>OX243840.2:13514992-23514992 GCA_945859575.2 Herminia tarsipennalis
AAAGATTTTCGACGGATCATTTTTTTTTTAGGTTGTTAACGGAATACCCTTTCGGGTCGGACAGGGGTTAATTTACACCTTGTGTAGGTACAGAAGTCACATAGAAGCGCACGTGCATCGTGCTATCGAATTCGAATGCCAACCGCTCACTTTGACGATATGTGCGCGTCTATTTGTGTAGACTTGGTCTTGACCTATGAACCGGGTTACTGTACCGTTGTATATTGTGAAAGAATGGTTGTCGTATTTTTGAAAAATCGGGCGAGTGCATGTCGGGCCAAGGGTTCCGTGTGTCCCCCGTCCAAATAATGCGGCTAATGAAGTGGGTTTTCTTTTGTTTTCGTCTCATTCTTTGACTGCCTCTGTGGCGCGGTGGGAGTGTATCCGACTGCTACGCAAGAGGTCGTGGGTTCGATCCCCACCCAGGATAAAACTTTGTGTGATGAGCACGATGGTTTATTCTGTGTCTGGGTGTTATTTATCTATAATATGTATGTATTTAGAAATATATACGTATGTTTATCAGTTGTCTGGTTTCCATAGTACAAGCTCTGCTTAGTTTGGGATCAGATAGCGTTGTGTGAATTGTCCCAAAAATATTATTATATTATTATTCTTAATAATAAGAATTTTATTAAAATCTTATTAAAAAAATTATGTAAAATAAATGTTATTTCTCATTTGATCAGCTGTTACTCGTAAACTTAAACTAAAGCTTACTTAGCTGTGATAGTTCTTATTAACACAACCCCCAACATTTTTAAAATACCTATCTAATAATACCCCACACGATAGGGTAGGTGAAAAAAAATGACATACCCCCACTACATAATATATAGAGGTGGTACCTTAAAAAAAAATCTTCTTCAGAATTTTATTCTTTCACTTTGTCGGCGTAAGTAATATGTGTATCCATGCAAAATTACAGCCTTCTAGCACTAATAGTCTTCGAGCTAAGCTGCGGACGGACGGACGGACGGATATGATGAAACTATAAGGGTTCCGTCTTGCCATATTGGCTACGGAACTCTTATAGGATCACTTTGTTTTTCGTCCGTCTGTCAGTGAAGACCCTTTATCTCAGGAACGCGTAGAGGAAGTAAATTTAAAACCATATACTCAGGTCTACAGTCGCTAGAAGCTGTGAACAAATCAAACTTCTAAGTTAACGTAAAAAAACACTATTTGATTTTATGCCGCAAAAAACGTATATTTTGACACTTCGAAAGGAATAAAAATTTATAGGGCAATTTCCATTGAGCTAGGACTATGAAATTTAGCAAGTAGTACCGGCTTATATTACAAGTATAGGGAAAAGTCTGAAAACTATACATTATTATTTAAATTATAAAAAACATAGTCTCTAAAAAACTGCGAGATTCGATTCCTGAACTATTTATAATATGTACCTACAAATTTGTCTGGACTTGTCTTGAAATTCGACATCTAGATGAAGTGCCCAGTGACACTTTCTCTATATATTGGCTGACTACAAATCTGATCTTCAAGTTGTGACTGCTTAGTCTTTTAAATTGCAGTCCTCCTGTGCAAATTGTTGATATGTGTTGCTAACCTTTCTTGGTATTTTTTATTAGCTCATGTCATAGTGATGTTGAGATTCATATGTATACAGGGTGGACCAAGCCAATGACTTGATGTTGGCTTACTAAATTTTACTCATAGGAAACATTCTTTTATTTTTAGAAATGTAAATACTCAAAGATTTTTTTTAAAGTCACTTGCCTGAACTACCCTGTATATTTACCGCTAACAAAGTATGGTATATTAAGCATGGTTCGTGGTGTTTTTTTAAGTGATTTATTATGTATGTACAGATGCAGGACGTGGTGGACCGGTACTCGCGGCCGGCGGCGCCGTCGCTGGGCGACTTCGGCGACGTGCTGGGCGGCGAGCCCGCGCCCGCGCCCGCCGCGCCCGCCGCCGGCGGCGCGCCCGCGGCCGGCTTCGTGGTGAAGGGCGGGCCGTGGGAGCAGCGCGCGCCCGACACGGCGTCCACGCACGAGTTCCCCACCATGCCGGGCGCGCCGCGGCAGCCGGCGCCCGCCGCGCCCGCGCCCACGGCCGCGTGGGGCCCGCGACGCTAGCCGCGCGCGACGCACGCCCCGCCCGACTAACTCGCAGGCGCGCATACTTTTTAAGCCTATAGTGTATAGTGCAGTGCGCCGCGTTTTTTTCGGCCGTTTTACCGCGCCGCGACGACCGGTGCCCGGCTCGCTGTTACCGCGCCGTCGCGACCGGTCGTCTCGCGTTCTCGCTACTACTCATCATATAATCCTAAAAACTGCAGATATCCCTAGTACTCGCTCGTATTACCGCGAAGAGGTGCCTGATATATACCGATTTACGTGTAATTCGAAAGGTTGAATTTTGTTTACTGCGATTTTTCGAATTTTAAGTAACGTGAGTTGGGGTCGATGGTTTTTTCTTATTATATTATTACTTGGTTACGCCATTTCGTTATTTTTTAATGAATTATAATATTATTATATACCTATGAAATAATAATGCCATTCTAATAAGTTGTTATTTACGTTGATATAATTTATAACAAAATGATAACGCATCAATTGATGTATTTAATTCGTGCATGTAGTATGCATAATAAAACTGATTCCGTGTACTTATTTAAAATTATAATGAAATTTCTATTTTTCATACATAAACAGTTTTCACATTTTTTTATCATGTTTATAATGTTGCCTATGAAAATAATGAATCAATATGTAATAAGACAAGAATGAATATTTTTACAAAGTAATGTGTACATAGTAAATTGTGTTTGAAAATATTAATAAAATCTTTTACATGAATACAATATATGTATTGTTTGTTATTTATAAATCCTTTCATGACCAATCCATACACAAACAATCAATTTGGGCTGAAGCTTATAAACTATTTATACGCCTTAGCTACCAAGTGTAGACTGTGCTAGCAGCGTGTTATATTCTCTAGGTTGCTCGGTGATGCGAATTTTAAAATCTTATTTTCCGTATAAATTATATTTTTTAGGGAAATGATCTTTGGAGACTAAAATAGAATGTCGTTATTTTGCTAAAGTAGCGCTAAGCACACTGGATCATATACATCTATAATTTAAACTTCGGGCAACACACCTAAATAGATCAGGTTGTCTTTATGAACATATGAAGTGGCCCTACCATCAGGCACTGTTTTCAGGTCAAATATTTAAACTAACACGAGTAATCTTATAAAGATTGCGTTTTTCATTCGGTGCGTTCATCATTAGTGTCCCTTGACCTTTCAAAGTTGGCGCCACTGCGCGTAAGCAGGATAAATATTAAAATGTATACCCGCTTCAAACATTATGCATGACATTTTTCCGTTCTACTGTCTGAATATGAATAATTAAAAAAAAGATCAACTGTGAAAATTGTGTATACTCACTTTGAATCATACGCGTCTTTGATAAATTAATATTAAACCGATTGATTTTCTATGATTTAATATACGTAAAATACTACAAGCGGCATTGTTTATTGTGAAGTACAGCAAACTTGAAATAACTGCGTGGGCGTACCCAGCAACTACTCTAGACCCTAGTACCTTCGGTTGGAGGACCATGTCCCCCAACCGAAGGTACTAGGGTCTAGGGTAGTTGCTGGCCATGGCCGAGTTCAATTCTAGCTCTTTGAAACGCAGCATTGACAGCAGTTCATCAGTCAGATCTCCTAGAAGAGCTACAATTTTGTAAACTCACAATGCTGTTAACTCGATAATTAAATATTTATTTTCTGTTTAATCTATAAAGTACTTTATTGGGATATAAGATTTGTTTATATATCAAGACTGAAAGCCCTATTGCGCAGTGACTTCAAAGTTCAGGTAGTACTACTCTTGTACTTAGAAGTCACTGTACTTACCTTTACCTTAAGCGTTTTGGCTGTTAGTTCGGTAATAAGTCGAAAGTTACGTTAAGTAGGTATAATTCGTATAGCAATGTTGTTATGCCATGTAGCATTATGCACATAACGTTATGTGTGTGTAGCATTATGCTATATAATAGTATGTTTTTATCATTTATGCGTAACGCCTATTAGTGCATATAAAATTATTCTATATCAAATTATGACAAAAAAATTATGCTACCTAATATGGAACCATTTTTGAGACCACGCTGAGTCCCCCATCTCGCAGTAAGTATTAAGATTGCGCTGTGGTCCCACTTGTTCAGTGGCGAGCTGGCGAGCGTCACTTTTAAAATCCTCTTCGCCTCCTCAAAGTTTAGTAAAATCATAGTAGGTAACTTAATAAAAAAAACAACGATCAAGACTATTTCGATCAAGTAGGTCTAGGACATAATATACAAGGTTATTTTTGGTATAGTGCAAAGCTCAGACATTCAAACAAGATTTTCACTGCAAGAAATATTGCAGAAGAAACTTGAAGAAATATTAGCACTAAAAAAAAATATTGAAAACTTGCAGAGTTAAAAACCATTTTAGTTTTAGTAAGAATAACGTTGTATTAAATAGTGATAACTAGCAATGCGGGATTGCGACCCACATTAATAGTAGGTAATCTTGTTAACCCCTCCAGCTAAGCTCAAAGGCTTGTGCTAGGGTTCACGTCAGGACTGCCACTGTGGCGCGGTGGGAGTGTATCCGACTGCAAGCAAGAGGTCGTGGGTTCGATCCCCACCCAGGATAAAACTTTGTGTGATGAGCATGATGGTTTATTCTGTGTCTGGGTGTTATTTATCTAAAATATGTATGTATTTAGAAATATATATGTATATTTATCAGTTGTCTGGTTACCATAGTACAAGCTCTGCTTAGTTTGGGATCAGATAGCGTTGTGTGAGTTGTCCCAAGATATTATATAATATTACGTCGGTAATATAATGGTCAGGATTAGACGTGGTATAGACCTACTTACCTAAATCCTGTGTAATCATAACTCCCTCATTTTTCTTTAGATTCTGGCTTTTTAGGCCTGCACGTTTACGTATTTTGAGTTTAGTTTTCAGTCTTCAGTTTAAGCTTTTTGCTTTCTACAGAATTTAAAAAAATAGTTAAATTGCACAACTACGTTATAGGTGTTTTGCTGGCAACACTGGTATTGTGTTGACATGTTGTCTTGTCTACAGACAGATAATCCCGCGCTATTTAATTTATTGATAATTTGCATAGAAATGCCATATTTTGTGTAAAAAAACACTGGCTAAATTACTGGCTCATAATATTTTTGAAGTTGCAATGAATGTATTGTAACATTACAAAGTTTTGTAGTCGGTTGTTGTAAAGTTAAGTTATAGGTTAGGGTTAAACATTTTTTATTTGCTGTTCCTTTGGTACTTTTGTTTAATCTGAAGATTTATGTTTGTACCATGAATATGTAAGTACTATTCTCCAGATTTTCAATGTAATAAAATACATTTTAATAATTAAGAAAGCATCTTGTAGGTACTGTACAAGAAACATTAACAAGTAATATTATTTCATATCACAGATGTTTGAGCATTCCTTTTCCGTCCATTGAGATTGCTTCATTAGTTTATGATGTTCTAAGTGTGGACAAGGAATTGAAAAGAAGTGGAGTTCAGAGAACAATTGAATCTGATGGCACAAATATTGTCATGTAAGTTCCTATATTTTCTGGCTTAATGTGACATTGAACGATTGGATAGATATTTATGTATTCAATGTGCAACAAACATAAATTACTACTGCACTATAAGAGGTGCTACCCTTTCTACTTTTGAATACTCAGTTTGCTTAAAAATCAATCAGTCAACAAGATGATATCTGACTTTAGTGTGATTCCAATCACATATAGACAAATACATAGATGTTAAATTGAATAACTAAAGCTTGCTTACAAATTTTATTTTGCCTAAATTATAATAAATTCATTTCAGAAAATTTCATGGTGAAGAGCCGAAAAAGTTACGAGTTGCTGTAAATGCATTTATCAAGAACATTAAACTTATAGTAAAAACGGTGGACCTATTTAAGAGTGAAAAATCTTAATCAAATACGATGTCAGAACATACTCCTGCTCCAACCCCTGCTAGGTCATTATATGGCTTTTTTATGTATTTATTTAGTAAGACAATGCTAACTATATATTGCATTTGGGCAATTACACCTGATTCTTACTTGCACTACTTCAATATTTATTATTATCCGTTGAAGTATTGGTCTACAGTGATTCCCATACAGTGTTTAGTTGCCTTAACAATTTTCGCATTTATTATATATCCCAGCTCCAATTTGATACTAACTACTAATATAGATAGTATTAACACTATAAAGGATCCACATACTCAGTACACTTGGAAAAGGAATGAAAGTAAGAATAATGCTCTAGAAAAATGTATTTGTACAGATGTAAATAAATGTGTTAAACACACTTATGTGGCGTCACACGAAGAGTTGGAAGAGAATATAGTGCCACAATTACGGGATTTGGATATACGGTTTGTTTGTAAGAAGCTGTATCTAAATGGACAACAGCTAGGTTGATTATTAAAATATAACATATATACCTAAAAATTGTGTATGTTGTTTATTTTTCCTTAATGACATGTCACATAATATGATATATGTCACTTAAAATGTAAGCACCTACTGCATTATTTTAAATTAATAAAAATAATTTTATTTTATACTAGTTGTTGTGTGCAACTTGTCCTTGTGATCCCAGCTTCGTCAAGCTATAAGCTACTTCTATATCAAATTACATCAATTGAAATTCAATCGACTTGTTGGTTCGAACTTCTTGTGATTATCCAAAAATTAATAATAATAGTATTTCCTCATAAACTTGTGAAATTAAAGTCAAATAAGAATTTCGTTTTATATAAAAATACTCTCTTCTATCATCATCATCAGCCTATCTATCGACCTACTACTGGACGACAATATTCATTCGCCAAAACACTTAAACACCACACTAAATAGTTTCATTAGGGTCTAATGTATGTACGGTAGAAGTATCTACTTAATTTATATTCCTAATTATTTAATTTACGGTTACTGTAGTTGCATGATAAAGTTAAGTTAAAGTACTTAAGTAGGTAGGTGCATAAATTATATTATAGATACCCACTACGGCTATAGATGGCGATGTCGTTGTCAGGTTATTGAACTATGTGGGTGCTTTAGCAGTTAGCTAAATATAAAGAAAGACCCAAGAAAAAACACGTTTACTTATTTTTCTAAGGAAGACTGGTATTATAGTTAGTAGGTACTTAGTTTCCAAATGTTTCAGTTAGATCGGGTGTAGGCGTCCGGGCAGGGCCTCAATAATAATTGTAGTCTCATGTGTAGTGGAGGTATATAATTTTCAAGCCATGGGATGGCGCCGAACGGCCATCAGCAAACCGCGCGTTGCGCCTATTGTACTAGGTGTCCTAAAACTATGCTACACGGAGGGAAAGTACCTTATATACTGTAGATAGAACATTTTACTGAAATAATAGTTCATAATAATTCGAACTGCATTCAAAGTTTTTTAAATAATCGCCTGTCTGAACCGAGAATCGAATCTATCTAATGTGAAAAAGCACCACGGCCTGTATTATTACCACCCTGTATTATACCTACTGAGTAAGTAGGTAATGGTATGACAACATTATGGTTATTAGGCAATAAACCTTAGGACGAACAAGTCTTGATCGTTGTATTTTTTTCATTGAATTAGTTAAGTTTTATTTATCGGTTCATTGTCAATTTCTGCTTTAAAATAGAACTTAGTATCATCACTGGTCGAACAAAATAAATATTTTGTATAGCAGTATCCGGCCTCGTGAATGTTAGATAAACATTGTTTAAAAAATTCAAACACAACAAACTTGCAAACTTTCTTCTTCTTCCCGTTCTTGTGATTTTTTCTTATGTAAATTTATGAATACAAGTTTTAAAGAAAAAGTATCAAAAGTTATAATCGCAGTAGTGTCCACTGTCAGTTAACACTGCCATAATCACAAGCTTTTAAGCTATTGTATAGCTTTTATCGCGGGCGTTGAGCGCGGCGACCGAATCAAGAAAATTCGTAAAGAAAATAAAACCTAACACCCCCCACTCCGCCTACCATGTAGCTCGGCCGAGCGTTTGCTTATCGTATATGTTTATGGTACGACTGTACGAAGCTCGCACGGATCGAGACGAGTTGCCCCGAAATGTAATGAAAAGAAAAAAATATATATATATTGCATATATTGATAAAAAATGTTATAAGTAATAATAATAATTTTATTTATTTTCAAAATAATTTTTGTGTTTTTTTTCGTTTCATGAGATTCTAGTACACCTAGGTACCTATTCCTACCTACTCGACAAAGTAAAAATAATACATTGTGCGCCGTGTCAGTGACATGGCGAAGCTATATAGGCAATGGAACTTTAAAATAGTGTACCTATGTTTATACCAAATTTTGCATAAAAAAATTGCACCGGGGCACGTAGGTAACCTTATAACTCATCTTGGGGTACCAGCTACTTACCAATTACGAAGTATAAAATGTTCCTATTTTAATTTTATGCTTTTCTTATATGAACCTAGTTTTTATGTAATTTAGTCTCATATTACACCACTCATAAGATGTGTCATGGTGAGGTATTCTATTTTTAGACAAGAACCGAGAACTCGCAGATTTGTTCAATACCTAATCTTAATTAAATATTGTCATTTCTCGTAGTAAAGTTAATCTTCATATTCCTACCGCACATTCTGAGTATGTTTTATTGCAACAGGTAGGTTAAGTAAAGATATTAATTAAACTTGTGGGAGTTCATAAGTATTGAAGCCTCTAAACTCAACGGTAACGAGGTAGGTACCTACCTATGTATTTTGTTTAGTAACTAGCTGACCCGGAGAACTTAGTACCATCTAAAAAATATAACTTGGGTACCTAACACAAAGTGACAATTCCCATTTTTAGGCAGTTTTCCTGGTTTTTTTTTTCATTTTATTTTATTACTAGCTGACCCGCGCATCTTTGCCTGCGTCAATTTTCCTAGTTTTTGCAACATTTTTCAATAATACTTATCATATAATATCCAAAAAAATAATCCTCTTTATAACCGTGATGGTATGTAGCCTATAGCCTTCCTCTAAAATATATTTCAAGAATATATTCAAACAAACAAACAAACTCTTCAGCTTTATAATTTTATTAGTATAGCATTTGTATTTAACTACCTACTTAGATTGTGTAGGTATGCTTCTTAGTTAATTTAGTGATGAGTTGGTGATATTGATACCATTATTCAGTAGGTACCTAACTACTGAAGTCGCAAAAGCTAATGCCAAATAGGTACCTGTAGATACCTACCTACTTACCTATCTATTATAGAATTCAGGATTAGGCACGTATGTAACTATCTTTATCCAAATAAAAAGTCATGATGCACCGATAAATACTAAGTATTATCTATTGTTATCAATAGTGTCTAATACACATTCACACATAATCGACAGTCAATTATCACATTGGCTTCAAAATACCTACAATACATTTGTCCTAGTAAATATTGGCACAGATTACTGACTCAATCACTTCTGCGATCGTTTTTTTTATACGACTAAATCAGGGATTCCCAAATTATTTTGGGCAAGAGACCCCTTTTCCAAAATAAAATGATAGGTACCTCAGACCTCTATACCAAAACAAAAATCCTAGTTCTTGCCGAGTTTTTCATCTTGTTCGAACATCTGCACGTAAAAGGACTGTCGAATTTTTTAAAAGTACAACAATAATACTTCCTTCTAAAATATTGTCATTCATAACAAGTTAGTAAGATTTTTAGACCGCGTCGAACCCCAAAATCTGGTCTGTATAGTTTAAGTACCTTTGAATATCGTGTAAATAAAAGTTTGGGAAAAACGTGTCTCGGCTTTCCCGAACACTAGACCGGTCGACAGCTGGCTGGCATCAATCGGCTCAGCTGGCGGTAAAATCGAATAATGTGCCGCCCCGTCAATGAAGCCGAACATGTGTAGGTGCTTTGGGTCGGCTTTATTCTTCGGCAAATACTGCCGAACTGCTAACCAAATACCTTTTATTTTTTGAAACAAAAGAGATATACTTATCATATTTTGTCACGATCTTCATATTTAAACACGCAGAATAATTTCCTATGTGGAACTACATTTTGCAAGCAAAAAAGGCTGTGCTGCCTGCGTAAAATGCAAAAAAACTACAAAATATTCAGAGTTTTTTCAGTTTTTGCTGTTCAATTCCAAAACTATGGGTTTTATATTACGGCTTCGTATGTCTAAGTTTTTGAAATGTGACGTGTTTTTATATAAACTTAAATTTTGATTATTGCTTATTTTCATCTCGAATGTTAGAAAATATTTAGATAGGTAGGTAGGTATAGGTCTTTTGTAGAAGTCACGGGATCTTTTTCTGCTTCCAATCACTCCTAAACGATGCGTGTTGAGTTCAATAATAACAAAAATATTTTTTCTGAAATTTATTATACTTTCAAAATGAAAGACACATTTCATATCAAAAACCCATTGCTTTGGCCAAAGTGCCAAACTTGAAAAAAGTGAGAAAATTTTGCAGTTTTTATTACGCAGGTAGCACAACTTGTTTTTGCTTGCAAAATGCAATTTTACACTCCCCTAAGCGGTTCAAACAACATACAAAAAATGCAACTTTACATCGCGTTTTTAATGTACCTAGTTAGATACATACCTATAGTTTTACTGGCGAAGTAAGCCTTATTTCAGAAAATAAAATTAAAATTACAGTATTGTTTGGAAGCGATTGTGGTATTAGGTGGTCACAACGATGGTCAATACTGTATTTATTTAGTTTATTTAAACATTAAAGTATTTTTTATAGGCGTTTACTTTATTAATACAATAATTGCATTTTTGAAGAAAGAAACCTTCGTACCTTTAAATAATTTACGCGATTAAGTCCCGAAATATATTTAATATGTATAAAAATCGCGAAAGAAAAATATCGGCTATATGGCGCAAACGACTCGCGTGCAGGAAGGATAGAAAAATTAGAGGTTTAGTAACATAGTCCTGGATAGAGATGTTTCGATTCCGGCCCCAGTTTGCAATACGGAAGTCTCTGGTTCGATTCCTGGGTATGGAATTAAAATTTTACTATTTTTTAAAAATGTAGGTACTATTCAATCCAACAGCAGATTAGATAACAAGTCTAAATTGCTAAATTTCATCAATAATATTATTTATTATCAAATTTTAACACGTTTGGCACGATTGTGCGATTGTGTTTGTGAGGAAATTCCCAAAAAAGATAGCTGTGCTAGCGATTTTTTTTTCTAAATCACTGTATTTTATTCTTGAAGTTGAGTCACCGGGTGTCACCCCCAATAAGAGGTTCAGGGGGGAGGCTAGCTACGCCCCTGCCTAAACCCCACATAAAACAACGATTTTACATTTTAAATTTTAAAATAGTCTATATGATTAAGGTCATAACTCCAAAAATAAGCGGTAGCTGATTAAAGGTTAAATAATATATGAAACTAGCTGTCCCGCGCAACTTCGACTCGTTCGTACATTTTCCCCGTTTTTGCAACATTTCTCATTGCTGCTCCGCTCCTATTGGTCGTAGCGTGATGTTATATAGCCTATAGCCATCCTCGATAAATGGGCTATCCAACAGTGAAAGAATTTTTCAATTCGGACCAGTACCTAGTTCCTGAGATTACCACGTTCAAACAAACAAACAAACTCTTCAGCTTTATAATATTAATATATATAGCTGACCCGCGCAATTTCGCCGTCGTAAATTTTCTCCGTTTTTGCAACATTTTTAATGATGATTGGTCATAGCGTGATGTGATATAGCCTATAGCCTTCTTCGATAGATGTGATGTTATCCAACGGTGAAAGAATTTTTCAGGTTATATAACATTGCGACAGAGAAGTTTCAGTCGTTTTCGAGTTATTCTCGTAAAACTATTCACACAAATAACATTACCTAGCAGAAAACGTCTAATACTATAATAATACTTATAAGTATGCTTGCAGCAAACACAAATTATCCGAAAAACTTGATGATAGCGCCCTTCACCTTCGGAGCACGTCCTTACGATGGGGGAGGGGGGTGCAAATCGTTTCACCCGATTTGGCGCCCCTTTAACATGCCAGTTGACGCTCCTTGAACGTGGTGTCTCGAGCGGGTGACCCGGTTTGCCCCCTCCCTAGATCCGGCCCTGTGGTGCACATAAAGGTAGACACGACATCACCGCACTGCCGCTCACCTCGTGATGAAGGGTAGCTAAAAATTCGAACACGGGGTGGCGATACCTTATCCACGACCCTGTTGGGTAGGTATATGTATATTGGTTTTGGGTAGGTACACTTATCGGTACATTCATATTAATTAAGTACCTACAACAGTTTTACCGGCTACCGACGTGCAGCTTTTTCAAGCGAGCGGTCCATGCGGCTTTATCGCCCCGCGGCGCCCGGACCGCTCGCTTGCGGTAAAGGTGTGTCCAAATATAGTGCGGCTGCAATACGCGACGTTTGCAAGCCAGTTTTTTGCCGCGCGCAGTTTATGAGAGACACGCCACACCATTTGCATTCAATATTTATTATTCAATAAGCGATCGCGTGTATTGAAAGGCAACTTAATATTCAAAAATCCCTAAAAGTAATAGGAAAGGTTTACGAATTTGTTAACAAAAGAAATGCCGGATGCGAACGTACAATAACAATGTTCGTGTGCGGCAGTTAGTTTGTGGCGAACACATAGCGCGCGTTTGTTAGAACACGCCTTAAGGAAGACATGAATGTTGAAGTCACTTCGGTTGTGGCAAGTTCGTTTACACGCTGTTTGCTATTAAGTAGGTACGTACCTGTCTTGAATGTGAGTGAGGAGCAGTGTGGTACAAATAGGAGACCCGCTTTGATTTATTGCCAAAATATATGCGGACATCTAGCCCAAGTTTTGAATCCGTTTAACTTGACCACGCAGTCCTAGTGTCTTTGACAGACATACAAAGGCGATTAATGATGTGATACCTATAGATGGATTCGTTTTTACACTTTCTTTTTACTTACCTACTTTTACAGAAATATCACTGTCTCAGTTCCGTCGTTAAGGTTTTTCAATTTCAGAACATCGAACGATACTCGATAATCACTCCGTCCTGAGAATATTCAGCCCTAGGTTCGAGTCCTATGCATGTTTTTTACTTTGATTTAATGATCTCATACTAAGATTTAAAACGTATCGACATTTAAAGCAACGTAAACGATATGACTAAGTTAACACGTTACCTACTATTTGATTTGAGAGCAAAATATGCGGTCATTTAGTATTTACCTTTTACGGACGGTTTTTAATTAGGTATAATTATAATTTACTACTCCATTTTAATTTATCATAATTGCTTGCAGGTAATTTTAGCAGGGTAAAGCGCTGCTCAGGTCAGCTCAGCTTACTACAATAGGGAAGTATTGTTCACTTGATTCATTTGTGAAGAGAATAACGTAGGTAATAAGGATAGCACCAAGTAGCAGTTTCTAAAAGGAAATATTTACATAGAAATCCGTTAACCAACAACGTATGGAGTTAACACCTATTCGTTCCGAGAACCAATTCGAGCTTATCTCGAGATATTATCCTGTTGGGTAGGTATATGTATATTGGGATTATTATTGGTTTTAGGTAGGTACACTTATCGGTACATTCATAGTAATTAACTACAACAATTTTAATTTTTCGTCCGTATTGGACTTACTTTGTTTTACACATTCTCCGAAGATATTAATAAAAAAACAGCTAATGTAAATTACTTGAAACGGTGCTTAGCATAACAACAGTCTCCATCTACGTCAAGGTTACAGCGTTAAGATATTCGCGCTCGCGTTTAAGATCGTTATTTTCCATATAGCCCTGCGCGGGTGTTAATCTTTCATTTCGTCCGATTGCGATAACGACACGCGGTTTATTCGGATGTGCGTTTAGTAATCCAAATTAATATTATTAACTTTAATAAAAATAGTTTTTTCTAAATTTGGTTTCAACTATTTGTTATTAATCTCTAAAAGATTTGAATGTACTACAAATAATTATAAAAAGCATTTCCATATTTTCACTAAGGACTTATTGAAACCATAATATTATGGAGCTCAATGTTAATATATTTTTTAAGGATAAAACAACACTTCCCATGATTAGTACAAAATAAAATTAAATATATTGTTAGTTTTTTACATAGGTAAAATTTATTTAAAAGTACAGAACATATGAAGGACTACACACTGAATTGAGATAAAATACTTAGTTATTGACTTTGAAAATGATGTAAGCCACTTTTAGTATTCACAATATGAACTTATTGCATCAATTAATGATTATTATTTGGCAGACCAAAAGAGATTTTCCAACAGTGCATAGGTCATTAAACCTAATTTTATTATATAGTGAAATTTGGAATAGAAGCTGTAAGAAAATCTGCAATTAGACCAGCCACTACACCTTATATACCGAAACATCATGGCTAAGAAACTTTAATATAATATGTTCCAGCATACAAGTTCAGCTGCATGCAGGCAACAAGGGGCCAGCATACACCCAAATATTATTATAAATTAATTTTAAGTAATATTTCATAGATAGTAATTTTAATATATTTTGTACAATAAAATACAATTAAGTACAACTTGTAGCAAAGATATTAAAGAGAGTAATATTTATCTCAAGTGTTAAAGCTGCAATAACGTGTGTGTACGCACAAGGCATATTTACACAGCACACACGCCCAGCAACAACACACCATGTGCTGCACACTATAGTACATAATTAATTTTATTACTTAATAGAATATAAAGACACGCCCAAGCTGAGAACTTCTCCACTTATTTTACAGATTTCAATGCATGATTAGCCAATGAACATGCCTGTACTCCAACTAGCAGATTGCTATTAAATAATACATTGATCGTCGCTTAATATCACAGCTAATTATGCTTTGAAAATTATAGACATGTCTAATTTTCACTAATGTAGATAACAATAGGTAGAGTATAAGTAGACAATCTGAATTAATTTACATTACAATATCATGTCTTTTCATATGAAAAATTTAAAATTACATTACCAAAAATTAAACAGTGCAGCGCATTATAAATAAATGTGCATACCTTAATATTTAATTGACTAAATAAATTTGTTGCCTGCAGATCTGACATATTTAAATATCGAGAGGTAATATCTTAAGAGAAATTTTAACTTCAACTATTGAAAAAAAGTTAAATCCAAATTTAAAAATATTTTGTATCTATTACAATTCCCTTCAAATCCACCTAGTTATTATGAATGTGAAATATCATTCCAAAAGCTGAGTCTCCTTCACACATATTTCACTACCACTATAATCGTGGATCAAAATGTAAGGATAGAAGAGAAGTAGAAGCTGACACTTCACGAATGTGCATTGCTGTTTACATGAGGCTTCTTTTCCTGGGCATCAGGTGTACGTTGACCATCACGCCGTGGTGGCATGCGCTCATTGATAGCATCCAGCCCTTTAGCTTCAGCAAATGAAGTAATCTTATGGTTTGGAGAGAAGCCCTGCAGGGCATTTTTAAGAGATGTTTTTCCACCAGAAAGTGCACCCAATGGCAAGGCACCAGTGGGAGTGAGCCCTTTCAGTTGCAAAACAGATTCACTTTCCTCACGCAATACAGAGAACACATGAGCCATCTTGCCAATAGCACGAATCTTGTTGCGAATGACTTCTTTTCTGAGATTTGCTTCCTCCAAGGCATCATCTCCCTCAGACATCAATTCATCATCTGAACAAATGTTCAACACATTAACCAGCATCTCAGTAACCTTCTCGCCAACAAAAGGAAGAGACCAGGTGAAGACATCCATAAAGTTGGGCAACCAATATGGGTGGGGAGAACAGTTGAATTGTCTGATGTTCATAACATTGTTCTCATACTTTAGAACAGCAGCTTTGTTATTATAAACATCCAAATAGTTGGGAGCAGAGAAGATGGTAATCAGGCTGGGAAATCCTGTGGTCTGGCTTTTACGATACATCCGGTAGCCAGCATCTTGAGCTTCATGAGCACGTATGATGGATAGTAAATTATTTCTTTGTAGAAAATCACAACAGGCTGCATAGCTATAGAAATATGAACAACCTCTGACTGAGTTGTGCGAGAAATGTTCTGCATTCTTTTCATTACCGAAATCTTCAAGTGGGTCAGACCACAGCAAGTCACACATGGCTCCAAATGCAGGTGGTTCTTTGAATCTATCTAGTTTACGAATATCATCTAAGTTGTTGATCTCCGGCGAAAGACCACCATGCACACATAGGAACTGCTGGTTCATAAGAGCAGCAAGAGGTAAGCAGTCAAACGCGTCCATACATGCATCATAGACTTTCTCAGAATATTTGATTTTGCATTCTTGTTTGAAAGTGAAATATTCTGTCAAATGTCGGCATTCATGATTACCGCGTAATAGGAATAACGTCTTCGGATAACATAACTTCAAAGCCCATAGGTAAAGAACACATTCTATACTGAAATAACCTCGGTCGACATAATCACCTAAGAATAAATACTTGGTACAAGAGGGTGAGCCTCCCACCTCGAACAATTTCATCAAATCATAAAATTGGCCATGGACGTCTCCGCACACAGTCACCGGTGAATCGATCTCGATCATAGTTTTTTCTGATCGTAATAAGGTGGCACCATCTTGGATGATTCGTAAAGCTGCATTTTCCTCGATCCGACCTTCTAAGATAAAATGTTGCTTCAACACATCAGGTAGAGGCTTTGCAATTTTTTCATCGAATACTTCCGATACAGTGAGCTTGCGACTGGGAGGGAAAGCAACACTTTGGATCATACGCTGCGTAGTCGACACTTTATCATTGCTCCCGGACATATTTGTCACATAAAAAACACTAGGTCTAATCCATACACGCCACTATTTTCAAAATGGCAGAATAGATATAATACTAAAACAGAATCCCGATTTCACGACAGAGAAACTACTGCGCACTGGAAAACAATGCGCAAACATCTGGCGAGTGGTCAATAAAATAAACAGGGATATCGAGCGCGTTTTATTACTTTTGAAAATATCATTAAATAGTAACACTGGCAATTTAAGGAACAGTTGCCAGTATGTTCCATAAATAAACCATTGTATTGTAGTACACGTATAGTTTTATGTAACAAAATTAAACCATCGTGATATACATTATAGTTGAAAACAATAAAAGGATTGCATATAACTATTGTGTTGCTGATAACAATTGCAGTAATGCAATATTTAATAAAAAGCTAATGTTGGGCACTAGTATACTCAATTTTTGTAATGTTCAAATAAAATAAAATGTAATTACCTAGATTTCTAAAATAATTTCCGATTTTTTTAATTAATGCTGTGACAATACCTTAGCAAATTCAATAAAACTACTAACAGACGATCCAACTTGGTTCTGTCCAACCAATGAAATAGACAACGGGCGGCGTTCGGGTATCGCTCTACGTTATGTTGTAGTTAAAGTCTCCCCTGAATTTACAAAAACCCCCCGAAAAATAATTCCCCCAAAATTAAGAAAACCCCCCGAAAAATCATCCGCCGATACAATTTGATCTGTGTCGAACGCATGTTCGCGCGTTTTTTAAATTTTGATCGTGTTATTAACTATGCGTGTAGCGTGCACGCTATTGGTCGATGAAACCCATTGTCCTATAAAAATTATCTCATTGATGAAATCGATTGGCAACCAGTATTCCTATAAATAAAAATATACTCTGTGAGTAGTATGATGAGGAATGGAAATCAACTGCAACGTGAGGTGTGTTTGATATAGCCCAGGGAAAAAGAGTACCTAGCTATATTTCTCTTGGTGCTAATTATCATTTGATCTAATTCTCTTGTTTCTTTTGAGATAAAAATAACAACATTGTCCTATTTGTATCAAAGTTGTCGCCTATCCTAAACCAAACATTTTTACCCTTGCCTTGAGCTATAATAATATGCTATTTATAGGTAGGTATATCTAGGTTATTCAAACTGTTGAACAGTAAATGCTTTTATTTATTATAGGTATACCTATTACTATTTATCCATCTTTAACAATAAAAGTAAATTCATGTAGTACCTATGGTTTCGCGACTTGATTAATATTACCTGCGTTGTAGACCCTTTCTCTACCTACCTGCTTTACCTACCTCCGTAGGTAACTTTATTTAATTAGGTACCTACCCCAGTCGTGTCAGTGACGGGTTCAGGATTTTGTTTTTTTGGGTTTTGCTTTACCCTTTGAGGGTAGGTTTTATCGAGAAAAAATACAAACGTGACGACCCATACACGTTCGCCATTGTGTCGTGTAAGAATACCTTCGTACCTACTGAATTGCTTGAATTACAATTATAAGGAAAGCATTTTTTAAATTAACATTGGTAGGTAAACAGTTTTTGGATGTTACCTGATACCTACCAAAGCGATGTAAACATGTAGGTATCTAGGTCACCCAAGTTGTGTTTTGGGTACCTACAATGGCTACAGTTAATCACAATTCACAGCGCAGTACCTGTATGTACTTTCATAATGGGTAGTTACTGTACACCTAGGACCAAGATACTTGGTCCTAGCTGTACACAGTATACACTCTAGCGACTATTTAGGTAGGTACCTACGTGCTTCATTTTCGATTTAACTATGAGTGGTACAGCGTAGGACCACCCTACGCTGCTAATGTAGACCATTCGTGAGAACCTGTATTTCGTACCTACTACTACTATTTCTAGTTATCGGTCTGCTGCTATGTGTCCGAATAATAGCTAGGTAGGTACATACCTAGCTACTAACATTATTTTTATCGCTCTGTAGCGACTATTTTTACACATTATTTCAGGGCTATATGTAGGTATATAGGTGTCTATTTCTTTAACAATTGCTTTGTTTTGTTATCTCAGATGTCTATTTTTAAAATATATTTTTAAACTAGATAGTAGGTACCTAGAAATACTTAGTTGCAAACGGAATGAAGCCCTGTCATTCTGTTTACCACCTTTATGCATTAATTGGGTATTTGAGTACTATCAAAATATTTTTTTAATATCCATGTAAAAATATGTAACAAAGTGTTCTGAAAAAATATGTTCATTTATTAATTTTTAATCATAAAGAGAACACTAAAAGTTAATATTTTGATCATAGAAAACGTGTCATTTCATACAAATTTGAGAAACGGGTCGTTTTTGACGTTTATAAAAAGAAACTGATTTGACTTCAGTCAATACCACTGACATAAACTAACAAGACTGCGCGAAAGAGACAACGCTACTTTGTGGATATTATCTGTCAAAGGCCGCACGAGTTTTTTTTTCTTTCACGCTTTGCAGGCAATTTTTACTTTATAATTAAAAGGGATGGCGAAGTCCTAGTTTATATGTCCAATGGTCAATACATAAATGGAAATCACTTTTGAGGTAGGTATCCACTAATTGACGTAGAGACATGGACTGCGCCATAACCTCACAAAATTGACCATTTTCTAGAAAGAGACAACGCTACACAAGGCCGCACAATTTTTTCTCTCTTTCACGCTTTGCAGTCTTTAATTACTTTTTAATTGAAAGGGATGGCGTGGGCCAGGTCTATACGTCAATGGTATCCACTGGCCCCAGTGGACAGCTAATATCTAATATATAAAATTCTCGTCTAATAAATAAAATTCTCGTCTAATAAATAAAATTCTCGTGTCACAGTTTTCGTTGCCATACTCCTCCGAAACGGCTTGACCGATTTTGATGAAATTTTTTGTGCTTATCCGGTATGTATGAGAATCGGCCAACATCAATTTTTCATACCCCTAAGAGTTTGTTTGTTTGTTTGAATGCGATAATCTCAGGAACTACTGGGCTGCACTGAAAAATTTATTTTATTGTTGGATAGCCCATTTATCGAGGAAGGCTATAGGTTATAACATCACGCTACGACCAATAGGAGCGGAGCAGCAATGAAAAATGTTATAAAAAAAAGGAAGAAAAAAGGGAAAATTACAATCTATTATTCATGCCCCTAAGTGATAAGGGTTATCCACCCCTAACATTTATAACTATACTATAATATTAGAAGAGAGAGAAGAGTTTGTTTGTTTGTTTGAACGCGATAATCTCAGAAACTACGGGTCCAAATTGAAAAAAATATTTTACTTTTAGATAGCCCATTTATCGAGGAATGCTATAGGCTATAAAACATCGCGCTACAACTAATGGGAGCGGAGCAGCAAGTAAAAATGTTTGCAAAAATGGGGAAAATTTACGCAGACGAAGTCTTTACTAGTATACCTTATATAAAGTATATATATTATATATATATATATATATATATATATATATATATATATACATAAATATATATATATATTATCCCGGGAGTCTCGGTCTCGAGAATTGGAGGGTAGTCCTTCCAGTCTCGGGAATAACGAGACTTTTTGGTCACGTGCCCCCGTAAAATCAAGAAATATAGTTTCAGAGAATTCGACATATTATTCGTTATTCGTGTTATTCTCACAACGGACTTTCATACGTTAGGGAATCTAACATTTGAATTTTGACCTTTGATTCTACT
Organism: Herminia tarsipennalis; assembly: GCA_945859575.2. Classification (NCBI taxonomy): domain Eukaryota; kingdom Metazoa; phylum Arthropoda; class Insecta; order Lepidoptera; family Erebidae; genus Herminia; species Herminia tarsipennalis. Next base: position 13,535,601 of record OX243840.2, read on the forward strand.
ATAGGCTTTGAATAAAGAAACCTTAAAGCTATGAAAATTACGGGTCTGATATGTAGATTCGAATGACGTTATTGCGACGCACGCTATTTCGAAAATCTTCACGAGTGGTACGCCAGTTCGAAAACACATTAAATCGAAAGCCGCTATATCGAATGACGTTGTGGCGACGCACGCTATTTCGAAAATCTTTATGAGTGGTACGCTAGTGCGAAAGTGTTAGTATCAAAATCAACTGTTGAGGATAGCATATATTCGAATCTGAATTACTCTGGGTATTGAACTCGCGACCCAGTGATTGTCAAGAGCTACCTACCTACGCTACTAAAGAAGCGAAGGTAGGAAGAAGTAGTAGCTCGATTTTTTTATTTCCGATGTTGGCCATCACCGGCGCCACGGGGCTGCCCAAGGCCACTCCGTCGATCTGGAGGTAGTGTTGTCCCTGGTAAATGAAGAAGACTACCCGTAACCACGGCCGTTGCAATACGGCCAAATCGGTGAGAAATAAACAAGGTATTTTACCTTAAATTATTCACGCGATTAAGACCATATTTTGAATTCCATATAATTATGAAATTATATATACTACGGTCTTAAATAATTATTTTATTTTTGCACTCCATATCTAATACATCAGCTATGTACAAAATAGATACTTAATATTATGCCATTGGAATTGATTGCAATCTAGAGGCGCTTATGTACATAAAAGAAAAAAAATGTGAAAATATTGTTGTATTTACAGACAGCAAAAGTGCGTTACAACACTTGGCTCGATGCACCTCTAGATATAGCAGAGGAGTACCGGTAGTCTACACAATTTTAAAAACAATTAATGGTTTAAATATAAATGAAACCAATCTGTTTGGTAGGTTTGAAGGGCAATGAGGAGGCTGACAGGTTAGCCAAATCAGCTACGAATAACGGACTACAATATTCAATTTTGCCATATTACAATGAAATTTTACATTTAGTTAAACAAAATTTCTACAATACCTTTAAGGAATATTTTGATGATTCGAGCAGAGAAAAGGGAATTTGGTTTAAAACAATACAATGTCAACCTCCTCGAATACCATGGTTTTTTAGTAGTAAGTTAAATAGGCAATATATTGTAACGTTAAATCGTTTGCACTCGGGGCACTATCCATCAAAAAAGTTTACCAAATTGTGATATTTGTGGCACATTAGACGATGTCCAACATATCCTTATGAAATGTGTTAAACATAAAAATTTGAGAGACTCATTGATGCAAACATATGATATCAACAGAATGGATACGGTGCCTTTTTAAATGTATTAATGAAGCCATCAGGTGAAGCTGCTATTTTAAATTGAATAGATTACTTGTTGTTGTTGTGATACATCTGACCAGGGCACGATGAGGCTTTCATATCCAACAGGACAAAAGCCTCCAAACAAAATAGAGATTAAAAAAAAAAACCTTGTTTATTTCTCACCGTTTCGACCGTATTGCAACGGCCGTAGTCACGGGTAGTCTTCTTCATCTACCAGAGACAACACTACCTCCAGATCGACGGTGATGGCCAACATCGGGAATAAAAAAATCGAGCTACTACTTCTTCCTACCTTCGCTTCTTTAGTAGCGTAGGTAGGTAGCTCTTGACAATCACTGGGTCGCGAGTTCAATACCCAGAGTAATTCAGATTCGAATATATGCTATCCTCAACAGTTGATTTTGATACTAACACTTTCGCACTAGCGTACCACTCATAAAGATTTTCGAAATAGCGTGCGTCGCCACAACGTCATTCGATATAGCGGCTTTCGATTTAATGTGTTTTCGAACTGGCGTACCACTCGTGAAGATTTTCGAAATAGCGTGCGTCGCAATAACGTCATTCGAATCTACATATCAGACCCGAAAATTACTAAGCAAATAGTTTAATCTTATATATAAAATTCTCGTGTCACAATGTTAGTTACCATACTCCTCCGAAACGGCTTGACCGATTTTTATGAAATTTTATATGCATATTTAGCAGGTCTGATAATCGGCCACTATCTGTTTTTCATACCCTGTGATAAGAGTGGTACCTACACCACTAGCATTTATAATTATACTATAATTAATTTATACTATTATTATAAAGCTGAAGAGTATGTTTGTTTGTTTGAACGCGGCAGTCTCCTGCTGCCCCTGCTTTTTTTTTCCAACAAAACGGGACCGCGCTATACTGCGGTATGTATGCTCGATTATACGCACGGCACACATATCGTACTGCTAAAATTAAACTCGGACAGCTCAAACAAATTTCATTTTTCAGTAAGCGAAAAAAACGTATAAGTACATATTTAATTTTTTTGGTAATTAATTTATGACACAGAAAGTTATGTTAGATAAATAGTAATTTTGTTGTCTAACTGTTTTTATATAGTGCCTATCTAATTTTATGCTATTTCTAGTTGTATGAGCTTTATTTAATCATTTTGAGTTAAACTAATATTAAAAGTAGACAAGTTTTTACAAACAAAAGTGCTCTCTTTGAGGTTACAAATTATAAACGTCTAGACAAATTAACAAAATGACACTAAAATAGGTCATGAACGATGATGTTTTTTCATTAAAAAAATAAAAAAACTTACGTATAATTTAAATCTGAACATATTTTTAAATCATAGAAAAGCAAAAATATATCTTTAAACTAATAAATCACTAGTCTTCAAACGAAATACTGTATTTTAATCAAAAGTACATAATACTGAACTCTCACACAATCAAATTTTATACCAAACTCAGCTACTTAGTTTGGTATAAAATTTGAACCCCCGCGCAACTTCGTATGCGTTAATTTTCCCCGTTTTTGCAACATTTTTCATTGCTGCTCCGCTCCTATTGGTCGCAGCGTGATGTTATATAGCCGAAAGCCTTCCTCTATAAATGAACTATCCAACAAAATAAGAATTTTTCAAATCGGACCAGTAGTTCCTAAGATTAGCGCGTTTAAACAAAAAAACAAACTCTCCCGCTTTATAATATTAGTATAGACTAGCTGTCCCGCGCAACTTCGTCTGCGTAAATTTTCCCCATTTTTGAAACATTTCTCATTGCTGCTCCGCTACTATTAGTCGTAGCGCGATATTATATAGCCTATAGCCTTCCTCGATAGATTGGCTATCCAACAAAAAAATATTTTTTCAAATCGGACCGGTAGTTCCTGAGATTAGCGCGTTTAAACAAACAAACAAACAAACTCTTCCGCTTTATAATATTAGTATAGATAATGTACCTACCTACTTAACAATCTTGCGGACTCTGATTTTATTCTCAGCGATTTCGAAATGAAATGCTTTATTCCGGACCCTAAAGTTTTGTGTACTTGAATATCTATATTTTGATTTAATTACCGTAGTATGTCTGTCTATGAATTCTCTCTGCCTATTACAATCAGCAAGGGCCCAAAACAAGATAATATAAGCTTTGCCCTGTTTCTTCATTCAATCGCACATTACAACCAACGCAGTCTGCAGTTTGTGCCACAAGCTGGGCGAATCCTCCTTTCAGAAATATTTTTGTCTTTGACAAAAACTGATTATGCAATTTCTTCAGAGACATTTCTTTGACTTTAAGTCTGTAGGTATGTTAGCAAAAGTTTCATCTCTTTTATGTATCAGTCTCGTTAACAGATTTAAACTAGAACTGGAACTGTCACATAAGTTGCTTGCTACTACTACTGCTACTTAAAGATGATGTAAGTAGACGAAGATGATGTAGGAATTACCATAAGAGTTATTTTTTTTTGTCTTCTGATAGACCCAATTCGGATCAGCGTCAGAGTCCTCTAGCGGTGTATTTATCCGTAGAGTAGCGATGTATTCAATGACCTATTTTCTTTATTTATCTACGGTTCAAAATTTGAAGACGTTGATGGCTTTTTTTCATAACTTACCAGCGTTTTTTCTTTGTACTTTTCTTGGACGATGTTTACAAGAAATCGGGATTGTCCACGCTTGCTCATGTGGCCAAGGTCAACTCAGTGGGGCGGGATTGTCATGGGTTCATTTAACAAAAGAAAGTTAACGCCATCTACCGAGCTAGCTTTTATAAAATTTATTTAGTTGGTCAGACGCGAAAAGTTTGAGAATGAGGTTAACTAAAATTTGCCGAGTTTTGATTGAGTTGTCCGAGTTTAGATCTACCTGAGAGATATAATATAAAAATGAAACAGCCAGATCGATTTATCGCCGCCGAAACACCCCGCTTACTAAATTTCATGAAAATCGCTGGAACCGTTGCTGAGATTCAGATGATATATACTTAATATATACAGGGTGTTTGGTGCGTGGACCGACACAATTTTTCCAGGGATTTGAGGGGTCACTAGCTAGGTTCTATCCATACCCCCTATGTCCCAAGTGCCTCGGTGAAATATTTTTTTTTATTTTTTTTTATAAATATACTCAAGTTCTTTCCTTTAATGCGAAATAACTTTTTCGTCTATGGGTATAATTGCACAAAATAATTTTATTGTACTATCCAATGTCTTTTAAATCTAAAACAAACATGATTTCCAGACCTTGACGGCTCTGGTTTTTTACGTCTGGGGGTCGTGTAAAAAAATTGGTTTACCAGACAGAGATGCCCACTAGGGAAGTTCTGATTTAACGAATAACCGCACGTCTAACACCATGAAAGCAGAAATGCGACTACAACGACCGTTTGAAATAATAAACAGATGTCGTGTATGCATACGAAATGGAGGAGGTCAATTTAAACAAGATTCATAACTTTAATTTAATAAAAACATAATTACCATATTAAGTATTTTCTAACCCTTTTTTTTATAATGAATAAAGTTGTAATGATTCCAACATTTTAACATTTCTTAAACTTTGGATACGTGTTTCCAAAGTTTATTAAATGATAAAATGGTTTAATTTTTTTTTTTTGAAAGCAGTTCTATTGAATCATGATGTGTTAGATTTAAAAGACGAAAAAGTTATTTCGCATTAAAGGAAAGAACTTGAGTATTTTTATAAAAAAAAATAAAAAATAATATTTCACCGAGGCACTTGGAGCATAAGGGGTATGGGTAGAACCTAGCTAGTGACCCCTCAAATTCCTGGAAAAATTGTGTCGGACCATGCGCCAAACACCCTATATATATATATATATATATATATATATATATATATATATATATATATAGGGTGGCAGTGTCATACAGGCACCTCAGTACCTAAATACTAGTGAAAATCTGCAAGAATGCCTGTCAGACGTCACTACGGCATCGCTGTATAGTCTCGCTAGTAGGTGCTTACCTAGTCCACAAAAATTATACACAGTGGCTGTTAGTAGGTACTCTTCGGTTTTCTTTGACTTTTCGAAATTCTTCATATTGCGTGGCCACGAGCTGGAACTCATCGAGTTTTATTAGTAAGGCGGTTGGTGATCACCATAGTCCGGAATAGGTAGTTTTTTCATGTCCTTTTGCGACGTTCGCAGAACATGGATATACCCAAATATTCGTTTTGCTTATCCGAACTAATCGGAAAAAAGAAATTCCATATTCGTATTATTGTGAATAGGTGAGAAATTTAAATAAATGTGTGTAAAATGTTTTTTCGAACATTTAATTTATATTTTTTTATTACGACTAATGCATGAGAGGCATAGGCTAAAATGATTTTAGATTAACCATATGGTTAATCTAAAATCTAAATAGCTATAAAAAAATGTATTTCTTTGTCTTACGACTACGATAAAAATTGAAGGACAGAAGGCTAGAATGACAAATGTCTTTTCTAGAAGTTTTTGAGATTGATCTGAAATAAATTTCAGACGATAAAAATATAAAAAAATTAAAAAAGAAGGCACAATCCACTCTGTCTCGTCAATTTAATTTAATATCCGTATGCTTTGTGAAATCTATTTGTTTTGATTTATCACATAAATACTACGTTTTTGTCTTCTTGCTTGATTCATCTTATTTTTCTTTTTGGGCTTTAGCTGTTTATGCATAAAGCTTTTAATATGTCAAATATTCAACCTGGAACCATCTGGAAGTGGATGGCTAAACATAGAAAGCTTATTTACGACGAGGCTAGTAAAACAATATATTGTGCAACATGTAAAAGCCACCTCGAAGTGACACAATATTCTAATATCAAGAGACACGTAGAAGGTGCAGTGCATCAAGGAACAAGGATAAAACCTCAAGATACATATTATTTGACGTATTAAAGTTCTTAATACTGTGCAATATACTGAAGACGCAAATGAACAATCCGACTTTTAAAGTGTTTTTTCGGAAGTACGTTTGTACCTAATAGTCGTTGCTGTAAGTGTGAGAATAAAAAAGTAGGTACCAGATGAATCTTTGTCGAGAAAGTTACATTTGGATAAATATTTTTTTCAGACGAACGATATTAAATTTATGACATCAATAGAGACGAAAAACTGTGGATATCTTTAGACGAAACAACGGATTTTCTTGGGAGAAATTTAGTATTTTTTTTCATTCAACCTCCTAATTTTACTTTTGTAAACAAATGAAAGTAAGTACCTACTACAGACTGGAAGTTCGATTACTCAATTTGTGACTCATTTGAGACTACAGTTCACAATGTTCTAATCATGTGTACCTACTGATAGTGTGTAGTGGTTTTTTTTTATATTTGTTAAAGGGTGGTGCGCAACTGTAACCACTGCTCGAATGGGCAGCATAAAAGGTACAAAAACAGACAAACTACCTAACTTTAAGATTCCTAACCTATTCCTGCTTGGTACCTACGCGGGGCTAACATTTTATACGTTAAAAAAAAAACTGTTGCAGTGCATTTGACGCCTCCAGTCATTGCCTCGAGCCTGCATACTAGATCTATGTCTTTGCTGCATACCTACCTTGAACAATTACAAAATTTTATATACAATATTTTACCTGACCTTATCTTAGTTGTAGCGGGACTTACGTATAAATTATATCGACAATCATTGGTACCTACCTATGTAATGTAGGTACATAGACACTCGGGTATCAGGGGCAGCCCCCCCCCCCCCCCCCATGCATATTACTACGCCGACAAAGTGATTAAATAAAATCTTGGAAAATATTGATTTAGGGTAGGTACTTCCTCAGACCTACTTACGCATTATAGTGCTAGACAACTACGAAACCCCACATTGTGCGTGGCCCGACATGCACTTGTTTTAGTAGATTGGAATAAAATCATTATGCATGCTGACGTCATGCATATTTTGTAACACCACCTCCGCCGCCAACGCGTAACGCGACCCGTCAAATGCGATGCGGTTGACGGGTCGACCCATCAGTGCGCACTTGTAAGAGAAAAGAAAATGTGAGGGAAGATGAAGAAACGTCCGCCTCACACACGAAGTCGCGACACCCGCCCTGCCCTCCCAGTCAGCTTGTGACCACGGTCGGTGTAACCCGGTCGAAACCTCAAGCATAAGGTAAATACTTTAGCTAGTTTAAACGCGTTTTAACGCGAACAAAGTGGCGTGCAATTGGAGAGGCCTATGTCCAGCAGTGGACTGCGATAGGCTGATGATGATGATGATGAAACGCGTTTATTCAAATTGTATATATTATAATGCAACAGTGGGTCATTCTTGTGGATCCACGAGTTTGGTACGCATTTGTTATTTACTAGCTGTTGGATAATGCAATAAAAAGTAGTAGGGAGGTTAAGCGCATGGAAAAAAAATCTAAATATGCAACTTAATTATTGGGCAGTAGTTGCAATCAAAGATTTAAATAAAACAAATGCTCAGCAGCTAAGTTTGTTTTTGATGGCTTGGCTCTGTCGTCGTATTATTATTAAGTAACCACTAGCTCCATTTTTAAAAAAATATTCACACATTTCACATCATTTACTTAAACCAAGAAAAAAAAAATAACTTAAACATGAAGAAACATACAATAAAAACTGTATTTCTAGAAATATTTGCATACAACAGTTTTTAAGTTAATTAAACTAAGACTCTTCAAGGTTCTTATATAATACATAAATGTGTTTCGTCAGTTCACAGTAACAGCAGAATCAACAGTTTTGTACTTTGGTTTGCTATGAGTAAATGGTAGATAACGGTACTTGATCATATGCTGTGGACAAAATATTTGCGTTATTAGTAAAAATGTCGGTATAATAATAATAATAATGGTCTTCTAAGAGACTAGCCAAGAAAGCACGAGAAAATATAGTACACAAGCATAATATAATGTCTTGGGACAACTCATACAACACTATCTTATCCTAAACTAAGCAGAGCTTCTACTATGGAAACCAGACAACTGATAAACATACTTATATATTTCTAAATACATACATATTATACTTATATAACACCCAGACAGAATAAATCATCGTGTTCATCACACAAAGTATTATCATGGGTGGGAATCGACCCACGACCTCTTGCGTTGCAGTCGGATACACTCCCACCGCGCCACAGAGGCAGATATAAGTTCACTCTATTCCCACATTTTATATTCTGGGACGGAAATCCATCAAATTGGAGTGTGTTTATGAGAGCAATGGCTTAACATGTTCTCTGAGGAGGGGTGTGACATTTGTTAGTATTATACATATACAATAAAGTAATTAAAATGAATGTACTACAGTTATGTGAGGCTATTGCATTATCCATTAAGATAACATTATAAATGGTGCCTTTATCTATTCACATTATTTTATAACAAAATTAAATAGTTTCTTATCTAATTATTTTTCTTTCAGGAAACGTTTATTAGCAAGCATTTAGATACCGAGAACATGTATGGCAAATGACTACATACTTTAAAGATATATATTAATAATTATAATTTATATCTTAACTATGTAGGCATATTAATTGTGTATGAAATGGTAAAATTTAAATCATAACTTTTCTATGCCACATTAATATGCTCCATGAAATGGGCTTGAAAGGATTGATCAGTGCAACAACCATGAGTGCCTGATATTGTAATGTTACTACAGCCTTTTAACACAAGCCACCTATCACCATTACTCCGGCATTACAGAGCCAGTTTATGAATAAATTAATTATGTATAATTACTACTGCATGAATAATTTTATGAAAAAAATAGGTACAATAGCTTACCTTGATTTGTCTCTTCATAGTAATACAGAATAAGGTTATAAAATACATAACTAATATAGGCCAAAATACTGGAATATTGAAGGCATCTATGAATGTACAGCAGATAGCTACTAAAGTGCTCTTGGTAACAGAAAGCCAGAATTTAAATTCTGGCAGCCTTCGTATGAATGGTCGGAATTCTTCAGTAGCCCTGGTTGGCAAGGCGGGACCATTGTCATCATCACCTGGAATGTGAATGCCAAATTGTCAATTACAATAATTTAAGATATATTCAAAATTAAGGTTTCCCAACTAGTTAATAAATGCTACACATTTTACTTGTAGCTTGAAAGTGAACCTTAAAGACTTTAGCTCATAGTTTTCTTTTTAATACTGTAAATTCCATGCAGTTTACACTTAGAGACTACATAAATAACAAAATAGATTTACCATCAAAGTCCATTGCAGGATCGATTTTCGGTGTTAGGAATGCAATAAAGAGGTTTAAATGATAAATACCCAAAGCATAAGTGACAATATACCATCCCTGAAAAAAAAAAAACATAGGTACATAAATACTGGTACAGATATTCTATCTCACGAAGTCCTTTTGGCTTTCGTTGTGTGTGTAACGTGTACCGATAAGCGTGCTTGTGTGCGTGAACGTGAGGAGCGTCAGCACAGAAAATTTGGAGGTATTAGTATTAGGAGTAGTAAGTAAAAGACAAATGTGTTTAAATAAGTAGGAGCATTTATTTAGGTGAGTATTACAGAGAAAAAGAAATCAATCACTATCTGAAGAACATTCAAAATCCGATTCACTAGTATCGGAATCATCTTGCAAATTAATTATGAGTTGAAAATCCAGATCAAAGTATTTCAAATATTCATTTTCAATTTTTTCAACATGTTCACAGGTTTTTCGCCACGTTTCACTATTTATTTGATCTAGGCTTTCATAGATCAGTCTCTCAGTACTCGTTATGTTTTGATCAATATTTTTGGATGCGATATAATTTTTTACAATCCCCCATATATTTTCTATAGGATTTAATTCTGGATGATAGGGGGGGAGGCGTAAGACTTCAAACCCCTTGCTTTTAATGACGTCATCGATTTTATAGGTAATGTGATCGCATTTGTGTTTTTTTATAATGTCGTACAAGGCCAATTTAATGAGAGATTCATCAAAATCTATACCTTTGTCTCTAAGCCATTTCTGCATATCTGCTTTCGTTGTAGCAGACGTCGGTAATTTTTCGGCTCGTGTATTGTGATAAGAAGCATTGTCTAACACAATGACAGACCGAGGAGGTAGGTTGGGTAATAATTTTTCATTTAGCCATTTAACGTAATTATCATAGCTCATATTTGAATGATAGTCGCCAGCTGTTGAGTTAGCCTTATAAACCAAAGCAGCATTTCCAATAAATCCGTCCTTTGTTCCCGCGTGCACTAAAATGAAGCGAGTACCTGTGCTAATTTTCTTCAAAAATGGTGTGGTTTCTTTTTTTTGTGCCCAAGTATTGTTTCGCACATGTGTTGAAAGAACATAACTCTCATCAGTGTAGACAATTGGCCGACCTTGAGTGCGATATTCCGACATTTTTTTTAAATATTTATAACGCCACATTTGTATGTCATGACGCTCTGTCAAAACTTTACGGTTGTTCTCTGTTTTACGCCATTTGTAACCCAACTTCAGTAACAATTTGCGAACAGTTTCTAAACAACCTGCAAATCCAATTTTTTCATTTAATACATTTTTAATTTTAGATAGCGTCGGTATTTCTTTATGGACGACATGGAAATTCTGTATAGTAGTTCGAACAACATCAGCGGTAAAATTGTCTATTTCCACCTTATTTTCTCGCTTCGTTCTTTTCTTCATAGGAGAAGTGAATGTTGATGATGTGGATGGCAATTCCTTTTCTTCTTTTAATATTCGTTGAACAGTTTTTGTAGACACACCTGTAGCTTCCGCTGTACGTCGCGTGATATCTCGTAAATGAGACAAATCGCAGTTAGGTTCCATGTATGTTTTTGTAAATTCATATTCTTGTCGCAGGAAATGATAAACGCTAGCTATCATGCTGCGACTCTGAAACAAAACCAAATACAATTTCTCAGTGAAATGCATTATTCGCGGCGTACCTAAAAATTATCACAGTTGTGTCAAAACTTAACGTCAAAAACAAGTGGATACAATGTGTCTACTAAGGATAGTGCATAAAACAATGAAAAGTGGTAAAAATAACGAAAGACTTTTAACGGCAACTTACCTACTTGAAAAGTTGCACAAAATAATACATAAAAGAAAATAGTTGCAAAAGAAGGTAGGTAATTTTTTATCCCATGCAGTACATAGGTACATGAATAAAAATTGTAAGCATAAAAATATAATTTTAACAATTACTATAGTCGCTCATAACAGCGCCATTGATATTTTTCAGAAGTTAAGAAGAAATAAATCTTACCTCACTATGAACAACTTTCCGACGTTTACTTTCCATGCTGACGCTACTCGGTAAAACAATATGACGCGAACACAATAATACACTAGTGACATCGACCGCGTTGCGATCGTGACTGAGCGCTCCCGCGCTTACGCACACTAAAACATTATATACATGCACGCTTGACAACATTCATAACCTAACGGACTTCGTGAGATGGAATATCTGTAAGTACTTTATATTGACATGATAACAGCTACATTACTCCATCATTTTTTTTTCCCCATTGTAATAACAGTGACAGGAAAGTATTGTAATATATTGCACCAAGTCCAAAAATGTTGGGATTAGGGCAGGAGAATAATAATAGAAGAGGAAAAACCGGGCAAGAGCAAGCATATGTTCATGGCATTTACACCCTTTTGTTGAGAAATGCAGTTTTTCAGAAATAACTCATAATTATCCAATCATGTCCGAAATTTTAGTTTAAAGTATTTATTAAGTGCTACCTTTGTGATTTTTTCCATATTGTTGGTCACACGATTCAAAAGTTAAGGGGGGACACAATTTATGCAACTTTCAGAGCGATTATTTCCAAAAATATTCACTCAATTAAAAAAGTTTATTAGAAACCTTAAAATGTTTTTAAAAGACCTGTCAAACAGGTCTTTTAAAAACATTGTTGATTTCTGTAGAGACAAATTTTTTCATTTCATGGAGTGACCCCCCTAAAATATTTATTTTTATTATTTAGCTATCAAAATAAGTAGTGGCTACTACAAGACTCCTTTTCACCAAATTTCATCAATATTCATTGCATAGTCTTTGAATAAAATGCCTGTGACATATGGTCAGACAGACAGACATGATGAAACCATAAGGGTTCAGTTTTTGGCATTTTAGCTAGGGTTCCATCCTAAAAAGGAGTAATAATGGCAACACTGAAACTGTGTCATAGTCAACTACCCTTGAAGAATTATAATTCCATTACTTGGGAATCTACTTGTTGATTTAAACACCATCCAAGGTCATACAAATAATCCTGCTTACAAATTTAGTTTTTTGATAATAACTCTATTTAATACTAATCCTGGTGTTACTTTTTTTAGTTGTAATGTAAAGGAAAATCACCCATCTCCATCTAGCCATATAAAGCATTGGACAGACACCCTTCAACAACACAATAAGTGCCAATCAAGGCAATCAATAAATTTGAGAGTTGCTCACTCATGCCTGTTCATTAAAAACATTTATTATTTGATTCGAGAATTGATGATGAAAATTTTCCTTATCTGCTGTAAGACAGAAGTTACACAATAAACAGGGCCAGACCATGTGTTTGGGAGGCCCAGAGCTAACACCACTTGCTGGTGCTTGGTGTACCAAGTTAATAATTTGAAATTAAAAAAACAAAATTGTTGTTGTTTTTTTAATTGGGGCTGGGGTCTTTTAAGTCCATGGAGCCCTGGATTGCAGCCCAAAAAGCCAACCAAAAAAGATATAATATTATTAGACATATATTCTAAATAGTGCAGATAAATTGTAATATTAAAAAATCATAGATATCCAAACAAATCACGATGAATGGTGACACTGATGGTACTATAAAAATATTACACCATTTCTTCCTGGTTAGTAGTACAACTGTGCTTTTTCTTTAAGAGTTACGTAGTAATTTTAAGGTAAACAATGCACATTAATTCCTGTATAATAAATAGTTATAGTTACGTAGTATATGAGATAAAATACAAACAACTTACTTGTTTTGCGAATATTCGTAGCATAAACAGAGCTAATAAAACAAAACTGCCGACCCACCGGAATCTGGTGTGTGGTGTCCACTTATCTAATGTTCCTTGGTACACCTGTGTTTAAAGAATTTCCTTGTAACATGTTTGCAGGCAGATGAGTGCAGAAATGATTAAATTTACAATATTTTCAATACACCAAACATATTAATTTAGAATTTTAGTTATTATTAGAAAAAAGAAAATGATCTGCTTATTGTATGGAAAGTAAATGTCATGTACAATACTATGTACAATTGGACTGCCTCTGTGGAGCGGTGGGAGTGTATCAGACTGCTACGCAAGAGGTTGTGGGTTCAATCCCCACCCAGGATAAAACTTTGTGATGAGCATGATGGTTTATTCTGTGTCTGGGTGTTATTTATCTATAATATGTATGTGTTTAGAAATATATAAGTATATTTATCGGTTGTCTTGTTTCCATAGAACAAGCTCTGCTTAGTTTGGGATCAGATAGCGTTGTATGAGTTGGCCCAAGATATTATTAAAAACAAAAAAAAAATGTATGTTACGTACAATTGTAGATAAACAAGCAAGTGGTCATAATACAATTGAGCCAATAATTGAAAGATCAAGATTTATATTTCGCGGCATGAAAACATGACATGTCATGGGAAGATCAGTGAGGAAAGATATGGTATCGTCATATAAAGTAAAAATTATCATCGTGTAAAAACTTAGCCCAATAGAGAGACGTACCTGAGATATACGGGTCCAGGCTTGTGAAATAATACCTCTTCTTGAAGGTTCAGACACTAAATCATTTCCGTCCATCATTTTGAGGTGGTTAAATTGTTCTAACGTGCACTATTTTAATATTCGAAGTACATTACTGATACATTTAGAATAGTGGCTATTATTATTTACACGTAATGTTATGTTACAAGCAATATTTACAACTTGTATTTTAGATAGGTTCTTTTATTTTCTAAAAAAACTTGGAAAAGACTAGTTGGAACCTAGTTTTTTCTCTGTGGCCAATGAGAATAAGGATGTAACAACACACATTTTTTAATCGTAATCGATAAAATGTCATGTTTTTATTTTTGTGAAAATAATATTGTTTATATGGAATTATTTATTTTTCTAGTGTGTAACTGATAGGCAGTTATACACTAGTACAACAAAAAAAAGTATTATAAGAATCGTACAAAACACTCACGTCGTTTTTCATGAAATTTAAATTCTGGTAACTAATAAATGAACAGTATTTTTGTTAAAATTAAAATATATTTTAATTTTTTTTTCGTTTGAGCTATTAATCAATTGATATAAAACTATTGCGTAATTTAAATTATATAATATTGATCAGTTAATTTCCTTTATTTGAAAAGTTATACCTATATTAAATAAATGAAACTGAACCAAAAGGTTTGTACTTTTATGTAGGTTAATTTTCCTTATTTATAGTTGTTGAATTGATTTGAATTCATTTTTCATTTTATAGTCATCAAAAAGATTCATGCATAGTCATCTTTTACCTATCCTTATTTTTTGGGCAATTTCGATGGAAATCTTAATTCAAAGTACTATTCTTATCGATTATCATGACAGCGCGAACGGAGCTGTGAGGTTGATGCAATTTATACCTTAGTTATCCCTATGTTACGTAAACAGAGAAACCGTAGAAGAAAAGTTTATCTGTCTACGATAAGTTAATTTCAACGACAATCGCAGCTACTACTACTAAATCGATTTTTGTTAACAATTTGCTGGTAAACTTAAAATATAAGTCGATTTATACAATCGAACAACACTACTGTAGACGTAGCGGACGTAGCCAAGTCAAACTTCAAGTTCATGGTGTTCTGTATTGCCATAATAAATTAGTAAATGTACAAATATTAGGGTAAAATTGCTTGTAAGAAAAATGTTATTATGAATAATCTTTGAAATTATTGATGAAATATTCCAGGCTTTCATTACTTTTTCATTCTTCACTTTGAATAATAATAATAATTTATTATTTCTCATCGAAAAATTATGACATCGTTTATTTATACTTATAAAACTTATTAAAATCAAACAAAAATGTAAATATTTTCTGAGTTAAAAATAGATTAGGATCAGGGTCGACGGATGTGATGAATGAGTGTGGCATTTCTCAGATGCCGTCACCCAAAAAATTTACTGACCGAGTGGTATCTAACACTCACCACTACTTACCATAGGGGTACCAAGGGGAGGGGGCTTTGGGGGTTGTAGCCATAGATTATATACTTATACTGGTAGTTGTAGCCTTACCGAAATTGCAAAAAGGTAGGTATAACAAAACAGCCACCTAACCCCTCCCGAAGAATGATTCTGGGTACCTACGCCCATGGCTTAAATCTATAATAATACTATACAGCTAAAGAGTTTGTTTGTTTGAAGGCGGTAATCTCAGGAACTACTGGTCCGAATTGAAAAAAATATTTTACTGTGAGATAGCCCGTTTATCGAAGAAGGCTATAGGCTTTAAAACATCATGCTACGACCAATAGGAGCAGAGGAGCAACGAAAAATGTTGCAAACACAGGGGAAAGTTTGCGGACGAAGTTGCGCGGTACAGCAAGTACAACATAAGTACGCTTCTTAAGTATTATATACGATTTGTAAGCGGCGGTAGCCTAATGGCTAAGGCAGCGGACTCGCAATCGTGAGGTCGCGGTTTCGAATCCCAACCATGACACTACCGACGTAAACTCACTCCTAACGTAAACAATTTACCTTAGCTGAAAGGGATAACAGGATTTCTAGTAATGTGGGACCCACAATTCCACATTGCTATTATCTTTTAAAAAAAAAAAAAACATTGCAAAATATGCAAATAAAACAAAACTACGAGTGGAACTCATTATTAGTACCTATGTAGGTACTGAAACTCGTCAAATTCGGTCCAGGTAGGCTTGCCACAGGCAAGCTTTCTTTTTTAGTATAGTCATTCAAATAGTCGCCCTCACCCATATCAGTTTCCACCCAGTACATTGTACCACATAGGATAAGTTTTCGTGACCGTCTAAGTGCGCCAAATTGAGCTGAGGGCAATTTTGTTGCCTCTTACTATAACACCGGTCATATATGGGACTAACCCGACAACACAAGCAGTGTAGTACGCATAAGATTGCTATTCGGGTACATAACATACCCAAATCCCAATCGTACACGTACACTCGACGCAAACACTATTTAGACCAGGTATCAAAAGGCATAAGCATGCATCCATCACTGCTTTAGCTACTAGCTACATTGGCTTGCTAACGCGTATAAAATAAGTTCACGACATGGCTTGAATTTTGTTTTTTACACTTATACGGGTTGCCTGTCTTTGTTGTTCTGCCGTATCACTAAAGTGATAGGACAGTGGTCCTATCACTTTAGTGATACGGCAGAACGTACAATCACGTTCAAAAACAGAATATTATTTACAGGACAGGAGGAGCAGGACCTTGTGTCACAAGATATCGAAAACTCTAAACATTGCCGTCACGTAGACTTAATTTTGTTTTAGCTACGAGTATTAGTGAGTAAACGATGACGTGATGAAACGTTTCATGTCTTATTGTATATAAGGGGCGTCTAAACGGGCCATTTTTTACGGCAAAGCTGTGGCCGGCAACATGGCCATGGCCATGGTAGTCTCCAATATTGATTTGATGGTTGCCGGACGATTGCTGAGCGATCTATTTTCCGCAATGTTGCCCGGCCAATTTTGTTGTTGTTTCAGTCGCCCTCTATTTTATTGCCGCCGGGTTGTGTAGCCTGTTTAGGAGACTGGATCATACGCCATACAATTGTAGACATACTGCGATTATTGGCCGAGCAATTAGTTGCCAATAGTGCCGCCACATATTGCCGTAAAAAATGGCCCGTTTAGACGCCCTTTTATAACATCACACAACACAACTTATCGAAACGTCAAATCTCCTTGTATGGAGATTTATTATGTCATTCTAGAACATAATTTAAACTAAGACCGTCCACGAACGTGATTTTTAAGAGCGCAGAAATATTAACCAATAGGATTGCATCACCGGACAGATCGTATTGGTTAATGCTTCTCCGCACCGTGTCAATGCACAGGCAACGTGTGCATCTCTGTGCCATCGTGGCGACTAAACGGATGAAGGTATATGGATGCGGTTTTCTTAGAAAGTTAGTGGTTAGCGTCGTTTGAATATTCTTTCAAACGTTTTGAAGATAATGTCTTATTGTCTCATGTATCTTTAGAGACTAGGAAAGTAAAGGCTGAATAGTAAAAATATGATTTGCTGTTTAAGAAATTTAATGGAATCACTTTTCTAATTACAATTTATACATGTTATATTTTACATTTTTTAAACGTAACTTTTATCTAAATAAGGTAGTTCTAATGAGACTACTAAATAAATAACATGAAATAAAAAAAATATGCCTTATGTAGTCTCTACGTCTACGTCTATTATTGCAAGTGTTTATTTACAATTACATCTATATCATAAGGTATTGGACATACAATAAAACATATTTATCCTAAAATATTATCATCGCTTTGAATACAAAGAAAATTTTGGTCCAGCTAAATTCTATCATACTAAACGCAACTCCTAGAGAAATGGGTAGATATTGCTATTAGGTTCATAGTTAGAAATTTACAATGCAATAAAGTATTAAATGTAACTTGCTAATAATAACCATAATGTATTTACTAAGTTTACGAAAAATACGATATTATCGTAAAATTTATCGTTAATGTCCATATTAACAATATTATAACGCCACCTACCTGATGGCAGGAGCTAATTATCCGAATCTACATCGGCGCTAGATAGCCTCAACGACGAGATTTATAATGACAATTGTCATAAACATTTTATAAGTAGAATAAATGCTACATTTAAAAAATAATAATTTAACATCAACAATACTGCAAATTAATAAACAACAAGACTAACTCAATAAAATGCATTCGCCGCTCGGGAAATCGAAAGGCTTATATTAATTTACACTATACTTTTTAGAATAAGTATGAAATAAATGGAAGTATCCCTTAGCACTCATCATGACAGTTATTGCATTCAGCACAAATACTAATCAAATATTATTAAATGTAAGTGTATTAAGATAGCATAGTCTTATCTACCAGTCCATTATATATATTTTCGGGCGATAACCGAGCCTTGTTGTTTTAAAAAAATAGTTTACATGTATTCACTACATTACGCTTTATATAATAATCATGAGCAGTGCCCTGTTAAAATAAGACACTAATAAAATACCGATGTATCACAAATTGAAATATCTGGGCATAATAAATGTATTGTTTACATGTGTTGTTTTTTTCACAATTAGGAAAAAGTTGTCACTGACTATTCGGGTTCTTATCATCTTTCAACAAAGTACTGCCCATGCTCTAAAATGTTCACATTAAACTTGAAATCCTAAAATACATAGTTTTTAAACAAAGTTCAATGAAATTGACTTTACCTTTTAACAAATCAGGCTAAGCCTTAAGAAACTAAAATTATTAAATAATTATTTTACAAATACCTTAATATAGCTTTTTCAAATGAAAAATAGATCCGTTTCACATTGGTGGCATGTAAAACATGTGGAAACCAAGGTATAATAATATAAGTTCAGGCGTTTATTGCTTACATCATACATTCAGTGGGAACTTCATGTTACATGAATGAATTCATTAAATTTGATATGTACCTATGTAGATTTATTATGCTTATTTTACTGCAGAAAAATTTTGAATTTGGTTAGTGTTGTTTGATGCCACCCACGAGCTGAAGACATCTCTGAAATTAAAACATCAAATTTATAATAATAGCAAGTTAATTCATGATTAGGATATTGGATTAGATTAGAATTTGTTAAAGGCAAAAATGTACGACGTATAAAGTCCACGGAAAAAAAAAAAATTAAAAAAAACCAGCCCACACAAAAAAAGCTCCCTTAGATAATTTAAATTTCCTTTTGAATTTCGATGGACTTAGTGAAGTGTAAAAAAGGATAATTGAAGATATACTTTTTACCCAGGACTAATTTTTTTGGTGCACAGTAAAAAAAAATAGGACAAATTGGAAGCACTTGGACATAGTCTTGGTGCCAGGGTGTTCAACAGTGTAGGGACAGACACCCTATGATTGCAGGTTCCAATCCCGTCCGAGACAATTTGTCCTTCATATTTAGAACATATTGACAATAAGTTAAAGTTTATCAATTACTATGGGATTCATTTCTGGACAAGTAAACGATTTTATTTTTAATTATGATTTAATTAATGTCTTTGATTAAATCTTTTAAATTGCACTAATATGTTCTAAGGATCGTATCTTTTTCTTCAGGATACTTTTTTATCAATAAATTTAGTATTAACTTAAGCTCTTTTGATTTCCACGGACTTTATCTTTGGAAAAAGGCCAAGTTTGTTTTTCTCAATTAAAATTGTGTGAAGAGGTAAAAACTAAACGCTTTTCTTAGTATCCATTTGATCACTTAAGTACAGACACAGAAGTAGTTTTAATAATTCATACTTGGAGCGCCAGCAGTTCGACAGGGCCTAACACATAGCACATGCAAAGTAATTAAAATATGCTACATGAGAATCTCTTTTGTTTAACATGTTTTTCTCGACAACAAAACAATTGACAATTACCTGCAGTGACTGACAACACATTCATTGGAGCAATACTCATCCTCCCATTCACTGTTGGCTATGGCAGGATTGGTGCACCCCTGCCTGATGCATGATGGTGGAACTTGGTTTTCATTTTGCTGTAAGTAATCATATATAACTATAAATATCATACATTACATTTTAGGAAAATACTTCATATTTTCAACAACAATGATTATTGTACTGTCTTTTGATAAGTATAGTAGTACTTTGATCTGTATAACACAATAATAATAAATAATGTTATACATACCAGGTTTTTCAAAGAGAGAATCAGAAGAGGTAAATATCCCATAAATACCATAAAATTAAAAAATATCCTTAATGTAATTGGCTGACTCAGAATCGCCGAAAAAAGTACTTAATTTAAAATTTACAAAGATTATGATTGAAAAATATATTTACATCTGATGTCTGTGATGGAACACCTGAATTTCCATTACTGTTAGAGGAATGTTGTTCAGTTTTTGGCATTTGATTCTGATTCTGTTGTGGTTGTTGCTGCTGCTGCTGCTGTTGTTGTTGTTGCTGCTGCTGTTGTTGCTGCTGCTGTTGTTGCTGCTGCTGCTGTTGTTGTTGTTGTTGCTGCTGCTGCTGTTGTTGATGATGGATCTGTTGATGCTGTTGCTGCTGTTGGTATTGCTGCACCTGATGCGCCTGTTGCATTTGTTGATGGTTTTGCGGCAAGTGCTACAATTTATATGATTAAATATATTAGTCAAAAGGCCAAGGTAAAAGTAGGATAAATATTACATCTTCATAATATTAATAACACAAATACATGAGAGATTGATGTAAATAGACATTAACTCATGACCAAGGCGGATTTATTGTATAATAAATCAAAGGTTTTATTTAATCTCAAATATCTGCACAATTATTATTAATAAAATTGTTTAATGTGTACAAATGGTAAAAGTTTAAAACATACTTAGATCTATTCATTAAAATTTATTACATACCTGTTGGGGATGATGATATTGCATAGCATGTACTGCTCCCATTGGTGGGGACTGTGACTGCACTTGTCTGTACCCAGTGGGTGAAAGAGCCGAGTTAGCAGAATAGTTGGTAGGGGATTGTGCTGCCTGATAGCTTCTAGG
The DNA here is from genome assembly GCA_945859575.2 of Herminia tarsipennalis. Classification (NCBI taxonomy): domain Eukaryota; kingdom Metazoa; phylum Arthropoda; class Insecta; order Lepidoptera; family Erebidae; genus Herminia; species Herminia tarsipennalis. The sequence continues at coordinate 13,556,680 of OX243840.2, forward strand.
CGACTGGGCAATATTAGGTTGACAGTTTTGAGGCGATGTGGCTGGGTTCACTTGGTAACCCTGAGGAGATGGGGCTGGCACATTCTGCTAACAATACAATGACAAAGTTAGAATTCTTGAATAGCCATATATAAACAGAACAGGCTGTCAACAAACTTTATACTACACAAAATGGAATGTAATGAAGTGAACTCTCATAAGTGTATTAATTTCGTTTTGTTTAACATTTTAGCTGATCCTTTGGATTTTACATAACTTTCTTTTTTCTAAACCGTTCCAGTAATTAAATTTTAGATATTGAAAAAAATATTCAAATTATTAAATTACAGCTATTTGTTTTTTATACATTGAAAAAGCTGAACACAACTGATTTTCATAAAATTTCGCATGGAAATAGCTTGCGGCTTGGAAGGACACAGCCTACTTATAATTCCGATAACCAACATCAAAGGAGGTGAAGCCAGTTAGTAGCTTTACACCTGGCACTGCTGCAGCTTTACTCAATTTTGTTTCCAAATTGATGATGTTTGAATTATGAAATTAAATAAAAATAAATGATTTTCATATGTAAACTTACCTGGTACGTCTGTGGTGTGAGAGTCATATTCCCTTGATAACTTTGAGGAGACTGTTGAGGATTGGGAGGATATCCTTGGGGTGTCTGAGCAGGGTATGAGCCTTGAGGCTGGGCACCAGTGTAGTTTTGTGGAGAGTATCCTTGTGGTGCTTGGTTTGGCACATAATTTTGAGGCGAGTGCCCATTACCATAAGTTTGTCCTTGGTAGTAATTACCATAAGAAGGATTGGCACTATTGGTGTGATTATACATTGTTTGATTATCTTGCTCTCCTCCCTAAAATAAAGTTCACATACTGACTAAAACATTCATGTTTAACTTCTTCTGCCCTTATACATAGGTATTATATAAAAAAATAAATAAAAAGAATTGGTCCATTCAATTGACCAATTCAATTGAATGGACCAATTCTTTTTATTTATTTTTTAAATTACTTAAATCACCAAAATTATTGGGTTAGGAAATTCATTTAATTTTTTTAGTTTACCAACATGGGAACAATAGTTTGTACAATTGTATTTGTGAAGGTATACATTTTTGTTAATAAATAGATTAGAATAAAGTCACTGTTATCACAAATTCACTGAAAATAAAATAAATGATAATCACTGTTTCGCATTGTATACAAATAAAAGCTCTGAACTGAAGTATATAACCTAAAAACGTTTAAAGCTCGAGTGTCTTTCAAAAAAATCTTACCAAACACGAAAAGAAATCTTCCGACATTTGGATCATACAATATATTGGAATATAGGATATAGTAATATCGCAAACAATCGCCAAATTCTATATTTATAATCAATTTCGGTGCAAAATTGCGAAAAGCTAACCATATGTCAAGACAATGAAGACAGACTGCACGCGACCTCTATGAGATTTTTGTTGTACTAATATGAACAAGAAGTTAGTACTAAAAAGCTTTTGCAGATGGCGTCAGTTGAGTATTTTTTTGGTTACAATGATTTTTTTTTTAAATTCGGACGGTTTTCACCAAAATTAAACTCTTCTAATTTAAATTATTACGGTGTTGTATTGAAATATAAAAGAAGAAAATAAAATAACACTTCTGAATAAAGTTGGTCTATAACGTTTCAACAAAAAAAATAGGGTAGGTACCTAGGTAATTTAGTTTTAAAGATAGAGTAGAAAACACATAGAAACACGAACAGGAAATAATCTATCAATAACGTGTACCTACATATTTTCATGTTACTACAAGGAACTGTTGGTTATTTATCATTTAATGTTATTAGTTTTACAACAACTAATGTTATTACATATGCATTTTAGTTCTACATACGTAAGTATAAATTGATAAAAAACATTAATTAAATAACAATTTTCGTACCTTCGATACTAGGCTAGCTCTGTAGGCTGCAAGTGCTTTGAGGTATTCTTTCTTCGCTACTTCTGTTTTCTGTTTGTACACCTGTTATAGCAATAAAATATGGTTTATGATTACAGTTCAACATTATCCAATAAACAATAAAAAATTGTATAGGTACTTACACTTTTATGTTCAGAATCTAATCCATCCCACATGGACGCTACTATTTTAGATACTTCGCCAAAACTCGCATTCGGATTCTGCCCTTTAATAGCTGCTTGAGTGTCTCGAAAAAATAATGCATATGCTGATACAGGCCTGTAAAACATTCCATTTCAGAATTATATTGTTTCTTAATGAATTAGATTACATATTAAAAATTGGTTATTATCTAAGCTAAAGCAAAACAATTTGACAAGAATTGGATTTTTAATAATCTAACTTACTTTTGAGGCTCATTTGGATCGCGTTTCTTCTTTTTCTTCTGAACTTTCGGCTTTTTCTGCATTTGTCCACGATTCATGCCATTATCCATAGGTTCAGGGGAGGATCTTTTTACAGCCATATTACCAACACCAATCTAAAAAAAATATCTATATTAATTTTTTTCTAAGGTCCATCAGAAATGGAATAAGAAGTATCTAAAAATACAGTTCATTGGCAACATAAATATGAAACAAAAGGGTGAATATATTCCTAAAGATATGTAGGTTATGTAAAGCGATAAAATTTGCCTATACCTGATGAAGCGTAGTTTGTTGCTGCCGGCTCGCTGAGCAATAATGGATAGGCAGAAGGCTTTCCGCATCACCAGGCAACTACCAACAAACAACCAATTCATTAGAATTTTATACTAGTATTACTACTGTTTGATCTGTTTAAATAACTACAAATAAAAATAATTCTTATGCCAATGAACTATATTTCCTAAAAATTAAAATGAACTAATGTTTGGTACTAATTATGGTAATGAGAGTATGATGTGCAAGAAATAAAATGTATGTTATAAATGTGAAAGAGAGTTTGAGAGAAGTGGACAAATAGCTAGAAATAATATTTATACTTTAGCAAGATTAATTTGTGATTGCATTATAAAACATCTAAAATGATTTACATAGGTAATATCCAGAAAATGAATTGATTTCTGAGGAATTTGTTAAGGCATTTATCTTACTGGGCTGTATGGCATGGGCTTCATAACAATATGTATTTGGATTAGTTATGTATCTAAGCCACTTATCTTCAAATTTTATTGGCAGATGAGTTAGTGATAAAAAAAAGCATATAATATAAGGTCATACAAACACTAATAAAAAGCTAGACACTACTATCTACATATATATTATTAATATTTTTTTAGATCTATTAAAACCTCACTCAATCTAATTTCCATTCACATGCATTTACTTAAGATGAGATGAACATAATCTACAAATGGATTATAAACACTACAAATAAGAGTTAAAAATATTAGATTTGTCACCTGTGAATGATGTGAAGGCACACTATCATCAGAGTCATCACTTGTTGTGCCTGGTGGTGAAGCTCTTTGTGGTGAGCCATACACAGGTGCAGAGGGCTGTGTGGGCGTGCTAGGTGTTGGTGGTCCACTCATCACTTGCGTGGGTTGCATCATCAGCAACCTCTGCTGCCCCCCAGGCTGTTGTTGGATCATATAATTACCAGCTGGTGCACCTGCTCCACTGGAAACATAGATTAAAGTTACTTTTTTGTTTCACAATTATTATAACCTCAACATTTAATTTAATCTGTGGCTTCATGCCAATTATATATAAGTATCTAACAGCAGTTTAAAGAGGTAAATTTAAATAATAGAATTTACTTTTACATCAATACTTAGTCCACCATTTTTGTGGTTTCAACTAGTGCTTTGGCACTTGTAATTTTGTTATCATTCAAGGGAAGAGCATGATGCTATGAAGTACCATTTACATAGAGAATGAAACAAAGTCTATAAACTTACATTTTAATCATGACATTGTCTGTGTGTTTCCATGCTGATCTGAGAATGAAAGAAGAACAGAGTGTACCAGATACTAACATAATCTCTTTCAGTGGTTAAATTTAGGATAACAATTTATTAGGTGTAATAATAGGTGTTCATACCTACAATGTAAATAATAAAAACCTAATTATAAACAGTTGTTTTGGGTTGGTATTCACAACAATGGTTGAATAATGAAAACAGATGTGTTTATACTTTTTAAAATAATTTCAAGTATAGTCTAAGGGATCTGCCAATAGTACCACAACTTTGCCAAAGCACAAGTTGAAAACACATTATTTTACACCATGTTATAATAGGTAATTGAAATGTTGCTGACATAATCATGATGATATGAGTCAACACACATACATAGGTTTTCTATGCACAAACATACTTACTGAGTTCTACTTACAATGTTATTAATAAGTTCCATAAGTAATTCATTTTAAATCTTTTGGTGGCAGAACCAAATATTATTATCCAGCAACTACTCAGTAATTAAAATGATATGGGTACACTACTATTGTTATAGAGCTAAAATATATACATTCTGCTACATTTACTTATTACATATTTGTAGCCTAACAACATGCCTTATATTAAGTTACTTTGTTTGGGAAAATTAAGTAAACAATAAAAAAACAAAAAAAAAAACAGGTGATAGTCTTTTACATTGCATGCCTGCTAATTCGGTATCAGAATATGAAAGACAGTAGGTATTCATTACGAAGGCTTACCTGTGTGATGTAACTGGTGTATGAGGTTCTTGTAAATACAGAGGTTGTTGATAAGAGGGTGCACCGCCGGGCGGGGATAAGCCATCTTGCGCCGGATTCATCATGCCAACCTATGACCAATAAGCACGAAATTGTTATTATTTCACACTAGATTCCAAAGTTATATTAACATAGCGTTCTTTTTCATTCATGTAACAATCACAGTTTGCTTCAATGTTAACAATATTTTAACATGCCTGCTTTTATTTGATGTGAATTTAAAATAGTAATGGTTGTGGTCATAAGTATTTATGTAAACCGACTGTAAGTGAAATAATAAAGAAACAGACTAACGAGCGACTGTGAAAAAGAAGAAAAATGATCAATCAAAGGAAAATAAACATTCTACGACAAGAAACAAAAAGTGAACAAGAAAGAATAATAAAAATAATTATTGTCAATGTGCCATCGACTCCACTCTTTGATTCATCTTCTTCTTCATTTTTTGTAATGGCAATGATTGTTATTTTTTATTTTTCCCAACAGGCAATCAAACTTAGTAGGGGGGAACGATGACATTCGCATAGTAAGGATCGTATATTATGAGATTTAGTAGTGCAGTTTCGGTTGGTAATCTAGCCGATTTCTGACAGTAGCATTGTCTTTAAACAACCGACTTCTCAGGCAGGTGGTTCGAGGATTCGATCACCTCGCATGAAACCTCATTGATATTTTTGAACTATTTGTTTTGACGTTCTAAACAAAAATATGGAACAAAAAAATAGGGGAGAACCGTCAGAGACGATAGGCGGATATGTCGATATAAAGTAATAATTATAAAACACTAGCTGTGCCCCGCGGTGTTACCCGCGGTTTATTAGCCTATGTGTTAATCCAGGGTGTCAGCTAACTCCATACCAGATTTTATTAAAATCGCTCCAGCCGCTTAGACGTGAAGAAGTAACAAACATACACACTCACATACTCACAAACTTTCGCCTTTATAATATTAGTGTGATATTAGTGTGATAATGAAATAGAAGTGGATTTGAATATACACAGCTTAAAAGGGGAATACTCGTTTCATTTCTCTACGTGGTATTTTGTACCGGCATTACGCACCCCTTCCAGCAAAACTGTTGACGACGTTACCAGCAGAGCGGTTGCCGTTGGTACAAGTTGTTGCAGTACCTACCTACTTATTATCATCCGTGATATTTTTATCTATTAGGAACTCATTGTAAATTTATATTTTTATTATATAAAATTGATATTTCCTATGCCCACTAAGTTATGATCTAAAGATTGAAATATATCTCATACTTATTATGGTTTAGTTAGAGTGTAGTACTAGTAGGTTAATAATATATACTCGTTTTTTTTTAAGTCGTCGGTCACAACTGAGATCAAGATTTTTCATGGTATTTCAAAGTGGAAATGGCTGTGTGATGTGTTTTACAGCAAAACAGAAACGATATCAATTTATATCTATGTACATAGGTATTTTAGAACGGAGTTGAATGTTAACGCTAGGGATGTTACGCAGGTTGTTTTAAATTTGGTTTGTCGGAGTCGGTATCTGAGTCGGAGGTGCTGGGAGAAGACAAATAGTTGAGTTAAGGAAGGTTAGCTTAGGAAAATAAGATAAAAATATAAATATTATTTAGTGTTATTAAGCTATTGCATAGCTTTTATCGCGGGCTTCGAGCGCGGCGACCGAATCAAGAAATTCCGTAACGAAAAAAACCTAACACCCTCCACTCCGCCTATCATGTAGCTCGGCCGAGCGTTCGCTTAACGTATGTACATATGGTACGATTGTACAAAGCTCGCACGGATCGAGACGAGCTGCTCCGAAATGTAATGAAAAAAAAAATACTGCATGAATAAAAAATAAATAAATAATTATAATTGCATAAGTTGATAAAAATTGCTATGCAATAGCTTTTCCGCGGCCGGCAGTCCCCGAGTGCCACACATTTTTAAATGTGTGCAGGACAAAATCGCTCGGACAAGATTCGAACCTACCTTGCTTATAATATATTCTAAGCTCGAATCCGTGGTCATAGGGATTCAGTGAGAATTTTTCCTTCATACAATTATTATAATAAATAAATAATTTATAAAGGATCAGCCGCCGTACGTTAGGTAGGTAACCTCCGATTTAAAAGTGTCGGAGCTGAAGTCGGAGTCGGAGGTGAAAAATCAACCGGAAGTTCCAACCTTTCGGAGTCGAAGTCGAAGCTCCGAAGCATTCGTTTGTTCTTTATACTTACCTAGTTATTTTTATTTGCATTGTATTTATTAAGTCCAAGGTATAATTATGAATGTAGTATAGTAGTACCTACCCAGGTACCTTCTTACATAATAATAATCTTTCACCTCGATGTCTAAAACAACTCTACTTGTAAAATATGGAATGGAATCCATTGGTAGGCAATTTAATTTCAATAAAAACCAATCTAAAAAGTAGGACAGATATTGAACGCTGTGCAACTTGCGGGTTCTGTTCCGTTCAAAATAAATCAGAATTGGTACATAAGTTTATTTTATATACAAGTACCTACCTATTCCACGCTAGAAATAAAGTAGAAGGATTAATAATATAAAATTTGATATTCATTTTCATAGAATAAAATATTTTATGGTAAGTAAGTAGGTATGTATTCGTTTTATATACTTATCTTTATTTTCTATTTTGTAATTAAGTATGTAGGTAATTTTATCAAAATAATAACCTGCCACCCTTTTCTCTTCACCACCCAAAGGTTGACTGGTAGAGAATGTCTATGGCATTAAGTCTGCCTTTTTACATAATGTGTTTGATGTGTATGTATGTATGTTCCTATTACTATATAGAACAAACGCGTAGACCGATTTTGATGATTCAAACGTCAATCGATTTGTATTAATCTTGCCAGTGTCACTAAAGACATGACAGCAATCAAAATTTAAAATGGCGGCAGCTAGACGCCCTATTGTGGTAAAATATGTATCAATACGACCGAAATAGTGGAGGGGGGGGGGGGGGGGGGCAACGTGTAACCCAAAAAAAGGTCTTTCAATCGGGTTTGGGGAGTGGGGGGCTATTGCGCACCCCTTGGTATCTTAGTGGTGTGGTCGAGAGCGAGAATTGTGAATTTTCGAATTCCTCTTTTTCCAAATTTGTTTGCCACGACCTTAAATTACTTATAAATAGTTCAGGAATCGAGTCTCGCAGTTCTGAATATCTTTTTTTTACGTTGACTAAAAAGTTTTAATTTTTCACAGCTTCAACAGACTGGAGACCCTGAGTATTTATGTACTTTAAATTTTAACTCGATACGATGTGTTCCCGAGATAAAGGGTCTTGATGACAGACAGATGAACGGACGGACGGACAACAAAATGATCCTTTTAGGGTTTCGTTTTTTCCTTTTGAGGTACGGCACCCTAAAAAGGAACTCTTGAAGTCGTTTTGAAAAAATACACAAATTCTCATGGCAAAAAATACTAAAATATAAAAACTTTTAATAGAAAAGTGTAGATGGGGTTTTTGCTATTCTACTGCATATTTTTCTGGTAAGGTTTTAGTGTAAAACGTTGTCCTAGTTTATAAAACACAAGAGATTATAGGACCCAAATATGGAGTGAGTCACCAAAATTTACATTCGGTGATGTCATTTTTAGGGTTCCGTAGCCAAAATGACAAAACGGAACCCTTATAGTTTCGCTATGTCCGTCCGTCCATCCGTCCGCACTTTTGCTCAGAGACTGTTAGTGCAGAAGGCTGTAATTTTGCATGGATATTTTTTCTTGATATTCATTTGAAGGTGATTTATTTTTCTTAAAAAAGTTATTGTCGACTACTTTCGGTTAAATAAGTGGGTGATCCATTATTTGACTTCTTTAGCTGTCTTCTAGTTTTATTGGACATATTGTAAATCATTAACTTTATTCCTGAAACTGCGTGCCCCAGTTTCACACGGGTGTCATATCGAATTTTTTTTATACCTTGAATTACATTTCTGTGATTTTCGTAGGGATCTCAATTTTTTTGTTAATAATTTATAGGTAATAAATTTATTTGAGATCTTTAGATTAGAGAGAGAATCCATACAAAAATTGGCAATAGAAATAGCATAAAATTTAAAATTAGTGTCAACACAAGAACACAAGAATAAAGTATAGCCCTTATAAATAGTTACTACCGTTATTGTAGCTTTTTAATGGTGAAAGATTTTTTGAAATCGGTCCCGTAGTTTTTAAGTTACATACAAAAATACAAATCTTTCCTCTTTATTCTTTATATTAGTACAGATATAGATATGTAAAATATAACTTGCCTTTTAAAATTAACTACACATGTACCCACTATCAATCTACTATCTCTAGGGCCCGCATAAAAATATTCCAAATAGTCTGTTTTCCATCAATCATTTAAAATAAAAAGGTACAAATAAATGTTTGTGAGTCGCTTTAATAGTGAATAAACAGATTTGTAGTTTTAAATATACCTATTTAAAATTGTGTAGTTATTGTCTTGCCTAGGAACGAGGTCAGTGAACTTCTTGCCATTTTTCCAGGCAAGTAGTTTTTCTTAACGCTTGCTTGCTCTAAATAAAATACCGTCTTAGGAGTGGTTTTAATAACGTTGCCGGATTTTTGTTCCTTCATTCTAAGGATTAGCTTCGTTTAGAACCACCTAATGTTATCTACCTACAAGGTCAAGATAAATTTCAATCCAAAAATATGCGTATGCGATAGTAAATTCGAAATTGTATAGAATAGTGAAAAATAAAATTACCTAGGTAGCATATTCCAATTAATCTTGGAGTCATTTTTGGATTGTTGATCAAAGGTTTTTGAGTAGAATAATTATAATTAATTCATTGATAGCAAGTTAAAATGATTAATTCGTGTTGTGCATCGTTTGTGTTCTATATTACAAAAATAAGGATTGTGTTCGCATTGGGAGGAAAGTGAGTTTTATTCCTATACAGAGATAATGATACCGGAACCAGTATATGCATACTGGTATTACTGGAGCCCTGTACGTTACTGTAGCTAGGTAGATGCACCGACCTCTGTAGTCTATAGTCCTATAGATACATTGTCTGGAGTAGGGGCTCCCAAACTTTTAATATAAAGGAACACCCATATAATACATTTTATTTTATGGAACCCTAAGTTCATGACTGGGGGAGGGGGGTGGAATTCAATAATCTGATGAAGATTTCAAAATCTATCAAATGTCCAATGTCCACAATGTCCACGAGTGTTTTCAAAATTTCGAAAAACATATTTCAAGGAACCCTGGTAACTTTTCTACAGCATCTACTTTAGGAAACGCTGATGTAGATTACTATAGGACTGACTATTATAACTAGAATTTAGTGGATCAATTTTGTGTAGTAGGTTAATTAATAAAAAAATGGTAAATCCCTATTAATATTATAAGTTGTTACTTTCATACATGAACCTCTGAACTATAAGGAGGATTTATTTTCTGGGCGTGTAACACTTTTTCGGTGCAATATTTTGAGGGCGGTGCAATACTTTTTCGGTGTAGGTAGTATGATGATACCACACCGAAAAAAACTTTAAAAACTACCGTAATCGCGGGTTTGACATTGAGTTATTTTTGATATATTTAAAAAAAAAAGTAGAGTTTCACAATAAACTAAAAGTAATTGCCTTACAAGCATTTATTTTCGATAGCAGGGGGAGCAAGTGCACCCCTTGCACCCAGCTGCCAGCGCGGAAGCTACCTACCTAGATGTAGCTGCCCTGGGAGTGACTAGCCCACTTTTTATCACGATAATCGACATCTATGCGGGCGAAGTCGTGGGCAAAGTTGCAGGCAAAAGGCAAAAGTCTATGTAGAAGTCACGATTAATTTTGACACTGACCTGAGGAGCAGAATGGTGCAATTGCGTATACTGTATGTGTGAGTTTTGCGCATTAGTGTTAGCAGCATGCTGGCCATGAATTAGAGGTATGTCGAATTCTTCATCGCCAAAAGATGGTGTGTGAAATGTCTGAAACAATCAAATGATAAAATTAATCACATAATACGGTCGATTAATTTGATAAGGAAATGAGTAATGAAATTGCTTTTTCCGGTATATTTTGAAGAGCTATTTTTTGGTACGTTTTACATAAATAACTATTTGGGGAAAATCTCTATGTGAGATTTGTTAAAGAGAATAACGGATACAAAGCATTCAAATTGGGAACAAAGTTTATGTGTGATATAAACAAACACTTTATTCCCCGTTTAAATGCAGGCCTGTTGCTGCTGGTGACCAGGGCAGGCCACACATAGGCTAGAGCAAGTGGAGCAGTAGCTCTAGGGGTTAGGTAGCATGGGGTGCCAAGAACTTACAGAAAACAATCTAATAGAAAATAAAAATTAAGATGACGCTTTTGAAAGGGCATCGTGTAAAAACGCCGACCAAAGGGCTCTGAAAGACTACTTCGCTCTATCCTGATCCGGAGTTAGAGCCAGCGCTGGATCACACACAGTTTTGTTCTGTGAGGAAATCCTACCCGCGTACCTACAACTTCTTGCACAGCAGTCGTATAAACTCTTATTGCTCTAATTTACCTGCCACATTATATAGGTACAGTTAGTTAAATACATATATGATTGCCAACATTAGCAAAAAAAAATAATAATAAGTGTCTACCTACGTGCAAAACCTATAAGACCACAGTACATTAATACTTGACACTGGCAAAAATTCCCTGAATTGTCATCTTTTCAAAAATTAGAGGAAAATTACCTTTCTTTTCTTCTTTTCGTTATCCTTATAACGATTGATTACAGTACCTACAAGAAACAAGGCAAACCAAAGTCCATTGGTTATTTGTAAGATGTACGACGACGCTACGCACCTATGGACCCCCAAATTGCAATCTTCCGTAGCCAATAATTCTTTAAATTTAACAAGGACCCGTGGTTCTCCAGATCGCAAAAGTACAATTACAGTAAGTAACAAACAAAAATTACCAGTAGCACAGAATTTTTACCAGCTAATGAATAAAAATAGATTAGAAGATAAGAATAAAAGAAAAAATTGTGGACTCTACTCTATTTTTTTTAATATGTACTTATCGTATTAAAAAAATAGAGTAGGTTCCACTAATTTTATTTTCCATCAGTAACAAGAAAAACTATTTTATATCTAATGGTTTTAAATGAATTATCATTACAAACATGTTACCGTAACCTAACAAGTGTGTCCTCGTAATTCTTCTATATCTAAACAACGATTTTATCGTTTTTTATGCAGACATGGGTGGTTCTTTTTGGCTATAGTTTGACTTGTTAGGTTCACAATGTTCATTCAGTTGTCGACCATTCCCACATTCGCCATTCCGGTCCTTAAAGTGGGAATCCTGGTCGCACACCGCATTTTGTTACAGTGTCACAGACCAATAAATCTGTAACTCAGTCGAAAACAACAATGGGCAAATAACTCAATCCGTCTTCTAAATAAAATCAAAATTCTTTTGGAAGCAAATCTACACTTGAATTTTAGTACCTACATTTAAAGCCAATTCGCATTTCAAATACCTAGTCATCTAATACTAACTGTCCCGCGCAACTTCTTATGCGTAATTTTTCCTCGTTTTTGGAACATTTCTCGTCGCTTCTCCGCTCCTATTAGTCGTAGCGCGATGTTATATAGCCTATAGCCTTCTAATTATTTTTCAAATCGGACCAGTAGTTCCTTAGATTAGCGCGTTTAAACAAACAAACAAACAAACAAACTGTTTCGCTTTATAATATTAGTATAGATATAAAAATCTCGTGTCACGGTGTTTGTGATCAAATTCCTCCAAAACGGCTCAGCTGATTTAAATGTTTTATATTTCATAGGTATGAAAATAGGTCTTAAAGCTTTTTTTCTAGCGTTTTTAGTATTTTTGTATGAGTTGCAATAACGAGAAAAAATGTCGCAGACGACGTCGCGTGGGTCAGCTGTAATAATAGGTAGGGGCAAAAGTTTTTCGTATTTTGAATGTATTGTTAGTAATCAAACCTCTTTGGTTGTACTTAATGGCTGGTTTTAATACCATTAAAAGTTGACATTCTGGAGGATGCAATAAATTAAAAAAAACTCGATTCGCGCCATTTTTCAATTGATTTTCGAGCAAGCAAAATTAACTTAGGTGACGAAGAAATTCGGTACATTTTAAAGTTTTAATACAAAAAAGGTATATTTAAAATAAAATTTGTGCGGTTTACGGACCTAATGCGGTATCAATACGAGTAGCACAGATGTGCTTCAAGCTTTTCAAGTCTGGAAATTTTAGTGTGAAGTATGTATACCTATATGTTTTTTCTTTGTATGAAAAATACGAAAATACTTTTGCCCCGCCCTTATTTATTAAATACTTACAAGCATTTTTACAAATTACAATTTTAACACTTGCCTAAAATTAAGGTATATATTTTAGTTTTTTGGGGTTATATTTAACATTTTTCGTCCTTGCAGTCAAATCAGGTCAGGTCAAATATGTGTAAAAAATCATTATGTCCTATCCCAAAAATGTAGCTTCCTATTTAATTTTGCATATTTGTAAAACAAATACGTAAACATATAACCGACATTGCCGAAAATGGTATGACTAGGTACTATCCCTATCTTATTTGCAAGATGGTGTGACGTGTCAAATATAACGATTTAACATCAATTACAATGTAGATTCGTTTTTGTATTGATCTAATAATTGTTTTATTAAGACCCTGTTTTATTATTAGACTCCATTGTATTTGAACAGAAAGAAGTTCGTAGATAAAGTGCGTGACGAGGGTTTCCTACACCTGTCCTTGAAATATTCGCGAAGTTTATAGCCCTTTCCAAGGTGGATTAAATTTTATTACCGTATCTACGTAGCTATAGACGTTTAGTATCGACGTCCTACTAACTTTGTTAGTTAACAGTTCGCTTAAAGCTATTTAAAGCAGTAGCATTGAAGCTTTTATAATGACTTTAAATAAATAAAGATGCGGAAACATTTACTGAAATTACACAATCGTTATTAAAAGTAAGTACTTACCTGCTAAGTATTTCATGTAAACTAAATATTGGGCCACGAAACAAAGTTGTAGCGTTTAAAAGCTATACCTAATCACTACATAATTTAAAACAAATTCGCTTTCTCTGTCCCTATGTATGCTTAAATCCTTAAAACTACACTACGGATTTTGATGCCGTTTTTTTAATAGATAGAGTGATTGAAGAGGAAGGTTTATATGTACAATAACATCCATTAAATAGTGGAGAAATAAGGAGCGGAGCAGCAATAAGAAATGTTGCAAAAACGGGGAAAATTTACGCAGACGAAGTTGCGCGGGTCAGCTAGTAGGTACAATAGTAGGTAACCAATAGTAACCAAACAAACAAGTAAAAAACAATAGTAACAAACAAACTCTTCAGCCTTTTAATAAAAAGGCTGAAGAGTTTGTTTGGTTGAACGCTATAATCTCAGAACCTAATGATTCGAATTTAGAAATTGTTTTAGTGTTGGATAGCCCATTTATCGAGAAAGGCTCTAAGTTATATAACATCACGCTAATAGGAGCGGAACACTAATGAAAAATGTTGCGAAAACGGGGAAAATTGACGCAAACGAAGTTGCGCGGGTCAGTTAGTATAAGATATTTTTCCTTTATTTAACATGCGTATTGTTTAAATAGCTTTTACATTTAAGTTGAACATTGTAAGAAAGTATCTCTGAGAATAACAGAAGGTAACAAGAAGTTTCCATACAATGTTAATGACTATAAAAAGCTCTCAGTGTAATTGTACCATTGTATGGAGTTCTCTTGTCGTCGTTCTGTCTATTTTACGTACAATGACAGTAGACTATGCGTGTCGCTGCCATGTTTTATTTAAACTGGAATTCGCAATATAATGATCGTTATAAAGATTAATTAATCGCGGAAAGCTATTAATTTAATCGCGCAAAGTGAATCTTTTAATAAATATTGGGATCTTTTATGCATCTTGATTAAACTAGTGTAGTAAGATGTACTCGTACCTACGTAATAAGAGTCATATTATACTACCGACGTGAACCAACTCCTAACACAAGCCTTTGAGCTTAGTTGGAGGGGTTAACAAGATTGCTAGTAATGTGGGATCCAATCACATTGCTAATTATCTTTTATAAGAAAAAATATATATGTTTACAACATATATATTTTATTCAGGAAACCGCGAAAATACGAGTATAACCGGACACCTAAATCGATCACAGTTAATATTTATTTTATATTACTAATTTAAACTGAATTTCAAATGATTTGTGAATTCAAATTTCGGGCAATGGTATCCTATCCAAAATGGTGACCAATAATGTCAATTTCAACATCTACTCTTTTTTGGGGTTCCGCACCTTAAAAGGAAAAAAAACGGAACCTGTATAGGACTCTCTCTCCACTCGAGTTTCTGTCTGTCCGTCTGTCCAGCCATTTCTTTTCTTATTATAAAGATTATTTAAAAATATATAGCACTTAATAAGGTATGTTATGTATAATTAAAGGTAATACCGAATAATTAAAAGCTTTTTTAAATCCCTATCTCTTATTTATTGTCGCCTAGACCTGGACCACGCCATCCACGGCACGGTCCAGGTCTATACGTCAATGGATATATTGAAGTTAAAGATAATCTAATGATCCAACGACTAATTACTCGACCCTTAAATCTTGGTATAAATACTACTTACTTATTAAAAAACAATCGTTATTAAGTTACACATGTTAACAAAAAGGTATACGTTGGAGTCTCCTTTTAAGCAAGTAATTGCTTGTGATAGGAGACAACAAAGTGATGACACCATCAAAAATAAGTATCATAACATAATTTTTAATAAATGTTATTAAAATTCGTGAATAATATAAAACAATTAATTTAAATGGTAGGTAAGTATAAGGACACGAAAAAGGGTAGAGTGGAAATACTTTCTAGTAACTGCCTATCCCTGGCATTAAACCAATGTTTATCATGCTTAATAATCGCATGAGATTACGGCCTGAAATAACTATAATAAGCTTTTATGTAGATACTTATCATCCATATGAGGCCTATACAATTTCAAGTTTTCCCTGAGGAAGAATAAAGAACATTATTGCTCACTTTTGTATTTTTTCCTGATTACGATAAAATCCCTTACATTAAGTATGAACGGTTTTGATTTTATTCCATATTAATATATTTAGAATAAGAGCAAATTGTGAACATTCTTTTACACATATAATAATATCTACTGACCTGATCATTCATAGTGTATATGCTGTTCTTTGTGTCACGAGGAACAGACAGCGGAGATTCAAGGTTTTCTGGTCTCTGAAACAATAGAAAGCGAAAATGTAACTCAGGTATAGTAATATTAAGAAAATCAACGTGATGCATGAAATTTTAGAGCGACTCTGGTTTATGATGATAACTTTCACATTTATGTTTGATAATGAGATATTAGAGAGCATAACTTGTATTATAAAATAATTGCCTTTAAACATTGTTTATTATTTCTACATACGTTAAGAATGTTGGTACTAGTGATTTTGAGGAAAGACAACAGAACACAAATACTAAATCGTAAACTTATTGCATGGGTTATAGATAAAAGTTAACTAAAATATTCTTGCAAATCGTTTAAAGGAATTTAATATCAGTCAGATCCGTATACCTGAGTTAAAAGGCACTTTTAAACTATGAGTATACTTAGACCGGAACATCTAATTTATCATAATTGCAATAGATAAGCATGTTCATAGATATACCCTCGAGAGAAGTTTCCTGGGCTAAGATTAGTGGGGAGGGCACAATTTCGCGATCACAAGTATAATACCAATAACCGCGGTACACAACAATCTCGTTAACTTCCCGACATGATAGTTACGATCAATATTGCTTTTTACTTTTTACACAAAATTAAAGTTTCCTGCGGCTCGTATTGGGTAAATTGTTGATTATAATCTGTATGGGTTACGGGAAAGTAAATTATTCTAAGGCTTAGATTATAGTGTAGCTCAGTTAAAATACCTCGTAAAACATTATGTAACTAACGAAACACGATCTCAATTACTCTCAATCACCTGCAACTAAACCTTATAACATAACTCTTTAATATGTTCGTGGAAGGTTCTTCAGATTATTCAAATAGGTAATATTAATATCAGAACTTCTCTTAGGAAAGTACTAATAATATTTATTTCGTATTACTTATTGGTACAGGCCTGTGCGCCAATTCTCGATCCAGTTAGTATTTCTTAACATTGCGATATTGAATGGTGAGAGTTGCGCACACAAATGGCATTCTCTATCTCGAAGCATTCGTTTGACTGTACCACCCATTTATTATAACTGTGATTTTATTTAATTCTAAAGTCGTCTTTGTTTTTATGTTGTTTTGTCTTTGTACTCGGACATCTTTCTAAATTCTAGTACCTACCTCTATTTGTATTACTTATTACTCTTGGTAATCTTTTATTGCTGTATGTTAATGATTAATGGAGGCATTTACCCACGTGTTATTAGATTGATATGGCTAATATTGGAGGGATTACTTTGAGTACTTAAGGTGGGTACTAAACAATTTTATATTTTAATCTATTTAATTGGAAAAATAGGTGCATTTATTGTTTAGAGAAGGAAATTAAAGGTGCTATAATTAACGCATACATAATTTGTAAATCACATTTTTAACTTTTGACGCAAAGTTTTTAGGTTTGAGCTGTTTCTTTTTAATAAAAAAAAAGTGATCCAACTATACACTCTACTTTTATCTTCTATTAAAAAAATAATTACCATGAGTTAGATTTAAATATATATTTTTATGTTTGGTTCTTATTAACATTGGGGTAGGTAGTCTAAAAAAAAAAGACAAAACCTAAAGGAACAGCAGAAAAATCGAGCAAATTGAAGTTGATAATTTTGTACTTCAGCTAATAGATATTAAATAAATAATGGTCTACTAACCGATATTACCCAATCTCATTAGAGACTAGCCAACTACGCAAGAGATATTATAGTGTACAAGTGTATACGCAGACACAAGTGCACACTCTATTCCCTTACTCTCATAGTCCGATGGGTCGGAAATACGATACGACCGGAGAGATTAGGCGCAGGATCGACGGCCTAACGTACTCTCCGAGGCACGAAAGGATATGAAAATGTTCGAAAACGGTCACCCATCTATGGACCAACATTGGTAACATTGCTTAACCTCGCAGATATCTCGATCTGCTCGATCGCCACTGAGTCAGGGAACCCCTTTAATAAATACAAGTAAACTCACCCCCCTCCCCTTATTACCCACAGAGTACCTCTTCTAACGTTACGAGTATTAAATATGTAACAGCATTTTATTTAGATAATATTCAATTTTTAAGTGTTTCGTTCTATTTTTAAAAAATAAGAAAATAAAAGATTTGACAGTAATACTACTGTAAGGTATTATCGGTATGAAAATATAAATATAATAATACCTTGTTTATTGCCCGACATTTCATAATGTGTACAAATCGCGAAAGTTTATCAACAGGTATTATCGTATTATGAATAAGGGGACTAGAGTTCTGTCAATTCTTCAATGGCCTATTTTTGTATTATGACCAGTAAATAAGTATTTTCAATATGATTTGTAACACAGTGCGCCCGTTATACGATTTGTCTTACCTAAATGGTTAGAAAAGTTGAAAAATTAAACATGTATAAATTATTTTCGTTTGCTTCTCATCATAGATAGTGCAATGCCTGCTGTCAGTTTATTTGCGGTCGTTAAAAGCCTAATATTAACATGTAAAGCACTGCAATTAGACAGTGATTAGGTATCTATTTAATAACTGTGATATTTTTTTACATTCATAGGTATATCATAGAAAGCATAAATATAGGAAGTATTACATTACCATTTTACATAATAACATATAGGCAATTACGTATAAATATGAGGATAAATCAGTAGATAATATAATAATACTAATCATATCTTGGGACCACTCACACAACTTCATCTGATGCCAAATTAAGCAGAGCTTGTACTATGGCAACCAGACAACTGATAAATATACTTATATATTTCTAAATACATATATATTATAAATAAATGACACCCAGACACAGAATAAACCATCGTGCTCATCACACAAAGTTTTATCCCGGGTGGGAATCGAACCCACGACCTCTTGCGTAGCAGTCGGACACACTCCCACCGCGCCATGATAGATATAAACCAGTGTATACGAGTAGGTGTTGACTTTTTTGTTAAATTTCATTAATATCGATTCTAATACACATAATTATTAATTTCTAATTATCATAATCTAGTAGTAAGTAGTAATAAAAACCATAAAAACTCTATAGATTTCAGGTAGAAACTCGCATTTAATATTACCCAACTTTTTTTGTTCCGTTTTTTTGTATACAGATAATCATACCAATCTTTTAAGTCATATAAAAACTAAGATAAGATAAAAAGACATTGGAATTTTCTTTTGAATAACTATTCCTTACCGTTTTAATCGTTGTTCCAAAATGCGATTGATCAACATTGTAATAGTACCTTGAGCCACAAGTCGGTCTCATGCCTCTCGGACCGGTTTCTGTAGCACACCGGCTGCGGCTGCGGTCCCATTGGGCCTTTATACACACTACTATCAACAAGTAAGTGAAAGGACACGCCGATAATAGCTTTCTGTACGATTGGATTTTGTAACTAACTACCAGTCAAATAAAATATTAATATAGGTACCTGGAGTATAGAAATCTTGTTGAAGTTAAATAGTATCTACCTGTTATTTAACTACTTTTTAAGGTTTACGTAGGTTTATATAAATAACCTTTTTTAAAACAACAACTATTACAAAGTTCTCTTAGGTAAGGGATAGGTACAAGATAATTAAAAATAAACAATTTTGTAACTGATAATTCTTGGTAATGGTTGACTATAATGTAGCATCCATAACGATACGATGTTTCTAATATGTTTTTAGAGCGTGGAAAGTAGAAAGTTTTAAAAGTAGGCAAGAAGTTAATACAGTTCGGAAAGTATCTATGTATTTGTTTAAATCATTTTATGACTTTACAGGATTTCGTATATATTTCAACGGTTTTAGTGCTTATCAAAAGACTAAACTATGCTTTGTATTTTAGTGTGTGGCTAGAAATATATTATGTCATATTTAACGTTAAAAATCATGATAGGTACAGAATATTAAAAACGAAAACTTTGTCTACATTTAAATCTTTCATTGCTGTCGTAGTTTGAACGAGTCTCTAGGAGGACGTAATTGTCGGTCAGCGACCTCCTTTTGTTCCTTCCACTAAAATAGCGTTATATCAATTGATGTTATTACAATTGGAACACAACTCTCATCATAACTTACAATTTGTAGAGACCGTGTTTTGGAAAATAAAAGAGCAGGTGGATAGTTTTATTATATTTAAAGAAGTAGGTTTTTCATATTCGGTAAGTATCATTAATTTAATAAGTACAAAAATCAGTATAAATAAGTATAATTTATTCTTTTGATATATGATTTTGTTGTAAAGTACCCACTTTAAAGAATTTTTACTTTATTACAAACTGATTTCAAAATTACCGTTATTTGACTCATCAACGATGTCTTGTTAAGGTTTCATTCACCACTGTCTTTCATCAGCCTTGTTTTAGGGTTAATATTTAACAAATAATTCAAAATCTATACTAAAATTATAAAGCTGAATAGTTTGTTTGTTTGGTTTGGTCGCGATAATCTCAGGAACTACTGGTTTGTGTTGGATAGTCCATTTATCGAAGAAGGCTACATAACATCACGCTACGACCAATAGGAGCTAAGCATCAATGAACAATGTTGCAAAAACAAGGAAAAAAATCATACGAGCAAGTAATTAATATTTTTAAATGTAACCAAAGAAGATCGTTGGAACTGAGATGTTCTCACTTTCAAGCTGGAATGTCTCCACCGTCAAAAATGCACAAGTTACAGACATTGCTATATCTACCTCTTATTTAAATAGACTTCATTCTTCAACATTTGTTTTTGTATTTTTTGTGTAGGTAGTGATTTATAGAAATTTTATTATGTAGACTTTCATAAAACTGTTGACAAATAGCTTTGTTCTTTGATTTAATTTTCAGACCTCGTTACATTATTGTTACTATTTCGAGAATTCGGAACTGTAGCAATAAGAATGTTAAATAGCGTTTCGCTAGCCTTTTTAGTTACGTAAAGTGTTTCTTAGAAGAGTATTGCGACATATTTTTCTAAAATGTATTTTGAAATTTAAATACGGAAATAAGGTAACAATTTTGTAGATTACATTTTGATGTAATTACGTGTACACCCCCGTCATTTAATTTATAGACGTCTAATTATGTAGAGTGTAGACTTATTTAATTAATTTTATAATTGAGTCATTAATCTTAAGATTAATGGTTACAGATTGAAGATTCAATATGTTTATTTATTACCTATACAATGCAATGTAAAATAAAGCTATATTTACAATCTATATAATTTTATTTAACAGTATTAATGAATACTTTAAATATTAATATTGACTGCTAATTAAAAATAATCACGATAATTTTAAGAGGAGTCAAATCATAATAGCCATAGTAACTACTTACAAAACATTATATTAGGTATCATATATAAATCTTGATAATATTACTGTCCGATACGTTTGATAATCATGTTTACCTAGTGATAAAATAATTGATGAATAACTTAATAGTCACCCAAAAACAAAAATCCCTCGAGCTATTAACTTTAAAATGGCGACAACCTGTGTTTTATTTATATTTTATTATTTTTTTAAATAAAATTATATTAAACGTTAATATCGTACCACTTGTTTAAAAAGAATTACCAAGGTGTTAATTCTCTTACGATATTAATTAATTAATTACAGTAATAAAGCCTATGTAGGTAAAGAATAACATATATTTTAGCAATTAAAGTAGATTGAAATAACAGTAGATTGTCAATTTCTTTAATATTGAAACATTATGTAAGACAGCGGTTTCCAAACTTTTAAGACAACGGGTCCCCCACCAATTCTTACATTTTATGGGACTCCGTCACCCTATATCAAATGATTACATATTAAAGACACTATAATTTAAATAAGAACAAAATCTTTTATTATCAATATTTTAAAAGTGAAACACTTTATTCTTAACTTTAACTGTCAATGCGAACAATGAAATTGTTTTATTTATCAGTATGCTTTGCAGTTCAGTATTATGTAGAGTAACATCTATAATTCGCGGTGTCTTGGTGATTTTTCTACAGAACCCTTAGGTTCCGCGGGATCCACTTTAGGAATCGCTGATGTAAGAAATGTATATAGGTTGCTGTGATAGGTACCTATTAGTGGCAGAGGATCCTTACAACACTATTCTACGGATTCTTTGAACAAAAAAGCAATATATATTTTTGTATCGAATTACCTCAGGAATTTTTTAACCCTTGGCATTTGATAGGTATATTAATGTTCTCCAGTGGCGGACCCTGGATGTGTTTTAGGGGAAGTTTGACCCCGCAGAGGAATTCGAGATTCAGGTTTGTAGAGCTTAAATTCGCTAAGGTTACATTTTGTCGAAAAAAACACACATACATGGATGGATTCCGATACTTTTGGGGGTAGGGGAGAGGGGGGGGGGGTTTCCTAATGCCCTATCTCTATATCCACTATTGGTTCTATCTAGAAATAAGTAGATTAGGCAGTCAAAAACGTGGTCTACCAGTTTTGACAAAACTTCATGTAGACCAAAAATATCTATAAGGTTGAGCCTAGCAACAGTCAGAATATTGTTTTAAGGGCAAATACTGTGTTTTTTTACGACATGCAAATTAACTTTAACCGTAGGGTAATAAACCTAATTTTTTGCCGACTCTACATCTCTCAAACTTGCATAGATGGGACACATAAGGTCCCTATTTACTTTGGTCTCCTTAGTCAATGGTAAAGATGATAGAAGATGAGTTGTGAAAATGACGACAGACGGCAGTCGATAACAACGAGAGAACGAGACTTTGTGATTCAAAGAAGAAAACAGGAAGAACGAGAGAACGAGACTTTGTGATTCAACGAAGAAAACAAAAAAACGAGAGAACGAGAGTTTGTGATTCAACGAAGAAAACAAAAAAACGAGAGACCGAGAATTTGTGATTCAACGAAGAAAACAAAAAAAAAATAGAAAGAAAATAGATTTGAAACTGGCGGATACTCAGAATGTGAGAGCCATAATCTCTACCGAAAAATATCGGACGGTTACCTTTTTTAAAAAAAGGCAATTAAAACAGCAATAAGGCAAAATAAAAAAAGATGATGAGTCGAAGT
Source organism: Herminia tarsipennalis (assembly GCA_945859575.2). Taxonomy (NCBI): domain Eukaryota; kingdom Metazoa; phylum Arthropoda; class Insecta; order Lepidoptera; family Erebidae; genus Herminia; species Herminia tarsipennalis. The sequence goes on from OX243840.2 coordinate 13,579,664, forward strand.
AGAGGTAGACTACTGGATGCCAAACTAATTTCCGGATAATATTTAAACATTTTAGTTTTAGTGGTTTTATTAGGTTTAACTATTTAATATAGCGTTAATGTATTACTAAGAAGGTAAATGAAACGGAATATATTTAGGTTAAATGTTAAAAATATATGCAATTATGAAAGCAGCTGGCTCTACATTTCATGTTCCTCTACATTTGGTCGTGTCTTATGTTCATATTAAAAATTCTCTTTATGATCATATTTAAAAAAAAATACCACATCAAAAGGTTGTTTACAAAAAACGAATAAATAACATAATTAAGAACGCCCTACGCCTATCTTATCTTTATATCAATATCAATGTTCCAGTTTGTTGTAGATTGTGATAACTTATTACTTTATCAACTGTATCAAATAGCTTCAAAATTATGGCGGTTAGTAATTGATCATTAATATTATTATTTATATCAGGATTTATTGCAGGAATATAAGGATATTTTTTCTTAAATTTAGTGTTACACGTTACCCCTTACACACTTACGTTTGTCTAATAATATTACTCGACAACAATCTACAAATAAACACCCTTTATAACCGTTTTTTAAACAACCTTCGCAGTGTACCAACAATTGTATTAGATTAAAATTACTTCCGCCATAATTTAAATATGTAGATCAGACTCACTAAATGATGTCGTAATTTTAATTATTTTAAATAGACAACAATTACTATATAAACAACTTTAATATGTATAAGTACAATACTCAGGCGTTTAATAATAAAAATAGAGTTATTAACATAACGAACATACATCAAAGAATGCTATATAAACTAAGTTCATAACTTTCGATTGTAGTTATAAATAACTTAAATATTTAGTACAAGTACAGAAAGTTTGTACCTACCATTTAAATATTTAATTAGCTGCCACAGACATATTCCATCCAGTGAAACGAATTAGGTTCAATAAACATACATCAATTTATACGTTCCGGTCCCATGTAAGATCTAATTAATCTACGGAGGAAATAGAAAATAATACAATTTCAACTTTAATTGATAGAGCACTGAAGTCATTCATTCATTACACAGTATCTACAAATTTATTACAGGAACGATGTATTAGACCGGTGCGGTCCTGCACGAAATAGAGACACAATCAATTTCTGTTAATATTAATTTGTTCCACTTGAATATAGACCTATTTCGAGTTCGTACGGAAACATTTAGAAGAAGCACGATAGAAAGGCACGCTAGACGCACGTGCGGACCGCGCGGGAAGACTGCGTGGCGGTCGTGGCGCGCGCTGCGGTGGGGCGCCGCGCCGCGCCGCGCCTCGCTTATTTCTAGTGCACCAGACCGCCGCACCACGCCGGTGGCGCTATTGTTCTTCCTATTCTAAAGTAACATTACTTTTTTTCTTATTACTGAAATTCGAAATCACTACGTTAAAATTGAGTCTTCTTTATAGAATGTCATGGTTAGGTAATAAATGAAATGGCCTTCTTTAATCTTGTAGTAAATAAAGTTTCCATTATTAATGCTATAGCGTATGGTGTGCTATTTATATATTGTGTAAGTATAGAAATTCATTCTTATAATTAAAACTAATAACTATTCAAAATATTATTGATCTACAAAAACGACCTTAACAAAAGTTAAATGAATTTGATTGGGTTATTTTAAACTAGCTTTCGCCCGCAGCTCCGCTCGCGTGGATGTCGGTTATCGCGATCCTTCTATGTCCTTCCCCGGGACTCAAACTAACTCCATACCAAATTGTATCTAAATCGGTTTAGCTGTTTGAGCGTGAAAGCGTAACAGACAGACAGACAGACAGACAGACAGAGTTACTTTCACATTTATAATATTAGTATGGATAGTATGGAAGTATGGATTTACAACTAGCCTAACTAACATCAGCCACCCTTAGTTTTCTTGCAACACCAACTAACTTTTTTCAAGAAATAGGACTAAAAACCGGGCAAGTGTATGTCGGGCCACGCACAATGTAGGGTTCTGTAGTCCCCCTCCCCCATCCGAATAATGCGGCTTAAGAAGTGTGTTTTTCTGTTGTTTCTGTTTCATACTTACAACGTAATACCTACTTAATAATAATTTTCAATGGAATTTATACGAAAATGTTGTTTTAGGTACTTCTCATTTGATCAGCTGTTACTTACTCGTAAACTTGTATCTAAAGCCTACTTAGCTGTGATAGTTTTCCTTTTAATTTCACTATATATATACTGGCAGGGGGAAGTACACTTGACTCTAACAAAAAATTGCACTTTAAAGCTTGTTAATACACTAATGGATTTCTAAATCTTCACACGATGGGGTTGGGGAGAAAAAAATCACATCCCCACTTTACAAATAGGGTATCCTCAAAAAATAAACATTTCACGATTTAATTTTTTCACTTAATCGGCGTAAGTAATAAATATGTTTATCCGTGCAAAATTACAGCCTTCTAGCACTAACAGTCTCTGAGCTAAGCTGCGGGCGGACCGTCGGACGGGCTAAAATTCCGTTTTGCCCCATATAATGAAGCGAATTTTATTTATTTTCAGATTATACTACGTTATTCTTGGTATAGTGCAAACCTGAAAGTAGTTCGCTCAGAATCAGTAACACATTCCAATGATATTTTTGGACCATGTTATATTTTTCGATTAATTATTTAATCAATCATTATTTCATTTATTAATCATTTTACAGTCCAAATCCTGTTCACAATATGATGTAAAATGTAATCATCACTTATTTTTTAATAATAACCATGGATTACATACTACGCGATGCAATGAGCACGAAGCGAGCAGCGCGAAGAACACACGACAACTATAATGGCTTTTTTATATAATTTCTTGAAGTAAAAATCTTGTTGGGGTGTCTGAACTTTGCAATATACTAAAAATAACCTTGTATTATATAATATTTAGCGTTAGGTACATCTCTTTGAGTGGCCAACTGTAGTCAGCTAACATATTTGGACTACACTTGTTTTGCCTTCGTTTTTCCATGATAGGATCAGAAGGAAACACTCACCGTTGTCATCGTCAACAATCCCACATGTTAAGAAAAAAATACCAAATGTTAGTGTAAAAGGTATGTCTTGAGCGACGTAAAGCATCCCCTATTCATGTAACCTGATAAACGGTTGTTGACCAATTCTTTATAATTTTTGAACCTGTGGCTACCAAGAAAATGACGAAGAAAATTTTGAAAACATGACTACGCGGATTTTTTAATCGGAGTACGTTTTTATTAATCTGTTCATTATGAACAGTGTTCATCAGCCAGTAGGTACTTACATCTCTTATGTGACCATACATAGTACCTTTCATTTAATATCGCTGATTTTAGGGGATTTCTGTCTTAAGTGCCTACCAAAAATAGTCCACTCCATAGCTTTCACATCGTTTTTTATAAGTCCGAGTTTGGTGTGTAATGACAGACTTTATACACATCGTGATTTTAATAGTTCACAGTGTGTCTATATTTGTAATTTCGGCGGTAGCCTAATGGCTAAGGCATTGGTCTCGCAATCGTGAGGTTGCAGGTTCGAATCCTACCCATTATACTACCGACGTGAACCCACTCCTAACACAAGCCACTGAGCTTATCTGGAGGGGTTAACAGGATTGCTAGTAATGTGGGACCACAAACCTACATTGCTAGTTATCTTTAAAAAAAAAATAACGCTGTTTTTTCAAATTTGGAAGATGTAACAATCAGAAACGTACGGTCCATATCATTGGAACTACTAACAATATTTGACAAGCACATAATGTCAAAAAGTAACACAGATACACAATAAACTTATGGAATTCAATTTTGTACAGATTTTGGAACGAAAAGTCAAAATAATAAAAATAACAATTTTTAACTAATAGGGTCAGAGAGTGACGCTGACTTTCATAAATTGTAAGTAGATATTTGAGTTTTAACGATAAGTTGACCGTAAATATACCAAAAGTCATCCGGATAATATTCACACAATCTGGGGGTCTTATTACGATATATATATACATAGTCCGGCCATAAGTTCTGTTACAAACGAAAATGCATTTTTTTTAATGAAGGTAATATTACTAAAACTTAAAGCAAAAAAGAAAAACAATATTCTATTCAAAATGGTCACCTTTGGCTTTTATACAGGCCTTTAATCTGTCTGGCCACGAATCTATGGATTTACGCACTGTTGCCATGGGAAATTTCGCCACTGCTTGCTCCAGAATTATTTTAAGAGCCTCAATGTCGCCTTATCGTTTTAGGTAGTAGTGTTTAAAGAAACGACTCGATTTTGGTCAAAATCACAGTATACCAGAAGAACTACTACCAATATCTTCCCAATTATCGTCTTGTCAGCAGTAAAGTTTGGATATTTTTCTTGATGTAGGTAAACGTTTTCTTTATTAATTTTAAGGTTTAACACTATTTTTAAGGTTTAACAAATATCTCTATAAATATCATTTAGAACAGTTTTGGGTGCTAACTCGGCAGTTCCCATTCTTTACAAAGTAATAAACGACTGCAGTGACATAGTAGACATCTATAACTATAACCTTGGGAAATTTTACAAATACTATTGTCAACTATTATAATAACATTGGCAGAAGCAGGAGCTGGATGCGAGAAGCCGAAGATAGAACAAAGTGGCGTGCAATTCGAGAGTTCCAATTGATGATAATAACATTAGTTATTTTTAAAGTAAATGTAATAAATCTAATAAACGATCTTATTTATTTACAATACTAAATTTTTTTTTTTTCTTTTTTGTAAATCTATTATTAATATATGTATTAATTGACATTTATTTTAAAACTATCATTATTACTATTGGAAGTGTATTTTAAAAATATTATAACTAACAATGTCTCTAATTAATACCTTATTAATTTCTAATTTGTATACCCACTACTTCATGACAAGTGTGCATGCTAGTTAACCTTTAATAAACTGTTACACTTATCTAAGTAATAATTATTAAAACTTATTAAGTTCTTAAGTATCTTAGGTGTTTTATTATTACTGGCATCATCTTAAGTGTTTTATTAAGTGTGTAAGGCGCATTGTAAACAATTGTTGGTTAACCGAAATAAATAAATAGAGCATGAAAGAAGAGCCTTTTCCTCATTCGCAAATCCACTCTCAATAACTGACTGACATAACACTGAACTTTTGACTTGGATAACACGTTCGTAATGCGAAAGCAACTTTGTCTGTTTGGTTTTGAGCTGTATAAATTTGATCGATAACCTGAAGCCTAATATTAAGTTATGTTTTATTACGTTAACGACAGTGGATCGACGGGGAACCGAGGACAACAGCTATCCATGGTTTGAACTTAATCTTGTGAATTCTTATTTTGTTTGAGCACGGTGCAGATCAAACGTTAAATTGTACTTAACTGCGTTCTTACTTTTGTTATAAATTTTTGACACGAAATTTCCAATCAAAATTTTGAATATGATCCAGAACTTCACCATTTACTGCAATGCCCACTGCATGCTAAAGATTTATGCTAAGATCTTAGTTTTAATACAGTCAGAAGTAATAATACCTTAAGTTCAATTCTAACGGTGTAATAGTCTGTAAAGGACTGGACTGAGCGACGCTAAGTGATTCGTGCGTAATTTAAGTTTCTTTAACATCTGATCTGAATAACCAGATATCTATATATATATATAAATATATATTTTTAGATAAATTTGGCCCTAATCTATAAAGATTAGGAAAAAAATATCTAAAAAAGTGGTAGTTTTCTCACGTATTTATTCTTTGGGGTTCCTAAACTCTCTGGTTGCTCAATAGCCAGAGGTTGATATAACTATTTTTTTTTTACTATAATAGGGAAATTTATAAATATATTAATGCAAATTATTTTTAAGTAGCTTTAAGTAATTACATAGTTGTAATGGCTTGTTGCACGTTTTTTGTAACACTGTAAGTGCAACAAGCTATTAAAATAATTAAATAAGCTTTCTTTCTTACCCACAAAAACAGGTTTCATGTATGTTCTGTCTCTCAGGCATATCTAGTCTACTAGACGCAGAAGTACTCTATTGTAGGTATAGCGATTGAGGGCTAGAACACTCAAATGTTTTTATTTTCGGTATTATTTTTATTTGGCAACCTGGTGTGAATGTAAATAAGGAATAGATTTTTGAAGGGCTGTAATTAAACTCATGTTGATTAAAATTTTCAAAAGTGTGAAATCAAATTTTAGATAGTTAGTTAGTTTTACCTGGGCGAATAAGAAAACCGCACTTAGCCTCTCAATTGGGCCATTGTGCGTCAAATTTTAGGTAAAGATTTAAAAAGAACGAATTCGGTAATTGAATATTATGTGGAAAAAAATGTTGTTTTTAAACATTATTAGAAACTTCTCAAAAGTATAAAAACAATAACACGGTATTTTTATAAACTGTTGTTTATGAGACATTTAAAAAAAAGTAAAGTCTAGGCTAAAATTGACATTAAACATGAACGGCTTAAAATGCCGTAAGTTCATAGAAAACATACTTAAGGTAAAATCGAGACACCTCTCCTTGCTTCCGGGCTCGATTGAAGTTCCATTGAAAAATACTTATAAAACGTTGTTAGCAGTATACAAAGACAACAGAAAATCCATTTCTTATACCAGTCATGCACTTGCACCGTTTTTAGGGTTCAATTGACAGGATATGTATATAAATAATCGATTCGAAAATTGTATAAATTGTATCCCTTATCTTTTAAACCGTTTGACCAAAAATAAAGAAAAATATCAAAAAGATAGCGCTTAATAAATACTTTAAATGAAAATTATTTCAACAATAATCGAATATACTAAGGCTTTATAAGTTAATGATAGTCGTCCAACTTATAAATTCTATTTGGTGAGAGTGAAACAAAAAATTTCGTATAATTATTATTGAAAATGACTGGGATAAAGTTGTTAGTTGTGTAAAGCAGGTAGTAAATACAAGTTTACTAGCTTTAGAGTTAATAAATATGGATACGGAACACTATACTGCGCTTGCGCGTGGCTCGATATCTACGCACTTTGCAGGTTTTATCTTTTCATCATCTTTAAAGAAAATAAAAAGAAGGAAAATTATGATGATTATGACATGAAGTGCCTCTGTGGCGTCGTGTGTACGACTGCTGGACAAGAGGTTATGTGTTGAATTCATGGAATAGGACACCACTTTGTCGTATAACACAAATTGTTGTTCCGAGTCTGGGTGTACTTTGGTTCTGTTAATTGTAAAGTCCCCCGCGACACAGGATTTGCACTCAACTGTGGGAGTTGAACAAAAAAAGAAGATATATTTAAGGATAATAAGGATAAAAGGTACTTACTCAGATCCTGACGGTGCAATCAAGAGCTGTCTCGTCGTTTATTGTATTTGCGTATGTAGGAAACATAAGACGAAATAGGAAAATGGCTTAAGGAAAGTGTCAGTAATAAACCAGGAATTTTGAAAAATTCGCATTATTGCAAGCCTTTGCGACTTCGGACTTTATCGAATGCTTGTAAAATAATACAATAGACCACACTTTTTCCTTTTAGTAATAATATTTCAATAATATTGGTAATTCTGTTTATTTGGTTTAGTGCGGATGGTTTCTTTGAGTTTACTGGAGTTTAACAACTAGTTCTGATTCTAGGACAAGGTTTGTGATATTTATGCACATAGTTGTGTTTTCCTATAGTTTTTAAGGTTCCCATTGTCAAGCCTTGTATTTCTGCCATGTCGCATGTCCATGGATGTCTTCAGATTAGCTCAAATACTGTTAATACTAGAAAGCTGTAAATTGGCATGAGTAAGGATATTTTTAATCGCGAAGGAATAGTAAAATAAACAAATATTTTTAAAGATTTAACTGGCCTATCCCATAGTTAAGGATGTCATTGAAGAGGTCTTGAAAAAGTATTGGGAGTGTGGGACAATCATTCCTCCGTTCAAGGCTTTGTTTTAAAAATATTAAGCTTTAGAGTGCAAATTTTTGTTGGAGTCCAGTGCCATCCCTACCAGCTAAATGCTGTTTGAAAATATGTGGAAACATTCACAGCAGTAACATATTATAGGTACTCGTATAATTAAGTTGAAAAGAAAATTATTACGGCTTAGTAGGCTTTAAAAGTTAATGAATAATAGTCGTACTTGGAGAAGTTAAATTGAAAAAAAACGAACAATGTTAATTGGAAATTAAATCTCTCGATATTCTGTCTGTGAAATGAGTTTGCTATCTTTCGCTTGGGTAGTTGGTTGGTAATACATATTAATTCTCTAACACAGGCTATTCAGTAGCGTAACTGGGAGAACAGTACTTAACCGTATCATTATTGTAGATTTTGTAATAGTACCGATAACCTACCGACATAGGTACCTAAGACATACATTAGAAAAAATAAGGAATTTAGTTTAGGAGTTTAAGCGTACAACTTATAAGCAAACAATATCATTATCATAATAATTGCTAACTATGCATTATTTACAACAAAAACCAAATCAAAAGTAGGGACTCATGTTTTTTTTGGGGTCGATGGCTGTATTGTATTATTTGTTTTAAATTTATGGAGTTTTTTATTTTATTGATTAGATACTTTTCTTAAGTATCGCTTACCGGAATGGCTGGCATCTAACTGAAAAAAAATAAAACCATCGTTTTCACGATGGTTTATTCTGTGTATGTTTATCAGTTGTCTGATTTTCATAGTACAAGCTCTGCTTAGTTTGGGATCAGATAGCGTTGTGTGAGTTGTCCCATGATATTATTATTATTATTATTACACATCAGGACAGGATCAGAGATAAAACAAAAAGATTGGAACTCCCACTTGGAATTAGTCGAGGGTAGTCCGTTTGATTTCTCATGACAAGTAGTCTGTGCTGAGTCGGAAGGTGGCTATAGGAACTCTGTATTAAAATGACGCAGCCCCACCGAGTTTGGGCTCAATTTAATTGCCTTGACAAGGAGTATGACTCTGGATAATATACGGGTCTGACAATCTAGTCGGAAGGTATCACTGGTTTTCAGCAGTTATGTAACTAAACCTTTGCCCGCTGTGTCTGGGCTCGTTGGATTAGTGTCCGGTTAGCAATCTGTCTAGAAGAAGGAAAACTTAGGCCATGCAATAATGTCACATTAAATGAAATAATCACACTCAAAAACATGTTCACCAAAAACTAAAAAGTTAATAAAAAAACCTTAATAACAAAAAAAATCTTTTAAAAACAAGCTTTTTATTTAAATGTTGGAAAAAGAATAAATAATCTTAATATCAAATCAAAACCATCAATTTACTACAATATATCATTTACATGATTGATTATACAAAAACCTTACCTGCCTTTCTGGATGCTATGCTTACACAGTAGGGGAGAAGACACTTGATTCCTAGGGGATACGTGTTACAGTGATTTTATAAAGTTATTGTAGACCTGTCCTTATTTAAAACTAGCAAAATTGGTAGTCTATAGCACATGTAGATTTCATTGACGTAGGTATAGACCTGGACTGTGCCATAACCTCACAAAATTGACCACTCTCTAGAAAGAGACAACGCTACTTTGTGAAATAATTTCATTACCTGTCAAAGAGGGCCGTATGAGTTTTTTCTCTCTTTCACGCTTTGTAGCCAGTATTTACTTTTTAATTGAAAGTGATGGCACGGTCCTGGTCTATACGTCAATGGTAGATTTTATGTCACAGCGACATCAATCATAAAGAAGAAGTTTCATTGTGGCGGGTGTTTTATGTTTCTGTTGTGATTGGAGATTTTTTCTGGAAGTATTTGAGGCAATATTTTGCTTTTGTATATTACACATTATTTTATCATGTTTTATTCTTTTAAAAGTACATGTAATACAATTTAAAAATAATGAAATATAATGAGATCTCGTTGTAGAAATATTCATTTACTAACTTGTAATTGGGGACACTTGATCCCCTTAAGTACGAATCATTTGATCTCCGGATTAAGTCATAATCATAACCTCAATAAATTACCTTGACATTGAATTCAGGTTAGATCGTTAACTAGTTGTATACTAGTATTCCTAGTTGGTAGTATCAAGTATCCTATACATCAGGGAGAGGAACAAGTACCTAGGATACTTATACAAAACATTTGATACGTATTAATTTTACAAACATTATGTTTTTTTTTTATAAACTACAAGATTTTTGGACAAGTGTTGAAGGCCTTTCCGTGGGGAATCTCTGGATGAATTCTGCACACGTTTATAAAAAAATATCCTGGAAGCTCTTTCAGTACTTAAATGAATGCTCAAAAACAAAGGGAGGGATCAAGTATCCCTCTTCTCCCATAAACATATAAAATGCAGTGTCGTACTGTTGACCATTGGCCTAAGTACTCGTAGAGATAAATCGCTAGAAGGGATTAGTTTGGATCTAACGACAAGCTTTTATATTATCATTTAAATGGTGTAATGTAATAAATGGGTAGGTCTGATTTAATTTAAAGTTTATTTTATTCTTTTTCCAGCTTCTATATATTAATACCTGAAGCGGAATTTTTGTATTCTATTTTTAAAGAATATTGGACCCAAGGAGGGACGAGAAATTTGTCATAGTTTATACGGAAAATATCAATATTTCTAAATAATAGGAAATTCATTAAATAATTATTAAATATAATAAATATAACATACACTACCGCAAATGAAAATAAACAATACACAGACACTATCTACTGGGTGTTTGAAACACTCTGCCAATGTTAAACTGAATTGACTATAGATTGACTGAGTTTCGTTACGTTGCATAATAAAAACAAAAAAATATATACAAGACTATTTTTGGTATAGTGCAAAGCTCAGATACCCTTGACAAGATTTTTAAGCTATTGCATAGCTTTTATCGCGGGCTTTGAGCTTTGAGCGGGCCACCGAATCAAGAAATTCCGTAACGAAAAAAAATTCGTAACGATAATAAAAACCTAACACCCCGCACTCCGGCTACCATGTAGCTCGGCCGAGCGTCCGCTTAACGTATATGGTACGACTGTACGAAGTTCGCACGAATCGAAAAAAATAATGTTTTTTTTTTAATTGCATAAGTTGATAAAAAAGTGTCAGCCCCGAGTGCCACACATTTTTTTACTTCAAGAAATCATATAAAAAAGAAAATTAAAATATTGAAAACTTGCCTAGTTATAAGCCATTCAAGTTGTCTTGTGTTCTTCGCGCTATCGTTCTCATTGCGTCTCGTAGTACGTAATCCATGGTTATTGTTGAAAATTAAGTGATGATTACATTTCACATCACATTATGATCAGGATTTGGGACTGTTAGAATGATTAATGAATGAATTAAAGATTGATTAATTAATGAATTGAAAAATATAAAATGGTCCAAAAACTACCCCATTGGATTACTGATTCGGAGCAAACTACTTTCAGGTTTGCAGTATACCAAGAATAACGTTGTAAACATTGACATATAGACCAGGACTGCACCATAACCTCACAAAATTGACCAACTCTAGAAAGAGACAACGCTACTTTGTGGACAATATCTGTCAAAGGCCGCACGATTTTTTTCTCTCTTTCACGCTTTGCAGTCAATTTTTACTTTTTAATTGTAAGAAATGGCGCAGTTCAATGGTACAAATGGTAAAGATATGTATAGTTTATAAAAATAAACTACACATCTGTACAACCAATAAGATTGTAATTTATAGAAATAATAAACTATGGAGTAATTTAGTCCACTAGGCGAGCTGTAGTTAAAAATGTTTGCTTTTGACTGTTAACTTATTTTAAAGTCAATTTATTTTTTTATGTTACCTTTTCATATTGTGGGTAATATGTTGTTTCGACCAGAGTCGGTTTATTTTCTGGATTAAAATATGATTTATCCAAAATGGAGTCGGTGACATTGGAATTTACTTGAAAACGACTTAATTATCAGTTGCCTTTTCCACCACCAAATGTCTCGACTGTGTTATATCTAAATGTATAAAATAAATCGAATGCTATGTAGGTGTTGGTGTCACCTATATTTTTAATTAAATTAAGTTAATTAGAGTTGTTAAACGATTATAACAATATCCTGATTATTTAAAACTGTTCAAATGTTGGAAGTTATGGTGAAATAATCTCACAAACGTACAAATAAAAAAATACTTAAAATACTTATTATACTAAATATTACACTACTTTTTTGGTGCAGTCATGTAAAATACTACTCTGATATGTTTACTGACTCTTACTGCTTTTCATTGTTTAAATATTCGTAACTGGATGGAATTATAACCAGTTTATTTTAGTCCGCAAAAACCTTTAAACATGCAGCTGTAGATTTTAATTTGTGATAACGATAAATTATTAAGACATGTATGTATTGTACGTACAATGTTGAGACTTGTTAAAAAGACTAGAACAATACTAATTACCATTATTGCGTCATACGTTGGCGTTTAGTAAAAGTAAAGTTTGATATAACTAATTAATTCATTATTTGTTCTTTTTAAGAGTTATAATTTTATGATGTCTATCTTAACATTAATATCATTATTATAGTTTGATCTAGCCTGCTGGTCCTGTGGTTAGTAACCCTGGCTCTAAGCTAGAGGTCGTGGGTTCAATCCCCACCCAGGATAAAACTTTGTGTGATGCACATGATAGTTTATTATATGTTGTATTATCTATATTTATACAAATTAATAAAATTAAAGTGTCTATTTGTAACGTTAACATAACAGCTTTTTTACTAAATGCATATTTGTTTGTCTGTTTATTTGTTCCGGCTAATCTCCAAAATGGCTAGACGGATTTTGACAGGACTTTCACTGACAGACAGCTGAACATCAGCTTACAGTAGGAGTAACTTAGGCTAATTTTATCATGACGCTAAATGTCTATAGGATGTGAGCAACACAGCACACGAACTAAGTCGCGGCCACAGCTAGCTTGGGATCAGATGGCTTTGTGTTAGTTGTCCCAAGTTTATTATGATCGATCAATCAATTACCAATTTTTCCACTATTGGAAAAATAAAAAAAATCACACATCAACAACCGATTCTCGATTCCTCGATCAACTTCATAAATGGTTGACACATCTTTTGTCCCGATTATTATTATGTATGACATTGATATTTAATATCGCTACAATTGATCTGACCTAAGAATATTGTAGTTGTGTAGTCGCGGAGGTCAGTGACACTCCAGCGAAAATACTAACTGTTTACTATGGAAAATTTCGAAATATCGATAAAATCTGAGGTTTTAGGGAGATAGGTACGTTCTTTTATAACCGTCTGCGCTAAATTAAGTAAGACGTAAGATATAGATAGTCATATTTTACCCAAACATTTACACTGATATTCAAACTGAGATTTTTTTAATGAATGGGAGTGTGTCCGACTGCTACGCAAGAGGTCGTGGGTTCGATTCCCACACGAGACACCACTTTGTGTGATCTACAAATTGTTGTTCCGAGTCTGGGTGATTGTGTCCGTGGTTTGTATGTTTGTAAAGTCCCCCGCGACACAGGGCTCGCACCCTAATCCGGGAGTTGTCTTTTTATAAGAAAAAATAAATATTCAAGTCAATGAATTTAAGAAAAAATTGCATTATTACTCTTAAGAGGAGATCAAGATAAAATAGCATATTTTCTCCCACTGGTCTAATCGAGGGTCCACTTCGTATCAGTAGACAATGTCTTCGAATTTTTGGTTTTACAGCATGCCGGTTTTCATCACGACGTTCGATCATCAAATTTTGGTAGTGGTGATGAAACAGATTGCTCAAAATACGCGCTCGTGGGAGCCGTTATAACGTTCAAAACAGATGAAGGGTTGAGAAGGATGATAATGTCAATTGGGGCCAAATAACTATTTATTGTAATACTCGATTTCGATGAAATCATATTCTGATAAACTGTTTATAATAAAGAAAGTAAACTTGAAGTACCTAGTTAGTAGAGTCGTTGGCGACAAACATTCAAAATGGTTTTGTCGCCTTTACTTGACCTGCTGTTTAAGGTTTTTCAAAAAGTTACAGATGGGTTACACTCGAGAGCTCATTTTCGATTTTTCAAAATCCTTTTAATGTGCAGGTGTCTAGGTAGTTCTTTTTTTTTTTAAATATGAATAGCAATGTGGGATTGAGCTAAGCTCAAAGGCATGTTAGGAGTGGGTTCACGTCGGTTGTATAATGGGTAGGATTCGAACCCGCGACCTCACGATTGCGAGACCGATGCCTTAGCCATTAAACTACCGCCGCTTCAATTTGATTAAACTGTTTTTTTTTCTGTAATCGTAATTGTCAGGACAAGATTTGTATAAAATATTTTTTTTTGGTAAATCCACTCCAAAGTTATACTCTGTAGTTTTGTATCAACATTTTAATAAAAAACGTGACGTCCAGTTTAACAGTTTGCCATTAGTGAATTGCATCCTTGCGAAGCCAGGCAGATCACTAGTTTCTATTACAAAGTAGTACTGTAGCAAACGACTTCGTTCCCGAGGACTTTTTGAAAAACATATCTATCCCACGGGAACCGTATCTTTTTCAGTATATAAAGTAGTTTATGTACTATTTCAGACTGTCTTCTATGTCAGTGACAAATTTCATCGAAATCCCTTTAGCCGTTTGGGCGTCATGGAATAACAAACATCCATCCATCCATCCATCCATCCATCCATCCATCCATACATCTAAATTTTCGCATTTATAATTGTTTAGATATAGGTATGTCGCATTTTCCCTTGACAGCGTTTGATTTGCCTGTACGGTTCCAAAGGTTATTAGAGTCTGCCATGTTTCATATTTCTAGTTTTAGTAGTTTATAATCTTTAATACCAACGATATAGAGAAAAAGTAATCTAGACTGATGGGCTTATCACCAGTGTAGCTTTTTCTGCATATTAAAAAAAACACAAATATCTTATTATACAAAGCTTATTATTACATTTACCATACCTCTACACTGGTAAATATAATATTACTAGCTTTTGCCCGCGGTTCTGCCCGCTTGGATGTCTGTTATCCTATGTTATTTCCCGGGGAAGGACATAAGGTAATCGACATCCACGCGGGCGGAGGTTGTTGGTGATTTAGATAAAATTTGGTATGGACTATCTCCATACCAAATTTTATCTAAATCGGTTCCGCCGTTTAAGCGTGAAAAGACAGACAGGCAGACAGTCACGTTCATATTTAAAATATTAGTATGAATGGGTAGCAAACATTTAATGATCGTGTCCATCTATCGATGATTGGGATGATGAAAAAATGATATTATTAACTGATTTTAGCATCCGGAATCCTAAGGATCATTTTCTTACCTTGTACATGTTATAGAGTTTATAAGCTCTTTCTTGGTCGTCCGGTGTCGTCTGGACTGACTCCATTCTGTCACATCGACTGCAGAATCGTGCACTATATCCGAAACGTTATAATGACGGTCCATTTACTGGCTCAAATAGATTACAGTTCGTTGCACAATAAATTTGTCCTCGTTCTCTTCAATTTCCGTGTTCTTGTGAAAATAGTTCATTCAATCAGGAACACTCTTTTAAACTTATTCCTTATTATAGCTGTTCTTATATTTAACATTCAAAGTTACATATAAGTACAACTATTTATCTTAACAACGAAGAGTTACATTATTATCGGGTACATCGTATATTGAACTTTATTGAATCTAAGCAAAGGTGCAATTTTCTAAATTCGAAACTTACCCTCTTTATTTTTGAATAAGCTTCTATTTAAAATTTTCTATCCCCATCTAATTAGCATGCGGATCTATAAGTTTATGGTATCATGATTATTTTAGGACAGCTCTGCACGCAACTCGTTGTAAATTGCCGACGGCAACTTTCCTGAACTCATGCAGTTTTTCCGGGAAGGATTAATTTAAGCTTTTATTTAAATTATAGGAGAATGTTTACATCAAAGCTAAATATACGATTATAATTCCGATGGTTTGTCAAAAGACGACATGAAGTTTTAAGTTACGGCTATACTTTTAATCGATTATTCGCTTAAACTAGCTAGTTAATAATTAATTCATAAGTACTTTTACGCAATATAACGATTACGTAATAATATTTGTAACTACTTATATAATTATTTTACTAATTACAAGGGAAGATAAAAATGCACTCAACAATAATAATGGTGTAGATTACTTTAATCGCCGCTACTTAATTAAAACTGTTTTATCAATGGAGTGCGCGTAAAAAAGCGGGTGTCGCCAGTAGGTGAGCGAAGGCCACGTGGCCGGCACGCGGGCCCGGCGCGGCGGTATACACTTGCGAATCCGCGAGGGAGCACCCGCCGGAAACCGAGGTGTACCGGGGCTCCTCGAGTACAGAGAAGTGGCGGCCCGCGGCGCGCCTTCCCCGCGCCCGCGCGTCCCTCGCCCCCCGCGCCACACACCCGCACATGCACTGACTCCGCAGCCTTCGTCTCCACACCACCACTCACCCCGCGCACTATGTTTGCCTTAATCGCGAATTAAGGTTCCAGTAATGTTTTCTGTTAAGCTTAGAGCTTAATTTGACGTCATTCATTAGAGATCCCGCTTGTAAAACAGACGAAGAGATTGCGGTGCCTACTGAATGTATGCCCCTACAGTTCTTTGAATTCAGGAAGGTGAAGGATGGTCGCATAGTAAACATTAACGTAGTAATCTGACTGCATTTGCCTACACATGAATTTATTAAAGTCACAAGACTTAAAATACTGAATTGACACTCGTAGCAAGAAGTTCTATCTGAATGTATTTGGGTACTAACAATTCAGTATTTATGTTCACGTAGTATCGGTAATCAGGTTACAGCATTATATATTGCGTAACCAAGATTAACAATTAAGAATTTTTCGTTTGCATTATATAGTAATTGAAGTTCTTTTTTAATATCTATAGCCAATACAAAATGAATTGAACGTAATTCTTCTCTTTCCTCCTCTTTAGCAATAAAGTTAGGTTCTACAGTCATTTGTGACTACTCAAGAAGTGACTTGCGTTCTGTGGCTAGAAATTGATCGTTTCCTAAGTTCTTGAAATCCTCAGGCTCTTAAGCTTTGGAAACTTTAGGTAGCTTGTAAACTTTAGTATGAGTTTGACTTGGACATACTCTTAAACTTTCTTGAAATCTTTTACTGCTACTTTTGGAATCCACTTTAATAATCACAAATATTGTGGTTTCAGCAATCAAGTTTGTATTACATGTAGAAATTACGATTTCAGTAAGGATTTGATATATTTATTTGATATTGATATTTACTAGACATGTTCTCACGATAGTTTGCTATTCAAAAGCAATAATTTGATTATTCAAAAAGGAAAATAAAGATGTTTACTTTCGGACTTAATGACAATAACTTTTAAGGGGTACTTTTGATACAAACTAAAATATAAACATTTTACTCTGGTACAAAACTAAATAAAAAATAGAAGCAGAAATGACTTTCATTTATTAAAATAATTTGAAGATCTAAAGAATATTACCTGAGAAAGTAATGAAACGTTCAAACGTTAAGAGCATAGAAGAAAATTAATTTCCCACGGGCATCTAACGAGTAATTATAATATAGCAGGTTATCTATAGTATACTTAACCATCATATATATTTTGATGAGTCGAGTGAAGGTACTGTCTTTGAATTAATAAATTATGTTAAAATTATGCAAGTTGTAGAAATATATGTTATTTACCGATTTGGTAAAGGTATTACTGTATTATGTTAAGTTTGTTTGAATGAGTAGGTACACTTTTATGTACCTACTAGATTTTGAAATCCTCGCTTTTCGTTTTTGTTTTTGATGTTATATATCATTTTGATGAACAGCAGTTTGTTTAAGCTACTCGTATGTAGATCATGTAGGTATGTATAAGTAATTGGCAAGCAATTACTTAATGCTACACAAAAACTTACTTGATTGTTACTTCACCTCGAGCTATGCGCACTTACATAAAGTGTATAGGAAAATATGAATAATGAGATTGATGTTGCGTAAAATTACGTTATGTAAGAACGAAATCTTAGTTTTAAGATCTGCATTTAGTACAAGTTTTACGAAACAAACGTCTTAGTTAGACAATCGTACAAATGGAATAGTATGAGCTATTTAAATGGTTGCGCAATTACGTTATAAAGAAGAACAGGTGATTCCTGTCTTCTACGCCAAAAAAAACTTGTCCGGCGTAGTAGCGATGGAGTAGTGGGCTCGTGTCGAGTTGTTGCGGTAGATCACAGTGGTGTAGAGTAGGTCGGTCTATTTGTGGTGACAGGAGAGGCGTGGGTGCCGCGTGTACTGAGCTGGAGTGGCAATGACCTTGACACTAAGCGAGTGGCCTTGGGTAGCACGTGGCGGCTGACACCCGCTGTCTGTTGTCGGAACGCCGCCGCCGCCTTTCCCAGGGGAGCCTATTGTGGACATACCCTGTAACAAATACCGTTATTTGCTGTTAGTTTTGCAAATACAATACTCTTTGCTTAAGATTCGGAACTTCGATTCAAGATTAATATTAACAATTTTTTTGTAAACTTAATAAACAAATAATTTTAGGCTTTTTTGTTTATATTTGAAGTAAATAATTATTTGCATTTTCACTCCAAAGATAGACAGAATATATACATGCACTTTTACTAAATTGTTTCCTGAAAATGGCACATAATTAGTAAAAATATCAAATCTCTTGTAGAAAATTGTTACAAATGCTTCACTAGTAATGATTATGAGTACATTACAAGGGCTTTGGCATTTTCATTCATAACATTTTTGCTTTTTCGAATGCTGTGGTTTTCAATGGAACTATTGTAGGTATTATTTTTATGGTTGTAGTTTCAGAGAAATGTATCGCTAAGACTATATGAGATGATTTGCAAATTAAAATAAATGTGGGTATATCCAGTGTAAGCTAATGTGTGAATGGGTGCGATTCAGAGCGTCGGCGACGTGCGGCAGCGTGTCGAGTGCGGTCGCCGCGGGGCGGCGGCGGCGGCGAGCGTTCAGTAGCCCCCGCCTGGCCGATACGTTTACGAGCCGACACTAACTTTAAGTGACCCCGCCCGCACTCGTGCGCCACACTCTTGTTTATATCCCATCTCAATGAAAATAAAAGCGACGTCATTTCCTTGACTTTTCGCAACATGGAGACAGATTTACTGACATCTATCAAGCTTTATCAAGCAATAACTTCGAGAGCGATGGAGTGTCGTTTGCTTTTAGACTGTCTCATGCATAATTATGTTATATTAGTATTAGTGTCTTATTGTGATGACTGAAGAACTATTCTGAATACTTAATAATAGTGATGTTATTTTCGAACGGCAGAGTAGAGGAATTTGTCGGTCGACTCATAACAGCAACTGTTCGCAATTAAGGTCTCAAAACATTAAGTCCGATATTTGTTAATTGTTAATTACTCGTTTATAAACAACATTGCATAAAGGTACTGTAATAGCGCATAGCTAAAAAAGCAATAAACTTCATATAAACAAGAGCTTATCTAGCGGACATTCAGACTGCATACTTAGTGAATGTTTTACTGAATACGAGTATTTATTTGAAAGAATGCAAGGGTAATCTGTAAGGTAGTAGTTGTCAAAGAATGCGTGTGACGTGACAGTGTGCGAGGCAATGATGCTGAAGCGCATTATACCGGAGAGTACAGAAGGCAATCTCCATAGAAAACGCTCTTGACGTACACTTACATAGACATGGCTCACGGTTACGGAATCACGGACCACGTCAATTTGGTCTGACGTTCAGGACCTGTGACATAGTGCTTTGCGATTCTGTGTCTGTGAACGATGTCTATCGATACTACGTAAATATTGTTGTATCTCAAAAACCGCAATTAAACAGTAGACCCACATAAAACCGTGATTGTTTAATTTATTATTGTGTTTGTACATGTAAAGTGTATGGAAACTTTCCAAATTTTAATATAGGTATAATATTGATATACTGTGAAATTGTGCTTTTAGCGATACTTCTGTGTGCATTCGTCGATAGCGTTTACTATGAAGCTTGCGTTCTGTATTCTCAGTATTGTGTAGTTGAAGGCCGAGTGGAAGAGTGCGCGCCGGCACGCCGCCGCACCCGCTCCGAACATGAATGAACGCGCTAACTTGCTTTTTATCGCCATTTTCTCGTACCGAAAGTGACGGTTTAGCTACGGACACCGGTAATTTGCTTGTTTGTGTATGCCAATCATTTTGATTGACGACTTCTGTCTGTAATTAAGGCGTGAAGTGTTTAGTTTACTAATAACAGATATCAATGCCACTACAGACTAGAATGTTTATGCTGAGTTTATAATTTTAACATTGAAAATTGAGTCTAATATCTAAATTTATTGTATTATAAAATATGAATAAAGTTTCTAAAGTTGTTAAAAGCGATATACTACCTACTTACATAAACAGTTTTCACTTAGCTAAACAGGTCCAGGTATATCATTGTAAGCATACAACGATACACCTGGACCTATTTAGCTCGGGGATCAAGGGTGAATAGAGCCTTTTTCTTAGAGGGATGAGGGGATACGACGGCTCCGGTAATCTGGTGATTCGGTAATCCAAATTTGTTGTTACCTTGACGATTTTTATGGGTTTAGGCTCAACTTTTTTACTTGTTGTGATGACCATTATAATCGGTTTCGTACTTGAAAAGATTGATTCATTGAAAAAAATAGAGAAATACCACAAATTTCCGGTAGATATTCAAAAATCTTTTGCATATTAACCTTGTTCTAACCCAATTGAAAAATCATCGATGTCAGTGTGTGAGTTTGCAAGTAGGTTTGTAGTATTCTGATACATTGACTGGCGGATTTCATAGTTGAGTACAGCATCTCGACGTATAATATTTATCTTATTTACTATTAATGACTTAATTTGTAATATGAGAATGGTCATAAAATATTTATTACATCAACCTGAAATCATGCTTGTAAAAGCGTCTACGGTTCTACGCCAACTGCTACGAGTTGTCTACGACGCTTCTTTAATTACAGTTGAATTAGAATCATGTTATAGCTTATTTTTATAAAAAATATTATTATTGTTAATATATTATGGGATGCCTTGATTGATTTTGTTATGAATTTGTTTAAATCTCGAATGTCGTATGAGTCATTCATTTTCCAGAGGTTTTAAGGGTTCCATAGTGAACAGGACAGGAACCCTTATAGTTTCACCATGGTCGTCCACCCGTCCGTCCTTCCGTTGTCCGCAGTTTAGCTGTGATACCCTTGGTACTAGAAAACTGTAATTTTGCATGGATATATTATACTAGCTTTCGGCCGCAGTTCCGCCCGCGTGGAAATCGATTATCACGATAAAATCTAACCTATGTCCTTCTCCGGGACTCAAACTATTTCATCAATAATATTAGTATGGATTACTTACGCCAACGAACTGAGAAAATAAAATCTTATATTTAGGTACCTTTTCTACATGTAAAGTGGGGATGTGATTTTCTTCTCTCACCTGTGTTCCCTGCTAGCCAGTTAATAAAAATGTGAAAAAAATCAGGGTGATGATATAAATAACGAAATTAAAAAGAAAACTATCACGGCTAAGTATTCTTTACAAGTTTACGAGTAATAAGCGACCAAGTGATTGGTAACAATAATTTTCGTACAAATTCTATTGAAAATTAGTTATAATATAATTATATGTTGTTAGTAAGTATATGGAACCAAAAGCACAGAAAACCTATTTCTCAGACTGCATTATTGTGATGGGCAACAACGGACCATATTATAAGTCTATCAGTAATTAAGTTCAAAAATGTAGTCAAAAATCATCTTATACGTAGAGGTTATTATTCAGTGAATGAATATTTAAATGATAAAGAAAAATGGATCTAGTTGCTTGCTCCTTGTTACTATAATGAAAAAAAATAAAAAAATGGTGGTGAATTTTGTTGTCATTTTGTTTTAATTGTCACATTGATAAAGAGCATGATTTGACTTTTGTAAGTAAGGATTCTGCGTGACGAATAAAGGCCATTCTTTTCTTCCTTTTGATATCAGAATTAATATTTTATATTTAATCATTCGTTACAAGTACTTTGGCCAATATTTAAGCACATATAGTTTTTACCTTTGTTGTAAGTAGATGCTCCTACTATATTGTACCCACTAAGGCTGATTTTGCTTTATCTCATGTTTCAAATTTTTGATAATACAATTTGCATCAGTCCTTTAACATGGTGTATAGTATATTAGTCGCAGCACCTTACCCCCATATCAAGTTTATAAACATCCAAACATTGTAAAATTGGCAATTTGAAAAGAGTGGCAGCGAGTTTTTATTGCCAGGTTCTTTTCTCCGGCTTTACCTATTGTTTGCGAACTTGGCATTACATGTACATGTAGAATCTCGACGTATCACAAGAGTTGTTTTGCATCCTAAGTGAATAAAGAATTTTGAATTGAATTGAATTTTGAATTGAATTGAACCCTACATTGTGCGTGCACTTGCCCGGTTTTACTTATAATATAAAATTTCATAGATCATTTGATCTGTTCGTACCAAAAATATAAGCAATTAGCTTTTGCCCGCGGCTCCATCCGCATGGATACTGGTTATCTAGGTAAAAAGTAAAAACTATATCCCGTGTCCTTTCCCGGGATTCACACTATCTCTATACCAAATGTTATCTAAATTGGTTCAGCGGTTTAAGCGTGCAGACAGTGGCGGCGCTAGGCGACCGCCGACGGCATCGCGCCTCGCGAATATTTTACATTACAAAAGTAAATAAAAAATGGTTGCCTGTAAAGTCGGTTTAAGGACGATAATTTTACGTGATAACGTCATAAGAAAACATTGATGACATATTGCCATTCGCGTTGCATATCAACCAGTCAATAACCAGACACTTTTTCGTAAGTCATCGATTTATAAGACGTGATCACGTCAAAATATCATATTAAAAAAATACTAATGTTACTGTGGGTTCATCATTATGAGTGCCTTGATATCAATGCGACTACCCGAGCTGGTTAGTCTTCGTTGAAATTAGTTGCCGTCACTGAAATCACTTAGGAGGATTAAAGGATATATTTAGCCATAAGAGTTCTTTGTCAGCAGTCTTATGGGCAAATATTACCTATGTAGCATACGACAGTGAATAGCTGTTTCGCTGCCAAATCATGTCTTTTTGTAATTCCACCAAAAGAACTTGACGTACAGGAAAAACGACAAGTGTTAAGTTCTGCTTGTGTTTCTGTATAGAAACTTCTTTTATGAAAACGGGAACGGCAACATACGAGAAATACCTCTAGTTTTCTTAGAGTTTATAGGGTACAGTGATTAATCATATCATCATTTGCTACTTTAACGTCGGCTGTACGTTGGTTACCTAAGGCTACGGTTACTATGGATGCAAGTTCTGATAAAAAAGTGTTCTGTCAAATTCATCCGAACAAACAAATAACTGTACTACGTACATACCATAATATCTCGATGGCTCGATTCAAACAAAAGCTATATTCTTAGTTGCAAAAAATCTCTCCGGCGCGTGGTAGTAGGTACTACCTATTAAGTTTAAACAGTCGGGTAAAAAAGGTAATCTGTAATATCGTCAAACAAAAAATTCAACCGTGTTTGTTAGAATATTAGTACAAATCTTACGAATGCTGGCATTGACCTAAAAAATTGTGGGCTAATTTCGTGGATATCAAACTATTATTTCATTATTTTCTTGTATTAACTTTTGAAGTCTGTTTATTTTTTTTTTATTACTTATTATTCAACTATCAAATATCTTGTCTATATTTATTTTTTTATTTTGAAAATAGTACCTACTTACTATGAGGTCGTTGCTGTTTAAGCAAATATGACATACACAAATGTTCCACATTGAGGTGTTAGCGTTTAGGTGTTAGAATTTTAGTCTTACTTACATTAAATATTATCAGGTCATTACTAACTGTACTTTTGTTTTTTTTATACCTTTAAATGAAGACATGAGCAGGTCGTGAGCCTGATGGTCAGCGTCGCGATAGACTAGTGGTTCCCAATCTTTTTTGAACAGGGACCACTTTTAATTCTTTGTTGCTCGCAGGGACTCCCATGTACCTTTATTATTTAAAGAGTTCTGTACACTTATGGCCGGTCTCAATAATCTACCTATCGATGGATTTGGCTACTAGAGGTAGAATTTTGACATATTTTGTATGGAGCTAATGTCAAATATATACCTCGAGTAGCCAAATCCATCGATAGTTAGATTATTGAGACCTGACGTAAATCAATCCGAAAATAAACTTTAAACTAAAACTCAAAGTAACTTGCCAGCTATATTTTCATTACTTTATTTATGAGTGAAAAAGTTATTAATTAAAAAAAGTATGACCTAAAAAGTTCTATGCCATAATAATCCAATCGAATTTTGTACCAGGGGAAGTATAATTCTTATGCCATACTCCTTTCACTACTGAATTTTGACAAAAGGAATATACTATAACTATTTAATAATAATGCAACCCGCTATGGCACCATGGTAGAAATACTAATAACATACCCTATCCGCTGCTGAAATTTGACCACACCTTTCTGTCACACACAACCTGTATATATTTTTTTAATGCTATAGTAAATTTTGAACTATGTGATTTTTGAGCTTGTACACGCGAAAATTTAAATTGTTAACGGACCATTTTTTTGATTCCTGTGGACTACAGTGGTCCGCGGGCCACTGGTTGGGGACCATTGCCCTAGGCCATAACAGTAGTGACACCCAAATGCTTGTTTAGCAAAGATCTGATTATCACCGCACTACGCTCCTAATTTGAGACATTATTTTCTAAGTCTCATTCGCCCAGTAATTTCACTTGCTACAATGCCCTTCAACGGAAACATAGACTATAAGTTTTTATTCTCTTATGAATCTCAAGTACATTTTAAAAATACAGCCTCATGAATACTAATGTGGGCTAAGATTTTTAATAAAAAAATTATATACCATTCATTAAAAAACCTCTACAAGTGAAATAAAGTGAGTTCGTTAAATACTTACGACTCGTAGTACGATGGGACGAAACCTTTAGTGTGTGTGTGTCCAATGTGCATTTAGCCATTTATTTGCATAGATAACTATCCTATGTCTAAACTAAACTATCTTCATACCAAATTGAATTGAACTGTAACAAACAGATAGATAGGCATTGTATAGTATTAGTTCGGCTTGTTTAAAATTGTCTGGGCTTGTGTAAAAGTTAAAAAACATTTTATTTCCTTATTTGATCTCATTATAAAGAGAATATTTGGTCTCGTGTTCTTTATTTAGTACAAGCTAGTTTTGAATAAAGTACAATAGTGTTAGAGCAAAAGGTACATAATATACACATGCCTGTAAAACAGAACAGTAGCGTAAATCAGATACATGCATGCCCATTAGTGTGTGTATTTGACTGGCCTGTTGGTCAGGTTCTGTGTTCTGGTCGGCTCTAGTGGTAAGTTGTGGGTTCGAACCCCACCGAGGATAAAACTTTATGTGATAAATACGATGGTTTATTCTGCGTCTGGGTGTAATTTATCTATAACATGTATGTATTAAGAATTATATAGAGTAGAGTATGATTATCAGTTATCTGGTTGCCATAGTACTGGCAACCAGATAACTGATAATCAGACATCTAGTTTGGGATGTTAAAGAAATTATATTTTTTATTAATTTATTGTTATTTTTTCTCACAATGTTTTTAGGGTTCCGTAGTAAACAAGGAACCCTTATAGTTTCGACAAAGTAGTAAAATAAAATGTTTAAAAAAAAATTATAGTGCCTCCCCTACACGTAGTGGGGATGTGATGTTTTTAAACAATTTGCATCAGTCCTTTAACATGGTGTATACCTAGTCTAGCCATAAATATTGTTACGAAGAAAAAACATTTTTTTTTATTGCAAATAATATTTATTACTTTTACAGTGTGTTAGTTTAATACATAAATAAAAAACAATTCAAAATATAAAAAGCTTATTCGAAGTGGTCTCCATTGGCTGCAACACAGTCCTTTAAACGTTAAGGCCAGTTATCAATTGAAGCACGCACTCTTTCCATGGGAAAATTCTTCACTGCCAATCGTATGGATTGTTTTAGGGACTCCAAATTATCATGGCGTTTAGAGCAAGCCATACTCTCTAAAACTGACCATAAATCATAATCCAGCGGATTAAGATCGGGACTAGACGACGGCCAGTCTTCAGCTCTGATGAAGTCCGAAACGTTCACTTCCAACCAAGACTGCGTGGACCGAGCTTTATGACCCGGCGCTGAGTCTTGTTGGAAGGACCATACTTGGTTATTGAACATGGTGTTGTTAAGGGGTTTAACTACCTTCTCAAGAATGGTATCTTGATACACTTGTGCCGATGTTTTGATACCTTTTTCTCAAAAATATGGCTCAGTCACTCCTTCATAGCTAACACCCCACCAAACCATCACTGAAGTCGGATAATGCCCACGTTGCACTCTGTCGACTAATTGGGAAGCTTCCTTAGAGCTTTGAGCATAAATACGGTCATTTTGTTTGTTAAAATGTTGCTCAACTGTAAAGATTTTCTCATCCGTAAACAAAATTTTTCTGTGACCTCCCTTTGCGTACCGCTTCAGTAGTTGCTTCGATTTTACCACCCTATTCTTTTTTAAATTATCAGTTAAAAAATGACCAGTGCGTCTCTTATAGGCTGCAAGTCCTAAGTCATCTTTTAAAATGCGTGACATGGTTCTGGGTGCTATCTTCATCTCCCGAGATAAAATCTTTTGCTTTCGGACAGGATTTCTTCGAATTCTTTCCCTTACTGCTTTGACCACCATTTTCGTACGAACACTACGTGGACGGCCAGATCTTTTTCTGTCACAAACAGAGAAGGTCTCATTGTACCTATTAATAGCCCGGTACACAAACATTTGACTAATACCAAGCGTATGGAGAGTTTTAAAAATTACATTCGGCTCCATACCAACTTTGTGTAATGCAATCACAGCGATTCGGTTTTCTTTATCACCCCACTCCATTTTAATATAGCAAAATATTGTACAATGTATTGGCGCCAAAATTAGAAAATACAATGAACAATCGTATAAAAATGACAGATTCCAAATTCAAATGTAATATCTTTCTTATTTTTAATTGTAACAGTATTTATGGCCAGACTAGGTATTATATTAGACGCAGCACCTTACCCCCATATCAAGTTTATAAACATTCAAACATTCTAAAATTGGCAATTTGAAAAGAGTGGCCGCGAGTTTTTATTGCCGGGTTCTTTTCTCCGGCTTTACCTATTGTTTGCGAACTAACACGTAGAATACCGACGTATCACAATAGTTATTTTGCATCCTAAGTGAATAAGAATTTTGAATTTGAATTGAATTGAAACCTACCCCATCATATGGGGTTTCATTGGATAGGTATTTTAAAATTATTTAGGGGATCCATTTGTGAATTATTTTTTCTTGTAAGCTTTATGTGTTTTTTTGTTAGAGTCAAGTGTGCTCCCCCCTCTGCTAGTTAAATAATTGTTTTTAGAAATGTGAAAAGTCAGGGTGGTTGTATAATAGGTAGAGGCAATAGTATTTTCGTATTTTTAATGTATTGCAACGTGTTTCCATCTGCGATTCTTTATTGAAACGTAACAATGCGGACCCATTTCTTAAACGGTTGTTTACGGGTGATGAAAAATGTGTCACTTACGATAGGAATGTCCGAAAAAGATCGTGGTCGAGGCATGGACAAGCCCCACAGACCGTGGCAAAGCCCGGCCTGACACGGCACAAAGTGATGCTGTGTGTATGGTGGGATTGGAAAGAATTCGTCCACTATAAGCCTTTACCGTCGAGTAAAACTATCGATTCTGACCTCTACTGTTAGCGACTGATGAAGTTAAAAGAAGCCATTGAGAAAAACCGGCCGGAGCTGGTGAACAGGAAGAGTGTGGTGTTCCATCTTGATAACGCCAGACCGCACTCATCTATAACCACTCAGCAAAAATTAAGAGAGCTTGGCTGGAATGTGTTGATGCATCCTCCATGTAGCCCTGATCTTGCTCCATCAGATTTCCACTGTTTCGGTCACTTCAAAACCTTCTAGGAAGCATAAAGTTAACCCCAAAACAACACTGTGAAAACTACATGTCAGATTTTTTTGATCAAAACTCTCAAAAAAATTACAGCATAGATCATGGCACTACTCACAAGATGACATTTTCTTTGTTTGAAAAATACGAAAACACTTTTGCTCCTACCTCACATATATAACGAAATTGAAAGGAAAACTATTACAACTAAGTAGGCTTTACAAGTTTAAGTGTTATAGCCGACTAAGTCAGAAGTGATATAATTTTCGTCTCAAATTCCTTATTTAATTGAAATGTACTTATATTCGTATCATATATTACTAGCTTTCGCCCGCGGCTCGGCCTCCGCGGTTATCGCGATGAAAACTAGCTCATGTCCTTTCCCGAGAGAAGTCTCGGAAAAGGACATGAGCTTTGGTCGTAGGACCCGAAGCTATCTCCATGAGCGTATAAGCTAGCTCTATCTCCATATCAAATTTTATTACAATATCTTCAGCGGTTTAGGCGTGAAAATGTAATTGACAGACAGAATTATTTTCACATTTTTGTTAAGTTTGAATTAGCTATTCACCGCGGCTTTGCCCCCGTTAAGTTTGAGTTTGAAATGTGGAGTTTTTGTGTTTTTCCCGATATTTTTCAAACCAATCCTCGGAGTTATAAACGAAAAATGGACGAATGGGTTCTTAACGCTGAAACCCGTGTTTGATTATTTTAAACCAAAAAGCCTTATTAATTTAGGGATGAAAGTCTAATTAAGGGATGAATTTCCAAAAGTCCCTTCTTATCGCATGCCTACATTATATAAGGAATATGTCCTCGAAATTTTACGTTTCTACGATCACCGGTTTAGGCTGTGCGTTGATCCCTCAGTCAGTCAGTCAGTCAGGACCAAAAATTTTATATACCTAGTCCGGCCATAAGTTCTGTTACAAATGAGAATGCAATTTTTTTTTAATGACGTAATGTAACATTACTAAAACTTATATGTACATATTTATTAAAGTCTCAGCAAAAAATAAAAACTATATTCTATTCATTTTTTTTTTCCTTTGACTTTTATACAGACCTTTCTCTGTCTGACCACGAATCTATGGATTTACGCACAGCTTTCGCCACTGCTTGCACCAGAGATTTTTTAAGAGACTCAATGTCGCCGTGTCGTTTAGAGCAAGCCATGTCCTCTAAAATTGACCATAATTTTTAGTCTTAAGGTTTGAGGTCTGGGCTAGATGAGGGCCAGTCTTCAGCTCTTATAAAGTTTGGAACGTTGGTTTCAAGCCAGACTTGGGTAGTTCGTGCCTTGTAACCAAGTGCAGAGTCCTGCTGGAAAGTGCACGGTACATTTTTAAAAAGTGTATTGCTGAGAGGTTTCACAACACGATCCAAGACTGTCTCTTGATACACTTTGGCTGTAGTTTTCACTTCCTTTTCACAAAAATGTATCTTTGTGACGCCTTGATAAGGCACACGCACACCCCACCAAACCATCACTGACGCAGGATGATGACCACGCTGTACCTTTCGGACCACTTGATCAGCTTCTGTAGAACTGTAAGCGTACATTTTATCATTTTGCTTATTTCTGTGCACTTCACCTGTGTATCGCAACAGAAGGCGTTTTGATCGATTCACTCTATTTAATTGTAAAGATTGATTTAGGGCATGTCCTGTATATCGACGATAAGCACTGAGCTTCAGGTCTTGTTTTATAATACGCGACTACACTTTGTGCAAGGCGATCACCGCAATCCTATTTTCTTTAAGACCCCAAATTTTTCGTGTTCATTATTATTTACAATATTGTAAATGAACACGAAAAAATATGTGAAATAGCGCGAAATCGAAAGAACTTCTAAAAAATTTTAAACGCGTTCCAAATTCAAGTAATTAAAAAGTTAAAAAAAGAAAAGTTTTTATGTAACATGGCCGGACTAGTTATCTAAGATAACATTGTTAGTAGTATAGAACAAAAACAACAGAAAACCCACTTGTTAGACAGTAGTATTGTGATGAGTAACTACAGAACCCTACATGCATTTGCCCGGTTTTTTTATTATAATAATAATTCGCCTTACGCCTAATCTCTCTCTGGTCGTCTCGAATATCCGTGCCCATCGGATTGACAGTGAGGGAATAGAGAGTGCACTTTTAGGCAGTCTCTAATAAGATTGGCCGCCTCAACCGAAATCGGTTAGGAGGCCATTATTATTACAGTATCACATTATTTTAATGGACTCGTAACTTATATGGTGTGAGGCTCGTGCCTGAGATAGGTTTAGAACAACCTGTATTGCATGACAAATAAGTAGCAGGAGCAAAGAGTTGTTATGCAAGTGTGCCAGCAACAGGCATGTGTAGAGGGTATACGCACAGGGTTCCGTAGCTAAAATGGCAAACACGGAACCCCTATTGTTTCGTCATGTCTGTCTGTCTGTCTGTAGATCAGTATGTCACAGACATTTTACTCAAAGACTACTCAATGAATATTTATTAAATTTAGTGAAAAGGTGTCTTGTAGTAAGTAGCCGCTACTTAGTTTGATAGCAATATTTTAGAGGGAATGAAAATAATTGTTTCAGCAACCGTCAACGTTCGGCACATCATTCGACAGGTCTTTAAGAATCATTTAAAGGTTTCTAATAAACGTTTTTGATTAAGTGCATATTTTTGGAAATAACTGCTCCGAAATTGCACCTATTGCCCCCCCCCCCCCCTTATCTTTTAAACTTTGTGAGCAATAAATATTTAAAAAAATCAAAGTAGCGCTTAACAAATACTTTAAACTAAAATTATTTTGGACATGATCGAATGTACCATAATTGAGTTATTACCGAAATACTGCGTTTCTCAACAAAAGGTCGTAAGTACCATGAACATACGCTCATCTGCTGATGCAATTATTAAAATCGGACTTTTTCCTACGGCAACGGCTCCGGAACCCTAGATTGAGCATGATTCGACATGCTCTTGCTCGGTTTTTTGCCCTTAATATATGTAGCGTCCCAAGACTTTGTCCGTCTCCAATTTGACCGGTTTTATTATCTTGAGACTTTTATAGCCTGTCCCTTTTGATGATATTATGACGCTTTTTTCAATTCTGTTTCGTTTTATAATTTGTTTTAAATGGGAATTCCAGCTGAAATTAGCAGTACTTAAAATGTAGATAAAATATTATTACTCGGTAGAAAAATGAATAAGTTTTCGCAGGTATTTATTTACGATTTCGAGCGGTTTGCATCCAACAGTTCCCTGCTATTTAATCAGGTTGTCACATGTAAGTACATATAATGCCAAGTTGGCAATCAATAACTAAAGCCGGAGAAAAGAACATGACACATGGACATGATATTTTCAAACATATTTTGAATATACCTTTACATATACCTATGTATTTCTTTCTTGAGATAGTAAGATTAATGTTAATAAAAAAAATTAAGGCTTTTATGCTTCTTTACAATGACAGTAAAACATCTTAATTTTAAAAATGTAATCTCTATGATAGCCGGTGATGCTAACTTTAAACTAAAAAGAAATATATATATATATATATATATATATATATATATATATATATCTTTATTCACTTAGGGTGCAAAACAACACTTGGGATTCTACATGTACATATAATGCCGACTTCGCAAATAATAAGTAAAACCGAAGAACATGTCACATTGACATGATATTTTCAAACATATTTTGAATATTACTAGGTATATGTAAAGGTACCTTTACATATACCCATGTATTTCTTTCTTGAGATAGTAATAAAATTATTTAAGAAATATACATTTATTAGCGAATATTCATTAGTAGCATGATTTTAGAGCTATCGCCACTTTTCAGGACATTGCATTGAAATTACTTCATTTTGTTGTATTTCTGCAAAGGAGTAAATTCACCAGATTTTATCAAAATGTTACTAATTATCAACCTAGTGATAGTACTTACGTATCTGCATTAGATATATCTTTGCGATAATACACTTACGAACTTCTAAATCAGGCTACACTGCGGTCATATACTTACCTATAGTATAAATTATTTTTTCGATTTCTCAAATTGTTGAATCTAAAGTCGGACCCCACCAATGACAATGATAACTAGGAATGATGACCAGTGCTTCAGCTTCAACACTATTTCATTTTTTAACTTGCCGAACCCAAAGAGTGCTAAAGGAACTTTTTTACTAAGATTCCACTGTCTGACCGTCCGTCCGTTCTTTTGTCACAAGAGTGTCTTATAAACCGTAATTGGTAGGCAGGTTTTATAAAAAAAACAGATATTTATTACGGTTCAAGAGATACAACCCTGTGACAGAAGGATGGACTGACATACAGACATTCAAATCTTAGAAATAGAGTTTCGTTGGCACCCTTTGGATTTTAAAAAGCTGTGAAAAAGCCTGTACGAGAGCCGATAGCATATGATTATCCACAATATTGCATATGTACGATTATTTCTCCTAAAACAGATACAGGTGAGTCTTAGATATGCTTATTTATTACCCTAGTAGAATAAAAAACAATTGAATAATTGCATAGTTATATCCAAAATCTCTAGATTAATGATATCGTGTTTAACATACTTGTCAAAATATGATTTATGTTTCGAATCATTAAACATAAGATGAATGTATTACAAACTTCATGCCTTCAATCTATAGATCCCAGATAAGATAGATTTATTTATTTCGGGCGTAACTGAACACTCATTTATAAATAGCAACATTACGGTACCTGTAACCTCAAAACTGTGAGGCGTATATTATACAAGTACGTATGATTTTTTTTCCTTTTAAACTAAGAACATATTTAGTTATACCTTGTATGAGTAAATATACGTAA
Organism: Herminia tarsipennalis; assembly: GCA_945859575.2. Taxonomy (NCBI): domain Eukaryota; kingdom Metazoa; phylum Arthropoda; class Insecta; order Lepidoptera; family Erebidae; genus Herminia; species Herminia tarsipennalis. Next base: position 13,612,569 of record OX243840.2, read on the forward strand.
TAATGCATTAATTGTCCCGAAATTTAAGAAATCTATTTATTTTTAAACACTAGGTGCTCTCAAGCATTCATTAAATTTTACTATACATATTGCCGCACCCACAGTTTAATGCTTACTTAAATCATTCCTTGGAACATTTAACAAAATCTTAAGTAGGTAATGATTTAAGTAGGCAAATAAGTCAATCTATTCAGCCATTGTTTATCATAAGCCGCCACGTAAACAGACATTTTTAAATGCGTGGTACAAATAGATTTCTAAATTTAAATTTAATTTAAAAACGTATTATTCTGCACTTCCTCTCCGTACCTCCGTTCGCACAATAGTCATAAAAAGGAATCCAAAGCTTTACGTGTTAATATTGTAGATACTATCAATCTACATTAAACAATTTTTAACAAGTATAAAATATCTTTGTTGTCACTACGAGACAATTTTGACATTATTTTGAATGTTGATACGAATGAAAAATTAGATTAGAAATCGTGGACTCGACCCCCTGGCATCGTGATACCGTCACGTGCCGGCGTCGTTGGTTATTTGACCGTACCGTATTATGGCAAGGTTTACCGCGATTGAGATTGAGACCCTTTGTCTATACCTATTACGATACATGTGAGGGGTAGCAACGGTTTGAAATAAGTATGTTTTAGAAAGGAAACCCATTTGTATTCTTAAGACCATTATTTTAAATAGGAAACAGCGCATTTGTATTCTTAAAATCTTATTAAAATTGTAATTCAGATCAAATAGCACGAACCCATCCAAGATTCTATTTTATTATATTCTTGAGCTTTCCTCATAATATGTAGAAGTCAGTAGCGAACATTTTTACTCCCGAAAAATAGGGAATTAAATTTATTATGTCTGTGCCATTCGTAGCTTCCAAACGGATAAACTGATATCTATGTAATCTTATTATAATTTATACTTGTTAAATTGATGATTAAATACTTAGGTAATGAGAGTCTGCAAAAGTAGATGTCGTGCTACGAAATTGTTTAGTACTAAATTGATGGCTGTATTGATCAATTATTTATGGGCATGTACACACATTAAAAATAAAGCTCTAACAAGCCATGTTGTCCTTGAAACTACTTCCAGTTCCTGGTTCAATCAATTTCCATAATTTGTTATTTATTTTTTACCATAATTTTTCTTTATTATTCTGTCCGGGCAATTCTATCTGACATTTTCTGTTTCATGATCATAGAATTTCTTCACGCTGCGTTGTTAGGTAATTTGCTTAAACAGGAAATATAAAACCCTTCATATTATCTACACACGCATACATATAGATATTTACTTTTATCTAAATATCTTGTGTACCAACTTCCTCCGACTCGAAGTCGGAAAATTGTGATCTTTGCAATGCAATTGAGTTTAATATTATTCCCTTCTACGTTGAGAGCTTTAAATTTAATTACATGGGGACACAACAGCGATAACGCAGACTTGGCAGAAAGAGACGAAGTTCTACAATATATACCTACTTAATAAGGATTTATATAAAACATAATGGGTATAATTTAATATAAAATATATTAAAGTAATTAATTATGTGTACTTAGAGAGGAATTCAATTCAATATGGACACGTAGACGCCTACGACAACGTGTTGATACAGCAATACACATACAGAGCACTCTAAATGTGATACAGATAATATAATAAAATAAAATTGCGATACGAATTCGTGAGAAAATTTAAATAAATGACTTTTCTGTTTGCACATAAAAAGAAATATATTGCGGCACAATGAATGTTGGGGGTGGTGTGGGGAGTGGGGACAGTCGCGAGGCGGACGAGAGACGGCGCCGGGGGTGGGGGACGGGTGCGGGGGGCGCGCGGGGGCTAGGGGGTGACCCACTTTAACGGGACAAGTAATATTACTTTTTACTTTTAGGCAACTATTTCATGTTTTATCGCGATAATAACATATATTACCTATTGTATAAACCTTACCCTTTTTACTTGAATTAAATATTAGCTACCGGTATTACAATTCAATATCATATCTAGTCAGTCTCTTCATGCTATCAAAAACGGCCTGGTTGTAATACATACGTTTGGCTAATGAATAAAGTATGTATCGCTAAGTAAATGTTAATCAGTGTGTTGTATCATGTTTTTAAAATTGAAACAATATCCAATAAAAAAGCAAGAGGAAACAGGTGTTTTAAAAATAGCTTGTTAGATGAAGAAGAAGAAACAACTAGAAGTTATTCCCGTTATCAAAACAAACAATCAAAAATCGAAACTACCAATGCACGGGAAAAATAAGAAAGCAATGAAAGCAATCGTACGTGTGATCTAAACGAACACACAATGCCTATACAAATTGTGTGCTTACTTGTATGAGTTTAGGTGTCTGTGTATGTGTTATTGACGTGGCTTGTTTTCATACATCCCGAACGAAGTACAGGGCGTATGTTCGTTATTCCACACTCTCCTGTTTTGCGTAACAGGATGTATATTTGTTTGAATTAATTAAATCAATTACTTGAGATCGCCCGTGGTTCCCCGCATGGTTCAAATTAAATTTTACTTGCTTTTGCGTATTCCCTTACAGGCAAAGAAAATAATGTAATGATGGTATTTAATAATACTTAGCTTAGTTAGAATAGCCGGCATTTATTTCAATATAACATTTCTGCAAAAATATCTGATTTGTCTTTTAAAGTAATCTGTTGATTGTTGGTAAAAAAGTCTGTGCTATTGCTATTATAAGCAAACTGTTCCTTTTAGACAAGATAAATTACTAATTTTATATTTTTCAAATCCAAAATAAAATTAAATATTTTTGTGAAAATATGTCCTAAAAGTTACATAGGTTACACCTTTTTAATTACTTTACATTTTGACCAGGCGCTGGAACAAGTTGACTATCAGTTTTTAACCATGGGGCGGGTGCATGGTAAATTGTAAGAGAAAATTTGCATATAAAATAAACGACTTGTTCTGCAGAATAAATGACTTTACCTTGTTATGATATCAAATGTCGAATATTTTAAAGAATCTATAGTTTTAAACGTTTTATAAAAAAATATTTGGCTGCCAACTACACCGTTAGTTTGTTTCATTACCAACTTGAGTATTCTACTAAATCCGATCTACATCAATCATGGATCATGAATCATGGAAAAAGGCTTTTAACTAAAGTTTGAATCATATAAAATATTGTTATAAAATATTTTTTATTTTTTCACTCAACTTCATTTAACCACGTCAAATGTCGGGTTTTTGCAATTAAAACTGTGTCTTAATCACAAGATGAGCAAAAGACCGCCTATCGTATCATAGGCGGTCTCGGGTTATATCTAGATATCCTTTAATAATTCGCTATAATTCATCATTTATTCACACTAATACTAGTTTATAAATACGAAGGTGTACTTGTAGGTTTTCCCTTATTTCACCAAGCAAAAGAGCGAGAAATTGAAGGGTTTTATGCATATTGAAATCGAAGCAAAGCTCGGTGCACAATATTATTTATATTTTTTCACAATATAATTTTAAGTTTTAAACGTACAGTACTTAAAATATTACTTAAACCTCAGTTTAAGTAATATTTTAAGTTTGAGAATATTCAGACTCAAATTGACACAAGTATATATTTACACGTAGAAAAGTTTTTTCTAAATTGGTAAATATCGACTTTCCGATTTTTTTTTAAATCTACGCTTGAAATTCATCGACTAAGTTAAATATAATAATTTTTGGAACATTATTCGAAATACGTACATGTTTACTTTCGTGTCAATAACATTTAGCCTCATTTTTGCCCGCGTAACTAATTAAAAATCAGAGCGTTGTATCAGGTGGTATCAGACTTATAAAGACAAGGCAGTACGCTCTAGGAGACATACCATATTTTTCCAGCTATAATGTTAATATTACATTTTCGTCTTGACCATAGACTATTTGCAGATCAATTTCTTAGGCGATACAAAATATCGTATTATATAGAAGTTTGTTTTTTTGTTGGGGTAGGCAATATTCCGGTTTTGATCACTTTTAGAAATTATATTTTGTTATAACATTGAGATAAATACAGAAAACTCGTTATCTGTTATACTTTACGTACGGCAGAGGCCACTACTTGTAAAAATGATTCAAATGGCCAGGACTAGACATTCCGGGCTAAACCTTTAGTGGTTTTTGGTCTATTATTTTATACTTATTGTAAATAAATAATGAAAAAAAAAAATAATGGCCAAAACTGTTGCTTCTGCTGCACTATAAACTTTTAGGTACTATACTCTTACATTTAACTTTATTACGTGCGGTATAGCGGCCAGCTTTAAAATTCCGTCTCGTAGTTGACCTTTTTTAATTAATTCCACTCAACTCGATTAATAAGATCAAAGGGTTTCTGCTATCAGATAATCGACACCTAAAGTAAGCCAGTATATTTTGTTGGTACAACAATGTTATATTTATTATGTACTATACCTAATTGTTGCTCTGAATGCTTTGATCTCTATCTCACTAATAGAATCCCTGTAGACTGGGTCAATATCATTTTTCATTGCTAGATAATGGCTTTCAATTGAGCTGAGAAGGCAGTGAATATTAAAGTTATTGGGCAATCGTGGATAGGTACCTACTTACCTGCCATGTTATTTGACGCCATTCGATTTTGATTCTCTCTAGTGATATGAGTTACATAAAAAGTTGCTGGTTTCTAGGTGCAACGTTGATGAAAATAGACAAATTTGAAACGTCATCATCAATTTAATGATTCATGATTTGTCATTATGGTATTAATGACTTCAGGAAAGTTTTAAGAGATTTATGGTTTGTAAGAAAATCATTTTTCTGTTCATCTGTGATCTATAAGTGTGTGTGTGTGGGTGTGTAGCATCGTAACGCACAAATGGATGAACGGATCTGTTCCGATTGGCTTTAATTTCAAAAAAATATGTTTAATCTGTTTAGTCGTCGAAATGAAGATGATCAGCTGTTTTTAGATTGCAGCTTTTTTAAGGTTGTAGCTTTTTTTATACATGATATCATGTATAAAAAAAGATGCAATCTTCAAAACGACTGGTCTTTTAATGTAGCACCCATTAGCTTGACAATGTTTTTTAATGTGGCTCTATGCATTCCAATGTATTTTTTTGGCTATAATTTTGGGGGGAAATATCTACTATAGAAAATACATTTTTTATTCGTAGTAAAAGCAGGCGTTTATCATATATTAGGTCTATTTCGTTTAAATTTAATGTTATATAAAACAATTATGATATGTTCTAAGATAGAGACAATATTAGCAGGATATCCGGGATCGGGGACTACATTATTGCATTATTACCTACTAGATTGACGTTGCAGCGCCTTAATACATGTTTAAAACTTTAGTAATAGTAAAATTTACTTTTAAAATTTGTTGAATTTGCTAATGTTAATGTACAAAATCTGTATATTAAAACTTGAAGCAGAATTTTTGGATCCTCTTTTCAAGAATATTACGCCCATGCAGGCACGTGAAATTTGGCATAGTTAAAGATTAAATGGAGCAGGCAGGAAGGAAGCTAATATTTTTAAATAATAAATAAGAAATACTTTACACAACTTACAAATAAAAAAAATAAATACACACCCTACTGCGTGTATGTTAAGTGTATGACACAGAATTGATCTAACAGATTGAGTTTCGTTTTATACCAGAAAGAAAAAATATCCCTGTTGATAATAATTATAATAATAATCTTTATTTTTCTATTATTTATTTTTCTCATCACAAATGAAATCATTATAAAAGAAAGTAACCGATATGGTTGTAATTTATAGTATTAAGCAAGAAGTATCTGCCTGTATAACCAATAAGGTTGTAATTTATAAAAATAGCAAGAAGTATACAACCAATAAGGGTATATTTTATAAGATTAAGCAAAAAGTATCTATACAACAAATAAGGTTGTAATTTATAAAATTGAGCAAGAAGTATCTATGCAACCAAAGGGTGAAATTTATAATAAATAATAAACTATAGTCTAATTTAGACCACTAGCCGACCCCTAGTTAATATAAATACATCCCTTGTAATCAATATAAACGTAACTTCTCTGTGAAACAGAACCGAATGTGAAGTAAAACAGAATAAGAACAAGTTATCAGAAAGTCAACAGAGCTTTAGTTTGTTTCCTCGAGGGGAAGAGTTTACTCACAGTGAAAAAAGGATAATCTTGCTACGAGACAACATTCTAACACGTTATTTTTTTTAATGAGTATTGATCTACTTTTATATCCGTGGAGATGAACCTATAAAGCTAGATAATGTAGGTGATAGATTTTTGAACGTGGCATGTTGTACATAATTACACGTGAACATTAAATGCTTTCGTGTAAGGCAAGTGCATGTCGGGCCACGCACAATGTAGGGTTCCGTAGTCCCCCCCTCATCCAAATAATGTGAGAAGTGGATTTTTTGTGATTTTTGTTTCATACTTACAACGTTTTATCTACTTAATAATATTTTTCAATGGAATTTGTACGAAAATTTTGTAACTTTTCATTTGATCAGCTGTTACTCGTAAACTTGTGATGCCTACGTAGCTGTGATAGTTTTTCTTTTAAGTTCACTATATATACTACTACCGTGATTTTTCACATACCCAACATCAACCATTTAGCTGGCAGAGGCGAGATTCACAACCCCTAAACGTTTTTAAAATACCTATCTAATGATAACCCACACATTGGTACGTGAGAAAAAAAAATACACCCCTACTTTACATATAGGGGGAAATATCCTAAAAAAAATATTTTTTAAGATTTTATTCTTTCACTTTGTCGGCGTAAGTAATATGTGTAACCATGCAAAATTACAGCCTCCTAGCACTAACAGTCTCTGAGCAAAATTGCGGACATTTATTATGAAAAAAAAAAAAAAAAATTGGCCTACGGAACCCTAATAGCAACTTTATTATGATGGGTGAAACTTTTCAATGTGTAATAGATGCAAAAAATTACAAGCGACTATGATACTTGAAGACCGATATCTTATTACATAGTCAGAAATAAAAATAAATAAGTCAATACAAAAATGATTCCAAAAGTAATAGATACAATAATTTTCGAGGAAATCAAAGCCATGATCCATGTAGGTAGGTAGATATCTATAGTGCGTAGATCCTTTAACTCTTATGTTTTGTCGCTCGTATACAGGAATTTTAATGAAAACTAAACTCGTATACTTGAGCAATTTCAGGAATGAAACGAAGACGAGTGCTCGTTTATAAGCGTGATTTAACAACTCCAGCATATTGATTTTTACGTCGCCGTGGGCCCACCCCCTCCCCCGCGGGAAGAGTTGTGCACGGGGGTAATGCTAAAATGCTTGTTCCCCTATTTGAGAGTACATGCTGGAGGGACGTTCAACTACGTCCGCGACAATGTTCCGTTTTTCTTATCCATTTAATACTTACATATTTTTTACTTTATCGTAAATAGTTTACGTAAGATTTACGACCGGATACGTCTTCATTGGAACGTGAATGTGACACACTTTCTATCCTACACTCTTATCTGTATTGTATTTTAACAACTACACTCGCGAGCAAAAGTATGGAATCACTTGATTGAATTTGATTCCGCGCGATCTTGAGTACTTAATAACTAAATAATAATAATAAAAATGATATCATTTTAAAGGTTAAAATGTAGTCTTAAAATTGATACCAAATTCATTCAAATCGCTTCATTATTTGTGGAGCTATCTTGGATTAAGTGAAGGAGGTAGGAATAGGCAAGGATAATGGAAAAATAATGAATGAAGAAAACAACAAAAATTAATTAATAAAAGTTTAATTTCGCTTAAAAACTTAATGTCAATACTTAGTGTTCCCCCCCCTCGCCCTAATGACAGCTCGGAGACGGTTCTTCATGGACTTGATGAACTTCTGTATGGTATCTTGTGGGATACCTTCCCACTCTTCAATCAAAGCCGTTTTGAGCTCATGTGTGTTTGAAGGAGTAGGATTTCTGGATCGAACCCTCCTCTTTAGTTCATCCCACACGTGCTCTATTGGATTCATGTCCGGGCTAAGCGCTGGCCAGTCCAATGTGGCGATACCGACTTCCTCTAGGTATTCGGTTGTGGCACGAGAAGTGTGACAACGAGCGTTATCGTGCATGAGGACGAAGTCATCACCGATATATCCCGCATAGGGAACGACATGTTCCAGCAGAATATCGGTAATGTACCGGTCTGAAGTTAGACCGCCTCCTCGTCCCCCGCCAGGCACGAAAACAAGCTCCGTTTTACCGTCGAAAGAAATGCCGGCCCACATCATACAAGAACCGCCTCCATAAGCCACTGTCTCAGCGAAACAGCACTGCGCAAATCGCTCCCCAGGCCTCCTGTAGACCCGACCTCTTCGATCGTTGCCGTGCAAACACATTCTGGACTCGTCCGAGAACAGTACACGGCTCCATTCCTCAACCTCCCAATCAAGGTGGGAACGAGCGAATCGAAGGCGGGCTTGTCGATGAGCTGCCGTCAGTTTAGGGCCTGTGGCAGGCCTTCTTGGGGTTAAATTAGCTTGCTTGAGTCTCCGACGAACTGTCCACTCGCTAACAGCGACCCCGCGAACATTTCGGAGCTCCTGTTGGACGTCAACACCAGTCAAATGCCGATTTCGGAGAGAAGTTGACACGATAAAGCGGTCATCCCTCTCCGATGTGCACCGGCGTCGTCCAGATCTTGGTCTCGGGACAAAGCCACCAGTCTCCAGAAAGCGTTTGTAGACTTTCGAAACACAAGACTGACTTATGTGGAGCTGACGTCCGACAGCCCGCTGGCTAAGCCCTTCTTGCAATAGGGCGACGATTTGGGCGGCTTCTGTAGGTGTTGTATCCATTGTCTTCGAAGTTCAAGGGTCCAAAGTTGCGGAGATGTGTACCGGTCAACGTGTGAAAGCTAACTGATAAAAAAAACCGATAACACGTGCTTTTATAGGGGATGAAGGGCGCGCAACTCGCGACGGGTCAAACAATTGAAACGTATCTTTTTTCGTACTTCTTCACGTAGCCCGGGATAACTTCTTAAGTACTGGCGTTATTTGAATGATTTTGGTATCAATTTAAAGTTAATTAATGAACCTTTAAAATGGCATCATTTTTATTATTATTATTTAGTTATTAAGTACTCAAGATCGCGCGGAATCAAATTCAAGCAAGTGATTCCATACTTTTGCTCGCGAGTGTAGTTTAGTGGCGCTATTGTTATGTTTAGTTTTTACAATAACTGTATTTTGAAAGAACAAGTACTCAAATCACTATTTGCCGTCGTTGTTATTTACCCAGTCTTGAATATGTTTGCTTTAGAAAACCTAATAAGCAGATACTATAGAAAATGTATTAATATTCTTTCGATTCGTATTCTATAAATCGTAAGTAGCATTCTTTCGATTTAATTACAGATTATCAAGTATTATTTACGTTATATACGTTACTAGAATTATTATTATGATTCTAGTCTCTAGCTGTAATCTTCGTTAAACTTATGGGCAATATTAGTTTATAATATATATTGAACATTTAAACATAAATGATTTTAAATATTTTTATTCTGAATCAAGATATTTCAACGTAGCGGGTCTCAGTTGTATGTCCCCGCGAGTTTGTTCAGCCCCACCCGCGCACTTTTCAGTGGGCCGCCCCGCGCCGCACCCTTCACTGCACCCCATGTGTTATTCTCCACTCCGTCCCGCACCGGGACGCTCCTTCATTTTACTCCAATTTACAACCAAAAAAATTCAAACAAACATTCCCTAAATTAAATTTAATATTAGGCTTGGGATTGAGTTTGTCGTTCAGCGGTAGGACACATAAACGCACTGTTAAGTTGGATTCGAGTATTCCTTTTAAACTTCCTTATCTATATTCCACCGACCGTGACTAATTACTGGAGCTGTCAAACAACACTTCGTTCCGTCGGCATTCTTTAAATTTGTTACCACATTTGCGGTACTTGTAGGATTTATGTCAAGTTATAAAATTGTCCGGAGGTTTCTGGCCGGCCTTTCATTTAGTACTATTTCTGTGTTCTGTATTTTACTGAAATTGTTACCGTTTACTTTTATAGTCATCGTCTTGTAAAACCTGAACGATTTTCACATTTTATTTTTAGTACTTACTCTTATTTATTGAAGCTATCGTTTTATTATTTCATAAAGGGTTTATGCGGATCGGAGTAGGTACTCATATAATCAATCTAAGAGCATACGATTCAATTATTCACATTGTAAAATATAATAATTCCTATAACAACATGTAGATCGTAACAGAAAACATACACTCGGAATGAATATAGTTAGGTAGGTATAATAATTGAGGGGCGCCACCCCAACCCTACCGAGTTTGAAAAGGAAAGCTTTTAAGAGCTTTTTGTTTCGTAATTAATTATATTTTTTATTTATTTATAATGTTTAGTTTACTTTATTGAAGTAAGTTAATATTTTTTTACATTATGTTACATCATTCATGGCACGGATCGATATACTACCGTATTTTAGTATCTTCTTGTATGTAGGAACCAAGTAGGAATCCATCTCATCAAAGTAGATATGGCCAATGAATTTTCAATCCCCCACAAGAAACGGAATCATGAAACCCGTTGATGTCTGTTTATATGTGGAATTGTAGAGCCTAAACGCGTGGACAGTTTCAAACGCGGTTTCTATTTATTAGACTTCTGGTTTATTTGAGATGAAGTTTAGCTATATTTGATGAAAAAATCAGTTCTTTTCAAGATTATCAGCTTTACATCTCACATGTTGAATGGTTATAGTCATATAATTTCCAAGAGTTGCTAGAGATCTACCAGACACTCATTGTATATTCTCTTTTCTCTCTTCACATGCCTTTACACGTGGTATCTGCTGGTGAGTATTGATTTTCCTTTAAACTGTCAATGTCAAAATATTATCTAAAGTTTACATTACATTCAATAATATACATTAAAAATATCTGTCTAATATCTAAATATCTATTTTCATGCTAGCCATAAAATAAGATGCCCACAACGAATGGTAACTTCGTAACCGAAGAGGATTACATAATTCGTTTGCAAAGTCTCCCATTAAAAGGAAGTAAAGGTAAGTTTAAAAAACCGGGCAAGAGCATGTCGGACCATGCTCATTGTAGGTTTCCGCACCCTTGAATAATAGCGTCAGCAGAAAAGCGTATGCTCATGGCACTTACGCCCTTTTGTTGAGAAACTCTGTTTACAATGTTTTTGAAAGACTTGTCGAATGATGAGGCACACGTAAATGTTTACTGAAAAAAAAAACAGTTTCTTTCTAGAAACTTTCGGGCTTCCTCTCTTTCGCGCTTTGCAGTCAATATTTACTTCTTAATTGAAAGGGATGGCACGGTCCAGGTCTAGGAGAGAAAAACTAGCGCGGTCTTTGACAGGTATTGTCCACAAAGTAGCGTTGTCTCTTTCTAGAGAATAGTCAATTTTGTGAGGTTATGGCGCAGTCCTGTTCTCTACGTCAATGTTGTCCACAAAGTAGCGTTGTCTCTTTTTAGAGAATAGTCAATTTTGTGAGGTTATGGCGCAGTCCTGTTCTCTACGTCAATGTTGTCCACAAAGTAGCGTTGTCTCTTTCTAGAGAATAGTCAATTTTGTGAGGTTATGGCGCAGCCCTGTTCTCTACGTCAATGTTGTCCACAAAGTAGCGTTGTCTCTTTCTAGAGAATAGTCAATTTTGTGAGGTTATGGCGCAGTCCTGTTCTCTACGTCAATGTTGTCCACAAAGAAGCGTTGTCTCTTTCTAGAGAATAGTCAATTTTGTGAGGTTATGGCGCAGTCCTGTTCTCTACGTCAATGTTGTCCACAAAGCAGTGTTGTCTTTTTCTAGAGAATAGTCAATTTTGTGAGGTTATGGCGCAGTCCTGTTCTCTACGTCAATGTTGTCCACAAAGCAGCGTTGTCTCTTTCTAGAGAATAGTCAATTTTGTGAGGTTATGGCGCAGTCCTGTTCTCTACGTCAATGTTGTCCACAAAGTAGCGTTGTCTCTTTCTAGAGAATAGTCAATTTTGTGAGGTTATGGCGCAGTCCTGTTCTCTACGTCAATATTATCCACAAAGTAGCGTTGTCTCTTTCTAGAGAGTGGTCAATTTTGTGAGGTTATGGCGGCTACGTCAATGGTTTTTAGATATAAACCGCCATCAGATATTCTGCCTTATTTATTCTAGCGCGCCATTTTTCTCAGTGTTGCAATAAAATTAAATATCCTACTGTCTCGTGAAATGTACCTGCTGTTAAAGCTGGAAAAATAAAATTTATACATGTTTAAGTGGGTACTCTATTAATATTTTATATATTTATAAAAAGAAAAGAATTAATTATATTATTGTCGAATATATTTTGCTTTTTTAGGGGTAAACGTTGGGAACTTGTATACAGGGTGATTTTTAATCTATACTTATATTATAAAACTGAAGAGTTTGTTTGTTTGTTTGTTTGAAGGCGGCAATCTCAGAAAATACTGATTCGAATTGAAAAATTCACTGTTAGATAGCCCATTTATTGAGAAAGGCTACAGGCTATATAACATCACGCTACGATCAACAGGAGCGGAGCAGCAATGAGAAATGTTGCAAAAACGGGAAAAATTTACGCAGACGAAGTTGCGCGGGACAGCGAGTATACTAATAACCTTCCGGTCGTGGTACATTACACCAAATAACTTTATAGAAAACATATAAACCCTTAGTCCCCTCCCACCTACTTTTGCTCACAACCACCTACCACACGTCTTTTTTCTTGATCTAAACCTCACAATAAACAACGATTTCACTCCGGTAAAGTAGTCTGTAGGTGGTTAAGGTCATAACTTTACAACCATGTGGTAGGTGGTTAAGGGTTAATATATAAATTACTAGCTTTCACCCGCGGCTCCGCCCGCGTGGATGTCGGTTATCGCGATAAAAACTATCCTATGTCCTTCCCCGGGACTCAAACTATCTCCATACCAAATTTCATCTAAATCGGTTTAGCTGTTTGAGCGTGAAAGCGTAACAGACAGACAGACAGACAGACAGACAGAGTTACTTTCACATTTATAATATTAGTTTAAGATTAGTATGGATTTTCCATAAAAACTGATAATACAAAGTTATTTAGTGTTACGTAAAGAAGCCAAGACCGGGAGGTTATTAGGATTTTAAAAATCACCCTCTATCTCTATATAGGTATATATTTTTGTTATCAGCTTTTAAAAATCCTTTATACACCACTCGATAGGTTTTGAAGATTTTTTTTAAACATAAGTATATATTGGTGCCATTTTTTTTAAATTTTCTAGTACCCTGTGTCGCAACTAAGACGAATCTAACGGCACCTCTCCAGCTAAAATCCGTCAAGCCTTTTAGGCTCTAGGGCGTGCCAAGGAAATGTACATACATACATACACTCGGAAAACATAACTCTCCTTCTTACTCAGTCGGGTCAAAAAGGTGAGGTTCATTTTACGTTTTGGCCAGTTGCCTAGGACGGGCAATAGCGCTGCATTCATACGTGTTTAAAAATGCAGAATAGACTGTCAAATAAAAGCTACATCTGCCAGCTTTTCCTTATAATGAATCAGTAGTGGGTCACAATACCACTATCGAACATAACGTGGCACATATTAGGTACCAGAGATTTTTTAAACGTTGGGAACTTGTGTATAAAGGTATACCTAGCAGCTACGAGAAAATCACTAGCGCGATTCAGAAATTAATCGATATTGTATTATATACTATTCAAGTTATCAAGCTATCAATATTTAAAGTCGCCTTTAAAGCCATGACACAAGTACTTAGGTATATTTAATATCAAGGTCGATAAATATAATTACATGACAGTAAACATACTCAAGAAACCATGATTCTAGTACAGATATTATCGATGCCGATAAATAAGGGATAATAATTATACTTTATCAAAAATCTTACAAGATTACGTTGCACAGAGATAGATTTATATAACCTGGCAAGAGCATGTCGTACCATGCTCAGTGTAAGGTTCCGGAGCCGTTGCCGAATGAAAATATCCGACTTAAATAAATGCACCAACAGAAGAGAGTATGTTTATGGGACTTACGCTCTTTTATTCAGAAAAGCATTTTTTTTCGGCAAAAACTCAATGGCGGTATATACTCGTACGAGTACGGTCACGTCGAATAGAATTTCGTTTAAAGTATTTATTAAGCTTAAATTTATAATTAACTATTGTGATTTTATTCATATTTTTTGATGACACAATTTATGCAACTTTCGGGACGATTTATTCAACTATTTCCAAAAATATTCACTTCATCAAAAAAGTTTATCAGAAACTTTAAAATATTTATATAAGACCTGTCATATGATGTGTCACACGTTGATGTTTACTGAAATATTTTTTTTTTGCCTGGGATATACGGACGGGCAGACAGACGGGCATGACATGGTTCCATTTTTGCCATTTTGGCCCTGAAAATATACTGAGGTATACTACTTTTGTTTGTTGGCTTTCGCGATTTGTACGCATTATAGAATGATGTGTATTGTTAAATAAAGTAGTTACGCGATTAAAACCCGTAGCTTATAAAATTCTATAAAGCATACTGATGTAAAATTAACAAACAAAACAACCAATTAAGTTATAGTTTTTAATAATAATGAACATTGGTTTAATTTAGAGCACTAGGCTACCCATAATTATAGAAGTTTAGAGTACGTTTAGTCGTTGAAGAAAATATGGTAAAATTGTATAGAGAGTAACTCGACGATGACTGACAGCGATGAATGGAAGAATAGAACATATGGAAACAGGGCAGGCAGATGAAGATTAGTGTACTAAACTCTCAATTAACGTTATCTCAGTGTAAAATAAATTCAGGTTAAACTACAATATCGTCAATCTTCTATCAAATAAAAAACGAGAGAGAGGCTGGGTTGGATTCAGGTTAAGCTAAATCAGACAGTTCAAAACAATACTTGTTACTTGGAAGTTAGTGTACAAAAAATATTCGATGTTTTCTACGGAAAAAAAAACGTTAAACGTTACCTTTTACTTTACTATAGGTAATAACAGTATTGAACCAGCGAATGTCATCTTCTATTCCGTTTTGAAAACCATTCACAAATAAAGACAAATCGTTCGCCAATTAAAATGTCGTTATTAACGTGTTATGGATAGAGTGGTAGACAACTGTGCAACATTAGTTTTATGTTATATTTTATTCCTGCGATATCTATAGGCTACAGATCAGTTAATAGTTTCCTAATATAAAGTAAGTAGGTACTTCATATTTTTCGATCAGCTTGTTTCGACCTCGCAGTATTGTAAATAGCTATAATTATAGAGAATTTTCTATCGAGCTCCCACGAATTAAGGGCGATTAATTCTGTACTAAATAACCCAAGTGATAAATTTAAATGACGTAATTGACCTTACCTACTGGAAAATGTCTAAAACTTTGTTATTATGGAAATTGAAGTATTTAATATTTATTTTATTTTTAGAAACAATACACCTACCCACTTACAGGCGTAGGGAAACAGAAATTACTACTGTTAATTCGACAGCACTATTACTTTATGTGATATAGTTTTTGTATTTTATAAGTTACTACCTTTTGCAACAAAATTTGTATTCTGTGCTTTTTTTTTGCCAACGGCTCCCTACGATTCGATGTCGACTATCACTATAAATCATTTTATATTTACGACTTGACTTACAATTATTTGTAACTAACGGTCGATCTAACATATTTATGAATTAAAAATCTATTACTTCAATAATGCATTTGAAAGAAACATTTGAAATCCAGACACGGGAATGGAACTCGAGACTTCGATTGTCTATATAATTCGGTTAGGTAGTTCTAAATAAAATTAACTGAGAGTCAGAGGTACGTTGAGTTTGATAATATACCTATATCTAGACAGAAGATTTATCTAGGTACTTAAATCATGTGGCAAAAACCGATGCTTCTACTAAATCAAAAAAATATCATAATTTTTTAAAAGCATTTCATAAGATTGAGAACAATAACTTTATAATAGCAGCATAAGTACATTTCCATTCATCATGAATTGCTCATGGGCCGTTTAAAGAAAAGGTTTTAAATTGTTTCTCGATGTTAATAAATTTTAAACAGATAAACCTGTACATCTCGGGCTCGCGGCTTAAAAAACGAGTATCGTGAGTATAGAATCCAGACGAAAAAAGTAGTCGTGCAACATTTCACAAGGCACAACGGCCCGCTGCACTCGCATTGTGTGCCTTAACAATATCCACAGGCCCACAGAACACTATACAATAAATACAACACGTCTACGACGTCATTTCAACAAATCAAATACCCTACGCAAACAAACTCAAATCGACAATTCCAGCCAATTTAAATTTTATGCCCTCCCTATAAGCATGCACGAGGACGGGAATAACATGTTCATATCATTCGTTTCGTGTATATATAGATATAAAGACATTTACATATAAATAAATAGGTACGTATGTATATTCTCTATCATTTCTATTACTGTGTATAGAGTTACAATACCTCTATTAGCTCTGACATCAAGTAATGTAACAAGGACATGAGAACTTTCCACGAACTGTTCATATTTTAAATAGAGCGTGCAGTATGTTGTTATAGATTCCTATTATATTATTCTTTTATTCTTTCCACACCTACTTACCCTGATATTGCTATTGTTTCTCGCAGGCAATTAAAGCTTACAAACTTGGGACTTAAATTATTTATTAGTCCTAACCACCCCTTTGCAAGTTTCAAGTCCAAGTTTATTATAACCGTAACCAAGAATTATTTTATTGTACTTATTACAGTTTAAGACTATAAATTAAACAACAGTAAAAGTTAAATTTTATGTAGATTCATAGTTTGTCTGATATAAATTTAAGCCTAAAAATAAAACTTAATTGAGGCTAAATATAAAAGAGTTTACAAGGAAACATTATTTTGATTGTTCACCACCCGAGCTCGGGTCACTAGAGTACACGGAGCGCTCGCGGTCCCGCAGGGAGGGGTCGCAAACAGGTTATGACCCCGACAAGTTACTTGTTCGAAGCCTCGAATGTAACCAGTATTAAAAACCTCCCGCGTCTGTGGAAACATCCCCGGCGACGCCCGCAAACTGCGAGCGGTGCGGGTTGTGGTCGGCCAATGTATTCTGGTCGCAGCCACCGAGACTGGATCCTTTTTGTCCCAAACCAGGATAAGATAAAAAATATCTTGACGTTGAGTGTAGATTTCAGTCACGCGTGCCTTTGATTAAACAATTAGACACTTAATTTAAATGTCCTACGTGGTGATATTACATATATAGTCTAATTAATATAAAATATGCAACAAAATGAAGAATGAAATATTGACAAAAGGCAGTTTAAAATGAATAATGATTCGAAACAAAGGCATATAGAAGGTTTGTAATGTAGGTAAACATATATGCGGTCTCGACCCTGCATCGCGTATAACAATGCTGCGATTTGTTTAGATACTTTTTTCCACGCATAAGCAAACGAATATATTTCTAATATTACCACATAATACTCCATTGTTCTCCAGTTCGTTGATATTTCTCCAGCATTTCCAACGCTTGGACGCTATTTAAGTGATACACATACCTAGCGAAGCATGAATACCATAAAACAATATTACGGTTCGCAATTAAACGTCTGACCATCGTTTACTTACTTAGTGCTTTTGTAAGAAAAATAATTACAGAGAGATTATTACTTTTTACATAATTAGATTTAAGAGGCCGTTAAACGTCCAAATAGAAATATAACTGGAACTTAACTCACAAACCATCTTATAGAGACGTTTTGTGAGATATTTTAAATTCCATGTGGCCGCGTGATGTCTACTGGTTTATTTAAACTTGATTTTCTCCATTTGTATTCAGTTATGCAGTAAAAGTGTTCTATATTCAATTTAATGAAGTATACGAGTATCATTACTTTGTTTTGACAAAATAAAAATGTTTGTGATACGCGTATTTTAAAGGTTCTGTACTCTAAGAATGCTATTAGGTACGTGGAATGCACTGTCTATTCTAACTATAAATGGCGCATTCTATAGACCCCTAACAGGTAGCCGGCTGAAATGTAAAAAAAATGTGTAATAAATGTAATGATGGGTTATTACGATAGGATATTTCACAATAATTATAAATAAATACAAGGAACTTGTTTCTTCTTGGCGACATTGTAAGTTTTCTCTCTACCTATAGTAAAACAGTAATTACATACATACAGCCTTCAATTTGAAGAGATTACCATAGTGTAAACTCTAAGGTATTTAAATATCAAAACCCGCTATGTGTGTGTGTGTGTGTGTGTGTGTAAGTCGAGCTTTGCGGTAGGGATTTATAAAAAAAAGCCGGCCAAGTGTGAGTGGGACTCGTGCACTGAGGGTTCTGTACAAAGTTATAGATGTGTAAATAGTTCGATCATCGTGGGAATCTATATAGACACACCGCACTGTGTCAATCTGGTTGCAAAAGGGTGACTCACCGTGGTTACCCAAAGCATTTCAGGCCACGGTAATGTACGACCCGCATTGCTAATAGGTAGGTACCTAATTTAAAAATAAATAGTTGTCAATATACTCTATTGAGCAACAATCGTTTAAAAATTTAAAATACGTCATGATAGAGCAATGAACGAAATTATGTAGAATTTCAAAAAACTTGATTTCCGATAAATCAAACTTTTGTTATAAATGTTGATTAACTTTCGCGATTTGTACACATTATAAAATTATATATATTACGGATCTTAATCGCGTGAATAACTTAAGGTAAAATACCTTGTTTATTGCTCGACGTTTTATCAAGTTGATTAAATGTTGCGCTAATAACAAAAGTTTGCAGTATAAAATTATAATTACGGGTCTTAATCGCGTGAATAATTTAAGGTAAAATACCTTGTTTATTGCCCGACGTTTCGACCGTATTGCACAGTCTACCCGTGACCACGGCCGTTTCATTAAGACCCGTAATTATAATTTTATACTGCAAACTTTTGTTATTAGCGCAAAATTGAACGATTTATATAGGTACCTGTTGTCAGACAACTCACACAAAAACATCTACCAGACAAGTGATGCTCGTAAACATACTTAAATAAATATAAAACAAAGTCGCGTATTGGCACCATTTATAAATCAACAATGGGTGGGTCGACTTTCAAGATCTTTGATTACCCAGACACAGATTAAACAATCGTGATAATCACACAAATTTCATGCTGGATGAGAATCGAACCCACGACGTCTAGCTTAGCAGTCAGGCCCTCTTATTCATATAATTAGTGAATAAATTAGCAGACGTTTTAAGGGCATTTTAACAAGAGAATGTTTGTTTTCAGATGAAGACAAACATTCTCTAGTTTTCTTTCCATTTTCAAACCAGAATAGATATTGTGTTTTGAAAATGAAATAAAAAAAACAAAGATAAAACATTTGCTAGTTAAAATGCTCTTAAAACATCTGATTTATATATTTTTTTTAATGATGTAGTAACGCACTAGTGCATATTTTGTACTGTGTACTTTTTATAAAATCAACCTGCAATGGGAATGGTCAATGGTACTCTTAATACAGGTTAATTAAATAACCTAGCTAAGAATACAACACCTCACCCAACATGTTAATGTAATCTTTGTAAAAATTATTTAATAAGATAAATAAAGAATTAGTATTATTGTTATTATTTATTATGAATAATGTGTGACACTAATGTATGTAATGTACGACACTAACCTTTAGCTAGTCTAACACCCAACAGGCTAGGCTATTTACCATACTATCTTCGCACTACTTTCTTTCAAAATGGTAGGCTCAGAAACTTCAAAGAGGGTGTCGATATTTATGAAGTCTTTTAAATAACTTTTAAGACATATATATTGCGACCCTATAACCCTTTCGTTTGTTTAAATGTTACACCATGCCAGTTTAAAAGGATTTTAAATTTCTTTATTTGCCCCATAAATGAACCTATGCTCAAAATTCAGACTTCTTATTATTTTTCCTGCAATCTGTAAGTTAAGTTAGAGATAAGGGTGCCCCCCCCACCAAAGGGGGAATGGTTTATTTCCATGGCTTTTCCTGAATAACTTTATATAATGTTATTAAAATTGGTAAAAAAATATATTTGAGTTCCTCACAATAAGCCCTTTTATTTGATACTAGCTTTCGCCCGCGGCTCCGCCCGCGTGGATGTCGGTTATCGCGATAAAAACTATCCTATGTCCTTCCCAGGGACTCAAAGTATCTCCATACCAAATTTCATTTAAATCGGTTCAGCTGTTTGAGCGTGAAAGCGTAACAGACAGACAGACAGACAGAGTTACTTTCACATTTATAATATTAGTATGGATGTTACACGATACAATTTGCGAAACTTTTTTTAAAAATTCTGGTTGCTCACTAAAAGTGGCTCTGAAATCCAAAACTCTTTTGTTTACATTATGTGAACACATATTTGGGTTACACAAATACATATATGTACCAAATTTGAACCTAATCGGTCCAGTAGATTCAGAACAAATTTTCTGTGACAGACGGATAGACAGAAACAAAGTTCAGTTTTTTCCTTTCGGCTACGGAACCCTAGACATTACCACCTTGAGAAAGAACGGAACCTTCGGTGAGCGAGTTCGACATGCACCTAACCGTTTGTTTTGGTTTCAGATGTTTTAACCCTAAGGTAGGCGAAAAAAGGTAGTAATTAGCTACCGCCGATGTAGAAGAAGATACGGAATGCTGAGTATATAAAAAAGTATTGGTATTTATTTAATTGAGGTTCGCCAATTAAAATATAGCTTATAATAAATATTGACTATACAATTTTATATACTAACGGTTTTGAATCAATGCATCCCTTGTTTGCTCCCCGACGTTTCGACCGAATTGCATGGTAAGTCGTCACGCACGGGTGACTGATTTATTTGTGATTATGGTCGATGCATAAATAAACCGAGGTTATCCTATTAATATAATAAATGTGAACGTTTGAATGGAATATACCACGCAAAATCTACTGAGCGAATTTTTATTAAACTTTACAGTTAGGTTAGCTTTACCAACGTACTAATTTTCAGAAAAACTTTCACATCCTCTCCTGTATAAATATAACGTCAATAACAGCATTTTAACTAATCAGTGTCTTTAATACCCATTCTATTTCCAAAATAGGAAAGAAGAATACAAAACCCAACCAATATAAAATACTTTCATGTCGCAGATAAGTTTACTTCAAATAAATATTACAAAAAAGCAGCATAAAGTTTTGCAGTTAGGTTAAATTATTATTGTAATTCTTAATGTCTTCCTTTTCTGCAAATATAGCTAGAATGCCTGCGTGAGTAAAAACTCTTGCGTTATTTATACAACGTTATTTTTGGTATAGTGCATACCTGAAAGTAGTTTGGTCAAGATCAGTAACACAATCCAATGGGGTAGTTTTTGAACCATGTTATAATTAACAATTAATTAATTATTCAATCATTAATTCATTAATTAATCATCCTAACAGTTCACAATGTGATGAGAAATGAAATCGTTTACTTATTTTTAATAATAACCTAGACTAACGAGGCTGCGAAAAACATAGAACAACTTTAATGGCTTATAACTCTGCAAGTTTTTTTTTTTTTTAATTTCTTTTTTTTAATATGATTCATTGAAATAAAAAAAATGTTCGGGTGTCTAAGCTTTGCGCTATACGAAAAATAACCTTGTATACTATACTAGCTGTTGTCAGCGAAATTTTCACCTTTTTGTTAATAGACAAAAGTGGCTCTTAAATGTCAAAACAAAACTGTCTCTTTAATCTGTCTCTGTGCCAAATTTCATACTGAACTTTACAGCCTTTTTTCATAATTGAATAGTAAACATCCATCCATCCATATATTTAAACTCTCGTATTTATTATTTAAGTAAAGATACATATAAATCACAGAACATTGATACCTATATAAATCATTATAGTCATCCTATTACAGTTTGGCTTGGAACTGGTTACTGCTTAGAATTTGACGGGTTAAGGTCACGGACCACCATGCTAGCTAGATTGTTATTAGGTACCTACTTTTCTGATACACTCAACAAAAGGTTGCAATAACGTTTACAATGTAGTTAATGAGGGAGTTGGGAAATAATGAATACGGTTTTGACCCTCAAATGTTACCCATTAGCTAAGACATTGTAACGAAGATTGAAATCAAAACTTTTGCTAATTTTTAAAGGAGGAAAGAAAATTGTAGTGTACTTTCTATTACAGATGATTGATGTGATAGAGATTCTAACTCATTATTTATAACATTTTGCGTAGTAGGTAACTAATTATTTAGGTAGGCAATTGTTTTTTACCCGACTACAGCGACTAAAAGGAAGGGTTATGTTTTAGCAGTCTATGAGTATATGTTTGCATTATGTATTTTTCACCGTAGCGTCAAAACTACTCATCTGATTTCGATGAATGAGGTGTCAATTGTTTGGTATAAAATGAAAGGACTTAATTAGCACATAAATTTGACACAAAACACATAATAAATACTCCAAGATGGTGATGCAAAATAATGTTAACGCTCTCCGAACAAACGGCAAGAATCTTCTCGATGTCCAAGTAAGTAATTCGTGGTCTTCTCGCACCATCATTTCAGTAGTTCACACATTTTCTGCAGTTACTGTTGTTTGTGGGAGACCACTTCTATGGTCAGGTACGAGGAAACTCGCAGCTACCATCCCCCTTCGAGTTAAACGGTTACTTTTGGAGGTGGGAAAAAATCAGGGTAGTAGTTAAACAGGGTTCAACAAACCAATGCCGCCTGAAGGGAAAGTACCCTAAATATTTGAGTAAGCAAATTTGACTCAAAGGAAAATAAAAAATTGAAAAATAAAACTAATGTTTAAAATAAAACTCAAATATTTAGGGTATGTACCTACCTACCTTTCCTTCGGTTGGTTCAACATAGGCTGTCTCAAAACTATGCCACACGGAGAGTGTTAATTACCGTGATGGTAATTGAACTCCGAGGGTGTAAATACTAGTTGCTTTGAAATAAAACGACTGTATTTTGATCTAAAGCTGGTTATATTTAAAATTTAATGGTGACCTTATATGTCCTGTTGGTAACGAAACCATATCGCGATTCAGGAAAGTTAGAACAGCGCCATCTATCGGCATCGCCAATGAACTATAACTACTTACAGTGAGTTATTACCTTTAAATGGTTGACGATTGGACATACCGCCCACCAAGGACATTATATGAGGGAATGTCCTTCCCAACATATAAACTAACATACAATACGATTGTTCTACATTTGACCTAAAATCATACATGATCTAATTGATTGTACTACTACTAACATAAATGACAAAAGAGGTAAACATTGTAAATATAATATTTGGTTGATTTTATAACATGCAATAAACTATACAATATTAAAATCCTATAACAGAGTAAACAATAATAAAAGGTAATAAATAATAGTATATAGCAATTAACACTAATAGCTAACAAAAAACGAGTATGTATAAAATTAAAACTAAGTGTATAATTTGATCTAAACTTAACAAATGTATGTACAGTTATAATATAAATCGATTTAACATATGTTACACAAACTAATAATTAATCAGAAATTGGCAAGATGCACAATTTTGATGTTGGGCGTTTAAGAACCGCGGACTTCGTTCGTATGGTGACCACCCGGGTAACATTGTCATCGCCGGGATGCTTTTGAGTTATACGACCTAGTAACCATCGACACGGCGGCAAATCGTCTTCTTTTATTAGTACTACATCTCCAATCTTAGGTTCCGGAGTTTGGAAAGACCATTTGTACCGGTTCATAAGATTGGATATGTATTCCTGCGACCAACGACTCCAAAACGTTTGTACCATTCTTTGGATCATTTGCCAACGTGTGAGATAACTAATATTTGCATCCGTATAATTATTGTCAGGCACATTTACTATTGGCTCACCAATCAGGAAATGTCCTGGTGTTAATGGGAGCGGTTCGCTTGGGTCTGTTCCATTAATGACACTCATCGGTCGCGAGTTTAAACAGGCTTCTATTTGAATAAGCAGCGTGCTCATTTCCTCGTAAGTTAATGTGGAATCTCCCATGACACGCTTGAGGTGAAATTTAGTGGATTTCACCCCTGCTTCCCAAAGACCGCCAAAATTTGGACTGTGGGGGGGAATGAAATGCCATTCAGTGCCTTGTGCTTCCAACTGTTCTGCAATCGACAACTGAATGGAGGACAACTGTTGCAGTTCCCGAGACGCACCAACAAACGTAGTTGCATTGTCACTCCAAATTTTGGCACAGTGACCGCGTCTCGACACGAACCGTTTAAACGCCGCTAAAAAGGCTGGTGTACTCATATCGCTTACTACTTCCAAGTGGAGAGCGCGTGTGGCCATGCACACAAACAAACATATGTACCCCTTATATGAACGATGGCCACGACCTTTTGTTGTCCTAATATTTATTGGGCCAGCATAGTCTACCCCACTATTTATAAAGGGTCTAGCCGGGGTACATCTCACAGACGGAAGTGATCCCATAAATTGATTCCTCGTTTGAGCCTTTTGTTTGGCACATGTTACGCATTTATGAACATGTTGTTTAATCAGATTTTTAGCGCCTAAAATCCAATAAGCGGATCTTATGTAGTTGGCCATCACCTGAGGTCCTGCGTGAAGCGTTCTCGAATGAGTATCCGCCACAATGAGAAGAGAGAAGTGATTAGAATTTGGAAGTATGATGGGTGTTTTTACAGATTCACTAAGTGACGACTTTTCAATCCTTCCCCGAGCTCTCATAATGCCTTTGTCATCGAGAAAAGGACAGAGTGGTTTTAATTTACTATTTTTTAATGTAATATAACCTTTTTTTTCTAGTTCTGTATATTCTAATGTAAATGCTTCTCTTTGAGTGACCTTTATACAGCATTCCAATGCCTCGTCGATTTCTCTTTTTTGTAAATAGGTTTTATTTTTTGTTTTAGAGAGAAACCGCCTACAATATGCAATCACTCTGAGCATCCTTGCTAAGTTTGAAAATCTCTCAAATAGAGATGATTCTGGAACTGTTGCTATGTGTGTCTTTATAGATTGTTCTAAATCAGTTTCCAAATCTGTTGACCTTTTGTACTCTATATGCCCTTTTTTTAATAACAAAGGTCCCGAAAGCCATAAAGTATTTTCCAGAAATAAGCTAGGCAATAAACCTCTAGAGGCACAGTCTGCTGGATTCTCACTAGTGGATACGTGATACCACTGTGACGATTTCATTGTCGTTAATATTTCTGATGTTCTATTCGCCACGAACGTCTTCCATTTGCTAGGGTGACGACTAAGCCAAGCCAGCACCACGGTGGAATCAGTCCACGCAGTTATTTTATCTTCAGCAATGTTCAAGATTTGTGCGCTCTCAGAAAGAAGTTTTGACAACAACACTGCTCCGCACAATTCTAGGCGAGGGATACTTATTTGCTTGATTGGAGCCACTCTAGTTTTTGCAACCAACAATGAGACGTGCACCTTACCCGTGGCCCTAATTATGCGTAAGTAAACTACGGCTGCGTAAGCTAATTTGGAGGCGTCGCAAAAGCCGTGAAGTTCTAGCTCGTCACCTGATATGGTACCAAGCCAACGCGGAATACGAACTGAGGTAAGTAAATTCAACTCCTTACGGTAAGTACTCCACTCTTTGGTTAATTCTTCAGGTAATTTATCATCCCATCCAACGCCTGTAAGCCACAACCTTTGTATAAATATCTTAGCTACAACCACACTTGGGGCTAACCATCCGAGTGGATCAAACAGTCGAGCTATATCTGATATTATTGACCTTTTAGTTACAGCTGCAGTCGTCGGCGGAGGGAGATTTACAGAGTACTGAAAAGTATCTGCGTTGCGGTTCCAGGTGAGTCCCAAAATTTTTATTGTACTATCAAGTTTAATTTCTACATCCTTTTCTTCTCCTTTAATTGTATTTAGTGTTCCATTGTTCTCCATTACATCCTTATTTTCCTTGCTTATCTTTGTCCTAGTATTTTCAATTTTATTTATTTGTTCTAATATGTCCTTATTATTCGTATTCCACTTTTGTAAAGTAAAACCCCCTTTTTGTAGTAAATTTGTTATTTGTGTATATATTTCTATTCCTTCATTCACACTGCTACATCCAGACATTAAATCGTCCATATAAAAACAATTCATGAGCATATCTGCAGCCCTTGGGTACATTTCACCTTCATCTATTGCGATCTGTTGCAGAGTCTTAACAGCTTGATAAGGAGCTGACGCAGTTCCAAAGGTCACTGTTAAGAGTTCATAATCTTTGATAGGTTCTTGACAACTGTCCCGCCAAAGAATACGCTGATACATAGAGTCTTCTTCGGCAACGCTAACTTGTCGGTACATTTTGACTATGTCCGCTACTAGTGCAATAGAATGAGCTCTCCATTTCGTAACAGTTTGCCTCAAATCAGCCTGTAACGTCGGTCCAATCATCAGGGTATCATTGAGAGAAATACCGTCGCAGTTTTTCTCTGACGCGTTAAAAACTACCCGAACTTTAGTTGTGGACTTGTCCTCTCTGATAACAGCATGATGCGGTAGATAAACTGCATTTTCTCTTTTATTATCAGGTTCTGTAACAACTCGCATATGTCCTAATTGTATATATTCTTTAATTACTTCCGCATATTTTTCCTTCAACTCTAAGTTCCTATCTAATCTTTTCTCTAGAGATTTAAACCTTTTTTCAGCTATGGCTCGAGAGTTGCCTGGTACACTGCTACGGGGAGGATCTTCTCGAAACGGTAATTTAACTACGTATCTCCCATCGGTATCTCTTTTTGTTGTCCTTTTGTAAAATTCTTCACATTTTAGTTCTTCCGGTGTAAATATTTTTCTTGTAGATAAATTTTCTTCTATTTCCCAAAATTTCTTTAAGTTATCTTCCTCTACATGTGTATGCATTACGTTTATATGTCTTTTGTAATTTCCTATTTCCTTTGTACTACAAAAATCTACTGGACTAATGACTGTACCTGAAATAACCCACCCTAAGGCGGTATTTTGAGCAATAAGAGAACCCGAAGGGCTTTTTATAATGCCCTCCTTGATAATGCAGCTATAGGCATCAGCACCCAACAATAAATCTATTTTATTGGGCATGTTGAAGTTTGGATCAGCTAATTTCAGGTTGTTGATATGGACCCAATCAAAACTCTTCATACATGCGCTGCGTTCAGGTAAGTAAGAAGTGATTTTTGGTAATACGTAGGCATTTAAATTAAGCCTAAATTCCGGATCTTGTTGCGACATGATTGTTAATTGAACCATGTGCTTGGCAAGTGTTGACTTATTATCACCCAAACCGGAAACTTGTCCGTGAATCGAAATTCTTTTTAAGTTGAGTAATTGTACAGTGGCCTCAGTAATAAAACATGCTTGCGAGCCTTGGTCCAACAAAGCTCGAATAAACTGATATTCTCCTGTCCGAGACTCGGCCTTTATGAGGGCCGTAGCTAGTAAAACTTGCCTAGGCTTGGGAATCCTGCCCGTTGATAAACATGACACTATCGGAGAAGTACTGGCTGATGGATTACTGGAATCGCCAGGTGCTGTTTCAGTGTTCTCTTGATGCTCCGGCTCTCCGCTGGAATGCAGTAAGGAATGATGGCGCTTATGACACAGTTTACACGTTGTAACCTTTTTACAGTTGTATACTGTGTGATTACTTCCTAGACAATTAAAGCAAATCCTATTTTTAGCTACAAAATCGCGTCTGTTCTGGGTGGACTGTTTTGCAAATGCCTTACAAAAACATAGCTTGTGCGATTCCGAACAGTATTCGCACTTCAAATTAGTGGGGGGTGTTGTGGCTAACATTACCCTTGCGTGTGGGCCTTTACTAACTTGATGCTGAGTTCTTTTAGGTAAAAAACATTCTAACGCGCGAAAACGGTTTTCTATAAAGGATTTAAATTGATCCAAAGTAGGTAACTCGTTATTGGAGTCGTTGTTAGTATGTAATTCCCATTGTTTCCGTGTTTCAGGATCTAACTTAAATGTTATGATGTGGATAATAATAGTGTCCCAAGTGGAAACATCTATGTTTAAATTAGTAAGTGCGTTTAGGCAATCTGTCGTTGTGTCGAGAATCCCCTTTAAAACATCAGCTGATTCAACTAGCACGCGCTTTTGTGCAAATAAACGGTTTAAAATGCAATTAGCTAAATATTTTTTATTGTTATATCGTTTGATCAAAAGTTCCCAACACTGTAAATAATTTGCATCAGTTATGGGCGTGTGTCTAATAAGTTGCTCGGCCTCACCCGTAAGATGAGTTTTAAGGTAATGCAACCTTTGTACGTTATCCAACGCATTATTTTTGTGAACAAGTGAAATAAACAAATCGTGAAACGTTGTCCACTCATCATATTTACCTGAAAATGTAGGTATAGAAATTCTAGGCAACTTTATGAAACTGTTAGATTTACTGGGAATACTAGTTTGTTGTGGAGTTTCTCGTACAGGCTGTAGTTTTCCTAACTTTGTTTTTATTAAACATTTATAAGTTATGTAAGTATCTTCAGTTGTATCGTATATATCGCCCACCTTTTCCTCAATATCATCGAGATTAAAATTTTCGTATAATTTAGTATTAGCAGCTTTAAAGGACGACCAATCATTTTCTAATAAATCTAATTTAACTTCTATATATTCCGCAGTTAATCTCTCCTTTGGGCTCTTTTTAAAATTTGTTAATCCTTTAGTAATTAGAAGTTGATATTCTTTTAAAACATTAAGTGACCCTTCCATTTTCTTTATAACAAAAATTTACTAACAAATTGTATTAATAACTATAATAACAACTATAGTATTCTTAACAAATTCTAAAATTTTCAAACACAAGCTATCAAGCAACTACCACTAAACTGTAACATTTGTATTACACAATCAAATAAATATTGGCAAAATCAGTTCTCAAAAGTCTCAAACTACACTAAAAATATTACAAGTGTTTTAAAGATTGTGTCGTCGGGTAGCAATCGGGCATAGAGACCACGTTCCCCCGTTTTTTATAAAACTATTCTAAGTCCTAACATGCAACAACTTAAGCTAAATTCTCTAAGTCTAAACACAACACGCAAAATATTTTACAAGTTACAAATCACTAAAATATTTTCTAAATCCCAAGTTTTTCTATAATATTGCTAAGTTGAAATCTTCTTCACTATAAAGTTCAAAATTGCTCGAAAAAGTTTCGCAATTCGATGTAAATTTAAAATTGTACTCACAGAAATTCACTGCACTCACTGTTACACCTCCTTATTAAGTTGACGATAGTGGCGCCACCTCTGGCGACACGTTGTACTACTCGATTCGCTCGCTACCGCTTACTCCGTAATACAGCGCCGTCTTTATTGCAATGTTCTTTGACGTTTCTTGTTGACGAACTTGTTTTCGCACAAACACATCACTTGGCAAAACTCCCACGTATTCTAGCTGCAGCGATCCACTGCGAATACGGGCGGATTGCAGGTCCAAGACGCGCCGAGGAGCACTGCTCAAAAAGTGGACAATCGGTGTCCAATCCGGGTCGTAGGACCAATGTTAATTACCGTGATGGTAATTGAACTCCGAGGGTGTAAATACTAGTTGCTTTGAAATAAAACGACTGTATTTTGATCTAAAGCTGGTTATATTTAAAATTTAATGGTGACCTTATATGTCCTGTTGGTAACGAAACCATATCGCGATTCAGGAAAGTTAGAACAGCGCCATCTATCGGCATCGCCAATGAACTATAACTACTTACAGTGAGTTATTACCTTTAAATGGTTGACGATTGGACAGAGAGGAAGTACCTTAAATATCGTAGACAGAACATTTTGCTTGAAGAAGATCATTTTGGTTTAAATAATAAATCGAACTGCATTCAAAGTTTTTTAAATAATCGCCTGTAAAAAAAAAAAAATGGCCTTTATTTTACGATACCAATCGATAGGGTCAATAATTAGGATTATTTTTTTCTAAATAACATAGATCTTAAATGGAAGGAAAACATAAAATTTTACATTTATGTTAAAGTAATTACACTCTCATTATTTATAACATTTTGCGTAGTAGGTAACTAATTATTTAGGTAGGCAATTGTTTTTTACCCGACTACAGCGACTAAAAGGAAGGGTTATGTTTTAGCAGTCTATGAGTATATGTTTGCATTATGTATTTTTCACCGTAGCGTCAAAACTACTCATCTGATTTCGATGAATGAGGTGTCAATTGTTTGGTATAAAATGAAAGGACTTAATTAGCACATAAATTTGACACAAAACACATAATAAATACTCCAAGATGGTGATGCAAAATAATGTTAACGCTCTCCGAACAAACGGCAAGAATCTTCTCGATGTCCAAGTAAGTAATTCGTGGTCTTCTCGCACCATCATTTCAGTAGTTCACACATTTTCTGCAGTTACTGTTGTTTGTGGGAGACCACTTCTATGGTCAGGTACGAGGAAACTCGCAGCTACCATCCCCCTTCGAGTTAAACGGTTACTTTTGGAGGTGGGAAAAAATCAGGGTAGTAGTTAAACAGGGTTCAACAAACCAATGCCGCCTGAAGGGAAAGTACCCTAAATATTTGAGTAAGCAAATTTGACTCAAAGGAAAATAAAAAATTGAAAAATAAAACTAATGTTTAAAATAAAACTCAAATATTTAGGGTATGTACCTACCTACCTTTCCTTCGGTTGGTTCAACATAGGCTGTCTCAAAACTATGCCACACGGAGAGGAAGTACCTTAAATATCGTAGACAGAACATTTTGCTTGAAGAAGATCATTTTGGTTTAAATAATAAATCGAACTGCATTCAAAGTTTTTTAAATAATCGCCTGTAAAAAAAAAAAATGGCCTTTATTTTACGATACCAATCGATAGGGTCAATAATTAGGATTATTTTTTTCTAAATAACATAGATCTTAAATGGAAGGAAAACATAAAATTTTACATTTATGTTAAAGTAATTACACTGAAATGCATCTTAAAACATTTGGACCATGCAAAAAAATGTATGGGCAGTGTCCCATCCCATCAACAGACATGGGACAAGTTTCAATATCATTATTACGTCCCATGAAAAGTCAGTACCAATTTTTAGTTCGGAATTCGACGGGGTTTTTTTTTAAAAAGACTTTTGACAAAAATAAAGTATTTTTATTTTAAAATAAAAAATTACATTTTAGACGATAATTACAAAAAGCAATTGTTCAACTAGACATTTTAAGTATTAATAACACAAAAACAATTGTGCAAGTAGACACTTAATAACAACAGAACTATTATCCAGACAAAAATAACGTTATATTATTCATCTATTATAATAGTCGATAACATTGCCGCTGGTAGATTAAAGTCGATATGTCGACCTTTGCCCATATACCATATAATTGATATTATATGGGCACAACTTCCAACCGTACGCGCCCCTGTTAGGCATGTGCAATACCACTGTTCAATAGCACGTCTGCCAGTTTCACTTCGGTTTATTAATATGTAACAATAATAAACGCGCGATCTAACGTGTCGAGATTGTATTCGTCCTCTAATTAACCAGACATTATCTTCTCGAATATTATACCTTGGCAAATCAGTTAGCTGGTTTTCTCGAAATAATTCAATATAATAAATTCCATTCCGAATATGTTCCGCACAGTAGGATTTTGCAAGTTTTATATGGTAGGTCCCCAAGGCGAATAAAATGATATCATCATCAGTCAGTTCTGGAAAGTCCTCAAGATGTGGCATGGTGGCCTCCATCGTCACAAAGTTAACTCTTTGTCTGTTAAGATTTTTGCCTTCGACATAATTTTTCAAAAGGTTAGGTTGATGAACCTTAGTTTGAATTATTTCAAAGAATTCCGGCGCAAGCCTGTGGTCTGTAGCAACACGGTAATTAGCATTTATTAATGATGCTGCTATGCGGAAATCGACAAACATGTTTGGCAAAGCTCGGTTAAAATAAGTTTGTTTTAATAACTTAAAACGGTTTTTGAATTTGCCGTTAACCGCCTCCACAATCCATCTACACACAGTCACCAACCGAGAATCATTTGCCTTTTCTGTTGATAGCTGGGTCGCGTTCCTGTCCTTGGTAGGTGGCATGTGGGGTTCATAGCCAAGGGACTCAATATCATTAATACTGTCCCTGAAGCCCCTGTCCAAAATAAAGACGTCCTCTCTGTGTAGTAACCAATGTAGTAAGTGCTCCTCGTCATTCATTATGTTCTGCATAATAGTTGCATCTGATGTTGTTGCAGGAAAAGGGCCTATCTATGACATCTATGATATATCCATCGCTGCTTACTAAAATAAATGGTTTCAATAAATTGCGAAACTTGTGGAGGCTATAAGTTTTTCTTTGAAATAAATAATTAGTGCTTTTTTCAATATATACATATGTGCCATCTGCGATAATAATTAACTTGGTGTTGTTTTCATTTCCAAAAATATGTTTGGGCAAAAATAGATTTCTCTCTAGAAGCTCATCTCTAGAAATATGACCTATACCAAGATGTCTTGGTACATATTGACCTGTCAAGCATTGTCGCGCTATTTTTAGGCGATATTCAAACACTTGACGTGTTACGCCGAAAAGCGTAGCTAGTCGCTCGTTAGGTTCTCCAGTTCGTATTTTCGTTAAATAAGCTCCGAGAACTGATCGGGGATGTCTGCATTTTTCTGCGAGCGATGGCGTTTCTTCCAAAATGACGTTGAACTGCTCTAAAGTGAATCCAGTCCAAAACATAAGTTCACTATTATTCAGTGAAGATAATGTTTCAAAATCGAATCTTGACCTATTGTTGATTGCTTCAATTAACATGTTTGTCATGTTACTAAAAAATGAAGCATTAAAATAATGTGTAACATTTACATTATCCAGTAACTCTTCAAAATCATAGTTATTTAAATGTTCTTCACATATTCGCGAACTCGGTGGAATATATAATCGATAATGACATACCAAATGTAGCTTGATAGACACAGGAACTCGTCGTAGATTTTCATGTCTACATTGCCTATACATACAGAGCCGTGAAGTGTTCGGTGCACGTACGTAATCGCGAACATAGAAACGAGCATCATCCTCTGGATTGTCCTGAGGATCATTGGGGGCTTCAGCAACATTGGGGGCTTCAGCAACATTGGGGGCTTCAGCAACATTGGGGGCTTCAGCAACATTGGGGGCTTCAGCAACATTGCGGGGTTCTTGATTGTCAGCATCTAAAATTATTTATTTATTTATTACTAGCTGTCCCGGCGAAGCTAGACTGTACTTAGTGATGAAATAATTTATTTTGATAAGGATTAATAGCACAGATGTAATTACCTTCTACAATGGGAGCGTTCTCAAGACGTAGTTGTCCACCGTCATTATTATTGGCTCTCTGCCAGCATCTATGGCATACTGCCATTACGTTATTGAATACTACCTGAAAAGGGAAAAAATGAAGATATCAGCATATGTGTGTTTTTGTAATAAGCAGAAGTATTTTTTCTGTGTTATATTGATTATATCGGTGTTATATGTGTGCTTGTCAGTTGTCTAGAACTCGGAACACAATCTACACTCACTTTTGGACTAGACTATAAAAATATTAAGGTGAGATTAAATAATTATGCAGGTAAAAATATCTCATTCCTCATAGGAATTATGGCCGGACGATTGAGTCGTTCCTAACGTAAGCTATACTTTAAGTGCTATATTTCTATTCAAGCAATTCTAAAATGTATCATATAGTATCGTAGCAATGTTCTATCTGCTTATATATTCTAACTACATGACACTTATTCTTATTCATTATACGTATTCTACATAATATCTAAAAGTTATCGATATATGTATAATAAATCAGTAAATAAATACAATGACTGTGACTTACTTGTGTCAATCCATTTTGCAAAATGTAGGCCGCTAACTCAGGACTACTATGAAGCAATGTTTCTTGTAATATATGTCGTCTCTGTCTTAAAACAGATCTAGGACACATTACACATTGGCGTCCAGTCTCCATATTTATAAATCACAGTCCATTAAACGTGCCGGGGTCATCGAGTAGCAATCAAAAGGTCCAATAAACAAGCAGAGGTTAGTAATAGTCGCAAACAAGCCGATAACGCACAAATAAACAACGCGAACACAGCAGAACGTACTAGCCACGACTGAGGGAGGTGCGCGGGCGCAGGCGTCGAAAGGGTGCGGTCGGGGTAACGGAGCAAGGAGGGAGGGTAAAGTACGTCTTACGGCTGTTCTCTCTCGAGTTTTTTTTAGTTAAATAGTACATTTTTAATTCGATTCTTAATACTTAATAAAACTGTATAAGTATAACATATTTTTTTTTATTGCACGATAACCCCATATCCTACAGTGATGTCGCCATAGTAAAAAATAATCATAATGTCGAGATGTATTTAATGAGATATGTTTGGCATCTGTTGATGATATGGGACGATTTTTTGCATAGTCCTTTAACTTTACAAATGTACATTCAAATGTTACAGTTTTCCTATTCATTTCATTATACAGGCAGCGTACCTTAAATATTGTAATATTAAAACGAAAACTATCACAGCTAAGTAGGCTTTACAAGTTTACGAGTAAGTGAGAAGTAACAAAATTTGCATAGAAATTTCATTAAAAATTACTTATTTAACTTGTTAGGTACAAAAAACAACTGAAATTCTACTTTTCATACTGCATTATTGTGCTGGGCAACTACGGAACCCTATGTTGTGCGTAGACTGATGTCGGACATGCACCTGCCTGATTTAAATTATATCGATTTAGAGACGCACAGGTCATAATTTAACTAATTATGACCTGTGCGTCTCTAATTTAACTAATTATGACCTGGCGTCTCTTATAGGCTGCAAGTCTTAATTCATCTTTTAAAATACGTACGTGCTATATTCATTTTCCGAGATAATATCTTTAGGTTATGGACAGGATTTCTTCAAACTCTTTCCTTCACTGTTTTGATCACCT
This sequence comes from Herminia tarsipennalis, assembly GCA_945859575.2. NCBI lineage: Eukaryota > Metazoa > Arthropoda > Insecta > Lepidoptera > Erebidae > Herminia > Herminia tarsipennalis. Next base: position 13,647,670 of record OX243840.2, read on the forward strand.
TTTTCGTGACGGACGAGTCGAGTGGACGGCCTGATCTTTTTCTGTCACAAATGGAGAAGGTTTCATTGTACTTATCAATAGCCCGGTATACAAACATTTGACTCGACAAGCGGATGGAGAGTTTCAAAAATTGCATTTGGCTCCATACCTACTTTATTTACTGCTATCACAGCATTTCGATTATCTTTATTTAAATAGAGTGGCGTGCACTCCATTTTAATATCAAAAAATATTTAACATCGATTAGCGCGAAAATGAGAAAACACAATGAATATTTCTATAAGAATGACATATTCAAATACCTATAATGTTAGGTTTTTAGGGTTCCGTAGCCAAAATGGCAAAAACGGAACCCTTATAGTTTCGTCATGTGCGTCTGTCTGTGTGTCCGTCCGTATGTCACAGGCATTTGTGTCTCGTAGTAGCCGCTACTTAGTTTGATAGATAATGATAAAAAAAAATGTTTAGCACTCCTTAAACGAGTATGTAACAGAAGCTGTGTTTTTTTTCAGCAAACGTCATCGTGTGGCACTTCATTCGACAGGTTGTTTTAAAACATTTTAAGTTTTCTTATATACTTTATTGATTACGTGAATATTTTTTAGAAATAATCACTCCCCCTTATTTTTTGGACCGTGTGACCAAAAGTATGAAATCACAAAGGTAATAAATACTTTAACGTAAAATTATTTCTGACATAATCGGATATACCGTCATTGAATTATTGCTGAAAAACTACGTTTCTCAACAAAAGACCGTAAACGCTATGAACACATGCTTGCGTTTTTGAGGTATGTACTTTGATCACGTGGTCAACAGCGTCCTGAAATTTAAATTATTTCAATTGTTTCTAAAATCACGCAATTAATTCTATTGATAATTAACTTAAATATTCAATTTTTAAATAGAACTACATTAAAACAATATTTTCAAGATTGCAAGTCCGATGCCTTGGCCATTAGGCTACCACCGCTTAAGTTCTCTGGTCTGTGATTGGTTTTATTATTCTGCAGATTGTTTGGGCTGTGAAACGGTCTGAAAAGATTGTCGTAATCGGGAATAAAGTTTTTGGTAAAACTTCACCTTATTACCGGGAAGAGGGACTTGTTACAGTAAAAAATTCCAACATAATGTGATCACGTTTTTGTAAAAAATTGAAAAGAAATATTGATTTAGTAACCTCAATGTAATTGGGGATACTTGATCATCTAGAGTACAAATAATTTGATCCCTCGATGAAATCAAGAAAAAACCGGGCAATGGCATGTCAGGTCACGCACAATGTAGGGTTCCGTAGTCCCCTCCCCTATACGAATAATGCGGCTTAAGAAATGGGTTTTCTGTTGTTTTTGTTTCATATTTACAACGTTATACCTACTTAATGATAATTTTTAATGGAATTTGTATGAAAATGTTGTTACTTCTCATTTAATCAGTTGTTACTCGTAAACTTGTAAAGCCTTCTTAGCTGTGATAGTTTTCCTTTTAATTTCACTATATATACTAACTACTACCGTGATTTTTTTTACGGTTGCATTATATATAACCCAACATCAACCATTTCGCTGTCAGGGGGGGGGGGAGCACTTGACTCTAACAAAAATTTGTACTTAAAAGCTTCATATTTCACAAACGGTTCCCTAAATCTTAAAATTGTCTTTACAACCCCTAAACGTTTTTAAAAGACCTTTCAGGTAGATGGGGTAGGAGAGAAAAAAAATCACATCTTCACTTTGCATACAAGGGAGGTTATCAAAAAAAAAATTTTTTTTCTAGATTTTATTCTTTCATTTGGCGGCGTAAGTAATATTACTTAGGCCAGCTATACTCTAAGTGTGTTCCGCGGAACCCTAGGGTTCCGTGATACCTCTGTCGGGGTTCCGCAAGAATTTAGAAATAAAAAAATCAAAACACCTCTCTCTGGTCGCTCCGCGGCTGTGCGGACTCCGCGGCCGCGCGGAGACAAAACGCTATGAATGTTATTTATTTATTTATTTGTATTTGTATAAGCTTGTGTTACATTAGCTAGTACAATATCTTATAAGTTTGGTCTCAACAATTTTATACTTGTACAACGCGTTCGCTCTAAGTTTGCCGGTCTGTGGAATGCGCGTACCCTCCCCCACGTGACAACAAAACTTATAATGTGTCATAGTTTTACCCAAATATCTACCGTACACAATTTTTATTGTTACAATTAAATAAAAAATTTCGAACGTCATACACTCATACCTATCGCCAGCGGCAAACTTAAAACGAGCGGGTAGTATACTTGTAAGCGCTCAGTCTCTTTGATAAAAGCCGCCTCTGAATTAGACGCTATAGTTGTCAACAAGCGACTTTCGTCTCTAACTTCAAAGGATAAAGTCGATATTGTTTACAACGCTATTTTTAAATTTCTGTTTTTATTTTTGCTTTTTGTTTATCAAAGGTGCCGACTCGAGTATTTTCGAGAATATTTGAGATCGAGTCTAGGACTAAGTATAAAAGCGGCGATCGCGCGTTGGCGTCGTCAGTTGATGATTAGCGTTCGGAGCGATAAGTTACTACCTACTTACAAGCTCGCTAGCGAGAAACTAGTGTTCATTGTTTTACTGCCTGCTGTATTCTGTTGTCTCAGTTTTATACATTTCTTCCCTGTAGGTTCTAAATTTAGTCTCTTATACGCAGTAACGATTGTGCATGATTTAAACCCCACTATCCTGACTTGTAACATTATAAATAAAGAAGAATGGAACGTTGGCTTAAAGGTGTTAAACGTGTTCCAACAACATCTTCTAATGACGCTGAATGTTCAAAAGCAATGCGCGCGGAGAATTTAGCAATCACCGATCCAGAAGATGATGCCACGAGTGCCACGACGTCAAGTTCGACGGTTTCAAAGACGAAAAAAAGGAAGTATGATGAATCTTATATCAGTTTCGGATTTGTTGATTCCAACGGCTCACCTCTCTGCATGCTCTGTAGTAAACTGCTTCCTAATAGTTCCATGGCACCTGCCAAATTGCGTCGACATTTAGAAACCGTACACCCCGAGACTAAAGACAAGAATAAAGAATTTTTTGTTCGCAAAAAAGATCAGTTATTAGAAAGTCAAAAAAATATGATGCATGTAACACAAACTACCAACGAAAAGGCCACGGAGGCATCATATTTAGTTAGCTATCGCATTGCACAAGCAGGTGAAGCGCACACTATCGCTGAGAAATTAATAAAACCATGTGTATTAGACATAACAAAATGTATGCTTGATGAAAAATCTGCAAAGCATCTTTCTACTGTTCCGCTATCAAACGATACTGTTTCACGACGAATCCATGATCTGGCAAGCTACGTCAAACAAGAACTAGTTACACGTCTACAAAATACACGATTCGCTTTGCAAATGGACGAGTCGACTGATGTCGCTGGTTTGGCTATCCTGCTGGTTATTGTGAGATATCCATATAAAAGTTCTTTTGAAGAAGACATGCTTATGTGTTCATCGCTGCTTACAAACACTACCGGGGAAGAAATTTTTAATAAAATAAATATATTTTTTGAAGAACATAATCTCAGTTGGAACAATTGCATTGACATTTGTACAGATGGGGCCAAGGCGATGACAGGTAAAACAGCAGGAGCAGTGTCACGAATGAAAAATAAAGCGCCTAATTGTAGTTCCAGTCATTGTATTCTGCATAGACAAGCACTTGCGATGAAGCAAATGCCGTCTAATCTAAAATTAGTTATGGATGAAGCGGTAAAAATAATTAATTTTATCAAATCACGACCACTACAATCCCGATTGTTCTCATTATTGTGTGAAGATTATGGCAGCAAACATAAAACACTGCTGCTCCATACAGAAGTGCGATGGCTGTCTCGGGGAAAAACTTTAACAAGGCTATTTGAACTTAGAGCCGAGTTACAAATGTTTCTTTCAGCAGATACTTCTTTTAATTTGAAGGACCGTTTGTATGATAAAACTTGGTTGTTCCGATTGTCTTTTATGGCGGATATCTTTCAAAAACTTAACGAATTAAATTTATCGTTGCAAGGTAAACAGACAACAGTGTTTCAGGCCTATAATAAAATGACTGCTTTTAAAAGAAAATTAGATTTTTGGATCATTTGCATTGGTAAGAAAGAAATAGAAAGTTTTACGTTACTCAGTGAGTTTGTTAGCGAAAACGACTCAGAAATGTTTGAAGATAATGTGTTTGAAGAATTGGTCCAATATCTCAGTTCGATGCGCGCATCTTTTGAAAAGTATTTTCCCGAAGAACACAATACAAAAATTAAAGTGAACTCCTGGATTCATAATCCTTTTTTACCCAACTTGGAAAAGCCTGAAAACATGTCAAATGAGATATATGAATCTCTTTTAGAAATGTCATCAGACACAAGTATGGAGTCATTGTTCAAAACGACGCCTCTTAATGATTTTTGGTGCAGAATCCAAGATGAATATGCAATGCTTGGCCAAATGGCTCTGGATATTCTTCTCCCGTTCCCAACTAGGTACATATTTGTGCGAAACAGGATTCTCTACCTACGCAGCCACGAAAACAAAATATCGCAATAGACTGGACGCCGAAGCTGATATGAGACTCCAACTTTCTTCCATCAAACCTGATATCAAGCAATTGATGAAAAATAAAAAACAGTTTCATACCTCCCACTAGTTAGATTTTTTCTTTTTTAATGTTTTCTATTATTGTCCTTACCAAGTGGTGAAGTAAATAATAATTAGTAACTGATACATTGTACTTTTATTATGCTGATTAATAAAGAATACACTTATAAAAATAATTGTTTTATTGTAGGGTTCCATCAAGTATTTTGCTTCCCAAAAGGGTTCCGTCATTTAAAAAGTTTGAGAACCACTGACTTAGGCCAACAAAGTGAAAGAATAAAATCTAAAAACATATGTGTATTATACAAAATTACAGCTTTCTAGCACTAACAGTCCCTGAGCTAAGCTAGGATGGACGGATGGACGGACTGACTTGTACGGCTGAACTATATAACTATATGTTAATAATAAAAATAATTACTAGCTGACCCGCACAACTTCATATGCGTTAATTTTTCCCGTTTTTGCAACATTTTTCATTGCTGCTTCACTCCCATTGGTCGTAGTGCGATGTGAATGGGCTATCCAACAGTAAAATATTTTTTTAATTCGGACTTGAAGTTCCTGAGATTGTCGCGTTCAAACAAACAAACTCTTCAGCTTTAATAATAATATAATATAATATCTTGGGACAACTCACACAACGCTATCTGATCCCAAACTAAGCAGAGCTTGTGCTATGGAAACCAGACAACTGATAAACATACCTACTTATATATTTCTAAATACATACATATTATAGATAACACCCAGACACAGAATAAACCATCGTGCTCATCACACAAAGTTTTATCCTGGGTGGGGATCGAACCCACAACCTCTTGCGTAGCAGTCGGATACACTCCCACTGCGCCACAGAAGCAATCAAAAGCTTTATAATATTAGTATCGATAGGTATTTTACTCAAAAACTATACAATGTATATGCATAAAGTTTGGAGTATAGGTGCTTTGTATAAGCCGGTACTTAGTTTGATAGTTAATAATAAAAATAAATGTTTTTAGCAAACATCTACGTGTGGCACATCATTCGACGGGTTTTTTTAAATCTTTTTCAGATTTCTAAGAAACTTTTTTGATCAACCCACTACTGCATGAATTATGAAGTAAATGTTTAAAAAAATATTTGACGGTTTTTTTAGGGATAAAAAGTATTATAAAAAAAATATCATCATAAAAAGTGAAGTCATATATGGGTTGGCTAGGTTACTACTTTTGTTATTAATAATAATAAATTATGTTTATTATTACTGTTAATAATAGTAATAAATCGATCAGTGTGGGGATAACCACTCACCCGTCCGGGCAACGGGAGAGAAGATGCTTCAGCGGCCTTTCGATGTAAATATCTTTAAAATGCCTTTCGCAGAAGGCATGGGGAAACCACTGCGACTACATTCACAAGAAATTCACATGAGAAGACAAATAAATGAGACACGATCACGGTATTCCCAATTTTTCTTTACGCGGCAAAGACGTGGACAGTGCGCGAATAAGAAAGAGGGAAGATAGGCGCTCTAGAAATGTGGTGTCGGAGGAAGATGCTCGGGATATCGTGGACTGATTTCCGCATCAACGTGTCCATACTTCAAGAGCTCAGAAATATGCAGCATCACCCGGGGTATAATCGCGTATATTGAAATTCTTTGGACATGTGTCTAGATGGGATAATGACTCCATAGAGCGGCTGGTCATACAGGGAAAAGTGGAGCGAACTATATCACGCGGCAACCGGGGCGCCCACCGCGGGCACCTATGCGTTGGACTGGCCAATTCAATTCCGCAATAGAACGCCGCGTATCTGACTGTGACAGACAGTTTATCAATTAGGAGAGATGGCGGGAGACCATGCAGAGCTGTGTTTGCTTCTTCCACCGTTGCGGACGTCTCTACGTGGCCACGACTGCTCTGCCTAGAGCGAAACGACAGAGAAGAAGATGCAACCAAACAATTTGTAATCGAAGTTTCCTCAGACATATATGGGTTCGAGCGAAATAAAGAAAGTGTTAGAAGTTTTAGTTTTTAGAAAAAAATATTAAAAGAAAGGACTACAGTACCTAATTTAGATCATAAAATGCCCATAAACAGTTTCGATTGTCTTTGTAGCGTATGATAACCAAACATTTTTTACAGTTTTTAAGTTTTTTGGCCGCATAATTTCTTTTTTGTCGTTTTAAGCCATTCAGGCATATGGTTAGTTTTGGCGGTTTTAAAGAAGTTTAAACCTTTCCCCATTTTCTTTGGAAGAAGTGGTGTTCCAGGATTGGATAAAGCAGAACGTCCATGGCTATTTCCAACGTGATAAGTATATAAACAATGCGTCTATTTATTACATTATTACGCAATTACGCACAAAAAATATACAGAATCTGATGAACCAAATATGCGTTTGTATGCGGTTAAGTGAATATTTTTGAAAAATAATTGCTCCGAAAGTTGCAAAAATTGTGTCCCTTTATCTTTTAAACCGAAAAAATATAAAAATAAACAATGTACTAATGGTAACACTTCATAAATACTTTCAACTAAAATGATTTTCAACATGATCAGATATACCGTCTTTGAATGAATTATTGTATGTCTTCCCAGGGAATCAAACTATCTCCATACCAAATTTCATCTAAATCGGTTAAGCTGTTTAAGCGTGAAAGCGTAACAGACAGACAGAGTCACTTTTACATTTGTAATATTATATTATATACTCGTAGTATAAAATATACAGTATGGATTTCTAGATAAAACCTACATAAATTTATAAAAAAATCTCGAAAGCTCTTTCAATACTAAATTAATGCTTAAAAATAAAGGAGGGGTTCAAGTGCCCCTCTTCTCCCAGTTATTGTTTAGTTCCCTATTCTATTATATGTGTGTATCAGATCCTGGAATACTAGAAAATCGAAGATTTCTGTGGAATACCCACAGAAATCTTCGATTTTCTAATACCCTCCTAGGTACTTCTCTGTCCGTCTCATAGTTCAGCCATAATTAATTCTTCTTTCTCGGTTTAGGCCTCTCGTCTTTAGAATGCTCTCCCTGTAGAAATTAGATAGTCTACTAGCCGTTTCGACTTTAAAAATAAAGTACGTCAACTATACAGAATTGACCTGGAGAATTCGACAGAGTAATCATTTGGCCTTGTTATGTATTATATAGATATATGTGTGTATAAGTAATTATATATTTATATGTATAATTTAGTTTGTATTATATTATATTTGTTATATTATTTGATGTTTATTTTTTGGTATGTATGTGTTTTATATACATTTGTATTTATTTTCCATTTTGTAATTTTAAGTATGTAGGTAATTTTATCAAAATAGTACCTGCCACCCTTTTCTTCTCACCACCCAAAGGTTGACTAGTAAAGAATGCGTACGGCAAGTCCGCCTTTTGCCATGTAATTGTAGGAAGTTTTAAATAAATAAATAAATATTTTTTCATAGGTATCCTAATTTGACCGTTGAAGCTAAACAGTACATCTCCTACTTTCTATATCTATCACAAACTACACACAGTTTTTGTCAGCGGCTCCGTTCGCATGGATGTTAGTTATCGAAATAAAAAGTATCTCATGTGTCATTTTATCAAAATTAGATCAGGGATTTAGGTGTGAAAACGAAATTGAACTCTGCCTTATTGCCGGTAGATAGATAAGCAGAATTAAAAGGTAAACCACAGGGTAATAAAAAACTGACAAATTACTCTATGAAGTACATGGAGTAATTTGTCAGTTTTTTATATGGAACATGAATTTACCCTTAATAATATTAAAGAAACAGGATAGATTGGTTTCAAAAATATTTTTTAAGTGCTACGTACGGTAAGTGCAGTTTTCAGATAACAATTGAATGCACTTAACTACTTTTTCGCAAAATAATAGTATTTTAAGACCATTTTAAAGCCCTACTACTACTTCTCTATAACCATTGGCGTCTATAGGTAATTCATTAAATTAATTATCTGTAAAGACTTCAAAACTACGTACAATGTAAGTAGCAACATTATATTCTGCAAAAAATGCAACTACAAAGCTCACGTTTGGCCAGTTTCGTTGGGAAAGCCCCACAACAATCTTAACTAGTACATTTGTGTAATATGTGAAGCTATTTACAGTCAAAGTGTGTGTAAAAATTCCATAGCGAGAGACGAGGGTGCCATGTTTATAGCTGTTGAGAAATGAAACCATACAGTATCTACACCGTGAACACTATAGACACGCCATCTGGTGGCCATCAACCGTTTAAGAAAAAATAAACTTTGAGTAAAAATAAATAAACGCAGAAGATATCATAAATAGACAGTGCTGTGGAATTTAAACAATATCTATATTTTGATTTGTTATATTCTACGGAATTAGTCAGGAAGGTGTTCTGTTTTGTTTTTAATAAAACATGCTCTACATTTAGTAGAAATAAAGCTCTATCATCGCTTTGTAATTTTTATAAGGCATTTTTTTTGTGTTTGCGCAACTCACTGCTTTTTGAGTAAAACAAGTGTATCTTATTTATAGACTTGTTTTTAAGGGATTGATCTTTGTATTGCATCAATTTAAAAGCATTGAAATTAGTAACATTTTATTATTACCACAATAATATATTTGTAGTTTTTTTATACCCTATTACTAGTTATTTATGACTGAATTAAGCAGGGAGTTAGTTTGCATTTTATATCTGAAAAAGGTTTTATTAAAATCAAGCTCAATAGAAGTTATAATTGAGATAAATTAAAACCTAGGTAGTAATAAATAAGTACATCAATATTATACTTATTAAGATTTAGAACAGATTGATCAGTTCAGTGCGAACGGAGTGGCTATTAATATTCGTAAAGCATAGACCTTATTTAAGATTATACTGTCGAGATATGATGAATAAAAATATCGTACCTTTAGTACTGTTCATCCCAGACTGACTATTAATAATATGTATTTACATTTATATCTAATTTTAAATTCAATAACATATTAAAATTCATATTAAATTATTTCAGTTGACCACGCAGTAAAAGTTAATTCGATGCTGACTCGTATAAACATTGTTTAGTCTCAGCGTCGTGTATACAAAAATGAAAATAAAAAGAGACTAAAAATTGTAGAACCGGTCCCGGGTATCGTGGCTCGGAGAGCGTCGGAGGACTGACCTCACTTGGCCTTGACAGCTGCGCTCACTCCGTCCAACGTGAGCCTCTCGGCTGATTCAACCACTAATAACTTCACTATAACATTATAATGCTCTCGATGCAACTATGCGTTACATTATATTACCTACATACATTCACATCCTCGTGCGCCGCGCTCGGCGACCGGCGACCGAGCAGTCAGCCTCTCGTCTAAACATGATTTGTTGATGTTCATTTGTCTTCACGATAAACTCTATGGTGCGTCTGTTTACCTATTGTTCCTGAGATACTCTTAAACGTCTTTTATATGACTTGTTAAAGCTCGTTTTGTTGTTAATGTTACGGCCACTTATGTAATAACAAACAATTTAAATGTATATATCGTAAAATGACGTCATGTAAATAGTACGTTTGAGAAAGACAGGTAAATACCTAGTAGGAAGGTAGATAGGTTGTACAAACTTTATTGCTATCTCCAATATACAAATGATTACACATTACAATCCACAACAGTATAGATATATCTACCAACGATTATTGCAATTACATGGAACATGAATTATGTTTTTAAAATTCCCAAGCCTTTACGAAGCCTTATGATTTGTGGTATCGTTTAGAGACAACATCTGTGCGTGGTTATAAAAAACGAATTACTTATATTAGCTCGATAAAATCTCATAAGACATTTGTTTTGAAAATTAATTGGAATATCGTTATAAATAATATCAGACCACCAATAATTTGTGATACCTACATGTGTATGTATTCCTTTTTATAAATTTTGTAGAGTCAATATAATAAGGTATGGCAAATAACTTTCAGAAATTTTGTTGGTAAATACAACAACACTGTACAATTACAAAAGCCTCAAAACTGTTTACTACATACATTATACTGCATGTTCAGCACGCCTTATAGCATTTTTAATACAGTGTTCATTTAAATTTATTAACCTATTAAAAGTAGTAGGTAATATGAGCCACTGGGTTATTTTCTTGGTTAAAAGAAGAACATAGTCTTAAAGAAAAAAAAAATAAATGATAATAAATACATATACTTATTTTACACACAAGATGCCTGCATATTTATATCTAATAAAGAGAAAGGATTTGTATTTTTGTATGTAACGAATAAACTCCAAAAGTACTGGTCTGAATCTTTCACTTAAGTATAGAAAACTGCATTATCGAGAAGTAATATAGGCTATAATTTATTCTTAAAAAAAAAAAAAATGAGATCGTTACGAAAACGGCGTTTTTTTTATAAGTAAAGATAACTAGCAATGTGGGATTGAGTCCCACATTTCTATCAATCTTGTTAACTCCTCCAGCTAAGCTCAAAGGCTTGTGTTAGGAGTGAGTTGACGTCGGTAGTATGAAGGGTAGGATTCGATTCGAACCCGCGACCTCACGATTGCGAGACTGATCCCTTAGCTATTAAGCTACCGCCGCTTTATACACATCGCCGTTTACAAATAGTGGAGAAAAGTCCGTGCGAAGCCGGAGCGGGTCGCTAATTTTAAATAAATGTTTACAAGTCATATACAGGTATATTAAACGAAAACAGTAAATGAAAAGCTTTTTAAAGGAAAACAATATTTATTTGCCAAAACATGAGGAATGTTTGAATGAATAAAATTCATAGTTCATACAAATGTAGCTATTGACATAAGTGGCTTGGCAATACTTGGCATAACATCATATCGACGGGACAATGGGCATTCCAGTGCGGGCGGGCAGCGGGGGCCGACGGCGGGAGAGGTGCGGTAGGGGGGAGCCGACGTGTCCCGTCCTATTCTATTGTGCAAGTCGACGTTTCCCGGACACCAACTTATTAATTAAGTACATAATGTTAATAACAACAATGTTTGCTTACTCTCGTACTCGTACACAATCACGATGCTGGTTAAATTGATTTCTCTACTTTCGTTTCTCTACTTATTTATATTTTGTACCGAAGCTTTTAAGTGATGCAAATGTAGCTTGAGGCTTCATTCGCCTCAAGCTACACTTGCATCACTTGAAAGCTTCGCTTGAAAGATTTGATCAGCCAATCAAGTTGCTGTTTTTGGAAGATTGAAGAAAATCATAAATTTGAGTAGAGCCCGAAACATCCGTATAAACATTCAACACACGCACGAGTGTGTGTTTCGTTTGGACGTATGCGTTAGTCTGCGGTTTTACATTCAAGCGCTTCTCCTCTGAAGTGATTCAGATATTTGTAATTGGTTTTACCTGTTCATTTCCTTTTTATTAAGTTATTAATGGGCAATATTAAATGATGCTGTCCTGTATGTATAATAACTACATACACACAACATAACATTGCTTGCATAGTTTTGTAATACCTAAGTATATGATAACAATCTATATTCTAAACTTAAAAAACTAGGAAATGTACAATTCCATGGTGGTTAATTACGATTACAGTGCTTTATTATATATTTTTTTTTCTATAAGTTACCTATGTGTATTATGGACCATTTGAACGTTTTAGGTATTCAATAAAACACTGGATTATACAGATTGCTAGTGCGTTAGTCTGGCATAAGCTCGAAAATGATTCGATCGATTCGAAATGGTTTTCGTCCGCTTCATTTCTAGTGTGGTAATAAAAAAAAACTATAAAAACCTCAACAGAACAGCCGAAAAATCGGAAAAACTGATTTGGTAATTTTTATAGGCATTGCCACTGCACCATTACATTCAATTTATGGAGTACAAAGTTCATTGGGTCATCTAGTGTTTCATAAATATGTAGACTTTTTAAGTTTCAGTGTTTTAAATTGCAGATTAAAGTAGAGTCTATTTCAGGGAATAGTTTGCGCTGAGGCAGTTGGACTAAGATGCTTAAAATTTTACAAGCAGATAAGACGAAGGCATAATAACGAAATCTGAAATCAAGTTATTTGGTTCTAATTTATTGTGGCAGCGTTATTTACAGTTTACTAGTAAACTATTTTTTTAAATTTTGAGACCAAAATAAAAATAATTATTATACCAAAATACAATTCATTTAGATTCATTAAAAGTTCATATATTTCAGTTTTCAATTGTGTCTGATTGCAATTATGCCATACTAAAAGTTATTACTTGAAAAATCTTTAAAACTCGTTCTATAGCGTTGGGAACGCGTCCAAATCGTAAGAATATGTGGGTGAGTAGGTATTCAACTAGATTGTGTACGTGAACTGTTCATTAACAGGAAAATAGTTTCTCTAATAGCCACCATAACTTAATATTGGTAAACATAAATGCCGTAAAATACTAAGAGCAATGTCTCATAGATTTTGCTTCACTTATTTTCTGGATTATATTTAGGCTTTATTGGTTGTTAATTTTGGTAAGTTCTAAATCCCAAAACTTTACATTGTGGCGCTGATTTCTAGAAAACATAGAATGTTGATGCTGAAGTGATAACAAAACGCGTATACTCACGAAGGCATAGGGATACACGCAGTGATTAGTTTTTGGTGGAATCTTAATTCAATTTTCCTCTTTCACGAATGTAGCAAATAAATCCAACTCTTGTGATATGTCGTTGACACTCTTGACATGACTCTTCATTGCATTTAGCTATGATCATGGTATAATAATCGAAGTATATTACTATACCATGATAAGTATATTATTACCTAGTCCGGCCATCAATTCTGTTACAAATAAAAATGCATTTTTTTTTTAAATGAAGTAATGTAATATTGCTAAGACTTATACGTACATATTTAATAAAGTCTCAGCAAAAAATAAAAACACTATTCTATTCAAAATGTCCACCTTTGGCTTTTATATAGGCCTTTAATCTGTCTGGCCACGAATCTATGGAATTACGCACTGTTGACTGTTGACTCAATGAAGCCGTGTCATTTAGAGCTAGCCATGTCCTCTAAAACATACCATAATTTGTAGTTTTAGACTACAAAGAGGGGGTTGAGGTCTGGGCTAGATGAGGGCCAGTCTTTAGCTCTTATGAAGTCCGGAACGTTGGTTTCAAGCCAGGCTTGGGTAGTTGGTGGCTTGTGACCAGGTGCAGAGTCCTGCTGGAAAGTCCACGGTACATTTTTAAAAAGTGTATTGCTGAGAGGTTTCCCAACACGATCCAAGACTGTCTCTTGATACAATAAAATACTTTGGCTGAAGTTTTAACTCCTTTTTCACAAAAATGTAGCTTTGTGACGCCTTGATAAGACACGCCCCACCAAACCATCACTGACGCAGGATGATGACCACGCTGCACCTTTCCGACCACTTGAGCAGCTTCTATAGAACTGTGAGCGTACACTTTTTAATTGTGCTTATTGTAGTGCTCTTCAATCCTGATTTTTTTTTCATCGGTAAAAAGGATATTTCTGTGCCCTTCACCTGCGTATCGCGACAGAAGGCGTTTTGATCGATCCAGTCTCTTTAATTGTAAAGATTGATTTGTGTGTATGTCGACGATAAGCACCAAGCTTCAGGTCTTGTTTTATAATACGCGACAGAGTCCTAGCGGGAATCTTCATTTCTCGCGATAATTTTTTTTATTTCTTAATTGGATTTCGACGAATTCTGGCTTTAACAGAATTAACAGCCGCGTGCAGTTAGAACTACAAATCTAACTGCACGCGGCTGCCCCGATCTTTTATGGTATTCGACAGAGGAAGTGTTTTTGTATCTGTTGGTAGTACGATATACGAACATACGGCTGATACCAAGCTTTTGAAGTATCTGGATTATGACTGACGGCACCATACCCACTTTGTGCAAGGCGATCACCGTAATTCTTTAACACCCCAATCCATATTGTAATTTGATAATGAACACGAAAAAATGAAGAAGAAAGAACTTTTAAAAATAATAAACGAATTCCAAATTCAAACTAATTAAATAGATGAAAAAAAAAGTTTTTATGTAACAGTACCTATTTATGGTCGGACTAGTTATACCATGGCATAGATATATCAGTTCAATTATTAAGGCGGAGAAAAGAAGAATGCAGAATGACGGTATCTCTTTAGCCTATAGACAGATGAGTAAGAAAGAGAGTTCTTCACTCAGAACTATCAACTAGTTCAACCATAAAAAAAATATTTTGAATGGTTCGATATGATGATTTTTTAAAAATATTTGAGACTTGATGACGTCCTATAAATCGATGACCGGCTGCAATCATGAAAAAGTGAGACGTCACCGCTCACGCTTCGGTTACGACCGTTCCAGATAGGATAAAGTACCTATCGAATCCAGGCGCATGCGCCTGGGTCCATTGCACAGGCATGGTTGTTTATTAGAATGTCATCAATGTTTTGGCGATTGCAGTGACATTCGATAAAATTGGAAATAAAAAGGTGTCACGACATGGTTGTTTTCTTATAACGTTATCACGTAAAATTATCGTCCGTAAACCTACTTTACAGACAACTATTTTTATTTATAAATTTATGTTTTTCTATCTAATCTAGTTAGGCTTCTCGTGATTGGGAATAATAATATTAACCACATCAGAGTATAACAGTGCAAAAGATTCCAATTAAAATCCCCACGCGTTCCGTGTACCTACTTGTATTCAATTACAAACATTTTGTAACAATCTAGAGGTATGTAACGTTAATTGTTTCACAATATTTAATCAACATTCAATTTACTTGAAAATCTTTAAAACGATGAAGGTAGGTCAACGAACATAATAATATATCTTTATTACTTAAAAATAACCAGTCTCAAGTCATAAAGCGTACATAAGTTTGTTCAAACTTAAGAACCGGTCCTTGAGAGAAATTGTTAACTGTACTTGATGACTTCGTAACTAAACACATATTACGGAATACTGTTCATAGATTATAAAGCTTCATAAATAACGAATTATTATAATCACGTAAGTCTATTAGTTTTTAAATTGAAGTTATAATAGTCGACATAGCATATACACGATGGTGTTTACATTGTTTCTTGAAGAATTTGAGACTCCTAAATAAACTGAGTTTCATTAAATAACTTTTAGCTTTAGACATTTCTATTGATATTCATGCAGTATGCAGGAATAAAAGTTTCATCTAAATTCGTTCAATAGTTTAGGACAGCCAAGTATTTTAACACTTAGTTTGAAATACAATTTACTGTGTCCTGTTTTGTCGTACACACGACATATAATGATACGTTATATGTACTCTGCAAAACAATGTGTTCCATAAGCCGTAGTTCCAATCCTGGACCGAAAAACCGGGCAATTGCATGTCGGGCCACGCACAATGTAGAGTTCCGTAGTTCCCTATCCAAATAATACGACTTAAGAAGTGGGTTTTCTGTTGTTTTTGTTTCATACTACTAACAACATTATGTGTATAAGTATTTTTCAATGGAATCTGTACGAAAAGTTTGTTACTTCTCACGTGGTCTGCTGTTGCTCGTTAAGATGTAAAGCATGTAAAGATAGTTTTCCTTTTAATTTCACTATATATACTACTACCGTGAATATTTTCACCTTCCGAACATCGACCATGACACTTGACTCTAACAAAATTTGCACTTCAAAGCTTAATATTTCACAAACGGACGGGCGTAGACGGATATGACGAAACTATAAGGGTTCCGTTTTGGCATGTTGGCTACGGAACCCTAGTCTTTTAGGTGTTTATGGTTTAAATATTCCTCATATTTCCTAAGACAACTTGATTTTTTAGATTCGTTTTTATTTATACACAAATCAATCTCTAAGTTATGTAGATGAGTCACCAATACACTCCAGTATCAAAATACCATTAACGTAGTTCACGTATTCCCGTTTTAACCATAAAAATAGGTATTGAACTATTGAACTAAATTCTTTCTATAAAATCTTCATATAATGTAATATAATTTAAGTACATAATTATGTGGTTTCTTGATACTCAATGTGTTTCGCTTATGGTGGATTATATTATTATGTATGTAATAATGCGGACTAGTGATTTAGTACAGGTTTTGCTCGCGAGGATCTATATTTCTTAGTTCGCATCGAGGGAAGACGTTATGACTGAAACTTAAATCGCTAGAATAGTGTTTTGTTTTATATTTTTTATATTAATATTTTATAAGTTATTAGTTGGCACGCCGCTTACGATCATTAGGTAAATGCGTAAAATATAAGTGGACCACTATTGCGTTGGGCATCTACAATGTTCCTATGTCTGTCTGGCGAAAACATTAGGTCAAGAATGTCAATCCAGTAGACATTTGACAACTGAGCGTTCACTGAGGTAACTTTAACGGGAAAGCAACATGATTGGTTTTTTGTGACATTTAGCCCCTTTAGATCAACACCCCTTAACTCGTAAAACTTGGCCGAGACAGTTTCCACACTAAATGTTTCTGATTAATTGTTTATATGAGGCAGACATTTTGTTATATAATTTTTTTAAGAAAAACGAACCGCCATTAAATGTATATCAATCGACGTTTTATACACTAAACCTTCCCAGAAAATTATGCAGTCGAATAACAAAAACTCCATCTAAATCGGATCAATAGCTTCCGAGACAATCGCGAACATACATACATACATCATACTTACATACATACCGGTCAAACTTGTACAAAAGAGTACTTACCACCTGTTTTGATGACTGTTAAAAATAACTAATTATATTTCTCCAGTCTACATTTTGAGATAGTCGGCACCTAATAAATAAACAAAAATTTATAATTGGTTTAGTCATAATTAGTTTTTATGAGGAACTAGCTGTCCCTTGTTGTTCAAACTTCGTACCTGCCCGTTTTATTTTTTTTCGTTATTTTTTAAATTATTTTTTACATTAGAACCTACAAAATATTAGAAAAGTAAAGAAAAAGGAATGAATCAAATTGGTTTTTTATGAATATAGATATTTAAATGACTTCTACGTATTGTGGATAGAGGATGACAGATGGAGTCTGCATGCTGCAGCTTATTGACTTTGCTTAATATAACATCTTCTTGTAATACAGATAATTTTTTGGGTATTTGAAAAAAGATAACTAGCAATATGGGATTATGGTCCCACATTGCTAGCAATCCTGTTAACCCCTCCAGCTAAGCTCAATGGCTTGTGTTAGGAGTGGGTTCACGTCGGTGGTATTATGGGTAGGATTCGATCCCGCGACCTCACTATTACAAGACCGATGTCTTAGCCATTGATGATGATCCATGAATCGGACTATGAAGTCAAATAAATGTATTGTTAATGTTAATTCATTTCGATGTTAAACATATCTAC
Organism: Herminia tarsipennalis; assembly: GCA_945859575.2. Taxonomy (NCBI): domain Eukaryota; kingdom Metazoa; phylum Arthropoda; class Insecta; order Lepidoptera; family Erebidae; genus Herminia; species Herminia tarsipennalis. The sequence continues at coordinate 13,665,617 of OX243840.2, forward strand.
TTACTTTAAATTAAATGAAGATTCTTTTGATAAAATCAATACATAGTTACAGCCTACCAACATAAACATTTTTAAATTTAATAATCGTTTGCAGACCATTATATAGACGTTTAAAATGTCTCTATTAATATAATAACAGGTATTTGTATAGTAGATAGGTAGGTAGGTATACAATAAATTATGTTTGCAACATAAGCTTAAATTACCTAAGGAATAAGTTCTGAGTCGTTTTATATTAATATTTCATGAATCTCCAAGGTTTCCCTGTTCTCTTTGCAAAAGTAGGTTTACTCACACCAGAGAAAATCCAATTCGCTGTGTCGTACATACGCGCGCACACAGAGACGCGTGACTTGAGGGAAAAATAAAATTTCTCGCTAAGTTTATAATGGGAAAACTTTGAGAACCACTTAATTATGTTAATGTTTGAAACAAAATTTTAGAAGAGACGTTTAAACACGACAATGATTTAATTTAAAATCATAATATATTAATACATGTAGTATACATAGATGACTGTTATTACATGAAAGAATGACTAGTTCTTTATATTTGTGGGAGGACACAATATAATTTGTTTGTTTTATTCATGGTTTACTAAATTTGTGTTACAACAATCCAATAATAAAGCTATTTTTTAATAGGAACATTTGGTGTTTAATTAGGTTTAATAAATAAGTATTATAGAGGCTAGTAATCATTTATTTGTACTAGGATAATGTACCAACGACTCAACATTTAAATGAGTACGTCTGTTACAATTACATATAGGTACTAATGCAGATATGTAGACTAAAGTTGTGTTGGTAACATTGCACCGCTTTAATTGCATTTTAGTATAGGTGGGAAATTAATATCTCGAACTAATCAAAGTTTAGTTGGTGTTACTGAAACACGAACCGTGTTATACAAAATATCTATAGATGGGTACTAATAATGTGTTTGTATTTTGACGGAAATGTAGCAAAATGTATCACGTTATAAATACAAAAGGGTCAAAATATGATATTTTATAAAACATCCAGTCTCAAGATTGATGAATGTAACAATAAAATAGATTATGTATCGTCTCTACCACGCAATTAGCAGATAGCGTTTTCTTTATAATAAATAATGATGGCTGGCTCATTAAAGCTGCGTTTGAGGAAATCTTAAACCGCATATGTTTTAAAGGAAAAAAAATGATGAAACTCATTTTCATTTTAATGAAAATATCATTTCCTTCCAAGGAGGTATATCCAAAGTTTACATCCGTCATTTTGCATGGGCCAACGGTCGAGTGGCGGTGGCAGGGGTGCAAGGGGGTCGGCGCGGCGGGTGGAGCGGTGCCACCCCGCGAGCGCCCCCCCGCCCCCTTCGCGGGATCGATACGTCATTTGAGCTGGTCGCCATGGAGACCGCGAACGGAGCGGGGCGGCGCCGCGGCTTCGGGATGGTGGGTGCACGCCGCTCCGCGGAGCCCGCGAGCCCTCGCCAAATGAAAAAATAGATACAACCTTATTTGGGACAAATCCCTCTATAAAAATTTGCCATTTTGTACATTCTTTTAAATTATATCTTCTGTTTGTATTATTTCATCTGGATTATTAAAGGTTTTGAGGAACATTCTTTTAGTTAATAATACCTATTTATAAATTAAATAAAACTCATTTCGAATGAAAAGTTTTTAAATTAGTTATCTTGGTTAAGGTAAATAGGTACATGAAATTCTCTATCAATAGATATAAACGGGATCTGTATAACATGAATTTTTGTCGGCGCTTAAATGAAGTAGGTAGGCATCCATCCAATTTATTCAGTAGGTACCTATAACCAACATTTTTATGAACCAATTGAATTTCTAGTAGATAGGTACACTTTTTCTTCAGTTTTGTAGTACTTAAGAAAATTGTTTCAGAGCCTTCGTAAATGTTTTAAATTCGTTACCACCAGACATTGTAAGCGAGTGTTTTTTTTTTTAAGTTGTGTCATTGCCCTATGGAAATATACCATACTTATAAGTAGGTACGTACGACTTGATATATAAGCTGCTAACATTGCCTACCTGAATTATAATTGAATTACTGAAGTCTTTGCCAAACATACTAAGGATTGAGTACATACCTATTAATATAATACGTTTATAAACGTTTATACACGAACCCTAACTCCTTGATAAAAAGTCTAGATACAGTTAATGCTTAACTACGAATAACTTTGGTAGTAAAATTTTATTAAATCGATATTCAATGTAGAGTAACGATAACTTAATACTCAGTTGACGTTGTTCGTAACTTATTTTAATTAAAATATTTGCTTTACCGTCTATTGTGTTTCGCTCGCCATCATATTGTTATTTTTTTTGGTTTTGATACATAAAGATTGATACTGTTTCGATATGAAGCAATCTCGTTTGGGATAAACGGTACAGTGACGATATGTATGTACATCGAGTGTGTTGTGTCAGAGGTGAGATCAAAATAAATGTTTGGAACTATTCTTGTATCTGCTTCTGATTATGTTTGATTTGAAAATGTTTGTAATGCCAGCCTCCTATGGTGATTTGAACAATATTTGTGTGATAGATCAAGCGTAATAACTGAAATGAAAATATAGAAAAACATACTATATGTGTCGCATACATAGTATTGATGAATATCAGTAAACTTTGTATATACTAGAAGTAATACATTTATGAAAAAGTTTAATCTTATAGAAATTACCAAATATAAAAAGTTTGTAATATTGATTAAAGTGTTATCTATTAATTTTATCGATAGAACTATTTGTTCACTAAGTAATTTAACAGCATTCCTCCGTTTATAATAGAGTTAATGTTCGTAGTAGGAAATAATTAAATGGTTGTAGATTTGAGTGTGATAGCTATATGGTTATTACGATCGATCGATGTCTATCTATGTGTAGTATGGAATAGCAATGGTACCCGCGGTCTGTCTGGGGAAGACTGGACGTTCGTTGTTTACATATCGAAACCCCACCGTGTCTATACTTTGAGAGGAGAATACACTAGCCCACCCGTCTATACCCAGCGATTTGTGTGTTTTTGGTGATCACGAGAGCGGTTTAAAAATGTTCTATCAATTTAATATGTTCGGCGTATAGGCCAAACGGTATTGCAGGAATGCAACTGAGATTGACGTCAAATTGTGTATTTTTAAACTGTTTTGATATAAGAACTTATAATGATTTCTAATGAAATTAGTACAACAATTTAGTTCCATTTATCTTATTTATTTTGTACCTAACCACTTTTTACTCAGGTCGGTTATCGAGATATAAACTATTCAATGTCCTTCCGCGGAACCGAAACTATCTTCATACCAAATTTCATCTGAATCAGTCCAGCGGTTTAAGCGACGAAATGTAACAGACAGACAGACAGAATTCCTTTAACATTTATAATATTAGTTTGGATAATGGATATTTTAACTTTCTGATTGCGGTAAAGTGTATATTGTAATTATAAGCGCTGCGTTACATAAGAGCAAGGTAATATTGCTTTAAAACCATATTCCTGTTGATATAAATGTTTGGTTATTACCTATTTCGTCATTTTTTATTTTAAAAGATATAACATGATATTTAAAGCTTACTGAACATTAGACATGAGCAAATAAAACCCATTCTCCGGCACTGATCAATACTTAATGAAGAAATACAAAGGGAGGGAATTTGAGTTTTTTTTCTTGAATATAGACAACGATAAAATTTGATATTTTAGTGTTACGGGATTTCTGTTGTTGTTTTGAAGCTTGGAATGTAATTCACGACTTTTTCAGTACATGAAAATATTCAAAGGTAGTTAGTTACCGATTCATATTTAGCTTGATGAAAGTAATGTTTAATGTAAAGTACTTATTATGACCCGTGCAATGAGATACAGACAAGATGAATAAAACACCCTACGTGTACATAAAATGATAGTATATCTAACCAGACTAATGAAATATTAAAATCTTTAAAACTGAACATTCCAAAATCTACTTATCATCCTACAATACAATCTACAAATATACAAACTTTCAAATACGTGTATTTGCTTATACAAACAAGAAAGTTAGCGAACAATATAAAAGTAATGGGATAGAACGAGACAACACAGGTAAGCTGGTATTTGTGTGAGAGAGATAGAGTTATTCAAATTGAGGGTACATATTTCTACATAGGTAACAAATAGCTTGTTGAGAAAAATATGGATATTCCATTTGCAGACTTTTAGTCTATGGCCATGAATTATAAATAAAATAACCTACATTTTATTTATAACCTGCTATCCTTGTGAATGTGTATCTAAATCATGTACCAAACGTGGGAAGGACGAGCTTAGACCAGCTATTTCTAAAGTGGGTTCCACGGAACTTAGGGGTTCCGTAGAAAAGTCACCAGGGTTCCGCGAAAATTAAATTACTGTCTTTGATTTGTAATCGTTTGATATGGGGTGCTAAAAAAAATGTATTTGGTGGATTATCCGCTATTTTAGAAAAGGTATCCTAGCTTAAACTGTTGTATGCAATAATGTTTTAAGTAAAAAGGTGTAAATAGGTGACAAGCGCTCAGCAAGCGGCACCTTAAAATTTTGACAATTGGGTAGTTACTACAATAAAATTTAATTATTTTATACTAATCAGGTAATAGTAGATCTGTAAATGCTCTGAAGATAAGTGTTCTTATACAATTTAACATGTTTTTTAAATTAAAAGCATTAAAACGACTACTAAAAGTAATGATTTGACGATAGGAAAATGACGTCATAGATTGTTATTCCATAAATATTTCAATAGAACTTATCGTTTTGACATTTCAAAAAGAGACTGATTTGACTTGACAGTCAACATCCCTATTGACCAAATTTGTATGTTTATCCAACAGACGAAAGCAGATGATTACATTTTTTTCTTTTTCGCTCGTGGTAATTAAATCATGCTTTCTTACTTTTACGATTTTTTATAATAGTGTGATATTAAAATATAAAGGTTATCTATATGTGCATTAGTTTGCCGTTTTTGTCGAATGTTGTTTATGTGACCTATCTACACTTTTTTACTTAAAACATAATTGGTTCTATGTATCAATGTCTTAATAACTTCATTGAATAGGTAGTCGGTGTTTATGTTTAATATTGGTGCGACGTGTCTTACCTTATGAATGTATTTAGTGTTTGCAATTTTACGGTAATCGTTGCAATAATGCAGCTCGGTACAGTAATAACGTTATTAAACTTAATGTGGTACAAGCTCTACCACTGATATTAAATATGTTTAAAAAATATTCGCAAGATGTATCTTCTTTGGTAAATTTATGCAATCGTGTTTCATCTAAATGCTGCATAATTATTCAAACAAACATAATTTTGGTCTCTTTTGTACTTCATGAAATGAAAATAAAAAGTGTAGCACGTAGGCATAATTATGTAATATTTATGTTATGACAGGCTGTTGCTATATTAATGTATATTTTTTTTATTCGGGCACATATTTCTTTGTTTACAAAGAGATAAAAATATGTATACATATTTTATGACTTGTTTCTTGTATTAATAATAATCCTACAAGTTTTTGTAGATGGATGGATTGGCATTTCATGCATAAAATACTGAATTATTTTTGATAAAATTTTACAATATTATACTTTATATACGCTTTATAAAGCCACGGGGAAAAGCTAGTATCTAACATAGGTATACACGTTTACTTAATTCGTGTATTATATAACCCTCCATCTAGGGAAATCGGGTAAAAAATGCCATTTTAAATAGGTACATTAAACTATGTCGCCTACAAAGTAATGAAATACGTAATAAAATAACTAAAGCAGATCTAAGTCGCTGAATGGTATTTCCACGTTATGATTATTGAACAAAAAGTAGAAAAGTTGAAGAGAGTTGCAGGAGCAACTTCAAGAACAGGTATTTACACTGTTTGAATATGTAGGTTGTGCAGGTAGTTTGAAATTATTTTCTATAAATTTAGTCAAGGGTAAATATTATTATTTGTTATGATGGTGCGATTATGTGTGTATCAACGGAAATCAATGTTATTTATGAAATACTTATACGTATAGTAAGCTTTATTCAAATGAAATATTAAAATTTGTAGGTAATCGAGGACAGGAATCTTCCGTACGAATAGGTACCTAATACTTTGCTAATTGTAAATTTTGGTATCTATACTTATCCATGTTTTTTGGTTACATTATTCTATTTTTTCCAAGTAAGTACACCTATTACCTACTATCGCAATTACAGTTAGTGACGAAATTATGATTTAAGTAGTTATTTAAATTTAAATATACATAAATAACTTTTTAAAAACCGATAAATATTGGCAAAAGTACACCTCTTATTCGATGACTGTAAAATTTCTAGACAGTAAAAAATAAATTACAGATACACATTATTATCGTGTTTAGCCACACACTATTTAAAGTTATATGCCACATAAAATAATAATGTGTAACCGTAATAGACTTTGAACAACAACCAAACAGAAAAAAAGCAAATCTAAATAGTTTTTATTTGAAACCCGTTTCCGATTTCCAAATTACTCAACGACACCTACCGGTTTAACAGAACATTAAGTTTAAAAGCTTACAAGTTTGAGGCAGAGCCATCTACATTATTACCGGCGAACTACAATGAAGCCATTGGACGTTCAAGAAAGGAAGCTTTTTGATGTGATATCAGGACCCTATGTACGTTTTCGAACAATTTTATAGCTTTTGAAAACAGTATCAGTATCATTCTGAGTTTACAAACGAAATTATAATCTATGTAGAGTCACTTACTTTACAAATTGTAGCGAAATAAATATACACGGTTCATACTCCAAAGATTTGTAATATTAAAATATCAGCTGCAGTCTGCAGCTATTCCATATAGATATTTTTAAAAATCGTTTTTTATGCCTTTTAAACCGAAAAACATTAAAGATTAAAAATTACGACTCTATGCCATAACTTCACGTTATGGCACAGTCCAGGTCTATACGTCAATGAGTAGGAGTCACTGTCAGTTAACATTCCCATAAAAAAATCCCAAGTTATTTCATAATTTCATTTCATGAGATTCTGGTACACCTATTTTATACTACCTATACTGGCCACTAAATTTGAAATTTGAAAAAGGAATAAATTAAAATAAAAAATACTGGCAGCATCGTCTTTTGTTACTTCATTCGGGAGCTCGCCATCCGCCACATATTTTTCTTGTCTGTTTAATTTAAAATTGGTCACTGAAAAGTATTGTAATAATTATGCCAAAACGGCAATATTGTGATGGTGATGAAGATTGCGAATTACGTAACCAATAAAATTTAAGATTCAAAATGATTAACGGCCGGTCTCAATAATCTAACTATCGATGGATTTGGCTACTAGAGGTAGAATTTTGACATATTTTGTATGGAGCTTATGTCAAATATATAGCTCTAGCAGCCAAATCCGTCGATAGTTAGATTATTGAGTTGTATAAATACATAGGAATTTGAAGTGAACTTACCAATTAAGTTCTCTGCAGATAATAGATAAAAGAATTTTGAGTTTTTTTAAATCTGTTATTTATGGGGCTTTTGTTCTATGAACATGTCAGCCCGGTAAGGCCCAATCTTTACACTCAGGACAATTAATAATAATATGAGTCTTAGGGAATCACGAATGTGCAAATAATGTTATGCAAATATCTAATTATTGGTTGCGATCATAGACTTAGGTTGTTGCGATCATATCGATTGTCGTTTATAATTATGGCGGTCATGTTACGAAATTAAACGACGATTCCCAAGAACTTACCATTTTTTTTTTTAAATAAAGCTAACTAGCAATGTGGGATTCAGGTCCCAAAATGCTAGCAGTCCTGTTAACCCCTCTAGCTAAGCTTGTGTGGCTCGTGTTAGAAGTGGGTTCACATCGGTAGTATAATGGATAGGATATTTTTTTTTCTTTTTTTCAACTTTTTAATTACTTTGAATTTAGAACGCGTTTATTATTTTTAAAAGTTCTTTCGATTTCGCGCATTTTTTCAATTTTTTTCGTGTTCATTATCAAATTACAATATGGATTGGGGTGTTAAAGCAAATAAGATTGCGGGGATCGCCTTGCAAAAAGTGGGTATGGAGCCGTCGGTCATACACTCAGGTCAGACACTTCAAAAGCTTGGTATCAGCCGTATGTTCGAATATCGTACTATCAACAGATAAAACATCACTTCCTCTGTCGAAGACTATAAAAGATCGGGGCGGCCCTGTGCTATTAGAACTACATAGGCTGTTAATGCTGTTAAAGCCAGAATTCGTCGAAATCCCACTAGAAAGCAAAAAATCTTATCGCGAGAAATGAAGATTCCCGCTAGGACTCTGTCGCGTATTATAAAACAAGACCTGAAGCTCGATGCTTATCGTCGATACACAGGGCATGCCCTAAACCAACCTTTACAATTATAGAGAGTGGATCGATCAAAACGCCTTCTGTCGCGATACGCAGGTGAAGGACACAGAAATATCCTCTTTACCGATAAAAAAAGTTTCACGATTGAAGAGCACTATAAACAAAATAAGAAAGTGTACGCTAACAGGTCTAAAGAAGCTGCTCAAGTGGTCGGAAAGGTACAGCATGGTCATCATCCTGAGTGTTGTTTGGTAGGGTGTGTCTTATCATGGCGTCACAAAGCTACATTTCTGTGAAAAAAGAGTGAAAACTTCAGCCAAAGTGTATGAAGAGACAGTCTTGGATCGTATTGTGAAACCTCTCAGCAATACACTTTTAAAAAATGTACCGTCGACTTTCCAGCAGGGCTCTGCACCTGGTCACAAGGTACGAACCCAAGCCTGGCTTGAATCCAACGTTCCGGACTTTATAAGAGCTGAAGACTTGCCCTCATATAGCCCAGACCGCAACCCCTTAGACTACAAAATATGGTCAGTTTTACAGGACATGGCTTGTTATAAACGACACGGCGACATTAAGTCTCTTAAAAATCCCTGGAGCAAGCAGTAGCGAAATTTCCCATGGAAACAGTGCGTAAATCCATAGATTCGTGGCCAGACAGATTAAAGACCTGTATAAAAGCCAAAAGTGGTCATTTTGAACAGAATATTGTTTTTATTTTTTGCTGAGACTTAAATAAATATGTACATATAAGTTTTAGTAATATTACATTATTTCGTTGTATTGTATGGTAGATATTCAGAGCATAGAAACTAGTTGCTGCAACAAGCAAAAAATAGGTACTTACCCATTTATATTTTATAACTTTTCTAGATTCGTTATATGTCTGTAAAAATTTTAATGAACTGATAAAAACAGCATCACATAACCACCGAAACACATAAATTGATTTCTTACCTCAAAAACATAGCAAAAATGGGTTTTAGGTAAACTCATTTTTGCTTATACTAACTATTAGTAGGAGCATCCACTTACAATGTAAAAACTATGTGTGTTAAATATTGGCCAAATTACTGCTAAATTATTAAATAGGTATAAACAAAAAATGTTTTGCAAAAGAAAGAAAATAATTTTCTTTTGCAACTTGTATTGACTAGTCCAGCTATAGGTACCTAGTACGAATAAATTATGAAAAAAAGAGCTTGTCATGAGATAGAACTTCACTTCAGAAAAAGATAAAATGATATTGTGGTTCTTCGTTTTCGAAATAATGATCGAAAGTTCCCTGCCGCTTATTATTTACGCCTTCACATTACGTAGTAGCAACGCATTACTTGTTCGATGTTCGGCTCATTGCTATTTAAGTAGGTTTAAGAGAAGTTTACGCGAGCGGAAACACTAGTCATTTTTATTTTAAAACTTATACATACAATACATTTTTATTACACCTGAAATATCTTATAAAGATATCAAAACTCATTGTCACATTGTCAGTTGTTTTGAATATTTTTATTTATGTAGATACCTGTTACTAATTGACTATGTCTATGACTTAAAGCATTAAACATTTTTAGACAAGACTTAAAACATTTTTGTTTGATAGTCCACAAAACATTTTATTAGTATTTACACCACCTACACTTTAATATTGATATTTCAAATTTCGAGTTTTCCGGACTCTTTCTCCTGTTTATAGTTTCTGTAAAATTTGCTTTGTGGCATACATCCAAATTAAACACTGCTCACTTACAGCAACAGTTTGCATCTGATTACCATATATATTTACCGATATTTATTCATTTTACTTTAATTACAACGGTTTTCACCAATTACAAAAATTAAACGCACGGCATTACAAAGAAATAAATAGAATTAAAGAATAAAAACTTTATTACAAAAAAATATTACCGACTTCAAAAATAAATTAGAATAGCATTTTATTCTCATCATACTACTATTACACAATGTAATAGAGCTGATAGTGAACTCCTCAACAATTAACGGCCCTGCATCGGGGCAAGCAATATTTTGTAAAAGAATTTGAGCAGTTGACATAAGCTTATTGTAACTTAAGTGAATTACAAACCAACCCACTAAAAAGTGAGATATAAAAACTTTTTTACAAAAAAATATTACCGACTTCAAAACTAAAACAAATTAAACTTTTTTAAGTTGGTGCCGAATAAAACATAAAGACTACAATTTCATGGCACCAACTTTAAAATAGTGTAATAGTAGTATGACGAGAATAAAATGCTACTCAATACCATATTATAGGAACTATATCGCAAACTGTGAAATATTGAAGAGGTCCGCTCGTCATTTGTGGTCTTCATCATCAGATCCACTTCACCAATTTTAAGAGTAAATGCACGAATCACTATGAAATACCTTTAATACACTCCAAAGTATACCCTTCTAAACACAAAAAGAATTTTGAAATTGGTCCTGCCGTCTTTGCGTAATCGGTGAACGAAACAAAAAAAATATACAAAAAAAAACATACAGTCGAATTGAGAACCTCCTCCTTTTTGAAGTCGGTTGAAAAGTAAAAACCGGGCAAGTGCATGCCCACGAACAATGTAGGGTTCCGTGGTCCCCCATCCGAATAATGCCGCATAAGTAATGGGTTTTCCGTTGTTTTTGTTTCATACTGCTAACAACGTTATATAAGTATTTTTCAATGGAATTTGTACGAAAATTTAGTTACTTCTCACTTGGTCTGCTGTTACTTCTTAAGTTGTAAAGTCTACTTAGCTGTGATAGTTTTCCTTTTAATTTCACTATATACACATATTACTGTCAATTTTTCACATAGGTACCCAATATCAACCATTTAGCTGGCGGTTGTGACTCTAACAAAAGTTTGCACTTTAAAGCTTAATATTTCACAAATGGATACCTAAATCAAAAAAATGGTTTTTACAATCCTTTAAATGATATCCCACACGATGGGGTAGGTGAGAAAAAAATCACATCCCTACTCTATATATACAGTGTGTAACAGAAAGGTGTGGTCATATTCAAGGGGTGGTATGTGCCCATGATACTAAGTGCACATACCTAATTTCATCAAAATCGGAGCACCCTAAAAAAATATTTATTATTTTTTCATTTGTTTATTTATGAATGAAAAAGTTATTAATTAAAAAAAGTATGACTTACAAAGTTCTATGCCATAATAATCCAATCGAATTTTGTACCAGGGGAGGTATAATTCAAATGCCATACGCCTTTCACTACTGAATTTTGACAAAAAGAATATGCTATAACTATGAAATAATAATGCAACCAACTATGGCACCATGATAGGTGCAATACTGACGATATACCCTATCCACTGCTGAAATTTGACCACGCTTTTCTGTTACACCCTGTATAGGGAGACACCCTATAATTATGTTTTCTTTCACTTTGTCGGGATAAGTAATATGTGCATCTAGGCAAAATTACAGCCTTCTAGCACTAACAGTCTCTGATCGAAGCTGCGGACGGATGGACAGACGGACATGGTGAAACTATAAGGGTTCCGTTTTGCGATATCGGTCCTTTAGTATTTTTCTGAAATATTAGGCTTACTAAGCTTCGGAGATAAGGGGGGGGGGGGGGTCTATTTTCATGGTTTTTCTTGAATAACTTTTAAACTAAATATTTCAAAATTATAATAAAAAGGTTATTTAATAAAATGAAAATTTACAATGTTGTTATATAGATTAAGCTAGAATATAATAACATTATTTACAACTTGCCTAGTAAACTAATACAAAAAAGGATTATTTATTAAAAATATACTAGACATCCTTCCAACAACCATATCATGTAATATGTAGTACAATACTGTTAGCGATTTTTTTTTAATTTCTTACTTCACCTCCTCAAACGACCCCATGTTTAAAATTCAGACTTTCTATAGGTTTTTCTATAATCTATAGGTTAAGTATAGGTTAAGAACTATCTTTTGTATTTTTTCTAAAATAGTAGCTTTGGAGATAAGGGGGGCGGGGGCATGGTCTATTTTCATGGTTTTTACTGATTTTGCCCCCAAAAATGGTACTTAAATTCCAAATTCTTCTATTTACATTATGCGTCCGTGTTTGAGTCATAGAAACAAATATGTGAACCAAATTTGAAGTTGATTCGGTGCAAATTGGCTGTGACAGACGGACAGACGGAAAGACGAGTGATCCTATAAGGGTTCCGTTTTTCCTTTTAAGGTACGGATCCCTAAAAAGATATTTGAATCCAAGTAGTAAAAGATAGTTGAACCTACATAGTTATTCATAGTAAATTTTAAATGTCATGTCAACTCATTAAATATGTCAGATTAAATTAAATTCAATGTCGATATAAAATAATAATAATACTATATGTTAATATGTCCACATAATGATAACAATAGTCAGTATGATATGATGTCGAAGAGCAAAAAATATAATAAAAAAAAATTACCTTCGTACGTAATGTACCTTCAATAATTTTTATGCGTTTTGGTGATTTATTATAATAGGTGGTGAAATGCAAAATAAACTTTTATGCATCAAAGTTGTTTTACTCTTCACCACAAATGTCGAGGTCTTGTTTTTTTTTTTAAACATTTTTTTATTGTTTTAAACGTTTCTAGTAGTTATTACTAACTAAATATATATATATATATAAATATATATATATAACACATCCAAAATGAAGAACCATGAAGCTAAAAAAATAATAAATTGTATTACTGTCATCTTCGGGCGCCTTAAACGCGGCCATTTTGGCGCGCTTATTCTGTGACGTCCGATTTCAACAACTCAGGATTGATGTCAACAACGAAGTGAACCTTGTGAACCAAAGTTCACAAAGTTATTAAAGTTTAAAAAAGTGAGATAAAATCACTTGTGCCGTTCCTATTTGCCGAAATAACATCAAAACTACACCCGACGAAATATATTTCCTTGTAGATGCAGATAGGTATAAAGAAAAAACCCGCCTGCATAAAAAAACACTTTTAGTCGTTGTAAGATAATTACAAGGTGATTTAATGAGAAATATATGTTTTATTTTTAACATTGTTTTTCTATGATTTTCCACTTCAAACATTCTTTAAACATATAGGTTATATATTTTCGTACTCGCCTTTTAAAGCCTTTTGATTTGATACCTTAACTCGCATAAAATCCGCAATTAGGATTTTTTTACAATTTCATGTACCCAGTGACACTAGCATCATTAAGATGAAATCTAATGACGTATCATTCATTGTAATCGGTTGAGCTCCTGAGGAGTTGTTAGCGGACATAGGAGCATTAGAACAATGTGTTGAATACATAAATTGACTTTATAAGTCTTTTTTTTAATGCAGTTGAAAAGATTTCCTCCGTTCTGCAAACAATAACAAACAAATAATAACATTGGAGAGATAACAAGTCCTACGTCTTTTATAACAGACTAGTTCTCACCTGCGTGGATTAGGTCGATTTATATCGCGATAAAAATCCTATGTACTTAACTGTTTTTTTTTTTTAGATGACTTCCGCATTAGGATACAAGCCCTGTGTCGCGGGGGTCTTTACAAGCATACAAGTCACGGACACAAAGTATACCCAGACTCAGAACAACAATCAAATCTATCTAATATATTCTTTACATGAGCAATTATTGTATATACTAACTAGTCCGGCCATAAATACTGTTACATAAAAACTTTTCTTTTTAATTGTAATTGAAAATAGGATTGCGATGATCGCCTTGCATAAAGTGGGTATGAAGCCGTCGGTCATATTCCAGACACTTCAAAAGCTTGGTATCAGCCGTATTCATATATCGTATTATATGTTCGTAAACTTTCGCGATTTGTATACATTATATATTATAATTTTATAAGCTACGGGTCTTAATCGCGTAAATATTTGTAATGTATCGGCCGTTGCAATACGGTCGAAACGTCGGGAAACAAACAAAGGTATTTAGCCTTAAAATAAAATATTTACGCGATTAAGACCCGTAGCTTATAAAATTCTATAATATGTCGTATTATCAACAGATACAACAACACTTCCCCTGTCGAAGACCATAAAAGATCGGGGCGGCCGCGTGCCGGTTAGGACTATAAAGGCTGTTAAAGCCAGAATTCGTCGAAATCCCATTAGAAAGCAAAAAATCTTATCGCGAGAAATGAAGATTCCCGCTAGGACTCTGTCGCGTATTATAAAACGAGACCTGAAGCTCGGTGCTTATCGTCGATATATAGGACATGCCCTAAATCAATCTTTACAATTAAATAGAGTGGATCGATGAAAACGCCTTCTGTTGCGATACGCAGGTGAAGGGCACAGAAATATCCTCTTTACCACAAATTTTTAGACTACTAATTATGGTCAGTTTTAGAGGATATGCCTTGCTCTAAACGATACGGCGACATTGAGCCTCTTGAAAAATCTCTGGAGCAAGAAGTAGCAAAATTTCCAATGAAAACAGTGCGTAAATCCATCATAATCCGTATCATAAAGCGTAAATCCAATCAAATAAATCGTAATTCATGGCCAAGTAAGTATGTAGTAAACAACGTTACTTTATTTTTTTCTTAATTTTATTATAGGTACTTAAGTATTATTTGGTATAATTTAAAGATTATTCTGTAATACTTATCTACCTATCACAATGTAGTAGTTGTTACCTAAACTGAAATAAAAGTATCTTGTGATTGTAAATGTTTTTTTTGCATTTAATCATTTTCTCGCTGAGGTGGGATAAAAAGTTACGTGTTGCACTCGATTTTTCACCTCATGCTCTTTTGATTCCTTTGCTAACGCTTGCTCTGTCATCAAAGTTTAGCACGCGGTTAAAAAGCAATTTTGCACTCTTGTAGAACAAATAACTATTTTAATATTCTTTATTCACCGATTTCAAAAAGAAGGAATTTCTCAATAGGGTTGATGACTGTCAAGTAAAATCAGTATCTTTTTAAGAAACGTCAAAACGATGCGTCTCGTACTAGTTTATATGAAATACAAAACAATGACGTCATTCTTTTGTATGGTCAAATCATGTAGTTTCAATGTTTGTTTTGATGTAAATAAATTCATGACAACGTAAAATTGTAGAGAAACTTTGTTTTACAGAATATTTTTGCAAATGCTATTTCCTGTATAGTGTAAAATAATTTATTGTTATTGTAGTCATCTACCCAATTCGACTACATATTTTTTTATGTTTGTTTGCAGATTACTCGCAGACGGAAGGACCGATTTGAAAAATTCTTTTGTTTCAGAAAGGGTATACTTCCAGACTGGTCCCATTGTCATCAAAGTTTGGATCTGATGATGAGATCTTGGAGAAATCGAGGAAACTCTTTAAACATTAAAGGCACGCCTATAGTAATTTGGGTATATTTTGTTGTAATTCGTGCATTTACTCTTGAAAAGCACCATTGAGTGAAATGGAACTGATGATGAAGACAGCGGAACTAGTCAATAATAAAAATTGCAGGTTGCGATTTGAATACCGTTTTCGATACCTGAAACTTTGCCTCCATCAAATCATGTAATGAAACTGATAGTCTAGTATCAGGTGAACTCCTCAAAAATCAACGGCCTTGCATCGCAAATCGCAACATTTGGTAAAAAGAAATGAGTAGTTTGGATTATGCTATTGTTAAAAGCAAAAAAATATATAGGTACAACAACGAAAAATAATTAAACACTTTGAAGTTGGTGCCAGGAAATGTAGTTTTATGTTATTAGGCAACAACTTCAAAATGTTTAATTATTTTTCTCATCACTTTTCGCATAAATTTTACAATGTTTTTCGATGTTAGAATTATTGGGAATAGAGGATAAATCATGAGACACATATTCATTTGAAATATTTTATTCAAAACTCATTCGCACAGTTGTACAGACAGCTAGGTCGTCACGCTAGTCTCGGTAAAATATCATAAACAAATAAAATATGATTTTTAATGATATAATTTGTTGTGATTGAATGTATTCCTTTTTAAAAACGGCAAAAATTCACAATATAATTTTAGACCAATAATTCTATTGCTACGACTTTAAATAAATAAGAAATATAACTACAACCTGCGTCCAGATAAAGGTTGGTACGAATTAATGCGATCAGTCGTTTTATGTGCCCCGTGGCGGCATAAACGGTCACAATAGTTTATTAAACTTTCGTACCCATCTCGATCTGATTATCTTTAAAACTACCAGCACTTTAATATCAAAAGTTACAAAAGATCCTACAATATGTTTCATCATGTAATCATATTGTAAAGGTTTTTTTACAAAACGATTATAATATTGGCCACTATCACTGAGGAAGTGCTAGTAAAAATCACGCGTTTTCCACGAGTTAAAGAAAACAAGGATTGTCACTTTCTGTAAAACGTGAAAATAGGAAAAGCATCGGCCAAGGTGAATACGTCGATCGAAGCTTTTCTCATCTATCGTAAACGGCCCTTTATTTCTAAAATTATAATAGTCACTGGTCTCAAAACATGGCTTAAGTACTATACACCTAAAATATATAAATTATTACAAATTAAGTAAGGCATTTACAACATCAGGGATCCTTAAGATAACTTTATATTTACACGATACTAGATCGCTTACTGTAACATCGTGTAAAAACAAAGAAATTGACTAAGCTTATATCGGTAAAACAATTAAGTTTACATTTAAAATGGTCAAGATTTCGGCGATCTAATTGACCTTTGAAGCATGAATTTGGTCTACCTTGATTATTATTATATTGTATATTTCAGAGAGTATGTAGCTTCGCTTTGGTCAATACGAATTTCTATTTGTGGGTGACACTTTGATAATTTTGAACTTTATATCATAAAGGCGAAGTCGTTTACAACTAAGCACTATCGTTTGGCACTGATTTGTTAGAAAAATATAAATAATAAAATAAATTAGACCTAAATGAAGACTCAAAATTCGTAAACATTTCAGTTTCAGATATTAGATATTATTATTTAAATTTAATATTTTAATCACAGTCATGAACAGTTATTTTCTTAATAAATGAGATGCGCGTGCCACGACATTTTATGAAAAGTAAAAAAAAACATTATTATAGATTACTACATATGACACGAAATCTTAAACTACTCCATTGGGATAATTTGAGTTGAGCATTATTCTTGTGCATAGAAGAGTAGATGGAATTCATTATCACAAAGGCGATCTTTGTGATCACGTATACGAGACATTTTAAAATTTCTCGTAGGAATTTCACCTTCGTCGCTTGGCTGATACAGCGGCTGCAATCATTTGCCTTAACATCGGTTCAGGGGTGCAAGCCTTGGGATCACACTTCATCTGGCCGTCGCCTCCACATCTATAAAGTAATAAATTACCTTCATTAAATTTTATTCTCATATATTATGTCTTCTGTTTTAATGGTAGCAAACAGTAATATTATTATTATTTTACAAGTTGATGGGTACAAGGTACGAATTAAAGTCTAAATAATACTAACTTGCAGTGTAAACATGGTCCTGACGATGAGCGCACGACTTCGCCAACTTTATATGTGTGTCCCTTTATTTGACAGCCTCTTCTTTGTGCCGCGCCCTTGTATGAATGGGTCGGGAAATGAGGAGGCAGTGTGGTTGTGGTGGTCGTAGTAGTTGTGGTGACATTGACGGTAGTTGCCATTGAAACTGGACACTCATATCGCGGGCAACAGAATCCTTGAATCGGTTCCTCATGACACCCATGGATAGGAGGTGGGCAACTTTGTTGTAAACAGATAATATCACTTCTAAAACAGAAACAGAAATCACATGGGTCATCTCTGGGTATTTGTTGAGCAGAAACATATACTTTGCCTCCATAACGGCAAGTGCCAGGTCCAAATGCTTGATCTTCTTCCGCGTAATCTGGTTCACCATATCCCGTTGCGCTCGGAGGGAAGTGGCCATCATCTTCGGGTGGTTGTATTTCTTCAGGTTCAATTTCCGCAGGTGGTTTTGGTACTTCTGCTGTTGAGCTCGGTGGTAAAACTTCACTAGTAGGTTTATCTTCGGGCTTAGTATATTTGTCTTCAGAAGAAGGTGTTAACAAATCTTCTTGTACAGCAGTAGTAGGTTTAGTTGTGGAGTATATTATTTCATCTTCAGGTAAAGGTGTTTTATCAGAAGCTTCATGAATATGTGGTTGCGATGGTTTTTCTGTAGCGGTAATGTCTTTTTCCGTTGGTGCTTCAATATCAGATCCAAGAGTAGATGATTCAATCGGGATGGCAGCTGAAGTTTCTCCCAAATCATGAGTTGGTTTGAAAGTAGTAATATCCTTTTGATCATCATCTTGGACAACCGGTGGTACACCAGTAGATTCTTCGTGAGCTGGTTTAATTGATGTATAAGACTCAGATACACTTTCAGATGCTTCTTCAGGTACAGTTAATGTAGTCTGATCGCTTACTACTGGCAATATCGTTGACGATTCCTCATTCAATCCGCTTGGAATATCAATTGGTTTTGCTGTAGTTTCAATATCTTCTTCGGGTTTGACTTCACTTGGTGATTTTGTGCCTTGGATTTCAGTTTCTGGTTGGGCAGTCATTTGTTCATCAGAATGCGACGATACATCAGATACTTCTTCTGTAATTTTCTGAGTATACTCTTCGATAGATGGCGATACAGTTGATAGGTGTTCCTCACCAGGTGTAATATCTTGAGCAATTATATGTTCTTCTTTGGAAGGTGGTAATTGCGTTGAAGTAACATCTTCACTTTCATAGGTATGCTCTTTTTCGTCTACAGGTGATATTGTGGAAATATCCTCTTGTATCCTGTGCGTGTGCTCTTCTAATTCAACTATGGGGTATGGAGTAGTCTCTGAAAATTCAGCTTGCGCTAGAGTTTGATCAGTAGGTTTGGTAACTTCTTCTAGTTGCTTAGAAGTCGTCACTTCTGCCACGGATGCAGTCAAGTCTGTTTTTTCAGTGATTTCCTCTTCAGGCTTGGGTTCAGTTTCGTGCAATGACGATTCTATGTAATCTTGTTCTTTAGTTGTGACTTCAATATCTGGTTGATGGTACTCAGTAACAAGAGATTGAGGCTTGTCCGTTGTAACCTGTATTTGTGGTAATTCTGTGCGTATTTCTACAACAGTAGCTGGATAATCAGTGGAAGGTTGTTGTACACCGGGTAATGGTGTTTCAATATCAGATTCGCTGTCTTCTGATTTCACTGGTATTTCTGGAGATCTAGTAGTCTTTTCTATACTTATATCAGATTCTTCAGATTTTGTGCCAGTTTCTTGAGACTCAGTTATGTCTGGCTGAGTGTAAGATGATTCAGTTGCTTTGGATTCTTCTGGTTTTGGTGATGCTGTAATATGAGCCTCAGGTATTTCTGTCGCTGTTGGGGCATTGGTAACAGAAATTTCCGGCGGCAACGTAGAAGCATCTAAGTTTATTAAATCCACAGTTTCCGTGGTTTTTTCTTCAGAAACAGAAACATCATCAATTGGTTTTTTCTCTGGTTCCGTTACGATAGACACTGGTAATTCAGGGATTGGAAGTTCAGTAGTTTCCAGTGCAATTTCATTAGATTCTGTAATCTCTGTCCTACGATGTGGTTCCTCCGATATATTAGATTCTGAGGTTACTTCAGACAAGTCAGGTGATTGGGAGGTGGTAGATTCGTGTTCAGCTAATGTAGGACTTGTTTCTGATTTATCAGAAACACCATTGTCGGCTGGCTTTGTTTCTGTTACAGTTGGTATATTAGTGATTTCATGAGCATTAGTATAAAGTTCTTCCGGACCACTTGTAGTTTTAACATCTAACAAAGATGGTGTTTCTGAAGTTGAAGGCGATGCCACTGAGCTAGCATCTATTGTTATTGCTGGTTCGATCTTTTCTGTTGTTTCTCTATAATATTCAGTTGTAGGATTTTCATCACCTGTTATGGAGGCATCTTTAATCTCTGTAAAGCTTGACATAGTTGGTTCTGTGACTACTGTATCTTTAATACTAGTTATCATTTGCTCCTTTTCAGGCGTGAATATATCGGATTCGTCGGTTTTTATATCTTGTTCACTGGTACCAAAAGGTATAAGTGTTGGTGTTTTTTCTGATTCACTATCTTGCATCTCAGGCATAGTTGCTTTTTTGGTTTCATCGTCGAAGATCTCTGGAGTTTCAGTCACTTTAACAATTTCAGGTTCAGGTAGAGCAGACGTGCTTTCATATCCTAATCCAGTGTCGGTAATATGTGATTCTGAAGCAGGCTGAATAAATTCTTCTTCGGGTACTTTGGAACTTTCAGTCATGGTTGAATCGGGCAATTTAGTTTGTGTGCCCTCTTGTGGTTTACTTATTTCTTCACCTGGAGATTCTGCAGCTGAAGTTTCTCGTGCCGGAATATCTGTATATATTTCCCCTTGTTCGGTAAATGTTTCTTCATTCTTTGATATTGTTATTTTTTCCACAGATTCTGTAGTTGCCATAAATTCAGGCATCTTAGTAGGTTCATGTTTACTTGTAGATGATTCTTGAGGAGTTGTAGCAGGCTCAAATGGCGACTTTGTTTCTCCATCATCTGTCACATGTATTAAAGTGTCTTGGGAAATCTTTTCATCCAAAGGTTCCTTTGTTGTTTTTTCCTGTTCGGTAAGAATTTCTGGAGCACTTTCAGTTGGTATGTTTTTATCAATATCCTGTGATTGTGGTTCTTTCATGTCAGAAGATTCTGAAGTTATTATTACTGGAACTGACGTGACTTCTGTTATGCCTGCATCAACAATTCCTATATCAGGCTTAGTGGTCAAATCGCCATCACTTACGGAAGTTTGTGGTAGGGTCACTGGTTCTGCATACGGTTTAGTGTGTTCTTCTGGTAAAATTTCAGATTGTGTTACAAGTAGTTCAGGTGATTTAGTACCAGAATGTTCTTCATCTTGGTAACTTAAAGTAGGTTCAGGTTTTTCCGGCTTGCTTGTATGCTCTTCATCAACGGAAGTAAATGTATGATCGATTTCCACAACTACAGGTTTCGTGCTTGGCTCTTCAGATCCAACAGGTTGTTCATCAGTGCTACCTTCGATATCATCATCAATTATAATAGGTTTCTTGGTGCCGCTTTCTTTAATAAGTTCATTATTTTCGGTGGTTTCTTCCTGGTCTGTAGAAGGTTCGGTTGTATCATCACTAACACTTACACCTAGTTTCTGATCGTCAGTTTTATCGATGACTTCATCAGGTATTTTCATATTCTGTTCCTCACTAGTAATAGTTGTTTTAGTGTCTTCCTCAGACATTTCAGTTGATTCATATTTCTCGGTGACTTCAGGTATATTTATGCCTTCCACTTCGGTTGAGGAAACGTCATCAATTGGTTCCTTATCAGCAGTGTCAGGCATTTCTGTTTCTGGCTCGTTGATCGAAGGTTGTTTCTCTGATGTTTCTTCTCCGTGATCTGGAACCTTTGTACCTTCTTCATAAACGGTAACGGGTTCTTCTGTTTGGTATATTACTATATCGGGTATCTTTGTACCTGATTCATCAATCGCTATTGGCTCATCACTATGTTCATGTATGACGACAGGCACCTCAGTTGGTTCATCGCTATAATTCTCCGTGAGTTCAGGTATTTTAGTACCTTCTCCTTCCACCGGAGCAATATTATCCGTAGTTTCTTCAACATCATCCGGAATCTTTGTCTCCTTTTCAACAGAAAGTGGTTTATCGGTATGCTCCTCACTAAGAACATCAGGTATCCTTGAATCTTCCTCTTTATTGAAACTAGTTTCAGTAGTATGCTGTTCTAAGGGATCAGGTACCTTTGTCTCAGATTCTACAACTGAAGTTGATTCATCTGTATCTTCTTTCACAGCGTCTGGTTTCTCAGTTACTTTATCGTTATATTCTTCCGTCACGTCAGGAATTTTTGTACCTTCATCTTCAATTGTTATTGGTTTATCTGTATGTACACCATCGATAGAAATAGTTGTCTTTGGCTCTTGTTCTTGAACAGATGATGGTTGCTCAGTGTGCTCTATTCCTTCAACAATAGGTGTTTCCGATTCATCTTCTTTAATTACAACTGGTTCGTTTGTACTTACTTCCACTGCATCAGGATCCTTTTTATCTAAATCTCTATCTAAAACTGGTATTTCAATATCAGGCGTCTTAGTTGATTTCTCCATATTATCCTCGGTCACATCTGGTACTCTTGTGCCAGGTTCGTCTGTTGGTTCATCGGTATGTTTTTTGATGACATCGGGTATTTGAGTAGTTTTATCGACATATTCCTCTGTGACCTCCGCTTCAGCATCCACCGAAGATAGTTTATTGGCATTTTCCTTATCAGTATCATCAGGAGTGAGATGTTCTTTTTCCACATCGTCAGGTATTTTTGTACCTTGTTCATCTTGTGAAGTATCAGGTGCCTTTGAACTAGATACTTCAGTTGAAATTTCAATAGTTGGTTCATTTGTGTACACTTCGATAGCGTCAGGACTCTTTGTAACTACTTTTTCATCTGTTGCGGGTTCTTCTGTTGCAATATCTTGTACTTCAGAGGCTTTTTCTGTTACCACTGTTGTGTAATGTTCCGTCGGAGTATATTCTCGTTCGGTAACAATTCCTTGTTCAGGTCTTTCTTCTTCAACAACCATATGTTCTTTTCCTGGTTCTGAAGATGTTCCCTGTGGCATAGAAGATTCAGTATTGGTTTGTTGAATGTATTCTGTAACCGCTACCTCAGTTTCTAGTACACAATCGCTTCCCTGACATTTAGATGGCGACTGTTCTATAACTGGAGTTTCTACTCTTCTACAAGGTTCCTCGCCTGTACATCCCGAAGGTATAACTTCTTGAGGCTGGCAACCTTCTTCTTCTTTACATGGTGCCTGATGACCATCATGTGATGGAATGGTATGTATAATAGGAATTTCTGTTTTTTCGCAATCGTTTCCATTTTCACAAAGTTGTGATGCAGGCATTTCTTCACCAGTAACTGCACAATCATCGCCAGCACATGGTTTTACAGGAGGTGACACAACGGGTAACTCACATTTTCCGCCGACACAATCTTCCGCAGGTATTTCACATTTACCATCAGTACACTCTGGGTGTTCGACAGAAGGTTGCCCTGTTTGTTGCTCTTTTACTAAGCCGTCACAGCCCTCAGGTCCACACTGAGTAGTAGTTTTATCGTCAGCTGCAGGTAAACAGCTTCCAGTAGCACAAAGTTGAGATGATCCGGTAGGCTTTGTAGGTTCACTTAATTCACACTGATCGCCTCGGCATTCTATGGTAGGAGGAGGCACGGGAGGTTCCGTTCCAGACATCTGGTTATCTGATTGTGGAGGAATGGTTTCTCTGGGGTGGTCGCAAACATATGTAGGGCAACAAGAATCAGGTGTATCATATATAGACTGACAGTTATCCATGTAATCTGGTGGTGGGCTGCATATAATAGGATCACATTTAATAATACTGCTTATGCATTTACACCCTGTGTGGCAAATGTTTGTGCTAGGCACAACTGTATTATTTTTGTATGTGACACTGTTTAAAAGACAATCTCCTTCACCCGGAATTCGACTTGGCTCTTGATGTGATTCCACATCAGGTATTACAGTAACCTCCGCATCTTTTTCGGTACTCGGTACCAAAGCAGCTTCAGGTTCACGAGTAGCTTCGACTGCCATTTCTGGTGAACTGCCGGTGTCAATTGAAGTTTCTGGTATAGATTGAGTAGTTGGTTGCTTGGTTTCAACGGTTTCATCAATTTCTTTAATGTATTCTGGCGACATTGTTGTTACATCTTCATCCATAGAAGATATATCTGACCCCGTTCCTATTTTGTCATCATGACTCGATGTTGGAATTAATCCTTCATCTACAAACTCAGCCTTTATTGTCGTTGCTGCTGGTTCTTCTTTTGGCTTTTCCGTAGAGGCACTGATTTCATCCTCTTTCCTAAACGATGGCTCGGTGGTAATAGTATACGGGTCTACTTTTGTAACATGGATATCTGCTAATGTCGATGAAGGCTCTGAAACAGTAGGCGTTTTGATATCCGATTCTTGCGGTTCCACTGCATCAATTGTTGGTAATTCAGTAGATTGCACTTCAAGTGAAGCAGTTGTTTTGTCTACCAAAGAAGGTTGGGAACTAGATTCTTCATCAGTTTCGCTTGGGATAGTGTTCAATCCCTTATCAGGTTCAACAGTAGTTTTACTCTCTGATACTGGGATTTCAACTGTAATATGTTCATGTAAATCATCTTCTTTGACAACTTTTTCGGTAACTATATCTCCAAGTTCGGATACAGTAGTTTTTTCTGATTCTATAGAACCTGGAACATGTGGGTAACCTTCGTCCTCGGCTACATCAACAGTGTTTTGAGCATGGTTCGGTTCGGTTGTTAATTTGTCGATATCTTCTGATGGCGTACTAGTAGTACTTGGGATATTTTGTTCTGGTTTGGTAACATCTTTCTCTTCCGATATGTCACCAGCAGAAACAGATTCAGGGGTCTCGGGTGAAATGGTTTGTATTTCGTCTACTTTAGGCACACTAGTTGTACTGCTGATATCGCTTTCTTTGTCAACTATTTCTTCAGTCACTTCATGCGATTTTTCGGTAGTTCCTATTTCGATTTCGTGAACATTTTCAGGACTTGTTGTAGAAGATTCAGGCTTTGAAGTATGTTCTGAAATAGGAGTGAAGAGAATATCCTGGTCATCAGCCGACGTAGTAATCTTAGGTTCTTCAACTTCTTGTTCCTTAGCTGGTTCATTTTCATCTATTATTGAGGTACTAGTTGTACTGGGAATAAATTCTTGTGGCTCGTCGTGTTCTTTTTCAGCGTAGGTATCAGGGACTGTATTAAGAGATTCGCCTGATTCAGTGGTATATTGATCATATTTTTCCGAAACTAAAGTACTAGCAGTAGTTACATGCTCTTGAGACAGTTCTTCACTTTCGGTTGCCACTGAGGCCATTTCATCTACATCTTTTTCTACAGAAATGTGTGTGGTTGGATGGTGTATTTCAGGTTCAGAAGTTTCTTTTACTAAATCACCATCGTCAATAACATTTCTTTCAATTTCCTTAGTAGTTGATTCAGCTTCCTCGAAAATGGGCGCTTTAGTTGTAACTGGTATGTACTGGTCATCTCCTTCGAAAATTGGAGAAATTTCTTGAGGTTTTTCGGTGATTATCGCTTCATGCTCTGACGTAGACTTAGTTGGTTCCTGTTCTTCCCCACTGCCTTCTAATTCAGGTTCTGCAGTAGGTATTTCTGTATACGCTTCATTAGGTTCATGTCTATATCCACTTCCTTCGACACCACCTCTTCTTGGCGGCAGTAATGTTGTAAGCTTTTCTAATATTGATTCTGTTGCTGATTCTGTAGACACTTCTGTGCTGGGCTCATCGCCTTCGCATATATACGTATCTGGGCAACATTGACCTTCCCGGGGTGGTAAAGAAGTACAGTTTTTGCCTTCATTTTCCATTGGAGCACCACATTCTTGTACTACACAAACAATGTCTCCTTTCATGCAGTAGCAATGTTCACATGCCTTTTCTGTAGTTATTGAAGCACCGTCTGCAATTATTTGATCATTATGAACACAATCTTGTGTCATTTGTGTGACTGGTGACACAGTTGTGGTTGTAAGTAAAAATCCAGGAGTCGGCCGTACAGTGGTAGACATATCGTCTAGAAGTGGCAGTTCGTCTTCAGGATGATCTGGAAAAATAAATCATAATATAAATAAAGTATTTGAAAGTAGATTACCGAAGAGAGTTTATTAATTTGTAGCGTACGAAGTACTTGTAAAAGATGAAAATAACTGTACACTTACCACAAGAGTATCGAACTGGACAACAGACATCTTTGTGATAAATTGGCGTACATCCATCTACATGTAGAGTACATTCTTGCATTACGCAAGTCGTCATATTTCGAATACAGTAACAATGTTCGCATGGTTTGTTCGGAGTCGGGGGAACTTTGGATCCTTCGGGGAAGTATTTGCCGCTGATACTGCAACCATATTTATCTAGTCTGCCCAGTCCAGTTGCTCCATATTCAGCTGGAGACGTGGTCGACGTTGATGTGAGTAGGTCAACTGGGACTGAAAATATTACGATGTAAGTGATTAACTATTTTACGTAAATTAAAAGTTACTCAATGCTTTTTGCAAAATTGGTGTCAATGTGTGTTTAGTAAAATTTTTTTACTTAAGGTTAAGTTAATTAATTAATTTAAAAATGAAAATGACTATTTCACTGCGAATGCGAACTTTAATATATCGCAATTTAACTTGTGATTGACAAAGTAGTGTATCATTAAATATGATCAAATAAATAATGTCGTCTTTTTCAATATATATCCATCATCATCATTAGCCTATCGCAGTCCACTGCTGGACATAGGCCTCTCCAATTGCACGCCACTTTGTTCTATAGATATTAAAGCTTATTAACTAAATATTAAAGCTTCATACAAAATATGACCTCTGTGGCGCGGTGGGAGTGTGTCCGACTGCTACGCAAGAGGTTGTAGGTTCGATTCCCATACGGGACACCACTTTGTGCGGTCAACAAATTGTTGTTCCGGGTCTGGGTGTACTTTGTGTCCGTGACTTGTATGTTTGTAAAGACCCCCGTGACACAGGGCTTGTATCTTACTGCGGGAGTCGTCTTTTTTTTAAGAAAAACAATATTCTGTCTATAGTAGCCAAATCCATCGATAGATATATTATTGAAAACGGCCGTTAGAGGTAATTTTCGTACTTATACCAATCCAGTAAAACTCTCATAACAATTTTGAGATTTTACAATAAATGCATTCGACTTTAACTGAAACATTTTACTGCGTAAAAGATGATAAGGTTTTTTACAACAATGGTTAAATTCCACCATCTTCAAATCACGGATAAAAGTTATAGGTAAACTTACCATCTGGGCAAGTCACGATGGGGCAGCATTGGTCCGCACGCTTCTCAACCGTGCAGTCCTGTCCGATAGGCTTTGTGAAGGGACATACCCTCAGATAACACATAAGCATCCGGTTGTGACAAGTGCAATTTAGGCAAGGCTCATTTGTCATGATTCTGTCTCCTTCGCCATAATGTTGGAAGTTATAGTAGCAACCTTCTGAAGCACCTGCAAATATGTACACATTGCCATTTAAAAAATAATTTTGATTAACCTTATAATTTTTTTTTAAGTAACTGAGACATAAATATTATTTTTAGTTTGATTACTTCTTTTATTAGTACAGTTCAACAATAAGTTGAACAAGTTAAGTTTGAGTCTAAAACCGAGCAATTGCAAATTAAAACGTAAAAAATGGGCAAGCGAACTAAATGCAGATTTTGGATTTCGATCCGTCGTTATTTTTAACCCCCGACACTAAGGGAGTCTCACTTAACGGGGATTTTAATGTTTATTACATTAATTATTTAAACAAAATTTAGCTTACCTTCGTATAAATCTAAAGCTGTATGATTACTTGCTGTAGGAGCTGAAAAAATAAATAATATTATTTATAATAATTTACAAAACATGAACAATAATGCAGTAAAATAAATCTACCCTAGTCAGTAAAGTTTACCCCTTAACTTATGTTCTTTGCGTTTTTATTTAGATGAATTGTTTTTATAATATGGTTCTGTATAAGAATTACAACATCTTAGGTATGTGTTTGGGCATGTGTAAATGCTTAGCCATGGGTAAATGCTAATGCCTACATAATAACTTCATTTGAAAATGTTAATTAATATTTATTTACAAGTTTTCAGATTGCCTTAATGCTCTTATCGAATCTTACGGTAGGGCAACTCGTGTCAAATACGTTCCGCTTGCATTTTACGGATTATTTGTTTTTCCTTGAATCATTTTCAATGTTATGTTGACGTTGAATCTACATAAAATAAACATTCTCCTATTATGTGTTTCCATATCAAACCATTTGTACATATTGTACCTA
Source organism: Herminia tarsipennalis (assembly GCA_945859575.2). Lineage (NCBI taxonomy): Eukaryota > Metazoa > Arthropoda > Insecta > Lepidoptera > Erebidae > Herminia > Herminia tarsipennalis. The sequence continues at coordinate 13,693,950 of OX243840.2, forward strand.
CTTAGTTATTTATCCAAGAGTGCGAGAAGTGACTGTCTAGGGTAGTAAAAGGCACTGTCCTAATATAGCATTGAAATAATATCGAACAAAGGTGAAGTTGAAAGTGACATTGCTGTTTGGTTATTAATAAGTTATTATTTTTGTCAAGCATCAATTCCTTTTAAGAGAAAAATATCGATACAGACATTAAAGCCAGAGTGTTCTGAGAATGTTTTACTGCTGTTTTTACGACTGACTTATTAAGCACGTTACAGCTGGGCAGGATATTAGCTGCAAATCGTTCGAGACCCGTGATCGGTCATCGTCTTAAAGCCGTTTTACATATCCGTTTTACTGCGTATAATTACTGAAGCTGAGCGGCGCGACAAAGCTGTAATTAAACTAACGGAGAGCGTCGTTAACATCGAAACCGCGACTTCTCTCTGGGCTATATTAAGGGCAACATCACACCATTGCAATAGAGAAATCGCTTCAATGCAACCTTTCATAAATAGATAACATTAAAATGTTTGTATACTACAATATAATAGGTAGGTAAGAAGGTATATACACCTAGGTACTGGTCGCTGGTCGCGTATGTGCACGCTTCACGCGTATCTAATATGTCAACTTTATCACAACATCAAAATATAAACATTGAAAAGAGGATTTCCCACTTCAATAAAAACTGAAATTTAAGTAAACAATAAAAACCAGCGAGCCGTGACTAATTTTGGCACGGAATGGATAACGAAACATACATGCAAATGTATTCAGCGAATATGCAGTAGTGAATAAAGTAAGAGGCAGCCAGTTTATTTGATGGTGGCTGTTTATGCAGTGTGTGTGTTGCGCTTATCAGTGGTCGCGGTGGCTGTAGGTAACGGTGCCGCGGTCTCGGCGCGCCTGTATATGGCGGGTGCGCGCGCGCTGCGCTGGCGCCGCAGCCAGATCGTCCACCTAACGGTCGCCAGGAATGTCGTTAGCATCCAGTTTTTGCCAACCGTAATTTCAATTATACTATTTCCACTCTCACGATTGATATTGATCGTAAAACAACGGAACACAGATATAACGGATTCGCTCAAATATCCTGTTTCGATTTTGTTTTCTATTACAAATGTACATAATATTGGCCGAAATCTCGAAACGAAAGAACTATGTAGGTTAATCCCACGTAGATCTAGTAGGTGTCGGTGCGCGACGAAATGTCCAAATTCCAAGTAGCCTGACTGAATAATAAGTACCGAATCATACCCGAGTTTTCGAGTACGTGACGTAGCATCTCTAATTTCTGAGATACCTAATGAATCGCTTTTACGTATAAGTGTGACGTTATAAATGGCTTTGCACGAACAAAAAACTACTTAATGCAAAATCGTGCGCTTAGGAACACGGGTCGAAGCAATCGAAATGAGGAGCCAGCATGAATTTAAAATTTGCACTACATTAATATGGATTGTTGTTTCAATGAATGAATGTCGGCGTGGTCGCCATGCGTGATGAAGTTCACACGGGTAGACCTAAACATTGTAGGCCGCATTTAAATATACTTCCTATGTACCTATAACACAAATTCAATTCGAATTCTTTGAAGGAACCGTGCTGCGGATATTAAATCTGCGCGGACCAAAATAGCCTCTTCTAATAACATGCATCGCGAAACAGACACGCGCAGACCCTTGTACTGTTATTTGCGAGTAAGGGAAATGACCATCGCGTCGCACGCAGCCTTCCTGAGGGCGATACCTTACGCTTTTCATATTTTTATATATTCTATTATTAATGTAACCACTCCTAACAAAAGTCTGAGCTTAGTTAGAGGGGTTTAGAAGATTGCTAGTAATATGGGACCAAATCCCATATTACTAGTTAGATAACTTTCTTTATATATAAAAATAAAATGCTTTAGTACCCACAACGACATTATTATGAACCATCAGCTTATAACGTCTGGTTCTTAAACTTTAGCGATGTTTAAATATTATACAATTTTGTAGATTGCGGGTCTTAATCGAATTGATACAAAGGTAAAACACCTTTGTGTATTGCCGACGTTTCGACCATATTGCAACGTCAACACTTAACCACGACATTTGCAATTACGTCGAAACATCGGGAAATAAATCAAAAGCATTTAACCTTAAAATATCTACGCGATTAAGACAGTTAATCCATAAAATTACATCAACTATTACTAAATAGGTATGTACCTACTCGTAACTTTCTTTTCTATCAGTGAACTATAATTTGATAACAATAAATAAGCACAATTGCAGTGTAATAAATAAAACGAAGCGATCGACTTGCACCACAGATTGAATAAAACTATTATGCTAACAGCACGAATATATCATAAATAAACTGCATATCGAAATGAAGTGTATATATTAATTGCTGCAGATCAATAACCTCTCAATTGGCCCGAAAGATCAGATAACGTATTTTATGTGATGGTACTGATAGTGGTGCTCTTCTAAAGAAAAAAAAATATCTTGCGACTAACGTTTTTAGGTTAGGAACCTAAGTGATGTGAATCGAATAAGAAAGAGTATAAAATATGGCTTGTAGAAGAATAGGTATATTCTCACGGGTTTACCGAACCATAACACTATACAACGGTAGATATTAGTATTCCAAGACCATCAAAATATAATAAATAAGAATTACTGTAACAGCAATACGAGCATATTACCATAACTGACCTCTGGAATGTATGTTCCCGAAGCAATCGGAAGCTTAATCTTTTATAACTTATTTGCAATTCATATGTTGACTGACAGACTTCTAAAATAACTGCTTGTACTAAAATATACCTATACATATTAATGAATTTAGTAGAAAATAAACACTAAATAGCATTGTCAATTGCATAATAAACATATGTAAATGAATGTGATGTGCAGTCACCATTTTGATTAATTTATGTATATTTATTGTAATTAAAATAGTTACGTAACCTATTTATATACGAGTAAGTATATTCGTCCAAGACTCATGCATTTCCTTCCCGAACTAATATAGATGTTAAGCCTGGATAGATTGTTGGAAACCAATATCTAAATTTCAAAAAACTTAAAAAAAATAAAAGAACCATTTTATAAATGTAGGACAACCCTACGAGTCGTATAGTTACTGACTTATCCTGACAATCTCAAGTAGTTATTGTAGAATGTAAAATAAATATGAGAGTAGTGCAAACAATGCGAAAGCCCTAGGGTAACGCGATTGTCGTCGCGTAGGAGGGCGCTGTGACGCAGGGACAGGGACTTAGAGAGTAGGGAAGACACTTACCCGCAGCCGAGCACGCGATGCACGCGGCCAGCGCTAGCAGCGCTCCCGCCGCGCGCCGATCCATCTGACCCCGTCCGTCTGCAACAATCACACAATCGAATCAATTACTGTCGTGTCCACACCTACACCATTTACAATCCCTTCTTAGGGGTTATTTTGTCATTCCATTGTTTACTTTCCATGTCTATGTTACACACACTTTGACTATAAACGGACAAACTATAAATAAATAGCGTTCACTTAATGGTGATACGCTAACTTATATTTAGTTAGAGTATGAATAATCGCTAAAAGAACCGATTCTATAAAAAACAGCTTCCCATGGTTAAAAACACTTTGTTTTTTTTGAAGTACGAGGTAACAGCCGGCGCAAAGATGTCTAATGATGCGGAAAAAAACAATTATCTTATCTCCATAACGCAGACTATCAATAAAAAATGCTGAAGAAGCAATTCAGACCAGCCTATTTCATTTTCCTTTCCTGTAAGTGCTTTTCGTTGTAGACTCATCCTTTATTATTATGTAGGTGCTACGAAGATAAGTAGGTAAGGATAGCGGTCCAAACAGTGTTTGTGTATTATAATGTGATCATTATTGTTGTATTCTCGGATAGTAATACTAAACATACTCTGCGTCAAGTATTTTCTATAAGAGCTATGCGAAATGAAAATCACAAAGTATTTATCTCTACGTTATCGTGTGTAAGGAGTCCAACAAAGTATTGCTGAATGGGGTACTTTATCCAAGAGCGAGGCCAAAGAACGCGGAAACGTGAGGTTCGTACAAAAATGTGCCTATTTAGCTGTGAGTGAATGGGGACTTGAACCGACCATTCAGAGTGGTTGGAACGACAGCAATTCAAAACAATGTTGGCAGTGGGCAGTTTTAAAGGATTTTCAATGAAACAACATGTCTGCTAACATTATTGCTAGAGGCCGCTGCGTATATTAAATATAGAGTTTCTGTCAACGCTTACAACGGTAAAATATTACAGATTTTCTTAGTATTTTCTGTGTGTCACATTTACGTTGCGTAAATTTTCGCCATTGTGAATTTATGAGATGAATTTTATCCTTAAATGTAGATAGGTAAGTATTTCGCTACATTAAAAATTAAGCAACACTAGTAAGGAAGTAAAAGTACTAGTAAGCAAGTCATAGTGCGATTTATAATATTTAAGAAATTGCCATTTTTTAAATTGATTTTATTTAAGCAATCAACGTTAACATTTTGTGTGCATAGGTACCTGGTTAAAAGAAAAATAGAGCAAATTATTGTAACGCAACTCCGGGGCAAGAGTTACCGTGGGAACGCATCCACGCAGTCGAGTTAAGCACACACGCGTTCCGCACAACATACGTACATACGTCTCATTATAAACCGTACGCATTTTTCAACAACCTCCCTCTTTCGCCACTCGTCGGGGATGTTTCTCTATTTTCTCATGTCATAAGAATGCCTCACAATTACCTACACACATCACTTGCAACGTCTACGTTTAAGCACCTCTTACATCTTAGCTATTGTCATACCCCTGTTCCTCGTTTTTGCAGGAAAAATTCTTTCAATAACTTTACTTCCTCAAATGATTAAATACCCTGTTAGTAAAAGGTGCGCAAATATCTATATGTATAATGTATATGGTTATTGCGGGGGTCCCTCCGTCTAGACACTCTATGCAAGTCACCTCCATTGAGAGGGTGAGGGTGCGGAGTGCGGAGTCCACCACTATCTATTTATTTGCTCTACTAAAATACCACGTGTTTGAGACGTTAAGAGCCATTCACGATGTCGTGTTGATAGCTCAATTTTTTACCTATTATTTCTCGTGAAATAGTAGCAAAATAAACAAATTATTTCGCCGTTGTCATAATATATTCAAGTACCGGAGTAATTAACATCGAAACGACTAATGTTGTGATTATAAAAATATACTAGTAGGGGAGCTCCAATTCTCTGGGCGCACACAATGGAAACCCACTTCTCAAGCATAATTTGGCGTACCGTTTTTTCGAGAAATGTGACGTCAAAAATAACAGTTAATACGATTAAAATAAACCTGAATTTAAAACGCACTCAAATGGAAAGCAACAAAATATGTGCCGCACTTAATTGTTTTGGTGAGCTCATAACTGTAGAGCTTGAGACAAGTCGTGTCGTTGTCATTGATCAAAAGCACTTATCTACACGAATGCGGAGAGCTACGAGGCGCTACGCACGTATGATGCTGTAGACTAGGGAACTTGTTATGTAACCTACGCTCTAGTCTTTGCTGTTTCGCTACATTTACTTAGGTATTTTAGATCTATTTATTAAAATTTCGTATACATCATATATTCCTGTTATTAAATTGTATGTTATTGAATAACTTGCAGTAATCGTAGCTGTCATTGTTCATATTGTTCGTAAAAAAATGTAACAGAATGTTTGTTATTATTAGCACAACGAATAAGTGAAATGATTGAATCAGAAGGGCGTATTGGGTGTTGGGTCGCGCGCGGCGGGTCGGTGGCCAGGCCGTGCGCCTGTGGGCCCGTGTAGCGGCATGTCTGTGTTGCGATGTTGCCCAACACATAATTTCGGAACACTGTAACCGCAGCGAGCATTGACACCAATCTCTTGAACATTGAACAATTGGTTTAACATCGGTAATCAATAACACTTTTATGCACTATTATATTATACTTGCATTCCAAAACACAAATGATAAAATAAAACACAAATGTTCCAAATTCAATGAATATATAGTTATTAGAACCTGTTAAATGTCACTAACTGGACATCTAGAAATATTAGAACTACTACTGCTACTTATTTAGAACTATAGTAATATTTGTCCGCCGAAAATAAATAAGCCTTTATCCTACAAGTGGACAATTTTGTAATCATTAACTTGGTTATGACGAATTTTAATTTTTATAAATGTAAATATCGAACAATATAAAATATACAATACAGTGCATAGAATGTTTGCTGATAAAAATGCGAAGCTAGATCCGGATAGTACGCTAAGAAGCAGCGTACTAGATGTGAGACGCGATGACCGGGGGGTCACCCGGCAGGAGGGCACGGAGTCACGGAGCGCTCCCGCCTACTCCGCGAATACTGCGCGCATACCTATACCACTTTTATATCTTCTATTCAGATAGCAATCTTTTAAAAAGCTAAAAGTTACACTGAAATGTAGCCGTATCGATTGGTTATTTCCCACACGAAGTTCTCACAGCTCCACGGCTGTAAGCGCAACCACATATTCGCAAAGCAGTTTAGTTAAACAACACGCGCGCCGTTCGCACAATGCGCTCACGTACGCGTGTCGCGATTATCGGTCGTCGTAAATTACAAGTGATTAGCATAGAAGTCGTGGACATGGCGACGGTGCGACATTATTAGATTTGGCTACAAGGCGACACGACATCGTTATTAGGCGATAATTGTCGTTGAAGTGTAGCGGTCGATTAACGGCAGACGCGGGTAAGTACGCACATACTAAGTAGACGCTGCATGCACAAGTCGCATACCAGATATGTATGTAGTCTAACTTGTTTATGGCGATTATTTTGTGGCCCCGACATAAGTACCTACGCGCCGAGATTCTGAGATTTCGTACATAGCCATACACTTCACTAACTGTTCCCTATGATATAATAACAACGGGTTAATAATAATAATAATGGAAAAAGGATAGGTCAATTCTCTTCATAAAAGTGGAAGCACGGTGTGGAAGTAACTCGACGTGGCAGGGTTTGCGCGCCTCAAGGGAACGGGTAGGAAGATAGCAAATATTAGTTTCCTTCATGAGGTACCCGCGGTTCATTGACCCGTGCAAATTTTGTGCCAGGAGATACGTATAAGTATATCTGATCGACCTAGCTTCATCAAAAGGTAATAATGCATAAATATTTTGAGTAGGAACTGATTAAGTTTTCATATACGTAAGTTTTAGTACTCGTAAGGTCTACGTTTTCATGTATTTAATTTTGAACTTTGATATCGGTACCTATCTAGGCAAACAAGCATACAGTCTAACACTGTATGCTTGTTTGCCTAGATAGGTACATAACATTAGGAATAAATACAAATTCAGACAATTTGATTAGAAGTCACAATAATAATTTCCCTCTATTCTTTTGTAGGCAAGTATATCTCTGTTATTGAAATAAGTTACCAGAAATGAGAACACGAGAAATGTACTATTAAATCATATGTAATATCAAATAGCGCAAACATAATATATTTTCGCTTATCAAATACCAGTCTTCCTAGAGGATAAAAGGGGAAATTATTCTAATGGAATATGAGATTGTGCGCGAAGGCACGCACGCATTGCTAACGTAGTCCGAATAATTTAGGTAAATCCTCGAGATGTCTTCATCACCGTTACTCTACGAGTTAACATTCCTCACAAGCACTCGAACGAATTGTTTTATTTACATGCTATTTCGTGGTTTCGATTTGATCTACAAAAATATTGTAGGTGAAGTTTAGAATAGGTCTAAATTAACAGGTTCGCTGTCAAAGTCTCGCAATTTTGCATTGGCATGATGTTTAACTGACGAAATGTGTCCTTAAAGTTTATACAACGCGTAAAGCTCGCTTTTAATGTCACAAAGACCATCAAAGCTCAACTCATATGAACAGTGTATGTCTGTGTGCTCGAAGAAAGCCACCGTTAGTGTGAGTGTTGTTGCTAGGCATAGCTTGAATTTGCGATTGTTGGTCCGCGGCCGCGTCGCTCACACGATGAGCGTTGCCCCCGTACGTCGCCTGCTGCTTACTTAGCTATAACTCCACTGCTGAGTACGTTCCAGGTTGCCGTTTACTGACACCTCTCACGATGCACTATATACGCTTTGTTTTATAATTACAAGTTATGTTATTTATGAGATAATTCTCATAGTTGAGTCTTCTACAAAAATATGTATATAGCATTATTTTACATCTGAGCTGAAAGGATCATTACTGTACTTTGAGTGATGGTTGAGATGCTCCCTTGAAGATGGGCAACGCGTAACACGAGTGCTCGCGTCAGTGGTCGTCTGTGGGGCGCATCCGTACACTGACACATGCTATTAGGGCGACCGCTGACCCTTGCCACTCGCACACCCCTGACACGAACGAGGAAACCATGTGTGTCTCATTGCCCACTAAATCAGTGACCTTTTGAGCCCCATATCCTTTTTATGTGCAGATATAATTAAATCCAGCAAAACTTTTATGACATCGTCGGCCGGGGCGTGTGGGCTCTATTGCCGTGTGGGATATAACAGTTAGGTACCCTTACCAGGAAGTGAGCGCCCTCGGCATGATGTCTATTGACTTGTATTCGCAGCCATGTTCGAATGCTTCGTGTTGAACAGTGTTTACGAGCGTCTGGCCGATAACTGACCGACCGGCCAGTCATTACCGGCCATATCTCTATGTAAGGAATGAATGGTAAGCACTTACAAACCAACGTCAAACTTTAGCTTTAAACGAGCAAGCACAGGCACGTAGTACGACTTAAATGCTTCATATATTTTCTGTTAACTCTTCAATTACTTGTTAGGTGATTTAAACTAAAACTTCATATTATTGATTTATATTTGTTTGCTGTTCTTAGGATAAACTAAAGTTGACAATAAACCATAAAATGATATAGTTATTAGCTAAAAGTTACTTAACTCGAGAATTCCACGCTATACGTTTATTAAGTGCCAGGAATGCACTTGCATAAACTTACTTAACGTGCACAGAGTTGACTACAAAAATAACAATAATAGCTATAGGGCTCCTGTTCTCTCTGTAGAGCTGCATTGTAGAGAACTGGTTATTGCGCAAAAACGATAGTAAAGAGCCCTAGACATGAAATATTTATACATCGCATTATCATATTACAGGGGAATCGTGGTCATCGTTTAGAAAATTATGCTATTCGTTTTCACTATGCAACTATTGCGGAAGGAAAAAACTTAAGTTCGTGCATAAAAAGAGCCGACTTAAGTACAGTGTTGAGGGCAAAGGGACCGTGACTCTACTCCCTTTCTCGCGCTTGGATAATTGCAGTATACATGATAGCAAATGTTAAACCCACAATTACGACTGTATGATAGCCGCCTATGTTTTCTAACGTTACAATTCTAAAGTTGGACTATTAATGAAAAAACCTTATGCCGAGCACAGAAGGAAAATGGAAGGTACCTAATCACAGCAGCTGTACAAATGGTTCAAGTATTTACTCAAAATCATGGTCTTTAACGTGTTTTGAACTATAGAGACTGATGTTAAATCTTTATAGGTTTTAACATTAGTCCCTATAGTTCGCGATCAATTTGAATGAATTACCCTTCAGCACAGCACGGCCGGGGTCAACCAATGCGTGCGGCACCGACCCACATTTGAAGGATTACAAGTAGCTGCCGAGAAAATTTACCGCTAACATTGCCATATAAGCTGTATGAATTTTAGGTCGGTACAAGCATAGCATGCTCTTGCGCCGACATCTGCGCAAATATTGATTTAGTAAGTGGGAGCCACAATGGCGGCGGTCGCCGGTTGGCCCGGCTCGCGCCCAAACGTTGCGCCCGCGCCGAACCATCTCCTCGTTGTCGTTCTTTCACTAACATACAACTCAACATTATCAATGTTAAGTCAATAATCACAGATATTTCTCACGGTTCAATCGCTCACGGGATGTTTTCCCTTGTTCACTGATGATATAACAGAACTTTACACTTTTTTTTTAAATAAGCATCCGCGAGATAATCTACTTACGGGAAATACAATGAGTATATTCTTTACAAAATGTTGAGGTATAATTGTCGTGAAGTATAAAATCGGTACAATGACCGCGTCTAGAGACCACCGTGAGTATCGTATTTATCACTCGATTATGTAGTTGCAAGCATTTGCTTTGAGTCATCACTTAACAATATATCGAACGAATTAACTAAAAAAAACTGTTAACTTGCTGTTACTTTAATTTGCCAAACCCAAATAGCTAAATTCAATCTAAATACTATTGAGAAAAAAACCATACAAAGTTTACGAAGGCAACAATGTAGTTTTAAGACTTTGTATTAAATTGAGGCTGAATGGGCGATGCCTAAAAATCTCGAAACAAGAGAGTCTGATGCAGGAAATTAGCTGTTTGTACTTATACATTATGCAGTATACTGGTCCGAAATTGAGGTGGTTTTGTACCGTTACGGCAATGCCGCTGTTTTAAAATAACCACTTATCGAAGCGATGTTCATTTATGTGTAATAAACGTTATTTTTCAGACAATCATACGGGAAACGTGTACATAATAAGAAAATATTGTTTTAAAATACCATAACAGTTCGAGTAAGTATACAAATTGACCTATAGTTTACTTTATTAAAAGCAGTAGTTATAATGAAAGCGGTCATGAAATTGGAGTATTTATTTAATTTTTAAAACATTTAAAATACAAAATAAAACTGCAATGTACGGTACTTGAACAGGTACATTGACCTTAGCTGTCAATCTCAATTGTTCGGGGCCGAACTTTTGTTGACCCCTTGACATCTAAAGTGGCGGATAAAGTTTCTTTTAACTTTTTATTTAGATTAAATACTTCATCTTTTTTTAGCCAAAATGAGAAAAGATGTTTGAGAGTTCTAATTTAAGTAATTGTGAATTTAGTTATATATGTTTTTCCATTACAAGATAAAATGGAAATACCGGAAAGTTATAATTTTATTCACGTTTATTTGACTATAATTAACATAAAATTGAAATACTTAGGTAGATACTTATCTGCGTATGTGTATTTCTTGGGTAGTAATTAATTATACACATGCTCTACTGTATAGTTAAAACATTGAAAGATAAATATAACGGTGATAAATTATATAAATAAAATCAAAGTAAGGAAGCGTATAAAGGATTACGTCAGTCCTATACTTATCAGAGTTCCATAATCGCCACCAGGCACGATGTTTTTTTCAAGTCTTGTAAGAACAGCGACGTTCGTGATTAGTTCAAGCATCAAGATATTGAATGAATACTTACTTCTAAAAATTATCATTATTGGCTTGGAAAAAACAGACGAGAAAAAACTGCCTATGTTCCTTCAAGGTGAAGATGTCGGCGCACGAATGTTTAAAAGTAAATTCAGGGAAGCGCCACGAACCAGGAAGTACTACGCCACAAATTAATCCTAATAACCTAATGATTATTTTAACGCGTGTACACGGAGCTACGTAAATAAATAAACATGATGACAACTATTGTAACTACGACAGCGCCATTATCGTTACTTACTTGATGAATCACTGTGCATTCGTAATTTGAGGAAATATTGCTAATAAAGAAATGCTTACAAAGTTTATAATGAGAATGCGAATAAATATTTATAAACCTAATCGTTACGACCGCCGGATCCAAAACGACTCTATTAGGTACCTTCGCCTGAGTCAATTATTATACCTAATTGTATTTAATTTAAGATGCAGTTTTCAGCTCATTTCATGACTAGGTACTTATATTTCATAGTTGCAATTTTATTTCCCGAAATTCTTATGACGCGAATCTTCTATTGATTTCAGTTATTCATTTCCTTTGGGCATTGTCCTACTGTGAATAATTCATGTACGGCCCTAGTTGACATATTGCTTTCATCGAGACCCTCTCAAGATTAAAGGAAAACAAAGGGCGTAAGGCATTTCATGCTAATCGTAATAGGGGTGAATATTTCAATCTAAAAATACATTTTTAATTTGATACATTAATTATGTATTTAGCGCTGGCATTTTGCGGTATCACTAAAGTTACTGAACCGTTGCAACAACAAACATAACACAGACACGCCTTCAATTTTGAGTTAACAAAGCCTTCTAGATTCAGGTATCAAGCACAAATCACAAATGCCATGTGAAAAAGCTTATTCTGCATATAAAGAATGTTTAGTATTTTCTGAGACAAAGTGAACCGCGGGAAAATGTTGGTACCCAATAAAAACGTAACGGCTCTATGTTGAACATATAAAAATGTGTAAAAGCTGAGGCGCTAAGAGGCTCTTGCGAGTCGACGCTGATGGCGGCGGACCGCGGCAGAGGTGCATGCGCCTTACTCACTCGTAGGACAATGACATCGCACGTTCCGCACCATAAAACAACCTGGATATTATGAAGTGTTATCTAAGCCATTTTATTAGCGTAAAAATGTAGACAGAGCTTATTATTGCGTCATTAAATCTTTCTCGCCTCTTTCGCGAACGCTGAATCATTTCAAAATATTCACCGACGACAGTCCGCAGGATTCGCGTTTGTCTTCATACCAATGACCTTAAGACAATAAAAACCCCGAAAAGAATATTGCTTGTTGGTCACGGAACGATTTACATTTAGGTAAAGGTGATTGCTCAACGATCAATTTCAAGATTTTCCTTACTTATCAGTGTCAAGTTACGTGTGTTCAAGAATATTTTTGATCATTTTTGGGCGATAAGGTTCTCCCCATTTACAAAAAGTTCAAAAAGATATTTGAAAAAAGTGAACGTATGCCGACAATTTTTTATTCTCTTAAGCGTTGAACCATATTATCCCTCGACAGTATTGAATGAATGTAACAGGCAGACAAGCTTTAACCGAGTTGAACATCGTATATCGGTCGGTACAAATACTAATTGTTAAAAGACCTATTCAAACATAACATGAGAATTTTTACTTGGTAAATGGTAAAGTGGACATGTCTATTTGTCTTGTTATTTAGAGTGTGGGTGCCATGAGCGTGGGTATCTCGCAGACACTTTAGGGAACGCAGTTAATGCACCACTTTAACAGAGCCCTAGTCGGTAAATCGAAACGATAAATTTGTGTTATAAATTTTGTCAGTAGTATACGTTCATTCTATTCTTTATTGTTAACGTGAATTTTATAGCGACACTTGGAGAGCGAATACGAATGAAATGAGCTTTGCAATCGATATTATCATTTCTTATTGTTAGAGAGCGTTTGAATATGTCTGCTTGACAAAGCGCGAGGATGCGAAGAGCTTTTTTGTGTCGTTGTAAATCTTGTTCCGTGGAATTTCTATTCTACTATATAAAGATACCTTTCTTTTCTTACATTAGATGTATATACTCGTAATACCTTTATGTTTTGCATAAGTAAGTACACATTTTCCTAGTGAAAATTGTTTTTATAAATATTTCCAATTTTTGCGATTCTTATTTTAAAAGCAAACTAGAATAAGAATAAGGTCACTACTATAATCAGTTGGTGTATATCATTGTGAAAAGTTTGCATCCTCATTCAAAAACAAATCATTAGATATAAAGTTCTAATAAATTAAAAGTGTACTTATAAGGAATGATCTCGTTAAAATGGCGTCAGTTAACATAGTATTGAACAACACGAAATTTGGCACAATGACGTCAATACTTTCACGCCTTATATGAGATTGATTGGCATGGAAAGAGATAACTATTACCTATTGTAAGTAATAAAAACTTGAGCCGGCAAAAAACTTGGGCTAAATAACATCATAACCTACATTCCAATTGGTGGTACCGAGCACCGAGCAAGGTGTTACCGCTGAATGTGAATTTTAAACAGACTTAGTGTAGGGCCATATTCGAGTGTTTCTCTTTTATCGGTCATTGTGACTGGCATCGCAGCTTGGTAATATTCTGATATTGATATTCAGTCGGCGACTCGCCGCGAGGTTCTTACACACTTGCACCAACGCTTACATCGGAAACCAATAACCATTCTGTACTAGAACATTACTTTTGTAAAACTATAAGTGGAACCGTATTATTCCTGCCTAGTTAACTACAATACTTGTTCTTATTTCAAGGGGAAAAGAAATTCAGTCACATTAATTATAGTCATGATTTTTACAATAAACAAAATCACGAACTACACGCTTTGATTATTACATAATAGTACACGGGAGCTGTCTATTGTTAATAAATCTTATTAAATATACCATGAAATAAAGTCACGTCACAAAATTACAATATAACAAGTGAAACAGAAACGGTTTACGAGCTTTTTTGCGACATTTTTGTGGTCCGGTAACGGTTTCAGCTCCTACACCGCGACTGGTAGAGTGGTAGAGGCGACTTGACGGACACATTGCACTCGCGCGGCCAACCGAGTTTTGATGTCATCTACAAAACTAGCGTGCTATTGACATACTATATTGTCTTACTTTTGAGTGATACCACTTGTTGCGTCATTTTATTTATATTAACTGTTGTATATATTGGGGATTCGACGTGATCGACTCTAACAAAGTGCATCAAACATATCCGTAGTACCACAAGATGAAAATGCATGTTTAGTGAGAATCGTTGTACAGTATCGATCCACCGCAGTCATTAAAACCATTGGCCATTCTGCTCCATTGTGGCTTTCGATTGTTACGAGTCTATAAACCTATATAAAGTGGAGGTATGTGGGTAAATATTAAATGTGAATGGCAACACATGTGCGTCGAGTGTGGCAGGTTGTGAGGGTCAATGGCACCTGCGAGGCCCAGATTCAGTTCCCCATAAGTTGCCATTTTCTCAGGAAGCGGCGACGGCGCGTGGCACGCAGCTCTGTCGACGGACGTCGCCGCGCCGCGAGCGCATTCTGTCACGACGGGACTGCGCGCGCGCATATTGACGCGCGCTTTCATTAATGCGGAGTCACTGGAGTCGCCGAAGACGACGCTAACTTTTAACGTTGCTTAATTTTATAGCTGCCATTTATATAACGGCTATGACTCGGCATGGTTCAGAAGAATTACCGTAACTCATATTCCACTGGCTTAGTTTTAGATTGTAACGCGATTAAGTACGCAGACAATTAAGTGTAAAACGTCTTCGTTAAAATCCATGAACTAAAGTGTTAACATTCGTATTGTCTTTTTTTGTTGCTAAAAAATGTAGTTAACATCACGGCCATTAGGTATATTTAAAGGAAGAACGTCATCCAGCCATTTAGCTCCCGTCAACTAGGCGTATTTCCGTGCTCTAAGTGTGAAACACTTAAAGACAAAAGAATCGGAAGCTTGACGACCTTGTGAGTCTACCATCATCAATGATTGCAGCTATTTATTTCTGATTTGCTATTTATTTTTTGGTCACGTATGCATATTCTTTTGCGCTGTTTGTATTGTCTGTCTAATGTTGCTAATCGTCATTGTAGTAGGTACTGATGGTTAGGAACATTAGTTAATATACATTACTTTCATTTTTACTGAATGCCTAAGAAATTATCTACAATTTTTTTGTATCTATTTTTTTCACGGAGTCTTAAGTTCTTAGTTTGATTTTTTTTTATTTTATTCGGATGTTGGGTAAAAATCCCATAATTTACGTACCTAGACCTACATAGATATTTTGTACATACTTTGTACCGAACACTAGTAGTTACTTAATTAAATAACTAAGTTGTATCTAATCTAAGCAGGATTACATTACCATGAAGTACTATAACTACAAATGAATGTCATTTGGATATACATGAGTAAGATCATGGTCACTTTCGTTGTCCAAATTTTAGAAACTGTGCTATTGAAGTAGTTAACGTAAGGGTTGTTGTTATTTACAGATCACAACCTAGCTAAACGATTGACCTGTTTTTGAACATTGCAAGCAGACTGAAGAACTGAAAGTACAGTTTGATGGCTATGCAGTGAACAATAGGTCGGATGCGGACGGCGTGGCGGGCGGGCGGCGCGTCGGTAGCGGCGACGGCGGATAGCCAGCCGCGAAACCTTCACCCTGCACTTGAACTCGAGTGCGGCCGAGCCCGGCCCACCCGCACCGCCCGCCAGCGCAATCAACCGAACCGAAACCGACTATTCCTACACCATATTTACCAATACAATTAACTAAATTTTCCGTTCAAACATAAAAAAATACCCTATACAAACAATAGACCAAATTTCATATTTTTACGTAAACCCTTGTTAGATGTACTCAAAACGCTATAATTCTGTACGTAACTTCAAGTAAGATTCTTTACAACAAAGTATGTACTTAAAACAGAGCGCATAAAGTTGAAGAGTGAGTTAAAATGTCTTTATGGACCTCCCAGAGCCGCTGATGTGGTTTTATTATTCTACCCAGTGTAACTTCCGAGCGGAATTCGCAAAGGCAACACACTGACCCCGAATAATAAATTTCGCCGGTAAATGAGCCCCGAGGGGACCCGCAACCCACAACGAATTCAACGTAAGATAAATACGAACTAACTATAAGAAACCGTCTGTCGACTTCTTAGACGGAGGAACGAATCTTTTAAGATTTGATAATGACTAAGATAACTTAAGATTATAAAAGAAAAACTCGTGAGGAAAATGATAAACGTTTATAAAATAAGTACCAATAGAGTTAAGAATTCTTGGCAAGTATTGAAAATCCTTAAACCTTGATCGGCCAAGGTTTATCGAATTATTCAAGAAAGATCTAGAATTCGGAGACTGTTAAGAGATAATTCACAAACATACCACGCTAAAATGTTTACGCGTTTAATTCTTCAACTGTACGTGCCGCCGAACTCTCGGGAAACTTTAAGAAGAGAGAGGCGTACTTTTAGCAACAAACTAATGTTGCTCTTTTAGTTTGGCTATAAACTTAAATTATTTCACATGCACTAGTTTTTCCTTTTAAATTAAGAGTAGTTAATATTTTTGAGGAAATACAAAAATTATAAATAATCGTGATATTGTGCAATTTAAAAGTGTACAATATCCTCAATATGCAGGTAATGCATCAACAGCTTGATTTGATTTCAATCTACTTTGTAAGTACAATCGTGAATGATTAGCAGTGGTGACTGTGAAATATTGAATCCGCCACGCTCGTTGTGGTGGCACGCGGCTGTATCCGATTCACTCACGCTATACTATTTCACCTTTATTCAATTTATACCAATTCAGCTGTTATTAATTAATCAATAAGTTTACATATACTAGATCAATTTTGCAATTATTTATATTTTTGTTAGTTGAAATGCTCACACAAGATTTTTGATTGCGGTTACAGTTTTTCCTTTTCAGGCGTTTCATTTTTCGTCTTTTTATCAGATAGTGGTTTTTCTAATTAAATTATCAATTTTAAACTAAAATCTAGTTTAATTATATTAATTAGGTATACGCGTAACATTAAAAAAAATCGTATCCCGAATGCTAAAAGATTAATTTAAAATACATATATTTGACTTTTTTGATTTTTGAGGAAATTAATTAACCAAATAAATGTATGCTTAAAAAGTTGTATTTTGTTACAATAAATTTATATCCTGTAGTTTAATATGTTATAATAGTTGTAATAAGGCAATGTATCGGAAACGGCAAATATTGCACGTTTATTAACACGGTGTAAATACGCTCTTGAGCCTGAACAGCGGAAAAGCTCACAGACCGGCTTTTTCAGACGCCTCGCTTGTCCGCGCTTTGGATCAATGTGTAACAAACTTGATTTATAAATATTGTATTAAATTTTTGATAGATGTAAAGTGTTAAAAGCTGAAAATACTTATTTAAAAAATATAAATTATGATAATTTAAGATAAATTTTAAAAAAGAACTTACCACTCTTTCACAACAGATATATTCGCGTACACTAGGACCGCTGGCAGTTTATAATTGAAAGTTGTTGATACAGAGTGTGTATCAGTGTCCAAGTAGTTAACAGTTAGATTGTATCGTTGTAGATTCCGGAACGTGGTGCTTTCGGCACGGCCGGGCCGGCACTGACGCGAGGCGGCGAGGCGGGCGCTCGCGCGATGCCGCCGTTCTCGGAGGCTTCGCGGCGCGAGCTTTCAGCGACACACGACCCGCACGCACTGCACACTGCACTCGCCCTCGTCTACCCACGCGTTGCGATTCTCTCGATCGTCTACTGTTCCGAACGCCCGACGCACGTTTGAACTCTTGGCGGCGCCCGCTTTAGCGTATAAATATGAGGTCCGGTGGCGGGGGTCGGCGTCGGAACCCGACGCATCGCGAATCCACATCGGCATAAATTGAAGATGCAGCCGATGTCCTCCCCATTGATTTTATTGCTTATCTATTAGATATAGGCAATTAGCAAAATTCTCACCGACGTTGTCGTGACCATTTCCGTAATCAATGCGCATGTTATGTATAAATTATTAGATAACAGAGAATCAACATACAACACTATAATGAATTATGAAGCAATGAGCATGGTACTACGACTACAACTTGTGATGGCGCATACAATGTTTAGAATATACCTATAAAAAAGAAAACAATTAAGATATTATTAGAATTATTAAATTTTGCATGGTAAATAAAAAGTGGTCACGGATATTAAAGGTAAATAAGTAGTTTAGATGAATGATGAAGATTTCAAGAATAATTTGTACCAATTACTTGAACAAATATTTAGGAAAAACTTTTTTCGCCTACGTACTGAATTAAATGTACCTATTTATAAATAAGAATACTTAAGAAAGGTGATGTACCTTTGAGAAGACGGAAAATCGCAAATGTTTGTCATATTTTGTTTTAATACTTCGCATTTGCATAAAACAACGAGCCAGTAACTGCGAACTCTTTAAGTGGATGATGTTAGAGCAAAACTGAAGTGGAAAACTAAGTCGGGTAGGGAAGGTGTTTTCCTCAAAGTTTTCTTTCTTTTCGCCTTCGTATTTCATTCATAATTAATCATATCAAAGCTTAGATTCTGTTTTGTATTTTTTACGCGAATAACGCTGTTCTAGTATCACAATGTATAATGAAAGTTACAGAAAACGTTACCCTCCTTCTTGCGCAGTCGGGTAAAAAGTGCGAGTTGAACTCACTAGGGTTCCGTTGCGTTCCAAATTTGTAGTATACTACTATGTAGTATGTAAACTACTATGTGTATATGTAGTAACTAATATATGGTTTTCGGATTATTATCTTTACTGGTGCTATAATATACATTGCGTCTTGCCAAAATTTGGGATTCTAGGTCAGCGGTAGTTCCCATATATGCAGTAGGCTTTGATTCATTTGAGAGTGTCAAAATTTACGGTTTAGTTGGGGAGACGTGGAGTATCGACTTTCACCCATCTGATAACGATAATACGACTCTGATAGCTTGCCAATCGAAAAGTGTTTATGGCATATTTTTTCGATTTTAAAATGTCAAAGCATGGCGATAACACTCCATGTACGGATTTTGCAGGGAAGCCATATTACAAAAATAATCATATAAACATCTTTCTATCGATGCCAATTTTTATTGATTATCAGATCGGTATTGTTATCTATATTGACATACCTGTTCATACCTTGCCAGGTAGGCATGAACATAAATACTTTGGCATAATCTCCATGTTAAGAACTATCAGTTAAAAGTAAATTTGTTCGGTTATCAAAAGAGTAATATATATAGAAAAGTAAAAAAAAAAATAGCCATGAACACTGTTCGATAGGCAAGATATCATAGGCAATAAAATTTGACACAAAATTTGTGTAATAGTGGAAGTCATGTTCAGCGTCTCTTAGGTCAGAATGACGTAGTATGATCGGCCGTATCTTTGGATTGCGATGACATTAATTTGAAGTAAATTCCTAAAGAAAAGGGCCTTGACAAGCACACAGACATATGGACATTGAAAAAGTGATCCGATAAAGTTTCCTTTAGAGGTATGGAACCCTAAAGACCATAACGATTTCAAAAAATTGCAAGTACCTACTTATTTCTAAAACTACTTATTACCATAACATGTAAAGTTTAAAAAAAATGTTAATGAGGAAAAAATCGAGTCACATGGACATTTATTTGTCCATTTGTCTAGTTCAACACGCGTCAGATAACCGCCATTCAAAGACTTTTGATGAGACTTTCACTGCTTAACTGTAACATATTATACGCGGCGATAGCCTAATGGATAAAATTTGACCTCGTGATCGAGAGTTTTTGAACCATTCGCATCATTAAGAATATCTACTGTTTATGTGAAGCTCAGTAGGTATTGACTATTTGCATGTCAAGTCGAATCAGTAGATATATTTTTATGTAACGTCAAAACGTTTCGCTCTATAATTTTTTATTTGATTTCGATTTGTAATCAATTTAACAATATGACGTCATAATTTTCTATTGTCAAAGCTATTAGTCTACCTATATAATTATATAATGATTATAAATACCAAAACGTGTTAAACGTAAACGATTAAATTGTGGATGAACATTTTTTTCAGACAATAAAAAGGCTATTATTACTGGATTACTGTAAAAACTGCCGTGTCTTAAGTCGTTACCACGACTTAAGAAAAATATCACCCTATTTCTTCCCGTGGGTGTCGTCAAGGCGACTAAGGGATTTTCCACCGGAGGACGGGCATGAGCGTCCTCTGAATATTTTTAAAGCCTTACTGCGATCACCAAACCGCTCGCCAAGCGTGGCGATCATGGCAATTACCTAAAGGATCTATAATAGTAGGTTCTACTGGGGAGACATCATATGGGTTGATATTGCTATGTCTATAAAATAATTATTTATTTTTATTGATTGATATTACATTCGGGATCTAAAATATCATATTGTGGGGTATTATATCACGTAAGTAGGCACGCAAATGCTAAATACCTCTTTGAAACTTCTAAGTAATACATGTTATAGGATTCAAGCATAACTATATTTTTAAAAATTGCAAAACTAAAGAAAGAATGTTGAAACAAATAGACTAAGCTATTACAATTATTTGTCTAGATTAATGTAGTACTATATTCTACTGGGGTGGAATGCTGTCGACATTCAAACCATCTTTGTACTACATAAGAGGGCTATCCGAGCTATTTATAACTTAAGTACCAGGCATTCACTGAGGAAACGTTGTAACAAGTGGATGTTATAACAGTGTGATTTCAATATTTTTCACTATTTTATTTATTTTCACGAAAACGTAGAACGTATAAAATTGTAGTTAAGTAAGTACCTAAATAATTTTTATACCTGTCTAGGTATGCTGAAACTTTTTATAGCCGTCCTGTTAGGCCTTACAAAAAAACTAGTTAATATTAAACTGTCAATAAATTATTGAGTCCTAGGTACCTTTATTTATTTTAAGGTATAACGAGTGCCAACAGATTTGATATTGAGCTATTAATATATGTTCTAATTTATTATATATTCTCACAGCTTATGTAAATAATCTTCTGTCTGTCATAATCTGATTAGCATTTAATAAAGCAAAATCAATAAAAACAATAATATTAGATTGAAAACAATATGCAAAAAAGTAGAGCAAATATTCCCAACTGCTGTCGCAGGATTTAATTAGAAACTGACAACAAACTAGTTGGTTTTCAGCTTAAAGCCATTATTATTATTTATTAGTCCCGTATTAGAATATACCCTTTTGTAATTTTCTTCACGACAACATCTGGTACTCCGCCTCTCGTATCCAGCTCATATCACCCGCCAACCTTCTTTAAATCGTCGTTCCTAAAATATAAACCCAACGAAATTTAAATTTGTTATAAAAATATTGAATTGCATTAGCGAATGGCGAATTCACAAAAAAAATACTGTGATAATGCTGATAACAAGACATCGAGGAGTGTGCGCCTCGCGAACATACTCGTGCAGTACTTCATAATTCGTTACGCATGAACACGCCAATTACCAGTTACTTTTAACTCTGTCATATAATTTCATAAAAGAACATTTTCAAGGTACAACATAAAAATGTAAATACGAACGTAAAATGAAAGACTAAATAAATCAAAGTAACAACTTTAGCATGTTAATTTATATGTTTATAAATTCTAATATAAACATTGACAAAAGAGGTGTTATTAAATTTGTTTTGATCTATGTTGCCAGATTTTAAACTAAGAAAAAAGTGTTTTATTCTGACATATAACCGTTTATGAAAATAAATCATGATTAAAACCTGAAAGAGTGAAGTGACGTCTACGTTATGTACGTTCTTGTTACGTAGATCGCGATATCAAATCAAACACGTGTTATGAATTCACCGTGACACAGGAACTAATCCCATCTAATTATGCAATTAATTTTTCATGATTACATAAACTTGTAGTAGGTACATAGTTTTTTTGTGTTTAAGCTAACATAAATAAAAATATTGTTTGAAAAAAGTTTTGATTCAAGATATTTTTATTCAAGTTAGCTGCTGTTATAAACTCATTAGTTTTTGACCAAATAGCTATCTACATAAAAATAGGTTATGCATTTTATTTTCTAGATAATTAGTGAGTTTTAGTGTAGCTATTATTTAGTTAAAATAGGATATGTTAAAAGTAATAGAAAATGCCCTAAGGCGGAGAAGGTCAGATTCGTAGTAGGTCAGTTTCTGAGTAGGTCAGTTTCTGAGTAGGTCAGTTTTTTTTAATGTCAAAATGTGTATATATATTCGTAAATATAATTTTGAAGCTAATTGCTAAGGCACCGGACTCGCAATTGTGAGCTCTGGGATTCGAATCCTACCCATTATACTACCGACGTGAACCCTCTCCTAACACAATATATAGGATAGGATTGCTAGTAATGTCGGACTCAAAATCCCACATTGCTATTTATCTTATTAAAAACAAAGTAGTAGATATACTTATATACTTAAACTTATATAGTACCTACACAAATCACTGGTCCGCTACAATCGCTAAATAGATTGTTTACAAATTTCAAATGAGGATAAGTCATGATAAAGAGTATTTATTTATTATAAGAGCCTACTTTCTTCAATGAGAAGAACATACCTAATATGTATTATTTTCTCTGTGCCTAAAGATAGGTACTTACTCTTTATAAAATTATTTAATGATTACGGCTTTCCAATTAATAATTTACAGGCACGATTATAGCTTAATCGCAATGATTCCACACAAAGCAACAGTTATCGTTCTTGAAATAATAGTTGACACAGGTGATATTTTCCAATCTATCACCTTCAATTGGAATCACGTAAGAGACGCGTCATGCAGTGTACACTTTCGATCAATGTAGTACAATTATCGCCGCGATTGTTTTATTTACATACTCACATAGTTGAAATGAAAATAGAAGAATGCGAAAAAACGTTTGTAGTTATTAAACTACAATAAATAAACGTATTTTTGGAAACATTACCTAATAGGTACACAAATTCTGATACTTTTATCTGTTGGGTCATGTTTAGTCTTAAGTAAAAAACCAGCAAAAAGTCCTATACCTACTCGTGTAACGATATTTATAGATATAAAACTGATTATATACAACCTTTATCCGCATTTTTTTTCAAGTCTACAATCTTAGTTAGGTACCTAATAAGTTAAAATAAGTAAATTAAATGATAGATAGATATGATATACATGCAGGTTGTCCCAAAACTATGCCACACGGAGGGCCGTAAAAGTACCATAAATATTGTAGATAGAACATTTTACTGAAAGAAGATTTAATTTTGATTTTAAAAATACTTCGATAAGCATTCAAAGGTTTTTAAATAATCGATGTTTAAATAGTCGAAACCGTCTAATGTGTAAAAACACCAGCCTGTATTTTTATGACCCCAAAGGGTCAGTCAAAGTTATTATTTTCTAAATGACATAGTATCATCAGCAAACGGAAAGCTATGAATTTTACATGAAGTTCTTCTTTCGGTAAAATGTTATATCTACAATATTTAAGGTACTCTCCCTCCGCGTGGCGTAGTTTTATCACACACTGTATGCTGATTTAGTCAGTCAAATCCTTGTAGGGGGGGAGGGGGGGGGGGTGATCAGACCATGATGTTAATAGCCAGCATAATTGATTAAATTAGCGTTCACCTTCGACACGAGGGGTTCTTGTTAATTTAGATAATAAACCATCTTTTTAGGGTTCCGTAACCAAAATGGCAAAAACAGAACCCTTATAGTTTCGTCATGTCCGTCTGTCTGTTTGTCTGACCGTCCGTCCGTATGTCACAGGCATTTTACTCAAAGACTAGAGATTTGATGAAAAGGTGTCTTGTAGTCTTGTAGTAGCCCCTACTAAGACACCTTTTCATCAAATCTTAATAAAAATAATATTAAATATTTTTAGGAGGCACTGCGTACATCTACGTGTGGCACGTCATTTGACAGATCTTTCAAAAACATTTTAAGGTTTTTAATAAACTTTTCTGATTGACGAAAAATTTTTGGAAATAATCGCTCTTAAAGTTGCATAATTTGTGTCCTAATTGTTGAACCGTGTGACCAAAAAATCACAAAGGTAGCGCTTATAAATACTTTAAACTAACATTATTTTGGACATGATCGGATATACCGTCATTGAGTTATTGCCGAAAAACTGCGTTTCTCAACAAAAGGGTGTAAGTGCCATGAACATACGCTCTTTTGCTAATGCAATTATTAAAGGCTGCGGAACCCTACTCTGAGCATGATCCGACATGCTTTTGTCCGGTTTTATCTGTGTATAATAATTTAGTACCTACATATAAAATAATAGTTAATAAATTATTAAATAGTTAAGTAATATAAGCATTAGTAAATAATTTGATTTCACAGTAGCAAATATAATGTAGTAGGGTAGATAGTTTGTAGTAGTTTAAGTAGAAATAAGTATTTTTTTATTCTATTCTTTTTTATGTTTGCATTAGTTATAACAAGAAATAAAAGGCTTTTATATTTTATTAATGAATCGACAATTCTAAAAACCAAAACAAATTATTTTCCGGACATTAGGCTCACAAAAAAAATATGAAAATGTTTGGAGTTAATTTTACCACAGCCACTGCACTATTGAGGGAAAAACGGTATGTAACCGTAATATTTTAAAAATCTAGCCTTTATTTATGGTTTATATTAAATATTATTACTGAACTTAGCCATTAAATGAAAAATTTGCACATCCATTATGGTAAAATATGGCTAATAAGACACCCAATTCACACTGTATCTGAACATATTCAAGCAAATAAAATTATTTATTATTGATTTGTGATAAATATAGACCGTTATATACAAAGGTATAAATTCGAAAATGTTATTTTAATTAAGACATCTACGTTTTCCGGAAGAACAGTAAATAATTTATTACAAATTCCTAATTACTTAAAGAACGACATGATTATTAAATTTAAATAACCCGTTTACTCCTTTCGCCTGGCTAAAGCGAAATATATTTTCGTGTCAAACAGTTTGGAAACAAGGTGGAGTCAGATGTACTGTAAATAATATAATACGAGATTGTAAATCTTTTTGGAACGAAGTTCCTTATCGCGCGTTGTGAAAGGGGGCTAGACGGAAAAAAATCTCACGAAAAGTTGTAACGACACTTTTTGACAAAAACAAAAGCCGAGCGGCGTGCGCGTAAGATATGAACATCTAAATTGACGAAGAAGTCACCTGTCGATTTGGTCTAGAGGAATAAATTCGGTACACAGTATTGGTGACAATTGTGTAGTTGTGAGTTCGAGCTTTCGATATACAATCGTCTTTTTGTAAGTTATTTTCGTTTCGTCTTTCTATTTCGCATTGAACAGTGTGGTGTTGCGTAGATTATAAAAAAAAAAAATAAGAACTTCGTTCCATCCGGGTGTCCCTTGACACTTCTCAAGTTTTTTTATTATTTTTTTGGAGAGGAATTAAATCGTTGTTCGCTTGAAAAGGAATACCGTGATGTGTGACAGTGTCTAGTTTCGTAAACTGTAAATAAAATGCTCAGTAAGTAATAGAGTCATTCATTCGCTCTGCGTAAACACTTTAGCTTATCTAGAAATATCACAAAAACACATGCCAATTACACAAAATTACTGAGGTAATAAAAAAGCAAAACATTATAGTAGTTTGTGCAGAATCAACAACTTATGGGGTTTCACTTAATTTCAACAAGGCTGATGGTATGCAAGCTGAAGGTATTTTATGACTTTAAAATTTGCGTCCTTTTAAAAAATAAAGGTCAATCTGTAATCAGCCTTATTTAAGATTGGATGAAATAAAAGTCGTGAATAATAACGGAGATGTCGTGATTGTCCGTTGATCCGTAGGTATTAAATAACAACTTTTTATTCGATAATAATATTTAATACCTATTAAGTCAATAGTATTTTAAATAATGTTAATATATAGTAAACGTCATTATATTATTATGTAATTTAGGTTTTTTTTAAATATTCTGTTTTACAAGAAAAGCACTTACCTTAACAAAATTAAGTCGTATTTAATTCAGTTAATATTAATAAGTAATTTTAATAAGAGTGTGATTTTATGGATCAATGGAGGAAAAAATATTTATTTTTTCATTTCCTACACAGTGTTGTTTAAAAAAAATTCAACATTTAACGCGTGAAAATTATTGAAGGAGATTTGAAATAATCCTATTTAAAAAAAATGTGTACCTACCGATACCAATTCTTAATTACTTAAAGAACGACATGATTATTAAATCATATAGTACCTCCATAACACACACATTCTACACATGTAGTTTCTCTTTAGTAATATCGAGACGACCTGTTTTTGCAAAGAGGTTTCTTGTCAAGGAGGTATTAATGTCAAATTTACTAGGGCAGAGTAGCTGTCAACAAAATACTACAAACATGTAGATACACTGACATGACATACACTCGAAAGACAAATATCTGAATTAATTGGGTCGCCGCGTATAAACAGAAATAAATAACATTTGAACTATTAACAGACTCAATAAATTGTTTTTCGTGCATATAATCCTCTTACAATTATTAATAATAGTATTAACAGTATTTTTGATTACATTTCAATACAAGTTATTATGTTTAGTAAGTGTCAAATCAGTTAAGGCCAGTGACATTGCGAAGCGCCACTTTTTTATATTAATTAAAGCGGTCTCAATCCTAACATAACGGCCGCAAACATTACTATGCTAATTTATTATTAGGGTATTTTCTTAGCATCCGCAATGTGACATACATTTTTTTAAGTCGTAGGTAACTGTAGCGGAAATATGATTGATAGTTGACCGTTTAAGTACGCTTCAGATGTCCGTATCTCCCCGAGATCATTCTGTGTGCAAATCTTAATCTGTGTGCCAAATCGTAGAGCAACAGTTGATTAATCAAAATATTTGTTAGACGGTAAACAAAGGGAGATTGAATTGAAAAATAGACGCAGATAGTCGTACCTTGTTACATATCTTGCACATAAATTAAATAATTTATACTTAAATGATAAATAAGGACTACCTGTATCTGGAGTATCTACATACCTACATTTAAATTTATAAAAATTGACAAAGCGTTCATGTATTAAACGATTAATTTTGAATCCGTTATACCGCAAACTAAAAAAAAGATTTTACTCTAAATTACACCAATCATAAGATAAAATCTTGATATGGGAATTTCCAGAGCCTCTCGTAAAAGATACTTCATAAAAATGTGCATACGTATTCGAGCCGCAATATTAAGTTCATCACGACGTCACCTGTCTCAAAGACAATAATGCTGGGCGTGTATTTGGGGGCGGATATGAGCTGAATAAAGAATCGCGATGTGTGCAGATTTCGCGGGTGTAGTGGTAGCTATTCATAGGTAGCGACTATTGATTTTGTCCACCCCAGACCGCACACCCGCCGAACTGCATCCAGTCCCGCTGCCTAATACTTAATTCTCATCTATTATTATCAATTTATTGACTGCCTTGCAATATTAGTTTCTGGCTGACCCGAAAATATAACATCCAATGTGAATAATATTTTTAAGATAAACTAGAGGCATTGATAGAGTTATTAAGTGATAAATACTAAATTAATTGTGGATTATGTTTTTAGGTACGGATATTCACCGCTTTTTATAGTTTTGAGGAAATAAAGTACCAAGTCTTTAGTTTATAAAATACAATGCTCTTATATTAAGTGCATTGCTTTTTTAGTAACCTTCGCGTTTAAGTACCCATTTGGGTGTATGTACCTACACGTCACATTCAAACGTTGCATTATGTTTTTTTCAATATTAATTGACTAGGTTATGTAACCCGAAACAAAAATATATAAACACAAATATTTCACACGATGGTTTTCCTTACAGGATGCAAAAAGATGCGCCATGAGAGTTGGTTATTGGATCTCAGAGGATGCAGCGGCGCAGGCCTTCCACGAATTTCCCGGTTATAAAACCGGTCAAGCTCGGAAAGTGTTTCTCGATGAGTCGATACAACACGATAGGTATACAAACTTGGTATACAAAAACGATTGGGATAAATAAATACGACACCGTAGGTAACTAGGTATGTTTGTACATGACACTTCCACTTATCTGAATACTCACTGTAGTGTATAAAAGACCGTTGAAAAAAACTACTTGTATAATATTATTCGCCTTGACACAAGGCCAACATAACTGCGGAGGGTTCCGTTAATCTCAAATGAAATTCTGTTTACTCTCTTCCAATCATATAGGCTAATTTTTATCGACAGTAAATACCGAAATGTATTACATTGTGGTAAACGGGATTTAAGCAATTCTAACATTACCTAAGAATTTTATATTTGTGTTTTGTGTTTATAATTTACATATTTATAATCGAATTAGTCACCAAGTGACCAAACATACCGTTGAAAACGAGAAATATTCTTGTATAAAACTAGACAGTGTTCTACATAATACTGAATTATAACGGGTTTCTTATTTCTGTAGCAAAGTTAATTAGTGCACAGACACCCAATTCACGGAATATTCTCACGCTTTGCATATGCGACGTAACTTGTAGAACTGGAATATTTTTATCATGAGTCATTTAAAGTGTAACACTAGAGCTTGTTTCGATCAATATTACTTTTATTATGCCGACACAGTCATCTCTTCTCAAAGCCTAGGAGTATCGGATATATCTTATGAGATCTAAAATGATTCAATATTAATATGCCTGTATAGAAGTCTAAACATCAATATAATCGGAATACTTTATACTAGACATTATTTTTTAGGGTGCCGTAGCAAAAATGGCAAAACGAAACCCTTATAGTTTTACTTTTTCCGTCCGTCTGTCCCCAGGTTAGCTCAGAGACCCTTAATCTGATAAAAGTACCTAATCTTCTACAATTGTCATATAAAACACAAATTTAAAAGTAATGCTGCTCGTCTTACATACGTTTAATCATAATTAATCAAATTGAAAAGTATATAGGTACACAATCTGACCCAAAAAAATAGAGTCATTGCCATTTTGTGTGAATTTGAATTGAGTACTATAAAACTCGATTAGATCAATAAAACACATAATCTTAATACTCAAGATAATATAAATTAGACCAGTTGATAGAATAGGTATATAAAATAGTAATATCCTTATAATATATTCGACACAGAAACAGAATCGTTGGCTAAAGAATATAAAATCATATTACGGTAAATACAGATTGGACGAATGCTACTTTTACGAAGCCAGTTAGTATAGAACTGAGCATGTTTACAAAGTATTTAGGTACGTAATTTTGTGTACCTTCATGTGGCAATACGTTATAGTACATAAAGTCAAAATGCGCCGTTTATGTCAAAATCATAATAGCTTTTCACAGATTTAGACTTATTTGACACACCTGCTCATCCATTATATATAATTTATAACAACATGTAGGGGAGCTAACCCAATTTTCTTTTTTAAGATTTTATTTTACCACTTGTCGGCATAACTAATGTGTATCTCTGTCAAATTACAGCTTTCTAGTACTAATCACGGGTTATACAGCCCTAGTATGAGTACAAATTAGTTTAGCCATGTAAGTACCTACTTTTTATTTTCCCTGTGCCTTTGATTACGTTCATATTAGCCATTATAGTCATTTAACAGAGATTGTTTGGTAGAGTGACAGTTAAAACAATATAAATATTTATCCTTCTCCTCCAGAAAGTTGTCGACATTGTATCGACTACAATCGTCGAGGTGTTGTACTGGTGTGGTTTAGGGATTATCTTACAAATCGTCAACAGTGTGTTCAGCTGAATAACTGCGAAAGTGGTAATCATTACTGCAAATTTGGGGTACCCCAAGAGAGTACGGCTGGGCCAACACTGTTTTCATTTACATAAATAGCATAAATAGTGTTTTCCAACCCAACATCGATTGTTAAAATCGAATCGATTTTGGATAGGACGACAGTGTTATCAGGCTTCATTATAAATGCACACTGATGACACTGCCCTTTTTTTCTATGAATTTCTTTCATAGAAAAAAAGGGCAGTGGCACAATATTATACAAGCGGCTGAAAACTCACTAGGGTTACCGAGTGGCTGGAGAACAGTTTTCTGACTCTTAATACGTCTAAATCTATATACATTATGTTTCAGTAAGTGTCACATTACCGACGCATCCCCAAAAGCTAGAGCTTAAACTTTACATGTTTCTATGAATCGCACTACCAACCGCATTTCTTGCACGTATGTCTCTCTCTCGGGTAAACTCTCTAAAATATCTAGGGGTAATAGTGGATAGTAGATTAGACTAGAGAGCTCATACTCTTCGATTACCTGCTAAAGTTAGAAAAAATTACAATACATACAACATGCAGTGTTTACACTAGGGCAGATGTCTACACACACACACCACACACACACACACAGATTTAGACTAGACGCACGCACGCACGCACGCACGCACGCACGCACACACACACACACACACACACACACACACACACACACACACACACACACGTCATAAATGTCTTGTAACTTTCAGCTAGGTAGTATATTTGAAAGTAATACAGTTCGCACTAGTTCAGGGCCCAGAGAATTCACAACTTTTGTATGATCTTTATGTCAATAAATTATATTATTATTATTATCAACTATTTATCATCACTCATGTGTTTGTTACTTCCAAGTATCTACTCACCACTCGATATTATTTCCTAATTTTGGCCAATTTTCAAGTATTGGATACCTACTTTTTTTTTAGTTACGTAATTATTATTATAGATTTAAATTATATTTAAATAACATTTTGAAATGCATTTTTAAATAGTATACCTACTGTCAGTCTGTGTATCTTTTTATGCTATAGTGTACCTAATGTCAAAGTATATCTTTTATGCTAATTTATGATAAATTAAGATTTGTCATGCATGTCATTTATAACATTTACCATTGCCTTTTTGTATGCCTACAAGGGCAAAACATGTAGCACCTACCCACAAAATAACACCTTGCATTACACAAAAGAAAGAAATCTTAATCTACATTTACTTTTCTGGTATATAAAATTACAGTTAAATTCATCCATTACTGGATTTGGTAAAATCTTCCCCTCTCAGCGAAATCTTGTACCTACCCTATCTCTTATGAATATACTAGTTTTGCCTATTTTTGCCGATAATCTATACAACGGTGCAATATTTCGAAGTGAGTAAAAGACAAACCCCGTTTTACACGTAGAAGCACCGTAGAAAATGTTTTTGATTACCTACCTACATCATTTTATGAGCGTAAGAAATATACCATACTAAATGTTAGCTCTATAGCCCCGGTCGCTATGATATATAGGTAGTTGGACGGGATAAGCATTCTTAGAAAGGCTAAGATATTGTAAAACATAACTCACATATAAATAATGTTAGTAGGTACATCACTCCGTAGTATGAAATATTTTAAGGAAATTGCATTAACCAGTATCAGACATTATTTAGGAAGTTTATTTTGTCGTTTATGTTAGATCCCAAAATATATTTAAGTCGGTTCACGTACGCTATCCTATAAATAAACAATCGAGGAAAACTGCAGAAGCAGACTCTACCTGCTTAGTTACAAGGCTTTCAAATAAATTATATATTGATAAGTACCTAGTATAGATGTTTTTCCAAAATGTTATAGATTTATACAATAGTCATTTTTTTCTTATATTTACATAGATAAGAATTTAAATTTAGAAACATCAAAATGTTTTGTTAGTCGCGACTAGGATACCTACAACAACAAACTGTTAACATTTTTTATTAGGGTAGGTACCCAGTCAGTTTATTACAGCATATACATCGACTGAACGAGGCGCGGCGCCGGCGACGATTCTCGTTTGCGCGATGGCTATCAGAAGCGCAATCCCCTATTCCTCGCAGTGCTAATCAATGAATAATTACTCTGTTTAAGGGGCACCTCTATAAATAGCCGGCTGGAGCGCTGACCTGGAGCGACGGGTTAGTCCGGCCTGACAGCCGCGGACACTCGCAGCAGCCTCGCTCGCTTCACCCCCCGCAACCCCGCGCCTTGCGCCGCACCACCGCCTCCGTCGTTGCCGCGGTGCCGTCGGCACTAGGGCTGCCAACTATGCTATCATGGCTACCTGTATCTAGAAATAGGTGCTTGCGTGCTACATATCCTATATTTTTTATGTATACGTGGCAATGACAATTAGCTTTGGCGAGTTCTCCCCGCCTAACACTTTTGTTTTATAACTCAAATATCGATAAGCCCGTGTACCATTCGATTAGTTTCCAGGCCAGTGTTAATTTGCAGTCATCGTATCTTAGAGTGGCTACCCTAAGCCGCCGCCGCTCTACTCGACACGCCTCCAACTTCGCATCCTGCCGTTTTTTGCAAAATTAACTACAAAGGAATCTTTGTAGGCAAAATGTAAATAAAGTTTTTCCCGAATGATTTGCCTCCATTATTATTGTATTTTATTTATATTCTTTGGACTTTTAAGTCGAATTTTATTTAACACGTCTATATCTATAATTAGAAATAGAATTTCCGATGCATCGATAGGTGGCTGGCAAGCGCCGCACAACGCTCGTAGGATTGTGCGTGTGATTTTACAAGTAACGGCAGTTCTAACCGAGCTATCGGCTCAGGTACCTTCGGTGCCAAGAGGTTATCGGTTATCGTGCTGTCTGTACAGATAACTACATATATGGTACCTATAAGAATTTCCGATTGAAATTGCTTATGGATAAACTCAGCGAAAATAAACGAATTCTAAACGACTGAACTGCGAGATATTGAGTCATATGATAAGACTTCAGTGTGTTGTTCTAAGAGACTATATCTAAACACAACTGGGTAGGAAGGAAGGTAATATTACAATGTGAGGCAAAAATATGTTACGTATTCTATGGAATGAGGACAAAAGGCTCATAAGAAATGGAACGTATCGTTCTACCTCAATTATAATAAGTTTCTGTTTCTATGCCGGTATTTCTGTTTAATAATAGTATCTTTGATATATGAATCTCATTCGTGGGTAGTCGTGGCGTTTAAGTTCAGGTACGATGGCTAAACAAAACATAATTAGGTTTTTCTGTGAGAAAATTCCCAGAAGAACCAGGAGTCTAGAATTGTACCCGGTGGATGACCCCGGCCATGTCTCATTATAATAAAAACGAAAGACATAACCTAATGTGTTCTGGGCTACCCTATTTTAAAAGTATTTCTGCATGAGAATAAAAATAGCACTGGAGATACAGCATTTATATTTTATTTGGCGAATCGTGGTATTACGTGGAAATAAACAACAATGACACAGACATTGGCGAGGTGGTTACAAGGCTGACTCTAGCGTGATAGCGCGCCGCCCGCCGGTGTGGAACAAATGCAGAGACGACGCCAATTTGCCACTCGTCTTGACAGACACACACTTGCTACCTTGTTTGTATAACGTTAACATGCTCCACTAGAAGTAGGTACTTAAATTTGTTTGCGTACCCAATACATAACTAGATGTCAGAGTTCACTATTAAACACCCGTTTAAAGCTTGTTACTCGATCGGTCACAGATATAAGATAAATAGCCCTACAAAAAGATAGCAATTACTTTAGCGATTTAGATAGATAGCAGGATAAAATAATCTAGGCTTCAGTTAACTCTAACGCCATCTCAGTACATCTGTGTAAAATTATTATTAATGCTAGCCATCCCGGGCTCTAGACCTATAATTAAGGTCGTCAAAGTGGCCTTGGACTTAAGACATGATAGAACCTGTAAGGGATAAAAATGATAAAAATGACTTGACAGCGATTAAACTTGTTGTAATGAATTACGGCATTGCAAGGACGCAGTAAAGTTGAATATTGCATCAGAATGGTTACGAACACGGGGAGGCAACGATCGCATGGAATGTTGGCGCGCGGCTGCAGGGCGCAGGCAGCTCCGGCGCAGGCGCATGCAGCTGGCGGCGCGCGCGGCCGCCTGGCGCCCGTCATCTCTACCACCTCCGCTCTCGCCCATGACTCACTCTCCTCTATCTCACCTAGCACCTACAATGGGAAATTACGTTCTTAATGTGTACATCCGAATGATTCTTGCAAATCAATCATTGACCATAATTTTACGTCATCGAAATCTATGACGTATATCACAGTCACGATAGTCGGTATTTCACCTACTTTTATGCATGAATCATAATCGATCTGTCATGAAAAACAATTATCTTTAGATTTTTATAATGTATCAAACGTAGGTATAATATTTTGTACCTAATTTTTTTTTTAGATTCATAAAGTTGATTAAAATCCAACACGGACCGTGTTGATATTTTCTACAAATTAACAACGATTTCTGAAGAGACTTTAACTATAAACTAAAAAGTTGCAAAAACATTGTTAATATAATTCCGAGATACACGATTGCGTACCTATTGATAAATAAAAACCGGGCAAACGCATGTCGGGCCACGCACAATGTAGTCTGAAAATGGTCTACACAACCCTTAAACGTTTTTAAAATACCTATCTAATAATACCCCACACGATGAGGTAGGTGAGACAAAAAAATCACATCCCCACTTACATATAGGGGAGGTACCAGAAAAAAATGTTTTTTTAAGATGTTTTATTCGTTTGGCTTTGTTGGCGTAAGTAATTTGTGTATCCATGCAAAATTACAGCCTTCTAGCACTAACTGTCTCTGAGCTAAGTTGCGGACGAACGGAAGGACATGGCGAAACTATAGAGGTTCCGTTTTGCCATTTTGGCTACGGAACCCTAAAAATTACACCATATTTATGTCTCAGTAAGCGATTTTATTTAGAAATTATCTTCTTCTCCGTTAATAAATAATAAATGATTTTGCAGCCGTAAAATTCGCTAATTCAAATGATGAAGCGTAGAACAGCTCATTATTCCAGTTGTCTATAAATGATGATAGATATCTAAACTTTGTCTGTTCGTTGTTTTCTAAAGGAGTAATTACCTCTTATAAAAAAAAATACATTGCACAAGAACCAACGTGTTTTGTTTTTCAAAAAACACTGACAGTTGTTGTTCTTGCGTAACATTTAATGATTTTTGACATAAATAAAATATCCATTTTAAGTTTATCTTTCCAAGATAAACTCAATATCTTTCTATTATAGTCAATTTTGAAATCAGACGCATTCAATGTCCGAATCGCTGAACGGATTTGTATGAAATTTAGCACACTGATAAGCCACTATTGTGAATTAACACACATAGTCCTTGCCACTTCGATTGTTAATTGTTTTCACTCTACATATGAATTACAATAAAACTATTAATTTATATTAACAGCCTATATGTCTCCATAAAAATACTGCTTTGAATATATAAAATACTATTGAAAAAGTGAATAAATAAACGCATCTTCAATTATGCAAACACTCTTTTGGTCTCTTTATATTTTAAAATACACTTAAACATGCACGAAGTCAGACTAAGATTTGCCCAATTCGCTAACATGTCACGATTAAATTCAAGCAACTCACTTGCAGAAGTTAATCAAATAAGTTTACGAGTTCCAAGACCTGACTAAAGTGTCCTGTGAATTATTTACAAGCATACATTTTTAATACTGTTAAAAAGAAATGTGCTTTCCCGTGTGATAGGTAATTTAGAACATGAAAGAACCAAACGTTGTTTTACTTTTCATTACGTTTTGTTAGAATTATCGTAATCTTGATCATTTTTACGGATTTTATACACGCTTTTACATGTACATGTACGACACATTAAGCTAATTAAATTTTGTTTATTACATAATACGACCATGATAAAGCAAGGTAGTGATGCTGGCAATAATATGACAAAGCAAGTACAAGTCAGTTAAAATGTTACGACTCGGATGCTAGTCTAACCAGATTAACCGGGATATTACGGTAGCCACGGAGCAGGGTTGGGAGGGTAAATTAATCTTTCAAAGTAATTGCTTTGATAATTATTTGCTGGCAATATACAGTTGATAAAAGTATTATAATATAATATCTTGGGACAACTCTCACAACGCTATCTGATCCCAAACTAAGCAGAGCTTGTACTATAGAAACCAGGCAACTGATAAACATACTTAAATATTTCTAAATACATACATATTATAGACAAATAACACCCAGACACTGAATAAATGGTTTATTTTGTGTCTGTGTGTTCGTGCTCATCACACAAAGTTTTATCCTGGAAGGGAATCGAACCCACGACCTCTTGCGTAGCAGTCGGATACACTCCCACAGCGCCACAGAGGCAGTATTTACTTTACTATTCCTATAAATTATAAAAGCAGCTTGTTTTATACCTTCTGTTTGTATTTATTCGGTTGGAAATGATCTCAAAAACTACAAACGGATTTTCTTGCGGTTTTCACTATCATTCAGATAAGTTAGTCACGCTTGTTTGGTTTTTATAATAAAGTAAGTTACTGCACTTAGTAGTAGTAGAAATTAGACTATAGTAGTCCCGCTGATAGTTTACATTTTTAGGGTTCCGTAGACAAAATGGCAAAACGAAACCCTAATAGTTCGTAGTATGTCATGTCCGTCTGTCTGTCTGTCTGTCTGTCCGTCCGTCCGTATGTCACAGGCATTTTACTCAAAATCTACTAAATAAATATTCATGAAATTTAGTTTACTTAGTTTATTTTAATAGCAGTTTTATTACTTAGTTTAATAGCAAATTAATAATAATAAATTTTAGGGGGTCTTTTAAAACATTTTAAGGATTCATAAAGGTAGCGGTTAATAAGTACCTACTATAAACTACAATTATTTCGGACATGATCGGATTTACCGTCCAATGAAGGTAAATCCGATCATGTCCGAAATAATTTAAAGTTATATATAGTTTAAAGTTATTGAAAAACTGCGCTTCTTAACAAAAGGGCTCTTCTGCTGATACAATTATTCAATGCTGCGGAACCCTACACTGAGCATGGTCCGACATGCTCTTGCCCGGTTTTTGACAATTTGTCATCAAAGTTCGTCATCGACAAAATCATTCAATAACCAAGGAACTGAATTTTCCGACTAATCGTTAATAAATTGTGATAATATGTAAATGTTTAGAACTTTACATTCTAAAAAAATATTTATAGAAAATAAGGTCAAGCAAACAGTTTCTTAGGGAATATATAATAAACAAAAGATTATTCGCTTAATTCATTTTAATTTTTTTTATTGTTATTTATATACATATCAATAAACCATGTATGTGTATTGATTTCATTCCAGCCAACTATGCTTGCCTTAAACTTGAACGCGAGTCACAGAACGTTGGACTTCTATTGAAGATGCGTTAGGAACCAGTCTAAAAACAATATCGATCATCGTCAAAGAAAAATAATAATAATCTGATACTGAAAAGACACTTTATGCTCACCAATAAAAGGAAGAAATACATGCCAGTAACAGGTATAGACACCGCAGATGCTGTACGAAATCATATGTATGCGTACTATACACGAAGCAAATAACTGCTTTACTATACGAGTAATGGGGTGAAACAATATTGTTTAGCAATAGGTATCAGTTTTGCTAAAACTGAATAAAATAACAAATAAACAACAACTACATTGTTCCAATGTAGTATTTGTCCACAAACCATAGTAAAAGAGGTCGCTCAATATTTTTTTTATTATCTTATTGCTACGAAGGTTTTGTAAACAATGCTTTCCATTTTAATCCAAAAGCACTGAATAATACCATGAAGAAATGGATACCTACAATGATTTTAAAATTTCTAAATATAACTCTTTTTTAATAAATAGAGTATACAAATACAGTATAATTATACAATATTATCACGTACTCCGCAGTCTCTTTTTCGCGTGTATTATACAAAAATTTAATCATTACGATTTTATGTGATGTTAATCAATTTATTTTTTCAGCATTTAGGTAACCAGTTGTCCCGTATCTACAATTTATTGTCATAGTAACTCTGGTATTTTTCCAAAATTATAGTGACGATCTACTGAATAACCTGTTTCTGTGAAATTTTTGTTCAAATTACATTATTTCTCAAACTTAAAAATTATTCCATATTCATTCATAAAAAAAATACTCGAATTTCCGAGGGTTTGTTTACTCCAAGTTTACTTGTTGTCAACAAGAAGTTGTCAAAAAATGTATAGTTTATGTGGACATTTTTTTTTTTTTTAAGAAATCTTTGCAACTATGAAATAGAACCGTTTATAGTTAAAAAAAAAACTATATACTCTCACACACGTTTGGCCAATCCATTCTCGTCAAAGATTCGCCAATTACGTAGATCTTATTATAATGCACTAGTGTATGTGCGAATACAAGTTCATATTCATAGTCTGACGGACATCATCTGACACGACCGGAGAGAGATTAGGCGCAGGAACAACGTGGCTTAACGTGCTCTTCTAAGGACGGAGATGTGAAATTTGAAGGAAACTGATCAGACATGGATCCACAATGGTAACGCTGCTTAACCTCACTGATTTCTTGATCTGCTCACGGCCCACTTATTTTCTCAATTGTTGTATAAGACTCTTAGGAAACAGTAAAAATGTATGTTTGTTGAATTTTGTTAATTTGAAAATTATCTAATGACTCGTGGATGTGAAAATTCTAAGGTTAATACTTAATACATGCATAGTCATGATACTGAAGTGTACCTAGACCTCATATTGACGCGTACACGTGTTATCGTGTGTTACTATGTGAATGTTTAGGACAATATGGGAGAAGTTGCAAACGCGCAATGCGCTTGATTTCCATGTGAACGCTTTAAATTTTATGCAAAGTTGTAAATGCATCTTAATTACACTCGCTCGTTATCTTTATACATGCTTACAAGATTTATTTGTAAGAAACATACAGAAGCGGGACGGCAAAATCGAATATATGTGGATGAACGTTCGGGAAAAAAGTAGCTCAGCTTTGCCGACATCATTCGGTATAGCCGGGTGGTAAAATCGAATGATGTGCCGGCCCGAATGAATTACCCGATCGGCACTTGTTAAAGAAGCCGAATATATATATATATAGTTGTTTTAGGCCGGCTTTGTTGTTCGGCAAATTTGAGTGGGCCGACCCGCTTATGTGTAGCCTCCCTAACAGCGTCATTGCACTCTACTACTACTTATATTGCATCCAATGATCCCTGATAATATTATATTGGTTTTTCTTAAAATCTATAAATAACAAAGTTACATGACACAGAAAGCAGCGGAAGCCCAGCTTTATTTTTCGTTGTATGAGAGTTTTTTAAAGAGTTATCTATACCTAGATTAATCTGTGAAGCAAAAAGCTTGTACCCCTTTTTAGCGGACGGCGGAGTATTAAATATTGGCACAATTAAAGTTAAAGTTTATATGGAGAAGGAGTGGAGACAGTAAACATTTTTAAATAATATGCATTACATTAATTAAATTAAAATACACATTATACATACTACTATTACGAAGTTTTATATTCTCTTTGCATATTGATTTGATTCGTTTTAAAATAAAAGAAAAAAAATAGGTTTAAACGAAATACCTACGTATACAACCAATAAAGTTGTTATTTATGAAAAGTGGAAATTATGGTCTAATATACCACTAGGCGACCCCTAGTATTAATTAAAATAAAGCACAGAAGCATTGTCGATTGATTTTGTTAACTATGTTTCAGGGTGTGTGAAAACTCATGGGGAAGACACGTGGATAGATTTAATTATTACCGCCGCCCCTAGATTAGTTTACTCTCACGGTCAAAATCCTGCGCCAGGATTTTCGCATCACGACCTCATCTTCCTGTCTTATGTCGTCAAATCTCCGAAACCCAAGGCAAGAATATTGTTCAAGCGTTCTTTAGCGCGTATGGACTTCAACAAACTGTGAGTGGATGCCTCGAAAATTGACTAGGAGCCATTAAAGGCACTATTAAAGCTAAAGTCGCGGTCTTGAATACTTTAATTATTAACCTGTACAACTCCCATGCTTCAGTCAAGAAAGTCAAAAAGAAACGTCCACCCGCGCCTTGGTTGACGAATCATGCACGGATGGCGATGAGATGTAGAGACAAGGCATTCTGGAAATACAAAAGGAAAGGTTTTACAATACAGGTCACATTCAAAATTTCCAGAAACCGTTGCAATCAGGTGATACGTAATGCTTAACAACGTCATATCTTCGACAATATTTCTTCTTCGTCCCCAACTAAAATGAGAGAGGTATCATGATCTAACAACAACTATTACTTTGGTCGATTTCAATCGTCATTTCATCACTTCTGGCACATTAGATTATTTTAGAAGTAATCGAACGATGGATTATAGTGCTGGCTTACCCCGTTCATAGCATCGACTAAGATCAAAAAGCTTATTTTGGCCATAAAGTCTGGTGCCTGTAGTTGTGACGAGATTAGTAATTATATGATTTAATTATTTCCACCTTTTACTTGCAATCACTCATTTAGTTAACTTCTGTTTCGAATCCAAACAATTCCCAAAGTTGTGGGGGAATGCTTTCATACAACCCTTGCCTAAATCACCAATCCATCTCTTCTTCCTCATTTC
This sequence comes from Herminia tarsipennalis, assembly GCA_945859575.2. Lineage (NCBI taxonomy): Eukaryota > Metazoa > Arthropoda > Insecta > Lepidoptera > Erebidae > Herminia > Herminia tarsipennalis. Next base: position 13,734,850 of record OX243840.2, read on the forward strand.
AGGCCTACTTCTATCTTCCTTTTATTTCGAAAATTCTGAAATAAGGTGAAGAAAAGGCGATTTAAAGCAGCGGCGGCGGCCTAATGGCTAAGGCAGCGGTCTCGCAATCGTGAGGTCGTGGGTTCGAATCCTGGCCATTATACTACCCACGTGAACCCACTCCTAACACAAACCATAGAGCTTAGCTGGAGGGGTTAACAGGATTCCAAAATCCCACATTGATATTTATATTTAAAAAAAAAAAGGAAACATCGTTCTTACAATTTACACTTTAAAGCTTACTATTTCCGGAAAGGATCCATAAATCAAAAAAAAATCAAAAAGTAGTCTTTACAAAACCTAAATAATTTTAAAATACTTATCCAAAGACGTCTCAGGTGACCAAAAAAAATTACATCCCCACTTGACGTATGGGAGAAGGTACCCTATTTTTTTTTCAAGATTTATTTTTTTAACTGTCTCAGAGCTAAGCTGCGGGCGAACGAATGGACGGACATAGCGAAACTGTAAAAGTTCCTTCTTTACTACTATGGAACCCTAAAAAGTAGACAAGTTCTCAGAGGAGATTTTAAGTTAAGTAAGTCGCATGATAAGAAAAAAAAGAGATTCTTGATTCTAGATTTATGGGAACGATTATTTTTTATTAAAAAACAACTTTATGCACAATTTTGATAAAAGCATTCTCTACCTTATAGTGATGTAGAGATAAAAAATGCGATCAGATTAATAGCAGACGTAATAATAGACTATTATTTTGATGGAGTATTTCGCACCCGTCTTTATATAATTACATATAAACATACCCAATATATAATAATAGAGACTAAACCATTAATAAATAGCTAAGTACGGAGTAAGCCAACAAGCATTATAAATGAGTTATCCAATCAAGCGTGTGTAAATATATTCCTCACAGATATGATAAACATATGTGTGTGTATAAGTACATATTAGAATTTTGCAAAATGAAGTGTAACGTATATTTTTGTATGAAAAAAAACAATTGAAAGTTAGAGCACGAGTCACAGCGATTATCTGTATCAATAATACAGCATTACGTTCGCCTTGTTAAACTGTAAATTATAACATGCCCTAGAATTTGATTATAAACGGTAGATGCATATCAGAGTTGGATAAATAACAATTGAGTTCGAATTTTCTGCATTTATTTTTCTTGCGACCGTATAATTATGAATGAAATATATTATTAAATTCTAGAAAAAATATCAATACATATAAATATTAATTGAAGCGTTTCCGAAAGACAAAATTGCCGATGTTTTCGAAATTTGACTAGACCTTCACTGGCAGTTTTACTTTATTGGATGTAACCAGTGACCTAGTAGATAGTATAGAGGTCAGTGGATGTGACTCAGAAATTGCTTTTAATTTAAAAAATGGTTAGAAGAGAATTTCAAAGTATTTAAAAGAGTTTTTCTTTTTTCATGAAATGACCGATTCGCCAAATGACTACATAGTCTAAAATTGACCAATTCATGGTTTGTACAATTCTACAAATGACTGATTCTACAAATGACCGGTAGAATCAGTCAATTTTAGAATAGTATCGATTTATATGCAATATTATTTTTTATATATAATTCTATTCTATAAACGTATAGTATAAACGTAGGTATAATGTATTTCTAAAATACATTATATATAACTTATACATAAGTTAACTATAATATATATTTTGCTTATAGAACTCGCTAGTTTTATCTAGTATAAAGAGTGTACGGTCACCTAAAATCCAACTTAATTTCATAATTTATCGATTATGAATCAATTTGCATTCGTATATAGAAATTTCTGTGAGTATGTAAAATGAAAGTGAACTAGAAAATTTATAAGTACATTTTCTAGTTCACGGGGTTTTTCCAACACTCTTCGAAGAAAAAATAATGTAAGTTCCCCAACCGGAATATCTAGAATATTCCGGTCGGGGAACTTACAATATTTTTTCATTCATACGTCATGAACGTGAAGGTTTTTTTTATGTTTGCTGAATCATTGCAAAGAACGCTACAACAAGTGTTCGGAGCGTGAGAGCGCTGATGTGATTCGATTAGTCGAAACACCACACCGGCATCACCGATATCAGCCGGTTGCTAAATAATATCGATTTTATGGCGCGGCAGATGGCCGAGGCTGGAGCCCGAGACCGCCGTCTGCGACCCTCCCGCTCGCTGCACCGCTGGCCTCACTTCACCCCCGATTGAGATTTATCCTCCCAAAACATCCCCTACACAAGAATGGATTATTCGATTTATATTAAGTTTCCGCAATTTCTATTTAGAGGGTTCCCAGGACGAGGTAGGCATTTGCGCGCCGGATTTGGTGTTCCTTTGTAAATAGTTCGAAGGGCATGTCACCGAACGTCGGTCATTAATAATAACAATGGGTAATGTTATTGGGCTAATTTGAAGTCGTCGCTCGTGCCATCTGCCGCTATTACATATTCTTAATGTTTGTTTTATCATTCGTTGTTTACTAGGTGCTCAAATATCATTATTCAGTATTTTGTTGCATTCGTCATAATTATATCCATTTTCTCTTTAGAGTTCTCAGGAGGCTGGGTTAGCTCAGATACCTAAATACTCATTTATTATATGTAAGATTAGGAGTTAACAAGAATAAAGATAATTTTACAATGCGATGAAAGAACTTTCTCTCGAGACATCACAAAAGGTAATTATGTTGAACAGGTAGATCCATCTAATAAAAAAATAATGAGATTAAAAAAAAAACTCTAAGCATGAACGTATTTTAATTAGGTGCCAATAGATATTAAAAAATAAAATATTGTATTTTTATTTCGTCAGTTATCGGCAAAACATGGTATGATGTGCTACGTCACATAATGCACTCACAGCGCGGTTTTGACATCATACGATGTACCTATGTTGCAATGTACTTATTCGTATGTTTCTATAATAGATGACGAATGCTGAATTGGCCAAGCTTATGAATAGCAGAAAATAACAAAATGTACCTACCTAATATCAACGAAACAGTTAAAAAGATACAGAGAATCTTTCAAAGATTCGTAATAAAAATAACCAGGTGCCGATTTCAAAGTCCGTAATGTAAATTTGCTATTGCCATAAAGGGCCGTGAAAAACGAATAAGCTTATATTCCATTTTACATAATCTCCGTCTAGACGGAAGCTGACCGCTTCGCTCCAACGCAACGGTTGGTGTTCTCTTATTGAGTACGAAGTGTGCGGGCCCGGCGCGCTGCGGCCCGGCTCACAGTTTGCGACTCGAGCCTGGGATTTGCATCCTACACGTTAGTTTGTGAACCACGGATGAGTTACGAGCGATTTTCACAGCTTCATAAGTACCCTCATCCAGGTGGGCTCGTAAAATATCGCAATAGACCTCTTTAAGTCTAATTTCATAGGATTCGTGCGCACGTAGACGATGGTATAATATTGTACTTCCTTTTTTTACCAAAACTCTTAACTCGCAATAACAAAATGAAGAAAAAATGTTTTAAAAGTTTGTTGGTTCGTTGTTCAGCAGCGGACGGCAGTAATGTATCATGTTTCACTGTGTCAACGGACGCCTCTCTGTCCATTTCTCATTAATTCTAATTACGCTCAAATGTTTAGGGTTTCACAGGGATCGTTATACTATAAACCCTTTGAGCTTAGAGGCGTTAATTTTCATTAATTATAACATCTAAAGATTATATTTACAACAAAATCTTTTAAGATTCGCAAATTAGTTAATAGCAGTGTAGATAATTGCGTAAATAATTGTTATTTATTTAAAAACATTCTCAACGGCTCTCTTTTTTTATTAGGTAAAAAAATAAAATTTAAGAACGATGAGATACTACACTGAATGCCTACGCACATATTGAGTAGCTATGAGATTAGGAGTAGGTATTTCTATATTAGAGAAGACCACAGTGAAATAATTTTGTGTGAGACCTACTTGTACAGTTCATAGCGGATAGTGATCTGACTGTTAAGCTAAGCCAGAGATCGTGGGATCGATTCCCACCCGTTATAAATAATAAATGTGTATTTAGCAATGCATAAGTAGTCTGGTTTTACATAGGTAACTCAGCCTAGCTTGGGATCAGATGGATATAATAATTATTACCTACCAATATGTTTATAATATAATTCATTTATAGTTATTATTGTACTGTATAGACCTATCTGATTAATTGATTGATTGTAGATACTGTACCGACCAATATGGGAATGTCAAGCCCCAATAATTACTCAAGTCAACAGTCGGCAACAGAATCCACTCGTTTCATGTTGCTCTATAAAGACTTCCCTAACTCCCCTGACTCAGTGGTGACCAAACAAATCGAGATATCTGCAAGGTTAAGCAACGTTACCATTGTCGGTCAATAAAGGGGGGCCGTTTTCTAAAAAAAAAAACACAACCGTCCGTGCCTCGGAGAGCACATCAAGCCATCGGTCCTGCGCCCAATCTCTCTCCGGTCGTGTCGGATTTCCGTCACATCGGAGTATGAGAGTGAGGAAATAAAGATAGCACTTGTGCCTGCGCACACACTTGTGCACTATAATATCTCCTGCGTAGTTGGCTAGTCTCTGATAAGATTGGCCGCCGTAACAAAACAGTGGAGACCATTATTATTATACAGGGAGTCCCAAAACTGGTATAATTTTGGGACTCCCTGTACAATAATAATGGTCTGCACGGAATGCACGAAGGGAAAGTATCTTAATTTCGATAGAATATTTTAATACTGAAAGAAGACTTCATTTTGATTATAATAATAAAATGAACTACATTAAAGGCTTTTTAAATAATCAGTCTGAACCGGAAATCGAACCCACCTAATGTGAAAAAGTACCATTCAGTATTTTTATGAAACCAATCCAAAGGGTCAGTCATAGAGATTATTTTTGTCTAATTAACATAGTATCTTAATTAAAGAGAAGCCTATGAAATTTTACTTTAAAAAAAAATACTGTTTGTATGGTTAATCACGACGCCAGTTTGATAGCTAAATAATAAAAATAAATATTTTGAGGGGTGCACTGAGTGAGTGAATATTTTTGGAAATAATCGTTTTGAAAGTTGCATCACAAAGATAGCGCTCAATAAATACTTTAAACTAAAATTATTTCGGATATGATCGGATATACCGTCATAGAGTTATAGCCGAAAAACTGCATTTCTCTACAAAAGAGCGTAAGTACCATGAACATACGCTCTTTTGCCGATGCGAAACCCTACACTGAGTATGGTCCAACATGCTCTTGCCCGGTTTTTTTATAATGATTTCAAGTTACAAACTGAACTAAAACGTATTATTTCAACCATTCATCACGCAAACATTTTCTAGGAAATCGACATATAGTGATATTATTAGTGTGCTAATTACAAAATAGGACACGCTTTGAGCATTTGTTAAGTTTGTTGTAAGTTCGGTGTAATTATTTGATAAGTTAAATTGTATGGTTTCTTTCCATTTATGATACTACTAGCTGTGCCCCGCGGTGTTACCCGCGATTTATTAGCCTATGTGTTAATCCAGGGTGTCAGCTAATATCTTTGAATGTAGTTCGAATTATTTAAAATCACAATGTAGCCTTCTTTCAATAAAATAATATCTAGGGACAACTCACACAACGCTATCTGATCCCAAACTAAGCAGAGCTTGTACTATGGAAACCAGACAACTGATAAACATACTTAAATATTTCTAAATACATACATATTATAGATAAATAACACCACCACAGAATAAACCATCGTGCTCATCACACAAAGTTTTATCCTGTACCCACGACCTCCGGCTTAGCAGTCAGGGTCACTAACCACTAGACCAACAGGCCATCCAAAATGCTCTATCTACAATATTGAAAGTACTTTTGCTCCATAGTTTTGGGACATCCTGTAACAAGCGTGCGAGCGTGTTCGTGAGTACGACTCCTTAAGTCTTTACTTAGTACTCACGAACACCCTCGCACTGGTTATAGAGAATAAGAACCTGGTAGGTATATATCAATTTTATTTATATAAAAAATAAAAACAAAAAAAAAATATTTCAAAGAATTATCAGACACTTCAACGAATATTCTTTTTATTTGAAATGGTTACCTATATTGCATTTTACCATTTAAGTAACCATCTCGTGTGTTAAAAGTATATTGATAAATTACTATTATGGAGAGAACACTCGGACGCCTGCAGCTGCGTTTACCGAGGATATCGTATTTTATTTGTTTTTTATGTTTTCTACAAAAGAGTTAAAAACTATTTCTATTTTTCCCTCGACCCATAGTAAATTGCGCGTGGTAACACACCGCACTATTATTTTTTAAACGACTCTCTTAATTCAACTCTGATTTGCAGGTATTTTTCAGTAGAAAATTCTTCTAGGTATACATTACCTCTCTCCTGTCAAAAATATGTTATAAATTTAACGTGTCATTAGAATGTTTGGATTTAATGCGAATATTAGGAATTGTTTGATCAGAATATATTTCTTTCTTTGTTGATGCAAAATCCAGTCTGTCAAGAGACGCGTCGTTAGGGTTTTTATCGCTTAATAGATTTTTGTATCGTCGTGGGTTCGATTCCCACACGGGACACCACTTTGTGTGATCCACAAATTGTTGTCCCAAGTCAGGGTGTACTTTATGTCCGTGACTTGTATGTTTGTAAAGTCCTTCGCGACAAAGGGCTTGTACCCTAGTGCGGGAGTAGTCTAGAAAAAAAAAAACAAAATCTGTCGTTTTAAAGATAGTAGTCACCAAATAAATGATCCTGGCATGGCATTATGTTTCTTGTTCTTCTGTTTTGTATTGATTATGTACTTGGGTAGTAATCGTGATGGCGGACAAAAAGATCTAAAATTCCAAATGATTAATAATCCCAATATCTGAAATATGTGGTAATTAATAAACAAACTCAAAAGTCCGAACAATAAATTGCGTCTCTAAAAAGCGCTTGGACGCCGATCAAAACAAAGGCCGTCTTCTGAGAAGCATACGAACCACACATTTGGTAATGGTTTATACTTCCGCTTGTTCCCATACGTTTTTTAGTCCGCCCTCATGCGCCGTATGGAGTTCAACGAATTAATTTAGCCAATGAAAAACGTTACCAGCTTCAGTCAGTAGCGGCATGTCTCATTAAATCGAACTACAGAAGCAACCGGTGTGCAACTTGTCACTTACTCATGTAGGATTTATTTTTTCAATGGTTAACTGACAACAGACGTTAAAAACTGTATTTAATGTTTCCAATTTCACACAATTTGCACGCAATGACAACTGGTTTTGTGATCGCCGACTACTATGTACCTATTTCAATTGTAAAAAATGAGAATTCGCTTACAATATCCCAATCCCAACATACCTAACTGTCAACGACATCACAGTGTGAATACCACAAGGATATATAATTTTATTAAAAATTAAATTTACCTATTACAAAATACCTACAATATACAATGACACACAGTTCCTCTACAACTGTTTAATAAGGTTTATTACCATATCTCCGATGTGACAATCATTAGGTAAACTAAAATTTTGGTATTTTTGTGCGGAGCGGTAGTGTTGATGGGTTTCCCATAGCCCATTATGCAAAATTCCAACCGGTACCGTAATCGTATATGGTATTTTGGTTACGCGGGAACTACTTATGGTAAACAGTTTATTGGAAAGTTGAGAATAGTCTATTTACTTTTTTTATGGTGTGCTAATAGATACGTTTTGTCAATAAAATAGCAATATTTATTGTGAGAAATGATCAACTTATTCCTAATGTCCGACTGTTGCATTTTTTATATTGTTGCTGCTTCTGTTTATAATAATTAAAAGTTACAAACTGTACTTAAACGTATTATTGCAAACATTCGTCACGCAAATATTAGTAAATCAACTAATAGTGATAAGAGTGTGCGAATTTGCGTGTTTCAGAAAAGATCATGCTTTGAGCATTTGCCAAGTTTTTGTTGTAAGTTTCAGTTAGTTTTATTGTAATTATTTTAATCAAAATTTTGGACTTGTGATGTTTTTATTTAGGATACTGTGAAAAAAAATCCTAATAAGTAACCCTTTCGATTGGTGTTGTAAAAATACAGGATGTTTCTTTTTTCATATTTTGTGGACCGTCCGACCAGTCAGACAGGCGATTATTTAAAAATCATTGAATCCAACTCTAATTATTTTTAAAACCAAAATGAAGTCTTCTTTCAGTAAAATGTTTTGTTTACAATGTTTAAGGTACTTTTGCTCCGTGTGGCATGGTCGTTGGACATTAGTAAATACAGGGTATTTGAGAGCTAACTACTAGACCACCTTAATAATATTATTTTAATAAATAATGTTTTGTCATTGTGTTCCGGTAATCAGTTAAGTACATATTAGGTAGGTACAGCAGCCGTTTCACAGAAATGCTAAATCATTTAAACCTCTTTGAATTGACAGTTCCAATTACGCTTGTTATACGTAATGCCAAATCATAGAGTCTTAAATCACCTGTTGATTTTCAAGTGTTATAATAAAACACTTTGACAAATTGTCTTACAATGCAAGGACAAACAAGGGGATATTACACTTTTTGTTGGTGTATTCAATGATTTGCGTTTAGTTGTGATGATATCATTGTTAGCCGGTGAAGCGTGACGATTATTCTTAAGGTTCCATCTCGCTTTATAGTTAATCTTAAATTCAATTACACTTTATACAAAAAAAGATACAATCAGATTATGTCACGTAATTATTTCACCCTATAGGTACTAAATTCGTGACGGGTTTCGCTGTCGTATTCGACCGCGAAACCCGGCACGAATTTAATACCGTAGTTTAGTTATAGTAAAACCCAATGGGATTTTGACTTTGGGACTAGTTCCACCCACGCTCAAACTTCACTACACTCAGTAAATCCGAGAGAAAGCTAAATTTAGTTTAAAACAAATAGGTATTTCCCTCCTGAGCAAAATATGAGACATGGAAATTCGGAAACATAGTGTAGCTGACTAATAAGGCTTATTGTCCATCCACGTGTTTATGCCGTAAAAAACCACGGTTAATTCGCCGTCAGTGTTGTATGGATCACTGGACTACAGACACGGCGGCGCTACGGCACGGCCCCGCCACCGTTTGCACCGTGACTGACGACCGTGACTACACACGGCGAACCAACCATGGTTTTTCACGGCATAAAACGTGTGTGTACAAGAGACCTTATAGGGTCAAGACCAATCTTTAAACGTCATCAAAGTCTGTAGCCACAGACTTTGTAACCTCCGACTAAAAATCAACCATATGCACTTACATACAAAGAATATTAAACATACTACATGCTCTGCATTCCGAAACATACCAAATTCACAGACTATTTGAGTATTGGATAATGTCAGCTAAATAAAATGTAATATACAAATAGATTGCCGATTAACGCAGCACGTGGATGTAGTTGATATTGCTATTCAACATATTTTATTGTACCTACTTAAAGCTAAGTTGAAACACATGATATGTAAGTACAACCTATAAATAAATTAAAACTAATTAATAGCTGATAATTTATGTTAAATGAAGGTACCAATCAGTATTTATTTTCAATTTCCTAAATTGGAAGGTCGGATTCATCGCCAAGTGTTTAAAGGAATATTACTTTTTAAGTAGGTACTTTTTTGTAAAACAGATATATGTAGGTACGAAAATTTACTATATTCATATACAATTAAACATAGCCATATAAAATATATAACCTACGTACGTAGGTACAATAAAATTATGCGAAGCGCTAATCCCACGATGTCCATTTCGCACTTGACTGTCTTTATTCTTAAGAATTCTAAGCCGATTTACATACCAAGTTTAAGATTCAAATCTGTTGAATAAGTTTAACCTGTGAATATAAATAAAGCACTAGGTATAACGCTCGCAGACTGCAAAGTCGTCAGCAAACGCGTAACTAACTGTACTGTCCAGGTACCCAAATATTTAATGAGATTAAACGGTAATGCTCTGCAACCATTTATTGGTCTTTTCGTAATATCATCCGCTTTTCTGAATTCGTGTGCACGACTACACAATGACCATTGCATGTTTTTAAATGACTCCCAACGAGATGGTTGTCGATATAAATATCCCAGCCTGGGAAGCGGATAACTTTAAGTGATCTACACAAAAAATAAAATTGAATTAATATTTAACCTACTACAAATAGGAGGAGGTTCTCATTCGTATGTTTATGATGTTTGTTCGGGTGTAGCTCCTTTATACACACACATTGTGAACAGGAATTGGACTGGTAGACTGATTAATGATTGATTAAAAAATATAACATAGTCCAAAAACTACCCCAATGGATTGCGTTACTGATTCTGAGCAAACTACTTTCAGGTTTGCACTATACCAAGAATAACGTTGTATAGACGGATTTTCAAACTTTTTTTGTTACAAAGAGGTTTATTTCGAAGTAGTCCCATATATATTACGTAAAGATCTGTGACAGACAACGAAACTCCTCATTAGGTGCAAGCCAATCAGCGTTGACTGAAGTCGGTTGAATGTTTTTTTGTAAAAAAAAATAATACCAAATGCATACCTATGCATATAAAATACGGTACTTATTTAAAACAAAAACATAGCTGTATTTTTTTTTCTGTCTGTCCTACCGTCTATTTTTCTTTGATAATCTACGGAACGCCTAGACTAATTTTGACAGGACTTTCGATGTCAGCCAGCTGATGTTGTGAGAAGTAGCTTAAGCTACTTTTATCACTACGCTATCTTTATGGAGTGAGCAGCACTGCAAGTTTACGCGAAAGAAGTCGCGGGCACAGCTAGTTCTAAATAAAGACTTAATAAACCGAATCAATTAAATAAAATATGCAGATAACGAGAAATACCTATCTACCGAAAGGATAACAGAAATTTTGTTTTAAATAGGTCAAATAGCAGAGGTAAGTTTGTCACATCTCGTTGAGAGCACTTAGTACACATATTGCGCTAAGGATAGAGGTACATAGCCAGTCTAAACACTTACATACCTGGGAAGTACCGTAAGCCACTATGGGTCATTGGCTCATGAAGATGTCAAGAAAGCAATAAAATTTATTCTATCAACACGAAAGCATCGTTAAAATTAACAATACTGCATTAGAGTCTAGGCTGTATAACGATTGATCTCAACGTTAGGCATTCCGGCGCAGTGTGATATGCGCGGGCGCAAAACGCCCAGAGCATATGATGGATAGTGAGGAACACAAGGAGACTTCAATCACAGAATATACTACCTCTAAACAAAGCTGATCATACCAAACCTTTTGAATTCACTTCTTAAAAATGTTTTAAAGATTGGTAAACGTTTAAAAGACTCAAAGTAAGGATTTTCTCATAACAGCTTCAGTATTTAGTACTTATAATAAAGAATGTTTTAAAATGAATATTGGTCATAAGCAACTTACTAGCATAAGTACATACTAAAAGTGGTTTTAAAATTACCTACATATGTATCTACCTAATGATAGATAATTATGAAAAATATTGTAATTGGTTTAGTTAGAGCACTTGGAGCTCACCCAGTTATGAGTGTAATAATATAGAATTATGTGCATAATATTTATGTGTAATTAGTCCATTTGTGGAAGCGTCTCATAGGATGTATACGGCTAGTGCTAGGAGGCAGTTCAATCCTTCGTTCTAGTGATTTATTGCCGTTCAGGGACCTGCCATTACCGTGCTCCTTTACACCTACCACTGATGAATTTCGCCGGTAGGTACTATTCTCCTACCCATCATTTATATTAGAGTTCACTACCACCAAGCAAACACTCTAGGTTATATCTCTAAAATATTTAAACCCACCATTACATTTTCCCGTCAGAGTCCCATAAATATTTTACTTTATGAACTTTTAGAATAACTAATTTTCAAACGTAATAGCCACTTGCAAGTCTAACGATGTTTGAAATAGCCTCTAGGTTTTATTGAGACTTGTCTTTGCCTATGGTTAAAATGGTATTACTGATTTAGATTGTTTCGAAGACTGTTGTCATATCATATTGACTAAAAGTGTTAAAAATTAAATAGTTTATTGGAAACTCCATAAATACTTACTTGAAGTCAAAACATTTGACATTATTTTCGATGACCTATTATTTTCGATTTTTTAAAACCCTCACCGACCAAAACGAACAAAAAATAGTCAGTGAGTTTTAGGGGTCGCTATCGCATGTCAACGTTTTAAAAATTCTATTACGACTTTCAAACATAAAAATTTAATATTTTTTTACAAAACACGACACATAAAGAAACTATCGATAGCGATTCACATTTACTCCTCTCTTGCACCCACAACTTATTGCACAGAAGTTCGATACGCGTTGGTGACTATTTTACTAAACGTTGCAAACAGAAGGTGGGGGGGAAGTGGAAGAAAGAGATAAGGGTGTATCGCCGTGTTAAGTTGTGCCAGAGACCTATCTATCTTTCACCATGCCTTATGCTCTCATACTCCAATATGCACCTTCATTCATTCATTGATACATTGCAGCATTCCGTGACGCTGCCTCTATTAGTGTCTCTTTGCATCTATTGACAGCCATTGTCAAAGCATGGACCTACGCCGCGATATTTTTGACGATTACTTCTCTATATCAATAGCATTTGTTATTTCAGAAACCTATACCGCCCACGGGTACCTAATTAAGTACAATAAATAATAAGCGCAACACAAGTAGGTATATCAGTTGTCAACAAATAAATATTTTTTAAGAGAGTTGGTTTTTATAATTATAAGGTTCTTTTTAGAACCTTATACAATACGTTTGTTCAATAAACCACGTGTCTTAATCAATTTAAAGACAAAAGGAACATAACCGTATTACCTCAGGACAGACCATGTTTAAAAATGTAATAATTATAAATGTTTAATGGTTTTTACGGTTGACAATAATTACAATTGTTGTGTCTTTTTTACAAAACGTTGCAAGCAGAAAGTTGCGGGGGAAGTGGAAGAAAGAGATAAGGGTGTATCACCGTGTTAAGTTGTGCCAGAGACCTATCTATCTTTCACTAATGTGTGTCAAATTGTAATTATTGTCAACCGTAAAAACCAACAAACATTTATAATTATTAAATTTTTATACATGGTCTGTCCTGAGGTACAATTCCCATGTCGCGAGAGACTTAACAAACATATAATTAAAGGACACAGACTTCATAATAAAAAACAACTAACATTGAAAAACAAATGGTTGCTCTAGCAGTACTTAGTTATTCAGCATCATAAACATAATCAAATGTTACACTTTCGTCCGGCAATCAATCTTATAATGGCATAATTACTGTTTATTACATTAATAAAGTAATTGATATATATCGATAATAAGTACATGTTTATCATTCGTAATAAATCTTACTCTACTGACCATCCACCCACTAATGAATTTGTTCACAAAAAATATGCAAATATAACGCAAATATATATCAGTATTATCTGTTCGTGGTAAATATACTTGGGCACCGACGACCTCTCCACTACTCAACGGTACTTGACATGGTGCCTACATTTTGATCACGTTGCACTCAGCTTTCTTCTCTCCTTTTTCCCACCGACAAATGGTCGTGCTCTCTACTCACTGTAAATCCAAATCAGAAAGTGTTTTACGATAGTAAAACCATATTCACGAAATAGGTCCCTTATAAAAATGATAATTCTTGTTATCCCAGGCACGTAATTCACGGTTTCAGTCAATCAGATATTCGTTTTAGTTAGTAATTTGATTCAGACAATTAGGGCAAAAATAAATTTTCCATTCGTGTTGTTGTTAAGTGTGTTCAAAGTGCGTTCAAATAAACAAACTCTTCAGCTTCATAACATTAACATAAAGTAACAATAGATCGGATAACACAGGTAAGTAGGTAAATGTGACTTTTTGAAATAAAAAGTGTCTATAATCAAAAAAGGAAATCAAATATCTTCCTTTCACTACTTAGTTGCCTATTTATGAAACTTTTTTTGACAATTTGTAGATAGAGTGAATATTTCCTAAAAATTTGTTGCTGCGGACGGAGCAACACGCGAGAACAGTTAGGAAATAAAGGTACTTACATACTTGCTTACAAGAATTCCGTATTTACACTGGGTGATTATTTACATAGAAGTTCTCAGGAGGTTTGTGGTCGTATAGGTACTTGCATACACTCATACATGGTCAAGTGAACGGAGGTCTGTGTCAGCGCCGGAACCTCTATTTGTCTTAACGCAATACCTGTCAATAACCGTCTTAAGTTCATTGGCACTCCCGCTTTGGCGCAGGCGCATCCATTGCGTAGATTTGTGCATTGCGCTCGCGCACAACCATTTTCTCAATAGCCCATCAAACTGGTACCCGTTGTAACATGATCTCTGGTAGGCTATTAGCTTATTGACAGATTAAACATAAAATAATCATACTCGAAGTAATTATCAACATACTGCTATGTTTTTAAATTTAAAACATTCAATTTTGTACAATGATAAATTTATTATCAGAATAAGTTTGTTTAGCATCCGTACCGAATCTAGAACTTTCAGACTTTTTAAACTAATCGAGAAAGAGTGTAACTACGGTCTAGATAACTATATCTCGTACAAATTTAGGTTATATTCCAATATACATTGCGCGCACTGGTCAGTGTTTTTACTGGGGATAATTTCATTCCGTTATGACTGACATTATACTGACACAGTACTGACAGTAATATAGCCTCAGTGTCCCAGGGAAATATGTGACCTCATTTGTGTACTGTGAGCACTGGCGTTTTCGAGGTAAGGTGCTCTCAGTACTTTGATAACGTAATTAACAACGACCAGAAATTTAAATTAATTCCATTGATTTAGACATTATGCAATTAATTTATTTGATAATTACCTTAAATATTTATTTTTTAAATCAAAAGCATTGTTTTCTCGTTGATCATGTAAGTTGTACATTTTTAATTATTTAAACGTAGATGACAATATACTGGTCTGCGTTCCGTTTTAAGCAATAACCAGTATAGCTAACTATAATGGAACGGCTACGGAGTATACTAAATTGACGTGACACCTTACAGTGCTCCAGTGCATATTGGAACATACCCATAATGTCGATCATACGCATAGAATTACTAAGTAGGTATAATTAAGATTCATTTTATATATAGAGAATATAATGAAAACGAAATAATTTTTACATTGAAGTCTGTCGTCAGATACTTAATTTAATGTATACCGTAATTTATTTTGCATGATAATATTGATAATGAATAGAGATACCTACTATTTTATACGAAAATTATTAAAAATGTATTTGAAAACACTAGGTATAGGTATTTTTAGTATCAGTCATCTAACACAAATTATCTATGTATTATATTCAAGATATAACTGTGAAATAAACACACCGTTTATTTTTATTTGGAAAGGAAATCCAACTAATTTTACCAACTGGATTTACCGGAACTGTTCGTATTATTAGTACAATTTTGCAAGCATCATTTAATTTGATATGACCACCATTAAAATCAAATTTCCCTTCTTAGATTGATGTTGGTCTGCTGGAGCACCAGTTGCATAATATATAGCTACTAGCTAACCCTCGCAACTTCGTCTGCGTCAAATTAACCCGTTTTTGCAAAATAGGGGTAAATAAAAAATAGGTGATGTATTTACTAATGCTCTATCATAAAAAAAATTAAAAAAAAATTGTTATCTAAAATTAAAAAAAAAATTAGGGGTGGATTACCCTCAACATTTAGGGGGATGAAAAATAGATGTTGTCCGATTCTCAGACCTACCCAATATGCACACAAAATTTCATGAGAATCGGTCGAGCCGTTTCGGAGGAGTTTAACCACAAACACCGCGACACGAGAATTTTATATATTAGATTAAAGGTTACATATCAGCTGTAGGTCAATGCAATGTAATCGCACAAAATGCAATGGTTGCACATTTACATACTATTTTTCTGAAAATAGTTTTAATATATCAATTTCATCATCATCGCGTCATATCTATAAAAAATAAATCGCATACCTCTTATTTAATTAGTGGGCACAAGTATCTACCTAGATGAAAACTAAATAAATATATTTGGCACGAAGTGAAGATTCCGACCACTGCATTCGGATAATAACTACATTCTCTGATATTATGATAAAATATTGAAATCTATTTTTACATTCCATTAGTTCCATTTTATTCATAAAAACATAATTTATCATAAATTAACAACATAAAATATAAAATGGTAGTCGTAATATAGGCTCAGTAAACAGAATTATCTGATACTCTACTGATATCGATGACTCAAGAAATAATGATTCGAATTGTAATTTTTCTCAGTACTTGTTTTAACTTCGTTTTCCTCAACCTTCGTATTACCCAAAACCGCAACCAGTACCTAAACACTTTATTCCACTTAAGTTGGTTATTACGATCTCTTACTGTCATAATATATTTATAAGTCCCCAGCAGCTAAATTTCTTAGAAGAATAAATTGCAAATTGCTATGAATATCAGAGTTTTCAAAGCAATTTGCATTAGGATGAATATGAGTGGACTAGCAGGTTTAGTAAGAAAGACAGTATCAAGATTCTTGATGTTGTGTTCATGAGAGTAAGGAACTTACTGAATTGACCCATTGGGCGGTAAGTTTCGTATCTGTAGAGCCTCAAATAGAGCAAGTCTACATGCAAGCAAGAAGCACTTACTTCTAGTCTTGCTGGCAACCTTAAGTTTTGGTAGCTACTTATATGGGTTTTATTTAAATCGGTTACCCCCTCAGTAGTAAACAGTAGTATTGCTCTCAGTCACACTTCTTTCCACTTATAATGTTTATCGTTCATGTTCGCACGTACCTACAAGTGTAGGACGACATCTATTTGCAAAGTTTTCAACCAATTCGCGGTATTCCAAACAGTGTCCGTTTTAAGACGCATCAAAACAGGCATACTACAACTTTCTTATGTTTTCGTGTAATCATTTAAAAAAACGTCAAAAGGAATTTTGCAAATGCGTTCGCAGATGACTATGCGAATTACTTTACATTTGATATATACCTACGCTGACCATACCATCAATTTTGTGCCGTTAATTAGGAGAGGCCTATGTCCAGCAGTGGACCGATATTATACTTGCAAACATTCATAAATATGAGGGACCGCGGTAATATTTTGCACAGGTAAATTACATGGTTCACAACCATCTGAACTATTTTGTGACGCTTCGAAACACAATTCTAACACAACCAAACCGTCTAGCTGTCAATACATGTCATAAGCAATTTGAAAGTTGGTGTTAAATAAAACGGTGTTCAATATTTTGTAACAAAACAAGAAACACAAAGGGCGTTACACTCTTTATGCAAACAAAGTGAGTAATAAGCTCAAACGTCAAGACACGTGTCTTACACTGCGGTAAGCTCCGCCAAATTATCACAACACAATCACACAAAGGTATAAAATTAAGTGCTAATAAAGCGTTCAAATATTATTAATTTAATAGGGCAATTAAATTGAGAATGTTGCGGCATTTTAAAACAATTTAGGCAATAAACAAGATTTTCGAATGTTTTTCTCACCAAACTGTTAATAGAAGGTATAACTCTAGGTGGGTAGACATTTAATATCAACATTTGAATAGTAATCGAGAGCATACATGATGGGTTAAATAAACTTTGATGCTTGTTTTACTCTTGTACGCACACAGAGATAGTTACAGGTACTGACTAATACCCACATATGTCAATACTTAATGTAACGGTGATAATACTGCGCAAGGAACTAAACTTTTCACACGTACTTAATGAGCAAAGAAAACACAAATGACGCCTTCGCACTACTTTGCTCGTCGAACGCTCTGTGAATCCATAGGAAATATCATTAAAATAGGTTTATGTGAAAGGAAATTGCTCGACTGTGATTAGACTTAGTTCTAACGTACCTACAGCAATAAACTATGCGCATTTTACTTATTTTAAATTGAACTTTATTATGAAAACAGTAATTAAAGAATAGAATTTGTGTAATAACTTATACGAGGACAATTTATATTACGCACTATAATGGAATGTCTAAGAAGTACTTTTCCTTGCGGTTTTTTTTTTCAATTAAGCCTTAAACCCATACTTAGTACTCAGACTCAAAAGGCTTAATAGTGACATAAATGTATATGTTGTTGTTCTCAGAATAATAATGATTTGTTAGTCACTAATGATTATGTGTTATGTATGTAGGTACGTAAGTACCAACAATTTGGACATTAGTATACCTACTCTAAATAGACAAATAATGATAAATTAGTCTTTAAACAACTGTACTAATTTTGTGCCTCTTGTTTTAGATGATAAACGCCTCTATATTTATTTAATGACTCCGAATGGCGCCAACGATTTGTTTTTGTAATTTATACGATTCGCAAAATTATTCATATTTGTAATTAATATTTTGAAGTCATCTTTTTCTACCTAAAATCACACTTCTACCCTATTCAAAAACTTTTAAGAACATAAAAATGTATAATAGTACCTAATTAATTTGATTATACTTCTGAGTACCTACACGGCCTGTGCCTTGTCTTTGAAATGCTGTTTCATTTTCATAAGCGCTTACCTACTTAGATATGTTGCACGTTCTACCTACTTCTCTTCAATAATGTTTATTAGTTCAGTTATTAAGTAATAAAGAGGTTAAAAGCTAACTTCCATAGTAAGAAGTAGCCATTATAAAAAATAATACTTCATTACACTACACGATGCGTCATAAGTATATCTATCCAAGAAATCAATCAGTTACGTGTTATTAAAAATTCTGCCACTTTTTTCCAACATCGACTTGATCGGATGATATCATATCAATTATTGTAATTCCCAGTTCCTTGGCCTAGGATGATTTGAGCAATTAACAGTTTAGGAATAAAAACTTGAGACTACAGTACCTACGTGCAGAATATTATTCGGAAGAATTACTACACCTCATTTAAAAGAATTACAGCAAAAAAAGTGAGAAACATCCGTTTCTTGATAGCTGTACATAAGTGTTTATTGACATCATACCGCTACCATGTAAAACGAGTACTTACATTTACATTTAAAATTATGCATCTTAGTAATAATAACATCCTAGAATATTTACTAAAATAGGAATAGCTGTTCTTCTCCAAGTAGCAACTTCTTCACATCATCGAGGATCAGCTAATCAACTCACTGAAATGATCTGACACCTAAATTCCATTAAATATACCAACTGACATTCACGGCTTATTCGTGTGGTGAATACTTCGTTGACTCATTTTAATGTGATGGAAAAATACCACCGTAATTTCACCACAATTTATAAAGACAGCGACGATGCATACTGTCTGTCAGTTGTCAGTTTTCATGTATGTCGACGTTAAAACATAACCTACCCTTTTTAATATCCTAATAGCTACTTTTATCCTTTCAAATTGTTTGCCTCTTTGTGTTGGTAAGATGAATATACATTCACTCCGTGTATATGAAACAAGCGTAGGTAGGTATTATTTCGTAATTCAAAAATATTGGAGACAATACCTAAGCAATAAGTAGAAGCAGTCTTTAACCAAACTACGAATTTATAACCCTTTATATTTGCAGGTTTTCTTTTAATTGTCGTAAGATGTAGACAATTCAACAATCTATAACAATGCCTCCATACATTACGCTTTTCTTTTATTGTTCTCTCTTTGTTCCTTATGTTTACAACAATACCTACAGTCAGTTTTCAAGTTCGCTAAATCGCGGTTGCGGTCGCGAAACATACTTAATTATTATACGAAATGAGCAGGTACCCGGGCATCATTCGGCCAGTTGAGTGTGACGAAGCGCAATCCAAAGCTCCGGTCAATGATCGGCGCCCACCATTTGGAAGGTCGCGCCGCGGCCTTCTTTCGGCCAACCATCATCTGTAATGTGCCGTCCGCGACCGACACCCTGTATTTATTTCGATATACTAACAGTTATGAGTGCTCTTGCATGTTTATATGTAGGTTATTTATCTGTGTCGACGTGTGTTTTGGTTATAACACGAATAACTTAAATGAAATGGTTAATTGGAAGAAATGGTCGCAGAGAATTTTAAATTGCACGAACGAATACCATATCAAATCAACACATCGTTTTGCAGCTCATTTTAAAGATTTGTAAACTCAGGATGACATTATAATAATAGCTTAATAAGTCTTTCCTGCGAATGCCTTTGTGAGAACGTCAGGGACCGAGGATTGAGTCACACGCATAATATGCGAACCCTTTACGTTTTTGAAGCGGACAACTACGTATTGTATAAAATTCCAAAGAATAACACATTGATTAGAAGATTTTATACAAGCTACAAGTATGTTGTGAAAATTGTTTAGTAAGCATTTTGAGGTGAAGGTGTCTGATGAATATAAGGTCAGTCGAAGCTTTATATACGAGTATATTCCATTCTATCTTCCTCCTTGAACATTTACGTATTATAATAACTATACAGATCTAACAGTTAGTTACCTTTAAACTTAATTTTAATAACGACACGTACATACCCATTCACAACAAATAAATTTGTTATGAATAACATCTTGATTACAAAATGTCATTATTTTGTATAGAATACAAATAGATAGTTATTTTTACTTGCAAAAAATATTCAAATCATGATCTCCTAAAAAGCATGTAACATGCTTTACAAAGAAATATAGTGACCTCGAAATGAAAATCATGCAGCGCTCCTACCGTTAGAATAACGAGGCCATTTATCAGCTTGTATTTGTTTGTCTCTACGCATTTAGTATGGCCACAAATCTGTTTCATATAAGTACTACATCAAGTAACATAGTACATCTAATGTTCACCGTGGCATCGTGATTGCTGCCACTTTAATAGCCATAATCACGATAATAAACATGCAAATCGGTGTGTATACATATGAAATCGAACGATGCAGAGTGGCCGGAGTTGACTGTTAAATCACGAACTCTCGACGGTCCTCGCTGGAAGAGGAAGTAGCATCATAAGTATCTTCTCTAGAATCATGATTCCGCAATTGAACATTAATCATGTAAACTTGTTAACATAAACTCAGCATACATTTTCATTGACTGCAATTTTGTACCTACTATTTTTAATAAACTGAGTCGAAGATTGACTTCTTTTATCTATACTAATATTATAAAGCTGATGAGTTTGTTTGTTTGTTTGTTTGCAGGCGTTAATCTCAGGACCTACTGGTTCAAATTGTTTTTTTTTTCTGTTAAGTAGCCCATATATCGAGATATAACATCACGCTATCACCAATAGGAGCAGCGCAGCAATGAAAAATGTTGCAAAAACGGGGAAAATTGACGCATACGAAGTTGCGCGGGACAGCTAGTATTGAATAAATAAAATTAAGGTAGTCCAATTCTTGTTAAAGGTAGATAATGTAGATGTCTAATTCGTAGTGGCTTTGTTTCTTTGAACTGACACTGAAATTGGATACAAGAGAAACATCTTAGGTAAAAGCTTTATATTAAATAAAAGGCCGATGCCCTGTGGTTAAGGCGCTGATATCTTCCATTAACTATCGCTGTCATTGTCATAATGGTACTTCGGTGACTTGTGATCTATTATGTTTTGTAGGTTAAAACAACTTAATTAATATGTTAAGATTAGCTGATTGCATCAGGAATTAAATGGAAGTTCTTGTTTAACGTATTATTAGAAAACCCCACACTCACCCTCGAGCTGTTGCATTTTGAAGTATTGACAGATCGAGAGGGAGCGGTATGTTGATTTTTTTTTATCTATACTAACAATGTAAAGCTGAAGAGTTTGTTTATTTGTTTGTTTGTTTGAACGCAAGAATCTCAGGACCTACTGGTTCGAATTAAAAAACTATTTTACTGTTGGATAGCCTATTTATCGAAAATGGCTATAGGTTATATAACATCACGCTACGATCAATAGGAGCGGAGCAGCAATGGAAAATGTTGCAAAAACGGGGAAAATTTACGCAAACGAAGTTGTGCGAGTCAGTTAGTATAGTATAAAGGTAAAAATATACCTAATTCATTAAATAGTACAAAGGTCTACTATATCAAAGGAAAGATGTAAATCAAGTTCTTAGCATATCGTTACCTTAACCACATTTTTTTACTTTTTAAGTTAAAATTCGGTTTTCCCCAAAAAGTTGTTCGAGTGGAATTATAAACTGCGGCATCTGCCCGTCAGCCCTTTAAGGCATTGACCTCGTTATTGCGGGCTCGAATCACACCCTTTTCGAGACTTTCATTATATAAATTCCTTCCACTAAGATTTAGATCTACAGGATCAACAAGAATGAGAATATATACTTGGGTACTAACTCTCTTTGATTCATTAATCATCTTAACAAAAACATGGTACGGGATTATAGGGGAGAAATAATAACTCTACTTAGTTTGAATATCCTTTATATTTTCTAATACGTCATCCCAGCTCAAGTCGTCCCAGTGGATGAAAGCCTTCTCTTTATTTTTGACAGGAGAACCCTTCTTTGCAGCTAGTTACAATATATATCACAAGTACACTGAATGTTTTAATTACGTAGTTGGCTTAAAAAGTTCCTACTCAAAAATTTAAGGTGTATTTCGTACCTTAAATTAAAATAAATATTAGTTATTTACGCAAATAATGCACAGCGCTATTACTTCTCAAACTGGTTGATTGAATGTTCTGTAAAGTGGATATACCTATTTCCATATCATAAAAAAGTCAATTGATTAATGACAAAGAAAATTGATGTTTTTCGTAAATAAGGTGAGTAGAGCTCAAGAGTTACTAGGCCCTACTAGGGTTATTATAAAAATCTTTTATAATACTTTATACACTACTTGTTCCTATGCTATTTCATGTTATTTCATAATACTTTATACACTACTTGTTCCTATGCTGTCGCTAGAATTTCTGTTTACATACTTTGTAGTATCTACCTCCAACAATATAATATGATAAAGCAGGCGTAGCATGTATGTCATAAATAGATGAAACGAACAAAGGAAATGTCGAGATGTAATATTTTCATGTCAAAACAATCGGATATGGGAAATAAGATCCATTGATTATTCTCGTCACATAAAGGACTACATCGGTACTTTGTGTAGTATACAAGCCGCGATTGCGTTGTTTTGCTTGTCTTTATAATAAGTATCAAGCCCCTAAAAGTTTAAAAACAACCCGATTTAAGTTTCAAAAGAGGATTGTCTGATATACAATATTGTTAAGAACACAAAGTTCAAAAAAGATCAGAGAGACACGATCAAGGCTCTGAATGAGCTCTTGGGGAAATGGGATTCACGTAGAAAAGTTTTCGGTGAGTGTTGTGGCTCACCAACGACGAGGGGACGAACAGCAGGGGAGCGTAATGAAATAGCCAGACGAGACGCAGCTAACAAGTGCTGCGGTGTAAATTGCTTTTATAACGAGTTTATTTTACTTGAATTTGCAACCAATTACTTAAATCACAATTAAACCATTTGATATGATAATTTGTTCACGCATTTGAATATTGTTGAGTCAAATATATTATTGTAAACGACCTTTTATTGCGTCCTTGTGAAGGCCGATCGTTTGCCTATTATTTATAGTAAATAAATTGTACACAATTTACTTACTATGAGCGTATAAAATCTGAACCGTAGATACGTGACGAGTCTCTCTATTACGCAAGATCGAAGCACGAAGCACTAGGAAGTAACCTTTAACATCTGAAACTATTCAAACAAACATAAGTATTACATTACCTGTTAGATATGCACGATTTTAGTAAATGAATAGACGATTAAGAAAAATACATATTGGATGTATTTGTTTATTATCTGGTAAAATAGCGTGAACAATAAATCATCGCCTGTAACGTAGTATTTAGTTACACCACCTACTGACTAAACCTTTTGATTATATCAATTAAATAAGTGTTGCATATCCAGACAAATATTGCATAACAATTGATTATAATTATTTAAACGTTCGATCATCTCTATTATGTAGGTATCTTTTTAGTTTTTTTTTTAATAATATAATCCAAGCATGTATCCGTGGCTTATGCACTCTTACAATTAAATCCAAAGTATAATAAATGCGAAAGTTTAAATGGAAGGATGGATGGGTGTTTGTTGCTCAACCACGCCAGAATGGCTAAACAGATCTGGATGAAATTGGGCACATAGCCTGAAATAGCATAATGTATGCCGACAAAATGTTAAATTTGCACGCGAACGAAGTCACTGACAATAGCAACTTTTATAACCAAGCATCATAAAAGCTCTTTTTAGTTGGCTGTTAAAAGCAATATATACATATAAGTGAACACCATAACCTAAGCCAAGCTTGTAAATTTAGTCTTGTCTAAAATCAGTTAAGTCTGCGTCAGTGTTATAAATTATAGGCTTAATGAAGTGTCACGGGGCGCCTGAGGTAGGCACTTAGGAAGGCGCGCGGCGGCGTGCTGCAGCCGCGGCCGCAGCGCCTCACCGCACCGACCGATGATTGATGCTCGACGCAGTGAAAGCACTTGCGTATGTACAAACATCTTGAACCTTAGCGGTATCAAATCCAACCACAAAAACAGCGTGCCCAAAACACGCGTTACAATTTTTCTCCTACATTGCACAATACGAATTTGTTAACGGGAACTGGCCATCTACATTCGACTTTTTTGTTTGTGCACGGGCGAGTATAAATTGATAATGTTGGTAATTTGGCGCCCGGCCCGAGTGCCGTTGCCCGCTACACTAATGAGTTTATAATGGACACAATAATATAGGATGATAATATATTTTCAGAATCAATGTCTAGGTCGAGTACGCACTGCATGTAATAGCCCTGTATTAAGACATCACGTACTTAAATTCGGAGTTCGTATCCGGGACATGCCTTACATTAAATAGTTAATATCTAGAAGCAGCATCAATCTTCACGTGCTATAGGTCAATCGAACTATAGAAACTCATTAATGCCATTGTCAAAGACAAAAAATAAAAGGCAGGTACTTTATTAACCGATTGCAAGGACGGGTTATGTTTTCCGCGGGTATCTTGTTTAATATTCTTTATTACCTCATATCTTTTAAACCACAAGACGGATTTAAACAATTAAGACGTCGTTAGATTTGTATTTGCACAATACTAAGTTAATCGAGATTCATTAACGCCTCCGACTGCATGACATTACATAAGTAGGGGATCTTATTTCCATCATTTTTTGCGCAGGTGTTTTTTTTTTAATAGCAGTAATAAGTAAGTACATAAGACCAATGAAGCCAGCTAGACCAGTCTACAATAAAAAACTAAAAAGCAATGCAACAGTTCCCAAGATAATTTCAGTATAAAGTTCTATATAAATACCAACTTTTCTAATCAAATTATCAGAAGTTGGAACATAAATAAGAAGTGAAGCGACGGAAACAGTCGTCCAAAACAAAGATAGAGTAAACGAGGCAGGCAGCGAGCAAACGGGTAGGCAAGTCCACGCGCTACCAAACAACACAAACAAGTCTGAATTGTCGAGACAGAAAATATAAGCATCTAATAACCGAAGTTATTCTTCGTTACTGCTGCTCGTAGAAAGAACCAGTATTACACCTCCTGTTTCATATTTTATCACGTTTGTAAACCCTGCGTGAGGCGTCTGAGAAAACTTGATCTCGGTAACAAAAACTAATTGCGCATCTTAGTTTAAGGAAATGTTTTGCCTGTAATATAATACTGATCCCATAATAACATTTGTTTATAATAAAACGTTTCTTAGAGCTGTGAGCTAGAGTATCTGTCACGCACGGGCTATAGCGAGAAATACCTCGTTTGGGATCATCTAGGTTCAAAAATAAATTAGTCATGATATCAGAATTCGTAGCAAGTCAGAGGGTTCGCTACCTCGATCCTTCTCGTCTATAATTTTTATGTAGCTAATATGTTTTAACCTCTAATAATAACTTGATCGAAGATTATATTAATATAGGTAAAATACATTACCACGAATCGTTTAGCTATACCTAATTATTTTTAGTCAAAATATTGTATGTCAACAAGTTAACTACCTATTTCTTAAGTGTATAAAAAGTGACGGTCAGCACTTGAAAAGCCTTCATTGTTATTACAAATGAAGCGTAGAATACCAATTAATCAAATTTTAGAGTAACGCCAATGTTAGGCTATTGATAATAAATTATTAAATTTGCATTATAAGCGAAGAAACGTGAGTGTGGTCGGGTCGGCGGCAGATGACGGCATGCCTCCCGATCTTCCTTGTATTGTGACTCATCTTCAAAGCGTTCATGACCTGCTCCGCGGATTTTGTTTACTGGCCCCGACTAGGCTGTTAGCAAAATGACTTAACATTAATAGTATTCGTAATCATGTATAGGTACTACTTAAATATATTTTTTGCAACCTCTTAATTACGGAAATACCAAAATTGGCGGAACTAAAAAGGTGTTCACTGCTTACACATCTTATATCGACGTATAAATGGTGGACACTAAACCAACACTCTTGTTTTCGTCTCTAGTTGTCTCTTTTGGAACGTTACTTTTGTTTCCATATAAAAAAAACTATTCAGGTTTAGTAGGCACTTAAGGCGGCCAGTGCATCTTGCTAACTGTTATTATAAATGCGCATAAAGCATTATACTATTTATGAACTTGTAAGTAATCAAACAAGTTATGAGCACTCGATAAGGACTGACTATTAAGTTTATATTTGTTTTTGTAAAGACATCCTTCGTGTTAATATCAGTTGTTTAGGGGTACTAAACTGGCGTCGTTATACTGGCCCGCAGCGGTTAAAGAATTCACACAATTCCTAGGATTGCGCTTGATATCTGGCTGTAAAATGCAAATGCTGTACTTCACATCCGGCTGAGTATATCTCAAGATATTATTTAATCTATGATTATGATAATGCCTGTATCGAATCATCTCATACCTGGTCGTCGTTGATGCGATGATGTTTATCTTTTGCCCTTTATAGCCTTTATGTGTAACTTGGCGAACGTACTTTACGATTTAAATATAAATAATGATTACACCACCTCATTATTATTTATGTTCATTCATAGTGACCTTCCTTTCATTAGAGACGTATACGGTGACGCTGACTGGTATCATCATCATCCTACTATGTGTGATAGTGACATTACAAAGTTGAAGGTCAATTTATTGGTTACATTGATGTGTATTTGATAATCTTCTCAGCCACTTCAGTTACTCTTTATGTCGTTAATATTTTTAATGATGTTCCTTTCATTGGCAACTTTTACAATGTTATTAACATTATATTTTCAGTTTCACTCATCTAAAAAAGACCTTAAAATGTTGAATAGCCAAGGTGAAAAAACGTCAAGTAAACATAATACAATAAGATGTAGTCGTCTAAACAAAGTAAAATAATTTAACATTTGTTTTTTATTTATTATGTGTATATGCACACATGTATTTCTCTACACATTGACTTAATTAAACTAATTAAACAAACATGGTCGTTAGCAAATAGTGTATTTTTTTAAAAGGTTGTGCTTTCTTCATTCTGCCGACAAACTGTTACGCAATTTGGCAGGTTTACAAAAATGTAAAATGTAACTGATTCCAAATAAATAATTTATTAAATATTGAAATTGAATTTTAATTTCAAATTAAATCATTTTTCTACACGTGGTAACACTTCCGCCATGCAAACGTAGACACTTTTGTTACCGACCTATAGAGTAGGTATCAAAGGGTGGCTGAGCCCAGTACCAGCAACCGGACATACTTACTGGTTGCTACCACTGCATACTTACTTACGGAATTACCTGACACAGCACTTTATTTTTTAATTCGTAAGATTTGTTCAGAAATTGTTATTGTTGCTTGTGTATTCCACCAGAAATTGTGTCTCGTCGTGCATACATTACCAAAAAAGATTATGGAAATAATCATATTAAACTTCCGCAGAGGCAGGGCTGTAACTGTCATAAAATATACCCTGGACCACGGTCGGTTTAATATGGCCACATCGGCAGTTATAAAAATAGTAAAATAACTTACAATAATACAACATATAAAGTTCCACTATTTACATCGATATGAGTCATTCTAAACGATAAGTTATTACTTACTCGTAGTTCTTTCAAAATTACTCTTTATTTTAATACAAAAATAAAATTAGTTTAAAACTTAGTGCAGATACTAACCATTTGCACCATCAATTCTTATTTATTATGTACAACATCATACATTATTATTTGAAGGATATTTTTTGATCCCACCGTAAAAAGAAAGTAAGTAACTGGAATCGATAGAAGCAAAAAGTTTTTTGAGTGCCATTGTTGAGTTTACTTTAATACTTAGGTACTTTTGAATGTTTTCCTCAATCATTATATGGATATACTCAGTACCTTATGTTCAATAGTGGAACGACGACCGGGACACATTTTGTAAAACGATTTCAGAGGATTTACATCTTACAAGGAGAAAGAATTAGATCTTAACAATTTGCATAGCATCTGCAATAGGTACCTATAATTATTTTCTGATGAGAAACTTAAAACTAACATAAAGTGCAACAATCACACTAATATTATAAAAGTGAAAGTTTGTGAGTATGTGAGTGTGTATGTTTGTTACTTCTTCACTTCTAAACGGCTGGAGCGATTTTAATAAAATTTGGTATGGAGTTAGCTGACACCCTGAATAACTAACTAACACATAGGCTAATAAAAGAGCACAGCTGGGAAATATAAATGTATGTTTTCATGCAACGAACTGGGAATCAGAATCAGAATTTTATTGCAGTTTTCAGCCATAGATAGAGTGATTAAAGAGAATGGTTTATATGCGAAGTCGCAGGTGTCGACTAGTAATCTATAATACCTACATAAAAAAAGTTGTCTTGGCTGACTGAATGGAAACCTAAAAAATTAATTTGTGGATTCACATTTTAAGCCAAAATTACTGGTATTCATCATTTTAGAGTTATGATTTGTGTGAAGTTACAGGCTCCGCAGGGCTTAATCTACAGAAGCTAGAAATGTGAAATTAGGGCAATGGGTTAGAATTTTTTATTTAAGTCCTAACTTAAAACCCTCTATTTTCCACAATGCGAAGCCTCGAGCGTACATGTATATCAGTATATGTATATTCACTTATAAGGGCCTAGCCCAAACCCTTGGACTTGCTGAGCTGAAAAATTGCAGAAAAGTTTCTTCTCTGATTTAAACAAGGGATGAGAAATGATTTCAGGTAACACGAGCTCTAAAGGGGTGAATGAACTTAACGCGGGCGAAGCCTCGGGCAAAATCTAGTAATAATATATGAGATAAGGTAGATTAGGTAATTATGTAATATACATAAGATATGAATATTATAGAAAAATGTATGAAAGAGCTTCTACAAAAAGTTGTCTCCTTATGCATAAATGAATAGATGATGTACTAGTATTATCCAACGTCCATAATCGGCCAATATAAATACCTAGAATCATCATCCATGCAACGTAACATCTAAACTATGTACTTCCGTCATCAGTTTTTGCTCGCACTGTTTCTAGTACGCACTTAAATGATGTGTACCGTTACCACTTAAAACTTTCGTGAGAATGTTGAAACAATTAAATCAGTTTCGATTCAGTATGCGAATACACGCGGATTTAAGTGAATTGCATTGTAAATTTAGCAGACAACGTTAGCTGTGCCCGCCATTGGTACTGCTAAGGGATCATTGGCGATGGACGACCGCATCGATTTGTGCCCTTAAACTTTTTACTTACTTGCTATTCTAACTTCATGTTGGAAGTAAGAATTTTGTCATCGTGTTCGTCTAGAGTCCGTACGGTTATATTACCTACCTGCTGGAATATATATTATTATACATAATGACAATCATACCGCTCTAGAAAAGGATAAATGAAATATTATTACATAAGTAAGAAGGTAAATCTTGGAAAATTCTTGATAAACACCTTTTTTCTCGGTATTGCTTTCCGGCAGGAAAACGAAAATAATGTAATAAGTAGTACATTATTACCAAGGCGAATTTGTGCCCTTTATGCTTTCCGCCTTTGATTGACATTGTAGATATAGATTACTCGCTTTGTCTAGATAATTCACAGATATAGATTAAATGATATAATCACCTCACTTTGTGAGTAGGTAAATACCTACTTATCGTATGAGGAAAAAAATACTTATTTAATTATTTTGTTTACAGTAAAACTGTAGGTATAATCAATTTGCAAATTGGTCATACATATGTTCCATCTTTAATCGTTGGTATCCAAATCGTTCATGGCAATTTGTAAAAGCCTAATAACGTGATGTGTTCTACTTTTGAAGTATCGCTTTAAATTGACGGCGGAGTGCACTGCAGTTAGTGGCAATCTGGCGATGTGGGCCGACAGTGGCGATCGGATCGTGTTAGGTAACGGCACCTAACTAATTATCTATTAAAGGCAACAATGGTCTCACGTCGGAGGTGGCGGGCGCACGGTCACGACGTGTCGCACGCACCCGCACGTTTCCAGTCGCACACTCGCGCGACAATCGCGCGTTTCCCGCATTTATGCTAATGTTCCTTTTAAAAATGCCCTCTTTCGGAAAAAAAAATTTGCTAACTAATTTATTAGACACTAATGATTGAGTCTTCCCGTGACCACGGCCGTTGCAATACGGTCGAAACGTCGGGCAATAAACAAGGTATTTTACCTTAAATTATTCACGCGATTAAGACCCGTAATATATATATCTTACTAATGATTGAATCGAATTCCTCGCAAAATATAGAAAACTGCAAGTCAACCTCGTTGTATTTAGACAAAATCGTGTGACAATTTTATGTCTACATACACTATTCTAAAATGTACAACTAACTCTGAAATTCTTGAATTAACATAATTCGCCACTGTAACGGTTGATTTAAATTTTCGTATACGACCCGCTTGATCGTATTTAAATTTCTTAGGTTTTTTAAACTTATTTAGCGTTCAATGCCAAATGGCTGAAGTATCGGTCTCGCAATCGTGAGGTCGCGGTTTCGAATCCTACCCATTATACTACCGACGTGAAACCACTCCTAACACAAGCCTTTGAGCTTAGCTGGAGGGGTTAACGGAATTACTAGTAATGTGGGACTAATCCCGCATTGCTAGTTAACTTAAAAAAAAAACAGGCGACAACTGGGCTATTGCCTGATGTCTCCGTTTTGGCATTTTCAGCCCTCTCAGGAAGCGTCCCGCCAGCTCCCTTAGCGGGTTGCCCAATGTTCGGCTTTTTCACTAATAGCCAGCCAATTTGGCGCTACGAACGAGTATTGCATGTAACAAACATAAGCTCATATTAATTAAGTCAAAGTTTTATGTCCAACATCTAAATCAGTCACACTCACATAAAATCTGAAAATCAACTTAACTCTTCATAAGTAAACAAAGAGCTTTATCTATTAAACAAATGTCCCGCTGTTGCTATTCGCCGATTTGTTAGAATATTATAATGGCGTAATTTTATTCCTATGTAAATCGTCAACAGTTATTTAAAATGCGCAGCTTCATTCGTAGTTGCAAAGCGTTCCGCTTAAAAACGCAAAGGATTTTCCGTTACAGAATGAGAGCATTATCTGTCTGAGCTATTCCCAGGCCGCATAAACAAATTCTGATCACACCGAAGCACGGCGCGGCTCGCGGCACCGAGGCGTCGCGGAACGCTCACTTATAACTCACTTGCCCACTTTGGACACATAGCTACGTGTTCGCTTATCTTTCATCATCACCAAATTGGCTACTAAACATCGCCAAATATGTCTATCATTGATAGTATATTCTCTACAGACTTCTTAGATTATCGACCAAATATTTTCATTGGAATTGAAAGATAAGAATTACGTAGGTACATTTATTACATTTTATTCCACAATTCAGGAGACGATAAACTTTGTCTCTTGTTTTTAATCTGTTGGATCGGTATTTAAGCTTTAGCGAAACAGCAATGAATGTAAGACTACCTCTCTACATACGAGAAAAGCTAATTATAGCATGATGGTTAAGCATCCGTGTCTACATACGGGAAAAAAAATGTGTGTGAAAATCAAATATACTGTTCGCGACTCTTGAATTGATCAATGTTTGCATTCACATTGTAAACTGTGCGACATGATTATATGACGTCATCTGGTACAGGTCATTACACATTTCTGTATACAGAAAGTGTATTTTTCAAAAGCCATCTACTTAGTATTACATACCTATGTTTAACCTAGGCCATAATAAGAAGCTTTTCTGTTACATTGGGCTGCTGTCCAGCAATTCATATAAATGAGCTTACATTAAGTTCCGAGCTTTTAACGGTAGATACTCAACTTAAAGCATAAACAGTATTGAGGTTACTAATTTAAATGAACTGATAGAGGAAACGTTTGGCGTTTAGGTATGATTAACGAATGTCTCATTTAAGCCTCCCCAGACGGCGTATCTGGTAATATTGGAGAGTGGGCATAAGATTCAGGCGCTCGCCGTAACGGTATCCCGCTGGCGGCTCTGCACACAAATTAATGGTTGCCGCTCAAGGCCGCCTACAAGCAATCGACATAGATACATCGTTTTGTCGACTATGAGAACACGGCGCCTTCCGACTCATGGTCAAGAATGAGGCCGAGAAAGCGGTCTCAACGCAAGCACTCGCCGAACGAACCACTCCCGACAGCGCCACCGCCGACGCCGCCCTGCCAAAACGAAAGTGCTCGTGATTGTTTGAGTAATTTGATGATGACCAACATGCTAATTGGATTTCGTCTAAATTGTAATTGAAATTACACGTCAATCGGCCAGTTCCTTTTCAGTCACGAGTTCACGACCAACTCTCTCCATTGTAGAGAAAAAATAAACACACTGAAAATATGTGTGTCCGAAAGCAATACGAGTACGTTGTGCTAATGAAATCCTTATCATTGACTCGGGACATAAAAGAACGTGTATCTGTTCGGCTATCCATTCATCATTAAATCGAATAGGTAGTTCACAAAGGTGATAGTCGCTCTGGGTGCTCAGTTTTTGCGTGAGTGTACTGTTAGTGTTAGCCGAGTTTCGGCCGCCCCGCCGCCGTCGACTAACCTTGATACTTTCAGTTACGACGACTAAGTCTATTTCGCACTTCTCTTGTTACCGCTGTCATCTTATTGTGGCCGAGTTAACTGACAAAAAATATCAATCAAAGTTCTAGTACAAAAGCCCGCGGCAGTCGCGCTATCTCTTGCTCAACGTATAAACGGGAAGAAAAATACCTTTACGCCATAACTCTTATGATGTATAAGTACAGCCGCGATGGCTTCGAATTGAGTGCTTTATTTGGATTTATGGTACACACGTGTTTTTGACTACCATGCATATAATTGCTATGCAAGTACCACGTACTAATAAGTATCTACTCGTGTTATGGATTGCTACTTCACTTCGTACTAACGGTTATTACGGACGCGCAACTAGATAAATTACTGTTTCTCAACATTTTTGTAAGTAGGTGGAGCAGCAGTAATGCTATTTGGGTACCTACATCATTCATAAACGTTACTATCAGAATTAACAAAATGATCACAGGAAATCGTTCCGTTCATTGTCTAATTCGTTTGGTCTATTGCAAATATCTTAATATAAAGCTGATCCATCTATTTAATCAGTCAACTTGACACTTGAATAGGTCAATATTTAAAGTCTTGCCATTGCCAATCTTATTAACGTATCTAAGACAAAATATGATCACGTCACTGATTTATATTGCATCCGCCTACCAGCTATCAAGAAAATAATTTCTTCTAAACATCTTTCTTCTCAAACTAACTTCTTTGTCAAAGCAATAAACAAAGGACTTTGTTTACTGCTTTGACTAAAGAAATATGGTAATACTATAAGAGCTATAATTTTGACTAATTGGAGATATAGGTACTAAATAAAAGACTGACACACTTGTTTGTACTTCGTAAAAAATATACTACTAACTCACAAAATAACACTAAATCAAGTAATTGTAAAAAGACTTGTAGTACCTATACAGGTTTCTTTTACAAACAATTTTGATCAGGGATATTAAAAACTAAAGGCCAAATTATATCTGTGTCTATTTTAGCTCGTATAACACGGGTTAACATGTAATTATGCATGATGTTACATTTCATTTCCTCTCATTATAGCATAATGTCATAACGGTCGCGCACGCAATGCACGCTCAGTGAGCGTTCCACCAGGAATATCCAAGAATCATCTACTTGATATGCCAGTCACAAATATATTATATAGTCATAATACTTAAATCGAATTATCCAAAAATGTTATACATACCTTACAGTACATCACCTCATTCGTAAGAATCACTTAGCAAGTAAGTAAACCTACATTGTTCTTACATTCTCATACCCGAATATGCGCACAGGCATCTGCCTGAGCGCATATTCGGGTAGGTAGGTGTTCCAAGCATTCCTTAGATTAAGGAATTTTATATAGGTAAATAGGTATGAGATAATCATTCTTTTAAAAGCAATAATAAATTAATGACCAAGCTAAGCATATCAATAACTGTTAACACTTAAAACAGGCTTGTATTATCTAGCTCATTGTTTTTGTATTCACTTTAATTTTCTATGTTTACCACAACATAAGATATAAACCCATTAATATAGGTACTAAGCATTTCTGGTAGGTACAAGGGATCGTATCCATTACTAATTATTACAGTTGATTAATAAATAATTTATTGAAAAACTTATAGTAAATCATTTTCTGATATGGTGTTATTTTCTATGTACACAAAAGCCATCGTAAATCGTAAAGACATCGACAGACATTTTGCTAGCTTTTGCTAATACTCAGACTGCTTTTATAATAACAGCATAACAAATATATTTTACAATCACAAGAACTATGAAGTAAGGAACGAGATGTAGCATGCGACGGGCAAGTTCAGTGACTTTACCTTCCCTTCGGGATTGGCAAGAAGCGGCATTCGCGTTCCCCGAACCTGTTTGTGTATCCCAATATCGACGACGTGGGGATTTCGGACACCAATTAAGTATACTTGCGAGTACAACGATGTAAAATTGGCATGTACCGAATATTTGAATGCGTGGCGGACGATGCACGTAACTTTTCTCTGTTACATAACAATTAGCGAGTGAGCTGCGCCGGCGCGCGGCGCCCGCGCTTGCGTGCGGGGTCATTGGCAACGCGGCCGAGAGCTGCCACTTTAGGTTCAAGGGTATCTAGCATGGGTCTAACGGTCATCGCAATTTGTATCAACTATGCTCGTTTACTAAATACAGGATCTCTCAGACTGGTTAGGTACCTATGGATAGAAGAACATGATAAAACAGTTTTATGTATAATGCTCCCATTTCAGGTACCACTAACTTAAGATATTTAATTTCATCATTATTGTCGCCTGACTCTTTATAGAGGTATTTATTAGGATAATATGATTGTATTGGATACCGACTCTGATTGATTGTAATTCTCATATAAAATGCAAAAATAGGTAGATATACTTTGGTAACTTTTTAAAGTGTCAATCTCGGTTGGTGCGTCATGTAAACCGTCCACGTAGTCGCTGTTCTTTGTCATTAGCGTGCTCTCACGTCTAGTGCATTAGCTAATTTGTCATCGCTGGGTGCGCTTCGCTGATCGATTTTACAATATTACACAACCACTTTTGTTTTAAACCACCCTTACATTAAAAGCTTTATGTAAATGTGACATTGTAGATTGAAAATGATTTTCACAATTTTCGTGACAATTGTCGTTTAAGCGTTCTAGTTACTTTCTTTTAGAAAATTGACTGAAATAACACAATACATTTTTTGAATGAAAATTGATACACCATGCAAATAGCAATAACTTTATTTAACAATTAAATCTAGATTGAATAAAAATGAGCGATAGCCCATCTCATGCTGTCAAATATATGTTATTGCTGATTACATTAGCAATTTATTTTGATGTATCGATCACTCACAACTCTCTGATTGTCCATAAAATTTAAAATTACACAAACGGTAACATTATGCAAATTAAAACAATTTTCTAAGGTCCAATTCGGACATACCTACTCACGTAGATAGATACCTATGCATCATACATGCATACAGTTTAAGTTAATTAAAAATACTGTAATAAAATTTTAAAAAGATAGTGTCTCTTCCGTTAGCTTTTATTGACCTAAACACGGTCAAGAAATTCGGTTTTTAATGGATTCTTTATCTGAGTTTCGTAGAATAAACAGAGTTAATAAAGGTAAAAGCGATTTCGTGATATTCGCAATGGTATTCTGGAAAACAAAAATGAATTCTATATGTGTGTTTTAGAAAGTTTCTTGTCCGTGTTATTTTAGTTATACAAATAAGCATTTTTTTTCAATGCAGGAGGTAAGGCGTCGCCGTCGAATGGCATTACGGTACAAATGGTATGTGTATAGATAAAGCACCTCTAACAAACCGCGGCATCACATAACTTCAGCCATTACGAACGTGAATCGCGTCACCTAGCAAGCATTTTCGTAAAACTAAAGAGCCCTTCTCGTTTATCAGAACGTAAGGTAATTCGCGTACGAATGATGCACGATTATGACGCATTGTCTGCGGACGTCCATCACGAACTATACTCGTGGTACACAATTCTTTCAGTTTTGCCTATAAATAACTATTAATAGATACCGACCACGAAAAGCAATCTCGCAGGATGGCAGTTAAGAGCCCTCAGCTTATTTTACAACGAAGCTCATTAATGAGTGGAAGCTCGGGACATAGGGAAAGTGCGTCGAGCCACCTCAGTTCTAAAGTCTCTTCTCACTTGTACCGCACGCGACGCCTTGTCTCGACAACATTGTATAATTATTACTTAATTGTATAATCGATTGTAATACGTAAGTAGACATCT
Source organism: Herminia tarsipennalis (assembly GCA_945859575.2). Lineage (NCBI taxonomy): Eukaryota > Metazoa > Arthropoda > Insecta > Lepidoptera > Erebidae > Herminia > Herminia tarsipennalis. The sequence continues at coordinate 13,771,741 of OX243840.2, forward strand.
CGTTTGTTCGCTTCGTATATCGGCAACTACCTAACAGTAAAACACAAACATTAAACTTTAGCTGCACTAACTAACAAATAGCTATACTGAATTATCCGTATCTAAAAAGTAAATTAAATTTAAAACGGCAGTATAACTTGTTTTGGCCTACAAATCAAATTAGTACCAGCATCAGAATTATAATAAAAGAAAGCTTGTCGTGTAGATGTTGAAAATATACAATATAACAAACGTAGGAATCTTTCTACTAAGCCTTTGTCTCTACAAAAGCGCCCGTTTGTAGCTAAAATAACATTTTGTCCATCTTTCGATCCTAGTATTTTATTTGAAGCAATGTTCCTTTTTGATATTTGCAACCATAGATTTAGCAGTATTGAAATAAAAAGTCAACTAAATTATGTGGTTTCTAGATCCGTCATTAGGCGAGAGTGTGCATGGCCTTTCTGGCTTTGCTGTCACTTCTTGTCACACAATGAGGGTTTTTCTGTAATGACGCTGACTAGGCGGCAGCACTAAGACGTCAGGTCCAGAAACCTGTTGTCACAGTGCCTTTATTAGTTTCTTGTCTGATTTTATTTGTATTTTTTAATAAAATAATTAAATATTTTAATAATAATTAACTTGAAATGTCATTATGATGTGCAGTTCCTATGTGCTCAAAAATGGGATGTCATAAGTTTTCTAAGGATAAAATACATTTACAACAATGGCTTATAGCCATTCGTAGATAACGGTTTACGCCTACAATTATTTAACAGCTCAAATGTTAATATTTAAAATATTAACTTATTTAAGTAATAAATGTTGATACACGTTTCCACCGTATTGCAACGGCCGTGGTCACGGCTAGACTGACTTGCAATACCGTCGAAACGTTGTTCAATAAACAAGGTATTTTACCTTAAATTATTCACGTGATTAAGACCCGTAAGTATTATAATGATACATTATTAATTTTAACTAAAAACTATTTATTATATTTCTATTCAATAGATAACACAATTTATATTTCGTGAATAATAATGAGTGGATATGTGTTTTGTATAATTATTATAATACTTTTTTGTTTTCCTAGTGTACCTATAACTGTTAGTTATTCCAAATAAATAAAACCCTTCATAAATATAATAAAACTTTTAAGTGTTGTAATGACAATGATAATAGATAATTATTTCCTTGCTCCGAATTCAAGTCAATAATGACATATTGCCACAAATAACATATTTAACTGGAGAAACATAACAAACAAAACGGTATTTGTATCCTTTTTTTCGTAATGATGTGTACAAATTATATCTACTATGCTACAGCGCCGCACTGGCGTTGATGTCTAATATTAAGAAAAAATAACAAGCGTGAACGCGTGCTCAACAACATTTGACATTAGGTACGAGTAGATGATGTCCATTCATTGAGTGGCTACCTTCACATTCAGATCATGAATAGGTAAGTATCACCTCAAACAAGTACTATTTATTTGTTCTTAAGGTCAGTTTATTGCCTTAAAGTATCTCCTATACTTAGTGTTAAAAAAATGAAAATAATAAAAACTTGCAAAGCAGTAAATTGCTCAACTTTTGCAAATTTTATGGCGGTCCTATATTCCGCGACTTCGTTCTCGTGAAAAATTTGAAAAACAAATTCATCCCACGGGAATATTTTTTCGGAATAAAGAGTAGCCTATGTGCTATTCCAGGCTATAAATAATTTATTTCTATGCCAAATTTCATTTAGATTCGTTCAGCGGCTTCGATGTGATTGAATATCAAACATCCATCCATACGTCCAAATCCCGAGGGGTCCCTCACCCTGACTCAGTGGCGACTGCGAGATTAAGCAACGTTACCCTGTCAGTCCGTAGATGAGTAACCGTTTTCGAAAATTGTCACACCCCTCGGAAAGCACGTTAAGCCGTCGGTCCGGCGCCTAATCTCTCTCCGGTCGTGTCATATTTCCGTCCCATCGGACTGTGAGAGTGACGGAATAGAGAGTGCACTTTTGTCTGCACATACACTCGTGCACTATAATATCTCCTGCGCAGTTAGCTAGTCTCTAACGAGACTAATCGACGTCGGTTTGGAGACCATTATTATTATATCCAAACTTTCACATTTATATATGTTATAGATAAATAAGGTAGCAAACTTAAATAAGTATTAGGTACGGTCCGGTTGAACTAAACTCCGTTTTTATAAAATCACGCAATTTTTAGCCAAGACTTCAAATTATAGGATTCGGTAGCCAAAATGGCAAAACGGAACCCTTATAGTTTCGCTATGTCCGTCGGTTTGTCTGTCCCCAGCTCAGCGACCCTTCGTACTAGAAAGCTGTAATTTGGCATAGATATACATATTAGTTACGCCGACAAAGTGGTAGAATAAAATAAAAGAGAAAAATATGTTTTTTCCAGTATCTTTAAAAAGCAAGGTGTAATTTTTTTTCTCACCTACCATGGGGTAGATCTATTAAAAATATTTAGTAGTTGTGAAAAACAAATTTGTTGTTTCTCCTCTGCCAGCTTAATATTGCGTGTTTAATAAAAAATCGGGGTAGGAGTACCTACCTATCTATACTAATATTATAAAGCTGAAGAGTATGTTTGTTTGTTTGTTTGAATGCGATAATCTCAGGAACTACTGATCCTATTATTAAAATATATATATTACGGGTTAATCGCGTGAATGATTTAAGGTAAAATTCTTAATTTTACTGTTGGATAGCCCATTAACATCAAGCTACGACCAATAGGAGCGGAGCAGCAATGAAAAATGTTGCAAAAACGGGGAAAATGTACGCAGACAAAGTTGCGTGGGTCAGATATATGTACATATATGATAAAATTAAAAAGATAACTTTCACAGCTAAGTAGGCTTCACAAGTTTACGAGTAACAGCCGACTAAGTGAGAGTTAACAAATATTTTGTACAAATTCCATTGAAAATAATATAAGTCTCCTAATCGATTTCTTTTACGGCGGTCAATCTCATTAGGGATTAGCCAACTACGCAATTGGCCAACTACCAAATACGCGTGCGCTTTCTTACACAAGTTATTCCCTCACTCTCATAATCCGAAGGAACGGAAATCCGACAAAACCGGACAGAGATTAGGCGCAGGACCGACGGCTTAACGTGCTCTCCGAGGCACGGAAGGGTGTAACAATGTTCGAAAACGATCATCCATCTATGGACCGACGGTGGAAACGTTGCTTAACCTATATAATGTTTAATGGTGTTAGTTGTTTGAAATAAAACCAACAGAAAGCACACTTCTTATAGCGCATTATTGTTATGCGGAACCCTAGATTGTGCGTGGCCCGACATGCATTTGCCCGGTTTTTTATAAACTTGCCTTGCACATAAATTGTGGAAATTTTACCAAAGCGGACCTAATGCCCTCGGCATATTCTTGCGTTAAACCATGTGATGATGCAGGAAAAGGAATAATTTTAATAGTAGTCAGTAGTTAATTACTTAGGTACTTAATACTAAGTATATATTTATTTAATAACTTTTTGCACAATTGATGTACACAGGCGGACTTAATGCTAAAAGCATAGATCACCAGTTATATACTTGCAATACAACATTATTTCAATAGAGGAGCAAAATGAGAACTGATAAGTATTAAATTAACAATGTTTTAACTTAGTGGTGTTTAAGGGAGATTCGATGACTATATTTCTCAGTGACACACTAGTTAACAGACTAGTTACACGTCCTAGGAGACGAAAACTGAAACAAGCGAAAAGCTCTTGTCCTTCGAAAAGGTTTAAAAGTTTCCGTCTCCCAATTGCCAAAACACGTTAAGTAATCACCTCTAAGTTGTCACGATATTTAATAGTTAATTTGGTACGTAGGTATGTTTTAGAATATATATTTGTTGTATGAACATTGAGTAGGCATTTAAACACACTCACTGGTAAAAGCGTCTCTACTGTCTGAGCTCAGCTATGCCGTCATTTGTTTATAATAATCGTGTTCACCGAGGCCTTCCACGCGTGGCTTCTATCACAAAAACCACCAAAATGTTTGCCGGATGAGCTAACCCGCCCCGTCCCAGCGCACGATTCATTGATTACCTTGTAAAAAATTTAATCATCGACCAAAATTAATTTTCCCAACGGAATTATCGAATACTTACATTTCAACTTAGTAGCTCGGCCACGTAAATGCTCAGTCTGCGGAACTCCACGATCTCAGCCCAGAACTGCGCAGTACACGTACCTATTAGTAATATACATTTTCCGTATATTTAAGTAATTCCTTATAATTTGCAGTCCATAAATCAGATTATAGATAAAAAGTTTATCAATGTAATTCCGCGTTTGGAATTGAAGTACATCTTGTAAACATTATGTAGTTTAGATCGGCATCATGAAAGAAAGATAAGTACGCGGTGTGTCGTAAAAGTTTTTTATTGTAATAAATTTCAACTTGCAAATGGATCTCTAAAATTGAATAGGGCAGATGATTCATAAAAGTATTGCGGGATCATCGTGGCAGACATAAACCGGATACAACTCGGATAATATAATAAGCGTAAGCTGATGTCAACAGGATGACGTCTTCAAGGAGTTTAATCCTCATGCAAAAAGCACGACTATCATGATAGTGATTACAAAAAGTGTTAATGTTATTTTTTTTGTATTTCTACTTATACCTATTAGTCATCTGTCGATAGGTAGTTATAAAAGGATAAATATTATCATATGTGTATGATATTATGCCTAGAGACGATATATAGGTACCTAAGTGAGAGAGATGTAAGGTAAAAGGGCAAATATTACGAACTACGCTTTATTACTTTATCCATAATTCAATACTTAACATTTTTATTAAAATAAAATCGTAACCTTCATACTAAAATCACTCTACGTCGTTTTGACCTGGTTGTGGACCGTGATCACAAGATCACTCAATTAGATCAACTTACTTACCTACGTATAAAATCGGCGCAACCCTGTCGAAACATCAAGCAATCCATAAAGTAATTTTTCACCTGATATCACTACAGTTTAAACTAAAATAAACCATAAAGAAAGCCAGTCGGTCTAGCCGATATCACCGTAAATAATGTAATGGATATTAATGATAGACAACTCTTAGAAAGAAAAGTCTCCCTTGCGTTAAATATTAATACTCGTAGGAATAAGTCTATAATTTAAGTTGGTTAAGTTATCTTCAGATATATAGGTACCAAGGTTGGTAACGTTATTAAGTTCTATGTTTAGCGTGCTTACCAGTACTTGTAACTACTAATAACCTGTTGCCTACATCTATTAATAACACTGCGCTATTTCGAACAACGTGCAACGGACGGTTCGCTTCAACTTAGGTAGTGTCTGCATACAATCGGAGTGCGGGAAAAATGAAATAGTTACTTTTAGATTTTAATAGTTGTACCTTCTGCTAATTACAAACTGCACATGTATATAAGTTCGCTATTGCGATATATATGCTCGATTTTCCGTGATAGTTTTTTTTACCACACAGGTCCAAAGTTTTCAATGATTTTTATATAGAACGTGATCGCATATGAACTGATGACTAAGTAGCTACGTACGTCTTCGGCTAATGATAACAACTTTATTACTGCTATACATTACAAATGCGGAGTTTTAACATTGTATCTACATAACGTAAATATGCGTCATACGTTCTTTTTTGTTACAGCCATCTCTCCCTTTGCATCATTAGTGATAAATCGTTAGTGAGGCAATAACTTTTTACAGCGCAAGAGTTGATGTGCGGGAAGTTCTGAGTGATGCCAATAAGATATCTATCATTGAATCTGTCTAGTACCTATACAGTTACTGTCGGTTCTCCACCCCTATAAACTCGAGTTTCGAACATTAAATGAGCCCATAAACTTGCAAACAATTAAAAACATCTTAACAATTCTGACGTTCTAAGGTTCGTTCTACACGTAAACATAAATCAATTGCCGTCTATAAGGAAATTGGCGAGTTGTGCTTTGAGGATTTCGATATTGACAATTTTATTGTCTATAGTTAGTTATGTAACGTAACCCACGTCTAGCCACATTATTAATTAAGCACTCTTTGTAGTATAATTATTTAATTTACCTAATAATAAGTTACCTATTAATATGGACTCCATTTGGATTATTTTGACTACCTATCCATAAAAAAGTCATTGCCTGGCTTACTGACGGTTAGCTAAAACCTTTAAAGCTTAAAGGAGCCAGTTTCTTTTGTTCAAGAATGGGCCCACCCACAAACAGCATAATCCTACAACATAAAAGAAAGATTACCTAACATTCACCCCACCCTTCACACTTCTCAGGAAAGTAACAAGTTGAAATTAATCGTAACTAAGTAGGTAATAATAAAAATGCGAAAACGAGTTTGTTTATTTGTTGGTATGTACTGCTTTGTTAAGTAAGTAATGACTGAACGCCTGAACGGATCTTAATGAAATTAGCAATTCCAGGGGAAAGATATAGATAGATAGAAAGATAAATCCTCTTTAATGTACATCAATTAGAGAACATAAACACTCACAGCTATGTTGGCAAAACAATGGGTAATTTGCAATGTACAAATATGATATCTACAATAACAATATTTAGGATACTTTTTACCCACGACGGAACGGAGAAAGTACTCGTATATGCGTTTGGGGTGAAAGATTGTCTGTGTGTGCACTCGAATCTTGCCATTTATCTCAATAACGGTTCGTCCGATTCAGATGGAGAAAGGGTGGGTAATTTGTCTGCGATGGTTCTTAGATATTAACTCGTAAAGTTAAAAAAAAGGACAGTAAAGGATTAGTGTTTATAAGCAACAGTTCTTAAATTGATGTTATGATGTTAATACACCAGAGTGAGCCGCAAAAAGTTTTGTAAGAAATCTCTAAAAAGAATTTAAAAATATTAAAAAACCCACAACCCATACTTTACAATAGGAAAGGTATACAATAAAATTTTAGGCCCCCCGACCAATAAGAGGTAAGTAGTACGAAGAAAATTAGTCGGGGTCTGCCAATCGCTGCCATGCATATGCACGAAATATAACACACACTGAAATATATTAGTGTATTTCAGAGCAGCAATTGGCAGCCCCCGACGAATTTTCTTCGTACTGCTTACCTCTTATTGGTATTGGAGCCTAAAATTTTATTTTAAACCTTTCCTATTACAAAGTATGGGTCTTGGGTTCTTTCAAAAATTCAAATTCAAATTCTTTATTGTACACAGAAAAAAAAATATACAAACAATAAATACAAAATAAAAGTAAATATGTACAAAGGCGAGCTTAACTCAAAATTGAGTTTTCTACCAGCAAACCTTTGAGCTCTAGAGTAGAAAGTTAAACTTATAAAAGTAGTCGGAAGTGTAACAATAAAAGAAAAAAAAGAAAAAATAGAAATTAAACCATAAGTATAAATAAACAGTAAGTACATACTTACATACATAAACATATGTTATTTCAAAATCATATAATATACCTAAATAAATACATATAATATATATATACATACCAGATAATACATACACTTACATATTAATATTACATAAATAAAATATTATAATACATACTTAATTAGATAGAGTGAAAATATTCTTTTGTCCTTTTTTTAAAAACGTTAAGAGAGAGGCTGTCACGTAAAGGGTGAGGAAGAGAATTCCAAAGCCTCACCGCTTTTATGGTGAAAGAGCTATCGTAACAGCTGGAGCTGTGAGCGGGAGTACTCAATAGAAGAGAGGAGGCGGAACGACAGGGTTTACCCCTGGGAACAAGAAAATTGAAGCGTTCACGTAGATAGGAAGGAGAGTTAGGATTGTGAAGAATCGTATAGAGAAGAGAAAGAATGTGTGAGTTACGACGCTGCCGAATCGGTAGCCACTTTAGATTTTTCCGAGATTCGGAGACATGGTCGTATTTACGTAATCCGAAAATAAAGCGGATACACAAATTCTGCAGACGTTCGAGTTTGTCAACGAGTTCCTCCCTAGCATCCAGAAAACAAACATCGGCATAGTCTATGTGTGGAAGTAGAAGAGATTGAGCAAGAGTAACTTTAGTTTGGAACGGTAAGAACTTCTGAAGACGTTTGAGAGATTGAAATGAGGAAAATAATTTCCTACTTATTTCCGTAATGTGGACATCCCATGAAAGATTTGAGTCTATAAAGACACCAAGATTTTTTACACTTTTTGTAAACGGTATATTAACTCCATCAAAAAACACTTGAGGAAGATTCTGGCGATCCAACAAATTTAACATATATCTGCCACCAATAATAATAGCTTGAGACTTATCTGGGTTGACTAGAAGTCCAAATTTTTTAGCCCATAAACTTACTTCTTCAAGGTCATTATTAATTGTAGTAACAGCACCAGTAATTTCATCAGCTTTAAAGTGACGATACAGTTGCAGATCGTCTGCATAGAGATGATACTTTGAAGATAGGACCTTTGTAATAGCATTTATAAAAATGGAGAAGAGAAGAGGAGAGAGAACACCACCTTGGGGTACGCCAGTGGTTAAATCTCGCCATTCAGAGAAAAGATCATCACAGCGAACAGTCTGTGAGCGACCCCGAAGATAGGAATTAAACCAGGACACTGCAGAAGAAGAAATATTCAGAGAAGCTAGGATGCCTAAGAGAAGGTCAAAGTCAACTGAATTGAAGGCACTGCTAAAGTCCAAAAGAACCATAATGGTCAGTTGTTTGTTTTCTATGGCCAGTCTTATATCATCAGTTATTTTAATAAGGGCAGTTACAGTGCTGTGACCACGTCGAAAACCAGACTGAAAAGGGCTTAACAGGCCGTTAGAGGTGAGATAGAAAGACAGTTGGCTATAGACAATACTCTCAAGAACCTTAGATATTATGGGAAGAATAGAAATAGGGCGAAACTGAGATGGTATGGATGGATTCGATACTTTAGGCAACGGAATAACGTGAGCCTTCTTCCATGATGTAGGGAAAGTGTTTGAATACAGAGAAAAGTTTATAATGTGAGAAATAATTGGTGTGATATATTCTAAAATGGGAAGAAGCATTTGCAGTTGAATGCCATCCTCGCCTGCTGCTTTAGTTGATATGGATTGGATAGATTTCTGAATTTCTTCTTCTGAGACTGGATGAAAAGAGAAAGAAGTACTAGTCGGCAATGGAAGACTGGAAAGATGTAATAAAGTAGCGCATTTAATATTGTCTGGAATGGTAGTAGGAGAGCTAGAAAAATAAGCAATAAGTGCATTAAGGTCTATATAGCTCCCACTGTTGGGGGAGGTTTGACGAATGCCAAGGGATCTAAGAAATTGCCATACTTGTTTTGTATTGAGATTTTGAATGGAGTCATGAATGTGGCGTCTCTTTGCATCTCTACACATACGACCGCACCGGTTACGCAGTTTTTTATAAAGCAGCCAGTTATCTTCCGTTGAAACAAAATTTCAATTTTGTTTTTTTATTTAGTCATAAAGATATTTTTTATTGTGTCATCCACGCGGGCGTAGCTGTGCACGAAATTACGATTATATCGAATAAGTATATAGTTTGTTTTCGTGTTTTTTTTATTTTTTCGTCATGAGCTCAGAATCACAAAAACAGAACTTATTGGCAAACGAAGTCCTGCCATTCCACCACTAGCTTAGCTGGATATCATGAATGAAATTAGCACGAAACAGAAGATCTGCGCTTCGAACTTTGGTAAAGAAGAAATACGCAACGCAGTTGTTCCGGATTGGCGCCGATAGTGCGGAACTTAACGACATTTACCACGTTTTGATTCGGGTAGGTGAATATTTGAATCAGTAAAAATGACTGTTATCCTCAAAGAAAGTCCATTGCGATAAAATACCAGTGACATTTAAGAAATGTTTGTTGATGAGATATCAATCTTATAATGAACAGGAATATCCGATGTTTTAGACGGCATTACTTTCGATTTTAAATTCTTCCATTATATAATAATATTCATATTTGTTTAAAAAGGCTCTTTGTTCACCGCCTAATGCTATTTTGACCTGTTTTTTAAATCTCTATAATATTGCCTATGAGAATCTGTCCTAGTGTGGCGAGCTCTATGGAAAGCTGCATTTCTAAATTCCATTATAAATCTGACATTATCCATGATCCACGGAGCTGGTAATTCTCTTATCATCCTAGGTTTTATTTGTGCATGAAGCTCAAACATGGTTTATTTTTGAGCTTCATGCCATGATTATGTCTATACTGACTAACATGTTACTTCATATTATGACTAGGTATAGTTAAAGGTCTTAGAGGAGATCGATCCGGACGATACATGATGACGAGGTGCTGACTTGTGTTAGCCGCCTCCCATTACATTTGACCACGTCGCTGTTACCAAACTGAAACTATGGACAAGTGTCGCAGAAATACATCAGAAGTTTGAAACATCGCAATGTACCATATAAGTAGGCACTTAGCTTACGAAAATATAGCGAAATGTATGTCACACGTGCCAACAAACTGTCGACGTATGTCACCGTGCAGACAAGGTACCGCAATCGACGCCTGAGTCAGCGACACCTGATCCGTCTGAGTCCGTCACTGTCAGTCAGGCCATGCCTCGCCGCGTCTGCCCTGCGGTCTCATCAAAAGTAAACACGTCTATGTGCTTGTGCTTACAAGTCTAGCTCCCCAGACTAACTGACGCCTTAAAGTTTAGACCAAGGGTGCGTCCTCGAAGGAGACCAAAGACATATAGAAAAGTGGAAAAGAAGACTAAGCCGTCTAGCCGTAATCAGTTCGGTTACAGAGTAACACCTTAAAAATCTACCACATCAGTAGTTATACCTGACCCGACTCTATCATTCTATGAAGATCTGGCGTAAATTTAAGCTGACCTTGACACTGAGAGATGAAAGGTTCGAATCACGCCACAAAAGGTACTTCCGGTTATTTGTGGTACGAGTTCCAAGTTTCCAATGTACCTAATCTCTATCGTCTTTCTTGCGGAAGTTTTGGTACTTCAAACCACGCAACTTTGTTTACGTTATTTTTCCCCATTTTTGCAACTTTTTTCATTGATGCCTCGCTACCCGTACCCGTAAACCTTCGTGGGCTCATGCACAACACTTTGCTAATCAAATGCATACTTTACGATTCTGTAAAGGTCATACAAAAAAACATTTATATATATATAGATTTCGTGGTGGATATATATACGAGACGTGCAGCGTAGCACTTTGGCGAGGTGCAGTGAACTATTATAATTGTTCACTGCACCTGCATAATAATTATATTATTATTGTTAGGTTTTTTTGTATTTCTTCATTATTATTTTATGTTATAATTTTATTTCAAAAAAAGTTTTATTGAAATCAGTCGACTAATTAATAGGGGAGATTCAGTACCTGTAATGCAATCGTTTCACATAGCCAATTAAAATCTATATGAATCCCTATTTCCCTTGGTCACGAGATAACTAAAGAACGACTTAACAGATTTCATTCATTCTTTTTAGGGTTCCGGAGCCAAAATGGCAAAAATGGAACCCTTACAGTTTCGTTATGTCCGTCTGTCTGTCTGTCCATCCGTCCGTATCTCACAGGCATTTTAGTCAAAGACTACTCAATGAATATTGATAAAATTTCGTGAAAAGGGGTCTTGTAATAGCCGCTACTTAGTTTCATACCTAAATAATAAAAAAAAAATATTTTTAGGAGGGCACTCCATATATGTATTTTTTTTAGCAAACATCAACGTATGGACATCACTCGACTGGTTTTTCAAAAACATTTTAAGGTTTTTAATAAACTTTTAACATTGAGTGAATATTTTTGGAAATAATCAATCCGAAAGTTGCTTATTTGTGACCTTAACTTTTGAACCGTGTGATAAAAAAATTGCAAAGGTTGCGCTTAATAAGTATCTACTTTAAACGAAAATGATTTCGGACGTGATCGGATATACCGTCATTGAGTTATCGCTGAAAAACTGCGGTTCTCAACAAAAGAGTGTAAGTGCCATGAACATACGCTCTTCTGCTGACGCAATTATTCAAGGCTGCGGAACCCTACACTGAGCATAGTCCGACATGCTCTTGCAAGGCTTTTTATTTAGATTTCTAATACTCTGTAGAAGGTTCTTCCTTAAAAAAAAATAACGGGCGGTACAAAGTTCGCCGAGACAGCTAGTTGCAAATAAAAATTAAACAGATTTCATGGTCTATCGATAAAAATGTAAACAAAGTCATTGATGACGTTAAGAAATAAACTGAAAATATAAACTTTTATTATTTTGTCAAGCGTATAATACCTAAACAAATCAATTGATAATTAAATTATCCATTTTAACCGGTACCTACACATGCTGCATAAAAAAACAAATTATATACGTCAGTACCTTGTCGTCATTACCTTGACTACATACAGGTTTATCCCTTGCAGTTTGTCCAATGAATTAAAAGTCACCTGTATATTATGCGTGCGTGAATTTCATAGTGTAATGGTTGCAGCATCTTACTGGCATAACTATTTTTATAAAAACTAGCTTCCGCCCGCGTTAAGTTTGGACTGCCATTTCACCCCTTTAAATATTTGCTTTAGGCTTTGTAGTGGATGCCTACATCATTACAACTATCTGTGTACCAAATTTCAATCTATTCAGAAGTGTGAGCTGTGTGTTGATATATCAGTCAATCACAGTTTCCTCTTATGCCTCTTATTTACACAGATCCTCGCAACTTCGTTCGCGTCACATGCAAGGGCTAGAGACAGTGGGCAGTTGGGCACCTGCAATACAATCCAAAGGAGCTGAAACTTTCTTTGTTTTAACCACTTGAGAAAAAAATCACAAAATTTGGAACCTTCAATGCTAATTTAAAATCACACATAAGAAAGCAGGAAAGGGAATTTTTTTTCCGACGTTCATAAAAGTGTTGCATTCGGTAACTTAAGTGAATAAAGTACTTTAACTTTTAATTTCACTTTTATATATAGTTATGTCGACATTTACGAGTCACTAGAAATGCTGTTATTTAGGCATTGTTATATTTTGCTGACATACCTCTCTACTACTACATAGTGAGATAATTAGGTACGAAGCGAAGCATATAAATATTTATTACAACAAAATCAAGAAAAATGTTTTCCCACGACTAAGCCCGTATGCTTTTGTCTAAATTCTGCGAAAAATAGATTGTAATACAGGTGAGGTGCATAAATACTTTCAATAACAATTTACCAAAAACGAAAATAGTGTATAATTTATTTAATTTATAATCAGTGTTCTATCTAATAAGATAGAACATTACACACATACGCTCAGTGCCGCTTCGTTACAAAGCGACCAGTGTGACCGTACCTCATTTAAGGATTTTCTGTATTGCCAATATAATTAGGTAAATATTTTCTATTCACTAATGAGATAGATACGAGGGTCGTTGACTATGCTTAAAAGCTCTTTGCCACCGTGTGAAACCTGATAGGATATTAGTACATCATGCGTAGAGCTGCGTCTCGAGCACGTGCATTCAGAAATGATGCTTAAACAATCAACAATAGCGCGTGCTCACTGGTAATTAGGATACGTTTACAAACTTACATTAAGGCGGCTGTACAAGTTGGGCCAACGTGTAAATAGATATTTACTTGGTTGTATGTTGGTAGTTGGCGCCAACACTGGCCGGCCAACCGAATGGTGCCGATTTTCGTGCACACATCAAAGGATCTTGGCGACCGTGTTTACATGTTGGCGATATGGAGCATTGGGCCATCGTGTTTGCCCAATAACATGGCCCATTATGTATAGCCGCCTTTAAGCAGCGACTTGAGTCTCATATTAAGGCGGCTACGCGTTGAGCCTACGTGTAGAGATCTACTTGGTGGTATATTGGTAGTGCCAGCACGGCCAACCGAATGGTGTCGGTTTTCGTGCACACATCAAAGGATCTTGGCGACCGTGCTCACAGGTTAGCGCATTGGCTCGACGGGCTGGCCGAATACCTTAAACTTCAATACTAATATTATTAGTACTCTTTATCCATATAAGTCTTTATTGTGGCCCTATTAGGACTGAATAATCAAAAACTTATCATGTTCTACCTAGTAAGTAGGTAATAACAGGTGTTAAAGTAGATTTTACAAGTTCACGAGTAACAACTGATCAAATGAGAAGTAACAACATTTTCGTACAAATTCCATTGACAATTATTATTAAGTAGGTATAACGTTGTAAGTATGAAACAAAAACAACAGAAAACCCACATGCACTTACCTGGTTTTATTTTTTTTATAAATTTCATTGTCATTCTGACAGAGTAAATATTTTCACTAAGACTATAGCAGATTAGTTGAAAGGTATCCATTGTAAATTTGTTTTGTTTGTTGTTGTAACGTTTGTACTATTTATTCTTTCTTTTTCGACCTGGGTGTGTGTTATTTACTTATGTAAAGCTTACATTTTAAACAGGATAGGTTTAAAATTTTATATCCTTCTCTAAGGTTTCTTTAGCAGAAAAATCGGAAATTTGGCATGGGAGTTTGAGTTTTCTGAGAGACATGTTTCACATCGCTGAATTCTAAAGTTGCTGTAATAGATGCATAATTATCTCCGTTGCTGCATAGTTGCAAAACTATCTACGCTACATTTCCCACACCGCTGTTACATCGCCACGACGCCTGCCTTTGGAAGTGCATAGCGATGTCTGCCTTCGAAGTGCATAGCGACGCTCGCCATTGGAAGTGCCCCAAAATGTCCGGCAGAAATAATGTCCGGAACAAAAAGGTATCCGACGGGTTATCATGTTTTACCTTAAATAATTCACACGATTGGGACCCGCAGTCCCTATATACAATTTAATTTATTATCTTAAACATTAACGATTTTATTTCAATACCTTTAAAATGGCCTTCTGTAAAATTGCGTTTATGGGGTAGGCTCTTTGACTTCGTCACCTCCAATAAATTTCAATGTACCTAGGCTTAAGGATGATTTTGGCGATTCATGACCCTCCCCCCTATATCAAGTAAGGGTACAAAATATTTAACGACCCCCCACCCCCTCTTCTTACGTAAGACTCTATCTCGTTTTTTTTATACGCGGGAAAAATGCTCTTACTTACTATCTTTATAGATATATTTCTTGTGTGCGTGTGTATGTCACTGAACTCCTCCTAGACGGCTGGACCGATTTTGATGATTTTTTTTGTGTGAGTTCGTGGGGATTCGAGGATGGTTTAGATTCACAATTGAATCCGATTTAGAAAAAAAAAAGAGTCGAGACGAAGTTCGCCGGGACAGCTAGTACCTATATAGATATGTAATACAAAATCTCGACTTACAAAATATTTCGTTAGATCCGGCTATACATTCGTCGCCGGCAACCCGGCGGCGAATGTATAGCAACCGGAACGAAACGGACGGACGCTGGATCATGTGAAAGCTACCGTACATCGCCATACATCGCGCGCGTTAATCCGTCGTCGGATTGAAACCGGAACGTATGAAAAGGATCTAAGAATGGATTTCGTTCAGGAATCCCTGTACCTGTACTATTCATAAGGAATTATTGTGGAACCGTAGATATTTTAACCGTAAATATATTTTTTTTTCTTTCTTCTTTCCATTTTCGCGCAATTTATTCCATTATTCCGAAAGCTGCTCCAAACATTCTCTCAAGTTGTGAAATCGAAAACGGAAATACCTACATCTTACATGTTGTTTTTAGAATTGTACGGCTATTAACACCTCAAACCAAGCTAAATGCGTATACGTTAATATTTCTATTGATCTTGTTTGCTTTTAGCGCACATTTACATAAGTTAAGCGGTTAGGTATCCCAAACAACGAATGGAAAAGGCGTTATAACCAATCCCCATAAAATACCGAGAGCAGGTAGGTAAAGAAGGCAGTCTCGCGGATCCAACGGTGGGAGCAACAAGTTATTACCACCTTTTTTAGCAAAATTTGAAAATGTTGATACCTACTGAACCGGTGGCGTTGTGTTTCGACAGGCAGGCCCCCTTGGCGGTATACCGATATTTAATCAAGAAGCACCCCCGTCCCCGTCATGGGAGTGACTCACACTTGACCAAGCGTACTTCTCGAAATTGCCGCCCCCCCCCCCCCCCCGCCTCCCCTTAGATGCATGAATTTTCAAGTCGTAGGCAGTTGACAAGTCAAGCAAGGTGTACATTTGATTTAACGGTGTTAAATCATATGTACTCTCCTGTGCCCTGCCTAGAACATGATCCTGGATCCGCGCCTGGACCGACGGCTATGTATGCATGCACCGGGCGCGCATTCGATGAAGATTAACATCTATATTGTAGGTATTTTGTGTTATCCCATAACATAATTAAATGGTTTGATGTAATTGACAAAATACATTTAAATAACTGTAATTCTTTAACGGGACTATTAGCGGTCATTTACTGAATTTCTAGAAAATAACTTAAATGGTCTTATTTTAACAAAAAAACTCGATAGTCACGTTCTAACATGTATATGTTAGTTACATTTTAAGACATCACACTTTATTGATATTAAATATAAACGCTATTTACCTCTCGAAATTTTGAATGGCATTATTTTAGCGAATCCAAACTTGTATTTTTCATGAACTCTACATATTTTAGAGTTCATGAAAAAAAAAGTTTGTATGTAATTTTTATTTGTTAGCAATTGTATTTATTTGCAATCCTAATATATAACTTCCTGTAGGAAATAAGGAGAAGTTTCACCAAAACTTATACTACGATTAGCCCAGCAAAACAAGAAAATCTGCGCATTTTCAATTGATGTAATAGGCACCTACTCCCCGTACCTATCTGTTACACATATTCCAAGGTACGTAATGATCTATCTTGTCGTAAAAAATATGTTTTTTTAAAGACCGATACTAGTTTAATTCTAGATAAGCCTCTCAGTTTTACTTAGTAAAGCTGAGAGGCTTGTACAACGAGTATAAAATGCTTGTGCTCGTTTCTGCTTTAGTGTGCCACCATATTCTCATATTACCCCGCTTCTTAATGATGGAAGCATGATGAGAATGTCCACCCGCAGGAAGCTTCACCCAGCTACGTTAGTTTTCGGTATTAACTAGGAAACTTGACTATCTGTACAACAAAAATTGATCCAGTGATCTCAACAAGCATAACACACGAGCTTCAACATACCTTCTCGTTACACCAAGACATCGTGCTACAGCCTTTCGTGGGAGTTTTAAGCTTTGCGCTTTTCGTTGTTGGAACGATCTTTCGACGCCTATACGCACACTGAAATCTGTTCATTCTTTTTAGCAAAAAATATAAACAAAAATTACTAAACTTACCTGAGATTATGGTGTTTATTCTCCTTGCTGTCATTGCAATGATAAATCATGTCAATTTTATACATTTGATGCTCATCTGCTTAGGTTTTTCATGGTTTAGGAAGGGTTTAAACTTTTTCAGGGATTTTGCCTTATAATGTAGCGTAAAATGGGTAATTGGTAAAAACTTTATGAATTTCAGTCGAAATCGTAAACTCGAAACAGAAGTCAAATCTGGCAAACGTTTCCCGCGCGATTTGGCTGTGATCAAAAATTATTATTTACATTTTACAACTTATTAGCTTTGCTTATTAGTTAAAATGATTACCTTTTTATTCATGTTTTTTTTTCATAATTAATATTTATTTACTATAAATATATAGATAATCTTGTTTTTTTCTGTTGACATTTATTTTATACTTTGTTATTAACTTATTACTTATTGGCGGTTAATATTCGGGTCGTCACCGTGGTCTTAGCAGAATACCAGCGCAGCTCCTCATTTAACGGAGTTGCAATCTAGCTGAACTAGGACCATTTTTGTTTCTCAATAATAAGCTTACTGTCTATTATTTGTACTACTTAATGTATTTTGTTGAGGACAAAATAAATTTATTACTTCTTCTTCTTCAAGTTTTAATCCGACACTAAAGACAAACAACATTTTTAGCACGCAATTTTCTGCCGTAGCGTAGTTATTGAATTTAGCTTTTAAGACACCATGTATTATTTATAGCCCTAACAATAATGACGTGATTTTGTGCTATAAATTATACCTACCTACGCAATCATCGAGCTATTGTAAACAAAGACTGATAATATAGGTATCTATATTTTGTATAAAATGAGCTTATTAATACTTTCGTATCGCAAAAAAATTAAGGCTATGTCATCCTGACCGTAACGACGAGGCGATTGACAACTCATTAATCGAAATCGGATGACTGGATTGATGGAGCGGCGTGATGGAGAAACGTACGTAAATGCGTAGGTAGCGATAAATGTAGGGTTCCTGTTGAAAAATATTTTATTAAGAAAAAAACTTGAGAGGTGTCAAGGGACACCCGGGTGGAACAAAGTTCTTATCTTTTTTTTTTCTTTTTTTAATAATTGTCGCGACAACACGCTGTTCAATGCGAAATAGAAAGACGAAACGAAATTAACTTGCTTGCTTTCTATGAGAGTGACAGACAGAGAAACACGTGCACGCCGCACGGCTTACAACTATACCAAAAAGAGTATCGTTACAACTTTTGGTCTTATACGATAATAACATACGGTTCAGTCGTGTGGTGGCCCAGAACACAACTGATCACCACGAGAAACAAACTCCAGAGCCTACAGCGCCTGGCCAGCATTGCGGCAAGCGGATGTATGAGGACCACCCCATCAGCAGCACTCGAATATCTCATAAACCTAAAACCACTACACCTGGTCATTCAGGAAGAGGCAAAGGCAGCGGCCCTCAGACTTAGGTCAAACAAACTATGGAAAAAAGACGACAGACCAACACACATGAAAATTTTATCGGGCATCACCAAAGAGAAACCTCTTCTTGATGCCCCAGTAGATAAAATACCACAATAATACATTTTTAACCGAGGATACAGAATCCAACTGATGCCCGAAGCGAAAGACAGCTCAGGCACAAACACGGTAAGAATATACACAGACGGGTCCAAAACCGTTGAGAGAACCGGAGCCGGTGTCTTCTCGGATGACCTCAACATAAGACTGTCAACATCTTTAGACAAAATGAAAACAATATTCCAGGCCGAATGCATTGGAATTACCAGAGCGGCCCAAACGGTTGCGGCAAGAGACATCAAGGGTGTCGGATAGTGCCTCCGTACTCCTAGCACTACAAAACCGAACAATCAATTCAGCCCTTGTCATGGACTGTCACATGGCCCTTCAGTAGATCACTGGACCCAACACAGTGACCCTGCAATGGATCAAAGGGCACAGCAACTCAATAGGCAACGACGCAGCAGATGAACTGGCTAGGCAGGGATCTAAATTAATCACATACGGACCAGAACCACTACTCCCCCTGCCTACTTCTCAAATAAAATCATGGCTGCAAGAAAAAACTGAGACTTCCCACCAAGCAGAATGGAACAACACCGATGACTGCAGACACACGAAAGAGGCGATTCCAATGATGTCCAAAAGACTCACTCGCAATCTCATCAGGCTGACCAGGGACAATTTGCGCAAAACCATAGGCATTATCACAGGCCACTGTCCCCTAAACAAGCATCTTTTCAGGATAGGGGTGACGGATAGTCCCCTTTGCAGAGGATGTATGAAGGCAGAAGAAACACAAATACACGTGCTCACGGAGTGTGGCAGTGCAACAGAACAACGGGCACGACTCCTAGCATCACCAACATCCCTTTCGGAAGCCTGCAGCAACTTGGGCAAGCTGCTGGCGTTTTGGGAGTGCATCGGTTGGCTGAAGTGACAGAAAGGATAAGTAGAACACGCACAATGGCCCAATTGGGAGGCTAAGTGCGGTTTTCTTGTTCGCCTAGGTAAAACTAACTAACTAACTACTTTTGGTCTTTTGAAAAAACTTACAAAAATACGAATGTATACCGAAGGCTCGAACCCACAGCTACACAATTGTCACCAATACTGTGTACCGAATTTATGCCTCTAGACCAAATCGACAGGTGACTTCTTCGTCAAATTAGATGTTCATATCTTACGCGCACGCTGCACGGCTTGTGTGTGTCAAAAACTGTCGTTACAACTTTTGGTCTTTAAAAGTGTTGTTACAACTTTTGGTCTTAATTTTTTCCGTCTAGTCCCCTTTCGCAAAGCGCGATAAGGATCTCTGTTCCAAAACGCAGCTGTCCTTCAAAGATTTTTATTATGAGTGACTTTTCAAGAAAAGAACATTTGAGAGTTTTAAATTGCTAAACATGAAAAAGTATCCAGTCGCATTAGGATTTCACCCGGAAAAAAGTAAGTAGCAATTTACTTTCAGAATTCACTGGCAGTTTAAATTTGTTTTGCGTGGTACTCGATCCGTTGCGTTATCCGCTATCTTGATTTTAAATGTCAGTTTTTGTTTATTGACTCGTTTATTTTCAATTTCACACAAAAAGTGGTAATAACAAAAGTTATTTAGATTATTTAAATTCCTAAAATTTTTGTTCTCATAAATATTTCTTGGATCTGACTTTCCGATTTATACCCCAAAAGAGGGGGCGATTTTTTGTTTCATAAACAACTCGTTTCAATCCTATGCCATTTCTTGTGCGCAATCCGCCCTAATGGCTCTGTTAGTATATCTGCGTAGTTTTTAACCGATCTGACAAACCTAAGTTCAATCGTCTTATCAGAAACTTTTTCCCTAATAAACCTCCACCACCCCGCCGTGCATGCAACTCACACTTGACCGGTGTCGAGGAAACAAAATGCATCCCCCCCCCTCCCCGTAAGCATGTCACTTACATTGCCATTATTTGCCTCTCGTGCCTAGAATAAGGTATCTATATTTTGTATTGACCTGTCGAATGATATGCCACACGCTGTTACATGTATGGAGTGCCCCCCCCCCTCCCCCACCCACCAAATATTTATTTTTATTATTTAGATATCAAACTAAGTAGCGGCTATTATTATAAGTATCTTTTCACCAAATTTTATCAATATTCATCGAGTAGTCTTTAAGTAAACTGCCTGTGACAAACAAACGACAGACAGACTGACATGACGAAACTATAAGGGTTACGTTTTTGTCATTTTGGCTACGGAACCCTAAAAACACCTTTGACCGGTATTAAACACCACGACGAATAATAACGGTCAAATTTTGTTGAGGCAGAAGTCGCAGATATATACCTCAGGAGAGTCATAACCTGTGTGAGCCCAGAAACCCCACAATACACTCCCATACAGCTCGTTGTTGTTCCCATTAATCAGCACAGATTATAGATTTATTTTCCAAGTCCTCATTTGTGTCAGAATATTCATCTACGAGCAAGTGTTTCATTAAAATTTCTAAGCCAGAAGTACTATCATCATTCTTGTTCGACCACGAGGAAATATGGAAGGGTAAGCAACTGCATGAACGCGGGCCTTAAATGGACCTGATTTAGACACACTATCATATGTGACCTGGCTACGGTTCGATGACCAATTTGGGAAACCGAGGGTTTTATTTTTGCGATTATGGATGAATTAAGACGAATAACGATAGGAGATATATAATGAGGGATGGGACGGTTCTATGATGTTCTTTGATGGTTCTATGGATGCCACCGTCCTGGAGAATCCATCAGACATATTATCTCTGGTTGTTCTCGTCTTGCTGACTATGAGCGACTATTTGCATAGACATAACCAAGTAGCCAAAATTGTCCATCAGCAACTTGCCCTGAAGTATTGCCTTGTGAAAATAGAGGTACGGGTATAACAGGTTTACGCGACCCAGTTCTCGAAAATGGACGTACCACATTGTACTGGGATCGATCTATCGTCACTGACAGGACTATTGTCGTCAATGACATAGTGATTATAGTTCAACAGAAACAATGATTGTTGACGTCGCGCTACGACTAATAGGAGCGGAGAAGCGACGAGAAATGTTTCAAAAACGGGGAAAAATTACGCATACGAAGTTGCGCGGGACAGCTAGTTATAAATAAAGGAAATAATAATAATATTTGATTGTCATAAAAGATACAGATCTACTTAACTAGAAAATGAAACTAAGCAAATAAATGCCTGTATCGGGAGACTCCGCTCCTCCAGATCATTCTTGTTCATTGTCTTGAAGTTTGTTTTACCCTTTTGACATCAATCGGTTATTATTCAGCAGACCCTTAGTTCTTAGTACTAACAATGTACTAATTTTACTTATAAGACCTGCCTGTGGAACCTTAAAAATAACTTTTTGGTTCGATTTCTCTTTTAAATTTGAGAAGCAATTTTCATAAAAAGTGTCATCTTTGGGTATGTATACACCTTAGATTTGAAGCATCTCTAAAGTAGTATGCATTCAGATCTTCTGAATATCCGACAAAGATAACTTTCTTAGCCTTTAGATTCAGTTTCTTTCTTTGACAAGCGGGTACTTGTATTAAAGCTCGACACCCAAATACACGTAAATGTCGTAAGTCACCCTTTTTGTCATTCCATTGCTCATAAGGCGTCTTCCTTTCTAAAGCGCGAGGAGGTGACCCATTCTTAAAGTAAACAGCTGTCTTGAAGGCATCCTCACAGTACGCCGTTGAGAGTGAGCTTTGAGCTAACATAGAGCGTGCTTGATCTACTATGGTGCCATGAGTCACTTCTGTCACTGATAAGTGATCAGCTAGCTCTTTATTTACAGTTGTTATTATTTTAATTTTGAACCGGTTTGTCTTTCCACTAGTGCTTGGAAAGCACAAATTTTTCCTTCACTTCTGCTTTAGATACAGTTAAGTAAGGATAAATCATGCGTGTTAAATCATCTATAAAAACTAAAACGCATTTATTACAATGGGATGAAGTCTCAAACATTGGTCCACATAAGTCCGAGTGGATCAATTCTAGCTTTGATGAGCTTAGCAGATTTAGCGTCTTTATATGCAATCGTCTTGAAAGGTTTCCTTGCCCGCTTGCCTTCAACACATGCAATGCAACTTGATTTATCAACTTCAGTATAATCGATACCTACCTGCTTTCTACCACACCACATGCAGTATTGATCCATATGTCGCCAATGCCACCACAGTCAATCTTCACACCATTCGCAACAGTAACAGAGCTACCTTCCAATGGTTTCACATTTTTATACCAATTCCGTCTCGGAGTCATGTCTTTTGACGCACCGGAGTCAATAAACCACTTATCTCTATCCGGACAGGAAAATACACCAAGAGCGCTGAATGAAGCAATCTTCCTGTCAGTTGAAACACTTTGGAAGTCGGATCATTTATGTGCAGGTTTGTTGCATTTGTTATATTTTACATAGGGGTCACAGCGAGTTGTAGTAAAATATATAAGCTTTATTTGTGGTACTTCGTAGAAGTCCTAAGACTCTTCTCGTAAAAGTCCTACGACTCATCGTAGAAGTACATTTACTACTGTGTTAAGATATTTGAACCATCTACTCAATCAGTTGCAATCTAACACATTTGCGGAGACCGCGTCTGGTTAAAAGTAAGGTAGGACGATCCCAGCCTGATGAACGACGACCTAAAGTCGCTAGAATGAAATGGATACAGAAGGCGGAGGACCGGATGTTGTGGCGTAAGTTAGGATCATATAGGTCCAGCAGTGGACTTACCACAACAACTTTATTTGACATTTCAATCAGTGTAATACATTTGTGATCAGTAAGTAGATACTTATTTGTTGTTTTAATTCAATTAACATATTATTTGGTGGTTTGGTAATGTGTGTTATTAACATCTGTTTTGCTAGGTGACAACATAAACGTAGACGACAAAATACGTTGATATACTCGTATTATAGAAATACTTACAGTATTTCTATAATCTATCAACGTAACTCTGTCATAACGTATTCTGTTATTTGATTGTGCAAATACAGCTAACAACATTACGGTGGTACTTGAATCCTTATTAAAGTGGTCAGTATGTCAACGATTTATTGACAAGCTAAACATATTTATCAGACATTCATTCCACAGTACACGCGTATAATATAAAATAAATATCAACCTGAATTAATTATTTTAATGCCTAATTATCTATGTAAATATCCATAAATATACCCCTTACCTATCACTTTCATACCACACAATTGGTTTCATCTTCTTCTTGGGCTTAACAGCGTGACTTGATTTAAAAACTGTTTTACATTCTGTAGAGTCAATCTACGACATTTCATTTAGGAACTTCTTTTTTACCTAATCGCTACTTACTTCACATTGCTGAAGGTAGATATTTATTCCCACAGTTTCGCAGCTACTAACCGACATTCACTCGGGCAAAGACGCAAGCAAAAGCTTATATTTACCTACTGCTTTTTAACACAAGTAACAACCTTGTTTAAGGAATTTTCGTAACGATTTTCAGTACGCAGGTACGTAAATTTTCCTTCTCCAAGCACAACCAGGGGGCACAGCAGTGCTCCCGCCAAGACGAGACAGCGAAAGCGCAGGGCACTACCTACCTTATCTCGAAGCGTTTCGTCGTATTTTTGTACCTTTACAGATTTTGTCTGGAGAGTGTTAGAAAGTCCAAATTTTCCGGAAATGATGCCAATACAGTACTTATTGAATATGCCAAGTTCCACAGTATTGCTATTATACTTTATAATTTATTTGGCTTGTAAAACCTAAAATAAAAACTCTTCCTTCCCGTCTGGTAAAGCAGGACACGACGACACTTTCACAAAAAGTAGTAGGTAGGTATGTACTTTATTTAACGCTTACCCAATATTTTAATATTCTATTTTCTTCTCCAATATTTTTGAAAAATGAATCCCATGACATTCCACACCATAGGATAGGCGAGAAATAGAAAACCATCGCCATTTAATGTACATCATATTATTCATTAGCCAAGGATCAATTTTGGGACCACTACTGTTCACCCTCTTCATTTCTGATATTAAATCTTGTTATTCATATATACTCCTTTACGCTGATGATAAGAAAATTCATAAAATAGTTCACAGTATCTCTGAGACACAAAAACTACCAGAAGACCTTATTAGATTTGAAACATACTGTAAACATAACAAACTGCAACTTAATGTGTCCAAATTCTTTCATATTTACATTTAGTCGTAAAAAAACATTGATAGATAACAGTTTACTTGTTGGAACATCAAAATATTACAAAAGTTAACAATACTAGGGATTTATGACTCACACAAGATCATAAACTTTTGTATGATTTACATATTGAGGACATTATTAAAAAAGCATCAAAGGCTTTAGGCTTCATAATAAGAACATCAGGTGACTTTCGCTCATTGAAGCCAATCAAAGTACTATATTGTTCGTATATCAGGAGTCACTTGGTGTATGCGTCCCAAGTGTGGAATTCTCAGTACGAAGTTTACAATTCTCGTATTGAGAATATACAAAAAAAGTTCCTTAGATACCGCGACTATAGAGCTCAACAATGGTCTTTGGATTACAATCACCGATGTACTAGATAGGTACCACTTCTTACCCCTTGTAGTGATAATTGATAATTCTTACCTCTTATATACAACGTGTCCCAAAATTCAACGATAAGCCGGCACCGTAGCATGGACCTACTCATGACTACTCGGGAAAAAATAAAAATAAAAATGTCTAAGACTTTTTTTTTAAATTATAGAGACTTTTATAAATTTCATCGATATTCGATACCCATTATGCTATTTTCAACTCCCATGAACACAATTTTTGATATATTTTTGATATTTTTTGTGCATTAGCAACCTAAGAAAGACGGCTATCTACCACAATCCTTTAAAATTACTAAATGTTTGTAGTTATTTTACAAAAATCAGTCAAAACATTTTTATTTCTTATAATTTTAATAGATTTTTACATTGTATGCACTTTGTATAGTCTGGGTTAAAAAAAAAAGTATGGACACTACCATGGCAAGTTTTATTAAAAGTTGGCGCAACTAACCGAGATTCCAAAATGGTAGGATACTCTGAACAACAATTCAGAAAAAATAAAAGGTTATCATTATCAATAACAATCATATTACTGACGAATGTGACATTTATCTACTACTTTTACTATGTACACAAACTATGATGTTTGGTGTTAATTTATTTATGAATAAAACAAGAAAAAAGGTGTAATTTTACATTTATTGCAATTTATTATTATTTATTACTACAATAAATGTTCAAATTGTTTGCCACCGGCATTAATACAGGCATGGCATCTTCGTAAAAAATATCGTTTTATTTGTCGTGAATATCTTCTGCCACTGATGCTATTCGCAGCCTCATTTATTCTTTGGCGAAGCTCGTCTAACGTTGCAATGGGCTTTGCATACACCTTGTCCTTGAGACAACCCCAATAAAAGAAATCCAGGGGGTTTAGATCAGGTGAACGGGGTGGCCATAAGATAGGACCAAGTCTTCCAATCCACCGCCCTGGATACTCTTGGCTTAAATATTCTCTCACAGGACTGGCATAGTGAGCTGGACATCCATCATTTTGGAACCACATGCTTGGTAAATTATTCATGGGCACGTCTTCTAGTAATTCTGGCAAGTGATTTTGTAAAAAATGTAAATAACTATTGCCATCTAAGTTTCCTTGTAATTCAAAGGGTCCAATCACTTGTCCATTTAATATGCCTGTCCAAAGATTAACTTTGAATTGATATTGGGATTTGTCTTGTCTCATCAGGTGCGGATTTTCATTGGACCAGCTATGTAGATTGTGGAGATTTAAATAGCCATCTTTCTTGCAAGTTGTTTCATCTGACCATAAAATTTTATCCAAGAAATGGTCATCTTCCCTATGCTTATGCAGCATGATACGACAAAATGTGAGCCGAAGTGGATAATCTCACGGTAATAATGTCTGCACACGCCTGTAGTGATATGGGTGAAGCCTGTGACGTCTTAAAATTCTATGTGCAGAACTTTTTGGAATTCCTGTAGCTGCTTCTATGGCACGCACCGAGGTGGTTGAGTCATGTTCTATTTGGTTTAAAACATCTTCATCTCGATCTGATCTCGGTCTTGCAGCGTTTCTCCGATCCGATGGTAATCGACCCTCAGAAAATGCTTGATGCACATTAATAAAAACCCAATAATCCGGGTACCTTACAGCGTTTGGGTACCTTTCTCTATACAATCTGCTAGCAGCGTTAGCATTGCATCTGCATTCCCCATAAATGAGATGCATATTAGCGTATTCTAATGGTGTGTATTGTAGTGGCATGATAAATGCTAAATGGTTCTAAATTCGCCAAAAGTCCAAATCACAAAATACACAATCACAGTCCAAAATAATGCCAGGTCAATTCATAAATCACTTAATCCAGTCCAAAAAGTCAAGCCAAAAGTCGTTAGTACGAGAGCCACATCAATTGAATACGAAACGGTGCACAGTAAACAAAGGAGCAGAGCGTACTGGCGTCCTGAGGGCTGAGCCGAAACATTAGCCTATTGTTATTCAACTACGAACATCTAGCTATCTCTCTCTAACTTGCACTTTTTTTAACGTTGCACGTGTCCCATTCGAATTTCAAGAATGTGGCACAAAGGAAGCCGCACTGTAAAAGTCATTTGATTATACTTAACATTTTTTAAGTTCAAATTTATTTTGTGAGTAGTTATCCTACAATATAATACCATTTTGGAATCTCGGTTAGTTGCGCCAACTTTTAATAAAACTTGCCATGGTAGTGTTCATACTTTTTTTTTTAACCCAGACTATAGAAAGTGCATACAATGTAAAATTCTCTGAAAATTATAAGAAAAATAAATGTTTTGACTGATGTTTGTAAAATAACTACAAACTTTCTGTAATTTTAAAGGATTGTGGTAGATAGCCGTCTTTCTTAAGTTGCTAATGCACAAAAAATATCCAAAATATATCAAAAATTGTGGTCATGGTAGTTGAAAATAGCATAATAGGTATTGAACATCGATGAAATTTATAAAAGTCTCTGTAATAAAAAAAAAAGACTTATACATTTTTATTTTTATTTTTTCCCGAGTAGTCATGAGTAGGTCCATGCTCCGGTGCCGGCTTATCGTTGAATTTTGGGACACGTTGTATATGTCCAGTGTTATTTAGTGCCATTTCTGTATATATCCCATTCGTTGTGTATTTCGCCATTTTTAACATTAATATCTCTTCTTAAATATCTCTTTAATACTTATTGTAAACAATTATTTTTGGTAAATCAAATCTGTCATGTCGACAAATATTTTCATGGTTTCTATGACAACAGAGCATAGAGTTCTTTGTATAGTATGTACTACAATTCGAAACTGGCTGTGTGTAATTTAGTTAGGTAAATCCTAAATTTAAATATCTATAACTATAACTCTCTTGAATGCTTCTAGAGAGTTTTCTTTATGAGGAAAAATCTGAAGTAAGGGAGAGAAGGAACAGCTCTCCAAGAGGAAAGTCAGAGAAAGGACAACTCTCCAAAAGTGAACATTGAGCAACAGTTCTCTGAAACTGATCAGAGAAGCGCATCGAACGGCGAACCTGTCGCCGTCATATCTCGCCACCTATCCTCATCTCTACCTACCGACGTCGCTCCTCTATCCGGCGACGCCGCGTCTCTGCTTGCCGGCGCCGCATCTCTACCTACCGGCGCCGCATCTCTACCTGCCGGCCCCGCCTCTCTACTTACCGGCGCCGCACCTCTACCTACCGGCGCCGCATCTCTACCTACCGGCGCGCGGCGCCGCATCGCTGCCTGCTGACGCCACATCTCTACCTGCCGACGTCGCATCTCTGCCGACGCCGCATCTCTGCAATGCTCTCTTCTTCCGCATTATCATTGCATCATTATACCATAATTTATCGTGCATGAAATTAATCAGTTCAATTATAAGAATGTTTCATCCTTATCTACCATCCTGTCACTGCTATCAATGCCTGTAACACCTGTAGGTTCTTTATCACTTTCATCCCGAAAAACAAGGTCCAGCAAACCACTTGCTGTGCCATCAAAACAAGCAAAGATGCAAAAAAAACGGCCAGCTGTTTGTTCTTCATTTTTCATACTTGTTTTTTTTAAGGTTCCGTAGCCAAAATGGCAAAACGAAACCCTTTAGCTTAACTCAGAGACTGTTAGTGCTAGAAGGCTGTAATTTTGAATGGATACACATATTACCTAGTTACACCGACAAAGTGAAAGAATAAAATCTTGAAAAACATTATTTCCCTACAGTATGTATATTTAATCCCTGTCCGACCCGTTAATGTGTTGTTAGGTATCATGTTCACATTCGATTTATGTCTTTTTTTATTAAATTAAAAAAACAAAGACATAAATAAAAAGTAATTTAAAATGTTTTTTTTTCTTATGTTATATGGGAAAACATGTGAAGACGGAAAAGATTGTTTTGATTCTAAAGAGGCTTTATGCAAACAATGTCGATAAAAAATCTTGAAAATTTACATATTTCGAAGAAATTGAGTGCTTAAATCGTGAATTTTAAATATTCAATATAAAAAGAGTTTGTGTAGTTCAATCCAGTGATGCTGGATGCGGAATCCAATCACTGGATTTAACTACACAAACCAAAGGTCCTCTCCACTGACCGTCACTATTACTCCAGGATGACGAGTGAAACGGTTGAAATCTAAAAACACGTAAATTTCAACCGAAAAGATGGATACCGTTTGTCAACATCATAAAGCGGCGGTAGCTTAATGGCTAAGGCATCGGTCTCGCAATCGTGAGGTCGCGGGTTCGAATCCTACCCATTATACTACCGACGTGAACCCACTCCTAACACAAGCCTTTGAGCTTAGCTGGAGGGGTTAACAAGATTGCTAGTAATGTGGGACTTAATCCTACATTGCTAGTTATCTTTTATAAAGAAAAAAAAAAAAAAAAAAAAAAAAAAAACATCGTGGAATCCTGTGATCAGTAAGTGTGGTAAGTGTAAATACCGCCGAACAAATATTATACATACGTCAGTGTGCAGATGTCCTTAGTGTTGTGTGTCGAAGTACCGACGGTTCCGTAATAATGAATGATAAAAACCAAGCGAGGGTAGTTTCCAAAACCCGCGCCTCACGGAGGCGACGCGGAGCTGGACCAGTCTACCCGTGACCACGGCCGTAGCAATACGGTCAAAACGTCGGGCAATAAACAAGATATTTTACCTTAAATTATTCACGCGATTAGGACCCTTAGTATACATCATTTTATAAGAAAACCCACTTCTTAAGCCGCATTATTCGAAAGGGGGGAGCTACGCAACCCTACATTGTGCGTGACCCAAAATGCACTTGCTCGATTTTGTTTAATTTTTACACAATTTGACAATGTACAATGTGCTACAGCGGACAGGAAAATCTACCCATTAAGTCATTGGCAATGTCAATGAGACGATTTGTTCCAACAGTGGGCGTAGGATTTTTTAATAAATTTTCCGGAAGTCCTTAGCATATTTTTGACGCTCTACAATAAATAAACTTACGTATAAATGCGGAATTTTAATTATTGTAGAGCGTCAAAGATATGCTAAGGACTCCCTTATTTTTTCTTGCCAAGTTAAGGGTTAATTAATTAGGTAAGGAAGATTTTAGCGATTATTGACCACCGCTATGCTCCCTCTTCTTACGTAAGATTCTATCTCGCTTTTTAGAGTAGGATACGATCTCGATCTAGCGATCGTAAGCCAAAAAGTCGTACTAATTCGGGAAAAATGTTCTAAATTAAATTATTATTTATAACATTTAAAATGTATAAAGATAAATGTTAAATAAGATTTTAATCAAAGTGTTCATTAAGTAGGTATAATATGCATTCCTACTATTGCATACCCATGCCAAATTACAGCTGCTTAGAGGGCGTTCATACATGAGATGTTTAAGGGGGGGAGGGTGTCGAGTCAAATCTCATCTAATCTTACGTTGGAGAGAGGGGGTGTCTCGGCAAATATTACGCAATTTTTTTCTGGTTGAACCAAAAATAAATTATACTATTTTGGTCCATTTAATCCAGATTGTACATGCTTCAGATTTAATCTTAAGCGTAATCGTAATACGATTAAGATAATAACTAATTCGTTCGAAAGAAAATAATTTCATTTATACTTCCACGTTATACATCTACTGACTGTCAAACCACCATATTTGTTTTATACCAAATAGCTCAATTTATTTTTTCTTTTTACAATAACAATCCAACGCGTTTACGTAAGAAACCCACATTTTGAAAAATCTCACGTGATTTTGGGGTTGAATAAAATCTCACGACATCTCACCAGGGGGGAGGGAGGGACAGAAAATTAAAAAAAACACCTCACGTAATTTATGGACGCCCCCTTAAGCCGCGGACAGAAAGACAGACAGATGAATATGGCGAAAGTAGAGTTCGGATACCTAAAAAGTAATCGAAACTTTATATACCTACTTACGCTATTATGTTATACAAGATGTATAAGTATAAATTTTAATTAGATAGGTAACGTTAACATTCTCGACTAAATTAACAGGATGCACAGCTATTACCTTACTCGTTTCAGGTAACTGTGCAGGTTTATATAAGGAAGAAAGCCAATCGTAAATCAGCACACGAGAGAGACTCGTAAAATTGCTGGCATTGGATCCGACCTTAATACCCTCTGATTTCAAAGCAAGCGCTTCCCAATTACCAACGCTAAATACATACTGAAAATGTACCATTAAAGCATTTAAGTTATGACTTGAGTAAACAATAACCATAGGTAGACATAGTGTTTAATTCTCTTTGTGTAAACTACCTAAGGCAAAACACTAATTCTAACATTCTATTTAAACAATTGTTATTGCTAACTGTACCATGTTTATACATATTTGAAAGCTGCATACAACTAAAAAAACAGTTTGTAATTTCAACACAAGATTTCCAATAAACTAGTGTTATAAACATAAGATTAAAACATAAAGACTGAAATATGCACAGTTATGTCATCATGTGTATTCATCTACCTCAAAGCCTTTTAAAAAACAACTGTGTGTATGACTTATTGAAAATTGTTTCTACTCAGAACACGAATTTCTAAGCTGTAAAATATTATAACCATGTATACACAACAATTATAATTTGAATTTACTATCTTAATATGTATCATTTGTTTAACCACTTTAATATTATTTAATTAAAAACAATACTATATGAACTAAACGAAAAAATGTAATAATTTAACAGTGTAGTTTTTTCTCTTTTATTTGTTTTTATAGAATAACTAGCTGCCCTGCGCAACTTCATCGTAAATTTCCCCGTTTTTGCAAAATTTCTCATTGCTGCTCAGCGTGATGTTATATAGCCTATAGCCTTCCTCGATAAATGGGCTATCCAACAGTGAAAGAATTTTTCAATTCGGATCAGTAGTTCTTGAGATTACTGCGTTCAAACAAACAACTCTTCAGCTTTATATTATTAGTTTAAATAACGTTTGCGTGCCGTAAAATGGTAAATGAAATATTTTAACACCACATTTTAGCAAATAAACGATTTAAATTAATTCAAAAAGATTTTCTGTTTGACCTGTGGAGTGCATCCAGTGGAGAGAGGGTTTTAAGGCTTCCCCTGATCTGAGTTTTCCCGTGAATGTAAGTAGGTACCTATGCTTTTCCTTTTAAAAATATACCCACCTGAATTAAGCCAGGGCTCTAGCTTAAGATTGACTGGCCTGTTGGTCTAGTGGTTAGTGACCCTGACTGCTAAGCCAGAGGTTGTGGGCCCCACCTCCCCCGGATAATACTTTGTATGCTAATCACGATGGCCATAGTATAGACTCTGCCTACTTTGGGATCAGATGGTGTTGTGTCATTTGTACCAATTTAGGATTAGGGGGGGGTTATTTTAGGGTTATTATATTTAGCATGTCCTAGTATGTGCACGTGCGCTATCTTAAATTTATGTCTGCTACGGCCCTGAGTCGAGCACACTTCTCCCCAATATTATATTTCGGGTTGGGGGGGGGCAGATTTAGATCGGGTGCAAAATTTTAACTATCAAACCGGCGTTAAACAGTGTCGGCGAAGGGGGTAGTTGAAACCCATACCTCCTTCCCCTCTCGCTAAAACGCCTAACGCAGATAATTGCTAACCTGATGAACTTCGTACCATACCATTAAAATTTCTAAATTGGTAAAATCATGCATTAAAAACATAAATCGCGATGTGAAGCTGCAGATTCGATATGTTATTTGGACCCCTTAGGGGAGTGTGGAACTGCATTAGACAAGCAGAAAAAGTTGTGTTACCTGCGTAATACGCGAAAAACTGCAAAATTTTCGTACCTTTTCAGTTTTTTTGCAGTTTAAATTCTTCAATGTGTTCATTTTAAAGGAACCTATCTTGTTATTGTCTTTTTGCAGGCGGGTTTTTTAGTTTTTAAATTTATTTATTTATTTACTACAAGGCGATTTAATAAGAACTATTTGTTTTATTAGAACCGTTATTTTTTTCAATGATTTGTCACCCTTAACTTTTTTAACCGTATGGATTATATATATTTTTATAGCCTTTAATTTGATACCCCTCCCAGGGTCTTCAAAATGATTTTTTCTCAAGCCGCACATTAAAACGAATAAATTTCGCCATTAAGATATTTTCAAGAATTTTATGCACTCAACGACACTCACGACACCGAGACGAATATAATCACGTATCATTTATTAAAATCGGTTGAACCGTTGAGGAGTTATGAGCGGACATAAGAACATTGGAAGGATACATACATACGCGTCAAACACATAACCCTACTCCGCAGTCGAGTAAAAAGTCAAATCGTTTGAGCCGTTTTCGAGGTTTAGCAAGATTAACTTAATGGATATATAAATATATATAATAGCAATTGATCAACATTATACCTATAGATTAAGTAGGTAGGTACTGATTATACTGATGTTTTAAAAATAAAATAGATTTTTTTTAAATGAATTATAAGATATAGGTCGTAATATTATCCAGTTATAACAATAGTTATTATATAACACATAACAGCATCAACAAGTCGTAGGTTATATGGACAACATGCAATTACAGATTTATCTTTCGGATTGAATCGCATAATTCATACTTCGAACAATTTACAGGTAGTTTTACCTACATATTGTGAAGTCGAAATTAAACGATTATAATCGAATAAATACCTACTAAGGATTCTGTGTTCACGTTTGTACGTGTAGATATCTTATTATAATATTAAATGACTATGTATATTAAGGTCAGGAGGCAATGTATGAGGAGATATCAAAAGGCATGCATGCTTCCAGAAAACAATATACCGTTAAGATGACGAGCAGAAATTGGGTCAATTTGAAACTGGGCAGAGGAACCCCAGGTCAGCCAGCCTTTGCCCCAGTAGCAAAAGCCGTCTGACTTTATAGAAAAGTTCTCCAGGAAATGGACTTGATTAGCCCCAAGGTTCGACTAAAAATGTTATCGACTTCATCTGGACGATGACTAGTCGTCAATAATTTAGTCGAATCTTGTAGAAGCCACAAATAATTTAGTGATGTCTCTGTGATTAATAAGTAGAGTGAAAACCGGTAGCGGTCCCAGAATGGTAAGAGGTTTATAGAGGCTAAATATTCATATTAGCCTGCAAAGGTGCCATCTGATAAAGTCCACGCTCCGCTCATGTCTAGTTCAGATCCAAAACCCCGAGGCATCAACATCAATGGCGAGTGGCGAATGGTAGGTAGATACATCACTCGCCTTCGATTCTCAGATGAAATTGTAATATGGGCTGAATTACTGTACGAGCTTAGCAACGTACTCAGTGAACTCAGTGCAGCTGCTCAACATGTAGGCACCTATGCTTAAAAACGAACATGGAAAAGACTAAAATTATGTTATCACCCATGAAGTGCCAATGCATGTCTATATTGGGAACTGTATCCCATGAAATTGTTGACGACGAGGTACATATGTACCTGGGACAATTAAGTTAAGTATGTAAATCCAACTTCGGTAAAGGGATCCATTCAACTGGGTAGCGTTCAGCAAATGACGTAGTATTTTCTCGTCCAAATATGTTCCTCTCGTCAAGTTAGTTTCAAGAGTATTTAACGCGTGTGTTGCCAGTGATTACATATATAGGTTTACATTTATAATATGTAATTCAAATTCCCACAAATTTAAAAACAAGCTTATCTAATGACTTTGCGAATTCCGACAACTAGGTCAAATGCCGCTTTGGCCCGTAGTGATGGCCTAAAGCAGCCATGGGAATAAGGTGGCTAGCTCAAAAGTGCTCGCTTTTGCCTCTGATGGCCGCTTTGAACTGAATTTCCCTATCTATCACATATATAAACTATTTCTGATACCTATAGCAATATATATTGGTACCTACAACGGAAAGTGTACAAAATCTAGCACAACTTTTGTATCCAATTACCCAATACCATAAGGATAAATTGGTAAGTATAGAAACGAAGATATTGCATAGATCATGTGCATCTATATCGTATATATTTTAAATAAGCCAAAGTAGCGCCTAAAGCAAGATGCGCACGGTAAATAAGTATAACGGTGCTTTTACAACCTCCGCACCGGTGCGCGCCTAGCCTCGCCTCGGAACATTGCCAATTCCCATTGCTCAAGTCTTAACATTGGAATTTCTCACCAGTAAAACATGAATAGATTTACTGTTTATTACATTGTATATGAATAATATGAGTTTGAAAGTCTTCATATATTTATTTCGTATCAAACGGCTTCTTTCAGTAACTACCTTTATTTCATTGCCCAGTTAGCATTGACAGCTTGCTATCCTAACATACAATCAAGCTTGTTTAGTTAGGTCAGTAGGTACCTGAATAAATTAGATAGTCTCTACTATCTATCATGTCTCTACCTAGTCTACCTACCTGAACCGACGCGAGCCAAAGCATCGATCGAACTATACTATCACTACTTAAAGGTTTAACTCAATAATTGAAACGTTTTATGTAATTAAGAAACATTAGTTTCAATTTTAATTTATTTCTTAACAATGTTGAAAATTATTCAAGAATATTCTTAAAAACAAAATTACAAATAGGACATTTAAAAATTAAATATAGTTAAAACTCATTATCAAAAGAAATATCAATAAATAGCAAAACTAAACAAATTATTACGTAAAGAAAACAAACTACAATAAGTACTTATCAAATTAATCAAATATCAAAGGGAGGCAAGCTACTGGGGCCACCAATAGACAGGAGTCCTACCGGTGGTCCCAGTAGCTTGCCTCCCTCCTCGGGGAGCGACGCCGTGAGCGGGGCATGGCCGCTTCAATATCGCATTGCGAATGCGGCCAGCTATAACGTCTACCTCCTCGGTCGAAAGCGGATTGGTCGTCTCCGCCTCCGCTAGATCAGGGCTGCATCAATCATCAACGGGCGATGGTTCAACACATCCCAGCTAAGCTCTCTCGATTTTTGCTGAGTGGCTATAGATAGATGAGTGCGGTCTGGCGTTGTCATGATAGAACACCAAGCCCTTTCTGTTCACCAACTGCGGACGGTTTTTCTCAATGGCTTCTTTTAACCCGGCGGCAAAAACTCATAGTGAACGATTCCTTTCCAATCCGACCATACACACAGCATCACTTTGTTTCAGAGTCAAGTCTGCCTGGGCTTTGCCATGGTCGATGGGGATTGTTCATGCTTCGACCACGATCTATTTCGGATATTCTTAACGTAAGTGACCCATTTTTCATCCCCCGTAATCAACCGTTTAAGAAATGGGTTGAAATTGTTACTTTTCAACAAAGAATCGCAAATGGAAACACGTTGCATTATTAGTTTCTCCCAGTGAGATCAGGTGGTACACAAGTATCAAGTTTTTCTTGTAGATTCCCAGACTTTTGTAAATAACGTAAAACTATTTTGTGATCAACATCCAGTTCTTCAGCAATATCGTAACTACTATATGTCGATCTTCCTCCACTTTTTCAAAGATGGCACTGATTTTGTCCAGAGCGCACTAAAATTTCCAGACTTGAAACGCTTGAACCACATTTGTGCTACTCGTATTGATACCACATTAGGTCCGTAAACCGCACAAATTTTATTCGCGGCGTTCTTCGCATTTTTTGTAATTAAACTTTAAAATGTACCGAATTTCTTCGTCACGTACCTATGTCCAATTTGCTTGCTTGAAAAACAATTGAAAAATGTGGGAACTAGTTTTTTTTTATTTATTGCATCTTTAGAATGTGAATTAAAAAGTTTTATATTCTCTTTGATGTGAACATTTAATAATATTAAAACCAGCTAGTTAAATTCAGTACAACCAAAGATGTTTGATCACTAACAATACATTCAAAATACGAAAATACTTTTGCTAAATAGGTAGGCAGTTGTTGATATATAATCATACATCATTGCGCAGGGGGCGGAATTTTGGAATCTCGCACCGCGGCACCGTGCGCATAAAAGACTTGTTGCGGCACTGCTCATTGAACGTTATAGTCCTGGCTGCCACCCCTGAAATAATACTATATCTTAATTTTGATTCTACTAAGGCAAAGTGCACAGTTCTGAGTTGTTTTAAAATACCTCTCAAACTTAACATAACATAACATGCTGATTGAATGCCAGGTTCTACATCTACCTACGAGTATATAAGCCAACTCTCTTTTCCAATTTAACAAGCTGTCTACTACTACCAGTAAGAGTACAAAAAGCCTATCTGTGTTTTTAGTGGTCGTTTTAAACAAAATAACATTAGACTTGTTTATATTAATTTTCAGACAGTTTTGCTTCAACCGATTGTGAAAGCAATCTAAAGCCGCTTACTGTTTTAGCCGTTGATACTAATGCTTGATATTAGTATCATCGGCTAAATCAGTAAGCCTTAAGTGATCCGGCGACTTATTTACTATAGGTACTGCTAATAAGGTAATTTAAAGATTTAAAAAAAAGGAAAAAACCAAGACAACAAATCAAAAGACCGAGTGTAGAGCCTTGGGGACACTTGATTTAACAGTAACAAGTCTCGATTTAAAAACTATCACATTTGGTCCGAACCGTGCCGATTTGCTGAAATCTCTTAGTTTTAATCCAAACGTCTCACACAATAATGCTCCAGTTTTGCAATTAGTAGGTAGGTATATCGTGATTGACGGCATCGAAATCGGAGCTCAGATCAAGGAAAATGCCCGTCACCTTTAGTTTATTATTTAGCTTAGCAGTTAGGTCATTAAGTATAGTTTAAAATAAACGTTATTAAAAACTTTTCAACAAGATAAACTTAAAAATGTTTAGGTTTTTTGATCTTTCTTCTATAAATGTCACGATAAACCATTACTTACATTTGGTTTTTGAAAAATGGCAGATAGGTATAAAGAGAGGTATAAAATAGATACAAAGCGGCGGTTGCCGTAATGGTTAAGGCATCGGACTCGCAATCGTGAGGTCGCGGGCTCGAATCCTATCCATTATACTATCGATGTGAACCTACTCCTATTTGTTTTTTTTTTTTAAGAACGTAAAAAATGCCTAACGCACACCTTCAGCACCCGGGGCAGACGCTGGAGGTAGTGTGGGACCGTCGCGCCACCTGCGCGAACGGGCCGCCGGAATCTGTTATGCCATCGGCGGCCAATTTAGTGGCAGTGCCCGACTTTAAAAAAAAACGAAAACAATCTAGGTAACTAAAACTGATTCTACATTAAAACGTCAGGTCAATTTAATGCCATGTTTACACATACTTGTCAATGAATATTAAGTGGGTATCAGTCCATAGGTAGGCAATATAGGAGTAATGGGAATATTAAGTAGACTGTTATAGGTGTCTTCTACCTTTGCGAGACATATCTTTGAGAGTTTTCACATTCGAAAAAGTTTAGGCGCTTGGGTGCAGAGAAAAGTTAGGTACTAATTAAAAGATGATTTTAAATGGATGAATAGAAATGTAATGATAATTACTTACTTAGGATATCCGGCGTTGGTTTTGATTACCTAAAACTAAAATTGCATATTTAGACGACGGGACTCTAGGACTAGAGACGCGGAGAGTACCTATATAATGATTTGGCATTGCTAAGAGATAAATTCAAAGATGTTGGTCTAGATTTAAAATATGGTAAATGTGAACTTTTTTTAAATAATAAATTTCGATATTCGATAGGATTCTTCTATATTTTTTCAAATCAAAAAAATATAGAATAATCCTATGATTTCTTTGTAGAAAACCAAATAAGTACAAAATTTTAGTGCAGTTTCGGACCAATTATTGCAAATTAATACATTATTCTCTTTTTGTACGTAAATTCGCGTATGTACTACGATCTACTCAACTATGGAAACACCCTTTGCAAAATTTTACCTAAATGTGGCTTTGAATGACCCAGCGTGCTTCGCAGCGTGTTTGTTAGCTTTCGCGACCTCGGAGTGCGCAAAATTTCCGATATCAGTTTACCAGCGTTCTTGTCCTCACTTCACAACACTGAAGAATTAATCAGAAAAATCTTAGCACCTATACTGGTTCATTCTGAAGTGCAGTGCAAGTCTGAGGCCTTGGAAGCTTGAAAAATGACTTGCCCAAATATTGATTTGCCCGCCAACCTGTTCGCCCAGAGACAGTGGGACAGCCCGCTATGTATTTTTAGTAAACAACATCTTTTGGATACAACTGCAAATCCTGCGGAGCGAGCTCGCCTGCTGACTATGGGTGAATGGGAATCAGGTGTGAAGATGGAAGATAAGCCAATATGGCTTAAGGCTCTTCCATCGTACCATACCACATACCAATTGCTTGCGTTTGGGTACCTGTGTGTGATGTGTCTCTCCTCATCGATGTCACTGTGGAGAAGCCTTAGGCAGCCTCGGGCATCATGGAGTATCATGCAGCAGGAGCGCAGGCCGCATATCACGACACGCTTCTATCAATGATACGATCCGTCGGGCTCTTGTCAGCGCTGGCATGCCAGCGCTGATGGTTTGACGCACGGCGATGGCGAGTGACCCGACGGTATATCTTTACTACCTTGGAAGATGGGCAGACCTCTGGTGTGGGATGCAACCTGCGTCGACACCTTAGCGCCTTCCCATCTTCCAAATACGGCGAGCCGTGCCTGCGCTGCTGCAACATCTGTTAAGGCTCTCAAACGACGCAAATACCTGGTCTAGCCATAAATATTGTTACGAAGAAAAAACATTTTTTTTTATTGCAAATAATATTTATTACTTTTACAGTGTGAATTACGTTAACTGGAGCCGGAGGTTGCAGAGAAAGTCTATACATCTTAAATAAATTTAATTATAAATTACATTAAACTAAAATCTAAAACTAGTGATAAATGGTCGATGTGTGTACCAAGAATGGATCGTTCTTTATTAAAATCTAAAACTACAACTATGGAAAGACGGTTGCGAAATCGAAGTGGCGAGATGTGGAAATCACGTAGCGCTGACTCGACGCCTCGTGCCGGTCCGCAACTGCACTGCTTCGATAAATGGTGTCAACGGTCCGCCTCTTACACCAAAGCGTAGATAAATGGTGTCGACGGTCCGTCTATAACACCGACGCGTAACACCTCCCCCCGAAGAACAGCAACTATTTGTCAAGCGGAGTGGCAAATATTGCTGCCAGACCACTGGTGTTCATCTTACTTCTTCTGGTCGGATGTTCCGTCTGGGTTCAATAAGTGTATAGTTGGCCCCTCTGCAGTATCGATGTCTGGATACGCCTCTGGCTTCAGCTTCCGAAGATCCGGATATTCGTTGAAGGTGCTTGGAAACCACCCGGGTGACTCGCGAACGCGGATATCGATTTGAGATATTCCTAATTATCGCGAACCGGCCCGCGAATATCCTACCGACTGCGCCAATTACGTTAACTGGAGCCGGAGGTTGCAGAGAAAGTCTATACATCTTAAATAAATTTAATTATAAATTACATTAAACTAAAATCTAAAACTAGTGATAAATGGTCGATGTGTGTACCAAGAATGGATCGTTCTTTATTAAAATCTAAAACTACAACTATGGAAAGACGGTTGCGAAATCGAAGTGGCGAGATGTGGAAATCACGTAGCGCTGACTCGACGCCTCGTGCCGGTCCGCAACTGCACTGCTTCGATAAATGGTGTCAACGGTCCGCCTCTTACACCAAAGCGTAGATAAATGGTGTCGACGGTCCGTCTATAACACCGACGCGTAACATGTGTTAGTTTAATACATAAATAAAAAACAATTCAAAATATAAAAAGCTTATTCGAAGTGGTCTCCATTGGCTGCAACACAGTCCTTTAAACGTTGAGGCCAGTTATCAATAGAAGCACGCACTCTTTCCATGGGAAAATTCTTCACTGCCAATCGTATGGATTGTTTTAGGGACTCCAAATTATCATGGCGTTTAGAGCAAGCCATACTCTCTAAAACTGACCATAAATCATAATCCAGCGGATTAAGATCGGGACTAGACGACGGCCAGTCTTCAGCTCTGATGAAGTCCGAAACGTTCACTTCCAACCAAGACTGCGTGGACCGAGCTTTATGACCCGGCGCTGAGTCTTGTTGGAAGGACCATACTTGGTTATTGAACATGGTGTTGTTAAGGGGTTTAACTACCTTCTCAAGAATGGTATCTTGATACACTTGTGCCGATGTTTTGATACCTTTTTCACAAAAATATGGCTCAGTCACTCCTTCATAGCTAACACCCCACCAAACCATCACTGAAGTCGGATAATGCCCACGTTGCACTCTGTCGACTAATTGGGAAGCTTCCTTAGAGCTTTGAGCATAAATACGGTCATTTTGTTTGTTAAAATGTTGCTCAACTGTAATGATTTTCTCATCCGTAAACAAAATTTTTCTGTGACCTCCCTTTGCGTACCGCTTCAGTAGTTGCTTCGATTTTACCACCCTATTCTTTTTTAAATTATCAGTTAAAAAATGACCAGTGCGTCTCTTATAGGCTGCAAGTCCTAAGTCATCTTTTAAAATGCGTGACATGGTTCTGGGTGCTATCTTCATCTCCCGAGATAAAATCTTTTGCTTTCGGACAGGATTTCTTCGAATTCTTTCCCTTACTGCTTTGACCACCATTTTCGTACGAACACTACGTGGACGGCCAGATCTTTTTCTGTCACAAACAGAGAAGGTCTCATTGTACCTATTAATAGCCCGGTACACAAACATTTGACTAATACCAAGCGTATGGAGAGTTTGAAAAATTACATTCGGCTCCATACCAACTTT
Organism: Herminia tarsipennalis; assembly: GCA_945859575.2. NCBI lineage: Eukaryota > Metazoa > Arthropoda > Insecta > Lepidoptera > Erebidae > Herminia > Herminia tarsipennalis. Next base: position 13,813,824 of record OX243840.2, read on the forward strand.
GTGTAATGCAATCACAGCGATTCGGTTTTCTTTATCACCCCACTCCATTTTAATATAGCAAAATATTGTACAATGTATTGGCGCCAAAATTAGAAAATACAATGAACAATCGTATAAAAATGACAGATTCCAAATTCAAATGTAATATCTTTCTTATTTTTAATTGTAACAGTATTTATGGCCAGACTAGGTATAGTAACCTAGTAGGAGATTACATATTTGAGCCGTTTGGGGTCGAAATGCTAGAGCCATAGGGGACGCGATTTAAAGAAACTTCACAGCGACTTATAAGTGCGTCTCGTGACCAGAGGGCTGGCCTTTTCTTCGCACAGAGATTAAGCAATGCCATACAACGTGGCAATGCTGCCAGCCTTCTGGGCACTATACCGGTTGACGTCGATGGTGAGGAATTCTTCGACGCCTAAACCGGTTGTGCCTTCCTTTTTTATTTAACGTTTTTTGTATAGTGCAGTGTTTTAGATAAGTTAGTTGTAAATAGACTACTACAACTAAATTAAAAATAAATTAATGGAAAACTAAAACTGGCGAATAGTTTTAGTTTTCTATTAATTTATTTTTAATGTAGTTGTAATAACAATATCTGTTTTTTTTTATAAAATTATTTTAAAATAAGAAAATGTTAAATAAAATTACAAATTGCATATTTAAATAAGTTCCTAAATAATAAAATAATATGTTGTTTGATTACCGCGTTTACGATTGAATCAAGGCCCAATTTTGGTGTTATAATAATTTTGATAACTTTTATTACGTCATTGTAGGAATGTAGAGGAGGGTCGGATTAAGTAGCCATCCTGTCAGTTATGTAAATATCATATTTTTGACAAGATTTTATTAATTTATCCTGTGGTTATATAACAAAATACACTATATTTATCAAGGTAAGTAAATAAAGTGCATTTTGGGCTCAAGGCTGACATGGGAAATATGCCCCTTTATCTACCCAAGCGGGGTAAAATAGTCTACATAAATCATAATAACGGATTAACTGGTCTAGTCTGAATAAAATATATCTATTACTAATGTTTTAGGTGAAAAGTTTTATTTAAATAAATAGTTCGTCAGAGGGACTAAACTGACAAGAGTATTGCATTGTTTTGAATACAGAAACCTTAGGTCAGTCCACAAAAAAAAACTTTTTTCAAATTTTTTCTGAACCGTGATAATATTTTTAGAGCATTGACGTCGGCCAATGAATTACTTCCGTGCACTGTCAACAGATGGCGTTCATTGGTTCATTTTAATAAGAAAGGTAAACTTTACCTTACTGGCCTACTGGGCCACTTAATAGATTCCCTTACCTACTATAAATGGCCGTCTTGGTTGGTACCACAACAGTGTCAGTTATTCTTCTATGAAATAATAATGTAAACCCATTACTGTGTTTCGGTTAAAGGGCACTGTAGCAAGTGAAATTATTGGGCAAATGAGACTTATGAACTAATGTCTCAAATGAGGAGCGTGGTACGATGACATTCAGATCTTTGCCAAACAAGGGTTTGAATGGCACTGATACTCTTATGGCTAGCGTGACGCTTTACCATCAGGCGCACAACTGCTCGTCTCTTCATTTCGTAGAATTAAAAAAAATACATACAACAATGTTTGAAATTATAAATTATTTTCTGATTCACCCATGTAAATTGTTTTTTAGAGTTCCATAGCCAATACGGCTGTTTGTCCATCTCCAAGTTGGCTCAGAGACCCTTGCTGTAATTTTGCATGCGCACCCGGTAGGAGTCTAGCCAGCGCCGGATTAAAACCGGAACGTGTGAAAGGCGCCTTGAAGTGAAAATTTGTGTTAGAGTGAAGGCCCCCCTGTCAGCCCAATTCCATTGAAAATTACATAAATAACATTCTTAGCATTGCCCAGAACAATATTCTTATACCGCATTATTGTGCTGGGCAGCTACGGAACCCTACATTGTGCGTGGCCCGACATGCACGTGCCCAGTTTTCGGAATAGGCGCCATATATTGTAAGTCATTTGATGCTGTAAAATGAGGATACACTAGGTCATACATAACTCAATTAAAATGAAACTTCTTCAAAAACCCGTTCTTCCTTTACCCTAGTTTTAAATCTAGCGTTGATAGGCAAAGAAAAAAGTGGACACCCATCATATGCATGAACGTGGCAACCAATATTGTGTTAAGTAATGGATTCGCTCACAAAATCTTATCAGAATGTGTTATATTTTTTGTTTAAGTAATTAAAGACAGATTGTTATTTAATTTACGCATTGTGCTTTTTTGAGAGGAAGTAGGTACAACTTTATTATTTGAAAAATAACAAGGAACCTTTAACAATATTGAAAATCCGCGAACACTTATCGTGTTAACTACTTATCCATCATCAAATTGTAGGCTTAAGTAGACAAGTTTATATACTTTTAAGTAGGTAAATGGCGTTCGATTGAATTTAAAAAGAGGTGTGCTATATACTTATATTATATTTACCCCGATGTTTTGGTGCTATTTAAAGGAGATGTTAGCATTCGCGTCGTAGCACTTTAAGGACACGAATCTAAAATAGAAATCCAGCAGTCGCTTAGAAGATCTTCATTCAGGCAACAGAGGTAGGTGAGCAACCATTCTAGTGAATTTCCTACCTGCTCGTGTTGCGTACAATTTCAGTTTTGATTTTTTCTTTATGGCTTTCTGGAAGTGGAAATAACATCCTGATATATACAGTAGGAAATACTTTCTTGACCGCATTAATAACTGCTATTTCGTAACTATAACTTTCCATACAAATTCCGAGTTTAATATAAAAAATCTGATATATGTCATTTCAGACTTATTTGGAAGTAAGACGTTCCTAAGTCACAAGAACAACAGATATGTGTCTCATCTGATCGATCCCAAGTCCAGGTGTACAGTGTAAATGTAAAAACGGCTTCAGAACAACTTTGAACGTACCATCTCCCAAATAATGCCCCTGTAGGCAATTGATTACTTTTAATCACTTTTCTTGCGAACTTTCCAAGCATTTGGCACTTGCACGTCAGCCAATTCATCAAAGCACAATTTATTGGTACTGAATACTTATGCCTAGTCCGGCCATAAGTTCTGTTACAAATGAAAATGCATTTTTTTTTAATGAAGCAATGTACTTATGTTTACTAAAACTCTTATGTACCTACATATTTATTAGTCACAGCAAAAAATAAAAACAATATTCTATTCAAAATGGCCACCTTTAGCTTTTATACAGGCCTTTAATCTGTCTGACCACGAATCTATGGGTCTACGCACTGTTTCCATAGAAAATTTGGCCACTGTTTGCTCCAGAGATTTTTTAAGAGAGTCGTTTAGAGCAAGCCATGTCCTCTAAAACTGACCATAATTTGTAGTCTAAAGGGTTGAGGTCTGGGCTAGATGAGGGCCAGTCTTCAGCTCTTATAAAGTCCGGAACGTTGTTTTCAAGCCAGGCTTGGGTAGTTCGTGCCTTGTGACCAGGTGCAGAGTCCTGCTGGAGAAGTCGACGGTACATTTTTAAAAAGTGTATTACTGAGAGGTTTCACAACACGATCCAAGACTGTCTCTTGATACACTATGGCTGAAGTTTCCTGCTTTTTCACAAAAATGAATCTTTGTGACGCCTTGATAAGACACGCCCCACCAAACCATCACTGACGCAGGATGATGACCACGCTGTACCTTTCAGGCCACCTGAGCAGCTTCTTTAGAACTGTGAGCGGACACTTTATCATTTTGCTTATTGTAAAGCTCTTCAATCGTGAAAATTTTTTCATCGGTAAAGAGGATATTTCTGTGCCCTTCACGCAGGTGAAGGGCACAGAAATATCCTCTTTACCGATGAAAAAATTTTAGTAGAAAAAATTTTCGTAGTATCGCGACAGGCGTTTTGATCGATCCATTCTCTTTAATTGTAAAGATTGATTTAGGGCATGTCCTTTAAATCGACGATAAGCAACGAGCTTCAGGTCTTGTTTTATAAAACGCGACAGAGTCCTAGCGGGAATTTTCATTTCTCGCGATAAGATTTTTTGCTTCCTAATGGGATTTCGACGAATTACGAACATACGGCAGATACCAAGCTTTTGAAGTGTCTGGAATATGACCGACGGTTCCATACCCACTTTGTGCAAGGCGATCACTGCAATCCTATCTGCTTTAACACCACAATCTATGTTGTAATTAATAATGAACACGAAAAAATATGTGAAAAAGCGCGAAATAGAAAGAACTTTTAAAAATAATAAACGCGTTCCAAATTCAAAGTACCTAATTAAAAAATTGAAAAAAAGAAAAGTTTTTATGTAACTGTATGGTCGGACTAGTTATATATACTACTGATCTATACCGGACTATTATTATATTATCTGTGACCGGACTATCTTTTTCTAGCCCTTTATAATAGTCTCTTCCTTTGTTTTTTAATTCGTCAAAGTTTTTTTTATAAATATGCTGTATAGGTCAGTCTTCACGAGCGTCTTTTTTACACTTCTGCAATGCTTTATAGAATTTTATAAACTACGAGTCTTAATCGCATAAATATTATATTTTCGCGTCAATATAGTATTGCAAAGGCACGGTCGGCAATAAACAAAGGTATTTAGCCTTAAAATAAAATATTTACGCGATTAAGACCCGTAGCTTATAAAATTATATAATGTGTACAAATCACGAAAGTTTACGAACATATTCTGCAATGCTATGAACACTTCGTTAAATCCGCAAAACATGTATGATTGCTTTTCCGAATAATTGGATCTTTTGCACTACATAAAGCAACGCCAGTTTGTTGTTCCACTTCTGTTTTTATTATTTAAGGTATAAAGATAAACAATAAGTAATACAGTTTCTTTTCCTTTTTGATTTAGTTGAAATTGTAAATTTTCCTGAACATCCATGTTTTGTAACATTATCATACGATTACGAACAATAAATTGTCAACCAATTTTCAAAATACCCAAATTTATCGAATGTTAAGGAAACTAAAGTGCATTTATTTATACGATCAACGTATCTTGAACGGATTGAAGTTAGGTTTTTATCACTTTCGCGCATGTCATAGAGATGCGATCCTAAAATTACTTACGAAAACGATTAATCGATTAAAAATACTAACAACATTTAAATTCAACAATATAAAAACACTATTTAAATGAGTCCATAAAAGTTTAAATTTAAAACAGTTACAGTAAATAATGAAGAAACTTTGAAAAACAATTTCTTTACCAAAATAATAACAAAAAAACATGAATTAGTAATACTAATTATAACAATGTAATGCGTAATCGCATCTCTAATCCTCTTGGTTTAGTTACCGCCCCCGCCCCCCGCTTCCTGTCACCATTTACTTCCAAAAAATGCATCTGCGCAACCACTTGTCGCCTACTTCAGTCCGGCCTAGTTACATTGATCGAACTGTATGAAGATAGATTGGATTGTTTCTATGGCATAGGTAATTATTAAACAAATAATACTGCTACATAAAACTGAAAGCTATGTAAGCAACGAAATGTTAAATATAGTTTTGCATTTATTAGGATACGATAAAGATAAGATAAGGATACCTACCTAAAAAATATTTTTGACTGCCTATAAATTGCATTCACTCAATTGACCAACGTTCAAGTGGTATACAAACGAACTTCAAGAAAACATAAAAAATTATGTATATTTATAGAGATTGATTTTTGTAATTTTCTTTTATATCAAAATCTCGTGTCACGGTGTTTGTGGTTGAACTGCTCCGAAACGGCTCGACCGATTTTAATATTTTTTGTGTATTTGATAGGTATGAGAATAGGTCCCAGTGTTTTTCTTTTATTATGAAAATTGACGCGGACCAAGTTGCATTGGTCAGCTAGTATATAAAAAGGGTCCTTTTCTGGCATTACGCGTTGCTGACTTTTTGCGTAACTGACACTTTGCGTTTCCAACTTTTTGCGTATCTGGCATTCTGCGTATCTGTCATAGGGCGTATAAATCCAAAGAACCATCATCATCATCATCATCATCATCATCAGCCTATCGCAGTCCACTGCTGGACCATGTCCAGCAAAATAAAGGGGGGTTTGGGGGTTGCAACCCCCAAATGCAAAAAGGTCGGTACGCAATACTCATTTGGCCGGTACTTCACCAAGTGGCAGTCAGTCACCTAAAAAAAGCCTGTTGTTCTAGTGGCTAGTGACCTTGACTGCTAAACCGGAGGTCGTGGGTTCGATCCCCACCCAGAATAAAACTTTGTGTGATGAGCACGATGGTTTATTGTGCCTGGCTGTAATTTATCTATACTAATATTATAAAGCTTGTTTGAACGCGATAATCTCAGGAACTATGGGTCCGCATTGAAAAAATATTTTACTGCTGGATAGCCCATTTATTGAGGAAGGCGATAGGTTATATAAACATCACGCTACGACCAATAGAAGCGGAGCAGCAATGAAAAATGTTCGCAAAAACGGGGAAAATTAACGCATACGAAGTTGCGCGGGTTAGCTAGTCTATAATATGTAGGGATATATTTAAACTACAAATGAATATTCTTCTACATTTTCTTGTAAATGTTTTAAAAAAGAAAAAACAAGTTTATATTTTTACTATGCCACACAATAATACTTACATCAAAGGCTAGGCCTGAAAGCTGCATTCCGTGACGAAACGTTACGATACTAACGTTTTACAGCTCGAGTTCGCCCTTGTTAGGAGAAGGAAGTGAGGGATCAATATAAAACACCTGGTATTGAAGTAATTCAATGTTTAATTAAAACGTCATGATCAAGACAAAAGTAACAGCATCAAATGTGTCAAAAATGAAAAACTTTGTTACAATAGTTGCTAACGATATAGTAGTCATAATATAAATCTGTTTATACACAATTTTATTTTATCTACATGTAACTGATAATCTGTTGTTAAAAGTAGAAATACCGATTAGTTTGTTGCAGTTGAGCAACTAAAACAATCATAACAGTCATATAGTTTCATATTTATTTCATTTATTTTTTCATTTAATTTAGTCAAACCAGAAAAATGGCTTCCGTAATAAAAGCACGTTTCGCATGCACGCTAATCACCATTGGGTATATAATTGTGTATAATAATTCATTTATTGATAAATATTTTAATGCTGATAAATATAAAAGTGATGAAATATTTGCGTCCGTGTTATCTATGCTAATTCTATTCAAACTTGAGTAAAACACGAAGTGTCCTCGTAAAGTCAAATATTTTTGTACTACATTTTTATTATAAAATTATCATGATACAGTTGCTCAATCGAAATATAAAAAGTAGTAACCAGTAGGTAAATGTGTTTGGCTAACCCAAGTTGAGGTGTTCGCTTATTCGTATGCAATTTAAATATTTCATAGGTACATCAAAAGTAGCCATCGTAAAGTTTTTATTCTAAGCAACACACCTTGAGCCGCTTATCAAGAAAGAACAATGAATGGCACGTGAAATTTCGATGCAAACATGCAAAAACTATTAAACGTTATAATATTTTATGTACTTATATTCAATTAAAATCATAGACTCTATCAAAAATATGCAAACGTGCATAATTTCATTCATCCATTATTCATTTATAATTGAATTAGTTGATAATATTGTAGACAAATGATATTACAATATCATGTGGATCGTGTACTTGATGTTAGAGATAGGTAATACGGTACATTTTGTTACTATCACCTAACTAGAAAATAATAAAAAATATACTTGCTATATTACAAAAATAAAGTAAATAAAAATAATAGCTCAGCAACACTGAATTTCCGATTTATCTAATCTTATAAGTAAAACGGAAAAGACGTAAAAAGTAATATGTAGCCCAGGAACACGGGAGGTGGAATCCTAGAGCCCTTAACAAAATCTACTAATATATTTTACCATCTATTGGTGTATTAATTTTACTTAATCTACTCAATTCCTATACTATAATGAGGCGCATTCACATGTCGGGTGACATACAACAAGCCTAGTCGCCCGACTTGAAACGCTATTTTATCTTTATTAAGCACTATTATCCTTGCAACATTAAGTCACCTCGCTTTTCACGTAATAATAAAGTAAATCAGAATATGAGCTAAACTGTAGTCATTCGGGCCGCGGCGTGTGTACACTCGCTCGTCAATTACGCCCGCCAGTCGTATCATCAGCCGGAGTTGGCTGCGTATTCTGTAACACAATATTAAACATAATTGTATATCCGCTATTCCGCAGTTTGCTCCATGAATGTATACTGCCGCTTAACATAACCAAACAACTACTACAAATCTATTACCTAAAAATTTTAAGAAATCACAGAACCCAAAATAAAGTTAGCTGTAAATAAGCAAATTTCTGTGATGTTTGCATTTTATAGTTGGTTGACAGGTCAAAACTCACATCGCTATCTCTCTAAGAACTTCACTTTAATCACAATAAAATGTTTAAATGACATTTTTATTACCGTAGTATCATCGCGGCTTAGACCGGCCCACTGGACGAAGGAAGGCAGGTCCCGCGTGGGTAGTTCAGCCGCTAACGCCTTCACGCGCAAGTTGCGATCATCGGTTAGAAGCACCACTTCACGCGTGCGGCGAACGACCTTCGCCGACTCTCTTCCGTCATCGCCGCGAGTATCTGCAACATAGAATTGGAAAACATAAGTTTAAACACAAGTAGATATGATGTTCGAGAAGATTTTTCTCGTACACTAATATTATAAAGAGAAAAGCTTTGTATGTAAATGTAATAAAATACTGGACCGATTTAAAAAAATCTTCAACCATTACAAAGCTACATTATTGGATGGTAACATAGGCTATATTTTATTGTCAAAGGATTAAAAAGATAATAAAATAAGATTAAGAAAATTGCAATAATGTAACCCAAAGTATAAAACCTACGGCAGCTAGTTTTTATTAATACAAAAATATGATGACTTTACTATTGCTGTTTCTGCTTTTTAGTTACCTTTAAAATAGGCACCTAAATCTATAGATTGAAGAAATTTGTTTTTATGTATGATCCAATAGCATGTTAGGTAATGTCTTTCATATTTTACTAGCCAGTTACGCAATTTTATTGTTTTAATTTTTTTATATAAAGAGGAGAAATTATTATATATTTTAAGAGACTGTAGGACAATGTGCCACAATCTTGCTGAAGACAATAATATATAAGTTCAATAAATTAATGTTATGTTTCTTTCTTCGTGTTTTGTGGTCGCAAAAACTTATTGACTGCATATCAAGCCGACATATTGTTGGTGAGGCCTAAAAATATGGATGGACTGTGTGAAAGACATACCGAAGACGGGAATGGTGTACCCATTCCCTTCGATGACGTTTAACATAAGTATTTGGAGGCATATCATATATTGCGCCGACCCCAAATAATTGGTATAAAGAGCAGGAAGATGATGATAATGATTATGTTGGGAGACATCGCAACTTTTGTTTCCCTTGCTGTCAGTTTGTAACCTTAGAAATACAGATACCCCCGATATCGCTAGAATACATACAATGCAAGTGCAATACCTACAGAACAAATGCATTTATTTCCTAAAATCTAAATAATTATATTATTTACTAACTGCCCTAACGGGTGTCAGTTTTCCGTTTGATTTAAAAAATAGATATAAAAACCTTGTCCTGAGAATAAAGAACACGTCAAAAGAGAATAATCAAATTTGATGCAGTCATTCTGAAGTTATGCGCGTACCTACATACATTTCGGCGATTCATTTTTAGGGTTCCGTAGCCAAAATGGTAAAAACGGAACCGGTCCGTCTGTCTGTCCGTATGTCACAGGTACTCAAAGTCTACTCAATGAATATTGATAAAATTTGGTGAAAAGGTGTCTTGTAGTAGCCACTACTTAGTTTTTATAGCTAAATAATAAAAATAAATATTTTTAGGGGTGGCACTCCATACATGTAACAAAAGCTGAAAAATTGAAGGTAGCGCTTATAGCTTTAAAGTAAAATTAATTCGGACATTATCGGATGTACCGTTTTTGAGTTATTGCTGAAAAACTACGTTCCTCAACAAAAGGGCGTAAGTGCCATGAACATACGCTCTTCTGCTGATAAAATTATTCAAGGCTGCGGAACCCTACACTGAGCATGGTCTGATATGCTTTGTCCGGTTTTATTTATATAGATAATATCTCAGTAAACAAAATATATTTAAATTATTTCTTAAAAAATACTGTATAGTCGAGGTGTGCATGTTTTCTAAAGAAGGTCAACCAATCGCTAAAGGTCAATGATTTGACAATGGTACGGTATGCCGTCATGTCTTGTCATTTCATACAAATACTGAATATTTTTTTTTATAGAATTGATTTTTTATAACACTAAAATGACAGAGCCAGTCTGATAGTAAACAGTTAGTGTCTCTGCTGAGCAAAATAAATTTATCATACAGAGTGCCCCACGGCCATACCACATGGAGGGTCACACTTCATTTTGATTTTCATAACAATTAGAACTACCTACATTAAAAGATTTTTTTTATTTCGCCTGTCTGGACCGAGATTAAGGAATATTATCACACAAGTGATTATAAAGTTAATCTATTGCCCAAAAACTGACTACTAGAATGCGCGTAATAACTCACAGTACAGTACGATCAACGTAACTTGACCGGATTGAAGTTAGGTTTTTATCACTTTCGCGCATGTCATAGAGATGCAACCCTAAAATTACTTACGAAAACGATTAATTATGTTTAATCGATTAAAAATACTAACAACATTTTAATTCAACAATATAAAAACACTATTTAAATGAGTTCATAAAAGTTTAAATTTAGAACAGTTACAGTAAATACTAAAGAAACTTTGAAAAACAATTTCTTTACAAAAATAATCACAAAAGAACATGAGTTAGTAATACTAATTAGACAATGTAATGCGTAATCGCATCTCTAATTCTCTTGGTTTGGTTACCGCCCCCGCCCACCGCTTCCTGTCACCATTTACTTGCGCAACCACTTGTCGACTACTTCAGTCCGGCCTAGTTACGTTGATCCAACTGTAGTTAAACTCTGTTTCATATACAAAGTCCCTTTTGACATTAAGATGATAGCCTGTCTTTGACAATGACTAAATAAGCCATCGGAAATTCGTTTTTTTTTAATGAATTAATATGCAATAATGTCTGAACCCCGGGCAATTAGTGTAATTTGAATAAAAAACAACATTAAAATCTGTCCAAAAAAGCAAGTCATATTAAAACAAGCAGTCCATTAGAGCGTTACTATAATTTTGCATTAATGCAAGAGTTGCTATGACAACGAGTGATAGAAATTGTGACGACTTGAAATCGTTCGAGTGTTGAACCAAGCAATCAATTAACATTACATGATCGAAAATGACAACTCCCGCGCTACGGTACAAGCCCTGTGTCGCGGCGGGGACTTTACAATCATACAAATCACGGACACAAAGTATATCCAGATTCAGAACAATAATTTGTGGATCACACAAAGTGGTGTCCTGTGTGAGAATCGAACGCACGCCTCAGAATCAAAATTGACATTCACTGTTTTTCCCGTGGAGTCTTTTGATTTCATTGAACAACAAATAAATAACTCTTTCTGCCGTTGTCTGTCTTTTTTTATACCTTGGCATGAGATTAGTCAAATGTGTATAAAAAAATAATATTGAAACACCCATTTAATTGGAAAATAGACTTGAATATAAAAAAAATACATGATTTCAAAGAGAAATATGAAAAAAATTGTACTTGAAAAAAAAATTTGTGAGGTGATTCTGGCTAATTTTGGAACCCCTCCTCCCTCTGGTGAGGATTCGTAAGATTTTGCTTGACCTCCCCCCCCCCCTCTCCCTAACTCCTCTCACTTTTGATTCAACACTGGTCAAGTGTGGGAGTCGCTCGCATGCCGAAGGGGGGGGGCATCAATAATTATGAAAAAAAAATGAAGTTTCACACGGTTTCTTGAAAAAAAATTAAATTATATTTGGTGAGATTGGGCTCAATCCCCTCCTCCCGCTCCTCTAACCGATATCAACGCGAGCGGTGCCGCGGGCGACAGCTAGTCGTAGGTAGTAGTTAATATGTGTTCGAAAATGAATACTTGAGGCGGGCCAGAATCAAAATCATGTGGCTCGACAGCTGAATATCCATCGATATTCTGTTAAGATGTGTGTACCAGCACGATATAGAGCAACCGGTGGCTGCCGGCAACGAGGATCCGGACAGAGACGAGCTACAACAGAGCGAGACAACCGATTCCTTGTGACAACAGCATTGCGTAATGGTCTCAGTCACTTCAAGAAGCTCGTCAAGTTGGAGTCAGCCAGTAGACAGTTAAAATAATTACTAAGGACTGTACACAGACAAACAAACGGCCCCAGCTGAACCTCAACTTATAGTCAAACTGTGTTCGTTTTGCTTAAGAGCACTTGCATTGGATATTGGAACAGGGGAGTGTAGTCTTGTTCATCGATGAGTCCCGGTCTTCGTCCGACGAGGACGAGTTTATAAGAAGAAGCTGCATAACTGTTATCAAGCTGTTATTCAGACAAGTTGAAGAATAAAGACTTATTTTTCTTTAAATAAATAAAAAATCCTAAATTGTAACTGTTAATGACTTTATAATAACCTGATAATTAGGTTGATGATCCCTGAAGACATCTTGCAAGCACCGTTTATAATAATCGCTTAAGTGATATCATTGGATAGGTATTTTATTATGTTTCAAAAATATATTTTATTTTTGTTGAATTTACAAATGAAATCTTTTTTCGCAAATGTTTGTATATTTTGCCTGCTACCGCGATTTCTCGCAACATCCAAGTGTAAACATTAAAAACAACTCGTTATCTGAATAATTTATACTGAAGTTTAGCACCCAATTAGCAAGATGTAGCGGTAACTCATTAGCGGACCTCTTTAAATACCAGAAACTTGCATACAAATCTTGCATTCATCAGATTAATCGGGAAATCGTGGCTATTTCAAATAAGTGGTTTCGCAGCTACGGATAAAATCACAACCACGCGATGTAAAATACTGGAGCATTATTCCGGAATGATATAGTTAAAAACGCGCAAACAATGTACCTAAGGACGATAAAGACGATCTAAGAGGTAATTGTCAACTAAGATAAATTATTCGGTAAATTAATCTTAGTTGACAATTACCCCTTAGATCTCTTAGATTTCATAGCGTATTTAACAATGTATCCCTGTTGAGATTCAAATTCAAAATGATTTATTTACTTAGGAAGCCAAAGCTACGCTTGTAATAAGTTGTTGACGTTAATGTTAAGTTCGTTAAAACTTATGCCGAAGAAAAGGACAAGGTAATAAAAGCTTACGGCCACTTTTTGCTCAATGCCAAACTGTATAAAATGTTTGTTTGATTTTTGTAAACTGTTTTTGCAGGTAAGGGGTTACCACTAATATAATAATATATCTTGGAACAACTCGCACAACACTATCTGATCCCAAACTAAGCAGAGCTTGTACTATGGAAACCAGACAACTGATAAACATACTTATATATTTCTAAATACATACATATTATAGATAAATAACACCCACACACAGAATAAACCATCGTGCTCATCACACAAAGTTTTATCCAGGGTGGGGATCTAACCCACGACCTCTGGCTTAGCAGTCAGGGTCATTAACCACTAGACCAACAGGCCAACCAAATATAAACATACCATAACTAACGGAAATCATTATAATAAATATTGTAACTCGACAAAAGGATTATAACAGTCTCTACGATATAGTAGAGGAGTATCGACTTACAATAATGAAAAAAATACACGTGCTTAAATATTTTCCACCATATGGCAATGTTTGTATGTTTATCCAGAATTATCTTCACATATACCCGTAGATGTATAGATCTACGGGTATATGTGAAGGTCCTGAATGTTTCGAGGACGCCCTCCAATAGGTGGCTTGAATTATTGCGTCGGAGAACTGCTGATGAAACTATAACGACAAAGACCACGAGTATAAGGATTCAATGGGAGTAAAGTATTCGTCAAACAAGAAGCATTGTTATGTTGTGTCGCGTGTAGCAGCCGTTATAGCGTACCGGGCCAACGTCGAGCATTGCGTTGTGTTTGCTATTTCATAAAGGTGAGTTAACTTTTATGAAACAGCAAACATAGTCTCGACATAATCAAATGCCGAGGAACGGTGTATACTGACCGGCATCGGCAGTGAGATTGGTGTGCAAATTAAAAGCGGTAGCCGGCTCGCGGACATTGTTAATCGTGCTGCGCGCTTCGCTCTCGGTAGGTTATTCAAATAAATAAATAATATATCTAATTTTTTAAGTGTTATCTTAACATACATATTTGTCTTCTATCACCACCTTCGATTTAGACTCCGACAAATCAAATTTATAAACCTCGACTCCGACTTCGGTTCTGATAAAACTACCCCTTTAACAAAGCCGGTTTTCAATCATAGCCGCCAGGCAATAATCGCTATAGTGATAAATAGTGACTGTGCAGACTCAGGATGACAGGCCCGAAAGAGTGACAAACAGTATAAAATGTGTACCCTAACTCAGTGAACTTACGGTCTCAATAATCTAACTATCGATGGATTTGGCTACTAGAGGTATATATTTGACATAAGCTTCATACATTATATGTCAAAATTCTACCTGTAGTAGCCAAATCCATCGATAGGTAGGTTATTGAGACCGGCCGTTAATCAACGAGCGTCGTACGTAAATGAGATAAGAAATGAACAACGCGCAGTTACCGGCATCGGCGGCGAGGTTGTTGTGCAGGTTGAGCGCGGTGGCGAGCACGCGGTCGTCGTTGGTCCCTTGGCGCGCGTCGCTCTCGGCGGTGAAGGCGCGCGAGGCCAGCAGCGTGCCGCGCGACGTGGCGAGGCGCAGCGGCGCGCCGGCGCCCACCCAGCCCAGCGCCGCGCGCGCCGCGCCGCCCACGCGCGCGCAGCGCCGCAGCCCCTCCAGCTCGCACATCACTGCGTATCACACACATCGTCATTATAATGGCTCGAAGCCCGGTAGAGCCCTAAACATGGCGTTTTTTTTTTGTATTATTTTCGTAATCTACAACTCAATTATGCAACTTCTGTTAGGGAAACCAAAAAAAAGTTTTTCGGAACAGCCTAATATACATTATAGGAGTATAGCCAGGGGTTCCCAAACTTTCACTTCTTCTTCTAATATTTCTTATTCGGACTTCCATCTAATATTTCTTATATTTGGATGGAACCCAAAGTTCATGTCATAAGGACGGGGGGGGGGGGGATTATCAAATGCAGTTATGTTAGATAGAACTATATGATATAAAATTATCATAACAAATGTAGTCTCGGCGAACCTTGATCCCTATGACACTGACAGTTATTCCCACGACACAACCTTGTAGTAGCGTCACCGTTATATTATAATCGAATTGGCGGTGTCTAAAAATGATATTTATTAATTTTAGGCAGATATATGCAATTACAATAATATCCCGTTAGAATTATAATAATTATTAACACTTACAAGAAATTATCTCAATCAGACTTTACGTTGACGTCCTGCAAAAGTTACTCCGTTTGGAAGATATCGACTAGTGCGGAAAAGTATCGATAAACAAATATCGAAAATGGAAACGAGTGTACAAAATACATCAATAGAGTACCTACGCTCTTAGTGTCAGATTTATAATCATTTAAGTTGTTTGCGATAATAAAATAAAGGAGATTTAACAAATTTATTGTATATACCTACTCAAATAAAACAAAAGCGGTTTATTTATGATTTTTTAATATACATTAATCTGAATCTGACAATGGTGTCACCGATTGCGTCTCAGACTCGGAATCTGAACTGCAGCTGCTTTCTCCTATGTTTATTAAAAACGGCTGGTCTACTATATTGTCGTATCGCACGTCTCGATTCCAATCATCTAAGCATAGTTTTTTCGTCTTTTCAACCACTTTCCTCCAATTGTCCGGAGTCAATGTCAATTTTAATTCACATTAAAATTATACAGTCCGACCATGTTACCTCTGCATCGGAATATTGGCAACCCCATATACAAATACACGGATACTTGTAAATATAACAAGCATTATAATTATAGTAATGTAGATTATATTTTAAAAACATGTTTATCGATGTGGCTGAATGCAAGTCACGCCTTTGCCTATAAAAAGTTGCGATATATCGACACGACCCGTCACTAGTATGAACTGTCATAGGGATCAAGGTTCGCCGAGCTGATTATAGACACATTGGAAAAATCGTTTGTCATCAGAAACTATGCATTAACAACTTGACTCAAATGCAGGAACAAATTCAAAGTTTAGCTAATATGTCTAGGTGAGTTGGTATTTATCCGCGGCCTATTATTTGATGGTGACCAACATCAGCATGGCCATTCTCATAGAGATAAATTCTCACGAGAGAGTTGAGACGAATGAATGCTCTCTTCGGTAGTCTAATGCGCGCCAGCCATATTAAGCTTATCCAAAACGATAAAAAAATAAATCAACCAACTAATATACCTCCTAAAATCTCAAAGGTTTCCAAATGAAGTTTATACTCATGGAAAACTTTGAGATCATTGTAAAAAAAATCAAATAAACACAAGATTATTAAAAATGAAATAGTTTCTTACCGACAACAGGCACCGCTAAAGTATATGGCTGTGCAGGCGCAGCGACGACCGCTTGCAGCAGCGCTAGGTGGTCGATGAAGCAGTTGGTATCGGGCACCAACACTCGAGGTCTCACTTCCACTTCTCCACCAACTGAATCTCCGCGTAATACGTCCTGTAGATAAACGCAATTCAAGTAATCTCTCACACTAACCATCAATTGAAGACATTATAGAATTTTATAAGCTACGGGTCTTAATCGCGTAAATATTTTATTTTAAGGCTATACCTTTGTTTATTGCCCGACGTTTCGACCGTATTGCAACGGCCGTGGTCACGGGTAGACTCTACCTGTGACCACGGCAAAATATTTACGCGATTAAGACCCGTAGCTTATAAAATTCTATAATGTGTACAAATCGCGAAAGTTTACGAACATACATCAATTGTAGGCCAGGGTACAATTTACACGTTTTATAAAATGTTGGCCCTATAAAAACAAGCACAACTTTTGGCCTCTTTGTTCCAATTATAACTCCTCAAACATTTGTAAATAACTGGAAAAATAAATACGTACATGCATACGTTGTCGATGTCTCTCCAACGTCGCTTTCCTAGTTTCAAGTTGTTCTTTTCGTCGTAACAGTTTCCGAGTAGCTTCGTCAGGGCCTTCAGCATCGGCGCCCTCACTTTGGCTCGGAGGTCCACTGGCGACGCCACTACCTTTGTCTTCACCCTCGGAATCTTCAGACTACACAAAAATGTGAAGTTATAAAAAATACAGAACATGCGTTTTCTCTTTATTATTGACTACTGCGGAAACGAATCCGTGAACGAGACATACGAATCAAGTTCTGACTTCTTAGCTGCACACGGGATTTTCCAAGTATTTTTCGCTTTCATCTTAAATAATAGTGTAATGAACTACATTAGCATAACTATATTGCCAAGGCAATAGCGAAGTTAGCGAGCGATTCATAAAATAACATCTATTTATTTTTTACACTCTCTAACACTAGTAAAAATGACATTTTCCGCATCGTATCATATAATTTGTATGTAAATAAAAGATTAAGCCATAAGAAACAAATAACTATTTATAACCTCGAATAGGTTATAAATAGTTATTTGTATAATAATAATACACAATTGGGTAAATTTGTTTCAAGAAGCTGAAAACTAACTACGTAATTGTCTTAATTGTCAACTTAAGTTTAATAATAAACTATCAATAAAATTATATGAACATAATCATTCCAAGAACTATATAAGATCATTAAAAACGGAACGTTACTCAGCGGTACAGTACTAGGATCATAACTGCTCCATCATTAAGGCTCATTTTACACACAGCCAGTTTTAGTTGACATAACATGTCAAACCAGCCCTGTGTATGAGAACGTACATAAACCCGCCTTTGCGTGATATGTAACATTGAGAGTACGCGCAACTCGCGCCTCTACTAATGAAACTCGCCCAAATATCACCACAAATTTATTTGTGTATGTGAGAAAGCTGATTTCGAATCCTGCCAAGTCGTAGGTTTTACCAGATTTTACACGCATCAGATTATACGGTCTGACGCGACGCATTTGGCAACGCAACTCCATAAATGAGTCCTAAGTTTTACGAGAAGTTAAAGTTACGTCATCGAAACGGCTAACGTAAAGTACACCATCACATTTAGTATATGGTCTCACTGGCGTACTAAAGCGTATGCTCCTAGGAGTTCGTGTGTAAAATCCACTGACGTTAACAGGCTGGACACCGTTCGGTTATGATACGGAATAAAATTCCACTGACTAGCCTTTTAAAAAATACGTTACCAAGTGCTGTAGCGGAGGAGGGTTGCTCTGAACTCGTTGTACAGCGCTGATGTATCGAGGCGTCGAATCCGCCGGGTATTCCAGTCGTAGCACCGGTGGCTCCACGCCCACAAGATACCTTTTACACAACCAACATTACATTAGAAGGATAATATAACAGTTTTTTAAATGTTTCTTTGGATCTCAATATAGTATGAGTTAAATTTTGTAAAATGCTACTAGTATTGCAAACGCAAAAGTTTACAATAATCTATGGATGTTTGTGACTCTTACACGCAAATACTAATAACCAGGTTTTAACAAGACTTAATAATATACAGGCTTATACACGAATAATACCTATATATATTAAATCTATACTAATATTATAAGGCTGAAGAGTTTGTTTGTTTGAACGCGATAATCTCAGGAACTACTGCTCCGAATTGAAAAATTATTTTACTGTTGGATAGCCAATTTATCGAGGAAGGCTATAGGCTATATAATATCACGGTAGGACCAATGCGAGCGGAGCAGCAATGAAAAATGTTGCAAAAACGGAGAACATTTACGCAGACAAAGTTGCGCGGGTTAGCTAATGCAGTATAATCAAATAACGATGCGCGAACGACGTTGCGGCCCAAACTATTAACAATTAATATAACCTTATCTTTACGAATTAAAAAAATAATCTTACAAGTAATTTAAGGTTATTTTTTTAACGGTAGATTGTTAGACAAAACTAATATTTACTTTATTCATATGTATTACGTTACTATATAGATTTACATCGTTAAATATAATTGGAATCATTAGCGAGACTAATAGATTAGCATATGGTTGTGCAGTCTTCAAGGTATCTAAAGATAAAATTGCTTCTTAATTTAATTAGACACGCAATTTTCAACGCTCTATTCTACTTCAAGATAATTTTACAAGCAAGATACAGTTTTTCTGAAGTATTTAAAACACATCGACATTCAAAAAATACGTACATACACCATACTAAAAATAACATAGAAAAATGTATTATTAGGTTATGGTGACTGTTAAGTCATATCAGTCTCTTTATCAAATGTTAAAACGACAAACACTATAGAAATGTGTATGGCAACCATGTTAAAAGGTATATTTTCAGAGCATTTTAAGATCTACTATTACCCGATTGGTATAAAATCATTTACTTTTATTGTCAACTACCCAATTTTAGGTAAGTTGCTAAGCTGCATCATGAACAAAGCTTGTAAAGCTATAATGCTAATATTATAAAGCTGAAGAGTTTGTTTGTTTGTTTGTTTAAACGCGGTAATCTCAGAAACTACTGATCCGAATTGAAAAGTTCTTTCACTGTTGGATAGCCCATTTATCGAGGAAGGCTATAAGCTATATAACATCACGCCACGACCAATAAGAGCGGAGCAGCAATGAGAAATGTTGCAAAAACGGGGAAAATTTACGCAGACGAAGTTTCGCGGGATAGCTAGTATAAAATAGGGCAGGTCTTTTAATAATGTGTATCATATAGATTTACAATTCCGTGTGACCAAAAGCAAACTAATACAATCGTTAATCACAAGTACACTTATTAACATGGTGTAATTTATAGGTTTGTGTGTCATTGTTATAATATAGTATCTTAATATTTTTTGCACCATTTACTGATGAGTAGTTTCCTAAAAACACGCACGCAAAAATAAATGATAGTAATCTATTATAGTTTTATCCATTACCTAAATTAATTAAATAATGATTTTATTATTTTTCAGGTCAAGATGTTTTAAGTGGCGTCTCGTCAGAAGATTGTGTCGTGAGGCATCAATTTGCTAAATTATTGAGGTCAGTAAGTAGTGAAATCGCGCCTCGTGTTTTGGCGCCAATTTAAATAATTGATTTGTAATGCTGTTTTATACTAGAAATTTTATATCAATGAAATTAAAAACCGTTGTTTAAGTTCACTAATGTAAAAATATTAAGCAATTTAAAAATAAAGTTAATTTGCACGGTTTTGTTCTACTTTTTAGTCTGTTTCTCATTTTTCTTGTGCCAAGATAGCTGTGCGTCATACAACTGTACGTCGCTACCATCTACCGTTATTTAGTGATTATATAATCATTTATTCCGCCAATTATTCGTTTACGGAATGTTTTCGTAAAGGAATAATTGGAATTCGTTACGCTTCAAAAATATTTAAAAAAATACACATGTAGTGTTTGATTATAATAAATAAATACTCTTTCATAAAGTTTCTAAATGATGGGTAGAGTTTTATTTGGTAGATAGTAGTCATCATAATCATGGTGTTTTCCTAAAAGTGTGTGTTGACAATAAGAATGTGATTTCACTCGTAGTTTTCCTTAATTGCTGTTTGCTAACTCGTCGGTATATATCTGTAATCGTCGATTTGCGAAAGGTGAGGTTATGAGCTTTGGGCGCGCGACAATAGTGTGTTGCGAATTACTACTTTACTATCTTTTATGTAATTCTTTATTGCAGTGACTTATGTGGTTCAACAAATAAATGTTTCTTTTCTTTTTTTTTTTTTTACCGCGCCACAATATTGACATGTGGTTTTGAATTGTATTTACGCACATACACACTTTTCGGCAAAGTTGATAGTCGAGTCGGAAGTAGATCAATTTTAAAACTAGTTATTTTGATGCAAATGCTTATTATTTTAACCTCTTGGCAAAAACTGGTCATGTAAAGCAATGATAAGTCACACAAGTAAATTTATAGAACTCACATTACGTAACGATAAATACTTACTCAAGTTATGAAAATGGCGGCAAACTGAACTGTCATCATTTTTACAGCTGCACATTTTTAACGTGCGAAATATGTGCAAAATGTTAAGTCCTTACGTAGAAAATGTGTACCATAAGTACTTAACGGGCAGAAATCGGCTGGTAAACCTGCCAGATTGGCATCAACACGACAATGATAATCACTTATCATCAGGTGAGCCATTTGTTCGTTTGCTACATATCACTTAAAAAAAAATAGGAGAAGAGATAATATTTACTCAGTGCCAAAGAAGAGCAACTTGTTGATTCTAAGCGCGTGTTCGGCGGCGTGATGTGGCGCGGCGGGGTCGGCTCGCACCCACCCCACGGCCGGCTCCATGTACATCAGCGGCGTGAACCCGCCCAATGACGCGTCCTCCGGTAACCGCACACATATATACCCTGATAACATAGACACACAAGTTATTTTTTTAATAGACTATTCCTGCAATAGGTTTCAACCTCTGTATCGCGGGAAATTCATCATAAATGAAAATCACAGACTCAAAATTCATCCAGACTCACAACAACAATTTGTGGATCTCACAAAGTGGTTTCCGGAGTGGGAATCGAATCCACGACCTCATGCGCAGCAAACGTACACACTCAAACTCACCGCGACATGAGGCAATCAACTGCTACGTAAATAAAAGAAGCTTTTCATAACCACCATTAAGACGAGCAAGTACACCTCCATATATTATTATTTTTTAACTTATTTATAAACATATTAGATATACAGGTTGTACCAAAAGTATGCCACACCGAGGGAAAGTACCTTACATATTGTAGATATAACTTTTTACTGAAAGAAGACTTCATCTTGATTTTGAATATAATTTAAGGTGCATTCAAAGTTTTTTTAAATCATGTATGTTGACTGGCCTGTTGGTCTAAAGCCAGAGGTCGTTGGTTAAATTCCCACTGAGGATAAATCTTTTGTGCAATAGGCACGATTGTATCTTCTGACTGGGTGTACATAATATATAGTATGTATGTATTTATAAATATATAAGAATGTTTATCAGTTGTCTGGTTGCCATAGAACAGGCTCTGCCTAGTGATGATACACAGATGATGACAGATGGCCGTATGTGTTGTCCCAGGATGTTTATTATTTATTTTTTATTATAAATAAAACGCCATTCTAGGTGATCAAATTATCTATATGATGAAGTGATCCATCAAACTGGGCCAATCATTCCATACTGTTTTTTTCATAATAGCTGTTATTCCTTATAAGAATGAACATAAATCGCTGACTATCTCGCAATGCAGTACACGCCTATAGTTACGCATGTATTTATGGGTGTAATGGCCGGTGTATGCGCTGAACAATCCTGTAGCATAATTGGTTTCATTACATCGACTCTAAATAGATATCTCGCGAAGGGAATATTGTTGTGAAAGTGATAGATCACTGCATTTATGTGATAGCCGACGCGCATCACTCACAAAACACACACAGATGGCTGTGAAATTTTCATAATATGCATAAAAAATAAGCCAATCTGGCAAGTCCACATGGAAGTCAAAAAGTCATCATGTTACTCACAGCTTTTAAGCTACTCCCATATCAAATTCCACTAAAATCGATATAGCGATTTAACTGTGAAAACCATAGGTACAAAGAGATAAACCGACTGACAGTTACGTAGGTATTTATAGGTCATTTAAGTACGCATAAACGAACGCCATCAAAAATAATGTCGCTATTTATTTAGTCTCTCTCTCATTATTTGGAGTTCATTGGGACAGCCGTTATTTCATGTAAGTAATCTATTACTCGGAGTATTATGACACTTAAATAATTTTAAAATTTTGCATGTTTAGGGTACTGTCAAACGAGCCTACATTGCGATCAATCTCTTAATGTTCACGACATTTTGTTATATTTTGTATAATGCTTACATTAAACATCAATCTGTTAGAGTATATATTAAGAAAAGATAACTAGTAATGTGGGATTGGGTCCCACATCACTACGAGGGTGGATCGAAATATTCGCGGCCTACCACATAAATACTTGACTTATTTAAATGTAACTGACCTCATTCGATTTGTTTACTCTCTGGTTGTCACATTGTAAAATTCTGTCACAATAGCATTATCTGTTTTTAAATTAGACTGAATTTTGTGAGCCTAAGTGCAGCGTTTTTAAAGAATGGAGAAAATTGAGCAACGTGCGGTCATCAAATACCTGTTTAAAAAAAAACTGACTCCAAAAGAGATTCACGAAGATATGTCAACAACATTGGGGGAATCTGCTCCATCGTATACGACTGTGAAAAAGTGGGTTGCAGAATTTAAACGCGGACGAGAGAGTATTGAAGATGACCCTCGCTCCGGCCGGCCTACGACGTCTACGACTGAAGAAAACATTGGGAAAATCTGTGATCTGATATTGGCAGATCGGAGATTGACCATCAGGGAGATTGCTGACACTATTGGCATCTCATATGAACGAACACAAAACATCATAGTCAATGAACTTGGATTTTCTAAGGTTTCTGCGCGGTGGGTCCCCAGATTGCTTTCAGTTAAACAAAAACGAATACGGCTCACGATTTCTCGCGACAGTTTGGAAATGTTTGAGACTGATCCACAAGATTTTTTGGACAGATTTGTTACAATGGATGAAACCTGGGTACACCACTACACCCCAGAGTCAAAACAGCAATCCAAGCAGTGGAAAAAACCTGATGAACCGACTCCAAAAAAAGCCAAAACAATTTTGTCGCTGGCAAGGTGATGGCGTCAGTTTTTTGGGATGCTAAGGGTGTCATCATGGTGGACTACCTTGCAAAAGGTGAGACTATAAACTCTGCTTATTACTGCACCCTTTTACGTCATTTGCGTGAAACGATCAAAGAGAAAAGGCCAGGACTACTCAGCAAGAAAGTGTTGTTCCATCAGGATAATGCACGCGTTCACACGTCTGTTGAATCAATGGCTCAAATTCGTGATTGTGGCTTTGAATTACTGCCCCATCCCGCCTATTCCCCTGATTTGGCACCTTCGGACTTTCATTTATTCCCAAACCTTAAAAAACACCTTGGAGGTCAAAAATTTTCATCAAATGAGGAGGTTGAAACCGCGGTGGGTGACTTTTTTGAAGGCCTTGAAGAAACTTTTTTTATGACCGGCATACAGGCGTTGGAAACCAGATGGAAGAAGTGCATTGAGTTAAGTGGAGATTACGTGGAAAAATAAAACTACTTTTGTTTATATTTTATATTGTTTTCTTGCTGAGGCCGCGAACTTTTCAATCCACCCTCGTAGCAACCTTGTTAACCCCTCCAGCTAAGCTCAAAGACTTGTGTTAGGAGTGGGTTCACGTCGGCAGTTTAATGGGTAGGAATCGAAGCTCACGATTGCGAGACCGATGCCTTAGCCATTATTTTGGTACATATCGTATATGAACTTAGGACATTTAGTAGGTAACTTTACTGTATTTAATAAAGTTATCAATTTTATAATTAGCGATATAACCTTGTTCGTCAATTAAGATATAAAACAAATTGACTTTATTAGATAATTAAGACTTGTTAATTAATATTAAAAATATCTTTGATAAAGATATAGAACAGATAGCGAAAATCTTTTTAGTTACAATGAAATTTTTTTTTTTTTTTTTAAATAAGTTAGTAACATCTAATGATCTTAACCTACTTACAACTCGGGCAAAACACGGTTTTAAAATAGTTCTTATAAAATCGATCTTCATCAATCGATAATATCGGTGGTAAAACTCGTTTAACTATTAATACGATCTATCGATAAGGTTCCCGTTAGTGAGGAGTTGCTATAATATTTATTACAGACAGACCTAATATAGCAACCTGTGTACTTATAAATAATATAAAGCACATTACATTCTCACCTTCTTTCATTTCAGATTCGAATTTTATCGACTTGTCACCAAAAGCTTCCAGTATATTCATAAGCTTCGCAAGCCAATCCCATGGGTCGTTATCAGTTCTAAACAAAAAATAAGTAAGTGCATATTATACTGTAAGTAAGTCATCAACATCAAATAGTAAGTAAGTTTAGAAAAAAAATAAAACGATAACATCTTAATACTTTATCTATAACATGGCTCTTATTAAAAGTTATTAATATCTGATTTTAATGTTAGTAAGAATAAATGTTGATAAACTTTCGCGATTTGTACACATTATAAAATTATGTATACAATGGGTCTTAATCGCGTGAATAATTGAAGGTAAAATAGCTTTTTTATTGCCCGACGTTTCGACCGTATTGCAACGGCCGTGGTCACGGGTAGACTCAAATTAAATTATTCACGCCATTAAGACCCGTAACCCGAATTTGTTTTGCTACACTCACTCGTTTTCTGGACCTCTGAAGTTACTGATGTCTGTAGGTATATATAACAGTCAGGCAACAGTGAGAAAAACCAAACTTACCCTATTTCGAAATTGTCGAACGTCGGTGGTGGATTCCATACACTACTGTGGCACAACATCCAGTCAGACCACACCTTAAAATATAAATAACCTTATGTAACAACCATACGGTTGTATCATGAAACAACATGGGGTTACTCATGAAACAACCGTAGGTACTTAATAAATTATTATCAAATCAACAGACACACACTTGGATATTGTCTTAATTGCAAGTTACGCCAGAATTCCAATGTAATTAATGCTTTATAACTGTTCTTCTCCAAACGTTAAAAAAGAAACAAGAATGGTTGGGCGCCTAGACGATATGGATAGGTATAGCAGCATACCGTTTTAATTTTAAACTATAAAGTGCGCTGAATGCAAAAAACTACTCATAGATTTTTTATAAATTACGTCTACTATAAAAGTGCAATGAAATTACTTAAGCTAGCTATGCTATCCTGCTTTCAAATTATTACTTAATTAGACATTATATTACCTGCATTATGAGGACCGGGAGTATTAGTTGTGGTCAAAATAGGACTAAATTGCATTTTACTGTATACACGCCGAAATATAGTCCATTATGAGGCATAATTACAAGTCATCTAAATACAAAACATCTCAGAAAGGCGAATCTTCAAATTGTAAGCAACATTACCACTAGTCCGACTTTGCTGTGATAGTCGAACTTAAATAATGCTACAAGTTTTATCAAAATCGGTTAAGTATAACGGTATTAACAGCTTGATCTCGAAATTACTAGCCGTAGCATAAATTGAATATTTCAAGTGGAATGGTCGCAACAACCGGCATACCCGCAGGCGGAACCGCGGGCTTAAGGTAGTCTACTTATAACAAACTTGAGTAAATTGATTATCGCGTACCTTAATAGCAGGCAGAAGCAGGAGGGCATCGGCGTGGTGTTGCGACTGCGGTGCTTCGGGCAGTAGCGCGCAGCATCTCTCCAGCATCGCACCGAACATCAGTAAGGAAACTCCCAAAGCACACTCCAGCCATGCCGATCGTTCGCCGCTATTGTTGCCCTCTGTTTGACAAAAATAGCATAGGTATATTTATCAACCCCATTCCGAAATATGTTTTCCAATTTAGAATTAATTAAGACATTTCCATTAATTGACTAAAAATATACTTCGACGAAAACAAACATACCATTGTTCCAGTTTATATGGCGCAAAAAAGAATGCAGATAGTTATAGGATTCAGGTAATATTAAAAAAACTTAATCGATACAACTTCACGGCCAATTTTAAATTAAAATTCTATCATAGGCGTTTATAAAATCAAAGAATCCTAGAGTCAGAAACCTATCAACATGACACAGACATGCTTATTCAGATTTATTCAGAATAATCAGCCCGTAGACTCTATATTTACAGTTAAAAACGTATTACGCAAGTTTCCACATACACACAATCGTGAGACTCATCTACTTTATACAAAGTAGTTTGCATTAATCAGTTACCGATCAGGACCAACCGGAACCAGCTACCCGTTGAATCATCAAGCTACTATGAGCAATGTCTACGTTAAATAAAAAGAACGTGACCCGAAATAATTAAATGAGTTATTTCTTTATACGCTATCGTCTGTTCTCAGAAGTGCAGACATTGTTCATTAATTTGCATGACTAATACCTAAAATTCAAGTAGTAGGGTATACATGGATAAATCCACGAAGCTTGTGATAGCTTTTTTCATGCAGTTTTCAAATAGTACATTTATAGAAAATAGAGCCACTGTTATAGTCTCTAGTACAGTAACAAAGCTAGTTATTCACGAATAGTTATCGAAACTCGTCGTCATTGGATCATTTACCGACAGCGGTCGCTCCGAGCCGGTCCGATATAAATAGTACTCTAAAAATATACAACACGGATTGCACCTGCAAACGCAAAACACCAGCTACTCATACTAACAAATGACTAGATAAACAGAACGTTGACAAATAAATAATTTGCTAGTTAATTATTACACATTATGTAATTATATAATAGACGAGTCGTTAAGGTAATAATGAATATTATGGAACAAGCAAGAAAAGAACGACTTTATGGATGTCAAATATTTATTTGGATTTATCATTGTAATAATGTTGACAATTCTGTGAGCTCAAAGTTGCTTACTGAGAGCGTGGTCTAGGTATTCAATACGTTTCAGTACATTACATTTCAATAGTTAAATACATTGCTCAGACTCGTATTACAAAATATTTTTGATTTATATTATGTAATGTTTGCCATTATTTATGTTGATGTATATCTTTGTCGAAACCTTGATCGTAATAATCGTGCCAAAGGGCATCGTCTTGCCGAACGGCATAATTAGAGGTCTCGAACACCATCGTTTTTCTATAATAATTCAAAACATCATTAAGAATAATGGCGTAAAAGAGTGATCGTCACCGTGCCGACGCCAAGTCAGTTTGTTGAACCTGTCGCCATCAAATATGTGCATTTGTGCGGTGCGCGGGCGCAAGCGGCGCGGCGGCGACGGAGTGCAGTGCATCAACCTCCAATAACTTGTAATTTGTAATTACAAACCTTTACTGCGGCCGGACGGTGAGCCGCAGGAAATAGCCACGTTTACAGCCCATGTTATATATTAATTTCGTAAATTCTTTTTATAATATTAACGTTGTCTCATTATTATAAAAACATTTACATATCAAGATTCTTTTTAATTGCCCACTAAGATAATTAATCATACCATAAATTGAATTGCGTGGTTTATTTTGCATTTTATATTACATATCGGTCTACATTTATAAAATCGTTTATCGTCGTTACTGACCGATCTAGTTAAGATTCAACGCAGTCAAATTGCTAGAGTAGGCTTCTAGTGTAGAAAATTGAAATTTATTTTGCAACGTAATAAGTATGATTATATCCACTTTGTTCAACTGTTTGTTAGATGATCCGCTTAGAAAATAGGGGAGGAACTTCGTACGAACACCTTTGTTGAAATCTGCACTGCACCTATTAAACTTTGTATCCTGCTTACAAATTCATTTATAAGTATTTTGTCTACGGAAAGTACGTAATTTGTCAACGGAAATACAAATGTTATATCGATGTTATAATTTCTAGTACATTCTTCCAATGCGTCCCCGACCTATTTCTATACAATTGCAAAATTAAATATTCCTACAATATTTCGTTAAAGTATTCATTACAAATTCTACATTAGTGGGCGTTGTAACAGCGAAGATCAAGTCAGTATCGAATTACGAAAATAATTTCCATTTATCTTAATGTCAGGTGAAAAATTATTTCGTGATTTGGTCAGATAGTAACGTAAAATGTAACCGTCTCTTGTACAACTTGTCTTAACAATGTCGTAAACATAATCAAATTGACATCATTCTTTAGAAATAACTATAGAGCTTGATTTCCCTAGAAAAGCGGTGCCGTAGGGATCTATGGGGATTTTTGCACGCAATATAAAGGATAGATTACATAAATGGAGCAGTAAAGGTTGTGGTTACAGGAGAATTTCCTTTTACTAACGTCATAATAATTCAGTTCAGTATAGATAAAACTTTTATTTTTAGATTTTGTAAAAGGGTATCTTGTATCGTTAATTCAACCAAAAGGTTCGATCGGACCAACTAATATTTATGTATGTACTAGAAATATCAGAGATCACGAGGAGTCTATCAGTGGGTCTGGCACACGAAAAATCAGCTCGTCAGCCTTCTAATCTTTCGTCCAAAACTGTAGCACTCTCTTTCCTAAGAATCACCTACCATTAGCGATGACCCTCAGAGAAATGAGGGTTTCTCGTTTTGTGTAAGATCGATTTCATGCGGTATGCGATATAACACGGTATAACCACACATCCGGTTCCAAACCCCAACACACTAAAGTCAGTCAATGACCGCACAAAAAACATTTATCGTTATTAAATTCATCAACATTTATTATTTTATTAAGCTAAGATATTTTATTAAATAAACCAAAACATTAAGAACCAATTTTCTAAAAAACTAAACCCCTTTGCATAAAAAGTATTTTGATATTGTTGTTTAATTGGCAATAATTTATTGCGATACAATAATTATTTAATTAATGCGATTTCAACAAATAAAAAAGTGTTATATGCAACAGATAAAAACTCCTAATATGGGAAAAAATGTATTGTAAATTAAATCATGTTCTATTTTTATTCAAAAAACGGTAAGTACTTCCAGATCACACGTGTTTATAGTTTTCAAAGTTTTATTTAGTAGCCTTTGTGTTAACGTGATATAAAACCATTCCTCCATTGATAAATGATGTTGTATTGCAGCTATAAAGGTCAATTGCTTGTAATAAATATTGATATTAATAAGGGTTAGGCTTTTCGACATAGCTCTGTATGGCGACCTGTTTTAGGGTTCCGTAGCCAATACAAACAATAGCAAAACGGAACGCTTATAGTTTCGCCATGTCCGTCCGCAGCTTTTCTCAGAGACTGTTAGTGCTAGAAGGCAGTAATTTTGCATGGATACACATATTACTTACGCCGACAAAGTGAAAGAATAAAATCTTAAAAAACATTTTTTTAGGGTACCTCTCCTATATGTAAAGTGGGGATGTGATTTTTTTTTCTCACCTACCCCATCGTGTGGGGTATCGTTAGATAGGTCTTTTAAAAACCTTTAAGGGTTAGGAAGACCATTTTTAAATTTCGGGATCCGTTTGTGAAATATATTTAAAGTGCAAATTCTTATTAGTGTACCCCCCCCCCCCTGCTAGCTAAATGGTTGATATTGAGTATGTGAAAAAATGACGGTAGTAGTATCTATAGTGAAATTAAAAGGAAAAGTATCACAGCTAAGAAGGCTTTGCAAGTTTATGAGTAACAGCTGATCAAATGAGAAGTAACAAAATTTCGTACAAATTCCATTGAAAATTATTATTAAGTAGATATAGCGTCGTCAGTATGAAACAAAAACAACAGAAAACCCACTTCATAAGCCGCATTATTCGGATGGAGGGGGGGGGGTGACTACGGAACCCTACCTTGTGCGTGGGCCGACATACACTTGCCCGGTTTCTTTAAATAAATATATATACATTTATTGACAAAAACATCACATAGCTGAGTCGGTCGAAAGATCTCAATGAGTATAATTTATTTTGTTTGAGAGACATAAATAAATATCATGTGCATTTAAAATGCTGAAGTTGTTCCATATTTATTGAATAGAGTATTAAATACGATTAAATTAATAAGTATTTTAATGACATGTTGACAGGAAGGAAAGGTGTGTTGCTTACACCTCTCCTTCCCTGCGCCATGCAGGCTTGGTCTTTTTAAATGAGCAGTAACACTTAACAGTGTACACTGAGTACCTATATGAGAACAGCAAACAGCGTTATTCAATTGGGTATTTGAATGTCAAATCAAATCAGTATCTTTTTATGCAACAACAAAACGATTCGCTCTGAGATTTGTATGCAATTTAATATCATGACGTCATTATGTTCTGGTGTCATTTACTTTTAATATTTATTTAGATGATTATAAATACTAAAACATGTTAAATTATTTGAAGTCGTGCTATTACCTAGTAAGTGTAAAATAATTTATTGTTATTGATTGACTTGTATTACAATTGTAAAATTCGTATTCGATTGTGGTCCGCTTTGGTGGAATGTGCTCGGATCGGGATCGAGATCCGGATCCCTCATCCGAATTAGTTTTTAAATCATATAAATTCAAACTGATTAAGTTAAGATAAGACTACTTGGCCATTTTTTAGTCTATTCAAAAATCTTTTTTTCACAGCTGCCTCAAAAAAAAAAGGAAGCGTATTGTTTTCAGGGTTCATATAAGTATGATTGTAAGTTTAATTTTTCGCCATAACTAGAGATCAGTGGCGCAGGCGTATCAGGGGAAAAAAAATTGGGGGTAGTAAGTTAGGAAAAAAATAAAGTTTACGGATACCATTTTATAAAAATTAATGGCACCTCTATAAATACTCCTGTGTACGCCAATGATAATTGGGGTATTATTAAAATCGGTACACAACTCCGGAAAACATACGTTAAAAAAAAGGAGCGACTGAGCGTTAGACGCGATTAAATGTCACACTAGTAATTTTTTCTTTCGATCAATCAAAAATAAGTGTTACTGAGGCAGTTTCAAATATGTATATGTTACAGTCAAAGTGATTAATCTATATATTATGTATGATAGCTAGCCATTATAAAGCCTGAGCAGCAAAAAAAACTTAACTATTTTGTGGTAAAGCTGTGGAACTCATTACTTCTACTGACAACTAAAACAAAAAGATTAAAAATCTAATGTGGCGCACCCACGACGGGTTTTTTTCAGTTTGTCTGGTCAGGCATTACATATCTGAACTATAAAATGTAATCACATTACCTAACAATTTTGTATAATAACTAGCAAGGCGGAGACAAAGTAATAAAGTTTCTAATTTCGTTTGAATCGAGCACTACGTATTTAGTAAACTAGGTTAAAAATACTAAGACAGAACCGATTGAGCTACCCCGACTTCACGTGGTACTTGTTTGTGACACACCGACGTTGTTTTGACCATGCGACTGACAAGCATCAGTATCATTGTCAACACCATCAGCATCACCAATAATAATCACCAATATGATTATAATCATGTCATCATCAATTCTTGACCTAGACCTGACTATCAGATATTACTGTAGAGTAAACAAAATAACTACCTAGATCCGGAATCCCCAAACTGTGGGTATTATAATGAAGTTACCTCGTTCTATGCATGTTCGGCTGTCTTAACACTCTGTATCATAAAATATTTTTTAAATACCTACATCTTACTTTTATATTATATTGAACCAATATCTTACTCGCTATTTTTGCTTTACTTGTCCTGTAGAACATTTATATTTTGTTATTTGATGTCCGAATCTAAAGTACTACTAAAAACTCATCTAAGATATTCTTATTATGAACGATTTTTCCTAAAAAATTACTTAAAATGTGCTGTGTATTTTGTTACTTCACTGGGATTGTACAGTTTAATTGTAAGTAGCCCACCCATATTTTTTAGCTACAATAGACTTAATTATAGTTTTTATTCAACCATATTTGTCACAAATAATCATTATTCGTACATAAACGTACCAAATACGCTGTTCACAGCGAGCTCCAAGTTCAATAATTATAATAAGTACCCATTTTTTTTACTATTTTTTTGTTAATAATGGATACACATAATCTGACATTTTATTACCAAAATTGTGGAGGGATACGAACGAAACTACATTTATTGTATATGGATATCTTGTCGCATTCCTATGACGTGATCATATTAACGGAGACTTGGCTTGTTTCTGAAATAATGGATAACGAATTTATTGATGACCGTTACTTAGTGTTTAGACACGATCGCGATCGTTCCCTGTCTGGCAAGAACGATGGTGGGGGCGTGCTGGTTGCAGTACTCAGATACTTACGACCTGTTATATTGTGTTTACGTTCGACCCCTAATCTTTACATTGAGCATGTCTTGGTTCAACTCCCAGCTGCACTTAACAACAGGCGTCATGTAATCTGTGCTACCTATATTCCGCCAGGCACCCAAGATAACATATACAGTGCTCACTTCGACATGTTAACAGATATAATAAACGACCCTGCGACGATGTCGTTCTACATTGCAGGCGATTATAATTTACCTAACATTGACTGGGTGCCCCGCGGTAATCACGTCATACCCCAAACAACTAACCTTGTAGATCGACATCTAACAGATTTTTTGTGTATATCCGACGCCTTACAATATAATACCTTTAAAAATCAACTGGGTCGTATTCTTGACCTATTTATGTCCAATGTTAAATGTACAACTACTACTTGTGCCCCATTATTGCGACCGGTTCCTCATCACCTTCCTTTTTGTGTTACATCGTCAATAATAACCACAGATAATTATATGAAATCTGTACGTACTTCTAAGCTCAATTTCCACAAAGTTAATTATGAAGATGTTAACAATGTCTTTAGTAACATAGACTGGGGAGCATGTCTTTCACACCTTACAGTGGATGTAGCTGTACCTAGGTTTTACGAAATTATATACAGCGTGATAAAATCCCACGTACCCATGGCTCGGCTCAGGAGTTCCCGATTCCCAATTTGGTTCTCACCGGCTCTAATCCGCATTTTTAAAGCCAAAGACCGTGCATGGACAAAATGGAAAAAGTATGGTAATGTTCGTGATTACGAAATCTTTTCTATACAACGTAAACGGTTTAAGTTAGAATCTGACAAGTGCTTCCAGCTGTATATGACAACTGTAGAGGAGAGTATATCGTCGAACATTAATTATTTTTGGAAATATATAGCGAACCGTAAAGGAAGGTCAAGCTTTCCTGCTACTATGTATTTAAATCAAGTATCTTCTAACAGCCCTCCTGTAATAAGCAATTTGTTTTCCGAGTTCTTCACTTCAGTTTACGAACCTTCAAGGTTTGATTCATCGCGGTGGCTTCCCCCTGATAATTGTTCCGAATACTCATCTTCTATTTGTAATGTAACCTTTACCTACGACGCTATACACACCACATTACGTGGGCTAGACGTAACTAAAGGGCCGGGCCCTGACGGTTTACCACCTATATTTATTAAAAGTACGGCTGATACTCTTAGTACTCCGTTGTTAATTCTTTTCAATAAGTGTCTCCGCGAAGGTAGCTTTCCTGATATTTGGAAACACGCTTTTGTTACTCCAGTTCACAAAACGGGTGATGCGAGTAATATAGAGAACTACAGACCTATTTCTATCTTGTCCACTCTGTCGAAAGTTTTCGAACGTCTTATGCATAATGTCATATATACTCATATACATAGCCTCATTTTACCAGAACAGCATGGATTCGTTAAACGGCGCTCCACCTCGACTAACTTGATGATATTTACTAATTATTTATTTAATGAAATGGACCGGGGGGTCCAGGTGGATGCCGTTTACACGGATCTCCAAAAAGCGTTTGACAGGGTGGACCATAAACTCTTATTGGATAAATTGGCGTATAACGGTGTCAGGGGTGACCTATTGCGATGGTTCATATCGTATATTTTTAAAAGAACGCAGAAAGTTGTGATGAATGGGGTTGAGTCTGACACAATTA
The DNA here is from genome assembly GCA_945859575.2 of Herminia tarsipennalis. NCBI lineage: Eukaryota > Metazoa > Arthropoda > Insecta > Lepidoptera > Erebidae > Herminia > Herminia tarsipennalis. Next base: position 13,848,581 of record OX243840.2, read on the forward strand.
CAGTATCATCCGGTGTTCCACAAGGATCCATATTAGGTCCCCTTTTATTCACCATCTTCATCAATGACATTGGCAGCTGTTTTCATCATTCAAATTTTTTAATGTACGCTGATGACCTTAAAATTTATAGATCTTGTAGTGATATTTCCGACTGCATGCTACTACAGGAGGACCTTAGCAGACTTGCACAATACTGTTCTGATAACAGGCTCAACCTTAGTATACCTAAATGTCACTATATAACATTCACTAAAAACCGAAATATCCAGCGCTTTAATTATTCTATTAATAACACATTTTTGAATAAAGTTAACAGCGTCCGAGACCTCGGTGTCACTCTTGACTCAAAACTGCACTTTGATGACCATATAGAAAATATCGTTTGTAAGGCTTTTAAAATGTACGGTTTTCTTATAAGATCTTCTAGAGACTTCAAACGTTCATCCACTCTTTTGGTCTTATATAAGACCTTAGTCCGCTCGCAATTAGAGTTTGCAGTACCAATTTGGAGTCCTTTTTATCATAAGTATATTTATAGGCTTGAAATGGTTCAAAAAAAGTTTTTGCGATATATGTGCTATAAATGTTCACATTCCCGTATCCCTTACCATCAATTATTAAAACGATATAAATTATTGAGCTTGGAATCAAGACGTAAGTTGCTTAAGAATATGATGCTCTATGGCATATGCAATAACAAGTTTGACTGTAATGATCTTACAAATGGATTATGCTACATTGTACCTAGAATAACTATGGTGCGTGGGGTTCGCGCACCCCGTTTGTTCCACACACGAAAGTGTAGAACAAACGCTGGTGTGCGGGCCCCACTGCGTCAACTTTTGGACTTGTATAACACACACTTTTCTAATATTGACTTATTTGGTATTTCTGAATCCCGATTTAGAAGACTGTGCATAAATAACCTCTGCTTGTCTGAATTTAGCGATTCGTAAGAGTTACATACTTTCGTTCATTTTGATTGTGGCTGACCAGCGCGTATGTACCTACTGTAAATTTAATGTTAAGGTTTATTCCGTGGACAATGATGTGGGTTGCATGTTTACTTAATTTACTTTAGCATAAGTACTACTGTAACACATAACATGTAACTGTTTTTTGTCCCAATAAAGAAAAAATAAAAAAATAAAGATACTATAACTCCGCCTGATATTCGACTCACACTGGGTCGATGTTGGGGGTGAAATAGGATTTTTAAAGTACTAACAAAGGATAACGAGATCTAAAAAGTATTTTTTTTTAAAAAGACGCCTTCGCATCAATGTCCAAACCCTGTGTCGCGGGGGACTTTACAAACATACAAGTCACGGATACAAAGTACACCCAGACTCGGAACAACAATTTGTAGATCACACAAAGTGGTATCCCGTGTGGGAATCGAACCCAGGACTTCTTGCGTAGTCGTACACAACACCACCGCGCCACAGAACCAATTTACCACATGGTCTGCGCCATATTTTAATTATTCATAATAATTAGCTATTTTGCATAATTGCTAATTAATCAAATTGGTTATAACATATACATACACTAACACCCGTATTTATAAACGAGTCATTACTTATTACTTAGCAATTACTTCATTGAGACATGGCTAGTTCTTAAAGTAATTACTTAGAAAAATCTATTTTATAGACAAGAAATATTCTTTACTTCCTTGAGCAAACTAACCAAGTATTACTTATTACTTAGCAACCGGTGAGCCGCAAAAACGTTCCATTTCATAAACAAGATTTTATTAAATTTGCAAAATAGAGAACCAAAAATATATTACGACAAGCTAAAATAGCTAAAAATTTTAAAACTTTAAAAATTAATAATACAGAAATTAATCAGACCAAATTTTGATTTTATCGATATTCTTCAATTTTAGTTTTCTGAATGTAACGAAATGCAACATAATTGAATAGTAATGCTACCAAATGAAATAGTCCGTCACACGTATATAAAGTATTTTTGAAGAACTTATTTTTAATTTAGCGTCATAAAACTCGCTTGACGTCGTCCTAGAAATGTCACTAATATTATTTATTATTTATTGATATAGATTCTCGAATTTAAGAGAGATAATTAATTATAAAAGTTGTTGTTATAACAATATTTTAAACAATTTATTTGAAATGAAATGTTAATCACTGAAGATATCACCTGTGTTTTACTGTTTTATTTAAAGGAAGTTTTGTTGGTTAAATACAGGCACTATAATTTAAGTAGCAAGGGTGTATTTTATAATGGTTGAAAGCCCGCAAGCCTAAGGCCGGGGTCAGCCATCCCGTTGTGTCGACTGCATTGCTTGTCCCAGTGATATCTCTTGAGATTTCACCGGGACAAGCAAGGGACTGACAAAATCTATTGATTGTGGTACTTGTACCACAATCAATAGATTTAGTCAGTGTAGCTAGAAGCCCCTGTCAAGCATTACCCGGATAGTACAACGAACAGAGATAAAGAAGATACAAAAGATGGTTTTGTGACGGTGCAAGAAATGAAGCGCCGACAGCCAACCATCAAGAACCGCTGCGGCAAAGCTAAGCTAAGGGAACTCTGTGCGCCGCGGCGCCGAACACGCCGGTGTACTCTCGCGCCGACACGTACCAGAAGTTCCGCTACAAGACGAGGGTGCAGATTCTGGAGTCGCGACGCATGGTACTTATGAGGGAATGAAGCGTACCTACTGATATAGTTTTAATATATAGTGGTTTTAAGTTGTATTTACTTTTACTAGCACTTCACTTATTATATTATACTGACAAGTATGTTAGTCGGCTAGGTATAGATTTCTGTGGGCATGACTAAAATAAATGTTATATTATTATTATTATTGTATTATTTACCCACTGGCTGGCATAGCGCCAAATAAATTGTTTTTATTTTCCAAACCTTACATAATTTTAAAATATCTGTTAAGAAAAATAACCTCTCCATAAAATTCTTAATTAAAGCTATTACTCAAGTAACGATATCGGTGACTATTGCTTGGCTAAGTATTCTAACGTTTGACGTTTCTTACTTCACTCATTTTCTTGACTATAAAATAGAAACTGTTGCTTAAGTAATTACTTTTACTTAAGTAACTGCTATTACTCGTTTATAAATACGGGGGTAAGCTAATTGGCGTTATTTAGAAGGGCAGGCATGTTTTTTTTTTTCGAAGCGGCGGCGTTAGCCAATCGGGATGTCACGGATTCATTATACTATCTCTACTACCATTATACTATCGACGTGAACCCACGTGAGGGGTGAACAGGATTGCTAGCAATGTGGGAACCACAATCCCACATTGCTAGTTATCCTTTTTATCTATGTATTTTCTTATTTATTTCGAGCCAAATAACCCTATACATTTAAGCGCACGCAAATGTAATACTGTGATTATGAACTATAAAAAAACTAACTGAACATCTGTGATGCAAAGGATGGGTTGCCTCTGATACAAAAATGCCCATTTATGTTTACTATAATGTTTTCGATACAAACACTTGATTCATGTGCGACTGTCTAAGTTTTATAGAGGTTTCAAAAATAAATGTGTAAAAGCAGTTAACCATGAAAGTTTTTATGCGCGCTTCTACTATGTACAAACACAGTTCTACTAAACACACGATGTCTCACACACACACAGTTGTAAGGCTAAGCGACATTTTTTGCAATATTGAGTGATATACATATTCGGAACCTTTCAGCTGTTTTATTCATCGCATGTAGTTTCCATCATGTTTTGTCTAAAAGTAACTAAATTTGATGCATTTAGGTCCAAGCTACATAAATTTTCTAAAATAATACACTTTCATATACAAAAATCAATCAGAAATCTTCCTTCTTTACTTATGAGGTATGTCGTAAAAAATGAATCATTTTTTTTATGATTTTTATTCGAACAATAAAACTTGAAATCGTCCGGCAACTTACAAAAAGTGGTTAGATCTTAGATACTCATAAATATATATATATATATATTATTTATTTAGTGTTCGAACATACTCCCACAATTTACATAAATGTAAGTATCCTTTAATTTATAATATACCATTATCATACCCATATACCATTAATTTGTAATAACATTACGCTCGCGAGCTAGTGTAGAAAAGATAAATATAGGTGACATTTATACTATAAAATATTTACTGTGTCATAAAATAGTGGCTAAACTTATTTGAAAGTAGTATTCTAGTTGTAAAATTCAATAAGTATATTATAAAGCCTTTCTAAATTTTCATTTCAATAACTGCTATGCAAATTCCTGCAAGCTATAATGTAACTTCCGTCACTTCAGATCAATATTTTGCATTTGCATAACCACGTAGGGTAAGTGTACGTAGCAAAAGGTAATGCTAGCTCCCCGGTAGCAACAATAGTGGGTTGCAACATTTCACCTGTTTGGTAGCTGAGTAAATAATTAAAGTACTTTATTTAAGAAATATACTATATATTACCTTTAGCGGAAGCAACAGTAGTTTCAACGGCAAACATATTGAGTGCAGTAAGTTGCAGCAAGCGCGCGGCTGGTGTCGGCAGCGGCTGGCGGTGAAGGAGCGCGCGGAACTGACGCAGCATCATGCTCGCGCTCTCGTAGAACGTCTCCATTCTGGTGAACAAACTTATTACTTTCTTGTTCTTGCTTGTTTGAACAAGAACCGGCTATCTGAATGTTGTTGTTTAAAACTAGCTGTCCCCTACGACTCCATCCGCGTGTGTGTTGGATAACAACGTAGCCTATATCATTCCTCTCGAATTTCTTTTCTCTCCAAACATCTAAATTGGCTCCGGCGAAAGTATTTTGTTGAGGTAACTCGACACAAAAATATAGCACATTGGACACAGTTCTTTGTACCTATAATATTAAGTAACTAGAGTTCAAAGGCAAACCAAAAATAATTGTGTTCTTAGAATCCTCCGCCACTAATTGGCTCAGTAGTATCAGATAGTCCCCAGTACAATGACCTTCAATTTTTTTTACACATTAATTTAATTTTCCAAGTCATCCCTACGGTTTACAAAATGGAAGTGCAAACGTTTTCCAAGGGTTTATTTTGAATGTTTGTGCCTGCTTATGTGAAAATACAATACAATAATGCACAGTAAAAAAGAATCAATAATGCAGAGTACTTAGTGATACATTTAGAGTTATCCCTACTGTTATACGCCAGTCAAACTTTTCTTTTAGTATGCCATTTGGACTACTCAGGGAAGTGTAGAACTACATTTAGCAACCAGAAAAAAATTGTGCTATTATATGAAAAATTGCAAAATTTTATTTCCATAACTATGGGTTTTTGATATTAAGGCGCATTGCACACCGAAATGGCAGCAGCGGGCGAGCACTTTCAGTGTCAAATAATTTCAATGTCAAAGAAGATCACCTATTTCGGTGTGTTTAAATTACATAAGTAAACAATTTCACATTTTGGCATAATTGACATGAAGAAGATATTGTCCCGCATTTAAAGTTATACCAAGTTAAGTAACAAATATTAAAGAGTCGGTAATCGATAAACACTAAGAAAATGTTGTGGCAGATGGTCGATTATTTACATACTCGTACAGCTTATCAGTTATTGAAATGCATAATATTGAATCAGCTGTGTTCTTTTTATAAACGGGAAATCTTGCTACTATTATAAATGCGAAAGTTTGGATAGATGGATGAATGTTTGTTACTCAATAACACCGGAATGGCTAAACGGATCTGGATACAATTTGGCATAGAAATGGATTATAGTCTAATATAGGAATAGCATATGACACAGTGTTTGTTAAGTACCTAGTTTGTTTTAACCCCATTTAATTATCATTTGTAGTATTCTAGAAAAAATATGTCAAAAATTGGCTTTTTTAACCTGAACTTCAGAAATATATTAATTTAAACATCAACAGTGATCTTAATGTTGCATATATTAAAGCATCAACATACCTTGTAACCTTATTAAATCAAGGCATAATAATATACGAGAGTAGTTTTTAGTTAGTTTTTAAAGAAAAAAATACTTGATTGATTGATGATTATCATTTACTCTATACGCCAAATAAATTTCACATCCCAATTCCATGGAGTCTAAAAATTAGCTCTATCCGATTTTATAATAAAACTTAACATGCCCGAAAAATGGAGTTTATGAAACACTGTCCATAGGCTACTTTTTTGATGTCGTGGAATAATTTAGTTTTTCAAAATTTCCACGCGAACGAAGTCGCGAGCAACAACTAGTATAATAATAACAGTCATTCTATAACAATTTTATTTTAAGTATACATATTATGTAATATTTACTTACTTTATTTTCCCAGAATAACTACGATCCCAACGGTTACCGCTATTAGGAGATGAGCGATCGAATATTTTAATTTGTGTTTATATTCAATTACAAAATAATAAAAACACGATTATGTACTAGAACTTCACTTACCCAATTTTTGTGATGAGTTTGCCGTGAACATGAAGGTAGCTCGTAATAAAATTTTTGTTCAACTGGAACAAAATAATAGTGTTATGCGGATCATCTATGTGTGACCAATCGACTGGACTGGACCAAGATCGTGGGTTCAATTCCCACCCTAAGTTCCAACCCAGGATAAATCTTGGAGTTAGCACGATTATTTATTGTGACGTCACCGCTCACGTTATTGACTGGTTGCTAAGCAACGCCGGGCCGTCGGGCGCATGCGGGAGCCCGGGTCCTCTAAGCTTTAGTAGACCCGGGCCCTTCGCATGCACCCGACGGCCACAGGCATGGTTGTTTATTACAATGTCATCAATGTTTTGGCGATTGCAGCGACATGCGATATAATAGGAAATTAAAAAAGAAAAAAACTGTGTCACAGCCATGGTTGTTTATTCAATGTCATCAATGTTTTCTTATCACGTAAAATTATCGTCCGTAAACCAACTTTACAGAGAACCGTTTTAATTATTGAGTTATGAAAATGTTAGTTACCTCTACTGACGTCATAGCAGCGAGGTGTTCGTCCCGGGAGGCGGGCCGCAGCGTGGTGGTGCGGTGTCCGCTGGGCCGCACCCACACCTCCCGCCTCATGCCCGCCGTATTCTCCGTACTGCTGACTCCCGCACTAGGTGGACCACTCTCCGGACTCTTAGGTACTTCCATTGCAGCTCGACGTTTGCGCTCCGCAGCTTCGTACTATAACACAAATATACACATTAGATATCGTAATCACGATATGGATATAGAAGAGTTCGAGAAGTTGTTTGCACCATGCTATCTATACTAATATTATAAAGCTGAAGAGTTTGTTTGTTTGAACGCGATAATCTCAGGAATTTCTGGTTCAATTTTTAAAAATCTAACTGTTGGATAGCCTATTTATCGAGGAATTGAAAAATGTTGCAAAAACGAAGAAAATTTACGCATACGAAGTTGCGCGGGTCAGCCAGTATTATTTAAAGACTAGCTGACTTGCGCAACTTCGTCTGCGTCAATTTTCCCCGTTTTGCTTTATAATATTAGTATAGATAAAACAAAGTAACTTTTTCTATCGGTTTCATTAATAGACAGAGTAATTCAAGAGGAAGGTTTTCATGTATAATACATGCATATATGTGTATAGATTGTGGAAAAAAAGTCCATGTGAAGCCGGAGCGGGCTGCTACTAATATTATAGACGCAGAAGTGTGCCTGTCTTTGTTGTTTTTTACCTTTTCACGACTAAACGGGTGAACGGATCTTAATTAAATTTAGAAAGAAGAGTGTTATGGGGAAGGACTTCAATTGACAGTCACACGGGCGTAGTCGGGGGAAAAACTGGTATCAAATAAACATTAGTCAGATAGAGGGAGAACATTGCTGAATGTAGCTGACAAACGGAAAGTCGAACGCATAAAAAAAAATGCTTAAAATTTAAAAAAGATTTCCTCTTGATGCTATCCAGGAGTTTCAAAAATAAAATACTTCAGAGTTCCGAGCGCCAGAGCGCTGGGTTTTTGAGGTCCGGGAGCCCCTGGGTCACATATTGTTGAACTCTCCAATAACATTTTAAGCAATTTATTTTTCTTTTAAATATTTCGAGATCCTACGCTCGGTTTTTGAGTTCTGGAGCTCTTGGGTAACATTTTAAGGAACTGCCCTATAATTTATCAAGGAATTTTTTGAATGCCTCAAAAATTACAGCGTTTTCTGAGGTCACTAAACACAAAAAAAAAATTTAAAAAACTGCATTCATGCGCACGGTTGTTGAGTTCTAAAACTCCTGGGTGAGCATCAAAAGGAACTCTTCGTAATATTTCTTTTTTTTTTTTTAATGCGTTCGGTTTTCAGTTTGACTGCTAGTTTCAGCGACGTGAGGAAGATATATCCAAAATATGTTGACGGACAATGTATTCGATGTATCTATACTTTACCTTTTTCCTATTTTCGTCAAATAGGGACAGCAAACTTTCTCTTGCCGAATGAAATGGATTCGATGACATTAAACTTCTCATGTAGTAATAAACGGCGTCTAATTTTCTTCTCTGCAAATATGAAAATCATTGTAATATTCTTTATATAAAAAATGGTATAGAACTGCAATATCTAAAAGTAATATTTTAAATTAAGCGTAAAGTAAATAGTCAGATACTCACTGCATATATTGCTAGTATAGCTAATTGATTGTATGGTCTGCCATTCTTAGGATTGATTTGTTGTGCTTTCGTGTACCAAAATTTACTCTTAGCATAATTATTTGTCTCATTCACTTGTTCCTTATATCTCGCTAAATCACCCAAAAATACATATATCTTTTGTACTGATATTAATGCCAAACCCACGTACCCAAGGCCTTTGGGTGGCAACACATGATTATCATTGATATAATCGTCAACATTGAACTTATACGTTTTCTCTAACATTTGCACAAGAGTTTCAAAAAACAAGTTGCCCTCCTCAATAATAATATTTATCAGTGCTACTATTTTAGGTTTATCTTCTGGTGTTATCTGTGTAAAACTCTTTCTTAAAAGCTCTATGAAATTGTAGTAAAGAATTTTCCAAAAATGATGTTCGATGTTATCAGCCTGGCAGTATTTAAGATCGGACATGAGGAGTCTATGAAGCGCATTTTGTAAAAAAGTTCTGCAACAAACAAAAACGAAATGACATAGGTATTTGGTTAATTAACAATATACAATACTGTACCACATCGCAATACTCACACAGAATGGTAACAACCATACATTTTCTTGAAAATGAATACATTTAATCTTCGAAGTAGACAGGCCAAAGCCAAATAGTACAAAACATCGACATTTCAGAAGGGAATCTCCAATAACGCGCTCGTGCAACAGACACATAGTCATCGCTTATGGACACGGAATCTCGGAATACCTTCGACTATTTTATTCCAGAGGTCTCCTGAGATTCCTCATCCCTAAACAATGTATGTATGCAATGAAAAGTACGTATAAGCTTTCCTTCTGTCATCTCGGTGTTTTGTGCAAATAGCATTGTTAAACTATTAGGAGCATAATAGTAATACTGCACTACTGGTTAACGCGTGAAAAACAATCGTGCAAGATCCATAAAATGTACAAGATTACAATTAACTCAAAAATAAGAAGAAGGACACCGCAGTATAGCGGCGGCGGTAGCCTAATGACTAAGGCATCGTACACAGTACAGTAGTACAGTCGTGAGTTCGCGGGTTCGGATCCTACCCATTATACTACCGACGTGAACTCATTCCTAATACAAGCCATTGAGCTAGAGGGGTAACAGGATTGCTAGTAATGTGGGTCCCACAATCCCACATTGCTAGTTATCTAAAAACAAAAGGTGTGGTATTACGATGCAGCAAATATGTTTGCATAAGAATATGTTGGTATGTACCTGGTATCAGCGACGTCGGGCCAGTGGTGCGCGAGCGGCAGCGGGCCGCGCAGCAGGTGCGTCTGCAGGATGGCGTCGGCGCGGTCCACCTCCTGCAGCAGCGCGCGGTGCCGCACGGCGCGCGCCGCGTCCGTCGCCTCGTAGCCGCTGCTGCCGCGGCACGAGCTCTCCTTCACACCTGCACACCAGAACCGACGGGTACTTATTTTTCTGAGGTATAGTGGAGCGCCGTAAGATTCCATCTCTACTACCTACTGGATTCTTAACCAGTATTTTACCCCGTTAGGGGATGCATTTGCAAAAATTCCTTTTTTTCGGTTGCCTACATTATAACAAGGAATATGTGTTGAAAATTTCACATCTCTACGATCAGCGGTTAAGGCTGTGCCTGAAATAGCGCTGTATGGGTCGGAAATATATTTAAAGTTTGAAATGTAGTTTAAATTATATCTCAGTGAACAGTTCCATTTAAAAGTATAATTTTACCCACATCCCAAACATTTACATTACATCCCGTAGTGAAAAGTCAGCTTTAGATACCCTTGTTGAAATGATAAAGTGCTGCATATAGAAAACTTTGAATTTCATTCTACAGAATGAAATCCAAAGTTTAATAAGTAATACTGAAGTCTAGGTATACATAATTCACTTTCAACAAAAAATAATTTGACCATGTGGACAGTGACTTTTGGCATGTTTCCTAGTCTGCCTTGATGAATCCAAAAGCACAATTAATTAATTTATGCAATACAATAACGTTTACCGCCAATAACTGAACAAGTCGTAGATACATTTGTGACGTCATTGGGCGCTGATTGGTGTTTTTTGTTGAAAATACGTTCCATTTCAAGTTACTTTAATTCACAATTACTCTAAGAAAATAATATTAAATTAAATAAAAAAGTTACAATGGCTCTTTTTTTATACTCTTTTAGTGATAAAATATTCATAAATAAAATATTTGCATCTTCCCTATACAAAGGGGAGTAAGGCTAAGCGACCCGTTGTCCTCAAAATATTTTAGCCATTCCTGAGATGATCATGAAAAAACTATACTGGAGTAAATTAAGAGTTAGGATTAAAGATCTGAACCACCTGAGATTCGCTAACGACCTAATGCTATTAACGGATACAAGCTCCCAACTGCCGCTTCACTTCACTTATAACCCGATACAAAAATATATCTTGCTGGAGAAGGTTTTTTGTACCCATAATAAGTAACTAGAATTCAAAGGGAAGCCAAAAATAATGGTGTTCTAAGGAACTTTCGCCATTACTGCATACCGGCATTGGCTCAATACTCAAAGTCGATACATATATATGATAATTTCATTTCATCAAAACGTTCAACAATTGAATAAAAAATTCGTCAACGAAAATACGAGCAATACTGGAAACAAAACTGTACAAGCACGCACAAGTGTGTGTTTAGACAAGTCAAGACTTGTAATTACCAATTATCCCCTAAACATAATTGTATTGGTGTAAAGGGGTGTCTAAACGGGCCATATTTTACGGCAATTTGTGACAATGCTGTGGCCGCCAACATTGCAGTACTCTTCAATATTGATTTGATGGTTGCCGGACGATCGCTGAGCGATCGATTTTCCGCAATGTCCCGGCCAATTTTGTTGTTGTGTCAGTCGCCCTCTGTTTTATTGTTGCCGGGTTATGTATCCTGTTTAGGAGACTGGATCATGCGCCATACAATTGTAAACAAATTGCCATTATTGGCCGAGCAATTAGTGCCGCCACAAATTGCCGTAAAAAATGGCCCGTTTAGACGCCCCTTAAACAAAAGTCATTGGCAATTATTATTGGTCAAGATTTGCATTCAATAATTGTGTTCAATTTATATCCAATATCTGCGTGTAAACAGTCGCTTACTAGTCTTGAAAGACAATTACTACGTTCCATATATTGCACTTGTTCATACAAGAAAAATACATCATGTAAATCAGGCTTAATGCAATCGAGACACGTGAATTGATTAAAAATGCCGTGAAATGACCTTTAACACACCACAGTCAGCTCTTTAGTAATTCAAATACTAAACATGTCATTTTTTTCTCGTGCACAGGATAAGACTGACTCATTCACACAATTGTATTTTCTAATACGTTTCTTTTTCCTGGTCATTATTAATGGCTACTGAATATCTCGTAATGCTTGACAGACCATGTTATTATGGCTTATTTTCATTTACTGGTTTACAAGTGTAGCTCTACATCAATTAATTAAAATCTTTATTGACTGGGTTCATCAGCGAAGTTAAACAATTTTGTCAGTTCAAAGTTCATGTTAGAACGTTAAGCCGTTGATCCTGTGCCTAATCGCTCTCCAGTCGTTTTTTTCGTCGATGCCTGTTCCATGGGACAATGAAAGTAAGAGAATAGAGCATGCATTTGTATATGCTGATTACATGGAATGGCCTTGCTTACCTCTTTCCATTCTGATATCTATTTTCGTAGGACTAGTTTGCACAATTATTGGTTTGGATGGATTTTGATGATCATATAAGGTCTTTTGTGTGTCCATAGATGCTCCCCGCCTGAAAGTAACAATGCATTTTAGTATTTTATTAAAGTATGACTGCATGTCACTCACAAATTGGTTGCAGTACTTACACAGAATCTTTCTGCATGTGGGATATCGAACTCTGTGGTAGCATGATGATGCCAGGTTGCGACGTGGAATGTTCCGGTGTAGGCTTGTTTCGCCCGCTAGTATTTTCTGAATGTCTGCGACAGAAGAACAAAGGTTTGGTTTCAAAATTATAATCAAGAAAAAAAATCGTTTGTATTTTAAAGAATAATCTTCTAATTTCAGAATAGCACACAGATTACAAAAATCAAACATAATGCGGACGAAGCCGCGTGAAAAAGTTAGTTTTTAATACACGAGGTACCCAGACAATAGAAACAGTATCTATACTCGACAAAGAGACTTACTTATCATGGGAATTCTTCTTGGACTCCAGTATTTCTTCCCTCCAATTGAGAGTAGAAGAAGTGGAGACGACGGGGTTGTTGGGTGCGGGTTGCGGCGCGGGAGCGTGGTGCGCCTCCGCGTGTCGCGCGCCGCGCCGCCGGCCCGAGCGCTTGCGCGAGCGCCGCGCGCCGCCCTCGGCCGCCGCGGCCGCCGCGACCGCCGCCACCGGCCCGGTCGCCGCAGCAGGTGGTGCAGGCGACTGCCGGCCGCGCTCTACGCTCGACGTGCGACCGTTTGCCCACGAACCGTTATTTTTCTTCTGAAATAAACGCAAGCTAGAATGTAGCGCAGCAGCGGCGGCGGCTACTTAAAACACAATTATTTACGTTCCATTTGTATTGTAGGTACTTATTATAGGTATTTTTATTTTATAAGTCAGTTAACTCAGGATAAAATTGAAATCCTTCGCCTCTGTTCCGCAGTACTTTACAGAACCTGATTATAAAATGTTTATTAATCCACTACTACATACTCCATGGGCGTATAAAAGGGGGGTTCAGGGGTCCAGACCACCCCCAAACTTAGAATTTCATTTTTTTTTCTTTCCTAAATAATTAAAAATCGCGGAATATTGATAACGGACAATATGATCTGTGCTATAGTTTGCCCGGAACTGCTGTATACTCTGCGCCCTATACTCTGTTTTAAATACGAAGCCCTTTTTGACAGACGTTTACTAGTGAAGTATCATTACGACGATTTTTGATTACCATTAAAAAAAAATACATTGATTAGCATTCAAATACAAAACTTAATATTAATTCAAGTTTGATTTTTAATCCAAACTTATATTAATAAAACCGGGCAAAAGCATGTCAGACCATGCTTAGTGTAGGGTTCGTTATTACAAATAATGAAAAAAAATGCACCAGCAGCAGAGCATATGTTCATGGCACTTGCGTCCTTTTGTTGATAACCGCAGTGTTTTCGGCAATAACTCTAGCACTTACCTTTTTGATTTTTTCAAACATAAAGAAATAAAAATATTTACTTAATCAATAAAGATTTTTAGAAGCCTTCGATTTTTTTTTAAAGATCTGTCGAATGACGAACCACACGTTATGTTTACTAAAAAAAATAAGCTTCTGTTTCATGGAATATTGACTTTTGTGATTTAAATATCAAACTAAGTAGCGGCTTATACAAGTCTCTTGTATAAGCCGCTACTTAGTTTGATATTTTTATTTGATATGCTCCAAATTTCATCAATATTCATTGTGTAGTTGAGTTAAATAACTATATTATCAAAATTCAATTTAATGAGGCACCTAAACGAAAGCCTGATCTATGGATAATCGGAAGATAAGGAAGATCGAAGGAAGATATCGGATTTGAAAAGTGTAAATAGGTATGTATATCATTACCTATCGCCATTCAATACAATTGAACTGTTGTTCTGGTTGAATGAATATTATAAAAAGGAATAATGTACCTGATTTGATGAGAGCCATGCTGCAGATTTAGAAACAGCTGATGGTATTCTAAAACCATCATTGTCTCTTGGACTAATGGCACGATTTGCTGACGTATCTCGACTATTACACTGTGAAACGATTCTCCTGAAAAGAATATATTTAAAAATTGTATAACTTTTAAAATCATTAACTTTAAATGTGTATTCAAAAGATATCACACATGTTTACTAACCCTTCAGTACTCTGCTCTCTGCTGTATGATCGCAATGATCTCCATCGATCTAAATCATCTCTACTATTTCCTATGGTAGAAGAGCGGTTACTTCTGTGACTGTCCCGCCTTTCACGCTCTCTATGTTTTAATCCTGAGGAATATATTTCATGTTGTATGCTAACATTACTATCTTTCCTGCCTCTTTCTGGTTCGTGCTGTATGCTAGTAGTACTATCTTTTCTGTTGCGTTCCGCTTTCTTCTCAGAATTTCTGACACCTCTGCTTGAACTCCTACGATTATAAAACAAAGAAAAAACACTGACTAAGTCAAAAGGATTATTCACAAAAATCCCATGGGCATCCAAAACATGCGAAATGAATTTAAATATGGTCTAAACTCTTTTTAGAGTATAATTTTGCTCTCGTCACTTTCACTTCACGTCAGATTTAGAAATAGCGACAAATGCCAGACTAGATAAATAATAAATACATGACATATGTACTTAAATAACAATATCTTTTAAGTATTTCTATACATATAACATTAATAATAGTAACAACAGAAACATTGACCTTACCTTCTATCTTTACGTCGAGATCTTCCACTCCGTTTTGATTCCCGAGAATCTTGAGGCTTTAAGTCTTCTTGAAAGGTAGGTTTCAATTTTTGCGAGAAACTAGTTGAAGAATCACCCATGTCATCTAGTTTAATGTTCTTTTCAACTTCCTCTGTCCAGTCCTACAATCAAAATTGCATTAACTACACAAACCCATACCCAAAACGCGTAACAGGACCTTATGGTTGTCCAAACAATAGTGTGTTATCTACTAACAAATTTTATTATAACAATGACTTATGGATCCGTGACAATAAACACTGGTTGCGTATGCAGCGCGTGCACATAAGCGTAGACGTGTGTATACGCCCCTGACTTACGTGCGCGCATATTTTCGCACTGGCTCTTTGCCACACGTAAATACAGACGTACGTCCGTGTATATTTTATTGTATGCAGTACGTCTCATGGAAGCTGTAACGCGTTACCGAGTGCGTTACGCGTTCGTGCACGTACACGTATACCTATATTTTTTTTAAATAAGTATTACTAAAAAGTTAAGTACGAGTACATCAGATATTTCAAAACTAAAGCCTCAATAACACAGTAACTTGTGAAGTTATATGTACCAACCGATTTTTTTTTTTTTAGACGTGGTATGGTCTAAATTGTCAGCCTATCAGCGATTGGCGATAACAGCGACATGCGATACAATAGGAACTAAAGCTGTTACAGGCATGGGCAAAATGCCTGCCTGTAACATATGGACGGACTGACATAGATATAAACAGACAGACGGACGGGCGGACATGACGAAACTATAAGGGTCGCGTTTTTGCCATTATGGCTATGGAACCCTAAAAAGGATGTACCTATTATTTTCATCTAAACTGTGAAAGTAGTCTACAACTGCTACACTCATACCACCCATTATTGACACTAGCACCACTTAGGAATATTTATAAACAGTTTTTTACATCTTACAGGTGGATACTTTTCAACTTTTCTCCCATAAAAGATGTTACTCCTTGCATATAAACTGCACAAAGATTATATGTTTATTTACCAAATTAGCGCTATCCAGAAGAGTTGTTGATATCTGTGATGTTGTTTCACTGTCATGTTCATTGTCAGTCTCTTGTTTATGATGTTCCAACTGACTGCTAGATTCTGTGTTCACTATGCTGCTTGTACCATTTTGAGATGCTATAAATAAAAATATAATTAATAAAATTAAATGTTTAATTAAGATAGGAAACATACATTTTTGGACCAATTTCTGCATTTACTTAATTTAATTTTCAAATTTGAGTCACTACCAACTCATGATCTAAGTCACAGAGAACTAAACATCTTAATTTTCAGGCTGTTTTTTGGTAGCCAGTAAGTGCCCTGGTTGGTCACCCAATTAACATAAAAATATATGGATGAAGCTATTTTGTCTATTTGGTTAAAGGAACACATTCTGCTCACTTAAAACTAATAATTTACATTGCAAACAAATGGAATAAAACATCTTAATTTTCAAGCTGTTTTCTTTATACCCAGCAACCACTTACCATAGGGTGACCAGTTAACTTGTTGGTCACCCTTTTAAGCTATTTTGTTAATTTGGTTAAACAAACATTCTATTCACAAACTACCTTACAGATAACTGGAATAAAACATCTTAATTTTTAATTTGGTTTAGCCAACCAGAAACAGCCTAACACTAGGTGACCAATGTGCTTGTTAGTCACCCTTTTAGGAAGGCAAATTGAATAAAACTATGTGTTATTGTTAAATACCATTCTAAATCAAAAAGATAAGCATTATCATTATCAGATTATTTATAAATGGGGCATAAAAAGCACAACCCATGCATCTATATAAAAATCAAATGCCAAATGAATCTAAGTACCAGAGCCATGGGTTACATTTTCCTAGAGAAGCTTGATACAAAAATATGTCTTGTTGTACATGATTCTTTGTACCTATAATATTAAGTAACTAGAATTGAAAGGGAAGCCATAAAGAATGGTGGCTAGGGGCCCTCCACTGGTAAGTGCATCACTTCAGGATGGTTGCACATATTCTGTTTTGTTTTTTGTTATTTGTTACATTGAGACAAGGTTTATTTAAATAAAAATGTTAAAAAAAATACAACAAAAAGTCAATGTTTGTCTCTTTACACTGTCAACATAGACAATAATTAAACTAAATTGTAAATGTCAATCATTAACTAATAAATTATCATTACATAAATAACCTAAATGTTTTACATGGAGTATTAATAAATAAAGCTAATATCATCATAAATAATGCATAAGAATATAGTTATTGGTATATATACTTGTGACAACCTTATCTGTTGAGTTCTTCCTCAACCCCAAGCAGCAAATCATTGTAATCATCTACTATGCGTTTCAAATGAGAAGATAATCACGATTGCGTCAACTTCACTCTGTACTTGTCAAAATTGTACCGCTAGCAACAAAAACTCCCAAGTCGGGTAAAGTATGTATGTGTATTATGGTAATGGAATGGACGTAATATTTATTTTCTTTGAACTATGTAGGTACCTACGTAACATTTTTCTTTATTATAATATTATTAGTATTCTTTACTATTCAATAAACACGAAACAGAAAAAGTAAATAGGCAAAATAAAAGAATATTCTACACTTTAGTGGCCTTTCAGTCAGACGTAATATTTTTTTACCTAAAACATAATAAATAGTAAAATACAGTGCTTATAAATAGTTCATTAGAGTAGGTGTAATACTAATGACACCTTTTCACGAATCATTTTATTGCTGACCATACATTACACAATGAAGTTGCAGTCTTATTGGGAAACAAAATATCATCATAACAGTTATCAATCATTTGAAACCCATAGTAAGGCTCTTGTTATTTTAGTAATGTGTAGGTAAATTGAATGTAGTCCCAAAATAGCTTCATCTTTTCTTTCTAACATATGTATAAATTATGTTTGATATAAAGATAATTCATGTCCACTAGTATCAGATGTAATAATACAGCCAGCGGTATTTTTCTATTTTCATTATTGCATGAAGATGCAAGGCCCTTTAGGACTGCCATTGACCATGACAAAGTATATAACATAATATGAACTTACCATCATAAAATTCCTGGCTTTCAGTACTACTGGGACCAGTATTGATACTCTCACTTGCTTGTTTGTTATCTATAGAGTTTGTATCATACAGATTCAAGTAAGAGCCACTAGGGGTAGATTTTCTAGAGTTTTGTTTTTCATAATTCTGCAAATATGTACTTATAAATTTGTCTCTATCAAAGCCTTCACTTTCTCTTAAACGGCCTCTACCCCTCGATGGTAATGTTTGAGACCACGATACTGAATTGTAATAAGAGTCCTGGTTGTATGCAGGTTGTACTGAATTATTTGAAGAATATTTGTCTCTATGTAATTGATCAACACTATCAATACTATGGTGTCCAGACTTTTCTAAAAATTTCTTTCTAAATCTTGGTGGCACATTATCTAAATTTATCATATATTTTTGTCTGGATGAATCAGATGTGTATCCTGAAGAGTTTCGACGACCAGATGGTGGTTTCCCACCTGCAGATGACATGTGTCTTCCTCCAGTTTCCATACTTCTGCTGTCCCTGTTGCGATCCATAGACTTTTTATCTTGCATATGAGCAGGTGAAATAGACCTTGTTTCAGATACTTGCCTATATTGTCTATTGTAATTAATATCATTGCTTGCACCATCTTTGTGATGATAATCTGCAAATGATCTATCTTTCTTAGAGCCTCTAGAATAAGACCCTGCACCACTATTGAAGCCCAATCTATCTGAGTTATCAGACATTCTTCTATTGTACTGACTAGAATTATCACACCTCATTGGTACTTTAGATTGTCTGTCATTATCAGAACATGTATCTCCTGATCTAGGCACATAAAGTTGCTGTTCTGGCTTTTTATGACGCATATTTGATCCTCTGTAAGAATCGTTTGCATCATCGGCGACAGAATTTTGAGATCCATAATAATTATGTTGTCGGCTTTTAAAACTACCGACTAAATCATTTGTATCCATTTTTGCGTCCAAACCATAACTTGATCGCCTCAATGGTCCACTACCAGGTTTGTATAACTTTTGCTGTGGTTTATTTCTTCTATATTCCTTGGAATCATCATCCATAGCAATCTTATTTTTATACATCAAACATTAAAGACAATAACATATTGAACAGATTTAATAAAACTTCAGCATATCAAATAAACTGTTTTTATCACATTTAGGTTATGTTAGTTAGAAAAATCACTTCCACAATACAATTAATGCTAATGATTTCAGTGACAGAGAAAAACGATCACCTTTTTGTAATAACAAATTTTGTAAGAAATTTAAACGAACAAATAAAATCATTCACTATTTTTCGGACAAATTTCTGCATTTATTTATTTTAATTTTCAAACAGTCAACCCTGTTACATTTTCCATAGATAATAAAATTCAAAACAATTTTACAAGTTTTTCAGTCTTGTATTCTCACACAGCACGCACATTTTTGATTTGATTTAATTATTAATTTTATTTTAATTACATTTTAAGCAATGATATTATACAGTAAAAAAGGATAATGTGATTATTGATGATATTTGGTACTCATATTATATTTTCAAATAATGACCGACCCATTGGTAGTACTAGTAAGTTAATGTACTACATAGTCACGTAGTACATATTACTAATCTGTGGTGTAAGTCATGGATTTCCAAAGAGGTGGATAACAACCCCTTGGGGTCATTAGCGGTTTTGCAGAGATCGACAAACGAAAATTGATTTTAGGGCATTGACATATAGACCAGGACTGCACCATCCCTTTCAAGTAAATATTGGGTGCAGAGCAAGAAAGAAAAAAAAACTCGTGCGGCCTTTAACAGGAATTGTCCATAAAGTAACGCAGTCCTGGTCTCCGTTATTGTTTCAGGGCTCGAGGGCTCGACCATTGACGTAGAAACCAGGACTGCGCCATAACCTCACAAATTTGACCACCCTCTAGAAAGAGACAACGCTACTTTGAGGACAATCAAAGGCTGCCCGAGTTTTTTCTCTCTTTCACGCTTTGCAGTCAATATTTACTTTTAATTGCCACGGTCCAGGAATAAATGTCAATGGGGTCGACGAAATTTTTACGAAACTTTCAAGATACTTATAAGTACCTAAGTAGTGTTGTGTTACATGTTGGTGCACGTAAACACCTGTCTGTCGACGAGCCTTATTATGGTTTCTGAGCATAGATTTCTTAACTTGTTCTTATTTATGAGTTTAATTGTTTGTTTGTTTGAACGCTATAATTACAGGAACCACTGGTTTGAATAATTTAACATCATGCTATGACCAAAAGCATCAATGAAAAATGTGGCAAAACGGGGAAAATTGACGCAGGTGAAGTTGCGCGGGTGAGCTAATTAGTAATATTTGCTTTTTAAATGAGTTGCTAACTGTCATGATGATAACTTGTTTCGCAATACGACTGCAACTTCATTGTGTAACATAAGGTCAGCAATAAAATGATTCGTAAAAAGGTGTCATTAGTATTACACAGAAGGACCTACCTACTCTAAAGAACTATTTTTATGCACTGTATTTTACTATTTATTATGTTTAAGGTAAAAAAATATTACGTCTGACTGTAAGTAGTCCACTAAAGTGTAGAATATTCTTAAGTATATTTTGCCTATTTACTTATTACTGTTTCGTGTATATTGAATATTAAAGAATACTAATAATATTATAATAAACAAAAATGTTAGGTAGGTACCTACATAGTTCAAAGAAAATAAATATTACGTCCGTTCCATTACCATAATACACATACGTACTTTAGCCGACTTGGGAGTTTTTGTTGCTAGCGGTACAATTTTGACAAGTACAGAGTGAAGTTGACGCGATCGCGATTAACATCTCATTTGAAACACATAGTATGTATGTATATACCTATTTATAAAAAATATCTTTATGCTTTGCTTAGTTTATGAACAAATGTCCGTGTCTGAGATGTCACATCCAAGATAAATTTATTACATAATAATAAAAACATAAGTTTAGATATTATATGGATCTGTCGCAGTCAAATAGAAACGGCTTTATACACGGCGACGACATTTTGTACGTTTTACCAAACGAGTTCCAATGTATTAGCGCCTACTTTTTGGAATTTGGAATGTTGTCCAAAATTTAATGTAATCCCGCTTGGCAGCAGAAGGATCCCATTGGGTTGGGCAGCGTTTATTAAACTTCGTCGAGTTTTCATTTCGCATCTATCGTAATTCCTGAAACCAAGAATTTTTCGGCGAAAATAGAAAAAAATGCTTAATTTCTATTGTACAATATTTTTTACTGAATTATGATTAACATTATTAATTTATAATTAGATGAACAAAAACTTATATTTTTATTGCAAGGGAATTTGTAATTTACCATGGAAATTAAAAATATACCATTTATATTATAAAATTAATAAAAATAATTCGTTTGAAAACATAGTTCTTGCTCTACTACATGACAACAGTTTGTATTCGGCGTAAGGTTTTTGTAAACGTATGAAATGCTGACGCCGCGCGCCGTTTGTATAAAGCTGAGTTATGTTTGACTTCTTAAATTGTGATCCCCGCGCACGAGGCGAGTGGGCCACACCAGCTTCGTTACTACGAAAGTTTTAAAAAGCAAAAAATATAATTAACTGTTAGATATTTCATAACACTGTCATTATTAAATATTAAGTCATAACAATATCAAGCATAATTGTCATAGTGGTGACCATGATCATGATAATTAAGCTTGATATTGTTGAAGACACGCTCTGCATATGGGCAGAGCGTGTCTTCAACAATATCAAGTACCCACTTCAATTTTTTTGCAAAACCGCCATTTTGCAAGTACTGCGTGTTACGGGCTCTAGTTTTATTCGGATACGATACCCGACAAGTTTTACCAAAGAGAGTAAAAAACTTCGTAATAGTGTTTACTTTTTGTACTTGTTGTTTCTACGCAAGAAATACGATATTTTATTCAAAATGTCTAAAAAAATATTTTGCCGAACCCTAGTTGCTACAGAACCCCTGGATTCCGCAAATACCAGTACGGGAAAGGTTGATGAGTTAGTTGTGTGTGTGACTTTGCAACGCGCCGCCCGCGCCGCAGAGCCGATTCTAGTTTGTCAGTTTATTCATTCATGAGTCTCGCATAGTCGCATCCAATTTCGTCTCAACCACCTACGACTCCTTCCTTGACTCTTTTCAACTCAGATCAAATTTTTCATTTAGTGACTCCCCCCTGAGCTCCCCCTCGTGCTCGCCATCATGCAATTTTGTGCCAATTTTTAAAGGGCAACACTATTGTGATGTAAAACGTCAATTTTAGAAAGTTGTCTATTACTATAGCATGATCACCAATATTTGACACTTGTAACTCTACAAATTCCCTTTGATTTCAACATTGTAATAGATCAAAATTATTCTATCGAACTATGTTTTCAACCTGCAAATTGCAATGGGTTTATAACCCGTAGGTGACGTTAATTAATTTTATTTATTTAAATGACTTAAAATATTGTACATTTGTATAGTGATAAGTGTAAAATCTGTGTTTATTTTTATCAATTTTTAATAATATTGTTCATGACTAAGAAATAATGTCCTTCGATTACTTGCCCGTGGCTGAAGATGAAAATGAAGAACCCATAGAATTGCCAATCGAAGAAGATGGAACATTAATGTTAACAACTGTGTCTGCGCAATTTCCTGGCTGTTGTGGCCTAAAATATCGCCATCCTGAAACTAAAAACATCAGAGGCATCAGATTAAGAGACGGCAGATTGTACCCGCCTCCAGAAGGATGGGGTAATCATTTGTACATTTGTAGCTTTCCAAAAGAAACAAAGCGTAAATCTGGCGAAAATTCTGAATTAGTAGCCACAAGAAGTAAGCGAAACGATAATCTTTGCTCTGATTTGATAGTGTTGGGTTTGCCATGGAAAGCCACAGAGCAAACAGTACGAGAATATTTTGAGAAATTTGGCGAAGTTCTAATGGCACAATTGAAAAGAGACCCCAAAACTGGTATGTCAAAAGGTTTTGCTTTTATTAGATTTGCCTCATATACTTCACAAATGAGAGTTTTGGCTCAGCGGCACATGATAGATGGGAGATGGTGTGATGTTCGGATACCTAATTCAAAAGAAGGTTCAGTTGCATCAATGCCTTGTAAAGTGTTTGTTGGTCGCTGTACAGAAGAATTAACAGCTAATGATTTAAGAGAACATTTCTCTCAGTTTGGAGAAGTAACTGATGTGTTTATTCCAAAACCATTTAGAGCTTTCAGCTTCATTACGTTTTTGGATCCTGAAGTTGCCCAAAGTCTCTGTGGTCAAGATCATATAATCAAAGGAGTGTCTGTCAATGTGTCTAATGCATCTCCCAAACAGAACAAGAGTGGATCTAATCAACGCAATTTACCTGGTCGGAATTATGAAGAAGGGCATCCTCATAATGTTTCTAATAACAACTCATGGAGTAACCGTAGCATGGATATGGTTAACATGCAAGCATTGAGTATATCAGGTCAACATGGTCAAACACCAGTTGCTGGTGGAGGCGGTCAGGCCCAAGGAGGCAATATGCCTTTAGGGATGGGTGGATTACCAGTCAATCAGGCCTTAGTAGCAGCTGCATTAAATCAAGCAGCAGGTTGGGGCCTCATCAATAACATACCGTCCGGTGGTTCCGAGCAAGGCGCATTCGCTGGTCCCGCATCATCTGCACCTCCTGCTCCGCCCAACTTCCTGTCTTGGATGCAACAAGGTAACTCTGCACAGGGACCCTCTAGTCAGTGGGGACAACGGCACCAGTCCCAAGGTCACTCTGTTTGATCCTATATCTGATTGACAAGCTCACAATAATTTCTGTGATTGTAGCAACAATTAGATAATTGTCATTTTGTTTTATCTATACATTACTAAAGGGTTGTTCTGTTGGTGAAGAGTGGTTTACATGCATAGTTTGCTACTGATGTTATTTATTTCTTATGGAATTGCTTGTGTTATCAACAATTTTCTTAATAATTGTAATGAATTAAATATATTACAGTATCATGGATCCAAACATATAAATTTCAATACTATATAAATTATGTAAAATTTGTATTGATAATGAAATAACTGTTGTTGTGCTTTGTGTTTGTCAGTTAAAAATATTATAATTTATAGTTGACCTTTAACTTACTAATAATCAATATATAGATTCACAGCTAAAATTATATCTATATTATCCATTAACTCATTTATTGGTCCTTTAGAAGTGAAGTAATATAACATAATAATTAGTAGTTAAAAATAGTTTATTAACCATGGCTGTCCAATTGTTATTGTTCATTTTATACTATTTTCATTATTATTTGTTATTGTTTATAACATATTCAGATTATGAAATACATGACAAATATTTTAAAAAAATATAACTAAGAGAAGTATTGCTTGGTCAAAGACAGTTATTGTTATTGTAGTCAATGGACTCTTAATTCCAGAAGTGCCACACATGTTTCTGGTCCTATTTTGGAAGATAAATGACTGCCCACACATTAATACAGTTACTATACTGATAGTAAATATCTGATGACCTCACTAATGCTCACAAAAAATATACCAATCCCTTGGAGATTATATTTTCCCCTAATTTGCAAACTTTGCTGTGACCGGCATCTATTTTACTCACAGTATCTTATATGTCCTTGATTATATTTTGATTAATTTTCACTATTAATCAAATATTTTCTATTGCCACAGCTAATTATAATAGCATTATGAGTAGCATTAGCAGACTGTATTAAAATTTTATAGTTCTTTAAACCCATGATTTTCATAATCTGAAATGGCTATCAATACCTAAAAATATATATGAAATGTACCTATAATCCGTTGGAACCATTAACATGCTGTGCTGCACTTTTAGTTCATATGAATATTTATTTAATATTAATTTTGTAGTGTAGATTGCAAAAGGAAATCAATTTCCATGAAGAACCCAGAGAAAAGGGCTTTAAAAATTAAAGTTACCAAGAAACCAAGTTGTTGCAATTGTTTAGTTAAAATGTTAATACAGACCTTGCAATATTGGCTTGAGTATAATATAAAACATTTTTGCTTGTTACAAACAAGTTTGTTAGTCAAATTAATCTACATTTTTAATATATTGCCTCTATTTACATAATACATATTATACTGTATTACAATATATTATGTATAAAAAACTGTATTCACATACAAAATCTGTCTAGACATCTTTTGATGAAACCCATGAAAAAAGTAGAAACAGCAAATAATTTTGTTTTTTTAGGATAGCCTATGCAACTTCAGTGCTATATAAATGTAATAGAAAAATAAGTGGACTGTGCTTTTGTACATTAATATGTAATGTTATGATTTAACAACAGACTGTTGAAACTTCGTACATTGTATAGTAAAAAATAGAAATCTATTGATTGTTATCATTGTTTAACAAATAATGTTGATTATTATAAATTTATTGTGTATGTTTCCTCAGGTGGATGTGGGTATGAAAATTGTAGACAGATGTCTATTTTTGACGAAATAAATAGTTAGAATATTTTTGTTACTAAGCAATGTGGGATTGTTTACTGAATGGGTATATATAGATGTAGCTGTAGAGCACTGATTCAATAACCACTGTATATAACATTTAGAAGAAATTGGGAGGATGTTTGTACAAATTGCAAGACTGTATTAAATTTCTTATTGAAATAATATGGCATCCTTGTATGACCTTGTTTGGTAATATCATTAATTTTATTAATTTCTTTACAGTACCTACATACTTAATTTTTTTTGCTGTTACAGCATTAATTGCCTCTGATAAATTAATGTAAAAGTTCTGTTACTTACTCTTTTTAAGTTCTCTTCATAAATAAAGTTATAGTCATAAACAGTCCTACTACTATAAACACTTATTAGCTCATGTTGTAGCTATTGTTACCCAAACTTTAAAGTACAAAAAGAACTTAGTAATTTTGTTCATTATGAAATCAAACTATTTTATTCCACATGCATATTATAATTCCTGTAAAATCTTGTATAGATTGTATTGTATATTTCACTAGACTACACTTGATCTTTTTACTTCATTTCTTTCATTGTTAAGTATATATTTTGCAATAACAGAATCAGAAATAGCCATGTTGCTAGAAAGCTGTTATAATTTTCATAATTCAATAAATATCAATTTTAAATATTGTTGTTCTGATGTTGATTTCTAACAATGGTACCAATAGTAGTATTAGTGCCTGCCTAATGCAGCTTACATACCTACCAATGTATGCGAAAGAAGGTATGAAGGTCTCTCCCCAATACACCATATACCTAGTACCTATAACTGGTTTTGTCAACTCAGAGCTAACTACAGTATAGGTGCTGGGAGGAGACCTACCAAGTTAAGAAATAGAGCCATAATATCGTCCATCGAATATCACTGATGTTTGTGGACCTTTAAATATTTATGGCACATAAAGGTACAAAATAATTTTACAAGGTGCAAAATAGTGTTGCTTAACTATCGATAGACTATGATATAAGTTGAGCTATAGATACTATTGATATTTTTTCAATACAATTGACGGGCTCTGTGGATCTATCAATACAATATTGTAAAATTTCAATAGTACCTACCTTCTTATCAGGTGAGCCATCGACACATCAACTTAGTTATGCGACGCTATTGCAAAGGTCGCTAAGATTGGTATTACTGTATGCTGTAATTATATGCTAATAACAGTTTTAAAACCAAGGTATATTTATAGCTTAGGTGAAAATTATAATATCTTTCTGTATTTGAGTGTAGTACATATTCCGAAACTAATGTCGATAGGTATAGGATTGGTATTGTTTTCTTGTGTATGTTTTCGCTTGACTTTGTTTATTATATTAATTTATTTAGTTTTGGTCATTTGTTGTTTGCTTTTAATTTATATGCATGTCGATTGTCGGTATAGTGTAAGCATTGTTAATGTGTGTTAAGTCTAATACAACCATCATACTTAATGAGGATTTTTTGAAAATAAGTGACATACTTGTATCGATAAGTCAATTTCTATTGGTATGAGACATAGTTATTGCCAACATTTATTTTATTGCTTCTTTGCAGTTTATTATTCAAAAATCAATTAACTTGTAGATATATGCGATCAAACACTTGCATGAAAGTACTAGAACAGTAAATAAGCTGTGGTTTGTGTGATTATATTAATATAGATACGTCTTGCTACAACTACCTGAAATAATTGATCATAATATAACATTGGTCATATAGTATCAAAGTGCAATAAAAATTAAATATATACTTACTTCATGTTTTTAACGTATAGAAATTATCTCCCTCTGTGCAAAGTGCAATTGTGAGAATCCACAAGTAGAATCTGTGTTTATTTGCACATTTACAAGTGCTGATTCTTCGTTTGTTATTTGTAGGTCGGTTTTTTTCTAAATGTCAATTATGTACCTATCTATCTAATTAAATACATATTGCAAATGCACCTTATGTTAAAAAATAAATACTTATGTGTGTATAATTGACCACCATATTATGCCTACTTATTATCAAAGAATATGGGTAAATTAAACTACATAATTATTTAAATAAATGAATATGGGTGGTTCCTTTATAAGTGGTGTATATAGTTGTGTGATATAGGTATTATTAAAAAAGCCTTCCTTTAAACTTATAGGTAACAAAGCGTTTAAGACAGTGCGTAAAAATGGACAACTTACCCAAAGTTCTTATTATTTTTTTACACTTCTTCTAAGATGGGTCACGAGATAACAGATGCAAATGTTTAGGTGGCTACATGTTTGAGTTATTAAATTATAAATCCATGTCAGTTAATAATAGTTTAGATTATAAAAAGCAATATCATAACAACTGCCTTCTAAAGTGCTTATAACATCTGCCTACTAAAAATAAGTAAGTCATTATGTTGTATCGCCTGTCATTTCATACACTATCTTGAATTTTTGTGGGTAGTTCTGTATCCCAACAATATCTCTAACATACCCAGGGGCCGTACTATGAACTCATATAGTACCATAATCCTGCCCAAAAGCAGGCGAATCAGTGATGACGTCACTAAACCGGAGAGCGACCTATTGTCTATTTGTCAGTTCTTTGCACTTGACCGTAGTTCATCGACTGACAAGCGTCAGGTTCAAACATGAAGTTGAACTGCCCCGCACTTGGCAAATAATTTAGATGTTCATGGTACGGCACCAGGTCATGTTCACATTTGCGCTTCTACAATTCAGCTTACGAAGTTTGTTAGCTCCTGTAGGTGTATAGCTACATAAGAACTAGGTACTTAAAAATATATACTTTGTAAAAAATGTATAAAACACTAGCTGGCCTACGGAATTTCGTCTCCGTCAGTTTCCCCGTTGTTGCAATTCATACCAAAACACAAAAATCGCGTTTGACAAAAAAACTGCACGACCTATTCATACCTACCAAATATTTAAAAAAAAACCTGAATCTCGGTCTAGCTGTTTCGGGGAGTTCGACCACAAACACCGTGTCCCGAAATTTTTATTTATTAGAAGACTAGCTAACCCGCTCAACTTCGTTTGCGTTATTTTTCCCCATTTTTGCAACATTTCTCGTTGATGCCCCGCTACCCGTACCCGTAAACCTTCGTGAGCTCATGCACAACACTTTGTTGAAGATCATCACAGAATCAAATGCATAGTTTACGACTCTATATAGGACAAACAGACAAACATTCATTTTTATATATACCCAATAGATAACATTATGGTGCTTTCACACAGCAGTTACAACCATTTTAGTTACTTATTTTACATTTCATAACATACCTAGCTAGTTAGATGTTTTCAAAGCTTCTACACCGATAAAACCTGATATTTCCTACTACTAGGTACTGTGTACTAAAATTTTTAACTCCCGAGTGGAAGCAACAATACGTTTCTATTGTCAAATTATTTACTTTTATGATTCGTTTTGATTGTAAAATAAATTGTGAATGAGCATTCCTTTTCCGAACATTAGACTATTAGACGTAGGTCTTAGTTATAATGCTCTAAAAATAAATGTTCGTATTACCTGATTAGTGTTCTATTTTATCGTTACTATTACAGTTAGATAACTACCTACCTAATTATACAGAAGTGACAGATGTGAGCATGCTGAGGTACGTTATCGATATCGTTATGTTGTAGGTTTCTTTATAACTAATTATTTATATTTGTTTCATTATTCTAAAAATGCTGCAAAAGGTGCACTTTGAAAATCATAAATAAATAATCAACATACCTACCTACAATATCAAAAATGTATTATGAATGATAAAAGTTATGTAATTCATTCACCATGTCATATCTGTGATGTTTCTAAATTATGTGTTTTATGGATACAGATCCTTAACTATAACAACTTTCTTACATAATAATACCTATTACCATCAAATTATTTTTATAGACTACTCAAATGATATTTTGTAACTTACTACTTGCCAATGCAACGCGTGTTGTTAGTTCATTCCGTACACGAAACGAATATTTGTGTGAGCCAGTCGGCGGTATTTATTTTGTGCATCTGCTTGGTTTTACCAGTAAACATTTTCCGACCTCCCTGACTAAAAGCAAGTCAAAACATGAACACTTAAATAAGAAATATTAAAGATACAAAATGTTTTTTTTTTGTCTTAAGACGAATTGGTCCATCAGAATTCCCTAGCGGAAACCCTTGAGACCTCTATGATGCAGAGAGGATTGTCATGAACTATTTCGATCCCTCAAGCTGGTCCCTGATGGACCAACCCGTTAACCAAGTTTTAATTAAAGTTTGCTTACAATACAATATACCTAATATTTTACCTTCTGCTAAACTTTTGTATTAAGAATAGTATGAAAGAATTCAATAAGCATTGTTGTAAATATTAAAGAGTGAAAAATTTTACACGCACAGTTTATAAAATGAACGTTTGTCTTTGCACCAAGCTAGTTACATGGCTCAAGTTTTCGTTTCCACATTTTTCAAAATTTCATTAATCACTACAGGAATATTAAAAGGTTATTTCGGTTATTTATGAGTTTTTTCCGTCAAAATTATTTCAAGGAAATCGTAATTATTTTTATCTCAATTGTTCTTTCGTCAGGTATTCAACTGATGACTTTTACGTGGCTGCGTTAATTTAGGTAATAGGTTTATAGGTATTCATTTAGAAAAATATTCTATCCTACCTGATCTTTTTTCTAGTGGTGTCTATATTTTTTTAATGAGCTAATCGGAATGAATCCATCAATACAGAAGAGTACTTAATTTCTAAACTTTTAGTTTAGTCGCCAAATTCTTCCCCAAAATGACACAAATGTGCACAAAGGTGCATTAGACAATAAGCAACAGATACAATACAAGGGTGTAGTCTACAACAAAATCAAATACATAGGTACTAGGCGCTTGTTTTATTTATGTAAGTAGGTATATATTATAAGGTCCATATTATCAATGAATGTTTTTTTCAATAACTGTATTTCGATTATTTTTCTGTACCACTATTACTACAAGTTCATTGTAAAACACCTTTAGCCATGACGCCGAAACTAAAAATAATTTAATACACCGTAGATTATTTTAAAAGCACCATGTTAATGACACCCTAAATCTACGTAGAGGCGCACAATATCCTTGTACCTAATTTATTGGACCATGATTTTACATTTTTCTTTTTAAGTAAGGCACATCCTTACTTAAAAAGAAAAATGTAAAATCATCATGTAGGTAAATATAGACCAACCAGCCTAAAATTGTAAAGAAGGTCATCACGAACTTGACGAACTCTATAATCTACGATTTAATTTTTACTACTTTCTTTTCTTTATTAATTATGTGGTTGTAAAAATTATACTTAGTAAACTGAAGTGTAAAAAAATCAATAATTGTATTAAAGATTGTAACACGTACGTGGAGTTAGTGTTAAAATGTAATGAGGTACCTGTCTGAAACTTGCTAGCAAAAGCACTTATAGTCTATCTATCCACACACGTCCGGGACTTACACGGGCGGGTTCTTTTTTTTGTCGAAAATTCCACCGTTTTGGGAAAAGTTATTCATACAAAAATAATGATTTATCACTTATGCTACACGCCCTATAAATTTCACATCCCAATTCCATGGAGTCTGACGAACGAGTTCATTTAAAGCATACCTATGTTTTACACACGTCCAGGCCTTGCCGGCGATGAAGCTTCCGTGCGTTGTACTGACAGAACACGACCTGGATGTATATTGATAGATAGACCATAAGCGAGATTCAGACAGGCACGCAGCGAGGCGAACCGTGGATGGGCCGATCGAGAAAGATTTGAAATTTTGCCACATACTATATAAGTGGCAATATTTCAATTCTTTCAGGCAAGAATCTATTCTTGCAGCGTGATCTCAATTCATGCTCGGCCTATACACGTCTTGTATAAAATCTGTCCAAAATCACTATAAAACCTACATAAGCCATACACTCTCCGCTGATGAAATTAAGTCAACATCTTTCTATTGCACGTCTTAGACCTGTATATTGTCCAAAAATACCTACATTTTCGTCACTTATAATTAATTGTAAAAGCAATCGCGATTTACTAAATACGTAGGTGATAAAAGAAATGCGTTTTTAAATTAAGAAAAAATGTAGCATGTTTAATGATACGACTCATTACAATAGCCATTATCTTATGAAATGTGGTTTAAACTTTGATTTTACATTCTGGCATAATTTATTTTAGCCTGCCGATGCCATGTATAAACAAACGCCTTATTGATTGACGCTGAAAATCAGTAACCTACATTTTAAAATTATTTATAATATATTAAGGCATATTCATGAAATTAAAAATAACACAAAACGGCTTGGTGGTAAAATAAATAAAAGGACGAAACGAATGTGAAATGAATAAGTATCTTTTCAAACCACGTATAAATCGCTAGAATCAACTTTTATCAATAACAATGGATTAAGTAACGGCTAGATAAATGAGGTGCTTCGCGTCATGGCTCTTGCAAGACTCATGTACGTAGAATAATGTAAGAAAATAATTGTGGTAAAAAATTTGAAAAGTAGAATAATTGTCTATTTATTATGAGTGCTCTGATGTGGAAGACAGTGTAAGTAGGTGATTATTTATTTGTAGTATCGTTGTGTGACGACGTGATTGTATGGTTTCGTAGGTACCTATTCTGTAAAAATATCAAGGTACAACTCGCCCGATTGTCTTAACCATTAGTGCCGCATTATTGGGGGATGAAGTTTGTAGTCAGAATTTAGAAAAAAGATTAAGGATTTACCTACTTAATTTCTAGCAATATTAAAATGTTAATTACAATTGTTTTACAGTTGGTTAATTAATCACAGTTGCACAGAGATGCGTTTCTGTAAACACGGGACTAATATTTACATGCAGTCACTGCAGCGACAAAACTTAGGCTTTATTCGCACGAGCGTATTTTTAACACACGTGAAAAAATCATTCACACAGCAACGCGACGTATTTTCGCGCAGTGTTGTATTTTCAACGCTGGGCGTTGGGAATAGATCACTCAAAATCACACCGAGAGGTCGGCGGATTTTTAACGCGGGTAAAAAAAATAGCTCGTACGAATGACGGCTAAGTTTCGTCGCTGCGACAGCGCTGCGCGCAAGACTGTAAATGATAACACCCCAGAATATAATTTTAAATTTCACATAATTAGATACAATTATTATATTAATAATTAAAACCATATGAAAACCCCCGTAAACTGCGATTGAGTGATTCATCAATAATGCTGTGCTACAGGGCCCGATCCAGCTATTTAGCCGCTAAGGCAAAATAATACTTTGGCGCCTCAATATTGGTCGCGACGGGAGGGACGTTTTACGATGTCTGTCTTCTAACCGCCTGTCGCCATCAATTTTGCCGCTCCGGGCTTTTGCCCGGCTTAGCCTGTCCTAGATATGGCCCTGCAGTGCTACAACAAGTTTAACATGAAAATGCCTTCAGCCATGACGCTGAAACTAGCAATCAAAAATAATACATAACAATTTACAATAATGGTAAATTTAATGTTTAAGCAATTTGATAAAAGAACACCATTTATAGCACTTGTAATTGATGAATATGCACATCCTTGTTATTTGCTGCTCCGTGATATTAAAAGTACTAATGCTAGACAGATTCGATGTTATTAAGTTTAAGCTGTACATTATAATTTGAGTGTGAAAACCTATTGACATGAAATAAAATTTATTTAGCGTTGTGAATTTGTTTTATTTGAACTCCTCAATCTTATCTGCCTAGATCAGTGGTTCTCAAACTTTTTAAATGACGGAACCCT
Organism: Herminia tarsipennalis; assembly: GCA_945859575.2. NCBI lineage: Eukaryota > Metazoa > Arthropoda > Insecta > Lepidoptera > Erebidae > Herminia > Herminia tarsipennalis. The sequence goes on from OX243840.2 coordinate 13,882,025, forward strand.
TTTGGGAAGCAAAATACTTGATGGAACCCTACAATAAAACAATTATTTTTATAAGTGTATTCTTTATTAATCAGCATAATAAAAGTACAATGTATCAGTTACTAATTATTATTTACTTCACCACTTGGTAAGGACAATAATAGAAAACATTAAAAAAGAAAAAATCTAACTAGTGGGAGGTATGAAACTGTTTTTTATTTTTCATCAATTGCTTGATATCAGGTTTGATGGAAGAAAGTTGGAGTCTCATATCAGCTTCGGCGTCCAGTCTATTGCGATATTTTGTTTTCGTGGCTGCGCAGGTAGAGAATCCTGTTTCGCACAAATATGTAGTTGGGAACGGGAGAAGAATATCCAGAGCCATTTGGCCAAGCATTGCATATTCATCTTGGATTCTGCACCAAAAATCATTAAGAGGCGTCGTTTTGAACAATGACTCCATACTTGTGTCTGATGACATTTCTAAAAGAGATTCATATATCTCATTTGACATGTTTTCAGGCTTTTCCAAGTTGGGTAAAAAAGGATTATGAATCCAGGAGTTCACTTTAATTTTTGTATTGTGTTCTTCGGGAAAATACTTTTCAAAAGATGCGCGCATCGAACTGAGATATTGGACCAATTCTTCAAACACATTATCTTCAAACATTTCTGAGTCGTTTTCGCTAACAAACTCACTGAGTAACGTACAACTTTCTATTTCTTTCTTACTGTGGCGTCCTACATGCCAAGCCGCCGATAGCGCCCGACATCGCGACGCCGACACCGTAGCGCGCGTGCTGAAAAAGACGACATCCCAACGCAATAACTATTTATGCACTAAGCCGCGCGCTGTGCCACACGTTTATATATGGCGCCGAGAATGCACCGCAGTCGTCGTGATTGGTCGGTCGCGATGCACTGACTTGCTACATGCAATACAACTTGCGAACCTTATTTTGTAAATATAACGTGCCACTTTTATTTAATATACCTCTTTCACCTTTTACTTATACATCACACGTGAGTTTTATTTTGCAACCTCAAGACTGAACACCCTATCAGTAAATTGGTGACCCCGACGTGATCAAGGAGCAACTCCAAGATGTCTACAGAGGAAACCAGCCCACAAGAAGTAGAAGACGTGAAGGAACAGGTAACGACCGTTACGTGTGACGTCGCCACAATCTCGCTGCCTGCGCGTCTGCCGCCATTTTGGCGCCAAAACCCACGCCTATGGTTCGCGCAGTTTGAAGCCGCCGTTGCGGCTAGCAGAATTGGAGAAGATCAGAAGTTCAATCTCGTCGTCCCGTTGCTCGGCTGCAACGACCTGGAGCAGATCGCCGACATCGTGCTGAGCCCGCCCGCGAGCAACAAATACGCTACACTGAAAAATAGGCTGATTTCCACGTTTCAAGAGTCCGACCATCGCCAGTTGCAGAAGCTGCTCAGCGGCTTAGAACTCGGCGACATGAAGCCTAGCCAGTTACTGCGCAAGATGACTGATTTAGGCGGGAAATTGCTGACCCAAGAGGCGTTAAAGGTAATGTGGCTCAATCAATTACCTACGCAAGTGCGCGCCGTGCTCGCCGTGAACACCGAATCGTCGCTCGAAGGCCTAGCTGCGATGGCTGACAAAATGGTGGAACACTTCGAACCTGCGACGGTTGCCGCGGTCGCCGTGCGTCCCACGTGTCCGTCGCCATCAACATCGTTAAACTCCGCGCATACGCTCGAAAGAAAACACGTACCAAACGAAAACCTGCAGTTTGACCTACTATCTAAACAGATCGAGAAATTATCGCTAGAAATCGCCGAACTTCGCACGAGACAACAAAATTCGACGCATCATTCCCGTTACCGCCAAAATCGATCGCGGTCGAACTCGCGAGTACGTGCCTATACGAACCGAAAGCCCGGAGATCCAGATTGGGTATGTTATTATCATTTTCAATTTGGTGACGAAGCCCGAAAATGTGAACCGCCGTGTGCTAAACAGAAGCAGAAGTCGGAAAACTAGAACGTTCATCCACGTTGGCGGGCGTCGATGTTAACAAACCAAGTTACCGCCTATGTGTCGTCGATGTTAACAGCAGAGAGAAGTTTCTCGTCGATACCGGAGCCGACATATCTGTGTTAGCCGCTAGAAATAAGAAACCCACGAAGCCGACAGAAAATACCTACAGATTGTTCGCCGCAAACGGAACGGAGATACGTACCTACGGAGAGCGTACACTCGAGCTCAACCTGGGTTTACGTAGAGCCTACAAGTGGACGTTCACGGTCGCTGAGGTGAAAACATCAATTCTAGGCGCAGATTTTCTAGCGAGGCACGAATTGCTAGTCGATTTACATCACCGCAAACTCATCGACCGCATCACCGACCTCAGTGTAAACACCATCACAGTGCAAAGTACCGAAGCCGTTTACGTCATCAGCCGCAACCACGCCTATCACGACCTGCTGAAACAATACCCAGACGTTCTGCGACCCATGTCACTCAAAGTACCGACGAAACACGAAGTAACACATCGCATCGAGACAACAGGACAACCGATCTACTCGAGGCCACGCCCCCTGCCACCAGATAAGTACAAAGCAGCGAAGTTAGAGTTCGAGAAGATGATGGAGATGGGTATCTGCAAGCCGTCGAATAGTCCATGGGCTAGTCCACTACACGTCGTTAAGAAGAAGGACGGTTCACTTCGCGTATGCGGCGACTATCGCCGTCTCAACGCCGTGACAACCCCCGATCGGTACCCCATTCCACGAATTCAAGATTTCACGTACCAACTGCACGGAAAGAAAATATTTTCAAAAATCGATTTAAAAATGGCGTACTTTTGGATACCAATGGAGAAAGAAGATGCTGCGAAGACGGCCATAATAACCCCATTTGGCCTCTTTCAGTTTAACTGCATGACATTCGGTCTTCGTAACTCAGGTCAGACATTTCAACGTTTTATGCATGAAGTACTGCGAGGACTCGACGACAATGTATTCTGTTTCGTCGACGACGTGTTGGTCCACTCGAAAACAGAAGAGGAACACGAGCGTCACTTACATCAGGTACTCGAACGACTGAACAACTACGGTGTCTCACTTAACGTCGACAAGTGTGAGTTCGGCAAGGACAAGATACAATTCCTCGGCTACGAAGTTTCATCGGCCGGTATCAAACCCACTGAAGATCGCATACAAGCCATACTCAAGTTTCCAAAACCAAGCACAGTTCAAGAATTAAGAAGATTCCTAGGTATGATAAACTTCTACCGTAGCTGCCTACCCCACCAAGCCGAACATCAACATCTGTTAAACAAATACCTACACAATAGTAAGAAAAACGATAAATCACCAATATTATGGACACCCGAAGCCGAACAAGCCTTTGAGCAATGCCGACAAAGCATACTCGAGGCCACCGTCTTATCGCATCCCATACCTAACGCTCCACTATGTCTTCTCACCGACGCATCTGACAGCAGTATTGGTGCCGTTCTACAACAGAAGATCGACAATACGTGGAAACCACTCGCTTTCTACTCCAAAACGATGAGCGAGACGCAACGTAAGTACAGTGTATACGATCGCGAATTATTAGCAATGTATACAGCTGTTAAGAGCTTACGCCGACTCGTAGAGGGCAATGACCTCACAATATGTACCGACCACAAGCCACTGACGTACGCGCTAACAAGAACGCCGAGTAGCAGCGACACACCAAGACGAGAGCGACAACTACACTTCATCAGTCAATTTTGCACTAACATCAAGTACATTCTCGGTGATAAGAACGAAGCAGCTGACGCGTTGTCACGTATCGCTGAAGTCGAAGTACTCAACGCAACCGTCGACTATAATAGACTCGCGGAGGTACAAGAGGACTCCGAACTACGCGAATCTATGAAAAATCCGAATCTCAAGTTTACGCGCGTCAACCTACCGGGAGTTCAACGACCGATATGGTGCGAAACATCAACAGCGAACGCTCGTCCATACCTACCACCGCCGTATCGCGTCCCAGCTTTCAAAGCGCAGCACGAACTTAGTCACCCGGGAGTACGACTATCGCGAAGAATTATGACTACAAAGTTCTTCTGGCCGTCGATCAACAAGGACGTAGGTACTTGGGCGAAATCATGTATCAGCTGTCAACGCGCTAAAGTTCAACGACACGTCGTGAGTCCACTCGGCGAGTTTCAACGGTCGTCGCGTTTCGAACATGTGCACGTCGATATAGTCGGGCCCTTACCTCCATCGGAAGATTATAGATACCTCGTGACGATGATAGATCGCTGTACCAAATGGCCTGAAGCAATTCCCACACGTGACGTCACAGCTGAGACCGTCGCGAAGGCTGTGTACGACGGGTGGATAGCACGATTCGGCTGTCCTCTGCGGATTACTACGGACCAAGGGAGACAATTCGAGTCGTCACTGTTTACCTCACTCATGAAGAAACTCGGCGTAACTCGAATACGGACTACGGCTTTTCATCCCCAAGCGAACGGACAAATCGAGCGATGGCATCGTTCCCTCAAAGCGGCACTGATGGCGAGAACGAACGACGGGAGGTGGGTCAACGAACTTCCTACGGTACTACTAGGGCTTAGAAATGCACTACGTGACGACTCATCTGTCAGCCCGGCATTAATGACATACGGCTCGACTCTTCGCATTCCGTCTGATTTCTTCGTACCTACAACGTCGAACATTGAAGACGCGGATTTCGTCCGTCAGCTGACCGAAACGATGACGTCACTAACACCTTCTCCGAGAGCTCGAGCACCAACGATGAACACTTTCGTCTACAAGGATCTCGCAACCTGCTCACATGTGTTTGTGCGCAACGATACCGTACGCAAACCTCTCACACCTCCATATGATGGCCCGTACGAAGTTTTACAGCGCAGCCCAGACGGGAAACACTTTACACTGCGGTTACCGCTTCGCACCGCTGTTATTTCTGTCGACAGATTAAAGCCGGCCTATATCTGCAACACAGCACCGAGCGGCGCAGCGCTACCGATCCACGCACCGAGCGACACAGCTTCACCCACTAGATCATCGAGCACAGCATCATGCGGCGCAGTGCCACGGATCCACCCATCGAGCGACACTGCATCTTCGATCATGACCCCTAGCGACAACGCAACGTCATCGTCTTCACCGAGCAGCGCCTACGTCACAAGATCCGGCCGCACGGTGAAACACAACGTACGCTTCGCTTGAGGGGGAGTGATGTGGCGTCCTACATGCCAAGCCGCCGATAGCGCCCGACATCGCGACGCCGACACCGTAGCGCGCGTGCTGAAAAAGACGACATCCCAACGCAATAACTATTTATGCACTAAGCCGCGCGCTGTGCCACACGTTTATATATGGCGCCGAGAATGCACCGCAGTCGTCGTGATTGGTCGGTCGCGATGCACTGACTTGCTACATGCAATACAACTTGCGAACCTTATTTTGTAAATATAACGTGCCACTTTTATTTAATATACCTCTTTCACCTTTTACTTATACATCTGTGGCGTCCTACATGCCAAGCCGCCGATAGCGCCCGACATCGCGACGCCGACACCGTAGCGCGCGTGCTGAAAAAGACGACATCCCAACGCAATAACTATTTATGCACTAAGCCGCGCGCTGTGCCACACGTTTATATATGGCGCCGAGAATGCACCGCAGTCGTCGTGATTGGTCGGTCGCGATGCACTGACTTGCTACATGCAATACAACTTGCGAACCTTATTTTGTAAATATAACGTGCCACTTTTATTTAATATACTTCTTTCACCTTTTACTTATACATCACACGTGAGTTTTATTTTGCAACCTCAAGACTGAACACCCTATCAGTAAATTGGTGACCCCGACGTGATCAAGGAGCAACTCCAAGATGTCTACAGAGGAAACCAGCCCACAAGAAGTAGAAGACGTGAAAGAACAGGTAACGACCGTTACGTGTGACGTCGCCACAATCTCGCTGCCTGCGCGTCTGCCGCCATTTTGGCGCCAAAACCCACGCCTATGGTTCGCGCAGTTTGAAGCCGCCGTTGCGGCTAGCAGAATTGGAGAAGATCAGAAGTTCAATCTCGTCGTCCCGTTGCTCGGCTGCAACGACCTGGAGCAGATCGCCGACATCGTGCTGAGCCCGCCCGCGAGCAACAAATACGCTACACTGAAAAATAGGCTGATTTCCACGTTTCAAGAGTCCGACCATCGCCAGTTGCAGAAGCTGCTCAGCGGCTTAGAACTCGGCGACATGAAGCCTAGCCAGTTACTGCGCAAGATGACTGATTTAGGCGGGAAATTGCTGACCCAAGAGGCGTTAAAGGTAATGTGGCTCAATCAATTACCTACGCAAGTGCGCGCCGTGCTCGCCGTGAACACCGAATCGTCGCTCGAAGGCCTAGCTGCGATGGCTGACAAAATGGTGGAACACTTCGAACCTGCGACGGTTGCCGCGGTCGCCGTGCGTCCCACGTGTCCGTCGCCATCAACATCGTTAAACTCCGCGCATACGCTCGAAAGAAAACACGTACCAAACGAAAACCTGCAGTTTGACCTACTATCTAAACAGATCGAGAAATTATCGCTAGAAATCGCCGAACTTCGCACGAGACAACAAAATTCGACGCATCATTCCCGTTACCGCCAAAATCGATCGCGGTCGAACTCGCGAGTACGTGCCTACACGAACCGTAAGCCCGGAGATCCAGATTGGGTATGTTATTATCATTTTCAATTTGGTGACGAAGCCCGAAAATGTGAACCGCCGTGTGCTAAACAGAAGCAGAAGTCGGAAAACTAGAACGTTCATCCACGTTGGCGGGCGTCGATGTTAACAAACCAAGTTACCGCCTATGTGTCGTCGATGTTAACAGCAGAGAGAAGTTTCTCGTCGATACCGGAGCCGACATATCTGTGTTAGCCGCTAGAAATAAAAAACCCACGAAGCCGACAGAAAATACCTACAGATTGTTCGCCGCAAACGGAACGGAGATACGTACCTACGGAGAGCGTACACTCGAGCTCAACCTGGGTTTACGTAGAGCCTACAAGTGGACGTTCACGGTCGCTGAGGTGAAAACATCAATTCTAGGCGCAGATTTTCTAGCGAGGCACGAATTGCTAGTCGATTTACATCACCGCAAACTCATCGACCGCATCACCGACCTCAGTGTAAACACCATCACAGTGCAAAGTACCGAAGCCGTTTACGTCATCAACCGCAACCACGCCTATCACGACCTGCTGAAACAATACCCAGACGTTCTGCGACCCATGTCACTCAAAGTACCGACGAAACACGAAGTAACACATCGCATCGAGACAACAGGACAACCGATCTACTCGAGGCCACGCCCCCTGCCACCAGATAAGTACAAAGCAGCGAAGTTAGAGTTCGAGAAGATGATGGAGATGGGTATCTGCAAGCCGTCGAATAGTCCATGGGCTAGTCCACTACACGTCGTTAAGAAGAAGGACGGTTCACTTCGCGTATGCGGCGACTATCGCCGTCTCAACGCCGTGACAACCCCCGATCGGTACCCCATTCCGCGAATTCAAGATTTCACGTACCAACTGCACGGAAAGAAAATATTTTCAAAAATCGATTTAAAAATGGCGTACTTTTGGATACCAATGGAGAAAGAAGATGCTGCGAAGACGGCCATAATAACCCCATTTGGCCTCTTTCAGTTTAACTGCATGACATTCGGTCTTCGTAACTCAGGTCAGACATTTCAACGTTTTATGCATGAAGTACTGCGAGGACTCGACGACAATGTATTCTGTTTCGTCGACGACGTGTTGGTCCACTCGAAAACAGAAGAGGAACACGAGCGTCACTTACATCAGGTACTCGAACGACTGAACAACTACGGTGTCTCACTTAACGTCGACAAGTGTGAGTTCGGCAAGGACAAGATACAATTCCTCGGCTACGAAGTTTCATCGGCCGGTATCAAACCCACTGAAGATCGCATACAAGCCATACTCAAGTTTCCAAAACCAAGCACAGTTCAAGAATTAAGAAGATTCCTAGGTATGATAAACTTCTACCGTAGCTGCCTACCCCACCAAGCCGAACATCAACATCTGTTAAACAAATACCTACACAATAGTAAGAAAAACGATAAATCACCAATATTATGGACACCCGAAGCCGAACAAGCCTTTGAGCAATGCCGACAAAGCATACTCGAGGCCACCGTCTTATCGCATCCCATACCTAACGCTCCACTATGTCTTCTCACCGACGCATCTGACAGCAGTATTGGTGCCGTTCTACAACAGAAGATCGACAATACGTGGAAACCACTCGCTTTCTACTCCAAAACGATGAGCGAGACGCAACGTAAGTACAGTGTATACGATCGCGAATTATTAGCAATGTATACAGCTGTTAAGAGCTTACGCCGACTCGTAGAGGGCAATGACCTCACAATATGTACCGACCACAAGCCACTGACGTACGCGCTAACAAGAACGCCGAGTAGCAGCGACACACCAAGACGAGAGCGACAACTACACTTCATCAGTCAATTTTGCACTAACATCAAGTACATTCACGGTGATAAGAACGAAGCAGCTGACGCGTTGTCACGTATCGCTGAAGTCGAAGTACTCAACGCAACCGTCGACTATAATAGACTCGCGGAGGTACAAGAGGACTCCGAACTACGCGAATCTATGAAAAATCCGAATCTCAAGTTTACGCGCGTCAACCTACCGGGAGTTCAACGACCGATATGGTGCGAAACGTCAACAGCGAACGCTCGTCCATACCTACCACCGCCGTATCGCGTCCCAGCTTTCAAAGCGCAGCACGAACTTAGTCACCCGGGAGTACGACTATCGCGAAGAATTATGACTACAAAGTTCTTCTGGCCGTCGATCAACAAGGACGTAGGTACTTGGGCGAAATCATGTATCAGCTGTCAACGCGCTAAAGTTCAACGACACGTCGTGAGTCCACTCGGCGAGTTTCAACGGTCGTCGCGTTTCGAACATGTGCACGTCGATATAGTCGGGCCCTTACCTCCATCGGAAGATTATAGATACCTCGTGACGATGATAGATCGCTGTACCAAATGGCCTGAAGCAATTCCCACACGTGACGTCACAGCTGAGACCGTCGCGAAGGCTGTGTACGACGGGTGGATAGCACGATTCGGCTGTCCTCTGCGGATTACTACGGACCAAGGGAGACAATTCGAGTCGTCACTGTTTACCTCACTCATGAAGAAACTCGGCGTAACTCGAATACGGACTACGGCTTTTCATCCCCAAGCGAACGGACAAATCGAGCGATGGCATCGTTCCCTCAAAGCGGCACTGATGGCGAGAACGAACGACGGGAGGTGGGTCAACGAACTTCCTACGGTACTACTAGGGCTTAGAAATGCACTACGTGACGACTCATCTGTCAGCCCGGCATTAATGACATACGGCTCGACTCTTCGCATTCCGTCTGATTTCTTCGTACCTACAACGTCGAACATTGAAGACGCGGATTTCGTCCGTCAGCTGACCGAAACGATGACGTCACTAACACCTTCTCCGAGAGCTCGAGCATCAACGATGAACACTTTCGTCTACAAGGATCTCGCAACCTGCTCACATGTGTTTGTGCGCAACGATACCGTACGCAAACCTCTCACACCTCCATATGATGGCCCGTACGAAGTTTTACAGCGCAGCCCAGACGGGAAACACTTTACACTGCGGTTACCGCTTCGCACCGCTGTTATTTCTGTCGACAGATTAAAGCCGGCCTATATCTGCAACACAGCACCGAGCGGCGCAGCGCTACCGATCCACGCACCGAGCGACACAGCTTCACCCACTAGATCATCGAGCACAGCATCATGCGGCGCAGTGCCACGGATCCACGCATCGAGCGACACTGCATCTTCGATCATGACCCCTAGCGACAACGCAACGTCATCGTCTTCACCGAGCAGCGCCTACGTCACAAGATCCGGCCGCACGGTGAAACACAACGTACGCTTCGCTTGAGGGGGAGTGATGTGGCGTCCTACATGCCAAGCCGCCGATAGCGCCCGACATCGCGACGCCGACACCGTAGCGCGCGTGCTGAAAAAGACGACATCCCAACGCAATAACTATTTATGCACTAAGCCGCGCGCTGTGCCACACGTTTATATATGGCGCCGAGAATGCACCGCAGTCGTCGTGATTGGTCGGTCGCGATGCACTGACTTGCTACATGCAATACAACTTGCGAACCTTATTTTGTAAATATAACGTGCCACTTTTATTTAATATACTTCTTTCACCTTTTACTTATACATCACACGTGAGTTTTATTTTGCAACCTCAAGACTGAACACCCTATCAGTAAACATCACACGTGAGTTTTATTTTGCAACCTCAAGACTGAACACCCTATCAGTAAATTACCAATGCAAATGATCCAAAAATCTAATTTTCTTTTAAAAGCAGTTGTTTTATTATAGGCCTGAAACACTGTTGTCTGTTTACCTTGCAACGATAAATTTAATTCGTTAAGTTTTTGAAAGATATCCGCCATAAAAGACAATCGGAACAACCAAGTTTTATCATACAAACGGTCCTTCAAATTAAAAGAAGTATCTGCTGAAAGAAACATTTGTAACTCGGCTCTAAGTTCAAATAGCCTTGTTAAAGTTTTTCCCCGAGACAGCCATCGCACTTCTGTATGGAGCAGCAGTGTTTTATGTTTGCTGCCATAATCTTCACACAATAATGAGAACAATCGGGATTGTAGTGGTCGTGATTTGATAAAATTAATTATTTTTACCGCTTCATCCATAACTAATTTTAGATTAGACGGCATTTGCTTCATCGCAAGTGCTTGTCTATGCAGAATACAATGACTGGAACTACAATTAGGCGCTTTATTTTTCATTCGTGACACTGCTCCTGCTGTTTTACCTGTCATCGCCTTGGCCCCATCTGTACAAATGTCAATGCAATTGTTCCAACTGAGATTATGTTCTTCAAAAAATATATTTATTTTATTAAAAATTTCTTCCCCGGTAGTGTTTGTAAGCAGCGATGAACACATAAGCATGTCTTCTTCAAAAGAACTTTTATATGGATATCTCACAATAACCAGCAGGATAGCCAAACCAGCGACATCAGTCGACTCGTCCATTTGCAAAGCGAATCGTGTATTTTGTAGACGTGTAACTAGTTCTTGTTTGACGTAGCTTGCCAGATCATGGATTCGTCGTGAAACAGTATCGTTTGATAGCGGAACAGTAGAAAGATGCTTTGCAGATTTTTCATCAAGCATACATTTTGTTATGTCTAATACACATGGTTTTATTAATTTCTCAGCGATAGTGTGCGCTTCACCTGCTTGTGCAATGCGATAGCTAACTAAATATGATGCCTCCGTGGCCTTTTCGTTGGTAGTTTGTGTTACATGCATCATATTTTTTTGACTTTCTAATAACTGATCTTTTTTGCGAACAAAAAATTCTTTATTCTTGTCTTTAGTCTCGGGGTGTACGGTTTCTAAATGTCGACGCAATTTGGCAGGTGCCATGGAACTATTAGGAAGCAGTTTACTACAGAGCATGCAGAGAGGTGAGCCGTTGGAATCAACAAATCCGAAACTGATATAAGATTCATCATACTTCCTTTTTTTCGTCTTTGAAACCGTCGAGCTTGACGTCGTGGCACTCGTGGCATCATCTTCTGGATCGGTGATTGCTAAATTCTCCGCGCGCATTGCTTTTGAACATTCAGCGTCATTAGAAGATGTTGTTGGAACACGTTTAACACCTTTAAGCCAACGTTCCATTCTTCTTTATTTATAATGTTACAAGTCAGGATAGTGGGGTTTAAATAATGCACAATCGTTACTGCGTATAAGATACTAAATTTAGAACCTACAGGGAAGAAATGTATAAAACTGAGACAACAGAATACAGCAGGCAGTAAAACAATGAACACTAGTTTCTCGCTAGCGAGCTTGTAAGTAGGTAGTAACTTATCGCTCCGAACGCTAATCATCAACTGACGACGCCAACGCGCGATCGCCGCTTTTATACCTAGTCCTAGACTCGATCTCAAATATTCTCGAAAATACTCGAGTCGGCACCTTTGATAAACAAAAAGCAAAAATAAAAACAGAAATTTAAAAATAGCGTTGTAAACAATATCGACTTTATCCTTTGAAGTTAGAGACGAAAGTCGCTTGTTGACAACTATAGCGTCTAATTCAGAGGCGGCTTTTATCAAAGAGACTGAGCGCTTACAAGTATACTACCCGCTCGTTTTAAGTTTGCCGCTGGCGATAGGTATGAGTGTATGACGTTCGAAATTTTTTATTTAATTGTAACAATAAAAATTGTGTACGGTAGATATTTGGGTAAAACTATGACACATTATAAGTTTTGTTGTCACGTGGGGGAGGGTACGCGCATTCCACAGACCGGCAAACTTAGAGCGAACGCGTTGTACAAGTATAAAATTGTTGAGACCAAACTTATAAGATATTGTACCAGCTAATGTAACACAAGCTTATACAAATACAAATAAATAAATAAATAACATTCATAGCGTTTTGTCTCCGCGCGGCCGCGGAGTCCGCACAGCCGCGGAGCGACCAGAGAGAGGTGTTTTGATTTTTTTATTTCTAAATTCTTGCGGAACCCCGACAGAGGTATCACGGAACCCTAGGGTTCCGCGGAACACACTTAGAGTATAGCTGTACTAGGATATTGTGTAAAACTAGGTATGGAAATTATGTAAAAGTAAGAAAAAAATGTAATAGTTTAATTTAAATTAAATATTTAAATAGCACTAATGTGTCTACTTTTCCTACACCTACCCACTTTTTTCCAGTTTATTTTAGTAGTATAAATTTACGTTAAGTTAGTAGTTTTTTTTAGTAGTATAAATACTAAAATTATAAGGAAAACTATCACAGTTAAGTACTTAGCCTTTACAAGTTTACGATCACATGAGAAGTAACAACATTTTCGTACAAATTCTATTAAAAATTATTAGGTAATAAGTAGGTATAACGTTGAAGAAGAAACAAAAACAACAGAAAACCCACTTCTTAAGCCGCACACCAAACTAACTATCTAAAAGAATAGAACAGATCGATTTTTATTTAGTAAGTATTTAGTCAACAGGACTGTTTCGAACATATTTACACAGAAGTTATTTCGTTACCTAAACTACCTTAATTTAAACCCGACTTTCACGCGAACGAAGTCGCGGGCACAACTATTATGAATATATATATATTACGGGTCTCAATCGCGTTTAGGTTAAATACCTTGCTTACCTACGTTTAATATGCATGATAGTTTAAGTATAATTTAATTTAAAGTCATCAAGTATTAAAATAAACTTATCCAGTTTTGAAAATAGATGGCGTTTAAATACAAATTAAACAGAATCAGGTAAATTGATTTAGAAAATAAATCTGAAATTCTTACGATTATGTATTATATATATATTATTTACGGATATGAATTTATGATGTTCTTAATTAACGACAGGTTCATCATCATCATCATCAGCCTATCGCAGTCCACTGCTGGACATAGGCCTCTCTAATTGCACGCCACTTTGTTCTATCCTCGGCTACGACAGTAGTTTAGTATTTAAACTAAACGTTTCTAAAAGATATACTAATTCAGTATATCTTTTAGAAACGTTTGAATGTTGTCTGTTTGTTTGAACACGCATCACAGTACCGCAGGAATGCAATGTTTTAAAACCAGGATATTTTTTTAAAAACTTATCTCACACTAGCCCTATTTCGCGCGAGTACTTGGGCGGTTTCGGGCTTCATTTAACCCGAAACCGATAATAGTAATATTTGATGTGATGCAAATCATTCATCAATCATAAAATCATATCAACCCATATGATGGCCCACTGCTGGGCACGGGTCTCCCCAGTAGAACCTACTAGTATGTAGATCCTGGGGGTAATTGCCATAATCGCCACGCTTGGCGAGCGGGTTGGCGATCGCAGTAAGGCTTTAAGTACGCAGAGGACGCTGCTGCCCGTCCTCCGGGGTGAAATCCCTTAGTCGCCTTGACGACACCCATGGGAAGAGATGGGGTGGTACTATTCTTAAGCCGGCACCACACGGCTGATATATATATATATATATATATATATATATATATATATATATATATATAAGTACAAATATTAAATTAAACTTAAAAGAATGCTATTCATTAAAGCAGTGTTGTTGTGTAGGTTTAAGTTGGTACTCTACCAAGTGAAACCTGTGGAAAATGTATTTTCCCAGCTTTAACATCAGGTAGTACCTTCCTATATAGTAGGTTTTAACTTTAATGTAGGTAATGATAAAACTAAGAAAAATTGCGCGCTACTGATTGTGGCTTTTTACCTGTCAAAAAGTACCTACGTAAATTTGACCGTACTTTTTGATATAACTTTATAGTTATAGTTATAGTTCTTTGCTTAAATTTTAGATGCCGGATTAGAAATCTACATAGACATAATTTATTCAAAGTCTACTATGTACCTATGTATAAATATAAATTAATTAATCCCTATTTCCCTTGGTCCGAGATAACTAGAGCGTTCGACTTTACTGATTTCATTGATTATTTATTTTTTAGTTTTTTATTATTCTGCAGTAGTTCTGTGTCCTACGTAAAAAAAAAAAATAGAATTATACCTAAAATGTTAGGTTAACGGAAATCAATTAGCGATTTAATAATTATCCGACATTGTATATTATATCCATTGATTATGATTAGCCCGGTGATAATCCCAACTAACATTCGGCGCTAAATGCAACCATTTTTACCCTAGAGAAAAACTACACTCCTTTGATTATACGATCTTGACCACAGAGACTTTGGGCAACTTCAGGATCCAAAAACGTAATGAAGCAGTCACGTAAACGCAATGACTGCTTCATTAAAGCTCTAAATTGTTTTGGAATAAACACATCAGTTCCTTCTCCAAACTTAGAGAAATGTTCTCACAATTCATTAGCTGATAATGTAAGTGGCATGTGTGACAAGTCAAGGGACACATTATGATGAACTCACAATATCTACAAAGAGAACATAATAGCCGTTCTCTATGCTATTTACAAAACCCTAAAACCAAAACAAGACACGTGCTTGACAGTAACTTATCTAGCGTTGCATAACTATCGATAGCTGAACTATCGATAGTTGACTAGTCACACTTGACATATTGATAGGGCTATAAATAACTAAACAAAGTAATCGGGGTTCCGCGGATTATCAGCATTGTTTTTACCCGACTGCTGCATGTGTTTAACGTGTTGTTTGATCTATAAAGTGCCACAAAGGAACACACATACATGTGTTCCTTTGTGGCACTATAAAGATTAAACGCGTGGGCCGATTTTGATGATTCATTCAATCGATTCGTATTACTCTTGCGAGTGTCAGACAGCCAGACGCCATATTGTGATAGAGAAAAAAAAAGTTAACAAACTATGTCATGTGGGGTATCATATCGTGTAGGTACTTTAAAATTGTGATAAGGTTTCTTAAATTATTAATCACCTAAAATAACCGTTTAGGATATAAAGCGATTTTAAGTTTGTTACCAACAATTTTCACTCTAATTTTCGGTACTTACAGTAATTAGGTGCGTTACGTTACGTCTTACAACTAAGTTTAAAAAAAAAAAAAAAAAACCGCCTGCATATAAAAGATTAAACATGAAAGATGTTAACCTTAAATTATACAGTCGGAGGCATTCAATAATCTCAGTGAACTTCAAAGTTCTTACTTTTTTTTATATATCCATATCCATCCGTGATGATGCCATCACAATCGATACTGATTTTATTGCTGACATTCTATTCGTAACGTGTTGGTTGAAGGCGGGACCTAGCCTAGCGCAAGTCGCAGGAAGTTTTAACCAAATAAAGACAGATAAACAAAAAAACTGTAATACAGTAATAAGACCAGCAATGTTAATGGTTCCGAATGTTGATATCCAAATAAATTATTATTATTATAATTTATCTAAGTTATAATTGTCTAAAGTCAACTGCTTATCTCTTTTTATAATATATTTCGTTTCTCGATGCAGTGCCGTTAGTTTTTACCCGACTGTAAAGAAGGGTTTTTCGCGCGTATCTTGTATGTATGTATGTACCTAATATTTTTTATTACCTGATATCTCACAATCCACTGAATGGATTTATACAATTATGACGTCGTTAAATTCGTCATTATCGCCCAAGTGTTCTTAGATAGGTGACGTTTGAAAAACACAAACATGGCGGCTGTGAGATGTCAAAAAAGAGTTGTTTTGAATACAGCAATAAGGATATCAAATTAAAGGGCTTATCATAAGCACTTCAAAACGGTATAACATGTTTATGACTGTAATATTAAAAAAGTTAGATAACAACAATTCTTTTTAATTTTCAATAGGTACTTGACAATGGCTGTGATAAAAGTTAGTTGTTACATCGGTTACAGGATGTAACCACTAAAAAGTATAAAATAAAAAAAAATATGATTAGGCATTAATGAATCTCGATGAACTTTAGAAAAGTGCCTCCGACTGCATGAAATTATGTAGGGGATCTTGTTTCCATCTTTTTTGTGCAGGCGGGTTTTTTTTAATTTATATTTTTTTTTTACTAGTAACCAGATACTTGCCTATCAGCTCCATTAGATTATATAATGGACGCAAAGTAGCTGGGACATTATGTTATGACGAACGATATTAAAGACAAATTATCGAATTGCAACCCATCTTTGGCCTTCAACATCAGTTCCACTTCACTGCAACGGTGTTTTGGAGACTAAATGCATGAGTTACTACAAAACATAGTTACCCAAATTACTATAGATTTGTACCTATAATTAATTCCTAACTTGATATACAATGGGGCTAATTTGGAAGTATTAATATAATAATAATATCTTGGGACAAATCACACAACGCCAACTGATCCCAAACTAGGCAGAGCCTGTACTATGGTAACCGGAGAACTGATAAACATACATACATATTATAGATAAATTACAGCAAGCCACAGAATAAACCATCGCGCTCATCAGACAAAGTTTTGTCCTGGGTGGGGATCGAACCCACGACCTCCAGCTTCGCAGATAGTTTTCACTAAACACTAGACCAACAGGCCAGTCTAGTATGTCCCTTTCAAACAAAAAAAGGTTTTTTTAGAACGTCCTCCTTTTTTGAAGTCGGTTGAAACTATTAGGTTTATGTAGGCAATTTTCTAAGCTACAAGTACGTAGTACTATTACTTATTCTGTGCTTCAAGTCTGAAAATCAATATTTTTCTTTAATAGCGACTGTTGACAAACAGCCGCTATTAATATTATATTATACTACCTTGTTAGGTATTCGCGAAAATCCGTATTTTACGACGTTCACACATTTATACACTGCAGCTCTTTGTTGCACCCATAATCAGCGGAGATTAGACATTTATTTTCTTAGTCCTCATCGGTGTCAGTACATAAATATATTTATCTTCTAGTAAAGGTTTAATTTGCATTTTTGAAGCATATGTACTATCACCATTCTCGTTTATGGCCATGGCCTAGAAGTTTGTTTAACCTTTTCACATCAATCGATTTTCATTCAGAAGATCCTTAGTGCTTAGTACTTTTCATGTACCTACTCATTTTACTTGCTGGTTATACCTACCGGTCAACCTGAACGGCATTGCCCGCCTGGAAACAATCCCTTATAATTATATTTAGCTTAGAAACTTGTCGAGATACAATCAAAATCGATCATCACTTGGGATGCTTGATAATGATGGTATCACATAAAATATTATAAATAACAATGTAAGAAGTGTAAAATAAAACAAACACTTACCGCTTTTTGTTTGAACTTGAAAAATTACTTCAAGTAGGCGCGAAAACAAATAACATGTCTTGGTTCTAGAAGTCCGCTCCGGGTGAGCGGTATGCCGGTGCAGAGTGGTCCATCACACCAGTTTAGTAAGTGTGCATACGTGGGAAATTAGTAAAATCAGAGATGACTGGTATTACCTACTGACCGGCATTACCCGGTTTTACCCAATTATCAATAACATTGTTATGTACCGACACTACTACCTACAGTACAGTAGATACATATTAAGATTTTCATATCAATACATATTATTGATACTTACCATAGTCATCATCATTACTCAAATAATTATACCTACCTCAGTTTGGTATCTATATCGATGAAATTCTGTAATTCGTTTTCAACGACTCGAAAGTACTGACAAGCTATCGATAGATTATGCAACACTAATTGTCACAAAATGTTTTATTCTCGGACAAACTGCCACAACTGGTAAAAATTATCAATTATCATATTTGAATAAAAATTTTAGGTATAAAATGTCCCAGTGTTTCATCAATGGATCCTCAAAGGACTACCGTAGCCGGTCCGATATCTACTAAAAGTGGAAAAACAGGTCGAAAAAGTTTTGCTGTTATCAGCAGCTACACCAAACGTCCGCATAAGGAAATTGTGAGTGTACATACAAGTACCCCTCATGTTGAAACAGTCGCTCATAATGCTCAACAGAATCAGATATATCAAGGAGATGTAAATGTTCTCTCAGTCATGTAAGTTATTTATTTCTTCACTTTTGCCCTTTACAGTGTGTATAATGTAAATGATAAATAATACAAATATTAATAGGTCCATATGTAGGTACCCAATATCTATACATTTACAAGTCAATTTATAATTAGGTAATCACCTGGGTCAACGGACTTCTTTTCCCACTTTTAACTTTCGTTTTGCTAACGAATGTTATCTAGGTAGGTAGTTTTGTATCCTGTTAACATATACAAAACATATACAAAAAATATATTTCATTTCATTTTTTAAACTGACGCGCCAACTGCAAAAGGCAAAACTTGTCGTAAGTCTCCGTTGACCTATCGATTCGACCATACATGAAGAAATTGTCGAGTGCAGCTTACTAGTTTATGGACCTAGGCTTGACAATTAGGTAGAGAGCCGATATTCGATTATTGCCGTCAGGTAAGAAGGGTTTTGATCCACTGTCCGGATATTATGAATAGAGACTGCAACCCTGTTTATTTGTTGGTCACATTCATCACAGTGATACCTTTATGTGTTTTTTTCTATCTACTCGAAAACGTTTTAAATCTTAGTGTAAGATCAGTGCATAACATAAACGATGATCTGCTATTTCATCAGTAGATACAAGCAAACTATGTGCAATAGGTTTTGAACAGTAGGCCTATTTACTCTCTTTCTCTAAAACAAAATTCATAAACTTTCGTTTTCTTGAATTTCTTTTCAGACACGAGTGGATTGAATTGATGTTGCTGACTCTATATCATTACCTTATTTTTAATTGAAACTTCGTTTTCATTGAGAGATCTTTATTATACTTAGGATCAGAGTTTGGGTGTGGGTATTTCTATTTACTTAGGTAGGTAGGGGACGGGGGGGGGCATAACGGGGACGCGAGGCACGACGGGGCCACACACACATACAAGAAACTGTACACACTAGATGCGTGTTATTGTCGCTAATAGGCGGCCATTTTATATTCGTCTTCAGTCTGACAGTGAGCGGCGACTGGACTGCGCGCGTTTGATTTTTACAACAAATAACGGTTTTTGACGTCATTTAATGTAATTTTAGTGATTACGAATACGTATATATAAAGGTAAGTGTTTAAATTACTACTATACCGTGTTTATTTTGTTTTTGTAGCAACATTACTTATTGATTTGTTTTGAATGAAATCACTCCAACTCTCACTCGTGATGTTTAGATAATTATTTAAAAAAATGTGAGAATTGGGGCATAACGGGGACATGGTTGCGGGGCACCATGGGGTACCCCATTGCGCCCCGTAACTGCTGTCCCCATTATGCCCCTGTTATGTACGTAACCTGAATCTCTCTATCCTGAATGATCTTTTTAATTAAATATTAATTTATTTTGTTTTAGGTAGGTATAAACATGGTACGAACGTACAAAAAAAAAAGTTCAAGCGGTAGTTGGCCCGTAGAAAACATGAAACAGGCAATTGATGCAGTCCTAGGCAAAACAGCGGGCTACAGAAAAGCATCTCAATTGTACGGTGTGCCACAGACCACATTGGAGCGTCACGTCGCCAAAATAAGGAAGGGCGAGTTGTCTCTTAACTCTACTCCAGGTAACTTCAAACCAGTGTTTTCTAAGGAAGAAGAAGAGGAACTCGTGAGGTACATTAAAGAAATGGAACAACGATTGTTTGGATTAACCACTGTCGTCCTACGAAAGTTAGCTTATCAACTAGCAGGAAAAAATGGTAAAGCTCACAATTTTAACCATGATAAAAAGATAGCCGGCGTAGATTGGTTAAAAGGATTCATGAAGCGTCACCCCGATTTATCCATCCGAAAACCTGAAGCTACGTCGGCTGCTCGAGCAATGGGCTTCAATAAAGTAGCTGTAGATAAATTCTATTCATTGCTCGGGGAAGTATATGACAAATATAATCTGACGCCAGATAGAATTTACAATTGCAATGAGACTGGCATATCATGCGTCTCCAAAACAAAGTCCAAAATTATTGCACAAAAGGGAAGAAAACAGGTAGGCTCACTTTCTTCAGCAGAACGAGGGCAGACGGTAACGGTTGAGGTATGTTTTAATGCAGCCGGAACTTACATGCCTCCCATGTTAATATTTCCTCGACTGAGAATGAAGCAAGAGTTGCTGGACAGAGCTCCTCCAGGAACGACGGCAGAATGCAACGCTCGAGGCTGGATGACTACTGAGACGTTCATGATCTGGTTTCAACGGTTTGTTAAGTTTTCTGGGGCCTCAAAAACTAACCCGGTCTTGCTTCTTTTAGATGGCCATGTAACGCACACGCAAAACATAGAGGTTATAGAAAATGCACGCAAATATGGTGTTGTAATGCTTTGCTTTCCTCCGCACTGCACTCACAGGCTCCAACCCCTGGATGTTGGCTTTATGAAACCTTTGAGTGTATACTATGACCATGCCTGCTCTAACTGGTTAAGGTCGCACCCGGGTCGAATAATAACTGCGTTTCAAATAAGCGAAATATTTGCACATGCATATATTCAAGCTGCAACAATGGCTACAGCAATTAATGCGTTTAAAAAATGTGGCATATGGCCATTCAATAAAAATAACTTTACAGATTCTGATTTTTTAGCTGCATCGACTACAGACATCGCGCTTGCAAGTAATGAGCTTGAAACAGCTTCTTTAACTGCCGAAATCCAACAACAACTGCCGCCTGCCCAAGAAGAGCACCCACTTGAAACCGATTTGCCTGCAACTACACCGCCTTCACATCAGAAAACTCCTATATCAGAGCCTCAGCCTGGACCATCAACACAAAATGAACATAGCTTAATACGATCCCCGATTCGAAAAGTATGTCGAGATTTAACAAGTTCCTTCGAAAATGCATCGCCTAAGGACATTATGGCGATCCCAACTGTCGAACAAAGAAACCAAACGAGGAAAAACTATCGCAGAGGGAAAACTGTTGTGCTTACTTCAACCCCCTATAAAAAAGAGTTAGAAGAACGAGAACAACTTAAACGAACGAAGAAGTGTTCTAATCCGAATGATCCCCGGTTAAAGAAAAACTCCAAGAAGCAGAAGACTCAAAAAACTCAC
This sequence comes from Herminia tarsipennalis, assembly GCA_945859575.2. Classification (NCBI taxonomy): domain Eukaryota; kingdom Metazoa; phylum Arthropoda; class Insecta; order Lepidoptera; family Erebidae; genus Herminia; species Herminia tarsipennalis. The sequence goes on from OX243840.2 coordinate 13,903,694, forward strand.
CAGACTCACGAGGATACCATGTGTCTGTACTGCCTTGACGTGAACCACACTTATTTGAAGTCTTTAGAAGGTTGGGTTGCCTGCCAACTATGTGGACAATGGGCTCATACAGCCTGTGCTGGTGTTGACGACGAGAACACAGAAGAAATCCACATCTGCTTATTCTGTGACGAAAAATAAGCACGTACCCCATACTGCCCCGGATTGGGTACCCCATACTGCCCCTACCCCGGGGCACGATGGAGTTTTCATTACAGTTTCGTAAAATTATAATCGAAACCTTATGTGATTAGTTATATCGCCAAATTCTATGCCAAATGATAATTTAATATGTAACCAAAGTTTTGTAATTTGTTTCAATTAATAAAGACATTCCGTTTATTATTTTATAGTTTGTTTCCCTTAACGTCCCCGTTATGCCCCCCTCTCCCCTATTGGGTACTCGTTCGGCTGTATGGGAATTGTCTTTATAAAACACCCGTAGGTACAGGAAATGGCTAGGCCTAGATATATATGCTACCTATACGATGGGCCACGGCCATGACATTTACTCTGATAGGTAGGTGCATAATTATTATTATTTTATTTTTAGTGATACTAATAAGGATATTTTATGCTGTAAATATTCAGAAGACGTGAACAGTATCGCGGCAGGTTTTAATGACGGGTCATTACGAGTTTTCTGTTGTAATACTGGTGAATGTACGAACACATTAGTCGACGACGAAACTCTTTCTTACCCTGGACCTGTCACTGCTATCAAGCACAGACCGGTCAGCGAAGCACACCCATTGACCAATATGTTTTTAGCTTCATGTTAGTACACATTGTTTTCTTTATTTCTGTTCCGTATACCTACATATATATAGAATTATGCATCAATATTCACTTCTTCATGACGAAACCAATATTAGGACTAATACCTATAACTAACCCTACCAAGACAGCATAATGAACCGAAGATATTTAGAACATTATAATGATGAATTTTTTTTTAGATATAAATGGATGTATTAAGTGCTGGAAATATAAATATAATAAATGTTTATATACTATAAGAGAAAAACGGCAAACTTTGGGTTTGACTTACCATCCACGTTTTAGTAAATTTATTACGTATGGAGATGATGCGAAGTTAAATATGTACGACGAAGAAGCACAAACTCAAGAGAGAGCATTTTATTCCAGGTAGGTAAGTTCAATAAATGAACAAATTCGTATTCTTTACAACTGTGAGTATATTCAATATCGGCATAGGTAGTGCCATTTCGCGGGATTCATCAACCGTGATAGAACATTGACATACCACCTCAACTCAAAAATCATCTTCATCTATCAATAAAATGATTCGTAAAAAGGTGTCATTAGTATCACACTGAAGTACCTACCTACTCTAATGAACTATCTGTATTTTTGTATCTATTATTATAGATATGTTTTAGTTGAAAAAAATATCACGTCTGACTGAAAAACCACAAAAGTAGGTATAGAATATTCTTATATTTTGCGTATTTACTTATTTCTGTTTGGTGTTTATTAAATAATAAAGAACACTAATAATATTATAATAAAGAAAAACGTTAGGTACATAGTTCGAAGAAAATAAATATTACGTCCGTTCCATTACTATACACATACGTACTTTACCCGACTTGGGAGTTTTTGTTGCTAGCGGTACAATTTTGACAAGTACATAGTGAAGTTGTCGCGATCGCGATTATCTTCTCATTTAAATGTGCAAGATTCGCATCGGGTGCCGACATGTCACATCGCGTGGGGTGTTAATAGTATCTTTCCCCTTATTTTGGCGCTAAGATATTAATGCAGGTATAAGATATGCAGGTAGGATACTTTTGGACCGACCTCATACTGCTGCGCAAGAGGTCGTGGGTACGACTCAGCAAATTGTTGTTCCTATTCCGGATGTAGGAACATGTGCCCGATAATAATTCTAATGTTTGTAAAGTCCCCCGTAACACAGGGCTTTGTACACTACTACCAGCAGTAGTGTACAAGTCCTGTGCTACATTTTTTTTATTGACAACTCCAGAATTGTCATTTAAAAAATGCTTGAACCTTGGGGAAGTAAGTGCATTCATTTCAATGTCGGATCTACAATTATTTCGAAGGGGGCAAAACTTGATGACGCATATATTGCATTTGGCGCACTTTAAACATGGCATTTGATGCCACTTGAACATAGCACCCGGAGCACGGGCCCCAGATTGCTCCCCCTAGATCCGGCACTGATTCGTTTTCTCGCAAGTGCATAGTGGAGTCGCGGGAATGAATAATTAAAAATAGGCAATTTCTTACATTACTACTTACTTACATACGCCGCACCGCCCGAATGCACATGCATGAATATAATAGAAATATTTCTAAGAGTCATTATTTTATATTTAGCAAACAGAGGAATATAGTGGACGGTCATGCTTCTCGGATATTCGCATGCGCATTTAACCCCAAGTCTCATCACGAACTGATATCAGGTGGTTGGGACGATATAGTCCTCTGTTGGGACGATAGACAACCCTTTGCGACAAAATATTTTAATGGTGTGCATATGTGTGGAGAAGGACTAGATTTTGACAAACCAGGAAGAGAGGTATGTACCTTTTTATTAATTAATGTAGCTAACTTATTGTCATGGAAATGTATGAATTGGACACCGAGACACGGCGTGATGACCGTTGACTTAACCTAAGCCCAACTCACACTTGGCCAATATGCGTAACTTCGAGACAAGCAACGTAACTTCCATCCAGGAGTCGTTATGGGGGCATTACGCCAAACAGGGTTTGGCTCTTCTAAAAATGTGTATATGAAACTTAAATATTACGACACAAAAACATCATGAAATTTTTATCCCCTACTCCTAGTAGTTTTCGATTTTTTGCGGGAAATGTATTTTTTTTAATTCGCTTTTGTCTCGAAAACGGCGTATTATATGGAAATTTTTTGATAATTAAGTAGGTACATGTTTTAAATGCCATGTGCCGGTGAGAAAGGAGAGAGTGAGAAATCCCATGTGTTTTTTCGGCTAGTGACTCTTCCACTTGAAGAGTCACTAGCTGAAAAAATACACTGTATTTCTTACTACCACCACCTTCTCCTCTACTGATATTTCCTGATTTTTTCTAGACTCCGCCCCTTTCGACATTCACATGATTAATGAGCGACCCCTAATTCGTTCTTTGTAACAAGCGATAGCAAGAGTGACGTTAGAATATCGCCATTAAAAAATCACTATCCGTGATATTTGATACGAAAAGACACCTCATCAAATGATAATGATTTCCATGTAGCAATCATTTCCACGCCATTCCTATAAAACGTAAGACGATTTTGGCATGTGAGAAAAAATAAGACCCCACCCCACTGTATTTTACGTATTACGAAACAATTAATAACAGTTTGGTTTGTTTTAATTTAAAAGAAACCATTTTTGTGAACGTTTTTTGTTGTAAGTAGGTACTTATATATTTTTTTTTGTAAAATATATCTGCTTTTATTTTAAAGTTTTTCTTCTCTCGCTCTACCACACTCGCGCGACTGCGCGCGCTTTTTCGAAAGATTTGCGCATTTTTGTGACCTTACATATGAACTATCAAGACTTGACCCCCCACCCTTCTTGTAACAAAAAATAAGACATAGTCGACCTCCGTCCCACTAAATCGTCTATACGTACTAAAGGTATTGACTCTAACAAACATCACACCCCTCTTTACATATAGGGGAGGTAGGTAGGTACCCTCAGAAAAATATTTTTCAAGATTTTATTCTTACACTTTGTCGGCGTAAGTAATATGTTTGTCCACGGACATGGCAAAACTATAAGGGTTCCGTTTTGCCATTTTGGCTACGGAACCCTTAAAACGCTATTTAGCTATGTTAACAAAAAAACATCTACCTATATCCCAAACTTCAGCGTTCTTGTCTTAGTAATTTGGGCTGTGCGTTGATTAATCGGCCAAAATAAACTATTTTAGAAATAGACAATATTAGAAGGGGACGAGAATTAAGCTAACTACTATAGGCATGGGCGCGTACCCAGCTTTTGACCCAGGTATACCCAACCAGTAATTTTTTGAGGTTAGTTCCCATTTTGAATTTCCGCGCCAATTGCAAAGGACTCAGAACTAGAGCTATAAATTTATAGAACTGTTTATTAACATAAAGTCACAGCTCGACAGGAGGGGGAAGAGAGAGGGAGAAGAGAGCTCGATCCAAAGAAAAAAGAGCATTTGAAAAGTGAAATTTACACTCGCCAACACGCAACATAACAGTTTGACCTTAGAAGCCATTGAACAAGCTAGGGAGCGTCCAATCAGCAGCGCGAAGGGAAACTCAGCGGGGTATCACAAGCCACTCACGCAACCAGAGGGGCGCAGCGTGAAGCCAGAAGTCACAGCGCTTGCTGATAAATATGTGTGAACTTAGAAGCTATTCAGCGAGCTGTAGGCCTCAGTGCGATCTTATAGTCACTGCACGAATGGGCCCCGGGCCCCTTTATTCCTCAAAGCTACTGCGCAAGAAGAGGAGTACTACTTGAACTTAAAAGTCACAGCGCAAGCAGCGCGTAGGCAGACGTTTATGCGTGAGCTGTTCAGTTAGAAGGCAATAAGTGAGTTGGAGTCGCGGCATGATCTTAAAAGTCAGAGCACGAGAAGAAGTGCGCAGCGTGTATTTAATAACACAAATAAGGGACCTCAACGCCAAACTTAAATTCAATCAATTAGTCTGTATTGGTCCACTGCTGGAGTAGAGTACCTTGCCCCCTCTAGAACCGAACCTGCCCAGTAATCGCTCAATATCGTCAAAATTCGCTAGTGCAGATACCTTGTTTCAAAACTCGCGCAGTAGATTTTTAAAACGGGGATAATTTTTGGGCCATTTAAAAAAAATAGAATCGGGGCAACATCGCCCTTCCTTTTCTGTATTTCATACCCGCATTACGTTATTATCAATATTTTATATATCTGACCTTTACTTAGTTATAGTGGGACATAAATATAAATTTTATCGAAAACTGTTGGTATATACTTAGGCATTCAGGTTCCAGGGGAGGGTGGGCAGCTGCTGCCCCTACCTGACCCCCCTGCGTACGCCCATGACTATAGGTATGTTAACATTTATAGTAACCTCTTGTGACATGCCTGTCAACAGAGATTCAGAGTTTAGATGCAAAAATAGGGGTAGTAAATGTTCCTGAAGTCACCACTTCTACACCTTGTCGTAAGAGAAGTGACTATCCTAGCGACTTTCAGCCTTGAAATATCCGCCACCTTAAGTAAAGATTCCAGAATCAAATATACACGCTTAAAATATGATGCCATCAAACAACAGCCCATGATGGCATCACCCAGCGATAGAACCCTGAATACACACTGCTTCCAAAAACACTTCGAAATAGAGCTCACAGACAAAAACCGACCTCGGAACTGGAGTCGGAATCTTTTCAGGTTATCTAAACATCAACATTTCCAGGCCCCTAGGAATGCACAACCCTGTCTTTAAAGCGAAATGTGTAGGCATTACCCAAGCAGTAAACACCATAGAGGTCAGGGAAGTCACGGATAATCGTATACTCTCCGACAGTGCCTCAGTTCATCAATCCATAAAAAAAAACCAGATCACGTCGAGACTAATACTGGAATGCCATAATGTACTAGAACGCATTACGGTATTAAATCGCAACACGGACACATTACAATGGATTATGGGATACAGTGGATCACTTGGAAACGATGCAGCTGATGAACTGCCCAGGAGAGGTTCTAACATGAAAGCCTTCGGACCGGAATCTATTGTACCTATTCCGGCGTAATGCCTTCTATAACAGCGAGAGCTGAAGGTGGAGAGGAGTAGACTAGACATCTAATATACAGACACCCTTTCTCATTCCGATGTGATAGATTAGGCTCCGATTACTCATTCCAATTTCGTAGCTTGTTTATAGGTACCTAGACACTGTTTTTATTAAAGAACTATCCGAACGCCGACTACATTAACTATTCGTTCGTCTGTAATAACTTCTCATTGCTTTTTTATCTCATATGTTGCAGATATTGACGTGTTCCTGGCAAGAAAACGATTGCATTCAGATTTGGGATTACGGGTCATGTAAACTAATAACAACGATTGTACCAGACAAGTATCCCTCAAAACTATATTGCGGTAAACTAGTGCCACAAACCAACCTAATGGTGTGCGGTGGATCGGACTCCAATATCTTGAGAGTGGTAGATGTAAAAATGAAAGTCGTAAGTATTATATAATTCTTTGACGAATAATTATCAGCCTACATGGGAAATAGGGGTTTATTCCCTTGGCATCTATTAACACCCAAATCAGTAAGAGAGTTTCGTTGAAAAAAAAACAATACTGTTACTTACCTACTACAACTTTTGTTTCCAACTAGTAACACAGCTAAATACCTACTATACTAGTGTTTCAGAATGGGGAAAAAATACCTACTCATTCGGGGCAGAGGGGGCAGCTGCGCCCTTGGTACGCCCATGGACATGGACCATTTTCCACATTTCTGGAAACACACCCAATAACAGTGACTTATTAAATAATGTAGTAAGTGGTACAGCTAGAAATTTAGAGCATCTCATTAAGAAGGGAGGAATTGTATCTGGTCCAGCTGCTTTATCACAATTTAAGAAAGACAGGCTGTCTCGCACTTATTTGACTTTAATTTTAGGTTTTTGATTAAATAAAAATGAAATAAATGGGCGAAATAACTGTATGAATCAGCATTGTACGAAGTTCTAGACGGTGCGGTGGTTTGATTCTCGAAATAGAATTAGATGTAAGCGTGATTTGTACACTGACTGGAAATGGGAACCAAATAGATTGCAAATTTTCTTCAGTCAATTGCTATTTTGAGGCGCTCGTTAATCGCGCTAAATATCGCAGTGTGCAGTGTTCCACAGGTTGTAGGGCCATTCCTGTAGAATATCAGTTACAACAACGGGTGGACAACACTCCTCACTATATCGTAGAACCACGCTACACTGACGACACTTCGTCGCGGCTTAGGATAGAAGGTTAAGGTTTAGGCTTAAGATCTTAGGTAAGAAGGTTTGGGTGTAACTCGGAACGAGTCTTAAGGCTTTGCCGCAAACACTCTGAAACTCTATTCCGGTGGCAGAGGGAAACAATGTCTCCTTTCGAAGAATATAATTGAGCAGCCTGTGGCCCTATTTAGACTTTCAGTTTTGGCACTGATCTCGACAGCCTGCAAAGTGGCAACCCCGCGAACGTCTTATGGGTCAGCCAACGCCGTCATAGGATAAACTGTCATTTTTTTACCGAAACGAGCATCTATTCCGTAAAGGACAGCGTCATCCTCTACTAAAGACCACTATGACGGACCATCTAGTGGTTTTTAGTTGTTGACTCCATCATACCAGTTTATCCATGCCCTCACTGGAGTCGCATTAATGGGGATTTATGCACACGTTATTAGTACGTGCCTCTGGTATTAGGAGTATAAAGGGGTGCTGCAGAAAGACTCTCCAGGGGCGCCGCTATGGCTAAGGCCATTACTAGGTAACTGTTACTGGTTTGGGTATTACTGGATGGGAATAAACCTAAAAAGTAGTTGCGAGAAATGGATTTTTCGTGTACCTACCTACCTACCCTCATCATTTACAAAGCAAATGTGTCATTTATTGGGCAATCATTTCATTATCCGATATTCATAAAACATGAGAACTCGTAAATACTACATGCTTCACCCGCGCGGATAAACGAGAGTATTAGTAGAGCACGAGTAGAATCCCATTCAGACACAACCGCGTCACTACGAACAGTAGGCCAGAAACACAAAAACATAGAAAATATCCATAGTAAATGGTACAGGATCCCTAGAACAAATTTTCAAATATTAGATACCAAACTGGAATTGTAGCTTCATTTTGACGAGACGCCCAACTTTATGTTAGTAGAACAGATACGAATGGGTGAATGTAGAAAATTAATTACTAACAACTATTTTAAGCTATTGCATAGCTTCTATCGCGGGCCTTGAGCGCGGGGACCGAATCCAGAAATTCCGTAACGAAAAAACCTCACGCTCCCCACTCCGACGGGCACAGCGGTGACACTTTTTAGTTTTGCCATCTATCGATGAATAGCAGAACTTTTAATTACTTTTTTTTAAAATTTAAAAAGAAAAAAAAACTTTAAAATTTTTTTTACTTATGCTTTTTTAAAAAAAAATTAAAGAAAAAAAAATTTTTTTTTTTTTATAAGTAATTCAAAATAAAAAAAACATTTTTAATTTTTTTTTTAATTGCTTAAGTTGATAAAAATGCTATGCAATAGCTTTACCGCGGCAGTCCCCGAGTGCCACACATTTTTCAAATATTTTGTTCACTTCAATCTTCAGGTAATTACAAAATTTAACCGATAAAACTATTCTTTTACAAAATGGATGGTTTAACCAAAGCTTCCGCCACTACGAACATGTACCAATTACGAGGACATCAAAAGTTATTACTACCTAACCCGCGGATTTTTCTGTATTCTTTAGTTAAATGCCTGCATAATTAAATGGTCGCTTTTGTCCAACAATTTGAATCGTTTGTTACCCCATTCCTACGCCAGGGAGTTGTCAGTTCTACGATATAACTTTTTTATTACGAACTGTAGGACAAAAATAAACTTGAAAGTGATAGGTACCTAAGTATATTCTTTACTCAAACAAGTCAGTGTCCTACGAAAAAGCTCGAAATATATTATTATAAAAATTTGGAGCATACAATAAATCGCCGAAAATCTGCCAATTAGATTTTTCGGTATCATGACATCATAGTCTGTGACACTTTGGGGAGGGGGGGGGGGGGAGAACGGTTCTAATGACACCTCACAATTCAAAATCGACCAATCAGTTTAGTCTACAGAAGGTAACAATGGAACAGACATACAAACATAAATACATAGGTATACATACGCGCGAAAAACATTACCCTCCTTCTGGGTCAGTCGGGTAAAAATATCCGTATTTTCTGATGTTGTAACAACTTCTAACTGCAGTAGGAAGAATGGTAATCAATTTACCGACATTACTACTGATAGTAACACGAGCAACATGACACTTCAGGTAAGTTGTCATTTTCGGATGCGGTCGTTTTCGGAAGCGGTCGTTTTCGGAAGTGGTAATTTTCGGAATTTGTCCTTATATTATTGCTGTTTGATGTTTGTAGTAATACGTTTAAATTCAGTATGTGACTTGAATTTATAATGCCATTTGTAAATTATAATGAAACACGGTAAAAATATATACAGACCATATATATAGGACTGGAAAAACAGACCATTCAAATTGTAGGACAAAGCTACCATTTAATTAAGCAAACATTCAACTAAAGAATACCAAAAAATCCGCTGGTTAGTAATAACTTTGATACCCTCATACATATCAACCCATATGATGGCCCACTGCTGGGCACGGGTCTCCCCAGTAGAACCTACTAGTATGTAGATCCTGGGGGTAATTGCCATAATCGCCACGCTTGGCGAGCGGGTTGGCGATCGCAGTAAGGCTTTAAATACGCAGAGGACGCTGCTGCCCGTCCTCCGGGGTGAAATCCCTTAGTCGCCTTGACGACACCCACGGGTAGAGATGGGAATAGATACCCTCATAATTGGTACATATTCGTAGTGGCGAAAGCTTTCGTTAAACCATCTATCTAAATCCTGTACATAGTTTTTTCGTATATACAGGATTATTTGTAATATACTAATAACCTCCAGTTTTGCAAAATATTTAATATTTTGGAGTTATGACCGAAAACAACTGTAACCACCTACCTACCGACTATTTTACTGGCGTAAAATCTTTGTTTATTGTGAATTTTGACTAAGAAACACCAATTTTACTCCGGGGTCTCTCAGATGTGTGGTAAATCGTTTGTGACAAAAGTAGGTGGTAGGAGGTGAAGGGTTAAGGTGTATTTTTTTTTTCAAAAATTATATTACAAAGTTATTTGGTTTAATGTAAAGAAGCCAAGAGCGGAAGGTTTGTGTTGTAATTACATTGTGAAGTAAAAAAATTGTTGTTAGTAGGTAATCAACTTCTTCTTCTACATTTAACTATTCGACATCTTTAACATCGGTTCTCCCACTAACGTACCACTGTATAAATTTGTCGAATACATAAAGTCGGGTGTCTCGTCAAAACGTAGCTACTATAACGATTTCTGCTAGGTATCTTAAATTTGAAAATTCGTTCTAGAGATCCTGGTATAAAACAACTTTCATATTTATAAACGACTAGCTGACGCAACTTCGTCTGCGTCAATTATCCCCGCTTTTGTAACATTGGTCGTAGCGTCATGTTTTATAGCCTTCCTCGATAAATGAGCTATTCAACAGTAAAATAATTGTTCAATCCGAACTAGTAGTTCCTGTGATTATTGCGTTCAACTAAACAAACAAACTCTTCAGCTTTATTATATTAGTATAAATTGTACCAGACCTCAAGTACTACTCTGTTAGAGTGAATTTAACAATTGTTGCATGTTATAGAGTCTACAGAAGCTCAGTCAACTATTACAAAACACATTTATTTTTCAGACTGAGTGTTGCATTAAGAATAATCCAGGCGATATTTACGCCTTTGACTTCGGTACTGTAAGAAGAAAAACAAAAAAGGGCACAGACTCTTATAAAAAGCTAAGCAGCGAACTCGGCACCGTCCCTCGTGTGGCCTACGTGACAGGTCAAAGGCTTGAGACTGTAGATTTTGGGTGTTGAAAAATCATTGTGAACATGTTGTAACGATACAATTTTCAGAAGCTTTATTTTTTTATATAGTGTCTGTACTTTTCGAATAAACTTGTATTGTGATCCATTAAAATTGTCTAGCACAATTATTTAACGACTTACTAACGTTTCGGGTGGGAACTCAATATAAGAAACTAAGAAACGCTGACGTAAAAGTTGTACATCAGTTGTATTGAATTTATTCTCCCTTTTAACATTTCTCTACTCACAAACAGCCGTTTATACAATTTTAAGTGATAGTCAAATACACTGTGATTTCATTTGTAAATATAGTATATAAAACTCTAGAAAGATAAAATATCGAGTTTGGCAAGAATTCATAATAAATAAAAAACATAAATACTTCTACATAGTATTATATACAGGATTTGAACATCTGTTTGACCGATTCAAGTTGAGCCTCGTCAACGGATGGGTCTTCCCATGTTGCAATTGTTTTTTAGTTTGAGCTTTCGACATCACAGTAGATACGACCACATCCCCGAGGTCCAGCGGCGCCAGAGCCACGACCGTGGGCGCGGGCGGCGGCCGCTCGGCGCCGCGCGCGCAGAACGAGTGCCGCAGCGCCGAGCCGCCCGCGCCCAGCCGCGACTTCTTGGGGCCCGACGCGCAGCGCGCGCGGCTCGGCCGGTCGTAGCGGTCCACCAGGTCCCTGACGGACAGGTCCTCGCCCGAGGGCGGCGACGCCGGCGGCCGCTCGCGGCCCTCCGCGGTCGCCGAGCGGCCGCGCGACTCGGGCCGGCGCGCGAAGTCGCCCTCGGAGCGCGCCTCGAACTCCTTCTTGAGGTTGCTGACGAGCCCCTGCGCGGCGGGCGGCGCGGCGCGCGGCAGGTCGCCGTGCGAGGCGCAGGCGGCGCGGCGGCGGCGCAGGCCGGCGGGCCCGCGCGCGCGCGCGTCGGCGGGCGCGGACGCGGACATGCGGCCGCTCCACGTGGACGCGCCGCGGTCGCGCGCGCGCTCCATGCGCGCGGCCGCGTTCACCAGCTCCGTCATTATGGCACACGATTCGTTGAATTTCCGTTCGTTGTCCGCCCGCCGGGCCGCCGGGCGCGTCTCGGTGTGCTCGGAGATGATGCCGAGGTCCACCGGGCCGGGCTCGTCGCGCGGCGGCGGGCGCGCGCGCGTGTCGTGCGAGCTCCAGGAGGAGTGCCGCGACAGCTCGACGGCGCTGTCGAAGGAGCTCCAGGAGCTCTGTCTGCTCGGCGGGGGCGCGTCCTCGTCGACGGCTCTTCTCTCGTCGCACTCTAAGTTCGAACGTTCTACAATATTACCGATTATGTCACTAGTTGTCACTTTATTCGTCTTTACGTCTATAATACCACTGTCACTTTTCGCTATATTATCACTATTGCTATTTGTCCGATTTTCGTCACCCCTAGGCCACGGGGCCTCCCCTGGATCCCACGTGTGTATTTTTTCCACTTCGAAATTTGATTGGGTACATTTGTGACTTAAATTTTTGGATGGTGAAACTTGCAAGGGTTTACTCGGCGCATCGGACGTTAACGTCGACGCGACCGGTGCATCCGATAATTTGTTAATTTGCGGTTCATTTTGATTGCCAAAAATTAACCTCTGAGATCTTTTACTGAAATCTTTTCTATCACCCGATCCTGCGTTTTCTATTTCATTTACTATATGCTTAACGGACGGGGCGCCTTCTTCTTTCAATCGCATGATTTGATTCGGCGAGACGCTATAACTTCCATTAGCGCAAGGCATTAACATATGGCGAGTTTCGAAGGGTAAATTTTCTAGGGAAACTGAAGTTGGAGGTGGCGGAGGTAACAATTCAGAGGCGAGCTTGGTGTCTGGCGACCACGATCGTGGTCTCCCCGTGTATGAGCCAGTTAAAGCTAGCACAAAAGGCATCGGATCCATGACTTTGCTTTCAGTTTTGGACATATTTTTTGGAGATTTTAGATTGGTTTCAGACTTGGACCGCTGTAATTTTTCCTTATTCTTCATTGCGTCTAATATACCTTGGTATGTTTCCAGTTGATTTAAAAAGTTTGTATTCGGTTTAATACAGCTCCGTTTGGTCTTTACGTGTTTAAGCGCTTTTTCAAAATTCCAGTTAAAAGCTTTCATAGCATAAGCGATCACTACAGATGCGGATCTGCTAATACCCATTTTGCAATGAACAAGAACTTTGGAGCCTTCATTTCTAGCTTTATTTATATATTTGAATGTATTGTCCCAATGCTTCAATAGGTCAGTCTTCTCGTCATCGTAAACTCTAATGTTAAGATAGTCGAACATACCAGGAAAAAAATTATCAATCTCTCTTGTAACATTTAATATGTGTCGCACCCTGTAACAACAAAAAAAACAGGTTAATAAAATGCTTTATTCACTTAGGATGATTCTACATGAACATGTAATGCCAAGTTCAAAAAGAACAAGGCAATAAAATCTCGCCACTCTTTTCAACTTGACAATTTTTTTTTTATAAACTTGATATGGGGATAAGGTGCTGCCACTAATATATTTACACCATGTTAGAGGACTGACGCAAATTATATTAAATGCGATAAGTGGAAACAGATCCATTAGTGAATCGAATTGGAATACTCCATAGGGAGGAGAAGTACCTCTATGATCGCGGGTTCGAATCCCGTCTAAAACGAATGTTTACTTCATACATTTACCTTTTATCTACAAAAATAATAAGTATAAATTGAGTTTGAGGCTTGTAGCAATAATAAAACATTTTTATTCCCTTCTTATTAGGCCTAAGAAAGCTGCCATATCCTCAAATAATGATGTGTATAGATTCGTCACTGCTCCTAAATTAATATCGCCAAAACCGATTCGTCTTCACTATAAGTTCAATGAACTCGATAAGATTTAATCGATCCATTATATGATCCATATAATTTTACCGTTGGTTCATTACTTACTTCATATTCCAAATGTAAGTTAAGTTAACATAGATCTATATTTTAATACCAGTTCGAAAGCTTTAGTGTTCCCATTGCAATCAAGACCTCCGTAACTCCAGAAACACTATATTAATAATTATAAGCACTTAAACAGCGGCTATCCATATCTCCTACATACTCAAAAGTGCGCTATGATTCATTAACAACAAATTATTCTAAATCTAGAATATTGGAGGCAAATAAATCTTAACCTAAAGCCAGTCACAAACTTGATGGGGCATAATAAAGTTAGGTCAAAAAAGATAGTCATAATAACACACCCATTCCGTTGTAATTCCTCCAAATTGCTTGCATTCCATTCGGAGCCAAGGTAAACATGGTCGAAAATCTCAGTGGGCGCATCCATCTGTCCCAGTATAGTGAGCATCTCGTGATCGATAAATGACTTATACTCGGCGAGGTCCATATCTAGGTCCTCTTCGAGCCGTCCTCGGATTGCCTTGCTGGTCACCTCGTCCAAATCCACGCTCATCATAATTTCTTTCAACGTGCAACGAATAACACGCTCAGTTTCATCCCTTTCTCTGGGCCTATAAAAAAATAAACATTCTTTTATGAAAAAAACATATCATAGTTTCAAATCTGAAAATAATGTTACCAAAACAAAAGAACAATGTTTGATAATAGTATCTTATTTTGTTCTCGTAATTAGCACCAGTTAGTTTTCAGTTTATTTGTATGGTAAAAAAATAAATAGGAAAATGACACAACAGTAAAATGTAGATATAAAATACACAGACAAAATCAGTTAGGCGTTCAAAATTATTGTATTCAAAATGTTATAATCAGAGAAACAAAACATATTCAAGTTGTTGTGGTGCGAAAAAGAAATCTCGAGGATACACAATGATCGCAGCCCTGAAGTGGTTTACATCTTTGCATGCTTGTAATGTATTTTAATTAACGCATTGGCCGACGTTCGATCCTTATCTAGGTCAAGAAACTAGGTCTAGGCACTAACTCATACGCATTTATGAATTTATATAGCCGATGTACAAATTTTGGTAATCATTTTGCTTCAGTGAAAAAGTTCATATTTGAAAATTAGGGCCACATTTACACGATGCCATTTTCTCGTACTTTTAACTTCTTGGCGTTTCGACAGGAAACATTATAAACAAATAATAACTAAAATATAATAATTGAATTGACGTCTACTGCATTGTCTGCGGCAGTTATCAAGTCCTCCTGTGATCAAGCCTCGGGCACACAGGACACTCTTTAATGTACAATTAAAGGCTCATTTAAAAGGTCAATACCTACATTATGTTGTTTAAATAACGCAAGTCAGTATGTCAATAAAATGCAACAGGCAAGAAACTTGAATGAAAGTAAACTCACTTGTGTCTTAATGAATCAGGTGAGGGCGGGCGGCGGGACTCGATGCAGTCCATGGCATGCCACTCGTTGAGACAAGACCGGTCGGAGTTCACGTGCGCCTCATAGTAGGAACACCACGAGTGCGACGTACCACCGGAGTAGTGGTTCAACTCGCGGGCTTGTGCACTCGCGCGGTGCAGAGTCTGTAACGCCGACCTGAAACGGTTTTCAATATGTTTAGTATTTTATTAAATAACTAATAACTTATGACCGGCGTAGGTAGTGCCATTTAGGATCAATGACCTCAAATGCTATGTTAACATGGATATTACCCGGGATCCCGGAATTTATAAATAATGTAATCGTCAATAATGAATAGTTTAAGAATTGTTTGTGTAGATAAGAATATTTACTATTGAATCGTAACGCCATAGCAAATTGGATGACTTTTATGTAACAGTTTTTCTTTTACAGGTAAAGTATTTAAACACTATTTAAACATTAGATAAAGGTGAATCTTAAAAACCGTGATTTTTGTGATGAGGTGGTATATCCACGTTCTGCTACGGTTGACAAATCCCGCGAAATGGCACTACCTGTGCCGATCATTGTTAATAAAATTATATAGGCATCATAGTGAAGTACTGTGACTTAATTCGCATTATAAGTAAGTAACTGTAACTCGCACTTACCACATGGCCTGCACAGATACTGGCTTGAAAATGTGCTGTTGATTGCACACACATACACTGAATCCTCTGTGGACAATGAATCCCTAATTAGTTATTGTTCTGGCTTTAGTAAAAGTATTCATTGAGGAAAACTGTATCACGTCGTTATAGTCTCTAATTGGTGACGAAGTACCTACCCTAGGTGGGTAGGACACTTCGATATGATTTGATAGATCTATACTAGTGGTCGCCCAGTGGTGGTTTTTTTTATTTATTTTTTGTTAATATTAGCACTCTGCACTAATTCTCTATATAAACAATACGCGTGCGAAATTTCATACTCCTCCGTCCGCGCAATTCTCGTAAAAGGGGTACAAGCCTCTTGCTTCACTTATTAATTCATGATGTTTTAATTTATTCACAAAGTTTTAGGACAATTTTCCAGAATACAAAGAAATCTAGGCTATAATCTATCTCTGTGCCAAATTCCATCCAAATCATTTCAGACATGCTGGAGTGATTGGGTACCTAACAAACATGCATCCATCCAAATATTAGTATAGAAGTATAAACTAGGTAATTACAAATATCTAGTATGTTGTTTGTTTCGCCCGCGGTCCGCCCGCGTGTATGTGCTCGCGATAAAAACTAACCTATGTCCTTTCCCGACACTTAAGCTATCTTCATACCAAATTTAATTTCAATCGATTCAGCGGTTTAAGCGTGAAAACGTAACGGAGAGAGAGAATTACTTTCCCATTTTTATGCTGCCTTACAAATGCCCTCTGCTTTACAAATACGACATTTCAAAGATCTTACTTAAAAACTGACGAAGTTTGATAAAAACCTGCAACACCTGTTTTACCCACTTAGGGAATAATTTTCCAAACGTTGAAACCCGTAGTTCATTATTTTAAACCAAACAACCAAATACGAAATGTCCCAAATTTAACTATAGAACGGACGGAGTTTCATACAAACTTACAACCACTACTTTACCCCTTTAGGGGATGAATTTCCAAAAATCCCTTCTTATCGGATGCCTACGAATAAGGGATACTTCTTCGATATTTCACCTCTCTACGATCAGCGGTTTAGTCAGTCAGGACAAGAATTTTATACAAATAGATTATTACGTTTTTTTTATTAACAGAACTTTTCAAAACAGATAAAATGTTATTCTGCTAAAAAAATACAATTTCCCTTTTTTGGCTTATTTAAAAGTTACAAATAATTCCAAAGGTTTTCTGTTATCACTTACCCATCACCGTCCAATTTAATAGATGTATCTGCAAGAACACGAAGTACGAGTCCGACGGTGGTGTGCTCATTGCAATCGATACCGAGCAGCGCCGCCTCGTTACTGCGACATACCACTACCAGGTACCTGGTGCGTCCTGCATGAGCACTCTCCAGTTTCACCGCCTAGCGGAATATAATACACGTTTACCACTAAGTAACCACCAACATTTATGTACAAAACACTGTAAAACAGTAACATTTAACAATTTTATTCGATTCCTCGAAATTTACACCGGAACTCAACGTTTTATCGGTCACGAATGTAATCAATTAAAACATATTTTTAAATACAGATCCGTATGCAAGCGTGCGTGCGAAGGCTCTCACTATTAGTACAATAACCAATATTCAATTAAATCGAAATAAATGTAAGGTATTTTGCAAAGTAATCTAAGTATCAAATTGATCGAAGTACCGAAAGGAATTTTATGTACAGCAAAATGAAATAAATAGATTTGGTACCATTTTGAGCGTTTCCTCGGGACGCAATAAATAGAACATGGACTGTAGATGATGTTGTATGTCAGGCTGGGAGAGCACACGCGCCGGCGAGCGCCACTGACAGCCGCGCTCTGCACTGCCCAGCACCACTGCTGCACCCTTGTTTGCGAAGTAGCACTCATTGAGACTGCAACAATACAAAATATTGTAATATCCTTTGTCTGACAGCAGCATCGTAAACTTATTCGTAACTCCCAAAAAGAGAAACCAATAGCAATACAGTTTATTCAGCTGTTTTGAAGAAGATTAGTCTTTTACTCATTGGTTCTTGGTTTATTTTTATATTGTGTTTTTCCTAATGTATGCATACATTTAGTTTGTTCGACTTCTAGCGTTGTTCTTCCCAAACATGTTGGGATCGGCTAGTCTAACCAGGTTTCTGAGCGACTGCCATCAGACCTCTGCAACCCAAAGTGATAGATATTGTAAGTACTAGTACCAATTGCACAGAATATTCAAATACTTGTACAAGTACCAGCTGTCGCAGGTTCTGACTCCCCATATCAACAGTCACAGGTGTTGATGACATCCGGGGCGACGACAGTATTTACGTGCTTTCTGAAGCAGAGCGCAACTGTAACTTTGAATAATTGGTGGCATAATATATTTTTTGGTTATTTTATTTATTAATTTTATGGGCGTTAGAAATTATATTTAGGTAATGCAAGATTAGCTACATAAAAATATAAATAAAATATGATTTACATAGGTAGGTACATAAGAATACCCATATTTATTAATACCTTATTAGTGAAAGTAAAATATTATAAAATGGATATTGTACCCGATTTTTCCACTTTCGTTAGTAAAAATTATCTAGGTTGGTATCTTTATCTACAGCCTACATTATTTATTATTTTTGAGTTGAGACATTTTCGCCTATTTTCCAATGGTTATTTATTGTACTAAGACTAGGTCAATTCGAAATTCGGAACTGTGAAAATAATAATAGCTCAGTTTGTCGACATTTTCGCGACTTTAGCTAACTACATGTGGGTTAACCCACATAATATTCTTGGGAATAATAAGATGGTGAAAATTATAACACCGGATTAGACTAACTATACCGAATTAAATGTCCAAAATTTCCGTACCTACTTTAACTTATGCCAAGTAACTACAGTGACTATACACTCGACGATAAGGCCACATATATAACCATACACATACATAACATAACAACACATACTTAACCTTCAATTAAATATAAAAATAACTAAAAACGATTCATTAAAGCTTATTGTTGAACGTTAAGGACCTGCACATCCTATTTATTATTATTACAACCACAACGAACTATAGGCAATTAATTCAAATAAGTAGGTGCATATCTAACATTGTTTTCGATTTTATCAAACATTACTTTATCATGTTATAAAACGGCGTACCTTGATCATAATTACTTTTAAAACATAATGCAACCGTGAAATGTATGAATGACGCCATTTTTAGTAAAGTTGTTGCAATTCGTCTTGCGGGCGGCGTATTTAACCTCCCTTTCACTAGCGCAGGCGCAAGCCGGCATCTCCGGTGGCGCACGGCGCCGCGGCTGCCGCCGTGCCGCCTGCGAGGACCGACGCGCTGGCTGGCTTGTGGGTATGCCTCAACGCATTCATTTGTATTGGGCTATTTATTATTAAGTATGCGTCACTACCTCATTACTACCAAAGTATCGACGCATAGAGTCAATACAGTACTTTGAAGTTTTGCACGTTCAGAAGTCGAATATACCGCGACTTATCAAGTTGGTTACTTTATTAACCGTTACTTTATTTCCGACTAGTTTACTAAGTGTTTACTTAGTAAACTAGTCGGAATAAGTGTTCCATCCAATGTGTTAAAGTTAACGCTGACAATGGCAATTTCAAAAAGAGAACTCAAACGCATTTATCGCACTATGACATTTACCTTCATACGGGTCGAGTACCTTTCAAAAAAGGTAAGTTAATACCAACCGTAAAATGTAAAGATGAGGTCATTCGAAAATAGCACTACAGGAATCGAGTGTGTATTATGTATATTGCTATATATGGGAGGGTGAAGTAAAGCTAACAATAGAATGAAAAATAGATTCACGATGATAGTAAGCAACGAACCAAAGTTGACTTGCATTAAAGCGGCAAGGGCGGTTTCTCTCAAGGTTCATTAAAAATAGCCACGCCGGATCGTTGCCAAAACGTTGCGTTGCCCGCCCATACTATACGTAGACACAAGCGTGAACGCGGCGGCCGCCCATCGCGCGTTCCGCCAACCTTACCCAATTCGGAGTAGGTACACCGCACCGTGCTTTTGTTAGTTACGACATGGTCCGGTGCTGAAGCTTCGGGTTCTATCGCACCAATATGGATAAATATAATATCAAAAATAATTTAGGCCAAATGTATAAAACAACCTTAATCTGCTGTTGAGAAACTATTTACAAGAAAATCCTACAATACTAGGTACTACACATGTTTTTGTCGCCTGGACAAATTTACGTGAGTGACGGGCGACACTATGACTGAAATTTTTAATAAGTCAGTAAATGATTAAGACTTTATTCCGTAATAACTTCTAAAAGTATATCAGATTTAGATGACTGAGGAATTGTTAGGACTGTTGAATGACTCCGGCTAGGTTTATTATGGCGTCAGTAGCGATTGAAGTCACACTTCATTTATATTTTCTTCTGATCAAGTGAATATAAGTATAACTTTGTTTGAGTGAATTTGTATTAATTTTAAACCCTGTAGATATGTTCTTGTAAAATAAATCCAACAATAAATGGAACGACAGTATAGACCAGATGCTGCCCCTATTTTGCCGCGAAATTAATATGATTGGGCATGAACATGGCCTATTTATAGTAGTAGTAGCTAGATCATTTCGCCATTATTATAATAATATTTTTATGAAAAACAACTTACATTTAAGAATTATTTTTCTCAAAAGTTGAACATTTTCTACAAATCGTTATTATGGTTCTGTTATCTGTACAGATTATGAAGTATTCTTTTTTGTTTATATCTAATACAATAATTACATCATTTGTTTTACTATGTAACAGTCATATCTATTCGATGATGAGAAAGATTATAGAGCGATTGGGACAGATTCATAAATTATACGTGTTTGTTAAATAGGTACTTTTTCTATATCTAACTGCTTAAACTAATTATATTCTATTGTTTAAAATTCTGGCCAATCGGTTCTTATATAACAAACTAACTTATTTGGCCATTTAACATAGGTACAAGATTTAATAATCATCGAGATACATTAGCAACAGAGATAGAATTTATTTCTAAATTGATAATAAAATTTATTTTTATTTTCTAATTAAAAGTACCAAATACAATTTCATATGCATTTAGTAAAAAACCGAGCAAGAGCATGTCGGAACATGCTCAGTGTAGGGTTCCGCAACCGTTGCCGTATGAAAAAATCCGAATTGAATAATTTCACCAGCAGTTTTTCGGCAATAACTCAATGACATTATATCTAATCATATCCGAAAAAAAATAAGTTTAAAGTATTTCTTAAGCGCTACCTTCTTGATTCTTTAAAATTTTTGGTCACACGGTCAAAAGTTATAGGGTCACAATTTATGCAACCTTAAGAACGATTATTGCCAAAAATATTTCTAGATAATGTAAGAGTTTAGTAGAAGCCTTAAAATGTTTTTAAAAGACTTGTCAAAAGAAGCGCCACAAGTTGACATTTGTTTGAAAAAAAATTAGCTTTTGTTACATGTATGGAACGGATTGCCCCCCCCCCCCTCCCTAAAATATTTATTTTTATTGTTTAACTATCAAACTTAAAAACAATATTCATCGTGTAATTATCAATATTCATTGAGAAAAATGCCTGTGACATACATACGGACGGACGGATGGACGGACGGACAGACAGACGGACAGACGAACAGTTTATAGGGTTCCGTAGCCGAGCCATTTTGCCCACGCACCCTAAAAATTGACAAAACTGTTCGTCCGTCCGCAGCGTAGCTTAAATACTCTAGTACTAGAAGGCTGTAATTTTGCACGGATACACATACATATTACTTATGACGACAAAGTGAAAGAATAAAATTAAAAAAAAAAAAAAATTGCGTAGCTCCCTTGTTTGTAAAGTAGGGATGTGATTTTTTTTTCTCACCTACCCCATCATGTGGGGTATCATTAGATACCTAGGTCTTTTAAAAACACTTAAGGGATCCGTTTGTGAAATGTTAAGCTTTAAAGTGCAAATTTATAGTGTGTGTGTGTCCCTGCCAACTAAATGGTTGATGTTGGGTATGTGAAAAAAATCACGGTAGTAGTATATAGGTGAAATTAAAAAGAAAACTATCACAGCTAAGAAGGCTTTACAACTTTACGAGTAATAGCAGACCATGTGAGAAGTAACAAAATTGTCGTACAGATTCCATTGAAAAATACTTATATAACGTTGTTTAACGTTGTTAAGAGAAGTGGGTTTTCTGTTATAAAAAAAAGAACAGAAAACCCACTTCTCATAAGCTGCATTATTCGGATGGGGGACTAAGGAACCATACATTGTGCGTGGCCCGACAAGCAGTTGCCCGGTTTTTACTAAATGGTTTATACTAAAACTGCATTATGAAAGTGTATTTATAGGTAGGTATATGGTACTTTAAAAAAACTGTTTTTTTTTTAATTTCGTCTGTTTGTTACGGCTAATCTCCATAAAGGCTCAACGGATTTTGACGGGACTTTCACTTTCAGATTTTTTAAAATATTAGTTTCTGGATGACCGAGCTTTGCTCAGTATCTAGATCGATTTATCGCCCCCGATATCCTACATACTAAATTTCATGAAAATAGCTGGAGCCGTTGCCGAGATTCAGATTATATATATGATATATATCGTATAAAGGAATAAAATTCGGTGGTCTATATTCTTGCCCATTCTAAGGGCAGATTAGATTATGTATAGTAGTTGTGCTGGTTAAAATTCGTACCTAATTTACGAAATGTACAATTTGTCATCATCTTAGTGTTTTATTAATATGATTATTGTTTTATTAAGTTCTTAAGTATCTTAGGTGTTTTATTAATTTTATTATATTTGTTCAAAATTATGTAAATCAAAAATCTTTTGTAAAATTAAAACATACATGCAGTACTAGGACATTATTTTAATTACAATTTTCATAAATGTTATAAGAAATAACAGTTCATAATAATAAATACCTATTTAATGAAGCGCAACCTGTAATGTAAACAACTTGTCACTTATACGCTAGAAACTGAAGGAAAACGCCGGAGGAAACCTATACGACGTTATAAATAAAATTAATAAATGTGGTCTCTCAAGAGGTGTACTATGTAAAACTATTTGTTGGGTATGTAGTAAAACCGCGATACAGAGCTTCAATAACGTTCTTATTTACCTTACCAAGGCAAAATAGATGTGGACGATGTTATAGGTAAACATGTCTATCAAAGGCAGTGGTCCCGAAATCTCATTATTTGTATAGTCTGTTTTGTTTTACAAACAAGGCAACTGTGAAATGAGGAAAGAGGTTAATTATAATCAGCCGAGGTTTGGCCCATATATGATCAACACAAATACATCGCAATAATCAGGTAGGTACCCATAACTGTGAAATTGCTTAACTCGAAGACTTTTTATAAAATATTCACTTTAATTTGTAATTCAATTTCAATATTAACTAGTGAACTTAAATTATTACCTGAATGCAACCATTTCTTAATCCGAATAATGACAAAAAAAAAAAAACATGGAGCACAATAGTTATGTCACTAAATATAGCACCAGAACAAACACTGCATCTTGAATGTATTTTTCACAGGACATGATGTATGCAAACAGTGTCTGCGTATGTCAATCAACCGTGGCCTGGATCCCGGTACGCAGTGTACCACCCTACACATCCCGTACGACAATAAAATGCGCGCGCGACGCAACAACGACTACAACGAGCCCACTCGACGGACGACGTCACAACACTCAAAGCTTCCTTCTGAACCGAGCACAAACTACCGCTTAAATATAGAAACACGACGCAGAACAGGAACACGAGGCGTTCGGTGAAGGAACACAGTGTATATTAAAAGTACACGCACTGTTCTTGATGTTTATACGGCGTAGTTAAATACTACTAATTTACAATAACTATGAGGAAACAGTATCAAAAATGATTAATTCAAAACAATTTTAAATAAACCGCAAACTGTAAAATTATAACAATGTACTCTCTGTACATTAACGCTAGGTTAGTTTAAATGTATAAGGTGATCTTAACGACGGTCGGCATGTACTCGACTATTATTAAGGTCAAACAGAAACACTGCGATCTGCTTTCAGATTATTGTCCTTGATATTTCATTATGTAAAGGTGAATAACAACATCGACAAATTGAGGTCCCTTCTCCTGAACACATCAATTTACTTCTACCTTTTATTTATCAGTTGAATCCGAGAACCCAACAAATAAATAACCCTTATACCTAAGGAACTAAGACCGATTACGCTCAGGAATACTGTATATTGTACATTTGGACATATTTCTTTAAGAACTTATTACTTACATAAAGTCAAATTCAATTTCATTCAATTTGGCAAAATGATTTCCTAAAAAGTGCCTACTTTACTAAAATACTATTCTAGCTGCAGAGTTTCGTGAAAAGCATTGGTGACAGAAAATGCTATATGAACTCTTTTTTATTGGCGTCGCAGCAGCCCATCAAAAGGAGGATTAATTAGTCCACTGAGGTTTGGTAACCTCAGTGTATTCAGGCAGCTGCGAGTTGCAGTTTCGTACTTCTACCGGTCCACTCGCATAGGCAGAGAGTAACCTGGATTATTCACTTTGACTAACCTGTTGGTCTAGAGTGGTTAGTGACGCTGACTACTAAGCCACGAAACCATTTAAACACAGATTTTTGATTTGATTGTACTGAAGCATATTTTCCTGCCAAAGTAAAAAAAGAATACTACACGCCATTAATGTTGGCTAATACAAATGTAAACCGAAGCGCCGGTACCCTAATGACTAAGGCATCAGACTCACAATCGTGGGATCGCGGGTTCGAATTGTACCCACTAAAATACCTACGTGAACCCACTCCTAACATAAGCCATTGAGTTTATCTGGAGGGGTTAACAGAATTGCTAGTAATAGGGTCCCATATTGTTAGTTATCTTTAAAAAAATCCCTCATTCGCGTAACTTGCTAATATGAAAGTTATGGCTTTGGATCTTATCACTTGACCATACTGATCATGAAGAATTGAACCATAGATCATGTACCTTGAATCAGTGCTATTTTATTAGATAAGATATTTTGGCTCAACGTTTAAAATATTTCTGCAATAAGGCTCATCAATACCATCAATACCTCGGGCCACAAAGCGATCATCAAATCTTCGAAAATTAATTGAAATCCAGTTTTAGGTCGTAAGCGCTAAAATACAGGGTTGCTACACACAAGCGAGTCGGCTTTTCGGTTTGGCAGTTCAACTTAACTCTAAAGTAGAGGCAAATATAGTGCCGATCGGCTTCAATTGTTCAATCGCACATCATTCGATACAGCAGTATTAATTTAACGGCAAAGTCAGTCGGCATAAGTCAGCAGTTGCCGCAGGCTAGGCTTACTCAAATATTTATGTTCAGCAAAGCCAATCGGTTTTTCCCGAACACATCTCATCAACATCTACAACATATTCGATTTTACCACCCGGCCTGTGCCGATTGTAGCTGGCCCGCTTATGTGCAGCAACAACACCTCTAAGGGATATTGTATTATCACAATCATATCTTAACCGATTGAATCAGGCGTTACATGGCGGAAATCCATCTTAAGTAGATTATAAGGGAGGGATCCCACCACCCACCCTCGATCTGTGAATCACCACGATTCAGGACAGCTCAGTCGGTGCCAAACTGTCCTGAGGATGCTTCATGTAGAGGCGAAACACGTGTCGAAGTTTCACTTCGTGGAAGCGGAATATTGCAAGTCAAGGGTCCGGAGGTGCCTACCACTCGACTTGGTAAGAGTACCTGTCACTAATTTTCTTTGTTGCAGGTCTCTCGTTTTGAGTGCGGTCTGTCAATCTATTTCGATTGTTGTATTAAGGGCATTTCCTTACTACTTCAATCGTGGTGATTCACAGATCGAGGGTGGGTGGTGGGATCCCTCCCTTATAATCTACAATCGTATCATTT
Source organism: Herminia tarsipennalis (assembly GCA_945859575.2). Classification (NCBI taxonomy): domain Eukaryota; kingdom Metazoa; phylum Arthropoda; class Insecta; order Lepidoptera; family Erebidae; genus Herminia; species Herminia tarsipennalis. The sequence continues at coordinate 13,929,426 of OX243840.2, forward strand.
AATTTTGTATTCCTTTTTCCTATTACTTAATGTATTATCGGTTTATTATTATTCAATCTCATACATTTGGTATGAGATTGAATTAGTAGAATTATAATAAAGCGAGAATAGTTGACTCTAATTCTATTTGTTAGGCAATTAACAGTCGCTGTCGTAGATATTATTAATCGTGCAATTAGGCTATTATTATCTAGTGCATTTTTCAGAGCGTAACCGACATGTAAATCGAAGTTGTTATTGTTACTATTAAATTTATTCAAAATAATAAACAAAAAAAAACTGATAAAAGAACTCTTACTTCCGCTTTACTCAAAAATTGTGTTCTGGTGGTTACGCCCTAAGCCCCGATACAGACGCTTTAAAAGTCCTTAGGGACGCGACTCATGGCGCCGTAGAGCGGTCATAAATCGTAAAGGAGGCAAGATCCGAACTGTAAGCAGAAAACGGTTCAGAACCTCTTTTCAATATGAGTAAATTTTTAGGGTTCCGTAGCCTGATTAGCAAAAACGGAACACTTGCAGTTTCTACTCAAAAACTACACAATGTAGGTATATGGATAAAATTTGGACTAAAAGTTTCTAAAATAAAACTAAATCTGATCTGATTAAATATTTGCGGAAATAAAATAAAAAAATAAAAGGGCGTAAGTGCCATTCGCTCTTTTGCTGATGCAGTTTTTTAGATCGTATTTTTTCATATGTAGTGCATTTCTTTGTAATATCAGCTGCGGAACCCTACACTGAGCATGGTCCAACATGCTCTTGCCCGGTTTTTCGTCTTATTCTCTTCATAACTCGCAGGTTTTAGAATTTATCCACATATGAATTTTAATTTTTCATCAGTCTAACAATTCTGACATCCATTATCAAGAGACATCTGGAGGTTTCCAAAGACCAAATTAGGTCCAGTGTCTAAATCATGATTCTTGGCCTATGACTAAAATGTGACAAAATGTTTGTAAAGGTTTTTAAACAAGCATGAATGTGTTAAGTTAATGCTTTGGACATTGTCTTATTGTCACTTAAAAAACATAAATTGTTATGTTTATTTGGGATTGGATCCACTCATTTACAAAAAAAATACCGAATAGCAGTCTTCTGGAAATGTTACCAATTAACATAGAAGGGGCGAAGTGTTTCAACTTATACTTAAAGTGTAGCTTAATCCCTGAGACAATTGTCACAGAAATAACAACCATCAAGTTTCTCATTTTTGGCAGTAAAAATGTACACAAGAAACATCATATTTTATAGCAGAAAGTGCATGAAGTGACATTCATAACATTAGTTATTATGTTATAAACATAATATGTTTGATATTATCTAGATTGTTTACCTTACATTATCTAAATTATAATTGGGATGATGACTACAATGAAAATAAATAAATTTTTAGTAATCAGGTCATTCTAGACGTTATGATTTGACTTTCCTGTCATTTTGAGAGTTCAAAAAAAAATACTGATTTGACTTATCACACTTAACTGATTTGTCAAAACATTATTCCAGCCCCAGGCATCCTAGTTTGCATGACACATTGATAAAGCTATACTTTACAAACTTACAAATAGTTTGGCTTCCCTGTTTTAGTAGTTCTTTTTTTTTAGAAGAATTATTATTTGTAAATTGTGAAGTTACATTTTAAATTAAAATGAAGTAAGTACAATTTATAGTACAAACATATTATAATAATTACTAGCTGTCCCGCGCAACTTCGTATGCGTAAATTTTCCCCGTTTTTGCAACATTTCTCGTCGCTGCTCCGCTCCTATTAGTCGTAGCGCGATGTTATATAGCCTATAGCCTTCCTCGAAAAATGGGCTAACTAAGAAAAAAAGAATTTTTCAAATCGGACCAGTAGTTCCTGAGATTAGCGCGTTTAAACAAACAAACAAACAAACTCTTTCGCTTTATAATATTAGTATAGATAGTATACTAGCGGCCCGTCCCGGCTTCGCATGGGTGGACTAGATCTAAGCTATCCTATCTCTCAAGTTGGACCAAACTGCATATTGCGTGCAAATTTCAACGAAATCTGTTAAGCGGTTTAGGAGTCCATCACGGACAAACATTGTGACAGGAGATTTATATATATTAAGATGTTACAATCTCTACAAAATAATAAAATAAAATGTGTCTGTTGGTAACATTAAAATAACAACTTTTAATCATTCATATAGCTATATTGCAGATTAACAAACAGTTTAATATTTTAGGCTGTCTACTCTGGATAATATCCATAGCTCAAATCTTGAAAAAAGCTTGATTGATGGGACCTAGCCGGTATCTGACTTTATAAGGATTGACCTAGGCTACTTTAAACTTAATATTTGTTTGTTGCAGGTAGCAGTGAGTGTAAATTAATTATCAGATTGTTTAGGTGAAATAAAATATTATTATTATCTGAAATATACATATTCGTTAATTAAAAATGTTGTTTCCTAATAAATGTGTAACAGTAGATCTATAGGGCTTATTAGTATATTACTATAAGACTTAGGTCATTAAATAAGTTATTGCCTTATAGTTTTTTTTTTTTACAAAATGTTACATAGTTTTACTAGTTTGTTAATTTATTGTAATTGTAGAACTACAATGTCTTTTATTTCTTGGAGGTAACAACTTCCTGAATAGATGTTACTAATTGTATCAAAACTATTTCAAGAGTAATTATAATGCAGGAAGAAATGATTGTATCTAAAACAAAGAATGGTAATAGTAATTATTATTCAAGGTACTTTACAGATAGGTATGTACCTAGCCAATGTGTTTAAATTTTAAATATTTTTATCAATACTTAGGAATTAAATATTAAGTAAGTATTTGGATTCTCCCAATTTTAAAAAGACCAATATTAAGCAACTATATTGGTTCAATATTTATCTAGAAACTTTGAATTTTAAACATTCATACTTAACAATAACAAGTTAAAAAACATATTATTACCTACCTCTTGCTGACCAGGTCCCCAACATCGTCTTCAATGTTATCACTTGATTTTTCTGCCTCATCCTAAAACAAATAAAATATTTCTAATTTTAGTACCATAGTGAATGTTTTCAACAATAGCATGTTTTTGATAGCAATAATAATATAAATGTTATGTCATTCAGGCAACAGGTTGGATTAAATATCTTGTCTTCCCTCTGTAAAGCAACAATAACTTTTTTCATAGGCTTAAGCCTGGTGACTTGAAGCACCATAAAGTTGAAATGTTTCTATATAATATTGTTCTTATAGAACATACAGGCACTCCTGATATGTAAATCATTAGTGCATTTTGTCAGTAAATACAACTCTTATTGCTATGTACCCTATACATGACCAATCTGACACAACATCATAACACAAAAAAATATTCTTTGACTAGTCCTTTAAAACAAATACTCACCGTTTTCCTAGGTGTTTGCACACTCGGAGAACGACGAATTGTAACAAGTGCCATACCACATTAGCGTTAACGAATCATTATCAAGGTATGTAATACAATCACAAACATAAAGGGAAATACCTATTGACTTATCATAACACTAATCCTTAGATAATTGAATATGTGTGAAGCGATATTTAGTAGCATATATCACTTTAAACTTCACATACACTCATGACTGATAGCAACAAGAACAATCTATCACAATTTCGCCCATTTTATAATTTACTAAATTCTATTCTATTCAAAGAAAAGATGATGGATGAGTGAGTGAGTGAGTGTGGACCACAGATAAAATAATATTTCAATGAGACCAAAGATAAAAATACGAGTGAGACTTTTTAGATTAGCAAAAAGTTGATTGTTTATGGTTTGTAAAATATGCGTATATAAATGCTCTTTGGTGTGCGTTACCGTGTTGATTTAATGCTCTAAGGCGTTACCCCAGCAGAAAGTTGTTTTATGATTTGAATGATACAGATTTTCAGGTGTGCGTTACCCCAGCAAAATGATGCCTCCTTTCAGGATATTAGTGATACAGATTTTCAGTGCAACATGCCGTTGAAATGTGCGCAGCTTTTTAAATTTGTGCATCCAATCGTATTTGAGATAATCAAGAAACGTAGATTCTGCTTGAGTAACGATTTTTTTTTTTTTGCAATTGACTCTATGGCATATAAAATAAGCGGGAGGAAAGCTTTTAATTTGTGTGAAATGTGCATACAAGAGCTGTTATAGCTTACGAAATGTGCATTGTATGGTTTTCATGCTATTTGAGTTTCTGCTGGAGTAACGTTTTGCTGATGGATAGATCTCGCAAACTACTTAGTGAAACATTATAATTTTTTAACATGAAGCGGTAGCAGTTTGTGCTCTTTTTAAGGACTTGTTTCTTTTCTATATAGTTACACAGTTTACTAAATAAGAGACACATTTTGAAAAAGAAAATTAGCTTCTAGTTAGCTTCGAGTTAATTTTAAGTCCAAAATAACTTAGTCGGTTGAAACAGAATATTCGTTGCAACTTTTACAATTTGTTCATCTTTTATAATTTTTAACTTAAAAAATAGTTTTTTTTTTGCGATTGAATTCAGAATGCTGGAAGCTATAAAGCTAGCTTCGATTTTTGCAAAATGTCCATATGAACCTAAATTTGTGCGTCATGTTATTTAAGTTTTTGCTGGGGTGACGTTTTGCTGGTGGCAAGATCTCACAAACTATTAAGTGGAGTATTATCTATTTTTGAATATTAATAGGGGATAATTTGTGCACTTTTTATGATTTGTTTCTTTTCTATATAATTGCACTGTTAACTAGATAAAAAACACATGTTTAAAAACGAAATTTGCTTCTAGTTTAGAAACTAAAAAACATAGAAACACAATGATGATTTTGATTTATACCTCCTCCTACTATGGCCATATAAGATTTACAACGAATATTATGTTTCAACCGACTAAGTTAGTTTGTACTCTAAATTCACTCCCAACGATTTTACAAAGAACCAGAACACGTCAAAGTGAAATTAAGTGAATGCCGAGAAGTCAGTCCGATTCCGATTATATAATGGCAGCCTAGAGTGTTGCCGAACTATCGATATTAAAACTATCGATAGTTTACATCGCAAATCATGTACCCTATCGATAGGCCTATCGATAGTGTCGATATTATCGATAATATCGATACTATCGATAGTATATAACACGGGAATACTGTCGAATGAGTGCAATATTATCGATACTATCGATAGTATTACAGTTCGTTAATAACAAACTATCGATACTATCGATAGTATCGATACTGTCGATTTTATTTGTGACGATAGTAGCGATAGTTTCGATAATGTCGATAGTATCGATTGTTTTGGACTATCGATAGTTCAACAATATGCAATAGTATTAGGATTATAAAAGCAACACGTGTGTATTAAATAGTAAATAGGCGATGTCAAAAAAATTTACAAATATAATGCAAAGCTATTATTATCACGCAAGGAAAACTGTTTGATATTATTTATTCCTATATCCTCATAGTTGATTGTGATTGACTATTATACATGAAAATTGTAAATAATACTATTGTAAATTCTTAAACTATCGATAGTCCAAGACAATCGATAGTATCGATACTATCGATACTGTTGATACTATCGTTGTAAATAAAATCCACAGTATTGATACTATCGATACTATCGATAGTTTGTTATTAAGGAACTACAATACTATCGATAGCATCGATAGTATTGCACTCATTCGATAGTATTGCCTTCTTCTGTGCTATCGATAGTATCGATACTATCGATTATATCGATACTATCGATCGGCCAATCGATAATCTTACTATTGGTTGGCTATCGATAGACTATCGATTAATCATCGATAGTCGACTATCGATCGGCAACGCTAGATAAGGATTGCTATTGCCTAGAAGCCATCTACTACAAGCGATATCCGTCGAAATGTTTTAACAATCGAATAAAACATCTCACAATCGGGCATCAGTTGCAAGGAGTGTTGAAAATGGCGGCAAACTGACATGTGTTTGTAAAATTTAATTGAAATACGTGATAACTGTTTAAGAACGAGCTATCTTTGCCATCTTTAACTTCCAAAAATTGCAGGCGGACAATTTCTCAAGCTGTCAATAGTGATCCTAAGAACTCCTAAACTAATATTTAGATTAGTAACTGGGTGCCTGTTATTGTAAAAAGGAACGACAATGGCAAAATATTTTTGAAGTAGTAGTATTTAGTGGAGTATAGCAGTAGCAGGAGGACAGTCTCTGGGAAAGAAGATAAACAGTGCGTTCCAGTTGGCGCCCAAAACGATCAATATATACTTTTATCCGTTCACATTATGACTACGGTTGTTAGGCACCTGTCCAACCAACGGTGAGAAAGAGTAGCGAGTAGGGATTTTATCGCTCAAGACACGTACATAATAATAATAATAAAATAAAAAATGATTTATTCACTTAGGAAGCAAAATACTACACTTGTGAAAAGTCGATTCTACATTTACTGGTAATGCCTGTTCGCAAACAATAGGTAAAGCCCGAGAAAAGAACAGGCAATAAAAACTCGTGGCCACTCTTTTCAAATTGCCAACGTTTACAATGTTTCTCTGTTTATAAACTGTATATGTAGGTAAGGTGCTGCCACCATTATACTAAACACCATATTAAAGTACTGATGCAAAAAAAGAGGTCAATAATATTACGAGATCGGATACATCAGCCTCAATGGGCAACATAGTAGGAGCATCCACTTACGATGTAAAAACTTTATGTGCTTAGATATTGGCCAATTTACTGCTACTTAATGAATAATTAAACATGTTTTACAAAGGAAAGAAAAGAATGGCCGTAATTTATCACGCAGAATCTTTACTTACAAAAGTAAATCGTTTTCTTATCTAGTACCTAAGTAACATTATCAAACTGTGACAACAATATTCACCTAGTAAAATGCAATAAACTATACAACACAATACATTATTAGGGAGCAACGAACTACATCCATTTATCTTTATCAGTTAAATAATCATCGATTGAATAGTAAGCTCTTTGTATAAGATGTCTCTTGACTACATTCTTAAATTTATTTACGGGTAGACTCGATATGCTGACTGGGATTTTATTGAAATTTTTTACACCTAGTCCCATGAATGAGTTATGAGTTTTATGAAGCCTATGATATTGTCCTACCAATTTGTTCTTATTTCTTGTATTCACAGAGTGAATAGCACTATTTTTGTTATATAAATGTAAGTTTTGTTTTACAAACATAACGTTTGCATATATATAATATATATTGTGATGCAACTGTCATAATGCCTATCTCTTTAAACTTTTCTCTAAGGGAAACTCGTGCTCCTAGTTGATATATCGCACGCACTGCGCGTTTTTGAAGAATAAAAATAGTTTGTATATCAGCCGCCTTGCCCCAAAGCAATATGCCGTAGGACATGACGCTGTGAAAATAACCAAAATGTACTAGTCGAGCTGTTTCTACGTTCGTAAGCTGTCTGACTTTACTGACCGCATATGCTGCAGAACTGAGTTTCCCTGCGAGACATGATATTTGGGCGCCCCACTGTAACTTACTATCTAAAGTAATTCCCAAAAAAATACTTATGTAGATCCCGTGTAAACAAAAGAGATACAGATAATAATATAGTTGATCGCTGAGTGTTCACACTGCCGGCAAGTACTCGTTCTACACTGCATCTCTTTTGTTTACACGGACGGGATCTACAAAATATATTTGTTGTACGTTTCCTGAGTGATAAATCGCTACTCTCACGCTCACCGTCGTTGGTGGGACAGGTGCCATAAGGTCGTGATGAAAACGTCACTCATGACGTCATCATTTTCGCTCACGCCGGTCGAAGATGGGTCTGAAGCGGCGGTTAAGGCATCGGACTGGCAATCGTGAGGTTGGGGGTTTGAATCCTACCCATCAACTTACTACGTGAAACCACTCTTAACATAAGCTATTGAGCTAAGCTAGAAAGAGTAACATGATTGCCAGTAACGTGGGACTACAATCTCACATTGCTAGATAACTTTTTTTTTAAATAAAAAACAGTATATCACTTTGATATCACTATTGACAGCTTGAGAAATTGTCCCGTTCATATAGATAACTATCACGTATTTCAATTAAGTTTTACAAACACATGTCAGTTTGCCGCCGTTTGATGCCCGATTGTGAGATATTTTATTCGATTGTTGAAACATTTCGACGGTTATTACATAGAAATAATATAAATATACCTATTTCAGTGGAACACAAATGTTTTTAGAACCGTGGCTCTTTTTTATCGCACCTCGATTTCGACTATTTGGACGAACCTTTTTCATTCTCGATTCTCGATCGTCCTCCAGGTACTTCTGTACTCCATGATGTTCTGATGTTGTAAACTTTGTTTTTGACTTTGACGTTACGTGATTATTCAATTCATAGTGAGTGCTACATAATTTATTGGACTCAAATCTAGTACAGTGAATAAATGTTTACTATTTACAGTAGGCATTTTGCAAATGAACCGAAAATTGTTATGACATCTTTGCAGTTGTATAAACATTTAATGCGCCAATGTGAAAAGCTACCCCCTGACGCTTGTAAACATTACAAGTTTACTATTAAACAGGTATTATTATCAATAAAAACTTGTATAAAACGCGATACCAAGTACCTAGTTATGTTAAATAAGTTACAATTTACCTGCCCGCATAGTTTACATTAAGTAACATTTGCAAATTATTCACCGTACCTAACGTCTTCTTACATGAACGTTTGATAAACTATTTTTTGAAAGTATTTGGTTAAAGGACAGGTTAAAGATATAAATAAATGTCGGTATAATGTTTAATTTGAATAACTTTAATAGTTGTAAATGTGTAAAATGATTTATTTAAGACAACATTCTAATTACAGAGCTTTAAACAACATAGAATTGAACCTGATTCTGAGAGAGTAAAAGCTATAATTACTAAAAGCGTGGAAGATGCTAAATGGATTGTAAATAAGGTATATTATTTAAATACTACACTGCTAAATTAGGATGTTTAACAAGTGAATATATTAAATATTTTTAATCTTATTCCAGTATACTAAGAAATAATGGATGTAACTAAGATGATGCATATAAGTGAAGCATATAGAAAATATAGTTTTATTCATGATACAAAAATATTATAAGAAGTTAAAATGTTTGGTGAAAAAATTGAAGATTATGAAATACTAGAACATCTGGGTAAAGGTGGTTTTGCACATGTATACAGAGCAAAATGTCGGCGCACAGGATTATTTGTTGCTATCAAGATGATAGACAAAGCACTTATGGCAAGTGCTGGTATGATAGGGAGAGTAAGGCAGGAAGTCACCATTCACTCTCGCTTGAAACATCCTGCTATCTTAGAATTATTCACATTTTTTGAAGATGCACATTATGTTTATTTAGTTTTAGAATTAGCACATAATGGCGAGTTAGCTAAGCATTTTAAGTTAGGAACTCGAGGTCTTTCTGAAAAAGCAGCTGCAGATATTTTTAAACAAGTACTAAGTGGTGTATTGTATCTTCACACACACAATATAATTCATAGAGACTTATCTTTAAATAACTTATTATTAACAAAGGATCTGAATGTAAAAATAGCAGATTTTGGTTTAGCAACGCAGTTAAATGGCCCAGATGAAAAGCATGTTACCATGTGTGGTACGCCAAACTATATATCACCAGAGGTGGCTTCAAGAGAATTTCATGGTTTACCAGCTGATGTCTGGGGCCTAGGGTGTATGCTGTACACACTATTAGTTGGCAGCCCACCTTTTCACACACAGCATGTTAAAACTACTCTAAATAAAGTTATCAATGCTGATTACAAAATACCTTCAGAGCTTTCTTTACAAGCTCAAGATTTATTGCAGAACCTTTTGTGTAAAGATCCTACTAAAAGAATAACACTGAAAGGTATAATGGAACATCCATTTTTGAACAACATAAATAGTGTCCAATGTATTTCAAAGCAAGATGTATCAAGGGATTCTGGTTTTCTTACAACACTGCATAGCACTCAACATAGCAACAAATACAGATGTGATGATAGGACAGGCCCTGATTCTTTTGGTAAAGAAAATAATCTGAATTTCAACATTACAAAACCAGTGTCTTATAATATATTTAGTGGAATGCAAGAAAGCAGCTCACATTCAGCACAATCAAACCATTACAATTATAATGCATGTGCAGGGCCAGGAAAAGGATCTGCTGAATTATTTGAATTAAAAAACCCACATGTCATTATTCCCAAAAATGATAGTCCATCAAACAGCAATTTATCATTATTGGAAAATATGAGAAAAATAGAATTAAAAAGTAAGCCCATTTCAGCTCAATTCCATACAAATTCAGATGAAAATAAAGAAAATTTGCCTAAAACAAGCAAAGTTAATACTAAAAATAATGTATTAAATGTACCTCCACTCTGTGCAGAAAGATTGCCTACAATTTCACATAGAACTCGTAATGCAATACTGAAAATTGAATCACCAGGAGTCATTGTGGAGTTCATTAAAAAGAAGGGGAAAAATCGGGAAGAACAAATAGTGGAAATATGTAAAATATCAAAAGATGGCATGAAGATTATTATCTATACAGTTGACAATGAGACTCAAAGTGCAAATGCTCATCATAATCCAACCCCAGATGAAGTTTTTACTTATCATAATTTACCCCAGAAGCACTGGAAAAAATATTTGTATGCTTCTCGTTTTGTAGAATTAGTCAAAGCTAAAACCCCCAAAATAACACTGTATACTTCTTTGGCGAAATGCCAGCTTATGGAGAATGGTACTGACATTGATATATTTTTTTACAGTGGTGAAAAGGTAAATTTTACTAGTTCAGAAGGTTTCAAAATTATAGACAAAAATCTAAAGACACATTATAATCTTACAACTGCACCAGAATTAAAATATATATCTGACCATTTTGAGGAATGTTCAAATCGTATGAAAAGAGTTCAAACAGCATTGTCTGGTATACCTGATGAGTGTTTTCCATTAATAATTGGGAAAAGGCCTGCTCAGTCTCAAAACAATGTACAATCACCTATGCAAGGATCAGTAAATATGAATTATAATACACCAGTACTAAATATTGGTTCATTTCTTCGTACAACTGCTTGTTCTAGTCAAGCACCAAGTGAATACAATTAATGTATGGTGCTAGGAAATCAATGTAGAGTCATAAAAAAATCATACTGAGACAAATTCAATTCGAAAGCTTAATATTTTATTAATTTTTTTATAATTTATTTACTTTAAAATGCAAAACTTGTATTGGGAAAACTGTTCTGTGGCTCAGGTATGATTGCTGAGATAACAAACTAAGCAATCACACCTGAGCAACTGAACAGGTTTTGATGAAATTTTGCATTCAGTGTGCATCCTGGAATAACATGTGGGAACCAGAAACTGGGATGCAAGCCATGGGCTTCATAAACCTAAAAATCAAATGACATTATTGTGCTTAATAATAAAATTTGTTACCTATTTTATGTAAGTAGATAGACTTATTTGAAATACATAATATGTATACATATTTATTTTGAGTTTTATTTGCATTAGCTGTCCCACGCAACTTCGTCTGCGTAAGTTTTCCCCGTTTTTGCAACATTTCTCATTACTGCTCCGCTCCTATTGGTCGTAGCGTGATGTCATATAGCCTATATAGCCTTCCTCGATAAATGGGCTATCCAACAGTTAACTATTTTTTTTCAATTCGGATCAGTAGTTCCTGAGATTACCGCGTTCAAACAAACAAACTCTTCAGCTGTATAATATTAGTACAGAAGAATAATTCTGCGACAAGTATGTATATGTTTATTTGTATGTATGTAATGTATTTAAGTTTATGTATAACTATATGTATGTTATATAGATCCACACGTTGGACAAGTGGCGTTGGGACCAACGTGTGGAGCTGGTGTTACTGGTTTTATCATGCTCAAGACTGGGCCGAACTCCGTGACTGGTCTCACAATTTCCCCATGTGTAATCATTGAGATAATATATAAACAATAACACCTCAATGTGTGTAATAAAATACATGGTCACCCTATTAGAAGAGAACGAACAGCCTCCGTTCCTGTGCTCAGTCCTGTTAGTATATTACGTCCATGCCCAAGACTAACAGACCACAAAGTAAATAAAAATAATCACTGTTTTTTAGCAGACGGATGGACATGCCTAAACCATATGGATTCCGTTTTTGCCATTTTGGCTACGGAACCCTAAAAACGCTACACTTTTTTATACTCTCGTTTGTAACAAAAGAATGTAAACTAAAGTGTAACTAAAGGGTAGGCTAGCATTCGTCTATTTAACTTCCCAGCACTTTATTACGATAAAAGTTTCAATTAAGATTTTTTTTTCGTGTGCAAATATCCACGCGGATCCCACTCACGCAGGAGAGGGTATGCCGGAGTTGAACCGACTAAAGATCACACGGTGTTCCTTCGCATAAACCTATGGCCAACGGTGAGGGTGTCCCTTGCGGATATTTGTGCCTGGTGCTCCACCATTAGCAGGCTTGGTCGTTGCTCACAATGACATTTTTTTTACGACGGCTGATGTGGATAGTTTCACTACCACTTCGTGACAGAAGGTACGATTGGAACACGTCGCAACACCATCTCGGGCTTACTTCTGTAAGAACGATAAGTTGCCCTCTCTGTCACCCTTAGGCCAGAACCTATTTGGAGCCGAAGATCATTTAATGCTCTTCGATGCCCTGTTCGTCTACTACGGGGCGAGTGTGAGCTGGTTCTCTCCTGTTCTCTTTCTGCCTCGTCCTTAGCGCTCATAACCTCCTTGCGGAAGGTATCGACATATCTCCACTCCCTTTCATTCCGTGCCATCAACGTTACTACACTTTCTAGCGCGAGGCTTTGGACTCTGATGGCTACCGCAAGAGCGTGGCGTTGCTCAGCCCAAGCTGGACATTCCGTCAAGGTGTGCAGTGCCGTATCCTTGCTACAACCTCCAAAGTGGTGACATTCGGAAGTTAGTTCTCTGCCTATGCGGTGCAGGTACTTTCCAAAGGTTGCCCCGTGAGTACCTGCGACAGCCGGTATGAAAGACAGAAATGTCTTCTGTCCAGCCAATCCTTCATAATGGGCCTTACTGCCGCTATTGTATCGTGCCCTGCGCTTGGGTGCAAGCTCAATCCGCCAGTAGTGTATCGCAGAGCTGAGATCGTGGTACCTTAGTCTCTCGAAGCGTCGGTTGTATGTCGCGTTCCAGTGCCTCCTTTCTCCTAGGTTATGCAGCAACCTCGCTAGTACAATCGCTGCATTTAAGAGCTTCAGGGCCAATCTACGGAAGGGAAGTCCAAAACGGCTACCGAAAATGAGGCCAAGATATTTCATGGTAGATTTTTTGCCGATACGAGTCAGCGCACACATAGGCTCCAGTGTCATGGTGAGAGGCCCACCATGATACTGGAGCCTGAGGGTGGCTTGTTTCGAGGCCGTGGGCCGAGGGCCGTGAAAACATAGTGCCTCGGAATTGCTGAGTGCCACCGCAAGACCCAGTCCCCGAATCCTACCAATCACTTGCGCCACCCTGGCCGTAGCCAATAAGTAAGTAACTAGAGTATCGTCCACATAAAACGTTACTGTACTACCATGGATGTGTGATGTGGGATATCGCCGCGCAGCACCCAGTCGTAACTGATGTTCCACAGGGTAGGTCTTAAAACCGATCCCTGTGGAACACTGCACGACATTACTCGCCGACAATGTCCCTTCCTACTCGGGTAAATAACCGCCCTGTTCGTTATATAAGCTTCGACAATACGACGAAGGTAGAGAGGCACATAATGATATACCAGCGCCGCCCGAATGCAATTCCAGGACAGTATGTTAGAGGCATTAGCGATATCAAGAGTCATCGCAAGAATGACCTCACCCTGTGATATCGCGTCTTCAGAGCCTTAACACGCATTATCGCGCTATACACCAATCTGTCAGGGCGGGCATTCAGGCTTCTTGATAAGGACAAGTTTACCAGTCATCCACTGTCGTGGGAACTGGCCTCTTTTGCAGGATGCGCTGAAGAGTGCTATCAGTCGGGGGAACGTTAAAAGCAAGAACCCACGCGCAGTCTGGTAAACCATTAGGTCCTAGCACGGTGTTTTTGGGCTGAAGCCGCTGCACTGCCCTTCTAAGTTCTCCATCAGTCACATCGTGCAAGGAGTTTTTTCTCTCTTTCGCGCTTTGCAGTCAATATTTACTTTAATCAAAGGGAAGGCGTGGTCCAGGTCTATACGTAGGGTTATTAAATCGACATATGCATATCACTAACAATATCTAGTCCGGCCTATACTGTTACTTAAAAACTTTGACGTTGTCACGTCAAAAACAAAGAGAGAATGTATTTTGATATGCATGTGTCGTGTTTAATTTATAGTTCATTTATTAGAATAAAGCGTTTTCATATCTCTTTACAGAACACGAACATTCAAATAATAGCGTCAAATCAGATCGCGCCTCGACCTCGCTTAGGGTGGAACGTACTACTAAAACGCCACGCGATGTGACGCTACAATACGCTTACGCTTTGCCAGTGTCTTAACTTTGTGAAAAGCGAAACAGTATTGACGTGGATTTACTACTAGAAGAGCTGAATTAAAAAAATTTGTAACATTTAACGTAGATTTTGGAGATATATTTTATACAGAAACAATTGAATAAAAAAAATCTTCTCAAGCGTAATTTCTAAAACTACCATCACAATATTGACCTGAACTCATTGTTTATTTCTAAATACCGTTTCACAAGTTTAATTAGTTGTTCATTAGATATATAAAAAAATCTAAATAGCAAGCTTTACACTACGAAGGTTCTCTAGCAACTGACGCGTGGCGTCACGTCGGGTAAACAAAAAGCATCATTGGGTTTCTAGGTCTTCTAGTTTTGAAACTAGAAGCTAATTTCCTTTATAAAAATGGGTCTCCTAGTAAACGGTGTAACGTAGAAAAGTATTTTATAGAGCACAAATTACCACCTATCCATGTTAAAAAAAATATTCATTTTTCACTTTAAGTAGGTAGTATGTGAGATCTGGTCATCAGCAAAACGTTACCTCGAAAAACATGAAAAAACTCGAATAACATGAAAACCATATGATGCACAATATTATGCATGCACATTTCGCACAAATTGAAAGCTATTTGTTGGGCCGGTGTGTACGTAGCATTATACCGGTCAAAGGCCAACAAATAATATTACCGAAATCCATTATATAAAATCGCTTCTGAAATCGAAAATGAACAGAATTGCCAAATTATAGTCATTATTAAAAATATTGATTTGCGTTATTTATCCATGTAAAATTCGATGAACATTTATCAAAATTACCAACGTTAAATAATCATCATACAAAAATGTAAATCTATCTGGCAACATTGTAGTTGCTCCTCCATCTTTTTTGTCACGATGCCTCCTAAGAAGCAACCCGAGAAATCCGGTATGTATTGATATTTTGACGATAATATTGCAAGAATTGTGTAAATTTTGTGAATTTGGTGCATATATTCTGTTAGAAATTGTTTATATGACGCCAAAGTAAGTTGAAACTCAGTTTTGTCGCTTGAACAATGTGACATTTGGTGAGCCACGCGGTACTTGTTGTGGACCTTTCTCTATTTGTTTCTGTTGAAAAACATAATTGTAACACAATTAAAACAAAACGTGATTTACCTATAGTGCCACACGTTATATGTGTTTATATTGAGTTAAACGTGTAGATTTATGCAACTTAGGAAATCGTAATGATTGAGGTTAGGAATACGTGTTATCATAGCTAACCGATTGTCTTACCTATTTGTAGGGTCCTCCGGGGCCAAACCTGCGGAGAAGAAGCCTGCGACCGCTAAAACTCCAGCTGCAGCACCTAAAGCTGCTTCCACGACAAGCGCAGCAGCACCTAAACCGGCGTCAGCTAAAACACCAGCCCCGGCGCCGAAGGCGGCTGCACCCAAAGCTGCACCGGCAGCCAAACCTGCTGCTGCTAAACCAGCATCAGCGCCCGCCGCTAAGCCAGCTGCCGCTGCTGCTAAGCCTGCTGAGAAGAAGACAGCCTCGGTACCTTCAGCAAAGCCTGGCTCTGCTAAGGCTGCTGCCTTGAAGACCAAGTCTAGTGCTAAGCCATCTGTTAAGAAAGCTGCATCTGCATCTAAACCCAAGCCTAAACCAGCTGCGGCTAAGTTGAAGATTGCCCCCAAGCCTAAGAAGACTGGAATCAAAGGACAAAAGAAACAAGTAGTGAAACCTGTTGCTAAGGCTCTTAAAGCACAAAGAAAGGTAAGAAATATTACATTATTTACTATATATCTGAAATAATGTGAGGATAACAATGTTTTGATAAATAGATGTGTTAAATGTATCCAATTCTTGTCAGAGACGCTATCTGTTGTATGACTTTTATTGCAAAGATAACACAAATTTTATTTTAACACTGTATGATGGTTTACATTCATTTTAATTATAGTAGCAACAATATTCCAAATTTTATCAAAATCCTGTCAAATTCATCAAGAAATATTGTTCTCATTTATAATAAACTAGCTTTCGCCTGGGAGGATGACTCTACCCTATGATTGAAACTATCTCCATACCTAATTTTATCTAAATCTGTTCATTGTTTTAACCTCCCAAGTGTCAACATATGTCTGTCTGCCCTAAACAGGTCTGGTCAATAGTGAAATAATAGTTTGTTTACTAAGTGCGTGATGGGTAAGCTTGTAAAGGTCGGACAGATGATGGCAGTTACTTTCACCTTTATATTATTAGAACTTGGGGGTAAAACACCTGATGTTCTACAGCTTGTGAAATGTCTACTGTCATACTTGACTGAAACAGTTGTAATTGTGGTCAAGTGTTCATACATAGTTAATATTTTTATTGTACTAGGATTTTTTTACCAAGAATTTATAGAATTCTCTTCTGCTGTTTTGTGTGGTGTTATGGATAAATTAACTATTAATTTTCGCAGCACTTTTCTAATCCCAAATAAACAAACTGAAATGAATTTTCAGGTTGTCAAAGGTGAACATGGCAAGCGAGTGCGCCAGATCCGCACATCAGTGCATTTCCGCAGGCCCAAGACCTTTGAGCCACCAAGGCAGCCAAAGTACCCAAGGAAATCACTTCCCAAGAGGAATCGGTAAGCACAATATTATTAATAATAATATTATAATTATTTTACAAATACAAATCATACTGCTGTCCAATGACTAAAATGTTACTTAACATTAGGCCAGCCCTTAGACTTGTCAACCTTTGTTATTGTATTTATAGGTATCTGCAATAAAAAGAAACTCTACTTTCCAAGATTATTATTATTATTATTATGTGGTTGAAAGTTTTTAATACTCAAGTTTTATGTGAATCTAGTAAAACACAAATAAAAATATTTTTTTATTGTCTTAATGTAGGTTACAAACAGCTTAGAATTCTCTTACTCCTGCACTTGTAATAACTGTAAGACAAGAGCCAGACAAAGCTCAAATTGTCATAATTTCAATAACTAAATAAAAATACCAGTGTGTTTCACCAATAAAATAAAATTTTAAAGATTATGAGCACTAGTAAAATTAACAATATTTTGTAAACATTACAGCATGGATGCTTACAATATCATTAAGTATCCGTTGACATCTGAAGCAGCCATGAAGAAAATTGAGGACAACAATACTTTGGTATTCATTGTTCACACAGTGTCTAACAAGCACCACATCAAGGCTGCAGTCAAGAAGCTTTATGACGTCAATGTTGCTAAAGTCAACACTCTCATCAGGTATGTACTACCACCTAACATGTTTTTTTTATTAATAGGTCACAGGCACAGTCCTAGCTCTTTTATAAAATAAAATGATGATATATTTGTGGGAATCTCATTGATTGAGGATGATATCAAAATAACACACTTCTGATTAATTATCTTTTTTATTTTAGTTTATTGTTGTTTCTTTATTTAAATTATACTTACTATTTTGTCATTTATTTCAGACCCGACGGTAAGAAGAAGGCGTACGTACGACTAGCCAGGGACTATGATGCATTAGATGTTGCCAACAAGATCGGCATCATATAAACTAATGCTGTACTGTATATTATAAGAATTAAAAAGTAAAATTCAGCATTTGTTTTCATTTTAAATTACAATGTAACTTCCCATTACCTATTAACATATTAGATGTTATCTTTTTCTTTCTTAATTAAATTTGCCATTGCAGTGAACCAATCCATAACATGTCCCTTTTTAGATTGTAATAACTACATTAGCTTATTTGTGAATCCTTCTAAGGCTCATTTGTCAAGAGTGATACATCCATTTAAGGAAACAGGTAAGATTTTATATTTATTGAAAGTTTTGCCTGGATTTTGTGACTTCTAATGATAATATTCATTAATACTTTATTTGTTATACCAATCCTTTACAATTTTCAGATTATCATCAAAGTGAGTTCTTCAAGTAGACACAAAGGGAAACAGATTGAAAACTTAATACATTCACGAAACAATTGTTGCTACAGCACCTTTCAGTCCAGGTAAATATATCAGTTGGTTTCATGTACATATCTATTTTAGTATTGTAATCTAACACTCAATGAAATGAAAATGGCAAATCTCGAGATTTTGTAATACAGTTAATTGTTTTCAAATAATTGTCAAATCGGCAGTAGATAAATCAAGGAATCGTATTTGTTACCCGGAATAATAAATTGTCTCATTCATGCTCCTAGTAATCAATCCAGTTTTTTTAGACCAATATGATGATATGTTTGTGGGAATCTCATTGATTAAGAATGAAATATAAATTACACACCTCTGAATTCGCCATTTTAGTAGCTATTTGATCTGAAAAATTGAATTATTATTAACATTGTTTTTCTTTTAATTTCAGAGTTCTTCACATTGGTCTCAACACAAGCAGTGTTGTCTTCAACCAAAACAACATCCGAAATCTGCAAATATGTAGTATAAAAGTATTGCTTTGAATACCATGACGTCTTTTAAATCGAATCCTTCCAGAGGGGTAATCAGACCCATGATACTGAACTGTTTGAATAAAAGCTCCTTAATTTTATTTTAAGTTACCTATGATGGTGAGGTAAACGCGTAACAATGAGTAATAGTTAAGTGGCGGGGTAAAATAACAACTATTTTACTACTACTTTTTTACTGACTGATGTTCATAGGAAAGTTTCGCTACGACTTTGACAAGTTCCGGTAAAATATTTAAAGCGGCGGTAGCCTAATGGCTAAGGCTTAGGTTTCGCAATCGTGAGGTCGCGGGTTCGAATCCTACCCATTATACTACCGACGTAAACTCACTCCTAACACAGGCCTTTGAGCTTAGCTGGAGGGGTTAACAGGATTGCTGGTAATGTGGGACTCAATCCCACATTGCTAGTTATCTTTAAAAAAATATATATATATTATTGCAAGGTAGGGCACAGGACCTCGAGGCAATGTCTGGAGGTGTGGCGCTGCAAGACGATTTTTTAAACTTATGAAATGTTTGAATGTCCCTTGTCCCAGCGTAGGTACAAACATGTTCAGGTCGCAACACCGTTTTTGTACCTTTTTTGCTGCTCAGACGCACAGTAGTTCTAGATACGCGCTACCTGGCCCTGAAATGGCGTTCTGGCGATCTCCACTCGCGCAATTTCCCCTGTGTCGCCCAGACATTCGTCGAAAAACTTCTAAGTTCACACTACTTTACGTTGGGATCCTCTGCTCGCACAGTGGCTGCTATATTTAGGCTGAAACTGGATGTCTAAGAAGTGACCAATTTTTTTTTTTTTAAGGTAACTAGCAATGTGGGATTGAGTCACACTTTACTAGCAATCTTGTTAACCCCCTAGCTAAGCTTAAAAGCTTGAGTTAAGAGTGGGTTCACGTCAATAGTATAATGGGTACGAATCGAACCCGCGACCTCTCGATTCTGAGGCCGATTCCTTAGCCAATAGGCTACCGCCGCTTTTTTTGTCAGGGTTGTGGCTTATAAAATGACGCTGTGTCCTCCTCACGCAGTGGATTGGAATGCGCTGCGGCCTCGCGGCCCCGGCTTGCTCATCTGCTTCTAAGTTTACGCTGTGTTTACCATCTCTAGGTTTCGCCCCCTGCTCCTGATCACTCAGGGGTTTTACTTTTGCGATGCGCTTCTCTGTCTGCGCAGTGTCTTTTAAGCTTGCTTGCGCAATCGTCTTTAAGTTCACACTTTGCCGCTGGAAACTGCCCTTTTCGTCGCGCACTGACTTGAAGACAGAGCTGCGGTTCCAGCTCGCTCAATTTCTTCTTTGTTCTTTTTTTAGGGGCACAGTGTAATACTGTGCTTGTTTCCTCATGCAGTGACACTTAAAATCGATTTGCGGCCCCCAAAGTATGCGCAGCGCTCGCCACCGCGCGCAGTGACTTTGAAAGTTGCTGCAGCCACCAACTCACGTGTGGAATTCTAAATATACGCTGCCCTTTTCTCCTCCCACAGTGACTTAAAATCGCGCTGCGGCACTGAGCTCATTCAGTTGCTTATTAGTTGACACTGTGCTCATCAACTGGCTCTGAAAATTCCACCTTCACGCTACGCCCCTCTGCTTGCAATCTAAAATAATGGGCTAAATCTAAAATTTTGGGCGTAAATTTATTTATAAAAGATGTCTATGAAATCACAAATTACTAAAGTATATATTTAAATCCAAAACCCAATATGTAATTAATACCTAACAAACTTTTAAAGCCTGTGCGGTGGGAGTGTATCCGACTGCTACGCAAAAGGTCGTGGGTTGGATCCCCCACCCAGGATAAAACTTTGTGTGATGAGCACGATGGTTTATTCTGTGTCTGGGTGTTATTTATCTATAATATGTATGTATTTAGAAATATTTATGTATTTTTATCAGTTGTCTGGTTTCCATAGTACAAGCTCTGCTTAGTTCGGGATCAGATAGCGTTGTGTGAGTTGTCCCAAGATATTAAGATATTAAAGTATGTAGGTGTACCAAAACTTAAAATGTTTGGGTGCCATATCGCTTTCTCATTTTAACATTTGACTTATTTTTTTGTCCACTTACTCTTTCATGATCGCTAGTCATTTATTTCCATAAAGCAGTCTATCCCAACGTTTGAAACATTTTTTTTTCAATTGTGTAATTTTGTTTATAAATGTTGGCTAAGTTTATTAATTGTGATTACTTTTAGTAGGTTTTATGACCAATCTCTCGTAAAATAGGACAAAACACTTACACAAAACTATAGGTATAAGAAATTTAAAAAAAAATGGTTATCTGTAAAGTCGGTTTACGGACGATAATTTTACGTGATAACGTCGTAAGAAAACATTGATGATATTGTATTAAACAACCATGCCTGTGACAGCTTTAGCTCCTTTGTATTTGTATCGCATGTCGCTGCAATCGCCATTCACTGATATGCTGATAAAGCGTAACGTGACAACGCGATTTATAAGACGATATCAAGTCTAAATCCTTTGCTATAAGTTTAGATGTCATGTATATGGCAATGATAGCTGACAGTGGCACCTACTGCTATTATGACTTTTGATAGGTACTTTTTCTTTGAAACATATTCAATAGTATGTCGAGCTGATTTCTAACCGGCAAAACTGTATAGGCACGGGTAGAAGAAGGAGGTTTAAAAGTTGGTTTTGTTTTAATTTTTATCATTCAATGCAAAAACTGACATTCACGCGGCCGCAGGTGCTGTACAAAATATTTCTTTCTTTCTCTATTCGACCAGTGATGATAGTTAGTTTTTTTTTTTGGATTTTAATGACCTGGTCGCTTGGACCTTTAAGTCACGTCTTATTTTATTTTACAAAACATTTCATTTGCACTCATAGAGTAGGTATATTTCTTCTGTAATTTTACACGATAAACGCGGAGCTGTAAGAATAGCATACTTAGTTCTATTATAGCAGAAATTGATAGTGAACCAATAGATAAAATTATAATGAAAAAATACAACGATCTAAATTTGTTAGTCTTCGTAGGTTTAGGACCTACTTGTCTTAACCTTTTGTTACCATCTCTAAATTATAATTTCCTCATATTACATGCCGAGTATCCGACCCTTTCTGATCTGCAATTAGTATGTTCAAATTACCAATTTTATTTTAAAATAACGTGATTGAGATGAAATTATTCCTTAATACCAGTCAGTACCCAGGGAAACTGCAAAAATATCCCGAAATTTAAAAAAGATGACAGTAGTTTCAAGTGGGAAACAGTGTAACAAAAAAGTCATTGTGATTATTAGAAAAATAAACCCTTTTTATATCATCTCATTAATTAGGTCATTATTATAAATTAAGCAATCTATAGTGCTTATATTAGGCTTGAAATAATATCAAATTTGTACTTAAAAACTTACTTTACTTTTCAATTTTCTGAGATTACATATTTGTTATAATGCGATCCATTAGCGGGGTACAGTCAAAGGGGTACAATATAACAAGATTGGGAACACTTTCACACACATTTAGTTTTTATGTGTGTTTAGTTGTTACAACAAACTAAACGCTTAAAAACGAAATAAAATATGATAAATAGAAATCCTATATGTATGTTGTAATGTTGAGAACATTACACATTTTAGTAATTAACGTAAAAAAATGTAAAAATTTGGTTAGTGAAATTTCGTTATTTTTGAAAATTTAATTATTTCTAATGAGTAAAAATACATTCCATTGAATCTTCAATTAGTTGATGTTTATATAGTAAACAAATTTTATGGAAACTAGAAAACTAGCTTTTTAGTTTGATTTTATACAAATTTGAACATTCTTCGTTCACAGCGATATGACGTCCGATGACGGCTGATTTAGATGGCGGCACATGACACTGTCAAAACATGAAATAAACTTTTTAAATGACAGAGATTGTTCTTGAAGTTATACTGTGCCCCCTGTTAAACTTTTCCCCATTTTACCACTTAAAAAACCTCTCGAAATAACAAACCCTCCTCGAAAAATTAACTTTGGTCCGCCAACTGTGTGCAACTCTCATCATCAGCCTATCGCAGTCCACTGCTGGACATAGGCCTCTCCAATTGCACGCCACTTTGTTCTATCTTCGGCTTCTCGCATCCAGCTCCTGCCAGCCGTTTTGCGTATATCATCACTCCACCTGGCTTGAGGGCGTCCTACACTACGTTTGCCGAGCCGCGGTCTCCACTCAAGAACTCGTTTACCCCAACGGTTGTCGGTTCTTCGGCTAATATGGCCAGCCCACTGCCACTTCAACTTGCTAATCCGGTGGGCTATGTCGATAACCTTGGTTCTCTGCCGGATCACCTCATTTCTGATTTTGTCCCTAAGAGAAACTCCGAGCATAGCCCGTTCCATAGCCCGCTGTGCGACTTTGAACTTGTGGACCAGCCGTACCGTCAGTGTCCACGTTTCGGCTCCGTATGTCATGATGGGTAGGACGCACTGATTAAAGACTTTAGTCTTTAGAGTTTAGACATTGTGGGATCGACGATGAGAAGACTTGACGTAGCTTACCAAACGCTGCCCAACCCAACCGAATTCTCCTGTTCACCTCGTCCTCGAAGTTGTTTCTACCTAACTGCAATGACTGCCCGAGGTACACATATTTTTGAACAACTTCGAGAACGGCGCCGTGCACCGCTGTCGGTTCCGGTAGTACATGTTCATTGAACATGACCTTGGTTTTATCCAAGTTCATCCGTAGGCCGATGCGTACAGAGGAGTCAGCCAGGTCATTCAGCATCCGTTGCAGGTCCTGCAGCGTTTCCGCCATGATGACAATGTCATCTGCAAATCGCAAGTGAGAAATGTATTCACCATTGATGTTGATGCCCCGCCCTTTCCAGTGTAGCGTCTTGAACATATCCTCCATTGCATTTGTGAACAGTTTCGGGGAAATAACGTCTCCTTGCCTCACTCCTCGATGCAATGGTATAGGTTTTGTTTGCTGATTCTGTACTTGGACGGACATGGTGGCGGCTTCGTAGAGACATCTCATCACTTGGATATATCGCCAATCTACTTGGCATCGCTGCAGAGACTCCAAAACGGACCAGATTTCAATCGAGTCAAAGGCCTTCTCATAGTCCACGAATGCTAGACACAGGGGCTGATTATACTCCTGGGTCTTTTGTATAATCTGCCGCACTGTGTGGATGTGGTCTATGGTGCCATATCCGCTCCGAAATCCAGCCTGTTCCGGTGGTTGGAATTCGTCAAGTCTTCGCGCAAGACGGTTCGTGATGACTCTTGAAAACAGCTTATAGACGTGGCTTAGAAGAGAAATAGGTCGGTAGTTCTTCAGCCGGGTCTTATCTCCTTTTTTGAAGAACAAGACGACTACACTTCTACTCCACGCCTCCGGAGTTCTCCCTTCAAACAGGACAGCATTAAAAAGCTTTTGGAGCTCCCTCAGTACGGGTTTACCTCCAGCTTTTAACAGCTCTGTTGTAACGCCATCCTCTCCAGGGGCTTTTCCATTTTTCAGCTGTTTAAGAGCCAGCACGATTTCGTCAATGTTGACTTCTGGCAGGTCTTCGGTGTAGTGGCGTGTTAGAGTGGCTCTAGGACCCTCATTTTCAGGATTAGGTCGAGATGCATGCGAAGCGTATAACCGGCCATAGAAGCTTTCCACTTCGGAGAGGACTGCCGGCTTCGAAGAAACGACTTCTCCACTTGCAACTCTATAGTTTATTATTTATTAGCATTACATTTGTCACGTACCCAAACTAAAGCTGGTTTTGTTTTTTATTTATTGAACTATATTCTAAGGATGACGGACTCTTATGTTGAAATTAACAAAATCGTAGAACTCTATTAAATAAATTACAATTTTAGTAAAAAAAAAAACCTAAAAAAACGTGATCAGCTTGTCCGACTAACTAGTCGGACAAGCTTATCTGGTTTCTTTAAGTAGGTAGTTAGGTTGACTAGCAGGACTGTTAAGCTATTTGTGTATACCTAAGCCTGTAAATTTTTATATCTAGTTACTAGATGTCGGTTGTGTTGTTCGAGTTAAAATAGTATACAACGCCGCTTCTCGATTCAATAGCACGCACGCTGAGGCAGCCTGACTGGCTGTCCGTCACCTTGAGCTGCTGACCTCTTATTGCGTCACATAATCATACATATTAAAATCGTGGACAAAGTGTTTTTTTTTCCGCTACTTCATGCATTTGAAATCTAAACAATATTGAGTAGTATAAATGGCCTGTTTAAAATTCCGTTTAAAGAATAGTCTTAGAAATGCAAATCCACTCGAGCTTATTTTTGGGAGTAGGCCCTTTTCTGCCGCGATTAACTTTGTTCATAGGTAACGTAAATAGGTTGTAGTTCTAAGGGGTTATATTTGTGCGCAACGAGCTTTTCCATGTTTGTGTCTAAAATAAATACAGTAGAAGACTTCGGCAAATTTAGATCCTACTGAGCAAAGTCAATGATGCTTATTATAACTATAACTTAAATAGTCTCAAAAAGGCTACTAGGTAATAACCTAGTACTGACATGGGTCTAAAGTAGACCGATGTGAGGACACTGTAAAGCGGTTTGTTGGGTTGGTTTATGCAATGCGATGATTCGCATAGGTACCATAACATGATTGTTTTGGTACCTCTTGGAATCCGCAAGTCATGGTAAGATTGATGCGCGCTAGAAAAAAGATGGCAGCCCCGGCGCAAGACTGGGACGTTTTGCAATCAATTACTTAGGTATTCAAAATATTCATACAGAACATATCATTTAACCGACGTTTATTTATCAAAATAATGTAATTGGTTTATACTTTTAATTAACCTCGTTAACTGAGACGCATGTTTTCGAAAATTGAAACATGATCATTTTTGCTCCCCCCTGTACTAAAAGGATTATTCAACCAGACGGTAGTCGGCGGGCCATCAGTAGGTACCTAAGTAAATAAAATGTGAATAGAAGAAAGCTTGTCAAGAGAGAAATGTAATTGGAATATGTAATATAAAAATGTGATTTAGCATGTAAGTTAAAGTAAATAAACCATTTTTATTTTTAAATGTTGAAAATATACATTTTCAACTTAACTCTGAACCTGTTAACCTTGCAAGTAGTTACACATGTTATATGGCTTTGGAGTATTGTAACACACACATAAATATCATACATGTTTGTATCTGCATCATTACATTTTGTCAATGCTAATCTATACTAATATTATAAAGCTGAAGAGTTTGTTTGAACGCGGTAATCTCAGGAACTACTGATCCTAATTGCAAAATTATTTTACTGTTGGATAGCCCATTTATCGAGGAAGGCTATATTACATCACGCAACGACCAATAGGAGCGGAGCAGCAATGAGAAATGTTGCCGAAATGGGGAAAATGTACTAATCTATACTAATAATATAAAGCTGAAAAGTTTGCTTTTTTGAACGCGGTAATCTCAGTAACTACTGATCCGAATTGAAAAATTCTTTCACAACATCACGCTAGCCAGGTTTACTTTTATTTTGGTTTTGTATCGTTTTCAAATCTTAGGGACGTAAAAGCAAATTTTTTTTCTGATTTAGACACTGTTTCGCCTAACTATCATATCATAGATATCGCCTCACCTACCTACCTGTAGGTAATTTTATAGTTGTCTGACTGTAAAGCCATCAACGGCGAGATCCAATTTGTGGTGAGATGGAGTAGGTACCCTTACCAATCCTATTTATGCGACCTGCTGAGGCTCCTCCTACTGGATATGACTCACCATGGCCGATTTAGAAGTCTTTAAATATACTTCGGACTCAGGTCCGCCAGAGCAAAGAAAACATGCTGAAGTGGGATCCAATCTAAGCAGCTTATTCCGTGCAATACAGCAATGGGCCACCTTATATAGTGACCTGTGTGCCCGGCCACTTGTACACCTGTACACCTGGACTTGATGACTGCCGCAGGCAATGCTCTCGACGTGGCCACGTTCTAGGCCTCCACTAAATACCTACCGTAATATACCATATTTTATTTATAATGTTTCCTGTCGAAACGCTAAGACTAAGATTTCTTCTTAGTTTTTTGCTGGGGGAACGCACACAATACTTCCACAAATCTTTTCTTGTGATTCTGATAGAGAGAGAGAGAGATAGATCCCGCAGCGCAGTGCGTGGCAGTGTGCCAATCGGCTAAGTCACTACAAGTTTTATAAAAAAAATATTGTTGAAAATAGGTAGGTACTCAGATGAACGTATAATTTTGTTAGCATTTGTGTTCGCGACCGTACATAACTTGTTATTACTATTCAACAAATTTAAATGGCTAGTATAATGTACTACACGGCCGCTTTTCTGTGACCATTTGAACTTAATCGGGTTGCATTCATGTTTTTTTTTCGATTATCTCCATAATTACTAAATATACTACGCCGAAATTAACATTCGGATAACGTAGCCACAAGAATCTCGGTTTATCAATGATCAAATATCTACGCTGCGTAGATAGGTGATTGTCCACTAAATGGGAAATCGCTGTCTCGAGGTAATTTTATATAATAAATCTTAATATTTTTCAGTTTGTTGTAGCAATAACGACTTAGTGTTAGCTATTCTTGGCACGCCACAGCTTATTTAGTAATTTAATAATGTAATATTTAAATAAATGAACCTCAAACACCTCAAAAACACTCCCCTGGTATGTCCCTTTTCCAAAATTAAAATTCTTGTTACCAATATTTATTTTTATGCTGTTGATAACTGAATAAAACTTCCAAATAGGTACTTATAAAACAACAGTAATCAGCATCTTTATACATCACAATTTAATTTTTTTACAATAGAGATTTAATCAAAATAACGTTGTGCGAATGCTGTCCTCAAATTATTAAAACTTCAGCGCAGTTTTCAAATTTTAACCTGTTAAAATTTGAAAACTGCGCTAAAGTCAAATTTTGTTTTGGCACGCAATATTTAGATCGTGAAACGAAACGCAATCGTTGTAAAGATTGTTCGGTTATAGAGTTAAGCGGGCAGCCGCCATTTTATTAGATCTACGACTGTGTCTGCTGGTGAACCACGCGTCTCGGCCATTAGTGGAAACAGTCCACTGGAAGGCCTTTTTTTGTACTATTTTAAGAGTTTTCATAACGACAATCCGTTTAAAATAATTAATTATCTAGTATGTTGCCACATATGTTTCATTAATCAGATGTTTAAATGATTTTGTTTTAAGTATTCATGTAAAAATGACAGTCCCCTGTCATTTCTTAGCACAGAGGACGTATGACGGGGAATTGTTTGCTTAGGTTATGTTAAGTCTGACATGCCAGACTGCACATCTGTGACCATTATCTATAATGCCACCGAAAAACAAGAGATGAAATAAGAAAGGCGGAAATATCAAATGAGAAAGGCGGAAATATCAAAAGAGAAAGGCGGAATTATCAAAAGAGAAAGGCGAAGTTATGAAAAGAAAAAGGCACAAGAAAATAAGGATATGAGTCCTCGTAGGCATAAGGTTGTAAAAAAGGCTAGAATAGAGCATTTTCCTAAGCATCGTGCAAAAATAAAGTCAAGAAAGACCATTTGTAAGGGAAAAAACACCTGATTCAGAGGATTAAAAATACTGTTAAGTTTGTTTTAATACTATTAATTTATTCTATAAAAATACATATCATAAGAACGATTAAGAAAAATAAATACTTTTATTACCTACTTAATAAACAAAACTATTTGTTTTTGTCCACAAAAACATTCCCCTGCACGGTTACAACATTCCCCTGTCACGGTTTTGCACCAAATCGTCCATATTTCCAAAACCAAGACGAAAATATGTGAGCTTTTTTAAGATATATATTTTAACTTTAACCGTTTCAGACATCTAGGAAAGGAAAACTCCAAACATTCCCCCAGCAAAATCGTGAACATCTTCGTAACCAAAGAAAGAAATACAACGAATTGACCAATAATATGTAGCTAAAATTTATTTCAATATATCCAATAAAAGACATGACATTTTGTTGTAGGAACGTTCCTCCAGCAGAAAATGCTTTTGTTAAATAATTTCAAAACTATAAGAGCAACATATTTTATGAATGTGCGCAATATATTGACTGCCTCTGTGGCGCAGTGGGAGTGTGTCCGACTGCTACGCAAGAGGTCGTGGGTTCGATTCCCACACGGGACACCACTTTGTGTCATCCACAAATTGTTGTTCCGAGTCTGGGTGTACTTTGTGTCCGTGACTTGTATGTTTGTAAAGAACCCCGCGACACAGGGTTAGGACCCTAATGCGGGAGTCGTCTTAAAAAAAAAAAGTACATGAGCTAGACAACAAATTTTCTAAAATATTTTATTTATTAAATTCGACATTTTGCTAGGCACACTACTTAGATATTTATCCTCGGCAACTAGATAAAATCTGTAGTTGGGACAAAATCTGCTTGCTTGCACTGTTCGCATGTAGTGTGCTTGCTTGCAAGGTAAAGCGTAGTAATTATTGTAATTTGGCTTGAATATAAAATTGACCTTGTGTTCAAGTTACATTAACGCAGTTGACTATACCGGAAAATGCATAATAGGTTATAGTATTTTTAGTTATTACTAACTACTAACGAATCAGTAAAACCATTAATGTAAAATTATACTTACCTAATTTTAGATATAATTTAGTGACAAGGCGAATATAACTATTAAATACTACTTATATCTTACATACTAATTGCTTACAAGTACCTACTAATGCTTCTAATACTAACAACTATGTTCCTAATATCACATCAAAGACTATTCATTCAGCTAAAGCTAAACGAAAAATCATGAAAATCAATACATTTCGGAAATTACCTAGCCTGGATTTGATTCAGGATACTGGGTGTGACTGAACAGAAATAAACCGGCTTCTTCTGCTTCCTTTCAACCATGAAGCACGATCACCAACCTTACGCTGACAAAGACTACACGCCAAACAGGTGTTCATAGTCGACTCAGAGTTTCGAGTCAGTTTAGTCACCAAAATATTAGTAAGTAGGGAGTTCATTTTTAGACAATTGAAGTATAAAGATTTTTTACCAATGTATAACATAAAATTGCGCCAAAAACAAAATTACTACACAAACTACGAAATAGCGTACTACCTATTACGAACTAGGGGCCCATTACCTTAGTATTATGTCTACTGTTCAGGCCCGCTACTGGTGCACATTTTTTTAGGGTTCCGTAGCCAAAATAGCAAAACGGAATTATTAGAACTTATATTTTCGCTATGTCCGTCCGTCCATCCGCAGCTTAGCTCAGAGACTGTTAGTGCTAGAACGCTATAATTTTGCATGGATACACATATTACTTACGCTGACAAAGTGAACAGTCCCATATGACCACTCATACCAGAGATCCGCGTCGTAACCGGATACACCTGATCCGTCGGCACAAAAACGGCCAATATGGACGTAGAATAAACGTTTTTTTTAGGGTATCTCCCCTATAATAATAATGTTTATTTCAGACACAGTCCATAGATAATAACCAAAGTAATAACAACAGGAAATTAAGTATAAAAAAGGTAGACATGCTTAGAACTATGCCCATTACATTTCCGTATGAAGCTGCGTCCATTTCTTCCATCAGGTGACTGCCATCGATCTGCAAACACGCATAAAATGCCGTTGTTGCTGCTGCGGAGACGTGCCATCATAGAAGCACATCGCTTTTTAATTATAGCAGCGATGCCGTCAATATTTACCTCAGCAAACATCTCTGAGGCGCTGCATCTCCACGGCAGCTTTAGCAGCACCCTAAGCGCGTTATTATACTGGACTCGCAGGTCGCTGTATGCCCGACGACCATAACATAGCCCCAGGCAGCAGGTGTAAAATGACTGGCAGTATGCTTTAAAAACCGTAATTTTGACTGGTTTTGTACACCGTGCAAACCTGCGGACCAGCATATTACACCGGACAGCCAGCGACCTACGTTCCCTATCAATATCGAGGCCTTCGGTGACCCAGTGGCCCAAATACTTAAGTTTGTACATTCTACAAGAGAAGTTCCATTTTGTGTGATGCCTAGTATTTAACTAAGGATATATTATGTTGCCTGCGTTAAAAAGAAAAAAAATCATTTAGGGGTTGTCAAGACCATTTTTAGATTTAGGGATCCGTTTGTGAATTAAGCTTTAAATTGCAGATTTTTGTTAGAGTCAAGTATCCCCGCACCTTACAATAAGCGTGGCCCGACATCACTTGCCCGTTTTTTTATACTTTGGTTAGTCCTAGCCAAGTAGTACCTAATGTGTGTTGCTTAATAAAGCAATATCAAATACTTAGATCAAAACAATTTTCGGTTGTTGTTTTGAGCATAAAACATCGAGTATGTAAATAATAACATTAGGTATGCTGCTATTACAAATATTTAGTTCGTTATCGCTAGCTCCTTGCATAACTTAACCTACTGGTGCTTAACGATCATCTACCCATGTTAGTCAGCCTTTTAGCGATAAGAACATAAAAGGAAGATACGGATATTTTTTTAAATAGGTACTAAGAAAAAGCGGTGCTTTATGAGGGCTCGCGAAGTTTTCTACCAAGTAATAAATTTTAAGACAGTTGTCTAAAGAAATACTATTTTATACTCAATTTAAAAAAATGGGGTTAAAAGCTAATTATCTTTTAGACAACACATCTAGACATAAACTTAAATTAGGTACTTTATGAAAGCCCAAACTTGAAAGTGTGATAGTTTTGGGATAGTGTTAGGGCTTAAAGAAATTATGAATACAATTAAGGAAGTGTAGATCTCTATTAAAAAGTCTTCAAGATTTGTTTTCTTCAACAATTTTTTTTTTTGCTTTCTTGTTACCTTGTGTATAATTTTGAAGTCGGCTTAGGTCTCTAACACTTGGGGCACTATACATAGGTACCCTTTCAAGCAAAAACTAATTTTCAAAATCGGTGCAGCCGTCTCGAGTAATCTGTGAATATGTAGACGAACTTAGAACCTTTTTGATTGGTATTGATGTGCTACGTACTACAAACACTAATTATATTAAGGGGAGGTCAGCCCAAAACAGGTAAGTTGAGTCGATAAATACAAAGAGTATAGTAGAGTAAGGGTGCTCTCGGGCTTTTGTGGTATTGACCAGAAAATTACTTTTTTTTTTCGTTGAAATTGAGGTAAGTTTGTAAGTACTTACTACATAATTTATTTTTATTTTGAATTATTACCTATAGTAATAATGTTAAAATTATTTTAAAGGCCAAACGTTTAAATACACATTTCCCTCACCTTCAGTGTGAATTTCTGAAAGGTTAAAAATCACGTTAATGACCTCGTTTTCTGATTATTTGTAGGTAGGTACATTACAGTACCTACCGTAATAAATCTTTTATAGTTTACTAAATATATATAGAGCCTAGGTTTACATATATGACAGTACAGACATACTCATAAAAAATGTACATTAATTTTTACAAAATAGACAAACTCATGCTCTACCTCAGTTCATGTATGTTTAAAGGGAATTGTCTCGACACCACAATAGATGAATGCATTTGAATTGATAAGCTACACCCGCACAACCTACAGCCATAGATGCGTACCTACGACTCTGTGCGTATGTATACTGTATTACCCAGCATTACATAAAGCAAACTCGGTCGGTGACTTGTTCCGCGCGGCTCCGCACTCGTATCCACGTCATCACGGCACGTCGTTCGTCGCTGGCATGAGGACGGGTTTTTATTCACTTTCATAGAGTCGATCAACGTTTAGACAATTTATCGTTACTCGTAACTTTGTACAACCATACGGTGAGGCCGGGGAGCCACCAAAGCAACTACGTAGCACGTGGACAAACAAAGTGAGAAGCTGTTTCGGTCTCGCTTTTACAGAGCACACGCTACGAATTCTTCACAATCGCCCTTCGAGTTTATTCGGTTATATTCGCTCCGGCTGTTGTGTTGACAGACCGTGTCGACTATCGCTCTCTTTCACTCGCAAAGTTTTATCTGAACTCCTACAACTAGAAACTAACAATCAAGTCACGTTCAGTGTCAGTGCAGTGTAGTGTGTTGAGAGGTGTATCGACGCCGGATGTGTTGATTTAAACCTCCTTTTATGAAAACGCCTGTCAAGTGACCTTGCCCCTTATTCACTTAAGTGACTACAACGCATAATCTATTGCGTGAAAACACATAACCTACAAAATGTCAGACAGCACACAGGATGTCCTTATGGATGCGGCAACAGGTGCTACAGCTGCAGCAGCAGGCGGATCACTGTTCAGTACATTCGATATAATTGTGCTTGTCATTTTACTGGGCGGCACAATTTGGTGGCTTTATAACTCCAAGAAAGAAAACAAGAAGGACGAAATACTGCTTAGTAAATATTCAATTCAGTAAGTGTTTATTCTTATTATAATTTCTAGATAATATTTATTTTTATTACGCGTCATTTGTGTGTGATTAAATAATACAATTACGATTTTATGTACTTCTTAGTAATAAGTATGTATGTTGTTACTAAATACCTACTTATTGAATAGGTAGATACTTAGCTAATTGATTGATTAACTAACGGCCGGTCTCAATAATCTAACTATCGATAGTTTTGACTGCTAGAGGTATATATTTGACATAAGCTCCATACAAAATATGTCAAAATTCTACCTCTAGAAGCCAAGTCCATCGATAAGTAGGTTATTGAGACCGGCCGTAAGTAGGTACAAACCACAGATTACTTAAATAGTATCAGATAATTAAAGGCGAAACTAAAACCCATTAATGCATAACGTTAAAATACATGTTTTTCAAGTTATTCCCTAGTTTCTTGTGTACGTCAGGCAAGTCGTTTCCTCTACAAGATAGGACAGCTCTTTTGAGATAGGGGAACGAGTCGATGTAGGTATGAAACCCGGATACAAACGTCAAGTTTGAAGTATCACTTTGTGCCATTTGATTGTCAAGAATATAAATGGGAATGTGAATGACGCAATAGTGAGCTTATCAAATGAATCAGAAATCATTCGGGCTAAGTAATATTGCCAGGGCAAGTCTATGATAGGTGATTTTTGTAATGTCAAATCCTTATTTTACAGTTAGCTTCTTCACAATAGGTATGGTTTATGTACGATTTAAATTATGTAATTGTTTTAGTTATGTACCTATTGTAATTTTCCTAAAAAAAAGAATAGATATTTTTTTCCTAAAAGAGATATTATGTGTTGCCAACTGTAAAACTGCAAATTAGAACGACTTTTGCAATAATAGTAAATAAAATTTATAAAATAATTGGGTCGTAAAACAGCTACCGGAATAACATGTCCTTATTTTTGATTTCATTTAGTATTTTTTAATTTTGTTTCGTATTCGTTTCATTGTTTTATACCTTGACATTGCCGATATAATCACACAACGACTTTTCAACCCTCCGCGTTTATCATGTGAATCAAAAATGTTCTATGACTAGGTACCTACATAAAGAAGTCTTGCATTCATAAAACTGGCTAAATTACCAAACCTGGCAGTATAAAAAATAATAAATATGAAATTGTCTTGCATACACATTTTTATCGCCAAAAAGGCGCATTTTCTAAAGGAAGGAACCGATAAAGAATAGCTTTATTCGACTTTTATAGAAGTATCTACTTACAGCTTTATTGTTCCTGTTCTTACCTTACACCCATGTAATAAATCCAGTGTAAAATTACATTGTTATAGATGAGCTATAGTAGAAGATGAGTTATAAATATTGGTCGACTCTTAAGCGTTTTAATTTCCAAGGCCAGTTTGATAATTTTGTCGCCAACTGCTAAACCTTAATTTCCAATAAACATACTTAGATATGTACTAGGTTACAGCTTTTAATTGGCTAAAGTTATAAGGTCTTTTTAATTTACGACTTTTAAAAAGATGTTCAATGTTTCATGAATCAACCTATCTATTGTATTACTTCCCAGTCCCGCACCCCTTTCTATCGGATTGTATAATTTTAAAAGCATATCTATTTTTGTATATTATCTAAGTAATATTTTTGGGGACAATGGTACGGATGCGATAAGAAAGGATTTTTGGAAATTACCCTAAGGGTAGTTAGTAAGTTAGTCATAACTACCCTAAACTACGATACCCATAATGCAGTATTCAAAACAACTTTTTTTTTTACACCTCTTTATTTTGACATCTCTCGGCCGCTATGTTTGTTTTTTTTCATACGTCACTTATTTATCTTTAGGGAGTTGTAAAAATGGCGGCAAACTGACCGGCCATTATTTTTACAGCTCCGAGTTTAACTTGTAAAAAATGATTTGAATACGTGATAATTGACTAAGAACGAGACTTTGTGCATGTAATAAGCGCATAAATACTTTACACTGGCAGAAATTAGCCGTTAAAACGGCTAGATTGCCATAAACTCAAAGAAGAACTATCTCTAAGAGCACTTGGGGGATCAAGATCAAGACGAATCATGCGACGGCGACGTCTTAATTGTATAAATCCGTTCAGTGGATTGTGAGATATCAGGTAATAAAGAATATTACTTGTATACATAGGTACAAGATACGCGCGAAAAACAGAACCACGTGTTTTAGCGTTTTTGGAAAATTATCAAAATAGGGGTTGCAAGATGTTTGAAACACGATCAGTTTTAAAGTTGGAATTTTGAAATTTCGTATTTGGCTGTATGGTTTAAAATAAAAATTAAAAAAAATCAGTGTTTTAGGAAAGCCAATGAAAGGGGTAAAATAGGGGTTCCGACTTTGTTTCAAACTCCGTTAGATTTGAACTTGGTCTATGAAAATTTGTACCTATTCGGCTTTGGTAAATAAAGAAGGGTTTTGATTGAAAGTGAAAATTCACCCTTAAGATGGTAAAATCATCCAAACGGACGATATCTATTACACTGGCAAACAGAGGTTTGTTGCATTAAGCTTTATAACAGTAACTGATTCCAAAACTGATTACAAATCCAGTTGCAGATCTACTTTTGAGATATCGATGGTAGGCGATTTATAAATTTATTGTTATAACGCCAGTCTAAACAGGGAATCGTACCCGTCTAATATGAAAAGGCACCACTTACTGTATTACCATGATACCAATCCAAGGGGTCAGTCATAGAGATTATTTTTCTCTAAATAACATAGTAGCTATCGTATCTTAAATAAAAGCTATGAAATATTACATTTATTAAAATACAATTTGTATAGTTAATCACGACCCAGCTATTGCATTTTTACTGTGTTTCTGCTTCTATTTATGATGATTTCAAGTAACAAATGGAATGTAAAATTAAATGTAAGTTAAATCTTAAGTTTTATCGTTTTCCTTCCATTTAAGATACTATGTTTATGTTACTTAACTATATTAATATTATAAAGCTGAAGAGTTTGTTTGTTTGTTTGAACGCGGCAATCTCAGGAACTACGGGTCCGAATTGAATAAAATATATTTTTCTGTTGGTAGCCCATTTATCGAGGAAGGCTATATAACATCACGCTACGATCAATAGGAGCAGAGCAGCAATGAAAAATGTTACAAAAATGGGGAAAATTGACGCATCGAAGTTGCGGGGGTCACCTAGTAAAAAAATAATCCTAATGATTGACTGTCTAAAACTCCACAGCATTCAACGAACACCTTATGACTTGAATGAATGTCAGTGCTATTAAAAGTCGATTGTTGCGGATGCTGATACCTATTAAAACAATGCTGATAATCCGCGGATGCTGATATTCGCAACAACCCTGATCCAGACCATTATGCTGTTTTCAAAACTATTATAAAACAGTTCACTCGTCATTTATTATTCGGGTATAGAATATTAACAAAACATTTCATTGTCTCGTTTTGAACAAAAAAAAAGGTCTAGTAGATACCATTATAATTACCTATATTTTATGTATTTATACAACAAATCGAAGGTTACGCAACGAAGTTTAAATTTTACTAGATGCTGACCGGTTTACTTAAGCGTATGATACATAACTTGTTAAATCTGGTTTAACTGGAAGCTGACAACAATATGTTTTAGTACCTACATCTATTTCT
This sequence comes from Herminia tarsipennalis, assembly GCA_945859575.2. Classification (NCBI taxonomy): domain Eukaryota; kingdom Metazoa; phylum Arthropoda; class Insecta; order Lepidoptera; family Erebidae; genus Herminia; species Herminia tarsipennalis. The sequence continues at coordinate 13,966,430 of OX243840.2, forward strand.
TAGTGGCACAAATTCCGTAGTTTCATAGAAAGTATCTAATATTAAAAAGATACTTTTATGTGAAAATAATTTGATTTTGGCATAGGTACCTACCTAATATACCAAGGTAGCTTAAATCCTGTAGATACTTGGACACTACCCATGTACTATAGTTATTATGAGGGAGGGTTATGTGTTTGACGTGTAGGTATGTATGTGTGTTTCTTTGTGGTGTGGCACTATATAGACCAAACGCGTAGGCCAATTTTGGATAATTCATACTTCAACCGATTCGTATTAATCTTGCGAGTGTCTCCAAAAACGTGACCACAATCAAAATTCAAAATGCGCGAACGCCAGACGCCATATTGTGATAGAGAAAAAATTAAAATCAACAAACTATGTCATGTGGGGTATCATCGTGTAGATATTTTAAAATCATGATGAGGTTTCTTAAACTATTTTTCACCTAAAATAACCGTTTAGGATATTATAGCGATTTAAAGTTAGTTACCAACTATTTACCCGACAAAGCCAAAGCTCATGAACACCGAGTTCATCACCATGTGAATATTGAGGCTATCCAGCTCCTCGACAACACGGACATAGTGAGAAGACTGAAAAGGACCAAACCTTTTGAGTTAGTGTAGTGATAGTTACCTTAATAAAGGGTAACAGTGCAGTGCAATTGTAGTGATAGTTACCTTAATAAAGGGTAACAGTGCAGTGCAATTGAATTAAAGAGCACAAGAACAAAGTGTTTTCATGAATAGTGTTAATGGACATGAACTTAAAAATAATATTTTCAGTAAGTACTAGTTTACGTCAAACTCAAATTATTTAATAATCTCTGTAGACTAGATTGTAATTACAATGGGGAACATCACTGTTCATCATTACAAAAAAAAACTAAAATTTTCGGTAGGTATTTACAGTTATTACGTTAAATACATTACTTTCATTTTTATTACTTGCAACTAAACACTAAAAAGTGATAAAAAACCCACCTGCATAAAAAGATTGATACAAGATAACCTTAAATCATGAGGCATTTTCACCACCATCACCACTACGATCCCCAACCAGGGCTCCTTCACTCGGTCGTACCTACAGCGATAAATGCCTACACTTTCGCGTGGTGCCGGCGCCACTCCGCCAGTCGGTTGTCACCACTTGCGCGTGCGTAATAACTATTCTACACTAACATTTATCAAAACTTGTAAATTAAATGAATAAAGCATGACCGCGAGTGTAGGTATAAAAATCGTGGTACATACATGAGTCCGATTTCTGTACTCACGTTATTTTGTGGTTTTGTTATGTAACGTTACCTTGTATAACAAATATGACGTTTTAGCAACGAATTGAGCTATGACCTTCATCTGATACCGCCACCGGTAATTATTGATATTAAAAAAAAACCGGTCAAGTGTGAGTTGGATTTGCTTACCAAGGCTTCTATAGTTCAATCGAACTATTTTAACGTTTTTTTCTTGTATATTTTTCCTTTACTGGCGCTGTGTGACCCTGCTTCTTGACCATGAGTCTAGGTCAACGGAAAGTAGATACACTATTGATTTAAATTTATTATCCAAATTTAAAGCTTGAATGGCGTATTTTTAATGCGTTGAAGTAGAAGTTTCTAGAATATGTGTTTTTTTTAAATATAATCTTATTCATAGGCGAATCCAGGGGGGGGGGGCACGAGCCCCACCCCAGACGTTTATGTGTTCCTCCGGGGGGGGCAGAACGATGTTTTTTTGGGCAGCCACCTCCCCGTCATGCGTTCGACTCACACTTGACGCCTCCGCCCCCCGTCGTAAGCATGTTAGCTTCAGCACTACCATACATACCTCTCGTGCCCCCCCCTCAGAATGAAATCCTGGATCCGCCCCTGGACTTATTACCACAACTCTATAGCATCTCGTATCTACATAGGGAAGGTACCTACGTATGAATAAATTTTAATGTTCCAATTATAATATTTAGTACTTTTCCACTATACCTAGTCGAACTTATTTATATGTTGTTGTTAGCTAAGAACTTAGGTAGTTTCTAGAAATGTTTATATTATGGTTTATAAATCGCTCTTTCGCCCGCGGCTCCTCTCTAATCGCCGATACTCAAACTACCTTCATACCACACCTTATACATTTTATCTAAATTGGTTCAGTGGTTAGCGACGACGACGACAGACAGATAGAGTTACTTTCATTTAAAATATTAATCTGTATTCTGGATATACGTAGGTACCTACGAATAAAATTAGCAATTTATTTTATTACAGCAGTTATTTCGTAATTTTTACATACGAGTAAGTAGGTACTTAGGTAGGTAACTACTCAATTCGCGTACCTATACATAGGTTTCGTTCACGAACACCAATAAAACTCACGGGTAACAGTACCTTTAGCAATTGGCCTTAGACCAATTCGGCATTCTTGCAACAGGCGAACAGGACGTTTTGCCATGTGTGGAACTTAATATTGAATCGACCTGTCCACGGCGTAATTTAAGTCATTAAAATTCTCTGTCGATTTGACGCTCTCGGTCGGTTCACGGTCTCGGGGTCAATACTCGAAAATATTAAGCACTTAGGTAAGTCACTATTGTTAGTTACCAAAATGTAATTTGATTTTATTAGTCGACTGGTTGGAATTGAGACCCATCTGTCGACTCGACAGATGGGTCTCAATTCCAACCAGTTTAAAACCTTAATAAATAATAGTTTATAAAACTAAAAAAACACGCTTTTGTAAGTACCTGTACTAAAAAGTAATAAATACAAATCAGTTTATCGTGAAAAAGCATGGGGTGATTATAAATCAATATCGTCACAAGCACCCCACGCTTTTTTGCGTTTTTTAAACTATTATTTATTTTTAATTTTTTTGTTGTTTTAAACCAAAAAGCCAAATAGGAAATTTCACAGATTTAACTTTAAAACTTACGGAGTTTTATAAAAACTTGGAACCCCTATTTCACCCCCTTAGGGGTTGATTTTAAAAAACGCTGAATCATGATTTCTTTATTTTAAACCAATAGGCCAAATAATCAAGAAATTCCACACATCTAACTTCAAAACTGGCGAAGTTTCATATAATCTTACAACCACTATTTTACCCTCCACTATTTAAAATCCCTTTTTATCCGATTGCATTGTCATCGATCCTTGTTAAGTGTAGGTGTAGTGTGTAGGTGAACAACACGTTCAAAGGTTCTGTTACATACTAACATGCAAACATACGTATGAAGCTAATAAAAGCGTGTTAAAAAGATAGGTACGCTCTATAAAACAATTTTTTTACGTCGAAATTTTGTAAAACTTGTACAGTAGGTACCTATTTAATTGACAAACGTGTTATCCCAGCACTTCTTACGGCGTAGCCTACTGGGTATTGTCAGATTAGGGTAGGTATCTTTTTTCATTGTACTCTAGTTATTGGAGTCATTAAGATATATTAGAGTGAAAAGAGAACTCGCAACATCCATGACCGTGACCCAATACTTGAGGCTGGTACCTCGTACAGGGTAATGGAAAACCTGTTTAATTTAATGCCTGAATCTATAAGTAGGCCAATAAAATAATAATTGCCTATTTTATTTAGATTGTACAGGACGTGCAATACAAATGTAGGTAAGTAGAGAGCCAAGAAGTTCCATTTTACATAAAAACTCCTTGACCAAAACTTACCAAAAATATATTAAGTTTATTGCTCAAAAATTACATGCCTACTACTTGACGGAATCTAAGTTAGATTGGTCTGGCCTTTGCCAAATTATAGTTATCAGTTAAGACTGGACTAGTTGTATGTATACCTACAAGACGTGACTTCAAACCACTTATTACAATACGGCACACTAAACATACCAAGGTACCAGGTACCAAGGATACGCAAAAGTACATGATCGTTTTATAAAGTCTCTTTAATGCGAATTGTTTGTGTAAGACACAAAGTAAACTTTAGTGCACACTCTGACAGTAAATATGATGTAAGAAATATATAAGGAAAACAGCAATCAAATCACGCAAACTGTCTTCAGGTTTTTTTGCTATCGTGCGGTGTCAAACTAATCTTTACTGTGTTTAAGTTCTGACGCAGGAAGAAATCCTATACGAAAATCATTTTATTGATAACTTTTACATGGAGTTCATTTATAAAAAAACTAGCTTTCGCCCGCGGCTCCGCCCGCGTGGATGTCGGTTATCGCGATAAAAACTATCCTATGTCCTTCCCCGGGACTCAAAGAGTTACTTTCGCATTTATAATATTAGTATGGATTAGTATGGATATTAGAAAAAGCAACGTACGGTCAGCAGTATTCAAAAGAAGATTTTTAAAGGCGTAGACATTTATCTGATCTAATTTTGGCGCCCCCATATCGGTCAAGTGTGAGTCGGTCGCATGAAGCCCCCCATGCGACCGACTCACTAGGGGGAGATAATTTTTAAAAAATTTGTTGTTAATACCTTACTGAAGAACTACTAGCCCATCTCTCTTCACATGTTGAGCCACATAGACATGTTGTTTTTGAGAGTTTTTACGAACCCTCTTGTCGTTGAAAACCTGAACACCTGTGGTAATCAACTATAATTACACAAATGGAGTGGTCACGTGTGCGAGGATCTTCACAAAGAAGATTGGCACATGCCGAAACCAACCGGATCAGATCATCACGAATCGTCTCGCAAGCAGATTTTCACGTCCCTTAGACCGCACTGCGTCAAAACGTACTAAAGTATTTGACCAGAATGTGTTGACCAGTGACTTAACTTACTACGACACTGAAACGTGTCCCTGTACAATGGGCCTCATTAAGAAAGCTGAAGGAGCTGCAAGATCACATCAAGAACGAGGAGGTCCGCACAAGAACCAAGATTACCAGACTTAGGTGGAAATGGGCGGACATATCGCTTGGAGAACCGATCTCTGATGGGGTAGAAGAGTTCTTGAGTGGCGACCACAAACTAGAAGATGAAACGACGACCTACTGCCCCTAATAAGTGACCGCTATATAATAGAGCTCAGTGATTGATGACACGCTGCATCCGTAAAAAAAAAGGCGTCCAGCGCATCCAGCGCCCGCTGCGGTACTGCGATTCTGTTTTTGGAGGAAAATAAAATACCGAAAAAGGTATCTATTAAGCAGCTAAATTCCTTTACTAAAAAGCATAATGGACATGTCTTAAGAGGGAACTTAGACGCTATAAATTGGCGAATATACAGCAGCTTAGTAATACTACTAGTATAGTATTATATTATCTGTGGTAATACCAATATTATATTAAATGTGGTAGTACAGAAAAATAAAGAATTTAAAAATAAACGTAAAATATAAAGTAAGGAATAATCGCTTCAAGTAAGCAGAAGTGCACCCGGTAGTGTCTTCGGCGCTATGGGCGCGCAAACCTAGGCCGGCCGCTCCGTATGCTTTATTATGGACGGTCTGGTCTTGTCGATACGATTTTTAAGTGGACACAGTCCACGGCCAAGTCACAGTCGTCTTACGTTTCAGTTGATTTCGACGCCCCTCTTTGGTGGCGCCCGGTGCGGTCGCATCTCTTGTTGTTCTTAGTCTGGGTGTAATAATTTGTATCCGTGACTTGTACGTTTGTAAAGTCCTCCGCGATACAGAGCTTGTATCCTACTGCGAGAATCGTCTTAAAAAGAAAAGAAACATAAGTTATAGAATGGATATAGGTAACTTTTTTGTGTTGATGTCCTATCGAAGACTTTTGTTAAATAGAGGTCAACCTAAGCTAGAATTTGAAGCACACCTTGTATAAAATGTCACGCTGTTACCACTGCACTGTCGGTTGCAACGGCTCGGGTTATTGTGCCCACTTATTGTGTATGTGTGTGTCTGTATCTCAAGGGGATTTCACTAAATATAAATATCAGACAGGAGGGAGAGGAGATGTTCGCAAAAATTACCGATATTTTTTATAACGTACTTGTAAAAAATAACTTTTATTGGGTCGACCGTGGTCTTCTTATTAAAATTATTGTATCAACTCAAAGCGGTAATTTACCTAGCATGTTTTATTTTATTCACCTGCTACAGTGCAAGCCCGGTGGCATAAAATGCATCGAAATTATATAAACATCCCGAACTGCGAAACTAGAGAGAGAAAACTTGATAAAATATCAAATTACTTAGAACAAAACATGCGTAGATCGAATTTGATTAAAGGTTTGGGATAGGGGGACTATGTAGATAATGTAAAATATTTACCTATTTATTAAAATATGCAGCAAAGGTGTATGCAAAATAATGTTGTAGAAGATATTTATTAGGTAAATTTTACATTGGTGAAGAACCTTTTCTTGTCTTAGAGGAATAATAACCAGTTTCAAATAAGTCTTTGTATGGAAAATCATTTATAATATCTACTTAATTATAATGAGTATTTTTAAAACTTCTTGAAGGTTATGTGATTCTGTAATTAGTTGTAAAGCGCAACTAATTTAATTGTCTCTGTTTTCAATGTAATGTTTGATTTAAAGGGGTGTAATAAAGTAATAATTTAGCTTAGGTTGGGTACTTTGCAAAATATAATATTTTAAAGATCACTTGAGACAAACGACTGTTATCAACCTTGAAACTAATAAGAAAGACAGTGTATTGGTTAGAACTCGACAAAAAGTAGGAATGCTTCCGTACCGTTGGCTTTTGTAATAGATACCTATCTACCTAAGCTACGTTACTTAATGTTACCTGTCTACAGTTAAATATGACTAAGTAAGTACTACGATAAGGAAAAAACAATGTGTCAAGGGAATGAACAAGTAGGTACTGAGCAACAGTTTATCATTCAGAGCTGTTTCGATTTCGAAACTCCACCTAAGAAGGCCGGCTTCTACAAGTCTAATGTCGTATTTTTATAAATCTTTTCGCTGGTGAATATGGCAAACATGTGAGTCCTTGTATTTTGGCTTGCACTAGCTGCAAAATGTGATTTGCACGAAATTACAAAATTAACCGATTCGTTGCGGGTGGCACGTCAGGCGTGCCACCCAATTTTTTCACACATGGCGTATGACACGAGTGTCGTGTCATTTTTAAATTTCTTGTAATTCTTTGAATAGAGATTTCATGAGGTGCTTCTTGAACTAAACATTAATAGTTTTGATTGCTGATCATTCCTATAGTCTTCGTTTCTGAAAATAATGCGAATCAGATAATTCCAGGAGTTGACAACCTCGATAAGTTGCATTACGATTATTGCGATTAGGTAGGTATTAATGAAATGCATTATTTACCTCGAATTATTATTAGCCGCATCTGTTTTTAATTGCGTACGATTTAGCTTATTGGACTAACTAAAAATATAAGTAGGTATTTGACACCTAATAGATAAAATTCATACTTAAGTACTACATATAAATAATAAATAAATTTCATATTTGCTAAATCTTGTTGCGATCCCTTAAGAATTTAAAATAGAAGGTGTGTTTTTGCCCTATTGTTCAATGCAGTTGTGCCCTTTCTTCGTATGAAGGCAAAATAAAGCTCCGGCGCATTGTGTCGAAACTTGTTTACTGTTTTAAAACACTTCTACTTTCCGAAGCAATCGCACAGGGCGTGATCTACAACGACTGTTTACCTTTTTGACGATATTTGCTTGTGACCTGGACTCTGATTTTGCTTTTGTGAATACTGTGGCTCGTGTACCTACCTGGATTCTGATTTTGTGATCACTGTGGCTGTTTGACTCACGAACACGTGTGGAAGCCGAACACTACAGGTAGGTTTTTTTAATTATAATTTTTTTATCGTACTTAATAAGTTTTTACGTATTATTATATCGAGGGTTTACTGCTTGCGAAAACCTGCTAACCTACATTTTTGGCAAAAATGAGTTAAATACACCAAAAATTTTCTTTTTTCAAGTTCTATATTGGTGAAACCGGCTAAGTGCTATGTTAAATACTTAAGAATCTACATCATAATGTTTATGAAAATCTAAATGCGTGGTGCTGTCAGAGAGCTCAGATATTAGATCTGAGCTCTCAGATGACTCATCTATAATTTTTTCGCCTGTAAAGACAACAAAACTAATGTAGATTTTTTTGTAGCAAAATGTAGCCAAATTCTACTATCATTACGGCTTTTGCCTACTATTCAAATCGATTAAACACAAGAAATGATATTATCAAATAATAAAAACCGAAATTAGAATATTACCTACAATCCCTATGATATGTATGTAAATCATAAAACAATACAAAAGGTTTACAACATCTGAATAAAAAAGTCACTTACCATCCATTTTCAGTGAAACACGTACATAATCAGCTCAAAACCACTTAACATAAAGTAACTGGCTGTTTACATCCGATGTTTCAAGTCGACTGAATAGAATTCAAGACTAAACAAGTAAAAAGAGCATTTTGTTCTGTACATGGCGGATGGCACAATCGTCGTGTCATCAACTGATATGGCGCTTGACACGACTGTCGTGTCACGAAATATTTGTTCATCGCCACGCATAAAAGTGTTCGAAAATGGGCGTCGCAACGAATCGGTTAAGCCTTGATAACTAAGTAAATTGTAAAGTCAACAAATCCTATTTTCTCCCAATTCTCAGCTTAAAGTTATTTACCTACATGAAATGCACTACCTAGGTAGAGACTGTCAGTGCACAGATTACTTACGTAGTCAGTGTCCGATAAAGACGCAAATCACACTGTAGCATGAAGCAATCAAAAGTTCCTACCTACCTAACTACCTAAAGTTACTCAGAAGTATCAAGGCAAAAGACAAATCAAAAACTATAGAGATAAAGTTAATTATACGCACTAGGAAACGTTTTTTTTAAATAATATGACATGACGCAGACTGATAATAATACTAATATTATCCTTGAACGTCGCTATCACTGCCGGATAGCGTAGTTATGTTGTGAGATATTTTGTGCTGATTGTCATATCAAGCACCACTACTCAGTAGGTATACACAGTAAATAAGCTTAATCCTCAATTTGCATACCTTAACATTTAGAAATACGTAAAGAAATACCTACCTTAATTTATACAGAGACTGTTAGTGAACTATGTATTCAAAACATTTACTTACTTAAAATATTTACCTATTTGGAACCAATGACGTATATCTTTATATTTTTTCCTCGGTGGGAGGTAGGTAGGTACCTATTAAATTACTTTAATACATTTAACAAAAATATACCTATGTTGATGTAGAGCAATGTATGTACTTTGTGGACCTTTGTTTATAGGAAAGCGGTAAGTCTGGTCCTCCATAATACCTACTACCGACGCACTCAACTGAACTCACTCCTAACACAACTAGTTTTGCTAATCTGGACCTGGAGGGGATGGGACCTGCTAGTGATGCGGTACCGTGGTATTCAATGCCACATTTCAGGAGGTTTCGACACCCAAATCGCCCCTCCTCCACCTCCCTGGGTACCCCCATGCTTATTTGAGTGTTTAACACCGGAGCACGTTCAAAATTGTATTGCCATAGAAACCTCAAATGGATACCACCGGGTTCACTTTTCCGACTGTTCATAAATGCAAAGGGGACTTATTTTATTGCATTTTCAATCCTAAACCGCAGTCTGAACTAATATAGAGGAAATACTTAGGTGGCGGAAGTCACCTTGGGTACAGGAACTGTTTATTATAATTCTAAAATTCCCATTCGCATGGGAATTATAGAATTATTATACGCTCACGTGCGAATTCTCGGAAAATACTTGTAAAAGGTTGCAAATTACCTTAATATGTAGTTAGAATTCGTTTTTGATTCTAATTACATTAAACAAAGTAAATTGGAGATACCTATCAAACTCTAACTCTCTTATATTATATATGCTATTATAGATATGCTATAAAATAGATGGTAAAAATGATTGTAAACTTACTCAAATCAATTTAAGTATGTAGGTACCTAGAGGGTCAATTCAAGTATGTACGGATTATCTACAAAATTTTAAAAAATTTCAATGTATGGTTGATAAAATCTTTCAATTAAAAAGTAAATATTGACGTAAAAGAGAGAAAAAAAACTCGTGCGGCCCTGTCTCTTTGACAGGTATTGTCCACAACGTAGCGTTGTCTCTTTCTAGAGAGTGGTCAATTTTGTGAGGTTAAGGCGCAGTCCAGTTCTATACGTCATTGATCGAAACGAATTTTCAGGGATTCCCGAAAATACTTGTCACGTCTAAATTTCTTTCAATCTACTGTTTCGTTTTAGTACCTACCATTGACGATTTGACGTGTTGTAAGTTATTGTTAGACTTACCATTGATCCACTTTCGCCAAAGTTTAATGGTTTAAAATGATCTTTCAAATAGACAAATCGAAGTTATACCAAAAAATATTTCACAGTTTCAAAAAATCTCATTAAAATACAAAATGTACAGAAGTTACTAAAAGAAGTGTGGCGTAATTAATTAAATAAGTAAAAATATATATTAATTAATGAAACCAACCTTTTTAAAGAAATTTGTTTAGTTATTTATATATTAGGATTATATTAACAATATTAACTGAATACCATGTCTACAACATTTTTTTTGATAGTTAAACGTTAAAATGCGCGTTTTAGTGTAATTAATAAATTCATCTGCAATCAGTAACTTCGTACTACGTAACGTAAGTACTGCAGCAGTAGAGCGGTTCGGGGTCATGATTTGCTATCCGGAAGCCATAATTACTAATAATAGGTAATCGTGCGAATAATAATATGTAGGTAATAATCAAACTGCTCGTCATTTACTCAACAATAAGAGTCGAATTACCACGAAATTGTAGGTTTTCGTAGTATGAAATTTGTAATACAGATTAAATGATTGGCAACGGCTAAATTATTTAACTAACTTTAAAAAAGACAACTCTCGCACTTGAGAAAAAATCTTGTGTCGCGGGTAACTTTACAAACATACAAATCACGGCCTCAAAGTACACACAAACTCGGACCAATAACCTCTTATGGGTAAGGTATAGTTTATTTAGGTCCCTATGTAGGTACCTACCAGTCGCAAACAATCCTAATTAGCCACCGAGGCAGGCTACATCATTAAACTTTTAGATTATATCCGAACAAAATCCTTGGCTATGTCCGTTTAGTCAACAACACAACTTAAGTCAAGTGTATAAGGTTCCCAATGCGGGGCACAGGTTTCCTTTTCGAATGAGGACAGAACATTATATTCTTTCGCCTGCCCGTTTTACTTCTAGAAGTGGGAAATTCTATTATGAGGCGTCTTTCCAGATGGTTGTTGTCCCAGAGTCAATATATCTATCTACACAGTAAAATTGAGATCTGAAATCGGGATAATAGTCATCGACTTTTTGAGTGATTTTAGTGGTTTTGTAGCCAAATGGTTCCACTGTCCATTCGCCCTTCTGTCACACTCACAGGGCTGTACCTATGTTTTGGACGATAATAATGTATGTACAATCGGAAAAAAATGTGGTCGACCACTCTAAGTTTGAAATTCGTTTGCACATCTCAAAACTATGAAGTTGATTTTCCCTACATTCTTAAGCTGACAGCTACTAATCTCAACGCTATTTTGGTTTTACGGGAAATTTAGTCGACATTGGTAGTCAACTTTTTTTTTAATTATACCTAGTGATAGAGAGGCATGGTGCAATCATGCCTCTCTATCACTAGGTAACATTTTATATTTAATAGGTCTACTAAATTAGCAGTATCAGAAGTTAACAACACTTCATAAGAAAAAAATAGGAATTTATTTTCGTTTTTGATTACCTACCAGCTACCTGAAAAATACCCAACATTGTCATTTTTTTTCTCATAAGTAAACGAAGAATAATGACACACAGGTGTTGTTCTCTAGTATTTAAAATGGGAGACCCATGGAATAAAAACCGGGCAAGTGCATATCGAGCCATGAACAATGTAGGGTTCCGTAGTTGCCCATTACAATAATGCGAACTAAGAAGCCTCTGTTGTTTTTATTCCATATTAGTATTACTAATTAATTTCAATGGTTATTTTCACTTGGTCGGCTATTATTCGTAAACTTGTAAGGCCTAACATACCCAACTACAACCATTTAGCTGGCAAGCTGCAATTGACTCTAAAAAAATTGAGACATCCCATCCACATCAAAGTTCACATATACACAAAAAAAAATAAGTTTTTTTACAACTAACTAATATGTGTGGGTATTTAAGGGTCTTTGAGCTAACCTGGTGACAGACGGACGGAGGGACAGAGCGAAACTTTAAGGGTTTCGTTTTGCCATTTTGGCTACGGGACCCTAAAAAAGGCATGCATTAAACACTGTGCGCCGCAACGCTAAATAGACGTATCTATTTATATATAATATGTATAAGATGGGGCATAATAAAAAAACTACTAAAAATATTTAATCATACAAAAACCTTATTTATTATATATATACGGTAAGTATACATTTTATTTCGTTCTCCTTTCTGATCAGTCTTTTATAACATCCCACATACGCACTACTCGACTATGCCTTTATCATGCAGAAGTGTAGTCACGTACATGTGCTATTATCAGTAGGTACCTATAAGCAAGTATAAATACATTTTATGACGTGATAACGTCTTATAAATCGATGACCGTAGGCACACACGAAAATGTGTCACAGTCCCGGTCCGCCACGTTCCGCCTGCTGATAGGGGAAAGTATTGTGGCCGTCGAGTCGGGCGCATGCGCCCGGTCCACTTAAACTGTCACAGGCATGGTTGCTAAGCAACAGCGAATCGTTTATTACAATGTCATCAATGTTTTCATGTGAGTTATCACGTAAATTGGCCGTAAATCGACTTGACAGACAGCCATTTATTTATTCAATGGTTTACTATCAGTGAAAAGTTGAGTCATAATGATAGTTTATCACTATCTTGGCGTTACGAAATATTGTTTACCGTTGCGTGTGAATGTTTTAAGTTTATTTATAGGTAGGTAAGATTGTTTACTAATCCTACGATGAAGTTCATAAGTTACTTACTTCCATTAAATCACGTGTTTCTCTAAGCAGGTTTATTATAAGAAGTATATCTTTTTATTAAATCCATTAATTAGTAAGTACCTACTATTTAAACTGATAAAACAAATTCGAAATAAAAACATTTTACTTAGTTTGAATTGATGCGTGGACCGTCACGTACTCGGTTTATTATTTAACATACAATAGAATCTTTTAAACTAAGTATATGATGATATATTCGCAAATCTTGTTAAATCACAGAGCCAGCATGACAAACAAAACATAAATTATATGTTTGACTAAGTAGACGCGGATGAAATAAATGTTCTTTACGTAGCCGTAGCCGTATAACCCGTATGGTATATTTAATCTTTATGAAAAACGTACCTAGTTATCCATACCTATACCTTACCTAAGTACTAAATAACTAGGTAGGCATACTTATAAATACATACCTACCTACCTACTACATAATGCAATAGAGAATATGCACGTGACTCCAAAATAGTCATTTTTATTTTGTAATTTATAATATTACAAAAACATAGGTACCTACTTAGACATTTATTATTAAAATTTATCATAATTAATAGTGAAATTGAATCATCAAAAAGTGGCTGTTTTTAAATTCACGTGATGTCAATTTACACTCGCCGTCTTCAGTCAACAAGTTGTTTGTATGGTTTCGATTGGATGATTGTATTGTTTCGCGGTTGTTTCATATTAAGTTATTAGTTTTCTGTTTTAAATCCTTTTTTGTTAAACCACAATCGGATAATCTGCCTAAAATAGATCGAGGTTTCATTCATCGGTAATACTCTTTGGAATAAATTCCAATGTATTAGATATTCAGAATATCATAACGAACTTTTCATAAACGAGGTTGTTTTCGCCGAGGTTTGTTGTCGAAATTTAACTGTATACAGAGATTAAAGAAGTCAGAAAGTTATGAGTAGGTAGGTATATTTTTACTAAGAAAATGCTAACCACACAGTACGGTAGTTTTTGTCACCGCTGCAGTACTTTGACGGTAGGTGCACATGGCAACACTAGGTAGAGTAGGGATTGAAAAAATGCTAAGTAAGCAACTTATGTAGTTGCTTACTTTAATTTCCATTTTCCATACATAGATTGTAAGTAAGGCCTTTGGAAATATATGCGAGTAGAACTACGACGACGAAAAATGGCCTTTACAACCCCTAAATAAAGTAAAAAACTAAGTAAAAAGTTTTTAAAAGACCTATCTAATGATACCCCACACGATGGGGTAGGTAACAAAAAAATCACATCCCCCTTAAAAAAAATGTTTTTCAAGATTTTATATGCATACCTATGTATTTTTATTTCGCGATAAAATTACACTCGTGCGAATGAGGTGTGGTTGTGACAAGATCGTTAATACGAGTAACCAATCCAACAATTAAGTAAGTGCAAAGTGCCGAGTCACCTCCGTAAACAATAATCACGAGTAATTTATCAATCACTTAGTTGTTGAAACTTGATATTATTGTATTGCGCTTCAATGGATGTTAAGATGGTAGGTACTAATATTATTCCTTATTCTTTTTGTCAGGACGCACTCGGTAGCTATTATATTATACTTAGATAAATTGTTTAATGGCGCATATCCCTAATTCCCTACTGACGATGGTTTTCTTCTGAGGGGCACGGTTTGGGAAGAAGTGAGGTCGCAAATGGCTATTTTTATTCAACGTGGCGGCGATATTTTAATCAATTTATCATTTAGCAAAATCTCGTTTCGCTGTCTAGAATTGATGTGGATTTGTTATGGATTTTTTCTTAAGGCGAAAATATGAATCGAAACAATTAAACGTCCAGCAGATAACAAGACGAAAACGTATAATTCTACACTTCTAACTTAGTAAAAATAGGTACTTAAGTATCTACAATTGTAATCTCGGTGATTTTATATTTTTGTTAATCGCATTTATTAATAGTCATTCTGACAGTGCGTGCCTTTACAATGACATAAGTGTGCGATAAGAATGATACTTACTCGTACCTACTTACCTATCTACAATCAGTTCTAGTCTTTAATGGTTGTTATGTAATTAACAAAACAGGATAATATATAACTTTTTACTGTAAGTATTGTTGTTATGGATAATACCTATATATTTACGTATCAATTTAAGATTTATATTAAATTGGTACTTAAATATTTCTTATTTCTCGGTATTTTTTTTTGTAAGGTTTGTATTTTGTAACAATCGTATTTATTTTCTTGTTCTCGCTCGACTGTGCTCAGTTGTGCATAGTTGGGTCATTCATTAAGAACTAATAGTAGATCGATCGATCTTATATAAAACTAGCTTATGCCCGCGGCTTCGCCCGCGTGGATGCCAGATTGTTACGAAAATATTTTAACGGCAAAGAAAATATAAAAGTTTAATATTATGTTAATTGTACGGATCCCCTTGGGGTAAAAGCCTCCTCTAGTCTAGTCTTTATTTATGGCTGTGATTGTCAAGTTTTGACCCGCTACCTCTACTATCTTGTCTACCCATCTAGCCTTAGTAGGCCTGCCTCTGCTTCTAGTGCCTTGTGGTCCGTTCCATATAATTACTCTCCCTGTCCAACTGTCGTCTTTAAATCTGGCCACGTGACCTGCCCACTTCGAAGAGCAGGTACCTAGGTACTTACTTTGAATCACCGTGATAAGGTGTACTGTCTTTCTATCTCTCCTCTAACAGCCTGTTAAGCCCTTTTCAGTCTGGTTTTCGACGTGGTAACAGCACTGTAACTGCCCTTATTAAAATAACTGATGATATAAGACTGGCCATAGAAAACAAACAACTGACCATTATGGTTCTTTTGGATTTTAGCAGTGCCTTCAATTCAGTTGACTTTGACCTTCTCTTAGGCATCCTAGCTTCTCTGAATATTTCTTCTTCTGCAGTGTCCTGGTTTAATTCCTATCTTCGGGGTCGCTCGCAGACTGTTCGCTGTGATGATCTTTTCTCTGAATGGCGAGATTTAACCACTGGCGTACCCCAAGGTGGTGTTCTCTCTCCTCTTCTCTTCTCCATTTTTATAAATGCTATTACAAAGGTCCTATCTTCAAAGTATCATCTCTATGCAGACGATCTGCAACTGTATCGTCACTTTAAAGCTGATGAAATTACTGGTGCTGTGACTACAATTAATAATGACCTTGAAGAAGTAAGTTTATGGGCTAAAAAATTTGGACTTCTAGTCAACCCAGATAAGTCTCAAGCTATTATTATTGGTGGCAGATATATGTTAAATTTGTTGGATCACCAGAATCTTCCTCAAGTGTTTTTTGATGGAGTTAATATACCGTTTACAAAAAGTGTAAAAAATCTTGGTGTCTTTATAGACTCAAATCTTTCATGGGATGTCCACATTACGGAAATAAGTAGGAAATTATTTTCCTCATTTCAATCTCTCAAACGTCTTCAGAAGTTCTTACCGTTCCAAACTAAAGTTACTCTTGCTCAATCTCTTCTACTTCCACACATAGACTATGCCGATGTTTGTTTTCTGGATGCTAGGGAGGAACTCGTTGACAAACTCGAACGTCTGCAGAATTTGTGTATCCGCTTTATTTTCGGATTACGTAAATACGACCATGTCTCCGAATCTCGGAAAAATCTAAAGTGGCTACCGATTCGGCAGCGTCGTAACTCACACATTCTTTCTCTTCTCTATACTATTCTTCACAATCCTAACTCTCCTTCCTATCTACGTGAACGCTTCAATTTTCTTGTTCCCAGGGGTAAACCCTGTCGTTCCGCCTCCTCTCTTCTATTGAGTACTCCCGCTCACAGCTCCAGCTGTTACGATAGCTCTTTCACCATAAAAGCGGTGAGGCTTTGGAATTCTCTTCCTCACCCTTTACGTGACAGCCTCTCTCTTAACGTTTTTAAAAAAAGGACAAAAGAATATTTTCACTCTATCTAATTAAGTATGTATTATAATATTTTATTTATGTAATATTAATATGTAAGTGTATGTATTATCTGGTATGTATATATATATTATATGTATTTATTTAGGTATATTTTATGATTTTGAAATAACATACGTTTATGTATGTAAGTATGTACTTACTGTTTATTTATACATATGGTTCAATTTCTATTTTTTCTTTTTTTTTTCTTTTATTGTTACACTTCCGACTACTTTTATAAGTTTATCTTTCTACTATCTAGAGCTCAAAGGTTTGCTGGTAGAAAACTCAATTTTGAGTTAAGCTCGCCTTTGTACATATTTACTTTTATTTTGTATTTATTGTTTGTATATTTTTTTTTTCTGTGTACAATAAAGAATTTGAAATTTGAAATAAGGTTCTTAGAAAACTATGTAGGTGGGTAGGAACCTACCCATAATTTTTGGAAAGATAACGAACGGCATTCACGGATTTTTTAAAAAAAGGTTACGTTACTAATACTACGGGTAGGGAGGGACTCGTCTGCAGGAGACTCTCCTTAAATACCTATTTTCAAGTAGGTACAGCGATTAAGGTAACTAATTTCCCAAGTAGGTAATTACATTTAGCGTCATGAGTAAGGTGTATAGATAAGCAGTACTTAACAGTAATCATAATCACTAACGTCACAGTCATATTTAAAATATCACATTGATAAACATTGCTATTCTCACTTAAAGAAATAATAATGTTGTGTTACGTGTTCCTTGCGCACACACCTATCTACGTAATCGTCAATAGCGTACCTACTTACTTAATACGATTTATTTACCACTAATAGTAGAATTTTTCGATGCCTGTGGGACCAAATCTTGCTCAGTTTGTTTTCTGAGCGCATGCTCTGTATAATGATCTACTGCTTCAACCGATTTTTTACGATTAAAAAATAATAAACTTAGAATTGGACACCTTCTTCCTGTACCTACTCCGGTTGTCAGTTGGCAATAATGTCTAACCATTCCCTCTTTCCTCTCCAAAAGATGGGTGGGTAGGTTAGGTACCTACAAAACCTTCGTATGACCTTAAACTCTGTTCTGTGATACTGAGTGTCACTTTGTACACCTACGTTCACATGAATGTGAGGTTTACATTGATACTCCAAAGTTCAACATCACGTCATCACATATCGAGCATCAAGGACAGTTCTTCAATCTATCGCATTCGTAGGCATCTTTTAAGTACCTACAACAAAGACTTGTACCTACATATCATTGCTATAACTAGGTAGAAATAACGAATTGGAATAACTACCTAGCTTATCACATTATTGACCCATATTGACCTAAGTAACTTTGTTTATTGTTGCAAGGGTAATTAATTATGTATTGTAATCGATTCTATACATTATTTTATGCCGTAATATACCTAAGTAGATGATGGTGGAGTGGAGATAATCACGTAGGTAGGCCTTTAGTGTACCTACCTATTGAATTACCCAAAAATTGCTTTTGTACTCAACTCGAATATTACTAGAAATCATGGTAACCCCCTCCAGCTAAGCCTAATTGCTTGTGTTAGGAGTCGGCTGTTCGACGTGTGCCTGGCGTCCGGACGGTTCCCTGACTGCTGGAAGGCAGGGAAGCTGGTGCTCCTTCCAAAGCCGGGACGGCCTCCCGACTCAATTGCGGCCTACAGGCCTATCGTGTTGCTGGACGAGGCGGGGAAGTTGCTGGAGAGGATTCTCGCTACCCGCATCGTCCGGCATTTGAACGAGGTCGGCCCTAATCTGTCGGACGCTCAGTACGGCTTTCGTGCTGGGCGCTCGACCATTGGGGCCATTCTGCGCTTGAGGGCCGCATCGGAGGAGGCCGTCGCCGGTGGAGGAGTAATGTTGGCGATATCGCTCGATATCGCCAACGCCTTCGGGTCTCTGCCATTCAGCTGTATCAACGAGGCGCTCCGGTATCATGGAGTGCCCGCGTACCTGAGGCAGCTAGTGGCAGACTACCTCGAAGGCAGGAGGATCCTGTACGAGGACCGAGAGGGTGAGGTAATCCGCAGGGACGTCTCGTGCGGTGTTCCACAGGGCTCTGTCTTAGGGCCCCTTTTGTGGAACATTGGCTACGACTGGGCCCTGCGGTGTGGCTTCCCCCCCGGGATAGGGGTCATCTGCTATGCGGATGACACCCTCATCACGGCCCGGGGTGGGAATTTTGAGGAGGCGGCGCGCCTGGCCAACCTAGGGATTTCCCGAATGGTCGGGCGCATCGAGGCGCTGGGGCTTAGGGTGGCTCTTTCTAAGACGGAGGCCCTATTATTCCATGGGCCCCGTCGCGGTCCACCTGCTGGCGCCTCGATAGCCGTCGGCTCGGTCCTCGTACAGGTCCGGGCCCAGATGAAGTATCTGGGCCTGGTAGTAGACGGGCGGTGGCTCTTCGACGAGCACTTTCGCATTTTGGCGCCAAAACTCGAGGCTGCGGCGTCCGCACTGGGGAGGCTGTTGCCGAACCTGGGCGGACCCAGTGCCTCGAGTAGACGGTTGTACACGGGGGTGGTGCGGTCAATGGCTTTGTACGGCGCACCCGTGTGGGCGGCGTCCCTGACCGCCCAGAATAGGGTCCGCTTAGGGAGACCCCAGCGGACCATGGCGGTCAGGGCCATACGCGGATACCGCACGGTGTCTGCAGAGGCGGCGTGCGCATTGGCCGGCACACCCCCGTGGGATTTGGATGCGGAAGTGCTCGCCGAAGTGCATCGGCGGGCGGTGGCTGTTCGGGCAGGGGGTTCGGTGCCCCTGCCTGAGGAGCTACGCGCTTGGCGCGGTGAGGCCCACCGGGCAATCATGGCCCGGTGGCAGGGCCGGCTGGAGGCTCCACGGGCAGGTGTTCGAACCGTGGAGGCGCTCCGGCCGGTCCTGGAGGAGTGGGCGGGGCGGCAGCACGGGACCCTTTCCTTCCGGCTGGTGCAGGTCCTCTCCGGGCACGGGTGCTTCGGGAAGTACCTGCACACGGTCGCTAGGAGGGAACCGAGTCCCGCCTGCCACCACTGCGACTGCGGTGAGGACTCGGCGCAGCACACCCTCCAGCATTGTCCAGCTTGGGAGGGGCAACGTCGAGTTCTCACCGCAGTGGTCGGAAGTGACCTCTCGTTGCCGGCCGTGGTTCTGTCCATGGTCCGGGGCGAGGGGTCGTGGAATGCGGTCGCATCCTTCTGCGAGGACGTCATCTCGCAGAAGGAGGCGGCGGAGCGCGTCAGGGAAGAGAGTTCCCTGGCGGACCCGCTCCGTCGCCGGCGAACCGGGCGGCGTCGGCGCGAATATCTGCGCTTGATGCCGCCTTAGGTGGGGCTGCGGGCGGGCGTACGGGGTAATCTGCCCCGCCCGCGGCCTTCCGTGGAGGCGCGGCGCCCTGTGTGTATCCAGGGGCCGCGTAGGTGTGAAATGCCCGGAACGCAACAACATCGCGTCCGGGCATTGCCACTGGGCGGGCCGCCGACGGTATAACGAATTCCGGCGGCCCGTTCGCAAAGGTGGCGAGCGATACACGGCGGGTTTTTTAGTGGGTGCAAACCCCACACTACCTCCACCGTCTTCCCTGGACGGTGGGGGTGTTCGTCAGGAATTTTTCCCGCCGAACAAAAAAAAAAAAAAAAAAAAAAAAAAAAAAAAGGAGTCGGCTTACGTCGATAGTATAATGGGTAGGATTCGAACCCGAGACCTCACAATTGCGAGTCCAATGTCTTAACCTTTAGGCTAAATCTTAAACCCGGTTTATATCGAGAAGGGGTAATGAGCAGGAAATAGTTAAAAGAAAGGACTCCTACTATCGTTTCGCTTCCATTGTATTTCCACCAATAAAGTGTTCATTACCCGATCAGTTCTTGCCAGGGTCTATCAGGGTCTGAATAAGTTTATTCAGAAGTAGACCCTGGCAAGAAATGATAATTTCTACTATTTTGGCTCGACTATTTATTGGTGAAATACAAGTATGCATTACTCTTGCGAGTTAAAAGGAGTCATATTTGGATGCTCAGTTCAACTGTTTTTTTCTGTTCTGGGATTGGATGATTGGGTCTGTTTCGCTCTTAGTTGAAACCGGGCATTAGAGATGAAGAAATGTTCATGTAAGATTGATTTGAAAATAATGTTTTATTAAAATAAATACTTAGATACTGTAAGTAAGTTTATTCGTATACCTAAGGTAACGTACGTTCTTAGGTAACTAAGAAAATAAACAGCAATAGTGTGCTTACTGTATCTACCTACAGATAGACGATAGGTTCCTGTTCTTCCTTTGTTTAAAGATTTTATTTGTTTTCCACAGGGCTGCTGGATCAATCCAGGTCACGGAGAATTCGTTTATAACCAAACTAAAGTCGTCTGGAAGAAGTTTAGTAGTGTTCTATGGATCTCAAACAGGTACTGCAGAAGAATTCGCTGGTCGCCTTGCTAAAGAGGGCATTCGATACAAGATGAAGGGCATGGTCGCTGACCCCGAAGAATGTGATATGGTAAGTTGCACACTCATCGTGATGTGTGAAAACTGTTAGGTATGGAGATATCGCGTATGGCCACAGACTGGATAAATAAATATGAGTGTACAGTAGGTATTAGGTACTATGTACCTACGAAGATAAAATTGAAAATAAAATTATTCATACACTACTACATATGCATTCAACTACAGTAATAATATAATTAGGTATATGTATAATATTATAATTATCTCATGGCTTTTAATTTCTTGTGAAGGTTACATTTATCAGATTTTTTTTAAAAACTCGGAGGTTCGGGCTTCTTGTGCCTTTCCAAAAAATAATTAAAATAAAATCAACTCACGAAAACTCACGAAATTAATAAAACTAAAATGCATGAATTTGGTTTTAAAGAAAGAGAGTAGGTCTTTAGAAAAGCTTGCCAAAGCAAAAAATAAACTGTTTTAGTTGCGTTGACAAGCCTTTCAGAAATTGGCGCTAATCTGTAACATTATCTTCAATGTTCTATAGATTTATGAAAAATGTATTATTTTGTTTTAGGAAGAACTAGTGAAACTTCAAGAAATTGAAAATTCTTTAGCAGTTTTCTGTATGGCAACATATGGTGAAGGAGATCCCACGGACAACTCAATGGAGTTTTATGAATGGCTAAAGAACGGCGAACCAGATCTAAGCGGTTTAAATTATGCGGTAAATATGGACATTTTTCGTTATTCTGATTTGATATTAAAATGGTCCGGAATCGCTTGCCAGCCACATATATAAATATTTAGTCAGTTTATAGAAACTTTGTTTTATCACTTAATGACGAATTAATAGAGAAGTATTACATAGGACTTTTTTATTTAAGAATGTAAGTACCTAACTAGCTTTATTGTTGTTATGTACGTGTATAGAGATTTCCATGTCCTCCTGATTTAATACATTTATGTACTGTGTATTACAAATAGATACAACTACTTGAGTAGGGGAAGTCTGGGATAGTTGACCCACCCTCTACCAAATTCCCATATCACTACATAGTATAAAACAAAGTCGCTTTCTCTGTCCCTATATCCCTATGTATGCTTATATCTTTAAAATTACGCAACGGATTTTAATGCGGTTTTTTAATAGATAGAGTGATTGAAGAGGAAGGTTTATATGTATAAAACATGCATTAAATAGTAGAGAAATA
Organism: Herminia tarsipennalis; assembly: GCA_945859575.2. Lineage (NCBI taxonomy): Eukaryota > Metazoa > Arthropoda > Insecta > Lepidoptera > Erebidae > Herminia > Herminia tarsipennalis. The sequence goes on from OX243840.2 coordinate 13,988,954, forward strand.
AGGATCGGAGCAACAATAAGAAATGTTGCAAAAACGGGGAAAATTTACGCAGACGAAGTTGCGCGGGTTAGCTAGTCTCTTTATAAACTAACAGATAACTATTTTCAATGAATTAAATGAGTTTGGATGAGGGTAAAGTCTCCCACACACGGCGGGACACATTATGTGCCTGGATGGGAGACTTTACCCTCCAAATAGGGAGCCTTTACCCGGGCTTAAAAATAGGTAAGATACTAATTAAAAACAATATTTTTATTTAAAAAATAATATACCTATTTATGTTAAGGCACTTAGTATTACCTACACAATGAGAGAAATAGGAAGTATGGGTACCTACCTACAGTAGGATCAACGTAACTAGGCCGGACTGAAGTAGGCGACAAGTGTTTGCGCAGATGCATTTTTTGGAAGTAAATGGTGACAGGAAGCGGGGGGCGGGGGCGGTAACTAAACCAAGAGAATTAGAGATGCGATTACGCATCACATTGTCATAATTAGTATTACTAACTCATGTTTTTTTGTGATTATTTTCGTAAAGAAATTGTTTTTCAAAGTCTCTTTAGAATTTACTGTAACTGTTCTAAATTTAAACTTATAAGAACTCATTTAAATAGTGTTTTTATATTTTTGAATAATGTTGTTAGTATTTTTTATCGATTTAACTTAATTAATCGTTTTCGTTAGTAATTTTAGGGTCGCATCTTTAAGACATGCGCGAAAGTGATAAAAACCTAACTTCAATCCGGTCAAGTTACGTTGATCATACTGTACATTTTTGATGTATATAATTATGAAACTTCTTCTTCTATTGTGAACAATGAATTCTGACATTAGGTGTTACTATATTTAAAAATAGGGAGAGATTACCCTCCTAAAGTCTCCTCCACTCATGTGGCTAATGTCTCCTACGTCACGCCAATCTGTTTATTGTTTATTTTTTATAAAAATCTACGCCACGTCAATAAAAACTTTATACTGTTAGTGGTACCTACTAGGATAAATACACTTGCCATTTTTATACTTTACTTGTTTGAATCAATGGGTACAAAACAACACCAGTAAAGTGTATAAAATAGAATAAAAACCCTTACAGACGCGTAAACCCGCTAACACTTCGCAATTTTATACCTAATTGCCGAATGCAATGGCGGCGTCGCGTCTCGGGAGAGGGACGGGGAGTGCATATGACATCTAAGAAGTGCTGCAGCGTCGCAATACCTAGTGACATGTGACACTGAGATTCTATGAGCAGTGGCTATTCCTTATAGATTCCCTTATTAGATTCCCCCTACCTACCGAAGAACGTCATGATTAGTCGTATAACTAACAGGGGATTAAATAGTCAAACACAATCCAGAAATCATGCAATTATCATTAATCAAAACCCAATAGGTAAATAGGTACCCCTTTTTATTTGTTACTAGCTGTCCCGTGCAACTTCGTCTGCGTAAATTTTCCCTGTTTTTGCAACATTTCTCATTGCTGCTCGGCTCCTATTGGTCGTAGCGTGATGTTATATATAGCCTTTTTCGATAAATGGGATACCCAAAAAAAATATATTTTTTCAATTCGGACCAGTAGTACCTGAGATTGCCGCGTTCAAACAAACAAACAAACTCTTCAGCTTTATAATATTAGTTTATATTATTTTATTCTTTCACATACCTAGGTAATTGATACGTCTTCTATTCAAGGCTACCAAGTATCGGTAACACTTCCTTTAAAGACCTTATTTACATATTATGTTTTCAGTTAAACATATTACGTTGATATTAATTACATACTTATAAATCATCCCGATCATTTATACGTAGTTGGCACTGTTTAACAATTTTATAAATATCTAAATCGTTGTACACGAACTCTCTGTATTCTATAAAAAAAAAACAAATTAAATAGATACTACCTACCTGACGCATGACGTAACGACAAGTGATTAACTCTGGGTAAACTGGTTTTTATACACTCAAGGTCATCTAGTTATACAATGATTATTATTTAACATGCAACATATTTTATCACCCCATAATTTAGCGTACATTAAACCACCAGATTCCCTTTGGGAGCACATTGCAAGTTGCAATCAGCTACTACTTATCCGCTAAAGGCTCATTTTACTAATTTATCCAATCAGTGCTCTGGAAAATACGAAATTACGGATATAAAGGCAATAATATATTATTTAAACCTTGGATTATTAGATTTCTTGGAAAACAATATAGCCTTTAGAAATAAAAAAAAAACTGTGATTTTTATACGGCAATGTTACTGACAGTGGCTCCTACTGCGATTCAAATAAGACCTTTCATACTTTTTCGTTGAAACATTTATAGAAACCGCCAAAAATATATTCATTTTGGGCTGTAGCGGGAAGAAGAAGAAAGTTTGTTGTGTTCTATTTTTTTATTAAATTTGGCAAAGAAATTGTTTTTCAAAGTTTCTTTATTATTTACTGTAACTGTTTTATATTTAAACTTTTATGAACTCATTTAAATAGTGTTTTTATATTGTTGAAATAAAATGTTGTTAGTATTTTTATGTGCCGTGTGGTGCCGGCTTAAGAATAGTACCACCCCATCTCTTCCCGTGGGTGTCGTCAAGGCGACTAAGGGATTTCACACCGGAGGACGGGCAGCAGCGTCCTCTGCGTACTTAAAGCCGTACTGCGATCACCAACCCGCTCGCCAAGCGTGGTGATTATGGCAATTACCCCCAGGATCTACATACTAGGTTCTACTGGGGAGACCCGTGCCCAGCAGTGGGCCATCATATGGGTTGATATGTAGTATTTTTAATCGATTAATCGTTTTCGTAAGTAATCTTTGGGGTCGCATCTCTATGACATGCGCGAAAGTGATAAAAACCTAACTTCAATCCGGTCAAGATACGTTCATCGTACTGTAAATTAGGATTTCCTCTTTTTGCATCGGATTCTGGTACCTACGCCAATAGCGTCATATGTATTTTACCTGGCAACTCTATTCAGCCCCAGAAGCCAAAAGACTAATACGCAGTTACAATTTACTATCTGACAATACCGACCGACGAATGTCTAATCAAAGAAAAGTCGAAATGTCATTGTCAATCTCTGTAATTCAATTTTAGGTTTAGGGCCACAGAGTACATTTTTTTATAGAAACGAACTTAATAATTAAATTACAAACTTTAATTGTGTGAATTATAACTGCAGCAAATAATATTTAAGTGATTTATATTTTATTTAACACAATTTAATAAAGATTATGTCTCAAATAATAGATATTAGGTAAATTCTAACCTAACCTTTAAGTGAAAAATATTTCCTGAGATACAAAGTTCGCTGCTTCTATGAGATTAGCCTATGGCATGAAATATAATGTGTTTTTTCTATAAAAAATGTATCACACAATGAGATATCCATTAACGACTCAAACCATAAAATAAGAAGCTTTGTTTGAATCGTCTAAGATTTTTAAAAAGTATTCAAAATATGAATATTTTTATAAATTTACCCCGTATTTTCGGATACCGAAGACTACTCGTGTCGTCGGTACTAAAATTGCGTTGCATGGTATGCGGTATTTGTTCTTTATAATTCATACATACAATACGATAATTCTCACTAAACCAGTTATTGGAATTTAAAAAGCTACATAGTTTTGATCTAGCCACCTGTATAAACAATTAAGCACTATGTTTTCACCAATGTACATTATGTATGGTGAAAAATGGAATAGATTTTCACCAACATTGTGTTCTAATGAAAATGACATAGTCTATAAATTGTCTTTAATATACATATTTTAATTATCTAATTTTTTTTTTAGGTGTTTGGCCTTGGCAACAAAACATATGAGCATTATAACAAAATAGCCATTTACTTAGACAAGAGATTAGAAGCGCTTGGAGCTACTCGTGTTTACGAACTGGGTCTTGGAGATGATGATGCTAAGTATGTAAAATTACACCATATTTATCTATTATACATATTAAATTAAATTATAAATAAACATTTTATAAGCATTTGAATTATATAGGATGATGCTTTGTGTCATTTAATATTTAACAAAATAAATTATTAATATTTTTTGTTTAAAATGTATTTATAAACATTGATCTTAACTCATTCACTTCATCAGCTTATCTAGCTTTATGATCAATGTCGACCCTTAACACATACAGTAAACACACAGCTACAAAAGTCACAACAGAAGCAATATTCCAAATCATCATAGTTCCTAAATTAATGGAACAGACCATACAATCTTAACTTTTTAAAATTTCACAGTTACTATCTTGTTTTATATGCAAAAAGACATTTCTGCTGACTTGGGTTGAATAATTTGTTAATCTTAAGCAACTTATGTACAGAGTAAATAAAATATTTTAACAGCATCTTAATTAGTGCATGTTTGTCCTTTGTTTATTAATTCTATTTTTAAAATAAAGTCGAAAAAGACAACATTCACTATTAAAAGATTGTGGGGGTATGTTTAGCACAATCATGTATGTATAATCAAATTAATTTCATGTACATAAAAATATGATTTTATTATACATTCCAATAGAAAAATATTATTTTACATACATTTTTATGCAAAGTACAGATTACATTTACATTACACTTTGCTTTTGCATAAATAATATTATGGAAGTACATAAATTAGCATAGATAAGATGAAACTGAATGTGCATTTAGTTTTCTGTTTTTAATATACTTATTACATTTTGTTGCGAAACTTTTTTGCAATATTTTTTTTACATTACAGTATTGAAGATGACTTCATTACATGGAAAGATAAATTCTGGCCTGCAGTATGTGAGAAATTCAACATTGAGAGCACAGGGGAAGAAGAGCTGATGCGTCAATTCCGTTTAGTAACACATGATCCTAGTGAAATTCAACCAAACAATGTATTTACTGGAGAAATTGCAAGGTTACATTCTATGCAAGTTCAGAGACCGTTAGTATCTATTTATTATTTTCTGTAATTGGCTTTTTTATAAAAAAGATGACTAGCAATGTGGGATTGTGGTCCCACATTACTAGCAATCCTGTTAAGCCCTCCTGCTAAGCTCAATGTCTTCTTGTGTTGACTATCACTAGCATGGACTAGCAATGCTAATACACAATTAAGTCTAGGATACAGTAACCATTTATTGGTTACCTACTAAAAATTATGACAATTTTATTGTTATTTTACAGGCCATATGATGCCAAGAATCCATTCTTAGCACAAATAACAGTAAACAAGGAAATGCATCAAGGTGGTGACCGATCCTGCCTCCATGTGGAGCTGGATATTTCTGACTCTAAAATGCGATATGAAGCAGGTTAGTTTTTTTTTTCATACAATTTTAAAAGCCAATTAATACTATATTGTAAAACTACAACTGATGATTAACTTTTGCAGGTGACCATGTGGCTGTCTACCCAGTAAATGATACAAACCTCGTGCAACGATTGGGTGAATTGACAAACTCTAATTTAGATGAAATATTCTCACTCATCAACATAGACCAAGAAAGCAGCAAGAAACATCCATTCCCATGCCCAACATCATACCGCACTGCACTCTCTCATTATGTGGAGATAACAGCTCTACCTCGTACACACATTTTAAGGGAGCTTGTTGAATATTGCTCTGATGAAGAAGTAAGACATTATTCATTGATTGTTTGTCAAAGTTGTCAAACATTTTGCAAATGCTACAAAAATACTTTAATATTTAACTGTTTCAGGACAAGAATAAATTACTGCTTATGGCTACAAATTCTCAAGAGGGAAAAGCACTGTACCAATCATTTGTGGTAGAAGCTTGCAGAAATATTGTACATATATTGGAAGATATACCATCGTGCAAACCACCTCTGGATCACATCTGTGAATTGTTGCCTCGTCTGCAGCCAAGATATTATTCAATATCCTCCAGTCCTAAGGTACTAGTTCAGTTTTGCCTACATTTAGAGAAAATATAAAATGCAGTATTTCAAATTTAATTGATTTAATATTTTTAGGTGCATCCAGAAACAGTACATGTAACTGCTGTTGTTGTTAAATACCAAACGCCTACTGGCCGTCTCAATAAAGGTGTAACTACCACTTGGTTGGCAGAACATAAACCTGAGGCTGGCAAACCTCTACCTCGTGTTCCTGTATTCATTCGGAAGTCACAGTTTAGGCAAGTAGACTTTACACTGTGGTTTTTGTGGTCTTATAATCCCTAACATTCTTTGAATTTAATAATTATTTTTTTCTTCAGATTGCCTTTGCAAACTCAAACCCCAATAGTAATGGTTGGTCCTGGTACTGGTTTAGCCCCATTCCGAGGATTTCTACAAGAACGCGCTCATTATCGCGCAAACGGTAAAGAAGTTGGAGAAAACGTTTTATACTTTGGCTGCAGACACCGTGATCAAGATTATATCTACCGGGAGGTATGTAACATTATTGATGTGTCATTTGGCATTTATTAATTTTCTTTAGATATTATTAAAAAACGTGTTTGTAATTTGAATTTCAGGAGCTTGAACAATATGAGAAGAATGGTGATGTCCAATTAAACCTTGCATTTTCCCGTGATCAGCCACAAAAAATATATGTAACTCATTTGCTAGAAAAGAATATGGATCAACTATGGGATATTATTGGCAACCGCAATGGACATTTCTACATTTGCGGGTAAGTTCAGTCTTACACATTTATAGAATAAAAATGTTTCAAAACAATGGATTTCATAAGTAGGCAAAATTATTTTCTGCAGCCTAAGAAGAGGTCATAATGATAATTAAAAAAAAACCCAATAACAAAAAAAAAAAAATACAAAAAAAAAGAACGTGTTTCTGAACTTATTGGGCGATAGTGATAACCATCAATATATTTTTTTTAATAAATAATAATAAGTGTGTTTTACTTTTCAGTGATGCAAAGAATATGGCTGTTGATACAAGGAACATACTTTTAAGAACGATCATGGAGAAGGGTGGACGCAGCGAAGCTGATGCTGTTCAATTTATTAAAAAGATGGAGTCCATGAAGAAATATTCGGCGGATGTATGGAGTTAAAGCATTCACGTAATAATATTTTTAGTAGACGAATTTGTGGAACTCGTAGGCAATCTTTGAGTTTTTTTTTACGACTAATGGTGATTATATTGTTAAGTAATGCGAATACGTATAAATTAGATATTACGCGTAATCTATTGGAATGTTCTAGAGTTTGGTCATAGCCATCATGTTTGGCATAGAGATACCTACGATTTATTTATGAATTGGTAAAATTTGTTTCAGGCCTATTGGCGTGAATGTGGCTAACGGTTACGCTTTTCGTTTCGGTTCTTCGCTAATCTTTGTATAGGCTATTTCAGACTTCGCTTATTGTGCTATCTCAAATACGCGTAATATCAACTTAGGGTATTAGTTGTATGTTTGTGGCAATGCTGGGCACAAATGGTTGTTATAAGATCAACCTTCAACATGTTATTATTTATTGTGAAATATTTTTATGAATGTGAAATTATGAGTATTGTAATAATGTCAAATTTAACCTTCAGCCGAAGTATTTTTCGCCAATATTACCTACTTCGGTAAATATTTTAATCAAAACCTGTTTCACTACTTGCTGTATACTAGCGTTAGTGACGTAATCCAAAATGTAACGCATCCTGATCACCTATTGAAAACTAAGAATTCTTAAGATAGTACAAAATATCTATAGAAGATTTCTGTTAGGTATCAATGATAAAATCGAGATGATTTTTATTTGATGCAATTTGCATTAACCCATTGGGATATTTTAGTAGCCAATATTACAGTAATGTAATGGAATTCTAAGCCCGTATTTCACCATTAACAAAGGTATATATCCAGCTACCAGGGAATTACGTCACTACCCACTGTAGTAATGTTCTAAACGTGCCTGTTGATTTTAATATATTTGTACATGTATAAGTACCTATATGATAACTATTGTTGTATATTATGTATTCAATTATTCAGAATAGGTTAATAATCAAATACCGTACCCTGTAATAAATTAAAAATGTAATTGTAAACTGTCATGCTCAATTTTATTTAAATAAAAGAATAACAAGATAATAATGTAGGTATACTTATCTTATACCTGTTCAATTATCTGATATAATATTCTTTAATAAATACAGATATTATTACGACCAAGATGGTACAGTTTCATAATTAAAAAGAGAGAAAAAAGAGATGTGTGTCTCTGAATACATTCCCTAATGAGCACATTCATTACCCATATTAGCAATAATATTAGACGAACAAATTACTATTAAAAATAGCTTCGTGTATACTAATCTGGTAAATTTATATGGTTAGCAATGTACCTAGAAGGAATACACAAAGGAAGGAATACCTTTTTATCAGACTAAATAAATTTGTGTGTGATATGCGTCCTGAAATATTTGATAAGTAGGTATAGGCATTACCTATTTATCCAAATTATTAATAATGATTTAAGTTCATGAGAAATGTTCATATATTTTTCATATATATAATTGTATTTGTTGACGTTTTATATTTGCGGACTGGGAAATTAGTTATAAGTAAATAAATTAATTTTTATATTACATATTGTTCTAAATAGAGTTTTATATGATATATTTTTGTTTAATATTTTTTACCCTACCACCTACTGAACAGAAATTTAAATTTCGTCTGCAACATACCTATTTGTAAAATGTACACAACTCAAATTTGAACAAAAATGTCCCAAACTCATATTCTCGTCAGCAGAATGGAGACTTGTATAGATAATCATACACTCCAAAATACGAAATGAAAATGTTATAAAGTAACTACTTCATATAATGGATTTACATATATTAAGTTTAGGGTCCTTACATAATTGAAAGTAATAATAACTAAAATAAATAAACTGCAAAGTACTGGTGTGAAGCGGACGTAGATAACTAACAAGCTTATTTATTACAAAACAAAAAACTGTACTGTTTGAACTTAATAGGTACCTACCTAACTTAAAAATTTTGGGCGACGAAAATTCGCCATTTAATTTTATTCTATTTTTTACGTAGGTCCTCATTCGCGTACCCAGTTTTGAACCAGGGGCCCCGATCTGATTGCGCGCCAAGATTTTTACAACTGTTTTTTGTACATAAATTACACTAGTCACAGCTCGACACGGGGGGGGGGGGGGAGGGACCCCTACCAGATTAATAATAACGACATTGAGAATACATTTAGTAAAATATAAAAATAGCTGTAAAATCGTGCATGGGCGTACCCAGGTGGGGCAGCTGCCCCCCCTAGAACCTGAATGTCTAAGTACATACCAAATATTGTCGATAAAATCTATACGTCAGTCCCGCTACAACATTTGTAGCCAGGTAAAACATTGTAATGAACTTCATGCGGAAACGGTGCGCCTTAGCCCCGACATTTTTACATTTAATTTTTTTTCTAACATTTCGAAAATTTTACCCCTATTAAAAATTCACAGTGTAAGTAGGAGATAAGAATTTTAGAAAAGGTACCTATCTGCGCTAGCGGAGGGTGTTAACTTTGACGACATTGCGCAATTGCTATGCAGGTTCGGTTCTAGAGGGGACAAGTAGGGCCGTCGAGGCAATGACTGGAGGCGTCAAACGCGCTGCAAGATGATTTATGTAGATATGAAATGTTTTAATGTCCCCGCGTAGGTAAATCTGTCGCATCAGGGCTTGTAAAGTTAGTTTGTCTATTTTTGTACCTTTTGTGCTGCCCATTCGAGCAGTGGTCACAGTTGAGTGCCACCCGCCACTCGCGCAATTTCCTCTGTTTAACATCTGTTCGTGCAGGGAATTTTCGATCGCACTGTTGCCCGCTCCTTTGCTCCTAGTGGCTTCTATATTTGGGCTGGAACAAGTTATCCACCATTGGATACCGTAAGTCCAGATCGGTTTAATTGTTTCATTTGACAGGCTTATCTACAGCCTATTAACCAGCAAGTACATCGATCTGAGTTTCGTATCCACCTAATTTCTTTTGGTCCAGATATGCTTTCTGCCTTGAGCCTTCTGTCTAGATGCATTCCCAAATATATCGCATCTGCAGCTTGAGGGATTGTTTCTTTGTGGAGGACAGGTTTGCCTTTTGAGGTAAAGCTGGACAGATTTTGTCTGGTTAGGCTTAATACGCCATTTGTCGATACATAATTATTATTTTACAAAGCAAATTTCAACCAGGGTGTCGTTGGAACCTATCCAACGACACCCCACACAATGGAAAAATAATAATGTTTTAAAAATATTTAGGGGTTGTGAATGACACTTTTCGATTTAGAGCCAAGTTTCCACTTTTTGTAAATGGGCCTGTAATTTCGCTAATGCTACGGTAGGGTCCTCGTGAACCGATAGCAGAGCAGTGTCGTTCACGTGGTGGCAGTTATTGTCCCATAGTGCGTGAAGAGATTAGCAGTGAATATTAAATACAGAACTGGACCCAATATGCTGCCTTGTGGTACGCCTGGGAGGATTTTGTTTAAGGGAGCAGTTTCGTTTTTGTAGGTAAGTACGAGTACTTTACCTCGACACATCTCATCTGTATGTATGATCTTAAAATTGGGAAGAAGGAATGGGGGCAGCAGTTTTTCAATTTCATATATGAGTCCTTCGTGTCACACCCTGTCAAACCCTTGACTTATGTCTAGGAAGATAGCAGAGCAGAACTGTTTGCATTCTAGTGTACGACTTATAGGGTCCGTAATACGATGTGTAGCTTGAATCTACATTAAACGCCAAGTTCGCAAGGGTAAAGCCGTGAGAAAAGAACTTAAAAATAAAAACTCATGGCCAATTTTTACAATATATTTGTTGGTTGTAATCGGTAAGTGTGTATTTTCAACCGACTTCAAAAAGGAGGAGGTTCTCAATTCGTTTGTATGTTTGTTCACCGATTACGCAAAGACGGCTCCAGCCGTCTTTGCGTAATCGGTGAACATTTTTTTAAATCGGTCCACGGATTTGAAAAAATATTTTTGTGTTTGAAAGGGTATACTTCCAAGTTGGTCCCATTGTCCCCAGATCACGATCTGATGATGGGATCCTGGAGAAATCGAGGGAACTCTTAAAATATTAAAAGCACACCTACAGTGATTTAGGTATATTTCATAGTGATTCGTGCATTTACTCTTAAAAAACACCAATTGGTGATGGAACTGATGATGAAGACCAAAAATTACGAGCAGACCTATTCAATATTTCACAGTTTGCGATTCAATTAAGTACTTTAATATGGTATTGAGTAGCACTTTAATCTCGATATACTACTATTATACAATGTAACGGGGCAAGCAATATTTCGTAAAAGGATTTGAGCAGATGACATAAGCCTATTGTAACTTATGTGAATTATAAACCAACCCACTAAAAAGTGAGAAATAAAAAGGTACCATGAAATAGTAGTCTTTATGTTTTATATACTTCAAAATGTTTAATTTGTTTTTGTTATTCTAGGTATATTATTTTTTGCTTTTTAGTTGCCTTGTATTTATTTTTGAAGTCGGTAATATTTTTTGTTAAAAACTTTTTATTTTTAATTTATTTGTACCTGTGTCTGTGACTGTGGCGCGGTGGAAGTGCATCCGATAGCTACGCAAGAGGTCGTCGAGGTCGTGGGTTCGATCCCCACTCAGGATAAAACTTTGTGTGATGAGCACGATGGTTTATTGTGTCTGGGCGTTATTTAACTATATTATGTATGTATTTAGAAATATATAGGTAAGTATGTTTATCGGTTGTCTGGTTTCCATAGTACAAGCTCTGCTTAGTTTGGGATCAGATAGCCTTGTGTGAGTTGTCCCAAGATATTATATTATTAATTTCGAAAACAAGTACAAGCGATTATTCCGTAAATTTATGAGATATCGGAAAACTTAAAACTGATATTGAAAGTACTTCTCCTAATGAGTTAAAAAAAAGACGCAACTTTTTAAAATTGATACGGAAAATATATTTTTTTTATATTAAGTGCTCCCATACATTAGTAGAGGTTTTAATTTCCATAATTTAGGTACAAGCTAACAATAAGCTTACCGACATTTTGTGAAAGAAAGCAGCTGTTATAAATAGAATGTTATTATTTTTTTTAGTTCCGTAGCCAAAATGGCAAAACGTTTATTATAGTTTCGCCGTATATGTCCGAGGATTAACAGTCTCTAAGCTAAGTTGCGGACTTCCGTCCGCAGCTTAGCTCAGAGACTGTTAATCCTAGAAAGTTGTAATTTTGCATACATACACGATAAAAGGAATAAAATATTGAAAAATATTTATTTTTGAGGGTACCTTCCATATCGTAGTAAATATCCTATAAATGGGGGGGCCATTTAGCCACTTCACAAACCGTTCGTCTTCCGCGCTCCGCTCCAGTAGACAGGTAATAAGCAATTCTATTGGTTATTATTTCTCCGTTTATATTTCTTCGTTCTTGCATAATGACTTTCATTTGAGCGTTTAGATTTTTGGCTTTTACCCGCGGACCTCCATGTGAAAGCTATTACTACGGGTCGTGGGCTACGGTAACCGCATAACATCAGATGGGCCCGTATGCCTGTTTGCCACCGTCGTAGTATAAAAAATAATCTTGTTTGTTGTAACATTAATTATGGGTTGTTTCATTGTCGGATGACTGACCCATTAGTTACGGTCTAAGGGTCTGTTAAAAACGTACAGTTCGCACCACCTAAGTTTGTGACGTTGTATTCGAATCTAGTTCCGCGCAGGGACGTCCTTGCCCGCGTCTCCTTCATCCCATCCGATACCTACATTTGAGTTGTGCGCAGCTTAAGTACGCGCGAACATCAGACACGCAAACTTAGGTGGCGTGAACTGTATTTCATTTGAATGCACATCGTATGGTTTTGGAATTCCAAACTAACGTTTGTCCAGTCCAAATGGAAGTATTCACGCCACGTTATTTGGAAGGCAAGAAGTTATAGTAATTGTATCCATGGTTTATCCTTTCGTCTCGCTTATAAACAGACCCACCTTCTCTTTCCAAGCATAGTGTCCAACCATGGTTACCATAGTCAGGGGGGTGTCACTCCGCAGTTTAGGTATATTAGGGCAGCGCGCCACTTGAAGGGGCTAATGACAGTGGGCCGTCTCTCGGCTCACACGACAGTCGAGGTCACTTCGCGCTCGGGTATACTTGAAAATATTTTTTTTTAATGTTTCGACACCCGCAATGTCTCATAAGCCTAAACGTCAATTTAATCCGTATAAAATATATTGCTGTGTTTACGGATATCTAAATAAAACGAATAATGAACCAGAACTAACATTTTTTACAATTCCACTGCGTCATCGAAGTACCTACGTGTAAAAGCAGCGGCGGCAGCCGGTCGTCGGTCTTTTTTAATTCCTTAGGTCCTTAAGTATTTAGTAATACTTAGTTAAAATAAAAATCCTTAATTAGTTGCTCAGAAATAATATTAAAAAGTAGGTATATAACTATAGTATAATGTTTACAAAGGAATATCTACATCCGTGGAAATCGAACCCACGACAATTGGATTTTTTATGTTTATATTGCTAAATGTATGTTTGTAATGCTTAATCTACTTATTTATCTTAAAACTAATAAATTAACTAGGTACAAAAACTTATCACGTGTCAAACCCGTGCGGACTTCGCAGCTCGGTCATAAAGCTGTGGCGCGCAAAGAAAATTCACGGTTCGCGCGGCGACACTAGGTATATTTTTATACCTAAACCTGACTTTTGTTACGGAGTGAACCTTCTGCACGTAGTACTATTACTTATTCTGTGCCATTACTAACGTACGGTGTCATTTACTGGGAAAACTCGACTGATGCTAAATCCACCTTTATTCTACAGAAGAAATGCTTGCGAACAGTATATAACACGCATAGCACTGAATCATTAAGAAATATATTTATAGAAGGAAGTATACTACTCTCACCGGTATTTACTTATTAGAATTGTGTTTGTTTGTCCGAAATAATATGCAATATTTTGACTTGAAATCTAATCCAAGAGGAAACATTCGTCAAAAGTATAAATATAATTTAAATTTACCAAGTATTTCAAATGCAACATACTATATATGTACCTACATAACTGCCATTCGTGTGTATAACCACTAGTCCAGTGCAATTACGGAAATTAATGGAAAAAAACATAAAACTATGTACTTTGGGGATTATGAAGGATCGATAGGGGGGTGTGTTCTGAGCATGTATTCCAATTTGAGGGATTCTGGCGAGGTCAGATCAAGGTCATTTTGATGAAAACCGTTCTCGAGATATCGAAATATACGCATTTTCATCGAAATGATCTTGAGCTGACCTAGCCAGAATCCCTCAAATTGGAATATATGCTCAGAATACCTATCGATCCTTCATAATCCCTAAACTACATAATTTTATGTTTATTTATTTCCGTAATTGCACTGGACTACACCTACCTGTCGCCATTAAAGAACTAAACGGTAATCTGTATAAAGCTCTATTAAAAAAATGGATTTTATAACTTGAATGAGTATTTCGAAACTGTGTAAAATGTATACCTAATTTCAATTAAACCCATTTGTTTTCAACCGACTTTAAAAAGGAGGAGGTTCTCAATTCGATTGTATTTTTTTTTTATGTTTGTTCACCGATTACGCAAAGACGGCTGGACCGATTTGATTTTTTTTTTGTGTTTGAAAGGGTATACTTCCAAGTTGGTCCCATTGTTATCAGACGATCTGATGATGGGATCCTGGAGAAATCAAGGGAACTCTTCAAATATTAAAGGCACACCTACAGGGATTTAGGTATATTTCATAGTGATTCGTGCATTTACTCAAGCACCAATTGGTGAAGTGGACCTGATGATGAAGACCACAAATGACGAGCGGATCTATTCAATATTTCACAGTTTGCGATTCAGTTACATTAATATGGTATTGAGTAGCACATTATTCTCGTCATACTACTATTACACAATGTAATAGAGCTGATAGTGAACTCCTCAACAATTAACGGCTCTGCATCGGGGCAAGCAATATTTTGTAAAAGGATTTGAGCAGTTGACATAAGCCTATTGTAACTGAAGTGAATTACAAACCAACCCACTAAAAAGTAAGAAATAAAAAACTTATTAAGTATAAAAAAATATTACCGACTTCAAATATAAATACCGGGCAACTAAAAAGCAAAAAATAATATACCTACCTAGAATAACCAAAACAAATTAAACATTTTGAAGTTGGTGCCGAATAAAACAAAGACATTTCATAGCACCAACTTCAAAATGTTTAATTTGTTTCGGTTTTTTGAGTGCGAAATCGATTTTAGTGAGTATTGTCGCTATAATACGATTTCTATGGTGAATTACAGTATCTGAGAATCTGTTTAAAAAGCACGTAGAATTAAACTTTTTGTTTTAAATAGTGGTAAAAGTTGTTAGATAAATAGTGGAAAATGTTGGTAGCTTGTATGAAAATTTGGGGTAAATAGGGACACTTTTCGAGGATCAAAAAGTTCACGTTTTCCTGATTGTACAAAAATGGTAATATATCGGTACATGTCACGTTATGAGCACGTACCTACATCTCATAAGATTGTTTCCCTATTGTCTCCATTAACGTAGAGACCAGGACTGCGCTATAACCTCACAAAATTAACCACTCTCTAGAATGAGGCAACACTACTTTGTGGACAACAACTGTCCAAAGCCGCACAAGTTTTTTCTCTTTCACGCTTTGCTATCAATATTTACTTTTTGATTGAAGATTGATAGTTGGTCTCTGTTGACCCCTTACCGCCTTATTCCAAAGAAAAGATCAAATCAAGGTTTAAACAAAGACTTTCAAGTCCAGGATATAGTACAGTACTATTGGTCTTATTACAAAGCATATTATATAGTCCGTGGACCAGCTGTTACCAAAGGATCTAGCAATCAGCCACAGATTATAATCAATTCAGTTCATTCATTGTTCTTATCATTCAAATATAACGTTCCGTTTTATACCAATGTAATTTTAAAGTATAGTTTTCATTGAGAATAAAATATTTAGACGTTCTATGTAGCTAAATTATTCGCCAGCACTACGTAATTTTCAAAATATTAACCTGACATAAAAGCCCTCGGCCTGCAATTTACGAAAAATCAAATAGATTCTGTCAGGATCGGAACGTTACATAAGTAGTTGTCATCAGTACTAAAAATGTAAACAAATGATGATAACCTAAATTTAATTATCTCAGACATTAATAAGGATGTTATAAGTTTAATCTGAGTAATTATAGCGCCCCCAAACACTTAGAGGAACTTGGATGCGAGTTTTTATTACAAAGCTAGTTTCATTGGAACAGGTCTTAGCATGGAAGGATACTTACTCAATAAGATATTCCATTTTTGATATACTTACTGTTTTCTTTGTTGCACTCGTTGTTCTGAATGTATTGGGGGAAAGTATGCCTAGATTCAACATAGGTACTGAAGCTTCGGCTGAAGCACAACAAACAATTGAAACAAATTTTATGAATATATTTATTATTTAATATCAGTGAGCTTGCTATGAAATGAAATTCTCAAATAATTACATAGAATCATTATTTATTAGATACCATTTATTCCCCCTAAGAACAGAGTTCATTTTCATGAGAATCATAAATATAATTATCTAAACTGTTAGGTAGCACTTAATAGTTATTCCATTTGACAACACAATGGATGTTAACAATTTCAATAACCTGTAACCATTCTGTCCTCCCTGTTCAAACTATGTTTGAAAAGGAATATTGAGTTGATATCCCTTATTTCTATTTAGATAACTAGCTTTCCCGCACAACTTAGTCTGCATAAATCTTCCCTGTTTTTGCAACATTTCTCAATGCTGCTCCATTCATATTGGTTGTAGTGTGATATTATATAGCCTATAGCCTTCCTCAACAAATGGGCTATCTAACAGTAAAAAGTTCAAAAGAATTAGTAGTTCATGAGATTACCCCGTTCAAACAAACTTTTCAGCTTTATAATATTAGTATTTTACAATAAATTTTAAATTGTATTCATTTTTTGTATAATATATAAACAGTGATCAATAATATATTTATATAATAAAATTGATAATTCTATATTTAGATCCACCTTAACTAGTGTATTTTTAATTAGGCATTTTATGTATAAATATATAAACAGTAATCAATCAATAATTGATCAATGTTTATTTAGATCCACTATATAGTTCACTAGTAAGTTTTAGGTACATTATACATAGAATCATTATTTATTAGATACCATTTATTCTCCCTAAGAACATAGTTCATTTTCATGAGAATCTTAAATATAATTATCTAAACTGTTAAGAAGTGCATAATAGTTATTACATCACAATTTCAATAACCTGTAACCAATCTGTACTCTCTGTTTAGTGTTTAAACTATGTTTAAAGGAACATTGTAGCAATGTATTAACTGGCTGAGCTCTATTAAACATAATATTCAGTTCTTGATACCTACCTATAACCTAAGTTTACATCTGTTTCTAGTGATAGGTATACCCATGGTTACACTTTACCAACTAAATTTTAAATTGATCAATGTTTATTTAGTTCCACTATATGTATAGTCCAGTAGTAAGTTTTAGGTAAGAAATTTTGTCTTTATGATGTTTCTATTACTTTGTTTTGTGCATTTTGAGTATATTCAACATTGGTTTTTGCCGCAACAAAAATAATCTGTGTTGATCTTCAACTTTCCACACTGCGTAGGTAAACTTCACGTCGAGTCTGGTTGACCCAAACATTGCACAGACCACTTTAATTTTAGGACATCTCTGAGTTCTGTATATTAAATCTTCTCTCTCAATTCCAAGCTATGATAAATGTTTTGAAAAACAATAATAAGCATGTATTATTAAATCTTTTGTCACACATCGCATTTCACTCGATTTTTGCGTTTATTTTGTTGCCACACCATATTTAGTTAATAATTTAAAGTCACTAAACACGCATTATTCGTCATTAATAATTGAAACTAAAATACGCAAAATTGTAAATGGTCTAACTTTCAAATTGTCAAGTTTTTGACATTTTAAGGTTATTACCATAGTTAAACTAGGGTGATCGAAAGACTAATCTATAGACCAAAGAAGATCATCGATTAAGCGATGAACCTCGTTTTGTAATAAAGATTTTCGTAGATCCATGGTTTAAACTAGGATTTTCGTCAAACCAGGTTTAGTCCAGCTTTTGGAATAAGGCGGTTAGTGTTTGAATGGGGATTCTTGATTTCATTAGATATTTATTTGTTATTTCTTAATGTGTCACTTGAACTCAAGTTTTTATATATTTATATGTAGATATGTTCCACTTTAACTACCGACTAGATGGCGCATGCGAGGGCCCAAACTTGCGAGCATCAAGGGATAGAAAAATTTGAGGTAGTAACATAGTCCAGATATGGTTCGCTTCTGGCCCCGGTTTGGCTACGGAAGTCTCGGGTTCGATTCCTGGGATTATCTTTCAAACATGCAATTATTGTATTTGTAATGTTATCTGAAGTCTAATTTCGTCCTTATTGACCCCGTTCTACTATTTTTAGAAAATAGCATAAAAACGGTTTAAAAAAGTAATATGGGCGGATTTGCTTCAGCTTTCAGCTACTCAGTCATAATAATCTTAACATCCTTAATCGGACAATGACGAAATTACCTCGTTTGTTATTTTTTGTAGTGCAGCCAGGTCCAGATGAAAAGGTGATCGAAAAAAAGACACAAATATTTTTAAAACAATGTATTAAATTAACCGCATTATATTAGTTATATACACATCGACGTAAACAAAATGCAAACCGCCTGCTTAAATAATCAGAATTACTAACTGATTATCATCGATCATCAAATAACAAACAAAACAGGATTCAAAGAAACCATAGTTGGCTTGGTACAAATTAATCTATAAACCAGCAGACTCGCAGCTGTAAAGTAAAGGTAAAATTAACATCCTTAAGTTTCTAATCTTACCAAAAAGCATACCTACAATATGAGTCGGACGAAAACCTAAACTAATTTTGTTATTAAAAAATAAATGATAAGCCAATATCCCTAATTTATCTTTTATGATCTTTTACGAGTAACTGTAAATATTTTTTTTTTATAGGTTTCACTAAATAGCTTGAAAATTGGTTTACGTCGGGCTTCGACATCAATTTAACTACGCAATACGCATACTCATACAAGACATTACATAACTACAACAATTTCTATTTTTTCAACATATGTATTAAAATACTGAATTTACTACAACAATGAAATATCAAATTGCTTTTCATCACTAACTATTATGTACACTAATAACACTATTCATACGTCAGGATGATCAACGTGCTCATTATAAGTCAACGATTTACCATAAAGCTTCATTAGATATTTTTTCTGGTTACGTAAAATGAACGCTAATGCCGATTCTTTAGTGCCATCTGAAAGAAATGAAATAATTCGTACTGACCACAACAAGTTGTTTATTCAGCAAGATGTTTAGAAAATGTTGTGTTGGCAATTATTAACATTAATTGAGAACATTAATTATGCTCGTAAGCATATAAAATATATTTTTGTTTAGTCCGCAGCACACTTTTCTACTCACCTTGTCAAAGAATCAAACAAACAAAATATAAATTCAAATCCATCATACCAGTCGGGCACACAATTTAATATATTGTACTTTTTACATTATATTTTACACATAGCATTAACTGTACATAATTATACATTTCAGTCTTCCACAAATAGTAAATGATTTGTTGATTTGTCACATGTTCGTTTTTTGTTAAAACACATTTTATGAGGAAGTATTCATAAAATACTATTTTGTCACAACCAATTGAAATAAACGAAATCAACCAAAACAAAGATTGCTTATGACAAACAATATCTTATGAATGATAGTGAAGAAAGTTTAGCTGCAGAAATTTTCAAAGGCACATTTATGTGGCATATAGCCGAATAATCCTTTAAAAAATAAGGTGAATTGACAAAAAAACTAAATAATCACACTCCTAGGAATAGCTTAAAATAAGCTTCATATAATTAATGCTGCTATTGCAAAATGCACAAGGCAATGTAATGTCTGTGTTAGGTTTGTGTTATAATGAGCATCCTGAACTTTTCATTGACCTCACTATTTTATCTTTATAACCATAGGAGCAGTTACCTTTAATAAAGGTATATCCATGAATAAAGAATGTTCTTAAAAATTAACTACGTAACATTTTGTAGCACATATTCTATGTATTATATAGTTCTCTTATAAGCGTATTGTATTTTCTATGTTCCAGTTGTAAGTAAATAATAAGAGTATATATAGTTTAAAGTAACTATGAGTCTGCGTTTGCTATGTTCATTATTATTACACAAATAGGTTTATACCAAGTCTAATAATAATAAAAACTAAGAACAGAAATAAGTAATAGAAGGGAAACGTTTATTAATTTATAAGCTACGTGTCACAAGTCATGTAAATAAAATGTGAGACAAAGTAAATAAACTTACAATAGGAGACAAAGAATTTCCGTTTCAGCGCCACAATAGCAGACATTCAGCCGCCTCTCATACCTATCTTATTGTGGGATAAAGAGGCCAATGAAAGGGCAACCGTACGACGAATCGGTACGGACATGGACACGAAACGGTAGAACTACGCACCTGCAACGCCGAAACGAAAATACAACAGCCTCTTTACTAAAGTAGCCAGCAAAGGTATTGAGTCTTGAATGTAAAAATATGTACATTGTGTCAAACAAAATGCAATACCGTAAAACTATTCAGCGTCAGTAAAGTAATTTATTTAACGTATTAAGTAGCGGAGCCGGCTGGCGCAATGTTCTACCAGTCCTTACGCACCGCGCTCACGATTCCGCCGGAATGTCCCATTCCGCCAGGCCGCGGTCCACTAGCTCCCGGTTCAAGAATATTACTTGCTGAAATATATAAAATAGTGCGTAGGTATATTGAACACATGCCAACGCTTATCTATACTAATATTATAAAGCGGAAGAGTTTGTTTGTTTGTTTGTTTAAACGCGCTAATCTCAGGATCTACTGGTCCGATTTGAAAAATTCTTTTTTTGTTGGATAGCCCATTTATCGAGGAAGGCTATAGGCTATATAACATCGCGCTACGACTAATAGGAGCGGAGAAGCGACGAGAAATGTTTCGAAAACTGGTAAAAATTACGCATACGAAGTTGCGCGGGACAGCTAGTAGATATCTCTAATAAAAACAGAAATTATTCCATTCATCACTTCCGAGTCTATTAATTATCTAAAAAGTTTGCTTGTTTGGTTGGTTGAAAGCGATAATCTTGGTAACTACAGGTTCTAATTAAAAAACTTTTAGTATTGGATACCCCATTTAACGAGGAAGGCTATAGGTTATGTAACATGACGCTACGACCAATAGGAGCGGAGCATCAATAAAAAATGCTGCAAAAATGGGGAATATTGCAAGCGAAGTTGCGCGGGTCAGCTAGTAAGAAAATATTTTTGTAAAGCAAGGATGTTAAGGTAGCTCACCTGTGGGTGTAAGGTGAGGTAGAGATGCACGAGGGGTAGGCCGGCCTCGTCGTAGCCAGCTACTTGAGCATGTAACAGCTGGCCGGCAGTTAGACCAGCCATGATGCGGAGGGCTTCACCACTCCACTCTGCTTCTAAAATAATTCACATAAATATTTTGTTAGTAGGTACATGTTTTTTTTTTAATACTAACAACAAACCTATAAACAAAATGGATTTTTCCAATTTGATAAGATTATTCTAAATTAATATCTACCTACTACCCATATAGATTTAATTTCTTTGTCTGATATAAAAATATTCTTCAGGCATACTAAATATTTGGCGGCGGGGACTGATAACAGGGATTAAGCGAATATATATTTTTTGAGATAAAAAATATTTCTCGAAAACTACAAATGATGAAGTGGGGCTCAAACAAAATTCCTTATAGCAATATATATTTTTTTTTTTAGAAGACGCCCCCCGCATATGGGTACACGCCCTGTGTCGCGGGGCCTTTACAAACATACAATTCACGGACACAAAGTACACCCAGACTCGAAACAACAATTTGTGGATCACACAAAGTGGTGTCCCGTGTGGGAATCGAACCCACGACCTCTTGCGTAGCAGTCGGACATACTCCCACCGCGCCACAGAAGCAGTCAAACAACAATAAAAAGGGGACGTCCGAAAAATGGGTCTTTAAAACACTGTGGAGGGCGGAGACGCGGGCAAGAGCTACTCACTAATAAATTAAGAAATCACTAGAAGACATCCAATGCTTTTGTAGGTATCGTATTGTTACAGTTACCGAAAAGAAACTAGGTATAAAAAACGATTAAGTACAACTTTCTCTTCTTTCACTTTACCGTGACAATCTGTATTGAAAATTGATCGACTCATTTTTACTCGCCCGATTTGTAGATTCGATAATCTACACTAATATTATAAAGAGGAAAGATTTGTATTTTTGTATGTTTGTATCAATTAAACTCAAAAACTACTTGACCGATTTAAAAAAATCTTTTTACTATTAGAATGTGTAGCATTCCTGATGTTCCTGAGTAACAATGGCTATATTTATTACTAGAAAAAAAAAATAGGGATCCCTATGTTCACCCGTGCGAAGCCAGAACGGGCCGCTAGTATCTGATAAAATCAATAGAAGTAGTTGCCAACCAGTGTTTTCTTGACCACGTTAGTTTCTTTTGTTCCTATACGGCTATGCTTTGACTGATTAGTGACATGCAAGTGATAACGCCTGCGATTTGGTGTCTGCGTGTTGTTAGGCAAAGAGGCCCTTTTAATCTTTTTATCTATTTAGTATCTAATAAAATAAATAAAAACTATGATAAACATAAACACTATAAATCGTCTCGTTATACGGTAACTAAACAAAAAGCAAGATTAATAGGGTATTTAACTGAAGTCAAATCGGCCTCTTTTTAAAAAACGTCAAAAACGACTCGCTCCGTACAAATTTATATGAAACTAGCTTTCGCCCGCGGCTCCGCCCGCGTGGATGTCGGTTATCGCGATAAAAACTATCCTATGTCCTTCCCCGAGACTCAATCTATCTCCATACCAATAGCTATGGCTAGCATGTGACGTTATGTTTTCTATGGTCAAATCATTTACTTTTTGTGTTTCTTTTTAAGATTAAAAATTAATAAACACGTTAATAAAAAAATAATGAACATATTTTTTCAGAGCACTTACTGTACTGTACATGGTTAGTATAATTTTTTTTATTTTGATAGTAGTCAAATACCCAATTATGTTTAGTTAAGTCTATAAAGCCGCTAGCCAGATTGGTGTACAACCGCGTCATGTGTCTTTGTTTTGATCACTTTCATTTTGCTAGTTCTTTTCTCAATTTCTGCATCAATATAGTTAAACATAATTCTTTAAAGAATCAATAGCACATTTCTTCTAGTTAAAATCCTTGACATTCTTAGATGTTACCTTGAAATAATTTAAAGTAAGCTTTGACCTTTGTCATTTATTTTTAGGCGAAACAGAAATAGCACTTACCATTATTTGCTGGTTTCACGAAAGCTAGAACAGCCTCTGTGGCCTGGAAGGGTAACGTCATGAAATCTGAGCGAATCTGTTTTAGTTGATCATTGTCGACCGTGAGGTATCCGCCGAAGTCCACTAGTTTCACAACCGACGTGTCATTCTCCTCAGATGTTGATATCACTTGAGCACGATACCAATTATTTTCAGTTGGGGCAGCGCAAATTGAACCCTCTATAAGGATAAAAGTATAAAAATTAACATTGTACAATTTATTATCTGTTGTAATAGTTAAATGTCAAACCAATATTTTAAATGCGAATATTTTTGAAAATGGATGGATGTTTGTTGCTATTTCACGCAAAAACGAATGAAGGGATTTTGATGGAACTTTACAATGAATAGCAAAAAGGCGTCAAATTCTAATAGGCACCTTTTCATCAAATTCCATCAATATTCATTTTCGTCAACATCAATAGTTTTTGACCTAATACCTGTGACATACGGGCGGAGGAACAGACAGACAGACTGACGGACATGACGAAACTATAAGAGTTCCGTTTTTGCCATTTTGATTACGGAACCCTAAAAATGGCAATCCCCATTGGCCAAATATTTTTTGTTTAGTTCGGTTTAACTGGGGGATTTAAAAAAACAACGATAATTTTATTGGGAACATTAAAAAGAACAACCGGAAAATGGAAAAAGTCAAAAAGGGATTTTTTGAAATGGAATTTCCAATTTCAGGTGATACGAATACGTCAATAATATAAGGTAATTCTTTGTTTCAAGTTACCGTTACTAATATAAAAAGCATGCGATAACCGTATGTGAAGCACGCATTAACGTGCAAAGTTTGTCCGCACAAACTGAACTGTTTCGCGTAACAAATTCCTCGCGAGGCTGCTCACTCTGTATGAACCCGCCTAATGACTCATAGTTTTGTAAAAGTAGTCGAGTAACTAATACCAATTCATGGTCATATGCAACACTCCATACTTTTACTATAAAACGCCAAAGTAAGTAAGTCTATCTGGTTTTCACTGCATCACTTCTGGGCCAACTAATGAAATTTGATACGACTTATATGAAATCTGAGGAAAACCTACACTATTCGAAAATAGCCGCGGCCACACCGGGCATGGCGCTATTCGAGTCGAAGTTCACCGAGCCTTCAAAACTCTGAGAGCTCGCAAGCCCTAAAGCTAGCAAGTCTTAAGCTCGAACTAGCAAACGAGTCGTGCTTCGTTTACCTATTTAGCAATCTTCCCGTCAGTGTTGAGCGTAATCGATTACGTTTGAGTAAAATAATTAGGTACTTATTAAGATCACAAGTAGGTAGTTTAATTTCTAGTGGTTGGTGGTAATTTTATTATGTGATGCTAGTGATGGCGATAAAGATGATTAAGGTGAAGATTATGGTGATGATAATGATGATGGTGACGATGTTGACGATAATGATGTTGATGATTCCCTTTATATCTCATCGTCGTAATCAGCAATACCATCCTCAAAATTAATAATCATCATCATCAATCAATCATCAACATAACTTCACTATGATCATTCGTGACCGCGACTACATAATACAAAAATAAATGTAACTGTCGTTTATATAGAATTTTAACTTTAACCAACTTGGGGTGGGAATTAGGAATAATGTGATAAATAAAGATAGATTGATGATAAAGTGATGATTTATCACCTAATCTAGAGTTATCGTGCGCACGAGTTTCGACTCGAGCTTTCTAGTAAAACTCGAGCTCTGACTCGGGGAGCTCGAGCTTTTACTTACGTAGTACTTTATTGGGTATTTAGCGACTCAAAATAGTCGTTTCAGTCTTATTTGTTACTGTGAAAAAGTGCATCTGAGTTTTTTTACACATGATATTCATGTCCTAATACCTGTTGCCTACTATTATAGCTGTTTCATCCTGATCTGTACAGTCGTTCTAATGTGATTGAGTAACAAACATCCATCTAAACTTTCGCATTTAAAATTGTAAGACCTATGTAGGTAGACATTGCCAAATCTCGATCAGATAAAAGGTATTATTTTTAATTGACAGTAAAGTAAGAAATTAATTTAAGTTACAGTTAACCGTCGACGGAACAAATGTTACTTTCTATATTAGAGTTAGATATGTTAACAGACGGTTAACGATAGTAATGTTATTAAGGCCGGCCGTAAGGAAATTAAATAGTTCTTACCTTTTACAGGACGCGGTAGTGAGGGTACTTCAGGGTTCTGATAAGTGGCCGCCATCAGACGGTGCAGTGCGTGCAGCGACGGGAAGGTGGGGTGAAGTGGTTGTTGTAGGAAGAAATGTCCCGCGCTCACCAGGCACGTCATTATTGTGTCGTTGTTCACAGATTCAACAAGCTGCAACTAACACATTTAGCATACAGTGTTCATAGATAAAGGTTACAATAATGTTTCTAATGTACTGGTTAACATGTGCCAAATAACTGGAAATATATAATTGCATCCCCACAGAATAGATGACTGCATCTGCCTAGTATTCAATGAAATACGTCTCTTCTAATCTTTTCGGTCTGCATTAGATTTAATTCATATAAATATAATATTGCACTTCACATTTTATTACAGACCTAGCTGCCCGCCGCACGCATAGACGCGGAAATTTAAAAATGAATGGTAAAAACTGCATTAAAATCCGATGCGTGCTTTAGAAGATCGAGTCTTCATTTTAGGTGAATATATTGCTTAATTAAAGAATGTTATGTTAACTAGACCAACACTGCTAAAAACAAAGGAACATGGAACGAGATAGAGGAGGCTTACACCCAAATGGGGTCCAAACCTTAATATTAGATACCATAAAATATGACAACTTTCAATTACTAACACTAAACTAAGTACTAATGTAACTGTTATCATTTATATATGTATAATGTATGTGCAAATTAGTTTCAGAATTATTTGGCTAATTATTATCTATACTAATATTATAAAGCTGAAGAGTTTGTTTGAACGCGGCAATCTCATTAACTACTGGTTCGAATTGAAAAACTATTTTACTCTTGGGTAGCCCATTTATCGAGGAAGGCTATAGGCTATATAACATTACGCTACGACCAATAGGAGCGGAGCAGTAATGAAAAACGTTGCAAAAACTGGGAAAATGTACGCATATAAAGTTGCGTGGGACAGCTAGTTATATATATTATGCTATTTGAGGTAAAATAAATATTTACATTGCAATCTCGAGTTGACCGATAAAGCTAACAGTGCTGCTAAAAAGTATCAGGTTCCTTTTCACACGTTCCGGCGGCGAATGTACAGTACGATCAACGTAACTTGACCGGATTGAAGTTAAGTTCTTATCATTTTCGCGCATGTCATAGAGATGCGACCCTAAAATTACTTACGAAAACGATTAATTATGTTTAATCGATTAAAAATACTAACAACGTTGTAAAAACACTATTTAAATGAGTTCATAAAAGTTTAAATTTAGAACAGTTACAGTAAATACTAAAGAAACTTTGAAAAACAATTTCTTAACGAAAATAATCACAAAAAAACATGAGCTAGTAATACTAATTATGACAATGTAATGCGTAATCGCATCTTTAATTCTCTTGGTATACCGCCCCCACCTCCCGCTTCCTGTCACCATTTACTTCCAAAAAATGCTTAACTGCGCCACCACTTGTCGCCTACTTCAGTCCGGCCTAGTTACGTTGATCCAACTGTACATAGCCATACACTTCGCCGCCGGGTGGCCACCGAGTACCCGACACCAAGTGGCTAACCGGCAACGGGAAAAGTCCTAAAAGGCCCTAACTTGCTCACACACGTCCTGACTGGCGACAGTTTTCGTGTTTCGGCCGTGTGACGATATTTTCTGTGCATGTTTCGATATTTTGATTGATAATGTGACGAGTTGTTAATCGAGGTGGTATGCATATATGTATTGTCTTGGACGACTTATACAAGTACAAAAATAATATATTGGCGAAAATTTAACTGCTGAGATCACAGTCACAGCCTTGACATTATGTGTGAACAGAAGGTCCACACAGGACACTGTTGATGATTGCTTAAAGCTAAAAATTGAGTCAGATCACCATTCTGATTCACTTTTTGGTCCTATGATTCTGCTTTGCAAGTACATGTAATGCCCCAATTTCCCCTCTATCTATGTGCTTATATAGTTCAAGTTGTTTGGTAAACACTAAACATATATAGTTAGTATTTTTTTTTTAACAATCTAAAGTTTAAGATATAAAATTTTAAAGTTGCTCCTTTAAGACATATTTGCTTTATGAACATAATTGTTATTTTCAAACCACATTAACTACCAACAAAATTATTTTTGATCAAAGAAGTCTGATTCTTACTTCTAACAAGTAATAAATACTTACTTGTAAAAATTCTGGCACTAGTGGCACCAATCTTTGATATAATTCTGCACTAATTTCTTGTAATGAAAAGTTGGGGAATTTCTTTTCAGGGAACTTATCTTTTATCATTTCTAAGGCTCCTTCTATTTCACTTTGAGTACCTGAAATAAGAAAACCATATTAATATATTTGAGTGTTGTCTTTTGTATACACAAGTCTTGTTCATATATGACAACAATTATTACCTTCTACTGCACATATCTTTTGTTTGACCGAATCAGGATGTCTGCGAACATAGACACTTGCCCCCGTTTTGGCTTTAATTTGTGTCACAAATGATCCATGTTTTCCTATTAAAAGTCCTACAAGACTTTGTGATATAACAAATTGATGTATTCTAAGTGCAGTTTCAGAAGGAATTATATTTAAGTTAGCTGGAGGAGGACTGGCTGCCTCAGAACATCCTTTACCACTGTCACTTGAACCCTGAAAATAAATATATTTGTTATTAGAAAGTACATCATTAATGTAAAATTTTAACCATTTTTAAATATCAAGACAAGTAGTATGTTTTTTTGAGAATATTACCTCACTGTGGTTATCTGAAAAGTGGCACATTGATGGACTAGCTAGCATGGGGTCCACAGGACTATGATTTGCAGAATCTCTTTCTGAAATGTGTCTACTTTGTGCTGTAGAAAATCTGTCATTATTTTCATTATTATCACTAGGTTCGTCAACTACATGCATATTATTATTAATATTTGAATCATCTACAGCAGCTACATTATCATCTTCTGTTTTATTATCCTCAGATGCAGCTGCTTCTAATATTGTACTGTTTTGCAGTAGAAACCCTTCCTGTGACTGTCCAGGTATGTTCTTAGCATTAACAACATTTGCACTGCCTTCAACAGCCTTCAGAGGTGAAGGGTTACTATTATTTTTGTAACAGTTCACTACAGTTGGAAGGGTAGAGCACATAATAGGTAATGCTTCCTTAATTGCAAGTGGGTGTTCTTTAGAGTTTAAACTCATTGAATTAAACTTGTCATAACCAGCTGACATTCTTTTTTCCTTTTCAATAGATTTTTTCCTAATAATTTTTTCTATTTCTAAATCAACTTCTTCATCTGTCAATTCTAATGGTGATGACCTTTGTGAATTACTTCCATTTGGGATAATGTCAATGGGTGCAGATTTAATAATGGATCTCTCTGCCTTGCCCAATGGGGATGTTCTTCTAGCTTCAGCCTGAGCGTTAAGAACTTCCGCAAGTTCCTCTTTTAAACTTTTTATTTTTTCTCTTCCACCCGGGTCAGATTTTGCATATTCCCTTTTTTTTCGAAACCAAAAAATGCCCAATAAAACTGCTATAGATGGGACAGACCACATCAGAAGTTGACGACAAGGGGCCATTGTAATAAGCCACTTTTGAGAACAATCTAAAACAAAGAACAGATTCTTATAAAATTTTAGTTTTAAAGCTTTAATAAAAAATTTAATGAGTATGCCTATATACATAGCATAGTAAAATCATTTTGTATTGTGTTTGAAAGCAAAAATTTGCAAACAATTGCATTTTCCAATCTATGTAGTGAAAATATTTTGAAAATAAATTGTATACAATTTAGAATAGCTACACAAAGTATATTAAAGAATAAGATCTTACGGTTTAAATAAAAAATCATAGCAATATTACTTCGGGGCTCAAAACAAAACTTTTCAGTAGAGCCATAATAAGATTTATTTTTCAGTTATTTGTTTATTTTTGTTTATCCTAAAATTATGACATTTACATTTACAAAGAGCATGAAAGTCTGTAATACATAATAGAATATTATAATATTTTGTATAGGTTTGAGAGTAACAATAATAGTTTTGATTTACACCTCAAAATCTTCAGAATACCTAAAAAAGTTTACAATTTTAGTGTAACTTGACTTAAATAAAGTAGCATTCTAAAGGTCATAGAATTTTTTAAATTGGGCCCATAATTTTTAAGTTTAATTGTTACAAACATACAAAACTTTTCTCTTTATAATATTAGTGTAAACAATAATTTGTCACTTATAACCTCAGAAATAAATTTCAAGTAAATTTTAATTTTATGCTGCTACATCCAAAAAAATCCAAAAACTTTGGTTGCAACTGTTGAAAAATTGAGTTGTATTACAATTAAAAACGAATTTTTAACATTTTGGAAGTTATGCCCTTTGAGCACCAAGGTATTGATATAAGTGAAAGTAACTGGCTTGTATGCTTGTCATGGTCAAACTGCTGGGCCGATTTTGATGAAATTTGGTCTGGACACAGCATGAAAGCTGGAGAGTGATATTGGCTCCTAAGTGGTATAGATAACAACATCCACAAAAGAGTTCAAGCTAGTAACTTTATAAAATAACCAAAACACTCAGTAACCTTAATCTAAATAAACATAATTTAATATTAATTCACTGTATTTGATAATACTTGACACACTTTTCAACAAATGTTAGCAAATACACAACCTTTGTGGTATTAGAGGCCAGCCAATATAGCTTTTGTGTAACATTTATTTAAAATTTTTAGATTTTTATTTAAAATTAGCAAAGTAAAAATTATAGGTATGCAATGATTCAAGATAGCATGACATACTTTTACAGTCAGTTTCTTCAAAAAAGTAAACATATTGAATATATTTTTATCATTGATATTTGGTTATCTATTTGAAATAGATATAAACAAGATAAACATTTTAGTTGTGTATCTGCAAATTTAGACAGCTTTAAAAATAGGTTATTATTCCGCGTGTTTATTTACTATTCAAATGCCACACAGTAACTAAAAATAGTAGTGTAGGTATGTAAAGACTATGGTTTCGTTAGCAGCGTTCTTTCAATTACGTTTTAAAGCATAGAATACCGGCTCGGGAGTCCAAGAGCAAAGCATTAAGCGTTTTAGAGTCAATTTAGATCACGATCGGCTTTATATATACAGTTAGAAACACGCTACACATAAAGTAAAACTACCTACTTTCGGGGTAATGCTAATAATACCTTCATAACCATGTGCCAATGATCTTTTTCGGAACACCAGATATAAATGTTGTCTGATGAGGGTCACGAACAATATGTAAAAACCTTCACAGGCAACACGTAAGCAAATGTGGAACCATAAATGAAAGGTTACGCAATTAAAATTGTGTCAACATCTTTGCAATTAATATAGACTGGGAATTATTATGGTGTTTGATTTTGAATACACACCTATTAAAGTCCATAAATATTTTATTTCTCAGTCTATCAACTCACAAGTACATTCATCTTGATCCAAACGCATGATTATAATCACGCCGCCGGCTAAATTAAAACAGTGTTACTTACTTAGATTTCAAATAAAGTATGCTTTCACTTTGCAACGAAAAATTGATACAATCCGAAATGATTAGTTAACTGTTATTACTGCCAAATTTCACTAAATTTTATCCAACAATCCACGTGCTCACAATGTTTTCGAAGCACAACAAAATTCAATATGGCTGATAGAAGGCACACGGGTAATATCAAAATAATATCTCTATGGTTTGTCTATGGAATTATATAAAAACCTGAATACACGAGTTATGCCTAGTTTACACGTATTAAGTGGTTATGTCGTCAACAAAATTTTAACTGAATTCTTACTGTTATGTAGCTGTTTACACGTGTTATACTTATCCGTTTAGTTCATAAAATCGTAATGGACGACACCAAGAGGGTGTTGAAGTTCTAAATTCTGTAATCTACACTAATATTATAAAGAGGAAAGATTTGTATTTTTGTATGTTACTATTCGACCGATTTTGAAATTTCTTTGACCATTAGAAAGCTACATTATCGGGCGACCTATACATTATTGTTAAAGAAAATAGAAAAGTTACGATTTGACACCCGTGTGAAGCCGGGGCAGGCTTCGCACGGGTAAATAAATTATTGATAAAGTAAAATATGAAATTGCCATTAATATCTAGTACGTTAATGACCTAGGTTTTATTTAGGTTAGTTAGGTTGATAGCTAGATCGATTTATCGCCCCCGAAACCCCGTGAGTACTAAATTTCATGAAAATCGCTGGCGCCGTTTCCGAGATTCAGAATAAATATAATAATATATTTAAATATATATACAAGAATTTCTCGTTTAAAGGTTCCCGTCCAAACAAGAACTAAATGTCAAAATTTCCCGCTCATCGCACGCGCAGGGTGCGGGAGGGTGGGTTACTTAACCAAAAATAGAATCAATTCTATTCCACTTGCTCACATAATCACTAAATCGTAACATAACACTTAATAAGAGGTATTAGGTGGCTGTTTACACGCTACAATTTAGTTAAAATTTAGTTAATTACTTAACCACTTAATACGTGTAAACTAGGCATTACATCCACAATAAAGATCTGACCTGTGTACGCAGACTACTTTTGAAAATACTGAAAGTTTACATGACAAATAAATTTTAAGGAATTACTACCCTTAACTGTCCATCGACCGGCTCCTGGTTTTGACATTTAATTCGGCGTCTGTCAGCAGTGTCAGCTCAGCTCCATAGAGGTCAGTTCACCGGGAGCCGGTTGGTGAGCATAGTTTTCGTGTCTTGCACTGATTATAGGTTTTGATATTTAATTTACTCTGTCTGTCATGCATAAAATTCGAATAACTAAACAGGCAAGCTAATACAAACTTTAATTCATCTACTTCCAGAACAAAAAACGCGCTAAATAAGTCCGACCAAGTCCTAGTTGATTGACAGACACGGGAAATCGACCGCGCTTGTTTTTTTTTTATCGAATTACTCGGATTTTAATTGTACTTGATGTTTATTTCTTATTTCTATCTTATTTTTAAATTTAAATAAAGGTTTTTTTAATATTTAAAAAAATAATAATTTGTATAGCAATAAAACAATACAATATTTTCACCTTGTGTTTTATTTTATTTATTTAATAATTTATTATGAATAAAATACATTAAAGGCACCACATACTATAGTAGTTTTTTTTTTCACTTTACCTCTTAGATCAAAGACTTTACCTGCATTTATAAAAGCGGACTGCGCGGGCGGCCGCCATCCATCGGTCAAAAAGCGGTGTCGTTTGTATTTTATGTATAATAAACTAATGTTATTATAAACAAACAGTTTCACCCGCGTAGTTACCGTTCCCGTCGGAATCCAGGGATAAAAAATCACCCGGGGTTAGTGTAGCTTCACAACGATGAAAGAATTTTTCAAATCCGTCCAGTACTTTCGGAGCCTATTCAATACAAACAAACAATCAAATCTTTCCTCTTTATAATATTAGTATAGAAGTATAGATAATAAGTTCAGCTTATCAACTACACGTAATAAAATCCGCACATCTGTTATTTGAATATATTTTATGTACGAATGGAGTAAAGAAGGTATTAAAATTTGGGTAGAAAACTTTTAGGTAGAAATGTTCCAGTTATAAAAACAATACATTTATTAGGTTATTTTCAAACCAAACTACCTATTACAACACTATTATCATGCATGTGTTTATGAAATATTTTAAATAATGAGCTATAAAAACCGTCTTAAATTAACTACTTTACCCTTTACCTGCAAAAATTCCATACAAATCCCCTGTCAGGCAACCGGGTCCTGGTTGCTGGCTATATTCAATTGAGTTATTTCGCTTTTTAAAACAAATATGCGCATTAAACCTTTGATTTTTCGAAAGTATATTAATTAGGGCTTTATATTAAAAACAATGTTCGTAATATTAGTACTACGAACATTGTTTTTAATAAAGGTTATTGTTATTATAAACTGTACATGAGGATTTTATTTAATGACTAAAATGAAATGCCATACTCCGTTTTTTTAGGGGCATGGCCGCACTTAGCGACTGTTTTTACGAAAAATCTAAATTAAAATTATAATAATATGTGTATAAAATGAAACTATAATAAATATTCTTTATTATTTAATTAATTTCTTTGTCGTAAATATCATCCATTTTAAATAAAACACGATCAAAATATTCAAACCGCCGCGCGCCGGCCGCCGAAAGTCGTATTTTGAATGATATTTTCGCGCGTTTTTTGTTCTGGAAGTATATGAATTAAAGTTTGTATTAGCTTGCCTGTTTAGTTATTCGAATTTTAAGCATGACAGAAAGAGTAAAATATATATCAATAATCAGTGCAAGACACGAAAACTATGCTCATCAACCGGCTCCCGGTGAGCTGACACAGTAGGTATAAATGTTTAATCTATGGCTGACACTGCTGACAGACATATAACCTAGGCCTGCCGCTCCGTTCGTCCATAGGGTGAACGGAGCGCCAGGCCTAGGTGACCGCGGCACCCTTAGCGCTGATAAATTCAATTTACCTAAAAGCCATGCCTTTTTTTATTTTTCTTTACTACTGAGCTGCCGTACTTAAGTTTTATAGAGTACGCCGGCGCCGCCGTTCTGGTCTTTTTAATAAAAAAAAAATAACTGCATAATAGACGCCGACCCGGGTCGTCTGGGAGCTCTGTAAATCTAGGTCATCCTGTTTTTAGTAAAGGAATTTAACTGCTTAAGCGTCAACGTCTAGGCACCCTCTAAGATATATTTATCCTGGTTTTTAGTTATGGAATTTAACTGCTTATTAGGCGTCGATTTGGGACGACTAGAGGTATCTAGACGTCCAAAATCGACGAGGAATAATTTATACCAAAAAATAATACTTACTTACTTAGACCACAGATAATATAATACTATAATAGTACTTAGACATAATGAGCTGCAGCTAAATTCCTTTGCTAAAAACTTTAAAGTCTAAGTAAGTAAGTTATCTTTTTTGGTATTTAATTTTCCTCAAAACACAGAAGCGCCCCGCCACAGCGGAAGCTGGTTTTTCGTAAAGCGCCTCAATCACTGACCTCTATTAAATAGAGGTCAGTTACTAGGCACAGTAGGTCGTCATTTCAAACATAGACAATGACTGATCCTGCGCCACCCGCATTCAAGCCCTGTGTCGTGGGGAATTTACAAACATACAAGTCACGGAAACAAAGTACATCCAGACTCGAAACAACAATTTGTGGATCACACAAAGTGGTGCCCCGTGTAGGAATCGAACCCACGACATCTTGCGTAGCAGTCGGATACACTCCCACCGCGCCACAGAAGCAGTCTAATAACATGTACCAACGCAGTTAGAAGCGAACAATTCCAACAGAGTGTGACATCTCCCTGTCTCACTACTTGCAGTTGCAGTTAAGTACGTTCCGAGTTGTGTTTTTGTGAGGCTGACATTTTGTGGCGTTTGATATGAACACTCAGTATAATACAGTCCAAATCTCCTGCCTGTGGTTTTTGTTATTTCATACTGACCGATATGGGGTCGCGCAAAATTTGATCCAGCACCACCCTAAATATGGTCTTGGACCGGCAAACCGTATAATATAACCCTTATAACTTTATGTTGAAAGTACAGTTGGTACAGCCCCATAGCTGAACGCTTAGATCATTTAACCACATAAATGATATATAAATTCTCTAAGGCTGAACGCCATAAGTCCATACCGATATAAGTACCTGCCTACTTGTTTATTTGTATAAAGTAATTTTAGTGTGAACTAATAATGTCCCACTGCATTTTTTTATAACGTAGCTCTAACTCAGTTTGTTTCGTTTTGGCATGAACCTTCCAGAAAAGCTTCGCATCTAAAGTCATGTCCAAATATTTGGCAGTATTTTCGTGTGATACGATTTTGTTGATATATACCGGTATAAGTCTATACGGGTTGACTTTTAATCATTTATATGTTCGTAAATTTAATCATTTAGTTTTATACGCCATCTATTTGTTCGAAACATGTTTGTGATGATATTGCCGTCTCTTTGAACTTTTTCCACTGCATCTTCGTGAGAAACTCCAGTCCTGTAGCCATGATAGCTGTGCCATCTGCCAAAGTTGCAATGGTATTGTCTTCTAATTTTGAAATATCGCATGTAAAAAGAACATAGAACAGGAGCAAGAACGCTTCTTTGAGGTACTCTAGCTTTTATCTGTCTAAGTTCCGAGTATGTATATTCCTGTATTAGCCCGAACGCTCTTTTTGTTAAGTAGATTGGCAGCAAACTGCTTGGGGAGCATATTCCTCAGTTTCTAGAAAAGGCCTTTTGACAAACTTTATCGAAAGCTTGTGCTACTTTTAGAAAAACTGTACCAAGGACTTTCGTGTCTTCTAATGTATTTTCAACTTTATTGGTAACTAGCTGACCCACGCAACTTCGTATGCGTTATTTTCCCCCGTTTTTGCAACATTTTTCATTGCTGTTTCGCTCCTACAGTAAAAGAATTTTTCAGTTCGGACCCGTAGTTCCTGAGATTTTAACGTTCAAACAAACAAACTCTTCAGATTTATAATATTAGTATAGATTCGATGAATTTGATCTATTGTCGAATGGTTCTCCCTAAAACCAAATTGATAATCAGGAATCAGATTTCTTTCCTATGGCTTTTCAAATAACTTAGAAATTATTAGCAGTAAAGAAATTGGCCACCAGCACAGAAAATGCCACAAGGAAGCCTAGTTGCTCGTGGTCCTAACATTTATTTATCTGCCTCCTGTGTATAAATAAGATCTCAAAAAATCAAATTAAACTACAGGTACAGTTTCAAAATAAACTAAAATAACTAGCTATCGTATTTAAATACATAAACAGGATAATATTAATATACTAATAACCTTCCGTTCTTGGCTTCTTTATTTATCACTTGTGTGACAAAAGTAGGTGGTAAGGGGTAAAGGGTTCATTTTTTTTCGAAAAATATGATAAGTACGAAGTTATTTGGTGTAATGTAGAAGCCTCGGGCAGGAGGTTATTAGTTTATTACAAATTAGCCTGTTTATACTCACAAAATGACAATATATAAGAAAATAAATTTACAAAATATGGTTAAACGATTTCAAATTCAGCGTGTATACAAACAAATGTACTCTGTGGGAAAAAAACACAGAACTAATATTGTTGTCGAAATTTGGCACTCACAATAACTGTTTGGTGTTCATTTTGCGATTGATAAATGTGTTAATTGAGAGGAAAACGGTTGTAGAAAAATATTTATCATGATAACTATCTATCTATACATTTTCACGTGTCTGTACATCATGGGCGAACATAGTGAAAAAAATATTGGCTAATGTTCGAAAAGAGTATTTAGACACAAATATACAGTATTAGATATTTTCTTGAATTTATGTTTGTTGCTATAAAAATGACAGATTACGTCTATTATAAAACATGTAGCGCCATCTATGAAATCAAATTATTCGCCTTATTGAAATAGTTACAGCATTCATGAAACCATGAAACAGTAGGTGCTTGCGATCGCGTATTTGATTTCTGCCAACATTGTTATAAGTATATAAAATGGTTATAATGTACCTACGAAAACCATCTTGCATATAATATGAAAAAAAACCGGGCAAGAGCTTGTTCAGTGTAGGGTTCCGCAGCCGTTATTATAAATAAATGCACTACTTAGGAAAAAATCCGATCTAAATAATTGCACCAGCAGAAGAGCGTATGTTCATGGCACTTACGCCATTTTGTTAAGAAATGCAGTTTATAGCATCAATAAAGTATTTATTATGCACTACTTTTGTGACACGTTCCATATTTTTTTGTAGGTATATGAATAGCAAAAGAGTCGGTATTTAGTACTTATTTATTTTAACAATATATGTTAACAATAGCTCTAAACAGAGTAGAATAGAAAGGAATGGAGGAGGCAAACAAAAGAAGTTGTCGATGACGACTCAACAGAGTTGTATTTCAACGTCTTTTAGAAATATGTAAACTGTTAAAATTGTCTGAATAAAGGCTTATAATTATTAAGTGAATGGGGGCTTCCGTTTTTGTGCTGACCAGTTGGCGCGCTTGTTGAGTCAAGCCTGGCTGTCAAAGCTTAAACTAAATATAAATCATACCATATAGGTAACCCAGTTGTTTATAAATCGAGCACGCCACAGTAGGTACCTATTGCGCATCCCGTTTTATAAAAAAAACCCGGGTGCAAGTGCATGTCGGGCCATGCACAATGTAAGGTTCCGTAGTCCCCCCCCCCCCTCCCATCCGAATAATGTGGCTTTTTTGTTGTTTTTGTTTCATACTTGCAACTTTATTTTTGATTTGATTGTTTGTATTGAATAGGCTCCGAAACTACTGGACGGATTTGAAAAATTCTTTTATCGTTGTGAAGCTACACTAACCCCGGGTGACATATGCTATTTTTTATCCCTATATTCCAGCGAGAACGGGAACTACGCGGGTGAAACTGCGAGGCGTCCGCTAGTATAAGTTTATCGGGTGTCTGGTTGCCAGTACAAGTATGTATATATGTTTAGGTATGTTTTTAAAAATATATAGGTATACTTATTATTATATATTTTTAAATACATACCTAAACATATTATAGATAAATTACACACAGACCGAATAAACCATTGTGCTCATTACACAAAGTTTTATCGAAGCAGTCAGCGTCACTAACTATTAGACCAACAGGCCAGTCCAAATTTAAATCCAAGATGTTATCAGAAAGACAAAGACATCAACAATACATTATATCTCGATAACTTTCCGAGTTGTCAGCTAGGTACAATAATAATTAATGCACGGAGAAATAAGCATTGGTCATTTTCTAGAAAAGTTAAGATAGTCAAATTAGACTGGTAATAGTAAATATTATTTCTAATATTTATTCACGGCGATTAAAATATTATCTAAACCAATATTATAAAGCTGAAGCTCAGGAACTATTGGTTGGAATGTTTTTTTTTTGTTGGATAACCCATTTATCGAGGAAGGCTATAGGCTATATAACATCGCGGTACGACTAATAGGAGCGGAGCAGCGACGAGAAATGTTTCAAAAACGGGGAAAATTTACGCATACAAAGTTGCGCGGGACAGCTAGTCAATAATATAATGCAGAATATTTGACAATTAGGTACTTTCAACAATGTATATAAAAGAGGCAGATATATAAATGGTAGCCACGAGGAACTAAGCTTCCTGGTTGGTAGTCCTTCTAGTAGGACAAATAGTAAGTATGAGGAAAGAGTATATGGTTCCACCCCCAACAACCTTCATTTGCCACCGCAACCTCCCTTTATAACTTTATTTTTATCAACTTTGTACTCTTAGCACAATAGTAGTTATAACTACTTAACTACATTATGTAATCAGTTTACTAATTAGGTACTTTATGTAGTTAGATTACAAGTAATCATAGCTGCATGTAGTTGCGTATGTAATTAGACTACTCAAATTACTTAATTATGCTTAACTCTGTCTGCAGGTATACTTCTGACTGTGTTACTCTGTTTTGAATTGTATATTATCCCATGCTGTGGGAAGTGCAGCCTCTTTACCATAATATGGCAAAGCCATAGCACCTATGCTTGCCTTCGCTGGTCGCCTTTGGTCCACTCCATCAGCACCTCCAGTCCTATTGAACACCCTTTGGTGTCACAGACAAGTACCATGAAGTTTTATTAAACACCCCTGGATGTCACAAACAAGTACCACTTGAAGCAGGGAAACCTAGTTTACAACATTCATTCTTCATAATTCCACTTTTAATTTTGCTCATAATAAACATTAATAAAGTTTTTGTGGTCCATTCTAACAGTTATCGGTAAATTACTGAAATTATCACTATAAGAATAAATATAATAGATCTTGGTGATTGACAACAAACACTATATCAGTTATCATAGGAGAATCTTATGATACTCTGGTGTCTGTTTACTTAAACCACAATGACTTCATTACCTTGAGGTAATTATAGTGTCTCATTTTGACAACTACATATTGTATGAACTGCCATCATCAAACATTTAAAAATATTATAGATAAAATTATTACTATTTTATTTCAATAATAAATTATACCTACATTTTAATTTAATTTCCTTTTAATATAGATACTGTTTGAATTAGGCATAGAAAAGTATTTTGACCCTATGGCATTTTCATATTTACATTTCTAACAAAATAACACATTTTGATGTCTTTAAATAAAATATATTATAAATATCATAATATCTAGGCACAAAGAAAACTAAAAACTATTAGAAGTAACAAGTTATATTTAAGACAGCCATACATGGTAAATTAAGACAATATTATCAAATATCCTGAAAAACATATAATAATACACAACAGGATTCAACAAAGAATTAGAAGTGAGTTTAGGCAACAATAAACAGAATCACAGCTGAATAGCAAGCAAGGAATAGGTTTTGTATTTTCACACTTAGAGCAAGTGTACATACATGACTGTTGCTTCAGTTGGCAATCTTATGTATTTGCTCTGCCAAAAATCAACAACATACCAGGTATATTAACTGCATATATATGGATGTAATATGCCTGTATTTTGATCTAATATTTAAGATATTATTATTATATACATGGTAAATTTAAAGGAGCTAATTAAAATAATAGAAAAGTCAGGTTGATATAATTATTTAATAAGTAGGTATATGTACATTCCTTATTTTTTAATCATTTCTCATCTAAGACAAATGGGCTTAATCAAGGAATGTTGCACAATAATTTGACTATAATTCCATGTTATTGTAGATATAATAAACTCAGATAAATTAGAATGAAGTTTTATCATACACTAACTGTGTTATAAACACTTACATGTTACAGTGAATATTACTCATGTCTACTATTGAGTATAGACATTTTACAATTTAGGAATAGTAGAGTAGGAATATGAAATAATTTTGAGAACTAAATTTATAAAGTCATGTTTTTCATTACAACAAATCAAATTTACAGACTTACTGTAGTTATTATAAATAGTGCTAGCTTTTATATAGCATCTACCGCATCAGCTTCATCTTCTGAACTAACTTCATCTCCAAACTCAATATCCTCATCCAGACCATCTACAGAATACACAACAGTTTCGTTGATTCGTACTGTCTCGGGGAATTCTCCATACGTCTTTAGATTCCTTGCCTCGTCTGGAGTATATTTCAGGATGACATCAGCCTTGGCGTCTTGGTAATCTCGCAGGCCTATTAGTATAATATCACCTTGATTTATCCAAACTTTTTTTCTAAGCTTACCTCGAATATGACACAGACGTTTTATGCCATCAAAGCACATGGCCTCCAAGCGGCCATTACCGAGCATCTTTGTGACTTGGGCGTACTCTTGTCCGTCTTCTTTGAAGACCAGTTCACGTTTTTCTGTCTCATTTTCGTTCTTTCCCCTCCTCCTGTTTTTACCTCCTTTTCCTTTATTCTTCGGCATATTTTATATAATTTTGAGTACAAACATATACAGTTAGACTACGTAAATCTCATAAATTTGCTCTGAGAGACAGATTATTCGTTTGACAGTCTTTTTTTTTTTTTTTGCGGGACTGCTGCGTTGCAATGCACAGATAAAATATGTCCTAAATGGCCGATGTCTATGGTATGCATAGTGCTGCCAGTTGACTTTTGAAAAAATAGTAGATAGTTGTAAAAAGTTGGATGAAAATCAGTAGATCTACCTGGATATACTATATCCATTAGTTCAGTAAATCTTTTGGTATTACTTATAAACTGACTACTTATGTGTTATGGGCTATGGGTCTGGTCTGAAAATTGGTGCACAATTTTTGATACTTATTATCATTTCATTTGTTGTAAATGTTTTGATAATTTCATGTGTTGTCAAAATGTTGACTTATATTTTATATAACAATAATTCATTTATTTATTTTTGCCACCATATTATATTAATATTCATTACAAAAGTTGTGTAAATAAAATGAATTGCACAGTTTATTGTGGGAGACGGGTGCCAAAGTAGGTAATAACCTGTATTTCAGGTCATCAGCTTACCACACCATTATAAAGTCAAAAGATATTGAATATTAAAGTACAACTCTAATGCCTAGTTTACACGTATTAAGTGGTTAAGTCGTCAACTAAATTTTAACTAAATTTTATGTAACTTACTGTTAAGTAGCTGTTTACACGTGTTAAGCTTATCCGTTTAGTTCATAAAATCGTAATGGACGATCAAGAGGGTGTTGAAGTTCTAAATTCAGTAATCAACACTAATATTATAAAGATAAATGATTTGTATTTTTGTATGTATCGAATAAACTTAAAAACTAGTGGACCGATTTTAAAAATTCTTTCTCCATTAGAAAGCTACATTATCAGGGAGCTATACATTATTGTCAAAAAAAGTAGAGATCGTTACGAAAACTACTTTAACGTAACTCAAGGTTTAAAAAAATACGATTTGACGCTCAGGCCGCCGCCGGGGCAGGCAGCTAGATATTAGATATTTGCTTAATGAAATTATTGATAAAGTAAAATATGAAATTGCCATTAATATCTAGTACCTGGATGACCTAGGTTTTATTAAACAAAGTTTTCTTAAAATGAAACCTAGCTAGATCGATTTATCGCCCCCGAAACCCCCTGAGTACTAAATTTCATGAAAATCGCTGAAGCCGTTTCCGAGATTCAGATTATAATAAATTTAAAAACAAGAATTTCTCGTTTAAATGTTTAAGATTTGCCACCTTGCCATTACATCTATTGTGTTTTTCAAAATCTTTCGAAAACAATCAAAATAATTAAACATAGGCAAAAGCTTCGAACTAAATTATTTGTTCCTGTCCGAACAAGAACTAAATGTCAAAATATCTCGCTCATCGCCCCCGCGCGCGGTGCGGGAGGGTGGGTTACTTAACCAAAAATAGAATCAATTCTATTCCACTTGCTCACTTAACCACTAAATCGTTACTTAACACTTATGACTTAAGAGGTATTAAGTGGCTGTTTACACGCTACAATTTAGTTAAAATTTCGTTAAAATTTAGTTGACGACTTAACCACTTATTACGTGTAAACTAGGCATTAGTATGACATCGTGTATGTGTGTGTGTATTCCATAAGCAGAGCCGGTCAGGAGACTCTTCGTGCCGTCATCATCCAAGCTCAGGAGCCATTCACGGGTTTTATATTTAGAATGGTATCTCGTGAGTCTAAG
Source organism: Herminia tarsipennalis (assembly GCA_945859575.2). Classification (NCBI taxonomy): domain Eukaryota; kingdom Metazoa; phylum Arthropoda; class Insecta; order Lepidoptera; family Erebidae; genus Herminia; species Herminia tarsipennalis. The sequence continues at coordinate 14,031,916 of OX243840.2, forward strand.
TATGAAAATGGCTTTGTTTACCTTCATTATAAATTGTAGGTAACCTCCCATAAAACAAAAGAATCGGTTAGTCAAATGAGTCGGAAAAGTATACTGATTGGGCTGGCTGGTTTTTATGATGCTATGCTATACAAACAATTGACGAACAGACATCACTTTACACTCGTTATACAGCTTTTCAGTGGAACCCAACTGACAAGCTGTAAACGCGGAAGGATAAAAAAAGTTAGAAAAAGTTGTACGATGTGCTTTCTCCACATTAACAAGAATGGATTTGTGTGCACCACCCCATGTCGTAATGCAGCATGTTATCATAACAGTGACTGGCAAAGCGCTAGATATACTGTCTTTCGTAGCCTTTCAACCGCCACATGTCTGAGTGTTTTAAAGATATAGATTAATTTGCGAATTCTAGAAGTGAGGTTTTCAATATGCGGATGAAAGCTTGCAAGGGTCAAGTGTAATTTCAAGGTATTTTATGAAGAGAACTTTTTCAAGATGAGCGTATTTACATGTAGTAGTATATAACATCACTCTACGATCAATAGGAGCGGAGCAGCAATGAGAAATGTTGCAAAAACGCGGAAAATTGACGCAGACGAAGTTTGCGGGACAGCTAGTCTTTTAAAGGAGGTACGTAAAATATTATATAAGGTACTTTTTACAATTATTGTGTCTGTTATCTCTATGTTTCATGCACGTGATGAGACTTGGTGTAATCATAGAGGTCTTTAAGATCTTTTTATGATTTGACATTGTTAAATTTCATGAAAATCGGCCCATCGATCAGCGTTCAGAAAATATTGTTAAATGAAATTATAATGACTAAATTACTGTCTTTGATGTGCCGATAAATCTGACGGCATATTAAAAAATTTAAACGGTTAGGACATTTGATAATATAATGTTTTGATATGTTCAAAATTAAGTAGATTTATGGCTTAAATTAGTAGACCAGGAGTGAAATAAGTACATCTACAGAAAAGTTGGTCGATTTGGCAACACTGGGTATATACAAAGTAAAACTGCTTACTGCAATCTATTGTGCAATATTTTTAATACTGTCGAGCTAACCAAAGTTTTTAATTCTTTGAGCTTTATTACTTTATAACGAATTACCTATTTTTTATTTAAAATAAAGATATCATCAAGATATCATGAAATGTTTGTATTCTCGTAAGTTTTACCGATAGAAAACCATGTTTAGCTATCCATCTTTAAACCTTTTTAGATGGCTGGCCCGGTCCTAATATAAAAAGTAACATACAAACATCAGGTGACTTCAGTATTCGTATTAATTTTCCTTTAAATCAATAAAATATCGAGATAAAAAGTATCTGTTTACCGATTCATAAAATCTCGATGTGTTGCTTATGGCCGCGATTTTTTTTTCTGATCGAAAAAAACAACCGGGCAAAAGCACGTCGTATTTCCATACATCATGCTCGTATTTGCATACTTTTTGATCTCGGACTGTGCTCAGTGTAGGGTTCCACAGCCGTTATCTATTTAGATAAAACAAAGTCGCGTTAGTTACACCATTTTTAACCCAATTTTTTATTTAAGCAGTATTTTTTATTCTTTTCATTACATTTCGCAGCAGCTCGTCTCAATCCGTGCGAGCTTCGTACAGTCCACAGAGCAGTACAGTCGTACCATAAACATACGTTATGCGAACGCTCGGCCGAGCTACATGGTAGTCGGAGTGGGGGGTGTTAGGTTTTATTTTCGTTACTGAAATTTCTTGATTCGGTCGCCGCGCTCAAAGACAGCGATAAAAGCTGTGCAATAGCTTAAAAAAAAAATAACAAAAGAAACGTTCGTTCAACTTAACACTCTTCTTAAACTTGGACGGTTTTTATCATTAACGTGAGGTACAGATTGGTGGGATACTTTTACAAACAATTGTGGATTATTCCCAGTAGTTCCATGAAGCCAGTTCCACGTGGAACTTATGCAACTCATTAGTTCCATACATGGAACTAATGGGAATAGGTACTTGTAGCGGAAATATAAACCCAGAAGTTCCATGAACAATTTATAACCTGGTTGCTTAATATTAAGTAGGTACATGAAACCTTTTCCTTGTTTTCTTGTGCTATTAAAAATATATGTACACGAATGCGTCATTTGTCTCATTAAAATATATATATATATATATATATTAAATTATAGCTAGTTGTCATTGTTGTTTATTGCATTCAAATGGATATAAAAATTGTGCAAATAATTGCATAAAATGAGTGAGATGACAAAAAATTTCACTGAGGATGATTCTATAAAAATCATCACTCGTGGACGTGGTTTTGTTTTATGTCACGGAGGATTTGAATATTATTGCCACACTACATATAAACTGGGCAAATCTCTATGGAGATGTGCGAAATATAAATCCAAAAAATGCATTGGGAGTGTAACCCTTTCACAGGTGAGTAAAAGTAAAGGATAAAATCATACAAACTGTAGCTCTTGTGGGTGTTTTTACTAAGTTCTATTATTTTATGTTTTATTGTAGGACAAAAAAAAAATATTGAAAATAAATAACCATAATGAAAATTGTACTCCTGATTTTAATCAATCTATAATGAATGAAGTCATTAATGATTGTGTGGAAAACGCTATTTTAGCTCGAGAAACTGTACCAGCTGCTTATTGTAAAATCGTAACAACTATGAAGGACAAGGGTTTGGATTTGGTCAAAAAGTTACCGAACTTTAATAACATTAAATCATCTATTTATAGGAGGAGAAATAAAACAGCAGGAGTAAAAAAGATGGCTTTTAAAATTTTGACAGAAGTGGAAGTGTCGTCAAAATTTTCAGATTTTTTGTTAGCCGACTATAAATTTCAGGGTGGTTGTATATTATTATTTTGCTCGAGAGAGTCAAGACAACGCTTGGGAGAATTAAAAACGTATTTATGTGATGGTACTTTCAAGGTATGCCCGAAACCCTTCGAGCAGTTGTACACGATACACGGCGACATAGGTAGTAACTCAGAGCATACTAATGTTATTCCATTAATTTACGCTCTCTTGCCGAGAAAAAACAAAGAAACCTATATCACAATGTTAAATTTAATAAAAAGCCAGGTGCCAAATTGGGAACCTAAAAAGATTATAACTGATTTTGAATTCGCCGTTATAAAAGCTTTCAACTATGTCTTTCCTAAAGCTGAACATCATGGTTGTTTTTTTCATTATACTAACGCTATTTGGAGAGAAGCTAAATCTTTAAATTTAATGAAACAATATGATTTAAGAAAAATTGTTAGTCTATGTAGTGTGTTACCCTTACTTCCGGAAGAGAAAATAAGAGAAGGTTTTACATATACAAAAAATAAAATTGTAGATATGGGGATAGCAAACAAAAGTTTAGAAAAATTCATCTCCTATATGGAAAAATATTGGATGAAAGATAATTTTATTAAATCATGGTGTTCTTTTGGAGAGCAACACAGGACAACCAACACGTTAGAGGGTTGGCATAATAAATTAAATAGTAACTTTAAAAGGAGACCACAAACAATTCATCAATTAATTTTAATTTTAAAAGAAGATTCAAAATTGTATGATGTGCGTGCTATACAGTTGCAAAATAATATGACCCCAAGCAAAAGAAAGGAGAATACGATTAATAAAGATATTTACATTCACAATTTGCAGATGAAGTTAGTAACAGGAGAAATATGTGTTGGTTATTTTTTAGAACAGTTACGTTAGACATTTGAAGGTTAAATAAATTGCGTAGTTTAAAAATTAAGATAATTTTGTTTTTACAAATATAAATATTTAAAATTAAATAATTTTTATTACAATAATATCAGAGGTAAAAGTAGTATAAAATTGCATGGAACAGATGGGACAAAATTCATATATTGCAAGGTTACAAAAGTTCCATGTGGAACTGGCTTCATGGAACTACTGGGAATAATCCCAATTGTGCACTCATGTACATGTTAACCTGTGGAACGTTGCATAACCTAGCTGAATTCTTATATTACTTGGCCGCCAATGAGACTCGAGTCCCTTCGAAATCTTAATAATATAGCTGAAGAGTTTGTTTGTTTAATTTTTTGTTTGTTTATTCACAATAATCTCTGGAGTTATTGAAAATTGAAAGATTATTTGTGATTTGATTTGCAATTTGGAGAAATATGATGTAAGCTATTTACAAATAAATGCACTACATAATAATAGGAATAAATCCTGATTTGAATAATTGCCCCAGCAGAAGGGCAGAAGGGTATGTTCATGGCACTTTTGCCGTTTTGTTGAGAAACCCAGTTTTTCGGTAATAACTCAATGACGGTTTATTTATATTTCGAAAATAGTGTAGTTTATAGTACTTATTAAAGCACTACCTCTGTGCGCTATTTTTTGATATTTTTTGATCTCATAGTTCAAAAGATAAAGGGAGGCGGAGGGGGGGGGGGGGGGAATTTATCCAGCTTTCGGAGCGATTATTTCCCAAAAATATTCACTAAAATAAAATAAACTTTATTAGAAACCATAATATGATTTTAAAACACCTGTTGAATGATGTGACACACGTTGATGTTTGCTGAAAAAAAAAGTTTCTGTTACATCTGGTTACAGCAACAATTTCTCAATCTCTTCGTATAACAATTCTAGTAGCCATTGCGTGACAACTGATTTACATTTATACTTATTATTGTGTATATATATTATATTTAATATGCGCCATATTAATTTAATCGCTAAAACTCTGTGGTGTCTTTGAGCCAAGGTGGTGGTGTGCCTAACCACACGAAGCAGTTTGGTCCGCCTAGTCACAAACTATAGATTGAAACATGGAAAAGCAAAATGAGATTCAGTACAAACAATCTTCGAACAAGCGACCAGCAGTTGGAAATCCTCGAGGTTTAGAAGTCAGCACTTTGAGTACAGACCTCTGTGCTCGTTCTAATGTGATCATGATCGTCTTTGGATATCCACCCCAGGCACATACACAATAGTGAATAATAAATTGACATAGGGAGAAGTATACTAATTTACCTATTTTCGAGTCAGCGCATTCTCTAGTTTAAAAAATAACCATTAATTCAGGAAGACTTTGGACGCTAGAAAGTCGATATGTGGCGACCAGTATAAAGTCTCGTCGATTAATACCTCGAAATACTTATCAGATCAGGGCAGGTACAGTTGTTGGTTTGCTAATATGACATGAATGAATTCTAATCATAAAATTATCTATAGCTGGTAATTAGTTCACCCCCACTGGAAAATGTTAGGCAGACTGTCTTTTCGCGAGATTTTTTAATGTCTTCCCATATTTATGTATAGTTATCCATAAAGTTAAGTTGCTTGGGAAAGACATCTTGAGTTATATGTAATTATGGGAACGAGTTAAGCTTTACATGATTTGTAAATTCGTTGAGGAATATTATCCTGCCCCATCGCGGCGCCGTCTTTTAGATTCATGACGAGAAAGTCAATTTCGAGTTCATCTACTTTGGAAAGCACTATAGAATTAATTGTTTTGGTTTGGTCAATAGTGGGCAGTTTCTATCCTATTTCAGTTCCTATTTATTTTCAAAGGGATTCTTAGAGAGATTATTTGCGAGGTTGACAGAAAATATATTGACGGAGTCTTTTGCCACAGGACAAATAGGAGATCTGTGGCTGGCTTAGTTAAATTATATACCTAAGTACATACCTACCTACTTATTAAAGGTGGGTGCTTTTGATAATTATAATTTATAGCTAAGTCAATATTTGTTTTATTGGACGTCCAAAATGTGCCCCCCCCTAAAAATATATATTTTTATTATTTAGCTATCAAACTAAGTAGCGGCTAATACCAGACACCTTTTCACCAAATTTCATCAATATTCATTATGTAGTCTTTGGACCAGAGAGATAGACGGACAGACAGACGGACATAGTGAAACTATAAGGGTTCCGTTTTTGCCATTTGGCTACGGAGCTCTAAAAAGCCAAGTTGTAGTCTTAGGAACCTACCTACTTACTCTCTTTCTCAGAAACGAAAAGACGAAAATCCCCTGAGGGGGTGAATGAATTCTAATCTTAAATTTACCGATGGCTGGTAAATAGTTAACCCAACTGGAAAAGGGTACGTGTCTTTTCGAGATTTAATGTTAGCCTGTTAGACGGAAGCCAAGAAGGAATTATACCAAGGGTATCAGCACTTTTTTAATGGTTCTTCCCAGCTTTCACCGTTTTAAATCAATGTAGTATCATCCGCTTCAGTATATATTTTACGAAATGGGAATCATTGATATAAATAAAAAATAAGGTCGGAGCAAGAATTGATTCCTGGACAATCCCACGTGCGATTTTGGCTTTGTCACTTAACATGTCAATCTTGGTACTTAGAACCCGGTCTGCAGACGGACCGGGTTGGGCGCCTTAAAATTATTATAAAGCTTTAAATGTTCGTAAATTTTCGCGATTTGTACACATTATAGAATTTTATAAGCTACGGGTCTTAATCGCGTAAATATTTTATTTTAAGGCTAAATACCATTATTTATTGCCCGACGTTTCGTGTATTATAAAGCTATCAGTATAGCTTTATAATAATTTTAAGACGCCACCACGCACACCTATGCGGTCTAGCTTACCCAGAAGTGAGAACCAGAATAGCGTAAAACCTTTTTTGAGATCAAGGAAGATGTCTATGCATTACCGTTTATTATCGAGTTGGGATAAAATCATAACAGTCAGACGTAGTGATTACTTTCACTGTGCGTGCTTTGACAGCAGCGTATATTAGTCGTTGTAAGTTTATATGAAACTCCGTCAGCTTTGAAGTTAGATGTATGAAATTTCCCATTTGGCCTATTGGTTTAAAACAAAGAAAACATGATTCGGCGTTTTTGAAAAATCAGCCCCTAAGGGGTTAAAATTTGACTGGCCTGTTGGTCTAGTGGTTAGTGACCCTGACTGCTAAGCCGGAGCTCGTGGGTTCGATACCCACCCAGGATAAAACTTCGTGTGATGAGCACGATGGTTTATTCTGTGTCTTTCGGTTTTATAATAAAAATGCTAAAAATAATAGAAAATTTCTTCCATAAAAAACCGTCATTTTATGTATGCCCTAATAACTACTATAATATTACAAGCATTATAGGTATGTTCCGATATACACTAGAGCACTGTTATATACCCCGAAGCCGTTCCTTTAGAGCTGGCTACTGTATAAAACATAGTCCAATATACCGTCACGTCATCCATGTTTTTGGCACTGTTGTCACGAAAAAAATATTTTAAATGTATTGATATAGAAAAACTACAAGTTATCTGTTCAACATAAAAAAATATTGTTTGAATGTAAGTAGGTACATTTAAAAATGGAATTTATTGTATAATGTCTGAATCAATGGAATTAATTTAAATTTTTGGCCGTCGTTGATTTCATGATCAAAGTACCGAGAGCACCGAAAACGACAGTGTTCTTCTGAGCACAAACAACTACGACGACGATTTATGACGTCACATATTGCCCTAGGATTCTACGGCAGTATACTGTCAGTAGGAATTTCTCCACAGTAACAGCACTGAACAGTGCTCGCAGTGTATATCGAAACATAGCCATAACAGTCAACAAAATGTTGTAACAAGAAAAGTACTTACCAATTTTGAAATACCTACTTATCCCCAATACATAACCTCATATCTATTTTGATTTGATTAGGTCTTGTTTTTGTGTTACAGCTACTTTCAGTAAGTGTGCTTTTTAATACGGGGTATTATGTATTATGGTATTACCGTTGTTGTCTTTTGTTTGTTGTGTTAAATGGTTAGTACCTATAAAGAAAGTATTACAATTATCCCAATAGGTTGTATTACATTTGTGGCAAAATTAAATCTCAACGGACTTTTATTTCAGCTTTCCTATCAGACAACAAGACAGAGTATGGGTTCCTCTGTTGCGGTACATGTGTAAGCCATCATATTGGATGAGAACAAAGATCTCGATCTTTGCCTTTTGGGAAACCTATATCGTAGATGGAACTCACGAACCATTCAAACCAAAGACTGACACGGTGAAGTAATTGGGTGTGCTGATTGATGCTGGGCTGAAGTGGGATAAGCATTTAGATAGCCTGACAAACAGAGTTATGAGACTCATTCCCGTTTTCAAATCCCTCAGGGAGGTGGCGAGTTTTGAAATAGTAAAACATACATACCTACTTCGCTTTGCCAATCCATTATAGGTTATTGCATTACGACATGGGGCGGCGCAAACAAAACTAATTTCATCAGGGTTGAAAGAGCACAGAGAGCCATTCTTAAAGCCATGTCGAAGAAACCATATAGATACCCAACTACACAAGTTTTAAGTAAGGTTCTTACTGTCCGCCAGGTCTTTGTGCTACGAACAACACTGAAAAAACATGCAACGTTTGTTGTACCAAACCATAATGAACGTATTAAGCAGCCCACAAGTGTGAAGCACAACACCTCGTTTGCCCGAAATCAGTACTATACTCTGAGCACGTATATGTACCTACAAAAAACTAAACAATCTACTTAATCTATTAGACCTCTACGCCCATAATGTTAAACTAAAACTTACTGAATGGCTCTTAAACAAGATTATTGTAATACACACATCTGCACATACCTACTGTCGATATGGTGCGCACATTTCCATGGAATACTATTTATAACATGAAATGTTTGAAAATTAAATTATAATTAAGTTACAGGTTTTTACCTAGTTTAAGTGGCAAGGCGCCTTAAAAATTGTATGGGTAACAATACTTATTGTACCTACGTATCTGTTTGTAACTAGTTTAAAAATGTAGATATCAATTTCTATGTTACTATGTGCTTTTTTGAAATAAATATTATTATTATTATTATTCATCAGATTGTTTACCGAATTTAAAATTTTCCAAACTGAGTGAAGCAAAAATTAAATAGGGTGTATTTGTTAGTAATCAAATCAGACAAATAAAAAAGTATGAAATATAAAAAAAAACTTAATGATGTTTAAAAAATCAGCTTGTTTAATGAAAATTACTTCGAATTTTCTCGGAAATCATTGATGAAAATGACTATAAAACTATTGTCGAGGAGCTGTTAACTGCTTCTAAGACTTTGGATAGTAACATGTCCTTAAAATACACTTCTTTAATTCCCCTTTAATAAAAATTTTAGCACCAACAGCGACGGACACAGAGAAAAATTCCCTCAGGATATTTTAACAATAGAAAAAAAAATAACAAGAACACCAACCGACCAAGATTAGCGCACAGCTGATAAAATAGTAACAGAAGACCGGATAAGGCGGGCGATCAAAACTTTTCAAACTTACAAGGCAGCAGGCCTTGACGGCGTTCTCCCTACTCTGCTCTATGGGGTATAGACCCAATTGTACCATGGCTGGTGAGAATGAGTAAACCACAGCGTGGTTTCCAAGATTTAATGTACAGCAGACTACAAAGGTTTCGCTCTGGCTGTCTTCATTGACAAAGCCCACTTCACCGTAGGCTATGCTGATGATGTAACTGTCGTGGTCGGATCGTAGAATTAATCATTTAGTGATGTGGCCACCCAGATTATGAAAAGGTGATATTTCATGATATAGCACAATAAACTCTCTCACTCACTCACATCATGATGTGGTCTGACCAGATCGATGAATACTCAACGTTTGATGTTATGAATATCTAAACGCATTGCTACTTCATGTTGTGACCAAAAGGTTGGAGTAACGGCTACCACGGCTCACGCACAGTGGTCTACACCCAGGACTAAGTCACACCCACCATAGCAGTGGGTGACCATAATGATGATCATTCATACGGGCGAAGCCGCGCCCGAATGCTAGTGACATGGATGACGGTTTCGAAACAGGACAATATGACTCAAATACAGTTAATTGTCTTTTTTTTTTTTTTCTTTTATTTTAAGGAACTTTTATACATTGAGTATATGCCAATTCCATTATAACCTAACATATGCTATTTAAACAAAATAATGATTGTAATCTAACTTAACCTATAATAAATGTAATATAACTACCTAGTACCAAGAGGGTTGCTACTGACGAGGACTAAAGGCTATAAACAGATGTTTCGACGCTTCGGATAGGGGTGCTGACAATAATGTGTGAAACATTCCTATATCAAGTCTGTTCAAGCTAAGAGTCCTCATCAGAGACTCCCTGTCTGCTTGATACCGGACACACTCCATCAGTAGGTGATGTACGTCATCCACTCAGTTAATTGTTACCAATAAGTTTGCAAAAAGCACCGTTTTTTTGGCTGCCGAGATACGAATGTATAAATAAAACCTATACCTAACTTATTTGTGTGCGTACCTATTTGTAACAGGGAGAAAATTACTGATAACAATACCGTGCTATTGCGCCTACATCATTTAACATCTCTTACGGTCATGTATCAAAATCAAACAATCTTCGCAATAATAAAATAATAGTTATAGCTCCTAGTCGGTCGGGCCCTATTAAGTTTTGCGTCCATTTCTTTCGGGGTTTGGGTTCCAATGGAACAGAAAAAAATAACTTTTTGGGTGAATTAGTATCTTGATATTTTAAACAATTTTTGGCGACAAAATTATACGCGTCGGTGAGGAGTCGAGCGCGTGGAGTGAGTGAAGCGCATTTACACATAGATTCAGTCAACAAGCTTTCGGAGCGCAGTCCATCTTTTTTGTATATACCTACTACAAAATGAAGAGAGCGCAGGTCGTACGCCTGATGGTAAGCTCACGCTAGCCCATAACAGTATCAGTACCACCCAAAACTTTGTTTGGCAAAGATCTGAATGTCACCGTACTGCACTCCTAATTTGAGACATCAGTTCATAAGACTCATTTGCCCAGTACGAGAATCCTAGCTTTATGCATTTTTCCGTAACTTCAAGATTTTTTTACTGGTTAATATTAAGACATAACCTTAAATTTCTTCTTTTTAGCTACTAGAAGAACTCTTTTGCTAAATACACATTTTTTGTGTCCTAATATTTCGCGTAAGGGACCCTTAACATTCTAACTCATGGCTGGTGTCTCTACATCTTAATTTACCTGGTTTAGATAAGTAGGTATGTACCTATATTATGATATTAGATAGTAGGTAAAATCTAAAAAAGTGTTGACTTGCAGTATGGCAAGCGTGCAGTCGGGTCGGCGGCTAGGGAGGTTGGGTGGCCTTCAGGGGTGAGGCCAGACAGCGAATGAACTGCAGAAAGGGTTAACGTTCGCTTCCCCTGCAGCAACGCCTGCGCTCGCCCGCCCACGGTTTATACAACGAATACCTACCTATGCACAGGATGCCTAGAATTACTACAAAAATATCCATTAGATATTATATTTCACAGCGATGTATTAGGTAGGTACTTATATAAGTTTTTAAGTTTATGTTTGTGGCTTGGTCCGCGTGAATGTCGGTTGCTGATAGATAAGCCATGCTTTGGCCTATCTCTATGGCAAAATTCATCAAAATCGTCTAGTAGTTTCTAAAATTGCCCTTAACAAACAAAAAATCTTTCATTTTATGCGAACTTCAGTAGTTTCGATTTTTCTAAAATCCTTTCCCAGATTTCAGCTATCTAGAGTTAGGACTATGCGTTAATAATATAATTAGTCAAGAGATACGATTTATAATAGAAACTTACTTGATAAATTTAAATTTCGTTAAAAACTTTTAGTCGTGAGTACCAAATATTCAATGTATGTAATTAGTAAATTAATTTGTATTCATTATTTTTCGTAAATGGATCAATAGATAAAGGTCCCGAATTCAAAAGTTAAACGATAAGTTATGTGGAATTACATATATTTTTAACCTTTGAATGATGTTCTTTTACACCATGGGTTACTTTCTGTTTACAATCAGTTCTCGACTGCCTGTTTTCCACATTTCTCATATTCAATTTTCATAAACACAATCAGCTATTTATATAGTTAAGGTTATAGTTCAGTTGCTATAGTAGAGATTCTACTTATTTATTTCCCGAAATGTTTGTATGAACAATTGGAATGACTATTATCTTTAGATACCTACTTACGTGTTGTGATACTGACTTGAGAAAAAATACACACGGTAAACATATTATTATCTTAATTTTACTGATAAAACGTTAGGTACTTATCTTTATTTTTAGCCCCCGACGAAAACAGAGGGTGTTACCTAAGTTAAACGTGTGCACAAAATATTGAGAGTACCTACCTACAAAATATAATCTTTATAGACGCGCTCAATAGCTATGTAAGGCGCCATTAATTTATGTAAGACTATATTGGCCAGTTTTTGACCCCCTATGTAAAAAAGTAAGAATCGGCCGACTCACTCCCTCCCCTCCCCCTGTTTAATATTTATTATATAAGAATCTGAATGATAAAGGAACGTTTTGTAGGTATTTTTATTTTATTGTAATACTTACTCAACTTTGGTTCTATTTAAAGATTTTCTTCTTTCGCATCTCCGCACTCGCGGATGGCCGCATAGCGCGCACTCTTTCGAAGTATAAACCTATTTTTGCGCATTTTTGTATTCTTATCTGAAGAACTATCAAGACTCCCCCCCCCTGTAAGAAAAATAAGATATGATGATTAAGTCGTTTTAGGTAAAAAAATGAATGGCGCCTAAGTATATAATTATCGTTTACGGACACAGAATATCGCACCGCCTTCCGATTAAAGTGGTGTTGAGTGTTCTTTAATTCCCTGGCCGTAAACTATGTCTGTGTGCCTCGATATTTTGGCGTAGGTAACTGTATCTCCCTGTGGTTTTGTCAAAAAAGTTAATAAAACAAAGTAATACAGTAATTGAACCCTACACTGAGCATATCGGGCATTTAAAAAACTCAGTTTTTCGACAATAATTACAGTTTAAAGTATTTTTTAAGGGCTACCTTTGTAATTTTTTCATTTTTTTTGGTCATACGGTTCAAAGGTAAAGGAGGTTACATACACAATTTATGCAACTTTCGGGGCGATTATTTAAAAAAATATTCACTCAATCAAAAAAGTTTCTTAGAATCCTTAAAATGTTTTTAAAAGACCTGTCGAATGATGTACCACACGTTGATGTTTGCTGAAAAAAAGTTTTTTTTTCCAGCTTCTGTTACCTATATAGTGTGCCCCCAAAAATATTTATTTTTATTATTTAGTTATCAAACTAAGTAGCGGCTACTACAAGACACATTTTCACACATAAGAGTTCCGTTTTTGCCATTTTGGCTACGGAATCCTAAAAGGATGAACGAATTTGATGTATTAGGAAGTTGGTTTACTTAATTATGATGTAGCTACCTTATGTGAAGTCAAGTCAAAGTACTTTTCACTAAGGTTACAGAATGCAAAGCTTATGGACGTCAGACAAAATTTGGAATAGCATGATTCTACATTTAATGCCAAGTTCACAAGAGTTAAGTTTTTAAAATGCTAATTATACCAATATATTTTGTTTGTATATACGCAGTTATGCCAGTAAGGCGCTGCAACCATTGTATACCTACACCATGAAACACATGTAAGCCTACAATACTATTTATCAAAAAAAAAAATCCAGACTCAGGTATTGAATTTCGATGTCTTATTGGGGCGCCAGGCTGTTCTGAACTATGTCGTTAAACTTCAAATTTCTCTTTTCTTTGCAGGCGGGATGGTTTTTAGCTTTTTGCTAAAAGTCCGTCGAGTTGTTATGAAGATAAATAGTTGGTTATCTCTATGACAGGAGGTCGTTAAAGTTATTATAAACATTTATTACCTACATAATACCTATTTAGCTTGTTATTGGAGATCTAGGTCCTTATTCATTATGTTTTTTTTAGTTTTCGCGGTAAGCCCGCGCGAACAGCGAGGCGTCCGTGGTGAAATACAATGGTGTTTCATTGTTCAACAGTAGAAGTAAGAGAGAGGGAGAGGGAATAAGAGTGAGAGAGAGGGGGGGGGGGAGATATTTTCCACGATTTACATACGAAGGGGCACCTCAGAAGTAGTCAACCATAGGGTTATTTATATTGGTCAATAATTTAAAACAAAGATATTTGCGACTACCGTTTCTCATGCATGGAGCCTGATTTTATTAAAGAATAGTAGTAATAGATTGTTTTTAAATAAATTCAATGAAGGAATCTAATAGAAGTCTATCTACCTTTCTCTATTTAGTAGACCCACAAAATACCGAGATTCTGTGGTAGAGCTTACAGCGCGACATTTTTCTTGCTTTTAGCATTTTTAGAGTTCTGTAGCCAAAATGGCAAAACGGAACCCTTATAGTTTCGCCATGTTCGACCAGACTATAACAATAGACCGCAGAGAGCATACGTAGTTACTACACATTGCTATTTGTTTGTTACAGGCGCTACCATAAAATTTCTTTATTGTAATTTACAACACAAAAATACACCTAACTAAACACTATAATTCAGACACGCGTTTAATAAAAAAGTTCTTGCTAACATTTTACATATTCGAAGCTTGCAAAGTCATATTTTAAAAGAAGTCATCAATGGAAATAAAGACACTCGTAATTATGACGATATTAGATACGATCTACGACGATATAGGTATATAGATATTATCTTCAAGGTTGCAATATATTAGTTTAAGTGTTCTCTTCTCTTTCTCGTAGAGATATTTTTTATACAAATGTTGATAAACTTTCGCGATTTGTACACATTATGAAAATATATATATTACGGGTCTTAATCGCGTGAATAATTTAAGGTAAAATACCTTGTTTATTGCCCGACGTTTCGACCGTATTGCAACGGCCGTGGTCATGGGTAGACTGACCACGGCCGTTGCAATACGGTCGTAACGTCGGGCAATAAAATAAACAAGGTATTTTCATGAAAATCATGGTGAAAAAAAAATTTTGATTCGATTAAAGAGTTTGTTTATATGCACTATTGCCATACTACTAGGGCCCTAGGCCGACTTCGATGAACTTAAGAGGTATCTGGAGGTATCTTTAAAACGTAGACGCGACTTTTAATCGCAATCATTTACTTCCTTGTGGCGGAGTCTGAAATAGCTAAGCTCATTTTGCTTCTCTGTAGCTTCGTGTAATTAGTTTTTGTGAGAAAAAGAAAAGAATGTCCTAACAAAAATATGCGTAAATTTACTTAGGTAACATTAATGATATAAAGGAATCAATATATCGTAGACCTACACACGTGTTTAATAATACCTACACGTGTAGGTATGTGTTACCGGCAATCGGAAGAAATAGATTATACTTACTTATTCCATGCTTATAGTACCCATTGAACGTTTTAGGTTTATAAATATATAAACAATACCCAAATATCTAATACCTAGGGTATATTATACAATGCTTAAAACTTTTAGATAATATATGAAATATTATTTATTCATACTTAACATATGCATTGTACATAATACCGAATGTATTTCCTAAATCACCCCTATAAAATTAATTACAAATGTTAAAAATAACACAATGAATAGATTCGTGTTGTTAAATGTTTACGATGTTGTTGTTTAAGGTATTCACTAATTAGAATTGACTGTTTCGTATACATACAAACATGTAATATAGGTACCTATAATTTAAGCATAGGCTTAAATCTTTCCATAGCCGTTGAAATGAAAAACATTTACGAACATCACCTATTATGATTACACTCCATGTAATATACATAGTTTTACCATCCTAAACTGTTAAAGTTCATTGCCAGCAAAACAACTACTTATAAACAGAAACCATGTCTGTGTTTGTTCCGAAGTAAGTACAAATATATACAATAGGTGCGAAGACTGCGTAGTAGATATATAAGATGATCCTTTCGTAACAGGGTCAGGGCACTATGTGACGGTGACAGCGCGTGCGCGTGTAAAGGTCAAGGTCAGTTGCCCTGGAAGATTTCCTCGGGGTCGTCGGCCGAGGCGCTTATTTTCAGAGGGTTGGTCCGGGACCCGCGACCTTCACCGCGTTTATGAACCTATGTGGCACGTGTATTGCTCTGTGTAGGCGTTTGCTTTATGTACATACTTGTAGGTGTTACATATACCTACATTCACGGCTTTACTCAATACACTGTACGCCGTAATATTTTTGACTATTATGATAAAATTGTTACATAGGTGTTTATTAATTTCGTTTATAAGATGTGTAGGTACTGTCTTCCAGTGCCTACCTTTGAGCTTCTGTATCTAATCATTTAAGGAGTATTGCAATGTGCTTATTTTTAAATGTGCATGGAATAAAATAAAACGTTATGGGCTATGAAAATCATTGCATATAAGTAAAGTAAAGTGACAAAAAAAGAAGCACACCTTTTTTTTTTTTTCTCTTTTAAAAAAGACGACTCCCGCATTAGGGTACAAGCCCTGTGTCGCGGGGGACTTACAAACATACAAGTCACGGACACAAAGTACTCGAAAAAACAATTTGTGGATCACACAAAGCGGTGTCCTGTGTGGGAATCGAACCCACGACCTCTTGCGTAGCAGTCGGACACACTCCCACCGCGCCACAGAGGCAGTCAAACCTAATAGTTATCAGTCGCCGTGAGCAATGGTCGGCAAGCTATTAAGAGTAGTCTTTTGTTTTGAGTTAAGAATAACACCTGTTTAAAACTGGGCAAGAGAGTGTCGAACCATGCTCAGTGTAGGGTTGCAGCTGTTATTACAAATAAACGCACTACGAATGAAAAAGTACGATCTGAAAAGTAGCACCAGCAGTAGAGCGTATGTTTATGGTTTACTGCTTTTTGTTGAGGACCGTAGTTTTTCGGCAATAACACAAAGATGGTATATCCGATCGTGTCAAAAATAATTTTAGTTAAAAGTATTTATTCACCGTTACCTTACAAATACAATAATTGCATTTTTGAAAGATAGAAAAATTTGAAATCCAGTCTCAGGAATCGAACCCGAGACTTCCGTAGCCAAACCGGGGCCAGAAGCGAACTACCTATCTGGACTATGTTACTAGATCTCAAGCCAATTTATTTAACATTCGGAGCGATTATTTCCACAATATTCAGTTTATCAAAAAGTTTATTAAAAACCTTGGAACGAATGATGTGCCATACGTTGATGTTTGCTGAAATAAAATCCACTTCTGTCACATGTATGGCTTATACAAGACATATATGCTCCACATTTCGTAAATATGTATCACGTAATTTTGGAATGTATTTCCTTATTGCATGTTTTTGTTTGCGGGCTGAGAGGATAGACATCGATCAAAAATCTATTATTTATATCATTGAAGCTAGAATTAAGAGGTTGTGTTAAATATGTTGTTTGTATTTTTACCCGCCTGCAAGGAACTGTTGTATATACAAGATACGCGATTACGCACACTCCACTGATTTATATAATTATGACATCGTTGGATTCGTATTGACCGCCCAAGTGTTCTTATTTAAGTGACGTGTGGAAATAAACAAATATGGCAGCTGTGAAATGTCAAAATGAAGAGGTACTTATGAAAAAAAAAACTTTTGAATACTGCAATATTGCAGTATCAAAATATAGGACTCATTGTAAGGATTTCAAAAAGGTATAACATGATTATGACTGTAATACTAAAATAGTTAGTTATACTTATAAGTCATTTTTTTTTAAATTTCAATAAATGGCAATAGCTGCGTTAAAAGTTAGTTGTTACATACTACAACTACTAAAAAGGATTATTTAAAAAATATATATAAAATATAAAAAAAACCCGCCTGCTCAAAAAAGATGGAAACAAGACCCCTACGTAAATAAAATCATGCAGTCGGAGGCACTTCACTAAGTTCATCAAGATTGCTTGATATTATATACGTAAGGGATCTTGTTTCCATCTTCTTTTAGAAGGCGGGTTTTTTGATTTATTTAATGTATATTTTTGTAAAAGGTTGAATTCTTTATGTTACCTATGTCAAACTGGCTGTGTGTAATAAATATGTGAAAAATCTTAATTTGAAATAGTATTCCAGTTTTTTTAAATCATTTGTTAATACTAACACAAAAAAGATATATCAAAAGGAACTACGTTCCAACCATCAAGATATTATGTACTAACGTACTCCAACCAGTTGTCTATAAGGTACCTCTTCCTTTTTTCTGAGTAAAATGCTTGTGTCATACCTAGGGACGGACAGACAGACGATGAACATGACGAAACGAAATTTGTTCCATTTTTGCCATTTTGGCTACGGAAATCTAAAAATGACACTTTCATTATTTTAATAATTTTCTTGATATACTATTTATAACATAACACAAATTAGCGTACTATACATATAGTTGTTGGATGATAGACATATATAATTAATTAGGAATAAAATTGAAATTAGGTATTTTTATTTTATTTTTAAAACATACATTCACGTTGACATGCTTCCATGACATTCAAGCCTTGAATCGAAACGTTTAAAAACATGTTGTTTAAGATTGTATATTTTAATCAAAATTAAAGGTTAGGTTAGGGAGGATATAGTTCATTTTCTCACTATCAGATAGCTTGCACATGTCCACGCTTGTGTGCACCTATAATCAAGACCATCAATCAGTAAACATGTTGCCGAATGCTGTGTAAAATACCGTAATAGGTATTTTAACATTGATGCAATGCTAATTTAACTAAGAGCAACCAATAAAACATAAACTTCTACTTAAAAAGTTTACAAAGGTAGGTACAGCTTAAGTTTGTTACAGTTATTTATGTTTAAAAAAATAAAAGAGTGCTTCCTTGGAGTAACTCTGCTAGTTCAAATATTCAGGACACCTTCTTTCCCTCTAGGCTAGGCTAGGCGTTGGTTTGGTCCACCCTGCATGATAATTGAGACGATTCTGGCAATTACTTCAGAAGAGGGAATCACTTATTCCAACTTCTGTCAGATGTTCTTTGTTACCTAAGTGATTAAAGTATTTTGATTTTGATTTTGACTTTGCCTAGCGTTTCCTCGCGGCTCCGTCAGAGTAGAGATAACAAAACATATTTGTGGGTTGACTTGCAAAGTTTCTTTTTTTAGATTCGACGTAATATTATGAAAGCCTAGCGATGACGCACCATTAAAGTCGGCGTCTTCGTCACAGTCTTGAGCATTTAGAAATTTGGGTGGTACACGTGGTGCGTACTCGTGTTTCGGCTTTTCGAAATGTTCTTCATCGTAGGGTAGGTACCGGGGCATCTGACTTTTTTTCTTTTTTTTTGGTAACATTTTTCTTTTTCTAGAATTTAACTTTTTTATTGGCCTAATTATATGTTAGCATTGTTTAATAAATAATAAAAAAAAAACACATTTATTTTGAATACTCTTTCTTAAAAGTCCACTCGTGTTTTTGAGACGTGTTTTAAAAAATAGTTTAATTGCGTGTTTCCAATCGAAAACCGTGTTATTGTGTACATCTAGATCCAAAACATCAGTGAAAGTGTTATCTCACAGTGACTTTCAAGATTAACTTAGGTATCTGTGCAATAAAAACATACAAAACCTTTCAATACAAAGATGGCCGCATGTTTGAAATGTTAAAAGGCCATACCTAGGGTCGATGATAAAATTCCAAAAATTACGTGTTATGGTCGCGAATAGCAGTCTATGTGTAAAGTGTAGTGAGTTGCTAGCAACGGAGGTAAGAGTAGTAGTGCTGCAGTCGCCTACTTTAAAATTTTAATGTTATTAAAGTCATTATATTAATGTCATGACTGTAAATTAGGTGTACGTCAACTACCTGCCTTGAGAAACACAGTCGCTGAACTTAAAATCGAGGTACAGAATCTAAAGGCGAAACAAAACCGAAATAATGACATGGAAAGCATTCTCAGTGAATTAACAGAGAGGAAAAAGTGCAGTGCAAATATTACTATGTTTGGTGTAAGTGAGTGAAACCTTAAGACTGGAGACAAATTGCAGTTATCCGCCTGGGAAGCCCAAACAAGACCTAACACTGCCACTCAACGTAATCTTTTCTCATAAAAAATCAGCAATAAATGTGTTGAATCTAATATTACTGCTAAAAATGATTCAACACCCTACCAGCGCGATTATTTTAAAACGTTTTACGTGAGGAACTGAGTCGTCGAACTGAAGGAGGTAAAGCCGATTTTTTAATTAAATATGTGAATAACAGCCGTATGATAGTCAGTACAAAAAATCAATAACATTTAACACACATATTGTTGAGTTTACAAATTTCTACACGAACCTGGCTTCCCTTATGGCTAAAAGAGGTTTGCTTATTGTTGAAATAAATAAATTAAACCGAATTGTATTATTGTTACAGAAACACATCTTAAACCAAGCATTAGTAATAGTTTAGTGGATATTAAGGGGTATTTACTCTTTAGACATCACAGAATAAAGGGAACTGGTTTGGGAGGAGTAGCCACCTATGTATCCCATAAACTTGGTGGCATCCCTGTACAAGCAACTTTACATCCAACACACAACCGGTACGCACAAGTTGAGGCCCTTTAGGTGAAATTAAAATATGGTAATTTTGAAATAGTAGTAGCAGGTCTAAATAGACCAACACATTACAAATTGGAGAGTTATTCTTCAACACCATAAAGGAAGCATCTGAAGGGAGAACCCCTGTGCTTATTAAGGTTTTTAATCTTCCAGATCTAAAGTGGCCCCGGTATGATGAGAAAACTGTACAGAGAATTTGTAGATATCTATATCAACAGTAATCTTAAACAATTAGTGTCGAGTGTAATAAGAGAGCGTAATAATGAGGAATCCTTGTTGAACTTAATCTTCTGTGATGAGGACTTTTGAGTATAGATTATACACAAAAATGGAACATAATGCAAATATAGAAAAAAGTGGTCATTTCGTACTCATAGCCACAATTCAGATACATAGTCTATTATCTGCAAAACAACACCAACATTCTCAAAGACTGAGCTTCTTTAAGGCCAATTACGACGAAATGAGTGAGACACTTATAAAAAGAAACATTATGGAATTAGATAGCTCTGATGTCGACCAGGCCTGGAGAAACTTTACGAGGATAACCCAGGATGCTATTAATTTGCATGTACCAAAGAAAGGAAAAGTTCAAATTAAAATAAAAAGAAACCATGGATTAATCAGCAGGTCCTAAACATTATTGATAATAAAAAACGTTTGTGGAAAATACATTCAATAAAGGGATCTTACGACACTCACAAAGATTATCGAACACTGAATAATAAAATTGTTACCTTAGTTAGAAAGTAAAGGATGGAATTTGAAAGAGGAATTGTAAATAGTGTATACATCTTCAACTCTACTCAACTCTATCAGTCCTTCTATTACTAAAAGATAATGATAAAAATATAATTAGCGACCACAAGATGATTGCTGATATGTTTGCTGCACAATTTGAGAAATCATTTGTTTTAGAACCATCGAATACCTTGATACCTCGCATTAAGAATACCATCGAAACCATTGAAATCACACCAGATATTGTTTGTAAAACTTTGAAAACATTTAATAATGTAACCTGCCTTCTCTGCCTTCTGTAGTACTGAAACAATGTAGCAGTGTGTTTTGTCATCAGCGAGCACAATGAATCTATCTATTTAAATAGGAAAACTACCATTGGGGTGGAAAAAAGCTCATGTAACTCTAATATACAAAAAAGGTCATAAATTTCTTGCAGCTAACTATCGTCCAATCAAAGTAGAGTAACAACTATAGTCTGCAAAACCATGGAAAAAAATATTGCAGCAGAGCTAAGAAAATTTATCAGTTCAGAAGACATCATCATTGATGAACAACATGGTTTTGTTTCAAAGCGATCCACAGTCACAAATTTACTAACTTGTTTAAACAAATCGACGTCCAATTAGAATAACAATTAGCCAACTGATATTATATATCTGGACTATGGAAAAACTTTTGATCGTGTTCCCATTAAGAGGCAAAGCTAGAGCATTTTGGAATCCGTAGAGAGCTCCTCGAAAAGTTAAGTTAGAAAGAGATACATTGTCGAATGCTTACAATGTACACAGTGGAGTTCCTCAGGGATCTATGATTGGTCCGATATTGTTTGGTATTTTCATTACTAACTTGAAATCTGTTATCAGATCACGTGTCCATAATTGCTGATGACATGAAAATAATTGGTAATCCGCTCATTAGTCATAATATTTTACAACAGCACCTGGATCGCATTATGCAGTGGACTAAAGACTGGCTTCTCTCACTTAATGCAACAAAGTGTACAGTTTTACACATGGGCAGTAATAATCCAAAAATCCAATACAAAATCGATTCAGTACCAATATAGCTTGTAAGTGCCCAAAGAGACCTAGGGATAACTATTGCACATAAAGTATACTATTGGCTTTCTTTGCTGTAATTCTGATGTTAATATATATACTTCATGTGATCAGGAAAGTATTTAATATTATTCCAAAAGACTTATTTTTGAAAATGTATAAAACACATGTACGTACTTTTGGAGTATTGATTAAAAATATGCAGTCCATATTTTAAGAAAGACATAGAGGTGCTTGAAAAAGTACAACGTAGAGCTACAAAAATGGTAATTTCACTAAAGAACAAAAAATATGAAGAACACCTTGCGGAACTTAATTTGACTACATTGGAAAAACGTAGGCAAAGAGGAGTTCTAATTGAAACATTAAAAGTGTTAACTGGACACTACAATATCAGAGATTTCAACAATTCTATACAATGAATATAAATACCCTTCTGAGGGGACACTCATTGAAACTTGCCAGGTCTCCTTCTGCTAGCAACCCTCGAAGACACTTCCTACCAAATCGCGCTGTAACTATGTGGAACAACCTACCAGAAACAGTGATTAGTACACAATCAGTGAACAACTTTAAAAAAAGACTGGATCTACGTTCAATAAAAAAAAAACACAAGAACGCATCAGATCAATGATCTGTAAGTGCATCAAAATAATAGTAATAATATTTTTTTGCTGTTAAGTGATTTGTCGTTTATTTTGGACCTGGACAAATTCGTTTGGATCAGTTCTTGAAGATGATATCGCGTAAGTGATCGCCCTTACAGCTGATGATGTTCCAATGATCTCGTTTTTCAGTATTTTCTGCCTTTATTGGGGCGTCGTGGATGACTTCACCCCGTCAAGAGTTGATTTTCACTTTCAATCAATACGTACTTTACAGTTAGGTCCCTGAAATCGTTTTTGGCTTTGTGGTTAACAAAGCCAAAAACTTTAAAAGTGACAGAGTTTTATACAAAATTTCAACCCCTATTTTACTGTCTGAGGGATTGGTTTTTCGAAAACGCTGAAACACGTGTTTCATTATTTTAAACCAAAAATTCATTGCGTAACTTCACAGATCTAACTTCAAAACTGACAGAGCTTCATACACACTTGGAACCTCTATTTTAACCCCTTATTTACATAAGTTTTAGCATTTTTGGACAATCAACCCAATTGGCCAAAAATGCTAAAACTCATGTTCCTGTATTTTAAACCAAAAAAACAATTAATCATTTTCACAGCTCTAACTTTAAAACTGACGGAGTTTCATACAAACTTACAGCCACTGTTTTATCCCCTAAAACAGCTCCACACGTTGGCCCCAACGCCGTCGTTCAACGTGTGGTTCTAGAATAACACTCATCCTAACGTTGGCGCCAATGCTATTTTCTGGGGCCGTCGTATGGAGCCGTCGTTTGACGATGAATTTAAATTTCCAAAAATCCCTTCTTATCAGGTGATTACAATAAATAGATGATTAATAGAGATGCTTCGCGAAATGCTTCGCGCATGCACGCGGACATCTTTTTGTGCACCGCGCATGCGCCAGTTTGAGCGGGCTTGTCGCGAAAACGAAAAAAACATAGTGATTATGGACCCCGAATGTCACCGCACCGCGCTCCCGCGCTCTGAGAGTTTGAGACATTAGTTCGTAAATCTCCTTTCAACCGAAACACAGCGATGCGTTAACATTACTATTTCACGGACGAATAAATGACTTGCTACAATACCTGTCTTGAAGCTAATCAGCATTTTAACTCACGTGTTATTATTTAATGCACTCATTTAGCTTATATTGGTATCACTATTTGTAATACAGGTACATTTATTTCACGAAATGCAAAAATCATTCCACATACGCTTGCTTGGTCCACGAATTAGGTCGGGGATGGAAAACTAGAATGATAAGAAACATGGTTGTCATTGTTGATCGATGCTAGATCGGCCATGAAATGTTCGACATTTAAAAACATTATTATCTATTCATTATCTGAATATTGAAGGCGGACAAACATTGCCAAACGTTTTATCAATCACGTTATTTGTCATGTGTGATTCGATGAAAGAATCAGTAATGTACTGTACATATATTTTTAATGACACTACTATCCGGCGATAAACAATTTCGTGGTCACGTTTTAGGTGAATCAGTAAATACCTAGAGCTGGTTAATTATGGAACAGTTTGCAAAACTAGACGTATCATTTTTATAAATAACTATCGGAAGAAACCTATGTATCAGAGAGTATAAATGAAATCGCGGTTCTCGGATTCTGAGAAGTTTGTTTACAATGTTACCTGCCCGTTTATACTTTTATTTACATTAAAAACTTTTTTCACATTGAATTTATAAGCTCCTACTCATACTGCTATAGATAACTTAGCTACCTATATTGACATTTTGCATGCATCGGAATACTGACGAAATATGTGAAACAAAAATAAAGTAGGTATCTAATCTTTATGTTTACAACCTTCGTACCATATTTCTGCAACGAGTTATTATTTTCTATATAAATGATCTGGGTATTTGGAGTCACCTAATTTTTAAAAAGTCGCGGTGGATTTTCGTATCTTTATTAAAGCTTTATACTATTATGAAATTATATATACTACGGGTCTTAATCGCGTGAATAATACCTTGTTTATTGCCCGACGTTTCGATCGCATTGCAACGGTCGTGGTCTCGGGTCTCTACCCGTGACCACGGCCGTAGCAATACGATACCTAAAAATATTCACGTGAATAAGACCCGTAGTATATATAATTTCATAATGTGTACAAATCGCGAAAGTTTATCAACAGCTTTATACTAGGTGCCGATTTCAATAATCTAACTATCGATGGATTTGGCTATTAGAGATAGAATTTAAACATATTTTGTATAGAGCTTATGTCAAATATATATCTCTAATAGCTAAATCGATGGATGGATAAAATATTAAAAACGGCCAGTCAGTCGATTCTCCGCGGGAGGGGAAATACACCATGATACTCTACGAAATCAATAAAAAAATAGTACCTTACTTTTTTAAACCATTTGTTAGTACATTGACTCTGCGCGTTGTATTTTATGGTTCCGTAGCCAAAATGACAAAACGGAACCCTTATTTTTTCGTTATGTTGAAAGTTGTAATTTTGTATAGATGTACATATTTCATATTTACGTCGACAAAACGGTAAAATAAAATCTTGAAATTTTTTTTCTTTGGGGAACCTACCTCTGCAACATGTAAAGTGAGGATGTGATTATTTGTTCTCACCTACTCCTAAATATTTTTAAAATACCTATCCAACGACACCACACACAATAGGGTAGGTGAGAAAAGAAATCACATCCCCACTTTACATGTAGGGGATGTATAAAAAAAATATATTCAAGATTTTATTCTACCTCTTAGTTGGCGTAACTAATATGTATATCCATGCCAAATTACAGCTTTAAGGTCATCGCTGACCACAACATCTCGGCAACGCCTCAGCACCTCTTCGCCTCGAGCGGTTCGTATTCTTTGTATGGATTTGTATGGAGTAACGCTCACTACATCGCATCAGCACCGGACCAAGAGTTAGAAGTTATCAGGTACTTTAAAGTCTGTGTGCGTTTGTCAAGAGCGGTTTGTTATGAAACTTAAGTTCTATACTCTGCGTTCTTTTTGTTGTAGTAGTCCCACTGAAAGTTTACATTTTTGACAATTCATCATCAATATTGTTATGGATGTGACTAAACCATTCAATAACGAAAATTGAATCTCAAAATCCACAAAATTTCGGTAGAACATTTGGTGGCTTGGTTTGTTGCATTTAAACCCTACTGCGACGTGTGATTTACCAATAACCCTGTATAAACTATCCGGAAGAAATTATCAGTGAAACAGAAAAAGAATACCTAAGAAGCGACTTTATACTATACGCAGGTACTTACTTACTTCTAAGTATAAAGATAATAATTTATTTCGGTTTTGTACATTAAGATAGGTAAACTTAGGTAAGTAGATATGATAGGTACTTTTGTAATGCATAACAAATTGTGTGACGTAAGTGCAATAAGTCACTTGTTATTGTTATTAACAAAAATAGTGGTTTATTTCACATACGTCACTTCACAATCTGTAAAATAACATAATATATAAGATCGAACGATTTCGAACAAAAGGAAAGTTCTTTGTTCGTAATATGTATTTTTTTTTTTTGTAAAGATAACCAGCAATGTACAATTGTGAGTTTTACATTTTTATCGATGGACCATAAAATCTGTTTAATGTTTTTTAGGGTTCCGTAGCCAAAATAGCAAAAACGGAACCCTTATAGTTTCGTCATGTCAGTCTGTTTGTCCGTATGGCACTGGCATTTTACTCAAAGACTACTTAATGAACCTTGATGAAATTTGGTGAAAAGGTGTCTTGTAGTAGACGCTACTTAGTTCGATAGCTAAATAATAATAGTAAATATTTTTAGGGGGGCACTCCATTTATTAAATTATTATTATAATTTATGTAAATTTTTTTTAGCAAACATCGTTCGACATCTCTTTTTAAACGTTTTAAGGTTTCTATTAAACTTTTTTGATTGAGTGATTTTATTGGAAATATTCGCTCCGAAAGTTGCATAAGTCCTTAACTTTTGAACAGTTTGACCAAAATATATGGAAAAAATCACAAAGATAGCGCTTAATAAATACTTTAAACTTAAATTATTTCGGATAAGATCGGATATACCGTCATTGAGTAATTGCCAAAAAACTACGTTTATCAACAAAAGGGCGTAAGTGTCATGAACGTACGCTCTTCTTCTAATGCAATTGTTCAAGGCTGCGGAACCCTACACTGAGCATGGTCTGTCGATAAAGTGAAAAACGAAATGTTGAAAAAAAATCCCCTATATGTAAAGGGGGTGTTATTTTTTTGTTACCTACCCCACCGTGTGGAGTATCATTAGATAGGTCTTTCAAAAACGTTTAATGGTTGGGAAGATGATTTTTAGATTTAGGGATTCGTTTGTAAACTATTAAGCTTTAAAGTGCAATTTTTTGTTAAAGTCAAGTGGTCCCCCCCCCCCTTAATTTTGATTTTTTGATTTGTGATTTATTATTATGTCAGTAAGATCGAAAAATATTATTCAAATTTCATCAGTATGTAATATAATGTTCAAGTTTTCACTTCTGTCTGCACTACCGGAGTGCAGCCCGTTTTTTTTAAAGGGATTAATGACTGATTTTGAGATTCTACGTAGTAGGTCCTATCTATATACACCTATATCACAAAATTGGTTGCTTGAATAATACATACAGGTATTTTAGCTTTTTAGTCTTATTATGAAACTGGATATAAATAAGAGCTGAGCCTTTATGGCCGTAGTGTAATCAACAAACCTAACATAAAATAAAATACGTAATGGAAATGTCAGCCTTGAAGTTCAAAGTCCGTGTCGCAATCGCAATAGAATAAGTTTACCTTTGGCAGAATTGTCGGCACCGGCATAGTTGCCATTAAAAAAAAAAAAAAAAAAATTTATCTATTGACTAGGATGAGTTGTTCGTGTTAAAACGTTTTTGTAAAATTAACTACTAAGGGGGTAAAACAGGGGTTGTAAGTTTGTATGAGACTCAGTCACTTTTAAAGTTAGGTCTGTTAAAAATGTGTTTGACTTTGTGGTTTTACCTAAATAACCATTTTTTATTTTTATCCGGCTTTATCTATTATTACAGAAATACATGTTTCATGTTTCGGCCTTATTTCAAAAAGCGATAATCAACAACGGGCGACCACTAGTCTTATATACCTAATAAGTAAATACAAATACTGAATAGCAAAAATATTTGTTGAAATCTAGTTTTTTTCTAAGTAGTACATAAGTATTACTTAGAAAAAAACTACGTAAGTACGTAACGAAAGTTGCAAAAACCTGTAACTGATTTTTTTCTATATAATGGAGGAATTTCAGTTATAGGTTTTTGCAACTTTCGTTCAAACTGTCTATTGACGCAGCGCGTAAACCCTCAAGAGCTTCAGAAGCTCTAAAGAGGCCATCTGAAATAAACTATGTTATTTCAGATGGCCTCTTTAGAGCTTCTATACATTTCTTCTGTACATTTCTTTGGCAAGAAATGTCTATAAAAATTACTTCAATATTCGGCCTGCGTCATCATAATTTGTTAAAATGCTCTCTGTAACGAAGCAATAACAAAAGCCGTGATAGTTCTTTAACTACCGACTAGATGGCGCTGCGGGGGCCTAACCCGTAAGCATTAAGAGATAGAGGAATTTGATATCTAGTAACATAGTCCAGATAGGTGGTTCACTTCTGGCCCCGGTTTGGCTACGGAAGTCTCGGGTTCGATTCCTGAGTCTGGATTTCAAATTTTTCTATCTTTCAAAATGCAATTATTTTAAATATAGGTGTAGTTTAAAGGATTATTCCAATAGATATGTTCAGAAGTTTTAAAGTTTAATTTCCACATATGTACTTAAAGATACATTACAAACTCACAAAATCCGCTCTCTTTGATTATAATATTATATACATATTTAATATGGATTGTATAAACACAATGCCCGTAACTATAGTGACCGTTCACTTCTTTGTTCTCATAAATATGTGTCCTTTTACAATTTATTTTAAGGTAACTTAAAGAGCCCCGATACATGATCGCTGCTCTATGAGAATAACAAAGCTGAAACTTATGAGCGCATAACTTAATTTAACAAAGATTTATTAATGTCAACAAGTTAGTTTTGTTCATAAATAGATTATATGTAAGTAGGTGCTGACGCGGGGGTTAATTTGAGTAATAAATATTTAGGCAGTATTTATATGAGTGTATTTACTTAAACCGAGTACAGAAAGTAATATTCATATAACGCGTTTATGCAACGCACATTCACGGACTTCGAATTAAGGGACGCCTTCAAAAAAAAAGTGGTCAGTTATGATGTGTTCGTGAACGAATACTTGTGCGTTGCCTGAGCGTGGTACATTAAGGTTATCTTCGGTACTCTTAGTATTATGTGGTGTATTTAAGCGGCCGAGCTTGAAACTTAGGTCACACCGCCAGCTAGCGAAGCGAGGCGAGGGAAACTATCAAATTAAGCAAAGCTTTGACGAGCTAAACTGTGGTTGATTCACACCGAAAACTATGGGTGGACGAGCGAACATCGTTTCACCTGTTTTCATACTTTGGTTCATACGGCGACGTACAAAGCTAAGCTATGTTAACGAGGTGAACCAATAGGTTTGCTGGAAGTGTCGGATAATTCGTTCGAATTATTTGAATCGCTGACGTTGCTTATTTCTGTAGTTCGCGGTGTGAACCGCTACATGAAAGAAGGTAAAACGCTGTTCGTCTGGCTGGCTCGCCCGCTCGTCAGCTGGCGGTGTGGCCTGCGCTTAATGGTTAGGCAGGCGCGGGTGAAGCTTGCGCGGGGCGAAGTGACGGTCACGGTCGAGGACGTGGCCTTGACACGCGCCGCGCAGCCTCCACGACTGCGCGCCCCGCTCCACCGCGCACCCTGCCTCAGCCTTCTACGCGGTTTATGTAATTCCTGGAATATTTACGAAATAACTTTAAACGCAGTTATTTTTATTAAGCCTGGTACAATAAAGTTTTGAAAATAATGAAGGTGAATGTATTGGTTTTGTTAATGTACTTACTTATTCAACGAGACAAAGAAAGGAAAGAACAAAGATAAACATATTGCTTTATACTTAGTAGGTAGCTTATAGCAATAGTAAATGTCTTTCACGACTTATATGAGGATACATTGATTGCATTTTTTTTTGTGTAAGTATAATCTGTAGTAAAAATATCTAAATAGGTACCTACTTATAACACTTAAGTGCCTAAATATTTAAAGTTCACAGATTTAAACTGAAACTGGTTATTTTAATGTAATAGTTCATACCAATGACCTTACTCACCCGTATTATCACAATTGATTACATAAACAACGAACAAAAGAAAAAAACACTACGTAGTAAGTACCTACAAGTAATTGTAGGTATTTATAGATACTAATGATATCGGGGGAGTCCTCCGTCAAACTTCAAACCAAAGCAGCGAATCGCGTTCAACGTGCCTCTGTGTTCATAATACGGATCTTAAATACCTACTTAAGAAAATAACATTTAGCATTGCAAGCAATATACGTGCTACTCTACGAGGTTGCTGCTACATCCACGGTGAACGACGTTACAGTGACTATATTGGTTTTGAGCCATATGGATTACTAGCTGACCCGCGCCACTTCGTGTGCGTAAATTTTCCCGTTTTTGCAACATTTTTCATTGCTGCTCCGCTCCTATTGTGTGTGTGATTTGTGCATTTGTTCTCAAAAAGTACCAATTGGTGAACTGATGATGAAGACCACAGATGACCAGCAGAACCATTCAATATTAGACAGTTTGCGATTCAATTACTATTGCTTAGCACTTTATGCTCGTCATACTATCATTATACAATGTAAGTAATAGAACTGATGATGAGGTATCATGTGAACGCCTCAACAATGATATAATACTATAATAAGATATATTTTGGGACTTAATCGCGTGAATTATTTAAAGGTACGAACAGCTGAACTGAACTGACAGCAGTCGATCCGTGACCACGATCGGTGCAATTCTAACATGCATGCAACATTTAACATGTATAAAAATCGCGAAAGTTTAAAAACAATAATACTATAATTACTTGTCCTAACTGACTATATACGAAAAAAACGTAATCTTTTATTTTTAGTTTAGAAAGCTGGTATCATTGCTAGAGGCTATTTAGGTAAAGTAAAGGTAGATGAAACCAAATAGAGATACTAATGATATTGGGGGAGTACTCCGTCAAAAAGCAAAACAGCGCATTGCGGTCAAAGTGCTGGGTCAAAGTTCATAACACGGATCTTAAATACCTACATAAGAAAATAACAGTTTAGCATTGCAAGCAATATACCTGCTGCTCTACCACGTTGCTGCTACATCCACAGTGAACGACGTTACTAGTGAAATTTTCCCCGTTTTTGCAACATTTTTCATTTGCTATTGGTCGTAGCGTGATGTTATGTAGCCTGATGTAAAGTAAAGGTAGATGAAAATGAACACTGAAAAATCATCAAGGTGCGCAGTGTAGGTTTCCGTAGTTGCCCATTAGTAGTTAGTTAGTCCTTTTCGTACATGGGCAACTACTAACTCTAAAATGTTCACATGAAGATTTGAAAGTTATCATACTATGACAGCTGAGCGCCACCCACTCCAATATGTTGTTCAAGTGTGAACATTATTTATTATC
This sequence comes from Herminia tarsipennalis, assembly GCA_945859575.2. Taxonomy (NCBI): domain Eukaryota; kingdom Metazoa; phylum Arthropoda; class Insecta; order Lepidoptera; family Erebidae; genus Herminia; species Herminia tarsipennalis. Next base: position 14,063,376 of record OX243840.2, read on the forward strand.
TTCTATCTATATTAAGGCCGGGGCAAAATGTATTTTTGTATTTTTCATACAAAGAAATTTTTTTCGGTGTAATTTATTTATTTATTTGTAATATGTATGTGCCGTTTTGATCGATGACTTGTTGCTATCTTGTGGGTAGTGCCATTATCCCATTGCTGTAAAAAAATTGAGATTTTTTTTTTTAAATCTGACAGGTAGTTTTCACAGTGTTCTTTTGAGGTTAACTTCATGCTTCCTAAAGAGTTCTGAAGTGACCGGAACAGGTGGAAATCTGATGGAACAAAATCAGGGCTATACGGAGGATGCATCAACACATACCATCCAAGCTCTCTCTATGTACTAAACCCATTTACCCTTTAGAAATGAAGAAAAAGCCTAATAGCCTTAAAATATACGTACACAAAGGTTAAAGCATTTGATAGACTATTGTAAATGGAAATGGAAGAAATGGAAGCAATCGTACAAACTTATTATTTATTTGAATATAATTTGACAACAACAGTGAATTTTTGCTGAGTGGCTAAAGATGAGTGCGGTCTGGCGTTGTCATGATGATACACCACGCCTTTCCTGTTTACCAGCTCCGGCCGGTTTTTATCAATGGCTTTTTTTAACCTCATCAGTTCCTGACAGTTGAGGTTAGAATCGATAGTTTTACCCGGCAGCAAAAGCTCATAGTCTCATAGTTTCAAATCCCACCGTACACACAGCATCACTTCGTTCCGAGTCAGGCTGGGCTTTGCCACGGTCTGTGGGGCATGTCCATCCTCGACCACGACCTTTTTCGGACATTCTTATCGTAAGTGACCGCTTACTACGCTTTATACTTCACACTAAAATTTCCCGACTTAAAACGCTTGAACCACATTTGTGCTACTCGTATTGATACCGCATTAGGTCCGTAAACGGCACAAATTTTATTTGCGGCGTTCGTTGCATTTTTACCGCTTTTGTAATAAAACTTTAAAATGTACCTACCGAATTACTTCGTCTAGACGTTCATTTTGCTTGCTTTAAAAACAATTGAAAAATGGCGGGAACTAGTTTTTTTAAATTTATTGCATCTTCAGAATGTCAACATTTAATGTACATTCAGTACAACCAAAGAGGTTTATTTACTAACAATACATTCAAAATACGAAAATACTTTTACCCTACCTATATAAAAATAAGTATTATATAAAATTCTTTGTCCTGACTGACTGATTGCTGGATCAACGCACAGCCACTGCTGATCGTAGAGACGTGAAACATATTCCTTATCGAGGACATATTCCTACTCGTATAAGGTAGTCATCCGATAAGAAAGGGTTTTTTTGGAAATTCATCCCCTAAGGGTGTAAAATTGTGGATGAAAGTTTGTATGAAACTCCGTCAATTTTAAAATTAGATTTGTGAAATTTCGTATTTCGCTTTTTGTTTAAAATAATGAAATACAGGTTTCAGTGTTTTTGGAAAATCAGCTCCTAAGGGGGTAAACCTGTAGTTTACTTACTTAGGGTAGCTTTCCCAAGATTTAAGGTATCTCCATACCAAATTTCATTTGAATCGGTTCCACGGGTTAAGCGTGAAAACATAGTTTTATTTAATTTGAAGTTTTGCGTTTTTCCCGATATTTTTCCGATTAATCCTCGGACTTCAACGAAAAATGGACGATTTGTCATCAGCGTGGGCAAATTTACTCTGTTAAGGGTTGATTCACTTTCAAACGGACTTGATAGACGTGTTTCTTTATCCACACTGAAGAAGCGGCGGTAGCCTAATGGCTAAGGCATCGGTCTCGCAATATTGAGGTCGTGGGTTCGCATCCTTGCATTATACTACCAATGTGAACCCACTCCTAATACAAGCCATAGAGCTTAGCTGGAGGGATTAACAGGATTGCTAGTAATGTGGAACCACAATCCCACATTGCTAGTTATCTTTTAATAAAAAATAAAAAAATGACAAAATATTCACAGATTTAACTGACGAAGTTACATACAAACTTGCAACTACTATTTTAACCCTTAGGGGGTGATTTTCCAAAAATGTTGAAACATGTGTTTATTTATTTTAAACTAAAAAGCCAAATAAGAAATTTCACAAATCTAACTTTGAAACTGACGAAGTGTTATACAAACTTGCCACCCCTATTTTACCTCCTTAGGGGTTGGTTTTCTAAAAACGCTAAATTACGTGTTGCTTTATTTTAAACCAAAAAGCCAAATACAAACAAATCTAACTTTGAGTAAGTAGGTACCTCGAGCCTCGCCACGCAGTACCGCGCCGAGGTACGCTTCAAGACGGGGTGTTTCGTTAACGTATTTCGCGCACTCGAAATTATTTTATTAATGTTTGTCAATGTCCTACAATAGTCGTAGGTACACATATGGTAGAGTGTAAACGAGAAAAAAAACACATACCCGCGTTTTTTTAAGTTTTTATTTTACCACTTTGTTGGTGTAACTAATATTATGTCATATCCATGCCAAATTACAGCTTTCTACATTTCTATTTACAGGCTTCTACATTTTTATTTACTTTATCCAAGTTTAATTTTCCATTTTTTCTAAGTTAATAATAATAAAAATCTGATATAGGTATGCCGATGTTAACGACTGTACATCTAGTCAAAATGCATAAATTGACGAGATTCATACATTGACCTGATAACCCAACTGATGAATTAGGGATAGTGACGAATTAGGGATTTTAATGACATTGACCAAGTGCAGAAAGTGACCAGTTGACGAAAATGACGAATTAACAAATCTGTCGAGTAGATAGCTAACTCAGTAGGACAGACGGATGAAAACAGCAAAACTATAAGAGTTCCTTGTTTTTGTTGAACCCTAAAAACTAATTCTACGGATATTATGTGATTGATTAATTGTACATTATGATACAAAGTGAGCGAACAGTAGATTATGATACGCACGAGGCAACGAATACTAGGGCGTAATTCAGTCGCGTGTATTGATCAGGGCTCACGAGTGTCATACGACTGTTTTCCACACTTGAAAGACATTTTTTTTTTTTTGGTAAATTATTAAATTAACATTTATCAAAATGGTAATATACAGGCTTTGATTAAATAATGTATAGATAGAGCATTCCCTCAATAAGTATATAAAAAAATTAAGCTACGGGCTTTGACGTACGGGTTTTAAGACTAGTAGTGTTGCCGAATACTATTTTTCTCCCTTTTATGTGGGAAAACTGTTACGAATACAGATAAAAGTACCTACTGTTTATAATAAAGTAGGAATTAAACCAAGATTGTATTTTTATTTCTATGATTACCGTAAAAATAATAAAGTTATAATTAAATATTTACATAAAAGCTCGTCTTAACCATTTTAACGGATTGCTTTTGAAAGCGTGGTCGAAAAGTGGATGTGGGTTTCTTCCTGATTAATTATGATACAAAAGTGGAAAAAAAATAACCTTAGTTAATATAGACATATTAAACTGTGCTTAGGGTTTTAACATAATATTATTAAAATGAAACACGAAGAAATAAAATTTAAAATTTAATTTTTAAATATATTAGATTAAAATAATACTTTTCAATAATGCTGCAGAGTTGTTGTGTAGGTTTAAGTTGGTACTAAACCAACTTATACCTGTAAAATATATTCCCAGCATTATTATCAGGTTCACTTCACGAAGTAGTAGGATATTTAACTTTATTGTAATGGAAACACTGAGAAAAATGGCGCGCTAGATTTTACCTGTCAAAAAGTACGTCCACTTGACCGTACTTTTTGACAGTTCTTTGCTTCAATTTTAGATGTCCTAACATGAATCTATACATTATTTAACCAAAGTATACAGGTTTGTTTGGCATTTTCATAGGAATGTTATTTTATGTTATTTAGAATTAAAGCACTATTGTTCGTCTTCGCTGCTTGAAGTCATGATTTATTTATAAAATCACGTTAAACTAACTACAAAGAACAATTTCGTGCAAATATTTTATTTATTTCTGCGCCATTCCGCGCGCAAAAATAAAGTGACAATGACAGTCATACAGCCTTATTTAACACGTTGGATCTTTTTTAGGGTTCTGTAGCCAACATGGCAAAGATGAAACCCTTATACTTTCGTCATGCCCGTTTGCCTGTCTGTCCGTTCGTATGTGACAGGCATTTTACTCAGAGACTAGGTACTCAATGAATATTTATGAAATTTAGTGAATAGGTGTCTTGTAGTTGCCTCTACTTAGTTTGATAGCTAAATAATAATAATAAATATTTTTAGGGGGCACTCCATACATGTAACAGAAGCTGTTTTATTTTTCACCAAACATCAACGTGTGGCATATCATTCGACAGGTTTTCAAACACATTTTAAGGTTTCTAATATATTTTTTTGATTATGTGAATATTTTTGAAAATAATCGCTCCGATAGTTGCATAAATTGTGTCCCCCTCCCCCCCCTTAACTGTGGAACCATGGGACCAAAAAATATAAAAAAAAATTGCGCTTAATAAGTAATTTAAACAAAAACTATTTCGGACTTGATCGAATATACCGTCATTGAGTAATTGCTGAAAAACAGCGTTTCTCAACAAAAGGGCGAAAGTGCCATGAACATACGCTCTTCTACTGATGCAATTATTCAAGGCTGCGGAACCCTACACTGAGCATGGTCCGACATGCTCTTGCCCGGTTTTTTTAAAATAAGAACTCAGTTCATAATGCATATTTTATTCTTAATACCATAATTGCATTTTTTTAGATAGGTACGTAGTTAATGTAAAAATTCACCATGACCATTTTTGTTCAATTTCAGTAATTATGTACTTTTTATAAAATATCATACTTACCAACCAACTTAAAATTAGACAGTTTGTTACACGAAATTCCTACAAGAGCTATGAGCAGTTGTGCTTACAAGTATCGAATCACTTTATGAGACAGACGTAACTATGGAGTCTAGTCTAAGAAGTGTTCTTGAGAGATATGGTTCGAGAAGTTTAGCCCCAATCTCCACAGATACTGCAACTAACTGTAGGGTACTTAAATTGACGAGATGTCACTAATTCAACGAATCTGGTTGTTTTATCTACATACATTTTCAACCGACTTCAAAATGGAGGAGGTTCTCAATTCGATTGGATTTTTTTTTTGTATGTTTGTTCACCAAATAAACAAAGACGGCTTGACCTGACCTTGATCGATTTGAAAAAATATTTTTGTGTTTGAAAAGGTATACTTCCAAGTTGGTCCCATTGTCATCAGATCACGATCTGATGATGGGATCCTTGAGAAATAGAGGGAAATCTTCAAATATTGAATTTGATTTAGGTATATTTCATAGTGATTCGTGCATTTACTTTTAAAAAGCACCAATTGGTGAAGTGGAACTGATGATGAAGACCACAAATGACGAGCGGACCTATTCAATATTTCACAGTTTGCGATTTAGTTATTTTAATATGGTATTGAGTAGAAATTTATTCTCGTCATACTACTATTACACAATGTGATAGAGCTGATAGTGAACTCCTCAACAATTAACGGCCTTGCATCGGGGCAAGCAATATTTTGTAAAAGGATTTGAGCAGTTGACATAAGCCTATTGTAACTTATCTGAATTACAAACCAACCCGCTAAAAAGTGAGAAATAAAATCATTTTTTCAAATTAATGTTACCGACTTCAAAAATAAAATCCTACAAGGCAACTAAAAAGCAAAAAATAATATACCTAAAATAACAAAAACAAATTAAACATTTTGAAGTTGGGGCCATGAAGTAGTAGTCTTTATGTTTTATTCGGCACCAACTTCAAAATGTTTAATTTGTTTTTGTTATTAGTTACCTTTTAGGTATTTATTTTTGAAGTCGGTAACATTTTTTTTATGTTATTAACTCACGCTAAAACGCCAAGGATGGGCAACGATCTATAATTCGTAATTTCCTCCTTAACTTAAGTGTCACACTATCATCAACATCGTCTGTAGCCAAAATGATAGGATTGGAATATCGAACTGAATTGGAGGATGGAAGCTTACTTCTAAGGTAAGGTGTGTTATTTTTTCCTGTTAACAGTGGGTACCGTCTTCCAGTTCTCTGTACCCTGAAAACAAGTTGTTTTTCATTTGCATTTCAAGTCAGCAATCGAATTTCTAATTTCAATTCAGTTACTGAACGAATTCATGCCTTGACGCCACGTCTTCTTCTTGCTCTTGTTTTTTTAAAAATAAGTATCTGTTGCCTGCTAAGGTCGAACATTTCCAATAATCTCTGTGATTTTTCTTTGTGTAGAATAACTATCTACTGCTCTTATAGCAGTTGTTACATCAATATGACAACAAAAAGCTCGAAATAAAAAGCAGGAATCAATAAATTTATTTAGGAATAGCTTACCACTATCGTTTTTAATATGTATTTTCATCATGTGTTTTGTCGCGAACTCGTGGAAGTTATCACGAGTTTGTCACTAATATCTACTTAGTACTAACACATTTGGCCCTTACTCGATAGACATATATATCAGGGTGACGAAAAGGGTGGTTTTTGAGCAAGTAAGTTGAAAATTTGTGAGCGAGTTCGATGAAAAGCTATGCAATTGAGCCGGTTTTGGAACCAAAGTGCATTACTTTACAAATTAGAGTCTAAACATCTGCAAAGCCGTCGTTTTAATCCCGAATACTGGATAAGCAAATAACTATATAGAAGTTAAGTTTTCACATTTAGATACATTTGTTAACAGGTCAGTAACGCAAATAGGTAGAGCCAAGAGCTTTTATGTGAACAGGAGGCTTAGACAAATACCACACGATACTTTTTCCGCACACGCTAACGCGGGAAAATGTATGCATTTGACATATAGTTGACAATACGTCACGTGACTGCTGCTAGATTGGTGGACCAAAAACAACAATAGCGTGTGCCAAAAAAGAAGCGTGTGGCATTTGTCTAAGCCCCCAGGGTCCTTTTCTTTCGTTTTCAAGGCAAGCCGCGTTGATGTATTTATATTATGCGCAGCTCTTTAATTGCCATTATGACAATATTTTGGCAGTTCGCACGGGCTTGCCACGAAAACGGAAAAAAATGAACGTGCATACCCAAAAATAGTAGGTACTACATACTACTATTTTTTACTCACAACGTGATTATTATCTGGTTATAACTTTTTTCAAAATAATGAATTGACTAAGTGTTATAAAATAAGAGCAAAATTATATAGTTATGGTATACAATTTAATGTAGATTTTTTTTTTTTTTAAAGACCCCCGCAATATGGTACAATCCCTATGTCGCGGGGAACTTTACAAACTTACAAGTCAGGGACACAAGTAGAATTAAAATGGATATTATGAATAATGGGGTTTCTCCGTAGAATAACTAATTTTACGATTTTTCATACGCATCTGTTTAATCTAATATTATTTTTAGTTATTTGTCAGAGTTAACAAGAGATATAGGAGTTAATTACACCTTTATTTCAAGAAACATTCTTTAGAAATTTAAGAACCAAGCTAAACCCTTTCTTATAAAATGGATCCGTGATAATTAAGCCTTTGATGTTTTCAACCCTACTGACCTTCAGAGCAACAACAAGTTCAAGGCCAATAAGAGCGCGCCACGTAATTGTTATGTACGTAGATCGTACTAAATTTGTATAAAGCTTTGTGTTTGGCAATGATGTGATAGTTTATAAAAACATATTGAAACTGTACGAATTAAGAAAAATACGGGCAAATATTGGGTAAACTGAAAACTTAATAAAATCCGACTACGTACAAAGCTAACTTTAATAATCAGGTGAGACTGTGTCGGGGCGTGGCACTCCGGGCAATGACATGACAGTTTATAAAAACATATTGAAATTTTACCAATTAGAAAAACTACAGAATCATATTGAGTAATTTGAAAACATTAAAAACCAGGCAAGAGCATGTCGGACCATGCTCAGTGTAGGGTTCAGCAGCCTTCAATAATTGCATCAGCAGAAGAGCGTATGTTCATGGCATGTATGCCCTTTTGTTGAGAAACGCAGTTTTTCGGCCATAACTCAATGACGGTACCTATATCCGATCGTGTCCGAAATAATTTCAGTCCAAAGTATTTATTAAGCGCTACCTGTGTGATTTTTTAAATATTTTTAGTAACACGGTTCAAAAGATAAGGGGGACACATTTATGGAGCGATTATTCCCAAAAATACTCATTTAATCAAAAAAGTTTATTAGACACCTTAAAATGTTTTTTAAAGACCTGTCGAATGATGTAACACACACTGATATTTGCTGAAAAAATATTTTTCCGCTTCTGTTACATGTATGGAGTGCCCCCCAAAAAATATTAAACTACAAGACATCGTTTTACCAAATTTCATCAATATTCATTGAGTAGTCTTTGAGTAAAATGGACATACAGACAGACAAACAGACGGACATGACGAAACTATAAGGGTTTCGTTTTTGCCAGTTTGGCTACGGAACCCTAAAACCTAAGACCGACTGCGTATAAGCTAACAAAAACCGGGCAAGAGCATGTCGGACCATGCTCGGTGTAGGGTTCCGCAGCCTTGAATAATATCATCAGCAGAAGAGCGTTTGTTCATAGTAGGTACTTACGCCCTTTTGTTGAGAAACGCAGTTTTTCAATAACTCAATGACGGTATATCCAATCATGACTGAAATATTACATATTTTAGTTTAAAGCATTTGTTAAGCGATACCTTTGTGACTTTTTTTCAAATTTTTTAATCACACGGTTTAAAAGTTAAGGGACACAATTTATGCAACTTTGGCAGCGATTATTTCCAAAAATATTCGCTTAATCAAAAAAGTTTATTAGAAACCTTAAAATGTTTTTGAAAGACCTGTCGAATGATGTACCACGTTGATGTTTGCTGAACAAAAATCAGGTTCTGTTACATGGAGTGTCCTCCCTAAAGAAATATATTTAGTATTTTACAATTTAAGTAGCGGCTATTACAAGACACCTTTTCACTAGATTTCATCAATATTCATTTAGTAGTGTTTTAGTAAAACGCCTGGGACATACTGACGGACAGACAGACAGACATGACAAAACTATAAGGGTTCCGTTTTTGCTATTTTGGCTACGTAACCCTAAAAATCGGGCGGCACTATATCTGGGCGGCGTAATAGTGTAACGTATTGAAATTGTAAGGATTGGAAAAACTATAAAATATTATGTACCTAAATTGAAAACATAAAAAAAACCGACTGCGCATAAGCTAACCGTGTCGGGACGGGGCATACTGCTATTGGTTGACTTAATTATGTCCAGATTCAGTTATTAAGTTGCTTTTAGTCTTAAAGAACATTTTGTTTTGTTTCTTTCTCTGGCTGACTATCACAAGTGTAGCTGTTGCGCCCTTAGTGAATAAATAATTTTGACTTAGACTTTGATTGTGATAAAAAGAAGGTCGTATCGGCAAGCTGACATAAGACAATGAATGAAATGATATTGCACATAAGTATTTTCAATAATAGCTAGATCAGAAGACTTAATATAAAGCACACTGAACCATACAGATGGTTCAGTGTGCTTTATATTAAGTCTTAGTATTAAAAAAATATGGCTTGTTTTCCGTTCTCCGGTCATCCTATAAACGATCTTTGTCATCAACATATACTATTCAGTCGAAGTCGAGAACATAACAAAACTTATCTCCGACTGCTGATGTTTTTATTTGATTCAATTTAAGAAGCCTACATTTGCAATCATAGTACGCTACGCATAGTACGCTACGCATAGTACGCCTACCTACAAGGTGTGTAGTTTGTAGGCAACTTTAACTGTTATATCAAAAGTTTCTTAAACAACATCCCGAATCCAGAATTAGTTACAGCTTTTTTTGCACATTTCGACTATTTTGGATAGTGATTTCTAACGTTAAAACCAGCGACACATGTTTATGCATTCTTCACGAAAGTATGGATCTAGCCACTATGGTCTGAAAACGTATCCCGTTTCTTTTCAGAACCATAGTGGCTAGATCGGTCGATTATGGAAAAATCACCTTACGATGTACTCCAATCTTTGTTAACTCTTGGCTATGGAAAATAAAAAAAATACACGTAGTGAGGCCATGAAAAGGTTAATATAACAAGGCCAATATAAACATTAAAAGAAAAGGCATTGGCGTATTCTAAAGATATCATAGTCAACTTTGAATAATTGTTGATCCCGTACATGTGCCACTGTGCAAATATTGTTTCTCAAAACTGCTACATTAAGAGTTTGAAATCTAATCTCAAGCCAGAAGAATGCTTAATACATTGTGATTTCAGCTTCTGAAATACAGTCTTTTCATTTCGGCACTCAAGACAGCAAATAGCATTACACACTTCTGTCATTTATTACGTAAAAAACGTAGAACATATCAATAAATCATTTTGCACCCTAAGTGAGTGTTTACGTCACGACGCTGTGGCAATTTGGGAGCATCTCATTCCTATTATGACTTTAATTGAGAATGAGATTCCAGAGGTAAACTCCTTACATTTTATTTCTGACTCTCCATCCGCCTAATATAGAAACCGAAAAATGTTTTACGTGATGGCCAAGCTCCATTGGAACAATTCGAGATTACGTTACGTGGTTTGGAATTACTCCGAAAAGGGCCATGGAAAGGGAGCTCCAGATGGTGTAGGGGGGCATGCTGAAAAGAACAGCTGATCAATTGTTCGGTCTCGCAATCGTGAGGTCGCGGTTTCGAATCCTATCCATTATACTACAGACGTGAACCCACTCCTAACACAAGTCTTTGAACTTAGTTGGAGGGGTTAACAAGGTTGCTAGTAATGTGGGACTCAATCCCACATTGCTAGTTATCTATTTTTTTTTTAAATCCAAATATTAATGCTCTTATTTGCCACTTTAGAGTCAGATTCCTAGGAGTTACATTGGAGGAAATTGGAGAGTCCGGCATTCTAGAAAAAGAAATGATAATTCCCTTAAGTCTCAAAGAATTTCGTGGTATCATAGGAGTTCATCAAGTGACATGGAGCTGCAATAAACCTGAGGTCTTAGCAGTGAGGCGTCTTAGTTGTGATTTGGAGACATGTTATCAAGAATCTGTGCAATGTCCACATGTACAACATATTGGCTTTTATAGCATTGGCGATACAACCTCAAACAATACCAATATATCAAAAACCAGTTCGACAACAAGACGATTGAAAAACAATTTAGTTTTTGGTAGAAATAATATAGCCAATGACAGTATTAAAGTTATGTGCAGCAAAACATATTCATCTAACTTGGATCCTGAACTTGGTGGAACTGCAGCCATGAACTGTCAACAAGACATTTGTGTAGCCTCTAATGATAGCTTCTGGACAGAAATTTCTTTATTAAATGAAAATCTAATATCAGCTTCTTTAGCTGACGTTGCATTGACAGCTCTTCACGGTGAACGTTCCTGTGATAGTAATTCTGATTTTGATTTACATATTTTTTAGACTATATAATATAAAATAGGTTGTGATTCCGATTATCATATTTTTAGAGATTGTATCATTAAAAGAAACGTTCCTAATTTTAGTTCAAGTTTTAGAATAAGTTTAAAACGAAAAGTTTTGTTTTCAATTGTTATTATTTAGTATGTATATTTTATTATTATTACTTAAGACTAAAGTGATTGATAATTAGGTTTATAAGTGCTAATAACTGTGATAAAAAGACTGATTATTAAATAAATAGTTTGTTCTATTATCGGGTTGTTTTAATTTTGTTTGCCTGCCATCGTTTTTTGATTACCCGGCCCAAAAAAAATATCTTTGTAATGCGGTGTTAAAAAATGACCCCTATTTTATAAATGTGTTTATAGTTCGGCTTAGAATCATGAAATACTATAATTTGTAAAAAAAATGAAAATAATAGTACGTCACGGGAATCAACTAAATAATCCAAATCTCATGATTTACCCTTATTGGTGTTTTTTGAGAGCAAATGCACAAATGACAACAAAATATACCCACGTTACTATAGGGGTGCCTTGAAGCTAACCTTTTCTACTCTGGTCTTGTGTTTTGTGGTAGTTCTGACTAGTCGGTAACTTATATTTTTCTACTTCACCCCTTTCTATTGCTCAAACAGATAACGTCTCTCCAATGAAGTCGTCAATGCCCACTATTGATTTAACTAATTTTCACTATTATAATTCTGAAAATAAGATATATTTTAACAAACATCGTTCATCTCTTCGTCCTACTTGTCCGACACAAAATTACAATGATGTACTTTGTTTTGAACTGCACTGTGACAAATAAAATCACTCTCTTTCTTCTTGGATCAAGAGTTTCACACTAGTATTGCACTTTATGAAGGACCCGTGGCTGCAGTCCGTGATCGAGAGATCAGCTCAGATAATCAGTCAGTGCATCTAATCTCTCTCAGGTCGTGTCGGTATTCCACCCCATCGGACTAGGAGAATAAGGGAAATAGAGTGCACTTGTGCCTGAACTCACGTCGAGCACACATAGGGGCCGTCTCCACGGTCGAGAGAATCGCGACAGTTCCGCTCTTCTATCGTCGGGTAGTCTCCACGATCGAGTAGCGTATCGTTGTGACTCGTGATGGAATCGCCGCGTGTCCGATTCCACTCGTAACGTAATCGCATCATTTCTACGAGAAGGCGTTGTGTAATAGTTTTGTTAAAAGAGACCTGCGTTTGGCAGTTCTCTTTTAACAAAACTGCGAAATTTGCATGGCGAGCGCGCAGCGATACGATGACGTTTCTCTCGCGCTTAGTCACTCATCGCATCGCCGCCGCCACGTTAACATCACTGTGTGGAGACACGTTCTAAGTGAGTGTATAGACAGAGTATAGTGTATAGATACGTGGCACGACGATAATATCGCCGCAATTCTCACGCCCATGGAGACGGCCCCTAACATGTGCAAATTATCTCCTACGTAGTTGGTTAGTCTCTTATGAAATTGGCCGTGCAGTGACCGAAACCGAATAACCGAAAATATTATTTTACTATTGCCTTGTTTCAGTAAATATAATCATGTTAGATATAATAGAAGAAATTGTTGTGATGAAGTAAAACAACTATGGGTGCGAGAATATAGTCAGTTCATTTACAATATCACTTGTGTTCACTTGTCTCCTAACACACTTTCATAAACTAGGAGCTACGAAAACGAATTGTCTTCTGAAATAATTATCATTAGTAGATCTCAAAGAATACTTCAATAGATTATTTAGAATCAAAACAATATTTAGAAATCAATATTTAGGATCGCCCTCGCGGCCTCATTGAGTACGGACGTGCTACTGGTGTTCTCTAAGATAAAATTCAAAAATTGTTGTAAAAAGTGTATACACAGTAAAAACGAATATATAAAACTAAACTAAAGTGCGTGTGTGATGTGTTTGTGAAAAAACAATATTGAAATTATAACTAAAACATAACAAATAATGCAAATAAAATCATAAACGAACGGTAAAATTTAAAAACTTTTGCTAAAAGTGAACTTTGGAGTCATTAGTGCAAACAAAAGAATAAACATCGATCGCCGCATACCCACTCGTTGTAACAAATATCGATTGAATAGTGCTCCCATATTCTACGGAGTCGCCTAGAGCAGTGTTGGCCGAGTGTGTACGACGACGTACGGTTGGAGCGCACGCGCCGCCAGTTCGAATCTCAGTGTCTAGTAGATCACTTTTTGCAATTTTGTTATTTTTATTTTTATTTTTTATCTAATATATAAAATACTTATCATGGCCTGCCATATTATAGAATGGGGATGCTGTAGTAATGAAAATGAGACAGAGGAAATAGAAAAATCTGTAAAATGCGCAACTTGTGGGAGGTCCTACCACTACGCCTGTCTATCACTTAAGGAATCTCCAAATAAACCTGGAACAAATAAAATTTGGAAATGCCCAACGTGCATGAACTCTGGCCCTAAAACCTCTAAAAAGGACTCGACCCCTATTCGCAACGTATCCATGAATAGAGGCAATAAAAGACCAGCCCTTGCCTCCCCGTCACCTCCTACATCATTGTGTGATAAAACTGAGATTCGCTTCATTATCCAAGAGATAATAAAGGAGGAATTCAACGAAATGCTGACACAATTTAATAAAAACATGGTAACTACAATTAACAACGAGTTGGAGTCGCTTAAAAAGGAAATGAGAGAAATTGTGGAATCGATGTCCTTCATCAATAACAAGTTTGAGGAGTTTGAAAAACAACAACAGTCCGCTAATGTAATTATACAAAAACTGCAAACAGAAAACACGGAACTCAAAACCACTATCGGGGATCTTCACGTGCGAATCAACAATGTGGAACAACAAGCTCGATCGAATAATTTGGAATTACAATGTATGCCTGAAAATAAAAATGAAAATTTGTACACTATTGTCACACAACTTGGACGGACAGTAAATTGTGAAATAAAAGAAACGGAAATCTTACACTGTACTCGAATCGCCAAGGCTAATTCTTCCAGCGCCCGCCCTCGGTCCATAATTGTCCAGCTGTCGTCACCAAGACTGCGCGATCAACTCCTCGCATCGGTCATAAAATATAACCGAGATAATCCTCAGCACAAGCTAAATTGTGGACACCTGGGTTTTGCGGGGCGGATTTCTCCCGTCTATGTAGTAGAACATCTCTCTCCGACGAACAAAGCGCTACATGCAGCTACTAGGATCAAGGCTAAAGAAAAAAACTACAAATATGTATGGGTAAGAAACGGAAGAATCTATGTGCGAAAAACTGATGGAGCTGAATACATTCTAGTAAAGAATTTGGACTGTTTGAACAAAATCATCTAATGAATAACTCATTTTTGTTATCTTATTGCATGCTTAAGTAACTATACTGTTTTCAAAATTCAACAGCTTAAATATTTACTAACAAAATTGTAGAGGCTTGCGAACTAAAACAAATCATTTTTACCGAAATTTATGCTGCACGAACTATGATATTGTTATACTATCCGAAACATGGTTAAATAACAGCGTACTTAGCAGTGAGCTGTTTGACGATAGATTTATTGTCTATAGAAGGGACAGAGAAATGTCAGGTATTCAGAGCCATAAGGAAGGCGGCGGAGTGCTTATAGCTGTAACAAAAAAAATTAACTCAAACTGTATTGAAAGATGGCAAAGTAAATGTGAAGACCTTTGGGTCACTATTGACATTCCTTCTGCAAATTCATCACGTCAGATGGCTCTCTGTGCAGTATATCTTCCGCCTCCTGTATGCTTATCCACGCTTGAGCTTTTTATTGAACACTGTAATTATGTTTTCGAAACAAGTAACATGCCTATAACCATTATTGGTGATTTCAACTTAGGCAAAATAAATTGGACTGTAGATGCAGACAACAGTTTACTACCCGGAACCTGTCAAAGCTTATTGGAATTCGTAAATGTCAGTAATCTAACTCAGTACAATAACATAAAAAACAGCTCCGGACGTATCTTGGATTTAGCTTTGTCTACTGCACCTTCGTGTTTTGTATCTGAATCTTGTAGCTCTTTAACCAAGGTTGACAAACTACATCCTCCGCTTGACCTCTCCCTTTCCTTGATAAATGACAGTAGCCTGCCATATAACATATTAAATTCGAGGCCTAACTTCTATAAAGCGAATTACGAGCAAATAAAAAAATATTTAAATGAACAAGATTGGAATCATCTCTTTAAAGGAAATAATAACGTTGATGACATGCTGAAAATATTCTATGATGTGCTTAAAAGTGCGATTAGTAAATATGTTCCAAATCGTAAATCAACGAACAACCGTTACCCACCATGGTTTAACAAATCTTTAATTAGGTCTCTAAAAGAAAAAAATATACTACGTCTACGATTTAAAAAATATGGAAATCCAATGGATGAACTAGAGCTTAAATTAGTTTCCAAAAGATGTCAAAATTTAGCTAAAGAATGTTATAATAATTATATGAATGTTATAGAAGTAGAAATTAAAAATAATCCCAAACTATTTTGGTCTCATGTCAAAACAAAAAGAGGCGGTTCTAGTGCCTACCCATTGACTATGACAGACGGACAGACCACAACATCAAACGGGTTTACCATATGTGAACTATTTGCAAACTATTTCTCATCCGTTTACAGCCGTGATATAGAGAACTGTGACTATGATTCTACCTTCTTACAATCTTTACAAAACAATAGCCAGTGCCTGACCTACCCAATATTCGATCATGAATCACTACTCAAAAAGTTACAATCATTGGACATTAATAAAGGAGCCGGTCCGGATGGTATCCCGCCATCTTTTATCTCTGCATGTGCCTCGGCCTTGGTCTCTCCCTTATTGGACATATACAACACATCACTAGCCTCAGGGGTTTTTCCACTAGAATGGAAAAAAGCTAAAGTCGTTCCTATACATAAATCAGATGAGAAAGATGTCATCAGCAATTATAGACCTATATCGATACTATCAATATTTGCTAAAATTTTTGAATCAATGTTATGTCCACACATCCAACGTCATTTCAAATTATATATCAGTGATCATCAACACGGATTTGTACAGTCAAGGTCCACAGCAACAAATTTGGTAACATTTACGGAGTCTGTTATACAAACAGTAGATGAAAATAAGCAGTATGATGTAATTTATACGGATTTCAGCAAAGCATTTGACAGGATTTCCCACTCTGTATTAATCTATAAGCTTTCAGCATATGGCATCACCGGTCCTTTGTTACAGTGGCTCAGGTCATATTTAACAGAACGTGAATTCTATGTGGTTGTTAACGGCTTTAAATCTGAAAATTATAACATCACCTCTGGCACCCCTCAGGGCTCTCACTTAGCCCCAATATTATTCAATAAACGACCTCTCCAAATGTTTCCGATTTTCTGATCACTTCTTGTACGCGGACGATTTGAAATTTGCTAGAAGGATTGATTCCTTACATGACTGCGAGCTCTTACAAGAAGACTTAAACCGAGTTGTGGAATGGTGCGAAAATAATAAAATGGAACTTAATGTTAAAAAATGTAATCATATGAAATTTTCGAGAAAACATCAAACTATATTTTGACACTATTCTATAAGAGATCAGAAAATCGAAGAACAGGAAACTATTCGAGATTTAGGTGTAATATTCGATAGTAAAGTAACTTTTGTGCCACATATTGATAATATTACTAAAAAAGCTTCAAGAGTGCTGGGATTTGTAATAAGAAATACTAAAGAATTTCGCGAAAGCAGCACTAAAATTATGCTTTACAATAGCCTAGTAAGGAGCGTCCTGGAATATTGCAGTGTCGTATGGAGACCTCACTATGCAGTTCACATGCTACGATTGGAACGGGTTCAAAAACGATTCTTATGGCACCTTGCATTTGCAAAAAAGAAGTCCAAACAATTACCAACCTACAATACACGACTGCAGTATTTCAGGATGCACTCCCTATCTTTGCGCAGGAACACGGCGGAAGGCATATTTGCCTGCAAACTCTTACAAAATAAAATTGACTGTCCTGAGCTGCTGGGTCTCATTAGATTTCGTGCACCCACTAGGATTCCCAGACATTGCATAACACCACTGTGTCCGCCACTGAGAAGGACGGTGCTTGGCGCAAACTCGCCCATTCTTAGAATGTGCAAAACTGTCAATGGATGCAGTGACCGAATTGACATCCATCTCGAAAGCATTGGCAAAATTGTGAAAGAAATAATCAACCATTCTCAAACTATGTAATAATAAATGAATATTTATGTATACTTAATTATAGTTATTATTATTTTTTAATTTTTATACTAGAATAATTATTGTTTATTTTTTTTTTTTTTTTCTTTTTGATTATTATTTAATATTTTCATCACAATTATTATCGATTTTTTTATTTCAAATTATATTCAATTAATCATTTAATCACTTAATCTCACTATGACATATTTTTAATGTTATCTTTATTCTCAACTCAATTATTTGATATTATACTAATGATATTATATAAGCAATGTTTCAGCAATAATTTTAAAATAGAATAATATTAATGTCCGTTGGTTCATGTGGTGTTAACCTGTAATTAATTGTTACACGCGTTAACGTTTTTATGATTAATAGTTTTTAAGCGATGCAAATGTGTAAACAATTGTTGGTTAACCAAATAAATAAATAAATAAATAAAATTCTATTGTGGTTTCTTAGCTTCAGCATTTAAACCGCTAATGAACACGACTTTTTTCAACAATTCAGACTTAGCCGCTGAACGAGTGAGTAGTGACGCGTGGTGGGAGGTGCTACTCGCGACTAATCGCCTGTCAAAACAGAACAAAATGGATCGACTCGACTAAATTACTTACTAATCTACTTCATTTTTGGCGTTTAGACACGTTTAGTATCTAAATTACTCGCTACTCCACAAAATTACTAGCCTAGTCGGAATTAGGCATAAGAGTAAAATATAGAATAGAAAAAAAAAAGAAAACTTCTTTATTCGTTAACTACCGGTCGATATCAACTGAACAGCAGGAATATATACCAAACAATTAAGTCTTTATTAGGGAAAAAATCATGCCGTAAAGACCTGGTTTGGTGTGCTAGGACCAGTATTACAAAAAAAAAAATGCAAATATATGTTAAATAGATCAAATTCGTGCAGTTTCAGGCGTAATACAGCCAAAGCACTGTGGTACGAAGCGTGTTTCATTTCATTTGAATCGCGTAAGAACAAATCACAAGTCCGATCTTGCATGGAGTACTGTTGTCATTTGTGGGACAGCTCGACTGAATACCAACTGACGCATTTTAACGCAGAGCCATTAGACTTATAAACAACGAAAAAAAGAACCATAGCTTTCAAAATCGGCGTAACGTGGCTTGCTTGCAAGTGTTCTACAGATTGTACGACGGAGAGTTCTCACAAGAACTCCATGCACTGATCCCTCAGCCTCCTTGCCATCATTGGACATCTAGGCGCACTGCAGGCACGTTGTGGCTGTACCCGCCTAACGCACAAAGCGGTACGTTTCTACATTTGTTATGCAAAGCTAAAGTGTGGAACTCCCTGCTTTCGTCAGCGTTTCCAATTAATTATAAAACGGACACTTTTAGGACCAGAGTGCATAGACATGTTCTGGGTGCGCTCGTTCCATCGTATGCCTCATCAATGGTCTCCATCAGGCATGATCGAAGCCAAGAGCAAGCCCATATATTATTTAAAAAAATAAATAGTAAATACATAACGATAGTTGGTTGTAAGACATTGTCTATTTATTATATTTTCTTAATTTCATTTTTATGGACCTCATCTTTTGGTTTGGGATTAAAACCTTGAATTATTGCATAGATGCCCTGATATTTTATTACGTAAGTAAACGTTATAAAACGATATATATGGTAATTCTATCTTTAAGAGGATTTTCAACCTTTAGAAGGGCAAAACTTAGCTAGGCTAGCTTTGTTATAGGTAAATGTTTATTTGTACTATTATTTATTATTCCAATATCTTGTTGAAATGAGCAACCTTTTAGTTTTGTTTACGGGGGCCGTTGGAGAAAAATATTCTGATTCAAAGTTAGACGTTACACAAGTCGTGAAAGTATTTACATCAGTGGAAAAAACTAAAAAGTATAGGGTCAGTGCGTTTCATTGTCTCAAGTATGCGAGAGCGTAATCGTTTTCATTAGCTCAACGAACTGAGGAGAGTTGAGAGCGGCCGATGCGCGATGGGAGCATCGCAAAAACCGTGGTGCGTCGCGGTGGCGCGCCGGATACGGGTTCCCGTTGGAGTGGGAGAGGCGTGCGGGACGGGGTGCGGGCCCGGGAATGCATCGGGACGTTGACTGTCTGGCGCTGCCTGCGTTATCTGCAGTTGCCCTTTCGTACGATGCACCGTAACCCTCCTTCCACCCTTACTTGTGGGGGCCTCCAGACTACTGCAGCCCCCTCTGTTCTCGAATTTGCTATTGACCTGAAATAAGAAAGTAAACATGTTTTAGTAAGGTCAATGAACTTGATTAGATATATTTAATTATTACTGATATGTAGCATCCGCTATTTATGGTATCATTTTGCATTAAATTTATTTGGTCATCATTAGTAGCTTAACTTTCGATACATTTCTTTGTTTTAGATATGAATCCAATAAAGTAAGGTACGATAAGTGACATATAATTAATTAATTACGGTTTCGTGATTATGTAGCAATTGTGACATATATTAAGTTTGCGTAGGCACTTGGAAGTTACAAGAGTAAATAAGTTAATGTAGGCGGTGTTGACGTACTTGCGAGGACATGCGATAACGATAGCACATAAGTTATGGCCGCCGAGCCTTGAACCTGTAGTGTAAGGACCTTCACAATGTCTCGTTCATTGTTTATTGAGCATTGTTATATGTCGAGTTTAAATACAGCTGTATTGATTGTTCTTCGTCAGTAGATGTGCTACTTGCGACTTTTCATTGGCCGTTGTTCTAACTACAAGGCTTCATCTTATCTGATTTAATTGAAAACTCATAAAATCTAATTTAATGTGAATATTATTTTATAAGTATTGATTCGCTGGTCAACGCACTCTGGATGGCTGAACTTTACATTCATTTGGACCTTGAGATAGGTCATACGGTTACGTTTATTTAAGTTGTTATAAGTTCATTTTCATACATAGTCAGGGTGAATTCTCTTCAATTTAAATTCTCTTCAAATAATAAAATACGCAATATATAAAAAAAAATAACAAAAACCTGGCAAGAGCATGTCGGATCATGCTCAGTGTAGGATTCCGCGGCCGTTGCGTTTAAAAAAATCCGATTTGAATAAGTGCACTAACAAAAGAGCGTATGTTCATGTCACTTGCGCCCTTTTGTTGAGGAATGCAGTTTTTCGGCAATAACTCATTGATGGTATATCCGATCATTTTAAAAATAACTTTAATTTAAAGTATTTGTTAAGCGCAACTTTTTTGATTTTTAAAAATTGTTTTTGGTAATACGGTTCAAAAGTGTAGCCCCCCTCATCTTTTGCATTCCGTTACATATATGGAGTGCCTCCGTAAAAATATTTATTACAAGACACTTTTTCACAAAATTTAATCAATATTCATTGGTGAATAAAATGCCTGTGACATACGGACACACGGATGGTACGACAGACAGACAGACAGACGGATATGACGAAACTATAAGGATTCCACTTTTGCCATTTTTGCTACGAAATCCTAAAAACAGAATTAACTATTATATGGCTACTACACTTTAAGCCCAAGAGTAAATCCATTCCTTTACATTTTAATTTTAGCTTTTGTAAGTCTCATTGAGAAGCAACAAGCTCCGGCTTCGTTATATATTGGGTCGTAACTCTACCTAACAAGATAATAAAATTGGAAGTGTTGAACTTTATGTATAGGTATATAGACCAAAGAGTACGACACGCTTAGTTGAATAACTGGCCACATCTGTAGTAGCTATTTATTTTTTAATTTAATCTGTCCCACTGCTGGACAAATTTTCCCAATATAGAGTTTTCTCCTCCATATAGCTACATTTTTCGTACATTAATCTAAGTAGGCTCCGGCCTCTACACGTGCCGTACAAAATTGTAGGTCGCAGTATCATCGCTTTGTTCGTAAATTCTCTTGATAGTATCAAGTTCATGATTCCTGAATAGATAAACGTATTATGTGATATATAAGGATAAGGCGAAGGTTAGATCATTGCTAAATGTACCTACTTGCGTCAAATTTGTGACAGAATTATGCGAGGACTAGTAGGTTATGTTTCATTACTACTCGTAGCTGTTGCTTTATTTTAAACCAAAAGTCAAATACAAAATTTCACAGATTTAAATTCAAAACTGTCTAAGACAAATAAATATACAAACTGGCTACCCCTATTATACCCCCTTAGGGGACTAGTTTTTAAAAAAATCCTTTCTTAGTGGATCCCTACAACAAAAAGGGCGTCAACTACCAAAATTTCAGGTTTGTGACATTTGTTTAATAAAGTATCCTGTGAAAGGATTTTCCGTAGTAGGTACATAATAGGAAGTACGTTTCCTAAATATTTATTTCAGGTAAAACCCACATTAAATTACAATTAAATCCATACTAAAAATAATTTAAAATTAAAATGATCAATAAATAAAATAAATTGAAAAAAATAAAATGAAATAAAGATACCAAACTGAAAGAATAAAATAGAAAACGAAAAAAATTTGTTTACTTAATCTATTTTGTATCTAAGCTTATAATGGCGATGGTTCTAATTTGGTTTTCCAGATAAAGTCAACGAAGTCACCTGGCGAAGACCCGTGCCCAGCAGTGGGACATCAAATAGGTCGATGTGTATGATGATACACATTAATCTATTTGACGTCCCATTGCCGGGCACGGGTCTCCCCAGTAGAACCTAATTATTACAGGTCCTGGGCCCCTAGACAAATGGCATTCTATTCGATTAGACTAGTAGGCTTAAAAGTACGCAGAGGACGCTGCTGCCCGTCGTCCGGTGTGACATCCCTTAGTCGCCTTGACGACACCCACGGGAAGAGATGGGGTGGTACTATTCATAAGCCGGCACCCCGGCAGGGGGACTCATCATACTGAAGGTTATCTATAGAAATCAAACCGAAGGATATCGTCTAAGGCCTTGGCCGCCTTGAGAGTTATTTCTCTTATAGGAATTCTGTCGAAGGATTGGTACTTGTGGTTTATTTAGGTAATAATAATAGCCTCCTAACCGGTTTCGGTTACTGCGGCTAATCTCATTAGAGACTAGCCAACTACACGGGTGATATTATAGTACACGAGTGTGTGCGCTGACACAAGTGCATTCTCTATTCCCTGATTCTCATAGTCCGACTGGAGAGAGATTAGGCGCAGGACCGACGGCTTGACGTGCTCTTCGAGGCACGGAGGGGTATGACAATGTTCGAAAACGGTCGCCCATCTACTGACAGTGGTATCTAACGTTGTTTAACCTCGCAGATATCTCAATCTGCTCGGTCGCCACTGAGTTAGAGACCCCTCTGAGTTTATATAATGAAAATGTGAAAAGTGCATGCAATTTTCACATTATTATATTAAAAATCGTATTTAAAAACAAGTTAACTACTTACACCTAATAAAAGGTAAACGTGTCACCTATTTACTTTATTATATGATATGATTATATTTAGGTAGGTCTGTCACTCCATGCGAGAATCTGAGTCGTTTGAAAAGAACAGCTTCTAATTTTAATTTTTTTAGAAAGGTAATGGCAAGATGGTTTTTAATAAGTTATGACTAAATTGTGACATAGTTCAGTATACACAATTTTATGTCCGATTGCATCATTTTTTGCCAAAGGCCAAACATTTTGTGATGAGATTATTGGCAAGAAGGGTCTTAATAAATGATGACTGAACTCTTATATTCTCATCTCCATGATATATTTAACTTGAGACATAGTTCAGTTTACACAATTTTATGTCCGATTACATCCATTTTTGCCGATGGCCAAAACTTTTGTGAAGGGATTACTCAGGGCCGTAGTTTGGACTTGCGACCTTGGAGCGCGCGTCCTCGGCTCGTGTCAACGACAGCAAACACTTCGGCCTCGGCGTGTGCCGAATACACCCCTTCCCCAGGCTCCTTTACCTACCACCCTAATCCCCCTTTCTTCCCATCATGCTCAACGTTGCTATGCTTACACGCAACCAATATCTACAATTATTTCATTATTATTAATTTTATAAGAAACCAATTAACAAAGAATGTTTAATTTTCTGTCTTGTTAATTTTTTTATGGGCTAACTCGTGTTACAAAGTCTCTGTACTACTACGCTGGATAGCGCCGACAACAACAGTACTTCCATTAGCCCTCATACGCACGAGCGATATTTTTACGGGCTTTTAAAATCCGGCGTACCGGCCTCTCGATGTGATTATATGATCTATTTCCAACCCCCAGGGTTGAAAATACAACACTGCGCGATAAAAATACGTCACGTTGCCTAATGAACGTGTACTTGGGAATGCATTTGTTATATCTGAGCGATTTTTTACGTGAGTTAAAAATACGCTTGTACAAATGAGGCCTTAGATTTTGACATTTCGACGGTAAGTTGTCAAAATTAAATGCAAGACTTGTGTAACAAGAATAACAACAATAGCCATTTGTGACAAAATACCGCCTTGTATTTCTATTCGGCATTTGATATTGTTATCACAGAGTAGGCTGCCTACTCCGTCCAACGTATTAGTACCTAGTATCAGGAACTGTGTCTAATCTATGTCAAAATTCTATCTTTAGTAGCCAAATTCATCGGTAGATAAATTATTGATAACGACCTCTACCTTGACGATCTGTTTTTAAAACTGATCACTACCATCTACAGCCAAAGAAACTAACACTCTCTCCTAAAATATTAGAATAGATTAGTGAGTAAGTTTAGGCATCAGAATAACAATCGAGAGGTTATGGATTGAATTCCAGAAGTTATTTGAACGCATTTAAACAAGCTAAATATTAAACAAAAGAGTTAACAGAGTTACTTTTGGCACAAATACACAATACTTGATTGTGCATTTGTGCCAAAATGAATGAATTTCTAAAGGTGAGTAAGTATAGACTTGAGCATTTGAACATTACAATGTAATGTAACGTTCTTACAAATGGTACAATACAGGCAAATGATAACAAAAACATAAAAAAAATCAAGCGTTATGTTTTTAGTGTGATTAGAGTAAAGTAAAACAGCGAATGCTCGACGTTCTGTTCTGTCGTAGATGCTCCTGTATACTCACCTTAGCAAAAACTTTAAGTCATCCCCTGAAAACCAATTAAGAAACTTGAAACTGGCAGATGTTCAAAATATGAGAGCCATAGTCCTCCTGGATCGAATGAACGAATGGAGGACAAGAAAAACCCAATTAAAAAATCAGAACTCTACAAAACAATAGCAAGCTATAATCCCTAACAAGTATTTTTTTTTAAAGATTCCTAGCAATGACGCATTGTGGTCCCACATTACTAGCAATCCTGTTAAACCCTCCAGCTAAGCTCAATGGCTTGTGTTAGGAGTGGGTTCACGTCGATAGTACCGCGACCTCACGATTGCGAAACCGATGCCTTATCCATTAGGCTACCGAAGAGAAAAAAAAATAGCATGGTATTCTTCAAAAGACGATGAATGATAATCATCGTTTTGGACTTATGTACGTGCATAAATTATACCTACTTATTAATAATAATGTATGTATAATTAGCTTAATAAGTATTTTCTAAAATAATGTCCAAGTCACATAATTCGAGATGATAATTCGGGGGCGTACTGGATGTCTATCAGTCAAACGCAAAAATGGACGGATTTGTATGAAATTAATATATAGAATATTTTTCGCCACGATAACCAACACCAACGCGGGTAAACCCATGGGCAACAGCTAGTATTAAATAAAATGATAAATTAAGTAGTCATTAAAAAATAATGAGGAGAATATTGTTTATTTACAAAGTTGTATTATGGTTAAGGTAGCATCGCTGGTGCAGGGCGGAGTGCGACGGCCTCGGCCGGGGGTAGTGAATGCGAGGGCGACGACTGCCACCTAAAGCCCGACATTGAGGTATCCTCACGAGGGCATTCCACCGATGCCGATGCACTCCTCAAGGTTTCCAAGCATTATAAAATTATATGAACTGATCAGCCCAAAATAACTAGATTGTTGAATGGCATCGGTGTTTTAAAATAAAGTAACTGTCAACATGAATGCATTCTCGTAAATACGATATCACGATTAAGTAGGTAATACATATACTTAATTGTTTAATGGTGTGTCAACGATACATAAAATTATGTAAAACTTTTGTTAAACTCATTTAAACTACAACTTTGCCAGTTAGTGTCTTGTTGAATTTGAAATTAGTTGACACTATGTTTCACTAAGCAGTAGGTACTTGTTTATCAATGGGACGAAATTTCAATATCTACGTAGGTACCCTCGGTTCAAAGTAATAAGATTTAAATACTTACCGCCCTACTTGGAATATGGCTTTACAGCTGAATATTTAAATAGTATTTTGTCTAGTTCTGCGACTGGTAATTTTAAATTCATTAGTAAGTGATTAACTCTACTTGAGGTATATTATTGCATGTGTAATGGACATACGTCTGAATAAATAATTTGTTGATAACATTTTATAAATCACGGGTCTTAATCGCGTAAATATTTTATTTTAAGGCTAAATGCCTTTGTTTATTGCCCGAGGTTTCGACCGTATTGCAACGGCCGTGGTCACGAGTAGACTCACGATACTTATAAAAATCTATAATATGTACAAATCGCGAAAGTTTACGAACATATATTGCAAAATAATTTGTTATTCTCTTTATTCAAACTATAATAATAGTAGAGGGACCTAGCTACGAGTAGGGCGGTTACGGTTCCAGAGAGAGGAATCTCCTCACTATACGAGGTTTGTCGAGGAGAACTGCCTCCTTCTTCCAACTGCCCAAAGCGTCCGTCTTAGATATTCATAGAAATTACTATTTAGAAGGGATTAATTTATTAATGCAGCTTACCTTCAATTTTTAAGCATGGATAGGTACCAGAAAATTATGCTCAAATGTACCTCGTTATATCTAATTTTATCTAAATTCAATTACTCAAATATAATAATTAAAAAGTCTTATGCCAGCATAATACACTAGGTCTTTGCACTACGGGAGGTGCAATATCATGACATACTGCTGACTGACTGAAAACAAAAAACGTTTTTAATGCAATGAGATTTGGCATCACGGCAGGTGCAATACTTATGGCAATGACCTGCTTATGCTTATGGCAATGATTTATCTTGTATAATTCTGATAAAAAAAGGAATTGTGATAATTCGGTAATAAACTACGTGTGTTCTTTTAGTTCGCGCAACTTTGTATGCGTCAATTTTTCTCGTTTTTGCAACATCATGTAATCATAATGTAAATCATCATGTTTCAATAGTGAAAGAATTTTTCAATTCGAACTAGTAGTTCCTGAGATTATAGCGTTCAAACAAGCAAACTCTTCAGATTTATAATATTAGTATAGATATAATAAACAAACAAATTATCCGTTTGTATATTTATAAGAAAGGCGTGGCGTACAAAACGTAGTAACCTTGGCCGCGAATTCGCTCATGAATTTACCTTATTGTCCCCACAGAAATCATATGTATATTTCATGGGATAAAAGCAAGCTAAAACAACCCTAGGCCCTTAAACTATGTACTTATCGCTATTTAAAAGAAGATGATGAAGTAGAAGATGAAGGGCAAACTAACAAACCGACAAAAACCTCTTTCCTTTCGCATTTTGAATATAAAGTAGTCAATATTATATTCAAAGTGTCGTATTTTTATATTTATTGTAGCCATTACGATTATAAATGCGACGCAGTCCACTAAATTAGTGCAATGGGGCTTATGTCTAGGAGAAGAAATACATGTCCCGACGATGCATATTGATCGCCATAGACGGCGACGGGAGCGGCTGCTGCTGCAGGATGCATTTACACCGACTCAATGCATGTGCCAAATTATGTCTGACATCATTAGTAGAATTTTATTATTAGAAGTATTTAATTTTTTTAATAAGTTTAAATATACATTTATTTCCTTTTGTTACTACATATTAATTACAATTTACTTTTATCAATATGTATTCGTGTTTTCTATATTTCTTATTGGTAAAAACCAAGTGCATTTTCATTAGGACCTGATTTTGATTTTGTTTATTGTAGTACTTACTTATCGTAAGTACTACAATAAATAAAATCAAAATCAGATCCTAATGAAAATGAATACCAATAATAAAACAAATAACCAAAATTATATAATAACAAGTTTTGTACACAAATTTATCTTTTTATTTTACAGGACCACAATAATAACTATTTTCACTGTGGTATTCCGTATAATATCCAATCGAGCTGCAAAACACGTTACTGCAAAAAACCTGCTCATGCGAGGTACTAAATACTTATTTAGTATTTTTTAAATATTTTAAATTACACTGGGGGATATCTAATCTATTGTTAATTTGACTACACAAGCATGTTTTCATTAGAGAAAACGAATATTTTTGTCCACCTAATGTCACCGTTTTGCGTAGTAGGTAGGTTATGCTAATTTGAAATTCCTATTTTTGATAAGTATATCAATTATTTTTTTAATACAAATTATTAATTTAATACAAACAATTATCAAAAAATGTTGTACAAAAATGATTTCGCTACGCCACGTTTATTAAGCCAATAATTCGTTTTTTTATTAAAGCAGGTACTGTAGACTGTAGCTTGCACTTTGATATCTCTGTTGCACGCTAAGTTTATGCATATCTAAGCATAAAATTATATTACGACGAATGAGATTTCATTAGATAAAAATAATCATTCGTTCGTGATTAATTTATAAAATGTAATTTTATATAATCGCTATAATTATAAATAAATAGGTAAGTATATCAAATTATCTTGAGTATAATTTAGCTATTTTCGATAATAAAATATTACATAAGTTTATTTTTAAAGGTATCACTTAATTATTATTCCTCTGTCTTTTTTGCATTAAAAATAACTACCTACGCTGCCAAAAATTGTGCTTTGACGGAATAATGAAGTTACGGAAGTTTTGCAAATGGCGGAAAACTGATATGTCATTATTATAACAGCTCCGCTAAAATATACTTAAAATGCCTAAAACTGCCTCTGTGGCGCGGTGGGAATGTGTCCGACTGCTACGCAAGAGGTCGTGGGTTCGATTCCCACACGGTACACCACTTTGTGTGATCCACAAATTGTTGTTCCGAGTTTAGGTGTACTTTGTGTTCGTGACTTGTATGTTTGTAAAGTCCCCCGCAACACAGGGCTTGTACCCTATTAACATGATATCTGGATAAGAACGAAACTTTTTAATTCAAAGAAGAAAACTAAAAAGAAAATAAACTTGAAACTGGTAGATGTAGAGAATGTGCGAGCCATAATCCTCCCGAACAAACGAACGGTGGAAGGACAAAAAAAACCGGGCAAGAGCATGTCGGACCATGCTCTGTGTAGGGTTCCGCAGCCGCGTATGTTCATGGTAGTTACGCCCTTTTGTTGAGAATATCCGATCTTATCCGAAATAATTTTAGTTTAAAGTATTTATAAGCGCTATCTTTGTGATATTTTCCATATTTTTTGGTTACACAAAAGTTAAGGGGGGACACGATTTATGCAACTTTCGGAGCGATTATTTCCAAAAATATTCACTTAATCAAAAAAAAAAAAATAGAAACCTCAAAATGATACGACATGTTTGACACGTTGATATTTGCTGTAAAACAAAATTCAGCTTCTGTTACATGTATGGAGTGAATAGCTAAAAAATAATAATAAATATTTTTAGGGGGGGCCCTAAATATATTTATAATTATTTTTTAGCTATTAAACTAAGTAGCGGCTATTACAAGACACCTTTTCACCTAATTTCATCAAGATTCATTGAGTAGTCTTTGAGTTAAATGCCTGTGACATATGGACGGACAGACAGACAGACGGACATGACGAAACTATAAGTGTTCCGTTTTTGACATTTTGGCTACGGAACCCTAAAAAAGACCGTGCAAGTGCATATCAAGTATCACCCCCCCCCCCCCTCCCCTCGTTCTGTTAGCTAAGTGGTTGTTTTTGGAGATATGGAAACATTCAGGGTATTAAAAGCACACCAAGTGAGAAGTAACATAAACCAACTTGTTATACCGCATTATTGTGCTGGGTAGCTACGGACCCTACATTGTGCGTGGCCCGACATGCACTTACCCAGTTTTGTTTCGTACTACTAACAACTTTATTTATGTAATTTTCAATGGAATTTGTACGAAAATGTTGTTACTTCTCACTTAGTCGGCTGTTACTCGTGAACTTGTAAAGCCACTTGGCTGTGTCAGTTTTAAATTTAAGTATGTAAATAATTTATCGAATGTTAAGTGTAACATTCGATAAATTATTTATATATTTAAATAAGTATGGTTATTTTACAATAATAAACAAGTTAGAATATAACCGTGGGTATCGGTGTGAGCGCAAGACGTCTCGGTGCTCGCTGCGTGAGCGTGCATGCATGCGCATGCGTGCGCCGCAGACGCGGTGTTCGTCTGTCCCCACCACCCTGGCTCGCACCCCATCGCGCCGTGTCCTGGTGCCCTTCCATGCTATCCAACTTTCACTCCCAACACTAAGCCATAAAGCGTATCGATAAAACACATTTTGTTTTAAATTGGCAAATTATGTTCACGCGTTGGAATTACGGTGTGAAAGATATGCACGATTGAAAAAACCCTTTAATAACAAACATGATATCAAGATGTTAATAAAAATCAACACTAATAAAAGCAAAGTTACCCACATGCTTTGCATGGTAATTAAAAATAATAGAAAACACCTAGTAAAACCTAGTGGTCTGATATAAATTAAACGAAATAATGGAATTTAATTGCTGAACGTTTGTCTAAAGACAGACGCTTGGTCGGTTACACACGAATCCTAATAATTCTTAAAATATTACTCTACATAAAGGCGTAAAATGGAGCTATTCATCGTTATAAATACTTTTAGAAAATTCCGTGGAGATACCTATATATCTCCACGTAATAGAAATCTTAATAACTTTAGACGAAACATAGAAAACGTTTATTTATTTTCATAATGCAATTATAATATCGAATGAATATGTTTATAATGCAAGAAACTAGCCAAAGTTCAGTGAGACTGTCGCCAAAATACTCATGAACGCTGAATCCGGCCGTGAGCCGCCGCGCCGGTGGCAGTGACCTCGGCGCACCCTGCGACTGCACCGCACCCGATCTCACCCCACGGAGCCGAGCCACCGAGCGCCTAATGCCACTGCTTCTCCCTGAACCACCCCCTCACTCTTATGTTTATGTTTCAAAATGCTGTGCTAAATTAAAGAAAATTCAAACGATTCCATATACGTCCTCTCTGTATGTACAACAAATACTGGTGTCCCAGTTCGCATGCTTTAGAGATTACGCAATTTCTCTAAGTGATTACTTTTTTCTTATTTCACTATTTCCTATCCCTTATGTGCTAAGTAAACTAGATGATTTCATAACTTTGTTTTTTAAAAAAGAAAAACAACTAGAAAATGTAATCATCATTAATTACATAAATGTCTAGTTTAAAATTATTTGAATTAATTAATTGAACTTAAAAAACATCTTCATTAATATCAGCAATTTTAATTATCATCTTCATTATCTCTGAAAATCTGGTAAATAAATGAATTTTAACTCAGCATGCTGTATCACTTTCTCAGTTATTCTATCATGCACGTCATAAGAGTGATAATAAGATCGTGTATTATCTTATATTGGCGATAAAAAACAGTTGTTTAAAGCACATAATGGTTCGGTCCAGCCGTTGTGTTATCTACTAGATGGTTATCAGTAATGTGGTTATCAGCGAGCGTGCTCGTGCGTCCCTCGAGCATCGATCGAGCACACTGTATCGCTCCCATGCGTTCACGGAAATGATAGCAACAGTTTGGTTATCTATCGACATTCACATTGACCTGGTTAAATTAAGATTACGATCTATGGCAATTTAGTAATCTTGTGTTCAGAGAGTCTCTTAATGTGGGTATCTTGTAATCTGAAAGAGAGGCAATGAATTTACTTTGTCGTTATTTTGTTTATTATGATATATATTTTATGTATTACTAACTGCCCCGGTTTCGAAAGGGGGTGTACTGATGATAAAAATGAGATCAAATTTCAGATCTTTACTATAGGTACAATCGTGTGATGAAACAAACATTTTCTTTTATACGACCTGTAATTAACTTGTAACTAGCATTAAACTATTTTAAACTATTTTAAGTTGTAGAGATTTTCTTACAAAACCGACAGATTTTCATATAAACTTAAACTCTTTTTTTACCTTAAGGGTCGTTTTTATTTAAATCAAAATCACTGATACACGCCTTTCTTTGTTTATAATTTGATATCATTTTTAAAATTGTATTATTTCTCTTACTTAAGTTTTAAGTAAGATAAATAATAAAATCGATTTTCATACAAAATTGTACCTACCCCATTTTCCAAACATATTAAAATACCTACGTATTTCGTTTTTTAAAAACAAAAAGGCAAGTACAAAATTTCACAGAATTAACTTAAAAACTGACGGAGTTTCATACAAATTTGCACCACAAATTTTACGCCTTCAGGGGGCAAATTTCCAAAAAAACTGTTCTAGTTTTAAACGCGTCGACTTACCATAATTCTAGGTTTGTAGCCCCAGCGGTTTGGGCTCAGTGGTTTTGAAGAAGGTATAATTTAAAATAATAATAATATCTTGGGATAACTAACACAACGCAGCAAACTAAGCAGAGCTTGTATTATGGAAACCAGATAACTGATACACATACTTATATATTTCTAAATACATAAATAATACCCAGACAAAGAATAAACCATCGTGCTCATCACACAAACTTTTATCCTGGGTGAGGATAAAACACTGTGTGGAGGATCGAACCCACGACCTCCGGCTTAGCAGTCAGGGCCACTAACCACTAGACCAACAGGCTAGCCTAATATCAATATTTTTAATATTCCTTAAACAATATTTCCATAATTGATAACATTCCATAAGTCAAAGGATTTATTAAAATATTAGGGTAACATAAAGTACGGCTAATAAGTATGTAGGTATCTACTTTTTACTAAGACTATAATAAGTTTATTATTAAATGTTTAGAAGGTTTATAGAATATCTGCCTAGTCGAAGTGTAAAATCAATCGTATTTTTGTAAGTTATTTTCGTTTCGTCTTTCTATATCGCATTGAACAGTGTGGTGTTGCGAAGATTATAAAAAAAAAAGATAAGAACTTCGTTCCATCCGGGTGTCCCTTGACACCTCTCAATTTTTTTTTTATTTATTTGTATATTATACAACCTACACTGTAAAACATTTATCTATGAAAAAAAAAATAATAGATACACTACCTTCCTGAGTTTCAGGTTTTTAAACATTTGTAAACATTTTTATACATACTATATATCTGTTTGTTCGAGGAGCATAGTAATTCGTAGCTTGTTGAAAAAGACTCTTATACTTGAATGCAAATGCACTTATTCCAATATCCATACTAATATTATAAAGCTGAAGAGTTTGTTTGTTTGTTTATTTGAACGCGGCAATCTTAGTAGTTACTGATCCGAAATGAAAAATTATTTTACTGTTGGATAGCCCATTTATCGAGGAAGGCTATATGCTATATAACATCACGCTACGACCAATAGGAGCGAAGCAGCAATGAGGAATGTTGCAAAAACGGGAAAAATTTACGCAGACGAAGTTGCGCGGGACAGCTAGTATTATATATGCACGGCAAATTCAATAGCTCATGGTTTCTATAGGACGACAAAATTCTATTTGGTCGAGTATATAGCCCTATAGCCCTGTATAGAATTAAGTATAAATATAAAAATAAAACCATATTTTATAAGGAAGCAGAGATGTTTGACTTAATTTAAAATTATATTTGTATACTGGATTGTTGTATAACTTAATATTTCTCACCTTCTCACTTACGTCACCATTGTCAAGTTCAAGGGTACAAGCCGTATATTTATTTTTGTAAACATATCATATAAAACTTCAGTCATATTTATGCATTACTAGGTATTGCATTTTGTTTGGTATTAAATATTCGCCAAGAAGATTTAAATAAATAGCATATGTAAGCATAATTCAAATCTAATGGGGTTACATTTGACGCAGTTGTTTTTGTGTATTATTATTAAATTTGTGTAGTGTCTATGTATTGTGAGTGCAGTGCACTCCCGTAAAGGTCAGAGTTAAGGTTAAAGTTGATGTCGGATGGGCGTTGCAGCGGCAGGGCTGGAGCGCGGCGCTGGGCGGGCGGTGCAGGGACACCTGAGGGCGGCAGAGGGTGAGGGGCGCACGCTGCAGATTCACTTTCGTCCGGCTGCGACCGACCGCCACGCCAGTGAGAGAAAGTTGGCCGCGGCGAGCGAACGAGTCTCGCGAGTCCCGCGGCGCGCCGCGCACGCACGTAACGCGCTCAAACACCGGCGCCCGGTCTCTACACTTGCCCTTAAACTTCGCACTACACCGACGTAAACAATGCGCTAATGTCCACCGTATGAGAAGATTTCCGCATTGCCTGTGAATTATAAACAATAAGTGGAAAAACTGTATAGTTTTATAGAATCCTGTACGTTAAGTTTTCCGAGACTATTAATTGATTAAGATTTTTTAATTGACTATTGACTTAGTGACTGAGCAGTATTTTAAGGAACGATGCAGTGCTATCCTAAGTTGTCTCCTAAACGCGAGCCGATGGACACTGGCTACGAGCCGGAAATTCTTCCGGTAGTGAGGAGGCTGGAGCTGCCGGCGCCTCCCGGTAAGGAGTTCCGCGCTCCCGTGCTCCTTGCAGCGCCCAGCATGCCGCCGACACACTCGGTGATACAGTGCATGAGGCCGCCACCTCCGCCACCGCCGCCGCCACCGCCTCGTTTGCACAAGCCACCATCCTTCGAGGAACCATCCAGCTCCATTCCAGATCTAGGTAAGTTTTTTTTTTAAAAAATATGGCATATTTTTTGTGTAAACTTCAGCGTTCGTCGCGTAGAGGTGCTACGAAGCTTCATTAAACAAGAGTAAACAAGCAGAAGAAGTTTAATGTAATACAAAAACAATAATATATTTTAAAGTCTTATATCTATTTATAGTTAAGTATTTTGTTGTAAATGTACAATCTAACGTGCTGGTTCACGTGATATTATCATTTTATTTTGACGTTAAGATTGTCGCACGTTTTTGTAACAAACATTTGCGATTACATGACGTAGTAATAATATCGTGTAACAACAACATAGGTAATTTTAGTTTGTTATGTTCTCGCGTTAATTGTCTTCAAGGTCACACTTTCGTGTCGTACTTACATCATTAGGAATATTAGTAAATTAATTGGTTAAGCATGTAAATACAAACAGATTGTTTTTGGCATGTAGTAAAATCTATACCCACTGATAAAATTGTATAGAGACGCGACCTTGAA
This sequence comes from Herminia tarsipennalis, assembly GCA_945859575.2. NCBI lineage: Eukaryota > Metazoa > Arthropoda > Insecta > Lepidoptera > Erebidae > Herminia > Herminia tarsipennalis. The sequence goes on from OX243840.2 coordinate 14,098,423, forward strand.
TTCTAAACAATTCAATTAAAGATACGTTGAACTCGTCTCACGCAATTTCTTTCTAAATTTATTTTTAGACGTTTACTGCGAATTTTGTTAGAAGTACAGTCCACCTTACAGAATACTAAAGTGTCGAAGACATTTACTGTGACTTCGACTCTTCACTCTATAATAATTATATTATACCTACTACAAGTTACTAAATTACAGTGGGTGAGATACATATCTACATCGTGCTGGCTGTACAGTTAATTTCCTTCTAAACAGTATAGACGACGAGTATACCTTGATTAGAGATAGTATTAAAGTTTTTCAAGCGACTAGTCGATTTAAAGAAGGCCGATTAGTCGGCTAGGCCGACTAACTTTCTTTAGGATAGACTAGCGGCCCGCCCCGGCTTCACACGGAATTTTCTCCGCTATCTATTTATATATTAAGCATAGGTAGATTATATGTATAAACCACCCGAAATAAATTATCTGAATGATAGTGAAAATCGCACTAAAATCTGTTCAGTAGTTTTTGAGATTATCGCAAACAAACATACTACATTTTTTATTATAATATGTAGTGATTATTAACTGCCTTCAAAAATGGTGGATCTCTGTTTGAGCTATATGTATGTATGTATGTTCGCGATTTTCTCGCAAGCTACTGATCTGATGTAGATAGGGTTTTCGCTATTCGACTGTTTATTTTTATAGGAGGGTGTTAGTTGTATGAAACGTGGTTATAGCTTATAAAACACCAGAGATATAAACTAAAAGATAGAAGTGAGTCAGTCTAATTTGCACTCGGTGATGTACCTGATATTATTTTTTCCTTGAAGGCGGTTCATTTTTCTTTAAAATTTATTTGTTAAAACCATAGTCGTACCGACCTTGGTCATGAATTAGGCCATCTTGTGACCACGATCGGTTCAAAACGTTCAATAATCCATAAGGTTTACTTATTTACAAAAGGAAATTTTATTAGCCTAATAATTCTGAAACTGAATTTGATTCTGTGCCTATTTTAAGAGTAGAAATATGAATAAAGTAATATGTTGACTCCCGAGTCAGTGTTTTTTAGCAATCCTGTTAATATAGATGCATGGAGTCGGTACATTTCTAAAGCTGATTCTCTTTATATTGGCGCTTAAGATTTAGGTAACTACACGCTCTTCAGCTACATAATTTGACTTACAACTTAGTTTAGGAGAAAATAAAGGATAGATAATTTAACAAAGTCAACACGCTGCGAACACTCCGTATCTGCCTACGTAGCTTAAAGTGTCGCTAATATTAGTTTTTTTGCTGTATAGCGCCAGGACTGCTAGATAGTTCCAAAGAAATTCAAACGAGTGAACTAAGTACTAGTGCGAACTAAATAATTTATCTTACTATGGTGGCCAATACACAGGCATGTGGATAATGGAATCATCCTCTAAAAGTAGTCTAACCACGTAATTCCTTCATGCTAGCATTCACAAATGGTTAATGTACCATAAAGTAACATTGGAACATTTCTAATTAAATCAGTAGATAAACTATATATCGTAAAAATATATATTGTACGACAGATAAAAATAAAGTATATCTTTTGCATAGGATTTATTAAACTTGGTATAATATTCATTATACCAACGTCGTTAATACTTTGAATATTTTTTCCGGTCAATACTCAGCATGTCGGTGGCTTTGGTAATATAACTTCTGTTTTCAATTCAGTATACGTATATAGTTTACAAATATTTGCATATAATAAACAGCTGTTACCTTGTGTTTCAGCAAAATGATTGCCATTAAATTGATTTAATATCATATGGATGGATCATTTTTCATGCATTGCAATAACTTACTTAGAAAGTATCTAGTTTAAAGTAAAATAAATACTCATATACCCAAATTGATAGGTAAAAATTAAATATTTAAAATGTTATCAAGTTCTTCGTTTTGTTCATGTTTGTTTCACCAAAATTATGTATGCAGACTTCGTTCCATAAAACAAGTATACGTGTATTAATAGAGCTCAAGATCATGCATGGTTATATTTCAGAGTCGAAAAGTTAAACGGTCGAATTTTAAGTAATGGACACATGATTTTTGCACTCTAGAGGATTCAATTAATATAGGATCTTCTCATCTTTTGGTAGATGTTACAAAAAGTGACAAAGGAAGTTTAACAGATGACAGCCAGGATCAAAATAGAATCCTCCTGACAATCTAATTGAAAATGATGAGTAATATAGTAGTTTGCGTTACAAACCAAAGCTGACCTTTTGAACTTTTGTATATTTATAACAGAGAATTTATATATTTTATAAAGTCTGTTATTTTACTTGTATAAATATCGCCTGAACATTCAATCAATTAAACAAGATTCGGTCGAAATTAAAGCGTTTATTTATTATTACACTTTTATGCAAATAAAGAAGATCCAGTGATATTTAGGCAACATTTTCTGTAACCTTCATAACATCAGGTAATGCCTATAACAAAATGATTGCGTATAATAATTTTACATCGCCTTGGCCGCTGTGAATTCACACTTCCTGCTTCGGAAAATTGTAACAGCGTATTACTGCTACACAGCAATTTCCGGGTGATGACGACGAATGATGAAGGTCGCGCTTATTTAATAAAAGACATTATTATATTGCATTGATTAATTCATTATAACGCACAATAATCTAAACACAATGTGAAGGCCGGACGTGCGTTTTGCTCGCCCTGTTTACGAACATGCTTTTTCTATATTTTTAATAGCATCTTTACGCAGAATCATGATAATGAAAGATTAATTTATACTGTTCCACACAAATGTACATGGAATGCAGTTTTAATTCAAGACTTTCGCTTTGAATACTATACGGTATAGTTATATATTTTATTGCGCATTGGTTAGATACCCTTGATAGTTTGAACTTTAGACCAGATTCCACTGTACATAGTAACAAAAAATAATTTTAGTAGGATATCTTGACGATTGTATTTTCTAGTGCAGCCCAAAGCTGTCAGTTGTTGATTTAACATATTTACGAATTTATTACAACAAATTTGATAATCAACAAACTTATGTAAAAAGTTTGCAAATCAGCTGGAAGAAAAAATGCGCTCACGTTTTACGTAGGAACTGGCACGTGACCATTTCATTGCGATTCCTCTTCTAAAAATATTTTATACGAAACTGTTATTTTTCATGATTCTGTGAGATGCATAAAATTCTCATACTCTCACCATGGAATATGGAGTTTAAATTGTTTCGGAGTGTTATACGTTTACTTAAAATACTTGATATTTTTTGGATTTAATAAATATTAATTATGTACCATGTAGACAAACGAACTACTTATTCCATAATTTTGCTAAAAACATTGAGTATTTAGATATACCGACATACTCTAATATGACCGGCTTTACAAAAATACCCATTTAAAGTCAGGTGGTTTAATTGGTCACTACGTCAATACTTTTGTACCAAGTACTATATTTTCAAGGTTACCAAAAACTCAATGTAATCGTGCAACATAGTATTAGCTTTACTTAGTTTGACAAAGGATACTGTACAAAATGGTGTCAAAAATAAGTAAAGTTATCTAAAGGTTATCGTTAAGATTGATACTGATTACGAACAGCGATCCCACAGTTCTTATCAGGTCACCTAAGTAATATTAAATCAACCATACATTTCGGCAAGGCTTGACACACTTGTACTTCTTATAACCTTACCTGCTTATCAAAAAGAACAATAATGCACACAAAACTTACAAAACATCCTTTGTCTACTTTTTGGTAACATTATACTAACACACATACACATATGGAACGTAATCCTGCTAACAATATTTTTGCGAATAAGATTAGATAAATATCGCAAGGTCATTGCGACGAACGTGTACAGCCGCGTCATTTGGTGTCATTAAGGTCACTGTGACATTGGACCGATAGCACTGACAAAATAATAGCCGTATCTTATCTGGCAATGTCAGTGTCGCGGGCGCAGGTGCTCGCGACCCCTGCACCCTACTTGTTTTTTAACCATCTTGGACATACTAAACCGTTTGACACCAATCCGTCAGGTGACTCATCTGATATACTTTGTACTCTTTTATCGTAAATTACGTATTATCGCAAGTTTCTAAATGAATTAAAAACGCAATAATAGATATATTGCACGAGTGGCACGTGTTTTTGAAATCTTATAATCATTTTAAGGGTAGATTACGAGAAACAGGGTTCGGCTCTCTCAAAAATTTATATAAAAAACCTTAATATTAGGACACGAAAAAATTGTGTCACTAGAAGTGAAAGCGAAAAATTGTGTCAAAGAGTTTTTCTAGTAGATGAAATAAAGAAATTTAAGGATATGTCTTATTATTATCCCGCAAATAAATCTTGAAGTTGCGGAAAAATGTAAAAACGAGCATTTATTGTCATAGTCGTAATCTAGCATATGTACGAACCAATATTCTACTTTATTTTGATCTGCGCTCCTGCGCACTGTGAAGTAATGGTTGTGTGCGGAACAGCGAGGCCGGCGATTGTGTCGCTGTGTACATAGCGCTAAATAAATAATTCTCTCAGAGTAATGCCCCCTTAAGGAATAGTACCTAGTCTGAGACTGTGAAGCAAAGCTACATCAATAAACCTACGATAGATTCGAGTCCAAGTATTGCCGTTAATTTCACTAGTATTGATTAGGTGTCATCAGGATTTGCTACAAATACAAACATGACTTGCGCGTAATACCAGAGTACATACATGTACATACACGTGAGTATGTATGTGCGGAAAGTCAACTATAGCACATGATGTCTTATCACCATAACCTTCTGTGTGAGCAAATTACTTCCTGCTAATACTTAATGCAGATATGTATATATCTAATTAGTATTATTATTTATCACATAATAATGCTACCTAGAAAATGGGTCTATATTTAGCATTGCTATTGTATAGTCGTTAAATATTTCAGGAATATTTATAAAATTTATTAATCGTATATGATAATATATAGATTTATCAATAATGCATTGTATCAAATAAATTATGCCTGACGTAAGCATATCGATCTGGTATGATTCAATTACATAACCGAGAAAAATGGTGCTGGTGTTATGCGTATTTTAAAATACTTATCCCGGAAAACAATAAGAGGACATATGATTTGATTGCTTTGCGCTATTATGCGCTCCTAACATGTATAGATTTACATAAGTATCTATGCTATAAACAACTGAGTACACAGGGAAGTGTTGGCTCGCAACCTTGGCCGAGGTCGCGGAGCGTCACTCGCAACACTTATAAATTGTTTCATAACAACTCATTCGTAAATCTAACTAATTGCTTAGTGATACGGTTTTCTGAAAGGTTTTAACACTTGGTACAGCAATTGTACCAAGTTCTGAAATTGTAAGAGGTCTATTCATCGCTTAGTGGTCGGCGCCCCCGCCCGCGAACCGCCCTGGCTCGGTGTCCTTCGCTTTGAACCCGTCCCGCGCGCCGCACCACCCTCTCTGCTGTGACCGAGCAGAGGTCATGGTCACACATATTTTCGAAGCACGTGTTACATCAATTTTCAATAAGAACTTAGTAAAAGGAGCCGTGTCGACTTCTGTGTAATCGGGGTTATAGTTACGTTACAGTTGATTTAGTGAATACTGAGTTTGATAACACTTGCAGTGGCTACATACAAGAATCGATTTAGAATGAATAATAAGCGGTTATGATTAAACATGCGCCTAGTACTACGTAGGTACGCTTATTAAATCAATGTGGCGTTTCGTTAACTATAACAAGTGCTCAAGGTGACGAAACTGCTAACAAAAACCCAATAGTTGCCTGTCATAGAACATTATGTGTAAATTAACAAAGTAACAGAATATCATAAAGTAGAACCAACTTTAAGTTACGCAATAAACATCCACAAACTGTAATGAGATTTTCTAAAAAAAGGTTTTATTGTAAGAAACTAGGGTTCAATGTTCGAAATATCTAAAAATTTGATGAACGTGTTATCGATAATAGCGACTTGTTTTAATTTACTTAATGGGCCCGCTCTTGAAATATGAGATATCGAACACGAACAAGAGCACACATAGCAGAGCGGAATTGTGGATGCTCACTACTTCTATCGGCCATCATTAATAGATACATATGTGGATTTACCTATTTACCTTCATACAATTAGAGAATAACGCTGAATGTAATCCTATAGTTACTTAAAAATCTCTAGAACTTTAAAATTCTAACTATTTTCTTACCCTTATGTTAAACAATAAGGTAACCTACAAAATGTTAAACCCATACTAGATAATAACAAAAAAAGAAACATACTACTTTTGTATTTGTTCGATTGTGCAAGTCCGAGAGTGTATGAAGGTCATTGATAAGAAATCAGCAATGTTACAATCGTTGTTTGAGGTGCCTTATACCTTAACGTAATAAAAACATAGCGTAATCGTAATAACTAGGTAAATATAGTTTATTTGATTAAATATATATTTTTATTGTAGTTAAATTTTTCAGTTTTGAGGTCAATTATGATTTTATTAAGATAGAAAAGCAACATGCGAGTTATGGCCATATCATTGTAATAGGTAGGGCCCGAGAACAGAACAGCGTTTTGAAGAAAGGACGAATTTGAAGTCAGTACGATATGTTTTTTAAATATCTGTTTATAGTTTTGTTTTCACGTATTTCTGCATTGCGCGCATGTCTGCAGCCAAGTTTCGGCCATAATAAAAAAACGGGTTGCACTCCGGGAGTGCCGGCAGACGTGAAAACTTGAACATTAACGTTGTGCATTTTTAAATATTTTGGAATGGTTAGGGATTTTTTTTATCAGTATAAAAGTATTATCATTTATGTGGTTAAATACAATATTCATCATAACAATTTGAAAAATGACAACGACATGACAATTAAAAAGATAAATCACAAATCAAAAAACCAAAATCAAAAATTAAAATAAAAAAGGGGAAAAGTAAATCGTTACTCGAACTCGAACTGGGGTCTTCTGGTTCGCCCGATTTCCCACCTGAGCTATAACAACATTGTAGATGGTGGCGAAATTTATCTATGTATTCTAATTGTATCAGTTTTTCACTGCTCTCCCTCCGTCTTACGAATTTTCGAACAGGGTCACGTGATCCTGACCCGAGTTTAACATTTTTTACCCATACCAAAAAAAGTGCACAAAGCCGCTAAAAAAGTTTTCACTTCAAAAATTATAGCATATTTAGTTATTTTCGATTAGTTGAATGGTATCTGCAAGGTGTTAGTATGTATCATACACTTGAAACTCGATATTAACAGATGTACCAATTAAATTAACTTACTAAAATAATCGCACTTCATTATAAAGGCATATTGAGTAGGCGGTTTAATCACCAACTTAATTACATATAGTAAATAACTATAGGGCCAATTGTTTTGTAAGTGGTTTTTAAGCGAGGAGATCATGTTGGTTATTCTGTATGGACAGGGACAGACACGCTATCAGTAGCATGGTTACATTTGTCACTGTCATTTGCGTATAATTTTCTAATTTTCGTGGGCTAGGATCGAAATAATTTTGATCCTAGCCCACGAAAATTAGTAATAAAATTAGTAGTAATTATAATTTTCGTATGATTTGTGATTTCGAGATTTTTTGAGATTTTTCTTAGTTACATTTAATGTTATCGGTATTTAACGTCTGCGGCGTTCATAATATCCCTTTACTTTTATTCATCTCTCCTTGAAAAGAAACACAAAACGTGGCAACTGACATGTCAAGGTGAGTTTACGAGACTTGGGAGTAGGTTCCACTTTGGCTGGCGACCAAAGGTGTATTTAGCCTTGGACATTGAAATGTTAGTATTTATGAGCAAATAACTAGAATATATTCCTCATTTATTTAAAATAACAGCTAATTGCGATTCCAGATATCCATTGATCATAGTTATAAGTTACGGGTCGATGTTCGACGACGATCGATGTAATTCGCGCCGGGTAGTAACCTATTCACGCGATTATAATGTCTGTAGAAATCACCAAAGTTTAAAAAATATATATAAACGATAAAATAGCCAAGCGCGAGAAAGACTACTGAATCTTTTGCAAATCGGAAACACACTATAAAAATATTTCTTTCAAACCGCTGACAAATAGAGAAATAAAATCAGAAGGCTTATCATAATAACGTAAAGGAACAATAGCTTTAAAATGTGACAAATATGGACTTACTATACCATAAATTCAGAGTCGAATAAACGGAAGAGACCGAGACTATAAACTAGATGTAGAGAATATGATGGCAGCGGGCGGGCGGGCCTGCGCCCCTGACCCACGCACTCAGCTCGTCGTTGCCATGGTCACGGCCGATCGATGCGCGCCGGGATGCACCCGGAATTACATATAATATCCACGTTCAAGGTTTCCTCTATGTAGATAGTGCAGCGTTGATTACTGCGTCACATTTAGCAAACATAAGTACTCACGCTTATTTATAGGTAGGTATAATGCACAGCGATACACAGGAAGTATTACGATAAAACTATGAAGACCTTGATTTCAATTCTTAAGTACATATTTATAAAAAAAAATTGAAAACTTTATACATAATGAAAGCTTTAAATAATAGAGCTAGAAGGTGTTCAAATTATTAAGTTTGTGCCGCCGGCATAGCTTTTTAAAGTGGAAACCTTTTACACTTTAGTATATACTCATGACTCAGTAAGTTATGTAAGTCGTTAATTATTAATAAAACATACCTAATTATAATTTTAGACTCTTTCAACTGATGTACTTTTGTCTAGTTATTTTTAGTTGGCAATATTATTATTCCCCAGATATTTAGATGAGAAGACAAGATGTTTCTGTAACGATATTACGCGTTTATTTGTACACTGGGTCAACGCTCGCACGGGTAAAAATAAAGAGCTCCCTAAACGTGCCACGTAGGTAGGTACTCTGTATAAATGTGGAGAGATCATAATACAAAAACGGAGGATGGAATTTATAAATGTACCCGCTTTCATTGAAGGAAAAGTTTTATTATTGTTGTCTTAACCTAAAATATTCGTAGGATAGAGCTGTTTTTGGGACATTAGGTATTACGAATGTTCTGTTGTCTGAATTGATGAATTCAACGTGGAAAGTCTTACCTCAGTACTTCATTCAATTGTCTTTATTTGGTTATTATTTTAGTCATCACCTGAAACACATGTTTATCTTTAAACTACATTCAGGCAATAGCTATTTATCAATTGTTATTATCTAGACTTTTCTTAACCTTATGAACCATAAAATAATTATACTCTTTTTTAATGTTTTAAGATTTTTATTATGTATCTACTGTCCAATTGTTTGTTTATATATTTGTTAAAGTTTTTATTAATAAATTTCATTATTATATTATTATTATTCGTAATGAATAAATACACTTTTGTGTGATATGATATCATAATCATGTGGACGATACTACGTTAACAGACCATTCTAGTTAGATACGTGGTAGTGGCTAAAAAAAACGTAGACTAGGCATTTATAACAAAAATAAACATTAGTCGCCGCAATATAATCGTATCTTTGCTCTTCAAAACTAGTATTTCTAATGAGTCGATATTACCATTTGTGGAGATCATCTAAGTATTTTTAAAAATAAAGCACTAGTAGTAGCCAGTTTTGAACATGGCATTTATTGAATGTTTAGAATAAACTTGAAATAAATATTTTCTTGAAATGAATGGTTATTAAGAAGATGTACCTATAAATTAAATTAACCACAAATTTAAATACAATCGATGACTGATAGTGAATGTACTCGTACGTTCGTCGTACTTCGGACATTATCCTGCAAGTACAAGAGTACTAACAAAATTTGCTCTCTTTAGATCTAAATATAAATTTACACTTAGATCCAGGTATATATAATAATAATAAATATATATAAACCTGCATATAATTTTCTACACGCGCGGAACTGCATGGTTTAAAAAAATGAGACGTGAAGTTGATGCATGCCTCGACGACGTCAAACTTCGCCTTGACAGTGCAAATGCTAACAAAAAATATGACGTTTAAAAATTGATGACTTTAATTAATGATTATAGTCATTTGCCATGTTAATGTCATTGCGAAAAAATATCACGTACGTTGTTGGAATGAAATCCAGTGAAAAATATTGTAGTTATTCACTGGAGATCACACAATGTTACACGGTTATACGTCTCATTTAATAACAGTGTTATTTGCAATCAATATCGGTCGATGTAGTCCTTTTCAGATGCTTTTAGGACCAGAAAAGGGTTGTGTGGTAAACGAACCTTTATCACTAGGAGAGCAGAACGCTCAAGGCGATCGCTTTTGTACATTCGCCCTATCGCCGCCGCCGTCACAGTACGACGTCAATTGCGTCCAGCCAATTGCAAGCTGTACATATTATAAATATTGGAATATATATCATTCTTAGGCGATTTCCATACTGTTAGTTATGTACCTACTTTGAATAAACTTACTCAAATTAACAAATATTTAGATACTAAATAGGTTTCCTTTGAATGCTATTTGATACAACGTACTTTCTCAAAACATTCAATAAAGAAAATATCATATAATGTGAAGTAGATATCTAATAATTATTTTTTTTATAATATATAATGTACAATCGTTTAGCATGAACAATAAAAAATAAAATGTAGGTAAATGACGGAGAAATTAATTCATCTTTTAAGCATGCTCTTAAACAATTTACTTTCAATCCGAGAAACAATCTTTTTCCAATTCCAGAAGCATTCATTCTCTTTTTTGTCGTCCATGTATACTTTCCTTAAGAACTCTATCTGTTTCTGATACAAGAATCAAGAAAACACATGCACCTCTACTACAAACTTTGCAGCCAATCAAAACTGTGAACGTATTGAAACGCATACAAACGTATACATGCAATTTACACATCATTATCGCATTGAGACTGGCTGCACACATGGATATAGTCTGGCTGTCCTTATTACACTCGCAGGCGTCTATACCTCTTTCAAACTGCATGCGAATGCATTGCGCCATTTTCTTGGCACGTGCAAACTCTTCGTCTCCTCGGTTGCCCTAGTAGATAGCAGTGAAACTTAACAGTTCACGGTAATGCTAGTGAACTTTGTGTGGAACAGATGGAGTAATGTCATGTTAAATAAAGCTTAATAAGTCAAATCGCTCAAAATCAATAATTGTCTTTCGACAAATTCAAATAATAGTAGGTACCTATATCTTTTTAAATCATATTTTAATTAGATAAAACAAAAAAGACTTTGTAGACTTGAATGCAATAGTAATCGAAACGAAAATTATGTAATAACAATTATATTTTTTTAATGTTATCTTTTTAAACACAAGTCGTAAATTAAATTGCTTGCAAAAATTTAACTGGTAAAGCTAAATTGCAAAAAAAATAGTTGCATTCCACCACTCGCCACGCGGCGTTCGTTCGAGAGTGCAGTTCAGTGCAACTGAGTACCAGGGCAACATAAGGCATTAGGAGTATGCAATGCACTTTTCTCTTCGTATGAACAATACATGCTTATAATACTCACCTACAAATATATTATTTACATATTATTTTATGTAAATAATCACAAGTGACGATGACGTACGGCTCAAGGTTTGGATGTCAAAATAACTACTACTAGGCAATAGGCATAGTCAATACTGATACCGAGAAACCGTTCAATTTGACCAAAGTTATAACTTGGAGAATAGGTACATAAGGAGAGCAACAAGTATTTATTTTTTGTGTTTTCTGTTGTTTTTCTGCGAGTGTATAGCTGCCAATACTCGTTAGAATTTGCTGTAGTGACAACAGCAGAAACGCAAGTTATACCTACTTCAGGTATTGTCGAGCTATGGTAATTATTTATATGTACCTAATGCCACGATCGCCACATTAATAATAGACTTTTCCAGAATTTTGTCATTATTAACATACAATATTTTCATTATATAATATTATAAGCTACAGGTCTTTATCGTGTAAATATTTTATTTTAAGGTTTTAAACTTTATTTTAAGAGACCTTTGTGGTAGATTGAAAGTCTACCCGTGACCACGGCCGTTGCAATCCCGTCGAAACATCGGACAATAAAACAAAGGTATATAGCCTTATAATAAAATATTTACGCGATTAAAATCGCGGAAGTTTATGAACATATATAGCATTTTCATTATCTTCTCTTAATGAGGTATAGTAGTAATCTTTGATTTCAGATTATAATAAAATAACCTTAAAATATTTTACATCAGTATAGCATAAACTTACACGGACGAATCAGATAATATCCATGGACCTTGTCCTGACATATTTACGATCACCACAAAATCAAGCAAATTGATCGAGCCGTTCTCTAGTGATGATCAGTCATACACTAGTATAGTATTATATTATCTGTGGTCATACATAGGAATGATTTTTATTTATATAGAGCGTAGGTGTAAATTGAAATAATAATAATTCAAATGATAAATGTTTTAAAAGTGCAAGGCAAGCGCTTGACAAGGATCAAGCACTTACCGTGCTCTTGATAACAGTTGGGACCACAGAGGAGTTTGGTCGAAACATGTTAAGGTAGCTCATTATCACCTGCTATTACTAACTTTAACAGGACTAGAAGTCGTTTCCAACACGATAATACTAAAATAGAAGAAAATAAAACTATTTATGCATATTGAATAAAGGACCAGTCCAATTTACTAGTCACACCAAAAAGGATTTTTAAATTCAATATAGTTGGCGAGACAAAACTATTTTTTATACGGACGTAATGTTTTGAAAAACATTCAACGAGTCGTAATGACCAGATGTATACAACCCAATTTGATTGAGAAATCATAACACTCTCTTATGCAAATATTTTTCTTTATTGTCATCGAGATACTTATTAATGTATTGTTATTGGGATACGTTTGGTTATGGGAAAGCGTGGGAATCGATATACTTTGTTGACTTATTATAAACAAACTACGGACATTGATTTGCAATAACGTTTGATGTTTGTTTACAAAGATTAAATCTAAGCATGAGTGCTTATTGATTAATGCAAAATATTATATGAGATGAATAATGCTCTCGCTTTTACTCATTTCCAAGTCAGTTATTACGCGAGACGCGTAGTAGTGAGCGTTAGACGTAACAGGCGTTGCTTTCTAAGCAGTGAAGGTGAGGTGCACGCTCTGCGCATTGCTCGCAGTTCAAGTTTAGAGTTGCGCGGATAATTGCAGAGATCGTTGCACTTCTAACGCCCTGCGCAGGGGCAACGAACGCACGCAGCTGCCCGGGAAATAGATCCCGTCCCGACTATTTCAGAGCATGCTTGCTTAGTTAGACACTGACTGCTCCCGTGCATCGCCTTAGCTAACGACCTACCTGTAATGTGAGAACCTGACGTGAAAAAATACAAGCGAGCTTGAATTATTAAATTGCATACAGATAACCTGAGCACTGAGCTCTGGTCGTATCAACAAGTTTATATTTCTTGCCTAGTCGTTTTATTTCAATTGATTGCAGTAGAAGTTTAATATTTTAGCATTAAAAAAATAATTGAACTCCAATTGTGGAACATTTTCGTAAGGAATATAGATATAAACCCAAACATAGATATAGTTGGTGTATGCATGGCCCACTTAATAGCGCGAAGTTCACCGGGGCGTTGCACTTTCTGTGCGATTCAACTGCGGCGGTGTGATGCAGAGCGGCGGCGCGGGCGCACACCCGTCCGCGAAAGTGATTCATTATGTGATCCGAGCTGTACAACGTGCACTCCTATTGTTTGTATTTACCATTCATTTATTTAAAATACTCTAGATCTTCGTATTTCTTTTTTTGCATGTATTTATTTTTCTACAGCCAGATATATACGTAATTTGGGTTAAGAGTTATAGTTGCTAGGTTCCAATCTGAAATATTAAAATTCGGAAAAGTAAATAATATTACAAATCAATAAATAAATATTTCCTGTTAAACAAAATACACTATATAGTTACCTATTTTATTTGCATTTACCAGAATTGCTTACTAAAATTTAATAGCTATATACTTAATGATATTGATCAAAAAAGGCTTTTAAAGTCCTGTTTTTTTATCACTGCATGTTATTAAAAATTTAATAAAAATGTCTAGCTTCGAACACGCTAATCCTGTTAATAACTCGGAAGAGCGGAGTCTCCTCTCACAAGCATTATATGGCTTAAATGGAGACTCCAAATGTAATGTAATGTACCCAAATGTAGAAAAAGAAATAAACATTTTTATTTTTATTTATTTTATTGTTTTTTTTTACAGTTTTTTTTAGTTATGTATTTGCGTATCAAATTTGGGAGACTATCTCTTTATTCATAATAAACAAATAAATCAGGAGATGTTTTAAGAGCATTTTAAGTATCGAGCTTCTATTCAATTTTGAAAACGGAAAGAAAAAATGCTCATAAAACTGCGCCATAAGTGTGCTAATTTATTTGTTTATTGTGAATAAGGGGATTTTTTTAGAGACTTATTTTGATTAAAATCGATACGATAGACTATTTCAGTTTCAATCAAACTAGCTAATGCAGCTAACATGTCAATTGTGAAATGATAGAAAGAAAACTACCTATTACTTTATACATACATATTTGTTTATTGATGAATGACTCGAAAAACAATAAATAGAAGACTAATTTTGATTTTTAAAATGTTTAAAACTTTTTTTTTCCTAATTTATTTTTTATATTTGTTATCTGCACAAGAAATCATTAAACTTTAAAGTTATAAGTATTCGAAAAAAGAGTATAAATATATTTGTAACTTGGAACGAGAATCAATTAAAATAGCTCTAACATTTGGAGTCAAGCACCTTCAGGCAAGTACTAACTCGGTGACTATAGTGCGCTGTACATATACATTATAAAAGTGGTTTGAGCGCAGCGGGTTGGGAATGTTAGCAATAGAAAAAAAACCTGCAATGTTAGAAGTATCTAAGCAAGTCGGGTGCACTGGCCGAGCAGTGCCAGTGACCTGCAAGTGAACGCGACTTGTCGGCGAATGTGCTAGAGAACTCGTAGCCACCCGCTACGCGATAGCTACGCGCGTAGATCACTTTTTTAATAAGCTTAACCAATTTCCCACAAAAAAGCTTATTCATTTTTACATCGGTGACTAAGAACCTATGATATCCTTTTTATGTCAAAGGGAATCGTTATAGATATGGACAACACTTAAGCAAGAGTTAATATTTCGGGGAAATTCTATGTTTCACCCTGTTTTTCTCGAGGGTGAGAACATGACGTGTCCTAATCAATACAGGAAATCCCTATGAACTCGAAACTGCGATGACTCACTGCATTTGATTCAGTACAGAGAATGTTATTTGAATACTTAGTTTCATTTTGAGTATATTTTGTGTGATGATCATGATGGTTTATTCTGTGTCTGGGTGTTATTTATCTATAATATGTATGTATTTAGAAATATATAAGTATGTTTATCAGTTGTCTGATTTAAAAAGTATAAGCTCGGCTTAGTTTAGGATCAGTACTGCGAGCACGAAACATTTGTCACTTTCCTATCGTTTCCGTATTCGAATAGAAACGGTAAGATTTTGTATGAAAACTTGATCAGCGCCGTGGTGTGCGTCAAGGGAACTAAAATTTGGCAGCATGAACCCCGTAGTTTCGTCATCGAGTAGTAATAGTATCGTAATAGAACAGTTACCATACAAATGTATATAAAACGGCAGCATGAACATTTTTTGACATAAGGTATCGTGAACTTACGACACGTTGCCATGGAGACGCACGTTAGCGTCTCTCTGTAATTTTTAAGGTGAGATTACAATTGTGAGGTGTATTATTTACTAAAAATGAATTAAAAATGTCCTCAGGACCCCATAAAATGTTTTCTGTGGTTTTCAAGGAAGCGAAAGACGAGAATCAAGGTTCGTAAAGTTTACGTTACAAACTTCTAGAGCCAGAAGGAGGTTTACGTTTTTTTTAATTTAGATTTTACATCCTTAAACAATTCTCACAGGAGTTTTATATCCCAATTGACATTTAAATTAGGATGCAGACTAACCAATGAATGTCTTAGAACTTCGCTTTAAAGTTAACTCAAAAACGAGTAAAATTATTAGTTTAGAGCAAATTAATGCCGAATATGTCGCGGATTTCGTGGACCGCAAACATTCGCGACCGCCGCGGAAATGAAACGCGTCGTGAAGTAACTTAACAACATTTTCACGGATTACGTGATCGTATGAGCGCACCGTGAGTTCTTAGCCTAACTCACGTAATCGTATCGAGTCAACTATACGAATACGGATACGAGAGTTGGTCGGCAGCACGAACACTTGAAACATACGAGACTACACGATAACGCAAGTTTTTTATTTTTTAATTATATAATGCCTAGTTTATAATATAAATTGAACGAATGTAAATGAATGACACGTTCAAAAATCGCTATCGTCCCATTTATTAAATCATTTATCTTGCTAGAAATATACACTATAATACACTATATATAATGTACATTAAAATATTACACTGAAATTACAATTTTGGAATTATATAATATGAACAAAATAAAAAAATCCAACTGTTACGATTTCTGAACATGGACCTTTTGTCGTTGACAATCCGCGTCAGAGTGACATAACGCGCAACGCTTTAAGTTACTAATTTTATAATTTTATTTTAGGTGTTAGTTGCTCAAACCAAAATGAAATTCTAAAATATTTATGCTAGTAGGAAGAAATTGCGATGCGTGTAATATCGTCATCGTAACATCGTCGAAATAACTGACGTGATTCTTCATTTACATTAAGACAAGTTCATTATATGTAATAATACAGTTGGAGAAAAGATAAAGGCAATAAATACAATTATACTACAAAACTGCACTTTATTGATTAAATAGGTTCTAGGTACAGACAAGACTACAAGCAAGATTCTCAGTGCGTAGTATTTAATCGGCTAAAGGTAGCCTTCCCGAGAAGCGAGGTGTAGTTGGTGTATCGTCTTCCCTCAGCAGCCAATGCTGCTGGATAGGTTGTCATTAACCAGGATCTTTGTGGATAACGTCAAACTATCTGCAATCATATTAAATCACATTATTTTTACAATACATATTGTTTTATCAAAATAAAGAACTTATTTTTGCAAATGTTTTTTTTTCTTATTTTTGAATGAATGAATATCATTCTTTTGTGTAAAATTATTTTCACTTACTTATATATAAATAGCATGCAGGTAGCTTTGTTTAGAAAGGGGCATTAATAAATGTGCTATGTATGTAATGTGCTCATTGTCGGTTTGTTAAATGTCTCAGCAACTTCTTCCTCCACATTTTTACGGACTTTTGTTTGGTCTGAATGTTTATCCATGCCAACCACGCTTTGGTAGCGTTATATTATGCCGAAAGCACAAAGAATCTGTAATTTAAACGCAGTTTTAAAACTCATATGTAGACAAAAAATGTCCTGTATATTAATCAAGGATGTATCTATACTCTATATTTAATGTCTTCTAAGCTAATTCTTTTACTCGTTTTTGAGTTCATTTTAAAGCGAAGTGTACCTAAGACTTTCATTGGTTGGTCTATATCTTATTTTGAATATCAAATGATAATTCCAAAAATACTTTGTTGTTCCAAGCGCTTAATAAAACTCTTGTGAGTATGATTTTATTATTGATGATTCTCGTCTTCCTCTTCTTTGCATCCTAAGCCAAAATATATTTTATAGGGTCTTATGGACGTTTTTACTTAAATTTTATGTAAATTACACCTTACAATAATACTCTCACCAAAGAGAATAAAAACTTTCCGTAGTATGTTTTTAAACTCTTTGATATAAACTCACCATAAATGATAGTGAGAACCAAAGAGAATATAAAACTGATAACGCTTACGTACGTCACCATGACAACGAGTCGTAAGTTCACGATGTTCACCATAGAGACTATCTCCTCCATGATGTTCTCGTTTTTGTTAATCCGGGTTAATATCTCTATGGTGTGTGCTGTCTACTAAGTAGCGGCTACTACCGGGCACCTTTTTACCAAACTTCATCAATATTCATAGAGTAGGTAGTCTGAGTTAAATGCCTGTAACATACGGACGGACAAATAGACAGACAGACAGACATGACGAACCTTATGGGTTCCGTTTATGCCACTTTGGCTACGGAACCCTAAAACAAGTATGCGATCTAATCCAAGTCCAATGTCTTCTTCTAGTTGCTTCCTCTAGCAATAGTAACAAGTAATCGACCAGTTAAATAACAATTTTCGAACTGCTTTTTGACCCGGTTATGTGTTTAACGTATAACCTTCCAATGTTCCTATGTCCCTTCATAGTTTCATAACGGCTCAACCGATTTTAATAAATGATACGTCATTAGATTCACCTCGATGACGCGAGTATCACTGGGTACATAAAATTCTTTAAAAAATCTTTGTGGCGTATTTTATGAGCTTTAATGTGCGGTCTGAGAAAAAATATATTTAGAAGACCCTAGAGTGGAGTATCATATTAAAGGCGAGTTTGAAAATATGATCCATAAGTTTGAAAAAAGTTTGGAGTGACAATTTATTGAAACAAAGTTGTAATGAAACAAATTTAATAAAACTTATTAAATAGCTCTTTAATTATCTTACAATGACTAAAAAGTACTAAATAAAAATAAAAAATATACTAAAAAAAAGGGGTTGCACTCCGTGAGTGCCGTCAGAAGTAAAAACTTGAACATTAACGTTGTGCATTTTTTAATATTTTGGAATTTTTGGGAATGTTTTCATTATTTTGAAACCAAAAAGCCAAATATGAAATTTCACATGTCTAACTTTAAAACTGATGCAGTTTTATACAAACTTACAACCACCATTTTACCACCATATAGGATGAATTTCCAAAAAAACCCTTTTTATCGTATAT
Organism: Herminia tarsipennalis; assembly: GCA_945859575.2. Taxonomy (NCBI): domain Eukaryota; kingdom Metazoa; phylum Arthropoda; class Insecta; order Lepidoptera; family Erebidae; genus Herminia; species Herminia tarsipennalis. Next base: position 14,117,332 of record OX243840.2, read on the forward strand.
CTACATTATATAAGAAACTAGCTTCCACCTGCAGTTTCATTCGCGTTAAATTTGGATTGCCATATCACCCCTTTAAAGATTTGCTTGAGGCTCTGTAGAGGATGGTGTTGTATCCATGAACCACTTGAGAACAATTTAACAAAATTTGATAAAAATTGGTACCAGAGAAAACAGTGTTTGTATGTATGTAATGGGTAATACTTTTTTATTATTATTAACGTTAAAAGTATAACGTAGGCATATACCACGCTATGAAAGGTACGTGTGAAACAGGAATAATAAAAAAACGCTCGGTGGCTACGATACGATACTGTGGCTTAAAAATAAAAAATAGGCATATAATAATATATGTAGGTATTTGTGTGGCGGCATATTCAGACATATTCCTCCCCCGCCCTCCCCTCGGTGGTTATTGTGCTAGAGTTGAATCTAATGCCCCCCGCCCCCTCTAGTCATGCGAGCAACTCACACTTGGCCCGTTGAGTCAATAGTTGTCCCCCATGAATTAAGTTCTGGATCCGCGCCTGATTTTGTTGCGTAATATTTTAAAACTATGATATCTCCTAAGATATTCATTGAAATTAAATGAAGTAAGAGCAATTTTGTTCAAAATTAAATATTTGTGATGAATAACGTATTTATTTGGATAAGGGTTAACACCATGTTTATTAGAATACTTTCGCTAATAAATGCATTATTTAGAACAGATTTGATTACCATTAAAAAGGTAATAGTGGGTTAACAACGACCAAAGATAGACATTTGCTGTCGCTGACTTTTTTTAGATTTTTTTAAGAGGAACCATTCCGTCATACATTGTTGTTGTGTAACTTTGACCGTTAACGTCCTAATTGATCATAGTGTGATGTTATATAGCCTATAACCTTCCTCGATAAATGGGATATTCAACACAAAACATTTTCAATTCGAACCAGTAGTGCTTGAGATCACGTTAAAACAAAACGACAAACAAACTCTTCAGCCTTATAATATAAGTATAGATACGTCTTCTAAATTTCACGTTTCAACTATCAGAGGTTTCGGCTGTGCGTTGATCCATTAGTCAATCAGTCAGTCGGTCAGAACTTTGAATTTTTTAATAGACTATCATTCCATCTCTAACATTCACTTCTTTTCATTCAAAAATTTTTCCAACACTTTTAACGCCGCTTTCATAATCTCCATCCACTGAGCTTGCAGCTGCAATTCGGTATCCCGCTGACGAAGCTCAATATCTCTCTGCCGGATCCTCTCTCTTTCTAATTCCAGATACATTCTTTCTCTATCCCTTGCATCCTCTCTTGCATTCGTCTCACATTCAAGAAAATAATCGGAAATGTTCGCCTTGCGCTTTCTGTTTTCATTTTTTTTTTGTGGTGGCAATGGTGGAGGTTGTGGAGATGGTAAAAATGTTTGAGATGGTAGGGATGGTTGCGATAGTATGATTGATGGAGATGGCGGAGTTGCTTGAATTGTGGGGAATATAAGTGAATCGGATCTCGAAGATGCGGTGGGTGCTGGTAAAACTCGGGGTATAGGTGATGGCACATGTCTTTCGTCCCTACTGTGGCTAGGCATATTCCATATTAAGTAGGTACAGACACAGACTACAAGTATACCTACACAATAATAATATATTAACTGCAAACTATGCGTTGTAGCAGTTTAATATTGTAATATTAAATTACTACAACGCATAAGTTAATTTTAAACTGCCTCTCTTTTATAACCATAGTTTGTAGCGAGTAATCTAGATAGTTACCTTTTGGGTTTGTCGGCTTTGCTGGATTTTTGATTTCACTCTATAATATATTTTTAATAGAATTCTCTTTAATATATTTTTAAGATCGTGATCCACAATCTTATTTCCAATTTTCGTAACATATTATTAGATACAATACATTAGGTAGATATAAGTTTACAAAACACGTCAACGCCAACTTCAGGTATGGCCATACCCACAGCTGCCTGGACCCCAGTAATCGCTAAAACGCGTTGTTCGAGGTCCGTCAGGTATATATTTTGGGCTGGTCCACCACCTGTACCCTGGACTCCTCGGTTGCTTTTAGCCCATTTTGTTTTTGAGTTTTTTTTAAAACTGCTCCAAACCTTAAGCAAATTAAATAAAATAATTACGTATACAACGCTTAAAAATGGTGAATAAAGAAGTATGAAAAGCTTATAAATTGTGTGCCAACTGAAACTTACTTTCCGCCAATTTTCTTCGGTGCGAGTCTCGCCTATCCCTTGGCTGTTTAACAACTCCGCCAGCTCTTGCCATTTTTTATTTGTCCACTGCCGTCCGTTGGGCATATATTGGGGCTTTGATAAATCTCCATGTCTTAAAATAATAATGATTATGTTTATAGGTTCGCCATTTAGTACCTATATAAAACGAAACAACGGAAACGAAAAATACTTACTTCTCCATAAACACTACCAAAATCGTAAATTGTGTGATAGTGGTTGGTGACATTTTTACTTTTATTTTATTAATTTGTAACGAATTATTGAATAATACTATGATATTTAAAGCCTGCGCGTTAATTTGCACTGACATGGGTTGTCAAGGTCAAAGACAAAAACGACCACGTTTAGAAATTATAAACCTTGGTACATTTTTTCTGTTTACAATATATAATTACAAAACATCCATTTCAAGTTAATTATCAATGTACTTTACATATGATACGATTTGTTTAATGTATTTCTATTTTTCAAGACTTATTAGCAAGATAAATTACTAATTAAATAGAACGATAGCAATTTTTGAACGTGTCATTCATTTACATTCGTTCAATTCATATAATGTATACTGGGCTTTACTAACGTTATCGTATAGTCTCTACGAGAGTAACTTATAGCGTTCGTGCTGCCGACCAAAGTATAGTATCCGTATTCGTATAGTTAGCTCGATACGAATACGTGACGTAGGTATCGAATGTTCATGCTCGCAGTACAGATAGCGTTGTGTGAGTTTTCTCCAGATATTATTATTATTTTGTTTGTGGCTACAGTTTTGTGACCAGTGATATATTAAAAACTTATTGGAAAGTACTTTTAAAAACTTAACCTTACCCCTACTAAAATAGTTTCTAAAAATAGGTTTAAGTAGTTTTACAAATTTGAATACTATTATTATTTTCTATATCTGAACTAAATTGATATCGTTGTCAATGTTAGTATATTAAAGGCACTGTGTCTGAAATGCATGATGTAAACAAATTCAGTACATTAAATGTATGACGAATGCCGAAACATTTACGATGCAGTGAGCAAGATGTATTGGGACCTGTGGGTGTCATCGTACGGGTATGACCGTTGCGACATCTTACTTTAAAAATATTTATTGACAACATACGAATAAGAATTGAAAACATCTGGAAAATCGGGCAAGTGCATGTCGGGCCACGCACAATGTCGGGTTCTGTAGCTGCCCAGCACAATAATGGGGTATTAGAAGTGGGTTTTCTGTTGTTTTTGTTTTAAACTACAACAACGTTTTAAGTAATTTTCAATGGAATTTGTACGAAAATTTTGTTACATCTTACTGGGTCTGGTGTTACTCATAAATTTGTGAAGTCTACTTAACAATTTCATTATATATACTAGTACCCTGATTTCGTTAACAACCGTTTAGCTGACACGGGTTCCTTAATCGAAAAATGATATTGACAACTCCTATTGTTTTTATAAGATCTATCTATCGACATTTTTTTTTTCAGCTGATAAATTAATTACATCCCTGCACTTTACGTGTTGGGGAGGTACCCGAAAAAAATAGATTTTCAAGATTTTATTCGACCACTTTGTCGGCGTAACTAATGTATATAAATTAGCTTTCTGGTACTAAGGGTATCTGAGTTAAATCGAGTTATTTTCCCTTTTATTTATACGTTGAACACTTAATATGCAATTAGCTGATTATATAAATAAAATCTCTGATTTTCCATTACGCTTATGTTTAACATTCGATGAAAAATGTTAGTATTTAGTTAGATTTGTTGGCTTAAATCGATTGCAGTACGAATGAGATTTTCTCATTTGATTTGCCTTCATTTAATATGAGTTATCGATAATGGAATGCGGAGATTACTTTGACGACTAATTGAGTACTAGGGGTATATCTACTTGAAGTGGAAAGTGCGAGTGAAAATGTGCAACTAACCGGCACTGTCCCGAGTAGCGCCCCGGTGCCTGCGATAACGTACTATTACCAGCAACAAGTATCTAATTAGTTATCCGGAAAACCTGTCCTAAGTGGTGCTCGTAATTCCTACTCCAGAATACTAACACGCCTATATAGCGTATGTCATTCACTACTCTATATTTTTACTTTTATTTGTATTCCTTACGGACTTGGATAAAATGAAACTAAAATCCTCACTCACTCATAATGTATATAGTGCAATAACAAAACTTCATTTGTAATCTTTAACTTTTGTAACACTATGTTTTGAGGAAACATCTAATTAGGCAGGTAGTGTACTTAAGTTTGGATAATATTTTTTTAGATTGTGTCTTCTTTTATTTCTAGCTGTATAGATATTGACGAGTATTGAATTTAGATTTAATGTGTTGTCTTTTTTCCTCGAATTACACTAAAATAAATAAGATGTAAGAGAACAAAAGACTAAGCGTAGGTAACTAAATACGTAGCTACTGGTAGCTGCATATGTATATTGTTTGTGTGTGTGCAACATCGCATTAAATCTTCTCAATGGATGCATTGTGATCGTTATTTGTGTGATTCAGTTTAAATATTTGAAGCACGTATGGTGGCAGTAAAGATGAGAATGGAGTATCGATATCAATGCAGAGTGCGCGGGCGCGGGTGCCGGTGCGGGTGCGGTCAGTTTTTGCTGTACGTAGCGAGTTGCGGGCGCGCATACTGATGTGCGACCCGCGGGCGCCTGGGCGCGCGGGCACCGACCCGCCCCTGAACGCCCGGCGCTTGACCTCAACGCACCCGCACTTCCCGCCACCCTGGGAAATCTATTACAGCTTTAAAACAATTAGAAACTTTTTTAACTGGCAAGAAAATGGGTGATATTGACATTGTTCTAGAACCTAGAAAACGCTTTAGCAACATAACACTGAGAAATATGAATAATTTATACTGCTGTGGGTTTTCCAATGCTTAATGTTAACCTGCTTGAACAAACTAGCTGAGATAACTATTCTCCACTACTATTAGATACCGACTGTTTTTTTTCATGAAGACGTTAAATATTTTCAATAGTTCAATGAATATTTAAATAAGACTGGCCTGTTGGTTTAGTGGCTAGCGATCCTGACTGCTAAGTCGGAGGTCGTGGGTTTGATCCCCACCCACAGGAAAAATCTTTGTGGGATGAGCACGATGTCTGTGTCTGGGTGCTGTTTATCAATAATAAATATGTATTTAAAAATATATAAGCATGTTTATCAGTTGTCTGGTTTTCATAGTAGGTACAAGCTTTGCTTAGTTTGGGATCAAATAGCGTTGTGTGAGTAGTCCCAAGATATTATTATTATATTATTTGACGCTGATGGGTCTATCTATATCTTTCTTATTTGAACTAATGTCTCAAATGAGGAGCGCGGTACGATGACATTTAGATTTTTGGCCCAACAAGGATTTGGGTGTCACTGATAATGTTATGGGCTAGCGTGATGCTGACCAATAGGCGTACGAAATTCTTGAACTTTCATTGCTTAAGTTTACGGGGACTATTCTAACTAATATTTGGATAAGGACAAAAAGTTCGAACCCATGGACGATTTTCTGGAACGAGTTGATTAAATAGATGTTCCTGGATCTGTAATAACGACCTCATTTTTGATCGAAACTTCGTTTTCATTGAATTAGAGTAGGCCTCCTGTTCGTCTCCTCATTTCGTAATATAAAAAAGACGTCGAAAAGAGATAATGGGCCATCAAAGTAAATCAATGACAAGTATTTTGACTATAAGTGGGTAATTAATAGTGTGGACTCCATATATGAGTAGATATTATTTTCATGATTTTTGCTATCATTTTGACAAAGCATTGAAAATGTTCGGCTAAATCTTAGAACCTCTGAATTAGGAGTATATACATAGATATGTACATTATATGTCTGTTCTTGACGTCTGAGAGATACTCGTAGAAAGAAACATGAACAGTGAATTTCGATATTATGATTGCTTGGTTGGAGCTAGTTGAGAGAACTACCCTAATCTCATTTACGAACTGTTTTGAATACCATTAAATACGTAACAATAACGTAATTAAAGCAGTTCGTAAATATAGTACAAAGTATTCTAAATTCTGAATCGATTCTATTAGGGTTTTATAATAATAGACATAGCTCATGAATTAGTTTCAATCTGAGTCACAAAACCGGTAGAAACTTCTAAACATCCTTGGGGCGTAGCGATCAATGATCACAGAATACGGACCTTACCACGGGTCCGTATCGAATCGAAATCACTAACGTGGGTGCCATTCCTGTACAATCTGTATTACTTTTCTGTAAAAGTGAGTTCAGTGTGTTCGAGTATTGAGTTCTAAGCGATATTAAAACGAGAAGTAAGTTGTGGTAGGGGTGAGGCGCGGGTGCGCGAGTCGACGGCCGCGGCCAAGGCCCTCGGTCAGGGACACGCTATCTAACTCGATTATACCAACATAATACAACAAATTGCAAGAGCTAAGAGCTCCATCGTATTATATTTACTGTACTAAGTGAGGAATCAGATTATTTAATTAATATTCTAAGAAGTCAATAGATGTTGAAGTTCGCAAGTTATGAATATTAAGTTATCTCAGACTTTTCATATTAGATACCACGTACCTACTGAAACCAACATCAATTCTTTTTTTTATATTTGTCTCTGTTAGACATATGAAATGTGTTCAATGTTTAGTCTGTCGAGTTAGTGCACTTTTTAACCACCTTAAAAAAAAGTGGTTGTCTGTGTAACCCGTTTGTATGTATGTTTGCGATTTTCTCGATAGCTAGTGATCCGGTTTAAATGAGGTTTTCGTTTTGACTGCATATTTTTCTGGGAAGGTTTTAGTGTCTAAAACGTTGTCCTAGCATATAAAAAACCACAGTCAGTGTCAAACAGACAGTCTATATCTCATAGACTAAAACATAGGAGTACGTCAGTGAAATTTGCATTCGGCGATGATGTAATTTAAAGGCGGTTCAATTGTCTTGAAAAAGTTTCAGCCACATTTGGTTTATTTATTTTCTCTTTGTAAAAATCTCGTTTTCGGGAATAATTTACGTGTCTCAAGTTCGAGGTTCTTTCCCCAGCGGCTCGAAATGACGATTTAGGTAATCGTGATAACTATCCTGTGTTCTTTCCCAGGACTAAAACCATAATTATATCAAATTTCATCTAAGTTCAGCGCGGCTTAAGCGTGAAAACGTAATCGACGGACAGAGTTACTTTCACATTTGTAATATTATATATAGTTTGTATTCAAATTACACCACATTTTGATATAACTGATTGGCCGAAGCGGACCACTATAGTATAATAAATTAACTTTAGCTCTGACCTATTTATGGTCTTTACTGGGGTCAAGAAATAAACATATCATATTGTTGGTAAAATAAAAGAAGATTATTATTAGAGAATTACTACAGTTGTATATATATCATATTTTCAAGAACCTGGTATTATAAAAGAACAATATTATTTGTACAACATTAACTAATAGTGCCAAGCGCCAATAGGGCTCGCACACGAATGATTCTGTCCTGAACGAAATAAAAAAAAAGTTTGTTTGCCTGTACGGGAGCCTCCTGCAATCGGTAGAAAATACAGGTTTTTTTTACAATTTTTAACTTCCTACCCTTACCCCACAAAAGAAACTTACCTCTTTGCAAAATTTCAGCTCTCTAAGTATAAGGGTTTGGGCTGGGCGTTGATGAGTGAATGAATATTTCAGGACTTTCATTTACATTTAATAGACTAGCCGCCGGCTTTGGCTTCGCACGGACTTTTATCCACTATTTGTATACATAACTAGTTGACCCTTCGTCAGCGTCAATTTTCTCCGTTTTTGCTATTCACACAAAAATACTAAAATCGTGATTTAAAAAAATACCCTAGGCAGCGGCAAGCGGCTTTGTTTTATACTATACTAGCGGACACCTGTGACTTTGTACGCGTGGATCCTGTTGTATACATTATACATATAAACCTTCCTCTTGAATCATTCTATCTTATGCTGAATACTGCATAAAAATCCGTTGCGTAGTTCAAAAGATATATGCGCACAAACACTGGGCGCGACTTTATTTTATACTATGTAAAGAAGATGAGGCGATATTCACTTCAGAGAAGTTATGAAAATTAAGAGCTTTATAATTCAGGGATTTGTAACAAAATTAATATACAATGTGTACCATCCATTCACATGCATAAGAACTAATCAACAGCTAACTGAGTGCATCTTTAGTAATTCCTCCTTAGGTGCATGTACTCTGAGAAGCCTTTGAGGTTTTATAAAAGTGTATTCGTTAGCTTGTAATGTAGCAGACTGTATTGTGGGCTGCGATTACCCTTGGTACGTGCAAGGGTATATTTGTGTATGTTCGGTTACACTACACTTTGGTGCGGAAACGAGGTGCGTCGGGTTTCTCCCGTCTGGCCCCACACCACTGAGCCGCCCTGTCTGCAAGCCCCCCTGCCTGCACCGAGCCTGTTGCCCCCTCTCGGATGTAATTCACTCTCACTAACCCACTGCAGCACAGTCAATCATGCATATTGTACCGTCTGCCTAATTCAAGGTGATAGCTCTAGTTCTAGTATCTACAAATGGTATCCCAATTATATCCATCTTGTATCTGTGAATGCTCTTGCTAGTACAATTTTATTAACGTATCTAATTAAAGTTGTATAAAGTATAGACAAGTAAAATATTGTCTATCTCATTTTAGAAGAAACATAAATTATTTAATACGTAAGTACAGAGCCAGCCGATTCCAGTTTCCCCATGTAGACATATTTCAAATAAAAATGAGGTATATACTTATGACTAGCACTTGCCTACAGATTACCCTATTGGCTATATTATTAATACAGAGAAGTAGGTTTGTTAGGTACTTTAGCATGTTCTATTTAAATTAAACACAGACAGAGGTGAGGTAAAAAAAGACCTATTGTAATTTGTATTTCGGTAAACTACATAAAATTTTACTGTAATAAATCTGTAACGTGCTGAACAATAGATGCATTATGTATGCGTATAGCGTACTATGCTACGTGAAAACACCTTTCATAATTTTTCATCTCTATTTCCCTCGGTTTTTGTTCGCATATCATACGCCGCGTCACTCAAAAGCTTCAGCGTGTTCTCTTTTTATAATGTCTGCAAGTCCGTGGTGAAAGCGCCAGGGCAGCGGGGCGAGGCATCGGGTTGCGCGGGGTGCGGGGCGGAGGGGGGTGCGATGTCGAGGGGAAGTGCCCCCATGTCTAGACTGGGTCGGTAGTTTTCCGGGATTCAGTTGGCTTTGCCTGCAGTCTGCTCACCCACTCACTGCAATGTAGCTACATAGCTAAAGATGTTTATAGCATGTCTGAGGACCCTCGTCGCGTCAGACGCAGTTTTTGTATTATTTGTCTATAACGTTGTTTTATACTGTCAGGGTGGAATGGAAGTATAATTCTGCGAGGGCTGTTTTTAATTATAAAGCTATTATACCTATTGCCATTAAATATATCGATAATACGCGACTATCTGTTTAAGTCATTATGAAGTTAATAGAAAATCGGTCAATGAACTGAATTATATTATTAACATGATTATAGCTTAGTCCGATGTGATTACTACTAGATATGCGGTAGGTATATATTAAACAAAAGTATAGATATTTATTAAGCAAAAAATTGCCTAAATTCACGTTTTTATTGTGTAACAAGACATTGAAGGAATTTTCATGTGGTGTCTGGTTTTCAATGCGTATAAAATTGGTTATTATATTTCTATTTCTTACAATGATACAAACTGATTTTTTAAATTAACTAGGATAACAGTTTCGTGAATACATATAAATTTAAATGTACGGAGGAAAAAAACGTCTCAGACAGGACTTGAACCCGCGACATTCGTGAATCGTTTCATATGGAGGCTAAATTCGACTTAAGCTAGCATGTCTCGTCGTCGCAGTTGGTAACGGCTTAGGGCCGGTACCCCTAAGGTTCCGGGTTCAACGGTTACCGCCTGAGACGATTTTTTCCTCCATACGTTTAAATTTATATGTATAAAATTAACATAAAAATTATTCAAAAGTTACATATATTTAGCCGTTGTATTCTATTAATATTTTCTGTGACCGTGTTATAGCATGTTTCGTTAATTATAACAAAAGTTATGCCTACTGAACTTTTTTTCCTCTTCCCTCCGATATTATTAGGTAGGGATTATGGCTCGCACATTTTGTGCATACACCAGTCAGCTTATTTTCTTTCTAGTTTTCTTCTTTAAATAACAAAGTCTCGTTCTTGTCCAGTTCTCACGTATTTCAAATATATTTTACACGTTAAACGTTAAGAGCTGTAAAATAGTGACGTGTCAGTTTGCCGGCATTTTTACAACACAACTTTATTTCTTCAATGGGCTAGTTTCTAGTCAAAACTACTCTTTATGAAATGTTAAAACGCAGGTTTTATGAAGATCTCATACAAATGCTAGACTATGACGTCACTATTTTTACTTGTCTAATGTCTTCTTTTTGTGATATGATTAATGATAAAAAATCTCATTTCTCACAAAATTTTATCGGGACGTAATCGTTGGTAGTTTAAATGCTAGTTTTATTTATTTATATTTTTTTTTGTTTACCTAGGAAGCTAGCCTAGTAGTCATATTGTCTTTGATAAACCTTTCTTTGATATACCCAGAGATAGAAATCTACTTTATCTCCGTGGATATACCTTATAACTTTCTGACACAACTTAAAAATCAAGTAATCTTAGGCCATAGATGATAATGACATGAAGAAGATGTTCAGTATGCGACGGAGAGTGCTTGAGCTTAAAATCTATTATGTCTTATGTTGAAAATTCCAACTTGTCACAAACACATTTGATATAAATTAGTGACCTATAGCATTTTGTGTTTTGGGATTCGTTTCGTGTATCATAATACCTATATCGTACAAGAATTAGTATGTTACAAGATTGTTACGGAAAGGCTTATAGGTCGAGTAACACGTCGTCCGCTTGGTTTCCTGGGAGCTACAGTCTCCAATTCACACTAAACAACACATTGAAGGTTCATAGGCGCGTCTATGAATTACCAACAATAGGCCATTTCCATGTAACAGGCCTTTGTGATATGAACTACATGCGTATGCATAAATAAGTGAAACTTAGATCGGGTTTAACAAAACTGAACGCGTATACTTATGGATATAATGCGGTTAATGCGCGGCGGCTGCCTGCGTTTTTTTAGTTCCGAAGCTGTTCGCTAAATACCCAGTTCATCAATTATCTCGAATTAATAAACTGCACGATTTTTACTGTTAAGTAAAAGCGCTGTTGACGTGTTGATTGGATTTTAGTTATCGGATTGCATCGTTTAACTGTAGCCAACATCGACATAAGATAATATGTCGATGTTGGTATACACTGTGTTTAGTTTTTTGTAATGAAAATTGCAATGTAGCTACATAGCTAAATATGTTTTATTATAGCTTGTCTGAGGACCCTCGTCGCGTCAAAAATGGGCCAAACTAGTATGACAATTTGACACGGCGCGTGTTGTAGAGAATCCCGTGTACGTAGTAGTAACTAATATGTTTACGCTGTTAAATATGGCTGATGTACATCAGCAATATTTACTATATTATCCTAGCATTCAAAGCTTACAAAATATACATAAGCTTACAGACTGTAAGTGGTAAACAAGCATTTAGATATATTAAAAGTATAAATGAAAAATTGGCTCGGGTGGGATTCGAACCCGCGATCATAAGGAATCATCTGTCTCTGCGCCGTTAACTCTGGTACCGTAACTACTCGAATTTGTTTTATTTCATTTTATTTTATTAGGTAGATACATACACAGACAGCAGACTAAAGAACACACAAAACACACATTAATATTAATTGCAAACTTACAATATTAAATCTGAAGTCCAATTAAGACTGTATACAGCATTCAACCAAAATATAGTAATAATACAAAGCTTTACAAAGCATACCTCATATGTTACGATTTTAAGGCATTTAGTATTTGTTTATTAGATGCAACATATTCTAAATGCTGCCTCACCGCTTACATTGTGTAAAAAAGCTCATTCAAACGAAATTAACTACCTTTTATATTTTACAAATTTAACCTGTTTTTGAAAAAAATCTGTGACAAGCCGTATGGCTTTTGTGTGTTACCTAAAACTATATAAAGCCTGCACTCAAGTAAATGGTAAGACGGAGATGTTTTAGCAGCAATATGTTAGTCTACGTCGTCGACTTTATGGAACCTCGCGGACTGGATAGATATGGTTTTTGACCTACAACCGAGAATTACGTATTTAATGAAAAAAATAAAAGGATTTCACCTGGAATAAAAATTCACCGCAGTTATATTAATACACTGTATTAACGTGCAAGATGAATGTTTAGATCTTAAGACGTATGTTCTATAGTATGTCAGAATCTCTTGGCAGATTTGATAAGGCACAAAGATGTAGAGATAGATCTTACAATGCGTGAATAATGGCGCGGAAAGCAGATCACATGTGGTTGGATCTCAAGTATTATTATTAATGCAAAAAATCGTGACAATTATTCAGAGCAAACTCTGAAAAATATTGGATTCAGTTACCATAATGCATACTAAAAATATTTTTTTAATTTATAATTATGCCTATAATCTGTTTAAATATTATCAATATACTTAACAAAGTATAATCCCATATACATACTAACCCAATTATAGATTCGATTTCAAACTGAATCAGTTGGTCTTCCTGCAACTGGAGACGAAATGCCTGTCTCTCTCAAAATAGTGAAGCTAATTGTGTTTCGTAACTGGTGGCTGAAGGGTCGTGTAGGACCGAGGTGCCTATATTTAGCGAGGGGGGGCGAGGGGGTAGGGTTCTGGTGAGGGCGGCGGCGCCGGTGACGCGGAAGCGTAGGGCGGGCGGAGGGCGTTGACCGTGAACGTGGGGCGGCATCGATCCGGGCGGCCATACCCTCGCGCAACGGGAAAGTGTATGCCGCACGATCGCGATGCGACTGTTGCAACACTTAAAGAGTTCCTTATTTTAAAAATAGAAATATATTTTTTATGCGTGCAACATTTTTGTAATTCATACTCCATAGATATACAAACTACCTACATGGATGTGGATTTTAACACCACGCGTCATTATGATGCATTAGCCCTACGCTAAACTTGCATTGCGTATGCATCTAAATGACTATAATATATATGTTTAAATACATCTACGTAATTCTTAAATTAGAGTTCTAAATTAGTGCACTTTAAATGCACGAAACACGTGCAATGCATTTTGTTTCCTAAAAGGTACGTCGGCGATACGACCGGGTGAATATGCTCGCATAATCAAATACATCTATGACAAAAAGCTTGCGTGTGCGATGTGGTAACATTACAATATTAAATTATTTTAATATTTATAATATACAAAATTAATGTGTGTATAAAATGAAATAATTTTGTTTTTAGCTTTAATAAAAAATCAATGAGTTTAAAACGACTTTGTGTTGAGGAAGGGCAGTAACAGGCAAATGAAATGGATTTTTGAGAACAGCTAACATTTTATAAATATTGCAAATATTTACTCCTAAAATGCAAATCTATAATACTTAGATATTTAAACAGTTACATTAATGTTTTCACTAAAAATAATATGTTCATTACCTAAAATGTGTGTTACTTATCATGATTGTTAACATGGAAAGAATCAACTTATTAACATAGGTAGAATTAAGTAGAAACTTAGTTTGTTGTGCCTATTACGACGCAATATCCGTGTAAACGTGAATTTTATTCTTGAGCCCTCCTTGCGTCTATCCCTTCGATCTATAAACGAAATAAAAGTTAGTAGGGTGCCGTGTGCCTTGGTCACGAGGGTAAGTTGCTTATAGCCGTGATACACGAAGATATGTTGTGAAAGGGGGCTCAAGTGCGACTCTCTATAGGACAATCTACGCGTGTATTGTGCGTGTCTTAAGTTTTCTAGAACCTACAAAGATTATCTCTATAAATATTCATGAATTAATTGTGTAAAAGCTAATTTCACTCCGAATCACGCTGGTTTAGTAGTTTTAATGTTGCCCTTGTTTATGTATTTAGGGACGCAAACAGACTATTATAGAAGGGTTGGCGGGTGTAATCAATTTATTTAATGCTTAAAATTAATAAATAGCGTGCGTGGTAATAAAAGGTTTATGTTTAGATTAAAATTTTTCCTTTCATACATCAGCTTTTTACACTGTTATTGTGATGAATTCTTAACAAGAAGTACTTAAAGTGGATATTAAGGGATGAAAATCTGGCATATTCTACCTCATAGCGCAGCTCATCAGATAACAAAAGGTTGTACTGGAAAAGCCGAAGGAAATCCCAGTGAGTAACGGGCAGACTAAAAATAAAATGTATACAAATATTTACGTTTATAGTTATCGTGTGCCGATAACGCGTGTGCAATGGGGGCTGCGGTGGGGTTGGGTAGTTGAATGTCGGGCAAGGGCGGCATGAGTCACGTCATGGCCGATCAATACTGCAAGGGAATGCGTGGCGAGCCGGCGGCGGCGGCGTCTCGGCACCCCTGCCAAGACGAAACTGCACCCTGGAATTAATTCCATATCATTACTTACCCAATTCCGGATAGTTCACTGTGACAATTCCCATCTGGTTACAATGTGGGAAGTATCGTGCATTTTTAGTCGACTATTTGTTTGTACTGACGTAAACTTTGAACAGACTGGCAGACAACCTACACATAAGTTGTCTAAACATACCTACAAAATTTATTTGAAGTAAAGTGTTACCCAACATACCTATATAATATATCTATGGACCAAGGTGACCGTAGTAATCTTAGTAACACTTTAATATTTCGTAATAAATGTCGTTTTTTTCTGATTCGTTAGCAACCTGTATAATTGTAATAGAAAAACAATAATCTGAGTCTGAACTAGAAACAAAAAGTACTCAATACACCACTTAAACTAGCTAGATAGGTACTTTTTACGTAAACTAGACTAATATAGATTAGTTTAAATTAAAAATAGTTCGGTGCAGTAACTACCATGTTGCGTCGTATTGTATCAAAGAGTAAGGAGGCGATATAAATGGAAATGGAGGCATAAAATAATAAACGAACCTTAATGGCTGAAACGATTTGACCGATGTGACTTTAAGAATAAATTATAAGTTCAAGGTACGAACGGCCTTCAGTGGTTACATGAAATGTAAGAAATACTGCATGTTCAATAAAATTTTAATAAAAAAGGCCTAGTAGAGATTGTTTAAGTAGGGTACTTTGCTGTCAAGCTGAGAGTTTAAAAAATAGTTAGTATACTGAATTCCTGCCGGCATATTTATGCACCTGTTATGATATCACAATCGATAGACACGGTATCCTCTATAATTCTTTAGAATTTGTACACAAACTCGGAAGCTTAGGAAAATAATTATTTCAAAATGGCACAATGACAACTTAGTAATTGTTTTAACGATACGGAACATGTTTTACTCATCACTTCTCTAAAAAATATTAATTATCGTGTGTAAGACACAATATAGTATATATTCCATTACTAAATAGATAGATACCCGGCCTAAAACAAAAAAATATTCGTTAAAAATAAAGAAAACTTATTATAATAGGTAACAGTCATTAATCTTAATCATTATTAAGGAACTAAACAACCATAAAGTTTGACAGAATACAATAATAACATAAATAACACAAGTTTAATAAGTAAAGTTATTCATGGTGTTGAAGTTTTGGTCCATTTTGGGAAATAAGTACAACGTAGAGTTAGAATTTGGCGGAAGTTTGCTGGAGAGCTGCCATTTGGCTGTATGAGCTATTGTAAGTAAATATAGGTAACAAAATGATAAATGTATAAAATTATGTGTATTACATTATACCTACTATAGATAAGCACTAGCATCTATATATCTAAGGTGTCATTAAGTAAGTACATAGTACGAACATACCTATTAAATGGAATGCCTTAAATGCCTTTTTAAAAGACCACTCCCGCTGTATATATAATCGAAATATGCTTATTTTATTCTAGCTCCTGGGCCTTAAATTAAAATCTTGTTGAGTACTTCTAGAAATGCTAACAAAAGTCTTGAGCAATAGGCATGTTACGCAAAAAAAAAGCGTAATAATAGCATATGTACCTGATAGAGACATTTGCGAACCCAACAAAACTTCAAGTTACATTATGGGTTCAATTTGGGTTCAATTATCTTCTAGGTTCATAGTCAACTCCGCACGATTTATTACGTCTCTACTAACTAGAATGACGGATCCAGGTTTAAGAGGCTTAAGCCTCCAAAAAGTAGCTGAATGCTCCCGACTATGTATCATTGTCCTTGATAAAATCTACTCCCAACGGGGTCAAGAACTCCCAAAACAAAATCCTAAATTTACCACTACCCGATCACCAGTATGCCAATCACTAAACAATCATTTTATTATATTTGTAGGTACTCCTGTAGGAACCTAGTCTACAAATAAGGTTCAAATATAAATATGCAAACGTTAAATTCTTGAATGATCTCATGTATAGTATGATCACGTGTTTCCACATGTGACTAAATATTCTGAACTGATTTTAACGTAATAAATTAGAGCCCTCCCATTTCGTTCCTTAGTTATGCCAAGAACTGTGCAATGTAGAACATTTTTTGCGTTCAGTTACGTCGTAGACTGTAATTATAGCATAGTTTTGAGAAAAATCACCTCTGAGTATATTCATCCGTCCGGCGATCCGCCATAATGCTTGCGTGTGTTTTGTGGCATTGAGCACTAATAATAATCGGTGAACTTGACATTGAGAACGGAGGCTCGTCATCGTAACAAGATGCGCCGTCTCTTCCGCACTATACTGTTTTGCCGAGGTTAAAAAAGGATGACCGACATTATCTTCTGTGTTCGCGACTGTTTGTAGGTCAGTCGTGTATTTGTTCCGGACGATAGTCCGAAAGTCGGCTGGAGGTTACATTACGTAGTTATTTAAGTTAGGACTCAATACAATTTTGCACTACGCAAATGATTAACACAGCCAAATTTGCTGAATCAGCCCATTTAGCGAGTCTTCTCGTGACATATTGTTTACTTTATTTGATCACCTGAAGTCCTCTTTGTCCGCTTTGTACTTTACTTTATCATGTTTATTATGCCAATAAACGATGTTCTTATATACTAACGTGTGAAAATATACACAACCATATTAGCCAAAAATAGAGGCAACAACCATTCTTTATAGCCCCTGAAATATCAATAGTGTTGCCTAATGAACCAGAGCCCACGTTTATATTGTTTACTTCATTGTATTTGAATTTACTGCTCGACTACATGTTTTATGTCCCTAATCAGAAGTAACATAATTGTTTTTTTTTTCTATTTCCAGTAGGCCATTAATTTACGTAGTCCTTTTTAATTTTAAATACGCGTTGAAACTTTGTGTCTAATGAGTAATAAGTAGGTACTTACGCCATAATTACGCAATTGAGATTTATTTAATAAAGTATTTAATAGATTTATAAATAGTATATTCTTTTTAGAAGTAATTCGCAACATAAGTGAAAAGCGGCAATTTTCAAAACTAACCTAAACTGTGTGAAAGCGGTATCTAGTAGCGTTTCCACGACTTTCTTTGAAACGTTAGCCGTATACAGCCTACGTTGTTTCGGAAAATTCCACTAGATGGCGTTATATGAAGGCGCTCAGTTAACTTAAAGTTTCAAGCGAGTCTTATGAGATGGCGCTACTTTCCACTTTACAAAACAAATACGAAACCTCAACTACGACGAAGACGAATTTACATGTCAGGTATTTTTGAAATGTTGGCAATGCAAACATTTTGACGATAATTTTTGAATAGGACCTTTAGTCATTTAATTTTTGAACACGTTCTCGAATTTTTAAAGACTTACTTATTTTTCTTTAAGAAACTTATTTATTTATTTACATTTAATATTTTACAGAGAGTTTTATCGGGGAGTGTTATACAAATCTATAACGTAACAAAAATATTGTAAGAAGTATGTACCCATAGGTAATTCTTTTACTAATACAATTTCAATAAAAACCCAACAATCAAATAAATTAATATTTATTATAACTAAAAGTAACAATAAATAAAATAAATGTATCAATAAGCAGACATCTTACAAAGTTGAACTCTTTACAATCGATAGGTAGTTAACGTGACGTACCTACTTAACGCTCAACAAGTAATATGATACCGTGGTGTATCGGGCAACGACATCAAAACGCAATTGTTATTAAATTATGTAGGTTATAAATCCGGATCAGTACTTATAAACAAATAAAGCATCCAGTCGGCGCGCGACGTCAGCATGCGGGTGTGTTGCGTGAGTTCGAGTGGCACGTAGCGACGAGAGCGTCACACTCGCCTCGCGCGGTCGTCGCTCCCCTTTACATAAAACAAATGACTATCTGACTCATATTCTACGGATATTTTTGAATAATTATAAACGGCCTTTTTATTTTTAGTCTTAGAATTCAAATAGAAATGAAGCTATTGAATGTTATAACTGTCTAAGCACACTGTAATGAATATCCGTAGCCTTGCTATCTCTTCCGAGGCCGGTATGTCACAGGCGTCGAGGATTCTAGAAATGTCGGCTGTCGATGCTTCTAGAAGTTTGTTCTGGTAGAATGTTTAAACAGATGTGTTATTCTGATAATCTTTATTAAAATGTGAATAATATCTGTATATCTAATATATACAATCTATCTATCTACATATATTATTTATATATAAATACCTTTAAACAAGCAATTCTTGTATATATATTTTGAATCTCGGCAACGGCTGCAACGATTTTCATGAAATTTGGTCTGAAGGGGGTTTCGGGGGTGATAAATCGATCGCTAGGTTTCATTTTTAGAAAACGTCGTTTAAAAAAAATACCGAGCAAAGCTTGGTCATCCAGGTACTTTATAGGTGCATAATAATTGTAATTGCATAAAAAATAAAAACTGCTTTACGTAGATTTTTAATATTTATGGCCAAATTTATAGTACCTACTAGGTTGTCATATCTTACGTTACCTCTATTCTAAATTATAAGTAGATAAATAACGGCCAGAGTGCGTTATATGTTTATTTTTAAATTTCAAACAAAGACACAGCATGCAATATAAGTTTTGATCCAAAAGAAAAAAACAAACACGAGGCTAAATAAGTAGGTATTTATATAAAATGGTATTATCATGTTCTAAGCTGTACGTTTGAGATAATGGAGGGTTAAAGCCAGTAATTGCACTATGGAACATACAGTTTTGCAATTAACATGATACTGCAGCCTTCGAAATGTTGCCAACATTGTTGTGGCATATACCCCATCCCCAACACTCACGATCGTTGGAAATTAGTGTTATGTGCTCCAGATGCAGTTGATAGCCACTTAGCCACTATAACCGCAATAGATATAAGTAAAACAGAATGAGTTTCCTCTTATTGTGCACTTCTTAACATAATAATTGGGAGAAAATCATACGGGACACCACGTTTTGTAATCCACAAATTGTTTTTCCAAGTCTGGGTATACTTTGTGTCCGTGACTTGTTTGCTTGCATTTGCCCCCGCAATATAGGGTTTGTACTCTACTGCGGTAGACGTCTTTAAAAAAAATGTATATACACTTAGGAAGCAAAATACGACTTTATAAAATTATATATAATACGATATAATTTAAATGTGATTTAAGATGTGAATAATTTAAGGTAAAATACCTTGTTTATTGCCCGATGTTTCGAAAAGCCTACAAATTGCAATTTTCGTTTTATTTTCAGGAAAATTGGTACACACAGGTCTTGTAAGAAAATTAAATAGATAAACTAATAATAGCTAAATCAGAAATAAAATTAATAATCTTCAAATCAATTTCTTAATTGTAACATTGCAGCATAGAATCAGTTATTTAGTTTCGCACAAAAATTGTCTAATTATGAGATGCATACCTAATAATTAAATAGTATGACTATTTCGTGACATGTTTAACATTGTGATGTCCGATAGTGTTCGATAGTGCACGCTTTATTATCGGTCAAATAAAATATTATCGACTTTTCCTATCTGTCCTTCATATAATTCTTAGAAAGTGGATTCATTCTTTAAGCTTAAGATAAAGTGAAGGGTGAAATTATAAAAAACGGTATATTCAATTTAGCTGTCGCTAAGGTATTTTTGTTTTGCTATTCATGGTTAATTTGCTAATCCGTAGGTGATAACATTTTGTATGAAAATAGTTTAAGCCCTGAGAAAGATAATATAATATCTTGGGACAACTCACATGACGCTATCTGATCCCAAAGTAAGCAGAGCTTGTACTATGGCAACCGGACAACTGATAAACATAGTTATATATTTCTAAATACATACATTCTATACATAAATAATACCCAGGCACAAAAAAAAACCATCGTGCTCATCACACAAAGTTTTATCCTGGGTGGTGATTAAACCCACGGCCTCTAGCATAGCAGTCGGATACACTCCCACCGCGCCACAGAGGCAGTCAATACAAGACCTTATAAGCGGACATTCAGAATTTAGATTTTTATAAGTAAATACATTAAAGGAAAAACTTAAGGCGGGGCAGTAAACAGTTACGAATAGAGTAATTATTCATTATACGCATATCTATGTTATAATACGCTGTCTATTTTATTCATTAGAATAATTGTTAGAAATGTATATAATCACTGTGTACGCTTGAGGCGACAGATAACTAACTACTGCATGACAGTTGACAAATTAAATGTAAATAACTCTGGCACGCGAGCGATCAACAAAAAATATAGCGTTAGTTAATTTGTTAAATTAATTGTCACTTGTCAAAAATTGGCTCGTTAAGAATTCGCAGATATGTGACTGTGACTCCCAGTATTCAATTCTGAACAGGAATATAGTGTTTGTAAAGTTTTCAATAGGGATTATTAAATTTATAAGATCTAAAATTGCTTACAAGATTACCTTACTTTCTTTGGCATTCATGTATTTCATTTCTATTTCTTAGATATAACCGTTGAAAAAATATAGTAGGAAAATAAATAAATTAAAATATTAGATTAGATTAGAAAAGAGTTGGTAGGTACCTAGATGCTAAGTACATACACTTAATATTTTAATAATTAATTATGTTTCTCGTAAATTATCTGCCTTCTATAAACGTCTTACGTAAGGCTTTCTAATTTTCCTATAATGTCTGCTTAATATCCTGTAATAAATAAAAACATGCATTTTTTAATTGTGATAAGAATAGTATAATATTAACAAATATACACTCTTAATAATAAATATGGATAGTTAAATTGATTACCATCAACGAATGTACTAGTGCTGCTACTCGACCATAGATGGCGCTACTAGTAGTCAGCAGTATTAATTTTTCTCGTCATCGAAACTGTTTTTTATGTTTGATAATATTATGTGCACATTTGTGACAAACCCAAACAATAATATAAAAAATATTGTGATTTAGCAATTAACAGTTTCTTAGAAACTCTTTCAACATATCATATTTTCATCTTACTTAGAACGATTTAGTTCAATGACTTACCTATCTAAACATCCAATAAATAGCAATAAAACAGAACTTTGGAGGCACTGAACAGATAATCCCAAATATGTGTAGAAGTTAGACCGTCTGCACATATTTGGGACTTATCTTTATTAAACAAAGGTGTAATAATCCTTAAGACCTTCAGGTACAATATCGATATGACAGTAATGTAATAAAATAAAGTAGTTAGTCGGAGAAGGGCGAGCGATATCGTAACTGTAGCCAGCGATAGCGGAGTCGGTCGTAGCGCAACCTTGCAGAGTTTGTTGCTCCTGCAAGGCGTCGAAGGCGGTGTTCGGCGGCGCGCGGGGAGCGGGGTGACCATCTAACCTCCAGTGACACAGCAAACTATGCCACAGGCCAACTTCTACAGTATGCCAATTCGCAACAATTGTGACACATTATAATATCACAACATAACGCTACATTACAAATAAAAGAGCACAACTTGAGCTTTTTTGGCAGTTTTTGCGTCACGCGTTTAACTCTTTTGTTCTACTCATTTGGTTAAGCTGTGACAAATGTTTGTTACTCTAGCCATATGTACAAGAATCTAAATATTATCGCAACGAACCTATGCCGTAGTAAGTTATCGCAAATATTGACTTGATAAACAACTTTATTGTACTTGTTGATACCATCTACCTTGACGTCTTTTTGTTGCCTTGTGAAGTTGAGCTTTAATGGATTTACTCATAGCTTAATACTTATGAGTAGTCACATTTACTGACTATATCATAGGTTTATTATAAACGGATTGACGTTTAAGTCATCTATATTATTTTAATAAGTAGGTATACATCCTTCTTGCGGTATCAAAAAGGCAGTAACAGTTATATAGTTCTTGCATGCGTGCATCATTATGCTATTTTCAAGATAAATACATATCTGTTCGAAAACACAACGAGATAATGACTTAACTATCAACAAGAATTATCGATTGTTCTTGTTGTAGTTTATTGTCCTAAATACAGGTTGTTTACTTTCCACATATGCATTGTATGATGAATTATCCTTTGCATTACATGAACAATGTTTATTAGAGAGGAATGTTGTGCGCCCGTACGTCGCACGAGACTAAAATTTGTTACTAACCGAGCTTATCAATTGTTGTTTTCAATGTGTATGTAAACTACATTTTGCACCTGTTCACTTGATTTTTTTTTTTGTATATTTGGAACGATAACCTTATAGTTTTAGATTAGAGTCTGTGTTATCCCCCGCACGCTCCATCGCATAACAAAGGTCTTTCTACATAATTGTTTGTCCACCCACGGCCGTCACGGTTGCGTCTCCATTGGTGGCCTGTCCTAGTTTTTAAAGCAAGAACTTAAGCTAAGATTACAGCGCTGTCCCCCCAAGCTGCGACTACAGCTGTTTACGTATCTGACGGCGGCATGACCTATATACCAATACAATTGTATTATTCATGAGCCTGTCACTCGAGTGCCTTTGTCGCACATAATCTTATAGTCCTGTATCAAATGTTCTTGTTTCATAAAACCATAACAATATTGTGACCTACAAATGAAGGCTCAATATTATGGAGTACGAAGTGATTTGACTGAACGCACGGAGACAGCTCTGTATATTGGGGTAAAGTAAGATAAATGTTGGTACTTAGTAAGATAAAATGGTGTATATTCGATTCAAAATCTATTGAAATACCAAGATTTATATTGCAATTCTTGTTTCTATAAAGGCGGGCTTGGGGATACAGTTATGACAAGTTGAATGTCTATCTCAAATTGGCAACCAGCCTTCTCATCTTTAACTTCGTGATAAGCCAAGGGCAGAATAATATTATCATATCTTTATAAAGAGGAATATGTTCTGTGCAATAAGAATAAATATAACAGAGTTACAAATATTTTCTTCAGCTCTATTTTGGGATGTCGAGTGTTTGTGACGCGCAAATATCGTCGTAGGCAGCGTCCGTCGGTGACCTACATGTGCACCTAGCTTTGTCTACATCAGCCAACTGATCTGCTAAAAAACAACTAGGTATAATAATTTAGGATTAGTTTTGAGCATGTTCGATTATTACAAAAGTTTACACATATATACGAGCGAAGATAAAATGACATTGACGCGCTTACTTCATATCTCTTACGTCATTCCCCCATCGTCATGTTATAAAAATCCTCGACATTAAATGAAACTTATATGCATCTACATTGAAACATTCAAAGGCATTGTAACTTATGGCTCTTTTGTCATTGTACTTACTGAGATATTAGTGATAACTATCTAATTAGACTATATTGCAATTACAATTCAATAACAATAGTGATTGGAATAACGAAGGCATTTAGAGGCTAATACTAGTACGTCTTAGCTCCGCAGTGCAAATTCGGTCAATGCTATTCAAATCTATATTGTTATAGGTACAACTATTAATAGATATAAGTATTATAAGGACTATTATCTGAAGTTTATATTTAAATTAATGGAATTTAAAACTTGTGTATAGAAATACAACTTAGATTTACAAACCATATTATTGACTAAAGATCGAAAACATTTACCAGATAATTATAGAATTCTAGATTGCCACATATCCAGTCTCTTTATTAATTATCCCTCTGGATTTTTAAACGATAGGATTTTGTTTAGAGTATAGAGGCGGGACCAGAGCTAGAGCATAGCGGATCTCGTGAGGACGTTTATTGCGAAGGTCGCATCGCAGCTGGATCTAGCATCACAAGCCCAACTACTCCATGTAGTATCGCTAGATAGGTGGTTTATAACGATATATCTAGAAATTCCATAGTTTATGCTAAAACCAAACGTAATACGACACGCGAAAGTACAATTCACATTGACGCTCGCTTCGGTCGGTGGCCTTACCTCGTTAGAGTTCATAAACCCGCGCGAAACTGGGGCACGTACCGCGTGCTCCCCCCTCCACTCTCGCCCGCCTCCCCCCGTCGTCCCGTTACCTACCACTAACTTTTCATTGAATTGTTTCTACTGCTTGCCTCAGAAATATAGTATAGTATGATAAATGCAAAAACACTTTACTAACACTTGTTCATACATTAGGCACATAGTATTCAGCGAATCAACCATATTCTTTGTTTATTGTGCCCTAGAACCTTATGTTAATAATAAGTTTAAGGTTATATGCTCGAGTAATAGAACGCTCGTTAGTTGTCGCTACATACATTCTTCAACGATTAAGTCATGTTGTTCTGATATTAACTGGAGTATTCTAATCGAATATTTGATACAGCTCAGATACGGCGAGGCGAGTGAACCAGTATTGCGCTGTACTATGTAGGGTTGCGCAAGCGCTGCACGAGAAAGTGTGAGTAAAAGTTGACGCAACCCACGTCACACGCCACTCGCCGACTTGCCACGTCACACATACCTACACACAGTTCATTTACAGCCCTCCTTGTGTGTGTATAGTGTTATGTATACATACATAAGTGTCATGCACTGACGACACTTGATTACAATCGAATGTGTTATACAATGCCTTTAATAATAAAGTTTGTTACGAAGACGTTGCCACACGTCACAGCATTAAAGGTACGTTTTCATAACACTTATTGAGATAAATGACAGCATTAAATATTGCACTGTTGCACTCGTTCCTTGTAATTATTTAGAAACAGCTAAATTATGTGCAGTACCTAAATCATTGCACTATCAAAGTAACTAACGTGTATGCAATCACTATTTATAAGTTTGGCTCACGTGTTCTCATTGATGGAGATAGATGCGTTCGAGTAATGCATTTGTAAGATATGTAAATCAAAACACTGAAGTGAAATACACTTTATTATCGGACAATAGCCATTTTATTTTTTTTCTCTTTCTTTCCTTTGTAATTTATAAGTTTATTCATGAATGGCGCGCCGTTCATACGACTTTCAATCATAATACAAAAAAATAACGGCTTGTTTACGATTTAATTAACGTCTTTTAATTAACTATGTACTGGCAAGCAGACGTAGTCAACAGTTTAAAAATTGAATTATTTGTGCCAAACCCATTTCTTTAACCAGGATCGCTATAATATATACCCTTAAAATTCAATTAATTGTGGGTAAATTGGAGTAATTTTCAAAGTGGAGGGTCGAGAGGGAGCTAGAGTACGAGGTGCGGGGGAACGGTGCACCGTGGCGACAGAAATAGGGCGCGGAGGACAGAGCAAGGCTGCCCCGGTTGCCGGCCGACGACCCGCGCCCGTACCTAAGAGTACGTAGCGCGTCTGTGTGTGGGTAGACCTCGCTACGACCATACTACGAGCCGTATGCGCCGGCTGACGTGCCGACGTACTCCGCCTCGATAGGGATGCACCCGCCTAATCTACGTTACGTAGTGAACTCGTTTGTTACGTTCTCATTATAAACATACATTACATTGAAACCTTACGTACGTATACGTACTATTACTGAATAATAAATTTCTAAATAAATGTCGTAAAAATATGCTCCGTACTACTTTAGTTTCAATTTTTATTTACATACAATGTACATTGGTAACAGTTTATACTTAAGCATTAAAATAAAATAAATCTTTTAATTCTGTGGCGCCATCTATTGTACGATAGAAGCACTCGTCCTGTACAACGAGAGCTGAGAAGCCGTTTACCCCGCGCGCTCCGCTGCTCCCTCCGCGATAAGGGCACGAGTTCGTTGCCCCGATAGAGACTGACCTCAAAAACGAGGACACTGCAAAATTAGGACGATGACAACGTAATGACTCGAGCGCCGGTTGGCTACATATGAGTTTCGACCTAATGTTAACCGCGTAAGATACAAAGTCGTTTAATGAATGCATTGAACTACTTGTATTTGATCAATTAGGCAAATACGCTGACTTCAACAGCATCGAGCTAGCTCGAAGTGTTTCACTGTACGATAATAATAGGTTCAGGTTTATTCTTGGAATTTAAAATTGTTAAGTCACCTGTGGGACATATCCTACAAGTGACTAAAGTTTTCAAGGAACATTATTTTCGTAACATAAAATTTACTGAAATTATACGTAGCGCTATGAATTAATCTATAGGAGGAAATAATTTTTAACAGGAAAATCGATGCTAGTACCTAAAAGTTTTGGACGTATTTTATTTTGTTCCAATTATAACATGACCCAAATCGTTTGAAGTCTCTCCGGCCTATTTAGTTTAACCATTAACAAATCATTTGTTTTTTGTTTCAGGTAAGCGTAATCATTATATGCCAACGGTGAATGCATACTGATGATTTTATTCGCTCCACTGCTAATGCCATCAAAAAGGTAGGAAGTCCCCTTGTGTAGAGCATATTAAATAAAGGATATTATTGTTAATCGGCTTTCCCATTAAAAAAAAAAAAGATACGCAAGCGCCATCAACAACTTGGTTTATCCATGAATAAGTGAACGTATTTTTAACATCATTGATCAAGATGTATATGACGAAAACGTTTAACCTAATCTCAAACAGTATAAGATTACACCATACTGATAAAAGTATCCTCGAATTGTTTATATTTACTAGCCTTGTTAAAGTATTATCTATTACAGTTAATACAGCGTAAACCAATGTTTACAGTATAAATTGACACGACCATGTTTGAAAGTAAACATGAGGTGAAGGGGATTATTCTTGAAAACTGACTAGTTGAGCCGCGATTGCGATTGCGATGGAAAATAAGTGCAGGATGCACCGCGGCGAGCCGGGAGCCCTCGCTAAATATAGCTCGGTCATCGGCCGACAAATAGGTCGCTCCCTGCACCGCCAACTCGAAACCCACCTCCACTCCTCGTCTACTCCATGTAATCATAACCTACAGTAAATACTGCCATTACTACCATCAACATTCGATTATTAAAAGCTACATCATGGTTTCATTATAACTAGATAATTACAAAAAATAGATTATAATCAGAGATATAAATAAAATAATCTATACTTCTATACAAATACTATAAAGAGGTAAAGTTTGTGAGGTTGTAGGTAGTAATCTCTAGATCTACTGAACCAATTTTGAAAATTCTTTTACCAATAGAAAGCCACATTATTTGTGAGTGTCATAAGCCCAACGAAGTGGGAATTTGTATTTTATTTTCATTTCAACAACTATAAAGGAAAAAGCCTGTTGAACTAGTGCATTCATAATTCGTTCTAGAATATTCGATGCCTGTAATAGAGCCTTAAAAGTAATTTACATGAAAATGTTAAGCCTTCATTTGTTACAACAGTTGTTTGAAAGACGTTTGCGAGTTTGGAAGAAATGTAATAATGGAATAAGCATTCAGTACTTTTTGTTAAAATTACCCGCAAGTAAATCCTACGAACAACAAGCATGACATAGCTCAATCAACGGTTAACGTTCAAATAACGCGAGAAAAACATGTAAACAACATGAATTGTGTTTAAGCAGCAGTAGTTACTGAATACTAAAGTTGTTCTAATATATTTCAGCGGTTAATGACACCATATTTTGCTTTATGTTGTAAATTCTCGGATCAATATTCCGCTTCTTTAGGCAAATAAAATATAAGGTCGGCTCTTGTGATTTATGTGTATTAGAGCATGTAAAGGATCCGGATGAGTGAAATCAGGTTACTGTGAGGGATAAGTGTCCCCAAAACCTTCATTTAGAAAATTGGACACGTGTACAGTAAAATAGAAGTAATCGTGAGGCTATTGGAACTTTCTGTGTTTAATAGAGCTTTCCATACCTTTCTTGAACTTTTCTAGAGGGATGTAATTTAAGAATGCATGTCAAGCGACTAATTTGCTAATAGTTTGTACACGTAGAGACGTAACGCTCGCAATAAATTGCAACAGCTTTTGGAACTGGCGCACAGCAATATGCATTCATAATAAATTTGTAAGGACACGTCAGCAAGCGTGGGTGTTGTTGTTTTCCCCATGGTTTATGTTGGCTGAGCTCGGGCCGAGCTGGTTGCAGGGCGGTGTGGGGGAGAGGGGAGCGGTGCGCGGCGGGCGGGTGTCGCAAGCCGCGGGTGCATGGCCGGCCGTCGGCACCGCGCCGACCCTGACTGACTTATCTTGCGAACGTGCGCCGCGCGCAAATTCTAACGCTGCTGGCAAATTTAACTAACCATGGATTATTGTTGCACATTACTTCTTTGGTCGTCATACTCACCGTAATTACAGAATCCACAAATCTTTTGCAACGTTAATGATTGTTCAGTGTTAGTGGCAATATTAAAATGAACATCACTGTTCTCTGCTCTTAAGGTCTCGCTTCGTCAATCTATAAACTTGTAGTCGCAATATGCCGTAGGGTATTTCTTTCATTGATTCAGCATCATTTAGATATTGTAATTTATTCTGTAATCTATCATCACTTATACGTAAGAATTTACTGTAGAATCAAAAATAGAAGGTCTCGAACAAAAACAAGTTATGATGTGCTCAGTACATTCCCGATCGAGCGTAATAAAGTCCCGTCACGTTGAAAGTAAAACCATTCAAGTCGTTGAACTGCAAGCTTATTATAATTTATGTTATGACCTGTTTTACAACTACGTTACACCCACCCTTACAAAACATCAACATTTCCATTTACGACAACAAATTATGTGCGAAGTGACGAGCATTCTTGTTTTGATAGAGCTCTTGTTTATTTGCTGAGCCGACTTCCGAAATTGGGTGGTTCTGTATGTTTTAATTATATTATATTTTACCCTACTTATCGATTTTCGATTCGTTAAAACTCCTGTCTTAAGTATTTCTGAGTAATTAGGTTTAATAGTTTTCTGTGACTGAATAACTTTTAGAAGAAATTTCTTGCCTTTAAACTTTTTTTATTAGGATAACTTCGATATAGCTTAGTTAAGGATATGCTATATATATATAGTGTTATTGAAATAATGAAGCTCTTATTAGCAAAGTAGTCAAGGAACTTTAGTCTTAAAAATATAGATTTTTAAGACTAAAGTTCCTTGACTATTCATGACATTCTCTTTCATTAATTACAAGTACATATTATTTATTTACTAGTTACAAGCTGAGGAGTTTTAATTTAGACTCGTTTTTCATAAGGTCTAACTTAAAATAATTGATTAGCGCCAATAACAATAGCACTAGGTGACTGAAAGCTAGTTATAATAGCACAAGGTACAGGCTGTTTGTTTCACCTTGATGTAATGAGTTATAGACATAGGTTGTAGGTATCTGTGTGCGGTAAGAGGCGAGCCTAGGCTGGATCTCAAAGGCAGAGTGGCAGGGAGCGGCCGCGGCCAACTCGGACTTTGTAATACATTCGGCCTAGTCAGCGTTCGTTGCCCTGCGCCGCTCGAGGTCGCTGCTGCAAAGCGCTGCGAGAGACTCAAGCCCGAGTCCACCCGAACACCCACGGAAATTACCGAGCGGCCAATTGGCGCGGAATTTAAATCTAGGATGAATGATACAAAGTTGCTGTTGCAAGCTTAAAGAAATCCACATGTGACAGTTTTAGCCAAAATTGATATTGTTATTATGTCTGAAATCAACATTTATTCAGCACCATATTAAATATTTCTTGTTAAATAACAGTAGGTAGGTACCAGCTGATCACTTAATTGTAGATAGGCACTAGTTACAAAACAAACATCGCGCGACGCCGTGAGTATTGTTTGTAATTTCCCTATACAAAAGCAAAAGTTAAACGCTTATGTAAGCGTTCGGAAAGCCGAGGTGTGACACTTTAACCCACTGCTGCATATTCCGGAGTGAGGTAGTCCGACGCAGCCGTTTCGCGCTCATTAGTATGGAGACAGCAGCTCACCACTTTCACTCTCGCCAATAACAAGTGTTACGCAAGTCGCCGTCACCGCGCAGCTCTCTACCACTTCGCGGCACTATCTCCGCCGTACCGCAGCGCTCCCACCACGCCATCAATAGATGAGAGCGAGTACAAAAAATGAACATAAATTCTCGCAATAATGGTGCAACAGTATAACGAGACAGCGCAAGACGCATCCTCGAACCTAATGATAGTCTCAGCAGAAATGAAAGTGAATAGTGTTTCGGTTAGTTCATAGTGGGTCAGCGGAGTAGGGCAACGGGGGTCGACGCCCGCGCAGCCTCGTCGGGTGAAAGTGGCCCTCCTCGTCCCCGCGCCCTCCCGCTCCTCCAATGGTTGTAAGGCGCGTCGACGGCTTACCTGCGCACGCGCCTGTTTTTTGCAACTTGGCCATGGAACCTATTACGATAACTGCGAAATAACGCTCAAGCAGCAAATGTAAATGCATGGCCTTTATTTGTGCTCGATCACAAGGCATACCTTGCTGCCGACACGACGGGGAATTGTAAACTTGCTGTCAGTGTACAGAGCACTTAGATATATATTAGTATTAAGCATTATCAATACCAGCTTTTGTCCGCCACATCGCTTGTGTGGAGTTTCAAGTCATTTTTGACCTTTCCTGGGCCTTTTTTATCTAAATTACAAATTAGGTTTACAAATTAGCAGTTAGGCCAAGAAACATAACAAGCGGAGAGAACGGCTTACAGCATCTAGTGACAATGCCATCCTCTTCTGAAATCCATTTTTATAGTTTTGTGCCGATTTTGTTTATTCCCATAGAAAACTCCCGAAGTCATCCAAACATTATCAAAAGATATCTCAACTCTATAGCTATCGGTCTAAATAAATAAACGAATTAAATGCTAAAAATAAATGCTGAACAGAAATCCTAGTTAATAAGGAAAATCCTCTTCGAACATAATTCCCACATTAGAGCTCGTACGCACATGCACGATGCACAATAAAGCTTTAACTGTACCATATTAAGGTTATTCAAGTTACAGTTCCATACCATCTGGAAACCGGCAATAGTTTTTCCTTGAAATGACATCATCTTATAATGAGGTTCAGTTGAAACAATGAACGCATTTATCGTTGTTCGCGAAGAACTGTGAGCAATACACGTAGTGGTTTATGTAACCGGCAGACGGCAGTAACTAGTGATTGAATAGGCCCCATCTTACGTAAATGTAACGTACTTGCCTACATATCAAGTGTTATTTGCGTCATATTTCAGTAATATTTTGGTACCTATACTATTTTTATTGCCGTAAATATAGAATAGGTACCAGATGTATTTACTGCGACTCGTACGTCCATTCGATGTAAGATAAACACTTCAAAACCGATCTCGTAAACTGATTAATTGAGCTGCATAATCTTTTTTACTAAGTATTGGTCAACATGTAAGCCCGCCTGATTCTGACAGTAAACAGTTAACGCGTATAGTTTATTAACAACATGGGTTCTATTTGCATTGTAAGAGTCCTGTTTTGTAAATTAAATGCATTAATTTACAAGGAACTTGGCAAGAAATTGATTTTCTGTCCATTTTCCTTGTAAGAATAAAAATCGGTTGCACAATATTCCAAATGCAGCCATTAAATACGTTGACTCGTTTCAAAATAAAACTTTTCTTTGGTTATATTTACGTTTGTTAGGAAACACAACCACTCTTGCCTTGGTTTAATTATAAAAACAATTTGAAATTTTATAGACCGCTCGCAAGAACAACAGCGTTCTTACGAATGAGGTCATCGGGAATGCTCTGGTAGACATTGTTTACGAGCGATTATAATTTAGATGAGTGAAGGCTTAATAAAGTGATCCGAGGCTGCAGCCGGAGCCCCGAGTTGCGACAGCACGAACAAAGAAAGCGGCACCGTGCCGGCCTTGCGGAGTTCATCGACCGACTTTTGCAGGTCGCAAGGTTTCGCCAATCGGGCTTCTCGTAGCTCCAGGATATTGCCAATTCAGTGCGATCAAGGCTGCGCACTGCCGCCTGGTCTGACCATACCTCTTACTTTTCGTTGCGAAGGAAAATGTCCACGTTTAGTACAGTGCATCAAAGGTGACAAATAGTACCTTCAGGTATTATAAGATTACAAATAACCGGCAATTACAACAAAATATAAAATGTTTATTACTAAAATTACACTAATATCAGCATAGTCTTGGCATGCGAAATCAGCTAAGTCTCATAATTATAATATACACAATATCAAGGAGATTTTTGCTAATCTGTCAACTCGCTAATCCGTTTTCTGTATTTAAAATGGTATCTAACGTGATTTTTTGGAGATTATTTATGTAAATTTTTACGCACCACTGCGTAGGAACAAAGCCGGGACACGCCACAAAAATCAATGACTTAAATACAACTTTAATGTTCAAACCTCTACAGAACGTTTATGTTTTTTAATGAAACGCCAGATATGTCTCAATTACATCAAATTCCCTGCAAAATAAAAAAAAATGGGCTCACACATTCACAAGTCTATTGGTACCGAGGCCAGCCACTACTTCGATACTTGTTCAATACATCTGGCACTACTTTCAGTTCATGAGGTTAATTAACTGTACTTATAAACACTATTTAGTATTTTTCATACAAGGTTACGGCACAGGATCGAATGGCCGTGATTGTTTCTAGTCTTTGTAATTCTTATCGCTTCACTTCATGCTCCGACTTGTACGTAAACGACCTTCTCGATCGCCTAGTTATAAATATGTTGCGACGAATATATAAAACCACCGTTAACTTGTTACGGATAAGTAAGTATAAAATAAATGTGTTGCGTTTATGGCCTCATAAATTTTCCCTATGATTTTCATATGGATCAGCACAAAGCGTGCCCGTTCCTTAAACAAACGAACTAGCTTTATTATAATACTAACTGACCCGCGTAACTTTGTCGGCGTAAATTTTCCCCGTTTTTGCAACATATTTCATTGCTGCTCCGCTCCTATTGGTCATACCGTGATGTTATATAGCCTATAGCCTTCCTCGATAAATGGGCTATCCGACAGTAAATTTTTCAACTCGGACTAGTAGTTCCTGAGATTATCGCGTATAAACAAACAAACTAACTCTTCAGCTTTATAATATTAGTATAGATGTTGAGTATATCATAGGGTTATTTATTACATTGTCTTTTAACCCCACTGCTTAAATAAATATAAGAGTGTGAAGGCTGTTTCTCTTTCACTTTTATTGTTCTTTATGTTCCTTTATGCTTTCTGAAATTCACATTCATTAAAGTCCGTTGAATGTTCGTTCTGTCTTTGTGTACTTTATGTTGTTAAGGATCCAATAACAGAAAAAACAGCAGAGTGGGTCTCGACGTCGCCCTCTTTATGTTTTGACATACATTCATATTGGTATATTTCTGCCAACATTCATACAGATCAACAAAGTTACGTGCTCAAAACCTAGATCCTCGCTGCGACACGGTTAGCTTTATCTGACACAATCGAATTCATTGCCTAGGGGCGTATATTATGTTGCTACGTAAACATATATGTGTATGTGTTGATAATACAAAGTACATAAAATATTGATGATAAAGAAATTCAAAGTTATATTAGTGAAGGTGTGATGGGCCAGCTTTTTGCCAAACGATCAAGATTTGCGAGTTTACGAGATAGGCTGTCTAAATACCTATTATTTAAATTGACTAATATTAATTATTCAAAAGACAAAAAATAAATTATTTTACAAAGAACCAAAATGACACTTAAGTAATGATGATTTCTTGTAATTTTTCTGTTCAATTCTAATACCATATATTTTATTTTTATTTTATCTTTGTATTCTTATGAAATGTGTCATAATTACTTTTAAATTGGGGAATGCCGTTCATAGAACCCTTTTTAGTGGTCCATTAATCAGTCTAAACCCATATATATCTATAAGGTAGAAATTTCATCATTCACATTAACACAAATCAAATCTGTGGTTAAATTAAAACGTCGTGGACAACATTTACCTTCAGCTGCTATATTTTATGACCAAGTAAATTAGTGTTGCGACCCTGAATGATAAATACCGAGTCCCGTTAGCCGAGACAAAAGCGAGTTGTATGTAGTTCACTTGTAAAGTCATTTCCTGTGTCACATTACCAGACAATGCATATGGAACAGCGGTGAAACCCGCAAGAAAAATAGTTCATTTACATTGAATACAGACCCTCAGTCGTAAATAGGCCACCGATGTGCCGCCGAATAAATAAATTATATAAAATCTATGAAACTACTGTGATTACATCGCTGTTGTCTGGCCCTATTAACAGGTATTTCACAAGCATTTTCACTCTGTAGTATGTAAATTTAGTCCTATTATTGGTTACTACTTCGTGAATTACCATAAATTGAATGCAATAGATTTTACAGAACAGTATAAATTAGGATTTGGGTAGAATAATGACGACAGTATTAAATTTATAAATAAATTGATGGATTTTTAATATGAAAATAATGATATAAGAAATGCTGATTGCAGACGTTATCTACTTTACGTCAATTGTACCAGTATCACCGGTTTAACTAGTATTTTTCTGATTTTACTAAAGAAACACATCCAATGTAGTACCTTTAGCAGAATGGCTGTGATATATGGTAATTAAATTACTATTTTAGAATATCGTGACCCACATTAGGGCTCAGAATCCGGGACGTGCACTATTTGTGGACGACAAGTTTATGTTTCAATCGTTTCAATATTCATTAGGACGTAAGCGTGATCGATGGGACCACATTCCGAGTCGGCGTCTTACTTAAGCCATTTAATATTGAAATACTTAAAAAGTTTTACATTTTGTAGTTCAATAAAATATTTAAAAAATAAGCATAGTTTGTAAATTTTTATGTTGCCATTAAGTTAATAGTAAAAGTATCAATGAAATATCGTTTGTTTATACTATGGTAACAAAAGTGCTTTTCAATCGTATTTAAAGTAGGTAAACGTGTAAGACAAAATTAAATGTAGTAATTGTTCATGTTTTACATGAGTTAAGCAGAAAATGTAAGAATTATAGCAAGCAAGCAAAACGATTTTTATATCCGTTTTGCGTCACGTGTTTTTATTAAAATATTGAAAATCTGTGTTGTTCCTGTCCCAGTTGCCTTAATTGTTTTATAACTGCGGTTACGTGTCAATGACCTCTGACACATACTAACTACCATTTATTTACACAATTGTAAAAATCCCGCACACGTACTGAAATAATTAATGCTTTGATAATGCAGCTCTACAAAAATTCTGAGCATACAATGTAGATCGCAATCAACGCGCTCAAAGAAGTGAAAATGAACAACAATAAACAGTAAAAATATTTTCAAAATTCCATTAAAAGAAAAAACTTTCATTTCACTTCGCTCTGTTAAATTAATGGCCAGTACTTGACATCTTCTCAGAACAAAGAGATACATGTAGTGTTTTGTAAAGACTGTTGCATTATGCAAAATAGCATCATTAAAACAATTGTCTAAGTTCAACTATCATTTTAAAACTACAGCCAGCACTAATTGCATGTACGAATGACATTTAGTTTCTAAACAATTTCTTGAATAAAATGGAATGGATTAATAGTGCTCTCAACAATAATAGACAATATCGTCGCAAGGAAAGTGGGGCAGTGAGATGATGTTTAGCAGTCATCAGTCACACTGCAATCACAATGCAATTAGAAAGCGAATTGCACAAGTGCCTCGGCGGCGCTATCAGAAGAAAGCGCGTCCAACATAGGAAAGTTGAATCAAGCGAGGCTTGGAGGGGGTGGTGCGGGAGGGGGGTTAGATGCGCGCACGCAGCCACTAAAGTAGTACACTTTCGATCTCAACTCGCGTCGGTGAGAGTTGTGCGAAAATGAAAGTGGTGTTGTCATTATGGTCCACTTTCCACGCTGAGGTCAGGAACCTCGCAAGTCCAGTTCTAAGCACGATTCGAGTTAATTGTAGAACTGAAGAACCGTCTAGAACATATTTATGCATTCCGTTTTACTGCACATTAGCCAGTAAAAGTAGTTACATTACAAAGATTACACCTTTGCGCTAAGTGCGCATGTATGAATTTATGGTGGTGATAATGACAGAAGCTTCATCGTCATACATTGCACGTTTATGTAATTGAATAACGTAATATTCTTATGGGTAATCATTTAAGTAATTGTTTCTCTTTTGACAACAGCTGGGTTTTTTATATGTAGGTGGTAGTTAACAAAACCAAGTTCTTTTATAGGTAGTTATATACGGGCTGCAGAGAAATTGAATAGGTATGAGAGATAATTGGGGACACAAACACTGGACTAAATTAACCTATTTATTATTGATTCTTTCATACAACAACATTCTGAATTGATTTCTGGGACTTAAATCTGAAAGTTACTGTGTCATTGACGGCAATTTCAGAATCGCCAATAAAAAATCGAATTTGTTTGTATAATAATATTTTATAAAGAAAATTATACAATGCCTACATTTATATAAAAAACGTAAAAATAGTACAAAAAGTAGCACAGTATTTCATAGAATGAACAACAAGGTGGGTATTTGAAATAGTCAGTAAAACAGTCTCGTTAGTAAAATGGATGTCATTTAGATGCATAGATCGGTGGTGATACCGGTGCAGTATGAACGTGGAGCGAGGGTTGCAAGGGGGAGATAGGGGTGTGTGTCATGAGCGGGTAGCTGGGGGGGGGGGTTAGAGTCGACGACCGCTGCTGACGTCAGCGCGACCTGATGCTGCCCGGCTTCAGCTTAACCCGAACTCTGACCTCATGCACTGATGTTTGCATATTTTACTTAAGCGTGTATTATACTCTTTGGAATGACTTCTGCGGGCGTATACGTTGCCACTCGATTGTCACCTTTACTACTATTGAAATAAGCTTCAAAAGAAACGAATAACTTATAATAATTTAATGCTTCCATAACAGCCAACTTTCTACATAAAATGGCTTAATAAAATACTATAAAAATACAATTGGCGGATAGCAACAAGTTGAATGAATAATGCTATTTTTAAATCTTCTAGAAAGTACTCTGGTTCGAAAAGAAATGTTTATCAGTCGCCGAGTGTCTTATATGATACAATCATCAAATCTACAACGTGTAACAGAAAGGTGTGGTCAAATTTCAGGAGCGTATAGTGTGTGTTGTCAGTATTTGCACCTACCATGGTGTCATAGCTGATTGCATTTTTATTACAAACTAGCTGCCCCGCGCAACTTTATCTGCGTAAATTTTCCCCGTTTTTGCAACATTTCTCATTGCTGCTCCGCTACTATTGGTCGTAGCGTGATGTTAAATAGCCTTATAGCCTTCCTCAATAAATGGGCTATCCAACAGTGAAAGATTTTTTCAATTCGGATGCGTAGTTCCTAAGATTATCGCGATCAAACAAACAAACTCTTTAGCTTTATAAAATTAGTATAGATTTCAGTAGCGAGTAGCGTAGTAGGTGTATGGCATAAGTATTATTCCTCCTCTGGTGCTAAATTTAATTCTATTTTTAAGGCATAGAACTTTTTCAGTCATACTTTTTTTATTTGATAACTTTTTCGTTTATAATTAAACGAATGAAAAAATAATAAATAAAACGTTTGTAGTACGATTTTGATAAAATTCGGTACGTGCACTCAGTACCATGGACACATACCAACCCTTGAACACCTTTCACACGTAAGTACCTAGATATTTTATTGGGTATATTACTATACAAATGCAGAAGTACTGTAGTAGTTCTCATTTGTTCTATGGAACATGACGTCATAGGACTGAACAACGCATTTTTGCCGCTTTTATTCCATAGAATTACATACTAACTCTTCACCCCAGTCTAGCGCTATAGAACTAACTGGGAATCATATGTTTTCTCAAAATCTCCCATGACATATTATATAACATTCATAATGACAACTTTTTGATAAAAGCGCTAATAAGAGGTCTTATTTTCCTTGTTCCATAGAACAATCAATCAATCAGCCTGTATCGGTGGACATAGGCATCTCCTAAGTTACGCCACAACATCCGATCCACCGCTTTCCGCATCCAATTCATTCGACTTTCTTCAAGTCGTCAGATATCCATAGAACAATTTAGGAAATAAAGGTATCACATGTTCTATGGTACAAAATGAGAAAAAAAACATATAATTTCCATAGAACAAATGGGAATGGCTAAAGGTTTTTCCAGGTTCAAACAAAGCCCAAGTGATAGGCAACTTGGCTTTGCTAGCTTCCATAGACCTGTCCATGCTATTGCCGCTAAAGGCTCTCAATTAGGCCGGCTGTATGCTTGTACACCACTGAGCTGTCGTATAAAAACTTGAAATATAAATATGATTGACAATTATAAACTTAACGTGACGAATATAGGCCTTCTGATTTATGGTCTACAATATTTAGACGATCGAAGGTAGCTTTGGTCGTAAATATAAAACGCGTCCGTTCATTATTGAAAGTCGTAAAACGTAATATTTACAGCGGCCGGTAATAATGCACGGTCAGAGCGGACTCCTACAGTATAATTGGTTGCCTTGGCCTATAAACTCGCCACTCTGCTCTCGACTGATTCGCCAATTCTAGATTTAGGTTTTCAGTTCACTGGGTTGTGTTGCCGTTTCCGATATACAGGCCTCAAGAATTCACCAATTTTCTAATTGTATGAATTCTCTACTGTTCAATTCTTTTTTATTTCGAGCAATCCCTACTATGTATTATCTAGAAGTTTCTTGCTTTTAAAGTTTTATTCTTTTTTAAGACTAGGACTGGATCAACAGTTGAAGTTACTTTTGTTTGTAGTAATGGTATAAAACCTACGTTTGGGACGCCATTGTGGGTTCTATTACCGCACGGGACAAAAGTTGCGAAATCAAGCCAAAAATATTTTGCCTACATCGAAATTTGTTTATTGATGTGTTCAGCGTCGGGCTTCAAGTAGCAATTATGAATGGTCTTAATATTGTTAAAAAAGTAGAAAAATTCTGTTGTATTTTATATGTCGAACTGTGTTTGTCATCGTTAAATGAAATTATACAGCATCTGGTCAAAAAGATTCAAACAAATATAAAAATATGAATCTGGTGCAAACGTATGTTGATTTATGGTAAAGTGGTTGGCTAGAGTCAAGTTTATACAAGAACTGAATATATGAGATCCATGTCGTATAGTGATATTGGTGGATGATAAAGAGTTAAGGGTGCCAGGTGTGTGAAACGAGGGTTGTAAGGGGCGGGCGGCGCGTAGCGGCGTCTACGACGAGGGCCGGGCGGCGTAGCGAGTCGAACGCGCGCCATTCGCGCTGACGCCGCCGCCGGCCGCACGCGCCCCTACCGCGCGGCTCATGCGTCTCCCGTCGATCGCGCTCCCGCTCGACATGACTGTGACAGAGTGCCATCGCCACCACCGGCTGGATCCCTCGGACCCCGCCGAACCGCCCCGAGAGGCGCCTCCCAACGACTCCGACGTGCTCCTCGGTAGAGTCCTCGCAGGTGAGCATCCCGATCAGCTGATTGTGACACCTGTCAATTATAGCTGACACTCAAGATGCACTCGAGCTGTTGTTTATAGTGATGTGAATGTTTACTAAACTTGGGTTTTTGTGCTTCCTTCATGTTTTTTTTTCAAGTTTATGTTGTTATTATTATTATCATAATAGTGACGTATGACTGTTTTTTTCTGATTATCGATCGAACACTTGTAGCGCCCAGTGACGTAAAATGTGTTATTCAAATTTGTTAGCAATTATTAAATAATAATGTGCTAAAGGATAATAGAATGTCCTTTTCACTTTCGTGCGTGGAGCAGTGGTCGCACGGCGCGCGGGTGTAGCGCGGGGCGCGCGGAGCGACTCGCGGATCTGGGTCAAGCGGAGTTCGTTGCCCTCGGCCTTCCCGGCTATATTCGACGTCGCTAATCACCGCCACCTCCCGCCCGCGCGCACTATCCT
Source organism: Herminia tarsipennalis (assembly GCA_945859575.2). Classification (NCBI taxonomy): domain Eukaryota; kingdom Metazoa; phylum Arthropoda; class Insecta; order Lepidoptera; family Erebidae; genus Herminia; species Herminia tarsipennalis. The sequence goes on from OX243840.2 coordinate 14,157,833, forward strand.
CGCTCCTACCTCGAATCTACTGGCTTATAATCACAGAGACGGACTTATAATTGTTTTATGCAAATATTATTACTTAATTAATTAATTAGCTACTGAATAGAGTCTCTTCTACGAATATTCTATGCAGACTTTATTCATTTATATTAGAATGATTTTGTTTAGGTATCCCACATAATAATATATGAGTGGTTTAAAAACAATATTTCTTAGATAAATTACAGCCTATTATATAGGTATAATATATGTGCATATGTATATGTGACAGGATAATCTAATATCATACAATAGGTATATAATCGGTTAAACTAATTTGCAAATATGTAAGTGAATACTTACATATTTCCAAATTAGATTAATCGATTTAAGTAAAGTTGAGTGTGATTAGTATGATTACCTATAACATAATTATTTTGCAAAAATAGTTCATATGCAAATAATAGACATGTTAGTCAATCTGTAGTGATTGCATTATTTGCAAAGACGAGCGAGTGAGTATTTGCGCTCGACATCATGGTCGAGTCGAGTTTCGCAAGTGGAGCCCATCGCTGAATGCCATTTTATTTTGGAGGCCGCGCGCACAGTCAGAGGGCCCGCGGTCAACGGCCCCGCGTATTATCTAGGTCGCCTCAGAATAACCTAGCGCCGATACTCTAATAATAATCTACATGAAGCCTTGAAATAATGTTGTCCCACTCTCACTCACGACACTACTATACCCGCGAATAGCGACAATCCGTATTTCGTAAGACATGCTCTATTCCGTGTGCGCAGCTGCTGACTAGATTTAACTGTCTCTTTCACTCTTAACCGCAAACCTAGACAGAACAAGCAAGTGGAAAACAAGTTTCTAGATTTCGTCTCATCTGAATAGGTATACGTTTACATAACACCTGATTTATGTTCTAGTTCTAACTTTGCCATTTGTACTAAAAGTCTTTTTGAAATCATGCCAAAGTTTCAGTACACATATGTAGATCCAAATCTGTAACAAAAATCATATTTCTACAAAAATACCACCTCAAATAATCGCATACCATCATATAGTAAAAAAATATATCAAATTCCTTACTGAAATCAAATTAAGTTGAGTGTGTACAATAATTACATATCAACATTGTTTGTAACATGTAGTTACAAATATAGTGTAACCGTAAAAAAAAAATATTTTTATGAGGCATGAATTTTAAACAAATAATATTGAAACAATGTGTTGCGTGTGGCGTGCGTTGTGACGTACGCTGAGAGCGGCGCGGATGGCGGGGCGCGGGCGCCGCGGACTCGGTATTGCGATCAAGGCCTCGAGTTCGTTCACCCAGCTGCAATTGGGTCACGCTCGACGCCCCGCGCCTCGCTCCCCACACACAAATAACTGTTTAAATCACACTAAATCCGTACCTGTAACGTCACACTAAGTATGTAGGTAACCTTAATTGTTAAATTTAAAATATCAAATATATCTTATTGGGTTTCAATATAGATAGGTAACTTTGCTCTTGTTTGTATTACACTCATCAATTTATCGATACACGTGATTAGAATGTAAACGATTAAATTGTTTATTATGTAAAAAGTAATCGAATCGCGCGTATTGAATATGAATGAGTTGTTTTTGAAAGTTTGTGATAGGAAAGAGAGTGAGTTCGTTTAACTCTACACGTCTGACGGCTTAAAGAAAGTCGTTATGCAAGTACACATAACTTTTGCATATCGAATACATAACTTTTAATACCTACATCTTTAATTAATAGATACGTCATGGTCATTCACTTCTACATTTCGACGGGTAGTAATAATGAAAATCTAAGATTTGGCATAACCAGACTGCTAATTTAGCAAATAAAGAATTACCTATAAATAGACAACTAATTTTTTTTTAAATTTTCTTTGCACATGATGTTGGGATCATTGACTGATGGAATAATTTCGTTAATAGTAAATATAGTAATAGTAATTAGACTACAGGTTTATCAATCCAGTTGTAGGTTAACCTGTTGGCAAAACCGTAATTGTTTGATTACGTAGAGCGGTGTAACTGGTAAAATTATACGAAAAAATATTTTGTATATCTACTCGTATTACACACTTAGGACGAATGATTACGATCTGCGTTCATTAACTTCAATGAAAGTTTAATTTAAAAAATATCAAGATATTGTGGGGGTATCAGGGTGTGTGAAGGTTGCGGTGGGGTGGCGGTACGTAAGCGCGGGGGGGTATAGGCAGCTGCGAGAGGCTGTGGGTCGACGCCCGCGACGCCCTGACCCCAATTTGATCTGCGCTCGCGTCATATCGCGCGGACCTCTCGTCCAGGCACACTCAGCGGAAAATACCCATCGTTTCAACATAACAGCTTTATGAAATGACTAACTAAAGCGGGGCTTTCAATTTGTATGACGGTTTACTACAGATTAAAGTTACAGGTTTCATAAATATCCACATATTGTGGAAATTATAGAGAAATATTTAAATGACAGATTTATCGGTTGATTTAGACGACGGTTTTTACAAAATAATCATGACATTCAGTTTTTTGTTCTCAATTTACGATAATATGATAACATGTGACGGTAACAACAACAACAGGAAGTAAATGAATAATTAATAAACAGCAAATAGGAACACATAATTTTAATCGATCATGTCATCGGAATAGCAGTATTCTTGTAAGTTAAACGACTAAATTTTGTATGTACAAAATTGAGCCGTTTAAGCGAGCAGGCACTCATACACTCATCACCTGTTAACTTGTAGGTTGAGCTGGAACAATCTACTCACAGTTAAACCTCTAAGTTAACAAGTGATGAGTTCACAATAGTCTGCACAGGCTTAATGTAGGAAAGATACAAGATCTTTTTTGTCTAACTCAATATATAAAAGTGTGGTCTTATGAAGATTTATATTTGTTTAAAGGAAATAAATGTAATCGTCTGGCCCGTAACAAAGAACATGTATAGGTATATATCCGTCATATTTCTCCAGTAACCCGCTAACCCGTTGGTCGTCTTACAAACCTAAGCTTTGAGCACAGTGCCGAACGTTGTGTCCGTTGCCTCATTTTTTATACGTGCTTCGCTGTACTGTACATAAACATTGTAATTTTAAATTTCAACTAATTGATCTTATATAAATACTAGGTCATGACTCGGATTGATGGTAACTTCTTACTCACAACTATAATTAGATTAACCAAGTTCAATTGGTAACAGTAATTATATTCCAAGTTTAATTACTTACAACATTCTTTATTCGTTGTAAAACGCAGCACATTTTTGTTAAAATATTTAGCAATTTACTACAAACGGCAGTCGTTGATGTCTAACAGCCGTTTTTAATATTTTATATACCTATCGATCACTATGGCTACTAGATATATATATTTGACATAAGCTCCATACAAAATATGTCAAAATTCTATCTCTAGTAGCTAAATTCATCTATATATAGATTTTTTAAAACGGCCCTTATATAACAAACTGCCAATAAGATTTCAGTGAGGGTAAGGGTAATTAAACAAATGCCCCTTTTTTGTCTTCTTCGAATTAGATTTATTTATATATTTTGCTTTTTAATAACTGCTGATTAATGTCAAATAGATTTTATTAGATTTCTTACTTCAAAATCGTATTTGAAAAATTTGTTTGCACAATAATTAAATTAGTTCCTACACATTATTTGTGTGGATACAGAGTGTCTGTTTTTAAGTTCTATTTGCCTTACTATTTAACCAAGTGTAGCTATTGAAGAAAACATGTAATAGTTAATGCTTAGATAACAATTCACGCTAAATTATAACATCTCTACAAAGTCAATAGATCCTAGTAGAGAAATGAATTGAATAGTCACAGTCGCCTATGTAATATGCAGGTTACCATTTTATTATTGGCGTCATAACTAATTCAAACGTAGCTAATTAAACTTAATTCAAATTTATAATACAAAAGAAAATATACCTAAATGGCCAGGATATGGATAAGAGGTGACTTTCAAAAGTTATAGAATTAAGACGATGTAGAACAGTACCACATAAAATACCGTATTTTATCTGACTGTAAGCTATCTATCAATTTAATTATTTTGCCTTGAAATTAATACAACGCACCTTGAGTCTCCCACTCAATAGAGTTATATCAATGTTAGTTGGTACGTCATCATAATTTCTGTTTTTATTTTCAATATCAAGACGATGACCGATAACTTGATTTATAAATCATATACGGCTTTATTGATAGAGAGTAGGTAGGTACCTATACCTAATCAGTAAATTTAAATTTCGCGTTTATAAAACTATAAATGAATCATCACACACACTCAACATTTAAAAATGCGGGAACGCATCCAAAAAATTTAAAACAGTAATTATCTGGTCTTAAAACTTCATGCTCAGCCATTACTGGCGAAATATTTCACACAGCTGCAAAAAATACAAAACATGTTTAACATTGCTGAAGCAACCGCGAAACAATGTTCATATTTAAATAATTTCGCATGTTCGGACATTCGAGAGCGCGTTAGCAATCGTTACGCTTACTAGCTGATGATTAAGCATAGTAGGTCATACCATGAGTCAGTGGTGACCTAGATGTGGCAGGCTGTATCGACGGTGAGCGGGAGCCGCGGCCTACGTGCTCTAAATACTCTCAGAGTAGGTTAGGGAGCGAGGTCGACGACCCCAGCTCTGCCTACCCCGCCGAACTTTCCGGGCCATCCGATTTGTGTGGCCTACTGTAGCAGAATTGGTCCGTGGTTACCAATTGTTTACCCCAACCAATTACCTACTATAATAACTTAAATCAAATATTCCTACAAATATATTTAGGTACTATTACAAAAAAATATATATCAACATTTTATAGCTATCTATCTATATTTAATATACCTACTTACTTAAGATAATAATAAGAAACAGTTCTTATTATTGTTAAACCGATTCAAAATATACTACCACTAAATATGTAGTCAGAAACTATATCGTTTTCACGCACATAACTGAGCCGCCAGGACATTTAACTGTGTATTGTACACTTAAGTAGGTAAGTACGTATGTATATTCAGCTGTTTCAATTGTGTAAGAAAATAATCTATTAAATGTAAAAAGAACCGTTAGACAGTCACACAATGCCAGTCCAATGCCAATGACCAGTGCTCGCTTTTGTTGTAGTAGACCTAATTGGCACGTATTTATTTTCTAAATTATTAAGACGTTTAAACGTTGAAATATGTTTAAAAAAATGTTATTAATCCTTTTTTAAATAAAATTACACTGAAAACAAATATGTTTATTGTTAAAATTAATGCAGTATAGTTTGTAAAAATTTATACACATAATCGTATAATATAATAACTACTAAATTTAAACATTTATTCTACACTGTAAAAAAGAAAGCAAAGTTTAACCAGTCATTGTAAAATAAACTTTCGGAGAACTGTCTCTACCGCCATCTAGCGTCGAGTAGACTGTTTGAAGTAGTTTCGATAGATGTCGCTAGCTTCCTGCCCGAACAAATATAACATCAACTTCGTGATAGCGTAACACTATGCGATGTTCGATGTATTATTACTTTTTTTTAACAATAGTTATGTAATACTCTAATTATGTTTTTTAAATTACAAGTTTCGTAATTATTTGATATGATTACAATTTAAACATCTATATAATAATTAAAAAGTGTGATTTTGTCTAATTATTTGTTTATTTTGATAGTAATGAAAGTAGTTTTTTTTAATAATAATTAATCTTAAAGTTATACTTGTTATTTTGACTTTGGTAATAATTTTAAGTTTCAGTAGTTTTCATTTTAAGAGCAGATAGATTTATGTAAGCTGGGCCACTGGGTATTAAGCTGCGGCTAAAAATAGGAGTAGTCGGTGTTCGTATTGTGGGCAGCGCAGCACTAAAGGTACTGAGAAGTTGGGGTGGTAGGGTGGCGGGTGCTTTGGCCGTGAACTCTGCCGACCCCTCAGTGCCGGCTCCCACATCAGACCGACCGCTTCTACCGACAAATAAATGCCTTTTGACATTTAGATGACTTTACTATTCACCCGATCAGGTTGACTAGAATACCTATGGCTAGAAGCATTATGTAATAGAATGAAATTTATATTTTGTGAATAATTATATTCTCTCTTCACAAACATTACCAGATTGAAAACGACGATGATCTAGAAATTGAACTAAATGAATGTATGACACTTATCTAAGTATTTGATACAATATTTAATCAACAAAATTTCTTATAATAAGTAATATCCTCTTTTATAAATACAGAACTAGGTTAATTAGCTCTTTAAGTATAAAATGAATGTCTATACTAAGCGGGGTAACATATTTAATAAATTCAACATTAAAAGTAAAATTAGTAGAATACTCATATTAAAATAAGACCTTAGTCATACAATTTAATTCAGTTCTAAATAATATTGTGGGTTCTAAATGAACGTTACTGTGGTGGGTGTAGAAGGGGGTTGTCCATTGACGTCACAGGAGCGCATGCGCGCTGTTCGCCCACGCGTCCTTTCTGCGTTCGCCAGCCTCGCTTTCGCGCCAAAGCGTTGTCAGGCTCGCGCCGGTTCTAACTTAATACTAACTTAGCTCAAATATTAAAAACTTTAATAGATTTCCCGATGTCTAAGCATTATGGAACTTTTTGGTGATAAGTTTGACAACACGCTGCTACAACAACAGATAGCAGGTGAGCAGAATAGTATTTAATTTAATATTTTAGTGACCTTTTGAACTTGAAATTTAAGTTAGCGGTCGTTGAACTCCGGAGTCTTATAGACGCATTTTAAAGGTTTTAGCCAACAGATTTTTATTTGAATATTTTTTTCATTACTTAAATGGTTTATATTTTATATAAGCACATGTTTTTATTTTTTTAATATATTATTCATTACAAAAATTATCAAATTCTGCACATTTAATACTACTAAATATCAACTACTAGTAAAGGTTTATCTACTCCCAACAGCAATTTTATTCTTTTTTTATATAGATATACTAAAATAAAACAGACATTTTACACGGCTAAATGAAACATCTACTTGAGAAGTTTTATTAGTGAACTGAACCTCCAAGGTTTGAGGAAACGCAAGATTTCGTTAAACATAGCTGGCCTAGAATGGATACACGTCACGGCAATAAACATCAATTGAGATTAGATGTAGTCTGGGAAACTTAAGCGGATTGCCGACCAGGAAATAAATAATGTAAAAACTAAACTTGGGTAACGAAGGACAGGCCTTTGTTAAATTATTAAAAAAAATGATAACTAGCAATGTGGGATTGTGGGTCCCACATTACTAGCAATCCTGTTAACCCGTGCAGCTAAGCTCAATGGCTTGTTTAGTGGGGTCACGTCGATAGTTTAAAGGGTAGGATCCGAACCCGCGACCTCACGATTGCGAGCAGTCTATCGCCGCTTTCACAAATTAATTTGTACAAGTACCTATCAACTAGACAAACATATTCAGACAAGTTTCCGTTAAATTTTCTCCGCAGATTTTCTTAATATTATAAACAATTCACATATATCCCATGGTCTTATACATAACTCATTAACTGCCTGCCCCGGCTTAATGTGTCATTATCGTAGTTTTTTATGCCTTGAGTTACATTATTGCAATTTTCGTAGGGATATCTAATTTTTTGATAACAAAATATAGCCTTTGTTACTCTCCGATAATGTAGCTTTAGCAGTAGTTTCGGAGCCTATTCAATGCAAACAAACAATCAAACCATTCCTCTTTATAATATTAGTATAGACATAAGCTTTTTATACAAAACTGCATGCCCTAGGATGGTGAACCTAATAGTGAACGTAAACACAATAAAAAAAGGTATGAAAAAAGCGCAATTAACGCAAGCAATGTTTAAAAGATTATTCTACCTTAGTCACCTTTCATGTTGGATTCTGCAATCACACCACACACATGCAGATGAGAGCCAGAATAGCACGCATAGACGGTAGAATGTGGTCACGGCATGTGATAGTGAATAGTGCGTGCCTGTGATGGGTGAGTCAGGCGCATCCAGACCGGAACAGTTCGGCGACGTCATCGCACCCTGCGGCCTGCGACGCACGGTCACCCCGCTTCATTGCACATTGCATACTGCATACTGCACTTATGCATATTCCATTGTAATGCGCCGATATCCGTTCCACTTTTACGGTTATCTACCGTCACTTGCATGCGTAAAGTGCACTATCACTTGTTTTGGCTTTAAGTTTTTGTACTTGGCGGGATATCCGGTGATTGCGAATTTATAGTTAGTAGCCACCGCAACCGGTCATCTCATGTTACATTGTTGTACATTTACAATACATATATTACATAATAAATAATATATTTGTAAGTAATTTGTTTAGTTACTTTCTTGTCATTCTTTTTCACCCGTTGGTTAAGTATGTAACACTCTTTTGAGGTTTGTATCTTTGCCTTTATGGTGTCTACATCTGTTCTATTTATATGGGATATTAAGAGTCCGATGATATATCATATAATGTACTCCCACATTTATTTGCTGGTTATGTACTGTAGAAAGTCTAAATACATTACAATGTAAGTCGACGAGAGCCAGACTCTCACATTAACAATGTCAGAAGATCCTTTTCTTAGTACTACTATATCTACTATCCTATTCTATGTACATGTAAACACACTCTGTGCGTATACATCAGGATTTCAATCTCCTTCAGCTTTGAAAGTCTTCCTTTCAAGTAAACTTTTTATGTAAAGAGAGACTCGTCGGCGCCCTATACAACTGCACATAGAAAAAAAATAGGTGTGTGCCTTAGTGTGCGTTGAGTACGCGGCACTACGAGTATGTACTTAGAGAGTGCATCGCTCCCGGGCGCCGGTGTCGTCGTACTGCATATAGGCCAGTGCACGCGAATGCCCGGACCCCCCTCCCTGCCGTCCCCGAGCGCCGTCGCCCTGCCTTCCCCCGCTGCACTTCGCGATTTTCCATTTCCATCGTGTAGCCCGTTCGCTAATTCCAGCGGTTGACTCGGTCGATGTCGTAACGCGGGGAAATTTCTCAGGCCTTTCTCCAAGCATGACTCTGCAATGACGTCTTCCGGTAAAGGGCATTCACAGCTCACAAGTTTGACATCAATAAACTTGAACAGTACCTACTACAGACGTTACATAACAATTTAGATTTGGGCCGCGCGGCTAATAATGTACGTGCAGCGATGCGCTTTTAACATTTAAACTTTTAATTTTGTTTATATGAATGTATAAGAGAAAAGTAGAGCATATAAGTAACATTAAAAATCAGTAGGTAAAAGGATTTATGAGGGCTTTAAAACTTTAAGCAATTAATTTGTTTACGAAATTGCCAATTCCACGCGAAAGTGACATTAATAAGACTGCTTTTCAACTGTTCAAAAAATAAATATTAAATTTACAAAATATAAACTAATGGTTTTGGTAACTATGTGCAATTATTTTCTTCGTGTACTTTTTTCCTAATTAAGGTGTCATAAGATGTATAATGAATGGCATTAAATGACGCGGAAGGTCTATCGTATCTAGTATTGCAAAGCCCGCGTATGCCTGTCGAGTATGGGTTCAAAGCGCTCGGTAACCGCGTTCGTGGTTTCACAAAGTCGTATCGAAGTTCGTTCGAAGGTGGAGTTACGTCTGTTCGGTTCTGAGCTTCCGGATGTAGTTACAAGTTCCCGCGGTCGTTGCCCGCCTGATGCGTGCACGACTCCCCTATATCGGCTAACTGTGGCGCGAAAACTAAAAGCGTATTATGCGACACACATGCATCCTATGTATTATGATCGGTGCAATGTTGCACGTTTGCTTTTACAATTTCAAATATGTGTGTCCTATTTTAGGCAGGAAGGCACATTGCAGTTAGTGGAACTGAAAATAAACTTGTATGGAAACTTTTCGTCCATTCATAAAGTTAGGTAACAAGTCTCGAAAGATTATTGAAATAATAGAGTTTGAAGGAAAATGCATTTACATGATTCAGTCCCGCGGTTCGATCTTGTAGATAGTTTGATTGAATGATGAAGATTTTTCGAATACCTATGCGTACTATTGCGTAGACAGTTTCGAGTCAAAAGAGAGAAGAATTTTGCATTTGTAAGTGCAGATGCTTCTTCAGTGGCTTCTTACTGATTCAGCTTACTTAATAATAATAATTTAATATTAATAGATATGGCAGATAACAAACAATTTATGAACATTTAAGATTTTAAGAACGTTTGAATTAGATCATATAACTTCGAGATATTACGAAAAGATGCTGATAATTAGATCAGTCATGAGGACTAGATGCTCATTACCTCTTTTCTATGGGAACAACAACATTATAAGTTGTATTCCTGAAATATTAATAAGAAATATACAATGCAGATGGGATCACGTGAACGCGGAAACGGTTGGGTGCCGTTAGCTAGATAACTGTATAAGTCTAGTCTAGAACAATCCTGTGCGAGCTCGCCGATAGGATCGGGTGACACGTCCTGCATTGATGAACAGTCATCGATTCGCTCATATTTTTGGTTGTAATCCATAACTGTATCTATCGATACTTTTTACGGATATAAGTCCAGCTTTAGGCGGCGGATATAAGTACAATCGTAGCCTTTATTGAAAGTCTATAATACTTAAAGAAATCTATATAATATTTATATTGAATATGGTAGTAACCTATTCATCGCGCAGGCGCCATACAATTAAGTGCCTAGGTATACCCTACAGCGCAGGTGTATCGTAGAACGTAATGTCGCACCCGCTGTTTACGTAAGATGATAAATACATACAGAAGACATAAACGTGTTGCACAATATTTTTTATTGGCATGATATTCTTTCACATACATAACCCCACATTGTTCATGTTACAAATATGTGGTACGGTATGCCCGTTTACCTATACGATACACATTAGACAAAATAGGTTAAATAAATTGAGGACAGTGAGACACATCGGTGTTTACGAATACGAAAGTAGGGTTTGGGTAACAGTCGTGAGGGTTGTGCGTTGGGGTGAGCGAAGGCGCGGGCGGGTGCGACGAAGGGTTAATGACCGGCTAGCCGTCACATTGTCGTATCGTGCGGGTGTTGCGCCCGCCAACCGCTCCGCACCGCACCGCAACGCGCCGCACACAACGAACACGGCGCTCCTCCTTCAATGAGCACCATACATACAAGATTTAATCAACACTATCTATAACAAGTTTATCATCATGTAAATACATCGTTAACATTTTTGACGTTTTATATTAACTACATATGGCTATAAATATCAAGACTTGCTTACCTCACCTGGAATTATTGACCTTTACGCTACCATCTCTATAAATTAACAAATCCATATCTATATTGGGAAACGTTCGCCATTTCACTATGATTGCATATTTAACTCTGCTAGCACGAAATAGAGATAAAATTCATGTGATATTATCTTGCTCGATCATACCATGACAGTCGATTACCCCGAGTGACGTAAACTGCGTCCTTGGAGCGAATCTACAAACACAATTGTACAAATATCTGCCCGATGAGTGGGTCAATCACCCTCAGAGCCCGTTGGCGTCGGCTCCAACGTGATGCCTCGCTTTAGCTAGATATAATAGATATCACATCAAACTATGTTGAACTACAATGACTCTTATTTCTAAAGCCTAGACCGTGGCGCAGTCTCGCGTAGGTGACAACAAAATTAATGACATTAATAACTCATAAAAACGAGGCGGTATACACAATCTACTATTAACGGTGTTGGTAATTTAGCAACAATGAAACATTTTTCTAGGAGAATGTTTTTGTAAAAAATGTAGGCACACGAAATATTTCTACCTCATGGAACCGTTTTCATAAATCTGATTCATACGATAATCGGACTGTACACCTGCGTATACACATATGTTAATATGTATTGTTTCCAAACGCGGTAGATAAACTTTTTGTCGTCCGCTCGGCTACACAGTTCTAGTTCATCGGCGGGCATCACTCTTACGCTCTCGTTTAACATATTTATGCGTTCTTAGTTTACGCTCATTACAATACCGTATAGAGTATAATAAATTATTTTCAGTCCGGTTGTTTGACGACGTCGAGTAGGCTCAATTGTCACAGCAGATTCCGCTACACGGTGATGGTACGTAGCACTGACTCATGTCAGTTCACTAAGAAGTCCATTGACACGGAACTTTTGAAACATATGTCTTAGACACGTTGACGAAATAAATCCCGTATGCTTCGGTTACAGTCTAACTAAATCGTTGTAGCGAAATAACAGAACGTCGGTTTTTAGTCTCTATTTTTTGCTTTGAACTTGATGTTCCATTGCAAATTGAAACATAGATTAGGAAGAGACATCAACTTGAACATTTATTTTTTGCTTTGTTTTCTAACCAGAAATAAATTCACAACATAGGAAAATGTGACATGAAATTTAACCTTAACCTTACATTAGAAAAAAAACTATAAAATATCTGGCATTAGGTGGTATTAGTCTTGTTCAAACAAACAAAGGAATAGTCTACACTGTATTATCAGTGACATACATTGCTAGCTCGATAGCATAGCAGCGATAAGCCGAACAAAACATCGCGTCGGTACAATGACCCAGAATTATATAAAAACGTCCTCGATTTTGATAACGACGTGACAATGACATTTTATGATGGCCTCTGTTAATATCGCTGGATATTATTACACCAGGAAAAGTGTTATATTTCGTTCTATATTATCTGTTGAACTCAACATGATTTATTCAAATTGTTGTCGAAAATAGAATTCACAGTCAGGGTAAACAGGAACTAATGCTATGAGGCACGTTTCACACCATGTGCTTTCAATGTTACTGTCATATATATATTGATAACGTACAGTTTGGATAGTATTGACCGATAGTGTATATGTATATATTAGCTTCTGAGTATTACATAGAACTGTATTCGGTAGTTTACTTAAAGGTGATTTTGATGGCATGTGACACATTGTGATTATTATTTGTGCTTGATATTAGTATGGTCTATTAGAGGGAGTAGTGCAGGTGCTAATTGGGGTGCAATACAGTGCATTGAACCGACTGAAAACGTTGGGCGGGACGTAGCACAGGCGCGGGCGCCTCGCCGGGCGGATGTCAACTTTCTCGCAGTTACGTAACGCTACGGAGAGATGTGAGCACTAGAACGTTCGGAGTCATCGACCACGGCCGCCAGTTACGAAACATACCACACTGCGCTGCACATAACAACCTCAATGCAACTAATAAATTGAAATTTTAATACAACGTATGCATACTTAAAAATTATAGACCAACAAATTTAAACGCAGTAAAAGTATTTTAAAGTTTACTTGTTGTTTTGTTGATTACAAGTAAAATACTTTATTTATCACGTTTATGTACACGGTGTCGTAAATAAACGACATGTTATTTAAAGTAATATTGTGAATCACGCGTAATTTATGATTTCAATAAACAGTAACATTTCACATTCGTGAAAGAATGTCTAGATAAAAAAAACAACGAAAAGAATTGCTATGATTAGTTATAAAGCTATCTATCTCTGACGTATATTAGCCAGGTCTATTTGGAGTGTAAATTGGATATATCGTGTGTAGTTAGCACCGAAGAGCGCTGGGTCGTCGTTCGCGGCGCGAGGTCATCGCCGCGACGCCATCGCCGAACAACTTACAGCTTTCACGACTCACTACTTGAACACATTTTACTCATTCAATATCTGACTTCCTTCAAAGTTCCTAACTCTTACTTATCCATTGGAAAGTTTGTAACTAAAGACATAAATGAACCTTCCTATCGTTTATGTATTTAATAGTTGTATGGAGGTCAATATCAAAACAATATTAGTAGGTATTTATTTGGTGTATGAATTATGTATTGCTTCTGTTTACTTTCTTCGTTATCGGTATTGTAGGTCAGTGCAGACGTGTCAATATTTGATTGTTTCGGAACCTCTTCCTATCACCCCTTTTATCTGAGGACAACAATGAGTTTTTATTTACATATTGCGCATCATAGGTTACATCAACGAAATGTGTCTATTGTATAAACTGTCCCAATTTCTAATTTATTGTTAGAACTACGAGCTAATCTATACTTTTGTTTATCGCCTTTCACTATCAGCCTGAACTTTAATCCGATTATAATCTTTTTTTTTATCAAAATTACAATCAACTATTCATTTTCGCAAAATTCAAGTTGACGAAACTTTAATATTTTTCGCGAAATTCAGATTGGTGAACTATTCAAATTGTGTGAGTATGTACATAATTTGAAAATTTGGATTTGATATCTAAGTATACTAAATTCTAGTGATATATATGAACATTCGTACAGTAGATTTAAATAAAATAGTTGGGTAAAAGTAGCTTGGAGCCATTTGTAGCCCGGTTGTTATCGAAATGTAGTCAATGAATTAACATACAGCTCTATTGATATCGAGTTTCACAGTTGGTTTGGTACGACCGACAAAACTGGTTCATTTTGTTCCTTTTTTGTCCCAAACCGTATGTAGGGCGTAACAGTTTACGTGATCATTAGCGGTTTGAGATATTTCAGGGCCGATACTCACGGCACAGAAGTGAAGGGGTCGAGAGCACGTTCATGACACGCTAGCAATTATAAATACGGAGGCGTCATTGAACCCGCGTTATTGCGAAACAACGGAAACCAGTCCAGTGTCCCCCTCTGCCTACCCCTCACGTCGCGGTCCCCTCCCACACACCTGCTGCGAATTTTTAAAATCCTAGATTATAGTTGACATGCGACTAGCTAGCTCCCAACCGACGTGATTGGCATGGCCAGTTGGTTACATCACTATGAACTGCAGTCTGCAAATTATGTTTTACCAACAACAATGTATTCAAGTATTTTTATATTTAATTTTATACAATCAAAACTTTTCAACAAATAGAAATCTAAAGATTTTATATAACATTAATAGTCATTCACAGATAATCGCTAAGATTTCTAAACAATTAATTCGATTAGCATCTGTCTATTTTTAAATTCAATAAATTTATACCACATATTAATATCTACATATTTGTTTTGATAATAAAATACTAAATCAGAATGATTAAATAAAGTAAGTATACTTAATTTCATGAAACTTTTCTTTTGATAAGCAAATAAAGTTATTATAAAATTAGTAATAATTTGCTATCCGTACAGCGCCTAGCAGCGACCTATAAAGATACGTGCTTGATAGTGGTGCAGCCAGGGACAACGGCCGGACTGCCTCATTCGCAAGAATCGCAGGTAGGCTAAGGGGTTAAAGAACTCCATTGCACTATATCAAATACCATTGAACTCGCTCTGTCCTGCTCCTGCATTGCACCCTGCGATGCATCGCTTGCACTCGCCACCGTGCGAATCCTGTCTGATTACGCGACACGCATACGTATTACATTATCTACGAGTAACTATGGTACACGTAAACCGGTATATGTATGCTACCTACCTACCATATCGATACGACACACTAGATACTATATAGGAAAATTATTCAGTTGCGAAGTTTTAGTATATACTATAAATGTACGTGACAGGATAATATCTCAGTTAGGATTAATATAACAAAAATGCTGCAAAGTCTACACTTTGCACCAGGAAAACATTTTAACGGAATTATTGCAATACTTATGGACAATTTAATACTTTCTTTCATGAAGTCAAAACTAAGGAAAAATCTTTAGCCTGGTTTGTCAAAAAGCCAACGGGATATCGTACACAATTAACTCTATATAGTAAAAGTGTTAATAACTATAATAGTTATGTATTATAAGTATGACCAAAGAGAAAAGCTACAAAACACATAACAGAAAGTCTGCTATGTTATTGTAAAACATTGGTAATGTTCATAAAACTGTAGAGTTATGAGTATTCAAATATCATTTGTTCTTGTGTGTTATTTAGAAACTCGATTCATTCATCTGTTACGTAAGTCGGTATAAGCCGAGCTTACCCCGATCGTGTGTCGATAATCAAGTTTAACGAGTGGAAAGTTCAAAGAGGGCAACGACATCATATGACAGTGTCGGCACTTTGTCATGCAATCGGTTGAAAAGCGCGCTAATTTGTACGACACTCGATCGCATGATAGCACAGGTGACGTAGCGGTGAACCAGGAAGATATATGGTATACCTAGTCAAGATCGAGTTTCATGGCCATTGACAGCGTCATGTGCGGTGCGACTCTGCCACTCTCATCTAACGTTCTAATGTAAACTTTTAACACTCGATTACGTCATGCAGTCAGGAGCATCAAAGTATTATGCAAGCAATGGAAACGTCTAGAATTTCAAGGAACAAACAACCAAAATGTCGCAACACCCATGTTCCCTTAACATGTTTAAATTCAGAGTATAGAATATAAATGTAAACATAAATTAAGGCAGGCCCCGCTGCGGAAAATTATAGTTGAAGATAATACTGATTTATTCAATTCGGTACCAAAAAAATTCAAACGTCAGTTGGCAGACAATGCGATAAATTCAAGGATAAATGATAAAATGTCATTGAACTTGATAAAATAAATATACAATTTTAGTATAAAGAGAGTTCAATGTAGAATTTATGTTGCCCGTTGTTAAGTTTTGGAACAATGGATAATTAACAGCTATAAAGTAAAATATTCATATGTTAACTAAATTCAAACGAATTATGAAAACTGATAAACATTCTATTCACCTCAGTGTTTACGCCGAATCGTACACGTTGTTCGGCCCCGTGACTATTATGACATTTCCGTTATCGTCTTGACTTTATTTCCTTAGACTTTGAAAAGAGAATCATTAGTTGATTTGTTTCCCGTACTCCCGTACTTACTGATCACTCAGAGAGTAATCTCTCACGCCTGTTCCCCGACATCTTAAAAGCGTAGCACTCTCGTAGCACTCCGTAGCTAATAAAACCGTAGTAATGAGTTACCTACATTATCATTTTGGCACGATATTATGTTATTATTAACTATTTATATTTAGATATAAAACTCAAGATGAGTTTTAAAATATATACATGGCATAATAATCGTATGTATAATGATCACTCACCAAAAGGTGACCCTTATGTATAAAGCAGTAGCACTACATTTACATGCGATATTGAACTTTTGGCGGTCTGCGTCTATTTTTCAATTCAAGGTTATGCTACATTTCCATTTATTGCGTCTTTGCTAGCATCCGTTTTTTTTAAATAATGGTAGGTGTCTCAAATATTGTTACTCTTCTAGTTTGTTTACTGATTATGTATCCATTTATTGAAATACTTTAAAAAATTGTTGTGTTTACATAATTCTGAGAACCAAAATAGACGTTAAATTTCATCATCATTTGATAACATATCGTTACAGCCCATATCCGCCAAACCTGTGGACGTGTAGGTACTTCCCCTTCGGCTATAGCGTTTGGCACCATAATACTTTAATCGCTTTTCACAACACCAGAGAAAGTTGCAAATGTACGAATTTTTAAATAGCATATTGTCAGGTGATGGCCTTGTGTACATCACATGTAGAGCGCACGTTTTTGATAGCTAAAAGATAATTTAAGTATGCTATATGTAGGTATATAGGTGGCGAGTTATATACGCGGCACTTGTTTACTGCGCGATGTTCGCAGACCTTGAGATTCGGCAGCGGTCACTGGCCCGAGGCCTCACACGTAACATAAAATCTTATTATTACCCGCCGACCTCGGTGTCTCACCGGTTGTTCTATTACTAAACGCTAAAATTTATCCGGAAATTAGTCATTCTGCAACGCGAGTTGGTTTTTAACTGCTGTTATTATTTTAAATATGTTTAAATAAGAAATTGTTGCGATACATATCGCAACAATTTCATATGCGATAGAAGAAAATTCAATAAAATGTAACGTTGGTATTGCTTCTTTCAAATAATTACCTATGTTTTCTTTTCTGTATACTCACCTAATAAAACTGTTCCATCACTAACCGAAGAGGTAAGTAGGGGAAGATCGGGCAGCCCTGGACACTTGAACGAATGGCGAATATAACACAAATAAACGAAACATGTGACTTTATATTATAATCAAAGTAAAATTAGAGACTTCTTTAATTATATTAATGAAACACTAATATGTATATATTAATGTTTCATAAATATATACATATATAGATAAACGCAATCTTCATGCACCGAACTAATCCAGTTTTCTTCAAATGTTTCTCAGCAAATTATGCATTAGGTCTCATTTTCTTTTTTCAATTTTTTTCCTTGAATTTTGACATAATTCAATTATTTCTGTAATAAAAGTTACAACATTTTAAGATTCCTTTGCATAAAAAAGCAAAATAATAATACAATATGATTTTTTTAAAACAAGCTCCATTCCCGCCATTATATATCGTCATCATGCAATATTTTTTTTAAGACAGCTCTTAAATTGTGGATCAATTATTACAAATATTATTAGAACTTTCCTAAATTATTTCATAGTACAAATGTATGCACCATTATTTTTGCATACGTGTTGGATATCCTTCAATGAAGTTTGGCAAGAGTGTCAAAGTTTAGCGGAAACAAATCACTCTTTCACACTTGATACCCATGCTGCAACTGAAGTGCATTTATTTTTATTATAGAGAACACACGAACACACATATCTACGCAATGTGTTTTGTATATTCAGAATAGAAAGGAAAGGCGGCTAATCCCGGACGGTGGGTAGCCCCCACCGTCCGGGATTAGCCGCCTTTCCTTTCTATGGGTATTAAAAATCTTTGTTCAGGCAAATAATATTTGCATTTATATAATTTGCGACTTCAATCTATATTGTGACGATAATTACGTCATAATTGATTGGTTATATAAGAGAGTGTTGTTTTTTTAAAATATACGCATATGATATTGGAAAAGGAATAACTAATTTCACATGTAAAATGTATAGTATACATAAAATGGACTCATAGTTTTGAAGATATTTTAAATAACTAAGACTTTCTTTTCATTACATAAATCGTCATTTCGAGAAATCTTTTCAAAGTAAGCTACCAAACGTGTCTTACTTCTCCCCTTCTAGAACCCCTCCTAAGAGAACAAAGTTAGTAGGTAACTGGTTTAACTTTCATGATGTGTTATATATTTCCCAAGATGTATAAATCTAAAGCATAGTTTTCACGTACTATTCAATTTTCACATTACGGTCCGTTGACTCGAGGCTTGCTTGTGTTAGTAACCGAATCCAGCGCATGATCGGTGCTGGTGGTGTGTGGGTTAACATTCTTGTGCTATATAATGCGAGTGTGTGCTCGTTACAGCACCGTGAGACGTGAAGTAACCATGTCTGTGTTAGTTATTGGCGATTTTCGAGGCGGACTCAAGGACGCCCGGCACAGGTTCAGTAGCCACCTTCGGCAGTGAATGACACCATTTCGTGCGTTGACCCTACCCGTTTCCTGTGCCAACTGAGGAAAACACTAAATATATCACTTAAATTTCTATTTAGTAGTAATATATGCGCGCCATTTAATCGACTTTGACTTAGAAACAATACCTGTATTAGCATATAAAGTGATTATGTGGAGTGTGAACGACCTCAAGTTTGCCATGACAGAGACCATAAAAATAACGATAACTTTGAACTATGTATTGTGATCCATTGTGTTTAGATTCATATTTAGTTTAGTGAATTTAAGGCAACAGCTGAAATACTTGTTGTGTGAATATAAAGTTATACTAATATTTATTGTTTTCCTTGTTCTAGGTAAGTGACGTGGTTCTCTTCGTCGTCGGCTGCCTTGCGGTAAGGAGGTAAAGTTTGTTGGCTCGCTTGATATGATTGCACATAATGCAGTGTTCTCTTTAGAGCACAATGCACCAGGTTGCAGTGGTAAAGTCAGTCACCCCGTCCTAACGGGGCTCGCCCTATGCCCGCTCGCGGCTCGCGAGCTGCCGTCATCACGCCGCGATTGTCGTGCAATCGTGCTTACTAATGCCAAATGGACTCCCTACGCATACATAATATTATGGACATTCGCATAGCCCCTGCCTCACCTATTCACTATTGCACATTGAGGAAATAAGTAGAAATCCCACAGAAACAATTTCTATTATTTAACTATTGTGTTAACAAGAATGTCCAAGAGTCCTGCCGAGCTTTTGGCAAACAAAACACCGCAACAATTAATGTGGGTACTGATTACTCTTTAGTGAACACAAAGTGACCGTAGTGAATGTGTACCCGACTTCCCTTGGACCAAGCTATTGTAAATTGTAATTGTATGCGCCTCTAAGACCAGACAAATAGACATTTTTTTTATTGTTTTATTTTAATTTTAAACAAGTAAGGATAATTCAAACGTTATATGATATAAAAAAAACCGTTTCCTTGCAAAATATTGTCATCAATACATCAAATATATATTATCACTTTTTAAGGGAATTCAAAATAATACCTAAATTATGAGAATACAATATTGTGAAAATATTGCGCGGCATCCCGCTGATATTTTATCATTAAGATGAACATTTGAAAGGGCATCCCTTGGCCTCGATATCGTTTAGCGACGACACAATACATCAGCTATCTGGGAATGTCGGTTACGCAAAGATCTAACAAAAGGAAGTTAAAAAACTTAAGTAAAAAATTCAATCCCACATTTTTTTGAATTTAAAAAGGTTCGATTAAACAATAATTTATTTTTTCCTAAATCTCAGAAGAGTTAGATATCGCAAAACTGGCACAATAATAAAATATTCCACAAAAACTTGGACTTTACCTGTTCGTGAAATCCGAGATGAAAGAAAGGGTAGGTCGAATCGCAACGTGAATTTTTTGACAATGGGAGCGCACCATTCTGCATGCATTTTTTACGCGGATTGTAAAAATTTCAACCTTTGAAATCGAATTTGAAAGGAAGTTGGCAGTAAGGGTTAGTTGATTTCTATTGATCTATTGTTGGCTTTGCAGATGGCATTAAATTCGCTCGTTGCTCCTTGATCCAGTGACAATATGGGTCACGATACTTACGTCCAACCAATAACAATTACGTAGATCTTATTTATGACCATTCAAATTTTACAAAACATAATTCAAAACAACAGCTCTCTTTTACCAGTATAATGAAACAAAAGCCTAAAGGTTTTCAAAAGACCTTTCTACGAATTCGTCATTTGTAATAATTTCACCATAAATCTTGGAATAACAAATGTCAGTCTTTAAGCCCAAATTTCAATACAACATAGCATTTTGTGGTTAAAAACTTTCTTGTCATTATGTAAATACACAGATGTTTTAATTGGGCATGCATATGACAGGGAATTTGAGCCATTGCAATATGTTAAGGTAGGATATTCAGTCTTTTGCATTAATGTTGGCGTTGCTATTAATGAACATAATATAAGGCAGTAAGAATACTCAAATAGGTTTCTATTAGTTATCATTTTATCAATATGATAGTAGAGTAGCACAGCAAGAACGAGGCGCACCGTTACACGCACTCGCAGAGTTGAGTGCACGCGCGCGCGGTCGCCGACTTCACCAGTTATAACCCACGGCACCATCAGTACCCCTCCCGTCACTACCATGCAGTGCCACATAATCCCTAATTATTACATAAAACGTGTTACCCAACGTGAAAATTATCGAGACGCGCGGTTACGTCACTATTATTTTGAGACAAGCTACCTAAGAACGTATGCAGTCGGTAATGCCACGCGTCGAGCATGCGACATACGTATGGCATGCGTTCCGAAAATATACACCCACGGTAAATTCTTCCCCAAAAAAAGTAACCACAAAAGACCCAAAATATGTAAATAGCGATCTTTATACCGATCACTTTTTTACTAATAACAAGGTGCAGTCCGATGCCACGTTTCTCCGCCAGCTGGTAGACGAGGAAGTGTGCTCACAATGAAGACTGTTACAGTACAATATCTTTGTGCTGTATCTACAATCTCTACAATCTACATCACAATCTTATGTTCCTTATCGCACGTTCAGTATCTATTAAATGTTTTTACTATCTGTTATCAACACGAAGTCGTTAGTATATAAGATGCACCTTTAGATAATTATAACCAGACTATACTACATCTTTTGTCTCATTTATACCTAATCATATACTGCCAAGAAGTTTGGCAAATTGGTGACCCCGACGAACGAATACGCAGCAAGAAACATGGCACAATCACCGTGCAAGGCGAACATAAATCAGCAAGGAACACTTGAAGTAGCTGCTGGCACCTCGGTTTTATCCCGCATTCCGGAATTTTGGAAAGACCAACCAAGATTATGGTTCACGCAACTAGAAGCCATATTAGCACCACAGAAGCAAGGAGACGAATACAAATACTGTACAGTAATAGCAAAATTATCCAAGGAAGAAATACTACAGGTTAGTGACCTAATCACTTCACCACCGACTACAGATAAATACAAAAACATCAAGGAACGTTTAATTGATTGTTACGAAGAAACAGAACAGCGACAGTTTCAAAAATTAATATCAGAGACAGAACTCGGTGATCAAAAACCTTCGCAGTTATTACGTCAAATGCGAGTCCTCGGGAGAGGAAAAATCAGTGACGAAACAATTAAACTACTATGGTTCAGGCTTTTACCAACATCAGTTACTACGGTTCTAGCAGTTACGGAAGACATGGAAATTGACAAACTGAGCCAAATTGCAGACAGAATAATAATGAATTCAAAAGTAACCGAAATATCAGCTGTTAGCAACGACACTTCAAACGACAACAATACAGCATGCATTTTAGCCCAGCTAGCAAAATTACAGATAGATATTGACGCAATTCAGCAAGGTCAATATGGCTATCGACCCAACACGCACAATCATTTCAAGAAACGTCAACAATTCCCGATTATGAGGCCGAGAACAAACTATAGAGGAGCAAATCAATTTTGTTACTACCACGAAAGATTCGGAAAATATGCAAAGAACTGCATTAAACCATGCGGTTGGAAACCAATGACTTACGTACGGAACCAGGGAAACGAATAAGAGCACAGACAACGGCGAAACTCTGTGCAATCCACCCATCCAATCGCCTCACCATTACCGACCGAAAAAGTGGTATGAAGTTTTTGATTGACACGGGCGCAAATATTTCAGTCATTAGCAAGCAACAGAGACATTCAATTTTACAAAATGAACAATACACACTATACGCTGCAAATGGGACTAAAATTAGGACTTACGGCGAGAAGACGCTTACCTTGAATTTAGGACTACAACGATGTTATAAATGGAATTTTGTAATCGCCGATGTTACACAACCAATAATTGGAGCAGATTTTCTAGAGCACTATAAACTATTAGTCGACATAGCAGGTCGCAAACTTATCGACAAAGTTACAGAGCTGACAACGCATGTAATTTCGGAAAAAGCGACACAACAAACAATTCGTACTATCGCAGTGGGAACGAATCCACGTATTACGCAACTTTTAAACAAATACGAAGACATCACGAAAGAGTCCTCCCTCCGCAATGCGCCCAAACATAAGATTGAACATCACATTATCACTACAGGACCACCCGTCGCAGCTCGGGCAAGACCATTACCTCCAGAAAAATACGACATAGCCAAAAAGGAATTTCAAAATATGATAGAACTCGGAATTTGCCGACCGTCAGATAGCCCATGGGCAAGCCCATTACATATGGTAAAAAAGAAAAATGGCGAGTGGAGGCCGTGCGGAGACTATCGAATGCTCAATAGCACGACAGTACCGGACAAATACCCACTACCAAGATTAACTGACTTTACATACATATTAGAAAATAAGAAGATACTAAGCAAGATAGATATACGTAAAGCATACCATTGTATTCCTGTTAAAGATATAGAAAAAACAGCCATCATCACACCTTTTGGACTTTTTGAGTACTTAAGAATGCCTTTCGGATTACGCAATGCGGCACAAACATTTCAACGATTCATGGATTCCTTATTTAGAGATTTAAACTACGTATTTATATTTGTAGACGACTGTCTCATTGCATCGGACAACGAAGATTTGCATTATCAGCATTTAGAAACGGTTTTCAAACGTTTACACGAGAATGGAATAACCATTAATCACGAAAAATGCGAATTTCTCAGAAGGGAAATAGATTTCTTAGGTTATCATATAACGAGCCAAGGAATACACCCTACCGAAGAAAATTACAAAGCAATCATGGAATTTCCCAAACCGAAAACAATTCAAGAATTAAGAAGATTTTTGGGCATGGTCAATTTCTACAGAAGTAATATTCCACGCGCAGCGGAAAATCAAAGAATTTTAAACGAATATCTACATGGTTCAAAAAAGAACGATAATTCACCTGTTCCTTGGACAACGGAAGCAGACAAAGCTTACGAAAAATGCAAGGAAAGCATGAAAAACGCAGTGTTAACAGCGCATCCTTCCCGCAACGCATCACTAGCGCTCATGACCGACGCTAGTGCTACTTGCGTTGGTGGAGTTTTACAACAAAAATCCGGACGCAATTGGGAACCATTAGGATTTTTTTCACAAAAATTGAGCGAAACTCAACAAAAATATTCTACGTTTGACAGAGAGCTGTTAGGAATATACATGGCCGTCAAACATTTTCACAGATTAATCGAGGGAAGAGAATTTACAATATTTACGGATCACCGACCTTTGACATACGCATTCTCCCAAAAACCATCATCAAACGATACACCGCGACGGGTCCGGCAGTTAGATTTCATTTCACAATACAGTACCAACATTCAACACATAAGCGGACGTGACAATATTACCGCCGATGCCTTATCTCGAATAGAGGAAATATACGTGCCATCACCTATCGATTACGCTGAATTGGAAAAATGTCAATCAACAGATAATGAACTAAGTAAATTACA
Organism: Herminia tarsipennalis; assembly: GCA_945859575.2. Taxonomy (NCBI): domain Eukaryota; kingdom Metazoa; phylum Arthropoda; class Insecta; order Lepidoptera; family Erebidae; genus Herminia; species Herminia tarsipennalis. The sequence continues at coordinate 14,182,694 of OX243840.2, forward strand.
TGACAATAAAAGATTAAAATTCAAAAATATTACGCTTCCGGGTTCCACAATAAACATCACCTGCGACACATCTACTGGAAAAAGCCGCCCCTACTTACCAAAGCATTTTCGCAAACAAATTTTCGATACCATTCATGGTATGAGCCATCCAGGAAAAAGAACTACGAGAAAAATGATAACCCAAAGGTATTTATGGCCGTATATGAACAAAGATATCAATAATTGGTGTAGATCATGTATAGCCTGCCAAAAATCAAAAATACAACGACATACGATATCACCTCCTGGTACATTTATGACAGCGCAACGTTTTGAACATTTACATATTGACATCGTCGGACCACTTCCGATTTCACAAGGGAAGAGATATTTAATCACAATCATAGATCGTTGTACGTCATGGCCCGAAATATTTCCGGTAGAAGATATAACTGCAGAAACAGTAGCCAAGACACTTTTCGAAGGATGGATTACTCGTTTTAGATGTCCATTGCGCATTACTACGGATCAAGGCCGACAGTTTGAATCAAGAATATTTGAGTCACTCTCACAATTTTTGGGAATACATAAAATTAGGACAACACCTTATCATCCACAATCCAATGGAATGATAGAGAGATTTCATAGAACTTTAAAGGCGGCGTTAATGACAAGAGAATCCAACGAAAATTGGTTAAAAGAAATTCCAACAGTTTTACTCGGGTTGCGGAGTAGCTTGCGAGAAGACACAGGTTATAGTTCAGCAGAGATGACATATGGAACGCCAATACGACTCCCTGGAGGATTTTTTGAGTCATCAGCAGCACAGTTATCAACGTACGAAGAGTTTGTAAAACAAATTCAAAAGGACATCACACAAATGACATCAATTCCGAAAAGAAAAAAACACAATCAAGCTATATTTGTGCATCCCGAACTCAAAGAATGCTCACACGTATTTGTTCGGTGTGATAGAATTAAGAAAGCCCTGACACCGCCGTATGAAGGACCCTACCCAGTAATTAGTAAAACAGATAAAACATTTTGCATTAGAATTAGGGATAAAGAGACAGTGATATCAATTGATAGATTGAAACCAGCTTTCATGATCAATGACGAATCAAACTACGTGCCAGATTCAAAGGATTGCGACAGGCATTCACACACGTACACTACACGATCGGGACGTAAAGTAAAGCCAGTAGTACGTCTATAAAAAATCGCTGATATAAGCAAGCTATTCGTATATATATTAACATAGATCTTAACATATACCATTAATTTACAACTAAGCGAACCAACTCCGTAACCTGATCCAGGAGGACTTACGGTGGACAAGAAATGTTGCAATGGGACAGATTATTTTAACAATCGGCGTGATCCTAATTTACGGCATAATGAAAACACTGGACAGAAGAATGAAGAGTTTAACGAAAAAAAAAAAATAATAAACACTCGTGCAACAGCTGAGTCAAAATTACAGACGTCAGCAAATCACACCACAACAGGCGTCATCAAATTCCACCGCGTACAATAGCATTATTATTTATATACATCAGCAAATAACTAGTAAGGTCTAGGTCAAATTTATATTTTACAATATAAATTAATTATATGGTAATAGTGTTTACACACTATTACCATAAATTTTTTAAAGGGGGGTGTACTGTTACAGTACAATATCTTTGTGCTGTATCTACAATCTCTACAATCTACATCACAATCTTATGTTCCTTATCGCACGTTCAGTATCTATTAAATGTTTTTACTATCTGTTATCAACACGAAGTCGTTAGTATATAAGATGCACCTTTAGATAATTATAACCAGACTATACTACATCTTTTGTCTCATTTATACCTAATCATATACTGCCAAGAAGTTTGGCAAAAAGACCAAAACGCAAATTATCGATTGCCGAAAATCGAAACTGCTCCAATAATAACCATTGTGTTCTTTTTAGCAAATAAAGAAAACTTCGCATCGTAACCACCTTTAGTAATACCTATACGGAGTTGAACGACTGCGTTATTGTTATTTTTTGTTGACAAAGAGGTCACTGTGCGTGATATTACATTGGGATCCCGCTACCAAAGCTTAAATTAGAAGTCATCACGTATAGACAGCCGATTATTCTCTGCTAAAGCGTAATTATAGCAATTCCAATAATGGTTATGGCATCCTACGCAAAATGATCATAGTAAATGATGTTAATCAGTTTAATGGACTAAAGCCAACTCTAAGCCTTACAGTACTTACATAATTAAAGTTTACAGTGTTATGAGGATTAAATTGCTTTTAGGTGGATGAGCTGCCTAATTAATTGATATCTAAACTATCAAATGCACGAACGGTTTAAGTTTAAATGAATATCGAGTGCATTAATGTTTTTCGTTTAAATATATTAGATATTATGAAACACCTATACCAGTTTTGTTTTTTGACGTAAAATTAGAAAATGCTGGCCCAGTTTTGACCTGTCTTTAGTAGTGTAGACTAAAGGAAATGACCGGCAAAGTTACTTTCCACTTAGAAATATTACTATGTATATATTCATTGAACACTATGCTGAAGAAAAAATAGATTAAAACCGGTCTTTGATAAAATGAAAGTTGGTTATAGGTAATGCGCAGCACTTTCTCCGCGAACAGAGCTTGTACTTTAATAGTACTACCTTACCCTACAGCCGCATAAAAAATGTGTTCATAACATTAAGTATTGACGCGTGACTATAAAAAAATATCATAAAACACCCACACGTCGCAATTCTGAATTATAATTGTACTAATTTTCATTACCATTTGGGAAGTTGTTGTTGAAAACGACGACACAGAATAAGTAATAGTACTACGTACGATCCCTCACCATTACATTTTTCATACCTGGCATTCTAAGAAGACTATCTACGTTTCACGACAACCTATATAAATGGTAGGTGTCTAATAAAATAAACATATAGAAGGTAAGCATTACAAATGCTACTTTAGCTCCCTGGCACCGTATTTCAACCATAGAAACGTTTAAATATGTATTTACTATCTATTTGGACGGTTGACGGTGTGTTAGGTGATTTAAATAAAGTCAAGGGGATCATTTGCGTCGCAAACAACGACGACGGGGTCAGTAGACTCGTGCGCGCAACTGCCGAAATTATCGCAGCCGGTACACGCGCCGAGCGCCCGCCGCGGCCAACGAACGAGCCAAGGCCACAATGCCTCCCCGGCCCCACTACCGCCGCCCACACTAATCTCTCAGCTCCTACTGACAGCCTAGATATGCTATATTAAATCGATCACCCTTCATATACATAAACATAACATACAAAGCCTTTCGAAAACACCTGATAAGAATTTCGATTTTGCAAATGATAAAAAGTAGGTATACATATTTTGATCAAAATCGCGTTAATGAACTGATTAATTGATTTAGGGATAATTGACGTAAGTACTTATTAAAAATATAAACATCCTTAGCTTAAAGCTACGAGCGTATAAAAAGAAAGGAATGAGAAAATTGTTTGAATAAGTAGTAAAGGTATATGACATTGATGGTAGAAGCTTTAGGTGTTTTATCACGGGTTTAGGTATGGAGTACCGACGAGAAAATACTGTTGGTATTTTGTGGTACCGGGCTGTGCTCCGAGGCAGCGCGGCGGTGGGAGGCTGGGCGGGTGGCGGAAGCGTTGGAAGCGCGGCGGGCGCGGGCCGCGGCAGGTGGTAACGTCAACGCGCGGCCGTGAACTTTCTTTGGACACGTTTTCAGGAGTTAATACAACTGCGCAATATTCGCGGCTCTGTTTCCCGCGCCCTCCGTACGTCCCAACTTTCCCGTCGACTTTTCTTAAAATTTTGCTACGCCCCAATTCTTGTAGGCTAAATTCCATATTTATTATAATTAGAACTAGCTCGAGATTTTCAAGATTTTCAAAGTTTACCTTATAGGTATTTACTTGCTTGCTATCTCTCGATTTTAAATCTATGGAAATGTTATTAATTAATGTAGAAAATATAGGAAAACGGTTTCTTAAACGTATTTACAAAGGAGTTGTCTTATCAAAATGTAAATTTTACGTATTTAGTTCGAGTTCAAGTTTTCGACGTATTTATTGAAAATTCAGAATGAATAATCGTATTAGGTGTTTTCGTCGTCTACAATAGAAGCGTAGAAGACGTTAAAATTTCGTATACCCTGCTGGATAACCTAAATACAACTAAATTATACTTAAATAATTCATGCCTTCCTAGAAAACGTTGACGAGGTGGAGACGTTAAAAGTCATATAAACGAGGGCAAGTAAATGTAACACAAGGAAATGTTCGAAATACAGTTCCTCATTGTTGCGCACTGTAGGTATACAGTGCTCGGGTGTAGGTGAGTAGTGCAAGTAGTGCAACGCTACACTGAACTGCACCGTGGCTGTGCTGTGCAGAGTGCACTGGACAGACTGCGCACGAGACTCGGTTATACAACCGTGGTGCATCATCGCGCGGTGGACGCCTTCGCCGTGATGCTCTGATTACGCAAAGACCTACTGCGCAACACTCTTCTATACTTCAATACGTTACGTTAGTGTATTTGTAACGTACAATTAAACAAGCTCAAAGCTCCAGTCTTGGACCATTAGCCGATTTCAATGCTCTACTTAACGCGTTCGCATTTCTCTCGTTATGCTACGATACTGAGTATAGCTGTCCCATTTTTACATGTTTGTGCTCGATACTTCTGAGTAGTAAGTAAGGTGGTAATATAATTACAGACTGTACAAGCGTACGTACTTGTCTAGTGGATGTGTAAATAGCACGTAGTCGTCCTCTGACAGGAGCAGGAAGTCTCGCTCTGATGTAAATATCAAGGTGAGGTAACCGAAAGGAGAAAGGCTCCTACATCAGCACAATGCTTAACATGACAAGAGCTTTAAAATACTTAGTACCTTTAAATACATTTAAATAATGTTGATCTCAACCTTCAGCATTAATGAAATTCCACTTCTTTAGGTACTCTTTGAGACATTGCCTGACTCATTCACGGAAACAAGTCGCTGATTGCAAATGGTCAATCTTGAGTATTCTTCTTTTGAAGATTTATTATTCCTGACACAAAAATCATTGTCTCAACTCTAAGAGCTCTACTTTAATATCGTGTTACGTTAGGGAGGTATGTTAGAGGAGAAATTTAGGTACCTACTAGTTTTTCAACAAACAATGACGATGTTTGAAACTCATCAGTGCATATCTTTCACATAGAGGTAAATGACACGATTATCTAATCGTCGAAATAAAATACGTAATACCTTTTATATGTACAAAATCCATGAAAAGGCGTTGAGACTTCATGTGAAGTATCGTATTTATACACAATTAGATTCATTTAACCGTCGAATTTCCTCATATGACGCAGCATTGCCTTGAGGTTGACATTGCGGCTAAATCAGCACAGTTTGACATTGACATGTTCCGATATTTGAACGAGGAAGTGCTTCTAGTTCATTTGACGGGCGTTTATAATGTTTAGAGTTTTGCGAACGTACGATCTAACCAACAGTAATATTACAAAACCTTTATGTATTAAATATCGCACCCTCAGAATACAAAACTATCAGATTTCTTGTACATAGAGTTGGTGTAAGAATACTGATGACTACATATTATTTTTATGAGCTCTAAGTATTGAATCACGTCGGGGTCAATGTAGCTTCCCATTTGCGTGTTTAATATTATTTTTTGCCAAGGTTGGATTGCGTCATATTGTTTGCCATTTACAAATTAATACTTCCACTTGAAATAGAAAAAAACTTTGAACGATATGTTACTAACTATTTATATCTACGCATTGAATTTAAAGTCCCCAAAATTCTATTAGATGGCAGCAGTTCAATATTATTAATGGTTTTCTCAACATTACTGTTCCTAGCACTAAATTAAATTCTAAAAGGAATACAACGGTATCATAATGCATGTTCACACATTTGATGGGCAGTCGGCACGGCAGCGCTGTGCCGCGTGGCCCGTGGGGCTCCTGGCGAGACGTCACCGCATTCAACTATTAATTGAACACACCCGACAAATTGACCTTGGCCTTGGCACGGGTTGCCGAATCAGCCGAGGTCGACCACGATTGAGAGCGTCCGGATCACACGGCCTGTATGTCAAGCTTGCTTATTCATGGTAATAATACACATTGGCGAACCAATACTTTATTTATTGCGTTCTTGGTGCTACTACCTACGTTGTAATTTTATACAAATAATAAAATGCAATTTTTGACAGAATACTAAATCCATGAACTTAGACCAAATTAAGTGTCATCATCATCTTCCTGCCCTTTATCTAGGTCATTTGGGGTCGGCGCAATATGTTACTTCCCTCCATACACTGCTTTCGAACGTCATCACTGTATTAATTCCTTAAATACTAAATTAAAACAGTACATAAAGTAGTACATTAATTTAAATGTTCATCTCTGAATAGCGAAAAATATTCAATATAAATTATTCCAAGTTGACTTGACTAGGCAGTCGGTGAAGCGCAGTGTCGTCGACGACGGCGCCGCCAGAGCCCGCCTGGGGTAATTGACTCATGCTGACCTCGCACTGCTTCGGAAAAACTCGCCACAGCTCGGCACTCTTCGCCATTCCTCATTGCTTACGTAGGTGCTTCATGATTTAATAAAACATTTTGTTGGTTCAGATTCTAAAAACAGGATAAAAGTATTAAAACTCTTGCAAATAATTTAAAAACTTTTGCAATATTTTGCAACATTAATATACCACAATCCTCGGTAATTATGTGGCAGTCAGCTGAGTCAGTTGTTATCTCTTATCGCTAACGTACCTACCGATAGATAGGTACGTCATTTTATTAAATAGATGTAGGTAAATTGATGGGCGCTTTAAACAGAGGTCCGAATAAAATAATTGTATAATACGTAATAAACACACTACATAAGTAGATAGGAATAATGGGACTGAGCCTGGGCCATAGAGATCTTCATGAGCCTGGCAGACGTATTGTTAACCAATTGTCAAATCCAAAGAAAAAATGTTTCAATAAATTGTAGCGACAGGCAGACTGTCATTTGTCATACAGGGGCTCGATAGATGGTCAAATACGGCTACAATAACAATCAACATGGCGGGCGGATCGTGTTTCCGATGCGCATCGAATGTACCTATTTGCTGTCTCAGCGAGACCTTGACCGCGCCGATGTCCGCTGCAAACATTCGGGCTCGGCTCCGACTCGACCGAATTGCCAACGAGGCTCCTCGTGACTTCACAGAATTTTTCAATGTATCCAGGCCGCCAGCATCCGATTACAATGTTATTGCGTTGTTTTTAAATGTTTATCCTCACGTGTGTGCTCCGTGGTACGAAATTATATTATTATAGCGCTTATTTTTATTACTAAATTATCATAACCTTCGCCGGGGTCAACTTTGCGGCTAAATATGTAATATATAAAACAAACAAGTAATACCAAATACCTACATTATGAATGAAAATCATTAAGCACTGCTACTCTCTTTCTAACTTAGCAATTGATTGACTATAAACATCAACTAAGTGTTACCTTGTTGTGGCAAAGGATTCGTCATAATATTCTTTGAAAGGTTGTTAAGTTAATTTATGAGTGGGATAATGGATGAGAAGTATATAAAGTGCGAAGTCCCGTTCGCCGGGAGGCTGGACAGCGGGCACGCTCGCCTTTGTCCCTGTGTCCTTCAGCCAGCGCGGAAAGGCCGTCCGGCCCCTCAGTTATTGTTTGCCTTTTATTTTGTTCAACAGCTTTTCAAATAATGCCCTTGGTGAACCTTATAAACTCATATTTAAATTAGCTCTCGCAGTACATATCTCTCAGACCAACGACAATATGACAACAGAAAGCGCTAATACTGTCACAAGAATAATAAAATGTTATTGATTAATGCGATAACATAATATAGTTTAGTTTATGACCAAATAGGGAAATATATATTACGGGAAAACAAAAAATGGAAACCATAAATTGCAAACAATATGGCATACGGTCTACTTTTTATTGTTTAGTAAAAAAATTGCCGATCAATCGAGATCATCAAGTCTCACCGACTGCGGTCACAATGAACAATACATGCTACATGTGGCTACCGACTGACGATGTGTCGGCGTTACTTTTTTGGTCTAAAACAAAATGCTATTGTGAACTTTATGCACATAGCAATTGTGTTGCATATCGTATCGTAATAAGAGTGTATAGTAAAAGCTGACTCGAAATTTGATATTCGCACCCCGATATTAAAAGTGAGGGCAGCGGAAGGAAGTAAAAAACTGGGTTCCTATTCACTTTCACGTTTTAATCGGCACACATGACGCCGAATCATTTTTTTGGATTTACATTAGAATCAAGATATTAATGGACAAAAATAATGTAAGTAGATATGTTGGTAATCTTAAAAAAACATCACATAAGTAGGTACAACAATAATGTTGCGGATTTCAATAATATTTTTAACATAAAAATGGGTTAATGTGACTTAATTATTTTACTTCAATATATTTATTAATTTACTGTCAAACCATTGCAAAATTCAATCATTAACATGAACATTTAAACACATAAAATACGTTAATATCAATGTATTAAGCAATTTAAAACAATGTCGTTTTGTTAAATTACTCAGTGTAAGTTTGGTCGGTATTCGACCTTTTGCACCAGGCTTCATAATTACATACATTATATAACATAGAACATAGGTAGTTCTGAGTAACGCTCTTAAATAACATCCAACTAAAGTATAGGTAGGTACACCAGCTTTGTAAAAAACATGCACGTGGGAGGATATTTGCGAAACCCTTTAAAAAGTTTCCTTTTGTGCAAAAGGGGAAAGTATTGGAGCGAAATAATTCTGATAAAAAATATACAAACACCTTTCTGGAGCACATTGATGTCAAAACACAAACCCTTTGCTTATAGATTGTAGAAAAAGAAGGTGTATATACTTTATACCAGCAGCTGGTTATACGTATGTTTTATTTTAAAGTATCTAAATATTGTCCTCTGCAAAGCGATACGCTAGGTTTTTATCCACTTTAAATTTTTGGAGGTATGACCTTAACCACCTACAGACTATTTTACTGGAGTATAATCATTATGTATGGTGATGTTTAGGCCCTAAACCTGACAAAGAAACATGGATTTTACTCAGGGGTCTCACAGATGTGTGGAAAATGGTTGTGTGCCAAAAGTAGGTGGTGAAGTGGTGATTCGTTTATAATATTTTGTTTTTATATTATAATTCTTTTATATATAATTAATTTCGCAATATTATGTTTTTCAAAATTATATTACGAAGTCATTTCGTGTAATGTAAAGAAGCTCAAAGCGGGAGATTATTAGTAGGTATATTAAAAATCACTCTGTTTAAGTATGTACAAAAATACAAATAGGTACCTACTGCATTCGCATGTAGGTACACATTTTCATACTTATTATCTATCATATTTGATAATTTTCCTGCTTACCTATGTTTTTGTGTAACAATAATTTTAAATACCTATTAATAGTAGCAGTTATATCTAGTCACATATTTGGCATAGAATAGACACAGTTCCCATAGACGTAGAATAGTAAGATAAATAATTTGGTGAGGAAATATACACAGGATGGCCTGGTCTCGACTCGACTCGTCCAGTGTCAGTAGGCTGCCGTTGAGACGCGCCTGCGCGGCCGCGTGCCGGTGGCCTTGACCGGCCTGCGCCAAAATTTCCAGGTCGTTCACCCACCGCGACGCCCACCGCCACTCGTTTTATCTCGCGTAAATAACTTCTCGCTCAAACCAATATCGCCCTTATGGTACAAGAAATAAAAACGACTCTTCCTAGAGCATCATAATTGTATCGTCAGTATTATATAAAGTTGTGTTTATGTACCTATTGTTAAAAGAAACTTGTTTATCAATAAGCAGATAGGTAATACGTATTATGCGGAGTTACACTATGTTCCTTGTTACGTATTAGATATTAATTGCTGTTATGGGAATTTGCAAATCGCAATGGTGCTCTAATTGACGAAAGATAAAGTTTTCACTTGCATAATAACTAGATCAACAATCATCGAAACATCGTTTGGCAGTCAAATCGGGATTTAAACTTTTTTTACATATAGGTACTGTGAATTAGAGAATGACTTAAATAGGTAGCCTGTATACACATGCGAATAGTTAAATAAATGATATGGTGTCACAGGGAAATATCTTTTACATAAACATTGGTAAAATAAGTAGTAAGTAGTATTAAGAGTAGTAAGAAACCGGAAGTGTGTGCTATGAGGGAAACAGGCAAGCAGGGCGATCCGGCAGCGGGTCAGTCCGTCACGCGGCGACCTACACCGCGCTCGCCATCCATTAGCTCGATTTCGTGTTCAAGTTCACTCGCGTTCCATCACCAAAAATATTTTCGTAGTGTGACGCAACCGGCAACGGCTACGTCCCACTCGAACGCTCGGCTAGTCTCTCTGTCGGTGCCGCTCTCGCGCGACCTTGGCCGCGGTGAGCCGCAAGGTTCGGGTCTTCGAACTCGCGTGGAGCGAGGGCTGCGGGGAGCGGAGCGAACTCAGCCCTCCAATCGCTCGCCGCGCACGTCTGCGCGTGCTCGCGATTGGCTCGTTGTTGGCGCGGCAATGACCTCGGAGACCGGAGTTCGAAGCGCGCCGATCCTCGCTTCGAAGCGCAGACCGACAGGCTTAGTCGACCGATAGAGGCGAATTTCGCTCAGCCGGCTACGCTTAGCAGTCGAACCGATTGTATCGCACGGAGCGCTGATCTTTTTGCAGACTTTCACTCTTAAGGGGAGACTCGCGCGACTTCAAGCAGGAGCGCGCGCGACACTCGCTCAGTTCGTCGATCGAGCTCGAGTGAATCGCACGCGGCGCGTGCAGCGGCAATATTGCGGGACGAGCGACCTTCATCCCTCGACGTGCCGGCCGCGCGCTTCGGCACATGCCCTCCTGTCCTATATCCAGTGTTACATCGCGCACGACAGTTCATGTTTAAGAGCCAGCGGGCTTCATGTGGTTTACGTGTAGTGCAGTGTGGGGGAGGACAAAATAATTAGGTTTTAAGTAAACATTATACACATGACTTTTGTGATGTCTCCTGATAGCAGTTACGGGCGCTACGATGCGCCTACGCCGGTGGACCATAGTATGATGAGCCCGGTCCTGAAGGAACGGGAGCCAGAATTGCATATAGGTAGAACTTTTAGTACATTATTCACTTTGTTTATTTACGTAACTTTATGTAATTGTTGATGTTATGTCTGTCCAATGTTCGCAACTAACACTTTGTAATGTTACTAAAGTAACGTCAGGGTTAAAGCATAACAGTTGCACCTTGTGAGTAATATAACGTCATACATTTTCATGGAAATCTTTTGCTATGATGAATATTAATTTTACGCTTATTTTATAATTTTATATACAGGCAGGACTTGCGGAATAATTAATATTTTTTAACAATCAGTACCTAAATATTATTTTTGGATTGTCAATAAACTATAGGTGTACCTAGTGTACCTGCTAGGTACTTGAGAGATTAAAGCAAGTTTTGTTATGTCAAGTAGTTTAAATTAAAAATGTGTTTTTCTTGGAAATATTACTGACAATAAATGAAAAAAAAATATTAAGAAAAACAAATATCATCTCGGTAATTATCACACACATAAATTTGGGGACAAATAGGTACCTACCTATATACCTTCAGGTACCTATACAACAATATACGAATACAATAAGATTTCATGCACCATTAGCTGCAACGATTTTTTCCTAAATTCTGATTAATGATAAGTATGTTATTTTAATGATGAAAGGGTACAATTACAATAGGAATAAAATATAGTTTTATTTTTAAGAGAACTGCGTTCTGCAGAACGAAAGTTTGATGGATGGATTGTTGAACATTGCCGCGTGAAAGGGCCCACCGAAAAACAATTAAAATTTTATTGTACAAAGTACACGTTGCGTACAACAATGTCAATCATTTTCTTACTGCAAATCGATGGGGTCCAATACGAAATGCGACTGCGGGGAGCCCTTGAACATTTGCAATCGATTCCTAATGATCTTATCGTTCTTTATCGATTGCTTTTGTAAAACGGTTCCCGTAAAATTCTCAGCTAATACTAACAAAGAGGTAACCGTTAACTCTTTGTTAATTTTGTCCGTAATATAATTTTATTAATGATTCATATTTTATAAGAAATTATGTAACAAAAAGAAAATTAACAATGCCGGTTTAGAGCAAGCAGGTTCCACGACGACACCAACTGCCACACCGACCACGCCACTTTTACTTTTCTCTGAATGCGTGTAACTCAAGATAATTCGCTAGCACATAATTTATGATAAACAAGTCACCTAACCACGTAGGCACAAACAAAATACGAAGTAAATTGAACATTTTCATCGCAATGAACAATCAAAATAGGTAGCATTGTGTAAATATTTTTATGTCTGTACCTGTCTTCTAGAATGACAACGCTGAACAAACGTGTTTAGTGACGAGGAAATAAAGCATGAAACGTGATTTTCGTCGCTGTCAAGAAGTAATTATTTACAAACAAACATCGCCCTGACACAGATCGGCAGTCGGAATGGCCGCGTCAGTGTTTTGCACGGTCGGACGCTATTCGCGTTACGTGGACGCAAGACTTTCTCGCGCACTTTCCTCGGCTTTTAATTGACGTAACGAACGAGCGACTCTCACACACGCCACCCAGAAAAACGCGCGCGTTGCATCATAGAGGAGAAATGGCTGCACGCCACTGACTCTGTTGCAACTGCACCAGTTACGTCTCACGTTGCTTTCCCTGTTCTATTGTGATCCCCACTCGACGCTCGCACCGGTGCTACTCGAGATGACACCAAAATCATTGCGTTGAGGGCGGCCATACGCCGTCTCTAGAAAAAAGAAAGTAACAACTATAGAAAGCGACGGCGCCGAACGTCGACCCGAGGCGAGTGGTGCACGCCAGAAATAGAAAGTTCCTTCCAAAAGGCCCGGCGAGCCTGCTCCCTTAACAAATAAACAAACGGCTGGAAGAGGAAAGTGAGAGCAGTTCGAGGCGCCGGCTGAACCAGTTCCTGGTCCTGCCTGCACTTACCGTCCGCTCGCTACCGGCTACGACACCTGTTGTTGCTGCCCCGCGACGCCTATCGCACATCTATTATTACTTTAGTCATTACGAAATCTCGTACTATATTTATTCTGCGATAACATTTCCGTATTAATTATCTCTACAATTAAGTTATTGATTCATAATGTCCGAACACATATTATGTGACCTATTTAATTTTAAATAAGACGTACCTACCTAGTATCAGCATATTAACATATTTTTAAAACACTTGTTTAATATACTATTATTTACTCATAGCTCTGTTGCTGATTACGATGATGGGGTCATTGACTTGTTTTCATAAGTGGAGAGACTTTCTAAAATATCTACTGAGTGTGCATTGGACACGCAATATGACAACTTCAGTACGATCTAAAGATAACGTGTGTGTACTATATCACACAGATTTTATACTAATGAGACATATTACTTTCTAAATTAGTGTCCACAAACACAAATAAATAAACAAGTAATTGGATATTATGAGCTGAAACATAGCTATGCGTTTTTCTTAGAGGCCGAAGTAAAAATGTTTTGTAAAATCTCTTATCGTGAGCTAATGTTATGAGTTGCAACGAAAGCCAAACTACTAATCACGCGATCACGCGTCACGTGCACGCTCGATATCAAATACGTTCATCTCTCATTCTAAAGTATTATTAAGGTTATTATTAAATAGATAACTAATATTGATAACAATATGACTATGAGAGACACAACAGATTCAATGCATTAAGAACGGTAAAAGTCTTATAATTTCCGGCTCAAATATGTATTTTCTTTTGTGTACTTAATCGTACACGTAAATACTTAATTGTTTATGTGATAACCCCAATCAATATTTAACGAGTTGATGACAAACGTGCGAGTGTTGTTGTTGGCAAAGGTCACGTGCGTTCGCTCAATGTTTGTAACACTCGCCCGAGTTATAACAACTCAGGATGTTTGGCACGAGCTAACTAACGCTGTAATCTTTGAAACCTCCATAAAATTTATCGCAAATTACGTACACAGGTTTTCATAACCATCTATTGTTTTGTTGCAGAGTTTGACGGCACGACGGTACTGTGCCGCGTATGTGGTGATAAAGCTAGCGGATTTCACTATGGCGTCCATTCCTGTGAAGGTTGTAAGGTAAATATACCTATATTTTATTAATTATAATTAGTCTCTAGTGTTCCCACGCGAGCACGATGATTGATGATTTTAGCTTAATCGCTGCACTTGGCAGATGAATTGGTAATCGCAATAAGATGTTGCATTACCTAATTAGATGTTCCTACCAATTATGTAGTAAATAGATTTTATTTATCGATTTCTATATATTAGATAATAAGTACATATATTGTCGTCATTAAAATGCTCACCAGCACCGTTGTTTATGTCAAACCCACTACCACCACCACCACCACGAGGTCAAATGAATAAACTGAGAAGGAAATATCCGTCTGGGTCATGTCTTGTAGTATATATAATTGTGCTCAGCTGAGTTGCACATGCGGGTCCTTATGGGTAGACTCGACATCTGAAGTAGGAAGTGTAGGTGCGGGTGACGGCACTACGGCAGTGAGCGCCTCCGTCCCGATGCACTGTTGTCTTACGGCAATCGCGACAGGTGCCAGTTAGTACAACAAGACCCAAGGTCGCGACACGCGGAACACAATCTCTGTGCATTCGTCGCACAAAGCCCAACCAGATGACCTTATTATAGAATTACAAAATGTTAATTTGATTCGAGTCGATTTCATCGCTTCATTCGTACTAAGCAAATCAGAAAAAATATTGTGTGAACTTGTTTTGTTAAAAATGGTTTTTGGGTCAACGGGTAGGTACCTGCCGTCCTCGGGCGCGCGACGGTCAGACCCTCGTGCCCCAATTCTATACTTTTTATTTTTAATACCTGTCCCGGAACAATCACACGGGAACCGGCTGTCGCTTTTAAAACTTATGAATAATATCAAACTTGCATCAGTTGTGCATATAAATGTGCAATCGTGAGGGTTATTTATTAGCGTAATGTTAACTCGACACCTAAATCATATTCAAAATAACCTTAAGTATAAAATAATGTTCATATTGTCCTTTTGTATTCACTTTGAATGAGACTGGTGACCCCTCATTCATTCTAAATGACGACCCTTGAACGTGAACACTTGAGGGAGTACTTGAGACGCATCGAAACATCCTTGTCGTACCATATGTTCCACTGTTTAAATGATTACTTCCTATTGTCTCATCGTACGTTTTTTCTTTCATCTTGCATTATGAAAAGATATATAAAACATACATTGGATAATCCAAAAGATATGGTTATGATTGGAATTCACTAGGTATCGTTTAGAGACTTGACATGTACAGTAAAATGCACAATGGTCGCAATTAAAAATAATAATTATACAATTATGTAGGTACGTGTTCAAATCAGCATTGTCTCTATTAAAAGTTGACGATTAAGTGAAACGTCATTATCACGTACTAACTCTAAAGGTTAGTGAAAGCAGACAATTACGTGACCGGTGAACGTTCAAGAGCATTTGAATTCCACATTAATTACTTCCTCATAGTGCTTACACATAAAGTATTTTATTCATAACAATGAGTAGTTTCCCTCATAAAAATTATCTGTGTTCCTCAAACTTCGTTTGTTGAGTGAATGTATTGAAAGACAATAATATAATCAGTTTATAGAATAGAGATGAAAGTGAGGAAGCAGACAGTGCAAGTGTTAAACTGGTTTGATTGTTATAATATCACCCCGGCCAGTCTGCACAAAGCGTGTCCTTCGTGGCCGCGGATGTCTGGTGCATTGTGCAATGTTCATAAATTCACAACGAGACCATTCGCATACCTAAATACAAATGATTGCTTTAAATGAAAACGACCCCTCGTCTGATGCATTTTTAATATCTATTTTACATACTACTAGGAATGAACCAAGTTTTAATACAAACTTAAAACTAAAAATAAATAAATTTGTGATTACAATAATATGATTTGATCAGTATAATAAAATTTGTAACATAATCCTACAGATAGTACAATATTTAAGCTATCATAACCAGGCGCTAGCTAGCGGCGTAAAAATGAAACTACTAAATAGTTCGGCTACTCGCCACTAGATGTCGCACCAATTTATCGCACCGCGCCGGTGGTGCCGCCACTACGAGATACGGCTACGTGCGGAAACCAAACTTGAATGAATGACGAGCTAGCGTGTAATTTTTTTATAACGACAAGGTGCAGTGTTCGATCGTACGCACCGATGTCAACGAACCTAGTACTACAACGATATTATTAACTCATGAAATATTAAAAAAAATATACAAACACTACTACTGCTGTTTACTGTATTTTTTACTTTTCATTTAAACTATAACAATTTTAATATCAATTTAACATTATACAAGAGTATTTAATGTATACTTATGAATACGTTCTTAATAATATATACCATATTATAAATTAAATAAAACCATTATATTAATTTGGAACGTACAGTTGCTACGTCAACGAAGAGCTCACCGACTTCTTTGTTCTCGATGTTGGCCGACATAATTTCCGTGCGTTGTGGGTCGCTTATTTTTTCGGCACCAATTCTGCGGTGTAGGGCGAGCGGCCGTCGACCTCGCTAGCTAGCTTCGCGCGCCCGGCGCCGTGCAAATCGCATCGCCTCTCCTCGCCGTAAACAACTTTTACGGGCATCGAATGTACGCGCTACGTGAACGTAACCCACATTATTTTTGAACTGTCAGCTCAAAAGTTCGTTGATCCCCAAGCGGTCATATTATTTATTGAGAACATCGTGCGCTGACTGTTGCGTTCGCGTTTATGATTTCCTGTTCGACAGATTATTATGTAGGTACGTGCCGAACTTGACTCCATTTAGCAAAATTTAAGGAAAACATGCAACTTTGTGTTTTATTCGAAGTAATATATTGCAATTACAATTTCATTATTTTTTCATAACAAGGCCAATCTAATTGCTAAATATTATTTTACTTTATTATTGACATACCTACTTACTTAATACAACAAATATAATAGTTTTTTGTTTACTATATAATATACTTAATTATAAATAGAAGCTTGTTTTACGGTATATGTATTATATATAATGCCTTTTATAGAATTATATATTAAAAGATTCCGTTATCACAATATTTTCCTCGAATCATTCACATGCAATTGCGTTTTCCTGGTGTCGTTGAGTCACCTTTGCACCGTCTTGCCTCAACATGAACATTTCATATGGGCATGTTGCCTAATGGGGCCAGCAAATTACCTATCGCAGTTACGTTAGTTACTAAGAATAAAAGCGCGATACTCGAACAGCAAATGAATCACAATGACGTGAGTCAACGCCGTGCGTTATCTAGTAAACATCTGCGGACCGGCAGGCACGTAAGGCGAACTGTTAACTGCGGGTCGGTGGTCGCTTCCTCAGAAATATAGCGAGGCAATGCGTCAGCATGTTCTTAGGTTGAGCCGGTGTTAGCGGAGTCGTTGTCCGCTGCACCGTTAGCTATCGTCACCGCTGCCGCCTCGCCCGCGACGGTAAGCGGCAGAACGCTCGCGCGAACCCGCCCTCGCCGCCGCCTTTGTCACTACCACTTCGCACTATACAACTACAAATGGCACTCCAAATGTATTAACTATGAAAATTACGTAGGATGGAGGTACTAATCTAATGCACACATAGATTATTGATTTATTTAGGTATAATAACATTCATTTATAAAAATATATCTAGCTCAATCAACTCCTATCTTATTATATATTAAAAGTTTAAAATTTTGTTGAACTTGTTTTGTAGGATTATAATATTGAAAAAAAAGCTAGGTGTAAATGATTTTACCAACAACATTATTGGGTTACATTACTGCAAATGACGGTGTCAAAACCTCCGTGAGGTATTGACACATGTGGCCTGACCCACAAAACATTGACGAAACCTTTGTAGTGCCTCGATATATTATTCAACTATTGTATGTTCCATATAAATACACTGGTTCTCGTGACTCACCAAATATACCCAGCTAAAGGTAAAACCTGTTGGCCCGGACGGGGGAATTCTTTGCGTCATAATTTACTTAAATTTTGAGTATGCTAAACTTCGTATTTCTTATAGAATACTTAATCCACGCTATACTGCAAGTAGGCAAGCCAAATCACAATAAAAGAAATGCCAAATGACACCTACTCACTCGTGAAATATAAAAGGTAATTAACAATAAAAGCAATGTATCTACATATTGAAAAGTATTAATATATTATATGACATCATCACAATATGTAGTACAAGAACTGTCGATATACATAACAAATTGAGTCATCATATTATCAGAATGACCTAAAATAATTGAACTACTTACAATACTGTGGAATTTAGTAAGTATAGAATACAAATAGAATAAATATTTTTTAGAACTCTAAAAGAAGTCACCGTGTTAATTACGCGGTCATTGACATATTAAGATTATTTCTAAAGAAAGACGTTCTACTAAGATATCGGTGCATATGAAGAATAGGTAACATTATTTGCAGAAACATCGATTTCATAACTATTGTTGTTTACAAATAAATCTTATTTACAAAGTAATTGAATTTGGTAAAGTCGTTACACGGTCCATTACGTTATAAACTGACAGATATTTTTTGCACACGTATGTACGAGCGTATTCGCTAAGTGTATTGCGGGGAGACGGGCGAGGAAGGTTTTGTTTTCGCGGCAGCGGGTCAACGACCGCGCGGCCGGTCACTGCCCGCGCTGCGACCAATTATGGGCCACTCGCACAGCGCACAATGGATCGATGGCAGCGCGAAATTAGGCCACCGACCCGAAAGCCGTACGGCCACTCGCCGTAAGCGCGCCCGCCGCAGCCTCCGCGCTCGCGGGCTCATTCATTGCAAAATTTTCATAAAAAGTACAAATCAATTAATTATTATTGGTCACTGGAATACATTATTTCTCGCAAAAAAATACTATCACTAAATCCTTAACATGCCAATGTCATCCGACGCAACACGAATAACACATTAATTAATGCGTTTTGCGATAGATCCAAAGCACACATTTAAAATCTAGTCTATTCCGAATAAAGTAGGTCTATCCTTATTTACAATCGTAATTAGTTGTTATTCACACGAACAATGTAATCATTAATTTTTGATCTAAATAAATATAATAAACAAGCCATGTAGGTACTCATACTCGTTCATATTTAATACAATGGTAGTATTCTAGAATAAATATTGTAACTTACACGTTACTTACGTACCAACGTAAATGCGATAGGAACACGTACGATACGAGATGCATTGTGGTATAATGATCCATTAATTAAATTGGATCAGTGCAGCCCCTAGGGGAGCGCGCGCGCATTGAGGTAGGCCGTGACGCATGCTTGACGTCACCGGGCGTAGAGCCGGTCGACGACCCGATCGGGCTATAGCTGGGCTCCCGGGCGAGGGGGGGGTGCGGGGGAGCCTCCGCGGTTGTGCAATCGAGCGGTCGACGACCCGGGGTGAACGGCCGCGCGCCGCGACGCCACCGGGATGCGCCCGGCCTATATCCGGCGCACCGGTGCAGCGGCGGCGACGCATTCTAGAGCGGCGTGGACCGTTAGGAGCGCGCGAGGGGGCCGGGGGCACTCTCACTTTCTCGGGTGGGTCGGCGGCCGGCAAGTAGGTCGCGCGGGTAACTGTGCGCCGCGCGACGCAGCGCCCGCACAGTCCGCTGTCGGCCGCCATCAGCGTCGGTGCAGTGCGCGAAAGCCTTATTGCACGTACACGTCGTGTCACTGTTAACGAGGAGAGTGGTGGTGTTAGTGGGCATTCAGTGGTAGTGAATGGTGCGTGAGATGTCTTGCGACGCGAGCGCGGTCTCGGGCGCGGGCGCTGAGTTGCGTGAGAGGCACTCGGTGCTGGTGAGCATGCTTGAGGCTCGCCGCGAGTCCAGCGACTCAGGCTGCTCCAGTGACGACAGCTCCGAGGTCGAGCGAGACTTTAAATGCCGCTGTGATCCACAGGGTTTCTTCCGCCGATCCATACAACAGAAGATACAATACAGACCCTGCACGAAAAACCAACAGTGCTCCATCCTTAGGATCAACAGAAATCGGTGTCAGTACTGCAGGTTGAAAAAATGCATCGCCGTGGGCATGAGCAGAGATGGTAAGTTTGTTTGTTATTTTTATACTAAATAATGATCATGAAAGAAAAACAGCTGACATTAAACATAATATTTTAGTATTATAGTACCTGGCAAAGTGTAATATCATGAAAATTTATTTTAATTTTGAAGATAAATGTTTAATAGATATTACACACTAAATTACTATGTTAAACATATTTAATTACAATGTAACTGCACACGGTAGTTAATTTATGTTAGTAAATTTGAGTATTGTCATTTGTTTATTTTTCACATTGTATATCAAATAATGTGTTATATGAATTTATTATCTTATAACTTTATTGAATAGATATCAAAATTGAATAATATAAAAATCTACCAAAATTATAATAATAGAGTTATAGGATAATAAATATAATGAGTGTACGTGTAACGTAGTGACGTATCGAAACGCATACGCTGGGTTGCAATATGCATACGCAATTAGCACGGGAAGGTCGGGCGCGCGCACGTAGCGCGCCAAGTGTGCCGCGCACGAGCACAAGCGCGCGGGCGTACGGCGCGCATGTTCTGTTCGCATCACAGATCCTATTTCGCGCAGCGGGCGCGCAGGGCACGCGGGGTGCGGTGGCGGGGCGCGAGGGGATTCAGGCGCTCGGAGGGGAGCACAGCCCGCGGTGTGGGAGGTCGGTTATGCAAGCGCGGGTGAGCGCACGCTAAGCGGGTCGACGCCCGCGCTACACAGCGCCGCTGCCCCGCTCCGCTCGTTGCGACACTCGGTCGCGGCAGCGGCGCTGCCCGCCGGCGCCGCCGCTCAGCGCCGCGCCGAGCGGTGAAAGCAGAGAAAGGCTTATTTCGTAAGCATGAGAGTGAAATTTATATTTTCACTTTCGTAATGAAGTTGAATGACCTCGTAGTTTCCCCAGGTGTATGATGACATGTTATCAACATGGCATATCTAGAGATCGCAGTGACTCTATTGAGTCTTTGTATATTATGATTATTTATGATATATTATTTACCTCTGAATCTTTAATGTATTATGGAATCTAAGCTCTTTATTCCCGTTGTTAAGTACACCTTTACAGAAAAATATATAACAAAAAATATAAGACCTAAATTATTAAACAGTATTAATAAAACAGTAGGTATTCAGAATGCATAATATGAAAGAGTATGTACTAACAAATTAGGCAAATTATTTTTTACAAGATTTGCCTAAAATAATCGTGTATAATTCAAATAATTATAATATTCGCATGCAGATATGCAAAATGAAAAATAAACAAACAACAGTTGTCAATTTTCAACGTAACACACTTTGTATAATTAGTTCTGCTACTCGGTGACAGATGGCGCGCATTCATGAATTTGCCTTTATCAGTTACACTAGCGCTGGTGTCTGTCTTTAGGAACTACCTACCAGTCTTTACAAAACAAGACTACAAGGTCAAGATTTTTCAAAACAAAGTAATAAATTATTGTCAATGAATAATTATATTCGCATATTTAATTGTTTCAAAATTATAAAAAATAAGTTAATCTACTATTAATATAATACTTTACAAAATATAATATATCTATAAATATCTTAATATCTTATCTAAGAAAATCGAAAATTCCTAACTTAATGTTAGAAATTTAAAATAAACTGAGATTTCATAAAATCTGCAATTTTCTAGGGTGCCATGTGTAAATAGGATGTTTACATACTTAAAATTTATTAGTTTAGAAAGCATCAAAATAAAAATAATTTTACCGTTACTTTACATAAAAAAATCAAAAGGACGATTAGGATTTTCTTAGTCAAGTAAAATTTGGAAAGCAACCGTAATATTCCCATGTCACGTCAAATCGGCATGGCTTGAACGGTAGGTGGCGCAAGTGTCGTAGAGGGGAAGGGAGCGAGTGGGGGGAGAGGGGGGCGCGGGGGCAGGGGCCTGCGCGGAGTTTATTGACGGCGCCCCCTCCCGCGCCGCGGCGCACTCCCCGCGTCAAGTTCAAGGTTGGCGCGGCGCGCGCCGCGGCGCAGTGCGAGGGAGTCCGGCCCGCGCACCGGTCGTCAGCCCTCATTGCTATCGCTATGTTATTAAGTCGCTCCGCAGTTCGCTACGAGAACGCGAGACTTGCTCACGGTGCCTGCTCCAGCGTTACCCGCTAATACCCGTTACATCGCGGTGTGCTAAGCTTACACTTGCATTGGATTATAACTACCACTCATTGGATTACAGTGAATGTGCAAATATTATATTTATTCTTCGTGTGATATGTGACACTTTACTTGGTGTTTAAATTTAAATTAGTCATAAACTTAACATAAAGTTACCAATTTATCTAAGTTATCTGTGGCCATAGGCTGTGAACTAGTTATTAGTGAAAAACTGTAATGGTATCAGACATGGGAGAAGATTTACCAATCCTCAAGGGGATCCTCAACGGTGTTGTGAAATATCACAATGCACGTATGTATTTTTTTATATATTTAATACAAAAAAATAATAACTTAGTTTAGTTAACAACTAAATTTAATAAGACTTTCATGTCACTTTCAACTTCGGCAAGGAGATCTTCGTAGCAGAGTGCTACGAAAGCGTAGCACTTAACATTTAGATTTCATAGTGTAATTATATTACTATATATTTATGTATTGTATTAATTCCGTTATTTTGTATAAGTATGTATTTACATTTTATTGATATATCGGGCATTTATAAAACTTTAGTATAACAATTATGTCAATGAATATTAAGATTCCACAAATAAGTTATACAAATATTAAAATAAAACCACTTCTTTAACAAAATTATACTTAAACCAATACAATCGTCGATTGTCTTTACTTTCTATTAAACAAAAAAATAGAATAATAATAAAACCGACGCACAAAGAGGACAAACTCGAAATAAAAAAATATATTTAAATTAAATTCACATTAATACTCCAAATTTTATATGTCCCTAATAAATGGAAAACAATCGTAACTTGTAAACCGCTTAAAGTTGTTCAACTGTATTCAGCACAAAGGCATTATTACAAAAAAAATAGATTTGCCGGTTGTGAACAATGGGATCGTGCATCTGGTGCGGCCCACATTGCGCAGCGAAAGTCAGGAGAAATGGCGAGAGGGCGCTCTCCGCTTTCGTTTTCAACCGTGCGGCGTGCACGCAAACACTTTCACCGAGCCGCGCGTATGAACGGCGCAAGCGACGAGCGCGCCCTCGGCGCATACTACATTTTGGTCCACGGCGTGCCTAGCGCGAGAAAGTCGTAACACTTTTTAGCGTGACCTCGCAGTTCGCGCTTTGTCACTCGTCATTCGAACTAGTTCACTTAACCGAGTCGCATTCAGTGGACTCAGCTTATTTTGTAAAGGCTCGCGCGTCAGACAAGGGTGAGTCGAGCGATGCGACGGCCGATGAACTCTACCCTCTCGTCGTCAGCTGCGCGTGCACATGGCGAGCCATGCACACGCGCGCTCTTAACGACAGCTGCAACCCACCGTATGTTTAGTCACGACCTTGCACAACATTCCCGTTGTTGGTAGCCAAATCATTGTGTATTCACTTTTTAATACAGTCAACAATCTGACGGTTTGAACACGTATCAAATATTGTCTCCTTTTGTTACAGCCGTGCGATTCGGACGTGTTCCAAAACGCGAAAAAGCACGTATCCTGGCAGCGATGCAACAGTCATCGACGTCGCGGGCAAACGAGCAAGCAGCCGCAGCAGAGTTAGACGATGCTCCGCGGCTGTTAGCGCGAGTAGTCCGCGCTCACCTCGACACCTGCGAGTTCACGCGGGACCGCGTCGCTGCCATGCGTGCACGTGCGCGCGATTGTCCCACCTACTCACAACCTACTCTGGTAAGTGTGATTTATGTTACGTTCTCAATAAATACTCATTTTACCAGAAAAAGCAATCTTTAGCGGCGAAACTGTACAATGGAAAACTAACCATATTTTTCTTTTGTTATAGGCTTGTCCTCTTAACCCGGCACCAGAGCTACAGTCTGAGAAAGAGTTTTCTCAGAGATTTGCCCACGTGATTCGTGGCGTAATAGACTTCGCCGGACTCATCCCCGGCTTCCAGCTGCTCACACAAGACGACAAATTCACGCTGCTCAAAAGTGGACTATTTGATGCGTTATTTGTGCGACTAATTTGTATGTTTGACGCGCCACTCAATAGTATAATTTGCCTAAATGGCCAAGTCATGAAACGGGACTCTATTCAAAGTGGCGCCAATGCTAGGTTCCTCGTGGATTCAACATTCAAATTCGCCGAGAGAATGAACTCTATGAACCTGACAGACGCAGAAATCGGTCTATTCTGCGCTATAGTGCTCATCACGCCAGACAGGCCAGGACTTCGTAACATAGAACTGGTGGAAAGAATGCACGCGCGGCTCAAGGCGTGTTTACAAACAGTGGTCGCTCAGAACAGGCCAGATCGACCAGGCTTTCTTAGGGAATTGATGGACACCCTTCCCGATCTACGTACTCTTAGCACACTTCATACCGAAAAGCTAGTAGTTTTTCGGACTGAACACAAAGAATTATTACGGCAGCAGATGTGGAATGACGAGGAAGGTATTTCCTGGGGAGATTCCGGTGCAGATGAATCGGCACGTAGCCCCATTGGATCAGTATCCAGCAGCGAGTCCGGCGAAGCCATTGGCGACTGCGGTACACCCCTATTGGCCGCTACGCTAGCCGGCCGCCGGCGTCTCGACTCCCGAGGCTCAGTCGACGAGGAAGCCCTCGGCGTAGCGCATCTGGCACACAACGGACTAACCGTCACGCCAGTTCGCCCTCCACCTCGCTACCGCAAACTTGACTCGCCTACAGACTCCGGTATCGAGTCGGGAAATGAAAAGCATGAAAGGATAGTCGGCCCCGGTTCCGGCTGCTCGAGCCCGAGATCCTCACTAGAGGAGCATTCGGATGACAGGAGGCCTGCTGCAACGGCAGATGACATGCCCGTGCTCAAGCGCGTGCTGGAAGCGCCCCCGCTATACCACACCACCTCATTAATGGACGAGGCGTACAAACCACACAAGAAGTTCCGTGCGATGCGACGCGACACGGGTGAAGCTGAAGCGCGGCCTGTGCGACCGACCCCTTCTGCGGTGCCACAGCACCCGCACCCAGCCAGTCCCGCACACCCAGCGCACTCACCCCGCCCGTTGCGGGCTTCGCTATCATCAACACACTCGGTGCTGGCCAAAAGCCTAATGGAGGGTCCGCGTATGACGCCGGAGCAGCTGAAACGCACCGATATCATTCAGCAGTACATGCGGCGAGGCGAGGCCGCCGAGGGCTGCCCGATGCGTACGGGTGGTCTGCTGTCGTGCTACCGCGGGACCTCACCCGCGCCCGCGCCCGTCATGGCGCTGCAGGTGGACGTCTCAGACGCGGATGCGCCACTCAACCTCTCCAAGAAGTCGCCGTCGCCGCCGCGCTCATTCATGCCGCAGATGTTAGAAGCGTGAGACCGGCCCGCGGAGCCATTTGTCTCCGCCACCCCACCCCGACCTACTTTAAATTAAATAAACTAGTTAATAGTAATCGTTCGCAGATCGTTTTAATATATTATATGTGATAATTTGATTAGGACGCGTGAGTGCGTGGCCGGCGCCGGACGAGGAGAGCGCAATAGACTGAAAAATAATTTAAGACTATATAAGTGTAATTTATAAATGCAATGCAGCGCCGGTCGCGGTGTGTTTGTGTGTGTATTGTATGTGCGTATGTGAGCGTGCTCAGTCATTTGTTTGTTAATATAATGACAGGTTGTCAAACTAAAATAAAAGAATCTTGTAAAAATTACTTATGCATTTTATTCCCACATCCCAAATCCCCATCAGTAACTGTTAAGAAAGACATCTTGTGCAATAATATGCACAACTGAATAAACTACCTAAATACTTTAGGAGTCAATACACAAAATATTACAAAATTAGCTCTATCATCAGTAAATTGCAAAAACTTCTAAGCATAATATTCACTATAATAAGTGAATTAAATAATTTGACAAGGTGGAAACATAGTTTTCTTATAAAACTAACTTATCTGATTATTATTTTTTGAACTCTGACATAAATAATATTCACAGTTTTACACATAAGAATAATAGTTCGCTCCTTATAATATTGCTGAAGGACACGATAATAAGGCTATAAAAGAGCAATACACAAGATATATATATCACTCATCATATTCTGGTGACAGGCACACAGATCACTAGCTAAAGCCACAAGCAAGTTGTAACATAATCATCAGATACCTTTGTGGCAAATTTACTATACCTATCTAACAAATTTGCATAGTTGTTTTACTATATAATTACTCAGTAAAGGCTATAAAAGACGGAAGGGCACTGAGCGGTCGACGACCCGTCACAGCCGCCGCGAGCGACTCCGCTTCCGCTTCCACATCTCATGACCCTCAACAACAAGAATCAAGACGTTGCAGGTTCTTCAAGGCGATCTATCTGCTCATAAATCTAGTCTGGTGACATACATTTGCAAATAAATTAATAAATGGAAAATATTCTGCTCGAGATATTTCCGGTTATCATTTAGGTTTATTTGATGAACTGTCTGATAACACCATCACTCTTTTGATTTCCATTTCATACACGGAACTATAAAATGGCCTAGATGGTAGTTCCGCTTATTTAAAGTATTCAAGACCAAGAGCAGTTTTATTAATGGCTACTAAAATTGATTAAAGACATTACTTCCTTTTTAACCAATGAAAAACAACGTAGGAGGTTTTGTGTCACTGTCGTCAGGTCAGGATCAAGAGAACTCTTCAAATTTTATAGGTAGGTAGACCTATGGTGATGTATGTATATTTTATAATAAGTAATTCGTTTATTTATTCTCGGAAACTACCATTTGGTAAAGTGGAACTGATTATGAAGACCATAGACAATATTCAAAACTACACAATAATAAATGTTTTGAAGCTTGCGATTCGATTGTTGTAATAAGATTTTGCTAAGCAATTTATGGTCCTCATCAAAGCTCTTGCATCAAGAAAAAAGAAAATAAATATTTTGTAAAAGGAGATTAGCTGTTGACAGCAGGCTAAGGTGACGTTTTTGCTGTTTAACTAGTACCTTGTATTTATTTTTAAAGACGATATTTTTTTTAACAAACAGTTTTTATATGTCCTAAAATATATTAATTGATCATCCGAGGGCCGAATGTAGATGGTTAATGTGAAGGTAAACCAATTTTATTATAAATATAGCGTATTTCTAGAAATAGCTCGATAAACACTGCGTCATTCTAATTACGCATATCGATATCCGATTTGGTGGCTATAAATACCCGTACACAAAACGGCAAGTGAATTATACACACCTTGAACCTAATTGTGTATTTGATTTTTTCTGTTTGTGTGCCAATTTCAGCAATGATTAATGGTTACCTCTTGCTTCACAGTTACTTTTGCATTTTTTCTACAGGACCCATTATTTCATCAATAGTGAAAAAATACCTAATTAAACAAACCTATCCTTAATCACCGTGGCATAAAGTATATGCCTAAAATCGGGTGAATCGATAACCCAATGTACAGTTACTTTATAATAATAATAATCTAGTTTCCGATATCCATATAAGGTATGAGATGTTCTAGGATATCTGTGGTGTTTGATGTTATTGACCGGTCGGTGGGCGCATGACATTTGGCACGAGTGCACCGGCGCACTGCGCCTCGGCGCTGGCCATGCACTTGACTCGAGCGGTGTCGATGCAACGTCCTCTCATGCTCTGCCACGCGTAACCCCGGCCCCACTCCCACCCCACAGCAGCCGACTCACCCCTTATATCACAGCCTCCATTCTACCTAACAAACTATCTATATAATCCTTTTAGCGCCATCTTGTTCCTGGAAAATTATTGCACTAGAAAATTCCATACAGGTGCCTGGGAAATATCGAACGGTACAAATTCTTTTGTGATGGACAATGTATAGGATGTACTCGTCCTATACATTGTCCATCTTACATAAGACAAAGTAGTTATGTCTTAACGTAAGTTAAAGCGTAAGACTAAACTTGACACATGTAATGTAAGTAGAGTTTGATTATGACTTATCAAGCTAACATCTGTAGTCATTGGTTTTGTACATCCATTTAAAATCAGTTTTCTTCCATTTGTAATATTTCTTAATAGCTTAGTTGCAGTAATACTATTTAACCATAAAACGTTACCGATAATTTAAATGCCTATAATCCTTGAAAATGTAGTCAATTATGTCATCGTAACATCCAATAATACAAATGAGCACGTTGTTCCTTGTTACTTTGTTATACATAGTATATTTATTGTGCTGTAAATAGTCAATGTCAGAGACCTTCAGGCCGTACACGGAAAACCCCGAATAAGGCTCCCGCGACCTTGTGTCCAAGGTCGTACCCGGGCCGGGCCTCGGTTCATACAGAAACAGGACACTTTTATGTACCCACTTATTTTCAAATTATCTAAACTTCTTCCTGAACCTATCATGAAAACACAAAAGTAATATTTTACGAATAAAATAAAGATTAACGATTGCTTAATTCACCCCTTCACTTTAAAATGATATTCACAAATAAAAATACACATATTCTAATAAATAAATATCTGAAGGGCTTAAAAAATTATTAAGTAGATTGTCACACAATAGTTGTAATTCACAGGTACATTCTAAATCCACGTGGGGTGGAGCGGCTGGAAAAATCTTATAGAAATATAATTGTATGTAAGGCTTGAGTGTTAGTTCCGTGCTCGTTACACGAGTACTTGCAGTGATATGTAGGTAGATATTAAATTTTGCACGAGGTGTAGAGCGTGGGCGGATTCGAAATAGGGGAGATAGGGGCCTGGGGTGGGCCGCGGCCGTGGGCGTGCGGCGGTGGTGGCGGCCCTGTGGGGTAGCGCGGGTGCGCGGGGCGACGCGGGGCGCGCGGCGCGGACGCTCTGCTCCAAGGTCGCAGAGTCACAGCCGGGCAAGGTCGGCGTGCCCGCGCGTGCCCGACCACCTCCCCGCGCCTTCGCTCCACACCACCGATATCACCCTAGATTTGCGTGGGACGTGACCTTTATCCACGTTCCGGAGAAATAATTGTATAAATACTTAATGTTTTTTTTCGGGTATATACATACGTAATACGTCGCATGTGGTTACAGATCTGCCAGTATTAGTGATAAGCAGTAACAGAAATTATTAGCGGGACTGTACTACTACATATTAACATTTTTTTTTAATCTATAATTTTATAAATGTCATACAACCCAATAACTTTACTCCAATGTATGTTACGCTCCGAAATAAACATGGATCAACCAATAAACAAGAGTCGCTTAGAATACAAAGAGTTCAAACTGAGCGGGTTTTATTACCAACGTATCTGGAAAATAGGGATTGTACCTCAGCCTTACAGAAGTCTCTCTTAGCTCATTGGGGAGTTACCGAACTGATAGGAACTGATAGCGATGAATGGTTACTACACATTCTGTTTCATACAGTACCGCTAGTTTGTCAACAATATAGTTGTTAAACTTTAATTATTTAAAATAAATATATGCATACTTAAATAGGTCGAACATGTTCCGTATACATAATGTGGTAGACAAATCTGTGACGCCATACAAGCATAATAATGCGTAAATACATAAAATATTTTCTGATATAATTTTGCACATTGACCAGAATTTAGCAAAAATTATTTATATAATATTTTATATATAATTTTTATTTAAAGTTATATTTATATTAGTCACTTTAGTTTATTAAAATAAATAATATTTTAATGTTTTACCAATAATTTGTAAATGTATAATTTACAAATGTTTTACCAATCATTTGTAAATGTATAATTTACAAATGATTGGTAAAACAATAAAATATTATTTATAATAGTAGGTACTTTCATATTTAAAAGTACGAACCTTTTATTTATCCGATGCCGATGTTTCGATCGAATTGCACCGATCAGTCGATGTCCATGAAACGTCGAGTAAATATTTCGAACGATTACGTCCTGATATATGTCTAATATAGTATTTTTATATTATGACATTCATTTTTTACATTAAGTAAAGAGTACATTTGCTTTATTTAAAATTATAATGTACATACCTACTTTATCATTCAGTTATGAAAATATATATATTACGGGTCTTAATCGCGTGAATAATTTAAGGTAAATACTTTGTTTTTTGCCCGAGGTTTCGACCGTATTGCAACGGTCGTGTTCACGGGTAGAGGGGTATCTGGACTTTATCATTCAGATTTATATTATATCAATTTAATTTTACAAACCCAATATCGTGACTGTAACCAAGAATAATTTAAGTAAGTTGTAAGAGGATGGTGTCGGAAAAGGCAGAAGTTTAATTTAGTCTTAAGAATATAATCCAATCCTAAGCGGATTGCCTAGAAACTCTAAAGATAAATAGAGATCGATGTATACCTATATGAATGGATGATGGATGGATGGGTGGATAAACATTCAATACTGTGACATTTTTTTGTAATTACGATGTATTTTCTTTCTCTATTCAAAAGAAGGTCATCTCACAAAAATATAATACGTAATAAGTACGCGTAACTTTCGCCCTCGGCTCGACCTTGGCCATATTCTGTAGTTACAAACTTTAATGATAATTGAAATATTTCAAGGTATCCTTTCAAATGAAACCCTATTGTATTCAAATATACAATAATAATGTTATGTATTCTTTTTAATACTTAGACATAATTATTTATTTATCATATATTATTGGACATGTTTGGCAAAGTAATAAATAAATTGAAATTCAGATTTTTCTCAGACATTATAAACTACACTCTCGTTAAAGCTATCAGCTTCCATTACCTAGCGTTGAAATATTCCAGGAATTCTCCCTAAGAGCTCCCCACGAGTAGGAGAGGTGGTCGGATTAATTACTAAGTTCCACAGAATTGTCTACTGCCGGTACACAAAATACGCCGAATAAACAGTAATTGGTATTTCACAGACATTTCTTCAAAATGCTATTTTTAAAACGACTACTTATGAACTGTTACATATTGTACCTAGTACCTACTATTTAGTAAGGAAAAGTCGGGTAGTTGTCAAGAAACTAAACGCATTGCGTAGATAAAGCATTATTGAAGTGAAAACTTCTTTAGCGGCGTTGTGCACTTTTTTTGGTATGGGTTAAAAATTTTAAACTCGCGTCAGGATATAGTGACCCTGTTCGAAAATTCGTAAGACGGAGGGAGAGCAATGAAAAACAGCTACAATATCAATGACCAATAGAAGCAGAGCATTCATGAAAAATGTTGCAAAAACGGGTAAAATTGACGCAGACGAAGTTTCGCGGGTCAGCTAGTTTGTCATAAATTAGTGATTGATTGATAGTGATATGTTCCCGCTAAAAAAATCTTAGCTCCTGTCAAATGAGATTATCGACTACAATACGTAACTGTGTAGATTATTCAATCATTGAGGAAAGTTTTTTGTTTTATTTCGTTATGTATGCTGTTATTACAAATAAAGGTACTACTATCGTAGTACTATTACTTATTCTGTGGCCCTACGTAAAACCACAATTTGAAAAACGTCAAAAGAGCGTATGATCATGGCACTTACGCCCTTTTGTTGAGAAAAGTAGTTGTTCGGCAATAACTCAAAGATGATATAGTCGATCATGTTTTAGTTGAAAGTATTTATTAAGCGTTACCTTTGTGATTTTTTGATATATTTTGGTCACACGGTTTAAAAGATAAGGCACACAATTTATGCAACTTATTATTATTATTATTATTTAACCCATTTATTTCCAACAACCAACAATTTTACATATAAAGATTTTTTTTTTTTTTGATAAATTAAATGCATTTTTTTTTTTTTTTTACATTAGTTTGTGTTATTTGGAACCCCAAACTGGGTATAGGCCTCCTCCAGTTTACTCCAAGTCTCTCTGTCCCTTGCTTTTATTTGCCATTCTTTTCCTGCTGTGGCGATTATTTCGTTAGTCCATCTGTTCTTTGGACGTCCTCTGCTCCTTTTACCAATTGGTCCTTTCCATATTGTTGATTCTAATGTCCATCTTTTGTCTTTGTATCTTGCTAGGTGCCCTGCCCATCGCCACTTTAGTGTTAAAGCGTATTGCAGAGCATCTATGAGCTTTGTTTTATTTCTTATGTATTCGTTTCTTATTTTGTGTATTCTCCTTATTTTCAGTAGACTCCTTTCCATCGCTCTCTGGCACGTCACGAGCTTAGTTTTTATTTTGGTGTTGTATGCCCAAGTTTGACAACCGTATGTGAGCGTCGGTAAAATGCAAGTGTCCAATACAGTCTTTTTGAGGTGAAGAGGAAAGGCGCCTTTTAGAATTTCTTTCAGAGACCAGAACTTTTTCCAACTCATGTTTACTCTGCGTTCTATCTCTTCTTCATCATTATTGTCTTCAAATGTTATTTGTTTCCCTAGGTATGTATATTTATTTACGTATTCCAGTGGCTTACCATGTAGGCTTATTGTGTTAGTGTTGCTGTTTGTCATTACTTTCGTCTTGTCTTCGTTCATTTTGAGACCCACTTTTTTACTTTCTTCACTTAGTGAGCATATAATTTTTTCCAGTTTCTTGCTTGTTTCAGCGAAGAGGACGATATCATCAGCGAATCTTAGGTGTGTAAGTTGCCTCCCATTTACTGTGATTCCCTCTGACTGCCAATTTAGATGATCGAAGATAAGTTGTAGTACTGCTATAAAAATGACCACAACCCTCCAGTTTATGCAACTTACGGAGCGATTATTTTCAAAAATATTCACTTAATCAAAAAAGTTTATTAGAAATCTGTAAAATGCATTTAGAAGACCAAAATGTTTTTAGTTTTAAGAACTATTACGGATTTTGTTATTCCTTCGTTACAGAGAGCATTTTAACAAATTATAATGTCGCATAATATTATAGTATTTTTTTTAGGCTTTTCTTGCCAATTACATTATTAATACTCGTACAATACTTGCAAAAAGCAATATATTTTTATGATTTAACTATCCAACTAAATAGCAGCTTATGTACCTATGTACCAATTTTTATCAATATTCATTGTGTAGTTTTTGAGTAAAATGCCTGTGACATACAGACGGACAGACAGGCAGACGGACATGACGAAATTATAAAGGTACCGTTTTTGTCACTTTACTACGGAACCCTAAAATCTGATATTTATTGTTAAAAAAGTGTCATTAAATGAGTGTCTGATTTAAAATTTAAAAAGTATCTAATTTTGGACAAGTTATAATGTGTCTTTGTGTTTATCACTTTCGCATTTATAATCTAAGTATGGTATGAATATGGCTTTGGCGCCGTAGCAAGAAGTAGTCTACCTACTCGTAGACTCGTAGACGCGTAGACCTTAGCTTACTCTTGATGCTGATATTAGAATTTAGTGAGCTATGTAGAAAAACGTGGAGATTTTAATGCGTAGAAGTAGAATACAATCAATAAAGTACCGGTATTTCCTGTTTTGTGTGAAGTTAGGAAAATATTATGAGGAAATAATTATCTCTAGATAATAGAGTCTTTGTATACATATAACCTGATCTAGGGTAAAACCGTAACATCTAATGGACTAGAATATACTATACTTATATTACTCACATTATAAACAATACCTCGTAGTGAAATGCTCATAAAATCTATTCTTTAGTACCTATAATAAGAAATTCTTTCATTGACTGGCCTGTTGGTCTAGTGGTTAGTGACTTTGACTGCAAAGCCAGAGGTCGTGGGTTTGATCCCCATCCAGGAGAAAACTTTGTGTGATGAGAACAATGGTTTATTATG
This sequence comes from Herminia tarsipennalis, assembly GCA_945859575.2. Taxonomy (NCBI): domain Eukaryota; kingdom Metazoa; phylum Arthropoda; class Insecta; order Lepidoptera; family Erebidae; genus Herminia; species Herminia tarsipennalis. The sequence continues at coordinate 14,216,799 of OX243840.2, forward strand.
TGTCTAGGTGTAATTTATCTAAACTATAATAATATTATAAAAAAAGGAACGATTTGAATGTTTGTTTGCATTAAATAGGCTCCGAGACTACTTGACCGATTTAAAAATTCTTTCACCATTAGAAAGCTACATTATCGGGGAGTAGTAAAAAGATTCCTACGATAATTACAATAATGTAACTCAAGGTACAAAAAATACTGTGCGAAGCCGGGACAAGCCGCTAGTCTATAATATGTATGTATTTAGAAATATATAAGTATGTTTACCAGTTTTCTGATTGCCATAGTACAAGCTCTGCTGTATGAGTTGTCCCAAGACATTATTATTATTATTCTTTCTAAATACTTAATCTCAAAATACATAGATACATGCGCAAAATGCCTATCTGTGTAAATATTACCAAGACGCTCATTATTTTCCCGAACTAATATCGCAAATATTGAGGTGACCTACAAAGAGTAGTCTTCCATCGAGTCCTTAAAAGCCTATCCGACCCCATTGGCCTTCATGTTTAGACATTTCAGACGAAATTGAGGTCGTATGAAGGCAATGGATTGGGAACAAAGTGAAAGTAAAGTAGGGTGATATTTATGACATCGATGTGGCGTATACTTGTTCCATTTCATGAGTACATGATATTTACATATACAATTTGTTCATTTATATTCCTGTAAGAAAATTGATTGCTTGACACAAAAATATTCCGCGCTCTGATGCCAAGCTCATTGAACATAAACAATCACAAATTGTTTTTAACTCCAACGCCAAAGATGGGTTATATTAGTTTAACGTGTGTATCTGTCTATACCACCGTGGTGTCTAAATGTGTTTGTTTTTTTATTACAAAGCTAGTTTAATCGGGATGATTCTTCGCTGTATTTAATAAATATCCCAAAGGTTTTTTGAACAAGGTTTTTTTTATAAAGTCGTTTTGAAAACATTCACTTTTTGTCTCAAGTAGGTTTTTTTAGTAGAATATTATAAGTTTTTTTTTAAGATAACTAGCGATGTGGGGTTGTCCCAATGACTATCAATCCTGTTAACCCCCTCCAGCTAAACGCAATGGCAGTTCACTTCGCGTCGGTAATATTATGGGTAGGATTTGAACCCGCGATTTCACGATTGCGAGTCCGATACCTTAGCCATTAGATTACCGCTGATTCAAATATTTTTACTTCGATATAAGTAAGTAGTTACTGTACATTTTTATATACTCATGGATTTTCTAATTAATGTTACTTATTAAGTAACATTTACTAGTAAAAACATATCCTACATTCAGTCTGGTTAACTTTGACATTCGCTCAAACATTCTTTCTCATAATATACGTAATATATGTACTTGAAAGACGAGACAAAATATAAGGAATACTGTGTGGACTCGGGACTATGACAAAGTTGACAGATTAATCTGTACACCAAACGACATTTATCACAAATATCATGATGATGACGTAACAATTATTATGCTTTCCTGAAACAAATCGACACTGTTCTCAATACAGAACAAAGGAATTAGAAAATATTAAGTAACTTTTGTCAAATATTCGGCGTTATTTGATATCTTAAGATATGCAGGGGTTCCTTTGAAGTGGAAAAGTAAAGTAAGCCACGAATTTGAAATTAAATCTATTGAAGATGCTTCCCTGATTGTTCCAAGGTTGCGTAGCTGACATGGTGTCCTGGGAGGGGCACGAGGGGTGCGGGGTGCGGGGTGGGGGGTACGGGTGCGCGAGGGGCGCCGGGGGTAAGGTCGTGACAAGGTCACCACAGGGTCGCTCAACAAGCATTGTCTGCAAACATAATATTGTAATAAAAACTGCCTACGCGACCTAAATGTTAGACATTACGCAATACCTACATAGTTGATAGCATTCATATTGATTTAACTTTTGGGAATGATCTCTTATGTAATAATTTAGTAACTAGACTCTCTATTTAAGGTGTTATATCAAATTATTCATAAATTCTTTGTTTCTTTATAAACACACCTGTAGAATAGGTGGATACATAACATTTGAATGCATCGGTGGCGCGGCGGAGTTTATAGGACTGCTGTGCAAGAGGTCGTGGGTTTGATTCCCACACGGGATAACAATTTTTGTGATTTACAATTTATTGTTCTGAGTTTGTGAAGTATCCTGCGACTGAGGGCTTGCAAACTACTGTAGAAGTTGTCTTTAAAAAAAATGGTACAAGTTAGCTAAAATTCATAGGCACAGCAATCTACGGATTCATCACCAGAGATATAAAATTTGAACAAAACCTCAAGATCAATAGCTGCGTTTTAGTAGCACTCTATAAAGATATCAGGACACTCTAACATTTTGATGACCTATAACCTTAAGGTTACATTATCAAACAGTTATGAACTTTGCCCTTTGATCCTGTGTTGCCTAATCCTGTCGCTATGGCATTTAAAGCAGAAGTGACTTAAACAATTTTTTGCTTGTCACGCCCAGGATAATAAAAAAATAAAGTACGAATGGAAATTGAAACAAGGTACTAGTGGTGTTAGCATTTATAGGCTACATTTATGGGCGTACTGACGGGAGGACCTTCTCCCAGGGTGTACACTCCCCCACCCCCGTCCCGAAATAGCAAAAAGGTATTAAAATAGCATTTGGCCGCTGTTAAGTCAATTGTACCACCTAAAACCCCCTGAAATTACGGAACCTTATTCGAAAAATTATCTTGGGTTTTACTATTGTTGTTTACTATTAGAACAGAAAGGGCCTCATGGATTTTTTCCTATCTAAAAATACATTATCCAACATTGATAAACGTCAGTTTAAATGAATCAGAGGACATTACGTTTTAACATTGAACTTGAACGGTTTGACTCCTGCGACTTCTGCATCAACAAAACACGTATTAAATGTTGAGGAAGGTGAAATAAAAATCAAAACGGTTACGCCCCTGATATTAGTCAGAGAGTAAATATCATATATCAAATATCACGTGCACTTTCCGTCCTACTTACGGTACGTAAATAAGGGTTAACTGCAAACCTTGGCCCTTATTCCTATTCCGTATTTCATTTCTCATCTAATACTCGTAAAACAGGCTAAGTTGGAACTCTTGGTAATCGAGAACAAATATCAGCTTGTGCTTCTGTGTAAGAGAGTAAAAAATAGTACCAAAATTGTCAAAGCTTTAGAAGAACTCGATTCGTCGATCGATTACTCAATAGTTAGGTTCTACGCAATAGGTAATTTACAATTATTAAGATATGTTATAATATACTGAAAATGTTATGATCATTGCCATTAAGTTATTGGATTGTTATCGGGCTTTAATACGTGTGAAAAATGAGGAATTAGGCGAAAATTAGGGATGAACGATAAACGAAAAACATAGATGTTTTGACTTCGATATCATCAACACATCGATGTTAAGAGAATAAAATATTGTCCTTATATGACATAGATCAACGTTACCGGAGTAAACCGTACGAATAGTTCTTTGCATTTGCCAAGGGTTAAAATAATACTGTCAACTTCAAAATTGAAGTTGGTAGTAAGCAGCGTTGAATTGAAATTCACACGCTCATACAGTGCTGCCACTTTAGTGGCATTTTTGACATGATTGGTGCCATATTTTAAATTAGAATTTAGTGCATAATGGAAAATGTAGTGCAAGAAGTCACTTAATCTTATTGCCTTGGTGGCAATAAGATTAACACAACGCTACAAAAGTTCCAAAAAACTGCTTTGGAAGAATATTAATTTCGTTCAGTGCGTATATATGCGAGTACTCGGATGTTATACAATGATTGGAAAACTGAAAATACAAATGTAAACAAGGTGAATTGACGCTATGTACAAATTTACGAAGAGTGAATGAACAAAAATATTTTTTTGCCATGTTAATAATCTAATTAATTAACAGATTACGTACAGTGACGACCACATCTGGCCATAAAAAATAGTATATATTATTATGAATTGAAATGGAAGTACCATTTAAACGAGATCGAATAAAAAGTTTGAAATGTCGGTGCCTAGCAAAGATAATACAAAACGTGCCTAAGCTTAGCCTTTAATACACAGTTTTATTTGATACCGAAAACGTGCGTAAAAAAAAAACATTCAATATTTATCATTCATCGATACTTTTGGTTCGATGTCAACATCGGTTTTTTCTAATATTGATAATTCCTAGTGAAAATTGTCTTGGGGTTTTTTTAACACTAAATCTAAATGAGTCTCCTTAACATTTAGTGTAAAAAAGCTTGTTACAAAATAGGCTATTTAACTGTCAATTTTCAAATTTTTTCTTACATTTTATACAATTACTAGCTGTCCCGCGCAACTTTGTTTGCGTACATTTTCCCCGTTTTTGCAACATTTCTCATTGCTGCTCGGCTCCTATTGATCGTAGCGTGATGTTATATAGCCTTCCTCGATAAATGGGCTATCCAACAGTGAAAGATTTTTTTTAATTCGGATCAGTAGTTCCTGAGATTACTGCGTTCAAACAAACAAACAAGCTCTTCTGCTTTATAATATTAATATAGATGTCAGATCATTTTGTAGGTTAGATAATTGAAGTATATTATCTATATGATAATAGATATTATCCGCTATACTTACCTAAATTAACATGACAGAATAAAACAATCGAAGCAACAATATTCATAAGCAAGTCTAGACAGATACATTTGAAGACAGAGGTATAATAAACAGTAAGGAGCTAAATCGTTTTGGGATCGCTACAAGTCACGCTACGCTTCTGCCTACTTCATTTTATGATCAAATGTCTACCTGAGCTAAAAAGTAATATCTACCTGTATTAAAAATACCTATTATTTCGTTTCTGTCCTTCTGTATAAGAAGTCTGACATTACATTGTTTTCAATCCAGTTAACGCCTAACATATCATTCAATCTAATATATAAAATTCTCGTGTCACAGTTTTCGTTGCCATACTCCTCCGAAACGGCTTGACCGATTTTGATGAAATTTTGTGTGCATATTGGGTAGGTCTGAGAATCGGACAACATCTATTTTTCATCCCCCTAAGAGTTTGTTTGTTTGTTTGAACGCGATAATCTCAGGAACTACTGGGCCGCATTGAAAAAATATTTTATTGTTGGATAGCCCATTAATCGAGGAAGGCTATAGGTTATAACATCACGCTACGACCAATAGGAGCGGAGCAGCAATGAAAAATGTTGTAAAAAAAAAAAAGGGAAAATTTACGCAGACGAAGTTGCGCGGGTCAGCTAGTTTACATATAAAATTCTATATTTTATTTAAACGCCCTTGCCACTGACATAAATAAATAATGAATTCAATTAATGCAAAATGGGTGAAGGTGACACGTAGTCGTAATGTTAATGATGTGTAAATTGTCAATATGAATGTTTTTTTCGCGTTACTTACCTGTATATACCTATTATGTGCAACACATTAAAGTCTTAGTCATCTTCCACTCGTGGGCTAACGAAACTAACTAACTTTTAACTAGATACCATCTACTATCACAATAATAAAGTTTATCCATTGTGATAACGACGTATTACAGAATGTAGAGGTCAAATTAAAGAAAGGTGCAGTATAAGTTCAAGGGTGGTATTTCCAATGGGACCATTAAAAAAATACTTTGTAAAAAAGTTTTTTATTTCTTACTTTTTAGTGGGTTGGTTTGTAATTCACTTGTGTTACAATAGGCTTATGTCAACTGCTCAAATTCCTTTACAAAATATTGCTTGCCCCGATGCAGGGCTGTTAATTGTTGAGGAGTTTACATGATAGTTCACTATCAGCTCTATTATATTGTGTAATAGTAGTATGACGAGAATAAAATGCTTTTCAATATCATATTAAAGTAATTGAATCGCAAACCGTTAAACATTGAATAGGTCTGCTCGTCATTTGTGGTCTTCATCATCAGTTCTACTGCACCAATAGGTGGTTTTTGAGAGTAAATGCACGAATCACTATGAAATGTACCTAAATCACTGCAGGTGTGCCTATAATATTTGAAGAGTTGCCTCGATTTCTCCGGGATCCCATCACCAGATCGTGATCTGATGACAATGGGAAACAAAAAACAATTTTTCAAATCGGTCCAGCCGCCGTGCGTAATCGGTAAACAAACATACAAAAAAAAAAACATACAGTCGAATTGATAACCTCTTCCTTTTTGAAGTCGGTTGAAAATATAAGGACAATAACTCCCGCAGTACAAGCCATGTGTGGCGGGAGACGTTATAGAAATCAACAAGTACACACAGATTTGGAACAAAAATTTGTGGATCAATCAAAGTGGTGTCCCGAGTGGCAATCAATCAAAAATGTAAAGCGGCGTTGGCGGTCTCGCAATCGTGAGGTCTCTGTTTCGAATCTTACCCATTATGCTACCAACTTGAACTCACTCCTATCTGTGGGACTCAATCCCACATTGCTAGTTATCTTAAAAAAACGCGACACCACACTGTTCAATGCGAAATAGAAAGACTTTCACATTAGATAGAAAGACTTTCTTTAACAACGAAAATAACTGGGTTGCTTTCTATGAGAGAGAGAGAGAGAGAGAGAGAGAGAGAGAGAGAGAGACAGAGAAACACGCGCACGCCGCACGGTTTACAACTATAGCAAAAAGTGTCGTAACAACTTTTGGTATTTTGAAATAATTTACAAAAAGACGATTGTATACCGAAGGCTCGAAACCCACAGCTACACAATTGTCACCAATACTGTGTGCCGAATTTAAGCCCCTAGACCAAATCGACAGGAGACTTTTTAATCAAATTAGATGTTCATATCTTACGCGCACGCCGCACGGCTTACAACTATAGCAAAAAGTGTCGTTACAACTTTTGATCTTAATTTTTTCCGTCTAGCCCCCTTTCGCAACGCGCGATAAGGAACTTCGTTCCAAAAAAAACACACCACAAGTCTGTGCGCAGCACGGCATCATACAAAACGAACAAATAAACAAAAAGAGCACGTATAGTGTTGTCAATCTATCAATGTTATCAATCTGATCACAAACACGCCTACCTACATAATTATCATTGTCTTCTACGTAATATTATCCTAAATCTGTACTCGACTCATATTTACACACAGGTAACTTGGCACGACGCAGATTGTGCCTATAGATTACAACCCAACGTCATTTCTAATTTTAATTCTATGTCAGAACTTTCATGATTGTTGATTGACCAATAATGGCAATGTTGTTTTGAAAATATTATCCAAAGATATTACGTATTAACTAAATATGTTTACAATAATACTAACGCTACGCACTATAAACAGATTTTTGTGAACAAATTTGCGCCGTATGTTCTCAATAACGCACACTTAAACACAATAAAATGTCCACCCTTGATAGAGAACGGAACGGACCGTAGACTAATGCGCAGTTTAATTAAGTGACGATTAATTGTAATAGAATCACCCTTGAGGAGTTATAATCATTGAAATCGGCACACAATAGGTTTATGCATTAAGTGACAACGTACAGAAAAAAAAATGAAATCGTACTTTTTTAAGGTCGTTTATAAATAATGAAAAATATGAATTCGATACCGAAAATCGTTTGTTGGCCTGGCCTATTTTTAGTAGTCATGAATTTTAGTGAAAAGTCACTGTCGTCGTAGTCACTGTGTCTGTGTAAACATTATGTCAAAGTTGTGACTAATGGTTTGTTTGTAAACAATCTTGTGAGTACTGAGAAAATAGATGCTTTTTTATGAGGCATTTATTCGCCTTTCACTGAAACTTGAGAGAAAAGTGAAACTCAAGGGTTTATATCCATTAAGAAAACTCTCTAACATTATTATAATGCTCTTTGAAGTACCTACCAGGCGTAGTATTTGCAATCCAAAATATGTGAATTTTGTTTCTGTCATCTTATATCTGTATTTAATCAGTTGTCCTAGCTGAGTGACTGACTGACACTTACAAACCTGAAATTTTGGCATTGCTTTTTATGTTGTAGACATCAACCCCCCAAGCGTCTGGCGAACATACGTATGTCTGCCCTAAATTCGGGCCTAACTGTCGGTTGAACATACCGGTCAACAGTGGCGCGGCGATTGGTCATAAATTTGTTCGTTAGTTTGTATGAAAGTCTGTTAGTTTTTAAAGTGAGATCTGTTAAATTAGATATTTGGCTTTGTGGTTTAAAATAAAGACTCACATGTTTCAGTATTTTAGTCTATAGCTAAAATGAACTCTTAGGCCCAGGCCACACAGGTGTTTTTTCCGCTCACGGTTAACCGCAAAACCGCTGACACGCCCACATTAGTACAAAGTCAGATCACAAAATTTCGCGTCGAAAAATCGCGGCAGTTATAACCGTAGGGCTGCCGAGATCTTAAGGACGTGTTCCACTGACGCTTAGTGGAGCGGAACAGACTATCAATTGACCAATCACAGTTCTCGAAATTTTAACCTGGATTATTTCGATCACTTTCATAGGTCAGTTCCCGGTCCACTTTGCTGAAATATTCTTTCAACTCCACGTGATCTAGTCGCGAGTTACAGGGAATAAAAATTAAATGCATTCTAATTTATCTATATAGTTATATCTAGACTAATATACTTCTCATCGTCGATCCCACAATGCCTAAAGACTAAAGTTTTTAATCAGTGCGTCCTACCCGTCATGACATACGGAGCCGAAACGTGGACACTGACGGTACGGCTAGTCCACAAGTTCAAAGTCGCTCAGCGGGCTATGGAAAGGGCTATACTCGGAGTTTCTCTTAGGGACAAAATCAGAAATGAGATGATCCGGCAGAGAACCAAAGTTATCGACATAGCCCACCGTATTAGCAAGCTGAAGTGGCAGTGGGCTGGTCATATTTGCCGAAGAACCGACAACCGTTGGGGTAAACCAGTTCTTGAGTGGAGACCACGTTATGGCAAACGTAGTGTAGGACGCCCTCAGGCCAGGTGGAGTGATGATTTACGCAAAACGGCTGGCAGGAGCTGGATGCGAGAAGCCGAAGATAGAATAAAGTGGCGTGCAATTGGAGAGGCCTATGTCCAGCAGTGGACTGCGATAGGCTGATGATGATGATACTAATATTATAAAGAGGAAAGATTTGTATTTTTGTATGTAACGAATAAACTTAAAAACCACTGCACCGATTTCAAAAATTCTTTCACCGGTGGGAAGCTACACTATCCCCTGGTGACATAGACTACTTTTTATCGCTGTATTCCCACGGGAACGGGGAATACAGATGAAACCGCGAGGCGTCCGCTAGTTTATTATAAATACATACAGTAATATTAAGTATTTTAAAAGTACACAGTTTAAACTGCAAAAATAGCAGTCGTTAATAAGTTCATTATGCTTTATTTGCCTAACTACGGAACCTAATACGACGCAAGGTCTCATAGACTCATTAAATCGGGTTCAAGTTCCAGTAATTTTTATATTTACTTGTTTTTATAGTCGTATCCATGCGTACCGACCTTCTGGCCTTCACCAGCCAAATAATGGGCATACCGGTAAGTTAAGGTTAAACTAGTGTTTACCCGTTATTACTCGTCTGCTGACATTGACATTGTGTTTGCATGACAACCAAAATTGGGTAGTAGTGGTCTTAAGTCCTTTGTTTTTTTACATTAGGCATATAGTTTCCATGTACCCGAAGCCTTATCTATCCCGGCGAACTTTGCACCGCCCTGATATTTTTTTATCGTAATTTTCTTCATGTTTTTACGTAAGGACCTTCTACACAGTATTAAAACTAAAATAAAAAACCGGGTAAGAGGATGTTGGATCGTGATCAGGGTTCCGAAGCCGTATAAAAAATCCGATTTAAAACGTATGAACGTATGTCCATGGCACTTACGCCCTTTTGTTGAGAACGCAATTTTTCTGCAATAACTCAATGACGGTACATCCGATCATTTTTTAAATAAAAAATATTTCATTTAAATTTAAAGTACACTGACGGACTCATAAACTGCATCAAAGTTCAGGTTTACTCTAAAAGAATTTTTTATAATAAGTATGCAAACTTTTTAGATTAAATTATATAAATATGGAAAGACTGGCTCTTAATCTTAAAAAAAAATTAAATTTAAAAATAGAACTGCGGTAAAACAAATGAATATAGCCGGGAAAAGAAAATTTACTCGTAGTATCAGATTTGCGTGTTATTTATAGCAAAGTTTTAAATTAATTCTCATTGATTTTTTTTGTTTGGTCAATTGAATTATTGTTACCAGCATAATTGTTGGGTTAGTTTTTTAACACATCGAGAGTTTTTGAACCATAATATGGATACTTCGTCCGAACAAGCGGCACAAATTGTAGCATTGGTGCGGGAGGGCTTGGATCAACGAACGATTGGTAGAAATTTAAATTTAAACCAGTCTACGGTTTGTAGAATATACAGAAGGTTTGTAGAGACAGGTTCTTACAGGAGGAGACGTGGTACAGGCAGAACTCGAGCAACCACAGGTCGTGATGACCGATTTATTGTTACAACTTCCCTGCGAAATCGTTTCCTCACGTCAGTTAACATCAAAACCGAGCTTAATGAAGTGCGTGGAAAAAACGTGTGTGCACGAACAATAAGAAGAAGGTTAAAGGAAGCGGCTATCACCCCTTTTAGACCAGCAAATGGTCCAAAGTTGTCTGCAGCTCACAGACAAGCTCGCTTAAGATTTGCGCGTCATCACCTGAATTGGACAGAAGAGCAGTGGGCCTCTGTATTGTTCACGGACGAGTGTAGGACATGTTTATATGGTGCAGATGGTCGCAGAAGAGTCTATCGTCGACGTGGGGAGCGATATGCTCAAAGTTGCATTGAGGAGCGTGTTCCTTTTGGAGGCGGTTCATGTATGGTCTGGGGTGGCATATCGATGAACGGGCGAACAGAACTTGTGTTCATAGACATGGTCCGTCAAAACGGTAATAGAGGGGGTTTGACAGCACATCGCTACATAACAGAGATATTAGAAGATCACGTGGTGCCTTACATGGGATTCATAGGCGAAAATTTTACTTTAATGCAGGATAATGCCCGGCCGCATGCAGCTGCACAAGTTCAACATTATTGCGAAGAGGTTGGGATACGTACAATGAATTGGCCAGCACGCAGCCCGGATCTTAATCCCATCGAGCATGTTTGGGACAATTTAAAAAGAGCTGTATATGCGAGAAACCCTTCGCCTACGACAGTGGCAGCACTAAGAACAGCACTTTCAGAAGAATGGGACAATATTCCGCAAGATCTTTTAAAAACCCTTCTAAAATCTATGCGGAACCGATTAGAATCCGTAATAAGGGCACGTGGGGGTAATACACCTTATTAAAACACAAATAAACCCTTGCATAAAGTTTGTGTCTATTGTTAAAACCAATTTTTTAATTAAACATTTTTTGCTTAAACTTCTGTTTTTTCTTCAAAAAAGGTCTTAAGGTCCTTTCCAGTACATAAACTTAAACTTAAAGATATGATCCTACGCTGTTTTAAAGTTCACGAACCAATCTAGAGGTTTCAATTTAAATCTGTATAGAAAGTTTGCATACTTGGTTAAAATATTTATTTCAAAGTCGTCTATTACTTTGATGCAGTTTATAAGTCCGTCAGTGTATTTGATAAATGCTACCTTTTTGTTTTTTTTTATATTTTTTGGTCACACGATTCAAAAGATAAGAGGGGAGTACACAATTTATGAAATATTCGGAGCGATTTCCAAAAATATTCACTTATTAAAAAAAAAACAATAATCTTCTGTTACATGGAGTGCCCCCCTAAAAATAAGTATTTATTATTCTTATTTAGCTATCAAACTATGTAGCGGCTACTACAAGACACCTTTTTACAAAATCTAATCAATATTTATTGTGTAGTCTTTGAGTAAAATGCCTGAAACAGACAGACGACGGACATGGCGAAACTATAAGGGTTCCGTTTTTGTCATTTCAAAGAATGAATGAAATCGGTAAAGTCGTTCTTTAATTATCTCGTGACCGAGGGAAATAGGGATTCATTTTTGTATATGTTTATATATATAGATAATCAAAGTAAGTATTATTATGTACGTCTTTCAATATTTATAATTAGAAAATTGATTATATACTTTTGTTACTCATTATGTTATGTTATCCGTAGGTGTCCCTGCCTAAAATAATACTTAATTAAATAAATTGATAATATTATAGATAAATTTAAGTACCTATATTGTAAGTACCTATCTACCATAATAATCAACGAAATCGCCCATAACATACAACGAAAATGAAACAATTTAAGATAATACTTATTGAAAGTAATAAAATTAGAACGGTTGACTAAGCATATAGGACTGATAGGCGCTGTGACCTTGTAAGGGCGTATTTGGTATTAGCGAGGATGTAGGTCAGTGAGACCCCCCGCCCTTGACCTAGGAGGGCGGTGCGCCCTTCAAGGCGCCCTCTGCCCGTCCTGCCAAATATCGTTAGACAAGGGCGTTTCGTACGCAGTAAAATATTTTGTTACTATATAAATAAAACAGTAAGTGTTATTACATCATAAATCAATATTGTATGTTCTACTAAAATTACAAAATCAACTTTGGTATTTCCATGAAAACTTGTTTGTGATCTTTGTTAATTTTTGGTACTTGGTTGTATTAAGTATTTTTATGACACATTTGCTCGTAAAGGGCCTCTTATTTCACCAATTTCAATATCGTAATGTATGTCATTACGTACTTGTGCGTTATTAAAACGCACGAGTTTATTTTAATAATGTAAAACGCACGTTTTACATTACTACAAACGAACGGTACTTTTTTAAATCTTAGAAAAAAGTTTTTATGTCAGAAAAGTGATCAACATTTTATTAATAAAATTATCTTTGGGAGATAAAAAATAATAAATAAACATTTAATTCTTTATTTTAATTAAATTTGACCATAAATTTATCTGTAACAAAACATAAAATATTAATTTACTTTATTAGTAATACTGGCTGTTTGAATTCCTTTGCCTTAAAAAAAAAAGCGCTGATGCGCGCGCATCGCTAATTTGTGAACAAGTAATAATCAATTTTACAAATTGTTCAAAATTTTATAACTGCTTAAGCAAGTAATTAAAGATTTATTCGTTAAAGAAAGTCCGAGTTTTATTTATTTCCTCGCAAATATGTTATAAAACGTCGTATGACATACGTGCGCTTTGATAATTACAGCCTCTGCTTTCTTATAGCCCTCGCTTATGGCTTGGGCTAGCAATATTGCCTCGGCTGTAATTTTCAACTTACCCCACTTATATCATAATGTACTATACGTTACGTTTAACGTTTTATTGCAGAATGGAAATGCTTTAATGGGGCTCTGTCTCTTTCTCTGTAACTTAAAATAAAGTATTATTAATAAAGTAGAATTATTATTGATCAAAATTATAAAACACATACCTTGAAAATAAAGGTTTCTGTTTGAAATTTGGAAAATTTTATGAATTTTCTACAAAGTGTTGTATTTTATTCTAAGTTACTGAGAGATGTTTTGCGAAAGATACACTAAGCGAAACAGACATTGTGAGAACGAGAGATTTTGCGACCAAGTGATATATTGCGAAAGAGACAGAGCCCCCTTAAAGTAAGACTAAACCCTTTACTGTAGTGTCAGTAGTGTGCAAAGGCGGTTTATGGAAAAACCATGATGACGTGAAGGTCGATGATGATACATAATCTCTCAAAAAAAAAAACTCATTACTTGTTCTTTGCCATTGTAGTAATTTAATGTTAATACCTATCGTATTTTTCTACTTTTACTGCAACAGTAACAGTCAGTTTGCTCTTTCGAGACTGCTGCTCTTGATATTAAATAAGATGACGCATTGTTTGTGGGTTGCATCAATTGTCATAGAACAAAAGAAAAAACCGCGTTCTGAAAATACCGACACGACTTTACCATGACCTTGCGCAAAGTTATATCTATCGGTATCAATTTTGCACAGCGCACTAAGGAAAATCGTATTTTCGCGAATTATTCCGGGAAGTGCTGATAGAGGCGAGTAACGGGTTGGCTGTTGTTATTCACATATTACCACACGCACACTACCTTATGTTTTATATTACGTAGGTATATAAATGTAATACATCGCGTAGTGTACACGAGTAATGTATAAGCGTGTGTGTGTCTGTGACATTGAACTTCACACTTCACGCGGCAGCGCACGAGTTGCGTAACTGACGCCACACCGCAACTTCGCGCAACGACTTTTCATCTACTGACGCGAATAAACCAATATTGCTGTCTCTTCCAGATAAAATTAAATGTTACGCAACAATTATACACGCGCCATTTTGCCACGCTTTCGCATGAAGGTTATACCCATACAAAACTGTGCGTGAAAATGTAATTCGTGGTCTCTACCATCATCTATACTCTACGCCGTGTAACATGTTCATGTTCTAGCATCCCAGTCATTACACTAACATTAGTATTCAACTTCTTTTAATGGATCAAAAGCATTACTAAGTATAAACCCACGTGTTAAAATAATGACGTGCAATGATAATTAACTTTTTTGTTCGATAAATAGAAGCTATTTATCGAACAAAAAAAGTAGTGGCATATTGTACAGCATCAGTTAATTCTGTAGTAAAGAAGAAAAGCCTTTTCATACGTAGTAGTAGTAATTTTGTTGACAAGTGGCAACAGTAACAGCACGTGGCGTGATTTCGACAATGACATTGACATTGGCCGGAGTCAGGGCTCCGTCCGAGTGTTCGCGGCGAATGTTGACCGCCAGCCCGCCCGCGCTCACCACAATGTGTTAAATAAACTAACATGACGTAATAAAACATGAATAATTAATTATATTACGAAGTTATTTTACAATACTACATTATTATTATTTTTGTTGAAATCTGTGGCAATTTGTGTCGTATATTACAACCACAACACATTATCCCTTCATCTACATTCACGAGGAAAATTAAAAAATAAAGAATTTTGATAATAACTAGGAATTTCACCTTATCTTTCAGTTTGAGCATTTCAAATGAAAACACTTTAGTTATCAGAAAATCTATATTACGACAAAACAACAAAATTATGTAGAGAGGTTTGGTCTGTCTGTACATCGCTTTGATTGCTTCGATGCTACAGGGTATCAAAATAGCAATATTGATCTACCGATCTATATATAGCTTAGATTTTATTGAAAAGCTGACTTGATCGACTTAGCTTATTTATTTCAGCTTTTTATCTTAACTCTCGATGGATGTTTTAACGTGCTGCATTATATATATATAGTTATATATATATCTAACTAATCGTGTTGCTCAACATTAATTAATTATCCATCACAAAGAACATATAACTATTATGGTCACAGAATAACGTTGTTTTCATATTTATAAATAAAAATATTTTTTCAATGTAACGTGTCTTTATAACAACTCATAATTGGCCCTCATTGATGTCCGTTTTGTCCTTGAGTATGTACTAATTTGCAAGTGGACGCTTCCGCGATGTGTCGCGAGGTCACCATTCTGTAGACTATTGATGGAATTCATTACTGGTTTATGAGTGGAGGTGATGATCTCCTTGTTACAGCGATCGATATACCTACTTATATAAATAAATGTTTAATGGTTTAATTAAAAGCTAGTGTGCTTTAAGATACCTACATTTGTTTTGCCAAAAATGTCAAGGCTAAACGAATATTTACTTAAACTTTTGATGTCAAGAGCAATGAAATAAATATTGCTTTGGCAATTAAATCATATTGTTTCTTTACTTTATTTATACCTACACAAAGACGGAAAACATTACGAGAATGTCAAAAGTAAGGAACGCAGTTTAAGAGCGAAGAGTCGACCGGGTGGCCTCCGCAATCCGCAAATAATAGTCAATAAAGTGGCAAGTCCGGGTGACGCAGATCGTCGGGCGGTCGGACTGCGGCGCGGGCGCGGGCGGCCCGACTCTATCTGACTGTACAAATAGCAGCAACCTTGAGATTCGGCGCGCGACAAGGTCACCGCGCAAATCGTTATCAGCGTGACGTTAGCGGGTGACCTCCACGGAGGTGCCCGCGAGATAACACGGCCAGATACCGGTAGCGACCGATAGTAGCGAGTCGCGGACGCACTCGCGGGCGCGGTAGTCGCGATGCTGCCGGTACGCCACACAACGCTTCCGCATTCGACTATACATCTATTTACGAACATTATAGAGACCGCCTTTAATACACTTATAAAACAATTCTTAGTACGAATGATGAGAAGCTGTAATCTTTGCTTTTAGCCATTATATGTTTCTAAAAACTACACTGGACAAATTTATTTTATGTCTTGTTTTTATAGATAGGTATCTATAATAACAAGATAAAAAGCAATTTGTCAAGTATTCTAATAAATAACTATACTAGCTATATCAGGGTTCTGTAGTCACATAATCGTGTTGGAAAATATAAAAATTCGAGAAAACCTAATGTTTCATTTGCCTTCATTTCTTTTCTATTTGCATTTGCTTGCTGCAAATAAAAAAATATATTTAAATAGTATCTTAATATTATTTATGTCATCCGGACCGTAACGATTTATCGATAGACACGTACCTCATTTGTCGTCAGATGTGATGACCGTAGCGTCTAAACAGGCCGGCGCTAAGAAGCTATGGCAGAACATACGTAAAGACAAACATACATAGACTGCTAAACACATAACCCTTCCTTTTTGGCTTGGCCGTAATCGGGTGAGAGAGAACATAACACTTCGTTTTTGGCTGCGCTGTATTCGGGTAAGATTCAATTGTCATTCATTTGTTAGTCTCATTAAAACTCAAACAATTAAATCGATTAGAATAGTTATATTGGTTTTGTTTGCATTAGTAGCAGAGTTTTTTTTTTAAGAATAAGAAAAAAACAAAAATAGAAACAGAACAATAAAAAATATTCGAAGAAATCGTACTAGGTAACTGTTTGGGAAATGTCACTTCGTACATTAAATATTAACGAAGTACACCTGGTCAGCTAGTTTATGATATGACTCTTAGGCTCTAAACAGATGGACTGCATTTTAACTGCACTCCGACTGCAAAATTGCAGTTTGAATGCAGTTAGTACGACTCCAATAAAACTGCAAACCAATTGTGCAGCCCGATTGAAATCTGTGTGCAGTTCTAACGACTACACGTTGAATGCAAGCTAGCTGCAGGATCGACGTGCAGTTCAAATGCCGTTGGAGTTTGGTCCGTTAGTCCAACTTCATTTGAACTGCTCGTTGCCGGTTCACGTTAGGTTTGCAGTTTTATTGTAGTCGCACTGACTGAATTCAAACGGCAAATTTGCAGCCGGAGTGCAGTTGAAATGCAGCCCGTCTGTTTAAAGCCTTACTGACTAGCAGTAAAAATAAACTAGGTAGATACTTAACTACCAAATTAAAAGGTACGTAGAGAGAGACTCTACATAAGAGTCAACAATATGATAATATTATCAAGCGGATTCTGTCACTATCATAATTTCGTTTCATTAGTATTAGTATCTTACTTATCATTACATAAGCAGATGTGTTTTTTTAACAATCGATATGGAACTCCAAAACATGATATTGATAAACTTTGCGACAGTTAAAACAATACACGAACATGAAATCATCACTTCTTAGAGGGGTGATCACACAATGAGACCCGATGGGCGGATGTAGTTCTTAACATTGAAACAAAAGGAATTCCTTTTTTTGTGTTCGAAATCTATGTTGCTTTGGATCTAAGCCAAAATATCGTCGGTCGATTCAAATCACTTTCTACGCGATTATCGTTGCCGTCTGCAAAAATATTTTATTGACCTTGTACGTTGTGTGTTCACGGTCGTGCAAAAATATCAACTTGACATTCTAACGATTTCCCGATCTTTGAGTTGCTAACCAGGAAGCAGCGGTTAACATTAACCACGCCTCACGTCCCGAGGTCATGCGCTATTTATATGTACGTATTTGTATATACATTTTAATTTTAAACAAACAGTATAGTACTTAACACTTTTATATAATTAAAACATATTTAAAGTAAATATAACAAAATTTTAACTAGAATATTTCATTAAAGAATATTCATTATCTAAAATAAATATATGCCTAAAATAAAAATCTTGTAAATCTACTATATTTCCTTGAACAAAACAATTGGGTTTAAGAAATAAGTAATATTGGTTACCATACTCATATAAATACAGATTTAAATTGCGTGAGAAAGAAAGTACGGCAGCATAGCCGTAACGTTTATTTGATAATAAAACTAAGCAGCGTGCCCAGTCCATGTTCGAACACGTGCTACTTACTGCACTAAAAGTTAAAGATGCCTGCTCTAACATGTGCCAATATACGACGCTAACTGAATGCTCAATCAATTATTTCCCCGACAAACCGACAATCACTTTGAAGTCCTATGCTATTCCATTAATACATTACATTCTTTAATCACTTTAATTACAATTAACATTCCCTTAAAACAACAAATAATTCTGTCTCACCGTGTAACGCGCAACTAACTAATTGGTAATAAATTAGATGTTACAAACTATTTTCATTTCACCGACTACCCGACATTTTTAAACTAGGTGTATCTCAAGTAAACTAGATTGTGTTTGGGCGAGGTGAACATGGCCTGAATCCAAATACGGGCACGCGAGAGAAATCTTTCTGCAGCACGGCACGCGGCAGATTACTTGAGTCTCACGCTGTGGGCGAACAGATGCGAAGAGAAAGGACCTCTTCCTTTTCGATATGGATAACCCGATTATTATCTCCACCTAGATTATACATAAAAGGAATGGATAACCTAATTTTGTGCTGATTTGTAGATTCTTCTAACTCGCTATTTTATTTTAAGGATATAGTTACTTAAATCTAAGTACCGATTGTTAAACTTATCTGTAGGGTGCTTAGTGCAAAATTACAGGTTTTTATACATTTGTCTAAAAACGATGCTTGGAAGCAGGTCTAGCTAGATGAAGTTTAGATTACAAAAACCTTATTTCTCTAACTTATTGGATACTACAATGGAAAAATTGTAATTCGATAAAGTACTTATAAAGTACTACACTCAGGAACGAGTTTATAGTAACCATCTTTGTTGGCCACTAGGACAGAAAGTACATGGTAGTATTATAAGTGATATCGCCTCAATTTCTCTGAGTGCGGCGCGTGGCAGGGCGCGGCACGTTCTTCGGTCCACGCGGGCAGGCGCGTCTCCTCCTCTACTCGGAGACACATTGCCGTACAATGGCCGGAGAAAACGTATGGATGCTGTCATCGAGTTCTCGCAGCTTGACTTATGACTTACAAAATCTACATACAATCATCAACGATGTGGACCAGGCCAGTGGGCCGCGCGGCCACGCACCAATACTTGAGCGTCTACCGAGAACGAAGTCCCATTTAATTTTATTTTTATATTCTATAAGTTTTAATGATTTAGATATTTCAGTGATATTAAATTAGAAATAAATAGTTCATGAACTATTAGTATTAATCATAGGTAAGATATTTATTCAGTTTTACCAGTTAATAGTATTAATATACAGAAAAGAAATATGTATCCAACGAGTGACGTTCCCTGATGTTTCCTTTAGGACAGAGGCATTAGATTACACATTTATTTAAGCAATTGTGTAATTGAATGCACCTCATGTATCGGTTGCAGTCTAGTTCCACAGTCTCATTTTCCGAGCTCGTCTATTAAAACTATAGTTTGTTGCGTTTCAGTATAATACGAAACTCAGTGAGATGGATTTTCGCGGTCGGTGACCTGCATTTCACGATCACACCACGACACTCGGATCTTTTCAATTTATTGACTTACTTTGCTCACAGCCTTTTTATATTTTTTACGGTGAGTGACAAATTGAAAACGACACAAGCAAAACGAGCTCAACGACCGTCTTTACGCCAGATTTATACAGAATTAGAAACTTTTAAATATGCTCAACGATTAAAAATTCAGGCTATAATTCAACAGACAATTTATTTGATGCCTTAACTAACAAATTGATATATTTGCCTGAAAGTGTGTAAGTCTCATCGTAATTTATGAGAGTTGGCTCGTCTCGGCTTATTGTTAGAAAACAAAAGTGTTTTATTTATAGGAAATGATGCAGATATTTTCTCTTGTTTCTCTTCAAAAATTAATAATATGGATACCTTTACAACCCATATTTTATATTTTTGCTAAATTATTTCCACCATAATAAAAAATATGTTTATAAGTTATGAAAAATAATTTTGGATTTTATAGGAATCCGGTATGGGTACAATTAATTTGCGAACAGAGACTTAATGTAGTTGTAGGTATCAATTCTGCTTTTGCATTTTAAAGTAAAAGTGCAATTGCATTTTAGTGCAGTTTAGAGGGCAAAGACATAGTTGGTACAAACGAAGCGTGTTGATTGCGACGCAGAAACGGTTATCGCGGCGACACGTGGCGTTCTGCGTGCCCCCGCCATGTCAACGCAACGTGATCGCCGCAATCATGAGATCCACTCAAGGAATAGGTACTTACTCTACGTAGTAAAAATATTCCAATCAAATGTAAACAACACATTCATACTCCGATACTTCCGATTAATAATATTTGTCAAGCATACTTTAAAATGATATTTTTTTATGTTATCTGACAATCGTGACGTATTCGGTCTAATCTGACAGTTTCATTGACGTATAGACCTGGAACGCGCCATACCTTTCAATTATAAAGTAAATAATTACTGAAAAGCGCAAAAGAGTGAAAAAACTCGTGCGGCCCTGTCTCTTTGACAGGTCCACAAAGTAGCGTTGTCTCTGGAGACTTTTCAATTTTGTAAGGTTATGGCGCAGTCCATGTTTAAACGTCAATTGGACCGTGCCATCCCTTTTAATAAAAAAGTAAATATTGACTGCAAAGCGTAAAAGAGAGAAAAATCAAGTGCGGCCTTTGACAGGTATTGTCCACAAAATGGCATTGTCTCTTTCTAGAGAGTAGTCAATTTCGTGAGGTTATGACGCAGTCCTGGTCTCTACGTAAATGTAGGTATAAAATACCATAGACTTAGGATATATATCCTAATTCCATGATAATACAGAACAAATAAAATAATACGAATATTTAGGTATTTCATCTATTGTTATCGAGCAATTAAATCAAAAAAACAAGTTATGAAACTAGAAATCTGACACAGACTAATTAACTTTCTAATAAAACTTCAAACATTTTTTTAATAATATCTAAGCTCAAGAGTTGTCTGAAAGTATCAACTTAAAGTACCGTAAATGAAGAAAACACCTGCCCTCTACAAAAAAATAATATTTGGTGCAATACTACTAACTACATATCCACTCAATCCAGTTGTTATTGAATTCTCCCTAATGATATTTGTCTTACACCCCATAGTCATTAAAGTTTTTTAAAAAATACGAATAATTAATTTAATTGTCATTCGAGACTTCCTAATTGGTCAAATAATACTTAATTACGGATTTTAGAATTTTTTGCTTTGCTAGTCATGAATTTGATCCGGTCCATAAAAATAAATTCTGAGAATATTTAAAACACAGTACTAGAATTTAAACATGCTATATTTAGAATAATATCTCATCATTTTCTGAAATCGAAAAACCATGACTAACTAATCTATCAACGAACATCTTAAACCACATTAGTTATTATGACGTACACATTCGCTAAAAACAGATTTTTGAAAATTTAACTTCTAATGGGGTGAAACCGACGTTCCATATATCTCATTAAATTAGAAGACGTGTGAAATAGGAAGCTGATAACGACCAGATAGATGCAACCAAAAAAAAATCAAGACAGCGTCTGGATTCCTTGTAGGTCTGTTAAATAGATTAAAGCTTGGGTTAGATGGGAACAAAAAGTAATTATGTGCCTGTAATACTGTTTAATGTACTTGATTATTTCAATTCTGCACCGATAACATGCCAGACCGTAAGGTGACATGATATATGTATACTATCAGGCTAGCTAACAATGTCCATGAAAGATTTGTGTAAGACGGTGAAGGCAAGATGTCGATACAGTATTTATGAAAATATTAACCCTCACAATGCGTTCGGTACAAATACATACAACTCTCAAAAGTTTATTATATATATGCACCAACAATGTACAGTAGCATAAATAATTAAAACCATATTGCTGGAGGTAGATATCTGATATAAGGAAATAATCTAAATATTACATTTCTAATCATTGAGTAAACAGACAAAAAATGGCGGGAACAATTTCGTGTATTAAATTTTGGCACTGAAAAATACCTACTTGTACATAGTCATTATTTCAACGAGGTTATTAATTTTTCAAGGCGCAATTTTTAGAAACATTCGGCGTTTTTTTGCAACGAGTGAGCTGTCTGTTTACAGCTGCGATCCAACGTGATTTACAATCGTACATACGTAAGCTAATAACATTGTATGTAATATAATACAAGGTCTTGACGTATTTTGTAGAAAATGTTAAGGCGCGTAACATCTTTAATTAACTAAAGCAATAAGTCTTTTATATCTCCAGAATACTGTTGCCTACAGACGTTTATTGCACCTACCTACTATTTTTAACTTCCTAATGGAATTGCGACCTTCGATACCACAACAGCTAATTGGTGGCGTAAAATATCCCTTGTTAAAAATAAAGCCGTTCAAGATAACGGTAAAACTCACATTGGTTGCAGATTTATTTCTAAAGGTCTCATGAAGGTTTCGCCAAAGATATGGTACATCACATAGATAACATTTTTTATCATGGGTAATAACCATGATGCCATGATAGTAGCGGGAGATTACTAATCAAAACAAAATATTTAATCCGTATAATCTTTATCCTAAATATCAACATCTCGATTGTTACTCGTAACAGTTCCGGAAACACCGATCGACCTCGAGCGAGAGACCCTGTACCATAGCGGAAGGCTGCGGATGTAAGATCTCCGAAGACAGACCAGGAAGAGATCTCCTACCATATCTTCTTAACACACCACTATCCAGCATCTGCAAGTTTGCATGCTTACTGGAAGATACGATAATGTCTCAAAACCTCGCTTTGCCGACCATGGCCGAAATTGCGGTCGAGATCGAGAGGTCGCGACCGACTACTGTAGTTCTCGACACTCCATCTCCTATGTAAGACATTACTTGAGAATGTCGAATTAACGATGTAGTACCTAACATAAGCGGCCATCGAGCTGGTAACATTACACATGCCTAAAACCTCTGCACCAGTAAAACCGCTTAGAGCGCACCTATAAAATAATCTATTGAATTCAAATGTGTAATATGTATACAGGGTGCCATCGTAAAGTGTTTACGGACGATTATTGCGTAAATTTATGAGATATCAAAAAGCTTTAAACAGATATTGAAAGTACGTTACAAAATAATCGCCTGTAAACACTTAACGATTATACCCTGTATTAGTATGAAAATCACTTTGTAGAAAATACCTAAGGAAATTGGCAGTTGATGGGTAGCCGCAACGACCTGAATGATGTAACACTCACTGTATATACAAATTCGCCTGGTGAGTATGATGATTTTAGCAAACTAGATCATCTCGTCTGGAGAAAATCGTGGGTGATGATGACTTATCAAACAGAAAATTTAAGAGGATTAGGATACGATTTCATAGTTTTTATTGACAAAATGTTAATAAAAACTATGAAACTATGCCTAAAAACATAATTTTTTTAGGCGTAGTTTCATAGTTTTTACTAACATTTTGTCAAATAAGTAAAAATGCAATTTCAAACGCCAATATAATAGAAAAAATACTTTGCCAAAGAAAGCTATAGCAACAATAAGAAATTAAAAATCTGCAACTTATAACTACCTGTTTAAAATATTATACTTATAACTACCTGTCTAAATCTGCAACTTATAAATTTATGACTGCAAATTATAACCAGAATAAAAGGCAACTCTAGCTACTAGGGAAGAATGGTTTAATCATATAGTAATAGGAACAGGAATTAATATGAAGGATGAATCAATGAACTAAATAATGTCAAAATTATATAATGGCGACAATAAGGATATGGAATAATTATGTCGTCAACCTTTCTTTATATGGTAGTTTTTAATCCATTTAAGGAGAGGCGGGGGTGTAGCTGTATAGACGACCTTGGCAACATCATACGATATTTTTGCTCTCGGCGTTAATGCGGAAGACTATTTCAAGAGTCAGGGTCGACGGCGCCCGTCACCCGCGCCCGCGCACCTCGTGAGCGGGACGTCACGGTGTCGGGTTTCCGTAACGTGACGCGACACCAACCCTCACTATTAATTGGACCACATAATTTGATTATGCACATATACGTACGTGCCTGCTTAATATGTAATATATCACAACGTGCAAAATGTTTTATTTATTTCACAATGTTAATACACAATGTATGTAGATACCTACTGAAATAGTATTACTACTCGTATATGTCATTGGGAAGGTATTAAGGTTTTTTCGAACATAAATCAAAAGACAAAAGACTTCAACATTGATGGCTGCGTTCTTGTAGTTGCGGTGAGTTCTATTGACCTCAACCCGCTTGTGTGAAGGTAACCTATAGTGATGTAAATAGACAGGAAGCCCATACAATGTCAGGAGCTCAAGTAGATTCAATATTTTTAAGCACACAATATTAAGGTTCCGCATAAATATGAATAAATTGTACAACTACCAAATTATTAGATATTATACTATGACACACATAAAAATGATTAGTAAGTAAGTATTATAAAGCTGAAGAGTTTGTTTGTTTGTTTGAACGCGGTAATCTCAGAAACTGCTGGTCTGAATTGAATAATTCTTTCACTGTTGGATAGCCCATTTATCGAGGAAGGCTATAAGCTAAATAACATCACGCTACAACCAATAGGAGCGGAGCAGCAATGGGAAATGTTGCAAAAACGGGGAAAATCTACGCACACGAAGTTGCACGGGACAGCTAGTAAAGAATAAAATGGTATCTAATATCTGCAGCATCCGTTTGTGTTTTAATTACCTACTTATAATATATTCTTGCAAGTATACGTATTATATTTATGGAAAACCTCGCCATAATCTTGGCACAGGCTCGTATCAAATAACGCCTGCAATTTGTATGAATATTAGAACATGTAATGTAGACAATATTACTTAATAAGCATTTTAGTAGTTTGTCGTCATTCAGTTAAACGTATTATTTTTATTTATTCAGATGTAGATATACTCCAACATAAAGCCTTTGTAATTTAAATAAGCTGTTGTAAGTCGCCACTGAGATCACCTCTAGACTTTGAAATGAAACCAAGGCCAATACTAATGTTCATTTGACCTTCAATTTTTTCACGACATTATTTTAAAAATATACAATAAGTATGGTTCAATGGAAAATTATCTATGGTTAAAGGATATATTTTATTCGCCATATTACTCACATGAGCATAAAGGTAGATTGTGTTTTAGTAGGTACAAATTGTATAGTAATTTGTAAACACGTGCCCCAGGTTTACCACCTAGGAGTAATATGATCACATTGTAACATGAAACAAATAGTAGGTACAACAGAATTATACAAAAATGCAGCGGTTGAATTAATAAATTATTTTTAAAGAAAAACCCAGCAACAGAATAATATCATATCCTAAAGGATCAACTTTTAATTATAATTAATATATGTAAATATTAAAACAAACAATTACAAAACGGCTAACTTCGTACCGCCCTGTAGATTTTTCAAAAAGATCCGATGTTTTATTAAACCCAAAAAATAAAAATATCATGAAAATGGGCTCACCCGTTGTTGTAACAAAGTTATAAATGGTGTAACAAAGTCGACTTTGTTTTATATGTAGATATATATTTAGAAATATATATGTATGTTTATCGGTTATCTGGTTGCCACACTTGGTACAGGCTCTGCCTAATTTAAGGATCAGATGGCCATGGGTGTGAACTAACCCAAGATATTAATTTATTTATATTCTTGTAAACGTACAAACTACGGTGAATCTTAAGATTTTCCAATAAAACCTACGATTTACCACCTGTTAATGATAAAAGTCTGAGAAATTCTGTTTCTTAAATCTTAGGATTTACCTCCATCACATGCTAAAGGTTTAAAAAGACATACCAAGTAAAAAGTCTAATAGGTACTCATGATAATTCATTTTTGTTTACAACATTTCAATTTTGTGTTCGAAAACTCGCCGGTCGCTGTCGTGGCACGCTTGCTTCGCTCGTTTGCCTCGTGCGCCGTGGTCTCAGTTCCAACTTAACCTATCCGTTTTTGGTTAACGACAATACAGATTTTATGGTGCTTTAAAATTTTATAATAAAAATTACTAGGCAGTTAAAACCTAGTGGTCTAAATTATATCACAGTTCAATTACTTTATAAATTACAACCTTATTGGTTGTATAGATACTTCTTGTATATATTTTTTTTTCTTTCTGTTTTCAAAATTGAGTTTTAGATCAGGTTACCATACACCATAACCTCACAAAATTTACCACTCTCTAGAAAGAGACAACGCTACTTTGTGGACAATAACTGTCAAAGGAACAGGGCCTCTTCCACGCTTTGCAGTAAATATTTACTTTATAATTGAAAGGGATGGCGCGGACCAGGTCTATACAATGTCTATACGTCAATAATATTAAAACAAAACTCAATCAGTCAATCTGTCAAGTCAATTAACTCATCATATTAAATTATTTTAGACTAACTATGCCTTAATATATACAAAAAGTATTCTAAAAAATATGTTTGTTAAAAATTTAAGTTGTTTATTTTTTTTTATTCATCAAAAAAAAACCAAAGATTTGATCATTAAAAATATATACGTCATACACTAGTATTTCATACAAACTAATAGGTAGGGGCAAAAGTATTTTCGTATTTTGAATGTATTGTTAATAATCAAACCTCTTTGGGTGTACTGAATGTAACTGACTGGTTTTAAAACCATTAAATGTGGACATTCCGAAGATGCAATAAATAAAAAAAATAGTACCCGCCATTTTTCAATTGTTTTTCATGCAAGCAAAATGAACGTGTGTGACGAAAAAATTCGGTACATTTTAAAGTTTTATTACAAAAAGGTAAAAATGCGGCGAACGCCTCGAATAAAATTTGTGTGGTTTACGGACCTAATGCGGTATCAATACGAGTAGCACAAATGTGGTTCAAGCGTTTCAAGTCTGGAAATTTTAGTGTAAAACATGAGGCTCGCTCTGGAGGCCCTGTTACCGATAAAATTAGTCCCATCTTTGAAAAAGTGAGTATTATCGACATATTATTAGTAATGATATTGCTGAAGAACTGGATGTTGATCACAAAACAGTTTTACGTCTTTTACAAAAGTCTGTTTACAAGAAAAAAACTAAATATTTGGGTACCACATGATCTCACTGAGAGAAACTTAAGGAGCGTATTGTTTTTGACGTTTTTAAAAACACACTCATTTGACTTTAGTCAAATACCCTATTGTGTTTGACATTGGCGGGGAGTGTTAAACACGCGGTAATGTGTAAAATGTTTATTTTAAGTTGCGCTAGTGTGCGCAATGTTTATTTTAATTTATTTCTAATGTATATTATTTAAAAATATTAGCTTCGTACCTTCCTTATCTCCGTATAAAATATATAAATGCCAAATCTCTCGTTCCTCCAATTTGTTCAAGTTTCAAGTGAAACGGATTTTTTTATACATCAACGGCTCCGGAAGCCGTTGATGTATAAAAAAATCCGTTTCACTAATTGCACCAGCAGAATAGCGTATGTTCATGACACTTACGCCCTTTTGTTGAGAAAGACAGTTTTTCGGCAAAAACTCAATGACAGTACATCCGATAATTTTAATTTAAAGTATTTGTTAAGCGCTACGTTTTTGTTTTTTTTTTCACATTTTGACCCTCCCTTATCTAGGACACATTTTATGCAACTTTCGCAGCGATTATTTCCAAAAATATTTACTTAATCAAAAAAATACTAGTAACCTTAAAATATTTTTAAAAGTCATGTCGAATTAAGTGCTGAAAAAAAATCAGCATCTGTTAATATTATTGGCTAATTTGCCTTAAATATTTATTTTCATTTAACTATCGAACTAAGTAGCGGCTTATACAAGACACCTATACCTACTCCAAATTTCATTCATATACATTCTGTAGTTTTTGAGTAAAACGCCTGTGACATTAGGACGAACAGACAGACGGATGGACATGACGAAACTACAAGGGTTTCGTTTATGCTTTTTTGGATACGGAAACCTAAAAAGAAACCAAAAAAAAAGCATTAATGAATCTCGATGAACCTAGTAAAGTGCCCCCGACTGCATGAAATTGTATAATATTTTTTAGTGGTTGTAGGATGTAACCGATGTAACAACTAACTTGTCAAGTATTGTAAATTGGAAAAAGAATGGCTGCTAACTACTTTTTTAGTATTAGAGTCATAATCATGTTATACCTTTTTGAAATGCTTAAGATGAGCCAGTATTCAAAACAACTCTTTTTTCACACCTCTTTATTTTGACACCTCACAGCCGCCATGTTTGTTTTCTCAAACGTCACATAAATATGAACACTTGGGCGATTAAGACGATTCTAACGACGTCTTAATTGTATAAATCCATTCAGTGGATTGTGAGATATACATATCAGGTAATAAATAATATTACATACATACTTATATAGATACGCCCGAAAAACGTAACCCTTCCTTACAGTCGGGTAAAATATACTTCAATAAATTTTAAGTATACTTTGAATTTTATATGATGAAGCGAAGTGACAAAGAAACAACTGAAAGACTCGTTTCTTTACTCCCCACTTTGTCCACAAACAACGTTAACAGAATTCTCAGTTTCAAAGACAAAACTATAGTTTAAGTTTGGAAATTTTGTGCTGAAACTTATCAAAACAAAGAGCGCTAAATTGGCCTTTCTTAAAAAGTTCCTAGTTTATTTTCTCTCTTCAAACGTCGGATTGATTTCTTTGAATTGGTCAATAAGGAACTGTCACCGCCTTATTACAAAGAAAAGACCAAATCAAAGTTTAAACCAAGACTTTCAAGTCCAGGATATAGTACAGTGCTATTGGTCTTATTACAAAACTTAGATAATCCGTGGACCAGCTGATACCAAAGGATCTAGCAATCAGCCACAGATTATAATCAATTTAGTTCATTCATTGTTCTTATCATTCAAATATAACGTTCCGTTTTATACCAATATAATTTGAAAGTAAAGTTTTCATTGAGAATAAAATATTTAGACGTTCTATGTAGCTAAATTATTCGCCAGCACTACGTAATTTTCAAAATATTAACCTGACATAAAAGCCCTCGGCCTGCAATTTACGAAAAATCAAATAAATTCTGTCAGGATCGGAACGTTACACAAGTAGTTGTCATTAGTACTAAAAATGTAAACAAATGATGATAACCTAAATTTAACTAACTCAGACATTATTAGGGATGTTAGAAGTTTAATCTGAGTAACTATAGCGCCCAAACACTTAGAGGAACTTGGATGCGAGTTTTTATTACAAAGCTAGTTTCATTGGAACAGGTCTTAGCATGGAAGGATACTTACTCAATAAGATAATCCATTTTTGATATACTTACTGTTTTCTTTGTTGCACTCGTTGTTCTGAATGTATTGGGAGAAAGTATGCCTAGATTCAACATAGGTACTGAAGCTTCGGCTGAAGCACAACAAACAATTGAAACAAATTTTATGAATATATTTATTATTTAATATCAGTGAGCTTGCTATGAAATGAAAATCTCAATTATCTACATAGAATCATTATTTATTAGATACCATTTATTCTCCCTAAGAACAGAGTTCATTTTCATGAGAATCATAAATATAATTATCTAAACTGTTAGGTAGCACTTAATAGTTATTCCATTTGACAACAAAATGGATGTTTACAATTTCAATAACCTGTAACCATTCTGTATTCCCTGTTCAAACTATGTTTGAAAAGGAATATTGAGTTGATATCCCTTAATTCTATTTAGATAGACTAGCTTTCCCGCACAACTTAGTCTGCATAAATCTTCCCTGTTTTTGCAACATTTCTCAATGCTGCTCCATTCCTATTGGTTGCAGTGTGATATTATATAGCCTATAGCCTTCCTCGACAAATGGGCTATCCAACAGTAAAAAGTTCAAAAGAATTACCCCGTTCAAACAAACTTTTCAGCTTTATAATATTAGTATTTTACAATAAATTTTAAATTGTATGCATTTTTTGTATAATATATAAACAGTGATCAATAATATATTTATATAATAAAATTGATAATTCTATATTTAGATCCACCTTATAGTTCACTAGTAAGTTTTAGGTACATTATACATAGAATCATTATTTATTAGATACCATTTATTCTCCCTAAGAACATAGTTCATCTATCAGAGAATCTTAAATATAATTATCTAAACTGTTAAGTAGTGCATAATAGTTATTACATCACAATTTCAATAAACTGTAACTAATCTGTACTCTCTGTTTAGTGTTTAAACTATGTTTAAAGGAACATTGTAGCAATGTATTAACTAGCTGAGCTCTTATAAACATAATATTCAGTTCTTGGTACCTACCAATAACCTAAGTTTACATCTGTTCCTAGTGATAGGTATACCCATGGTTACACTTTACCAACTAAATTTTAAATTGATCAATGTTTATTTAGTTCCACTATAATATGTATAGTTCAGTAGTAAGTTTTAGGTAAGAAATTTTGTCATAATGATGTTTCTATTACTTTGTTTTGTGCATTTTGAGTAAATTCAACATTGGTTTTTGCCGCACTACTCCAGACCACCTATCAGACATTCCAAATGTGATTTTCCAACTTCAATATAAATAATGTGACATATTATAAGTGGAATGCATCAGATTGTTTTACATAGAGCACTAGTTAATGATACTATTGTCGAACAAAATTAATCTGTGTTGATCTTCAACTTTCCACACTGCATAGGTACACTTCACGTCGAGTCTGGTTGACCCAAACATTGCACAGACCACTTTAATTTTAGGACATCTCTGAGTTCTGTATATTAAATCTTCTCTCTCAATTCCAAGCTGTGATAAATGTTTTGAAAAACAATATTATTAAATCTTTGGTCACACATCGCATTTCACTCGATTTTTGCGTTTATTTTGTTGCCACACCATATTTAGTTAGTTAATAATTTAAAGTCACTAAACACGCATTATTCGTCATTAATAATTGAAACTAAAATACGCAAAATTGTAAATAAAATAACCTTAAAATGTCAAAATTTTTGACATTTTAAGGTTATTACCATAGTTAAACTAGGGTGATCGAAAGACTAATCTATAGACCAAAGAAGATCATCGATTAAGCGATGAACCTCGTTTTGTAATAAGGATTTTCGGTTTAAACTAGGATTTTCGTCAAACCAGGTTTAGTCCAGCTTTTGGAATAAGGCGGTTTTCATAAACCGTGCAAACATTTATTAATAATTGCGTCGCATGTTCTGAATAAGTACGCAATAACTGAAACTTGAAACAGTACGACTTACACCAACCACGTGGACGGTGACATGATATAATAATTAATATTGCACCTGGAAGTCGTTAATCATAGTTCCGAGTACTGATGTACCTCACGTTCACTTGAAATTTGAGTCCAGGTGCTGACCACTCTGCACCTGCCGATTTCACACAACTGTTCAAGATTTTCTTAATAAGTACCGATGGCCTGACCTCAATCTGCCATTGCAGATGTTTAACGTATTGCAAAATTATGTGTTTATACTCAACTAACTTACAGTCTGTGGTTTCACTCGATAAATCAGGCATTTTTACAAGCTTTTTTTCACTATCAAAGTTGAATATTGAATAGGTGACTAGCTGACCTGCGCAACTTTGTATGCGTCAATTCTCCCCGTTTTTGCAACATTTTTCAATGCTGCTCTGCTCCTATTGATCGTAGCGTAATGTTATATACCCTATAGATTGCCTGCCACGATAAACGGGCTACCCAACAGTAAAAAAAATGGACCAGTAACTGCTGAGATTATCGCGTTCAAACAAACAAACCAATAAATAAACAAACTCTTCAGCTTTATAATAATAGTATAGATTATCCACCAATGTAGAGCTGCGGTAAAATGTGTTTAGGAAAAGTCCACGACTTTATATAACTATTCAACTATGTCTTATTAATATTTTATTTATCTACTTGATAATAATAATCAAGGCCGGAGACCTGCCTTACTTGGATGTGTTCTTTCCACCCGATCATCAACAAGTGAATCATAGTTAAAATGTCGTTCCGAAAAACATCTACATATCTATTGCAGACAAAGAGCGTTATTTTTCTTTAATATTTCGATGCTTTAATAAAAATGATTGACTAAGTGACAAAAGACTATAGTTATCGTTTTCATTAAAACATTTAATGAAATTGTCTTTGTTATTATAAAAAAACGTTTAATAAAGTAATGGGACAAAGCTTCATAATATGAAAGTACAATGTTTCGCATTGGTCATTAGGAGGGCCTTGAACTTTGAGAGCGCGCCGGTAAACATGTTTGCTTGGTGCTCACTGCGCACTCTTTATTACTATGACGTCTCATCTTGCCCTATACTTCATTTGTTTTATTTCTCCGGTTTATTCCGTTACCTTCGCCACGTGGCACTCCAATTGGATTTCTATCTGACCTTCAATTGGACCAACTGAGACAAATGTTTATGGTGCTCCTCGACATACCATAACTCAAGGCTAGCTCTTTATTACTATTGGATAAATATAATCCTCGTGTACTATCTTGCCCGTAAAATATTGTAGTTGCTTTGCTAATACATAAATCTTTTTTATGGTTATTCTATTGAAAAATTAGCTGAGTACATTCTGCAAAATTTTTAAATTAAATAAATGTAAAGCAAACCTAGTAATATTTATTTAAAAGTTCAGAATTGCTGTAATACTGATAAATCTGTTTCAATCTCCATATCGTCTGGCATAAGTATGAATAAAAATTACTTCCTAGTTGTCCGACTTCAATTTAAACATACATAACAATAAATAGTAAAACAATGATCAAGGAAAACATTCCTGTTTACGTACATAGTTAATAAAGTCCTTTGTGACGTAGCGTCTATGGTGACCGAGGTGGTCGAGATAATGAGTTCGTCAAGGTCAACGCGTGTTAATTACAATTACCGTGAGTGGTCATTCTTTGTTCCAATAATGATTAATGCCGGTCGCGAGTGGCGCGAAGTATCGTAAATGAGATAACAGGAAGCGTCCGTGTCGCGCCAATGTCATATGACAAGGCCGTGTGACATTGGCCCGCTCCGTCACCCAGCCCGGCCGGTCAGAGGCAAGTGGCAACGCACCACGGCCAGGAAGTTCCTCCGCTACGGCGAGTCACAGTACCCAGTCAGCTCTACCTTCTAATAAGCAAAACTTACCCTATATTTTATCCAAGTATCTATTACATCATCTTAGAATTAAAGTATCATTTATGTTAAAATTATTATATAGTACATAATATATGTTTATCAAAGGATTTTTTTACCCGTAAATAAAGAAGCACTTTTCTCATTTGGAAATACATATACAGAGTTTCTAAAACTGTGCCAGTTTTAGGAAACCCTGTATATGTGCTTTAGGCAGTTATTTAAAAAAAATGGAATATAGTTCTATTTATTTTTAAAATTGAAATGAAGTCTTTCAGTGAAATGTTCTATTTACAATATTTAAGGTAGATACCTTCCCTCCGTTTAGGATAGTTTTGGGACATTCCGTATAATATATGTGCCCAATAAATGAAGGCCTCTTGCTTGTATCAAAGTGCATATAACCGAAAGATCGCGTTTGCACAATGAATCAAGAAAAAATAATTAGCGAATGAATTGGAAGCATTATTTTAATAAAATCATTACATAGTAGGTATCCACCGTAATGGTTCCTTATATACATCAGATCTATTTAAAAATACAAAGAATCGATCTGAAAGCTCTTCTAAAGTACTATTTAGCTTATCTCTAAGGCGGTCCTGCTTTGCTCTCAATTATATTTGACATCAATAAGTACCTATACATATACTTATTGATGTCAAATAGAAACAGCAAGTAAGTGAGTATTCATAACATATTATATTATATATTTCAGGCATGTAAGCTGTAACCTTGTACAAGAAAATATCAGTAAAATTACAGTTATTGTTTTTTGCTGTAGATACTATTCGTTTAAAGTAAACTGAGACTTATGAACAATACATAGGTTACAAATTACATTAACATTGCTCTTTCTTATCTCCTAATCAGAAAAGTAGCAAGACCTTGAGCCTGACCCTGGATATTTTTATCCGCATATACATTTTGCGAGTATCATGCAGACTTGAAGGTTTAGGTAACTACGTGATGAGGAACTGCCAAATTTTTGAGCCATTAGGTATCAGATAAAATATGAAGATAAACAATTTTATGTAACGTATTTGTATAGTGGAAATGTTTTTTCAAGGATAAATAGAATTGTGACATCATAACCGATATGCCTAACTACCTATATCAATTTATGTTAGAGATCTATACGTATGATATCTATGGCCTGGTGTTATTACGAATAAGTACGTCATTGAATAGTGGTGTTGGGACGGGCGGAAGATTGTCGCCAGGCAGCGACGGGCGTCGCTGGCCACAGCGCGAGGTCGCGCTACCGATCTAGGAAGTCAAGCGTTTTGACCTCGACCTTGTGTATGCGAAAAAATATTATTCGACAACGACGCACACACGCCTCCTCCTCCTCTCACGCTCCACTCGCTTCGTCTCCCCTCATGTTGTTGTATGTAGAGTACCTACTACCTACAATCATCAAGCTAAATATAAAAGGTTACTTCATAATGTTTTAGGGAAAATCAAACTCTGCATTACAGAGATACAATAATAAATAATACACTTATATACTTATAAGTCTTATAACTTATAATGCTTAGCAAACAACCGCCACACCATCGTCACAACAAGATTACAAATTGCGGAAAGGATTGAAGGCCATATACATATTATGTTCGTAGAATATAATTATTATAAAAGCTGGTTAATCTACAACAAACATAATAATCTTTAAGTAAAGTACGGAAGACACTGATGAAATACAGGAATTGATTAATCATGTGTCTTTATTACTTTTTAGTCATAGGATCTGTAAGTCACACGTGGTCCCTGACTCACTCGGCAATCGACAATACCACGAGCCAGACAAACACTTCATTACTTTAATCAACGCATGACGATAGCAACACTCGAATAGTTTCTCAGAAATTACTTCAGTAAACCACCTTTACTGGGAATACTTGACATGCTGCTTATGTCCGTTTCTACTTATGAATAAAACTCACGTTTTGCCAAGTCGCAAACCACAGATGTTCCACCTACATTTACAAATTTTATTGTTTGTTACCAAAAATGTAACTTTTTAACTATCTTTGCCTACTTATTAAATTATTACATAGTGGGTGGAATAATATAATGCCAAAAATAGAAATATGAACGGGTTTAGAATGTAAAATCTACTCAAAATGAATCACCATTCATGTTAACCGTCTGGACTAACAGAAAGTTCAAACAGTAATATTCCGTTTTTTTTTGTAAAATAGGCACGTGCCTAACAGGGAGTTCTGAAATTATTCTACACGTGGGCTAAATTTTAGCTAAAACCCTTAAGTAATTCGTGTGTGATGGGGTGTGAAACAAATCATCCAAACATTTCAAGGTCTAAACTTTCATATTTACCTGTACTGGAATAATGTCACCGAGAGATGTGACACTGTTTTGAATTTTAATGTGTGTCACTGTCAAAGCGATTATGGAAATATCATTAATCAGTATGGCAAAGGTGTCGACTATCATCATTGTAGCATATTTTCGTTAATTTCATATTTTCCATAGGGTTATTTTTGAAAATAAAACCCTGAATTCATACGATTAACCTACAGATAAACGTTACAGCATCATAGCGAGGCAGGACTCTTGACTCTTTGCAACAATAGTTTCCAGGTCGTCAATATTTGACGCATTAGGTAATTTAGTGGTCGATGCTTGACCCTGAAGGAAAGGAATGATCTAACCGTTCTGCTGCAATTATTTACGCAAGTGCAGGCCATGTGAAAGAGCTGCGGCCTGCAAGCCGATCTCGATTGTCGTTCGATATTATGGCAATACTTCACCCTTGCCACCATTGTTCGCCTTTTGTTGCGCAATATGGTTTGTTAAACATTCGCAAGGTAACCCTCAATTGTTTTCGTTTACTATATAAACAAGCTGAAACGTATGTAGACTACGTGTATGTACTCATGCTGGATGAAAACCCGTGTACTGAATAATCTACAGCAGATTTTAAAATGAGAATTTGTAATCTCGCAATAGGTTACTTAAAAAACTCAAAGGCTTTCTGCTTACAAAGAAGTATAACCACAATAAAATGCTACTGTATACAATCATCCTACTTTGATGTACGCCATGTCTTGCTACGTACTCTACCCAATAGTGTAGTTTCTAATATCTTATGATAGGAGTAGGTTCACGTCGGTAGTGTAATGGCCAGCATTCGAACCCACGACCTCACGATTGCGAGATCAATGCCTTAGCCATTAGGCTGTTATTTTACAACATCTATGTAAAGAACACTGATCTTCTTCATTATTTACAATCTATATTTGTTTTACAGTAATGTCCTTCATAAGACGGTGTTGATATCATTATTTAAACTAATTTAAGTGTAAACAATGATATCATTGAGCGTAACTACGACACTAGATGAGACGACCTTAATCTTGAACGATAGAGTGCAAGCTCTGGGCAGCGCCCGCATTATCTAACGCTTGTTGACTTTCGCCAAGTTATCACAGTGCACCAGGGCTGCCACTCTACTTCTATTTATTCCGCGTGGTTGCCAGTTATAGGGGTTTTGACTTTAGCATTCATACTTTCACAGAATAAGTAGCGTTTGACCTAAATTGTTTATAGTAATTTACTATGTTTAGGTATACGAGTATTTAGTCAACAAAAGAATTTACCAAATTTTATTTCAAAATTAAAACACCGTCACTGATTATAAAAACCGTTAAAATGATAAACTGACATTTCATGCAGTGTAGTAGAAGCTTTAAACAAAAAAATATAATAATTATAATTCCTTTTGCAAATCATCAGATCTTTTAATCATTTATGATTATACACACATAGAGCGTAAGTTTTAAAAATGTAATAGATTAATAATTCTAAATCTCTTTTTAAAAATATTAATATTATTTTAATGTAACAATAATATTAATCTTAACCAAATAAAAACAATAGCTGTTTGCGGAAATGATAGCGTCACTAACAGCCGCCCACTGTCTATAAAAGAGGTTATTGTATGTTGTGACAAATAAAGTGTTGTTCTAGGAAGACAAACTGTGAGGTCTTTGTTACACATCACGGTTCTCGCTATATTTTATTTATCAGGTAGCGCAATTCTGACCCACTTTTATTCTTTGAATATACATGTAAAATTCGTACTATATAGATAACAATATCTAAAATATATTGATAGGCGCCAGACAAATAATATTTGTCACTATATTGTCACATGTAATCTCTGTTTGTTTTATAAACACAGCCGTTATACAGGGAATTTTGAACAAACAACACTCCTGAATTTTTGGTACTATTTTTTTCAACAGATATCTATTATCAAATATCAATCATGAATCATGTATAAATGTAAACAAAAACTTCAATTTTATTGATTCGTTTATTTGTGAACGATTTCTCTTTAATACTAGATACGATACTATCACATCAAACGATTTGCTGTTCCCCGTGTTTCCATCAGACGTTCATCAGGGGACACGGTAGTGCCCCCGCCAAGACGAGACAGCCAAAGCGCAGGGCACCAACGTACCTTTTCTCGAAGCATTTC
This sequence comes from Herminia tarsipennalis, assembly GCA_945859575.2. Lineage (NCBI taxonomy): Eukaryota > Metazoa > Arthropoda > Insecta > Lepidoptera > Erebidae > Herminia > Herminia tarsipennalis. The sequence goes on from OX243840.2 coordinate 14,254,702, forward strand.
GTCGTGTTGTCCATTAGATTCGGTCTTGACGGTGCTATAGGCCGACCGCTTAACTCGTATATCGCCTGCGCGGTGGAAGGGAGCGCGGGGTGATGTTAACGGGTGGGTGAGCGGGGTGCGCGGGACAGAGAACGTGATTAGAACTCACGTTCTCTGTCCCGCGCACCCCGCTCACCCACCCGTTAACATCACCCCGCGCTCCCTTCCACCGCGCAGGCGATATACGAGTTAAGCGGTCGGCCTATAGAAAGTTCCAATTCTCAGGAAATGATTTCAGTACAGTACTTGTTAAACATGCAAGTATCAAAGGTATATTATTTTAAACTTTATAATTTATTCAAATCTAAAATGCCCAGATTTCGTCCCTGACTCGCTGATGATCAGCAAATCCGTAAGGGTACTTACCTAAAGTTATAGAAAGCTGAAATTTAGTGTGAAAGCTAGCATAATAAAGAAGTCCGTACATTTCCCCCCCCCCCCCACCCTATCACTTAAAAAGGGAGATGAAATTTTGTATGGAAAAGCCGCGAGAAAAGTGGCGATTATACAACGGCTGTATTTAAAAAATCTGTATTTGTACTTAAAACACAATTATTTTCAAAGACATCGATATTATTTATGCACTTAAAAGATAGTTATACACTCTACAAATCCCGGAACAGTTCAATAATGTCATTTATACGTTATATTTTCACATAATATATATTCTAATACATATTTATAAGTAATATCTATCCACAAATCAGCGTCATTATTACAAAAATGTGTTTACTGTATCATTTTAATTCGTAATATCTTCATATTAGTTTAATATTTTGACAGAATATTTAAATTAAAAAAAACTATTAGTAACGAAATGCATTTCTTTATTTAATTTAACTTATGATAAACCCCTATTTTGACCAACTTCTTGGTCATGAAAAATTATCTATACATATACATCTTAGTCTATGAAAATAACATATAATTGTCAAATGTATATAATTGCCACAGATTTTGACTACGGGGTGTAGGGATTGTTGAGAACTTAGGGCTAGGATTGAACGCTATACATCATGATGAAAATTAAGGGTATTATGTTAGGGCGTGGAGTTTGGCTTTACATAAAATCTGAAAACTTGTTTTAGAGTAGTAGCAATATGAACCTGCATCTTGGCGTCAATTTATATAAAAATATTTTTGGTGGGAAATATGTATTTAGAAGGAAATTAAAGTATTATTAGAATTAGCCGATCTAGTAAAATATAATATGAACTTCGAGAGAATCATACATTTCCTCCTGTTTCGGCTTAAAAATAAAGATAAAGTGTTTGAGATTACAACATGAAACTAGACAAATAAGACGAATTTGTGCAAAAAACTGAACGACTAGGTTATTTTAATGACCCGTAAATGTTGTCATTGTCACTTCAACGCAAAACGACAGTGATAGCTATAATTGTACGATGTGTATGGGAAATATGTACCTAGTCGTAAAATAAATACCATACTAGGAAGCAATAACTTAATACGTAACATACATGACAACCCAACAGTTCAAATAATAGGTAATCTATCAGGGAAGTATGTTTTATATATTACGCAGAACACCAAATATGGTGTTCCGTATAATAATGTCACTATATTTTACACACAATAATATGTACTTTTGGAAATTCGATATTTGATGAATTCATATTTATTTATCTGTACTAATATTATAAAGCTGAAGAGTTTGTTTGTTTGTTTGAACGCGGCAATCACAGGAACTACGGGTCCGAATTGAAAAAAATATTTTTCTGTTGGGTAGCCCATTTATTGAGAATGGCTATAGGCTATATAACATCACGCTACGATCAATAGGAGCGGAGCAGCAATGAAAAATGTTACAAAAACGGGGTAAGTTGGCGCATACGAAGTTGCGGTAAGTTGGCGCATACGAAGTTGCGGTAAGTTGGCGCATACGAAGTTGCGGTAAGTTGGCGCATACGAAGTTGTGGTAAGTTGGCGCATACGAAGTTGCGCGGGGCAGCTAGTATCTAATAAAAATCAGGTTGTCATTCACAGTGTTGCAATATATTCAATATCTTCTTAGCCAGATATTGTCTGATAAATAGAAACGTTTCAGGATATTTGTTTAATTAAACAGTGACAAACACTATATATTAAAACCTGATCAGCAGAATGATCAACAATCCTCATACTTTAATAACACATGCGTGTTTATTTGAAGTGGAGAACTAAATCTTATTTTAAAAAAAAACACTAATATTATACTTATACATTTTTAGTTTTCATGATTATTGTAGGTACTTAGTATTTTGAGCAGTTTTAAAAGTATCGCAAAGTAATTTTCAAATAAGATAGTGTCGCTGTATAAGTGCGTTCGACTGCCAATTGTGCCGTGAGGTTATGGGTTCCATCTTCAAACAGAGCAGAGGTATGTGAAATTCATAAATGTTGATCCCGAGTCTGAGTGTTAGTTGTATATGTTGGTAAAGTTTCTATATATCTAAAACTAAGTGCATGTGGTTCGGATTTTTCTTTAAAAAATAAAAATACCAATTCAAATGACACGGAATCTGTCTACAGGTACCGCAAACTTAATTCATAATTATAAATGTTTATTTCCTTGTACAGATTAACCTTTACTTCCTATTTTATTTTATGCGAAGATGTATCAACCAGTTCCTGATTCTTAGATTAAATTGATAACTTTAGCAAATCATTCTCGTTAACAATGTAAGCCATGTTGATATTATAAACGCGGAATTAGCTGTAGGTTTGTTTTCAAAATATCTATTTAACTACTACACCACGGAATCTACATAGTGTTGACTTCGAGGAAAAACAGAGTATTTTTTTATATTTCCAGGATATTGATATTTCATGCAAAAGCTAGTCAACAGATATCTCAGTTAATCCTACCGTATGTGACACAGGCGCAATGGTGACCATGAATACAAAAGATTATAAGTAAACAATGTACAATCTACATACATACCACGTTGAAGTAATCACGGCGCAGAACAACTGTCCACTTCCTCATTAGTCTTTTGCGATCGTATTATTGCAAAAATAACAAATAATAAAATTACTACTTATGCCAAGGTTACCCTGACCTTGTTCACAAGACGTCGACGTGTTACTTTTTGTGTATTAATTTGACTACGTCAGTGTGCGTTTACTTATTATTAGGTATTATTGTAAAGTATTCAACACATTATACCAAATTGTTTATTAATCCAGAACCAGATATTGTCTACCAGTGATTGATTGACCGCGATAATAAGACATATGTAAGGAATAAGTAAACAAAAAGTAAAAATACCTAGTATCCTGGTGCGTAAATAATCATATTATATGTTCATAAACTTTCGCGATTTGTACACATTATAGAATTTTATAAGCTACGGGTCTTAATCGCACGGCCGTTGCATTACGATCAAAACGTCGGGCAATAAACAAAGGTATTTAGCCTTAAAATAAAATATTTACGCTTTAAGACCCGTACCTTATAAAAATCTATGATAATCATATTGTACATATTACAGGTACCTGATAACACTTTCCTATTGACTGTATCTATAAATACAGTATGGGGGTCTTTATATTTCAACTTAACATAATACCTAATATATTATTAGCAAATACGTAGTAAACCACGGAAGTTTACCTGTCTACTTACGTCTGAAGTAATAAAGTTACGTCATGTTATAAATCTGTTCGTATATTAGCAACAAACTATATATTAACTATACAATATAAAACAAACTATAACTATATATATATTGGTAACCGCTACTAATACATAACAATACTATATTATAAGATTGAAAGATATAATGCATGTGACGGTCAACAAAAAAAAACCAATACCAATAGTCATTGAAACGCAAATGTGTGTCAAGTGTGTGTGAGACGGAGCGCGTAGGGCCACACATTGCATCTGCTGTCGGAACGGGGGCGTCATTGTTAAATGCGACCATTCGACAAAACTTAATTGGCCCGACCTAGCTCGTAAAAGCGTTGTAAAAAGTGTGAAGGTCTGGCGGAGGTAAGGACTCGACAGAAAGAGGTCAAGTGTAATGCTTCGTGTTCCACTGACCTCATTTGGGAACGACAGCCGACACTGTTCGGCGCGCTCACCGCCTTTCATATAAATATTATGTCCTAGTTTGCCACTGTTCTACAATTACTGTTCTTTGTTAACACTTCAAAAAGAACTCTCCGGATGAGTTTATTAACTGCTTTTATAAAAGTAAGTAGATTAGTTATTGTTTAACCATTCTAAATGCTAAATTAAATATATTTTTTGCTTGTAACAATAGCACTGAGTATAAATAAATCTGTTGTGGGCTAATTTCTAAATTGGGTAGCTTTCGCCAGCAGTTTGCCAGGGAAATTTATGAAAAAATCAACTCAATAGTTGGTGGAACATCAGTGAGTTAATAACAATCATTCGAACTTTCACATTATTAATAAATATACATTAACTTAATAAATATTATTTAAACCGCTTGGAAGAAAAGAAATTAAGCTGCAAATGAAAGTGACATTGAACAAAAAGCTATCAGCAGTCGCACACGGCACACAATTCCGACATTGTAATTTAAATTAGAATTACAATGAATAATCCGGAAACACTCGCAGAAGACTGACCTCCTCTTGTCGAATGAAACCTTCAGCTGCTATTATTAACGTTATGACCGCGAAATCGGAGCACTGACACACATCCCGCCCGAATAATACCATATACTACATAATTCATAGGAACCTTGGCCCCAATGTAGCATGCGTATGCGTGGCTCATCAGCACAGCCCGAGGCACATGTGTAAAAGCTATGATTATGTTTTAAATTATAATAAATATACTTGCAGTACTCAATCAGGCTAGCCGTAACACAAAACCCTGGCTTTTCAAATTGTTGTGCATATATTTCATTCACTTATTAAACCTTTGTGAAGTTTGCAATTCTGAAAATCATCAAAATCAAATATAATTCCATAATTCTAAGCAATTTAATTAAATAGTTATGTAAATGTCAGTCAAGAACTCATAAGAAAATACACGTCTGTACCTAAATCTTAACGTAGATCAAGGTGAATATAAGCGAACGTATTGAATATTCTTATGACCTTTGCCTATGGACAGTCATTGTTTTTTTCTTTAAAATCCTTGTGAATAATGAAAGGTGTCCTTAAAAATGAACATTTGTACAAACAAAGCTGAATTGAAAACTTATTTACAAGGCTTTGTAATGCAATGAGGAGTGAGTTTAATTTCATGATTTCAAACAGAATTGTTTTCAAAAAGGAGGAGGTTCTTAATCCGGATTTTGTTTTTTTATGTACGTTCAGGCAGGTTCAGGCCATGTTCAGGCATAAACTCCATCTTATAGGTCTCTATGAGATGGATTTTCAAAATTATTTTTTTGTTCAAAACAGGTTTATTCCGAAATGGTTCCATATAAATTTCGTAAAGATCTATTAATGAGTTTCGGAGACAGACAACGAAACTCCTCAATAATAACCGTGATTGAAGTCGGTTATTTGTTTTCTTGTAAAAAAATGTTTTTATTAATTGTTTTGTGTTAGAAATAAATGAGTAAGTAGTCTACTTTTTAACTACTTACTGAAGTAAGGGGAATTAATGTTGCTTTTGTTGTACATTTAACTTTGTTTGACTTTAGTTTAACTACTGAGCGTATCTTGCAGCGTAAAAAGCCGGCCGGGCCATGGCGATTTCTCCACGTGGAGTTTCTACGCCTGTTTACATCTAGAACGGCCGACGCGAGATAGTCGTTTAATTCATTAGGTGCTCCTATAAATCTGATAACACAGAACATGTTTTCCTACGTCTACGTAGATGTAAGAATGCATATTCACAAACAAGTTAGGAAATAACACGCATTTTGTTTGGCATTTGACCAGATAGTACTTTGTTTTATATTTATTGTAGCATTTGTACTGTAAGTAGATATAAATAAATAGCTTTTATTTCTGTACATGATTGTTCTATATATTCTTCTATTACTTTAATTCTAATATATTTCTGTGGTCGTTTATATTAATTCGTTTGATTGTTTTATTAATTTAAGCGTAGTTCGGAGAATCCGGGAATGAGTCAACCAGACAACAGGCGGGCACGGGGACATAATCCGCCTCGCTTGCCACATGCTTGTAAATGAATCGAATGAAGGACATTTAAAAGGGATTTTTTGTACCCACCTACCGTCTACGTGTATGAATAAGTCAATTTAGACAAAAAACCATATTGTTCTCTACAACGTGGTTTACATTTTTTATTATTTTTACAAAAATCAACCTTGTTCCTTCTTTCTGAAACAAATCAGTTTCGGGTTATAGACGGGGTCGTGAGGAATAAACCATGACTGTCGAAGCCTGCTCTATACTATTTTTGTTTTATGCTCATGTCATCCATGCTTTTGGCTTTAAAAAATAAAGTGCAATTTTTTACTTCAAGAATGCAAACCATCTGAATTTGCTTCACATTACAATAAAGCTTAGCGCATAAAGTTAAGCTTTTTGTGATGTGAACAATTAATAATAATAATGATTATATCTTAGGATAACTCTCACAACGCTATCTGATCCCAAACAAAGCAGAGCTTGTACTATGGAAACCAGACAACTGATAAACATACTTATATATTTCTAAATACATACATATTATAGATAAATAACACCCAGACACAGAATAAACCATTGTGCTCATCATACATAGTTTTATCATGGGTGGGGACGAACGAATCGAACCCACGACCTCTTGCGTAGCAGTCGGATACACTCTCACCGCGCCACAGAGGCAGTCAAATTAAAAATACAGTAATAATTAAGATATAAAAGCAAATTTGTTAAAGCACCAGTCAAGAAGCAGGTACAGGTATCTCACACCTGGTGTAATTAGTGGATTTATTAAACTGACCGATAAAAATAAGATCTCGTCTTTCAAGTAGGAGAGGTCGGATAATATTACTTCAAGGTCTGTTGACGGGCTGACCTCGGCGTATCGGTCGCGGAGGACAGACGGTCGCAAATATTTGCGCGCGTGAGAGGCACGAGAGGCGAGCACGGGGGGGCGGGGAGGGGCGGCGGGAGCCAGGTGACCTTGCCGCACGTCTGCCGCGCGACCTTGATCTTGAGACGACCGCGGCAGCGCGCCCGCCCTCGCTGCAAACTAACGACACTTCAACGACACCTATTGCTCCGGTTGCTAGCTATAAGCACTATAACGTCATCGCAATCAGCCATTAGACTTAGATAATTGATTGAACACATGTGCTAATTATAATGTCTCAGTTCTGGAAGCCTGTGCTCGCCAGCTTATTTCATCTAAATAATTTTAAACGATCGACTTCCCACACTAATGCTTTGTGAGTTGACTGTCAGATTTTTTTTTTATTGATTCACTTTACCTAATCATATTCTTATTTTAAAATATTTTTATTTATACATATAGGTACATACATATTTTATGTTATTGTGAGTGAGCAATATTTAAAATGACTCATAAAAGTATATGAAAAACAAATTGTAATGGATATTATGTAACAAAAGAATATACAATTTAAAATAACAGTACTGCAACTTAATCCATTAATCGCATCATTTATCGTCCAAATTGCATTTTGCTGCTCTTATAGCAAACGCTCTATTTAAAGTTCAAGTTGATTATACATATAACAAATACATTCATGACACACACATTAAAATATTCAACTCCGGAAGTTTTTTTAAACGTCCAGCCGTTGTATAGTTCAACACTTTAAGGTCAAACGCATTAGTCGTCATGATCTTATTGTGTTACAGTTATGGTAAACAAATGGCGGTGTGGTTACATCCCACCATTTTATTAATTAATAAGTACATCATAAAAATCTTGAAACTAACGCGTTTATGTACCGCTGAAGTTCAGCTATAAGACTTGGCACAGAAAAAATGAAACGACGATTAATCATTTGCACATCATAAAACAGTGGATCGCAACCTTTTCTTGAACAGGGACTATTTTTAGTCCTTTGTGGTTCGCGGGGAGTTAAGTTCTTTGTTACTCCCAGGGACCATCATGTACCCTTCTTTTTTGAAGAGTTATCTATACTAAATCAATCCAAAAATATATTTTGCTATTTTAATCTGTTGACGCGGACGACGCGACACTGACATAAAAAAACAAGTCAATTGTATTGTATTTAAGGTGCCGCTTTCTGAGTCCTTGTAACCTATCTACACCTTTTTACCTAAAACATCGTTGCGTGCGAAATTTAAAATCCTACGCGGACCACTGGTTGGAAACCACTGTCATAAAAGAACGAGGTTGATTTTCTCCTGCAATAGTGGGTTTAAATTAAAATAAATAATGGGGTTACATTCAAATTCATTAGATTAGAGAAAATGTTATCAATTATAGTAATTTTTATAGGAATTTCTTGCCAATAACTTTATAATACAATATTGCATTTTTGAACGGAAGTCTCGGGGTCGATTCCTGGGTCTGGACTTCAAATTTTTCTATCTTTCCAAAATGCAATATTCTAATATATATAAATCTCCTGTCACGATGTTTGTCCGCGATGGACTCCTAAACCGCTTAACAGATTTCGTTCAAATTTGCACGCAATATGCAGTTTGGTCCAACTTGAGAGATAGGATAGCTTAGATCTTTAATTATAGTCGAAATTACTAAAAAAATGAGGGATCCCATGTCCACCCGTGCGAAGCCGGGACGGGCCGCTAGTTGTATTATAAATGTTATCAATATTCGTAGACCACGTTCTTGGTTGACTGCAGGAGAAAATGACTACTGATCAAGCCTCAGCCAAAACTGACGACTCTGGAAGCTTCAAATTTTTCGTAGGAGTCCATTGTGTAGGTAACGAAGTATTCCTTAACGGGGGATTTACGGCCTTACAATCAATATACACAATTTGACTGTGGTCATCAGCTTGTGACTACGGTCGGTGTAACCCGGTCGAAACGTCAAGCATAAGGTAAAAACTTTATCTAGTTTAAACGCGTTTATTCCCGTGTCAAATTGTGTATATAATGCACCGTGTAAGTTGAAAAGTTATACATATAACTTACAATGAATAGTCTGATGTAAACTGTCTTTTCTTTACTCTGTGATATGGATAAATGATGTGTCATGTGAGATTAGAATTAGACGATGTTATGAAGCTGCACAACCTAGTTGGTACACCGCCTAAATAATACGAGTAGTTGTTAATACATCTATCCCATTAACAAGAATGCTTTTTGAAAAAAAAATATAATTTTTGGTCTCAAAACTCTTTCTTAGGTATAACATGAAATAAGCAAAAGAAATGCTAATCGATATGCTACTACCGATTTGCTTCAGTTATTGTTCTGACACATCGTTAGTCGATTTTTTTATTAAATCAACTTTTTGGAAACCGGAGTTAATTATGAAAGCATGCAACAGATAGAATGTCGCTCGCAGCACACTTATTTATACTTTAGCTTATAAAATTGTCCCCTCAAAATGGTCTTCACAACTCCTAAATACTTTTAAAAGACCTATATAATACAACCCCACATGATGGAGTAGGTGACAAAAGAAATGACATCCCCACTTTTCATAGAGGTACCCTTAAAAAAATTTTTTGCCTTTCACTTTGTCGGGTAAGTAACATGTGTATCCATGCAAAATTACAGCCTTTTAGCACTAACAATTTCTGTGTTAAGCTGCGGACGGACTGACGGAAGGACATGGTGAAACTATAAGGGTTCTGTTTTGCCATTTTGGCTACGGAACCCTAAAAAGAATCTTTTAACAATTGTCTTATATTATATAACATATTTTGTTACAGTTATTTTTTACATATTTTCTGCGTTAATGTATTAGTATCACAGCATATTATTATCCTAAAATATCAGTGACGACATGTTAGTGTAAGTTCCACCAACAAAATTGTGTAGTCATTCCTGAGATTATCTGGAAACAAGGAGACAGACACAAAAAATAAAATATTTTGCATGACTAATGTCTAGAATTCTAGATGATTCGTATCAAGCCGGATATTTAGTAAGTCGTGCAGCGTATTGTACTTATATGAAGCACATGCTTTGGTACGATTAAGAAGCTGCTCACATTTTAAGGCATGTGCACTACGCTAGGCCTCCTCCGGGCAAGAGTTGCATTTGAGTTTATCTATTTGTTGCATTTTAGTTGTAAAACCTCTAACTGCTAAGTCTATTTATTAATAAAATAACTGTGACTACAGATTTTAATGATGATGTGATACTTTGATGACATATTTGCATAACGTTGACTGTGCAGGGAATTTGAATTAGTTTTTTAGTTAATGTAGATGATTAGTTTTGTCGACATTAGCTGTTGCACGTGACTCCGTCGGCATGGATCTCGAAGCCGCACAACAAATTAAATAATAAACGTAAAATCATAAGACAATTGCCATATATCTCTACTCCATTCGCCAATGCATTCCTATTTTTTAATTAGTGCTGACCCCTTTAAAAATCTAAATAACTTGACTAACTACTAGGCGCAAGCGTTGTAAGTGCTGCAACAATCAAACAAATGAAAACCGCGTCTAATTTCAAAATAACATAATTCTAATTATAATTGTTTTCACTTCAATTGGTAATACGAAGACTTATCTATATTTTGTTAAATAGGTAGAACTGAACTATGTATAACATCGGCAAGTGACAATTTTATCATACTTGCCACTAGCAAAACTAAATTAGGTAGGTACATAATAACCTCAAAATTTACCACTAGGGTAAAACCCGGGTAGATGCCCCAGTGGGATAGTTGCCCCAGTTTTGAATACACTATTTTCGTTGTGTTTTATTGTTTAAATACTTAAAACGTTATACTATTTTAGAAAGTTGATAAAAATTTCGATTAGTATATGTTTCTCTTTTCAAAAAATCACTGTAAAGAGTATATCTCTGCACGAGGCGAGTTTCCCCGCCATCGATTTCATCGTTTGGCATCTATTCGTCACAGTACCCTATCCCTATTTTGGGAGGTCTATTTAAACATATTTTACTCAAAACCCACTACAAAAATAGGCTGATAGTAGAGATGAAAGACCAATGTTTTGATATACATATAATATTTAGGTATATTAGAGTGTTGATATTTTTTAATTGTAGAGCTTTTTTTAAAAATGGGCACCTCTCCGTTTATTACCGTATATGCTGTTTAGTGAGAGAGAGTAAAGGGATCTGTCTCAAGACTCAAAGGGTTCAGGTTGCATTGCCACGCAAGACCTGGTCAGGATACCTATAAGCCCTTGACAAAATTATTTCTTATTATAGTAGGTACCTACCAATTTATCAGTAATTGACCTTTACCCTATCATTTATAACTAACAGTTACATTACAATATAAATTCCATGAAATTTTTCATTTATACAATATGACCTATTCAAAAATAATGCAAAGATTTTTTTCTTAATCAGAGTTACGTTTTAAATACTTACTGGAAAAAAAAAGTCTGTGGTATTTTATCAATGGAAATGCAATCAAAATAGTTTCTGTACTCTTCATACCGTTTAGTTAAAGCGTAGTTAAGGTAAGTAGTGAGGCGGCGCAGGCGCGGGCTCAACATAGAAAATGGTCAGCAACACGTGGACGCTGCAACCTTGTGATAAGCGGCATCCGCTGATAAGGGAGCGCGTCACCGCTGCGCTCGCACATTTCTCACTGGTCGCTCCCCGCGCCCCCCCGTTGCCCCCGTCTCCGCCGGCGCCCCGTACGCTGCGCCAGCGCATGCAACAAGGTCGCGCGTGCACCCTGCACTGCAATAAACTTTACACGTGTCTTTAACACATCACCATACAATATTCTATGTAAGTTACACACATTAGATCTAGTACTATAAACGTAATTACTTTTATGTCTTAATCATATTATGAGTAATCGACTAATCGTGCACTATTAAAACAGAGATCCGGTAATCCTACTCTCTTCGTACACTTAAGTAGCTTCAAATTTTAGGTTAGGTTAAGAAGTCTATTATAATTTATTTTTGTAAGTGATTGATAAGGCGTCACATGGCGGTAATCGATATTAAGATTAGATTATTAAGGATTAACCCACCACTAACCCTTGATCTGTGAATCACCCGCCACGATTGAAGCAGTAAGGAATCGAAATAGATTGACAGACCGAGCACAAAACATGAGATCGGCAATAAAGAAAATTAGTAACAGATAGTTACTCTCACCAAGTCGAGTGGTAGGCTTTCACAAAGTCCTTAATAATCTACTTATTTTAGTGAGGACAAAAAGTTCAAATCTACTAACAATTTTTGCAGCGAATTGATATGCTCTAAATACTTTCGTAAGTATATATTTTTTTTTTCAATAAGAGTTTCATTAAGAACAGTAAGTGATATTGACAAGAATAAAAAAAAAGTTTACATAGTTTAGAAATTTTCATAACATTTAACTTTTCCTGCATGTATTTCTAAAAAAACCCCGACCCTTGATCAATGATATTACAACTAAAGTAAAAACATCGATAGGTATAATCAGGCGAGCGAAGCGAGCCCTAACTCTATCCCCCAACGTATGCACTTTTGTGCTACCATTTACTGAGAAACTATCACACTTTCTGGTTTGAGCTTTGATATAATAATTCATTAATCTATACTAATATTATAAATTGCAACATTTCTCATTGCTACTCCGCTCCTATAGGTTGTAGCGTAATGTTATATATACAACAGTAAAATAATTTATCAATTCGTATCAGTAGTTCCTGAGATTACCGGGCTCAAACAAACAAACGCTTCAGCTTTATAATATTAGTATAGATTATTTACCAAAATAAATCAATTACATGTAGTTTATGTCTAGATGTGTTATCTATTAAAGAAATATTATTTTAAACACATAAACAACTGTTAAATTTGTTTTAAACAAAATTATTACTACTAAAACTTTGCTAGCCCTCCTAGAGCGCCGCTTTTTGCTCGTTGAACTATATTGTTAAAAAATATTTTAATTTCCGAACCTTGAATGTGAAATATCTAAACTAGCGGTAGACTTAGCCTAGACATTGTGTTAGAATTTAAGCCAGGATGTAGCCAAAGAAACATCTGTAACGAGTATGACACATGCTTATTCATAGTCATCATCTTGATTATTATAATGGCTGGCATCTGTCCATTTTTAAGTAGTTATTTTCAGTTTCAGATGAATATCCAGTAAACAGAATTCGCTTAAAAGTGGTCATTTTTCTTTCCTATCAGTAAAATCTCAGAAAATCTAAAAGAAATTTATTTTCACACTTTTTACAAAATAATATCTTGAGGCAACTCACAACGCTATCTGATCCCAAACTAAGCAGAGCTTGTACCTACTATGGAAACCAGACAACTGATAAACACACTTATATATTTCTAAATACATACATGCTATAGATAAATAACACCCACCCTCATCACAACAGTTTTATCCTGGGTGGGGATCGAACCCACGACCTCTTGCGTAGCAGTCGGATACACTCCCACCGCGCCACAGAGGCAGTCTCTACTTCGTTTTTTTCTCACTCCATTTCGCCATTGTACTATTTGCGTATTTCTTTATCTACTATCATAAAATAAATAGCAAGTATAAAATGCAACTGGTACATAGTTAGGTATGTACGTAGTTTCTATAACTACCATATCGAAGGTTGTAAAAACCGCTAGCTATAGGAAATTCCCTTGTAACGTGTAAACCATTTAACGTCATACACATGACTTACATAAACCGCTCGCTTTGATTTGAAAAAACCGCATAAAATAAATACATACCTATATATGTATTCATTGAAGTGTTGAAAAAGAAGTGGTAACATTATTGACCCGTCCAACTAATAGTACAAACTGAAAATCCCTTTTTAAAGAAGTTGTTCCGAAATAAGATGAAAAAAATCAACTACCGTTGCTACGTGCTCACAATAGAAACATAATCTATACTAATAATAAAAAGCTGAAGAGTGTGTTTGTTTGTTTGAACGCTGTAATCTCAGGACCTACTGAACCGAATTGAATAATTCTTTAACCGTTGGATAGCCCATTTATCGAGGAAGGCTATAGGCTATATAATATCACGCTACGACTAAAAGGAGCGGAGCAGCAATGAGAAATGTTGCAAAAACGGGGAAAATTTACGCAGACGAAGTTGCGCGGGACAGCTAGTCTATTATATAAAACAAAGTCGGGGTAGTTACACCATTAACTCAACAACGATAGGGTTGAGATTTTCATGATTTTTGATTTGTTGGATTTGTCTCGGTCTTGTTTAGCAAAACAACAATTAAAACATTCGAAAAAACAAAAATTAAGGGTAAAAAATCTATCAGGCGGTACAAAGCTCCCCGGGCAGCTAGTTGAGGAATAAATCAAAAGTATTTAACCTAAAATTTTACCTTAAAATATCTACGCGCTTACGATCCGTAATCTATAAAATTGTGTAATCTGTGTTCCAAAAGTTTATGGCCAAATGAAAGAAATCACTCAACATCAATACCGAACAGAGAACCAACAAAGAAATATATGTATATTGTTGTTCTACAATGAGCAAAACATATTTTCGATTAAATATAGATGTTTTGAAGGAGTTTAACCTGAGTAAGTTCACTTCTAAAGGTCGGGACAGGTAGGTCGACGTGTCAATTGATGTTTTGTATGTTGAATGTGACCGGCACGTCTCTGCCGGATGGGGGGTGACATTGTATGACCGCAGCGTTTTTATACAACTATTTGATGATACGGTGACGCGAAACGTCTGTTATTACAAGGTCAACTTTAAAAGTATAATGTGTTTTTGTTTATTAGCAGTATTATCTCAGTTAGTACACTATTACATTGTAATATGTTTATTAAACTAACATCTAATACATATTACTTACGTTTTTAGTGTTCCGTAGCCAAAATATCAAAACGGATTCCTTTTAGTTTCGCTCTGTCCGTCTGTCCCCAGCTTAACTCGGAAACCCTTAGTACAAGAAAGCTATAATTTGGCATGGACATACATATTAATCTTTACTAATATTATAAAGCTGAAGAGTTTGTTTGTTTGAACGCGGTAATCTCAGGAACTACTGGTCCGAATTGAAAAATTCTCTCATTATTGGATAACCCATTTATAGAGGAAGGCTATATACCATCACGCTACGACCAATAGGAGCGGAGCAGCAATGAGAAATTTTGCAAAAACGGGCAAAATTTACGCAGACGAAGTTGTGCTGGACAGCTAGTTATACATAAAAGTGGTAAAATAATATCTTAAAATAAAATATGGTGTACCTTCCCTTCATGTGTTTTTTCTTATCCTCCCCATCGTATGCAGTGTCATACGATAGGTCTTTTAAAAATATTACGGGTATGTTAAGACCATTTTTCGATTTAAAGTGAGAGAAAAAATATTTTTATGTATAAAGTACAATAGTTGTATGAAACAAAAACAATAGAAAACCCACTTCTAAGTCCGCATTATTGTGATGGGCAGCTACGAAACCCTACATTCACTTGCCCAGTTTTTCTTCTTTATTTTGTGGATTTTTACATAACATTTGGCTTTGTACATAACGATATATTTGAATTGATAAAAAAATGCCTAGGTATTTGTCTCAAATTTGTTCCATTAGGTACTTACAATCCCTATTAAATATATAATTCGGTATAAAACCTCGTGTCATACATCGTGTCTATGTTCATACATGCTCACTTCGAGAGATATAGGATAGTTTTTCCCGGTTCGGAATGATAACTTTGGACTGTGTTTTTTCCGCAGTACTAACGTACATCGCAGATGGAACCGCGTAAAAAGCCAATGCTTTATAAAAATTAAGGTAAAGCGCCCATGTTTATCTTAAATTGTACAATGTTTGGACTTTAATTTTCTAATTTATAAAATGGTGTTATCTGTAAAATTACTTTTTATTTTACAGATAACATTAAACAGACTTCAAAAGTTAACTGAAAATAATTAAATAATCCATACTAATATTTTAGCGAAAGTAACTCTCTATCTGTCTGTCTGTTACGTTTTCAAGCTAAAACCGTTATACTGGTTTAGATGAAATTTGCTATGGACCAAAAGTATGGACATAGGACAGTTTTTAAGGTTTTACTTTGAGATATATTTTATCGTTTTTATATAATACAATAAAATAGTAGATATGTCAAAACAATTTTGAAGTTTTTGATTGACAAATTATGAGTATATGACAATAAATAAACACGTAAGCAGGCAATTAATATGACTTTGCAGAAAAGATTTTAGTTAAATAAGTAAATTTTCTTTAAAAAATTAATGAATAAACGAACAATACAGCAGACTGTTATTGATAATGACCATTTAGGGTTCCGAAGCCAAAATGGCAAAACGGAACCCTTATAGTTTCGCCATGTCCGTCCGTCCGTACCTTTGCTCAGAGACTGTTAGTGCCAGGAGGCTGTAATTTTGCATGGATACACATAATACTTACGCCGACAAAGTGAAAGTCAAAATAAAATCTTGAAAAAAAAAATTTTTTGGGGTTCCTCCCCTATATGTGAAGTGGGGGTGTAATTTTTCTTCTCACCTACCCCATCGTGGGGGGTATCATTAGATGGGCACTTAAAAAACGTGTAGGGGTAGGGAAAACGATTTTTAGACTTAGGGATCCATTTGTAAAATATGAGGCTTTAAAGTGCAATTTTTTGTTAGATCAGCAGCGGAAGCTGGCAGGGGGGGGGGGGCTACCAGCTAACTGGTTGATGTTAGGTATGGGAAAAAAATCACGGTATTAGTATATATAGTGAAACTAAAAGGAAAAATATCACAGCTAAGTATTTTTTTATTATTTTATTTTGTAAAAAAGACGACAAGCCCTGTGTCGCGGGTGACTTTACAAACATACAAATCATGGAAACAAAGTACACCTAGACTCGGAATGACAATATGTGGATCACAAAAAGTGGTGTCCCGTGTGAGAATTGAACCCACGACCTCTTGCGTCTGCTACGCAATCGGTCACACTCCCACCGCGCCACAGTGGCAGTCCTTGTATCCTTCCAATGTTCCTATCAATCAATCAGCCTGTATCGGTCCACTGCTGGACATAGGCCTCTCCTAACTTACGCCACAACATCCGGTCCTTCGCCTTCTGCATCCGCCCATGCATGAATTCATTCCAGCGACTTTCTTTAAGTCGTCAGTCCATCTGGCAGGGGGTCGTCCTACCTTTCGTTTACCAAGTCGCGGTCTCCACTCTAGGACTCGTTTGCCCCATCGGCCATCGGTCCTTCGGAAAATGTAGCCAGCCCATTGCCACTTCAGCGTGCTTAACCTGCGTGCTATGTCGGTAACTTTAGCTCTTTGTCGGATGACCTTGTTGCGAATTTTATCCTTCAAAGAGACTCCAAGCATAGCTCCCTCCGTAGCCCGCTGCACGACTTTGAATTTGTGGACTAGCCCAACCGTAAGTGTCCACGTCTCGGCACCGTAGCTCATAACAGGTAGGACGCACTGGTTGGATACCTTGGTCTTCAGGCATTGTGGTTGAGGCGATGAGAAGACTCGACGAAGTTAGCTAAACGCTACCAGCCAGCCCAACGACTTTTTTCTCGAAGTTGTATGCTCATAACTCTTCAACAGTCAAACTGATTTTAATAAATGATACGTCGTACCTATATCGATTAATTTCACCTCGATGACGCGAGTGTCATTGTGTACATAAAATTCTATGCAGGTTAATGTGCGGCATGAGAAAAAAAAAACATTTCGAAGACCCGAGTGGGGTATCAAATTAAAGGCCATTAAAAGACTAGTTCAAAAATATAATACTTATGTTTAAAACAACGTTTATAATAAAACAAATAGTTCTTATTAAAGCGCCTTTTATTATCTTACTTTAACAAAAAGTACTTTTTTAGTTTTTAATTTTATTTTTTATTGTGTTTGTTGATTTACGGATTCTCTGTTTCTAAATTTTGGTAGGTAGTTAGCTAGTATGGATATGTGCTGGACCCGACCTCAAAAAATGGGTTATTTTACATATTTTTGCTTTTAAACCACACCGGTAGCTCGTAAATTCCACATTACTGAACCGATTTTGATATCTAACAGTTGTACTGTTTAAAGTTAAAGTAAATATGACCTAATAAAAAAATAATTACCACAACCGGATTAATACTTTCAGAGAAATACGTAGACAAATAAACATACTTGGTTTCTTAACACTCTTGCTTCCTGAACGTTGTACAACATTTGATTTGATTTGAACGTTGTTGAGTGTTCCGTATGTCAATATGGCTGGAATGATGTCACTAAATGATACATTCTATTATTTTCGGTCTAGAGTTCGCTTTTTATTGGGTTACAGTACCTACCTATTTCAATATTGGGTGGGGGAGAAAATAAGAGCCACAATGTATAAAATGGGATTCATATCAACATTTTGAGGTCAAACATGACCTCAAAATGTTGATATGAATGACAATCATTTTTAAGTAAATCCTAGGAGGTTGGGAGCCGTGGGGATTTTGACACACGTGAAAAAAAAGGTCGTATGACACGAAGTAGGTACTTATGCAGCTGTTTATGGTCATCTTAATCAATTTTATAAGCTAACAACCGTAATATTATACCTAATATGTTGTATTGAAAAACAGGCGTAACAAATTCGATTTTCTAAGGCATACGAGGCATTACTGACGTCCACAGACTAGGAACAGTAATACATAGCTTGGAGAGGCCTATGTCCAGCAGTGGACTGCGATAGGCTGATGATGATGATGATGATGATACATAGCTTGCTTTTAGCAAAGATATATGTATAATATATCCCTACTCTATAGGTACATGACTCGGCAGTTTTTTCGACGTGATAACGTCTTATATATCGATGACCGGGTGCACGCACGAAAAAGTGTCACGTAGCAGCGGTCACGTTATTGATTGATTGATAAGCAGCAGCGACATGACATGCGATACAATTAAAACTAACGTTATTGATTGGTTGCGAAGCAACGCGAATGGCTATATGTCATCAATGTTTTCTTATGACGTTATCACGTAAAATGGTCGTCCGTTAACCGACTTTACAGACAACCATTTCTTTTTTTACTTTAACCAATACCCTCCTGTCAAAGCTGTTGATATCACTATATCTAAGAACAAATCTTATCACTTGCGTGTCCAGATGTATGACTAATACGAATACCTACCAAAACTAGGTGTGTCCAGAATATAAAGTACGTAATGGCATAGTGCGTGAGCAAGTATGGTGCAACCCGCGCGACGCAAATACAAGTAGTGACGCATTCTATCCAATATAATCTATACCAGGGATGTTACAGAGCTTCGACTCCGACTCCGAAAGGTCAGTCAACAGCTTTTATGTCATATAAATGGTATAATAATGGGGTTAAGGGGTTTGTTTTAATTTAAAAAATATTTTCTTCCTTTTAGAGCATTTAAATGAAAGGTTGTTTATAAAAATGTTTTTGAAAATACTTATCTATACATTTATAATCACTTGTCCTGTATGACTGACTGACTGACTTTCAGCAACGCAGAGCCTAAACCGCAAGGGTTACAAACCTACAATTTTGGCAGTTGATGTCTTTTATGTTGTAGGCATTCACTAAGAAAGGTTTTTTAGAAATTCGGCCTCTAAGGTTGTAAAATAGGTAGGGGTTGCAAGTTTGTATGTAACTCCGTCAGTTTTTAAGTTAGATCGGTTAGAATTTTATGTTTAGCTTTTTTATTTAAAATAAAGAAACACTTGTTTCAGCGTTTTTGGAAAACCAACCCCTAAGCGGGTAAACTAGGGTTTGCAAGTTTGTATGGAGCTCCGTCCATTTTGAAGTAAGACCTGTGATATTCGTATATGGCTTTTTGGTTTAAAATAAAGAAACATGTGTTTCAGTGTTTTGATCGAAAGTGAAAATAAACCCTTAAGGGGGTAAAATCATAAGCGGGCGAAGCCGCGGGCGACAACTAGTTTATTATAAATGTGAAACTGTTCATGTGTGACAAGGATATAGATGATATATTGAGGACCGATACAGGATAATAAATGTTGCTCACAACGACCGACATCTACGCGGGCAGAGCCGCGTAGATAAGCTAATATTAAAGTAATTTAAATAGCAATCTTAAAAAAATATTCTTAAGTAGGTAAGTACCTTATTAGGTACTTACCTACAAAATCAAAAAGAGTTCTGCTATTGCAGAACTCTTTTTGATTTTGTAGTTGTAGTAAGTACAGAGCTTATAATAATAATAATATCTCAGGACAACTCACACGCGGTGGCATGCTATGGCAAACAAATATGTAACTGATAAATATAGAGAAATCCGGACACAGAATAAACCATCGTGCTCATCACACAACATTTTATTCTGGGTAAGTATCGAAGGATCGAACCCGCGACCTCTGGCTTAGCAGTCAGGGTCACTAACCACTAGACCAACAGGCCAGTCAAGCTTTTAGTTTTATATTTTTATAATAACTACTCAAGTAACCTGAAAAGTAAACGCAATTATTCGAAACGGCTCATGAAATAATTTTTGTAGCCGATATAATATTATCAAAATATTTTTTGTAACCTTATTTTTAATAGAGAATAACTATTATAACCAGCGTTACGGTCAATTAAAACTTTTGACATCGGTCAACCGAAATGAGTCAAAGGTAATCAAACGGTTAAACAGTTAACGGGTCAAACAATAACAGTAATAATAGCAACAAAGTGGTCGTGGTCGATGTCACTATCCACCATCGCTCAAGACGTGAATTGAATATCTGGATTCAGCTTACAAAATTGTCTACATGTGGGACGCCGACTCGGCAGCCATTGTAGCGAATATGCCGACATTCGTTACGGTCAACGGCCTAATGGCCAAAAGCCTAGTTTAACGCCTAAAGAGGCTCACATTAGGCAGTTCATATGCTACAGAAGGCAGTAATCCTTAACGACGTTTCGTAGAACGGACGTTCTTTTTTTCACCCTCTAATTCCCAAAACAATGTTAAAATGGATTTTAAGCACTGTAGGTTTCATTAGTTTCTTCAGTAAGATGTACTGAAGAAACTAATATTAAAAAGCTGAAGAGTTTGTTTGTTTGTTCAAATGCGATAATCTCAGGAACTACTGGTCCGAATTGAAAAAATATTTTACTGTTGGAAAACCCATTTAACGAGAAAGGCTATAGACTATATAACATCACTCTAGGACCAAAAGAAGCGGAGCAGCAATGAAAAATGTTGCAAAAACATTAAAGAAGTTGTGCGGTTGAGCTAATCAATCATAGAATAGTTTTACCTCTTTTTCTTGTCGTTATCAATTCTCGTGCATATAGAAATCAAAGTCGAAGGATATACTAGGGCCGTAGTTAATTCCCAGCTATGATAAGAATAATATATACAAAGTAAAACTATTGTTACTAACATATATCACTATGGACATGATTGATTCATTCAAAACTATTGTTATTAAATAAACTGTTACAATAAACCACACAAAAAACACAAATATACGTGTATGTATAATACTGGGCGACCTAAAAGGATAGTGTGCCTACTTGTTATTGGAAATACATGACAAAAATATCAAGGTTAACCTAACCACTGTGAACCTAAAGTTGGTTTCAATAGATACCTACTATAATGAGTAATTCAATTATGTATAGTATGATGCATTGGTTTCTATCATAGTACCTACAATTATTATTTCAATAAAATGTTAAATGTTGTTAAAGAAAATTACTGTGATGTTATTTGTGTCTTCTACGCGGTTGGAAAATCCTTGTGTCTATTTCCACGTCTTGCAAAATATTGTTGATTCCTTTTTATTAGTTTTTTTTTTATTGGCGTGACTTAGCTAGCTTATTGCCATTTTAAAAGGCAGGCCCTCCGATATTATAACGTAGGGATCATGGTTCGCAGTTTAAAGTGTATTACTCTTTCTAGTTTTCTTCTTTGAATCACAAAGTCCCGCTGTCTCGTTTTTCTAGTTATCACGTATTTCAAGTATAATTTACAGTGTTTTAACAATAAGGACAACTGTAAAAATAACGACATTCTGTTTGCCGCCATTTTGACAGAACTCTTTTATTAGATTGTCTAGCTAGACTATCCCCTTTTTTAGGCTTCCATAGCCAAAATGACAAAAACGGAACCCTTATAGTTTCGTCATGTCCGTCTGTCTGTCATTTTACTCTAAGACTACTTAATGAATATTGATAAAATCTGGTGAAAAGGTGGCATGTAGTAGCCGCTACTCAGTTTAATAGCTATATAATAAAAATAAATATTTTTGGGGGGCACTATACATGTAGCGGAATCTGAATAAATCTTTTTTTAGCAAACATTAACGTGTGGTACATCATTCGACAGGTCTTTCAATGTTTTTTGATAAGGTTTTTTGATTAAATGAATATATTTGAAAATAATCGCTACGAAAGTTTCATAATTGTGCACCCCCCCCACCCCCATTATCTTTTAAACTGTGGGACCCGAAAATATGAAAAAAACCACAAAAGTTAATGAATACTTAAAACTAAAATTATTTCGGACATGATCGGATATACCGTCATTGAGTTATGTCCGAAAAACTACTTTTCTGAACAAAGGGACATAAGTCCCATGAACATACGCTCTTCTTTTAACAAGGACGACTCCTGCAGTGTGGTACAAGCCCTGTGTCGCGGGGGACTTTATACTCACAGACACAAATTACACCCACACTTGGAACAACAAAGTGGTGTCCAGTGTTGGAATCGAATTCACGACCTCTTGCATAGCAGTCGGACACTCCCACCGCACCACCGAGGCAATTCACCACTTGTTACTTGATTGGGTAGTTTACTTCAATTTTGTGTCACTTATTTTTCCGTGAAATAGTGATGTTAACATATCACTGTGTTTCAGTTGAGGGGAACTCTAGCAAGTGAAATTACTGGGCAAATGAGATATACGAACTAATGTCTCAAATGAGTACCTAGCGCAATGCTGTGACAATCAGATCACACAAGGATTTGGGTGTCACTAATACTATAATAGGCTAGCGTGACACTTACGAGTACCACCTGCTCGTCTCTTCATTTAGCGATTTAAAACTTTTCATACCACTGAAGTAATTTTTATAGGCATTTCTTGCCAATTACTTTACAAATACAATAATTGCATTTTTGAAAGATAGAAAAATTTGAAGTCCAGACCTAGGAATCGAACCCGAGACTTCCGTTTCTATCTCTTGATGCTCGCGAGTTCGGACTCGCGAGCATCAAGAGATAGAAAGATTTGAGGTCTAGTAACATAATCCAGATAGATGGTTCGCTTCTGGCCCCGGTTTGGCTACGGTAGTCTCGGGTTCGATTCCTGGGCCTGGACTTCAAATTTTTCTATCTTTCAAAAATGCAATTATTGTATTTCATACCACCTCGTATAAAAGACCGTATCTCTGTCCAATTAAAGTGTATGACCATGGTCCCGCATATGCGTGCAAAGGTTCATGCTTTCTACAAATGTTTGCACGGGAATGAGTAGCGGTAGCAATATCAAATGCAACGTTATGCGTAGACAGATGCTACTGCTCTTGCAGATCCTTTTTTCAAATTCTTCTAGGACGTTTTTGAGACGAGCAACGAAGGGGAGGACTACACGAAGATGTGTTGTTCGCGCATTTTGATGTGTGCCATAAAACCTCTTCTGCTTGGAGAACCGCCAATGTATAAAAACCATTGCGAATGTATTTGCGAATACCGTTGTATACTTGTAAGTTTACGTATTCAAAACTAGCAGAAATCCGAGAAGAATGAGACAACAGTAGATAGGCCGAACCTTTTTTTTTTTTTAAAAGTAACTCTGGTAGTAGGGTACAAGCCCTGTATCGCGGGGGACTTTACAAACATACAAGACACGGACACAAAGTACACCCAGACTCGGAACAACAATTTGTAGATCACACAAAGTTGTGTCCCGTGTGGGAATCGAACCCACGACACACGCCACAGAGGCAGTCACGAAGAAGACGAGTCAGAACCTACGAGTTTTCTCTAAAAAAAAATATACACCTAAACTACCTATAGGCATTATTATGTAATTCTAATGTATGAAAATAAATTAATAACATTCATTTATTTTCTTATAGTATATAGGTACATGATAAAAGTTAGGTTGTTTCATAGATATTTAATCCAAACTAATATTATAAATGTGTAAGTAACTCTGTCTGTCTGCCTGTCTGTTATGTTTTTACACTTAACCGCTGAACTGATGGACATAGGATAGTTTTTATCACGATAACCGATATCCACGCGGGCGGAGCCGCGACGAATGCTAGTTCTTATTAAAATCTACAGAACGTATGGTTTTGTACGTCATAGATTTTGATATTTCACGAAAAACAAATGCTTTAACTTGACACCCTACGTCACCATTATAATGAATATCTGATTATGTTAATCATGTTACTCGAAGTTAATGGGTTATGTTCGTGTAAGTAGGTACATTGTTAATACATAACATAACGTATTTGAATTAGATTATATTACGTGTTATGTGACAAGAGAGGATAAAGTTATCACTCTAATATTATTTGGTTATATTTAGAATATACGGGAAATGATTACGATTAGGTAATCTTTATCGATAATAATTATCGTACTCGTACTAATAAGCGATTAAAGTAATCAATATAATCGGCTAAGTGGAGGTCAAACTACGTTCTGTGCAGGGTTCCGTAGACACCTATGGTTAGTGCTACTCGCCGAATCAGTTTAAAGTTTTATTATTTGTAATAGTAACCCATAAGGGGTCTTTATGGGTTAAACTAGAGATATATTTCCTTATGACGTTGGTATTAGAATAGGAACGATTACATGGGATATTTCTAATTACACTGTAGCGATTTTAGATTTTTTTTTTTTGAAGATAACTAACAATGTAGCATTGTTGGTCCCACAGTACTAGAATTCTGTTAACCCCTCCAGCTAAGCTCATTGGCTTGTGTTAGGAGTGGGTTCACGTCGGTAGCATAATGGGTAGGATTCGAACCCGCGACCTCACGATTGCGAGTCCGATGAGTTAGCCATTAGACTACCGCCACTAAATAGAATGTGATATAAATATGACAATGATAACAAGTTATTTTTAGGGTCGGAACCTTTATAGTTTCTGCATGTCCGTCCGTTTGTCTGTACGTCTATATGTCACAGGCATTTAACTCAAAAACTACACATTATGAATGAAATTTAGAGAATAGGTGTGTTATATGAGCTGCTACTTAGTTTGATAGTTTAATGAGAAAAACAAATATTTTAAGGGGGGAACTACATACATGTAACAGAAGCTGTAAAAAAAATTGTAAAACATCATTATGACTTTTAAAAACATTTTAAGGTTTCTACGAAACTCACCTCTTTATCTTTTAAACCGTTTCACCAAAAAATATGAAAACATTAAAAAAGGTAAACAAATACTTTCAACTAAAATTATTTTCAACACGATCGGATATAGGTACTGTCTTTGAGTTATTGGCGAAAAACTGACGCTTCTCAACAAAACGACGTAAGTGCCTTGAAGATACGCTCTTTTGCAGATGCATTTCTTTATAGAAACAGCTGCGGAACCCTACACTGAGCATGGTCCGACATGCTCTTGCCCAGATTTACTAAAATCATAGAAGCACTACCAGTTTGACTATCGTCCCCTGTTTTGATATAAGGGCGAAAATATGTAGGTACTTAGATTTTTTCAGCTTCTGTTGAGTTCATGTACGGAAAGCCCCCCCTAAAACATTTATTTTTATTATTTAGCTATCAAACTACCTAAGTAGCGGCTACTACAACGTTTTCACCAAATTTCATCAATATTCATCGTGTAGTCTTTGAGCAAAATTCCTGTTACATTCGGAAGGACAGACAGACGGACAGACATGACGAACTTATAAGGGTTTCATTTTTGCCATTTTATAATCATATAATTTTTTAATAGGTATTTTAATTTTTTTGGCACAATTACTGTAAGACTTCTGGCAACTTATAAGTTTGAAGTTGCTATATTTTTTTTTCGTATAATAAAATATTAGTTTACTTTTATTGACATAAAGTTGACAGAATAATTAAAAATACACTGAATGATATTTTCATCAACAATGAATTATGCCGTTACGACCGGAGACTAGGTACTGGGTATATTATTGTTTTCGCATTATTTAATATAAGTCACAAGTACGAATATAGAATATAAAGATTATTAGTCGAGTTATGTATTTTCCCATCATTCATACGTATAAATAATAATATCATTACACATTTTCGCGATTTATAAATACAAGTATTGGTAAATACCGAAGTACAGAAGGTACACTTCAGAAAAACGCGCTCGACCAAAGCACTAATACACCTAGACATCGTTAATAAACACGAAATTTAGGACCACTTAGAATCACTTTTAATTTGTCACAAATTAAAAAAAAAGACAAATTTCTTTTA
Organism: Herminia tarsipennalis; assembly: GCA_945859575.2. Lineage (NCBI taxonomy): Eukaryota > Metazoa > Arthropoda > Insecta > Lepidoptera > Erebidae > Herminia > Herminia tarsipennalis. The sequence continues at coordinate 14,281,176 of OX243840.2, forward strand.
ATTTGTCTTTTTGATGGGAAGATGATTTCAAGAAAATAATGGACCCGTTTAGCGAGAGACAGGAATACATGAAAAGCTTTACAGGAGGCCTTTGTCGACAGACAAGCTGTTACGAATAAACATCCTCTACCTCTGTGGCGCGGCAGGATAAAACTTTGTGTGATGAGCACGATGGTTTATTCTGTATTATTTATCTATAATATGTATGTATTTAGAAATATATAAGTATTATTATCAATTGTCTGGTTTCCATAGCTCTGCTTAGTTTGGGATCAGATAGCGTTGTGTGGGTTGTCCCAAGATATTATTATTATTACTATTATTATGTTTGTCAGTTGTCTGGTTTCCATAGTACAAGCTCTGCTTAGTTTGGTATCAGATAGCGTTGTGTGAGTTGTCCCAAGATCATCATGTTATTATCTAGTTGCAGATAATTTAAATAGGTACTTATTATTGTTTAGAATTATAGGAACCTTAATTAAGTTAGTAAGTAGGCATCTATAGGTACTACATTGTTATAAAGATAACAGCAATAAAGTCCATTTTGTTTTATTTATATATTATTAGAACCACTTTGTTTCGAAGGTGTTCCAATGTGTCTATGTCAATGTAAGCATTGCTATATTTTAATTTATTTATTATTATTGGTTCAATTATTCTTATTTGCTACTTTGGAAAAAAAATATCAATTTGAATAAATTCAAACAGTTAAAGTAATTTAAAATCGAACTAGTTATTTTAAATAAAATTTATTTCAAATATTGTACCTAAGTATTTATTGCAATATCAGGATTTTTCGTTTGTTGATTCATGATATGTGTTGTATTTACCTGTTAGGAGTATTAGCTATGCAAATAGTTATAAACTCTAAAGATGTGTAACTTGTTAAAGAATTATTGTATTAACTGTTGGTAAAACATAATACGCTACACTTTACAGAAAAAAATAAATAAACTGCTCGAGCGAAGTATCTATGAATGAAGGTTACCTTCTGTACTCTTGATGTTTTGTGGTATAGTTAAATTATAATATAACTTTAAGGATGTATTATACAATAATAAATATACGCACAAAACAACACGTACACATTGGGATTTGACATCAATTAGGTGACGAACGTGATTCAAATGAGTAATAATCAATTAAGTAGGTTTAGGCTAACTTTATTTGTAACATAATAATTACGCAACCTAATAAATACATATCCGGATGAAATAGTATGTTAAAATGATTGCAAATCATGTCATCTAAACGGATATTAATGCAAGTTCTCATACAAGACATAATTATCCCTAAATTATGCCACAGCAATAGTTGGCACTGTACCTACTTAAATTAATTATTTAACTACAATTAATTGTAGTTGAATAATTATTTAATTTAATTACAAGAGCAAAGCAAAGCCTTTTATAGGCGTAGGGACCCAGGACTATTTTTCGAGTAGTGGATTCAGTCCAGGTCTAAAGGTACTCAGCTTACTTCGCCTCCACTCTAATTATCTCTCTGCCTGATTAATAAATAAGCTAAATGCGTCAAAGATTTTCAGTCATATCTGCGAAGACGACCCTCACAGTCTGTACCCCAACCAGTTACACATTGACATTATTACATGAACATTATTGTGAGCAATGCAAATTACTGAATAACGAATCCTAAATCATACGACTAAAATAAATGCTTAAGATATCCATACAATTGTGATATTATCCTTACGTGTGCATAAAATAAATTAAACATTAGTAGAATAACTAATAAATACGAAAATGATGATCAATTTTTTTTTACTTAACTTCGAACATAGATTTAAAATAATATTAGGAACTAAGGACTGACGAACAGGATTTATCCCTGTAAAATGTCTGATTTCGATGAAAGCAACTATCGATATTTAATCTCGATAACAATAAAAAAGACGCACATATGTACAAATTGGCACCTAAGCTTGAAGGCACGCTCATAGATCAAAGAGAGTAGTCCTAAAAATAATAATGGTAAAAAATCCCGCATTATATTTGACCACTAGGTGGTGGTTTATAAATAAACTGCTCAATTACGTCCTAAATGGTTTTCCAGAAATAAACCACCGATTAAATTAGAAATAGAACGTGTTTGGCAGTACAGCAGTGCAGCGACGTTTTATATAATTAGCGATGCACAATTGAAGTGGCTTCAAAGGAATTGGGTCGATGCGAGTAGCGGGCGGGTGCGGGCGGTGCGGGGCGCGTCGGAATTCGCGTAACGTTACGTCAGCGGGCGTCGGCCTCGCAGCGGTCGCTGACCTGCGGCTATCTCTAGCGCGGCCGCTAGTCGCACGCGCATAATTACGCACACACCATACACATGTGCTGCATCACTAAGCTGTTGAATGCACTTTACAACTCGCTCTACGCATCTGCGTTACGTACATCCTAATTGACACAACGTCGTCGCGTCGCGCTATGTCAGGAATTCTGTTGCCTGTCTTAATTAATCAACTTTGATCATAATAATTTCAACATTTCATCTGACAAGTTAACTTATTAACTGGTAACGTGACTGATACCTTGGTAATTTCTTATTACACGAACTACTTATTGAAGAACTTGACGGACCGTTGAGTCACTTAAAACAGATGTTAAAAATAAATTTAAAAAATAATAAATGATCGGACTGGTACAGATTGTCTTTCTTTTGAAAATAGGCATACGTTTGGTATTATTTTCATGTCAAAAGCTGTGTCGTTTAACGTACTCGAGGTTGTCGACCTGGTTCTACGGTTCTACACAGTTCTTTTGTATCTCTCAAAGGTTGAAATGAAGGTACGTACTGTGTTCAAAACGGGAAATAATACGGTTCATTTCATTCATCAACTTTATGTTCTTCTACACAGTGTAGGCGTAATGATGCGACGTTGTGTGCTCGCATTGTGAAAAATTCTATTCTTTTCTAGAAACATGTCTATTCTTCTACTACGAGTATTTCAGTCAGTTTAGTATCTTTGTATTAGAAACTGCACTGATATGTAAAAGGACGAAATAGTTTTCTTTTGTATTTTCGCAATTATCATTAAATGATTTTGTTTTCTATAATACAATTTTTTGATAATTTATATATATATATATATATATACATATATCTACATCAATTAAGAGCATACAAAAACAAATATTTTATAATAAAAAAATGATTGTTCACTAAAATACCCTTTTCAATTTCAATTTCAATTTATTTATTCCATATACAGAAGATAACAAGATATTACAATTATTACAAATGTTTACTTAAATATCTAGCTTAATACTTATGCCTGAACTAGGAAAACCTGTGTTTCAGGCGAATAGTGCCTAAAAACAACTATAATCACATTTTAAAACATTTAAAAGTAAAAATTAACTATGAGTGAGTTTTAAAGAATAAAGATATAATATTTAGACAACACTATATGTACATATAAATCAATGAAACGAAAGCTGTAAATAATTAGTTTCTTAATTAAATTAATTAATATTAATATAATAAAAACCATATTTATTTGAGTACAATTAATAATTTTAATAATACCCTATAAATAATGTATTTTACGTAGAATATAATAATATTTTATCATGTGGGAAAGCCAAAAAAATTCTAATCTAATACGTTATCTCCCCTAAGAAATCGCAAAGGGGCGATGAACTGAAATAAACAAGTACACTATATTTGCACACCGTTTAACTTGTTCTTCCTAAATTATTCTAGTCTGAGAGCTGCTATCTGCACCAATCCTTGTAAAGGTGCAATGACACCAACTGTATTTGACCAATCTAAGACGAATATTTATTTTTTTAAAACCTACGACGAATGTGTTTATGAGTAAGTAATGAGGTAATGTTATTTTTAAAAAGTTATGTAAGGAGCTGGTCCATTTCTCGCATAACTTTTTACTAGGTAGGTACTGAACCCAAGTTGCAGGTAAAATAATTGGCCAATCTTATGTATTTTGCTCTGAGATTGTGAACTAATGGCTAAGGCATCGGTCTCGCAATAGTGAGGTCATGGCTTCGAATCCAGCCCATTATGCCGACGTGAACCCACTCCTAACACAAGCCATAGAGCTTAGCTGGAGGGGTTAACAGGATTGCTAGTAATGTGGGACCACAATCCCACATTGCTACTTATCTTTAAAAATAAGCAACCTTATTTCATAGCCTATGTAACATCAACACGCGCAATCTTTGTATGTTTGTTCAATGCGCTAATCTCTAAAAATAGTGAGCCGATTGATATGAAATTAGGTGAACATTTTTGGTAAGTAGTGTGAAGCTTGAGGTTCTACCTCAAGCTTCTTCGATTATAGTACACAGGTGAACATTTACCTAGGTGATATCACCAGGGTGCAATGATACCAAGGTGATATGAGGACACTAGCTATGTCCACTTTGTTCAGTCAGGTGATATCACGCACACAAAACAGACTACCTACTGTTACATATCTTTATACAAATAATTAAAATTAAACAGTAAATATTAATGTTGTATGTGTGTATGTGTGTATGTGTCTTTCTGCTTGTTCCGGGTAATCTCCGAAACGACTGGACTGAATTTAACGGTATTATAACTAAGTAACTGATGGTTATTAAAATTTTCAAAATTTTAAATTTACGCAATCGAATTCGCTGGTCGAAACTAAAAGAAATATAAAATAACTAACTGTTTTTTCGCCTACATAGATGGGTTTATTTCATTTTCATTATGGGTAATTGATTTTTTAAAATGGTGAAACACTCGTTTCTTTATGTACCTTAAACTAAACTGACGGTGTTTGATATAAACCTACAACCTCTATTTTTCCCCCTTAGGGGACTTATTTCCAAATATCCTTGGGAATTGGAAATTAGGAATGGTTGTCCAAATTCTAGATTGGTAGCCATTGATAATACAATAAACTTTATAGCCACAGCGGCTTGTCCTGACTAACTGATTGATTTATCAACGCAGAGCGGCTCTGCGTTGATAAATCAGTCAGTTAGTCAGGACAAGTGATTAATAAATATGTATAGATTGCCACATTACCAAAATCCGCGTTGCCGCTTGACACAAAAAACAAAGTTTCCGAAAGTCGTAACTCTGAGTTTTAAAAAAACGAGTATGACGAAACCAAACCCTCAAAAGCGTTCATTGACCTCTAATGGTCTCAATCTTGGCAATTTTTCCAAAACTTCTACAACTTCCTAAAAACACTGCAGGTAAAACCTACAGTAAATATTATAATAATATACAGAGAAGACAAAATACGTGATTTGTTTCCAAATTTTAAATCCGGGGCTTTACACTTGACAGTTGAAAAATAAATGCTTCGTACAGTCTGCGCACGGAGTTACACCAAGGAAATTCTTATTGAAAATTGTTTTTGAACGGCTTATAAAAATCTCGTATTGATATGGATCAGTATGTCGTTGATGAATATTGCGTACCTACTGTAGTTACCATGAACAAACTATAATAATTAAAGTAAAGATTATTATTTTACCATTACCATTACCATTTTAATGTTAAGCAGGCACCTACGTGTAATCAGGAGACAATGTACATAGCCAAACACGCTCTGGCAATTTACGCAAACTGTATTTTTAGTAGTAATGTACTGATTAGTCGCAGCCGCAGCCGATTATTTGGCCATTATTTGTAGTCGTTGGTTAGTCAGCAAAAATCATGTGTGTGTCATGTAGCGCCAGAAACGTATGAAAAGATTATTATACTACCGACGTAAACCCACTCCTAACACAAGCCATTGAGTTTAGCTGGAGGGGTTAACAGGATTGCTAGTAATGTGGGACGAAAATCCCACATTGATAGTTATCTTTTATAAAAAAAAAAAAAAAATACAGATGCAGTTTTTTGGAACGTAGTTTCTTAACGCATGTTTTTGTTTGCGGGTTGAGAGGCTAGACGAAAAATGTGTACATTTTGACATCGATCAAAAATCTAATATTTATTATGACGTAGTTGTTTGATTTTCAAAATTTTTTTATGATTATGTTGTTTGTACTTTTGTAAAGGTTGTAATGTTTATTTTACATATCGATACCCTAATTTGCAAACCTATTAACTCCTATATAGCAAATTTTACAGGAGAGACTTAAAACGTCATAATAAATTGTACATAACCGAATAAAGAAAAACCACAATTCCTTTTGGAAATTACGCTTTTTATTTACCTAAAAACACTTAAAATTCTAATTTTTCTTTTAACTATATAGGGTTTTATAGTGAAAAAAGGAGTTGTTAGATTTGGTTTAAACAATAATTGAAAATAAAAGTGGAGTTGTTAGTTTTTATCTTAAACTTTAATCAGAGTACAATCGTACAAACAAATTGTATTTTATAAAATTGAACGAAAATAATTAATTCTCGTGTGGCAACGCATCGTAATAGGCGTGATAATCACGAGGCATAGATGACTTAAGTTGCTGTAGATCAAAAAAAAATTTTTTCGTGATTTTTCTTCTTTCATCATATAAGTTTTTTAGGTCCTCAACTCTCACGGCGACAACTTGGGTTTTTCTTTGATTGAGGATACTCCACTCCTCGCCAAACCGCAGCTTATACATTACATCTCCATTAGGTCTGTACTGCAGAGCTCTCAGATCAGTAACCTGTGTAAAAAAAACACTTGATTTTAGAAAGCCTTCCTGTAAATAATCACTTACCAAGAAAGAAGGTCTTAAGCCATGATAAGTTAAAACAAAGCTTGCAAATTGAAGGTAAAAAGTGTATACCTTTGGATCCCCTGTCATTTTCCCTGGGCGAATGGATTTATAAAAAGCGATTTGTTTGAAATCCTTGAAGTAGGGAAAAGTCAAATATTCACATTGGTATTTTTTGTTATTGGTCTTTCCGTTCGGCAGATGTTTAAGTATTCAGCGGCTGAAAAACCAAACCATCTATGCCCATAGATGGTTTGGTTTTTCAGCCGCTTCTCAATCATGGCATGCATGCTGTCCACCTCTGTTTATCAGCTCTAGCTTCCTTCTTTTTCTGAATATTCTCACGGTATACGTCTTCACTGATTTGACCAATCACATATCCATTGCAAATTTCACAAAGATCTTTTTTTGGTTTAAACAAGGATATTTTTTTCAAGGTAAGAGCATTGGAAAATGTGGCGATGCTCATTGGTTTTACGTTTTTGGAATTGCATTCCTCTTTATAGAGTGTATAGAGCTGTTGCTTAGATATAATTTCGGGTTGCAAGTACAACAGAGAGGTTCTTTGCCGGCAGTAGTGAGAAGGTAGTTTGGGTAATTCGTCCAGAAAACTGTCCATAAATTAATTTTCTGACGAACTGACTCTATTGCTGGCGGAGGCCGTTGACGGATTGTTAGGATGGAAAACATTTTCACCTGTTGTGGTTACTTGTGATGTCTTTCCTTCTTTCCAATCTCAGCATTGGTAGGTGGTTATAGAAAAGTACTTACCTTAATTTATGTTCTTCTGTTTTTAAGCTTCAAACGGTAATAAAACACACTTTAACCAATTGTTTTGAAAATAAATCTTGCGAGGGAGCATGCGTTCGCTTCTGTGACGCCATACAAAATGGCCGACTGCGCTGGAGATATTTGATTATTTTGTCAAAATCGATGCGTTTCGTTTCACGTGGAGTTGTTTGATTTTCAAATGGCTTTTTACACCAATACAGTTGGGAATCCTGGAGATATTAGTATTTCAAAAAATAGACCAAAAAATCTAGTTTCTGCCGGTATCAAAATGTCATTTTGGTGAAAAAGTGGAGTTATTAGGTTTGCAAATTAGGGTATCGATATGTTAAACTGGGTCTGTGTAATAAGTGTGAAAAACCTTAATTTGAAACACCTAGGTACATTTTTAAAGTGTTATCTTCCAGATTTTTTTTTTAAATCATTAGTTAATACAAACACAAAAAATAAATAGCAAAGGGAACTATGTTCCAACCAGGGGTTCATAAGACACCTATCTGGTGACCAGGCAGTAGCGATCCATAACCGAAATTTGTGCACTATAGCTCTATTTTTTTGTTCCCGTATGAATTCGGTTTATTGAGATAAACGATAAACGAAAACAAAAAAGGGTTTTACTCCGGGAGTGCTCCGGGAATGCTCCGGGAGTGGTTTGGATTTTCAAATATTTTGGAATAGTAAGGGTTTTTTTTTTATCAGTCAAAGTGCTATGATTTATGTGGTATAAATACAATATTCATATGTTGCGCTATCGTACAAAAACCTGACAATTTAAAAAATGACAAACTAAACGACGTGACAATTAAAAACCTTACCTCTCAGAAAAAATACATCTTACTGATGAAATCTGAATAATATTGTTGCGAAATTTACCTTCGAATTCTAATCATATTGTAGCAGTTTTTGATTGCTAAGTACCCCTCCGTATTACGAATTTTCGATCAGGGTCACGTGATCTACGAATTTTCGAACAGGGTCACGCGATCCTGACGCGAGTTTAACATTTTTACCCATATCAAAAAAGTGCACAACGCCGCTTATGAAGTTTTTATTTCAAAAATCTCTTTTTTTCCAGTTATAAGGAAGCTAGTTTAATCAAAATAGTTAAGGTCAAAGCACACTGATCAACTCGGAAAGGGATTGGCTGATGATGATGTGATCATGTCTGAATATATTGGCAGGTACATTTGCGATTTGGTGTCGATTATAAATATAAATATAATATACACCATTGATTTATATACCTCTGTAATTCCGCTTGTAAATTGAAGGTAGCAATAATATAGAATAATTAAATCCGTGGTATGTTGGTCGTTTAAGGCTTAAGTTTTATTTTTAATTATTTTTTTTTTTTTATTATTGTAAAAAGGCCTATTATTACGAGTATGTATTATTAAGTAGGTAGGTATACAACAATTATAAGTAGGTTGAGCATCATTAAAATTCTCCATTTGTAGGGTTCCGTAGCCAAAATAAAACGGAACCCTTATAGTTTCGTCATGTTTGTCTGTCCGTCCGTATGTCACAGGCATTTTACGCAAAGACTACTCAATGAATATTGATGAAATTTGGTAAAAATGTGTCTTGTAGTAGCCGTAACTTAGTTTGATAGCCAAATAATAAAAATGTTTTTTTTTCAGCATACGTCAACGTGTGGCACATAAACAGGCTTTATAAAAACGTTTAAAGGTTTCTAATAAACTTTTTTTGAAAATAATCGATCCGAAAGTTCTATAACTTGTTTCTATAACGTTCCCCTTAACTTTTGAACCACATGACCAAAAAATGACAAAAAAAAATACAAACTAAATAAATATTTTAAACGAAAATTATTTTGGACATGATCAGATGTACTGTCATTGAGTTATTGCCGAAAAACTGCGTTTCTCGACAAAAGGGTAAGTGCCATGAACATACGCACTTCTGCACATGCAATTATTCAAGGCTGCGGAACCCCACACTGACCATGGTCCTACATGCTCTTGCCCGCTTTTTATTCTAAATGTCACTCAGGTAAGATAAGACAATTGCTAAAATCTCTAATTTTCATGAGTCTAATTTTCCCAGTAACCTGCTACAGTGCCCTTCAATCAAAAAAAATTTGATTGAAGGGCAGAAGAGCACTTTGAGAGAAGAGCACTAACTTGGTACCCATCAAGACGGTCTGTGGCTTAGACCTATCACCGGTAGAACTTTTTTAAATAAATGAACAAAAATGACTTTTTAGTTATCACTTTTTTATTTCCCAAAACTGAGACATATTGAATATGGAGATCCTTCAATGTAAAATTGGCTTAGGAATAGACAAATTTCGGCATAATATACATGCCCTATTATTTGTTTTAAATCTCACTGCTTTCGTAGCACATAAGACACTATCATTTTTATGATTATAGAGTATACGTTAACTCGTGATGGCCACTGAAGGGAAACAATTGTAAAACTTCTACAAAAACATACAGAGCACCCACTTTGTACTTTGGTTCTCAATGGGAAATATGTTTTTTTTAACAATTAGAAAAAATATATGAAAAACCTAGTTTAGGTACACTTACTAATCGACATTTTCATTCAATTTAAAAGAAGATATATAGTTTGAATTGATTAAAAAAATATTAACCTGAACTCATCTCACAGACTGTAGAAAAAAATATGACGTGATGATAGTGTATGATGTGACTGTAGTCGAAAACTCTACAATTAATCAATTAATCAGCCTGTATCGGTCCATTGCTGGACATAGGCCTCTCCTAACTTACGCCACAAGATCCGGTCCTCCGCCTTCCGCATCCAATTCATTCCAGCGGCTTTTGGGTCTTGGCGTTTTGAGTTTTGGCGACTTGGTCACTGGTATTTTTATTTTCATTCTATATTTACAGTTTATTTCGTGATGTAATTGCTAGTAAGACAATAAATGAAATATATTTCGTGATTAACTTATATTCTAATCCGTTTAATAATTCATTTCTACCAGATGAACATCGATATTATTTTTTTATAATATTTCCTAAAGAAAATCTTCCAATAAATCTGCAAAGTAAGAATGAGTATGGTTTCGTTTTACCAACTTAGAACTTTAATTACTGACGTTTTATTTTTTTTCCGCTAAGATGCAACTTCATTATTATTAAATATATAAGTTCAATGACTTTCAATTGTCCCAACTTAACACTAAACAGTATTAGTACGAGGTCATTAAGTATGGTTATTGAAACATAAAAGAAGGTAACTTTCTCGCGGCCGGTGACGGTGGCAGACGGTGACGGCCCCAACACAACGCCGCACTTACCAACTTTCTACAGCTGTATCACCACTCTTACAAACCGAAAAACTCTTACTAAATAAACAAACATAATAAAAACAAAAGTGTTCAGATACTTCTTAGACGTGCGATGTCGTTAAAGCTGTCATGACAAGCAATTTCTTTTTAAACATTTGCAAAAAAGAAATAAGACATTATGTATCAAACGAAGTCAATTTTTAGGTCACTACGCAACTTGCTGTTGTTTGCTGATCGCAACATTATTTCATTTTATTATACCATACCTACAATATAAAAATTAATCGCAATAGAATCTACATAACTTCTAAATAAATAGGTACAACTTTTGAATCTCGTTTTTCTTCAGTCAATAGCAAGTAAATTTGATGTTGAATCAAAATACATTAGTGTCAGGCAATTTACAGGTAATAGCACCCATTCGAAATTCGGAACATTGTCCAACGATGACGATGTCCGATAAGACAATAGACTCATTTTCCATTCCACACATGTCTTGCTAAGGACCCTAAACATAACTGGCAAAATTACTAAGGTACTTGATACGACCTTATCTTTCAGAAAAACAGTAACGTCATATTGAGTTATGATCACCACCAATGATGTTTCTTAAAACATCATTGGTCACCACAGAATGTTTAAAACATTATCACAGCAATGTTGAAAGCATTGTTTAAACCTGTTTAAATAACGAAATAACATGTACATAAACACTGGCGATAAAATAAATATAAAAAGATTGTGTGCGAATTAATTGTTCTTTTATATTGGTCTTTAGCGTCATACAGTGGAATGACGCTTCAGAGGCCTGAAAATCTTACCATCAGCTATTGGATTGCTTTTGTTACATAATATCTATGTGTATTCTATTAGTGCTTCTCACTCAAATATTTGTAGATGCATCCAGATAAGATCTATAAAAATAATATGTACGTAGGCAATAAAATGTATCTCTCACAGTGTGAAAGTATATTAGTGGGCATCTACTGTATTATGACGTCGATTCACAACCGTATACTTGAGATATTATTTACATTTTTATATGCCATAATTATGTGTTAAAGTATATGAGCAAACAATAAAAACAACTTGATATGTTTATTTACACACTATTTACATTTAAAAAGAGGCCTATCACTGGTAATTTCTAATTTGAATAAAGCTAGTAGAAATGCTTCCGGGTGTAAGCAAACCAACAAACGACTGTAACTAATAGATTAGATAGAAAAAAGTGCGAGAAAGCGAGCGGGGTGAGGGAACGGGGAAGTAGGCCACTTTCATTTTCGTTCATTTCTTTTCGGATGCATCGCGGTGAACATTTGCCGCGCTGCTTAGCATGTATCCATTACCTCCTTTCTTTACATACTTATTAGCTAGTAGAACCCATAAGCAGTTTTATAAATTACATAAAATATGGAATACTTTATTTTTTGACAGGAGATACCGCATACGTACTTACTTGTTAAATGTGAAAGCTAAGTTTACAACTCTACTAAGGCTGACTAGCTGACTATGAGAGTACCTACAATAAATGTAGGTGAGCCCTTTAAAGTAAACAAAGATAAAGTTTGATACACAGTCAGGTATTATTTGCTTCGTTTATTGGCAATAAATCAATATACGCAGGTGTTATCTAACTTGAAAAACAAGTATTTGTTTGGGCTATCTACACTACCTCAAACTTTAACGTGTATCAAAAACAATTCTGAAATTTTATTTTATTATTGAAAATCTATTGGAGTATTTTTTTAAATACGCATTTTTAATGTAGAGTGCATAGTTATGTCTTTTATTTTATTTTTATATTGTGATAAACGCTTTTTTTTGACATCTATATTTTACATTAATTATAAAATAGGGTCACTATTGTTCTATTTATAGACGTAAACCGGATTTTAAACATAACTTTGGCGTACAAAGACGGAACTGCGCGGGCGTTTCTGTCGAAAGTAAAAACTTTCTAGGTTACTATTCACCGTCACGCTAATCACGCATTTTTATAATACCTACAAGAGTTTTCTAATGCGTAAACTATCTAATAATTAATAAGTAAAAGCTTGAAGAATTTTTAATTATTCAGTGGAGGCTGAGGTTATCGAAGAGAGTAAAATATGTCACACAACTTTCTTTACAAGACTACTTATCTAAAACACATCTCGCCTGCAAATCTAGATTGCATAACAGTATTTGGACTTTATATGAATTCAATAAAACGAGGTGTACACTATCCATACTGGCTATCACGATGACCTTTGGCCGGGGTCAAAGGTGTATTGCAGAATAACATTGTTTCCGTGACAAGAAACTACAATGAAATTGTAACAATTAGTTAATTATGGCCGTTCTTTCATGTTTTATTAATGAAGTAACTTTATCACAACACAGATCAAGTCATTAAACAGTTAGAAAATAAACTCATAACCTTTTTCCAGGTCAATTACCTAAGTATTACTAAATAGTAATGTATCCTGATCACCTGGATCCTAATCAATAGTGTATTATTACCTATTAATAATATATACTCGTATTATTGTCACTAGGTACCTATCATGGTTACAGAAACCATTATACCACGATAAAATCGGAACCGACCGACCGACATAATTTCCTAATTGAAACAATACATTGTTAGAAACGTTCGTATTGTCCATTCTAATGAGTTCCAGTAACCTAATTCAATGTAAAGCCGATATAGCTTTCTACGGCCAAATCGCAACAGGTCAAACTACACTGCGATAGTAGAGTGGAAAAGGTGAAATTTAGCAGAGCGAGAAATCGACGGGATGTGATGTTTATTGTAACGAGCCCACGATCGGGCGTGCGCGCAAGAGAAACTGAAAGTAATGGCGTGGCGCTGCATTCAACCCACTTTCACTGGTGCGCCGTGTGGCGCGCGCCCGCGCACCTCGCCTCCGTCACCGACCACCGCCATTTCTCGTGCCCTATGCCATGCTGCGAAATTTGATACGCGCATGCCGTATTCGAATAAGAAAGTACTTTCACGATTACGAAATGTTTACACATAGTTAGCTTGGCATTGATTTTTAAGCACTTTTGTCACTGTTGTGTAGTCTGTAGACTACATAGGTATATAGTGAGAGAAACCGTGGATATGTATTACAGAGATCTCAAAATATTAACAACTCATCTTAAATAAATACGCATGTTACAGAAATGATACCAACTTTTTCTTATGTTTAATGTTGCGGTTCAGTGACTTTTATAGTTTTTTCGAACTTTACCTACTTAGGTGGTTGGTTGGGTTAGATGAAAGTCTGTGTTTTTAAACTGTCGTGAATTTTACACGTAGGTAACAATTAGAAGGTTAATGATGACAAATAAAGAAACAGTTCTGATTTTGTTATTGAAAATCCATTGAAATATTTGTTTAAACATGCATTATTTTATAGCGTTGCTTAACCTTGCAGGTAGAGATCGAGAATGTTACCTCTGTCGATAGATGGGTGACCGTTTTCAACATTGTCACACCCCATGCCTCGAAGAGCACGTTAAGCCGTAAGTCCTGCTCCTAATTTCTCTACGGTTGTGTTGGATTTCCGTCCCATAGGGCTATGAGAGTGAGGAAATAGAGAGTGCACTTATGTCTGCGCACACACTTGTGCACTATAATTTCTCCTGCGTAGTTCGGCCACCGTAATTGAAATCGTTTAGGAGACAATTATTATTATATTTTGGCACCAAATAATCTTGTAGCTTATAAATGAATAATAAATGAATTCTTGCGTCCGCTAAACGATTCGAAAAATGAGAGTTATGTTGCGACTACGTTTTGTATTGCGGGTTCGACGCGACGTTGTTACACGATCCGTCCGTCTCACAGACGCCAATCTACAGACGCAAATGCTACATTACCGATATTGTCAATATTCATATTAGGTATACGATCGCTAACCTTGATACTCGTAAAGTGTAGTATATAATATTCTAAAATACATTTTTGGAGTTTGTGACGCTTGAGTGAGCGGCAAGCCAAATGTTGTCATTCGGGTCGGGTTCTACCCAAGTTTTTCTCAAAAAAGCAAGCCTCATCCGTTATCGTTGTAAGCATAATAAACCTTCAATCGCGTCTGGTCTATCCATCGGTGTGACTGCGACTATGAATACAATTAAATATTCAACAATTAAAATTAAGACTCATTTTGTTAGTAACAGTCAAAACGATATAGAACAACGTTTTTAACGTTATTAAATTTATATTATTATATAATTTATGAATTTAAATTAATTTATATTATTATAAATTATAGTTATTTTATAATTTACTAATTAAAATTATCAATTTAAAGAACAAATTTTTCACTGCCTTATTGTTTCATCACTGGCTCTACCTGCTGCATATTGAACCCACAATATGTAAATATACTTTAGATTAATATTCACTAGCCTAGTGGTCGCTTACTGGTTTAAATTAGACCATTGTTCATTATTTTTACATATACAACCTTTACAATTTCTTTCTTTGGTATGGAGATAATTTGAGTTCGAAGAAGGACATAGAATTGGATAGGTTTTTATTGCGATAATCTATCAAGTCAATTCTGTCTGACAGACTTGACTTGATAGATCAAGAGCAACGACCATATGGCTGTATGGTCGTTGATCAAGAGAGTCACTAATGTCAAGTTAATTTTGTCAGTAACGTAGGTACCAGATTTGGTCTGTGCTGTGCGTAACAGTGAATATTTCTTTGCGGTAGTGTGTGTAATGTTTATTTTAATTTAGAAACCAAAATTGACATATCTATTTTAATATATTTCTATTAGCTATTAGCTTTCGGTACTTCTTCTCCATATTAACTTATAACTACCTAACGCCAAATCTCATGTTCGTCTGTAGGCACTGTTATTCGAAATCCAAAGATTCCGCTTCACGTATCTATATTAATTTATAAATTATTACTTGCTTTCGCCGGCGCCTCCGCCCGCATGGATGTTGGTTATCGCGATAAAAACCTATCCTATACCCTTCCTCGGAACTCAAGCTATCTCCAAACCAAATTTCATCTAAATCGGTACAGCAGTTTAAGCGTTAAAACGTAACAGTCAAAGACACAGATAGACAGACATAGCTGCTTTCACATTTATAATATTATTTGGGATGTCAAAAACAACCATTTGTCATAACTTTTGCATATGGTGCCGCGAATAAAGAATTTTCAGCGCCTACTTTGAGTAAATGAAGTCAGCCGGTAGCGGCGGATCCGTAGTGACAGGTTTAAAAAGTATGAAAGACGATTGAATACACAGTATAACTAATAATAAGCAATAACTTATACATTTGCAATACATACTATCTACCGAGTTTCCATGCTCTTATAAAAAAGCATTTAAAAAGGGTACAGTGCATGTTTAACATATACCTACTTTTATAAAATAAAAATTTACAATGTTATTATATACATTAAGCTAGATTACCCTACGAACTAATTATTTACAAACTATTAACATTATTTACAACTTACCTAGTAAACTACAAAAAAAAAAGGATTTTATAAAAATGGAGTCAACCAGTTTAGACGTCGAAGAATTCCTCCCCATCGATGTCAACCGGTATAGTGCCCAGAAGGCTGGCAGCATTTTATAAAAAGGGTTGTTTTTAGGGGTTGGTTTACGGGCGATAATTTTACATATAAGAAACATTGATGACATATCGCCATTCACGTTGCTTAGTAACCAATCAACAACGTTAGTTCCAATTGTATCGTATGTCATGGCTGTTGCTTAGCAACTAATCAATAACGTGACTTTTTTTGACACTATCATACCTGCACCCGGTCGTTATAAGGCGATCTTACGTCAAAAAAATGTAAATGATAGGTCATTGACCAATGTTACCTTTATTTATTGCCATTGGTTCATAATAAAGCGTATGATGAGTTAATTAAACTGAAAAACGTTCATGTCACATGCATGTAGAGCTAGAAGCATAAGCCTGTTAAAATATATTATAGTATAAAATAATATAAATGTACTACGTACATAAGTTCACTCACTAAATACTAGAATTAATAGGTATTTGCGTCAGTCCGCAAATGTAATTAGGCATAGGCACTGCCTATTAAGTTACTGACGCGTGTTTATCGGTGCATAAGCGGTGAACTGCGTGAGCCTAGCGCCCAACGTGTACGTGCGCAAAGTATTACGAGATGCATATGCGTCTTCAATTTGACGTTCCAATATGCGCTTTGTTTCCAATCGATTTATTACAGACAGCTGACGATAGCTAAGCCTAACTCGAGAACTTTGCAGAACTAACAAAGTGCTGTGATTCTGCAATCCTTTGTGATATTTGTTTACTAGGTATTAAGAAGAGACGAAATCTGACTTATTTACAGAATCATATATGCGAGAAGCAAGCTCACAAGAAGTAAAACATTAAAATTTATCGCTTACCCAATGTAAACACACGTCAACCTTTTTTTTTGTAAAATATAACTAGCTAGATTGGGTCCCACATTACTAGCAATCCTGTTAACCCTTCCAGCTAAGCTCAATGCCTTATGGTAGGAGTGGGTTCAAGTCAGTAGTATAATGGGTAGGATTCGAACCCGGTCCACCTTCCTAGAACTTCTCTTTTCCTTGAAGGTACTTTTAAAAATTTCATCATCATTATAGTATAATCGCCGCCTAACTGTGTGTGTGGATAATAACATCAAAAAGTCATTATCATTTTGTAAATTTCTTCTCCTTCAACATTCGTAATTCGATACAATCGTGAAAGTCAACTTCCAATTTTACACACATGGTGTGATAATTCTACGCCTGTCTTTTGTCAATTATAATACTTTTATTCCTTGTATGTACCGAAGTCGCAAATTTATATAATAGACTTTCAACAATATGGTGACCTACTTGTAACACACGGTAAACATGATACAATGGACGGTGATGGACTGTTAGGTAGAGTCACTAGTGTAAAGCGATAAGAGAGGACGATGACTGCTTAAGCTGTGTTCGCGACAATACACGAATCTAGTGCGCTACGGCTGAAATCTACTAAGGCGTTCTTTTAGGGTATCTTTGAAACCGGTATCTGTCTTCATCTGCAACCTCCCGAATGGATTAACTAACTTAGTTGTTTTATTTTGCCAGAAAATGGTTTTAAACTTTTAGAATGGGCACCAATTAGAATGGGTCCTTTATATCTGATGATGATTCGTTCGTATTGATAGATGTCCTTGTCTAGATGGTTGATAAATTTCTAGAAATGACTCGTAGGCTAAATCGACTAACTTTCTCTGGAGTTTGTTATTTGCTATACTGTAATCCCAGGTTAGTATTTACATTATGGATTGCTATAAATATCGACTAATTTGCAATGATTTAATCTTTATAAGTTGAGCCATCTTGTGATCACAGTCAGTACATACTAAGTGTCAAGCTACATAGGTTTCTTATTTACAAAAAGATATATATTTATTTTCATAACTCTCTTATATTTATTTTAAAACAAAAATGTTATTGATGAGGGTTACGATTTCATTTCAATTTACTTATTTTAAGCATGTAAATATGAATAAAATAACATACCGACTACAAACTACAAATTGGTTACAAGTCGACACATCTCTATTAATTTGCATTTTTCTCTTTAAAGCCCTATTGTACCCCATCTAAGGTGTCACATATTTAATTGTATTTTTTACCACCTACGTCTAAGCATAAAATTATTTGAAACCAGTAAACCGTTTAAAATGAAACCTAAGTTACAAAATAAACATTAAAAACCTAATTAAAAACGCTTTACGTATCACTGTATATAATTTAAATTTGAATACGGATCTACATAATAATTAATAGGTATAATAGTCAGGTTAAGCATGAGCGTTTTGCTCGGTAGAGTGGAGCAGGCGCGGAGCGCGGTGCCGCGGTGTCAGGCCGTGTCGCTGAACCGAGCGCGAGTCAAGGGCCTCGGTCGACGACCGCACGCGGCCCGCGGCCCCTTTTCCTCTACCACAATACACACACTAAATTGGCAGGCCGCTTTAGAATTCATTAAATTTGACTCTAAGTAACATCTGGCTAACTGTATTTTTATTTTTAGAACCAATAATATTTTTATTTATGACTTTTGTACTGAATCTTCAAAAACATTTTTGATTAGTAGGTACTATTGCAAAATTAATGTTAATAATACAATCAAAACTTACTTGTGCTGTGCTTGGAAAGTCTCGAGTAGCAATAAGTATAATTATTAATTAACTAACGACCGATCTCATTAATCTATCTATCTATAGATTTGGCTACTGGAGGTAGAATTTTGACATATTTAGTACGGAGCTTATGTCAAATTTATAGCTATAGTAGCCAAATTTAGGCTTTTTTGTGATGGTACTAAACCTAAGTAAGTAGGTAGGTAAACAAAGCCTTATTAAAAAAAGAATGTTGATACAAATTAAGCATCAATAAAATTACGATATACATTATAATAAATAATCACAGACATATTATGACCTATTAATGTACTTAAATCTACCTACGTATCTACGTAATAAAAAATATCAATAAATGAATCATAAAATATCAGCCTACTACATGTTTACTTAAGTTTGTTTACAATAAACGAGCGTGCGAGCATGAATCGTAAGTTTTCATTGAGTGTTGGAGAGTTGCAATAGGTTGGTAATCGGTCAAATAGGTACGTGGCGGGCAGTGCGTGCACGCGGGGCGAGCGGAGCCGCGGTGCCATGGCTGGTCGTCGAACCCGACACGACCATAGTGCTCAACAAATCTGACTCAACAACCTGTATTGCTATAAATTAATTAAACCTATACACTACACATGCAACATATCAATCAAGGCCCCGTTCGATTGGTGAAAACCAAACATACTCGTTTAGTAATTTGTTAATTACAACTACAATTACAAGTTTGATTGTAGGGAGAATAAAGTAAATAATATCTTGGATTACTTATATGTATGTACCTACATCTATTTATATATATACAATGAGAAGCTGACTGGCTGACTGACATATCAACGCAGAGCCTAAACTTTAAGGGTTAGAAACTTGACATTTTGCAAAGGGGTTCCTTTTATAACTTAAAAGAACACTAAGAAAGGATTTTTGAAAATTGCACCCCTAAAGGGGGTAAAACGGGGGCAAAGTTAGTATGAAGCTTTACCGTTAAAATATTTTGGCAACAACCTGGCATCGACGCTTGCGAAGCCGCGGGCATAAGCTAGTCCTACATATTATAATTTCGTTACATTAATCTCAAATGTACTTTTGAGATCTAATTTTATTTACTATATCTAAGTGTCAGGACAAAAAGCACCTTTTTGACTTTAAATCTATAAAAATAGCGTAATCACTTTAGATCGGCTGCACTTATTTGCCTATATTTTTTATATTTGTAATTATCAAGATAAAGGTTTGTATGAAAGAAAATGTTTAAAAAATGAAGCTGCGATCCGTCGACCCGTGACCATGAGCGAAAAGTCGGGTAAATAAAAACTTTAAGTAGGTAATTCACGCGATTAAGTCCCGAAATACATCTAATAAAAAAAGAGTCTATAAAGAGCAGATTTAGTCTCGTTTTTCGTTTTCATAAGTACCTACACCAGTGCGAAGCCGAGGCGGACACTTAATAAAATCAGCGTGGCAACAATGGGCAAGAAGAAGAAGGCGAATCGTCCACAGACAAGAATTATTAATTTCTACTGGCAATTGATTATTGGTTTAATTGGCTTTCGATCGACCTGAAGCAACTACTACACAAGTTCGGCTTCATTAACTAGTGGGACTTATCGGGTAGTTCAAAAATTCCGGGTAGTCCGTTCCTGTCGCGGCATCCACATATACCTACCTACCGCCCGGCCTGTGCAGAATGATGCCGGCCTGAACACTCCTGTAGCAGCTCTCACAAATAATTAGATGATATGCTTATTATACTAAAATTACTTATATAGACTATTTAAATCACCTACTTACCTACCCACGTAGGGAATACATTCTACATTTAGAAATAAATTGTCTACCTTACTGTTATTTAAATAACTACTTACATATTTATAATAAAATAGTGCTTCACAACATCGTAAGGGAACATCACAACAGGTCTGCAGTTCGTCACAGGCTTTATTGTCGTGGCTTAACAGTAAAATGTCTGAATGGTATTTGAAACCAGAGTGATATCAAGGTGATGTGGACCTATTTAAGTGGCCATTTCGGCTAACGACCGTCTGGCGAGAGGTTAATCGTGGTTCACCTGCGGGTAACTGTCGGTGCGGTACGGCAGCGGCTTTGTTCGCCGTTGTTTTGTAAGTGTTTCGGCGACGTTGACCGTGAACGTGGTCGATCACCCGCGCTGAGTGCACTAAACTTGCGAACTTTATAGGGCGGGGGCGGCCACCTGTCCACAAGATTTGTGTAACGTCCCCTCAAACGGACAATCTATCTACAACTCGATGTGTGCTGTCACTAAAATAAAGGTAGCATTCACCACACTTATTGACTCACCGTTTCGCACAGAACCTTGGTGAAATGGTTAGTCGTCAAGTGATCAATTGAGTCTATTTATGTAATCTTAATTATCTTTAAATAAATAAACATAGTTATCTAACAAAATTACATTAGGTACCTACTTGTGGGTCAAATAGTAGTGATGACTTTGAAAGAGTTGTTTAAACAACATTGAATCAGAAAAAAATATAATAACCAAAGATCTGACTATTTTTACTTTTAACATGGAAGTGACAACGTAAACGTATTTTTCTGTAGCCAACTTAATTTAACCGACGATGATATACATCATACCTACATGAGCTCTCGTAGTTTCATCCGAAATGTGCACACAGGGAACTACTTTCTATTCCATATTGGCTTATAGGTAGGTATACTATACGATTACTATGTAGTAAGATAAAATTATGACTAAAGTATTAACTTTAGTATTCATCCTAGATCTACCACATTATATTTTTTTAACACATTATTATAGGCAGGTAAGTTTGACATAATATAACAACCCAATATGGAACCGAACAATAGTCAAATGAGCTCTAAAAGTTTGTGGTAAGCTAATCTACAAAAAATCGCATAGAACATCGAATTAAAAAGGTTACTAGGTTAATCACCATTTTGTGAGCTACTTACAGGAATTCAGAGTTAGGAAGTCGTGTTCTTCATAATAACATTTTTATCATTTCCAATGTTATCTATACTAATATTAAAAAGCTGAAGAGTTTGTTTGTTTGAATTATTTTTCTGTTGAGTAGCCCATTTATCGAGAAAGGCTATATAACATCACGCTACGACCAATAGAAGCGGACCAGCAATGAAAAATGTTGCAAAAACGGGGAAAATTGACGCATACGAAGTTGCGCGGGTCAGCTGGTCATTTAATAAAACAGGATCATCATCAGGATCTCATCGTGGAAAAGGCCACCGGAAAATACAAGAAACTAGAAAGTGCCAAATACACTTCCTCGCAAGTAGTATGGAAACGTGTAGGTATGGTACATATTATGGCGAACATCTTAATCGCTGTATCTCACTTAAATGGTGGTCCATGAAAAAATGATAGATACATTTTTTGGCAGAAAAATGCAAAAAAACCCATAATTTACGACCTTCAACGTTGATTTTTTTTTTGTAGACTTGGAACCTGTGGATGCTATTGATGACCACATATTATTTATAATGACCAGCATTCGCACCAATTTCCAGCTGTATGTAAGTTTTGAAGCTGACTTTGACCTGACTACAATAGATACTTTGCGAACATACAAACAAATGATCAAAGTTATATATCATAACAAATGATAATAGTTAAGAAAACGATTTACTTTTGTAAGTAAAGATTCCGCGTGAAAAATTAAGGCCATTCTTTTCTTTCTTTTGCAAAATATGTATACTTATTCATTAAGTAACAGTAAATTGGTCAATATTTATGCACATATAGTTTTTACATTGTAAGTAGATGCTCCTACTATGTTGTGCCCACTGAGGATGATATATTCAATCTCGTGTACTCTTCTTTTACATTTTTACCTCTTGTTTTTGCATCAGTCCTCTAATATGGTGTTTAATATAATGATGGCAGCACCTTACCTGCATACACAGTTTATAAACAAAGAAACAGTGTAAACATTGGCAATTTGAAAAGAATGACCGCGAATTTTTATTGCCTGTTCTTTTCTCCAGCTTTACCTATTGTTTGCGAACAGGCATTACATGTACATGTAGAATCGACTTTTCATAAGTGTGGTTTGAATTTTTATTTTTTCATGAATTTGGATTTTAGGATGAATCATCCTTTTGTGATTCTAAACAAATCCTGAAAGTTCCCAATCGATACGTGTGTCCCTAAAAAAGTCACGCGACCTATAAGGCTTTAGCCCTAAAGCGACAAAGATCACGTAATAAATGTTTTTTTTCCCCGAAAATATCATTAGCAGTCCCGTTGATCGAAAAAACCTTTATACCTTAGAAAATTGTCCAATGAACAATGTAATTTTATTTGATGAAAAGATGAAAAGTTTAGTACGATAAGATATCCTACCCACCTAACATAAGTATTCATCATATTAGACACTATGTGGGTACTATTTCAACAGGCAACGTCGAGATAAAGAGTTCAAACAGGAAATCGTTATGTCGGAAAGGTCAAAGAAAATATATTCATACTGCATTCATAGTGGACTTAAGACCAGGACCGGAGTCTCAAATTCTCTATGGACGCAATTATTATTTTTGAGTGCTGTGACGCAAAACGAACTAACCTTTCAACTAAAAGTTCCTCTATCTGATAAAATAAGTACACAATAGTTATTCCTAAACACGCTAATAAAGGCTAATATTAGTTACATTTTACAAAAAAATTTTTTTCGCTTCTGGTCCCGGTTTGGCTACGGAAGTCTCGGGTTCGATTCCTGAGTCTGGATTTAAAAATTTTCTATCTTTCAAAAATGCAATGATTGTATTTGTAAATAATTTTAGATTTAAGGTGTGTTGTTTTCTCTTCTATTTTTTACTGAGGGTTTTGGTCTGTCAATGTATTACGTTTTCGTATTGAGCGCATTCCCTGACTACCACAATCATTGGAATTTACAGAATAAGTAAGTGAGTTATTAAGGAAAAACCATGAAGCAAGACAATTGGGTATTTGACTACTATCAAAATAAAATATTTTATAATAACCATGTAAAAATATGTCATAAAGTGTTCTGAAAAATATGTTCATTTAATAATTTAACGTGTTTATTAATTTGTAATCTTTAAGAGAAACACTAAAAGTAAATGATTTGACTATAGAAAACGTGACGTCACATGCTAGCATTCCATACAAATTTATACGGAGCAGGTCGTTTTTGACGTTTCTTAAAAAGATACTGATTTGACTTCAGTCAAATACCCTATTCCCCGCGCTTATCTCCGAAGATACTAAGCTTTTTTAACCTAAAGATTGCAAGAAAAAATAATAAGAAGTGTGAATTTTAAAATCGGGGTCATTTTTATGGGGCAACTGAAGAAACTGAAAAAACTTTTGAAAATGGTATGATATTACATGAAAACAAATTTACAGATTATTTATTTTAAAAGAGCATTAGTCCGGCCATAAATACTGTTACATAAAACTTTTCTTTTTTTTCAACTTTTTAATTACTTTGAATTTGGAACGCGTTTATTATTTTTAAAAGTTCTTTCGTTTTCGCGCCATTTCACATTTTTTTAAGCTATTGCATAGCTTCTATCGCGGACCGAATCCAGAAATTCCGTAACGAAAAAACCTCACGCTCCCCACTCCGACGGGCACAGCGGTGACACTTTTTAGTTTTGCCATCTATCGATGAATAGCAGAACTTTTAATTACTTTTTTTTAAATTTAAAAAAAAAAAAAAAAAAAATATTTTATACTTAATAAAAAAAAAACTTGAAAAATTTTTATTATACTTTTTAAAAAAAAAATTACTTAAAGAAAAAAAAAATTAAAAACATTTTTTAAATTTAAAAAGAAAAAAAAATAAAAATATTTTATAATAAAAAAAAAACTTTAAAAGTTTTTTTTTGCTTTTTTTAAAAAAAAAATTAAAGAAAAAAAAAATTAAAAATATTGTTTTTTTTATAATTCAAAATAAACAAAAATATTATAATTGCTTAAGTAGATAAAAATGCTATGCAATAGCTTTGCCGCGGCAGTCCCCGAGTGCCACACATTTTTTTGTTTTCATTATCAAATTACAATATGGATCCCCAACACGAAAAGAAAATAAGATTGCGGTGATTCGCCTTGCACAAAGTGGGTATGTAGCCGTCGGTCATATTCCAGACACTTTGAAAGCTTGGTATCAGCCGTATGTTCGTATTTCGTACTATCAACAGATACAACAACACTTCCTCTGCCGAAGACCATAAAAGATCGGGGCGGCCGCGTGCTGTTAGAACTACAAAAATCTTATCGCGAGAAATGAAGATTCCCGCTAGGACTCTGTGGCGTATTATAAAACAAGACCTGAAGCTCAGTGCTTATCGTCGATAGGTATACAAGACATGCCCTAAATCAATCTTATCAATTAAAGAGAGTGGATCGATTAAAACGCCTTCTGTCGCGATACACAGATGAAGGCCACAGAAATACCCTCTTTACCGATGAAAAAAAATTTACAATTGAAGAGCACTACAATAAGCAAAATGATATAGTGTACGCTCGCAGTTCTAAAGAAGCTGCTCAAGTGGTCGGAAAGGTACAGCGTGGTCATCATCCTGCGTCAGTTATGGTTTGGTGGGGCGTGTCTTATCAAGGGGTCACAAAGCTACATTTTTGTGAGAATGGAGTGAAAACTTCAGCCAAAGTGTATCAAGAGACAGTCTTGAATCGTGTTGTGAAACTTCACAGCAATAGGTACACTTTTTAAAAATGTAGGTACCGTAAACTTTCCAGCAGGACTCTGCACCTGGTCACAAGGCACGAACTACCCAAGCCTGGCTTAAAACCAACTTTCCGGACTTTATAAGAGCTGAAGACTGGCCCTCATCTAGCCCAGACCTCAACCCTTTAGACTACAAATTATCGTCAGTTTTAGAGGACATGGCTTGCTCTAAACAACACGGTGACATTGAGTCTCTTTAAAAGTCTCTGGAGCAAGCAGTGGCGAAATTTCCTATGGAAACAGTGCGTAAATCCATAGATTCGTGGCCAGACAGCTAAAAGGCCTGTATAAAAGCCAAAGGTGGCCATTTTGAATAGAATATTGTTTTTATTTTTTGCTGAGACTTTAATAAATATTACACTACTTCATTAAGTACTAAAATACTAACTGTAGTTTCCCAAGGCAAGAACTTATTGTTTTTATTTGTGGTCCCACTCAAAAATAATGGCCAAATCCCTACACGATCTCGGGACCGCGGTCCCGGTCTCCGAAACACGCGACCCACACGGGCGGGCACGCATATGAAAGCATGCTCAATAATAAATTAATGGACATTGCACCACAATAATGCACCATTACGTCATTTATTAAATTTCACTTATCAAGAACCATAATAATAGCGAAATAAGATCCTATCTAAGTTTTCTTTTTCAGATGCTAAAATTAATTAGGTACCTACCTAATTCGTGGAAGAAGTCTCAAGTCGAAGGAAACCGTAAAACAAAATTCGCTGAAATGTGCTAAAGGCCTTGTATGTATGATATATATGGAGTGGTGAGTGAAACGATGGTGTACCTAGTTATATTAAAAGCCTACGTTGAAAACAATATCTTCAAGGATGTTACGAAGCTTCGACACCGACTCCGAAAGGTCGGAACTTCCTATTGATTTTACACCTCCGACTCCGACTTCGGCTTCGACACTATTAAATCGTACGTTTTAATCGGAGGTCGAAACTATACCTATGCTAATTTTTATATACATATATCGCGGGTTCGAGTCCCGCCCGAGCAGTTTCAATATGACTCAATAGTGTTTCTATGTACTATTTTTTTTTCTTATGCCTTTTTCCAACATATTTCTTTTTACATCACCGATTCCGAAAACCACCTCCGGAACATAACAATATAAAAAGGAATCATTGAAATGTATGTACCTAATCGCATATCTTCAAAACGACTGCACCAAATTGGACTTGATTCTTTTTTTATTGTGTTCGTTATTGTATTTTTTTAATCGTACGAAAAAATACGTCCGTGCGAAGCCGGGGCGGACAGTTAGTAGGTAATAAAGTTTATAATAGCAATAGCTTTTTTAAATACTTAGTTTAATACCATTGTTTACAACCTACAAAGTCAAAAACATATACTTAAGAAAATATATACTGCTAAAAATAAAAATCAATCTAATCTGCAACTGTCAGAATATGGTTTTGTTCACTTTTGCACGAGCAGAAAAGAATTAGAAATATCATCACAGTGTAATAAAGAGCACTTACTTGTTGCGTATTGCAGGTACCTACCTATTACCTACGGAATTATATTTGTATTTTTATATGTCCTTATAATATCCACCAAATATGGAGTACGAACACGACAACCGGAGAAAAGCTTAACCCAGTAAATCAAACATAATAATATGATAATGTATCGAGAGTTGGGAATCATTATGGAAGATTACTATAGGGAGGAATAAGTGGCGTGGCCGAGTGGAATGGAACCGGCGACCTTGCCAGTGCGAGGTCATGCCACCCGCGCCCTTACCCCGGCACCACCTCGCCAGCTTCTACCTGCCTCTGCGGACGTCACTCCGAACCCACACACTGTTAACATAAATGCCACCAAACTCAAGGCGCACACGACATACCTACGTTTGTTTTGTTACAAAATATATATTTTATAATAATGTAGTTTGTTAAATTTATGTAGGTAAATAATAGATTTTTTTTATAAAAGACAACGTCGCAGGGGATTCAACAAATACGTATTGTATTTGTACAAAATATAAGTATTTATGTATGTATTGGAATGTCTTAAAATGTTGTCCCGTATGGGAAACGAACATACGACCTCTTGTGCACCAGCCGTACCATTGCGCCATCGAGGCAATCCATTGTTTGGACTACGTCGGTAGCGCAGTATACCACCAAAAGTATGCCATCTTATTTATGTATACACTCATCTAAATTGAAAGAAAATGTTTAGATGGCATTATAAAACGCAATAAATACCAATATACCCTATATTATAGTGTTATTATTAGTTAACATTGCTGATTACTTAGTTTTAAATTCTATCGAGATGGGGCCGGGGTCCGGTACCTGTCGTAAACGGAGAACTACGCAATAGGGTTTATGTTGTGTAGGTAGGTACTTAAGTTTAGTTATAAACGCGATCT
This sequence comes from Herminia tarsipennalis, assembly GCA_945859575.2. Taxonomy (NCBI): domain Eukaryota; kingdom Metazoa; phylum Arthropoda; class Insecta; order Lepidoptera; family Erebidae; genus Herminia; species Herminia tarsipennalis. Next base: position 14,309,202 of record OX243840.2, read on the forward strand.
GCGGGTAAGGGGCATGGACGGTCGGGTCGGAGCCGAGAGCGATGACGGCGCTGCGCGGCCTTGGCCGTGATCGCGCGCTCGATATAGCCCGGCCGAACGCCCCGCCTGCCGCCTGCCTGCCTACCTCCTCCTTCCTCCCACGTACCATCGTCTTCTCCCTACATTTCTACCTCATCCCACGTTCTATTCCTTCCGAATATCTGATATTTACCAGTTGTTTCCGACTTACAAGATGCGAACCAAAATACGGCCAAAATTAGACCAAAGAATTATTCTTTTGAAATTCAGCTGAACTTAAAAAAATAGCAGAGCTAAGAATACGAACCTAAAGTTATGCTAGTCAAAATGATAGTAACCGCCTTACCTTTTGCACCGTTGAACCTACAATTGCGTAATAATGCTTTATTTTCAACAAAATGACAAAAGGTCAAAAACATAACGATACAGCGTATTTATACTGCAAACTGGGTATAAAGTCGCTCAATAGTACTTAGTAGGCAGACGGCGTAGTTAGGGCGAATCAGAATTAGACACCAAGGCCACCAAGCGAAGTGATATCATTTATATGGCGTGTCTGTCCCTGAACTCCGCCGAGTGACGCACGTGGATTCAAATATCACCCTGACCTTAGTCATAAAAATAATCTTGGTAATGCCAGCTAATGGAACTACTTTCTACCTAAACACATTTACTAAGGGTCAACATCCATGACGTTACCTTGTCTGATAATTAAATTACTAATCAACTTGTTTTACAATAAATGACAATAATTATTTTTGAAAGAATCATTTTTAGAGAGAAAAGCTTTCATAAGTTTCAAGTTGAAGCATTAAAATCGCACTTACTATCAAAAATATTTACAACAAATAGGTATATACATATTTATTTCAAAAGAAAATGTATAACTTATACCAAATACTTTAAAATTAAATTATTTAGTTTTCTTGCCTTTCTTTTTTGGCGGCGCCCTATTCTTTTTTGGCGGCGCTTTATTAGTCTTAGAAGATTTGACCTTTTTACCGCGACCCTTGGTTTTTTCCTTGGCCTTTTGCGCGCGCATGTCTTTCTTCATCCGAGGGTCGACTACCTTGTAATGTCCTTTAACTCCTTGAGGTCGTTTCATCCGTTTGCCGGTAGTATGTTTCTTAGCTACAACGTAGGTTACTTTCTTCTTTCCGTCTGTCTGCGCCTTTTTATAAAGTTGTTTTATCTGTTGAGATTTTTCTCTTTCTGACATGTCGGCATTTTCCATAACTGCCTCGACCTTCTTCTTTGCACGCTCCATTTTCTTTATCATACGCTTCTTCTTTCTTGCCTTCGCCTCTATCACTTTCTTGATAGGTCTCGCGTTTATATCTTGAAGTCTGTTTTTATATTCTTCAGTATATTTCTGTAAGTGATAAGATTGTATTATGCAAAGATACTAAGGCGATTTTGCTTAAAAACTAAAAATAGTATTTCTGTGAGAGGTATATGGATCTTTACATTATAATAATAACTTAGTTAATATCTAAAACAGTGACCTCGTTTTGAACAATATTCGAGGTTAAGAATATCGTATTACCTACCCTTTCATACTATTTCGGAATGTTAAGTAACGTCACGGCCCTGCTTACGCATTTAACTTACACTAGACCTTGAACTAAAATAGTTACCCCCCTATAAAGAGCTAATACTCGTATTATATCAATCCCGACGACATTATTGTAATCAATTGTGGTTAAGGCGTAAACACCCAACGCGACAGTAATTTACTTCATATTTACTCAAAAATACATTTGTTTTATTCATATTTAAGTTGGGAAAATATAATTCAATCCGCTGATAAACCACAATCGCCCATAAGCAAAATGTTTTGATTCTTCAAAACATTTTGTTGTTAACGAGGTTGTATGAAGTTGACGAGATATTAGCACAATAAACTGAAAGTTCTATAGTTCTAGTTCTTATCCTCAAATCAATTTAATATTTGAACATAAAACCATACCTCTGGTACAATGACTGGCTTCTTCATGTGTTTTTTCTCATCATCTACAAACCAATCTGGCAGATTTTTATCATTGAAAGCGTATCGATTCCAGCCGTCGTCAATGAGATCTCTTTTAAATTTTTTCGAAGTTGCTATCATAGTGCCGAGAGCAAGTGTTTCGGCATCCATTTTTAGATTCTTCTTTAGCCTTTTTAAATCTATAAGAAATATTACATATTTTTAATACATATCAAGACAAAACATTTTCATATCCTTATGCTTCGATAGAATTGCATATTAAGTAGCATAAAAATGTTAAAATAAAAAAGGTACAATATTAGTACTATGTGCATTAAATAGAATTATAGTTTTTACATACCTGGATCCTGTGCAACAACTTCAAACCCATCTTTTTTACTTGCTTTAGCACCAGCTTTACCATCTGTTGGTGTAACATTGTCTTCTACCTCATAATCACTATCAGAAGAATCGTCATCGGAACTCTCATCTTCCAATTTTCTTTTAACACCAGTTCTTTTCAGTTTATCAGAAACATTGTCTTCAGCGACTTTTTTACCTTTTTCTTTATATGTTTCTGCTAGTTTGTCTAAATCAACTCCCTCATCATCGTCTTCATCAATATCCTTAAAACTATCTTTCTGAAACCATAACTCTGCTTTTTTAGACCGCTTGGAAACTGGGTCAGTGTTGTCCAAATCAGTCAACAAGGGATGGTTTTTCGGTATAGTCGCCGATTTAGTTAACTGACTGTTGCGTTGAGTATTTAGCTTTGTAATTTTATCAACCTTTTTCTTTTCAGTATCGGAATCCGAGAATGCTGAAAAAATAATATTTACAGTATAATACAAAATTAACATATTATGTACATCAAACATGAAACAAAAGAAACAACACTTTTTTTGGCTGTTCAATAAGTCAAGGATTTTTTGTTAAGGTTTAAAATCAATAAGTATCAAAGAGATGTTTCGACTAGTCGCCGAAAAGCCGGTTAAATATTAGGTGTTAAGAAAATATTGAAGAATTTCGTGTGCTTAACAGCGTCAATAAACTAATTTAAAGAAAGAAGGATAGCTTGACGTTTCGACCGAATGACACCGATACTCGTCGTTGTGAACGAGAGTCGGCGCAACCCAGACTAAATGTCAAGCAATTCCTACGAAATATTTCGATTTAGATTTCAGAAGATCAGGTTGGCTGACTAATCTGCCTTTTTGCAGCCAAATAGCCGGCCTGTCGGCCAAAGAAATGTAATTATATTAATATCAATCACCCAGAAAAGTAATTTAATGAAGCTATAACAATAATATTTTACCTAACGTCTCTTTGTCTTGTTCTGTATCAGAATCCGATTCTAATTCCAGCTCACTGTCCGAATCTTTGTAATAAAGTCCTGAAGAGTCCAACTTAGATGATTCTGTGTCATACTTTACATATTTTTGTTTTATTTTAAACTCATCATCTGAGTCGTCACTGGCTTCTGCAACAATATCAGGTTGCTGGTCTACCATGCGAGCTAATTCCTGGAATTATAAGAAATATACTAATATTATAAAGATGAAGAGTTTGTTTGTTTGTTTAGTTGAACACACGCTCAGTAACTACTGGCTAGAATTGAAAAAAATATTTTAATGTTGAATAGTCCATTTATTGACGAAGGGTGATGTTATTATTTTTGGTATAGCGCAAAGCTTAGAACCCTAACAAAATCTTAACTTTAAGAAATCATATAAAAAAAATAAAAAGGAAAATATTGAAAACCTGTAGAGTTCTAAGCCATTATAGTAGTCGTGTGTTCTTCGTGCTATCGTGCTCATTGCGTCGCGTAGTACGAAATCCATGGTTATTATCCAAAAATAAATGATGATTACATTTCAAATCTTTTTGTGAACAAGATTTGGACTGTTTGAATGATTAATGAATTAATTCATGATTGATAAATTGATTAATTGTAAAATATATGTGGTCCAAAAACTACCTCATTGGATTGTGTTACTGATTCGTTTGCACTATACCAAAAATAACGTTGTTTATACGCTATAATTATATCATCACGCTACGTGCAATAAAAGTGAAGCACCAATGAAAAATGTTGTAAAAACGAGGAAAATGTATGCAGACGAAGTTCAACGTGAAGGGTCGGCCATTCACAGATTTCATTGAAGGTGCAGAGTGCAATGGCATAAAACACCGAGAGTACAGAAGGAAAGCTACATATGTATTTCGATCGGGCAACACATAGGTATTGTTTACAGACATGAAATCTCGGAACACCTCCATAGATCCCGTGTCCATGTCTGATGACAACGAATCAGTTGCTTGAGCGCGTTTGTATAATGCTTTTATGTACTCGTTTTGAAATATTGACCAAAACAAACAAAATACTTAAATATGTGGTCACATGGGCGTACCCAGCTTTTGATCTAGATGGATCCCCTACCTAGCCACCTACCTTGGGGCAACAAGATTTTTTTGAACTGGATCCCCATTTTTTATTTGAACAACAAGCGTCAAGACTATAGCCATGATTTTTAGAACTATTTTTTACATAAACTACACCAGTTACCGCTGAACAAGGCGGGGAGGGGTGGGGGGGGAGATACATCGAGGGAGTGGTACCGAGGATAAGAAGACTTTAAAAGTGACATTTATTTAGCATATAAAGTCACTGCGCGAGTCGAGCTGGCGAGCGCAGCGCGACCTTAGACGCTGTTGAACAAGCTAGGGACACAGCGTGGACTCACAAATTACTGCGCAAACAGAGGGGCGCAGCGTAAACTTAGAAGCTATTGAGCGAGCTGTGAGCTGCAGAGTGATCTAAAATTCAAGCGCAAAAAGAAGGTACAGCGTGTATTTCACTGTGCAACGGGGAGCAACGTCTTAAACATCACTGCGCAGCAAAGTTGCCTATAGCGAATTTAGAAGTCATTGCGCGAGCTAGCGAGCACCATGTTAATTTAGAAGCCATTAAATGAGTTTGGAATTGAAGAGTGCAATTTGCTACTTACATCATAAACGCTCATAGAAAGAATAACAAGGGTAAGCCATTCTGCTGAACAGTCGTTCTGATATTTCAGCATTCCATTTATTTCAAACAAATATTGTTCGTGTGGCAAACGATTTAATTTAATTACTTCTTAGCTCGAAATTGAAAGTTGAAAAATAAGGGGCGCAGCGTAAACTTAGAAGCTATTGAGCGAGCTGTGAGCTGCAGAGTGATCTAAAATTCAAGCGCAAAAAGAAGGTACAGCGTGTATTTCACTGTGCAACGGGGAGCAACGTCTTAAACATCACTGCGCAGCAAAGTTGCCTATAGCGAATTTAGAAGTCATTGCGCGAGCTAGCGAGCACCATGTTAATTTAGAAGCCATTAAATGAGTTTGGTATTGAAGAGTGCAATTTGCTACTTACATCATAAACGCTCATAGAAAGAATAACAAGGGTAAGCCATTCTGCTGAACAGTCGTTCTGATATTTCAGCATTCCATTTATTTCAAACAAATATTGTTCGTGTGGCAAACGATTTAATTTAATTACTTCTTAGCTCGAAATTGAAAGTTGAAAAATAAATAGAATTTTAGGTTTTTCTTGCGTCCAATCGAAAGGCACATACATTTTTACATTAAAATTTATTTTTTAAATGTACCAATTAAATCAAAAACAATACTTGTACAGACCCTAATTTTTTCCAATTATTTACTATGGTGATGTGTGTTATTTTGAGCCGCATGCAGATCTGCTAAATAAGCTCGATTGACTTCTCATCTTCGATCAATTGCATTCGATTCATATTCAATCGCCGTAAATACGACCATGTGTCAAATTATCGCACCCAGCTGACATAGTTGCCTATTCGGCAGCACCGTAGCCTAAGGGCCCTGACTTTGCGTTACTCTATTCTTATACGATACTTTCAGTATCTTTGCTCTAACCATGTCAGAAATCTCAGGTCTTCTAATACCCTCCAACATCTTTATTCATCTCACAGCTCTGGTATTATCCATTCTTCCTTCACAGTTACGGCTTCTCTTTTATGGCATGCGCTCCCTGTGGAAATCAGGACGTCCACCAATCGTAACGCATTTAAAAAGTTCGTCAACCGTTTAGAGATAGCCTGGCAGATTTAGTAGAGTAGTTGTTTGGCTTTCTCATGTTTATAAGTTACATGTAGATATATATATATATAATTTTGTACGTATTATTGTATCTATTATATTATATGTATTTTATTATATTTATTTTATGGTATCTCCTTGTTTCTTTTTTAATTAATACATATGTATTTTACATCTGTAATTTTTTTTTATAATAAGCACCTGCCACATTTATCTTTCCACCTCCCAAAGGTTCACTGGTAGAGAATGCCTATAGCATTAATTCCGCCTTTTACAATGTATTTGCAGGGAGTTTTTAAATAAAATAATAGATTTGTTCGTGACTACCTCACAAACGAATTCCTGAGGAAGGTATATATGTATTTAAAAAAAATACTATTCCGGAACTTAATCTAACAAATCTGGGATTGCCGAAAGAATGTTCATACTAACATATACGTATCAGATCATTCAACCTATTTCACTCTATCTACTCCGATCACTGGTAATCGTTTATGTCACTGCACGAATAAGGCGGTCAAGCGCAATTCTTAAAGTTACTGCGCAAGCAGAGCATAGGTTATTGCATGAACTGACCAGCGTAGCGTTCAGTTTAAAACCAATGGGCAATGCAATTGGAGCCGCAGCGCGATCACAAAAGTTAGAGCACGCAGCGTAGGATGTACTTCAAATTCACTTTGCAAGCAGAGGGGCGTATCGTGAAGGTTGAATTCGCTGAGGTAGTTGACGAGCACAGTGTGAACTCATGTCGCCGCGAGCGACGACAAGTGAAGCGTGTATTTAGAAACCACTACGTAAGTTAGTGCCCGCAGCAACGTCTTAAAAGTCACTACGCAAACAAAGGGGCACGGGAAACAGTATTGACGAGCATAGGGGAGCTTAGAAGCCACTGCGCGAGTAGGGAGCCCAAAGCAACCTTTAAGACAGAGAGGTGGTGCTGGTGAACTTAAAAACAGATGAGCAAGCAGGGGCCACGCGACAAAAGGACAAAAGGACTGAGCGTGAATTTAAAAGAACAACACCTCTAACTACGAAATGAAGCCACTGCGCTAGCAAAGGGTAGCAGCGCGATCTTGTATTGCCTTGAGGTCCGGTGCCCTACCTTGCCTTGAAATGTCGTCAAAGTTCGCACCCTCCGCTCAGATACCTTTTTCTAAAACTATCTCCCATTCACACAGTGGATTTTTAAGACGGGGTTTATTTTTAGGCCATTTAGAAAAATAATGTAGAATGGGGGCTACAGCTACCTTCATTTTCTGTATTTTATACCCATATTTAGTTACTAACGATAGTTATTTTATCTCACACTTACCAACAATATTTGTTATGTACTTAGGCATTCAGGTTCTAAGGGGGGGGGGGGGGGCTGCCCCCCTGGGTACGCCCATTCTTGTATACAATACTAATTGAAAATATATTTTTTTTTTTACTTACCTCAGCATTCTTTATATCAGACAGTTTAAACATGTCATTACTTTCTAAAATAGGGCCATCATCGCCTTTAAGAACCATTTTCAAATTCATTTTTTCAGCCAATTTTTGCCTTTGTTTATTTAATTGCTTCCGCTTACGTTTCGACTGACGCCTTTCTTCATCCTAAAACAAAATAACAGACTGGCTAGTTGTGGATCAATTCCCATACAGACCAAAATTTAAAACACTAATTCCTAGTTGGAGTGTAATTTGTGTCCATTTTCATAAAAAATATAACTAACATTGTGGGTTGCACACTACTAGACATTTTATTAACCCTTGCAGCTAACATATATAGCTTGTTTAGGACTGGGTTCACTTCTTTAGTATGTGGTACTGAACAAACTAACCACTTTTATTTCATAAATACAACACAGGGCTTGTACCCTAATCCTTTAGTTGTTTTTTTTTACAAATATATTATTATAATAAATAATATCTTGGGACAAATCACACAGCATCATCTGATTACAAACTAATCAGAGCTTGTACAATGGCAACCAGACAACTGATAAACATACTTATATATTGCTATTACTATTACACCCAGACACAGAATAAACCATCATGCTCAACACACAAAGTTTTACCGGGGGTGGGGATTGATCCCACAACCCTCAACTTAGCAGTCTGGGTCACTAACCACTAGACCAACAGGTCAGTCAAGATATAGATAAACTAGAATAAATGGCTGTATGGAATCTTATAAAAAGTTCACCTGCAGGCCAGCAATTGTCTCATCAACATCATCCTCACCATCCTCTTCTTTATCTTCATCAGCTTCTACTTTGGTTTCTTCATCATTCCCCTCTTCGTCCTCTGTCTTATTCTGAAAAATATATAACAAAAAAATATCAGATAATAATACATATGTACATTACAATAATAGATCTCCATACAGTATTCTTATAATAGTATTTTAGGCTCTAGATTGAGGAGACATGTCATGTAGGAACTGTAGCTCAGAATATAATTTATTTTACAAAATTAACTATAAATTTTGATTGCACATTTAGTAACATACAGTAATCCATAGGCATTTACAGAATTATTTTCATGTGGAGTTAGTACCAGGAGGAAAGACTTGACTAACAAATTCTATACCATGTTTTGGAGTGGGTGAGAGGGGTTTGTAAAACTCCAAATGCAGCTGACCTGGATTAGCCTATGCAGTAAACATCTTGGATTGCCAAGTTTGTATTAGCTTAAATTTGTTTGTCTATTTGTGTTATGAAATAAGATAAAGAATATTCACCTGTGAGGCTTTCCATTCTTTCATTTGCTTGAACCAACTTAACAGAGCTTTTAAATCCTTTCTGCCTAGGACTTTGATGTCTTTACAGCATTCTTTTATTTCAGCAGTGGTCTTTGGATGTTCAGCAACAGATTTATCATCTAGAACAATCTGCAAAGCAAACATAAAAACAAATATAACACTTTTATATAATTTTTTTTTGTGATTTTCTAATGATTAAAAAGCTACATCTTTAAGATTTTAACAATATTTAATCAAAACAGCTTGTCGGGTGATATAAAAATTAAGTAAAATATTAAAAATTATGTGGGATATGGCAAGACAAATATTTCCTACATTAACAAATGAATCTTCTTCTTCTTCAAACAAATGAATAGGGTTTAAAAAAAAGTCTTACCTCAGAACATCCTTGAAGTAAATCAATAGGATCCTGGTCTGGATCTAAAAACTGTGATAATAGAACTTTGTGGTGTGTTGTGTAATCATTTTCTAGATACCCTTCAGCCTTAGCCTTCTTTTGTTTCTCAGGATGTAGAATGTTCATGTGTTGTTTCTTTACTATATCCAGATCTTCAAATACATGTTTTGGATCAAGGAACTTGGGATCTATAGTATCAGGAGCAATATAGCCCTGACATACCACAAATATTTCAGAAGACTCATTACGAGAAGCTTGTGGCTTAGTAGCATGAACTTTTTTGAAGAATTGCTTCAATACCCACAAAAGCGCATGATAATCTTTAGATCTAAATACTTTAGTAACGAACCAACCCCCATCTCTTAAGAAACCAGTTGCCAATTTCAAGGCGCTCAGCGTAAGAGATGCTTGTTGATATGCATCATGGATCCAATTCAAACCAACATTAGGAGCTCCATCATGGAGTACAACATCTGCTTTCCATGTTTTTATTTCTTTCTTTATAGCTGATTTACATTTTTCTGTTGTAATATCCTCAGTAAGGCCAATGCAACCAGGTACTGGTTTAATCGGAAATAAATCTACACCAATGACGACACTGGAGAGAGGCATATTCTGGTGGGCCACCTGCATCCACCCACCCGGCGCTGCACACAAGTCGATACATACTCGTGATTTTTGTAAGAAACCAAATTTCCTATTCAACTGAATCAATTTAAACGCAGCTCGAGAACGGTAACCTAAAATCACATGTAACACGACATTATACACATGCACAGAGCACAATTTTATTGTGTCATTCGCATTTATAAATTAGTACTTACCTGTTTCTTTAGCGAGCTGGTAATATTTATCCTTTCGCTGTTTTCCTACTTTTGTCTTTTTACCCATATTGGCAAAATATTATAATCACACCATAACAATCACCAATTATAACCTTGACGTGTTTACAACTGCACCAAACTTTTTGAGGTTATGACAACATGTCTGTCACTAACGTCACTGAATGACAGCAAATGTCATAAAACATTTTTGAAACAAAAATTAACAAAGGAAGCAACTGACACAGCCTAATTTAATAAGCTGCAACACTGCTAAATCGTGGTATGCTATGATTGGTGCAATAGTTTACATTTTTATTTTATGATAAAATGGTAACTAACAATCAATCTTCGCAATCCTTAAATTCTAATCTCGTAATCCCGTTTCTGTGATTCTAATAAACCCGTCCGTCACCCAATTGCCACGTACACGTATTTTCTGAGGCTTGTCCGCCTGACCTGAGAAAAAAAATAATTTTGATTGGCTACACTGTATATATTTTACAATAGCAATTGGAATTTCATCAAAATCACCATTGTTTCGTATCAAGTTGTCCATAGTTTATGCGTAACGTATTCTATATTTAATCACACTTCTAGCATCGTGCAAATCGCATTTAAACCCTGTACAAGTTTTGAGAGTTAAACTTTTATTTATTTAAAAAGCAAAGTAAATCTACGTATTTAACAGTTGTCCTCATCATGACTCCTAATCTCCAGACTTTCGTCAACAGCTTTCAAAATCGCCTGTAAGTACAATAATTTCTATAAAATTGTTATAAAATATATGCACGTCCAATACACTTAAATATGCTAATTTTGTTGTTTCACAAGGTTAATTAATGACTACGTCATTCTAGAACATTACAGTACAACGTAGGTTCGTGCTGGAAAATAATTTGTGAACCTGAACGGACAAACAACGAAACGCCCTATTGATACATGAGTTATTCCTAGTTCTTTCGCTTTGCCTCATTATGATGATAGCTATTGCACCAAGATATCATCATTTTGTTTTTATTTCAGGGAACCTCCAGTTCGTCAACATCTTAAAAATGTTTACGGTACATTAATGATGACTTGTGGATCAGCTGTGGCTGGGGTCTATGTTGATATGTATACTTGGTTCCAAGCTGGCATCTTGTCTGCTATTGTTGGAGCTGGTCTGATGTTAATGTTGATTGCTACTCCTGATAATGGCAAGAACACAAACCTTCGTCTTGGATACCTCCTTGGTTTTGGGCTCACATCAGGTAAAAATATTATTAAAATATAAAATAAATATTTTCTAGCTTACCATCAGATACTTATATCAATATTTGAATGTTAACAGGTTTCTAGAAAGCTACATGACAGAAGTTTAACTAATGCTGTATTTATTGTTCCACAGGAATGAGCTTATCACCTCTCCTTGAATATGTCAGTTTTATTGATCCCTCCATCATAGTGACAGCACTATTGGGCTCAACGCTAGTGTTTGTTTGCTTCTCCATTGCTGCCATGCTGGCTGATCGTGGCAGCTTTCTTTTCCTTGGTGGAACACTCATGACATTGTTAACATCTATGTCCATTATGGCTCTGGCAAACCTTTTCATGCAATCTCATTTCCTGTATCAAGTAAGTAAAAAGACATTTATCCTTGGTGTTCTATAAACAAGGCAAAATATAACAGACATGACATGTTAATATTGTATTTAGGAAAAATGTCCAGTGAATAGCACATTTTTTTAATAGGCATTACTATAGTTTCTATGATTTTTATTCAAACTATTTTATATGCAATAGCTTTTATCTGCAATAAAACTATATTGTTCTTATTTTAAAGTTAATGTAGTCATATACATACTACACAGATTATTTCTTATCAGTTTAAAAGATCTTTTGTTAGAAACTTATCTGAATTGACAAATATATGCTGTATGCATTCTGCATCCCATAACCACTGGGGGTCTCACAGACCCCAATGGCTACTTTTTACTTATTATATATTTTATAGGTAGGATTTTGATCTTCCTTTCTAAACCTTGGTAACACACCAAATCCTGTGGTGATTAAATGTGCTAGGTTAATGTAACAGTTAAATATTTTCGTAGTGGGGTCTGTGAGACCCTATGTCAGTGTTGATGCAAGTTTTTTATAGTTGTTATTTTTATGTTATAGGTAAAATTTTGACCACCTAAAAGATAGCTAATAACCAATCAATGCAACAGACAACCATGTATTGTCTATTCTGATTCCTAAAAAACTCAAAAAGGGTGGTGTGTTATTTGGTGGCTTAGGTGCTAGTACTAATAGTAAATCTACAAACATTCCTAGAACAAAATACTGTTACATCAAATAGGAATAAGTCAATTCTGAGAATAGTTAATTCCTACTGTTTTTTTACAGTTTATAACTCTCTACAATTGATAAATAATGGACTGTAAACAAATATTATTACCTGGAAATTTTCTTTGTTGGAGATATATTTTCTAAAGCCAGTGTTGTTTTCCTAATTGAAAAATAAACTATATATAGCTAGTAATAAATATAGCTTATTTCAAACATTTCAAAATTATGGAAGCTTTATTGTAATATAGTTGTAACTCTGGTGATTGTGTTTGTTGAAGAGTGATCATGAACAGTTTTATCTAAAACTTTAGTTGAAGTGTAAGTGAATTAGTAGGATAAAACATGAGAATACTAACCTTTATAAATGGTTTCAAACAGAAATATAATGTCAAAATTTGTTGGTTTTGGCTTTAAACCGGCTTGTAATGCATATAGTTAAAAAGGTATTTATTTATCTGAAAAGTATTATTCATATTTTTAAATGGAATGATAACATTTAAAAACTTTAAACTAGATAATATAATATCATATAAGCTTTTAATCTAGAGAAGAGGCAGAGGAGTATAGAAATACATACTAAAACAAAAATAACTCTTGTCTTTGATTTAATTATATTTTTTTTAGAATACTAAGTTAATTATTTATATAACAAAAAAATGTTGCTTTTAAAAGTAAATGCTTAGAGTATTTAAAAAGGTTGGGGTCCAGGAGACCCCACATCATTATTAATGTAAGTAAATTCACGTTGGTGGCTAAGGGTTAAGAAGATAAGAAATAGTCATTAATTATTGTCTTAAGAAATTATAACAAGAGACCAAAAGAAATAAACTGATGGGTCTGATTTTAGACTAAAAGTATAATTTGCAATAACCACGAAAACCAGACAACAGTCATAGTTTTATTTTTATTTTACAGGCTCATCTTTATCTCGGTCTTATGCTCATGTGTGGATTTGTACTGTTTGACACACAACTGATCATTGAGAAGCGCCGCATGGGCAGCAAAGACTTTGTACAACATGCCCTTGAGCTCTTTATTGACTTCATCGGAATGTTCAGAAGACTGCTTATTATTCTTTCCCAAAAGGTATGTTATATTCAGAAATCACTGATAGATATTTCAAGAACAACCAACATCCACAAAACTTGTAGACCTAACCCAAGTCTTGGAGATGAGACATGTCACATTACATCTTCATAGGGTTTCTATATGCCAGACCCTCATGATGTGAAATTCCTCACTGCACTTTTACTCTCCATTGTTCACATAATGTGCAGTTCCATTATACACCTAGTCAAATGGCCGTATTTTTTTTTAATATTTTTTCAACAGCCTCTAACAATCTCATGAGTCCAGTGTATTAAATCTATATTCTGTTAAAAACGGAGTATCTTACTCGGCGTGACTTAGACAGTCATTGGGATTATTGCTACCTTTAACCAAATAAATATTATTGCACAAGTACAGACAAAGTTGCCGCATGTACTGTCTAATACTGGAATTTCTCAGCACTGAATCACAACATCATTATTCACTACCAGTCATCAATAGTTACTGTTTTATTGAAGTATTAGCTTTTCCCCAGGGCTTCGCCCCATAGATCGGGTCGCGATAAAATCTTACATCCATTCTCAAGGTTCAAGCTATTTGCTTACCAAATTTTATCTAAGTAAATCTGGCCAGTATCTTCAGAAGTAATAATACATACAAAAACAAACAAACCCTTCATCTTATTTACAGAAGTATAGTTTTGTAATTGCTTTAATTAATTATTGTTTTCCAGGAGGAGCAAAATCGCCGCCGCAAACGTGAATAAATATCACCATTACAAGCCAATTCCATAATTTCGCAAAACTTAACATTATTACGAAGCAGTGACGTAGAAGGCATCGAAGGTGATTCAACAACTTTTCTGGAGTTACAAGTTTTGCCAATTTAGGAAATAAATTTACTTATTATTTTGGGAAGGAAGGGAACTTCAAACATTGTTTTATTATTATTTTGTTATAATTAAAATGATATTTAAGAAAATTTATAAATTATTACTGTATAACATGGTAAAAATAAAGTCAAGCTCACTGTAAGCAATACTTGTTTGTTCTAAATTTAATATTTTGATTTACACTTTTATTGACGTGAACCGCACCATCCCTTTCAAATAAAAAGTAAATATTGACTGCAAAGCGTAAAAGAGATAAAAAACTCGTGCGGCCCTGTTTCTCTGACAGGTATTGTCCACCAAGTAGCGTTCTCTTTCTATCTTAGAGTGGTAAATTTTGTGAGATTACGGCGCAGTCCTGTTATTTACGTCATGTCTGCCATCTACCATCCATTGCAGAGTCGTAGCATAAGGAAAAATACTACGGAATTATAAGTCATTTTCGACAACATATTCTTGTCGCACCGGGCCGAATGTTGCCTTTCCACTACAGAACAGTGTATTCTATTAGGATGACTATGTAGGGTAGTTTTACTAAACAAGTCGTTAATTTTATTAGAGATGCCTAGTACTTACTTAAAATGTCTTGGCCACTGTAGGTACTTATAAGGTAAATAAAATTATTCTCATTTGCGATAAAGAATTGATGCATTCTATTTATATATAATCTAATATATAAAATTCTCGTGTCACAGGTTTCGTTGCCATACTCCTCCGAAACGGCTTGACCGATTTTGATGAAATTTTTTGTGCTTATCCGGTATCTATGAGAATCGGCCAACATCTATTTTTCATACCTCTAAGAGTTTGTTTGTTTGTTTGAACCCGATAATCTCAGGAACTACTGGGCTGCATTGAAAAAATAGTTTATTGTTAGATAGCCCATTTATCGAGGAAGGCTATAGGTTATAACATCACGCTACGGCCAATAGGAGCGGAGCAGCAATGAAAAATGTTGTACAAAAAAAAGGAAGAAAAAAGGGAAAATTTACGCAGACGAAGTTGCGCGGGTCAGCTAGTATATATATATTATAATAAACAAAAAATGTGAAAAACAACATTATCACCACACAATGTCATGTTATTAAGATAACTGTCTACATAATGATAAGCTGTGATTGTTTGATATGAATTTGAAATGAGTGGGTAACTATTTACTCATTTATGTACCTACCTATAGTTGTTGTAAGTTTGCCATTTTGCTAAGTAGGTACCTACTGTTTTACGAAACGCTAAGAAGAATGATCCCTTGACGTGCACGCCATCACAGCCATCCGAGGTTCTTTTCGCTCTTGCTTGCTTTGCCCCACCAACTTGCTTTATTACGGATTATTGACGAACACAGGTAAAATCGTTAACAACAGGTAAATCTATTCTACCCTTGAGGCCAGAATAAAACCGTACAGACATATTTTAAATTTCAGTACCAACAAGGTCAATCATATCATTAAAACAACAATAGTGAATAATTTGCGAAAAAATATACTTCATCCATAACAATCAGTGATAGGTAGGTATAAAATATTTTGCTAAGTTTTATAATAAAAGGTAAAACTGCTGTATACCAAATCAAATAGTTTACAATATTAATTAAACTATCAACTACCATTTTCCTCGTGTGGATGCACCTTATTTTTGTCATAAATAAACATTTTCCTAGCTCTATCTAGCTCACTATTTATTAGTATGCTGATAAAGTTTATAACGTTAGCTTCCCCATTCTGAACCTCTCTCCGTGGGTTTGAAACATCTACTCTATTCGTCATAGTAGGTCCACTTTCATGATTTTTCCCCTCTGGTGTAGATGTCTTTTTATGCTTTCTTACAACATAAAGCTTTCGTGATATATTCACTCTATAACAACAATTACAACCTTTAAAGCACTTATAAGATGGGGCTTCCGAGTCACCATTCCTAACTACATATTCATATGTTGACACACCTAACATAGATATATAAACGTGGAAACAGCATAAATGTAATAAGGCACAAGCTATTGCCAAGGCGATCACACAAAAAAATATTAAAAATATCAAAAAGGATATTGAACTTCTACAATAATTTGAATTTGTGCTTATTATTGAACTACAGTTAATGAAGTTTTGCGCTTCAGTACTTAAATATATGGGGTTTGTAAAAAATATCACAAGGTCTGCTACACACAAGGATGACGTGAACGTTGATATCATCAGGGCGGTAGTAACGCATGCAATAAACGCTACGTAATTCCGTCGGCCGATGCAGTTGTTGAGCCACTTGCAGTGATGATCAAATTGGTCCACACATTTGTTGCATATGCTACAGTGTTTTGTTCTTCTGCTGCTTGTGTGTATGTTGCATAGATGGCATCTTCCGTTTTCAATGACATGGGAGTGAATATCACGATCGAATTCTGGCACATTATATACTTCTAACTTTCGTAATTCCTTTTCACTCGGATCAGTTATTGAGGCAATCAAGTGCGATAATATGTGACAGAGGTATAAAACAGTGAAGACCACCAGTGATATTGTTTTCAATTCATCAAATTGTAATTCTATAAGAATTGCGAAATTTAATGCACCAGTTGCTACAAAGACAAACCAGCCAATAATTTGCTGATAATTTAGAGGCAGTTCCAGCCCATTTAATCTTTTTTGAGGTCTTGGTGTTGAATGTAAAGCACAACATTTGTCCATCGATTTGCTAATTAATATTATTCGAGTATGAAAGCACAGTTATTACTTTATGATATAAATAAAGAAATAAAGTCTGCGTTCTACTTCATAGCACAGGCCACTCAATAAGTCTCATTTAACTTGTTTTTTGTTGGTAAGTATAACAATAACAAGGGCATTCGAGAACTATATCACTGACACAAATAACCCTATGCGCGCGCATCTCTCCACCCTCGTCGGTAACGATTTCACCTTATTAATTACAATCCACAAATTGATAGCGATTACGTCATCCCTATCTACTTCTTGACTGGACATCGAACAATTATTGAAATTACAAATAGATACCTAGCGTACCTACTACCTATCAAACAAATTTTTACCTATATAGATACTTAAGTTGATGTTCCGAATTGGGTTACCTAGGAGATTAATTTAATAACATCATGTCGCCCACACATGCATGTTAGATAGACTATAAAACTTAAAGCGCCTTCGTATTGTTAGGTACCAGACTTTCTTTTATTCATATCATCGCTACGCTAGGGACGCAAGTTGGCTGATGATGACCTGACCGAGGCCCGTGAAATTTAAGACAAGGACTGGTATATATGTTCGTAAACTTTCGCGACCCGTAGCTTATAAAATTCTATAAAGTTACTGGTATATTGTTAAAATACGTTGGATGTAGAACAAGGTTGTTAGGGCGAGCCAATTCTAGTGGTGTTACACAGGGATCGACCCTGGGGCCTGTTTAACTCAGTTGAGACTAGCTAGCAACGGTCGGAGAATATACACAGTAGAATTCGTTAGTAGGTTCTTAAGAATTTGTTTTGAATATTAAAGGAATAGAAAAAGCATCTAAAATGATTAAAGTTCAGTAACAAAAAATATATTTACATATTTCAACAAATTATTTACTTAGAAGATAATATTTACACATAAATAAATTATTCTTAGTTGTATAAAATTAATTGTCAGGTAAAAATTATGTCACAATTTCTGTTTTATTGTCAGCTTGTTCCGAAAAACTTTTTGCAATTTTACGTTTAGTATGCACCAGTATTTTATGACCTATGCAATCTAGATCCTCCTTGTAACATTTATCCCTACAACATTTCTTACAAAGTTGATACACACACTTGCCACCCTGAAACAATATAAAACGGCGTAAGTTGAGAGATTGACATTGCCGCCCTTTACGGGGGCCAAGTCGTAAGCAAACAAGTAACACGTAAAATTAATAATAAATACTAACGAGAGGATTAGGGCACTGTTTATTAACACAAATTTCCCCACTTCTGCCAGTACCCAGCATCTCAGGTTTTTCTGGCCGTCTTTGATATCGTCTTAACTTTTTCATCTTCTTCCGAGATATGAGGTTTCCATCAACATCTTCAAACTTCCTCTTAACTTCACTAATACTATCCTAGAAACAGTAACAAATAAAAACAACTTATCAACATTGCACATGCAATGTGTTGGAGAAATATTAAAAATTGTTCAATTTAAAATCAAAAGTCTTCACTGTAAGAAATTATATTTTTACCTCGTTATTGTGTAATATTTTCTCCATCTTCTGTGTATGCTCTTCAGGAGACATTCTTACATATGGCTGACATATCCATGGCGGTAGTATTAAATTATAACCAATTCTACTTATACTCTCTTCACTATCAAACGATAATTTACCTTCATGATATGGTAGATATTTATCTTTTACATTCATACACACTTTTCTAAAATCATCTAAGTTTTGAGCTGTAGCTAAGAGTTGTCTGTCTTCATTGTTTTCCTTCATTGAAAAACTATAAATGAAAAATATTGTTAATTTAAGTATTCCCAAAAAAAACTTTGTTACATTAATTTTGTGCCTCACTTACATTTTGTGGAATAATTTGAATAAATGTCCTCTGATATATGAAGATGGGCAAGGATATTTTTCAACTAAGTCAAGATATTCTTCAACCATCTCCCAAGTGACTGGGTTAATTCCTTGAAAGAGTGCTGGGTTAGTGAGGATGCCTTCTGCACTCATTACACCATCTACTTTAGTTGAGTCCAAACATCTATACACATCCTCCACACATTGAATGTTTCCATTTGCAAACATGGGGACAGATACTGCTTCCCTGTAAATAAAAATGGTGTTTAGATTGTGATCTTCATGGTAAAACTACAGTAGACCCACGGTAATCCGACAAATGTTTTGCAGGGCGTTGTCGGACTATCGAATTTGTCGGATTGTACAATACTGCCACAGACCCCTTTACTCCTTATTTTTTGAAGGACAATACCTTGTTGTCCAACAAAACAAGGGGATCTGGATTAGCCAGGGGTCGGATTATCGGGCGTAAACTGTAGTAAAAGTAGTTTGACACTAATGAGGATTGTTACAATAAGTTTGTATAAATATTTTGCTCATACGGTAGAACTTAAATTCTGTAGTCTAGCAATAAAAAAAATCAGCTTCTGTTACATGTATGGAATGTCCCTCCTAAAATAATTATTTTTATCATTTATCTCTCAAACTAAGTAGCGGCTACTACAAGACGCCTTTTCACAAAATTTCATCAAGATTCATTGAGTAGTCTTTGAGTAAAATGCCTGTGACATACAGACAGACGGACATGGCGAAACTATAAGGGTTCCGTTTTTGCCATTTTGGCTACGGAACCCTAAAAAGTTACAAAAAAGATAATATACCTAACAGCCTGTATATGCTTCCAGCTTGCAATACCCGTTAATGGTCCCTTTTGTTCTCTTGTCCTTCCATGGACTGTAAGCAATTTGCACCCAGCATCTTGTAACATCAATGCATATTCCACAGACTTCTCAATATCTTCAAATATTCGTACTTTACATGTTATGGGAATTGAAACTGCTTCTGACATAGCTCCAACTGAAAAACAAACAATATGTAGATAACACTCTAGATCAGGGTGCCGCAAGTGTGTGCCGTGGTCATTATTTGGTGTGCCGTGAAAAAATGACAAGCTTTATGTTGAGAGATTACGAGCCGAGCACTTCATCGCACAACACAAGAAAGGAGCGCGCGGCAAGCCCTCCTGGCCCACCTTGCTTGCTTTTTACACGGGAAAGCACTGATGACAAAGTCTTTGCCTAATGAATTGTTGTCATTATGTGGCGGCCGCTGAACTTGCGTCTGTTATGTGTCAGGAAATGATAGCAGGTCATCATTCACTTCTGTTTCATACAGAAGTACCATTGGTGTTTGGCGGAAATGTGCTTCCTCAGATTTAGGATCTAAAAAATGAGTCCCAAATGTTATTACAGCGCCAGGGTTCAGGCTTCTTTGATTAAAAAAGAAGAATGGGTAGCTAAACACTACAGTATTAGTAGACATATTCGCTTATTTAAGCTTGAGCTGCACGAAAAAACTCCTCGCAGGAATTAAAAAATATTAATCTCAACGGACCAGATTAAGAGCTTTCGCGCTAAGTTAGTGTCAAATAGATTTTAACACCACTTATAGTTGGTGTTATGGACATGGATCAACAACGCTGTATTGGTAGTTATGATATGTTCCCAAATATCAAAGCTAGTAGGTAGATAAAAATGAAAATGTAGGTAGGTACATGCCTGATGACAATCGAGGAAGAGGTGAGAGGCAAAAACATGATATTATCGCCCCTTCATCTTTAGTAGAACTACTAGTATAGTATTATCTGTGGTAGAACGTGTATATTAAGTAATTACCCTCAAATACAATTTTCGGAAGGTGCAATAAACGAAGTTAAGTTCTTTTAAGGAGGTTATGTAACAAATTTAACGAAAAATAGACAGCAAGCGGTAGACATCATGAACGCTTTGTAAACAAGAATATAACTTGGTTGAATGAATGCTTTAAGTTACCAGATAAGATATTTATTTAACTGAAATACCATCTTCATTTGGCCGTTCTTCAGGAAGATCACACAAAAGTTTTGTAGAATGTTGCTATAAAACCAAAAAACGCAAAGTGTGAAACAGGAAGTCAACGACTATATAATAAAATATAGTAACCGCTAGGTAAGCCATACAAACCAGTTAGCTCAGAATCTCTTTGTATTGGATTTCATGAAGCACCTTGTGAGATGAAACATCCTGGAAAGGATTTGAGAAGAGAAGAAAATTCTCAGGGTAACAGGGGCAATTCCCTCCCCCCTCCCCACCCGACGAACAAAGTTCTGGATCTGCGCCTGAATGGAACGTACTTGCTTCTTCGGAGATTGTGCGAGCCCATTTTCTCTTAGGCATACGCAAAAGCGACGAGACAGATGTATAGTCGGTAGAGAGAGGCAAGTAGATGTAGTAGTTTTACCTGCAAAGTTTTCTGGGAGTTTTGAAATTGGTGATTTTATAGATCGATCTTTCCGAATTTCAACTTTGCGCCTCAAATCAGTTTTTAGACAATATATCCCCCCAGAATGATATCCTGGATCCGCATATGTTTTGGGGATTCCTTTTATCACATACAGTTTTTTATTTTGGGGCCCAATATTTGGGCTCGCCTGTTAATAGAAATCCATATTATTAGGCAGTATGCATTTCAAAAGTTCACAGCCTCTCAGTAATACAAGCCTAGATTGCCAAAACGTACGTTTGGCATAGTAGTCACCACTAATATAATCATAAAATATTCTTCAAAATAAGTCTATTTGATAGTGTCTTTGTGGGCAGTAGATAGCCGAGATGGTTAATTTGCTGGTAGAATCTGTTACAACAATACTGGTTACTTGTTGCCTGGATATATTTTTTCAGAAATGGGCTGAATTGATAATGGTTTGCATTGTGTGATGCAAGATAACTCATTACAGAGAAATGAGTTTCAGATATCAGGATGACATCAAAATTTTGAAATTTTAAAAAATAGTTTTAGTGCCTGAGATTGTTTTGAAAAAAATTTTAATGGTTGGAATGTAATAAAAATTTTGATGTGAATTTACTTACAAGTTTTTGTGAGTAGTTTTTGTACCTAGTTAATTTATTAGTTATAAGATAAATAAGTAGATTAAGCATTACAAAGTACATTTAGTATTAAAAACATAACAATTCCAATTGACGTGTGTTCAATTGCCACGGATGTAGATATTCCTTTGTAAACATTATCTTATCCTGTTCCTAATATTATTTCTGGGCAACTAATGAAGGATTTTTATTTTAACTATTACTAAATACTTAAGGACCTAAGGAATTAAAAAAGAATGACTGGCTACTGCCACTGCTTTCACATGTACTTTGATGACACAGTGGAATTGTAAGAAATGTTAGTTCTGATTCAGTACTTGTTTTATTCAGACATCCATAAAGACAGCAATATGTTATCTCATAGAAACATTGCGGGTGTTGAAAAGTTTAAATTAAAATATTTACAACTATGCATGAGCGCGACATGCCTGCAACTGTCATGCAAGCTGAGAGACAGCCCACTGCCATACGCCCCTCAGCGGTGCGCTGCCCGAATATACCTAAACTGTGGAGTGACACCCCCCTGATAATTGTTGTCATTGTTAACTATACAATCTGTAATTGTTGTCCTGTCTGTGACAACTTGGCTGTCTATGACAAAAAAAATTATAGTATGTCTGTACTGCTGGCAGTTAAAACATTGTACTGACTGTAGCCTGATTTTGAAATAATAATTATTTTCATTGCAGTCATCTTAGGTAATCTAAATCTAATCCTATGAGAATAATAAAATTACCAATTTTCTTGAGTAAGTCCCATTCATCCTGAAGAAAGGATCCATACCTTCCTCTTTTGGCAATAGATTGAGGACACCCAAGATTTATATCTATGGCATCACAATGTTCTTCAACTAGTTTTGCAGCAGCTGCCATTATTTCAGGATTGTTCCCACAAAACTGTAGAGATAAAAAAAAATTAACACTGCCATAAGGCTTTTATATTTATGACTGCCTCTGTGGCGTGGTGGGAGTGTATCCGACTGCTACGCAAGAGGTCGTGGGTTCGATCCCCACCCAGAATAGAACTTTGTGTGATGAGCACGATGGTTTATTCTGTGTCTGGGTGTTATTTATCTATAATATGTATGTATTTAGAAATATAAAAGTATGTTTATCAGTTGTCTGGTTTCCATAGTACAAGTTCTGCTTAGTTTGGGATCAGATAGCGTTGTGTGAGTTGTCCCAAGATATTATTATTATTAACAAAAAGTTATAGTTTAGTGAAATAAATAAATATTTGTACTGACCTGGACAATCAACGGCCGATCCTCTTTACAAGTCACCATGCTGTCTTTCCTATACTTAGGATCTTTAGTAAAAATATTACTATGAAACATTGGTGTATAGCACAAAGTTGCACCATATCTGCGACAGAGTAACCGCCAAGCCAGCTCACTGGCATCAACCATGGGAGCAACTACAAACTGTGGTCGCCCTATGGATTCATACCAATCGTAAGACATGATGAATTGAAAGATTTCTAAGATGAAATCTAGGACTGGATCCTAGGCGTTAGAGAAACCTTTTAGAACTATCATATCAACTTCGATTTATATAAACAATGTAAACACAATATAATAATGTATATAATGTGTAAAAACAAGATTGTATCCCTCAAAATATTGGAAATACAATATAAAAACACGTGAGGTACTACAAAATTTGTACATATGTTGTATGACAGATGACAGCAAATGTAAATGTGAATTTACTTTGACGTTTGACATGACATATGCCACAGATGGCAGAATTTTAAACATTCTACTAAAACGTAGTGCTTTCTCTGTGCATTCTACATTCTAAATAAATTCTCTTCTTTTTTCTCTTCCCGCCATAGTCTTTGCCTCCTGCCGCTAATCCAAAGAGTAAAATAAGTAAAGGGAAAAGAGAGCCCTCTCTGGCCTCCATAGAGCATACCTTTTCGACACTAGCTCCGCTATGTAGTCGGCCCCGGAACTAAATTTGTATGTGTGGGTACGGCGCGAATACTCGAATACACACACAGGCATTGCTCTTCTTGTATGCTGTGCCAAAATTTTATAAACTTTTTATGAAAATTAATACGCCACATAGTACAAAAGTCATTATATACTGTGTGGAGTATTAAATTTCATAAAGAGTTTGTTATTTAATTTTGACACAACAAACAAATCGTAAAATACACCAAGTAGGTGGCACAAGGTAAAAAATTAAAGTCTTTGCTTGAGTTTATTTTTTATTTTTATAATGTTTATATTTATTATAATACTGTTGGGCAGCAATTTTGACCTCATCCTCACCATCATATGTAATTTTGCCAGACAAAATTCTGTTTACTGACCTGCACCAACTGTATATGATAATATTTATGGTCACATTGCAGAAATACTGCTTTAATTTATCTTTATGTGTGGTGCAGGTAAAAGGAAAATGAACCATAGCATCTGCTAACAATATAATGTGTTTTTTAATATTTTTCGTAGGTACATTTTTTTTTAAAAATGCTGTTGTTATATTTTGAAGATCATGGAAGCAATTCTCTAATTCTTTACTAGGATAACATAGCCACTTTTTATTACTGTATTCTTTGGCTTTTATAAAACAGTTCTCCTTATTTTTATCGTCCTTATCTATAAGGTTTTGTTTACAAACTTGGCAAGTCTTTACAATATTTTTTAAACATTTGGTCAGGACCCAGCCACACACATAATTACTTTGACCTGCATCAGTTTCTCTACTAACATTAAAAACCTCATCATTACATATTATTACATCATCATTGGGAGCATCAGAAGTATCAGGTTCGGAGACTTGTCGTTCTGTGAAGAAGAATTCAAGGGTTTGAAGACACTTGTTTGCATCTTCTTCACAGTTAGCTCTGCCTGAATGGGGCGAGTTGTAATTATTTAATAAAAGTGCTTTAAATGCACCTGTAAAAGCTATTGTATTAGGGGAATTATTTCTCGCCCCATAACTTCTGATGTTCCCAAAGAAATTTTCTACTGGGTCCTGATTAAAATTTCTAGTCAAAAGTGTATCAAAACCAAATCTTTGGGACATGATATTCCAAATTACTTCCATGCCCTCAATTGTCTTAATTAAGTTAGTTACAGATGGTATAGTCATTTCTATCAGTCGAACTTTGTTTCTGGTAGATTTACTATATTTGAATTTTATAGTTTTTAGTATTAATTTGGCTTTTTTCCATAAATCATGATGAGGAGAGTGTCTTTTGATAGGCCCTTTAAATATCTTTCCGTTTGGAATGTGGAAAGTATTAACATTAAGGCTATCAAATAAATTATCTAGTAAGAGAGTTATATCAATTAACTGTCGGCACTGTTGATCCAGGTCACCTCTAGCAGACAAATGTTCAGTAGCCACAGCGACGCTATGGCTGAACAATTGCGTCGCTGATTTCACTCGCATCTTGTTTATTCGTTCCGGGTTAATATGTTCTTCTGTTATTTTATCGAGAAGTCTCAACTCTCCGTAGGATTTGTCAGCTGCATATACTTTCTGAAAGTACTCCCATTTTACGATTTTTACTTCATTGTTTGATGTATATACCATGTCTTTGGTAATTAAATTATTTCTGATCCCTTTTATTATACCTAGTCTAGCCATAAATATTGTTACGAAGAAAAAACATTTTTTTTTATTGCAAATAATATTTATTACTTTTACAGTGTGTTAGTTTAATACATAAATAAAAAACAATTCAAAATATAAAAAGCTTATTCGAAGTGGTCTCCATTGGCTGCAACACAGTCCTTTAAACGTTGAGGCCAGTTATCAATAGAAGCACGCACTCTTTCCATGGGAAAATTCTTCACTGCCAATCGTATGGATTGTTTTAGGGACTCTAAATTATCATGGCGTTTAGAGCAAGCCATACTCTCTAAAACTGACCATAAATCATAATCCAGCGGATTAAGATCGGGACTAGACGACGGCCAGTCTTCAGCTCTGATGAAGTCCGAAACGTTCACTTCCAACCAAGACTGCGTGGACCGAGCTTTATGACCCGGCGCTGAGTCTTGTTGGAAGGACCATACTTGGTTATTGAACATGGTGTTGTTAAGGGGTTTAACTACCTTCTCAAGAATGGTATCTTGATACACTTGTGCCGATGTTTTGATACCTTTTTCACAAAAATATGGCTCAGTCACTCCTTCATAGCTAACACCCCACCAAACCATCACTGAAGTCGGATAATGCCCACGTTGCACTCTGTCGACTAATTGGGAAGCTTCCTTAGAGCTTTGAGCATAAATACGGTCATTTTGTTTGTTAAAATGTTGCTCAACTGTAAAGATTTTCTCATCCGTAAACAAAATTTTTCTGTGACCTCCCTTTGCGTACCGCTTCAGTAGTTGCTTCGATTTTACCACCCTATTCTTTTTTAAATTATCAGTTAAAAAATGACCAGTGCGTCTCTTATAGGCTGCAAGTCCTAAGTCATCTTTTAAAATGCGTGACATGGTTCTGGGTGCTATCTTCATCTCCCGAGATAAAATCTTTTGCTTTCGGACAGGATTTCTTCGA
This sequence comes from Herminia tarsipennalis, assembly GCA_945859575.2. Classification (NCBI taxonomy): domain Eukaryota; kingdom Metazoa; phylum Arthropoda; class Insecta; order Lepidoptera; family Erebidae; genus Herminia; species Herminia tarsipennalis. Next base: position 14,335,695 of record OX243840.2, read on the forward strand.
ATTCTTTCCCTTACTGCTTTGACCACCATTTTCGTACGAACACTACGTGGACGGCCAGATCTTTTTCTGTCACAAACAGAGAAGGTCTCATTGTACCTATTAATAGCCCGGTACACAAACATTTGACTAATACCAAGCGTATGGAGAGTTTTAAAAATTACATTCGGCTCCATACCAACTTTGTGTAATGCAATCACAGCGATTCGGTTTTCTTTATCACCCCACTCCATTTTAATATAGCAAAATATTGTACAATGTATTGGCGCCAAAATTAGAAAATACAATGAACAATCGTATAAAAATGACAGATTCCAAATTCAAATGTAATATCTTTCTTATTTTTAATTGTAACAGTATTTATGGCCAGACTAGGTATGGGGAACATCAAATATAGGTATAATTTTTTTCCCATTGATAATCATATGGTCATAACGCCAGTCCTTCTTATGTTTTAAATATGTCGCTTTTGTTTCATTCACGAGTTCCGTAATTGCTCCGACATTGATTGTACTTTGGTCGCAGACCGTATTAACAATGATCAGGCCTGCATCTTGTGCGTACTTCACCACTTCCTTGATTAAATTCTTTAATTCGATTTTATTAAGGCTGCACGTAAAATAATAGGCAATAGGCTGCTTGAAATATTGCCTTAATCCTTTTACCATAAATACCAAAGCATGGTTGGCAAAAGCTTTATTTTTATTATTGGCAAATCCTTCTAAAACATCTTGTTGGGCGTTGTAATTGATTTGTGGTGTCAACGACATTTCGTCAAACATCAGACTACACAAACGATCAGCAACATCTTGTTCAGATATCGTTTTTTTTATTTTTTCCAGTAATACGGGATTTATTCCTGGCACTACTTTAATATTGCTCAGTAATCTTTTCATGGCCTTTGCTGAAGGAAGTGTAAAAAATTTATTCAAAAGACCATATGATTTGGGACTTTTTTTAAACAGCGATAATGATAGTATTTTCTCTTCCATGGTGAAACGTCGCCCTTTTGCTTTCTTATTAGCTTGCAATTGCATTTTTAAAAATAATTGAGCTGGTTTCTTCAAAGTCCTAGCTAAACGATTAAAGAGAGCATTTTCAGACAAGTTTTCAGCATTTTTCAGTTGGGCCTTAAAAGAATTCCCTTTCTTGCGCAAGCGAATGACCTCTGTCTGCAGCTGCTTGATTTTCGAGCGTAGTGGACCCATTACATCTGTGGAAGAATGGAAATATAAACAAAAAGAATAACAAAATTCATAATTATAGCTTTACAAAACAATAAAGCTGATTGATACTTATTATTATTATCTATGCATGAGTACACTCAGAATACAGAGTGACTTGAATGTTTCAGAATCAGTTAATGAACATCTCATCATTTTGAGGTTCTTGTTTGCAACATTTTAGTACACAGTAGACTGTGGATCATGTAATGTAAAACTTTCCATTGAGTGCATTGCAAATAATTTGGTAAGTCACAATAAAGAAACAATAATTATACCTTTACGGACCATTTTTCTGGGCTTGCTAATACTGCTATAGTTATGCTCCAGTGAAACATGACTAAAAGATACAATATTTGGAGGGATTCCTGAAATAAAAAAAAATCAAATTAATATCAAAATAATATGCGCCACAGAGGCAGTCTAGCAGAAAGACTGCCTCTGTGGCGCGGTGGGAGTATATCCGACTGCTACGCAAGAGGTCGTGGGTTCGATCCCCACCCAGAATAAAACTTTGTGTGATGAGCACGATGATTTATTCTGTGTCTGGGCGTTATTTATCTATAATGTGTATGTATTTAGAAATATACAAGTATGTTTATCAGTTGTCTGGTTTCCATAGTACAAGCTCTGCTTAGTTTGGGATCAGATAGCGTTGTGTGAGTTGTCCCAACATATTATTACATATTAGTTATATTTCGGGACTTAATCGCGTGAATTATTTAAAAGGTACGAACCTTTTTATTTACCCGACGTTTCGATCGAATTGCACCGATCGTGGTCACGGGTCGACTCAAGTCCCGAAATATAACTAATATGTATAAAAATCGCGAAAGTTTAAAAACAATAATATTATTACATATATTATTATTATATAACATACAAAATAAAATAAATATGTCTTTTCTCCATATGAGTAGTAAAGTTGAGTAAGTATTTTTGTCTGTTGCATGAATGGGATTGATTCAACAAGAATGCATATATAGAAAATTATAAGAAGAAATAATAAAATTCTATGTGAAACAAAAAATAAATTACTGAATATTCACCTGCAATATCTGGCTGTGTTATAGGTTGTAAATATTGTGTAGGTATTGGCTCTTGTTCCAAAATTACTTCATTTTGAGATTGCTCTGTAAATTTACAAAATTGTATTTAGATATTCCTTCATAACATTTGTTTGTTTTAATTATTTTAACAGTTATTACATTTACATTTTATTTCAAGATCACATTAGGTAGATTTTAAATAATTTGTGGCACAACCTGTATTATTGTATAATAATTTTCTTCTGTATATAACTCACCATGTAAATGAAGCATCGGAACTGCTATTGCACTTAACCGGTTATTTCGGGTCTTGTGATTGGTAATAAAATGTATATTACAGATTCTTTTCGTCTTGTAATATTCATAGTCCGATGATATTTCAAGCTTTCCACCTACAGCAGTGACCCAAGTTTTAAATTGCTCAGGACATTTCACAGCATCAGGGAACCTATGCATTGAAGCATCTGAAAGTAATCAAATAGATAGTTAATGATGTGGTTACAATGAATAAAATAGAGTGAACAATAAGTCACCACACAGCAAGCAATATTTATATTACATTTCCATTCTGTTTTTTTTTTGTTTTTATAACTATCTTCACATGGTAATCACATAAGTAGGCCGTTGGCCTGGTCCTTATTAGGTTTCTTTAATTATATACTATGTGGAATAAACTGTAAAACTGATTGTAAAAACTGCATGAAAATCTGCCCAGTAGTTTTGAGTTTGAACTGAACATATAGACAGACAGATGAGGATAAGGATTTCAGATTATTATAATATGGTCCAATGTCTTACTTTTTTTCAGAATAGTTACGTACAGAAGGAGTTTTTCTAGCCTGTAATATTGTTCAAGGCTCTAGATGATGAATATATATTTTTTAAGCCAAAAACAATAAAATTAGGAAAATAAAATGATTTCAACCCAAAACTGTACTGAAATATAACTACAATATTTGGTTAAAACCATTATTTTTTGGTTACTGAAATATCAACAAATCCGTTAAATTTGAAATTAAACGTAATCCCCGGGTTTAACCCGCATGTTTAAACAGGCTATAATTTATTTATATTGCCTCCAATGACACATTTAATGAATAAAACCAAAAGATAGATACTTACCGGTGCGCTTACATCCCAATACGACGCAACGTCTGGGCATTTTCAGGAATTGTTAGCACAATCACAATTTATAAAAGAAAAAGCAGTCTCTGTCTGACACACGAAGTGGAAATACACAGATTTTCCAGGTGAAATAATAACAGCAAGGCGAAGGAACACGAAGCTCAACTTGACGCACTTACTGAGATATTTTCAAGACCGAAAATCCGAAATACAAAACGGAAAACTACAAACATGCGCACTCGCAAGACGTAGGTACCATTTTGTGATGATAGTGACAGACTAGTTTGACACTTTGATTTTTCATTACCAAAATGTCAAAAATGACAATATGTCGTTACGTTTGAAGAGCCTAGGTATAGCGACATCTGTAAGATGAAGGAGTACTAAGTACTAAAGTTGTTGCACGGGGCCAACCAAGCGATGTCGCCACCATCATTCATAAACGTCAAATTGTAGGAACTGTCCCACGGCTGCGCTAATCGTTAGGGAATATGGCTCGCTATAACTGCATTACATATATTTACATGTGTGTGTATGTATGTGTATATGTCCAGGAATATAATCCCACTATGACCATGACCTAAGGTAGTTATCAAGAGATTGGCAAATGAAACGCATGTTCCGCTAAGGAATACAGGGGAATACAACATGTACATTTTATAAATGTGCCACTGAAAACCAAAGAGATTACAAAGTTATGTCAATGTCAAAGCACAAATGCCAAAATTCGTTATCCGCCGGTTACATGTTGCTTTCTTGGTTGTATTAATAAAATTCATAGTTTTATTAAACAAAAACAACCTTGTGGTCCTTTTATAATTATTGTAACGTATTACGGCGGAGCGTGGTGACAGACAGCAACTAACCGATTTTTTTTGGGCAAAAAGTTCAAGTTAAACTTTTTACTTACGAACAGACAACAATCAACTATCGTATTGAAATTCAGCATTTAGTAAAACAACATTTTCAGCATGGATCACGACATCATGGTAATACTCACAAAATATCCAAAATTGTTTACATTAATTTTCGGTCATTGTTATAATTTCGTCTTTGTTACAGAGTCAATTTTATACAAGTCTGAATTTACCACTACAAGAAAAACTACTGGTATTGACCAGAATCATAGACCAATCAAGTCCAAGTAAAGATCTTCAAGCATTATTTCCGGAATTAATAAGTAATATATTCTCGACCACATTCTACAATGGCTGGGGACTAAGGACTGTTACTTGCGATATTAACAGATATGATTTTGATGCCTTAATCAGTTTTTTTGAACCAATGGGTCCAATGTTCCAGTTGTGCTATAAACTTCTGTCAGATCCACAACTAAAGTACAACCTACCACTAAATGTATTGCCTGTAAGTATATCTGTACTTTGATTTCATTATAACACTTGAAAACTGAAAATTATTTTTCATTTAAATTAATATCAGACAGCTGTTGTTCTGCATAAAATTATAGATAAGTTTTAAAGTACAATTATCTAGATATAGATATAATTTTAGATGGTTATGATTGAATTGCATGTTATAAATATAAGTAGTTTATAGTCCCATAAGCTACATAGTCAGTGGGAATGACAGTAATTGGCTCAGTCCCATAAAAAAATGTAGAAAAAATAAAGGGTTGAGTTTAGAAACAGCAGCCTCACTAGAAAGATTTCAAGGACACTACGGGGTTCTGGGGGTTCATCTGAACAGTTTATTTCTTTCCGGAAACGCAGTTTATTATTTATTTAATAAATTAAAGTTAATATTTATTTTAAGGCTAGGAAAAAAAATATCCTAAATTCATTTTTTCACATCAAACAATCAACATATGAAACGTAATGTACTGTCATTTTCGGTGTTTAACAGATAATGGTGTTTTCATTCAATTCCTTTCCGTTCCCATCTGTGGTTTCATGAATGTATTTCCGTGGTTTTATTTATCTTATTTTTTCGTTTATCATCAATTCCTTTAGGTTAGGTTAGGTTAGAACTGTAACCCCAAAAACATAAATTTTAAGTTCCTCTCCCTGTTTAAACTCCCTGCAACCCTCAGTACCTCCAAAATCCATATTATTTAATAACAAACTTAAAAAATTTAATTACATTTTTAACAACCTTCAAAACATCTTAAAAAAAAAATACGCGTTTCCGGAAAGAAGGGAAGGGGGGATGTGATCACTTCCCCCCTCTCCACCTCCCCCGCCCCTCCTCTACCCCCTATTGGTGCGGCACGTTTCTAAACTTTAACCGTATTCTGTTCTTGCAATGGATCCCATTTGGGTAAAAGTCTCCTCCATCTTCCAGTCCTTTCTTTCTGCACAGAGACTCCACCAGTTCCTGCCTGCAACTTCTATTATGTCATCTACCCCCGTTTCTTTGGTCTTCCAACTTTTATTTTTCCAGTGGGCCAATCCACTTTTGTGACTGTGAGGTCCATCTTTTGTCATTGTATCTTGTTATGGGGCCTGCCCATTGCCACAATTAAATAGATTACAATACTTGCTGTGTGGTACCAGCTTGAACATGGCAATTATGCTGTGGTGAAGTTCGAATCCTACCCATTGTACTATCAATGTGAACCCACTCCTAACAGAAGCAATTTAACTTAACTGGAGGTATTAATGGGATTGCTAGTATTGTAGTACCAAAACCCACATTGCTAGTATTATTAAAAAAGCATTGTTATTTATTTTACAGTTAGACTTGCAGATGACACTGGAGAGAGGTAGATGTCCACAGTTTTATGCAGACATGCTGACTACAGACTCACAATCACTCAATGTAGTAGCTCTGGCTCTCAGTATCCTTTTTATGATATCATCACTTGTAAAACTTCAGATGTTCACTTAAATATTATATGCACATCTATCAGCAGATTAGTTGTGATTGGACTTTTATAAGTTTGCATGATGTATTCTGCATGTATCAAAATTAGTTGGGGGACCAGGTGCAAAGGCCTAAACTGCCACGGAAGAAATGTGAGCCGCTTGAATAAATGTAAGCAATTGTCTGTAGACCGGTGGCCCCATATCTATGCTAATATTATAAACAGGTATAGTTTGTGAGGTTGTAGGGGATAATCTATGGATCTAATCAACAGATTTTGAAAATTCTTTTACCAATAGAAAGCCATGTTATTTGTGAGTGTCATAGGCCCAACAATGTGGGCATGGGTCAGCTAGTCATTGATTTGGCTGTTACAGCAGTAGCTACGCCCCTGTTGATATTTCTGTACAAATAAATACAATTGAAGTGTCTGAAATGCATATGAAAGTATATTATATAGTACTTTTAACAAAAACACTTTTTTTTGTCTGTTTATTCTGTGTATTAATCTCTGAAACGGCTGGACGGATCTTGACGGGACTTTAAACTTTAAGTTAGGCTACGTTTATCATCATGCTTACGTTTATAAGGAGTAAGCAGCATTGCAACTTCATGTGGGACAAGTCGCAGGCACAGCTATCAATCAATCAATATCTTTATTTGTGAACATGGTGTACAGGATGATAAGTTATACTTACATATAATTTTACGACCGCCAAGTTATACCAATGAGATTGGTGTACAAATATTGTTAAAATACAATTTAAAATATAACTAATTATATAAAATTAAATTAAAATGGGTATTTTTTTTAAAATGTTAACAATAAAATAATTGTAGCAATTAGCCAGCTATTTTTTAATTATAAATATAATTATTAATTAAAATTATTTGATTACATTCCATATAATTTATTATAAAATTAAAAATTTTCTTTACAAAACACATTCTAGCTACACATATTTTTTCTTACATCACAATTAATCAGATCCATTTGATTACTACATCTTTAATTTTGCCCTGCATTTGGTGAACAACAGTCAGAACAAGAGCACTTGGGAGAATTGGAACAGTGTTTACTTTGCCCTTGCATGTGATTATCTCATGCACTTCCTGCCCTCAGATCCAAATGCAACTGTGATGCCACCCATACTAAATTATACAGGAAAGGTGCCCATGGCTGCTCCTCTACAAACGGCTAATAGGTATTGTATTATATTGTAAGCTTTCCTAAACATATCATAAGTGTACTGTCTATTCCCTGTGTTCCCAACCTATGGGGTATTTACCACCCTTAGGTGTAAACAAATATTCTTAGGGGTAATGAATGTGGTATAGTATACATTAAACTCTATACTTGAATCAAAAGGCTTAAATTGTTTGATACCATACCTCAAGCTTTGTATACAATGACTTATAATTAAAGGGGTAAAATAAGCATTATATTAGTTCATATGGATAACAAGATTAGATTCGACAAAAATATTGGGAACCTCTGCTCTATTCAATCAGTAGACCAATAGGATAAAAATGTATACAACCAGAGTAAAATTAGGTACAACACTCAACATTGCTTAATGTCCCAGACCTTATTGCATGATCTCTACTGTTAATGATGTTAACTATACTCACTATACTCATAAACTAATGCCCCATGGAGGGAAAGTACCTTAAATAATTGAGTTTTCAAATTCTATTCAAAGGAATATTTTTTTTATTTTTAAAAATAAACAGAACTGCATTTAAATAATTTTAAAAATATACACAGCTCTAGTATATAAATTGCAGTCAGTGTCAGATAGTCTTTTGTCCTAAAAATATATCCTAAAGAATCTGTGCTATGCATTTTATAAATGGTCCAAAGGCATCTTTTCTGAAGAATGAATGTGGACTGCACGTTTGTAGAGTTACCCCAGTATATTATACCATAGACATTCCCGAAATAGGTACTTCATTAGTCATAGTTTCCGGCTATTCCCAGTAGTACTACCATGTAGTCCTACCAGTAGTACTACTGGGAATATTTATCCCATTAGACTTACCGATAGTAAGACTTGCCTATTATATTCTTTTCCCAATAGTCCTACTGTTATAAAATATAGACCTAGTAGTGTCATAGATAAATCAATTAAAAAAAAAAAACAATTTTAGCAGAACTAGTAGGTATCACCTATTCACCTACGTATCTTTTCCAGAAAATGACCAATAGTTATTGTTCCATTAATCAATTGCATTTAAGCATCCTGAATAAGTCGATCTCTTTTAGTTTCAGCTTTATCTCTTTTAATTTTTACATTATTTTGTATTTGGATTTTACGCATTTTTTGATATGATGCATCTCTTTGTAAAATAGTCAGCAGCTGGTGTAAATTAGCTTTTTTCTTACCAACTTCACGGTTTAATGTAAAATGCCACGACTCTAAATAGTTAGTGGTGCAGTGTCGTTGGCCAAATACACACATTCTCTCAATACTATTAGGTTTTAGCCAATTCCTGATAAATAAATGTGTTCATATTTTCTTCTGTACCGGTGCATTCCATTTTGTCACGTACATAATCCCAACCCTCTAGAATCATTTCCTTGGGTAAAAGTGGCAACATTTTGCAAAAGGGATACTATTCTGTACTTCTTTAATTTTAAACTTTTCGATTTTCTCTTCAGACTTTCACAATAATGATAATAACAACCGCTTGATACTATTTGTGGAAAAACTAACTTTATAGCCATCATCATAGCATCTTCATAGTCCGTTTTAAATTGCGTAGGGTTCCATTGCGGTATTTGACATTTTATTAATTGCAATAATGTAACGTATGTTTGTGTAGTCTTGTCTGGGAGAATGGAATAGATAACTGGTATTATATTAGTAGTTTCTTGAGAGCTACCTAGATCACAGTGTATACTATACAGCTGAAGAAAGGGTACTGGGCAAGCTCCAAATGTGCCATCACCGAAAAAGTCATTACTTTCTGTCATTATTGTTCTAGCGTCACTGGAAGCAAACGCCAAAATTCGTGCACCATCATCTCGATAGTAGTCAGCTAAGATAAAAGAATCAAATTTAGATGGTATCTTAATGCCTGAAAAGCTTTTGTAGTGCAGCTTTTCAACTTCTAGGGTTTTATTGCGATGCCGGTATAAAGTTGACTTCATAGCCGAAAATTTGGGCAACTTGTTAATAAGGTCAATACCTGTATTTTCTAATGAAACCACTGTTTTCTTATAGACACTGGGCACTGATATAGTGTCTGATTCACTGACTCTTTTTTTTCACTCGTGTATCTTCAGATCTATTTCATTTTTCCCATGATCTGGAGCGCAAGTAATTAAATGTGGTTTTGACTTTATTACGTTATTATGATTAATAGTTACCGATCCAATACATTTACTCTTACGGTACAGAGCACATCGCCAAATTATTCCTCCGTCACTATAAGTTTTTAATTTGTAATACTGGTAACCATTCAGAAGTAGTATTTCACCTCTTCGTCTTTTTATTATATTTGTAATATCACACATATTTATGTCAATAATTTTTAATCGTGACTTTATATTATAATGCAATATTTTACTCTTTGACACAATTTCAAATTAAGTAATGAGCTGTCAATCACGCTAATGTTTTATCTTAGGTCATAGATTCAAGTTCAATAAGGTTAGTCTAGTTTAATATTAGGTCTACAGTTCGGTAAGTCTAATGGGATGAATATTCCCAGTAGTACTACTGCAATTTTAAAGTAAGTCTAATGGGATGAATAGTCCCAGTAGCACTACTGCGTTTTTAAAGTAAGACTAATGGGATGAATATTCCCAGTAGTACTACTGGTAGGAATACATGGTAGTACTACTGGGAATAGCCGATAGTTTCGTTTGTTGTTTCTGTTAGGATTGAAGCATAGCGGGCACTGGATATTGTTGTATTTATTTGTTTGATGTGAGCCTTCTAGTTCAAGTGTTGATCAATTGTGACCCCAAGGAAATTAATAGCCTGTACCTCCTCAATGTCAATGTCAGATACAGATACTTTTAATGGAGCATATTTATTTTTATAATTTCTAAATTGGACTAGTTTTGTTTTTGTTAGATTTGCTTTTAAATTTGGTATAGTATTGGTGGTGGTGGTGATAGTAACCGGTCTTTCACTGTTTTTAATGTATTATTTATTTCATTATTAAAACAGGATTCATTAGGGAAAAAATATGGTTACATCATCAGCATACTTAATACAAAGTTGGTTGATTATATTGGGAAGCTCATTTATATAGATTAAGAATAGTACATTTTCGAATTTAGATTGTACTTTTTCCAAGGTCTTAGTAGAATCATTGAAGACTTCGATTACCGTTGCTTGCATTCAATTATTTAAATAGTTGCTCATTAATTGTAGTGCTTTCCCTCTTATTCCAAAGCGTTCAAGTTGCTTAAGTACAATGTCGTATTTAACACAGGCAAAGGCCTTCGACATATCAATGAAGAGGGCAGCACATTGTTTTTTCTCATTTATGTTGCCCCAAATTGATTTAAAAGTTTGTATATTGCCAGAGATTTAGTTTTTTTTCCTTCGAAATCCAAACTGATTTTCATTTAAAATGTAATGTATATCCAGAAACTTTGTAATTCAAATATATATTACCTTTTTAAAGTACTTGGCAATAAGGCTAATGGTCTATAATTACCTACACCATGTGTTGATCTTTTTTTATGTATTGGCTTGATGAGAGCCTTTTTTAAAATATTTGGGAATTCCCCAGTTTCAATTCAATATTTATTAAAGAGATTTGTTATTTATGATTGGCCTTTTCAATTGGTATGATAAAAACACAATGTTTATTTCTACAAATGCCAGGTTCAATTCCCGGCTCTGGTAAGTGACTTTTAGAGATAATTTAAAATTTATTTAATTTAAAAAATAAAAGAATGTTTCCTTTGAGTAAAGTTTGCTAACTCCAATATTTAGGGTACTTTCCCTACAGGGGGCATTGGTTTGGTCGACCCTGTATACGATCCACCAAGCGGGCGACGCAGAAGCGCAATGCAGCGCGTCGCAATAGGTACGCGAGCACGCGCCAGTAGCCGACCGCATCCGACCGACGACGTCTACAATTTGTTAAAAACCGGGCGCATGCGCGCGCGTGTTCGTGTCTCTCAGCGACTATAGCGAGGCTTTCGTGTCGCAGTCAGTTTCTACCTGCTTTATTGACGTGGCCTAACTTTTGTTAAAATAATGACAGAATGGGATATGCTATTGCTGGCATTGGAACAAGAGGAAAATTATCAACAACACACAAAAATCGACAACCGACCGGCTGACGCGTGATACGCACGGATTTAACCGAGTTCCAAGCAGTGTAAATGCCATACAAAAAGTATAGAAGCCTGATTTTCCCCCCTCCAGCGCGGCCCGTTTGGTGGAAATCGTACATTAGTGCTAGTTTGCTCGGTGCTTACAGATGAGAGACATAAATATTATTAGATTGATAAAAATTAACCGGTTGAAAGAAGTAAAAACTTTTTTAACTAACCATCATATTTCAGGCCCTTGTATTCACCGTCGCTCCTGTTATTACCAGACCTATCCGGCAACAGCATGAGTAACCAACATACACACTCTACGCAGAACCAATCACGCAATGAAGTGTGGCGGTCCGAAACGGTTTTGCAAGTATTTGTAGATATATGGATGAGTGTAGAGCAGTTCCACGCCAGAAATGTTGAGGTAATACCTCTGTATAATCTTCAAAGTTCCAAGTCAAGTTGAGCAACAAAGTTAATTTAGTTAATATTCTACAGGTCTACTGTAGAATATAATCAAGAAGGCACGTGCGCTACACGGTCGTAGGACGCGTATCCACCGAGTTGGTCTCGTCTAAGCTCATACATGGATAATATCTCCTAAATTGTAGTTCCTACATATGATTTTGGTCAAAATAAAAATTTAACGAAGCAGTTCGTGTTACATTCTGCTCCTCGGTTTTAAAATATTAAAACTAGTTTTAAGAGAATGTATAAGTGTGATTTTTGAGATACCAGTAGTAAATTTGATTATCTAACTAATAGTGAAAACTCCATTATAAATAACATTGAACTGTAAAAGTTATAACAATATTAAGTTCAAAAAAATTATAAAACCGTTGTGATATTTGTACTTTTGTTCTGCATATACGCGCAATGATTACAGTTGCGCGCCACCCACCCCTGCAATGGCGTTTTGGCGTTCCACTCGTGCAATTTACTCTGTGCCCGTTCGTGTACATACGTTACTTATTACGAGAAAGCCGTCGACTCCATTGTAACTTGGGTGGTTAACCGTATTAACTGGCGATATATCGAGATACTAAGATGCCTCTATGACACCGCCACCATGACTGTTGCACCAATAGAGCTGCGCCGAGGTGTAAGACACAGGGCATAAATATAAATGGTGTGTACATCTCGCACCTTTGGTTTGCCGACGACATCGTCATAGTAGCGTAGTCGCCAGAGCAGCTTAGTGAGATGCTGGCATGCTGCACAGCTTAAGTGGAGCCTCTAGACGTGTTGGTCTCGGTATGAATTACGAAAAAACCCTATTTTTTTTTTTCATTGTCATTAAAACTAAATCAACTTTGTTGCTCAACTTGACCTTTTTTGAAGTTTCAAACTTGGCATTTTCATCACATAATTGTTTTTAAACTTTCACGATTTTTACACATATTAGGATATTATCGGGACTTAATTGCGTGAAATATTTAATGGTACGAACCTTTAATTTACCCGACGTTTCGATCAAATTGCACCGATCTTGGTAGTGTTGCCCAAATGCAAGAACAAGACGAGACTTAGCCAGTCTTGGTCTTGGTCTTGCGCCAATACACCTGGTCTTGGTCTTGGTCTTGGTCTTGCGCTCCCAGTCTTGGTCTTGGTCTTGGTCTTGCAGCAAGAGTCTTGCAAGTCTTGCAATTACCTATTAGTCTATTACTATTTATTAAAGTTTACTTTAAATCTTAGAAAAACGTATTAGAATTGGAACATTGTGAGCTTGAATTAACATAGCCATAGTAAAGATCAAGCAGATTAATAAGTAACTGAAGATTTGATAAGAAATTCGAAAAATCAACTGACCTATATGTCGTTTTCCATGGAAGTAACTGTTTCTTAATAAACATTTATGATTTATAAGCTTACATTTGCTAAAACATGTAAAAAAACAAATTAATTACAATAACTTGACTGTATTTTAAAGAACAATACTTATCTGTCTAGAAAGAGATTGAACCCTCAACTTATAAGAAATTTAATAAAAGAGTTTACGATTTATCATTTATTTGAATAAAAAATAAAATACAACACAAATCAACAGCTTTATCATTAGGTTATGATACTTTATATAATTTTTTTTGACCAAGAATTAATACAAAGTAACCATCTGGCTGACTCATCACTTAACCTATTTCTATGTTTTCTAATTACTAATGATGCTTTAGAAAATAACCTCTCAGCAGGTACTGAAGTTGCAGGTATTGAGAGAAAATCACGGGCCATTTTCGATAAAATCGGATACTCTGTCTCATGCGTCCTCCACCAATCTAAAATGTCTTCCGAGCTGGCAGTTCTTGGTTTTCTCAGGTACTCCTCCAACTCGTCTATCACTAAGCCTTGAAGACAAGATCCAGATGACGTCGAGGGACATTCATAGAGTTTATCAAAGTCTATTACGTCTTCATCTTCATCACATACTTTATTTTCTTTTTCTGGTAATTCCAGAGATTTGTTCAGTGAGTGTAGACTTTTATATTCTTCATAAAGTTCATTGAACTTGCGCAGACTTTCTGTTTTAAGTTGCTTCCCCCACATTGTCAGGTCAAAAGTCTGAGCCTTATGCCTTGGGTCTAAAATTAAAGAAGTACAATAAATCCAGTTGCTCTTCTTGTAATGTTTAAGCATTTTGTCTCGAGCTGCTTGGAAAGCTAGAATGAGCCTTTCATCCACTTCAGATCGATTAGGTTTCTCATCTAACTGTTTTACCATGGATTCAATTTTATCTAGCAAGAGATTGAATGATACAATGACTAGCGGTAATGTAACATATTTGTCTCCACCAAGTTTTGTACTTAAAAGTTTAAAGTTTATTAGAAATTTATGTAATTTTTCGAGTACCTGCCATTCATTAGCTGTGATTTGAAAATCATTTAATTCGGTGACAGAACTGCACAATATGTCAATGCCCGCTCTCACTTTTAAACCAAATCCAATCATATCATGTGTGGAATTCCATCTCGTTGGACAGTCAAGAATGGCATTTAGATTTGATGGCACGCCAGCTGCTTCACAAGCAGACTGAAACTTCTTCTTCACTATCTCACTTCTTTTTATTTTACTGGAAATACTGCGTAACTTTGTTACAGATGTACGCGAGTCAGCAATATTTGGTGCAGATTCTTCATCTTCCTCATCCTCAGTTTCGTCTGCATAGTCTTCGTACTGCTGATCTTGCGCGTTAGTGTCAGACTCACAGTGTAATGCTAAGGTCTTTAATAAATCTTGTACACCAAGGTTTAAAATGTGAGCAAAGCACCGGAAATGTTGATTGTCTGAATCAAAGTGTGGCGGCAGCTGTTTGCCCAGTTCATACATGAATTTGGTATTTGCAGTTGCGTTGTCGACCGTGATACCTTGTATTTTATCAATTATGCCATATTCCAATAAACATTCATGGAAAATCGTTGCAATATCTTCCCCAGTATGTCGACCGCGTGATGGTATAAAATCAAGAACTACAGATTGATACTTCCATGCGTTGTCTATATAATGAATAGTAACCCCGTAGTAACTCCTACCAGCAATTGACGTCCACCCATCAATGGTAAAAGACATTTTAGATGATAATTGTTGAAGTCGTTCCTTGAGATTCAATTGGAGCTCTTCAAATCGCTCTTTGACTTTCCTTCTAAGTGTAGACCTTTTAGGAAACACCATATTAGGGCAAATACGTCGAAAATATACTTGTGTAGCTTCGTCATCGAAAAATGAGAAGGGAAGATATTTTTTCACCACCCAATCAACTGTAGCTGTCGTGATGTTGTCACTGCTGTTTTCCGACTGAAACAAAACAATAAATCTTGTGTTATTAGGTTTGAGCGTATAAGAGGAGGAGGTTTGTTGTTGTTAAATCGAGAAAATCGTTAAATTGATATTTGTTATATTAAGGTTGCACTGTACTGTAATTTACCAAAATAAAGTACTTAGTTGTTACTGGCCGATTAACTGAAAATATGGGTGTTTATAAAAAATATTTAAGACGATAATTACATACTTAATATGTCGCACCCCTAGATGAAAACTGTGAAAACACCACTAACTCAAAAATACTTACGTAAGTTAATGGCGTTTTTGAAAGTATCGCATGAATAGCTACGCGGAGTTAAAATTCTTTTAACTGTTAAAAAAATATTCTTACCTGTCCACTTCCAGCGGTTACTAAAAAGCTTGTGATATCTCCACTTAATTTTGGTTTAACAGGAAGAAATATTTCTGATTCCTTTTTGTGGAAAGATATTACTTAAGTGTTTCTGTTTTTCATTTTTATTTCAATCTTTTTATGTTGGCACAATTTACAGAAGGCAGTTTGGGATGCATGAATTATTTCGAAAAACTCCTCAAATTTGCTTTTGGGTCTTTTAGATCTGTGACTCAAACTCTCGTTACTCGGACTAGAATAATTTGAATCTTCGTCACTCATATTAAATTGTACACGTGATACGTTTTTAGAAAACAACGAGAATTAGTAAAAACAATTATCAAGTTAGACTCGAAGCACAGCTCAATTGGAAATGACTGGAATTAAAATAATTCCTTTATTTATAGTACGTTTCCTTGCTTTACCGCGCCGCCTCGCCACGTGCCGGCTCTATGAAAAGGATGCCGCCGCAAATCAAACAATGCCGCGTGCGGCGTACAAACACACACTAAATATTACCTACTTGTACAGACGCGACGCGTGAATAAAATAGAATTAGTGCCAATCACTATTCTTTACATATAAGTGAATGTTTTGGCGTACATCTATACTAATATTATAAAGCTGAAGAGTTCGTTTGTATGTTTGATGACAGAAGTTTTAAAATAAATAAATAAGTCCTGAACGTCACTATACCTCCAAAGTTACTATTCCTCGTGGACGAAGTCGCGGGCACAGCTAGTAAATACTTACTCTCATCATCTCTCTCAGAGATATTCGGGCTGGTAAGTAATACAAAACTCTTATCGCAGGCTTTTTATTTTATTAGTAGGTAAGTACCTACGCTTTTTATATTATTTTATTAGTTTTGTAGAATTTTTTTACACGTTTCAAGTATATTTAAAAGTGGCTACAATATTTATTAAACGGGTGATATTTGAACACTTTTTTGCTATTTTTTCTTGTAAAAACTTAAGAAATATAATGACTAAATGTACAATAATAGTACCTAAGTAATTAGTTTAAAACCATATAAGTAATCAATATTATAATATATACTTACTAGAATGAATTAATATGACATCTACTACCTATCCTTACCATTTTATCCTAATCATAATACTACTTGCGTGATCAGTATAATGTATTCATTTTCATTCTAAGCACTCTGAAACTTATTTATTCTTTGGAACACCTGTAGGTACTCTACTAGGAAATTATTTTGCATGAGTATACCTTCGCCCTATGGCGGCAATCAAATAGTGTCAAATGTTATGATTTCGGCGTGGCGGCAACGATTGTTTTAGATTTCAAAAGAAGCCGCCGGCGCGTGTATCATAACCATGTACTTCCGAAAAGCGGCAAATTTCTTTGAGAAGTAAGTACAAAACCTTTGATGCCGCATTATCAAAGTGCCGATGGTTAAAACATAACTATGCATGCACTCAGTTTGATTTTAATAGATATTTTTTTATTCGCTATGTTTATGGTATTAGTCGTAATGCGCATAGGTCCAGTTTTTCATATTCTTTGATACAGTTTTTTGCGTCTCATAGAATTCCTAAGCGTACCTACCTATACACCGAACTGTTACACCTAACTACTCAGTGAAATAGCGCTAAGTCCTAGCTGCAAGACGCAAGAGTCTTGCAGGCTATGTCTTGTTCTTGCTCAAGTCTTGCACGGTCAGTCTTGGTCTTGGTCTTGCTAAAAATACGCGGTCTTGTTCTTGGTCTTGGTCTTGCAAAAACGCAAGAACAAGACCAAGACTGCAAGACCAAGACTGAATTTGGGCAACACTAGATCTTGGTCACGGTTCGACTGATAGCAACTTACGAAGTGTCCGTGAGGCACAGGGTTTTTAAACTACCCTTGCCTGGTCTTCATAATATTGATTATTTTTTCATTACATGGATTGGCTGTTTTGCTATGACACTATCTTTTAATTTGCAGCTGTACCAGCGAAACTATCAAGCAGTATGTTCCAGTCCTGAACGTGTGAGGACAGTACGAGTTCTAGTCAAACATTTGCACTCATTTTCTGCCAAACATATGTCTGATCCTGCCGTTAGGTCTTCAACATTGCGGAAGTATGCACGACAAATGATGTGTGTGCGAGCCTATCATTATATCAAACATTTAGTGACAACATGGCCACTGGATGCTTCTTTCAGACTCGTAATGGAATTGTGGTTGAGTTTTATACAACCTTGGCGATATGTCAACAACACTATTTCTCAAGACAGGTATTCAATTTTTTTTATAGTAATAAAACTTTAGAGATGATATCCATATATATGCTCTTTAGTTATAAGGGGCCATGATAATAATGGTAAATTTGTTGCAATTCATTATTGTTTTTTTTTATTAATGTTGGTTATAATTAGTTTATATTAAATAGGCATGTTATATTATTTTGATTCTTTGTAGCCGTATTGTTTTAGAGTCAATACAAGACTCTGATATCTCTTGTTTTTTATAGTTACAACATATAAAATGTTCAATATAGCTACTTATCATAGTTGCCCCTTTAGTTGAACTGTAACTGTTTAGGCAATCAGGGAATAATATATATGAAAAGCGTTATAATATAAATCACATTAGAAAAAAACTATTGTTATATTGTATTCTAGGTTCCCCGTTGCTAACAACAACCAAGAAGACGCAAACACAAATACCCTGGATGCCAGTTTTACTCAGTTCATAGCAGAGAACTTCCCATCTTACACCTGTATGTTTCAACTAGTACTGCCAAGGTTTATGAGATTGGATCTAACAGCATACAAAAATGCTATAATGCTCTTCAGATTGGGAAAGGTATTATTATTATTTTAAATTGCCACTAAAATACATACCTATAAAGGTATAGGGTTGCCATCTATAAAATCTGGCAACCAGGACAAGAAGCGTTAAAGCCTCAGATTTGGAGCTCAGAATCTGTTCAAATTATCATAAATCGCGCCGGAGGTCTTTAAACTAGAACATACAGGGATAGGAACCCTATAGAGATGGCCCAAAACTATGACACACAGAGAGGAAAGTACCTAAAATATTAAAGTTAGTACATTTTACTGAAAGAACACTTCATTTTGATTTTAAACATAATTCGAACTGCATTTAAGGATTTTCAAATAATCGCCTGTCTGAACCGGGAATAAAACCCGAAAAATAAAGTAAGATTTTGTGGTACTTTCTCTCCGTGTGGCATAGTTTTGAAACACCCTGTATACTAAAGTCGCGAACGATGTGAAATGTTTACTAATAAACCAAATTGTAGGGTTGTCATATCACTGCAATTTTTAAAAAATAAATATAAAATAACAACGATATTTCGTTTTCGCGTGTTATGATTTCACATTACCAACTGTTTATGTAGCAGAAAGTAACTACGGAACATATAATAGGTTATGAATTTGCCCAGAATATATAATTTAGCAACTTTGAACATTGCTTAAACAAATGACAACCAACTTTGGTACTTTTGACAGTTGTTCATTAATTTCAGCTTTAATATAGTGTAGAGACTATCTTTAGGATGTAAGTTTTCATCATACCTATGTATTTTTAACTTTTAGGTATTTTCACAACAACACCTTGTTCCTATTTTACGAAATCTAGAACAAGGTATTACTGACACTGGTGCAGGATTGAGCAGTAGTCCAGACATCAGTTATAATAATGCCAATTTAGAACTAAGGTAAAACTTGTTTTTATTCTTTGTTTGTTCGTTCGTGAGTTAAGTACGCCCAAAGCTAAGCATTGATGCGACTATTAAGGTGGCCAAAAAGTACGTAAAATTATGGCACCATTGACTATACTTACGCAAGAAGGTTATACTAAAGACGTGACTATGGTTTGACGCTATACTTAGAAGGAGAAGGTGGGTCTCTTTCTAAGCGAGACGAAAGGATAAACCAAAGACACAATTACTATAAGCTTCTTCGGATGCCTTCCAAATGGCGTAGCGTGATGTACGTCCATTTGGACTGGACGAACGTTAGTTTGGAATTCCAAAACCGAACGATGTCCATTCAAATAGATTATGTTTTTGACATTCACGATAAGTTTTTGACAGACGTCCACTCCATTTGGATTGATGGATGCATCGTCAGTGGGGCCCTTTAGTGATAGAACAGTCTTCACTACTTTCTATTGAAACTATGCTTCACTGCCGAAATATTTAAGTATTCAACCTTTTTTTTCAGTTACACATATAATGGTGTTCCATTACATAAATGGGTAACGATCGCAAAGCAAGCGATATCCGAGTTAAATCTATCAGCAAACTATGAATATGAACCCATTTGGGGCGACAACAGCCGATACTTTGCATCAGAATTAGTAAAGAAAATAATTTCAGCGAAAGCAGCTTCTGAAAATTATGCGCAAGAGCTTACCAGAAGATTATATTTGCGTAATCAAGGTATGGTATCTATCTTGGTATCTAAGGAAATCACCACACTTTCGATATTTGAATAAGAGCGCAAAAGACGTCATCTGCCTCGCTTGGGACCCAATCTAACAACGCGAGTCAACTTCGGCCCGCTTTTTTCGCATTTCGCACACTCTTTGAAAATACATTAAGACTTCGATTTCATTCCATTCCGCGTTATCGTCGCGATAAATTGTGATGACTACCTTTGGATAATTGGACCCTGTTATGCAGAGAAGATTCAAAAAATGTATTACTTTAAAAAAAGGCGATTTGAAGTTTAGAAGTACAAGGAAATAAATCAGGATCAATAATAATCATTTGGCAAGGTTGAAACTATTATTCTTTAATCTATCATCATAGTACCTTTCATAAGTTTGAAAATGGTGTTTAGGTTTCTGCCAAAATTTTCAGTTCGATCTTTTTCGCTTAACAGGGTCTAATTTGTTCAAACATAAAATAATTTGTTCAAAATATCTTTTCTAATTATTGTGTAGGTATTTGGTCTGGAATTAAGCATTTCCTGATGATTGGCACTCAAGATGAGGACGAAGTACTACTAGAGGAATGCAAAAAAGTCCCAACTTATTTGAGTGCAAGTATTCATCACTTTTCAAATATATAT
This sequence comes from Herminia tarsipennalis, assembly GCA_945859575.2. Taxonomy (NCBI): domain Eukaryota; kingdom Metazoa; phylum Arthropoda; class Insecta; order Lepidoptera; family Erebidae; genus Herminia; species Herminia tarsipennalis. The sequence goes on from OX243840.2 coordinate 14,356,406, forward strand.
ATGGTAAGTATACAAGACAGAATCACACATTTATTTTCATGCTAAGCAACCATAGAAATACACTGAAACACATAAAACTTTGTCTTTCCAGTTGAATGAAAACACTTTACTGTCGTCAGAAGGTACCATAGAAGATAACTCACTGGAGCATTCATCTTACGTCAATTCAATCAGTTTTCCACTTTCAATAACAAACAAGGTAAATTAATGTTGGAATGTGTGGAATTATCTAATTCCACGTAAATGAAACTCCAATAATAAAAATAAAAAAATTTCATAAATTATAATAAGTATAATATAAAAGAATATAAGTAATATTTTTCGATATGTATGTACTATCGGCCAAAAGTCCGGTATACCTGCATTTGGACAAAAATCGCTTGCGCCCGAACCATGAGTGTGTGAGTAACTCCGCCTCCTTCAACACAACTTTAGCCAGGATTAGTGTAGAACGCACGGCCCTGTATTTTAAGTTATTTTATATTTTTGTTTCAATAAATGTTAAGGCAAGACAAGACTTATAAGTGATAGTGTCTGTGCGATAGAGAAAGGTAGTACGGGTGTGAGAGATATAAAGCATTCGAGACCACGCACATTTCATATTTTTATGATATTTATTCAGTAATTTAAGATTACAATTATTTTAATAAATAATGTTCAACCTGTTTATTTTAAATTTGTTTTTATTTTTAATAGCGCGGTGGGAGTGTGTCCGACTGCTACGCAAGAGGTCGTGGGTTCGATTCCCACACGGAACACCACTTTGTGTGATCCACAAATTGTTGTTCCGGGTCTGGGTGTAATTTGTGTCCGTGACTTGTATGTTTGTAAAGTCCCCCGTGACACAGGGCTCGTACCCTACTGCGGGAGTTGTCTTTTTAAAAAAAAAAAAAAAAAAAAAATATTCTGATGAAACATTTTTTTTTATTGTATGAAGTCAAGTCAACAAAAGTACTTGTTAATTTAATCGCATACCATTAAAAGCGATTTAAAATTAAAAATACTTCTAATTACTTCATGCTTGTCTCGAAATTGTTTTTATAAGACTATTCTCATGCATCATATCAAGTCAGCATATCGGGGGCATCATCTATGAATATCTATATCTATACCTACTAATAGGAAAGATTTGATTGTTTGTTTGTATTGAATAGGCTCTGAAACTACTGAATGGATTTGAAAAATTCTTTCATCGTTGTGAAGCTACACTAACCCCGGGTGACATGGGCTATTTTTTATCCCTGTATTCCCACGGGAACGGAAATCGAGGCGTCTGCTAGTATTAAATAAACAGCAGTAATAAATTGTCCCTCTCAAAATTAAATCAACGATAACTTTTGGCGAGTTGATAACTTACTTACCTACTATATGACCCGTGCGGTTGAAATGTTACCGATGTGGACTTTTACAATACTTATTTTACAAAGACACCCAAATAGGCATGATATAGTATGGGTATTCCCTATTTTTTAGCAAACATTAAAACTCTAACACTTAAATAATGAAATTTTTCCCCTATACATTTAAATTAAATCTAACACATAACGAATACTGGACTTAACTGGACCTTAAAAAACCTACTTTGTAATTAATGTAATGCTAAAAAAAGAAAACTGCTTAACCTTAAAGTGACATTCATCGTAATCGTAGGAAAAAATATTCTCGTGCGTAAAAATAGACACAAGAGACGTGAACCATGCACCGAAAGCAAAGTGCAACTAAAATACTTTCATTGCGTTTCTTCCGTGAAAGGAAGAGTAATGATTGGCATAAGCGAATTATAGACGGTTTGAAGCTTGTGCAAACGCATTCATAGAAGTTTTCTGTTAAATGTAACACCGCGGAGCATCGTAATAGTATGTACATGTCCATTTCTAAGCTCTGCAGCTAAAACTGCTCGACGGATTTTATCATGGAGCTATTGTTGGATTTTTTAGTTAATTAATTTAATAATTATTATTTTTCCATGCTAGATAATAATTTATACTTATCTTAATGTAGGAAAAATCTATTCGACTCTGACGGAACTCGCACTCGCTAACATAGGAGTATCGTTCTCCTCTGCCACCGAGCTTTTTTCTTCATACATTTAGATATGTATAAATTAGTTAACAAATGCTATAAATCACAAAAAGTAATGTAATACTCCCCTTTATTGATTCTAGCTGCGCAGAAAGGCTACAGCAGTGCACTACATGGGTGATCCGGACATAATGCCAATCACGTCATATGAAAGTACAATTTTAGTTAGAATGCTGTACCAAATAGCTACAAGACTGAATGAAATTGTAAGTAGTAAAAATCACGGGACGGGGCCTATGATTTACGAATATATCTAACAGCGAGATTTACCTAATGCCTTTTAGAAAATCTCTTAACAAATTAATTATTAAATTTTCAGTATGGCTACGAGTTTACTCAACTGTGGAATAGAAATGATCTGTGGGGGTATATAGCCCGAGAGGTATTGCAACGCCCTTGTACTGTACAAACTTACGTAAAAGATATAACCAATCATCAAAACATCGTGAGCCAAGAACTCCCACCTCGTCTATCCCTGCGACGTCTCGGCTCTCACGCCTTCGTGGTATGGATTACCATCGGATACTTCGTGTTTAAACTGTTCTCTTTTAGTGGTCTATTCTATGTGTTTGTAATAGCCCTCGTTTGGATGTTATTTGTATTCACAAAAGCTAGTTCTAAAATGTTAAGAGTAATTTAAATCAATGATTTTTATCATTTATTCGCATTTGGTCGGATTCGCAAATGGTCGGATTCTCATTTCGTCGTATTTCAGTTGAGTGTTATCGAGTAATTAAATTAATTTATTAAAAATTAAAATTAACCTAATGTACATAAACGCTGCAAACAATCAATTGCGCTGATTTTATTGCTTATGCAGTCCGATATGATTGCTTGAATTTGAACATCTTTTTGAATGTCATTTGGACGACGTTTTTTCATTGAACAATGCAACTGAATACGTTTGAGCTTTGCATTATAAAAGGCAGCTTCTCTCTTAAGTAACGACAAAAATAAATGCAACGTTGGCTTTTTCGGAATCTTCTTATTAAGACGATTGTGCCATCCTTCTATCGCATTTGTGGTACGCTGTTTTTCACCAAAGCAGGTAAACGTATCACAAGTTATTTTTTCCATCCAATATTTTAAAAAATATTTTTGAAATTTGCTGAATTCATTAGTTTCAGGAGCTTGTTCTAATATAGCAAGAATCGCTTCTGGGATTATTAAAGGTGGAAGCAGTGCTAACTTTGAATATAAAGTAGTGACATGTCGACCTTCACTAGATGAAGACAAACCAAGATCTTTCGATTTTTGCCAAACTGCTTTAGTGAAATGGTAAAAGCAACCGTTAATGCACACTTTTTGAAATGTGTTTTTCATGCCATTTATCGCAGCTAATTCGTAGTCACATTTATAATATTCTATATTTACATAAAACTGATCGCGTATCAAAGTGAACAATCTTGTGTATGTTATTTCTAATTTATCCGGGAGCAGGGCATAAATTAATGGAACTAGATTGTTCGTATCACCATCAGTGCCGATATAGCCATGCAGGGAATATAGTTGATAAAATGGTGGCGGGCTAGATTTGAAAGTTCCGTCTCCGTAAAATTTATGACATGTTTTTATTATTTGTCTTGCTAAGGGAGTTGCAAAAATTATTATTTTATTGTCCGAACCATCGTCATAAGCAAAAAAATTGTTAACAATGCGTTCCGATAACCGTACTTCATGTATATATTTAAATTTACATTTGCTTAAGTTGAGTGATTTTTTTCTATTTCGGTACAGTGAGTCTTTTTTTGATGTAAATAATGGTATTTTATGCTCTTCTATGTATGTTTCAGTTTCTGGTAAATTTTCATTATAGTAATGTTTTTCAAATATTTTAGGTATTGAAGTAATTTTTATAGGCATTTCTTGCCAAAGACTTTACAAATACAATAATTGCATTTTTGAAAGATAGAAAAATTTGAATCCAGACTCAGGAATCGAACCCGAGACTTCCGTAGCCAAACCGGGGCCAGAAGCGAACCACCTATCTGGACTATGTTACTAGATATCAAATTCTTCTATCTCTTAATGCTTTTACGGGTTAGGCCCCCGTAGCGCCATCTAGTCGGAAGTTAAAGAACTATCACGGCTTTTGTTATTGCTTCGTTACAGAGAGCATTTTAACAAATTATGATGACGCAGGCCGAATATTGAAGTAATTTTTATAGGCATTTCTTGCCAAAGACTTTACAAATACAATAATTGCATTTTTGAAAGATAGAAAAATTTGAATCCAGACTCAGGAATCGAACCCGAGACTTCCGTAGCCAAACCGGGGCCAGAAGCGAACCACCTATCTGGACTATGTTACTAGATATCAAATTCTTCTATCTCTTAATGCTTTTACGGGTTAGGCCCCCGTAGCGCCATCTAGTCGGAAGTTAAAGAACTATCACGGCTTTTGTTATTGCTTCGTTACAGAGAGCATTTTAACAAATTATGATGACGCAGGCCGAATATTGAAGTAATTTTTATAGGCATTTCTTGCCAAAGACTTTACAAATACAATAATTGCATTTTTGAAAGATAGAAAAATTTGAATCCAGACTCAGGAATCGAACCCGAGACTTCCGTAGCCAAACCGGGGCCAGAAGCGAACCACCTATCTGGACTATGTTACTAGATATCAAATTCTTCTATCTCTTAATGCTTTTACGGGTTAGGCCCCCGTAGCGCCATCTAGTCGGAAGTTAAAGAACTATCACGGCTTTTGTTATTGCTTCGTTACAGAGAGCATTTTAACAAATTATGATGACGCAGGCCGAATATTGAAGTAATTTTTATAGGCATTTCTTGCCAAAGACTTTACAAATACAATAATTGCATTTTTGAAAGATAGAAAAATTTGAATCCAGACTCAGGAATCGAACCCGAGACTTCCGTAGCCAAACCGGGGCCAGAAGCGAACCACCTATCTGGACTATGTTACTAGATATCAAATTCTTCTATCTCTTAATGCTTTTACGGGTTAGGCCCCCGTAGCGCCATCTAGTCGGAAGTTAAAGAACTATCACGGCTTTTGTTATTGCTTCGTTACAGAGAGCATTTTAACAAATTATGATGACGCAGGCCGAATATTGAAGTAATTTTTATAGGCATTTCTTGCCAAAGATAATTTTAAAGAAATAATAAAATTTGATATCTAGTAACATAGTCCAGATAGGTGGTTCGCTTCTGGCCCCGGTTTGGCTACGGAAGTCTCGGGTTCGATTCCTGAGTCTGGATTCAAATTTTTCTATCTTTCAAAAATGCAATTATTGTATTTGTAAAGTCTTTGGCAAGAAATGCCTATAAAAATTACTTCAATATTCGGCCTGCGTCATCATAATTTGTTAAAATGCTCTCTGTAACGAAGCAATAACAAAAGCCGTGATAGTTCTTTAACTTCCGACTAGATGGCGCTACGGGGGCCTAACCCGTAAAAGCATTAAGAGATAGAAGAATTTGATATCTAGTAACATAGTCCAGATAGGTGGTTCGCTTCTGGCCCCGGTTTGGCTACGGAAGTCTCGGGTTCGATTCCTGAGTCTGGATTCAAATTTTTCTATCTTTCAAAAATGCAATTATTGTATTTGTAAAGTCTTTGGCAAGAAATGCCTATAAAAATTACTTCAATATTCGGCCTGCGTCATCATAATTTGTTAAAATGCTCTCTGTAACGAAGCAATAACAAAAGCCGTGATAGTTCTTTAACTTCCGACTAGATGGCGCTACGGGGGCCTAACCCGTAAAAGCATTAAGAGATAGAAGAATTTGATATCTAGTAACATAGTCCAGATAGGTGGTTCGCTTCTGGCCCCGGTTTGGCTACGGAAGTCTCGGGTTCGATTCCTGAGTCTGGATTCAAATTTTTCTATCTTTCAAAAATGCAATTATTGTATTTGTAAAGTCTTTGGCAAGAAATGCCTATAAAAATTACTTCAATATTCGGCCTGCGTCATCATAATTTGTTAAAATGCTCTCTGTAACGAAGCAATAACAAAAGCCGTGATAGTTCTTTAACTTCCGACTAGATGGCGCTACGGGGGCCTAACCCGTAAAAGCATTAAGAGATAGAAGAATTTGATATCTAGTAACATAGTCCAGATAGGTGGTTCGCTTCTGGCCCCGGTTTGGCTACGGAAGTCTCGGGTTCGATTCCTGAGTCTGGATTCAAATTTTTCTATCTTTCAAAAATGCAATTATTGTATTTGTAAAGTCTTTGGCAAGAAATGCCTATAAAAATTACTTCAATATTCGGCCTGCGTCATCATAATTTGTTAAAATGCTCTCTGTAACGAAGCAATAACAAAAGCCGTGATAGTTCTTTAACTTCCGACTAGATGGCGCTACGGGGGCCTAACCCGTAAAAGCATTAAGAATTTGATATCTAGTAACATAGTCCAGATAGGTGGTTCGCTTCTGGCCCCGGTTTGGCTACGGAAGTCTCGGGTTCGATTCCTGAGTCTGGATTCAAATTTTTCTATCTTTCAAAAATGCAATTATTGTATTTTAGGTATTGGTTCCATATTAGACTGAACTTCTTGTTTACATTTATAAAAAAATTTATCAACTTTGTTACGGTCGAAATCTGGTAAACAAGAATGAACAGCTTCTTTTATTATATTGTTTTTGGAGTCTAATGTAATAGACGAATAACAATCTTTTCTATTAGTACAGCGCCAATTTGTTGAACCAGATTTATTAGAAACGGCAAAGTGATACCTGTGTCCAGCACGCAATAATTTTTTTTTTTGCCTTTACTGCTTTCAATAAAACACAATTCACTCAAGCCACTACTTCCTGCCGCTAGATTCATGTTGAAAAACTCGATAAACTATTTTTTCTCACTATATAACACAAAACAATGACAGGCTAGGACACAAGTCAAATGTGATCTATTTTAATTTTTATTATATTACCACCATAGAGGTAAGTAACCTTTTCCTTTAACAAATAGGTTCTTATATACCCAGGAAAATAAGTTGCCTACGAATATAATATAAATAACTGACCATAAGTGCGACAAGTTCAAAAGCAGTTATTTTACAATTAATGTTTATGTTCTCATTTGTACTGAATCCGACGAAATGAGAATCCGACCATTTGCGAATCCGACCAAATGCGAATAAATGATTTTTATATATGTATTTAATGTAATAAAATTTGTCATACAAATAAGAATATCTGAGTTTTATTATTTTGAACCCATAATATCGTCACAGATAATATAATACTATACTAGTAATATCGTTGAATCGAAATCGCATCACTCTGTAGAACAGGCCCGTCCAACATACCGCCCCCAGAACACCATGCGGCCCGCGTTAAAACGTAGTGATTACTTTCTCTGTGGCCCGCGTAAGTTCTTCATCCGGCCCGTGACCTGATTAAATCTTAAAATATGTAGGTAAATTTAATTTTTTTTAGTAGAAAACTGGGGGAGGGTGTGTTTTCATTGACGCAGAGCGCGGCAGAGTGGACCGGAGCGTCAATTGACCAATCACAGTGCTCGAAATCATAACCAAGATTACTTCGAGTACCTTGTCACTTGTCACTTCGCGTCAGTGGAAACGCTCTCTGCTCTTAAGCCGGGGCGGGCCGCTAGTACATACATAAATATACGGGTTGATTCTCAAGTCACCGCCGTTTTCTTCGTCGGTTAATTAAAAAAAGCCCAATAACTAAAAAAGTAAAACTTTAATAGCACGAAAACATAATCAGCAATATTTCTTGAGTGTAAGCTTAGGCACAATATTCATAGAGGCGAGCTCCTGGAACAGCAGCTTGCAGGCGTAGGGCATGTCGACGCTGGACACGGCGGCCGAGGAGCGGCACGCGTGGCACCACGCGCGCGACGCCAGCCGCCCGCACGCGCCGCAGATGTCCGCGCTGAACGCGTCCGATGCCAGCATCAGGCGCTCCATCAACAACATACTGCGATAAAACATATCAATATCATATTAAGACAAGCGATACTCGTCTTTTAAGTGTATACTAATATTATAAAGCTGAAGAGTTGTTTGAACGCGGTAATCTCAGGAACTACTGATCCGAATTGAAAAATTATTTCACTGTTAGATAGCCTATCTATTACGCGACCGATAGGAGCGGAGCAGCAATGAGCAATGTTGCAGAAACGAGAAAATTTACGCAGACGAAGTTGCGCGGGACGTCTAGTGTACTTATATAAATGTTAATAAACTTTTGCGATTTGTACAAATTATGAAAATATATATATTACGGGTCTTAATCGCGTGAATAATTTAAGGTAAAATACCTTGTTTATTGCCCGACGTTTCCACCGTATTGCAACGGCCGTGGTCACGGGTAGTCTACCCGTGACCACGGCCGTTGCAATACGGTAGGTACTTATATAAAGTTTAAAATTCTTTCACACTGAAAGTGTTTGCCGCGCCGCTTCCAACCTGGAGTAATGTGAGGCTGCCATGAGAGTTCGTGAAAGTATCTCTCACCAACTCTCATGACAGTGGCAGAACAGATAAATTTCCTATGTTACAGGATTTTCTTTTTTCAACATAAGAGTGTTCGGTCTTTTAATGTATTTTGATTGTTGTACTGAGAGTATAAACTAACTACTTCAATCGTTGGGATTCACGAAGGTGAGTGGTTGATTTCCTCCTTAATAAAAATTAAAACCTTTTAATTTTTTTTTTTTTTTAAATTAACTATTCCAAGAAACGGTGAACTTAAAATACCTGGCACCATAGCCGATAAGACAATCTCGCTCCATCTCTCCAAGTCGCAAACCGCCGTCGCGTGATCGTCCCTCAGTAGGTTGTCGAGTGAGTACTGCGCGAGGACCTCGAGCGCGAGCGTGCATCTTGTCTTGAACCATATGCTTTAACTTCTGGTAGTATACCTACAAGAAAGCCGTTATCGTCATGACACCATGCCCTTAACACAAAATAATCGTAACCGAGGGCGGTTACGGATGCCAATCTCAACAGAGACTAATCAACTAATCAGGAGTTATAATCAACTAGCTGTGTCCCGCGGTGTTACCCGCGGTTTATTAGCCTATGTGTTAATCCAGGGTGTCAGCTAACTCCATACCAAATGTTATTAAAATCACTCCAGCCGTTTAGACGTGAATAAGTAACAAACATACACACTCACATACTCACAAACTTTCACCTTTATAATAGGGTAAAACTACATAAAACGCCCCACTTTTATTTGAAATCTAATAAAAACAAAAATATAAATGCTATAATCAAACTGTTTAATACAAAGTATTATTTGGTATTCTGACAATAGTTCAACAAATATTCATCTCAATAGATGCTGTAGATTTGTAGAAATTACGATTTTTTTTAAACCTTGGGTGGGGCGTTTTGTAACGTGGCTGTTGGCTGTTGCGCGGCGTCTGACGCCTATCCCCGCACCTCGTCGCAAGCTTCATAGCTCCGCTAGTATGAGTGCTAGAGTAGTGGGGCGTATTGTCAACTGGGGCGTATTACCGAGTTTTACCCTATTAGTGTGATAGTGCAAGTGTATATGCAGACACAAGTGCATTTTATTCCCTCGCTCTCATAGTCCGATGTGACGGAAATCCGACACTACAGGAGAGATTGGGCGCAAGAACCGACGGCTTAACGTGTTTTCCGAGGCACGGAGACAGCAGATATCAGTCTCAATCTGCTCAGTCGCCACTGAGTCAGGGACCCCTCAACAGAATACAGAACGCCGACTCACAGCTCAACAAAAAATCCACGTACACACACGGGCTTGTACGGCGCTCTCAACGTGCGCTAAGTCGGTTGACGATTCGACCGAGATCTGTTTGTGTGCGTTAGGCACTTGTCCGACCAACGTCGGCGAGAAAGGAGCAATAATAATCAATTTTCTCGCTCATGAATGGTACAATAGATATAAATACTGTGTAAACAAAAGATATACATTAAGAAGAGATAAAAGGTACTCGTAGTTTATTGTCACTACTAGCCGGCAGTGCTTAAGCCTGTTTTCTCTCGTTGTAGGGAGCCGGCTATCTGTGTCATCTAATTTATCATCTCAATGTTGGTTCAGGTGTAACTAGTTTTGAATTCTGCTGCTACTCGACAACAATATTTTAAGAACTATAGAAAGCTTTACTTACCGGACCGGAATAAATATACGCCTCTAAAGGCTCTCCAGTTAAACCCGAATAGAAAATATCCTTTCCATGATAGTTATATCCATGTTTTTCTAATTCCTGACATACATCACGAACCTTGGAACCTCCAAAAGCAGTACCTGACAAATAACAACGCTCATTTTATTGGTATCTATAATAATATATTTTAATTCCATGTTGTGATAATTACCATAATGAAATTTGCCTTCGATAAGCCCAGCTTTCCCTGCTAACAATTCTATTGTTTTACCGACTGTCATTCTAGAAGGGAATCCATGAGGGTTCATGATCATATCGGGACAAATGCCTCTATCATTGAATGGCATATCTTCCTGTTGTACTATCAAACCGGTAACACCTTTCTGACCGTGTCTGGAACTGAACTTATCTCCTATTTCTGGAATTCGCGTTTGCCGCAACAATATTTTGATAAGAGATGCGTCTTCACTATTGGATGACACCATTACTTTTTCTATGTAAGATTCGACAGGTCCTTTGTATGTAATTGGGACATCTTTATAATCAACCTGCTGAGGTTGACCCTGAGTGACAGGGTTCAGAGTCGCTGGTGGCATTTGCTTGTTTATTAATACTTGTCTGTTTTCAACCATTTCCCCAGGAGCTGCTATTCCATCTGCGTCCAGGATTTCATGAGCTCTTATAACTTTCCCAGTGGTTGCATCTCTTGAAGGTCCCATTATCCTATCTGATGTTTGGTTGCTATATCTTTTCATAGTAGTTTTTGCACTTTTGTAGACAAGACAGCGACCGTATCCGCGATCTATTGATGCGCGATTGAGAATCAAAGCGTCTTCTATGTCATAACCACTGTAACTCATCACTGCAACCGTGGCGTTCTGTCCCGCCGGTAGTTTATCAAAATTCGTTAACTCTATGGTTCTTGTTTTAACCATAGGACATTGAGGATATACTAAATTGTACATGAGAGTATCAATTCTATTTTTTTGATTGTAGCCAATAGTTCCTGAAATTTACATTAATTAAATCTCTTGTTATTATCTAGCACCTAATACTTGTAGTTACCTTATTCTTCAGGCGGTTACAATAGCCATAGCTGTAACTAAAAGAATCTGAAGGAAAATACTGATTGTTACTTACCCATGGCTTGTTTACCCATAGCACATTGATAAGTATTCCTTGGACTCTGATTGTGATGTGGATATGGCACAAGACCGGCACACACTCCCAGAATTGTAAATGGTTCAATTTCTAAATGGGTGGTCACATAAGGATCTACTTCGATTTCAACAGTTGCTATGTGACTATCATTCTCCTCATTTACATCCAAGTACTCAATCAGACCATCATTCAGGAAATCTTGGAATTTCCGTATTCCTCTATTCAATTCATTTATATGGGGTTGTTGAACTAATGGATATCCTTTCTCTACAATAATGTAAGGCCTGCATAACCTTCCACCATCACTACAAATGTAGACTGTCCTTTGATTATGATTAGGATAAATTGAAACAAACGCAGATATGAGACCGCGTCGTCGGAACATTCTGAATACTTTTATAAGCCTTTTGTATTGTCTTGAAACTCCTAATATGTTACCTGGAAACATAAATATACAACTGTACTAAAAAGGTACACAATACGCAATTCAGATATGTTTCTTGTATAACAACCTTGAACTTTGCTTGCATCTTGAGTGCAATCATGTTTATCTTAATTTTAAGAGCAGAAAAATGTATTTAGGCACCTATTTGGCCAATATATGTTAATGTTTTCAAATAAGCTATAGATAAGTATTCATATAACTATATGAACCTACAAAAATAATTGGTTCATACAATAATTGCATTTTAATACTATAGTATTTTTATAGGCATTTCTTGCCAATTACTTTATTCAAATTATTCTACCCTTCCTGACTCGCGTGCAGGAAGGATAGAAGGATTTAAGTAGCAACATAGTGGTTAGATGGTTCGATTTCGGCCCCGGTTTGGCATACAGAAGTCTCGTGTGTGATTCATGGGTCTGGACTTTAAATTTTTCTATCTTCCAAAAATGCAATTATGTATGAATAAAGTAATTGGCAAGAAATACCTATAAAAAATACTATAATTTGTTCATATTTTCTATGTTAGTGTAATCTCTAAAGTGAATGCAATGCCTATATCAAGCAATTTATTATAAAAACGAAACTCAACCTACCATTGAGAAAAACCATGTAAACAGCAGGATGGTTAATTTCTTCGCCACCCAGTAACCTTACGTCTTCAACTCCGGCATTTCGCGCCAACCTGGCTATAGGTTCCTCAGAGCATTCAGTTGTAATGTGAGTCATTAAAGCCAAGTTTTTCACGAGACCACAAGCTTCACCTTCAGGAGTGTCAGAAGGACATAGCATGCCCCATTGTGAAGGTTGTAAAGACCTTGGTCCAGACACTTTTCTAGTCTTTTCAAACTGAGAATTCACTCGAGTCATCATACCCAACGCTGATATATAACTAAGGCGGCTTAGAACTTGCGTTACACCATGCCTTTCCATTTTAAATCTTTTGATTGTCCAATTACCCTAAAAAGATTAAAAACTTTTTTGTTAACATCCGTAACATCCAAATCGATCTTTCCGAATTCGAATTAATTTTAGTTAGTTTTAATGAATTTCTACTTACAGAAGATATGGCAGCAAACAATCCATTAGCTATTAAATCCGGTCTCATATGTTTCACAACATCAAAAGGAGCTGCTTTTACTTTTGGAATTATTTTGTCTGCTGTTGACTTTAGTTCCCAATTAAATCTTTTGAAAAGATCTTCAAACATCAAAGCAAGTAGAGAGCCTGCTAATTCCAGCCTTTTGTTACCATAATAGTCAGGGTCATCAATTGCAGCTTTGTTGGTCTCAGCTTCAATAACTCTTTTCACCATGATTGCTAAATAAATAGCTTTTACATAGAAGTTATAGTTTTCAACTGCTACATGAGCCAGGATAGTTGTTGCCAGAAGATCTCTAGCCTCATCTACAGGAGTGCGAGCTTTAGTATTGCCAGTTTGAAACCTAAAACATAAATTAGTAAAGTTACTCAAAATACATCAGTATACAATAATTGCATTTTCTTTTTTCATTTTTGAAAGATAGAAAAATTTGAAGTCCAGACTCAGGAATCGATCCCGAGACATTCGTATGCCATACTGGGGCCGGAATCGAACCATCTATACGAGAGTATGTTACTAAAACTTAAAATCTTCTATCCTACCTGCATGCGAGTCAGGTCCTCTCTTGCGGCATCTAGCCGATAGTTTAAGAACTATTACGGCTTTTGTTATTGCTTCGTTACAGACAGCATTTTAAACTTTTTCATTTCTATCTTTCAAAAATGTAATTATTGTATAAATGAAGTAATTGCCAAGAAATGCCTATGAAAATGAGTACATTAGAATAGGTAAGAGTCACAGTGTGATTGAAATTGAATACAATGTTAGACTCCATTAGAGAACAAGCATTGACTGATGAGGTAATGGATTGATGACGTGTATGCTCATGACAAGGTGAGGCAACTATATTTTTCTAATTGTTTTGTTTTTAAGGTTCCGTAGCCAAAATGGCGAAATGGAACCCTTATAGCTTCGTACTGTCTGTCCGCCTGTATGTCCCCAGATTAGTTCAGAGACCCTTAGTGCTAGAAAGCTGTAATTTGAAGTGGGGATGTGATTTTTTTTTTTCTCACCTACCCCATGTGATGTGTATATAGACTAATACTAACTATACCTACTATATTGTAAATGTATACTATACTTATATTGTAAAGCTGAATAGTTTGTTTGTTTGAACGCGATGATCTCAGGGACTACTAGTTCGAATTGAAAAATGAATAAAAAATATTTATGTGTTGGATAGCCCTTTTATATGTAGAGGAAGGCTATATAACATCACGCTATGATCAATAGGAGCGGAGCAGCAATGAAAAATGTTGCAAAAACGGGGAAAAAATATTCCTTTTGAGAGCTTCCCTTGCGTGCGCTGTTAAAGTTACACAACAACTTTTTAAGAGGAACAAATCCGCCATACATATAATTACGGCATTGTTCCTCTTAAAAAAATCTAAAAAAAAGTCTGCAACCGTGTTTATTCAAACACTTTCGCAAATACATGCATTATTTTAGTACAAATTTGATATCCATAAAAAAGGTAATAGTGGGTCAACCTTAAAATATAGGCATTTGCTGCCTAATATGCCAATATACTTTAAATTGTAAAGTACACCACACAAACACCTATATAATATAATTATATGTACATACAATTAGTGATAATGCATAAGAGAGAGGACACACTCTCAACAACTATTAACAATATTTTAAATTTACCTTTTAACCTTTAATTTGCTTCCTATGTAAGTTAGTGCTTGATTTTGAGTGAAGATCTTCAAATTATGACAATCCATAATGCATGGCGCCATTTTTTTCATCACATTATCTTCAGTGCCAATCAGCTGCATGATTTCTTGGTCACTACAGATGCCCATAGCTTTGAATGCAACAGCTATAGGTATATCCTAAAAAAGTTTTCTTGTTAATTGAGAGTCACATTTCTTGGAGCAACTGCATAATTAAAACCATCATGCAATTATATAATTATACCAGTGGTGATTATTTCTTGTGAGATGATCACAGTATCAGTGTACCCGAGCATAGTAGGTAATATGTACCTTTATGGTAGGCACTTGAAATAGGTACCAAACCTATTGTTCAACCTATAGACATAAAGACTGAACTGCACTTTGCCTTCCCGGATATGAAGTAAATACAGACTGCAAAGCATGTCAAAGCACTCAAGTGGCTAGTACAGTTGGATCAACGTAACTAGGCCGGACTGAAGTAGGCGACAAGTGGTTGCGCAGATGCATTTTATGGGAGTAAATGGTGACAGGAAGTGGGGGGCGGTGACGGTAACTAAACCAAGAGAATTAGAGATACAATTACGCAATACCTTGTCATAATTAGTATTACTAACTCATGTTTTTTTGTGATTATTTTCGTAAAGAAATTGTTTTTCAAAGTTGCTTTAGTGTTTACTGAAAATGTTCTAAATTTAAACTTTTGTGAACTCATTTAAATAGTGTTTTTATATTGTTGAATTAAAATGTTGTTAGTATTTTTAATCGATTAAACATAATTAATCGTTTTCGTAAGTATTTTAGGGTCGCATCTCTATGACATGCACGAAAGCACACATAATATAATACTATACTAGTAGCGAAAGTGATAAGAGCCTAACTTCAATCCAGTCAAGTTACGTTGATCATACTGTAGTTGTCTGTTTCTAAAAATCTGATTGGTCCAAGTCACAGGGTTATGTCTATATCATGTCACTTTTACATTAAGAGACAGGTATTGGCACATAGTGTTATGACTTTCTAGAGAGTGGTCAATTTTGTTCAATCCAGTCTTTTTGTCTAGCTGTCTGCTATTTTGTAAGGAAATGTAAAAATGTGTGATGCAATGTAATTAAGACTTACATCAGAAAGAGCATTATGCCTTAGTACATATTTGCCATTTTTAACTATTACGTTGGTTCTTGTTTTCTTCTCGTGAGTAGAACTTGTAACTTGACATTGTATTGCTCCCTTGAATTCATCAACTATCATTCGGTTTCTAGACAACTGCTCTTGAATTAAAATTACTTTTTCTTGACCTGAAATTTTAGATAACCTTTTTAACTTTTAATGAATGATTGATTTGTTCTTTGACTGAACAAATCATTCTTCTTTCTTTTAAGTCTTTTGAAATGTGAAAATGGAGGCAAAGTTGTAATTTTCACAGCTCTCTTAGTTTGTGAGTACACATTAAGTACATGAAATCAAATAATTAAACTTTTTATCCCTGTATTCCCATGGGAACAGGAACTATGGGGGTGAAATCGCGAGGCATCCGCTAGTATATCATAAAGTATCTGCCACATAAATTCTAAAACTTCTACATACCTCGTATGATAAAATAACCACCAGGATCATGTGGGCATTCATTCAGCTGAGCCAGTTCAAAATCAGATTTATTAGTTAACACACAGTTAGATGAACGTAACATCAAAGGCATCCTGTAAACCAATCAAATTCAATAAATGCAACAGTAACACCATCCGTTAGTCAAGTGAAATGAAATTTGTATTTTTTTTTTACTACTTATTATGATATATAACTTATGTAGAGCGGAATTTGTATTGAGGAAGGCATTAAGTTCCTAATATTTAATCAAATGTCTTAAAACTGAGAAGTTCCCTAGGTTTATTTTTCTTGTAGAGTTAAATTAAACCAATTAATGAATAAAATCTGAAATACAAACCTTCCAATCAGCTGTTTGTTCTTTATAACTCTTTGATTCCCTCTTATGTACTCTATATCTACTGTGATAGGTGCTGAGTATGTCATATCTCTAAGTCGACATTCATGAGGGGTGGTCGGCTTAGTGACACTGAACCCCTCTTCCAAATCTGGCGTTCCCACATACGCATTTAAATATTTTATATAAAATAAAGGATCCGAATCACAGAACACTTTTTCATTGGCTTGCACTATCTTCTTGATTTCTACATTGATAAAATAATTGAAAGAATCTATATGCTGTTTTACTAGTCCCTTAATTTGTAGAAATGATGGTACCAATTTCCACTTATCCTGAAAGTAATAAGTCATGGTAATAGAAAAGCACTTTGCTTTATATTATAAATAGTTGCCCTGTAGAAAACCTTCGGGCTGTTTACAATATAAAGTATCCACAGGACCTTTTTAATTATATTTAAATTAAAAACAATGTAAACTAACCTCTAGAGTTTTTATGGGATCCCGTGAACCTTTGGTATTAGAGTCCCAATCATTCTGTCTTTTATTTATTTCCCCCATCGCACTAATGTAGCGTTCTAAGTTGAATAATTGCTGCAATTACGCCATGAGTTTTCAAACCATAATTGCGAGAAATACAAATAATACAGAATGCACATTCGAAATTGCCACAAATGTTGACATATTTGACATTTTCGTTACAGATTTTCGTCAAACGAATGAATGAATGAAATGAACTAGAAGAAAACTCTACATTAACAGATAACAAATCTTAGCTTACATTCTCGAAATCTTTGTTTATATAATATTTATTATTAATGGCAACATGAGGATTTAAAAAAATCTTAATAGATTTTTAGTCTATGACTGACTGAAGTAAAAAAATATGATCACCATCAATTTCGAAATTCCGGCTGAAGTGATTGTAAAAGATAAACACAAAATATATAAAACAGTCCCAAATTTATACATAACTTTTATTCTTCAAACATGTCTTTACACACAATATATTAACTGAAACTCCAAAGATGGTTTACGAGTCCATACCTCGCACTGTTCGAATTCTCCTGTTGGGTGAACCTGGTGTTGGAAAAACCTCGCTTATACTTTCTCTTGTAACAGAAGAATTCACTGAACATGTGCCTCCAAAAGCTGAAGAAATTACTATTCCTGCAGACGTTACGCCGGAGCAAGTTCCAACTAATATTGTGGACATTTGTGGTATGTATCTGTTAGAACGATACTGTAGTGTTTATAGTTTTAATAAAAGTTTATGTTTTCATTCAAAACTATCGTAGTAAAGATGCAGCCTTATCGCTAGAAAACACTCAATAGTTTTCACCATTAACTTAGTATCTTATGTTATCAAACTAATCAAACAACAAAAGATTATATAATAGAAACTATTGATATACATGAGAAAACATAAAATAAATGATTTGTTGATACCTCTTAAGTTTCATTTATCAGAAACTGCTATGATAAGATTTTAAAATCAAAAGATAAATGTGAATTGTTATGTCAATAAGCTCTATTTACAAAGGTAAATAAAGCTTATTGACTGTAGATGTCATGTGTTGTACCTACCTAAATGAAAATAGACTTTTCTATTTTCATTTATGTACAACACATGACATTAATAAGCTAGTTATTGGATCTTCTAATGTTACAATTTAACTTAAAATGCTACATTTTCTTTTAGTTGCTGAACAAACTATAGAGCAAGTGGCTGAAGAAATAGAGAGAGCACATGTTATATGCATAGTTTTTTCTGTGGACAGACAAGAAACACTTAACAAAATAGCCTCTTATTGGCTGCCCTTTGTAAGAGAGAACTGCTCTGATGATTATAGAAAGCCTGTTATACTTGTTGGCAATAAAATTGATTTGATTGATTATTCTGTAATAGATGTAAGTTGTACTCAGAAATGAATATTTTATTATTTTATATTTTATTTATTACTTACATTATCATGAAATAAAAGTATATGTATTACATGTTGCTCAAGTCCTATTTTCTTTGACTAATAAAAAAATGCAATTAAAAGTTTTTACTAAAATTTTTAGAATATTTGGGATATTGCTGAAGAGTATCCTGAAGTTGATAGATGCATAGAATGTTCAGCAAAATCACTTGTCAATGTCTCTGAGATGTTTTACAATGCACAAAAAGCTGTACTGCACCCCATCAATCCAATTTATAGTATTGAAGAGCAAGAGGTAAATATAAACAATTGAGTCATTTTACATCGGCCATTTCTTCTTATAGCTGATGAATTAAATAAATAACTTTTTATTGTAGCTAACAGAAAAATGCAAAAGAGCTTTATCAAGGATATTCAAGATCTGCGATTTAGATGGTGATGGAATCTTAGATGATTATGAGGTTACAATGTTTCAAAAAAAATGTTTTGATTCTCCTTTGCAATTACAGGTACCTACTTTTAATATCATGTTTGGCACAATATTGCAATATTGTTAAGTAATACTTTAATATCAAGGCTCATATAACATAATAATGTTAAAATGAGGTTGAGGTTTATGAAACATGAAGCATTTGTGGTGCAATGATTTAAGGTAGAGTTGAATCCAGTTATTGGACAACTTTGTTTATTTTATTGCTTATTACATCTAAATTTTTAACCTTTTTTCAGTGATGAACATAATATACCTTTAATACACAATATGTGTAGATTGTCAAAGTGTTTTTCATCATCTTAAATCAATCATCTATCATTAAATTACCCTTAACATGTAAAGGCATTGTTTCCCAATTTTATTATTGAACTAGCTAACGCGCGCAACTTCGTCTGCTTAAATTTTCCCCATTTTTGCAACGTTTCTTATTGCTGCTCTGCTCCTTATTTAATGGATGTTATTATACATATAAACCTTCCTCTTCAATCACTCTATCTATTAAAAAAACCGCATCGAAATCCGTTGTGTAGTTTTAAAGATTTAAGCATACATTTTATACTATGTAGTGATGTCCATTTTAGTATTTTGTGCCATTCTTGTCCATATGTGACCTATCACAGCCACAATATTGTATTTGGAGTATAATACGCCACAAGGTTACCAGTGGAGAGCATGAGAAGTTTACTGTATACATACTAGAACATAGGGTTTATTCCTTATTTAACATTTCAGGTTTTAGATGAAGTAAAATCTGTAATTGCTCAGAACATTGCTGGGGGCATAGAAAGTGATTGTATAACAATAAAGGGTTTTATTTTTTTGCATTGTTTGTTTATACAAAGAGGGAGAAATGAAACAACATGGACAGTACTCAGAAAGTTTGGATATGATGAGAGTTTGGAATTGACACACAGTTATTTGTATGCCAAGTAAGTCAAACTATACTGTCAAGACTATCTTCTTTTATTGATTACTAGCTGTGCCCCGCTGTGTTACCCACAGTTTATTAGCGTATGTGTTAATCCAGGGTGTCAGCCAACTCCATATCAATTTTTATTAAAATCGCTTCAGCCGTTTAGACGTGAAGAAGTAACAAACATACACACTGACATACTTTCGCCTTTATAATATTAGAGTGATACTTGTTATTAATAAACAACTACCTATAGAATCTGTTTCAAATTTATGCACCATATAAAAGACTACATTTTTTTTTCTTTTTTTTAAACCTGCTTCTAAATTCATATGAAATACTGATTCAAAATAAAATTACCTTACAGTGTAAAAGTGCCAGTTGGCTGCACAACAGAATTATCATACAAAGGTCAACAATTCTTAACCCAGTTATTTGAAAAGTATGATAAAGACAAAGATGGAATGTTGAATCCAACAGAACTCAAAAATGTATTTTCATGCTGCCCTAGAATTCCATGGCATAATTTGCGATATACTGTGCCTACAAATGACAAGGTAACATCGATTTTTATAATGTTTTTCATTAAGAGATAGTATGCATTGGTTGTGGTAATAATAGGTAATTTTTGTAATACATAGTAGTTTAAGCCTGTAAACTCAACTCATGTAAAC
Source organism: Herminia tarsipennalis (assembly GCA_945859575.2). NCBI lineage: Eukaryota > Metazoa > Arthropoda > Insecta > Lepidoptera > Erebidae > Herminia > Herminia tarsipennalis. The sequence continues at coordinate 14,376,922 of OX243840.2, forward strand.
CCGAGTTCTTTCAAAATCCTACCTGTGTGTCATGTTTATAACACTAAAGAAACTATAGAATTTTATAAGGTCTTAGGCTGAGATCCATTGAGCGTACTTTTTCTTAGCTCAAGCTTAGCTTAGGTAAAACATTACAAAGCGCGTGCTGACCATTCACTTGTTTTTATTTTTTTTAAAACACTACTCCCGCTACAAGCCCTGTATCGCTGGGGATCTTTGTCTTTACAAACATACAAGTCACGGACACAAAGTACACCCAGACTCAGAGCAACAATTTGTGGATCACACAAAGTGGTGTCCCGTGTGGGAATCGAACCCACGACCTCTTGCGTAACAGTCGGACACACTCCCACCGCTAAGACCCGTAGCTTATAAAATGCTATAATGTGTACAAATCGCGAAAGTTTACGAACATATATTACAAAAGAAACTTCTCTGTAAAATTTCAATATTAATAATAAGTGACAACTCACACAACGCTATCTGATCCCAAACTAAGCAGAGCTTGTACTATGGAAACCAGACAACTGATAAACATACTTATATATTTCTAAATACATACATATTATAGATAAATAACATCCAGACACAGAATAAACCATTGTGTACATCACACAAAGTTTTATCCTGGGTGGGGATCGAGCCCACGACCTCTTGCGTAGCAGTCGGAAACACTCCCACCGCGCCACAGAGGCAGTCATAGTATGGTTATGTATGGTATTGTTGAGTGGATGAATGAGTCAGGATTTTTTTATATATACATATTAATATTACAACAATACAGAATAAACGGAGGGTAGTTACTTAACTAAATAAAATAATTATTTCAATTTTAATTGCTTTAGGGATTAGAACATTATTGAAGCATATTATAATTTTAAAGACAATAACAAATACTATTATTATATTATAACAATTTTTATCATTTTGGTGGATACTGTCTTCATTTTAGTGGACAAGCTTCACAATTTAAATTGCATATTACAGGGCTTTTTGACTCTACAAGGGTGGATGTGTCGTTGGACGCTGATGACATTGTTGGATCTGCAGAATACTAGTGCCTATCTAGCTCATTTGGGCTTTAATTTTTTAGAAAATGAATCACAAAAATCTGCCATACACAGTGAGTACCTAGCGAAATATTGAAGTCAAATGCTATTTTAAAGTATTAGCTATAAACTTATATACATGTGGATTTTTGCAGTTACTCGAGAAAAAAAAGTTGACATTGCCAAGAAACAGTCGAGTCGTAACGTTTACCAGTGTCACATCATAGGCCCAAGGGCATGTGGCAAAACATCTATTTGTAGAAGCTTCCTCGGCATAGCACATAAGGTAAATAATTAAGTAGGGATACTCGTCCTTATTTATAGTCTACGACTAGTCGTATAAAATTGCCGACTAGCCTTCATGTTAAAATAAGGTGATTGAACAGGAACTTTTTCTTTGTACAAAATTAACCTAGAACCTAGACAGACTTAAATTTTAATAAAAATAAGTTCTACATAATGGTAGTCGGTTTGTACGATAAATCGGCTATTTTACAGCCAACTAGTCGGCAAAAGTCATAGTCGACCTATCTCTAAAATTAAGACATTATTCACGCCAATAAAAGGTTTCCATTAATTAGATAGTGGGTTCGACTCAACACGGACACCACTTGTACGGCGTTCGTATGCGGCAGTTGACTTCATAAAAAGTTAAATTAAGTAGTCAATCAATTATATGAATCTCTTATCTGTAAGATTTTTCGTTTATATGCCCTTTTTGTTTCCAGAAAATAAAACCACATGCCAATGAACGGGGAGACAGTAATACTCAGGACAATTGTTGCATAAACACAGTATTAGTGTATGGACAGGAGAAGTACTTAGTTTTAAAGGAGATACCGATCACCCGCGTCTCGGACCCGTTGCAACCTCACGAAGTTAACTGTGACGTGGCTTGTTTAGTGTACGACGTAGGCGCTAGTCGCTCTTTTGAATATATTGCTAGAATTTATATTGTAAGTAACATTTAAAAATAATGTGTAATTTGATTAATAAACTTGCCCTAATAAAAAAATGATCTTTTACAGAAATACTTTGCAGAGAGTCATATTCCAGTTTTAATAGTGGGCACCAAAGGAGACGCTTTGATTGCTAGGCAAGAGTACATTCTTCAGCCAGATGTGTTCTGCAATAAGTATCAGTTGCTGCCACCTCAATACTTTAATATTAAAGAAAATAAACACGATATTTTCGTCAAACTCGCCACCATGGCTGCATTTCCGTAAGTAATTACTTGATTTTTACTGCTTTAATAGATATAATCCAGATATTACATAATTAAAGTATAATTATACTCTAAAAAAAAAAAGATTACTATTGAATCCCTAATTATATAAGAATAATTTATTTCGCATAAACATGTATAACTCTGTAACAGACTTCTGATATTTAATAATATAATTCTACTAGTAGTACTATGGCTATAGGTATGCAATTCTGTTATTTTAATTGTCTTTGTCAGTCAATTTCAAGCTGCTTGGATTTTATTCAGCAAGCACAGGTCAGTGTACATTTATGAATTATTCTTGAAGTTGATGAGTTACTATATTTAAAATAAATAGGTTTATTTATTGCAGGCACTTGAAGCACTTTGCCAGCTTCACGGGAGAAAACTCTTCGTGGTGGAAGGCGGGTATTGGAGTCGCCGCAGCAACGGTCGTTGGATTCGTCCTCCTTAAGATATTTAGCTTCCAGAAACGTTAGACTTAGAACTATAGCTGCAGCTACATTTTTATTTATTGTACATAATATTGTTATGTATTGAAATAGTATTGAATTCATGCTTGAAAAAATATTTAAGTATAGACCAAAGAAAGTAAAACTTGAATATTTTATTTTCAGTTGTAAATAAAATAATTTAATTGCATAAAGTTTTTTTAATTTATGAGTCATCAGAAGATACATATGTACAAGATATTACACAACGCCTCCTGATCCCAAACTAGGGTTGCCTCTGACAGCCTGTACTATGGTACTAGTATAGTATTATATTATCTGTGACTATGGCAACCCCACTTCAATCCACTGAACAAATCCATTGATGGTTGATTAGAGTGGAACAAAAAGTGGATCCTGTTTCCACTTTTTGTTCCACTCTAATCCATCTATGAATCTGTTTCCACTTTATTTTCCGCTCTTATCCATCGATGGACTTAATTCTAATCCATTAAAGGATTTGATTCTAATTCCGCCCTAATGCAATAAACTATGTATATTATAGCAAATAATGCACCTCTTTAATCAAACAAATGAAAATCGGTAAAAATCCGATATACCTAGAAACTGGTGAATTCTACAAAATCCTACCCATGATGGTTCAGTACACAAACAAAGCAATCGTCTATGGGGGGGGGGGGCGTGCCCCGTGCCCCCCTCCCCTGGATCCGCCTATAATCCTACCTATTTGAATAAAGTATACCAACCTGAACCATAAAAAGGAGTGGAAAATGATCCATCACCGAAATGGATCAGAGAGTATGTCGGGCCACGTACAATGTAGGGTTCCGTAGCCCCCCCTGCCCCATCCGAATGATGCAGCTTAAGAAATGGGTTTCCTATTGTTTTGTTTCATACTTACAACGTACATCACATACATAATAATAATTTTCAATGGAATTTGTACGAAAATTTTGTTATTTCTCATTTGATCAGCTATTATTCGTAAACTTGTAAAGCCTACTTAGCTGTGATAGCTTTCCTTTTAAAAATGTGTCTATATATACTACTGTGCTATGAGCTGTGAACCGCAGCGCGGTTTTAATAGTCACTTTGCAAGCAGTGAGGCGTAGCATGAAGGTGGAATATACTGAATGAGTTGACGAGCATAATGTGAACTTATAAGCAACTGGACGAGTTGTGTGCCGCAGCGCGTTCTTAAGTAACTGCAAGCGAAGAGAAGCGCAGCGTGTATTTAGAATCAATAACGTAAGTTGGTGGCGACAACGTTTTAGAAGTCACTGCGCGCGCTGGCAAGCGCAGCTCCAACTTTCGAACCATTGTGCAAGCTGGGGCCGCAGAGCGGCTTTAAGTGTCACTACATGAGGAGAGCGATCTTAAGTCGCTGCGAGCGGATGGAAGCGCAGAGTGTACTCGGGGTCGGAGTTTTAAAAGTCACTGCGCAAACAGAGAGATGCAGCGTGAACTAAAAAGTAAATGCACGCACGCGCAGCGCAAACTTTCGTATCATTGAACAAACTGGCGCCGCAGATTAAGTGTAGCTGCATGAGCAGAGCTAAAAACGAACAAAGAAGCCATTGAGCGAGCTGGGCGGTTACTCCCAAAAGTTGATCGGGAACGTGTCGGTCGAAACGAACGCTCGCCGAACACGGAACCCAATAGCTACCACCAAAGTTGTTCGATGATGATGGACGGATTACGTTACTTGTCGATCCATAGCCAAACGGTCGGATCTAGAGTAATAGTGTCGCGCAATGGATTACTATCATTGAAAAACCGATAACCAACAGAAAAATCAAAGTTATGCTGGTAATCTTACGAGAATAACTTTATAAGTTTAAGGGTAAGCTTTTCGGCTGTAAATATACCTTTATGTATATATAAACAAAATGATTACGACCAAAAAATTTTTTTTATTTAGTGTCAGGGATCTTAAAAGGCTTCGATCCATATTACTTTCATATTTATGACATGAGTATGATGTTTGACAAATTTGACAAGTTGATTGAGTTCGGCGGCGGTTTTTTTACTTTTATTGATAAAAATATTTATTGCGGTAAAAGGAACAAATAGTATAATAACTTACAATTACTAATCAGAAAATATATCACCTACAAAGTTTCGTGTATTAGGTATGCACTCGAGCGGGAATTTAATAAAAAAATAACTGGAAAAACAAGTACGTTTCTGCAAAATGTAAGTAAAACAAATCATTGTTGTTTACAACCTTGATATTTCTTTTAGAGTCGAAATAATCATTATGATCTACTTATATTATTTTTATTGAATGTTACAGATGGATCTTTCAGTTTTATCTATACGAATTGAGGCATTATTAAAGTTCATGGCCAGCGACGAACGAGCCTATTTAAGAGTTTGGAGGAACGGGCATATTCCAAAAAAAAACACCTTAAAATCCTTGGATGTGATGATAAAACAGTGCAGCAGTAGAACACGGTAACCATTTCTTGAAAGAATATTTTAACTTTTACGAAATCATGGGTCCTATGTACAAAGGCTCTTAATGCCTTACTTATAACTGTTTAATGCTTACTCATTCCATTTAGAAGTTTGTCATATAAAATCTATACCAAAAAACGATTTAAGTAATAAATGACTCTGAGTGTGGCAATAAGGGATTTTTACCACAGATATTTAGCCTGTTTACCTGCATCGCTGCAACATTTGTAGAATTATAAAGTTCAAGCTGCAATAGATCTCCTATATATATAAATTCTAAAAAATCTGATCTATTTTGTTGGATAGGTGTAGTAACTATAATATATATAAATTTCCTTTGAAATGATCATTAAAATCTTAACTTATTTTCTCTGTAACTTCACAGACTCGAGAAGCCAACATGGTGAAGGCAACGACTGGTGGTTCAGCCAGACCTATCTAATCACATCCTTTGCTTGGAAAATGAAAAAGGAAATGTTGTTATGGTCATCCATGACATATATATATATCTATGAAATTTATATTTCTATAATTTGCAATAAACAAATATTGAACTTATTTGGTGTTGTTTTATTTCTATTAAGCCATTGTTGTAAGTTTGTAACTGATTCAGCCATGTGGCTATTTAGCCATGATATTATACTACTATATTAATGACTGGCCTGTTGGTCTTGTGATTAGTGACCCTGACTGCTGTCGTGGGTTCGATCCCTACCCAGGATTAAAGTCTGTGAGATGAGCACATTGGTTAATTCTGTGTATGGGACTATGGGCGTAATTTATCTATAATATATATGTATTTACACATTTCCAAAGTATGTCAAGTGTTTCTTAGTTTGGGATGTGTGAGTTGTTCTAAGATGTTGATATTTTGTGCAAGGAACTCGAACCTACACTTCTTTCTTTAAAAAATAATATGTAATAGGGCATTGAACCCACAATAAGATATGTTAGTTATAGCAATATAGGTAAGTAGTTATAAGAGTGTGCCTTGCACAATATTTTCAATCTCATGTATTCTTCTTTTATTATTGTTTATTCCTGTTATTACATCAGTCCTCTAATATTGTGTGGCAGCACCTTACCTGCATATACAGTTTATAACCAAAGAAACATTGTAAAGATTGGCAATTTGAAAAGAGTGGCCGCAAAATTTTATTGCCTCGTTCTTTTCCTCGGATTTACCTATTGTTTGCGAAGAGGCATTACATATACATGTAGAAACGACTTTTCACAAGTGTAGTATTTTACTTCCTAAGTGATTTAAGAATTTGTATTATTTATTATTATAATATTATGCATACATACTAGCTTCGAATATACCTAAATAAGTTGTCATAGGAGTAACTGTACATAAAAAGGCAGCTGCAGATTAATGATGCAGGTACAGCTTTAAATTAGTTTGTTAAGGAATTAGCTGTATGGTTTTAAATACCTACTTAATTAATATTCACAATTTGTCATTACTCCTATTGATCTATGTTATGCCACAAATGGCCACAATATTTGTTTAAAAGAAGAAATGTGATAAGTTTTTCGTACAACTCCTCAAGTAGACTTTACATTTTCCATGTCTGAATTTGTATCTTAAAACAAGCTCTTCCAAGCGACGGAAGCTTTTTATCAAGGGCCTTTATATCCTATACTCTCTGTACTTCTTAGCTTTTTGGCTTCCCGCAATCGTTTCCTCATTCACAATTTCGGCGAGCAATAGAAATTTTGTCATTTCATAAATAATTTAGGAATCCGAATGGTCTAACGAAAGGTGCAAGGCTGTCGTTAAAATTGATGTTTTAATCCGATGTACTACCTGTCAAACGATGACGTCGAAACCGTCAAATGTACTTTGGGAGTAGCTAAACCGACGGCCACAATGTCAAATCTCCGTCGACGGACCGAACGTCGAAACGAAAGCCTTTGGTGGTAGCTAAGAATATGATCCGTCTACGGCCGACAACACGTGAGGTTTTGGTGGTAGGCTCCCTGGAATCACAGCGCTGTTTAAAAAGTCAATGTTGACGGGCACAGTGTAAGCTTAGAAACCACTGCGCCCTTCCCATAAGAGTCAATGCTCAGACAGAAAGACGCGGCGTCAGAATAAGCTGACTGACATAGATTTGCTTTGTTGATTTCTCCAAAGCGATCGACTAGGTGAAATCGCCAACGTTGTGGAAAAAAATACTGGACATGGGCACACCTCAACACCTCGTGCACCTGCTCAGGTAGCTCTACCTCCTCTCTAAAAGTTTCCACCTCAGTGCGGGCGTGCGACAGGGATCCATAATATCGTCACCTGTATGGTAAAGTTGCGAATCTGCTGTTTTCGCGAAAAACTGTTTTTTTGTTTAACGTTATTCCACTATAGTAATACACAATGTCGCAAAGTATAAACACTGTATCTACAATAGTTTACGAGATATCATAACAGCATATTTACGTATCCCAAACATTCGTTGTCAGCCACCATGGCAATTTAACTAAGTGTAGATAATCTATTTTACCACGACTAACTCAAGTCGTTTTTTCAAAACGTCTGAAGTAAACTTGCGAATATTGGTTAATTCGTATCTTTACTAAGGTAGTGGTTGAAGCTCACAATAATTAACGGACCATGGTCAAGTTACCTATGTGCCATATTCGTTTATTTGCTACGGTATAATTTTCGCAAAAAATATGAAACAGACCATAGTTAATTTGCCTTTGTGTTATATTCGTGAACTTGCTATGGCATCACTGTCAACAAATTAAAAAGTAGACTATAGCCAAATAACTTAAGTGTCACATTCGCTTAATGGTATGGTTACTCCGACATGATGTATTGTGTAGGCCTTCATTATTTCGGATATGTTTTGGTTTTTGGCAACAATAATACGTAAAAAACATTAAATTTGCTTAAAATGCCGGTATCCAAAGTCATAGTGACAAGTGATAACTGTCAGACAAGTGAGTCAATGTCAATGATGTTTTTACCCGACTGTAAAGAAGAGTTATGTTTTTCGCGCGTATCTTGTATGTATATATGTATGTATGTATGTATGTAATATTCTTTATTACCTGATATCTCACAATCCACTGAACGGATTTATACAATTAAGACGTCGCGTCGTTAGATTCGTCTTGATTGGCCAAGTGTTCTTAGATATCTGATGTTTGAAAAAAACAAACATGGCGGCTGTGAGATGTCAAAATAAGGAGGTGTGAAAAAAAAAGTTGTTTTGAATACTACAATATGGGTATCAAATCAAAAGGCTCATCTTAGCATTAGCATTTCAAAAAGGTATAACTTGATTATGACTGTAATACTAAAAAAGTTAGTTAGCAACCATTGTTTTTTCAATCTTCAATACTTGACAATAGCTGTGATAAAAGTTATTTTTTCCTTGGGTTACATATTACACAACTAAACAGTTTTAAACACTTTCATTTGCTGTTTAGCGCCAAAACGAACGTCACCAGAACTGTGTCGCCAGAAACTCAGAAACTATTTGACACTTTATGTGAACCAATATTAAATAAAGGATTCTTAGACAAAGGTACTTCTGAACATGTACTTAGCGATCAGCAAACTATATTTAATACTTCAAACGATGATTGCAGTTATGTTGAGAATAATGACGATGGTATTAAAAATCCCGATTATGTAGTAGATACTACTAAAAGACGTTACTTTGTAGAAGAAAGTGATTCACTGGAGTCTGATGACGATTTTAGAAGTAATAACTCCAAGTCGGTAAAACAAACGCAAACAGTATCTACAAACAAAAAGCATGACGCCGAATCGTTTGACAATATTGCACCGCTGACACGCGATTCCAGTTTGCGATCTTTTTCAACCAGATTTTGTATGAAGCCAATCGTAAGATGACTTTCTGAAAGTTGCTTATGGGGTCAGCCTCCAAAAAAGTTTTGCAGACGTTTATCAGCTCCTAGTGTTGTGAACTTACAAAAACAATCCAATGATGGTGACTCACAGACGTTGGAACCGGAAAAAAGACTCAAATCAGACCCCTCAAATTGGAAAAACGTCTCAAAGGTGAAGCATACAAATGGATGGTTAGAGGAGCCCTGAAGAAAGTTTCAGCAGCAGGTTTTACCTGACGGCCGAGGCAGAAAAGCGCCAGCTAACAAACTGAACTCTGATGACGAGGAATTTTTAAGGAGCCATATATTGTGAGTTTTTTCGGCAATAGTGGGACTCCATGGCCGGGAACGCCCGGCCATGGAGTCCCATTATGCCGAAAAAACTCACAATATAGATACCTTGACTCAAAGCTTAATATTAGTATCATGTAGGTACACGCTATACAAAGAGAAATGCCAACAAGAATGCAAATCTCCCGTGGGATGTGAAAAGTACAGACAGATCTTCAGGTCTTACAAATTTAAGTTTCATGTTCCCAAAAAAGATTTATGTAAAAAGTGTGTAGTTTATTCGGAATTGTCAAAACATAATGAACAAACCGTCGTACATAAAGAGCTTCAACAAAAACATCTAGAACGTAGGGACGACGCTTACTTACGACGAAATTATGACAAAGAAGCTGCAAAAAGTGACAACAAGGTTTTATCCTTCAATTTTGATTTACAAGCTGTTTGGGAAACTCCAAAAGGAGCAGCTGGGCCATATTTTTATGTCCGAAAACTTGCTGTATACAATTTAACCTCGTATAATTTAGGAAACCAAAATGTAGACTGCTATACCTGGGATGAGACACAAGGAAAGCGAGGAAGTGTTGACATTGGGACATCTGTCTATAAATACATTAATAGTCACTCTGACATAACCCACGTCAGAATTATGTCCGATAATTGCGGTGGACAGCAAAAAAACTTTAACTTTAGTTGCATGCTTCTTTATCTTGCTGTGAACCACCCGACTATTAAAATTATTGATCACGTATTTTTTGAATCAGGACACAGTCATAAGGAGTGTGATTCTATTAATTCCAAAATAAAACAAATGTCTAAAAATACTTCCGTTTACACGCCTGATGGATGGGTTCAAATAATGAGAATGGCGAGGAGGAATCCTCGCCCTTTCAATGTCACTACGTTACTATATGATGACTTCTTGGCGTTTAACGGCGCATTATTGCAATTTGTAGTAGCAGAATCCAACAAACCTAAGAAAAAGCCACTAACGCCTACTAACAATACTCCGAAATTCAAAGAATACCGCAAAGAACATCCTAAATCTATTTTTATCAAAACCGACTACAAAATTGAAAATTCCATTGAATTTAAACTAAAAGCAAAGAGAGGCAAAATTACCACCATAACACCTAAAAATGCTTACAATGACAGGTTGCCTATTTCTAAGGCAAAAAAACAGATCTACTAAAATTGTGTCACGATCTTTTAATACCAAGGAGTTATCATCAATATTTTGAGAATTTACCAATATTAATATCTGATTCAGTTTTGGATCGTTTGCCCGAACCGGATAACGAAGAAGAAGATGAAGATTTTGTTGTTTAGATTAATTAATTCCATTAAAATTTTCTTTTTTAACCTTTTTTTTATTTCATACCATTAAAACTAATCAAATCGTATTACATTAACATTTAAGATTAAAAAAACATAGAAAAAAGACAAGCGATTTCTGCGTTATTCGCAAGTTTAAAATGTAATTATTATTGCACATACGAAATTAGGATTTCATAGTTGCGAATTTGACACATACGTGAATTGACTATGGGCGTAAAATATTTTTCTGTAATTTTTCTTAGAGGTATTAAAGTTGCGAATGTGATTTATTAGGTTATTTCACTCTTATTATACTTTAAAGATTAGGCAGCAGTATTCTGCTTACATTTCATAAAATAAAAACTAAAAAGACATCGATTTAATAAAGCGGGCCATTTAAAAAATAACAAAAAGGAGTTTTTTTGCTCTCCTGTAAAATTTGTAATTACACACATTCGCAACTTTACCATACAGGTGACGAATATCACCTCTTCTGTTTAACGTCTAGGTACACCAAGCTTCTAATGTGAAAAATTGCGAACTTGCGATAAGTGGATGACACCTTATTTGCGAGTAATGTGGCCCTTATTTAGGAATTACTTCACAAAATGGAGCGCGTAAGCCTTACGTTTGGGTTAAAGATAAATCGATCTAAAATTGGTTTCGTGGACCGCGCCAACGACAATTCACCCGAAGTTATTCAGATTGCTAGTCCAGACCTATGTGTATCTTGGAGCCTTAATATTAAACAACGGCGGCTACGTAGATGTAAAACGATGTACGGTCTTATCTAGAATTTCCATGGAGAAGTTAAAGAGAGTATGGAGTAATCACTACATTAACAAAGCCACCAGGAACTGTTCAACAGGAACATTCCCCATTTATCGTTACGCGGCAGAGACGTGGACAGTGCGCGAATTAGAAAAAGGGAAGGTAGACGCTCTAGAGATGTGGTACTGAAGGAAGATGCTCGGGATACTTATCATGGTCAGATCAGGGAATACATACAGGGACAAGTGGGGGAACCAGATCACGCGGCTGGTCACCTATACACTGGACTGACCAAGTCACATTCGCAATAGGAAGCCACGTACCTAACTGACTGCACCAGACAGTCTACCAACAGGGAGAGATGGCGGTAGGCCGTGCCGAGAGCTGTGTCCGCTTCTACCATCGTTGCGGACGTCTCTACGTGGCCACGACCGTTCTGCCAAGAGCGAAACGACAGAGAAAAAGAAGTAGATCAGGAGCAGGGACCAAGCCAGACTGAGAAATTAAGTCACTACGTGGACATCGAGTTCCTGCCCAAACATAGGAGCAGCATAGGGCAGCAGCGCGATTTTGAAATTCCCTGCACGAAAAGAGGACCGCAACGTACCTAAGTCAATGCGCGAGCGAGCAGTGTGAACTGAGGTAGTCATTGAGAAAACATGGACGGAAGTACACAAACGGGCGACACAGAGGAAATTGCACGAGTGGAGGTCGCCAAAACACATTGCAGGGGCGGGTGGCGCGCACGAATTCGCGGTAAAAAGGTACAAAACAGACAAGCGTAACTAACATTTACCGCCTTATTCCAAAAGCTGGACTAAACCTGGTTTGACGAAAATCCTAGTTTAAACCATGGATCTACGAAAATCTTTATTACAAAACGAGGTTCATCGCTTAATCGATGATCATCTTTGGTCCATAGCTTAGTCTTTCAATCACCCTAGTTTAACTATGGTAATAACCTTAAAATGTCAAAAACTTAACAATTTAAAAGTTAGACCATTTACAATTTTGCGTATTTTAGTTTCAATGAATAATGACGAATGTTGAATTTAAGTAATTAACTAACTAAATATAGTGTTGCAACAAAATAAACGCAAAAATCGAGTGAAATGCAATGTGTGACAAAAGATTTAAAAATACATGCATAATATTGTTTTTCAAAACATTTATCACAGCTTGGAATTGAGAGAGAAGATTTAACATACAGAACTCAGAGATGTCCTAAAATTAAAGTGGTCTGTGCAATGTTTGGGTCAACCAGACTCGGCGTGAAGTGTACCTACGCAGTGTGGAAAGTTGAAGGTCCACACAGATTATTTTTGTTCGACAATAGTATCATTAACTGGTGCTCTATGTAAAACAAACTGATGCATTCCACTTATATGTCACATTATTAGATTGAAGTTGGAAAATCACATTTGGAATGTCTGATAGGTGGTCTGGAGTAGTGCGGCAAAAACCAATGTTGAATATACTCAAAATGCACAAAACAAAGTAATAGAAACATCATCTTACCCAAAACTTACTAGTGAACTATATAGTGGAACTAAATAAACATTGATCAATTTAAAATTTAGTTGGTAAAGTGTAACCATGGGTATATTGTCACTAGAAACAGATTTAAACTTAGATTATAAGTAGGTACCAAGAACTGAATATTATGTTTATAGGAGCTCAGCTAGTTAATACTTTGCTACAATGTTCCTTTAAACATAGACAGAGAGTACAGATTGGTTACAGGTTATTGAAATTGTGATGTAATAACTATTTTGCACTACTTAACTAGACAGACTAGATAATTATATTTAAGATTCTCATGAAAATGAACTAACACTGTTTATATAATAAACAAAAAATGCATACAATTTAAAATTTACTGTAAAATAAATAACTATACTAATATCATAAAGCTGAAGAGTTTGTTTGAACGCGGTAATCTCATGAACGACTAATTCTTTTGAACTTTTTACTGTTGGATAGCCCATTTGTCGAGGAAGTCTATATAATATCACTCTACAACCAATAGGAACGGAGCAGCAATGAGAAATGTTGCAAAAACAGGGAAAATTTATGCAGTTAGTCTGCATAAATTTTCCCTGTTTTTGCATATTTGATGTGCGGGAAAGCTAGTTATGTATAAAGAAATAAGGATATAAACTCAATATTCCTTTTCAAACATAGTTTGAACAGGGAGTACAGATTGGTTACAGATTAATGAAATTGTTAACATCCATTTTGTTGTCAAATGGAATAACTAATAAGTGCTACCTAACAGTTTAGATAATAATATTTATGATTCTCATAAAAATGTACTCTGTTCTTAGGAAGAATAAATGGTATCTAATAAATAATGATTCTATGTAGTTATTTGAGAATTTCATTTCATAGCAAGCTCACTGATATTAAATAATAAATATATTCATAAAATTTGTTTTAATTGTTTGTTGTGCTTCAGCCGAAGCTTCAGTACCTATGTTGAATCTAGGCATACTTTCCCCCAATACATTCAGAACAACGAGTGCAACAAAGAAAACAGTAAGTATATTAAAAATGCATTATCTTATTGAGTAAGTAGGTATCCTTAAACTATTGAACGAATTTTCATCCAACCATGCTAAGAACTGTTCCAATGAAACTAGCTTTGTAATAAAAACTCGCATCCAAGTTCCTATAAGTGTTTGGGCGCTATAATTACTCAGATTAAACTTATAACATCCATAATAATGTCGTGAGTTAATAAAATTTAGGTTATCATCATTTGTTTACATTTTTAGTACTACTGACACTACTGACAGCTATATATGTAACGTTCCGATCCTGACAGAATCTATTTTATTATTCGTAAATTGCAGGCCGAGGACTTTTATGTCAGGTTTATATTTTGAAAATAACGTAGTCCTGGCGAATAATTTAGCTAATAGAACGTCAAAATATTTTTTTCTCAATGAAAACTATACTTTCAAATTATATTGGCTTAAAACGGAACGTTATTTTTGAATGATAAGAAAAATGAATGAACTAAATTGATTATAATCTGTGGCTGATTGCAAGATCCTTTGGTATCAGCTGGTCCACGGATTATCTAAGCTTTGTAATAAGACCAATAGTACAGTACTAAATCCTGGACTTGAAAGTCTTAGCCTAAACCTTGATTTAGTCTTCTCTTTGTAATAAGGCGGTTAGAGTCCCACTGCGACAGTTACCTACTCGGGGACATTTAAACATTGTCCGCCTTATTACAAAGAGAAGACTAAATCAAGGTTTAGGCCAAGACTTTCAAGTCCAGGATTTAGTACTGTACTATTGGTCTTATTACAAAGCTTAGATAATCCGTGGACCAGCTGATACCAAAGGATCTTGCAATCAGCCACAGATTATAATCAATTTAGTTCATTCATTTTTCTTATCATTCAAAAATAACGTTCCGTTTTAAGCCAATATAATTTGAAAGTATAGTTTTCATTGAGAAAAAAATATTTAGACGTTCTATTATCTAAATTATTCGCCAGCACTACGTAATTTTCAAAATATAAACCTGACATAAAAGTCCTCGGCCTGCAATTTACGAATAATAAAATAGATTCTGTCAGGATCGGAACGTTACATATATAGCTGTCAGTAGTACTAAAAATGTAAACAAATGATGATAACCTAAATTTAATTAACTCACGACATTATTATGGATGTTATAAGTTTAATCTGAGTAATTATAGC
Source organism: Herminia tarsipennalis (assembly GCA_945859575.2). Lineage (NCBI taxonomy): Eukaryota > Metazoa > Arthropoda > Insecta > Lepidoptera > Erebidae > Herminia > Herminia tarsipennalis. Next base: position 14,392,062 of record OX243840.2, read on the forward strand.
GCCCAAACACTTATGGAACTTAGATGCGAGTTTTTATTACAAAGCTAGTTTCATTGGAACAGTTCTTAGCATGGTTGGATGAAAATTCGTTCAATAGTTTAAGGATACTTACTCAATAAGATAATGCATTTTTAATATACTTACTGTTTTCTTTGTTGCACTCGTTGTTCTGAATGTATTGGGGGAAAGTATGCCTAGATTCAACATAGGTACTGAAGCTTCGGCTGAAGCACAACAAACAATTGAAACAAATTTTATGAATATATTTATTATTTAATATCAGTGAGCTTGCTATGAAATGAAATTCTCAAATAACTACATAGAATCATTATTTATTAGATACCATTTATTCTTCCTAAGAACAGAGTACATTTTCATGAACCAACCAATTATCTAAACTGTTAGGTAGCACTTATTAGTTATTCCATTTGACAACAAAATGGATGTTAACAATTTCAATAATCTGGAACCAATTTGTACTCCCTGTTCAAACTATGTTTGAAAAGGAATATTGAGTTGATATCCCTATTTCTTTATACATAACTAGCTTTCCCGCACATCTTAGTCTGCATAAATTTTCCCTGTTTTTGCAACATTTCTCATTGCTGCTCCATTCCTATTGGTTGTAGAGTGATATTATATAGACTTCCTCGACAAATGGGCTATCCAACAGTAAAAAGTTCAAAAGAATTAGTCGTTCATGAGATTACCGCGTTCAAACAAACTCTTCAGCTTTATGATATTAGTATAGTTATTTATTTTACAATAAATTTTAAATTGTATGCATTTTTTGTTTATTATATAAACAGTGTTAGTTCATTTTCATGAGAATCTTAAATATAATTATCTAAACTGTTAAGTAGTGCATAATAGTTATTACATCACAATTTCAATAACCTGTAACCAATCTGTACTCTCTGTCTATGTTTAAAGGAACATTGTAGCAAAGTATTAACTAGCTGAGCTCCTATAAACACAATATTCAGTTCTTGGTACCTACTTATAACCTAAGTTTAAATCTGTTTATACCCATGGTTACACTTTACCAACTAAATTTTAAATTGATCAATGTTTATTTAGTTCCACTATATAGTTCACTAGTAAGTTTTGGGTAAGATGATGTTTCTATTACTTTGTTTTGTGCATTTTGAGTATATTCAACATTGGTTTTTGCCGCACTACTCCAGACCTCCTATCAGACATTCCAAATGTGATTTTCCAACTTCAATCTAATAATGTGACATATAAGTGGAATGCATCAGTTTGTTTTACATAGAGCACTAGTTAATGATATATTGTCGAACAAAAATAATCTGTGTGGACCTTCAACTTTCCACACTGCGTAGGTACACTTCACGCCGAGTCTGGTTGACCCAAACATTGCACAGACCACTTTAATTTTAGGACATCTCTGAGTTCTGTATGTTAAATCTTCTCTCTCAATTCCAAGCTGTGATAAATGTTTTGAAAAACAATATTATGCATGTATTATTAAATCTTTTGTCACACATTGCATTTCACTCGATTTTTGCGTTTATTTTGTTGCCACACCATATTTAGTTAGTTAATAATTTAAAGTCACTAAATACGCATTATTCGTCATTAATATTTGAAACTAAAATACGCAAAATTGTAAATGGTCTAACTTTCAAATTGTTAAGTTTTTGACATTTTCCGCCTTATTACAAAGAGAAGACTAAATCAAGGTTTAGGCCAAGACTTTCAAGTCCAGGATTTAGTACTGTACTATTGGTCTTATTACAAAGCTTAGATAATCCGTGGACCAGCTGATACCAAAGGATCTTGCAATCAGCCACAGATTATAATCAATTTAGTTCATTCATTTTTCTTATCATTCAAAAATAACGTTCCGTTTTAAGCCAATATAATTTGAAAGTATAGTTTTCATTGAGAAAAAAATATTTAGACGTTCTATTAGCTAAATTATTCGCCAGGACTACGTAATTTTCAAAATATAAACCTGACATAAAAGTCCTCGGCCTGCAATTTACGAATATTAAAATAGATTCTGTCAGGATCGGAACGTTACATATATAGCTGTCAGTAGTACTAAAAATGTAAACAAATGATGATAACCTAAATGTAATTAACTCACGACATTATTATGGATGTTATAAGTTTAATCTGAGTAATTATAGCGCCCAAACACTTAAAGGAACTTGGATGCGAGTTTTTATTACAAAGCTAGTTTCATTGGAACAGTTCTTAGCATGGTTGGATGAAAATTCGTTCAATAGTTTAAGGATACTTACTCAATAAGATAATGCTTTTTTAATATACTTACTGTTTTCTTTGTTGCACTCGTTGTTCTGAATGTATTGGGGGAAAGTATGCCTAGATTCAACATAGGTACTGAAGCTTCGGCTGAAGCACAACAAACAATTGAAACAAATTTTATGAATATATTTATTATTTAATATCAGTGAGCTTGCTATGAAATTAAATTGTCAAATAACTACATAGAATCATTATTTATTAGATACCATTTATTCTTCCTAAGAACAGAGTACATTTTCATGAGAATCATAAATATTATTATCTAAACTGTTAGGTAGCACTTATTAGTTATTCCATTTGACAACAAAATGGATGTTAACAATTTCAATAATCTGTAACCAATCTGTACTCTCTGTTCAAACTATGTTTGAAAAGGAATATTGAGTTGATATCCCAATTTCTTTATACATAACTAGCTTTCCCGCACATCTTAGTCTGCATAAATTTTCCCTGTTTTTGCAACATTTCTCATTGCTGCTCCGTTCCTATTGGTTGTAGAGTGATATTATATAGACTTCCTCGACAAATGGGCTATCCAACAGTAAAAAGTTCAAAAGAATTAGTCGTTCATGAGATTACCGCATTCAAACAAACTCTTCAGCTTTATAATATTAGTATAGTTATTTATTTTACAATAAATTTTAAATTGTATGCATTTTTTGATTATTATATAAACAGTGTTAGTTCATTTTCATGAGAATCTTAAATATAATTATCTAAACTGTTAAGTAGTGCATAATAGTTATTACATCACAATTTCAATAACCTGTAACCAATCTGTACTCTCTGTCTATGTTTAAAGGAACATTGTAGCAAAGTATTAACTAGCTGAGCTCCTATAAACATAATATTCAGTTCTTGGTACCTACTTATAACCTAAGTTTACATCTGTTTCTAGTGACAGGTATACCCATGGTTACACTTTACCAACTAAATTTTAAATTGATCAATGTTTATTTAGTTCCACTATATAGTTCACTAGTAAGTTTTGGGTAAGATGTAGTATGATGTTTCTATTACTTTGTTTTGTGCATTTTGAGTATATTCAACATTGGTTTTTGCCGCACTACTCCAGACCACCTATCAGACATTCCAAATGTGATTTTCCAACTTCAATCTAATAATGTGACATATAAGTGGAATGCATCAGTTTGTTTTACATAGAGCACCAGTTAATGATACTATTGTCGAACAAAAATAATCTGTGTGGACCTTCAACTTTCCACACTGCATAGGTACACTTCACGCCGAGTCTGGTTGACCCAAACATTGCACAGACCACTTTAATTTTAGGACATCTCTGAGTTCTGTATGTTAAATCTTCTCTCTCAATTCCAAGCTGTGATAAATGTTTTGAAAAACAATATTATGCATGTATTATTAAATCTTTTGTCACACATTGCATTTCACTCGATTTTTGCGTTTATTTTGTTGCCACACCATATTTAGTTAGTTAATAATTTAAAGTCACTAAACACGCATTATTCGTCATTAATATTTGAAACTAAAATACGCAAAATTGTAAATGGTCTAACTTTCAAATTGTTAAGTTTTTGACATTTTAAGGTTATTACCATAGTTAAACTAGGGTGATTGAAAGACTAAGCTATGAACCAAAGATGATCATCGATTAAGCGATGAACCTCGTTTTGTAATAAAGATTTTCGTAGATCCATGGTTTAAACTAGGAACCAGGTTTAGTCCAGCTTCTGGAATAAGGCGGTTTTTAAGGTTATTACCATAGTTATTTATTTATTTATTTATTTATTTATTTGTGGATCATAGGTAAGTTACAGATGATATTTGTTACTTGGTGTAGTGCACTATGTCCTACCGTTAAGGTATACAAAATTAGCTCTAAGAATGTCAGAATTGAATACACCAAAATTTCAAATTATTTCAATTATTACAATTTCAATAGATTAAATTAATAAATAATAAAAACAAGGTTACAAATTAAACAATATTATATGCTGATATTATTATCCGACAGATAAGCCTTAACAGTGTAGTATGCCTTATTTAGTAAAAGATTAATTACATTATTCTTAAACAAATTTATATCACTATTTTCCAAGATATATTTAGGTAATTTATTATATATTTTTGGTGCCATGCCTAAAAAGTTTTTATCGTATATTGCCTTTTTATGTTGTCTATGTCGAATTTTATAGCTATTCCTTGTACTGTTTAGTGTGTCATATAGGTGAAGATTGTTTTTAACAAACATTACTACTTCATATATATATAGACATGGCAGTGTTAATATACGTAACCTTATAAAGTGAGGTATACAGCTGTCTGTACTTTTTATTCTACATACTGATCTAAGACATCTCTTTTGGGCTTTAAATACAGTCTCAATGTTTGTAGAATTGCCCCAGTATATGATGCCATATCGCATAGTGGATGTGACGTATGCATGATATGCTGTAAGTAGAGTCTCCTGGTTTACTATCTTAGACAAATTGTACAGAGCATATGAGTACTGACTTAGTCTTTTGGTAACATTATCCGTTTGAGTTTTCCATTTCATATCGCTGTCTAATTCGAGCCCTAGAAACCTAGTTCATTTTGCTTCGGAAATAACTCTATCATCATATGTTATCCGTGGTTTTACGTGATTTGTCTTTTGTTCAAATGACATTATTTTAGTTTTGTCTAGGTTTATCCGAAGATTATTTGCCGTTAGCCAATCAACCAATGATTTAAGACAGTTATTAATCTCTCTTTCGAGTGTTACATAATTATTGGAACTAAATAGTACAGTACTGTCGTCTGCAAATAACACCATTGAATGATATGTTACTCTAGGCATATCGTTTATGTAGATTAGAAAAAGTAGTGGTCCCAGTATACTACCTTGAGGTACTCCGTACTTTGTTCGTCTTTGCCTGGAAATGTATGATTTTTCGGTTTTAGATTTAATACAGATCTTGTTGATGGATGTGATTTGTTTCCTATCTGTCAAATATGATTTTAAGAGGCTATGAGCGTTACCTCTAATGCCATATCTTTCTAGCTTATTTAAAAGTCTATTGCGGTCGACATAATCAAAAGCTTTGCTCATGTCCATGAATAGAGCTGCTACAGGTTTTCTATTGTCTATATTGCTAATGATTTTTTCATTTAATTTATAAATTGCCATGTTAATATTTTTGTTTTTTCTAAAGCCGTATTGTTCATTAGCTAAAATATTATTTTCTTCTAAAAATGAGTACATGTTATTATAAATGACTTTTTCCAATATTTTTGAAAATATTGGAAGTAAGGCAATCGGTCTATAATTAACTGGGTCCTCTATGTCACCTTTCTTATGTAAAGGTTTTATTACAGAGAGTTTTAGTCGCTCTGGAAATACGCCCCATTCTATGCATGCGTTAAAAATGTAGCTGAGTATGGGCGCTATGATATATGATACAGATTTGATTATTTTGGTTGTGATACCATCGTATCCACAACTATTTGTATTATTTAAAGAACCAATTATTTTAATAATGTCGTTAGGAATTGTAGGCGTTAAGAATATTGAATTGCAATTTGTGTTAAATGTCATATAATTATTATTACTGTTAAAATTTGATGTGTCAATTTGATCAATAAAGTAGTCATTAAAAACTTGAGCTATGCATTGTGGATTATTTATAAATTCATTACAAATTTTAATTCTATTTATTCCTTCTATCAGCTTATTATTACTTTTATTATTATTTATTATTTGCCATGTGGCTTTGCTCTTGTTCCGAGCATTATTTATAAAATGATTATTTCGTGCCTTTTTTGTTAGATGAATTATGGTTTTCAACCTTTTAGAATATATTTTAAAACTATTTTTATTTTTAGAATTGGGAGTTTTACGAAACTGCCAAAGCATTTGACGTTTGCGCTGGCAACACAATTTAATTCCTTTACTAAGCCAATTTACTTTTTTTTCTGCACTAATTTTTATTCTCATAAGCGGAAAACACATATCATAGTAGCATTTAAAACTGTTATAGAACTTGTTGAATGCTTCATTTGGGTCACTAATGTTGAAAATATCATTAAAGGACAAACTTTGTAAGCATTTCTCAAACTTGGAAGTATTCTCATCGCTATATTTCCGCTTTAATACGTACCAGTACGGAAGGACACTAGACGCCTTAACAGGACATCTTATAATTTGCGCGGTGTGATCTGATACACCCAACTCGGTAATTACACATTTACTACCCCGAATGTTATGAATAATATTGTCTATGCAGGTGCCACTACATAAACGTGTGGGTTCGCGAACTCCTACTGTCATGTTATAGCTATTCAATATATTTTCAAATTCGAGAGAATTATTACTATTTTTTAATATGTCTATATTGAAATCTCCACATATTATAACCTTCTTTTTACGTACAAGGCATATTTCATTCAAAATACTATCTAAATTGTTAAAGAATGTACTTATCGATTTTTTATCAAGCTTTGGAGGTCTGTATATGCATAGTATAACGATTGAATGAGACTGCAATTCAACTGCACAACATTCTATTAGGTTCGGTATGCACCATTTTTTTACGTCATAAACGTGGCTCTTATGACATTTTTTAAATAGTATACATGAACCCCCATGTCTTTCGTTCCTGGAATAATATGTAGAGAGTGTATAATTTGGTATGTATAGATGTTGATGATCATCATTTTTCATGTTTGTTTCTGTGATACATAAAACATCCATAGAGTTTCCTTCGTGTACGTAATTATTTAAATGTAAGCCTAGAATGTCCGATTTATTAATCAAGCCGTTTATATTTTGGTGCAAAGTAGATATATGTTTATACACGAAAAAGAGAATGATTGTTAGTTGTATCAATATCTGTTTTAGTTACTGGATCATTTATTAATACTTCGGATTTATTACTAATAAGGGGGAAATAGTTTAATATAGATTTTTGAAACATTTTAGTCTTAGGTGTAGCTATTTTGGGATATTTACCCTTTTTATTAATAAGTACTCTATTTGTTAGAAAATTTTGGCTGTAAGTCAGATAGTCAATTTCAGTATTTAGTTTAAAGCTAAGTTGTTTCAAATAGTATCTGTTGTTTTGTCTAGGATAGTAAATACAGTTAAAGTTTGTATGACAGATAAATTTACAGTTTGAAAAGTTTTGAGTTATCAGTTTAAGACCTTGATTTAGAACATGCTCGTTAAGGTATCGATTACTTTGCACACTGAGGAGAAAAACTTGTTGACAATTTTTTAGCTTATCTAATAAAATACATATATCTTTGTGTAATGTAGAAGGATTTTGGTCATGCATCCCAATAGAAATTATAACTATATCTTGTTGCGTGAGCGTGTTAAACATATCCGAGTGGCCATATATAACTTGAGAAGACTCTGCACCTGGTTTAACCATAGCTGAGATTGAATAACGGTTGTTCCATTTATTCCTTCTAGTTTTAGTCAGTGATAATCCTAGGCCACTTACTTGTTCATCACCTAATATAAAAATCCTAGCTTTTGTGTCAGTCTGAGATGTTGCTGTTTTTTTTTTGGTAGGCGTCAATCGATTCTCCTTTAAAGTTTGATTGCCCGCATCGGATGAATTATTTTGTGTGTCATTTTCGGAACTGGCTTCTGCTGTTTTATAGGTTATATTATTTGTTAATTGAGTAAAGTAAACTATCTGCTATTGAGTCTTCCGATGACGTTGGACTAGATAGGCATAAACTATTCAATGACGATGTCTTTTTGTTCTTTTTTCGTATTGTAATGTTCTCAGAACTCATGTTGAGTAATTAATTAATTATTTATTTTTTAATACCAAAGCTACCAAAATATTCTACTGTAAAATTAATTTTTTTTTACTCTGGTATCATTTGCGCCCTCTGGTGCTAAGTAGAGAAGTTATTTTAGTTTTACTTTTCGCCACACCTATTGCCAAAGTGGAGCTTGTCGTCTGATCGTTATTTTTTGTACTGGTATCATTTGCGCCGCCTGGTGCCAAGTAGGATAACTATTGATTTATCTATTCGCCGTTTCTATGCCCGAAGTGGAGCTAGTTGTACGGAATGACATTTAGATTTTCAAAATATATCCGTTTTGTTTCGTATTTTTGTTTATTTCGTTTTAGTATTAGTAAAATACGCACACACTTTGTATTTAAATAGATTATTATCATTGAAGCGTTTTATTGTTATTTGAAACACGGCACTATTCGTTTTCAAATGTTATTGCGGCTAATAGTAACACATATCTATTATTGTTTAAGGTTTACTTGCACTTGCTGTAAGTTCTCACAAACATTTTCACTTATAGATAGTCATTGTAACATGTGATTGCACCACTTTTTATTTCACTTTCATTAGATTTATATCAATTTTAATTTTAAAATACGTAGTGACAATGTAAACAGTACTGGGGTTGCCAGATTTTTTGTTAAGTTAAACTAGGGTGATTGAAAGACTAAGCTATGGACCAAAGATGATCATCGATTAAGCGATGAACCTCGTTTTGTAATAAAGATTTTCGTAGATCCATGGTTTAAACTAGGATTTTCGTCAAACCAGGTTTAGTCCAGCTTCTGGAATAAGGCGGTGTATGTTTAAAAAAAAATCGTCTTGTAGCGCGTTTGACGCTTCCAGTCAGAACCAATGCTCTGGCTTTAATCGGATCTAATACACAAGTGTGAACAGAGGCGCCGGCCGTCACGATTTTTATTCGGATCCGACACCCGACAATGAGAACGGAGGCGCCGACACCGTACAAGTGTGAAGAGAGGCGCCGAGATCCAATTTTTATTCGGATCCAACACCCGATAAGTGAGAACGGAGGCGCTGAGGTCCAATTTTTATTCGGATCCGACGAGCCCTGAGTGGCTCTCGAGCAAGGTACTACTCGGTACCATATACTATCGGCATAAGAACCATGACACAAGCAGGAGGTGCGGTTCAGTTTACTCGCGGTACAGTTTACCCCTGTTAAATTTAGTTTTCGTGATGATTATTACTCTAATACTTTTTACATCATTAGAGTGGCCGCGCTGCTGCTGGATCTGAGAATAGGTCGATGGCGGATCCAGGGGGGATACAGGGGTACGTGCCGCGCCAGACGGTTTTGTGTACTGACTCGTTGATAGATGGGTAACAAAAACATATTGAAGAGAATAAAACTAGGTTTGGTACTATAATAACGTTTTACTGAATGCATTCAAGATTTAAAATACATAATATTATCCTTACATATTTTGTATATAAATAAACACTGCATGAGCAAGAATGTTTTTACACATCAAGATTCCTGGCCTTCAATTTAACGTGTTCTTAAAATAGTCGTAGGGATGGTAACAGCACTTTCAAATATATCAAAACACGTCAAGTCTTACTTAATATTAAATTATATTAACATGGTCTACCGTCTCTAATTTACTGGTAAGTATCTCTTTGTAAAAGCAATATGTTAACTGAGAGTGGAAATGAATGTGTAACTCAGTCGAAATATAACTATTACATACAAACCATCTTACAACTAAGAACTATAATAAGTTTATCAATACGGTCTCTGTCGGTCCCTGCCACTGCAAAGAAAGAAAACAATAGTATTATTTATAAATTACAGCACAGTATAGGTAGCTTTAAAAAATAAAGGTTTAATTAATATAGTAAACTTTCTTTATCTTATACCCATAAAAGGCGATCCTGTTCGGTGTATATACCACATTCTTCATGCGTTAATGTTTAGACAGACGAAAACGCTTGGATCCAACAAAATTGGATCGCCTAGTTGCACCTTTAATCTTTAAAAACAGTTATTATGTGTAAGAGATATTTACCCGCCATCACTCCTCATTGCGCCACCGCCGCTGTTGCGGTCTCCGCCGCCGCCGCCTCCGTACCCGCGGCGATCGCCACCTCGGTCGCCACCGCGGTCGCCCCCGCGGCCGCCCCAGCCGCCGCGGTCGCCACCGCCGCCTCGGCCGCCGCCGCCGCGCCCACCACGTCCGGGCGGGCCCCCGCCGCCACCTCCGCGACCACCACCGCCGCCTGATGGTGGCGCTCCACCTCCTGCCCCCTCAGGCTTGTCTTCGTTGCATCTATTGCACGATTTCCTCCAGGAGAAATTAGTGTTTCCACAGGTAGGGTTAGGGCATCTCCAGTCGCCGGCCCTGTTTCCGCTGGGAGGTCCTCCACCGCCGCCGCCACCACCGCCGCCCATGCCGCCGCCGCCGCCACCTCCGCCTCCTCGGCCGCCACCACCGCCGGGGCCGCCACGACCTCCGCCGCCGCCACCGCGACCACCACGGAATCCTCCGCCGCCACCGCCGCCGCCGCCTCCTTTGTTGCCAGCCCACGTATTTTGTCTTTGAGCGAGGGAAACTTTAATAGTAGCCCCATTGAAATCTTTCCCATCAAACCACTGAATGGCAGAAGACGCGGCGTTCGAGTCCTCGTAGGTAACAGTAGCTTCGCCTTTCGGTTGACCAGTAGCTTTGTCTTTGTACATCCATACCTTTGGTCTTTGAGTTTTCTTGTCGGTCTACAAAACATTGTTAAATATTATTATCTTTTTGTTCTTTTTCATTACTGTCTAGTTCAAGGCTTAAGTAAATAATTAATTTTAATAAATACCTTGATAATACCAATTGATCCAAAGTGTTGGCATAATTCATCTTCAGTAGTAGATGGATTCATGCCTTGGATGAAGATGGTATCTTCTTGAGTTACCATATCACCCCCACTCCGGTCTCCGCCAAAACCACCGCCGCCGCCGCCGCCTGTTAAAAAAGTTTATTTAGTTGCTGTTGTCACAAATCAAATTTGGCATTAGGTCCTAACCTATTTAAAATAGGCATTCATTAATTTGGGCAGAATTAGATATATTAAAAGACCTAATAACACCCAAACCGACTCAAAAATTTATTAGTACAGGGATCGAACCTGCAGTGTTGCTTTCCTATCAAAATGCAAACAGTTAATTTTACCAAATTGTCAAAATTATAATGTAAACTTGCCGATAGTAGATTAATTAATCTATTTTGAAGCAACCACACTAGCATCTTTAAAAATATTAATATTACTCTATTTCAAATTAAATTATACGTATGAAAACACCTTTAATTTGTTCCTACAGCCAATAAAATTGACATATTATGTGCTGTTATAATGTTTAATATGACGCCAGACCCAGACACATTTTATCAACACTAAAAAAATCTGTGAATTATACTCTTGATGCTAAAACCCATATTTTTCATTAATACACTCATACACTTAGTTAGGGCTGCCAAAACGATATGCATGTTTCTGGTACGTTGTGAACCATACACGATAACCTTATGTTAATGTCTTATAGCAATACCAGCCACGTCAAGGGCACCGACCGGTAACAATAAATCACATGTAACAATTTAGTGCTCGATTTGGAGAATTATTATTACAAGAAGCTTACAAAACAATCTTGTATGCTACATTTCTTGTAACGGTTGACCATCGTAAAAACCCAATAGTTTATAAATTGTCGGGTGTCAAGCCCGTCCTTCATGTTGATGGTTACGTCAAATTTAAAAAATATATATGATTTGGGCATCATAAAAATACCATATTATGTATGTACTGACCATACCATACATGTACCGACGCCGCGCCTAACTCATATGATACACCACTAGTTGAATAATGAAAGACATACAGTATTGTATCACAACTGTTACAAGTGTGCACACAGCAAGTTCAGCAGTCATGTAATGCTCCCTTTTGAACTAGTACATGTAAATGTTATCGGTCAATGCCTAGCTTTAGGTGACACAATACTCAACGCAATTTTGCGTAACATATTACACAACCATTATGTAAAGTTTAAGTTCTCGACACACACAACCCTTAATATAATTTCATTTTAAAAATGTCAACGCCCAATATTAAATCTTCTTGCTTAATAAACCTCGCCATTCTCATCTCACCTTACTGATGAAATACCCATCAATGTAGATGTGCTGTATTACGTTGAGTGCGACGGACACGAGTGCCTCAAACCTTATGTTCATAAAATGAACATTAATTTAGGCACACCACATAGTTTTTGAGTATCTGTCACGTATGATCAATTCTAAACCAGATATGTTTGTTAAATCTTTGGACGAGTATATTTACGATACATTAGATTTTTGAACCATTAAATCCCCTAAATAAAACCAATACACTTATTACTATTAACGCTATTTTGCTGACATATGTAACGCAACCACAGGTTTTATTACCAGTGAACCAATAGAATACCAGGTTTGGCAGCCCTTAGATAATTACAAATTAATAAAATGTTAACAGCACCGCTCGCTCATAGCGAGGAGCTTTACCTTTATTAAAACCACCCCCCCTGCCGCCGCCACTAAAACAATAAGAACAGCGTTTAGTACACTGGGCAGGCTGGGGACACACTGAATGAAGCACGCAGATTGATTGACACCTAGGTACACTTTAAGTGACCCTTAGTCCATGTGTTGCATCCTTTTCTTTACCAATATGTTTAATACCTTGAAAATCTCAGAACATAGTTTGATGATATTATTGCAGTAACTTTTGACACATGCAAGCTAGCTGGTACATAGAGATGATTTAAAAACTGCTTTAAATTAATATATAAAATAACGAATAGCATTATTTAACTCTTTTCGCAAGACAATTTTCGTCAAAACTGTTTTAACTACCATTATTATTTCAATTTAATATATATAATAAATTATATAATTATTTAGGTACTTCCAAAACTTAAAGGATCGAAGTGGAACTTGTAATTTTATTATAGTGCTAGTCAATATAAATTTACTGTAATCATTAAAAACATTAACCATTAGAGAAAATGTACATAATTATGTAAAATCGTATATAACATTTATAATCTATAACCAATTATGAATATTAAGGACACAAAACAAGGCAGAATTTTAATGAAACGGAACAAGCTTATTTTTCGTACCCGTACTCGAAGTGTTACACTTCGAGGATATAATTAAGAGAAAATATCGGATTTGAACCATAATCTGATAGAAATACATAATTTAAGTTAAATTTTGCCCCCGTGGCAGTAGTAGTTACCAAATCTTAAAGTCGAAATCGATTCATGATGGATTACCAGGGGCACCAGTAGAGTATTGACTACATCTCTGGAAAGTTGCAGTTGCTAAGCCCTACCTCTCTCTTTGTAAAGGATACGATTTATTCCGTCATAATTACTATTACATATTTCTATCATGTATTTATGATGATAAAAGTATGTTTGGCTAAAGTGTGAATAATAAAAAAATGGTTTTTGATATTAAATCAGATGTTATGATATACATAATTTTTTTATATGGCTAGCTGAAACGCGTAACTACGTTTGCGTAAATTTTCCCTATTTTTGCAATATTGTATGTTGCTGCTCCTATAGGTCGTAGCGTGATGTTTATAGCCTATAGCCTTCCTCGATAAATGGGCTATCCAATAGTAAGTTTTTTTTAATTCGGACTAGTAGTTCCTGAGATAATCGCTTTCAAACAAACAAACTCTTCAGCTTTATAATATTAGTATAGGTTTGATACTTAATCATATTCAGTGTTGATTTGGGACCATTAGCTTAGTTTGTAACAATTGCATGCTATGTCAAAACTAATGTAGTTATTTATGTATACCTGCATCTGTTTTTCAGACAGACGAAAATTGACTTGTAATGTGTAAACATCCTTGTTCATAAAAAAATATAATAGCATTATAATTCAGAGAATGTTTTTCCATTTTTTCTTATTTTTATGGTAAGTGATACAATATTCAATACCTAGCTAACAGGGTTGACAATAATAAAATTAATTTTAAATTAGTTAGCAAGTTTTTTATTAAAGACTTTAATTTAAGAAATAAATATCTATAGATAGAAGAATGTATCTATAGATTATAAAAAAATATTTTTTTTGACCCTGGTAGCTAAAATGCTGTTTTGTTTTTCTATGAATCAGGTGATAAGCAATAAACTTGACAATGCAGGGCTTGCACATTATCTAATTTAGGCTTATTTTAACTATAATAACTATAACATATTTAAATAATGTAAACAGAATTAACCAGAAATTAGTTTATCCTGATATTTCACTTTGGATTCATTTCATAAATTATACTTTGGCAAATATCTATATTTAGCTTACTTCAAATTAAAAATCAAATAGTATAATATTACCATAATTATATACATATAATTTAATAACACAAGTACTATGGCCACAACAGTAAAGATGATATATATCAGTTTCTTCTTGTAATAAATTGTTCATATTGTAAGTCTGCGACTTTTCAACAAAGTTGCCAGACAATAGGATTTAATATTGTAAAATTTATTTTATCTATGTACAATCATAAATTTAGATGCCTGATTAATTCTGCTTCATTTTCAAATCACCTTATTTATAATATGTTAACAAGAGCTATTCAACTATCAAATGTTGTGTCTTTGTTCTTCATTCTATTTATAAATAGAAGATAAAAGATTTGGTAGTTAAAATATAGTTATTAACATATTATGAATGAGGAAAATATATTACACAACAAACTTATGGACTATGTATTATATTAAAAAACCCAAACTATGATTGAAATAAATTAAGACCTAATTTATATTATTGTCTGGTCTAGATGAAGGCATTGCTTGAATTTTTGAACACAGCTCACCATCCATACATACATAGGACCAATGTTGCAGAGACCTTCAAGAAGACTAACATCCAGTAATATGAAGACCCAGGCTGATGATGGCAACAAAGTTTTAGAAAAACCATTTATGATCAATTCCAGGATAAGACAGTATCAAGATGAATGTAGTTTACGATTCCATAATCTTTTGATATTTTACCAAGTTTGAAAAAAGAAACCTCTTCATATTTTATGCTTTATATTCATTGTACACATTTCAGCTAAGGCACTTGTACCATTGCTTACAAATAAAGTGGCTGTGAATACAGGTAAATTTTCCTATTAAAATTGTGCTATTATAGCTAATACCCAGAAACTCGATTCCATGAATGAGATCATACACAAGACAATATGGTGGACAACAATATAGAAATGAACAAGAACACTTAACAGAAGTTACCATTACTTGCACAAACCTCATAACTCTAGCACTAGCAGTTACTACTCAGTGGATGTTACGAATGAAACAAGTGCCTTAGTGACAATTACTATGTGGGGAAACTGGAGTCATATATTTAGGTTGATATATAAAAAGTTATGACACTCACCCATATCCACCATCTCTATTCCCCCCATCTCTATTGTAGCCTGATCGATCACCTCCGCCATACCCTCCTCGGTCTCCTCCACCACCGCCAGAATATCCTTGTCTGTCTCGGTCACGATCCCCACCGCCATAGTTGGAGCCCCCACGGTCACCAGCACCACCTCCATAGTAATTACTGCCGCGGTCCCCACTGCTCACATTGAAACCACTGCCACTGTTACGATCATAACCTCCACTGCTATAATTGGAGTCGTAACTCTGTCCATAACTGTTTGCTGGTTGGCCACCCCCATATGAATTACCACCTAAGACAAAAATTTAATTGTTGAATATGTGGGTTTAAATAGGGTTGGCTATGCAAGCTCAAGCTCTATGAACTCTCTAAATAACCAAACTAATTTGCATTGAAAATATTAACAGAATTACATTTCTTGGCCTAGTGTACACTGATATTATGACTGCAAAAATAAATGGGCTGGCTTTAGAAACGGTCCGCACGATTTTAGGGTTAAAAATGGTTTTATTATGTAGGGGTTGGTTTTCTGAATCCCATGGAACCCATTTGTTCGTTTGGGAACGCGGGCAAACTTAAAATCAGAAAGGTTAACAAAATTTTATGAAAATGAAATGTTATAATCTACTTTAATAGCCCAACGGAGTTATTAAACAACCTAAAGGACTTTACCGGTGCGTAGTGACACGACATGGCGGCAAGATGGATCATCGTAAAAATGACATATTTTACTAGTAAAGCAGTTTGTTGCATATTTTTATGAATAGGATTAATATAATATGCGGAATAATAAAAAAAAGGTTCATCAAAATCTAATAAATAAACCGGCAGTCGGCCAATGCGCTATTTAAGTAAATAAAATGACGTTTAGTAATAACCTCACCTGAATTTTGTTGATTCCAGTCTTGACCCTGGCTTGTAGCATAACTGCCTTGGCTATACCCCTGGCCTGAACCATAGTTATTGTCACCAGAAGCCATTGTTGGGGGTGGTACAGAGTATTGAGCGGAGTAACCGCCGCCGCTATAGTCGCCTGCTGCTGAAACGAATGTATTATTATCTGCACTTTTCAGTTTCTGTTTAAACCTTCAAGTTTCAAAAGTGATAAACACAGCACTTACGATCGCCCATTTCAAAGAAGCAAACGTGAACTAAGTAAAACTGCAAAAACTTGCAATTCCAAAATCAGCAAAAACCACGCCACGCTATCTGACGCTATCTCTCAATGCATCAATCCGCAAACGCCGCTCGCTCGCTACGCTAGGGATACGAAAAAAGTATCGATACTTTGTGGTATCGAGTACTTTAAATTAAATACCGATACTTTTGTACTAACTATTTACATTGCAAGCGATACCTACAATCAATGAGTACTTTTTAGCAGGTATCGTATCCAATAAATGTTAGATTTTTTTTTACATAATGGTGTTGAGTATATATTTATAGCCTTGCGCGGGCGGGCAGCATGCGTGTGCTAGTCCTAGCCTAAGTGTACCTACGTGGCCAAATTATTGTTATTGAGATTAACAAAAATTTGACTACGGTGATATCAATAAATGTTAGAAGTTACATATATCTTTATATTTAAAAAAAAAATGTTTGTCTTTAAGGGGCGTCTAAACGGGCCATTTTTCACGGCAATTTGTGGCGGCAATGCTGTGGCCGGCAATATTGCTAGCAATACTGGCAAGACAGTAATATTGCCGTAATGTTCCGACCTTATGGCAATACATGTTTTGTATGGCCACTTATTGGTCAATATTGATTTGATATGTTGCCGGGCGATCGCTGAGCGATAGATTTTCCGCATTATGGCATGGGTTATCCTTGTCTACGCGACATGAAGTTTGCTGTGGGTGACGCCGCGCCGTGACTTATTGCTAAATTCTGTGTTGTCAGGTGTCATGTTTTTTTAGGTTATTTGTAAAAGGTTTTAGTCGTCTTTGACAGGTACTGAAAAATGAAGTCAACTAAGAACACTGACCTCTATAGTCATAATATTTAAAGTAAACTGCCAATGGTCTCCAATGAGCAGTACCTATGAACTGAATCGACCACCGACTGATACCAGTACCTACACGAAATTGCGGAGCGGCGATGGGAATAGTTACAACATCAAATTATTTGTACTACTGCCACTTACAGTGATGTAACATCGTGCGAACATTTGAACGAAAATGAATAGATATTGTGCACCTTGACCTTACCCATATACTTACAGCATAAAGCAACGACATCGATATGTGAAGCGCAAATTCTAAACAACTGAATCACATCAAGCACTGCCTGGAAATTGTAAAAACCCAACAAGAGGCGTTGAATGTAAGAGCCGAATCCCACGAAAGCTATCATTAGGTACACCATGTATGCAATTTTATTACTTGGAGGCTTATTCATAGGACTGTGTGGCACCCTCAAGGTCAAGCAATGTCTCCACAACCACACACAACAGAGGAGCGCGGCGAGTCCACATCAGATCGCACTCAAGCAATATAATTGTTGTCGTGTACTGCTGGACACCAAGTCGACAAAGTGAGTTAACCCATCGTCAATCATTGCCATCAATGATAACATTTACAATTCACGAACCTTTGTAATGAGAAAATAAAATAAAGATTATATTATTTAATTTAAATATTCCATAGTTTGTGTTTATCTTAAGTTATAACTTTATGCTGCATAGGTTAACCTAGCGCCTGTGCACTTTGTATATGTTTTTACTTTTTATACAATAACTTTGCCAGTACAATAAACACAACATATTTTTTCTCATATACATTACAATTTTCTGAACATGGTTCTTACCACATTTACCAAATTCTGGAAAAGGCTTGAAAATAAATAAAAAGGCAAATAATTTAGGATCAAATGTTTTATTAGTTAAAGTACACAGTTTGGTTTTTACATAAGAGTATTTATCGAATATGTCATCCAAAAACTAGGGGTAGATATATCTCATCATATCTATGTACCCCCGCCCAAATACCATGTCAGTGTCAACATGGGCACAGCAACCTACAGTTACATTTCCAACAACTGCAGCAATAACCTGAGATAGCATCTATAGTATTGACAACATTTTAATAATAAATTAGTAAAATAAGTTCTGCTACCAATATGTCTGGACTTTACTCTCTTTCTAATTAAATACCTATAATTAGAGGGATAACATCTTTATGGGCATCCTAGTCAATGATTCTACCATACAAACATGCATAAGTGATTACTCCTCTGTATGAGGTCGCAAGTCAAAGCTTAAAATCATCATATAATTTTGTTTTATCATAAACTAGGCTTGTAAAAAACGATAATTGAAATATTTTCAATTACTGCTTTCTACAAGCCTAGTTTATGATAAAACGAATTGATATTAATTTTAAGCTCTCACTTACACTAGGGTGCTCTTTACATAAGAGTATTTATCGAATATGTCATCCAAAAACTAGGGGTAGATATATCTCATCATATCTATGTACCCCTGCCCAAATACCATGTCAGTGTCAACATGGGCATAGCAACCTACAGTTATATTTCCAACAACTGCAGCAATAACCTGAGATAGCATCTATAGTATTGACAACATTTTAATAATAAATTAGTAAAATAAGTTCTGCTACCAATATGTCTGGACTTCACTCTCTTTCTAATTAAATACCTATAATTAGAGGGATAACATCTTCAGGAGCATCCTAGTCAATTTCTGTCGGAGGTCGCAAGTCAAAGCTTAAAATCATCATATCATTTTGTCATAAACTAGACTTGTAAAAAACGATAATTGAAATATTTTCAATTACTGCTTTCTACAAGCCTAGTTTATGATAAAACGAATTGATATTAATTTTAAGCTCTCACTTACACTAGGGTGCTCTTAATTTCATTATTTACTTCTAATGTGTAGGTGCCATTTATTCATACATGCTCACCACATCTTTGCTTACCACATAGTATGACCGGGATGTTGATATGTCCCATGTAAATGGCTTTACTAAATTCTGATATTTATGTAAACTATGTCTTTAAAAAAAAAATAGTTGCTACTAGTTTGCAGATAAACATGTTATGTTGCATTGCAAATGATAATAGCAGGCTCGATTTCATTGAGCAGATCAGGATTTCCAAATAAGCTCTCAAGTATTATTCTGCTCCTCAAATCAACTTCTGCCACCATCGCCAGGTGCCATCTGCATGCTCATGCACTCTCTTGCCTTAGACATATACCGTGCCATGCCAATGGCGTTCGGCTTATAACACAGACTACTTCTATGCAATTTCTCCAAGTAAATACTTAATGCAACACTTGCAGAAGGTACTTCATCACCTAATCTTCCCATTAATGTCCCTAGTGCTGGAGGTGGTACAGGTAAGAGATACATTCTGAAAACAAGACAATATGATATTATTCCAAATTCAAATTGTTAACATGTCTGTTATCATCTTGCTGAATTATACCTATGCACATTTCTCGTAGCAGTCATCCAACATGTTGCGCAAACGTGTTTATGATCTGTAATAAAAACATTTGTTACTTTTAATAGGTATATATAGAAACATTAGGAAGTTTGAGAATTGAAAGCTTGGATAAAACGATACACAGTGAATGGTGCTTGCTTTAAGTTTTATGAAATATGTACTACTTATTGTATTATCAAGTCCAAGAGATGAATTGAAAGTTTCAAAATCATGAATTGTGTGTGTAGGCAGCACAGCAGATTTAGATAACTAAGTAGATACTAACCTAACTAATAACTAATGACAGACATTAGCTCTCAATGAGTGCAGACGTATTGTTCATTTAGTAAAATTAATAAATGATTAATTGCTGAATCGTGTCCTAGTTTCAAGTAATAACGTAATCTGTACATATGTGCTAAGTGTTAAATATAGGACCAATGTTTAGTGTGCAATACACTGCAATATAATGGATGATAGTCCATTAAACTGGGGCGGCAGGACGGCTTGCTCCCCTTCTCCTGCACCTGCGCCGGCATCCCGATCACTGGAAGTCATCTCGACACCGGAAATTCAAAACTGGATGACAGGGATAGAACAACAACTTAATGAGATATGCGCTATTTCGTCGGAAGGAAAATTGAACAACGAGCAGAAATTAAGGATCAGTAATTTATGTCGGAAGGTGAGTCATGGCACATCGCAGTTAGTAGTGCAGTATCAATCTGTCAAGGCGAAAGCAATCCAAGCCCACACTTACATAAATACTCTATGCGACCAACTCGACCTGTCCCAAGACCTAAAAGACCTTAAAACGAGCATTGAAGATTCTCCAAAACTGACTACGACAGGCTCTTTCGCTGACATGGTCAAAAAAGGAGTCAACAACTTTGTGCAGCCAATGAACCTGAGCTCAGTGGCTATCTACCCTAATGACAAGATGAAGTCCAGTGAGGAGACAAAAACACTTGTTCAAAAAATTATCTGCCCTGAACAAATGAGACTGCAGGTTAGAGGTGTGCGCGGGACAAAGAATGGCGGTGTTATAATCAGCACAGACACTAAGGCAGACATCGACAAACTAAAACAATCGGTGCAAATAAAGGATTCAGGCCTTAGGATCGACGAGCCACTTAAACGGAAGCCGAGAGTTGTAGTCATCGGAGTGCCCTCATCTATGCAAGAAAAGGAAGTTTTTACTTGCTTGTACCACCAGAATCTTGCCGATAAACTGCACGATATGAAACTGGAGAAGTTTATGACATCCATCAGACTAAGTCATAAGTCAGGAAAAAAGGACTCCGATTCTTGCAACTACATTATAGAAGTGACAACAGACGTACGTAAAGCCCTCATAACGAAAGACAGAGTCTTTGTGAATTGGTCTTCTTGCCCTGTAAGAGACTTTACCTTAGTCACACGCTGCTATAAATGTCAGCAGTACGGTCATGCAGCCAAGTCATGTCGGGAGCCAACCTACATCTGTGGCCACTGTGGCGATCAAGGACACTCAATAAAGGACTGCACGAAGAAGACAGAGGAGTCAAAATGCGCTACATGCTTTCATTTTAAAAAACCTAGCAACCATAAGACCGGTGCCGCTGATTGCCCTGCAAAAATAATGGCTGAAAGGAGGTATATTAACTCTATTGACTATGGAGGCGCCTAAGAGCGCCGTTAACTGTGAGTTTATTTGACCTGTAATTTATTTATTTTTTAGTCTATATTTTAGATTTACTGATAGTTTAATGAATACTTTTATTAGCGAATTAGATAATTTCTCGGTATCTGAGTCCAAAATCTGTGACGTTGAAAACTGCAAACAGCTTATCTCCTCCCACAGCAATCCACTAACAATACTAACACAAAATATACGCAGTGTTTATAAGAATTTTGACGATTTCATTATTTTTCAACAAAGACTTAACTTAAATTGTGATATTATAGTTTTAACAGAATGTTGGCTTGCTCAGCAATATAATTTACCGCAATTAGCGCAATACAATATACACAAGAGCGATACAATTTATAATCAAAACGACGGGCTAATAGTTTATACAAAAAATCTCCTTAATGTATCCGTCGAAGAACCTAATATTCAAGATTGTAACAAATTATTAATTAAAATCGGATTGGAATTTGCAATACTAGCAATATACAGGCCTCCTTCTTTTAGAAACATTAGCAGTTTTATTAATTCTTTAAATACGACCTTACAAAGTTTATCATCCTACAAAAATATAATTTTGATTGGAGACATTAATATAAATATCCATCCAGAAAGCTTAGACACCACCGCGCAGGAGTACCTCAATTTATGTTCCTTTCATGGCATGCTACCCGCACATACGCTACCTACACACCAAAGCGGTTCTTGCTTAGACCATATCATACTTAAATCAAATTTTCCTTCAATCGCACTTGTTACTAATTCCACAATAACCGATCACAATGCTGCCCTACTTAGCTTAGATTGTAAATTACCTAAGCAAAATATCGCACGTACAATTTGTAAATTAAATATGAATAAATTTGAAGACGATTTATGCAACGTCAGCTTTGACCCAGTCTACAATTCCGACGACCCGCAATCATGTATGTTATATGTAATTAAAAAGGTGCAAAATGCTATGCAGAAAAATACTTCCTATATTCGATTGTGCAACAAAAATTACAACTTAAAACCATGGATAACAACAGGTCTTATTCGCTGCATGAAACACCGAGATAAACTGCATCAAAGGTCTAAAGCCCATCCAGATAATTTTATGTTGCAAGTTTCATACAAAAGATATCGGAACTTTTGTAACGATCTTTTAAAAAAACTTAAGATAAACTACAACAAAAACGCACTAGAAAAGGCAAGTAACAACAGTAAAAAAATCTGGCAGCATATTAAAAACGTAACACATACACAAAAACAACATAAGTCGTCTTTAGATTTATTACAAGCACAGTCATCACATTTAACTTCTGCCAATATTGCAAATAACTTCTTTGTGAACATCGGCAAATGTTTGGCCGAGAAAGTTCAAGTTCAATCATATTACGATACAAGGGCATGTGCTTCGGATAATACTACTTTAGAGTCTTTTGTATTATTAGATACTGACGAGCAGGAGGTAGATACTATAATAATGGGCCTTAAAGAAGACTGTGCAGTCGGTTGGGACAATATATCAAATAAAATTATTAAACAGTTCAAGCATATTTTGGTGCCTCCATTGACCTATATTTTCCGCTTATGTTTATCCACAGGACATTTTCCCAAGTGTCTTAAAAAAGCTGTTGTCGTTCCTGTCCATAAATCAGGTAGCAAAAGTCTAGTCACAAATTACAGACCTATTTCTCTACTACCTTGTATGTCCAAAATATTGGAAAAGATAATAAACAAAAGACTAATACATTATTTGGAAAATAAATCCATTCTGGCAAAAACACAGTTTGGATTTAGAGCTAAAATGTCGACTGCCGATGCCGTACATCACCTGACTGACCATCTAGCACAAGAACTTGACAAGGGTAACCACACAGTGGGAATTTTCCTGGACCTCGCGAAAGCTTTTGACACAGTTTCCATCCCGATCCTATTGCGTAAGCTTGAAAGTATAGGTATAAGAGGCGTTCAACTTAAACTTTTTACTAGTTATTTAAAAGAGCGGACTCAATGCGTGAGGATTGGTAATATATTGAGTAATGATGAGAATAATACGGCTTTTGGAGTTCCCCAAGGAAGTATTTTAGGCCCTAGCCTTTTCTTAATTTATATAAATGACTTGTGTAACCTGAAGTTAGACCATGGCATAATCGTATCGTATGCTGACGACACAGCTCTTCTTTTTTCAGCTAGCTCTGAAAACAAAGCTTACATGCATGCGCAATATGGGTTTAACAGAGTTAACGAATGGCTTCAGCACAATTTACTAACACTAAATGCGGAAAAAACAAATTTTATCTGTTTTTCAATGCGCAAAGTCCCGAAAACACAAACTACCCCAACATTATTTGCTCATTATTGCAGAATCACCACTGAGACTGAATGCACTTGTCCCGCCATTAAAAGTACAAATAAAATAAAATACCTGGGTGTTATTTTAGATGAAACCCTTACATTTAAATACCACATAGAAGCTTTAAATAACAGAATCCGTAAGTTAATATTTGTTTTTAAAAAGTTGCGTTATATTGCAGATTCTCAACTAACTAAACAAGTTTATTTTGCCCTATGCCAGTCACTATTAACTTACTGTATTACCACATGGGGTGGCGCTGGTAAAACATTGTTATTAACAATTGAGAGAGCACAGAGAGCTATCCTCAAAGTTTCTACGTTCCGCCCTTTTCTTTATCCCACTAACCTACTCTACCAATCTTGTGAAGTACTAACAGTTCGACAATTATTTATTATGGACATAGTAACAAAGCAGCACACTTGTCTCCCCTTCAGCACTGCATACATTAATAAACGAAGAAAAGATATAGTTTGCAATAGAGAAATAGCAATAAAACATGCTTTCACTGCCAAGTTCTTCATCTTCCTAGGACCGCTTCTTTATAATAGGCTAAATGCGATTGCAAATATTTATTCCATGACCCTAGGAAATTGTAAGAAGAAGCTTAAGGAAGTCCTCCAAAATATGTCTTACGAAGATACAGAGAAATTATTAATTGTACTCAAATAAATATAGTTTTTATTATATTAATATTTTTTAATTTAATTAAGAAACCAATTATTTACAGCTTTCGTTTCATTGATTTGTACATATAGTGTTGTCTAAATATTATATCTTTATTCTTTAAAACTCACTCATAGTTAATTTTTACTTTTAAATGTTTTAAAATGTGATTATAGTTGTTTTTAGGCACTAATCGCCTGAAACACAGGTTTTCCTAGTTCAGGCATAAGTATTAAGCTAGATATTTAAGTAAACATTTGTAATAATTGTAATATCTTGTTATCTTCTGTATATGGAATAAATAAATTGAATTGTTATAAAAAATCGTTACTAACGCATGCGCGCATCTACGTTTTGTTGTTACAACTCGATAGATGACATTGTAACGATTACTGAATCGAGTTAATCGTTATTTAGATTTGGGCGCCTCATCTGTATCTTTGACTAATTAAATTAGATACAAATACCTACAAACTAATGTAAACATTAATTAACCCTATTACTAGGTACCTACCTACATCAATCCTGTTTTATAATCGAAAAATATATTAGTTAAAAAATGTGAACCGTCGTTGGTGACATCCAGCCACTAAGAACATTCACCATGGCTTCAGTTGCATCTAAAAACAAGCGCCGGCGCTGGTGCGTAAGTCATAACGAACCATTCTCGGTAGAGAGTACTTTTATTTTATGATTTTAGGTAAAAATCATATTATATAATTTTGACAGTTAATTGTTGTTTTATTGTAAGCTTCGGTGTTGCCAGTCATATCATAACATAATAAAGATTTTGAATTTGTATAACGATTCTCATCTACTGATTTTATTTTGTTATTAAATAAAGAATAAATTTACACTTGTATTTCCTTTTTTCTATTTTATTACAGTTCTATTGGATTATGTCGTAGATTTATGTAAAGAATTGTTCATATTTTTATGAAGACAACAAGAGATTATTAAAATCGTTTTTTTAGTAAATAATTTATTATTAAAAATCGATTAATCGTAACATACTGGCATCTTTTTAAGCAGCAGGTAGTTACTTGGTAGATATAGGAAGTTACAGGTGCTTTGAACTAGACTTGGGTTTCGTTTTGCACTTTTTTCTGGTGAAGTCATGGTTGCTATTACACAGGGTTTTATGAGAATTAAGTTTACATTTGTGTATTTCAACATTGCAGCTGTCCAAGCACTAAGCACTTGTGCTGCAACACTCACTATATTTTTTTTTATTTTGTTGGGAATGATATGATACACATTCAATTTAGGCAGCGCTCTAGTGTGACCCAATTTGCTGTTTATGTTATAAATAAACTTGATGTCTTTCCATGTACAACATCTTTAGCTATCATAAAATATAAGTACTTATGTTCTGTCCTGCTTTTTGAATTACCAAGACCAGTTCGAAAGGTGAGACCTTGGTCACACGTAAGATCCAATGGCGACGATCCGGCTTCTCTTCCAATACAATATCTTTTATTAATTGTACAAGCTCTACTGCTTGTACTTTTAATGAAGTAATAAGCGAAGCTATTACTTCATACTAACTGACTAACTAACTGTCACCAAGGAGAAATATCCCTATAATCATGAATGCCAGAGTATGGTCACAACTCTACAAAGCCATTAATGATGTCCCTTGCTTCGATATGTGTTAAATGTGGGTTTCTAACATTTGGTTGGTATCTCATCAAACACTAAGTACATAAATTATAATACTATATAATACACTAGCTGTCCCGCGCAACTTCGTATGCGTAATTTTCCCCCGTTTTTAAACATTTCTCGTCGCTTCTCCGCTCCTATTAGTCGTAGCGCGATGTTATAATATGGGCTATCCAACAAAAAAAGATTTTTTCAAATCGGACCAGTAGATCCTGAGATTAGCGCGTTTAAACAAACAAACAAACAAACTCTTACGCTTTATAATATTAGTATAGATATGCAAGATGCATTATAATATTATATTTCTGAATAGTATGTAGTACCCAATATCTAGTTATTAATTTAATTAGTTTGTAAGTTTTGCAGCACCCTTACGGGGTCTATGTATGTTTAAGGACTGCCTGTAACAATATTGTGCAATAAATGAATAAATAAATAATTTCTTATTTACTGCCTAGTTTTTTTAAAAACAAACTTGACTTGGATGAAACAAGAGAACAACAGAAACAAAGAGCATCAGAAAGTTTTCATATTTCTAGTCATAGTCAATATCAAAAAATTTCAGATGTCATTAGTGACAGTTCAACCAAATTATATGTCATAGAGTTTGGCCATTGTTGCTGGGTTGTGTTGCCCGCTTATGAGTCTGGGTCATGCGCCATACTATTGCCGACATATTGCCATACATTGCCTAACCATAGATTACTTGGCCATCAGTTACATTTTTGTGATGGTTGGGCAATAAGTTGCCAATAGTGCCGCCACAAATTGCCGTAAAAAATGGCCCGTTTAGACGCCCCTTTAGCTGTACAGGGTTACGAACATTGTTCAATTATATCTTACGGTTGGGTAAAGTATCGGTTTTTTCGGGCTTTATTGGCTCAGTCAATTCGTTTTGTCTTTTTTTTATTCTTTTATTTATTTGGGGTTTTTATTCTAAGTTTTCTCTTGATCTCAAATAATAATTTCACAAAGAATTTATTTTACTAAGACGATTTGTGTGGTGTATCCGATTATTTCCAAGGAAATACAAAATATATCTTATGGGACGTGCGTTTTTTCCTATTTTTATTCCATTACGACAAATTGCAAATGGTGAGGGCGTTTTAACAATATAATATGGTGCAATAGGATGGGAAAGGCGTTTTAATTATCTCATAAATATCGTACATAATATATCTAGATTTGTAAAGAAAAGTACTCACAACTTGAGGTATCGATAGTTTTAGTTCGATACTTTTACAAGTACAGCCATTTTTTTTTCGATACTACTCGAGATAGTACACAATATCGACAGAATCGATACTTTCGAATCGATATCGTGTCCTACGCTCGCTAACCAGTGTTGCCAGATGTATTGAACCATTTTTCTGTAGCAGATTAAACTAAAATCTGTATAAAATCTGTATGCCATTTCACCATACAGACTAAATCATATTTGTATTTAATAGAAACTAAAACAACTGAAAAACACGTAATATAAAAATAATTTAAAAAAAAAACAGTGGGGCATTAGGTAACGTCCTGTAAGGGGCTTATGACAAAATACAAATTCTTTAATTTTCTGTCAAGAGGCGCTAAATATTATTTGGCCCCTACCCCGTCGTGTGAGGTGCATAAGCATTATTATAAGACATGATTTGCATCTCCCCTCTGTAGCGAGAAGTTCTTAAGCGTAATCGGATGCGTCAAAATTAGGGCCTTGCAAATATGTCTTGCCGACGTTCGTATTCTGCCAAGCGCCTGCACTTGAATTTTCACGGAGATTACGTTTTAAAATTTTTATATCCGATTATTTGGGTCAAAATACTTTTTTTGTTTTCTTAAAATATCAAAAAATATAGGGTTCAAAAACAAACAAAGAAACAAAAAAAAATCATCAAATTTGTATGGAGATATTTCTGACAGGCAGAGGTCACAGTTCTGTGGTTCTGATAGATTTAATCCAAAAAATGTATTTTTTTTTAACTTGTTTTTGGAACAAGTAAAAAAAAATTATGGTATTTTGAGTGCACCCCCGCACCCCCTTTGCTGCTACCCGACCACAACATCGATTAAATATCAAATCACTACTTGACCATTTGCTGAGTGCTAAGATTAATTATTTATGTAATTTGTAATATATATATATATAAAAAAAGGATTGTGTGGTTATAAAAAACTACGGTAAAAGTGAAACTTTTTTTCACATTTTTCACATTATAGACATTTAACTAAAAATTTTTGGAATAATATTCCATTTTGGGTATAAAAATCGCTTTATCAATCTTAATTTTATACTTGGAAAATTGGAATGATAATGGGAAATTATAAAAGAAGACTAAGTCTCCAACTAATACCTACTCCGCGGTCGACCGTCACGCTACATGCAACACACACGAAAAAGTTTGAGACGATGTAATAAAAGTTTCACTTTAAAATAAAAATGAATGTTTGTCTGTATGTCCTTTAAGCGTTCCGAAACCATTGATTAGATTAAGTTAAAACTTAGGCAGGGTGTTCTGAGGACGCCCGCGATGGTTTCTGGACCAAAAAAAGCCACAGTGAAGCGTGACCGGGTTCAGCTAGTATTACAAAAATAGATCGCTAAATGTGTTGCTAACTGCAAAATCTGAGAACGACTGAAACTGAATTAATTTGGCTCATTTCATAAACAAATATCCGTTGAAGTATCAGGAAGATACTTATGTAAAAAAAAACAAAATTGCTTGGTAAACCCTCAAAACCCATTTTCTGTATACAAATTTGTAACTCGTGCTAATCTGTGTGTGTTATATTCACTTTTTCCGCGTACACACCGAGCCAACGAACGCCATCCAGACATAAGAAATAGTGACAATATGTATGTTAAAAACAAACAAACCTTGAAAATAAAATAATTCCCTTCTTACGTCTAACTTGTTATAGTCCACCATACCCAGAACAAATAGAGTAGGGTTCAACAACGGATATCCTGGGTACACCCCAAATTGTTTGAATTGTAGAAACGAAACCTATTTTTGTTCTGGATACGTTTTCGATTGTTTGATTATTTTTCTGTTGTTTTTTTTTGTTTTTGTTTATCTTCTGCATGACTTTCCCTGTTATGTTATAATGATGTTTATGTGTGTCTTCTGTGTACTAAATAAAAATCTTCTATTCTATCATAAACTTATACTTTGCTTCGTGAGGTGACCATATTTCCGCATTGTCTTCTAAATTACTCCTCACGAGAGCTCCAAATAAAGCTTTTAATGCACCAATATTTGTGAACTAATTAGCTTGGCGTAATACAAATCCTAGATTCCGGAATGCTTTTTTTCAAACATTGATAACGTGTTTCCGAAAGCTGAGATCGGCAACAAACTGAACTCCTAGATCTTTGGCCTCAGTGACGCGCTGCAATGGGACTCCCTCCATCAGATACTCATATTGGTGTGGGTTACGCGCCCGGCCAAATGTTAGTACAGACCACTTTGTTTTATTGAAGTACAGCTTATTTGCATGGCTCCACTTTACAACATTTTAAATAGTTGTGGACAATACCTGACAAAGAGACAGCCGCGCAAGGTTTTTCTCTCTTTCACGCTTTGCAGTCAATATGTATTTTTATATGAAAAGGATATGCGCGGTCCAGGTCTATACGTCAATGGTTTTTAAAAAGGACCTTGTTGCTGGCTGTTGCTTTGCTGGTTTTCAAAGCAATCGATTATAGTAATAATCGATACAAGCATAATAATGTATAATCGATACCAAACCATTACATCATTTACTCTATCTTCATGTACCAACCTAATGAAAATTTTACTCAACAACTGTCAAAAACAAGTCGGACTAGGACTGACTCTTGTGGTCTGGTCTTGTATTCTCATTCTCAATCAGTTTTGCAGATGATCTAAAAGTATTCTAAATATTACACATTTACGTTAATCATTTGAAAGTTCCCAATTACATTCTAACGGCCTATTTCCCTGTGTTTCCCCGGCATTTCGCACTGCGTTTTATCAAGCCAAATATGTCTTCATACGTTGATATGAGTTTGGAGGATATTATTAAGAAGAAAAGAGAAAATACAAGGTATATGTCAGTTATTAAGCCACTTGTATCTGTAATGAACCTGCTTGTTTCGTAGCTTTGCCGCTTATTGTCTAAATTAACTGTATTTACAGGGCCAAACGGAGTAAGCCAAAAGTGCAAGTGTCACCTAGAATTGCCCAGATTACTGATGCTAGAAATAAAATAATATCGAAAAAAAGGACTCAAATCACCGATGCAAGGGAAAAATTAGCCCAGCTTGCTAAACAGAAGGATGCACGTCTTAAATTGGAAAAGTTACGCTTGGAAAGAGTAAGTCCCCAGTATGGAGTTTTGTGCTTTATATCCGTACCACGCGTGAATACGTTGACAACTCGAGATGTCGTTTTTTTTTTTTTTTAGCTTAAACGCTTCTGTTACCTTATACCCTACCGTTATTAAAAACTCAACTCGAAATACTCAAACAAAATCAAATTATTGCTTTCGTACATAAGTGAGTATCTACAATTATGGCAATAAATATTTGATAAAACGACATGTCAAATTAATAATACTTAACTGACAGCGTTTATATTATTGCATTTCGATTTATCAACATAAGTCAGAACAAGCATTTGTTAATATATCAACATATACGTTTGTGGATTTGCAAGTGTAATATGACAAAATCAGTTATCAAGTTATGAACGTCTTTGAGTACGAAACACACACATATATATCGAGTTATCTAGTTATGCACGCTATCTAAAGTTGTGATATTTAAGGACATTTCGAATTGTCTAGTTATGCACGCTATCAAAAGTTGTGATATTTTAGAACATTTCGAATTGTCTAGTTTTATCATTATAAAATCACACGAGTCATTTATGAAACTCTTGAAAATGGACATTATATTGTTTATAATAACAAAGCGTGAATTGTTACGTTTACTTACTTTGAGAATACTTATAATACGCATATAATTTAACTTTTATAAAAATAAAATAATTTCATCGTTTTAAGAGTTTGATGACCGTATTTGACTCAAAATCAACGTTTAGGAAAACTTTAAGCGCAAGGTAATTTGAACTCAATTGTAAACATATAAGGCAGGTTTATACTTGAATGCCTTTCATATTACTAGTCACTGCCGATCTGTAGGTACCTACATGACCAAAATCAGTTCGTTCGTTCAAAAGATCGTGTCGGAACTTGTCAAATGTCAGTATCGAGTATCTCGTCGTCTGAGAAGGTTTTATTGTTAGTTCGTTACTTAAGTGTTTTGTATTACAACAACTGCATATTATTTTTGTAAATAAAAACAATTATTGTGGCTTATAATAATTATGAGTGATAATGAGGAAAAAGTAAGTACGCAAAAATACGTCTGTGTTTATCAGATAGGTTATAATATAAAATTAAATTTGCATTGTGTGCTTGTTATAAATACTGATTGTACAATTGTTTTTTTTATATTTTAGCAGAATGCTTTCAAGGGCTTATTACATAAAAAGCGTAAATTGCTTGAGCTACGAGAACTTGTTATGTCTAAGTCACCTCGTTATCTTTTGGTGAATGAAAAAGGTGAGACAGTTTTTATGCTTTTGTATCGTATTTTTACCATATTTGCTAATTTATTAAATTATGTGTACTCTTACGCTCTTAGCTATTTTTTTGTCAAATGGGTTTGCTGGTGTAGGAGGGAATTGCGTGACAGGTGATGGAATTCTATTGTTTTAATCACTTTAACTGCCGCACTTAGAGGCGCCCATTAAAGCTAATCTCTGATTTACTAATTTTGTCATTGAATAATAGTCTATATCTTTATGATGTTAAGTACCTTAGGTTTTGCTATAATTGACATTAAAGTAAAATGACGTCACTGTGTGCGGCAGTAAGACTGTATTAAGATGTACTATAAAAAAATATATATTGAAATCAAGTTGTTAAATATGGGAAAATGTGGAATGAATAGCTTAATGAATTAATTAAGATGTTATAAGTAGTTTGAAAGTTTGAAGTCTGAGAATGCTGTTGAAAAATAATCTATTATGTTAATATCTTTTTCATAATTTACCTGCAAATGTAAAACAGGTCACATTGTATTCGGACACATGTGGGGGGCAAAATAAAAACAACACAGTTGCTATGATGTTCATGTTTCTATTACATCAACATCCAACATTGGATGTGATCAACCATAAGTTTCTTATCAGCGGACATAGTCATATGGAATGTGACTCGGATCATGCTATAATTGAGAGAACTAAAAAGAAGACACAGATTAAAATTAACCATCTTAATGATTGGATACAACTGGTTCGGTCTTCCAAAGTTAAAAACCCCTTTGAGGTGATACCTATGAAGCAAGAACAGTTTCTAAACTTCTCTCAATTAAGTTCAAAAAAAGGGCCGTTCACAATTAAAAAGAAAGACGTCTCTGGAAACAAATTCCTATGGCAACCTGTGAAGTGGTTGCAATATAGAAAACCCATTGGAGAAATATACTTCAAGACAAACCTTGACAGTGACACTCCATTTAAAGCAATAAACTTCAAGAAAAGAGGCAAATACATTATAGATAACATACAGTTAGAACCAGTGTCCAGAGAGCAATTGCCAGTAAGTCGAGAGAAAAAAAAAGATTTGCTGGATCTATTACCTCTAATAGATCCAGTATTTCATGAATTTTATAGAAATATAAAAACGGATAATGATACAGAAAATATCGATCCCGATCTTGACGAAGAAGATCCTGATAAAGAAGAGAACGCAGAAGAATAAGTAATTTAAAGTGTTATTTTTTGTGATTTGGTTAAATTTCATAAATTTAAAAAAGAATAAAGGATTTTAATTTGTTTCTGCGATTAAACTTTGTTATTACTACATTTGGTTTTTATTTAAATTCAATTATGACAGTTAGAATTTTTATTTTCCTTCAGGGAATAAGTTGATAAGTCGTCGGTGAACAATTGGATAAGTCTGTTTTTAAATGCATTAACAAATATTACATTTAGTTTGTAACGTAGACTTAAAACAGCTCCTTAAAGAACCTAAATTCAACTATCACAAAAGTAATCATCATTATTTTCGATTTACCAGAAGATCGTAAACTTTAAATTGGCTGCCCTGAAAAGTAAGCATAAATGACATATCAACTTATTCACGCCAGGTACGGATATTATTTACATTCTTTACAGCAACAAATCACTGATGCTAAAATTATCAGTTATCAACTATCTAAGGTAAATTTCTGTAATAAATACCTAGGCATTCATAACAATACCGAAAATATTTATGATATGTACCTACATACATTATGAAATATACTACAGAAGAAGCATATTTACTGGTACAGGTTTTGAAACCAGGATTTATCAAAAAAGTCTTAGAACTAGTCTCTTGTAGCATATAAACATGTTACAAGTATTTAGAAGTAATGGAACTTATTCACACTTACACACACATCCATATGAGTGTGGTGTGTGATTAACTATGGTTCACAAAAGTAATTTTAGAATATAATTTTACATGTCACAACAAAGAAACAAACAACAAACAAACTCTTCAGCTTTATAATATTAGTATAAATATGACTAAGATTGTAAAGCTGAAGAGTTTGTTTGTTTTAACTTATTAATCTCAGGAACTACTGGTCCAAATTGAAAAATTCTTTCATTGTTGTATAGCCCATTTATCAAGGAAGGCTACCAATTACTAACCTATAGTCTGGTCAATTTAGACATAAAAATAGTGATCAAATAAAGAAAATTCCGACAGAGCCAAATCTTTGTAGAGACCTTAGGTTTACCACAAGGAATAAAGTGTCAAAAGTCCCCATCAGTCCCATGTGTGCTAAGGGAGTTATTCGGGGCCCAAGGTCAAAATTTTAGGTTTTTTGGATTTTTCTCGAAAACAGTAAGTTTTATCGAAAAAGTACTTCAGCACAAAGTTGTAGATCTTAAAATTCTCTATAAAAATGGTCCTCATAATTTTTTCTCTAAGACCCACTATTTCCCAGATATTGCGCTTGTAAGAATCACGTTCTACATAATATGCACACATTTCCACAACACCTGTGAGGTAGTGTACTCGGCACCTTTTTTTTAACGTGTTATCCCCGGTAGGCCTATTCCACGAACCTTTATGACGTTATTTTCAGGAACAATAATTATTAAATAGTATGAAGATTATTGTTATGGGTTACTAAGTTTAACTGTCGTTCTAACTTTTTTTTATTACTTTATTCTGACTCGTACTCTTCATATTCAACTTCGACAATCATGTTTTCTTCAATTTCTTCTTGTTCTTCTTCTTCTCATTGAGGAATGCTTAGAAATTGTTCAAATGAAGATGAATCAGTTGTCTCTTCATCAAAATCACATGAATCTTCCTCTCTTGTGTTTTATTTTTTATTTTATTGCAATTGGTACACGCTGGATAACACTGCAACCCTACTTTTTTACAGCCGCATTTGGCACTACAACCTTTCTTGCAGTTGCAAAAAATAATGTTAAGACGTTTTTCTGGAGCAGAGGGCAGTTAAGTTCGAATCGGATCCAAAGTATTATTTATCAATTACCAACCCCAGTTTTCAGGGTTCAGTTCATTGCCTTGCCATGTCTGAACTTGATAGTATACTAGAAACAAATGTTGAGTAGCAGATGCCGATGTTGGAGGAAGACAAGATAGCTGTACAGATATTTAACATTTGTAACAAATACACGAAACAAAAAGCAAGTACAACTATCTTGTCTTCCTCCAACATCGGCATCTGCTACTCAACATTTGTTTCGAGTTTACTATCAAGTTCAGACATGGCAAGGCAATGAACTGAACCCTGAAGACTGGGGTTGGAAATTGATAAATAATACTTTGGAACCGATTCGAACTTTACTGCCCCCTGCTCCAGAAAAACTTCTTAACATTATTTTTTGCAATTGCAAGAAAGGTTGTAGTGCCAAATGTGGCTGTAAAAAAGTAGGGTTGCAGTGTTCTCCAGCGTGTACCAATTGCCAAGGTGTCTCTTGCTCAAATGTTCAATAAAATACAAGAGAGCATGATTCATGTGATTTTGATGAAGAGACAACTGATTCATCTTCATTTGAACAATTTCTTAGCATTCATCAACAGAAAGGAGAAGAAGAAAAACAAGAAAAAATTGAAGAAAACATGATTGTCGAAGTTGAATATGAAGAGTATGAGTCAGAATAAAGTAATAAAAAAAGTTAGAACGACAGTTAAACTCAGTAACCCATGACAATAATCTTCATACTATTTAATAATTATTGTTCCTGAAAATAACGTCATAAAGGTTCGTGGAATAGGCCTACCGGGGATAACACGTTAAAAAAAAGGCGCCGAGTACACTACCTCACAGGTGGTGTGGAAATGTGTGCATATTATGTAGAACGTGATTCTTACAAGCGCAATATCTGGGAAATAGTGGGTCTTAGAGAAAAAATCATAAGAACCATTTATATAGAGAATTTTAAGATCTACAACTTTGCGCTGAAGTACTTTTTCGATAAAACTTATCGTTTTCGAGAAAAATCCAAAAACCCTAAAATTTTGAACTTGGGCCCCGAATAACTCCCTTAGCACACATGGGACTGATGGGGACTTTTGACACTTTATTCCTTGTGGTAAACCTAAGGTCTCTACGAAGATTTGGCTCTGTCGGAATTTTCTTTATTTCAATTGTCTAAATTGACCGGACTACTAGGGTTTACCAAGTAATTTTGGTTATTTTTTCACATATGTATCTTCCTGAGACTTCAATGGATATTTGTTTAAGAAATGAGCATTTTTTTTAAGCCTGGTATGTTTAATTTTTATTAATATTAATAAAAAGCCTTTAATTTCTGGGTTTAAAAAAAATCTTTTTAACTACCAGTCAAAATAACCAAAATTCACACCAGAACCCTCTATGAGGTAAAGGCCTTTTCCAGATACTGCCATGTGTTTCTGTCTTGGGCCTTCCTCACTCAAGGCTCTGCTATCCCAACAATGTTGCCTGACCAGTGTGCCAATAGTTCATAGTTCATAGTTATTTATTCAGAAACAAATTACATTGTGTTGAATAATTAAAATAAAATAAACATTAAAAATTAGAAATTAGAAATTGAAATTAATTAATCAGCAATTCATAATTAGAAAATAATATAAAAAATTAAATTCATTAAAATTGATGTCAATTAATTAACTTATTACAATTTAACATAAACAAAATGAAAACTGAAATTGATTGAAAATAAAATTGATGTCAATTAATTAATTACAATTTAACATAAAAAATATAAAAATTAAAGTTGATTAAAATAAAATTGATGTCAATGAATTAGTTGTGATTTAACAATGAATTAATTGCAATTTAACAATAAATTAATTAACTATTTAACCAAAAATACAAATATAAAATCGACATTAATCACTTAGCATAATTATAAAGTACCAACATAATTGATTACAGCTCATCTACACTGTAAAAACATTTACTTAACAAGAAAGTTTTCAAACGTGACTTAAAAGATCCCGTGTATAATGCGCTCTTTATATCCTCAGGTAACCTATTAAATAATTGGACAGCTTGGTATCTGGGATTGGTTTTAACAATATTTAATTGTGGTAGAACATGTGTCTTTATGTTCTTTCTACGAGTTTTTTCCCTAGCTATTCTTTCTTCATTGTTCTCGAAACTTTCAATTTGCTTCTTGAAATTACACAAAACTACTAAAATGTAAAGACAGGGAACAGTTAGGATACCAAGGCTTTTATAATAAGGTCTACAACTCTCTCTTTGAGATACACGAACCATAGTTCTAATTGCTCGTTTTTGTAGTATAAAGGCACTTTGCATATTATAACGATAACTATGGCCCCAACATTGTATGCTATATCGTAGTTTCGACTCTACAAGCGCAAAATAAATCATTTTTAGCCTTTCTATGTCCAGTTCATCTCTTAATGACCTTAAGGCGTAACATGCTGATGATATGGAGGTAGTTATTGCTTTTAGCTCAGCTTTCCAGTTAAGCAAGTCGTCTATATATACACCAAGAAATTTGACTTCTTTGGCTGGATTGATAATTTCATTATTTAATACAATCCGCATACTATCAGTGTTACGTGCTGTATTTCTAAATAACATAATATTTGTTTTAGAGGCATTCATTTTCAATTTATTAATTGAGAACCACTTGCTAAAGGCTTCTAGTAAATTGTTTATTTTGTTGTTTAACAGTTCGTGGCGTGTCATCGTTCTCGGTGTTGATAAATTTAGTATATGAGTGAGTTTATCATTCTTCAGCTTTAAATCACTAATTTGTCTGTCCTTTTCGCTATGTTCAAGCAATAATGTTTCTATTTCATGTTCAGCACTCCATAATTTTTTTTCCAGAGTACTTATCTTTACCTTCATGATGTCAATGTCATCATTCCAATTTGTGTTTAATCCCATGAGGCTTCTATTCAATCCTTGGATGGGTGTTGAGATAATCGATGAATGAGCCACGTTCTCACATTCCTCACCGTTTGAACAATCGGATGATTCATCGAAGGATTTGTTTGTTGGAATATTTGATTTTAATTTATTTCTTAAAGTAATATTCTTTCTTTGGCTGTCATCTAAAGCACCATTTGATCGCGTTTGAGTCTCTGGTGATATCATAATTCTACTTCGCATTTGTGTGTCAGACATTTTTTAGATTAAAAATAAGTTATTATATTCCAACTATAAATACACCGTCAGCGTCATCTGTTGGTAGTTATGTGAACAACAATACTCACTCCCTGACTGCTACTGTTGCTGGTTTTACTACTAACCACTAGGTGGCTGAGTGGCTGGTACGTGTTAGTCGCCAGTTATTATATGATAGATGGCGTTACCTTCTATGCGCATGCGTTGAGTTTTGACATTGCGTTTTATGTTAACAACTGAGTTGTTTAATCAGCTACTAGACAAAAGGTGGCGCTAATATCGTACTTTTAAAATAAACTAAAATTACGAGTTTATCTACGTAGAAATTTGAGAAAGATCAATAAAAATGAAAATTTAAAACTTCACTATATCAAAACAAGGAAAAACGTTTATGTTTAGTGACTGAAATTTGACCAAAATTTAAATAGAAGAAAGTTTATGACCGTTACCTCAAAGATAGCATGTCACTGTTACTATTGATTATTTTAAACACGATATTTCCAGTATTAAGAGTAATAAGCGTTCACCAACACTGTCACAGTTTGTTTATATGTTAATTGTCACTATTATGCACTGTACACAATCCGAGACATGATAATACTATTTAAAAATAATATTTTTACGAGGACACACTAAGGAATAATGTTTACTTTAACAACGCCATCTGTCGAACAACGGCCTTCCTCTCTTTCTTTTTCCTGCTGAACCCTTCCAAGCTATCTCTTGGAATATCCACCTCTTGTCTTGTTCAATTTACATATTCCTTTTTATTTTAAACATATTTCAAAATTAGATATCAATTGATTTGCAGATTATTAAGTATTCTTGTTTTTTTTTTTTGGTACTACTAGCTGTCCTTTGCAACTTCCTCTGCATACATTTTCCCCGTTCTTGCAACATTTTTTATTACTGCTCTGCTCCTATTAGTCGTAGCGTGATGTTATATAGCCTATAGCCTTTCTCAATAAATGGGCTACTCAAGAGAATTTAATTTTTAATTCGGACCTGTAGTTCCTGAGATTGCCGCGTTCAAACAAACAAACTCTTCAGCGTTCTAGTATTAGTATAATAGATAAGATGCCATCTGTTGCCAATAAAAAAATAGAAACTAATACGGCGCGCACTCATAAAATATTTAAAATTGAAGTTTAAAAAAAAAGAAGCGGAAGACTTAAAACCTCGTTTGTTTGTTTACAAATGATGAGGCTTGCCAGGAAATGTAGTTTTATGTTTTAGGCACCAACTTCAAAGTGTTACCTTAAATTTATTTTGGAAGTCCGTTTTTATTTTTTGAGGCGAAGAATCAGGTATCGAACACAGTACTCAGATCGCAACCCGCAATATTTATTATTGAATAGTTCCGCTGGTCATCTGTGGTCTTTATCATCAGTTCCATTTCACTCAATGGTGTTTTTTAAGAGTAAATGCACGACAACAAAATATACCCAAATTACTATAGGTTTGCCTTTAATATATAGCATCTTATCATCAGATCCGAACTTTGATGACAATGGGACCAATCTGGAAGAAATATACTCTTTCAAACACAAAAAATGAAAACAAATCGGTCCAGCCGTCTGCGAGTAACCCAATAAATAATTGAGAACCTCCTCCATTTTAAAGTCGGTTGAAAAAGCGTTATAATGTTTTTAATAACGACTCAACATGGTTGTGTTTATCTAAAAACCATGAAAACCTTGAAACCGTGATCCATTTGGGAGCTAAATTTCCAAGTATAGAGATGGGGACGACGTAAAAGGCGTCATTGCCAAAATTTTCGATTCCTAAGACCAGTGGTTTAGGCTCAGCGTTGACGAAGCAGTCAGTCAGTCAGGACAAGTGATTCTATATGTATAACTGTGTCACAAGGATTTAAAACTAATCTATACCAACATAAATGGTTTCTGGTTTCTTTCTCGTGATTTTAAATTAGCATTGTAGGTACCAAATTTTATCAAATTTTGTTTAATTGTTCTCAAGTGGTTCATGAATAAAACAAAGAAAGTTTCATCTTCTTTATTCATTCGTTCATCTGTATACAACATCTAGATAAAGTAATAAGTTAATACAGAGATTCATAATATTTCTTTTTTTTTTTTAAATTAACATCAATGTGGGATTGAGTTCCACATAACTAGCAATCCTGTTAACCCCTCCAGCTAAGCTCAAAGGCTTGTGTTAGGAGTGGGTTCACGTCGGTAGTATAAATGGGGAGGATTCGAACCCGCGACCTCACGATTGCGAGACCGATGCCTTAGCCAGTATACAATGCAATATCTGGATTGTATACATTGTCAGTAACATGTGTGTGTTTTACATTATATATTCTGTTACAGGCAGGTATCCAAGGACTACCTAGAAACATATTCCAAACCAGAGGAAAGTTTCCAAAACCAATAGCAAGCAAAGAAAGAGGTATGAGTCAAATGCATTTTGAATATAGATACACAATTGTGTGATTTGAATAAATTACTGACTTGATTCAATGTTTTAGTATTCACAGATGTAACCAGACAAGTAGTTTCTCAGCCATTACATATTTCTAAAATGATTCAAAACCGTCAACTTAGCATTGGAAGACAACTCAATTCTGGAAGGCAACTTAATACTGGAAGACCACTAAATACTGGGAGATATCTTAACAATAACATTGGGAGGCAGCTAAATACTGGAAGACAGCTTAATACTGGAAGGCAGCTTAATACTGGGAAACAACTAAGTACTGGAAAGATTGCCGAAGGCAGGTCTATTGAAAAGACAAGATTTCATGGTAAGTAATATCAACACTTCCAAGTGGTCAAAGCATGGAACAAAGTCTTAATAGAACTGGTTCAACACAAAATATAAATTAATTTAAGACTTACCTGAGTCCTACCAACATAAAAAAAAAAAAAAAAAATACAATCTCTTATTTTAATAAAACTTCACAGCAATGTAGTTTATACATTAGAATAGCATGTAGGCTATAAAAATAATATGCATTATTATATTTTGTTAATACACATGTAACAACTACCATATAAATTAACACAGTCACATATTGAAACCAGTATGTTGCATGAATGATGTGGCGTGTCTGTCTGACCGACGAAACGGCCGATTACTTTTAAATCGGCCGTTTGAGCCGAAGTCGGAGTCGGATTTGTAAATTCAAACAGAAGTTCCGAACTTTCAGAGTTGGAGTCGAAGCTCCGTAACATCCCTGATAGAGATCATAATATCATTCTTCGTCGATTTATGGACGATCCCTTATTACTTTGTTTTAGATTTTAAAAGCAGGCAGAAGCTCAAACCTATTGTTAGAACTGTTGAGAATGATATAGAAATAATTGACGAGTCTATGGAAGATGAATATATACCATCAAAGCCACTGTCAAATCCATTGAATCGCCAAACAAGTTTGCAATTGAAAATAATAACCCATAATGATGATATTCATGAAAATAGGATTGCTACTATTCACAGGTAATTTTTTTCTATAAATATTATTATAAATATGTATTTGATTTTATAGAATCTTTAGGTGCATGAGTTGTTTCATTATATGTCCATACATCCATTTCCAGTAATTGTAGTATGTATTTGAAGTTGTAAAAAACATTTCTTATGCTGTCCACTGCTACTGCACAAACTGGTATAGAAATTAAAAAATAACACTACTAAAGTACCAACATATGCAATAATATTAAGTTTTGTAAAATAAAATTAAAATAATTATTAAACTAAATTGCTTTGTAATTTTTTAAATATGCACTCTGCAGTTTAATGAAGAGCAAAAAGTGTTACTGACTACATAAAAAACAATTGCATATAATTACAACAGTGATGCTTGGGAGCTAAGCATGGAAATGTTTTTTTTTTTTAAACGACTCCCGCAATTGGGTACCAAACCCTGTGTCGCGGGGGACTTTACAAACATACAAGTTACGGACACAAATTACACCCAGACTCGGAACAACAATTTGTGGATCACACAAAGTGGTGTCCCGTGTGGGAATCGATCCCTCGACCTTCTGCGTAGCAGTCGGATACTCTCCCACCGCGCCACCGAGGCAGTATGCAAATGATTGCTACTTTTAATTAATTATCATTTGTAAAAATGACTTATTATTATTACAATGATATCACATGTGAATCGCAGTAAATCACAAAAGTGAATTATGAACAATAGCATACTAGACAATAATAAGATGATGGTTTTTTTTCAGGACTGCTATTACAGAAAAAGAAAAGAGCCCGCCTAGACCACCATCAATTCTTAAGAAACGCCCAATGGCTGCTCTAAGAAGCGATACAAAGGTTCAGAAGTTTGACAAACCTACTTTAGAATTCAGAATTATAGTAAGCAATTTGCGGAACACTGTGACTGCTGGTGACATAGAGGTATGCCAATTAAATTGTAATTAAACATCGAAATGAGGTAACATACTGTTTGCACAAGTGATTTTTCATTTTAACATTTTCAGTAAACATAACTTTCTGCTATAATATGCATGTTTGCGCTAAGGCAATTTTTTTATTAGTCCATGTTTTATAATTATATATGTAACATATAACATAATAATATCTTAGGACAACTCACACAACGCCATCTGATCCCAAACTAGAACTAATTTTTTTTTTCCTATTTCCGAGTATTTGCGAGACTGAGGGCGCTATCCCGGTTCCAGCTATGTCGTGACGATTAAATTTATCGTTGCACGATTGTCGTCACTAGCTGTTCCCATTAGAACGACTGTCGTGCTAGCCGGTCTGGTCTGACAATCTGTTGTCACTGCAAAAATGTCGTGGACGATAGTTAATCATGCCACGACGCTTTAAACGACACGATAATCTGTCTTCACGACAGTGGGAAGGGAACATGGCAATTCATTTTTAATCGATGATTTTCACTAATTTCCAGGAGTTGTTTGGAGACGTCGGTGGTATGTTGGAATCCCGTTTAGTTCGCCCAGGCACTGCAGAAGTAATATACAAGACTCAAGAAGATGCTCAACGAGCTGTTGATCTATATCATAACAGACAACTAGATGGTCAACCAATGAATTGTCTTCTCGTAACGCCCAGATCACCAGCAACTTCTACAAGGTATTAATGAAGCAGTTTTTTTAGTATTATCTTACGGATTTTATTATTCGACGATATCTCGGCAATATATTTCCAGAAGTATTGTTCTTAATATGTAATATCATGCAATCATGATAATGTAGTAGTGTTCAGGGTAATAAGTATCGTTACTACCGTGTTCGACCACAAAACCTTGTACCTCGGAGGGTACATTAAACCACAGTTAATTCTAAGTTTGACGAAGCGGTCTAGATGGGGCCGACCGCGAGTCTGGTCCGTCCACCGCTGCATCCCGCCCCGCAAACCCCGCACGATTACCCGATGACTGTATTACGATGAACGACTGTATTAGTTATTAGATTGTGGGTATCCAAATCAAGTGATCAAATCCCAATTACCTCACCACTTTATAGACATTATGCAAAAGAAACTTAAATATGAAAACATATATTTTTAATCTCGCCTAGTTTTTTTTAATCTTACCTATTTCAAGTTTAAAAAAACGTTTTTGTGCATATATGAATTTATTTAATATCTCAGCTAGAATGAAGATAGAGAGGTAAAATAAAAACCATTCTGTTCAGTATTAAATTAGCTTTGATATACAACATGACAGTATTGTAAATACTTAATTTTTTTAACTCCTACTCAAGATAAAAGCGAAGTCCAAAAAACTCATGTAAATATAAAAAAAAATGGAAAAAAGAAATATACGTGAAATTTCAATTTGTTTATTAGCAGATAACAGTGATCCATATTGTTAGTAAAATGCTTATATCTAATGTTAGTAAATAATTCAAATAATGTTAGTAACAAGCGACGTTATAAAAGAAGAGTTGATACTATCGTTTGTAGAATGCTGTTGTCACTGACCCGCGTTCTGTGCACTAATGAGGCAATTTGAACCGTCGTTTGGTACTGCGTAAACATTTCAGAAGCACTACAAAAACGGGGTAGTCCCATCAGCATTCTAAATATATTATTATATTGAATGCGCAGCACATCTAACGATCTTTTGGTGTAGTTGACCCACAGACTGCCCGCATATAGACTCTGGCAGTATGCAAATACATGAATGATTTCTTGATATTATTATTAAATTGTGACCTAAAATT
This sequence comes from Herminia tarsipennalis, assembly GCA_945859575.2. NCBI lineage: Eukaryota > Metazoa > Arthropoda > Insecta > Lepidoptera > Erebidae > Herminia > Herminia tarsipennalis. The sequence goes on from OX243840.2 coordinate 14,436,274, forward strand.
CAAATTGGGATCTTTATGGGATCATATTATTATTAAATAAATTAATGTACATAAGCTAGCAATACATTAAATAGTCGTAAAAGTTATTTTTGATTTGAAAAAACTAGAATAGAATATATTTTTTTTCCATATTTGAATAGTGTTTCATGTGGTAATTCAATAAATCAAAATCTGTTAAAAGATAAAAACATGGGAGAAAATTTAATTTTGTATTTTGTACACTTGATATGGAATGACCCCTGGGGTTAAACTGTCGGTACTGCGCATAGACTCTCTGGTCGTGGCTAATGTCCATCTCATCGGACTAGAGAGTGCATACAAGTGCACTCTGCACAAAGTTCTGGATCTGGTCTTCATATTTACATTTGACTCAACTGGCCAAATTTAAGTTACTCGCAAGACGAGGGGACTGGTGTGCCGATGTTAAATCAAATGCACCCTGTATTTGATACAACACAGGCACACCAGTCACCAGCGCCGAGGGGGGGGGGCATTGCCTGTCAAACCACACCGGTCTAGTGTCAAAATCCTGAAATTTCCCCCAAAAAAGGTGTTTCAGTCGAGTCTGGGAGGTCCAATAACCTCTATTGCCCCCCTCCCCCTCGCGCCCTTGAATCCGCGCCTGCTTGTGTCGGTGGTCGGTGTGCACTAGACTGTCTCCTGCGTAGTTGGCTAGTATCTGATGATACTGGCCGCCAAGACAAAGAAAGTAATAAAATATCGATATTTTAACCAATCGCATGGTTAAAATATCGATATTTTATTACTTTTACAAAATAAACGGAATATAATACTTTTACTTAGTCTAAACAAGCGCACAGCTTGTTTAGTTGTAAATGGCTTATATAATTAATGGACAGTAACAGCACCGTATCGCTCCCATCTTACGACTTTGTCAGAAAAACGAAGTTAACGAATGAGGACCAAGACACTAGGCGATACGTTTGACTCTGCAACGGTTCCCTAAAGTAGCGAACTCCGTTGACTCCAGTATACCTAATTGCTTGAACGGTCCTCCCTTGGCAGTAGAGCAACTTAAACCAACGATTTAACGAAGTATAATTGTTTCAGGAACAGTAACAAGCCAGCGTTATACAGCACAAACTCTAATGTAGAACCAGATATTTCAACTTTTCATAAAGTATTGTTCAGCAATTTGTAAACTTTATTTACAGGCATGAAAGATCAATCAGTCAATCTTAGTTATAATTGTGAAAATAAATAAAAGGAAATAAAAAGGATCCATAAAAATACTGTTTAAATGTTTAGTATCATAGCAACATGTTTAATAAAGTATTTCATTGTAATGTTAGATGCATTTGCATATGACATGAATTGCTATTCTCGTAAGCATTATAAAATACGTAGGTATGTACTGTATTATTCGACATGACCGTAGCTTTTATTTAATATTATAGTTTGAAGCATTTTTGTACATAAAATGTACCTTTGTACTTAGTTTAATTATAACTAAACTAAATAATTCAATGATACTTAGTTAAAGAAGTAAGTAGGTAAATAGCCAGCCGGTTGGTTAATCTGATATTGTAAGTACACGAACATATAATACATTACATTATTATTGTTTAATTCCCTTTTGTAATATGAGTGGTTTTCATTCATATTTATTACTTACCTCTTTCTACTGTAATTGTCATTGGCCTACTTAGTTATATTGATGATGTGAGTGATGTATGTTTTTTTTATATTATCTGTCCTTGATTTTTTGTCTCTATAACTAGTACCTACAAGTAAACTAGTGATTGCAATTTTTTAAGTATTTTCTGATCTTTTCAATTCATTTATTTACCTACATGTTAGTGTGTAATGCTAGATAGGTATTTAGTTATGATAAAAACGATCTAAAGTTACTGAGTATTTAATTTGAAATTAAAAATATCCAAACAGAATTTATTGTTTAATTATTTTCCATAACTACAGTTTCTTCTCTAATATGACCATGAGAGTCGTACGGGGTACATTGATTCGTAGCACAGAAAATCGGACCTATACCGGACGCATTAGGCGAATCACAGCACGTAGTGGTCTCAGCAACAATCTACCGTTGAGCGTGATATAAAGTTCACACGAACGGTGTACCCGAGACCTAACCAAGAGAGTATAACACTTCGTACCTAAACCGAGAAGGAGAAGACAAATTTCAACACTTAATGGCAGACAGCTGGTCCAACTAGGCTTTTGTCAGCTAGGCAAACAGGAATCCGAGATTTCGTGAGTTCTCACGCTGAACGTTTAATTAACATGCTTCTTATACGATTAGTAACTTTCTCTGCCAGTCTACCTTAGGGTGATGTAGAAAATAAATATTTAGATGTACCTACCTAGTAATCTATTAAATACTTGAGAGAATGTAAACTATTTATTACGTATCTAATCTGCTTCTGAGGGCAAAGTGTTATCAATAAACAGGCTGAAATTTAGATTTTTAATTGTTTTATTGTTATAGGATTACCACAAAGTTTTGTTTTAAACTTAAACACAAAGCTTTACTGTTACAAAAATGTGTTCGAGGGTCTTAAAAACGGGTACTTTTAAGTTAGGAATTTGTAAAGTGTAAGTATTAACTTCCTGGAAACTGATCAGAACAGCTACATTAGCACCAAAAAAAATAAATTGTATGTACTACATGGCATAATTTCACTAATAATTCATTTTGTTCGTGACTGTACGTCAATACATTTGTTCCTAGAACTTAACATAGATTTTTTGATTATTCCACTGCGAATTCGCATAAAGTATTTACACTATTAGAGTCAGAATTTCACGCACTATTTATACATAAAGCATTTATTATAAGAAAAGTTACCTTTCTTTAAGAACTATTATGTGTACGCTGCAATATCGCCAGCTCCGAATGTCATTGAAAAGTCTTGTTCAATATCTCTGTTCCTACAAGAGCAATCGTTATGAAATTTAGCATAGCGGGAGAAGTATAGAGCAGTATTTTTGTGTGTAAACTCTGTTGCTTTACAATTAGCCGTTTTCGAATACGGCCATGTGTACGCTAGCTTGATCGTGACGCCAGCGTACCCAGTGTTTATTTCCCAAACTAAAGAGGCGGAGTTTTTTTATTTTTACACTAATTAGGATTAGGCAGTATTTACGCAGAGTTTAATGGCATAGTAACCAACTCGATATAGCTCTGGTGTACGCTAGCATAACGGACACCCGAGCGTTCGCTTAACGTCTATGTATATGCAAAGACTACAATATAATACTGGTGTATATGGTACGACTGTACGAAGCTCGCACGGATCGAGACGAGCTCCTTCGAAATGTAATGAAAATAAAAAAAAAATACTGCTTAAATAAAAAGTAAATAAATAATTATAATTGCATAAGTTTTTTTTCTAAGTTTCTACTTTTTTCTACGGTAATGTGTAATCCACTATGCATGGAGCTTATTGAGACGTATTACACATTTCGAAGAATTGGACGTCAACTTCTGAAATAGATTTGAGATTATGAGAATAAAATAGGATACTGCTATTTTATTCTCATAATCATTTTATTAAATACTAGCGGACGCTTCGCGGTTTCACCCGCGTAGTTTCCGTTCCCGTGGGAATACAGGGATAAAAAATAGCCTATGCCACCCAGGGTTAGTATAGCTTCACAACGGCGAAAGAATTTTTCAAATCCGTCCCGTAGTTTTGAAGCCTATTCAATACAAACAAACAATCCAGGGTGGGAACACTGTCGTTTAAGTGACAGATCAGTAATTGAAGAGTCGGCATCTGTTTTTTGTTTCCGAAAATATTTAGTCACCTTCAAGTTCAATAGATGGCGTTACCATTTTGAATAAAATTTTAGGTTTTATTTTGTTTTAAGAAATTAATAAAACAGTGCTTTTTTATTTGTTTTATCAAATAATGGTCTTTAAAATGCTTTATCTTAAAATAATGTTGTTTGTCACTACTAAATAATACTGGCCTCTATAGTAAGTGTCCAGTTTGTTTATGGTACTTGAAAAAAGTTATCTTTTGACAACTGTCAAACAAGCCATCACAGAATTGGAAGTTTTATTCATTGGTTGTATTATTTAAATTAATTTCCTATGCGATAATTTCAAAAGCCCTGAGCTATCAGTTATTTGAATAATATATGTGTTATCTTGGATTTGCGTGTTTGTTGTTCCATTTCATAATTGTGGCTGTGATAATTTCGTACAAGTGCGTTGAATACGCCCCGTGTTATATACAATTAAATCTATAGATTTAATTTTTACAAAACACTTTATTGTTTAAAATATGGCCTTGGATAATGTCGCGTTAGAATAAATATCTAGACTTTGTGCTTTTGTTAGAAAACCCAGTTGTAAGTAGGTAGGTACATAATAAATATTATATTAATATAAAAACTCATTTTTTCTTATAATTTCCTACCACAAATAACAAGGCTGTTTATTAATCTCAACGATTCTATGACGTTTTAGCATTTTTCATGAGAGTCATTTTAAAGTTTAATATTCAATATAAAACTTAAAAATGTCTCTCTGAAAAAAATGAGAACATTTAAAACAATCGTTGTAATTAATAAAATGAGTTGTTGCTAATAAAACCTACAGATACCATACCGCCTAGCATACCATACCGCCTAGCATACCATATACCGCATAAATGATATTTCTGGAAACAAAATTCAGATGGCGCATTGTCGTCTGTCAAAATCAAAACGGTTTGCTTTTTTACACTGCAAGAGGGCCCTCTTTTTCCGTAGTATTAGTTTACTCTTTGAAACAATCAAATCTTACTTCTTTTTAATATTAATATAGATACTAGTATAGTATTATATTATCTGTGGTATAGACTATTATATTGTAGTCTTTGGTATAGACTAGCTGTCCCGCGCAACTTCGTATGCGTAAATTTTCCCCGTTTTTGCAATATTTCTCGTCGCTGCTCCGCTCCTATTAGTCGTAGCGGGATGTTATATAGCCTATAGCCTTCCTCGATAAATGGGCTATCCAACAAAAAAAGAATTATTAAAATCAGTCCAGTACTTTTTGAGTTTATTCGTTACATACAAAAATACAAATCTTTCCTCTTTATAAAATTAGTGTAGATGTAGATATAGAAGTATAGATAGTATAGGCTAGCTGTCCCGCGCAACTTCGTCTGCGTAAATTTTCTCGTTTTTGCAACATTTCTCATTGCTGCTCCGCTCCTGTTGGTCGTAGCGCGATGTTATATAGCCCATAGCCTTCCTCAATAAATGGGCTATCCAACAGTGAAAGAATTTTTTCAATTCGAATCAGAACTTTTTTGAGATTACCGGGTTCAACCAAACAAACTCTTCAGATTTTGAATATTAGTATAGATACGGGTACGGTCTAAATATATTTTTTGTACGGAGCGAATATCAGTTGTTTATCTTCGGATCGTTCATAGCTGTACGAGTCACACTCACACCTACAACTTACAGTTATAGGTGTGAGTCTTGTACTTAGAACATTAGGAACAAGACAACTTAAAATAATTAAGCCGAAAAAATGTGACTGATCATTTTGAACATAATTTTTTTTTTACTAAATCACCTGATCAGTTAGATGTCTTTTTTTACGTGTTTTCTCTCAAATATAAAATGATAAATATAAAAATAACCACTTGTCAATACGTCGGTTCCAAAAAGCAAGTAATAAGCATACTATTAAATGAATGTAGGCTTATGTACCGGGTGGCCGCTTTTTCATAGCATTGTATTAGTATTTAGCCCGTTAATCTCTGTATAGAGGTTAAGGTGGTTTTTTTAATGTTAATATGTAAACGGAAGTATATTTTTAGTTTAAATTTTACATGCTTATAAAAATCACTGAAAAGTTATACTATTCATTTAACCGTGAAATCGTTGTTATAGAGTTATTTTAAGTTCGTAATAACTTAGTAGGTTAAAACAGAATATTCGTTAACCATACTTCCATACAGCACACTAATATTATAAAAGGCGAAAGTAACTCTGTCTGTCTGTATGTTACGCTTTCTCGCTCAAACAGCTAAACCGATTTAGATGAAATTTGGTATGGAGATAGTTTGAGTCCCGGCGAAGGACATAGGATAGTTTTTATCGCGATAACCGACATCCACGCGGGTGGAGCCGCGGTCGAAAACTAGTAGATCATAAATTGGTTGAAGTAGGTCTATGAAATTTTGGGGGATTGTGAAAATAAATGAGAGGTTTATGCAAAAACCATCATTGGGTTTCTAGGTTTGGAAACTAGAAGCTAATTTCCTTTTTAAAAATGTGTCTCATATCTAGTAAACGGTGTAAGTATATAAAAACGAAACAAGTCATTTAAACATGACAAATTACCACTTAATTATATTAAAAAAATAAAGTATTTCACAAAGTAGTTTGCGAGATCTAGTCATCAGCAAGACGTTACTCAAGCAAAAACTCAACATGAAAACCATACGATGCACAAATTTAGCCCAGCAGAATCTAGTTTTAATGAATAACTCAAAAACGAATGATACTCGAAGATGGCAACACTATCACTTATGTGTCTCTGGTTTGCTACGTTTGCTACTTATAGAGTAATCTGTGGTATTTTCTACTGCTCTTTGATCTGTGGTCTCTCTGTCTGCTGTCATTAATTTATCGTGTTATTGTTAGCGTTGTTAATTAATTAATACGGAAAAAACCTAAATAAAATTCACTTCTATATCGTCACATTTCTTATAATAACTGTTTGTTTAACATATTAATTTAGAAGCTTGAAAAAATGGACAGGGAGGATGGAGAAATGAGTGATGACAACACAATGCTTGTTGATGATGTAAAGGAACCAATTACATTTACAGAAAATGATTGTGAAGTGGTTAGTAAAAATAAAATACTAATACTTTTTCATGTACTTTCACAAGTTGTCATGATTTTTGTCAAATTGTTGTAAGTAAATAATAACTATAAAACTGGTCGATCATCACTACGAAAACGTATGCTACTTATTTGTATGCATTTTTCTTCCTTACAATTTTAGAGTGGAAACAATTTCGTTTTTATCGTCTCTTAATTTTTTTTAACAGATTTATAGAGCAGACAAAAGAGGATTGATAATTGAGAAGTTGGAAAAAGTTGATGCATCAAAAATAGAAGAAAGAGCAAAGAGATTTGGACTGAATCTCACTGGAAACAGAGTTATAACTCAAAGACAAATAGATGAACTTTATACTAATTGTGGTATAGAGAGTGGAAATGAAAGACATTTTCGTTTTGATGCAATTAATTTAAGTAGTGTTGATGGACTCACTACAAAAGAAATATTTCATTATTTGGAAGATTATAAACCATTGTCCTTAGAGTGGGTAGATGAGGTTTCATGTAAGTTCCCTTCTTGCTCTATGTATATTAATTTAATTCTGCATGTTTAAGTGTCTGGAAAACACTAAGGTATTATTCCCATTTCTTTGGTCAATTTGTTATTCAGTTATCCAGTCACATTCCCTGTTGGGAAATCTTGCTTCATAAGGAAGCAAGATTTGCCAACTGGGATTTTAATTTATTTTATATTAAGAAATAATTATTTTTATTTTGATTTACATCAGCCTGTATGCTCAGAATTTGTTTAAACTCAGCCAGGATATTCTTTACCATGTCCTTCAAAAATCCTGGCAGGAATCTTACCGGATAAAGTTACCAAAATTGTCTAAAGTAAAAAAAAAAGATTTTTAAACACTCTTTTTTTTTTATTCACATTTCCCCGCATGCTCAGAATTAGTTTAAACTGAGCCAGGATATACTTTAGCATGCCACAAAGAAATTCTACTTGACAGGAATTGTGGAGGACTAAAGTTACCAAAAAATTTCTTAAATTTTTGAAGTAAAGAAATTGGATTTTTTAAAGTATTTTTGGATTTACATTACCATTACCTAACCTAACATACTCACAATTTGTTTAACTCAGCCAGGATATTCTTTATTTATTAAGCTTTATTTTCCATGACAAGTATTACATACTAATGTATAGTATAAGTTAGTAATCATATTTTATAACTAGGAATTAGTTGGTATAGTGTCACTTAAATTGTCTTTTATGGCCCCTTTGAGGGTAAAAGCCTTCTCTATAATTTTCCATTTCTTTATGTCTTGGATGATAGTCATTCACTGTTCACACTTCCTGCCGTCTTCTTGATGTTGTCAGCCCATAGTTTCTTCCGTCACCTATGCAACTATCCCATAGGTCCTGGCAATGTAAATGTTTCCAGTGTCCACCTTTTATCTTGGTAACTTGATATGTGGCCAGCCCAGTTCCATTTTAGCTTTAAAGCATGTTGCTCTTCAGCATGCATGCCATCTGTTAGTTTTGTTTTGTTGCATATGATTGTGTTGTTTATTCTGTCTAATTTTATTAGTTTCAAGAAGCTTCTCTCCATTGCATGTTGACAAGATGTATTTTGTTTGATAAAATCCATGTTTGACTAGCATACATAAGGGAAGGTAGAATGTTTGAATCCATTATGATTTTCTTAAGTTTTAGATTTTTATTTCGCGAAGATATTATACTTTCAGATTTTTATTTATACAAGAAAGTTTAGTCTTCTGTCTACCTAATTTTCATTACTATTTTTATCAAAACATAATAATTTTCCTAGGTATAAGTAGTTGTTAACATTTTCTATAAGTTTGCCTTCAATTTGAATCGGTTTAATGTTTATTTGCAGTCTTACTTTTAGACTCTCATTTACCAAGGAGGAGCATTATTTGTAGATCAGAAGCATTGTTAGAAAAATACCCTAGATGTGTTAATTGTTTATTTGATAGCCAAAGTCCTTTGTTTCTTCGTTCAATTTGTTGGAAAACATCATCAAGGACTGCCATGAATAATTTTGGAGAAAGTGGGTTCCCTGCCATGCTCCTCTTTCGATTCTGAATTAATTTCCCTTAATTTCTAACTGTATTCTGCTTGTGCTTGAAATAGAAGTTTCTTATTACAATTATGTATATTTCATTGATTTTATTGTTTTTATCACCTATAGTTTTATAAGGGAAGCCCTTATAAAATTATGGGTGATATTGTTAAAAGTATTTGAATAATCCACAAATGCAATGTAGATTGGTTTATTAAATTCCTTATACTTTTTTAATACTTGCTCAGTGGTGTGGATGTGATTGTTAGTGGAATAATCTGGCTTGAAACCAGCTTGTTCAAGTGGTTGGTTGTTATAATTTTTTGGTCCTTTTCTACTAAGAAATATATTTATATTATTTACATGTAGCACTTCTACAATAGTAGGTATTTTTATGAATTTACATCTGGTTACAGGTAATGTGGTTTGTCAGGATCACATCTCAGCTGCACTGGCATTGTTAGTTCATTCTAGAGAAATAAGGGATGAAAACATAAAACAAATGCTTTCTGAAAAATCCTATCATCATTGGAGAGAAGGTATGCCACATCCAAAAAAGGATATAATATTGATGAGGTTTGCCACTAACGGTGATAAAAAAATTGTGAAAAAGAAACCACAGAGTAAAAATATTGATGAATATTATGACCAAACTATGGATTCAATTAGTAAGAATCCATGGGGAGATCTATGCAGATCTTGGGGAGTTTATGATCATCAAGAAGTTTTTCAACGTAAGCCAATGTACAATGATGACAATAGTGAAAGTTATACAGAAGAACCTGTTAAAGTAATGAAAATTAAAAATAAAAGTTTAGCCAGTAGACTTGGGAAAAGACGTATAGACACAAATGATGACATTGATAAAGAGTCTGAAGATAGCAGTTCTGATTCAGAATGGAAACTAAAATCTAAGGCTCCCAGGATGCGAATGCATGCAGATGATGAAGAGTCAAAGCTGAAGAAAAAACAGGTTTTACAATATTCCAAAGATTCTAATACTGATGGATTCTCACCATTGTCAATTGAAATAGAAAATTCAAAAAAAAATTATACACAAAGAGAACACACTAAGTTATCAGATAAATTTAAGACTCACACAAAGCATAAGCCAAGTTATGGCATACGGTCACGATTAGGTGAGAAGGTAGCTCCTGTAGAAGATAGTCATTCTAGTGATGAGTCATCAGATAACTCTGATAGCAATGTCACTAGCAGGGTGCTCAAAGTGAGTAGCACAATCAAAAGCACAAATAGTGTATGGTCCAGATTAGATATGCAACAGAGTAGCAATACCAGTAAGCAGGGTTCTCGTAGTGATTTACGTCAAATATTAAAACTGAAAAAGAATACAAAATCAAATGATCTAAGAGATAGATTGGGTCAGTCAAAGCAGACTAATTTAAGAATTGAAATAGACAATAATTATGCACATGATTTATAGTATTCTTTATAGCTTTGTAATTGAAATTATAATCATGGGCATACCCAGGATGGGGTTTGGGAGTGGAAACCCCCCCGAAATTGCAAAAAAGTACACCAAAGTACTAATTTGGCGGGTGTTTAGTCGAATGTACCACATAACCCCTCCCCACCCTCCCCCTTTCGAAATTACAAAAACTCCTCACAACCAAAATCTTGGGTACTCCCGTGCTTATAATTACACTATGAATGTGTACAAGTTATTTGACCTAAAAAAAATTAATGAAATGACACCAATAAAATGTTCATAATAAATTGATTGCAAACTTGCAAAATTGTTGTATTGTAATTACTTGCTAATTTGGCATTTGGTTTTCTATTTTTGCCTATTATGTATTGGCATTAGATACCTACAATAAAATTAGTTCTTTTAAATTAAGTTTTCATAATAAATCACTCAAATTATTTACAATAAATCATGAAATAAAGTGTTCTAAAGTTATCAGTTTAAACATGGAATAATCTAAATCTTTTTTGTATAATGTTTTACTGTTATTAGTAAAACTGAAATTAATTATGTCATGCACATATATATCACTGTGCATTTGATTGGTAAACCGTAAGAATGAAAAAATATGCTTATAACTCATGTGAATCATACTTACCAAAGAACAAATAGATGAAATTTGTGCATTTTTATTGGCAGGCATGAAATTGGTGTATGGAGAAATTCTTAATGGTTCAAATAGTAATATAAAATGAATTTAATGCTTTTGTATAGTGAATAAGTTTGTTTATGATTAGAGCTCCTGGTTAGTTTAGTTAAATCAATTTAGATAATTATTCTTAGTCTATTTATAATGTAATTCATTTAACCAATGGTTTCATATGATAGAGTTTTATACATTTTATAAAATACATTCATTATAAGCTTAGACTGTTCCAAATAGTTTGTTACTGGTTGATAAATATAAAGATTTTGTGAAGTTGTGAGATGTGAAATGCTTTATAAATAGACTAAAGTTATGGTACTAATAAGTTGCTTGATTCCTGAATACCTACCTAAATAATATAGTATACAAGGTTAACAGAACGAGAGGTATGTGCTCATGATACTGAAATTAGGTATGTGCAACACCTAATTTTATCAAAATCGGTAAACCCTAAAAAACTGTTTATTATTTTTTCATTCGTTTATTTACGAGTGAATTAAAAAATGTTTGACTTAAAACAGTTCTATGCCATGATAATCCAATCGAATTTTGTACCAGGGGAGGTATAATTCTTATGCCATACGCCTTTCACTACTGGATTTAAATAAAAATAATGTGCTATAACTATGTAATAATAATGCAACCAGCTATGGCACCATGGTAGGTGTGTAATACTGATAACATACCCTATCCGCTGCTGAAATTTGACCACAACTTTCTGTTACACCCTGTATATCATGAAGATAATATTTATACTAAGTCCAAGCTACGAATATTAATCGAGGGTTTCGATACGAATTGATCAGACAGATTTAGGTGTCCGTTATGCTAGCGTACACCAGAGCTATATCGAGTTGGTTACTATGCCATTAAACTCTGCGTAAATACTGCCTAATTAGTGTAAAAATAAAAAAAACTCTGCCTCTTTAGTTTAGGAAATAATCACCATTTTCACTGGGTACGCTGGCGTCACGATCAAGCTAGCGTACCCATGGCCGTACTCGAAAACGGCTAATTGTTAAGCAACAGAGTTTACATACAAAAACTCTGCTCTAATACTGCCCCCCCTATACTAAATTTCATAACGATTGCTCTTGTAGGAACAGAGATATTGAACAAGGCTTTTCAATGACATTCGGAGCTGGCGTTATGGCAGCGTACACATAATAGTTCTTATAGAAAGGGAACTTTTCTTTTAATAAATGCTATATGTAAAAATAGTGCGTGAAATTCTGACTGAGTGTAAATACTTTATGCGAATTCGCAGTGGAATAATCAAAAAATCTATGTTAAGTTCTAGGAACAAATGTATTGACGTACAGTCACGAACAAAATTAATTATTAGTGAAATTATAAACAGAGATATAGCGTTATTTTCTAATTTAAGTTAGCATGATGTGTTTTGACATAAATAAAATTAAAATGATTACTGTAACGCCGCATTGCAGTGTTCGAAAACAGTGGCCCCTCAAAGACACAAGGGCAGGCGCGCGCGCCGGAATTCCCTTGCGCTACTACCCCTCCAAGGACACTCGGCCGCCCGCTACGACGAGAGCGACACGTTCGCGATAATAATATTGTCATCCCCGTAGAATTATAATACGAAAACAGTGTTGTGTATATGTACCAAATAGTTGTGTAATAAGTAATATTATATCAGTGCGAAGACTCTCTTATTACATTACCTATTTATGTGCTTGACTGTAAAAAGTTGGTTTGCGTGGAATTGAACATTTTCAAATGCTAATGTGAAATTGGCAATACTTTCTCCCTCGCGCTTGCACGTCTTATTGGCATGACAGCTCTCATGGTCGGGGGGTTGGGGGTTTTCTTTACTAAGACGACAACAATATCATTGCCGTTCACGGACTAGTCGGACCGTGATGTGTTTAGAATTATAGCAGTCAATTTATTAGGTTAGTTTACAAATTATTATTTTATGAATTATGTCGCGGTTCATTTTATTCAAAAAGATTTATAAAATCTTACTTGTCATTTTGATATCCTGACTTTGGTGATGTTAACTTAACATTTTACTTTGTATGGGTTAGGTTTTAGATTACCTACCCGTATTGGTTTGATTTAGATGGATTAGATATACGGCATACTTAATGTGTAGTATTACTTAATATGTCTTCTTATCTTCACCTAATGTGTAAGTACATAATTCTTAAGTCAACTTATAATTTTATTACTATTGTCTTAAAAATATTTGAACGTGTACAATAAATTGATACAATATTAATTTGTACAAATATATAAAGTATTGTATCTGTACCACATACTACTTAGTTTTAGACAGATTTTAATAGATGTAATTATAAAATAGTTTAGTAAATATGCGACACCATTTATAAAAGTTTTCGGACATTATGCACAAATTCTATTATTGAATTAAGATAGGTAATTATTATGGTCTCTTAGTTTTCACATTTTGGTCGGCAATATTGGTAAGTTTAATATTTATAGACTTTTAAATCTCTTTGACTCATATGAAGATAGGTAACTCAATTTTTGAATCATGTAGAATGCACTACTGAAAGCTAATATGCTGCTCAAGAGAGAAAAACAAGTTGGTAATTTTATTTGTTATCAGTAAACCGGTTCCTCTGAGCAAAGGGCGGACCAATTCGCGCGCTTGTCTTTCATGTGTGCAAGAGTGAGACAGAAAACTATATTATTGTTAGGCAGATTACCGATGTGTGCCATATTTTAGCAAAAATCTCAACTAGTACTTAATACGTTATAACTCAATGTCTGTCGCTCAATTATTACTAACATTACATTTTACGAGTTGTGTTTACCGAGTAGGTACCTATAACTATTTTGCAAATAAAGCATATTAAAAATAGTGTGTTATCTTGCAATTAGAACATTAATTGTTAACTTGAGATTGTTCAAATTAAAATGAAATAAATTTCATACATTTCCTTTTTTTGTAGCAGGTTTTATAAATTATAAGCCACGTAGGTACCGGCTTCGCGCGGGCACATTTTATACATGTTCATCCCCAGATGGGTATCTATGTATATCTATATTAAATGTATAGATTCTTCGTAAACCACATAAGTCCACCGTCCCTGATCCAGAAGTTGCATAAAATCTACTAATGCTATTTAAAAATAATAAATCTAAAATACAATTTTATTTTACTCATTTCAGGTCCAAGACAACAACTGCAGCGATAACCCACGACCATGACATTATCGTAAACTGGACAGTACCTTGGGTCATGATGAAACTTGTCAAAGCACTTTTGAGCATATCTGTACCTGTACTGTGAATAGAAACGAACAGGGTCTTTTTAATCATTCCACTGCGAATTCGCATAAAGTATTTACACTATTAGAGTCAGAATTTCACGCACTATTTTTACATATAGCATTTATTAAAAGAAAAGTTCCCTTTCTACAAGAACTATTATGTGTACGCTGCCATAACGCCAGCTCCGAATGTCATTGAAAAGTCTTGTTCAATATCTCTGTTCCTACAAGAGCAATCGTTATGAAATTTAGTATAGGGGGGGCAGTATTAGAGCAGAGTTTTTGTATGTAAACTCTGTTGCTTATCAATTAGCCGTTTTCGAGTACGGCCATGGGTACGCTAGCTTGATCGTGACGCCAGCGTACCCAGTGAAAATGGTGTTTATTTCCTAAACTAAAGAGGCAGAGTTTTTTTTATTTTTACACTAATTAGGCAGTATTTACGCAGAGTTTAATGGCATAGTAACCAACTCGATATATCTCTGGTGTACGCTAGCATAACGGACACAGATTTAGCTATTCGTCTGATCGATTCGTATCTATGGTCTGTCTCTCTTCTAACGTCATAAGCTGGGCCCACCGAGCTGGGCAGCTTCATGAGCTAAATGCTCTGTCGGTATATACTTGGCTCGGGCTACCTCGGGCGCACGTTGCCTCGGTTGCGCGTGCCTCGGGTTCGAAATCGGTAGCGATAAACTGTACGCCCTCAAAGGTGCCTCTGTAAGCCCTGTACTTCTGATGTGGACGCTAGTTTCGGCCCGACTATATGAATTATGTTTTTAGCTTATGTATGTTTGTATTTATGTATGTTCCACCGTAACATACATTTTAAAATTACATAACTATCCATTTTCAATGCTCGTGGGCTTTTGGTGGCTCGTCCTGCCTCGCAAGGGCACGCTCGCGAGCCAAACACCGAGGCTGCCGCGCGAGCCTGTGCGCTTGGTGTGGACCCGGCCATAGACGTAATTAAGATAGAGTAATAAGTCAAATATTTTTATTTGCAGTGGGTATTCTGTTTAGATACTATCTTTATGATGTACATACATTGTGTATACTTATATCAAAATACATCACATCGAAATATCTTGCTTTATCACAAATTGGTAGATGGATTTCAAAAGTAGTTTATATCTGACCAAGTATGAAGAACCGTGTGAATCAACATAGTACTTAATTTAGTTAATAGAAAATATGTTGTTAAAGTTAAGTATAAAAGGATTATTATATGTAACATCGAGAACAGAGATTAGATAATCCACTGTAATAATAAAACCACTTTGTAAATAGATAGCCTTTTATTTCTTGTGCTATTTTATGTGCCCTTATGCTAAAATCAGTAGCAAAATTGTTGTCAATTGAAAACAGGTAAAGTTAGTAAAAGTACAATATAATGACATTAAAAATACTTTTTAATATAGAAAGCTCTCGGACTGGATAAGTCTACAGCAAAATATCTGTCACTGTACAGGCTGGAATGTTCGAATGGCCCTAAAGACAAAAACTTAAAGAATTTAGGTTATTTTCTCTATTATTCATTATTTTTAACGCAGCTATTTAAGTTAAGTGAAACAATTGGTTTTTGCGAGTTATTAAATTTTAAGTAAAAGTAATATTTCACTTGACAGTAATTTGCTATTCTAAAGATGATAGTGTATTTTTGGCCCAAAAACGATTCCAACCTTTCAATCTTTACTACTACATTTCTGTGGGTTCAATAAACTTTGTGTAAAGAAAACCTGCACCAAGAACAGGTGGTGCAAAGGACTAGCAATCAATAAATCTAAGTACTTAAAATTTAATCTTTCCATAATTATAGTAAAAAAAATATCATGGAATGTATTGCAAAATAATAATATATTTGATAATTCGGAAGACGAGTATTTTAAATTGACTACAGAGAGAAAAAATATTACGGCCTAGGTATATAGTTTATAGAGCTGCTGCACACTGGGACACTAGTATTAGCGCTCGCAACAAAGCCACTAGTGGTCAAAGTTCTCAAAGTATTTTTGGTAACTACTAGTGCTTTGTCTTGGCTACTGGTTGCAGGCACTAGTCACCAGTGGCTGCAATCAGGAGCCGAGACATACAAGTGACTCAGTGTACGGCGGTTCTAAGGAGTAATATCACACAAACATTATTTTTATTAATAAAACAGAATAAATGTGTGACTATGAGTAACAAATATTTATAACAAAATACACCACATTCGAAAACAAACAATAACGCGAATATATACATTTCTCCACTTATTTGTTATTATTCGAAACTGCTTCTAGTTCTGTGTTTAGCTCAAGTAATTGTTAAACAATTATAATAATTATAAATACGTTGTAGTAACTTATAATGTTACAATTTTTAAATAATATTATGTATATTTTAATTAAGTAAATAAATTAAACATTTTCTCTTGCCATTTTTATATCTTGTGAGATAACTGTAGAAAATAATTATTAATCTATCTGGGAGTAAAATATAATACTGACAACTATTTCTGTTCTGTTGCTATCACTAGGTGCTCGTTAATATGTTAGTACACGCGAATATAAATTATGAATATTATTCATTAGTATTGTATAAAATAATAATATAAACTTTAATTTGCTGAGGATACTATAACTACATCTATGCAGTATCAAAATTTAAAGCAATTCTTTCGAAATAATTACTTATCAATTAGGCACTTGCACTAAATAACTAGTTAATAAACATAGTTTGGTGCTATTTATAATATTATGTCAATTGTGCTGTGTTACTACTATTAAAATTATGCAAAATCAAATTAACAGCTGGCACAAAGATATTCAACAGATAACTTCTTAAGATATCTATCTATGTTTCTAATTCTGGCACGTAATTTCCACATTACAATTTTGAAACTATTAATAATTTTGTCAATAAACGACTTTTTATAGAAATAAAATACTAAAATGTTCCCAATGGTAAATAATTAAATAAATAACAATATATTTAGTGGAATGTCTCAGTCTTACTCGTAAGTACTTTCATTACGCCGTAGTGTACAAATATGTTACATACAATATGAAATGATATTATTCATACCAATAATGGTAAAACTTGATTTAAAAAAAAATTATGTGTCAGAATTCATATCATGTCATCATTTTGGTTTTTTGTCTTTATCTGTCTTTGCTGCCGCTTTTTCTTCTTTGCGGTCACTGGAATCGTCTTTTTTCTTTGCAATCAAAGAATGTTTGGCTTTCTTCAATTGTTTTTTAACTTTGTCCTTTACTTTGCTTTTTTTGGGCGTGGGCAATACTTCGACAGACTTCATTGATGAACTATTTGATTCACTGTTCCTTTGAGCTGAAATTAAAAAAAAATGTTATAAGATATATCTATGTACCATTGTATTTAAATAGAGGCCGGGATGCAATGCTCGGTAGTCTCTGCGATCTAAAATATCTGTTGTGACACATATAGTTAGTTAGTTAGTTTTACCTGGGCGAACAAGAAAACCACACTTAGCCTCCTGATTGCGCCATTGTGCGTGTTGTTGTGACACCCATATGCGTAATCCATACTATATTACTATTACTTTACTATAACTATTAACTATATCCCTACTAATATATAAATGTGAATGTAAGTATGTTTGTTACGCTTTCACGCGAAAACTACTTAACCGATCATCATGAAACTTTGTACACATATTCTTGAAGGTATTAGAAGTAACATAGGATACTTTTTATTAATAAAAAAATAAATATTTTTTACGAAAAATAAAAAAATTGTTTGTCAAAAAATCTCAAAATCAAGCTTCTTCAACGCCATCTAGCGGTTCCCGACATCCACGCGGTCGGAGCCGCGGGCGAAAGCTAGTAATATTATAAATGTGAAAGTAACTCTGTCTGTTACGCTTTCACGCTCAAACAGCAAAACCAATTTGGATGAAATTTGGTATGGAGATAGTTTGAGTCCCAGGGAAGGATATAGGATAGTTTTTGTCGCGATAACCGCCATCTACGCGGGCGGAGCCGCGGGCGAAAGCTAGTATAAAATATTTTCATTTTCAATGGTACAAGATATAACGTGGTAATCAATAAACCAAAAAGCTATAATAAATGTGCGTTACCTCTTTTACTAGCGATAGACGCGGCAATAGCGAGGTCCTCTTGTCGCTCTCGACGACGTTCTGCATCAAGTTGTTGCACGAGCTCATCGCGCATTCGTACTATTTCCACAAGACGCATTACTAGTTGCTCTTCACGGGCCTAAAATAACAATTACTTCGAATTTAGTTAGTACGAGAAGAATTCAAGACAGCCTTGATAAGAAAACTTTCCACCAAATACCACTTCCATTCAGGAGGCCAATTCACATATACAGAGTGTAACAGAAAGTTGTGGTCAAATTTCAGCAGCGGATAGGGTATGTTATCAGTATTGCACCTACCATGGTGCCATAGCTGGTTGCATTATTATTACATAAGTAGTTATAGCATATTCTTTTTATCAAAATTCAGTAGTGAAAGGCGTATGAATGTATAAGAATTATACCTCCTAGATAACTTTTTAAGTCATAGTTTTTTAAATTTATCATTCATAAATAAACGAATTTTTTAGGGTACTCCGATTTTGATAAAATTAGGTATGTGCACTCAGTATCATGGGCACATACCGACCCTTAAATATGACCACACCTTTCTGTCACAGCTTGTATAAAGCAGTGCAGTTGCTGTTAAGTTTCGATTAAAACTACAATTCTTGTATTCTTATAACTTTGGGATCGGTCTCAAATACGCTTGCGAAAGTGACACCGTACTAGAATGCTGTTATTGCGCTTTCGAGATGCATACTTGACGCAAGCGTATTTGAGATCGATCCCAAAGTTACAAGAATACGTAAATGGTAATTTTAATCGAAACTTCAATACTTTAAATACATAATTTAGCCTCCAGAACATGTAGGTGTAGCGATTGAATAATGACAATGAACGAGGATGCACACATGGTACCAGCTTGTCACGCTAATATAACCAGGCGTCGCGATAAAATTTAGATAAGTCTCCAGCTAAAAACTGCTAATAAAATCTAGCCTAGATGAGTTGTTCTATATACAAGCTACAGTATATAGCGGCGGGTCGCTACACTACTGTGTACTGTAGCGACCCGCCCAGGATTCGCACGGAGAGGGAGAGTTTTCTCCACTATCACCATCTAACCATCCGCAACAAATTATCAGTTCAGTAATTTTGACATTATCGCGCATATACATACTACGTGGCGAGGGACTTTGTTTTATAATATGTATTAAAGTAGGATTTAAGATATTTGTGTTACCTTGTCAGCATCGATACGGTTGACAACAGGTCGAGACTGTATAATACGTATTTCGTGTTCAATATCAGCTTGCTCTTGTTCTAACCTCTGTTGGCGGCGTCTGAAAATAACATATTTTATAGACATAGACCCCAGAATGAAAGCCAGCTGTATATAACTAATATAAAAAGTAAAATACGATATTAAATCGTGTGAATAAATAATCAGTAATTTTTTTTTTTGGACAACTCCCACAAAGCTGTCTGATCCCAAACTAAGCAGAGCTTGTATATGAAACCAGACAACTGATAAACATACTTATATATTTCTAAATACATACATATTATAGGATAAATAACACCCAGACACAGAATAAACCATCGTGCTCATCACACAAAGTTTTATCCTGAGTAGGGATTGAACCCGACCTCGACCTCTTGCGTAGCAGTCGGATACACTTCCACCGCGCCACAGATACATGCCAATGGTCAATAAATTTAGTGGCTACATGTTTGTTACAGTTATTCAATCATATTACTTACATATACATCAATTCAGTTTGTTTTCTGAACAAGTCGTTTTTCTCATTGACTAGTTCACACAGTTGAATTACTAAATCTTCGACTTCCTCTTGCGGCACCGTATCCGCTTCGTCGCCTGGAATGTTCGTATGAATATTACAATAAATTGCCTAACGATAAACAACTATTATCTACTTAGAAAATCAAATATTTTAAAAGAATATACTTAATGTTAGGACAATATAGGTCATATGATTATTTGCATTAGTCTTCTAAGAAATGTTATTATTTAGTACGCGAATTCTTGTACAATATTTTTTAATGTAATAAATTTAACTTATATGATTATTATTTTATTTGAAACTAGCTGGCCCGCTCAACTTCGTCTGCGTAAAGTTTCCCCGTTTAAACAACATTTCTCATTGCTGCTTCGCTCCTTTTGGTCGTAGCGTGATGTTAGATAGCCTAGCCTTCCTCGATAAGTGGGCTATCCAACAGTGAAAGATTTTTTTGAATTCGGGTCAGTAGTCCCTGAGATTACGGCGTACAAACAAACAAACTCTTCAGCTTTATAATATTATAGTATAGATAAGAGAAAAGAGAGAGAGAGAGAGAGAGAGATGAGAGTGAGTGCTCAATAATAAAGATATAAAATGTGCTCGATCATGATTACCCTCACACTTGTCGCGAATCATTCGTTCGATCAGTACTCCTTGTCGTTCCAGTCCAAGTTGTTGAGTTTCGAGCAGGTCTAGTTGTACTTGCAAGGCCTCGGGAGACATCTGAAGTTTCACTTCACGTCTCTCTGGAAGCGGTAAACCTGGCGCTGGACCTTTTGCTCGACGCCCTCCTATAATATATCATATTTTTTCAATAAAGACAATAAACAACAATTAAAAAAAAATCTAAACGTTTATAATCAAAGCCGATTGATGAGCAGAGAATGTATGGTGCAACTTTTGGCTGACTTAGGAAGCATGTATTGTAACTATTATACTCTTAGGCACCTGTCCCATCAACTGCGATGAGCGAGAAGCGAGTAGCTCTTTTATCGCTCAAGAAACGTACAATAGATGTATACTGTGAATCCCGTCCGTGTAAACAAAAGAGATGTAGTATAAAGCAAATTCTCGCCGGCAGTGTAAGTGGTCAGCGATCAACTATTAATATATGTATTCATTTTGATTACGCGGGATCTACATAAGTATGTACGTTGTTTGAGTCATAAAATCGCTACTCGCTTTCTAGCTGTTTGTGGAACAGGTGCCTTAATATTATATAAGGTATTTAATTAGTGGATGTTTGATAGAACTGTTTGTGGTGTGGAATAGATTGCGATAATTATGTATGTTGCTTACCATCTGAAGCCATACTCCTTGATCCTAACGAGTTGATGCCCTTTTCTAGAGAGCCTCCTCCAACCGAAGCAGTTGAAAGGCTATCAGGCGTAGGGGCTGGTCGCTTCTTCTTTAGAGTTGGAGTAGATTTTTCGATTGACTTCTACAAAAGAAAACAAAATGTAGATTTAATTGTTGTTAATTAACATTCTTAGTGAAAATGCTCTGAAAGCAAAACTTACTTGATCAGAATTTAGAGTCGAATTGTAGGAGCTGAACGATGATATGCTCGCAACGTCGTCCATAGAGGTAGAAGGATGCTTTAGCCTCGGTGCCTCTGATATTGAGATTGCTGGGGGCGGAAGCGGTGCCTTCGCCTTTTTCCGTCGAGTTGTACTTTCTGGGAGATTCGGAGTACTTGTTGCCATAGAAGATCTATACATCGAGCTGGAAGAAAATGTACATTGTGATTTTTTTCTATAAACGTAAATTGGACTGCACTATTGTTTCGTGAATCGTCGTACTTACCTCTTACTGGGGGTATCTTCTTCATCCGAAGAGGGTTCCTCTCCATCAGACCAAAATGGATTAACGGCTATAAGTCGTTTCCTGCATGATACAAAAACTATTATTGATAATTGCACCTCATTTAAAAATAGCACCTAAACTAAAAAATAAGGCCATTACAAAAAAATTATAAAGAACGATATCTACAATAAGCTCTGGCACGAAGTTAACTGAATTCCCGTATATTATACCTATAGTTAACGCAATAATAACATAGAAACTAGCGCCCCGTGTGGGTATTTTGAATTAAAATTCGAAATTTTAGACAGACATTATCCTAATGTCAGTCTATTTTTTTTTTGCGTGATTTGGTTCGATTATTCAGTAAATTTATGAGAAACTAAAAGAATTGGAAAGTAAATATGTTACTAAATGAGTAATAAAAACCGGGCAAGTGAATGTCGGGCCACGCATAAAGTAGGGTTCCGTAGCTAGCTATCCAGCGCAATAATGCGGTATAAGTTATTTTTGTTTCATACTAATAACAATTCCTTTGTACGAAAATGTTGTTACAAGTACTTCTCACTTTGTTTGCTGTTACTCCGAGTAACATAAAAGACCTATCCAATGATACCCCACACAATGGGGTAGGTGAGAATAAAATCACATCCGACTTTACGTGACCAGATTTTTATTAACATTTAAACTTTCGCGTTGCATGATTATAACTATTTATTATACGGGAATTAACGCGCATTGTTTACCTTAAAATTGCTTGACGATTCGACCAGGTTGCACCGGCCGTGGTCACAAGCATATTGAGTCCGCTTGTGACCACGGCCGGTGCAACCTGGTCGAAACGTCAAGCAATTTTAAGGTAAACAATGCGCGTTAATTCCCGTATTATAAACAGATTTTTATTTTTTTCAAAATTTTATTCTAGCACATTGTCGGCGTAACAAATGCCACAAATGCCTATGGTACTTAGGGGCCTCTGGGATAGCCTGGGAACAGACAGACGGACGGACATGGTGAAACTTCTGTTCCATTTTGCCATTTTGGCTACGGAAAAATAATTAACACACTAAAAATGATTTTAATAACTGTTTTTTTAAATATTTTATTTAACGCTACCTAAAACAAAAACGTCAAGAAGCTCGAACTATTACAGTAAAGTGTTTACCCGCCTGCGCCAGCAGGAGGGTAAGGTTTTCTAGAGCGTTCTGTATGTCCATTTCTTTGGCCCTCTCTATAGGTAGCTTAAACGGCTTGACAGATTTAAATAAGTGATTATTCGAGCTGTGGTTTTTGTTTTTATAATAATTTCATGTTTAACGTCAGTGAATAATAATAACAGATATTTCGAGATAAAATTTCGAATCCGGTTTCACCGACCGTTACACAACTCAGTTATGTACCTTATTTACAGCTATGTATTTATTACGTATTTGATTTACAATATATTGAATGGCAATAACAGTAGGTACTTATTGTTCTTTTGTCACATTTTATACAACAGTACGTGCTGTAATGTCATGTTATTTAATCTGAAGGTTGTTCAGTTTACAACAGAGTAGATCTGACGTGATTTAATGAATAAGTACTACACGATCTAAAATGGACATGATCGGTTATTGCGTAACACGAGTATATCGTTAGAAGCAAGCTAAATAGAGCTGCACGACAATATCAACGTTGTATGTTTTACATGAGTTTGTGGGCTATGTTTGCACTGCTTAATGAAAATATCTAATATTTAATTTAAGAAAATAAATAAAAATATTTTACAAGTCGCGAGTAAAATCATATAAAAATCTAAATAAGTAGATATAGGTAGAACGACAAATAATGTTGATGTAAAATTGGATAGAAAATATACAATTAGATAGTAGTATGATAATATTGTGGGAATACATACACGGGTGTTGAGTCTGCAGTCGGCGGTTTTGGCGGAGGTTGAATAGGTGGCACATCATCATCTTCCTCATCGCTGCTACCGAACGGATTTGTGCTCATTTTCTTAGATGGTGCTTGAGTTTCTACATCCTAAACATAGATGAAAATAATGTAATCTTTAAAGCCCTATAAAACTCTAGTAACAGTAGGAGACTGCGGGTTTGTTCTGTTGCCCAAGTAAAACCGGGCAGACTAGGACAGCACCGCGACTTTTCACAAGATCAAAGTCCAATTAATGTTCATATTGAGACTGTATTGTAGGTACTGACTGTATTGTAAAGAGATCAGGAGAGGGGAGCAAAGAACAATGATGACACCTCCATTGTTCTTTATGCTGAGAGTGCACGGTCGGCAATATGCAAGTGGTAGGTTTATAAATTATGGTAACTATTTACTATAATGTATGTTTACTAGAATAATAGTTAAAAATATCAATTGCACATACCTCCTCTTCATCATCTGAAAATGGATTCAAATGATCTGGATATTCGACAGGGTTAAGTTTTACCTCCTTTGTCTTTTTATTCACAGATGCTAATGCTTTATCTATAGCATTCTGTTTCTTTCTTCTAGGAGGAACACATATAGTTACTTCCTTTTCATTTGGCACCTCTGATGATTCGTCTAATAAAGGAGGTTGCTCAAGGCTTGTTTGCGAGGAACTTTTTGCTATCCTATTGTCATCTGTTACGTTATTTTCTTCTGTATGCACACTTATACTGGTATCATTACTTTCTTCTTCTACATTAGTAACATTTTTATCTACTGTATTCACACAGTCTTTGTCTTTTATTTCGGTTACTGCTACATTTTCTACGTATTTATCGTCAATGTTAGTGTCATCACACAATTGAGTTTGTAAGAAATTAAACTTGTTGATATTACTTTTATATACTTTGTCTGGGACATTCCTATATAATACATCTTCATTTTCCATTTTTATATTTCCACTTAGTGGTATTTGATTCGAGTCTATTTCAGTTTGAGATCTATTTGTGATAATAAGTTCTTCAGGTTTGTTTAATGGACTATCTTTTGGAGTGAGATTAGAGATTTTGTGTTCATATGAATCTTTTTCTATATTTTTTTCGAACATATTTATTTTTTCTATGGAGGAAAAATTATAGAAGTTAGTTTAAATTAATTAAACCGAGTTTTACAATATAGACATTTTATATGTTAACAGTAATGATTTTTCCTTCCTCTTCATCCCTTTCTGTATATTGGACATACCAGCTTGAGTCTTACGTCACAAACCACAGCCGCGTGCTTTTTTTAATCAAATGACACATAAGTGCAACAGAAAGGCATGGGGGTAGTAGAAATTCTGGTGCTCAATAAGTAGGTACCAAACCAATTTAGAATGTTACAAGTTGAGACAAACACAACAAAACAATAAGCATTCCTGATTCTTTATCAAAGTGTAATTCTTATTGAAATGTTAGACAATAAGTAATGGTGACAACATAATGTCTAATGGTGCAATAAGAAAACACATTCAGCTTGAGAAAGAAGCAGATAGAAATTTATAAAGTTTGAACATGATGCAGAGTTCAGAATTATTAGAAACAGGATATCTGATTATTTTAAATTTCAACATAAACAATATCTAAATGATAAAAATATTACATGTAATTATATTGTAAAATAAATTTGCTTAATGTATTTGATAAGATAATGATAATTGTTTTATGGTTTATTATTGTCATCAGTGATTGGTTTGTTTGACAAGTTAAAAGTAAAATAGTTCACTCACCTAAAATAGATTGTGGTCTTGATTTGTTTTTAGGGCTAATTGACTCCTCATTCAAGACTGTTTGTGTTTCACATAAGTTATCAGTAAAAGCCAGCATTCCCATTTGATCATGGTCATTATTATTAAGATATTTTGATAAAGTCTTTTCATTTTTACAACTATCACAGGTAAATTCAGATCCTTCAACTATATCAAAATTCTTAGGGTTTAAGTGTCCAGAGCATTTAGAACAACGGAAACATCTCCTGTGGTACAATTTATGTGAAACGAGTAGGCGTTGCGCAAGGTACACAGGGAGGCCACATGCTGCACATTTGTCTAGACCAGTTTTGCCAAACCTTATTGGTGCCTACAATGAAGTAATAAAGATAGAGTGTCAGACAGATAGTATTTGAGAAATAGAACATAGTAGTTTCAATGCAAACATTACACAGAGAATACATATCTATAAAGTTAATATGTGACATGTTTATACTAACAGGTGCTTCGGTAGTTGTTGTTTGAGGTGTCAGCTTAGATTCACTCTCAGATACTTTTGTATTAACTGGAAATTAAAAATAACTTTTATCATCTATACTAAAATTATAAAGCTGAAAGTTTATATGTTTGTTTGGTTGAATGTGATAATCTCAAAAGTAATGGTTCGAATTGAAAAAAAAAATTAGTGTTGAATAGCCCATATATGGAGCGTCAATGAAAAATGTTGCAAAAACAGGTAAAATTGTCAAAGGTCAGTTAGTTTATATTAAATAATGTCATTAATCTAGATATTATATATAATAGAATAGAATGCATGAATAAAATCGTAAATAACTAATTAAATTATTTAGATTTGATTGTTGAGATGAGATTATCATGAATGAGTTTTAACTGTGATGAGCAATATTATTACATAACAATATAAACATGTGTATGCAGGCTAATGTTTTGTAAATAAATGTTAATAATAAGCTAATATCAATAGGAGATTAATACATAACAAGGCAATATTATTACAATGATGCAATCAGAGGTCTTCAAAGCCAATGTGATCTATTTCTAATGTTTACAAACAACAGTTTATCATAAGATCAATTTCAGTAGGTACCCAATAATATTAAAACCTAATGGTCTGTTTAGAGTACAGCAAGCAGTCTGTCGGGTCGGCGACAAAAGAGGTAAACAAGCCTCTCGTGCTCATGTTCGTGCCCGTAGAATGTCGCTTAGAACGCGAGCAATAGAACCTACCATTAACATTTGACTGAACTATTCGTCGTAGACTACTAAACATAGGCGTCCCCCAAAGATCGTCACGACCGGTCCTGCGATACCTACATCCAGTGGTTACCCGCGAACTTTATCAGGTCGTCGGTCCATCTTGTAGGACGCCTACCACGTTTCGTCTTTCGGTTTGTGGTCGCCAATCGAGAACGCTTCTGCCCCATCGAACATCGGTTCTCCGAGCAATGTGCCCCGCTCACTGACACTTTAGTCTGGCAATTTTCTGGGCTATATCTCTGGGATCTCCTCGTTTTAGATTGCATCTCGCAGAGAAACTCCGAGCCTTTTGGGTGATTTTGAGCTTTCTTATGAGGCCCATTTTAAAGGGCCACATCTCAGTGCCCTAAGTCACCACGGGCAACACACGCTGGTCATAGACTTTTGTTTTGAGGCACTGTAGTATTTGGGACGACAACGTTTTACGTAGCTTCCCGTGCGCTGCTCAACCGAGTTGGATTCGTCGCCTGACCTCTTTCTCGAAGTTGGACTGGCCCAATTTGTTTTTGTCCCAGGTATTTATGGTATACACTCGTAAGAACCATACATCACCATTGTCATGGGGACCTTTAACGCGAAACTGGACAAACGAAGCGATGCGGTAATGACTTGCGGGTAAGGCAATCAGTTTGTTTTCGGAACTATCGAGGGCACATGCTTGCAGGCTTTATGGCGATGGAAAGCCGCTACAGCTTGAGCATAGGAAATGAGCTTGGATAAGTCCAGACGGGGTAACTAAAAACGATATAGACTTCATCATGTCGACGAGAAAGCAGATATTATGATTTCATAGTGAAACCGGAAGCGATCACCGTATGGTTAGAGGTACTAATAAATTCTATATCAAGCTCGAACGTTATCGGCTGATAAAGTCTACGCTCTGCCCAGTGTCAACCCATAACCAAAACCACGAATGCTTTCAGCTCGAGCTCTAGAATCGCTTCGAAAGCCTTAAAGAACGCGTTCACGTGAACGAATTTAATGACAGGGTAGTGGATCTGTCCACCCTGTCGGTTCTAAATTGTTCAAAAACCGTTGTACAAATAGAGCCAAAAAACTCTTCGAGCATACTCATTTGCAGTTTTCAGATGACGCTTCGATGTATCGCCAGCTAAATAGATAGATCTTAAAGTCTCTCTTTAAGACTCGTGACATACGCCGATTTAATACCGATCGTATTAAAGAGGAAATAGAGCGGAAGAAAGGCTCCAAAGTGTTCGCCAGAGATTTGTTTATAGGGCAAACCCAGATGACGAAACAGACCGACGATGGCAGAGTTATATTGGCCAGGCCGCAGCTTTTGAGAAAGATTGAGTCTTATGAGCTGTCATACATGTCGACAAAGAAACCTGTCGCTAATCCGAAAAAGGACCCAAGAGTCACATTGACCCGACACTACACCGAAAATATCCAGGAGGTCAGTCTATGTGAGATTAGTATGGCTCTCAAACAACTTAAGAACAAGGCGACGGGTGATGACGGACGTTAGTTAGTTAGTTAGCGATGAACTGAGTTACTGAAGGCAGGCAGAACAATTGAAAGTCTTCCAGAAGTTATATAGTTCTGTTAGTGTTATATTATCTGTGGTTCTGTAATACTCCAGGACAAAACGCCGCAAGTTTGGAATAGAAGTGTGGTGGTCCTCTAATTCAAAAAGGGCGATAACACTTTATTTAAGTACCTTGACTGTACTGAATTTATATCAATTTAATTTTTTTATTGTTTTTTTTTTAACAACATTAAATTACTTTGATAATAACATCTGTCAAGCCATCCAAACTGGTTAGCTCAGAATCTCACTGCGTCAGACACCGTGAGGCGCCTTGGGTGACGAAACAGCCTAGAAAGGACCTGAGACTTGACCTTGCATCACCTATTCTCACCACACATTGGTTCATAGTCCCGGCGGACTGATTGCAAGGTACAATTACAAAAAAAACCTTGATAACAATTAATAACATAGCTCCTTAGCAAAGATTTGTTATTCTGTCTTTATTCATCTGTAGCAATAATTATTTATAAACTTTCATGATGGATGATTTTATAACATGCAATAGAAAGTGTAGAAATAATTTTATTCATTGAAGTAAACTAAGGCAGAATCTTGGCTGAGGAACTCTGGTATAAAGTGATTTTTTTTTCATGATAGGATCATGAAATAAATAAATTTAATCTAATATATTGCTTTGATGTTTTGCCCAGGTTGAACCAATTTGACATCAATCAACCAATTGCCACAAGCTGACAGTCAATCAGCAGCTAATTGTCTCAATTAAATATCAATCTCATTGGATATGTATTATGGTATATACAGCTTGATCTCTTATTAGCTTAATATAAGTTTATTCTCCCATTATATTTCTTTTATTTTCAAATAGTTTAGGGAATAGTTTCAAGTAAAACATTATTTTTCCTAAACATGCAAAGAAATAGATTGTGAATCATAAACAGGAAAAGGGGTATTTTATATCGGCCAATCTTTCAATCAAATCAATCTATGCAACCCATTAAATGTCTAGAAATAATATCATTGACATGTTGTTTATTACTGTATTCAATAAACAACCTATATTTTTATGGCAAAATATAAATAAAGTCATAATTAACATAGACACACTTTGCATATATTTGAAAATATGGAAGGTGGAAGAAATTCAATTACATAATATATTTTGTAATTGTATTTCTTCCATCAAACAACACAACTATTTACAACTATGCTCCCCTAAATGAATATTTAGCTCCATAACTTAGTTGTTTATTGAATTAAATTTATATATAATAACTCACCTGTATGTCCTAAACGTTGATAAAACTGTGACAAATAAGTCAATATTGACAAACGATCAGGCACATCATTTTCCACCATATCCTCAGGATCTAACAGTGATGGTATACCTAGGTGTTTCTCCGCAACACTATATGCTAGTTGATTATTTTCATAAATATTCTCAGGTTTCAATTTGGACATATCACTGAAAAACATTGTAAACTGATAAAGGGGTGAAATATTTAAAATAAATGATTGCTTGGTTTTTAACATAATATTTATGCTTATTTGAAAGTTATTATACTTACATCAGATCCGGCCTAAAATGATGAACTAAAGCACAGAATGCTAATCCATTTCTCCATGATGTTGTCATATTATCTATTTGCACTTCAGGGCAATCTTTGACCAAGCGTTTACACCATAATTCTAGAGCTTTAGTACCTTTTCGTTCAGACATTTTATAACTTTAAAAAACAACAACTTTACAAACAATTTAAATTGTTCTTCATTTATGACTCATTAGGAAATATATTTACTGTAAGTGACCATGGGCCAGTATTGCACATTTTAGTTCTAAAAGCGCAATATCAATTTTGTCAACTTTAAATCAATCATTGATCCGTATTTATTTATGAAAAATCAATTAAGTTAGATTAAAATATTCATCACAAGTTAGTGGTTAGTTGGCAACTTGGCAGTTTGGCATTTGCTAGGGATGCCCAGTAATTAGAATAAGTGAGGTGATTTAGTAGGTATTTTTAGTCGAGTCAAACAATTGATAAAAAACTTAAAGATGACATGTAGCCAATTATTATAATTTTTACCGAAATGAAAGCCGAAAAAAAAATTGAGAGACAGAATTAATTATTTGTACTAATTATAAATTTGTTTGGGCGTCTCTATGTCGAGTTGTCGAGCCAAAACTGGCCAAAACCGTTGATGGGTTTGGATGAAATTTGGGGCACGGCCACACAGCCCACCTATGTACACAATGTACACCATCTAGGTATGAATAGTAGGTACAGTACGATCAACGTAACTTGACCGGATTGAAGTTATGTTTTTATCACTTTCGCGCATGTCATAGAGATGCGACCCTAAAATTACTAACGAAAACGATTAATCGATAAAAAACACTAACAACATTTTAATTCAAAAATATAAAAACACTATTTAAATTAGTTCATAAAAGTTTAAATTTAGAACAGTTACAGTAAATTCTAAAGAAACTTTGAAAAACAAAAGACGTGTGGCACTCGGGGACTGCCGCCGTAAAGCTATTGCATAGTATTTTTATCAACTTATGCAATTAAAAAAATATATATATATTTTTACGTGTTTTTTTTTAATTATAAAAAAACAATGTTTGAATTTTTTTTTCTTTAAAAAAAGTTTTTTTTTTAATTTTTTAAAAAAAATTTTTTTGTTTTTAAAAAAATTTTTTTTAAAATTAAAAAAAAAAGTTTTTTTTTTAACTAAAAAAAAATATTTTTTTTTTAGTTTTTATAAAAGTTTTTTAGTTTTTAAAAAAGTTTTTTTTTTTAGATTAAAAAAAAAAATCATTAAGAGTTCTGCTATTCATTGATAGATGGCAAAAGCAAAAAGTATCACCGCTGTGCCCGTCGGAGTGGGGAGCGTGAGGTTTTTTCGTTACGGAATTTCTGGATTCGGTCCCCGCGCTCAAGGCCCGCGATAGAAGCTATGCAATAGCTTAAAACATGAGTTAGTAATACTAATTATGACAATGTGATGCGTAATCGCATCTCTAATTATCTTGATTTAGTTACTCGACTGGCTTTAAGTGTCACTGCATGAGGAGAGGGGCACAGTGTAATCACTGTTTCCCTAAAAACGAACAAAGAAGTATTTGAGCGAGCTGGAACCACAGCGCTGTCTTAAAACTCAGTGTGCGACGAAAAGGACACAGTTTTGACGGGCACAGTGTAAGCCACTGCGGCCCTCCCTTAAAAGTGCCTGCTCAGACATAAAGACACGGCGCAAAAGTTAAAGCCACTGCCACATGCTTTGTTGATTTCTACGTTCGACTAGGTGAAATGGCTAACGTTGTGAAAAACATTACTGGTCATGGGCACACCACAACACCTCGTGCACCTGCTCAGGGCACTACGAAGGGGGAACCGGCTTCAGTACAGATAGATGACCTCCTCACAAACAGAAAGAGGGAATCATCTGACTGTACCAGACAGACAGAAAGAAAGAGATGGCGAGAGACCATGCGGAGGGAGTGAGTGCTGTGTCTGCTTCTACCGTCGTTGCCGACGTCTCTACGTAACTACGACCGCTCTGCGAAAAGAGAAACGACGGAGAAGAAGAAGATCAGTAGCAGGGGGCGAGGCCTACAGCTAGTGAACACAGTGTGAGCTTAGAAGCAGATGAGCAAGTGAGAAAAGAGTTGAAAAGAGACAACTCTGACTAAGAAATTAAGTTACTGCGTGGACAACGAGTTTCTGCCTAATTCAGGTTCCCCGGGGGGCAGCTGCCCCCCCTGCCCACTGGGTACTCTCATGCATGGCATTTATAGATTAGGTATATCAAAGACTTCGATAATAGTCACACAGCTCACGCACTGCAGGTTCTAAATAGTACATTAATATAATAAAAAACATATACATGACCAGTACAAGCAAAGTAAAGCTAGAAACATATGGAGACCCTATTAATATAGACAAGACATAGGTGTCTTGTCTACTTACTCTAAATTTCATCCAAATACATTGCATAGTTTTTGAGTAAAATGCCTGTGACATACGGACGGACAGATAGACAGACGGACGGACATGACGAAACTGTAAGGGTTCCGTTTTATCATTTTGGCTACGGAACCCTAAATAGACAAACTATTTTTTTATTATTAATTCAACCTTCAAATCTTTAATTTTATTTCTAACTCATTTCATTTATTCAAGAACATTATACAAATTGTTTGAATTTTGTAACGTACAAAATTTAACACATTATTTTACCCCTGGGCTATACAATATTTGACAGTTTAAAGTTTCGCCCATCGTATATATTGCAACTGAAACCGAAACTCGTTTTTTAGCCGAAACTAGACCGAATCCGAACGTTCTTTCGGACACTACTTAGAAGTATCACCTGTTCATATATAAAAAATGCCCATATTAGCGTCGCACACCTATTTGTTCTGTGAGCATCATACGCACATTACCGACGTATGGCCATGTTTTATTCGTTATTCGATCGTTTTTGTAAAGTTATGCTGATATGTGATAAGTCAAATGAATTGGTTAATTCCAATTAGGTAGGTAATGACGCAAAAGCATGTTTGCTGTATTGCAATATTTTTTTGCAATTAAGTACCGAGCATTCCAGTCGCATTTTGTTACCTTTATTAAGTCCGCTAATTGACTCGTTCGGCGTTTCGTCCCACGATTCTTAAGGCCCATGGGACCAATCGCAGAGTTCAACTATTATTTTTTTTGATTCTGTGATTCGTCCCGTTGCTTTATTCTTATGAAATAAGACTAGATCAATAGAAAAAAAACTAGATTGTCTGCGCGCAATAAGTCGGCTCCTAATTACATATTAACTAACCCATATGATGTCCCACTGCTGGGCACGGGTCTCCCAATAGAATATGCTTATTAGATCCTGGGGGTAATTGCCATAATCGCCACGCTTGGCAAGCGGGTTGGCGATCACAGTAAGACTTTAAAGTCTGCAGAGGAAGCTCCGCGGCCGTCCTCCGGTGTGAAATCCCTTAGTCACCTTAGCGACACCCACGAGAAGAGATAGGGTGGTGCTATTCTAAAGCCGGTACCACACGGCCTAGTCGGTACCACACGGTACACCCCTAATTTATTTAATCTATTTCATAATATTATGACAGTGTCAGAACAAAGGCTGTCGTCGCACGCAAGTCGCCCAATAGGTATAGCCATACGAAAACCAATCTAGTGGTGATTGTGTGCGCATGTGAACGAACAAACAGCACTGCCACACCACTGGTTTCGTCAATATGTGTAATACCCACCCACTGTGCCCAAATGACCTACCGTTTCCCCGGTCACCCTACCTATTATTAGATATAGTGAGTATCTGTCTATGCACATAATCACAAAAGATATAGATAGATAACACAATAGGTAGGTTTCTACGTGTATCTATTTATTATCTTGGTAGGTCTGTGTTGTCTAAGATAGCGTTGTAAGAGAAGGGACACATAATATATCTACGGGGATGTACCTACCGGTTGCTCAAACTAAACAAACATTAGTCACCTACGTACATTCCAATTACAAATTAAATGTACTCTAGGCAGGGATGGTATTCGTTTGTATGGCGACCGGTGTTCTAATTATTAAGTATCTAGATACCTAATGTCCGATACGCTTGATATTAATCAGGTAATACTTTATCTGACTACTTAACTAAGACTACGTATACGGGTAGGTATTGTATCCATTTAGTACCATTTTTTTACCTTTGTTCATTTTGTGCTGCTGCGGTGTGGCTGCGACCTTTTCGGTATGGACGTGTGGAGCAGCATAGGTACTATGCCTACTTATTGCTAGTTTTTTTGGGTGTGCTGCAGGACGCTATACTGGGTCTTATTCACAATAAGTGTCCTTTACAGCTTGAGAGGTAAGTAATATTTGTTGCAATCAAGAAGAAAAATATTTGTAGGTAGGTAGGTAATTTTGGTTAATGTAGAACCGTTTGGTTAAATAAAATCACAAATGATTACAACGTTATATTTGTATTGCTTGCATGATGTTGTGAGTAAACAAATGGTTTGTATTTTTACTTAAAACATAAAGTAGGTTTTAAATTAGAAGATGGGACGACAAACGCCAAGAGCATCGGGCCTGTATCCAGCAGGACACTGGTTTGGTACACTGATGATATTTTTATTATCAACATCATTTGCCTCGAAATCCGAGTCGTCAGTTTGCCTCCCCAGTCTCAGCAATTTGCTTCTGAAATTATAAAACGAATTTTCTTTTAATAAGAATATAGGTAGGTACCTACCAGAGGCGAAGGGTTGAATATACAAAAATATATCTTGCTGGACATCGTTCTTTGTACCCATAATACTAAGTAACTACATTCCAAAGGGAAACCGAAAGTAATGATGTTTTAAAGACCCTCCGCCACTGGTACCTACTTAGGAATAAATACCCTATTATAATCAAATTTTACTAATCTTGGTATCATTGGTAGGTACACCCACATGCCACGATGTACCCAATCATATGTACACACCTGAATATATCTCGACATTGACCGTTAACGAAAACTTTACCGGGAGGGCAATTATTGGGTACGTCAATTACACTTTTAGAATCTCCATAGAAGCTCCAGACGTCTCTACATTGTCCGTTCACCCATACCTGTCCGGGTCTACAGTTTGACGGTACCGTGATTATATTTTTTGAATCGAAAGCGGAACCTTGAAATATTTTTCTGAAAAAGTAAAAGATTGTAAAAATCGAGAACTTAGGTAAGTATCTAAAAGTTAAATTTAAAAAATGTTTCAGTTCAATGTTTTAGAAACTAGAAGGTAGGTAGTTGCCTACCTACTAAAAGTCTGATCTTAGCTGCGGACGGATGGACGGACGGACATGGCGAAACTATAAAACTATAATTGTTGACTATGAAACCCTAAAAACACAACTCTAAAGATTGATATACCTATGATATAATATATCCATAGACGTATCTGCTTGAAACTATACTAATATTATAAAGCTGAAGAGTTTGTTTGTTTGTTTGAACGCGGTAATTTCAGGAACTACTGATCCGAAAAATCTTTCACTGTGGGATAGCCCATTTATCGAGGAAGGCACAACAATCACGCTGCAAAAACGGGAAAAATTACGCAGACGACGTTGCGCGGGGCAGCTAGTGATAGAATATAGACAAACACAGATATAATAGCTATGTATCGTTATCCCTAAGCTAAGTACACAATACTCAATCAACTACGACTAACTTGACAGAGTATATATTTGACATTTCCAATGCTCTTGATAAAAACATGGAGGTACACGCCATTTACACTGACTTCAAAAAAGCTTTTGACCTCGTAGACCATAAACTGCTTCTGCAGAAACTAATACGTATAGGCATCCACGGTTCTTTACTCAGATGGTGTGAATCTTACCTACACAATCGCTCACAGTTAGTTGCACTTCGCGGCTTTACATCTTTTACTTTCGATGCGCCTACCGGAGTCCCCCAAGGATCTCACCTAGGTCCGCTATTCTTCTTAGTTTTTATAAACGATCTTTGTGACACGATAGAAAGCAGTTTTAAATTGTATGCTGATGACTTGAAAATATATCGAATAATATCAAACGCCCAAGACATTTACCGCCTCCAAGAAGATTTGAGTCGTATTCTCGTATGGTGCCAAAACAATAATATGTCACTAAATGTTAAAAAATGCTTCCATATAAAATTTACTAGAAAGAAAAATCCCTGTTGCGCAAAATACACCATCGAAAACTGTGAATTAAGGGAAGTCCAAACTGTTCGCGACCTTGGAGTTTTATTAGACACCACTTTAAGTTTTAGGCATCATATCAATAGCTTAGTTTTAAAAACGTCCCAGCTGTCAGGTTTTATCACACGTCAGATGAAAATCTTTAAGCAACCCACTCTAACCATAACAATATATAATTCAATTGTTCGAAGTATCCTTGAATATTGCAGTGTTGTTTGGAATCCTAGTTACCAGGTTCACTCTGACAGCCTTGAGAGAGTCCAAAAACGATTTCTATACCATGTGACGTACACAGATAACAAATGTAAGTCTCTCACATCCTACGACAAACGATTGTCACATTACAATGTTTCTTCGCTCCACCGACGTAGAAAGACAACTGATATAATGTTCCTCTATAAGATTCTGCACGGATATGTAGAATCTAGCTATATCCTTGCAAATATATCCTTCAGTGTTCCTCGCGTTGGCAGCCGTCTGGCTAATAGGAAAACATTTGAACTTCACACCTGCAGAACTAACATCGGGCAACATTGCCCTGTATATCGCATGATGAGTTCTTGTAACGCTGTCCGAAACGATGTTGACTTATTCAATGGTTCTATCGCCTCCGTTAAAAATAGGTTAAAACAGTATCAAAATGTTCCTCTTAAACAGTAGTAGTAGTTAACACATTTTAAACTATAAAAGTTATGACACTTTATTAAAAATGCATGCTGTGTTTGCATATTATAGAGTACAATTAATCATATTTAATTAACATATGTTTCATGTATCTTTCTTAAAATTGTATTCAGTTTTGCAGACCATAATAAAAAAAAAAAAAAAAAAAAAAAGTAGTTAGGTACAAGGTTTGGTTCTTGTTTAATATTCTTAGAAATTATACCCTTTACCTACTTTCATATGATTGTGTAATGCTCACTTACATAAGTAGGTACTATGACATCAGACTTTATTTTCAGATTGATTAACTTATGGATACTTTCCAAGTCTACACAACGCGGATACCAACTAATCTAAAATAATTATGATAATTATCTTATAAACCTACGTAAGTAAGCTTATGCTAATTGAAATCGATATCTTAGGAATCTGAAGTAGCAAATCCAAAAACATAATAAGGAAAGTGTTTCAATTTATTGATATTGAAAGTGAGTATGACAATAAAGTCAAAGAAGAGTGCACTTAAGTAACTATTCATATTAGTAGCCCTCTTTAGAACGGAGGTCAAAACTTCAATTCCATTGAGTAGCAAATAGTTCATGACGATTTTTAGCAGATAGTTGGAAAAGTACTTTCGTACGTTGCTAATCAGGTCTTGTGCGATTCCTCGTTCTGCTCTCTAATCTATTCATCAAAAGAATCAGATTTACCTAATGATAGGTAATATCTGATTTTCTAATGTTAACTTACCCAAACATGGAGGTGGAACCAACTTTCATATTTGTGGGTACCTAAGTACAGACCTATTATACTTATATGGTGTACGTCCACTGATATTGGCTATCTATACTAATATTATAAAGATGAAGAGTTTGTTTGTTTGAACGCGGTAATCTCAGGAACTACTGACCCGAATTGAAAAATTATTTCACTGTTGGATAAAATTTACGCATACGAAGTTGCGCGGGACAGCTAGTAAGGTATATGAATGAACTAGCTGTCCCACGCAACGTTCGTCTGCGTAAATTTTCCCCGTTTCTGCAACATTTCTCATTGCTGCTCCGCTCCTATTGGTCGTAGCGTTATGTTATATAGCCTATAGCCTTCCTCGATAAATGGGCTATCCAACAAAAAAAAATTTTTCAAATCGGACCAGTAGTTCCTGAGATTAGCGCGTTTAAACAAACAAACAAACACACTCTTCCGCTTTATAATATTAGTATAGATTGGCATTAATAATGATTTGCGTTTCTTCTGGCTTATTCAGACATTGCACTGATTTATCTACATAAATTTTCGCAATAAACTGACAACACTATATCAAACAGTTATCATTTTGTCTACGGAGCTACCTGTTTCTCTCTTTGTTTAAAACGATCCAATACTTAGACACAGTATAAATAAAATATATTTGTACTGTGACTTAAATCAAATAGATAAAAGAGGTAAGTAC
Organism: Herminia tarsipennalis; assembly: GCA_945859575.2. Classification (NCBI taxonomy): domain Eukaryota; kingdom Metazoa; phylum Arthropoda; class Insecta; order Lepidoptera; family Erebidae; genus Herminia; species Herminia tarsipennalis. The sequence continues at coordinate 14,474,536 of OX243840.2, forward strand.
CTACTTACCTAAACATCTGTTCGGGTGAATGTAATTTCAACCACACATCACGACATGCCCCATTAATATATTCCTGGCCTGGTGGACAATTTGTTGGTACCGTCACGATGTTAGCAGGAGCAGCGGTGACAGACTTCCATATGGGCCGACATGAGCCATTTATCCATCCCTGGCCAGGTGGACAATTTGGTGGCACCGTTATGATGTTAGCAGGTGCGGCGGTAACAGTTTTCCACACATCTCGGCATTGCCCATTTATCCATTCCTGGCCAGTTGGGCAATTTGATGGAACTGTTATAATATTTTGGGTATCCAATTCTCCATTAGGCCGGCCATTACAAGTAGCTATCAAGAATAGCACTGTTAGAAATTCGTAAATATGAAAAGTCATTATATTTGTGTCGTAATTTGTAAAACTATTATTTAATTACGCCGCGTCACTTTTAATTGAAAACAACAATCGGACAGGGAACTTTATTGATTTCTGATCGTATTTATCACACGATCGTATTCTAGGGAAGATAATATTTGAACAATGCAGCCGATAAGCTATCTAAGTGTTTTTATTAACAATCGTAAGGTGTTTGTTGTTCATTTACGACATTCTTTACTGATAAATAGGTACCTGTTCCTTTGTACCTAGCTGGGGGGAGGCTGTAGGTACCTAATGTATTACCTACCTCACCTAGGCAGGCATTTATTATTGTACATTTCATTCAGTTCTAGCAACCCGCTCCGGCATTGCACGGAGTTTTTTTTTCTATTAACTGTACACATAATAAACATGTAGCTAGGTGCATAAACTATCGGGAAGAAATTATCTGAATGATAATGAAAACTGCATCAAAATCCGTTTCGTATTTTATAAGATCAAAGCGTTCATAGTGGCAGACAGCGGGAAGCGACTCTGTTTTGTACTAGGTATGTATTTTTCAATTCTCATAATAATAAAACATTCAAGATTATTCAATAAATAGGATCAATTTAGCAATTGACAAATGCTTACAACTACTGCGAGAGTTCTTTAAGCGATTTTATAGCAATACAAAAATAAAACGTACTATATTATGATGTTGCAACAAAGGAAAATATGCTGTGAGTAGTGTACCGAGAGTTCAATAGCATTATGTTAATAAACGTCGTAGACTCAGATCCCTGAGGTCTGGTGTGGATCTGTCATTTCCGGCAATTAGCCGATGGTTAGCGTGTGTGCCTGGTCACTGTAACAAATTGTGGAGACTGTACCTACCTAATCCTTTGTTTCTAGAAACACAACAAGTACAACCACGTCAACAATCATTAGTAGGTTCTAGTATCTAAGATTAAAATAATGTTACCTAGGTTGCCCAGCTCATCTACTCCGTTCTGAAGCATATCTACCTTACCACCCCACACCGTTAGAAATGCCTGTCTACTAACTTGCTATGTTTAAAAACAAAATATTTGGATGTAGGAACCTCCTACTCAAATGGTCACAAAGACTTTCACTAGGCAAAGGTATTAGGTATCGATTAAAAGACCGAATGCCTATAAATAGGTACCCTGTACACATTGTATACTTAACATATTTGTTTGTATACCATTGTTTGGGTTTCCATGTTAGATTATCGATTCTACGAAAGCCCCCGTGTTGTTTGCGTGAGCTCCGTTTATAGCTTTTACCTAGGTCGCAATTACCCATTTTACGTTGGTACCTCTGTCCTCTGTAGTGCGCAGTAGGGTGGGCGGTCTACATTCGACAATACTCTTAGGTCGATTCATTTGGCATTCGAGGGGGCACTGTTACACGGCGGTCATGTGTCGAGCGCCATTATAGCTCTTTAAGAACAAGTGAATGTAGTGTATTACGAGACGTTGATACGATTTAATGCGAACGATTGTGATAATACTGCGAAAATGAAACTGAAGATTGCTATTACGCTTTTTGCGATATTACTAATTATTAGTGTTGAAGGAAAAAAAACGGGAAGAAGTCGAAGTTCTGGATCTGGTCGTGGTGGCAGCAAGAAAACGAATAGTAACCCTCAACCTGCACCAACATCCTTCAGTTATCCTCAACAATCTGCAGCAAAGCCCTCGCTTTTTGGTTGGCAAGAAAACAAAGCACAGAAAAGCAGCCAAAGTCATTCATATCCTTCGAGTGGAACAGGATTGTCGGGTAACAAACCTAAGCAAACATCTACAAATCAAGAAAGTATACAGAAAAGTAGTGCATCCAATAATTTAGCAGCTCAACAAGGAAGCTCAAATAACCAACCGGGCCATTCTTATCCGGCATCAACTGGGTTGTCAGGGAGCGCTGGAAGCGGATATCCCCAACAAACCGCTAATAAAAATCTGCAGCAACAAAGTGCAGGTCTGTCTGGTAATGCGGCAGGTAGCAACTCTGGGTATCCACAATCACCTGGTTCTGGTTTGTCTGGAAGTGGTCAAGCTGGACACAGTTACCCACAGCAAGGATCAGGTTTACAATCAGGGTCTAATTATCCACAATCCGGTAGTGGTGGTGGATATCCTCAAGCACCGCCGCCCTATTCTGGAAACAGGCCAGGAGGCCTAGGTCAAAATAATAATGGAAATAATTACAACCATCCTCAAGGCCCACCACCTCCTTATACAAATGTTGGTCATAACTACGGCGGATATGGTGGACATGGTCCTAACAATCCCGGTTATGGCTCACAAATGCCCGGATATTTAGGCAACTACGGCAAAGGAAATGGAGGAATGAGCCGAGGGAGTGCTCTTGCGGGAGTGGGCATCGCTGGAGCTGGTATAGGGACGGTTTTAACTGGTCTAGCACTGTGGAATCTAGCCCGATCTAGCGGCCATAGTCACCATACAGTTATTTACGATAACAGAGGTCAGCCTGTTGCAGTCGCACCTTCTAACGACACCGCTCCAGCCACTGACTCTATGTTAGCCGATTTAGTTAACTGTAGTTTAACTATTAGCAAAGACAACAACACTGAAGTTCTTGCGATTCCTTGTGCAATTGCTACTTCGTTTTCACCAGAAGCTGATGTGAAGGACTCAGGTATTCATGAAAATGCAAATGACAACACGAAGTGCACCGTTACTGTGCTTACAAAAACTGGTAAAGAATTTATGACTACAATTCCATGCTCAATTCTTTTAAACACTGCTGCAGAAAACAATGTTACGGAGCCACCAGTAATTGCAAATGAGCCTGTTGATTACGGTAACGGTACGAGTGAAGCCGATCACTTGAAAGACAGTGTGATCGTGAGTAACCCACCTTTAAATGAATCATCTGCTCTTAAATTTACTGGTGGCGATGCAGATATCAATAATAACACATATTCGAATTTAAATTGTACGCCCCATTCTGGCGAAATCAGGGATCCGATTAATCCTTGCTACTCTGTAAACCATAATTTAACAGTTATACCATTACCAACTACAGAGGCACCAAACTAATATTTGAAATTAAATTACTTACCATTGTATGATGTAACTTTAATTGGCACCTGAGTGTATGCGAATTTAAAAAAAAATGTATTTTATAGATTCCTAGATATTAGTTAGAGAAGGTTAGCAAGTTATTGCAAACAAATGTGAATTTATTTGTATTAAGTAGACCATCTTTATTAGAGGCCTCTCAGTATGTTTTTAATAACCTATATGTATAAATAAGTACCCATAGTTTTTGCGTTGATAATTTATGATCATACGATTTCATAATTATACCTAATTATTTTTAATTCTTTGAAACACAGGGCACTAAGTAGACAAGTAGGATTACTAGAAGATGACTAATAATAAATCGGTTATTCTTGAATTATATTTGTTATATTTTGCGATATACTTACCTACTACCTAGCTAATCAAGATGCAATCTGAATTGTTATGGAAGTAATAAATTAAGTAGGTACTAAGTAAGTAATTGTGTTTTTCAATAAAAACACAATTACTTACTTAGTACCTACTTAATTTATTCACAACACACATTTGCATAAGATTTTGCATAGCTTTGTCGGTAAAACCAGTCAGTATTAGTATCTAGATTATTTTTATGTACCTAGTATAATATCAGATAAGATGTAATATACGTATTATTTATTGTACCTAAGAAGTTCTATAGTTATTTTCTTCGTTGGTTTAATCTAAGCCTGGCAGGCTTCGGCGCACTGGAGATCGCTTTATACATGAAATAGGTACATGTTATCCCTTGAGAGTAGGTATCTAAAGTCCGGGCCGTTAAGGGCATCTGTCCCACCAACGGCGAGTACCTAGTGATTTTATCGCTCAAGAAACGTACAAGTAGGTATATATTGTCGACTAACGCTGCGGCGCAGTGGTAGTATGTCCGACTGCTACGTAAGAGGTCGTGGGTTCGATCCCCACCCAGGATAAAACTTTGTGTGATGAGCACGATGGTTTATTCTGTGTCTGGGTGTTATGTATTTATAATATGTATGTATTTAGAAATATATAAGTATGTAAAAACATCCATAGTAGGTACAAGCTATGCTTAGTTTGGGATCAGATAGCGTTGTGTGAGTTGTCCCAAGATATTATTTATTTATTTATTGTAGATCCCGTCCGTGTTTACACGGTATCTTCTTACATAAGTATGTAGATACGTTTCTTAAGCGATAAAATCGCTACTTGCTACTCGTTCTCTTGCCGTTTGTGGGACAAGGGACAAATGCCTAACGGTGCATAGGTAAAAAGTTATTAATTCCTCTAGTACTAAGAAACTCGAGAATTCTCTCTAAAAAACTCGAGATCGTCACTCATACAGAAAAATATGGTGTTACATTACATGTATAGGAGTGTAAAATTGGTCTCTTAAGTTACTATTGGTGTTCTAAAAGGATCACATTACTCTTTTAGTCAGCTTTTATTTTAAAGTTGAACAACCGCATTTTAAGACGAAAAAATACGGCGTAGGCTGTTGAAAGGTCCACATGTACGGTATTATGTTGCTGGCATTTTAATGCAACACGAGTGAACATACCTAAGTGCAGCCAAAATCTGTTACATAGAACCTATGTGTTGTGTTATTCAGATTTTAACGGGTTTAGTTTGTGAATTTAATTTAATTATTCCTGAGGCGCGTGAAAATTTTGATACAAAATGTGCATATATCTATCTATATCTATACATATAATAAAATTGTAAATTTCACGTGTCTGTACATGGCCGAACATAGGTAGTAAAAAAAAATATTGAGAAATGTTCGAAAAGAGTATTTAAACACATTCCTACATTTTTAGAAATGTCTGTCTGTCTCTCTGTCTGTCTGTTTGTTTGAACACGCATCACGCAAAAACTACCAGACAGATTCGGTTGAAATTTTGTATGTGTATTCTAATAAGTCTGGATTAACATATAGGCTATAATTTATCACGCTATTTCCCATAGGAGCTAAGCAATAACGGATAATGTCTGTAACTATTTATCGTCATAAAACAATAACTACTTGACGGATCTTCATGAACATTTGCAGTTTTATTGTAAATACTATTGATCATTATTTACACTATGAATCATTACGCTATTGTCTATGGGGAGTGAGCAGCAACGTATGTTTGGTCGAACCATTATGGTTTTTCACAATTTTTTCCACAATAAGACATTATTTACAATTGTAACCCATGGAAACAGTAACTTCACGCTAAAACTATAAGGAGCTAAACACAGCATTTTCAATTTTCTTAAGATCAGCAATTTTAACCGCTTTTATATCGATTGAGGTGGTCTAATGGCGCAAGCGGCGGTGGTGAACGAGCGAAGGCGGAGGATCGAGTCTCATGTATGCGAGTCTCATTTTGTGTTTTTTTTAAATTATTTTTATTCTTTTTTTAAGTATTTTTCTAAATGTATACTTAATATACAAGCTTTTATTTTCGACTTTAACATGTTTACTTTGTTTAACAAATTTTCATAGCAATCAATAACTTTCAATAGGCACCTTTATCATTGTTTTGCGTGAATCGTGATTATGTTATGAATGTAGAAATGAAAAACAATATTACATTACAAATAAACAGTAACTACTTGATGTTTTCTAGAATTTATAAATGTTAGTGTTATATCAAAATAAAACACGTGGCGCCATCTGTGATTCGATTTCTTCTGAGTGCCAAAATTGCTTACCTACAAATGTTGATAAACTTTCGCGATTTGTACACATTATGAAAATATATCTATTACGGGTCTTAATCGCGTGAATAATTTAAGGTTAAATACCTTGCTTATCTATGTTTAATAAGCATGAAAGTTTAAGTATAATTTAATATAAAATCATCAAGTATTAAAAGAAACTTATCCAGTTTTGAAAATAGATGGCGTTTAAATACAAATTTAAAAGAATCAGGAAAATTGATTTAAAAAAAAAAAAAACTGAAATTCTTACATAGGGATAAGAATATATGATGATCTTAATTTGCGACAGGTTGACACACATATTTTTTAATTCACCAATGTAGACATTATAAAATAATATTTAAATCTTCTAAAGTGAGTGAAAAAAAATATTGAAATAAGTTTAGAAATAGTATTTAAACACAAAAATATATCTGAGTATATCTTTTAAAAACGTTTGAATGTTGTCTGTTTGTTTGAACACGCATCACAGCACCGCGGGAATGCAATGTTTTAAAAACAGGATATTTTTTAAAAACATAACTAGCCCTATTTCGCGAGGGACTTTACAACAGGACACAAAGTGGGCGTACTTTAGACTCGGAAAAGATCGCTCGGGCAGGACATAACCCGCGATCATAGGGAATCTGTGAGAGTTTCTTCCATCATACCTTTATTACCTATGTATAAATTATCTTGAAGGAGCGGCTAGGTACCTCCGATTAAAACGTCCGATTTAAAAGTGTCGGAGCCGAAGTAGGAGTCGGAGGTTTAAAATCAATCGGAATTTTCGACCTTTCGGAGTCAGAATCGAAGCTCCTTAACACAAAATTTCGCGGCAGTACTTGGGCGGTTTCGGGCTTTATTTAACCCGAAACCGCCCAAGTTGACGGGGGAGGGGGGAATTTTTCAATATTAATAATATTTGATGTGATGCAAATCATTTTGGTGAAATACTTTTTTGTCGAGGTGCTGAAAGCATGGGATTTTTTATAATTTGTCTTTTAACCGTCTGGCGCCATAAACTTTGACGCCCGTCATTTTACTGCACTGGGCATTTGCTTGGCTTGCCCTGCCATAGGTTGGGCCCTGATTAAAGCTAGGCCATAATATCCATAGTTGCCACAGAGCATTGTGGAGCATGTTTCCAATATGTTTTACACAGAAGTTAAATTGTAATATAAACTACCTTAATATAAACCCAACTTCCACGCGAACGAAGTCGCGGGCACAGCTAGTTTTACAATAAATTTACATTACCCATAGTATTATATTATCTGTGCCCATAATATTAAGCCAATCACACTAATATTATAAAAGCGAAAGTTTGTGAGTGTGTGAGTGTGTATGTTTGTTGCTTCTTCACTTCTAAACGGCTTGAGCGATTTTAATAAAATTTGGTATGGAGTTAGCTGACACCCTGGATTAACACATAGGCTAATAAACCGCGGGTAACACCGCGGGGCACAGCTAGTAGAATACAATAAACACAGTAGGTAGGTAGGTAAAATAAAGCAGTAATATCGTTATCCACAATATTTAAATAAATATGTCACATGATATCGACCATGTTTTGCGCGTATATCTATTAAACAATAATATTACAAAATGTAGGCACTCGGAGTGATAATTTAGAGAAAAGTAACCTCCTAATAGTTTTTAGGGTACACTTAAGAGCGTTAATTACTATAGATGCTGTATAATTGTTCACTCGTTACTTCTTATAATTCTCTAGACTGTAACCACACGCAATCATAATGCCGCTGATCAGCTTTAAGACCACAGGTTATCTCTTAAACTGTCATTATAAAGCTACTGTTCTGCAACTGTTTACCTTTTATGAACTCAAGGCTGAATAATTTGTGCCCAAACCGGTCGTTGGGCTGTATAGCGTGCTGTACAGATTGAACACAGGTGACTTAGACTGCAACCGCTACAGAACTCCTAATGCTACTTGGGTAAAGTCATTTAGAATTACTAAACATAAATGGTACACGCTAGTTAGGCTTAGAAACAATAGTTACTTTAAGTAAAAGCGAAGAAATATGAACGGAGATCTTTTTTTTAAAGTTAACTAGCAATTTGGAATTATGGGTCCCAAATTCTGTTAACCCCTCCAGCTAAGCTCAATGGCTTGTGTTAGGAGTGGGTTCACGTCAGTAGTATAATGGGTAGGATTCGAACCCGCGACCTCGCGATTGCGTGTCCGATGCCCTAACCATTCCGCTACATATCATAGGATTGCATAATCCCTATCCACTGGAGCGGACCGCAGATTTTATCCTCCTATAGCTTCGCAGCCTCGCTCTGCTTCAATGGACAGGCCATGCGCTGGACTCCATCAAAGCGGAGATGTGGATGTGTGAGATGTCCGCGGCTTAGCTCAATCTCAGCGAGGAATAGCTGACATCCATCGCGCCATATAAATGTGATGCATCTCCGCTTAGTGGTATTCACTAAAGCTGAGTGGAGACAAGATGTGTGAATAACGAAGTTCTATTGGTTTTTTAAAAGACTCCCTACATGTAACAAAAGCTGAAATTATTTTTTTTGAGCACACATCAACATGTGGCACATCATTCGACTTCGTCTTTTAAAAACCTTTAAAGATTTATAATTATTTTTTTTATTATTTTTAGAAATAATCACTCCGAAAGTTGCTTAAATTGTCCTGTGCACCTTATCTTTTGAACCGTGTGACCAAAAAATATGAAAAACATCAAAAAGGTAAATACTTTAAATTAAAATTATTTAAAAATGATCGGATATATCTACCGTCATTGAGTTAATGCCGAAAAACTGCGTTCCTCAACAAAAGGGCGTAAGTGCCATGATGGTGCAATTATTCAAATCGGATTTTTTTTACGGGAACGGCTCCGGTACCCCGCACTGAGCATGATCCGCCATGCTCTTGAACGGTTTTTTCTTAGAGCCTCATAAGTAAGAAAAAACCGGGCAAAAGCATGCAAGAGGGGTCCATTTATTACGTAATCGAGGATCCATAATTCTATTGAATTGAGACAGAAATTGGTAATGAACCGTTATGTAAAATCATAATAATTCAATAAACTTGCCTCTTACCTGAGTGAAAGAATTCAATATGTTTATATAGGCGGAGTAAGGTCGTCTGGATCGCCAATTAGTATGGGCGTGCTTCAGGGATCAATACTCGGTCCCTTTTTATTTTTGGTATATATTAATGATTTACCATTTTATATTAATAACTTTTGTGACATCATTCTATTTGCTGATGACACTTCTCTAATTTTTAAAATTGATCGTAAACTAGAAAATTTTGAGAAAATAAATAGAACACTCGCACTAGTTCAAGATTGGTTTACAACGAACAACCTACTTCTAAATCCCAAAAAAAAACCAAATGTATTAAGTTTAGTTTGCCAAATGTGAAAAGTACTAATATGAGTATAATTTTAAATAACGAAGTGATTAGCTTTGTCGACGCAACAGTTTTTTTGGGAATTACATTAGACAGTAGGTTATAAATCATGTCTCGCAGGAAAACTCAGTTCTGCAGCGTATGCTGTCAGCAAAGTTAGACAGCTTACGAATGTAGAAACAGCTCGACTAGTATATTTTGGTTATTTTCACAGCGTCATGTCCTACGGCATATTGCTTTGGGGCAAGGCGGCTGATATACAAACTATTTTTATTCTTTGAAAACGTGCAGTGCGTGCGATATATCAACTAGGAGCACGAGTTTCCCTTAGAGAAAAGTTTAAAGAGATAGGCATTATGACAGTTGCATCACTATGTAGGGCTTGGGCCACAAAAATCCTGTGTTACCATCTCTAAATTTAAGCTTCCACATTTTTCATCAGATTCTGATACACCCATTTTTTTAAATGCTAAGTTAATATTTTTTGTTGCTATGTTACAGCAGGCAGAGTCAAATTATGTTTAGATGTATTTCCACCGTTAGAGCTAAAAATAACTCAGTTTTTTTATATTTTTATCAATGCACACTTTTCTTGCTGTAGAATAAAATAAAACGAAAAAATATTATTTATTTATTTTATGAGGCACGGCAACCCACAAATGTCATAACATGTCAATGTCACTTCGTTATATTTTGTCATTCTTGTCAACTCAATTCAATGTCAACAACAGACAGCACTGGATAACAGCGTAGAAAACAAACTTTGTTTGAGTGAGACTATAATATTTTATTAATGTGCTTGAATTGTAATAATAATTATAGTTAGACGAAGAAGATTACACAAAAATGTCAGATCCTACCATACAAACATTTTGTTGCCATCACACTGGTAATAGCGAAGATTTCGCTGTGAAAATTATGGATGAATTCAACACGGATTCATACAATGCCGTTTGTTTAATTTCATCTACAGTGGGAATTTTAGGATCAATATACCAGGTATTTGCATTTTCATTTTTTAAATATTCGTCTGTACATTTCCTGCGGCCTGCAATCGTTAGTAAAATCGATTTCACAACAGGATATTCGATATCAAGGTGGTATGGCTTCTTTGGTTGCAGTCTACTAATTCCGAAACTAACAGATAAAGTTACATTTGAAGTAAGTCAGGAACTTTGACTTTTAATTTCTTTATTTTATTTTCTACATTTACATACGTTTTCAAATCAAAACATTAAATTTGGCAATTCATTTAGTTTTATTTATTTTAGATATATCCAGATGTCGCAAATCGAATACGAAGGGGCATTGGCTCCACACGAGGACGTAGAATTATCATCTGGTTAGCTGTTGCTGATTTATTAGCATCATTTGGTAACTGGACATTATTTCTTGTTTCATTATTTGTCTTATCTCTTTTATCTTTATTTGTCATTGTATGTCATTTACCCTAAAGATAATAATAAGTTAATGTTTGCAGGCGTCCTTCTAAGATCTTCATTATGGCTAAGATTTAAAAATATTATGCCATTGCCAAATGATGATGTTAGTGTACTCTTTTGTAGCATCATATCGGTGAGTATAATATTGTTACCTATGAGGGCTTTGGAATTGCTACTTATATATTTAACATTCAATGCATAAAATGTCATCTGGCCTTAAAATTGGACATGCAAAACATATGTATAATTTATAAAGTATATTAACCTGTCAAAGTGATCCTGATCTGTGATGGCAGGGTTCACGAATATGGGGTACTGGTTTTTGAGAAGTTAAATAAGTTATTTTTTAAGAAGTCTGTGATATGCTAATTATCTATTTGGATGACTGACATTTGTGGCAGATTCATGGGGGAGGAAAAAGAAACCTATACTAAAGCTGAAATGGATGTATAATGTTAAATAACAAAGTTCTTAGCAACCATTCGATCTTTAATACTTTTGTGAGTTATTCCTTAGCAATTTTGTTATTAAATAGTTCACATATATTTTGGCTTTAGGGTAGGATCATAGGTATTTTTTAGTGTTTTCTTTGATATAAACCTTTACCAGGGTCAGCCACAAAACTAAAGTTCAGTGGAGTCAAGATAAGCTCCTCTGAAACCAAAATCCTGACTGAAATCATTCTCATTTTAAATATTTTCTAATCTGGATTAACATAGTCATAGCACACATGCACCAGGAAGTCCTTAATTAATGAGACAACTTAACCATAATGATAATGGAGTGAAGCCCTATCATTAATTAAGACCATAAAGACTTGCTTAATTTAATTCTGCTGAATTGCTATTAAATAAATGCATTATCATTATAGCAAAGTAGTATTTTTGTTGCTCCAGATCCCTTCACAAAAAGGCGTGGATACAAGGGGGCCCAACAGGGTGATTGCTTGACTCTACTGAATAACTTTTTTTTTTGAGGAATTTTGAGAATTCTGTCACTGGAGAGAACTCGAGAGTGTTAAGGCAGGCAATTGCCTCCCCCCCCCCTCTGTGGTAGATATGGTATCCCCCACCCCAGCCATGCAAGCAACTTGACCGATTGAGCCCCCCCCCCCCCCCCCGCCCCCCGAATAAAGTTCTGGATCCGCCCCTGTTTACAAATGCGGCCCTTACTAACTAGTTTATAATTATAGAATTTTATAAGGTACGGGTCTTAATCGCGTAAATATTTTATTTTAAGGCTAAATACCTTTTTCTTTTTTATAATTTTCCTTTTTTTAGTTTATAATTTGCTTTATCTATAAATAACTGTTGAGCCATTTGCACAACAGCTGTAAGCTTAATAAAGAAAAGAATATAAAAAAAATATATGTACATCCTTTTTTTTAGGCTTGGACCCAATACTTTTATACTGTGACTTGGTTCTGGACATTGTTTTATGCAATAGACACATGGCTTGCAATAAAAGGTAGAGATTCGCACACATCATTATACCACTCTTTGGCCTGGGGAATACCTGCTGCCACTACAGGCATTGGACTCTCTATTCTTTACTTTCCTAATGCTACGTAAGTATTCATATGAAGGTCTATTTAAAATTGTTATTATACTTTTAGGGTTCTAAGGGTATTAAGGGTGCTAATAGACCCCTATTACTAAGTTAATGTAATAATGTGTGCACTGTGCAATGTAATAGTGTGTGTTATCTTATTTATTTCAAACCATTTAAAATAATATACAAATTATTCATATCAGGAAACCATTGGTTTTTCCAAATTGTGTTTTTTTTAAGTTGTACAATGTTACTTAACATGGCAACATTAAATTAAATAACTTTCTTTTACTCTTAGGGCCAGGCCGGACTACGGCTCAGCCGCTGCGATTATTAAACGCGAGATTTTGTGCCACAGGGAAACTAATACAAGCGGCCTCACTGCGGTTTTTTCCCGGGACTGATTTTTACTCGGAATGTAGGCGTTTCCGCGTTTTGCGGCTAACCGCGCTCAGGAAAAAAAACGTGCGCTGGCTGGCTTTACATTTAGGTCTTGGCTAGTTTCCAACTAGTCAAAACAACAACTCTATAAGAAATGTCAAAGTGCAGATTTTTTAAGGATATCTCGAACAAATAGCGGTCTATGACGTCACTATTTTTTTCTCATCAAATTACTTCTTTTTATGTCAAATAAATATATGATTAATGATGAAAAATCCAATTTAACACAAAATTTAATCGGGACTGTTGGCTGTTAAAATGTCAGGTTTATTTACTTCGTCTGCGTAAATTTTCCCCGTTGTTGCAACATTTTTCATTGCTGCTTCCCTCCTATTGGTCGTAGCGTGATGTTAAAAAACCCCTCCTCAATACATGGGCTTTCCAATAGTAAAATATTTCTTTTAATTCGGACCAGTAGTACCTGAGATTATCGCGTTCAAACAAACAAAATCTTCAGCTTTATATGAATATAGAATAAGTCTTTTTGTTTTTTTATTTACCTATGAAACAAGCCTATTATTATGCTGAGCTTTGAATATGATGATTGACCTTAAATATGCTAATAAGATTCTAAATAATTCCAGATGTCACAATCTGCCGTCAGTAACCAGTGCCATTTATAGAATATTACCTAATTATTGTGCAACATACTTGCCTATTGCTATGGTAATGATAGTAAACCCTATAATGTATGTTATGTCAAGCAAGAATGTGGAAATGGCTGTAGCAGTACCACTTGCTCAGGTAAACAATATATCTATTACTAGCTGACCTGCGCAACTTCGTCTGCGTAAATTTTCTCCGTTTATGCAACATTTTTCATTGCTGCTCCGCTCCTAATAATCGTAGCGTGATGTTATATAGCCTTTCTCAATTAATGGGCTATCCAAAAATAAAATATTTTCAACAATTCGGACCAGTAATTCCTGAGATTATTGTGTTCAAACAAACTTTTCAGCTTTATAGTATTAGTATAGATTTATTACTACAGCTAATGTTGCAAAATAATAAAAAAAGTAGGCAAAGAGAAACCAGTTCATAAAATAAACAAGACTACTATTAATATACACGAGCTCGCCCGCGAATCCGTGTGGATACCGGTTATCGAGATAAAAGGTCTATAACTTTGCTTCAACCCACCTGTTCAAAGGGATAGCGATGCGTTGTCCTTTAAATATAATATCTTAGGACAACTCATACAACGTCATCTGATCCCAAACTAAGCAGAGCTTGTACAATGGCAATCAGACAACTGATAAACATAAAATTACACCCAGACACAGAATAAACCATCATGCTCATCACACAAAGTTTTATCCTGGGTGGGGATCGAACCCACGACGTCTTGCGTGGCATGTTGGATACACTCCCACTGCGCCACAGAGGCAGTCAAACGGACGGTCAGTCTACCGATCCGTACATGTGAACAATTTAAAACTCTGTTTTTTGGCTCTGATTTGGTCGTTCAACCAACTATATTTAAAACCCCTGTTGTTTGCTCTTAAGTTTAAGATGAAGTATAAACTAATAAGATATTTAATTTATCTTTCAGTTTACTAGTAAGGAGAGAAGAGTTGTAGATATATTAAGACTGAAGTTTTTTCTAATTAATGTTGTGTTCTATTTATGCTGGTTGCCAAACCTTGTTAATGGTTTTCTACTATGGATCATGTGGTTCAACATTCCTGCTAAATTTGTTATTAGTACATGGTATATTATGGTATGTATTAATCTGTCAATATATTATATTTCTAACTAGATATTTCAGTGAACTTTTCTAACTAAAATTAAAATAACACACAAAATTACCAATTTCTTTAGGGGTTTTACATTTTTTGTTAAACTAGGTCATAATAAAAATGGATAAGCTATTTTGAAGTGTTAGCCGGACTAGCAGTTTGTAATAATATAGTTATAGTGAGACATACTTAAACAAGTTGTTCGACTAGGTGCATGTCATTTACAGATAATAATGATGAATGTTTTATTGTTGCGATATTACCTTTTAGTAATTTTATATCCGAAAATTGTGTGTCTACATAGTTTGAAATCCACTGTGCGAGCGGCTCACACTTGGCCGGTGTATCAAAAGTTTTCCACCCCTGAACAAAATAATAATAATAATAACATCTTGGGGACAACTTACACAACGCTATCTGATAACAAACTAAGCAGAGCTTGTACTATGGAAACCAGACAACTGATAAACATACTTATATATTTTTCAAATACATACAAATTATAGATAAATA
Organism: Herminia tarsipennalis; assembly: GCA_945859575.2. NCBI lineage: Eukaryota > Metazoa > Arthropoda > Insecta > Lepidoptera > Erebidae > Herminia > Herminia tarsipennalis. Next base: position 14,489,733 of record OX243840.2, read on the forward strand.
ACACCCAATCACAGATTTAACCATCGTGTTCATCACACAAAGTTTTATCATGGGTGGGGATCGAACCCACGACCTCTTGCGTGGCAGTCGGATACACTCCCACCGCGCCACAGAGGCAGAAAAATAGGTGCTTTGTTTCAAAATGAGGCCGTTATTGAACTATAAAATATGCCGCAGTTCGGTGTACTCACAACTGTCCTCACAGCACTCTATCCTCTGCAGCTATTCCAGTCTAAGGCAACAAGGTTAAGCGAATATCACTTACCCTTCAAACATCTAGAGATTTTAGGTAGGTATCTTAAGCTATAATTTTAAAATTTTACTAATTATTACTTATTTTGCAGGCATTAACAAACCCCATGCAAGCTCTATTGAACGCTCTTGTGTACCGGAAATGGAGTCCAAATAGATGGAGACATGTCCCATCATTTAGTAAAGACACACAAAAAGAGATCCACTTTTATGATGAACAATCTCCGCTATTAGGGTCCGAACCTCCAAGATTACAACTATCACCAATCCCACCCGGTATCAATAATTATGCGACTTTGTGATGATCTATTATCTAGTTAACAGTATTTGTTACCTTTTTGTTATGCTTTTTTATGAATATACACTTTTATATTATGACTTTTAAAATATGTATTATTTATTGTTTCCAAGAACTAAACGGGTAGGTATCTATTGCCAAAAAGTGAGTTCCTCTAGCAAAATGTAGTCGAATTTAGAATAAGTCGCCTTCCAGATCTGTAGGTATTTACGATAGTTTATGTAACCTACGGTTTAGCTAGCCTGGGCGGGTCGCTTGTACAATGAAAGAATGGTGGTAACGGCTCCGATTTAGGTATGAGACGTAAGTCACAGGTTTGAAATCCAGACATGCTAGAGCGCATATTGTATGATTTGATTCATCGCCGCTGTTCATAATATGTAGGTATAGCTAAATATAGGGAAACCGGCATATTCAAAACATAATTTCGAAAAGTACCGGCCTCGGTGGCGCAGTGAGAGTGTTACGACTGCTGCACAAGACTACACAATGCTGCACGCAGTAGGTTACCGTGTGAGAATCGAACCAGCAACAAATTCGATTCTCATACCGTAAACCACTTTGAAAGATCCACAAATCGTTGTTCAGAGTCTAGGAATACTTTGTGTTCGTTAATTGTATTTTTGTAAAGTCCCCTGCAACCGCTATCCAGGGTTTGTTCCCTCCAGCGGAAATAGACTTCACAGTCATAGGCGGATCCAGGGAGGCACACAGGGACACGTGCCCCCCCCACACAGGCGGTTGGGTTGTGTACCTACCGAATTTCTTGTATTGTAAAATAACAGAATATAATTCTGGATCCGCCGAGTCATCAATTCACGTTGTGCTCATACCCTCCCTCAGAGAGTCCTGTGTCCTTGCCGTGCGAGAGTTATTATAAGGCTGTCTCTTTCCGGTTGCTAGGGAAAATGGAATAGGACTTCATTCTGTTGTGTGTGTATAAATATTTCGTAAACATAAGCCCCTCTTGACATTCTAAAGATTTAATTGCGTGCTCTGAGTTTTGCAACCCCATCAATAACATTTCATTAACTATATATCATCACATCATAATATCTTAATAGTTTATTGCACTTTGATGCAATAAGATTTAGTATAATTCAGGTACCTATATATATATAATCTGAATCTCGGCAATGGCCCCAGCGATTTTCATGAAATTTAGTATGCCGAGAGTTTCGGGGGCGATAAAAGGTTTCAATGTAGGAAAACGTCGTTAAAAAAAAAACCGATCATCCGGGTATTGATCTATTATGTATGGTAGTAAGTAGTAGTTTATTACCCTTTTTATTTTAATTCAGAGCAGTTATAATTCACTACAATATTGAGTATTGAGTTGTAAATGGTAATGTAAATGGTATAACAATACTTGGCAATATACTTGTATTGTTATTGTCATATTATTATAAATTCTATTGTGTAATCTGGGTTGTACCAATAACATAGAAATGAATGCAGGAAAAGAATATCCATTATTAGTAATAGACAATTATTTATTATATATAGTTATATATACATTATTTATTATTTACTTGATTTACAAAATATATATTATATTATAATCAAATGATAACTATCACATATCATCATGATCATTATCCGGTGGGGCCATTGTTAAATCAGTAACATCTTTTACAATCATGTGGGCTATTTGCCAGGCCATTTCTTCTTCAACTTTAGATGTATTTGTAGGCACAAACCGGCTCACCATTTTACTTAACACAGACCTGCCTTTCTTATCAGGGTCAGGTTCAAATTTAGATTCAAACCTACCTAAACTGTTAACTCTTCCAAGACTTAAGCCGTCATGTCTATTCCTTTGCCATAAAGCATCAGCATTATAAAGCTGGTTAGAGTCTATTGTCATGTCAGGTACAGAGAGATTACGTTTCTTTTTACGGAAGACAGGGTCTCCCATAGCAAGGAGAGTATTTTGTGTGCTAATACTAAATTCACTGCTGCAATCAGAATGTGATTTGTGGTGTGATGTCCACATATTGTCAACTGAATGGATCATTTCTGATAGGTACTTAAAATACAGTTCTGATTCCAAAAATGTTTTAACATAATGGGTCAGTGTCTTGAAAACAATTTTATAAGTAAAATCAAAACATGTTGGAAGTGGGCCTTCTTCTCTGCATATATCACTTTCTATTTGGAGTCTAACATCTGTAGGGAACCCAACAGGATTTGTAGCTTGCAGAGAGAAATATTTTTCATAAATAGCAATAGCATCTGCTTGAGCCTGATCAGGGCTTGTTGTATTAGCATTCATCAAGTTATCTCGAAAATGCATAACTGCCATTAAAAATTCTAACAATACCCTGCAAGATTCTTGTTCCAAAAACTCTGTAAAGTAGAACAGGATTGATTCATTATGTAAAATATCTTTCAGATTAAGAGAGCCTGAGGTTAATATGTCAATTTGTGCTTTAATATAAAATGGGCTATTTGTGAATTCATTAAAATGATCATTTTGAATTTGACTAAATAGGATATCTTGCACTGGTTTGAAGCAGTCTTCTTTTATCTGCCCTTCAGGCTGACATATGTTGGATATAACAGATTTTCTATGATTATCAGGTAAATCTAGTTGGAATGGAGCTTCTAATGCAATATATTTTTTGAATATCTTGATAGCCCGCTCAGTATTTTTATCTTGTTGACTACTTTCACTGGTAGACTCTGAATTCTTAGAATTGTGTTCAGCTAAGTTCACACATGAACTCGCAGAACAATCATTGATGTGTCTTGAACTACCAGTAATAGTAAATATATCACTGTTTTCCTTCCAACTAAATCTTTGTGACTTAACATCTTTGTAGTCCTGTTTCACTAAACACTTGCAATGAAGATCCAAACTTTGAGTTCTGCATATTTTTGTGTTATTGATATTCTCATTTGCAATACCCGAGTTTGAGAGCAATTTTCTAAATTCTTCTATATCTAACCAACATTTAATGAGCACATCCTTTCCTATTGTCTCCATAAACTGTATAAGGTATAATATAGCTTTTTCGTCACTAAAAACATCATGTAAACTTAATGACAACTTAGAAGATTTTTCAAAGATTTGTCTGGAATCTGTGAATCAATAAATAAGATAGTTGAACAATACGATTTCATACAATGAATACTAAAACTAAACGCTTATCGAATTAATTAGGCAATACTTAATTACCTTCATTATCTTCGAGTAATAGCTGTGTATTTATTAGACTGTGGATATCAGGCCTTGTAGTAGTTTTCACTTCTGGAGGACGCACAGGACATCCAGTTTTACCTTTCGCTGAAATGAACAAAGATAATCGATGACAAATCGTCATCACCCGACATTCATACAGGTAGATAAGCGGCGAACAAGGATGTATGTAATAAAAAATGATATTGAACAACTTTACCTGCACTTTTCCAAAACTTCATCATTTTTGTATAAATGCCTCGTTATACGTGTCGATTGGACCTATGAATAACCGTAGAAGTAATCTACGTAAACTCTTCATAGGTGCGTTTTATGACCATAAGCGTAAACAATAATAAGAAAATGAAAACAATTTGTTTATATGTAGTGGTGGATTACGTTTACATTGGAAATGTCAATTGTGCTCGTGTCAAATAGATGCTCTTTGGTGTCAAATCAGGTGAGCAGAATTGAAAAAAAAATGTAACAGAATAATACTTTGAAACTGAGTCTTTTGATCTCTTGAAAACTTCGCGCAGACCCACCTTGTTGGTACTCAAACTTCTTGTTTTGACAATAAATGTAATCACGGGGTCAAAGCTTTTAGGGGCCGCCCTAGTCGATGATTCTACCATACAAATGCGCATAAGTTTAAAATCATCGCTTCGGTATCTATGTATGTTTTTTTACCCCAGTCATTTTGTTATTCAACGCCAAGACGAGATTATTTCCCGACACCCTTTTTCCTCTAACCAAAAATAATCATTTTTATCAACCCTCAATACTCATTTTTACCCGACTGTTTATAAACTTTGACTGCCTCTGTGGCGCGGTGGGAGTGTATCCGACTGCTACGCAAGAGGTCGTGAGTTCGATCCCCACCCAGGATAAAACTTTGTGTGATGAGCATGATGGTTTATTCTGCGTCTGGGTGTTATTTATCTATAATATGTATGTATTTAGAAATATATAAGTATGTTTATCAGTTGTCTGGTTTCCATAGTACAAGCTCTGCTTAGTTTGGGATCAGATAGCGTTGTGTGAGTTGTCCCAAGATATTATTATTATTATTATAAAATCAAATTATCAGTCATTGAAACGGAATATGTCGCGCTACAACTCTTAGGATATTCATTTAAATTAAATTATGCAAAGGGCAAATATATTTAAAACTAGCTTCCGCCCTCGGCTTCGCTCGCGTTTAGTTTGAACTGTCATTTCACTCCTAAAGATTTGATTTAGGCTTTGTAGCGGATGCCTACATTATAATAAATTTTATTGTCGGAACTGAGTGATTGAGAAAGAAGTTCATTTTGAAGTGGTTTTAGTTTGAGAGATATCAGGTTTAAGATATCTTTATTTCTCAAAAGAATACAATTCACTTACATGAGAAATGTACACAAAATTACTTTTAAGTAACAAACAAAGAATATCTCTGTGGCGGCTACAGGTATTGTTAAGGTTACAGTATAAAATTTAATTAATACAATGTTATTGAAAAAAAATTAAAATCAATAGTGGGTAATTTGAAAATTATTTTGTCTCAGCTTCGCCAACCAACTATGATGTGTGCAAATACACGGAGCGAGCGCATCTAGATGTGGCAACTTGCATACGATGTTGTTTTGACTTGATTAAGTGTACTATCTAAGTTTAACAAAGAAATCATTTTTATAGTAGTAATATAATTTAGGCATATATTATCATATATATGATTTTGATATTATCTATTTTAAATTTTATAAATGTTTAACTATATTATATTTTGGTGTTTTGTAAAATGTGTGATATAAGTGACTTTTTAAAAATTTGTTTGCTCTTTGTCTCTTTTATTGATTTTGGCAACTTATTGTAAATCTGTGCACCTTCATACATTACGCTTTTTAATCCGTAATTTGAGCGGGATCTCATTAGGTATATATCATTAGCGTTTCTTAGTCCGATTTTGTGGATATTTTTTTGCAATTAAAATTTATTTCTGTATGTATTTGTCTATTTAGTATTTTTCGTACCAGAATGCAATTGTAGTATCTATATGTCTGGTTTACACTCATTAATTTAGTATCTAGGTATAGTTTAGATGTGGAAGTACGGTAGTCATAGTGAAATAGTCTTTTTATGAGTTTATTTTGTGCTATTTGTAATAATTCTAGATTTGTTTTGGCGACAGTTCCCCACACCTCTTTTAGATATGCTGAATGTGATGTGAAAGGCATTTGAATTTTACAACCAAGTGGAGCCACTAGTCATCTCTATGCATTAGTCGATACATTTATTAATAATTTTACGATTTGCGAAATTAGAGACTGTGATGCTCCAGTGTCGAGTAAGAAACGACCGCCTGCCTAACTCTTCGTTATATGTGTACGGTAAACGATTGTGGTGAAGAATTTTTCTACTTCATACTGAACATCTGAGGGCCTACCTACCTATATCTTCTAATTTAGATTGGAAATTAACCGGCACGGGCACATACGGTGCAGGATTACTATATACAGGATGATTTTTAATATAGGTACTAATAACCTTCCGCTCGTGGTTTCTTTACATTACACCAAACAACTTAAGTAAAATTGTTTTTTTTTGTCTGATTTAGGGCCTAAACCTCTAGATTGGTTGTTGTTAATATGGTAGTTGTGCATAATCTGCGAACATACAGTACGATCAACGTAACTTGACCGGATTGAAGTTAAGTTTTTATCACTTTCGCGCATGTCATAGAGCTGCGACCCTAAACTTACTTACGAAAACGATTAATTATGTTTAATCGATTGAAAATACTAACAACATTTTAATTCAACAATATAAAAACACTATTTAAATGAGTTAATAAAAGTTTAAATTTAGAAAAGTTACAGTAAATGCTAAAGAAACTTTGAAAAACAATTTCTTTACGAAAATAATCACAAAAAAACATGAGTTAGTAATATTAAATGACAATGTAATGCGTAATCGCATCTCTAATTCTCTTGGTTTAGTTACCGCCCCCGCCCCCCGCTTCCTGTCACCATTTTCTTCCAAAAAATGCATCTGCGCAACCACTTGTCGCCTACTTCAGTCCGGCCTAGTTACGTTGATCCAACTGTAGTTTGACTGTGTGTGAGGGTTGTTGTGTGTGACTGAAAGGTATAATTATCGAAATAGGCACAGGCAAATTTTATGTAACCATATTTTGTCTGGCTTTGTGATCGTATACAGTTGGAATTCTTTTTTGAGTTTAAGTTCCTCTCGTCCTATGTGTTATGCGGGCTTTTAATGAAAGAGTTTTCTTGTCGCCATCATGTGGGCAAGAAAAAGGATTGTGTTTCAACGTCTATTTCGACCTTACTAATCATTTTTTCTTTTTCTCTATAATGGAAAGAATACACAAATAGCTACGAATAAATAAAAAGAACGATACCTACACAATAGGTATACCTACTTAATTCGTTTTTAGAATTTTCAAACTGTAGTTACAAGATCAATCATTTTGTATCAGAGTTTAATGCTTATCTCACGAGTAGCTTTGTGTGACTACCTTCTGGATTCGGCAACATAATGAACTTTAGAATCGCGTCAGTTTCGCGCATAAAAATAGTCTATTTAAACGCTTTAAGATTGCGCCCAATCCTACCGACTGACTGCGCTTATCGCTAGATAAGTCGCGAGACCAGGCGGAAGGCTTTTAGGGTGAAGACAATAGTAGCACATGTAATTTAATACTATTACTAGTGTAGTAGTGTAGGTACAAGTAACTACTATAGAGTGGGATATAGAATGAAACTCATGGACGACTGTTCACCGCAGATGTTAAGCACTGCAATTATTTTCTAAAATTTTAGGTACATAGCTAGGCTTTGGTGGTTTAACAGTTAATTGGTTCAACAAAATATGAAGTGTGGAGTGACGACGGTCGACGTCGGTTACGCCAAAGTAACTTCTGGACTGTGATTATTTTATTTTCTCGGTCTCACCTATAACTCACTTAATAAAGCTTATTACAAATTTATTTGCGGTTGGTAAATAATTAATCGCGGCCTATGTTGATGTATGGGGACAACAGTTTTCCAACGCCAACGTTAAGTTTGTAATATATAACGCCTGTTTTTTTTTACTAACGTACCACTATATAAAGTTATCATAGACATAAAATTGGACGCCTCGTCAAATCGAAGCTACCATGGCAATTCCAGCTTGATATGTATCATTTTAAAATGTATTCTAGGGAACCTGTACTAATAAGATTGTTCTTATGATCGTTGCAATTGAAGTAGGTAGGTAGTACGAAATAATTGCTCCGCTATAAGTAGTTATTAACAGTTATATAGCTAGCAGGCATCGACCTACCATCCGCCGTATAATTCGTTATGCTAATTTAAGCTCCGTTTCTTCCCTTGAACATTGCATTCGTCATGCTGAAATTGAGATTTAGTTAATCTATGATAAGCCAAAATGTTTAGGTATCTAAATGTAGGCAATAATATAATTATGATCTCAGCCATAGGTTTAGCGGTTGAGATAAATAATATAGATATTTACTTAGGTAGGTATTCCAGGTCTCTACCATAGAAGAAATACAAGTTTACATTACTAGAGATGTATCGACTTGTCGGGGAAGCCGAGTCTCTCCGGCCATATTTGTAGTTGGCAATTAGACGGCTTAGAACTAACCTGCTTGTTGCCCTGTTACTTTATTCATAGGTCTATTAGTCCGAAAGTGATTGTAGATATTTTAAGTAGGTATTTGAGGCACGCTAAAAACTTGTTTAATACTTCTATAGTACCCAATCAGAAAACCGGGGAAATTTGGCCGGGGATAGTGGGGCTAAATAAACTTTTATATTATACTACGATTTTACGATTAATTTATGTACAAACAAAATTATCTGTATTTTTTAAACAGTAGGTAGGTACGTAGCTCATAGGTCACTCGATAAGTTTTGAGATACTCGTAGCTAATTTAAAAATGGAATGCATCTGTATTATTTAATAAAAAAAGCAAATTTATTTAAAAAAAGAAAGCAAGTAACCAGGTTGCTGATTTATAAAAAATAATGATATTCAAAAAATAGTAATTTTGTTTACGTATTTTTCTTTGCTATAATGGAGCGAACATTTGCGGAATAATATTTTATAATTTAAATTTGCTTTAACTGAAAAACTTAGTGAATCCTTTCACTATTACAATCAGCGGCATAGCCCCATAGGGCATTCCTGCTCCTGCGGCGTCCTGGGTACACACAGAACGCCGCCATCGCGAAAGGCCGCGAGCGTGGGAAACTTCCCCGTCCATCACGCCCACAGCCCCACCAAACGACGTCACGCGCGGCTGCGCCTCGACGTCGCTCGGTTCGCCGGCGACGGGGCAGACTAGCCCCGCCGCCTCCCCCCACGGGATAAAGTCCCCGCGGGAGAATGCGACCGCGTCCTGGACCCCCTCTTTTGCTACACATCCGGTACGCCTATCACTGACGACAGGGGCGAGGAGCAAGCAGGACTAAAGGACCGTTAGGTGGAGGGTGGAGAGGCCTGAGAAGGTGCCTCATCTTCCCCCTCCTCCATCCGCATCGGAGCCTGGGAGCTAGGCTCTTGGCCCGTCGCCGCGGATGGCCGGGTAGCCTTAGGAGGCTTGCAGCCCGCCTTCCCCATCATATAGCTGGCGGGCAGATTGCCCGCCGCGCACACGGGGCAGTGGGGAGCGGCAGAACATGCCGCTGCCGTATGCCCCGGTTGACCGCAGCGGAAACAAAGTCCGCTGCAGTCAAAACTACTGGTGCATTGCGGGCGCAAGTGCCCCGCGCCCATGCACCGGTAGCACCTCATGGGCCTCGCGTCGAGAACAGTAATTTTCGCCGCGGAGAAACCCACAAGGAGTCGGCCCGCCTCTGCCAAGATTTTGGCCGAAGCGACGGGGCAGCGCACCCACGCCGCACCAACTCCACCGGGGCCTGGGCGGATAGCTCCAACCTTCACGCTTCCGGTGGGACACTTAGCTTTCCGCTCTATCGCCTCCCGGACCTCCTCAGGCGTCACAGAGTCGTCCAGGCCAGAGATGCGCAACTCCGCGCACTTCATTGGCCTGACGACCCTTACGCCTTCTTGTCCCTCCGCGAGACGCCTCAGCGTCTCCGCCACGAGGTCGGCCTTCCTCGCGCCCTCTGTCCCCGAAACTTCGAGGAGTCGGGCCCCGGTCTGTGAGCGGCGAAAGCTCACCTGCACGCCCCCAGTTGCCACAAGAGCAGCCTTTGCCCCGCTGAAGAGGCTGGCGTATGTTACGCCCCTACTCTCCGCCTCCGGTGACACCGTCACCAGGACGGCGGCCGTTTTCGGCGGAGACAGTTTCGGCCTCTTCTTACCACCTTGTTTCGCTGGAGTGACCTCTTGTTTAGAAACAGTGGCAGTCACCCTCTTCTCTTTACGGCGCAGTGATTTTTTGCTCCGTACCGTTTGCCAATCCTCAATAGAGGAGGCAGGAGCAGGAGCAGGCGCAGGAGGCATGGCGCGGGGTGCGTCTTTCGGCGCACCCGCCGATGGGGACCGGGGCTTGCCGCCCCGTGACCGGACTCCAGCGTGAGTAGCCGCCTCACCAGGCGACCTTTTCGTCTTCCCCGGGGCAACCACCGCAGTAGAAAACCCAGCGCGTCCCCCAGACATGAACCCACTCCTAACACAAGCCTTTGAGCTTAGCTGGAGGGGTTAACAAGATTTCTAGTAATGTGGGACTCAATCCCACATTGCTAGTTTACATAAAAAGAAAAAAAAACAACGTTAACTGATTCTAAACTAAGCAGAGCTTGTAGGCAACTGATACTCATTTTTTTATTTTTTCAGGATAACAAACAAATCATGCTTAAGACTAACAATATTTCTTAAAAAACAATTAGGTAATTACGCAACCAGCACCGTTATCAACAAAATAATACTTACATTACAGAAAATTTTTATAACAAGCAAATTTTAACAAATAAGGTTCGTATACTTACGCTTAAACATGCGTTATGGAGACAGTTAATAAGTATGTAAATTACAGGCAAGTGTCAGAAAAATTTTCAGAAATACATTTTTTTAATTGACTGAGTGACAAAAACAAATAGGTCAATATATCAGCAAAGTGATAATTGTAACTCTTCATTAACCGCCTCAAAGGCGCTCTTTCTCCTGCGTTGGTTCTGCTCCACTTAGGTGCAAATAAACAATGTGTGTAAGTATTACAATACGTTGGGAACGACTCGGTATACGAAGATATATTTGGTTAATAAGTTTATTGCAGTCAATTTTGTTATGATATATTTTATAAGTAGTTGTTAGGACATCTATACTATCTATACTAATATTATAAAGAGGAAAGATTTGATTGTTTGTTTGATTGTTTGTATTGAATAAGCTCCGAAACTATTGGACGGATTTAAAAATTCTTTCATCGTTGTGAAGCTACACTAACTCCGGGTGACATGGAACGGGAACTACGCGGGTGAAACCGCGAGGCGTTCGCTAGTATTTTATAAAGATACGATAGGTCAAAACATTGTCTTCTCAGTTTAAGAGTTGACAGCGAGGTGAGGAGAGTATGATACGATAGCCATTTTCGCACTGACTCAATTTGGTTACTATATTTATCATAAAAATGGGTTCCAAACACACGTAGCATATTCGAGCTGAGATCTGATGAGTGACTTGTACAATAGTAAGAATGAAGAAGGTTTTTTAAACGAGTCGCAGGACCGTCTTATAAAGCCGTATAGTTGAAAACCCCGGGCTGTGCTGTGATCGACGTGAGCATCAAAGTTCAATTTCGAATCAAAGAGTACCTACACCTAGGTCTTTGATCATGGATATATTTTCTAGGGTTGTGTTACAGAGTGAATAGGAGTATTTAACGACGTTAACTTTTTTCGTGAATGAGATGGATTTACACTCCAAGTGTAAATCCATCTCATTCAAGTAAACTCAGTTGTAATTTATTGGTTGAGCAGTAAAATGAGAGCCGATCGAGGTCCTGTTGCAGTTTAACGCAGTCCTCGATGGAACTCACTTTACGATTATATATTTATATATATAATCGTAAAGTATATTTCTGAATATACATACACCTGTTTTATCCTGGGTGGGTATCGAACCCACAACCTTCGGCTTAGCAGTCAGGGTCATTAACCACAAGACCAACAGGCCAGTCAATGGTATACAACAGTAGCATTGCCGAAAGTTTTCCAAGCTCTGCCAAAGAGGAAACTAAAGACGGCTTCAGGGAATCATGCTGCATCACGACAACGCTTCGTCACATACGTCCCTCAAAACAATGGCATTTCTTGAGGAACCCGGTATTGAAACCTTGCCCCATCCACCCATACAGTCCTGATTTATCTTCCTGAGATTTCTTTTTGTTCCCGATAATCAAGGAAACAATAAAAGGGTTTTTTTTCGTTTCCCGAAACTACAACTTCGTAGGCGGCTACGGCGGAGCGATTACGTACCGAGTCGTCGCGGACACGCGGCGATTGCCCGACGATAGTGGATCGGAATCGTCGCGATTCTCTCGCCCGTGGTGACGGTCCCTTATTTATCTTGAATATTTTTGCAACAGAAAGATTTTCGTTCAGATATTGTTGTTTAGCAGGGACCTACTCAAAATAAAACGAAGTTACTTAATTGGTGCACGGATAACAGTAAAGCTTACTTTGAGTATGCGGAACCAGTAAAAAGCCGAGGCACTGTTGCCATCTAGACCCTGTTTATATTATACTTAGGTCTGGGTATAGTAATAGTAATCTTTATTTGCATAAAAGGCAGATAGCAGAATATGTAACATTGATCATTTATAAATTACATAGTGGGTACTTATAAACTACATCTACAATCAAGTGGATGAAGCGCTGTTCTCCTAGCTCGGCTAATAGTTAGCCTGTATTATGTATGTGTGTGGGAGTGAGTGTGTGTGTGTGTGTTGAGTGTGTATAAACCATGAGGTGTGGTTATCCTGTTTTACATGCATCATGACAACAAATGTAGGTAGGTATATAGTTAATGTGGTCTTGGTTTAAATAAATTACCCAAAAAGGAAACATCTAGACTGTATTGTATGTATTTGTATATTGATGTAGGTACCTATACTATCTCGAGGTATTGAAGCAATAAACACTGGCCTTGGTACGTGATGAGTTTCTTGATACCAATATTTGTATTAACAAACCTTAATCATTGGTTGTGGTGTGTAGAGAAAGCACAGATACGTAGCACATACCTATATATCGCACGGCATGGCAAACATATTGCTAGGTAGGTTTTTTTGTCACTAAAGGGGGACATCAACGTACCTTTTGCACCTGTAGAATTGCAATACACTTAGGCAGATAGATAATATCTAGATACAAGTATTCACAACTACTTTGACTGCCTCGGTGGCGTAGTGGGAGTCTGAACCTACTATTTTCCACAAGAGGTTTTGAGTTTGATTTTACACAGGTCACCACTATGTGTGTTCCACCCAGAAATTACATTGCCGTACCTACTGTGCGTCCGAGATAGTTGTAAAGACCCCCACGACATAGGGCTTGTACCCTACCTGCGAGAGTTAAGAGAAGTAAAAACCAAGCAAGAGATGAAGAGGATGTCGGACCGTGCTCAATATAGCGTTCCGCAGATCGATTTGTATAATTGCACCAGCAGAAGAGCTTATGCTCATGCACACACACACACTGCGCTCCAAACACTTTTATATAAATACCTATCTCCTTTCTTACGGCCGGTCTCAATAATCTAACTATCGACGGATTTGGCTACTAGAGGTAGAATTTTGACGTATTTTATATGGAGTTCATGTCAAATATATAATATCTCTATTAGTCAAATCTATCGATAGTTAGATTATTGAGACCAGCCGTTAGACATATCTGTCTAAGAAAGGTGATAGGTAGGTATTTGTGCCTACCTACCACTGCACATTATTTTACAGACTGCTTCATACACAAGGCAGCATATAGACACCTGGTTATAATTTCTCAAGTCGTTTATACTTTAATATCTTCCTTCAGGTACGTACCTACTAATTAGAGGGAAGATAACTAAACAGGTATTTTTTTGCATGAGTCGGACGTTTTATCCCATATTTCAATTCGTATTTCGCTATACCTACTAATAATTCATGCACAAGACAAAAAAATGCTTTTCTTTTGAAGAAACCTTGTAATGCATTAGGTATGTAATGCAAGTACACAGAGGCTTGACATAATTGGGTAGGGTACCTAGATATGGAGTGATTAATTTTATTGATAGTAACGATGATTACCGATTAAGTAAGTAGGGCAAGTATTACCTACATATTGGTTAAGGTATACCTACTAAGCAACAACAGTTCTAAGGAAGTAAGTACCTATTTTTGTACCCATTACTTGTAGGTAAGCTTTTTTCATTGTCAAGCTGTTTTTTTAATTATGTAAGATAATAATACCTGAGAAAAATATAAAAAAAGTATTTCTGCTGTCCTTACGCAATCTCAAGACGCAATGCACTGACGGGGCTATCGACCTTCCCACAGTTACTTGAAATAACTGTTAAGTTGTTGGAAATAACTTGGTGAAGCACAGGGCGACCGCTGGCTCAAGCCAGTCGCGCATGTCCACGGGACTCGATCGCAATTCTTATCACTTCCTTACAAAGTTACAATAAAAGTAATCATGAGTAAATTTATAGTTATCCCCATAAGTTTATGTTCTATTTTATTTGTACTAACGGACTGCACATCAAGCTTTGATCAGAGGCAAACGGGAAGTTTAAATGTACAGATTGGATTAAAGAATATACAATTAATTGCTTTATTAAAAGGCGGGAAGGAGGAATATGTGGTAAGGATTACACAATATTTTAATTATATACGTAGTTAGATTTTATGTATAGACTTGGTCAAGTACCCACGCATTTTAGGCGGGTAGATAGATAGATTAGTGACAAGCAAACATTGAGACACATACCGTAGATAGGTACGTAACTATTGTATGGGAACGTTTATGGGAATGGCACTAGTATAGGCTGCAGACTATTTAATTATAATTGACCCAGGTAATAAAGGATTTAGATACTTATCTATTTTATGGTTGGCAAATCCTAATAAAATAAATCAACCAAAATTTTTATTTAATTGTTTTGTTGCATTGGTGTTAGAAGTAGAATTTAAGTAAATATAAAATAGTTTAAGTGATAAATTCGCAATTCCCTAAAAAGCTCTGGTGGCTTTAAAACACAATATCATGTGCGATTTCCTGTAAGGTGAAGCAAAATATTATTTCCCTCCTTAACCAATCTTCTGAATTTATGCAAAAAACTTGAGTGACACCTCTACCTAGAAAATAATACGTATTTCAATTAACTTTGCAGGACTACGATTATGCATACGATTATTCAGAGATGACCATCAAACCACAGGGCGGAACAACACCAAAGCCGTCAAACGTAACGAATACACAGACTCAAAGCAATGTGACTACTTCGTCGCCTATAGAACAAACCATCAACTCGTCCATGACACAAAGCTCAACTTCACTCACAGTAAAACCTCTCAATGACACAGAAGACGATAATAACAGTACAGCAAATATGAATGTTGCAGAATCCATTATCAATACTACTGTAAATACTCCGGAAAAAATCATAAATCATCCCGCCAATATGGAGCATTCTAACAATTCTTTAGACACAACTACAACGAAAGTTTCAAGTGATGTGTCCACTACTATAACACCAAGTCTGCCTAATAATATGAGTACCACGGAGACTGCCACTAAAACCAATTGTAAAAGGGGCTTTGTTCAAAATCATCAAGGAAAATGTGAATATAAGGGCCACGGAACTACAAATGCGTAAGTATTATTAATACTGTTAAAGTGGGGTTGGGTAATATTTTGACTATTACGTTTAAATATATATTTTTTTAGATTTTTGCAAAATCTTTTAAAGAAATAACTATGTAGATGCGTTATATTTAAAGTTAAAAATAAAAATAAATAAATATACTCCTCCTAAAATGAGCTTTAAACTATAGTACACTAGATGGCGAGACGTTTACAAACCACTGCGTGTCTAAATTCGAGAGTTTAGATACGCAGTAGGTAGCAGTAAAGGTACTTTTTTATGTGGATTAGGCAATTAAACGTGTGAAATTTAAAAAAAACCCACGGTTTTTTCCAAATTTAAGCCATAGCGGATAACTAGTGAAAAAGTAACAAATACCTAATTCTTCGCGCATTTATGTTATTTATCTTGACTTATGGATTAATGCCCCGTTTTTATCTTCACTTGCGCGGTAATAGTATCTAAATGGACACGTATTAATTCCAACTGAATTAGCTTAATAGTATAAAGTAGGTAAATCGAGTTCAGAAGCGAGCTTATCTACAAGGAACACAAGCAATTGAAATTTTACGATATCGCTGTTGTGGTGGAGTACCAGTAGGTATTATAGTACGTATTTTACAACGGTTTTGCAGAATGTACCTTTACTCAAGTGTGTTAGGCATTGTTTGTTTCAAGTGTTTTAAGTTATGCTTTATTAATGCCAAAACAAAAAACGTAGGCATTAATGCTTGATAGCATAAATGAACGGTAGTTAAATAATTATGAATTTGATATCTTTAAATATTTTCGCAACAGACCCCACAGGTTGTTTTACACAGGGGACTTTCCAAACATTATTTTGCCTGAATACACATCAGTTTTTAAATGCGTAACATAAAAACAGTCGAATTTGAGAATACATAGCATCAAGATTTATCTATCCAAAAAACCAACCAACTTATAAAAACTAAGTTGGTTGGTTTTAGTCATTTGGCTTGGGTTTTTGGATAAATCAAGATTTATCCCATAGATTTATTAGCAACATTAGTATAGATAGCATTGGGATGCTATCTATACTAATGTTGAAGTCATTTAGCTATGAAATGTCAGATTTCTAATTTATAGAAAATTTGTATGAAACAGCGTAAGATATTCCCAATATTATATCCTATTCTTTTTGCAGACTTTACAGTCTTGTTTTTTACCATTATTATTATTATAATGAAAATGTTTCTTTTTCAGATTGCGCAGAATAGTGAAGCTTGCTCAAAGAATTAAAATTGGAAGAAAATACACAGAAACATAAATTATGCATGTCTAATATCTCAAATATTCATTAGTAATAATAATAATTTCATTGTTGATTGCCAAATTAATATGTTATTTATATTTTGATCAACAATGTAAACAAAGACTGTTCAGAATAAACTTTAAATGTCTACACAATGTGATATTATTACAATATCCTTTGCTATTTTAGTTTCCATATAGAACTATAGAGCATACTTCCTTATATGAAGTGTAACTTCTTGCAGTTTTGTTGTTACATCAATGTGTATGTGCATCTAATTTAAATACATTTACATAACAACAAAACCAGTTAATGATGCAACAACGATATTGTAAATCAGGTTTCCTTTGCATTTGAAGGTTTTCTTACACCTAATAATAGAAGTCTACTTCAGATGTTTAGAAATAAAATAAAATCTGTAAATAAACTCAAGTTATTTATTTACATATAAGTGCATCTGTTCAGCACAGTGTGCGCATAGTGTAGAATTTTAATATTTCAACATAGGACGGGCACTAGAACATTTCACATTTGTTGGCTTTGTACTATCAATGTTGAGCTTGGAAATCATGTGCTTGGATATCAATGTTAATGTAATTTATTAAAACAAAATATCATTACCCACAATAAATAGAAATATACTAAACAGCATACAATCACACAAATTATAAGTAAGTATAGGAAGTTTAATTATAGGAAGATTATAGTTTGCAAAGGCAGAACAACAGTGGAATGAAAGCGCCTATTGTAATAAAAACAGGTATCAACACAGAACTTTCGTCCATAGAGTATGGGTCAGGTTGTTTTGGCCCACTAGCACGTCGAGATTTAGAACTTTTTTCTTCCACCTCATCCCTAGGCTCCTCAGTTTCATTCTCTGGCCACACCAATGGTGGCAGTTTAGGCACCTCTTCTATTGTGCCTCTCATAACATACAGAGCATTAATTTTAGGGTTATCTCTGTATCCCTTGATGAATTCTACCTTAATTTTCCCGCCTCTAATGTCAGATTCTTCTTCATTATAAAATAGTTTACCATTTTTGATTGAGTAAGGGACATACTCATCATGAGCAACACCACGGCCTACTTTATCGAAAATGTCCAGGTCAGCTACAATTGTGTGGTCTCCATTTAAAACCACGTCAAACACTTTCATATTAGGCGCATTGAAGTACACTTCACTGAATTTCAAAACTAATACGTAGTCCCCATCTTTGCTTGCAGGAATGTCATAACCAAACGTGCTGTGGTGGTATCTTTCAGTTTGGTATAATATTTCATCTTTTGGATTCACTCTTCCTATCATAACGAGTTGTTTACCGTAATCCGATGCGGTTCCGATTCTTCCTTGTAATGGATCTTTATCATAATGGATCCCATAAATATCTGTATGTGCTGGTCCACCAGCGTTAATTGCATATATTATTTCACCAAGACCCGTAGCAGTTTTTAACACAGAAAATATTGTAACAGCGGTATAAAACAGTAACTGGCACATTTTTTATGATGACGAGTGAAGATCACTCTGAATTATAAATTACAAAAACACTTGTGTCTACAACTATGTACACTTGATTAAACGGTAATTACTAATACATTGTTATTTCATATTATTTCTATTCTACTGAAAACTATAATTGACACCGTAAGCAACAACCGGCAATCTGCAAAACAGGCATTTGGCAAATCCTGAATCGATTTTTTAAATTGTGTTTTAAGATTTGGAACTGGGTTTTTTCAGCCACACTGATATTCTATTGAAATAAAATGAGTTATGATTGTCTAAAAGAGCAAGTGTTGTATTTATCCAATATATACAATATGTGGTTATGTATGGATTACTATTGTAGGTAGGTACATTTCAATTCGTTAGATTTTTCACTAGAAGGTTGCAAACTATTGAAAGTCATGCGTGCCTTTGTGCACAAAATACCGAGAGCGGTATTTATGCACTTGCATTTAGTATGGAGCTGCTGAGCTGAGGAGCTGGTGATATAATAAGTCCGGCCATAAATACTGTTACATAAAAACTTTTCTTTTTTTCAACTTTTTTAATTACTTTGAATTTAGAACGCGTTTATTATTTTTAAAAGTTCTTTCCATTTCGCGCCGTTTTACATATTTTTTCGTGTTCATTATCAACTTACAATATGGATTGCGGTGACCGCCTTGCACAAAGTGGGTATGGAGCCGTCGGTCATATTCCAGACGGCCGGACTAGTTATATCACCAGCTCCTCAGCTCAGCATCTCCATACAAAATGCAAGTGCTTAAATACCGCTCTCGGTATTTTGTGCACAAAGGCACGCATGAGTTTCAATAGTTTGCAACCTTCTAATGAAAAATCTAACGAATTGAAATGTACATCTACAATAGTAATCCATACCTAACCACAGCAAAAAAAAAACTGGGATATTATGGTAGTTACCTATAAGTAACTAATAGAAACCCGTTGTTTTTCCTGTTCACCATTTATTAGTCACGTTCGTACTTCCATTTCTTTGTGGCGAGTTTGTTTATCATTAATAAAACGTGAGTTCGTAGTGATAGGTTCATTAGTTGTACGCTGTCAGTTACATAACGTGAGCTGATGATACATCGTCTCATATTGTCATGTAACAAATCTGTAGATATTTCTCTTCGATCTTTTCGTTGCGTTGCCAATGTTTAATTTACTCATACGAGTAAGTATTTGACAAAAACCGTTTCAGTAGTCAGTATTTCTCTTTTATTTTGCAACTACCAATTTTCAGTGTCCCGCAAGTTTCTCTTTAAAAAGTTTCCGTGTATTGTATAGTGAAATTTCCCACAATTTTGCAACCCTTATTTTATCCCCCTAAGGGAAGAATTACCAAAAATCCTTTCTTAGTCGATGTCTATAACATAAAAAGCAACAACAATTTCAGAGCAGCTGGGGCTATAAACCTGAAATTGTTCTGCGAACCTGCAATTGCTCTGCGTCAGTGGCGGATCCAAGGGGGAGCTAGCGGGCTCAAGCTCCCTCCAAAATCAGTCACCATTCAGCCATTCGATTCGTTTATGTGGTGTAACCACGGCCCTATCTGGTTCAAGCCTCCAACGACAGTCCGAGCCCCCCCAAATTCTGGATCCGTCACTGCTCTGCGTTGATGAATCAGTCAACCAGTCAGGGCAAGTAGGGACGATAGGGTAGCCCCGGACACTTGAATAAATGGTGAATAAAACACAAATAAAACTTTATTTTATAACATTCTTCCATCAAATTTTTTGAGAATAATTTGGTCTTATTTTTTGGTAAAAAAGGTATGTGAGAGATTATTCATACATATATATTATTCAATGGCGGCCCAACTGTTTTTGGCTTAAAATGCTTTTAATGTATCTTTAGAGTGTGAATTATAATATACTAACAACCTCAGGCTCGTGGCTTCTTTACATTACTTCAAATAACTTCGTAATAAAAAAAATATTACAAATTAACCTTTCAGTACCAACTTCCTACTTTTGTCACACTACCATCCTCACATCTCTGAGACTCCGAAGCAAAATCGTTGTTTTCTGTCAGGTTTAAGGCTTAAACCTCACAGTCGAAACTCAGTAAAATAGTCTATAGGTGGTTAAGGTCATAACTCAAAAAAAAAGCGGGGCGATACTAAATATTTTCCAAAACATAAATAACATAAGTTATTTAGTGTTCCGCTTTGTGTTACTTAAAGAAGCCACGACCGAAAGGTTATTAGTATTAAATCATCCTGTGTAAACGCAATCTTTACATTCCTGGTACTTCAGTACCCATTCCATTCAGTACCCATCCAGTCTGATTTAAATGTTTCTCTGCATATGATGCATTTGGTCTCTTTTTCATCTTGTTTTTCTCTTCCACTAATTCTCTCCTTGAATTTAGGCATATTTAATGTCTTTCAGACATTTTAGGTTACTTTACTTTAGGTTAAATGTTAGTACAATGTGAATTTGTAAAATAACCCTCGATACCCTACATTATCGTGTCCGGGGGTACCCGTAACATTTTAAGACAGCTCTTAAATTCTTAAAACCTTTATATAAATAAACTTTCTTAAATTATTGAATAACACACGGACTTTGCACACATGTATAGTACTTGATAACCTTCAATGAAGAAGTAATTTTTATAGACATTTCCTGCCAATTACTTTACATTTTTGAAAGATAGAAAACATTTCAACTTCGATTCCTGAGTCTGGATTTCAAATTTATCTATCTTTCAAAAATGCAATTGTATTTGAACCTTCAATGAAGTTTGACAGGAGCAACGAATTTTTTTTAGTGGGAACACTATCACTTAATCACAACTCCCTTGGTGCCCACACTGCAACTTTCAGTAAACAAATTATTGTACTCTGTGGCTGCAACTGAACTGCATTTGTTTCTAAGAGGACACACATTTTATGATAACCCTATATAACACATTTGTTCGTAAAGGGTCTCTTAATTCATCAATTTCAATATTGTAATGTATCTCATTACGTACTTGAGCGTTTTTGTAATGTAAAACGCACGGTTTATCAAGATGCTCCGTCAAAAACGAACGGTATTTTTTAAAATCTTAGCAAAGAGTTTTATGTCACAAAAGTGGTCAACATTTTATGAATAAAATTTCTTTTGGGAGTTAAAATATAGTAAATAAACATTTAATTCTTTATTAATATTATTATAATTAACTTAATTTTGACCATAAATTACGAATATTTATCTGTAACAAAATACAAAAATATTAATTTACTTTATTAGTAATACTGGCTGTTTTTGTGCCTTTGCCTTAAAAAAAAAGCGCTGACATGTGCGTGCATTGATAATTTGTAAACAAGTAAAAATTAGGAGCTGTAAAATGGCGGCAAACTAATCGGCCATTATTTTTACAGCACCGAGTTTGACTTGTAAAAAATGATTTGAATACGTGATAATTGACTAAGAACGAGACTTTGTGCATGTAATAAGCGCATAAATACTTGACACTGGCAGAAATTAGCCGTTAAAACGGCTAGATTGCCATAAACTAAAAGTAGAAATAGATGAAGAAGTAAAAATTATTCCGCGCGCTTTTTCTTTTCGCTGTATTGTATTTTTATTAATTTCCTCGCAAATCTATACTACAAACATATTGCTCAGCTTTATAAGCTGAGCAATATGTTTGTTTGTTTGAACGCAGCAATCTCAGGAACTACGGGTCCGAATTGAAAAATTCTGTTGGGTAGCCCATTTATCGAGGAAGGCTAAAGGCTATGTAACATTACGCTACGATCAATTGGAGCGGAGCAGCAATTAAAAATCTTACAAAAACGGGGAAAATTGACGCTTAATACGAAGTTGCACGGGTCTGCTAGTATGTTATAAAACGTCGTATGACATACGTGCGCTTTGATAATTACAGCCTCTGCTTTCTTATAGCCCTCGCCTACGGCCCGGGCTAGCAATATCGCCTCGTTTGTAATCTTCAACTTACCGTACAATTTTCAACTAAACGCGGTTTAGTTACTTGAGAATAGAAATGTCCGGGACTACGCGCCGTCCGAGGCTACCCGATTATACCCATACGAGTACCTACGTAGGTACTTAGATACTAAATTACTTTCGTTTGTATTTGTATAAAAGTCTGCGTGATTTGAAAAGTAATTGTATAAGCTAAGCCGGAGGGGGTCGTGGTTTCGATTCCCAAACGTTGTGTCATCCACAATTGTTGTTCCGAGGCTGGGTGTACTTTGTGTTCGGGATTTGTATGTAGATAATATGGGAGTTCTCTTAAAAAAATGCCTAAGAAGGTACCGTGCTGAATTATTTTAGTACCAAGGATCACCCTTAAAGTAATTTTAATGACTGAAATTCAAGTAGTGCCTTATTGTTAAATTAATTTGCCAATTCAAATGTTATTCGATAGCGAAGTTTTATAATTAGTAGTAGTAGTTTCATTAAAAGTTTTTAGATACAGTACCAACACTGTATCTAAAAACTTTTAATGAAAATGGATAGATTTCCTTTTGTTTTCAATTAGGTACCTATTACCTTGTAGCGTTATTGAGTGGGTATACCTTACGTACAGGCCTATCTATTTGCTTTGCCTATCTACACTTCTGAAGGAGCTTTAACACTGAAAAATTTAATGAGGTAGGTATTATACCTCGATGATTCATACTTTTTTAGTATCACAGTCATGTCCTTTCGGCGTTTTAGGACCACAATGAGAAATGACCAGTTCTTGAAATGACCACTTCTTTAAATGCCTACTTCTAGAAATGACCACTTCTTAAAATGCCCACTTCTTGAAATGACCACTTCTTAAAATGACCACTCTTTTAAATGACCGTTTCTTGAAATGACCACTTCTTGATTTTTTCTGTTATTTCTGGGAATATAACAATAGACATGAAACCACCTTTTCTTTAGATTTTGACTTGATAACTGGCCACTTGTGGGGCTAGCATACCTACTAGAGTTTAATAATGACATTACTGTCATTTATGTCTTCAATAATGTGTGTGAAAATCTAGTAAACAGACTTACGATGTTTGCATTTAAGACATGATAAATCCCCATTTATGTTTGTTTTTATATAAAAGTTAAAAGCATCAATACGGCTTGCAAGTGCAAGTCGGACTCGCCCACCGAGCGTTCCGTACACAAATTTGTAGGTACATATTATAAATAGTTCAGAAATCGAGTCTCGCGTTTTATTTATGATTAAATTAAAAATGTATAGATTTTACACCTTTTCACAATACTTGTAGTGTAAGACAGTATTAGTTGCCAAATTTCATATTTCTAGGTGAACGGAAAATACCCTATAAATTTTGATTCCCTAGAGAGTGTGGAAACGTTTTTATTATTAGAGAACAAGTGGCTGGGCTTATTATATGAATTGTGATTGTGATAAACATAAATAACTGTCAGGTAATGGTCCTAAAATAATGAAAGCGTCTAAATATACTAGAAAAAGCTTATTTATATATAAATGGTCATTTCAAGAAGTGGTCATTTCCGGAAGTGGTCATTTCAAGAAGTGGACATTTCAAGAAGTGGTCTTTTCAAGAATTGGTCATTTCAAGAAGTGGTCATTTCGAGAAGTGGTCATTTTTAATTGTGGTCATTTCTCATTGTGGTCCTAAAACGCCGAAAGGGTTATATCTTAGCCGCCATGTTTGTTTTTTTCAAACGTCACCTATCTAAGAACATTTGGGCGGTCAAGACGAATCTAACGACGTATCTTATATATTTCTTGTGTGCGTGTGTATGTCACTGAACTCCTCCTAGACGGCTGGACCGATTTTGATGAAATTTTTTGTGTGAGTTCACGGGGATTCGAGGATGGTTTAGATTCACAATTGTACCCGATTTACAAAAAAAAAAGAGTCGAGACGAAGTTCGCCAGGACAGCTAGTAATATAGAATATTACATACTTACATACATACAAAATACGCGGGAAAAACATAACCCTTTCTTACAGTCGGGTAAAAATGTAAATTAGAAAAAATACATATTTATTATACGACGACGAATCAACAATAATAGTAATTTTAACTTAATTGCTTTAAACTTAAACATAAGGTACGATTTTTAAGAACATTATCCCTAAATCGTACCACAGTGCGCCTTAATCGTACTTAGAGACCAACTTTGTATTATCAACCTTATAATCACAGGAAATTACTACCTTACTAGTAATTTTGTTTGTCTACTGACTTATTCTGTGTCTGGGTGTAATTTACCTATAATATGTACGTATTTAGACTACACATACTTAAGAATGTGTATCAGTTATCTGGTTGTTATAGTACATGCTCTGCCTAGCTTGGGATCGATGGCGTTGTGTAAATTGTCCCGAGATATCATATTATTTTATCCGACGAGGATGTGGAAGCGTCAATATGTACCGTTCAACTATACTAATATTATATAGCTGAAGAGTTTGTTTGTTTGTTTGAACGCGGTAATGTCAGGAACTACTAGTCCGAATTGAATAAAATATTTTTCTGTTGGATAGCCCATTTATCTAGGAAGGCTATAGGCTATATAACACCACATTACGACTAATAGGAATAATAAATGTTGCAAAAACGGGGAAAATTCACGCATACGAAGTTGCGCGGGACAGTTACTGTTGATATAACATGGTCGTTCGAAAACTAAGTACTAGTGTACTTAGTTTTATTTAGGTATGTCGCTATAGCTGCTCTTCGTTTAGAAATAATGATCCCAAGGCAAGATTCCCCTACTTTACAAGCTTATACATAAATTAAGATTTTTTAGTAATTGCTTTTTATAGCTGTACTAGCGGACGCCTCGCGGTTTCACCCGCGTAGTTCCCGTTCCCGTGGGAATACAGGGATAAAAAAATAGCCTACGTAACCCATCAATTTTTCAAATAAGTCCAGTAGTTTCGGAGCCTCTTCAATACAAACAAACAATCAAATCTTTCCTCTTTATACTATTAGTATAGATAACCTATAAATGTACACAGAAATTATACCATACTTGCCTATCTTAAGGTATGGTGATGGGGCCATGATTTTGCACCATACTTAGTGTACCTATGTACCTAAACAAGTAGGAAGGTAAAGTAACTAGGTACCTACATAAGAAATAATATTTTATCGTCGATACCTACTTTATTGTATTCCCGGAATGCCAACTAATTCCCGCTAAAGCTGTAACGTTTTAGTTTCTCTAAAATTCTCGTCTGAAAAGGCATTCCACAAAGTTATTTTGATGAACAATTTCTTTACCGAAAGAATTCAGTGTACATTATTTTTTACCCTATAGGTAATAAGTATCAGTACCTAGTCTGTAATAATAAATTGAAATAAAAAGGAAAACGTATCAACCTATCTAAAGTTAGTCTCTTCCGGGGTATGAACTACTTCTAGAAGTACTTAATGAATATAAAAGTTAGATAGGTAAAATCTAGATATCAATTTATTTTCAGTCGGTCAAATTTTACATTTTGAAGACATATCAGCATTGTCTTTAGAAACGTATCGTCACTTTAATTTTATCCTGCGTAGTTCTTCTAACCGTAAGATACTGTTCTACATTGTAAGTTTATCATGTCGTTTTTACCTATGGCCTAAATTATTTTTTTTCTTCGTTTTAAAATGTATACTAGAAAACTTGGGTACCTTAAAATCCAAATGCCTGGGGGGACGGGTTATCTCCGAAGCGTCACCCAAGAGCCAGGCCTACCAAATTAACATATAAATCAATTAAAACAAGAATTCAAACGCGGGCAGCCATTAATCCAACCAAACCCACATTTTCAAGAAAATAACAGGTATAACATTTTTGACAGGTGTCTCTGCATTGACGTAGTGATACGACGATTCGAGTTGTAAAAATGGCGGCAATCTGACCGGCCACTATTTTTACAGCTCCGAGTTTAACTTGTAAAAAATGATTTGAATACGTGATAATTGACTTAGAACGAGACTATGTGCATGTAATAAGTGCATAAATACTTGACACTGGCAGAAATTAGCCGATAAAACGGCTAGATTGAGATTACTCAAAGAAGAAGAAGAAGACGTTCGATTCAATCGATTAGAATAAGTTGACTAATAAAGCGAACACAAATTGAAATACAAACTGACGTTTTTTTTCTAAATTATGTCCAAGTGTAATTGTTCCATTTAACATCGACGCTATGGAATGATTAATTATTTTGTCAATTGCAATGACATCTGGCCGGCGCGTATTTCTTGCTCTTGGGATCGAATTCGGTTAATATCAGCGTCATTTTTTATACTTTTCAGAAAACTGATGAAATTTAGTTTCCTGCCACAGTTCTATTTAGTCTAGCATTACAGCCTTCTGCTGGCTTTGTAATTCTGTGAGTATCTCCGTAGAAATCCCATTTTCCCAACATGTACCTACGGATTGTAAAGCCAGAACGAAACAAAATAATAATAGATTTTTTTAACTTTGTCATCTATTGGACAATCTTTTATGACGTATATCCAACCATCACTTTTATAATCGGGTGGCAGCAAAGCTAAAGCAGAACATAAGTCAACATGTCTTCTAGTTTTTTTTTCATTTAAATTTAAATCTTTCTTCCTTAACGCCTTCGAGAAATAAAGTAACAACCCTTGAAAACTGTGTTATGCGATACATTACTTAAGGCATTTATGGCTGCTTTTTCATAGTCAGTCCTGAATTAAATTGGATTCCAATTGGGAATTTGTGATTTAATTAGTTCAAACATAGTTTCGTTTACTCAAGGATATTTCCCAGCGTCTTGTCAGTGCATCACGTGACCAGAAGGCGGGACTTTTCTTTGCACAGAGAATAAGCATTGCCATACAACAATGCTGCCAGCCGGTTTACATCGATGGGGAGGAATTCTTCGACGCCTAAACTGGTTGTGACTCTTTATTTATATAATCCTTTTTTGTAGTTTACTAGGTAAGTTATAAATAATTAATTTAATTTTGGGTTTATTACTGAATTCATTATATGAAAAATTTGCAAATAAAATGATAACTGGTTTCATATGTTGATTTTTTATCCATATTAGTAAAATATAAATTAATGGTAATACATTATTTTTCTCTGGAGTACCTACTTACTTCCCAAGTCTCCATAATTTTTAAAATTTCCAATACTTTAGTGACTTGTTTGTTTAAATCAGTGCAGATTCCACCGTTGCAGTTTCTAAGCAATACATATCCACGACACTGAACCATTTTTGTTGACTTTTCTTTTTGTGTGTTCATAGCCCTCGTACAAGAGTATGGGTTCGCCTCTTTTTGGTTTATAATTATCAAATTTTGGGTATGTAGTAGATGATAGGCAACTATTATTTGGTTCCATCATAAAAAATACTGGCAATCTAAAATCAAAAGATAACTGCATTTAAACAAAAAAAAATGTATAGACTTTACAAGCAAATGTTGAAGGGTAACAATAACACTTACCCTTCAACATTAGTAACAACTTTTGCACTCTTACAACTTCTTCTTGCACAAACAGTTATCCGCCATTTTTTTCTTGAGATCAACTTAACGGTCGGCTAGTGGGCTTTAAAACAAAGCCGTTATAGCGTTGGGTTGCTTTAAATTAAATTATTATAAAGCTAAACACAGGTTTCGTACATAGGTATATAAATAGTAAATTATCAAGTCAAAAGTAAATTGACTCAAGAGATCAATCGTTTTAAATATTTTCTTAATCACCAATCATTTTTATGCTGTCTGTCCTAATTTCAAGTAAAATATCTCGAAGTAGAACGAAAACAATTTTAAAGAGAACAAAAAATGGAACAAAACATGAAAAGTAATGATTTAAATTAATTATGCAAACGTGATTTAAATTAATTATGCAAACGTTATGTTTGTAAAACAAAACTTACATTTATATAACAAAAATAGTGATATTCACTCTGTGAATACAAGAAATAAGCACAAATTGGTAGGTCAATATCATAGGCTTCATAAAACTCATAACTCATTCATGGGACTAGGTGTTAAATTTTTCAATAAAATCCCAGTCAGCATATCGAGTCTACCAGTAAATAAATTTAAGAATGTAGTCAAGAGACATCTTATACAAAGAGCTTACTATTCAATCGATGATTATTTAACGGATAAAGATAAATGGATGTAGTTCGTTGCTCCCTATTAATGTATTGTGTTGTATAGTTTATTGCATTTTACTAGGTGAATATTGTTGTCACAGTTTGATAATGTTACTTAGGTACTAGTTAAGAAAACGATTTACTTTTGTAAGTAAAGATTCTGCGTGATAAATTACGGCCATTCTTTTCTTTCCTTTGAAAAACATGTATACTTATTTATTAAGTAGCAGTAAATTGGCCAATATTTAAGCATATAAAGTTTTTACATCGTAAGTGGATGCTCCTACTATGTTGTGTCCATTGAGGCTGATGTATCCGATCTCGTGTACTCTTCTAATATTATTGACCTCTTTTTTTGCATCAGTCCTCTAATATGGTGTATAATATAATGGTGGCAGCACCTTACCTGCATATACAGTTTATAAACAGAGAAACAATGTAAACATTGGCAATTTGAAAAGAGTGGCCACGAGTTTTTATTGCCTGTTCTTTTCTCGGGCTTTACCTATTGTTTGCGAACAGGCATTACCAGTAAATGTAGAATCGACTTATCACAAGTGTAGTATTTTGCTTCCTAAGTGAATAAATCATTATTATTATTATTATTAAAAATCTTTTAGGACGAACAATGAATAAAATTCGGCACGTAACGTGATTTTTTTATGTGGGGCAAAAGACCGTTGAGCGAATGTGAAATAAATCAAAATAAAAGTAAAACAATTACATCTAAGTTAGTAGTTACAAGTTTACGAGTAACAGCCGACAATGTGAAAAGTAACAATAATTTTCGTATAATTTCCATTAAAAATATTCATAAATATAAGGTTGTTAGTGTAAGAAATAAAAGCAACACAAAACCTACTTCTTGGTCCGTACGGAACTCTACATTGTGCATGGCCGGACATCGCTCTATCGACATAAGTAAAATTAATAATACTTATTGAAATAGTTATTTTTTAGACGACTTCTGCAGTAGGGTATCTGTATCTGGATAGAGGCCGGGATGTGTAGCCCGGAAGTCGCTGCGACCTAAAATATCTATTGTGACACCTCTTTCTTCCTTAAAGGATATCTCCAAGTTCTAGTCTGACCATGAAGTCGACTATAAGTCTTGGTGGTGTGGCCTTAACGTCGTCAGTGTAAGTGTCCTCCGAGGTGCTGGCTTCTAGTGTGGTGAATTGCCTCGCAGCCACATAGGATGTGTATAGGTGTTTCCTCATTCTTGTGGCAGAACCTGCAAACATTAGTATCATTTAGACGCATCTTGTACATGTGTTTGTTTAGTCTGCAGTGCCCGGTTAGGGTTCTGGTAAGAATTCTGATTTGGTTCTTACTCATAGTAAGTGCCTCCTTAGTGAACCTTGCGTTGAAGCCCACTAAGAGCGCTTTGGAGTGCTCTTGGCCTGGCAACTTTGACCATAGCTTGATGCTTTGGTTTAGCCCCCATCTTTTGAGCGAGTTGGTAATGGAGCATTTGGGAATGCCGCAAAAGGGTTCAGGTCACCACGCTCTCCCCTCTGCCCCCATTCTGGCTAGTTCGTCGGCTATTTCATTTCCTACGATGCCACAGTGCCCAGGTACCCAACTTAGCGCTACATTATTGGTTTTACCGAGTTTATTTAGGATTTGGACACACTCTTTTACGAGTTTAGAATCTATCTTTTGTGAGCCTAGAGCTAGAATAGCTGCTTGACTGTCAGTAAAGATAGATATAGTTTTATTTTCATAGTCTTTTTGCAGGCTCTCTTGAGCACAGCCCAGGATCGCAAAGAGCTCTGCTTGGAAAACGGTGGCATGTTGCCCGAGGTTGCAGGATCTTTTGACCTTCGGTTGTCCCCCGTGGAATCCAGCCCCTGCAAGTCCATCCTTTTTCGAACCATCTGTATACCAAATGATGTCGTTGGAACTAGACTTACCAGGTATTCCTTTTTTCCATTCTAATCTGTCCCGAATGGTGGTTTTAAATAGCTTGTCAAAGCTATATTCGGATAGCATGACATCAGATGGCATTGCCATCATTTTGTCTTCTATGGTGCTGTTGTACAGGGTATTCATTGCCACTAATCTCCATTTTGTCCTACCTGCATTTTTTGCCCTCATTATCGCTGCCCTGGCTTCTATTTGCACCTGCACGTGCAGGGGATTCAGGTTAAGTAGTGCTTCGAGCGCCGCAGTAGGAGTGGAGGCAGTAGGGTACAATACAGGCTCTGTGTCGCGGGATACTTTACAAACATACATTTCACGAACACAAAGTACACCCAGACTCGGAACAACAAATTTGTGGATTGCCAAATACTTTACAAATACATTATAGCATTTTTGAAAGCTAGAAAAATTTGAATTCCAGACCCAGGAATCGAACCCGAGACTTCCGTAGCCAAACCGGCGCCGGAATCGAACCACCTATCTGGACTATGTTACTAGACCTCAAATTTTTCTATTCCTTGATGCTCGCGAGTTGGGCCCTCGCATGCGCCATTTAGTCGGTAGTCAAAGAACTATCACGACTTTTGTTATTGCTTCGTTACAGAAAGCATTTTAACAAATTATGATGTCGCAGGCCGATTATAGAAGTAATTTTTATAGGCATTTCTTGCCAATTACTTTACAAATACATTATTGCATTTTTTTGAAAGATACAAAAAATTGAATTCCAGACCCAGCAATCGAACCCGAGATTTCCGTAGCCAAATCGGGGCCGGAATCGAACCACCTATCTGGACAATGTTACTAGAGCGTACACAAAGTGATGTTCCGTGTGGGAATCGAACCCACTACCTCTTGCATATTATAGCAGTCTCACACTCCCACCGCGACACTGAAGCACTTGTTATTTCTAAAATTCAATTTAAATTAGTGCGTTTGTCAATAGTAGTCCTACTACAGTTTTAATAAGCAGCAAGTCAACCTGAATGATCTGAGAAATAAAAAACTGTTATACTCGGATCTCCTGAAGAGGTCAATGCGTCTTAAAATCTTTGAAATCATTTTTGTAATAAAAATCTTATATAACCTACGATAATAAATAAGTAAATTGTTTGTGTAATTTATTCTTTCACTAGGTAATTAATTAATAAATTATTTTACAATCTATCTAATTAATCTTTTTACTTAAATAATATATATTAGAAGTACTTAATCAATACGCTGAATAAAAAAATATCTATTTACCTTATTATAAAACAATCACGATTTAACTCAGTACCTCTTAAACTTTTATTACAATTGAAATTAATTAATAGAACTTGCCTTGTTTTCTTAATTTATTTGATTATTTCAATTATATTATTCAATTACTTTGAAACGTTTCTTGTATCATTAATATTTCAGCTACTAAATAAAGTATTCCATTTTGTCAGATCCAGACAGTAAAAACTTGGATCGTCACGTGCGTAATTGAAGATAAGTGAAAAGAATATAACAATGTGTATGCAAGTCCCGAATCAGAGGCTGAATAACTTAAAAATTTCGATCAAAAGAATAACAAAGAAAAGTCCTTTACAAAGAATGGAGAATAGAAAGAGAGGTCCTCTAGAAAATAGTTCCCAGAAAAGGTAAGTAATTTGGAGTAGGAAAAACGTGTGCAAGTATGTTGAGGAAAAGGCTTTAGGTCGAAAGGTTACGTGAAACGTGTTTGTTAGAAGTATTTACTTATTTAGATGTACAGAAACGTAAACAGATTTAGGAAGAACACAATTTCATTGCAAACTGGCCAAACGAAGATACATACGAGTAAGTCTCAAGGACCCTAATATTCACGGTGTGAGTGTGTCCGACTGCTTCGCAAGAGGTCGTGGGCTCGATTCCCACACGGAACAACCACTCTGTGTCATCCACAAATTGTTGTTCCGAGTCTGGGTGTACTTTGTGTCCGTGACTTGTATGTTTGTAAAGTCCCCCGTGACACAGGGCTTGTACCCTACTGCGATAGTACCTAGTCTTTAAAAAAAGTATTTTTAATGGCAAAATTATATACATATAAGTTGAGAATGACGGACATAAGGACAAAGTTTTTTTAATTGTATTAATTTTATATGTAATCTACACAATTATTATTAGGAACATTATTTTTATCTTGTATTCATTGATATAATTCTAATTATTCTCAATTACATTTACATTATCACACTATTATTTATATACATTTTAAATTGTTTTAAATGAATTTGATATAATATTTCAGTTATTGCGAATGGATTGTACTGTCAGCAATAAGAGATCTGTAATAAACAAAATAAATAAATAAAGTGATCATTTTAAATAGTTTTGTCATGTTGTTTTAGAAACATGTATGGAAGTTAGTCATTCCTACTCTTTAAATTCTTACTTTCTTGTTTATAACTTTGTCACACGTCTATCTATGCACATTGAATTAAACCTATAAGTATAGGCAGGTCAATTTTGAACTTTATTGACTTCCAATAAGTTTAAGAATGCGTAGGTAGGTGGGTATGTAATTTTGTATTAAGCTCTGTAATTTATGCAAATAATGAAAAGTAATTACTGACGTTGCGAATATAAGGGGAACAATTCTGAATTATCCGACACGAGGCCGACGGCTGCTTTTGATAAATTATTGGAGCTTTTTGTGACTTGGCCATGGTAACGTGGATTACGTCGGAGGCGGATCACGACGCGACCGGAGCGCTAAGTGGGCTCAAGTCCGAATCGGACAATGGGATTATGTTGACCCATCTCGACTCCCGAGTCTCGAGGCCCGACGAGAATAAAATGTTTGTAAGTATGCGAAATTCTTCACAAACAGATTTAACAATACTTTTTTTTACGTTTGTTTAAGATAAGTAGGGACCTTTATACAGCCATGTACCTAGTTGATTATAGGTATTTAAACAATTGTAAAAGTTGGCTATTTAAAGTAATTGAAATGAGTTTTAATCTTTCGCAGACTTCATCTACGACCCCAAGAGAGTAACTCAACCTATTAATTCCTCAAGTGAACACAACATAGGTATAAA
Source organism: Herminia tarsipennalis (assembly GCA_945859575.2). Classification (NCBI taxonomy): domain Eukaryota; kingdom Metazoa; phylum Arthropoda; class Insecta; order Lepidoptera; family Erebidae; genus Herminia; species Herminia tarsipennalis. The sequence goes on from OX243840.2 coordinate 14,523,116, forward strand.
TGTACCCCAAAGATTAGTATAGGCTAGGCTACCTAGAAAATAAAAAAAATATCAAAATTCTTTATACACTTAGGATGCAAAACCACTTTTGTGATACGTCGGAATTCAATTTGTGCCACAAATTATTTCGCCTATATTGTGTCACATTATTATTGAATGTATAGCTGAAGGTATATTTCCCGACAAATTAAAAATAAGTGTTATCAAACCATTACTCAAAAAAGACGATAAAGAAAATATGTCTAGTTATAGGCCCATTGCTCTGACCTCGGAAGTTTCAAAAATTTTCGAAAAAGTAATTTATAACTGTCTCTACACTTACCTCGAAAGCAATAACCTACTAGTTGTAAATCAAAACGTTTCCGTAAAAACAAATCTATAAATTTAGCTATCTACGATTTTTTAAATATGGTTATTCCCAAAATTGATAAACGCATGCCAGTAGTATGTCTAAAGATACTACTGGCATGCGTTTGTCTAAAGCGTTTGACCGAGTGGACTATAAAATATTAGTTAATAAACTAAACTCGTTTGGCATAAGAGGCAGTTTCTCAAAATTAATTGAAAACTATCTAAGCAATAGACAGCAAATAACTGTAGTCAATAGAACCATAAAAAACATAGATGTCCTATACAAATCCTCTCAAAGATCTATCTATTATGGTGTACCTCAAGGTAGTGTCCTTGGACTATTATTGTTTTCAATGTACATCAATGATTTTCCACAAGCTGCGACATATCCAATGATAATGTTTGCAGATGATAGTACGTTAGTTTTTATTAGCAATGATTTAAATACTCTGCAGTCTGACGTGAATAACAATATTAACTCTATTATTGAATGGTTAGATATGAACAATTTGAAAATTAATTTAGATAAGACATTATTAATGAAATTTGGACATACAATAAATATAAATCTCAATATTAATTATAGAGGTAAAAATATAAATGATACTAATAGTACAAAGTTTTTAGGACTACAAATTGATAATTTATTAAATTGGAAGGAACAGATCACCAAAGTGTGCAACAAATTACATCAACATTCTTATGCTTTATACATGCTCAGCAAAAGGGTAAACCAAGCAGTCTTACTTACCGCATAAGGTATCCTCTTTGCTCAGATATGGTATCATATTTTGGGGAAACGCGACAGGCTAAGAAAGAGGTTTTTTTTAGCACAAAAGCGATATATAAGGGCAATTGCAAATTTACGAAAGACAGATAGCTGCAAACAACATTTTAAGAATTTAAAAATTTTAACAATAACTATTTATTATACGGGAATTAACGCGCATTGTTTACCTTAAAATTGCTTGACGTTTCGACCAGGTTGCACCGGCCGTGGTCACAAGCGGACTGTCGCAGCGATGTTATGACTCCGTCTGGACGATGAATCTTCATCCACCCTCACTTTTTTACTTCTCGAAAAGTTAGGGTCACTGCACACTACACTGATTTTGTCCACGTTAACCGACTGCGAAACAATACGAGGTTGTGTTTTACGAATCACTGGATTCCACGTCACGGATAGTTTGAAGCCCTCTTCCCGATTTCTTCGCTTTCCATAGCCCGCTGACCGAGTTTGAACTTGTGGACCAGCCGTACCGTCAGTGTCCACGTTTCGGCTCCGTATGTCATGACGAGTAGGACGCACTGATTGAAGACTTTAGTCTTAAGGCATTGTGGGATCGACGATGAGAAGATGACGTAACTTCCCAAACGCTGCCCAACCCTACCGAACTCTCCTGTTCACCTCGTCCTCGAAGTTGTTTCTACCTAACTGCAATGACTGCCCGAGGTACACATATTTTTGAACGACCTCGAGAACGGTGCCGTTCACCGCTATCGGTTCCGGTAGTACATGTTCATTGAACATGACCTTAGTTTTATACAAGTTCATCCGTAGGCCGATGCGTACAGAGGAGTTAGCCAGGTCATTCAGCATCTGTTGTAGGTCCTGCAGCGTTTTTGCCATGATGACAATGTCATTGATTGATTGCTGCCCCGCCCTTTCCAGTGCAGCGTCTTGAACATATCCTCCATTGCATTTGTGAACAGTTTCGGGGAAATAACGTCCCCTTGCCTCACTCCTCGATGCAATGGTATAGATTTAAAAATTGGGATGTAAGGGAGCGTACAACCATCTGTCGCTCCAAGCCAATCTCACCTACACGCGTTACATCCTGCTGTGTAACAAACAAGGCTCTGGCAACCGACTGGCGGCGGTATAACCATCCCAAATTCAAGGCGTAGCTAAAGTAACAGGTCAGTGACGGGCAGCAGCGTCACTGATGCGAGAGCTACGCCCTGCGATCACCAACCCGCCTGCCCAGCGTGGCGATTATGGGCATTACCCCCTAATGCAAGAAGCACAAAACAATAGGTAAATCCGGAGAAAAGAACATGGCAATAAAAACTCGCGGCCACTCTTTTCAAAGCGATTTTTTTAAACATATTTCAATGTTTATAAACCTTGATATAGATGCTTCGTTGAATGTCAGAGGATTGATGCAAATCATATTGATAAAAAATTGGAACATGAGATAAAATAAAAAAAAAACAGCCTCAGTGGGTACAACATAGCAGGAGCATCTACTTGCAACAAAGGTAAACACTAAGTATATGCGCTTATATATATTTGCGTAGGTGTTAAGGTAGACTCATGTCAATTCTGTCACAAGTGACACTTATGTGAATAAAAGTATTTTGAGCTGAAAAGTTATACAATTCATTGTGGTAGGTACATATTTTATTACACTGGAAAATTGAATCCTATATTACATTCGTCTCATACTTACAATGACTGTGGTAGGTACCTACTACTGGCAGACTTTGCCTCAGCTCTAGTAATGTCAGATTTCCCAGCGGATGCTCATTAAGATTCTTTGATAAAATATTTCATATTCCATCCAGGTAAGTGTATAGAACATTTTTTAAAAGGTCGTTGCTAATATTAAATTTTGCCTGAAAATAAAGAGCTTGTGTGACATTATATAGGTGTGACGCGTTTGTTTCAATACATGAATAATGCGAAATATTTTCTCATATTTTTGGGTACTTACTACGACCTCAAGGTTGTCTTCAGTGTTATGGAACGCCCACATTAATTTTGTAGAAAGACTACGCACATTTTGTGCCACGTTTATGAGTTGTAATTATGAATAAACCCTGAAACCCTTAAAAATAAGCAGAAAATATAGTATTAAAAGGTACAGCTACTTAGAATGCTTAGTAGATAAACAAAACCACAAAAGCTCCTTTCCTTGTACGATATATACGCCATTAATTTTGAAAAACGAAAAAAATAACGATATAGAAATGTTTGTTTTAATTACAAGTAAATATATTCAAGCAATAAACTTCAAAGGCAATAGACAGGCGGTTTTCTCGCTTACATATTTATAAGCCGGGAATTAGAGCTGGTTACAGCCTAATATCGTGTTAGGCTGAATACGTGAACCGCGTCGTTGACAAATGTTTAGTATTAAATAAGTACCTATGTGCATTAGAGATTTTTTGTTTACCGATGCCACGCTGGTATACGTTCTTATTGATGAACCAGTAGTGAAATATAGTGATAGGAAGAATACAAATAATACCCTTGAATAGCTAGTTTCCAACTAGTAAAACCACAATTCTTTATGAAATGTCAAAACGTAGTTTTTTTTTAATTTTCCGTCGATATTAGTCTCTCTAGTCTCGGTAGGGATTATGCCTCGCACATTCTGTGCATTCGCCAGTTTCAAGAATATTTTCTTTCCGTTTCAATTGTTTCAAGTTTTCGTCTTTGAATCACAAATTCTCATTCTTATCTAGTAATCATGTGTACTTTTTGTGTTCAAGTATACTTTGCACTCGTAGAGTATATTTCTTCAGTAGAATTTAGCAATATAATAGGGACGTCAGAAAAAGAAATGGATCGAAGGATTTTTTAAATATGGATAGGAAGAAAAATGGGGAGAGAAGTACCTCTCCCTATTTCTCTTCCTATCCATATTTAATAAATTATGGTAGGTATATTTAAAACTCTTTTCTCGCCATTAAAAGCAATTTAATGAAACTCAAAATTTCATTAAAACTATCTTTTATATATATATTATCGCCGTACGGAATTGTACAAAACTGTAAATCTAATGGAGGACTGATTTTTGCAATTAATTTATTAAAACGTAGGCCGTAGAGGTGTAATTATAAATAAATGACAAAATTGTCACGATTTTCTAAAAATGTCTTCTTTTTCATAGAAGTGGTTTGTGCATATATTAGGATTATGGAAAAAAACAAAAATAGTGAGTTTCGATCAAAATTCAGATTTGGATAACACAGTCAAAGTTTTAATGGAGAATGTCAGACATCGCATAGAAATAACCACCACAAGACGTAAAATACGCGTTCTACGCATTTATTTATAACACTATGCTACTGGTAGTTTCAACAAATTACTTATTTTAAATTTAATGAATTGTGATAAGACTGTAGGTACTCGTGTTATAATAAACTCAAATGAAGGTCTTCTAGCACAGCTCCTACTTAATTTGCAGAAAACAATAGATAGTTTTTCAATTGACTAAGATGTAATATGTATTTTCGATTACCTCATCCAAAATAATTTATATTTTTTGTAATCATTCCATTAACATAATTAGGGTAGGCTTGGAAGCTAACGTGGCTTGGTGCGACACCTAGTAATTTAATGGTAGGTAATATGAAATTGAATGAAGGATTAGTAACTGAAGCCTCTTGCAACTGACTACTGTTTAAGACACATAGTTTTATTGTTCATCAAGAAATGATTAATAATTACACACGCTAGAGTCCTACGAGCGAATCTATGGTATGCTAATCATTTGCGACGCTCCCCATCAATCACTTTAATCACCATGGCATATTTAATATTGTGCATCGATTCATCACTTGATATACCTACCTATGTTTATGGATATCTAAAGCCGTATATATAGCTGTGTACTGTAGGATTATTGGGATGTCCTTCAATGCGCTGGGTTACGGTGCAAAATTGTACACCTGCGGCTTACCGAATGAGCATTTAAACATTCAAATTTCAATGTAACCACAGTCGTGATATATTTGACGCAGTTACATTTGCGGGTTGCTTGTTTAGGGAAAGCAAGAGCACATCTGGTTTGGTGGAAGTGGGTGTTAATAAAATAAAGCTTATTTATCAAATTCTAAAAAAAAAAACACATAAGGAAGTACTTAGGTTGCTGCTGTTGAAAGTGCCAAATATAGAGTGATGTTAATTCTTTTAAGACTACTTCATCAGGAGTAGCCATAGACTAAAAAAATGTATTATATTACACGAGCGCAGTTGTGAATAAAACCTAGTTTATTATTGTTTAAAGTTGATACGTGAAGATTATACAAATGCTTACAACGAAATACATTTAAGGTATAATAAAAGAACACAGTCTGAAGTCCATCATTTGCATTCCTCTCACAACACTGCGTGCGGATTTTTTTAAATTTCAAAGGAAAACGGAAATCCATTATGCTGGAACACTTAAGGATATTTTAGGGGTTAACTGGGTACAAATAAGATTGCAGACGGTGATAAAGAGATTTACAGACCATTATTTTGATCATGTCCGTTTATTTAGGTAATGGTTGGATTTTCATTTTTCATAAGTTCATAACTTAAGCAAATGAACTAAAATGCCTCAATGGTGTTTAATAAATAATTACAATGAAGGGGTGCCAATGAAATTAGTTTCGTGCTATGTAATTCTAGAAAAATACTTTGCTATACAAAAAAAGTAGTACATACAATTTAGGTAATATGTTTTTCATTTCTTGTGTGTCAGTTTTGAAGAGTTATAAAAATTTTGTAAGAAAAATATAAGTAAACATTATTTGTTCCATTTCGATTGAATACTTATTTGCTTGCGGTATTTCCATACCATTACACATACTCAAAACGTAATTCATTCGAAAGTCTCCTTATGATAAATGTTTATATTTCTATAAAGTCAAGATCTGATTTGATTTTGATTCCTATGATTTGGTATTTTTATATAATAAGTAGGTATATAGACGGCCAACAACATTGTGACTAAAGTTCAAGGTTTATCAAGTTTCTGTTATTTACATTATATCCAATGTGTCTTACAATCGATATTCGTTGCATCGCAGCAGTTTCTTATGAATGTCTCATTGTAGAGTGCTGTAAAATGTCTTTGTTCATTGTATTGTGCATCGGGAATATCGGAGAAGACTTGCTGAAATAGACAATCCTGTCATATTGTCCTGTGCTATGTGCAACGGAAAACAGGTCATTTTTATTGAATCATTTGAGACAACTTTCAATTTACTTGAAAGGGAGGAAATTGAGTAGACGAGTTGTGGGACAATTTTTTGGTCACATGGACGATGTTATGAAGATAAGACTGTAAAAAAATCACAAATTTGTTATTACTTAAAATTTTATGCTACCTTAATAATATAATTTTTACATACTTAGGAATTAAACTATACCTAAATAATACTAATAGAAGGTCCCTTCTTAGTCTTAGTATTATTTAGGCATAGTTTGATGTGTAATAAGGTACCGTTGAAAAACAAGGAACATTGATTTATTTCTAGAATAGCAAAGACTCGGTTCGATCAGGGCTACTATACTACAGATAGTATGAACTCTGACAAAATCTAGTTGAAATTTTTTTTTCTATTTCTTTACATCACAGGAATGTAGAGAACTAACCGAATAAAAGAAAAAGTATTTAATATCTGTTTATTCGCTTTCTTAGGCAGGTACGCACTGAAGATTTTCCATATAAAAAGTTCCATATACAATGTTCTATAACTCAACTCTATAATTATTCCCGTAACATGACATTTTCATTATGCTAGCGGCAATGTACTGAGTATAGAACATAGTATGTCTACTTACTTGCACAAAATGTAGACGGTTCAGTTAAATTGGGCTTGACATAAAGACGTCTTCCTGCCAATGTTACTTACATTCTCTCTTTCTCGAGTGCTGTCGTATGGTTTGGTTTATAGCTCCCTATCTACATCTACAGAAAGGATAGAAAGGGCCAATATATAAAATGATTGAGAGTGAATTCATAATATATACTTTTGAGTATTTTAAGTTTAATTGTTTGCAAGTAGAAAATGACCTACCATATAATACGTGTTTTTGATCTAAGGTTACTATTTATTGACTATTTATTTTCCCCATTTATAATGTTACCTATACGTGCAGGAGCAATAACAAATATGGTCATTTTTCACCAACCATGACATTGACTAATAGTTCAACTGGAGTATACTTTTTTTGTCAATGGTTTTACTATTATCGGTCGGGGTGTAGCAAAGGGGGTGCACTAATAATAAATTTTTTTTTAGTTTTTTCTCAAAATATCGAATAACATGGGTTTCAAAACCAAACTAGCAAAAAAAGAAAAAATTTCATCAAGTTAGGTAAGATAGAACTGTGACCCCTTACGCACGAGGAGAGCGCGCGAAGCGCGCGTGCCGCGGCAGCGCCCGCGGATTGACAGAAACATCGCCATACAAAGATAAAATGTTTTCTAAGTACATTTTTTTTTGACTGACCAAGTATCTACACAGGTTACCGGTGAACATGGCTCTTTCAAGATTATATTGTCAAGTAGCTGAATCTGATTACAATTGTACAGTTGTAGTTACGTCACTGAATCAAAAATAAATATTTACCATAAAAAATACACTGTTATTAAAATAAAAGATAATTACATGTTTTAATTGTCGTCATATAATATTATCAAGATAAACAAAAGAAAGTAATTGTTGTTCTCTGATGATATCTTCCATGCCGTTCATATTTTGTGTTGGGTATAATATATTGTCACAAATGCTACTGACTAATATACCAATTTATAACCGCTGTCTATGTCCCGAATTGAGCGTTGGTTCATAAAAACGTCGCCGTCATTCAAATGATCAGTGGCGTTCCCAAGGCTCCGTGATTAATGTTGGCAAATGATGCTAATTGTGCCGCTGATTGCTGAGGGAACAAAAGCCTCAAGTTAATGTATTGCGCTAGACAGGAGAGCCGGACATTAGACTTCTGTATTTATTCTTTTGTTACTAAAACAGTATGAATATCTCTGGAAAAAAAGTATACTGCGATTATATTTTTTAAGAAAGTTTGTAACGAAGTCGTGGAAATATATCGTTCAATATTCCTCTGGGTGGCCTTCATCGATATGAAAAATCGAATAAAAAAGTAAGCGACAACAACATGTCTGCTAATGGCGTTGTCTGGCGATAAAAGGTCATAGGTATCTGGCTATCTTTTGAAATATTGTAGCTAAGCCCGTACATAACAAAAAGACGTGCCATATTTATTTGCAGCCTTTAGACCAGTGGTTCTCAAACTTTTTAAATGACGGAACCCTTTTGGGAAGCAAAATACTTGATGGAACCCTACAATAAAACAATTATTTTTATAAGTGTATTCTTTATTAATCAGCATAATAAAAGTACAATGTATCAGTTACTAATTATTATTTACTTCACCACTTGGTAAGGACAATAATAGAAAACATTAAAAAAGAAAAAATCTAACTAGTGGGAGGTATGAAACTGTTTTTTATTTTTCATCAATTGCTTGATATCAGGTTTGATGGAAGAAAGTTGGAGTCTCATATCAGCTTCGGCGTCCAGTCTATTGCGATATTTTGTTTTCGTGGCTGCGTAGGTAGAGAATCCTGTTTCGCACAAATATGTAGTTGGGAACGGGAGAAGAATATCCAGAGCCATTTGGCCAAGCATTGCATATTCATCTTGGATTCTGCACCAAAAATCATTAAGAGGCGTCGTTTTGAACAATGACTCTATACTTGTGTCTGATGACATTTCTAAAAGAGATTCATATATCTCATTTGACATGTTTTCAGGCTTTTCCAAGTTGGGTAAAAAAGGATTATGAATCCAGGAGTTCACTTTAATTTTTGTATTGTGTTCTTCGGGAAAATACTTTTCAAAAGATGCGCGCATCGAACTGAGATATTGGACCAATTCTTCAAACACATTATCTTCAAACATTTCTGAGTCGTTTTCGCTAACAAACTCACTGAGTAACGTAAAACTTTCTATTTCTTTCTTACCAATGCAAATGATCCAAAAATCTAATTTTCTTTTAAAAGCAGTTATTTTATTATAGGCCTGAAACACTGTTGTCTGTTTACCTTGCAACGATAAATTTAATTCGTTAAGTTTTAGAAAGATATCCGCCATAAAAGACAATCGGAACAACCAAGTTTTATCATACAAACGGTCCTTCAAATTAAAAGAAGTATCTGCTGAAAGAAACATTTGTAACTCGGCTCTAAGTTCAAATAGCCTTGTTAAAGTTTTTCCCCGAGACAGCCATCGCACTTCTGTATGGAGCAGCAGTGTTTTATGTTTGCTGCCATAATCTTCACACAATAATGAGAACAATCGGGATTGTAGTGGTCGTGATTTGATAAAATGCATTATTTTTACCGCTTCATCCATAACTAATTTTAGATTAGACGGCATTTGCTTCATCGCAAGTGCTTGTCTATGCAGAATACAATGACTGGAACTACAATTAGGCGCTTTATTTTTCATTCGTGACACTGCTCCTGCTGTTTTACCTGTCATCGCCTTGGCCCCATCTGTACAAATGTCAATGCAATTGTTCCAACTGAGATTATGTTCTTCAAAAAATATATTTATTTTATTAAAAATTTCTTCCCCGGTAGTGTTTGTAAGCAGCGATGAACACATAAGCATGTCTTCTTCAAAAGAACTTTTATATGGATATCTCACAATAACCAGCAGGATAGCCAAACCAGCGACATCAGTCGACTCGTCCATTTGCAAAGCGAATCGTGTATTTTGTAGACGTGTAACTAGTTCTTGTTTGACGTAGCTTGCCAGATCATGGATTCGTCGTGAAACAGTATCGTTTGATAGCGGAACAGTAAAAAGATGCTTTGCAGATTTTTCATCAAGCATACATTTTGTTATGTCTAATACACATGGTTTTATTAATTTCTCAGCGATAGTGTGCGCTTCACCTGCTTGTGCAATGCGATAGCTAACTAAATATGATGCCTCCGTGGCCTTTTCGTTGGTAGTTTGTGTTACATGCATCATATTAAATTCTTTATTCTTGTCTTTAGTCTCGGGGTGTACGGTTTCTAAATGTCGACGCAATTTGGCAGGTGCCATGGAACTATTAGGAAGCAGTTTACTACAGAGCATGCAGAGAGGTGAGCCGTTGGAATCAACAAATACGAAACTGATATAAGATTCATCATACTTCCTTTTTTTCGTCTTTGAAACCGTCGAGCTTGACGTCGTGGCACTCGTGGCATCATCTTCTGGATCGGTGATTGCTAAATTCTCCGCGCGCATTGCTTTTGAACATTCAGCGTCATTTGAAGATGTTGTTGGAACACGTTTAACACCTTTAAGCCAACGTTCCATTCTTCTTTATTTATAATGTTACAAGTCAGGATAGTGGGGTTTAAATAATGCACAATCGTTACTGCGTATAAGAGACTAAATTTAGAACCTACAGGGAAGAAATGTATAAAACTGAGACAACAGAATACAGCAGGCAGTAAAACAATGAACACTAGTTTCTCGCTAGCGAGCTTGTAAGTAGGTAGTAACTTATCGCTCCGAACGCTAATCATCAACTGACGACGCCAACGCGCGATCGCCGCTTTTATACTTAGTCCTAGACTCGATCTCAAATATTCTCGAAAATACTCGAGTCGGCACCTTTGATAAACAAAAAGCAAAAATAAAAACAGAAATTTAAAAATAGCGTTGTAAACAATATCGACTTTATCCTTTGAAGTTAGAGACGAAAGTCGCTTGTTGACAACTATAGCGTCTAATTCAGAGGCGGCTTTTATCAAAGAGACTGAGCGCTTACAAGTATACTACCCGCTCGTTTTAAGTTTGCCGCTGGCGATAGGTATGAGTGTATGACGTTCGAAATTTTTTATTTAATTGTAACAATAAAAATTGTGTACGGTAGATATTTGGGTAAAACTATGACACATTATAAGTTTTGTTGTCACGTGGGGGAGGGTACGCGCATTCCACAGACCGGCAAACTTAGAGCGAACGCGTTGTACAAGTATAAAATTGTTGAGACCAAACTTATAAGATATTGTACCAGCTAATGTAACACAAGCTTATACAAATACAAATAAATAAATAACATTCATAGCGTTTTGTCTCCGCGCGGCCGCGGAGTCCCCACAGCCGCGGAGCGACCAGAGAGAGGTGTTTTGATTTTTTTATTTCTAAATTCTTGCGGAACCCCGACAGAGGTATCACGGAACCCTAGGGTTCCGCGGAACACACTTAGAGTATAGCTGCTTTAGACTATGTTACTATACGATGTGTGCCTACGAGTCAGATCACTAATTTTAACCGACTTCAAAAAGAGGAGGTCTCTGTTCGTCTGTATTCTGTATGTGTTTTTTGAATTGAAAACTTATTTAGCGGCGTTGTGCACTAATTTAAAAAAAGAGGAGGTCTATGTTCGTCTGTATTCTGTATGTGTTTTTGAAGTGAAACTTCTTTAGCGGCGTTATGAAACTTTTTTTAACTGACTTCAAAAAGGACGAAGTTCTCAATTCGACTGTTGTAATTCGTGCATTTACTCTTAAAAAGCATATGATAAAGACAACAGATGACCAGCGGAACTATTCAATAATAAATGCTGTGGGTTGCGATATGAGTACCGTGTTCGATACCTGATGACAAACATTTTGAAGATGGTGCCAGGAAATGTAGTTTTATGTTTTAGGCAGCAACTTTAACACCAAAATGTTTAATTATTTTTCGTTGTTGTATACCTATATTATTTTTTGCTTTTTAGCTACCTTATTTTTATTTTTTTGAAGTTGGTTTTAATTTTTTTGTAAAATAGTTTTTATTGGTATGGGTAAAAATGTTAAACATGCGTCAAAATCACGTGATCCTGTTCGAAAATTTGAAATTGTGAACTATAGCGCAATAGATAAATATTGTATTATAAGGTAAGGGTTTTTTTATTAGTATATTTTTTTTATACTAATAAAAAAACCCTGACCATTTCAAAATATTCAAAAGTGCACACCGTTACGTAACTCCCCTATATGTAAAGTCCCTCACTTTACATATAGGGGAGTTACGTGTGATTTTTTTTCTTACCTACTCCATCTGCAATATTTTGTAAGAGTCAAATCCCCCCTCTGCCAACTAAATGGTTGATGTTGGGTATGTGAAAAAAATCACGGTAGTAGATATTTAGTGAAATTAAAAGAAAAACTATCACAACTAAATTAACTTTACAAGTTTACGAGTAACAGTTGATTAAGTGAGAAGTAACAAAATTTACGTGCAAATTCCATTGAAAAATAGTATTAAGTAGATATAACGTTCTTAATTGGAGCTTGCTGTCAAATATATATCTCTACTAATAGCCAAATTGATCCATAGACAGAATATTAAAAACGGCCCTAAGACCACAGATGACCAGTGGAACTATTCAAAAATAAATATTTGCAGTTCAGTTACCTGATAATAATAAATAATTATTGATATTACTATATGCTAGATTAATAAAAATCAATATGCGATCTAGTAATTCTTGGAGATATTTATGTATTTGTGTGTAATTATATTACTATTCATTTTCGTTCTTGCTATTACTTTTCAACCGACTTAAAAAAGGAGGAAATTTTTTTTTTTTGTATTTTTGTTCACCTATTACGCAAAGACGGCGGGACCGATTTTAAAAATTCTTTTTGTGTTTAAAGGGTACACTTCCAACTTGGTCCCATTGTCATCAGATCACGATCGGATGATGGGATCCTGGGGAACTCGAGGTAACACTTAAAATATTAAAGGCAAACCTATAGTGATTTCAGTACATTTCATAGTGATTCGTGCATTTACTCTTAAAAAGCACCAATTGGTGAAGTGAAACTGATGATGAAGACCACAAATGACGAGCGGACCTATTCAATATTTCACAGTTTGCGATTTAGTTACTTTAATATGATATTGAGTAGCACTTTATTCTCGTCATACTACTATTACACAATGTAATAGAGCTGATAGTGAACTCCTCAACAATTAACGGCCCTGCATTGGGGCAAGCAATGTTTTATAAAAGGATTTGAGCAGTTGACATAAGCCTATTGTAACTTAAGTGAATTACAAACCAAACTTTTTTACAAAAAATATTACCGACTTCAAACATAAATAGGTACCTCCAAGGCAACTAAAAAGCAAAAAATAATACACCTAGTATAACAAAAACAAATTAAACATTTTGAAGTTGGTGCCGAATGAAACATAAAAACTACTATTTATGGCACCAACTTCAAAATGCAGTGTAAAAAAGTTTTTTGTATTATGTAAATGACAATTATGCATCCTACACCATATTAGGTTGACTGGTAGAAAATTTTTGAACTACTACTAGGTTTGCCGTGTGTTACCGGCTTAACCCACGGGATGAAATGCGGTGGTACTAACCCATCTCTTCCCGTAGGTGTCGTCCCGACTGAAGGATTTCACAACGGAAGACGGCCAGCAGCGTCCTCTGTGTACCTACTTAAAAGCTTTACTGCGATTGCCAACCTCTGTGCTCGCCCAATGTGGCGAATTTGGCAATTACCCACAGGATCTGAATGGGGAGACCCAAAAAAATCCTGCGTGGCGAGGCCGCCTACCGGCTGTGAGCGAGTGGGAATCGGGTATCAGGTTGTAGGCTCTATCCATCGTCCAACGTAGGCACTATGTTGGACGATACCACATTCCGCATCGCTGCATGCCTTCGTTTGGGTGCTCAGTGTGTTTCTCCGCATCGATGTCACTTTGGAGAAGTTGTGTGCAGCCTTGGAAACCATGGCCTGTCACGCAGCAGGAGCGCTGGTCGTGTACATCGCCATGCCATCATTAATAACATCATCCATAGGACTCTTGTCACCGCTGACGTGCCAGCTGTTGTTAAACCGAATGGTTTTACTGGCGGCGATAGCAAGAGGCCGGACAGTGCGTCGTTGTAGCCGTAGACGAGTGTTGAGTAGTTTTAAAAAGATATCCAAATAAATATATTAATATTATATAATTACGAGTAGGTAATTAGGTATATCGTCGCAGGAATTGCATGCCATGATCTCATAGATATTAACATAAGATTGGATCGACAGACATTACTGTTTTTGATTGCTATTTTAGTGATTGTCAGGGTAAGGTTTACATAAGACTAAAGAGAAAAATCTTTTATGTAAACTTTAAAATAAATAAGAACGAAAATCTCATTTTAATGTTTACATTAGACGTTTAGTTTGATAGTTCTAGTTTCTAGTTGAAAGATAAATAAAGAAGTAATTAAATAATAGTAGTAGATGTTAGGGGTAGATACCTACGTCAGCAACAAAGCTTGCTTCTAAGAAACAATTGTTGATGTATGTAGAGGATAAAGATAAAATTTATTCTGTAATAACTTTTGATGTTGATTTTACTCGTAGGTATGGAATTAATATCCTCCTACATATCTTTATCGCTCAGGGTTTAAGGTATTTTTAAACCAAACATTATTTCTGCCAATATTGGACAGGATCAGTGATTTAAAATGCTGACCATACAGCTCTAATATACGTTATATTCGTTCTAAATTAAGGTGACTAAAACATTATTGGAATTTCAGTTCCACAAGCGTACCACTTATGTAGTGCATTTGCAGTGGCGAGTGCCTTATATTAATTAACTTAGATAGAAGTGTGGGTGTATCGATCTACGCCCACAGGGATGCCTGACAGGATATTGAGGTATATTTCACGTTTAAAAGCTTAACAAAGTTCTACAATACATCCTGATGAAGAATACTCTAACAAATGGTCTATTCTTAGAAAAATCAGATGTACCTTATTTACAAGGTACGTGTGAAAATTCAACAAAAGAAAATATTTATATAAAGATAACTCGTTCACGGGCTCGCGTTTTTATTCTAGTTTTGTTTGTTATTTTAATGAGATAACGGTTTGTTGCGAAGGGAATAGAATTTTGTAGAATAATTTAGCACATATGTGAAAATGGTTTTTTTCAGAAATAAGTATGTGCGTTATATCATTAAAAATACTATTAATTTTATTTATATTTTAATGGCTGGACTTTTGTAGCCCAGAGTCATATATTTAAAAGAATACAACTCGTTCGGTATTGCACATTACAAATATAAAACAAATTACGCATTATGTTCTTATTCACGATCTTTATTTCGTGTCCGTGACAAGCCCATGGGAACTGGCGCATGCGCGGTGCGCTCAAAGATGTCCGCCATGCATGCGCGTCGATGCATTTCTAAGAGCAGCTCTCTATTTACCATTGTGACAAGATTTTGACAGTTCGCACGGTTTGTAGCGGACACGGAAAAAAATAAAGTTAAGGACCTAGCTATTTAAAAGTGAGGTACCTACTAATTGACTTATTTATATTTTCAGGGCAATTATCTGTTCACAATATATTCTGATTGGCTGATAGATCGTATAGATCTATAGATCTATGCGATATCAAATTGGGCAGAAATAAAACCATCGTAAGTATATAAATGTCATTGACCCTTCGTCATCGGGGATCAATCGGTTGAGATATCATATTTAACGACCTTCCAATGCAAGTCGTATGGATGACCAAATTGAACCGGGAGTAAAGATTTTAAAATTGTTATGTCTCATCTATTAAAACCGGGAACCAGTATTCTGAGACTCTCTTATTTCACGCTGTCATGTCTGCTACGCAGTTAATTTAGCAAACACGCCTTTGTCTGGAGGTTTGCTCCTTTGGATCGCACCGCAATAAAAAGTAGTCTTATAATCTTTCTAAAGCTTCAGCTACCTCCACATCAAACGCAATCGACACATTATCTTTAGAGTTTAGCGCGTTTAAATAAATAAACAATCTCTTCAAATTTATTAAATTAGTATAAAAGTACCTTGAAGATCATAAAAAGGAGAAACAAAAGTAGCCATGGAGTTGGCTTCAAGATCAAAACAAATTCTGGAAAGAAATATTGAAGAATTCAAAGGAATATCAGAAAGAATTTGTGTGAATTGTGAAATTTTGTATCCAGGTAGAGTTATATTTATAACTCTACTGGATACAAAAATACATGGTCAAATAATCAAGTATAGTCAAGGCGCCTATGAACAATACGACGAACAGACTAAAGATCTCTTCTGTGATCAACTGTAATTGTATATAAAAAAGTATTAGGGACAAAAAAGCCTTAAAGGAATTATAACAGACAAAACAAAAATTGGATACCTAACATCAAAAACAAAGATGGTAAACAGAAAATTACAAGAAAAGCTATCATTCAAACAGCAACAGCCTTTTATAGAAAACTTTTTGATTATAGGAAAGCTGGTAGGTCTTCTGTGTCCCGAAAGAAGATGGTGACACAGAGGACATACCAGCTTTCCTATAATCGGAAGTGGAAATGTTATAGACAGCCAAAAAAACAGTAAGGCACCTTAACCAAATAACGAACGTAATGATAAAAACATCAAAGTCAAAGTCAAATATCTTTATTTCGTAAAATCAGGTTAATGATTATTTGAAAACGTCAAATTAAAACATACTAAAAATTTTATAAAACTATGAATGTTTGAAAAAAAAAACAAAATGAGGTTAGGTGGCAGTTCCAAGTGTAAAGCTCATGAGAAGAAGCTGCCAAGAAACTCATGTGCCACTCTTTTAAAAGGATCAAGTTTTTCTTTACAAAAATAAATTTTACTGAATGAACCAGTGTGTTTGGTGAGTGTAATCGTTTATAAAATAAGGATAACTAAATAATAATACTATTAGTAACTCTAAAATGAGTATATATAAACGTATTCAGCAAACACAATACTTCACTTCTTACAAAGTAAATATGTATATATACATATAATCTTAAAGTACATTTTAATAGCCTGTGAGAGAAAGCAGTTCAATCCCAAGCGTTTTTGTCTTCCATATAATCAATTATTGAGTAGTAACTTTTCATACACAATTTTTTCTTAATGGTACACTTAAATTTATTACGACTTAATTTTTGAATATCGCTAGGGATTTTATTGTAGAAACGTATACATTGGCCCCGAAATGATTTGTTTACTTTTTGTAACCTTGACGCTGGTACAACAAGTTTAAGTTTGTTCCGCGTGTTAATATTATGTATATCACATTTCTTACAGAAACTATCAATATTTTTGTGAACATATCTCGTTTTCATAGATATACTGACATGCAACAGTCATGATATTGATTTCCTTAAATTTTTCTCTAAGTGAGTGTCCACTACTAAGATCGTAAATTGATCGAATAGCCCTCTTCTGCAGAACAAAAATGGTTTGAATGTCGGCAGCATTCCCCACAGTAGAATACCGTACGACATTAAACTATGAAAGTAACTAAAATAAAATAATCGCGCTGTTTCAACGTCTGTTAGCTGACGAATTTTTTTAACTGCGTACGCTGCAGAACTGAGTCTATTAGACAATTCACTTATATGTGGGCCCCACTGAAGCTTAGAATCTAGAGTAATTCCTAAAAACTTTGTGGTCTCTACAGGGTTCAACTCATCTTCTTTTATTTTTATAGTGGTTTTTACTGGTTTCACGTTAGGTGTTATAAATCGAATACATTTAGTCTTGCCCTCGTTTAAGAGTAAATTGTTAACATCAAACCAGTTAACCACTTTTGAGATAGCCATATTTACATCTTCAAAGTCTTTTTGCTGGCGTTTTAATTTAAATAAGAGTGATGTATCATCTGCAAACAGGACTATCTCATGATTATTTTTTACTAAATAACGTTTATGTAAATTAAAAACAATAACGGCCCGAGAATAGAACCCTGTGGGACTCCCATTTTGACCACAGACCCCGGGGAGCGTTTACCATTAACATCAACTTTCTGAATCCTGTTACTCAGATAGGACGTAAGAAGATTCAGAGCTGTGTTTTGAATACCATAATGTTGCAATTTCCTGATTAATGTTTCATGCAGAACACAGTCAAATGCCTTAGATAAATCACAGAAGACGCCTAAAGTATCCTGCGATTCCTTCCAGGCGTCAAATATATGTTTTATAAGCTCCACACCAGCATCGGTTGTAGAGCGACTCCTAGTAAAACCAAATTGTTTAAAGTGTAATAATTTATTTTTGTAAAAGAAGTTCTGCATCTGATCATATATCATTTTTTCAAAGATTTTACTAAATGTTGGTAGTACTGATATGGGTCTAAAATTAGTGGGGTCAGACATATTACCTGATTTATACAATGGTATTACTTTACTATATTTCATTAAATCAGGAAATACACCACAATCTATACATTTATTAAATATAAAAGCCAAGTCCTGCGCAATAAAAGAAATTATAGACTTAGTAATCACAACTGAGTTACTCCAGAGGTCGGTAGTCTTCTTAACATTAATAGAATTAAAAGTTTTTATGACATCTATATGTGTAACATAATCAAATTGAAAAGTGATGTCACATTTATTAACATTTTTAATCAAGATAGACTCAGCTGCAAAAGGTGAGGAATTCAATGACTTTGTAGTAGAGACTGGTATGTCAGTAAAAAATTTTTCAAAAGCAGTGGCCACTTCTATGTCCGATGTGATGGTTTTACTATCTATTTTAAGACAGTAATCATTATTGTGACCTCTGACTCTTCCAGTCTCACTATTTATAATATCCCAAGTCATATTAATGTAACTATTGTTCTGTTTTGGAATAACAGAATAATTTTCATGTGGTAGTGCACAAGTATGTGTGCAAGAGGTACTCTCTATTGTCTTAAAATTTAATTTAAATTATTCGGTATGTCAATATTATAATTATTATTAGAACATAAATTATCATTATTAATGTCAGGTGCTTTAGCCAAATTTTTGGCTAAGTTAAAATTAATGTCATAATTTTGTTGCTCAATAGAAGCAACTTGAGTAGCCAAATTCTTGGCTGAAGTATTAATATAAAAAGATAGCGAAACAGCTATCTGTCTTTTACAACTATTTTTTAAGATAATATCTATCTTTTGTCAAATAAAAATATTTACTAACAAGTTTGTTAGTGTCAATAAAATGAAATTTATTATAAAAAGGTCCATTAATTTGGCATGTCTGTTGATGCATAAGGTTAAAAAAAAAATATGGCAAAAGCACAGCATAAATAAGACTGGAATCAATAGGAAAAGAGTTTCCAACAGCTACAGGTGTAAGGCAGGTAGATCTATTATGCCCAAAACTGTTTTCTGTAGTACTGGAAAACATTTTCAGGAATCTGGAGTGGCGTTATATCGGCATAAATATTAAAGGTAGATAACTGAACTGATGAATGTTAAAATTGAAGTAGAGATGGACCAGATACATGACTACAGATAGCAGGGATAAATGGACAAAGATTATAACGGAGTGGCAACCACGAGACGGTAAGAGAAAAAGAGGGAGACCATGTCTAGATGATGCACAGATGAGATAAAAAATATTTGAGGACCATTGCGGTCTAGAAGGCGAAGGACAGAAGGGAATAGAAGGAGCTGGAAGAGGACACTCACACACTACGTGTCGCAAGAGGACACGCTGACGATTAAATCGGGCAATCCCATATCATAGATATTAAGTTTAAAATTGTTTTTGTAGAACAATTTTAAACTTAATATCTATATATTAAGTTTAAAATTGTTTAGATGCATACAAACACAGTAAAAACTGTGTATTAGTAGGTAAACGTTTTGCTATATCTAACTCTTTACCCTTTTGCTGAGGAAGTCCGACTATAAAAGCTTTATATTTACAGTGGATATTGGACATGGGGATGATATGACGTTACAACTACACCTAAAACAGAGGCGACACAAAGGGTGACTCTCGTCCACTACATCGATGGAGATCGCCTCTTGTGTATGCAACATTGCATTCCACTCCACTGGGCACTAGACATTCAGCGACGCTAGGGCGAACAATGACTGGCATCCAACAGTGACATGTGAAAAGTTAAAAGTTCGTATGAAATGTCTATGTCGCAGTCAAATAGCATAACACGGCTTTATACAAACGGCGTCGGCATTTTATACGTTTTACGTTAATAACGTCTACTTCGATGTTGTAGTAAGGTGACCATGATAATAAAGCTTGATTTTGTTATGACTTTATACTTAACTAGCTGATCCGCGCAACCTTATCTGCGTAAATTTTCCCCATTTTTGCAACATTTTTAATTGCTGCTCCGCTCCTATTGATCGTAGCGTGATGTTATATAGCCTATAGCCTTCCTCAATAAATGGGCTATCCAACAGGAAAATATTTTTTTCAATTCGGACTTATGATTCCTGAGATTATCGCGTTCAAACAAACAAACTCTTCAGCTTTAAAATATTAGTATAGATAATGGCAGTAAAATGAAACAATAAAATAGAGATAGAGCTTCGCTCGCTCGCCTCGTACGGTCGCAGTTCTAACCTAACCCACAGATAATATAATACTATACTAGTACCTAACCTAACCGAATCAATTTAGTGTATAGGTACTTACTTAAACTTTATTTCTATGTACTATTTCTAGCCCGTGTCCTGGTGATACAGATTTCGCAGACATCACTTTTCATGGACACCTCAACATTTAGTCCGTGACGTATGACAAATTGCCGCGGCAAATTGTTTTACCGCGGCCATTTGTAAATGGTAGTAAATAATATCAACAGCGTTATACAAAATGGCGACAGTTTACATACAGCGTAAGGTTGTATAATGCCGAGTTGTGCTATTTGCCTTCGACATCTACACTACCTACTGAATATGAAATCGAACACCTACAATTGCATAAGTTCCAAAAATTGCTACTGTTTTATTAAGCTGCCTTACTTTCCTCTGACTAATTTCAGTAAAAATATTCTGTGTGTAATGTTTCTAATTAGTGTTAATTTGCTTTTTCAGGATGGTTATAAAAATATGGTGAACATTTCCGTAAATTTATGAATCTACCTTTTATCTTTTAAATTAACCTTGGAATATAGGGTGAGGTCTTGCTTTTGCGTCCTTAAATAATATTGGATGGAATTCAGGTATTATGAAGAAATTTACAAATCTTTGTTTGAAACGTATGCTATTTGTAAAGGGGCGTCTAAACGAGCCATTTTTTACGGCAATTTGTGCCGGCACTGTGGGCAATTAATTGCTCGGCCAGTAATGGCAATATGTCTGCAATTGTATGGCGCATGATTCAGTCACCTAAACGGCTAAACGGGCTACACAACCCGGCAACAATAAAATAGAGAGCGACTGAAACAACAACAAAATTGGTTGGGCAACATTACAGAAAATCGATCGCTCAGCGAACGTCCGGCAACCATCAAATAAATATTGGAGAGTGCTGTCATGTTGCCGGCCACAGCATTGCCGCCACAATTTGCCGTATAAAATGGCCCGTTTAGACGCCCCTTAATCCTCATTGACGAAAATTTAAACAACTTTCTATTGAAACTGGGACATAGCGACCAATCTCTCAATGAAAACTCGCCAGCTAAGCAGAAAAATTACATATAGATATACCTAAGTGGATGTGAGACTTTTCCTTCATAGTCATTGTGATAATCTAGAGAAGCATACAGTTATCTTATATTAATATCTTAGAGGCACCTACTGCTACTTTTTAGAAAATGCTATCTTTCTATGGACTTTGATTGCAGCTTCGTGATGACTCTTTGTTCTTTCTTTCTCATTGGTAAAGTACAACGACATCACGCGTAATTACGAACAAACGATAATTTTAATTAACTTTGATCATGGCATTCTTATTCTCGATTGTGCAAATATTAGAAGCTTTTAGTGGACCAATAAAGGGGTGAACGTTAAAAGTTTGTGTAAGTTGCCTTCGGGCCTTAGTCTACAGTCCTAAATAATGCTTTTTGATCGCAAATGGTATTGTCCTTACGTTGGATTGGCAAACTTTCTTGTTAGTCCCTTGAATTTTCTTCGACTTTTATTAGAAACTGAAATAAACTATTATGTAAAGTGATTTTTGTGTTTTTGCTAAACATAATATCTACGCTTTAAACTTTCTTATAATCTTTGGAATGGCTTTGTAGTTTAACATTATACAATATTTATTTCAAGTTACTAGATTATTCATCACCTTATAATGGTAGCGTTAATATATTATTAAATTCTGTCGCCTGCCTTCATTTGTTAAGTTAATATTCATATAATAACAAGGTTTAATTTCTTTTTTATTTCAGTACACTTAAGGTTGGTTCGTCTAGGTAGATATAAAAATAATATCCAAGTCTTCATTGAGATCCAGTTTTATAAAAAAAATGTTGAATTGGTTTTCGTCAATGTTATCTCGTTTGATCTTGGCTTATTCAACTGTGAAGTTTGATATTCAGATGTTCTGGACTCAATCATATTCGCTTTAGAGATTGGGTTTCGGTGAAATTTGCGTACACAATATCAACAATATTCTAGAACAATACTTAGGTAGAAACCGAGATACATGTGGGTGTAGTCAATGGTTTCTATAAATAAAGTTCCAAAAAGTATGAATGTTTAAAATTAAAAGACAAAGCTGCATAACTTATCTTTTATTTGGAGGTCTTTTTACTTTTGTTTTCTTATTAGCGTGATAAACGATTCTAAAAATAAAGCCCACTGATTGTGTTAATCTCTGTCTCTGCTTTTTATTTCAAAAGTCATTTAGAGAACGGGAAAGCCTCGAGGAACAGAATACCTTATTACATAAAAAAATGGTCGCAAATCTTTGTTTTCTGAAGAGCTAACAAGACACGGAAGTGTGTGATATTTTCTTTTATTTAGATGACGGCTTTGGTGGGAAAACTTAGAACAACAATAGATGGCGTGACAGAGGGTGGGTTGCTAGGAAAACGCATTAAATGCAAGCCGTATGTCTAGATCGCGCCCGGCGGCGCCGCCCGTTCGTGTTTACCAGGCTCATACGCTCAGCCAGTCACAATGAGAGCGGCCGGCTACTAGCACGCGCTACGGGTACGGGTTCTCGTTTTTCGCTTTAGGATACGATATCGACGCTCCGTAAAAAGTTACGATGATTTATTTTCGTGAACTTATAGTTATTCCAGTGTATTTCCAAACGTGCAAATTTAGTTATGACAGTAAACAGTAAATAATAAGAAGTTTGTTAAAAGTTTTGGCCTGTAATGTTTTTGTAATCGTTGTGCCGATGCGATCAAATGTAGTGATGCTAAAATAACATTGAAGAATATTGCGTAAGTATCGTTTTGTCTATTATTTGTTTAGGAAAATGTATTTTTAATTTACTCACAGTTAAATTTTCTTTATACCTAGGTAAATTATGTTTATTTAATACATTTAGCTTTTATGTGTGTTTTTATATTAGTTTCCTGCGTTACATCATTATGAAAAAAGTAGAATGTATTTTTGTAAACATTCTGAATGTATTTTTATAAAGATTCACCAAAGCATCTACTTTAAAATTACTAATGTAAATAAAGTAAGTAATTATTTATTTTAACGATCTGCGGTGCTTTTGATGAGATATAGATACCTATTACTTTTAAAAATCTTCGTAATACGCAGCCAATGTGATTTTTTTATTATAATACCAACATTTCAGCATCAGTTTATATTTTTAGTATCTATTTATGTTGTATACTTTGCTACATTCCACTGTGCCTTTTACAAACAAAATAAATAAAATAAAAATACATACAATTTGAAATAGAGTTTGTCTTGTATCTAGTAGGTTTTGATATACCTACATATAATCCGAAAGATCTGTATCAGTAGGTAGCCTGTAGATAATTTTTCAAACGTATTATCTCCTTACCATATCGGAAAATAAACAGAACATTCAGTAAAATAAATAAATATTTTTTTCCATTATTAAAAAATAATTATTTGAGTTGAGATCAATATTATAATTTTTTTTGCCCCGCGTTTAACTACTTTTGGATTTTCCAGAGGTACCGCAAATGTTAGTATCAGGCGCTGCTCCTGTAAACAAAAAAAACTAAATGTTAACCAGTATCCAATACACTTTTAGCTATATAAATGATATCTACTCAAATAATTACTTTGCCGCGGCGGTAGCCTAATGGCTAAGGCACTGGATACGCAATCGTGAGGTCACGGGTTCGAATACTACCCATTATACTACCGAAGTGGACCCACTTAGCTGGAGGGATTAACAAGATTGCTAGTAATGTGGGACCCACAATCCCCCAATGCTTTAGCAAAAATTAAAATCGTTTTGTTTGCTGTGAATAATAGCTAGTTGTTACCAACGGCTTATGTCAGGGTGACTTTCGATTCCCGTAGACTCATTCAGCTCTTTTTGGTCCACTTCTGGATGGCCTTCCCCAATTTGCGCTACGACAGCTGGTTCTTTGTCTTCTGCATCAAGCACCTCCCAGCGCCCTTTTTAGGTCATTGGCTCATTTGGCTAGAGCCTCGACTCTAAGAAGTTTGCTCCAACGGCAATCATTCCTTTGGCAGATATGGCCACCCAATTGCCATTTCAGGGTGGTACTTGATCTGGGTGTCAACTTTGGGTCTTCGTCGAATGGCCTTTTTATCCAACTTATCCAGCGTGTGTAATTGAATCTTTTGTACAGTAGTGGTCTCATTTTATCTTCAGAATCATTATAAGTACCTACGTACGTACTTATATTCATACTCTGAAAATGAAAACAGGTAACGACATAATATATCTACCTTAATAGACAATATTACTTACATTGGATGTCATCTACAACCAATATCATATTGATTCGAAGCCAGATGTGACATATGTATATGAATTAGGTACGTTGATATAAAAGAAATGCTACGGTAGGGTCTAAGGGTCCCTGTATGTACTTCATTATACAGGTTTTTACATATTTCGCAAGATAACCCTTTCAAATAGGCCAAATTGAATATATACTTACTTAGGATCATAATAGATTAAACTTTTATACGGTGAGTATACCGGCTGCAATGTATGATAAAAATGTAGATTAGACGTCCTTATCGGAACTTTTCCTTTATTGCCATTGATAACCCGTAGGTCGTCCTTTTAATAGATCAAATTATAATTAAATGAAAATGTCCTGCTCAAATTGAACAACCCGACTGGGTTAGTTTACCGTCCATCTTCTATTTAAAAAAGACTGAAATGAAATACTTTAATGTACCGTATTGCGTTTTTACTTCTGAATAAGTACATCAAAAGTAATTATTTTGCTAATAGTAATGGGACTGGAGACACCTTAATCTGCAATACAGGGTTGGAAATCTGCTATATAATAGCCAGCAATGGGTTTGCTAACATCTAGCATTGGCTGCAGTAAGTTAGTAGATATAAATATAAATGTTAAAAAAAAAAGAAAACAATTGTTCTTTGTGGTTGGACTGAAGGGCTTATAGGCGGTAAACATTAACCGCCTTATTCCAAAAGCTGGACTAAACCTAGTTTGACGAAAATCCTAGTTTAAACCAGGGATCTACGAAAATCTTTATTACAAAACGAGGTTCATCGCTTAATCGATGATCATCTTTGGTCCATAGCTTAGTCTTTCAATCACCCTCGTTTAACTATGGTAATAACCTTAAAATGTCAAAAACTTAACAATTTAAAAGTTAGACCATTTACAATTTTGCGTATTTTAGTTTCAATTAATAATGACGAATATTGAATTTAAATAATTAACTAACTAAATATAGTGTGGCAACAAAATAAACGCAAAAATCGAGTGAAATGCAATGTGTGACAAAAGATTTAAAAATACATGCATAATATTGTTTTTCAAAACATTTATCACAGCTTGGAATTGAGAGAGAAGATTTAACATACAGAACTCAGAGATGTCCTAAAATTAAAGTGGTCTGTGCAATGTTTGGGTCAACCAGACTCGGCGTGAAGTGTACCTATGCAGTGTGGAAAGTTGAAGGCCCACACAGATTATTTTTGTTCGACAATAGTATCATTAACTGGTGCTCTATGTAAAACAAACTGATGCATTCCACTTATATGTCACATTATTAGATTGAAGTTGGAAAATCACATTTGGAATGTCTGATAGGTGGTCTGGAGTAGTGCGGCAAAAACCAATGTTGAATATACTCAAAATGCACAAAACAAAGTAATAGAAACATCATCTTACCCAAAACTTACTAGTGAACTATATAGTGGAACTAAATAAACATTGATCAATTTAAAATTTAGTTGGTAAAGTGTAACCATGGGTATACCTGTCACTAGAAACAGATTTAAACTTAGATTATAAGTAGGTACCAAGAACTGAATATTATGTTTATAGGAGCTCAGCTAGTTAATACTTTGCTACAATGTTCCTTTAAACATAGACAGAGAGTACAGATTGGTTACAGGTTATTGAAATTGTGATGTAATAACTATTATGCACTACTTAACAGTTTAGATAATTATATTTAAGATTCTCATGAAAATGAACTAACACTGTTTATATAATAAACAAAAAATGCATACAATTTAAAATTTATTGTAAAATAAATAACTATATTAATATCATAAAGCTGAAGAGTTTGTTTGAACGCGGTAATCTCATGAACGACTAATTCTTTTGAACTTTTTACTGTTGGATAGCCCATTTGGTGAGGATGTCTATATAATATCACTCTACAACCAATAGGAACGGAGCAGCAATGAGAAATGTTGCAAAAACAGGGAAAATTTATGCAGACTAAGATGTGCGGGAAAGCTAGTTATGTATAAAGAAATAGGGATATAAACTCAATATTCCTTTTCAAACATAGTTTGAACAGGGAGTACAGATTGGTTACAGATTATTGAAATTGTTAACATCCATTTTGTTGTCAAATGGAATAACTAATAAGTGCTACCTAACAGTTTAGATAATAATATTTATGATTCTCATGAAAATGTACTCTGTTCTTAGGAAGAATAAATGGTATCTAATAAATAATGATTCTATGTAGTTATTTGAGAATTTCATTTCATAGCAAGCTCACTGATATTAAGTAATAAATATATTCATAAAATTTGTTTCAATTGTTTGTTGTGCTTCAGCCGAAGCTTCAGTACCTATGTTGAATCTAGGCATACTTTCCCCCAATACATTCAGAACAACGAGTGCAACAAAGAAAACAGTAAGTATATTAAAAATGCATTATCTTATTGAGTAAGTATCCTTAATCTATTGAACGAATTTTCATCCAACCATGCTAAGAACTGTTCCAATGAAACTAGCTTTGTAATAAAAACTCGCATCCAAGTTCCTATAAGTGTTTGGGCGCTATAATTACTCAGATTAAACTTATAACATCCATCGTGAGTTAATAAAATTTAGGTTATCATCATTTGTTTACATTTTTAGTAGGTACTACTGACAGCTATATATGTAACGTTCCGATCCTGACAGAATCTATTTTATTATTCGTAAATTGCAGGCCGAGGACTTTTATGTCAGGTTTATATTTTGAAAATTACGTAGTCCTGGCGAATAATTTAGCTAATAGAATGTCTAAATATTTTTTTCTCAATGAAAACTATACTTTCAAATTATATTGGCTTAAAACGGAACGTTATTTTTGAATGATAAGAAAAATGAATGAACTAAATTGATTATAATCTGTGGCTGATTGCAAGATCCTTTGGTATCAGCTGGTCCACGGATTATCTAAGCTTTGTAATAAGACCAATAGTACAGTACTAAATCCTGGACTTGAAAGTCTTGGCCTAAACCTTGATTTAGTCTTCTCTTTGTAATAAGGCGGTAAGAGTATCTAATCATACAAAAATGTAGCAGGTACGTAACTCAAGAGGATAAAACCATAATTAGCAAGATCGGTGGCGAAGTATTGGTAATTACTTACCTATAAGTATGTGTAAATAAACTTTCCCTTATAAGACTTCCAAGGTTATTACGAATCACATATTTCTTGGAAATTTCAAGAGGTGGTAGCTGTAGCAGAAATAGCCCCCGAGTGAAATTTATCACATATATTCGATTAAACATGCTTGTGGTTTTCATTAAAAAACACCGGACTCTTCGTGATACCGGTACTTAATTAATAGAACATAATAAATAACCTTAGCTCGAACGAGTGTGTGTGTGTATAATCTATGGGACCACACTTCTAGGGTTAATGCGTCGTAATATAGGTCTTTAGGTAGAGTTCATAATCACAGTTATTTATTTTGCGAAAATAACAGTATTTTTAAACACTTTGGTAGGTATAGATACCACTAAGAAGTTTCAATGAAGAATTCAATGATATTTGGTACCTAAACTTCAGAATTCATGATGAGGATTTTGTTACAAATATAGTATATACTAGCAGCACGAATGTGATTAATGGATATTAGTTACGACACCGTCACGACAATTTTGTCGAAAGAACAGTTGAAAGGAGACAGACAGAGAAAAATCGAAGAGAAATTAGTCGGATCAAATCAAATATTAGGTTAATATTGAGTCGTAAAGGTGAAAAATGTGGGATATAATGAAGAGTAATAATAGTACAGAGATTGCTTCTTAGAACAAATCATGCGGTTATCTAACTAACTAAATAAACTACCTCAATTATAAAAATATGATATTGTATTTAAAATTAACTGTAATCACTATCGCAACAATTCTTAATTTTGATATTTAGAGTGTTGTGATATTTTTTCTTCCAAAAGGATAAGGATACGGATGGTACAAATCGTTGTCTAAATTGACAAAAAATAAATTGAAAACATTAATTTGCACCCCCCCGAATTATTGAGCTTTTAAAAGTGTTTCGATTGCCTAATGTAGATATCTCACATTCACACAAGCTCTATCATTTCCTGGATAAGAATGACAAATACCTTTTCATTTTCTTTATACTCCTACCTAGAGTAATTTATGAAATAAATATAATTTCTCATTATGTAGGTATCAAAACTTTGGTGTGAATTTGTTGTGTTACAAATTTTATTAATCTGTACAATTTTTTTTTATTAATCTTAGTTAAATTATCGTTTTTTAAATTTCGTGTTTTTTAAGATTTATATAATTTCGTGTAGGTATAAAAAAGTATACCTATATTTGGTTGATCTTTTTGTGTTCGTGACATTATGGATTCTCTTTTTTATTAATTTGATAGGCATGTAGTACCTATTTCGTGTAGGTACTTATATGAAAATATTATTTTATTATTTTTAATTAGGCATCGGTCTCGCAATCGTGAGGTCACGGGTTCAAATCCTATCCATTAAATTACCGACGTGAATCCTAACACAATTCTTTGAGCTTAGCTGGAGGGGTTAACAATATTGCTAGTGATGTTGGGTCCCAATCCCACATTGCTAGTTATCTTTTTTGAAAAAATAAAGAAAAACTATAGAAATTAAACAAACTTCAAAATTAAACTTTTACTTTTGAAGTTTGTTTAATTTTTTAAATATCTTTTTATTTTTTAACGTTGCGCAATAAAAAAATATTTCTAATACCTATGTAGGTACTATTTGACTAAAGTTTCGAGACTATTTCCCTTTAAAATTTCCGTAAAAATGTAAGCCAGGCCGACAAATTTACACGTTTTTGTTCATATCTTCCAAAGTTGGCACTAAAACAATTATGATAAAGCTTGGAGTGTTCCCTAAGTTGGAATAATGAATGTTGAATAATGAATAATGAATCAATAAAAAAAGCCTGGTCACAAATCGATATCTAGTTTCGACAGACATACAATTTTTTATTTCAAAAATAATTTTGACCTTTATTTTTTTGAAATTCTTTATCTCCTTATCTCTTTATTGATTATGTATTTGAAAGATAGTTTAATGACCTGCAATTTCCGAAACATTAAATAATGTCACTTAAACGTTTTATTTTTCCTAGAAAAATATTTAAAAAAATCCCAATAAGATAGTTAACAGTAATACCTTTATACAGTGGTGATTTATTAATTACTTCTATTGAAGTTTAAGCTGATTGTATCATTTTAAGTAAACACACAACTTCATGTTTTTTTTTCAATATTATAATTAAAAAAAACATCTATCAGAAACGAAACACATTTCATGACGTATCATAAGACAAATCTTAAAAAAAAAAACCAAACACCGGCAACGAGACTTTGTGATTCAAAGAAGAAAAGTATAAAGAAAATAAACTTGGAATTGTCACCGAGACTTTGTGATTCAAAGAAGAAAACTTAACAAAATACAAACTTGAAACTGAAAGAATATAAACTAGAAACTGGCGAATGCACAGAATGTGCGAGGCATAATCCCTACCGAGTAATATCGGCGTAAGACGGCCTCGTTTATCGTGTGAGGCGATTATAATGTTATTTTTTAACAATTTATTCCTCAATAGAGATTAATTTTACGATTTTATGGTAGGTGCATAAGCGAATTTTCACAGCAATTGTAAATCGTTGATAGATTAGTTGACATTCCTGCTCCAAGTGAATGCTATAATTAAGTATTTTATTATTTACTAGCGGCTCGCTCCGGCTTCGCACGGACTTTTCCCCACTAAACATAATCCACATAAACGCAGTTTTCGTAAGAAGCTGTTATTTGTTGGAGAATAAAATATAGCCTTTGTTACTTCCTACTCTACCTACTTTTAGAAATCGATGCAGTCATTTTTGAGTTTATTCGTTACATACAAAAACACAAATCTTTCCTCTTTATAACATTTGTATAGATTGTTAAATTCCTCGCTAGAGAGCCCCGATAAACACGTGCGATCACTACTAATTATAAAGTGCTTTAAGCTTAAATAAAGACACGCGCCGCCGGCCCCCCCGGCCGCTTCTCTACATTTTAAATCTGTAATATCTTCGAAAATATTAATTTCAATGATGTCATTGAAATTAATATTTTCTGCTGTAAAAAGCCATATTGATCTATATTAAATGCAAAAGGTATTTAAGGTACTCAATTGGATACGGATATAATGCTGTATTGCTTAAAATCGCTTTGTAATAAAGTCATTATTTCTCCTAAAAAGCAAAACATAAAAAATGGTAAGTTATCCTTGAGATAGACATAATTGCCATCGCGGAATTTTTGTAGACCTTTTTAAGGTGTACAATATTTTGATCTATCTGGTAGGGTTCAGCTAGCGTTTGCAATGTAAGTGCAAAAAAATGTTTATTTACGACATCACATCAGAAACCTTAAAAATTATCAGTGTTTCTCTACTATATTGTGCATGTTTTATACGTATAAACCTTCCTCTTGAATCACTCTATCTATTAAAAGAAACTGCATCAAAATCCGTGACGTAGTTTTAAAGAGCTAAGTATACATAGGGACAGAAAGACAGGAAGCGACTTCGTTTCATACTATGTAGTGATGATTTTACTTTACATGTAATGCAGTACGTTATAAGAGAAATAGAACTTACTAGCTGTGCCCCGCGGTGTTACCCGCGGTTTATTAGCTTATGTATTAATCCAGGGTGTCAGCTAACTCCATACCAAATTTTATTAAAATCGCTCCAGTCGTTTAGACGTGAAGAAGTAACAAACATACACACTCACATCCTCAAAAACTCGCCTTTATAATATTAGTGTGATTATTATTATTGATGTTAGTGAAATTTTATATGAAGGTCTTAGTTCTGTATATGGCAATTTTTGAAGAAGGCTTACTGCCCTAATAAACTGCTCAAGCTCTTTTCTTTAGAAGGCCTAATCGAGCATCATACGTGAAAATCACGCAATTCCAATAATACTGGGTGGCGCAAAAGTACTGGCACTAAAGAAAATACTTTTTTTTTTATATGACATTTTCTGTCATTCTGTTGTTGAAAATTGTGTAGTGAACAAATGTAAAATACACTGAAAATAAACATGGACCGTTTTACTCCCCAAGAACGTGGAATAATTGTGTCAATGTTCTTACGGAATAATTCATCAGTGATAAGAACACAACGTGAATTTCGTCGACGATTTCCCCACCGTCCGGCACCGATTGGTCGCACAATTCGACGCTTTGCCACACGCCTTGAAGCAACTGGCTCAACATTGGATAGACCTAAGTCTGGGAGACCAAGAACAGGCCGTTCAGCTGAAAATATCGATGCTGTGCGCGAAGATGTGGAAGAGTGTCCAGAAACATCAACGAGGCGACGTGCCACGCAATTGGGCATTTCCAGACGGACCCTGCAGCGTATTTTGGTGAAAGACTTAAAGATGTTCCCGTATAAAACTCAAATGACTCATCAGCTGCTGCCTGCTGACCACCGAGCTCGTCTAGATTACTGCCAGCGCGTCATAAACCTCAACCTTGAAGAGGATGATTTTCCTTCAAAATTGGTTATGAGTGACGAAGCGCATTTCCATCTCTCAGGGCATGTCAATAAGCAGAATACTCGGTTCTGGGGCACTGATAATCCGCGCATTATTCAAGAAACACCTCTACACCCACTAAAAGTTACTGTATGGTGTGGCATCTGTGTTGACAGAGTGATCGGACCCTATTTTTTCGAAGACGCTGGAGGCAATGCGATAACTGTCACTGGAGAACGCTACAGAACCATGTTACGTGAGTTTTTGATACCCAGTTTGGACGAATTGGGGCTGGAGCACATCTGGTTTCAACAAGACGGCGCTACGGCACACACAGCGCGCGACACTATGGACTTAGTGAGGGACGCTTTTCCAGGCCGAGTTATCTCTCGTTTTGGCGATTTGCCTTGGCCTGCAAGATCACCCGATCTGACCAGTCCAGACTTCTTTCTTTGGGGTTTTTTGAAATCTCGGGTGTATGTGAACAAGCCACAGACTCTCGCAGCTCTAAAAGAAAACATTCGTAAAGAAATAACGAACATATCGCAGGAAGTGTTACGGCAAGTTATGCAAAATGTCATAAATAGGGCTCAAATGTGTATCAACTCTGGAGGTCACCATTTAAAAGACATCATCTTTAAATCCTAATGGTACGAAATTTAATGGCACAAATA
This sequence comes from Herminia tarsipennalis, assembly GCA_945859575.2. Classification (NCBI taxonomy): domain Eukaryota; kingdom Metazoa; phylum Arthropoda; class Insecta; order Lepidoptera; family Erebidae; genus Herminia; species Herminia tarsipennalis. The sequence goes on from OX243840.2 coordinate 14,556,096, forward strand.
TACATTTAAAAAAATCTAAATCTAGTTTTCTAATTTAGAAAAAAATTTATAGCTGAACCAAATAGGGTCTTTACTTTTGCGCCACCCAGTATTACATATCCACGTATCTAATACATAACATACTTTTTTTAAGTCTGTTATAAGTGATATATCTACCTACCTTACTCAATTTAAAAATAAATCCTTGAGAAACTTTATACGAAGTTTTTTTTTGTGTTTTGTATATTATATATCTATTTATAAATAGGCCAAATGTTAATCAGATACGTTCTACTAAAGTGTAGTCATGCGGCTAATACTCTCTGATTTCTTACGTCAGGTTTTCGTACAAACTACGTCAGTCGTTACCAATTTGACATCGTCGAAAAACAAAATTTTGTTAATATTTACTTATTATTTGGATATTTATTTAGGTAGTCATATAATATTATTTTATATAGGCCACTGACTGATTGTCCAATTTATTATTTATGTACCTACCTACTTGCAATTACTTACCTAGTATCAGACAAATTAATTTTAATCTTTAATAAAAGTTAAATAATAGATAGTTATTGGCAAACTTGTGAACCTTTTTAGCTACTCGTGTTAGGACTGGGTTGACACCGCTTGTATAATGAGTGAGATTCTAACCCGCGACTGTCGATTGCAATTCGATTGCCTTAACCACTACATTACTGTCGTTTCAATGCCCTTCCACAGAACCTTCTAAACATATCAGTTTTCTAAAAAAAATTGGTTAACCGTTTGTTAATTTTTCAAATATAAATCTAATAACAAGTGTGGTAATTGCACAAAAAAATAATAAACAAATAACAAAATTCGGAAGGATGCCATACGACTTTGTGAAAAAGTCTTATTTCAGGACGCTTTTGCGGCTACATTACTTAACCTCGCCGATAATCCGATCTGCCGGTATTATTATATTTAAGGTGTGGGTGACAGTATTTTTCGACGATATCTTCATGAAAAATATTTCAGTAGATTCATTCAATTTATTACCCAAAGGAGCTGTAACGACCAAATTCTTTAGGGCCAAAGCATAGCCAAATTAAACCCATAAATCACTAGGGTCGGTACTTTTTTAGTAACTAGGCAATATGTTTATATCAAATAGTCAAATATATTTTCGAAGTTCTGTTTCCAACATTGTGAAAACGAGACACGTACGCACATAACGAAAAGTTGAATTTCGATTCCAGGGTCCGTTTTGAAGGCACAATACGATCCCGAAAAGTTTACTCAACAATGTAATCATTTTACGCGCCAAGAAGCGAGTTTTAAATAGTCCGTGCAATTTTGAAATATTCTCTTTTAAGAAATTTCATCCATAAATCATAATTCAAATCCATAAATTTCCAAAATGACAAGGTTATATAAAAAATGAGAAAAGTCATTGAAAAACTTCTGTTTATAATTAAACGTTCAAGTTGAAATTTATTTTTCGGGCATGACAATAAGAAACAAACTGGGTTTAAATAGGATCTACAATCTGTATAAATCTAAATCTGTTAAGAAAAGCGTTTCAACAGTTGTGCCATTTAAATGAATTAGTAAATCTTTGTTTTGTTATTTATTTTGTGCTTGAATTGGATATGTAATTTGTTCATAAGGAATTATTAAGTAATACAAATAGGTAATAATGGAAGTGTACCTACATATATATATCTTATATAAGTAGGTATAATGTAGATTGAAGGAGCATAAATCAAGTTTAGCCTGTCTATTTTCAACTCAGGGCTCAGCGAAAAATATCGTATAAAAGCCGTCATATTTGTAGAAATAGAATCGCTTTTTCTCATATATCTCGAAATGTGGATAATAGACCCAACGTCTTAGTGAGGTGTGTTCATGCGGTTAATTCTGTTTGATTCGGTATTTGGTTTTTGATAGGATTTGGAGAAAACTAAATTGAACCAAGTAGTGTGAAAATCATTGAGCTGTTGTTGTCGTAGATTCACATAACAATGACGCCGTGGTGGTTCTATTTCCAGGTACCTACTTACGTAGGTTTGATTGAATGATTTTCTAAACATTGTGGGATTTGTATTGTAATATGTCTTTATAGGTTTTTAAGGAGGTATTCACAAATTGGGAGTGGTGGATTCTCTCTCTAATAATCCATTTAAAACGGATTTCTGGCATGTGACGCCTAAAATTGATTATTTCCACAGATCAAGAGGATTTTAGTGTCTTGTTGTGCCTTGCTTTTGCTTCAATGTAGGTACCTATTATATGTGTGCTTTATACATTCAGCGATTCAACCGACATAAATAATGAATCATCTAAACATAACACATTTGTAATATCAGCAGAATTACATAGCAGTATAACATGCCAGAATATGTAGACAGGTATAATGGTAGGTACTTGGTTACAGCAGCAAATGAACGAAACCATTATTTCCCTTGAGAGCAACAAGATCGGACTAATGAATAAAAGGGTTGGCCAATAGAGTGACCTAATATCAGTAATATACTTTCGACTTTTTCGGTTAAGTATAAAAGAAGGCTATACCTACTTGTAGTAAACCAGGAAGTTTTCATGGTGAAGATGGCATTCAGGAAGCTTTAAAGCTTAGTCTCTGGCGTAGTGCCTACTTTTATTTAGCTGCAATAAGTCTCATCGAAGAAAGAACACTTACCACGCGATTGCGACAGCTATGTTTTAAAATATTTTATTATTTTACATCTACCCCCTTTTTGACGTAATAACGCCTTATAAATTGATTACCGGGTGCACGTACGAAAAAGTGTGGCGTCACCGCTTGCAATGAAACGACAAGCGATACAATTAAAAAATTGTGGTCAACAATGTTGGTGGCACAATCATCGATACTATGTGCTTAATACTAGCTCTAAGTCTGTATTGTGTCACTGTTTGTTAACCCAAATAAACTAACTAGCGCTTTGCAGTCAATATTTACTTTTTAATTAAAAGGGATGGCACGGTCCAGGTCTATACGTCATTGTTTTATTCAATGTCATCAATCTATACTAATATTATAAAGCGGAAGAGTTTGTTTGTTTGTTTGTTTAAACGCGCTAATCTCAGGAACTACTGGTCCGATTTGAAAAAATCTAATCTCTTGTTAGATAGCCCATTTATCGAGGAAGGCTATAGGCTATATAATATCGCGCTACGACTAATAGGAGCGGAGCAGCGACGAGAAATATTGCAAAAACGGGAAAAAATTACGCATTCGAAGTTGCGCGGGACAGCTAGTGTTTTCATAAGACGTTATCACGTAAAATTATCGACCGTAAACCGACTTTACTCACAACCATTTATTTTTTAAATACCTTCGCCATTAATCTTGAAACGTTATCGTTGTACAATTTTTTTTTACTGTATCAGTTTTTTTCATAATAAATAATTTATGCAAGCATTCTCGAAATTCTTCTCATAATATAACTCGGAAGGGTCCGCTAGAAGACATTCCAGTATCTATAAAGCTGGATCAACCTTAGAACCATTAACGGCTTCTTTTTTCAATTTCTTTTTTTTTTTTAAAGGCGACTCCCGCGTTGTGGTCGAAACGGGGGACTTTACAAACATACAAGTCACTGACACAAAGTACACCCAGACTCGGAACAACAATTTGTGGATCACACAAATTGGTGTCCCGTGTGGGAATCGAACCCACGACCTCTTGCGTGGCAGTCGGACACACTCCCACCGCGCCAATTTAGTACTTATAAAGTGTGCTGTACTGAAATTAACATCTCACAAGGAAATCTCTGCTAGGATTATGCAGTAGTCCCTAAGGGTAGGAATTTGAAGTAGCTCCCTAAATTGATGGTAAAGGGTGGTGTTTATTTCTCTCGTATCTTATCCTGCGCCACTTCTCAACACCGAAGACAAACAACAATATTATTCTGTGCTATTTGTTTGTTTATATATCTGGTACAGACAGATATAACTTGCAGTGCGAGTAATATAATATTAAGAGGTGTTGTCGATTGTCGACCTATATATTGCTATCACAAGGCACTGAAATTGTTTGGGACCTAGATAGGTTGCCGACAGAAATATATTTGTAATTGTAATACTGGTCACCTATTAATGTTTATAAACTTTCGCGATTTGTACACTTTATGAAAAAAAAAAAAAAAAAAAAATATATATATATATATATATACTAGCTGTCCCGCGCAACTTCGTATGCGTAAATTTGCCCCGTTTTTGCAACATTTCTCGTCGCTACTCCGCTCCTATTAGTCGTAGCGCGATGTTATATAGCCTATAGCCTTCCTCGATAAATGGGCTATCCAACAAAAAGAATATTTCAAATCGGACCAGTAGTTCCTGAGATTAGCACGTTTAAACAAACAAACAAACAAACAAACTCTTCCGCTTTATAATATTAGTATAGAGATATATATATATATATATATATATATATATATATTTATATTTTACTGGTCTTAATCGCGTGAATATTTTAAGGTAAAATACCTTGTTTATTGCCCGACGTTTCGACAGTATTACAACGGCCGTGGTCACGGGTAGACTAGTTTAGCTCAGTGTCACCTTCGTGAAACGCGGGTTTCGGAAACTACCCTCGCTTGATTTTTATCACTCACTATTACGGAACTGTCGGTACTTCGACACACAACACTAAGGACATCTGCACACTGGCGTGTAATGTTTGTTCGGCGGTGTATACACTTGCTGATCACGGGATTCCACGATGTTGACAAACGGTATCCATCTTCCTCGGTTGAAATAAAAAAACATGTCAATTTCAACCGAGAAGATGGATACAGTTTCCGAAACCTGCACTTCATGGATGCGACGCTGAGCTGAACTAGTCTACCCGTCACCACGGTGCAATACGGTCGAACTTCGGGCAATAAACAAGGTATTTTACCTTAAATTATTCACGCGATTAAGACCCGTAATATATATATTTTCATAATGGTCACCTAACCGATTTCGATTACAGCCACAGACAACTACGTAGGAGATATTATAGTAAATTCGATACGACCGGAATGAGATTAAGCGCAGGACCGACGGCTTAACATGTTCTCTGAGGCAGGAGATAGGTATAATATACAAGAATATTAACATTAAAAATAATAATGTTGAAGTGTCCTCAATTTTTATACATAATAATGTGTAATAATAATAATAATAATAGTTTCCCAATTGATTTCGGTTGCGGTAGCCAATCTCATCAGAGACTAGCTAACTACGCAGGAGTTATATTATAGTGCACAAGTGTGTGCGCAGACACAAGTACACACAAGCACTCCCTATTCCCTCACTCTCATAGCCCCATGGGACGGAAATCCGACACGACCGGAGAGAGATTGGGCGCAGGACTGACAGCTTAACGTGCTGTCCGAGGCATGGAAGAGCATAACACAGTTTGAAAACGGTCACCTATCTATGGACCGACAGTGGTAACGTTGCTTAACCTCGCAGATATCTCGATCTGTTCGGTCACCACTGAGTCAGGGACCCCTCATTTCAATTTTTACACCAAGTATTAGGTTTATGTTCACCTTTTATTTCAGGACAGGCATTTGATCTAAACGTCGAGGAAATAAAAGTTATAGGTATCACACCCACACCTTTTAATATTAACGCCATTAAGTCCCGTTGTGATCAAACAATAAAAATATTTAGATTCGATTTTGTATACTCGTATTAACACATAGATTATATTTGTATTCTCTACACATAGGTAAAATCTAATAAGAAGTAGGTAATATTAAGCTACCGCACGATACATGAAGGATTATAATCATGTATGGACTGTGTTAAAGGGAAATTTATGTACCTATGTCAAAGGTTGGTTTCCGGTACTAAAGCTGTACTAACATTGGCGAACTTAATTTCCTAAAGAGATTTTCTTGGGATTCGTAGTTTTATAGGATTATTTTGTTGTTCCTGTAAGATTATGGCAGGAAACTAATTTCCTGACAATTTTCATGACGGATTGAAGCTTCTGAAATACAATAAGTAAGCATTTACAGACTACGCGTCATGAAATATGTACGTTGGTACGTTTTGAGGATTATGTAATTTTACAACACTTATTATAAATAAGGCTTAAGTTAGATTTGGAAGCTTAAATATAGAATTATTTATAGCCTGCTATGTTTGCAACATTCATCTTGGGGTTTTGTATTAAATCAACTTTTGTAAAAATCCTTTTTTATGATAATTTATATTCCGGTCTTCCCATATGGTTCCTGGTTTTTTGTTAGATTTTATTTTTCTGATTATGTTAGGAGGCAGAAGCGCGGAAAAAGTCGGCAATTAAACGAATCTCGGGCATTATCTGATTAAGTAAAATTTATTAGGTCAGATATAAGCTCATATTAATCTATAATTCCGAATTACTAGATGGGTACTAGTTATATCAAAGGCTCTCTTGTTTTAAGAGATCTCGAGTTACTCGAAAGCCCGAAGGTCTGACAAACTCAGATATTATTTAATGAATAGAATAGCCGTAACAAGTTCATTAAGTTTCTTTTTATAAAAAAAACTTTGTAGAAATACTGTGGATCAAAAAAAACTTTGTAGAAATACTGTGGATCATATTGCTCATTATTTTGATATTTAGATAAACGACTAGTGGTAAGTAGAACCTTTTATATCCCCGCTATTGTTTCTTTATGATTAGAGTCTTACGAAAATTATCTATTGGAAAACTTTGATAGAAATACAATAGGGGTATAAATATACGAATTCATAGCGAGTAGTATAAGATAAACAACAGTAGGTATATTCAGTCTACATACAGTAATACTCGAACGAAGGACAATATGGCTCAACTTCTACTAGAAACTACATCACTTTGTGGATAACACGTAGTTGCTAAGTCTGCCGATCTGTCCGTCTATAACTTCAAATATAATGCAGTGACAGACAGCATTACATCACGTTGCAGGTATCTTCTTTTGGCTTCGCTCAGTGCTTAAGCTTAACTTAAAAACTTAAGCTGTAAATACACTGCCGAATTGGAAGAGCGAATTCCAATTAATTCGGCAGTGTATTTACAGCTTAAGTTCAAATTGTTTTCATACCAATAATAAGCTCATCGCCGAATAAATTAGTCCCTTAACCTAGATGCTCAAGATTCCTATCCTAACGACTATGCTGAAAGGGAATTCATTGCAGCGTAAACAAAGGTGCTTATAGCCTCGATAATTATATCCAATGTAACTCTATCAGAACCTCAGAAGCGTTGTTTCAAAGGGTTTGCCCATTATCCTAATGAAGATATAATTGGATATTTCATTTCAAATATCCCTGGTAAAATATTATACAAACGGCGTCCTAGCGTACATACTTGATGTGGTCAATTTATCTGCTAATTGTGGTTCTATATCTCCCAGACTTATTGTTTTATGATCCCTTATGAACAATGAGATAACTAATCCCTTTATGTCCCTGATATGATAATTTCATTTCTAATTTACTGAAAAATTTGAAAAGAATAAATGGAATGAAAAAATAGAAATATACGACTGAAATTCATGGAAAACCGATTTCACAGAAAAGTATGATATCGTAGCTCACGATATATGTACACTTAATTAATTACCATGTGTTTTCACCCATAAAAAGGAAAGTTTAAGCTATGTTGGTAGGTTTATGTATATTATGTTAGGTACAAGGGTCATTGACCTTAATGACCTTATCTATATCTATACTAATAATATAAAGTAATCTCTGGATCTAATGAACCGATTTAAAAAATGCTGCCATGTTATTTGCGAGTAAGCCTAACAAACTGGGCACGGGTCAGCTAGTAGGTAAGTGATATTTATACGTTAGAGCAACAAATAACAGCCAACATTATAGGCATCTACTTAGTATGTGCACCAAAACGTCAAGTCTTCCCATGTGCAGGTGGTTAGGCACACAGGACACGATGTGAGAATGGCCAGTGTTTGTATTTCACCACATAACTACCTGCCGAGAATCCGAAACTAAGTATGTTTTCGCCACAGCGGTCGATCTGAGTCGGAAGTAGGTTAAAGGAGTTTCTGATAGAGCATGGTAAAAAGATCCAGGAGGAAGGACCCTAAGCAAAGGTCGCACAAATGGTTTTTGGAACGTGGTTCCATATCGCACGTTTTTGTTTGCGGGCTGAGAGGCTAGACGGAAATGTGTCACATTTTGACATCGATCAAAAATCTTTTATTTTTGATTATTGAAGCTAGAATAAGGAGATTGTGTTATATACTTAGATTGTTTGTATTTTTTATAAATTTATTTGTCATTTTGAAGTTTTCATTTTATCAATGTTTGTTAAACCAAGGTCAAACTGGCTGTGTGTAATATAGGTATGTGTGAAAAAACCTAATTTAAAAATACTCTTTATTAGAATTCTAAGCTTTGATACCTACGCGACCATGCTCAGGACTGTGGAGTTATTTTATGGACTGGAAGGTCAATTATGTGTGTAGATCATGGAGAAAGTCCTTGCGAAGCCGAAGCGGGCCGCTAGTTTATTATATTAATGGAAACTGCAGTTTATCTTGATTAATGTAAACAATTTGGTCTAATTACTGCATTTTATGTTCATAAAATTTTATTTTCCAATTTGTATTTTTTTTGTTATTATTGCATTGTGTATGGCTTACGTTACCAATTCAAGCAAATAACTAAAATATTGCTTTTTGTCAGTTACTGCATTCTTCGTTACGACAGCAAAGCTGGCTATCGCCATTCTCGTCTAACGAATGATGTAGAGCGATAAGTCTTTCTCACTCTCAACAAACTTTAATCGCTGGCAACTCCGACTGCGGGCACTTTTTCATAGGCAGAGGTACGAGGGTGGATCGAAATATTCGCGGCCTACCACATAAATACTTGACTTATTTTAATGTAACTGACCTCATTCGATTTGTTTACTCTCTGGTTGTCACATTGTAAAATTCTGTCACAATAGCATTATCTGTTTTTAAATTAGACTGAATTTTGTGAGCCTAAGTGCAGCGTTTTTAAAGAATGGAGAAAATTGAGCAACGTGCGGTCATCAAATACCTGTTTAAAAAAAAACTGACTCCAAAAGAGATTCACGAAGATATGTCAACAACATTGGGGGAATCTGCTCCATCGTATACGACTGTGAAAAAGTGGGTTGCAGAATTTAAACGCGGACGAGAGAGTATTGAAGATGACCCTCGCTCCGGCCGGCCTACGACGTCTACGACTGAAGAAAACATTGGGAAAATCTGTGATCTGATATTGGCAGATCGGAGATTGACCATCAGGGAGATTGCTGACACTATTGGCATCTCATATGAACGAACACAAAACATCATAGTCAATGAACTTGGATTTTCTAAGGTTTCTGCGCGGTGGGTCCCCAGATTGCTTTCAGTTGAACAAAAACGAATACGGCTTACGATTTCTCGCGACAGTTTGGAAATGTTTGAGACTGATCCACAAGATTTTTTGGACAGATTTGTTACAATGGATGAAACCTGGGTACACCACTACACCCCAGAGTCAAAACAGCAATCCAAGCAGTGGAAAAAACCTGATGAACCGACTCCAAAAAAAGCCAAAACAATTTTGTCAGCTGGCAAGGTGATGGCGTCAGTTTTTTGGGATGCTAAGGGTGTCATCATGGTGGACTACCTTGCAAAAGGTGAGACTATAAACTCTGCTTATTACTGCACCCTTTTACGTCATTTGCGTGAAACGATCAAAGAGAAAAGGCCAGGACTACTCAGCAAGAAAGTGTTGTTCCATCAGGATAATGCACGCGTTCACACGTCTGTTGAATCAATGGCTCAAATTCGTGATTGTGGCTTTGAATTACTGCCCCATCCCGTCTATTCCCCTGATTTGGCACCTTCGGACTTTCATTTATTCCCAAACCTTAAAAAACACCTTGGAGGTCAAAAATTTTCATCAAATGAGGAGGTTGAAACCGCGGTGGGTGACTTTTTTGAAGGCCTTGAAGAAACTTTTTTTATGACCGGCATACAGGCGTTGGAAACCAGATGGAAGAAGTGCATTGAGTTAAGTGGAGATTACGTGGAAAAATAAAATTACTTTTGTTTATATTTTATATTGTTTTTTTGCTGAGGCCGCGAACTTTTCAATCCACCCTCGTAGTTTATCATGTACAGAAAATAAATAGCTATAATTTGATATATAAATGATGAAAATACGCCATGAACGTAATAACGTAACAAAATATTACCTGGCAACGAAGGGGTGGTGGGCAAGTGCGCAAAGGCACCTACCTATCTTAGTTCTCTACGTCTATTTCTATAAAGTTGAGTGTATTACATTGTAATAACAAGTGAGATTTTTTTTCCCAGTAAGTCGATTAATATTAATTTAATAACAAAATACTTGCGGGCAAAATCTGATAGGCAGACTGGCCAAAACATATTGCCCCTTTTATGATTGTATATAAAAACATGATTTTATTACAATACTCGATGAACGATGCGAATCTGCAGCCGTATCTCAGTCTATAATGTCAATTGCTAAATCTCTATAATAATTAGCGTAATAATAATTAAATCGCAAACTATGAAATATTGAATAGTTCTGCTGGTAATTTGTGGTGCATCATCAGTTCCACTTCACATTGGTGCTTTTTGAGAGTAAATGCACGAAACACTATGAAATATATCTAAATCACTATAGGTATGCCTTTAATATTTGAAGAGTTCCCTCAATTTCTCCAGGATCTAAGGAAGTATACCCTTTCCAATATTCTTTCAAATCAGTCCAGCCGTCTTCGCGTAATCACCTCTCTTTTTTTTTTTTGGGAGTATGTTCCATATTTAGTGGGTGTTTGCAGGGATACTCCGTCTCTCCACAGATTGCTCAGAGCACAGGCATTTAATTGAACGAACATGAATTTTTAAATTGTTTTTCTTATTAAGATTAATAGGGTTCCAGTTACTTTCACTCCCGTGGAGAAATTCGATAAATTATACTGCGGTGATTTACGTGAAACAGTGAGATTATACACTAAATTCATGTTGTGGTTTTTCTGAGATACGCCTGGCCAAAAACAATTTATTTGTCATTAAATTAAATATAAAACAGGGCTTACTTTGTTACTTTTAAGTAAGTACTCCGTGTTTGTTACTTAATTCTTGTCAAACTTAATTATCTACTATAGTAATTTGTTTTTTGGGTTTCGTAGTTAAATTAAGGATCTCTTATATTTTCGCTGTATCTGCCTGTCGGTATGCCATATCCATTTTCTTTGGGAATCTTTGTATTTGGAAACATTTGCTATTGTAATTATATAGGAACAAAAACTAACGTATTTATATTTATGATAAAACGGAAAAATTAAAATCTCTTTTAAGAAAATGCGGATCTTTACTTTTCAAAATGTCAGGATATGAAACTTACTCTGTAGTCAAATAATACTACAAAGAAAAAATGTTTCAAGAGCAGGCATTGAGATTCCTTACGCGTTCAGATATTAGAGGGCCCTTAAGCAAACAAGCTTTTCTACTGACAGAGCAATAAACCATTTTTACCTACCAAGTTGTTTTGATGAAAACAACAGCAAACTTGTCGACTTTTGAATACTTATGATAGACTTTCACGCCTTATTTATTATTTTTATAAGTATTCGTATCTATTGTTAAACAAATCACAATTTTCTCTCTCCCTTTATTGTTTCTATAGTCCGGACATAGGCGTACCGTATAAGATCATTTATCTGTGTAAAGGTTGATTAGAATGTTTCCCTTCAAATTTGAGTATATATCTCAGTTGCTAAATTGATTTATCGAAGTTTATACTTGACTAACTAACCCGCGCAATGTCGTCTGCGTCAATTTTTCCTGTTTATGTAACATTTTTCATTGATGCTCTGCTCCTGTTGGTCATAGCGTGATATTATATAGCCTTCCTCGATAAATGGTCTATCCAACATGTATGGATTATATTCGGTCATTATTCGCGTGATGTAAAAGTTTGCACATCAGCCCAGCAGTTTCAACTTAGCAGCCAGGCGGCCACTAGGTTTGCAGATTGCGAGACTCGTGCGTGATACGAATACATTAAAAGATCTTCCGTTTGACAAATTCTGGCATCAAGTATAAGCTAAAGCCTTTTCAAATTCATGTCCGGATTTCTATTTATTTATGCGCAGCGTGTATGACTACACTACGGATGATGGCAAATTTGAATCTATGTAGGTAGCAATGAATATATTTCCATGCCCGTAAATATAAGACATTTTATATTCATATAAGTATACTAAATAATCAAAAAATCTAGATACTCCAGAGTTTAATGCAAACGAAGGCGTAAAAAAGTATGAATATTCTTTGAACTGCACCTAGTAGTTATGAGCACACATCTGTACCTACCTCTTTATCCATTAAATAATGTTTGTGCATTAAAATATAAAAGGACATTGTGAACGTATGTGTAATTGGTTGTTTGTAACGAGCAACGATTGCACTCAATCGATTGGACTTGTTTACACATAAACCTTGAATTTGTAAAATGTAGGACGGAGGGGATAACTTTAATTAGGGCTGTTGTTTCGCCTAGCCTCACAACTTTATTTAACCTATTTATTCTGTGAAGACAATTTACAGTAAAGTAAGGTTTGATGAGAATTAGGATACTAACACAATCGGTTGATAGTTATACGTTGTTACAATATTAGGGCTTCGTCGAAAAACTTTCTTAACTCTGGTACAAATGTAGGGTACGAAAATAAGATCTATCTCCTATTCTTTATGAAGACTGCCTAGTTTATGTACTTTTAATGTACGGGCAGCTGTCTGCATGCTGTAGATAAGCTACGTCAAACTCAAAGTAACTGGTGAGCCAAAAGCATGAAGACCGTAGACTAGATGGGCCGCAAAACCAAATTTTAAAGTAGATATAGTGAAAAGTAGAAACTCTTAAAAAAGTACTGTTATAGTTTTCAACAAAAAGTACAAGTATAAATACTTTTTATTCCATATATATGTACATCTTTTGTCTTTTAAGTTGCCTATTTGTGGCGTAAGCTATCCAAGTGCGCATCCGTCAATCGCGATCTGGCGGGAGATTTATTTCCTTTGATTATAGAAAATAATGATTCACACATAAAGGTACTGCCAAACTTTATTAGGATTTTACAATAAAATTTTCTCATCTCTTGGTATTGAACAAGCAAGTCTACTTATAAAATTCGAATGGACCGACACTGTATTTTTTTTGTTTTAAATGGATTTTTATGGACACTTGAACGCGTTACGGATGGCTAAACCTACGGGACTTAGTATCGATGATCACAGAGCGCCACTCACGCTCCACTATACCTAAGACATTCCGGATATTGACCAAAGAATAACCAAGCGCCTGGTCTGACTACAGAAATGGTCTCAAAACTGGAATCAATACAGAGTTTTTGAAAACACGGAGCGGGACTAAGGACAGGGACGGGTATATAGCTAGCAAATCTCTTGAACTCCGTCATACACCACAAGCGTAGTCAACGAGAACCGGGTTCCGAAAAGGCTTCAGTACCGTGGACCACTTTCATACTGGTCGGCAGATTATTCAAAAAACCAAAGAATACTTCACACGAGTAAGCCTTCGACTCCAGAACGGACACACTTAATAAAGATTTATACTTCAATTCTCTGATTTTAACAAACAACAACATATCCAAATAGATTATTATTATATTTATGGCTATTTACATAGCATAGATCGTAATATTGCCCTAAAAGCACATACACCTATTAATAAAATACCAAAAGGCGGTTACGTAGTTCAGCATAATTGAACTAGAATTTATACTATGTTCTTAATATGATCAACAGCAAGTATTTAAGTAATAAACTCAAGCCTATCAATTATATTTAAGTTAACGCTACACATCAAAATAAGCATAGGTATATAGGGAATACATTAAAAGCCGTGATTCTGAATTGCGAGTAAAATTTAACTCATAATGTTAGCGAAAGCTCAGACTTCACGACTCATTAATTTTACTGGCAATTAAGCAGGTTATGTTCGAACTTGTAATAACGTGCTTGTTTGCAACTTACACTGATTTTAAAGCTGAAATACAAGACCCTCGTAGTGCACAGGTATTAAACGCATTTAAGAAATCCATTAGCATCTACATTAAGTTAGAAATTCTAGACTTTTCAAACGGAGGTAATGAGTGAGTACCTAAACATAATGTCCACACAGTTTAATACTACACCATATTCAACCACGCATAACAAATATTTATAAGGCGACTTCTTTATTAACTCATAGCCATTATACAACTCTAGCTAGAGTTATAAAAGAGGAGCAAGTGAATAGTTGAAAGACCAAATAGTCCGCCAACAAATTGAATAATGATCGATGGGCGTTATAGTATCCAACGCTGATCAATGAATTCCGTGTTACGCGAGTGATTTATGGATTATAGTATGAATGGCGTCCAACACTTTAGACATTTAAATATAGGATCGACTTGAATTCAAAACGTAGATAGAATCTATTTTATGATTAACAGATAGTGAAAGAAAATATTTTAACCAATATTTCTTTCAGTGACTACGCATTTCATTAGGTAATACAGAAGTTTTAAAGCATTTTTTCCAAATAAAACGATATTTATTTATTTATACATAGAATTTTAACGAATGTTTACAAATGAGGATAAAAACTTATTCAACATAAATTGACTTTACAAATTCTTGCCTTTGTAAAATTGTGTTTGACTGATAATATCCATTTCAAAGGCAGAATTAATTAAATGGAAATTGATATATCATGCTGACCTATTATTTGAGTTTCAATCACTAACTAGGTAGGTACCTGCTCTTGAAAACGGACATTGGGTTAAAGGGCGGCATCGAGAGTAGAACTTAATTAAAGTTCTTAAATTCTGACGAAGTAAAGAAACAAAATTGAGGGAATTCGAAACCACTAGAATTCGTACAATGTTTTAATTACTGTATTGTACTTGTAACCCAATATCTACAACAGTAAGACTGATTTATTATTTACCTAACCAGCTGACAGAGGGTACAACATGTTGGCTGTGATTTATGTTTGACCCAAAAGTCGTTACGTGTATATATTTGAATTTTTGAGTTCGGAAAGCACCAACTTTTAATGTGTTTTTATAGTAAACCTGACTTTTATTAAGAACATTTCAATTTTATACTAAAACCTGCATTGTATACAGACCTTTCAGAGAATTCCGGAACTGCGGAAGTTCCGCATATTTTTTGACTTTCAATACTGTTTCCGTTTCCGCAAATTTTATAACGGCAACTTGAACGGAACTTTACGAAAGCTTTAGGTGATCAAATCAAACATAACGCTGGTAAAATCGAGGGGCCAAGGTAGTTTTTTGATACAAAACAACTCGTTTTTCCCCAGTCTTCTCTTCTTCTAAACTACCTAGATACAACAAATTTTTGGATAGTCTTTATTTGAATCTCATTTCCTGCAGATTTCTTAGAAAAGAGGCTCACTCAATGTCATAGTGGCGATAGAGTACCCACATAAACATATTTTCTCTGTGACCTTGACGGTCATTTTCGATTATTACTTCACGATAATGGTTTTATAACTTTTAAACTTACGCGTTGCATTATATATACAATTTGGCACGAGAATAAACGCGTTTAAACTAAGTAAATACTTTACCTAGTTTAAAGGCGTTTATTCTCGTGTCAAATTGTGTAGATGATGGTTTTGTTCCTTTTAAAAAGTTCTAAAAAAATCTGCGACTGCAAATGCCTATCTTTTAAGGTTCACCCGCTATTACCTTTTTTATGATAATCAAATTTGTTCTAAAATAATGCATTTATTTGCGAAAGTGTTCTAATAAACATGTAACGGGGGGAGGGGCATTCGATTCAACACCAATAAATCAACCACCACCGAAGAGGGGAGAGCGGGGAGGAATATGCCTGTCAAAATACATAAGTGCAGTGTTAAAATTTTCACCAATCGAATCTGTTGGGAGCCGAGTCAAGCCTTTACGCAATGATGTGCTGATGTGCGAGGTGGGCGGTTATGCGAGCGGTAGCACTGCGAGGCGACCCGCGCGGCATGCTCCCTATAGAACGGTTGTGTTCAACGAATTGATTTTTAATGTTTTTTTGCGATATAGTATATAAATACTTATTAAATTAATAAGTTGGTTTTTTGATTCATTTAAAAAAATATATGAATTAATATGTTACTTTAAAAAAAGGCTACAGGATAGAATCGTAACCACCCAGCGTTCCTCTATTATTCCTGTTTCACTCTTATCGATCATAGTGTGGAGTAGGTACCTTAAAATAGCCTATGTTATTCCTACTTTTAACGTTAATAATAACAAAAATATTACCCATTACAAACAAACAAACAATAATTCCCCTGGTTTCTTCAGCGTGGTTTTAGATTAGCATTGTAGGTACCAAATTTTATCTAATTTAGTTCAAGTGTTCTCAAGTGGTTCGTGGATAAAACAAAGAAAGTTTCATCTCTTTTAGGATTGTATTGTAGGTGCCCCCTCTCTCTAGCCCTGTCATGTGACGCTGACAAAGTTGCGAGGATCAGCTAACTGTGTATAAGTCATAAGAGGAAACTATGATTCACTGACACAGCTCACACTTCTGAATGATTTTGGTACACAGATAGTTGTTGTCATGATGCCTACTACAAAGCCTAAAGCAAATCTTTAAAGGGGTGAAATGACAGTCCAAATTTAACGCGGGCGAAGCCGCGGCCGGAAGCTACATATAATTGGATACTTTTGCTAGGTATTTCAGGACAATTTCTGTGAAAGTCCATAACGTTCTACAGCACTTTCATTAAACTTAACCACATACTTCTCGAGCAAAGAGCTTCGATTGATCAGTTGAGCGTCTCATTCGTAAATCACTTAGTTTTATTAGAACTACGTTCTTTACTAGTTTGATTTTACGTATTTCTGCGGAGTAACTCATACAACTAAATAATTTTTTGGTTAAAAACTGTTACATGGACAAATAATGTTACTTTTCTTTGATGGAAATTGAAATACCTACTAAAAATATCGACAAAGCTGTAACAAAAAATAGTAAGTACATACCTATAAGCTATAAAATTAGGTATAGCGTATTTGAAACTGACAGGTGCGCTCTCTTCGAAGAAATATTTAGAATTTTTCTAGTGAATATTTTACCTGGAAATAGAGACGAAATTTTTATGCCCCTGAATAGCCCTTACAAATTTTAGCAGAAAATATTTTCGGCAAAATATGTGTAGTTTGCCTAAGCTTTAATAATCCAGATATTCAATTTTGTGCGTCTGGTATAAAGTCACTTTAAGACTCTGCTGTGAGTGGCACCTGTGTGTATATATATTTAATATGACTTTTCAACCCCGTTACCAAGATATGCCAATCGTGGTGCTGTCTGAGTACTTAATAATAAAGATGTATACCATAGCCAGACCATCCCTTAGGCAGTATATATAAATGCCTATACGGCATTTTTGCCTACATGATCTACATCTACATGATCCTTTCGACGGGATAGAGTGTCTTGGATTAACAGTATCTTGGCCATTAATAGGTAATGTGTCTGTTTAAAAACTCAAAGTATAACCATTTTAGTCCGATATTTATTATATAGTTTTATAAGTAACATTTTACTTTATTTTATAAGTAAAAATGATTTTCTTTAAATTTCCCTTGTATATTTTACAAGCTAATTTATTACATTTATGACATATCTATTCCCACAATAATAATTAAAAAAAAACGTAGGTATTTTAATAAACAGGGTGATTTTTAATATACTAATAACTAGGGCATTCAAACTCGGATAGTTATCAACTCCGGAGCTTACGATGTTGAGCAATCAAATCCGGAACTCCGGAGTAGGCTCCTGAGTTGACAGCTTTTTTAGAAATTAATAAAAGACCCAAAAGAATACTGTCTGACAGACAGAAGTTATAAAGCCAAGAGTGGTAGGTTATTAGTAATAACCTCCCACTCTTGGCTTCATTACATTACACCAAATAACATCGTAATATATTTTTTGAAAAAAAAAATATGCTAGTTAACCCTTCAACACCTACCACTTACTTTTGTCAAACAACCATTTACCACATATCTGATACCCCGGAGTAAAAATCGATATTTCTTTGTCAGGTTTATTGCCTAAGCCTCACAATAAACAATGATTTTACTCCAGTAAGATAGTCTGTAGGTCGTCAAAGTCATAACTCCAAAAACAAGTGGTAGGTGAATATATTAAATATTTTCCAAAACTATTATTACAAAGTTATTTAGTATGACGTAAAGAAGCCACGAGCGGGATTAGGTTATTAGTGTCTATATTACAAATAATTCTGTATATTCACCATTAGATAAAGTCGGTGTTAGGCTTAATATAAATAAGGGGTCTTTAGTTTAAGTCTCGGAATGAGTTCCAATGCTTCAAGTCGGGATTTTTAGGAAACATTCTGCTGTATTTCCAGATTTGAAGATTAAATTAAGTGCCTACTTATACAGTATTTTATTCTATTTTACAATTTTAGAATACTTACAGCTAAATACAATAGTTAATATCTTGATTATTTAAAATGTGGAGGTACAAATATCTAACTATTATGACTACATTATAGGCTTACATGCTAATTATTATGTTGCACATTAAAATATTATTCTAATTTTAAAATTTTTATATCCGTCCATTTTATTCTTTATTTATTAAAAAAAAAAAATCTAAAGTCGCAGGACATTTGACTGGCCTATTGGTCTAGTGGTTAGTGACCCTGACTGCTATGCCGTTGGTCGTGGGTTCGATCCCCACCCAGGATAAAACTTTGTGTGATGAGCACGATGGTTTATTCTGTGTCTGGGTGTTATTTTATCTATAATATGTATGTATTTAAAAATATATAAGTATGTTTATCAGTTGTTTGGTTTCCATAGTACAAGCTCTGCTTAGTTTGGAATCAGATGACGTTGTGTAAGTTGTCCCAAAATATTATATTATTATTATTATTTGACAAATCACGGACACAAAGTACTCTCAAACTCGGAACACCGATTGGGCGGTCACTCAAAGTGATGTCCTGTGTGGGAATCGAACCCACAACCTCTTGTGCAGGAGTCACATTCCCACTACGCCACCTTGGCAGTCATTATTTGTTTGGGAACTTTTTTTCAAAAGAGAGATACATTAAGGATCATAAATATAACACTCCTTATTTCGTCGGCAGGTACAAAGAGTTAATCACAAAAGGGTATATTAAAAAGCGTTTTTATTTATAGCACTCATAGCTTTCCTGTGAACATTCAAGCAGAGTATAGAGTCGACAACGATGGTAGATAAACAATCCTGAAATCCCTTCAAAGTAATCACTGAACTCGCTTAACTACCAACTTTGGAATCGCATTCCACAACTTTTTATAGGTGAATAGCTAGCATTTCCTTCCTCACAGAAAACTAAAAGTCAGTATTAAAAACACTATTATAATGGCTGATTTACTACAAACAAAGGTTTGTAAGATGTAAGCTTTATAAATGCTTAAGCACAAAGCTTGTTTTATTCAGAACTAAGTAGTGCGTAGTTCTTTTGTGTTTGAATATCCTAGGTATGTTCTTTTACTTTTAATAATGGCTTTTGGTGTAGTCTCGTAAAAAGGGAGAACCGAATTCGTGTCAGTGACGTGATTTAATTTATCACGCCGAATATCTGCGCAACACGACTGTATTTTCGCACGTAATTTTGACAAAGAAGTATACTACTATCGGATACAAAAAATGAGATTTTTTAAATCTTTAATTTTGACCTTGCTATAATAATGCTGCGGTAGTAACTTTTGTAGGTACCTAGATATTTAAAAACCGTTTTCATTGACGGGTTAAATTTCCACTTTGAACAAAAATAAATAAATTTAAAGCAGAGTCAAATTGTCTGAGCATATTTATTATGCCAATAAATATACAGGAGATTCTGTTACAACCTAAATTTATAAGATTTCTAACAATTTCGAATTTCACAATGAAGTGGAATCTCAATATTTTAAAATGAAGCTAACTTGTGGATAAGCTTATTAGTAAGTATAATATTTACGCGTCTAATTGATTTAACTCATTATATTAGGTAGTATAATTAATTATAGGGTTACTCTCGATAAGGCAATTAAACACTGCCTGGTGGTAAACAGTGCTTAATTGCTATTTTTTAAAATCTTCGCGGATTAACATAACACTAGGTACATAAATCGGACCGATACTAACCATTAGGCTACCGAGGCTAGTTGCTAAAGCATCGGACTCGTAAT
Organism: Herminia tarsipennalis; assembly: GCA_945859575.2. NCBI lineage: Eukaryota > Metazoa > Arthropoda > Insecta > Lepidoptera > Erebidae > Herminia > Herminia tarsipennalis. Next base: position 14,576,344 of record OX243840.2, read on the forward strand.
TGTGAGGTTGCCGGTTCGAATCCTTACATCCTTATTCTTAAAAACTTGTTTTATATGTACCTACTCATTTTTCCGTGGGGTGAGGACCTGATGATCTGAAATACAGGCTTAAACCTACTTCTGACACCAGCTCCTCACATATACTATATTTTTTACTCATGTAAATAGTTGTAAGGTACCTAAACGGACTAAAGTAAATAAATAAATTATTATTATTATTACTCTACCTACGTGAACCTACTCCGAACACAAGCAGTTTAGCTTAGCTGGAGGGGTTAACATAATTGCTAGTAATATGGAACCCATTTCACATTGATAGTTATCTTTAAAAAAAATAAGACGGTGTCTTTCTGAATAACCGTTTTGTATAAATAATATCTAGATTTATAGTCTAATCTTAAATTGAAGTTGTTTACCTGTCAAAAGGTATAACAAATTTGGTGTAAGTTACAGATTCGCTCATTGTTCGAATGATAAACGTCAGTCATTCATCTGACAGAAATTTCGTTTTTTTATAGGCGTGGCTGCAGGCATTTTTTCACGTTTACTACTTCGTCTGTGTTAATTTACCCCGTTTTTGCAATTCATAGAAAAATACTAAACTCGCTATTTAAAAAATATCTACTTTATTACTTTACAACCTACTTTACCTACCAAATATACTAAAAAAAATATTAAAATCGGTTCAGCCGTTTCGGAGGAGTTTGAGCACAAACATTGTGACACGAAACTTTTATATATTAGAGAAGAAGTTTAGCTTAATAACCCTGTTTAAACAAAGATGAAGACTAATTTTGTACCTACCTATGATGTGCAAGTAACCAAGTTTAAAACCATCAGAATATATTCATTTAAAAAATAATACTTACTATACATAAATACTATCTTTAAATTCGTCTTAGAGATATTCAGATTTCCTCATCAAAATGCACAGCAGCGGTGGCACAAATGCAAGGAGAGTAGTCTTTTCGCCTTCCTGCATAACGTGTAACAGTTAACTGCATAAATTCAAGGCGCGAAAAAATACGGCAGGAAATTGTACTAGTTTCGATCCATTGTTCCAGAAGGTTGTTTTGTGTTTATCCAGTTTTAACCGCTTCGTTAGTTGCCGCATTGTCATTTTTGTGGTTAAATATCTGTGTACTCTCTCTACCTTTTAATTTTGTGAGCTTCGTTAAGTTTTCTGCACGCTTGTAATCACGGAAGTTGGTGATACGTTCCACTGCGCTTATTTTGTGGTAGTGTAAGCGTGCTTAATATATTGATGAAAAGTTGTGTTTAGTATCTGCCTACCTGCATAAAATACTTACAGTACAGATATTAATTAGGAGGGGGTGGGGTTGAGCCTAATCTCATGTGGGGGAAAGGGGCAAGTTTCACGCTATTTTTTATTCTAAAACTAATACTAACTATTATTCTGAAACTTTTGTCAGAACTGATAGACCACTTTCTTGGTCGATTGTACATATGAAGGCACTTTTGGTTTTATGTACCTGCGAGTAAGGACTGTTTTTCAGACAAATTCATAGTATGCTGACTATTGGTTTTAATTAAACGTATCAGTAAGTACAAACCGTTGCATGCAGCTGTAAAAACGAGTGTGTTCCGTTTATTTTCCACCCTATACCAAAAAGGAGCTTATACGCGGAATAAACGTGCCTAATGTGTAAACGCGGTTAATAGGCACCAACGCCAACGTAAAATGAAGCCCATCTGCGGGCTGCTAATTGTTTCTGTAGTGATTTTCGACAGATTATACCCACATGTCTTTACAGATAAGGGTGAAATATGGTTTAGTTAAACTTCAGCGTTTCAATCCCCTTACACGCGTCAGATTGTTAATTATGATTTTGCTGGTAAGTATAAAGCCTTGATAAATCTAGAAATAATTGCTGAAAAGGTCGACAAAATTATAATTAGTTTGGTACCTAGGTACCTATATAAATCTAACATTAAACTATAAGGACCTAAGAATTTTATAATTTATTGGAGTTAATTAATTAATCTGATTGTCGTCGATAGGTATGGCTTGTTGAAAATATCTAGACCATTAAATTAGTTACTAAGCAACGTGAATGGCGATATGTCATCAATGTTTTCTTAGGACATTATCACGTAAAATTATCATCCGTAAAGCGACTTTACAGACTACCGTTTTTTTTTTCAAATTCTGTATCTAAATTATTTGCAATCAGTCCCTTGACTGTAATCAGATGTGATGTAGTAAATTAAGGTAAATAATTAACGGTAGGCGTTAATTATTTTATGGTAACGATAAATGTTGATAAACTTTCGCGATTTGTACACATTATATAATTATATATACTACGGGTCTTAATCGCTCCCTGGATTAAACTACACAAACCATAGGTCTTTTTCACTGCCCGTCACTATTACTCCAGGATGCCGAGGGAAGCGGTTGAGATAAAAAAAAACATGTCAATTTCAACCGAGAAGAGAGATACCGTTTGTCAACATCGTGGAATCCTGTGATCAGCAAGTATATAGGTACATTGCCGAACAAACATTACACGCGAGTGTGCAGATGTCCTTAGTGTTGTGTGTCGAAGTACCGACAGTTCCTTAATAGTGAGTGATAAAAATTAAGCGAGGGTAGTTTCCGAAACCCGCGCTTCACGGAGACGACGTTAAGCTGAATCAGTCCACAGAGTAAGTAATCACTACGTTTTAAATCAGTTTACCCGTGACCACGGCCGTTACAATACGATCGAAACGTGGGTAATAAACAAGGTTTACCTTAAATTGTCCATGCCAATGTGACCCGTAGTTTATATAATTTTATAATGTAATGTATGTAGGTGCAAGTTTCCTGCCGGTTGCAAACAATTAATTTGGAGCAATAAATCATTTGCGTGGTCTAAACAACACATTTTTAATGTGTAAATGAGTCTCTAATTGATGACAGATAGATATATCTAAAGGTAGGTATCAAAATAAAATAGAACATAAATTTTTTGCGTTAATTTCCCCGTTTTTGCAACATTTATCACTGCTGCTCCACTAGCGTGATGTTATATAGCCTATAGCCTTCCTCGATAAATGGACTATTCAACAGTAAAATAATTTTTCAATTCGAACCCGCAGTTCCTGAGATTATCGCATTCAAACAAACAAACTCTTCAGCTTTATAATATTAGTATAGATCATGAAGCACCATTCATAGTTTTTACGAAAATAATTCCAGACAGATTATGTTTATCCAACATTCCTACCCGCCGAACAAAAGACCTAAATAGATTCTCAAAATATCCACGAAGTTCAGTCGAACTCTGTCTTATAACTGCTTGTAATATATGGCAGAAATAATAATAAAATTAATTTTACAGCTAACAAAATGATGTGAAGTTCTTGTATTAGATTGTATTATCTCTTGCCGTGTCACGGTGTTTTTTTATAAACCCTATTTTTCTGACATACCCTTTTTATTGTAAAATCGGATAGATCACTTCTTATAAAAGTACTGTTATTTTAGCCCCATCTATCTATCACTAGCTGATCCGCGTAACTTCGTCTGCGTAAAATTTCCCCGTTTTTGCAACATTTCTTACTGCTGCTCCGCTCCTATTGGTCGTAGCGTGATGTTATATAGCCTATAGCCTTCCTCTCTCATTCATTCAGATCAGTATTTCCTGAGATTACCGCGTTCAAACAAACAAACTCTTCAGCTTTATAATACAAGTATTACAAGTAGTATATAATACAAGATTTAAAATATTCGAGCAGAAAAATGTTTAATTAAAATCGACTATTTTTTATCTTGAAATACAGAAATTTATATGCTAAACCCGGGCAAATGCATGTCGGGCTACGCACAATGTAGGGTTCCGTAGTCCCCTGAATATTGCGGCTTAAGAAGCGAGTTTTTTGTGGTTTTTGTTTCATACTTACAACCTTATACCAACTTAATAATAATTTTCAATGGAAAATGTACGAACTTTTTGTTACTTCTTATTTGATCAGCTGTTACTCGTAAACTTGTAAAGCCTTTAGCTGTGATAGTTTTCCTTTTAATTTCACTTTTTAAACTACTACCGTGATTTTTTCACATCAAACATTTAGCTGGCAGGGAACACTTAACTAAAACAAAAATTTGACATTTAAAGCTTAATATTTCACAAATAAATCTAAAATGGTCTTCACAACCCTACGTTTTTAAAAGACTTATCTAATGATACCCCAAACGAAGGGGTAGGTGAGAAAAAAAATCATATCCCCACTTTATATGGGGAGGTACTGTGGCAGGTGCGTCGTGGATTCGACCTGCCGCCTGCATATAGCCTCGTTATTTGTAAACTGTTTTGTCTTGACGTTGCAAAAGTTTGAAATAGCGATGAAAAAGAAAATTAGAAAACAATTGAGAGAATTGAAGAAAGCGTCAAGACGAACGGTCAGAAAGGTCTTGAAGTGTAAATTAATGATATTACGAATTGTTAAATATATAATATCATTTTTGGGCAAATGAAATAGCGTTTGATTCCTCACCCCTTGGGAGAAATAGTCCCGGCTACACTTCCCAAAGCTAGCATCTTTACGTCTCATACAATCCTGTCAATTCACTCATTTTTTATCATTCGGTAGGGATTATGGCTCGCACATTCTGTGCATACGCCAGTTTCAAGTATAATTATTTATATCAAGTTTTTTTTTTTTAAGTATACCTTTTGTAGAGTTGGCTTTTTTTATCACAATTGTTAATTAGCTAATTTTTGAAATATACTCATAGTTTGACAATAAAAGTTTCCTACTTGTTACCCTCCAAATATAAACTTGCGTGCAGTACATAAATAGATAAAGAAGTATAGAACCTGTCCGACAAATTATAGCATTGATCGTACACTTAGGCGTTAATTAGGTTATTTTCCTAATTTGGTTCCAGTAAATGATTGCCAATTCCATAGAGATTGCTTGTGGTAATCAAGCAGAGGTCGGTAGATCAAGTAGGTACTCGATATAATGGCGAGTAGGTATGTGCCCCAGTTATCCCAAGAACTAGGTCCCGGGAGATCGGGTACGAAATTCGACCCAACTTTGTTGAGTTCTTCGGAAATTGTTTAAAGAAAAACATTCTTTAGCAAACTGTTCTTTACTTGTTCAGTCCAACGAAACATTACGAGATGATTTTTTTATTAGCGAATAAAGTTTATGTTAAATCATTGTTTATTTTATACTAGCTGTCCCGCGCAACTTCGTATGCGTAAATTTTCCCCGTTTTTGCAACATTTCTCGTCGCTACTCTGCTCCTATTAGTCGTAGCGCAAAGTTATATAGCCTATAGCCTTCCTCGATAAATGGGCTATCCAATAAAAGAATTTTTCAAATCGGACCAGTAGTTCCTGAGATTAGCGCGTTTAAACAAACAAACAAACAAAGCAAACAAACAAACAAACTTTTCCGCTTTATAATATTAGTATAGATTTTAGAGATTTTACGAGAGGAATTGTGTGGCGGGAAATTTCTTAAATCAGCAGCCCAACTGGAAAAGTATCTACTTACCCACCTCTTTCTAGGACAACCGAATATCGTACTAGTACAAATATTTATACAATTGCAAACCCCACTTCGTCTTACAAACCAGCTAGTAGTGGTAAAGGTTCATTTCTGTGCATCGCGGCCGATCGCGAGCCGCGCGCGTCATACGACGAGCGGCTGACGCTATCTAATACTAGATGACCAGCCCAACTTCGTCTGCGTAAATTTTGCCCGTTTTTGCAACATTTTTCATTGCTGCTCCGCTCCTATTGGTTGTAGCGTGGTGTTATATAGCCTATAGCCTTTCTTGATAAATTCGGACCAGTACCTAGTTCCTTAGATTATCCCGTTCAAGCAAACAAACAAACTCTTCAGCTTTATAACATTAGCATAGGTGTATAAAAATCGCCAAAGTTTAAAAACAATAAGTCTCTTAAGTGGTTAGTGAAATTAGATTATAAGAAAATGTTATAATAGTTTTTTCTAGTCACATACTTACGAGTTTTTTTGGTAACTATAGCTTGACAATAAATGTTTTTAGAGTAAATATTAGCAACACGGGTGGTACGAGTGGAAAATACAATTTTAATAGTTATATACAAATATCTACTTAATTGGTAGGTAACATGTAATGGGTGAGATGATTAAGAAGCTAATAGATTTTATTTTCCCAATATCAGTGCGATAACCTACGTAAAGAAATAAAATAAAGATTTACTAATTAATAAAGGTATCACGAAATACATGAACTTGATAGATTTGAATTACGTTATTACACGAGAGGCTCCGAGCAATATATAAACGTATTTTGGTAATACCCATTTGAACTACTTCGTCTTCACCGATATTATCCAAATATTTTATTATATTCTTAGCGAGGAAGGAAACTTGATATATTTATTATCCTGAAAGAATAAACAAGGCGCGTGTGTAAATAAACCAATATCCTCTTTACAGGATTACTGGAGGGTTAATTTTGTATCATAATTTTTATACGTTACATACGCGGTACACGCCCTAGCGGGTAAATTATCTTGGGACAACTCACACACACAATGCTACATGCAGAGCTACAAGCTACAAACTAGGCAGAGCCTGCACTAGCTATGGCAATCATACTACTGATGAACATACTTATATATTTCTAAAAACATACATATTATAGATAAATTACACCCAGACACAGAATAAACTATCGTGCTCATCACAAAAAGTTTTATCCTGGGCGGGAATCAAACCAATGAGCTCTGGCTTAGCAGACAAAGTCACTATCCACTAGACCAAGAGGCCAGACAATTCACAAACTATCTTATTTATATTTCTTACTAACACAACAAAAAATATCAATTAAATCGTAATTGAATTCTAGTCATTAATTTTAATTTCATAGGCAATTCTATACAGGGTGACATTGAAATCAGTCGACAAATTGATAGGGGAGATTCAGTACCTAATACAATAATTTTACAATGAAATGTTGCCAATTAAAATTGTCGATTGCGATTGATTGAAATGTAAATAAAGTCATTGAGGAGGTTAAATTTAACAAATAAACTGAAAATATCAGCGTTTTATTACTTTTGTCAAGCGTATAATACATAAACAAATCAATTAATAATCAAATTACCCATTTAAACCGATGCACATACGATATAAAACTTACTGTTGAGTAAGTTTTATATCGCATGCGCACCGGTACTCAATCAAAATTATGTACCTAGCGAAAAATATTATAACTTTGACTTTACGTGGGTTCACCTCTTAAAGTTTTTTTTCACTAGGTACATTATTGCACTCGGGGTCTGCCGCGGTAAAGCTATTGCATAGCATTTTTATCAATTTAAGAAATGAAAAAAAAAAAAAAAAATTAAAAAAAGGATTTTTTAATTATAAAAAAACAATGATTGAACTTTAAAAAAAAGTCATTTAAAGTCCTGCTATTCATCGATAAATGGTAAAACTAAAAAGTATCACCGCTGTGACGGTTGGAGTTTTTAGGTTATTTTTGTTACGGAATTTCTGGATTCGGTCTCCACGCTCAAGGCCCGCGATAGAAGCTATGCAATAGCTTAAAATTATAACTTTGACTTAACGAGGGTTTACCTCTTAAAGTTTGTCGGCTAAATTAAAAGTCAAGTATATTTTAATACATTTATATGTTTTATCAAAATGATGAGACTTCTTTGTGTCATGTTGGTGTACGCTACATATTGGAAAGCGTTTGAAAGCTACTGAAAATGCCATGGGTGACATACTAAAATCCTTGTTAATTGTACTTCAAATCTTAGTGATGTGCAGGAAATATTTATCTTAGACAAGATAGAGAAACTATTAATATTAATTATTAACAAACAATCTTGACAACTCAATAGAAGTACTTGTTAAATAACGTTGAATTTGTGAACTAATGAACTTGTATAATAATGTTACATATCTCAATTCAGGCCATTGTATATTATATGGACGTATTGTTTGATTAGATACAATTTATGTTAAAACTACTAACATCAAGGGACATGAAATCGACTATTTGTGAATATAGAATGGCCTACTTAATACTAATAAATTGCCCGGAGTCATAAATTTGGCTTATGGCTTATTAAACAACATCAATTTTCTTTTGGAATAATTTTTTGCTCATTTGCATAAAGTACTTGGAGCTAATTTCAAGAAAGTAATTACTAAACACCCGAAGTAATGCCTAATATAACTTTTTTTTAAGAAAAATAAACCGTCTTCAAGAAAAAAAGGAATGTCAAGCACACAACCGAATGCAAAATTCACTAACTCACTCCTAGGTTTTAGTCTAAATCCCAGATGTTTTATAAGTTCGTACAACATTTTATACACTAAAATTGTTCCAGAAAAATAAGCAGTCGAGTAGCGAAAACCCCATCAAAGTTGGATCACTAGCTTTTGAGAAAATAGCGAACATACGTACATACATAAGTACATACGAGTGAAACAGAGAACTACCTCTTTGAATGTGATTTTCTACACATTATCTTTAAGTGTGAGGAAATCTATGATCGAAACAAGACAAGAAGATTCTTGTAGGTAAATAACTGAAGGTACCTATCGATTTGATGTTGGTGTAAGTCAAATACACTTTCAAGTCTTCTTGAATATGCAAGAGGTTCTAATATTTAAACTAACAAACTTCAGTCGATGAACGTACAACATTAAAACAAACATATTTACTCAAACTACTAAGTTACTAACTGTGAACTCGTCGACTAATCTTATCGGCGTCTTTATAGAGCTGTTTATAAGGCATCGGCGTTTACTCTCTGCATTTAATAGCTTTGAAACCGTCAGCGGCAAGCGGCCTTCCTTTCCTTCATTTATTTTATATAAGGAAAACCAATGTCAAGCGATCCGGGTAATTGGAGTCAAATCATTATAAATATGGTATATTTATGGAGCGATCAATGTTTAAGATATCTCAATTTATGGACAAAATACCAGGCTTTTCAATCTTTGCACGAAAATGCGTGATTAGAATGCTTGTGAAGTAAATAATGACTTTCATCACTCTCTGAGCGTTTCTTTTTTTTAAAAAATAAGCAAAATTGAACACTTCTCACAAACAAAATTGTTATGATACAAGATCCTGATGGATTTATGTAGGTTATATACCTAAGCAAGACGTAGGCCTCAAGTTTATTGATGTGGTTTTTGTTCCATGTAACTTGTAACGCAGTTCCTAAAAATGAGCACAGAATTTGCAAAAAATAATCCTTCATCCGTTAACAAGCGGTACTTCGTTCTGCGTCATTAAGTGCCATCAAAATTGAAGTGATTGTCGACAACATTGAAGATAATAGTGTCATTCTTTTATCGCCAACACTCTTCAAAGTTCCCCGTCGTGAAAACGAACTAGATTTGCTATATTTATGTTAGAAAATATAACTTGTCTAAGCGGCACGATTCACTTCTACTTGTTTTTTGATGGCGACTGTTTCGATAACTTATGACGGTAGAGCAAAGAATAATAGAGTGAAGACATGTACAGACTTATTTAATATCTAAGTTACGTGTGCGTGTATAGAAAAAACAAAATAGTCTCCGGCCTTTACTTCTGCCTCGTAATCTATCGGGTTAACAAAAGCACCGACTTCGTTCGTTTGGAAAATCGTTAAACTTTGATAATAATTTAAAGTTCATTAAAAAAGTTCATAAAAATAGAACTACTTAGGTACTTAATTTCGCATTTATAATAGAATAGATGTGAATATCATCATCATCATCAGCCTATCGCAGTCCACTGGTGGACATAGGCCTCTCCTATTGCACGCCACTTTGTTCTATCCTCGGCTTCTCGCATCCAGCACCTGCCAGCCGTTTTGCGTAGATCATCATTCCACCTGGCCTGAGGGCGTCCTACACTACGTTTGCCGGCAAACGAATATCATCATATGTGGTGTAAATTTATAACCTTAATGAGTAAATATCTGCAAAATCCTTTTACAAAGGACGAGACATGCCTGCAAAACTTTATATGGGTTGTTTCATAACGAAATTTTATAATAATATTAAGTATTATGCTTCTTAATACTCTTTACTAAGGGATTTTCAGGGAATATTCACGATTCTTCGAAATTATCCACATTTCAACGTTTGTTTTCAAACTAGAATAATTTTAAATCACTTTTGTCTCTTAATTGGCAATGTAAAACGTGAGAATAATGAATTAATTAGCTCTTTTCAAGTTCCGGAGCCGTGCCAATTTGTTGGCTATGGAAGGGTCAAATTAAATTTGCTTTTTACATGTCATAATGCTTTGATATGCAATATATTTAAATTTAAACTTGTCGTTTGCAAATGAGTCCGAATTTTAATTAAGCTAAGCTACTAATGGGATTGGGCATTCGATTGCTATATTAGGCAGTTCACAGTTGCCTAATTTAAAACTTATGGTTAAATCTATACCATTGACGTATAGACCTGGACTGCGTCATAACCTCACAAAATTGACCACTGTCTAGAAAAAGCCAAAGCTACTTTGTGGACAATACCTGTCAAAGAGATAGGGCCGTGGTCCAGGTCTATACGTCAATGATCTATACACATTGTAAATTGTTTATGTATACCTATGTCATAATAAATCATGTTCATTTTCGTCACAGTCAAAATGTCGAAGTCCTTTCATATATACTAAGTTGTATACCAATTACAGTACCTACGGAACACTAAAAAGAAATAGCTTTGTCAGCGTAGGTAAATAACACATATTTTCCTTTAGCTGTTTATGCGTTATGTGTCGTCCAAAGCGAGCCTTTGAATAACGAATTTAGATGAGGTCGAACGTGTCACTAAACTGTTTTTGTCGGCAGGCATGATGTTTCCTTGTGGAGTTGATTATATTGCAGGTTATATTATTATGTAGGTTGCATTTAAACCATTTGCGTTGAATGGTGTAGGTGCAGGTAGGTATTTATAGGTACCTACTATTCATGTCAACCAATATGATGTTCCCCTGCAGGGCACGGGTCACCCCAGTAGAACCTACTTCTTGTAAATCCTGGGAGTTATTGCCAAAATCACCACATTTGGCGAGTGGGTTGGAGATTGCATTAGGTACCTACTATTCGACATGGCAATAAATGCAAGAAGTAGGTATGTATATAGGTGGTCATCTTGTACACAGTAGGCCAATATTTGGGGGGCTGGGGGGTAAGACAAGGTACATTCGTTCCGTAGCGAATTTGATAACGCCGTACTAATCGTTTGCAAAAAAATAAATGTGTGGCACTCGGGGACTGACGCGTTAAAGCTATTGCATAGCATTTTTTATCTACTTAAGCAATTAAAAAAATATTTTTTTTTATATTTTTTTATTATTAAAAAAATGTATATATATATATATATATTTTCCATTACATTTCGGAGCAGCTCGTCTCGATCCGTGCGAGTTTCGTACAGTCGTACCATATACATATACGATAAGCGAACGCTCGGCTGAGTTACATAGTAGGCGGAGTGGGGGGGTGTTAGGTTTTATTTTCGTTACGGAATTTTTTGATTCGGTCGCCGCGCTCAAAGCCCGAGACCGCGATAAAAGCTATGCAATAGCTTGAAAAAATGTCTATGGTCTACACCGCAAAAGTTAATTATCGACATCGCTTTTCGAATGTGACTTTGTCTAGACCCCCTGGTCACAATTCCCCGACATAACCAGATCGAAACGTCCCGCAATCTGTAAGAACCCTAACCTTGCATGATCACGTTTATTCCCATGCCAGATTGTATATAGGTAGGTATATTATGTATGTTTACTAAACCATAATACAGTGCCTCAAGTGATGTAAAATAAAGACGTCAATCCAAATATAGACGAATCTGGCTCAATGTAGATTGAATTACATACAGAGTAGCGTAATTAGCGAACGAGTATGTAGGACCCAGTGCCTAAGGAATCCGTAATGCGAGGGTAAACAGACGACATACAGTGTAAAACTTAGAGAACTTCCTTCAGCATCAAGAGAAAGCACGCACTAAACTAGTTTATGTACTGTAGATTACACACTAGACAAAGTTTGTCACTAAGCTTTCCAGTATAGCTTTGGCTTCGGGTGATACTGTTCTGTTAATATTGATCTTGTTAGCGAAGCTTCCTCCGTTAATAATGTTTCTATATTAAATAATCCCTGCGGCTAGATAGTTTTTTTAAATAAACTTCCAATGTGATATAGCGTTTATTTGCATTGTCGCGCATTGAAGAATGAATGGAACAGTTTGTGATAAAGAACTTAATAATTCTGTGTTTATTAATTCACTAGTTGACCCGCGCAACTTCGTCTGAGTAAATTTTCCCCGTTTTTGCAACATTTCTTACTGCTGCTCCGCTCCTTATTTCTCCATTATTTAATGGATGTTATTATACATATAAACCTTCCTCCTCAATTACTCTATCTATTAAAAAAAACCGCATCAAAATCCATTGCGTAGTTTTAAGCATACATAGGGATATAGGGACTGAGAAAGCGGTTTTGTTTTATACTATGTAGGTAGTGATAATATCGTCAGTGGAAAAATGCTAAAGAGTCACTAAGGTTAAAACCGCTAACACTCATTTTAGTTCTTGTTTTGTTAGTATATTATCATGCTGCTAAATTATAAATGTGAAAGTTTATGGAGATAGATGGCTGTGAGTGGGAATGTTAGCTGTTCTTTTATACAAATACTAATGAACCTGCTATAGCGGCGGCTGCGAAGCAGAGGAAGCCTAATGGCTAAGGCATCGGATTCGCAATCGTGAGGTTGCGGGTTCGAATCCTTCCCATTATACTCAATTCAATTCAATTTTAATTCAATTCAATTTTATTTGCTAAACATGGGTACCTACATATTGTGTTAGTAGTTACATTAGGTACTGTTCAATCCATATTTTTACCGTTGTGGTGTGCAAATTTTAATAAAACAATATCTTATAATAACTCACTCCTAACACAAGCCTTTGAGTTTAGCTGAAGGGGTTAACAAGATTGCTAGTAATGTGGCCTCAAACCCACATTGCTAGTTATCTTTTATAAAAATAATAAAAATAAAACAAATATATATACCAGAATAACAATAATTTACCAGTAAACATTATATTGTATAAATTGATAAATTAGATAATTAGGTATAACGATATACACGCAGACGAAATTATGAGAGGCAGTTAGTAATGGATAACACTCTTTTTTTATTAATCCTGTGGTGTTTTAGTCACTAAATCAGAACCTTTTTATGATACAAGTTTGACGTACGAACACTTACATAAATATTGCTCAGGGATACGGAATTTCAGGACGAAATAAATGGTCCAAAGTGGTCTGAGTTTATTGTCTGTAAGCGATGTCTATTTGTGCGTTGCTCGACCAAAGTAGATATGTATGTACGTACGGTTACATTCTGTAAGTACTTTAATAAATAACCCCAACATGTGGATCTAGAAAATAGCATTGGCGCCAACGTTGGGACGAGCGTTATTTTAGATCCACACGTCGGATGATTGGCGTTGGGAGCAACGTTGGGGCCAACGGGTGGAATCGGCGTTAGTGTCAACAGGGTTGTTGAAAAAAGGACGATTTTTCAACCGTTGACACAATGTTTATGTAGTTTTTATACCTATGTAGAATTCTATAATTTAAGCGGCGGCGGTAGCCTAATGGCTGAGGCATCGGGGTAGCAATCGTGAGGTCGGGGGTTCGTATCCTGCCCATTATACTACCGACGTGAACCCACTCCTAACACAAGCCATCATTGAGCTTAACTGGAGGGGTTAACAGGATTGCTAGTAATGTGGACCACAATCCCCCATTGCTAGATATCTTTATTCTAAAAAATTCTCTTCGTCTACTCTTTGGTGGGTCTTGATTTATTTCAAAATCACTTCCGTGTATGACTTTGTAAAATGGGTTGGTACATAAATAGACTATTTTGGCTTTCCCTGTCAAGGAAAGGGCGAAGTAAAACTTTAATAACAACGTTACTGAGCTGAATGTTTAATAAGGAAATTATATAACTATTTGATGCCCTGAACTGTACAGCCTGCGGCACTCTCAGTACGATCACAAAATACCGAGAGTTTAGAAGGAAACCTTCATATGTACCTTGCTCGAGTCACACACAAATGGACTTCGTTTACGGACTCAGAATTACAGATGACTTTTAATCACTTTGTTCAAGAGGCTTTCCGACACTGACCCCTATAGTACTTACTAGTACGCTGGATAGGATACCGCCTATAAGAACCATACTACCATTTGAATCTATCATTTGGACGATAATTTGACAAATTAAATGGAAATCTATACTTGTGGAAGGGATAACAACAGCGGCAATCTATACTAATATTGTAAATGGTTTGGATGTATGGATGGATGATTGTTATTCAATCACGCCACAAAGTAAGCGAATTTGGACGAAATTTGGTACTGATATAGATTATAGTCTGGAATAGCACATATATTCTACTTTTATCCTGGAAAAATGTTCCCGTGGGATAAATTTGTTTTAAAAACTTACACGCGAACGAAGTTTGTCATAAGTGTCATTAGATTTTGGCCTTTGAAAGAGAGATCCCGTGTCTGTGACCGATGCCTATGTGTGCATTGCTCAAGAGTGTATGCTCGTTGAGCTTGTTGTATGAACCTTCTGTACTCTCAGTATTTAGTGGTGTGATATTCACCGGAAATACAACTTTAATACAAGCTTATGGGATCGATACTGACATCTTCTAGAGTTAGTTTCGTACATAAACAAGCTTTACTGTGTTGTGTTTAAAGTGTGTTTGTTTGTTATTTTACTCAGCTATAGATTAATTAGAGATACGCACAGTAGCACAGAGAATTCTGTGTTCTAAGTTCAGCAATTAGTGAGAAAGCTTGTAGGTTTAATATGTCAGACAAGAGTCTCGACTTTGATTGCTTACTGTTGCCATTTGGGTGACAGGTTCAAGTATCACAGTCAGTGTCACAGTGTTTCGGGTGAATAAAGTAGATGTAAAATCTATACTAATAATATAAAGCTGAAGAGTTTGTTTGTTTGAACGCGGTAATCTCAGGAACAGGCCCCAATTCAAAAAATCTTTTTCTGTTGGGTAGCCTATTAATCGAGGAAGGCTATAGGCTATATAACATTACGTTACGACCAATAGGGGAAAATTGATGCATACGAAGTTGCGCGGGTTAGCTAGTCTATACCAATACTGTGAAGCTGAAGAGTTTGTTTGTTTGAACGCGGTAATTTTAGTAACTACTGGTCCGAATTGAAAACATCTTTTACTGTTGGATAGCCCATTTATCGAGGAAGGGTATAGGCTATATTACAGCACGCTACGACCAATAGGAGCGAAGCAGCAACGAAAAATGTTGCAAAAACAGGGAAAAATTACGCATACGAAGTTGCGCGGGTCAGCTAGTTTAAGATACGAGGGCAGGTCTAAAAGTTTCCAGCCTAACAGAAAATTTACAAATCATTTTTATTTTTCGTTATAGACTATCGAAAACTAAAAATGATTGAAATTATGACAAAAATGTTTTTATTAAAATTTTACAGTTTTATTACATTTATTTTTACACAATGTGCATTGTTTGATACGTACTGGTAAATCAAGTTTAATAAGCAAGTACACTCGACAGTAATTTGGCAGTACTTAAGAATTTATATATTGAGTAGTGTGGATCGACAGTCATCTATCAATAGGATCGATTCTGTCAAGAGTATCGATTATATCGATGTCTCTCTTAATGCCAAATGTCTTTGAAAACAAAGAAACTACCTATCAAAGAATTATCGAATTTAATAATAATAATAATAATTTGAATTTGGAATTTGCGCTTCGCGAATATCGGTCCACGCCCCACAATATTAGTCCACGCCTGCCTCGGTTACCTATGCATAGACGGAACATTTCGCTGGTGTGTGCTCTTGATTCGTTATTGCCTACTTACCTAGACAATAGCGAAGACCTCGGCGATACCCACTCAATCCTGTATTGTGCAGCTGTTGCGGCATGTCGTATAGGAGGTGTTAAGCTTTTAGCAGAAACGCCTACTATACGACCAAGGTGCGCCGTACCCGCGTGGCAATGCAGGATTGAGCGCCGTATTGCTGGGGCAAGGGTACTCATCGGCAAGTTGTCCTGCTTCAGGACCGGGAACACTCGCCCGAGAGTGATGCGTTTTGTGAAACGGGCATTCTTTGGGACTGACATCAGACCTCAGGATTATATGTCGCGTGTCACAGAGCGCATCGACTTCCTGAAGCAAAAAATCTATGCATGGGCAAACCGAATACGCAGGTACAAAAAACGCGTGGACAGGTATAACGTGAACTGCATGTTCCAAAGGGACCAAAGGTTGGTGTATAGAGACTGGCAGCGAACGGATCAAGGTGTGGATGGCGGGCATCTACCAAATGCTGAAGCGACAAGCTCGTTTTGGAATAACATTTGGTCGGTGCCTGTCACCCACACAGAGGGGGAATGGATGCGTGACGTTGAACGAGCGTGCGAACTTATTCCGGAAATGGAAGATATTAACATTAACAGCACAGACGTAGCCAGTGCAGTCCGTCCTTTTTCTAATTGGAAATCTCCAGGCCCAGACGGACTGCACAACTTTTGGCTGAAATGGCTACACAGTTCGCACGCTTGTTTGGCATCGCAATTCCAGTCCGCCCTAGAATCTGCGTCGCTGCCAGCCTTTATGACTAAAGGAGTGACCCACCTGCTCTATAAGACCGGTAGTACCTCGGACCCTAGAAATTATAGACCGATAACTTGTTTACCATCGATCTATAAACTTCTTACATCCATTCTGAGAGCTAAAATAAATAAACATATACACACAAACTCCATCATGTGTACCTCTCAGAATGGATGTAGAAGTGGGGCCCGGGGTACTAAAGAGCTTCTCCTCATTGATATGACTATTAGCCAGCAGGTTCGCCGCAACCGAAAGGATCTATCGGCATGTTGGATAGATTATAAGAAGGCGTATGACTCCGTGCCACATACATGGCTTCTGAGGGTGCTGAAGTTGTATAAAGTTAATACAACTTTATGCACCTTCTTGAAGTCGTGTATGGGACAATGGAATACGGTTCTTACCTATCCAGGGTGCCGAGGGATCCAAGAAAGTGGCGGCGTACCTATAAGGATTGAGCGGGGTATATTCCAAGGTGACACTCTGAGTCCCCTTTGGTTCTGCCTAGCACTGAACCCACTTAGTACCTTACTAGAGGGTTCAGGGCTAGGTTGCAGGTTGCGACGTGGTGGTCAGGTTATATCTCACTTGCTTTATATGGATGACTTGAAGCTCTTTGCTCCCACCAGCTCACAACTAATAGCGTTACTGAAGGTAACTGAAACCTTTAGTAATTCTATTAGAATGGAGTTTGGTGTTGACAAATGTGCAGTCGTTCATATAAAGCGAGGGCGGGTAGTGGAATCCGAAGGGACTCAACTCTCGGATTCCATTCACTTAAGATCACTTCTCGCAACCGAGACCTATAAGTATTTGGGTATATCGCAGGCATTGTGCATTAATGAGGTTGACATGAAACAGCTGTTGCAAGAACGTTTCTTCGGTCGCCTGAAAAAAGTGCTTAATAGCCTTTTGTCAGGTGGTTTGCCAAACTTCTTGGCAGTATATGATTAGGTATAAATGAGACAAAAGATGTAGTATAGTCTGGTTATAATTATCCAAAGGTGCATCTTATATACTAACGACTTCGTGTTGATAACAGATAGTAGAAACATTTAATAGATACTGAACGTGCGATAAGGAACATAAGATTGTGATGTAGATTGTAGATACAGCACAAAGATATTGTACTGTAACAGTCAATTTGCCAAACTTCTTGGCAGTATATGATTAGGTATAAATGAGACAAAAGATGTAGTATAGTCTGGTTATAATTATCCAAAGGTGCATCTTATATACTAACGACTTCGTGTTGATAACAGATAGTAGAAACATTTAATAGATACTGAACGTGCGATTTGCCGTGTGGTGCCGGCTTAAGAATAGTACCACCCCATCTCTTCCCGTGGGTGTCGTCAAGGCGACTAAGGGATTTCACACCGGAGGACGGGCAGCAGCGCCTTCTGCGTACTTAAAGCCTTACTGCGATCACCAACCCGCTCGCCAAGCGTGGTGATTATGGCAATTACCCCCAGGATCTACATACTAGTAGGGTCTACTGGGGAGACCCGTGCCCAGCAGTGGGCCATCATATGGGTTGATATGTGCGATAAGGAACATAAGATTGTGATGTAGATTGTAGATACAGCACAAAGATATTGTACTGTAACAGTACACCCCACTTTAAAAAAAAATATGGTAATAGTGTTTACAATATAAAATTTGACCTAGACCTTACTAGTTATTTGCTGATGTATATAAATAATAATGCTATTGTACGCGGTGGAATTTGATGACGCCTGTTGTGGTGTGATTTGCTGACGTCTGTAATTTTGACTTAGCTGTTGCACGAGTGTTTATTATTTTTTTCCGTTAAACTCTTCATTCTTCTGTCCAGTGTTTTCATTATGCCGTAAATTAGGATCACGCCGATTGTTAAAATAATCTGTCCCATTGCAACATTTCTTGTCCACCGTAAGTCCTCCTGGATCAGGTTACGGAGTTGGTCCGCTTCGTTTTGATTGAGGCAATTGTCCGTATTGTATGTTATCTGGTCCTTAGAACTTTGATTTCCCATTTTAGATGTCTTGTTGTTACGAGTAGTTGTGAATTAATGGTATATGTTAAGATCTATGTTAATATATATACGAATAGCTTGCTTATATCAGCGATTTTTTATAGACGTACTACTGGCTTTACTTTACGTCCCGATCGTGTAGTGTACGTGTGTGAATGCCTGTCGCAATCCTTTGAATCTGGCACGTAGTTTGATTCGTCATTGATCATGAAAGCTGGTTTCAATCTATCAATTGATATCACTGTCTCTTTATCCCTAATTCTAATGCAAAATGTTTTATCTGTTTTACTAATTACTGGGTAGGGTCCTTCATACGGCGGTGTCAGGGCTTTCTTAATTCTATCACACCGAACAAATACGTGTGAGCATTCTTTGAGTTCGGGATGCACAAATATAGCTTGATTGTGTTTTTTTCTTTTCGGAATTGATGTCATTTGTGTGATGTCCTTTTGAATTTGTTTTACAAACTCTTCGTACGTTGATAACTGTGCTGCTGATGACTCAAAAAATCCTCCAGGGAGTCGTATTGGCGTTCCATATGTCATCTCTGCTGAACTATAACCTGTGTCTTCTCGCAAGCTACTCCGCAACCCGAGTAAAACTGTTGGAATTTCTTTTAACCAATTTTCGTTGGATTCTCTTGTCATTAACGCCGCCTTTAAAGTTCTATGAAATCTCTCTATCATTCCATTGGATTGTGGATGATAAGGTGTTGTCCTAATTTTATGTATTCCCAAAAATTGTGAGAGTGACTCAAATATTCTTGATTCAAACTGTCGGCCTTGATCCGTAGTAATGCGCAATGGACATCCAAAACGAGTAATCCATCCTTCGAAAAGTGTCTTGGCTACTGTTTCTGCAGTTATATCTTCTACCGGAAATATTTCGGGCCATGACGTACAACGATCTATGATTGTGATTAAATATCTCTTCCCTTGTGAAATCGGAAGTGGTCCGACGATGTCAATATGTAAATGTTCAAAACGTTGCGCTGTCATAAATGTACCAGGAGGTGATATCGTATGTCGTTGTATTTTTGATTTTTGGCAGGCTATACATGATCTACACCAATTATTGATATCTTTGTTCATATACGGCCATAAATACCTTTGGGTTATCATTTTTCTCGTAGTTCTTTTTCCTGGATGGCTCATACCATGAATGGTATCGAAAATTTGTTTGCGAAAATGCTTTGGTAAGTAGGGGCGGCTTTTTCCAGTAGACGTGTCGCAGGTGATGTTTATTGTGGAACCCGGAAGCGTAATGTTTTTGAATTTTAATCTTTTATTGTCATGTAATTTACTTAGTTCATTATCTGTTGATTGACATTTTTCCAATTCAGCGTAATCGATAGGTGATGGCACGTATATTTCCTCTATTCGAGATAAGGCATCGGCGGTAATATTGTCACGTCCGCTTATGTGTTGAATGTTGGTACTGTATTGTGAAATGAAATCTAAATGCCGGACCCGTCGCGGTGTATCGTTTGATGATGGTTTTTGGGAGAATGCGTATGTCAAAGGTCGGTGATCCGTAAATATTGTAAATTCTCTTCCCTCGATTAATCTGTGAAAATGTTTGACGGCCATGTATATTCCTAACAGCTCTCTGTCAAACGTAGAATATTTTTGTTGAGTTTCGCTCAATTTTTGTGAAAAAAATCCTAATGGTTCCCAATTGCGTCCGGATTTTTGTTGTAAAACTCCACCAACGCAAGTAGCACTAGCGTCGGTCATGAGCGCTAGTGATGCGTTGCGGGAAGGATGCGCTGTTAACACTGCGTTTTTCATGCTTTCCTTGCATTTTTCGTAAGCTTTGTCTGCTTCCGTTGTCCAAGGAACAGGTGAATTATCGTTCTTTTTTGAACCATGTAGATATTCGTTTAAAATTCTTTGATTTTCCGCTGCGCGTGGAATATTACTTCTGTAGAAATTGACCATGCCCAAAAATCTTCTTAATTCTTGAATTGTTTTCGGTTTGGGAAACTCCATGATTGCTTTGTAATTTTCTTCGGTAGGGTGTATTCCTTGGCTCGTTATATGATAACCTAAGAAATCTATTTCCCTTCTGAGAAATTCGCATTTTTCGAGATTAATGGTTATTCCATTCTCGTGTAAACGTTTGAAAACCGTTTCTAAATGCTGATAATGCAGATCTTCGTTGTCCGATGCGATGAGACAGTCGTCTACAAATATAAATACGAAGTTTAAATCTCTAAATAAGGAATCCATGAATCGTTGAAATGTTTGTGCCGCATTGCGTAATCCGAAAGGCATTCTTAAGTACTCAAAAAGTCCAAAAGGTGTGATGATGGCTGTTTTTTCTATATCTTTAACAGGAATACAATGGTATGCTTTACGTATATCTATCTTGCTTAGTATCTTCTTATTTTCTAATATGTATGTAAAGTCAGTTAATCTTGGTAGTGGGTATTTGTCCGGTACTGTCGTGCTATTGAGCATTCGATAGTCTCCGCACGGTCTCCATTCGCCATTTTTCTTTTTTACCATATGTAATGGGCTTGCCCATGGGCTATCTGACGGTCGGCAAATTCCGAGTTCTATCATATTTTGAAATTCCTTTTTGGCTATGTCGTATTTTTCTGGAGGTAATGGTCTTGCCCGAGCTGCGACGGGTGGTCCTGTAGTGATAATGTGATGTTCAATCTTATGTTTGGGCGCATTGCGGAGAGAGGACCCTTTCGTGATGTCTTCGTATTTGTTTAAAAGTTGCGTAATACGTGGATTCGTTCCCACTGCGATAGTACGAATTGTTTGTTGTGTCGCTTTTTCCGAAGTTACATGCGTTGTCAGCTCTGTAACTTTGTCGATAAGTTTGCGACCTGCTATGTCGACTAATAGTTTATAGTGCTCTAGAAAATCTGCTCCAATTATTGGTTGTGTAACATCGGCGATTACAAAATTCCATTTATAACATCGTTGTAGTCCTAAATTCAAGGTAAGCGTCTTCTCGCCGTAAGTCCTAATTTTAGTCCCATTTGCAGCGTATAGTGTGTATTGTTCATTTTGTAAAATTGAATGTCTCTGTTGCTTGCTAATGACTGAAATATTTGCGCCCGTGTCAATCAAAAACTTCATACCACTTTTTCGGTCGGTAATGGTGAGGCGATTGGATGGGTGGATTGCACAGAGTTTCGCCGTTGTCTGTGCTCTTATTCGTTTCCCTGGTTCCGTACGTAAGTCATTGGTTTCCAACCGCATGGTTTAATGCAGTTCTTTGCATATTTTCCGAATCTTTCGTGGTAGTAACAAAATCGATTTGCTTCTCTATAGTTTGTTCTCGGCCTCATAATCGGGAATTGTTGACGTTTCTTGAAATGATTGTGCGTGTTGGGTCGATAGCCATATTGACCTTGCTGAATTGCGTCAATATCTATTTGTAATTTTGCTAGCTGGGCTAAAATGCATGCTGTATTGTTGTCGTTTGAAGTGTCGTTGCTAACAACTGATATTTCGGTTACTTTTGAATTCATTATTATTTTGTCTGCAATTTGGCTCAGTTTGTCAATTTCCATGTCTTCCGTAACTGCTAGAACCGTAGTAACTGATGTTGGTAAAAGCCTGAACCATAGTAGTTTAATTGTTTCGTCACTGATTTTTCCTCTCCCGAGGACTCGCATTTGACGTAATAACTGCGAAGGTTTTTGATCACCGAGTTCTGTCTCTGATATTAATTTTTGAAACTGTCGCTGTTCTGTTTCTTCGTAACAATCAATTAAACGTTCCTTGATGTTTTTGTATTTATCTGTAGTCGGTGGTGAAGTGATTAGGTCACTAACTTGTAGTATTTCTTCCTTGGATAACTTTGCTATTACTGTACAGTATTTGTATTCGTCTCCTTGCTTCTGTGGTGCTAATATGGCTTCTAGTTGCGTGAACCATAATCTTGGTTGGTCTTTCCAAAATTCCGGAATGCGGGATAAAACCGAGGTGCCAGCAGCTACTTCAAGTGTTCCTTGCTGATTTATGTTCGCCTTGCACGGTGATTGTGCCATGTTTCTTGCTGCGTATTCGTTCGTCGGGGTCACCAATTTGCCAAACTTCTTGGCAGTATATGATTAGGTATAAATGAGACAAAAGATGTAGTATAGTCTGGTTATAATTATCCAAAGGTGCATCTTATATACTAACGACTTCGTGTTGATAACAGATAGTAGAAACATTTAATAGATACTGAACGTGCGATAAGGAACATAAGATTGTGATGTAGATTGTAGATACAGCACAAAGATATTGTACTGTAACAGGTGGCAATAAGATCCGGGCTTGCAACAGTTGGGTCATGCCACTTCTAATGTACTCCTTCGGTATACTCAAGTGGACTCAGAATTAGACACCCTGGATCGAAAAGTCCGTACACTCATGACGTCATACCGAATGCATCACCCGCGTTCATCTGTGATGAGATTGTATATCCCGCGGAAGTGTGGGGGCCGGGGTTTGTTGAACCTCAAGTCCCTTCATAACCGCGAGATATACAATCTCAGAGAATATTTTCTCCATATGGACGTGGGTGTGCATCGGGATGTTGTCGCGGTGGACACCGGGCTTACCCCGCTCTCCTTGGCTAAAGAGAACTGGCGCAGGCCTGTAGTACTTGGAGTCAACGAACGCAGGGAGGTATGGCAGAGCAAGGAGCTTCACGGTAGGTTCTTTCGGGCTCTTCATGGGCCCGATGTGGACCTACTAGCATCTGTGGCCTGGCTACGGTTCGGTGACCTCTTCGGGGAAACCGAGGGTTTTGTCTGTGCAATTGCTGACGAAGTTATCATGACGAATAACTACCGGAAATATATACTGAGGGATGGCACTGTTGACATCTGTCGTGCATGTCACCGACCTGGTGAGTCCCTCAGACATATCGTTTCCGGCTGTTCACGTCTTGCTAACGGCGAGTACTTGCACAGACACAATCAAGTAGCCAGGATAATCCACCAGCAACTTGCTCTGAAATACCACCTCGTGGACGTTGAAGTCCCGTACTACAGGTACGTTGCTGAGCCAGTTCTTGAAAATAGTCGTATCACGTTGTACTGGGATCGCTCTATCATCACAGACAGGACTGTTGTCGCTAACAAGCCTGATATTGTGCTGATAGACCGATCTGAGCGCCGTGCAATGATTGTCGACATCACCATCCCCCATGACGAAAATCTCGTGAAAGCCGAAAAGGATAAACAAATAAAATATCTGGATCTGGCGCACGAGATTGTCGACATGTGGGATGTTGATTCGGCAATCATTGTACCGATAGTCGTCTCCGTTAATGGTTTGATTGCCAAGAGCCTCGACCAACACCTTGAGAGGCTCGCGTTAGACGGTTGGATCAAGCGCTTGATGCAGAAGGCAGTACTTCTGGACACGGCTCGCATTGTGAGGAGGTTCCTTTCTCTGGGGCCGTAACCACCGGTAGCTTGGTCCCTGTACCCGATGCCGGTGGGACACTATTTTTTATATTTTTAAATGTATTTATTATATATATATATTTAAAAATGTAATTTATAAGAAAAAAAAAGAAATAAAGAGAATAATAATAAATAATAATAATAATTTAAGAAAGTACCGTAATTCTCGATAGGCCTATCGACGGTATATGATTTTGACATTTAATTATCCATTGTAGAATTATTGTAATAATGAGGGCGTGTCTTCATTATCTCGGTCCTATATTTAATAATCACACTTATTGAACATCGGTGAAGTAGCTTTTAGGTACTACAACTACCCACTTGGTCCAAAATGTTAGACAATTATAATATTATCTTCACAAACAAGTATTATTAAAGATGGATCCTCTATAGGGATAATTTGTTATTCAAGTAGGGATAATATAACTCGCAGTTTATTGTCGGTTATGAGGATATTAAATCTTACTAACTTCGTAAGTCCTTTCAAAATGTCCGGATTTGCCGAAGTGAGATGCTCATGCATATTTATTTGAATTAGTATAAACACAATGTTGGATGTGATGACTTCAAGCATTTATTTTGCTTATTTTGTTTTCACCACTAGTACTATGATAGAATAAGTTTCGTTAGCTAGGTGGATACTTATTTAAATGTATGAAAGAAAAATTGAGACTTGAACTCGCGACCTTAGGGGTACCGGGTACCTTACGAGGTGTATGACGTCACGATTACCATAAAATCGTACCATGAAGGGGCTAAATTCGACTTGGGTGGACATGTCTCGGTGCCGGAGTTGGTATCCCTAAAGTCGCGGGTTCAATTCCCGCCTGAGACGGATTTTTCTCCTATACATTTAAATTTATATGTTAGTATAAAAATGCTTTATAAATTTCAAAAAGTAAGGTGGATTTTTAACCGGATTTTTAACTTACTTGTCAACCTGTCAGAAATCATAATAAAGATAGGTCGTGTATTGGTGTTAAAAACATATATTATGGGACCGATAATAATGTATCTACGAGTACCTACGTGAGGATTTTTTTCCACGAAAGATAAAAAGTTTTCTTATAATATATGTAGATCCCATCCCATCCCGAATGGGATTTAGAAAAAAGAATACGCCTCTGATTTAAATCTCATGACGAAATATGTTATGTACATTTTTAGGGCTCTATAGCCAAAATGGCAAAATAGAATTCTTATAGTTTCGGTTTGTCGTCTATCTGTCTGCCCCCAGGTTCGCTAAGAGAACCTTAGTGCTAGAAAGCTGCAATTTGGAATGGATTTACGTATTGTATACGCCGACAAAGTGGTAGAATAATATCTTGAAAAAAAAAACATTTTTCTCGGTTACCAGGGGTTCTGAATATTATTTTTCGATTTAGGGATCCGTTTTTGAAATATTAGGCCTTAATGTGCAAACTTTTATGAGAGTAAAATGTCCCGCTCCCCCCTGCCAGCTAAATGATTGTTTTTGGAGATGTAAATAAAATCAGAGTAGTAGAATATAATTAAATTAAAAGGAAAACTATCACAGCTAAGTAGACTTTATAAGTAGGTATACAAGTAACAGTAGAACAAGTAAGAACAAAATTTTCGTACAATTTCCATTGAAAAATACATAAATAATGTTATACCGCATTATGCTGGGTATTATTACCTAAGTTTTTTTAAAAACCGGGCCATTGCATGTCGGGTCACTCAGAGTATACTGTGTGTAACATGTCTGGTTTTTTTTATAGGTAGGTACGTTGGCAGTGAATTCGTGTTTAGGAAGATCGTAAAGTGTTTATGTCACTTGTCCGACGGCCCTTTAATTCGCACACTTGTCCTGTGCTGTCTCGTAATATTTTTTCAGAAAAAACCTCGATTGTGATGTCGAAACTAGTAGTAAATTCTTGAAACAAAGATCTTCAAGGTATGGTCCGGTGTTGGCTTAACATGTGATTTTAACACTTTTAAGTAGGGAAGTAAATCTATAAGCGAAATCGTTAAATAGACATGACTCAGAGATTTTCAACTCTTGAAACACAGTTTGAAAAGTGTAAACTAAGTTTGTAGAGCTTTACGAGGTCGGTTCGAAACTCTTAGATACTTATCCGATTGGAAGGAAAGAAAATACTCTCAGTAGTGGCTGGAAATGTTGCGGATATTTGCAGGAAAGTGGCACTAAACCGAAGGAGGGGTTCGCGTTCCTTTATTTATGATTATTCCATTACAGAACCGCTGCAGACAGGAACATAAATAACTGTGAACATTCGGATAACACATAAGCAGCCGGTAAATCCTGCACCAAAATATTTTATTTATCTTTACTAGGATAGCGTGGGTAGGTAGAATATTTTGAGTGACAGCGGTCCGGTTACCTCTTCTCTATTAGGTTTCTTGAATGTACACCTTGAATAGGCTCCGTAATAAATCAAAATCTCTATAATAAATAATCTGAACGAATTTTCTTTCTTTACAGACAATGCACGCTGTACACAGATAGTTTGTCAATAATCTGTCGCTGGCATATAGCAAGATAGATAGCAAAGATGTCGAGTAATCAAGACTTGGGATTCTGCGAGATGAACGGGTTACCGTTTCAGCGAATGTATGTACGAATCCACGGCTATATCGCCCTGATCATCTGTCTACTTGGTTGCGCTGCCAATTCTGTCAACATTGCTGTGCTTAGTCGAAAAGAAATGGCCTCTTCTACGAATTCCATCCTGACCGGCCTCGCTGTTGCTGATCTGCTAGTTATGATCGACTATATACCATTCGCTCTTCACATTTACACACAGATAAGCTCAGAACTTAATAAAGATTCTTACGCTTGGACTGTTTTTGTATATTTTCATTCTATATTCAGTCAAACCTTCCATACGATATCAATTTGGCTGACAATTACTCTCGCAGTTTGGAGATTCATAGCGATCAAATTCCCTCAGAAAAACAGGACGTTGTGTAACAAGAAGAACACTAATATTGCTATAAGTGTCGCGTATGCGGTGTGTCCAATATTGTGTCTGCCTATATATTTTGCTATGAATATTCAAGAAATCCCCTCGTCCTCGAGCGAAGGAGGCGGGAATGGTACTTTGAATGAGACCGGTATTATAAATGCATCAGTGAGCACAGAGCCACAGTACGCCTTGACGATGACCAATAACAACGAGCTGCTTACGGCCATATTCTGGATTTACAGTGTATTTATAAAACTTATACCATGTGTAGTGTTATCTATTTTAAGTGTATTGTTAATATTAAAAATGAAATCAAGTGATCGGAGAAGACAGAAGCTTTTGAAAAAGTCTGCGATTTCTACAAATGAGGTAATTATTTTCAAGTTTCTTATTCGCAATAGTTATTGTCATCGGGGTCCTTTGGGTTACGTAACTAGTTTACCCACAAATCCCTTGAGACTATGTTCTTGAATAATTAAACCCTATTGGATCAGTACTGAAAGTTGTAACTAATCCATACATGTGCATATTCTGCATTCATCTAGGCGTAGGGGCATGGACTTGGATACGAAATCCTTCCATATTCCACAAAGCTCTGTATAAACTTTGCATAATGATCAATCGTTTCCAAACTTCAGAGATGTTTGACTAATGTTATGTACAAAGTAAATAACTAGTTTTCTCTCTCAAAAAATGTATGGGTACTGTGACGTGAACCTCTTGCTGGCTTTGGGGTGCGCAGCCGGGATTATTGTTCTCGAGGATGAGGAATCAAACGCTTTCTTAAGCCCAGAACGATATTATATATTGAATAACTTGTAATATGATTTCTTTACATATTAATTCTTTTCCTAGACCATTCGTCTTGACGCTTGGTCCAATTCTCCCAATTGTTTCTTTCGTTTTCTTCTTCGTCATTATTTCAAAGTTTTGGAACGTCAAGACAAACAGTTCACAATTAATGAGGCTTTATGCGAGTGGCCGGTCAAGTTTCCGACGCACCTGCCACACGCCGCCGCCTTATGAAAAAAAAAAAAAAATTTTTTTACATTTGAGTACTAAGTCAATTTTTTTTTTTTTTTTATATAATATAAAACAACAAATATAAACCTAGCTGTGCATTTACCTATCATGGCGATATAGATTTTTTTTTTTTTTAATACCCCCCTTGATCTGTCTCTATGCAAAAGACAACGTGTAACTGTTATACCTAATCCAACAAAATTTATGTCAACAAACACTTTACATAACAGTTATACGATGATGCTGGGCAAAAAACGCCATTAAAATAAGCACCAGTATCAGAGTCGTTACCTAGCTAAACTTATGTATAACTAAATTAAATCAATCATTAAACACCAATTGACCCCAGGCAACAAATTGGGTGAAAGTCCTGCTTTGTTGTAACTGGAAGAAAATTCATCTTTAAGTATTAATCTTATATCAGTTAAATAATTGGTCAATCAAGCTATCGGTGACCATCTGATCACATCTATTGATTATTTAGATAAAATAATCACAAACGAACTTCCCAAGTTCGATTGAACCAAATGCAAAACTGTCTGCTTAATCACAGAGTTATATTTATAATTCAAAACAATAATACACCCGTTTTTGTTTGCCTAGTGCTCTATGGCATCAACATTGTAGGACATTTCTTCGCCGTGTGGTTGTACATGCAAAGACAAACAACATTTTAGAATCAGATCTAAAACCATTAACCATCCCTAAATATACAACTGTTTACACGTCAGACTATTAACAACGTCGCCACTTCTTTTCTGGCATCCCCTACTCCTAAAAAAATAATTCTCATCAACTACTCATGTTTATCATGACTTAATTATAACATATGTTCATATAATAAAAATTCTCAACTACATAAAATTAAATACTAAGATATCGATATCTATTCGTCCATCCTCATAATAAACGGTTTCAATCTATTCGCATGAACAATCTGCCTCTGTCTTGAACCCACTTTCTTTATAATGAAGTTATTGTTATTCAACCTATTTTCAATTCGAAATGGCCCTAAAAACTTTCTACATAACTTCTTCGATATCCCCGACCTTCTCTTTGGATTAAAAAGTAAAACTTTCTGACCTATGTCATACGATACTTCAGTTGCTTTTTTGTCAAATAATAATTTTTGTTTCGCTCGCGACTTGTCCAAATTTACTCTAACCCTTGTAAAAATGTTTTCTCTATTCTCTATTCTACTCGCAGTATTCTCATTCACTTTAATATTTAAATTAATTCCCGTATCCGATGGCAATTCTGGTTGTCTTGCAAAGACCAGAAAGTACGGTGACACCCGTGTCGATTCTTGTTTACTAATATTATATGCAAACGTAATTTGAGGTAAATATACCGACCAATCTGACCTATCATCTCGACCGTACTTAGCCATCATGCGCGACATAGTTGCATTTAATCGTTCTACCAACCCTAATGTCTGATGATGCATCGAAGTTGCAACTTTATGCACCGCCCCGAAGTTTGTAATCGTTTCTTGAACTAACGCCGACGTAAAAATTGACCCTTTATCCGTTATAATTTCTTTTACGACCCCATGTATTGAAAAAATATTATTAATAAGGAAGTTCTTTATTTCAATCGCTGTGGCCTGTTTTACTGCCTTACTACTCGCATATTTTGAAAAACAATCTATTGCCAATATAATATATCTACTTCCATCCGTCGCATTATTTAACGGGCCTATCGTATCCACTTCTACCTTTTCAAATAACCTGTTTGTAACAATCGGTTGCAACGGCGCCACCTTATTTGACGTGCGCACTTCTTGACATACTTTACATGCTTTGATATAATTCTCTATTTTCTTATATGACTTTGGACAGCAGAATCTTGAATTAAATTTTTCTACTGTCTTCATCAAACCTAAATGACCTCCATATAATGGATCATCATGAATCTCATGCATAATTACTGGAAACAGTTCATCCGGAACTACCAGCAATCTTTTAATAACATTATTTTTTGCATTTAATTTATATAACATGCCGTTGTGTATAAAGAATCCTTTATGTCTTTGTAAGTTTTCATCTATGATTTTATTTCTTAAAGATGAACAAAAATTATCGTTCATTTGAGCCCTTATTACTGGGTCTATTTCTAATTTGCAGATTTGCTCATTATTCTCTGTACATCTCATCCTAAATATTTGTAACCCGTCAGTGACTACGTGATCATCTTGACTTATTAACGGATTTCGACTCACGAACTCCGCATCCGAAACCGAATCCTGTTCTACAACTACTGAAGAGGAACTATCA
This sequence comes from Herminia tarsipennalis, assembly GCA_945859575.2. NCBI lineage: Eukaryota > Metazoa > Arthropoda > Insecta > Lepidoptera > Erebidae > Herminia > Herminia tarsipennalis. Next base: position 14,606,727 of record OX243840.2, read on the forward strand.
TTACAGGAAGGACGAATGCTACCAACATTCACTAACTCACTCACTTGTTGACGACTGATCTCACTCTGTTTAAGTGAGACCCGATATGAAGGTTTTTTCACAGGAACCTCGTTCGAAGTTTTTATTTTAATTGGGTTATTTCGGCACCCACCTGGCCTAACCTTACCAAATGAGAATTGTGGCTTGTATTCTTCCACTAAGTCATGTAATTTATTATTATCACCTGTACTCAGATTTTTATTAATATTCATTTTATCTTTTGATACATTTAAATCAGGAAGAATACAAGTGTCATTCTTATTTGACTCACAAATATTACTAACAAATAAACGATTATGTTTAAAAATATTAACAGACATTATTTCCTGTGTATCGATAACAGAAACTTTGCCTGGTCTAGCAACAAAACATATTTCATTGTAGTTTCTCAATGTTATTTTATTATTCACAAAATCTAGGGATGCCCCATTTTTGATTAAGAAATCTTGACCCAAAATCACTGGCCAACTGACATCTATTACCACATAAAAAAGTGTGTTATACACCACATTATTAATTATAACGTTGATATATGTTTTGCCTGCGACTGGTATAATCTTACCATCAGCCGTTTTTAAATTAATATTATCACATATATCTAAGGTTACTTTGTTCATTAACGCTACTTTCTTCGATAGCAAGGACACTGAAGCCCCACTATCTAATAAAGCAGGAATAGCACCTGAACTTAATTCTACTAAAATGACTGGTTCGGACTGACCATAATTATTCTTCTTGACGTCTTCTATGTTTGAGCGCCGCTGCGTACTCATTGCTGCGACGTGATGCTCGCCTACTCTCGTTGTCGACGACGCTGCATCACCAGCTGATTGAACCGGCATCGGCAGAGGTTCTCTGCTCCTTAAAAAGTACTGGCGGGGATTTGACTCCCGCCTTGGTGTTAACGAACCGCTTGGTGAATCATTGGGTGGAACCCGAGACACCGGGGATCGGTATTTACTATACGGAGTTGATTTATTGCTCCGAAATGGACTATTGGTCGGTCTGTTGGAGTCTCCTTGCTGCCCAGACCTCACTGCTACCGCATTCTCAACCTTAACCTTAAGATTGACTTCCCTTTCAGCCTCTTTATCATATACTGAATGTAATTGTAAAACTGTGGCCTTTAATATATTTTTATCAGCACATACAACTGCAGCGAGCTTTGATTTGTAGAAACTATTACATTTCTTTGGAAAGCTCCTTACGAACGTATTGTCGTCAATTTTTCCCTTTTTGGCTATATTTGAAAGCTCGTAGTAAAATGAAACAATATTCTCCTCTGGCGCCTGTATCCTTTCATAGAATTTTTCCGTATAATTAGTACGGTTTGGGAATTCTGCTTTTAATGCAGTGATGAAGCTCTCGAAGCTATCACAATCTTCTATGATTGCTTTGTATAGGTGTAGCGCTGGTCCAGCCAGATACGCCGCCACAAATAATTTTTTTTCCTCATCCGAAGTGATTTTATTAATCACACAGATGATCTGGAATTGGTTGACAAAATCATCTACGGACTCATACAATCCCGTGAATGCACTCATTTTTAATTAACTTTACATAGAAATACGACTTAGCTCTTTAAATGACTTCCTCTGAAGAGTTCGGCGCCTCCACCATGTGACGTGAACCTCTTGCTGGCTTTGGGGTGCGCAGCCGGGATTATTGTTCTCGAGGATGAGGAATCAAACGCTTTCTTAAGCCCAGAACGATATTATATATTGAATAACTTGTAATATGATTTCTTTACATATTAATTCTTTTCCTAGACCATTCGTCTTGACGCTTGGTCCAATTCTCCCAATTGTTTCTTTCGTTTTCTTCTTCGTCATTATTTCAAAGTTTTGGAACGTCAAGACAAACAGTTCACAATTAATGAGGCTTTATGCGAGTGGCCGGTCAAGTTTCCGACGCACCTGCCACAGTACCTAGTATATAGCTGCTTTTATCTTTGAATAAAACAAGCACAATGTACGTATAATGAGGTACGTATAAGAACACTATGAAAAACATAATGTCATTATATTCTATTTCTTTGTTCCAACTTTGATGTTTTCGTGATGTGTGATAATGGAACGGATTATAATAGACGGATGAGGTCACGCAGTGGGATACGCTGTCGAATGTCCATTAAGTAGTCAGGTTAAGGGTTTTGTACTTAAACAATGAGAGTCGTGCCTCACTGTCAGTCTCGTTTGAAAGACATGTAGATTTACAGAACAAAATCTTCAACCTTCTCTTAACTTTTTGTACTATTTAGACAGGTTTAGACGGTATTGTTGCACGTTTAATAACATGACTAATTAGAGGTGATATTTTACTAGTAATAATCTATACTATTATTATAAAGCTGAAGAGTTTGTTTGTTTGTATGAACTACGACCAATAGGAGCAATGAGAAATGTTGCAAAACGGGAAAATTTACGCAGACGAAGTTGCGCGGGACATCTAGTCTATACTTTTATACTAATATTATAAAGAGGAAAGATTTGTTTGTTTGTTTGTATTGAATAGGCTCCGAAACTACTGCACGGATTTGAAAAATTCGGTTTTGGCGGCCAATCTCGTCAGAGACTAGCCGACTACACAGGAGATAAATGTTGATAAACTTTCGCGATTTGTACACATTATTAAAATATATATATTACGGGTCTTAATCGCGTAAATAATTTAAGGTAAAATACCTTGTTTATTGCCCGACGTTTCGACCGTATTGCAACGGCCGTGGTCACGGGAAGACTCTTAAGAAGTCTTCCCGTGACCACGGCCGTTGCAATACGGTCGAAACGTCGGGCAATAAACAAGGTATTTTACCTTAAATTATTCACGCGATTAAGACCCGTAATATATATATTTTAATTACACAGGAGATATTATAGTGCACAGGTGTGTGTGCAAACACAAGTGTTCTCTCTATGCTCTCACTCTCATAGCCCGATGGTACAAAATTCCGACACGACCGTAGAGAGATTGAGCGCATGACCGACGGCTTAACGTGTACGACAGCTTAGGTGACCATCAATCGTACGATCTATCTGATAGTTAAAAAAAGCATTTTCGTCATTTTTAATTTTTGTTATGGTAACTACTACATGTTTTCGTGGTTGCCATGGCTATAAAAACATGTTTTATGTGTGCCAAGTGCCTATTTATATTGTTATGTGCAGGGTGAGAAAGCCCGTCTGAACGATGATGGTGCGAAGCGCGGAGGGGGTGGTGGCGGCGGCGGTGGCGGACGAACTGACCGAACCACAAGGATGCTGGTTGCTCTTCTGGGGCTGTTCCTCGCTACAGAATTGCCTCAAGCACTCTTCGGTCTACTCACAGCCATTGCACCTCATCTATTCCAAATATGTTACTATGCCTTCGGTGAGTCTATTGTCTGTTGCTATATTGAAAGGTTAATTTCTGTTTTTTATACAACGACATAAAGAATCTAGTAGGTAATGCGCCTGATGGTAAGCGTCACGCTAGCCCATTTTAGTATCAGTGCCACTCAAATTCTTATTTGGCAAAGATCTGAATATCACCGTTCCTTTTTGAGATATAAGTTCGTAAATTTATATATTTTAAACTTAATGTAAAAATAGAGTACAAAGGCCGACTTAATGCTAAAAGCATTATCTAGCAGTCTGCCTTTGGGTGATGTAGCGATTTAAAATGGAGGTGCAGAATGTTGACAAATGTTTAACCGTACACTCTAAAAACAACTAATTTGGGGGGGGGGGGGGGCAGCGCATTCCAGAGTAAGACAGATTGTACAAGTGAAAAAGAAGAAAGACAATAAGAAGAAGAAAGGTAACAGGGATTTTAGGAGAATTAAGAATAGAATAGAGAGTTATAATAACGCGCAAACTACGGCGTTGACAAATAGGGAGTCAATTTAGTTGGAAATGGAAAGAAGACACATGGTCGAACTTATTAAGGCTGAAAATCAAACGAATGCAGTTGTACAGAAGGCGATCGTATTTATTAAGAAGGTCAAAGATCAGATCAAGATAGCATACATCACCATTTATCACCATAATGAGCATTAGTTTCGTTATATAAGGTGTTTTTTTTTAAGAGGTAGTTGAGGTGAGGTGTTTTTAAGGTATATATCTCAGGGTATCCGTAACCGTGTGAGTCAGAACTCATACTAGTAAACTGAGCTTGCCGGTTGTGGCTAGGGCCATTAAGTAAACCCAAATCTAAAAAAAAAAAAAAAAAAAAAAAAAAAAATCTAACCACAAAAGTGTCAGTGTTTAATCGGCTTGAAATGGGTCAACTTCCTATGACCTTATTAAAATATATATTGTTGTGTATATGGTCTTAATCGCGTGAATAATTTAAGGTAAAATACCTTGTTTATTGCCCGACGATTCGACCGTATTGCAACGGCCGTGGTGACGGAAAGACTAGTTGAGCTCAGCGTCGCCTCCGTGAAGCGCGGGTTTCGGAAACTACCCTCGCTTGATTTTAATCACTCACTATTACGGAACCGTCCGTCGGTACTTCGACACACAACACTAAGGACATCTGCACACTGGCGTGTAATGTTTGTTCGGCGGTGTATACACTTGCCGATCACGGGATTCCACGATGTTGACAAACGGTATCCGTCTTCTCGGTTGAAATTGACATGTTTTTTGATTTCAACCGCTTCCCTCGCCATCCTGGAGTAATAGTGACGGTCAGTGGAGAGGACCTGTGGTTTGTGTAGTTCAATGCAGTGATTGGTTCCCGCATCCAGCAAGTGTTCCGCTATTGCTGACTTGTTTGTCTGTCGGTTTTTCACAGCCACGATATGTTCCTTAACCCTTTCCGCTATTGTTCGCTTGGTTTGTCCGATGTTGGAACTGCCACAGCTGCAATCCACTTTGTAGACGCCAGGTGTCTGTAGAGGAATTACATCCTTAGGAGTACGTAGTTGCTTAGCTACCTTGGAGTGCGGACTATATACAGTCTTAATGGAGTATTTCTGCAGTACTGTTCCAACTTTGTCCGTCACTCCTTTCACATACGGTAGAAAAGCTGGAGCCCTGTCAACCCCCGGTCGGGAGTCTCTCCTCTTCGTACGTCGTGTGCTTCCTCTGTATCCGTTTCGCTTTAGTACCTCCTGAACATGTGTGAGCTCACTTTCTGAATGTTCAGGGTCACAAATTTCATATGCTCTATTTGTCAGCGATGATACCACGGATTGCAGATGTCTTGGATGGTGATGCGAGTCAGCATGTAAGTATCTGTCCTATTCCTATGACCTGACACTTTTACTGACTCTACCCCTGAATACACATTAATCCTAGCGATGGCCTCACATAAGTCATTCACACTGGTCTGGGCGTACAACTGCAAGTCATCAGCGTAAAAATGACATACACTCTGAAGGACTCTAGTGACGTGGTCGATGAAAATGGAAAATAATAAAGGAGAAAGAATACCGCTTTGGAAAACACCAGCGTCAAGATTACGCCACCTTGATGAACACCATTCACGCGTACAGATTGCTGGAGCCCCTGAAGATATGAAGAGCAACAATTGAGAGCGTTGGACGAAAAGATCGCATTAGAGAGAACTTAAAATATCATGGCAGACGGTATTGAAGGCATTCGAAAAATCAACCAAGGTTAGTAATGTGACTTTGGGCTCATCCATGCCCGCCCTGATGTCTCTGGTTTGAGAAGAGCCGAGCTGGTGCTGTGTCCAGACCTGAAACCGGATTGAGAACGCCTCAACAAATTGTTCTGGTGCACAAACTGTGTCATTTGCTTATGGACAGAGGCTTTAAGCGCTTTTCATGGGAAAGGCAGGACAGAGATAGGCCGAAAGTGGTTAGGAAGAGTAGGATTAACACCATGAAACTGGGTATGCCCCTGAATAAAAAGAGAAGTTTATGATGTCTAGTAAAGCAAAAAGAATATATTCAAGAGTAAGAATGGCCATGCGACAGCTTATAGTATCGTTACCTACTTGGACTTAATTTACAAGGATATTTTTTTGATCTCGTCCGCTGCAACCGGAGAAAAGTGGAAGGAGTCTTTATTGAGGCGTGAAAGGTCGATCAAGTACGCACAGGTCCGACGCTTGGTTAGATGATCGATTGGAACAAAGGAGGTGAAATGATTATTGATGTCATCTACACCAACCGCCACCTGAGAATCAGCGCGGCCTTGTTTACCGATTTGTAGAGCCCCTAGGAACCTCCACATATTCTTAGGGGAAGTAGACTCAATGTTTTGGAGAATATGATGGCGTTTGGCGTTGCGAATCGTTTCGTTGCACCGATTCCTTGCGTTGTTATAAAGAGCTCAATTGTCTTCATCGCGGTCCTTCCTGAATCTGCGGAATGCACGATCTCTGCGCAGCATGGCCATCCTGATGCCGTTCGTCATCCAAGGAGGACGCATTATTGTAAATTTCCTGAATGGAGCATGAACGTCGTACAGTCCCACGATCAATTTGTTAAAAATATCAACCTTGGTATCAACCGTGTTAGCTTCGAATACAGGTTCCCAATCTAATTTAGAGGCATCCTCCCGAAGTTTATCCTCATCCATACGACCAAAGCAACTCGTGTAAATAACCTTAGGACACAGTTCAGGTGGTTTTAGCAGATAAAATAGAAATATTAGGCGTGCTGAGAAAAACAGTGCACACTTGCTACAGTGACAGTCAACCGACGAAACAGAGTAATGCGTTAACATTACTATTAGTTATATTTCGGGACTTAATCGCGTGAATTATTTAAAGGTACGAACCTTTTATTTACCCGACGTTTCGATCGAATTGCACCGATCGTGGTCGACCCGTGACCACGATCGGTGCGATTGCGAATGCGATCGAATAAGTCCCGAAATATAACTAATATGTATGAAAATCGCGAAAGTTTAAAAACAATAACATTACTATTTCGCGGCATAATATCTGACAATGTTGTGGTACCGACCAGGACGGCCTATGGCTTGTACCTGTATTTTGTGCTATGAATGATACAAGATAAGCTTCAGATATACTTGGCTAGAACAACGCACACGTGCATGGATACGGAAACTCTGAACACCTTCGTTACAAAGTAGTCCGAAGACGTCCGAGATTCCGTGTCCGTGACCGATGTCTAGTAGTGCGTTGTGCGAAACTCTCTAAAAAACCCGCTCGCCCTTCATCCACTTCTTGGAATAAAATTGCTTTTATTCCATTATAAACTATTTTGACTTCGTACTATCTTGAATTCTCTGAGAACATTTCATTTTAAAAGTTGCCGTATTTCAAATTAAGATTTATCACAAATTTTACAATTTTTAGGAATTGTACAGTTGTAACTTTAAAAAAATAATAATATCGTGTGCCCTACATTACAAAAATTTTACAACATAAGTTTACGTTGTAAAGTTTTCATGAACTGTCAAATGTGCTAAGTGCCGAGATTATTATTTAATTTTTATTTTAAATTCTCTTTGACTGCCCTGAATACGGCCCAAACCCTTACGCGCGTGTTTTGCGTCATGTGAACGCAATAACTTTGTCTCGCCTGTAACAGGCCCTAAGTACAATTTTTTTTTACGATACATAACAGAATATTTAAGGACTTATTACATTTTTATATAAAATATGTATCTTAACATCTACAAAGTTCTCGGAATATTACATTACTATTCATAGTTTATTCACGAAAAAATTGTACAAAATATAACAGACTGTGTACCTATTTAGTAATTCACTTTATAACACATTTGCTTGTAAAAGGTCTCCTGATTCACCAATTTAATATCACCAATTAATGTATCCCATTACGTACTTGTGCGTTATTGTAATGTAAAACGCACGGTTTATCAAGATGATGCATCTAAAACGAACGGTAGTTTTTTTAAATCTTACCGAAGAGTTATGTCAGAAAAGTGGTCCACTTTATATGAATAAAATTAACTTTGGGAGATAAAATTTAATAAATAAACATTGAATTCTTTAATTTAATTAATTTTGAATATAAATTACAACCATTTATCTGTAACAAAAACACAAAAATATTAATTTACTTTATTAGTAATATTGGCTGTTTTTGTGCCTTTGCCTTAAAAAAAAGAAGCGCTGATGCGCGTGCATCGCTAATTTGATCATCATCATCATCATCAGCCTATCGCAGTCCACTGCTGGACATAGGCCTCTCCAATTGCACGCCACTTTGTTCTATCTTCGGCTTCTCGCATCCAGCTCCTGCCAGCCGTTTTGCGTAAATCATCACTCCACCTGGCCTGAGGGCGTCCTACACTACGTTTGCCGTGCCGTGGTCTCCACTCAAGAACTCGTTTACCCCAACGGTAGTCGGTTCTTCGGCAAATATGGCCAGCCCACTGCCACTTCAGCTTGCTAATCCGGTGGGCTATGTCGATAACTTTGGTTCTCTGCCGGATCACCTCATTTCTGATTTTGTCCCTAAGAGAAACTCCGAGCATAGCCCTTTCCATAGCCCGCTGAGCGACTTTGAACTTGTGGACTAGCCGTACCGTCAGTGTCCACGTTTCGGCTCCGTATGTCATGACGGGTAGGACGCACTGATTAAAGACTTTAGTCTTTAGACATTGTGGGATCGACGATGAGAAGACTTGACGTAGCTTACCAAACGCTGCCCAACCCAACCGAATTCTCCTGTTCACCTCGTCCTCGAAGTTGTTTCTACCTAACTGCAATGACTGCCCGAGGTACACATATTTTTGAACAACTTCGAGAACGGCGCCGTGCACCGCTATCGGTTCCGGTAGTACATGTTCATTGAACATGACCTTGGTTTTATCCAAGTTCATCCGTAGGCCGATGCGTACAGAGGAGTCAGCCAGGTCATTCAGCATCAGTTGCAGGTCCTGCAGCGTTTCCGCCATAATGACAATGTCATCTGCAAATCGCAAGTGAGAGATGTATTCACCATTGATGTTGATGCCCCGCCCTTTCCAGTGCAGCGTCTTGAACATATCCTCCATTGCATTTGTGAACAGTTTCGGGGAGATAACGTCCCCTTGCCTCACTCCTCGATGCAATGGTATAGGTTTTGTTTCCTGATTCTGTACTTGGACGGACATTGTTGCGGCTTCGTAGAGACATCTCATCACTTGGATATATCGCCAATCTACTTGGCATCGCTGCAGAGACTCCAGGACGGACCAGATTTCAATCGAGTCAAAGGCCTTCTCATAGTCCACGAATGCTAGACACAGGGGCTGATTATACTCTTGGGTCTTTTGTATAATCTGCCGCACTGTGTGGATGTGGTCTATGGTGCCATATCCGCTCCGAAATCCAGCCTGTTCCGGTGGTTGGAATTCGTCAAGTCTTCGCGCAAGGCGGTTCGTGATGACTCTTGAGAACAGCTTATAGACGTGGCTCAGAAGAGAAATAGGTCGGTAGTTCTTCAGCCGGGTCTTATCTCCTTTTTTGAAGAACAAGACGACTACGCTTCTACTCCACGCCTCCGGAGTTCTCCCTTCGAACAGGACAGCATTAAAGAGCTTTTGGAGCTCCCTCAGTACGGGTTTACCTCCAGCCTTTAACAGCTCTGTTGTAACGCCATCCTCTCCAGGGGCTTTTCCATTTTTTAGCTGTCTAAGAGCCAGCACGATTTCGTCAATGTTGACTTCTGGCAGGTCTTCGGTGTAGTGGCGTGTTAGAGTGGCTCTAGGACCCTCATCTTCTGGATCAGGTCGAGATGCATGCGAAGCGTATAGCCGGCCATAGAAGCCTTCCACTTCGGAGAGGACTGCCGGCTTCGAAGAAACGACTTCTCCACTTGTTGTGGTCAACTTCGTCAGGTGGCTTCTTCCAAGAGATTGTACGAACACTTTTGACCCCCGGTTCTGCTCGATCGCTCTTTTAATCAAAAGAGTGTTGGAGCACCGAAGGTCGTGTCGTATAAGCTTGTTGATCTCTTGGTTTAGAGCGCGCTTTTCCGACGAAGTGACGGGTGGGTTTTCACGTCGTTCCTTCATTAGCCCTAAAGTCCTTTCCGAAAGCTTTGACTTCCTGCCCTTACGCTGCATTTCACAAAATCTCGTACCTTCTTCCCTGAGTATCCGAACCACATTTACGAGCTTCTGGTTTACGTCTGTTGTGGTTTCCATGGCAGCAAATCGGTTATCCAGGTTTGACTGGAACGCTTCGGATCCTATCATGGTTTGGAGCAAAGTAGGTCGGAGCCTGGACCTCATCAGACGGGCACGTTCCGCCTTGAAGTCGATATTCAGAGAGCCTCGGACAAGTCGGTGATCACTACCGGAATTAAACCTGTTGATCACGGTGACGTCTCTAAATATATGCTTTTTGTCCGTCATGATGAAGTCGATCTCGTTTTTCGTCATAGTGTCGGGGCTTTGCCACGTCCACTTCCTTTGGGGCCGTTTCTTGAAAAAGGAGTTCATCAAGAAGAGCCCCTCCCGTTCGAGGAAGTTGACTAGCATTTGCCCCCTATGATTTCTGCTTCCAAATCCATGGGATCCTACTACCAATTCGCTGCAATTTTGTACTCCCACTTTAGCGTTGAAGTCCCCCATAACAACGTTGTAGTGGGTCTTAGTGGTAGAGTGGAGGGCCCTCGATATGTCATCGAACATATCCTCCACTTCGTCGTCTGGATGTGCCGAGGTCGGTGCGTACACTTGCACTACCTTGAGGCTATACCTCTCGGTGAGCTTGATAATGAGGTACGCTACCCTGTTCGACACGCTAGACATTTCCACAACGTTGTCAGAAAGGGACATATTTACCAGAAACCCAACACCACCTTGGGATTGTTGGTCTCCCTCGCGGAAGTACATAAGGTGGCCTGACTCGAGGGTTATGGTTTCCTCTCCCTCTCTTCGGACTTCACTTAACCCGAGGATATGCCACCTAATCTTCCCAAGTTCCACCTCAAGTTGTGCCAGATGCGAGTCTAGCCGTAGCGTGCGTCCGTTATACGTCGCCAGGGTCAGTCGGTTGTGGTGGCCTTCCGTAGCCCGGAGATTCTTAGCACCCCCCGCCACGCCGTTACCGTGGACGCCACCATGTCCAGGAATAGCGTGACTGCCGGGAACTGGGGGCCGTGGCTTTTGTGCTTGGTGCATATGGGGGTAATGCCCATAATCGCCACGCTGGGCAGGCGGGTTGGCGATCGCAGGGCGTAGCTCTCGCATCAGTGACGCTGCTGCCCGTCACTGACCTGTTACTTTAGCTACGCCTTAAATTGGGATGGTTATACCGCCACCAGCCGGTCGCCAGAGCCTCGTTCGTTGTACAGCAGGATGTACCGCGTGCAGGTGAGGTTGGCTTGGAGCGAAAGATGGTGATGCGCCCCCTTACATCCCATATTATATAATTATTAAAGCTAATTTGATAACAAGTAAAAATTATTCCTCGCGTTTTTCTTTTCGCCGTATTGTTATTCGTTTAAGAAAGTCCAAGTTTTATTTATTTCCTCGCAAATATGTTATAAAACGTCGTATAACATACGTGCGTTTTGATAATTACAGCCTCTGCTTTCTTTTACAAGAAAGCAGAGGCCGTAGGCGAGGGCTACCCCTCGCCTACGGCTCGGGCTAGCAATATCGCCTCGGCTGTAATTTTCAACTTGCCGCACTTATATTCTAATGTACTAATACCTACTGTGTAATGAATATCATAGCTGAGGCTTATTTATTAAATGAACTATATAGGTAGGTACATATTAGGAAATTGTGGCCCATGTACAATTTAATTTTAAATTAAATTACAAATACTTAATTTGGTATAAGGGTTCATAAGTATACTTATTTACCATTTATACTTACTCAACAGACATCAAAGGTCTGACATGTAATATAAAGTTTAACGGGACATATAAATAGGACACTTAAATAGTAAAAGGATAGTTCGTAATCCCTTTAGAAGTTATTCTCGGAAGGATATACACTAAAACAAATAAATATTTCATTTGTTAATGTCGGTACATATATGTTAAACTTTTAGTTAATTGAATTATTGGTTGCTTTCAGAAACTTCATTCAGGTGAATTTAATTAGGTATTTGCTTGGCAAATGTTGTTTGCGAATTGTGACCAATCATTAAACGTGCCTGAAGTGGTCATAGAAATAATAAAATTTTGCTGCGAATACATTTTATTTTTGTTCTACGGGAAAATAAAGATAACGCTTAAGTAAACCATTTGAAAATGTGTAAGCTTACAAACCGTGAACCGCAAGCCCAGCTTACCAATGATGTTTCGCTAATCGCTATATAACTCACGTTAATGTGGCGGATCCGGCAGTATTTATTACGTATTCGGAAATATCTACACATAAATCCCAACAATGTATTTATTTAAAAAAAAATCTTACTTTAGCAGTTTTTAAAAAAATGTTTTAAGATTTTCACTCTTCGTTTTGAGTAGATTTTATGACTTGAAATATTTGTTTAATATGATTTACCTAATTTGTATTATTTGAAATATCGAACTCAATAACTCAGAGTAAGTCAAGGATCAAATTCGTATATTATAAATGTGAAAGTAACTGTGTCTGTCTGTCTGTCTGTTACTATTTCACGCTTCTCTCTCTTTCCGAATCGTGACCGATTTATATGAAATTTGGTATGCTTTACGGGGAACGATATAGGATCGCGATAACCGACATCAATGCGGGCGGAGCACAGCGAAAGCTAGTAGTATTATAAAGAGGATAATCGTGTTTCAAGCTGTATGAGAAGTTTTTTCCGGAATTTATTTCGATGAAAGTCAAATTTGTTCTGTGTCGATTGCTATTTACATATTTACTATGTTTTCCTCTAGTATGGCGGAAGAATAGCGTAGGTTACATATAATTCTATACGTAGAAGTTTCTGGCTTTGATTCATGTACATTTCAACTTACGTAGCGAATGTTAAGTTATCCCTTGGTTCTTGAGAAATGTTCTATTAACAGCCAATTGTTTTACTCAGAGAGCGCCGTGTGGTTATGTAAGGTTTCTAGATTATAACAATCACAGAGCTGGTGAACTATTCGGGAACAATAGCATTGCATATTCCATTTGTATTTCTATGTGAACACAACAAAGGAATGTATCTCAAATATTTATGGCTGTTTTTCTTAGTCCAAAGTCCACTCATGACTACTTGTAATTCCAAAAACAACATTTTTAGTGTATATATTTGTAATAGCAAAGAGCAATGCTCACTTTGTCATGGTAATATAATAAAGACAAAATACTATTTGTGAAGTATAATTTGCAAGAAAGATACTTCAAAAGAATTACATTGAATCAATGTTTTTGGATGCGTGAAACTTAATTAGGGATCTTTAGTGGGATAGTTACTTAGGGGATTAAATAGGTAGATAATAAAATAAAACTGCTGTTTTCCTTTTGTAGATGCGATTTTGGCTTAGTTTGTGTTTCAGTAATTAGTTTATAGGTCCAAAAAGGTAGCTAAAATCGGGTCCGGATTTTGTTTGAATATGTGACGCCCAGTTGGGGTAACATTCTTATGTTTATGTATTAATGAAAATTCTCTTTGGTTGATGAAATAGTACATTTAATTACAAGTAGGTACTAGGTAGGTACTTTTACTTGACACTTTTGAATGTTTAAAAGTCAGTCAACGTTGAAAAGTCAACTCTCTAGGGAATAATCCTGTGTCCATTTCACATGTACTGAGTAAAGCAAGATTCGGAACTTTATCATGTTTTAGGTTATAATAAAGCTACCTTATTTTTTTAAAAAAGCAAAATACCTCACAAAAATGTTAGTAGGTTTAAACCTAAAGTGAAAGTAAAAGATAATGTAATCTGACATACTTTGAGAAGTTAGAACATACAACAAGTATTTTACTTATATTTCATTGTACCCTCGATTTGTTACAAAATGAAATATTCAACTTTACTTAACTTGATTTTCAGATTCTCATTTCAGTTTATTTTCATTTCAGTTCAGACTCAATTGTCGATTCACTGAATTGCTAAATTATTTAATATAAATCTGGATTGGTGTTGATGCATGATATATTGAGCATAATGAACATGTTCACTGAACCGTGTCAGTATAGCGAGAGTCCTAATTAGTGTGCTATATAATTACTGGGACTAACTATCTCTACAAAACATTCATAGTGATATGTTAAACGAGTAGGTAATTGAACTTAGGACAAGGGGTCTTGTTATCTTGTATTTCACATGTGTGTGTGTGTGTGTGTCTCGTGGTTTCTGTTGCTTGTTAGTCTCGTGAGGATACGTGTATGATTTTCATGTGAGTTCATGCAAAATGTGTCAACATGTATAATGTTTCACGGATTTTAGGTATAGATATTCAGGAACTGTTATCGGGCTTTTAAATAAGATTCTTAGTTCCCATAGCGAATATAATGTTTATTCCTTAAAGAATCCTATTAAATACATCACATTTATTAATATCGTCGAAATAACAATCTGAAAGGTCGGCCATGAAACTCGTAATTTTTGAATGACCTTTCTTTTTTTTACTTTACTTATTCAGTTTCATAGACCTTAATGAGGTTTAACGTGCGAGAGGTCCACCTCTCGCACGTTAAACCTCATTAAAGTCTATAAGCTAAGAAAAATAACACGCTTATAGGCTTACGCATTACCATTCTATATCGATAAAGTAAAAAAAAACTGTAAATATTATTACATTTGCATTTTTTTAGTTTGCAATGACTGTGTCAATTGGTGTCAATCTTCGATGATGTGTCAATAGACTAAAATGACCACTTACCTAACTATATGCCTGTTATTTTTCTTAGCTTTAACCTTATTTTATTTCTTGCCTACATATTTGTTTATCAGTAAATCTCAGTTGCAAAATTATTTTTATCTTTGACTTGTTTCACTATTTCACATTTAGGTAAGTAAATAATGTATTTTTGGAGGCTAGGATAATACATAAAACGCAGTATTTATTGTTGTTGGAAATATGATAGAAGTTCCACTCAGTGTGTGTGTAGGACTATATCCTACGCACACACGTAGTGGAACTTATACATACAGCATATAATTTGATATATATATATTGATAGTATTTCTTCCTCAATAGATGAAGATAAATGTGTGTGTTTGAGTAAAAATATGCGATGCAAATTCCATTTAGTACAAACATTCGTGTTTAGACGTGCCTACTACTAAAATTAATTCTACAAATTAATACGTTGTGCTAATTAATTAACGTGGCCTCTAGTAAATTAAAGTGGTGTTAATACTGTGATTTCGTTTCGTAATTAATTACTTTCCGTGTAAAATCAAGCACCTACATAACAAAATGTATCTAATTTCAGTTCAATGTTTGGGGAAATTTCTACCAATAATTAGACGTTTTATCGATTACCTGTGTGGTCGACATTTCAGGGCTGAATGAATGAGTATTCATAGAAAATCCTATTTTCAGAGATGAGTAAAACTAGTTATTATACCTACATAATGTTATCATAAACGATTTCGAACCAGGCGGTCAATCATCATTTTAATCCCACGATGTCATAATCCGATGATGCGCCATAACCGGACAGAGGTCTAGCGCAGGAGCGCCTATTAATTAGACTATTATACTGTGATAACGTTGCATAATCTCACAGATAGAGAGTAGTGAAATCTGCAAGGGTAAATGGAAGATAAATTCACCTTCTATAACTAATTTTAGTACCTTATCCCATAAATGCTATCAACAATCACCATGATCGTTATGGACAAAAAAATAGGATATCTGTAAAGTCGGTTTACGGACGATAATTTTACGGTATAACGTCATAAGAAAACATTGACAAAAACAACCATGACGCCTTTTTTTTGATCACGTCAAAATATTAGGCGTCATGGTTTTATGCAACGTCTTATATTTCGATGATCGGTTGCATGCAAAAAAAATGCCACGGTACGTCACGTTCCGCCTGCTGATAGGCTGAAGTACTGTGGCCGGGTCCACTAAAGCTGTCACAGGCATGTTGTTAAATACAATGTCATCAATGTTTTGGCGATTGCAGCGACATGCGATTCAATTGGCAATAAAAAAATTAGCTTAGCAACCAATCAATAACATGAGCGGTGACGTCAGACTTTTTCATGAGTGCAACCGGTCATCGATTTATAAGACGTTATCACGTCAAAAAGGTGGCAATAAAAAAATTAGCTTAGCAACCAATCAATAACATGAGCGGTGACGTCAGACTTTTTCATGAGTGCAACCGGTCATCGATTTATAAGACGTTATCACGTCAAAAAGGTGGCAATAAAAAAATTAGCTTAGCAACCAATCAATAACATGAGCGGTGACGTCAGACTTTTTCATGAGTGCAACCGGTCATCGATTTATAAGACGTTATCACGTCAAAAAGGTGGCAATAAAAAAATTAGCTTAGCAACCAATCAATAACATGAGCGGTGACGTCAGACTTTTTCATGAGTGCAACCGGTCATCGATTTATAAGACGTTATCACGTCAAAAAGGTGGTGATAATATGAACAGAAAATCTTGAATTGGCATATTTTTACGAGGCTATTATCGAAAAATCAGATAAAAGGGAGGAACAAAAGGGCGTGTGTTTTATTAAAAGGAACCAGGCTAATATGCAATGAGTAGATATTCCTGCAATTTATCTGTGTAAGTAGATCGTAGTCACACATACTTCATGGCTTTGACTTCAAGACATTGGCTATGGGGACATACAATCAAGGGACACATGATTCATTGATCTTACAAAGCTCTAAACGAAATTGGACCTACAAGTGTGTACTAAAATTCTGAAGAACGAACTCATTGCGCAATCCGCCGTAACGGCGATCATTTACGCGATATTATCTTCAAGAAGTGTTCCAAACGAATTGTCAAGGTCCAAAATAAACGAATAATCACTTAACAGCAAATAAATGTTTCTTTTTCATTATTTAGTAGGTACCTAGTAGGTACCCTGTACTTGAGTAGTAGCATAGTACAATGGGTAGGGGCAAACGTTTTTTCATATTTTGAATGTATTGAAGTAATTTTTATAGGCATTTCTTGCCAAAGATTTTACAAATGCAATTATTGTATTTAGAATGTTTGTATTGTTAGTAATCAAACCTCTTTGGTTGTACTGAATGTAACTGGCTGGTCTTAATACCATTATATAACGGATGGACATTCTGAACATGCAATAAATAAAAAAAAAAACTGTTTTCCAATTGTTTTTAACGCAAGCAAAATAAACGTGACGAAGAAATTCCGTACATTTTCAAGTTTATTATAAAAAAGCTAAAAATGCGATGAACGCCGCGAATAAAATTTGCGCGGTATACGGACCTAATGCGGTATTAATACGAGTAGCACAAATGTGGTTTAAGCGTTTCAAGTCTGGAAATTTTAGTGTGAAGGATGAGGCTCACTCTGCTCTGTCACGGATAAAATCAGTGCCATGTTTGAAAAAGTGGAGCAAGATCGACTTATTAGTTACAATATTGCTGAAGAACTAGATGTTGATCACAAAACAGTTTTACATCATTTAAAAAAGTTTGAGTTTAAGATAAAACTTGATATTTAGGTACCACATCATCTCACTAAAATAAACTGAATGCAACTTGTTTTCATTTGCGATTATTTGTTGAAATGTAAAAAATTCGATCCATTTCTTAAACGGTTGATTACGGGTGATGAAAAATGGGTCACTTACATAAGAATGTTCGAAAAAGATCGTGGTCGAAGCCTGGCCTGACTTGGACCAAAGTGACGCTGTGTGTATCGTAGGATTGAAAAGGAATTGTCGGGTAAAACTATCGATTCTGAACTCTACTGTCAGCAACTGATGAGGTTAAACGAAGCCATTGAGAAAAACCGGCCGGAGCTGGTGAACAACAAGGGCGAGGTGTTCCATCATGACAACGCCAGACCGCACTCATCTACAGCCACTCAACAAAAATTGAGGGAGTTTGGTTGTGTTGATGCAGCCTCCGTATATCTCGGATCTTGCTCCATCAGATTTCCACTTGTTTCGGTCACTTCAGAACTCTTTAGGAAGCATAAAGTTAACCTCAAAAGAATACTGTTAAAATTTACCAGTCAGATATTTTTCATCAAAACTCTCAAATTTTTTATAGCTATGGAATCATGGCACTACCCACAAGATGGCAACAAATCATCGATCCAAACGGCACATACATATTATAAATAAATAAATAATTATACCTAATTTTTTTTTTCCTTGTATGAAGGATACGAAAATACTTTTGCCCCGACCTTATAATATCAATGTACTACACTTATGGTAGTAGTCCACCGAAAGATAGCCAGAAATAAAGTAATTGTACCAATATACATATATGTATGAGTGAATCTGCGAATGGACTCATAGGTAATATGTGTTAGTATGAAATCTCATTGCTGTCACAAATATCTGTGCAATATCCTCCTAATTGCTAACTATATTGGAAATGTCTAAATGTGTTATCTTCGGTCCAGTTCAATAAATTGGAAAATTACCAATGGTTTGATTGATGCTTACAAATGTTTACCCGTGTTAAACCACCCACCCTTATAAATTATTTAGTGAGCATCAGCATGACCTAGTCTCGATCCTCAAATAAACCGTATATACTTATCTTTGTTGGGCACAACATTTTCATAAATAGAACCAAACAAATATAGGCACTTAAAAGTAAGGTAAAAAAAAACACAAAAAAGTCAAACATAAAATTAATTTTCGATATGATTAAAAATTAAAATACTTTTTTTAATTTGACATACTTAATGCCAATTAAAAAAAGTAATTATAAAAATAGAATTAATTTAAATAGTTGCACATATTAATGTTTACAAAAAAAAATGACAATTAATTTTCACATTTCAATTTTTTTTAATTGCTTACCTAGGTATTAAACAATTTTACAGCTTGAAATTTTATACTATGTTTCACAATATTTATTTTTGGCTCTATCTTATTACTCAGACACATTCTCCTTGAACTTTCCCTTCCTTTCCTTTATCTTCGGTTTCAAAATCCGTTATATGTCTAGACCAGCTATACTCTAAGTGTGTTCCGCGGAACCCTAGGGTTCCGTGATACCTCTGTCGGGGTTCCGCAAGAATTTAGAAATAAAAAAATCAAAACACCTCTCTCTGGTCGCTCCGCGGCTGTGCGGACTCCGCGGCCGCGCGGAGACAAAACGCTATGAATGTTATTTATTTATTTATTTGTATAAGCTTGTGTTACATTAGCTGGTACAATATCTTATAAGTTTGGTCTCAACAATTTTATACTTGTACAACGCGTTCGCACTAAGTTTGCCGGTCTGTGGAATGCGCGTACCCTCCCCCACGTGACAACAAAACTTATAATGTGTCATAGTTTTACCCAAATATCTACCGTACACAATTTTTATTGTTACAATTAAATAAAAAATTTCGAACGTCATACACTCATACCTATCGCCAGCGGCAAACTTAAAACGAGCGGGTAGTATACTTGTAAGCGCTCAGTCTCTTTGATAAAAGCCGCCTCTGAATTAGACGCTATAGTTGTCAACAAGCGACTTTCGTCTCTAACTTCAAAGGATAAAGTCGATATTGTTTACAACGCTATTTTTAAATTTCTGTTTTTATTTTTGCTTTTTGTTTATCAAAGGTGCCGACTCGAGTATTTTCGAGAATATTTGAGATCGAGTCTAGGACTAAGTATAAAAGCGGCGATCGCGCGTTGGCGTCGTCAGTTGATGATTAGCGTTCGGAGCGATAAGTTACTACCTACTTACAAGCTCGCTAGCGAGAAACTAGTGTTCATTGTTTTACTGCCTGCTGTATTCTGTTGTCTCAGTTTTATACATTTCTTCCCTGTAGGTTCTAAATTTAGTCTCTTATACGCAGTAACGATTGTGCATTATTTAAACCCCACTATCATGACTTGTAACATTATAAATAAAGAAGAATGGAACGTTGGCTTAAAGGTGTTAAACGTGTTCCAACAACATCTTCTAATGACGCTGAATGTTCAAAAGCAATGCGCGCGGAGAATTTAGCAATCACCGATCCAGAAGATGATGCCACGAGTGCCACGACGTCAAGCTCGACGGTTTCAAAGACGAAAAAAAGGAAGTATGATGAATCTTATATCAGTTTCGGATTTGTTGATTCCAACGGCTCACCTCTCTGCATGCTCTGTAGTAAACTGCTTCCTAATAGTTCCATGGCACCTGCCAAATTGCGTCGACATTTAGAAACCGTACACCCCGAGACTAAAGACAAGAATAAAGAATTTTTTGTTCGCAAAAAAGATCAGTTATTAGAAAGTCAAAAAAATATGATGCATGTAACACAAACTACCAACGAAAAGGCCACGGAGGCATCATATTTAGTTAGCTATCGCATTGCACAAGCAGGTGAAGCGCACACTATCGCTGAGAAATTAATAAAACCATGTGTATTAGACATAACAAAATGTATGCTTGATGAAAAATCTGCAAAGCATCTTTCTACTGTTCCGCTATCAAACGATACTGTTTCACGACGAATCCATGATCTGGCAAGCGACGTCAAACAAGAACTAGTTACACGTCTACAAAATACACGATTCGCTTTGCAAATGGACGAGTCGACTGATGTCGCTGGTTTGGCTATCCTGCTGGTTATTGTGAGATATCCATATAAAAGTTCTTTTGAAGAAGACATGCTTATGTGTTCATCGCTGCTTACAAACACTACCGGGGAAGAAATTTTTAATAAAATAAATATATTTTTTGAAGAACATAATCTCAGTTGGAACAATTGCATTGACATTTGTACAGATGGGGCCAAGGCGATGACAGGTAAAACAGCAGGAGCAGTGTCACGAATGAAAAATAAAGCGCCTAATTGTAGTTCCAGTCATTGTATTCTGCATAGACAAGCACTTGCGATGAAGCAAATGCCGTCTAATCTAAAATTAGTTATGGATGAAGCGGTAAAAATAATTAATTTTATCAGATCACGACCACTACAATCCCGATTGTTCTCATTATTGTGTGAAGATTATGGCAGCAAACATAAAACACTGCTGCTCCATACAGAAGTGCGATGGCTGTCTCGGGGAAAAACTTTAACAAGGCTATTTGAACTTAGAGCCGAGTTACAAATGTTTCTTTCAGCAGATACTTCTTTTAATTTGAAGGACCGTTTGTATGATAAAACTTGGTTGTTCCGATTGTCTTTTATGGCGGATATCTTTCAAAAACTTAACGAATTAAATTTATCGTTGCAAGGTAAACAGACAACAGTGTTTCAGGCCTATAATAAAATAACTGCTTTTAAAAGAAAATTAGATTTTTGTATCATTTGCATTGGTAAGAGAGAAAAAGAAAGTTTTACGTTACTCAGTGAGTTTGTTAGCGAAAACGACTCAGAAATGTTTGAAGATAATGTGTTTGAAGAATTGGTCCAATATCTCAGTTCGATGCGCGCATCTTTTGAAAAGTATTTTCCCGAAGAACACAATACAAAAATTAAAGTGAACTCCTGGATTCATAATCCTTTTTTACCCAACTTGGAAAAGCCTGAAAACATGTCAAATGAGATATATGAATCTCTTTTAGAAATGTCATCAGACACAAGTATGGAGTCATTGTTCAAAACGACGCCTCTTAATGATTTTTGGTGCAGAATCCAAGATGAATATGCAATGCTTGGCCAAATGGCTCTGGATATTCTTCTCCCGTTCCCAACTACATATTTGTGCGAAACAGGATTCTCTACCTACGCAGCCACGAAAACAAAATATCGCAATAGACTGGACGCCGAAGCTGATATGAGACTCCAACTTTCTTCCATCAAACCTGATATCAAGCAATTGATGAAAAATAAAAAACAGTTTCATACCTCCCACTAGTTAGATTTTTTCTTTTTTAATGTTTTCTATTATTGTCCTTACCAAGTGGTGAAGTAAATAATAATTAGTAACTGATACATTGTACTTTTATTATGCTGATTAATAAAGAATACACTTATAAAAATAATTGTTTTATTGTAGGGTTCCATCAAGTATTTTGCTTCCCAAAAGGGTTCCGTCATTTAAAAAGTTTGAGAACCACTGGTCTAGACAGATAAATTTAATAGCCATCTCTAGCCAGTAATTTAAACCCCCTCCGCCTTATTACAAAGAAAAGACCAAATCAAAGTTTAAACCAAGACTTTCAAGTCCAGGATATAGTACAGTGCTATTGGTCTTATTACAAAACTTAGATAATCCGTGGACCAGCTGATACCAAAGGATCTAGCAATCAGCCACAGATTATAATCAATTTAGTTCATTCATTGTTCTTATCATTCAAATATAACGTTCCGTTTTATACCAATATAATTTGAAAGTAAAGTTTTCATTGAGAATAAAATATTTAGACGTTCTATGTAGCTAAATTATTCGCCAGCACTACGTAATTTTCAAAATATTAACCTGACATAAAAGCCCTCGGCCTGCAATTTACGAAAAATCAAATAAATTCTGTCAGGATCGGAACGTTACACAAGTAGTTGTCATTAGTACTAAAAATGTAAACAAATGATGATAACCTAAATTTAACTAACTCAGACATTATTAGGGATGTTAGAAGTTTAATCTGAGTAACTATAGCGCCCAAACACTTAGAGGAACTTGGATGCGAGTTTTTATTACAAAGCTAGTTTCATTGGAACAGGTCTTAGCATGGAAGGATACTTACTCAATAAGATAATCCATTTTTGATATACTTACGTTTTCTTTGATGCACTCGTTGTTCTGAATGTATTGGGAGAAAGTATGCCTAGATTCAACATAGGTACTGAAGCTTCGGCTGAAGCACAACAAACAATTGAAACAAATTTTATGAATATATTTATTATTTAATATCAGTGAGCTTGCTATGAAATGAAAATCTCAATTATCTACATAGAATCATTATTTATTAGATACCATTTATTCTCCCTAAGAACAGAGTTCATTTTCATGAGAATCATAAATATAATTATCTAAACTGTTAGGTAGCACTTAATAGTTATTCCATTTGACAACAAAATGGATGTTTACAATTTCAATAACCTGTAACCATTCTGTATTCCCTGTTCAAACTATGTTTGAAAAGGAATATTGAGTTGATATCCCTTAATTCTATTTAGATAGACTAGCTTTCCCGCACAACTTAGTCTGCATAAATCTTCCCTGTTTTTGCAACATTTCTCAATGCTGCTCCATTCCTATTGGTTGCAGTGTGATATTATATAGCCTATAGCCTTCCTCGACAAATGGGCTATCCAACAGTAAAAAGTTCAAAAGAATTACCCCGTTCAAACAAACTTTTCAGCTTTATAATATTAGTATTTTACAATAAATTTTAAATTGTATGCATTTTTTGTATAATATATAAACAGTGATCAATAATATATTTATATAATAAAATTGATAATTCTATATTTAGATCCACCTTATAGTTCACTAGTAAGTTTTAGGTACATTATACATAGAATCATTATTTATTAGATACCATTTATTCTCCCTAAGAACATAGTTCATCTATCAGAGAATCTTAAATATAATTATCTAAACTGTTAAGTAGTGCATAATAGTTATTACATCACAATTTCAATAACCTGTAACTAATCTATACTCTCTGTTTAGTGTTTAAACTATGTTTAAAGGAACATTGTAGCAATGTATTAACTAGCTGAGCTCTTATAAACATAATATTCAGTTCTTGGTACCTACCAATAACCTAAGTTTACATCTGTTCCTAGTGATAGGTATACCCATGGTTACACTTTACCAACTAAATTTTAAATTGATCAATGTTTATTTAGTTCCACTATAATATGTATAGTTCAGTAGTAAGTTTTAGGTAAGAAATTTTGTCATAATGATGATTCTATTACTTTGTTTTGTGCATTTTGAGTAAATTCAACATTGGTTTTTGCCGCACTACTCCAGACCACCTATCAGACATTCCAAATGTGATTTTCCAACTTCAATATAAATAATGTGACATATTATAAGTGGAATGCATCAGATTGTTTTACATAGAGCACTAGTTAATGATACTATTGTCGAACAAAATTAATCTGTGTTGATCTTCAACTTTCCACACTGCATAGGTACACTTCACGTCGAGTCTGGTTGACCCAAACATTGCACAGACCACTTTAATTTTAGGACATCTCTGAGTTCTGTATATTAAATCTTCTCTCTCAATTCCAAGCTGTGATAAATGTTTTGAAAAACAAAATTATTAAATCTTTGGTCACACATCGCATTTCACTCGATTTTTGCGTTTATTTTGTTGCCACACCATATTTAGTTAGTTAATAATTTAAAGTCACTAAACACGCATTATTCGTCATTAATAATTGAAACTAAAATACGCAAAATTGTAAATAAAATAACCTTAAAATGTCAAAATTTTTGACATTTTAAGGTTATTACCATAGTTAAACTAGGGTGATCGAAAGACTAATCTATAGACCCAAGAAGATCATCGATTAAGCGATGAACCTCGTTTTGTAATAAGGATTTTCGGTTTAAACTAGGATTTTCGTCAAACCAGGTTTAGTCCAGCTTTTGGAATAAGGCGGCCTAAGTTCCTTTCTTTGCAGGTCAAAAAACAAAATCAGCCATTATACGTAATTAATTTTGTATGTAACTATACACATAATCGCATATCAAAAGCAATATTTATATTTCAAATGATCATTTATTTTAAATAAGTCAAACCCTCTTCAATCGATTTAGGTAGTTCTCAATTCATCGGAATACTTGTTTTTTTTTTAGAGTCGATTTAAGTATTTGAAAATAATAATCGACTTATGTAGTTTTTTTTTAGTTGTATATATCTGTTGTAATTACTGTTTAACGTTGGCCGTTTGATAGTGATTCGTATAATCATGTTCACTATCCTTGACATTTTAATGACGCAAATCCACTAATCGAATTCACTAATTGCCATCAGATCTATGTATCTATCTTCTTGCACTAATGTGAATTTATCATTGAGAGGATTGTAATTAGGGTGCATGTGATGTGTTAATGGCCGTCCACATGTAGCATTAAGTGAGACGAATGACTTGTCTTGGTAATTATTCCAACTTTGGTGATCAAGCTAACCAGATAATGAACATCGTTGACGTTTAACAATGTTAATGTTCCTTACATAATTAAAGGTTTACCTAAGTAAACTATTTTAAGATTATTTGGAATTGTTTAAACAAATAAAGCTTAAACAATCCATTAGATGTGAATGAAAGTCAGTTATAGTTTTACAAAAATGTTGACGGGCTTTTAAAATTCCAGAAGCGATTTTAAAAAGAATGTGTTGAATGTTGTTGATGCAACTTCTGACACTAACTTTTTACTCTATGTTTATGATCGTTTGGCGTGAGATGGATAAAATATTACAAAAATATCTGTTACTATTTTGGTTTATTACTTTCATTCATTTAATATCTGGCTCAGGCTAGTCATTCTCAGTTTAGTTTCATCGTGGGCTGCAGATACGATATAATGTTGCGTCGATTACGTCCTTCAGTATCTCTTACCAAAAATGCCTCCTGCCTGCCTATTTGAACACATGTGGGTATAAGAGGCGGCAGATGGCACAGAATCTTGACGTAATAGCACCTAATGAGTGGAAAATGTAGCATATGACGCGCGGAAGTTGAATGGGTGACGACTTCAAAAGCGACGTGGGTCGTATCCTGAATGGGCTGGCACGAGTCAAAATAAAAAAAAATGCCTACACAGTTCGTTTACGTAGGTAACCGTGCCAACACAACACTTTAGCTATCTGACGTTCATAAGCGTTGCATTTTGTAACCTAAATGAATAAAGCATTTTGACTTTATTAGAAAACCTATCTATGATAAGTAGTGTGTATGCTATACATTAAATATTGTACCTATGCATACATGTACCTATGTTTAGATTGTATGTTGATATTATAAAATTAAACATAATATCCAAGAGATTCAATCGGCTCCCGGTTATGATTGACGATGATCGAAAGCATTGCTCCCTGATATTTTAGATAAATTTCTATGTATTGGAATTTTATAAAAAAATATTGGAAACTCTTTGAGCGTAGATGTAATGATACCAAGACGTAGACAGAATACGAAACGACATGATATGAGACATGTCAGTATTCCTGAAGTGTCTGCTTGAGTTTGGATAATTTGTCAAATAAATTATCGTTGTTAGTCCCATGTTCAGTGGAATGACGTTTTTATTACCTGTCATTTAGCATTTCTCAGGTCAGGGAGGGTTAAGTTTTCAAGGGAATGAAAATCACTCAGTTATACAGTTTAATTCCATCAAATAGCTGTACTATTTGATGGAATTAAACTTTGGATAGGTATATTATAGTTATATGAAGTACATTATAGGGGCTGAAGTTAATATAGCGAACATAGATGATTGACAGGCAACACTACACATCAAACACGATGTTTATTCACAGAGAATATTAATGTGCATGTTAAATTCGTTATAAACCTCAAGAATATTGTAAATTAATTACATCTAAGTACCTATACCTACGTATTTTGATTATGTTTGTTTAATTACTAACCTGCTTATATTATAGGTCGTAAATATCTCACAGCGCAAAATATGAAAGGATTTTTTTCCTGTTAAGAGATCGGTGAATCTAATGCCACGCTTACACGCTTGCCGACGGACGCTTGGCAAACGTCAACAGGCTCCAAGTCTTTACAAACGCTTGGATGCCATTTACACGCTTACGAGTGCGTTAGTATATTCTATACAAGCAAGCATGGCAGAAGTGGATGTTGCAGTTGTGTCCGCTATTGCATTTAGCTTGATGGGCTTATTACACTACATTAAATTCAGGGACCCTAAAAGCTTAAAAAAGATGTGTAATAAGAACTAGGTTCATAATTCTCTAACATTTTTTTAAGGCTCTTGTTCAGGGTAGTGTAATAGACGTTTAACATATTTATGAACTTTTATCTTGCTTTGTTAGTTAGTTTGTACTTTCGTTTGTATGTGTCAAATCTTGGAATCAAAATTAGTACGACTTCCTGACGTTCGATTGGGCTCAAATTTGGTAGGTACACTAGTATAACTTTGACAACAATGCAAAATTTTGGTACCATAGATAGATTTTGTACATTATAATGTTTATGACATCTATTAC
Source organism: Herminia tarsipennalis (assembly GCA_945859575.2). Lineage (NCBI taxonomy): Eukaryota > Metazoa > Arthropoda > Insecta > Lepidoptera > Erebidae > Herminia > Herminia tarsipennalis. Next base: position 14,633,851 of record OX243840.2, read on the forward strand.
ACTGCATTCTGTGCAATGTATACATTGCACAGAATGCAGTGTAATAGATGTCATAAAAATGGTATAAAAAATCAGTAGTAGTAAATTGATGGGTATGTTTAAAACGACTATTACACTACCCTAAATCGAGGTGGCCTTGAAATTTATTAGAGAATTAGGGCCCTATCTCTTATAACACCTCTCTTTTTAAGGGTTTAGGGTCCCTGATCTAGTGTAGTGTAATAAGCGCATTAGTTTAAAAAATATTTTCTTCCTTCTAGAGCATTTAAATATTTTTTTTTTCTGTTTATTTATCCCGGGTCGGTGACAAGCTCACCCAAGCTCACCCAAGCCAAATCAAGCACCCCGTTCACACGTTTGTGTTTGTGGACACTCGTCGAGACTTGCCAAGCATGTAAACGTGGCGTAATATAGTATCACTATCTACATCCTGATTATATTTTTTTTAAACTTTATTTTAAGTACCTACCTATACGTTGTGCAAGAAGTATTTACTTTTTATACAAGCACTCAGTAAAGTACCTACCTAACTTTTTACATAGCAGTAAATATAACGTGATCTAAGTTTCTATTTAGACAAACTGAAAAGCTTTCTGGCTTTCAACTTGTCAGCCGTCAGTTTTACTTCTATCTGTGGAAAAAATAGACAGCGTTCAATATAGAGGAATTTCACGCATCGATTGATTTATCCATAGAGAAGCTATCAAGATACCAAAATAGCATTGTAAATATCCATACTAATATTATAAATGTGAAGGTAACTCTGTCTGTCTGTCTGTCTGTCTGTCTGTTACGCTTTCACGCTCAAACAGCTAAACCGATTTAGATGAAATTTTGTATGGAGATAGTTTGAGTCTCGAGGAAGGACATAGGATAGTTTTTATCGCGATAACCGACATCCACGCGGGCGGAGCCGCGGGCGAAAGCTAGTTACTTATAAACCTTGAAAACAAGTAATGTTTAGGTAACTACTCGAACACTAATAGGAATTATAGAGTTATATTTTTTGGTTGTATAAACAAGTCGTAGGTATACGCCGCCAAATCAATCATTAAGTATAAAGTGATTTACACCGATTCAACTCGACAAAATGTGATAACACTGATTTTGTTACGTCAATCAAATTTCGAATCACCTTTTATGCGAATGTTACGTGTGATATTTTGGAATCTTACACATCATCGATTTCCGCTTTTAAGCTATGTGAATTGACGATACTTATTTATTACCTACCTAGTAGCTGTTCCCTGCAACTTCATTTGCGTTGAAATTGTGTAAAACAAATACACGCGGAAACCGTACATTTTTCCAGAATAAAAAGATTCTAGCCAATGTATTACTAGTATTCCAGGCTTTAATCTATTACTATGTCAAATTTTCTCCATATCCATTTAGCCGTTCTGACGTAATTGAGTTACAAACATCCATGCAAACTTTCGCATTTGCAATATTAGAAGGATTGATTGATGAATATTTTTTTAACGTTATGGAAATCAATTGTGATTATCTTTTCAACTATTGAAATCAATTGTAATTATCTTTTCAACTATTTAAGCGAAACGCTACGAGTACTTACCTACTTTCGACTTATACGAGTATGTACAAAGTCGGCTTTATCGCTAAAACGATATATTACCGGCGACAAGAAAGACAACCAATAAGAAGACGCTGCGAAATCATCAATTTGATTTTCAATTATCCAACTCAAGAGAGCTTAACTTGGTTAACTGAAGTGGTGAAACTTTGCCTTGAAGTTATCTAATCACGTAGATTTAAATAAAGGAAAGTAAACACTTTGCAAGCATCGGAAACTCGTAACAAAACTTGGTAAATAATCCCTGCTCATTTACTGGATTCTTTTAACATTCATTCACTGCAGTTTGAGTTATTTTGCTGATCAAGTTGGTTTATATCTTACGAAGACGTAGTTATTAATTATTATTAAGTATTATTGTAGGTCGGTATGGGTCTGTATACGACTGCTCAAGTGATCAGGGTTCAATTTCTACACAAGACACCACTTGATGTGATCTGCAAATTGTTATTCCATGTAATTTTATGATGTGTATGTTTGTGAAGTCCCCGTGACACAGATTCTGTACCATATTACGGGTGTTATCTTATAAAAGAAAAAAAAAATAATACTTTTGTGGCAATGAGCACTTGTTTATAAAAATACAATTAATCTATAGGTATTTTGTTTAGTCAAAGGTTTACGTAATTATATATTTGTATTTTTTGTTTCCTATTGATATGAATAGGCTTTTGTTATACTTTCTTGCTAAGCTACGTCCATTTTGTATTGCGAGGGCGTGACACCACAGTATCGAAAGCGAAGCTTTATAAATTGCCAATATTATTTCTGACATTGCGGTAATATGATACAGCGAAATAATAATTGATTATTATCAGAGCAAACCGTGACTGTACAATCGAATCCAATCAACTGCCCTGTAAAATGAGAGCTAACCTGATTAATCCTTAATTTAACTTTAAATCTGTTTGGTATTCGATTGACACATATCTTATACTGGTTTCTACCTATGACTTTGCCCGCCTTTTTAGGGTTTCGTAGCCATAATGGCAAAATGGAAACATTATAGTTTCGCCATGTCCGTTCGTCTGTCTGTTTGTTCCCAGATTTGCCCTTAGTAGTAGAAAGCTTGGCATTAATATACATATTAGTTACGCCGACAAAGTGGTAAAGTGGGGATGTGATTTTTTTTACTAAGCCCATCGCGTGGGTTATTGGATAGGTCTTTTAAAAATATATAGCGGTACATTTCTCTTTTCTATTTAGGGATCCATTTGTGAAATATTATGTCTTAAAGTGTAATTTTTTGTTGTGTGTTAAATGTTAAATGTTTGTTTTTGGAGATGTGAAAAAAATCAGGGTAGTAGTATATTTAATTAAATTAAAAGGAAAATTATCATAGCTGAATAGGCATAACAAGTTTTTATTTGTGTAGCATTACGCTATGATGTTTTAATGCACACATACATATATCCTATATATTACAATGTCACAGTAAAAAGTCGTAAAAGTAGGAAAGCATTGATTTAATTATCACGAGTGTAAAAGAGAAAAATATAGTCCGCTACACTCATCTGTTGACGCCGGCGATGCGACACTGACATATAAAAATCAAGTCAAGTGTATAGATTTTAAGGTGCCGCTTACTGAGCGCTAGGAATTCTCTATCTACATATTTTTACTTAAACATAATTGTTTGAGACGGTCTAAAAATATTGTTGTAGTCGGGTATAAAGTTTTCGGTAAAACTTCTGCTTATTTAAATGGAGTTTTTTTTTGTAACAGGTGAGGTGATGGACTTAATGGCGCTCGTGGGGTCAGCAGTGAATTTCGTGTTGTATTGCAGCATGAGCCGCCAGTTTCGTTCCACATTTACAAGATTGGCTCGGAAGGTGCTACCCTTCGGACGAGCACAAAGCGAGCCCATCACGGCACTCAAGGCGTAGCGGTCCCAAAGCGCGACCGTCTCGACAGTCGCACACCTTTGAATTATTCATGAGGTAAAACAATCATTCACAGTTAAGTAATGACTGTACAAAAATTTACAGTTGTTGCTGTATATTGTGAGTGGATCATTGAAATTTGTGAGCAGCTCTTAATATTAATGATCCGTTTAAATAGCTACCGTTTAGTGAAATGATAAGACATCTTGCGATTTCATTTTAGAATACAGATGTTTTAATATTTGGATAAAGTTTAGTAAAAGGATTCTGTGGAACGAAGTGAAGGATTTTTTCTTTGTGTAAATAAAAATTAAAAGAGGTGCTTACTGGTCATTTTTAGAAATTAAAGCTATGAACCAAATTGTTATTAATATTAGATTATAGTGTGTACTTACATATTAAGCAGTACTTTAGATGTATGAGTAGGTACATACGGTTATTCATTAGTATGTTTGAGATAAATAGTTACAAACTATTCATATTGTATATTATATAAGTCACTGTAAAGTTTTATTATGACAGCCAAATACTTGTTTATGTTGTTATATTGTTATAAAGTATCTAGACAGAAGTGTTTATTGTTTAACTTTGGTCTAGGCAAAACGTTTCTAGTCCATTTATCCTTAGCAAAGTTGCACAGGGATTATAGGACAATGACGTATACAACGAAATTCCAAATTTAAGCGCGAGTTTACATACCAGTTTTACTATTTATGTGTAACAATTAATAGCAATCAGGGTTCATATTCCCTGGGGAATTGTGCTCCGCTCCGAAGTTAAATTGCAGAGAAATTCTCCGATGTCAGTGAAAGTCGATATTTCAATACGATTTTTAGAATAATTTTCTCTGATTTACAACGTAAAAAATGATGGCCAAAGTAAAAATGAAACGAGAGGAGAGAAGATTGTTTCATATAGACACTCGTTCGTGGGTTTACTCTCGGTGTAAATTACTGGACGAAGCCAATCCCTTAATACTTCGAGTAGTTGGTAAAGGACTAAATACAGTCTAGAAAGTTACTTTTGTTAGGTATCTACCAATTGAAACTTTTTGTTGAAAACTGTTAGCTAAAGCTACAAATCCAAAACCCATTTAATTAGTTTGAGACAAACAATGTCTGAACATGCGCTCTAGGTATACAAAATGCATAATATGAATCTTTTTGTTTTCTTTCTCTTAAAAATGGTTTTTAACTATAGAAAACTTGAGCAGTTATTCCTCAAATGAGTTTGTAAATTTTTAAAACATTCAAAGGTGAACGGAGCATCAAGAGAAAGTGATTGATGAAAAGCCATCAGTCGAAGAATAAAAGTTATGTTTTTAATTGTTTCTTTCAGCGGTTTCATTTATATTTTAGACAAATACAATGCTGTTTAAAATATAACGTTGATAGCCCACAAAAGCCCACAATGAATAAAATCATTCGACAGTTAAGTTTAGTGCTACGAAAGCTTCAATGTCCTAGCCGCTTGTTATAATGACATAAAAGCCTTTTAGTAACTAGTCTACGGCATTTAGAAGTTTAAAAGAGAAGCTGCAAAGAGTTTTAATTAAGTTTGTGAGCGCGCAACATCGAGCTTATTTCATTGAGTGTTGAATGCACAGGAATTGAGTGGAAATTTCTCTTTATTTTTTAATGTTCCCTACTTAAATGGTAGCTTTGAATAGTTTAGGACCACCGGAAAACCATTTAAACATTAATTAAAAGTAAAAGTACTTACCTACCTACCACAAAATTGTCTAAGCAATTAAAAATAAATAATTTCAATATTTTTTACGAGTTTCATTATTGTACATTCATTTATTCAGAACGCATAATAGTAAATTGTTGTAGCGTAACAGAAAAACGAACTGCATTATGCATACTTATATGTGAAGTATTGTTTCAAATGCTGTCTCATAGAATAAACTGTACTGTGTAACCTACTGTGGTTTGAGACCGCTTTCGTGTCGTACTACACGTGGTCGTGTGATAAACCTTTTTGGGGACAAACATCGTAAGCAAAATTGCCGTTATTTTATTTTTTTAAGTTACGACTTTTAATAACAACGCCGCAATTTTTAATTAAAATAAAGTCTAACGCTGGTTGTAGTCAAGTTTATAACAAAATTATAATTTTGCCATAAATGGAACTTACAATGGCTTGATATCGAAACGGAAACTTAAGTAATTACTATGTGGTGAAAACGTTAAGTCTAATTCCGTATACTTTATTCAATTTCAATATTGTTACATTAATTTCAACATACATACCAGAGCCGCAGGGTTAAAATTTTCCTGAGGTAGCCCGATCCGACACGGATTGACACGGATTTTGACTGCCTCTGTGGCGCGGTGGGAGTGTATCCGACTGCTACGCAAGAGGTCGTGGGTTCGATCCCCACCCAGGATAAAACTTTGTGTGATGAGCACGATGGTTTATTCTGTGTCTGGGTGTTATTTATCTATAATATATATGTATTTAGAAATATTTATATGTTTATCAGTTGTCTGGTTTCCATAGTACAAGCTCTGCTTAGTTTGGGATCAGATAGCGTTGTGTGAGTTGTCCCAAGATATTATTATTATTATTATTATTATATTGTACCTACCATAATAGCTAACTAAAATTTAAAGGGAAACCGAATAGAATAGTGTTCTTAGGACCCTCCGCCACCGATACATACCTACTTACTATGTGCAATTTGTATGTAACTTAATAAATTATTGGAAATGTAATTACGGATAGTTCCATATTTTCTGGTCACGTCCCTGAGCGCGCCACAGACTGTAATGAAACAGAGCCCAAAACTTTATACGATTAATATCATATTACCTATTATAAGTAGCTTATAGCTAAATGCGGAAATGAATAAAATATGTGACATGAATACGCTTTGGTAGTTTCTCAGAATAGTAACTAAATATTCTGAGTTCTCATTGGACCAACTTGATAAACAATCATTTGATCAAATATTGAGAATTTTTAATGGCTCACTCCTATCCCAAAGGAAAATAATCAGCCGCGTGACAGAATACAACTCAATGATATAATTCTATCCAACCATCGTTGAGAAAAGGGGATCGTGGATATCCAAATAATACCTACAATCGCTTCATTGAAATACAAAATACGTCACTTCAACTTCAAGTAAATAAGACAAACCACATCGAAATTCGCTTTGATTTGACGAGTCTGAGAATCTGATGATGAAGCCAAAGGGTTATACGGAGAAGAGTGCTTTTTAGATATTTCTAGGAACTCGTTTACATTATTATTTTGGTTGCGAATACAATCGAGTTAGGTTATCTACAATGACAGTGGCATTTTTGTCTACACTTCTAAGAAATGTGATGAACAAAGCTTTGGCTTAGCGAATAACATTACTTATAAGAGTAATACGTAGAAATATCAAATAGAATTGCGTAGAAAGCAGCTAAACAACGTGAGCTCTCATATTCCCGTCTAATACCTATCGTTTCCCGCGGGCTGGAGTTATGTTATCATTTCACATACTGGGGATGTGCCGTCGTACATTTGAATTCTTAAGTCGCTAACATAAAATGGGTACATGTAGGTGCCGTCTAGAAGTTTCAAACTAGATTTTTCCATTTTAGTAACAGCCCGTAATAGAGCGGGACGTAACAATAGGTTCCCAGAGCAATAAAATCTAACGGCGTCTATACGAATGGTATTCTCTCGTTTGCCATAAATTAATTTGCACTAATATTGTTTGCCATAATCGTCCCCGATCATAATATTTACTTGCACTATTATCATTTATACTAATAACGTTTGCCTTAACAACTCAACAGTAATAACTTTTATTTGCCATAAAATGACTTTCCATAGCAACATATATCATAATAATTAGTTTCCATAAGTAACACGTCTCATAATCGACTCTTGACATAATCAAAATTTGATATAATTATGAAAATAATACATAATATTGTTAGGTCGAAATTAATTATCTTTAACACCCCGACTCAGAGCAATCCGACTCGGATAGGTTAGGTTAGAAGACTAAGGCGGGAGCGAAGCGAAGCGGAGCTCCCGCCTTAGTCTTCGTGTTAGGTTTTTTTTTTAAACCACCTAAAAGTAGGAGCCCCGCGAAGCGGGGCTCCGTCGAGTTTAGTAAGTAGGCGCCATATTAACTTACTCATTAACATAAAAATTGCAGGCGCTTATACTATATTATCTTTATTTATATTATGGTAAATAAAAGTTATGGAAAATGGTATTATTGAAAACGAAAATTATAGCAAATACGTTTATGGATTTAAATTATTATGACACTTGATCGATTATGACCAATGGAATTAGTGAAAGTCATTTTATGTCATTTCACGATTATGGCAACTGAAGCGTTATTTCTAATGAAATTATGGCAAATACCGGTATGGCATGTGAAATTATGGCATTTTAAATTATGACAAACATTAGTAAACCCTATACGAATATTGTAAAGCCGAAGAGTTTGCAAGTTTGAACGCACTAAAGACATTCCCAGATATTTCAAGTACGATGTCAAAAACTTAAAAGATCTTTTGGCGAGCACAGGCACAAGGTGCAAGCCTATCAATTTACCCATCCGGCAAAAAAAATCAGGTACCTATTATTATAAATCCGTATATGATACGAATAAAACCATGGGGCGTTGCTAGTATTTAACTTACCTATTAAAGGATTTTATTTTTAATGATGTGCTTTCAACGTAAATAACCAAAGGGATGTATGGGCTTCATCCTTATATTAGGACATCAATTAATAAGGGCTCGCATTACTGTTTGAGTTGAAGAAAACCCTAAAAAGGTACTTTAATCGATACAAACATCGAAATAAAGGATACTTTACATTAAATGATTCATTCATTTCGTGATTGCGCAGGAAATAAAATCCGATTTAATCTCTAATTGCAAATAATAAAATGTCAGCTAAGAAAAAAAACACAAAAAAGGGAAAATTCTAAAAGGTTATTTGAAGTATACAGAGAGGATATTTTAATTTGAAATTGGTTGAAAAATATTTTTTCGGTAAACGAGATGATTGCAGGCACGCTTGGCGATGCTTGGCGAAAAAGATTTCCTTCAAATATTTATGTTGCGTATTTTATAATTTGGCAGTCATGATATTAATATTCATAAGTATAAAGGAAGGTAACTGAAATGTGGATCAAACTAAGGTAAAGGGTAAGTAATATTAATTTTAGTTTACGGTGAAAACTTGTAAGTTCTATTGCTGAGTTTTCAATATCTTGTACCTATACAAATACATTGTCTGTAAAGTTATTATATCTAGTCTAGCGATCATTTCAACATGTACAGTATAATTTACAGTAGATATAATATTACAACCATTTATAATGTTGTGCCCAGACTAATGTTATGACCATTTTGTTCATGTCCTCTTTGATGTAATTGGTATAATGTTACAATACCTATAATAGGTTTTATGTCACGCGATAAAATATACCTACACATCGTAATAAGCCTATGAAAAATATATTGAAATTTGTAAACTGTCGTCATATTGTCAACGGACAATAAATTTACAACATGATGTAAATATAACTATTTATTATACGGGAATTAACGCGCATTGTTTACCTTAAAATTGCTTGACGTTTCGACCAGGTTGCACCGGCCGTGGTCACAAGCGGACTGGGTTGACAAACTTATTTTGCAATTTACGACTCGTAGCGGTTTGCTATACTAACATTTAAATTTTCGCGTTGCATGATTATAACTATTTATAATACGGGAATTAACGCGCATTGTTTACCTTAAAATTGCTTGACGTTTCGACCAGGTTGCACCGGCCGTGGTCACAAGCGGACTCAGTCCGCTAATTCCCGTATAATAAATAGTTATAATCATGCAACGCGAAAGTTTAAATGATGTATATATTTTCAATAGTTTGTAAGCGCAACTTTAAATACCGCAGCTAAATTGTGGCACAATAACTAATTAAAATCGAGATAATTACATACATAATTTTTAAATTATAATATTCATTTCTCTGCTATCATTTTACATCATTTCATTATTTACTAGTTGATAATATTATACTCTAGCTGTATAGCATCTAATTAAATGTGTAAATATTAAAGCCATTCAAATCTCTCGATTTAATTTAATCGAAATGCACCTAAAATTATATTCGTCTATATTCCTGCAACTAAATAAAATATCTTTCTTATCAACAATCTGTACATATATGTATATGTGAAGAGACGTATTAGTGAAATGTATTAGAAGTTTAGAGAGTAGATAATAATTTCTAGTAACAGCATAATTGGAAATAATGTTAATAAAACCAATATAATTAAATGTTCAATAGATATCTAAGTAAAATTTGATGTATACATGTGCTGTTTCGATAATCACGAACTTTCAGCACTTTTGCATGTAATCAATGTGTGTGCGCAAGAAATCTCATTGATATTAAGTACTTATCACGATTCAAGTTCACTTTAGTACTTACATTAATTTAAACATTGCTATTAGATGTAAAAAAAAAGGAAAGGTGTACTTATCAGTCTGTGTTACAACCACTGGTTAAACAAAGTTTTTAATGCTTTTTTACTGTTAACTGAAAATAGGTAGTTACCTATGTACCTTAATATCTCTGGAATCCTAAATTTATCGATTATCGAGCGGCACCTAATCTTCCTATTTTGAAATTGATAAGTTAATCGTATGTATCGTGATTTTCATACTACTATTTTAACAATTGAATGAAATGTAAATGAACTCTTGTATTAATAGGGTACATAAGTACGAGCGTGTTATCAACGTCACCTAACATTGTAACAAGTATCGTAGATAGGTAGTTTTGTTATAATAAATAAAAATCACGAAATTATTTTAAATTCACAGTACATAGTAGTACCTACATATGAAATATAAGTGTAATTATAATAATATGTTCAGTGAGCCCAAAAATCATCTAATTGTTTCGCGGAAACATAGTAACGTATTAACTGATCCCAGAGTCTCGATCTCATTGAATTTTAAATTCTGAAGCAGTATATTAGATGTGCTTGAGGAAACTGATTCCTCAAGCAAGTTTATTTTACCTATTTATGAATTCTGTCATATCTTACACATAGATACATGTATATGCATAGGGTGAAAAGTAAACCACAATTTTATTTTGTGGTTATACTTAAATCTGAATTTCTAAATCAATGTCTTATATAGGAGTTTACCTAATATTATATAAATTAGATTTTGTAACTTACCTACATATGTTCTTGCCATAAATATAAATATTTTCATATTCGTTAAAATGAGATCCATCAAAGTTTGAAATGTTTCAAACTTTCTCATTACTTATCTCATATTATATTTGAGCCTGCTTATGCGTATTTGTTTATTAGATTCGATGATTGTATAAAGGAAAAGTAAATATAGAATTAAGAACCTCCTCCTTTTTGAAGTCGGTTGAAAATACAAGAATTATGTAGATTTTTACCTCTGATTGACAAGATGCTGTAAAATTTCATTAATACGTATTGGACTTATGCCAGATTTTTTGCTTTTTCAAGGTTTCATAGCCAAATTGGCAAAACGGAACCCTTATAGTATCACCATGTCCGTCTGTCTGTCTGTCCGTCTCCAGGCTAGTTCAGAGACCATTAGTAGGAACTAAAAAGCTTGGGGGTTGTGAATATCATTTATCGATTTAGGGATTCATTCGTAAAATATATCTAATCCTCAAAGTAACATTTTTTGTTAGAGTCGAGTGTCCCCCCCCCCTTCCCCCCTTCCAGCTAAATGGTTGTTTTGGGAGATGTGAAAAAGTTTAGGTACTATTTTACAGTATATTTATAATTAAATTAAAAGGAAAACTATCACAGCTAAGTTGATTTTACAAGTTTACGAATAACAGCCGACTAAGTCAGAAGTAACAATTTTTTTTACAAATTCCATTGACAATTACTTACTTAGCGTTGTTAGTAGTATTATACAAAAACATCAGGAAACCCACTTTTAATACCGCGTTAATTGTGCTGGACAGGTACGGAACCCTACATTGCGCGTGGCCCGATATGAACTTGCCCGGTTTTGAAATAATGGAAATTATCTAATCAAGTAAATTCTAAATACTACGTACCTCGGTTTTCTTAAAAACTTTCATGCATTGTAATTCCCAAGTAGTCCCAACAGAATGTTGGGACGTCTTTATTTATTTTAGGACCAAATATGATGCGCATACATAACTTGGATCCTGGTTCATAGCTTAACATTAGTCTTTGTCATTGTTTGGTGTACTCGACGTCATGCATACTTTAAGGATTTCAAGCTGACTGTTTCAAGGACAGCGCGTTTATCACGGTGTTTAGACGAATATTATCCTGAGATATGTCATCAACAGATATCCACAAATGTCAACATAATCCCTGTAGATAATAAACCTAGATAATGGTCTATTCTATTTGTAAAAAAAATAATGTTTTCTTCAGAATCACATTTGAATATATAGCATCAAAAACAACAGTAAAATATAAAACACTTTTCTTATTATTAACCCGAGTTATTTGAACCGCTTAATATAAAATCAAGTTAAAGTTCACTGAATGTATTAGAATATATTTTAGAAAAATATTTTTCGTTTGTACATTTTTCTTGTATATAAGAAGTAGTGAAGTTTCCAAAATGGCTCTATTAGATTTTATTACTGTAAGATTTAAGAGCGTAGTGCGAATTAATTCTCTCGAGGTCGTAAGAAAAGTGGTACCAATGGACCCGAAATGTGTAAGAAGGTTTAGCGATTTCATTTTCTACGATGTTAAAGTCTTAGAATATAGTCCCTCCTAGCACAGAGAAATATGTACCAATTTTGTAAAAAGGACTGTAAAACCTGTAATGTAGTTAGCAAATGTATGTAATAGCTTAAGAAATGGTGTAAATAAAGATGGAAAATATTTTTTAACAAGTGTGGTTTTGTCTTTCCTTCCATATTATTTGACAATTCCTATTTCTTAATGTAGATTTAATTTATGCAATGCATTTTCTTTATTCAAGTTGTTCGACTGGGGAACAACAACAAACACCATACAGAAGACCACAGTATGGTATTTGCAACCGTATTAACTATAACAAAAAACTTGAGAGTTGTCAAGCGACACCCGGATGGAACGAAGTTCTTATCATATTTTTTTTTATAGTCTTCGCAACACCACACTGTTCAATGCGAAATAGAAAGACGAAACGAAAATAACTTACAAAAAGACGATTGTATGCCGAAGGCTCGAACCCACAACTACACAATTGTTACCAATACTGTGTACCGAATTTATGCCTCTAGACCAAATCGACAGGTGACTTCTCCGTCAAATTAGACGTTCATATCTTACGCGCACGCCGCACGGCTTGTGTGTGTCAAAAAGTGTCGTTACAACTTTTCGTGAGATTTTTTCCGTCTAGCCCCCTTTCACAACGCGCGATAAGGAACTTCGTTCCAAAAACTAATAGCATTTACCAAACTTACGGACCTATGTGAACTTATGTAAAAAAAAAAAATAAGATTTTAACAAATGTGTCTAGGCAACAAAGTAGACATAACATACGTTATGTTTTAATCCTGGTGTGAGGCGAAATGGTACTCTATTTTGTTGTATATCTACAGCACATATTTCGCGTTTCAGAAAATAGCGATATATCATAATCAACGTTCCTATCTGTTGACCTCGTAGCGCTACGGTTTCTTTTTTATTCTCGCAATTGCTTTGTAACTATGTGTTATTCTTTTTGTAAATTGAAATATTTTTGCGATACGGGGTTTTGATGTCGTTACTCGCAATAATTCTTGTAAAAATAAATAAATGCTTTGTCACAAAAGCCGTCAGTAGGCGTTACTCTCTTTTTTACTAAAAAAAGAGAATAATGCCTTTTGTGACAAATCATTTACGTAGATACTAATGAATGGGTTGTTTTATTTGTGATTATAATATAAATCTGGAGAAATGAATAATTTGTTACATGATTGCTTTTCAATTTGGCATAAAAATAGCATTGTCACTTAGATATACCTATAATTGGCTCTTGGCAGCAAACGAGTTCATTTTTAATTAAATTCCGTCTAATCTATTCACACATGCATGAGTTATGCATATGCATGGTGGACAATTTGTTAGTTTTAGTTAAACATCGATTTAGTTAAATAAGTTTCAGTACAAAGCAATCTCCATACTGTAATTTTTCTAACAACTTTACCTACTCTAAATATTTATGTAAGAAATATATTTTTTTTTTAGGTGGAATTATAGTTTTGAGAAAATCAAATGCACATGCATGCACAAAAAATATGGAAACAAGATCTCGTACTTAACATATTATCATTCAGTCGTATGCATTAATGAATCTCGATGAACTTAATGCCTCCAACTGCATTTTAATTTATTTTTTTATTTAATACTTTTTAGTGGTTGTATGATGTAACAATTATCTTTTATCACAGTGATTGCCAAGTATTGAAAATTAAAAAAAAGAATGGTTGCGACCTAACTTTTTTCAAACGTCACTTCTGTAAGAACACTTGGATAATCAAGACGAAACTAACGACGTATTGGTCCGTCCAGTGCTTTGAAAGATATGAGGTAAAACATAACCCTTCCTACTAATACAGTCGGGTAAAAAGGTCTCAACAATTCGGGTAAAAAGATTTTTAGGTGTCAACAATTTTTTTTCAAACGAATTCGGTTGATGTGTGACTAAGAATCCTATTATAAAATGGTCTTTTAAGGCCATGAATCAATCCAATTTGCTCTAACATTGCAAGCATTTTAGGAATTTGTGTAAAGTGAAGTGTGTAAGTGAGGTATGAGATTCTCATTTCATTTATTTCAGTCACATTTCATGCCAAGCTTTGTGGTGTAAGAAAGCCCCGTTGCCTACATCGACCTAAAGTCATTGAAACATTCAAATGGGTGGTTCATGAAAAAACATTCAAAGCCCCATTTATAGAGCCTTTAAGTCGATAGAATTCAGAACTGTCAATAAACAAAACCATCGAAAGAAATAGGGGAAAGAAATGTTTTGTAAACAGTACCTATGTTGTATTTTTCTTCAAATATTTATTTACGTACTATAACCACGTTTAGGCAGTTTTGTTTATATTTATAGGGTAGTTTAATAGTTGAAAGACTTTTATTAGGGTTCGGTCAGTCTGTCTGTCTGTATGTCATAGGCATTTTACCCAGAGACTACTCATTGAATATTGATAAAATTTAGTGAAAAGGTGTCTTCTAGTGGCCGCTACTTAGTTTGATAGCTACATCTTTTTAAAAAAGAGAGTGATTGAGTGAATATTTTTGGAAAGAATCGATCCGAAAGTTGCATAAATTTTGATAAAAAAATATGAAAAAATCACAAAGGTATTCTACTTAAACTAAAATTATTTTGTCATTAAGTTGAGCCGAAAAACTGCTTTTCTCAACAAAAGGGTGCCATGAACATACGCTCTTCTGCTGATCCAATTATTTAAGGCTGCGGAACCCTACATTGAGCATCGTCTTATATGCCCTTGCCCGGTTTTTTTTATATAACTATGATTATAATTGAATGGTTAGAATCATAAATATGGTCCCCATGAATGCAAAGCAGTTATTTTAGCCTGATAACTTTGATAATGTTAGCTTAGTTTCTAATTTCAAGACTAAATAGGCAGGTAGGTACACAAAAATTTGGTCAATTTATTCACCCCTCAAATCCAACAAAATAACAGCGTACATTTTATGAACAGGAAGTCGTAGTTCTATACTACAACTTATTGCTTTGGCTGTATCCGTGTACAGTAAAATATTTGTTGTTATTGCTTCCTGCTTCTACATACTGGTCACATTGGTGAGCTCAAATTGAACAGCATGATATGTACTGTTAGCCATATTGATAGAGTGTAAATGTTTGGGGTACGCCCCAAACATGTATATTAAATATTTAGTTAAATAATTATCGTGTAGCTAAAGTTTTACTTTACCATTTATTAGTAAATTTTTGAAGCTTTAATTACTGGCAACATTGATTTGTCGGAAATACATTTTTTGGGGCATACAATACTAATTGCATGTCACCTACCGTCCGTTCCGTTCCGTCTTGGCTTTGTCGAAATTTCACCACGCTATGAGTAGCGTCTAGAGTTGTAAAAATGGCGGCAAACTGACCGGCCATTATTTTTACAGCTCCGAGTTTATCTTGTAAAAATGATTTGAATACGTGATAATTTACTTAGAACGAGACTATGTGCAGGGAATAAGTGCATAAATACTTGACACTGGCAGAAATTAGCCGTTAAAACGGCTAGATTGCCATAAACTTAGAGAAGAAGAAGAGTAGCATCTAGATTACATTACAAAAAAAAAATCACAAATTACAGTAAACTTTTTTATTTTTTTTTATTTAAACTTTGAATTAGTGAATAGCATATTGACCTGTATTTCATGCGTCATACTAGTGAACGGGTGCTATTTGGGGGGTCGGCTTTGTAATTGATAACTTACGGATTTTTTACTAACGATTCAAATGTTTTTTCGATTATGTCGTTTAGTTTATTATTGTCCGAATTTGGTTGCGTGATGCCCTTACCTTTTTAACCGCGACAGATTTTATCCGAAGGTCCACACCATAGGAGGCTAATCATAATCATGGCTATTTACAATATTATAATATTATTGCTTGAATGAGTTTCATGGTGTATGTTATGGTAGCAGCACCCTACTTGCTGGCATAACTGTATACAAAAGAATATTGTGAGAATTGCCATTATAAAAAAGTGGTCATGAGTTTTAATTGCCAAGCTCTTTTCTCACTGTCTTTACTTTTTGCGAATTTGGCATTAAATGTGTGAAAATGTGTGTGGCAGTGACTCATACTATTCCTTGTCAGACCGTCATAGGAGTTGCATTTTGTAACCTAAGTCAATAATAAAATACGATATGACTTTGAGTTTATCGATTTTCCAGCCAATTAAATGTCAAGAATTTATATTATATCTATTTCAGCGGCACAATGTCACGCCCTTACGGATTTTCCACGTATTATATGAATTACGTTAAATACAGAGGTTTGATACAAATGAATTATGACTGTTCAGTTTGCCACCATTTTCACAATTCTGACCTGTATTTATTCGACTGTAGCAGAGCTAAAAGTGGGTAATGTTATGTTTTTAACGCAAATGTGAGTAGGCGTATGTGTTACATCAGCAGCTATGGTATGCTGAAATATATAATACCACGCAAACGCATTTTTCTGAGAACACATTACACAGCAGACTCATGGATAAGAAATAATTATTGGTTTTTAGGTGGTATGTGCAACAGTGTCATTAGGAAAGTATGTATGTATATTTTAGATAGATTATATGTGTAATACTAAAGAGAGACTATTTTAATTCAACTCGAAATAATTGTCATTGAGTAAGATCGGGGTTTAGTTACATTGATGACTTAATATGGCATTGTAATCGCTTTTTATTGATGCAGTGCAAGCCCCCCCCAAAATCATTTACTATGCACCCATTCGATTCGTGTGAGTGGTGCAACAACGGCCCTCGCTATCTGGTTCAAGCCCCCAAACGACAATCCTGGATCCGCCACTGTCATAAACATAAAGAATAGTCGGAGCAATAGCCCCGCAAAATTGATCACTCTTTAGAAAGAGACATCGCCACTGTGCGCCCAACACCTGTCTCTTTTCTGTAGGTATCTAATGACAATTTATGTCAATATTTGTTTATTGTCTGTATTGACGTAGACCAATCAGATTTCTAGAAAGAGACAACTAAGTACTGGCCGCATGATTATTTTCTCTCTCTCATACTTACAGATTTGGGAATGTTAACTCTATTCTCTATTTCTACATGCTTATATCTACTAGTGACAGTAGACTAGGAACAACTAGAGACTACTAGTGGACACAGTTCGTACTATGAAAATCCCTTTGCAGTAAATACATTGGCGTTGATCTATTTACGATAACGAGTTATACTATCTTCATGGTTGTATGATTATTTGCAGAATTCCTTTGTTATAAAGAATCTTTTTTATGGAGTAATTGCCACCATTAAATCTCTTTACTCAAAAGGGTAACTTTGACGTATTGTTCTATTTCATTGTAGTCAAAACTAACAGAAGTATAATTATCATCACAGTAAGTAAATCACAGCGAAACTTCCAACTGAAGAGACAAAAAAGAAAAAATAAAATAATGTAAATGGACAAGAGGGTATTGTATGTTCACGATAAAGTTTTAAAAGAAAATAAAGTTTTGAAGAAGAAGTGACATTTTTATTCTGCATAATGGTTTGTTTTTAATTTTCTATTTAGCGAGCTAGTTTTAAATTCTTAAGTTTAAGTACTGAGTGTTCGTAAACCCGCACAGTCGGTGCTTGTTTTAGAGCACCTGAATACACAAACGAAGATATCGCACAATAAATGCTTCGACACAATTAAATCTAAGCATACGACAAACACATCGATTTTGAAATGATTTGTGGAGGGCAAGTCCTTTTTACACGCTCCGGTTTCAAACCGGGAATCCGGCGGCGAACGTATAACGACCGAACTGGACGGACGCTGGAAGGACGTCCGGGTTTTTTGTTTACTATGGTAGGTATCTACTCTAAGAATGTATCTAAGACAGTTGGTGTACAAAATCCGGTCTGCAATTTAAAGTTAATGTAACAATCACCTAAACAATCACGATTAAAGTATCATAGGATAAGTTGTTTCGTTTAACAACCAAATTTTTTTTTTTTTTATTTAAAGATAACTAGCAATGTGGGATTGAGTCCCACATTACTAGCAATCTTGTTAACCTCTTCAGCTAAGCTCAAAGGCTTGTGTTAGGAGTGGGTGCACGTTGGTAGTGTAATGGGTAGGACTCGAACCCGCGACCTCACGATTGCGAGATCCATGCCTTAACCATTAGGCTACCGCCGCTTCATTAACAGCAGATTTGTAGTCTTAGTAGATACCTTGTATTTAGTACAACCTTAATTTGTTTTAAATCTCAGAGAACAAGATGGCTATAAAGAAAAACACTGTTACTCGAAACTGCTTATTAATCGGCCTTGTCGATATTTTGGTCTGATATAAGATATTCAAAGTTTCTAAGAAACATCCAGATATTCTGGTAGCATTCATGAGTGCCATATTGAATCACATTTTTATGCTGATATCATTAAAGAAACAAATCGGTAACATGACTAAAAATACGAACGATCGGTTTATCCTACTTTATTAAGTTTATGAAAAGAGAAAAAATAAACTCGAAAACCAAATACGATATTTTAAAAGTTAATTTGCATCAGTCAATGATTTGTTTAGTATCTAGGTACCGCATTTGCAAAGTTGGCATTGAATTATTCGAATGTCTGGTTAGAATTTTACAAATATTTAGTGAGCAGGTATGCTCGAATCGATAAAGAAGCAGAGAACTAAAAATCTTAGACCTAACTAATAATAGCTGAAGATCTAGTGGCCAGAGCAAGCCAGAGGACATGAGTTCGACTCCAACCCATTTTTTTTTGCCTGATGAGCACGACTGTTATTTCTGTAATATAAACTACTAGCTTTCGCCCGCGGCTCCGCCCGCGTGGATGTCGGTTATCGCGATAAAAACTATCCTATGTCCTTCCTCGGGACTCAAACTATCTCCATACAAAATTTCATCTAAATCGGTTTAGCTGTTTGAGCGTGAAAGCGTAACGGACAGACAGACAGACAGACAGAGTTACTTTCACATTTATAATATTAGTATGGATTAGAAAGAGGTAAAGTTTATGACTTTGTTAGGTTGTAGGGGATAATCTCTACTGAACTAATTTTGAAAATTCTTTTATCAACATAAATTCACGTTATTTGTGAGTGTCATAGGCTATACAACATCACGCTACGACCAATAGGAGCGGAGCAGCAATGAAAAATGTTGCGAAAACAGGGAAAAAGTGATGCAAACGAAGTTGCGCGAGCCGGGTAGTGTATGATAAACACCTGTCTAGTTTTAGATCATATGGCCACGAGTGAGGTGTCTATGATTATAGGTACATTTTAATACATTATGTTGAAACGCTGGCAGCTGAAATATTACACTCCAGGAAAGGACATAATAAATGTTATTTTTATTATTCCACGCGAACGATATCGTGTAGGTAGTGTTTGAATATTTAAACGCCAGGTTGAACAAATATTCAACGTTTAATGTAAATGATGTGGCTACGTAAGCACAGCCAAGTCACCAAGTGGCACATTTGATATGCATGTAAACATGGCTCACATTGTATGGACAAGGATATCAAGCGTGACGCTGTGCTAGTAACTGTGGCTGCCATCAAGACTTGTACCATTTTATGCTCTGACACGATTCTACAGTTAAATAATATGACATGGTTATTTAACAACCTGATCAACATAACTATATACCTATATACACAAAAATAGCTTTGTATATAATTTTGTTTTACCTGCATGGATCTATTCTATTTTCGAATAGCTCAATGCCTGACATCGAATATAAGCAGACTGCGAGAATACCAGTACGGAACTGCGATATAGAGTTGGCTGCAAGTGTGATATTGTACTTACCCGCAGTGAAAGATTCACAACTCTGAAAATGTCATTGCTTGCTTCCCATTGAAAACGAAATATAAACTTATTTTGACGATGTTTTCTAATATTGCTTAGTGAGAGTGGTAAGAAGGTACATAATAGAACTACGATACTTATTAATTATAATTTACTGGCTGTCCCGCGCAACTTCGTCGGCGTAAATTTTACCCGTTCTTGCAACATTTCTCATTGCTGCTCTGCTCCTATTGGTTGTAGCGTGATGTTATATAACCTATAGCCTTCCTCAATAAATGGGCTATTCATCATTGAAAGAATTTTTCAATTCGGAGCAGTAGTTCCTGAGATTACCGCGTTCAAACAAACAAACTCTTCAGCTTTATAATTTAAGTATAGATAAATTAAACACTAGCTGTCCCGCGCAACTTCGTCTACGTAAATTTTCCCCGTTTTTGCAACATTTCTCATTGCTGTTTCGCTCCTATTGGTCGTAGCGTGATGTTATATAGCCTATAGCCTTCCTCGATAACAGTGAAAAATTTTTTTAATTCGGACCAGTTATTCCTGAGGTTACCACGTTCAAACAAACAAACTCTTCAGCTTTATAATATTAGTAAAGTTAACTAACTTGCTTACATTTAGCTTTTTTTTCTTTCCTCCAGGAAGATGATGGCTCACACATTCAGTTTCAAGTTTATATTCTTTCAAGAATTCTTTTTTGAATCACAAAGTCTCGTTCTTATCCAGTTATCTCATATTTCAAGTATATTTTGCACCCGTAGAGTATATTTGTTCTGTGATTTTACACGTTGAACTCGGAGCTGTAAAAATAGCGACATGTTAGTTTACCGCCATTTCTACAACTCCTAGCCATAGTTTTACATAAAATTAAATATCCTCCTAATCGTGAAATGAACCTGATATTAAAGCTGGGAAATTAAATTTTCTACATTTTTAAGTTGGTACTCTATTATAATCTATATTATTATTATA
This sequence comes from Herminia tarsipennalis, assembly GCA_945859575.2. Classification (NCBI taxonomy): domain Eukaryota; kingdom Metazoa; phylum Arthropoda; class Insecta; order Lepidoptera; family Erebidae; genus Herminia; species Herminia tarsipennalis. Next base: position 14,654,876 of record OX243840.2, read on the forward strand.
AAGCTGAAGAGTTTGTTTGTTTGAACGCGGGGATCTCAGGAACTACTGGTCCGAATTAAACAATTCTTTATCTGTTGGATAGCCCATTTATCGAGGAAGGCTATAGGCTATATAACATCACGCTACAACTACAATAGGAGCAGTGCAGCAAGGAAAAATTTTGCAAAAACGGGGAAAATTTACGCAGACGAAGTTGCGTAAATTTTTTTTTTGCACGCATTTTGTGCACGCGGATTGGCGCGAAAAGAATAAAAATATCGCTCTATAACTGCACAAGATTGTTCTTTGTACTAGTTTATTAATCGTGATTTTAAAAAGAAATGATGACTTCTACTGATATAGCTAAATTTACATATGAATCTATGAATGTGGCATAAAAGGTCCGGTCGATCGCTGTTTCAATAGTTACCTGAAGAATAGATCTTTCTTGAGAAAGATAGAACCCCTTCCTTGCAGTCATAATTACTTACTTTACAAAACCAGATAAGTAGGGTAAATATCCATATGTAAAGAATTACTATGGAAATAGAACTAGACAATATTTGACTCCGGTTATATGTATGTTAACATGATAGATTTTCTTAGAAATGTGAAAGATTTCAAATGTATAACCTAAAAAAGAGACTCAAGGGAATCTTCTTAGCATTGCTTTATAAATAAGTAGATAAATTATAATTGACCTATTTGTCGAATAATGTTGACATGTTTTATTTGCTATTTTATTACTATATGTTGGTGAAATTATGTAGTCATAAGAGCGACATTTTTGCCCATAAAATGTGTATACAGTTTGGCGATTCTGTATTAAATCCAGAATTTGATCCGACTTTGCCTAGATGTGAGTTGCACGCACAACGGAGGGGTGCAAATACAAGAAATTCAGTACACAAAACAACCGTCGGTGGGGTGGGGGGCAGAGTTATCACCGTATCACCAGTGAATTTTCACAGCAATTGCAAATAGTTGGCAGATTACTTATATGTCAAGTAAGTGCTTATTATTTATTTCTTTAACATGTAATGCATTACGAAAAAGAGAAATTAAACTTATTATTATTATTATTGAAGTTAATAAAATGTTATATTAGGGTCTCAGTTCTGTACATGTCAATTTATAAGTAGGCAAACCGCTCTAATAAAATGCTCAACCTATTAAATTATGCATTATTTTACTTAATATTTAAATATTTTTGAAATACAAAAATTATACAGTGAAGAAACAATAAAACTAGCCAAGTGCAAGTCGGACTCGCGCATTTAGGGTTCCGTACCATAAAATATCTATATAACATAAGACGCCAATATTAAGCAAAAAAATAACGTTTGATGCATTGGAGGCCTACTTCATTCTGATTTTATTGTATTTTTTGTATTTGTTGTTATAGCGGCAACATAAATTACGTCATCTATGGACGGACAGTGGAGTCTTAGTAATAGAGTCCGTTTTACCCTTTGGGTATGGAACCCTAAAAATGAAACCTAATTTTGTTTGATCGCCAATTTGTTAGGAAAGATCCATTATTAAAAAATTAAAGCAATACAATATGTGTACTTCACGTGGTACTTATTTGTGACACCTCGGGGTGCACCTCCGGGGGAACCCCCTCGGGGGTGTTATTTTGAACCGGAGGCGCAGAGGGAGTGCAGCCTCCGTCTGCTTTATTACGCTAAGGCGAAGAGCCTGCACTTAATGCAGCGCCGGAGAAGATGTATTAAGATCTGGGCGATAGAGCTTGATAAAACTATAATTTTGAGGTTAGTTTTGAACAAACATCAAAGTCGTTTTTTTCAGGAACTATGATTCTCCGCGGGTTGGGAGTGGTGGTGGGGGGGGGGGAGTTTGCCATATCCCCGTCCCCTCCCCTCTCCTCCAAAATACAAATATGGTGTGGTCCGTTTCTAAAGCAACACCCTGTATCTGTCGGCTGTAGCTCTGAATTAGGCATGTTCGGAGGTGGTTTTATTGGAAGTCGGAGTCGGAGATTTTAAATTTGGTTTGTCGAAGTCGGAGGTGATAAGCGAAGACAAATATGTTGAGATAAGTTTTAAGATAATAAGATTAAAAAATAAACTTTATTCAGTTATTCATATTATATGTGTAAAGGAAAAAATCGGACGGGCGGGTCTCGACTCATAGAGAATCCGTGTCAATTTTTACTTTTATTAAAGGATATAAATTAGCTTAAAGGAGCGCCCACCGCACGCTAGGTACCTCCAATTAAAACGTCTAATTTTAAAGTATCGGAGCCAAAGTCGGAGGTGTAAAATCAATCGGAAATTCCGACGGAGTCGAAGTCCCTGCTATGAATAACCATAATGATTAACCTACGCCCTCGTCCTCGTCTCGGGCTGCAACGGATGTAATGAACAGCCAAGCTCACTTTATTAATATGCTACCTAGCTAGATACCTATTATTTAATGGTTCGAAATATGTAATTAAAAAAAAAGTCCCAAAAGGATATGTGTACCCTATGTACTTGCTACATTTTCGGCAAAACAAGAGCGTTTGGAATTATTGCAAAAAATAAAATGTTGTAAGTAAATACTTATATTTTTGTCTGTGAAAATGTAAAGGGATATGTATGATACAGCATAGGTACATATTTGCGTAATTAAAAATACCTCTGTGAAGGGGTGTGTAGCGCGTTCATAGAAACAGTGCTCACAGCGCTCTCATCTCTGCAAAACCTAGATGTGTTGGTAGGCCCTTTGTTTTTCAACATTCATTTGTGTAACTGAATACAAATAAAGGTGTGGTCCTGGAATATTATATTCGTTATAAATAACACAAAGAAGAAAGATTTCGACCGGTAACAGTAATAATCTTCGTGAGAACTGCGACACTCCGAATCTTTATAAACTTAGGTACATATTTTTTCCATTTAATTCTAACATTTTTGAAAGAGATCCGTACAATGTATTTTAATTTAAACTGTCGCATTTTGTACTGTGAAACGAGGTTATTTGGAGGAAATCTGAGCATGCTAAAAGGGGCTCAGTTTGTCAAAAGACAGACGGGTGGTGAAACAGACGTAGGATTAGAGTTTAGACCTGTCGAAAATCTTCCCGGTAAAGGCTGTAAAAAGCGAAGACTGGAAAACCAGGTTGGTATTGCGGCATTAATTGGGTCAGTGGCCGAGGAGTGCTGAATGAATTGCACAGCATGTGGAGCTTTTATGAAGCATTTTGCAATTTTCATTTTTATTTGACACGTGTGGACGTTACACATCAACCTACTTGTGACCGAAGTCTTACTTTTTATGACAAAATATCCCAACATCTCATTTCTAATCTTTACGACTTGAAATGTTTACGACGTGGCAGGTAAATTTGCAGAATCTGCGAGCCACCTAAAACGTGTAAAGGTTAAGTCAAGCATTTTCATTATTTGTCAAAGTATTTTGCTTACGTTGCCGTCCTTTTCTTTGCAAAGGCCTCTCATTTGCTTAAGACCACAATGAATGGTCCTTGTGTAGTTGGAAAATAACCACTTTAGTTATGCTCAGGTTATTTTAGATAAATAGCAGATGGTCTATTATTATGTTACTCAGAACATATGAATGTAGTGTTATCAACAGTTGTGAACGAGAGATGTAGATAATTATTCTGTAAACGGTTAAGTAATGGTGCTAAACAACGAGCAACATGAATATTAAATTTCCTTTCGTACAAGCTTAGTTAACTGTTGAAGTATTTAATAAGTATACTCTTAGTAGTTAACATAACGCTAACATTTACAATTATGTCGGTACAAGGAAAAACAATATGGCTTTGTTTTGAAGTATAAATATATTAACAATTTGGAATTATGTAGATAGTTGAATTAATTAATCAGACTCCGTACTTAATTACTTGTAATGTTTAAGTAACTTGAGATGTATCTATTAGTTTGTTTACTGTAGACTAACTAAGCTGTGGTTGTGAAATTTTAGCACAGCTTCTATGAGACAAAGCGTGATATTTGCTTTTGTGTTATTTATTAACAAAAATCTGCTATTGGGCATGATTGTAGTTCAGAAATTTCCGCAATGTGTCACAGACCACATTTCATCTATAATGCCCTAGTTGTCGATTGGAGTTGGGATGCAAATGTACATACAGACATGAGTAATGATCATACATCACGCATTGAGATCCATTAGCATGACATATCTAAAATTGGGTGTCATCCTATCGATTATCTGGATTAGCGTTGCTAAGAGATGTTTCAAAATAAAAAGCAATTATAATGCTACACTTCACATAAGCTAATGTGTGTACATTAGAACCACCGACAAGTGCGGTTGTTTTTGAAAAGTTGATTATTATCAAACATGTTGTTTCCAATAAAAAAGATGTGATATTTTTGTTAATTCGTTTTGATGCTCTCCAATGTCACAGACAGGAGTACTGTTGAACAGTACACACATTAAACTCTTAGCGCTCATGTTTACGCAGGAGATTAAACAATGGACTGGTAGCGCAGAGTTTAAATAGCAACTACAACTACTACTAAAAGATATACATACTCGTATTTGATAAAATTGAAGGTTGTTAATTTTGTAAAATAATAGGACCCGCAGAAAATTATAAAGAGCTATGTTCAAACTTTTGGTACCCCATATGTCATCTCTAGCCCCTAATTATACGCGGTCTGGGCAACAGAAGTAAAGCGGCATTAAAACAGCCATTCATACTCCACAAATCTAACTTTTCGACTTGAAGTAGTTAAGTGCCATAGAAATGTGAGATCCTTTCAGCGTTGAATTAAAGTTTTAGATATTTTCATTGTGAGGATTAATGTTCCGGATAGCTGGGACCCTACTAGGTGCTAAAGAGAATGTGTGTCCTTGTTTATGATTAAATGGACTGTGCTATACGGAAATTACTTTAGTTTCGCCACAACGACGCTGTTTGCTCATGGTCACACATCTGTGTTTACTTTTCGTGTACTTCGAATGTCACCAATAGGTCAAGGGTATAATTATTATTTGACCTTACAGGTATAAATAAAAGCATTGAATAATAAATCGATCGAAATCGAGTGCTGCCGGGATTCAATCGATTAGGTATATGACTGAGGGTGCAATAAGAAATGAAATTGTATAAAAGGTACATTCTCGTCTAAGATATTTTCTGTCGCAGCTGTTGAGAATAGGGTAGGTAATATTATTTTATTTATGGAGTCATATTTTTATGGTAGGATTAGAGTAATTGCGTTACAAATTCACTTATGTTACGTAACACAGTAGGTACCTACCAAGGTATGATTTTATTTACAAAAATATTGTAGTACGTATTTTGTTTCTAACTTATTACTATCAAAATAGAATAGGGTGTGACAGAATGTTCAATAGTCTATTACAGGTATCATACTCTTGCATTTTTTATTAAGTAAGAGGAACAGCGGGTAGTGTATCTTTCGAGGAATTTTGTTTTTCTGTTTATATAGAACTAGCTGACGCTGAGCTATCTATAGCGGAATTTTCTGTAGACCTTTTCAATGTGTAAAATACTTAGTACATTATTTTGATAAATCTCGTAGGGTTCAGCCTGCGTTTGCAATGTAAGCAGAAAAAATGTAATTATTTACGACATCAAATTAGAAACCTCAAAAAATGGATGTTATTATACATATAAACCTTCCTCTTCAATCACTCTATCTATTAAAAAAACCGCATCAAAACCCGTTGCGTAGTTTTAAAGATTTATATATAGGGACAGAGAAAGCGACTTTGTTTTATACTATGCAGTGATTTATAGCAATCCTATTAGATCTTTATAGTGCACACATTCGTTGGGTCTGGCTGACATGAGTGGTGACCGAGCTGATCTTTCGATTTGCCCGGTCATCACTTAGTTAAGGCTCTACAAGCCATATTAAACACATGTGCAAAAGTGATCTAATCTCAACGAGACTATGACTTTAAATAAAATTAAAGTAACTTTTTGAAATCTAGGGTTAACGTCGATGCACGTTCAAGCAATCAACCCACTCGCGGATTCCCAGCCCTAATGTACTTAGTTATGATTTTAATTTCACTTATTTCATTTTAGGTCAGACCCAGCACAGGAAGTACCCTCGTAAGAATGTTTACAAAGGTTTAATTGTGACATTTCTGTTCTTATCAGCTTTGGGAAGCAACCTCGGATCCCAACGGAAATATGGTAAGTTTATGTGTGTGATTTCATTACAGTTGTTATCTTAACTAGTAAAGCGTTTATATGCAAGAACCTGTGTACGTTCAAGATATTATGCGAATGACTGCCTCTGTGTGCGGTGGGACTGTATCCGACTGCTACGCAAGAGGTCGTGGGTTTTATCCCCACCCAGGATAAAACTTTGTGTGATGAGCACGATGGTTCAATCTGTGTCTGGGTGTTGTTGATCTATAATATGTATGTATTAAGAAATATATAAGTATGTTTATCAGTTGTTTGGTTGCCATAGTACAAGCTGTGCTTAGTTTGGAATCAGATGACGTTATGTGAGATGTCCCAGGATATTATTATTATTATAGAATGGCATATTTTCATACCTAGATCAGTCGACAAATCATCTTACCATCAAGCATGGCATTTCCATCAGTTGGTAGGTAAGTCAGATTAAGAGTAAGTATTAATTTGTATGGCAAAGCTGTTTTTTTTTAATAGTTAGGTAGTGTTTTTAGAACGTAGTTCCTTATCGCACGGCATCATTTGTTTGCGGGCTGAGAGATAGACGGAAAAAGTGTAACATTTGAAACACACATGTATTTTTTGACCAACTTCAAAATTTTCTCCAAAGCTCCGATTTGGATGAGGATTTTCTGGGAAGGTTTTAGTATAAAACATTGTCTTTTGTTAAAAGACACCGGAGTTATAGACCAAAAAATAGGAGAAGTCACTGGAATTTCCACTAATGGGTAATGTACTTAATCATTTCTTTAATTTTCAATTAAAGTCAATTTTTTTTTTCTTAAAAAAGTTATTTTTAAGTTTCAATAGGTCAGAGTGTCAGATCGACCGCCTACGTATCAATTAGCGGGGTCTTGAGGCAGAAACCAGTCTCAACCTAACAAAAAAGACCAAAGGTTTTCTTCTAATCGTTAGTTAAAGGAACAACGTTCCAACCGAGTGTCCATAAGACACAACTTTTTATCTTTTAAAAGACGACTCCCTTAGTAGGTTACAAGCCTTGTGTCGCAGGGGACTTCACAAACATAAAAGTCACGGACGCAAAGTACACCCAAAACAACAATTTGTGGATCACACAAAGTGATATTTCGTGTGGGAATCGAACCCGAGACCTCTTGCGTAGCAGTCCGATACATAACCACCGCGTCACAGAGGCAGTCTTTTTTTACCCGTTTGCGCAAGAAGGAGGGTTATATTTTTTCGTGTGTATGTAGGTATGTGTTTAATTAATATTTCACTTAAGTAGGTAGGTACTTACCGAAAGTACTAATCCGTTTATAGTCTAGGTAAGTACTGCAACAACTTGTACCAATGGCGACAGCTCTGATAGAAATATCGCCGCGTCGTCAACTGCTTTGCTGGAAACTAGTATTCCCCTTTTAAGCTGTGTATACTTAAATGCATATCAATTTCATTTTATTTTATAATTATTATCCGCCTATCGGCTCTGACGATTCTCTTTATTTTTACCCGACTGTAAAGAAGGGTTAGGTTATGGTTTTCCGGCGTATCTTGTATGTATGTATGTAATATTCTTTATTACCTCATATCTAACAAACCACTGAACGGATTGATACAGTTAAGACGTCCTTAGATTCGTCTTGACCGCCCAAGTGTTTTTAAATAGGTGACGTTTTAAAAAACCAAACATGGCGGCTGTGAGATGTCAAAATAAAGAGGTGTGAAAAAGAAGTTGTTTTGAGTAGTGCATTTTGGGTATCAAATTAAAGGGCTTATCTTAAGAATTTCAAAAGGTATAACATGATTATGACTGTAATAGGTACTAAAAAAGTTATTGATTTTTAAACTTTCGCGATTTTTATATGTATTAGATATATTTCTAAAGATACGAACCTTTATTTACCCGACATTTCAATCGAATTGCACCGATCGTGGTCACGGGTCGATTCAAAAAAAGGGTCGTACCTTTAAATAATTCACGCGATTAAGTCCCGAAATAAATCTAATATCTAAAAAAGTTAGTTAGCAACCATTATTTTTTCAATTTTCAATACTTGACAATAGCTGTGATAAAAGTTAGTTGTTACATCGGTTCCATACTACAACTATTAAAAAGTAAAAAATAAAAAAATAATTATAAAAATAAAAATACCCACCTGCACAAAAAAAGATGGAAACTAGATCTTCTACATAATTATATAACTAATTTCATGTAGTCGGAGGCACCTTACTAAGTTCTTTGAGATTCATTAATACCTCCAACTGCATGAAATTATATAATTATGTAGGGGATCTTATTTCTATATTTTTTGTACAGGCGGGTTTTTTTTTATTTCTTCTCAATTTTTCTCAAGTTTAAATTCAGACTCTCAGAACGCCAAAGCAAATAGTTGACAAATATCAATGAGGTTTCATGGGAAGTGATCGTATCCTCGATCCACCTGCCTAATTACTCACCTTACCTATACCTATCAGATATTTAATGCATCTGAAGAGACACGTGTTTTCACAAGAATATATATCTCAACCTATCTAGGGATTATGAAGATATTTTTATTAGATTAATAGAACGCATGTGGTGGGTTTTGGAGGTCGTGCAGATCTTTACGACACTAGCAATTTGATCGCTGTCTCCCCCGATGTTACAGAAGTGATATTTTTATGACAGCTCTTTATATGAGCTAATAAAACCAGATTCAATAGTATCTACTGAATGATAGGTAATATATACAAAGAAAGTTTAAATAATTAGATTACGATAATCAGGTGAAAATAACATACCTACATGTATAGTTACTTAATGTACATGAAAATGTAACAACTCTCCAAAAATTAATGTTTACTTATAGGTTCATGAATATTCAATTAATATATTATCAGTACATGATGGTCTCTGTATATACGAGACAAAATGAGTCAAACTTATATATTTATAACTATTTGTCTTATATATATTCGTAAACTTTTGCGATTTGTACACATTATAGAATTTTATAAGCTACGGGTCTTAATCACATCGTCTTAATCATAAGTCGTCTGAGTAATACGGTCGAAATGTCGGGCAAAAAAACAAAGGTATTTAGCCTTAAAATAAAATATTTACGCGATTAAGACCCGTAGCTTATACAATTCTATATTTGCCTTATCTTTGAAGCGACTTTGAACTTTTTGAGATTTGGCGCGTACACCATCAATGTTTGAACAATAACCAACTTAACATTTTTGTAGACATATATGTACAATGAATAGGCACTAAAAGTCATATTAAAGAGAGAAAAAGATTTGCAACCAATGTTGAAGGTGTGGCAGATTTGAGAAAAATGCGGGCAAGATGCCAAATTTACTTGATCCCAACTTCCACTAATGTGATTGTGATTACTAACATTTCGTACATCGCCCACGATAATGTACTCGTAGGTAACTGTTTGTAAGCTGGGTACGATAACTGTAATGTATCTTCATTAATCTGTCTTCTATCACCTTAAACATTATCCCAGGATTAGATACCAAGCGTCCATGTTGAAGGTTTAGCTAAGTGGGAGTAATAAGACAACTCCAGTTCTATTTCAGCGTCAGTCCGTTTTCAAATAACTATTTGTTAATACCTAAAGGCTTTATTAAAATACGATGCAATTAGATATAGCTCAAGCTAAGTACCTACGTAACTTCTAACTTCTATTTGAAACACAACTTTTACGAAAGCAAGACTTTAAAATTGTATTTTAAAATGCGAGGGCCCAAACTCGCGAGCATTAAGGGAGGGGTTCGCTTCTGGCCCCGGTTTGGCTACGGAAGTCTCGGGTTCGATTCCTGGGTCTGGACCTCAAATTTTTCTATCTTTCAAAAATGCAATTACTGTACCTATTTGTAAAACTTTAAAATTAGTTAAAAAATAAATATAAAACAAGAACAAGGAGGAACTTAAGGTTGATTTTAGATGTTTATGATGTCTGGAACAATTACAAGAAAATGTAAGTACATGAATTTTATATTATTATAAAGAGAACGAAGAGAATTTGAAAAGGGTGTCAAGCAAGATTAGATTTTTAATGAGAAGCCATTATTCTTGCTTCATTGCTTTACTCATAACATTAATTTTCGACTTCGTCAAACAATATTATGCGAAAATGTTGTATCAATATTGTCTCGTAATAGGTTTGACGCACATACAATATTACATCTTAGTAAAACAACGTTAAATGAACATACGGCTATAGCTCAGAGTATGTAATACCATGAATTTGCAGTTATTTTTTCTCGCTACCTACTTTTTGAATTTCAAAACAGAAATAATTTTCTCGAAATGGCTCACTTCATTATGATACCCAAAGATAAATGATATTACAATTTTATATTAAGATAATTTTATATGTTTACGTAATATAAGTAGGTATTATACTTTATACAAACTACGATTATAAAATCCTATCGTTGGTTAAAGGAAAAAATACTAAACTGGCACAAAAGCCGTCCGTCTCATTTAAGTCTAAAAGTTGTAAGTAGATATTACCTATGAGGTTATGGAAGAAGAAATAAAACAAATAGGTACTTAGTATTTTATTTTTTATTGTTTTCTTTTTTTTTTAATGTTAAATGCTAAAGTTTAGCATGTTGATAGCTCGAATCTGTTACTTTTTTTTTAAAACGACACCCGCAGTATGGTACAAGCCCTGTGTCGTGGGGCACTTTACAAACATACAAGTCACGGACACAAATTACACCCAGACTCGGAACAACAATTTGTGGATCATACAAAGTGGTGTCCCGTGTGGGAATCGAACCCACGACCTCTTGCGTAGCGTCGGATACACTCCCACCACGCCACCGAGGCAGTCATTACTTAGATTAGAAAGCATCAATCAAGATCAATGCTGACTGTTTCAATTATACAAAAAATTGCTGGACACCCTAAGTAACATTTTTTCAGAGTGAAATTCAATATATTCTTTTAATGAAATATGTTTCTAAAGTAACATCTGCTTCAACATTCATAATCAAAGTAAAATAACCAATAATTAATATTCTAAAATTGTGTATTTATGGCTTAGAAATTTTCAATCTATACTCCAATCAATTCGCTTTGAAAAAGCGGATGTTGTTAGAAGGCTTCAGTTTCAAGGATGACTTGTAAGGGGTGGCAAGCACTGGAGTTGGCTAATCAAATTGGGAGCCTTTAATATGTCTTTTAGTCGAGTCACGTCCTCTTTTGTCAGCCGCCGTCGACGGCAGTAAATTATTATTATGACGTCATATAATTTGACTATCCAGAGGATTTATTATCCGTATCACAGCCAGTTACGTTCAGTAGTTAGTGGGAAAGTGTTTAATGACATCGTGGAAGACACTTGTCGCGGCTAAAAATAAATGTTCTCCTAGGAACTTTGTCATTTTCTTCTGAGTTGTTTCTATAGCGTTAGCGGACAATATAACGGGATGCCTTTTAAGTACAAAGGGACGTCTAAAATAGGAAAACAGTTTATTGGAAAACTAAAAGCAATTAACTAACAAACATTTTGTGAGCTGCTTTTGTCGCTTTATGCAACACGGAGTGAAACTAGCAGGTCTTTCATTCAAAGCTGAATGCTTTCATGAAATTTGCTGCAAACAGCAAATACCTACTCAAATACGTGCAAGACTGACCTATAACAAAATTGGAAAATTCCATAGTCAATTTCCTTTACGTTTGTCCCCAAAATAAACAAATCTTGTATGTAGACAAGAGTCTATTACATTTACAAGTAAGTAGTATCTTAATGGCATGCATATTTTGTTACACAAGGAAAATGTCAAGAACAATTTATACCTACGATCTTGCAATATACTGAATTTGTACTGTTAAAAGAAGAAGATTTAAAGCTACCATTTAGATACGCGGTTACAGCCAATGGATTTCTATTATTCAAGAGACTTAAAATAAAACAGGAAAGCGTGAACGAACGAAGTTTAACATTCCTACAACTTAAAGAAAGGATCATCCAACCATCTTACAGTGAAAAACACGAATAACAACAGACTTGTTTTAAGAAACTCTTCTTGCGTTATTGACGTCATAAACGTAATGGAAAAGAACAACGTTAAGATTCCTAATCGAAAAATTCAATGTTGCTCTGCAGAAAATTCAGGTTTCGTTATATACCTACCTACATTTCGAGTAAACATACTTTTTCCTACAAAAACGAGCTTAAGCTACCGCTACTAACATTTGTAAATTACATTTGGCCGTATCGTTTTATTGCTAGTACAGACGAAAACTACCCACAAAAACTTTTCACATTCATAATACTGCGCGGCGTTAGTTTATATTCTTTTTGTTTTGCGTGTATGTTGATTTATTATTTTTTTATATGTGGCCTCTGAACATTTGGTGGCAAGATCTATATAAAGGAAGCATCGAAAACTTTTCAACGGGGTCACAACAAGACATGTCATGTCGTCCTACATCACAAGTGCAAACAAAATGCTACATCGGACACTCCTTTATGTCCAAAGCAAGCAAAACGCCAGGGACAAGGTGCTCACATTTTCATTTTATATTTTGCGCTACAACTGTTATAACACGCGGACTTACCTTTATTTAATAGCAATATTGGAAATGCGATGGTAAATGCGATTGTTCCTTCCATCCGATTTGACTTCGGAAAAAATACGAATATGTGTTATTAGGTTGCATAAAATAGAATTAAGATTTGTAAATGTATGTAAAATAAGGCATTCAATCTGGTTACATTTCTTCTAGTCAACCACTACTTTGCCGGTGTCATCATAATGTAAATTCCGTCACTGATTTTAGAGCATGGTACAAAAATCGAAGCACACACTCGTACTTCGTCCACTTATATTTTAAATCCTCTAGATTCAACTTCTATAGAACCACCTACAAAAAACTTTATAATAATTGAAATTAATCGGTTATCCAACATTTTCGCTTCAGACTTGCCTTAAATATAGTTGGCAGACGCAGACGTTAGGTCACGTTTTTCGATTTGATGTCGTTCTATTTTGTCACGTAGAGTTAACTTCGCAACGGGTCTTCGTAGTTCTTGTCGATTGGCTGACATTACAAAGTCGTGTCATCAAAGCTAGTAAAACTAAAAATCGTAAAATTCTATGTTGTCAATCATAGAATTTTACGATTTTTATTTCTACTAGCTTTAGAGATCAACAGATAATTTAAATATACCGAAACCACTTTTCTATATCTATACTAATATTATAAAGAGGAAAGATTTGATTGTTTGTTTGTATTGAATAGGCTTCGAAACCACTGGATGGATTTGAAAAATTCTTTCATCGCTGTGAAGCTACACTAACCCCGGGTGACAAAGGCTATTTTTTATCCCTATATTCCCACGGGAACGGGAACTACACGGGTGAAACCGCGAGGCGTCCGCTAGTGTTTAATATAATGTAACTTCAACCTGTTTAAAAATGTATGATAAAAACTTGTTTTCTAAAACCACATCTAACCGACTTCAATCAGATCTTTACAAAATTTATATGGGACCATTTCGGAATAAACTTCTTTCGGACAAAAAAAGTAAAAATCCGTCTCAACTATTGACGTAGAGACTAGGACTGCGCCATATCCTCACAAAATAGACAATTGTTTAGAAAAAGACAACGCTACTTTATGGACAATACCCATCAAAGGCCGCACGATTGGATTTGCAGTAAATATTTACTTTTTAATTGAATGGGATGGCACGGTCCAGGTCTAAACGATAGATGAACCTGTACCGCACTGGGTTCAGGTATCTTATAATCTTTTATCTTATACGTTGACTCTATATCTGGAATGCTACCTAATTTCGTGGAAGAATTGACTCCGAGTATATTCTATAATATATTGTTACACTATATTGTCAGTATTATTTTGATATGAACCTTAATCAGCGATTAAAAGTTTCTTGTCATTACAAGAACATTGCCGGCAAGGTTATTTTTACATATTTTATTTAATATATTATTTAAATCGCATTTTTAAAAGTCTTACGTTTTGATTTTTAATAAATAAAATGGTATTGAACGGTTGCTTAAAATATCGTGAAAAGAATATTACATTACTTGTTGTGAGATTTGATACATTTTATGCAATCACTCCGTAAGTGCTATAGTGTAATATTTTATCTATCACTTTTCATATAATATTTAACTTTTCAGTTCATCACAATATAATTTCACTAAAAATAAACTTTATTTGATGAATTGAGTATCTCAACAAAAAGAGTCAACATTTTTCCCATAAAATTTGGATTTTACTATTATCGATATGATATTTTATGATTTTAAATGAATTAACTGAAAAACTTAGTCTTAATGCGAGTTAAAGAACTATCACGGCTTTTGTTATTGTATCTTGCTAACGGCTAGATGGCGCATGCAAGGGTCCAACTCGCTTGCTTGAAAGGTTAGAGAAATTTGAGGTCTAGTAGCATAGTCCAGATAGGTGGTTTAATTCCGGCCCCGGTTTGGCATACGGAAGTCTCGGGTTCGATTCCTGGGTCTGGACTTCAAATTTTTCTATCTTTCAAAATGCAATGTTTGTATTAATAAAGTAATTGGTAAGAAATGCCTATAAAAATACTGTAATTGTTTACGATATTTTATTACATAATCAAAATTCTTATTTTTTTTTTTTGCAGTTAGTAAACGAGGCAGAAAATTGGATAATTTGACCTGAAGTGTAGGTTTAAATACCACAGTAGTTTAGTCCCTTAAAAAGCTCTGCACTTTCAACAAAAAATCTAACGACCACGTCGACAGTAACTTTTGGCACGTTTCTAGAGTCTGCTTTGATGAATACAGTATTTATTTTTATTTAATAAGCACAATAGGGAAGATGCAAAGTTTTTATTTTTATTTTTAAACAATTCTTTGTAGAATAGGCCACAAGTGAATTAAAAAATTAAAACAGCATTTTTTTTTAGCAAAAAATGCGGTTTCATACTAACAGCTTCAACTCGCGCGCAAAAATATACCCAGTTCAGCTGTAGTACGTTTGGCGCTTGCGCGAGTGGAGTGTGTTTACACTCCACTCGCGCAAGCGCCAAACGCGCTACGCCGCGCCGTCGGCGGTCTACTCTCCCTCTGTCTTACGAATTTTCGATCATGTCACGTGTCCTGACGCGAGTTTAACATTATTTAGTCATCCTAAAAAGTGCACAATGCCGCTAAAGAACTTTTCACTTCAAATAACTTTCTCAACTACATTATTTTTTTTTTACAATTTAATGTTATTTAGTTTTAAAAATGTGGTACATTATGTATCAACAAATTAATATATCTGATATTTTGGTAATTTTTACAGTCTGTTTAAAGAGGTTTAATAAAAAAAATACTATAAACATACCTTACCACACCTTAAAACGGGATGTGGGAAATGTATCACTACAATATTCAATCGATGATTATTTAACTGATAAAGATAAATGGATGTAGTTCGTTGCTCCCTATTAATGTATTGGGTTGTATAGTTTATTGCATTTTACTAGGTGAATATTGTTGTCACAGTTTGATAATGTTACTTAGGTACTAGTAAAGAAAACGATTTACTTTTGTAAGTAAAGATTCTGCGTGATAAATTACGGCCATTCTTTTCTTTCCTTTGAAAAACATGTATACTTATTCATTAAGTAGCAGTAAATTGGCCAATATTTAAGCACATAAAGTTTTTACATCGTAAGTGGATGCTCCTACTATGTTGTGCCCATTGAGGCTGATGTATCCGATCTCGTGTACTCTTCTAATATTAGTGACCTCTTTTTTTGCATCAGTCCTCTAATATATGGTGTATAATATAATGGTGGCAGCACCTTACCTGCATATACAGTTTATAAACAGAGAAACATTGTAAACATTGGCAATTTGAAAAGAGTGGCCACGAGTTTTTATTGCCTGTTCTTTTCTCGGGCTTTACCTATTGTTTGCGAACAGGCATTACCAGTAAATGTAGAATCGACTTTTCACAAGTGTAGTATTTTGCTTCCTAAGTGAATAAATGATTTTTATTATTATTATTATTAATAGATACAAAGCAGTGTTAACTGTCAGTAATAAAGATTGTTTTATTTTTAACATGTATTTGATAGTGTAAAAGTATTTCTAAAGAGGGCAAAATAAACGCTTGAAAATGCAGGTTACTGACATGTAAATGCGAAATGCCTCCTAATATATCCTGACAAATCTGCACGCGTTATAATTTTGTATGTATCAAAAGTGTATTTTGACAGAATAAATGACATAATTTATTACAAAACCAGAAACCTAAATCTTTTAAAAAAAAAAGGAAGTACCATAACTTCAAGATGTAACTGATATCGGTAATACTACTTGACTCTTGAGAAACGGTACCGCAGCTGGTATAAGAGCCCACTCACAATTTTCCCAGAATTATTTGAACGGAAACTTCGCTGCTTTTGCGGTTTTATAACAGTTTAACCTTTCTTCAGTAGGTACCTTATTTAAGACTTTTTCATTTTGTATTCAAGAGAAACGTGAGCACTGACAAGTGCTTTTGCTATCGTGAAACACGTGATACAGCCAGCTGTAACAAATAGAGTTACTAATAGTTTTACACGTGCCTCCACAATTTAATATTGTTTCTTGGTAGAATGTATCTATGATGCCAAGTTTATTAACTTGAAACTCTGTTGAATTCTATCAACTGTGCCGCTGCTTTTGGTTAATAAATTTGCCAGCTAATATATTCATGAGTTTAATGTTTTTATTGAATTGACTTTCCCTGTAAAATTGTAAGGTTATCTATATTTTTGGTACGTGAGTCAATTGGTAAAGCTTTCCTCATTTTAAAAAGTAAATAGACTAGAAATTTCTAATCTACTTAACTGCTTATTATTACAAACAGGACATGATAGGATTGTACTCAGTATTTTCAAATCTTCATTTTAGTTGAGACTGTTTCATAGTCTGACGCTTTGTACCTATGTACCTAACCTTAGATTGATATTGGAATATTCGTTATATTAAGTAAAATACATCAAATTTTCTAAGCCTTCGACTGCATGTAACAAATATTCGCTTGTTCCCTGTATACCCTAGATTGACGGCTTATTTTGCTATCCGAAGGGTTTAAGGGATTTCGGTATGTAACAACGATCAGGAGCCTATGTAAATTTCGTTGCCAGAAATTTGCTTCACCGTGCGAAGTTCCATTGATTTATAACCCTATAGAGAGGTAGGGCACATACTGTTTGCTAAAAAGTTAGGACGCAGCCCGTTTTTCACTCAGCGGTGTGATTGGTTCATATTGACATGAAGGCTTTTAGAAGATTACTTACTATTGTTGCAGCTTACAAATTTTATATATGTTTTTACAAGCAGTGTTTTTCGTCAAATGTGCCGACAAATCATTTCTTCATCATGATCTGAGTCATAAAAAGTATCTACTGTTTGCTTACAAGAACAGTAAAATATTAGTTGGTAGAAACCTTTTAGATCCTTATCATAAAAAATATGATAGCAATTTAGATTTAACTTCGTGTTAACATTATTCTTCTATTCTTGATTTTAGAAAATAAAACTGATCGAATCAATTGTTTTTTTATACGTCGGGAGCATGACTCTGGTCGTTTGCGATATAGATATTTACCAACCCTTCGTAATTTTGCAACTCGTCCCAAGATTTCACGAGAAGATGAAAGGCTAGTTATCGTTGTACTTATGGTTTCGGGTTTAGTTCCTGACTAATTTTTTAGTATATTTATAATGTCAAGCCGACGATTTTCTTGGATTTAAAAATAAATCATTATGGACTCATTCATCATTGACTGCGTCGGTGGCGCGGTGGGAGTGTATCTGACTGCTACGCAAGAGGTCGTGGGTTCGATTCCCACACGGGACACCACTTTGTGTTATCCACAAATTGTTGTTCCGAGTCTGGGTGTAATTTGTGTCTGTGACTTGTATGTTTGTAAAGTCCCCCGCGACACAGGGCTTAAACAGAAAAAAAGGATGTCCTTATTTTACTATTTGAATTTTATCAAAATTACGGACACTGCTAGCACTAGCACCATTCAGCAACAATCTAGGATTTTGTAGAGTACTTACATAAACTAATGTCCTAAAAACTTCAAAAAATCATCAACTTAATTAAAACGAACAATCTGTCACAACTGTCGACGCTACAATTGAAATAGGATAATTTAATTGCTGTTTCTCAAAATCTTTGATTCAGGTCACATAATAAATCAGTGTCATTCAAAGATGGCATTTAGTGCACTTTGACTTAATTTGCTAATAAATAAAGGCAAGTTTACTACTGTTTGATTGACGTTTTATGGCGGACACACCTATAAAACCCATCAATTACTCCAAAATTTCAAAGGCAAGTTCCATGATGAGGTTGTACTGGGCATAAATAAAACTAACGAATTGTTGTTAGTTATAAATCCTATGACTATTTATGATTGCACTATTCCCAGTATTAATGAGCCAGCAATACCATTCGAAACCCAGAACTGATAAGTTTTCTGGTAATGTACGTCTATAACACAGCAAGTCTACAAAAAAATAGGTTCTCAATTAGTCACGGTTAGAAGCATTAACTCATTGTTCAGTAACATTAGCAATAAGCTGAATGACTAATACGTCTTTATTAACATTTTATGGGAATTTAACGGTATTTTTACTATCCCTTTGACTCGCCTGACGCAATAAAAATGCCAATTTTCCTTCGAGCGAGACAATACAGGTTACATGGACGCGTTAAAAAGTAAATTAATATAGTTAATCTGAGTTCCCACCAACTGCAGAACAATTGGGACTCCTCATAGCTTTTTAGAGGACTAGCGGACGCCTCGCGGTTACACCCGCGTAGTTCCCGTTCCCGTGGAAATACAGGGATAAAAAATAGCCTATGTCACCCGGGATTAGTGTAGCTTCACAACAAAGAAATATTTTTTCAAATCCGTCCAGTAGTTTCGGGGCTTATTTAATACAAACAAACAATCAAACCTTTACTCTTTATAATATTAGTATAGAAGTATAGATAGTATAGATATAGATTAGATAAAACATATTTTAGAGTGAGATTACGAAGAACAATATTTTTCCATCACTTATTCAGCAGTTAGGTACGAACCGGGAAATAAGTTTCGACAGCAGCCATTTATTGTTGTCTGTTCACCGAATGAATTTAGAGGACATAGCATAATAAAAATTGAATATCTCTCTTATTATACCTTTGACCGCCCAACAAATTTAAAAATATGTAAGTTCAAGTATCCCATCAAACTTGAATGGGATGATAAATTATTCTATTGTCAAGATCAACCTCTGTCATAGTTTGAATGATGACCGTACTTCAGTTTATTGATTTGATCCCAAGGGCTTTGTTTCCTATTAATTCGCGTTTTCTATTTCCTGATAGTAAAAGGTCTCATTCAATTCAATATATTTATTTTGCTTTATTGTAAGTAAGTTTGAGTACTTAGGTTACTTCCTCCTTTTAACTTGCCTGACTTCAGTACCTAGATACAACATTTAGAGACTACTTAGGCTTTGCATAAGACTTCGGTCGTCCTGTATCCGTGGTCAGATTGCATAGATAGATCAATCTGACCACCTTCTATCCAGAATACTACATCAGGGATTACCAAAGGCGTCAATATCGGTTTCCCAGGGGTCGATAAACAAAACTCATTTTGGGGGTCTGTTGACCCTCAAAATGAGGTCTAAGAATCGATCCCTATTAATTAACACAAGTTCTTATTTCAAAGTTTCAAGATACTTTATGAGTAAGTTTCGTTACCTACGTGTTGGTACACTTAACACAACTTAGGTATACTTGTTATGAGAATGACTATAATATTTTAGTAGGAAGTAACATTGTTGTACTTTAAAAAAAAAAACGAACAAGTTGATAAGCTTTTTTTTGGCTATGGAGGGTCTGAGGTAGCAGATCATTTTGGATATGGGATCTCTTGCCCAAAATAGCTTATGAATCCTTGGTCTACATAAATCTTATCCTATACTAGCTGCCCAGGCGATCTCGTATTATCTCGTAATATTTTTTAGTGAATTTTCCGATGTTTTGCGTGTGAATAAAACAAATTAGTAATCCAACAAATCGAATATCATGAAAATCGCCCACCCATTGTTGAATAACTAACCCAACTTTGTGATAGATTATCACTGTTAAGTCCAATACTAGGTATCTATAATGTTTGGTGTTTTCGAAAGCATACTGTACCTTGGTCATGTCTATGAAAGGCGGCAATAACGAGAACTGGAGTAAAAGGTTATATTCGAGGGAGTGAAAGTGATGAAGTATCAATTACTAACGAACCATTTGTCGTCCATTACTTCATAATGAACCTTTTGATAAATATTGGACTAAACAAAGTAAAATATTGTACAGTGACGTTGGTAAGATTTATTTCATTTCCTTAGAATTCGCTTTTCCTATTTCTCGTTATTAATATCTTGTTAACTTGCTTTTCCATAAAGTTAATACATTGCGCGATTTTTTAAGAAACGAAGTAAAAGTAAAAATATATATTTTGTAAAAGATAAAATAAATACAGTAGGTATTAAGTATGTTCTATATTATCTTGTCTTGGGTCCAAATATAATGATTTCCTCTTTTTTGATATTTAACGTGTCTCTGATTCAGTGGCGACCGAGCTGATCATATCTCTGTCTGATATCTGTGAGGTTAAGCAATGTTACCACTGTCGGTCCATAGATGGGTTACCGCTATCGACAACTGTCACTCACAACCCTTCGTGCCTCGGAGAGCACGTTAAGCCGTCGGTCCTGAGTGCGCCCAATCTCTCTCCGGTAGTTTAGTCGGATTTCCGTCACATCTAGTAGGGGAGACGTGGACGACTTTCACCCATCTGATAACCAGATGAGGTATGTTTTTTTATCGAATTTTATTGATTTATAAACATGATTATGATAGCTTGCCAATCGAACATCGTTCCAAGAGGTTCCTTTACCTTAACCGAAAAACTGTATGGAGACCTATTATATTATTATTATTATTATATATATTGGATTTAATCAAATATTCGAATAATTACTAAAATGTAATTAAGAGAAGCGATTCAAGTAAGTATCTACTAAACCAAATTTGCAAAACTAATGTTTCACATTACTAACCGCAGAATATCGTACAGAACCCACAATTATATCATCACAAGCTGATATTTCGGTGGTTTATGAGGTCAAGTGTGTATCTAACGTATTACGTTGTTATTTTGTGTTTGTATGGATAAGCAAAGTATTATTTCAAAACACAATTGCTTCTTTATTACTGCAGGTTAAAAAAAAATAGTTTATCTATAAGTATATATAAAATTCTTTGTCCTGACTCCTGACTGACTGACTGACTGATGGATCAACAGATGAATTTCTAAAAATCCCACCTTTGTTTAGGAAGGGATTTTTAGAAATTCATCCTCTAAGGGGGTAAAAAGTGTTTAAAGTTTTTATGAAACTCCCGTCATTTTTAAACTTAGATTTGTAAAATTTTGTATTTGGCTCTTTGGTTTAAAATAATGAAATACGTGTTTTAGTGTTTTTGGAAAGTCAACTCTTAACGGGGATACAAAAGGGTTGCAAGTTTGTTCGAAACTTCGTCAGTTTTAAAGTTAGATCGTATTTGGCATTTTGGGTTTAAAATGGAAAAACACATGTTTGAAAGTTTATGGAAAATCAATACCTAAGAGGGTAAAACTGGGGTTGTAAGTTGGTATGAATCACAGTCAGTTTTTTAATTAGATCTGTAAAAAAATGTATTTGACTTTGTGTTGTTGTGTTTTAGCATTTTGATTGAAAGCGAAAATCAACCCTTAACGTGACGCCGCGGGTGACAGCTAATACATTTTATAAATGTGAAATTAGTAATGAGAGAGTGTGTCTGTTACGTTGTCACGCTTAAACCGCTCTCCGCTCTCTTTAAATCAAATTTCATAAAGAGATAGTTTGAGTCCCGAAGGACATACGACAGCTTTTACCGAGATACTAGTATAGTATTATATTATCTGTGACCGAGATAACCGTCATCACGCGGACGAAACCGCGGGTGAAAGCTAGTTATGTGTAATACTCTACCACCACTGAAAACGCACAACCCAAACCACTGAAGTTAGAGACATGAAATTTAGAAGATATATTCCTTAGAGGGTGTAAATATCCATAAGGAAAAGACTTTTCGAAATCAACTCCTCAGAGAATAAACCCGGATGTAACAGATAATATTGAAAATTGTATTTTGTGTATTGTGTTTTTTTTAAAGATAACTAGCAATGTGGGATTGTGGGTTTCACATTACTATACCAATCCCGTTAACCCCTTCCGCTAATTGAGCTTAGCTGGAGGGGTTAACGCGATTACTAGTAATCCAGTAGTTAGGGCTTGTTTTAGGAGTGGGTTTACGTCGGTAGTATAATGGGTTTCATTCGAACCCGCGACCTCAAGATTGCGAGTCCGATATTGTTAGGCTTTGCCATTAGGCTACGGCCGCTCTTAAATTGCGAAGTCTATAGTGGAAATAAAAAAAACAGTTTTGTGACTAACTTGTTCTATAAGTACTAACAATAGAAAACAATTTCACTAAAGTAGAGAAAACATCTTCATTATTACGATCATACAAGCAATAAGTCATTATTGACTGGGTCATAGAGAATAATGATTAAGTCTCTATTTTGAAATATTTGTACTCTGAATACCTTGTTCATCAACGGTGTAGGTGCTATATAATCGCTAGACTAACACGATTGTATTAATTAACGAATGATTGCTTGTTTCTTTCTCATATGACATGTTTACTTGCCCCGGGTTGAGCTAATTGTCACGCGACATGGGGAAATTCAATTACATCCCTTGTTATACCCGGTTCTGAACATAATTAATGTCGCGACACTCCATGTTAGGTTTGAATTTTCAAATATTATTTTGAAGAATATTTTTTTAAATTGCCTTTTCTTTTTGATGGCGTTAGATTTTGAAGTTGTGCTATGTCTTCAAATTTATAAAGCACTATCATTTCTTCATCTGGAAATATGAATGGTGGTATACTCTGAATCTTTTCTAACTTAAAAAAATTAATTAAATTCATAAATGGCGCCGTGAACCAATCCAGTTTACTGATCTTTTTTTTACTTATTTTACTTTTTGAAAATGACATTTCTAATAAAGCTGATAATGCTTCGCAATGACTTTTGCACAATTTCATTTCCAGTGGCTGAATTCCTACATCGTTTTTGACAGCAACGCATGATCCGCTTGTGCCACGATCTAAAAATCGCACGAGTTTCTTATTTTCGCTGTACTGCGTGCTTGTCGTCTTGCACGGCTTCTTATGATGTGATATTTTACACTGAATCGATAGATCCTTATGTCGTGTAGTATCTTTAATGTCCACTTGAACATATTTTGATTCACAAAATTTATTTGAGACATGTTTGACATTGAAGTCAGAAGCATGATGTAAGCTTGCAGCAACGTTGGATTGAGGAGAAGCTTCTGTAATCAGAGGAACCCTCGCTTCATCATCTGTAGTACTTAATTCAATATCCTTTCCTGAAATATGTAGCCGTACTTCATTGAACAAAGCTGTAGTTGGATCATTTACTAATTTACCTAGACTCCATAAAACTCGAGACATTGCAATAGATTAAAAATTATAATAATAAATCTTTATCAAAATAAATGTAAATAAAAACGTAATGTTCTCTAAACACAAAGAACATTACGGTGACATAATATTTTTCACACAAACATCAAAGATAATGCAACACTATGACCAAAGAGAATTTAATAGATAACTCTGTTTATTATGACCAAGATGTATGCTTTTTGATTATGATCAAGAAGCTTATAGCTTGATGACTATGGTAACCATGATTTGACACTATGCAGAGGGAGAGAAGGTGGCTCTCTTTCTAAGCGAGATGACACGATAAACCCTAGGCACAGTGTGTTCTGAGCACAGTTACATATTTTGTGTTCGGTCTCAAGTCTTCACTATGACTCCTCTTGATTAGAACAATGTCTTAAACAAACATGGACAAACATTATCCATTAGATAATTGAATAGAAGAGGTATATTTTATATTTCAGTGTATAAAAGCTGGGAACGATTATAATAGCCAAATAATAGCTATACTCTATAATCTAGATATAAAATGGATACTAATTGCTCTATATGTTGCTCTATAATATAGGTGTTTATTTGGTCCTCAGATCATATGAACTATTCTGCGTTCATTAATGTGTGTCCCTTGACTTTTCAATGTTGGCGCCACTGGGCATAAGCAGAATAAATATAAAATACTAGCTGTCCCGCGCAACTTCGTATGCGTAAATTTTCCCCGTTTTTGCAACATTTCTTGTCGCTACTCCGCTCCTATTAGTCGTAGCGCGATGTTATATAGCCTATAGCCTTCCCCGATAAATGGGCTATCCGACAAAAAATATTTTTTCAAATCGGACTAGTAGTTCCTGAGATTAGCGCGTTTAAACAAACAAACAAACTCTTCCGCTTTATAATATTAGTATAGATATACCAGCTTCAGTTATTATGTCTATAATATAGGGAAATTTCAATTTTCTATTCCACTGTCTGAATAATAATAATTATTTGTAAAATTTAGATCATCCGGGGGAATTGTGTATACTCACTTTTAATCATACGCGTCTTTGTTAAATTAATATTAAACAGGTTAATTTTCTAAGATTAAATATATCTACGTAAAATACTACAAACCGCATTGTCTAATGCGAAGTTATCAGCAAAATTCAAATATAGAAAACCAAACAAGATTTATCAACATCGGAGAAAATGTGACTACTTCTGTACAAACACATTTACGTGTAAATAAAACCTCACATGATTCCACTCTCATACATTTAGATTTTTTATTTTATTTTATTTGATGAGCTTTAGGGTGAATGCCAGGTGAACGATTGGCAATATATATATTGGATATGATGTTGCCAATCGTGGACTGGACTACTACCAACACTTAGGCCAGGGGACATTAATGCAATTTAACCTTTATAATTTTATAGTCTTTATAGAACACCTTACAGGATTTGTGTAAACATAGCATTAAATTCGCTTGCATTTGTGTATTTTTGTCTCGGCGGTCAAGACAAACCTAACGACATCATAACTGTTTAAATCCGTCTTGTGGTTTAAAAGATATGAGGTAATACAGAATATTACATTCATACATACAAACAAGATACGCGCAAAAACCTAACCTAACCTTACTTGCAGTCGGGTAATAATAGTATTATGAACAGAATATACCTTTATAAAAACAAATTGAAATCCACCCGGCCCCGTTTGATCTGTTACTGATGTGTACACATTTACATTCGTACACTCGGTGAACAGTATAAAATACATAAAACAAAAAGTTATGAGCAAAACACCTGAATCCGAAGTTCAAAAGATGTGAACATTTTGTATCGGAAATATGATTTGAGGAATCTTTGTTCGTCAATCTATGAACTGTAACTACCATATTCTCCATCAGATATTTAGATTTGTATATTCCTTTGTCTAAAACAAAATCCGGTGTCAAATTCAGGAATTAGACAAAACATTTTGGGAACAACCTTTATTTTGAGGGTACCTGCAAGTACGGGTTGTACTTGCAGGTACCCTCTCCCATATGAAATAACAGTTTAGTCCCTTTACGATGGTGATTTATGATGAAAGGGCTTCATATAGCTCTTTCTTAATAAGCATAACAAAGATATACATATAACAGGCAACCATTGTACTAATTCGAAAACGACGAAATAAATAAATAACGATAAGTTAGTTTTTATTATTTTTAATATGTTTAATAAAAGCATTACTTAAAATATAGATCCCTGATAAGATTAAATGATAAAAAAAATTAAAAATGTTCTATTATAGTTAATTTTTATATGTATTTATTACCGCTAACATTTAAAGAGTGGGTTCTGTCTTCAGTATACTATGTACACCTAATACAGAAGCTGCTAAAGATTTATATACAATGTGTAGAAATGCAGTTAATTTAAGTTATTTTTAAGCACCTACTTGTTTTTATTTTGATGTTATTTTGTTTTGCAAGCACCTACTTGTTAATGTTTTATTGTTTGTGTTATTTTGTTACAATAGGACTGACATATCGCAAGATAAAAGTCTTTTAAATAAATAAAGATTAAAAAAAAAAAAAATTAAGAGATACGTGTCTACAAAATAAAGCCAAAAAGGACCGGAAAGCCGCTCCGAATTATTAACTCTTTTGTGCGCGTGATAACTTCCTATATAGTAATAAATTGGGTATTATAAATCATTGGAGTGCAATAATTCCAATATTTTCTACACGATGAAGATAAATCTATTTGGTCGTTTCCCTACAAAACCTTTTCTCGAAATTGATTTTATATTAACAGTTTCGTTGTGTTAATACTAAAATATCGACTTATCTATATGTAGATAATTGGTTTGTTTAATATTACAAATGACATAGGTGAGACAAAAATACACAAATTCAAGCGAATATAACGCTATGTTTACACAAATCCTATAAGGGGTTCTACCTTGTCCAGCCATATGTTCTGTTACAAATGAAAATGCATTTTTTTTAATGAACTAATGTAATATTACTAAAACTTATATGTACATCTTTATTACACCTTAATCTGTCTGGCCACGAATCTATGGATTTACGCACTGTTTCCATGGGAAATTTTGCCACTGCTTGCTCCAGAGATTTTTTAAGAGTGCGTTTCGTTTAGAGCAAGCCATGTCCTCTAAAACTGACCATAATTTGTAGTCTAAGGGGTTGAGGTCTGGGCTAGATGAAGGCTAGTCTTCAGCTCTTATAAAGTCCGGAACGTTGGTTTCAAGCCAGGCTTGGGAAGTTCGTGCCTTGTGACCAGGTGCAGAGTCCTGCTGGAAAGTCCACGGTACATTTTTAAAAAGTGTATTGCTGAGCGGTTTCACAACACGATCCAAGACTGTCTCTTGATACACTTTGGCTGAAGTTTTCACTCCTTTTTCACAAAAATATAGCTTTATGCCTTGATAAGACACGCCCTACCAAACCATCACTGACGCAGGATGATGACCACGCTGTACCTTTCCGACCACTTGAGCAGCTTCTTTATAACTGTGAAAATACACTTTATCATTTTGTTTATTGTAGTGCTCTTCAATCATTATTTTTTTTTCATCGGTAAGGTGGATATTTCTGTGCCTTTCACCTGCGTATCGCGACAGAAGGCGTTTTTGAAGCACCGAGCAGGTCTTTCTTTATAATACGCGACAGAGTCCGTCCGCACCTTTGCTCAGAGACTGTTGACGCTAGAAGGCTGTAATTTTGCATGGATACACATTTTGTTTAAAAACACATTTATTGAAAAAAAAAAAATTAGGAGCCCTCCCCTATATGTAAAGTGAGGGTGTGATTTTTTTCTTACCTACCCCATCGTGTGGGGTATCATTAGTTAGGTCTTAAACGTAAAAACGTTTAGGGGTCGGGAAGACGATTTTTAGATTTAGGGATCCGTTTGTTAAGCTATAAAGTGCAAATTTTTGTTAGAGTCAAGTACCAAGTGAAAAAAATCACGGTAGTAGTATAACTATATAGTGAAATTAAAAGGAAAATTATCACAGCTAAGTAGGCTTTACAAGTTTACGAGTAACAGCTGATCAAATAAGAAGTAAATAAATATCTTTATTTCTTTTCTTTTCTTTAAGTAATAAAATTTTATTAAGTAGATATAACGTAGGAAGTATGGAACAAAAACAACAGAAAACCCACTTCTTAAGCCACATACATTATTCGGGTGGGGGGGAATATTGTGCGTAGCCCGACATGCATTTGCCCGGTTTTTTAATTATCAAATCTTTACAAGCTTAATCACCTAAAAATCTAATTTTCATATGTAAGTATCACACTTGATTTATGGCCATCAATATCTACTTGAATTATTTATAACTTTAAAGATATGCCCGGGCGCATAAACTTGCTGTAAAGTAGGTAAAACACATTTTCAATTTCCTAGGTACTAGACCTTAGAAATTGTAACGTTTAAATGTGTTTTATCTACCTTTGAAAGAAATGCTGTTGCTGACAACAAAAAATAATATAATTTGATGTTATTTAACGCAAAATGTAAATTTCTTTTTGTGGATTTTATAATTATCACGAGCTGATCTCAACCACGTATACTGTAAATGACGTATGTTTTAATTAAAGGACTCAATGTTAAATTTATCCGTCTGCCGATGAAAATATTTTAGGGATAAAAATGTGTTTCAATATGAATATTAATTTAATTTGTCTGCTTTTCAGTGATTTATTCATGAAGTGGTTTTGTAGTTTCCTTTGGTATATTATTTTCAGTAACTGTATACTGAGAATAAAATAAGATACTTACTTACAACGAATATGTACTTTGCAGTCCACCCTGGATTGAAAGACAGGCCAAGCGCGAAGAAGACAGGATATGACCATATCACAGCATACGACCATATTGTATAATCTACTATATTAGTATCTTAACGTGACATTTTAATTTAATTTTATTGTTTTTTTATTTAATAGTCTTTATGAATTCTATTGTTTTTTGATTATATTCCTAAATAAAATTTGCACGCCATTGTATATGACAAACATGTAAGAACATAACTAACATTATATCAATAACATAACTAAGCTTAATTGTATGTACACACATGTTTACGCAAATAAAGTTTTATCTTATCTTATCTTATCTTATGTTTTTGATTCGAAATAAGTAGGTAGGTATCTATATTCTTTTTAGAAGTACCTACAATTTAAGTTGATGCATTAATTAAAAGTTGGAAAATGACATAGATAGTAGGCAGTGCCTGCTACCCTATACTACGCTAACCTATATTTTTTTCGTTTCCCTGTGAATCCCACACAATTTAAATAAAATATACGTTTCATATACGTCGTAGCTTCGAATGTTACCGTTGCCCGATATATGTTTCAGTATTCCGTATTACAGGTGTCGTGATAGAGTAGAATGTGTACGGCATTATAAGTAATAAGTTACGTTCAAAATGATTGGATAGGTAGGTAGGTACTTGTAGATCGGAGTCTTCTTATTTATGACGGTTTTGAAAGCAAACCAAAATGTAGGTAATAATTTGTACCTATCGAGGTACAAATTATTATCTACATTGAAGTGTGACCTTAAAAAATACAAAAAAAAACCGGACAAGAGCATGACCTACCAAGCACTTACGCCTTTTTATTGAGAAACGCAGTTTTTCAATGATCATGTTCGAAATAATTTTAGTATAGCGTTACACAAAGGTAGCGTATAATAAATATTTAAAGTACCTATTTATTAAACGCTACCTTTCTGTTTTTGTTTTCATATTTATTGGTCATACGGTTCGAAAGTTAAGGAGGGACACAATTCATGCAACTTTCGGATTATTTCCAAAAAATATTTACTCAAGCAAAAAAGTTTATTTTAAACCCTCAAATGTTTTTGAAAGACCTGTCGAATGATGTGCCACACATTGATGCCGGCTAAAAAAAAAATCTGCTTCTTGAATGGAGTGCCCCTCCTAAAAATTTTTATTTTTATTATTTAGCTATCAAACTAAGTAGTGGCTACTACAAGACACCTTTTCACTAAATTTTATCAATATTCATTGAGTAGTCTTCTTTATGCCTGTAACATACGGACGGACAGACAGACAGATGAACATGACGAAAGGGTTCCGTTTTTAGCCATTTTGGCTACGGTACCCTAAAAACAACGTCAAAGCAAACAGTTCATAACTATCATTGAGGTGTGACGTCCAATCATTAGACACATCCACCACATTACCTGCCTACATAACCTATGTAGGTACTGTTTAGGTAGGTATTATTTGGTTTTAATTTATTCTTTCAATTCGTATAGTCTAGTATCTATATTAGGTATACAGGAAGTCCGTATATTTCAAAGATTTCTTGCCTAATATATTATCCTGTCTCGTTAGTTTCCACAAAAAGTTAAATTGCCGGCACAGCAGCACCTTTTTCAAGCCACTTAATAAATATCCGTCACGTCTTTAATCCAAGGAAGGTTATCCACGGAGGTGAAAGAGGAACGTTATTACAGTTTAAGTCCCAGTGAGATTTCGACTGAGTCAACGGTTCTTTGCTGTTTGAAATCGAACGACATTAGTAAAATAGACACAACTTATTATAGTACCTTAGCAACTGGTAGGCTGAAGTCGGATTTTAGTTTATTCATTATTTTTTTCAAGATATAAACTAACTAAACTAACTATCGTTTAGTTTATAGCCCAAACAATCATGCCGTGACCTATGTTATGATTTATACTAATGTAAATTAACCAAGTAAGCAAAGATGTAGGTATATATGTATATTTCTGAAACATGTTCATTAAGCCATTTGATACTCAACACGGCATATTTATACGTAAAAAAATAATAACCTTAAAGGTACCTTACTTCCGCACTCACCATACGTCATGTTTGAATATAACTCGGACCCTATTCATCCGATGAAGAAATCCGAAATCCGATGAGTGGTTTTAATTTATTTAATTTATTTATTTAATTAATTAAATACTGCTAAAAACCGAAAGCCGAGTCGAGAAAAAATATAACCATTTCTTTTGGGCTTTACCGTAGTCTAATGAAGGTACCTACACATTTTTTTGGCTCGCGGGGTTAAACTGATCACACACGTGCACATGCCTTTAGATGATCGTTGAACTGTACAGAATTTTAACCAAACTGTACTGTTTGTACATCTTATTTCCAGTTATTGCTTCTACTATTTGGTACCCAATAAGGCTGATTTTAGTTTATCTCATGTTTAACTTTTTGATAATATAATTTGCATCAGTCGTTTAAAATGGTGTATAGTATATTAGTCGCAGCACCTTACCCCCATATCAAGTTTATTAACATTGAAATATTGTAATATTGACAATTTGAAAAGAGTGTCTGGCTTTACCTATTGTTTGCAAACTTGGAACATGTAGAATCCCGACGTATCACAAGAGTTGTTTTGTATCCTAAGTGATAAAAGAATTTTGATTTAAATTTATATTTAGGTTTTTCACTCAGATTTTTAGTATCTAAACTCTACACAGACGCAATAACCTAATTTTAAAGGTTTCCTGCTCTTTCGTTAAAAGCTTTGAGCTTGTTGTTTGAGTATCTTCTATCTCTTTCTATCTTTCACTAGTGACCTTTGCCTACCCACCTAGTTACAAGATACTAAACTTTGCGGATCTATTCGATTTATATAACTTACCCTCTCGGTCTTATCTACTTTGTGTTCCAACAACTTCCCTATTCAATTTTATACGGCGTTATTTTTTTTTGCTTTTATACTGACTATCGCGTATTTTGCTCATTTCGCTGTATTGTTATAAGTTCCTAGCATTTTAGCACGGTTCGTTGTACTTTTTAACCGGGACATAATAATAATAAATCAGTTCAGTGACCCGAGATTAAGTGAGTAGCCGTAACTCGGGTCTTTGACTGCATAGAAACACCAGTTTGTCCAGTTTGTAGAGTTCACGATAAATTAAAAAGTTTTTATTTTTTCTGGATTGGGTATCATGAGGATTTATCTAGCTAGTCATTATCAGAATTTCCTGTTTTTTTGGAATTAGCACCTATTTTTTATTCTGAGGATCATACATTTTCAGGACTAAGTTATGCAGAATTTGTAATATTTGGGACTCTGGTATTTATTGGTAGATATCGATTTGGATTTGTTTTATTCATCATTAAAATATAAGTCTTTATTTTTCATAAGGTCAGTAAAAATAAATTATGTTAATTTTTTTTTAATTATTTAAAAGAGATTAATGTACTTTTTTTTGTTATAATATAGGTAAAACAAAATATTCCAGGAAGATGTAAATCTTGACACAAATCTCTAGCAAGATTTAGATTCCAAACGTAATCCTACATTTCCCATTTTAGAAATCTATTGGTAAAGTTAAAATAAATTCAACTATTCTACAACACTACAGCAAATTAATGAATTCAATGCCCACATAGTCGTCGTGGAATGTAGGCCAGCAGATGCAGGAACTAATAAATGATCCCATATAAATGGTTCCTTTGTAAAGTGCTCTTAGCTTACCGCATGTAGTACCTATGTTCTCTTTAACATTGCAACGTGTTCTCTGTGTAGTGGAAAGTTAAATCTTAACGTAAGTGAGTGGCAGAGGCGAAGGGTTAAGATTTTTCTAAAGTAACCCGATACAAAAATATATCGTGCTGGACATGGCCCTTTGTACCTACAATAAGTAATTATAATCCATTGGGAAACCGAAAGTAATGGTTTTCTAAGGACCCTTCGCCACTGGTGCGTGGGATATTTGAGGTTACCGCCGGGGAACCGTGCAACTGTAGTAGAGTAGTGCATTCTCTACTATAGTTGCATGTGTGTATACGTTAATAAAATTATGTGAAAATTATTAATACTGATTACTGATTTGGTAAATGTGAATATAGCATTGAAATTTATCACTTTTAGCAGTTATTAATAATAATTATATACTATCGTCAGTAAAAGTAATACACTAAAATATAATTCGTATTTATGTGCCCCGTAGGTACTTATTTATAATACTAGGTTCAAAAAAAATCTGAACTATCTGTACATCCATGCAAAATTACAACTTTATAGTTCCTACTAAAAGTCTTTGAGCTTAGCTGTGGACGGACGGACGGACATGGCGATACGAAACCCTTATAGTGGGTTTCGTTTAATGATAAATGATATTTATTTCACAGAAAATAGAGTACAATTAGATGTTATACAGTTTGCAGTTCTTCTATTTAGCTACTCAGTAGCATGTGAAATAGTGCAATAATTTTATTAAATAAGTAGATAATTACATGCATGGGTATTACACAATATATTACATCAACAATTAAAATAGGGATTACATAATAAACATTATTACAATTTAATTAAAATCTTTGTGCAACAAAGCAATCGTTGATAATTTAGGAACTCTTTCAGAGAATAGTATGACTTATTAAGCAGCCATTTTCGTAGTTGTTTTTGAAGCTAAATAATACTTTAAAATTCTCTGGTATTTTGTTATAAATGGTTATGCACATGGAATAACAGTTATTTTTGAACATAGTAGTCTTTGGCGCCCATTCCAAAACTAATCTATTAGGATTTCTAGTATTGCTAGGATCTTTGTCCTTTGCCTTAATTAATAGATTTGGGTGAGTCTTCACAAAAATTGATATACCTAGAAAATACATGAAATATACAGTATGTGTCGACGTTTTGCGCAATCTACTTAGAACGTGTACAAATCTATTTAGTTTTTTACATAAAGCGTCGATTTGAGGCTTCCAATCGATATGTTTATCCAATGTCACTCCTAGGAATTTGGTGTTGTCTATCTCATTTATTTTGGTTTCAATATGCTTTTTGCTTGCCAGGGAGTTATACGATCGTTTATTTGAAAAAAATATAAAATTAGTTTTTTTTATATTAATGTTAAAATTGTTGGATTCTAGCCATTGTATCACCAAAAGGATCGTGCTGTTGAGTTCGTCGCATAATTCAGAATCAGCAAGGTGTGTGTCGGACGGTAAGGAACAAACTTTTATCCTATATTAAAAGGTCACACAGTGAACTAATAAGGTAAACAACCTATTGTTAGCAAGTTGACTTTGCGCGTTGTCGTCAGATTCGAATAATGATTGTAACAATTATATATGAGAAACCTACTATTTTATAATTGATTTCGGAAAAGTATTGTAGTGTGCTACATCCTGTGTTGATTTTACTAACTAAATCACTACTTAGTTTGGTAGATAAATAACAAAAAGTATATTTCTCACTTTATACATGTAACAGATTCTGTTTTTTTTTTCAGCTAACGTCAACGTGTGGCATATGTTTCGACAGCTCTTTTAAAAACATAACAAGGTTTCTACGAAATTTGGCTTAATAATCGCTCTAAAAGTAGGTAGCATAACTTGTGGGTAACAAGTTATGCTATCTACCTACTTTTGAAGCGACTATTGAGCGAAAATGTTTTTATTATCCTTTTAATTTTCTTTTCTTTTTTTTTTTCTTTTTAAAAAAAGACGACTCCCGCAGTAAGGTACAAGCCCTGTGTCGCGGGGGACTTTACAAACATACAAGTCACGGACACAAAGTACACCCAGACTCGGGACAACAATTTGTGGATCACACAAAGTGGTGTCCCGTGTGGGATTCGAACCCACGACCTCTTGCGTAGCAGTCGGACACACTCCCACCGCGCCACAGAGGCAGTCAAACAAAACAAAAATTCCTTTATCTTTTAAACCGAAACAAAATATGTGAAAAATTACAAAGAATACGTTTATTAAATATTTTCAACAAAATTATTTTTAACATGATCGGATACCGTTTGTGTTTTTAACGCAAGTGCCATGAAATTACGCTTTGTCGCTGGTGCATTTTTTTATTATTACCCAACTGTAAAGAAGGGTTATGTTTTTCGCCCGTATCTTGTATGTATGTATGTATGTATGTATGTGTGTAATATTCTTTATTACCTGATATCTTTCAATCCACTGAACGGATTTGTACAATTAAGACGTCGTTAGATTCGTCTTGATCACCGAAGTGTTCTTAGTTATGTGACGTTTGAAAAAAACAAATATGGTGGCTGTGAGATTCAAAATAAAGAGGTGTGAAATAAAGTTGTTTTGTATACTGCAATATGGGTATCAAATTAAAGGGCTCATCTTAAGAATTTCAAAAAGGTGTAACATGATTATAACTGTAATACTAAAAAAGTTAGTTAGCTACGATTCTTTTTTCAATTTTTAATACTTGACAATAGCTGTGATAAAAGTTAGTTGTTACATCGGTTACATACTACAACTACTAAAAAGTATTAAATAAAAAAATAAATTATAAAAATAAAAAAAACCCGCCTGCACAAAAAGGATGGAAACAAGATCCCCTACATAATTTCATACAGTCGGAGGCACTTCACTAAGTTGATCGAGATTTATTAATGTTGTTAAATTAATAATGATAGATAATTATTAATAGTATTCATGTAATCACGTTTAGCGTAATAAAAGGCAACCGTTACTGACTGACTGATCTATCAACGCATAGCTCAAATCACTGAACGGATTGCGTTGAAATGGAAAAAAAAGTCCCGACTCAGACGAATTTATCCTCCATACATTTAAAATTTATATGTATAAAATTAGTATAAAGATGCTTTAAAACTTACAAAAAGTAAGGATTTTCCAAAATTACACTCTCTAATGGGATGAAACTGGGGCCCAGAGTTGCGGGCAGAGCCATGGGCTAAAGCTAGACGTGTATTATGCTCTTCAACGTTCTCTATTTTTATATCTTACGTTCGAGAAGGCTTTGTTCATACATTTCTTAAAGGTAGATACCTACGTAATGGATGATATAAAAATATATTTAGTTTGTCTTTTATTATGAGATAAGGTATTAGTGCTTCCCTTTACAATGTAAGCAATATTTTTTGTCCGTGTTTAGTACCTACTTTAATATCTTTTATTATTTGTGATGCCAACATTTTATGGTCATGGGAAGTAATAAACTTTCTTTTGTCCAGAAATATCTGCAGATCTGTTTTCAATGTGATATAATGTGAATGAAACGAAACGCCCTATTCGCGAGAACCCAGACGTGTGAAGTATGGTCTTCAATAAGGAAAAGTTTAATAAAAAATTGACATGAGTAAATAGGTGTGAAAGCCTGGTAGCAATTAGACGGCGCCAAAATATTGAAAGCTTTTTACGGCTCAATTATGGCTAGAACAAGATTAGATTTTAAAATTGATACCGATAGGTGACCCAAGAATGTCATTTGTAGGTGACCCAAACATTTTACGATTAGAATTCGTGCTCGATTTGTGTAGAGGTTTTGGTTATTGGTAATCTTAGAAGTTTCTGCGATGTTTTAAAGCTTGTTTTAATATGAATATTTTCAATTAAAATTGATGCAAAAATATTTACTACTATCTATTGTAAAAATAAAAATGTTACTCAGGTTTGTACATTGAAAACATTTAAAAAAATGTGTGGCACTTGGGGACTGCCGCGGTAAAGCTATTGCATAGCATTTTTTATCAACTTATATTATTATTATTATTTTCTTTTCATTACATTTCGGAGCAGCTCGTCTCGATTCGTGCGAGCTTCGTACAGTCGTACCATATACATATATGCACGTTAAGCGAACGCTCGGCCGAGCTACATGGTAGGCAGAGAGTGGGGTGTTAGGTTTTATTTTCGTTACGGAATTTCTTGATTCGGTCGCCGCGCTCAAAGCCCGCGATAAAAGCTATGCAATAGCTTAAAAATTCTGAATACGAAACTATACTTTTGTTTTTGGTGTCTGTTTATTTATTTCTTAGTTTGTTGGTGTGGACGCAAATCACTCTGAATCCGTTTTTGGTTACTTCATTGCACTGCTTTAAAGGTTTTAATATTCCAGCCTAAATACTGCTAGGTACAAGTTTTTTAATTAAAATCGGTAAATTTATCATCGAATGATCTCCGCTTTTTTAGCCGCCCCATGAGAGCTCACTTACGTAGAATGGTCGCAAATACCAGCATCCATGTGGGAAGCCGCCGGCATAAGCTAGGTCTACATAAAGTACATATTAGGTACTTGCTACACTTCAAAACAGGTCATCAAATAAAAAGGTTTTTGCGTTAGGTACCTTTAAGGTTTTCAATTTAAACACTCAGTTTATTCCTCGGAGAATAAACGAAAAAAAGTAGATATTGTACCCTTATCCAATTACATACAGGTATTATTATAGAAATATAGATAGAAGCTGTCGAGTTTGGGAGTGTTACCATTATTATTGGACCTTTTCTTACCTTTTCCAAAAATTGAAAAAAAAAACGAGTTAAATTTTAAAAAGTTTTACACAAATTGTAGGTTTTGACAGGAACATTTTTGTGTAAAAGCTGAAAGGACCGCAGTTTCAGGAGCGCTGTCGCAGATTCAATAATATTATATCTTATATAGAGAATAAGATATAATATTATTGAATCTGCGACAGCACTCTACTATTATATCTTCAAGCTTATTGCAACCGACTTCTAGTAGCTTCTTTTTTTCACATCGTACTTGTGATAATTGATGTATCGTTAGATTCTTCATCATTATTTATCAAACATTATTGTTACTATAAACTTTTTTGAATATGTGTACAACGTGTAACAGAAAGGAGTAGTCAAATTTCAGCAGCGGATAGCGTATGTTATCAGTATGCGTATTTTATCAGTATTGCCATAGCCGATTGCATTATTATTAGATAGTAATAGCATTTTCTTTTTATCAAATTTCAATAGCGATAGGCTTATGGCATAAGTATTATGTAAAAAAACTTCAAATTCAAGGGAATGAAAAGTGAATTCATAACATAAATTTTAGAGGACATAGGGGAAGTAAGGACAAAATGACATAGATGTACAAAATGACATACTGGGTTTATTTGAAAATTGGCGCATCTTGGGTTGTCAAAAACCAGCCAATCGCAATCCTTTTGTCAATGCTACCAACCTCTAAAAATTATGGACCAATCCAAGTACGCGTCTAATCGGCAGAACGCCATATTTATTTTCACCAACGAACGAATTTGTTTTCATCTCGTAATGATTTTGGTAAGTTTTTTTCAAAATATTTCTAATTTATTGTTTTCAGTTGTTTGCATAAGTTATAGTGTGTGGTGTGAATATATTATTTTTAGTCTGTTTCTCTTTTTTTGGGAATATCCAGAAAAAAAGTTGAAAGATTAAGTTATGGACAAAACGACATATACCATAAATGGACAAAACGACATAGGTATGTCATTTTGTCCATTACCTTCTTTTGTTTCATTTTATTATTTATTATATTGTTTTATATTCTAGCTCATTATTTGCGATGCCCCGAAATTATGTACGGAAGTCTAATCGGCAATCTTGGAGCCCGGAAGCGATGACAAAAGCCATTGCGGCAGTTGAATCAGGTGAAATGGGTTGGTTAGCAGCGGCCAAGGCTTTTAATATCCCACAAGCGACATTGAGGAGACATGCTTTAAAGACCAACAAACGGTTACAACCTGCAGCCAAGGGCCTCGGAAGATATGAGCTCACTTTACCATTAAATGTTGAGAGAGAATTAGTTGAACACTTGAAGCTGCTTGAAACTCGTCTTTTTGGGTTGACTCGAACGGCCATTCAAAAACTTGCTTTTCAAATTGCCGAAAAGAATGGTTTTGTCCATCAATTCAATGCAGACAAAAAAAAAGCTGGACAGGAATGGCTACGAAGTTTTTTGAAGCGTCATAAAGACATTTCTTTTCGCAAGCCAGAGGCGACATCTGCAGCCAGGGCTCAAGCTTTTAATAAACCACAGGTGGTACCTACACTTAATTACATAATGTCATAAGCAAGTCAACAACAAGAAACAAAACTTTATACTTGGTTTTATGTTACAGGTACAAAAATTTTTTGATGCTTATGGAAAACTTCTCTTTGAGCATGCCTATTTACCAGACAAAATATATAACGTAGATGAGACTGGTTTGTCTACAGTACAAAAGCCTCAAAAAATTCTTGCTACAACAGGGAGGAAGCAAGTGGGCTACATAACTAGTGCTGAACGAGGTTCAAACGTAACTACGGTTTGTTGCATGAACGCTAACGGCTCATACATCCCTCCTTTTATGATATTTCCCAGAAAAATTATGAAAAATGAACTTGTTGACCAAGCTCCAACAGGCACCGTAGGAGTTGCTCAGGAGTCTGGTTGGATGACGTCGGCAGTGTTTCTTAAATGGCTTCAGCATTTTCAAAATTTTGTCAAAGCAGATGCTAAAAACAGGGTTTTGCTGATAGTGGATGGTCATGGTAGTCACAAAGGTCTTGAGGTTTTACAGTTTGCCAAAGACAATGGTATTGACATCATGTGTTTGCCTCCTCATTGCACGCACCGCATGCAACCTCTGGATGTTTGCTTTTATGGCCCACTAAAAACATATTTCAGTCAGGAAGTATCGAAATGGCTACAAAACCACGCCGGCAGAGTAGTCACAGCTTTTCAAATTGGTTATTTATTCAACGAAGCATACGGTAAGACAGCAACAGTTCAAAATGCATGCAATGGATTCAAAAAGACTGGTTTGTGGCCATATAATCCAGATGTTTTTCCAGATTATTTATTTCAACCATCCGAAACCACAAACATCCCCATTACAACATCGGCTCCAGTTGATAACGGTGACTCTATCACTACAATGAAGGAAGATCAAGGATTCTTGCCTGGACCTGAGCTTCCTAAAGAAACATCTTCTAGCCATAACGACTGTGTACCTAGCACTTCTGCAACAAAAAATGACGATAATGAGCAAACTCACATATTTGCCACCACTACGACCACCGCTACACAGCTGCAGCAGTGCAGCGGTAGCAGGCTAGCTGTCCCTATTAGTGTGCTGTCACCTATTCCTCAAGGGCAATACGTAGCAGGGCAAGGCAAGCGAAAACCGAGGAAGCGCCAAGTGAACTTGTTGTTGACATCAACTCCAAATATGGAAGAAATCAAATCAAAAATAGAAGAAAAGAAGCCCTCGCGTGCCAGAAAACGTCAAGTGTCCAAGGTCCTTTTTGATAGCGATTCGGAAGAGGAGAATGTGGAGGAAGATGAAAACGATTGTGCATGCATTTATTGCAACGATTTATACTCCAGATCCAAACCAGGAGAAGGCTGGCTTAGATGCATGCTATGCTGTCGTTGGGTGCATGCAGCCTGTGCAGATCTTCCTAAGAAAACAAAGCAATTTATTTGTGAATTATGTGTTTGAATGTTTTTATTTTTGTATGTCGTTTTGTCCATATAGGTTATGTCATTTTGTCCATACGTGTGGACAAAATGGATTTTTTGTGATTTTATTTTAGAAGTGAATATTTTTTTTTGTATGACAGTTATTTGCAAAGACTGATTTTAATTTGTAAGCTGATTTGCCAAAGAAATTATTAAAATACTATTTTTGTTTCTATAGCCCATAAATAAATATTTATGGCTAAAAAACCGGAGGGTATGTCATTTTGTCCGTACTTCCCCTACCTACTAGCTAGTTTAATTAAGTTAAGTACTAAATATTAAGGGGCGTCTAAACGGGCCATTTTTTACGGCAATTTGTGGCGGCACTATTGGCGACTTATTGCCCAACCATCACAAAAATGTAACTGCTGGCCAAGTAATCTATGGTTAGGCAATGTATGGCAATATGTCGGCAATAGTATGGCGCATGACCCAGACTCATAAGCGGGCAACACAACCCAGCAACAATGGCCAAACTCTATGACATATAATTTGGTTGAACTGTCATTAATGACATCTGAAAATTTTTGATATTGACTATGACTAGAATTATAAAAACTTTCTGATGCTCTTTGTTTCTGTTGTTCTCTTGTTTCATCCAAGTCAAGTTTGTTTTTAAAAAAACTAGGAAGTAAATAAGAAATTATTTATTTATTCATTTATTGCACAATGTTGTTACAGGCAGTCCTTAAACATACATAGACCCCTTATGGGTGCTGCAAAACTTACAAACTAATTAAATTAATGACTAGATATTAGGGAAAAAAATAAAATAAAAAACGTACAAAGTTAATAACTAGATATTAGGTACTACATACTATTCAGAAATATAATATTATAATGCATCTTGCATATCTATACTAATATTATAAAGCGGAAGAGTTTATTTGTTTGTTTGTTTGTGTAAACGCGCTAATCTCAGGATCTACTGGTCTGATTTGAAAAATTCTTTTTTTGTTGGATAGCCCATATATAACATCGCGCTACGACTAATAGGAGCGGAGAAGAGACGAGAAAGGTTTAAAAAACGGGGAAAAATTACGCATACGAAGTTGCGCGGGACAGCTAGTATATTATAGCTAGTAATATAAGCAATAAGTAATAAGTTTATTTCCAGAAAAAAATACAAAATACATCACAATAATATTGTTTAAAATTATTATACTATACAGCAAGTACTTATTTGTGATATTTGACGTGACTCCTTGCACTAGGCTAAGCCTGTCCCGCAAGGAGCCCAACTTACAGTTTCTGACTATGAGTAGGTACATGGAAGTATTTTGTAAAATATTAGAACAATGTGAAAAATATTAAAATAAATAAAAGAAAAATCAAATAAACAGGGTTAGGTAAATCTTCGAACCTATGATACATAATTAACAAAATAAAGGACATAACAAGTTAGTAACAGAGTATTAAACTTATGCTAGTTGTCTAAGTAGGTTTTCCGATTGGTCGTAAGTCCAAGTTAGGAGTTCTTTATTGTGTTTGCATTTAGCCTGATAAAACGACAGGGTGTGCAAGTTACATGATTTGATAATTTTATTATACACATAATGTTGAAGGTATCTACAGAATCTTTTAGCGAATGTAGTCTAACTCTAACAGTCGGTAAACTTAAAATACGCTTATTCATTCTGTTATCATTGCAGAAAGAAGAGGCGTTTAAAACTTCCTTAAGAGTCAATAGAGTAATTTTTTTTATAAATAGTCATCTGACACTGAGTACTTGTGTTTCATCGTGAACTTGGATAGTTGGGTACCGGAATGGCTTTGCTAATAAAGTTTTCAATACGGCTCGCTGTGCTCTCTCCAGTAACATTAGATGTGTCGCGGCAATACCACCCCAGGCTAAGATACAGTACTCAAGTAACAAGTACTGTCCAAGCGATTTATAAACCATGATTAGCAAGCAAGTCGGGGCCACATCGCGTAATTGTTTCATAATATATATAAGCTTTCTGGTTCTTGCAGCCATGGTTTCGACATGCTCCCTAAAGGTCAGTTTTGGTCTATTATAACTCCCAAGTATTTTATACTATTAGTACGCTTTATTGCCATGCAGCAGCAATTTACTACGTCTGAGTTGCAAGTATGGGTTATTAATTTAATTTCAGGCGGAGGAGCTGAGTGTTTAATTTAATTATGTACTTAGTGTTTGATGAGATACCAACCAAATGTTAGAAACCCACATTTAACACATATCGAAGCTAGGGCCATCAATAATGGCTTTGTAGAGTTGGTTCAAAATGAAAGGTCGCAAAAATATCGTGACCATACTCTGGTATTCATGATTAAAGGGATATTTCTCCTTGGTGACAGTTAGTTAGTCAGTTAGTATGAAGTAATAGCTTGGCTTATTACTTCATTAAAAGTACAAGCAGTAGAGCTTGTACAATTAATAAAAGATATTGTATTGGAAGAGAAGCAGGATCGTCGCCATTGGATCTTATGTGTGACCAAGGTCTCACCTTTCGAACTGGTCTTGGTAATTCAAAAAGCAGTACAGAACATAAGTACTTATATTTTATGATAGCTAAAGATGTTGGCACATGGAAAGACATCAAGTTTATTTATAACATAAACAGCAAATTGGGTCACACTAGAGCGCTGCCTAAATTGAATGTGTATCATGTCATCCCCAACAAAATAAAAAAATATATAGTAAATGTGCAGCACAAGTGCTTAGTGCTTGGACAGCTGCAATGTTGAAATACACAAATACTTCTAGAAAGTAAACTTAATTCTCTTATAACCTCGTGTAATAGCAACCATAACTTCACCAGAAAAAAGTACAAAACAAAACCTTCTAGTTCAAAGCACCTGTAACTTCCTATATCTACCAATTAACTACCTGCTGCATAAATAGATGCCAGTATGTTACGATTAATCGATTTTTAATAATAAATTATTTACCAAAAAAACGATTTTAATAATCTCTTGTTGTCTTCATAAAAATATGAACAATTCTTTACATAAATCTACGACATAATCCAATAGAACTGTAATAAAATAGAAAAAAGGAAATACAAGCGTAAATTTATTTTTTATTTAATAACAAAATAAAATCAGGAGATGAGAATCGATACACAAATTCAAAATCTTTATTATGTTATGATATGACTGGCAACACCGAAGCTTACAAATAAAACAACAAATAACTGTCAAAATTATTTATTATGATTTTTACTTTTATTCATAAATTAAAAGTACTCTCTACCGAGAATGGTTCGTTATGACTTACGCACCAGCGCCGGCGCTTGTTTTTAGATGCAACTGAAGCCATGGTGAATGTTCTTAGTGGCTGGATGTCACCAACGACGGTTAGTATCTACTTAGATAACTAAATCTGCTGTGCTGCCTACACACACAATTCATGATTTTGAAACTTTCAATTCATCTCTTGGACTTGATAATACAATAAGTAGTACAAATTTCATAAAACTTGAAGCAAGCACCATTCACTGTGTATCGTTTTATCAAGCTTTCAATTCTCAAACTTCCTAATGTTTCTATATATACATATTAAAAGTAACAAATGTTTTTATTACAGATCATAAACACGTTTGCGCAACATGTTGGATGACTGCTACGAGAAATGTGCATAGGTATAATTCAGCAAGATGATAACAGACATGTTAACAATTTGAATTTGGAATATTATCATATTGTCTTGTTTTCAGAATGTATCTCTTACCTGTACCACCTCCAGCACTAGGGACATTAATGGGAAGATTAGGTGATGAAGTACCTTCTGCAAGTGTTGCATTAAGTATTTACTTGGAGAAATTGCATAGAAGTAGTCTGTGTCATAAGCCGAAAGCCATTGGAATGGTATATGTCTAAGGCAAGAGAGTGCATGAGCCTGCAGATGGCACCTGGCGATGGTGGCAGAAGTTGATTTGAGGAGCAGAATAATACCTGAGAGCTTATTTGGAAATTCTGATCTGCTCAATGAAATCGAGCCTGCTATTATCATTTGTGATGCAACATAATATGTTTATCTGCAAACCAGTAGCAACTATTCTTTTATTAAAGACATAGTTTACATAAATATCAGAATTTAGTAAAGCCATTTACGGTATGTTATGATGGTCATATTCTAGATTGAGTTGGCAATTGGGACATATCAACAGCCCGGTCATACTATGTGGTAAGCAAAGATGTGGTGAGCATGTATGAATAAATGGCACCTACACATTAGAAGTAAATAATGAAATTAAGAGCACCCTAGTGTAAGTGAGAGCTTAAAATTAATATCGATTCGTTTTATCATAAACTAGGCTTGTAGAAAGCATTAACTGAAAATATTTCAATTATCGTTTTTTACAAGCCTAGTTTATGATAAAACAAAATGATATGATAATTTTAAGCTTTGACTTGCGACCTCATACAGAGGAGTA
This sequence comes from Herminia tarsipennalis, assembly GCA_945859575.2. NCBI lineage: Eukaryota > Metazoa > Arthropoda > Insecta > Lepidoptera > Erebidae > Herminia > Herminia tarsipennalis. The sequence continues at coordinate 14,699,272 of OX243840.2, forward strand.
CTCACTTATGCATGTTTGTATGGTAGAATCATTGACTAGGATGCCCTTAAAGATGTTATCCCTCTAATTATAGGTATTTATTTAGAAAGAGAGTAAAGTCCAGACATATTGATAGCAGAACTTATTTTACTAATTTATTATTAAAATGTTGTCAATACTATAGATGCTATCTCAGGTTATTGCTGCAGTTGTTGGAAATATAACTGTAGGTTGCTGTGCCCATGTTGACACTGACATGGTATTTGGGCGGGAGTACATAGATATGATGAGATATATCTACCCCAGCTAAGTTTTTGGATGACATATTCGATAAATACTCTTATGTAAAAACCAAACTATGTACTTTAACTAATAAAACATTTGATCCTAAATTATTTGCCTTTTTATTTATTTTCAAGCTGTTTCCAGAATTTGGTAAATGTGGTAAGAACCATGTTCAGAAAATTGTAATGTATATGAGAAAAAATATGTTGTGTTTATTGTACTGGAAAAGTTATTGTATAAAAAGTAAAAACATATACAGAGTGCACAGGCGCTAGGTTAACCTATGCAGCATAAAGTTATACCTTAAGATAAACACAAACTATGGAATATGTAAAGGAAAATATATTTAAATTAAATAATATAATATTTATTTTATTTTCTCATTACAAAGGTTCGTGAATTGTAAATGTTATCATTGATGGCAATGATTGACGATGGGTTAACTCACTTTGTCGACTTGGTGTCCAGCAGTACACGACAACAATTTTATTGCTTGAGTGCGATCTGATGTGGACTCGCCGCGCTCCTCTGTTGTGTGTAGTTGTGGAGACATTGCTTGACCTTGAGGGTGCCACACAGTCCTATGAATAAGCCACCAAGTAATAAAATTGCATACATGGTGTACCTAATGATGGCTTTCGTGGGATTCTGCTCTCACATTCAACGCCTCTTGTTGGGTTTTTACAATTTCCAGGCAGTGCTTGATGTGATTCAGTTGTTTAGAATTTGCGCTTCACATATCGATGTCGTTGCTTTATGCTGTAAGTATATGGGTAAGGTCAAGGTGCACAGTATCTATTCATTTTCGTTCAAATGTTCGCACGATGTTACATCACTGTAAGTGGCAGTAGTACAAATAATTTGATGTTGTAACTATTCCCATCGCCGCTCCGCAATTTCGTGTAGGTACTGGTGTCAGTCGGTGGTCGATTCAGTTCATAGGTACTGCTCATTGGAGACCATAGGCAGTTCACTTTAAATATTAAGACTATAGAGGTCAGTGTTCTTAGTTGACTTCATTTTTCAGTACCTATCAAAGACGACAAACCTTTTTTAAAATAACCTAAAAAACATGACACCTGACTACACAGAATTTAGCAATAAGTCACTGCGTCACCCACAGCAAACTTCATGTCGCGTAGACAAGGATAAACCATGCCATAATGCGAAAAATCTATAGCTCAACGATCGCCGGGCAACCTATCACATCAATATTGACCAATATTGGTGTCCATACAAAACATGTATTGCCATATGGTCGGAACATTACGTCAATATTACGGTCTTGCCAGTATTGCTAGCAATGTTGCCGGCCACAGCATTGCCGCCACAAATTGCCGTGAAAAATGGCCCGTTTAGACGCCCCTTTATGGAGACATAGCAATCCTTGAATTTGACCACACCTTTCTGTAACACGTTGTTTATGCGGTCGAACGAAATAGATAAAAACTCTTTAGAGTAAACTTTATTCAAATGTTGTTAATAGATTTTTTAATGCAACTGCGTTAAAAAAGGAAAACAAATGACACATCAATGACGTCATGCACGATTTGAAAAGGACAGGAGTAGTGCTATCCTTTTCCATGCATATTTGTTGTGTCTCATTGTACATCTTTGAAATCCGTTGTAAGGTGAACTTATTGTTCATATTTCAGCAAAAGTAGCAGTAGTAAAATGACTTTTGACGATAGTTACGACGAAAATTGTATTTATAGCGCAAAAGGTTTTGATAACACTAAAAGGTTTGCTCTCACGCTATTTGTTTATGTAATTAAATGTGAGCATATATGGAAACCAGGCGTATTGTGGGTATTTGTGACAAATAATATTGTTACATATGTGTGTGTATTTGTATGAGGGTGGCTCAGGGAGGCTTTTAATCTGAGTTAAGCGATGATAATATTTCGCACTTTAATGACTATTTATATAGAATGTTTCTATGTAATGCATTAATATTCTGGAAGAAATTCGTTACAAACTAACCCAGTTGGTAGTTAATTAGTCAGTCTTGAAGTGTTTATGAAGGTATGAAGGACATCGTCTACCTAGTAATAGAGGCAAAACGACAGATTTTCAAAGACTATTTAAATTCGAGGTAGTTAATTAACTTATTAAAATTGAGCTCAAAACAAGTCCAAAAAAAAAGCGAGCAAGAGCATGACGGACCATGCTCAGTGTCAGGGTTCCGCAGCCTTGAATAATTACATCAGTAGAAGAGCGTATGTTCATGGCACTTACGCCCTTATGTTGAGAAACGCAGATGGCGTTCAAAATTATGGGGGGGGTGGAGGGACAATTTATGCAACTTTCGGAGCGATTATTTCTAAAAATATTCACTCAATCAAAAATGTTTATTAGAAACCTTAAAATGTTTTGAAAGACCCTGTTGAATGAACTGACACACGTTGATGTTTGCTAAAAAATATTTTTACACTTCTGTTCCATGGAGTGCCCCCCCTAATTTTTTCTATTAATTAGGCAGCGCTAGCGCGCTAGCTGCTACAATACACCTTTCCACCAAATTTCATTAATATTTACTGAGTAGTCTTTGACTTAAAATTCCTGTGACATATGGGCGGACAGACAGACAGATAAACAGACAGACGGACATGACGAAACTATAAGGGTTCCGTTATTGCCATTTTGGCTACGGAACCCTAAAAAATGTAGTGGTAAAAAGAAATGCGTAGGTATTTAATATAAAATAAAATAAAATTTATTTTTACATTAAATACACGCCACTAAAGCCTTGAACATAAATCGGCAATTAACGCTTTACAAATTCACTATGTTTTTCTGCTCAGTGATAAATTGCTTCTTTAGTAGTGTAAGTGTGATATCTATGTAGGTAAGTATCAATACGGTTCAAGCATCAGTTTCATCCATAGATCTTAATCAATCAGAAGATCCCCTTTATTCGTTGGAGCTTTTTCTCCAGACCGCTGTAATGAATGGCGTGTGTTGGAAAACTAGTTTACGATTCGCCGCGTAGTTAAACTTTACTTTGTAAACAATCTTCACTATGCTGGATACCATTCTATAGCCATCTAACAATACACACGCTCATAGAATGAACACGGAGATCACTATCATACTTGTATATTGGCAAAGTTTTGTTTGACTGTAGGGAAGTCACATCAATGAACGCTTGGAACTAATCCGATTGACATGTAATCCTCGCCACTCTCTAAGCTCAGCCCGTCTTCGGCGTCGAAGGAATTATTCCACTTGAAATATAATGTGAAATTTCGATGTTTGTTTAACTATGTACCTACGTCAATATACTTATAAAAGTTAATGGAAAAATGTTTGTTTTGTTTGAGAAAGGTTGAAAGACGCTATTTGGAGTGATTGCCTAACCTTGTTGTGGAGTTGTTAACTAAGGTCAGATTTTTAAATCAATCAGTCAAATTTTTGTATGGAATATTTTTTTTTCTTTTGGAATGAAAATTGAAGAAAATTAATCAAAACTTTATGGAGATTAGAATCCTCTGCTAAAATTTGATTGATGGGATATTGCTACATTAAATTATTTTTTGTCTTTTGTTGCTACCTCGTCTAGCTTTTACCCGCACTTTTGCCCAATTTGATGTAAAAATTGTCCTATATCAATACACAAGGCCAAGGTCACCACCTGTTTATTTAATCGGTGGCTAATTACTTTCCAGGGTGGGGCTAAAAGTTCCACGAGGGACACCCACACCCACTGTAGTAGGAAACGATAAAACATTGTGCGCTTTGTCCTCAAAGGAGTGACATCACCAAAGAAGTCTAAAAACTCTTAGGTACTAATACGGGTAGCTTCAGACACTGCCAAATTTATTACTAAACTAGCGGACTCTTCGCGGTTTCACCCGCGTAGTTTCCGTTCCCGTGGGAATACAGGGATAAAAAATAGCCTATGTCACCCGGGTTTAGTGTAGCTTCACAACGATGAAAGAATTTTTTCAATCCGTCCAGTAGTTTCGGAGCCTATTCAATACAAACTAACAATCAAATTTTTCCTCTTTATAATATTAGTATAGATAAAATATCGATAGCAATAACACTAATAGAAGAATAAGGATTTGTAGCTTGATTTATTTTAACTGACTAAGATTTAAAGAAATTTTCAGCAGGGTCTAAAGTGTTGCAAGTATTTAGTATGATTTTTTACTTCAAATTTTCTCTTATAATAATATGTTTTAACATTTCTATAAAATATTAAATCAATTTACGTTCTGTTTGCGATAACCTTAAATTTTGATTAAGTTTCTTGCGAATGTTCATTTTGCAAAGACAAACTTAGCAAGTAAATTATACTTTTGTCGTCTTTTGTAATTGTTGTTTTATGGACTAAATTAATAAATGCTTTAGTTCCTTAGAAATTATAACACTTAAGGGCTTACAAAGGAAGGTGTAGGCCCCACTCGCCCCTCAAATTTCATCCATAATTACCTAAATATACCCACTCGCCCTCGTAGTTCAGATGAGCCAACTCGCCTCCGATTGTAAGTAGGCTAATTAGTTTAATTTCTGTTTTCGTGAAATGTGTGGCGTTTCATATAAAATAGCTTTATACATAATTACCTACTAATGTTGCCTCACATGCAGGTCTCTCACAACCATGCCAGTTAAAAGAACCATTTTGGTTCCAGGTTCCGGAGCCAAAATGGTCAAAACGGGACCCTTATAGTTTCGTTATGTCCATCCGTCTGTCTATCTGTCCGTCCATCCATATGTAACAGGCATTTTACTCAAAAACCACACAATGGATATTGATGAAATTTGGTTCATATATTTCTTGTATAAGCCGCTACTTAGTTCGATAGTTAAATAATAAAAATATATATGTTAAGGGGATGGGGTACTCCATACATATAATAGAAGCTGAAAAATGTTTTTTTCAGCAAACATCGTGTAGCACAACATTCGGCAGGTATTTTGAAAACATTCTAAGTTTACAAAGAAACTTTTTTGATTAAGCAAATATTTTTGAAAAATTTGGCAAGTTGCATAAATTGCGTCCCCATGTACTTGTAATAACAGCTGCGGAACCCTAAACTGAGCATGGTCCGACATGACTTCGCCCGGTTTGTGTAATTTCTCTTCTTGTTGTTCAGGCTGATTAGGTTGACATTTGTAGGTTAGGTTATTTGCTTATTAATTTCGCAAACCTAAACAGAGTTTGTCTATGATTTGAATGCTACTCATAATTACAGTAGGTAGGTACCTGCTGGTATCTAATGAAATTGCATAGATAGCATTTGAAGGGATTACTGGACACAATCCTGTTTATCGATTGTCGACGTGTATTATGTAAGTAGGTTACTTACTGCCAAAAAAAAAAAACAAAAACAATTTTGCTTCTTTTTTTAACTTTACGAGTTACCATCGTAAAATATATAATAACGATCGCAGACTAATTACACACCATTTACAGAAAACCGCATCCGAATCGGAAGAACCGTTATTGAGATAAATAGCAACAGTCGAGAGCACACACAAACAATCTCTCACCCATAAACGAATTAACCATCTCCGTTCCGTTGTGGGTAAAAATCCCAAATAGTATGGTAGTAGGTACAATAATATTTAGACGCTATCTGACTTGGTGAATTTCGAACCACCTAAAATTACTAACACTACACTACACAAAATTTTCTATTTTGAATTTCAATGTAGTATTCATATCGGTTTTTTCCTATTTTTTTATTTAAACTACTTCATTAAAGTCACAAAGACAGAACAATAATTACATAATCAAAATCAATCAGTCAACCTATTTTTTAGTAAGACTGAAAAATAGCAATAGATTTTTATTTAATAAAGAAGTGTAGAATATTCAACAACATAATTAAAGTTACGTTGACAGCCCGCGCATTTTTCATACAAGCGAGCTGGCAACACTAATAAAAAAAAACAAAGTAAAAAATAAAACCCGTAGCGGTTTGCAATTATAACTTTTGACACGACAAGAAGAAAATATGAGGATGGATGAAGAAAATCTGCCTCACATACGGAGTTGTGACGCCTGATCCACCTGGTCGAAACGTCATGGTAAATACTTACTTGGTAAACGCGTTTATTCCCGTATCAAATTGTTTTAAATAAAACCGACAGCAAAGTACTATAGCTATCCTTTTCATTTCTTGCGTGACGTCAATGATGTGTCAATTGTTTTAATGAAATGGATGAGACAGGCACACATAATCATATTATTTACTGTTGCTATCCTTTTCATATCGTGCGTGACGTAATTGATATGTCATTTGTTTTAGAAAAGGACAGACAACTTTTATTCTGAAATTATTATTATTGCTATCCTTTTCATGTCCACGAAACAGAAAAAACAAGGTGATATCATTATTATAATGTTGACAATAATTTTCGTTGGTTGAATGTACTTCTTTTCTTATTTATTTGGCCATACGGTTCAAAAGATTAAGTGCGCGAATATTCGCAAAGTAAAAAAAAACATTAGAAACCATAAGAGTTTTTTTAAACATGTAACCGTCTAAATATGTGCCACACGTTAACGTTTCCTAAAAGAACCAGCTTCTGTTACATAGATGCAGACAAACAAAACTTTTTGTACAAATATTTATATTTCTTACCTAACTAACAAACTACTAGTAAATAGCAGCTTATACAAGACACCTACGGAGTAAAGTTCAAATTTAATTAATATGTACAACGTTTAATTTTTTTGAGTAAAATGCCTGTGACATACGGACAGCTGGACGGACATGGCGGAACTATATACCGATTCAGTCATTTTGACCACGGGACCCATAAAAAATATGCCAATCTGATTTCCTAAGTGTGGAGAAAACGGCAATAAGAAAAAAGTGCAAGGAATTGGTGCACGATCTTAATTTTTGTTAAATGAGCTGCTGTAAAATGTTACGGACAAATTTTGCCGGCAGAATAATAATAACTAGTTCCATGACGTAGAAATTGTTAAATGAACTAATTGTAGATGTATATGTAGAGACCACGGCCGTTGCAATACGGTCGAAACGTCGGGCAAAAAACAAAGGTATTTAGATTATTATATTTATTGATTAGACCTGTACCTTATAAAATTCTATAATGTGTACAAATCGCGAAAGTTTACTATATATAAAGTAATATACATATATATATATATATATATATATATATATATATATATATATATATATATATATATATAAAGTAATTTCATAAAAAATACAATTATCACTTATTTATCCTTAATATTAAAGCCTTATGACATCAGCACAAAATTTCCTTCTCTATGAGAATCTGCTACAACTGTACCTAAGCAAAACTAAATCAAACTTGATATTATCCCATATTAGGTATTATCGTTCAGTTATCCTTATCTTAAGAACGTATATATTTACCAAAGATACTGGTTCGTTGACTTGGCTACTAGAGCTCTAGTAGCCAAATCCATCGATGGTTAGATTATTGAGACCGGCCGTAAAACTATTACTGTAACGTACTTGATTTTAAAAGAGTGACCTATTAGTTTTTTGGCAGCTTATTCTTCTTCTCACGAACATGTACTTTTTTTATCAAACAAATCATTATTTTATTAAGCATTAATTTGACGTTTTAAAACAATCGGTGCCTTGATTTTCCGAAATAAAGATATTTGAGTTTGATCAATCTAACCAATTAAATCTTTCTTTACATATATTTTTAAATTGTTTGATCTGCCTTTATGTTCCATGAATTGAAAATCCTATGTAAGACGACCTTGGTTGATTCTACGCTAAGATCTTCCCAACAGCGTGACTATGTATTATGTTGTCTTTTATTGTGCTCAGACATACACGAGGTTAATAAATTACGACAAATTCTGCCTTACTTTATATTAGACTTTTAGTGATCGTAAAAATTTTACTAGTAGGTACAGTTATTATCTACGTGTAGGATGTATTTCGGTTAGGTTGTCGCGTACGGGAATTGGACGTCTTGTACTTGAGTCTCTCCTTGATGAACTAGCATGAGATGTTCGAGGCAAAGAAACAGACACACACACACACACGCACACATATCACTTCTACATAGATTCTGAACATCACACTAAGCTCCAACACTCACAGTTCGTGGATAATTAGTAGCGTGCAAGGGTAATAGTAGTTATTAGCCTGCGGCGTCGATTAGCTTTTATTACCTTATTACCTATTACTGTTACAAGGACGTATCAGTAATTGAAGATAGTTTTGATATAAAATACATACGGCCGGCCTCAATAATCTACCTATCGTTGGTTTTATCTACTAGAGGTAGAATTTTGACATATTTTGTATGGAGCTTATGTCAAAAAATCCATCGATAGTTACATTATTTAGACCGGCCGTTAGTTGCATTACTCTAAACGTATTCATAAGTGTGGAAAACTTGGGCTAAAATGCTTAGCTGTTGAGGGGACGCGGTGTCCGGCGGGCGCCAGGTTGTTAAATGAACAACAAACTTTATAGTTGGTTCTCGACGAGTAATATGAGTTCCTTTAATTAAAATTGCAAAGAAAGATATTATTACTTGAATATTATCAGAGAGATCTACGACACACAGTTACCGTAGTACTATTACTTAATCTGTGACACAGTATCGATACACGAGACATTAAAAATAATTATAAATTTACAATTTGACACGGGAATAAACGCGTTTAACCTAAGTAAACTATTTCCCTTATGCTTGACGTTTCGACCGGGTTACACCAACCGTGGTCGCAAGCTGACTCACACAGTAACACACACACAAATTGTATTTGTAATGTAACGCGTAAGTTTAAAAGTTATAATTATAAATTTGATTTTTTATAATAAAACCTCATCTAAAAAAACTTTTTTAAACTTACCTACAGATTAGATTAGGTCACCGTACCTTCAATTTGTTTCGATATTAGCAATTTCCATAGAAATTGGACCAACTAACAAATATAGCGAATTGGACGCGTGTTTCAGCGAGTCGTTCGAATTTGGCTTGTAACTAATATTGTAATTTTATGGGAATAGACCTATGATTAAACATACTTAATTACCATAGTTTAATTACTAGGCTCTCATTATGCCCTAAAATTATGTTAGGATTACTGTATATTCAATACAAATATTAATAATAATATATTGGGACAATTCACACAAGGCCATCTGATCCTAAACTAAGTAGAGCTTCGTTTCGGTCAGTGTAACCCGGTCGAAACGTCAAGCATAAGGTAAATACTTTACCTAGTTTAAACGCGTTTATTCCCGTGTCAAATTGTATTTATAATGCAACGCGTAAGTTTAAAAGTTATACGTAGAGCTTGTACTATGGCAACCAGACTTCTGATATACCTACTTACTTATATAATTTTAAATACATATATATTATAGATAAATTACACCAAGAGATTATTAAATTATATAAATGTTACACTAATAATTTAATAATATTTCTTAAAGTATTCTAAAAAAATATGTTCAGTCGTAATTTAACGAGTTCATTATTTTAAATTCCACAAAAACACCTAAAACCTACTTTTGCCCGACTGTGCCAGAAGCACGGTTATGTTTTTCGAGTTATGTATGTAGGTATATACTGGGTGGCGCAAAAGTACTGACACTAAAGAAAATACTTTTTTTTTTTTATATGACATTTTCTGTCATTCTGTTGTTGAAAATTGTGTAGTGAACAAATGTAAAATACACTGAAAATAAACATGGACCGTTTTACTCCCCAAGAACGTGGAATAATTGTGTCAATGTTCTTACGGAATAATTCATCAGTGATCAGAACACAACGTGAATTTCGTCGACGATTTCCCCACCTTTGACGATTGGCAAAGCAAAAGATTGGTCGCACAATTCGACGCTTTGCCACACGCCTTGAAGCAACTGGCTCAACATTGGATAGACCTAAGTCTGGGAGACCAAGAACAGGCCGTTCAGCTGAAAATATCGATGCTGTGCGCGAAGATGTGGAAGAGTGTCCAGAAACATCAACGAGGCGACGTGCCACGCAATTGGGCATTTCCAGACGGACCCTGCAGCGTATTTTGGTGAAATACTTAAAGATGTTCCCGTATAAAACTCAAATGACTCATCAGCTGCTGCCTGCTGACCACCGAGCTCGTCTAGATTACTGCCAGCGCGTCATAAACCTCAACCTTGAAGAGGATGATTTTCCTTCAAAATTGGTTATGAGTGACGAAGCGCATTTCCATCTCTCAGGGCATGTCAATAAGCAGAATACTCGGTTCTGGGGCACTGATAATCCGCGCATTATTCAAGAAACACCTCTACACCCACTAAAAGTTACTGTATGGTGTGGCATCTGTGTTGACAGAGTGATCGGACCCTATTTTTTCGAAGACGCTGGAGGCAATGCGATAACTGTCACTGGAGAACGCTACAGAACCATGTTACGTGAGTTTTTGATACCCAGTTTGGACGAATTGGGGCTGGAGCACATCTGGTTTCAACAAGACGGCGCTACGGCACACACAGCGCGCGACACTATGGACTTAGTGAGGGACGCTTTTCCAGGCCGAGTTATCTCTCGTTTTGGCGATTTGCCTTGGCCTGCAAGATCACCCGATCTGACCAGTCCAGACTTCTTTCTTTGGGGTTTTTTGAAATCTCGGGTGTATGTGAACAAGCCACAGACTCTCGCAGCTCTAAAAGAAAACATTCGTCAAGAAATAACGAACATATCGCAGGAAGTGTAACGGCAAGTTATGCAAAATGTCATAAATAGGGCTCAAATGTGTATCAACTCTGGAGGTCACCATTTAAAAGACATCATCTTTAAATCCTAATGGTACGAAATTTAATGGCACAAATATACATTTAAAAAAATCTAAATCTAGTTTTCTAATTTAGAAAAAATGTTATAGCTGAACCAAATAGGGTCTTTACTTTTGCGCCACCCAGTATATATATTTCTTTGGCAGGCCCTAGAGCTTAAACGGCTTTATGGATTTAAGCTTGAGAGGTGTCTTTAGATTCGTCTTAATTGTGAGAGTGACACTGGATACTTTAAAATTTAAAACTGAAATGGCGTAGTTTTGCCGCCAATACCTATATACTTAGGTATGTTTAAAAAAATATCTTCAAAACCTATCGAAATAAAGGATTTTAAAAGCTGATAACAAATATTTAACTTATCCCCTATTTTACCCCCTTGGGGGTTCATTTTTATAAAACGCCGAACCATGTTGTTTTTTTTTAACTTAAATATTTAAATGTAATTTGGATTATGAAATGCTAAAAAACAAAGTAAGAAAATAAAAAAAAACCCGCCTGCGAAAAGACGGTAGATACCCTTCACATTTAATTTCATGCAGTCAGAGGCAAAATTTTGAAGTTCAACAAGATTCATTAATACCTCCGACTATCTTATTTCCGTCTTTTTGTAGGCGGGTTTATTTAATTTGTGTGCATTTGCTGAAGCACCATTCAGAGAAGTGGAACTGATGATGAAGACAGTAGTTGCCCAGCGGAAATACTCAATAATAAGTATTTTAGGTTAGGCACGGTTCGATGACTTCGATATGGTTTCGTCACAATGCACCTGGTACTTTGCCTCCATAACATCCTAAAATGGAGCTAATTGTCAAGCATCAGGTTTACTCCTTAAAAATTAACAGCCTTGCACCAGGAAAAGCAACGTTTTGTAAAAAGAAATAAGCAGTTTGGATTAGGCTGTTATAACTAAAGCGACTACTACAAAAAAAATTCTCACGCATGATCCAACTTAGGTATATAAAAGCGAACAAGTAAATAAATTTTAATCTAGTCAAATGATTGGATATATTAAAGCGGCTCAGTACTAAGTATGTATTTAGACAAAATGACTATTTCTAGGGCTATCTTATCGTTTGTACCTAGGTTGGGGTTCAATTTTCCTTTAAGTTGGGGAAATGCTCGTATTTGGTAGATAGGATAGTGTTTTCTTCGTAACATGGTATAGGTTAAAGCTGACCGTAATTAATTATGTTCGTACAATATCTACACCCGTTCCACAAACAGCTTAGCTATTCCAGAAAAGGTCAAATATACCTTATACTTACTTAGTTCAAAAACTTGAAACTTAGCCATCTGCCTACATTTTTCTGCTTTTAGATAAATGTGTTTTATATGTTTTTTTTTATTGAAAATATTAATAGGCACTTTAGAGAAAGTAATAGACAAAATAATGCATTCAAACATAGACATATGGCAAGATCGGGCTGTCTGCCAGGCATATGTCCATTATTTTACTCACGTTAATCATTTAAGTGAAAAATAATGAACACACGCTGTAGGACTGGATGAATAGAATAGCTAGATATCTATTCTACTATTTGTTGTGGCATGTAATATAAATTCCAACTATTTTAATTCGCATGGCGTCTCAATAACATCTCAATCTACAGAAAGTAACCTGCATACTCGCTCAAGCAACGTGCACATAGACATCGCTGGCAGACACAGAAACCTCGGGACACTATGAACCAATAGTTAAGTAGTGCCCATAAAAATACAAAAAAAAAGTTTTATTCTAAAACGAAGTTTAAACTTTTACGATAGTTACAAAAGTTTTTAGCGAAGTGGGAAGTGACCCACATTAGTGGAATTCGACACTCGATATTCAAAAGTTCATCTGCAGAATATGCAAAATTGAAGCGGCTACGCAAATACCGAGTAGGTGGATCGGCATTTGGAATGTGGCGCACGCCCGTGCTATCCAATCAGATTGCTTCCTATCTTTGAGACACCGCATATCACGTCCGTTAACGATCTTGGATTTCCATACGAGAACGTAATGAGGTGGTAAGAACTTTTTTCTGCGATATTCTTTTCATGTCCTTTACTGTTTCGAACTGGTGTTACTTCATCAAAGTTTTGTTTATTTGTCCAATAAATCGACCTTTGACTTTTATTTTAAACAAACGTCATACTCGAACCTTCCTGCAAATCAAAACGGGCGGAGTTTGGTATTCCTAGCAATCAGCTAAGTAATTTACTAACCATAATTTTCTACGAGTGAATACATCCCATTGACTTGCATAGTAATCATAGAGATATCTAGAAACTATAATACCTACGATAGTTATTAACTAATAATCTATTATTGAGGGTAGTATTAGGTAGTACCTATTCTTGTGTCGTCAAAACCTTTCAAATAAAATGTAATTGGATAGAAAAATAGTCATCATAATATTATTTTAAGTACAATAATAAGCCTATTATTTTTATGAAAATATGATCAATGTTTGATTCTTTGTTGGTTGATAGAAATCTTACTCTAGTAGTTATACATTTTAAATGAAACTGTGTGAAAACAATTTAATGGAAGGCATTTAAATATAGATATTGATTAGCTTAACGATGGGTGTGAAGTGTGAATCGATATTTTATCAGCACGTTATCGCGTATCTAATGGCCACTCGGCACTTAAAAGCAAATCCTGGTCTTAATAACAGCGTGTGTTTTTAATGTAATTTAAAAAATATAAGGTTTATGAATATATTTTTGGTTCTAACAAAAATATCAACGAAATTTTATTAAGGCCCGGGCCTTGTGGTTAGGTGTGTACCTACATATCTACATAATCTGTTTGGAAATAATTTAGAGATTTTTGTTACTTATAGGTATATATTATTTCGCCATAATATTTGCCAAGCAAAAACTAATAATTCTAAAAACATATACAATGTTTATTGGACCAATATTTTATCTAGAATTTACGTTTGCTTATATCTCTACCTACGCTTAGAATTTGTACAACAAACAACAAAAAGTTTTTTCCCGTCCCAATTCCGTTCCATTAATCTCGTTTTATGATATCAAAAAATCATTTTCAACATTTGTTCACAAAAATGGATGAAATTTATTTATGGGTTTGGATTATGAAATTGCCTATATTGTATTGAAAAATAATGAGTTGTCTGATATTCACGAAATTCTAAACATTTGAATACGAATACTCTTGAAATTGCTAACGATTCTAACTTTGCACAAAAAGGTTTATTTATTTTTACAAAATGTTAAAAGCATTAAGCGCTAAGCCTGAGTATAAAGGGTTACTGCTTTTGTTTAGTCAAATACGGATTTATTTGATAGATAACGTAGCTTGAATCACCAATTTAAAAAAAAAAAAAAAAAAACAAGATTCTTAGGCTATATTTTTAGGAGTAAATATCTACCAAAGTTTGTAAAAATAACAAATAAGACACACGGTATAAAGCGTACGTTCACGTTTACAATAGCTTCTCAAAGCGAGGACAGGGTCCCTTTAAGTGGAATTCCATACAAAATGTATGAATGCAAAACATACAATGGGTAAAAAAAAGGCGTGGTCAAATTCAAGAGTTGTTATGTACACATGATACTGAGTACTTGAACCTAATTATATCAAACTTAACCCTACGCGAAATCATTAGTCACTCGTTTATATATAAAGTAGATATTTTATGATTTTACTAGCTGACCCGCGCAACTTCGTTTGCGTCAGTTTTCTCCCGTTTTTGCAACATTTTTCATTGCTGCTCTGCTCCTATTGGTTGTAACGTGATGTTATATAGCCTACAGCCTTCCTCGATAAATAGGCTATCCAACACCAAAACATATTTTCAATTCGAACCCGTAGTTCCTGAGATTATCGCGTTCAAAAAACCAAACAAACTCTTCAGCTTTATATTATTAGTTTAAATTAATGTATTAATACTCTTTTGGCGCAATACACATTTTGTTTATAAGTACTATTCGCTACTGAAATTTAACAAAAAAGTGGTTGTCAGTGAAGTCGGTGTACATGATACCGTCATAAGAAAACATTGATTACATTGTTTAAGCGGCGGTAGCCTAATGGCTAAGGCATTGGTCTCGCAATCGTGAGGTCGCGGGTTCGAATCCTACCCATTATACTACCGACGTGAACCCATTTCTAACACAAACCTTTGAGCTTAGCTGGAGGGGTTAACAAGAAGTAATGTGGTACTCAATCACACATTGCTAGTTATATTTCCTTAAAAAAAAATGTAATAAACAACCATGCCTGTGACAGCTTTAGTGGACCCGGCGCATGCGCCTGACGGCCACAGTCGATAACGTTAAGGGGCGTCTAAACGGGCCATTTTTTACGACAATTTGTGGCGGCACTATTGGCAACTAATTGCTCGGCCAATAATGGCAATATGTCTACAATTGTATGGCGCATGATCCAGTCTCCTAAACGAGCTACACAACCTGGCAACAATAAAATAGAGGGTGACTGAAACAACAACAAAATTGGCCGTGAACATTGCGGAAAATAGATCGCTCAGCGATCGTCCGGCAACCATCAAATCAATATTGGAGAGTACTGCTATGTTGCCGGCCACAGCATTGCCGCCACAAATTGCCGTAATAAATAGCCTGTTTAGACGCCCCTTTATGACAATGACATATCTCCATTGGCGTTGCTTAGCGACCAGTAAATGAAACGTGAGCGGTGACGTCAAAATTTTTCGTGTGTGCACCCGGTCATCAATTTATTGATGTTTCACGTCAAAAGAAAATGCTTGATTTCCAACAGCTAAATAAAAAAAAAAACACAATACCTACTTCTATTATAATGTAACCTACATTTAGTAATATTCTAAAAATAAAGTTTATTTTAAATAACGGAAAAATCCTTTGCAAAGAAGTCTCAATAACTTTTTCAGGCCCGTAATCCGGTCTAATTCCGAGCTTTCTTTACTAAATAAATCTTCGACTATAAGGTTTTCAACTGTTAAGCCGGTCTTTACTAAGAATAAATAACTCTTCTTTGTTTTGGTTCGTCTGAGCCGACTGCTTCTGTAATATTGAAGGTCAAAGTACAAATCAAATCAATCATTTATTGCTACTAAGTGTACGTATAGATGTTACAAGATATACATATATTATGTATAGTAACTAGCTGTCTCGCGCAACTTCGTCTGCGTACATTTTCCCCGATTTTGCAACATTTCTCATTGCTGCTCCGTTCCTGTTGGTTGTAGCGTGATGTTATATAGCCTTCCTTAATAAATGGGCTATCCAACAGTGAAATAATTTTTCAACTACGGATCCTACCGCAAACAAACAAACAATTTCTTCAGTTTTATAATATTAGTATAGATTTAAAAACTTGGCGCCTTTTTAACATTGCATTATAGAAAGCACTGAACTTAAAATTAATATTCTAAATGTTCACAGAAAGATTGCCGCTTCGATGTATGAATGGGGCTTATTACTTACGTATTTAGTAACATTTATCACAATCCAAAAATAACGCCATATGGTTTCTGTAAACTCTTTACGTGTTTGTGAAAAATCATTCTCCTCTACAAGCATATTTTCGGTAGATTCATTATGCATGACTCATGTATTTTCATCAAATCTCTTGCCAAACATATAAAAAAACAACAGGTGTACATCATAAATAGCTATGCTTTGTCTTTGGAATTATTTGAAAGCAATGTACACAACAGTAGTTTAAATATATTATTTACCATGTAGGTATGTACTTGTAATAATTTTAAATTGTTACATTATAATTGTAAATTGTGTTCTTGGTTATGATATATATTTTTAATGTTAATAGCAATTGCCATACCTCCGGTTTCAATCTAAATTGATCTGTTAATATACTTATACTAAAATTATAAAGCTGAAGAGTTTGTTTGTTTGTTTATTTGAATGCGGTAATTTCAGGAACTACTGGTCCGAATTGAAAAATTCGGTCCGAATAGACCAATAGAAGCGGAGGAGTAATGAAAAATGTTGCGAAAAAGGGGAAAATGTACGCATACAAAGTTGCGCAGGACAGTTATAGTTATAGTATATAGTAGATTTGTAATTTGAATTACCGTGGATGGGAATCGTGTAAGAAAGTGCTACAAAAAGTACCTCTATACGATAGGTATAGGTTCTCAGACTTTTACTCAGCGACTCGAAGTGGAGTCCCGTGTGGGAATCGAACCCACGACCTTTTGCGTAGCAGTGCTAGTTTTGTGATTTATTATTGCCATTATCTTTTTTTTGTAAAAATTTATATATATTTACTAGCTGACGTTTGAGAATTTTTCAATTCGGACCAGTAGTTCCTGAGATTATCGCGTTCAAACAAACAAACAAACTCTACAGCTTTAGAATAATAGTATAGATAATATTTTCAAATTGACGTTTTATACAAATCACCTTTATAAATAAATTGCAATTATATTTAGCCATTTATTTGAAAGCTCACAATGTCTAGCTTAGTTAACCTAAGGTTTATTTATACTTAACTATATTAAAAATGGAGCGACGTCAGGGGGCTTACTGTAGCAATTTCACAGAGTTACATTTTAGAGCAGTTTTCCTAGATCATTAGGTAAATAGCTTTTCCAATATTGTAAAATTGGAATTGCGGTAAAACCAGGCCACGGTCCCTGTCAATCACGATATTTTCAGTTTGCGAGTCTCTTGTTGTGATTTAAACAAAATGAAAATATTTCGTTATTTTGTTTCGTAGAATGCTTGGAATGTATAAAAAATATTATTATTTGCGTCTTAATTTTCAGTTATAAGCAAAATTTATTTTGTTAAAACCTTTGGAAACATGGTTATTAAACAATGTTCATTAAGTAAAATGTAATAATAACATTTTTAGATAGTAGTATGTATCAGATTTTGTTGTTGTTTCAAAATGAATTTCGAATAATGGTTCATTTTGAATGTTATTACTATGGATATATTCAGTGTGTTTATTCTAGTGATGAGTGAGTGTAAAAGAGCACTCGCGAATGGATTAACGAATTGTGTATGTCGAAAGCAGTACATTTTACCTTTACAAACTATTTTTATTTATCAGATACTTGTACATACTAACAAAGTAAAACATCTATGTAGACGTTTACAGCTTCCTGTCAAATTATTATAATAATAATAATATAATAACCATTTATTTCACGCTACTAAGGCCCATAAGATACCAATACATACATAAAAAAACTTAATAAACTAATAAATAATTTAAACTACAATTACACAAATACGTAACATAAAAACAATAAACTAATACATAACTATATAATTAAAATTACACACGACACTGAGATTGAGACAAATTGGTAGACTATTTTGTTTTCAGATTATATAAATAATTCAATACATAGGTCCAAGTGCTTGCTACTGCGATAATGATTATAGATTACAACGACTAAATATTATCCAATTCAGACTAATATTTTAAATGTGAAAGTAACTCTGTCTGTCTGCTATGTTTTCACGCTTAAACTAATGAACTAATTTTGACGAAATTTTGTTATGGATATAATCTGAATCCAGGGAAAGGAGGGCGGGCGGAGCCATGGGCGAAAGCTAGTACATAGATAAATTTAAAATATCAAAAATCACGTATGATTTGTGAGACTTCGATCCTAAATATTTTATTTTACTTGAAAACAGAATCAAGCAGTCGCTGTCAAGAAATTGGTATCATTGGGATGTTTAATAGCCCGCTGAAATACGCTTTCATATACCTCCCCTATATTTAAATTCATTAAATTTATTTATTTTATTTATTTATTTATTTCTCACACAATCAAATGTACACAAGGATTTAACAAACATCGTTATATACAAATATGTGAGACTGGTCTCCAAGCTAGGTTAAAAACTGTGTTATGGATAACCAGGCTATTAAATAGGTAAAAAACTGTTTTTTTTTTACCCGACTGTAAAGAAGGGTTATGTTTTTCGCGCGTATCTTGTATGTATGTATGTAATATTCTTTATTACCTGATATCTCGCAATCCACTAAACGGATTTATACAATTCACACGTCGTTAAATTCGTCTTAATCGCCCAAGTGTTCTTAGATAGGTGACGTTTTTAAAAAACAAACATGGCGGCTATGAGATGTCAAAATAAAGTGGTGTGAAAAAAAAAGTTGTTTCGAATATTGCAATATGGGTATCAAATTAAAGAGCTCATCTTAAGCATTTCAAAAAGGTATAACATGATTATGACTGTTGTACTAAAAAAGTTAGTTAGCAACCATTGTTTTTTTCAATTATCAATACTTGACAATAGCTGTGATAAAACTAAGTTGCTACATCGGTTACATCCTACAACAACTAAAAAGTATTAAATTAAAAAATAAATTATAAAAATAAAAAACCCGCCTGCACAAAAAAGATGGCAACAAGATCCCCTACATAATTATACAATTTCATGCAGTCGGAGGCTGAATGAACTCGACGAACTTAGTAAAGTGCCTCCGACTGCATGAAATTGTATAATTATGTAGGGGATCTTGTTTCCATCTTTTTTGTGCAGGCGGGTTTTTTATTTTTATAATTTATTTTTTTTTCTATTTCTTTTGTCAATGTTAGTCACGTGTTTTTGGCTACAAACTCGCACTAGGCACACATCAGCACAAACACATTATCTTTGAGGCACACAGTAATGTTTTACCAGTAAAGATAACGAGCTTCGTAGAATGAAGCTAAAACAAGAAAAATTTAAAATTATGAATATAATATAAGAAATATTATTGCCTTCAGATTTTAAGCTAGCTTAAAAAAACAATTCACTGTTCCGTAGATTTTTATCTGCAGGCTAACAATAACATAACAATTCTTAACGGAAACAGACGGATTAAGGCCTAATGCACATGAGAGGTTTTTAACGTTCGTTAAAAACCTCTCATGTGCATCTCTAGACACAATAAAACCTACGTGCTCATCACACTACTTTATCTTGGGTGGGAATCGAACCCACGACCTCGAGCTTAGCAGTCGGGGTCACTAACTACTAGACCAACAGGATCGCATACCTATAGTTTCATTCAGAAATGTAATACAAATTGCTGTTGGATATAATATTATCTGCCATCTTTCTTTGAAAATTTACTATATTGAAGACTGAGAAAATGATATAGAGCAATACGTCAAAATATTTATAATTTTATTGTTACGCTATAAATAACGTGGTTCTTTCGGAACCTTTTGCTATACACTACTGTGCTCGACGATGAGTTAACCAAACAAACATCCATTAAGCAAAGTTGTAGTTTTTTATGATATTTACACTAGCGAAGCTCACTGAAATAAAACCAATTTGCCAAGTGTATACATACATGTGTATGTAGCTGGCATAGAGTCTATTTACTATGATCGTTTATGGTTAGTAAAATTTGAATTGTATTGGCTTAAACGGCTACTACACTACCCTGAATCAGGGCCCTAAATCGAGGTAGCCTTGAAATTTTTTTAGAGAATTAGGGCCCTAACTCTTATTACACAGCTCTTTTTAAGGGTTTAAGGTCCCCGATTGAGTGTAGTGTAATAAGCGCATTAGATTTCCCTCAGTATAGCCTTCAGTGTAATGCTAATTTGTCTGAAGGTAAATCTGAAGTGTCATAAACAATTTGTAATGCGTTATAGGCATGGGCGGGGAGGGGTCACAATTGGTGGATCTAACAAACTTACCACGAGAGGAGGGGTGCATTTCGCCCGACACCGATCAAGTGTAACTCGCACGCACAGGGAGGGTGACTGCCCCAAAAAAAAACCTTGGGAGGGGGTGTGGGGGCACAAATGTGCCAAGAAGTTTTATACAATACAAGAAATTTGGTACACAAAACAACCGTCTGGGGGGAGCACGTGCCCCCGTGTTCCCTCCTGGATCCGCCTATGTATAGCTATAAATTTACCCCTATTACTTGCTTTTTTGTGAAACTGCTCAATAGCATTTTGGTTTTTTACAATAGGTGCGTGTTTAACTTTACCTACCAGTAGGGAATTTGAATATTTTACTATTTCATTGCTTATATTTTTCTTTAGTTTTGTCCGTGTTTACTAATCCGCTTGCGGGGTAGATTACGGCAAAATCATTCGTAATCGCCAAGGAAATCCGTGCCCAGCAGTGAAACGTTTACTTAATGGTGTGGACGTTTAGTGAGGGTTAATGGTGACGTGCTTATCTATATCTTTTTTTTACCACCCAGTAGGAAAATATAATGATTTCGAAAACTACCATAGTCTTTATTTATAGGTAT
This sequence comes from Herminia tarsipennalis, assembly GCA_945859575.2. Classification (NCBI taxonomy): domain Eukaryota; kingdom Metazoa; phylum Arthropoda; class Insecta; order Lepidoptera; family Erebidae; genus Herminia; species Herminia tarsipennalis. The sequence continues at coordinate 14,720,533 of OX243840.2, forward strand.
TTCATATACTAACTGTTGTCGGACACTTCGTTCGCGTAGAAATCATCTATCCGTAGGATAGATGATTGTCAAAACATCGGAAAATTAATACTAAACTTATATTATAAATGTGAAAGTAATTAAGAATAGTACCACCCCATCTCTTCCCGTGGGTGTCGTCAAGGCGACTAAGGGATTTCACACCGGAGCACGGGCAGCAGCGTCCTCTGCGTACTTAAAACCTTACTGCGATCGCCAACCCGCTCGCCAAGCGTGGCGATTATGGCAATTACCCCCAGGATCTACATACTAGTAGGTTCTACTGGGGAGACCCGTGCCCAGCAGTGGGCCATCATATGGGTTGATATGAAAGTAATTTTGTCTGTCTGTCTATTACCATTTCACGTTATGAAATTATATATACTACGGGTCTTTAAAATATATTATTTGCCCGACGTTTCGACTGTATTGCAACAGCCGCGGTCATGGCTACCCGTTTCCACGGCCGAATTCCATTAAGACTCGTAGTATATATAATTTCAAAATGTGTACAAATCACGAAAGTTTATCACCGTTTTACGGTTAAAACGCTTAACCGATTTATATGAAATTTGGTATGGAGATAGTTTAAGTCCCGGGAGAGTACACATGATAGTTTTTATCGCGATAACCAACATCCACACGGGCAGAACCGCGCTCGAAAGCTAGTTAAACCATAAAATTCAATAACCGTACGATTGTTGTAGTCCATTAAAGTATATACCAATTTAATACAAATTAATAAACTTTAAAACTTAAATAACAATCGAAAACAAGACTACGTTCTACTTAAACTTTACTATTAAATAATACAAGCAGATTGGCCCAAACTGCCTACGTTTCCAAACTAGGAATTACCATAGCTATAACTCTCCAGTGTGCGTATTGATTACTTTAAGTTAAATCAATAGGTCGAATAGTATGAAGTTTAGGATATTTACTTAGCTATAGACCGAAATCTGATATAGCCGGAGGATAGGCATTAAGATACAACGGTGCAGTGTGTTCTCATCTGAATAGCTACATCATTCTAATTGGGTAGATGTCTACAATCAAAATACATTATATTATTTTAAAGTAGTTAAGTAATGAAATGGTATCTATGTTTAACGTGTTTATTTTAGAATATAGTATCACTAAAATTTGGTTTTGTATTAATACAAAAAGTAACTTTTAAGAATGGTCATCCCGCAATTGGAACAAGTCAAATGTATCTTTTTATGAAATTTTAAAGCGATTTGCTCTGTAGAGATTTGTATTACAAAGTTTTATATTCTCTTTGGACATTTGTATGCAATTGAATATTATGATGTCATTATGTTCTGGTGCCTACAAGCACTTAGGTACGTACTTTTGGTATTTATTTTGTTAATTATGAATACTATAAACAAAAACATGTTATATTGTGGACGAACATTATCTTTTTCATATAATTTAAAGGCGTATTATATATTACACTAATCACTCTATTCCCTGATTAGAGTGATTAGTGTAAAATAATGTGTTGTTTTGACATTAAAATATCCAAATAGTATTTCACAAAAAAATTGTACAGTGGGGAGGGTGAAAACGATACTGGCTTGAGTCTTATTAGCCCAGTAAGAAAGTAGATTTGATTTATTATCTATCGAATTATAACCTAACATTGACGTATAGACCTGAACCGTGCTATCCCTTTATTTAAAAAAAAATTGACTGCAATGTTTTAAAGAGAGAAAATCTCGTGCGACCTTTGACAGGTATTGCCCACAAAGTAGCGTTGTCTCTTTCTAGAGAGTGGTCAATTTTGTGAGGTTATGGTTCAGTCCTGGGGGCTTAGACAAATGCCACACGCTTCTTTTTTGGCACACGCTACTGTTGTTTTTGGTCCACCAATTCAGCAGCAGTCACGTGACGTATTGTCAACTATATGTCAAATGCATACATTTTCCCGCGTTAGCGTGTGCCAATAAATAATCAATAGTCTCTACGTCAATGAAACCTAATCTCCGAAATGTATGTCTATGGGTATGTTCCGATATGCACTGGAGCACTGTTTGGTGTGACGGTAATTTAGTATACTGCGAATCGTTCCTTTATAGTTAGCTTTACTGGTTGCTGTTTAAAACGGAACGTCGGTAGTCCGGTATACTGTCATTAACGTTTAAATAATTTAATGTGTAAAACTAATGGGATCAACACAAAAAAAAAAATTGTTACATTTAAAAATTGAATAATCAACATAATCATCAATTGAATTAATTGCATAATATCTGAATCAATAGAATTAATTCAAATTTCTGGTCGCTGTTACCTACTAAGATCACCTTACTTCGAAAACATCAGTGCTCACAGTACAAAACTGGCGACGATTTATGACGTCATATATTTCCCAAGGATACTGCAGCAGTATACTGTCGAATTCTTCCACAGTAAAAGTACTGAACAGTGGTAGCAGTGTATTTCGGAACATACGCGAAATACTTATGTATTTCAAACCATACACCTTACTACTTTGAAGCGGCGGTAGCCTAATGGCTAAGGCATCGGTCTCGTAATCGTGAGGTTGCGGGTTCGAATCCTACCCATTATACTACCGACGTGAACCCACTCCTAACACAAGCCTTTGAGCTTAGCTGGATGGGTTAACAGGATTGCTAGTAATGTGACTCAATCCCACATTACTAGTTATCTTTTTTTAAAAAAAAAATTAAAAAAAAAAAAAAAAAAAAAAATTACTAGTTTTCACCCGCGGTTCCATAGGCTATCGCAACAGTACCTTCTAGCTATCTATCTAGTTTTCATTAACATCCGTTCAGCTTTTTAGTGAGAACAAACATACTTTCGAGTTTATAATAGTGGTATGAATTTCCAATAGGTATTAGTATACACGGATAGATAGACTTTAGCTATATCTTTCTTATTTGCAAAATCAGAGCACTACAATTTTTAAACAAAAATTGTATCCCTAGTATTTCTAGCAGTATATCTGATTTCTAAGAAAGCTTCTTGTTCCTATTTATGGTATCTATAGATATACCAAAGCATCAAACGAACTGGTACACTTAAAATACTCATTTACTGTATCTATTACTGTTATATACTTACTTTCAAAAACTGAGCAATCTGGAAAACAGTCAAGCAAATCCCATCTGAAGAAAATTATGTACAGTAAGAAGCTTTTACCTAATAAGGTTTCCGATGAGGCATGTCTTCATTATTTTGGGTCATAGAGTCGATATTACTGGCGAATATGTTTTACCAACAATCATTTTGATTGACGTTATGAACAAGATATATTAAGGAAGGTAAAGTAGGAAGGTGTTCCTTTATACTTTACGTACGACGTAATATTGCAGATATAACTAACTTTCTCAATCTTGCTCAAGGTAAAATCAACTGCCCGAATCTTCATAATGACATTAACTTAAGAACACCATTTAGAAGACTGCGTAACAACGATTTGCTATACATCCCTTCATGCCATACCAACTTTTCATAGCGGCGGTAGCCTAATGGCTAAGGCATCGGTCTCGCAATCGTGAGGTCGCGGGTTCGAATCCTACCCATTATACTACTGACGTGAACCCACTCCTAACACAAGCCATTGAGCTTAGCTGGAGGGGTTAACAGGATTGCTAATGTGGACCAAAAAAAATCCCACATTGCTAGTTATCTTTTAAATAATAAAAAAAAACTTTAGGAAAAATAGCTATTTAAATTAGGTTTCCGCTGACTTCAATAATTTTACAAAATTTGTCATATAGGCTCTATTTAGCTGTATAAATATTTGTAATTTATAATTAATTTATAAGTAGATTGCATTCTGTCAATCTGTGGAAGCGTGTTATTAGCATTAGCATTTAATAACGTATTTTACGAAACTCAGCTCCCCAAATAAAATAAATCTATGAATCAAGTGATTGTGTCAGTTTTGTAATTATTACTTCATTCATTTACGAATTTAATGAATTTTTCAATAACCAGATGACTTACAACAACTGTAATAAGTGTTATATGGATGGTCTTTTTTATAAAGTTTATTATAGAATGAAGAATTTTAGAGATGTAAGAAAAGCTGCCTACGTAATAAAAGTTGATACGTGCCCCGACAGACTGTCTTTAAGGGCCGAATATGATACGAAAAGATTTGGTTACTGGCGGGGATATACTACAACGTCTAAAGCTGGTGATAATATATAAATTACGATGAGCCATCATACAAAGTTAGCGAGATAACGGACGGACAATGTTACCCATCCACTCTAATCATAGTTTAATCCACTTCTTTGTTGGTGTCTCAAGACGTCTGTGCCGTCCCACTTAGAACAAACACACCTGTAGGTACCTACGACACTCACAACATGAAACTAGATAATAGGGGTATGTTTCAACGATAATGTAATTGAGATCTTTTCTTAGACATCCACAACTAAATAATATTTGATCAAATAACTAGCTGTGCTGTAAACTTCTTCCGTGTGAAGTTGTAGTGCTGCGCTGCTCACTCCCTATCGTCACCTAGACGTTAGCGTGTTGATAAAAGTAGTCTAAGTTATATATAAGTATATCATCTACTCTTTACATCATCCGCTATCTAATACTTAAAGTCTAGCCGATTCGGAGATTAGCCGGAACGAACAGACAGAGAGATAAAAAAATAATAACTTTGTTTTTGTTATAAGTACCTGCTATAAATCTATACTTTCATATGCATTTAGTAAAAACTGTTATTTTAACATTACAATTCCATTAATAGGTAATAGTTAGCCCGCGTGAAGTTGCAGTGCTGCTCACTCCCTACAGATGTTAGCGTAATAATAAAAGTTACTACTACTAGTTAAACTAAGTTACTCCTTACATCATCAGCTGTCTGACAGTGAAAATCCCGTCAAAATTCATCCATCCGTTTCGGAGATTAGCCGGAACAAACGACCGACAGACACGAAACATGAACATTTTCATTGTTTTTTTTTTCATACTAGCTACTTGTGCCGTGTGGTGCCGGCTTAAGAATAGTACCACCCCATCTCTTCCCGTGGGTGTCGTCAAGGCGACTAAGGGATTTCACTCCGGAGGACGGGCAGCAGCGTCCTCTGCGTACTAAAAGCCTTACTGCGATCGCCAACCCGCTCGCCAAGCGTGGCGATTATGGCAATTACCCCCAGGATCTACTGGGGAGACCCGTGCCCAGCAGTGGGCCATCATATGGGTTGATATGATATGACTTATGAAACTGTTTTGTAAATAAAATTTTACATAGAAGTAGTACCTAATAGTACTACGAATAATACATTTAATTATATCGAACTACGAAGTTACATACAAAACATAATTCAACCTTTACTTCTACTTTACCGTGTATCGTATCTTATGGTGCATAAATGATTAAAAATGAGAAAAAAATCAAGTGCCCAAATCAGTTTTGAATCGTGATAGGCATTTAAAATGTTCACACTTTTATACAGGACTGATTAACGTACAGACTGCTGAACTTTAATAATTGGGTTGTACTGGCTCCTTAAGGGTACGTGCGTTTTATTTTTATCGTTTGGTAGGTACCTAGCCGAACGATAAAAATAAAACGCAAGCGCCCCACCAAGACAAAACAAGTTAGTTACAATAAAATTAATGTCGCTTAGCTTATTTATAATAACTTATTTATTCTTAATGATGTATAAACATAGCGAAAATAAAATAATTTGTGCCCTTAAACTTAATTTGTTACTTTATTACATTTATTCAGCGTAAAGATCTGATTCAAAGAATATGTAAAGACGTAGGTTGGTACTTTTATTAGTTTAGCTCGATTTTCACGCTGAATACACTCATGATTACTTCTAATACTCTTTAAAGAAAGTTAATATTGTTAGGATATTAAATAAATAAAATAGATACTTATTAACAGCTTTGTATATTTACTTTGTAACAGAAATGGTAAAGATAACATTAGGTTATCTATCAGTGAATCCAAAGCTAAATTGCGTGGGCATCTTGATGCTATGTAATCAAAATTAGATGTTGTCATTATAGTCATTAAGTTTAACAGCCAGAAACTAGAAGGAACGCGGTCATGCACATAGTAACTACAGGCAGATAACAAAGGGATAAAGCAGTAAGCGCGAAAAAGGGCCTTGAAGGTAGGCCCAGAAACCTCAATCTGGGGCAGTCATTCTGCTTGACTGAGTAGGTATTTGTAAAATGTCAAATAAGGCAGGTATTTTTGTAAGTGAATAAAGAATATCTACGTACACCTCGATAAAAATGAGGAGTCTGCTTGTACGAGTGAAGTAAAAATTATAGCATATTCATAAAGGCGTTCGGTTAGTGACTCGGTATCAAAAACAGCAGGTACCTAGGACTTTATCTATTCGTTTTGCGTTGGTAAAGAGTCCAGCATAGGTGACATAAAAGTTAGAAAATTACATAAAGGTATAAAGATTACATACTCGGAAAAGTATTTGTTTAGGTAGTTTAGTTTTTCGTGAATGGATGTGAAATCGTGATGATTATTTTCTCGTAATAAACATTTATTTGTACGTGGGACACTCAGAAAGTTTTTATGAAACTATAAACGAACTTTATATGGATAAAATATTTTAATTAAATCTATTCAAAGAACTCCTACTCCAGCCTCATACAAAGTTTCATGAGCCAGAAACAATTTTCGAAACATTTTTTTCAGTCCGCCGTCACTGCCACCTCTTCCACGGCACTTCCACTTCTCGAACGCTGCTAGCGAGTTTTCTTGCGATGAAAACTATATCACTTTTTTTATTTAAGTGTATAAAAATAAGTCCCACGGTATCAGATCAGGGCTGTAAGAAGAGTGACCCAAGACTCTGACCGGTGTTGTGGCCAGGAAGTCCCCCGTTTTGGGCGCGTAGTTAAGGTGAAACAGTATCCCGCGGAGCCCGGTGTTCGGTAGTTTGTTACTCATTGCAGACAAAACTTCTGGCAGGCTACCATTTGGCGTTGATGCGGCTTTGGTCTTGTAATGTAATTAAAACCATTACGCCGTCAAAGTGAAGAAACTAGCGAATACATTTTCCCTGCGCTTCTCGGTCGCTTCTCTTTCGTAGGCGTTTGTTCGTTTTGAAACAGCCAAACTGTAGACTGATGCTTTGTTTCTGGATCGTATTGATAAATCCAGAATTCGTCACCTGTCACAATGTCGTAAACGCTATTGTGACAGGTGGCGTAAAACAAGCAGGCTCATCTCAGGATGAGCCTGCTTATTTTTTTTAAATTATATCACGGCACTACTCCACACGGGACTGCTTTTGAGCTTCAGTGAGTTTGTGCGGCATCCAGCGTAAAACTATCCTCCTCACGCGGAGGTGCTCATGTAGAATCTTGTGAACGCTTCTCGAACCAATCTGCAGTATATGCTGAATATCTTCATATGTAATTCGTCTGTTTTCTTAAATTATTTTATTACTGCCAGCACACTTCCTTCCGTGACCGCCATCGTAGGACCACTCCTTTGTTCATACCCTAAAGTGAGGCGACTGCGCTTGAACTCGCTACGCCAAAGGTAGATGGTTGCTTTTGAAGGTCCTTCATCCATTAAAGCCATTTGAAGTTGATCAATTGACTTATCAGGTTTTAGGCCACATTTAAAATCTTAGAAAATCATCGCACAAAAATGTTTTCGATGCAGATCCATTTTTAAATGAGATACGATTATTTGGCTCTCGAAAAAATGTGGAGGGAAATTCGAACAATTTTACTAAAATAACCAAATATTTTAAAATAATTACAAGTGGCCAGTGCCATATATAAAAAACTTTCTGAGTGTCCTGGTCATGAACATTGCAATTATGAATTACTCTACAACTTCACAAATTTCTAGCCTGATGATTACAGTTTCTTTTTGCTTGATTAGGTAGGTAAGTACTCTTTGTGAATGGCTCTAAATAACTCACATTTTCTAAATGCATATTTTTACATAATTCACATTTACATACCTGCAAATTAACGGTTTTTCTTAAAAATAAATAAAGTTTATTTCAATTAAGTAGGTTATTCAAATTCAAATAAGTTAATGTTATTATGACATTATTCCTACTTGTATAAATCTTTCTTTGTGATGCAATGTTCTAGTACAGAGTCTTATTGGCTTCTTATTTTTAGAATTTTCAATGGGACTGCATGTTCAGGGTCTATAAATGCAAAGAATAATTAACATTGTCCCAAAAAGACATTTACGTAACTACCTACTATTGTAATACCTACATGACGCAATGGCGACTATAATTCTGACCTAGTTCAATTCAAACATAGCTGTTTCTGAATAGAGCTATGCTGTAGCTTTATTCAGAGAACAAACTGTACAGGAAGCCGGAATAACGCTTCGTAGAATACGTAGATATCGTAAAAGAGCCTTGTAAACCCTGGGTCTGTTTGTAAAGAATAATAAAGAAATACCTAAAGACTTGACTTGAACATAAAACGACTGTAAGAGTAATTTTGTAAGGCGTACATCAGTCTGCAAACTTTTGTCTTGTTGTCATCAAGCCGCAAATGAATAGGTTTTATTCAAAACATTTTTAGACATTAGGAAAAAAGCATTCAAAGAGTTTTGAACCCATGATCATAGAGGGTCTGCCAAAGCCGTTTACCAATACGAGCACCTGTCTTTATACTTTTAGTTCTATATATTTATTGCTATTCAATTTTCAGTCACTCCCTGTCGCTCGAATATGTTATATCTAATTACTTAACTTTACATACAAAAACCTGCAGGGAGAGGTTAAGAAGAAATGACTGGAATAATCTATATACTAATATTATAAAGCTGAAGAGTTTGTTTGTTTGAATGCGGTAATCTCAGGAACTACTGGTCCGAATTGAAATCTGTTGAGTTTTCTGTTGAGTAGTCCATTTATCGAGGAAGGCTATAGGCTATTTAACATCACCTATCACGGAGCAGCAAAGAAAAATGTTACAAAAACGGGGAAAATTAACGCATACGAAGTTGCCGGTTCATATGAATCATAATCATGAGTTCGCATATTAGCCTATAGCTAGTAAAAGAAATCAGTCCCTACAAAGTTTATATCACAGCTATAAGCCTATAACCTGTATTACACTGATTGCCGTACACGGTCATATCAAGAGCCAAATAGGGCAATTGACCACTAAACACTAGCAACCTTATCAATCACTATACAGCACCTAGTGTTCGCGTAATTGGACGCAACTGAGCTCATTATGAGTCTCGGTATTAGATTATACAAGTACGTACATAGTTACATGCCAACATAATATAATATCCACGCAATCGAGAAAACATAGGTATCTACTCATTATTAGATTATTTGCCACTAATATGAGTAAGTATGCTAGCATGTTAGTTATTTTCTCGTAGGTCGTCTTTAGCACGTATAACTCAATATACTTACAGAAATTTTATATTTAACGTAATATAATAACAATAATAATATCTTGGGACAATACAACGCTATCTGATCCCAAACTAAGCAGAGCTTGTACTATGGCAACCAGACAACTGATAAACGTACTTATATATTTCTAAATACTTACATATTAAAGATAAATAACACCCAGACACAGAATAAACCATCGTGCTCATCACACAAAGTTTTATCCTGGGTGGGGATCGAACCCACGACCTCTTGTGTAGCAAACAGACACACTCCCACAGCGCCACAGAGGCTGTCTATGTCAGTCAAAAGTCTGTTTGACGTAAGTTTTAAAGTCCATTCTGAACACAGTTGTAAATCACGACAAATTTTGTAAATGCGTGAAGTGAATTTGAAGATAATAACTCATGAACGCCATTTACCAAATATTTTATTTTATAAACGTTAAAATAGTCTAAAATATCTTTAAATTGTAATTATACATGGCACTGACTCTGTAGCTCTCGTAGGTATTTTAATTAAAAATATGCACTAAACGCAATTCTGATTATTTTAACTACATAACACAAATCCGTCTAGCAATTTTTGCTTGCAAGAGATCATATTAATAACATATCATAGATACAGCCTCAGAACCTTTGGGTTTTATTATTAGTAGAATAACTAATAACTTTAATTAGTGCTAGAGTTGCAGAACAAACGAAGCAATCGTAGATTTAATATCGACAGTTGCAATACAGAGCAATTTCCTCGAATACTTAGAAAATATACTTGTGGAGTACAAGTTCTAGGATGACGTTGTTTATACACCACTCATAAGTCATAACAGCTTATAAAGGGGTATGGCTTTCTCAAGGATTATGGAGGCTTTTACCACTATTACTACGGTTGGCAGGAGAATTTATGTCCGTGGTGAAAGTTTATTCTACGTTTCCTAGTTGTTTTATCACACTTGGAAAATAAATATTGTGTAAACCCCGCGCTTATGTTTTACTGAAAAATACGTATCTATCCAAGTGATAGATCCCTGTTATTTATAGATTACTAGCTTTCGCCCGCGGCTCCGCCCGCATGGATGTCGGTTATCGCGATAAAAACTATCCTATGTCCTTCCTCGGGACTCAAACTATCTCCATACAAAATTTCATCTAAATCGGTTTAGCTGTTTGAGCATGAAAGCGTAACAGACAGACAGACAGACAGACAGAGTTACTTTCACATTTATAATATTAGTATGGATAGTATGGATAATAGTAATATTTTTACATTTCATTACATATTTAGGAATACATTATAACTTTAAAAAAACATAAAATATATTATGGAGACTATGCTGGCTACTGGTTATTGAACAGTTTGCCAGTGCCTCCATTTGCTACTGTGATAACTATTGGCTTCTATAGCCAGTAGACTATTCTTGATATACCGCACCCGATGCATCAGGGATGCAATTCTCTTTTGCAACATGGCATAGACGTCTACATGTGCATCATAAAACATTCCCGATGCGCTACTGAAGCGGGATAATCTCCTGAAGCCGTTATTATATTGGATACGTAGAGCACTATGTATAGGTCTTTTGCGTGTAATTGTTAATTAAAAGCATCATAGTAATGAAAAAATATAAATTACTTCGTTTTAGGACGTACCTATATTGATTAGAATTAAGAGAAATTGGTACCAATTTTCCGAAACTTAATTTTGTGCAAAAGTAAATCATCAGGTTTTCATTTTCCTTGGATCGTACTGGCAGCATAATTCTTATAACTTAAAAATGATTAGTGTATTTTGGTACTAGTCATATACGCCTTTAATTCGTATGTTGATTACAGTCGAAATAAAAACTGACCTTATCCTAAAAAAAAAAAAATTCAAAGGAAAAATACTTAAATTAAAATACGTTCTTGATATTTTTTTTAACTGTGGAAACTGCATTATATGTCCGTCATCAGACTTAGTTTTAAATATTTTAGGTTGGTGTTGCTGTTCGTAAACCAATCACAAGGACGCTGTTAATTTGGTGACAACACTGATAAACTGTAGGTACTACAACTACATGACCTAATATTTCTATTGAAATTTTTTTACAAATTTATTCATAGGTACTAAAAGTTAACTAACGATATTTAAAGAGAAACATAAAGTAATTTGTCAATTTTGTGTAAAAAATGTAACGTGTAATAGGTGTAATTTTGTATATTAGATTCAGGTGGCCTTCGCAAACGGTGTCAAAGCTTGTCATTAGACTTTGTTTTAAGCGGCTCCGGTTTTTAAATTGCCGGCTTGTAACACTTTTTTCAAATTTTCCTTTACGTTTTATTCTAGAAAACAGTCTTCTAGAAAACTGCTTTTAAATGGCTTTGAAATGGTTTCTTTGTTCGTTCGTATCGTTATAAAATCACAACAACGTAAAAACATTAAATGAGAAGTAAAAGCAAGCAATAAACTAAAATATTTATGTTCCATGAAACTAAAATAATGATTGTTTTAAAACGTTGATTTTGAAACTTAGGCGGTATTACCAAATGTATTACCAAGAGCCAAAACATGCGATCATCCAAAGCGGCCAGGATACTTATGGGTCACCCTTTAAAATCATTACGTTATATAATCATTATTAGGTCAAGAAGGATAATTAAAAAAACTATAACTAAGAGATACTCTATAACAGAAGTCCTGAAAACTTATACAGCGAACACTGTAGTTCATAAGTAGGTAGGTATGTTATGTATTTTTAATTCTTTAAATTAATACGTAATATCTACATGCTATGGAACATTTCACGCACGTAGGTTTAATGTCGTAACTAAATAGCTTTTCCTAACTAAGGGGGGGGGGGGATTTAATGGCCCATCAAACCACTCGAGATTAGTATAAGCCATTGTTCCTTTATGGTCTCGTGTTTGCACTTATCCATTAAAGTATTAGTCAGTCTTGAAGAGAGCTTACCGAAATAAACTTGAACATCTCTCCTTATCCTTAAACCTATTACTTTAGCTTAAGGAACTAAATTTGATTTGCGGTCGTTTTCAGTTGATTCGATACTTTAGTTAAGAACGCGTTTGAGCCGCTCCATTATTAAAAAAAAGTCCAAGCGAATGACTGTGAACGTTTACGAGTACAAATGATCCCGTTTGAGTAATTAGATTTTTGTATTAACATAGAAAACGAGTTTACATGCAGAATGGAGATTTATATCCCAATTTAGATGGAACGAATCGTAATTGGGGATTTCATTAATGTTTATTTTACAGAAATGTCTTTTTGAGTCACGTAAACAAATACCATTTATGGTCGTGTAGAAATGTATCTTTCGTTAAATGTAAGTAGGTTATATAGGTGTAGTTACAAAGTTTTACATGACAAAAGCAGCAATGTGAAGAATGTTCAATAAGATATAACTGTGTGACTTAAAACTCTCCGTGGATACATTATTGCGGAGATATTGCATGAAAAAGCTTATAAAACTATTCGCACCCCGAATTTGTATTATCATCTTTCTATATTAAGTTACTGGTGATACATAACAAACGTGTATCCATCTACCCTATCCACCACTATAATTCATGCAGTAGGTACCGTAAGGTAATTTTGTTTGGCAACGAACATTATAATAATAATAATATCTTGGGGCAACTCACACAACACCATCTGATACCAAGCTAAGCCAAGCTTGTACCAGACAACTGATAAACATACTTATATATTTCTAAATACATAGATATCATAGATAAATGACACCCAGACACAGAATAAACCATTGTACTAATCACACAAAGTTTTATCCTGAGTGGGGATCGATCCCACGAGCTCCGGCTTAGCAGTCAGGGTCACTAACCACTAGTACCTATACGGACATTTAAACTTTCGCGTTGCATGATTATAACTATTTAATATACGGGAATTAACGCGCATTGTTTACCTTGCAACCTGGTCGAAACGTCAAGCAATTTTAAGGTAAACAATGCGCGTTAATTCCCGTATAATAAATAGTCACTAGTACCTATATTTATTGAGACTAATGTTAACTTTTTCGCTGATATTTTTTTTGTGCTCTAAGTAATTTCATAAAGAAATATCTGTTTCTAAATTGTTTAAATTAGGCACTAATATTTTTACGTAGGTATAGGTTGTAATTAAGCCACATTTTTTAAGAGAAGATTCGGTAATAAACAGAGCAATTATACCACCGTTTTAAAGCATTTATTTATTCAAATAACGTCATACAGTTCACAAATTTCTATGACAGGAAGTGTAAGACGTACCCTACGTAGGTACTTACCTCCGTATCAATGTGAACCGAAAAGAAAGATTTATCTTTGATATATTTTTCTTTCTACTTTACTTTCCTCAATTATTTCGGGGTTGACAGCTATGTGTGACATGAGAATCCGGTAATCATTGCTTTATTTTTCCAAAAATAATAAATTCGTTGTTTTAACAAATATGTAGATGAAATGATAAGCAAAGTGGATTCCTTTGTCTCTGGGGGAATCATTCAAAAACATTACGTTGGTAGACACAGACTAATAAACCACCATTATTTTTGTTTCATGTTCGTAGATATATGATAGTCAATGTGTACGATGCACAGCGCATGTTCCCTTGATAAAGTGAAAAGATAAGTGTAACTTGTTCAAGATATATATTTCCTTGAACTCAAGTATCTCTGAGTTGTATAAAACCCTTCCAAACGGCATAAGCGCACCTACTGCTCTTGACCTCGGTCTGGTGACATTATACCAGGAAATATTGCTACCACAAAGCATTGTCACGCTTCTATTCGCCCTTTAGGTAACTACTCAGCGAAATAAAATTAATGTGGACAATAAACCATCGACACAAGACAAAGATTGATCGAAAATCACATCTACGACGTTTAAGTAACTACCCCAACACATTTATTTAAATGGCGATTCGCACTAAGCACCCGCACGTCCACATCAAAGTCCTTGCCGCAGGCAATTTTTGGGGCAATAAATATCCCAGAGACATTTACTAAAACTAGAGCAACTATTAACGATATTCCCTTACACTGAATGCAGACAGTGATGCTAAAGCCGGGATAGCGGAGAGCAGTTAGTCGTAATTGAAGGGAATCGTTTTCATTTGTGGAGCTTGAAGAACATTCCCCATCCTATTTGTTAGACGAACCTACGCTTTCTGATAATTGTTTCTCTACTTCTTCCTCTTGAACATATACAACATTATTCTTGGTATAGTGCAAACCAGAAAGTAGTTTGCTCAAAATCAGTTACGCAATCCATTGGGGTAGTTTTTGAACCATGTTATATTTTTTAATTAATTAATTAATCAATCATTAATTAATTCGTTAATCATTGTAACCGTCCAAATCCTGTTCACAATGTGATGTGAAATGTGATTTTCAATAATAACCATGGATTACGTACTTCGGGACGCAATAGTGCGAAAAACACGAGACAACTTGAATGACTTTTAACTATGCAAGTTTTTAAAATTTTAAAAGTCGGTAGTTGTGGAAGTATATCGGCCTGCGTCATCATAATTTGTTAAAATGCTCTCTGTAACGAAGCAATAACAAAAGCCGTGATAGTTCTTTAACTACCGACTAGATGTCGCTACGGGGGCCTAACCCGTAAGCATATTAAGAGATAGAAGAATTTGATATCTAGTAACATAGTCCAGATAGGTGGTTCGCTTCTGGCCCCGGTTTGGCTACGGAAGTCTCGGGTTCGATTCCTGAGTCTGGATTCAAATTTTTCTATCTTTCAAAAATGCAATTATTGTATTTATAAAAAATCTAATAAACACAGTAGGTATAATAACTATGTATTTACATTATTTTGTTCCTGTAGGTAATTTTCACAAATGCCAAAACCAAGCGAAAAAGCAACTAACTGTGACATCAGTGACCGAAATAAGTTCCTCTCAATTTTTAAATAGCATTTTCAATATTCAATCAAAGCGGTAGGTATACAGATTACAGCGACAATTGGAATTTTTCAGAACGCGAGCGTGTGGTTGTTTGAGCCTTAATACAAATAAACGCATTACTTTGCCATTATCGTTTGTTTGTTCTTGGTGAAATGGCATTTGTTTGAATTCATTTTACACATGTATTTATACTGCCATGCTTTTGTACGTAAAATTAACTAAAAGCAATGTTATTTTAGTAAGTAGGTATACGTATAGGTGCGGGTTGCGGTTATAATATTAACATGTTCGCGGACAGACTTAGTTTGAATTGTGTTCTAGAATGACATAATAAATTTCTGTAAAAAAAGATTTGACGTATCGATTCGTTGTGTTGAATGATGTTATATAAATAAAATACGTCACGTCATCGTCTGCATACGTTTTGTCACTAATAGTTGAACTAATTTTGAAAATGCTAAAAAAGTAAGTCTACGTGACAGTAAGGTTTAGAGTGTTCGATACGTTGTGACACAAGATACATTGAAACGAATTTTCGCTTTTAATTACACTGAGAGAATTATTTATTTAGCGGTACGTACACAGCGACACGATCGCTGGCCTAGCTTTTCCGCACACAACCATTACTTCACAGTGCGCAGGAGCGTAGGTCAAAATAAAGTAGAATATTCGTTCGAACATATATTAGATTACGAACGCCATGACTATGACAATACCAAAATTCTCGTTTTTGCATTTTTCCGCAACTTCAAGATTTTTTTGCGGGATCATATTAAAACATATCCTTAAATTTATTTATTTCATCTATAGAAAAACTCTTTGACTAGTGACACATTTTTTTTGTGTCCTAATATTTAGGTTTTCTATATAAATTTGAGAGAGTCGAGTGCTTCGCGTAATCTACTATACCCTTAAATTCTATGCCCTAATTTCTTCGCCTGTAAATAATATTCTGTTTTTGAACGTGATTGTACGTTCTGCCGTATCAAAATCTCAAATAATGACGTTAAATCACGTTCTGTCCACGAAAGTGTTAATATTCATACAGGAATTGAACATTCTTGATAGACTCTAAACTTTGTGTTATATTGAGAAAAATATGTTAATTAATTTAAAATCTTCTCAAGTGCGTGTCCAATAGGCGGTTGTTGTAGGTGAGATGTCATTAGCGGCGCCCAGTCATAAGTGTGCTCAGAATACTTCTCTGGATTGGAGCACCTATCCTCTTGTGATGTGTGATGCGTTATAGATGCGCAGAGATGAAATGTTCCGCTTATAAAAATATAAAGCTTTAGATATCAAGCATATGGTTTTATTTGTGTATGATTTATATTTGTTATTCTGAGGTTCCTCACATAAAATTTGTGGTCGTGATTTGAATTTATGGACAGTCATTGTAGCACAGGAATTACACTAAGTGGAGGTATTACGGTTAAATGCCTACATTTTACTTGGATATAACTTTAAAATGTAATGTATGGTTTCTATGACAGAATTATTGGGTCACTCAGTAAAGACGCCATTTTGTCTGAGAGATCGTAGTAATAAGGTTTAAGTTGACTTTTTCTATTCATCTATTTTAAAAATAAAATATAATATCATAACACGCATATGCTTTTTGTTAAAAAGTTATGAATACTAAAATGTTTTTAAATTAACTAACTAAATTAAACTTACGAAAAAATAATATCTCGTAAATTAAGCTGTATTTCACCTACATATAGTAGGTGAATGATTTGTTTGTATATCAAAGTTATACAAAAATTAATCGTAGTTTTTGCAAAATAAAATTTATACAGTTAATAAGTATTCGTAAGGATAACTCAGTTTAGTAAATTTAAAAACTAAAAAACGAAAAACCTGAATAGAAAGGAAATAATATTACGTAGCAAAGTCCAATACAGTAAACTTAGCCAGAATTTAAGACCATCAAGATGTTAAACAAATCTTGCAGTTCGTACTTACATATAGTCAGTAGATTCGGTGAAGCAAGCAAAGTTCTGACAAATGGGTTCAACTTTAGATAGTCCGTATCTCTCATACGGGTATCGGAAATTAGGCGGTAGTGCTTTCACGTAAGGAAGTCGTAATGATGACGTGTTTACAGATTAGATCAATCAGCTTGTAGATATGTTAGATACAATTAGATTCCTTTTTGAATGAAATGAGAATATTAAACCACAAACTTACCTATAACTACGGTCGCCTATTTGATAGATAATATCAACAATCACACTAATCACACTAATATTATAAAGGTGAAAGTTTGTGAGTATGTGAGTGTGTATGTTTGCGTGAATAAAATATGGTATGGAGTTAGCTGACACCCTGGATTAACACATAGGCTAATAAACCGCGGGTAATACCGCGGGGCACAGCTAGTATAAAAATAATTACACTACGATTCGATACTGGTACGATATTAATAAAAGCACCCTTCTTCTCGTACCTTTACCTATATAAAGACTAAGCGGATAAAGTACTTTAGCTGTTAGTATTTCAATTAATAAAGTACTTTGACATTGACTTTCATTATTTCACGCAATTAAAATTTAAAAACAATGAAGGTGTATTTTTTAGATTAAAAAAATACTTAAATATACTACATTTCTATCCAACTCAATCTGATAGAGGTACTCGTATTTTTAGTGATAGTTTTGATCGTAAACCTTGCCGATATTTCGATAAACTTAGACACACTACGTTAGCCATAGGACCGACATTTATCAGGCTTTTTATTATCTTTAAGGACTATACATTACTTACTTCAGGTCAATATACTTACCTACTTATTTACCTATTGATACCTACTTAACAAAGCTGAATAAGGGAAATGCACAAAGAAACGAGAAAAGCTTACAAATTGACAAAAATCTTTTGTATATTCGCGTTCTTATTTTTTGGTATCGGTAAAGAGCTTTATAATTATTTTCTATAGAACGAATTCAAAAAATTTTGGGTTAATAAACATCCGATAAGATTATTTATTGTGTGTATATTTACATATAATTTTAACAAGGTGTATTATGAATTGCTTTGATGTACTTAGAGCGTTTAAATTTAACTAAGGAGTACTGGGCTGGGTACGTAAGCTGGGAATCCAATTTTCCATTTCAGTTGCTCTATTTCTTTGTAAATAACGAGCTTAATATAATCTCACTTTATTATGTTTTCATCTTTTGATTTATTTTTCTTACCCTTATACAGGTTGATTTTTAATATACTATTAACCTTCCGCTTTTGGCTTTTTACATCATACCAAATATATAAAAAAAAGTACAAATTAACCCTTCGTCACCTACCATTTACTTGTGTCGCACAACCATTTACCACACATCTGATACCCTGGAGTAAAATCGATGTTTCTTTATCAGTTTTAGGGCCTAAACCTCACAACAAACGATTTTTTTTATTTTTTTTTTATTTTTTTATTTTTAAAAAGACGACTCCCGCAGTAGGGTACAAGCCCTGTGTCGCGGGGGACTTTACAAACATACAAGTCACGAACACAAATTACACCCAGACCCGGAACAACAATTTGTGGATCACACAAAGTGATGTTCCGTGTGGGATTCGAACCCACGACCTCTTGCGTAGCAGTCGGACACACTCCCACCGCGCCACAGAGGCAGTCAAAAGATTTTACTCCAGTATAATTGTCTGTAGGTGGTTAAGGTTATTTTATTAAACAAGTAGTAAGTGATTATGGGTTAATATATTATATTTTCCAAAACTGATATTACAAAGTTATTTAGAGTTACATAAAGAAGCCACGAAAGGGAGGCCAATAGTATATTAAAAATCACCCTGTACTTCACTGTTTTATACTTCCACAACTGTATTATTCAATTTTTAAATACTTAGATACTTATAAAATAGAGATGTATATTTTGAAAATATTTAATAAAAATATAATGGTAAATAAAGTCAAATGGTCGAAACTATGCTATGAGTAGGTTTACGAACTACAAGAACTGTAAGATGTAGGTAGTCCTGTCAAGTGATTACTTACTCTGTGGTCCTGTCTGTCAGTGTTTGTGTGTGTGTGTGTGTGTGTGTGTGTGGCTGTCGGCATCGTAGCTCCCGAACGGATTAACTGATTTTGATTTTGTTTATTTTTTTGTTTGAAAGGTGAATTTGTCAGAAAGTGTTCTAAGCTATATTTAATCAGTCCGAGATGGCCGCCGCCACAAAATGGTGACTCACATTTTTTTCCACAACTACCTCAACATGGGTATTAAACAAAAAGGCTTGACTAGTAGAATACTAAACTGTGATAAATTTGAAATTCAAGATGGCCGCCACGACAAAATAGCGAATTAAATTTATTAAATTATTTAATCAGATTTGTATATTAGTTCCGTTGCAATTAAATGTTTACTCTCAACACGGATAAGTCGAAGTTACATATTGTGTAAAAAGTTTATAATAAAAACAAAATAAAAAAAAAATAAAAAAAGCCCTAATGGACATAAAAAAGATTCAAATAAAAATTTAAAACCCCCTGATAAACAGGAGGTAAGTAACCGAAGAAAATCCGTCAGGGTCTGCCACCCGCTAACCTGTTACATGCTCAAAAATATTTTAGTTCAATTCAGGGCAGTAAACAGCAGACCCGTCAGATTTTCTTCGGTTACTTACCTCCTGTTAGTCAGGGGGTTTTAAAATTTTATTTGATATTTTTTAATGTTGTTTTTTGTTATAAAAATATGTCATAGAAACTTTTAATTAAATATCACACCCACAATAATTAAAAATATTATTCAAATTTAATTTAAGGTGCTTATGGCCGTCCTAGTCGATGATTCTACCACAAAAACGCGCATAAGTGATTACACCTCACTATGAGGTCGTAAATCATAGCTTAAAATTAATATGAATTCGTTTTATCATAAACTAGTTCTGTAGACAGCCATAATTAAAAATAAATTAATATTTTGAAAGTTATATGCCTTAAAACATTTAAGAATCTTAAAAATTTTGGCGATATTCCAATGTTTGAAGGCTTATTACTTTCCAAATATTAATTTATTTTTAAATTATGGCTACCTACAGGCCTAGCTTATGATAAAACGAATTTATATCAATTTTAAGCCTTTTTAAACAGAGGAGTAATCACTTAAGCGCGTTTGTATGGTAGAATCATCGGCTAGGACGTTAAGGTTAAGTACGATTTGTGACTACTTTTATTTTTATCGACTTTTGTTTAAGTTTACCCCTGTTAGTAAAATCCTTTTGTAGTTTATAATGGCCATATGAACACAATGGAAACCCTTGGTTCATCTACTTCATGTAGGTACTATAAGTTCGATTAAATAATATTTAGATTATTATTAGCCTAGTCCGGCATTTCAAAACCTATACACTTGGCGTTCCGTTTTGATAGGTTCACTCTTTTTTTTTTCTTTTTTTTTTTGACGACTCCCGTAGTAGGGTACAAGCCCTGTGTCGCGGGGACTTTACAAACATACAAGTCACGGACACAAAGTACACCCAGACTCGGAACAACAATTTGTGGATCTCACAAAGTGGTGTCCCGTGTAGGAATCGAACCCACGACCTCTTGCGTAGCAATCGGACACGCTTCCACCGCGCTACAGAGACAGTACGAGAATGTTATCATTAATTCTATTTTGGGGGAAACCTCCATCAAGACAATAAATAATCTAAGTGCTCATTATAACCAACCACCTAATGGTTTACTTAATATAATAAGTTTATAAAATACTAGTTGACTCGTGCAACTTTGTCTGCGTAAATTTTGCTCGTTTCTGAAACTTGTTTCATTGCTGCTCTGCTCCTATTGGTCGCAGCGTAATATTATATAACCTTCCTCGATAGAAAACCAACGGTATAAGATATTTTTAACTAAGACCAGTAAGTTCCTGAGATTAGCGCGTTCAAACAAACAAACTCTGCAGCTTTATAATATTAGTATGGATTATACTATTTATTACACATAAACTAAATTAGATTGGGTATTCTCCTGGGTGTACGTATAGGCATTATCTTTTTATGACTAAGCCATGCATGTTTATTGGTAGTCAATGATCTAAGTCTAATCAGGCATGACATTATTAAATATAATGTACATATTCCATTATTTTTATTGAGCAATTCAAGGAATGATTATATTTTTTTTGGTTAAAATATAATTCAAATGAAAACAAGCTTTGAGAATGAAAGATTGGTTTTACATAACTCTACTATTTAATGCAGAAATCAATGGCGCGTTTTTGTTTACGTGAACACTGAAAAAACTGATGTTATAATTCTTCAATTTTGTACAACACGTGCTTTCTGTATAAGCAAAGGACACAGAAAACAACACGAACTTTAGTTTAAACATACAGTCGAATTAGAACCTCCTTCATTTTTGCAGTCCATTGAAAATAACAACAAAAGATGTGCTATCAAAGAGGTACCTACCTAATTAGCTGTTAAATTGTAATATCATCGAAAACATGGCTTAAGTGATATCTTGAACTTCTATCTTTATTTTAATCGTTGTTATTTTTTAGTTCATTTATGTACAGGCCTTTAAATATATATAATTAAACCACAATAACAGAAGTTATAAACTCAATCACTTGCCTGTTGTAAGCGAAAAAAAAAAAGTTAAAGTTGAGACTGTTTTGGGTAATAATCCCCTTACGTCGTCATAACTTTAGTTCACCAACTTAAAAAATAAACAAGAAATAAAACATTTTCTTTAGAATTTTGCTTTTGTGACCAAAGTTACGACGGCTTCCTATTGAGTGTTTTTTATACGAGGTAATTCTTTTAAGAAATTAAGTTAGTAAATGCTTATATTGAAAAGGGCACATGTTGGAAAATTCGAACCGCAAATAACCAATCAAGTATAAGTTGTCCCAAGATATTATATTATATTAATCTATACTAATATAATAAAGCGGAAGAGTTTGTTTGTTTGCTTTGTTTGTTTGTTAGTTTGTTTAAACGCGCTAATCTCAGGAACTACTGGTCCGATTTGAAAAATTCATATTTTGTTGGATAGCCCATTTATCGAGGAAGGCTATAGGCTATATAACATCGCTACGACTAATAGGAGCGGAGTAGCGACGTGAAATGTTGCAAAAACGGGGAAAATTTACGCATACGAAGTTGCGCGGGACAGCTAGTATGTAATAATAATGTATGTTACTGTATAATTATCATGGGACAATTCACACAGCGATGACAAGTGATAAACATATCTAAGTGTATTTTTAAGTACCTACATAGGTACTATCTTATTTATTGAGAATTTACCTACACACAGTCACAGAATAAACCACCGTGCTCATCACTCAACGTTTTAACCAGGCTACCTCTGGCTTAGAAGTCAGGGTCACTGACCACTTAACCAAAAGGCCAGTCTAGTAGAAAACGAAAACTATAAATTTTTACGACAATAAATTTGAATCAAACAAAACTAAAACCTTTTCGATTAAACTACGCTTTTAATAAAAATCCCGTACTAAAACTACCCACACTCTGAAACAGATGGACCGCTTAAAAGCTGTAACGAGTTGTACATATTTATTAAGTGTAGGGCCCTTTTCCAGTTGATCAAACCCTCCGAAGTTGGGTCCATTAAAAAAGGTTAGAAGAGTTATTAGGGGTTACATGAGATTAACTTTATGGTAGCAGACGTCGACGACAGCAACCGTCATTGTAAAGAGTTAATCCTATTTATTGAAGCTAATGTATAAATCCTTGTGGATTTTTTATTCTTACATCGTCGCGTCGCTCTGTCATTTCATTGGTTGTCGAGGTATACGACTATGAAAATCTACAGGGTCCTTATTCACTATCTTAATTTCGTTGTTGTGACATGCTCGTGCGAACTGGAAGAGGGTCACGCATGCGCGTTGATGAATTTCTAAGCGCAACCCTCTACCGCGCATGTGCGTAATACATATTTGAGCGCCCCGCGCATGCGTCTGCTTTTTTCTCTCCGCGGTTGCACCCCGCAGCTTCGCCCCCGTGGACGGACGCGGATCCAGCTTCCAAAAAGCTTATGGGCATACCATAGAGGCTGTGGGCAGGGTAGACCAAAATATTGATTTTTATTAAACTTTTACACCTGGTATACCTACTTACTTTACCTATGTAGTTTGTTATAACATTTTGATTTTTTAATATAACATTACCTTGTATATTAGGATATCAACACTGTGGATATGCGCTTGCTGCAGATGCGGTTATTGCAACTAGCTCCAAGCTACTTCCATACCAAATTTTATTATAATAGTCCAAGTAGGTAGGTAGCAAACAAGCACATTTGCGCATTCAAACAAAGCTCTTGGTAGACTGATGACTAATTAAATCACAACTGAAACAAGTAGGAATAGAAGCATAAAATTTTAGAGTAGAGTTTCATAAGTCAATAAATTTAATAGAATTTTTTAAGCTTAATCGAGTAAATATTTTATTTTAAGGCTAAATGCCTTTGCTTATTGCCCAACGTTCGACCGTATTGAAACGGCCGTGTGTTAAAATTCTATAATGTGTACAAATCGCAAAAGTTTACGGACATATATTGCAAGTTAATAAATTTACTCCTATGGGGTAATCCTAGCTATACGGAAGTGGAACACTCGAGGAAAGATGGTCCACATATACCAAAATATCTTGAAACTAATATTTCGAAGACAACAGCTTTATCCGACCGATATTGAATTGTGTAGACGCAAGTTAGTGATGATGATTGATGCGCGCCTGAAGCCGGAACCACAATACATATATTACAAGACATGTGTATTGATAGATAGGTGTATCGCCCCGGAACAGTCATATTTTTACATTATTCTTTGTTCTCCAGCGTTTCCGTTTCTGGAGTAACAATAGTGTGTTAATGATAAGTTACCTACGCTTCAGCTGTGAAAGATATCTGTATTATTTATCATTGCGATATTAAGACAAGATTATTACGTTACTAAATTGTCATTATTTGTTTCATTTACTGTTATACAACGTTTGTATTCTCACAATTAATTACTCACATAAGATTGTCGTAAAAAATCTCAGTCTTTGTAATTAATGACTTGAAAGTCGTTGTAATTAACGAATCAAGTGAAATAGGTTGTTTCTTTGTTATTCTAATTTATATATAATTATGCAGTAAGTAGGTACGTATCTATACTTAATCTTATTTTGATATTAGAATTTTCTTCATTACTTAGCCAGATACTCTAAGTTGGATTATTATTAAAACATTAATTATTGATTATACTTGAAAATGCCAAGTGAACCTTCCGAATTTAATTTAAAAACTTCTGCTTGGAACTTGGTTTAATAAATAATAAGGACTGAAAGCTAAAATTGGCTTCATACTAAATTATATCAAATAAAAAGCTTTACTTAATAACTATGAAATTCAAAAGATGTTAGATTTTTAGAATCACGTAGCAAGAATAAATTATATTTGCTAAACGGTGCTTACTAGCACTATCGTCGCGCTCTGGGTCCTACACAATGTGTTGGACAGGGAATAAATACCCAAAATTCATCTTCTGGCACCTAAGCCTACATTTTATGGATACATTTTATGAGAGGCTCTCAGCCAATATAGCGGTCGCTTGGGTGATGACTAGTCGTTTTCGGGTAGAATTGGCACTTGTAAAAGTGAGGGTTGATTTATTTTTCGCTAGTTTTTGTTGTATCGCTATAAATCAATCGAGTTTAACATGTGTCTCATGCTACCCAGATAGATAAAATGTTTTTGAAAAATAAGTCACACATTTTGTGTTCAATCAAAAGCTTTTTACGTAACTTCGTCGCAGAAACTTCACAAATTAGGTTGGTCAATAATACTCTCCTTACAAGTTATACTAACTTGTAGAATTTTATGGTTTCATAAAATAAGAAAATCGTAATCGATATAGAAGCCGTGTGGTACCGGCTTAAGAATAGTACCAACCCATCTGTTCTCGTGGGTGTCGTCAAGGCGACTAAGGGATTTCACATCGGAGGACGGGCAGCAGCGTCCTCTGCGTACTTAAAGCCTTACTGCGATCGCCAACCCGCTCGCCAAGCGTGGCGATTATGGCAATTACCCCCAGGATCTACATACTAGTAGGTTCTACTGGGGAGACCCGTGCCCAGCAGTGGGCCATCATATGGGTTGATATGAATCGATATAGGCATTTTCTTGTGCTTAGTTATAAGAACTGAGCTTCTGTACGTTGGTACCTTCATTGAATATAACCCAGGTTACAGACATTTAAGTAATGTACGCATCTGTGTGTGACCTGGGTCCATTTGCACATTGAATGAATGATAGTTACGAATTTGAAGAGCGGTCAGCGTATACCTACCAACTTCATTTTTTTCTGCTTTTGTAAATGAATGTTAGCATTCCTTCTGATTTTGTCAACAATGATCGGTGCCAAAGACGATGGATGAACGCGTGGGTGACTACGAGAATGATCAATAAGAAGTACTTAATTAACCTTTAACCACTGTTGTGTATATTTCGTTACGCCAAAAAACATAAAGGTAAAGTAACATATGAAAACAATTACAGTGTGACTATTAAAAATAAACACAAATAATTACGAATCAACAATTGTTATTTTTTGGAAAAGAAAATTTTCCTAAAAATGACATAACATTGAATTTAGGCATGTAACCTACAAATATTACTATTAAATAATAAATCAAAATATTTTTTTGTAATTATGAACCAACAGACAGAAGTAAAACAAAAAAAAACTTCTTTCTTTAAAAAAAATAATTCTGACAATGACCTGAAGCAAGCGATTTTGGTTAGATTTTTACCAATTCTTTTACCATTTATCCCCTATTTGAATTTATAGATGAACTTGTTTATCTTAAATCAATTTCTATTTCTCATCGTTAGTTTCATACTTGTTTTGCTAAGATAAATCTACACCAACGCCATCTACCTCAGTCCGATCTACTACCAACGCAGCTGAGGCAGCTCTAACGCTTCAGCAAGACATGCGTCTGATAAAGCCTTAAGTTACCACATGTTATAAGGAAGATCCTATTTTTCTTTGTTTTGGTTGTTATGACCCATGATCTGATATTTTTATGTAAAATTTGTACTAAAACAGAAAACATTAATAAATTATAGTAAAAATTTGTTACGTAGTCTACGACGTGCGGTTACACAGACCGCGGTGGAACTATAGATCGAAATTACACGCCAGAACTGTTTCTACCATCAGGTACAATGCAAACGCGACTAAACTTGGAGGTATGAACTCGGATACCTCGAGCAAGGTAATGTTTGCCAACCGTTCTAATCATTTCGATTACACAAATGCCACTGCATCACTGACACTATAATCACACTAACAGTTTGCACACACGACTATAAAAATAGCAACGTCTATCGGAAAACGCGTTGTTGAACGCTGCGACCGCTTGATTATGACTGACCGAATGAGACCAACTACTCCACTGCCGGCAGTAGTACAAAGTCACACAATCTTGAAATGAGTCAATAGACTTGTTATTTAATCAACAACTTAAGCAACTTATGCGTTGTGGCAAATGGGAGTATTGAGATATGATGGGTCTAATTTCTAAGCATTTTTGTCTAAAAATGTTTTTTTTACTAAAATAAATACCTACTTTATTATAATTTTTATAAATTATGTATTTTTTTAAAGATAACTAGCAATGTAGGATTGAGTCCCACATTACTAGCAATCTTGTTAACCCCTCCAGCTAAGCTCAAAGGCTTGTGTTAGGAGTGGGTTCACGTCGGTAGTATAATGGATAGGATTCGAACCCGCGACCTCACGATTGCGAGACCTATGCCTTAGCCATGCTACCGCCGCGCCGCTTCACTGATTTTTTAATACCATTTAATGTTTTTTTAATTATATATTTTTTAACAAAATTATATATTATTTATTTAAAAATATACCTATATTGGTTAAACAACAAGGACTAAATAAAAAAGGAGGTATGTAATAATAATAAAATTTAAATCATCATCGTGGGTTCACACGCTCGTGTTTAAAGCGATATTCAAGGGGAACGAACACGAGCGCGGGTGTGTGAATGTTCTGTTTGGACAATCCGTGTCGGGCTATTTGCCAGGTTGCGTACCGCGTATGAATCGTACCTATCATTCAAAATAGGCAGACATTTCCCTGTTTTGCCTCTTCTTCTGATATGTGAAAATCACGCAATTCCAAAAAAATATTACTTATAACCTACGTTCGTATCGAATTGATAACATACCTACTATTTTGAAGTCTGTCCTTTTTTAGCAGACTTCAAAAAAGTATCCTCGGAATCCGCAAATAGGTACGGATGGTATTTTTTCACTTGTGGGTTCGCATATTCGCGCGAATGTCAGTGACTCAGCGCGACGAAACTTGAGGAGATCATTTTGTATTTCATATTGATGTTAGCATTCCACTATACAAGAGAAAGACAATAAGCATGTTTTAACACATCACACTAAAACAATTTCGACAAAGAAAAAATAGACTTATATGTGGTTCGTGCCGTTCGCACGTACACGAGCTTCTATGCGTGCCGCATGTCTTACAAAATCGGCAATGTGGCACGTGTTGTGTTGTAGGCAACCGCTTTATTTGCATGATCGTAAACCTAACCAAATATGAGCAATATTCACTGCGATTCAATTTGGACGTACATAGACTGTGTTAAAAAATGTTTAGTAAGTACCAAGACGTACATAATAGACAAGATAACTGCTGTTAGGTATTGAAAGCTGGTCGAACTGTGACCGTATTTTTTCCGTGTTCTGCCTGTAGGTAACTTACCATTGTACCTACCAAAGTCAAAGTCAAAGTACTTTATTAATTTAGGTTACAAACTGCAACGCATATGAACGTCAAACAAAATTTGGAATAGAATGATTCTACATTTAATGCCAAGTTCGCCAGGAAACTTACGCAAGTAAAAACCATAGTATGTAAAGTAGGTATAATTCAAATTCAAAATTCAAATTCTTTATTGTACACATAGAAAAAAATATACAGACAATAAGTACAAAATAAAAGTAATTATGTACAAAGGCGAGCTTAACTCAAAATTGAGTTAAGCTAGAGTATAATCAAGTTTTATATGAACTAGCCTCCTATGGTGTGGATGGGAGCATCAACTTACAAAACAGAAGAGGGTAAAGGCAATATACCATTCGATTATTATAAGAAAAACCACTTATTATACAAATATTTATGAACGTTTTTGCAATCTATGTTTGTGTTACAATATTACAAAGTTCATGTCAGATTATTGTTATTATTGTATATTACCTACGTGTAACAGTGTGTGTATTGAGTATCATATAGAGACTCAATACGATACGTTGTGATACTAACCATCAACTGTCAATATTGTTCTAAGTATTAAATATATTTCGGGACTTAATTGCACCGATCGTGGTCACGGGTCGACCACGATCGGTGCATTTCGATCGAAACGTCGGGTAAATAAAAGGTTCGTACCTTTAAATAATTCACGCGATTACCTAAGTCCCGAAATATATCAAATATGTATAAAAATCGCGAAAGTTTAAAAGCAATAATTGTTCTACGTAGGTCATCATAGGCTTATCTTGATCAGATGATTAAAACAGCGTGACAGAATCCTCAGCATTTTACCCACCACGGACGCTGTATCGCCTGAGACGCGATTTAGGTGACGCAAGCAAGTAGGCATATGTAAGTAAAGTCGACTTCTTCAAAATCTTTGTTGACATTCTTAATAATATTGACATTGTGTTTCAGTCACAGTTCATTTACGATACTTATGTACATTACATTAATGCCATAACCTTCTGTTGCTCGTCCTCGTTATGACTTGTATTTTTTATATCGCTGTACGATTTTTTCAAGTAATTAATTGCTATTGTGCAATAGCTATTTTGGAGGTTCATTGTATGTTAGCCTGCCCTACATTCGTTTTTCAATTTATCGTACCTTGAATAGGTGCCAACAGAAATTAGGAAACTTATGTAGTTCAATTTATTTGAAAAGTAATATAACAAAAACTTTTGTTCTAGTAGATATATTACTTTTCTTTCACCTGTATCGTATAGGTAATTTACCTGGGTAACTATAAAACAATGAACTGTGTCAGAAACTTTATTATTATATTCTAGCTGTTGCCCGCGACTTTGTTCGCGAGAAAATGTTATAGAACATTTTTCATAATTATGTACCTTTCTGCCGGATCGTATTTGAGGTCTGATTGAATAACAAATGTTCATCCATCCAAACTTTAGCATTCATAACATTAGTTTAAATATATGATTCTAATGCATAAGCTACATCATTGTAAAGTTTCATTATTATATTATGTCGAAGCACCGGGGTGGCCGTATAAGCTATTAGCGGCTCTATATTCGAATTAACATTATGGTAAATGTTAATCTATCATATGAACGCGGATACTTCAAGCAAGGGAAAGTTCGCCACTCACTGACCCTATAACCACACTAACACTATGCACACACAAGTATAAAAATAGTGACAAGTCTATTGGTAGACGTGTCACTTCGACCGCTTTTTTAAGGCTGCCGAATTAGACTCAATGCTCCACTACCGGCACTTCAAAAGCCATTTTGCGGCGGCCATGTTTAAATGAGTCAATGTACTTGCTTTTTAATCCAAACAGATAATAGGTCAACGGAAATCAATTAGCGTTATAATTATTCTCCGACATATATATTTATTAAGTAATACATCCATCCTCACAAACTTTCACATTTATTATATTAGTAGGGATGTGACTCCTTGTTAATGCAGCTATTAATAGGTAAAAGACTTTTTTAAACCGGTTTCGTATTTCTTCATTACAAACAAACAAACTTTAAAGCAGAAGAAGAATATTATAAAGCTGAAGAGTTTGTTTCTTGGTTTGTTTGAATACGGTCATTTCAGGAACTACTCATTCGAATTGAAAAATTATTTCACTGTTAGATAGCCCATTTATCGAGGAAGGCTATAATAACATCACGCTACGACCAACAGAATCGGAGCGGCAATGAGAAATGTTGCAAAAACGGGGATAATTTACGCAGACGAAGTTGCGCGACACAGCTAGTATCTAATAACAGTCAAAATGGCAAAACGGAATCCTATAGTTCCGTCTATCCGTCTGTCCATCTGTCTGTCCCCAGATTAGCTCAGAGACCCTTAGTCCTATTACTAACTGTAATTTGGCATGGATTTTTCAGAGATATTTTAATTAAATATTTTAATTTAATATTTTTGGGTTTGATGACCCAAAAATATTAGAATTTCCGATGATTTGTTTACATATCGTCATAAGGATCTTATCTGTCTATCAAAAGAGTTGTTATTGTTTTGATATCTCTACTATTTTATTGAATATGATAAATAAAAACGACAAAATATTTTTCAAAGAAAAACGATAAAAACTATCCCGTGTCGTTCCCGTGACTCAAACTATTTCCATACCAAATTTCATCCAAAACGGTTAAGCAGTTTAAGCGTGAAACGTACCAGACAGACAAACAGACAGACAAAGTATGGATTATTTACAACCACAAAGGAATAGTTAGGAACATATAAAATATACTTAAGTAGGTATTACATTATTAAGTATCACTATTTCTTTTTGATCGAGAAAATCATTTCAGGGTGTAGTTTTGTTGGCTAAAGATCTCTCTCTCTCTTTCCAAGTCGCTTTAACATAAGCCTAAGATAAATAGATACGCCGTGTGGTTACCGGCTTAAGAATAGTACTACCTCATTTTTTCCCGTGGGTATCATCAAGGCGACTAAGGGATGTCATATCGGAGGACGGGCATTAGCGTCCTCTGCGTACTTTAAAGCCTTACTGCGCTCGCCAATCCGCTCGCCAAGCGTGGCGATTATGGCAAATATCCCCAGAATCTCAGGATAAGTAGGTTCTACGAGGCGTGCCCAGCAGTGGGACTACAAATGGGTTGATATGAAGATAAATAAGTTAATATCATAATTTTGCCTAAAGTTGATTTACTTTGATAGTTCCTAAGTCTATGAGTATTTTGCTTACCCAAGCTGTACTAAAAGTATGGTACCGTCTTCAAGATCAAAGACTATATCAGTGAATTGAGCAGGTCCAGATAAAAGAGGTATGAAATCGTAGTACCTAAGTCCGTGTTTGGTCCATTCATACCATGCTCTCAGGCCACAAGTCATTGCGTAGTTAGCATAGTTATTTCATTATGTATTGTAAGCGTAGCTTGTAGCACGTAGAACATGTAGCAAGAAGTGAGTTAGGAAGAAAATGTAAGAAGGAAGGGTAATAAAGTTCACATTTTTTTTGACAAAAGACAATTCCCGTATTTGGGTAAAAGCCCTGTTTCGCGGGGGACTTTACAAACATACAAATCGCGGACACAAAGTATACCCAGACACGGAACAACAATTTGTGGATCACACAAAGTGATGTCCCGTGTGGGAATCGAACCCACGACCTCTTGTTTGATTCGTTTAGACAGATACCATAAATGAACAGTACATTCGACCGACTCGCTAAGGAATGTACAAATACAATAGCCGCTTGCCTTTATCCTATGAAATATAGTCACGATTCATCATAGTCCACTAACTGACTTATTAATCAAGAAAATTTCTATCAAACTGATTAATCTATAAGGCCGGACTCCTTGAACACGATTTCAGAACATTAAAACCTTGTTTTGTGTTACGAAAAAAGCTATTGCAAAAATTCTTTATAGCAAATATTAATTATGCAAAGAGCTCAATACACTTTGAGAATTAATTTCTTAATTAGGCAAGACTGCTTCATAATAGAATTTCATTAAAATGTGTAAGTACTTAAATAAAAATGGATACATTATATCGTATTTTTAGGATTCCGTAGAAGTTAGAAAAGGAACCCTTCGTTGTACGTCTGTCTGCTTCAAGGGCTTTTCCTTGAGAAACATGACTGGTTAAGGTAGGCATATAGTTGAAATCATGTCATAAGTAATACCCAACACTGGTTTTGATTCTCTTGAAGCAATAAAAATATCAAACTTTGGTTTAAATAAAAAAATATGGACATATTTTTGACAGTCGCTAATAAAGCAAGACATGTGAAGTTGGTACCGATGGGCGAATGCGGTTGGCACCTGGCGGGTTTATTTTTCAGAAATAACGAGGTCTACATGAACTTGGTTGTAAACGGTTCCTAAAAAGAACAGCCTAAGCTTGGTAGTAACTAAACAAGTAATTACACTGCCACTTAAGTAAGTACATAAAGCAAAATGGTCATATATTACGCTTTTCTCGTTAATGATTGTTAAGTAGGTATATTCTGTGTTCTTTGTGATGTTCTTATAACGTTTTATGATACATAGATAAACTATAAATTATATTTTATGATAAAATTTAGTAACAAAAATAAGATTTCTTGATCATGTTTCATCTTTCTCAGATTTTTAAACACAACTGCGATACAAAATACATAGAGTAGTAAAATTTTCCTCAGGTAACTCGATAATAGGTTTACACAGTTCTTCGCAGGTAACTAGAATTCAAAGGGAAACCGAAAAGAATGTTGTTCTAAGGACTTCCCGCCATAGGTAGGTAGGTACAGGAGATAATCTTCATACGACATCATAAAAGACATCGTGGCTGCAATCACATGGATTTTACTGAACCAGTAATATATTTCTTGCGCCCATAATATGCTTTTATTATGATAAAGGACTTCGTACGCGTGGATCCCGCGGGATGATGTAGGTATTATACATATAAACAAAAACTG
Source organism: Herminia tarsipennalis (assembly GCA_945859575.2). Taxonomy (NCBI): domain Eukaryota; kingdom Metazoa; phylum Arthropoda; class Insecta; order Lepidoptera; family Erebidae; genus Herminia; species Herminia tarsipennalis. The sequence continues at coordinate 14,753,577 of OX243840.2, forward strand.
CTGAAAATTGCATTAAAATCCGTTGCGGAATTCAAAAGATCTAAGCGTACAGATAGCGAGAGTGACTTTATTTTATATTATGTAAATATTACCAAGCGGTTAATAGGGCAATATTCATAATGCACAGATAGAAAAATGTTTAATATGGGTGGGTAATAAGATAAAAACATTGGAATAATTAAATTGCCTGGGCTTTATGAATATTGCCTGTACCCTGTTGGGCAGAGTAATAAAGTAAGTATTTATTTTTTACCCGAGCGCAAGGAAGGGTTATGTTTTTCGCGCGGCTTGTAGGTTTGTATGTAAAATTCTTTATTACCGCATAACTATCAAAACACTAAACGGATTTACACGACTTATCCACCCAAGCAGCCCAAGTGTTCTTAGATAAGTGACGTTTAAAAAAACAAACTATTAGTCTAATATTAGTCTTTTAGAAAAAATTTAAAGTTTTAAATTTTTTTTTTGACTTACCTACTGAATATTTTTGGAAATAATCGCTCTGAAAGTCATATCTTTCTTTTTTTGATATTTTTAGATAAACATACATCTTATAGATATACATGGTACATATTGAATCGTATGACCAAAAATAATGAAAAATATCAAAAAGGAAAAACTGCGTTTCTCAACAAAAAACCCTAAGTGCATGCAAACAAACGCTCTTCTGCTAGTGCAATTATTCAAATCCTCCGGCTCAAAGCCTACGGAACCCTACACTAAACATGATCTGACATGTTCTTGCCCGGTTTTTTCAATTTTCAATACTTGGCAGCTGTGAATAAAGTAAGGGAGCGTACAATCATCTTTCACTCCAAACCAACCTCACCTGCACGCGGTACATCCTGCTGTATAACGAACGAGGCTCTGGCGACCGACTGGTGGCGGTATAACCATCCCAAATTCAAGGCGATCGCCAACCCGCCTGCCCAGCGTGGCGATTATGGGCATTACCCCCATATGCACCAAGCACAAGCGTTTGGGAAGTTACGTCAAGTTTTCTCATCGTCGATCCCACAATGCCTTAAGACTAAAGTCTTTAATCAGTGCGTCCTACCAGTCATGACATACGGAGCCGAAACGTGGACACTGACGGTACGGCTGGTCCATAAGTTCAAAGTCGCTCAGCGGGCTATGGAAAGGGCTATGCTCGGAGTTTCTCTTAGGGACAAAATCAGAAATGAGGTAATTCGGCAGAGAACCAAAGTTATCGACATAGCCTACAGGACTAGCAAGCTGAAGTGGCAGTGGGCTGGCCATATTAGCCGAAGAACCGATAACCGTTGGGGTAAACGAGTTCTTGAGTGTAGACCACGGCACGGCAAACGTAGTGTAGGACGCCCCCAGGCCAGGTGGAGTGATGATCTACGCAAAACGGCTGGCAGGAGCTGGATGCGAGAAGCCGAGGATAGAACAAAGTGGCGTGCAATTGGAGAGGCCTATCTATGTTCAGCAGTGGACTGCGATAGGCTGATGATGATGATGATGATGGTGAATAAAGTTAGTTTATACATCCTTACTACACACACTAAAGAGAATGCAATAAAAAAAAACTTAAAAAATAATACATCCCGCCTCCGCAAGAAAGATAGAAACAAGATCAACAATGGCCATTTGCTCTCACTTTGTACGGGGTAGCCAGCCCAACGTAGAGATCCAGTGCCTCACACGGATAAGTAAATAATAATAATTAGGTAGGTAATATAAGATATGAAAATGTTTACAGAAGAACAAAGTGTGCTCAATAGTTCGATGGTTTAAATTCGAATTGCAATAACAATAGCAATATTCATTATGATCAGACAATGTAGTTTTAATAAAGATTAATTACAGCGCCCGATTTAAGTTGTCATTATATAAATTACCCGGGCATTATTAATAGTGCGCAGATTGACCACTTGGTCCATACAGTTTATAGATATATTGCACCACCTTTTAGCTACATTACAGTTACATTTTAATCAATCGAGAAATTCGAAACAGAAGGTTTGACATAATGTTAGCCCTCACTGCAATACTTTAGTAAACCCCTAGTGAAAGGTTGTGTTTAATCGTCTAAAAACATCAGCCAATTTATAATCTGTGTCCTCGGCCCCCTGTGTCCCGGATATACGCAGTGTGTTACAAATTACGATATTACATTTGCTAGACGTCCGGTTCACGATTGGACCATTAATTAAATGAATCGATGTTAATTACATTTTTGTGTCTTCTCCCCCGTTTGAGAGAGGTTGTTGTATCAAATTAATTTCTCAACGACATTACAATTGATCAGAGCGTAATAAATGGCAATCGATCAATGAAAATGTTGTTGAAAGGGGCCTCTGTTGAGAATAAATTGTGGTCCGTATTGAAATACCGTCATCCTATGGCTTTTCCAGGGTGTCGTAAATGGCAAATTATCATGTATTGACATTTACTAGAAGATGTCAAAAAAAAAACCAGCGTACCCGTATTTTGTAAACAAGTTTTAAAAAATTGATAATTATTATCAGTATAAAAAACAACTCGGGCGAGAGCATGTCGGACCATGCTCAATGTAGGGTTCCGTAGCATTGAATAATTGCAACAGCAGAAGAGCGTATGTTATGGCACTTACGCCCTTTTCTTGCATAACGCAGTTTTTCAGCAATAACTCAATGACAAAAATAACAACGGTATATCCAATCATGTCAGAAGCAATCAGTTTAAAGGATTTAAGCGCTTACCTTTGTGATTTTTTAAATATATTTTTTGGTCACATTGTTCAAAAGTTAAGGGGAGAGGGGGCAATTTCAGCAACTTTCGGAGCGATTATTTCCAAAAATATACACTTAATCAAAAAAGATTATTAAAAACCTTAAAATGGTTTTAAAAGACCTGTCAAATGATGTGTAAAATGTAGAAATTTGAAAACATGTATGGAGTGCACCCGCTAAAAATATTTATTATTATTATTTAGCTATCAAACTAAGTAGCTGCTACTACAAGACACCTTTTCACTAAATTTTATCAATATTCATTAAATAGTCTCTGAGCAAAACGCCTGTGACATACGGACGGACAGATAGACAGACAGACACAGGGACATGATACAACTATAAGGGCTCCGTTTTTGCCATTTTGGCTACAGAACTCTAATAAAAAACCGGGCAAGTGCAAGTTTAATATTTCACAAACGGTGGATCCGTTTGTGAAATATTAAACTTGCACTTGCCCGGTTAACCGAAAAATACTCTGAACATCCTATAAATGTTTTTAAAAGACTTATCTATTGATACCCTACACGATATAGGAAAGGTACCCTAAAAAAAACTAAATTTTATTCTTCAACTTTGTCATATAAGTATTAAATGTATCCATGCAAAATTACAGCCTTCTAGCCAACAGTCTCTGAGCTAAGCTGCGGATGGACGGACATACAGACGGACGGATGGACATGGCGAAACTATAAGGGTTCTGTTTTGCCATTTTGGCTACGGAACCCTAAAAAAATCAAATCAAATCTGTCTCGTAGATGTTATGTAATAACTATTTACGATGTCGACGTCATAAGTTGCTACTACTTCGTTTTTTTTCTAGTATTCCTTTTTATAATCTTCAATTTAAAAACATGCTAAATTGCTAACGAATAAAGCATTTTTGTTATAAGTTTTAAGCATTGTCTGATTAGTTAATAATTTTACTGTAATCAACTAGGTACCCCATTACATAGTTTTTGGAATGTGTGTGTGCGATGTACGAACATTCCTATTTGTGATACTATGAAAGGTACCTAAATGTTATACTAAGTTAATATTATTTATGGAATATGAAACAAAAACAGCGCTCTAGTATACTCTCAAAAGGCACATTAGGAGCACGCCCACAATTCGTTAGGTCCTTCATAATGTGTAAATTCTACCGGCTATAATTTTCTAACTTAAATTATTATTCTAATGTTTATAAACATGTAATGTACCTAACTGATTGCGGTCACCACACTGGATATATTATAATGCACAAACGTGTGAGAAAACACAAGTGCACTTTCTATGCCTTCTCATAGTCCGCCGATTGTATTGGTAGTATCAGTCTCATAGCCCTGAGACGAAGAGATAGATTAGTCGCATTTCCAACGATGGCTGAAGGAGCTTGCCAAGGAACAAATATATATTTTAGTAAATGGTCACCGGGTCGACGTTGGGTGAGAATGCTTAACCTCGTTAATATCTCTAACATTTCTAGCGCTTAATTCGATGCGCTTGAGTTGACAACCGGCGGCTGCGGTAGTGCCGGTTCGTTCACTATACGTGACATCATTGTGTGTACGTATCCAAATATTTTTCCAATTCTGCTTCTCAAGTACATTTTTTACTGTACCTATGTTCGTGATTTTTTAGTTCGTCCGCGCCCGACACAGAGATTAGGCATTTACTAGTGCGAGCATTGTCTTTTGAAAAAGAAAAAATAAAAGTTACGTTGTTCGCGTTAGCGAGGATATCTTGAGAAATATAAAAACAAACAGATCTCGGTTTAATGTCACAGGCACAGATTAGGTACGAGAAGTTACAGTCGACAAATCAGAAAATTGTATCTCTCTGAGCTTTTCATGCCAGCTCAAAGATTATTATCACTAAGCTCAAGAGGTCTTACTAAGAATTGTGGGGAATTTTATGCAGGTTTATTTACAGACTCTACTAGCGTTTTATAAGTACATAGTGGTAAGGTTTTTGGGCACATTTCATGCGCAACATTATACTTGATTAATCAGCATTACTATTCAAATTAATATACTAAAAACCTACTTCAATAACTTAAATAGCTTATACATAGGCATAGATTTATTGCGATAAACCTTCATGAAATAACCTATGCGTTAATTATGACTATGAACTGTTATTCGTTTCATAACTTTATGATAGTAGCATTAGATAATGCTACTATCACGCTACTATCATAAAATACAAATGCTTCTATCAAAAAAATAAGGGTGTGAGCTTGGAGATGATGAGTTAATGAATGACTCAGGACTTTGATAGTATCTAGCATTACAAGTACCTATTTGCTATCTTCTAGCTCAAATACTTGAACCTAGAAACCGGAAATTTTGCAGACAGGTTACTTTTGTGATGTACCAGGGATAAACAGCGATTGCCAGTAACTAGAGATCTAAGAAGAGGAGAAGCCTGAACGTTGAGATAATTCAAGCTCTATAGGAGTTACAGATACAGGTACAAATACAGATAATTGAAAATAAAATAGTGTTAACATGCTTGGTCCATTAATTTAGACATACAAATAATTATTATGCATTATTTATATGAAATTTTTAAAATTATAAAATAAAATCATAATGTAATATTAATAAATTATGCTAAATCTAAGAAAATGTCAAACCAACGATTATTTATAATAAAATTAAAGTACAAACACATTGTTGTGTGAACTATATACAAAATTGTTATAGGATAATCAATAAATTATACCAAATTACAATCATCGAGATACGCATTAATATTATAATAGCATTTCTTTGTCAGAAGCTCATTTAACTTTTTTTTAAATTGATTTGTGTTTAAATCTTAGTATGAATTGGGTACTTACTTTGTTTCAAAAAAAAAAAAATGTGTATATTCTTTGTATGAATTGGGTTGATAAAATTTACGCGAGCGTAGCCGCGGGCATAAGCACATATCACATGTGATTATATATCAATTCAGTACATATTAACATGATTAAGACAATTAAAAACGTGTCAAAGATCAATTTGCTTTTAAAAATTTTCGACCCCAAGTAGGTGTTGATTTCGAGAGAGCACTTAGGCAAATTAACTGTCGGTATATATAACACAATTTGTGTGACTTTTGGGAATGTATTTGATTATAGAAAGGAAATTAAAAGCGCAAATGAACGCCTAATGGAGTAAACGCATTAGCATATTGACTTGTGCCTCTAATGTAATATAAGCACTTAGGTATTGGCGTACCTTTATGTACATAGAACTATATACAAGCGAATTCGTAGTATATCAAAGTCAAACTTTATTATAGTCCACTATGTATAGTGTTTGTTTATCACCATCAGTTGTTTATCATTTGCAAACGGATTTTTTTCTAGATTTTAACCCATCTTCCTTATAGGAAATAGGGTGTTAATAACATTATTTATTTAAGCATGTTTACTTATTAACATATATATTATATACATACATGTATATAATTAGCCTAATGGCTAAGGAATCAGTCTCGCAATCGTGAGATCGTGGTTTCGAATCCTACCCATTATCCTACCGGCGCGTAAGCCCACTCCTAACACAAGCCTTTGAGCTTAGCTGGAGGCGGTAACAAGATTGCTAGTAATGTGGGACCCACTCATAGATTGCTAGTTATCTTAAAAAAAAACAGACTATGGATTAAATTCATTACATACTAACCACAATTAGGTATTTGAAATTAAAATTTCTGAGCCTTGCCTAGCCTAAAGGCTAAGGCATCGGTCGTGAGGTCGCGGGTTCGAATCCTACCCATAAAACTACTGACGTGAACCCACTCCTAACAGAAATCGTTAAGCTTAGTTGGAGGAGTTAACAAGATTACTAGTAATGTGGAACTCAATCCCACATTGCTAGTTATCATTAAAAAAAATAAAATTATAGTTGATGGGAGGGCTGTTATGCAAGTGTGCTAGCTACAGGCATGTGTATTTTCACCATAAGGTTACTAAGTTGGTAGGTACATTTCTAATACTATGTATGTAAGTAGGTACATCGTGAGGTTAATTGTAACCAAGATATAACACGAACGTTCGTGTATACAGCTAATGTCATTATTGTACAGTACGGATCGTTTTGAGATTGTCATCTCTTTTGCCGTTCTATTTTATGTCAAATTTCTACTTTTACGTTTACCTATTACGTCGTTCAGTTAAACGTAAATCATTTGCATTGCGTGTTTGGTAATTGGAATAAACCCCAATGAATTTATACGTAATTCCGTATTCAGTAATTCAAATGTCATCGGACGGTAATTTATAAATGATTGATTTGATGTGGGTTTTACTAGGGAGTATGTTAATTTTCTCTGTAATCTAGCTACATACCTACCGTAGGTATATTTAGATAAGTCTACATTAGGCCAATGAACAAATCACCACATGTCGTATATCGTATCTATGGAATACAATATGTATATCTACCTATTCCTAAGTAAGTACATATACCCTAAATTCATAACTAAATAGTGACGTGATTTATCTTAATTGAATTCAGTATTACAATAAGCTTAATTTTACCTTATTTAAACCTTATAAAACCGAACATTGACTACATTTTATTGGTAAAAGCCGGCAAAAACACATTTACAAATGAGTGTCAATAAATACTAAGATTTACTGGTAAAACTTATGATAAACCATTAATGCATGTCACTAAAAAGTCTAACAAATCAAATATTGACTGTCAAGGCGTTATTAGTTGTTATAGACAATAACAACTTCGGGGATTTAGTACCTAAATTGCCGACCGTGGAAAACCTTTCTGCTCCTTTTAATTAATTTGTTACAAATTTCACATGTTGTCGAGTTATGCGTAATTTTATATTTCGATAAAGTTTTAAGTGTTTCAGGAGGTTAATTTTATGACGAAAACAGGCTGCGTTGAATAACGGCTCGCTCTCAGACGAAAACTCTTTGTTTTGTTCTGAGGACGTTTATATCGCTGCAACTAAACCAATTTCTTGGCATTATGGCTATCAAATTGATAGGAAGGTACTCTTATTATTAACAATGGCAATAGTTTTGTTGTTGTGTACATTAGTATTAGCATAAATATTCAATACATACAAAACTGAGTAAAGCCGTTACCCTTAACCACTATTTCGTCGCCCGGACAGTCTGACTGAATGCTAATAACACAATATAATACACTAGCTGTCCCGCGCAACTTCGTATGCGTAAATTTTCCCCGTTTTTGCAACATTTCACGTCGCTATTCCGCTCCTATTAGTCGTAGCGCGATGTTGTATAGCCTATAGCCTTCCTCGATAAATGGGCTATCCAACAAAAAAAGAATTTTTCAAATCGGACCAGTAGTTCCTGAGATTAGCGCGTTTAAACAAACAAACAAACAAACAAAGCAAACAAACAAACAAACAAAACGTTATAAAGCGTACTTATCACGAAAATCGGTCAAGTGCATGGCGGGCCACGCACAATTCCGTAGTCTCCCCCCGTCCCCTCCGAATAATGCGACTTAAGAAGTGGGTTTTCTGCTGTTTTTGTTTCATACTTACAACGTTATGCCTACTTAATAAGGAATTTGTACGACAAGTTTGTTACTTCTAATTTGATCAGCTCTTACTCGTAAATTTGTAAAGCCTACTTAGCTGTGATAAGTTTCCTTTTAATTTCACTTTAACTAGTCCGGCCGTAAATACTGTTACATAAAACTTTTCTTTTTTTTTAACTTTTTAATTACTTTGAATTTGGAACACGTTTATTATTTTTAAAAGTACTTTCGATGTCGCGCCATTTCACTTTTTTTTATTTTGTGTTCATTATCAATTTACAAAATGGATTTCACAAAGTGAGTATGGAGCCGTCGGTCATATTCCAGACACTTCAAAAGCTTGGTATATCGTACTATCAACAGATACAACAACACTTCATTTTAGTTTAAAGTAAATATTAAGCTTTACCTTTGTGATATTTTTCATATTTTTTGGTCACACTGTTCAAAAGGTAAGGGGGGGTAACAATGTACAACTTTCGGAGCTATGTTTATATGTTATGCTGTTCAAGTTCAAGTTTATTAGGAACCTTAAAACCTTAAAACCACGTTGATATTTGCAGAAAACAAACATTTTTAGCTTCTTAAAGTATGGATTGCACCCCCCAAAAATTATTTTTTATTTTTATTTACCTATCAAACTAAGTAACGGTTACTATAATACACTTTTCACCAAATTTCATCAATTTTCATTTATTAGTCTTTGAGTAAAATGCATGTGACATGGACGGACAGACAGACAGACGGACATGACGAAACTATAAGGATTCCGTTTTTGCCATTTTCGCTACGGAACGCTAAAAACACACTTGTTCAAAAAACATGGAAACAAGATCCCCCTACGTATTTATCATTATCATGCATAACATTGCCATAAATTAATCTCGATGAACTTAGTAAAGTGCCTCCGACTGCCTGCCTGATATTTTATACGTCATCTGTTTTGAGCAGGCGCGTTTTTGTTCTTTTTTAATATTTATTATTTATTTAATCTTTTTAGTGGTAACTAACTTTTAACGTAGGTATTGCCAAGTAATTGTTCCAAACGACACATATTTAAGAACAATTGGGCGGTCAAGACCAATCCAACGACGTCTTCTAATTGTAAAACCGTCTAGTAGTTTGAAGAAATGAGATAATAAAGAATATTACATACATACAAGATACACGTGAAAACATATCCCTGCAATCGGCTAAAAATATAGCTTTGTAAAAAATAATAATATTAAACATTTGTACTAAACACAAATTCGTACTTGTAGCCGTGAACAAAAATCCATTATATTTTTAATCGAAGGGGTTTAAAGTCCCTCCAAACTAATATCCCTTTGTATTGAACAGTTTCAAAACTCCTGTTATTCGAAATTTGTTTCCGATATAAAACCCTTCGGCTTATAAACACTTACCTTAAAGGGTAAAGTTTTAATATGCTGCTAATGTACCGACCTCTGTCTACTCAAACTTTGCAAGTACCATGTACCACTCTACCAATTGAGTCTATAATTTATTAATAAGTATTAGCATTTCGGAGCGGGTACATTCGTTCTGATTTCGATTACCGCAACTAAAAATATCTTGTGTTAAAATTCCCAACTAAAAATACGAGTATCTTGTCTTAAAATTCTAATTGTTTCGCATGTCGCGGCAATCGCTAAAACATTGATGATATTGTAATAAACAACCATGCCTGTGGCAGCTATAGTGGACCCGGCGCACGCGCCCTACGGCCACAAAACTTCAGCCGATCAGCCGGCGGAATGTGATATGACGGGCCGTGTGTTAGGAGTGGGTCCACGTCGGTAGTATAATAGGTAGGATTCGAACCCGCAACCTCACGATGTCCGATGCCTTAGCAATTAAGCTGCCGCCGCTTAAATGTAATTGTAAATATCTTAAAGAAAATATCAATCATAAATATCGATCATCAGATCGCGATCATAAATTGTATTTACCTTTAGATTCCTTGAAGTTTCGACCAGGTGGTAATTGAAATTTCAAATCTAAAGGTAATAAAAGCGTCATCGCGTTAATTGAAATAATAACGGGGATAAAAAGTAATAAACTAGAAATTTATAAAATCTAAAGTTCTAATAACTTTTTCATCGAATGACTGAATGAAATCTTAATTGGTGCTATAAGAACTTCAGTATTTTATTTGATGTAGTTTTAGACGATGTCCATTTGTAATTTAGAACCTTGTTAATCTGCTTGTCGGGATTGCGTTTAATGTAGGACAATAAATGTTTTATGTATTTCTTAATGTAGCAGTTTACAGACTTAACTATTTACATTCGTCCATTACAACTTAAACTGGCCATGTTGAAAGGATCGTTATGGCCGTAACGGAAGGATGTCTCCGATTAATAAATTCTGTTTTGTTGAAACATTTTTATTTAGAATCGTGTGATATTACTGTATTAAATTGTGCAAGTAGGATGTTAAACTTAGAAAGGTTGGACTGTTGACCTACCATCATTTGTTTATTGCATCTGAAGAATCAAAATAGTAAATCATGAAATGGCCGAGAAGCAATTTGGAAATTATTAGAAAATGTTGGTTGTCACAATAAATAAAAAAATAAGTTAAGCGGAAACAAGATTCATAGGACGCAATAATAAATCTTGATGAACTTAAAAATTGTGTCTTTTTGCAGGCGGGTTTATAGTTTTCAAAGTTATTTTTTACGACACCTCTCAAGTTAAAATCCATCAAGTCATTTAGGCTCTAGGTCGTGCCAAAAAAATATACATACACACATACTTACATACGTACACTCAAAAAACATAACCCTTCTTGCACAATCGGGTAAAAAATATCCTATATGATTTCTCAAATGTCAAGCTACTTTTATATCTAATTTCAATAAAATCGGACCACTATTTAAACGATTAACGCGTTCCAACCCACGTCTTAAGTTTCATAAAATCATTAAAGATTTATAGGTATGCACTAAAAAGTACCACATATTTATAGATCGATGGGAAATATTATAAAGTGCTTTATTTTTTTAGACACTAGCGAGTATAGGTACTAAGATATTTCTATGAGTGTGTAACAAGTGAACGGGTATATTATATAATGCGTAATACATGCGAGTTAAAGAGGTTTATATTCATCCCATTAACATATATACAGTAAACGTTATAGAGATAGGACCATCGCTTGTAATAACAGTGTCATGATCTAATGGACCGGTCAGCTAGCGTTATGTCCGGAACTACATTGAATACAAAACAAGAGACATTATAAAATGTAACTAACATAAATATTCTAACATTTATAATACAAGTAGATATGGTTTTAGATTCAGTTAAACTAAAATATCTATAAATTCAATCTCATCAATCGCTTAGTTCAAAAACTATTGATCTAAGTGACGGTAAAACGTTTTCAATTTATAGAGCAACAAATCTCTTTAATTAGTATCCCTTACTATCTTTATTGCCAGAGGGATTTCGTTGCTCTATAAATTGCAAACGTTTTCCCTTAGCTAGCTTTAGGCTAGACTGAATTCCTAAGAAACTGAAAATAACAATAAACGCACAGTTTATGTAAAGTTATATATATCTATGGCAACTATAATTATGTAAAGTGGTCCTACAATAACATAAGTAACCAATAAGGAAGCATTTAAAAAAAAATCCTCTCTAGAGATGGTTAAATAGAGAATTAAAGTGTGGATCTTCTCACGCAGCGAGAGCCACGGAAAACTGTTTTTTAATACCTGTAAAAATATTTTTTATTATTATATTTGTGCTTTAATATTGTAAAGGTTTTAATATTGTAAATCTATCCATCCTTTACATAAATGGTATATTTTTTTTCTTCTCGGTACAACTTACACAACATCATCTGATCCTAAACCAAGCAGAGCTTACTACTAAGGCAACCAGACAACTGATAAACGTACTTGTATATTTCTAAATACATACAAATTTTAGATAAATTACACCCAGACACAACATTTGAAGCCACACACTATAACATTTAATAAATTGAAAAGAAAATCGACACCTACTAACCGAGTTCAATTTATGTGGGGTTATTACGAGAGGCAATTATTTCGAAAGTTTACTCCCTCATACACGTAACGAGGTTAAAAATAAAACTGCTCTTAAACTAAAGTAAACAACAAAATAAACCTTTCACACCTGTTGGTTGCTGTGTCAGGGTCATTTTATAGCCACCAGTATACATACATTTATACGAGTATAGTTTCAATTAACTTCGTGTTAGAGCATTACGCTTCAGACATGACACGATCTGTTGACTAAATACAAACAACGACGTAATTGTGACAGAAACTGGTCTTAATGAGATGGCTAAGTACATACAGGCCGTATCACATTTTAGGCTGCATTAATGTCATTAATAGTCTTGCAATTTTTGAAAAACTTTAGATAGTGGAAGAAGGCAATTCTATATTTTGAGAGAGACAAGGTTCTACCAATACTAATCCTTGCTAATAATATTATAAATTCGATGTGATTTCTGACAGTATTTTTGGACCGTGGATAATCGACCGATGGTCAGTCGGCCACAGATGAATAGTACGTAAGTAAGTACGGCCGATTGTCTGTTGCCCACAGTCGAGAGGATAAATGACATGAAGTTTTTATGGTATTCTGGGCAAGGACAATTGATATTTCTTATCAGAATAACCGACATTTACACGGGCGATAGATAGTCTTGTAGATACTCTTTAGACTATGATAGACAATATCCAACCAGATATTATTATACCTACTAAGCAAAGCTTCTTAATGCTAAAGAACAAATAAAAATGTCTGTCTTAATCTTGTTCCGTGCTTTGATCTATATTCTATCTCTCTTTAGTTTTCCCCTTCTGAACTCTAATATATTTTTTCTTTTTGTTTCCTGTCATCATTCGTCATTTTATATTCTCACGTAAGAAATAAAAAGTTACTGTCTTATTGTCACGTTTTCGAAGATGTACGAAATTATTCATTAAAGTGGGGAAGTATCTATGCTCCTGGGGTGCCAAAGTTTAATGTCACTTTTGTTTTCTTTTACAACAGTGACTCGAATGTTTTTATGTTCACTCCGAAATTGTATCAACTTTTACTTTGCTCAAGTAAGTAAACAAAAAGTGTTATTTGCCAATTATCTTTAAAGTATCGTAAAATACATTATTAATTGTATTAGTAGCGTGGTGTATTTTTAGGGATTTTCGTGACATAAGAACTGGTTGTTAACTTAGTAAATAATGGCCTTTATATTTATTCATTGCCATTCCCTTTTATTTATTCATTGACTGGAGATATTGGTATAATATGTAGGTACGATATTTTTGGCCTCCTTTCTGGTTTGGAATTCCGGAACTACTATCATCACATAATCATCTAGCGTCTGTTACATTTCGACCGATAGGAATAGAGACAAGAAAAACAAATAATTTTAGAGATTTACTCAAATGTAGCTTTTGCTTGCCTCATTATGTATCTCAATATTTTTTAAAAGTATATTTACGAAGGTAGTATATGCAACACGTAAGCTAAGGTAAAGCTATAAGGTATATCTATAATAAAGTCTTTTGGCTGGCTCTTTTTATTGATAGGCACCTAATCGCAACCTGTGCGGTCGCTCGTTAGTTCATCCTCCATTCAATCCATTTCGTTTAAAGGAAATATATCTCTGCATCGTTGCCACTATGTTCCATCCCTTCCATTTAGTTCGAACTAAACGAGTCATTTTTATTGTTCCTGGGTAGCAAGGGTTTTGGCCCGTGTGATATATCAGATCAGTGTGAACTCCTTTTTATTCAAACCTTGTGCAGTTACTAAGCCTTTCTCTATACCTTTTCGGATTAGACCCAATCTTCTCTGAGCGTGGTTTGTGATCTTTATACCGTTGACCTATTTCACCACAGTACATCCAACACTACTTTTTTCCGCCCATTTGAGCGTATATTTGTTAGGTCCCGCCATGTTCCGGCTTTTGCGGTTACTTTTATTTCAGTGTATTTTTATAATTTAAAGATGCGAATGTTGTATTAGTTTTAAAAATACATTGAATTATATAGTATACTTGCTTAAAATAAACGATGTTTCAAATGCTTAAACAATATTGAATAGTATTGTAAATTTCATATTTTATTTGGGTTTTTAAACAAGGGAACAAAATTTTTGTTGAAATATTTTAATTGAAAATAGTAGTTTCCCAGAAATTTATAAGGATGCTCTATAGCGAGCATAGGTGCCAGTGCTATGTTACGCAAGGGCAAAGAGGCTGGACTTCCCGCAGCGCCGGAGAAAATGCGATTCTTAAGATCTAGACGATAAAGATTGACCAATACAAACTTGACAGTTCATCGATACTTTTCCTAAGATCATCTACCTATTATGAATAATAGCTAGTGAAAATGATTATTTGTCATATTTACTACGCGACTCTGTCATTATTCGTAATGACTAGCTATTATTATGCATACTCTCGAATTAATTATATTAACTGTAACATATATTTGAAATCAACGATCTCTAATCAAGTATACAACACCCATAAAATTCCATGCAACAAAAAATAAGTCCATTCTGTAATTTTGTGTTACCTATATAAATAGAATATTGTAGAAATAGACATATATCAGTCCATATCTATACTAATATTATAAAGCGGAAGAGTTTGTTTGTTTGTTTGTTTAAACGCGCTAATCTCAGGATCTACTGGTCCGATTTGAAAAATTCTTTTTTTTGTTGGATAGCCCATTTATCGAGGAAGGCTATAGGCTATATAACATCGCGCTACGACTAATAGGAGCGGAGAAGCGACGAGAAATGTTTCAAAAACGAGGAAAAATTACGCATACGAAGTTGCGCGGGACAGCTAGTATATACTAATATTATAAAGCTGACGGGTTTGATTGTTTGTTTATTTGAATTGAAAAATTCTTTCACTTTTGGATAGCCAATTTATCGAGGAAGGTTATAGGCTACATAACATCATGCTATATGCTATATAACGAACTCTCCCCTCAAATCATAGAACATATTTAGATAAAGGTTTCAAATTGACAAGATATATCCACAATTTTCGGATAATCGCGTATTTTAGATTTTTTAAATGTAGACTTTAGTAAGTAATGAAAAAGGATTGACTGAAGGATTGATATTTATTGATTACCAAATATTTATGAGTGCGTTTGAATAAATTCATAACATCATTTGGTGATGTTCAATAACAAAAAAAATAACTGTTTTAGATAATGGAAGAAAGTGATCACTACGTTTTATTGGAGATGGTCGATGCCAACATTTGTACAGGATTACGAACATATATTTGTACAGGATATCATTCACATTAGTTAAAATGATTTTTTGAATTGATTAGTTGGAACGGTCTTTATCATTATCGTAGACTCGAGGCACAAATTAGTGGGATACTTTTACAAGCAACGGTCAGTCAAGTACCTATTAACCTGATAGGGAACGTTGCATAACTTTGCTGAATTCTCAGATTACATGGAGACTCAGACCAATGAGTCACGAAATTCTAAAAAAATGTTTGGCACTCGGGGACTGCCGCGGTAAAGCTAATGCATAGCGTTTTTTATTAGGTAACTTAAGCAATTTTTAATTTTTTTTTTCTTTAAATTTTTTTTTAAGTTTTAAAAAAGCAATTATTTTTTTTTTTTTATTGTTAAAAAAGTTTTTTTTTAATTATAAAAATAACTGTTTTTAATTTTTTTTTCCTTTAATTTTTTTTTTTTTTTAATTAAAAGAAAAGTCATTAAAAGTTCTGCTATTCATCGATAGATGGCAAAACTAAAAAGTATCACCGCTGTGCCGGTCTGAGTGGGGGGTGTTAGGTTAATTGCATTACGGAATTTCTGGATCCGGTCTTCACGCTCTAGGCCCGCGATAGAAGCTATGCAATAGCTTAATAAAACACACGAATACCTTCGAAATCTATACTAATATTATATAGCTGAAGAGTTTGTTTAATTGTTTGTATGGTTGAACGCAATCATCTTTAGAACTACTAGTTGAATTTAAAAAAATATTTTAGTGTCGGATAGACTATTTATCAAGGAAGGCTACATAGCGTCTCGCTACGATTATTAGGAGCGTCAGTGAAAAATTGGGGGAAAATGACGCAAACGAAGTTGCACGGGTCAGTATAGATTTCATACCACCAGTCACCCATACCACAGATAATATAATACTATACTGGTACCCATACTTACAGACCAACATGACTCAAATATATGTTTTCATGTATATGTATACCTACCATCAGCCTGCTGATTGAGTAATATTGTATCTAAAGGTTCATTTCCGTGCATCGCGGCCGCGCGCGTCAGTCGTTCGTCGTAAGCCGCGCGCGGCTCGCGATCGGCCGCGATGCACGGAAAAGAACCTTAAGTATTCTTTCGGGTATTCAGAAAATATCTAATTCGTCCTTTGTCGTTAAAATTGCCGCTTGGGGTGTTGATAATATAACTATTTCGTCTCCGTAAGTAGTTGCCTACCTAATGCGAGTTGGAGAACTAGTTCCAAAGTAAGAAGGACACGTTTGCATCTTTTGTAACTACTCCCTAAGCGCAGAGAGAATACGGGGATTAAAAGGATGAAATAAGACCAAGTTATACATAAACGTACATTACGGTGAAAAAGTTTAAATTTATTTGGTTACTTTACATTATTTTAATAGATTAAGTCAGGCGCTGATCCAGAACTTTGTTTAAGGGGGGCAACATGTGACCCAGCCGTCAAGTGGGACTCACTTGCATGGCAGTGGAGGGGAGTATTTGATTCAACACCGCTACACCAGCCACCACCGCCTTGGGGAGGAGGCAGCGTCAAAATTCCCAAAAACAAAAAGGTTTTTCAGTCTATTTTGTGAGGGGGGGGGGGGGGGCAGTTGCCCTTGATGCCTTGGACCCGTGCCTGTGTCTTAAGTAGTAGGTAGATAATAATAAAGTGAACTTACGTGTACCTACATACCTAGTTCCCAAAATATAATATACCTAATAATAATATAATACTTTAGGACAACTCACACAACGCTATCTGATCCCAAACTGAGCAGAACTTGTACTATGGAAACCAGACGATTGATAAAAATACTTACCTATATAAGTATTTCTAAATACATACCTATACATTTTAAATAAATAACTCCCAGACATAGAATAAACCATCGTGCTCATCACACAAAGTTTCATCCTAGGTAGGGATCGAACCCACGACCTCCGGCATAGTAGTCAGGGTACTAACCACTAGACCAACAGGCCAGTATATTGACGTTGTCTGAAATTTCAGGATACATAAATATTTTGTTGTAAGTTCCGGTTAACTAGCATTTTTAATACGAACATGTTCAAACATCTTCAGCCATAAATCATTGTAGGAAATATAATCTTATTCTCCAACGATACATTTTATGACTAGATAAACCTAGTGGCGCCAATGCTACGTAATAGGCATTGTATACTGAACTTCGATGTATTAAAGTGACTTTTTCAGTGTTTTATATGATTACTAGATGGCGCTTGGTTACTGTTTCAAGTATACAATTACAATAACTAGATGTCGGTACTTGTCGGTTAAATTGGGGTTGTCTAACCACGTGGAAGATTAATGGGACGTATAAAGCAGGAAGCTGTGTAATAAGCAATTCAATTTAATTCTACAAGATGAAAGTGTTTGCCGGGGTCTTCGATATCGTCTTGGCACATCTAAGCTTCCGTATTGTGGTTGATTTTTCGCCACTATGTAATAAGCATTTATTAGGTTATCTTCTTTTTCAGTGTCGCGTCTAGCTACATTTATAATTTACTAGCTGTACCCCGCGGTGTTACCCGCGGTTTATTAAGCCTATGTGTCAATCCAGGGTGTCCGCTAACTTCATACAAAATTTTATTAAAATCGCTCCAGCCGTTTAGACGTGAAGAAGTAACAAACATACACACTCACATACTTTCGCCTTTATAATATTAGTGTGATTATAGGTACCTATATTTATTAGCTTATTCCCGCGTTAAGTTTAATTATAACAACCTTATCTACCTTCGTCACCTACTGTAAAGTTTCATTAAAATTCGTTCAGAAGTTTTTTGCGTGAAAAGGCAACAAATATTCTTCCCTCCAAATCCATAACAAAAGAATGAATATTTTTATTTGAATTCCTACTGGAAATAATTCGTCCAAAGATAAAAACAGAAAACAATAGTACAATTCTACTTTCATGGACTGAATTAATAACCATATTTTCATTAAAATTCCATTTAGATATGACTGTCTTCTTCATTCAGAAAAAAATAAGAAGCTTAGGAGACATTTTAATCGGCGTTCTCGGCACTATCCTTCAGCTTTTTCTGTAAGAGGTACTTCGTTTCTCATTTCAATTTTATAAATGAT
Source organism: Herminia tarsipennalis (assembly GCA_945859575.2). Classification (NCBI taxonomy): domain Eukaryota; kingdom Metazoa; phylum Arthropoda; class Insecta; order Lepidoptera; family Erebidae; genus Herminia; species Herminia tarsipennalis. The sequence continues at coordinate 14,772,204 of OX243840.2, forward strand.
TCGTAACCCCTTTTAATATTCACTATAAAATCCTGTTCGTCATTATGAAAAGAATGCTCTTCTAGATAAAGTGAACCTTTCAGTTAAAATTCCTTCTTGAGTCGAAATTACCAATCCAATATTACCTACCGGTAAACTAAATCTTTAATTTATTTTGGATAATGAGTTGGATCTTTGTGTGTAGGTTACATTTACATTATGGCGAAAAATGAAAGTGTGTTCTTTTATTATCTTTTCTCCTATTAACTAGGGAAACTAGAATGACAGGTCATTTAAACAAGTCAAAAAACTGGCGAAAAGTTTTTGCAGGACTGATTTATAGGCTATAGAATAAAAACACACATATATTGTTTAAAGCAAACCACCAACAAAAGCAGCTTAAAAGGCTTTATGCCCATAGAAATAAATGTATTTATCGTTTACTTTCCAATATTGGAAAGAAAACGATAAATTTTTACCTATATTATTTTATTTATTTATAACAAGAATAACAGTTGCTGCGTGCTAACAAATAAGTACTTACCTACAATCTACACTCGCAAGTAAACAGTCCAACGGGAACTGGATGCAATATGGAAATAATTGGTTGTCAGAAAAAACAAACCCTCAAAATTTGTACAGTTTCCACCTGAACAAATATCACGAAACTCCGTACCGATGTTATTCATGTTACTGATGAAAAATGCATGTTGTGATTCGGGGAATGCAAATTGAACAACTGATGAAAGATTGTAGGAATGCCAGCCTGTTTTAAAGAACCATTTGTTCTGAGGATTGAGATGTTACGAGTATTAATGTGCCATTCTTCGAAAATGTGCATGCATTTTGTAAAATAAGTACCCATTGCATTTTACTATTTCGATAACATGTTTGGAATTTCTCAAAGGAAAAATCTCTAAAAAGCATTGTATTGTGAGTGAGTCTTCCTGTGCACAGTTTTAAGAAAATACGTAGTTTATTTTTCGTTCTAAATTATCAAGTCTTTATCTCACCCCATTCAAAAGTTGGAACAGTGAATATTTGATTGTATTTTAAGTATTGTAGCTTGGTATCATATTTAAGTATTCGCCCAACAAAGGAAGTATCTTGTTAACTTCTTACCTATTGTTCAGAATAAGTTACAAGATTGATACTTACAAGTGAAGCAATTCATTTACGTAGAATTTCATCCCTTCGCGGCTTCGGGTTCCTTTGTTGTGTTCTAATGGTGTCGATTGCAAACGTCATCCTTCTTCCTAAAGTGCCGACAGAATGAACAAGCAGTTACATAGAACGTTACTTAGGAAGAAATTGGAATTCCAATTTCAGTATCAATACAAAATAAACACAATAGATTTGAAATAACATTACACTTACTATGTAAAACTTAAACTACCTACGTTTAGTTGAGTAACTACGTTGATACAATTCTCTTTGAGAATTTTACGGCCTGTCTTCCGAGTGACAAGCAGAAATCATCGGCATACCTAAATTGTCAGTTCCCTGTCACTCAGATGGAAACAGCAACTGAAAGGAACACGACACGGTCGACAGCGGGAGTACGCAATGAATGACAAGTGTTTGATACATTCGTACTAATTATGTACTATGTGTGTTTAGTACCCCTTTCATACGTACTTTCACATATCTATCTATACGTACCTATATGTATTATATTTTTACCCGACTGTAGGGAAGGGTTATGTTTTTCGCGCGTATCTTGTATGTATGTATGTAATATTCTTTATTACCTAATATCTCACAAACCACTGAATGAATTTATACCATTAAGACATTCTTAGATTCGTCTTGACTTCGTCTTAAGATGTCATAATAAAGAGGTGTGAGAAAAATAAGTTACTTCGAATACTGCAATATGGGTATCAAATTAAAGGGCTTATCCTAAGCATTTCAAAAAGGTACAACATGATTATGGCTGTATTAAGGTTGAAAAGTTAGTAAGTAAGCAACCATTCTTTAAAATAAAAATATATAATAAATTACTTATATATATCTTGGAAACTAGTGATATAAATTTGTTTAAGAATAATGTATTTAATATTTTACTAAATAAGGCATACTACACAGTTAAGGCTTATGTGTCGGATAATAATATCAGCATATAATATTGTTTAATTTGAACCTTATTTTTATTATTTAATCTATTGAAATTGTAATAATTGAAATAATTTGAAATTTTGGTGTATTCAATTCTGACATTCTTAGATAAATGTAAATCAGCTAATTTTGTATAGGTACTATATCGGTAGGACATAGTGCACTACACCATGTAACTAATACCATCTGTAACTTACTTTACTGTTATCTGTAACCACAAATAAATAAATAAATTTGTAATGTAAACACATAATAAACAGTTATAACTATAATAGACAAATAACTAAATATTTTATCATTTATCATATCATTATCTTTTTTTTCAATTTTCAATAATAGGTGATAATAGCTGTTATAAAATTTATTACATCCTACGACTACTCAAAAAGTATTAAATAAAAAAAAATTGCACTTTACTAAGTTCATCGAGATTCATTAATGCCTCCGACTACTTATATCTTGTTTCCATCTTTTTTTGTGCTGCCGGGATTTTTTATTTTGTATGTATTTACGTATGGCGCACTTTAATAGGGCTTTGAACCTAAACAAAACATCTGTTTTCGAAGAATAAGGGGTGAATGGGTTCGTTAAAAGGGCTATTTTTTTACGCTATGACAGCTATACAAACTGTGGTTAGTAATATAATAAATATCTTGGGACAACTCACACAACGTTATCTGATCCCAAACTAAGTAGAGCTTGTACTATGGAAACGAGACAACTGATAAACATGCTTATATATTATAGACTAGCTGTGCCCGCGACTTCGTTCGCGTGGAAGTTGGGTTTATATTAAGGTAGTTTATATTACAATTTAACTTCTGTGTAAAACATGTTGGAAACATGCTCCACAATGCTCTGTGGCATCTATGGATATTAGGGCCTAGCTTTAATCAGGGCCCAACCTATAGCAGGGTAAGCCAAGCAAATACCCAGTGCAGCAACATGAAGGGCGACAAAGTTTATGGCGACAGACGGTTAGAAGACAAATTATAAAAATTCCCATGCTTAGCACCTCGACAAAAAAGTATTTTACCAAAATGATTTGCATCACATCAAATATTATAAATATTGAAAAATTCCCCCTCTCCCCCGTCACGCGAGTACTTGGACGGTTTCGGGTTAAATGAAGCCCAAAATCGCCCAAGTACTCGCGCGAAATGTTGTGTTAAAGAGCTTCGATTCTGACTGCGAAAGGTCGAAGACTCCAACTTCGGCTCCGACACTTTTAAATCGGGCGTTTTAATCGGAGGTACCTAGGTACCTAGCGTGCGGCGGCCGCTCCTTCAAGTTAATTTATACTTAAGTAATAAAGGTATGATGGAAAAAACTCTCAGATTCCCTATGATCGCGGGTTCTGTCCTGCCCGAGCGATCTTTTTCGAGTCTAAAGTACACCCACTTTGTGTCCGTGTTTGTAAAGTCCTCCGCGAAATAGGGCTCGTGTGAGTTATGTTTTAAAAAACATCCTGTTTTTAAAACATTGCATTCCCGCGGTACTGTGATGTGTGTTCAAAGAAACAGACAAAATTCAAACATTTCTAAAATATATACTCAGATATCTTTTTTTGTGTTTAGATACTATTTCTAAACTTATTTCAATATTTTTTTTCACTCACTTTTGAAGATTCAAATATTATTTTATAATGTCTACATTGGTGAATTAAAAAATAAGTGTGTCAACCGGTCGTAAATTAAGATCATCATATATTCATATCCCTCTACGTAAGAATTTCAGTTTTTTTTTAAAATTAATTTTCCCGATTCTTTTAAATTTGTATCTAAACGCCATCTATTTTCAAAACTGGATAAGTTTCTTTTAATACTTAATGATTTTATTAAATTATACTTAAACTATCATGAATATTAAACGTAGGTAAGCAAGGTATTTAACCTTAATTTATTCACGCTATTAAGACCCGTAATATATATTTTCATAATGTGTACAAACCGCGAAAGTTTATCAACATTAATTGTAGTTAAGCAATTTTGGCACTCAGAAGAAATCGAATCACAGATGGCGCCACATGTTTTATTTTGATATGACACGGACTTAATCTTTCCTTTTTTTTTAAGCAACTAACATTTATAAAATCTAGAAAATATCAAGTAGTTACTGTTTATTTGTAATGTAATATTGGTTTTCATTTCTACATTCATATCATAATTACGATTCATGCAAAACAATGACAGAGGTGCCTATTGAAAGTGATTGATTCATATGAAAATTTGTTAAACCAAGTTAACATGTTAAAGTCGAAAATAAAAGCTTGTATAATAAGTATACCTTTAGAAAAATACTTAAAAAAGAAAAAAAAAGAAATTTAAAACAACACAAAAAGAGACTTTAAAACTTGAGACCCGATCCTCCGACCTCGCTCAATCCCGCTTCTTGTGCCAATACACCACCTCAACCGATACAAATATGGTTTAAATAGGTGATCTTAAGATAATTAAAAATGTTGTGTTTAGCTCCTTATAGTTTTAGCGTGAAGTTATTGCTTCCATAGGTTACAATTGTAAATAATGTCTTATTGTGGAAAATTTTGTGATAAACCATTATGGTGCGACAAAAAATACGTTTCTACTCGTTCCCCATAGACGTTAGCGCAATGATTCATAGTGTAAATAATGTCCTATAGTATTTACTATAAAACTGCAAATTTTCATAAAGATCCGTCAAGTAGTTACTGTTTTATAACGAAAAATAGCTACAGACATTATCCCTTACTGCTTAGCTCCTATGGGAAAGAGCGTGATAATTTATAGCCTAAATCTTAATCCGCATTTATTAGATTGCACGTGCAAAATTTCAACCGAATCTGTCAGGTAGTTTTTGCGTGATGCGTGTTCAAACAAACAGACAGACAGACAGACAGACAGACAGACAGAAAGACAGACAGACAGACAGACATTTCTAAAAATGCAGCAAAGTGTTTAAATACTCTTTTCGAACATTTCTTAATATTTTTTTTCACTAAGTTCGGCCATGTACAGACACGTGAAATTTACAATTTTATTATATGTATAGATAAATAACACCCAGACACAGAATAAACCATCATGCTTATCACACAAAGTTTTATTCCGGGTGGTTATCGAACCCACGACCTACGGTTTAACAGCCAGGGTCACTAACCACGACCAACAGACCAGTCAAATGAAAGGGTTAAATGAACAAAGGTAATTCAAAAATATTATCAATGTTTGCTTGATGCCAAGCGGCTCTAAACAAAACGGAGGGGTACTTGGTGTCTTTTTATACTAAACTCAAAACCTAACTATAGCAGAAAACAATAATCTAAAAGACTGTCGTAGTTGGGTAGGTAGCATTCATTCTTATACTTATACTATGTGTATGAGTACTGTTTCTTAAATGTAACAGAAAACACGCATCTAATTATTGCCAAATGCAAATGATCCCTGAAAAGTTGGCGGAGGCAGATGGAGTTTAAGTGACGCATACCCAACAAAGTCTCTGACGATTAATAACGGTGAAGTTAATTACTTTTAGGCAATATAACAAGGTGCCACGTAGCCGCCATTAATGGAATAAATTACACAGAATTCATCTTTCTATTTCCAAACTGACCTAGATAAACCCAGGAACAGAAATAGTAACAGTAGAGGTTGACTAGGCACTATTTTTGTATGCTCAGTATATTTAAATTGATAAATGCGCAGGCGGCCCAGAAATAGGGCAAATCCAAAGATAAAAAAGTACGTTTATTAGAATACTTGTCCTGACTGACTGACTAATTTATAAACGCAGAGCCTAAACCGTTGCGCTGTACTGCAGAACAATGGTTTGATTAGCAAAGATTACCGTGGGGAGTTTTGCAAGCAAACCATTATTCCACGCAAAAATCTCCACGGATCCCACTCCAACGAGGGCACGTAGAAGAGGGTATGTTGGAGTCGAACCGCTGACTAAAAATCACACGGTGTTGCTTACGTTGCGCGTTGGCAGCTTTACTACCACTTCGTGTAAGAAGGCGCACGTAGAATATTAATTATTATTATTATAATTATTAAGCATTATCTGTGCTTTTGCAAAGTCTCTTTCTCGGTGTTCCTAGCAGCGTGGGCGTACCCAAGGGGTCGAACTTACCCCCTCCCACCGAAATCGCAAAAGATACCTACACAGTACTCATTTGGCCGGTGTTTAGACATATGTACCAACTAAACCCCGAAAGTACGAAATCTAAATCCAGTTTCTGCTTAATCAATTTCCTGCCTTATGTATCACGAATCTACCGAACACCGCGTACTTATCAGTTTTTTTGATGTCTATGAAAACACACGAACCTCGAATCTTCGCGTTCAACACGTTCGTAATTTTTCGTCATGAAAAATGACAAAAAGTAATAAAATAAAAGTAACAAAAAATGCAATGAAAATAAATTCTTCGATCGAAAATGCAGCAGATGACTAGGCGAATAACGCCCCCATGTACATACATTCGTATAATGTGAGATCTTTTCATGCAAAAAGACCGCGATTTGTAGCAACAGAAATGATGCTGGTCCTTATTCACTTTCTTTTTTTTCCGTTTTCGCGGCAAGCCCGTGCGAACTGTCAAAATCTTGCCATTGCTAAATATAAAGATGTCCGCTGCACATGCGCTAGTTCGAACGGGCTTCCAGCGAAATCGGAGAAAAAGAACGGGAATAAGGACCCTTGAGGCGTCTATGAGAATGATCTTCACAACAAACAACCTACATAAATACAAACCGTGACTAAAGCCGGTTTACACCTATCCTTATAAAAGAAAAGCGTGTCCATGACACGCTAATTTGTATCGTACCTATGTCCATTCATTTGCTAATAGCTTTATTTTACAGCCCATTATACTTAATAGCCTTTCAACCCAGGTTTTAGTGTTGTGTCTTTCAGGTAATATAAATATTGCTGGCTTTGTCTGCAATTTCAAATTTAACTTGTTTTCTTCTTTTAGGGTTCCGTAATCAAAATGGCAAAACGGAACCCTTATAGCTTCGCCATATCCGTCCGTCCGTAGCTTAGCTCAGAGACTGTTAGTAGCTAGAACTTTTGATTATATACGAATCTACCATCCAGAGTTGAGTGAGGCTGGTAATCTGTCTGAATACAGGTCTCCTAGTACAAATACCAGTCTCTCACACACTACCAATTTTCTCTATGAATTAAAAAAAATTAAACTGTTTAATATGATGTATAATATGTGAAAATAAAAAATAAAACTATTTGTATTTGTAAAAGGAAAACTATCACAGCTAAGTAAGTTTTACAAGTTTACGAGTAACAGCCGACCAAGTAAGAAGTAACATAATTTTTGTAAAAAGTTTATGTTTAAAAAAAAAAAAACCTTACTTACCTCTGAAACAAAAACAACAGAAAACCCTTATACAGCATTATTGTGCTGGGCAACTACGGAACCCTACATTGTGCGTCTCCCGACATGCACTTGCCGGGTTTTTATTATGCAATAACGCCAGTTTTTAGAAAGATTACACTAGACACATTACATACATAAGACTACATTACTATAAAAGTTCATCAAAATCGGTTTAGTAGTGTTCACATGAAAGAGTAACAAACATCGATCATCACAAACTTTCGGATTTATAATTAAAAACATTAGATACTCAAAAGTACAAAAATTTGGTTCAATTTTCGTCTTAAAATGAATGTAAATGTAACTTAATAAATAATGTTTGAATTTTTTTTTCAATGCTATTTTTCAGTGTTTGTTCCCAGTTGACCACTTTTTATTTATGTTGGTTATTACCTGCCCATGTCCCGCAACCCTTTTATTTAAATGAAAATGTGATGGATGTTTCATAGCGTCCGTTTTTTAAGGTTACTTTTATGATATTAAATTATGGTCACACGTAGGATGATAGATTTGTGGCACCCATTTATGAAATTGGCAGGAACGCTGTTGAATAAAGAGTGGTACCAACCTAGTACCAATAAAGTAGGTAAGTAGGTTCCTGGAATAAAACAGTAACAATAGGTATCTTATCGGGCCACAGTCCCACCTCTTTCAGAATAGGGGTGACAAACAGCCCCCTATGCGGAGAATGCATGGAGGCAGAAGAAACGCCCAAACAATGTTGCAGTGTAGCTGACTAACGGGTACAACTCCTAGTATCACCGATTTTTTTTCCTGAAGCCTGCAGCAGTCTGGGCATGTCTTGTCATGCTGTTATGTCTTTCATATTGTTCTATATGGCGTAGTAGCGTAGACTCTTATGAAAACAATGTGTCAGAGAACAATGTGTCAGTCTAGCCGTGTGGTACCGGCTTAAGAATAGTACTACCCCGTCTCTTCCCGTGGGTGTCGTCAAGTCGACTAAGGGATTTCACACCGGAGGACGGGAAGCAGCGTCCTCTGCGTACTTAAAGTCTTACTGCGATCGCCAACCCGCTCGCCAAGCGTGGCGATTATGGCAATTACCCCCAGGATCTACATACTAGTAGGTTCTACTGGGGAGACCCGTGCCCAGCAGTGGGCTATCATATGGGTTGATATGTGTCAGAGAATACAAGCATTAAAGATTAGGGTCGACAGAAGAATGTTAAAGATATCGTGGACTGATAGGATGCGGAACAAGACAGTAGGTACTGCGCCGAATTAATAATAAAAACCGCAGCCTTAAATAATTGCATCAGCAAAAGAGCGTATGACCCTTACGCCCTTTTGTTGAGAAAAGTAGTTAGTCAGCTATAACGGTATATGACGGTATATCCGATCATATCCAAAATAATTTTAGTTTAAAGTATTTGTTGAGCGCTACCTTTATGCTTTTTCATATTTTAAGTTAATGGAGGTGCATGGCAAACACAATTTATGCAACTTTCGGATCAATTATTTCCAAGAATATTCACTCAATCAAAAAAAATAAATTAGAAACCTTATAATGTTTTTAAAATACCTGTCGAATAATGTGCTACAAATTGATGTTAGCCGAAATAAAAGGCTCTAAAAATATTTATTTTTATTATTTAGCTATCAAACTAAATAGCGGTCACTAGAATACACCTTTCGCCTATTTCATAAATATTCATTGAGTAGTCTCTGAGTAAAACGCCTGTGACATACGGACGGACAGACAGACAGACAGACGGACATGATGAAACTATATGGGTTCCGTTTTTTGCCATTGTTGCTACGGAACCCTAATAAAAAGGCCGAAGTTCTGAACATTATTAAACATTGTGAATTGCTGTACTCTGGACATATAATGCGTAATGGAAAATGGAGTCTTCCTCAAATAATAATACAGGGAAAGCTTCAAGATTGCCGATAAACTGACAGACGCTGCACTTCGCGGTTAAAGAACCTACACAGTGGTTCGGGATGAACACCAGGTCTCTTTTTAGAAAATTAGATAAAATTAAAATCGCCTTATTGAACGCCAACCTCCGGTAGGAGATGCCACACAAAGAAGAATACGATGTCTGGGCATACTACTGGCACTCTGGGAGTGCCAGGGTTGGCTGAAGTGAGGGATATACAACACGCACAATGGCATAACCATGAGGCTGAGTACGGTTTTTATTATATGCCCACGTAAAACTAACTAACTATGCTGGGTTATGTAAAAACTGTAAAGTCATTTAGATTTATTTTAGAAACAATAAATTATAAATTGAAAATATCTTATCTTATAATTTGAAACGAGCAATTCTTGTACAGCGATTACAATAATAATAATTACAATAAATACAAATTCATGGAATTTAGTATGCAGGGGGTTTTGGGGGCGATAAATCGATCTAGCTAGGTCTCATTTTTAGGAAACGTCGTATAAAAATAAATACCGAGAGAAGCTCGGTAATCCAGGTACTAGTACTTATAAGAAATATGCATTAGCCATACTATTATTAGAAATGTCAAAGTAACTCTGTCTGTTTGTTACCTTTTCACGCTTAAACCGCCTAACCGATTTAGATAAAACTTGGTATGGAGAAAGTTTGAGTCCCGAAGAAGGATATAGTATAGTTTTTATCGCGATAATCGACATCCACGTAGGCTGAGTACTAAAATAAATAAATAAACTAACTGGTTAAAGAATAGTACCAACCCATCTCTTCCCGTGGGTGTCGTCAAGGCGATTATAGGATTTCACACCGGAAGACGGGCAGCAGCGTCCTCTGCGTACTTTGAAGCCTTATCCGCTCACCAAGCGTGGCAATTATTAAAAAAAAAAACTATAATAAGTAGGTTTTACTGTGGAGATCCGTGCCTAGCAGTGGGACATCATAGACATTAGACATTTATTTCTGAAAAATTACAATTGTTTTGAAAATAAACCCACAAAACTATGTGATGTTAAAGCAATGTGCAACCTTTAAAGTAATGTGATCTATGTGGGTGTTTATTTCACACAATACACATTATTCTAAATCTAATACCTTAATGAAACATAGGGGTCGATGTTCTGCTTTCTCTTGTATCTATTGTTTGTTTAAGTATATTGTGATAAGAATTAGTTTTAACGAGACGCGAAGGTTATTGTACTAGCTATAAATATAAATAAGTTTTACCAAAAACTTTGTACCCGACTACGGCAATCTCTTTAGCCCTTTTACTTATAGCATTATTGATTTCAAATGATGTAATGTCACGTTATTTGTGGGTATCACAAGCTGTATAACATCACGCTACAACCAAAAAAAGCAGAGTATCAATGAAAAATGTATTAAAAACGGGAAAAATGACACAAACGAAGTTACGCGAGTCAGTTAATAGAATAATAAAAAACCTAGTAGAGACGCTAGAATAATTTGGACGTATTTGGTTGATAATTAAATCTCTATGATAATAAGTAAAGTAATGACTACTTTACTTATTATCATAGAGATTTAATTTTCATTGATACTCTGCTTTTTTTGGTTGTAGCGTGATGTTATACAGCTTGTGATACCCACAAATAACGTGACATTCTATTGGTAAAATAATTTTTGAAAATCGGTTTTGTAGATCCAGAGATTACCCCCTACAACCTCACAAACTCACAAAACTTTACCTTTATAATATTATGGTATATAGTCTAGATATAACCTTTTGCAATGTATTTGCAGGAAGTTTAAATAAATAAATACAATATAGATTATTATAGATACAACGCAATTATAGAGTTAATGCAAACAAAACTAGCAACGTGTTTAGTATCAAATGAATGTGCTAATTAAGCCCTTTAGCACAGCATATTTAAAACAATAAATAAAAATACCATATTTACATGCATAGATATGCTATGTGCTTATCATTATGAAAGAAAATCAAGCATATGTCACCCGGACCATAACAACGAATCGAATGACACCTTATTCATCGAAATCAGATGAGTAGTTTAGGCGCAACGGTGGAACATACGCAAATACAAACAAAGACGGCTAAAAAAATTCGCCGTAGTCGAGTGAATAGATATGTAGACAAAGTTGACGGTAATCATGCGCACAGATTAACCGCTCTCACAGATTGGCCGAAATAGGGTATTCTACTTCAAAAAAAATATTTAGAATCAAATCCCCACTTTACATTTATACCTATTATGTAAAGTGGGGATTTGTTTTTTTTTCACACCTATAACATCGTGTGGGGTATCAATAGATAGGTATTTTAAAAACGTTTCAGGGTTGTGAAGACAATTTTTAGATTTAGGGATCCTTTTGATTTCCTTTTTTAAATGGTTGGGTATGTGTAAAATATTAGCGGCAGTAGTATATATAGTGAAATTAAAAGGAAAACTATCACAGCTAATTTACAAGTTTACGAGTAACAGCTGATCAAATGAGAAGTAACAAAATTTTCGTACAAATTCCATTGAAAATTATTATTTAGTAGGTTTATAGGGCAGTGTTTCTGTTGTGTTTGTTTCATACTGATAACGTTGTAAGTATGAAACAAAAACAACAGATAACCCATTTTAGTCGGATGGGAACCCTACATTGTGCGTGGCCCGACGAATCTCAAAAGATTCCACGTAATATTTTGAGATTACGTGGGCTCGGCTCGGCAAAGAAATTGAAAAAAAAACAACGAGTTCCTGCGCTGGAAAGTAAATATGTTACTTAGGGGCTCCAGCAATCAAAAAAATCTGGAAGTCCTGGGTAACATATTGAGGAACTCTATTATAAAATTTCGAGCCATTTTGTAATGACTTCAAAAGTTACAGCATTTTTATAAAGAATTAAAAAAAAAACGCATTACTGACTTCGGTTTTTCAGTTCTGAAACTGCTGGGTAATCAGCATCACGTGGAAATCTCTTATATTTTTTTTTTAATGCTTTGGACTTTCCGTTTGTCAGCTAGTTTGTTAGCTAACTTGTCGGCTAGTTTCAACGACAAGACACAAGTAGCTAAATACCTATTTATGATTGTAGGTTCTAAAAAATAAATTTCCCAAAAAGTTAAAACCGAATGGTGTATATTGTGAAACCATTATTAAACTTCAAAAAATCCCCCGCATAAAAGTTATTAAACCAAGTTTCTGTTTACCTTCGGAGTAACTTCGTAGAAAGTTCCAAAACGTTGTAGTACCTACTATGCCTTTTAGAATTATTAATTTAAAGGTAACAAAAGTTTATAAGGCTTTAATGATTGAACTTTAGTAATGTAATGACTATGCTTTATTGTTTATTTTTGCTTCGTCACAATAACAATTGCAAAGTGACGACGTTTTGACAAACAATGATTGGTTTTTATAAAGCTAATAAGTAAGTAAATATCACACAATACCGGAAGTACAGAACGAAACCTTCATACAACGTGTGCAATAGCAATGCACATACAGACATCGCTCACGAACATGGAATCTCGACACGCCTTTCGAACAAAATGTTCATAAAGGCGCGATTCTATTAGGCAAGTTACTTAAATGAAAGTTGCATACAACTAGAACAAACTTTCATACAAACTACAACTTGCAAGAGGTAGTTTCAACTTGAACATTTTGTATTCAAGTGACGTGCAAAATAAACGCGCAAACGTTAGTTGCACGTTTGGAATTGCGAGCACAACATGCTCATGCCGGAGTTAGAAATTTTATTTTGTATAATTCTAAATAATTTTTGAATTTTGAAATTATACCTTGTTTTACATTCTTTATTCTTTTTTTTAATTGTATAAACTGGTTACTTGAATGATGTAAAATTCATGGTCAAAAACATAAAAATGAAGAATAAAATAGGTATTAGTGAAAAATGTTGCCTAGATAATAGAAATTGTTAGTAACGGTACTAGTACAGTGTTATATTATCTGTGGTAACGGTGACTAGCGATCGTACTTCATTAAATTATTTTGGGTTATTTTCATCATTTTATAGGTGTATTATTTTTTAATTAGTGGTTCATGAATATTTGTACAATAAGTAGTTCTTCTTATAATAATCGAATTGCATGTTGCCTTTACCCTTTTCTGTATTTTTGTAAGTTGATCCATCCACACCGTAGGAGGCTTGATTATACCAGTTTACGTACTATGGTTATTGCTTGCGTGAGTTTCATGGTGTAATGGTTTCAGCACCTTACTTTTGGCTTAGCTGTTTAAATACAAATATATTGTAAAAAATGGCATTTAAAAAAGTGGCCATTAGTTTTTATTGCCAAGTTCTTTTCTCACGGCTTTACTCTTGCGAACTTGGCATTAAATGTAGAATCATTCTATTCCACATTTTGTAAACAGTAAAAAAAATTAATTTTACAACAAAATAGCTAAGTCCTATTCAAATAAATGAGTGTTTAAAAGAAACAGGAAAGACTTACTATTAAACTTGCATGCAAGACTTGCCTAATCGCGCCTTAAGTGGTCTATAATTCTGTGTCCGTGAACGATATCTATGTGTGCGTGGCTCAAGGGATACTTTCTGTACTCTCAGTATTTTGTGTAAATATTTAACTAGGAATAAAATTTCGTAGTCATAACAAAAACGGTATATTTGGCCTGTTTTACTAGCGTCAAACATACCCAACATTGTTAACTAAAACAAAACTAACTTTGAAATACAAATTTGGACTCTAATGTCATTAATATTACAGTTTTTAATTTAGGGTCATTTGGTTTACTTTTTGTGTTTAGTTTAGTAATAAGTAATTTTAAGTTTATGTATGTTTTAAATTTAAATAATAATAAACTTAATTAAGAATGAGTCGGACTTAAGAATTGAAAATACTGAGACGGCATTTTACTACCCCAATGTCATTATTTTATAAACACCAAAATCTTTGAGTAATACCATGTCTTTGAACAGTTAAAGTGTACGCTGGTATAACTGGTTTTAACTTTTTTTAAGTAAAATGAACTGCCTTCAAATGTACCTATATCACATTTCCAACTGCCTCACTCTATGTTTTAGTATATATCTTTGGTGTTTAATAGGCTAGGACATTTTTATATACACTAAAACATTCCCTAAAAATTATTATATTACGTTCGTTCGAGAAAATAGCGAACATACATACAGGGTCAAACAGAGAACCACCTTTTTTGAAGGCGGTTAATAAAATAAGGTCCCTCGTCACGTCTGTCTGTATGTTCGCGATAATTTCCAAAACAACTGAATAGATTTTGAAGCGGTTTTCCTCATCACTTAGAGGTTATGTTCATAGATAGCGGAGAAAGGTCGGTGCGAAGCGGGAGCTAGCCGCCAGAGGAAAATAAAGTCTGGGTCGTATCCTCTAACGGCCGGTCTCAATATTTCATCTATCGGTGGATTTAGCTACTAGATGTAGTATTTTGACATAAGCTCCATACAAAATATGTCAAAATTCTATTGAGACCGGCCCTAAGTGATACCACCAGTGAGTTGAGATGCCGAGATGCATGAGCCTTGTGGATTTCACTAACAAAACCACCCCCTTGTCGGAAGAAGCCAAAATGCTGTATAGATTAGCAAAAAATGTTTTGTTTATTAACAAAACATTTGTTTTACTGTCTTGGACTGTCACTTTATAATAATAGCTATAATTAAACTTATAAATTATATTAATTATTTAAAGGTGTTTTATTTTCCAGAATCCGATGAAAAATTTAGAGATTGTAACACAAAGTTATGGTAAGTTGGTCCTAAACCTACTAGGACGTACAAGTCTTGATCGTTGTATTTGTTCATTAAATTAGTTTAATTTTATATAATGGTTATTTTTTTTTGTTGCTTCAATAGAACTAAGTATTACCACTGCTCAAATAAAATAAATTCTTACAGCAGCTCCGGCCGCGAGACAGTTTTTGTATTGATTAATAAAATATTTAAACAAAAAATTTAAGCTTTCTTCTTTCCCGTTCCTATACACTTTTGGCGGTTAGAAATCAGCTAGATATACTGCCGCATGTTTACTAAGAAAAAGTATCAACGACCATAATCGCAGTAGGATCTACTGTCAGTTAACATTTCAGTTATAGACTGTCTCGCTGGCGCAGTGGGAGTGTGTCCGACTGCTATGCAAGAGGTCGTGGGTTCGATTCCCACACGGGACACTACTTTGTGTGATCCACAAATTGTTTTTCGGAGTCTGGGTGTACTTAGTGTTCGTGACTTGTGTGTTTGTAAAGTTCCCCGCGACGGGCTTGTACCATACTGCTGGAGTCGTATTTAAAAAAAAAAAAACATTGCCATAGTTAGTTAGTTTTACCTGGGCGAACAAGAAAACCGCACTTAGCCTCACAATTGGGCCATTGTACGTGTTCTACTTATCTATCTGTCACTCCAGCCAACCGATGCACTCCCAAAACGCCAGCAGCTTGCCCAAGTTGCTGCAGGCTTCCTGAAGGGATGTTGGTGATGCTAGGAGTCGTGCCCGTTGTTCTGTTACACTGCCACACTCCGTGAGCACGTGTATTGGTGTTTCTTCTGCCTTCATACATCCTCTGCAAAGGGGACTATCCGTCACCCCTATCCTGAAAAGATGCTTGTTTAGGGGACAGTGACCTGTGATAATGCCTATGGTTTGTCGCAAATTGTCCCTGGTCAGCCTGATGAGATTGCGAGTGAGTCTTTTGGACATCATTGGAATCGCCTCTTTCGTGTGTCTGCAGTCATCGGTGTTGTTCCATTCTGCTTGGTGGAAAGTCTCAGTTTTTTCTTGCAGCCATGATTTTATTTGAGAAATGGGCAGGGGGAGTAGTGGGTCTGGTCCGTATGTGATTAAATTAGATCCCTGCCTTGCCAGTTCATCTGCTGCGTCGTTGCCTATTGAGTTGCTGTGCCCTATGATCCATTGCAGGGTCACTGTGTTGGGTCCGGTGATCTCCTGAAGGGCCATGTGACAGTCCATGACAAGGGCTGAATTGATTGTTCGGTTTTGTAGTGCTAGGAGTACGGAGGCACTATCCGAGACAATTTTTATGTTGAGACCCTTGATGTCTCTTGCCGCAACCGCTTGGGCCGCTCTGGTGATTCCAATACATTCGGCCTTGAATATTGTGTTCCTTTTGTCTAAGGATGTTGACAGTCTTATGTTGAGGTCGTCCGAGAACACACCGGCTCCGGTTCCCTTAACAGTTTTAGACCCGTCTGTGTATATTCTTACCGTGTTTGTGCCTGAGCTGTCTTTCGTTTCTGGCATCAGTTGGATTCTGTATTCTCGGTTAAAAATATATTGTTGTGGTATTTTATCCACTGGGGCCCGATAAAATTTTCATGTGTGTTGGTCTGTTGTCTTTTTTCCATAGTTTGTTTGACCTAAGTCTGAGGGCCGCTGCCATTGCCTCTTCCTGAATGACCAGGTGTAGTGGTTTCAGGTTTAAGAGACATTCTAGTGCTGCTGATGGGGTGGTCCTCATACATCCGGTTGCCGCAATGCTGGCCAGGCGCTGTAGGCTCTGGAGTTTGTTTCTCGTGATCAGTTGTGTTCTGGGCCACCACACTACTGAACCGTATGTTATTGTTGGTCTGATAACTGCCATATAAAAACCACAAGTTTTTTTTTATTTCGTTTCATGTGGTTCTGGTACATACACCTATACTTTTGTAAAATGTATGACAACTATTAATGAGATCGACATAATCACCATGTGAATAAGCCCTCAAAACTATCAAATCCTTTAATAGGACGGAAAAGGACACCGTTTCATTCGCAACTGTAAACTCATTGAAATTCCCTTGAATATGACTAAGTCAGAATAAAAAGGTTAGAACAGACCAAAAACTCTTGAAATATGTTAATTCCATTATTATCATATTTATGACGTTCACGTATTCCAAGTTATGTAAGTACACTGTATGTAACACAAGAGAATAAATTATTTATTATACGTTTTTAAAATAAACAGGTACCTATTACTTATTCATAGCGCGAAAAATGTGGCTACAATTTTTACAAATTTAGAGCTCAGACAATGTTTCATAAACTGTAGCACAGATACTGTATTTTTGTTTCATTGTTATCATGTTTTGAAGTAATTAACCCTCCCACAGGCATTCTGTATGTGATATTTTTCATCTCTTAAAATACAAAAACAATGAGTGAACTACGTTTTATATTTTGTGTATATATTACGATGTTTTTGTTTGATACTTCACAAAATCGTCCCAATATTGCTGTTACATTTGTTATCATTTATTTTTTTCAATACGTGCCTAACTGGTTTAACCAATGATGTATTGATATTAGACCGGTTGGTTTTATTTTAATACATAATTAATTACACACGAGGTTAGACCAACTTTGTAAGAGGAGAGTTTTATATTGTGTATGGCGTCTTTCTTTCATAGCTCTTTCGTAGCTCTTAAACGGGTGAACCCATTTGAAAGATGATTGCTTTGCGATGGTTTTGCATATTTCAAATCAGTAATGTTGTACACATTAACTTGTTCCGCCATGCATGTAGCGTAATCGACTTTTGAGCATGCCGACGATTGAGGAAATAAGTACTCTTGACTTAGATACCTAAATTATGTACAACAACATATCAGTAAGTCGCCAGAGTTCCTTCGGGAATTATTGTGCTGACAGTAGAAAAATTTAAGATTTCAAGCCTTGTCTTCATCTGTACTCATTGTCACGCAAAGCACCTCATTATAGTAGATTACCTACAAGTTAGCTTCTTTATTCATTCAAGTAATATTATACGAAGTAGAATTACGGAGATAAATGTTAAATTTTGAGATAATCCGGACAAAGTAAAATGTCTTAGCGTAACTTTAAAATTAAATATAAGTTCTATTGTGATCTGGTAAATTTATTCTAAAGAGGTTATTTAGAACTCACATTTATCTAAGTACTTCTGTGATTTAGAACATTCAATTTAATATTATATTCCGTAATCTGCTTGTTCTACATTAAACGTATTGTTGTAGAAATTATTAAAATTAACTATTAATGCATAAACGAGTAGGGAGGTACCTAATAAATTGTAACCAAAATATCGCAGCTTTTATTTAGGATAGTACCTTTATTTGCTTCGCTATCACAACAAAAAGCAGCCAAATTCCTCTCCTGTCTGCACCACACTATCTCCATGCCTAATCTCATCACTTTCAGCACACTATTTCCATGCCAAATCTCATCACTGCCAGTGCACTATCTTCATGCCAAATCTCATCATCATCATTAATTGGAACAGGGATTTAGTGATGAAGGCATATCTAAAAAAACAAACTCACATTCGTAGTTATACAATTAACTAAGATAAGAAGTACCTAGGAAAAAAACCAACAACATTCGGCACAATCAAGAGATAATGACCGAGTAATTTGGCAAAATACTTGAAAGCTCTACTAAGCAGATTGAAAACTGTTGGTACTTTGAAATTCCAGAGGAACTCCCAACGGTCGGAGCAAACGACTTCCCTCGGATACACCCTTATATATAGACTTTGCTGGAAACAAACGATTGTACAATGCCAAAAACATATACCCATTGTTTAAAAAGTTACACGACGAAGATTGTCTCAAACAATCTTAGTATATTGACGTCACTGTAAACGAATATTGATTTATTTTATTTATTAGTTTGTCATTTCAGAATTCCCAATGCAGTATTATAAGCTGAATGAAACTAATCCAATGGTGTCAAATCACATGTTCGTGGTGGCCATTGAATTACTCGCAAAAGATCCATCCATTGTTTCGTTGGCTGTGTGGCAAGTGAGCAAACGGTTTTGCCTGGAATAAGTCATATGGAAACATTTTGATACATTCAACTCAAGTTTGTTAGTAGCGCAGTATAATACAAAATTATCAAGGTCCAATTGAAGATTTATGACATCGGATTGATTACGCACTGACTTTAATATTTTCATATCATCAGCGTATAGTAAGATTTCAGAAAAATTAAAACATGATTTAAGGTCAATTATAAATATAGTGAACAGAAGTGGTCCAAGAATGGAGCCTAGTATAATATAAAATTATCAAGGTCCAATTGAAGATTTATGACATCGGATTGATTACGCACTGACTTTAATATTTTCATATCATCAGCGTATAGTAAGATTTCAGAAAAATTAAAACATGATTTAAGGTCAATTATAAATATAGTGAACAGAAGTGGTCCAAGAATGGAGCCTTGCGGAACACCTGACGGAACTGAGCGCCACCCGGAGGTGTAACCACTCAATACTACTGCCTGTGTTCAATTGTCTATGTAGGATGCGAACCATCGAAACAGGTCACCGTGTATACCCGCATCCAACAGCTTCCTTAAAAGTACTCGGTGATTTATACGATCAAAACATTTTTTATAATCTGTGTATATTACATCTACTTGACACTTTTGTTCCATCCCGTAGGTTATGATCTCATTGGAAAGTGCCAAATTAGTTACCGTAGACCTTTATCTAAGAAATCCATGTTGTTCCTCGGGAAAGTAGCATTTTAAAGCAGAATAGACAGCGGTGTGCACCAGGCGCTCAAGAACTTTAGCAAGTAGGCATAACTTAGAGATAGGGCGGTAGTTCTCAACGTTGGATTTGTCACCTTTTTTTTAAAATAGGAGATATAAAAGCGGATTTCCATAACGTGGGAACAACACCTTCTCTTAGGGATCTGTTAAATAAAATACTAACTGGCAATTTTCTGACTTTCTGCGCACTTTATAATGAAAATAGGTGGGATCATATCTGGTCCTCCACTTTTTGAGGGATCCAAGCCTTTTAGGAGTTTTAATAGTTTACTGGGACACACAGCGACACTGTTTAGGCAGCCCTGACTAATAGACTCAATATATGTTTGAGGGGTGGAATCTTGAGGATTCGTATCTTGGTAGGTAGTTTGAAAATATGACGCAAATAACTCAGTGATTCCTTCTCCTGTGTCTGCGCTTGCATTTAAGTAATGCATGACTTTAGGAAAAGAGCTACTATTATTTTTACTTTTAACATATGACCAAAACACTTTAGGATTACTAGCAATCGATGATTCAATTTTGTCCATATATTTGTCAAAGCATTCTTTTTCAACAAGCTTAGCTCTGCTTCGTAAAACCGAGAATGAATGATAGTCTGACAAATTACCATATTTTTTAAATTTAATGTGGTACTTATGTTTCTCTTTTAATATTTTTATTAATGCTTTGGTGTACCAAAGTGGGTGCGAGGATTTTTTAAATGTTTTAATAGGAATGTTTGCATTTCTAAGTTCGTATAATTTATTATAGAATCGATCAATAGCTTGGTCTAAAGATATATTATTTAAATACTGTACCCAGTCTACTAGAGCTAGTGCGGAGGATATTGCCTGATAGTTTCCACTATGAAATAAATACTTTACACTCGGTTTTTCGAACAATTTATGCGTTTCAACAAAGCTAGCAGTAATATGTAAAGGTCTGTGATGAGCATCGATAGGTACCGCAAGTGGCTCACACTCCCTAACTGTTAATGAGTTATTGGAGAACACAAGATCGAGTAGTCTATTGTTAATATTTCGCTCACGATTATATTGTGCAAGGTTACAAAAATTAAGGCTATCAAAAAAATCTATAAATAATCTAGAAGATAAGTCCACAGGAACTAAACCATTTGTGTCGTTAGAGCTACGCCATTCCACCTCGCTACCAAAATTAAAGTCGCCTGCCACAATAAACGTGTCTGATGGGTGGCTGGTCACAAGGTGTTCGAGCTTATGTTGAAAGTCTTGTAATTGAGTGGAATATGAGTTAATCGTGTTTCCTTTACACAGATATATACTACAGATGTGAATATTATAACTTACCGATGGTCTGGTCCTATGTAAAACGATAGATATCCACATGTCCTCTGATGTCGTACGCCAGTCAAGCTTTTCGACCACAGTCAGGTCATTCCTCACCGCTATTAATACACCACCACCTTTTGTCTGTAACGTCCTAGCGTAATCACGATCTCGTCTCCAAACTGTATATCGCCCGTCAAATAATAATAAAAATTAGTGCTATGTTAAGAAGCCACAAGCGGGAGTTTATTAGTATACTAAAAATCATTCTGTGTTTATATACTAATTTGTGAAAAAATCAGGGTAGTAGTTATCTACTACCCTTATTTTTTATTATTTCCAAAAACAACCATTTATTATTTACCCGACGTTTCGATCGAATTGCACCGATCGTGGTCGACCCGTGACCACCTTACCTTTAAATAATTCACGCGATTAAGTCCTGAAATTTATCTAGAATGTATAAAAATCGCGAAAGTTTAAAAACAATAACAACCATTTAGCTGGAAAAGTTAAGGCTTAATATTTCACAAAGGGATTCCTAAACCGAAATATAATCTTCACAACCCCAGTTATTTTTAAAAGACCTATCCAACAACAGGCTGAGGAAAAAAACACTTTACGTGTACGCGTACTCGAAAACAGTTTTTTTTTAAGATTTTTCTACCATATTGTCGGCGTAACTAATATGCATATCCATGCCAGATTACACATACAGCTATCTAGTAATAAGGGTCTCTGGTGTAACTTGGGGACGGACAGACAGACAGACGGACATGGCGAAACTATAGTTTCGCGGACTGAAAACGGAACCTTTAGGTATACCTAAAGGTTCGGTTTTGCCATTTTGACTACGGAAGCCTACAAAGGTAAGATGATTGTGCCTGGCGGGCTGTATTATTAACAATATGTGGGTAGCGCCACATACCTGAATTCATGTGATTGAATTTATTAAATTACCTATCATGCTTTTACTACCCTGCTTAACTTATAAGATAGCGCCAACATTTTTTGATATTATGTCACATCAGTAAAGTACAGAAATACCCTTTCGTCAGTCAGCTGGACGCCAGGCCCAGAGGCAGAATTTTTTTTTTTAATTTACTAAATATCGATATATTTAGTTCATTAAAAAATAAACTGATTTCCAAAACCTGAAAACAAGTTTTTAGCAGTATAATAATTTTAAATAAGTTTTACGTTCGTTAGTCATGCTAAATCTTGTAACTAGGGCGTCAGTCACGCGTTAAAGTTGTATTATTGTACTGCTAGAAAATTCATTTTCGAGTTTTATAAAGCAGTTTCATGATATATACAGTTCATTAAAAAAATAAACCTGCCTCGGAGCCACACGCTAAGGAATCCAGCTGACTGAAGGAAGGGCATTTCTTTAGTCAGTCAGTATAATTCTGTAACAGATGCTGTCAGTAGCCTATAAAAGTCATGCACGCCAAATACTAAGGAAGCCAGCTGACTGACGGAAGGATATTTCTTTACTTCACTAATGTGATTTGACAAAATAAAATAGCCTTTATAAAATGCTTCCATTTTTTGGCGCTCTCCTCCCGGTCTATATGCTTGCCAAATTAAAATCCAGTTATTATCCTTTCTCGATGTTGACTACTTAGAGACCACGGTCGGTGTAACCCGGTCGAAACGTCAAGCATAAGGTAAATACTTTACCTAGTTTAAACGCGTTTATTCCCGTGTCAAATTGTATTTATAATGCAACGCGTAAGTTTAAAAGTTATACTTAGAAAAGGTTTTTATTTTTTATTTTCCAACTTTGTACAAAACAAACATGTTAACCTTATTAGATGATTAGTTTTACAAACTTTTCTAAAGGACTTAATTTAATATTGGTTTATCTAAGTACGAGTAAGAATATTTCGTTTCAAAAGTTGAAAGTTAGTAAGTTAGCTGATTGTATTAACATTGTACGGATTTGGTCAAGAGGCTATTCACGTTAGCAGTACGGCAGTTGTGCCGTAAATTGGCAAATGCTTTATTGGATAACCAATAAAGCATTTTCCAATTTACTATAATATTTATCTATACTAATATTATAAAGCGGAAGATTTTGTTTATTTGTTTGTTTATTAAACGCGCTAATCTCAGGAACTACTGGTCCGATTTAAAAAAATATTTTTTTGTTGGATTCCCATTTATCAAGGAAGGCTATAGGCTATATAACATCACGCTACGACTAATAGGAGCGGAGTAGCGACGAGAAATGTTGCAAAGACGGGGATAACGCATACGAAGTTGCGCGGGACAGCTAGTGTATAATATAGTTTTTACTAAACATGACTGTCCCGCTCCTGTTGGTCGCAGCGTGATGTTATATAGCCTATAGCCTTCCTCAATAAATGGGCTATCTAACAGTGAAATAATGTTTCAATTCGGATCATTAGTTCCTGAGATTACCGCGTTCAAACAAACAAACTCTTCAGCATTATAATATTAGTATAGATATATAAAAATCGCGAAAGTTTAAAACAGTAGGTCATCATCACATCATACGCACAGTTTGTGTTAAATAGATCAAATAATTTCTTCTGTTTTAGCCCAGAAGACCATTATGTGGAAAATTTCCAATTATACCCCAAATTATTATTCACAGCAGTATTATGTTAGATAATATTATAACCGCGTATTTAAACATCAATCAATTCTCGGAGCGACTATTATCTACGAGCTTGGGCGCAACATGCGTCATATCAAAGTAGATTCTGGGTATACAAAATAGAGAATTAATTGGTTTATGTACAGTCAGTTACTATAATTTACAACGCCATTTTGAAATAATGAATCCTTTAATGAGTTTTAGTCGGCGCAAATGGAACATTTAATTCCAGTATATCAATGCAAATGTAACATAAAATCGTACCAACAAATTGAAAATTCAAATTTATTTTTACTTGATGCGACGGTAGCCTAATGGCTAAGGCATCGGTCTCGCAATCGTGAGGTCGCGGGTTCGAATCCTGCCCATTATACTACCGACGTGAAAGCACTCCTAACACAAGCCTTTGAGCTTAGCTGGAGTGGTTAACAGGATTGCTCTCACTACGACGAGACGTGTTTAACGACTCCCCTCAAGGTACCCCTCAAGGTAAAATCCATCAAGACATTTAGGCTCTGGAGCGTGCCAAAGACGAAATACATACATATATACTCGAAAACATAGCCCTCCTTCTTGCGCAGTCGGGTAGAATCAAATCGGTTTTCTACCTGATTTTTGCCGAAGTCAAGCATTTATTTTAGGTACACTAAAAGCAAAGATTTTTTTTTCTTGTTTTTGGATTTTGCATTTTCACACGTTATAAATTATATAGTAAATTATTATAATTAAATTATTAAAAAAAATATTAGACCTATCCAGAGACACCACACACGATGGGATAGACGAGAAAATAACAGGTAACAGGGAGACTGGGGCTAGTTGTTTTTATATTGGTTTGATAGCTTGACCTGACATCTTTGTTTGATTCGGTAACTAGTTGGAATAAAATGTATGTAAAAAACTAATAGTAATGACATTTAGTGAATTCCAAAAAAAGAGGAGTGTAACTTTCAATCCCGTGCCCGGGGCTGGTTGTTACACCATATTAATTACTTTTCTTAATTCAAGTATTTTTCCTCATTATAAAAAAAAACGAAACAAAATTACAAACTTATATTTTGGTCTTGTACGTCGTGAAAACAAAATAAGAAGATAAGATTACAAAAAATTGTCTATTCTTCTGGCACAGAATAAGTTACGTACAGAAGGTTACTTATAACCGCGCGCGAACAGTGAATTTTCTTTGCGCGCCCTAGTTTTATGACCGAGCTGCAAAGTCCGCACGGGGTTGACACTTGAGAAGTTTTTGTACCTAGTTAATTTATTAGTAAAAATTAAAAAAAAAATAATTTGATTAAGCATTACAAACGTACATTTAGCATTATAAACATAAAAATTACAATTGTCGTGTGTTCGATTTCCACGGGTGTAAGATATTCCTTTGTAAACATTATCCTATCCTGTTCCTAATATTATTTCTGGGCAACTAATTATGGATTTTTATTTTAATTACTACTAAGTACTTAAGGACATAAAAAATGTTAATTCTGGTTCACTATTCGTTGTATTCAGACATCCGTAAACACAGCAATATCTTTGATACGGATTATATTGACGTTTAGGCTTAGAAGACATTGCAGGTGTCGAAAAGAAAAAAAATGTTTTCAAGTCCGCGCGAGCGCGAAACACGTGACCGCGACTGTCGTGCGAGCCGAGAGACAGCCCACTGCCATACGCCCCTTCGAGGGGCGCGCTGCCCGAATAAACCTAAACTGCAGAGTGACACCCGTCTGTATAGCGGTCGAAACGGCGGACGCCGCAACGTGTGCAAGCTACAATTACACCTCGTCGCCTACGTCGCCGCATACTACGTATTACTAAAAATTAAGGTACGAAAAAGTTGAAAGTTGAATTTGCTGATATTTTTACAACTCGAAACGGGTAAAACAGTTAGTTCAATAAAAAGTATCTAGTCTGTTTGCACGCTAACGAAGCCAGAATTTAATCATCTAGGAATCCAAAACTTGCATTGAGCACATGAGAGTTTGCGCAGTTCTCTTGAAACCGCCCTCAGATAAAATAATTAAGTTACTCTTCTAGTTTTTAAAAATAAAACAAATTGACTTGAAAACTTCTTGTTCGCAATTTGCAGTAAGATTTACTTTCTTCTCTCCCTGTACTTTTTAGCTATATTTGTATGTCTACTGATATTGAGGAATGGAATTGCAGCTTGGAATTTAATACAAAAATGTTTGTGCTGTTTCCAGAGTAGGTAGCTACAGCTAGTAGGAAAATGAAAAAAAATCCTTAGGGCAACCAAAATATTTTCGAAGTAACCTTAAGCTCTATTCATATTCATTCGTCAGAAAGTCCGTCCGAATGTAAAAGGCATTTTACTCAAAGATTACTAAATTAATATTGATAAAATTTGGCGAAAAGATGTCTGGTATTTAGATTACTTAGTTTAAATGCTAAATTATAAAAAAAAAAAAACATTTTTAGGGGTGCACTCCATACATGTAACAGAAGCTGATTTTTTTTCAGCAAATGGCAAATATCAACGTGTTGCACATCATTCGACAGGTCTTTCAAAAACATTTTAAGGTTTCTAATAAGCTTTTTGATTGGGTGAATATTTTTCAACGAAAGTTGCATAAATTGTGTCGCCCCCACCCTTTCACTTTTGAACCATATGACCAAAAAATATGAAAAAAATAACAAAATGCTTAATAAATACTTAAAACTAAAATTTATTTGGACATTATCGGATATAGGTACTGTCATTGAGTTATTGCCGAAAAACTGCATTTCTCAATAAAAGGGCGTAAGTGCTTCTGCTCATGCTATTATTCAAAGATGCGGAACCCTACACTGAGCATGGTCCGATATGCTCTTGCCCGGTTTCTTTAAACTAATGGAGTACGGTCCGTCCTCGTCCCGTACCTACATGAGGCGGGTGTGTGTGGGTAGGGCATTATAATCTTAGTAACCTTACGAGAGTTAGGATCATCTCCAAATAAATCCTGCCATACAGAAGATAATATAATAATAATAATATCTTGGGACAACTCACGCAACTGATAAGTATACTTATATATTTCTAAATATAGAGTCGACCCGTGACCACGATCGGAGCAATTCGATCGAAACGTCGGGTAAATAAAAGGTTCGTACCTTTAAATAATTCACGCGATTAAGTCCCGAAATATATTTAATATTTCTAAATCCATACATATTATAAATAAATAACACCCAGACACAGAATAAACTATCGTGCTCATCACACAATGTTTTATTCTGGGTGGGGATCGAACCGACGACCTCTTGCGTAGCAGTCGGATACACTCCCACAGCGCCTACAGTAAGGGACATGTTGAAAGTACCCACCTTACCCCCATTTAGGAAGTCTATTAATCTGTTATTTAACGCTTTAATTTATAATGAGATAAGACTTATAGCTCGTAAAGGCAGGTGAATATTTTCGAATCTCTGAAAGACGGAAAACTTCATTCAACAAACATGCGCGCGTTCGCACAATGCACACGGAAATACCTGGACAAAGGAATCTTGGAATTGGAATCTCGGATAATCAAGTGGCTGAAGATTCTATGTCCTGAGTGATTCTCTATGGTTGTACATTGCTTGAACAGTAAACACATGTTGCATGAAGTTTTCCTTGTATTGGTACATTCTCTTGGTTTTTTGGAGTGGTTGGAAACTTTGATGAAAATGTAACCAATCTGGTTACATTTTCATCAAGGTTTGGATCTGAGAAATATGAGGACTTGGAGATATCGAGAGATAGCAATATGGGATTGTGAGTCACACTTTACTAGCAATTCTGTTAACCCCTCCAGCTAAGCTCAATGCCTTCTGTTAGGATTGGGTTCACGTCGGTAGTATAATAGATAGGAGTCAAACCCGCGACCTTACGATTGCTTTAGCCATTATGCTATCGCTACTTGACTTACCAGAATCGCTAGTTATTGATTATTAGCTCGATTATTTTATTTATTTTACTAGGTGAATATTGTTGTCACAGTTTGATAATGTTACTTAGGTACTAGTTAAGAAAACGATTTACTTTTGTAAGTAAAGATTCTGCGTGATAAATTACGGCCATTTTTTCTTTCTTTTGAAAAACATGTATACTTGTTCATTAAACAGCAGTAAATTGGGCAATATTTAAGCACATAAAGTTTCTACATCGTAAGTGGATGCTCCTACTATGTTGTGGCCATTGAGGCTGATGTATCCAATCTTGTGTAGGTACTCTTCTAATATTATTGACCTCTTTTTTTGCATCATTCTTTTTATATGGTACACCTATATAGTATAGCACCTTACCTGGAAATACAGTTTATAAACAGAAAAAAAATTGTAAACATTAGCAATTTGAAAAGAGTGGCTACGAGTTTTTATTGCCTGTTCTTTTCTCGGGCTTTACCTATTGTTTGCGAACAGGCATTACAAGTAAATGTAGAATCGACTTTTCACAAGTGCAGTATTTTGCTTCCTAAGTGAATAAATCATTTTTATTATTATTCTTAATAAACTCAATAGGGTAATTTCGGAGGAGATGGCCGTTCGGGATAATTGGCCAGTCTTCAGAAATGAGACTAAAATAACCATCAAATTGCATTAATTTCAACGTAGTTCGCTTCACTTATCAGTGTGGTGGGCTCTTCATGGTCGGTTTTAAGTGTGATTGTGTTTTTTTCGAGAAAAACCCTTAAACAGTGAGCTAAATCCCTTATTTTTTAAAGATGTCTTTATGAAATAAGGGATTTAGCTCACGATTTAATTATGAGATCAGGAGTTAAAACATTATGTTGTCGTGAAAAGTTTATAAAAAAATGCCATCTTTGGTGTTTTATAGTCAAGTTCTTAACTTCTTCTGAAAGTACACTAAGGCCAAATAATGTGATTAATTTATACATATTCTAAAAAGGAACCCTTATAAGATCACTCTTTTGTCCGCCTGGCGTGTGTCATACTGAGGTCTATAGTTCTTAGTACAGTACTCCAAAAGTAATAATGCGCATAGAAATCTTCGGAAATCTTCGTCATTGTTCGGCAACGGTCGTATTACCCGAGCGTCGAAAGACGATATTTATATAGAGTGGTTAAGAGCAATTTCTCTATGCCTAATTTTATATATTATGTGTTTTGTGCTAAAACAGATTTGATTTACCTGTAACGAAATTTGATTCGATAATTCCATGTAAGTAAATAGCGAAAACGCTACAATCATTGTTGGAGTGATTAGTTTTCAAGTGTCTTACCGAAGTTGGTGTAATTATGGAGGAAAAGGTTTAAATAACATAAGGTTTTATTAGAAGGAGAAAAAAACGTTTTCAAATAGAGGTTTACATAAAATATAATCAAAATCTCAGTTCAAATTTGTTTACAGCACTAATCATTCCAGAAAAATAATACAATTATAAAAAAATTAATCAGAATCGAGGAAGACCTCTATTCCCGACATCGCAGATTCATCAGAAGTTTCATTATGCTCTTGTTCATTTACACTTTCCTCACTGCTATCACCTGTGTAAATAATCAGTTTATCGGAATAACTATCGATTCTTGGCTCAAATTTTCTATATTCATCTTCGCATTGAACCGCATGATCAGAAACTTTTTTCCATTCTTCTGGTCCTATTTTATTGATTTTTTCTAATATAGCATCTTTAACTGACGTCACAGTCATTGCAATATTTCTCTTGGCCACGTGTTGCTTTATTTGGGACCAAATATTTTCAATAGGGTTAAAATCGGGATGATATGGTGGCAATCGTATAATTTTATGCCCATGTTCCTCCATTATACGGTCAATGGCAAATTCTGTGTAATTTTCTTTGTATCTTTGTATAATTTTATACAAATCGGGTTTCAGTTTCTTTGGGTCATGCGGAATGTTGTGTTGTTGTAACCAAGCTGTCATTTGTGGTTTAGATGTGTTTGAGTTTGGTGGTTTCACAGACAGCTTATTATGATATGGGGCGTTGTCTATTACCAACACACTATTAGGAGGCAAGTTGGGAATCAATTGATTGCGTAGCCAAGTTTGATAACGTTCCGCGTTTATTTCTTTATGATAGTCACCTTCTGAGTCGACACATTTATGTAACATTAGAGCCCCTGGGACGAAGCCTTTTTCATTGCCTGCGTGTACAATAATTATTCGCTCTCCTTTGGAAATGGGTTGTTTGATACCTTTTTTGTTGCTATCTTGCCAAGTTTTACCCTTAGTATGTGATGTGTGCACATACGACTCGTCCATAAATACTATGTTTCTACCAGAACTCCTCAGCTGTTGTATTTCTCTGAGATATTTGATCCTTTTTAGGCGTATATCATGTTTTTCCATAAGTAATTGTCTGTTATTATCAGTTTTCAGAAACCTAAACCCCATGTCTTTCAAGATCAACCTTAAAGTCTCGGCACAGCCTTTGAAATTAATAGCTTCGATCAACTTTATTCTTAAATTATTTACAGTTGGGAGTTCTTTCAGCGTCAATTGAAAATTGTATATCATATTACGAATAACACAGTAGTCGAAATCATCAAGTACCAGCCGAAATCTACTTTTAGGTCTTCCTTTTTTCGGTGTAGAAAATTTCTTTGATTGATTATGTTTTTTTTCGTTTAAGATATTACTCAAAGTTCGTCGCGAAATTCCTGTAGCTTTTGTAACACGGTCTTGAATTTTTTTAAAATAACCATCATGGTCTCTGTTGAAAACATTGGCTTCATTTAAGAAATAAAGGTACACATTAAATACCATTTGCCGTGCTTGTGAATTAAGCGGTTTTCCACGTTTAAATTTATCCATTTTGGAAGAATTCGTCTGAAAGAAAATGCCATGGGCAGAGTTAGGTATATATTTTTTATGCATGTTTATCTATTTATTTAATTTAAATAAATCTCATTTTTTAAATGTTTTTCTAGTACTTAATATGTATTTAATGTAGGTATTTTATTTTTTTAATATTAAAAAAACGTGAAATATGTTATTTATTTTCCTTTTTTCAAAATATACTATTTAAATCTGAATAAGCTAATTAATGTTGAAATTATATTTACCAAGAAGGGTGTGTAATAGCAGCTCTATATATTTCCACAAATAGAGAACACGTGCAGTCACTACCAATATATAAAGACGACTGACAGACATTTCGCTGACCGGCGACAGCTGCCGAACGCCCGATTTGTTTTCGATTGTGCACACATGATATTGACTCCTATCTCTTTTAAACAAGGTGCAAAATGCAAATGCCTTGTTTAGGGCTCTTACGATTCCATGATTCGAGTGTTTCCGGGAATACGACAATTAGCGAAGATCTGCATGTGCATTATTAATTTGGGAGTACTGTATGTGTATGTGTTATGAATCAACACGATAGAAAGATATGGGCAAATTTAGATTTTCGCAAAAACTTGTAAGACCAAAATAAAATCAATAGCTGAAGTGCAAAAACAAACAAAACCACTGTTTCAAGCGTCTATTATATGAGAAAAAAATAGAAGCAGAATAATAACACAAGTTCTGCTCTTGAAAACCAGAGTAATTATGAAGTATTTGTTAAAAAATAAAACTTCATTTTGTTACTATCAAAATGGTTATTTTAAACACTATTGTTAATCTACAATACTTTTTCAAACTTAATATCCGTAGATGTCATATAAAGTATTCAGCTTATCAGAGTGACAGATGGTGCCAAAATATAATATTATAGTTAAATCTGAACTTATTATTTTTGTTCTAGCTCGAAATAACCTCGCGTTTAAGCGTATTTTGAAAAGAGTTCGTCTGAAGCAAGATTTACAACTTTCAATTGGAGATGACTTATTTTATTACCTTCGTCGCTTTTACGGTTAATTACCTTGCTAAGTCGTCTGGAAGTCTGGAACGAGTTAAATTTCAACAGTTTGGATAAGCTCTAATTACTATTTTTCTGCAACGAATAAAGACAGAATACACTATTAAATTATTTTTATTTGTCTGCTGAGACATATTTATGTAGCCACTAACTTTAAGCTTATTACCCGAAGACAGTTTTAGTGATAACTGTGTATTTTCAGAGACTCGTGATTAGATCTATAATTCTCTATATTTTATTACGTTAATACTAAGTTAAGAAAACGATATTTACGAACGTAATTTGGCAAATATTTAGGCAAATATATTATTTTTACATTGTAAGTGGACCTATGTTGTTCCCATTGAGGTTGATATATCCAATCTTCTTATTTTCATTTTTTTTTCTCTTGTTTTTGCACCAGTCCTCTAATATGATGTATAATATAATTGTGGCAGCACCTTACCTGCATATATAGTTTATAAATAAAGAAACATTAAAAAGAGCCATATTGCCTCATTCTTTTCTCCGGCTCATCTATTGTTTGTAAATGACTAGACCTATTGTACATGTAGGTACTGATGTACATGTGGAATCGGCTTTTCACAAGTGTAGTATTTTGCTTCTTAAGTGAATAAATATTTTTATCCGACTGTAAGGAAGGGTTATGTATGTAATATTCTTTATTACCTCGTATCTCACAATCCACCTAACGGAGTTATACAATTAAGACGTCGTTAGATTTGTATTGATTACCCAAGTGTTCTTAGATATTATGTGACATTTGAAAAAAAAACAAATATGGCGGCTGTAAGATGTCAAAAAAAAGTTGCTTTGAATGCTGCAATATGGGTATCAAATTAAAGATCTCATTCAAAAAGGTATAACATGATTAAGACTGTAATACCTACTAAAAAAGTTAGTTAGCAATCATTCTTTTTTCAATTAACAAAACTTGACAATAGTTGTGATAAAAGTTAGTTGTTACATCGGTTTCATCCTACAACTACTAAAAAGTATTAAATGAAAAAATAAAATATAAAAATTATAAAAACCAGCCTGCACAAAAAAGTCAGAGGCACTTCACTAAGTTAATAGAGATTCATGAATGCCTCCGACTGCATGAAATTACACTGACGGACTCATAAACTGTATCAAAGTTCAGGTTTACTCTAAAAGGATTTTTTTATAATAAGTATGCAAACTTTTTAGATTAAATTATATAAATATGGAAAGACTGGCTCTTAATCTTAAAAAAAAATTAAATTTAAAAATAGAACTGCGGTAAAACAAATGAATATAGCCGGGAAAAGAAAATTTACTCGTAGTATCAGATTTGCGTGTTATTTATAGCAAAGTTTTAAATTAATTCTCATTGATTTTTTTTGTTTGGTCAATTGAATTATTGTTACCAGCATAATTGTTGGGTTAGTTTTTTAACACATCGAGAGTTTTTGAACCATAATATGGATACTTCGTCCGAACAAGCGGCACAAATTGTAGCATTGGTGCGGGAGGGCTTGGATCAACGAACGATTGGTAGAAATTTAAATTTAAACCAGTCTACGGTTTGTAGAATATACAGAAGGTTTGTAGAGACAGGTTCTTACAGGAGGAGACGTGGTACAGGCAGAACTCGAGCAACCACAGGTCGTGATGACCGATTTATTGTTACAACTTCCCTGCGAAATCGTTTCCTCACGTCAGTTAACATCAAAACCGAGCTTAATGAAGTGCGTGGAAAAAACGTGTGTGCACGAACAATAAGAAGAAGGTTAAAGGAAGCGGCTATCACCCCTTTTAGACCAGCAAATGGTCCAAAGTTGTCTGCAGCTCACAGACAAGCTCGCTTAAGATTTGCGCGTCATCACCTGAATTGGACAGAAGAGCAGTGGGCCTCTGTATTGTTCACGGACGAGTGTAGGACATGTTTATATGGTGCAGATGGTCGCAGAAGAGTCTATCGTCGACGTGGGGAGCGATATGCTCAAAGTTGCATTGAGGAGCGTGTTCCTTTTGGAGGCGGTTCATGTATGGTCTGGGGTGGCATATCGATGAACGGGCGAACAGAACTTGTGTTCATAGACATGGTCCGTCAAAACGATAATAGAGGGGGTTTGACAGCACATCGCTACATAACAGAGATATTAGAAGATCACGTGGTGCCTTACATGGGATTCATAGGCGAAAATTTTACTTTAATGCAGGATAATGCCCGGCCGCATGCAGCTGCACAAGTTCAACATTATTGCGAAGAGGTTGGGATACGTACAATGAATTGGCCAGCACGCAGCCCGGATCTTAATCCCATCGAGCATGTTTGGGACAATTTAAAAAGAGCTGTATATGCGAGAAACCCTTCGCCTACGACAGTGGCAGCACTAAGAACAGCACTTTCAGAAGAATGGGACAATATTCCGCAAGATCTTTTAAAAACCCTTATAAAATCTATGCGGAACCGATTAGAATCCGTAATAAGGGCACGTGGGGGTAATACACCTTATTAAAACACAAATAAACCCTTGCATAAAGTTTGTGTCTATTGTTAAAACCAATTTTTTAATTAAACAATTTTTCCTTAAACTTCTGTTTTTTCTTCAAAAAAGGTCTTAAGGTCCTTTCCAGTACATAAACTTAAACTTAAAGATATGATCCTACGCTGTTTTAAAGTTCACGAACCAATCTAGAGGTTTCAATTTAAATCTGTATAGAAAGTTTGCATACTTGGTTAAAATATTTATTTCAAAGTCGTCTATTACTTTGATGCAGTTTATAAGTCCGTCAGTGTATATAATTATGTAGGGGATCTTGTTTCCATGTTTTTTATGCAGGCGAGTTTTTTTTATTGTTATATTATTTTTATTATTAAATACTAAATTAACATGGAAACCACATGTAAAAAATATCACAATACTCTTACGCATTACATAACCTTTTAAGTCACAAATTTATCTGCGTCACTGACATACAATGAGTATGTAGCTTGTATTCTCAGGCACGACATCATTTTACACTGCACTTATTTACCGCTTGAACCAGACCACACAATCAAAACGAACTATTTCTTAATAAATCAAAGACTACTACACAAAAGTATATTTTGCATGGGACCCAAAATATTCAACAAAATGCCTCCCTCTCTTGTATCTAACAGCGGGGGGCATTTTATTACGATTATAACAAGATTAGAACAAGACCTAAATTTATGATATTATCGCGTTCAAACAAACAAACATACCAACAAACAAACTCTTCAGCTTTATAATATTAGTATAGATGCGTGTGTTTTCTTGTGTTATTATGTTTAAAATCTCGCCTGGCAGAGATGGCTAATATGTAGATCCTGTATTATTTAAATATACCACCTATCTACCCATCTTCCAGTGAGTAAATTATTTGAATTGAATATGGATTAATGTTTACCACATTAATTTCAAAACATTTGACACATGTTTTAAAGTGGTTTTGCATTTGTGTGCGTATTAGGGTAGCTATGCTATCTTTATTCCTTGGAGTATCAGTTACTCGTGTTTATAGTTTTGAAAGATAAGTGAACACGCATGAAACGTGAAATTTTGGCTAAACAGAATTTCTACTCAAGCGAAATATAATCAACACACTCATCGTGACATATATACTTAAGCGTGGTCTCTGTGTAGTTTGAGCTCGCCTAAGGCATAAGAGGATACTAATGCGTATAATAGGCAAGCTCCTCAGCTTCCATTATATCCCTTTAAAGATATCTCGGATATTTAACAAGCACTTCCTTGAGTCGCCTTTTGCTACGTACTGATAAGTTGTTTATGAATATAATAACGATTTTTTTATAGTTAACTAGCTAGCTAGTAATGTGGTATTAAGTCCCACATTACTAGCAATCTTTTTAACCCCTCCAGCTAAGCTCAAAGACTTGTGTTAGAAGTGGGTTCACGTCGGTAGTATAATGGGTAAGATTCGAACCCGAGACCTCACGATTGCGAGACCGATGCCTTAGCCATTAGGCTACCGCCGCTTCCTTACCTTTGTACTGGCTCTAGCGAGGGCAGGGGTACCTGCCCTTATAGTCAACCAGTGATGGTTGACTATAAGGGCAGGTAACTAGCTCCAGGCATGGAGTAGGTTTCAAAGCATAATAATGTGACGGCCTGATAAACTACTTTTTAGGGTTCAGTAGCCAACATTTCAAAACGGAACCCTTATAGTTTTGTCATGTCCATCTGTCTGTCCGTCTGTATATCACAGGCATTTTACTCAAAGACTACATAATAATAATAATATCTATCACAAAGCTATCTGATTCCAAACTAAGCAGAGCTTGTACTATGAAAACCAGACAAACATACTTATTTATTTCTAAATACATACATATTATAGATAAATAACACCCAGACACGGAATAAACCATCGTGCTCATCACACAGTTTTATCCTGGGTGGGGTTCAAACCCACGACTTCTTGCGTAGCAGTCGGATACACTCCCACTGCGCCACAGAGGCAGACGAATTTTGATGAAGTTTGGTAAGTAGTATGTAGTTTGTAGTAGCCGCTACGCTACTTAGTTTGATTGCTAATTAATATATTTTTTTTTTTCAAATTTATTATTTTTACACTCCATAAATGTAACAGAAGCTAAAAAACATTTTTTTTTCAGCAAACATCAACGTGCGGCATATCATTCGACAGTTCTTTTAAAAACATTTTAAGGTTTCTTATAAACTTTTATGATTAAGAGAATATTTTTAGAAATAATTGCTCCGAAAGTTGCATAAATGGTATCCCCCCGTTATCTTTTGAACCGTGTGAACAAAAAATATGCAAAAAAAATCATAAAGGCCGCTTAATAAATACTTTTAAACTAAAATTATTTTGGACATGATCGGATATACCATCATTGAGTTATTTCCGAAAAACTGCGTTTCTCAACAAAAGGGCGTAAGTGCCATGAACATACGCTCTTCTGCTGATGCAATTCAAGGCTGCGGAACCCTACACACACCCTACTAAGCGAAACCGGGCAAGAGCATGTTCCAACATGCTCTTGCCCGGTTTTTTGTTTAATGATATAGGTAGATACTAAAGCCATTTAGCCGATCAATTGTCCCCGGTCTCCCTACGTTAAAGAGCGTTAGGTTTTTAAAGAGCTATACTACACTGTATAAGTACTACATTTTACTTTGAAAACATAAAAGATGTTTACTCTTAGATTGTCGCTTCATAAGAATTTGCAGAGAGATACTGAATGCCAGGCCAAGACCCGCCTTAAGTACCAAGCGTCCTTGTATAGCTTGAGACAAAAACTTTACCAGATTTTGCCCCAGAATGTTTACTATTACTGGTTAAATGAATAAACAATGTCAAAATTGTTAGCTCATCGTTTGTTTGTTTTGATTACGGAGCTTGTTTAATGTCCGTCATCGACATAATCTTGGCCTTGAGGTCATTGTAACGATTGTGTAACATAGCTGGGATTTTAATTTAAAGATTAACAAGTGTGGATATTCATATGGACATTTTATCAATCGTCATTACAATTCTATCTAATATTAAAAATATCTTTGATAAAATTATGTATACTGTATCTATAGGTTTAGTTCAAAATCTACTTTTTAAATTCTCATTTAATATTTACCTATATAATATATTATAATATATATATTATACAAGCTGTCCCGCGCAACTTCGTATGCGTAATTTTTCCCCGTTTTTGCAACATTTCTCGTCGCTGCTCCGCTCCTATTAGTCCTAGCGAGATGTTATATAGCCTATAGCCTTCCTCGATAAATGGGCTATCCAATAAAAAAAGAATGTTTCAAATCGGACCAGTAGTTCCTGAGATTAGCGCGTTTAAACAAACAAACAAACTCTTCCGCTTTATAATATTAGTATAGATTTTAATTTAAAGATTTACAAGTGTGGATATCCATATGGACATTTTATCAATCTTCGTTACAATTCAATCTAATATTAAAAATGTCTTTGATAAAATTATGTATACCTATTGTATCTATAGGTTTAGTTCAAAATCTACTTTTTAAGTTCTCATTAAATATTTACCTTATATATTATATTTACCCTATATTTACTGTTTAAGCTTTTTTTATGTATACAGTGACTAGTGACGAAGCAGTGAAAAGCTTAATTAAAACTGTGCCCATCCCATGGCAGAAATTGTTTTTTTCGCTGAATGCAAATCCAGCGTACAAACTTCAAATATGTGCACATGCTTTTATTAAAGCTATATTAAAGCTTTAATGATAAATTATTTTGATGGAAGACAAAGTATTTCTTAATCTAGGACAACATTTCAATAAAGATATAAGAAGTAACTACCTTTTACCTATCTTGTAATAGTTGTAATCGAACTGAATAAAGAAGAGTAGGTATATATATCTGAACACAGATTATTTTCTGAAGGACAATAGTAAGTAGCAATTACTAAAATTCAATCATGCGGAGAGGCATAATAAGCTGGTGCCTAATTAGTAAATAAGTAATGTGATCAAGGTTTTCTACCTATGTTTGACATGAATGATGGAAGACAAAGTATTTCTTAATCTAGGTATAGCATCTATTGAGATGAATATTTGTTGAACTATTGTCAGAATACCAAATAATACTTTGTATTAAAGAGTTTGATTATAGCATTTATATTTTTGTTTTTATTAGATTTCAAATAAAAGTGGGGCGTTTTATGTAGTTTTACCCTATAGGTATTTTAAAAACGTTTAGGGGTTGTAAAGACCATTTTTAGGTTTAGGGATCCTTTTGTAAATAGAGTCAAGTGTCCCCCCCCCTGCCAGTTAAATGGTTGATGTCGGGTATGTGAAAAAAATCACGGTAGTAGTATATATAGTGAAATTAAAAGGAAAACTATCAAAGCTAAGTAGGCTTTACAAGTTTACGAGTAACAGCTGATCAAATAAAAAGTAACAAAATTTTCGTGCAAATTCCATTGAAAAAGATTATTAAGTACTCGTAGATATAACGTTGTAAGTATGAAATAAAACAACAGAAAACCCACTTCTTAAGCCACATTATGGGGGGGGGGGACCACGGAACCCTACATTGTGCGTGGCCGTATATGCACTTGCCCGGTTTTTTAATAATAGGTAAGTATACAATGCCCAATACCTACACAACTACTAGTATAGATTTGAATATAATTGTACTATGTTCTGTTTTGTGTACCTTAATAAATATATAAATACATATATACCTACACTGCTAAAAACATTATTCTTCCGTTTTGGCTTCGCCGTAGTCGGGTCAAAACGTATAGACTGCTATAAACAGTACCTTGCCTTTAGGCCAGGTCGTAGTCGGGTAAAAAGTTCTAAAATAATGATTGTCTGTAAATTCGGTTAACGGACTATATATTTACGTGATAACGTCATAATAATACATTTATGACATATCGCCAATCGCGTAGCAACCAGTCAATAACGTGACTGCTTAGCAACCAATCAATAACATTGTCTTTTTCGTCCGTG
The DNA here is from genome assembly GCA_945859575.2 of Herminia tarsipennalis. Lineage (NCBI taxonomy): Eukaryota > Metazoa > Arthropoda > Insecta > Lepidoptera > Erebidae > Herminia > Herminia tarsipennalis. The sequence goes on from OX243840.2 coordinate 14,811,346, forward strand.
TCATCACGTATCTATCTATTTTAAACATCTTTTATGTTTTTACCTCTAAATTTGTAAGTTATTGATCTATCTATATCTACTTATTTGCTTTTATGTTCTCATATTTTTGATAGAAACGTTGATAGGAAGCACAGAAAGGTTAAATAAATATACCTACTTCGAAAAACACCAGCAGTAGGTACATTAAAAATATAACAAAAGGGAACAAAAAGAAATATCTACAATTATTTTTGGTGTTCATTTTTACTACCAAGCTTAAATAAACAACTGCTCCAGCATTATCCTATCTTATATTATATTATAACTTGGTGTGAGGAGGTTACGATAATCATTTTTCCAAAGGTTTTGGCTCCCAGACTTATACTAATATCGTGAAGTTGTTTACTGGTGGCTCCAAAACTAATGTTTGCAGGATTAGTATCTGTTTTTAAATTTGATTTTATAAGTAGATACCTACCTGTTCCTACTAATATTGTAAATCAGAAATTTTGGACGCTTGGATCCCAAATAGTTATCACGAAATCGGTTATATCTCGGTTACCTATTTCATAAATTTCCAGGTTATGTAAATAGTTGGTGTATAATAAAAAGTAAACAAATAAACACGTGGAAATTCAATTTAGGCGACAGAAGCCGCGGGCAAAGGTTAGTAGGAAACATTATGTATTTATTGAATGTAGAATTTTGATCACGTAGTCTGTATAACATTTATACGGTGTGTTTTCTATTGAGCTTCCGCTATTTTCGCTATTGATATATGCTAAAGTAAAGATAATGTCGTTGAGAAATATTTTAGATACTATGTCGTCCAAAAAAGCGGAACATTTATCATTTATCATCTTATTTTCGTTTTCTTGCTTAAATTTTTTAGATTCAAACATTATCAAAAGGGATTCCCATCTCGAAAAAATTACAAAAACAAAGTTTTTTTTTAAATTCCGTTAACGTAATCAAAAATGTTGCTCAAACAATTGGGTAAACATTTTTATTTAATTGTAAATAAACTTGTTTGTTGAGTTGTTTGAAAGATTGATTGACAGGACCAGACAGGACAGTAACACGACGTTGAAGAGCTAAGGAGAATTTAGTAAACGAAGCTCGTATCGTTAGGACAACAGTGACATGGGAACGCAACCATTTGTTTCTTGATTGCGCCCTTCTACGAAACAATGAATTCGTTTAAAGGTTCTCGTACAACAATCGGATGAAAATCGCACTATTTTCACTTTATTAATTGTATTTTTGTATTCAACTTTCGGTTTGTTGTAGAATAAAAAATAAACAAATTATTTTTTATTCTATCCACATTTGCGGATAGAATAAAAAATAAACAAACCGAAAGTTGAATACAAAAATACAATTAATAAAGTGAAATTCGAATTGCACATGGTGATTTCACCATGTGCAATTCGAATTTTATTTTTATGTGAATATCGTATGTAGGTAGGTACTGTAGCTGCATAATATATATTCACACATTTTATTTTATTTTATTACGCTTCTGTCAAATAGTGATGATAACACATTATTGTGTTTCTCTACTGGGCAAACGATATATAATGAACTAATGTTTCAAATGAGATGCGCGGCATGCGATGCGATGCGGATGACATTCAGATCTTTGCCTAACAAGAATTTGGGTATCACTAATAATGTTATGAGGTAGCGTGACTCTTACCAAAAACATGTATAAGGAGTTTGGATGTGTTGTAGTTATATTTAATAAAAACTTTTTTACATAAATATATTTATTTTTGAAGTCGGTTTTTTTAAATGGTTTTATTAGGGTATTGGTTTGTAGTTGATAAGAGTTACAATAGCTTCCAAACTGCTCATTTCTTTTTACAAAATGTGTTTTTTTTTTCGATACAAGGTAGTTGATTTTTGAAGAGTTTACCTGATTCTAGACTATCATCATACATGCTTAGATGGAGGCGAAGTATAGATTCGAAGAGATCGCAACCCGCAATACCTATTTGTTATTGAATAAATCCGCTGGTCATCTGTGGTCTTCATCATCAGTTCCATTTCACTCAAGCACCATTGAGTGAAATGGAACTGATGATAAAGACTACAGATGACCAGCGGATTTAAGAGTAAATGCACGAATTACAACAAAATATACCCAAATTACTAAAGGTGTCCTCCTTTTAATATTTGAAGAGTTCCCTCGATTTCTCCAAGATCTCATTATCAGATCCGAACTTTGGACTAAGGGACAAACAAGGGGACTAGCCTGGAAGTATATCCCTTCAAACATAAAAAAGATTTTTTCAAATCGGTCCAGCCGTCTGCGAGTAATCAGGTAACAAACATAAAAAAAGCACTTGTATTGAAAACCTCCTTTTCAAAGTCGGTTGAAAAATAACATATAGGTGTACATATGTATAAGGTTTAAATTGCAAAAAAATATATTTATTATTGATAGCGGATTTATTCAGAACTACACTTCGATGCCAGCATAATATCTTTAATTGTTGCCTGCAGCAAATTTAAAACCACAGTGCATTGTTCTTTGTTGAGATACTAATTGATATGTAATACCAAGAGAAGTCCCTTGTTTATTTCCTTTTAAATAGGCTTTTGTTGTTCATCGAACGGGTTAATTTAAATATTTTAAAAGACGTTTGATGGAGCCGCCTTTGTTTTATTATGATTGAAACATTAACCAGTTTTCCTATAGAATACATTTTCGTTACATAATAAGATTTAATTAAAGGCTTTAGTTAATTTTAATAACAACTTCGTGAAGTACGAGTATAAGTATATTATAATAATTACAAAGTAACTATCTATGAACTATATTTTAGCTGAATAAAATATGAAAAGTATTCAACGCTTCGTAGAAATTAAAATTTAGAAGCACAAAATGCAGGTTGTCAAATATTTTACTCTAATATTTGTTTTTATGCTACCTACTACCATTACTACTTAGTGTTGTGTTAAGACTCGCTATTCCCTGATTAATGTAAAATAATTTATTTTCATTGTCGTCATCTACCTTGATATTTATATATTACTAGCTCTCCCGGCAAACTTCGTCTCGACTCTTTCTTTTTGTAAATCGGGTTCAACTGTGAATCTAAACCGTCCTCGAATCCCCTTGAACTCACACAAAAAATTTCATCAAAATCGGTCCAGCCGTCCAGGAGGAGTTCAGTGATATACACACGCACACAAGAAATATATATATAAAGATTACGTGAAGCAAAAAGGTTGTACTCCTTTTAACGAAAATTACGCGGACGGAGATGTATGAAATTTCGCACACATATCTATATATACTAATAATATAAAAATTTGATTGTTTGTTTGTATTGAATAGGCTCTGAAACTACTGGACGGATTTGAAAAATTCTTTAATGGTTGTGATACTCTATAACCCCGGGTGACATAGGCTATTTTTTATCCCTGTATTCCCACGGGAATAGGAACTACGCGGGTGAAACCATGCGGCATCCGCTAGTAGATTATATAGAGAAGGAGTGCGGAATGCTAATATTAAATATAAATATATAAATTAAAAAATAATTGTGGTCAAATTTCAACCACGGGCTACCATTAGTTAAAATAAATAGCCAAATAAGACGAATCTGCTTTGTCTGATTGGTAGACATAGCGTATTCTGTGATACAATTATAACGTGATTCCAATTAAACATAACCGTCTACGAAACGTAATATTTCAAACCAAACATTATTTTAGTGTACCTATAAAACATATAGAACAAGCTATGAGATTCTAATTAATTTTCAGATGATTTTACGGTCTAACCTAGTTGCTTTTCGTGTTCTGCATATTACGATGTTGTGAATCTTATTTAATTTGCGTACCTATACAATTATTTAAGTTGCTAAGATTGCAATTGCAATTGATACATATACAGATACAGATACGTTTATTTGTACAAATGGTGTTACATAATTGAAAGATAAATAGTGTCAACATGCTTTGTCCATTGATTTAGAGATACAAATAATTATTATACATTAATTTTAAATTATTAAATAAAATCTTAAATAATAAATTATGCCAAATCTAAGAAAAAGTCAAAGCAACGAATAATTATTGTTCATTATTAAAATTAAAGTTCAAACACGTTATTGCGAGAACTTTAAACAAAATTGTTATTTATCCATACTAATATTATAAATGTGAAAGTAACTCTGTCTGTCTGTCTGTTACGCTTTCACGCTCAAACTACTGAACCGATTTAGATGAAATTTGGTATGGAGATAGTTTGAGTCTTGGGGAAGGACATAGGATAGTTTTTATCGCGATAACCGACATCCACGCGGGCGGAGCCGCGGGCGAAAGCTAGTTATCAATAAATTATACCAAATTACAATCATCGAGACACGCATTAACATTATAATAGCATTTCTTTTACAGAAAATATATATTTTTTTTAAATTGATTTGTATTTAAATCTTTCTATGTATTGGGTACTTTGTTATATATTTTAGGGCCCATACACAAAATCCTTTTATTCACTAGGGCTGTCCTTGCCGTATGCATACATAGTCTCATATTGTCCCGCTTGTTTCGAGCTGTAATGTCTGACATGCGTGGAAATAGATAACGATTATTTTTAACGAAAACTGCTATTTCCAACACATAGAGTGAGGGTAAAGTGAGTATTTTTTAATTAATGAAAAAAGGCATACAGGTATCAGTCACTTGTAGTCCAAACATAGCTCTTATGCAGCGTTTTTGTTCCTTGAAAGCAGTTTCTTTTTCGGCTGAATTACCCCAAAAAATTATGCCATATCTTAATACTGACGCGACTAAGCCATGGTAAGCTGTAAGTAGTGTGGCAGTGTTCACTGTAGGCGCCAGTTTATAGAGCGCGTAAGAGCAGCTGCTAACTCTTTTACACAACTGTTCAATATGGGCTTTCCAAATAAGTTGTCGGCCTATTGTTAACCCTAGAAATTTAGTTTAATCTACATCATTTATTTTTTAGTCATTATATTTAATATCTATTAAATTGTTTTATTGGACATCGTTGATTGAATACATTATTTGAGTTTTATTAATATTGATTTTTAGATTAGCCAATTTATAATTAGAGATATAGAATTATTATTGTAATTTTCAAAGAATTCTGGTTTAGCACATGGTATTATAATTGTACTATCGTCAGCGAGCTCACGTAGCTATCTAGAAAGGTGTGATAAAAATCAATTTTGTAAACCTAACGATAGAGCATGTGCGTGTGATATTATCATCCCTAAAATTAGCAATAAGTAGGTACTGACCTTTATTTAATTTCCTTTTAAATCTTTAACGTCTTTAATTGAGAATTAAACCAATTAAAAAGTTCTATCTCAAAGTAACGTAACGTTTAGTGTAGGTAGTGTAAGCGGTGGTAGCCTAATGAATCCAGGTTCGAATCCTACCCATTATACTACCCACGTGAACCCACTCCTAACACAAGCCATTAAGCTTTGCTGGAGGGGTTAACAGGATTGCTAGTAATGTAAGACCCACAATCTCACATTACAAATTATCATTAAAAAAAGTTAAGGTAACTCTGACGGTCTGCATGTTTTCTCGTATAAACAGCTAAACCGTTTTAGATGAAATTTGATATGGATCTCAAATCCCAGGAAAGGATATGTTCTTCCCTGGGATTTAAGCTATTATACATTTTATCGCGATAGCTGACATCCACGCGGGCGGAGTCGCAAGCGAAAGCTAGATAGGATTATAAAATAGATAATTTTCTTGATCTCTTACTAAATCATTTTTTTTTTAAATATCACTCAGCAAAATTTTATGGTACGTATTTACGTAGTTTCATATTGTTGTGAACACAATCAACTATGCTAAATTTACTTCAAAGTAAACATGTCTGAATGATTAAATTTATATATTCTTCAAATTATTTTTAGTTGTTTGTAGGCAAGAGTAAATCAGTCACATGTCCCGAGTTAGTTCACAAAATTCAATTTATACTCGTACAAAAGAACTGGTAACTTTCTAGTTAGTCTGAAACTTGTCGAACGAGTAGAAGTTAATACGTTTATTGTGTTTTCTTTATTTATTTCGCACAAACATACTAGACTCGAATCGGAGAATAACTTGATACCTATAGGTTTAGAGAATTACAGTTGTACAACAAGTAAATATACAATGGAATTTAGATTGGAAATGTAAGACCCTCCCTCAAGAGGAGAGTACAATGTTTAATTGTGTTACTATTTTCCAGCATATGAATTCTGAGTAATATAGCCGTTTAATCTTTATAAGATTGGTGTTTTAAATAAAGCAATCTAAAAATATATCGCCCTTTCCTATCAGACCTATCTGTAATTGCCTTATTTGGTTTAATATCGCTTTTCATCTAGGAATATAATCCAAAGTCTCAGTACCTACAAATTTATTTATAAAATGTTGTCTACCATTATATTCAATTTATACTCCTACTCAAATCCCGCCATTAAAGGTTTAATTGAGACTATCTTTTCTTTATACTTTCACTAGTTATCGCCCGCATCATAGTTCGTGTTAAAATTTTGAAAAACAAATTTAGTCGTTGGAAAAGAACGTTCTTCTTCCGGGATGACAAGTACCTATGCTATTTCAGCCTACATATATCCTACCTCTGTCCAAATCCGTAAATTTCATCCAAATTCGTTTACCCGTTTTAGCGTGATAGAATAACAAACGTCCTAAACGTCCTACGTGTTTGGATCCATACATCCAATCCAATTTTTGCACATATTATTAACTAGCTGTCCCGGTTAACATCGTTCCGCCCCCCCCCCCTTATTTTTTTCGCCATTATGTCAGTTTTTTTAAGCTATTGCATAGCTTCTATCGCGGGCCTTGAGCGCGGGGACCGAATCCAGAAATTCCGTAACGAAAAAACCTCACGCTCCCCACTCCGACGGGCACAGCGGTGATACTTTTTAGTTTTGCCATCTATCGATGAATAGCAGAACTTTTAATGACTTTTTTTTAAATTAAAAAAAAAAAATTTAAAGAAAATAAAAAATTAAAAACATTGTTTTGTTATAATTAAAAAAAAAAAAAAAAAATTTAATTCCTTTTTTTATAATTTAAAAATAAAATTCAAGAAAAAAAAATTAAAAACATTGTTTTTTATAATAAAATTTTTTTTTTTTTTTATTGCTTAATTTGATAAAAATGCTATGCAATAGCTTTACCGCGGCAGTCCCCGAGTGCCACACATTTTTTTTTTTTTCAAATTTCTTTATTCACTTAGGATGCAAAACAACTCTTGTGATACGTCGGGATTCTACACGTAATGCCACTTGATTATGGTTAAGGTGCTGCCATTATTAGTAGCTAAATTTTTGGGAATTTTGATAGACAGCCAATTAACATGGAAACCTCAAGCTAAACACATTTGTAAAAAGTTAAGTACTTACGGCTATATTTATCCTGACAAAAAAGTGAATATCAGTGCAGTCCTTATTGCTTACCATGGCCTTGTGATTTCAACTCTTAAGATTTGGCATTATTGGGGCAACAGCAGTGAAAGAGAAAGCATTTTCAAAGCCCAAAAGCGATACATTAGATCAATTTTTAACCTGCAGGTTACAGATAGTTGTGTTCCTTTGTTTAAATTAAATAAATTGTTAACTTTTCCATGTTTATACATTCTAGACATAACCATTTTTGTAAAATCGAACCCGCATCTGTTTCCATCGTTAAACGAGACACGAAAGAGAACGAATTGTATTAGATCTCAGCATCAACATTTATTGCACTTGCGTGGCTAGTCCACCACACTGTTAAAAAAAAGTACCATCTGTATGGCACCAATGATATACAATAAATTACCCAACAATCTAAAGCAACAGTTATTAAAAATATTAAAAAAACGGCTATCCGATTTATTGTTAAAAAATTGTTACTACTCTATAAACGATTTTTTAAATGATGTACTATGATGCTTTATTATATTACATATAGATATTTATTTAAGACTTTACATGTAAATGTTTGTATTGAAGTAATTTTTATAGGCATTTCTTGCCAATTACTTTACAAATACAATATGTAATTGTATTGTAATGTTTGTATGCCGAAAGGTAGAATTTACAAGGATTGTTACATCTAATTGTTACCTACATTCTGTACAAATAAAATATTCTTATTCTTATTCTTATATGTGCATAAATATTGCCCAAAGTACTTGTAACGAATGTAAATTACCTACATAAGAACCTAGTAAATTATAAAAACCGGGTGTGTGGTAAATGGTTAAATGGCCTTCACAAGCAATAAATGTTTTTAAAATGCCTATCTAATGATATCCCACACGATGGGGTAGGTGAGAAAAAAATCCCATCCCCACTTTACTTATTAACGAAACAATAAGGGTACCGTTTTGCCAGTTTGGCTACGGAACCCTAAAAACGAAACGAAACGGTATAGTCAATCTCTAGTTATCTCGTTACCGAGGGAAAAAAAGGATTCATTTATATATATATATAGATGTAGACATTTGGTATGTCAACATAGTATAAATTATAGTCTTACAGAAATAGCAGACCGCCTAAAGCCGGGGCTTTGTTCATTCAACGAGATTTCGAAAAACCCTTTCTTAGAAAGTATGTTGAAGCCGAAATATCTTCGTAGGTCTTAGCTTTTTCTGGATTACTTGACTATTCAATTCATACTAAGTGGTACAGCGAAAACACGAATCAAAAAAATATTCGCATAATAATAAAATGGAATATCTCTTTTTTATAGTAAATCTTTGTTGTTAAATTACAAGTCTTTGTGGTCAGAATTTTCAAAGAAAAAAAAAATCTTGATATTTGACTTAGCTACAAGTATATATTGTTGTATTAATTTTCAAAGCTAATTACACCACAAGACCCTTAATAAACCCAGAGGGCGTCCTGTCAAAAAAAGGGTTCTAGAACGATTTCTTTTGTACATTATCCGAATGAGGTTTGCAAGAAAATGTAATAGATGTCATGTAGTATGCTCGCACAAGATTGATAGTGGTTTCAAGTTTAGGACGACCTTTTAGTTCTTCGACGTATACAAAAGAAGGTTTTATTAATGTGAATACGAGTGGTTACAAATTGTATTGAATATCCTACTTGCTTGCACAGTCAAAAAGTAATATGTTTGATGAAAAAAGTTATAAAATACACACAAGGATTATGTAAGGAGGGTCCATACCACCAATTTAATTGTGCAATCACTAATATTGTAATAATAATATTGAGCAGTCGACAAACTTCTACGTGTGGTATATTCGACAGGTATTTTTAAAACATTTTAAGGTTTTTGAAAAACTTTTTTATTACGTTATTATTTTCGTAAATAATCGTTCCAAAAGCTTAAACCGTTTAACCAAACAATATGAAAAACATTACAAAGGTAAAGAAACCACACTAAATACTTTCAACTAAAATTATTTGTAGCAAGATCCAATATAGCTTCTTTCAGTTATTGCCGAAAAATAGTGATTTTGAACAAAAGGACGTAAATGCCAAAAATTTAAAAGCTAACCCTTAATAAATACTTTTAACTAAAATTGTTTTCAGCATGATCGGATTTGAGTTATAGCCGAAAAACTGCGCATTTCAACAAATGTACGTAAGCGCTATGAAGATACGCGCTTTTGCTGGTGCACATTTTTAGATCGTGTTTTTTCATATTATAGTGCATTTCTTTGTGGTAAAAACTGCGGAACCCACACGAAACATAGTCCGACATGCTCTTGCCCGTTTTTTTTTTAATGAACGTTTCCAGTGATAATGCTGTCTTACTTAGTATGCTCTTTTGAATTTGTTTATTAGTTTTATTTCTTGTTTTTTAAATAAAATTTTTAGATTTTGTGATTAATGCATTCATCTATACTAATATTATAAAGCTGAAGAGTTTGTTTGTTTGAACGCGATAATCTCAGGAACCACGGGCCCAAATTAAAATATTTTTTTACTCTTGGATAGCCCATTTTTCGAGACATGCTATAAGCTATATAACATCACGTTTCAACCAATAGGAGTGGAGCAGCAATGAAAAATGTTGCAAAAACGGGGAAAATTTACGTATATGAAGTTGCGCGAGTCAGCTACTCATTTATATTTGAATAGCTGTCCCGCGCGTATAAATGAGCTATCCAACGATGAAAGAATTTTTCAATTCAGATCAGTAGTTCCTGAGATTACCGGGTTCAAACAAACAAACTCTTCAGCTTTATAATATTAGTTTAGAGTGGACCTACGTCGTATTTCGACATCAAGAAAGAATGTGTTAATAACTTATTGACACTTTTTGTTAGTGTCGAAAATATTTAGTACTATTTTTGTTCTTTCTTTAAACAACTATATTTTAAACCCATTTTCATAAAGCAGGCCTTGTGTCGATTTTCGAAATCACATTGCACATTCATTGGCCTCCTGACTTCCACATAATTTTTGAACTAGGGCAGAGCGGGGTCACTTGCGCCACGGGGTCAACTGCGCCACCCATAGTAGCATACAAACGCGACACGATAGTGGTGAACACCGCATGCGGAGCGAAGCGGGAGGGGTAGGTAAACGCGTCGCCATTACATCAGTCGCCGGCCAGCGTTCAGTTATCGTGTACGTGCACAGAGTTGTCGTTTTGGCGCCAAAAGTAAAAAAAAAAAATTACGTAATTTTTGGTCTCAAGCGCAAGTCTGTGGTGATATAACTATCAAGTAAGTATATTTTGATTATTTAGTTATGTGTTTAAACGATTCAAAAAACAAAATTAACCTATGTGTAATATTTTTTTAGAAACTTTATACATTAGAACTAATTTCGGGATGGGGTCTATTGAGACATAATAATCGGGGTCACATGAACATGGTTCATGTGACCCCGTTATAATTGCTATTGGAGGTAGATAATAAATAGACTGTTTAGATAATCTCGTGGTCAATATTACTGGTTTTAACGATTGATTGATTATTCGTTAACTTTAACGTTTTTCTTTTATTTTAGAATGCGAACTTATAAGAGGAAAACGAACCGAGCCAATATCTCTAAAGAACACATTAAACATGCTGCAGATGAAGTTCTTAGTGGCAAAAGTATCCGAAAAGCAGCAAAGGATAACAACATAGACCGAACTACGCTATCAAGGTACGTTAACAAGCTAAAAGCTAACCCGGATACTAATGTGTTTGGAGCGTCTATTAATGCACGACAAGTATTTTCTGTAGAGGAAGAAAAAATCTTAAAGGATTATTTGATTAAACTTGCATCTATATATTATGGGTTAACTCCTCTAGATGTACGTAACCTTGCCTATGAATGCGCCGTCACATATGATAAAAAGTTTCCTCAGAGTTGGCATGCGAATAAGCTAGCAGGTAAAGATTGGTTGACCGCTTTTCTTAAGAGGAACACTGAACTTTCTATCAGAAAACCAGAACCTACAAGCCTTGGAAGAGCGACATCATTTAATAAAACAAATGTAAAACTGTTTTATGAGAAGCTTGCCACAGTTATGGATAAGTATAAATTTGCACCATCTAAAATATGGAACATAGATGAAACTGGGGTTCCCACAGTCATGAAACCAGGTAAAATAATTTCTGCTAAGGGCAAGCACAGCGTTGGCTCTGTAACTTCCGGAGAGCGAGGCACTAATGTTACTGTGATTGGAGCTGCTTCAGCAATTGGCAATACTATTCCGGTAATGTTTATATTTCCTCGAAAGAAATTTAAGAATCATTTCATTGCAAATGGACCGCCTGAATGTATTGGTCGCGGTAATGGAAGTGGTTGGGTTACTGATAATGAATTTTATGATTATATGCAACATTTTATTAACCATGTGCATCCAACAGAGGAATCTCCAGTGTTATTATTGCTAGACAACCATTCTTCACACTTGGCTATTAAGACAATTGAACTTGCTAAACAAAATTGGGTGATAATGCTTTCATATCCGCCTCATTGTACGCACAAATTACAGCCCTTAGATGTCTCAGTTTACGGGCCGTTCAAAAAATATCTTGCTTCTGCGCATGATGCATGGCTTCGTAACAATCCTGGCAAAACCATTTCCATTTATGAAATACCACAATTAGTAGCTACAGCTCTTCCATTGGCAATGACACCGACAAATATAATGAGTGGTTTCAAGAAAACAGGAATTTACCCTTTTAACAGCGACATATTCTCTGAAGACGACTTCATGCCAGCATTTGTAACGGACCGGCCAGAACCAGAATCTCAATCACAAACAAACTTGACACCAGAGACAAATGCAGAATTGCAATCCTCAGAAATTGTGGAGGCACCTTCACCAGTCTTAGAGGTAGAGGTAGATACGTCTGCGCTATCATCCGCCGCCGTATCCGAAACTGAAGTTTTACCAAAGCAAAAAGAAAATCGAGAGCCAAATCTTGCCTCGCCTATAGCGTCTACGTCTAAGGGTAACATCGGATTTTCACCGGAATTTTTGAAACCTTTACCTAAAGCAGGGCCTAGAAAACAACAAGCAAGAGGAAAGAAGAGAACTTGTACAGTTTTAACAGACACACCTGAAAAAGACGCCCTTGCTTTAGAACAAAGCAAAAGAAAATGCAAAACCACACAGAAGATAGACAAGTCAAAGAAAAAGGCAGTAAAAAAAGCAATTTTGAATAGTTCCTCGGAGTCGGATGATGACATACAGTATAAAAATATAAAGAAAGTAAATACAAGTACACGAGCTTCGTCAGATACCGAAGACGATGATTATTATTGTCTAGTGTGCGTTGAAGCCTATTCGAATAGCCTGCCAGGAGAACAGTGGCTCCAATGCTCTGATTGCCGTGGTTGGGCTCATGTCAAGTGTACTTCTGGTGCCGGTGCAGTATATATCTGCATAAACTGTGAAAGTGACTGAGTTATTAATTACATTGTTTCTCTTTAGATTTTTAAAAAATTTTTAAAATTTTCTATTAGTATTATAAGTAAGATTCTATTCTATAACTATAAGAAAAATGTACCAAAAATGATTGTAGGCGCACTGGCTCAATAGGCCCCTATGGGTGGCTCAATAGACCCCACCCATGGGGCCTGTTGAGCCATATGACATTTTTTATATAATCAAAATTTTTGTCCTGTTTAGCTACGTATGTGCCAAATTTGTTGATTGTATATTGTGACCAAATAAATAAAGAAAGTAGTAGAGTAATACAATTGTCTTATTTCTTCTTTAACAAGTCCATACACAAGTTTGAACAAAATCATGATCAAGTGACCCCGATCTGCCCTACTTATGATGATCGAAAATTAGCAAGACAAATTGCACAAGCAACCAAAATTCGCTTACAAAGTCAAAGTGTTTCTCGTCTGGATCACCGTTATAGTTTAACATCGAAAGTACTACTCTGTCAAGAAAGTACCGCAAAACGACCAATTTAATACATAAAATGTTAGTTATCCAAATTTATTTTATCGCCTTCAAAGTATGCTCCTTTGGAAACAATAAACTTACACCAACAAATAAACAAATCATCAAAATATTTATGTAAGTAGCACGTCCTTAACGATTCTTTTGCTATTGAGATTTTAGAGAATATTCAGATCTTTTGAAAAAAAAAAAACGGGCCAGAGCATTTCGGACCATGCTTAGTGTGCGGTTCCACAGCTGTTACCATAAAGAAATGCACTATATACGAAAAATACGATTTAATAATGTGCACCAGAAAAAGAGCGTATCTTCATAGCACTTACGTCATTTTGATAAGAAGCGCTGCATTATTCGGCAATAACTCAAAGACGGTATATCCGATCATGTTAAAAACAATTTTAGTTGAAAGTATTTATTAAGGGTTACTTTTTTATTTATTTTTTCATATTTTTTGGAATGTGTCGAATGATGTACCACACGTTGATATTCGCTGAAAATAAACTTTTTCAGCTGTTACATGTATGGAGTACCCCACCTAAATATATTTATTATTTAACTACCAAACTAAGTAGCGGCTTATACAAGACACCTATGCTCCAAATTTCATCAATATTCATTATGCAGTTTTTGAGTAAAATACCTGTGACATACTGACAGACAGACAAACTGGTGGACGGACATTTCGAAACTATAAGGGTTCCATTTTTGCCATTTTGGCTACGTAATCCTGAAAAGGCGGTACGAAGTTCGCCGGCTCAGCTAGTTTAATCTAAATAACAGTTGCAACTCAAACTCTGCGCCAAAATAAAAACAGTTGGGCCAATCTAACAAAAAAAAATGGTTTTCGAACTATGAATTCATCATCAGCCTATCGCAGTCCACTGCTAGACATCGGCCTCTCCAATTGTATGCCACTTTGTTCTATCCTTGGCTTCTCGCATGTCCAGCTCCAGCTGTTTTGCGTAAATCATCACTCCACCTAGCCTTAGGGTGTACTACACTATGTTTGCCGAGAAGCAGGCCCCACTCAAGAACTATAAACTTATCGTCCATTCCCGATACTTCTTTGACTGAATGTATGTTAAACTATTATAAAGTTAAAATAGTTTCCTTCAGTGAAAATTTGTTTATACCTAAAGGCAATTGGCAAGAATTTCATCCATTTAAATAGAGGCTAGAGGAATAAGTTATAATAAAATACAAAGACTACAAATCTAGACTACAATCAGTCGGTATTATGTAGGTAGGTCCTATTCAAAGTTTCACAAACAATACCTCCACCATCTTGGAATTAATGATGCGCATCAGAACTCAAGATTATAATGTATCTTATTTAAATTTTATTGAATTGTTTTGCTATTTAAATGTCTGAAATGTTTATGATTATACTTTCAGCGATTCTGTTGTTTAAATCGAAGTTACCCGTGCATGAACATTATTTTTAAGTATTACCTCCTAGGTAGCCTCTGTGGCGCGATGGAAGTGTATCCGACTGCTACGCAAGAGGTCGTGGGTTCAATTCCCACACAGAACACAACTTTGTGTGATCCACAAATTGTTGTGTCGACTCTGAGTGTACTTTGTGCCCGTGAATTGAATGTTTGTAAAGTCCCCCGCGACACCCTAATGTGGGAGTCGTCATTAAAAAAAAACACATAGGTATACCTTACCTTAAATAAGAATACGAATGATTGCCAATGGTAGTCGAAATTCGACTGGTTCGTTGTTTCGTCTCACGATTATTTCGGCTCATGTGACTAATCATATCAACCCATATGATGGCCCACTGCTGGGCACGGGTCTCCCCAGTAGAACCTACTGGTATGTAGATCCTGGGGGTAATTGCCATAATCGCCACGCTTGGCAAGCGGGTTGGCGATCGCAGTAAGGCTTTAAGTACGCAGAGGACGCTGCTGCCCGTCCTCCGAAGTGAAATCCCTTAGTCGCCTTGACGACACCCACGGGAAGAGATGGGGTGGTACTATTCTTAAGCCGGCACCACACGGCACATGTGACATGTGACTAATCACAGAGTACAATTTTTTTTTTATTCTGCTATTTGTCCTATTCCTATATTCATTTGAATTCTTTTCTTTTGGTACAGTCGGTTACACAATGTTAGTTAGGTAAATCGTAACAGGATCATTTTAACAAATTTTAGTTATAATATCTTATAATTAAATTAAAATCAAGTATATGATTCTATGATTCGTCCCATGGGCCGAAAAACACATGGGACGAAATACGAACGAGTCTGGTATTCAGTTTCGGTTTCGCAAAGAGCAAACAAAGTCGTCTTGTAAACTACGCAACGAATTTTGATACGTTTTCCACTATTATTTAACAACTAGCATTGTATATGTGTAATATAGATAGTGAAGAAAACTATGTGTATCTCGATCGATCGAACCACAACTTTAAGATACTAGCCACTTACCAGACCTATCTGCATTACTTTATTTGGTTTAAAATAGCTTTTTATTTAGGAATATATTCCAAATTCTTAGTGCAAGTTTATATAAAAAATGTTGTTTACCCTAATATTTATGGCATTATAAACTCCTACTCAAATGCCGCCAATAAAGGCCTTTGATTGATTAAGACTATATTTTCTTTGTGCTTTCACTAGCTATCGCCTACGCTTAGTTCGCGTAAAAAAAAATATCACAAGGGAACATTTATCTGGGATAAAAATAGCCTATGTGCTATTCCTGACTATAATCAATCTCTGTATCAAATTTCGGTTAGATCCTTTACCCATTATAGAGTGAATGAATAACAAACATCCATCCGTACATCCAAACTTTCGCACTTATAATATTAGTACCGATAGATGGTGACTGTGTACATAGTGTAACAGTGTTAGCACAGGAGCCCGGGAATCAAAAAGCTATGAAAACATTTTTATGTTGCGACTTAGCTAGGTACTGAGAAATGAACTCGATTTAAATGTTTGTTGTTTTATCAAAGACTAGCTATCCCGGGCAACTTCGTATGAGTTTTTGCAACATTTTTCATTGTTGTTTCGCTCCTATTGGTCCTGATGTTATATAGCCTTATAGCCTACCTTGATGAATAGGCTATCCAAAACAAAAATAATTTGTCAATTCGAACCAGTAGTTCCTGAGTTCATCGCGTTCAAACAAACAAACTCTTCAGCTTTATAATATAAGTATAGATGTATTAAACACTAGCTGTCCCGCGCAACTTCGTCTGCGTAAATTTTCCTCGTTTTTGCAACATTTCTCATTGCTGCTCCGCTCCTCGATAAATGGGCTATCCAACAGTAAAATAATTTTTCAATTGGGATCAGTAGTTTCTAAGATTACCGCGTTCAAACAAACAAACAACCTCTTCAGCTTTATAATATTAGTATAAATTTTGTGGAAGTAGATTAATATAGTTTAAATTTGTTTAAACATAACACACAGATGAACAACAATTATATAATGATAATAATAATGAAAGCCTTTATTTCAGACATTTTTATTTTTTAGGTTAGGTACATTTGTTTTGAAATTCAATTTCTGTATAACATTGTCTGTTTGTCTTTTGACATAGGCCTCTTCCATTTCTTCCATTGCAGTCGGTCCCGTGCCAGTCTGGTCTAAGTGCTCCCTTACATCTTTACGAAGTCATCCTATCTTAAGTGAGGGCGACCTTGCTTGCGCTTATGGCTTCTTGGGTAAGTACCATTGTGTAATAGTATAACTCAATTTCTCTTTCCCCCTTATGTAAAAATGTTTCCCGTGACTTCTCTACTTCCATTTTAGCTTCATGGCTTTTACAGTAATGTTTTCTAGTCCAGTTTGTTCTCTGATATCTGTCTTTCTGATTTGATCTATTATTCTGATGTTTAGCATGCGAAACATATAATCAAATCGTCCATCGAAATTCTAAATACTACTTAATTAGGTACTTACTTATTCTGTGAATCTAGACTTCGCCGAAATGAGTAACGATCCGTAAAATTGTATTTAACAATATCTAAACGTTCCAAATAACTCAATTTGAGCCTACAATCTTTACGTAAACACGTTCGCACCTTCAATAAGGGAGAGTTATTTGGGGCAATACTTTAATGATCTCATACCTTTGTAACCCTCGCTCCACTCGTGAATCTCACCCACGCGATCCAATCACCCCGCGTAAAACAAATTAGATAGATGTATGTAGCCAGCTTCTAACAACGAGCGAAAACAGCCTCACGCAAACATAGACGCGTGCTTATAAAGATCTCGGTCGATTCGTCAAACGAGTCTGGGCACGATGAGAGCACAAAATAATGAGAATACAGAAGGACCTCTCATGTACCTATTTACTACGACTTTTATACTGCAGTCACACGCGTCCATAAACCTAGCATCTGCAGCGCATGAGTGTGGCTCTGCTCTCGGTCTGCCTCGGGTCCGTCTTGTTCCGATTCTCCGCACTCGCTTGACAACCCAAACACACACATTGACATAGAGGTGTCACTTAAATAGTGCTTTAAACGGCTCTTACACTACCCTGAATCAGGGCCCTAAATCGAGGTGGCCTTGAAAATTTGTTAGAGAATTAGGGCCCTAACTGTTATTAAACCGCACTTTTTAAGGATTTAGGATCCCTGATTTAGTGTAGTGTAATAAGCGCATTAAGGATCTTTTGGCGCGTGCCCAAAATAAGAACTAACGCCGCCATCTTGTAAAGCGTCCTCATGTCAATGTCATTCAAGTGCCACTGACTCGTATTGTTAATTCATTGCAGTGGCCGAAATCAGAACTAACACCGTCATCTTGTCAAGCGCCCTCATTTCAATGTCATCGAAGCGCCAAAAGATCCTTGTAGTACTATATCTATGTATGCGTGCGCCAAGAACGTTTTGTAATAAGGCTTTCATTCTGTATGGTATTCTATGTTGAGAGCGTACCTGCGCGTCTATGTGTGTGTGGATTTCTTGTTGAGCTGTATGCCGACCTTCTGTAACCACGTATGACGTGCCGCGTAATGTAACAACGTACGAACAGTCTGCCAAATTGCAATATAACTAAGTTAAAATATGCCATTTCAATAGCAATTCTCTGCTGAAATTGAACGTCGTCGTTACTGAGATTTAATTATACGTATATTGTTACACATACATACACACGATCCTTACATGAGTTCAATTTAGATTGAAATGTGCTTTTAAGTGGTGTCGGGAACGTAGGTACTTGACATTGAATGATTTATTGTAGGGTGAAGACTAATTACCTACTACTATGATATTGCAAACTTTTTCATTTGTTACTCCACTAAATGACTAGGAGTTATTTTATCCTCCATGTATAGGCGTATGCAGGGAGAGATTTTTTGTGTTGGACTCCCCCCCCCCCCTCATAACTCCCATATGATGTCCCACTGTTGGGCACGGGTCTCCCCAGTAGAACCTACTTATTGTAGATCCTGGGGGTAACGGCCATAGTCACCACGCTTGGGCTTCGGTGAGACCTACCCCCCATCCGTACCCAAAATTGAAAAAACCTCATCCAAAAAAATGTCCTGGTTACACCCATATGCCCCGAAACAAAAGGAAGGGTGTTATGTGTTTATCCTGTGTAGCTGTCTGTGGCATAGTTATCTTTCATAGTAATGGCCCAATGGAATGTTTATAAGTTTGGATGGTTCATAATTGATTTTGTTTGATGAAAATCGGTTTACCTACGGTCGGTGTCAATTACCTACTTATCTACCGTTAACTGTCTGTTAACATAGCTAACTACATAGACATTGACATTCGTGCGTTTCGATAACCGCCGATAGATTCAGGTTTTCTATTTATCGGCGGCAGAAATGTCAGTTTTTGTTTACTAGAATTAGATAAATTAATAGACAGTTCATGCCGTATTGAAGATAATCAACTTTTTGTTACAGAAGTTTACACTGGAATCTTTTAATGTTATGTAACATTAAATAGCTTTGTACTTTTATTCCTATCCTGAGCAATGGTTCCAGTCACTAGACTACTACTAAGTAGAGATGACGCATAGTGCAATGTTTAAAAGTAGGTATGTAGTTCTATTATATTACTAGAAGTAGGTACTTAAGTGTCAGGAAGTGTTAAGCGAATGGAATGAATGTAGTCTCTTAACCCTTTTAGACAATTTCATTACCATTATGGCACTGTACGCGGTGTGAACGTTGTAGACGGCATATGCCAGTGGTTCTCAAACTTTTTAAATGACGGAACCCTTTTGGGAAGCAAAATACTTGATGGAACCCTACAATAAAACAATTATTTTTATAAGTGTATTCTTTATTAATCAGCATAATAAAAGTACAATGTATCAGTTACTAATTATTATTTACTTCACCACTTGGTAAGGACAATAATAGAAAACATTAAAAAATAAAAAATCGAACTAGTGGGAGGTATGAAACTGTTTTTTATTTTTCATCAATTGCTTGATATCAGGTTTGATGGAAGAAAGTTGTAGTCTCATATCAGCTTCGGCGTCCAGTCTATTGCGATATTTTGTTTTCGTGGCTGCGTAGGTAGAGAATCCTGTTTCGCACAAATATGTAGTTGGGAACGGGAGAAGAATATCCAGAGCCATTTGGCCAAGCATTGCATATTCATCTTGGATTCTGCACCAAAAATCATTAAGAGGCGTCGTTTTGAACAATGACTCCATACTTGTGTCTGATGACATTTCTAAAAGAGATTCATATATCTCATTTGACATGTTTTCAGGCTTTTCCAAGTTGGGTAAAAAAGGATTATGAATCCAGGAGTTCACTTTAATTTTTGTATTGTGTTCTTCGGGAAAATACTTTTCAAAAGATGCGCGCATCGAACTGAGATATTGGACCAATTCTTCAAACACATTATCTTCAAACATTTCTGAGTCGTTTTCGCTAACAAACTCACTGAGTAACGTAAAACTTTCTATTTCTTTCTTACCAATGCAAATGATCCAAAAATCTAATTTTCTTTTAAAAGCAGTTATTTTATTATAGGCCTGAAACACTGTTGTCTGTTTACCTTGCAACGATAAATTTAATTCGTTAAGTTTTTGAAAGATATCCGCCATAAAAGACAATCGGAACAACCAAGTTTTATCATACAAACGGTCCTTCAAATTAAAAGAAGTATCTGCTGAAAGAAACATTTGTAACTCGGCTCTAAGTTCAAATAGCCTTGTTAAAGTTTTTCCCCGAGATAGCCATCGCACTTCTGTATGGAGCAGCAGTGTTTTATGTTTGCTGCCATAATCTTCACACAATAATGAGAACAATCGGGATTGTAGTGGTCGTGATTTGATAAAATTAATTATTTTTACCGCTTCATCCATAACTAATTTTAGATTAGACGGCATTTGCTTCATCGCAAGTGCTTGTCTATGCAGAATACAATGACTGGAACTACAATTAGGCGCTTTATTTTTCATTCGTGACACTGCTCCTGCTGTTTTACCTGTCATCGCCTTGGCCCCATCTGTACAAATGTCAATGCAATTGTTCCAACTGAGATTATGTTCTTCAAAAAATATATTTATTTTATTAAAAATTTCTTCCCCGGTAGTGTTTGTAAGCAGCGATGAACACATAAGCATGTCTTCTTCAAAAGAACTTTTATATGGATATCTCACAATAACCAGCAGGATAGCCAAACCAGCGACATCAGTCGACTCGTCCATTTGCAAAGCGAATCGTGTATTTTGTAGACGTGTAACTAGTTCTTGTTTGACGTAGCTTGCCAGATCATGGATTCGTCGTGAAACAGTATCGTTTGATAGCGGAACAGTAGAAAGATGCTTTGCAGATTTTTCATCAAGCATACATTTTGTTATGTCTAATACACATGGTTTTATTAATTTCTCAGCGATAGTGTGCGCTTCACCTGCTTGTGCAATGCGATAGCTAACTAAATATGATGCCTCCGTGGCCTTTTCGTTGGTAGTTTGTGTTACATGCATCATATTTTTTTGACTTTCTAATAACTGATCTTTTTTGCGAACAAAAAATTCTTTATTCTTGTCTTTAGTCTCGGGGTGTACGGTTTCTAAATGTCGACGCAATTTGGCAGGTGCCATGGAACTATTAGGAAGCAGTTTACTACAGAGCATGCAGAGAGGTGAGCCGTTGGAATCAACAAATCCGAAACTGATATAAGATTCATCATACTTCCTTTTTTTCGTCTTTGAAACCGTCGAGCTTGACGTCGTGGCACTCGTGGCATCATCTTCTGGATCGGTGATTGCTAAATTCTCCGCGCGCATTGCTTTTGAACATTCAGCGTCATTAGAAGATGTTGTTGGAACACGTTTAACACCTTTAAGCCAACGTTCCATTCTTCTTTATTTATAATGTTACAAGTCAGGATAGTGGGGTTTAAATAATGCACAATCGTTACTGCGTATAAGAGACTAAATTTAGAACCTACAGGGAAGAAATGTATAAAACTGAGACAACAGAATACAGCAGGCAGTAAAACAATGAACACTAGTTTCTCGCTAGCGAGCTTGTAAGTAGGTAGTAACTTATCGCTCCGAACGCTAATCATCAACTGACGACGCCAACGCGCGATCGCCGCTTTTATACTTAGTCCTAGACTCGATCTCAAATATTCTCGAAAATACTCGAGTCGGCACCTTTGATAAACAAAAAGCAAAAATAAAAACAGAAATTTAAAAATAGCGTTGTAAACAATATCGACTTTATCCTTTGAAGTTAGAGACGAAAGTCGCTTGTTGACAACTATAGCGTCTAATTCAGAGGCGGCTTTTATCAAAGAGACTGAGCGCTTACAAGTATACTACCCGCTCGTTTTAAGTTTGCCGCTGGCGATAGGTATGAGTGTATGACGTTCGAAATTTTTTATTTAATTGTAACAATAAAAATTGTGTACGGTAGATATTTGGGTAAAACTATGACACATTATAAGTTTTGTTGTCACGTGGGGGAGGGTACGCGCATTCCACAGACCGGCAAACTTAGAGCGAACGCGTTGTACAAGTATAAAATTGTTGAGACCAAACTTATAAGATATTGTACCAGCTAATGTAACACAAGCTTATACAAATACAAATAAATAAATAAATAACATTCATAGCGTTTTGTCTCCGCGCGGCCGCGGAGTCCGCACAGCCGCGGAGCGACCAGAGAGAGGTGTTTTGATTTTTTTATTTCTAAATTCTTGCGGAACCCCGACAGAGGTATCACGGAACCCTAGGGTTCCGCGGAACACACTTAGAGTATAGCTGGCATATGCTATTACAACTGAGAAACTTATTTAACTTGTTCAAACTTGTAAGTTTAATCGAACCGTATGTAAATTACATCACGTTTTATATTACCTACAGAAATACTTTCTCTTTTTATAGTATTATTTTCTTGCCAATTACTTTATTATTACAATAATTGTATCTTTTCAAGGTAGATAGAGGTTTTTTCGAGGGTTGATTGGCGTGGATGAAAGGATTTAGGAGAAATTTGAGGTCTAGTAACTTAGTCCCGATAGATGGTTCGATTCCGGCCCTGGTTTGACATACGGAAGTCTCGGGTTCGATTCCTGGATTTGGATTCCAAATTTTTCTATCTTACAAAAATGCAATTATTGTATTAATAAACTTTATCTTTTTTATTTCCAAAATCATGTGATCTGTTTAAGTGCTAGTGGCCGAACAGTAACGATATAATAAAATGTTCACATCGCGTCAGAGTGTCGTTTACACGCGCCCAGTAGCTGCCATTCGAAACGTGCTGCGATTTAAGCCAAATAACTGTTACTCGTGTTAGAGAATACCTAGAGTACAGAAGACAACTTACCAGGAGTGTAGCTAGCCTTAGACAGGCCCATATTAAAATTTGTTCGGGGAGCGAAGACCCAGACGGTCAAAGGACTAGTGTGAGTAGGGACTCGCTGGTATGGAGGTACAATTGCTACGCGCGTTCAATGACATCAGCCGTATTAATGACACCTTGTAGGCCAGGTGTCGTTGATATGGCTGATATAGCGAAAGCTAGGTCCTTGCAACATACACAGAAAATGCTCTTGATACACGCACCCAGACGCAGAATCGGTGCATTCCTTCCGAATAAAGTGCACCGATGTGGTCATCGATTCATGTCTATATGTGTGCGTCCACTGACAGTAGGTACTAGCTGCATTCCCCAGCTTTGCACGGGTGTCATTACAATTATGTAACATAAGGTACAAAAAACCAGATATATATTTTTTTTATTTTACAAAAAAATAACGTAGGTTTTTATAGCTTGAGTTACATTATTGTAATTTTCGTAGAGATCACTTATTTTCTGACAATAAAGTTTAAGTGTTACTCCCCGTTATTGTTGCGTTAATGGTAAAAGATTTTTTGAAATCGATCCAGTAGCTTTTAAGTATATTCGTTACATACAAAAATACAAATCTTCCCTCTTTACAATAGAGAAGGGAGAAGAAGAAGAAAAAGAGTACAGATGCATAAGAGTAGTCATTGACGTAGACCAGGACGGGGCTATAACCTCAAAAAATTTACCACTCTCTAGAAAGAGACAACGCTATTTAGCGGACAATACCTGTCAAAGGCCGCACGAGTTTTTTCTCTTTTTCACGATTTGCAGTCAATATTTACTTTTTAATTGAAAGGGATGGCACGGTCCAGGTTTATACGTCAATGGGGAAATACACAATATCATACAGAGTAATAATAGGTAACTATAGTTACTAATTTCAACACCAACAACATTTACCCTAAATAATGAAAGGAATAATCATACATATGTATTGAGGTTGAGAAAGTACCTAACACCTAGTTTAACATTAACGTGTGGTACATCATTCGACAGGTCTTTTAAAAATATTTTAAGTTTTCCAAAAACCTTTTTTGATTGAGTAAATATTTTTGAAAATAATCGCTCCGAAAGTTGCATAAATCGTGTCACGCCTCGTGTAACTTTTGAACCGTGTGACCAAAAAATATCGAAAAAATCACAATTCGTATAAGATCGATTATTCTGTCATTGAGTTATTGCGAAAAAATTGCGTTTCTCAACAAAAGGGCGTAGGTGCCATGAACTTACGCTCTTCTGCTGATGCTTGCAATTGTTCAAGGCTGCGTAACCCTACACTGAGCATAGTCCGACATGCTGTTACCCGATTTTTTTTTTAATGTCTCATTGCCTCAGTGTATAAAAGGACTGTATTAGTCGATACAGTGGTGAACACCATATTCAAACTGAGCCCTGGGGGCCTAGACAAAGTCATATTCGAATAGCGATGTCGTTATTGGATGAAAAAAATATATAAAAATAAAAAAAACCCGCATGCACAAAAAAGGTGGAAACAAGATCCCCTACATAAATAAAAAAAAATAAACAGTCGGAGGCATTAATGAATCTCGATGAACTTAGTGAAGTGCCTCCGACTTTATTGTGCAGGCGGGTTTTTTATTTTTATAATTTGTTTTTTTATTTAATACATTTTAGTAGTTGTAGGATGGAACCGATGTAACAACTAACATTTATCACAGCTATTGTCAAGTATTGAAAATTTAAAAAAGAATGGTTGCTGACTAACTTTTTAGCATTACAGTCATAACCATATTATACCGTTTTGAAATGCTTAAGATGATCCCTTTGATACCCTTAATGCAGTATCAGAAACCACTTTTTTTTTCACACGTCTTTATTTTGACTTTTTACAGCCGCTATGTATGTTTTTTTCAAACGTCACCTATTTAGGAACACTTGGGCGGTCAAGACGAATCTAAGGAGATCTTAATTGTATAAATCCGTTCAGTGGTTTGTGAGATATGAGAATAAATAAAGAATATTACATACATACATACATACATACAAGATACGCGCGAAAAACATAACCCTTCTTTACAGTCGAGTAAAAAGTAGGTACAAAACAAAATGTATGGAGTTGACATACGTCACGTGGTCAATTCAAGTCGATGGGTTGATAAGCTACACTATTGACAGTAGCTTCGTTTTTCCATTCGATTGATCACTAATCTTGCGAAGGTGAGGGTAAGACCATGTAAAAAACCAAATAAAATGGATGATGGATGATTTTATATTTTAAGAATTTGAAATATGCGGTGTAGACCATAGACATTATTTTATTTTTAAACGGTTTTATTATTAAACGGTTTTATTAAACGGTTTTATTTAGCTCACCCCGTTTGTTTTATTTAGTATTTATTCTTGGGTCAAATTTAGTAATTCAAATTTCACCCTCTTCCTGTCAACCGATTAATCTGAAATTTTGTATACACTTTGGATTTTGGTGACAATACAATTATGTTTATTTATTATCATTATAAATTCAAGATGGCCGCCGCTACAAAATGGCGGATAATTTATGTTTTATTAATCCCATCAATATGGGTATCAAATGAAAGGGCTCAACAAGCAGAATACAATATACTATAAAAAATTGAAATACAAGATGGCGGCCGCTACAAAATGGCGGATAACGTAGGTTTTATCAATCCCATCAATATGGGTATCAAATGAAAGTGCTCAACCAGTAGAATACAATGTACTATATAAAATTAAAATCCAAGATGGCGGCCTCTACAAAATGGCGGATAACTTAGGTTTTATCAATCCCATCAACATGGGTATCAAATGAAAGGTCTCAACAAGTAGAATACAATTTACTATGCAAAATTGAAATCTAAGATGGCCGCCGCTACCAAATGGCTGATAACAGTAAATGGCGCTATAGGCTACATCAACGAAATCGTTTGGCCTCAATTTCGTCGAACTCAGATGTATGCAACAGATGTACCTTCCGTCCGAATTGATTTCGCAAGAGACGGAGTACATC
Source organism: Herminia tarsipennalis (assembly GCA_945859575.2). Taxonomy (NCBI): domain Eukaryota; kingdom Metazoa; phylum Arthropoda; class Insecta; order Lepidoptera; family Erebidae; genus Herminia; species Herminia tarsipennalis. The sequence goes on from OX243840.2 coordinate 14,837,522, forward strand.
TTATTCACCCGAAAGCCATACAGTTTCCAGCTAAGTACAATTACGGGACGGCTGAAAGAAGAATGTTGCCTTTAATACTATCATGGGCTTCTACAATACATAAAATGCAGGGCAGCACTGTGGATCACGCAGTCGTATACTTAGGTGCGAAACTGTTTGAAGAAGGTCAAGCCTACGTGGCTCTTAGTAGAGTAAGATCTTTGCAGGGACTACGTATAGAGGAGTTGGACTGCAATAAACTAACGGGCAAGAAACCTTGCAATAATGAAGCACTAAATGAATTAAACGGAATGCGAAATAAAAACTAAAAACTAGAAAATAAAAATAGGTAAAAAAACTTTTTAAGTTAAACGGTTTTATGTTAAACATACATTGCAATGTTTAAGATAAATGTACTAAAAACCAAAAAATAATAAAATAGATACAGTCGTGGGAATTATAAACATATGCATAGACTAGACTAAAATAAAACCGTGGGGCACGTCAATTGTCTACAAATTATCGACTTAATGTGCGATAGAAGAATCGTTTATTTCGTCGATAATTTGTAGACAATTGACGTGCCCCACGGTTTTATTTTAGTCTAGTCTATGCATATGTTTATAATTCCCACGACTGTATCTATTTTATTATTTTTTGGTTTTTAGTACATTTATCTTAAACATTGCAATGTATGTTTAACATAAAACCGTTTAACTTAAAAAGTTTTTTTACCTATTTTTATATTACGAAAGATCTTTAGAATCGACATCTTGTGGTGTTAGTGAATTCGCCACAGGACGAATGTACCTGGTCTAAGCCCCCAGATCAGTACAGTGTAAAGGCAAATATAAGTAGCAGGTTAAGTGGAATTTGTACACGATCTCATATCAAGGCCGTAGATTCTTAAAGTACATATGAAGGTTGTCTACTGTACTTTTGGTATTCTGTGCTCATACTGAAGTGGGATCATTTTGCTTTTTTCAGCTTCCATTTGATATTCTAGACCTTGGGTTAAAGGAAAATTTATAAAATTGGAATAACAGTGGTAAAATTTTATGGTTCTGTTATTCATATTGAAGAAAAAATAACCATTTCATGTGTTTACTTGGTATAACAATTACGTAGGTACCTTTTTTACGATGTCTATGATGGCATAAAGAGATTTTTCACTTCTGATGTAATCATCACGTTTTATGTGGGTAGTATGATCCTATCATACCTATAAGCAATGTAATGTAACAATCACATTTGCTGAACGGCGCTATCGTCAAATTATAAACAAAGCATTCTATTGTCCATCTGGACAAATAATTTCAGATCAATCTTAAGGCGGGTATACACTTCAGCATTTGCTAGAGCATTACAATATAATGTAACATTCTTAGTTTTTAAAATCAGGTTGTAACAAAACATCGAGCCTCATGTTCGAAATGTGAACGTTATGTAGTAACATAACGTTCACACACGTATACACTTGAGCATTTACTAGTAAGTAAATGCTCAAGTGTATACTCACCTTTAGGTATGTATGTCATAGGATGGTGGTCGCCCAATGGTAAAAAATAATCCGCACTCTTTCTCTATATAAACTATATCTAAGTGTGCGATAATTCATACTCATAACGGGTACAACCTTTTTACTTCACGTCTTATTAAATAAAAAACTATAAGTGTGCGAAGTTTTATCCGCACAATTCTCGTTAAAAGGGGTACAACCTTTTTGCATCACATATTAATATAATAGATCCTAGGACTATTGCAAAAGACCGGATAATAATAAAGTAACATAGAATTTCACTATCGTCCCAGCAATTTTAATCAATACTAGCCTAGCAAGTCAATTACCAATATTTTATAAGCACTGAATTGAGTGATGTTAGAATGAAAGACTGACATGTACCTTGATTAACTAATAGCTTCATTCATCCGTTCGATTGTAAATCGACTCGTAAATTAGCCAATTTGTGTTAAAGTTTTCAACTGTCGTGGAGTTTTCGCAAATATTAAATTCCTAAAAAAATCAAGAACGGTAAAAATCAAATCTAATCACATATATAAAATCAAACTAATATTATAAATGTGAAAGTAAATCTGTCTCTGTCTGTTAGGTTTGTACGTTGCGTCCTGGGGAAGGACAGGTTACTTTTTCACACGTTAACTGCTATCTTAATAATAGCTAGCAGTTAATTTATCGCAGTGTTTGTCTCATACAATTTCACTCTCTTAGGTACTATTACTAATAGATAATACGTAAGAAACCTAATCGTCTGTCTGTCGCCAATGAAATTACCATTCTGCTCGTTATCTACCAAAGTATTGAACACGATAGGGGCAGTTATCAGTATGCTTTAGTGTGCTGCAGTGAGATTATGCCAACGACACAATTTAGTGTCAACATTTGTGAATGTTTACGGAGTAACTTAGGTACAATGGTCTCTTAATCGATGTCAGTTACGGCGATCAATCTCGTCAGAGACTAGCCTAACTACGCAAGAGATCATATTATCTATAATGCACACGTGTATGCGCAGACAAGTGCATTCTCTATTTACTCACTCTTATAGCACGATCGGACGGAAATTCGATACGGCCGGAGTAAGATTGGGCGCAAGATTTAACGTGGTCTCCGAGGCACAGAGAGGGTGTGATATTTTTCTATCCTATTAGCCGATTACTTGACTGTCATCGTATTTACCCGTACATAGGATAAGTACTAAGCTATTGTATGATGTGCAAAAAGTATTTACATAATTATTTCAACCAGCCTCATTCACTCGAATTTGCTTGACTCTTATCTTTGAAACTTAATTCAGAGCGAAACTTAATTTATCACTATGACTGCAAGTACTACGTTACATAGGCGTATTGGTAAACAAACTCACGTTTAAAATATCGTGGTGTTGAAAAGGCAAGATTTGGCCTGGTCGAATTCGATTTAGGTGGTAGGTGTAATGCTTCACACAGACGAGCAGCAATTAAGACTAAGCTGTCGACACTGGTCTACAGCAGTATTCACCCGCCGACTGCTGCTGCACACCATGTTGACAGCATTGTTATGCCGCACCGCGAACGCTATTATCTATAATAACGTTCACGGCGTTCCACAGCAATTCTGTCGACACGCCGACTGTTGCTGCCCACAATGTCAACAACATTGAAACTGCAGTAGTTGCTTTTGCCGACAGTAGCAGTAGTCTCTGTCGACAGCTGAAGTGCTGCTCGTCTGTGCGTGGCTTAAGCCATACATTGTCTTGGGGAGTACGACGGTACCACCAGTGTCAGTTATTCTGCCGTAAAATAGTAATGATAACAATCACTGGGTTTCATTTATTTCGGGACTTAATCGCGTGAATTATTTAAAGGTTTTTACATTTTATTTTTACGTTTCGATCGAATCGCGGCACAACAATGCTGTCAACATGGTGTGCACCAGCAGAGACGTTTCGATCGAATTGCACCAACGACCATTCAGCCAATGCTGTATGGTCGTTGAATTGCACCGATCGTGGTCACGTTTCGACTGTGGCCACGATCGGTGCAATTCGATCATAACGTTGGGCAAATATAGGGGTCCGTACCTAGAAATAATTCACGCGATTAAGTCCCGAAATATATCTAGGTAATATGTATAAAAATTGCGAAATTTTAAAATAAAAATCAATGTGTTTCGGTTATAAGGCACTGTAGCAAGTGACATTACTGGGCGACTGAGACTTTCGAAGTTATGTCCTAATGAGATCCAGGATTTGTCTGTCACTGATACTGTTATGGGCTAGCGTGAAACTTACCACCAGGCTCAGGACCGCTCGTCTCTTTCTTTAGTAGTATAAAAAAGTTGTCCGCGCGACTACGTTCGCAGTGGCAAACGTCAATAACGTCCCAGTAGTCAGCTGATTGCTGACTACAATGCTATAATGCTCAAATACAGTGTTACAATACTCTTTATAATGATTGGTCGTGAGAAGTATTTTGGAAGCCCTCTAACCGGTTGGACACCATATACGATTGTCCTAGTGATGCAATGAGTCAACCCGAGGTCGTAAATCGGAAGGATTCCTAGATTTCCTCAATCTGTCTTTTGTCCTTAACAAAGACGTCCAAAACTAAGCAATGAGATAAACCGGTTTAAATGAAAAAAGGGCGTTAATATATTTACAAATGGATGTTTGAGAGAAATCTAGTTAGATAATAAATGCGTCTAGAATATTCCTGTCTAAAACGTTTTGCGTATTGCGTTATAAATCTAGGTACCTTACCCTTTGTAATAGTTCTACTTTAATACAGCCTATTTGGAATGTCTCTCTAAATGTCTGTGAAATTCCTTTCTATTTTTACTTTGTAGGGCTTAAGTTTCAACTAGTAGTCTCCGACTTTACCTATTGCTTAACGTGGACTCCGAGACACGAACGAGTGTGACATTTTTCGAAAACGTTCACCCATCTATGAACTGACACCATATCCTCGCTGATCTCTATCTGCTCAATCGCCACTAAGTGACGGACATCATATCACCATAGAAATGACTACGTGATCCCGTTTAATAACTAATTAAATATTCTAAAAATAGAGGAGTAAGATCTGTACTACAATATCTACCTATAACTTCTCTGAAAACATTGTAAAGAAAAAGCGAGTGGCTAATTTACGTGAGTATCGTACTATAAATATTTTATATTCTGGCCCGACCAAATTAGGTACAGACGAAAAAATTATAAGATGATTTATCACGCGTGAAATTTTCTTCAAGCAATTTCTCATAACGAGCTAATTATTTTATGAAATACAAATACGCAAATAATTATAAAAAGTTTTTAGTTTACGAAAGTAATAAAAGCTTACGCACGGCAAAGTTTTAAATGTAGAACCATAAAGCTTATTTTTTCTAGCGTCTTGTAAATATCCAATCATCCACCAATCATCCAATCCCTGTTGCATTGACGTAGAGAACAGGACCGCGCCATAACCTCACAAAATTGACCACCTCTAGAAAGAGACAACGCTACTTTGTGGACAATATGTGTCAAAGGCCGCACGAGTTTTTTCTCTCTTTCACGCTTTGCCGAACATTTTTTTGTTCCTTGTCCTCCATTCGTTCATTTGCTCCAGGAGGACTATGGCTCGCACATTCTATGCATTCTCTCAATTTCAAGTCAAGCCCTGTTGTATATGGATAAAATTTTGTCTATGTTTTATTCTAGAAAAATATCATTATCATTTGGTTTTACTGTTCTACAATTATTTCTAATAAAATAATTTTCCCTGAGCTTCGCCTGCTATAAAATTGGTTTTAATTTTAATGTAGACACATGGTACTTTCACCTCTTCAGCGATTGAATTTTCAAATATCTGTTATTTATTAGCGGAAGCTTATCTGTATGTCTATACTAATATTAAAAAGCTGAAGAGTTTGTTTGTTTAATTTATGAACGCAATAATCTCTTAAAACTACTGGTTTGAATTGAATAAATCTTTTAGTGTTGGATAGCCCATTTATCGAGGAAGGCTTTAGGCTACATAATGTCACGATCAATAGGAGCTGAGCATCAATGAAAAATGTTGAATAATCGAGGAAAAATGACACAGACCAAGTTGCGCGGGTCAACTAGTAGTATCTGTGTACGAAATTGTAATTCAATTCCTTTAGTATTTTTACTTCTAACTGCATAATAAGGCAAACGATCGCGCATCCTGCTTAAACAGATAACAGCATATATTTTAGGGCAAAACTTATATACTAGACACAATAATGTACCTACTCGAGGGTTGCCGATGCTGACCCTCTGTATTGGCATTCAAAAACGATAGGTCACTTTTTATAAACTTGCCTTTGCAGCCAATTAAAATTATCGTCACTAGACCATTTTCTACAAGAGTTTTCAAAAGGTTATTTATAATAACCAGGAAAATACACAAATTATTCGCGCTGATCTTTTTATTATCACTATTTGTGAGAAAATTCTACATAAACAACTAATATTTAATCCGAATGATTTACTTTGATGGTGTAATATTTAAACGGAGATGTTACAAGAATCTCTTATTAAGTCCCAAACTACTATTTGACATTCCGATAGTCTGGCGTTTGTTGGTAAATAATATTAAGTTTATTTATTAGTTCTGTTTCGGTCCCGCGTTATACACGGTTGGATTTATTTCCAACAACTGAGCACTGGGTTAATAGATGTATAGACGTACTTATCGCAAATGAAATAACTTTGATAATAACATGCGCCATTTCTGTTTGTTTATAATGTGGCTTGTTGTTTGTCGAATTAGTTCCCACCATATTCAGGTCACAATATTAAACAGAGATTGCATCTTGAATCAGATGATAGCTGGTAAAGCTGACGATAAATGATTAGGATATTTGAGGTTACTCACTTAACCTTTTATAAAGCAATTTTGTTGATTGCTTCTGAACTCTATTACAAGGATAATAGAGTACATAATAACGTAATATAATTACCGCTATAAATTTAAAGAGGGTTAAACTACTACATTCCTAACTAAGGGACGCTTTTGGCCTCCATTTGCTTCAAGTTTGATTATCCTGACTGATCGATTTGCGGTCTAGTAAAATATTTATGTTACAAAACAATAGCAGGAAAATTTCGAGGTTCTTTTAAATGGAATGGTCTTGGCCTTTAAAACTTTTTTCAATGGCGTGTAGCGATTCAATATTTTCCAAATAAAAAGTTGCCATGAATTGCATATTCATAAAAATATCTGACTGCCTCTGTGGCGCGGTGGGAGTGTATCCGACCGCTACGCAAGAGGTCGTGGGTTCGATCCCCACCCAGGATAAAACTTTGTGTGATGAGCACGATGGTTTATTCTGTGTCTGGGTGTTATTTATCTATAATATGTATGTATTTAGAAATATATAAGTAAGTTTATCAGTTGTCTGGTTTCCATAGTACAAGCTCTGTTTAGTTTGGGATCAGATGGCGTTGTGTGAGTTGTCCCAAGATATTATTATTATTATTAATATGGTAATTTTAACTTTTGTACCAAAATCTTCTTAATACGCTGTGGGAGCTGTTTTGTTTGAATTGTCTCAATAAAAATGTATATTGAGGTCATTCCAGTTATGGCCTGAAATTAAATAACACACAGGTGTAGGAGTAATAATGCCACGAATTTTTGAAGGTAAACTTGAAGTTTTCTACAAAATTAAAAAGGGAAAACAGCGGTATCAGTAATGAAATTATCTGAATATATATTGAAATTTCGATTGAAATCCAGGTTTTGCAAAACAAGTATGAGCATCTTCGCTGTTTGTTAATCCAATTCCAGATTTGATCGTTCACCCGGTCTTCGAAACGAAACGTGTGTTGCTTTTAATTTTAGAAGAAAAACAAGTAACACCTACTTAGTAGTAGCGCAACTCCCAAGTGTGAATAGAATAACGAAATAATGATTATCACTACATAGTATAAAACAAAGTCGCTTTCTCTGTCCCTGTATCCCTATGTATGCTTAAATCTTTAAAACTACGCAACGGATTTTGATGCGGTTTTTCTAATAGATAGAGTGATTGAAGAGGAAGGTTTATATGTATAATTACATCCATATATTTTATACCCGTGTGAAGCCGGAGCGGGCCGCTAGTTCTAAATAACTAGCTGACCCGTGCCCACTTCGTTGGGCCTATAACTGTCACAATTAACGTGGCTTTCTATAGGTAAAAGAATTTTCAAAATCGGTTCAGTATATCAATAGACTTCGCCCGCGTTAAGTTTGAACTGCCATTTCACCCCCTTAAAGATTTGCTTTAGGCTTTGTAGTGGTTGCCTACATCATAACAACTATCTGTGTAGCAAATTACAAACCATTCAGAACCATCAGTCAATCACAGTTTTATCTTATGCCTCTTAAATACTCAGATAGTTGATCCTCGCAACTTCGTCCGCGTTACATGAGAGGGCTAGAGAGAGTTTACTTAAACTTTTATCCTGGGTGGGGATCGAACCCACGACCTCTTGCGTAGCACTCGGATACACTCCTACCGCGCCACAATATAATCTTAAAGGAGCTGAAACTTTTTTTGTTTTATCCACGTACCACTTGAAAACAATTGACCAAAATTTGATAACATTGAGTACCTACAAACTAATTTAAAATCACGCGGAAGAAATCAGGGGAAACATTACTGTAATAGGTTTTTTTTAAAATTATTAACATGCTTCTCGGCTTGCCTCGCAGAGCTATCGGCCGGACTTGATACGGTGCCCACATAAGGTACTTGCCTCGCCTCCCAGCAGATTCGATTGAATTTCGACATTGGCTGTCAAAATACATCAGTCCAATAATAATAATAATATCTTGGGACAACTCACGCAACGCTATCTGATCCCAAATTAAGCAGTGCCTGTACTATGGAAACCATACAACTAATAAACATACTTATTTATTTCTAAATACATAGGTACATATTATAGATACCTAAATAACACCCACACAGAAAAAAGCATCGTGCTCATCACACAAGTTTTATTGTTGATATGTTATATGGATAATAGGTAGGTATACGAGCAAACTACTTAAGTAACTAAATGTTTTTCATTCCTGAAAATTATTATAATTATATATTTTTGTGTGTCTAAGTAATTTCTTTTTAAAATTATTTAATTGAGGAAAGATAAAAATGATTAACCAATTGTTAATATTATATTCACAAAATATATCAGTGCCAAATCGCAAATCTGTCTTACCTACGTCTTAAATAAAAATTGTAAGTTAATATACTACAAATTTTATTATTTTAAGGTTATTTGGTCTATTACTAGCTGTATCTAAAGAACGATTTTAATTTTTTTTGTCTTTTGGTCTTTCTGTCAGCTTTTTTTTTCAGAAAATTTTGAATAAAACTTCTTTAGCGGCGTTGTGCACTGTTTTTGGTATGGTTAAAAAATATTAAACTCGCCTCAGGATCACGTGACCCTGTTCGAAAATTCGTAGATCAAGTGACCCTGATCAAAAATTCGTAAGACAATGAAAAACTGATACAATATCATAAGAATACGAAGGTAAATTTCGCCAACGTCTACAATATTATTATAGGTCAGGTGGGAAATCGGACGGTCCAGAAACCTTAGATTTAAGATTTTTTTTTTCCCTTTTTTATTTTTATTTTTGATTTTCGTTTTTGTTTTGTGATTTATTACTTCATATTTTTTTATTATTGTGTCAGTAAGATCGAAATATATTATTCAAATTTCATCAGTATGTATTGTTTTCTGAAATAAACTTTTTAATTATCACGTCGTTGTCATTGTCATTTTTTAAATTGTCATGTTTGTGAACGATAGCACAATAAAATTAATCCGCCTGCACAAATAAGATGGAAACAAGATTCCCTACATAGGTAATTATAAAATTACCTATGTAGTGGATCTTGTTATATATATTCATAAAAGTTTAAAGCAGCCGTTATAATAATAATAATATCTTGAGATAACTCACACAACGCTATCTGATTCCAAACTAAGCAGAGCTTGTACTGTGGAAACCAGACAACTGATAAACATCCATATATATTCCTAAATACATACATATTATAGATAAATACCACCCAGACAAAATAAACCATCGTGCTCATCACACAAAATTTATCCTGGGTGGGGATCGAACCCACGACCTCTTGCGTAGCACTCGGATACACTCCTACCGCGCCACAGAGATCTACATGTTTTTAATAATAGGGTAACCGTTGGAATAACATTGCATCATCATCTATTTAATGTTCTACGCGACTCTGGACATACCGCGACAGAACGCGATTATTATGTTTTGCTAAAAATACGCTAAGAAATAATAATTGTCTTTTGATCTGTGCCAAGAGACACAATTTTTTCTTTACCACGGTCTTGCCTTTGGTTAATTGGAGTTATCTTGTACAATAATTAGTACCTACTTTACTGCTCACAGAAGCAGCAGAATTACTGAATTTCGCACTAGCGGATGCTTTGAAAAATGGTTTCTAGAGGTGATCCGGAGTGGTTAGCTCCGTATAAAATTGCCATTTTCGCATAATCTTTTAAAATACCTGCCCAGCACTGACGCGAATAATGCAAAAAAAAATATCCAAGTCGGTTGCACCGTTTGCAGTACCCTACCGTAGTTTTGGCGAGATTAACAAACAGTACCTAATTGATTTTTTTCCGACTGCGCAAGAATGTTATGTTTTTATATATTTCGATATGCTGCAAAAAAAAAGTTTTTATATAATTCTATGGAATTTTATGTAGTAGGTTGGATCTTGTTTCCATCCTTTTTGTTCAGGCGGGTTTTTTTATTTTTTGTTTTTTTTTTACATCGATGAATATATTTGGAAACTGATGTTATGATGGCTCAAGTAATCGTCCGAAAATCCATCCTATAAATAAGAGAACTTACGCATACGAAGTTGCGCGGGACAGCTAGTATACCCTATTACACTCACAAATAACGTGGTAAAAATAAAAGCATTTTTAAAATCGGTTCTGTAGATTCAGAGATTACCCTCTACGACGTCACAAACTCACAAACGTTACCTCTTTTTAATATTAAGTATAGTTATACAAGGTTATTCTTGTTATAGTGCAAACCTGAAAGTAGTTTGCTCAGAATCAGTAATAAAATCCTATGGGATAGTTTTTTGGATCATGTTATATTTTTCAATTAATTAATTAATCAATCATTAATTAATTCAATAATCATTCTAACAGTCCAAATCCTGTTCACAATGTGATGTGAAATGTAATCATCACTTATTTTTCAAAATTAACCATGGATTACCTACTTCTAAAATCTTGTTAGGGTGTCCGAGTTTTCGCTGTACCAAAAATAACCTTGTGTATGTAATTATGTCTTATTCGGTGAGTAATCAATATAATATGTAGCTGTGTAGGTTAAAGAACTAAAGCCATTGGTATTTAATTATTATTTATGTAAGTATTTTTTCTTCACCAACACATTCCTTTGGCATTATTCCACGGTTTATTTAATCACCCGCTTTATTGCATATTACTACAGACGATTAATTTGTTATAAGAACCTATTTCCGTCATTTAATTTAATATTAGACACACTCTATTTGTTTTTCATGATGCATAATATCTGTGATTTGAACTTGGCCTCGTTTTAAATCTTTCATATTGAAGAACTTTTCATTCGTCATGAATGAGTCAATTGGCCTACTATCTAGGTTTGTTTTGTCACTTTTCAAGGTTTCGACTATATTCTTACAGATATAGTTTTGTAAAGTTATTTGTAGGCAGTTTGTTTCTATTATAGAGGACATATATTTACTTAAAATACGCAATGCGTTTAGTTTCTTAATAATATAAATGTCCAGAGCTTTCCGACTTTTCCTTACCTACCTACTTATGTAGTGTAATGAGTACATCAACATACCTACCCAATTATCGCCATGTTTTAGTAACAAGCTAATGTGCGTACATTAGCTTGTTACTAAAACATGGCGATAATTAAAAAATACCAACAACACGTCAGCTATACTTACTAAATCGATTATCTTCAAAACAGAGAATCGTCTCGATTGTACCAGTTTGCTAATCAAAAAATCCGCATCAGTATATTCGTTTGAAGGCTATAATGGCATAGACATACAGGCACATTAACTTTTTTTTTTTTATGTATCTAAATGAAGAGACGAGCAGGTTGTGCGCCTAGTGCTAAGCGTCACGCGTCGCTCTTAACAGTATTAGTGCCATACAAAACCTTGTTTGGCAAAGATCTTAATGTCACCGCAACGCGCTTCTCATTTAAGACATAAGTTAGAAACACAGTGATATGTTAACATCACTATTTCACGGAAAAACGGTTTTATTGGTCGGTACCACAATAGTGTGACAATGACTGCCTCTGTGGCGCGGTGGGAGTGTATCCGACTGCTACGCAAGAGGTCGTGGGTTCGATCCCCACCCAGGATAAAACTTTGTGTGATGAGCACGATGGTTTATTCTGTGTCTGGGTGTTATTCATTTATAATATGTATGTATTTAGAAATATATAAGTATGTTTATCAGTTGTCTGGTTTCCATAGTACAAGCTCTGCTTAGTTTGGGATCAGATAGCGTTGTGTGAGTTGTCCCAAGATATTATTAAGATATTATTAAGTGTCAATTACACTGTTGTGTTACAGACCAAGACAGCCTACGGCTTAGACCAACCACTCGTAAATCTTTTTAGTTTTTTCGTCAGGTTTAAAAAGAAATATGGTCGGGCGTCGTCGTATTACACGCGAATCTAGAAGTCCACAGTTTGAGAAAGATTACCCTCTTTTCAACCGACTTCAAAAAGGAGGAGGTTCTCAATTCGTCTGTATGTTTTTTTTTTTTTTTTTTTTTTTTTTGTATGTTTGTTCACCGATTACGCAAAGACGGCTGGACCGATTTGAAAAATTGTTTTTGTGTTTGAAAGGGTATACTTCCAAGTTGGTCCCATTGTCATCAGATCACGATCTGATGATGGGATCTTGGAGAAATCGAGGGAACTCTTAAAATATTAAAGGCACACCTACAGTGATTTAGGTATATTTCATAGTGATTCGTGCATTTACTCTTAAAAAGTACCAATTGGTGAACTGATGATGAAGACCACAAATGAGGAGCAGACCTATTCAATATTTCACAGTTTGCGATTCAGTTACTTTAATATGGTATTGAGTGGCACTTTATTCTCGTTATACTACTATTCCACAATGTAATAGAGCTGATAGTGAACTCCTCAACAATTAACGGCCCTGCATCGGGGTAAGCAATATTTTGTTAAAGGATTTCAGCAGTTGACATAAGCCTATTGTAACTTAAGTGAATTACAAACCAACCCACTAAAAAGTGAGAAATAAAAACTTTTTAACAAAAAAATATCACCGACTTCTAAAATGAATACAAGGCAACTAAAAAGCAATAAATAATATACCTAGAATAACAAAAACAAATTAAACATTTTGAAGTTGGTGCCGAATAAATCATAAAGACTACTATTTCATGGCACCAACTTCAAAATGTTTAATTTGTTTTTGTTATTCTAGGTATATTATTTATTGCTTTTTAGTTGCCTTGTATTCATTTTAGAAGTCGGTGATATTTTTTTGTTAAAAAGTTTTTATATAAAATCAGAATACATTTTTGTAAACAATTTGTTTGTAAAAATTAAACCCGATACCTATCAGTCTGTCTTGGCGAGACAGCGAAAGCGCAGGGCACTACCTACCTTTTCTCGAAGCATTTCGTCATATTTTTGTACTCCTATAGATTTGGTCTGGACGGTGCTAGAAACTTCAAATTCTCAGGATATGATGTCAATGCCAAAGTATCAAAGGATGTATAGCTATACTTTATGAATTATTTACATCTAAGATGCTCAGATTGCTACGATCAGCAAAACTACCTGAAGTCATAGAAAGCTGAAATTTTGTGTGAAAGCCAAGATTAGCACATAAACAACATAATAATCAGGAAATCTGTATGTTTCCCCCCTATCCCTTAAAATAGGAGGATGGAAATTCGGAAAGGGTCTTTAGCGGATACGTCTCACTCTCCAACAGAAAAGTGGCGATTAAACAACAGCTTGCATTAAATGCTCGTAAACTTTCGCGATTTGTACACATTATAGATTTTTTTAAGCTACGGGTCTTAATCGTGTAAATATTTTATTTTAAGGCTTTGTTTATTTCCCGACGTTTCGACCGTATTGCAATGACCACGGCCGTTTTTTTGTTTTTAGCCTTAAAATAAAATATTTACGCGATTAAGACCCGTAGCTTATAAAATTCTATAAACAACAGCTGTATTAAATAATTCTCGATTTGTACTGAAAACACAATTATTCTAAAAGGCATCGATATGTTTGTATTTAAAAGATAGTTTAGCTCTCTGCTATGACCGGAACAATTCAATAATGTCATTTACTTAGACGTTTTATTTTTACTAAATAAATATTCTAATACAAACCAGGCCACTCAGAAAGTTTCGCGAAAAAAGTTTTTATGTAAAAGGCACTGGCCGCTAATAATAAAAAAATATTTATTTAAAGTAAAAATACCATGGTTCGAATTTCGAATTTGCCTCCACATTTTTTCGAGAGCTAAATTAAATTATCTTATTTATAAAAGGATTTGCATCGAGAACATTTACGTGCGATGATTTTCTACGATTTTAAATCTGGCCCAAACCTGATGAGTCATTTGATCGACTTCAAATGGTTTTTATGAATAAAGGACCTTCAAAAGCAACCATCTACTGTTGGCATAGCAAGTTCAAGCTCGGTTGCCTTACAAAGCAGTGGTCGTCCTACGGCGGCTGTCACGGAAGAAAGTGTTGTGGTTGGTGCTGGCAGTAAAAAAATAATTCAAGACAACAGGCTAATTACATACGAAGAGATTCAGCATACACTGCTGATTGGTTCAGGAAGCGTTCACAAGATTCTAGCATTCTACACAAACACCTTCGCGTGAGAGGGATAGTTTCGCGCTGCACAACCTCACTGAAGCTCAGAAGCAGGCCCATGTGGAGTGGTGCATTGAAATGATTAAATAATTTGAAGCAAGTTCGTCTCAGCGCATTTACGACATTGTAACATGCCGTTCCGTAAGAGTGACGTGGACACTCCTGTGGGCTTATAAACTAAGTTTAAGACTAAGTAGTAAGTACTCGTAGTGTTAATTTTGTGCCAATAGGGCCTTAAAAAATGGAACAGCCCAGCTTCAAATTTGGACTACGGTGTAGCAGCATTTACAATGAAAATGTTTTTGGTGGGATTTGTTTTACTTGTAGGTACTCCTACTAAAAAAATCTCTTCATAACATCACTTTGATTATTCGGTGGATATTATGTCTTACAAACCTATTTCTTTCTTCTTACTTTTAATTTTATTTTTCCTGAAAAATAGGACTCTTGTAAAAACATTAATAAATGAAAAGTTGAAAATACTGCGGGGTTTCGAAATCCGAAACAATAACATAAGTACCGTAAAGTACCTATTATGTTTGTGTAATATGCCATCCCCATAGTAGTAGTAGTAGTATCTTTGTAATAATGGTAATTTTTCCCCGTTTACGGAGACCATCTAAGGAAATTACGATGACGGCGAATGACCTTAAGAACGATGAATTTATAAGAAATGTTTCTTAATCCATAAGTAGCTTTTGTAGATTTGGACTATTGCATTTTTGTTTTTTTACTATACCCTATTCTAGTCGTGAGGTATTCTTAGGTCTAACACCTCAGCAAAAATAGCAATTTCTAGAATGGTAATATTATAGTTTTATGTTCGATGGATATATATATATATAAAACAATTAAAAATGATACTTTCACTAGTTTCTGTTCGTTTTCTCAACACAAAAATTGCCAACAATTTCCAGTCTCTACCCTAATTTTTTTTTTTTTTTTTAAAAACGACTCCTGCATTAGGGTACAAGCCCTGTGTCGCAGGAAACTTTACAAACATACAAGTCACGGACACAAAGTACACCCAGACTCGGAACAACAATTTGTGGATCACACAAAGTGGTGGCTCGTGTGGGAATCGAAACCACGACCTCTTGCGTAGCAGTCGGACACACTCCCACCGCGCCACAGAGGCAGTCATTTGTAGATAGTCAATTGTAGATTGTTCATTAAATTTACTCGGACCCAAGTTTTTAGAATACCTACGTGGTTTGGTAAATAGCCTGCTTGTCCAAAACGTTTCATATCCAAAAACGAAGCGTATTATTTGATAAAAGCTTTTCAACCAAAGTTATTGACACATCTAATGAGAATTCATTTTAAGAGATGACAGCGACAAGAAGTACTTACCTAATGAAACCCTATACCTTTTTAGTATCTGAAAGCACTTTCGTTCTATTAATATTATATTTTTAGATCTATAAACACTTAGTTGTCTGTAACTTACCTACGTTATTAAAATCATTAACAACACAAGGCCGGGATCAGAACAAAGAAATGACGTAGAGAAAACTGGTTTCAGGTCTTTTTATTTTGTATTAGTAAAACCTATATAACCAATTAGTAACATTTTAATCTGCGTAAAAAACGAGGAAACAAAGATCCGCTTAGATTGCCTTTTAAACTATTGTAATAAGATTTATAATTACTCGAATAAAAAACAAATGACTGAGTCGGCATCCTATATGCAGTCTGTTAAAAATAAACAAAAATCCGGGCCAGAGCATGTCGGGCCAGCCACAATGTAGGGCTCGTAGCTGCCCAGGACATTAATGCGGTATAAGAATTAGGTTTTCTGATATTTTTGTTTCATACTACTAACAACGTTATAGTAATTTTCAGTGGAATTTTGTACGAAAATGTTGTTACTTCTCACTTGGTTTGCTGTTACTCGTAAATTTGTAAAGTCTACTAAGCTGTGATAGTTTTCTTTTTACTTTCATTATTTATACTACTAACCTGATGGCAGGGGGGGGGGGCGGGGGCATTTGTATCTAACATTAAAAATCCTTTATGTTTTAAGGCTTAATATTTTACAAACGGATTCCTAAATCTAAAAATGATATACACAATCCCGAATTATTTTTAAAAGACCTATCTAATGATACCTATAATGTACCGACCTGTTGACATTTTCATCAAACATAGCTTAAATCGTCTACTTAGACCTTTATAAAAGTAGTTTTAAATTTAAATCAGTTATTTTAGTTGACTCATTCAATACCTACATTATACTATTTAACAAAAAATAACGTTGACTTAGTCCTTATTATTTACTTTTTTTTTCAGTTTTCTCAGAAAACCTGTGTGAACTGTCAAAATCTTATCATAATGATAAAATGACAGAGAGCTGCACTTAGAAATGCTAAACGCGCATGCGCGGCGGATATCTTTGAGCGAATTATTTATTTGCCTATAATACATTTTTTTTCTTTAAAACAAAAACTTTGTATCTGCTTTATTTTTTAAACTCGTAAATAAAATGCTTGTACACCTAGTGATTAAAAAGCATTTTTCAATAAACTGAGCGTTTGACGATCGCAGTAATGTTTTACATCAGCATTTACGATACAAACAGACAGTGTTCAACTCAATACAATTTTAATTTGAATGATTAATTTAAATCAATTTTTTATTCATAAACCTGATTAAAAAATATTTGTTCTACTTCTAGATAAACACAGTAGCAAATCTTAATCGTAGGATACGAAGGAAATGATGGCTGTGCAACACAGATGCAATTGCAGAGGTTGCTTAGTAGGATATTTTCGAGATTTTATAGCGTCGCGTCGGTCGCGACGTGGCCGCCATCGCACAGCAGTGTGATTCCTGTGCTCGGTGTCGTTACACGCTTTTCGCCGCACTCCGTGACTCTACGTACATTTTCCGACGCGACGCGTGCACGCTTAGGCATTTTATTTTGTGTATGAACTGTCAACCATGACATCGTGTACCGTCGACTGTAACAACCGGTAAGCTACACTGATTTACTAACAATGTACTCAATAAGTTATAAAAAAAATTATTTAGTTTGTCTTTTTATAAGTTTAAAATGAACAAATTTAAGAAGGTATTACATAAATGAGATATATCAAAGCGATGTATTGAATATCGGAATTTATTAGACTTTTAAAGAAATGATGTTTTCTTTTTACAGACAAGTTACACGTGTTACATTTTTAACGCTTTCTGGTATTATTTCTTGATACCTTACTATTAGTAGGTAATATAAAAATATGTATAATTAGTTTTTATTTTTATATATTACCTACTGAACTAAGCTCAAAGGAGTTTGGGATCATTTTTTGCGGGTAAAAGTAGTTTTACTTACGAGTATATGACCCCTAAACATCAAGTTGATTTGTTTCTCCTTTAATGCGTGTAAGTAGCCCAAATTGGCAAACATACTTTTGTTTAATAGACATTAGTTTGGAAATATGGAAAACTAGCTTTTGCCCGCGGTTCCGAACGCGACTCAAACTATTTCCATACCAAATTTCTCTAAATCGGTTCAGCTGTTTGAGCGTGAAAGCGTAAGAGACAGACAGACAGAGTTACTTTCACATTTATAATATTAGTATGGAGTATGGATAAAAATAGAAAATTTAGTTTAACATTGAGTAAAAATGCAAAATAATTATTTCGGCTCATTTAATTTTCAAAAATTTGTTGTAAAATAATTAAATAAATAAAAGTACCTACAGACAGTTATAAAGGTAACTATTATGTCTTAGTAAGTACAAATAAAAAAAGACAATAGTCGTTATTTAACAACAATCGATAGCGATACTAGTATTTATAAACACCTGATATTACTAAGTTTCTAATGAGCACCTGTGTTAAGAAATAGCTACTATGTAATTAAAGTCAAATGAGAAAATAACATGAGAAACGTTTTATATGCATCATCGCCCTGTAATTACTCTGTACATCAAATACACTAGTTTTTCTCACGGTAATAACAATCTAATAAACCGTTGACGTCCGAGTTATTTTTGTGTATGCTTTTATTTTGCCATTATATTTAGTTTGTTGTACAGGGCCTCCACTGAGTTAGTAGTACAATCCGACATAAAAACCGGGCAGTAGCATGTCGGACCATGCTCAGTCTAGGGTTCCGCAGTCGTTATCCCCACTAAAAATATTTCTTATTATTATTTAGCTATCAAACTAAATAGTGGCTACTACAAAACACCTTTTTACCAAATCTCATTAATATTCATTGAGTAGTCTTTGTGTAAAATGCCTGAGACATACGGACGGACAGATAGACAGACAGACAGACAGATATACGGACATGACGAAAGTAATTCAATACCTATACTGGGAAATAATGTATAAATATAGCTGTATTAATTAAGGCAAAGCAACAAAAATAATCATTTTAATTGATTGAAGGACATTCAAACGATTACATTTGTTTGGGTTTTGTTTTGTCATCGTTTGTATTTTGTTATTAAAATATAAACAACAAATTTAAATGATGATGCCACAACAAAATGTAATCGACTTAAGTGTCCTTCTTCTATGAACACGGTTAATTATTATAAAAAACCGGGCAAGTGCATGTCGGGCCACGCACAATGTAGCGTTCCGTAGTCCATTCGAATAATGCGGTTTAAGAAGTGGGTTTTCTGTTGTTTTTGTTTTATACTTACAACATTATACCTACTTAATAATTTTCAATGGAATTTGTAGGAAAACGTTGTAGCTTCTCATTTGTTTAGCTGTAACTTGTATAGCCTACTTATGATAGTTTTCCTTTTAATTTCACTAATTATATATTAATATCGTAAATTTGTTCACATACCCAACATCAACCATTTTTTCATTAGTGTCATTTTTACTTTGTCAGCGTAAGTAATATGTATAATCCCTGCAAAATTACAACCTTTTTGCACTAACAGTTTCTAAGCTAAGCTGCAGACGGACGGGCATGCCGAAACTATAAAGGTTCCGCGTTGCCATTTTGCTACGGAACCCTAAAAACTATGCAACAATTATTATGACTGCTGCAAAATTATAATTGGTCTCTGTAATTTCCACAATATAGACAAATTCAACGACACCGACCGTTTAGGTTAATGAGTAAGACAAATAAATTGTCATAGAAACAAACATACGCTCTAAAAGCATTGTTCTTCTTCTGGCTCATTCGGGTAAAAATATATATATACCGAGGTGAAGGTACATAGATTCAGGGTAAAAATGTAGTAATAACCATTAGGTACATATTAAATAATATCATGTAGGCTCCCTTTATACTTATGTCCCTTTTATACGCAGTTGCAAAACCAAATCGTGGTTGGACTTTGTCCGGTCGATATTTACTTACATTAACGAAATGCGACGTAAACAATGCTAATACACTTCATTAATTCACTATTCACAAAATTTGCTCTTCAATACTGACTTATTTCACAGAATTGGGGTCTGAATAAAACAGGGATAAAGATCACTAAGATTGTTATATTTTTTTTATTGGCAACTGAAATGATACGTCTTTTTCACGGTGGAATATCTACAATTCGATATTGGATTAGATTTGCAAAGAGATGCCAATGAAGAGACAACGTACAAAATATTGGTAGATACATAATATCGGTATAAACACATGAATAGATATTTACTCCAAACCAGTTTGATGTTACTAGCGTTCTTATATTCTTTTATCATTTTCGTAGACGCGCATCGGTTTTCTTTTTCTTTTATTAAATAAATGTTAGTAGCTTTCAAAAACTAAAGAATATCGCGTAACCGTGCATATCAAACGTTAAGGGGTTAGGCGACAACTGGCACGAATTTGATTCGTACGAATCGTTCGGATTGCCTCTTTTTAATCTTAATTGACGTGAGAACGTTTTATAAATCGATGACCGGCTGCACTCACGAAAAAGTCTCACGTTGCGCTTCCTGATAGGCTGATGTATTGTGGCCGTCAAGTGCATGGCCCGACAGCTGGCTGCTAAGCAACGCGAATGTTGATATGTCTTCAATGTTTTCGTATCACGTAAAATTATCGTCCGTAAACCGACTTTTTAGAAAACCATTAGCGACGATTCGCATGTTTTTGTATTAGAGAAGAAGAAGAAAATAAAATGAATCGATTATTTAAATGTGGTACACGATTGTATTTTGAACCATTGTCTCTCCTTGAATCATAAAGGTGCGAATCGTCGCTATAAAAGTAATTAAAATTGAAAAGAGTCAATCCGCACGGATTGTATCGTAGAAATCGAAGTGGAATCGTACGAATCAAATTCGTGCCAATTGCCGCCTAACCCGTTGAAAGACTTCAGCATTGGAATCGTAAAATAATATTAAGTAGCTACTGTGTCATATAATAGGATTTAATCTTAACATTTATCTGATAGGGTCCAATATCCATATTTCATAGTAACCTGAAAATTCTCCTGTAAATTCGAGATTATTTGGCAAACAATAAAATCACAAATTAGCAAGCGTATTACAATATAAACAATATGGTAATATATGGTATGATAGATAAACCTACGTCTGACATAGTTATTACATATATTTTGGGACTTAATCGCGTGAATTATTTAAAGGTACGAACCTTTTATTTACCCGACGTGTGTAAAAGTACCGGCAGTACAAATTATAAAAACCCCGCGCCTCACGGAGACATCGCAAGTTGCCATCAGTCGACCCGTGGACCACGATCGGTGCAATTCGATCGAAACGTAGGGTAAATAAAAGGTTCGACCTTTAAATAATTCACGCGATTAAGTCCCAAAATATATCTAATATGTATAAAAATCACGAAAGTTTAAAAACAATAGTATCATAGTATCATGTATGAGGCAAAACACGTGTCGAACTTTTTTTGAAATTCAGTATTCGTGGAAGCGGAATATTGCATTTCAAGGGTCCGCAGGTGCCTGCCAATCCAGTCGTGAGAGTACCTGTTACTGTTTTACGTTGTTGCATGTCTCTTTCGCTGTGAGGGTGTGTCTTGTGAATCTATATCGTTTGTTGTATTGAGGTCATTTCTTTACTACTTTCATCGTTTTGATTCACAGATCGAAAATGAATGATAAGAACTACAACGCAATAACAATTCCCATAAAATTTTAAATAGGTATATATATATTTTATATTAATCAATTGTTGTTTTAGGTTTCCCCTATTTTAACAACTCCTATATCGGCCTTGGTGACGGTATGTGCGTTTGGGGTAAGAGGTGTTTGTGTGTGTCTGTTATCATTTTTCTCAGAAACGGCTGGGCCGATTTGAAAACGGTTTTTTGCGTTGTATAAGTGTCCTTAGCATGTTCTTAACAAGGTGGTAATGTTCTAGAGCGCTAGGTGCTACAGTGCTCTTGTTTCTCCAAAACGGTTATTTTTTTTCTCGGAGATGGCTAATGCGATTTGGAAAAGGATTTTTTGCTCTGTATAAGTCTAAGTTTTAATGATACACACCGTCAGGCGGCGCCCCAATACACGCATTTGTTTCTGAAAAATGGTCAAGTCAAATCTTTTTATTATTTAAACGGAATAGATACATATTAGTTTCGTTACAATGATATGTTTACTCTCAACAGGAGTAAGTACCTCGTATATTTTGTAAAAAAGTCTACAAAGTTTGATTAAAAAACAATGAAAAACTCATGATGGCATAAAAAAGTTTTAAATAAAATTTGAAAACCCCCTGACTAACAGAAGGCAGATACCTAAATAACCTAAGAAAATTCGACCTGTTAGATTCACAATATATTTGCAATTCGGGGCAGTAAATGGACGGATTTTCTTAGGTTATTTACTTGCCACCTGTTAGTTGGGGTTTTTAACATTTTATTTGATTCTTTTTTATGCCCGTTGAAGGTTTTTAAAAAAAAAATAAGTTTAGCAAACGGCAGATTTATATTGTACGTGTTCTTATTGAGATATACATCTATGTAGTTAATATGTTACTACACATATATTTATCATATTGGTTGTTAGAGTTTTAGGTGGTGGATATCATTATTATTTAGTGGATACTTTTATCATAGTTACGATAACGTGAAGAGCGTACAAAGGATATTCCTGCAATACGTCATAAGTCATTATATTTAATGTTAATATTTTTGCCTTCAAAAATATGGAATGCGTGTTATGAAAATATATATTATACTAGCTGTCCCGTGCAACTGTGTCAATTTTCCCCGTTTCCCTATTGGTCGTAGCGTGATGTTATATAGCCTATAGCCTTCCTCGATAAATGGAGACAGTAGTTCCTGAGATTAACGCGTTCAAACAAACAAACAAACAAACAAACTCAGCTTTATCATATTAGTATAGTATATTACTTAACCGCGTGAATAATTTAAGGTAAAATACCTTGTTTATTGCCCGACGTTTCGACCGTATTGCAACGGCCATGGTCATAGGTAGACTGGTTCAGTTCAGCGTCGCCTCCGTGAAGCGCGGATTTCGGAAACGCTTGATTTTTAGCAATCACTATCATGGGAAGTTCGGAACTTCGACATACAACACTAACAACATCTGCACACTGGCGTGTAATGTTTGTTCTGCGGTGTATACCCGTAATAAATATATATATGTTTACATAATGTGTACAAATCGAGAAAGTTTATCAACATTTGAGATGCGTGATTTCAGTGAAAGCTGTTACAATAAGATCCAACATATCACTATAAACAGTGATAGATGATATACGCCTAGTAAATCATCTACCAGTCTATAATAGCATCTATCCACTATTATACCCTATCGATATTTCGTTGAATCTGTGCCAAAATTCGTTGAGATTGATAAATAAAGCTGAATATTTAATAGTGAATTAAAAAATAAAGAGCCCTGGGTTTATCTAATAATCATAGATTATGAAAGTGTGGAATGTTTTTGATGATATTTATAGATGACCTAACGATATGCCTGCCTACAATGTCTTAGATAGGTACTTAATATAGGATGATTTGAAATACACCTACTAATAACCTCCTATTTGTGGCTAGTTTGAGTTACACTTAATAACTCTGTAATACAAAAAAAATGTACCTATTAACCCTAAACCACCTACCTACTTATGATTGACCTTGATGATTTGACCTTTGGTTGTAAAGATTCTGCGTGACGAATAAAGGCCACTCAGAAATAATATATTATATTGAATCATTCGTTACCAGTATGTTTGTCAATATTTGAGCACATATAGCTTTTACTTTTGTTGTAAGTAGATGCTCCTACTATGCTACTATGTTGTACCCATTGAGACTGATTTTATTGTGTCCCATGTTCCAATTTTTTGTTTTATAATTTGCATTAGTCCTCTAACATGGTGTATAGTATAATGGTAGCAACTTACCTTATATCAAGTTTATAAACTTTCAGACATTGTAAAAATTGGCGATTTGAAAAGAGTGGCCGCAAGTTTTGAATTGCCTTGTTCTTTTCTCCGGCTTTACCTATTGCTTGCGAACTTGGCATTTCATTGTAGAATCCCAATGTTTCAGAAGCGTTGTTTAAGTGAATGAAGAATTTGATTTATTTTTAATTTTGTCACACGACTACCTACCGTCTGTGAGACCCCGGAGTAAAATAGTATTTTTTAAAGTATATACAAAATACAACTATTTTACTACGTAATAGTATAAAGGTGGTTAAGGACATAACACCAAAAATAGATGGTTGGTGGTTTAATATCTATATTATAAAGAGGAAAGATTTGTATTTTTGTATGTAACGAATAACCATAAAAACTATTGGACCGATTTCAAAAATTCGATTCGAAATCGATCTCACCGTTGGGAAGCTATACTATCCCCGGGTGACATAGGCAAATTCGTTGTATCCCTGTATTTCCACGGAAACGGGAAATACGCGGGGGAAAACGCGAGGCCTCCGCTAGTATTAAATATTTTACAAAGTTATTTAGTGAGAGATTATTAATAAACTGCAAATCATTTTGTTAACATAACATAGTTTGAAATCATACTCGACAGAACTGAAAAGGTACGAATACAATAATTGCATTTTTGAAAGATAGAAAAATTTGAATCCAGACTCAGGAATCGAACCCGAGACTTCCGTAGCCAAACCGGGGCCAGAAGCGCTTCTGTATTTGTAAAGTCTTTGGCAAGAAATGCCTATAAAAATTACTTCAATATTCGGCCTGCGTCATCATAATTTGTTAAAATGCTCTCTGTAACGAAGCAATAACAAAAGCCGTGATAGTTCTTTAACTACCGACTAGATGTCGCTGCGGGGGCCTAACCCGTAAGCATTAAGAGATAGAAGAATTTGATATCTAGTAACATAGTCCAGATAGGTGGTTCGCTTCTGGCCCCGGTTTGGCTACGGAAGTCTCGGGTTCGATTCCTGAGTCTGGATTCAATTTTTTCTATCTTTCAAAAATGCAATTATTGTATTTGTAAAGTCTTTGGCAAGAAATGCCTATAAAAATTACCTCAATATTCGGCCTGCGTCATCATAATTTGTTAAAATGCTCTCTGAAAGAAAGAAATGCCTATAAAAATTACTTGAAAAGGTACGTTCCTATAACTAGACATACATTACTCGTTTTCTCTACCTCGCTAATACCACAACTTCCGCTGTTCTAACTCGAAAATTTTAACCCTTTAAGTAACCAATAAAGATGTTTAAAGTTTATGTTAGAACCTCATAAATGCAAACAACCAAAATGGAGGTAGAGGTAAGGCCCAGTTACTTTCTTCTCAAAGTAAACAATGCGGTGTGGGAAATACTTCCTCTTTATCCTTCCTGATGTTGATTTTCGTTAGAAACTTTCAACAAGTAAATAATAGCACCAGAATTCATAGCACAGTACCTAACTAACTAACATCGAGTAGAGAGAGCACACTGAAGCTCTTGTTCCAAAATATTATCCTCCTTCGCCAATGTGGCAAAAACATGGTTGAAAACATAATATATCAATCCTTATGCTGTTTCACTGCTGGACACGTATCTCCCCAGTAGAATCTACTTGTATAGATCCTGAGGGCAACTGCCATAATCACCACGCTTGGCGAGCGGATTGGTGACCGCAGTAAGGCTTTAATTTATAGACTCTGCTGCTGTTGTCTTTAGCCTCCGTAGGTAGCGCTGTCCCATAGTCCTTCCATTGGTCTCCAAGATCCTACAATTCTTTCTACCCGCGTTTGTATAAGATATACATACAACATAGCAACAGTTTTTTTGAAATAATTTAATTACGTATAGTAGGAAATTGCCTAAATGTGTCTCCATTTGAGAACATGAAGCAATAATAGAAGCGCAACTGGTAACACTGACAAAAACAACAATAAATATTGTTTTATCGTTGGTATTTGTGGGTCACTGCTGTTGATCCTGGCTTACAGGCGGTCTCTTTTATTTATTGTTCTATCTTTGTCTAATTGTTATTCGCATACCTAATAAAATTACACCTTGTCATCGGCATGTTATAGACATACTTTAAAAAACGATCTATTTCTCAGTTGATTTTAAGCTTTCATTTTCAAATCATAGGCACAGAAAACAATACAACTTTTGAAAAGTTGCTGAAAACTCGTGTGCATTTTTGATAGTGGTAGGTTCACCCTCCTCCTACACCAGGGACGTAACTACCACCATATGAGTTTTAACAATGGTACGGGGTCCCCAGATTGCACCAAGTTACTTACACATTGTCAAAATTACGAATTTGTGCGACTCAGAATTGCCCTCGCGAATAAACAATCGAAATGTTATTTGATTGTTCTAATGAGACTTTTCAACTTCTTCCAATAGGTCCATTCAAAACAATCGCAAGTCGATAGATTGACTGTGATTCTTTCCATTGTGGAAACATCGAAACAATCGCTGCAGTTCTTCGAGGCACGAGTCGGTTGATCCCGAATGAAAGACCACAAACATTCACAAAAAATAGTCCGATGTTTCCACAACGTCATAATAATAAGTCTATAAAGTGGGAATTATTTTCTAAACATCTAGAACACTAAAAGTAAATGTAGTGAAGTTAGTGAAGTTTTCCGATAAGTTAATAACATCCTAGTTGCGGTTTCACTCTAGTTAAAACGTCAACTAGGGTTTATTCTCGATAGTTATATCTTGTAGTCGATGGTAACTATACCATCGACTACAAGATATAACTATCGAG
The DNA here is from genome assembly GCA_945859575.2 of Herminia tarsipennalis. Classification (NCBI taxonomy): domain Eukaryota; kingdom Metazoa; phylum Arthropoda; class Insecta; order Lepidoptera; family Erebidae; genus Herminia; species Herminia tarsipennalis. Next base: position 14,864,086 of record OX243840.2, read on the forward strand.
AATCATTGAGATGTTTCAACAATCCAATAAATCGAATAAAACATCTCACCTTCGCGCGTCACTTCTTTGTGCATCTGGCCCCATAACCAACAACATTTTGCTAGTAAGCTACGCTTCCTACCTACAAAAAGTGACTAAAAGACACAATAGCTAGTCGTGAAGCTCGTGGATAAATTGAAACTGTCGTGGATAATGATGGATCGCGCTTATTTCAATTAAGTAACGTATACAACAGATAAATATACCGCTACCATTGAATTTCATTAGATGCCAGTTAATTTTACGGGACTACGGAGAAATCATTATTCTAGTAAACCCCTATGTTCAAATTGGAGTTCTAAATTTGTTTCATTAGCATTGTAATGGTAGAAAATTAACATCAATTATACCATTTGCATATGACACGATGTGTATTTTATATTAACAGTGAACTGGATTCGTTTATGAGGAGTTGAGCATTTCATTTCTAGCTTTACATCTCTCTGGAGAACTATGTTACAATAATTTAACATCTGTTTCATCAAAGTCGATTTATTTTAGTATTTTGCAAATATGGAATTTTGCAAATATGGTCTAAGTGTAAACAAACATGTGTAATTGTTTGTACTTAAGTATCTTATATATAAAATTCTCGTGTCACAATGTTAGTTACCATACTCCTCCGAAACGGCTTGATCGATTTTTATGAAATTTTATATGCATATTCAGTAGGTCTGAGAATCGGCTACTATCTATTTTTCATACCCCTAAGTGAAAAGGGTTAGCTGAAAAGTTTGTTTGTTTGTTTGAACGCGATAATCTCAGGAACGACTGGGCCGCTTTGAAAAATTATTTTATTGTTGGATAGCCCATTTATCGAGCAATGTAGGCTATAGGCTACAACATCACGCTACGACCAATAGGAGCGGAGCAGCAATGAAAAATGTTGAAAAAACGGGGAAAATTTACGCAGACGAAGTTGCGAAAAATATATATTTATGATCTGACGTCTGAAACAATGACGAATTTAAATACAGAAGGTTAAAGGTTTATTTCCCGTTCTTTTATCGAAAGCAAAAAGCAATTAAAAAAATAGAACAGCTGCGATTTTTAATTAAAATTGTAAGTTGGAAGTTTAAAATTCAATTAAGTTTAAAAAGAAAACATCAAAGAGGATCAAGTGTGAGTGGAATTTCATTTTTCCGTATGCACGAAAAGTTGGAGCAAGAAGCAACATTATGATTCAATAAAACTAAAAATGCCAAAGTACCTGTTATTTCATAATATTAATTATCTTCCTGCTATGTAGGCCATAATTGAATCTTCCAGTGACATAAAATATCTAAGATGGCGATGTCGGAAATGCTAAATGCTAAAAAGATTTAATTTTTCAAAACGTCAAAGCTCTTAAATTAATGAAATGAAGAGATGAGGCACCACAGAAAAGCATTAAGATGAAAGCGTAAATTTTGGCGCGTCGTACCTAATGACCACCTGTAGCAGACTATCAAAGCTTTGTTTTATATTTTAATCCGGCTTTGGGTAATAAGCCTAGACTTTAAGCCTACTACTACAGCCTACTACGTAGAAAGACAGTGTAGGTTTGGAATTAGAGTGCTGTCGAAAACGAAAGCTCTGTCTTGGAATATTTATTTTGTACCTTACCTATGATTATCTTAATAAAAAAATATTGATTATTATTTTTTTTATTTTTATTAGTTTATTTTGATAAATAAAACACGATATTTAAAAACTACTCTAAATTACATCTATAATCTATACTAATATTATAAAGCTGAAGAGTTTGTTTGTTTGTTTAAACGCGGTAATATCAGGAACTACTGATCCTAATTGAAAAATGTTTTCACTGTTGAATAGCCCATTTATCAAGGAAAGCTATGGGCTATATAACATTACGGTACGACCAATAAAAGCGGAGCAGCAATGAGAAATGTTGCAAAAACGGGTAAAATTTACGCAGACGAAGTTGCGCGGGACAGCTAGTAATACAATATAATTATGCAAGATATTTACAAAAACAAAATAAAAAAGGGAGGATACAAAACCGTTTAGGTGTCAAAGAATTCCTCTCCATCGGGCATCGATGTCAACAGGTAACGTTCCCAGAAGGCCGGCAGCATTGCCACGTTGGATGGCAATACTAATTCTATTATATTTAATTCAAATGTGTATAATAAATGCTTACCTGAAAAGAGAAGCATAAGCTATCATGATGGTGGACTTCCTTAAGTAACATTTTAGAATTACTGTGACAGGGTGCTAGCAATGTGAGATGGTATATTGCAAAAAAAACTCTATAGTTATTTTTTTAAATCCTACTGTGGTCTTTTACTTTTTGATTCTTTTGTATACTCTATTGTTAGATATTATCGTGCACTTTATATATAGACTACTTTAACGTTGCTTAACCTCTTAGTAATAGGCCTAGTAACAACTAATCCGCAATACATCGACCGATATTAATTTTATGGAATATATTATGTTTATAAAATATGTGAAATACTCTTCATTTATAGCCTAGATTAGCCAGCTAGGTGATAATGTACACTTATCACGACCAATCGATATTATTAATCCAACCAATCAAAAAATATAATTTATCTGACAACATTTTATAACTTTGTATTTTAACAGAAAACAACTATGTGTAACTAGCTATTGTCAATATCGTACTAGAGTTATTATTGTTAGATTTCAATTTCAATATCAACGAATACAAAAAAAAAACAAATTAAAGGAGATTATCAGATTTTCTTTTTTAGAACAGATTGAGAAAGGAAAGCCAAGACATTTTTTATACTATCTACGTATTTTACTTCAAACATTTATACTGAAAGCTTGTGACTGGTAGGTGCAATCTGATTGAAACGTTAAGAGCCATAGCATGAACCCGAATATTCCCTAGTCAAATTATTCAAGTCATTATTTTTGACGTGTTATAAATCGACCGGCTAGACTGATGAAAAAGTGTGACGTCAACGCTCACGTTATGTACTTCTGGTAAGCAACAATAATGGCGATTCCGCCTGCTGATAGGCTGAATTGTACTGTCGCCGTCGGTCCACTAAAGCTGTCACAGGCATGGTTGTTTATTACAATGTCATTAATGTTTTGGCAATTGCAGTGACATGCAATACAAATAGGAAATTAAAAAAAAGGCGTTGTTGCAAGTTATAGTTGATAATATCTTGAAGTACATAGCACCATTTCATGATATGACTGGACCCACACATCACATACAGATTATTATATACAATGTAGCAAGCTACACAACGTAACTCGGCCGGATTGAAGTTGCCAACAAGTGGTTGCGCAGATGCATTTTTTGGAAATAAATGGTGATAGGAAGCGGGAAGCGGGGTCCGGGGGCTAACTAAACCAAGTGAATTAGTGAATTAGAGATGCGATTACGCATTACATTGTCATAATAAGTATAACTAACTCATGTTTTTTGGGATTGTTTTCGAAAACAAATTGTTTTTCAAACTTTCTTTAGTATTTACTGTAACTGTTTTAAATTTAAACTTTTATGAACTCGTGTGTAAGTACCTATGTAGCTACTATTATACGTCAAAAATCACTTGACAAGATAAGCGACTTGTGCCGCTTTGGAAGACCGGGGACAATAGGATCACTTTATATAAACTTCTATATACTATAAGAAATTGATAGCTATTTTTAAGCGTAGTTAATTATGAACCAACGGCGATACATAAAATTAATCAAAATTCAAAATAAAAAACCTCTATCATAATCAAGTTTGAATAAAATTTAAGCGCTCTGCTACATATGACCCCATCTAAGGGTTTTTTATTTGTACCTAAATTACTTTAAATAGAAATACTCACATAACAGTATGAAATACATTTTATTCAGTCATAATTATAAAGATTTACGTGTTTATCGTCATTATTAATAATCAAATGCAATAAAATCACGACATGAGTCGTTTATACTAACACAAAAATAAGTCGTAACTTTATTATAACAACTCTTCACTTCCAATAAAAACAAAACTGGTTTCTTAACACATGTTTAAATTTGACTTCTGCATTTCTTATGAGGTAATTATAAGAAAATTCAAAACGCAAAAGTCAAACTATTTAACAACTTTAAATATTAAAAAAAAAAAAATTATACCTGTACTGTAGGTACAATAAATCAAAAGCAGATTCGCAATTGTATCTATAACCATTTTTAACCTTTAAGCTACCTCCATATCAAATTTCAACTAAATCAGCCTAGTATCCTTGATCAGCGACTCGTATAGGTGACAACGCCCATATAAAATGTCTTCTTATGCTAGCTAGTTATCTAATAAGTGTATATATTTATTAATTTATTTTCCATTTTGTAGAATCTGGAACCAAAAGATTCTTCACTAAGTACTTTTTTTAAATATTTATTCATTAAAAAACGTTCTTGAATATATTAATAAGGGGTTATTAGTTGGGGGGTGTTAGTATAATCGTCCCTAAGTAGCAAATTTAGGTAATCCTCCTAAAAGTCATATAATTGTACACAAATGAAATGCAAGTTTTATCTTTAATCAAACTTTAACATCCGCTTAAACTATTAAAAATATTTTTTTATAGAAAATACTCATTTAATACGAGTGACTCCTAAAAATATTATAGGAAAAAAACGCGTGCGCCGAATATATACCCTCGGTACTACTAATGTAAGTTTTTTGTCACTTATTTAAAATTTCACATAATAACCAATATATTGACGATCGTTCTACTGACCCGTGCTACAGTTGTACCCGCTCTCCCCTACCTACCTACAAACCAATAAGTATCTAGTCTAGCGAAATCTAAATGATGCATGGATGGATGAATACCAGCCAGCTGTTTACACATTGAAACTCGTTTGAGCCTCAAAGAGCGTGTGAAGTGTCGATGTCGAAGTCGATTGTCATGTGAATATTCATGAACATCATTACAGGCGGTAAGGAAATTGAAAGAGGCTTTGTGTTACGTACTTGACTCTTTCGCTAAGATACTGGTTCATTATGTAAGTTGAATAAATAATTTAGAAAACTATTTATTTATTTATTTTCGAGATTAAATTGTCATCATTTACAACTTACCAACTGCTAAATTTGCTCTGACAGCACAGCAGCAGATAGGTGGTCGATTCTTCTTCTTCGTCGCTACACTCTTGGTAGGGTGTCTGAAGCATATCACCAACCCTCATAAGACAAATTGTCACACTTAACAAGTTGTCGCCATTCCTGTCGTGCTGCGGCCGGCCATCCGATAGAGATCGATCCATGTACTCAAATTATTTAAAAAGCTTACAAAAATGAATACAGCAAAAGTAATCATCAAAATTTAGCATTTTGATTATGATAGAATTTTTTTTAATAATAATTATATCTTGGGACAACTCACACAACGCTATCTGATCCCAAACTAAACAGAGCTTGTACTATAGAAACCAGACAACTGATAAACAACTTATATATTTCTAAACACATACATATTATAGATAAATAACACCCAGACACAGAATAAACCATCGTGCTCATCACACAAAGTTTTATCCTGGGTGGGGATCGAACCCACGACCTCTTGCACATCAGTCGGATACACTCCCACCGCGCCACAGAGGCAGTGAAAAATGACTTTAAATATTCCAATACATAAATCTAAATAATTGTAAATATCGTGAAAATGTTTAAATTTTTCGCGATTTATCTCAAAACAATGAAAATAAACAGTGTAGTATTTGAAGGTACAATGAACTTTTGTAAATAGCGATATGTCCCATGGTCCCTTAAGTTCAAACGAAGCTTGATTTCGCAATGTTTTGATTACCTCGGTCGCACCTTTGTACTTTGATGTTATTAACCCCTAAAACTAGGAACAAACATAACATTTCAATAACACGTTGTGACTCATGAAAGCTCTACGTTAGTATATTGCCATTCAACAGGCTTTATTGAATCAAATTATTATATCTTTGGAGTGGGAACTATTGTCATTATAGGATCACATTATGAATGGGCTTCCTTCAAAATTATTAGAGCATTTATAAATTCTATAGTCATTTTATTAATCATCTTATACTGCGGAGGTGAATATTGCTGTCTGCAGTGTCTGGCAACGATGAGATTTTTTCTTAGAACTTTATTCTTTTCATTCACATATTTCATTTACAATATTTTTGCCAGTGTCTGTGTTTATCTGGTTCACTATAATTACTCAAATGTTCGGTCTTATCTAGGTACTTATTATGTTTTAGTACCTGCCACTTGGAGTGATGAAAATTATGGCAGTTTGCCCCCATTTGAATAATAGCCTGCAAGCCTTTTATTACGCGACTGCACAATAAAGATTATGTTTTTCGAGTGTATGTATGTATGTATGTATGTCTTCTTCTTAATCGTTCTTACTCCTTATCAGTCTAGCATTGGTTTGCCTCGAACTGAACCGATTCGTAGCCTTGTAGAAGGCAGCGCTGACAGATAACTCCAGCTCTTCGACCTCTGGGTGTTCTGCCTTCGGCAAAGCCAACCGCGTACCAACTTTCCAAATTATTGACATCCTTTCTTGCGATATGGTCAAAGTAGCTCACAATGCGGTGTAGGCATATAGAAGACAGACGTCAGGTATCCTCTAATTTGAGTTCTTTGAGGATCAAGTCGTTTGTGGGGTGTGCTGTCCAAGGGATCCTTGGTAGGCAGCCCCAACAGCACTTTTAAAAGGCGTCAATCCTCGTCCTGTCGGCGCCTTTGAGCGTCCAGGTCTCAGCTCCATACAGAAATATCTAAAAGATGAGTGTATATATGTTTACATATTTCTTTGACATGGTCTAGAGCCTGGCTTGATAGGTTTTCGCTTGAGAGGTATCGTTAGATTTTTATCAGTCGTAAGAGTGACACTGGTTGCATCAAAATTAGAAAAAAAAAATGGTCGATTTTTGGCGCTAAAATACTTCAGTTATTTATTTTAAGCAGCCGGGTTTTTTGTAATAAGTTAGCTTGTCTTGTATCTATAACTTTTAAACTTTTGCGATCCTTGATATTAAAATTCAACTCCCCTTCGACTGGTCAGTACACTCAGTTTATGATATGGTAAAGGTAGACATTAACCCTTTTAAAATACTTACCTAGCATGTACGAGTTAATTCCCATTTCAATTTAAACCATTAAAAAATGTGTGTTAAAATTGGCAAAAAAAGAAATTTTGTTATTGGACAAGAAGTGTCATTAACACAATATAAAAACCGCAACGTTGATGGGTCTGTAATTTATTAAATAAAAGTTGAGAACAACGCCTAGCTCAGATAAGCAAGCTGACACTTGATGTCGGCAACATTGTTACTTACAATCCATCTTGTTACTATCACCAACTAACTGGAAAATCTAGTATCAATTTCGAAAGAGAAATTACATTTAATTTCATATTCGAAAGTTTTATAAAAGTACTTACATATATTAAGTAGTTGATTAAGTTTTAAACCTAAACTGATTATAAAACTTAATCATCATCTTAACATCTAGACTAATATTATAGAGTTTGTTTTTTTGAATGCGATAATATCAGGAAATACTGTTTGAATTGAAAAAATATTTTAGTGTTGGATAGCCCATTTATCGAGGAAGGCTATAGGCTATATAACATCACGCTATGACCAATAGGAGCGAAGCATCAATAAAAAATGTTGCAAAAACTAAAAAAAAGTTCTCTTTCTAGCGTTAGTGGTTAGTAATAAAACACTAAACCTCTTATTTAGCATTTTAACTAGCGAAGTTTTTAACTTTGTTTTTCATTCTATTATCAAATTTTAAAAGAAAAAGACAAAAAAATTGCTGTTATTAACGTTAACTACCTTTTTTTACTAAATTGCAATTACTTAAATAAAATGAAACTCCAATATTTTAATGTTAACGAACAAAAACATAGTGAACGGTGAAGCACGCAACACACGCCTCGGAGAACACGTTATACCGTCGGTCCTCCGCCTAATCTGTCTCTAAATTTTTTAATCGGTCTGTCCGTCTGTTTGTTCCGGCTAATCTCCGAAACGACTGGACGAATTTTGGAGGGACTTTTACTATCTTAAAATTGATGATTTAAGAAGTTACTTAATCTACTTAGCTGTCGATAGTAGGCAGCACTACAAATTCGGCACAGCTAGTATTTTATATTATTAACCTATTCCGTAATATGATTTTTTCCAATTACTTTTTACACTGTCAATAGTGCATCTACCTATAATTGACACGTTAAAAAATCAGAAAATTATACGTGCTTTTATACAGGGTGTAACAGAAAGGTGTGGTCATATTCAAGGGTTGGTATCTGCTCATGATAATGAGTGCACATACCTAATTTTATCAAAATCTGAGTACCCAAAAAAAATATTTATTATTTTTTCATTTGTTTATTTATGAATGAAAAGTTATTAATTAAAAAAAGTATGACTTAAAAAGTTCTATGCCATAATAATACAATCGAATTTTGTACCAGGGGAGGTATAATTCTTAGCCATACGCCTTTTACTACTGAATTTTGACAAAAAGAATATGCTATAACTATGTAATAATAATGAAACCAGCTATGGCACTATGATAGGTGCAATACTGATAACATACACTACGCGCTGCTGAAATTTGACCACACCTTTCTGTTACACCCTGTATACATTCATAAAAGTAATCCTTGATGATTGTTACCAATGTTGACGCACAATGCGCGCTTCAAACTTCAGTTTTTTCAAAATTAATTTGATGAACTGACTTGGAAACAAAAGCATTTTGTTACAATAAAGATTCATGAGTCTGAGAATAACATTACTGTAAGTACACTGTAGGAAATGGTTGCGAAATAAAGTTAATGCCGAATAATGAGAAATGAATTTCACTCTGAAACAAATTGCAGTGAAAATGTATTAAACTCTCGAATGCCGCTTTCGGGTTAGGGTTGTTTCAAAATGTTGGAATCATTTAGATAAACGAGAACTCTTTGAGAATATTATGAAAGGCAAGGTTACTAAGATCCTATCTAGAAGAGACCTACTTTGGACAAGATAAGTACGTATTTGGCGATTTAAAAAGAGTGGTCGCGAGTTTTTATTGCCAGGTTATTTTCTCCGGTTTTACCTATTGTTTCCTAATCCTAATCCTAATCCCAAGTGAATAAAGAATTTTTAATTGAATTGAATATATATAAATATACTAGCTGTCACGGCGAACTTCGTCTCGACTCTTTTTTTTGTAAATCGGGTTCAATTGTGAATCTAAACCATCCTCGAATCCCCAATTGCACTCACACAAAAAAATTCATCAAAATCGGTCTAGGAGGAGTTCAGTGACATACACACGCACACAAGAAATATATATATATATTTATTTGCAGTATACGTACACTACGTATAATTAGTAGGTATTATATATTATTTATATTACTTATTTAAATTTTCGCCATTCTTTTTCTTTTCTTTTTTTCCAACAAAAAGATAACTATTTTTGAGATTGTGGGTCCCACATTACTGGCAATCCTGTTAACCCCTTTAGCTAAGCTCAATGGCCATTTTCTGCCACGTGTCAGCATCTTGTGGAATCAACTCTCGCCAGACCTATTTCCATACCGATATTACTTAGGGCCCTTCAAAAGAGAGTCTAGATACTCTTTCGTCATCTGCTCCTAACCTCTAGAGTGGCAAATGTCCATGGGCATTTTTTTTTTTGAGAAAAAAGACGACTCCCACAGTAGGGACAAGCCCTGTGTCGCGGGGGACTTTACAAACATACAAGTCACGGACTCAACGTACACCCAGACTCGGAATAACAATTTGTGGATCACACAAACTGGTGTTCCGTGTGGGAATCGAACCAACGACCTCTTGCGTAGCAATCGGACTCACTCCCACCGCGCCACAGAGGCGGTCATTGATAATCACTTACCATCAGGTAAGTCACTTGTACGTTGTTCCCGTATCTCATTAAAAAAAATCACTAGTGTAAACCAAAGATTCCTCGGGCAAACATAGTCGGTATCATTCCTTGTTATTTTCTTACTATGTTTTAAACCTGACTTACAGGATATTGACATATCGGATAATCCCGGAGAACCTGTCCTTGCGAATATCAGGTGTTAAAATGTTAAATTCTTATCCAAATAGGTATTATAGCAGCTTGGAACAAACTGGGACTTGGACAGCTGTCGATATATTTCTACTAATAGAAGGATTTATTTTTATTCGAAAAAAGATAGATGTGATAAACAGTTCTATTTTAAAAACCTGTTGTAAACAAAATTGACACTACAAAGAAACAGAACACTTCATTTTGTTAGGTAATTTATTTCTAAGTAACATGTGATCTAGATTTTTGTGGCGCATTGACGTCTTTACATAAAATTCTGAAATTAGCTCTGGCTTCTAATTCACCTATATCTACTAATATTGAGGCGGTGGTAGCCTATTGGTCAAAGCATCACTCACAATCGCGAGGTCGCGGTTTCAAATCAGATTCATGATATAGGTACTACTGAAGTGAACCCACTTCCAACACAAGCTATATAATTTAGCAGGAGGGGTTAACAAGATTGCTAGTTGGGATCCAATATCACATTACTGGATATCTTTTGTTTTTAATAATATTGCCAAAGTTTTAATGGATTTTTGTTATTTAATCACGTCAAAACGGCCGGACGGATTTGAATAAAACTTGGCACAGATAGATTACTAAAATAACACATTTTTCGGAATAATAAGTAAGTAGTAGGTACTTATTATCCCGAAAAATGTACGGTTCAAGAGGTACGTGAACGGAGTTGCGAGAAAAAATGTAAAAAATTATGAATCAATCTTCTCACGTTCCCACTACTAGGACTCTTCTGAGAGTGGGTTGTCAAGGCTGCCAAATTGATCAACAGATCGAAGGAGAGTGGGAATGGGTCACTAACCTCTATAGGTAGTACCTGCTAGTACGCTGAATAGGTTACCGCTGACAACAACGGGACTTCCAAATTGAATTTGACAATTGGAGAAGGTAGTTCTTCTTCTTTGAATTATCGCAATCTAACCGTTTTATTGGCTAATTTCTGCCAGTGTCAAGTATTTGTTATACACTATAACTACACAATATCGCGGTCTTACTAGAGAGTGGTAAATTTTGTGAGGTTATGGCGCAGATCAGGTCTATGTATATAGTACAGGCCATTATTTTCTTCTTTTTGATATCAGAATTTTATGTTTAATCATTCGTTTTTTGGCCAATTCTTAAGCACATACAGTTTTTACCTTTGTTGTAAGTAGATGCTCCTACTACATATATTGTACCCACTAAGGCTGATTTTGCTTTATCTCATGTTTCAACTTTTTGATAATACAATTTGCATCAGTTCTTTAACATGGTGTATATTAGTCGCAGCATCTTACCCCCATATCAATGCAATCGCTTATTAGTGATTGCTCCCGGAGAGTACCGGTGGAGGACAGCCTCCACTGGCGCCTCCCCGAGGACGTACGAGATTTACTGAGGGAGAAGAACGCAGCTATCAGAGCCTACGATTGAGTTCCCTCCGAAGCCAATAGGGCACAGCTTAGATCACTTCAGCGCGCCGTCAAAGCGCGAATTGGCGAGCTACGCCAGGATAGATGGGACAGCACTCTCAAAAGTTTAGAACCTACACACCAAGCGTTCTGGCAACTTTCGAGAGCCCTTACTAAGGATACTGTTGTTCCCATACCTCCCCTCAACAGGCCCAACCTTCCTCCCGCTTTTGATGATAGCGAGAAAACCGAATGTCTAGCTGACTGTCTCGAGCTTCAATGTTCCCCCAGCACCCTCCCAGTCGACTTAGATCACCTCGAAGAGGTAAACCAAGAGGTGGAACGGCTAGCCTCACTACCATTACCCACCCTATCCGAAGAGGATGAAGACCCTGTCCCCCCAGTCACACCCGATGAGGTATCAGGTATCATCAAGAAACTAAAACCTAGGAAATCCCCCGGTTCGGATCTAATCAACAACAGAGTTATCAAACTCTTTCCCCCCATCCTTATCGCCCTCATGATCGCCATCTTCAATGGGGCCATGTCTAACAACATCTTTCCACACCAGTGGAAAAATGCCATCGTCATTGGCATCCCAAAACCGGGCAAGCCCAAGACCGAACCGAGTAGTTATCGACCCATCAGCCTTCTCAACGGCATGGGCAAGATATACGAACGACTTATACTCAGTCGTCTCCTAGCATACGCCGATGCTAACCTGCTCATTCCCCATGAGCAATTTGGCTTTAGGAATCACCATTCCTGTGTTCAGCAAGTCCACCGACTGGTTGAGCACATAAGTCACAAACTCATGTACGGTCAACGTACGGGCGTCCTCTACTTTGATGTGGCGAAGGCGTTCGACAAGGTCTGGCACAACGGCTTATTATATAAGCTGTGGCAGATGGAAGTGCCACACAGACTCGTGCTCATCATACGAGACTACTTGTCGAATCGCCTTTTCCGCTACAGAGTCGAAGGCGCCCTCTCCTCCCCCCACCCCGTTCATGCCGGAGTCCCACAGGGCTCGGTATTATCTCCAATCCTGTTCTCGCTGTTCACAAGCGACATACCAAAGCATCGGCAAGCTCAGTTAGCACTTTTCGCAGACGACACTGCAATCTACGCCTCTGGTACTAGTCTGGATTCCATAGCCAAGAACCTCCAATCCTCGGCCGACGCACTCGGTGCATGGTTTAGGAAGTGGCGGATCGAGGTGAATCCAGACAAAAGTCAAGCAGTGCTATACCATAGGCATGCTAACAAACTCCCCCCTCCCCGCCCGCCCACGATTCGTATGTTTGGTAAGCCGATCCCTTGGGAGAAGCAAGCCAAATACCTAGGAGTTATTCTTGATGATCATCTGTCGTTCATTCCGCACATTAAGACCGTGCGCGCTAGGGCCGCTATGGCACAAAGTCGACTATACTTCCTCTTAAACCGTCGTTCAAAGCTTTCGCTTAGGAACAAAGTCCGCCTTTATACGGCTTGCATACGCCCCATCATGACGTATGCCTCCCCTGTGTTCGCACACACCCCCCCCTGTAGAATTCGTAAACTTCAGGTTCTCCAGAACAGATTCATGCGTAAAGCAACAGGAGCTCCCTGGTATGTTAGGACAGAGAATCTTCACATAGACCTCGGTCTGCCTACAATTAGGCAATTCATGAAGCGCTGCTCTCAGAACTTCTTTGACTCCGCCGCCGCACACAAGAACCCACTCATAGTGGCATCGTCTTCCTACACACCGTCTTGCATCTCGCGCATTCGCCGTCCGAGACACGTTCTCGGCGAGGATGACGACGAGATCACCAAGGCGCAGGAAGCCGCATACTCATCTATGAGACACAACTCACCCCGCACAGGCAACTCACCGCGATACCGACCTCGTCGTAGGGGTCGTTTGTATCGTCACCGCGTCACTACACAATCGGGCCGGCCCGCCACACCTAGCATAGCCCACAACTAGGGTTCGAGTTCCCTTGGTAGGGGACGCCCTATGCATATGCAGCACTCACACTCACTCATATGACCGTAGGCAAATTTTTTTAGTTCCGTCTAACAAAAGTTTGAATACGTAGGTACATTTAGGTTAGGAGCACACGCTCGCCGCACGACCGCGCAAGGGTGTACATAGCCTAACGGCTTACACTTATCACCTCACAAAAAAAAAAAAAAAAACCCCCATATCAAGTTTATAAACATTCAAACATTGAATACGTGTTATCTGGTAACACGTATTCAATTCATTTTTTACATTAACTCGGAGTTGTAACAATAATGACAGATCAGTTTGCCGCCATTTTTACAATTTAAATAGAAGTCTACTCTTGTGTGACAAGAATATGAACAACGGACATTATTCATAAGTGTCAAAAACGTTCACAGGATAGTAATTCGATTCGACATTTGAAATTGCTGTCACCTTGTACGGGGTAACCATTCCAGCGTACTAAGGTCTGTGGTATGTTTTGTACCTATGTAATGGGCCGTTATACGCCAGGTGGGTGCAGCGCGGATTGGTGGATATCACGTTCTTATGACAGGTCGGTTTCATCCATTGACGTATAAATTTGAAATTCTAAATTCTTTATTCACTTAGGATGCAAAACAACTCTTGTGATACGTCGGGATTCTACATGTACATGTAATGCTAAGTTCGCAATCAATAGGTAAAGCCGAAGAAAAGAACCACTCTTTTCAAATTGCCAATTTTACAATTGATGATTTACGCAAAACGGCTGGCAGTAGCTGGATGCGAGAAGCCGAAGATAGAACAAAGTGGCGTGCAATTGGAGAGGCCTATGTCCAGCAGTGGACTGCGATAGGCTGATGATGATGATGATGATGAATTTTACAATGTTTTAATGTTTATAAATTTGATATGGGGGTAAGGTGCTGCGACTCATATAGACCATGTTAAAGGACTGATGCAAATTGTATTATCAAAAAGTTGAAACATGAGATAAACCAAAATCAGCCTTAGTGGGTACAATATTACTATATTGTACCCATTAAGGCTGATTTAGGAGCATCTACTTACAACAAAGGTAAAAACTGTATGTACTTAAATATTGGCCAAAGTACTTGTAACGAATGATTAAACATAAAATATTAATTCTGATATCAAAAAGAAGAAAATAATGGCCTTTACTATATACATAGACCTGATCTGCGCCATAACCTCACAAAATTGACCACTCTCTAGTAAGAGACAACGCTACTTTGGGGACAATACCTGCCAAAGAGACAGGGCCGGACGAGTTTTTTCTCGCTTTCACGCTTTGCAGTCAATATTTACTTTATATTTGAAAGGGATGGCGCGTTCCAAGTCTATACGTCAATGGTTCCATCGTAACGTTTCCCTTCACAGATGTTAAAGAATAATACCCACATACCTAATTCAAATTTCGAAGATCGAGGCAGGCAGACCGACATAGTGAAATGAACTCTAAATTATATTCTTGCCTACTCAAAACAAATTCAAAAAGCGATGTATGGAACAAAGAAACTTAAGGGATTGGAGAATACTCAAGGTCAAAGTATAAATATTTATACCAAATGACGCACAACAATGCAAACTAATCGAGACAAAACGGTTATTGCCACGAAATATAAAAACAAGATGCAAATAACTTTGATGGATAAAAGATTTTGATCCTTTGTTTTGCATAAAACGCATTTGAGGAGAAACGTATTATGCAAGATAGGGGCACACAATGCGGAGGGCACAGAAGGTAACCTTTGTACAATGCACGCTCGACGCACGCACTCGCTCACTGGTCATGCACAAAATCTTGAAACACTTTCTGAACAAAGTGATTCGAAGTGTACTAAGATACTTGTTCGTGATGTCTATGTGAGCGATACGAGCGAAGTACGTATGATGGGAACCCTATCACAAATTACTCCAAGTATAAAAGGTACTTTCTGTACTGTCGGTGTTTTGTGATAGGGTTGAATCTCAGCTAACGAGGGGATTGTGCCAAAGTAAACAAAAATGTTCCTTCTCCTTTGAACAATCCCTTTAATTCATATTTATAAGTTTACTTAGAGCCCATTACCATATTCAGATGGAATACGAGTAGGTATACCTACGACACGTCTTAATAACGCTTTCTGTGTGATGAGTAAATATACTCATTACATACTTATCATGTTTAGGATTCCGTAGCCAAAATAGCAAAAACGGTACCCTTACAGCTTCGTCATGGCCGTCTGTCTGTCTGTCCGTATGTGACAGATATTTTACTCAAAGACTACCCAATGAACGCCACTACTTAGTTTGATAGCTGAATAATAAATGTAAATTATTAAAATATTAAAGTATTTTTTTAAGCTAACTTCAACGTGTAGTCGTCACCATTCGTCAGGTCTCTTAAAAACAATTTAAGGCTTCTAACTTTTTTCTGATTAAGTCAATATTTTTGGAACTAATCGCTCCGTTAGTTGCGTAAATTGTGTCCCCCCCCCCCCCCCTTATTTTTTGAACCATACGAAAAAAATTATAGAAAAAAAAAACGAAACTGTATCGCTTAATAATAATAATACTAATACTTTAAATTAAAATTATTTCAAAAATGATCGAATATACCATTATTGCGAGTTATTGCTGAAAAACCGCGTTTCTCAACAAAAGAGCGCTCTAAGCATACGCTCCTCTGCTGGTGCAATTACTCAAAACGGATTTTTTTTATACGGCATCGGCTACAGAACCCCACACTGCACATGATCCGGCATGCTCTTGCCCGGTTTTTTATATACATTATATGGTATTAACCTTATCTAGATAATGTATATAAAAATGTTAAGTTGATATGGGTACGCTTCTGTACAAAACTACGGGCGAGGCCGTGGGAAAAGCTATTAATAATACAATTCACGAATACAACACTTTTAATGTCTGTAATCCTTATTTTTATTAAAAGTGTTGTAATTCGTTACCTACTAGCAATCCTGTTAACCCCTCCAGCTAAGCTCAATGGCTTGTGTAAGGAGTGGGTTCACGTCGGTAGTATAATGGGCAGGATTCGAAACTTATGCCGCTTTAAAAACCGTTGTCAATTCAAAAAATTCAGTAGAACTACTTATACCTACCCGGGTACAAAATTCGATTGGATTATTATCGCATAGAACTTTTTAAGTCATAGTTTTTTTAATTAATAACTTTTCACTCATAAATAAACCAATGAAAAAATAATAAATATTCTTTTAGGGTACTCCGATTTTATAAAATTAGGTATGTGCACTCAGTAGGTATCATGGGCACATACCAACCCTTAAATATGACAATATCTTTCTGTTACGCCTTGTTTAATCTATAACAGTGATTGTTTTCATATACCTAAGGATTCCGTTTCGTATTTTGGCTACGGAACCCTAAAAAAATATACCCGTACTTATTACAGCTACCAATACCTACCCATTGTTAGGCTCTTCTAAAGAAGTTACTCGTTGGCAAACTTCAAAAGAAATCGAATTTATATTTGTGGTAACAATTTATTTGATCTTTCTTTGATTCACGTGTAAGCATATCGCATAATTATTATGTTATTAATTCTTGAGTGGGAGAAGCAAATGGCAGTGGTCGAAGTCGGGTGGTAAAACGAAATGAGTGTGAGTTGCACGGCACGCACCATGAAGCCTCAAAAAAAAGCATTTTGGGGCGTACACAAGAGGGAAACAAGCAAAGCAATACGGTATACAAAACAAACATCTCGGATCGGACAAAGATCATGATCGGGGGGGGGGGAAGTTGGTGCCATGAAATAGTAGTCTTTATGTTTTATTCGGCACCAACTTCAAAGTATTTCATTTGTTTTTGTTATTCTAGGTATATTATTGTGTGTGTGTATATAAAAGTGAGATTCACTTAAGTTGCAATAGGCTTATGTCAACTGCTGAAATCCTTTTACAAAATATTGCTTTGTAGGCAGGGCCATTATTTGTTAAGGAGTTCACTATCAGCTCTATTACATTGTGTAATAGTAGTATAACGAGAATAAAGTGCTACTCAATACCATATTAAAGTAACTGAAACTGTGATATATTGAATAGGTCTGATAGGTCTGCTCGTCTTTTGTAGTCTTCATCATCAGTTCCACTTCACCAATTAGTGTTTTTAAAGAGTAAATGCACAAATCACTATGAAATATACCCAAATCACTGTAGGTGTGCCTTCAATATTTTAAGAGTTCCCTCCATTTCTCCAGGATCCCATCATCAGATCTGATGACAATGGGACCAACTTGGAAGTATACCCTTAAAACACAAAAATAATTTTTCAAATCGGTCCAGCCGTCTTTACGTAATCGGTGAACAAACATACAAAAAAAAACATACAGACGAATTGAGAACCTCCTCCTTTTTGAAGTTGGTTGATAATCTAACAACAATGAAGCTATAGAATTGTAATTTACATACATGTTCATAGTTTTACACTTGCAACGTAGTCTGACCTGGAATAAGCATTAATGAATCTCGATGAACTTAGTAAAGTGCCTCCGACTGCATGAAATTATATAATAACGTAGGGGATCTTGTTACTATATTTTTAGTGCAGGCGGGGTTTTTTATTTTTAAATTACTAATTATTTTTTATTTCATACTTTTGAGTAGTTGTAGGATGTAACAACTAACTTTATCCACAGGTATTGTCAAGTTGAATTGTCAAGTTAATGGTAACTAACTTTTTTAGTATTAGAGTCATAATCATGTTATACCTTTTTGAAATGCCTAAGATGAGCCCTTTAATTTGATACCCATATTGCAGTATTCCAAACCACTTTTTTTTCACACCTCTTTATTTTGACGTCTCACAGCCGCCATGTTTGTTTTTTTTTTCAAACGTTACATATCTAGGAACACTTGGGCCGTCAAGACGAATCTAACGTCTTAAATTGTATAAATCCGTTCAGTGGATTGTGAGATATCAGGTAATAAAGAATAAAACATACATACATACATACAAGATACGCGCGAACCTTACAGTCGGGTAAAAAGTCCTGATAGACCAATTCCTTAACAAGTTAGTCCTAGATAAATATGCCAACAGAGATACATAAAATAACGACAGACCATTTTATACTAATTTATAAACTATTTATCTGATTTTTCTGCCTATATTTGTATACCAGACGGTGCCTTATAGTCCAAAATAGTTTGGTCTGTGGTAAATGAAATTTATGCCAATATAGGATCAGATAACACCGAAAACATATTTGTTAGATATATCATGGCTGAGACGTTATCGAATATCTTGATTTAATAATAGTCAAATCATCTATTTCAAGGCGACTGGGATAGATTATGATGGCTCACTGGTTCTAATTAATTAAAATCAAGAGCGCAGCGATAGCCAATAACCACGGTAATGTTATCTATACATTACCGTGCCAATACCTCGAATGATATTGAATTCTTTGGAGATTAAGTGGGTATATTGGGTTATCACTCAGTTAGTATTTGCACAAAAGCTGCGAGTAGGACAAGTTAGTTAAGGCTCCCCTGACTATACTGTAGATTAATATAAACCAATATAAATGTATTAGATGTTGATTTTTAAACTAAACTAGCTGACCCGCGCAACTTCGTATGCGTCATTTTTTCCGTTTTTGCAACATTTTTCATTATTACTCCTATTGGTCGTAGCATGATGTTATATAGCCTATAGCCTTCCTCGATATATGGGCTTGCCGCGAAACGGGATATAAGAACATGATTAAAGACCTAGGTGTCATCGACCGGCATTTACTCTCAGATATTAAGACCTGGGACAGGTTAGAAGTGATTGAGATCGTCAAGCAGATCATCAGAGTCAGTTCAGAAATTTAGGTTGAGGTTATCATCACTGACGTGTAAGGACTATTTCTAATAAATATATTTTTTTATTTTACCTGTATTGTTCCACTGATGAGCAAATGTCTCCCCCGTAAGCTTCCATTACCTGTGGGGGTTTGGACCGTATCCTACCGTGCTGGTCCAATGAGTTTTGATAGTCGACCAAAACACATTGACTAGAACCTAGTTTGTTGATCAACAGGACCACCAACAGTAGAGGTTGCCTTGGGGTCATAAGATGTTATTGGCACCCTTACACCCCATAATAGTTAAAATCATTTATTAATTAATGTTATCTCGCCAGGTCTTAAAACGAATCTATATTAATATTATAAAGCTGAAGAGTTTGTTTGTTTGTTTGAACGCGGTAATCTCAGGAACTACAGATCCGAATTGAAAAATTCTTTAGGAATTCTTCAGGAAGGCTATAGGTTATATAACATCACGCAACGACCGATAGGAGCGGAGCAGCAGTGAGAAATGTTGCAAAAACGGGGAAAATTTACGCATACGAAGTTGCGCGGTACAGCTACTTTTTTAAAAAATATACACACCTACATTATGGAGGTGCTAGAATGGTATATTAATACGGAACATTTTCATGGCCAATAAAATAAACCTTTATTTGCCACGTCATCATTTTTAGATATATTAATTAACTTTCTTGTGATTTCAGAAGGGTAGAGTGTACATACCAACTTACCTAAATATTGGTCTGGTGACTAGATATATATTAAAAGTGTAATAAAGTATGATGTCTAGACTCCTTGTAAGAAATTTAATAAATTTTGGCAAGCTGAAAAGTTGTAAATTATGCAAAGTACTACATAATGTGTAGCGAGATGCTTATTGTTTCAAAAGAAAATTTAGCTTTAACGTCGAACTGTTATTGAATATTCAGGTCATAATAATACTTTGTAAAGTATTAATGGAATAAAGAACGTACACAAAACCCAGAGTACAGAAGGCAAGCTTCATACAAACGAGCTCGAGCCTCACATAAACATAGTTCATGGAACAGATTCTTTTAACGTCATAACGTCTTATAAATCTATGACCAAGTGCACACACGAAAAAGCGTCACGATCCGTCACGTTCCGCTTCCTGATAAGCTTGTATTGCGGTCGTCGGGCGCACGCGCCCGCGTCCACTAAAGCTGTCAAAAGCATGGTTGCTTATCAATTTTAATGACGATTGCAGTGACATGCGACACCATTTGATTAAAAAAACAAAAAAACTGTCACAGACGTGGTTGTTTATTACAATGCCATCAATGTTTTGTTATGGCCTTATCACGTAAAATTATCATCCGTAAACCGACTTTAAAGCATTTTTTTATACCGCGAAATGAAGAGACGAGCAATTCGTGCGACTAATGGTAAACGTCAAGCTAGCCCTTAACAGTATCAGTATCACCCAAATTTTTGTTTGGCAACCATCTAAATGTTGCCGCACTGCGCTCCTCAGCTCGGAATAGCTCAGGAACAAAGTGGTTTTTGGAATATTGTCTGTGTTAAGCATTACTCAAGCGAAGTACATAAGCAACTGCTAAGGTATTCTGTGGTCTCGGTGTTTTATGGTAGTGGATTGGTAACAACAGATTTAGAACGCATTAGGTACCTACTGACATGATATGCAAAACAGATGAGTGCCAATCATTTGTTATGATATGTAAGTGTACAGTATTCGGTCCAGTTATTTATTGCTGGAACATCTTGTTATTCAGTGGGTATTAACCTCTAGTTTACATAAAGCAGGTGGATGCCAATCATTTTTTACGAAGATATGAAATTGGGAGGTATTTGGTGCACAGTTATTTTATTACTGGAACTCCTTGTTACTACCTAAATAGTTATTAACCTCACGTACAATGGTCCACTAAAGGACTAAGTGCGGAAACCAAAAGCCCTAACATAGAACATAGATAGTTATTATTCTGTAGTTTACTTGGAGCAGATGAATACCAGTCATTTTTATTTGTAGATATTTTATGTATGGTAATTGTTGTCGTGTCATGAGTTCGATCCCCATCCGGGATAAAATTTTGTGTGATGAGTACGATGGTTTATTCTGTCTCTGGGTGTAATTTATCTATAAATATGTTTATCAGTTGTCTGGTTGCCATGGTACAAGCTCTGCTTTGTTTGAGATCAGATGACTTTGTTTGGTCCCAAGATATGATATTACAATAGTAAAAACTTAGGCAATTGTTACAATGAATTCAATTTCGCTCAAAACTCGCACTAAAATTATAAAAATCCACTAAGAAAATGGTGTATATTTTTTTCGGTCAACATAATTGTCCTTCTGAGACCACAATTAACAAATTTGGTCGGAAAATTTGAATCGACAGGCTCGGTACGTAATGTGCCAATACAAACACGTGTTCGACCGGGTGGTTCAAGTGAAAAAATCGGAGCCGTGAGCCACAGATCATTGGATTACGCTATCGAAAGGTAATAACTTAATGTTGGCCTATTATTAATGATATGAATATCACTATGTGGTTTCAACAGGACGGTCCCACAAGAAGCACAGTCACCGAAGAAATAGACAGATTTATTCCACAGCAAATTTCCCGATCGCATTATTTCACGAAATCAGCTGCTAAGTGGTCGGCTCGATCGTGTGATTTAACACTGCTGGATTATTTTTTGTGGGGCTATGTTAAAGACGGAATCTATTCGGAGCCAATTGGATCGATTGCAGCTTTGACGTGGTTAACGAAATAGACCCTGCGTTTTGACAAAAAGTGATTGAGAATTTGATGAAAGAATCGACATCTGTAAGCGTGGTCGTAGTGGGCATTTGTCTGATATAATTTTTCATTTATAATTGTCAAACCTTACTCTTTATAGAACAATAAAAATTGGAATCATTTTTATCTAAATTCTTTGTTTTATTTTGTTTTAAAAAACAAAGTATATCTGCCGATTTTCGTCTCGCTTCATTTTCAGTTTTCCCAGCGATTTAGCCCACATTTATATGGATCCCCAGATTCATTCTTTCAGCCATAGCCATTGCAAGGGATTGAAAGGGATAGCGCAGTCCTGGTCTATAAGTCTATGGCCATAGCACGGGCTTAGCACTATTGATTTTGACATTTGATCGGTAATTTGACAAAATAATAATGATATCTTAGGACAACTCACACAACGCTATTTGATCCCAAACTAAGCAGAGCTTGTATTATGGAAACCATAACTGATAAAGTGATAACCATACTTATATATTTCTAAATACATACTGATTATAGATAAATAACACCCAGACACAGAATAAACCATTGTGCTCATCACACAAAGTTTTATCCTGGGTGGGGATCGAACCCACGCCCTCTTGCGTAGCAGTCGGATACACTCACACTGCGCCACAGAAGCAGTCAAAATCAAATATAAGTTTAAACTTGTGTAACAAGAACATTGACGTATAGACCTGGACCATCCCTTTAAATTGAAAAGTAAATATTGACTGCAAACCGTGAAAGGGAAAAAACCTCGTGCGGCCTTTAACAGACATTGTCCACAAAGTAGCGTTGTCTCTTTCTAGAGAGTGGACAATTTTGTGAGGTTATGGCGCAGTCCTGGTCTCTCCGTCAATGTACAAGGATAACAACATCGGCCACATTTGTCTTAAGTGTCAAAAAGTTCACATGACGGTGATTCGATTCGGCATTTGAAATTGCTGTCACTTTGTATGGGGTAGCCAGTCCAGCCTGCTAGTACTATTGGGGTCAGTGGTGCCCAATCCATTATGTAGCTTAGATGTGCAGATGTCGAAAAGTAGATGTGCTGTACGTGGACCTACTACAGTGTGTATATTTTAAGAAAAAAATACGGTGTGCATGAACACAACCAACAGTAGCAGTATCAGTCAATCAAAGTTTCTTTTATAATTAAGTATAGATAATTGTGGAAATGTCGGCAAATTGACATGTCACTATTTTCACAGCTCCACGTTCAACGTTTAGGACACCAACTTCAAAATGTTTAATTTTAAAATAGGTGCCTAAAACATAAATAAGTATTATTTTGAAGTTGATTTTTATTTTTTATAAAAATGTTTTTATTTCTGACTTTTTAGTGCATTTGCATGTATATAAATAAGTTACAATAACATAATCCAAACTGCTTATTTCTATTTACTAAACATTTTATTTTGCAATGCAAGGCAGTTGATTTGTTGTTGAGGAGTTCACCTGTTACTAGACTATCAGTTCCATTACATGATCTGATGAAGGCGAAGTATCAGAAATCGAACACGGTACTCAGACCGCAATCCGCAATATTTATTAGTGAATAGTTCAGCTGGTCATCTCTGGTCTTCATAATCAGTTCCATTTCACTCAATGGTGCTTTTTGAGAGTTACGAATTACAACAAAATATACACAAATTACTATTAGGTGTGCCCTTAATATTTGGAGGGTTCCCTCGATTTTTCCAAGATTTCATGATCAGATCCTAACTTTGATAGCAATGGGACCAATCTGAAAGTATACCCTTTTAAACACAAAAAGATTTTTTCAAATCGGTCCAGCCGTCAGAGTCAGAATCAGGTAACAAACATTAAAAAAAAATACAGTCGAATTGAGAACCTCCTCCTTTTTGATGTCGGTTGAAAATGGCAATGCGCTAGCCGAGTCGTGCCAAAAAAAGTATAGAGGTTTGGTTATTATAAACTTACTCATATTTTTATTTGATGATGATGGAAAAAGTAAACAATTTTGTTTTATTTGAATGCTTTGATGTACTGCAGCTGTTTACAAGATTTTCAACTTTCGTTTTCATAAATCATCCGTTTCTTACCTATGTATTTACCAACTGCAAAGTAGGTATCTATATCACGGCTTATTATTTAAATACGGCAATCGGGAGAACAGAAATTAAATTTAAGGAGTGGGAATTTCAAATATACAACCTTTTTGTTGACAGCAATTATCAGTTCAAAAATTAAAATAAACAAAATTCAAAGTTCTTTATTCACTTGGGATGCAAAAAACACTTGTGATATGATGGTGCGGATTCTACATGAACATGTTAAGCCAAGTTTGCAAACAATAGGTAAAGCCGTCGAAAAGAACCTGGCAATAAAAACTCGCGGTCATTCTTTTCAAATTTCCAATTTTACAATGTTTGAATGTTTATAATCTTAATATGGGGGTAAGATGGCTGCCACTAATATACTATACACCATATTAAAGTATTACATATTAAAGTTCAATAACAAATAAGCAATAGTTTTACCAAAAAATACATGTATACACGACTACGACAATCCTAAAAAACCGTTTCCAAACCCAAACAATCACAGATGTTTTAATTAATTGTTTACATAGTGTCATAGATTTACGCAATTATAGAGTTAATGCAAACAAAACATGTTTAAAATCATTTAACACCAAACATAGCATATAGGTTTTATAATTTTATTCTTAAGAAAGACATAAATGCCACTTACATAAAAATATAAAATAAAATATTACATTATAATATAAAGCAAAAAAAAAACAATCACCGAAATACATTCCAATTTAATTGTGATTACGACACATCCAGCGGTTTCATCTCCATTATTGTTCCTTTTCCGTATGATCTTTATTAATATTTATATTGATTACTTATTGTTTTTATTATTCATAGTTTTCAATTATATATGCCGAGAGCTGAGATTTAAAACCGCCAAACGGGCTTACATTTTTAATATCAGATGGTAAACTATTATATAGTTGTGCTCCTTCCTTTTTGGTTTCGACGTAGTCGAGTAAAAATGGTTCTCTTTAAAGAGAATCAGAAATTATGTAATAAAAAACCCACTGAATTAGTGTACCCAGTAGGTACATAAAGTACATCAGCTATAAAGAAATTATCTGGAAGCTGCAGCAGAGTAATCGTTTGACCTCGGTATGTTGTAATAATTTAAATAATATGCACTTGCCACCCCCTTCTCGCCACCACCTAAAGGTTGACTGGTAGAGAATGCCTATGGCATTAAGTCCGCCTTTTGCAATGTATTTGCAGGAAGTGTTAAATAAATAATAAATAAATAATGTAAGAAACCAGTGAGGATATTTTCAATTTAAAGTAATCTCTCGTAAAATCGTCTTCACGAAGTGTTTCTACTAAATAAATACCTTCACCTAATCTATAAACGTTTAACTGTCTACACAGGACAAACGATTATCTTAGTTAAATAATGAAAGGGAGATATTTCATTGAGAAATGTGTCTGAATTCCAATTTAAACTCAGAAATTCTAATACTAAAGTAATACAGTTAGAAAACATTTTGGTTCAGAATTCCAAGATCTATTCAATCCCTGATCTAAGTATTCAATAGGTACATAGATAATTGAAATTGTTATTAACGGCAACTAGCGATCGTACTTCATAAAATTATTTTAGGTTATTTTCGTTTCAATGTGTTGTAGTGTCAGGGATCGTCATGCTCATTAAAATATCATTGCTTGTAGTGGCGGTGTGGGTCGGGTCGTCTCCTTTTCTTCCAATATGGCGAAGGGGATGATGGCTGACCCATGCGTCATACTCGTGAACGGGTGCTACTTGGGATGACTGGTCGACCTTGTCATTATGTCATGTTATAATAATAACCTATAATATAATAATAATATAATATCTTAAAGGTTTATTTTTAATTAATGTTTCATAAATATTTGTATATTAAGTGGTTTTACTTACCTACAATAGAATTGCATGTTGCCTTTACCCTCTTCTGTAATTTCTGTAAGTTGATGCTCCCATCTACGTGAATCTGGAAGTACCTATCACCATCAGTAATATTTAGCCTTGAAGTAAAAATTTAATACATTTTTTAGAGGTCTGATAAAAAATCCAGATGCAGACATATTTTTTGACTCCAGTCATAAGTAGGTAAAAATAGTACTCCTCAATCTGAAAAAATACTGCTCGATTGCTCTATAGTATTATGGTAACAATTTTGTATTAGTATTTTTAGTTTCAATGTTTAAAATCCTTATAAAAATATTTTTTTTTTTTTTTTTTTATTATAATACATCTAACCAATTAAACAAGATATTTACAGAATTAAAATAAAATAAAAAAGGAGGGCAGAACCGTTTAGGCGTCAAAGAATTCCTCCCCATCGATGACAACAGGTAACGTTCCCAGAAGGCTGGCAGCATTGCCACGTTGGATGGCAATGCTAATTCTTTGTGCAAAGAAAAGGCCAGCCTTCTGGTCACGGGAGGCACTGATAAGACGTCGGGAAATTTCCTTATATAATAGGCGCGCACTTGGGCCCCACGGCCCTAGAGTCTCAACCCCGCTGTTTATTAATAGTTATTACAAAATCCTTATTACATAGTTGCGTAGGTCACCCAACAAGTTTTGAAATGCTCGAAGTTTAAAAATGGAATACATCTGTATTATATAATTTTAAAAAGCATTTTTTTAAATAGAACGTAAGTAGCTAGGTTGCTGGTTTAAGAAAATAATGATGTTGCAGTCATTTTACTATGATGATTCCCAATTTTTTTTGCAACGACGGAACTTAACAGCGAACATTTGTGTGCTGTGATATTTTATGATTTTAAATTTTGTTTAACTGAAAAACCTAGTCTTCAACGATTACAATCAGCGTAAGGGGAGTCTGCCCCATCTCAAGCAACAGTTTTTAGATGGTTCAGTGAAAGTAAAAGGGGTAAAACAAACCTCGAAGACCATAAAAGTGGTGGCCCACAAACAGCAGTAACTGCAGAAAATGTTTGGATTACTGAAATTATGGTCCGAGAATACCCACGAATTACTTACTCGGAAAGCTTATTGGCGTTAATTCGAGAAACGTTAACATTTTTTTGTATCAGCATCTTGGAGTGAGGAAGCTTTGTTGTCGTTGGATCTCGCGCGGTCGTCTGACACTGAAAATCAGGTGCCGCAAAAGGCGTCTAGATTTGCAAATGGAACGTCGAGACGTGTTTCTGAAATGTGGATTTATCAATATATTTCGGAAAATACGAGACAGTCGTCCGTATGGGTCTTTTCAGAAGGAGAAGTTGCCACAACGTTACGAGGTGTTTGCAAAACTGCAAAAACACCTCGTAACATTGGTTAAAAATGGGGGCTAGTTTGTTTTCTCGCAGCGGGCATGTGTCTGCAAAGACACATGCCCGCTGCGAGAAAACTACACTGTTGTCAATGTTGGGAAATTATAGATCTGTTAACAAAATGTTTCCAAGCTCTGCGAGAGAGGAGACCAAAGACTGCATCACGAAAACGCTTCATCACATACGTCCTTCAAAACAAAGGCGTTTCTAGAGGAATCCGGTGTTGAAGGCTTGCCCCATCCACCGTACAGTCCTGATTTAGCTCAAAATTATTTTAGGTTATTTTCGTTTCAATGTGTTGTAGTGTCAGGGATCGTCATGCTCATTAAAATATCATTGCTTGTAGTGGCGGTGTGGGTCGGGTCATCTCCTTTTCTTCCAATATGGCGAAGGGGATGATGGCTGACCCATGCGTCATACTCGTGAACGGGTGCTACTTGGGATGACTGGTCGACCTTGTCATTATGTCATGTTATAATAATAACCTATAATATAATAATAATATAATATCTTAAAGGTTTATTTTTAATTAATGTTTCATAAATATTTGTATATTAAGTGGTTTTACTTACCTACAATAGAATTGCATGTTGCCTTTACCCTCTTCTGTAATTTCTGTAAGTTGATGCTCCCATCTACGTGAATCTGGAAGTACCTATCACCATCAGTAATATTTAGCCTTGAAGTAAAAATTTAATACATTTTTTAGAGGTCTGATAAAAAATCCAGATGCAGACATATTTTTTGACTCCAGTCATAAGTAGGTAAAAATAGTACTCCTCAATCTGAAAAAATACTGCTCGATTGCTCTATAGTATTATGGTAACAATTTTGTATTAGTATTTTTAGTTTCAATGTTTAAAATCCTTATAAAAATATTTTTTTTTTTTTTTTTTTATTATAATACATCTAACCAATTAAACAAGATATTTACAGAATTAAAATAAAATAAAAAAGGAGGGCAGAACCGTTTAGGCGTCAAAGAATTCCTCCCCATCGATGACAACAGGTAACGTTCCCAGAAGGCTGGCAGCATTGCCACGTTGGATGGCAATGCTAATTCTTTGTGCAAAGAAAAGGCCAGCCTTCTGGTCACGGGAGGCACTGATAAGACGTCGGGAAATTTCCTTATATAATAGGCGCGCACTTGGGCCCCACGGCCCTAGAGTCTCAACCCCGCTGTTTATTAATAGTTATTACAAAATCCTTATTACATAGTTGCGTAGGTCACCCAACAAGTTTTGAAATGCTCGAAGTTTAAAAATGGAATACATCTGTATTATATAATTTTAAAAAGCATTTTTTTAAATAGAACGTAAGTAGCTAGGTTGCTGGTTTAAGAAAATAATGATGTTGCAGTCATTTTACTATGATGATTCCCAATTTTTTTTGCAACGACGGAACTTAACAGCGAACATTTGTGTGCTGTGATATTTTATGATTTTAAATTTTGTTTAACTGAAAAACCTAGTCTTCAACGATTACAATCAGCGTAAGGGGAGTCTGCCCCATCTCAAGCAACAGTTTTTAGATGGTTCAGTGAAAGTAAAAGGGGTAAAACAAACCTCGAAGACCATAAAAGTGGTGGCCCACAAACAGCAGTAACTGCAGAAAATGTTTGGATTACTGAAATTATGGTCCGAGAATACCCACGAATTACTTACTCGGAAAGCTTATTGGCGTTAATTCGAGAAACGTTAACATTTTTTTGTATCAGCATCTTGGAGTGAGGAAGCTTTGTTGTCGTTGGATCTCGCGCGGTCGTCTGACACTGAAAATCAGGTGCCGCAAAAGGCGTCTAGATTTGCAAATGGAACGTCGAGACGTGTTTCTGAAATGTGGATTTATCAATATATTTCGGAAAATACGAGACAGTCGTCCGTATGGGTCTTTTCAGAAGGAGAAGTTGCCACAACGTTACGAGGTGTTTGCAAAACTGCAAAAACACCTCGTAACATTGGTTAAAAATGGGGGCTAGTTTGTTTTCTCGCAGCGGGCATGTGTCTGCAAAGACACATGCCCGCTGCGAGAAAACTACACTGTTGTCAATGTTGGGAAATTATAGATCTGTTAACAAAATGTTTCCAAGCTCTGCGAGAGAGGAGACCAAAGACTGCATCACGAAAACGCTTCATCACATACGTCCTTCAAAACAAAGGCGTTTCTAGAGGAATCCGGTGTTGAAGGCTTGCCCCATCCACCGTACAGTCCTGATTTAGCTCCCTGTGATTTATTTTTGTTCCCGATAATCAAGGAAAAATAATGAAGGAGGGTATTTCGAAAAAATGTAAAATAGATATTGTTAATATCTTGTAGGTATAATTGTTTCTTGTCTCAAAACTTATCGAGTTACCTACGTATCTCTTAAATTTAGACATAACTCTTGTAAATATAATATATATGTAAGTGTTTTGCTGTACAGCTGTATACCTATACTTTCCCTGAATAAATGAATATGAATAAGACAAAAGCACGCTAAGATTAGAATGGTAACCACTTAAACCACTGCCTATCTGTGTAATAAACATGAAGTATTTCTTAACAAAACTTAACAAGTAAACTATAGTTAAGTAAATACCTAAACTAATTCAAGTCAATTATGGAGCGAGCCGTGTGGTTATCGGACAAAATTGACCATCATTTTAAGCCGAGGCCGAAAACTATCACGTTACACAAGTACGAGTAGTTTGACGTTGTAGTAACATTATAATTAATAAAAGCTTTATCAGGCCTTCGTTCCAGTGAAGTGTTCAACAATAATTAATTTAACGCTGCACGGGAATTAATAAAAAACCAGCGCCACACAATATTGAACGGATTGCAAAAAATATGATAATGGGATTACTTTTTTTAAACCATAACGCAGATTGGACAGGGTTGGGTGAGCCTATGGAGAGTGCTCGAAGTTATCTATTCTAATATAATCCACTTATCCGTCGCAATCTCCCGAAAAGCATGTGACGCGGTCCGGTCAATACTTGTCCTTCTATGTCACAATCGTGGGCAAATACACATCAGTTACTCCTATCTCTGCATACGAACATTATTGATGATAATGGCTTGAATAACAAACAAACTGTAAGTTCATCGAGGAATGATTTATTGTCTCGACTCGACGCTAGAATCAATGGAAGCTTAGCTATGAGCCATCACGTTACGCAGGCTACGCTGCACTTTGATTGCTGTTTAAACAATGGAGTTCTGTTTGGAATTTTAATTGAGCTGAAGATAAAGTTTAAAAGAACATTCTTTGTGAAAAGTTCGCAATGCGGGTCGCGAAAACACAAAGACTGAGGATTGAAAGGGGTTTTGTGGACATGAGGAAATACAGTTCTTTTAGACAATAAGTTTTGTTTTCCTACCAACCTCGGTCAAACATGATTGTGTTGTGGGGTCCTCTCTTCAACATAGGATATCCTAGTGTGGGGCCCAGAGTTTGTACATCGTAGTTGTATGCTTCTTCTAAAGCATTTTTTTTTAATATCTACTCATATTTCCGTAGAACGAGAGATTGTAATCCCGTTACCAATGACTGGTATAATAGCCTATATATATAGCCTGTATATAGATAGGATAGCATCAAGTCATGACCACTGACACATATTAATTAATCAAAGTGTTAATTGGTGAACTAATAGCAATTAATTATATTCGTTGATCCGTTTAGCTATTGAGTTGGCAACATTATCACCTTAACGTAACTGGTAATTACACCCTAATTTCCAATAATAATAATACAGTCAGTAACTTCATTTCCAACACTCTTAATATTTTATTAAACGACGTAAATATTAACCGTTAAATGGTTGATTAAGTGAAAATAAATATTTTCTGATCACGTGTTAACCCAATTGTGTTTGTGATTCGACTAGGACTGTAGATCAAGAAATAAACAAATTCATTAACAAACTTTGTAACTTAATTTATTATTCCGGATACTTCAAAAACAATATCCATTTACTTGGTTTTAATTGTAGCAGACGGATTACAAAAGTTCCTCAAGAAGACAGGGGTATTTCCGTTCATTTACCCGACTGAAGGACTTTTACGGGTGTAGAGTTACGTGGCGATAACTTCGATAAACTTTCATACCTAATAGCTCAGGCAAGACAGTTCAGTTTCCTATAATTTGAAAAGGCAAACGAGAATAGCTACTAACTTAATAAACTTACCATTTATAATTGAAAGGAAAATATTTTTTATTTGCAGTCAATATGAGAACAATGACTCAAGTAAGAGCAGTATGAGTTATCTTCCATATAGCTCAATGAAGCGGGTAGTTAATAGTTTGTTTTTGGAACGAAGTTCCTTATCGCGCGTTGCGAAAGGGGGCTAGACGGAAAAAAATCTCACGAAAAGTTGTAACGAAACTTTTCGACACACACAAGTGGTGCGGCGTGCGCGTAAGATATGAACATCTAATTTGACGAAGAAGTCACCTGTCGATTTGTTCTAGAGGCATAAATTCGGTACACAGTATTGGTGACAATTGTGTAGTTGTGGGTTCTAGCCTTCGGTATACAATCGTCTTTTTGTAAGTTATTTTCGTTTCGTCTTTCTATTTCGCAAAATAAGATAAGAACTTCGTTCCATCCGGGTGACACCTCTCAAGTTTTTACTTAAGGAAAGTATATTGTTAAGCCTTGGATATTTGGGTTATGTAACTCTAACAAGGATAAAAAGATCTCACCTGAGCATCAGTATTTTGATCATCGTCATCATCAGCAGGTATCGGTCCACTCTAGACCTCTCTCCTAATTTTCGCAACATCACCCGACAACATCTACATAATAAGGTCTTATTATTGAGGTCACAAACACATTCTTAAAACTTGTTTTACTTCAGTATATTTTGTTATAAACTTATGTCTACAGTTTAAAGGACACAAGAACATGGAGCCTTTATTATAATAAGAGAAACAATAACAATAGTATTAATACGCAAGAGGTCGTGGGTTCGATTCCCATCCGGAACACCACTTTGTGTGATCTACAAATTGTAATTTGTGCCCGTGATTTGTATGTTTGTAAAGTCCCCCGTGACACAGGACTTGTACCCTACTGCAATAGTTGTCTTTTTTAAAGAAAAAAGACACGACCTAAATATAGTGTTGTATCAATTTAAGTGAACTTTGAATTACTCATTAGTTTTCATAGACTAGATAGTAGTTACAATGGTGAAAATTAATCAAAAAAAAACTTAGGTAACTCATCCAATACGCTTCAGTAGATTACAAATAATGGGTTCGAAAGTATTTTCATTTAAATTGCAACAGTAAATATACAACTTTGTACCGAAACAAGTATATATTATTCAATAAAACCTGAAAAGATACGCTAAATTCCGATAAGGAAGAGGAACTGGTGAGTTTAAGAATAAATAGGTTTACTCGCCCGGAAGATCTGCCAAACCAATTTATCTCAAGGGATATTTGGGGAGATCAATCCCCAGTGATTTCCTCCTACTTTCCATTTTGGCACAATCTCTTTTTACGCTTGGTCTTGTAGCAAAAAGATAGCCACTTTCTCACTGAAAAAATATGACGCACGGTGTAATAAAGGATAAATTCTTCTAAATTGTAGTAGGTTAATGAATATGTACCTACTTATTAAGGGATAATATGTACCTACTTATTAAAGAATAATATGTACCTACGTATTATCTTTTTAGGGTTCCATACCCGAAATACCGAAATGGAACCCTTATAGTTTCGCCATGTCCGTCCGTCCGCAGCTTAGCTGAGACTGTTAGTGCTAGAAGGCTGTAATTTTGCATTGATACACATATTACTTACGCTGACAAAGTGAAAGAATAAAATCTTGAAAATATGTTTTTTGAGGGTATCTCCCATATATGTAAAATGAGGATGTGATATTTTTTCTCACCTACCCCAACGTGTAGGGTATCATTAGATAGGTCTTATAAGAATGTTTAGGGGTTGTACAGACCATTTCTCGATTTAGGGATCCGTTTGTGAAATATTAAGCTGCTGATGCTGATGTTCTCCCCCCCTCCCCCTCTGCCAGCTACTTAAACAGTAGTAGTATATATAGTGAAATTAAAAGGAAAACTATCACAGCTAAGTAGGCTTTACAAGTTTACGAGTAACAGCAGATCAAATGACAAATAACTAAATATTTGTACAAATTCCATTGTAAATCTATACTAATATTATAAAGCGGAAGAGTTTGTTTGTTTGATTGTTTGTTTGTTTGTTTGTTTAAACGCGCTAATCTCAGGATGTACTGGTCCGATTTGAAAAATTCTTTTTTTGTTGGATAGCCCATTTATCGAGGAAGGCTATAGGCTATATAATATACGCGCTACGACTAATAGGAGCAGAGAAGCGACGAGAAATGTTTCAAAAACGGGGAGAAATTACGCATACGAAGTTGCGCGGGACAGCTAGTTATTAATAAGTAGGTATAACGTTGTAAGTATGAAACAAAAACAACAGAAAACCCACTTTATATGCCGCATTATTCGGATGGGAGGGAAGGGGACTACGGAACCCTGCATTGGGAGTGCCCGACATGCGCTTGCCCGGTTTTTTGTTATTCCAAGAACCACTTAACGTAGTTGGTCTAATAAGTTAATAACAAAATTATTATAGCAATTATGAGTGAATACACCTGTTACATGACATCATAGAGTAATGAGAAAATAAGACAATAGCCTTCGTAAATCAGAGTGTGCAAGAAGTACGTGGTACGTAGCCATTTATACGTTCGACGTGGAATTGAATTGGATTGAATTTACTTGTTATTTGTTTAAGTACTCGCTTGTAACGAGCGTAGAGCGTGGGCTTAAGTGCTTGTGAATTAAAAATTCAGTTAAAATAATTGAACACTTACTTGACTTCATACATGATTTCTAAAAGATCACTGAACTTTATAATTGAATCAATAACAGTATCTAAATGAAAAATAACAATATTCATACTTTCATTCAACAGCAATAGATATTTATTTTACACTAGCTTATGCCCGCAGTTTCGCCCGAAAAAATATTTTAACGGCAAACTTTTATACCCCTTTCGGATCGCTCCAATACAATTGTGCGGGTCACAAAATCGAGTATAGCTCATTAATTTTACGTTGGTAGTGGACGGGCCTAGTATCGTACGATTGCGCGGGAAGCGAACTTTCAGCTCCCGTGCAAATTTTGACTGACGCGCAGTCGGTGAGCAGGTTTCAACATGTACAGATCGCGACTGATTTCGCTCCCCGACTTGGCGAAAGTAAGTACCTACTATTGTTTTGTTTTGTAAGTTTAGTAATATACGAGTTATTGATTAGAAAAATAGTTAAACATAGAATGTTTTTGTGACAATGGTGACTGTTGGCAGTGAAACGCTTTGGCGTAACAGTTTAACGAACTTTATTGACACAATTGTATCGACGTGGGCCCTGCATTACCTCATGTGTAGTATACGTTTCTAATGATTATTCATTTTTCACAGTTTCCGCATCATGTTTCCGGTTTTAAACGACGCTGCTAACGCAGAGATGCTCAAATGACTCTGGGACGAGGACGATAACAATGACGAAATCGATTTGGTCAACGTCAATGAAGAAAACCCCGAATATTCAACTCCTCTTCATCTGATGAAAGATGGCTTTGAGCACAAATCAATAATAAATGGCCAATACTAGTACACAAATGAAACTTATTTGTTCTTTGCTGGATGTGAAGAAGTTTTTTGAAATACATGCCATTCTTGGGTGTACCTATACAATTTCCAATACTGAAAATGATATGGAGCGAAAAGCATTTGTTGATTTTCAATAATATAACTAATACAAAGATGTGTTTGTGATGTCTAATAAATATTATTGTAATTTTCATGTTTATTTCATTCATGCTCTCTTCAGAAAAACGTAAAAAAGGAGATAAATTTGATACAACTGTGACACGCACGATTGTACATAGGAAATGAAGGGCCCAGTATGATACAATTGTTGATATACCAATTTTCCAAGATGGCGGCGGAAAATCTGGAAAATTATAGCAGATTCGTAATCTGGGACTCCAAATTATCTAAGATTCAAGTTCAAAATTACAAATTTCTTTGTAGTTTGTGCGCCGTTCCGAAAGGGATACTAACTTTGCAACCCCTGTGCAACTTTTCAAGTTTCTAACCAGTCAGTCAATCAGCTTTTCCTTTTATATACCTATCTATACTTATATTATAAAGCGGAAGAGTTTGTTTGTTTAAACGCGCTAATCTCAGGAACTCCGATTTAAAAAAATCTTTTTTTGTTGGATAGCCCATTTATCGAGGAAGGCTATAGGCTATATAACATCACGCTACGACTAATAGGAGCGGAGTAGCGACGAGAAATTTGGCAAAAACGGGGAAAATTTACGCATACGAAGTTGCGCGGGACAGCTAGTATACATTTATAAAGTACTTATTTACCGTTACCACATTAAACGAAGTTTGATTGGAACGCATTTAGAAACACCTACTAAAAGTAAAATGCTTTTAGAAGCGTTTTACAAGCACTACTCGTGTAAACTGTTTATTTGATAACCATTCACGTTGATGGAACTGGCTGAGAGATGAAATATGAACAATTATTGTTTATCTTCATTCCGTTTTTACTCTCGAAATGTATGAATCAGTATCAGAATATTGAATTAACTACAACGTCTTTGAACAGCACATAACTCAGTGAGAATAAACACATATTTTAACAAGATATGCAGTCCAATGTGTCTGTGGATTCAGGCGTTCAGAAGATCTAGTATTATATTTTTCTATACGAGATAGTAACCAGCTGTTCTATAACGGGTATTTTCATTCGTAAATCTGCTTGCGTCTTGCACAAAAGTTTCAAAACATTCTGTCTATTAGTAGGCGTATGAATGTCTAGATATAGGGAGCTAAAGAAAGTTATTCCGCATCGTGTTTCTCTTTTATTGACAAGGAGTGTGGCCTTGTTTCTATATTAAGCAGAAAACGAAACGCCTACAACGGAAAAATTCGTGTTAGTACAATTGATTTACTGTTTTCATATTGTCCACTTCACAGTCCTACAAGAACCCATAGAGCTGAGGTTTCGCCAATTAAAGCTAAAGTTGTTATATCTTCAAAACGACTTTCGTATCTCAAAAGAGACGAAACTTAGTTATGTTTGTTGGAGTTGTTAATTGAATTTTCAATTAATAAAATGTTTAATTAAGCGACAGATCTTTCGTATCTTCATTTGATATTTAACAAATAATATAATGAAGTTTGCTTTCAAAGCTACCATAACCATGGTTCAAAGATAAAAGAAATAGTTTGCCAAGCTTGATTTAAAACCTTAATATCGCTAAGCAAAGTAAAAATATTATTTTTATAATATTTAAAATAATACATAAAATTAAAAACCGGGCAAGCGCATATCGGGCCACGCACAATGTGGGTTTCCGTAGTCCCCCCCCCCCCCCCCATTCGAATAATAAGTGGGTTTTCTGTTGTTTTTGTTTCATACTTACAACGTTATACATGATTTGATTGTTCATATTTCATCTCTCATTCTGTAAAATTAATTCACAGTATAATTACTGGCATAGCGCCACAGTTATCTATAATTTTTAATCAATGTGTTGATACCGGAATGTTTCCTGATCTAATGAAACATAGTAAAGTAATACCATTATTTAAATCCGGATCAAAGAATGACCCTAGTAATTTTAGACCAATATCCATCTTGCCAGCTATTAGTAAAATTTTTGAAAAGGCTATACTTATGCAGTTAGAATCACACTTTAATTTTAATAATCTACTGCATCCCGATCAATATGGTTTTACAAAGGGTCGCTCTACAATTGATGCAGGTACTAAGCTACTGAAACATATTTTTAGTGCCTGGGAAGATTCACAGGATGCCATTGGAGTGTTCTGTGATCTTTCTAAAGCTTTTGATTGTGTGGCGCACAGGACACTTCTCCTGAAACTTAGGCATTACGGTATTAAAGGTACTGCGCTGGATCTACTTGCCTCTTACCTAAGTGAAAGAATTCAATATGTTGATATAGGAGGAGTAAGGTCGTCTGGATCTCCAATTAGTATGGGCGTGCCTCAGGGATCAATACTCGGTCCCTTCTTATTTTTGGTATATATTAATGATTTACCATTTTATGTTAATAACTTTTGTGACATCATTCTATTTGCTGATGACACTTCTCTAATTTTTAAAACCGATCGTAAACTAGAAAATTTTGAGAAAATAAATAGAACACTCGCACTAGTTCAAGATTGGTTTACAACGAACAACCTACTTCTAAATCCCAAAAAAAACTAAATGTATTAAGTTTAGTTTGCCAAATGTGAAAAGTACTAATACGAGTATAATTTTAAATAATGAGGTGATTAGCTTTGTCGACTCGACAGTTTTTTTGGGAATTACATTAGACAATAGGTTACAGTGGGGCACCCAAATATCATGTCTCGCAGGAAAACTCAGTTCTGCAGCGTATGCTGTCAGCAAAGTTAGACAGCTTACGAACGTAGATACAGCTCGATTAGTATATTTTGGTTATTTTCACAGCGTCATGTCCTACGGCATATTGCTTTGGGGCAAGGCGGCTGATATACAAACTATTTTTATTCTTCAAAAACGTGCAGTGCGTGCGATATATCAACTAGGAGCACGAGTTTCCCTTAGAGAAAAGTTTAAAGAGATAGGCATTTTGACAGTTGCATCACAATATATATATGCAAACGTTATGTTTGTAAAGCAAAACTTACATTTATATAACAAAAATAGTGATATTCACTCTGTGAATACAAGAAATAAGCACAAATTGGTAGGTCGATATCATAAGCTTCATAAAACTCATAACTCATTCATGGGACTAGGTGTTAAATTTTTCAATAAAATCCCAGTCAGCATATCGAGTCTACCAGTAAATAAATTTAAGAATGTAGTCAAGAGACATCTTATACAAAGAGCTTACTATTCAATCGATGATTATTTAACTGATAAAGATAAATGGATGTAGTTCGTTGCTCCCTATTAATGTATTGGGTTGTATAGTTTATTGCATTTTACTAGGTGAATATTGTTGTCACAGTTTGATAATGTTACTTAGGTACTAGTTAAGAAAACGATTTACTTTTGTAAGTAAAGATTCTGCGTGATAAATTACGACCATTCTTTTCTTTCCTTTGAAAAACATGTATACTTATTCATTAAGTAGCAGTAAATTGGCCAATATTTAAGCACATAAAGTTTTTACATCGTAAGTGGATGCTCCTACTATGTTGTGCCCATTGAGGCTAATGTATCCGATCTCGTGTACTCTTCTAATATTAATGACCTCTTTTTTTGCATCAGTCCTCTAATATATGGTGTATAATATAATGGTGGCAGCACCTTACCTGCATATACAGTTTATAAACAGAGAAACATTGTAAACATTGGCAATTTGAAAAGAGTGGCCACGAGTTTTTATTGCCTGTTCTTTTCTCAGGCTTTACCTATTGTTTGCGAACAGGCATTACCAGTAAATGTAGAATCGACTTTTCACAAGTGTAGTATTTTGCTTCCTAAGTGAATTAAACAAAAATAAATTAAAATTAAATAAATACTTATATCTAAAATTTTTACATCGAATTAGTACGACTTTTTTTTTTTTTTTTTTTTTTTATTTATTTATTTTAGGTCGCTTTTTAACAGCAAAGGTCATATAGCGACCACAGTATGTAGGTTACAGAGATTTGTATACATTGATAATTTTTAGAAAGTTTAGTGTTTCATTATACCCATCATTACTTAAACAATCTTTCAGGTTATTTGGTACATTACAAAGTGTTTTTTCATTGTTATATGCTGTACATTCTTCCAAAAGATGGAAAACAGTTAAGTCCACACCACATCTACATTTATTTTTGTTATTTTTCTTTATCAGGTAAATATGCGTTATGTTAGTATGTCCAATGCGTAGTCTTGTAGTTGCTATTTCATCTCTCCTGCATTGAAAAATACAAGGGGCTTTGTCAAAAACCGATTTTCGAATTTTAAATAATTTACTTTCGTTTTCAGATTTCCAATTTGTATCCCATAGCTGTTTAATTTAATATTTAAGGTACTTTTTTAACTCTGTTGAACTTGCCTTGGTTTGTTCATCAATTTCGTTTTGTATTGCAGCTTTTTTAGCTTCTTCATCAACCTTTTCATTGCCAAGTATCCCTTTATGACTTGGTATCCAAATAAATTCTATTAAGTACTTTTTTTGTAGTAGGTTAATAATTGTTTGTTTAAGTTCAATAATTAGGGGATGTATATTCTGACTATTTAATAAAGCCGTTAAACACGATATTGAATCGGTATAAATTATATATTTTTCTAAGGGAGATTGATTTTGAATTAAATCAAGGGCTTTAAGTATAGCTATGGCTTCACAGCTAAAAATCGATTGATAATCAAAGAGCCCATACCGATAACACCCATCATCTGACAATACTGCACAACCAGACTTTCCATTTATAACTGATCCATCGGTATAAAATGTTTTACAATGTCTACGTTCCCAATGTACTTCATTAAATAGGTTTCTATATATATATTCTGGGGTATCATCTTTTGGGTTCTCAGCTAGTTCAAGATTAATAGGAACTTTAAAATCCTCCCAAGGTCCTTCTGTCAAAATGTTTCTATTGAAGAGCAAAGGAAAAATAAACTTTATTTCTTTTAAATATTTAGCTACTCTAATTCGTAAAGGTTGTGGAAGTTTAGGTCGAGATTGGAATTCTGAGTCGAGAGTTGATTTTGTAAAATAGTTAAAAATAGGGTTATCCGGCTGTGACAACACATTCGTAGCATATATCAAGGCAAGTTGTTTCCTTCTATATTTTAAGGGCATCTCACCAGCTTCGGCCAAAATGCTTTTAACAGGACTGGTTCTAAAGGCACCAATGGAAAGACGAACTGCAGTGTTTTGTATACTTTCTAGAGAATTTAAGGTTGTTGAATGAGCAGAATCATATATAATCGAACCATAATCTATCTTTTGTCTAATAAGTGCGTGATATGTGTTTAACAGGCACTTTCTATCCGATCCCCATGTTAATGACGATAAAACCTTAATAACATTTAGCCTTTTATAACAGTCCAGCTTAAGTTTCTTTATATGTGTAACCCACGACATTTTACTGTCAATTTTCATATTATTTACTTCTCTTATATTCTTACCATTTAATTTAAGTTTATTATTTATACTTTGCCTCTTTTTATTAGAAAATATAAAGTATTCAGTTTTTGTTTTTGAAAATCTAAAACCTGTTTTAATGGACCAATTTTGGAGAGAATTTAAAGTATCTTGAATAAGTTTAAATGTAGGTTCTGGAGATCTACCTATGCAAGTTATAGTCAGATCGTCTGCAAAAAGAAAACCTTTAACTGGCTTTTCCATACATGATAGGACATCATTAATGGCCAACAAAAATAAAATTACACTGAGGACTGATCCTTGAGGAAGACCATTTTCTAGATAAACAGATTCAGATAATACATCATTGATTCTTACTTTGATTAACCTCTCTGACAAAAAGTTTTTAATAAATGCTAGTAAATTACCTCTAACATTAACATTCTGTAAAAGTGTCAGAACCCTTTGTTTCCATACCATTTCATAAGCTTTTTCAATATCAAGTGCTACAGCTATTACATAAAAGTTATTAGCAAACCCATTAAGTATTTCACTTTCGATATTCATCAAGTAGATAATTGTTGACCTGAACTGCCTAAATCCATATTGATATGGTGAAATATGTTTATTTATTTCCAAATACCATCTGAGTCGTTTACTTAGAATTTTTTCTAGAACTTTGCAAAGGTTACACGTAAGTGATAATATGGGTCTATAGCTAGTCTGTAAACTTAATATTTTACCGGGTTTTAATATTGGGATCACCAAGCCTTCTTTCCAGATATCCGGGAATACCTGCTTTTTCCAAATATGATTATATATATTTAACAAATACTGGAGCCCTATTTTTGGTAAATGTTTAATCATAGCGTTAGGAACATTATCTGGTCCTGGACTAGTATTACCTACTTGAGATAGTGTCAGTGCAAGTTCATGCATTGATATATCATTATTCATTGGATTAGAATTATTATGTACATCAAAAATAAATTCCGCTTCTTGATCTGTCTTGTATGCTAGAAATTCATCGTTGTAATTAAGTGAACTTGAGTTTTTTGAAAACGTCTGTGATAAAAGGTTGGCAGTTTCGGTAGGGCTGTTCGTGAATGTTCCGTCAGGTTTTTCTAATGTAATAGTATTGAACCCAATATTGCGGCGGTTAATTTTGTTTATTTTTTTTCCACATTTCACCTATTGGTATGTTACTTTTTATAGATGAAACCCAGTTTTCCCAATATTTTCTTCTACTTTCCTTAAGGACTCTTCTGGAATAAGCTCTCTTTTTCTTGTACTCTATTTTAAATAAATCATTTTTGTTTTTTTTGAAATTTCTTAATGCCTTTTTTGTTTCTTTAATTGCTATTTTACAATCGTTGTTCCACCAAGGCGAATATTTATTTTTAAATATACCAGATGTTTTAGGAATCGATTTATTAGCTGCATCTAAAATTAGTTGTGTGAATTTTTGAACTATATCATTAATACAAGTATCAGAGTTTGAATTTAGATTTATAAGGTTTGAGATATTATTTTCAATTTCTTCACGGAACATTATCCAGTCAGCCCTGTCAAATTTCCATTTTTGAGGAACCCTAATGTTTTTAGAGTTAGATATGTTTCCCGGTATATGAGATTTAATCCAAATTGGGAAATGGTCACTGTCATATAAATCCTCTAAAGCATTCCATTCAAAATATGATATCATGTTTTGTGAAGCAATGGTAAGATCTATAATGCTTGTGTGACCCGTATTGCTATTGAAGTGGGTGGGTTGACCGGTATTTAATAGCAACATATTATCCTGATCATCTAACCACTCTGCTACTTTTTTACCTCTAGTGTCACATTTTTCAGAACCCCAATATAGATGATGACTATTGAAATCACCTAAGATAATAAATGGTGATGGGAGTTGGCGGACAAGATCACTTAAATCATTTTTAGTTAATGGGTTACTATTTGGAAGATAAACATTGCATATAGTTACCGTAAAAGGACATCTTATTTTTATAGCAACAACTTCTAAACTTGTGTTAATGTGTATTTCTTCTGGGAGGCTATAAGGTTTAATAAATATAGCTACTCCGCCACTGGCTCGGTTACTTTGTAATCTGTTTTTAAAGAAATTATCATATCCTTTTATTGTAGCGCAGTAATCACCAGTAAAGTTTGTTTCTTGTAAACAGATGCAGTCTGGACTTAACTTATCCATTAACAATTTAATATGTTCTAAACGCTTATAAAAACCATTCACATTCCATTGTAAA
The DNA here is from genome assembly GCA_945859575.2 of Herminia tarsipennalis. Lineage (NCBI taxonomy): Eukaryota > Metazoa > Arthropoda > Insecta > Lepidoptera > Erebidae > Herminia > Herminia tarsipennalis. Next base: position 14,906,925 of record OX243840.2, read on the forward strand.
AAGTCCATTTGATGTAAATAGATGTATATTAAACTAAACAAAAAAATAAAACTTTTATAAAAGTAAAAAGAAAAAAAGAAAGCTTACACGGTTGAATTGTTAAGTTCATGTAGTTTTCTTGATAATCTTGAACATCTATTTTTTAGGGTTTTATTCATTTTACAGTGCAATGTATTGCACATTTTGATTAAGTCCTTAATGTTATCTGTATATAAGTGTACAATGTCTTTTATGTTCTTTTTTCCTTTTGTGTTGTCCATTAAACTAATAAATTGGTCTAAATTTACAGGAAACGTTGTCTCTATGCTTAGATTAATCGTATTATCTCTAATATCTTTCCAGATTTCTCCTTCTGATCGATGGTCATTGCCCTTTAGCTTTTTCTTTGTTTTTGTATATTCTTCTACCTCTTCTGATGATATATTACTGCCCGTTTCGTCTGTTTCTTCCATGATATCCAAGTCATTTCTGTTTGGGTAAGATTGCGTAATTGGGTCTAACTGTGAGGATTCACTAACTGTGGGTGAGAGGAGACGCTTTATTCCTTTATGGGTAATTTCGGTTTGTTGTAAATATTTTTCTACCGTCGACGTTGGTTGAGCAAATGTAGGGGTCGATGTCAGTTCATCATTTCGGTTAAAAGTTTTGTTAATTTCTTCCTCTAGATTGGATTCTATTTCTTCAGGTAGTGATTGCAAATTTGACATATTTTGTGGACAATTTTTTGCGACACGACCCATCATATTACAGGCCAAGCATTTAAGCGAATCCGAAGAAACGTAAATCCAGTAGTTTGTTCCTTCAAATGTAATCTGAAATGACTCAGGAAGACGTTTTTCATCTTCAGGGGTAACATAAAATTGCCGCCTAAAGCTCAATATATGGGAGAAGCCCGGCTCAGTGGCTCCTATTTTCATAAAGGTTATAGGTGACATTAGCTTGATGTTTAATTCATCCAATTTCTGTTCTAAAACACAATGAGGTATTACAGGACAAACATTGGACAAAACTATTCGTTTATTCCTCGTAATTAACGGTTTTATTTCGAGTACATTGTTTTTTATCGTAACTTTTTTCTTGCTGTCAACCAAATCTTCAGCTGTAGTTCTTGAATCTAGATAAATGCATATTCGTGCATTTGATATGCGGGATACGAACCGTATAGATGTCGCTGGAACTATGGACGACAGCGCGAAAATGTACTCCTTCAACGTTAAACCGTCTATCGAATCTAGTATGATGGCTTGGTCTTTCTTTGGAAACAATGTTGTCGACGTAACGTTGGCATAACTTGAATTTTTGTTTTCGTTTTGAGTCTTCGCACTTGTTTGATATATTGTGGGTTTTTGGGTCGGTGGGGTACTACTCATTCTCAAACACAGGGACTCCTATTACTAGGAGTTGCCCTTAAAATTTGATTTCAATATAATATGCACTTGGGCACTTGACTGTAATAAAAAATTACCCATAAACGTTTTTAAAAGACTTATCTAATGATATCCCACACTATGGGGTAGGTAAGAAAAAATATCACACCCCATTTACATAGATACCCTAAAAAAATTTTTTTTTCAAGGTTTTATTCTTTCACTTTGTCGGCGTAAGTAATATGTAAAATTACAGCCTCCTAGCACTAACAGTCTCTGACCAAAGGTGCGGACGGACGGACGGACGAACATGACGAAACTTTAAGGATTCCGTTTTGCCATTTTGTCTACAGAACCCTAAAATAAATTACTTGCAGGTACTCAAAACAATGTAACAATATACCTAGTTAGTTTCTCTTACTTTGTTGTTAATTGCAAAATATTTGGAATTTATGTACATTTTTAAGTTTATCATAAATGTTCATGATCCCGGCTGGATCGATGACATCTTTGGCTCTGACGGCTTTGTGGGCTCACCAAGGCAAGGATAGATCGGTGTTTACTCTTGTCTACCTATCGATCTCTTCTGTCATTGCTTTGCTTCAGATTTTTGTATCTATCACAATATTTTTTTTCGATTAATAAGGGACAAGGAAACCAGGTTATTTTTTTTAACAAATTCTACTTAGAATGGCTAATTTTTTTTTTGAGCTTAACGTGAACAGAGAGGCGTTATGAGTTTCTCATATGTATTTTGTGAGTTTTGGGACAGGCTGGTTAAATCTTCATAAAAGTAACAAATACCAAAATATCCCTAGTATTACTTCGCTTCGCCCGCGACTACACCTGCTTGGATGTCCTTTCCCGGGACTCAAACTATCTTCATACTAAATTTAATCTAAATCGGTTCTACAGTTTAAGTGTGAAAACGTAACAGACAGAGTTATTTCACATTTATAAAATACTAGCTGTGCCCCACGGTGTTACCCGCGGTTTATTAGCCTATGTGTTAATCCAGGGTGTCATCTAACTCCTTACCAAATTTTATTAAAATCGCTCCAGCCGCTTAGACGTGAAGAAGTAGTACTCGTAGCTTTCTAATGGTAAAATATTTTTTGAAATCGGTCAAGTAGTTTGTAAGTTTATTCGTTACATACAAACAAATAAAAAAAAGATGGAAACAAGATCCCCTACATAATTATATAATTTCATACAGTCGGAGGCATAAATCTTGATGAACTTAGTAAAGTCTTGTTTCCATCTTATTTGTGCAGGCAGGTTTTTTTATTTCTTATATTTATTTAAGAAATAAAAATACCCTTGGTCTAGGTTGAGGCTGGTTTCTGCCCCCCCCCCCCCCCAATCATGTTATACCTTTTTGAAATGCGAAAGACGAGCCCTTTAATTTGATATCTATATTGCAGTATTCGAAACAACTTTTTTTCCACTCCTCTTTTTTTTAAATGTCACCTATCTACGAACACTTGGGCGATCAAGACAAATCTAAGGACGTCTTAATTGTATAAATTTGTTTAGTGGTTTGTGAGATATGAGGTAATAAAGAATATTACACTCATACACTTATACCTACACTGCCTCTATGGCGCGGTGGGAGTCCGACTGCTACGCAAGAGGTCGTGGGTTCGACCCCCACCTAGGATAAAACTTTGTGTGATGACCACGATGGTTTATCCTATCTATGTATTTAGAAATATATGTTTGCTTAGTTTGGGATCAGATAGCGTTGTGTGAGTTGCCCCAAGATATTATTATACATGCAAGATACATGCGAAATACATAACCGTTCCTTACAGTTGGTTAAAAATACAAATCTTTAGTCTTTATAAAATTATTAATATTACTAGCTGACCCGGGCAACTTCGTCTGCGTAAATTTTCCTCGTTTTTGTAACATTTTTCATTGCTGCTCCGCTCCTAGCGTGTCGTAGCGTGTGTGGTCATAGTGTGATGTTATTTAGCCATCCTATCTCGATAAAAAAACTATCCAACAGTAAAAGATGTTTTCAATTCGAACCATTAGTTCCTGACATTATCCCGTTCAACTTAACAAAATCTTCAGCTTTTTAATATAAGAATAGATTATATACTTGTAACTTGATGTAGTACGATTTACAAAGTAAGTAAATACCTAGTATGTTTAATGTTTTCAAATACCTACAATCTTTTGTTGTGTTAGTGCCATGTCTGTCACTGTTATCTTTGTTATTGAAACCATAGTCTAGCTATTAGTAATCGGATTCCTTCTCAGTTGTTTTGTATATTCTCAATGCGTGAAATACTTGACGAATTTGACAAAGCGTATCTACATTGTAATATATTACGATATTTAAATGCAAAATGGAATAGTACTTCTGAATAGTATTAACATCGCGTTTTGTTTTATCAAAGTAATTGGTAGAACTTTGGCAGACAAATCTGTTATTAATATTAGCGGGAAATCTATCTAGACAAATTGTAATCGTAGCTTTAGAAGCTTAATGCATTGTTATAATTAGGTATTTAGGTTGATAGTTAGGTATACTTAACTAGGTCCAGATACCTTTCGTCCAAATTCGTAACTGAATTTTCGTAATCAGCTACGAATTTTTTTTTCTCGTTGAGCTACGAAAACAGCACTAAATTATCATTTTTGTAACCGACTTTCATTAATGATAAGTAAGTAATAATAATAATAAAAATGATTTATTCACTTAGGAATCAAAATACTACACTTGTGAAAAGTCGATTCTATGTTTACAGTAATGCCTGTTCGCAAACAATAGGTAAAGCCGGAGAGAAGAACATGCAATAAACACTCGGGGCCACTCTTTTTAAGGATTCCTATTACAAGAGAAGACAAAAAATATTAAACAGGTATTTTAAAACCAATTAATAGGTATTTCAAATGTTCAAAGCATATAATGCCGAGAATCAATAATATAATTTTTGATACAAGTTTATCACCGTACAGTCGTTGGTGATGTTGATATTAGATATTGAAATATGAATTCTTATAGGTGTGGAATAGAAAGGCTTTGATATTATGAGGTAATTTTAAAGTTACTGTAGACTGCCGCATTAGGTACAAGCCCTGTGCCGCGGGGGATTTTACAAACATACAAGTCACGGACACAAAGTACACCACTTGGAACAACAAACACAAAGTGGTGTCCCGTATGGGAATCGAACCCACGACCTCTTGCGTAGCAGTCAGACGTACTCCTACCGCGCCACAGAGGCAGTCAAAGTTTATCAACATTTAAGTTAGAAAATGTTTAGAGACTTCTGTCGCTAAACATACGTTTTGAATCAAGTTTCACTTAGCATATTTGAATATGAGAGATTATAAATGAATGGTCGATAGGTATTATATTTAGCCGTTCACGCTGATTATAAAATCTCGATTTATCACCCACTCGATTTATCACTCTTTGTAAGGTCTACACCAGTTCCTTGTCACCAAGTCATAACTTTTATAGGACTACTCAATGTGTGAGTGAAGAAACGCCTTCAGATCTGCCTCTCTATAAATTCAATAAGGTCTCATTAACCGTGAATCCGTACCACCGTGAAAGTACCTTGAAACCTAATTTAAAATTTCATCCAAAAACATCCGTATAAAAATATTTTTCAGCTTTACTTTTACTGAGGAGCATGTGTGGAGTTAGCAAATTGTTGTATCAGACTTAGCGAAGTGAACTGTGTTTTTTTACTTACTTTGCCCCGCCAGCAGAGTTCGGAATATGAATTAGGTACGTGACGTTTATATTATTCATCATACGCACTTCAGCATATTCAGTTTGCTTATTCTTGCTACATATTTGGTCATAAAGTAACTATATAGGGTGTAACAGAAAGGTGTGGTCATATTCAAGGGTTGGTATGTGCCCATTATACTGAGTGCACTAATTTTATCAAAATCGGAGTACCCTAATTTTATTTTTTCATTCGTTATTTAAGGTTGAACAAGTTATTAATTTAAAAAAAGTATGACTTAATAAGTTCTATGCCATAATAATCCAATCGAATTTTGTACCAGGGGAAGTATCATTCTTATGCCATGAGCCTTTCACTACTGAATTTTGACTAAAAGAATATGCTATAACTATGTAATAATAATGCAACCAGTTATGGCTATTATATGGCTATTATAGCCATAACTGGTTAGATATTTATACTGATAACATACACTATCCGCTGCTGAAATTTTACCACACCTTTCTGTTACACCCTGTATATATAATGTAGGTACACTATTAATAGGTGTATACCTAGATCGGTGTTTTTCTAATAAAGTTTTATTTATATTAATCCATTTATGACGTCCCACTGCTGGGATCTCCGCAGTAGAACCAACATATTATTGGTCTTGGGGGTAAATGCCATAAACGCCACGCTTGGCGACCGGGTTGGCGATCGCTGTAAGGCTTTCAAAATACTCAGAGGACGCCCGCCCCCCGGTGGGAAATCCCTTAGTCGCCTTGACGACACCCACGGGAAGATAGGGGGGGATACCGGCTTAAGAAAAAGATTTATTTAGCGAGCCTAAACTTATGAGAAGGAGGTACATATCTGTACTGTTGTAGGTATTACCTATTATCAGTAATATCTACTTAATTCTTTTATATGTATTTACACAAAAACACAACCTGTAATTGTAGGAAAGTTCTTTCATACATTAAATCACACTAATATTATAAAGGCGAAAGTTTGTGAGTATGTGAGTGTGTATGTTTGTTACTTCTTCACGTCTAAACGGCTGGAGCGATTTTAATAAAATTTGGTATGGAGTTAGCTGACACCCTGGATTAACATAAAACGCGGGTAACACCGCGGGGCACAGCTAGTAATTTTATAAGGCACAATCATTTTGAGGGTATTTACCTACCATAACTATCCAATTTATAAATCAATGTTATATCTTCTTATCTAGCCCACAAAAAGATGGCATCGTATATTTATTAAGGTCGAAAACATATTTAGGTGTGATAAAGTGGTATCTGAATGTGCATTTTGGGATCTTTAAGTTGCCTTTTGTGGCGTACCGTCATCATATTAACCACTTTTGTATTTATGTTGCAATTACCTATTCGCAAACTCCTAAATAGACGTTTGGGAACAACGGGAGCAGCAAAACAATAGCCATACCAAACGTTGAATAACATTTTCTGTAATACACTTCTATTAGACCACAACCAATAAATACACATCCATTTCTCACTGGGGCATTCATAGACATTCATATCGATGATTGTGAGGATTTTTAACAAACTTCCTGGTAACACTAAACCAGCTTAAGCGCAGTCTTTATTTATGATTAAAATATAAACTTTTCGATACTATATCTCGACATTTAGGTAGCTTTATTTATAAGATTTTGTAACATTATAATTTAATTAATAATAATTTATTTGGTTTTCAATTGTGACATTATATTATAAATTGTGATAATAATAACTGAATTCATTCATGACATTAGTCCAAATTTAATATAATTTTGCATAAGAACTATACTACCACATACAACTAACTGTATTTTTGATAATTTACATTTTCATTCCATATCACGGACACGATAGGAAATATTATGTACTGAGATATTCTTGGCACCTACTAAAACCACTTAAATCTAATATTTTTATTCGTTTATATCAAATAAAAAAAATCAAAATCGGGCAAATGCATGTCGGGCCAGGCACAATGTAATTCCGTAGCTACCTAGCACAATAATGCTGTATATTTAAAAGGAGAAGCTGACTGACATATCAACGCAAGGCCTAAACTATAAAACTTGAAATTTTTACTATTACTTATTCTGTGACAGGGGTTCCTTTTATAACGTAGGGGAGCACTAAGAAAGGATTTTCGAAAATGCACCTCCTAAGGGAGTAACACGGGGGTGCAAAGTTAGTATTAAACTTTACTGTTAAAATATTTTGATAAAAACCTGGCATCCACGCGGGCAAAGCCGCGGGTATAAGCAGTGATGTATAAGAAGTGAGTTTTTGTTGTTTTGGTGTAATACTACTAACAGCGTTATAAAATTATTTTTCAATGGTATTTGTATGAAAATGTAACTTTTTACCTGGTCTGCTGATATTTATCAAATATTAATCAATTTATAGAATGTATGATAAAACATTGTCCCAATTTATTTACAGTGATCTCACGTACCTAAACCTACATTTTGGAGGTCTATTATTTAAAGTTCTGGACTTGTCTAAAGTCATATTTATAATTGACTTTCTTTTGTCCCACTGCATGGCAAAGGCGGGGGGGGGGGGGGCCTTTGCCCTGCAGTGGTACTCTCTTTGTCCTTTTCTCGGCCAACGCCCAGGAATTGACACAAATTCTTAACATCGCAAGCCTCGAGGTCGGACTTCATACAAAATTGAAGTGGGAGCAGTTGCATACGTTGATGAGTTAGTCATCTATTTGGGCCAAATAGTCTCTTTTCAAGCGAGACAAGATAAAGAAGTTACAAGAGCCACCGATAACGCCTTGAAGAGCTATTGGTACATTAAAAAGAATTTCATGAAGCGCTATCTTCCTCTATCCCTTAAAAAGATTCTTACAGACGTATGCATTCTTCTCATTCTCACTTACGGTTCGCAATCATGGTCCCTAACAATTTAGCAAAGGTCGCTCGAGGTATGCCAAAGAGCAATGAAACAAAATATTCTGGGTATCAAATTGACAGACCAGATTAGGAATACTAAAATCCGTTCCAAAACTCACATCACTGATGTGACTCGAAGAGCTGCCACTTTGAAATGGGACTGGGTGGGACACACGTGTGCCGTATGCCAGATGAATTTTGGGCCAAACGAATCACAAATTGGACTCCACAAAATGACAAGCGACAACGGGGTAGACCTCGTCGCAGATGGCGAGATGAGTTAGACTCCTTCGAAAAAGATTGGCCTCATACAGCGACTGACAGAGAGAGGTGAACAAAGGATTTTGCTTGAAAAAAATATAATTGGACAAATATAGGTACAGAGAGACGATGGTTGACTTCTATAGTAGGCATGTAGTGTAGGTATCATATATTAATAATATGTACCTACTTATTTAGTTTCTAGGCAGAATAATACACAAACGTGTACAAAGATAAATTCGTTACACGTGCTTTAAAAAGTAAGGGTCTAATTCAGAAGTATTCTTCGAGATTATTAATTAGCTTGTATTGAAATTTTAGTATTATAATTACTTAGTTGCTCATAATTCGCTTGTAGGATAATTATCGTTCCATGTTTGAACTTATTATAAATATATATTATCTATAATATGTATGTATTTAGAAATATATAAGTATGTTTATCAGATGTTCGGGTGCCATAGCAGAAGCTCTGCTTAGTTTTGGATCAGATAACGTTGTGTGAGTTGTCCTAAGATATTATTATCACTACATAGTATAAAACAAAGTCGCTTTCTCTGTCCCTATACCTATCCCTATGTATGCTTAAATCTTTAAAACTACGCAACACATTTTGATACGGTTTTTTTTAATAGATAGAGTGATTGAAGCGGAAGGTTTATGTATAATAACATCCATATATTTCATACCCGTGCGAAGACGGAGCGGGCCGCTAGTTATATTATAATTGCCACATTATATTATAATAAGTAGGTATGAACTATGGCGTTACTTCAATGAAAAACAACTGTTGCTTGCTACTATTCAAAATATAATAAGTTATATATATTTTGATTGTAGGTAACTATTAAAATAAAAAGTATTAAAACATGAAAAAATACAAACAGTTTGTTGGATTGATTAGTATCAATTTTGAATTAAATATCTCTTATTTTTTGGCATATAATACGAGTACTATTACGTAGGTAAATATCGCAGGTGAAAACCACTTAATCGCGTACTAAAGTAAAATAAATTTCACACTATAATATAACTTAGATACTCGTGTACTATTGTAATAAAATATGAATACACGTTTCAGCATTAAACTATTTCACTATTGAAAAGTTATGTAGGTATACATTATTATCATAAGGTGAAAGGAATGTTTGTAGTTTTACGATGATAATTATCATTCCAGAACCATTTTTATTAAGCACGTATTTGACGCAGGGTGTACTACGCCAAATCGAATGCCAAATAATCGAATACCATTTAATCGACCACTATTAATCGAACATTTAAATACTCGAACGTTCATAATATCGAATGGCTAATAAATCGAACATTCAATACATCGTACACTCAATATCTCGAGTGTTCAAAGTATCGAATGTTTGTTTGATCGAGCGTTCAATGCATCGAATATTCAAGTTATCGAAGTATACTGAAACTGAATACTTTTTATAAGGATACAAGAAAAACCAAAAATTTAATAATAAATCACATTTTAATCTTTAATGATTCTCTTTTATATATACATTTTACAGTTTTGTGTGAATTGCAATGGCACGGAGAAACTCCAATACATCCATGTTATTTTTATTGTTTAATATTTTTTCAATGGCATTATCATCTCTTTTGCCTCTTTTTTGTGGAGTAGGTAATCCAGCGTTTGCTTTTTCAATTTTCCTATTTGTTATAGCTTGCTCCTTAACTAAACATTCTATGGTAGCATAAAGACCCCGTTTCTGCTTATCAAGCAACGTGTTCCATCTCCTGTGCCATGCTTCAATGTTGTTTTGCGTTCTAGGAAAACCCAGTGTATTATTTTGAAACACAGACCATAGTGAAGGTGGAAACATAGGCGATGAGCGTGCTATAAGTAATTTATTATTTCCCGTCTCCCGAGAGTGAATATTGCCCCAAACATAATATTTTCCAAACCAGTTGGTGATATCATTTGCCTCGTCGGGTAACACTTCTCTCAATTTATCGAAAGCATCTGGTATCTCTTCTTGGGGTAAATAAGCAAGTGCGATAATGTGTCTTAACTTGACAGCAAACTCAGCATCCTGACCATATTTACTTTGCAGACCATTTTGTTGAATTTGACGCCATACATTTTGACCTAAATGGAATAGACAACATTTGTGTTGCGCATCAGAAAATTCTTGTTTTACACCATTAATGACCGCCATCTCGAAATCCGTCATTATTACTCGTGGGTTCAATTCGATATCATATTCTAGTGCATATGCCTTTAGTGCTTGAAAAAAATACAAGTAACAATTTAGCGTCTTCTTCGTTAGAAACGCATAAACTAAAGGTACGAAATAACGATCTGTACCCGTCTCCACCATACCATGTATACTATATATTTGTCTGAAAAGTGTAGGACATGTTTCAAATGTACCATCCATCACCCAAAGTTGTGATTTATTTAATAGTATTAAATTTGATTTAGTGGCAAATAACATGACATAGTTTTCTTCAATCTTAACCTGACGTCCTAAAAATCTTTCACCATCGACTTTTTGCAATCTATCAGGGACGTTTATATCTTCCAAAGTAGTCGGTTCCTTTGGCATTTCTTTTTTTCTAGCTCGACGTATAATTTGCGATGCTGCTTTTTTGTTTGGAAGAACACACGAACTTGATTTTGAAATTTTGGCCTCATTTCGCTGAATAATTTGACACGGTCTATCAAGCGAGCCGGTGGCATCTCTTTTTATGGAATTCCTAAAACGTAGTTCATCTACCTTACCAGGATCTGGTGCGTGATTATGCTGTGTTGTGTAACTTTCCAACAAATGCTCTTCACTTCCATTCAATTTTGTTGTTGCAGTACTATTACAATGGTATTTATATTTATAGGAACAATGCCAGTAGAAAGTGTTATTAATATTTTTGTTTATTGCCATTACATAGCCATTCAAAACTAAGACAGATTTGCGTTTTTGAGACAACTCAGGCTTATAATAAGACCCTACAGACATTTTTAAAACTCAGTTGCACTAATTAGTCACAATCACAATACTTTTTGCAGATGGATAAAGTATATTTTATGAAGTGATAACATATTACAATGTATGAGGGTAGACTGAAATAAATATGACAGGTAAAATAATTGTTGCGTTCAGAAATAGACTTGTTTATAACGAAAGTTTATGTACCTATGTTAATAAAATGTTATATTTAACTTATCTGTCAGTAGTTATCAATATGTATCATCAAATAGAGGTAATAATTATGCAATGGTATTTAAAATGTAATAAAAACCACAAATATTTATTTTATTGGAGTTTCTCCGTACCGTTGTTGCACACAAAACTGTAAAATCTACATATAAAAGAGAATCATTAAAGAATAAAATGTGATTTATTATTAAACTTTGGGTTTTTCTTGTATCCTTATAAAAAGTATTCAGTTTCAGTATACTTCGATAACTTGAATATTCGATGCGTTGAACGCTCGATCAAACAAACATTCGATATTTTGAACACTCGAGATATTGAGTGTACGATGTATTGAATGTTCGATTTATTAGCCATTCGATATTATGAACGTTCGAGTATTTAAATGTTCGATTAATAGTGGTCGATTAAATGGTATTCGATTATTTGGCATTCGATTTGGCGTAGTACACCCTTTGACGGGTGTACTACGCCAAATCGAATGCCAAATAATCGAATACCATTTAATCGACCACTATTAATCGAACATTTAAATACTCGAACGTTCATAATATCGAATGGCTAATAAATCGAACATTCAATACATCGTACACTCAATATCTCGAGTGTTCAAAGTATCGAATGTTTGTTTGATCGAGCGTTCAATGCATCGAATATTCAAGTTATCGAAGTATACTGAAACTGAATACTTTTTATAAGGATACAAGAAAAACCAAAAATTTAATAATAAATCACATTTTAATCTTTAATGATTCTCTTTTATATATACATTTTACAGTTTTGTGTGAATTGCAATGGCACGGAGAAACTCCAATACATCCATGTTATTTTTATTGTTTAATATTTTTTCAATGGCATTATCATCTCTTTTGCCTCTTTTTTGTGGAGTAGGTAATCCAGCGTTTGCTTTTTCAATTTTCCTATTTGTTATAGCTTGCTCCTTAACTAAACATTCTATGGTAGCATAAAGACCCCGTTTCTGCTTATCAAGCAACGTGTTCCATCTCCTGTGCCATGCTTCAATGTTGTTTTGCGTTCTAGGAAAACCCAGTGTATTATTTTGAAACACAGACCATAGTGAAGGTGGAAACATAGGCGATGAGCGTGCTATAAGTAATTTATTATTTCCCGTCTCCCGAGAGTGAATATTGCCCCAAACATAATATTTTCCAAACCAGTTGGTGATATCATTTGCCTCGTCGGGTAACACTTCTCTCAATTTATCGAAAGCATCTGGTATCTCTTCTTGGGGTAAATAAGCAAGTGCGATAATGTGTCTTAACTTGACAGCAAACTCAGCATCCTGACCATATTTACTTTGCAGACCATTTTGTTGAATTTGACGCCATACATTTTGACCTAAATGGAATAGACAACATTTGTGTTGCGCATCAGAAAATTCTTGTTTTACACCATTAATGACCGCCATCTCGAAATCCGTCATTATTACTCGTGGGTTCAATTCGATATCATATTCTAGTGCATATGCCTTTAGTGCTTGAAAAAAATACAAGTAACAATTTAGCGTCTTCTTCGTTAGAAACGCATAAACTAAAGGTACGAAATAACGATCTGTACCCGTCTCCACCATACCATGTATACTATATATTTGTCTGAAAAGTGTAGGACATGTTTCAAATGTACCATCCATCACCCAAAGTTGTGATTTATTTAATAGTATTAAATTTGATTTAGTGGCAAATAACATGACATAGTTTTCTTCAATCTTAACCTGACGTCCTAAAAATCTTTCACCATCGACTTTTTGCAATCTATCAGGGACGTTTATATCTTCCAAAGTAGTCGGTTCCTTTGGCATTTCTTTTTTTCTAGCTCGACGTATAATTTGCGATGCTGCTTTTTTGTTTGGAAGAACACACGAACTTGATTTTGAAATTTTGGCCTCATTTCGCTGAATAATTTGACACGGTCTATCAAGCGAGCCGGTGGCATCTCTTTTTATGGAATTCCTAAAACGTAGTTCATCTACCTTACCAGGATCTGGTGCGTGATTATGCTGTGTTGTGTAACTTTCCAACAAATGCTCTTCACTTCCATTCAATTTTGTTGTTGCAGTACTATTACAATGGTATTTATATTTATAGGAACAATGCCAGTAGAAAGTGTTATTAATATTTTTGTTTATTGCCATTACATAGCCATTCAAAACTAAGACAGATTTGCGTTTTTGAGACAACTCAGGCTTATAATAAGACCCTACAGACATTTTTAAAACTCAGTTGCACTAATTAGTCACAATCACAATACTTTTTGCAGATGGATAAAGTATATTTATGAAGTGATAACATATTACAATGTATGAGGGTAGACTGAAATAAATATGACAGGTAAAATAATTGTTGCGTTCAGAAATAGACTTGTTTATAACGAAAGTTTATGTACCTATGTTAATAAAATGTTATATTTAACTTATCTGTCAGTAGTTATCAATATGTATCATCAAATAGAGGTAATAATTATGCAATGGTATTTAAAATGTAATAAAAACCACAAATATTTATTTTATTGGAGTTTCTCCGTACCGTTGTTGCACACAAAACTGTAAAATCTACATATAAAAGAGAATCATTAAAGAATAAAATGTGATTTATTATTAAACTTTGGGTTTTTCTTGTATCCTTATAAAAAGTATTCAGTTTCAGTATACTTCGATAACTTGAATATTCGATGCGTTGAACGCTCGATCAAACAAACATTCGATATTTTGAACACTCGAGATATTGAGTGTACGATGTATTGAATGTTCGATTTATTAGCCATTCGATATTATGAACGTTCGAGTATTTAAATGTTCGATTAATAGTGGTCGATTAAATGGTATTCGATTATTTGGCATTCGATTTGGCGTAGTACACCCTTTGACGCACGTGCTATCTAGGTGTGCAGCATTTTCACTATACTAGAGCCATTACAAACGTGCGAACTGAGTCATAAATCATTTTTATCAGACCTCTCGCTCACACTTATAGGCATATCGGAACTCTCGCTCGCACTCCTAGTGTTGTGTGTAACAATAAAAAAGGGATTTGTCGATAGTCAATAACAGGTAATGAGGGAAAGGTTAAGGAAATAATGCAAAATATTGTCTAGCATGATTTTTTTATATAAAACATACAATATATTAAATATTAGTTATATTTCGGGACTTAATCGCGTGAATTATTTAAAGGTACGAACCTTTTATTTACCCGACGTTTCGATCGAATTGCACCGATCGTGGTCACGGGTCGACTGATGGCAGCTTAGCGATGTCTCCGTGAGGCGCGGGGTTTTTCAACTACCCTCGCCTGGTCTTGATAATTTTGATAATTTGTACTGTCGGTACTTCTACACACTACACTTACAACGTCTTTACACTGAGGCGCGGTGTCTTTACGGCTACGATTACATTTGTTGATAACAGGGTTCCAAGATGGTGAGAGCCGGTATCCATCTTCTCGGTTGAAATTCTTATACTTCTTGATCTCAACCGCCTCGCGTACTATCCTGGAATAATAGTGGCGATCGGTGGAAAGTACCTGTGGCTTATGCAATTCTATCCAGTGATTTGGTCCTGATTCCAACAAATGCTCAGCGATAGCAGACTTGTAAACTTGACGGTTTTTTACAGCAGCGATATGTTCCTTGACCCTGTCTGCGATTGTCCTTTTGGTCTGTCCGATATAGGAACTACCGCAACTGCAATCCACCTTGTACACGCCGGGTGTTTGGAGCGGAATAACATCCTTTGCCGTTCGTAAAAGCTTCGAAACCTTGGAGTGCGGACTATATACAGTCTTAATGGAGTAACTCTTCAATACTGTTCCAATTTTGTCCGTAACTCCTTTGACGTACGGCATGAAAGCTGGCACTCTGTCGGCATTTACTTCTGGTTTTCTGCTCTTTGGACGTTGAAGGTTATGCTTGTATCCGTTGCTTCTTAGTACCTCCCGAACGTGTGCAAGTTCACCCTCCAAGTGTTCGGGGTCGCAAAGGTCGTATGCTCTGTTTGTTAAAGAAGCTACAACGGACTGTAAGTGGCGCGGATGATGGTGCGATAAAGCATGTAAATACCTATCCGTGTGTGTAGATTTTCGGTATACTGCGTGTCCGAGGGTACCATTTTGTCTGGCCGATACCTTCACATCAAGAAAAGATTCGTACCTTTAAATAATTCACGCGATTAAGTCCCGAAATATAACTAATATGTATAAAAATCGCGAAAGTTTAAAAACAATAATATATTAAATGTTATAAAAATTTCGTTAATATCGCCCTTTAATTTCAACAAAGTCAAGTTGGAGAATAATGCGTCCATGGTTCGCTTGTGATAGTTTAATGACAACTAACGCAATTTTTACACACACCTACATTTTTACTAATGAAAACTACCTAATTGCATTAGTCATCAACGACCGCGGCATCCTGGCTACCTGCGTCCGAGCGGCATCCCTTTATCGATAACAAGTGACGCGGCATTGTCACATTCCTTTGACGTAATGATTTATGACTCAGTTCGCACGTTTGTAATGGCTCTAGTATAATAATATTCGAGAGTCAAGAACACCTCATCACGGCTTCAACTTTATTTACGTACTCCACAAAATTGATTTTTTTTTTCTAAACGGCAAACAGTTCCGTCGGTAGACGACGAGATGTGACACTGATAATTTCCAGACACACGCTCGAAAAATATATTTAATTTATTGACATACGTTTTTTAAATAATGTCATTACGATAAGTAAATAAAACGGACTATGATTATGTAAATTAAAATTAGACATCGTTTGTTACAGATTATGACGACAAAGCACATAACGAGGTAGTGGAAATTGTTCGTGTTGAGGCTTGCGTCTCCAGCGCCGATGACAAGCCGTGGTGGACCGCGAGCGGACCGCGAACATGGCCAACGCTACAGACAAGTTCTGCGTACCTGGCGCCACCAACTTCAACGAAGCATACAGCCGGGTACACGGCTATGTCGCTCTAGCGATATGCATCATTGGATCGGCCACCAATTCAATCAACATTGCGGTCCTCAGCCGCCGCGAAATGACCAGCTCGACGAACTCCATCCTCACAGGACTCGCCGTCGCCGACCTACTGGTCATGCTGGAGTACATACCCTACGCGCTACACATGAACATCAAAATAGGGCCTCAAGTTAACAAGAATACATATGCTTGGGCTGTGTTTGTTTACTTTCATTCCATATTTAGTCAAACATTTCACACCATTTCTATTTGGTTAGCGGTGACGTTAGCAGTATGGAGATACGTAGCAATCGCGTTTCCGCAAAGAAATAGCACCTGGTGTAATAAAAAAAACACTACTCTCGCTATTGTGAGCGCGTATGTGATATGTCCCTTTCTGTGTCTTCCGATATATTTCGCAATGAATATAGTGCCCAGTGAAGTGACGCCTTTGAACAATTCAAAATTCGCAGAAGACCTATCTCTGCCTGACAATCGGACCGTTTATGTACTAGAAATGTCGAAAAATGTGCAGTTAGTTACAGCAATAATGTGGATTTATAGTGTTATATTAAAACTTGTGCCGAGTATTGCGCTGTCGATACTAAGTACTTGTTTAATATCAAAGTTGACAACTACGGAGAGGAAGAGGCAGAAACTTTTAAAGCGTTCAACGATCGGCCCGAATGAGGTAAGTTGTATTGTATTGTTGTTAGAAATATCGCGATATTTTATATTTAGAAACTAATATAGCTCCTTTGTCCGCATGTTAGTTGATTTAAAAATATACCTTCACGTACCTAAGTTTCTTATAATCTTGAATCTTTCTTTTACTCTTCGCTCTTTTTTAACCGTTCGAGAGTTGTGTTGTTTCTTACGCTGTCTCTTTCTCATTATTTGCAATTGAATCAATCTTCAAATAAAAAACTTGTGAAATAAAAAAGTAAATTATAATTATAAGATTTATATCCGTATTATAAAGTGTTCGAGAAGCTAATAAACCATCAATCTATAAAGCAAATGCTCTGAAAGACTTGTCTCCCTAATTTCTTTATACAAAGTAATTAACGTCAGTAATTTGATTAATAAGGACGGCCTCATTAAAAAAAACTTCAGAATAAATTAGGAAGAATATTCAATGTCGTTATTTTCGCGAAGAACCATAGAGATTTTCTAGGTCGCCGAGTTATTTCGAGTTATCCTCTTGAGAAAAGTCTGCTGGATGATCATAGATTATGACTGTAAAGATTTACTTTTATGTAATAAGACGTGCCTCCGGGGTGATCTGATATAAATTTTAAGATAATTAAGTAAACGTTATATAAAAAATGTGAACACATTTTTTATATTACGTTTGGCTTTGAGTCAACCAGAAAATATGCTTTTAAAGTCAAATGAAAGACAAACATTCTTTTATCTATACTATTATAAAAATGTAAAATAGCTGTGTCTGTATTATATATTTAAAAAAAACTAACCTAGATTGACTAATTAAGGGTTTCTGAATCCAAAAACAAGCTTAATTTTTTTCGTGTCTGCTTGTTTGTATTAGTACGGGTTCCCTAGAACAAATTTTAAAATGATACATATCAAGCTGGAATTGGCATGGTAGCTTCGTTTCAACGAGACGCCCAACTTTATGTATACGACAACTTTATATTACCACTATATAAAGTTGTCGTATACATAAAGTAGTGTATTAGTGAAAAAAACAGGTGTTAAATATGACAAACTTAACTTTGCCGTTGGAAAACTATTATCTCCATACAACAACATAGGCCGCAGTTAGTTTACCAACCGCAAATAAAATTGTTATTAAAAATGACTTTTAAAATGCAACGAGTATGGCTTTTACTTGTGCTAAGTACCATGTAGCTTGTAGTAAAAGCCGTAATCGTTGCATCACAAAAAAAAAATATTACAAATTTATTTGCGGTTGGTAAATTCATCACAGGATAATAGTTTTCCAACGGCAAAATTAAGTTTGTAATATTTAACACCTGTTTTTTTCATTAACGTACCACTATATAAAGTTGTCGTATACATAAAATTGGGCGAACGAAGCTACCATGGCAATTCCTGCTTGATATGTATCATTTTATAATTTGTTCTAGGGAACCCGTACTATATGTTCGGGTTGACGCAAAAAATAACTGAATAGATTCTATTAAAATTTTGGGAGCATAATCTCCTATACAATAATTGCATTTTTGAAAGATAGAAAAATTTGAATCCAGACTCAGGAATCGAACCCAAGACTTCCGTAGCCAAAACGGGGCCAGAAGCGAAATCTGGACTATGTTACTAGATATCAAATTCTTCTATCTCCTAATGCTTACGGGTTAGGCCCCCGTAGCGACATCTAGTCGGTAGTTAAAGAACTATCACGGCTTTTGTTATTGCTTCGTTACAGAGAGCATTTTAACAAATTATGATGACGCAGGCCGAATATTGAAGAAATAATGCAATTATTGTATTTGTAAAGTCTTTGGCAAGAAATGCCTATAAAAAATTACTTTCATAATCTCCTATGTCCGGATTAAGTTATAGGCTACATATTCTTTTTTTTTTTTAAAGACTACTCCCGTTTTAATGTACAAGCCCCGTGTCGCGGATTACTTAACAAACATACAAATCACGGACACAAATTACACCCAGACACGGAACAACAATTTGTTGATCACACAAAGTGGTGTCCCGTGTGGGAATCGAACCCATGACCTCTTACGTAGCAGTCGGACACACTCCCACTTTCCTTAGGACCTGAGCAATGGTGTATATTTCCTCGCGAGCGGAGCCACGGGCATATATGGCGTCGGCTCCGCTCGCGCGGCAATATGCGGCATTACGCAACTGGCTAGTAGGTATTTTATAAATGTAGAATACATATTGTAGGTAGTTATCTATGATGACAAATTTTATGTAACTCGCATCAATAAAACCTATACCAACAAAATCCTTTTGACAGACAACTAAATTAGCAATCAGTCCATCGTTCCTCATATTATGTGACTGGTTTTATTAAGAACTTCAATTGGCTGCCGACAGTAGCCTACTAATTACCAAAGGGTCCAATTAAATTAGCCAATTAATAGTGGTACAAATGGATTCTATCCTGTCAAGTCAATTCTAAATTATATAAAATCAAATTAATAGTAATTAAGTGAACCTTTGTTCGTCGCATTTAAATGAAATGGATTTAAATTTGTCACCACTGTTTGTGTGGTACTTATATTTATAATATGACAAACACCGAATTGGACTGGCCAGTGAGTCTAGTGTTATGTGACACTGACTACTAAGCCATAAGTCGTGGGTTCGACCCCCACTCAAGATTAGGAATATATAGGTAAGTGTGTTTATCAGTTGTCTGATTGCCATAATACAAGCTATGCTTAGTTTGGGATCAGATAGCGTTGTGTGAGTTGTGCTAAGACATTAATTACGGCAAACAGTGGTGACGAAATTAAGTTACTTTTTAACGTATATTATGTTAACCTCAAAAGATACTAAAGTGATATAATATATATTCGGTCTACTCATACCTATAGGTAGCTGTATGTTATAATAATAATAATATTTTTTTTAATTTGCTTAAAGCAATTGCATTAAAGATATTATAGTATTAGAGTGCCACACATTTATATAAATGTAAATACATATTATATACATTTTGACATTTTAAGACATGCAAATATTAACTATACTACAATTTTATTAAATCAAAATTTCTCAAAATTATTATAATAAAATATGAATTATTTATAAAATATGTGACGGGGTTAGGTATTTCATTTGTATTTTTGCATGTAAATTGACTATTACGATGTAGGTATATCGAGGCTGTTGCAGTAGTTAGGTAGTATTACCACCGTGCGAACCGAACCGTGCTATTTAAGTGATGTCTATAATGGCGAGGCGACAAGACCAAGACAAGTTTTTGTTGTTTTTTAAACTTTCGCGGTTTTATACATATTACATATATTTCGGGACTTAATCGCGTGAATTGTTTAAATATTTAAGGAATTGCACCGATCATGGTCACGGGGCGACCTGTGACCACGATCGGTGCAATTCGATCGAAACGTCGGGTAAATAAAAGGTTCGTACCTTTAAATAATTCACGCGATTAAGTCCCGAAATATATCTAACAAGACAAGTTTGATATACCCCCCATAACTATAAATTTTATTGAAGAACATAATGCCTACATAGTTGTAACAGTGTTAAAACATCTACAGTCAACAAAACTTACAATAAAAGTAGTTCAAGTACGCGATGTATATATACACTACAAAAGTTGTCAACATTTAAAATTCCAAGGAGTTCAAGATCGTTTTCTTTTTAGAGATATTCTTTTTGTGTCTTCGTATCGTGGATTAGAAAAACATTTCGTGTTTTTCATCAAATAATGTTTTTTGCGTGGATTTCGAATGAAGTGTATCTAAGGGTGGGTAATGTTATATACCTATAAATAAACATATCCTTCTAATAGAGAATTATGAAAGTACGAATACACTTCAAAGGTGCCTCTTGTGATCACTGAGAGTTTTGATTCGACCAATTTTTAATAATAACATGAAAACGTATTCGTAGGCTCGTATGTAGTTTTGATAAAGATCTCCATTATACGAATTATGATGGTGATTCGGGGTTTTCTTGTTGTTTGAATCATGCCGATCCCCTTAAAGAACCTTTAAGTGACTGCTTGCTCAACAAAACGAAGGCAATTGAGTACGAAGCCGTTGAGTTATACGTGACTATATTGTGTTTATAGAAGTAGCCCGTTGACGTATTTTTTGGTCATAGCATATTAGTGTTGTAGAGGTACTAAAGGTTAATTTCCGTGCATCGCGGCCGATCGCGAGCCGCGCGCGGCTTACGACAAGCATCTGATGCGCGGCCGATACGACAATACTCAGAGTATGAGAATGTATGGCACCGTTTCCGAGGTCTGCGACAGACGCGCGCGGCCGACGACTGACGTAGGCTGCGCGCGTACTCTGACTATTAAGGTTCATTTCCGTGCATCGCGGCCGATCGCGAGCCGCGAGCGGCTTACGACAAGCATCTGTCGCGCGTGGCCGATGCGACAATATTCACAGTGCGCGCGCAGCTTACGACAGTCGTCGGCCGCGCGCGTCTGTCGCTTACCTCGGAAACGGCACCATACATTCTTATACTCTGAGTATTGTCGCATCGGCCGCGCGCGTCAGTCGCTTGTCGTAAGCCGCGCGCGGCTCGCGATATGTCGCGATGCATGGAAATGAACCTTTAGTCATCAAACTGTAAAGTTACAAATAAATTACGTACAAAGCTTTTGATCTTTTGGTTTAGTGACCTGCTATTACTGACTGCTAAGCCGAAGGCCGTGGCTTAAATGTCTACCCAGTATAGATCTTTGTGTGATTACCTCTCTGGTTTTTTCTGTGTTTGGGTATAATTTAACTATATTATTATATACATACCTATCTGTTTAAAATTATATAAGTAATTATACAGGCTCTGACTACTTTGACTTTGGAATCAGATGGCCCTGTGTGAGTTGTCTTAAGATATATGAAATTTGTATGAATACAAGTGTGCAAATAGTATTGAATAGTGAACGGGTGAAGTAAGTATCTCTTAGGTATAATATAACAAAAACTATTCCGAAAGATTATTGATTATAATTTGTTGGTACTGATCATAAAAGAAGTTACTAACTTCAAAATGTAATGTAATATATATATATATATACACTGACGGACTCATAAACTGCATCAAAGTTCAGGTTTACTCTAAAAGGATTTTTTTATAATAAGTATGCAAACTTTTTAGATTAAATTATATAAATATGGAAAGACTGGCTCTTAATCTTAAAAAAAAATTAAATTTAAAAATAGAACTGCGGTAAAACAAATGAATATAGCCGGGAAAAGAAAATTTACTCGTAGTATCAGATTTGCGTGTTATTTATAGCAAAGTTTTAAATTAATTCTCATTGATTTTTTTTGTTTGGTCAATTGAATTATTGTTACCAGCATAATTGTTGGGTTAGTTTTTTAACACATCGAGAGTTTTTGAACCATAATATGGATACTTCGTCCGAACAAGCGGCACAAATTGTAGCATTGGTGCGGGAGGGCTTGGATCAACGAACGATTGGTAGAAATTTAAATTTAAACCAGTCTACGGTTTGTAGAATATACAGAAGGTTTGTAGAGACAGGTTCTTACAGGAGGAGACGTGGTACAGGCAGAACTCGAGCAACCACAGGTCGTGATGACCGATTTATTGTTACAACTTCCCTGCGAAATCGTTTCCTCACGTCAGTTAACATCAAAACCGAGCTTAATGAAGTGCGTGGAAAAAACGTGTGTGCACGAACAATAAGAAGAAGGTTAAAGGAAGCGGCTATCACCCCTTTTAGACCAGCAAATGGTCCAAAGTTGTCTGCAGCTCACAGACAAGCTCGCTTAAGATTTGCGCGTCATCACCTGAATTGGACAGAAGAGCAGTGGGCCTCTGTATTGTTCACGGACGAGTGTAGGACATGTTTATATGGTGCAGATGGTCGCAGAAGAGTCTATCGTCGACGTGGGGAGCGATATGCTCAAAGTTGCATTGAGGAGCGTGTTCCTTTTGGAGGCGGTTCATGTATGGTCTGGGGTGGCATATCGATGAACGGGCGAACAGAACTTGTGTTCATAGACATGGTCCGTCGAAACGGTAATAGAGGGGGTTTGACAGCACATCGCTACATAACAGAGATATTAGAAGATCACGTGGTGCCTTACATGGGATTCATAGGCGAAAATTTTACTTTAATGCAGGATAATGCCCGGCCGCATGCAGCTGCACAAGTTCAACATTATTGCGAAGAGGTTGGGATACGTACAATGAATTGGCCAGCACGCAGCCCGGATCTTAATCCCATCGAGCATGTTTGGGACAATTTAAAAAGAGCTGTATATGCGAGAAACCCTTCGCCTACGACAGTGGCAGCACTAAGAACAGCACTTTCAGAAGAATGGGACAATATTCCGCAAGATCTTTTAAAAACCCTTATAAAATCTATGCGGAACCGATTAGAATCCGTAATAAGGGCACGTGGGGGTAATACACCTTATTAAAACACAAATAAACCCTTGCATAAAGTTTGTGTCTATTGTTAAAACCAATTTTTTAATTAAACAATTTTTCCTTAAACTTCTGTTTTTTCTTCAAAAAAGGTCTTAAGGTCCTTTCCAGTACATAAACTTAAACTTAAAGATATGATCCTACGCTGTTTTAAAGTTCACGAACCAATCTAGAGGTTTCAATTTAAATCTGTATAGAAAGTTTGCATACTTGGTTAAAATATTTATTTCAAAGTCGTCTATTACTTTGATGCAGTTTATAAGTCCGTCAGTGTATATATATATATTTTAAATAATATAAACAGAAAATAGATAATTTTTTTTGTTGTACCTATATTATTTTATGCTTTTTTTTTATTTTTTCTTTATTTTTGAAGTAGGTTTAATATTTTTTTGTAAAAAGTTTTTGTTTCTTACTTTTTAGTGTGTTGGTTTGTAATTTGTCTAAGTTACAAGCCTAATCCAAACTGCTAGTTTCCTTTTTCCCGATGCAAAGCCGTTAATTTTTGAGGAATTCACGTGATACTTGACTATCAGCTCCATTACATGATGGAGACAATGTATGTGGTATATTGTGTCGAACGAACGAAGTAAACGAATTGTGACTTGAAAAATGTATTATTGAATAGTTCAGCTGGACATCTATGATCTTCATCATCAGTTCCACTTCATTAGATGGTGTTTTTGACTGTAAATGCACGAATTACAACAAAATATACCCAAATTACAAAAGTGTGCCTTTAATATCCGAAGAGTTCCCGCGATTTGTCCAAGATCCTAACTCTGGTGACAATTGGACCAATTTGGAAGTATATACCTAAATTATTTTTTTTTAAATTGGTCCAGCCATCTTCGAGTAATCGGGAACATACCTACATAAAAAAGAATATACATGAAGACGAACAATGAAATTCATAGAACCTCCTCCTTTTTGAAGTCAGTTAAAAAGAATTATAATAAAAACAATCTCGAAGAATTTTGATTATAATTGTATTTTCTGAATACGTGCTGAAGATAAATTTTGGCAATAATACACGTGGAATACATCCGAATTATTACCAATATCCGTTTATCGTTCTCGCCGAGATAAATTTTGAACGATATCGTACAATTTTGTGTCATTCTAATTTGGATACAAGCATAAGACGTGTCACGAATATAAATAAGGTAATATGAAAAGTGAATACCTAGCTCGATAACGTTGTTTTCTAACTTAATATTCTAGGTTTTTCGGTGTTATTGGATTTTTGTGATAGCTAATTCTTGGTAAAAGTGTATAATTTTAGCTTGAAGATAGCTACAGGTCTGCAGACATAGACAAACACTGATGTGTGGGAGTAGTAAGAAAAGTAAATACCTATTCATCTCGGTGCCTAATCTTAGGTTTTCTACAACACTATTAATTTCTTGTGTACTGTGGCTTTTTGCTACCGAGTTCTGTTCCTTATAGGATGACTTTGTCTGTCCATGCGTCCCAGTCTGTCTGTCAAGATCATTTATCTCGGGAATGGGTAGAGGCATCGAGTTGAAATTAGAACCATATACTCAGGTCTAAGTCTCTTGAAGTTGAGAAATCCAACTTCTAAGTAATTTTTTTTTAAAAGATACGGCCGTGTATGCCGCAACAAACGTACCGTATATACGTTTTATTGCGGTATATACGGCCGTATTTTTTAATAATATGTACCTACAAATTTCTACGGAATCCTCGGTGGACAAGTTATACTCACACTCAGCCAGTTTTTATGAGGAAAAAAGCTCAAACAATGAACTTTTGGAAAGGCAACTGTGACCCGGTTGTCTTCTTCTTTTATCTATACTAGTATTATAAAGCGGAAGAGTTTGTTTGTTTGTTTAAACGCGCTAATCTCAGGAACTACGGGTCCGATTTAAAAAAATCTTTTTTTGTTGGATAGCCCATTTATCGAGGAAGGCTATAGGCTATATAACATCACGCTACGACTAATAGGAGCGGAGTAGCGACGAGAAATGTTGCAAAAACGGGGAAAATTTACGCATACGAAGTTGCGCGGGACAGCTAGTAAATGAATAAAACCATAAAGTCAGCAATAAAAATTAAAAATTATGCTCGTTTTTTTTTTTTTTTTTTTAATACGACTCCCGCAGTAGGCTACAAGCCCTGTGTCGCTGTGTCGCGGGGGACTTTACAAACATACAAGTAACGGACACAAAGTACACCCAGACCCGGAACAACAATTTGTGGTTCACTCAAAGTGGTGTCCCGTGTGGGAATCGAACCCACGACCTCATGCGTAGCAGTGGGATACACTCCCACCGCGCCACAGAGGCTTGTACCCTACTGCGGGAGTCGTCTTTAGCAATATAAAATGTAAACAATACGATACATTTATAGATAGGTCTAAGTATTTTACAAAGAGGCGACATCAGTAAAATAAAATCATTCTGAGAGACCCACCTATAATCTTGTTACGTTGCTATCGTTGTGACCTCAAGTATATAATGGAGTTAGACAAAAAGTTTCGTCTTCAGAGAAAAATACCTCACAACAGAATATAATGTTGTTTATTCTATTATAGTACTCGCCAGCGACCTATCCTGAGACTACTATTTACTAATTTTACTTTATTACGACCCGTAAGGGGCTAGAAAAGTATTTAGAATTAGTCAAGGACTTAGTTAGACATTAACCGGTACAACTTTTCTAATCATAATAAAGTACCTCTCAAAATAACAAACTTAGATATACCTAATTATGTGTGTGTGTGTCAACTTAGCAAAGATTACCTGTAGGTACATTATAATCACTGGATTTGACCGCCTCTGTGGTTCGATCCCCACCCAGGATAAAACTTTGTGTGATGAGCACGATGGTTTATTCTGTGTCTGGGTGTTATTTATCTATAATATGTATGTATTTAGAAATATATAAGTATGTTTATCAGTTGTCTGGTTTCCATAGTACAAGCACTGCTTAGTTTAGGATCAGATAGCGTTGTGTGAGTTGTCCCAAGATATTACTGGTCCTGACTGACTAATTCACCAACCCTAAACCATACAAACCTGAAATGTTGGTTTTTATAGACGTGTATAGATATTGCAGTGTTTTTGGAAAATAGTCCCATACAGGGGTAAAATAGTTTTACCACTTTATGGGAATTTAGTCGAGAGTTAGTAAGAAACTCCATTTTTGAAGTTAGATTTGTGATTTGTATTTATCTTTTTGGTTTTAAATAAAGAACGTTTTTAGAAAATCAACACTTAAAAGGTAAAATTTAAGTGTTGTAATTATAATAATTGCTGACGTATCACAAGAGTTCCCGACGGAAAATCATCCACGAGGATGAAGACGCAAGCAACTGCTAAGAGCATAAACTTCTCCATTGCCTGTGGTCTTAGAGGACTTAAAGTGTCCCATGTGAGTGTTATTTGCAGAACAGGATTATAATTTGCATTCTAGATTGAAATTGAATCCCCATTCGACCAGATTACACTTGCTTGGGTCGACTCGGACTTGATGTCTATTTAAAGAGTCGCTGGACAATCAAAACTATGAAGCAAGAAAGGTTTATTTTTGTTTATATGAACATTTTGTTGATTCATTAGTTTTTTTTGGAACTACTTTAGATTGTAAGTTACAGTGGGGCGCCCAAATATCATGGTTGCAGGGAAACTCAGTTCTGCAGCGCATGCTGTCAGCAAAGTCAGACAGTTTATGGATGTGGAAACACCAAGGCTAGTTTATTTCGGTTATTTCGACGTCATGTCTTGTGGCATACAGCTTTAGGGTAAGGCTGCTGATATTCAAACAATTTTTAATCTTCAAAAACGTGCCGTGCGTTCGATTTACAAGTAGGTGTACGAGTTTCCCTTAGAGAAAAGTTTAAAGAGATAGGTATTAATATAACAGTTGCATCTCAGTATATATTTGAGAACATTGTGCTTGTTAAACAAAATATGCATTTATATCACAAAAATATGACGTTCACTCGGTGAACACGAAAAATAAGTAGAAATTAGTAGGTCATTATCATAAGTTACTTATAACCCAATCATTCATTTAGGGGTATTTCTGTGAGAGCATTTAACAAGATATCAGCTGGTATTATGAGTTTATGATTAAGTTCAAAAATGTTGTCAAAAATAATTTTATACGTAGAGGTTATTATACAGTTGATGAATATTTAAATTATAAAGATAAATGGATCTAGTTGCTTGCTCCTTCGCACTTTATTATGCTTAGGTGAATTTTGTTGTCACTTTGTTTTAATTGTCACATTGATTAAGAGTATAATTTGACTTTTGTAAGTAAAGCTTCTGCGTGACGAATAAAGGCCATATCAAAAATAATATTTTATATTTAATCATTCGTTACCAGTACTTTGGCCAATATTTAAGCACAATATAGTTTTTACTTTTGTTGTAAGTAGATGCTCCTACTATGTTGTACCCACTAAGTCCGATTTTAGTTTATCACATGTTCCAACTTTTCAATAATATAATTTGTATCAGTCCTTTAATACGGTGTATAGTATATTAGTGGCAGCACCTTATCCCCATATCAAGTTTATAAACATTCTATATTATTATTATTATATATAAGTTTGTAAAATTGGCAATTTGAAAACAGTGGCCGCGAGTCTTTATTGCCAGGTTATTTTCTCCGGCTTTACCTATTGTTTGCGAACTTGGCATTACATGTACATGTAGAATCCCTACGTATCACAAGTGTTGAGTTGCATCCCAAGTTAAAGTTTTTTTATTTTTTAAATTAATAGTAGTGATCGTCTAATGACATCCATCTCTAACGGATTCAGTCAGAGTCAGCACTGTTGGTGTAGCAAACATCGTGAAATAACCTTAAACAAAAAAAAACATGTGGTATCCACCAATCCACGTGGCGGATTGCTTTTAGAGAAGAGGCCCGTGTCTTAGCAGTGGACAGGTTATAATATTATATACCTTTCAAATTTTGTTTCTCTTACATATTCAACACCAAAAGCACTATTTTATACAGGTAGATAGACATAGGTAGGTATATCCAAATAACTAACCAACCTCAACTAAGTTGATACAGCTCCACTACTACCAAAGGTACCACCAGTAGGATTTAAATTCATAGAGTTTTAATCGCTTCAACACTGAGGAATACGATGTACTTAGTTAACTAGGATAGCTTCGGCTTTACGGTTTATTTGAAGTAGGTACTTGGAATTAATTGTTTGCTAGTAATTCCTTTGTGTATAAGCACAGTTCTGCAAAAGTTAGTTCATTACTGTTTGAGTGAGGTTCTAAATAAGAGATAAGAAATCAGAAATTGCTTTTTCTTGAACAAAGTGAAAAGTTTTAGTCTAAAATATGTGTTGAAGACACGTTTGCTTGTATAAAATAATAATAATTCATTTTATCTTTTCTCCTTTACGGCTTTCGACGTAATGTATACAAAAAAAAACCAGAGCAAATCATAGGACAGCTAGGGAAGAGAATTATGATCAACATACCTTTGGAAGACCATTTGGCTAATGAACTTCTCTGGTCGAACTACCAGAGTGAAGTCATGGGATTTATTTAATCCGTAAAAAAGTTTAAATTGTTTTCAATCTCAGCGAATCTCAATCGAAAATACCTATGACCGACTTAGGTCTAACATAGTCGATACATAAGAATAACGGCCGTTCAATTATAAAGACTTTTACGGACGTAACCAATCTATCACGTTTAAACATAAAAGAGTTCACAGGGTTCATAAAAGAGATGTGCGTGTGAATGAACAAATTACTACATTAAATCCATTCGTTCAATTGCTAGGTATATTTTTCAATCTATTACCAAGACCAAGTTCACGGCGAGGCATCATAACAAATACTTCTTGACGCGTGATTTCGTCGTCAATCTTTGTTTACTGATATAATATACGGTTTATATGGTTATAGGTGAAGGTTTTTGTATGTTTTCCAAAGCCGAATAAAAGCGGTGGGTTGGAAATAATAGGATATAGGAAAAATACTTATACCAACCAACATATTGGCAGTATCACACTGTTTGTATGTAAACGTAATCATTGAATAAGAAAGAGTATTAGGTCTTATCGGATGAACGATTAATGTGTTAGATAGGTGTTTCTTATTTTCTTGGGTATTCTTATTTACTTTGAAAGGAAAATCCTCTTTGCGAAGCTTACATTACCCACACAGGAATGGAGTCTACTATATTACGAGTATTTTTTAACTAATGGAGGATTTAAAACTGTTTTAAGTAAATACTAATGTTTGCCGTCTGTATATCAAACCCGTATATCCCCGATGGATTATACAAAAAAGAAATAAAAACGTTTACCAATGACGCAGTCGATTTCATTAAATATTAATATTTATCCACATAAAACAAACAATACGATTATATAGGTATACATATCCGTACTGATAAACATGGAATATATTATGAACATGAAATGAAATCCTGAAAAACTTTTATAAATTATGTCGGGGACCTTTCAAACCAGGGTACCGTTCTCCTAAAACAATAGTAGGTACTTACTTTCCGAAATTAAGTATACTGCTTAAATAATACATAATGTATTAGGATTTGTATAGGCTGCTCCGAATGTTTGAAGTTCACTTTTTTGTCTTGACGTGCTTAGAATTAAATTGAATTACCTTTTACGTGTCATTTGTCAAATTCACGTAAATCTGATTATTAAATTCGGAAATAGGCTTAATTTTCTTTGTTTTGAAGTCTTATTGAATGATTTTTTTCAATGTTTTTGACGTGATAACGTCTTATAAATCGACGACGGGGTGCACGTACGAAAAATTGTCACGTAGCAACGGGTACGTTATTGATTGGTTGCTAAGCAGTCACGTAGCAACGGTCACGTTATTGATTGGTTTCTAAGCAACGTGAATGGCGATTCCGCCTGCTGAAGTATTGTGGCCGTCGGGAGCATGCGCGTGCATGCGCCCGGGTTCACTGAAGCTGTGACGGGCATGGTTTGTTCATCACAATGTCATCAATGTTTTGGCGATTGCAGCGACATGCGATACAATCTATACTTATAATATTATAAAGCGGAAGAGTTTGTTTGTTTGTTTGTTTAAACGCGCTAATCTGGGGAACTACTGGTCCGATTTGAAAAGTTTTTTTTTTGTTGGATAGCCCATTTATCGAGGAAGACTATAGGCTATATAACATCGCGCTACGACTAATAGGAGCGGAGCAGCGACGAGAAATGTTGCAAAAACGGGGAAAATTTACGCATACGAAGTTGCGCGGGACAGCTAGTTAGAAAAATAAAACCGTCACAGGCATGGTTAGTATTTCGTATATGTACCTACTGCCGAAGCAAGTACACAGGCAAGGCTATTTAATACAACACCATCAATGTTTTCTTATGACGTTATCACAAAAAATTATCGTCTTTTACAGACAAACCTTTTTTTATTATATTTTTGTGAATCAGTGTCAAAAATCTAATGTGACGGTATAAATTAGAAGAAGCAGCAAAGTACAGTATTTTACACCTCACTACTACTAAAATGTCATAGGATTTTCAATGTTGGAAATAATAATAACTATTTGCTTTGGTTTTCTGAATAAATATAGTAATTTCCTTTTGTGACATATTGTGTAAATATTATATGATTATGTAATTTTGAATGAAAGCTTGGAACAGCCCGCGGCAAATAGTAATAAGTCGGCTTGCGCGTGGGTGTCCGTTCGCACAAATAAGATAGATAGGTACAGATGGCCGGGTCCCTACAACGAACGATAACTGATTTACCCACTCACAGACGTGCAAGTACACAGATATCAATTGAACTCTGTCTATTCGTCAAGAAAGACTGTGCAAGTGCAGGCCGCCGTAGGAACATGCGTGTTTATGTGTACCTAATATCATAATATTATCATATTATATCATCAGCCCGTATCATTCAACTTCTGAACATAGGCCTCTCCTAATTTTTATCACAACATCCGGTCCTCAGCCTTCCTAATGTAGTCCAGCCCAGCGACCTGATGATCTTTACCATTTCACGGTCTTCACTCTAGGACTCGTTTGGTCCAGCAGCCATCGATCGTTCGGCAGATATGGCATTGCTACTTGAGCGTGCTTAACTTAATTGTTTTAGTTTTCTTGGATCGATTCCCACTCGGTACACCACTTTGTGTGATCCACAAATTGTTGTTTCGAGTCTGGATGTATGTAAAGTACCCTGCGATCCTGCGAAAAAGACGACTCCCGCATTAGGTTACAAGCCCTGTGCTTGTAACCTAATGCGGGAGTCGTCTTTTTTAAATAAATATATAAAGCTGTGAGCCAGCCTTCTGTACATATTGTGTACCTTTCATAACCCTTCTGTGATCCAGTCTGATGAGTTACGGCTACGACTTATGATATGTAATGAAAAATTTTATTTATTCGGACCTGGGCGGCAAATTTATTATTGTTGCACAAACACACATATTGGTGATAAAATTATTTTATTCATAGGCCTAGAAAATTTGTAGGTAGACGCGTAGTATATCTTCGGATTATTATATTTTATGTTGCTTGGGGAGCTTATCACAGCAATACAATTTAAGTTACTAGTATACTAATAAAACACTAATAATAAGCTACATAAACTATAAAAAATAGGTAAGGTAAACCACCATCGTTGGCACTCATCTATAAAGGCACATAAGATTTTCAGAGAAAAAAACAATAGATTTTTCAAGTTCGGTATGCATTTAAAATTAAAAAAAGTATTCTTTTCCGTTTCAACCGACTTCAAAAAGGAGGTTCTCAATTCGACTATATGTTTTTTTTGTATGTTTGTTCACCGATTACGCAATTGCAAAAATATTTTTGTGTTTGAAAGGGTATGCTTCCAAGTTGGTCCCATTGTCATAAGATCACTTTACAATTTAAGTTACTAGTATATTAATAAAACACTAATAATAAGCTACATAAACTATAAAAAATAGGTAAGGTAAACCACCATCGTTGGCACTCATCTATAATGGCACATAAGATTTTCAGAGAAAAAAAAACAATAGATTTTTCAAGTTCGGTATGCATTTAAAATTAAAAAAAGTATTCTTTTCCGTTTCAACCGACTTCAAAAAGGAGGTTCTCAATTCGACTATATGTTTTTTTTGTATGTTTGTTCAACGATTACGCAAATATTTTTGTGTTTGAAAGGGTATGCTTTCAAGTTGGTCCCATTGTCATCAGATCACGATCTAATGATGTAATCCTGGAGAAATGAAGGGAACTCTTAAAATATTAAAGGCACACCTACAGTGATTTAGATATATTTTATAGTTATTCGTGCATTTACTCTTAAAAAGCACCAATAGGTGAAGTGGAACTGATGATGAAGACCATAAATGACGAGCGGACCTATTCAATATTTCACAGTTTGCATTTCAGTTACTTTAATATGGTATTGAGTAGCACTTTATTCTCATCATACTACTATTATACAATGTAATAGAACTGATAGTGAACCCCTCAAAAATTAACGGCCCTGCATCGAGGCAAGCAATATTTTGTAAAAAGATTTGAGCAGTTGACTATTGTAGCTTATGTGAATTACAAACCAACCAACTAAAAAGTGAGAAATAAAAAATATTTTACCAAAAAATGTTACTGACTATTTTTTGAATTATTACTACTGACTATTATTTGATTATTAAACATTTTTTGTAAAAATGTTTTTTTTCTGAATTAGCAACACGGTACCAATAACAATAATACAAGAATTTAGAGACAACAGCTGACACCATTTACTCTAAAAGTGCCAATAATTGGGTGGTTTAAAAAAATAATTATTAGGTATTTGTAAAAGTCTACAAGTTTCTATATTAAGTATCACATACATAATTATGATCTAAATTCATGAATTGAGTGGTGTACCATTACAGCTTAACACCGTTTATTCTGTAATTTAGTCTACCAGACTTTATGTACTAAAGGAGCCCACAAATCGTCAATCAATGCCTTAATACCTTCAGTAACAAAGTAAATACAAACGGTCTGTTTAATTTTCTCAGCTATTTGTGTATTTATCAAATGAAACAGCTTTAATTACAATAACTTTGCGGTTTAATGACACATAGTTCCTTTACAGACCAATTCTCATTAATGAAATTGCTATCGACTTTTAATCAGTATTCGAAGCAATGAATGGTTTTTGGATCCCTCTAGAGACATAACCTATATAGAATATGTAGGTTAAGCGGACCCACGGCACTGATGACCGAGCAGATCGATATATCGTGATTGTCTGAACTGAGGATAAGATTCTTGTAAAATATCAACACATACTCGTGTTGATAAAAGATTTAACTCTCCGTAACATAGAAAAAACTAAATACTTAACTTATAGAACATTGCGTGATGAGCACGATGGTTTATTCTGTGTCTGGGTGTTATTTATCTATAATATCGGTTGTCTGGTTTCCATAGCACAAGATTTGCTTAGTTTGGGATCAGATAGCTTTGTGTGAGTTTTCTCAAGGTATTATTATTATTATTATTGCGACTACGAAAACACCGGACAAGTGCGAGTCGGATTCGACCACTGAGGGTTCCGTACAAATTTGTTTTTTAATTATAAATAGTTCAGGAATGGAGCATAGCAGTTTTTAAAGACTATATTTTTTATGATTTAATTACAAATGTATAGTTTTAAGACTTTCACTTATACTTGTGTAAGACGGTATTACTTGCCAAATTTCATAGTTCTAGGAGAACGGAAAATACCCTTTAAATATTGATTCCTTGAGAGTGTCGAAATGTTCGTTTTTTGCGGTATAGACAGCCGTATCTTTTTTTACATTGGAGACCTACCTTACTGGAGACCTGAGTATATAGTTTTAATTTCAAGTCGATACTTTCACGCGTTCCCGAGATATAGGGCGTTGACAGACGGACGGACAACAAAGTGATCCTATAAGGGTTCCGGTTTTTCCTTTTGTAGTACTAAACCCTAAAAAGGAGAATTTTGAGTTGATAGAGTGACTCGGAACAACAATTCGTAGATCACAAAAAGTTGGGTCGGGTTGCACTGTACAGCGGCTGCCTGCTCTAGTACCTACACTTGGTGCTTAATCAATGTTTCATTTCGTTACAGCCGGAGAAGCAATGTTTAGCTGAGGAGTCCTGCGCTCGCCGGTCCAGTCGCACAGATCGGACAACGCGCATGCTTCTAGCAGTGCTCGGTCTCTTCCTCTCGACCGAAGTCCCTCAGGGCTTGCTAGGATTAGCCAGCGCCCTGGCACCTGACTTCTTTAAAAGTTGTTACAATATGTTCGGTAAGTAGATTTTTTTATTTGATTTTAAAATATGGAACAAAAGGTTTCCGATATAATTCCGATTACATTTTTGACCCATTTTGGTCATAGTTATCGCCATCGCTTTGTCTTCCTAGATTACATTCGCGTGTCTGTTAAATATACTATTTTTCATCATTTATGTACCTTAAACATTACCATATATTTCGATTAAATGTCGTTGATCGTAGTCATGGGCTGATTAACAACATCAGATGGAAACGACTTGATATTTGTACATTTCGAAATTAATTCTACACTTATGTCTGTATTGCATTTACGCACATTATTTGTTATATCAACGGAATGTAATAATTACCCAGAGGATAACGTAATCTCCCTCTTGATTCTGTAATCTAGTTCTACACAATTAACAGAATGATTGCGCGTTATTAAATTTTCTTATATTAAAGTAACTTATCAGAATCTGATAATAGATAAAATACTCAATTTAGATATTAACGTTCAAGTGATATTTTTTTTTAACTGACGAATCTGAGGTCAGATTATAAAGACTTAATTATGAAATTTAAGTCTGCTGCGGGCTGTTTATCCCCGTGGGGTAGGGGTAATGTCAGTCATAGCCATCCTCATAATAACTCAAGCCAAAACTTCACTTGTTTAGCATTTAATTATTTTTCTTTTATTCTTATCTATACTTACATATAATAAAACTGTAAATTTCAAGTGTCTGTACATGGCCGAACTTAGTGAAAAAAAATATTAGGAAATGTTCGAAAAGAGTATTCAAACACTTTGCTGCATTTTTAGAAATGTCTGTCTGTCTGTCTGTCTGTCTGTCTGTTTGTTTGAACACGCATCACGCAAAAACTACCGCACAGATTCGGTTGAAATTTTGCACGTGCAATCTAATAGATGCAGATTAACATTTAGGCTATAAATTATCACGCTTTTTCCCATAGGAGCTAAGCAGTAAGGGATAATGTCTGTAGCTATTTTTCGTTATAAAACAGTAACTACTAGACGGATCTTTATAAAAGTTTGCAGTTTTATAGTAAATACTATAGGACATTATTAACATTATAAATCATTACGCTAACGTCTATGGGGACCGAGTAGCAACGTATTTTTTGTCGCACCATAATGGTTTATCACAAAATTTTCCACAATTAGACATTATCTATAATTGTAACCCATGGAATACGTAACTTCACGCTAAAACTAAAAGGAGCTAAACACAACATTGTTAAGTTTCATAAGAACAGTTATTTTGACCTGGTAAGTAGCGAACAGTATAGCCTCGAAGCTATGCTAGCGGACTTTGACGACGAAGTCCCGGGCTCGAATCTGATGTCTGATTACGTTCTTTTTGTATTTTTTTAAATTCTCTTTATCCTTTTTTAATATTTTTCTCAATGTTTTAGTTATTTTTTCGACGTAAGTAACTTATTTACTTTGGTTATTATTTTTTATATTAAAAATCAAGTAAATTATGCACCTAGGTAAGTTAATTATAGGTATTGCACGCACTGCTGAGAGTAATGAATTAATCGTAGTAGAAATGAAAAACAATATTACATTATAATTAAAAAGTATTCGACATTTTCCAGAAATGATGTATTCGTCTAAAAAAAAGACATTACACACGTAAAAAAATAAAAAACATGTAGCGCCATCTATGAAATCAAATTGTTCACCGTGATCAAATAATTCCTTATTTGTGAAAACATTTATTAGGGTACTAGCTGTGCCCGCGACTTCGTTCGCGTGGAAGTTGGGTTTATATTAAGGTAGTTTATATTACAATTCAACTTCTGTGTAAAACATATTGTAAACATGCTCCACAATGCTCTTTGGCATCTATGGATATTTGGGCCTAGCTTTAATCAGGGCCCAACATATGGCAGGGCAAGCCAAGCAAATGCCCAGTGCAGCAAAATGAAGGGCGACAAAGTTTATGGCGCCAGACGGTTAGAAGATAAATTATTAAAATTCCCACGACCACACCTCGACAAAAAAGTGATTTGCATCACATCAAATACTATTAATATTGAAAAATTCCCCCACCACGCGAGTACTGGGGCGGTTTCTAGTTAAATGAAGCTCGAAACCGCCCAATTACTCGTGCGAAATTTTGAGTTAAGGAGCTTCGATTCTGACTCCGGTAGGTCGAAAATTCCGATTGATTTTAAACCTCCGACTCCAACTTCGGCTCCGACACTTTTAAATCGGACGTTTTAATCGGAGGTACCTAGCCGCTCCTTCAAGATAATTTATACATAGGTAATAAAGGTATGATGGAAAAAACTCTCACAGATTCCCTATGATCGCAGGTTATGTCCTGCCCGAGCGATCTTTTCCGAGTCTAAAGTACACCTACTTTGTGTCCGTGTTTGTACCGCGGGAATGCAATGTTTTAAAACTATTTTCAAAATAGTTTTAAAACATTGCATTCCCGCGGTACTGTGATGCGTGTTTAAACAAACAAACAACATTCAAACGTTTCTAAAAGATATACGCAGATATCTTTTTTTGTGTTTAAATACTATTTCCAAACTTATTTCAATATTTTTTTTCACTCACTTTAGAAGATTAAAATATTATTTTATAATGTCTACATTGGTGAATTTAAAAATAGGTGTGTAAACCTGTCGCAAATTAAGATCATCATATATTCATATCCCTCTACGTAAGAATTTCAGTTCTTTTTTTTAAATCAATTTTCCTGATTCTTTTTAATTTGTATTTAAACGCGATCTATTTTCAAAACTGGATAAGTTTATTTTTATACTTGATGATTTTATATTAAACTATCATGCATATTAAACGGAGGTAAGCAAGGTATTTAACCTTAAATTATTCACGCGATCAAGACCCGTAATACATATATTTTCATAATGTGTACAAATCGCGAAAGTTTATTAACATTTGTAGGTAAGGAATTTTGGCACTCAGAAGAAATCGAATCACAGATGGCGCCACGTGTTTTATTTTGATGTAACGCGGACTTAATCTTTCATTTTTTTTAAGCAATTAACATTTATAAATTCTAGAAAATATCAAGTAATTACTGTTTATTTGTAATGTAATATTGTTTTTCATTTCTACATTTTTAACATAATCACTATTCATGCAAAACAATGATAAAGGTGCCTATTGGAAGTGATTATTAATATGAAAATTTGTTAAACAAAGTAAACATGTTAAAGTCGAAAATAAAAGCTTGTATAAATAAGTATACATTTAGAAAAATACTTAAAAAAAAGAATAAAAATAATTTTAACACAACACAAAAAGAGACTCGCAATTAGGGAGTCGATCCTCCGACCTCGCTCGTTTAATACCGCTACTTGTGCCAATAGACCACCTCAGCTGATGCTGATCTTAAGAAAATTGAAAATGTTGTGTTTAGCTCCTAATAGTTTTAGCGTGAAGTTATTGTTTCCATGGGTTACAATTGTAAATAATGTCTTATTGTGGAAAAAATTGTGAAAAACCATAATGGTTCGACAAAACATACGTTGCTGCTCACTCCCCATAGACGATAGCATAATGATTTATAGTGCAAGTAATGATCTATAGTATTTACAATAAAAGTGCAAATTTTCATGAAGATCCGTAAAGTAGTTATTGTTTTATAATGATATATAGCTACAGACATTATCCGTCATTGCTTAGCTCCTATGGGAAATAGCGTGATAAATTATAGCCTATATGTTAATCCAGACTACACATACAAAATTTCAACCGAATCTGTCCAATAGTTATTGCGTGATGCGTGTTCAAACAAACAGACAGACAGACAGACATTTCTAAAAATGTAGGAATGTGTTTAAATACTCTTTTCGAACATTTCCCAATTTATTTTTTCACTATGTTCGGCCATGTACCTACAGACACGTGAAATTTACAATTTTATTATATGTATAGATATAGATAGATAGCATGATTCAGTATTCACGCGCGATGGCTTATTATTAGCGTATTTCATGTATAACTTTGGTGTTTCTATACCGATTTCTATTAGTATTTTTTATGGAATAGTTAATTATGTTAACTTTTTTAATTAGGGATGACTGAGAGTGTTATAAACGTAAGAGTAGACAAATATAATCAGAAAGCTTTGAACTACTAAGCTATCGGGAGTTACACGTGATATTGTGAGTCAACCATAAAAGATAGACATATGCTGTCCTGGGATATTTTTTATATAATTTTAAGGAGAACATTTCTGTCATACATGATTTCTGTGTAGCTTTAACCATTACGGTTGCACACGCGACGAAAGCTTAAAAAATGGAGTAACTTCTCCCGTTTTCCTTCACTGCTCTGCTCCTATTGATTGTAGCGTGATGAAAAGTATACTATAACCTACTCAGGAGTATGAAAAATAATTGTACCAAGTTTCGTTAAAATCCGTCGAGTAGTTTTTGTTTCTATAACG
The DNA here is from genome assembly GCA_945859575.2 of Herminia tarsipennalis. Lineage (NCBI taxonomy): Eukaryota > Metazoa > Arthropoda > Insecta > Lepidoptera > Erebidae > Herminia > Herminia tarsipennalis. The sequence goes on from OX243840.2 coordinate 14,946,145, forward strand.
GTTATACAGACAGACAGACAGACAGACAAAAATTTTACTGATTGCATTTTTGGCATCAGTATCGATCCCTAATCACCCCCTGATAGTTATTTTGGAAATATATTTCATGTACAGAATTGACCTCTCTACAGATTTATTATAAGTATAGATAGGTGCTTGAGATGAAGCATTTGTTTCTTGCTGAGTGGCAACATTCTTGAAAGTAGATGGCGTTGTATTCAATAACGTTCTATACTTAGTAAAATAAGTTTTAAAAAGAAACACATTGCTATGATTTTTAGAAATGTTTGCCTGTCTGTCCGTTTGTTTGACCACGCATCACACAGGTGCATCGAGGATCATGTTTTGGGGTTATGGTTGGAAATCACGTGTTCATCAATTCAACGATAATGAATGGCTCAACATCGGTCAAGTGTGAGTAGTTCGGGTGACGGGAGGAGGGGGGTCGTTGTCTGTCAACCGTACCTTTAGGGATATCTGACATTTTCGCGGGCATGACACACATGACACGCTCTGTGTTTGCTTACTAAAGTGTTACAGCAGTTTTATTATTAGTATTGCGTTGTAACACTATATGAAATACACCCCATTTTTAGCCAAAATGGCAAAGCAGAACCCTTATAGTTCCCTTATGTCCGTCCGTCCGCAGCTTAGCTCAGAGACTTTAAGTGCTAGAAGGTTGCAACTTTTGCATGAATAAATTACTAACGCCGATAAAGTGAAAGAACAAAATCTTGAAAATCATTATTTTTTTAAGGGTACCTCTCTTATATGTAAAGTGGGGATGTGATTTTTTTCTCACCTACCCCATCGTGTGTGGTATCATTAGATAGGTCTTTTAAAAAGCGTTTAGGGTTTGTGAAGACTTTTTTTAGATTTAAGGATTCCTTCGTGTATAATATTAGGCTTTATAGTGAACATTTTTGTTAGAGTCAAGTGTCCTCCTGCCAGCTAAATGGTTGATGTTGGGTATGTGAAAAAATTCAGTGTAGTAGTATAAATACTAAAATTATAAGGAAAACTATCACAGTTAAGTACTTAGCCTTTACAAGTTTACAATCACATGAGAAGTAACAACATTTTCGTACAAATTCTATTAACAATTATTAGGTAATAAGTAAGTATAACGTTGAAAGAATGAAACAAAAACAACAGAAAACCCACTTCTTAAGCCGCACACCAAACTAACTATCTAAAAGAATAGAACAGATCGATTTTTATTTAGTAAGTATTTAGTCAACAGGACTGTTTCCAACATATTTACACAGAAGTTATTTCGTTAGGTACCTTATGCCGTGTGGTGCCGGCTTAAGAATAGTACCACCCCATCTCAACCCGTGGGTGTCGTCAAGGCGACTAAGGGATTTCACCCCGGAGGACGGGCTGCAGCGTCCTCTGCGTATTTAAAGCCTTACTGCGATCGCCAACCCGCTCGCCAAGCGTGGCGATTATGGCAATTACCCCCAAGATCTACATACTAGTAGGTTCTACTCGGGAGACCCGTGCCCAGCAGTGGGCCATCATATGGGTTGATATGTATTTCGTTACCTAAACTACCTTAATTTAAACCCGACTTTCACGCGAACGAAGTCGCGGGCACAGCTAGTTCTATAATAATAATAAAAAAACCGGGAAAGTGCATGTCGGGCCACGCACAATGTAGGGTTTCGTAGTCCCCCCCCCCCCCCCTCTCTCTATTCGAATAATGTAGTACCTTAAGAAGTGGGTTTTATATTGTTTTTGTTTCACACTTACATTTGATCAGCTGTTACTCGTAAATTCATTATATTATATACTAGTACTACTAGTAGTAAACTAACAAAACTGCACTTTAAAGCTTGGTATGTTACAAACGGATCCTTAAATCTAAAAATTGTCTTCCCAACCCCTAAACGTTTTTAATAGAACTAATGATACCCCACACGATGAGGTAGGTCAGAAAAAAAATCGCACCCCCACTTTACGTATACCTACTTTAAAAAATATTTTTTTTTAGGATTTTATTCTTTCACTTTGTCAGCATAAGTAATATCTGTATCCATACAAAATTACAGCCCCCTAGTACTAACAGTCTCTGAGACAATTTACAGACGTACGGACGGACGGACATGGCGAAACTATCAGGGTTCCATTTTGCCATTTTATTTTTAAAATCGGTTCTGTAGATCCAGAGATTACCCCTACAACGACAGAAACTCACAACACCAAAAACGCACAAACTTTACCTCTTTAAAATAATAGTACCTATAGATGTAGGTAATAATAATAATATCTTGGGACATCTCACACAAAGTTATCTGATCACAAACTAGGCACATACTGTATTATGGTAACCAGACAACTGATAAATATATAAAATACATACATACCCATACTAATATTATAAATGTGTTTTTAAACTTTCGCGATTTTTATACATAGACTAGCTGACCCGCGCAACTTCGTCTGCGTAAATTTTCCCTTTTTTCATCCTTTTTTTTTTACAACATTTTTCATTGCTATTGGTCGTAGCGTGATGTTATAACCTATAGCCTTCCTCGATAAATGGGCTATCCAACAATAAAATATTTTTCTCAGCAGGCTCAGTAGTTCCTGAGATTATCGCGTTCAAACAAACAAACTCTTAGGGGTATGAAAAATAGATGTTGGCCGATTCTCATAGATACCGGATAAGCACAAAAAATTTCATCAAAATCGGTCAAGCCGTTTCGGAGGAGTATGGCAACGAAAACTGTGACACGAGAATTTTATATATTAGATATATTTCGGGACTTAATCGCGTGAATAATTAAATAATTCACGCGATTAAGTCCCAAAATATATCTAATATTATAAATGTGAAAATAAATCTGTCTGTCTGTTACGCTTACACGCTCAAACAGCTAAACCGATTTAGATGAAATTTGGTATGGAGTTAGTTTGAGTCCCGGGGAAAGATATACGATAGTTATTATCGCGATAACCGACATACACGCGGGCGGAGCCGCGGGCGACACATTAATTATGTAAGAATAATAAGGAAGTTCTTATTTTACAATTAGGTTACTGCACCTACACATTCCATTTCTACATCACCCTAAGGTAGACTGGCAGAGAATGCTTTTAGCATTAAGTCCACCTTTGTACAACTTTGTGCATAAAGTTTTAAATAAATAAATAAATAAATAAATAATTACATCCAGACACAGAATAAACCATCGTGCTCATCACACGAAGTTTTATCCTGGGTGGGGATCGAATCCACGACCTACTGCTTAACAGTCACGGTCACCAACCACTAAATCAACAGGCCATCTGTGTAAACGTCTACAATGAAGTTAGAGAAAATTTACTTATTAATCTTAGAGCTTAGATCGTAGGTATTTAACTTTGTTAACCGCCCAATCACAGCTCTACCACAGTTAATAGTTTAACACTACCGAGATAATAGAAAACGGATTGGATCGGAATCTATTTATTTGACAACTAGCGGACGCCTCGCGGTTTCACCCGCGTAGTTCCCGTTCCCGTAGGAATACAGGGATTAAAAATAGCCTATGTCACCTGGGGTTAGTGTAGCTTAACTATTATGAAAGATTTTTTCAAATCCATCCAGTAGTTTCGGAGCCTATTCAATACAAACAAACAATCAAAAATTTCCTCTTTATAATATTAAATAATAAATAATAATAATATAGAGTATAGATTTAGAAGTATAGATATATCTACTGAAAAGTGTATCTTTATTCGATTGTTTAAAGTCGACAGACGGACATCACGGCTGTGGACTTACTGCGAAATTTAATCGTGAACGTTTCGAATCGATACGAACGTTCATCGAACACCGGGCCTATGTGTCCTACCACTAAAGTTGTTCGATAACGATTGACGGACCTAGAGTAGATGAATGTAATTTCACAGCTATTCTCAATCTGCAACGCAAGCATGCATTACTCACCATTAAATTGCTAGTTATTGATAATTAGCCGCGGTCGGTGCAATCGGAACCTCATTCACTTACAAAGTGCACGGTAGTCCTATGTAGGTTAACTGCTAACCTTAATGTCTTTCTAATATGTTTATCATAATACTTCAGAAAGTAACTCTATATTATATTGACTCTCCATAAAGCGCTGGTCACACCACCAGCTAGTGTAAGCAAGCCGAGGGGACTACACAAACCAAACGAAGCCTTGACGAGCAAAACTATGTTGACTCACATCACCGAAAACTATGATGAAGGACTATGATCTCAAAAACGTCAAAAAGGAATTCGTAAATTGGTTTGCAGATGACTGTTGAATAAATAAAGAGCTGTAAGTACCATGACTGCACTTATACAAATATAAGGTACGAATCTTTCACTCGTTTTACACGCGACCGCTTTCGCATTCATCAGTGATTATAGGTAATGCCCACATTTCGTTTTCATATTGTTATTAATTGATTATGCAACACAAATGTCCTAAAGTTAGAATGTATAGTTCGTTAGAACTCACCTACTTTATAGATAATACTAATAATATTTTGGAGCAACACGTGATCCCGTGACGCCATGTGATCCCAAACTAATTTATATTCCAAAGTTCTTCTAAATAAATCTATACACGCCCATACACGCTGTTTACAAACGAGTAAACGTCAGTAAAAATCTCACTTACGTATTATAATAATAGAATAACACGTATAGTAACGTCACTGTACGATAATGAAATAGACATGAAGCAATTTAAAGTGCTGATTACTGCCAATGGCCGTGAATATCCCTGTCATTCTTGTTTTGCGTAGCTTTAGGTAAAGTGATGCCTCAAAAAAGATTTCTTTTGCATTTATTTTTTTAGAAACAAAATTCATGTTATTAAAATGATAATATCTACAATCTATATCGACTCCATTACCTATACGAAGTATTCCACTGTGAGCACCAATTCAAACAACACTTTTGGTATACAGATTAATATTCAATATTTGATATGAATATTTTAAATAGTTACAGGCTTCAAAATTGGATTTTTAGAATTGGGTTTTATACAACTTGTAACAGAAAGATATGATCAATTTCAAGGGTATCGTACATCTGATATCGAGTGCTTAAACTAAGTTTGACCAAAACCTGAGTTTTCTAAAATTTTATACAATTTTATTTAATCTTTTATTAATGAATTTAAAAGTCCTGAGATTTTGCACCAGAAATGAATGAAACACCAATGAAATTTGACAAAAAGAAAACGCTAACTATGCCATTCTGGGATGCTATACCCCGCAGTTTACCGAGTCAACGGTTTGTTATTGGGAACTGCCACTGTCATTTAGGACTCCTCAGTCCCTACCAAACATCATTAGTGTAAGCACATGATGCTGCGTTATCGTGTAAAAATATATGTATTCGTGTAAACTTAGAGATTGAACATTATAGAGAATTGACTGACCTTGATCGTTTCATCTGTAATATTATAAAGCTGAAGAGTTTGTTTGTTTGTTTGAATGCGGTAATGTCAGGAACTACGATTACGATTTGTAAATTCACTGTTGGATAGCCCATTTATCGAGGAAGGCTATAGGCTATATAAGATCACGCTACGACCAATAGGAGCGGAGCAGCAATGAGAAATGTTGCAAAAACGTAAAAACGTTAAAAAAAACTAATATGTGTGTAATAAAATTACAGCCTCCTAGCACTAACAGTCTCTGAGCAAAGGTGCGGACATGGCGAAACTATAAGGGTTTTGTCCGTTTTGCCATTTTGCATATCGAACCCTAAAAAGTAAATATTGACTTCAAAGCGTAAAAGAGAGAAAAAACTCGTGTAGCCTTTGACAGATATTGGCCACAAAGTAGCGTTCTCTTTTTAAAGGCGGTAAATTTAGTCAGGTTAAGACGCAGTCCTTCTTCTTCTTCTTCTTTGAATTTATGGCAATCTAGCCGTTTTAACGGCTAATTTCTGCCAGTGTCAAGTATTTATGCGCATAATACATGCACAAAGTCTCGTTCTTAGTCAATTTTCACGTTTCAAATCATTTTTTACAAGTTAAACTCGGAGCTGTAAAAATAATGGCCGGTTAGTTTGCCGCCATTTTTACAACTCCAGACGCAGTCCTTCTTCTTCTTCTTCTTTCAGTATTTGGCAATCTAGCCGTTTTAACGGCTAATTTCTGCCAATGTCAAGTATTTATGCGCTTATTAAAAGCACAAAGTCTCGTTCTTATTCAATTATCACGTATTCAAATCATTTTTTACAAGTTAAACTCGGAGCTGTAAAAATAATGGCCGGTTAGTTTGCCGCCATTTTTACAACTCCTGTTCTCTACTGCAATGCGTTTGACATGCATTTGACATTTGAATGAAATGTATTTTAAAGACTAGTAGAGTTGCCTAGTACTATTTCCCCCCGTTTATGTGGGAAAAGTTATAATAAAGTAGGAATTAAATCAAGTACTTTTTTAAATGATTAACAAGTTACCTTTTTAATTATTTACATTAAAGCCCGTCTTAACTATTTATACGAATTTCTCTTTAAAACGTTGTCAAAAAGTGGATGTGACAATCTTGAAGAAACCCTCCAGGTTATCTATAGATATCTTTTTTTAAAACTGCCTTAGTTAATAAGTTAAATTAACAATGCTTATGATTTTTTCTTAATAATACTAAATAGAAACACATGACTAAATAAAATATAAAATTTAATTTAAACTAAGATACCGCAAACCTGTAGAAAATTGAATTTCCCAGCTTTAATATCAGATTCATTTCACGACATAGTAGGATATTTAATTTTATTGTAATGGCACCACTGAGCAAAATGGCCCGCTAGAATAACTATGGCTAGAACATCTGATGGAGGCTTTTTACCTCTCAAAAAGTACGTCCATTTGAATTGTATATGCCGGATTAGGAATCTAGACATTATGTAATCAAATTGAAAAGGTAACATGTGTTTCCAAAGTTCGAAAACTGACGAACATTTTCATTCTGCTACGTCTATAAAACACTAGCTGACCCGCGCAACTTCGTTTGATGCTCCGCTCCTATTGGTCGTAGCGTGATGTTATAAAGCCTATGATACTCACAAATAAAGTGGCTTTCTATTGGTAATTTTCAAAATCAGTTCAGTAGATCTACTAGACTCTAGATCTAGAGAAGGGGTATAGTTTGTGACTCTGAGGGAGTAATCTCTGGACTCTAGAGATTACTCCCTACAAACTCACAAACTTTAGCTCTTTATAATAATAATATAGACTAACCGGGAGGAGCCGCTGAATCTCGGTTATTTCAATAATTTTAATTGAGCTTTCTAGTATTGGCACCGTGATTTTACATACAAAGCTGAATTTCTATGCTATTTCCTAAATAATAAATACATTAAAGATGCTTTCACAATCTTTATTGTAATTAAACATACTTTTTACCCGACTGTAAGGAAGGGTTATGTTTTTCGCGCGTATCTTGTATGTATTTGTGTAATATTCTTTATTAACTCATTTCTCACAGACCACTGAACGGATTTATACTATTTTGACGTCCTTAGATTCGTCTTGATCGTCCAAGTGTTCTTAGATAGGTGACATTTGGAAAAACAAACAGACATGGCGGCTGTGAGATGTCAAAATAAAGAGGTGTGAAAAAAAAGTTGTTTCGAATACTATAATATCGGTATCAAATTAAAGGGCTCATTTTAAAAAGGTATAACATGCTTATGACTGTAATACTAAAAAGGTTAGCCAGCAACCATTTTTTTTTTTCAGTTTTAAATACACGTCAATAATAGCTGTGATAAAAGTTATTTGTTACATCCTACAACTACTGAAAAGTATTAAAAAAATTCAAAAAAACCTGCACAAAAAAGATAGAAACAAGATACGCTACATAATTATATAATTTCATGCAGTCGGAGGCACTTCACTAAGTTCATTGAGATTTATTAATGCCTTCGACTGCATGAAATTATTTAATTATGTAGGCGGACTTTTTATTTTTTTATAAAAATAAACACTAATTTTATAAAACGTGATGTTTAATTTAAAATTATAGCATAACCACTTATCTGCGTGTAAACAAGTGAAGCAGCTCACGTTAAATTTATACTGACACTCCAATTTCCATATTTTTTACATGAACGAAACGGATTCGTGCTCTACTTACTTCCATTTTGAAATTTGAAGCTACTTATTGCACTTAATAACAACTGTGTTTGTACCTAATGTTAAGTAGGTACCCAACATATTACAGTACAAAAATGTTCAAAATATACCAACAAACATTGTTACGTGAATAGGTAATGTAAAAGTTTGTTTCAGAACAAAACCTCTAAACTGATTTGCGTTAAATTTGGAACATCTGTGTGCTAAGTTTGACCCAAATCAGTTTGTTGGTAGGAAACCCGTCAATTCACTCGTGTAATGCCTGAGGCAAAATCTCGTACTTACTAATCGCAGTATAGATCTTTTATAAATTACGGCGATATTACAAAAACTATGTAAAACTTTTAAACTAAATAAAACGCGTTATCAAGAAGCGAAAGCTGTCTTACCTGAATAAAGTACCCAAAGAAATTTGGAATAGAAATAAGTGTCTTTATTTATTTAAACAAAAAAACGTTTGATGTTAAAATGTCTTAACAAAAGAAAAAATATCGACAAAACGATGTAATCGGATGAGAAGGCAAGTATCTGTTTTCATAAAACCTTTGTAGGTACCCATAAAGAAAAGTTTTTGTCGGAATATCTGTTGTTAGGTCTTACAAAGGAATAAGAAGTAGATTGTAAAAATAGCGGCGAACTAAACTGTCAAAATTTGTAAGAACGAGTGGTGTGGCCAGGAGCATTTGGGGGGTTTATTTAAGAGATACAATTTTTTTTTTAATGATGACTCCCGCACACAAGGCAAACATACAAGTCACAGACACAAAGTACACTCAGACTCGGAACAACAATTTGTGGATTACACAAAGTGGTGTCCCGTGTGGAAATCGAACCCGTCGTGGGTTCGATTCTCGTGGGTAGGATCTCTTGCGTGGCAGTCGGAAACACTCCCCAATTGGGTAAACATTGACCAAATGTGTACTGTGCACTTGCGTTTTTACAATTTCAATACCCGACATTCCCCCCCTGGTACTCCCATGACATGGAATACGAGCAAAGACCAATTCTTTGTACAGTTAAAGTGTGCAATAAATATGACACGGGCAAATCAGCCAGATTGGCGTCAATTCAAATTAAGGAGAAGTAGAACAAAGAAAAGTATTTATGTAAATTAATATTAGTGGATACCCACTAATATTAATTAAGTGAATTTGTAAAGTTCCTCCCGAAACAAAATATTAACTCAATCACAAACGTTTGTTAGAAAAAGTGTTTTTAAAAGATCTGTCGAATGATGTACCACACGTTGATGTCTGCTAAAAAAAAATTTTGTTTCAGCTTCTGTTATATGTATGGTGGAGGAGTTCCCCCCTTAAAAATATTTATTTTTATTATTTAGCTATCAAACTAAGTAGCGGCTACTACAAGACATCTTTACACCTAATTTCATCAATATTCATTGAATAGTCTTTGAGTAAAATGCCCGTGACATACGGACGGACAGACAAACAGACAGACAGACGGACGGTTACCCATTTGCTATTTTGGCTACGGAAGAACATAAAATGTTTCATAGATTGTAGAGGAACTAAATTTAGTTAATAGACTATTTAATCTGTTATTGACAGTACTATTCGCCATGTTTGAGCTCAAAACTTCCTCTATGGTTACCTTTTCATACCACGTTCGAGTTCCTTTCAGAAATCATATCTTTTTATGCATAGAGTATTCATTGAACTGTGTGATATTTATATTCAAATATGTATTCTTAAAATAAATTCTTCAAAAATCTATTTGAGATGGTAAAATAGAATATGCTATGTATGGATCAAGTACCTTTGGTATAATTTATTTTGAAAGCTAATTATGATATTTATATACAATACGTGTAGGTGGTGCTAAAACCGTTGTTTACAAACCAAAAACAAAATAATGATAAGAATCATAGAATTTATTTATAGAGAAGGAACAATATGAAGGCCCTGTTAAATCTAGCCCACGTAATCCTATCTTAAGATTCACTTCGAGACAATACCACCTACGTGCCCCAACTAATGGCCGTGTTCATACGTGAATCCATACACGTATGTTTATGTTTATGGTTTTGTTTTGAAAACAATGGTAATGTTTGTGTGATAGGCATTGAATATGTAGGCTCAGGATGACGCAGGTTATAGCTTGCCATCGTTCACGAACACCGGGAGATCACTAGGTTTAGATTTTACCATTATTAATTAAATTAAAATCTTAATTTTACCACAGATAATTTAATAAACAAAATAATACTAGACGCGTCTAAATTAAATAGCTAATGATTGATTCCACATATCACTATATGAAAAAATAAAATGATCGGGTCGGAAATTAGCGATTCGTCGGGCACGTGGTGCGCAAACGGCCCTCGTCGGCGAACTGCCTACAAGATGGCCGCCCCGCCATCACGTCCATGTGACGTTCCGCAAGAATGATCAACTACCCTCATTCTTTTCCGACGTAAATGACAGTGAATGTCAAGTGTTACCATATGTTGCGCCGTCAAATACATTGTGGTTTATCATTCTGAAATCGCAGCTACCTGTTTCGTTTTTTATTGTAAACTAGAGGACGCCCCGCGGTTTCACCCGCGTAGTTCCCGTTCCCGTGGGAATACAGGGATGTAAAGTAGCCTATGTCACCCGGGGATAGTGTAGCTTCCCAACGGTGAAATAATTATAGTATTTAAACTTTCGGGACTTAATCGCCTTTTATTTACCTGATGTTTCGATCCTTTTATTTACCCGATGTTTCGATCGAATGGCACCGATCGTGGTCACGATCGGTGCAATTCGATCGAAATGTCGATCACGTCAATTAAGTCCCGAAATATATCTAATAAGGTGAAAGAATTTTTAAAATCGGTCCATTAGTTTTTAAGTTTATTCGTTACATACAAAAATATAAATCTTTATAATAATAAGTAGTAAGTAAAAGTAACCATTTTTGCAACATCATTAATTATTCATTGGTAGCGACCCGTACCCGTAAACATTCGTGGGCTCATGCACAACACTTTGCTGAAGATCATCACGTAATCAAATGCATAGTTTACGATCCTATAAATGACATACAGACAAACATTCATCTAATATATAAAATTCTCGTGTCTGAGTTTTCGTTGCCATACTCCTCCGAAACGACTTGACCGATTTTGATGAAATTTTTTGTGCTTATCCGGTATCTATGAGAATCGGCCAACATCTATTTTTCATACCCCTAAGAGTTTGTTTGTTTGTTTGAACGTGATAATCTCAGGAACTACTGAGCCGCATTGAAAAAATATTTTATTGTTGGATAGTCCATTTATAGAGGAAGGCTATAGGTTAAAACATCACGCTACGACCAATAGGAGCAGAGCAGCAATGAAAAATGTTGTAAAAAAAAAGGAAGAAAAAAGAAAAAAGGGAAAATTACTATCTATTATTCATGCCCCTAAGTGATAAGGGTTGTCCACCCCTAACATTTATAACTATACTATAATATTAGAAGAGAGAGAAGAGTTTGTTTGTTTGTGACACGAGAATTTTATATATTAGATTAAAAATGTGAAAGTAACCCTGTCTGTATGTCTATCTGTCTGTTACGCTTTCACGCTCAAACAGCTAAACCGATTTAGATGAAATTTGGTATGGAGATAGCTTGAGTCCAGAGACATAGGATAGTTTTTATCGCGATAACCGACATCCACGCGGGCGGAGCCGCGGGCGAAAGCTAGTACCTTATATTTTATGGAATCCCAAGTTCATGACAGGGGGTTTGCCAAATGTCCGGCTATGATACTTCTCATTTCCGGTTAGGCAACCCAATTTAAATGAGATCTGTTATAACTAGACACATAATCCAACGTGTTTTGTAGTTGTTCTTTATATGCAGGCAATCACTTATGTCTCTGATCTGAAAATTACCAGGGCGTAACTTTTCTAACTAGTTTGGGAAACAGTGATCTAGAAGATCTAAGTGACTTTGTTTTATAATATGTACATATAAATCTTTTCTGCAGACATAGTAGTATTGGTCTTCTGTATGAAAGAGAAAGTACAGTACGATTGCGAATTGGTGGATGGTACAAGTATTAATTAATATTTTTGGTTGTAAGACTTCTCTGTGTCCTCGCGATGTTTTCTTTCAGTTATCAATGAAAAATTAAAGAATAAGAATAAATAAACGGAATATTAATAATAAAAAGAATAATTAATAAGAATAATTAAAAAAAACTGGAAAGTGGGGGGGGGGGGACTGAACTTTTTACTGAAGTTTTTCTTTTAATTTCACAATATATACGACTACCGTGAACTTTTTAACAGACCTCACATCAACCATTTAGCTGACAGGGGACATTTGACTCTAATATTTCCCAAACGCATGCCTAAATCTGAAAATGGTCTTCACAGCCCGGAAACGTTTTTTAAAAACGGATCTAATGATACCCCACACGATGGGGTAGGCGAGAAAAAAAAATCACATCCCCACGTTACTTAAAGAGGAGGTACCCTAAAAAATAATGTTTGTCAAGATTTTATTCTTTCACTATGTCGGCGAAAGTAATATGCAAAAAAGTATTTATGCAAAATTACAGCCTTCTAGCACTAACAGTATCTGAGCTAAGCTGCGGACGGACGGACGAACGGACTGACATATCGAAACTTTTGCCATTTTGGCATTTAGTTATTTGGCCTCCATGTAGTCTCTTCATCATATAATTATAATCCCACCAAAGAAAATTATACGCATTACGAATTATAGCTTTGAAAATTATGTACTTACAAATTTATGTTTCAGACATCCTTGAAAATTTTAGAACTATTGACAATATAAATAAACTTTCGGAAGTTTATTTCACCTGAATTATATAGGCATGTCTGCTAAAGTAACATATTGCTTTAATAAATCTTTCTAAAAACAAAACTCGTTATTAAGAGCAATAAAGAACACTAAAAATAAAATAGGTACCTATTGTTTAATAAATTGAAGCAGCATTCTTTAGCGCGTTATGAAAAAAAAACATAGGTAGGTGCAGTTTAAAAAAACCTTCATTGCTAGTTAGCATAAACTAACGTGCATAAAGTTTACAATACTAGGCTGCCTCGATGGTGCATTGAAGAGTGTATGCCATTACTCGTTCAAACTAGATCGAGATCCCATGATAATGATCTGTGATCTTCGTCCAGATTGACTGTGTAACATGTTGGATAGATGGATCGCGACGTGTTACTACTAGCTGAATCAAGATGTATCAATCTATTGCGATCTTGATCAGATCACGATGTGAATTGTGCGTGTAATGGCCTATGATTGCTGTTGCAATTTGATCCACAAATTTTGTTTCTCCGAGTCTGGGTGAATCTACTGTTTATCCGTTAGTGGTATCTTTGTTACGTCTTTCGCGACATTGACGATTGGTTTATTTGACTTTTATTAAATTGCCTTTTTAGGGTTCCATAGTAAACAAGGAACCCTTATAGTTTTGCCATGTCCGTCCGTCCATCCTGTTAGTACCTACTAGAAAGCTGTAATTTGGCTTGAATATACGTATTACTTACACCGCCGCTTGGTGTAAGTTGTCATTGGAAAAGTATTTTAATATTATTATTATTCAATTTGGGGATACATTTGTGAAATATTAAGTGTGACAATTTGTTATTGTCAAGTGTGCCTCCCTGCCAGCTAAATGGTTGTTTAGGAAATGTGAAAAAATCAGGGTAGTAGTATATATATATATCTACCCTAATTTTTTATACATATACATAATTAAAGGAAATACTTTCACAGCTAAGGAGCCTTTACAAGTTAAGAGTAATATCAGACCAATTGAGAAGTAACAATAATTATCGTACAAATTCCATTTAAATAATATTTAACGTTGTAGTATGAAACAAAAACAACAGAAAACCTACTTGTTAGACTGCATTCATGTAATAGGCAACTACGAAACCCTACATTTTGCGTGTGTGTTTTTAAATAGGTATTCCTAGCTTGAACTTCATTAGATACTATCATGGCTATAATACATAAAAGTATTACTATGTCGTTGGTCTTATTGGTACATATTATATTATATTATTCCCATGAGCTAAAAATAGCGTTTTAAAAGGGTAGTTTAATTATCGTACTGTCTGTGGTATTTGTTTATGTAGATTATATCTTATGAATTCAAATCACATTGGTGACCCCGCCGTTATTTGAATACGCAACCTCGTGATTCAGGAACAAATGAAATTAGCCAAATTTTGCCATTGGCCTCAATATGCTACTCAAGTTTATGGCGTATCAGTAAATATTTTATATATAGCTTTAATAATACGGGTCTGTGATAAACAGATCAAGGGATCAATGTGACTAGCACTAGAATATTCAAGCGACACTTTACGTAACGTAAAGTATAGTAGGTACTATATCTTACTTTGAGACGTGTTCAAAGTTGTTTCTGTTCTACTAAGTATGCCTACCTAATAAATAATATTAAAAATGTTATGAGACAACTCAACAACTGCTATCCGATCCTAAACTAGGCAAAGCCTGCTTGTGAGTCACCTTAAATTGACAGTGGCCACTTAAATTTGAGTGGCGTTTGAGTATTCGGCTGTAAGGCACATTATCACTGTCAGGTCCTTATGTGTGACAGTTTACTAACCCCTTCCTTTAGTACTTTACTCCTTAACTGTCGACCCGGTAGCTCCCACCCAATCTCTATTTGATGATGACCTATCGTATTTTCATCCGATCAGTCAGAAAGATCGAAACAATGACAGCACATTGGGTATGCACGCACGGTTGTTTTATAAGACAATTTGCACTAAAATATCGCCTGCATAGGTAGTAGGCTTCCGTTATAATATATCTTCGTCAAAATTGATGCAACAAGTTGCCATACATGGAACAAATGGTTTCTACAATGATAACGACATCAAAATATAGTTATTGGCACTTTACCTCGACAGCTATTACCGTGATCTCGTATGTAATAACACAAGCCATTACTTTCTTTTATTACCTACTTGGTCATAATGGCTTGGATTGGAGTCATATTAAGCAATATTTTCATAAACTTCGTCATATTTTAATGGAAGCAATAAATTACGCTTAATTAATCTTGACCAAATTAGTTTCGATTGTCCCGAGAAGCACCAAAGTCATATACAATACCTGATTTCAAGATACTCTTAATATATATATCTGCTTCTATTTATTTATAGCGGTGGTAGTCTAATGGCCAAGGCATCGGTCTCGCAATCGTGTGGTCGCGGGTTCGAATCCTACACATTATACTACCGACGTGAACACACAAGCCACTGAGCTTAGCTGGAGGTGTTAACAGGATTGCTAGTAATGTGACCACAATACTACATTGCTAGTTATCTTATTAAAAAAAAAAAACTGTTTAAGTACAACCACATGTTTAAGTTAATTCTATTTACCTTAAAGTGACAGTAGTAGATTTTACGACGTTTTTCAATTGAGTTCGTGCTATAATCTCAATTAAAGTTTTAAAAAGTAAAGTTAAATAATTTGTTACTGTTTTTATGTGATTTTGAATGATTTTTTTGCTAATTAGCAACATATTAAATGTATGAAGAAAGAAAATGGTTGATCGAGACCCTGCAGTCTCGAACTCAGGATTCGAACCCGAACGGTTACGACGTAGAGACGGTCTACGCCGTAACCACTACAGCATGAAGAATTCGTCCTTCATATTATTACCTTCTTTCTGACTGTTTTTTTTTTGTTACAGGTGACCTGATGGATGTTCTAGCTTTATTTACGTCGTCGGTAAATTTCGTGCTGTACTGCTGCATGAGCCGTCAGTTCCGGTGTACCTTCGCGAGACTGGCTCGGCGCATGCTCTCACCAACAGTGGAACCCGCCAAATTTACCAATAAATTAGAGCCTACAACGCAGGTATCACAATGTTAGCAATAGATTCTTATTTTTAATGTTCGTAAAAATTGTGGCTGCTTTTCGTCGGTGTGTTTTTAAAATGAGTTATACGTTCACGAATGTTTATGGTTGTAATTAAATCGTGGGAAAAATATATATTTGCTTTACAAATATGGGTGATTCATTTCAGTAGTATTTGGCACCATTGTTCAGCTTTAATGTATGCAATATGATAAAACACTAGCTGTTCTGGCGAACTTCTTACCGCCCTGTTTCTTTAAGTTTTTATTTTCTTGCGTAAGAACCTTATAAAGAGTATTTAAAAACTAAAAAAATCGGGCAAGAACAAAACTCTTGCCCAGTTTTTTTATTCAGATAGAATATTTTATCATGGGCAAAATTTGGACGAACACACTTTACTGATTTCACACACAAAAAGTATTCATTCAGCTCTTATGGTTTGTCTTTAGTTGCTTAGTTTATTTACTGTAAATATAAATGTTTGATGAAGTAGTTGAAAGCAATGGGCTATATACCTGCTTTTTCTGTAAGTAAAAATATATAAATTTTCCCCCATTTCCCATTTATAAATTTTAGAGTTTATAAATGGGAAATGGGGAATCTGAACAGCAGACAAGCGGACGTTGTAAAACCATGAGCTTATCCCTTTTCACAAACATTCTAAGTGCAGAAAGAATTTTACGAACATTTAAATATGAAATTATTTTAGCCTAATCATAAACTGGCAAATAGAGACATTGCCTATACGTGGGTAGAAACAAATCTTTAACGTGGAACATAATACGGAGCATTGTTGTACTAATCTATGAGCTTACGAGAATCCAAATAAAGACAAGTCTTTTGTTAGCTTGTTAATAAATTATATTACATTTTGTTACTCCTTTTGAGAATTAATACCTATAGATAGCATTATTTTCATAAAGTTTGCCTTAATTAAGAAGAGGAAAAACAGCTCGTTATATATTTCATGCTTAGAGTACTTTGATAGCCGATAACGATTTGACAAAGCTAGTGTAACACTAAATATTATATCAGTGACAAAACCTTTTACAAATAGTTAAAATGCGGTGTTACACGACATTTGCGTACAATGATAACGCGTACAATAAAACCCCAAAACTACAAGCATGGGTATACCCATGCTTGTAGTTTCGGGGTTTTTTTTTTTACTAAACATGGGCCAAATTTATACTGAGTAGCTAGATTTTTGTAATTTTTTCTTTAAATCCACCTCCATGAGTACTCCCATGGACACAAGTGAGGACGCGTTCCCACTATGTCGTGACGATTAATTTGTCGTTAGACGACTGTCATCTCTAGCTGTACCCTTTATAACGTCTGCGTGCTAGCCGTTCTGACAATTTGTTGTGGGCCATAGTTAATTGTGTCGTCCTATATGTGAACACCTCTATTTTATAAACCTATCAGTGGCGGAGGGTTCATAGAACACCATTCTTTTCGGTTTCCCTTTTCGGAATATTGTATTTGAATTGTAGTTACATAATATTTTAGGTACAAAGAACTGTGACCACCAAGATAGATGTGTGGTGTCGGGTTACCTTAGAAATATTTGAACCCTTCGCTACTGATACCTATATACTCTCAGGGAACAAGCTCCACCTAATTTACATATAAAATAATGAGGAGTATTAGAACTTGGACTGTGGTGTATATAATATGGAAAGAAACTCCGACACCGTCTTTAGCACACTCTGAAGCCCAAACGGCTTAACGTATTCCTCTACACGTGATGTGTCATTGGATTCGTCTTAATTGAGAGAGTAACAGACGCTGTATTTTTTTAGTTACTTAATTAATTAAAAGCAGTAGAGTTTTTTTGTTTTTAAAACAATTCATATAATGTGAAAAATTGTGCAAAGATAAATTTTCAACGGACCAAACTTTCCAAGTCATTTGATCGACAGAAAGCCTTGTAATTTATTACAACCGATAACTCAAAGTTAACGCTAAAAAGAACACTGTGTTTAAAATACAAGTGATTAATGCTGACAATTTAGCAAAGTGGGTAACATAATAAGGATCTTTGGGCGATCCAAACCGCTCAACTAGAAGCCTAAATATTATAAATTCTGTTGGATCTACGCAGATCATTAGGAGGATTGATTACGTTCTGGCTTGTCTCCTAAGACGGACCTTGCACATTTTGAATAATCCATATTGTCGAAGGATTAGAACAACAATTAATTAAGCGAATAGACTCCACGGCCGCCTGTCCCGACACATCGATTAATACGTATTTAATCATCATAATGCTAGCGATTAGGTGTTGATGAGACATACCTAATTTATTCTAAAGCCTTAGCTACGTATATGTGTTTGGCTAAACGATATCTTTCAAAGAATCTTTGTGTCCTTTTTCGTATATTTTGTAGTATTGTGTCATGGTTCTCTGACATCCGTTTCGTCGATGAATGGATCACCGACAGAATTATTCACCCACGGTCATCGTCGTTAGAACCTTCTATCGACGATCGATTCGTAAACACTCATAGTGGAACCGCTGCCTGTGTCGACGAATAGTTCGACAATGCAATGTTCTGTCGACGAAACGCCCGTGAATCGTTCTATCGGTGATCCATTCTTGATACAATCCTCCCGTGATATAGGGATTTGTACATTGTTTGTGTTTGTCTTTTATAGAAAAAAACCGTTTAAAAACTAAATAATATGCAATCAATCAATCAATCAATCAATCAATCAATCAATCAATCTTTATTTGCGAACAAAGGTATACATACATTGTTGTTCATATTATAATTGCAAATTAATTATAAATGCTCATAATAGGTTAAATTTATATCGTTATTTTTTTCAACAGGTCACCGGGCCACTATAGCGCCAAATACCCGCCCTCATAAGGGTGGTAGAAGAGAGTATTATATAAATGATACAGGTACGTAAACACTTTTTGTTTTAAGCTTCTTCATTTTTCTAAAACTCGTCTTCAAAGCCTGTTATATTACCTACAAAACTTAGCTATCACAGCTATCATCTTACACACAAAAACAATGTACAATACATGTCATTTTATCAGTTGTAATAATAATAATAATAATAATTTATTTTTCTGCAACTGCACTTACCGAGGTAAAACAACAAAAACAAAAGTACCAACTGGAGCTCTTACCGAGGTCTTAATTTATGTCGGGTACTGTCTTAAGTGTCTCGCTCTCACAAAGGTAGGTACATACATTTTAAATTAAGACCTCTCTAAGAGCTGCAATTGGTACTAGATACCTACGAAACCTGTGTTATAGATCTCCAGGCTCTCTCTTGGTGATATAGAAATATACAAGTTAAATATTTAATTTAGGTACGTGCATTTATTGAGAGATGTGATAAAAAGATATATCAGCCGAGAGGTACTTGTGTTTGTAAATACACTAACCAAAGAAGTATAAGGAACTTGTGTAATAAGATTATCGCTAACGAAAATGTTTGCTACTGAATAAGTCTATTTGGCAATGACTTAAATCTGACTACAGCGTTCTTACAATATTGATAAACACGATAAGATTCCAATACAACCAAAGCAAGTAAGTTACTTATTATGATCTCACTCTTTGCTTAAGTTTTAGTTCAAAAGTAGCTGACCAGATTGCAGGAAGTGTGGGTGAAAAGATTTTGTAAAATCGGCAAATCTGCTTTTCCGAGAACCCTTGTTATGTACGGTCGTCCAGACGGTTGGAAATTAAATGCCACTTTTCACAATATTACTTAGATATTTCTTCATCATTTGTAGTTTACTGAGCGTGTATTTGTTTAGCAGTTATTAGCATTATTGTTTCAGATATTAGTTGTTAACTCGAGTTATGGCTTCATAATACCATGCATATTATAAAACTAGGTACCTACAATCAGCAATAAATGTGGTGTTTCACCATACATTTGAAGATCATTTGCGCGCCATAAGAATAAAAAATATTTATTTGTCAGACGTAGGTAGAATTACATTTCTGTTGTCTTACCAAGGTGTGCAATAGTATCTATATTATGATATAAGTGCAGTAAGTTGAAAGTTACAGCCGAGGCGATCTTGCTAGCCCTAGCCGTAGGCGAGGGCTACAAGAAAGCAGAGGCTGTTATTATCAAAGCGCACGTATGTCATAATTACGACGTTTTATAACATATTTGCGAGGAAATAAATAAAACTCTCTTTCTTAAACTAATAAATCTTTAATCACTTGTTAAAGCAGTGAGAAAAATAAAACAATTTGTAAAATTGAGCGATCCGCGCGCATTAGCACTTTTTGTTTAAGGCAAAGGCACAAAAACAGCCAGTATTACTAATAAAGTAAATTAATATTTTTGTGTTTTGTTACAGATAAATGGTTGTAATTTATGGTCAAAATTATAGAAATTTAAACATAGAAAAAAAAAATTAAAGACTTAAATGATTATTTATTATATTTTGTCTCACAAAGTGAATTTTATTCATAAAATGTTAACCACTTTCTGACATAAAACTCTTTGCTAAGATTTAAAAAAGTACCATTCCTTTTAGACGGAGCATCTTGATAAACCGTGCGTTTTACATTACAATAACGCACAAGTACCTACGTAATGAGATACATTACGATATTGAAAATGGTAAAATAAGAACAAATGTGTTGTAAATATTAATAAATTAACATGTCAGTCATTAAATAACAAAAAAAATAAGAAACAGAGACGCGCTTATAATAGCCTATCATGGGCATATTTCCTCTACACTGCGTTATGGAATTATTTTTTGGGGAAACTCAACTGACTGGCTCCTCGCGTTCAGAGCCCAAAAGCGTAGTATAAGAATTATGTTCGACATAAAAGCAAGACAATCGTGAAAACCGTATTTTAAAAAATATAATTTAATGAGCTTTCCTAGCTTATATATTTACGAATGTGCCTTATTTATAAAGCAAAATAAAAACTTATTTGCTGCAAGAGAAAGAAAACGCCACATAGGTAAATTGTGTGTTGTTCAAAGTAGGACCACTTTAATGCATAGGAGCGTATTTTGTAGGGCACCCCTCATTTATAATCATCTGCCTGCATCAATTAGAGAAATTGAAGAAAATTTTAAATTGAAGAAGGAACTAAATGATCTTCTAATGAATAAATGCTACTACTCACTTCAAGAGTATTTCGAGGATACCCAATACTACTCATCTTCACGTGATAATGATATTGTAATTATTTTTCTTTATTTATATATTATAGGATATTGTTTTATTAAAATTTGCACACCACAACAGTAAAATATGGATTGAACAGTACCTAATGTAACTACTAACACTATATGTACCCATGTTTAGCAAATAAATAAAATTGAAATAAAATTGAAATTGAAATATTTGATAAAATTAATAAAATACACATAAGTCACAATATATGTTAATACAACATTTGAAAATGAAAGGACAATTCTTTCTTAAATTGGGTGGATAATAATAATATCACAAATAATATTTATGTACCTAAAATATTAAAACAGCTAAACTTCAATTTATCAATAAATTTACAAACAATAAACAGTACATAGTTAATTAATTTAAAACATTCATTTACATCCAGGTATTCATTATCGAATAGAAGCAGAGTTGTAATAACTATTCTCGTAGTCTTGTTTTAAACTTATTTGTTGGTAGATATTTGAATAAAACAAAAAGTTGATTTTCCGTTGTATTTATTATTATAAACTCACTAATCTTAACTTTAGTGCTATTTTTGTAACATTGAAAGTTTTGACAAAAGTGGTAGACCATTGTACGAAACGGTTGATGTTGTAACCCATGTCTTTACTTCTATACTAATATTTTAAAGAAGAAAGATTTGTATTTTTGTATGTAGGTAACGAATAAACTCAAAAACTACTGGACCGATAGCAAAAATTCTTTCACTTATAGAAAGCTGCATTATCGGGAAGTAATTGGCTTTATTTTATTCTTAAAAAAATTAGAGATCCTTACAAAAACTGCATTTATATATAGTGAAGAAAAGTCCATACGTAGTCTATGCTAGTTTTACTATTTTTGTATATAACAAATAAACTTTAAAACTGCGGGACCGACTTCAAAAATTCTTTCACCATTAGAAAGCTACAATAACGGAGAGTAATAGAGGCATATACTGTATTGTTAAAAAAATACAGATTCTTATGAAAATTATAATAATGTAACTCAAGGTACAAAAAACTACGATATATACGATAACTATTTTTTTTTTTTTTTTTTTTTATTAGTTATTATTTTTTACAATCTTATTCTAATACATAAATCCTCGCCAAACGTAACCGTTTAACGGCGAGTATATATAATGATTTATATTTTCATAAATCTTTCACAGAGCTTTTTGGTCAACGATGGTAGGTGATAATAAAACGACCTATGATAATAAAAACAACATAATTTTACAATTATAATAAATTAACCACTATAGCTAATATGAATAATATTTTGGTTATATATTAATATTATTAATGATATAATTGGCCCCATCATAATAACATATAAATTCTATATAATATTCAGTTTTGCCATAATATGGGCTGTATAGTTAATTTAATGTTAAACAAATAACGCATGACTGATGATGCTTTATTTAGGTACGTAACATCAATCTGTGTTATTTGTTGTCTTAGTTTCCGACGTTAACTGTTACTTGGGTGATTTAGCGCAGTATCCATTAATTAAAATACATTAGTAAGTTATGGTTTGATGATATAGTTATATCTAATAAGTACTACAACATTTGAAGCATAAATTTGGTGTAACTTCAATATTAGGAGACAACTCGCGTCGCGTAATATATGTTTTTAGTTAGTTATTTTATTAAATTGTTCGGTTTAGATTTAAAACCTTAATCTAAATTTTGCATGCGTGCTGGCGAAATATGGTTGCACTTGTGTTTAATTTGTTACGTAATAATTATATAAACCTACCACCCATGCTTGCAAAATAAATGTCTTTGTCTTTGTCACTGTCCGCTATTTTGCGGATTACCGCCAATGCACCACGCACCGGGCTTTTCCCACATTATATGTCGATCTTGACATTGTAGAAACTAAACAAACAAACATCACCATTCGGGCCCACAGTCAACGAAATAAAGCTTGTTTTGACACACTCGTCTGAGTTTTTACGGACTTCCACGGACCGCACCGCACCTTTGAAGTTACCGACTCGTGGCGGTTCCGGCGTTAGAATATGCGCTTTTACAGACGCGCATATTCTAACGATGCGTCGTGCGGACTGGTCCGACCGCAAAATATATTTATTTATTTTAAACATAATGTGCAAATAATGTACAAAGGCGAACTTAATGCTAAAAGCATTCTCTACCAGTCTATGTAGGTGCAGAATGTTGACAGATGATTAACTTAACATTTACATACCTAAGCATAGCAAGGATGCTAGTTCATAAAACAAATAACTACTAAATCAAGTAAAATACACTAACACTAATACATACTAATATAAACATACATTATATATACCTAATAATATACACGTAAATACAATACATTTATTATATATTAAATACATAGTAATCATATAAGTTGCTAACGGTGTGAAGATTCAGCTAAATCGTTTATGTGAGCGTTTTATAACAATAATAATAAACTAGTTGCTGTCCGAAACACACAGAACCTACAAACCACAATAGCCGAAAAATTAAGAAAATATATTGAACTCAAGGATGAAATAACACGACTGTGGCACCTAGAATAAGTAACAATAGTCCCAATAGTAATCTCAACAACTGCTCTCTTACCAAAGCAACTACATCAATCCCTCAGCACCTTAAACCTACCACCGAATACTTACCTTCATATGCAAAAAGATACTTGTATATAATAAAAAAATGTACAACGTGATCCAGACAGTGCATACCCAGAACACACACACAAACACACACACACACACTAACACACACACACACGCGCGCACGCACACACACACACACACACACACACACACACACACACACACACACACACACACACACACACACACACACACACAGTCACTCCGCCAATCATACCCACCACATCACATGCTTTTAATAATTTCTTTACTGATGCCCACTTGGCCTAGGCCCGTGCCATCAGTTCTACCGGTCAATGAGACCGAGTAAAACAAAAGAACAAAATAATTATATACCATATTACTCATATTACAATCTCATTTTTTTTTTTGGAATAAATTCAACCATACCTTTATGCGAGCAATTCTTGTTTAATACATTTATTATAATCTGAATCTCGGCAAAGGCTTCAGTGATTTTCATAAAATTTATTAAGCAGAGGGTTTTGGGGGCGCGAAATCTATCTAGCTAGGTTTAATTTTTATTTTGTAAACCAGTTATCCAACTTAAAACTATGTTGGTACTACTACTATCACTTGCACAAGGTCTTTGTGAGTTATTGTGGCACTTGTCCGCGAAAGCGACGGTTTTGTAGGTACTGTCGCTGTTTTGTTGTTAAAACTCAAGAGGATGTACAATCGCGTGTCTGTATTGAAAAACAGTAAATGAAAACCCGTCCCACGCGTCCGCGCCAATTAACATTGTTCATGTCGCGTCGAGAATTGTACACTCAGCGTACCTATATGCAATGTTCTCCAAACCCTTTTGCGAATTCCTATTGGTTAGATGAACGTTAAATTTGTGACTACACAAGCTTTTGAAATTGGCGCGTATTCATAATGTGTCAAAAAACCGGGGAAGAGCATGTCGGACCATGCTTAGTATAGAGTTACGTTATTAAAATATAAAGGACACTTACGCCCTTTTGTTAAGAAATGCAGTTTTTCGGCAATAACTCAATGTTGAAAATAATTTCAGTTTACAGTATTTATTAAGCGCACTATTGTATTTTTTTTAACGTATATTTCCAAAAATATTCAATAGGTAAATCAAAAAAGTTTATTAGAAACCTAAAAATATTCTGGCGTCTCTCCATAGAATAGTCAAAACTTAAAATAACTATTTTAATACAGTAGGTATTTTAGACTCTAGGCGTAATGTTTTTAAAAGCACTGTAATCAGTATTCTTAAAATCTAAATTATATTAGTTAGTGTTAATGTATAATCACTGTACTTAGGTTGTAATACGCGAAAACGCTGTGGATTGTACATAGATTTAATTTGTAAGATATAATTAGAATTAAGGCTAAATGTACGATTGTTTGTTTTCCCAAATAAAATAATATAGATTCGGATATCAGAGATTTCGCGTCTGACTTAGTAAGGTATGCCGTTTATTATTATATCGGCAACTATCGAAGATTCGGATCTTCAATACATTGTACCGTTTATGTCTGACGAGTAGAACAATCTTTTCAATTTGACAATCTAACTATTAAGATATCCAATGATTCAAATATCATTACGATTCTAAATATAGCTCTGTGTAGGCTTTTATTTACTGTCGGGTCTTAGGTCTAAAGGGCTTAGAAAATAATTAATTGTTTCATTAGGCAGATAATCCAGCGGAATGAAGTATATTTAATAGGGTCCAATAATGTTCAGAACAATTTATTCTACCGTAATCGGACCGTGGTTTGAAGACTTATTGGATCCGAGAAGTCCAAATGGGTCAAGGTTTTCTGCCTATATTAATTGGTTGTGGAGCAATTTGGCAATTGAATAACACTTTATTGTACTTGCCAAAATTTTTGGTAAAAAGTGGTAAACTTTGTTTAATTAACCCTTCATTTAACTGTGGGCTTTTATAGACACGAATACCCTTTTAGCAAAACTTCTACCTACTCTTACACATCATATTATCGCAATTTATAATTAATTGGTGTCTTTGTCCCTCTAAACTTTGCCCATGAAAATAAGGTAGCCTTACAGAGAGATATTCTAAGCGTATGTCACCGCTCGTATTTGACGTTTATACGTCTCCTTATATGCTTAACGTTATACCTTTGTTTGCAAATAAGTACGTAGACGGTGGCACGAATGTTAATAGTCTAAAAAAATGGCCATACCTACTTCGCTTACTCCAATGATGTTGAAGAATATATTCATTCTTTAGACACTATCTAAAAAGATCTCTATTAATATTTTTTATGTTAGACATAGGTAAATAGGAAAAAGTATTGAAATAGGTTTAAAATTGTGCAAGTAATTTATCGAAAAAACTCGTGAAACGAACCTGCTGGCATTTAAAAGGGATTTATTAAATATCAGTAGGCAGGTATATATTGTTTGAAGCATGAAATCACCTACATAAAACTTCGTTATTACCTACCTACCCGACCTAGAATTGCGTCGTCCTAGAAATAGGTTAGGAATTGTAAAAATGGCGGCAAACAGACATGTCACTATTTTTACAGCTCTTCATTTAAATGTATGTGATTAAAAGAAGAAAACTAGAAAGAAAATAAACTTGAAACTGGCGTATGCAAAGAATGTGTGAGCCATAATCCCTAGCGATTAATATCGGAGGGAAGGGGGAAAAAATAGGGTAGACAAGGTTACATACTTAGTTAGAATCCAGACAGTTAGATTCAAAGGAAATAGTTTCATCCTTTATTAACTTTGAACATTGTATAGATAGTAATCCTAGACCCTTAAATATTTCGAACAACCTTAAGGATAGATTACGCTAAACAGGGTTCGTCTGTCAAAACTTATATAATAGGAGACAAAAAAATTGTGTGATTAGCCAAAAAACTTCTAGTAGATGTTCTGTCTTAATATGATCCCGTATATAACTCTTGAAGTTGCGGAAAAATGCTAAAACGAGGATTTTAGTATTGCCATAGTTATGGCGTTCGTAATCTATACTAATATTATAAAGCTAAAGAGTTTGTTTGAACGCGGTAATCTCAGGAACAACTAGTCCCAATTAAAATAATATTTTTCTGTTGGGTAGCCCATTTATCGAAGAAGGCTATATAGGCTATATAACATCACGTTACGACTAATAGGAGCGGAGCAGTAATGAAAAATGTTGCAAAAACGGGAAAAATGTACGCATACGAAGTTGCGCGGGACAGCTAGTCTAACATATGTACGAACGAATATTCCACTTTAATTTGTCCTGCGCTCCTGCGCACTGTGATGTACTTAATGGTTGTGTGCGGAAGAGTGAGGCGGGTTGCCGTGTCGTTGTGCGTAGCGCTAAATAAATAATTCGCTCGGTGTAATGCCCCCTTAAAGCATTAAAAATGAGTGAATCTTCGACATTTTAAAAGTATTAGTCTTCTTTTATTACGAATGCCACAAAGTTGACGTTGATTTAATAATTCAGGCCTAAGATTTTGACCTAAAATGGATTTAAAATAATCCGTAGATCTTCTCGAATCTCCACTGGGTTATCAGATTCAAGCTTTATCTGATTAAAAGTTAGATTGCTGTTCTATAAAATGTCACTTCTTTTATTATACATTTTGATAGTGCCTAGGTTTTTCTAGCTGATACATTTTTTATGTCTTATGCTACCAGGGGGCCTAGACAAAGTCACATTCGAATAGCGATGTCGTTAGTGGAAAAGGAGGTATAAAATTTATGGAATTGAAATATGTCACGTGACGTCAATCTAATTCACTTTTTCCATTCCATGGATCACTAATCTAGCGAGTGGTAAGACCACGTAGAAAACGATTTTTTAAGAATTCGACGTTTGCGGTGGAGAGTTGGAGGCCATAAACATTTTTTTTTTTGCGGACGATTGTTTGGAATTGACATTGTAGGTGTTAGCGAATTCGCCAAGGGGCGAATGTTCCTTGTCTAACCCCCCAGAATAGTAACTAGACCTATTCACTTTTCGAAAACACTTCTGGAATGGAATGAAATTCTTTAAGTGATAACATAAAACATTTGTTTTAACTAAGTAGGAACGTTTAGTTTGGAGAATAGCAAAGCAGTCCTCTCAATTATGAGACGCTGATTCATACTTTTGAGTTTCTTATCGTAAGAAGCCTTTATATACATTTTTAATTCAATATTAAATAAACCATTTAATATCAGACTGATATCCACTTTAAAATATTCATTAAGTACACCTATCTGCAATATTTATTATACTTACTTAATTAAATTGTATGTAATTTTAAATAAGTATAAACGATATGTATACACTTTAAATTGTTTAATAACAGAGTGCTGCGGTCTGTTAGTTGAATGGCTTAAACTTAAATAAAAATCTGGAAACAGCTTTATTACCATCTAAAATTAAGTGGAATAAAAATAATGCAAAGGTTTTCAAAATTACTTGAAATACTTAGCTTGATACCTACTTATTATTTACAACCTTGTTCGAAAGTTTTTTTCTCTAATATGATTGAAATTAAAACTAGAATGCAATTCATAAATTTAACTTTTAATATACCTATGTTACTAAGTACAAATGATACCTACAAATATTTTCTAATTTGGTAATGAGTTTTCAGACTCACTACAGGTATACTAATATTTTCATAAACTGATATTTTTTAAAGACTATGTTATTGATATGGAGATCAAAATTTTCGGCTCCAAAACGACTACAAATTCACGGTATAGGTACATACGGGTACAATTTATCATTTTAAAAACGAACCTAGCTATAACCTAGATTCTTGTTTAAAACGATACAATGTATGTTTACCTACTGTAGAACCCACGAATTATAATAGAATCTCTCTTTATTGATTTACCGAAAATAGATTATTTGTAAACATACGGATTTACTACAAATATGAACACCACAGTAATATATTGTAGCCACAAATAGTAACATTTTGATTTGCGGTTTCAGTACATATGATTGAAGGACGGTATAGTAAAGGATTTACATTATGTTGTCACGTACCTACCTACTTTATTATTGCAAGGTTCTTATAGCAGCCCATATAATGTCCCACTGCTGGGCAAGGCCTCCCCAGTAGAACCTACTTAACCACGCTTGGCGAGCGGGTTGGCGATCGTAGTAAGGCTTTAAAATACGCATAGGAAGCTGCTGCCCGTCCTCCAGTGTGATATCCCTTAGTCGCCTTGACGACACCTACAGGAAAAGATGGGGTGGTGGTATTCTTAAACCGATCAAAATTAAAATGCTGTAACTTTGGAGGTTGTTGGTAAAATAATATCGCATACCTACCGATAGTTGGTGTTTATGTTTAGGCTTCAAAGTAACGTGATTAATTTATTGGTTGACTGTACTATAATATACCTATCTATTATTTATAGGGCAGGCAGGCTATAGGCTATTTATTCTGTGGTATAGGTGTTTGACCGGTAGTGCTTAGGTTCAGCCAATTATAGAGCTCCCTCAAGCGTGATGACATTGATACCAATTTTAGAGTATCTATACTCTATTCATTAAAAAAATAATTATTAAAATCGGACAACAAATAGGCCAAAATCTGTTTTTTGATGTTGCGTTACTTGTGAAGCAAATTACTTTGGCGTTGTTGCATCAAACCAAATCTGCAAGCGGAAACGAATTTGTGAAGTTCTGCACTAAGTTTGAACAAAATTTAATATCAACTGCCACAAACGCTATGAAGAACTAATTAGCAATCTTGGAGCAAGTCACAGAAGGACATTTTATAATGGCCAAATTAAATGCAATTTATTCTTAAAGCGCTTAAAATCATTTGGTTGGGTATTTCTTTTAACTTTGAAATGTTAAAAAAAATATATAATTAAAATCGTCGCGTTTCTTTGAACTAAATAAGAAATAGCCAGATTTTTTTTTGACGTGATGACGTCTTTTAAATCGATGATCGGGTGCACGTACGAAAAAGGTCTAAAAAAAGTCACGTTATTGATTGGTTGCTAAGCAACAGCGAATGGCGATTGCAGTGACATGACATGCGATACTATTGGAATTAAGTGATAGATGGAACTCATCTATTCATTTAGTTAATAAACTAAGAGGTTTTTGTTGCGTTACTTGTGAAGCAAATTACTTTGGCGTTGTTGCATCAAACCAAATCTGCAAGCGGAAACGAATTTGTGAAGTTCTGCACTAAGTTTGAACAAAATTTAATATCAACTGCCACAAACGCTATGAAGAACCAATTAGCAATCTTGGAGCAAGTCACAGAAGGACATTTTATAATGGCCAACTTAAATGCAATTTATTCTTAAAGCGCTTTAAATCATTTGGTTGGGTATTTCTTTTAACTTTGAATTGTTAAAAAAAATATATAATTAAAATCGTCGCGTTTCTTTGAACTAAATATGAAATAGCCAGATTTTTTTTTGACGTGATGGCGTCTTTTAAATCGACGATCGGGTGCACGTACGAAAAAGGTCTAAAAAAAGTCACGTTATTGATTGGTTGCTAAGCAACAGCGAATGGCGATTGCAGTGACATGACATGCGATACTATTGGAACTAACGCTGTTGCTTAGCAACCAATCATTAACCTTAGTTCAAGGCGAATGGCGATATGTCATCAATGTTTTCTTACGACGCGACGTTATCATGTAAAATTGTCGTCTGTAAACTGACTTTACAGACAACCATTTTTTTTATAAAAGATAACTAGCAATGCGGGATTGGTTCCCACATTACTAGCAATCTTGTCAACCCCTCCAGCTAAGGTTAGGTTAAGGAGTTCACGAGTATAATAGATAGGATTCCCGATTCCCCGATTGCGAGTCCAATGCCTCCCATTAGGCTAACGCCGCTTTAACACATTTATATATATATACAGCTACACAATTAACTTCTGACAGTCTAAAAATAGAACGCGGAGAAAATCAGTACCCTAATAAAATTTAACTTAATTTATACATGAATGTATCGATACTGAATAGAGGGAAACTGTCTATGAGCTCAAAATAGAACATTTCCAACACAATTTCCGCATTCGTGACGCGTTTGATGAGCTCCTTGATATTTCTAAAATAGTAACGAGATATTATTATCACACCTGTATT
Source organism: Herminia tarsipennalis (assembly GCA_945859575.2). Classification (NCBI taxonomy): domain Eukaryota; kingdom Metazoa; phylum Arthropoda; class Insecta; order Lepidoptera; family Erebidae; genus Herminia; species Herminia tarsipennalis. The sequence goes on from OX243840.2 coordinate 14,977,019, forward strand.
TACATAAAGAAAATACACTTCTCATTTCTCTGCCTACATTTTCGTTCCAATTACTTACAATGTTAGATGTATTAAACCTATACTGGGTACTGGGTATATATTTTTAATTTAGTTGTCTTTCTTCCTTTAATATATTTTCTACGTAAACAGAGCTTGACCAGACACCTTAAGGTATGTTTTTCGGAATTAAATACTTTGTAGACACACCTAATGCTTAACTACGGTATTAGGTTTCATTTAACCCTCCCGGCTAAGCTAGCCCACAATCTCGGTTGTGTAATGGATGTAATAGTAACCTCTTGGTTGAGAATCGGTTACATTAGGCTCAGTGGTCTAGTCATCAATAAACATAACGAGCCAAAGGTCTGACCAAACAGCGGGCCTAGTAATAATTCCCATCCTATAGTATTCCACAGCCTAGAGACCAAAAGTACAAATTACCAAAAGTACAGAAAATCATAAAAAAATACATTTTTACTACACTTAATCCAATTTAGATGGTTTCAAGCGAATCAAAATTACGTGAGATTTGCCAACACCCCCCCTCCCCTTCCCATACGTAAGATTGGTAAGATTCGGCTTGATTGACCCCTCCCCTTCCCTAAAAACCTCACGAAATGCCTATTTACAACCTCTTGCTCGAGCAACGCACACATTAAAGACATCGTTTCGTCGCATTTGACTGCCTCTGTGGCGCGGTGGGAGTGCTACGCAAGAGGTCGTGGGTTCGATCCCCACCCAGGATAAAACTTTGTGTGATGAGCACGATGGTTTATTCTGTGTCTGGGTGTTATTTATTTATAATATGTATGTATTTAGAAATATATAAGTATGTTTATCAGTTGTCTGGTTTCCATAGTACAAGCTCTGCTTAGTTTGGGATCAGATAGCGTTGTGTGAGTTGTCCCAAGATATTATATTATCGTTTAAAAACATGGAATCACAGTCCACATACCACTTTGTTCGGAAGGCTTTGACTCTAGATTCTGTGTCTGTGAGCAATGTTGCGATGTACAGTCGCGGAATGAAAAATGTTCATCACCTTGAAGTCCAATTTTTCTTGAACCGAATCAAGGTACAGTAAATCCAAAATATATGTTGTCAAACTTAAAATAAGGTTTTACTCAGATTAATAACTCAACAACCAATGAAACTTTTAAATAAAAACTTTTAAATTAAGAATGTATGGTTGACATCCATTTGACAGCTTCTTGATAGACACGAATGACAGCACGGCTATTTTTAAAGGCCACATCCACAATGAGAAATAATTCATTTCTCGATTCCCGTAAAGTGAACCAAAAGAAACCATGGGTGACAAGAGCGCAATTTTGACAGAACTAACACTGCTTTATCTGTCATATTATAACACATTATTTTCACTTAATGCAATCAGTGGCAGAGAGTGAAGTGATAGATGGAACTCATCTATTCATTTAGTTAATAATCTAAGAGGTTTCAGTTCAACTCGTCGTAGTAAAGGAATATTTCTCTGAATAAATTTAAACTCTGTTAACAAACAGAGCACAATTTTTAGAACATACGAGTTTTCAACTCTCTATTGTGATACATAGTTTGAAAAGGTAAGATGTGTAGGCAAAGCGTTAAATGAGTGTATATAATTATGTGCGTTGCCCGAAGTTCTTCTTTACTATCGGTATTTTGTGTCAATAGTGTATCGAGTAAAAATATATGGACAAATAAGGAACGCGTAAAGAATTTACGGTGAGATGGGACGAGGGCCGGTGCCACCTAATGAAGTAACAGATAATTTAATATTATTATCGATGTGCCCTGCCTGGGTCGCCACATGTTTTCGATATTTCAGAGTGTCCATTCGTGTAAAATATATATTATAGGAAAGTAGTATATCTGTTATATACGAGTATGTGACAGTGCCCAAAGCCCTGAGTTAACTTAACGAAATTTGATCATCGCAACAAATTGAAAAGCTTTGGAAGAAACTTCTTAGATATAATACATATAAAAGGCTTTTTGAAATCACATCATGACATGACTGGGTCTGGCCTGTTGGTCTAGTGGTTAGTGCCTTTGACTGCTAAGCCGGAGGTCGTGGGTTCGATCCCCACTCAGGATAAAACTTATAACTTATTCTGTGTCTCGAATGTTATTTATCTATAATATGTATGTATTTAAAAATAAATAAGTATGTTTATCAGTTGTCTGGTTTCCATAGTACAAGCTTGCTTAGTTTGGGATCAGATAGCGTTGTGTGAGTAGTTCCAAGATATTATATTTTAAAATGTTACATTTTATGGCTTTAATAATAATAATATTTTATTTAAAGTAACTTTGACTCAATTTGTTACTAATAATATTTTACTTACAACTATGTTAGTAGCTAATCTAAACAAAAAGTATAAAAATAGTATTTGCCAACACAAATCACCGCTGTATCATTCCATGTGAAATGGCACAGCAATGATTCATGTAGACACAATCAAATCTATTTACAATCATGTTCATGATGCTGTTAGAGCCGACCCGAACCCGTCGGAGCAGGGATACACACCTTTTGCGCATTGTGGTGTAACAGTAGCGTAACAATCAAGGCGTGCCTCCGCTAACATTCTTGATGCGCTACAGAAACGGGGCAACCCCTACAGCACCCTGAATGCCTTGCTATTATGTTGTAAGACTTTTGAGTATATCTGGCCCACAGGTTGCACGTGTAAAAAGATGTACAAAATGCTCGGAACAATGTGATTTTCAAATACTGAAAAAAGTTCATAATCTTTCGGCTTAGCTTGCAGGAACTGTTCTCCACTACACAAAATATAAAAAAAAACTCTAATTCTCAATATCAAAATCCATTGCGAAGTTTTGAAGAAGTTGTCGGGGAAACAGGTAGATGGAAACAGCGTCTTTATTTTTAACTAATTGGATAGGTAATCTTAGTCAAAACAATATTAAAATCGATTGAGAGGTTTTGAAGAAGTAATGGGGAAACAGACAGACGAAAACAGCTTTATTGCTTTTAACTAATTAGAGAGGTGAGATAATATTCACGTGTCTACAAATTTCTATTTCAAACATTTTCTATAGGTTTATGCGATATTAAATGTGAATACGTAGGTATAGTTCATGCTGGCTTTTATTGTATGGCATTCCAACGCGTTTTACGAAATACGAATTGTTTCGGCGAGAAATGTGGTATAGCGACTAGCTATACACTGAGAGAATTCTGTTGTGGCCAATAGAATGTACCAAAATAGAGCAACGGATGTTCAAGCAATATGTGACGTAACTCAAATAAAGTCTCTCAAAATGGAATTGGGCGAACCTGCCTGTCTCGGACAAAGATACATCTGATTGGGTCCCAAAAAGGGTAGGTCAAATAATAATGTGTTACCCCCTACATTTCCTTCATTCATTCGCACATTCTTCATTTCATTTGCACTGGATAGGGTCTTTGACTCGTTCGATCTGTCCCAGGTAGCTGCCTGGAGTAATCTAATTCAAAAACATATCTAAATACACAAGTGTCAAGTAACTATATAGTGGAGTTGAGAAAAGTTGTCGAAAAGTGACACCCTCGATGTTCATATGTTTATTATATACAGTGTGGACCAAACCAATACCCCCTGGAGAGAAAGTACCTAAATATTTGAGTTAGCTAATTTGACTCAAAGGAAACATTCCATTTAAAAAAAAAACAATGCCATTAAAGATTTTCTAAAAGTTACTTGACAGAGCCGGGAATCTAACCCGCTAAATGTAGATAATAAACATCCTGCGTTTATAAGATACCGAACGAAAAAGTCAATAATTAGGAACAAATGTCTCTAATATTTATTGTTTCTAAAATTTCAGGAAGGCTATGAAATTTAACAATAAAAATATTAAATGTCAAGGGCAAGACGAAGCAGAATCACTAACTATTGAAAATGGTCAAATAGATCGAGTGTGGCTTATAATTTTGAATCATCACACCTATAACTTTAAGCAAAGTGATATGCAACTTTAACGGCAGGTCTCAATAATCTAACTATCGATGGATTTGGCTACTAGAGGTATATATTTGACATAAGCTCCATACAAAATATGTCAAATTCTACCTCTAGTAGCCAAATCCATAGGTAGATTATTGAGACCGGCCGTAAATGAGAAAAGATTCAATCTTTGCATTGTGGTTGGTATTTAACTACGGTAACTTGTTTTTATTTTGACTATTACCTTATCTTCTTTAGATTTTAGATGCAATGTTTATTAGAGAGATTTGTTCCTTATTATTGACCCCTTTATTCTGCATTATAAAGACACAATGTATTTCTTTCTACATTTACCAGGTTCGATTCCCAGCTTTGATAAGTAACTTTTAGAAAATCTTTGAATGTCATATCAGCGAAATTTGCTAAATCAAATGTTGGGAAATATTTCGGGTTCTTTCCCTCCATGAGGCATGGGTATGGTCCAACCTGTACTTATAACCTGTTCTTATTTTACCGTGGTTGTACCACTATAGCAACACCACGAGTAGATTTTTCTTTTCATTATAGCATTCGAGGTTTTATTTCATAAATTGAAAAAATACCTTCACTGCAATATTGCTAGCATTAATTAAAAACGACGCAGACTACAACATTTTATTAAACTAAGGGAGACGTGGAACATTGACCTTCACTCATCTTATAGCCAGATGTGACATTTTTTTTTTCTTATGATTACTTGCCGATCGAAAAGTGCAAAGCACAATAATATTTCATGAGTAGATTTTGCAGGCAATTAAATTATCTATTAACTTTCGTAACCATTAATAGATAATTATGTATTTCGTAATCAATTCGAATAAAATATATATATTTTCGTAATTAAATTATCTTTCCTTCGATACCATTTTTAATGGCTATCATATCAGAGCAGTGTAGTTACCTATATTGTCTTACCTGTTCAAGTAGTAGCCATAAACACACTTATGTAGGTAAGCTTACTAAAACATATTCTCTATGTTAAAAACTATCAGTTGAAACTTAATTTATTCGGTTTTATCAAAAGGGATATTAGGAAGGTTATGAAAAATTGATCTTAAATAAAGAAAAATTTATATATATTTATTTCAGACAATGTCCATAAAGTTATAGTACAATTACAATGCATCCATTTTGTTTATTACTTTTGCCTAAATTTTTAATGTAATTAGTTGAATTAGTGGAGAAGCAACTGACTCCTGTTACACAGTTATATAACTAGCACAGGAGTCAGAGCCTCAAATATTATTGTAATTAGGTTTTTTTTCTTTTTCTTTGGTGCCAATAAAGATTATTATATTATTTAGTTACAACGATTATTGCATCTGAGTACGAATTAATCCTTTCAGAATATTAGAGTTCTGTCTATCAGCGAGACGTTTAGAATGCCGTTTGAACTGATCCTCAACTCGACGAACATGCCAGAGGCACTACAAAATCGAGGCAGTTCCAACAGCCCTATATTGGCCGCGCAAGGCATTTAATCGATCTCTGAATGTAGTTGTTCCATAGGCTGCACGTGTAGAACGTCTGACAAAAAGCTCTAAATAATGTGTGTTTAACTTGGTTAAGTACTTACAACGTGTGAACCTACGGGCCAACATATTACTCCAAAAATAGCCATAAACCCTTTTTTATTGACAAACTTTCATAGTCGTGTTTATAATAAAAAATTAAATTATAAGAATATAAAAACCCGCCTGCACACCTGGTTTTTTTATTCTTATAATTTATTTTTTTATTTAATACTTTTTAGTTGTTGTAGGATGTAACCGATGTAGCAACTTACTTTTATCACAGCTATTGTCAAGTATTGAAAATTGAAAAAAACAATGGTTGCTAACTAACTTTTTTAGTATTACAGTCATAATCATGTTATACCTTTTTGAAATGCTTATGATGAGCTCTTTAATTTGATACTCAAATTGCAGTATTCGAAACAACTTTTTTTTTCACACCTCTTTATTTTGAAATCTCATCGCCGCCATGTTTGTTTTTTTTAAAACGTCACCTATCTAAGAACACTTGGGCGATTAAGACGAATCTAACGATGTGTGAATTGTATAAATCCGTTCAGTGGATTGTGAGATATCAGGTAATAAAGAATATTACATACATACATACAAGATACGCGCGAAAAACATACCCTTCTTTATAGTCGTGTAAAAAGTATGTCTCATCTGTTAAGGTCGATGTTCAGCGTCTCTTAGACCATTAGTTCTCTTAATGCCAATATCGTTGGGTGGGCGTTCTTTGTGGTTGTGAATTTTAAATTATTTCTTCCGAATAGCACATCTGGTACTCGTAATATTCAATTTGTATAATATTTAATATAAAAACTCGATAGATTAAAAAAGATTAAACATAGTATGATTGATAAGACATTGACTGATGAATTTTTGTAAAAACAAAATAAAATTTAATTTTTGTGCCTCCTGCGAAACGTAATACTTTTTTTTCTTTTAAAAAAAATGAAGCGCATTAGGGTACAAGCTCTGTGTCGCGAGGGAATTTAGAAACATACAAGTCACGGACACAAAGTACACCCAAACTCGGAAAAACAATTTGTGGATCACACAAAGTGGTGTCCCGTGTGGGAATCGAACTCACGACCTCTTGCGTAGCCGTCAGACACGTTTCCACCGCGCCACAAAGGCAGTCAAGTTAAAAATCGAAATTTAACAAAATTTTAAAAATTCTAGTTCGCTATCTAAATGTGTTAGTTTAGGTTTGATTACCTTCTTTTGTAGATGAAAACATTAACTTTATTGTGTATTTCAATTTTAATGGTGGCACACTTTCTTCCATGACAGCCGTCATAGGAAGACCACCCCTTTGTTCATCCCCCAAAGGATCTCGCTATGCCAACGGTAAATAATTGCTTTTGAAGCATCCATAAACGCCGTTTCGCCGAAATCGATCAAATGACTTATCAGGCCTAAAAGGCCACATTTATTATCGTAAAAAATCATCGCACCAAAATGTTCTCAATGCAGACCCATTTTTAAATGAGACGCGATAATTGAATTTGGAACTCAAAAAAATGTGGAGGGAAATTTGAAATTCGAACCTTTTTACTTTTAAATAACCAAATTTATCAAAATAATTACAAGTGACCAGTGTCCCTTAAACATAATGGCTTGGTATCTATATTCACGTTATTTTTGCAAAATTCTTGCCATTTATATGACTTTGCACAAAATTATCTCCAAAAGTATAGTAGATAAAAGAACTTGAATTAGACCAAATAAATCCATATTTTTTTCTGCAATTTAAATGTAAAAATCACCAAATGGGTAGGTACAACTCGACTTCGACGCAGGGGGCACAGATTTAAATTTTAATCAGTTACCATGGATGAAAATAATGAACTCATCCGTTCTTTATCAGCAAAGAGAATAAGCTTCTTACCACGATCTGAAAACGAAACTCTTTTGAAATAATCCCCTCTGTGACATCGACACGTGGTTCATACAATAGCCTCAATCAGGAAAGTCAACAATAACGAAATATTGAGACAAAGAAATATGACACTCACTATACGACTTTCTCAAATATAATTAGAACTGTACTGTAGTACCTACATAACAATTTATATCAAGTAACGTTATGAAGAATAAATGTAAAGGAAATTACGTCACGTAATAGATTACCAATTTATTTTTAGATTCAATCGTCCAATAATAAAATATTTGCGAGAAAGTTGATACAAAACTGCGACTACCCACAACATAACTATTGTATTTGCAGTTTAATATCAACTTTCTCGCAAATATTTTATTATTGGACGATTGAATCTGAAAATAAATTGCTCATCTATTCATTATTCATACGTATATATAGTTTACCCAAAAAATTGCTAAGTCGTAGGCCGTAACCTTAATGAATTGCTATAATTAGTGATTTCGTTCTTTTTTCTCCGAAGGCGCGGATTCAAGGCGGGGGCAAAAGGGGCGATGGCTCTCCCCCCACCCCCCAGACTCAACTAAAATATGTAGTACACTAGTAATTTGCACGCTCTAAGGAGCAGAATATCCTGAATTCTAATGCTTGTAACAAAAAAATGTACCATATTCGAGCGAATAAAGATTTGAATTGAATTGAAAGACCTTTTTTTGACTGGTGGTGCAATTGCCTGCCACCATCCCGGGTTCGACAGGGGTGCCTAGTGTACCCGTGTTGTATCACATGCAACCCCACCACCGTCATGATAGTGACTCACACCTGACCGGTTGAGTCTACTGTTGCCCCCCCCCCCCCCCCCTGAACAAAGTTCTGTATCTCCGCCTGTTTCTCCGTGCTTCTATTATTATATAACTGCCCATATCATTTGGGGTCTGCCCTCTGAATATGTTTGCGCTATTCGGTTCATTCATTAATCATTAATGACAGCCGGAATTGTTTTTTTTTTTTTAAAGACGACTACCGCAGTACCAGGTACAAGCCCTGTGTCACGGGGGACTTTACAAACATACAAGTCACGGACACAAAGTACACCCAGACCCGGAACAACAATTTGTGGATTACACAAAGTGGTTTCCCGTGTGGAAACCGAACCCACGACCTCTTGCGTAGCAGTCGGATAAACTCCCACTGCGCCACAGAGGCTGCTGATTTGTCAAGATTTCTCCACCAAGTAGCTCTTGGGCGTCCTCGGGTTTGTTGTCCTACGGTATTTTAAGTACGATTTTAACTAATTCTTCACTTCACGGCGCATCACGTGTCCGTCCCACTGAAGATTTTCCTTGTAATTAGTGATTTCGTTATCACATTGTAATTAAAATAAATCCTTGGCCTAAATCATTTTGGTAGGTTTTAAATTCTCTCTTCCTTATACTTACATAAGTTGGCACACAATAATAGTACAGGTAGATATACCGTTATTTGCCTTAAAAGCTTTACAAAACCAAAACACGTGTCCCGGTAATTATTATATCCAGCTTTTGTATTAATTTTAATGAACTCATTTACCGCTGTTCATTGTAATAAGTAAGTTGCTGACAGTTTTCCATTCGAAAATAAACTAAATGCTGTTTGTATAGAACTGCCTTTTAGGTATGGGGTCAGTCTTTGCGCAGATAATAATATTAATATGCCATATTATTTTAAAATTCATTTTTAGTAGGTCCGGGCCAGAGCATACTCTTGCTCGTACCATGCTCAGTGTAGGGTTCAGAAGCCGTTGCCGTATGAAAAAATCCGATCAGAATAATTGCATCAGCAGAAGAGTGTATGTTCATGGCACCTACACCCTTTTGTTGAGAAACGCAGTCTTTCGGCAATAATTCAATGACGGTATGTCTGATCATGTCCGAAATAAAAGTTTAAAGTATTTGTTAAGTGCTACCTTTGTCATTTTATTAATATTATTGGTCACACGGTTCAAAAATAGAACCTCCCCCCCCCCTTATATTTTTCACACAATTTATGCAACTTATATGTAGATAATATTATTTCCAAAAATAATCACCTAATCAAAAAAGTTTATCAGAAACCTTAAAATGTTTTTAAAAGACTATGACTATGTTGTTGTTTGCTAAAAAAAAACTGCTTCTGTTACATGTATGGATTGCCCCCCCCCCCCTTAAAATATTTATTTTATTATTTGCTATTAAACTAAGTAGCGGCTACTACAAGACTACTTTCCACCAAATTTAGTCAATAGTCTTTTCGTAAAATGCCTGTGACATAAGGACAGACAGACGGACATGACAAAACTATAAGGCTTCCGTTTTTACCATTTGGCTACAGAACTCTGAAAAGATACCAAAGCTTATAGATCAAATATGAAGCATCAAAAAGGGTTTGAAGCGGGCGGTAGCCTAATGGCTAAGTCATCGGTCTCGCAATCGTGAGGTTGCGGATTCCAATCCTACCTTTTATACTACCGACGTGAATCCACTCGTAACACAAGCCTTTAAGCTTAGCTGGAGAGGTTAACAAGATTGCTAGTAATGTGGGACTCAAACCCACATTGCTAGTTATCTTTTTAAAAAAAAAGCAAAAAAAAACTACGGCGATATCTACTGCCATCCGCCAGAGTGCGTTGGTCTTAATAGGTTCTGAAATTGTATTATAGAATAGGGAAACACGTGTAACCAAATATTAAAATTACAGGTAACGTTTTCCATTAATATTTTTTCAGCTCCTATTTTCTTACCTCCTCTTTTATTAAAACCATCGGGTATAGAAAATGAAGAACAAACAGAGCCACTGAGTTATTTGCAAAAAATAACGAGACGAAAGAGTTTGATAATAGAGTTTTCCGTTTCCCAGAAACAGAACCCTATTACGGTAATTATCTTTATTTAAATAAAACATTTTGTGAATTTAAATGGTTCTAGAGGGAGTGATTACGTTAAAATTTAGCTTTCACGAATGTAAGTGTTTCGCTAGTTACCAAGGACACGCATTTACGATATTAGTTTAGATTTAGCAGACATATCATTTAATTAGTTTACATAGTTTCAAAATGGCTCGGGTAATTTTACCCATTAATTCTCCACGTGAACTTGTGGAGTAGAACTCTTACCTTTAGTGAATGTTCATACATAGTGCTAACAGTTTATTCCCAGAATACCTAGTTGTTCGTACTTTGTTCGGAGTCTGTAATATCACTTTACCTATCTTTAACTGTTGCTTGTGAAGTTATTTTAAAATTTTGCTGACTCAATTAAGTAATGGTAATTTGGTTAAAAGGTTGCCGTTCTTATTCGTTGATTATCTAACTTACATTTATTTATTATGGTATGTTTTATCTTTGTCAGCAGGGAATCATAAAAATATGATCAAAATGCCATAAAGACGTAACAAACGACAGTGAGACACGAATAGATTCTTTTGCTTTTATTATAATATCTATTATGTGAGTAGCGTCGGCTTCGCACGGATTTGTCCATAATTTATAATTTATATTATTTAGGCATTATTGGTAATTCTCTAAATTATTATAGCACTGGCGGCTCTCACGCTATCCAAAAAAGATAGCGTAGAGTATTAACTACTTTTTTAACCTCTTATAGCAAAAAGCAATAAATTGGATTCCTTTTCATTAAATATCTTACTAAAACTGTAACTGTAATTAAGAATGTTACTAAAACTGTACTAAATATGTAAATAATTGAATGAATTTAAAAACAGTAACAATCCGTTGCGTATTACGAAATAAACGCACAAACAGACGCGGAAGGTGACTTTCGGTGTACCTGCAATCCGCCAGTAAAGTAGTCTAGTCAGTTTTGATTAAACTTCCTGTGTAACCAAAATAGCGTTACTATTGAGCCTACTGACTGTCAGAATAGTTCTCCAAGGGAAAATCAATCTTGTAGTTTTATGACGTGCATACGAATTTCAACTATATGGTGATAGACATATAAGAGTCTGCGATCATTTCAATCATGATGATACTAACGTTATTCACACCTACACAGCTGGAAAAACTACCTAATTCTGATACGATACGAGTATATCCGAGCCCCAATTAACTAAACATTAGGTAACTTGCACTAAGTTCTGGTTAACAGAGATTTACATGTAGAACGAAATGAACTTTAAGTACGTTTGCCGTCTTCGTAAATATTTAACTAATCCTAATTGACGGACTAAACTTCGACTTAAGATCCTGTTTACGCTAAACTACGTTTAAACTTTACAGAATATTTGATTGATAGTGGTGGATTTAGTGTTCGTTAGTAGATTTCACATACACTAGAGACTTTTGATGTTGCTGGGAGTTAAAAGCGGTTTACAGATTCGATTTAAATTGATTAGCGCCAAGGGTGAATTAAATCGAAGCGTATATCTGCTGCTAGTTTTTCAGACTGATCTAAGAATTTGTTTTAAACAACATATACGCGGGATAGCTTAAATACTTCTGGTGCGAAATGGCAGCAGGGGTCTTAACCCTGCGTGGAGACTCCGCGCAGCTCTCCGGGGGCCGAGTTACCTAGATTTAGATTAATTTCCTCGTTTCTTCAAAGGTACGATAAAAAGGTTTATTTAACCACAAAACATGAGCTCGTATCGGTCCACTGCTGGACATAGGCCTCTACTAATTTTCGCCACACAACCGGTTCTCTGCCTTCCGCATCCAGTCAGTATCCCAGCGACCTTGTTTATAAAATACGCTACGGACATAAAGCACTGGATCTAAAAAATGGCTGCAACAAAGAAAAAATTAAAAAGAAAAGTCGTTATGAAAAATACATAATATTGCTATGTTTAAGATGAAAATGTTCTAGATAACGTTTGGCATAAATAAAGACATTATTGAAGACATTGCCGTGTGGTATCACCCCATATCAAGTCAAGACGACTAAGTATTTCCCATCGGAGGACGGGCAGCAGCATTCTTTGAGTGTTTTTAAAGCCTTACTGCAATCGCCAACCCGCTCGCCAAGCGTGGCGATTATGGCAATATGAAGGTTCTACTGGGAAGACCCGAGTCCAACAGTAGAACATCATATGGGTTGTTATGTCTATATAGTAAAGACATACTGCGTTAATGATTAGTTAAGTTGTTGTTATTTTTTTTTTCTATAAAGAAAACTAGCAATGTGCTATTGTAAATAGATACCACGGCAAATACTAATGGGTCAATTAGTGTATCAGATATATTTACTAATGTCTAGTCTTCGCCTTAACGCTTGACGATACACTTTATAAGGATTAGCCCCACCCTTTTATTTTCTTAGCCGTAAAGTAGATAAAAGTAAGATTAAGACCAGTTTGTCTTAGACTTTAATATTGAAGAGTACACGCATTTACGTAGATACTTGCTGTTTTCTTCGGGGAAATGTCGACACTTTAATAATGGGCTACTAACAAGTAATCAATGGTCTAAAGCAGTGGTACCCAACCGTTTCTCAAACGGGGACCACTTTTAGTACTTTGTTGTGCACATAGACACTTAGTTCTTCTTTGTTCGCAAGGACCACCATGTAGGTAACTTCATTATTTGAAGAGTTGTCACAAAATCTAGACTAAATCAATCCGAAAACTCAAAGTAACTTACTAGTTATATTATTTTTATAGAAGACATACCTAACTTCTTTTACTAATTAAATAAATCTTAAATTTATGTGATTTTTGAGTTTGTGCATGCGAAATTTGAAATATTTCGCGGACCATTTTTTGATTACTGAGGACCACTGATGGTCCGCGAACCAACGGTTGGGAAGCATTGGTCTAAAGTAAAGAATAACATAAACATAATAATATCTTAGTAACCAAAACTACTGACAAGGATAAATGACGCTTCGGCTTAGGTAGAACTGAAATCTGTCACGTCAAACTTATGATGTATCACTACTAAAAAAGTATCAGTTTAATACAGTACTAAAGTTGCCTGCGTTGACTTCAAAAAGATTTTATCTGCACAATTTTAGACTTTGATACATAGGACACCTACTTGCATAATTCAAATTCCTATTAGGCAAGTACGTAACTATGAGTTAATATCTCTATAATTTGAGTAGGGAATTTGCCGATAATAACATACTTACTCGTGAGAACTGATATTAAGCTGCGCTCTGGTTTTAATAATCCAGTGAAACTTACTATGGTAGCTTTGTCGAAACTCTATATTTCTAACGTATATTGTGATTAATATTGCACATCTTTTAATTATTAAAAAAAACATTTTGTGAATATTTATCCTAAAAATATTTGCAGTTCCTGTGGGATTTGTTTTTCAAATTTTCCACGGGAACGAAGTCGCGCGAAGTCGTTATATTAAATATGCCTGTTTTGTGGGTTAATACATCTGTATTTTAAGGTATAATTCCTTAAATCTGGTTAACCACAGCCAGAAATACAGATAGGTATGTGCGCCGACACTATGTTGTATCAAGGATAGGGTAGGGCACTCCGTTGTTCCCCCCCGGGATAGGGGTCATCTGCTATGCGGATGACACCCTCATCACGGCCCGGGGTGGGAATTTTGAGGAGGCGGCGCGCCTGGCCAACCTAGGGATTTCCCGAATGGTCGGGCGCATCGAGGCGCTGGGGCTTAGGGTGGCCCTTTCCAAGACGGAGGCCCTATTATTCCATGGGCCCCGTCGCGGTCCACCTGCTGGCGCCTCGATAGCCGTCGGCTCGGTCCTCGTACAGGTCCGGGCCCAGATGAAGTATCTGGGCCTGGTAGTAGACGGGCGGTGGCTCTTCGACGAGCACTTTCGCATTTTGGCGCCAAAACTCGAGGCTGCGGCGTCCGCACTGGGGAGGCTGTTGCCGAACCTGGGCGGACCCAGTGCCTCGAGTAGACGGTTGTACACGGGGGTGGTGCGGTCAATGGCTTTGTACGGCGCACCCGTGTGGGCGGCGTCCCTGACCGCCCAGAATAGGGTCCGCTTAGGGAGACCCCAGCGGACCATGGCGGTCAGGGCCATACGCGGATACCGCACGGTGTCTGCAGAGGCGGCGTGCGCATTGGCCGGCACACCCCCGTGGGATTTGGATGCGGAAGTGCTCGCCGAAGTGCATCGGCGGGCGGTGGCTGTTCGGGCAGGGGGTTCGGTGCCCCTGCCCGAGGAGCTACGCGCTTGGCGCGGTGAGGCCCACCGGGCAGTCATGGCCCGGTGGCAGGGCCGGCTGGAGGCTCCACGGGCAGGTGTTCGAACCGTGGAGGCGCTCCGACCGGTCCTGGAGGAGTGGGCGGGGCGGCAGCACGGGACCCTTTCCTTCCGGCTGGTGCAGGTCCTTTCCGGGCACGGGTGCTTCGGGAAGTACCTGCACACGGTCGCTAGGAGGGAACCGAGTCCCGCCTGCCACCACTGCGACTGCGGTGAGGACTCGGCGCAGCACACCCTCCAACATTGTCCAGCTTGGGAGGGGCAACGTCGAGTTCTCACCGCAGTGGTCGGAAGTGACCTCTCGTTGCCGGCCGTGGTTCTGTCCATGGTCCGGGGCGAGGGATCGTGGAATGCGGTCGCATCCTTCTGCGAGGACGTCATCTCGCAGAAGGAGGCGGCGGAGCGCGTCAGGGAAGAGAGTGCCCTGGCAGACCCGCTCCGTCGCCGGCGAACCGGGCGGCGTCGGCGCGCATATCTGCGCTTGATGCCGCCTTAGGTGGGGCTGCGGGCGGGCGTACGGGGTAATAAACGAGGCGCGGCGCCCTGTGTGTATCCAGGGGCTGCGTAGGTGTGAAATGCCCGGAACGCAACAACATCGCGTCCGGGCATTGCCACTGGGCGGGCCGCCGACGGTATAACGAATTCCGGCGGCCCGTTCGCAAAGGTGGCGAGCGATACACGACCTCCATCATCTTCCCCGGATGGTGGGGGTGTTCGTCAGGAATTTTTCCCGCCGAACCAAAAAAAAAAAAAAAAAAAAAAAAAAAAAGGGCACTCCGTTGTTAATGCATTTAGTGCAGTACAAAGCTATTTGCCTGGTATGTGTTTGTGATTCAGTGACAAAAAATTAGGTTAAGGTTAACCTTGCTACTGCCAGGTCCTTATTCACGATCTTTATTTCGTTGTCGTAACAAGCTCTTGCGAACTGGCGTATGCGCGGTGCGCTTTAAGATGTCCGCCGCGCACGCCACTATTACATAAATGTTGATAAGCAAATTTTACACATTATAAAATTCAAAATCTTATATCATTATATATACTTCGGGTCTTAATCGTGAAATAATTTAAGGTGCTACCTGTGAACACGGCCGTTGCGGTCGATACGTCGTCGGGCAATAAACATGGTAATTTACCTAAAATTATTATTCACGCGATTGAGATCCGTAGTATCTACAACGTTATTCTTGGTATAGTGCAAACCTGAAAGTAGTTTGCTCAGAATCAGTAACACAATACAGTGGGATAGTAATGATATAAGATTTTGACAGTTCGCACGGGTTGCCGCGGACACGAAAAAAAGAACGTGTACAAGGACCCTAGTAAAAATTCTGTTCCTTCAAACTATGAAAGTAATAGAATACTGCCTCTGTGGCGCAGTGGGAGTGTATCCGACTGCTACGCAAGAGGTCGTGGGTTCGATCCCCACCCAGGATAAAACTTTGTGTGATGAGCATGATGGTTTATTCTGTGTCTGGGTGTTATTTATCTATATTATGTATGTATTTAGAAATATATAAGTATGTTTATCAGTTGTCTGGTTTCCATAGTACAAGCTCTGCTTAGTTTGGAATCAGATGGCGGTGTGTGAGTTGTCCCAAGATATATTATTAATACACATTTGTTTAAATACAGACTTGTGCACTAAGAATCTTGCGGAGAAGGCTATTCTAATTATCTGTTGGGATTGGTCGCCGTAACCGAAATCGGTTGGAAGGACATCATCATTCGGGGCCGAATTTAGGGGTGAGGAGACCGTGGGGCAATGAAGGCCTAATTACTTTCCGAATATAAATCAAAATCGTTTATTATGAATACTGTAGATAGTCAAAATTCCATACCAGAATATTTAAAATTACTAAAGTGTTGTATTTTATTTTAAGTTATAGAAAAACCTTTTGCGATAGATTTTCTGATATATGTATCGATATTTTACGGATTTATGTCAACTTTTTTTTTATTTATCATTTAAAATACAGATGAACATAATTCCTACTTCATATAGCATTACTAAACCACAAGTTGTTCATAAGCTACAGTTTAATATAACCACAGTTTGTATTTAATGCTACAATTTTAATCTACGTCGATAACACATTTAATACAATAAAGTTTGCAAATTTACAGGTCTTGGTGTAAATAAAGTGTATCACTGTGTTTAAAAACAGGCTTTTATTACTAAGCACTTGTAACATATGAATATGTATTTTGTTTTTCTAATCAAGAACCTAATATGTTACCTAAATTATCACCCTAATATTATAAAGGCGAAAGTTTGTGAGTATGTGAGTGTCTATGTTTGTTACTTCTTCACGGCTAAACGACTGGAGCGATTTTAATGAAACTTAGTATGGAGTTAGCTGACACCCTGGATTAACACATAGGCTAATAAACCGTGGGTAACACCGCGGGGCACAGCTAGTTACCTAATATGTTTGTGCAAGTATTATCGGCAAAAGTGTGAAAACTACTTGAAAATAAAATCTTACGTGTGGGGGCCCTTCTTTTGTGGAGGGCCCCAGGGCAGTAGCCCCCGCCTATGCTCCCTTAAATCCGGTGCTGTATAATCATTACTAATAAATATATTTTTGTTGCAGGTACCATTGCTCTCTACAACTTGGAAAGCCTAGTTCACAAAGATACGTAGCAACTAATGTATAATCTTGTAGATAGTCATTATGTTCATAGTAGTCACGTTATTAGTTATGTAACTATTGTAAACCAAAGTTAACTTTAAAATTATAGCGATAAGTAGTATTTTATAGTAGTATTTGTGTCTTATGAGCCGTGACGCAAAAACTAAGCTATAAAATAATAAGTATATTTGAAAAAAAAATGTAAATATTTGAATAAGCATCTAATTTTTAATAAAATTTTAATGTAGTCTAAATATTGTAGATTTACTTAGGGTCCAATGAGATGAATAATTCTTATTAAATGTAAATATTTAATAGTTTTGTGAACATTTGCATTTATAACATATTTCTCTATAAACTATTTGTTCTTATACCTATATATTGTGACGAATTTTTATCGATGTCTGAATGCATTTTACATCATTTTATAATGTAAATTTGATTGTTATTTGCTGTAATCGGATCTGCTCTTGTGACTTCATAAGTCGTATACCTACTTACTTAATTATTAAGTTAGTCATCAAGACGATACCAAAGTTTATTTACACCTCCGTGTTCTTTGTTTGCACCATTATTGTCACATTAAACAGATTTATTTGTATTCATTTTGAAATATTACATTGTTTTATTTATAAATCCCAAGCTACAAAAGAAAATAAATCAATAATATTCAATAAATTTTTTGTGCTAAAAATTACAACGAAACACACAAGAATTCCGTGTCTCACAACCAAAACAAAAAATGGCACATAATTCAGCATTGTGCCTGACTGAGAATTTTCTGGCGCTGGTTTCAAATGGACCTGTTTTATACCTACATAATTAGCACCTTCTTTTTAATCGGTCCCTCATTACTTTGGATCGTAGTCACTGTAACTCCTTGAACGGACAAATTTTCAGGTCGGAAGTAGCCTTCACCACCTGTAAGAATTCACAAGACTTTATACTTAGTAATATACCTTATAAAATTTAGAACAAGTTGTGGAGTTGGCTCTGAAGCTAACTCCACAACTTGTTCTAAATTAACAATCTCGAAGAGAACTTCAAGCGACCCCAATTAGCCCCACATACATTGAAGACGTTTTAGTTTCTGTGCAACATTCAATTTGTACTCGCACTAAATGCTCAGTTCTAATTGTAACCTAGTTGTAGTTGCGAGATTTGAGCCTGAATTGTTGACGTGAGGTCGCATTGACTGAGATAGTTCTACAATTCCGGAAATGACTCCGTTGCCTCGACAAGGATGTCTTATTCTATACCTACTAATATTATAACGCTGAAAGATTGTTAGTTTGTTTGAATACAATAATCTTAGGAACTCCTGGTCCGAATTAAAAAAACTTTTACTTGTTGGATAGCCCATTCGTTGAGGAAGGCTATAGGCTATATAACATCACGCTACGACCAAAAGAAGCGGAGCAGCAATAAATAATGATGCAAAAACGGAGATCATTGACGCATTCGAAGTTGCGCGGGTCAGCTAGTGGTATATCAAAAATGTGTCTGTTTTAGTTGGAGTAAGGAATACATAAAGTAGGTTTCAAAAATTAATAAACTAAGTAGGTAAATGTTTTGGTAATAATAACATAGAACAACTTACACAACGCCATCTGATCCCAAGCTAGGCTAAGCCTGTAGTATGGCAACCAGTCAACTGATTAAACTGATAATACTTTTAAATTCATAAATTACCCCCAGACACAGAATAATATCTTGTGTGGGGATCAAACCCACTACCTCTAGCTTAGCAGTCAGAGTCACTAACCACTAGACCAGTCTAAACACCTTAATTTTGTAGTCGATTTGGAGCCGATAATTTTGAACTCTGTATCAATAACCTAGTCTATAAAAAATATCAGTTTAAGAAAATATTAACATTTTTTGTATAAGAATTGAAATTAATTTCGTTTGTGGAAAATAAATAAACACTTGTGGTTCTCGATTTCACGAAATAAGAATAGGTACTACGGTCATAAGATGTCATTCATAGTTTCCCACCACCCAAAAATGAAAATATTTTTTATGGACTAGGTTATTGATAAAAAGGAATTCAATATTTTCGGCTTCCCAAAGACTACAAAATCACAGTGTATATACGATCCTCTGATCGATCTCGATCGTCTCCTGTGTAACTGTTAATATTGTGAATGTGGCTACATACATTCACAGTTCAACTAGCTGTTAGAAGACCACTAAGATAAATGGTACAAGATGAAGATATTTTGCCCAAAACGATTGTAATAAAAAGAGAATTACGGGACTTTACAAAAAAACGGATTAGTTTTGTAATGTTTGCTCTCAGATGGAGCCAGCCACAATATTTACTGTATTAGGGAATAAGGTTTTACATATAGAGACGTTATAACAAAACTGCACGAAAAAATGGTTTTATAAAATAACCTATGTGTACATACAATTATAAACTACGAAATGAAAGGGAAGGAATGTGATCGCAATATAGGCCGTACCTATTGTAAGAAAGAGATAAATAGAGGGTTTGAGATAAAGCGAGAGCATCAAATTGACGCTGCGCAGTGACAACATGCAATTTTAATTAAATTTAAATTTTGTAATACTATGAAACGGCGCACTTTCGCGTGAAATGATACGTTTCTGTTATCCTACATTGCAGTGTAATTATTGCATAATCGAAGTACGCCTGATGGCATTTCATTTGTTAACTTCGAGTTTGCATTCATTATATGCAAGTAGTACGGACATGCTGTCGTGATACTGGTTGATGCCTGACTAAATAGGATTACGATAGTTACCGTGCATTTATGTTACCAAAATAGAAAGCGGTAAGGCGTGTCTATATGTAAAACGTCATTGGAATACCAAAACTAAACTGGGGATATACTATCAGTGCCTAATAAGGTACTGATAGTGCATCCCCAGTTTTGTATATGAATTGGTGGATTAGTAGACCGACTGGAATATATTGGCCGATCCAAATGGCCAATTTAGTTGGTACATAGCGCATTCACATCGGTAGTGCCGACAAAGTAGTGTCACCTGTCGCTTTCCAATATACCCGCTAAAGGTGATTGAGTGATCCAATTCACTTTGATCACAATCCCCACCGTTGCAGATAATTGTTCTGTCAATCCCAATACACGAAATCTACTGACGTGTTATCCTTTATCGTAGAAATTACAAAGGCGCCATATTTTTTCTATTACTCGCACATCCACGTTAGAGCATATATATATAAGAGAAGATTATAATAAGTAGATTACAAGAGAAAATTCTCGTTATTTTTGCGTGTACGTTGTACATAGCCCCTAAATAATAAGAAAACGTTTTATCATTTTTATGTAGACATCAAGAAGAAGGCGTCAGACAAAATATTTTTGGATACATGAAAGCGATCACATTATTTATAATATTTATGGAATAAAAAACATAATATATTTACTATACATTTTGTATACTACTCTAACTCTCTTTTTACGTGAGGAGTTTGACGGAAACTTTTTGTGAATACCTAATTATCCGTAAATTAAAAAAAAGTACACGTAGTATATACTCGATGTACTTGTTTTGATCTTTGTAGTTTTTTTATTTGATTGACGATTTGTTTAATGAAGTAATTTTTATAGGCATTTCTTGCCAAAGACTTTACAAATACAATAATTGCATTTTTGAAAGATAGAAAAAATAGAAAAAATTGAAATCCAGACTCAGGAATCGAACCCGAGACTTCCGTAGCCAAACCGGGGCCAGAAGCGAACCACCTATCTGGACTATGTCACTAGATATCAAATCTTTCCATCTCTTAATGCTTTGCGGGTTAGGCCCCCGCAGCGCCATCTAGTCGGTAGTTAAAGAACTATCACGATTTGTTTAATGTTATCGGTAATCCACTGAGAAATCACTGCGTGGAAAGATGTATTTATACAAATATTATAAAGCTGAAGAGTTTTATTTCTTTGTTTAAACGCGATAATCTAAGGACCTACTGGTCCGAATTGAAAAATTATTTTATTGTTGGATAGCCCATTCATCAAAAAGGCTATATAACACGACACTGCGACCAATCAGAGCAATGAAAGATGTTGCAAAAACGGGGAAAATTTACGCAAACGAAGTTGCGTTGGTCAGCTAGTACAGTATATTTTTTTAAAATGATTATGAATAATGGATAATGGCACCTTATTTACGTTAACCAACGTGAGCGTAGGTCCCAGTTGCGGGGGCGGAGTAGGCCAAATATTACCTTTTCTTACCTAAAATAATATAATGTAATATCTCACACAACGCTATCTGAGCCCAAACTAAGCTGAACTTGTACTATGGAAACCATACAACTGATGAATATACTTATATATTTCTAAATACATATATATTATAAATAAATAACGCCCAGACACAGAATAAACCACCGTGCTCATAACACAAAGCTTTATCCTGAGTGGGGATCGAACCCACAACCTCCGGCTTAGCAGTCAGGGTCACTAACCACTTGACCAACAGGCAAGTCAAAAAATATAAAAATAAGGTTCAGTTTTGCTAAAGACGCGACCAAGAACATGCATGAGGCTCTACAGAAAAAGCTAAGTAAGTTTTTTTTTGTTTTTTTTTCCAAGTCCAAGATAATGGTTTGTAAAAAAGCACTTCTTCAGTTTTTTCAAATACACATTTTAAGAACTGGTTGCTATGCCACCTAGTTTTCATGTTATCGTCGTTACTCGTCTACTCCAAGCTTCAGCTATAGCGCCTTAAATACAAGGACTGATCCTTCGACAAAGTCGAATTCTTTGAATTATGTTGGTGACTACAGTTTTCCAACAAGTTCACACAACTTCGGTTTCGGAGTTTATTCCATAAAAACTTTAAGTAAATATGACTATTTATAACAAAGTAGGAAAATATGTAGGTAGGTACCTATATTGTAAAAAAATGACGATATTCGATTTATTGATCCCAGATCATAACATCATTCTATTATTAATGATATTGCATGATTTTACGACGATAATAAATGTAACGAAAATGAGATCATAGATTACATTTAACAGAGGATTGGGCAACTGCTGAAGATACGAGGAATAAGCTTATGTTGTCCTTGAAGAAAATCTGATCATGCGTATCTCGATTACCAAGCTGTCTTTTATAACGAAATGTATTACTGTTGGTAAATGGAAAAAGGGATAAAAAAGGATAATAAAATATAGCATGTAGTATAACTATAGGCTTCTTTAGATAACGTACGTTCATTTTTACCCGACTGCAAGTAAGCTTATGTTTTATGTCGTGCGTATCTTGACTGTAAGTAATATTCTTTATTATCTCATATCTTTCAAACCACATGATGGATTTAAAAATTAAGACGCCGTTCAATTTGTTTTGACCGCCAAAGTGTTCTTAGATCACTTACTTTCGAAAAAACAAACATGGCGGCTGTGAGATGCCAAAAACAAAAGGTATAATTTTTTTTCCGAATATCACAAAAAGGGAGGGAGGAATTAAAGGGCTCATCGTAAGCATTTCAAAGGCTATTTAATTATTATAAATCTAATGAAATAGTTTAGGTATTGGTGCTTATTATTTTGTTGGTATGCCGGTATAAATACAGAGACTGTGCGCTCCGTTGATTTTTGACTTACCTTCAGGGAATTATAGTAATTTTTATATTTGCATTTGAAAGAAAAATTTGAAGTTCAGACCCAGGAATCGAACCCGAGACCTCCGATATATATACCGGAGCGCAAAAGCCGAACCATCTAACCTAAACTATGTCACTAAAAAAAACCCATAATAGTTCTTAAAGACTAGATGGCGCTTACGACTGGCGGAAATACGCCTGCGCATAAAAGATGCAAGCATGATCCCCCTACATATAATATTATGCTGTCGGAGGCGCAATACTAAGTTCATCGAGATTCATTATTGCCTCCGACTGTATGTAGGGGATCTCGTTTGCATCTTTTTAGCGCAGACGGGTTTTTTTTAATTTTTGTTTTTCTTTTCCATAATAATAACATCAGTTCTGATGTAGGTAAGCACAAAACTCTTCAAAGAGGTTTAAAATGATCCTTTATTATGATAGGAAAACAAATTACCCCCAATTATCTTAAAAGCTCGCTATGTTTAATTAAATATCTTAAGAGAATAAAGGCTTAATAAACCTTATCCTTTTACGTAATTATAAAGGTAAGAATGTTTAAGCAGTTATATGATACGTTTAAGTAAATATTTGTTGTGGCGAATGGGTAACTCCACAAAATACTGAGGGTAACTCCCTGAAGATAAGTCACAAATTAACGGAGCGCACAGTCTCTTCATTTTCTAACGATGGAGGGGCATACCAACAAAATAATAAGTACCTACCAATACCTAAACAATAGACCTAAACATTAGATTTATAATAATTGAATAGCCTTTGCTGACATTTCCCATACAAATTTTACCAAGGGACCGTCTTAACGGGCGAGAGAATTGCGGCGTTTACTGTCGTTTATTCGTCTCCACGAATTAGCGATTATTCCGCCAGCATATCGTCGCGACTCGTTACAGAATCGCCGCGTCTACGCGACGATGATCGTCACTTTTTCAAGGCGGGAAGCCTGCGCTTAACATCGCGCTCGTTACGAGAGCGCGGCGATACGATTAGGTTTCTCTCGTACTCAGGCACTCGTCGCAACACCGCGATGCGATTTTATCGCGATGTTGCGATGAGTGTGAAGACACGTTCTAAGAGATTGTATATTACACCTTGGAGACGTACTTTGTCTCCTCATGGGGGCTAAACTTTTAAATAACGATGTTTATTTTACAAAAAACACAAATACCAAAATTTCAATCCCGACCATTTACCTCCCTCTGTTTTGTCTTTAGAAGCAAAATATCAAAATCCTTATCACTTACAAATACAACCTGACAGTGCCTAAAGAGCAAATCTCGACCCTGCCGCATGCCACAAACATTAAATAATAAATAAGTTTCCACTGACTACGCCGTCAATTTAATTACATAAATATTTTAAATTTTATTATTACCTAAAATCTTGCGTAAAAAGCTGCACTGCGTAACTTATTGCATAAAGGTACCAAAGGCAACACTCTGTGAAAAAAAGGCGACGTTTCTGGGAACCTACGTTAGCTTTAAAAATTGAAGCTATTTTTCTCACAGGCAGCATTGCTCCGTACCGATCTACATTTTCAGTTCGTTGAAAAACGGAAGCTCCTTTTATATTCCCTTTAGTTCGTCTGACCTTTCTCATTATTCAGTTAAGCTTCGGGCAAACCTCAACTTTAATGCAGGAATCCACATCGCGTTTTACTCGTTGGTTAATGTTTTTTTTTTTTATAAAAAAGATAACTAGCAATGTGGGATTGAGTCCCACATTACTAGCAATCTTGTTAACCCCTTCAGCTAAGCTCAAATGCTTATGTTATACGTCGGTAGTATAATGGGTAGGATTCGAACCCGCGACCTCACAATTGCCATTAGGCTATATAAGCAAATTACAGAGACTTAAAGTGAAAACTTTGATAGATCTCTCGTTTTCTGAGTTAGAAGTTCAGTAGAATCTAAAGAGAGGACTCTTGTGGACAGATTAACTTGTGGGTTTATTATTAGTCCCTCGTGTAGATATTTTAAATTGGGTAGTAGCTCACCCTTTGGTAAGTGATTATTACTAACCATGGACATTTGCAACATCAGGCATAGCGGATACAGTGTCGGCTATGACTGTAGATGGTAATAATCTGTAAAAATATGTATATGTATCTAGAATATGACATTCGGTACAAACTCTCCTTTTATTATATAAGGTGCCATTCATTTATTACGTAAGACGATTTATGGGGGGGGTTGACCATGTCCTATTTTTTCTTACGGTGGGAAAGTCTTGACAATTCTTACGTAAGATCACAAAAATGCGAAAAGTTAAGATTGTACTTTGAACAATCGCGCGAAATGCGCAAATCCGCGCGAGTATGGCGGTTCAAAAGAAAAAACTATAAAATAAACTCAAAGTATATTACAAAAAACGTACCTAAATATTACTTTTTGTCTACGAAAAAAAAATGGTTCCTTTGAAAAATAAACATTAAAACCAGCCTAAAGTATATGAATATTTTTCCTTTAGATTCTTACGTAATAAAGATTAAACAGGGGGGAAGGGATCAGCCGATTCTTATTTTTTCTTACATAGGAGAGACGATTTTGGCCAGTTTTTGACCCCCTTGGTCAAAAACTGGCCAAAATCGTCTTACGTAGTAAATGAATGACGCTTAAGTGAGTACTAAATGTGTTTTTTGAAAATCCTGGAGTCGTAAACTTGTAGTAAAGATGCAGACTTGGACTTCTATTTAAACAGAATGCAGGTATAAACCAAAAAAAAAAAAAAACCGAGAAAGCGAAGCCTCGTGTAATACATACCTTGTATAGTATTAGGGTGGGTGAACTTCAATATCAGCCATTACGTCAACAAAAGATGTCTTGTAGAGGTCCCTCTAACGCGACGAAAAGCAAGAGCCAATAACTTCGGCTGATGGTAAACGAATATCATAGACGTCAATAGCATCATGGGTAATACCGATCCTGTAATCTTAGTAATTTCAATATCAAAATGTCGTCTTCACCCAAATCATACTCAAGTTGTTTAGTTTAGCGCTTTTCCTTCAACAAAGAAAGGTAAGTTTAATATCCACAACTTACTTGGGTCGGTCAGTCGGCCTACATAAATTTACCTTGTCATAAGTTCAGTGTCCTTCATATATCAGACAAATCTGTATAATACAGAAATAACTTAGACGTTGTGGACAAAATATTATACGGCATTGAAATTGTAATACTTAGACTCAAAAGTGACATCTGACATATATACGCTTTATTTGTACCAGGTATTCTCCACGGCTTTGGCGTTAAGTTTGATTTTTATAGCCTACTAGGTTTCGCTTGCGGCTCCGCTCGCGTGTATGTCGGTTATCGCAATAAAAACTATCCCAAGTCCTTCCCTGGGTCTCTAAATATCTCCATACTAAATTTGATTAGCGCGAAAAGGTAACATGCAGACATAGTTACTTTCTTAGTTAGATATAATATTAGATGTGGTAGGTATTTTTTTTAACAAAGAGTTTTCATAGAGTCATTGTCATTACATATACCTAGTCCTGTCATAAGTTCTGTTACAAATGAAAATGCATTTTTTAATGAAGTTATGTACTAACTTATATGCACATATTTATTAAAGTCTCAGCAAAAAATAAAAACAACATTCTATTCAAAATGACCACCTTTTGCTTTTATACAGGCCTTTTATCTGTCTGGGCACGAATCTATGGATTTACGCACTGTTTCCATGGGAAATTTTGCCACTGCTTGCTCCAGAGATTTTTTAAGAGACTCAATGTCGCCGTGTCGTTTAAAACAAGCCATGTCCTCTAGAACTGACCATAATTTGTAGTCTAAAGGGTTGAGGTCTGGGCTAGATGAGGGCCAGTCTTCAGCTCTTATAAAGTCCGGAACGTTGGTTTCAAGCGAGGCTTGGGTAGTTCGTGCCTTGTGACCAGGTGCAGAGTCCTGCCGGAAAGACGGTACATTTTTAAAACGTGTATGTGCCTAGAGATTTCACAACACGATCCAAGACTGTCTCTTGATACACTTTGGCTGAAATGTTCACTCCTTTTTCACAAAAATGTACGAGTAGCTTTGTGACGCCTTGATAAGACACGCCCCACCAAACCATCACTGACGCAGGATGATGACCACACTGTACCTTTCCGACCACTTGAACAGCTTCTTTAGAACTGTGAGCGTACACTTTATCATTTTGCTTATTGTAGTGTTCTTAAATCGTAAATCTTTTTTTATCGGTAAGGAGGATATTTCTGTGCCCTTCACCTGCGTATCGCGACAGAAGGCGTTTTGATCGATCCACTCTCTTTAATTTTAAGATTGATTTAGGACATGTCCTGTATATCGACGGTAAGTACCGAGCTTTAGGTCTTGTTTTATAATACGCGACAGAGTCCTAGCGGGAATCTTCATTTCTCGCGATAAGATTTTTTGCTTCCTAATGTGATTTTTTTGATTGAAAAGCTCTTTAATGCTGTCCTGTTCGAAGGGAGAACTCCGGAGGCGTGGAGTAGAAGTGTAGTCGTCTTGTTCTTCAAAAAAGGAGATAAGACCCGGCTGAAGAACTACCGACCTATTTCTCTTCTGAGCCACGTCTATAAGCTGTTCTCAAGAGTCATCACGAACCGCCTTGCGCGAAGACTTGACGAATTCCAACCACCGGAACAGGCTGGATTTAGGAGCGGATATGGCACCATAGACCACATCCACACAGTGCGGCAGATTATACAAAAGACCCAAGAGTATAATCAGCCCCTGTGTCTAGCATTCGTGGACTATGAGAAGGCCTTTGACTCGATTGAAATCTGGTCCGTTCTGGAGTCTCTGCAGCGATGCCAAGTAGATTGGCGATATATCCAAGTGATGAGATGTCTCTACGAAGCCGCAACAATGTCCGTCCAAGTACAGAATCAGGAAACAAAACCTATACCATTGCATCGAGGAGTGAGGCAAGGGGACGTTATCTCCCCGAAACTGTTCACAAATGCAATGGAGGATATGTTCAAGACGCTGCACTGGAAAGGGCGGGGCATCAACATCAATGGTGAATACATCTCTCACTTGCGATTTGCAGATGACATTGTCATTATGGCGGAAACGCTGCAGGACCTGCAACTGATGCTGAATGACCTGGCTGACTCCTCTGTACGCATCGGCCTACGGATGAACTTGGATAAAACCAAGGTCATGTTCAATGAACATGTACTACCGGAACCGATAGCGGTGCACGGCGCCGTTCTCGAAGTTGTTCAAAAATATGTGTACCTCGGGCAGTCATTGCAGTTAGGTAGAAACAACTTCGAGGACGAGGTGAACAGGAGAATTCGGTTGGGTTGGGCAGCGTTTGGTAAGCTACGTCAAGTCTTCTCATCGTCGATCCCACAATGTCTAAAGACTAAAGTCTTTAATCAGTGCGTCCTACCCGTCATGACATACGGAGCCGAAACGTGGACACTGACGGTACGGCTAGTCCACAAGTTCAAAGTCGCTCAGCGGGCTATGGAAAGGGCTATGCTCGGAGTTTCTCTTAGGGACAAAATCAGAAATGAGGTGATCCGGCAGAAAGAACCAAAGTTATCGACATAGCCCACCGGATTAGCAAGCTGAAGTGGCAGTGGGCTGGCCATATTTGCCGAAGAACCGACAACCGTTGGGGTAAACGAGTTCTTGAGTGGAGACCACGGCACGGCAAACGTAGTGTAGGACGCCCTCAGGCCAGGTGGAGTGATGATTTACGCAAAACGGCTGGCAGGAGCTGGATGCGAGAAGCCGAAGATAGAACAAAGTGGCGTGCAATTGGAGAGGCCTATGTCCAGCAGTGGACTGCGATAGGCTGATGATGATGAATGTGATTTCGACGAATTCTGGCTTTAACAGCATTAACCGCCTTTGTAATTCTAACAGCACGCGGCCGCCCCGTTCTTTGATGGTCTACGACAGAGGAAGTGTTGTTGTATCTGTTGATAGTACGATATACGATAGCAAGCAAAATCCATATTGTAATTTGATAATGAACACGAAAAAATATGTGAAATGGTGCAAAATCGAAAGAACTTTTGGAAATAACAAACGCGTTACAAATTCAATGTAATTAAAAAGTCAAAAAAAATAAAAGTTTTTATGTAACAGTATTTATGGCCTGACTAGTTAATATAAAGTATGTTAAGATTTAAATCCCTTTTCCACAGGCGAAAGAATCGCGGCGATTCCGCTCTACTATTGTCGTGTAGTCTCCACGAACTATCAATTATTCCGCCAGCGTGTCGTTGCTACTCATACCGGAATCGCTGCGTGTCCGCGACGATGATCGTAACTTTTTATTTATTAAACTTTTTATATAATAAAGATGCAGCTTTTAAGATGCAAAAACGGTGCATTCGTTCAATGTTCGGGATGCAGCCTACTGACAGCTGTAAACCACTATTTATTAAGTACCGAATTCTAACACTCCCGTCACTATACATTTTTGAAGTAGCTATGTTTGTGAGAAACAATTCTCAACTGTTTCCTAGATTGTCAGATACGATTAATCGAAACAGGCGAGACAATACTAAAGTCCGTGTACATTCCTCAAGGACAACACTAATGAGGAAAAGTATAATTCGTATGGGTCCGACAATATACAATAAAATTCCTAAATTCTGGAGAGAGGAAAACGATCCTTCAAAAAACTAATAAAACAGTTATTTTTAAGCAAAGCGTATTATAACATTTCAGAATTTTTAGATAACAGCCTAATACAAATTGAAATTGTTTATATGACTATGTGATTGTTATTATTTGATTTTGTATAATTTAATTTTATCATATCTAATTTAATTTTACCTCATTTAATTTATAACAGTCTAATTTAATTTTATATATTGTATAAAAAAAATATTTAATTTTGTACGCCTATATGGCAAATCATGATGTCACTAAAACATTTACTGTAAACATCCTATTCATCACTCATGTTAAAACAAAATAAAAATATCTTTATCTTTTTATAGGCGGGATTTCTGCGTTTGACAGCGCTAACGCTGCGAGATCGCGGCGCTCCCGGTGCGAGATCGCGGCGTTCTCAGTGCGAGATCCCGGCGCTCCCGCTGCGAGAGCGCCACGTTCCGCGGCGAGCGTACAGCGAAACGGCGGCGTTTCTCTCGCACTCAGAAACTCATCGCAACGCCGCGATAACATCGCCGTGCGGAGACACGTTCTAAGAGAGAGTGTAGAAATAGGTGGCACGACGATAATATCGCCGTGATTCTTTTGCCCGTAGAGACGGTCCCGTGTGGTATACTGATGTGTAAACTATATAACTAAAAGGTTTCATAAAAACCCAATCAGTCATTTTTGCGTGAAAGAACAACAAACCATTCCATCAGTCCATCCTCACAAACTTGCGGATTTATTAGATTAGTAGTATGTTTTTGTTTTTATGTAGGTGCTCGAAAGACATGTTATGCTTCATTTTTATGGATGGCATGTTTATCTTAAATTATTCTAGCCCAACCACGAGCAGGAAAGGTTTCATGGATAGCTTCAATAAACGAGAGTCATGGGAGCGGTCCTTTCACAAGATAAGTGCCGGAACATCTATGTTTACAACCGAAGGCTTTCAAACGTAACTGAGTGGAATGGCATTTAGAGCCGCAGTATTTTATTATAAAACATCATTAATATAACTTACCATACAAAAGTTCGTCACTATACATTTTATTATAGAACCTTACAGATTCCTGTGGTTCAATCAACCTTACACAAACTTATCTAATATAACGATTTGTTCAGGCCTCCGTGTGCGCCGGTTTATAATAAACTTTAGTAAAAACTTTCATCCCCTATTTTGCCCCTTTTACCACTTAGGGGATGAGTTTGCAAAAATCCTTTTTTAGTACCCATTCGTCATTACAGTAGCGAAAATATAATGTTGGTAAACCCAACGGATTTGGCTGTACGTTGATCGATCAATCAGTTAGTCAGTTAGTTTTGGCTTTATGGATGACTTCTAGACAGATAGGTATTTATTTAGAAGTTGTATAAGTAGTTTGTGTACGACTTTGCCAATATTTATTTTTTAAGAATAATACCCCCTCACTCACGGAACAGTCTCTGAGGGTAGGTTTACAAATATTTACTGTTATGGCCTCAAACATACACCCAGATTCAGAAAAAACAATTTGTGGATCACGCAAATTGGTGTCACGTGTGAGAATCTAACCCACAACATCTGGCACACCTGTGCCACAGAGATAGTCAAATTAATTTGTACGTGAATTGCTGGACTTTTGCTTTTAATCGGAATTTAAACGCACTAAGCCAGAGGAAAGATTGCTTATATTTTCCTTCAGGCACTTCTTTGTTTGGTATTCTAATTAGGCCAATTTAAGTAAATGACCAAAATAATGTCAAGGAAAACGATCTCAGTTTTCTCAGACAACATTTAAATTTTCCTAATGAGGTACAAAAGACATTTTGTAAGGGACTTTTTATAAAGAAAAACTAATTTATTTATTATACCTACTACACTATTTGTTGCCCGCAATTTCATTCGCATAGAAATGTTTTATTTTTTCGGAAAGTAACTCAAGCATCCATAGGTACATAATATTATAATTGTGAAAGCAACTCTGTCTGTCTGTCTGTTACGTTTTCACGCTCAAACAGCTAAACCGATTTAGATGAAATTTGGTATGGTGAGTTTGAGTCCCAGGGAAGGACATATCCACGGGCGGAGCCGTGGGCGAAAGCTAGTGTACCATACTATTTTTGTGCCCAATTTCATCCAGATTCGTCTAGCTGTTCTGACGTGATTGAGTAAGAGACATCCACCCATGCTAGTATGTTTTGTTGCCATGAGTAATTTCCATTACACATGATGACGATGACAAGGATCTGAATTAAAATGATCACATGATCCAATAATGGAAATTTTAGTTTTTTAGTTTAATTTCAAATAAGTACTAACTCAATGGGTCGCGTCAATATATTGCTGTACTAGCTGACCCGCGCAACTTCGTATATATATTTTCCCAGTTTTTGCAACATTTTTCGTTGCTAGTTCGCTCCTATTGGTGGCAGCGTGATGTTCTATAGCCTATAGCCTTCCTCGATAAATAGGCTACCCAACAGAAAAAGATTTTTTCAATTCGGACCTGTAGTTCCTAAGATTACCGCGTTCAAACAAACCAACTCTTCAACTTTATAATATTTTCCATGGTCACTTTCTAGCTTCAACATCAGGCACGGAATAACATTTAAGACCAGCTTAATAACGTTCGTTTAAATACTTTTACACACACGAGTCTAACCAAGCCCTTTTTTGAAGCCGAACTTATATTCATGATGAACATTTTGAATAATAAATGGTATAGTCTTTTTGTTCTGTATTAGGTAGGTATTTGTAATACTGCCAAAAAAACAGCAATGAAGCGGTCAGTGGTACACAGTAGCGGGTTTACAAGATAAATAAATTGGGTCTAAGATAGGCTAGACGTTCCACTTACACGAGATTGTTTTCTTTATTGTCGTCTTACAAGCATCTTATCGGGTCAAGTATCTTGTATCTGTACAATCGGAAGTACTGTTCCGTATCCTATTTAATTTAACTATAATATTAGTCGGGAAAATGTTTTTTCAAATAATTTATAGTTCTGTTAATATAATTATTATAAATATGTTGTTCATCTAAATTGTTTACAAAAGAAACAAGTAATAGCAACGTTAAAAATGTTTGCTCAGCAACCCACAAAGGAAAATATTTATTCTCCACCTACTTAATACTTAGGTAGGCTAAGTCTTGTCGGGGACAAAAGCAGAAATAGATTCACAAATGTAGAATATGACGCGTAACATTTATGTATGAATTATAATTATAATTAAACCTACACTCAAACTTATCTATACTAATATTATAAAGCTGAAGAGTTTGTTTGTTTTCACGTCTTTCACTGTTAATATCACGCTACGACTAATAGGAGCGGAGCAGCAATGAGAAATGTTGCAAGAACGAGGGAAATTTACGCATACGAAGTTGTACGGGATAGCTAGTCTATACTAATATTATAAAGAGGAAAGATTTGATTGTTTGTTTGTATTGAATAGGCTCCGAATCCACTGGACGGATTTGAAAAATTCTTTTATCGTTGTGAAGCTACACTAACCCCGGGTGACATACATATCAACCCATATGATGTCCCACTGCTGGGCACGGGTCTCCCCAGTACCCTGGGGGTAATTGCCATAATCGCCACGCTTGGCGAGCGGGTTGGCGATCGCAGTAAGGCTTTAAAATACACAGAGGACGCTGCTGCCCGCCCTCCGGTGGTAAATCCCTTAGTCGCCTTGACGACACCCACGGTAAGTGATGGGGTGGTACTATTCTTAAGCCGGTACCACACGGCCGGGTGACATAGGCTATTTTTTATCCCTGCATTCCCACGGGAACGGGAACTACGCGGGTGAAACCGCGAAGCGTCCGCTAGTCTTACATAAAGGTTAATAAATGGTAAGTAATCCTAGTTACAATAGATTTAACGTTATGTAATGGATAAGTACGTTTAATTGGCACTTTGATATAATATATAAATATAACGTAGCGAACCTTTCTTCTGTTCTGAGTAGCGAACTGTCTAAGTAAGCATTAAAGTAGGTATTCTTCCTCTAATCCATTAGCTTACTTATGTAGGCATGGGACAAAGGGAATACATTGAATGGAACCAGGAGAGTGGCAATCAACGATGTTTATTTAAGACGTGGGTACTGCATTGACCGAATGATTGTTTCGATTCTGCGCCTGGCTTTGACAAATATTGTCTTATCCATTAACTTCTACTGACTATCTTTGAGAGAAATTACGCTAATGTTGTCCGATATGCGACCACTACATGCTTATTTATTTATTTGTGCAGACACACTGCAAGACGGCTTCAAACAGGATGGACCTACGCGATGACCTGCGGCCCATGGGGGCGCCCTATGTTCAGCAGTAGAAGTCTTCAGGCTGCTGATGATGATGCCACCATTTTAAAACATTGTTTTATAGTTGAGTATAGAGTTTAGAAAAACACGGCCCTTTATTAAACGTGTGGTGCCGGCTTAAGAATAGTACCACCCCATCTCTTCCCGTGGGTGTCGTCAAGGCGACTAAGGGATTTCACCCCGGAAGACGGGCAGCAGCGTCCTCTGCGTACTTAAAGCCTTACTGCGATCGCCAACCCGCTCGCCAAGCGTGGCGATTATGGCAATTACCCCCAGGATCTACATACCAGTAGGTTCTACTGGGGAGACCCATGCCCAGCAGTGGGCCATCATATGGGTTGATATGATTATTAAACATTTTTTTTTTTCAAAAAAGACGACTCCCGCACTTTGTACAAGCCCTGTGTCGCAGGGGACTTTACAAACATACAAGTCACGGACACAAAGTACACCCAGACTCGGAACAACAATTTGTGGATCACACAAAGTGGTGTCCCGTGTGGGAATCGAACCCACGACCTTTTGCGTAGCAGTCGGACACACTCCCACAGCGCACTGAGCTTCTTGTTATTTTCACACGTAAACGCGAAGCTGTGGAAATGATGGCAGACTATGCACTGCTTAAACTGGTATGATACCAGATGATGAACGATGATGTTCACATAGTGATTCATCATAACAGCTTAATAATAGTCACATACATTGCAAAATACCCGTGATACGCTCTGTGCGTGGGACGTATAAATGAAACTTATGATGGCGGTTGATGAATGAAACCAACGATATGACAGGTTGACTATATTTTATTCATTGCATAATGTTCCCTGTTGCCTTTGCTTGAACTGAGCGGTAGCCCCGGTTGACTATATTTTATTCATTGCATAATGTTCATGTACAGGTTTAGACTTAGGTTAGGTTTCCTATGTGTTGTTCTTGGGATGGACT
Source organism: Herminia tarsipennalis (assembly GCA_945859575.2). Taxonomy (NCBI): domain Eukaryota; kingdom Metazoa; phylum Arthropoda; class Insecta; order Lepidoptera; family Erebidae; genus Herminia; species Herminia tarsipennalis. Next base: position 15,011,705 of record OX243840.2, read on the forward strand.
GCGGAACTATCGCATCCCTTAACTTCCTAGCTCTGCTATTCCTGAGGGCTGCGGGGCTACCGCTCAGTTCAAGCAAAGGCAACAGGGTTGACTATATTTTATTCATTGCATAATGTTCATGTACAGGTTTAGACTTAGGTTAGGTTTCCTATGTGTTGTTCTTGGGATGGACTGCGGAACTATCGCATCCCTTAACTTCCTAGCTCTGCTATTCCTGAGGGCTGCGGGGCTACCGCTCAGTTCAAGCAAAGGCAACAGGGGTGACTACGATGCTATCGACCACTGTGCCGTCTGGCAGGCGAATGCCTATTATGACCTTGGGATGGACTGCGGGGCTATCGCATCCCTTTGTCAACCTAGCTCGTGCTATCCCTGAGGGCTGCGGGGCTACCGCTCAGTTCAAGCTTAAGGCAACAGAAGTGACTGCGGGGCTATCGACATCTGTGCCGTCTGGCTAGCGAATGCATCCTTCCTCCGATAACCGCTGGTTTTAAAGGCTCCGATGTGTGCGTGTGCGTCGCCGTTGCATGTAGTGGTGAATCATCATTACTCTTGCTGCATTTGCGTACGACGTTCATAGATGGCATTAGTAGTCTGTACCGTGACTTGTATTGCTGATCTTATATCTGAGGAGTGTTGCAGTCTACTTGGTGTTATGCTCGCTCATCGATAGATGGCGTCTTGTTACAAACTTTATTTTAAAAATGACTATTCCGGTGCTAGGGTAGTTACCTATAAATCTGATTCTTAGGAGACTTCACAAATAAACGAACACACAGACGCAAATTACATCCAGACTGATAACATATCATATCACCTAAGTATTGTATAGGTAAAACTTTGTCTAATTCAAAAATATATATGCATGGATCACACAAAGTTTTGCCCCGTGTGGGAATCGAATTCACGACCTCTTGAGCAGTACTTGTACGGATTACCAAGGTGCCAACGAGGCCAACAACTAGCCAAGTACCTACATAAATTATATTTATCAAAAATCAGGAGTCCACCAACATATTAATACAATTGAAAAGAGATCTCACATCCATGAGAACAGTGGTTTTGAGTTCTCTTTTCAGGGGCGAATCCATAAATTTGTTTGGTGGGGGGGTGCAACAATTGACTTAACCCGCCAAGTGTGAAGCTGAAAACCAAATGTCAGACGCAGCTGACGGTCGTGGCAGATAGCCGCGACGCAGAAGCATTTGGGTTCATGACATAAATAAAGAAAGATCAGAGTCTGGCGAATTCCACACTTTGTCGTAATCCGTGTCCTTCTGGCGCACGGACGTGTCCCACACCCCATGCATGCCGTCCGCTGACGTTTTCAGCTGACAAAAACATCCAGCGTGCCAGATTTCTGTCGAACGCCCGAACGCTCAAGGTCAGCCCAAAGTTACATCCACGACTTACCTCCAATAGTTTGCACAGCTAGATACGTTTATGATGCGGCTGTCAGCCGCATCCGTCAGCCGCGTCCGATAATTTGTTTTCAGCTTGAGTCACTACTCAATTGCATGGTGGTAGGAGGGTTGCACTTGATTAAACGGGTACATTAAGCACCACCGCCGAAGAGGGGGCAATTTCAGAGCCGTAAATGAATATTCTGTACAATTAATCGTGCATTAATTATATCCGATAAAGGCGAGTGATTCAATACACTATGATCACTGTCTCCGCTGTCGCAGAATAATTGTTCTGTCAATCTCAATTCCCAATACACAAAATTTACTGACGTGTTATGCTTTCACGCCGGAAGTAATAAAGCGATTAATTTTTTGTTGGCTCACCATAAATCGATCACCTACGATTTATGGTTATTAGGATATCAGGATTTATGTATTCAGTTGTTATGAATGACTGAAATCTTTACAATATTTTTTATGAGGGACTGGGTTCACGTATAATGGGTAGGATTCGAACCCGCATACCTCACGACTGCGAGACTAACGCTTTAGCCATTAGGCTACCGTCGCTTGCGGATATATTTTGGAATAACTTAACTTTCATAACTTTTTACCCTATCAAGTTACCCCTTATTATGTATGGTCTGCTCACAATAATGAATACGAGACTAGGTATTGCCCTAGGCGAGTGTTCACCGACACTTATTAGTTAACCCGACTTTGAAGATTTTAGTTAAACTCGCTTTAACAGTTTGTCTATGTCGGTGTACTCGGGTACATAAGGCAGTTTAAAAAACCTTTTTGAGGCAGCAAGCAAATATTTGTTTTAGAGAGTGAATTGCTGAAAGATCAACAGCGGATACTGTGTTGACGAATTTCCGGTCACGAAGTTGCGAAATAAAATGTTATATTGTGTGCATGAGACCACATAATAACATTAGATGACCAAGAAGTGGAAAGTTATGCAATATGTGGTGTGCACAAACTATGTTATATAGTATAGTATAGTCATTTAGCTGGCGACATGTGTAGTAGGTATATTGTAAAATATTATAAAGCTGAAGAGTTTGTTAGTTTGATTGTTTGAATGCGATAATCTCACTGGTTCGAATTGAAAAATTATTTTACTACTGGATAGCCCATTTATCGAGGAAGGCTATAGGTTATATAACATCACGCTACGACTAATAGGAGCAGAGCAGCAACGAAAAATGTTCAGAAACGAAGAAAATTGATGCAAACGAAGTTTCGCGGGTCAGCTGGTACATTATAACTTTTAAACTTACGCGTTGCATTACATACACAATTGGACACGGAAATAAACGCGTGCATTTGAGTATTACAAAACGCTTTCAACAAGTCAACCTGCCGCTGATTAAGATCATCATATCCCTTCTCTGCCCCTTTCCTCAGAATTTCAGATTTTTTTTTAATCAATACCTACTCCTTACTTCTGCTTCGTTTGAATATAACTCCATCTACTTTCAAAACCAGTGAAGTTTATTTTAATACTTGATGTTTTTAGGGTTCCGTAGTCAAAATGGCAAAAATTTAAAAAACGGAACCCTTATAGTGTCTGTCTGTCTGTCCGTCAGTGTGTCACATGCATTTTACTCAAAGACTACTCAATGAATATTGATGAAATTTGGTGAAAAGGTTATATTACATACATTGTCTGCATCCAAGTGTAGGTAATAGTCATAGTAATTGTCAGGTAAAAAGTGTCGTAGTTTAAACTTATCTTTACATAGCTGACCCACGCAACTTCGTATACTTAAATTTTTCCCGTTTTGCAACATTTTTCATTGCTGCTCCGCTCTTTTGGTCGTAGCGTGATGTTTTATAGCCCATAGCCTTCCTCGATAAATGGGCTACCCAACAGAAAAATCTTTTTTTCAATTCAGACTAGTAGTTCCTGAGATTACCGCGTTCAAACAAACTCTTTATCTTTATAATATTAGTAAAGATTCATACGAAGGGCACGTAACCTCGCATGACAGAAGTCGACTAGAGCCGAGATAAGCTTATTCAAGTTCACCGATGCTTCATGGCTGTGGCTTACTGTGCTAAATTTGCGTGTCATCTCCATTTTGTTCTTTTTTGCCCAAAAAATCGTATGAAGCTAAGCCCGTTTCAGAATCGGCGACCCGAGCATGATGGCTCAGTTTCATTCACTGCTCAGAAAAAAATTAATACTTCAACACACTCTAGTTTTATATACGTATGACTTTTTTTACATTATGGGCTTTTTCTTGGCCTTTTCGACGAGGCAAGAGTCGAACACTCTTGCCTCGTCGTCGCCCCGCCAAGAATTCATTCTAATATACGAATACAATATGGACACCAAAAATCTCTAAAATCTAAGTTAACCAAGCGTTTCAGTATTGATTGATGATTCGCTATAGTTGCATATTGGTTGTATACATCCGAAAAAGACGACATTTCCAATAGGATTAGATAAGTACTTGTCTATATCTATCTTGTATATACATATATATAAGTACCTAACTAAAGAGGTATTTTATGTTGAGTGCTAATCTATATTATCTTTTCATCTAGTCTTTGTAAGAGTACATTTGTTTACAATAAAAGCAAATCGAAACGTCAGGTAAATAAAAAGTTCGTATCTTTAAATAATTATTTAATTAAGGCCCGATATATACCTATCTAATATGCATAAAAATCACGAAAGTTTAAAAACAATCATTTGTCCAGAAGTCTTTGCGTGAGTAACAAACACCCATTCATCAGCACAAACTTTCGCATTTATAATAATAGTAGAATTATAGTTGTGAAACATTAATAAAATTAACTTTAGTGGGAAAGGAAAGTTACTGTAGGCACTTTCCCACGATTAGCAAGGTCATGTTTCGGCTATTTAAATTTTGGCAATCATGAATCCGAACAACAGCTTTCGCAAATTGCCTTTCGTCCTTTACTTTCAAGTTTCCCACAACATGCATAGTTAAGCACTAAAATCACGACTGACGAGACGTGGGTCGGATATTTAAGTCTCAAACATTAAAATATTGATTAATGACCGCGTCACCACAAAGTTGTAAATTCTATACTGTACAAAACAGAAAATAAATAGAAACCCAAATTTAAACGTTTGGCGCCCGTAATATATTCCATTTCCAAATGAATTTATACGAAAAATAAACAAAAGAGTGTACATGTGTAAAAGGATTGATTGCGGAATAAAGGCGCCCACACTTGCTATGTAAATTTAAAATTATTTTATTTTGATTTCATGTAAAGGACGACATAAATACTTACGAAATTCGTAAGCGCCATACGGGTAAATATTGTAAGGTACAAAACATATGCCAGCTAAAATAAGCCTTCAAAAAGCAAATAATTTATCTACGTAGGTGATACCTTACATTTTCACTTCGTTGAAAAAAAGGAAGCTCTTTTTAAGTTACCTTTATTTCGCCTGCCTCATTATTCAGTTAAGCTTCTGGAAAACCTATACTTTGCTGAATATATCCATGTCACTTTTTGCTATCCGACTAGACGTGTCGAAAGCAAATTTACATAGACAGCATAGACATTTATGTGCAAAACATTTTAGCGTTCGACGCAGCTGACGCTGGGGTAAAACCAAAACTATCGATGTGTTACATCCTTGTGCATATATTGGGCGGTATCGATAATGACGTAATGAGGGGCGAGGAATTCAACCGAGTGTGTGCAGAGCTTACGTGTGTCATACGACTAACTTCCACATATGTAAAGGGCAGTAGATAATAATTATTATTTAAAACAATTGATAAAATTACTATTATTAAAATTGTAATAAGTAGATTTGTTTGGCATTTTCATAGGAATGTTATTTAAAATCACTATCGTTTGCGTCCGTGCTTGAAGTCATCATTTCTTAAATTGAATAAACTTTACACTACAAATAACAATCTCGTGCAAGAATAGAAAAGTTCTATATTGTCAAGCAATTATATTTATTTCTGAGCAATTCCATTTCTTTTCGAGCTTTGATTCAAGAAATACCTATTTAATTGAAATAAATACTGTGTTTCATAAGTGTAATATGTTGATATATCATGGAATTTAATAGTTTTGATAATTATGTTTTTAACAAACGCGTTGAATTTTTCAATTAAAAATAATTAAGTTCATAGGCATAATTTATTCTCGTGAAAAATTACAATAATGTATAAAGTTAAATACATAGGTGTAGCTGAAACGACTAAGGTCGCTTAGTCGTTTTAGCTATACCTGTGTATTTAAAAAAAAAACCACAGCTTGCAATTTCGGCGTAACATGTTATTGTGCCACGGAGAGTGATCACACGAACTCCATGCACTGATCCCGTCGTCTCCTTACCGTTATTGGACATCTAGGCGGAGTGCAAGCTATCATCCACATTTTGTGGCTATATCCGCCTGTCTCACAAAGCGGCACGCTTCTACATTTGATATGCGAACAGCTAAAGTGTGGAACTCCCTGCCGGCGTCAGTGTTTCCAATTCATTATAACCCAGACTATTTTAGGACCAGATTGCATAGGCATCTTCTAGGTGCGATTGTTCCATCGTAGGCCTCATCAATGCTTAACAATAGGCATGATCGAAGCCAAGAGCGAACCCATATAATAAAAAAAAAAGCTAAGAGATAATTGACTTACAATTATAGGTATTTATTTATTTCCTTTCCCACATAATTTAATTGATCTCTATTCCTTTGCCCACCTAAAATATCATTTTCGAGTTTTAGCGAATCCTATTCACGTTTTTTTATAACCCCACCTACTGAGAGTGGCATAAATACGAATAGTGCAAAGCCAAGAAGAAAGAAGAATGCACAGTTGCGGTAATAGGCATTACCGCACACGTAGATACGTAATGAGCGCCATTATGAACCTAGAAACGGTGTAGTAACTTGATTTATGAGCAAGTGTGTTAAAAAAAAATTATAGTTAAACCCTTTAACTAATCAGTTTCTACTATCACCTTAACTTCGCCAAGTAGTCAAAATACTTACTACGCTTGTGATTGATCTTGATTTTACACAACGTACCAAGCTCGCAAACCAATATGTAGGTAAAACCAGAGAAAAGAACACAGGAATGAAAACAAAACAAAAGAGTATAACGGTTCAATCGAGGTATCTACTTATTACTAGAAATTCCACAGATATTTTTTCTCTGTCTTGTACACAAAATTTTGAATTTAAGTAGGTACTATTTATTGCCTCATAATGATAAATTTTTTAATGTTGCTAGTGTACCTATGTATACTCAATGTGTATACGTAGGCTACATAGCGTGCCACAAGATTGACGAATTTTAACACAATATGAGACGCCATTAGATTCTAATATTAAATAATAGTCGCATAATAACACTGGGAGTGACAAATATGGACTTCCGTAAAATATAGCACCCGAGTTTATTACTTTTACAATTATTTTTTCTTGTTAATGTAAGTACCCAGATGGTTTCATAACTGTAACGAGCTGTTAATAGAGGAAAAATACATCCCGAAATACTTACATAATTATTGTTTTAATCAAATATAAAAGCTTTTTAAAACAAATAGCGGCGCGTTTTAAAAAGAGATTGTGAGTCTTTAATTAAAGCTTATTCACGTCGCTTTGAGACAAAATTATAATAAATTCAAGTACGGCCCCACTTCTAACGACCTTCTCACAAATTACTATGATTATGTTTATTTGAGCAGCGGTTTGTGATTAATCCTAAAGGGGCCGAGATATGAATGTAATAGAAGGACAGAATACATTTCACAAAGAATGGACTTTATATTATTTTGCTACTCCCTGTGCGAACTGAAGGCATAGGTACTAACTCCTCGACAATTGACATAGAAGATTATTTATCCACAGAAACATATTATCACCAAGTTATTATTGTCACTGCGGCGTTCTGTAAAATAGTTTCTCTGATGAAGAGAAAGTTTTTTATCTATCAGTTGTGTATCATACAAATAAGCACAGTAATCGCACGACTTAATTATATAGCTATAGAAACCAAACCCACTGTAGGTACTCGTAGGTATATAACCTACAAGTTAGGTGTAGGTACGTTGAGCCTAAAGTTAAAAGCATCCTACCGGTAGCAGCACATGGGTAGTACATTTCTATAACTTGCATTTCTTTGCCGAAACACGCAAAAAATAATTGAAACGAGTAAATTAAACCACTCTAATAATATAATATAATATTTATTGCATATAAACAGATTTACATATAAATGGACATTGTTGTACATTGTTTTATCTTATAACTAATTTAAAACCACAGCTGTAATCAATACCAACACCCTTGCTAAGTTATCGTAATAACTTGTATTAAAGGTGCTGGTTTTTACCCCTAGGGATGTTTAAATTTAATATTAATTAAGAGCCCTGACTTAATGTACAGTTTATACTTAATTAATTAGTTATTTGTAGGTAGATAAAAATAAAATAAAAATTAGAAGCAAGACAATTATTAGGCAGTATATTGTGCCATGTCTGTCATGTGTTTGTGTGTGTGTGTGTGTGTGTGTGTGTGTGTGTGTGTGTGTGTGTGTGTGTGTGTGTGTGTGTGTGTGTGTGTGTGTGTGTGTGTGTGTGTGTGTGTGTGCGCGGTTAAATTTTATCCAGACAGAAGTAAACTTTCTGTGTTTTGGTAGTTACATTTTAGCAACCACGTTACCAGTGTGGTTTTAAGGGAAGTCTTGGATAACGGGTAAAAATGTAAGTCCTTATTTAGTACGTTATACAAGTGAGGACCCTGGAAACTAACAAACCTTTTAGTAAAGGAGAAGTTACATTTGTAAGGTCTGCACACTCTGTCAGTACGCCTCCTGGGTATATTCTCAAACGGAGTGTTTTGATGTTGCATGAGTATAGTATTAAGGATGAAAAGTTGTCTGACAGTAAGAACCTCGCAATTCCTATATAATTCTTCAGTAGGGAACATAATGTGGCGAAACGTACTCACCTTTAGCACTGCTCTTTGAGCCCTCTCGAGTTTTAGCATTATGGTTTTGGGAGCCCCACCCCATGCACAAATACAATAGGACAACAAAGATTGACAAAGTGAGTAGTATACTCTCTTGACAGTCTGAGCATCGGCGACATGACGCAGAGTTTTAAAGACAAAAATTAATTTTCTTATTCTTGACGTTAGTGAGTCTATGTGTGCACCGAAGCTAAGACCACTGTCGAGAGTTACCCCAAGGTATTTAATTGTATTTGCTCGTTCGAGTATGGGACATACGCAGTTTTTGGTATTTGGCGAGCTGCACGTGTGAGCGACTAAGGAGAAAGTGCCTGGCGGCAATGTGGTTCGACGTATGGCGAAGGTAAGTATTTTGGTTTTTTCTGGGCTAAGGGTAAGCAGATGTTGGTTTAGCCAATTCATTACCTTATTTAACCCCTCCTGTGCCACTTCAAAAGTATCTAGCCAATTCCCACCAGAAAAGGTGAGCACAGTGTCGTCTGCAAACATTGTGATTTTACCCCCTCTGAGCTCTAGGTTACAGAGCTGATTGACGTAAACCAAAAACAGAGTCGGGCCGATCACACTACCCTGGGGGACACCAAATGTGACCGTACGTTCAGAACTGAGATGATTTTGTATCCTCACACACTGGGTTCTGTTATGTAAATAATCTTTAAATATGTTAAGTGGAAGATCACGAACGCCCAGTGCTTCAAGTTTTGAGATTAGGTTGGGAATAGAAACCGTGTCAAAGGCTTTTTTTAAATCTAAAAAGATAGACAAGACTTTCTTCTTTGCATTGATATTGTCTGTTAAATAAGTTGTTAAATCCAGGACTGCATTGCTAGTTGATTTATTCCGTCTAAATCCGAATTGATTTGGAGCCAATAGCCTTTTACTTTCCAGATAATTAACAAGTCTTTTATTAAGAATTCGTTCTAGAATCTTTGAGATCGATGGTAGTACGGCAATTGGGCGATAATTGTTGACACAGTTTCTACTCCCGCCTTTATGAATAGGATGTAAAACAGCCTTCTTAAGGTATAGTGGGAATGTGCCTGTTCTTAGACAAAGGTTGAATATGAATGTTAGTGGTGCGATAAGAACATGTTTATAGCGCTTTAGTATTTTAGTGGAAATGTTATCCCAGCCCACAGCCGAGTCCGATTTTAATGACATGAGCAAGCTCTCGACCTCACTTTCGTCTGTATCCAGCATAACAAATGAATGCAGTGTTGTGGGTGTATAAGGAACTTGACCTTGATTTATGTGGTGATAAGGGAACTTGCTGGCGAGGTCATTCCCAATGTTAACGAAAAAATCATTAACCAGATCGACTGAATTTTGGGCACAAGTAGACAATGAAAGTAGTTCGGTGTTGGGTATTTTAGGTTTTGTAGTGTTCGTGATTCTTTTTATTATTTGCCATGTCTTTTTGTTATTGTTAGCGGCCTCTCGTAACTCAGTCTTTTCGTGTTCCCTTTTCAACTTTTTGATGATTTTAGTACAAAAATTTCTATATCTTCTATAAGTAGTTTTAAGAATAAGGTTATCAGGAGACTTCGTAAGTTTTTTGTGCATATCATCCCTATTACGCATGCACCGGAGTAGACCAACTGTCATCCACGGTTTAAGTAATCTTTTATTATTCGGAAGCCTAATAATGGTAGTGTGTGAGTTTATGATTCTAGTCAGTGTATCTACGAAGTAATTAGTAGCCTCATTTGTATCTGTAGATTGATAAACAGGTAGAAAGTTTAGGTTCTTAATTTCAAGATCAAGAGTATCGTAATTAATTTTAGATATATTGTTTGTACGAATTATTTGAGGTTTTCCGGGTTTCAGACAAAGTATTACTGCATTATGATCTGTGACAGCAGAGTCTATCACGATGGTTAGCGCTGATAGGTTAGACTTAACCATTACATGGTCTAGACTGGCGTTTAATCGAGTAGGAAGGTTATGAGCAGCCAGAAGTCCGTGAAAAGCTAAGAGATTGAGGTAACTATCAATGTGATCAGAGCGTGATGTATCACTGATGTCAAGGTTCAAATCTCCAATGACAATTATATTTCTAAATGAAGACAAGTTACGTAAAAGCACATCCAGAGATTGTAGAAACCTATTTAAATCCAGAAATGAAGGTGAACGATAGACACATATAATTGCCTTGGTAGTACCAATTTTTAGGACCAAGCAACTTGCATCTGCAAAGTCCGGCTCATAAACACAGTAGGTTTCCATATTTTTTACATAGAGAACGACTCCATCATTCTGGTTTAACAGTCTTTCGGTTTTATAATGGGAGTAATTGTCGATCGAAGGTATCTGGGAATTACCCTTCAACCAGCATTCAGTTAGGACTATCACATCGCAATCCACATTTATCCTGTGTAGTAACGTAAGGAAATGATTAAAATTTGCATTTATGGAACGAATATTTTGAGTTATTATTTTTAATTGTTTGCCGGGCTCACTATTAATATGTGAATAACATTGTTCTGCTTTACAGTTTATTGTCGTAGAGACAGAGAGCCGGTCAATAGCATCGTTAATTTCGGTAACATTTTCAACCATTGTGGGTTATATCTTTACGTTTTTTTATTCGAGTCTTGTTTAAATAAGTGAGTGTATCAATAACAATAGATTCAGAAGAGGTGAGGGTGTAGTGAGTTTCCCAAAATTCTTTCTAACTCTATACAAGTTGTACCCAATTTTACACAGTAGTCCAATTTTCTGAATGTTATTTTATTAATTCAAATTGATGTTAAAAATACCTTATTGACCATAATATTCATGACAGGCAGAAAGAAGCAACACGGATAAATGAAGCAAGAAGATAATTATCTTAATAGGTACCCACGAAACTTATAACAAGGTGCAAACTTTTTATTTTAAGCGGAAAATGTCAGTTTATACAAAATCTTATAACCTACTTTATTATCTCTACTCAGCAGGAGCTTAATACTTTTCGTCTGGGGACGTGTTTTATAGAAGCTAAATCATTTCATATTAAATTTATTCCATAATATTATGAAGAGGTAACATTTTAGCTTGTCGGGTACACAAAATATCAATCTCAAAAAGAAAAAGTTAATTTCGTTTAAGTGTCAAAGCATTGCAGCAATGAAACTGAAAATAAGATAGAAAAAAGTTCCTAGCACGAGCATTTATAAAACGGTTATTAATTTTAAAAAATGTGTAGCATATTAATCCAGTGAACTAATTTCAAAGGCGAGAGTAAGTTTACCTATTTATTTGTTAACTTACGGAAGACGAGGGGAAAATGTTGTTCCCTTATACATCGTTTTAAAGTTTTCGTTTATCACATCTGTTTACTAAAGTTTTTAAATATAAACTTATTTAAGTGCTCAAGGCACTTAAGGCGAGCATAGAGCAAATATGCCGTGTATATATCTTTTTGTACTTTGACATAAGTATTACTTTGACATCTATAAAGCTGAAATTAATTTACTTGTTTTAGGTAATGACACTAATAGGGTATTTGACTAAAGTCAAATCAGCCTCTTTTTAAGAAACGTCACAAACGAGCCGCTCTGTACAAATTTGTATGTCACGTTTTCTTTGGTCAAATTATTTACTTTCAGTGTTTCTCTTTATGATTATAAATTAAGTAACACATTAAATTAATAAATGAACATATTTTTTAGAACACTTTATGACATATTTTTACCTAATTACTTTAAAATATTTTATTTTGATAGTAGTCAAATACCCAATTAGCGAAAAGACTTGGCAAACATTAATGTTTATGGAGGTAGCGAAATGAAGGAGGCAACGTAGAAGGATTTTATCGCAATAACCAAGGCGGAACAGTTTGTGTGTTAAAAATTACCACTCCATTTTAAACGATAATACTTAAGCTAAACACTTTGAAATCGTTCTAAATTATCCTAAGCTTGGCTGAGCTTGGATGAGCTAATGTTATTAGTGTATTTTCTTTTCTCTTTTTTCGGCATTTTCCTTGCAGATTTGTGACTATTTTTGGAAGATCGATGAAACTCAATGGCGATATTTGCACGGTTTTTGTTAGTTTTGTGACAAAAACTCTTCGATAACAATCAAGAGCGCGGCGGGAAACCGTTACGGAATGTAACTTCCTCCACGAAAGAATCCTTGCTTGTGATTGATAGGCTCGTTAATGCTCTGCAAATATTGAACGTTTTTTGATATGATGTAACTTTTTAGGGCACCGTACTTCAAAAGGAAAAAACGGAACCCATATAGGATCACTCGTATTTCTGTCTACCTGTCTTTCGAATGTGTTGTTTGGTGCGAATGCACTGGACATAATGTAAATAGAAGAATTTTGTAATTGAGAGCCATTTTTGAGAGGTAAACTAGGAAATTTAAAAAAAGGTTTGCAAACTGTATCGTGTAACATATCAAATTAAATTGTTTTAATGATGTCAAATTTATTTTCCTTTATTATTTTAATATCGTCTTTATTAAAGTTATTTAGGAAAAAACATGAAATTGGACCCCCCCCCCCCCCCTTATCTTCGAAACCACTGAATCTAATATTTTGGAAAATATACCAATGCTAGTTCTTCACTTATAGATAACAGGAAAACCTAAGAAGTTTAAATTTTGAACATCGGGTCCATTTAACACGAAAACAAATGAAAGGGCTTAGTATATAGGGTCTCAAATATAGATATTTTTAAATTATTTACGAGAGTTCATGACAATAGCCCTCTACACTCAAACTCTTTGAAATTATTGAGTCGACGATTTCGAAAGAAAGTCTATAGTGTGTTTATAACAGCTTCATCGTCATGCTTGTTTATTCTGTATCTGAATGTAATTCATCTATAGACAATATTATTATATTTAGAACTAGCTGTGCCCGCGACTTCGTTCGCGTGAAAGTCGGGTTTAAATTATGGAAGTTTATGTTACGAAATAACTCCTGTGTAAATATGTATAGTCCTGTCGGGTGAACCGCGATATGATTCAGCAGCGGAGAATCATCATATAGTCATCTATTGATAGCTTCAACACCCAAAAGGTTTGTGAAAATAAATAAGTACCAAATACAGACTCTTTAGGTATTCGTTTACTGTGTTTTTCTGTCAATAATGTGTGTTATTTGTATCTCTTTTCTTTTTGTCTATTGTTATTTTTATTATTTTACTGTTTATTTATTGCTTTTATGTCTATACATGTGTCTTCTGTGTACTGAATAAAAATTGTTCTATTCTATTATTTTATATAGTTAATTTGGTGTGCGGCTTAAAAGTGGGTTTTCTGTTGTTTTTGTTTCATTCTTTCAACGTTATAACTACTTAATACCTAATAATTTTCAATAGAATTTGTACTAAAATTTTGGTACTTCCCATTTGATCAGATGTTTATAGTAAACTTGTAAAGCCTAAGTACTTAACTGTGATAGTTTTCCTTATAATTTTAGTATTTATACTACTACCGTGAATTTGTTCACATACCCAACATCAACCATTTAGTTGGCAGGGGAACACTTAGCTCTAACAAAAATGTTCACTATAAAGCCTAATATTACACAAAGGAATCCTTAAATCTGAAAATAGTCTTCACAAACCCTAAACGCTTTTTAAAAGACCTATCTAATGATACCCCACACGATGGGGTAGGAGAGAAAAAATTACATCCCCACTTTATTACATATAAGAGAGTACCTCTCTTATATGTTACAATGATGCAAGTAAGAAAAAAAGACATGGACTCCCCCTCCCCCAGACTCCGCGTTGACAGACAATGACCCCCCACCCCCCTCCTCCCGTCACCCGAACTACTCACACTTGGCCGATGAGTCATTCATTATCGTTGAATTGATGAACACTTGATATCCAACCATAACCCCAAAACATGATCCTCGATGCACCTGTGATGATGCGTGGTCAAACAAACAGACAGACAGACAAACATTTCTAAAAATGATAGCAATATGTTTCTTTTTAATACTATTTTAAAACTTCTTTTACTAAGTATAGAACATTATTGAATACAACGCCATTTACTTTCAAAACCAGTGAAGTTTCTTCTAATACTTAATGTTTTTTTATTAATTTAAACAATTTAATTAAATAAATAGGAGAATGTTGCCACTCAGCAAGAAACGAATCCGTCATCGCAAGCACCTATACCCTAATAAATGTTTTCACAAATAAGGAATTGTTTGATCACGGTGACCAATTGGATTTCATAGATGGTTACATGTTTTTTTTTTTACCTGTGTAATGTCTTTTTTTGAGCACGAACACATCAATTCTGGAAAATATCGAATTCTTGTTAAATTAGAATGTAATATTGTTTTTCATTTCTACTACCATTAATTCATTACTCTCAGCAGTGCATGCAATACCTATAAATATTTTACATAAGTGCATATTTCACTTGATTTTTAACATAAAAAAATATTAACCAAAGCAAATAAGTTACCTATGGTCAAAAAAATAACTACTTATAACATTGAGAAAAATACGAGTATTAAAAAAGGACAATACAAAAAGAATAAAATCAGATATCAGATTCGAGCCTGAGACTTCGTCGTCAAAGACCGCTAGCATAGCTCCGAGGTTATACTGTTCGCTTCATACCAAGTCAAAATAAGTGTTCTTTAAAATGTTGTGTATAGCTCCTTATAGTTTTAGCGTGAAGTTATGTATTCCATGGGTTACAATTAAAGATAATGTCTAATTGTAGAAAAAAATGTGATAAACCATTATGGTGCGACAAAAAATACGTTGCTACTTGTTCCCCATAAACGTTAGCGTAATGATTCATAGTGTAAATAATGTCCTAGGTACTATAAAACTGTAAATTTTCATAAAGATCCCTCAAGTAGTTACTATTTTAAAACGAAAAATAGCTACAGACATTATCCCTTACTGCTTAGCTCATATGGGAAAAAGCGTGATAATTTATAGCCTAAATGTTAATCCGCATCTATTAGATTGCACGTACAAACAAATTTCAACATAATCTGTCCGGTAGTTTTTGCGTGATGCGTGTTCAAACAAACAGACAGACAGACATTTCTAAAAATGCAGCAAGGTGTTTAAATACTCTTTTCGAACATTTCCTAATATTCTTTTTCACTAAGTTCGGCCATGTACAGACACGTGAAATTTTCAATTTTATTATATGTAGATATATAGATATTTAAGATATAGATAGATAGCAAGAATTTAGTATTAACGCGCGATGGCTTATTATTAGCGTATTTCATGTATAACTTTGGTGTTTCTATACCGATTTCTATGATTCTTTTTTAGAGAATAGTTAATTAAGTTAACTTTTTTAATTAGGGATGACTGAGAGTGTTATAAACGTAAGAGTAGACAAATATAATCAGAAAGCTTCGAACTGCTAATCTATCGGGAGTTACACGTGATATTGTGAGTCAACCATAAAAGATAGACATATGCTGTCGTGGGATATTTTTTATATAATTTTAAGGAGAACATTTCCGTCATACATGATTTCTGTGTAGCTTTAACCATTAAGGTTGCACACGCGACGGAAGCTTAAAAAATGGAGTAACTTCTCGCGTTTTCCCAACATTTCCCTTCACTGCTCGCTCCTATTGATTGTAGCGTGATGAAAAGTATACTATAACCTACTCAGGAGTATGAAAAATAATTGTACCAAGTTTCGTTAAAATCCGTCGAGTAGTTTTTGTTTCTATAACGGTTATACAGACAGACAGACAGACAGACAAAAATTTTACTGATTGCATTTTTGGCATCAGTATCGATCCCTAATCACCCCCTGATAGTTATTTTGAAAATATATTTCATGTACAGAATTGACCTCTCTACAGATTTATTATAAGTATAGATATAGATTATGTAAGTATATATTTCTTCAAGAGTATTAGTTTTATGGTTGCACAGTAGAGGCACTCCCAAGTTTGGGATCAAATGGCCTTGTTAGAGTTGTCTGATATTAATTCAATCTTTCAACATTCTTTCGCTACAGAGCTCCCGTTACAAACAAACGCACTCGTGCACCTAGGGTGCCACTCGCAATTGGCCGGTTTTTTTTTAAAGAAGTTTGTCCGTTGATTCGTTAGATGTGGTAATAGATAGTGGGAACCTATAGTAACTTATTAAATTTTAAAAACTGAAATCAAAGTAAACAGGCTAAGTGACATTTATAATTTAATGAATATTTATAGAATTTGCGCACCATGTCAAGATGACACATTAAGGTTCAATTTTGTGACATAATAACGTCTTTTAAATCGATGACCAGGTGCCCGCATGAAAAAGTATCACGGTCCGTCACGTTCCGCCTGCTTATCAGTCCCGGTCGCATGCGCCCGATAGCCATAATACTTCATTTATGGCTATCGGGCGCATGCGACCGGGTTCATTAAAGCTATCACAGGCATAATTGTTTATTACAATATTATGATCAATGTTTTGGCGATTGCAGCGACATGCGATACAATTGGAAATTTAAAATACAAGAATTAGAAAATATTTAAAAAAAGCTTTCACAGGCATGGTTGTTTATTACAATGTCATCAATGTTTTCTTATGACGTTTTCATGTAAAATTATCGTCCGTAAACCGACTTTACAGACAATCTTTTTTTTCTTAGGATATTGTAGCAATATCCAATAGCAAAAATATACCCCTACCAATAATAGGTATTCTTTTATGCGGATAAAGTCAAAGGCGACAGCTAGTTCATGAATAAACTAGCGGACACCCGCGACTTCATACGCGTGGAATCCGTTCCCGCGGAATGATGTATTATACCTACATATAAACCTTCCTCTTAAATCATTCTATCTATTGCTCAAAACTGCATTAAAATCCGTTGCGTAGTTTAAAAGATCTAAGCACACAGACAGCGGAAGGTACTTTATTTTATACTATGTTAGTATAAGGAAGCAGAAATTTATCAATCGACAAGTTTCCACTTTACCTTACTTTAGAAAATCAAATTAATTAGCCCTGTGGTGCTAATTAATTTCATTGTGTTAACAAGTAAAGCGGAAATTTATGAATCTGTTAGCAAATTACTTATGTAATCTAAAATTAACACGATGTTGAAAAGGGAATCTGTTCAAACTAATTATTTATAACAATGTAACTTGCTTAGTTCATTAAAAGGTAAAAGGAATTGTCTAAATATTAATTGTCCCCAAAATTGTTTTAAATGTTACTTCAGTTCCTTGAATTGAAGTAAAACAACTACAGTTCATAAGTGATCCTAATTTATCTTGTTTGTAAAGATTTTCTGTAGTTGCGAGAAATTGGATCTCTCTCCTCACATGATTCAATTTCTCGAGAGCCCCTGTGTTATAAAATGGCAAAGCATCTCTATTAATTTCTAACTGGTGAGCTTTCATACAGCTCTTGGAACCAGAACAAGTTTTCACGATTAAGAATATACTCGTACGATGCTGCCCTGCTAAGCAATATCTCAATTGGAGAAGTTTTGAAAAATCGACTATATTTCATTTACAAAAAAATGATTTTCTCAAAACTTCTCCAATTGAGATATTGTTCTTTTGCTTAGCATGACAGAATACATATGCACCAATGTCTGCGAAGATAAATGCAAGGGCACTAAAAATCAAAAGATAAAGGTGTTTAAAAAATAATATCATCTACACCGTGCCCTCAGAACAAAAGAATGCCTTTTTGTGATCGGTGCACCAGAAATTATATTTTATAATTACTGTAACATTTTAAATTTCGACCCCATCTTAGTAACTGGGGTCGTGCTGAGTAAATGTATAAGTACTACAGTCCTCACTATCTAACTATACACAATTGACAACCACAGAGTAACTTTGTTGACAACTTCACGTTGACATGTATAAAGAAGCCATCGAGAATTTCGAGTATTTTTTAATAAATTTATAGTATGGAATCATTTTTAGGTGAATATTGACACCCTGTTAACCCCAACTAAATAATGTATTTTGAATATCTTAAGTTAGTTAAAATCTTTTCAATTAATATTGAAATAAACAATCCAGTACAACGTTACTATGAGCGCATTACTTACGTGCTCTCTTTATTTTTTAACCGACTTAGGAGGAGGTTCTCAATTCGACTGTATGTTTTTTTTTGTATGTTTGTTCACCGATTACCCAAAATGGCTGGCCCGATTTGAAAAAATATTTAATTGTTTGAAAGGGTATACTTCCAAGTTGGTCCTATTGTCATCAAATCGCGATTTGATGATGGAATCCTGGTGAAATCGAGGCAACTCTTCAAATATTAAAGGCACACTTACAGTGATTTAGGTACATTTCATAGTAATTCGTGCATTTACTCTCAAAAAGCACCTATTGGTGAAGTAGAACTGATGATGAAGACCACACATGACTATAAATAATATTCATGAAAATTATGAACATTATTCATAGTCATTAGAATTATGAGATACAAATTATGATGAATATTCAATATTTCACGGTTTGCGATTCAATTACTTTAATATGATATTGAGTAGCATTTTATTCTCATCATACTACTATTACACAATGTAATAGAGCTGATAGTGAACTTTCATATGAACTCCTCAACAATTAACCGCCCTGCTCGACATCTTGCCCCGATGGCAAGCAATATTTTGTAAAGGAATTTGAGCAGATGACATAAGCCTATTGTAACTTATGTGAATTACAAACCAATCCACTAAAAATGAGAAAATTAAACTTTTTTACAAAAAAATATTACCGAATTCAAAAATAAATACAAGGCAACTAAAAACCAAACCTAGAATAACAAAAACAAATTAACAACTATTTCAAGGCGATGAGTGAAACAGGAATAATAGAACGCTACGATACGATACCATGGCCTTTTAAAAATAAAATGTAGGCATAAAATAATATAATGTTGGCATTCGTGTGGCGTAGTTTGCATTTTAAAGTAACATATTAATATATTTTTTTAAACTGAATAAAAAAGCAATTTATTTATAAAAAATATGACTGTACTTTATCGAAAAAATCATAAAAAAATTATCCATCCGAATTTTATAACTTAATATTAATGTATATATAATAATTTAAATTGGTACTTACATTAGATTAATTAATTTTTAATTTAAATATTACTTCTAAAACCAAGTAACTCAATTAATTAATTATCTATTAATAATTAATAAGTATCTAATAACAGAAATAGAATCATACAATTTCAATTTCATTGTAAAAGTTTTGCCTCAAAAACGTATGCACATGACTTTTTATTGATAACTACCTACTCTTATTTGGGGACCATTGTAATATTAAATACAATTGCTGTGCATACCTTTAAGTGACAGGTTTACGCTAGTATGTAGGTAGATAACTTTAGTTCATAAGGCTAATTTATGTAAACTTGTTGTTGGAGTGCCATAATTAAATAAATAAATAAGACAGTTTGCTGAACACAACCATTTAATAAGGAGCATGCCGCGCGTCTTGCGGCGAACTTGGTACCGTGCCGACCACTTAACACAACATTCCGTAAAACCCTATACAAACCTAAGTGGTATTTACTATCGCCTGCAGTAGAGAAAACCGAGTGGGTACTTCTGACCATACCTGAGCAAAACCCACGCGGTATTTATCTCTACCCACAGCGGCAGCGAATACCGCTCAGGTTTAAATAGGCTTTTTAAATACGCGCGCGGTATTGGACTCCCCTCCCAGCAGATTCGATTGATTAAAATTTTGACACTGGACTGATGTGTTTTAACAGAATATTTCCCCTCCTCTCTTCCCTTAGCGGTAGTGGTTGATGTCCGGTGTTGAATCTAATACCCCTCCAGGAGGGGCCTGGCATGCGAACAACTCACACTTGGCCAATTGAGCCAATAGTTGTTCCCTTGAACAAAGTTCTATATCTGCGCCTGATCTTGTTGCGTACTATTTTAAAACTATGATAACTCCTGTCTTAATCATCTAATCATAATCATAAATCATTTATTTGCTTTAGATGTGGTACAATTTATAGGTGTTATATTATTATAAATACATTTCGATCCAGAGCATCTAGTCATTAATAGTGGCAGGCAAAAACACACAAATGTAGAATTATTCCATAATACCTACAATATAGCAGGCGCAGCATCTTAAACCATATTAAATTAAGTTATAATTTTTTCACCCAATTAAATTTACTTCTATAATTAATATTATTATAAAAGAAAGATTCTACATAATTATTTATTAATTGCGGTTATTAAAAATGTCATTTACAGTATAGAAACTATTGTCAATTTATCAGGCTTTAAGGTACTTTAAAAACAGCTTTGTTGGTAGGCTTTTAAAATTTTCAGGTAAAGCATTGAAGATGCGCCCACACATAACATAAGCGTTCTTTGTGTATAACGTAGTTCTCGGCACCTGTGGTAAAACAATTATATTTCGGTTTCTGGTATTTCTTGGCCATATTTCATAAGCCCTAGTGAATAGGTCTGAATGTTCTTTGACAAATTTCGCGCATTCAAAATTTAAATCAAACGAAGTAAGTAAGAGATGCCGTGTGGTGCCGGCTTAAGAATAGTACCACCCCATCTCTTCCTGTGGGTGTCGTCAAGGCGACTAAGGGATTTCACCCCGGAGGACGGGCAGCAGCGTCCTCTGCGTACTTAAAGCCTTACTGCGATCACCAACCCGCTCGCCAAGCGTGGTGATTATGGCAATTACCCCCAGGATCTACATACTAGTAGGTTCTACTGGGGAGACCCGTGCCCAGCAGTGGGCCATCATATGGGTTGATATGTATGTAAGAGCAGCTATGTTCAAAATTAAATATTTGTGATGAATAACGTATTTATTTGGATAAGAGTTAATACCATATTTATTAAAACACTTTCGCAAATAATGCATTATTTTAGAACAAATTTGATTACCATAAAAAAATCTTAAAAGATTTTTATAAATGTGAGATTTTTGACATTTTAGACATTTGCAGTCGCGGACTTTTTTATAAATTTTCAAGAGGAACAAATCGGTCATACATTATTGTTGTGTAACTTTAACCGCTTACGCAGCGCACGCAACAGAAGATCTCAAATGGAATATTTTTTCCCCGTATTTGCAACATTTTTCTATCTATTGATCAAAGCGTGATGTTATGTAGCCTATCCTTCCTCGATAAATGGGCTATCCAACACAAAAATATTTTTTCAATTCGAATCGATAGTTCCTGAGATTATCGCATTCAAACAAACAAACTCTCGGCCTAATAATATTAGTTTATTCGTAGCCTCCAGCTAAAGCTTATGAGAGAAATAAAATATATTTCAAATTATTTCAGGTTGACCAACTTCTATTTAACAGAATAGTAGGTACATATTTTAACAATAAATATTGAGCGAACAAGGAAAATACAACTTCAAACAATGTTAATTAACTTGTTACGGGTAAGAATAATAAGTTTTTGGCTTTTACAACATACCGAACTCTCCGTTAAGTAAGTTCCTACCTATCTCGATAACTGCGCAGTATGCTTTTCAGGAAGTATACGTATGTTGGCCGATTACATAAAACGTTACTTGTCAATGAAATTCCCTGCAGTAAAATATATATAGGTAGTATATAAATATATAATACAGTTTTTTAAACTGATAGATAATTATGAATCGATGATGAAGAAGGCTTTGTTGTCGTAATACATCGAATGTTTCAATATAATTTATATAATAAATAAGTAAATAATTTGAAAATTTTAACTCGCCTACAAAAAGACGAAAACAAGATAGAGATGTCTTTCATATTTAACATCGTACAGTTAAACTTAAAAATGTTATTTCACGCAAATGGGTATTTTTTAAATAAAATTATTTGAATTCAAGTTAGTGAATTCCCGCGCAAGTAAGTTTAGGTACCAAATAGGTTTTATATTGAAATTGAAACGAAAGTAAATATTCTACAAGATTCTAAAAGCTTAAGTAATTAGTTTATAGCTTTACTAGTAAAGAAACCCTTAAATTACCCCCTCAGGGGTTGATTTTCCAAAAACATTAAAATCGTATGTTTTATTTTAAACCATAAATCCAAGTATGAAATTTCACACATCTAATTTCAAAGCCGGATTTTATACAATCTTGTGGCTGATTTTACATAAGCCTTCTTTCACCTGATTTGCCAATAAGGCTGAAACACGTGGTACTTTATTTTATGTCAAAAAGCAAAATACGAAATTTCACAGATCTCACTTCATTCTTGCAACCCCAGCTATACCATAAGGGGTTGATATTCCAAAAACGCTAAAACTAGTGTTTCTTTACTATAAACGATAAAGCTAAATACGAAATTTCACTGATCTAATTTCAAAACCGATACAGTTTCATACAATCTTGCAACCCCTATTTTAACCTCTTAGGGGTTGATTTAAAAAAACGCTGAGATATGTCTTTCTTTATTTTATACCAAAAATCTAAGAGCGAAATTTCACAGACCTAACTTTAAAACCGATGGAGTTACATACAATCTTGCGACGGAGTTTCACACAAACTCACAACCCAAGTGGTTGTTTTTCTAAAAATGCTGAACGAAAAATGACTAATGGAGTTTCATACAAACTTGCAAATCCTATTTTACACCCTTAGGGGACGAATTTCTAAAAACCTTTCTTAGTGGATCCTACACCATAAAAGGCATCAACTGCCAAAATTGTAAGTTTGATAGCGGTTTAGGTTCTGCGTTGATGTCAATCAATCAGTTATAAAAAGGCATGGTATAATTATCACGAACGAAAAAGAGAAAAATCTGACACTGACGTATAGGTTTGCTAATTAGCCAACTTTTAAAGGACCGCTTGCTGAGCGCTTGTAACTACGATTTACACCTTTTTACTTCAAACATCTTTGGCCTGAGCATTGAAGAGTGTATGAATGGATGATGGGGGATTTTCCGTTTATCCCTACTAATATATAAATGTGAATGTAAGTTTGTTTGTTACGCTTTCACGCGAAAACTACTCAACCGATCATCATGAAACTTTGTACACATATTCTTGGAGGTATTAGAAGTAACATAGGATACTTTTTATTAAGAAAAAAAATATTTTTTAAAACCGACATCCACGCGGGCGGAGCCGCGGGCCAAAGCTAGTATTATATAAACGGAAAATACCGCATCATTAGACAAAATTGAAGATTTTTTGGCTTTGAACGATTTAACATCTGATGACGTGACAACGTCTTATAAATCGATGACCGGATGCACTCACAAAAAAGTGTCACGTTATTGACTGGTTGCTAAGCAATGCGAATGGCGATATGTCATCAATGTTTTCTTATGACATTATCACGTAAAAGTATCGGCCGTAAACCGTTTTACTTTACAGACAATATTTTTTTAAATTTAGAAATGAATTGCCTTTCTTTCAACCATTCCACGGGTAAGTAACTGTCACCGGGTAGATGAGTAATTGATTTCAGCGGAGGCTCTAATCAGTAATCCATTCTCGATTTACATTAATAATGTTTAAAGAGGTACTTCGTCATTGGAACAGATCAATACGAAATCAGCCGCTCTGAGATGTGATTTCAAGGCTAAAGTATCATTCATCTTCGAGTGTCGATGAAGATGAATGAAAAACGTCTTTAAAGTTTGTAAATAAAAGTTCAGTATGTTATTTCGAGGTATAACAAATATCTTGGGCCTACAGGATTATTCCTTGGGGGGAGGGGGAATTTCTTCACGACGCTCGTATTTATAAGAAAAATATTCTGAATCTTTGGAAATTATTAAATAAAATATAAATCAAATAGACGTAGGTATAAATCGGTAGCATGAATATTGAATTTCTTTTCTTACCTACCTACATATTTTTACTCCTCCTCGAATTACTTTCGGAAAAATAATGATATGATATTTTATACGAATCTTACTGTAGTCACTAGACTGTTTAATTATTTTTGGCTTCTCAGATGCGCAGTGTCATAATTCCTATTGATAGGTAATACCTAAACGGAGTCTACAATATTGAATACCTATTTGAAGTTAAAATATATGACCTCGATTTACTATAAAGGTTCATCTAGAATGATATATATTGACTAGCTGTCCCGGCAACTTCGTCTGCGTAAATTTTTCTCGTTTTTGCTTCATTTCTCATTGCTGATCCGCTTCTATTGATGGTAGCGTGATGTTATATAGCCTATCTATCTAGCCTTATTATAGCCTTCCTCGATAAATGGGCTATCCAACAGTGAAAGAATTTTTCAACTCGGATCAGTAGTTTCTGAGATTACTGCGTTCAAACAAACAAACTCTTCAGCTTTATAATATTAGTATAGTACCTATATATTCCACTGCGCCTACAAACTACAACTACTAAACATTCTTTAATATTCACGCAACACACACTGTAGCGTCATTCATAGAGCAAGATCTCACGACCGGATCTTACCTACTTATTTTCTGAGAAAAGAAATATGTCATATTATACAGGATGGACCAAATCATTGCCCTCTGGTAGGAAAGTACCTACCTTAAATAGAGAGAGAATTTTACTCAAGGATCCATTCTTTTTTTTTAAATAATAATGCCAATTTAACTTGAACCGGATGCTTTAAAGTTCCCAAAGGATAACATAAGTTTCCTCCAGTTTTGAGATACCGTTTACACTCATGTCACTGTCACTTAGGTGAAAAGAAACGACAGAAATACTGTTGAAAACAACTCAAATTTTAATATTGTTTGAGTATTTAGAGATATACGCGGTAGACACCATTTAATTACGCTCAAAAGCTGTAACGTAATTATATTTATACCGAAATTGGGTCATCAGTTATAACCAATTTGTTTAGCAAATTAAGTTGTTATAATTACTGATCCAATAAAATAATAAATACCTATTATGTCCAAATATAGATTTTAAAATATTCAATTCCTAATGAAAAGTCGATAGCTACATCAAATACTACAAACATCTATGATTAAACTGATCACCGGTAGGTTAACTAACTTAATTAGAATTACATTTACAATGAAAAAGGTAGAAGACAACAGAATCAAGGTGCAGAACCGGATAATGTGTCATTAGCTGAATATCCGGATCACATCCGGGAAATAAGAAGCTATTTAGGTATATATGTGTAGGAGTTACGGTACAATCATGTAAGGCTTAATATGTGATTTAAACTTTTATGAAAACAGTCCTTACCCGGGATGCTATCGATGGTACTACAAGTAGTATCACGAGTAAGGACTGTATAGAAATACGTTGATGATCACTATACCTAGTCCGGCCATAAGTTCTGATAATTTATTTTTTAAGAAGTAATGTAATATTACTAAAACTTATAATCACACTAATATTATAAAGGCGAAAGTTTGTGAGTATGTGAGTGTGTATGTTTGTTACTTCTTCACGTCTAAACGGCTGGAGCGATTTTAATAAAATTTGGTATGGACTTAGCTGACACCCTGGATTAACACATAGGCTAATAAACCGCGAGTAACACTGCGGGGCACAGCTAGTATGTACATATTTATTAAAGTGTCAGCAAAAACTAAAAACAATATTCTATTCAAATACAATAACTATAAACTAAAAACAATATTTTATACAGGCCTTTAATCTGTTTGGCCACGAATCTATGGATTTACGCCCTGTTGCCATAGGAAATTTAGCCACTGCTTGCTCCAGAGATTTTTTAAGAGACTCAATGTCGTTTAGAGTAAGCCTTGTTCTCTAAATCTGACCATAATTTGTAGTCTAACGGGTTGAGGTCTGGGCTAAATGAAGGCTAGTCTTTAGCTCTTATAAAGTCCGGAACGCTGATTTACGCCAGGATTGGGTAGTTCGTGCCTTGTGACCAGGTGCAGAGTCCTGCTGGAAAGTCGACGATACATTTTTAAAAAGTTTATTGCTGGGAGGTTTCACAACATGATACAAGACTGTCTCTTGATACACTTTGGCTGAAGTTTTCACTCCTTTTTCACAAAAATCTAGCTTTGTGACGCATGCCCCATCAAACCATCACTGACACAGGATGATGACTACGCTGTACCTTTCCGACCATTTGAGCAGCTTCTTTAGAACTGTAAGGGTACACTTTATCATAATGCTTATTTGTAGTGCTCTTCAATCGTGATTTTTTTCTTTATCCGTCCGTCCGCAGCTAGGCTCAGAGACTGTTAGTGCTTGCGTTAGAAGGCTGTAATAAACAATACATTTATTAATTACGCCGAGAAATTGAAAGAATAAAATCTTCAAAAAGATTTTTTTAGCTTCCCTGTTTGTAAAGTGGAGATAAGTACATGACTCTATTAAAAATTATGGGTAGGTATGTGAAAAAATTAACGGTAGTAGTTTATAGAGTGATATATTAAAATAAAAACTATCACACAAAAGTAGACTTTACAAGTTTACGAGTAACAGCTGATCTAATGAATAGTAACAGCATTTTCGTAATAATTCCATTGAAAATTATTATTAAGTAGGTATAACATTGTAAGTATGAAACAAAAACAACAGAAAATCCACTTCAAACCGCATATTCGGAATGGGGGGGGGGGGCAATGGAACCTTACATTATGCGTGGTCCGACATGCACTTGCCCGGTTTTGTTAAGTGGTACCCAGAGTGACGAAATTAATTCGTTTAGTTTCGAAGATGTTCTGTTTTTCTGATAAAGGTATACGTATACTTCCTTATGTCCCACACTGCCCGTCCCCCTCGTTGTCGCAAATGATCACATTTTGCTACCTCCTTGTTCCCGGTGAGTTCAAAGAATTTTATTTTTATTCCGTTTTATTGTAAACTCCATATTCAGTTTGCATGACAGGTAATTTATTAAAAAAAAACATGTTACAATTCAGAGAGTGTTACGGACAACCTAAATTTTATCAACACAAAGCTAAGCTTGTCTGTATTTGATATTTTCGTTTACAGAGTTTTTGAATTTATTTGTACGGCATTTTTTTATTTCATGGACCGTTTAATTGTTGGACATTTTTTTGAAGATAACGTTTATGTCTATTCGAGTCCGATTAAAAATATACACAAGGTTATTTTTGATATAGTGCAAAGCTAGGACATTTAAAAAAAGAAAATGAAAATAATAACTAAAAACTTGCAGAGTTTAAGCCATTCAAGTTGTCTTGTGTTCTTCACGCTATGCAGCTCATTGCGTCCCCTTGTACGTAATCCATGCTTATTAATGAAAAATAAGTGATGATTACATTTCACATCACATTGTAAACAGGATTTGAACTGTTAGAATAAATTAATTAATTGAAAAATATAACATGGTTTAAAAACTATCCCATTTGATTGTGTTACTTGAGCAAACTACTTCAGGTTTGAACTACCTATACCAAGCATAATATATAGCATATTTTTTTATATTTTATTATCAGAATCTGATGGCGAATAGGGAAATGATCAAATAGAGTTAGGTAAAACAAGGCTTACTAGGGCAACACAAGTCTTGACATTTTGACGTGATAATGTCTTATAAATCGATGACTATCATATGGATGATGAGATGATATCTATTACAATCGATGAGTACCTACTTTTTTTTTTTAAAGAGCAATGTGGGATTATCATCCCACATTACTAGCAATCCTGTTAACCCCTCCAGCTAAGCTCTATGGCTTGTGTTAGGAGTGGGTTCACGTCTGTAGTATAATGGCCAGGATTCGAACCCACGACCTCACGATTGCGAGACCGATGCCTTAGCCATTAGGCTACCGCCGCTTTATATATTGTGGCCGTCGAGCGCATGTACGTGCATGCGCATCACAGGCATGGTTGTTTATTACAATGTAATGTCTTGACGATTGCAGCGACATGCGACACAATTGGAAAAAATAACAAAAATAAAATTGTCAAAATACTTTCACAGGCATGGTTGTCTATTACAATGTCATCAATGTTATCTTATGTCGTTATCAAGTAAAATTATTGTCGGTAAACCGACTTTACAGACCATATTTTTTTTCGTTTTGAATTACCTACTCTAATTTTATTAATATAAAAACGATGTATTAGTTCGTTCTCAACTTCAACTTTGTTTGTATGCTTGTTTCCAACCGTCTAGAAGACGCTTAAAGCGCCTTCTAGACGGTTGGAAACAAGGCTTCCCGCCAAGGTGACCTTGCTGGTTTCCAACAGCGTATGTATGTAATTTGGTTTGCAACAGCCGTCTACACTGTTGCAAACCAGCAAGGTCACCTTGGCGGGATGCCTTGTTTCCAACCGTCTAGAAGGCGTTTAAGTATCAGACGCTTAACAATAGTTTTATAATGATTGTCGGCAACCTTTTATCGGAGCTCCGTTCGCGTGGTTTTATTTCCGTTCCTCTCCTCATTGAGGTTGAAAATCAAAACCAGCTCGGCATACTTCCGCCGTTTTATTTTATAATTAATTACATTTTATTATGAAAGTATCAGTCAGTAGTAACCGCAGTTGTCACTAGTCATCAATACAAATATTATAAAGCTGGAGAGTGTGTTTGTTTGTTTGAACCCGGTAATCTCAGGAACTACTGATCCGAATTTAAAAAATATTTCACTGTGGGATAGCCCATTTATCGAGGAAGGCTATAGGCTATATAACGTCACGGTACGACCAATAGGAGCGGAGCAGCAATGAGAAATGTTGCAAAAACGGGGAAAATTTAAGCAGACGAAGTTGCGCGGGACAGCTAGTACTATATTTAAAGTCAACTTTCCGTTGTCAAAATATGAATTTTCATAACGGAAAGTCGATTGCCTTTGCCCTAATGTACAACTTATATTTTAAATTTAATGCGTGATACTAAATGTACACTGACGGACTCATAAACTGCATCAAAGTTCAGGTTTACTCTAAAAGGATTTTTTATAATAAGTATGCAAACTTTTTAGATTAAATTATATAAATATGGAAAGACTGGCTCTTAATCTTAAAAAAAAATTAAATTTAAAAATAGAACTGCGGTAAAACAAATGAATATAGCCGGGAAAAGAAAATTTACTCGTAGTATCAGATTTGCGTGTTATTTATAGCAAAGTTTTAAATTAATTCTCATTGATTTTTTTTGTTTGGTCAATTGAATTATTGTTACCAGCATAATTGTTGGGTTAGTTTTTTAACACATCGAGAGTTTTTGAACCATAATATGGATACTTCGTCCGAACAAGCGGCACAAATTGTAGCATTGGTGCGGGAGGGCTTGGATCAACGAACGATTGGTAGAAATTTAAATTTAAACCAGTCTACGGTTTGTAGAATATACAGAAGGTTTGTAGAGACAGGTTCTTACAGGAGGAGACGTGGTACAGGCAGAACTCGAGCAACCACAGGTCGTGATGACCGATTTATTGTTACAACTTCCCTGCGAAATCGTTTCCTCACGTCAGTTAACATCAAAACCGAGCTTAATGAAGTGCGTGGAAAAAACGTGTGTGCACGAACAATAAGAAGAAGGTTAAAGGAAGCGGCTATCACCCCTTTTAGACCAGCAAATGGTCCAAAGTTGTCTGCAGCTCACAGACAAGCTCGCTTAAGATTTGCGCGTCATCACCTGAATTGGACAGAAGAGCAGTGGGCCTCTGTATTGTTCACGGACGAGTGTAGGACATGTTTATATGGTGCAGATGGTCGCAGAAGAGTCTATCGTCGACGTGGGGAGCGATATGCTCAAAGTTGCATTGAGGAGCGTGTTCCTTTTGGAGGCGGTTCATGTATGGTCTGGGGTGGCATATCGATGAACGGGCGAACAGAACTTGTGTTCATAGACATGGTCCGTCAAAACGGTAATAGAGGGGGTTTGACAGCACATCGCTACATAACAGAGATATTAGAAGATCACGTGGTGCCTTACATGGGATTCATAGGCGAAAATTTTACTTTAATGCAGGATAATGCCCGGCCGCATGCAGCTGCACAAGTTCAACATTATTGCGAAGAGGTTGGGATACGTACAATGAATTGGCCAGCACGCAGCCCGGATCTTAATCCCATCGAGCATGTTTGGGACAATTTAAAAAGAGCTGTATATGCGAGAAACCCTTCGCCTACGACAGTGGCAGCACTAAGAACAGCACTTTCAGAAGAATGGGACAATATTCCGCAAGATCTTTTAAAAACCCTTATAAAATCTATGCGGAACCGATTAGAATCCGTAATAAGGGCACGTGGGGGTAATACACCTTATTAAAACACAAATAAACCCTTGCATAAAGTTTGTGTCTATTGTTAAAACCAATTTTTTAATTAAACAATTTTTCCTTAAACTTCTGTTTTTTCTTCAAAAAAGGTCTTAAGGTCCTTTCCAGTACATAAACTTAAATTTAAAGATATGATCCTACGCTGTTTTAAAGTTCACGAACCAATCTAGAGGTTTCAATTTAAATCTGTATAGAAAGTTTGCATACTTGGTTAAAATATTTATTTCAAAGTCGTCTATTACTTTGATGCAGTTTATAAGTCCGTCAGTGTAGATTCTGGTGGAGTTATATGTCCTTGATACCGGCCAGGCTAACTGCCCCTCAAGACAAGTGGCATAAACACTGGGTTGGGGGCTCTGGTTAGTATTACGAACGAATTGATTTTACCATAAGTAGTACCTAGTTTTACGATACCTCACTGGCAAATTGCAAAGACCGTAAGTACAGTCAGACAGTCTGTCTGTACTTACGGACTCGCTTCAGGTTACGTACCTACCCTAAACTACTATTTATACTTAATATCATAAAGCTAAAGCTTTTTTTGATTTGTTTGGTTGATCGCACTAATCTCTGGAACTACTGGTGCGAATTAAAAAATGTTTAAGTAAATTTGGATTTGGATAGACCATTTATCGAGGAAGGCTATATATTCTATAAAAATAATATATCACGCTACGACCATACTACTGAACCGATTATTTTGAAAATAAAAGCGCTTTAATTTTCTTCATAAAAATACTAGGTAGATAATCAAAATAGGAATCCGAAGATTCACGCTTCAACCCGCTACAACGATTACCGCACTTCAACGAGTGGCTTTGTACTTTACCGAGAAATAAGAGTTGTTCTTTATTAATAATAATTACATGTCATGGTACCTCGCCATCGAACTAGATACCGTCTAATAAAAAAGGATTTGGAAAGTCATCCCCTTATGGGCGTAAACTAGGGGGTGAAAGTTTGTATGAAACTCTGTCGCTTTGGAAGTTGGATCTGTAAAATTTCATATATTGTGTTTTGGTGTTACAGCGTTTTTGGAAAATTTCTCTTCGAGGGGGTAAAATTCCCAGGCAGGCAAAGCCACCAAGCAACAGATAGTGTATATAATTACATATTTTAAGTATATATATTACACCTACCTACTTGTTCCTATTAGTCATCCTGTTGGGTCTTGCCAGAATTCATTGCTAACAATAAAGCTAATGGTTTTTTGATGTAAAAGGAAGCTTTTCAGCAATATCGAAATAATGGACAAAAGCTGAAAAGAAATTTAAACGTATTTCTGTGGCGAAAAATGACGTGATTCCGACTTTTACATGATGGCCGCTTTAATAAAAGAAATCGTGGTAGATTTTGAGATCCCATTGATGAACAGAGTTGTTTTAATGTCATAATACCTATCGTTGGAGTGAAATTAATTTTGTAATTAAAACACAGTGGTTTTCGGTCGCGGTTCCGCCCGCGTGGTTATCGGTTGTCGCGATAAAAACTATTCCATGTTATTTCCCAGGACTCGAACCATCTCCATACTTAATTTCATCTAAATCGCTCTTGCGATTTAAGCGTGAGAACGTAACAGACAGAGTTACTTACACATTTATAATATTAGTTTGGAATTAAACGTGACACCATATCATCATCATCATTGTCGTCGTAATATGATCTCATTTATATCATATATTATCATAATATATGATGACGATCATGACAACAACGATAACAATGATGGCTCAAATGAGATCTACGAGCTGTTCCTTAAAAAAAACAAACTTAAAAGTTTGAAGACCCCCCGGGTTAGGTCGCACTAATTTGATTTGAACGAATCGTACGAGTCGCCTCTTTTCAATTTACATTTTTTTTTAAGCGGCGATTGGTATGTTATAATAAATGACCTAATAAATTGAAAAACCCTTCCTTTTTGGCTTCGTCGTAGTCGGGTAAAAAATGGCTTACAAAAGCAAGCCATTTTTACCCGCACAAGCGGTTGTGGTAATCGCAAAGTGATTATCAACAATTGTCACAGTAGATATGTTTGCGATCGTCAACTTTTTTACGATTTTCTTTCTAGAGATTCCAACATAGACGCTCTAAAAATCTACGAGGGTTTCCCATTTCATACGAACTACCGTTAACATTCACCTGAAGTACTCGTATTAAACTTCTACGTGCCTCTAAGCCTCTGCAGATGACAGGAGAGTCGGTAACTAACAAGAGCGCTTTAACAATCAATGTGAGGAGCACAAAGCAAGAAACGAAAGCTGTGGCTGAAGTCAACTGCATTATACTCGGAAACTATACTATGGTAGCTATCCTACTTCATTAACCTAGGGATAGGGAATAATAAGATTAAGTATCACTGGTCTAGTCTAGGCCCAATTTTGTTTCAAATTTGAACAAGAACAGTACGAGTATCCAAGTTAAAATAGTACCTGCATATTTTGGTAAAAGTTCGATAAATACACTGAATTGCAAGTAAATGTTAGTCTACCTAACTTTATGTAGTATATGCACATCTATATAAAATACGTTTTATTGGAGACTGTGACAATGTTGACAGCATTTTATGACCCGTCCTAATAGGTGGTGTCAAATTTATCGTCCCTGTCGTTAAAATGTAACACTATTAGAGTTTTATTATCAAAGTGATATGAAAGTATGTTAATGCTGCTCATTATATTCTTCAAGATCAGTAACAAAGTAACATTTTTAAAATTAATGCAGTTTCTGTTGAACCGCGCATGCACGGTGAAACTCGAGTAGGTACTTACCTACCACAGCGGACTAAGAGAGTGGCCATGAGAAATATTACCTTACCCCCCCCCCCTCTAGACTAGTCCATGTAACTACTTAACATAAATGTTAAAACAATTTCTATCGCGGCTATGTATCCAGACATAAACCGCCCATCTTAAATGTTGAATATTTACTTAATAAAAATTTAAGCTCATCTTCAATTTAAGATGTTGAACTAACTTATCTGCGGTCATTGTCTGAATTCTTATCAAACATCTCTTGAACATGATTGTTTAATCTTTAATTTAGTGTTTTATAATAACTAATTTCTCTCTTTTGGGTCCAAAGCATGCATAATGTCTAATTCAATTTGAATCCTTATTTATTACGTCCATATATTTTCTCAAGTTTGGAAAATATCATAAAGTATGTGCAGCTGTAGACGAAGGCTATTTTGCTCCTAAACTTTGAGATCAATGATCCTAACCGTCTAGCTAAGATAACCTATAGATAGCATGTTTTCTTCAGGCGGAAAACGGAAGATATTATCAAATGATAGACACGATCTATTGATATTAAAGGCATGAAATATAAAAATAGTGTGAAGATAGCACGCTTCGAGTGCCGAGCGCCGCAGCTGCCCCGATGGAACCTCTCTCTATCACGCAAACGAGGTTAGGATAACAGAGATTTCCTTTGAGACCGCAACGCATAAAACTTATTTAAAATATTACTCTGTCTTAGTTTATAGGATTATGTTTCACAAAGATTGCTAGAGCAGAAAAAACTCAAGTGCGCCGTTTGTTTTTATTGTTCGAAATTGTGAGAGTTTAGTAATTTTACGGAGTCACATCGTCTCGTAATGAAAATTTACTATTGTGCAGCTGCTACAGAGTGCGCTGCAGTCGTAAAATAGGTACATAAAGCTGAAAGAAAAATGGGAAGAGTCGAGAAACCGTTCATCCATTCTTATATTTTATAACAAAGTAAACTTTTTATTGTAGATTTACATGGATAGCTACCTATGTAGATATGTTAATGCAAGTAAAATACCGGCTATCATTATCACTCCTAAGCCGTATTGTCTTAAATCATATAGGCATATTTTGATATATTTAATTGTAATTTTATGGCTAACGAGGTCACATTTTAACAGTCATTAGCATTCCACTCATTTTTTTTTATAGAGATGAATTGCAAAATTTTGCTTACAAAATAATGTAATAGCAGGGCCCAGTTATTTTGATTAATGCGTATCAATATATTGGTAATAAATGTTGCTTTTTGCTGCTATTAGTATTGTCATTAATCTCACGTTGTAATTTAACAGCTAACAGGCAATAAAACAAAGATGGGTAAACAAAGACTAGGTGTAAAATAATGTTAGAATTTCTGTGAAACCCGTATTTCACAATCAAACATAAGGCTTTATTCACACGAGCGTATTTTAAACGCGCGTAGAAAAAAATCGCTTAAATAGAACATCGCACAAATGCATTCCCAAGTATACGTTCACAAGGCAACGCGACGTATTTTTTTTATCGTGCAGTGTTGTATTTTCAACGCTAGGCGTTGGGAATAGATCTCATAATCACATTGGGATGATTTTCAAATAAATTAAAATGTGCGAATGAAGTCTAACAATGAAAGCCGAACCCAATATTTATTTATTAAACGATTTTGGTCATTAGGTATTTATTTAGTTAAACTTAAAATAATTCTATATACATTTTATTTAACAATATAAAACAAACCGCAATAAATTAAACTAGAGATGTTACAGAGGGTTTTATCGGAACCGAAGTCGGAGTCGGAGTTTTATAATTTGGTTTGTCGGATTCGTAATCGGAGTCCGAGGTGGTGGGAGTAGACAAACATGTTGGAATAAAGCCTTAGAAAATAAAATAAAACAGTACAAAAAACATTATTCAGTCATATTAAATGTATGAAGGAAAAATTTGCTCGGGCGGGACTCTTGATAATAGGGGATGAGAATTTTTCTTTCATACCTTTAAATGTAGGTATAAATTAGCTTGAAGAAGCGGCAGCCGTCCCCTGTACCTCCGATTTAAAAGTGTCAAAGCCGAAGTCGGAGACGGCGGAGTAAATCATTCATAAATTCCAACCTTTCGGAGTCGGAGTCGAAGCTCCATAACATCCCTGAATCAAATCACTATATCAATCCGAGTTAGGTATTACCTAAATCTCCAGGAAATTACCACACAAATGCGTATGCATACCTACTTAGCATTAAGTTGGATTGTGGCCAGCTCCATACGGATGTTCTGATTTCATTTGCATTTAGCTTGATGTTATTTTACTAAAACAGATAAAGGTGGAGAATAGAGTACTCTCTATTCTCCACCTTTATCTGATTTAGTAAAATAACAACAATAAAATAACAGTACTTAAACCTAGATACTCCTAGGTTTAAGTACTTAACCAGCCATGAAATTGAGTCTCTGTTTTGAGAAGTCACTTTCATCTTAAAGTATTTAATTAAGTAGATCATATGAAGGTGATGACAACGATGAGTATGATTCAGGCGCGGACCCAGAACTTTGTTCTGGGGGCAACATTTTAGTACGGGTTTCCTAGAACAAATTTTAAAATTATACATATTAAGCTGGAATTGCCATGGTAGCTTCGTTTTGTCGAGACGCCCAACTTTATGTATACGACAACTTTATCTAGTGGTACGTTAGTGTACAAAACAGGTGTTAAATATTACAAACTTAACTATCTGAGAGTACTATCTGACTCAACCGGCTAAGCGTGAGTGCGTGGTGCATTTGATTCAACACCGGTACACCATCCACCACCTCCGAAGGGGGAGGGGGACAATTGCCTGCCTAAAACTGCGACCGATCCAGTGTCAAAATTATTAAAATTCCCTAAAAAAAAGTAATTCAGTCGTGTCTGGAATGAAATCTACGAAAATGACACTACGAGCTGTAGGTGTGCCAGTAAAAAATGACATCTACGAAAAGGATTTCTACAAAAAAAACTATCAAAAGATTGACACTTACAGCGGCCACACCCGCTAGGGTTTGCATGAGGGGTAATAACCTTACAAGCTTTGCCTGCAGGCAAACCCTAGCGTGTGTGGCATAAACCTGTACAGTTATCTGTACATTATAACTCGGTTATACCTGTCGGTTATGCTTGTTAGGTTATAACCGTCGTGCAAACCCTTTTCAGCTTTATTAAATGTATTTAAGCGGTTTAGGTACTTTTTAAATTTAGCATCACTATTTTTATTAGCAGTCACACACGGTGACCGCTATTAAAAAGATTAAATTTTAAAGTACCAAACCGCTTAAATATTTTTAAAATAAGAAACAAAGTAATAACAACATGTTAACCTGTTAGCTACTTATTTATTTATAATGTAATCTGTCTCACGAGTATATTTGTATTACCTTTAGAATGAAATGTGGATTGAAAGCGATAAAACCCTGTAACCTTCCTCAAGCTAACTCCATACCAAATTATATATAACTCGGTCCAGTATCTTAAGAGTTAAGCGTGTTCAAACAAACTTTTCAGCTTTATTAATTTTCATATCATATAATAGTAGATACTGATTTATTTTTATTAGTAAGTACTAATATTATAAAGCTGAAGAGTTTGTTTGTTTGTTTGAACGCGGTAATCACAGGAACTACTAATCCGAATTGAAAAATTCTTTCACTGTTAGATAGCCCATTAATCGAGGAAGACTATAGGCTATGTAACATCACGCTACGACCAATAGGGGCGGAGCAGCAACGAGAAATGTTGCAAAAATGTGGAAAATTCACGCAGACGAAGTTGCGCTGGATAGCTAGTCGTTAATATAAATGCTTGTTTGTGAAGCAGGACAGCACATAAAAAAAAACAAAATTAAATACATATTAATTAACGGTATAATATTTCGAAAAACAATCGAAACACATCTTAATTATCTGTTAAGTACCTACTTATTAATGTTTTGGAATTTCAATTCAAATAGTCGTGTTTAAAATGACACAGGCTAGATTTTCTCACAAGTCCTTGGCATAAAATGTCGGTGTCTATTACCCGATTATTCAATGTCCTATCGCAATTCAACTAAATGGTTTGTCGTTCCCTTATTTTGCTACGCATTTTTGAGAGAGAAATAAAGCCGAACCCTCACAATAAATGTGGCGTGAAATTTACACCAATAATGTCTGGGTGTTCCAAAAGAATTT
The DNA here is from genome assembly GCA_945859575.2 of Herminia tarsipennalis. Classification (NCBI taxonomy): domain Eukaryota; kingdom Metazoa; phylum Arthropoda; class Insecta; order Lepidoptera; family Erebidae; genus Herminia; species Herminia tarsipennalis. Next base: position 15,049,167 of record OX243840.2, read on the forward strand.
AATTACAAGGCGTCCCTAAAATGTATACAAACATATGAAGCTAGAAGTAGGTGATATTCGACAAATGAAAATGGTACCTAGAATAGGTACAAAGCATTTGACAAATAGAGGCTTACGAAAAATAGGTTTTGAGTACTTAATAATATTATAGATAGGTGGAGAGTCTTTAGAGGTTGCGCTGATCTAACTGTTGATGACGATTATCTATCTTCGCCTTTAACAATGAACTATGAAAAAAGACACAATTGCAAAGGTTTTCAATAGAAAAAAACCTGATAAGTGCTAGTCAGACTCGTCCAAGTAGGGTTCTGTACAAATTTGTAACTACGTATTAATTTACTAGCTGACCCGCGCAACTTCGTCTGCGGCAATTTCCGACGTTTTTGCAAAATTTTTCATTGCTGCTCCGCTTCTATTAGTCTTAGCGTGATGTTATATAGCCTATAGCCTTTCTCGATAAATAGGCTATCCAACATTTAAATATTTTTTCAATTCGGTCCAGTGGTTCCTGAGATTATCGCGTTCAAACAAACAAACTCTTTAGCTTTATATTATTAGTAGATATAGATAATATGTCCCTACAAATTTGTACGTAACCCTCCGGGGACGAGTTCAGGAATCGAGCACCGCAGTTTTTAAAATAAACGGCCGTATCCTTTTTTTACGATAACTTAGAAGTTGTTTTTTTACAGCTATAAGGGACTGTAGATCTTAGTACATGGTTTTAATTTCAACTCGATACCACCACGCGTTCCCGAGATGGAAGAAACGGTCTTGACAGATGGATGGAGAAACAAAAAACTGATTCTATAAGGGTTCCGTATTTCTTTTTCAGGTATGGAACCCTAAAAATATGCTGGATACACTTATCAAATCATTTATAATACCTACAAATATTTTATTCCCCTTCTACCTCCTATGGGGTTTATTAAAAGATTTTAAAAAGAAAAAGACGCATCATCTACAAGAAAGACTATCATAAAAGATGAACAACTCCGTTATTGAAATATTATTATTTGATAAGGTACCTAAAGGGTCTAAACAAGCGAACCCTATTGTTGTATAATAAATAATACATCAGAAACCTAAATAAGGTCTTCAAAAGAACAAAATTATGTAGACCGCTTTATCTATTTATTCAAACAATAATTGCGGTAGGGGAATTGCCTTGGGATATTCTGTACCAGCGGATAAACCGAAATTCAAAATATGTGTATTGTAAAATGCGTTTAAATGGGGCCTTGTGTTATTTAACAAGCGGGGAATTCGTTGTCAGCAAGTCTAGCTCGAGGCTAAAATTAAATAAGAATAACTTTCAGGCGTTACTTTGTTTAGGATGAAAGTGTGTATATTCGGTATAGTTATTATATTGTAACTTTAAACACATGTTGTGTTGCTCAAACACCAAGAAGTGATACTTCTGGGGTTATAAGTCGCCATGGACTACGTTAAAGTTACCTAGACTGGCTTAACTTTTGATGGTTCCGTACCTCAAAAGGTAAAAATGAAAATATAGGATCACTTGCCTCTGTGGCGCGGTGGGAGTGTATCTGACTGCTACGCAAGAGGTCGTGGGTTCGATCCCCACCCAGGATAAAACTCTGTGTGATGAGCACGATGGTTTATTCTTTATCTGGGTGTTGTTTATCTATAATATGTATGTATTTAAGTGAATTATTTTAGTGAATTTAATTATGAAAAAAGGAGCAGCTGAAGTGGCAGTGGGCTGGCCATATTAGCCGAAGAACCGATAACCGTTGGGGTAAACGAGTTCTTGAGTGGAGACCGCGCCTCGGCAAACGTAGTGTAGGACGCCCTCAGGCCAGGTGGAGTGATGATCTACGCAAAACGACTGACAGGAGCTGGATGCGAGAAGCCGAGGATAGAACAAAGTGGCGTGCAATTGGAGAGACCTATGTCCAGCAGTGGACTGCGATAGGCTGATGATGATGATGATGATGATGTATTTAGAAATATATAAGTATGTTTATCAGTTGTCTGGTTGCCATAGTACAAGCTCTGCTTAGTTTGGGATCAGATGGCGTTGTGTGAGTTGTCCCTAGATATTTTTATTATTATTGTTATTACTTTGTTGTCCATCCATCTGTCTGTCTGTCAAGACCCTTTATCTCGGAGATGCGTATCGAGTTACATTAAAACTATATACTCAGGTCTATAGTCCCTTGAAACTATGAAGAAAACAAAATTCTAAGTTACAGTAAAATACGGAACCCTATAAAAGATACAGCCGTTTATTTTAAAAACTGCGTGGCTCGATTCCTGAACTATTTATAAAATGTACCTACAAATTTGAACGGAACCCTCGGTGGGCGAGTCCGACTCCCCACTAATCCGGTTTTTTATTAGGGTCCCTTAGCCAAAATGGCAAAAACGGAACCCTTATAGTTTCGTCATGTCCGTCTATTATCTGTCTGTCAGTCCGCCCGTATGGTACAGGCATTTTACTCAAAGACTACTCAATGAATATTGATGAAATTTGGTGAAAAGGTGTCTTGTAGTAGCCGCTACTTAGTTTATTAGTTAAAATCGACTTTCAAAATTTTATTACAGAGTTACAAGTGAAGCTAAAATAACTGAGTTAAAAACAGATTTTTATAAAAAGCCACACGATACAAAATCGATTGGGTAAACCAAAGTGACGTAACGTGAGTTACCGCCGCTTAATAAAACCAAGATCGAGCCATGGGACAAATGGCTGTGGCCGCATCTTGCTTGAAGAATACCTTTTTATATTAAAAGTTCACTCACCTGACTTAACAACGTATTTATTTAATTATTCGTTTCTTACAGCAAGAGAACTGAAAGCCAATAACAAGTAATCGATTGAGATCTTTACATAGTAGGTACTCGCATAAAACGAAGAGGTTTCTCGCTCTCTGTGATTTTCCAAACTACTTACCGGATTTTGATGTGGTTTTGACTATCATTCAGATAATTTCTTTCTAATGGTTTATCTACACTAATATTAAAAAGAGGAAAACTTTGTTTGTATGTTTGTTTGATTGTAATGAATAGGCTCAAAAACTACTGGACCGTTTTAAAAAATTCTTTCACCACTCGAAAGCTACATTATTCACAGGTTTAAAAAACTGGCGATGTAAAATCAGCGGAATTGAAAAAAAAACACCGAAATTTGTTGCTTTTTTGTTGCTAATTAATTGCTAGTAAATTATTTTTTTTGCTTCAACCGATCGCAAGAAATCGGCAATAACGCTAACTTTTCATTAAGATAGCGTGGGAATCACTGGATGTGGACTGATCGATCAAGCGATTAGGGATCAATTTGTTGCTAATTTGTTGCTGAAAGATGCTTAAAAGAAAAAAATAAAATTGTATTTTTTTTTATTATGCCAAAATAAATAATGTCCACGCTAGCTTAACCCTTGACTTTTCCGTGGGAAAACTATAGTGAAAATTTGTTGCTGCTCATACTGCAGCTTGTTTTAGCATAGAGAGTCAGCAACAAAATAAAAACCAGAAGTCAAGAGCTAGCGTGGCCGGTTTGTTTATAAACCGATCTCCATCTTCTCTTGATTTCCGGTTTTTATTTTGTTGCTGACCCTTTGTACTGAGACTAGCTGCAGTATGAGCAGCAACAAATTTTTACAATAGTTTTTTTACGGGAAAATCGTTAGTTAAGCTAGCATGGCCGGTTTGTTTATAAACCGATCTCCAACTTCTCTTGACTTCCGGTTTTTATTTTGTTGCTGACTCTCTATGCTAAAACAAGCTGCAGTATGAGCAGCAACAAATTTTCACTATAGTTTTCCCACGGAAAAGTCAAGAGTTAAGCTAGCGTGGACATTATTTATTTTGGCATAATTAAAATAATATATATTTATTGTGGCATTAAAAAAAAAATGTTTTTTTCTTCTTAGCATCTTTCAGCAAAAAATTTGCAACAAATTGATCCCTATTCGCTTGATCGATCAGTCCACATCCAGTGATTCCCACGCTATCTTAATGAAAAATTAGCGTTATTGCCGATCTCTTGCGATCGGTTCAAGCAAAAAAATTAATTTTCTAGCAATTAAGCGGTGTTTTTTTTTCAATTCCGCTGATTTTACATCGCCAGTTTTTTAAACCTATTATCCACGGCAAAAAAAATCCATAGGCAAAATTTTATTTTGGAAAAAAATAGGGTTCCGTAAAATATTTGTGTTTTTCAGACACAAGGTGTAAAAAATCAACCAGAAAAGTTACTTATTTTGCGTACGCTGCCTAAACTATAAAAGATAGAACCATAAAACGTTCTAATTATTTGTAGATCTTATAAATATCTACAAAAAAGTCCGCAACATACTATACCTATCTATGTCGAGTGAGGCACAACAACCATTTTTTTATTTAAAAATCTTGATTTTTTTTTTTACTACATTTAAACGCATTTATTTTACTTCTACATACTTATACTTATACAAACAAACAAATCAATCTCAGGAACTAATCTCAGGAACATGTAAATGAAAATGTAATAATCTCAGGAACTACTGGTTCGAGTTGAACAATTCTATTACTGTTAGATAGTCCATTTATCGAGTTATATAACATCACGCTACAACCAACAAGAGCGGAGCAGCAATGAAAAATATAGCAAAAACGGGGAAAATTTACGCAGACGAAGTTGCGCGGGACAGCTAGTATGCAATATACATGAATATGTCGAAATGCCAGGGTGGCCATCAGCTGCCACTATTCGAATTAACATTAGAGTAATCGATCATAATGTGGTGCGGAGACCTCGAGTAAGGTAAAGTTCGATTATATTTTAATCATTTCGACTACACAAATGCCACTGTATCACTGCCACTACAAACACACTGACTTTGCACACACCACTAATACAGGACCATAAAAACAGCGACAAGTCTGTCGAAAGACGTGCCGTTGCTTCGACCAGTCAGACTAACTACCGTTCCTACCATTTGTAATGTAAACGTCAGACTAAAGTCACACCATATTTGGACAGCCATGTTTAAAATGAGTCAATACTTTCTATTTAATCATAACAGATGTTAAGTCAACGGAAATCAATCAGCCATTTAATAAATCTCTGACAAATATAATAAAATAATAGTAAAGAGATAGTGGAGAAAAGCCAGTCGCAGGCGTATCTACCCCTATCAAACAATTTCACTTAAATAAAATAATTAGGCCCGGACAACTTCTGGCCGAAGACGAATCGATTTAGTTCTGAAATAACAGAAAGATGTGGTCATATTTCAACGGTGGATAGTTCCGAGTGCGGATCCAGGATCTTATTTAGGGGGTGGCACCGTGGCACGAGAGGCAAATGGCAAAACCAGATCTAACAAGCTTACGACGTTTCTACCGGACATCGGATACGACGAGGGATGGGTGCCCTAAAAAAATACATTCTGGGGGAGGGGTTAAAAGAGGCAAATGGGTAAACTCGGTACACAAAACAACCGTCTGGCACATGCCCCCAATGCATACACCCTTCTAACTCTGGGCTTAGAGATACCTATATATATGTAACAGTAAGTATATTTGTTTTTAAGCAAAAAGGCTTTGGTAGCTTGTTAACGTAAAAGTAAAAGTTAATATGTTACGGTTAGGGGTTAGGTTACAAACTCATTCAATTTAAATGTAGTTGTATCTCTTTGAAGGTTTTAAGTGGACTAAGATAGTACACAAGGCGAAATCTCTGGTTGCGGAAGTCGGTAGGAAAAATTAATGTTTACTGACTGAGCAATCTATTACGATGAAGATGATGAAATGTGTACTCTTAGGTATTATCTGGTGATATTTCTATTGTTACACTTGCCGCGTTATAACTCGTAAAATACAAAAGTATACCCAGCAGGTTATAAAATACAATTTTATGGTCCGTTGCAAGTCTTATCAGTATCTTCGTAATCCTTACGCCGGCCGGGAAGAGATACAAAATTCTAAGTGTCTACGTGTTGGACGTGTAAGCAAACTTTACGATTTTCAAACAAACTTGTGAAAAGGTTCTAATAAATTTATGAATCCGTCTTTTTTGTTCTTTTTATCCGGAAAATACGTTTTTTGTGACGATGACTGGCACCTAGACATAAAGGAACTTGTTTACAGATATAACCCTTTGCCGTCAATCAAGAAGACGGACAAACGAACAACCTTTCTTGACACGAGTTTACCTTTACCTAACTCCTTTAAGTAGGTGAACGACGGTGACAGAATGAACACAAACAATTATGTACAGTAGTAGGTTTCTATCATTATGTTAATCAAACATTTTATTGTAATATGAACATTATTAGAAAATTAAAAGACACACCTGCCCTTATAACTAATACAAACGAGTGTTATATAATACTAGCTTTCGCCCGCGGCTCCGCCCGCGGCTCCGCCCGCGTGGATGTCGGTTATCGCGATAAAAACTATTCTATGTCCCCCCCCCCCCCGGGACTCAAACTATCTCCATACCAAATTTCATCTAAATCAGTTTAGATGTTTGAGCGTGAAAGCGTAACAGACAGACAGACAAACAGGCGGAGTTACTTTCACATTTAAAATATTAGTTTGGATTTTAAGTTAACTAAATATACCCTTTGTTTTCATACCTATATTCATTAGTACAGAACAAAAAAAATCGAGTGTGACTATCCACTTCTGACGGCAGCCTTATAGCTTTTTTAAATAATATCCTGTAGATAAATCTGTAACGATACCAGTATTATAGTCCAATTATTTAAAAGTTATTATCAGATATCTTCTAAATACCTGGATATTTTTTGGCTCAATCGAGAAAAATTGTAAAACATCATCGATTGTTTTGTTAACTTTCGATCTTATACGTATAAAAAAAAAAAAAATCCTAAACTGTTTGTTGCTTCGAATATTTAAATTTGGTAAACGACTTATGCTGGCAATATGTATTCAATTAAACACCAGCAATCCGAGCGCCTAGCGAAGTCACTACGCTGAAAGAGATCACATAACTTACATACATCGCATAACTTGCTCGTCCGTACCTACAATTGTGACTATTCTAAGTATGAATCTCAAAGGAATGAAAATGGTCTAGGTAATTGGCGATAAACTACAAAGTCAGTCTGAACTGTTAAAGCATACCGAGCATTAAACGTATTGCTTTGTAACAATTGCGGTCACGAATAAATTGATGAGTACAACATTAAAACTCTCACGCTCTTTTAGGCAAAATTACACCAACCATAGTCCCACGAGGTCCGTCTATGTTGGTTTTGGTCACTTACAAAATTAACTTCGGCCGCAATCTTTTGAACGTAATGTTTCCTTCTATTAAATATTTGTATTCATTAAAAAAGCAACATCTTTTATAAATGTCCTAAAAATCTCAAGCCTGAATACATAGCCCCGAGCTGGAGCCGTTATCTTTGTCTTGTAATGGAATCCCGTCCATTGAGACTTAGAATATTAACGAACGAGGAAAATATGCCCGTTATTGTAAAAAAGAACTCTTTGTATAAGAACCTTTATTAATGCGGCAAAGGATTAAAGTCGAAACTAAAAATAATTTATTCTTTACAACTTTTACTCTAAAAATTAAAGACTTTTGTCTACTGGGCGCGACGCGACGCACAGTAGCTCGTTTGGCCATTTAATTTAAACGGGCGGAAAAGTTGTTTTTACAAACGTGATTACTTTATATGTTAAGTATATTTAATCATGATTATAATTCTATTTTAGAAATATATTTTTTGTAAGTATTTTATAGTAACCAAATTGATTGTCGATTTAAATCTTCTCAACAATACATTTTCGGCTGTTTCCAAGTTAAACTTTGATAACAGGTGCTGAAATTATCTTTGAGCCCGCTTGGGTTTTAATACAGAACGTCAAACATCAGAAAGGATAAAGGACACTCTACCACGGTTCTAGGTAAAAGCTCAAATATACCTAACGGTTTTAATTGGGAAAAGTAAAAAGATATTTAATTACTAAATAATATAAAAATATACCGGCATAAGAATAGTGCCACCCCATCTCTTCCCGTGGGTGTCGTCAAGGCGACTAAGGGATTTCACAATGGAGGACGCGAAGCAGCATCTTCTGCGTACTTAAAGCCTTACTGCGATCGCCAGTCCGCTCTCCAAGCGTGGCGACTGTGGCAATTTCTCCCAGGATCTATAAGTATTAGTCACTAAAATAATATATAAAAAGATTTTCCATTCAGCAACATCTACCCTTCCAAAAACCTAGGAACTTGACTACTTTTACTTTGCTTTACCACGTTACAATTTCCCATATGTTCCAACGCCACTCGTCCAATTTGTGGATCTAGATAACGCTCGTCCTAATGTTGGTGCCAATGCTATTTTTTAGATCCACATGTTGGGCAAGTGACGTTAGGACCGACACGTTGGAGCCGTCGGCGCGGCGTCAGAGAATAGATTTTACCTCATTTCTTTTATCTTTAATCTTGACAGGTACTGTCAGCGAAAAGACCTCTCTAGCAAATTTTCTGACGCAATGATTTTTCAAAGGTCTCTCAAAATTAACTGCATTTTTTCAACTCTTTGTACAAAGTGCTACATAACTTTGACTCGTGAAATGAAAATCAAATTTAATTAACGTTCCATAATTGCCAATCTGGGAAAAAGTTTTCCCTTTTCACTACTTACAGAATAATTATCAAACCATTTCCTCTCCTAAGAAGTCAATTTAGAAGGTTTTGTCTGAATGAAATGAAAATGAAATATTTGAATGAATATTCAATTAATCTATCAGCCTGTGTCAATCCACTGCTGGATATAGGCCTCTTTTAACTAACGCCACAACATCGGCTTCTCCGCCTTCTGCATCCAATTAATTCCAGCGACTTTCCTTTAGGTCGTTGGTCCATCTGGCTGTAGGTCGTCCTACCTTACATTTACCGAGTCGCGGTCTCCACTCTAGGACTCGTTAGCTCCATCGGTCATATCTATTTAGACCCATTTAGACCTCGGATTTTGCTTCTTAGCACCCTAGTCGATGATTCTATCATACGAACGCGCGGGCGCGGGATGTGGAAGATGAAAGATGCGGAGAATTCACAAAGAAATTCATGGCCACCCGCCGAATTCTCCGCATCTTTCATCTTCCACATCCACATCTTTCATGATCGGATCCCTATTTGCCTACGTCTAGACGTAGGCAAGTGGCGATCCGAACATAAACTAGGCTTATAACATTTAAGAAATTTAACAATTTTAACAACAAACAAACAGCCAAATACGAAATGTCAAAGATCGTGCTTTAAAACTTACGAAGTTTAACAAAAACTTGCAAACCATATTTTCCCCCTTAGGGGTTAATTTTCCAAAAACGCTGAAAACCGTATTTAATTATTTAAAACCAAACAGCCAAATACGAAATGTCCCAAATCTAACTTTAAAACTGACGGAGTTTCATATAAACTTACAACCCCTATTTAACTCCTTAGGACAGCTATACTCTAAGTGTGTTCCGCGGAACCCTAGGGTTCCGTGATACCTCTGTCGGGGATCCGCAAGAATTTAGAAATAAAAAAATCAAAACACCTCTCTCTGGTCGCTCCGCGGCTGTGCGGACTCCGCGGCCGCGCGGAGACAAAACGCTATGAATGTTATTTATTTATTTATTTGTATTTGTATAAGCTTGTGTTACATTAGCTGGTACAATATCTTATAAGTTTGGTCTCAACAATTTTATACTTGTACAACGCGTTCGCTCTAAGTTTGCCGGTCTGTGGAATGCGCGTACCCTCCCCCACGTGACAACAAAACTTATAATGTGTCATAGTTTTACCCAAATATCTACCGTACACAATTTTTATTGTTACAATTAAATAAAAAATTTCGAACGTCATACACTCATACCTATCGCCAGCGGCAAACTTAAAACGAGCGGGTAGTATACTTGTAAGCGCTCAGTCTCTTTGATAAAAGCCGCCTCTGAATTAGACGCTATAGTTGTCAACAAGCGACTTTCGTCTCTAACTTCAAAGGATAAAGTCGATATTGTTTACAACGCTATTTTTAAATTTCTGTTTTTATTTTTGCTTTTTGTTTATCAAAGGTGCCGACTCGAGTATTTTCGAGAATATTTGAGATCGAGTCTAGGACTAAGTATAAAAGCGGCGATCGCGCGTTGGCGTCGTCAGTTGATGATTAGCGTTCGGAGCGATAAGTTACTACCTACTTACAAGCTCGCTAGCGAGAAACTAGTGTTCATTGTTTTACTGCCTGCTGTATTCTGTTGTCTCAGTTTTATACATTTCTTCCCTGTAGGTTCTAAATTTAGTCTCTTATACGCAGTAACGATTGTGCATTATTTAAACCCCACTATCCTGACTTGTAACATTATAAATAAAGAAGAATGGAACGTTGGCTTAAAGGTGTTAAACGTGTTCCAACAACATCTTCTAATGACGCTGAATGTTCAAAAGCAATGCGCGCGGAGAATTTAGCAATCACCGATCCAGAAGATGATGCCACGAGTGCCACGACGTCAAGCTCGACGATTTCAAAGACGAAAAAAAGGAAGTATGATGAATCTTATATCAGTTTCGGATTTGTTGATTCCAACGGCTCACCTCTCTGCATGCTCTGTAGTAAACTGCTTCCTAATAGTTCCATGGCACCTGCCAAATTGCGTCGACATTTAGAAACCGTACACCCCGAGACTAAAGACAAGAATAAAGAATTTTTTGTTCGCAAAAAAGATCAGTTATTAGAAAGTCAAAAAAATATGATGCATGTAACACAAACTACCAACGAAAAGGCCACGGAGGCATCATATTTAGTTAGCTATTGCATTGCACAAGCAGGTGAAGCGCACACTATCGCTGAGAAATTAATAAAACCATGTGTATTAGAAAAATCTGCAAAGCATCTTTCTACTGTTCCGCTATCAAACGATACTGTTTCACGACGAATCCATGATCTGGCAAGCTACGTCAAACAAGAACTAGTTACACGTCTACAAAATACACGATTCGCTTTGCAAATGGACGAGTCGACTGATGTCGCTGGTTTGGCTATCCTGCTGGTTATTGTGAGATATCCATATAAAAGTTCTTTTGAAGAAGACATGCTTATGTGTTCATCGCTGCTTACAAACACTACCGGGGAAGAAATTTTTAATAAAATAAATATATTTTTTGAAGAACATAATCTCAGTTGGAACAATTGCATTGACATTTGTACAGATGGGGCCAAGGCGATGACAGGTAAAACAGCAGGAGCAGTGTCACGAATGAAAAATAAAGCGCCTAATTGTAGTTCCAGTCATTGTATTCTGCATAGACAAGCACTTGCGATGAAGCAAATGCCGTCTAATCTAAAATTAGTTATGGATGAAGCGGTAAAAATAATTAATTTTATCAAATCACGACCACTACAATCCCGATTGTTCTCATTATTGTGTGAAGATTATGGCAGCAAACATAAAACACTGCTGCTCCATACAGAAGTGCGATGGCTGTCTCGGGGAAAAACTTTAACAAGGCTATTTGAACTTAGAGCCGAGTTACAAATGTTTCTTTCAGCAGATACTTCTTTTAATTTGAAGGACCGTTTGTATGATAAAACTTGGTTGTTCCGATTGTCTTTTATGGCGGATATCTTTCAAAAACTTAACGAATTAAATTTATCGTTGCAAGGTAAACAGACAACAGTGTTTCAGGCCTATAATAAAATAACTGCTTTTAAAAGAAAATTAGATTTTTGGATCATTTGCATTGGTAAGAAAGAAATAGAAAGTTTTACGTTACTCAGTGAGTTTGTTAGCGAAAACGACTCAGAAATGTTTGAAGATAATGTGTTTGAAGAATTGGTCCAATATCTCAGTTCGATGCGCGCATCTTTTGAAAAGTATTTTCCCGAAGAACACAATACAAAAATTAAAGTGAACTCCTGGATTCATAATCCTTTTTTACCCAACTTGGAAAAGCCTGAAAACATGTCAAATGAGATATATGAATCTCTTTTAGAAATGTCATCAGACACAAGTATGGAGTCATTGTTCAAAACGACGCCTCTTAATGATTTTTGGTGCAGAATCCAAAATGAATATGCAATGCTTGGCCAAATGGCTCTGGATATTCTTCTCCCGTTCCCAACTACATATTTGTGCGAAACAGGATTCTCTACCTACGCAGCCACGAAAACAAAATATCGCAATAGACTGGACGCCGAAGCTGATATGAGACTCCAACTTTCTTCCATCAAACCTGATATCAAGCAATTGATGAAAAATAAAAAACAGTTTCATACCTCCCACTAGTTAGATTTTTTCTTTTTTAATGTTTTCTATTATTGTCCTTACCAAGTGGTGAAGTAAATAATAATTAGTAACTGATACATTGTACTTTTATTATGCAGATTAATAAAGAATACACTAATAAAAATAATTGTTTTATTGTAGGGTTCCATCAAGTATTTTGCTTCCCAAAAGGGTTCCGTCATTTAAAAAGTTTGAGAACCACTGCCTTAGGAGATGAAATTCTAAAAATCCCTTCTTATTGGATGCCTACATTAAATAAGGAATACGCCCTCGATTTTCACATCTCTACGATCAGCGGTTTAATCTGTGCGTTGATCCACCAGTCACTCAGTCAGCCAGGACAAAGAATTTTATATATTTCGATAATCGACTGAATATTGTAAGTGTAATGTAAAGAAATTGGGTAGACTGAGCTCCATTTTTCATTCACCTCTTTTGTATAGGTCTCAAAGAACCGCCCTGAGGCCTTTGAATATTGATTTCACGACCCTTGCTTCTTAGAATGAGGACTAGGTTAATAAACATTTCACAGTGGGTATTCAATCACATGACATACGAACTTCGCACGTAATCCTTTAGTTACATATATTAGGCATCAAGCTATAATTGGCTGTATTTTCAATAGAATAGTTGATGCTTTTAGTTTTCCAATAATTTAGTTGGAGAGGTTTCGAAGTAGGTACTTTCAAAGTTTAGATTGTTTTATTATACAATTTATGAGTCAAAATAACAAAATATAACATTCAAATATCTTTTTGATAAACTTTCGCGATTTGTACACATTATTAAAATATATATATTACGGGTCTTAATCGCGTGAATAATTTAAGGTAAAATACCGGGAAGTCACGGGAAGACTTCAGAAGTCTTCCCGTGACCACGGCCGTTGCAATACGGTCGAAACGTCGGGCAATAAACAAGGTATTTTACCTTAAATTATTCACGCGATTAAGACCCGTAATATATATATTTTAATAATTCAAATATCTGTTTGTGACTTATATGTCACATGTAATCTCTACTACATGTGACTTATATGTCACATGTAGTCTTTACTCTATTTAGCGAAATAGGTATTTGTTTACCTACAGCAAATGCTTTACGGGTTTGTAATCCGTCTATTTTATTACCTCCTCAATGAACTCTTTCATTATTATCATCATCGGCCTTTATCGGTCCACTGAAAGTCGTAGGCCCCTTCGTGTACGTCATGATAGGGATCGAGTCCATCTTAGCGATCATCTTGAGTGAAATCTTCACATCACACACATCTTACTTAAGTCATTATTTTACATTTAATGTATTTATGTGTACCTATGTATTTTATAAACTTCAGGAACATAACTTCCAAGCAATTAGCAGCAAATTCATAAGTAAGAACTAACATAACTTTTAGTATATTTTTCCTTGTCATGTAGTAGTTTCTATGATAACTTCATAATTGGCAGAAAACTATGTGGACTCGTTAATACCTCGTACGTTCCAATTATGCTACAAAAAATGTAAGAGAAAGTTATCGTGCAAAGTAACCTCGAAAAGTTTTCGACTGTATCAGATACAAGTTTTATTCGAGGAGAAAATTTAGGAATAGCATTTGTATCTATACGATACGATACGCAACATGAAAACCTTTTTATTGAGTTGGATATACTACGCATTACTCCATCATCATACCATTTTCTCAAAAAAAACAACAAAAATTGAGTGTCTCTATTGATTAGAACCGTATCTAGGAGACTGAGAATTTGCCAAAAACGAAGGCAGTATTTTATATACAGAATGTATACAATTTTTTTATCAGTTTAGGTAGGTATATGAAGAAACTAACTGATCACCAAAAGCATATGAATCTACCAGGCTATGTATGTAACCCTAAAACAATTCTATTTATCGCAGATGAACTAAAAACGAAGGCAGTATTTTATATACGGAATGTATACAATTTTATTTTATTAGTTTACGTAGGTATAAGAAGAATCTAACTGATCACTAAAAGCATATGAATCTACCAGGCTATGTAACCCTAAAAAAAACTTTATGAGGAGGTGAACTAAAATGAATATTAATTACTTTTTAAAAAATCCCAAGTTTTTTCAAAGCCGCAAGTGATTGCTGGTCTTGTATAAACCTACTATACTACGGGGAAAAATTCAATTATTGTTCGTTAGGACTATAAAAAGTTGTATTTATGTATATAATGGGCCTCAAAGTATCTTTGATGTTTTTTCTTAGTTGTGTAGGTATTGTACAGTTCTTGTAAGAAACCCTCACGAAAAGTAAGACAAAAGAAAATTCCCTGAACAACCTTTTTGCAAAGACGCTTATAAATCATAAAATGGTTTTATATTTCAATATTAATAAGTTTCAGACTTTCTTTCCCAAGAACTTTTATATCTAGTGCTTATCTAGTGTTTTGATGATAATCACAAATTATATCCCACGTATACATTTACAGGCTAAAAATAACGTTTAATTACGTCAGGCTTACCAAAATATGTTGGGAAGCGATTATCCCATTTTCTTTTTAAATGAAATTCCATTTATATAATAAGGGTTATTGCGAAACCCACTTAACCCAATAAAATGAAAAAGAATTAAAAATTCTAGTGACATTTTTATCCGTCAACCCTATTTACCCGACTGTAAGGAAGGGTTATGTTTTTCGGGCGTATCTTTTATGTATGTAATATTCTTTATTACCTGTTAACTCATAATCCACTGAACGGATTTTGACAATTAAGACGTCGTTAGATTCGTCTTGACCGCCCAAGTGTTCTTCTTCTTCTTCTTTGAGTTTATAGCAATCTAGCCGTTTTAACGGCTAATTTGTGCCAGTGTCAAGCATTTAAGCGCTTAGTACATGCACAAAGTCTCGTTCATAAACAATTATTACGTATTCAAATAATTTTTTTACAAGTTAAACTCGAAACTGTAAAATTAACGGCCGGTTAGTTTGCCGCCATTTTTACAACTCCAAGTGTTTTTAAATATATAATTTGATAAAAACAAACATGGCGGCTGTGAGATGTCAAAATAAAGATTTTTCATTTTTCCCTATTTGACAATAGCTATGATAAAAGTTAGTTGTTACATCCGACAACTACTCAAAAGTATTAAATAAAAAAAAAAACAAAAAAACCCGCTTGCACAAAAAAGATGAAAACAAGATCCCCTACACAATTATATATGTGCAGGCGGGATTTTTTTATCTTTGTTTATCCTTATCTCAGCACACTTTCGTCTATACATGACACCATAAAACAGACACAATACCTATGAATGCTTTTAAAACCTACTGCAGAATTTTTTTTATTCATTGTGGTCAAAAGTCACAATCGGAGCCGGAGCAATACAATCAAAACCAAATCTAAAATCTATACTATTATTATTAAGCTGAAGAGTTTGTTTACTTGAACGCGGTAATCTCAGGAACTACTGATCCGAATTGAAAAATTATTTCACTATTGAAAGAAACCCAATTATCGAGGAAGGCTAAATAACATCACGCTACGACCAACAGGAGCAGAGCAGGAATGAGAAATGTTGCAAAAACGGGGAAAATTTACGCAGACGAAGTTGCGTGGGACAGCTTGTAGTGTTAATTCGTACCTCTTATGTATATATTCCATGTAGTGTTAATTCGTACCTCTTATGTATATATTCCATGTAGTGTTAATTCGTACCTCTTATGTATACATTCCATGTAGTGTTAATTAGTACCTCTTATGTATATATTCCATGTAGTGTTAATTCGTACCTCTTATGTATATATTCCATGTAGTGTTAATAAGTACCTCTTATGTATATATTCCATGTAGTGTTAATTCGTACCTCTTATGTATATTTTCCATGTAGTGTTAATTTGTACCTCTTATGTATATATTCCATGTAGTGTTAATTCGTACCTCTTATGTATATATTCCATGTAGTCTTAATTCGTACCTCTTATGTATATATTCCATGTAGTGTTAATTCGTACCTCTTACGTATATGTATATTCCATGTAGTGTTAATTCGTACCCCTTACGTATATATTCCATGTAGTGTTAATTCGTACCTCTTATGTATATATTCCATGTAGTCTTAATTCGTACCTCTTATGTATATATTCCATGTAGTGTTAATTCGTACCTCTTATGTATATATTCCATGTAGTGTTAATTCGTACCTCTTATATATATATTCCATGTAGTCTTAATTCGTACCTCTTACGTATATATTCCATGTAGTGTTAATTCGTACCTCTTATGTATATATTCCATGTAGTGTTAATTCGTACCTCTTATGTATATATTCCATTTGTAATGTATTTCGCAATTTTAACTTCTCTAATATTTACTTAATATTTATTTAACACTAGCTGTCCCGCGCAACTTCGTCTGCGTAAATTTTCCCCGTTTTTGCAACATTTCTCATTGTTGCTCCGCTCCTATTGGTCGCAGCGTGATGTTATATAGCCTTGTTGTTGTTCCTGAGATTAGCGCGTTTAAACAAACAAATAAACAAACAAACTCTTCCGCTTTATAATATTAGTATAGATTATGTTATATAAGAATTAGGTTATATTATGTTATATAACCTAATTCTTGTACTGTAAAATAGCTTTCTTTTATCTACTACTTCATTATAGCTCTCTAAATCTACATAATTTTTTATTACACATTACAAGCTAGTTATAAATAATACTCGAAAATTATTTGTTTCGCTAAAATTGTCAAACCTTAATCGCTCTTAAACGATCCCATTGATCGAACAATTCCAATCTAGATCCTCAGACAACTTTAAAGCTAAACTTGATTGCCGCGCTCTCGCGGCGAGCGCACGGCGATACCATGACGTTTCTCTCGCACTCAGCTACTCGTTACAACGCCGCGATAATATCGCTGGAGACACATTCTAAGAGAGTGTTTAAAAATAAGTGACACGACGATAATATCGCCGCGATACTCTCGCCCGTGGAGACGGTCCCTAAGCTCCAATGACTTTTCCAGCGCAAGCTTCCATTGTAACCATACTGAGCTGTATTCCGACTGTTGTTTAAAATAAAACAATGATGTCCAAGAAAATATTTTCTGAGTAAGCTATTTGTTACGACTAAAATATTTTTTTGTATAATAAAACAGAACATGTACCTTCATTGCTGATAAATGAGTAGTCTACCATTGATGACTACCATTATTAATACGTCGTACATATAATATGAACATAGTAAAGAGGCATTTAGCAGACTCTAACTGGTTCAAACTACTTCGTTATCGCTTTCCCATAAAATCTTTCGAACGAATATTACTTAAATTTAGTATATCAATACAAAAACATCACACAACTTCAATTAAAATAATTTGCAGATGAAGCAATTTCTTTAATATCAAAGTCTCAAGTGATTCTCATTTTTCCTTTAGAAACTTCAGTGGCTATTTATTTTCTCATTTTCCTCCACTTAATGCATTTTATTTAGTTTCAAAATGAATAGGGTGAAACGACCGTAACTACTTTCGGTTTCTATTTATTTTGTGATGAACGATAATTGCATATCGCTTCGAAAGATCTGGAATTCGATGGAATAAGTGAACTGAAATGAGGAAGCATCTCATTAAAGACAAAATTACTTAGAAAGAATCTATCGAGATTTAACTGCAGAATGCAGCTTCATGTTAAAGTAAGCAAATCAAATAAGACGGAGATTTTTAAATAGATGTCGAATCGATAACATTATTCAATTTTATTGATCTCTTTAACTACCTTCCGTTTCAAAATGAGTTCTTCCCCTAATCTTTGAATATAACGTCCCTAATAACAATTCATCATTAGGTATCTCTTTTTTGAAAAAAAACTGGCGGTGGTTAAGGTCACGTTCACTTTAATTAAAACTAGGAATAAGTATGTACAATTGGACACAGAATAATAAGTACCTAATTGTTGTTATTAAGTACTTAGTACCTGGCTGACCGAGTTTCGCACGGTTTTTTTTTTAATCGATGTTTCCTAAAAATTAAATCTAGCTAGATCGATTTATCGCCCCTGAAACCCCCTGCATACTAAATTTCATTAAAATCGCTAGAGCCGTACGAGATTCAGATTATATATATATATACATATATATATATATATATATATATATATATATATATATATATATATATATATATACAGGGTGTATTTTTGAAACGGGTCAGTAAGGGCAAGTACCTTAACCGTTGCAGTTACAGCAAAACGTTCTTAGAAGACCTTCCCTAACTTTTTGACATACTTTGAACTGCATTCACAGATTTTGTAAAAAACTTACAGTTGGCAAAAAAAATGCAAAAAGTCCAAAAATTTTTTTTTTATGCCAATCGATTCTATTTCATGTGGGGATCAAAAAACTCTATGAAACCATTTTAGCTTTCAGTACTAGAAAAGACAGAAATCGCCAAAAACGTTTCCCATACATTTCGGCAACAGAAACAAATTTCTACGATGGTCGAACTTTTTGTTATGGCCAGGAAGTGGGTAGAATTGACTGTAAAGTAAATAAAAATAATTTTTACCTTCAAATTTCGAATTTCATTCGAAAATCTGTGTGTCAGCTGAGAAACTTCGTATGAGTTATTATTAATTAAGGATTTTCGCTAAAATGTCTTCTAATCGTGAAAAAATTGACTTATTAGAAGCGTATTTTGTCAATAATCGAAATGCGGGAGCTGCATTAGTGTGGTACCGCAATAAGTATCCGTTGCGACATGTGCCAACAAGAAAGGTTATTAGAAATCTTTTGAAAAACCTGGAATTGCAGGGTTCTTTCAAAAGAAAGCGGCAGCCTCGTGTGGACATGGACACGGAGATTGCGGTTCTGACTTATGTCGAAGCATATCCAGAGGTATCGTCCAGGCATGTCGCCTTTGAAGTAGGTGTATCCCACTCCCTTGTGATAAAGATATGGAAGAAATACGGCTACAAGTGCTATCGATATGGGCGCATAGTTCAAGTGTTACATCCGGGTGATGATGTTCGAAGGCTTACTTTTTGCAGGTGGCTAAGAGGAAAAATAAGCAGAGATCATGAATTTTTAAATTACATACTGTGGTCAGACGAAACGAATTTTTCCAATAACGGTATGTACAACAGAAAAAATCACCACTATTGGTCCAAAGAAAATCCACTAAGAGTTACGGCAAGTCATAATCAGGTTCGCTTCTCATTCAACTGTTGGTGTGGTATAATGTCCAATCGAGTTATAATGGTGGAATTTTATGAAGGGAAACTGAATTCTGCCATGTATAATGAAGTCATTTTACACCATCTTGAAAACGAGATGGACGAATGGCCCCTGTCGGAATTGCGAAAAGTTCATTTTCAACAAGATGGTGCTCCGCCACATAACAGTCACCTTTCACGTTCCAATTTGAGCCGCCTATTCGGTACACAGTGGATAGGTACACATGGTCCAACACAGTGGCCACCTCGTAGCCCCGATCTAACACCACTTGATTTTTTTTTATGGGGCTTCGTGAAAAACGAGGTGTATAAGACGACGTACGCCAGTGTTCAAGAGCTCAAGGATGCATTAATGACCATTTTACGTAATATTCATCCCAGAACATTATTAGCCGCCATTCGTTCAGTGCAAAAAAGGATAGACTTATGTATTCGTGAAAATGGAAATCATTTTGAGCAATTTATTTCATAAACCAATTTGTAAAATGTTTAAATGATTTTTTTTATTTAAAAAAGTTTAAAATTTTACCTGTCCTATGAGTTTCGAGTTGATTTATCATATTTCCGTAGGAAATGTATGGGAAACGTTTTTGGAGATTTCTGTCTTTTCTAGTACTGAAAGCTAAAATGGTTTCATAGAGTTTTTTGATCCCCACATAAAATAGAATCGATTGGCATAAAAAAAAATTTTTTGGACTTTTTGCATTTTTTTTGCCAACTGTAAGTTTTTTACAAAATCTGTGAATGCAGTTCAAAGTATGTCAAAAAGTTAGGGAAGGTCTTCTAAGAACGTTTTGCTGTAACTGCAACGGTTAAGGTACTTGCCCTTACTGACCCGTTTCAAAAATACACCCTGTATATCTCTACCTCTAAATGTATATACATATTTGTTGTGTACATACATATTTATACAAGAATTGTTCGTTTAAAGGTTTAAGATACTAAAAAATTGTATCTATAGTCTACACCTACGAACAGGGTATTTGACTGAAGTCAAATCAGTATCTTTATAAAAAACATCAAAAACGGCCCGCTCGCTACACGTTTCTATGAAATACAAGCATGTGACATTTATGATGTGATGTTCTAAGATTAATAAACACGTTAAATTATAGATGAACATATTTTTCCGAACACTTGAATAATAATAATTTTATTGATCAATTAAAATACATTTTATAACATATTATTGAATGGTTAGTATAAAATATTTTATTTCAATAGTAGTCAAATACCCGATTGTACCGACAGAGACGTAGCAATTCTAGAAGAAACCTCTTTCTACATTTTCCTCTTCATCCCTACGACCCCTCATTTCATCCATACTAATATTACAAATGTGAAAGTAGCTCTATGGGTCTGTCTGTTACACAAAAAAAAAAAGAAATGCGGTATGGAGATAGTTGAGTCCCGGGGAAGGGCATTGGATATTTTTATCGCAACAACCGACATCAACGCGACCATGATAGATAAGTATGCGGTATGCTTTGCTGATATTTAATATCGACGAGGTTCCGATCGCGGTAACAAACTAACTGACCTTTATATTCCCATAGCGAATTGGACAGTCGCGGAATGAAAATGTTCGTCACATTAAAGTCCAATTTTGCTTGAACCGTATCAAGGAACAAAATCGCCAACATGTCAATGTTGTCAAATTAATAATAAGGTTTTATTCAGATTAAAAACTAAATAGATAGAAACTTAAAAAATACTTTTTCGTTATGAAAGTAGACATAATCCACATGCAAAAAAGTTTTTATTTCAAGGTGATAGACAAGAATAACTGAGAAAATTAATTGACATTTTCTTATTAGACATGAATGATAGCACGGCGATTTTGAATTGTCACACCCACAATGGGAATTAATAACATTTTACGACTATTTCTCGATTCGCGTAAAAAGACCATGATGAACCAAAGAAAATATGGGTGGCAAGAATGAAGAACGATATTTTGGCGGAACGGGCGAAACCAACACTGCTATCTATATCTGTCCTATTTTAACACATTATTTTCACGTATTGCAATCAGTGGCAGAGAGTGATAGGGAATAATGAGTCAGATATATACGTTCCATCTATTCTTAAATTTAATTAATCCGAGAGGTTTTAGTTCAACTACTCATAGTCAAGGAATATTGGTCCGATTAAATTTAAACTATGTTGTATAATAGAAGCACAATTTACAGCATACGGGTATACAACTGTCTGGTGTGATACATAGTTTGAAAAGGTAACATGTGCTTGCAAAGCGTTAAATGAGTATATTTGAAAACTCACAAACATCTTCATTCCGCGACTATACTTACAATATACATATAACATGCAAAGTTAAAAAGTTACAACTACATATGTAGTCAATTTTTAGATTCTATCTGTGTATGGGTATGTTGTAATTTGTAACTTATTAAATGTTTTACGAGATTGATGGGATCAGATAGCGTTGTGTGAGTTCTCCCCCAGATATCACACTAATATTATAAAGGCGAAAGTTTGTGAGTATGTGAGTGTGTATGTTTGTTACTTCTTCACGTCTAAACGGCTGGAGCGATTTTAACAAAATTTGGTATGGAGCTAGCTGACATCCTGGATTAACACATAGGCTGATAAGCCGCGGGTAACACCGTGGGGCACAGCTAGTTATATATATATATTTCACACAGTAAGATTCATTTCCTATCGATCGTTATATGCATTGATACACTCGACAACTCGCCCGGTGTCAGCGTTAGCACCGGCCGAATAAAGGGGACCTACTATAGACCGGACAGCTTTTTAGCTCAATTCAATGCGAAAAAGCATTTGAATTTTTGAATTTCTCCGATGGTTGTCATGAATGTGAAATACCACGTGTAACGGAAAGGTGTGGTCAAATTTCATCAGCTGATAGTTTATGGCATAACATGCTACCATGGTGCCATCTATGATTTCATTATTATAGCATAGGTAAGCAGTTAAATCATAAAGAGAGAGTTGTAGATCGTATTTCAAAAGCCTAGGTATCCTAACCGTCCCTTGTCTTTATATTTCAGTAGTTTTGTGTAATTTCAAGAAACATATTGAAGGTAACTATTTATTATACGGGAATTAACGCGCATTGTTTACCTTAAAATTACTTGCGTTTCGACTAGGTTGCACCGGCCGGTGCAAAATAAATAGTTATAATCATGCAACGCGAAAATTTTAATGTTAGTACATATTGAAGGTTTCGAGAATAGTGAAGAAAGAACAGCTATGGTAAAAACTTGCAGAAAGAACATAAAGACACATATTTTTCCACAAATATATATTGTTAAAAACCATCCTAGATACCAAGCTGTACAATTATTTAATAGGTTACCTGAGGACATAAAGAGCGCATTAAACACGGGATCTTTTAAGTCACGTCTAAAAACTTTTTTGTTAAGTTAATGTTTTTACAATATAGATGAGCTGTAATTAATTATTAAATGTTTAATGATGCTTAATGACTAATGCTAATTTTATATTTTATAATGTAATAAATTATTGGATACTTGTGACTTAAGAATCAGGTTATAAAGTTATATATTGACATTAATTTTAATTTTAATTCATTTTACCTTTTATATTATTGTCTAATTCTAATTATTTAATAAATTTCAATAGTAATTTTATTTTGTTATTTATATTTTATTTTTATTCTTCCAATTATTCAATACAATGTAATATGTTTCTTAATAAATGAACAATGAACTAAATATAGCTTTTTCTTTTTGTCAAATTTCATTAACGCTCGATGTATGGCATAAGTGGTATTGTATCTTTTCTGGAATAAAATCCGATTGTATTATTATTTCTCAGAAGTCTTAGTTGATAAAGAAACGACTGATTAAAAATATTGCAAAATTGGACGGTAGTGTACTTCAATATTAATTATATTAAACACAACCACTTCATATCACGCATACTACATCTTTGAATTTAAACACATTTTCTTGTTACACGTTATGTTACTTATTAGTAGATATTATTACACTTTTGCCTACTGGAATGTGGGTTACCGCGATAATTTTTATATAGGTAGGTACCGATTTTATTTATCACTAGCTGTCCCGCGCAACTTCGTATGCGTACATTTTCCCCGTTTTTACAATATTTTTCATTACTACTCCGTTCCTATTGGTCGTAGCGTGATGTTATATAGCTTATAGCCTTCCTCGATAAATGGGCTATCTAACAGAAAATTTACAATTCGTATCAGTAGTTCTTGAGATTGCCGCGTTCAAACAAACAAACTCTTCAGCTTTATAATATTAGTGTAGATTATTACTGTCACAGTGTAATAAAATATGCTACAGCATTACCAGATAACATTGCTATAATTAAAAAGTAGTAACATTGCTATAAGAAAACGGCAGACAAAGAAGTACCTATATGTAGATGACGAAATAGGTAATGTAAATGATGAAAAAAAATGAGTGAGTAAACATGATGAAGTCGAGCGTAATGAGATCGACAGAAAATATCGTGAGACTATCCAAATAGCCTTCAACAATTTCAACTTTACTGAAGAAAGGCCAATCAGGAACAAAGACGTTCAATTTGTCGCTTTAGACTGATTGAAGTTTCTCATTAAAATACGGCTTATTCAAATATAGTAAGACTTGATAACATTTTAGAATAGAATCCATACAAATTGATTTTGTGATTGCATCAAAAATACGTAGCTGTCGTTTGTGAACAAACCGTAATGACAAGTCTGTTACCTACCACAAATTACTCTCGGCATTTCGTATTGTTACTGCCTAGGGTCTGGCTACACGCAGCGACTTATATGCGCAAACAGTATGTGTAAAAATAAATATAAGGTAACTAAAAAGCAAAAACTTATTTAAGTACAATAACAAAAAGTAATTAAACATTTTGAAATTGGTGCCAGGTAATGTAGTTTTATTTTTTAGGCATCAACTTCAAAATGTTTGATTATTTTTTGTTGTTGTAGGTATCGACTTTGTACCTGTATTATTTTTTACTTTTTAGGGTCCCGTAACCAAATTGGGGGCACAACCCCACAACATTAACTTTCAACTGTGTGGCAAAAAAATATGAAAAAAAAACAAAAGATAGCGCTTAATAAATACTTTCAAATTATTTTACCATCATTGTGTTATTGCAAAAAAACTACGTTTCTCAACAAAAGGGCGTAAGTGCCATGAACCTACGCTCTTCTGCTGATGCAATTGTTCGAGGCTGCGAAACCCTACACTGAGCATGTTCCGACATGCTCTTGCCCGGTTTTTAATAGTTACTTTATATTTATTTTTGAAGTCGGTTTTTATTTTTTGTGTAAAAAGTTTTATTTCTCACTTTTTAGTGTGTTGGTTTGTAATTGGTATAAGGATAAACCAAAAACTATGAACACTTTTTAGAAAATATTGCGTTTTGCGAGACAAGGCCGTTGATTTTTGAGGAGTTAACCTTCAGATGAATTCCTCAAACATCTCGAGCGCGATCTGAGTACCGTGTTCGATACCTGATAATTCGCCGAAACAAGACTAAGTTCTATTACATCAATCACGTTATAGAAGCAATCTGGAAGTACACCCTTTGAAACACAGTTTTTTTTGTCTTCGAGTAGTATTAAGAACCTCCTGCATACGCTACACGTAATACGCGCAATATTATTTGCGCAACCGGAAGGTACAAATGTTTGCGCATAAATATTGTAATTTGTACCGTCTTCACATAATTTTGTATAAACTAGCGTTTTGCGCAAGATATTTGTACGGTATATTTGTGCCAAGCCGTTTTGCCATCTTAACACTAATGTTTCCACAAACAAGAATTAGTACAATTAAGATTCAGCATGTAGCCGGGCCATTATGACTACTTTTAAAAGTCACACAAAGGTGTGTGTGGGGGGTGTATATTGTTTTAAAAAAATATAATCTGTTACTTTCATTTGTTCAAGCCGGCGATGCGATTTTGAGGGCCGCTTTCTGAGCGCTTAACCAATCTACACCTTTTTTATTTCAAAAAGTCATCATCCTTTTTGAAACCGTATGGTATGGTTTCAAGAAGGATGAAGACTGTAATACTAAAAAAAATAGTTACCAACCATTCTTTCTACAATTTTAGCTATAGCTATAGCTAGCTATTCTTTTTTAATTATAGCTGTGATAAAAGTTAGTTGTTACATCCGACAACTACTCAAAAATATTAAATCAAAAAATAAATATCAAAAATAAAAAAGCCCCTGCACATAAAATATGATGGAAATAAGATCCCTTACACAATTAATAATAATAATAATAAAACTTTATTGATATAAAAGGACAAGTACAAAAAATATATGATAACCCTGTCTCCTGTGCTAGTATACACTGTATTACAGGAGACAGTGCCTTCTCCATATTTACTCAAAAGCTTGCTAACAAGAACATGCATGTTTAAAATAAAAGGGTGACAAAAACAAAGAAAAAAAAAACACAATAAAGATAAAAAAATCAATAAAAACAAATGAGACAACTTGAACTATCTTTAAAACTAAATTGAATATGTCTGGCTGTGTGTGCGTATGTGTGTGTGTGTGTGTGTGTGTGTGTGTGTGTGTGTGTGTGTGTGTGTGTGTGTTTGTGTGTGTGTGTGTGTGTGTTTGTGTGTGTGTGTGTGTGTGTGTGTGTGACAATGTTTAATATAAGTATAAAGCGAGTGCGTAGGAATGTATTTTATTTCAGCAAATGCTCCGTACCCTTATAGTTGTGAGAGAGAAGCCAAGTTTTGACGGCACTTTTACATTTGTGTGAGGTAAGTGGGAAAATTTTAAGTATTTTATTTATTTTGTTGTAGAGACGAGGAGAGGTAACGTAATATTGTCGTCTTGCCAGTGAGGTCCGGTGAGGTACGATATTGCAAACTACTGATCTTCTAAATAATAAAATTTCTAAAATTATATAATTTCATGCAGTCGGAGGCTCTTTACTAAGTTCTTCGAGATTCAATAATGCCTCCGTCTGCATGAAATTATATATTTGTGTAGGGGATCTTGTTTCCATCTTTTTTGTGCAGCTGGGTTTTTTATTTATTTATTTTATGGTTCTTTTTTGCGTCTGCTTGTATCTACATTGTCAGATGTAGGTACAAAAAAATCTAAATACTTTTAATTACAAAATAACGTAACCTATCTACTTGCAAAGCTGGAGCGATTAAATTATTTTTCACTAGTGATAAAATCAGTTCGTGCTTGCTACTTACCTGTATATTTGTATTCTCTAAGGTCTCTTGATGTACTTACTGTGGAGTACATTTTTGGTACTTAAATATTTAATATTTCAATAAAAGTAATAACAACTACACAAAGACTTGTGCACAGTGGCTTTCCTTGTAGAAAAACAAAGCAAGCACAAAGAGAAAGTTCCTAAATTATAACGAACCCCGCGTGCCCTGAAGGTATTATGAAATTTCGTGCAGGAATATTTTTTTAGGGTTCCGTAGTCAAAATGGCAAAACCCTTATAGTTTCGCCATGTCCGTCCGTCCGTCCGTCTGTCTGTCTGTTTGTCTCCAGGTTAGCTCAGAGACACTTGGTACTAGAAAGCTGTAATTTGGCATGGACATACATGAAAACATTTTTTTGTGGACACGTGATAGACGTAAAGTGGGGATGTGATTTTTTTTTCACAGACACGCACACACACACACACACACACATCTGATAACCGAGAGAGAGCCGGATTCCACACTTCAGCCACTTGTCTCTTAGGGCGTTGTGCCCTATTACATAACATTGCTATTTAATTGTTCTTTGATTCCATAGTATAACACCACTGGCAATATAAGCTAAATATTTTCTTTCTGTGTGCTACGAGTGTACGTTTAAGAAAATTCCATGAAATTAAAGAAATATTTTCTTTCTGTGTTCTTTGAGATAGCGCGGCATTTCGTTGGCGACATTCATCTTTTAAACATCATATCTTCCACTTTCAGCTTGATACGGGATTATAAATTATATGATCAAGTTTCGTTACCTGTGCAGCCACAATTTGTTATTTTTGCCCTTGCAACGTTGTTAGCTGCATAACAACCGAAAACCCCACTTCTTTTATCGCATTATTGAGCTGAGCAGCTACGGAACTCTACATTGTGCATGGCCCGAAGTAGGTATTCGAAAAAACTTTTTTTTACACATCTTACAGCCGCCGTGATTGTTATTTTTTTTCAAACGTCATAAAGCTTAGAACACTTGGGCGGTCAAAACAAATCTAACGACGTCGTTCGTTTGCGTAAATTTTCCCCGGTCGTAGCGTCATGTTATACCTAGTCTGGCCATAAATACTGTTACAATTAAAAATAAGAAAGATATTACATTTGAATTTGGAATCTGTCATTTTTATACGATTGTTCATTGTATTTTCTAATTTTGGCGCCAATACATTGTACAATATTTTGCTATATTAAAATGGAGTGGGGTGATAAAGAAAACCGAATCGCTGTGATTGCATTACACAAAGTTGGTATGGAGCCGAATGTAATTTTTAAAACTCTCCATACGCTTGGTATTAGTCAAATGTTTGTGTACCGGGCTATTAATAGGTACAATAAGACCTTCTCTGTTTGTGACAGAAAAAGATCTGGCCGTCCACGTAGTGTTCGTACGAAAATGGTGGTCAAAGCAGTAAGGGAAAGAATTCGAAGAAGTCCTGTCCGAAAGCAAAAGATTTTATCTCGGGAGATGAAGATAGCACCCAGAACCATGTCACGCATTTTAAAAGATGACTTAGGACTTGCAGCCTATAAGAGACGCACTGGTCATTTTTTAACTGATAATTTAAAAAAGAATAGGGTGGTAAAATCGAAGCAACTACTGAAGCGGTACGCAAAGGGAGGTCACAGAAAAATTTTGTTTACGGATGAGAAAATCTTTACAGTTGAGCAACATTTTAACAAACAAAATGACCGTATTTATGCTCAAAGCTCTAAGGAAGCTTCCCAATTAGTCGACAGAGTGCAACGTGGGCATTATCCGACTTCAGTGATGGTTTGGTGGGGTGTTAGCTATGAAGGAGTGACTGAGCCATATTTTTGTGAAAAAGGTATCAAAACATCGGCACAAGTGTATCAAGATACCATTCTTGAGAAGGTAGTTAAACCCCTTAACAACACCATGTTCAATAACCAAGTATGGTCCTTCCAACAAGACTCAGCGCCGGGTCATAAAGCTCGGTCCACGCAGTCTTGGTTGGAAGTGAACGTTTCGGACTTCATCAGAGCTGAAGACTGGCCGTCGTCTAGTCCCGATCTTAATCCGCTGGATTATGATTTATGGTCAGTTTTAGAGAGTATGGCTTGCTCTAAACGCCATGATAATTTGGAGTCCCTAAAACAATCCATACGATTGGCAGTGAAGAATTTTCCTATGGAAAGAGTGCGTGCTTCTATTGATAACTGGCCTCAACGTTTAAAGGACTGTGTTGCAGCCAATGGAGACCACTTCGAATAAGCTTTTTATATTTTGAATTGTTTTTATTTATGTATTAAACTAACACACTGTAAAAGTAATAAATATTATTTGCAATAAAAAAAAATGTTTTTTCTTCGTAACAATATTTATGGCTAGACTAGGTATAGCCTATAACTTTCCTTGATAAATGGGCTATCTAACAGTAAGAGATTTTTTTAATTCGGATCAGTAGTTCCTGAGATTATCGTGTTCAAACAAACAAAATACTTCGGTAGAAACATCTTAAAGAACTGAAAATACTCCTTTCAAGTAACTCGAAGGGCAAATTAAAGAGACGAAATCGCAATTTACGCAATAGTATCAAAGAATGTTCTCTCCAGGAAATTTGATTTTGTAGATGTCACCGAACATGTTAATTTACAATTTAAATTCTCCATGTTTTATTTAGCTGTCGAGGAGAAAATATTGCAATGTCAAGTCATGATATACAATTTTCGTAAAATGATTTTGTTATGTAAATACTTATAAAAAATAAAAACCGGTAAACAGCAATTTCATTAATACACATAGTGTTATTTCCCGTGACATACGAACGGGGACGGACAGATGGACATGATGAAACTATAAGAGCCGTTTTTGTCATTTTGGGTACTTAACCCAAAAAACGGGCCAAGTTTATGGCAAGTACCAAGGCACAATTATTTGAACTTGAAGCAAAAAACAAGTCAAATACCCTTTTTATTTAATACAGGATACAACAATCCCTTAGGACTCGAAGATTTGGAAAATGGACGATCATTCGACAGAGGCCCTTTAACATACAACCAAGCGAAAATATGGGCGAAGCGTGCCGCATAAAATCTACATCTTGGATGAACAAAATACCGTTTTTGCTTCATTTTAGCGTTTTTCTGCGTCATATGAAATCCTTTTATCTCTATCATCGTTTGTGGTGAGTAAGTACTTTATGTTATTTGTACGTATTCTTTTCTCAGTCGTATTTCTTTGTCAAAATAAGCTTTCGATAAAACGTGAATATTTTATTATTGTGTGTATTTTCAACATTTTCTTGAATGTTATTGTTAAAGGAACATCGGCCCTCGACTAACGGCCAGTCTCAATAATCTATCTTTCGATGGATTTTTTGTATGAAGGTTATGCCAAAATCCAAATCCACCGATAGACAGATTATAAATTCTATTAAGCTCCATACAAAATATGTCAAAATTCTATCTCTTATAGTCAAATCCATCGATAGATAGATTATTGAGACTGGCCTATTGGAACAATAATTGCCCCAAATCTTAGATAACATCAACCTAATTTTTTGAAAGTTGGTTATTAAAATGTCTTATATCAAAGACTTTACATTTTAATAGCCAACTTTGGCTACTAGAGGTAAAATTTTGGCATAAGCTCCATACAAAATATTTATTTATTTATTTATTTATTTAAAACTTTATGCACAAAGTTGTACAAAGGTGGACTTAATGCTAAAAGCATTCTCTGCCAGTCTACCTTAGGGTGGTGTAGAAATGGAATGTGTGAAAGGTGCAGTAACCTAATTGTAAGAACTTCCTTATTATTCTTACATAATACACAAATAAAACAATATAACTATACAATACTATACATACTTACAAAAATACATATATACATATATACCTACATACATAACTATACAATGGTATACATACTTACAGCAATACATACATACATAAATAAATACATACATACAGACTAATATTTATGTTACTAATGTTGTGATGATTCAGCTGATCCATCAAGGAATAAAGTGCGTACCTTCCATTTAAAATTAAGGCGATTGGGTGCCATCCTAATTTCGGGGGGCAGGGCATTCCAGAGAGAAACAGATTGAACTATAAAAGAGCATCCGACGAATCCAGAAGAATGAGCAGGGCATAAAAGAAGTAGATTGTCGGAAGATCGAAGATCTCTACTGTGATTTGAGTGCAGGTACTGAAAGTAGGAAGTCAAGTAAGAAGGGGCAGTAGGAGAATTAAGAATAGAATAGAGTGTAGTGAGAGCGCGTAAACTATGTCGCTGGCGAATAGGGAGCCATTTAAGTTCTGAACGGTAGGAAGAAACATGGTCAAACTTACGAAGATAGAAAATGAATCGAATGCAGTTATTTAGAAGTCGGTCAAGTTTATTAAGGAGCTCTGCATTCAGGTCAAGATAGCATACATCACCATAATCAATCAGGGGGAATATTAGCGTTTGGACGAGCATTACTTTAGTTTTATAAGGAAGAAAGTTCTTGAGACGATATAACGCCCGCAAAGTACCCGTAACCTTTTGACTTACATTTGTTATTTGAGTATGCCAGTTGAGGGTGGTATCAAGGAAAATCCCGAGATTCTTAACCGAAGAATGTAACGCGATAATGGAGCCGTTAAATATGACAGGTGGTAATGTGTCGGTGTTCAATCGAGTTAAAAGGCGTTGACTCCCTATCACAATGGCCTGACACTTAGACGGATTTATAGTCAAACCAAACTTGTCTGACCAGGTCTTGACAGCGTTAAGGTCCCCATTAAGCTTAGTGATGGCCTCGGATATGTTATTCACATTGGCCTGGGCATATAACTGCAAGTCATCTGCGCAAAGATGGAACGCACACTGAAGGACATTAGTAATGAGATCGATAAAAATAGAAAATAATAGAGGAGAAAGAATACCGCCTTGAGGAACACCAGCGTCAAGATCGCGCCAACTCGACAAAGTATCACCCACGCGCACGGACTGCTGGCGTCCCCGAAGATAAGATGAGAACCAGTTTAAAGAACCTGCCGAGAACATCAGATGAGATAGGATAGAGAGTAAGATATCATGGCTAACAGAATTGAAAGCATTAGAAAAATCAACCAAAACTAAAACCGTAACTTTGGTATCATCCATGCCAGTTCTAATGTCGCCAGTTACTTTGAGAAGAGCAGTGGTGGTGCTATGTCCTGGCCTGAAGCCTGATTGAAACTGGTTCAACAAATTATTTCGATGCACAAAATGTGTCATTTGTTTATGCACGCAAGCCTCCAGCACTTTAGATAAAAACGGAAGAATAGAGATAGGTCGAAAATTATTAGGAAGAGTGGGATTTGTAAATATGTCAAAATTCTATATCTAATAGCCAAATTGATCGATATATAGATTATTTAGACTGGCCGTTAGTAGAGGGCCGATGCGCTCAGTTGTTCTTCTCAACACAAAAATAGCTAAATCATGTAGATACTTAATCATCGCAAAAAAAAAATCAGTTAAATATCTGTAGTATCTACTGAAACAAAGTTACCTACACGTAGTTAGCATAACCTAGTTTATTTTACTAGAACAGTTTTAGAAGACGACGCTGTAGGCAGCAAAACGAATAAATTAGTACCTAAACATGTATAAAAAGTAGCTATGTATGAGTATGTGAGCGCATCCGAAATTTCAGTATTCATTAGTTAGACGTCAGTCTGCATCACACGCATGACCACTCGACGTAATATCGATATTCCAGTACACCACACCCGCCCTCACGCTAAATAACCGAAACAGGGCCTATTACTTATTCTATGCCCCTAGACAAATGGCATTCTATTCGATTTGAGTTTACGCTAATCGAATAGAATGGCGTCATTGCGCGCGCTCAACTGCTAATTTCATATTAACAATTTTCTTATTTACAGTGCTACGCGCGTGTTACAAAGTATCTTTATGGTATATGGTGATTATACCTAATTGTAATGTAGTCATAACATATGAAATGTCCCTTCGTTACCCACCTTACTACCATACCTTACTACCATACCTTACTACTGGTAGTAAGGTGGGCAACTTTTATTACCCGCGTTACAACCAACGCCTGCAGTAGTAAGGACGGTATTTTTATTTACCCTTCTTCCTACCAGACAACTAATATTCTAATCTCCTTACGTAAACTGACAGTAAATGACCAAAAAGAAAGTTGTTATATGAAGTAACAGACGATTGACATCTAGAAATTAGCTGGTTTGCGTTTCATATTAGCTGCCCTTGAATAATATTAATCTAGCGATTATCACCTAGATAAGAAGGCCAAAGGGCATTTGTGAACTATATTTCTAATTTATCTAGTAATATGGACGAAGTAGAGGATATAATATACATACGTAGAAATGGTGGTAACGTCATGCTAGTTGAGGGTCATCAGTATTATCTATTGAAAGAATACAAAAGTGGTTCTGTGATCTGGCAACCCGCAAAACGCGGGTAATAAAAGTTGCCACCTTACTACCTGTAGTATGGTAGTAAGGTGGGTAACGAAGGGAAATGTCGTATTGCAAATATTTATTAGGAGACGGGCTAGTTTCTAGCGGGCTTCTTTTCCTAGCCAATAGGTCCTCTTGGA
This sequence comes from Herminia tarsipennalis, assembly GCA_945859575.2. Taxonomy (NCBI): domain Eukaryota; kingdom Metazoa; phylum Arthropoda; class Insecta; order Lepidoptera; family Erebidae; genus Herminia; species Herminia tarsipennalis. The sequence continues at coordinate 15,082,435 of OX243840.2, forward strand.
ACCTACATTAGTATACCTACCTCTTCCTAAATCCTTGATACAACCAGACGGAACCAGTTTGAGAATATATGATAATTGCCATTTATTTATTTGTATTATTTACCATCCTGGTTGTGTTAGACTACCTTTCAATACCAAGCATATTAATAAGAAGTTTAATAACACATTTAGTTAGCATTCTAGGTTAAAAGATGATCAAGTCACTGACTTATATACATCCTGATGTGGTTGTATATCCAGATATTAAAATAGTTACATATCCTGACTATGGAAACCAGGCAACTAGTAAAATACATAAATATTTCTAAATACATACATGTTCTATTATGGACAGACACAGAATAAACCTTGTTGCTCAAAATTTTATCCTGGGTGGGGATCGAACCCCTGGCTTAGCAGTCAGGGTCACTAACCACTAGACCACTAGCCATTTCAACATGTGCACGAACTCGAATTTTGTAACTCTTATATAGAGAAAAAATCAATTGCAATATCACATTAGATAGATACTTGTAAGCATGTTTTTTTAGAACCTACAATGTTTTCACTTTAGTTGGCCTTCAATGAACTCGAACCAGAAAAAGTAGACTAATGATGTTTTGGGTGAATTTTAACAGGTCCATTAAAATCTTCATTTCCGTGGATTTTTTTACCTTAGGTTTTTTTTAAAGTAAGTCGCGTTTATTCAAGTTTTAGAGTATGTATGTATTCTTGCTTAATATCTAGCAGTTGACTCAAAAAACTAACGAAATATACAAGATTAAAAATTTCGTGCCATGGCGATGAAACATCACGCATGTTTCATCGCCATGGCACGAAATTTTTAATCTTTTTCTCACGGCAATGACACAAGCGTCCACGGCAATGAAAGAATTGTGCCACGGGAGTGAAATAATCAACCACGGAAATGAAAATGCATATAAAACATAATATTTTATACATGTATTATACTTACATGCAATAGATACCAATTTTTAAAAAATGTTCAGTACATTGAATTAAAAAAAAAAAATCAACATCTAATATACTACATTGGCTTTTATACAGGCCTTTAATATGGACACGAATCTATGGATTTACGTACTGTTTCCATAGGAAATTTCGCCACTGCTTGGTCCAGAGATTTTTAAAAGACTCGCGCGATGTCGCCGCCGCTCCGTGTCGAATAGAGCAAGCCATGTAAAACTGTGTCCTCTAAAACTGACCATAATTTGTAATCTACAGGGTTGAGGTCTGGACTATATGAGGGCTAGTCTTTAGCTCTTACGTGTAATGGAGTACCAAATATTACATCATTTTGTAAGGTTAACATCTATTTGTAGTTGACTGTACAGTATAAAACTTATCAAGTCTATCCTTAAGTCTTTTACTGTTTTGCAGAAGGTTAACTTGACGAGTCCTGTGTGTCATTATTTGATACTACCTGTATAACGTAAAGATGTTTACTTTTGATAAGAAGAACATGTTTTTTTCATTGCCGTGTCTTTTTTTTCATTGCCATAGCAACGTTTGGCCACGGAAACCACGGCAATGCTTTCATTGCCGTGGTTTCCGTGCGTGCCACGATGAAAATCAGGGCAAAAATATTAAATAATAAAAAATCTATTAATTATTCAAAGTAATAAACATTTCACAAATAAATCTATACTAATATTATAAAGCGGAAGAGTTTGTTTGTTTGATTGTTTGATTGTTTGATTGTTTGATTGTTTGATTGTTTGATTGTTTGATTGTTTGATTGTTTGATTGTTTGATTGTTTGATTGTTTGTTTGTTTGTTTGTTTGTTTAAACGCGCTAATCTCAGGATCTACTGGTCCGATTTGAAAAAATATTTTTTTGTTGGATAGCCCATTTATCGAGGACTATGCGCTATGACTAATAGGAGCGGAGAAGCGATGAGAAATGTATCAAAAACGGGGAGAAATTACGCATACGAAGTTGCGCGGGACAGCTAGTATATGATAAATGGTGTTCTATCGTTAATCGTTATCTAGGTTAATCAAGAAGAATATAGAAGATATTTGAATAGAGAAGAGAAATGCGTTATGGAATACTTACATTTATGTCGTAAAAACGCAGGCACGTGTGTATGTCCTTCTATGTCGAGCACTTAGGCAGTACTAAACTGCGGGCTAAACGTTAATTAATACGTTTAGCCCGCAGGAGGGAAGACACAAGTCGTTAGATAAAACAATATTCTTAAATATGTTTAGAACACGGCAATGAAAGGTAGTTCTGGGACAAATGATTTTTTAACTAGGTTTTATTATTATTAATTATTAGGCGTGTGGACAAGCACGGCAATGAAAGATTTCGAGGTTTTTTTTTTGGTGTACCTATACTCCTATTTAATAAAATATTAATATTAGTGCTACACATAGATTACTATTTCACCTAACGAGAATAAAATGTTAGAACATTATACTCGTAACTATGTTTTTTATTACCGATTTCATCGATGCCACGTAAATCTTGGTCCCAGGATTCACCTTTTTGTGTAATTTTACTTAAAACATCATTGGTCTCTACCGTAAAACAGAAGTATGTATTTGCTACGTGAAGTAATTACCTCCCTACCTCTTAACCTATTGTGTATTCGGAACAAAAAAGTCGTAAAAGAGAAAAACCTCTTTAAAAACATCAGACGCTTCTCGATGATCACGGTCACGTTTTATGTCCTCAACTTTGCTTTGATGGCATTTTCTAGTGCGTGTTCATAAATCGATTTTCTTTACAATGCAAGTTCGTAATGCCTAATGGCTAAGGCATCGGTATCGCAATCGTGGGGTTGCGGGTTCGAATCCTACCCCTTATACTACCGACGTGGACCCACTCCTAACAAAAGCCATTTAAAAAAAAAAGACATAAAATATTATAATTAAATATAATTTAGTTTTAAGGTCTATATATCTACTCAAAATTCGTAACCTTTTCCCGATTTACTTCGTTACAGTTTATTGAAAAATGTATTTTTAGTTTAATTGATTCCAGTTTTATTTGACTTTACAGACATACAATAAACAAAACCATACGCTGCACCAAGTTAAATATAGCATATGTATTTGTTAAGGCTTACCTAAAACAAAACAACAGAAATAAAAACAAAACTGACATGCATCTAAGTTAAAGGTTAGCACAGCATTATTTAATTTTACGTACAAGTTCCAATTTATAAGTAAACATACCTTTAAAAAGTAGCCAAAGATAAAAATGACAATCACGAAAAGCTAAACAATTACAAATTATAATGAACATTTTCCCAAGTATAACGGAGTAAATCACTACATAGTATAAAAAAAGTCGCTTTCTCTGTCCCTATATCCCTATGTATGCTTAAATCTTTAAAACTACGCAACGGATTTTGATGCGGTTTTTATTAATAGATAGGGTGATTGAATAGGAAGGTTTATATGTAAAATAACATCAAATAAAGCAGCAATAAGAAATGTTGCAAAAACGGGGAAAATTTACGCAGACAAAGTTGCGTGGGTCAGCTAGTAACATTTAAGATATTTTTCTGAGTTAAATCATAACGTAAATGATTGCATATGCCGTTTGTGTTGTAAAACAATTTATTTTTTGACACACTATTAGTATCTACATATTATGATAATATCGATACATTCAGTCATCTAGGATTGATTTGTTCAAAAATCTATCTTTCTAATTACTTTATTCCGAATAACCCATCTCATTAAATTACCTATTTCCTTAATTAGGAAATAGGTAATTTTATTGAAAAATATCCTACTATCTATATCCTATCCACCTATTCACCTTAAATTACCTATAAAGTAAATGTGCACATTAAAAAAACACCTTTTCATGAAACAAACTTAATTATCTTTAAAAGGATTGAATAGATTTTCATTAATAACGCTAAAAACGCCTTCCTTCTAACAAAAAGCCATTAAAATCTGACCAACACAAGTAGGAAGGTACGTACTTACATATAATTAGACAGCTTTTCTATGGAAGCCAATTAGTAGGTTCATTGTCTTCAAAATAAAATAAAACATTGACACCGAAGCTTCAAGGAATCCGAAGACGACGTGTTAAGTTTACTCGTTGCCGCTCTGGTCTGTCGCACATCCGACCAGTCTCTCTTGGAACTAAAATCTTATAACACTTATAGGACAGAACAAATACAAGTCGGACAAACACAGTAACCACAAATACTTTAACTTTTTTTAATTTATTTATTTATTAGGAATAACTAACAGTTACACACTAGAAAAGCAAAAAAAGTTTTATAAAAATTATACCTACGAATCAAATGTATACATGTACACTTCGTTATTCACGAAATCTAAATTATGATAACTGTTAAATATAAATAAATAAATTGTATTTTAGCTTAAATTAATAATAAGTTAATATTTAAAATAATAAAGTTTGGACTGTCAATTAATTGAATTGAACTATTGCGAAACTTGTCAGAAAGTGTGGAAAATGAGGCTAAGTTTGTAAAAAACCGGGCAAGAGCATGTCCAACCATGCTCAGTATAGGGTTCCGCAGCCTTGAACATTGTATCAGCAGAAAATATGTGGCATGGCACTTACGCCCTTTTGTTGAGAAACGCAGTTTTTCGGCAATAACTCAATGACGGTATATTCGATGTTATCCGAAATAATTTTAGTTTAAAGTATTTATTAAGCACTATCTTTGTAATTTTTTCCATATTTTTAAAAGTTAAGGGGACACGATTTATGCAACTTTCTGAGCAATCATTTCCAAAAATATTTACTGAATCAAAAAAGTTTATAAGAAACTTTAAAATGTTTTTTAAAGACCTATCGAATGATGTGCCACATGTTGATGTTTACTATCAAACTAAGTAGCGGCTACTACAAGACACCTTTTCATTAAATTTCATTAAGATTCATTGAGTAGTCTGTGAGTAAAATGCCCGTGACATACGGATGGACAGACAGAAGAAACAGTTAGAAGAAACTATAAGGGTTCCTTTTTTTGCCATTTTGGCTACGGAACCCTTTAAAAAGCATTATGATTTTAACATAAATGGCGCCGAGGTGTGCGGACTCCAGCAATGGTTCGACAAGAAGTGATAGTGAAGTTCTTCCTAGTAGATATTTCCTTGGGGTATTGGAATCCCCAAATTCTTCATAATTCATGTTTACACACATTGTAAACATCTCTCACGGACAGGGAATCTCGTTTCGCTCGATTAATTTTAGTCCAAAAATGTTCAGGGATTCCGTGTCCGTGAGCGATGCCAATGTCGGCATTGCTCGAGCAAAGTGCTCATTATGAAGCTTCCTTTCTGTACACTCGGTATTTTCTGGTCAAATGAACTAAGCGCAAACTAACGTCTGGCAATTAACGTTGCATGATAATGGTTTTGAACCACTTACACTCTTGGTATCATTCATTTGGACACGGTTCCACGTTCCCTCTACTTGTACCTCCCATCCTTAACTATTAATACTACTCTTCTGGACACGTAAATCATGTCACATTTATATTTTGCTATTGTTTCATTTTCGTGTGGGTCTGTCTGTATCGCCTTAATAGATAGACGTATTTAAAAACTGGGTTTAAAGCTAGTTTAGACAGAATTATTTTTGCTTTCATTTGATGATCATCCATTTTTTTGCAATTTTGAAATTTATTAACTTTTTGTTTCACGTGTTTTGAGGCGATTAGCACACTGCCCCGCACTACGCTGCGGGGTGCATGTAGACGGAAACGCGCGTGATTGTGGGAGTGCAGATCTGTATCTCTCACTTTCTATCAATATAACAATAAAACTTGCGAGGGCGAGTGTTTTACTGCATGTAGGCGCGTGATCTGCAACACTGCGCGAATATGCGTTTTTGATATGTTGCACTATGCGTAAAGCGAGGTACTTACAAGCAATGTAAGAACACGCTCTCCCGTGCTACGTTCAGTGATGCGGGGCAGTGTGCCAACGGCCTTAATGCTAAGTAACATTATCTAAAACTCGAGTGAAAATTACTATCATTAGGGTTAGTAATGCGATTATGTCAGAAGACTATTAAATAATACATTTTCTTTTAATTTTTTTTTAACAAATGTTTTAATTGCTGTGAAAATGTTGACTACATATTTAAATACTGAAGGTTTATAATGCCTTACCGCTGAATACTAAAGACCAACCAGTAACAAAATTTCGCAATAGTTTGCAATTGTGGCTTCCAATAAAATGTTTTTATTCATGGTGTAGATGAGTAGATTATTTTAACACAAAATTTTTTTACGTTAATATTTTATTAAACTAATATTTTTATATGGACTACGTTATTGATATGGAGTTCCAAATTTTCGGCTACAAAATCACTGTGTTCGATCAATGTTTTCATTGTTTTCTAATTTGTTAATTTATCTATACTAATATTATAAAGCTGAAGAGTTTGTTTGTTTGAACGCAGTAATCTCAGGAACTACTGATCCGAATTTAAAAAATCCTTTACTGTTGGCCCATTTATCGAGGAAGGCTATAGGCTATATAACATGTCGCTACGACTAATAGGAGCGGAGCAGCAATGAAAAATGTTGCAAAAACGGGGAAAATTGACGCATACGAATAAATTTATGAAAAAATAATGTTTCAATTTGGACCAGTAGTTCTTGAGATTACCGCGTTCAAACAAACAAACTCTTCAGCTTAATAATATTAGTATACATTAATGTTCAACCAAACATTTTCACATGCTGATGTGCAGCTTAACAAACGAATCTAGCTAATTATACTGTTATATATGCTATTATATATTAACTGAGTAAATATATGTGGTTTTACAGATAATGTAAAACATGTACACACATGTTTTACATTATCTGTAAAACCACATATATTTACTCAGTTAAATGTTAATGAATATAAATAAATAACAATAATTAATACCTTGGTTAATCCAATATTACTAAGTACTGTACATTTACACATCTTACTTGTTAGTATGAAAATGTTTCATATAACAGCTAAAATAAATAACAAGTAAATAGTACCTAAGTTTACAGCTCGTTAGCGACTTAGCTCGGTTTCTAAACTCCTCTGAACGGTTTATATGTGTAATTAAACGAAGTGAACATTCTGAAACTTTAAGGAGAGAGCATTTAGATGTAGGTAGGTAATCAACCTATATACCTGTGGGTGTGTGTGTGTATCCTTTATACGAGTTCCTACATTCTCATGTGTGTGGAATAAACGGTCACAGACAACGAACTGCTTTAAAATGTTCTATTAATTTTCAACAAAGTATTAACAACAGCCTATGTTGTCATATATACACATGAGTTTGGCCGGTTATATATAGATCCCACAGGTCACCAACCTATTAGCTAAACTTATACCTAGGTCTATTATTAATAAATTAGGTTGTACAAACTAACTTCGTAAGTGTTGATAAACTTTCGCGATTTGTACACATTATAAAATTATATATGCTATGGGTCTTAATCACGTGAATAATTTAAGGTAAACTAGTCAGTCTGCCCGTAACCACGGCCGATGCAATACGGTCGAAAAGTCGGGCAATAAACAAGGTATTTTACCTTAAATTATTCACGCGATTAAGACTAGTAGTACTTATACATAATTTTATAATAACTTCGTGAGACAAAATAAGCAGTTTGTTTCCTATTAGGATTTCTTTTCGTATTCCGTGTTGTTTCTACAGTTGAATAAGAAACCATAGGCACAGGTCAAAAAAAAACGTAAGTAACTACTTAACGCGAGGAGAAAGCAAAAGAACGAAACCTTTTGAAAACTTTTCATTGATTTTTCCATTCATTAATTCATATACGAATATAATTAATTAACCTTTAGGTACTCAGTTTTGATACACATTAAAAACTTCTGAATGTCGCGTCAGCACCCCGTATTTTCGGTCATCTGAGACTTCGTTAGACGCATTTAAATTATATATGGGTGAATTTCAACAGATTTAAATGGACCATTAAATCTTCATTTCCGTGGATTTTTTTACGGATTTTTTTTTAAAGAAAATCGGGTTTATTAAAGTGTTTGATAATGTATGTATTCTTGCTTAATATCTAGCAGTTATCTTAAAAAACTAACGAGATCTACAAGATTAAAAATTTCGTGCCTTGGCGATGAAACATGCGTGCTCGGCAATGAAACAAGCATCCGCGGCAATGAAAGAACTGTGCCACAGGAATGAAAGAATCAACCACGGAAATGAAAATCCATATAAAACATAATATTTGATATACTTATATGAGTATTATACTTACATATAATACATACACATTTAAAAAGTATTATACTTACATACAATAGATACACGTTTCAAAAAAATGTTTTATACATCAAATACAAAAAAAAAAAAAACAAATTTGTTTTTAAATGTATTATATTCATGTCAATATGTGATTGCATGTGTTATATAATTGTATTGCTTGTGAATCTTTTTATTGATGATGTTTTTTTTGTATGTCAAATGGACAAATCATAAAACATGTACACACATGTTTTACGAAAACAAATTATTATTATTATTATTCCCTACCTTCTGCAAAACGATAAAAGACTTATGGATGTCTTTCATCGTTTTGCAAAAGTTTAACTTGACGAGTCCTGTACTGTCATTATTTGGTACTGCCTGTATAACAGGAAAAGATGTTTTCTCTGCCTAATCATACCATGGCGATGAAAACATAAGTCACGGAAATGAAACACCTGGCCACGGCAATGAAACTAAACTGTTTTAAAAGGCATGGAAATGATTTTTTTTTTTCATTGCCATAGCAAATTTTGGCCACAGAAACCACGGCAATGAAAATCAGTATTTAAAGTAATAAACACTTCACAAAGAAACATAAGATAAATGGTGTTCTATCGATGCGTAATCAAGAGGACAAACTTATTGAAATAGAAAGTTATACCCATCAACGGCGATGAAAGAAAAAATGTCCAGTAACATACTAGTAAAAATGGAATACTTACATTTATGGCGTAAAAACGCAGGCACGTGTGTATGTCCTTCTACGTCGAGCACTTAGGCGGTACTATTAAGCAACGTTTAGCGCACAGGAGGGAGGACGCAAGTCGTTAGATAAAACAATATTCTTAAATACATATGTTTAGGACACGACAATGAAAGGTAATAAAATTCTGAGACAAATGATTTTTTAATAACCATTCGTTGTATTGTTTAAATATTTGAATAAATGTTTTTGAAGTACCTATAATTCTATTTAATAAAATATTTAGTGTTACACATAGATTACTATTTCACTTAACCAGAAAAAAATATTAGAACACTATAACTATGTTTTTAGTACCGATTTCACCGATGTCGCGCAAATTTTGATCCCGGGAAATTCACCCACATACCGAATAGGTATTACTCAATGAAACTTATCTGAGCAAATCTTTTTGTACAGACAATTATTTACTCGTTTATGTGGACCAATTTATTCCCAACCGCAGTTTATAATGATGGAAAGCCCTTGCATTGGTCCTTGAAAGACGCGATCATCAACGCGGTCTACCTACTTAAATTCGAGTTCTGTAGCCACTATAGGTCTGTAGGTACCTAACACGAAACCCCCAAACATTAATAACAAAGTTCAATTATAAAATGTCCAACCATAACAATATTATAATAACAAAAACATCAAAGCATAATGTAAAAATTCAATTATAAAAGTACAAATAAAAACAACAATCAAAGTCCCAGCCTGACAGAGTTGTTTTTAATGCCTAGTTTTTCTGAAATATTTATTTTTGAACGTTCTGAAATAGTTGGTCAAAATTCGTGTAGCATTTTTTATTTTATTTATTTAAAACTTTATGCACATAATTGTACAAAGGCGGACTTAATGCTTAAAGCATTCTCTGCCAGTCTACCTTAGGGTGATGTAGAAATGAAGTAGGTAGGGCAGTAAACCAAAAAAAAGAATAGTATAACAAATCCCATCTAAACATACTTACATAAATATACAATATACCTACATAAATACATATATACCTACATAAATACTTACATACCATAAATACATATATACCTACATAAATTACATGTAAGTTACAAATGTAGAGGTTATTCAACTAGTTCATCAAGGAATAGAGTACGTACTTTCCATTTAAAATTAAGACGATTGGTGCCAGTCTAATTTCGGGGGGCAGCGAATTCCAGAGGGAAACAGACTGAACAAGGAAAGAGGTACCAACGAATCCAGAAGTATGAGAGAGACATAGAAGAAGCAGATTGTTGGTGGACTACTATGAGAGGAGTGCAAGTACTGGAAGTTAGAAGTCAAGTATAAGGGTGCAGTAGGAGAATTAAGAATTGAATAGAGTATAGTGAAAGCGCGGAAACTACGACGCTGGCGAATAGGGAGCCATTTCAGTTTGGAACGATAAGAAGAGACATGGTCAAACTTGCGAAGATTAAAAATGAATGTCATGCAGTTATTTAGAAGCCGGTCATATTTATTAAGGAACTCTGCATTCAGGTCAAGATAGCATACATCACAATAGTCAATATCAGCGCCTGGACAAGCATTATCTTGGTATTAGAGGGAAGACATTTTTTAAGACGGTATAAAACCCGCAGTGTACCCGTAACCCTTTGATTAACACTAGTTACCTAAGCTTGCCAGTTGAGGTGGGTGTCCATGAAAATACCAAGATTCCTAACCGATTCATTAAAAGGGATAATTGAGCCATTAAATATGATTGATGGCAATGTGTCGGTGTTCAATCGGCTTAAAATTCCTTGCAGGTGTCACGATGGCCTGACACTTGCAAGGATTTTCTGTTAAGCCAAACTTGTCTGACCAGGTCTTGATCGCGTCAAGGTCCTCCTGCTTTGTGATGGCCTCGGACAGATCATTCAAACCAGCCTGAGCGTACACCTGCAAGTCGTCAGCGTAAAGATGAAACGCACACTCAAGGACTTTAGTAATGAGATTAATAAAAATAGAATATAATAAAGGAGAAAGAATACCGCATTAATGTAGTTGGAGTCTTTGAATATTAGTTAGGTACATAATATCGATACGGGAGTTATAATACAATCGCCGTGATCATGATGACAATATCACTAAGGCATCATTTACGGAGACGCCGGGCGTTACACGTGGCGTTGGGCAGCGCGGCCATGGCATGTATGAGTGTGATAGATAAGGGGTATATTAATTGCTATTTACATAGATAAATAGCCATCGTAATAAATAAATTCAGGTAAATATTACCTGTGTACTAAGGGATGAATATGTTTGATGAATTTGTTTAGCCTGTCAATAAATCGTAGACATAATGACCACTTTAATAAGGAATCCTAAATACCACTGTAATATTGTTAACAGTAGAATATGTGACAGTATTTGTACATTAGAATAACAGAATACGTTATGGCAGAGTAAATTGACTTTATAGAAGTAGGTACAGGTTGTTTATATTATAACAATAGCCATTGATATGCAAGTAGCCATGTCTATATGTCAATTGTGTTTTTAGTAACCTGAACAATAATTTGTATCACGGAATAGGTTATGACAAAGTACAAGTACTTACAGTTTATGTTGTAATTAACACGTAAATTACTTAAGATGATTATAACACATTATACAAGCACCACACAGTATTATAAATGAATTAAAACAATAAATATCCACTGGTCACAAAAGTAGGTACTGCTTGAAACGTCAAAATATATTGTTGTTGTGATATTTCACTTCTTTTATTGAAAATTAAAAGGTAGTGTGTTTTATCTGTGTAATAGTTTTATTATTATTCATTTATTTTAATAACATAATTCGGTGTATTAAATTATTTTATGGGTTAAAGTATAATAATTAAGAGTATTTGCGAAGTACCCACATGTTCTTTAATATTCAGTGTATTTGTTCTATAAAAGGACTGACAGATTGTGATCGAGGCTCAGTCTGATTGCAACGTTTGTGGATACAGGTACGATCCGATTCAGATTATACTTATTGCTGGTTCTTTTGTGCTGATATCCTATTATTGTGTATTATGTATAGCTATTGACTAATAACAATATATTGCAATGTGGTATGATTTGATGAATATTGCCTGGTGTGATACTTATCAGCTGTTCTACAGCGATATGGTTGTACATTGCAATAATGTTGTGAATTGATTATGTTAGAAAGTATCTGTGGTATATTGTATTTAGGATGTATGAAATGTAGTACGGCAAATGTTTATTAGGAGACTTCCTATTATGAAACCTTTGATACAACTAGACCAAACAAGGTTGAAAATATATGATACTTGTCATTTATTCCTTTGTATTATTTACCTCCCTAATTTATTCTATTCCCTATTGATACTATACTGATTGATAAGGTTAGATTGCAACTGATTGGGTATATGATCCAAATCCAAATATCCTGACACAGTAGTAAGTGTAGTTCTACGATGAGTCGTAGTGGTCTACAATGAGTCGTAGTACTACTACGATGAGTCGTAGGACTTCTACAAGAAGGAGTCGTAGGACTTCTACAAGAAGGAGTCGTAGGACTTCTACAAGAAGGAGTCGTAGGACTTCTACGTAGTTCTACAATAAAAGCTTTAGTATTTTATTACAAATCGCTACGACCCCTATGTAAAATCTAACAAGTGCGTTTACGGAGACGCGATTGTACACGCGTTTGTTTGAAATGGAGCATTTTTCGCGACAAAGCCCGCGGAGTTTATAGCAGCGGCGCACGCGACAGTGCACGCGGTGGTGCACGCAGCGGGAATTCTCGTTGAAGCTATGTATCGCACAACACACCCTCGACATTTTTTTTAAGAAAATTCTATGTTTAAAAGTGAATTATTTAATACTATTTCATACTTTCATTTAATTTTATTCCATGTTTAATGTGAATTATTTAGTACCCCGCATGCACCGCAACAATACCCGCTACTTGCGGCGCAGCGATAGCCGCCGCGTGCTTCGCTACACGACGCGAGAGCTGCAGCGGTCACCGCCACGCTTCCTGTCTCGCATCTCTATCAACAACATCGTATATTGCCATATGTTTGTGTTTACGCGTGCGATGATAAGTGCCGCTTCACGCACCGCTGCTCCGTAAACAGAAAAAACGTCCAAGGCGACGTGAAACGCCGCGCAGCACGCGACGCGCGACGGCCCACGTCTCCGTAATAATAATAATAATAATAATATCTTGGGACAACTCACACAACGTCATCTGATTCCAAACTAAGCAGAGCTTGTACTATGGTAACCAGACAACTGATAAATATACTTATATATTTCTAAATACATACATATTATTGTTAAATTACACCCAGACACAGAATAAACCATCGTGCTCATCACACAAAGTTTTATCCTGGGTGGAGATTGAACCCACGACCGATGCGTAGCAGTCGGACACACTCCTACCGCGCCACAGAGGCAGTCAAGTAAATGAGGCCTTAAATGGTTAACTACATGAAGGATTTATATTTATTCAAGACCAATGTAACTATTAATCTACATTTTTTCTAAAAAATCCTTTTACACAACACTAAGTGTTCTGTTTTCCTTCTAGTTCTATAACTCCCAATCTGACTTCTCTCACGAGTCTCGCCCGAATATTAGTTTTTCCACGGCGCGAAGTACCTAATCAGACTTATGCGACCCAGAGGTACAACAACATTCAAAGATTAAATCAAGATGTATGAGGGTCTCACTTCCTACATAGGAAAAAGTTTTATTAAGCAATGTCTAGTTTAAGCTTTCGGCTTCGTTCGCCTAATAGATCGGAAAATTTATTGTTTGGTACCTTTCGCATAAACTCTTAGAAATACCTGTCATTATATTATGTTTATCCGTCTAAATGCTATACCCAAATAACAATCATTTGCCATATTATTGTACCTCTAACGAAACATTAATTGAGTCGACTGGAACAGTTTGGTTATTTTTTTTATGAAGTGTTCATAAAAAAAACACGTTTGTAAAGTCGACGATATTCTTGCGCGTAAAGGTTCATTTCCGTGCAATCCGATCGATCGCGAGCCGCTCGCGGCTTACGACAAGCGGCTGAGGTAAGTGACAGACGCGCGCGGCCGACAACTGTCGTAGGCCTGCGCGCGCACTGTGAATATTGTCGCATCGGCCGCGAGCGTCAGCCGCTTGTCGTAAGCCGCGAGCGGCTCGCGATCGGCCGCGATGCTCGGAAATGAACCTTAAGTCACAAAAAGTGACACTTAGTTTAGAAAGCCAAAGCTTACTACTACTATTGAAACAAAAAATAAGAAAGAAGGCACCATATTGTTCTTGTACAATCTACACTAATATATAATTTAGTACATATGCGTTACGTATTTTGTAAAATTTCAAGCTTCTACACCTAATGCTTTTTAGACAGATCAGAGACCAATCACTCAGTTTCTTTTTAGACATAAACACTTTGTTAGGGTTCCGTAAACAAGAAACTAGGTTCGCTATGTCTGTCCGTCCGTACGTCTGACCTCAGGTTAGCTCAGAGACCTTTAGGTCCTTTTCACATGTTCCGGTTTCAATCCGGCGCCGCTAGGATTGAAGCCGCGTATCCGTTGGCGTATGTATGGCGACCGGACCGGACGGACGCGGGACCATGTGAAAGCTGCTGTACATCGCAACCCGGGCGGTGGCTACCCGGCGCCGGATTGAAATCGGAACGATTGAAAAAGACCTTAGTACTAGCACAGATAATATAATACTATACTCGTAGTACTAGTAAGCTAAAATTTGACATGGACATACATATGTTTCGTTTTTCATTAACCCCATCGTGTGAGGTATCGCTAGGTCTTTTAAAAACATTCAGGGGGTTGTTAAAACCATTTTTCGTTTGAGGGATTCGTTTGCGAAATATTAAGCTTTAAAATGCTAATTTTTGTTAGAGTTAAGTTTGACCCTGTGTGTGGAAAAAAGTTGGGTAATAGTACATATAAGGAAACAATAAGGAAAACTATCACAGCTAATGTTTTATAAGTTTACAACAGCCGCCCTGCCGATCAAGTGAAAATTACTTTATGTATTATAATACTATAAGTATTATAACGTTATTAGTAAGTACCTAAGTATGAAAAAACTGCATTATTGTGATGGGATACTACGGAATCCTACATTGTGCGTGGTTCGACATGAACTTGTCGGTTTTATAAAGTTACACAATTTCTCTATCACCGTCGACTGGTAACAAATCCAGAATACATGTTGAGCTTACTAAGTCATGTTGGTAAAAAAGCAAACTTAGGTCACGCAAAGCGTCTATCAATCACTTTTGATTATTTCCTATTTCGTAACAATACGATTGATTACAGTTGATGAATTAAGTTAAAAAATAGCTTAGGTTGTTTCCACTTCCACAGAAATACAAAGAGCCATCAATTACTTTAACTCAAATCTAGATGTAAGATAATATTTATTCAACGGAAAAATATGTATTTATATATTGTAATTATAAACATTTTGTTATTATAAACTGAAACTTCTAGTACAAAAAAACAAGTTCCTTTTGTTAGACGTATTACGAAGTTTATATATATATATATATATATTTAATAATTAATAATAATAATAATAATACGATCACCTCACATAAAACCTCATTGTTATTTATGAAACTCGTTAGAAGAAAATAAATAAATTGTCAATCTAGAACTGCGAGTTTCATGGCCGACCAATTCGGGTCGTAATTCTGTAATTCTAAATAATAATAATTATTATTATGGTGTTTTAAGAACCCTCCGCCACATATATATATATATATATATATATATATATATATATATATACCTACACGATCCACCTGCCACCTACATTCTTCTTAACCTTGGGTTCAATTCTAAAACTTAGTAGCGCTTTGAATTAGAAAATAGTGCACCTAAAAATGTAGCCTCATCTGCACATCTTTATATAAATTACCTCAAAATGGCCAACATGGGCACATTATACAATCGGTAGACTTTGAAGTAATTTTTTACTTACTTTACTTTACTTTTTTAATTACTTTACAAATACAATAATTGCATTTTTGAAAGATAAAAAAATTTGAAGTCCAGACTCAGGAATCGAACCCGAGACCTCCGTAGCCAAACCGGGGCCAGAAGCGAACCACCCATCTGGACTATGTTACTAGACCTCAAATTTTTCTATCCCTTGATGCTCGCCAGTTTGGGCCCTCCCATGCGCCATCTAGTCGGTAGTTAAAGAACTATCAGGGCTTTTGTTATTGCTTCGTTACAGACAGCATTTTAACAAATTATGATGTCGCAGGCCGAATATTGAAGTAATTTTTATAGGCATTTCTTGCCAATTATTATATATTTCTATGTTTCAAAAAAAAAATGCAATTATTGTAATCGGTAGACTGACGTAATACCAACAATACGGTCGAAACGTCTGCCAATAAACAAGGTATTTTACCTTAAATTTTTCACGCAAATAAGACCACGTATATATAATTTTATAATGTGTACAAATCGTGAAAGTTTATCAACATTTATTTTATAACATGAGCACAGTTTGCTTCAGATATTACTCAGACGTACTCTTTAAAATTTTACTTTATCATGTATTTTAATGGAAGCCGGTTCAATGAAACTTGGAATATTAATGAAGGCTGCAAAATATGATCTTTCAAGCAACACTTTGTATAGAATATGTTTCTTAGATAGGAGCAAAGTACCTGAGGATAAATTTTTGATGAGCTAATGAACGTGCCTAAACAAAGAGTATGAAACTAAACTTTTCCTAATAAATTAGGCATTTTATTTAGTAAAATATAATATATGGACTGCCTCGGTGGCGTGGTAGGAGTGGATCCGACTGCAACGCAAGAGGTCGTGGGTTCGCTTCCCACACGGGACACCACTTTGTGTGATCCATAAATTGTTGTTCCGAGTCTGGGTCTACTTTGTGTCCGTGTCTTATATGTTTGTAAAGTCCCCCACGACACAGGGCTTGTACTCTACTGCGAAAGTTTTCTTTAAAAAAACACAAAAACCTCTCATATGTTACTATTCAACCAAAAAATCTGATTCAAAGAATGAACAGGTATGGAAATAGAACAGTTTTTGTCTAAATCCCTTTCTTAAGGTTAATTTCCCTGCATCGCGGCCGATCGCGATGGCTGACGGCTGACGTCACAGGTCGCGCGTGTCTGCCGCAGACTTCGGAAACAGGAGTATAGGTATACTCTGACTATTGTCGCGTCAGCCGCACGCGACCGATCGCGCGCGGCTGCGATCGATCGCGATGGATAGAAATGAACCTTTAGCAATTGAAGAAGATTCACCTGTTTTTCGATTAGTGACGAGGTTTTTGGGAAGCAGGTTTCAAGTGTTTCGAAAATAATTATTCATCTTTTTCACTGTCCTTATAAACAGCTACACAATCTAATAATACCTACTGAAATAACATTGAGTAAAATATACGCATAAAAAATTCAATTATCGGCCTGAGCTTTACATGTAAACGATGTTTGTCGTCGAGAGACATGTGACGCTTCATTTTTATGAAAGCCGTGTTAATCTTAACGTATTCCCTGACCGACCGCAAGCGTAAAGGTCTCAAGGTTTGTCCTAATAAGCGAGACTACGAGAGCCAAGGGAGTAGTCCTTTCACGAGCTATTTACCTACCGCCTGCAACAATATTTACGTGCGTAGGCTTTCTGATTTAGTACAGTATGAAACCAGAGAGATCAAATTATGAATCGTCATAGGCTACTTGAACAAAAATGTACCCAGCATTTAGCCGTCCGAGCTACACTGACAAAGTAAGTAGGTACCTATCTACTCTATTATAATGATAGGTATATAGTTGTTCAATGGGTTTTCAGTAATCCATACTAATATTATAAATCTGATAGTTTTCACGCTTATATAACTGAACCGAAATAATAATATAATAATAATAATAATATCTTGGGACAACTTACACAGACAACTGATATAATACTTATATATTTCTAAATACATATATATTATAGATAAATAACACCCAGACACAGAATAAACCATCGAGCTCATCACACAAAGTTTTATCCTGGGTGGGGATCGAACCCACGACCTCTTGCGTAGCAGTCGGATACACTCACATCGCGCCACAGAGGCAATAGATGAAATTTGGCATGGAGATAGTCTGAGTCCCCGTAAAGGACATAGTGTACTTTGCTTTGCTTTTGCTTTACTTTGCCGCGGACGAAAGCTAGTTAGAAATAATAACAATTGGCTAATCAGATAAGTATAAATTAATCGTACTGGCTAACCTCCGACAATGGCAATACTCAACCAATGGGCGTACCCAGGGGGAGGAATTGGTAGGTTGACACCCCCCCCCCCTCCCCTCCACTCCCGAAAATGTAAAATGGTAAGCATATACCTACACCGCATTTATTTGGTATTTAGTCAATTGTACCACCTAAAACTCTCGCTGAAAAACGATCCTAAGTACGCCAATGACTCAAACAATACATAACTATAGGTAATTTGTACGCAAAAGTATTTCTGTCGATACTATTTGCTAACCTTTTCACTGTCTTTTTTAAGTGACAGCTTAAAAGTTAAAGGTTCATTTCCGTGCATCGTGGTCGATCGCAGCTGAGTGCGAGCGATCGCAGCTGATTGCGATCGATCGCATGCGGCTCACGCAGGCAGCTGATGCGAATAGTCAGACTATGAAAATGTATAGTGCCGTTTTCGAGGTCTGCGACAAACGCGCGCGGCCGATGACTGGCGCCGACTGGCTGCACACGCACTTTGATTATTGCACAGAGTACTTGGACTATTGTCGCATCAGCGGCGCGCGTCAGCCGCGCGTGTCAGCCGCACGTCGTAAAATCGAGTGAACTACTACTAAAATACAGGAGAGAGATTGGGTGCAGGAACGATGGCTTAACGTGCTCTACGAGGCGCGGAGGGGTATGACATTTTTTTGAAAACGATCACCCATGTATGGGCCGAGAGTAGTAACATTCCTCGCAGATATCTCGATTTTCTCGGTCTGTAGTTCTGTACAGACCCGTAGAGCTTACTAATAATAAAATAAGAAGATAATATGTGCTACTTTTGTAGTCTAGGTCTGATACCGTAGGAGAAATTAATATGTATCCGTTTGTGTTATAATTACATAACGGTCTGCTAAATTGGTACGGTCACAGGGCAACGTCCTGAAGCATTATACCTGTTGAAATTAATACCTTTATGAACTCTAATAAATGTTAACCTTTGTTACTAAGCACCCAAATTAACTGTATCGAAGATTTCGTCTCCATATAAGTTCGTTGTACATCTTCTGTGATATAAATATTAGAAAACTTTCATCGATGTAAATCTTAACAGTCTGTTAAGATTTACATATCAACCCATATGATGGCCCACTGCTGGGCACGGGTCTCCCCAGTAGAACCTACTAGTATGTAGATCCTGGGGGTAATTGCCATAATCACCACGCTTGGCGAGCGGGTTGGTGATCGCAGTAAGGCTTTAAGTACGCAGAGGACGCTGCTGCCCGTCCTCCGGTGTGAAATCCCTTAGTCGCCTTGACGACACCCACGGGAAGAGATGGGGTGGTACTATTCTTAAGCCGGTACCACACGGCAAAGATTTTAAGATTTACATCGATGAAAGTTATAGTTATATATACTTAACAGCGGTTTTTTTATTAGATAGAGTGATTGAAGAGGAAGGTTTATATGTATAATAACATCCATTAAATAGTGGAGAAATAAGGAGGGCAGCAATAAGAAATGTTGCAAAAACGGGGAAAATTTACGCAGACGAAGTTGCGCGGGTCAACTAGTAATAACATAAAACATTTACACATATTAAACGGACACCACTTAGAAATAATCGCAAAATTTCGGGAAAATCAATCTAGGATCTATCTCCCGTTTTGCCGTCAAAATATTTTGGTAACAATCTGGCATCCACGTGGGCGAAGCCCAGAAATGGTTAATATTTACCATCCATCTTTCAATCTGAAATGTTGCTACGAACTTCATGTGTTAGGTGTCATTTATATTCCAAATAAGTATCTCTCTATTAATCTAAAAGTTTAAAAAAGGTAGCCATAATAATATATTGGCGACCTGACATCGAGCGGAATTCCGAAACTTCCGCAGACAATGTGGAAAATTCAGCTTAGACGTATTAAATTATTTGAGATAAATCAGAACTATGCACGTTTGGACTATGAATAGAAATTGGAACCTAGTCTTGGGTAAATGAAGCAATCAGGTTTGATTACAAATTGAACTCCTCGACATTGTAAGTGGTTATAGGGCCGAGTTTCCATTACATTAATAGATACTTTGGATCTTAGCCAACATCTTTTAGATAAGTAGGTACCTACCTACAACAAAGAAGATCATGAAGTTACTTATTAGGTACTTTTTATCAGTCTAATGGAACTGGAAATAAAAAAAACATGAACAAATGTAGCTTCTAGTCGTTAGTATTATCTTAAAAAAAGATAAAGAAAGAATTCATTTTCCCAAAACTCAACTTTGAAAAAAGCGGTTTTCTTCGTAGTAGGTACTATCGGCCAAAACTCCGATATTCCCCTATTTGGTTTAAAGTTGCCGATGCGCGTGAGTGTGTGTAACCCCGCCCCTTGAGGCCCTTATGAGTTAGAATATTCACCACCTCGTCGTCAGCGGTAGCAGCTTGAGCGAACACATTCAAATGAACATTTTGTTAAAGGTAACACCGCCGAGCATCGTGATAGTTGGTACATACCCACCACGTTAATTATTTAATACGAACGTGTAATAATAAATCTATACTAATATTATAAAGCGGAAGAGTTTGTATGTTTGTTTAAACGCGCTAATCTCAGCAACTACTGGTCCGATTTGAAAAAATATTTTTTTATTGGATAGCCCATTTATCGAGGAAGGCTATAGGCTATATAACATCGCGCTACGACTGATAGGAGCGGAGCAGCGAGAAGAAATGTTGCAAAAACGGGGAAAAATTACGCATACGAAGTTGCGCGGGACAGCTAGTATACCATAAGAAGTTCACCCTAGTCCACGTGTAGTCAAATTTACAGCGCGGTTAATTTTACCGCGAATCAAAAGAGCTTGCCTAGAAGGTACAGTTGTCTCAATGTAAGTCGGCCGGATTGAATTTGGCGACAAGTGGTTGCACAAATACATTTTTTGGTAGTAAATGGTCACAGGAAGCGGGGGGCGGGGACGGTAACAAAACCAAAAGAAATTACCCATTACATTGTCATAATTAGTATTACCACAGATATTAAAATACTATACTAGTAGTATTACTAACTCATTTTTTTGTGATTATTTTCGTAAAGATTTTTTTTAAACTCTTTTTAGTATTTACTGTAACTGTTCTAAATTAAAACTTTTATGAACTATGTGTAGTATTTTTTAGATAGTTGAAATAAAATGTTGTTAGTATATTAATAGGTAGGTGCAATTTTAATTTTATGATAATACAATTTACAAAAGATATTTACAAAAATAAAATAAAAAAGGAGGACAAAACCTTTTAGACGTCAAAGAATTCCTTCCCATCGATGTCAACAGGTAACGTTCCCAGAAGGCTGGCAGCATTGTCACGTTGGATGGCAATGCTAATTCTTTGTGCAAAGAAAAGGCCAGCCTTCTGGTCACCGGAGCCACTATTAAGACGTCGATTTTTATTCGATTAAACATAATTAATCGTTTTCGTAAGTAATTTTAGGGTCGCATCTCTATGATAGGCGCGAAAGTGTTATAAATCTAACTTCAATCTGAACGAGTTAAATTGAGACAACTGAAGAAAAAAATGTTATTTTTGTTATTAGGTTACCGCTGCCCACGAACCAACAACGTCTTCGCCGAAATTACGATTTCTCGATACGGTTTAAAATTATTGCTTCTAGCCGTACCCAATCTTTGACCAGTTTTTCAGTTCTCTTGTGACGATTATATTACTCTGACGATGTATGTTAATCCAGGGTATGGTCTATTCATGACCTACCTACATATGATTTTGCATTCAAATCTATTCAAGCGTTAATAAATGAAACAATATTAGTATGGATATACTAATATTATAAAACTGAAGATTTTGTTTGTTTGTTTGAACGCGATAATCTCAGGAACTAGGAGTCCGAATTGAAAAATTATTTTACTGTTGGACAGCCTATTTTGTTTATCGCGAATATCTATAGGCTATATAACATCACGCTACGACCAATAGGAGTGGAGCAGCAATGAAAAATATTACAAAATGGGGAAAATTAACGCATACAAAATTGTGCGGGTCAGCAAGTCTAATATAAAATCTTAATTTTCGTGTTTCATGTGTTACTGCGATGGCGCACGGACATGCGCGGTTAAGTTATAGACCGGGAGGAAAGCGCCAAATAATGCAACTGGTAGGAACTTTATAAAGGTTGATTTTTTGATATTACGTCACATTAGTGGAGTAAAGAAATAACCGTTTGGTCAGTCAGCTGGATTCATTAGCGTTTGGCGTACAGAACTTTAATCGGCTACCGACAGCATATGTTACAGAGTTATACTGACTGACTAATTGGTATGTGATTTTGATAATCACACTCACACTAATATTATAAAAGGGAAAGTTTGTGAGTGTGTGAGTATGTATGTTTGTTACTTCTTCACGTCTAAATGGCTGGAGCGATTTTAATAAAATTTGGTATAGAGTTGCTGCAGCTGACACCCTGGATTAACACATAGGCTAGTAAACGGCGGGTAACAACGCGGGGCACAGCTAGTATTCAACAATTGCATTTTTGTTACTAGACCTCAAAATTTTATATCCGTTCATGCTCGCGAGTTTAGCCCGCGCATGCGCCATCTAGCTGGTACTTAAAGAACTATCACGGCTTTTGTTATTGCTTCGTTACAGAGAGCATTTTAATAAATTATATTTGGCATACGGAAGTCTCGGGTTCGATTCCTGGGCCTGGACTTCAAATTTTTCTATCTTTCAAAAATGCAATTATTGTATTTATAAAGTAATTGGCAAGAAATGCCTATAAAATTACTATACTTTGATAATATTCTTCACCGGATATACTATATACTACTACTTATCACGCATTCGACTGCACGCGCAGATCGAGCACCATTAAAGAATACAACTTTAACGCATAAAAAACAAACGCAAACGTAAAACTTATTTTGAATTAATGAGTATATTTAGTCGATTCGAAAAAAATACGGAAGAGACGGTATATCCGATCATGTCTGAAATAATTATAGTCTAAAACCTTTGTGATTTTTATCATATTTTTTGATCACACGTTCAAAAGTTAAGCGGAGGGGGTGACAATTTATGCAACTTTCGGAGCGATTATTTCCAAATATATTCACTCAATCAAAAAAAAAATTAGAAACCTTATTTTTTTTTAAAAGACCTGTCGAATTATGTGCCACACTTTGATGTTTGTCGAAAAAAAGCCTTTTTTTCAGCTTCTGTTACATGCATGGAGTGCCCCCCTAAAAATTTTTATTTTTATTATTTAGCTATCAAGTTAAATAGCGGCTACTACAAGACACCTTTTCACCTATATATACATCAATGTTCATTGATGCGGTGGGAGTATATCCGACTGCTACGCAAGAGGTCGTGGGTTCGATCTCCATCCAGGATAAAACTTTGTGTGATGAGCACGATGGTTTATTCTGTGTCTGGGTGTTATTTATCTATAATATGTATGTATTTAGAAATATATAAGTATGTTTATCGGTTGTCTGGTATCCATAGTACAAGCTCTGCTTAGTTTGGGATCAGATAGCGTTGTGTGAGTTGTCCCGAGATATTATTATTATTATTATTTGTTATCTACTAAAACCATCAAACAAACAAATCGTTCCTCTGTAATATTTAGCTTGAGTGGCCTGTTGATCAAGTGGTCAGTGAGCTTGACTGTTAAGCCTAAGGTTGTGGGTTCGATCCCCACCCAGTATAAAACTTTATCTGGGTGTTATTTATGTTTATTATGTATGTAAGTACGTATTTAGAAATATATAAGTATGTTTATAAGTTGTCTGGTTTCCATAGTACAAGCTCTGTTTAGTTTGGGATCAGATGGCGTGGCGTGGTTTATGTTATAGCTTCATCAAGCGCAGATCAAGAACTTTGTTCTGGGGGGGGCAACATTTGACCCAACCGATCAAGTATTGGATTCAACACCGGTACACCATCCACCACTACACCACTACCTAGTGAAACAAAGAAACACTCCGATGCAGTGTCAAAATTCGCAAATTCCCCATAAAAAAAAGGTAATTCAATCGAGCCCCCCCCCCCCCTCACCTTGTATCCGTGCCTGAGCTTCATGCCGTATTTATCACAACCAACATACAATTATACAATATAATATACATACACGCAATCTATGTCAAAGAACCGACGCTTGTTTTTGCTCGTAGTAACACAATAAACCTGGCCAAATTTCACAAAATTCTTCGTCTCCTGCAAGATTAATATTACTCGCGTACGTAAGCGGTGTTTACAAATGGCTAACAGTTATTCACATTTATACATCAAGACACACAGAGATAAAATGAATGTTGGTACCTACCTATATTCACAAACGTTATTATTACACTTGTTTACTTATTTCATTTATTTTGTAAAAAGGAAATTGTAGGTGGGTATTACTTTGTATCTATATTTAGTACAATTATGTTCTGTGAAGAAATTAACATAGGGTATCTATAGTATATAGCTATTAAGAGATAGTTCAATAGTAGTACCTATAAATATAAATGATTTGTTTTATCTATTCAAGCGTATATAAAGTTACGCGTGTTTACTTTTTTTTATTTGTTATATCCACATAACGTCTACAGAAAAAGTAAGTTTACCTTTTAGCTAACAACACACTAATATGTAAGTAATGTAAAATGTACCATTATATTATCTAGGTAAGCTAAGTAGTTGAAACCTGTAACACACTTACCTAGATTTTTACCCGACTGTACGGAAGGGTGTATGTAATATTCTTTATTACCTGATATCTCACAACCACTGAGCGTATTTTTAATAAGACGTCGTAAGATTCGTCTTGATCGTCCAAGTGTTCTTAGATATGTGACGTTTGAAAAAACAAACATGGCAGCGTGTGTGAAACTCCGTCGCAGGATAGTGTGAAACTACGTCAGTTTTAAAGTTAGTCTGTGAAATTTCGCGTTTGAATTCTGGTTTAAAATAAAGAAACCCATGGTTCAGCGTTTTTTGGAAAATCAAATCTTAATAG
This sequence comes from Herminia tarsipennalis, assembly GCA_945859575.2. Taxonomy (NCBI): domain Eukaryota; kingdom Metazoa; phylum Arthropoda; class Insecta; order Lepidoptera; family Erebidae; genus Herminia; species Herminia tarsipennalis. The sequence goes on from OX243840.2 coordinate 15,107,649, forward strand.
TGAGTGGAAGTTTGTATGAAACTCCGTCAGTATTGAAGTTAAGTCTATGAAATTTCGGATTTGGCTTTTTCGTTTAAAATAAAGAAACACGTGTTTTAATGTTTTTTTTTTCGTTCCTAAGAGAGTAAAATAAGGGTTGATAGTTTGTATGGAACTCCGTTAGTTTTATGTTAGATCTGTGAAATGTCGTATTAGGCTTTTAGAGATAAAATTTAAAAAAACACGTGTCAGGGGGTTAATTCAACTAAGCGGGCAAGGCCGCGGGCGACAGCTAGTAATAATATAAGCCACAATTCAGACACAATTTTTACAATCATTAAATTTAAGAACTTAAACTATGACACCGATAATTTGGTCTGTTTGCCCAGCTTTGCCAAAGACCTCCTCCATATCTTTCCACTGTGCTCCGTTTAGCGCTTTCCTCGTCCAGATTTTTCCTGCGCTGATTTTAATTACGTCTTCCCACCTTCGAAACTGTCTACCTCGTTTTCTTTTTCTAAATAAGATGATTTTGTTCCACTTCTCAGTGCCACTTACTATATGACCAGTACATTTTGAAAGAAATAAGAACTAAAGAAGAAAAAGATACGAAGAAATTAAATGTACCTATTAAATTTACCTACTATTTTAGGCGCAGCCGTAACGTTATTAAAGTCTCAGTCTGTACCTAACAATATTAGCGATACCCGAATTCGAAAAGCCAACAGTCCTTTAGCTTGAAAGCTGAAAAACGACATCATTTGATACAATTACTAACTTAAATTAACGAAAGTAAAACTTCAAATTAGATCAGCTAACCTAATTTACACTCTCAGTTAGGTACTGAGAGAGTGTGACCAAATTCAAGGTAGAACAGAAAAGTGTGAACGAATTGAAAGGTCGTTTTAAGCTAGACAAAGGACATGATACTAAGTGCTCGTACGAGTACCTATCTATGAGACTGGTAACATACAATTACCTGTCTGAGAGGTGTGACCAAATTCAAGGGTCGTTATACAACGTATAACAGAAGGATGTAGACGATGTGGTCAAACTCAAGGGTAATTTTAGACACAATTTCAGCAAACTTCGTTGAGATTTCACTTCTCCTCTACCACAATGCCTGAAGAATAAGGTACGTCCTACACGTTATGACCTACGGTGCCGAGACGTGGACACTTACGGTTGGGCTTGTCTACAAATTTAAAGTTGCAGCCGGCTACAGAGCAAGCTATGGATAAAATTCGTCTCAATAATGTTGGTAACTTTAGTTCTTTGTCGGACACAAAGAACTAAGGCTGCCTATCGGAGGCCTTAGTTCTTCATTCTTCATAGCTCACAGATTAAGCACGTTGAAGTGGCAATGGGCTGGTCATATCTGCCAAAGGAGCAAACCAGTCGTAGAGTGGAGACCACAACTCGGTAAACATAAGCTAGGATGGCCCCCAGCCTGGTGAACTGACGACCTAAAGAAGATCGCTGGAGTGGTCTTGGTTAGGCCTATGTCCAGTAGTGGATCAATAAGGAATGATGATAATAATTTAGACACAGACACATGATAGTAGATTTAATTAAAATCTACTTACTCTTTTACACGTTGTAACTAAAAGGATTTTTCTTTTAATTAACTACTTAATTGGTTTTAGTTAGCCGTAGGTTAGAAGAGAAGTAGATAGTACCTATTTTTACGGTGCAGGTGAGTGAACCTGCATTATTGTACAAGCAAGACGCGTTTAGAACAGCCATTTGTCCATTGACTCCTTTTATTAAGCGGCACTAACTCACGAACACTACGTAAACTGCAGTGTTGTCCGCTATAAAAGCCATCAATCTATTTTGTGGGACTTATATAAAGCCTATTTTTAGTGTACACTATTTAAAGCAACGGACAGTGTATTTTTGCTGCTATATTTAAGTACACTGTCAACTGTGAATACTAACGCTCTTTAATATTCAAGCCAATGCAACGAGTAAAACGTGCTTTGCTCTAACAAATTGTTATTATAAATTCCTATAGTCTACTTTCAACAACAGCTTTTTAGGGTTCCATAGCTAAAATGGCAAAATGAAACCCTGTAAAAAAAGGTTTCCATTTTTCCTTTTTCGTTTCGCCATGTCCGTCCGTCCGTCCGCAGCTTAGCTCAGAGACTGTTAGTGTTAGAAGGCTTTAATTTAGCATGGATACCCCATATTACGCCGACAAAGTGAAAGAAAATCTAGAAAAACATTTTTTTAAAGGTACCTCCCATAAATAGTAAATATGGGATGGGAGTTTTATTTCTTACCTACCCCATCCTGTGGGGTATCATTACAAAGATCTTTTAAAAAAAAAATTGAGGTTGTGAAGATCATTTTGAGATTTAGAGATTCGTTTGAGAGATATTAAGCTTTACAGTGGAAATTTTTGTTAGTGTCAACAGTCTCCCCCCCCCCCCCCCCCTATTTATTTATATTTAGTAGGTATAACGTTGTAAATATGAAACAAAAACAACAGAAAACCCACTTCTTAAGTCGCATTATTCGGATAGTGGAGGACTTTGGAACCCTACATTGTGCGTGGCCCGACATGCACTTGCCAGGTTTTTAAAATTTACTTAGAACGATTTCAATTTTACACTGGTTGGAAAAGTTTCAGATAAGGTTGTTTTATCTCGCCTCGACATCGGTGGAAAGTATTAAATTAAAAAGATAGACATTTTTAAATCTTATGTCTCAGAAGACCTATAAAAAAACTAAAAAGGTGGCCAAATTTCCTATGAACACTTGATCCGACTGCTTAGTCCGACCCATCGGACGATGAATTAGGGATCCTGATTAATCAAACCAAATTACAGAAGTTTAAGTCGTCCGATTGATCAGAATAAGCAGTGGGGCCAAATGTTCTTAGGGGTTGTATTTGAACAAAATTTTACTTTGACGGCATAGAAGTAGGTACTTAGCTCACATCACAAAGTTCGGTTTTCCTTCCAAAATTACAATCGCAAAAAGGTTTCAGCCACATAATATTCAAGTCCAGATTGCTATCTTCATTTATAGGTAATTGAGAATCCATTGTACCGTGTAGATAATCAGAATGTTTGGAACTTCGATCAATTTGCAATTTACTGAGCTCGTGTTTAACACGCTCGACTAGGTTTTGGGACAGTGATAAAAAGTTTTATTTGAAGTAAAGACACAGAATTGAATATTATCGCAGGTCACCCGATTAATAGAGATAACAAACAGGGCATAAGGTATTTTAATTAAGATTTATGAGTTGAGCATTAATTACCTACTAGGTATTTTAATATTGTATATAAGTGTTATTCTTTTACCAAGAATTTTAAAGAAAGCTACATGCATTGCTTCCTTAAGGTTCATTTACGTGCATCGCGAGTCGCGCGCGGCTTACGACAAGCGACTGACGCGCGCGGCCGATGCGACAATAGTCAGAGTGCGCGCGCAGCCAACGACAGTCATTTCGGCGCCTTTTCCGAGGTCTGCACCTCGGAAAAGGCGCCGTACATTCTCATACTCTGAGTATTGTCGCATCGGCCGCACGCGTCATTCGCTTGTCGTAAGCCGCGCGCGACTCGCGATGCACGTAAATGAACCTTAAGGAAGCAATGCATGTAGCTTTCTTTAAAATTATTGGTAAAAGAATAACAATCATGTTATTTTTTTCGTTTTCGCGGTAATCCCGTGTCTCTATTTAAGTACCATTATGACAAGATTTTGACAGTTCGCAGGACCCTGGACCGGCCAAGTTTTCTGAGATATGTTAAGTTACAAAACAAATTGGTGGCTGTGAGATCCCGAAACAAGAGGTATAGAAAACTGCAATATGGGTATCAAATTAAAGTGCTCGTCGTAAGCATTTGAAAAAGGTATAACAGAATTATGACCGTAATTCTACAACCACTAAAAAGTGATAGGTAATAAATAATTTTAAAAATCCCGCCTGTGCAAAAAAGATGCCCTTCATACCTAGGCAAACTACATCAAGCTCAAGTAGCTTTTAAAATTTGAGAGAGTAATAAGTGACCATCGTAGCCTTTCGCTTTTGTATTATTAGAATTAGGTATAATTTGTCGAAACTTTATAATCATATTTACAATGTAACCGTGGATACAGCTACACAATAACAGTGGCCACTCAATGTCTTAAACAGTATTACGGTCTGAAAATTGTTCTTGTTTGCTGCCAACCTCAAGCTCCCTTGTGGACATTTCCCGCTTGTAAATAATTATACAATGCCTTGTTTGATCACGTTATATTAGTAACAATTTACATTTCAGTTTACTCTACAGTAGTTAGGTACGATATCTCGGAGCCCGTGATAAACTCACAATCAAATTATTTTTTCTATTTAATTAATTAATTTTAATTACAAGTACGTAGAGCATGTTTTGGTTGTAAAGTGAAACTATAAAACCTGCCGCTGAAATAATTTTTAGGGTTCTGTAGCCAAAATGGCAAAACGGAACCCTTATAGTTTCCCCATGTCCGATCAGCCGTCCGTCCGCAGCTTAGCTCAGAGACTGTAAGTTATAGAAGGCTGTAATTTTGCACGGATACACATATTACTTATGCCTACAAAGTGAAAGAATAAAATCTTAAAAAACAGGGTATGATAAGTGGGGATGTGATATTTTTTGTGGGGTATCATTAAATAGGACGTTTAGCGGTTGCGAAGAGTATTTTTTAGATTTAGGGATCCGTTTGTGAAATATTAAGCTTTAAAGTGCAAATTTTTGTTAGAGTCAAGTCCCCCCCCCCCTCCTACAAAATAAATGGTTGATTTTAGGTATGAGAAAAAAATTCACGGTAGTAGTGTATATAGTGAAATTAAAAGGAAAACTATCACAGCTAAGTAGGCTTTACAAGTTTACGAGTAACAGCTGAATGATCAAATGATAAATAACAACATTTTCGTACAAATTCCATTGAAAATTATTATAACGTTGTAAGTATCAAACAAAAACAACAGAAAACTCACTTCTTAAGCCGCAGTATTCGGATGAGGGTTACTACGGAACCCTACATTGTGCGTTGCTTGACATGAACTTGGCCGGTTTTCTTTTTTAAATGGGCTAGCCATCTTTAATAAATTTAATCCAGTGTCATCTAGATCATGTAGATACATTAATTTGATATAACCGAATGTTCGTATAGGTATACTTTTTTTTGGTTTTGTCAAGATAACCTAACTTGCAATTCAATTTGACACGGGAATAAATGGGTCTTGGCATTACAAACACCAGGGGTCTACAAAATAAATTGCAGCTGCGGAAGTTCATACATAGGCCAAACGAAGCGGTCCGTTGCTGAACGGGTCAAAGAACACATTGCAGCTGTTAAGAACAGACAAACCAACAAGTCCGCGATTGCCGAACATATACTACAAACGGACACTAATCACTGAATTGAATTTCACCGCACGAAAGTCCTCTCCACCGATCACCACTTTTATTCCAGAGTAGTGCGAGAAGCGATTGAAATTAAAAAATACAAAAATTTCAATCGAGAAGATGGATTTAAACTATCTCCGAAGTGGAATCCAGTGATTAAATTAATACCACCTCGTTTTAGTTCGTAATCGTGTAGATATCAGAATAGGCACCCGTCTGTCGAGTTATAGAATAAGGACACGGTTAGTGTTGTGTGCGCGGGTACTTGGAAGAAACAAAAAAATGTGAGGGTGGATGAAGAAACGTCCGCCTCTGACGGAGTCGTGACGCCCGCCCTACCCCCCAGTCAGCTTGTGACCACGGTCGGTGTAACCCGGCCGAAACGTCAAGCATAAGGTTAATACATTACCTAGATTAAACGCGTTTATTCCCGTGTCAAATTGTATTTAAAATGCAACGCGTAAGTTTAAAAAAAAAAAACCTAACTAGCAATTTGGGATTGGGTCCCATATTACTAGCTAAGTTAAATTGCTTGTATTAGGAGTGGGTCCACGTACGCAATACCTATAATGGGTAGTATTCGAACCCGCAACCTTATGTCGGTGCTGCAAGCCTTAACCATCACGCTGCTGCCCCTATAACTTAATATTAACATAATTTTTCACAACTCGTAGGTGCACGAAGTAGCGAAAATAACGATAACTCTATTTACCGCCATTTCCATAACTCCAATTGAGTTTCAAGAGGAAAAAAAAGGAAAAATACTAATGGACCAATATTGGCAGTTCCAATACCACTTATTCCACATCTACAGCACTCTCAAAGAAAGAACGATACAAAAGATAAAGGTATTTAAAAGTACGACCGCTAAGGTACCCACTACCTTCTTAAAAAGGTCTAAAGCTCGGAGCTTTCGCACAAGCTGTGAACGCAGTTTCATTGAACCCTCGAGTTCAAGTGCCATCTTCAGGGATGTAGGCACTCTCCTACATAACAATCTCCTGAAATCTGTTGACAGAAATCTCGAGGGTTGTATAAAGTTGTAAAAAAGTAATAAATAACGAAGTACTTACTGATGCTTGTTGGATAATCTAGCTTTGGGAGTAAGTAATTGGGATCTTATGCTAGTATGAGATGTTACGGATACAAGGAGTCTTGATTTAGATACCTACCTAATTAAATGTGTAAGTACCTACTTCAATATAAATACATTATATATATTTGACTGTCTCTGCGGCGCGGTGGGAATGTGTCCGACGGCTACGCAAGAGGTCGTGGGTTCAATGCCCACACGGGACACCACTTTGTGTGATCCAGTAATTGTTGTTCCAAGTAGGGCTGTACTTTGTGACCGTTACTAGTATGTTTGTAAAGTCCTCCGCGACACAGGGCTTGTGTCCTACTGCGGGAGTAGTCTTTTTTCTAAAAAAAAAAGGTATGTACATACGTTCTTATATTACGTTTTTATGTATTTATGTCTATAATAATCTATATTATGTATATTATTATTATTATAAAGAAGAAAGATTTGATTGTTTGTTTGCATAGGCTCCGAAACTACTGGACAGATTTAAAACATTCTTTCACTATTAGAAAGCTACATTATTAGGGAGTAACATAAGCTATATTTTATTGTCAAAAAATTACATCCCTATGAAAATCACAATAATGTAACTCAAGGTATAAAAAAGTGCGAAGCCGGGGTAGGCAGCTAGTATATTATATACCCACACTTTGCAAAGAATCTAATTTCGACGAAATATCGCCACTCGGGTCGCGGTCCCTCATCTACTTCACAAAGTAAGCAAACTCGAAAATCAAAAATGTATGACCGAACAAATCTACTATTGTTATAGCTTAACAATAGAGTCCAACTTCGGTATTATTTTCAGGAAAGATTAACTGCCATTAGGTACCTACACTACCGTACGCGTACTTTCCCGTCATTGAACGTCAGTCAACTAGTGAAATTCAAACCTAAGTATTTAGTAGATAAGTAGGTAGGAGAAAGGAAGGAAAAAAGGACCACCAAAAAAACAATTACAAAAATTATTCAACTGTATTAAAGCTTTCCAAACTAACAGTAATCAACATTGATAATTCTATATTATGTAGGTACGAATTAGGCTTTAATAAAATCACAGGAAATGAAGATATTCGATGATTTCTAATAACTTCAATGAGTTATTTTTGCCCTCATGAGTGAGGCAAAACGGACCACACATAAAGACATAACGGATTTACATAAAAGATACTAATCAAAAGACGTATTCTCCAGTATTTTCTTTAAAGTAGCCTTTAGTACCAGGAACTGAAGAGAATAAACATAAATTATTGTTTTTAAACTTTTGCGATTTTTATACATATTAGATATATTTCGGGACTTAATCGCGTGAATTATTTAAAGGTACCTTAACGGTAACCTTTTATTTACCCGACGTTTCGATCGAATTGCACCGATCGTGGTCACGGGTCGACTCTCAGAGTATTAGTAATAATTCACGCGATTAAGTCCCGAAATATATCTAATAAATAAACATAACATACAAGAATACAAACTCGCACTTTGTAGTGAACAGACGTGTGTTTTATTATTAGCATTAATTTTATACATGTTTATTAAATCAGTGACCTAGATTTCTAAACGCTTGCAATTTATAGTGATTGAGTAAATGTTATTATGACAACCGACTAAAACAAATCATGGCTACTATGGAAAGTAGCCCTCGCAGCCCTCCCAGCACACCTCAGTCGCAACAAAAGAAAGACCTCACCCTTGAAGCCTTGAGGACCAGCGATATCAAGAATTGGATGTCAACAATAGAACAATGTCTGAATGAGGTATGCCAAATTGCTGCAGACGGGAAACTGAACTCTGAACAAAAACTGAGAATCAATTCAATTGCGCGGAAGGTCGGAAATGGAGTCTCTCAGATGGCTGTGCACTACCAGTCATTGAAGGAAAAAGCGATTTTGATCCACACTTCACTAGAATCATTAAAGGAAAACCAAGACCTAGCTGAATGCCTTAATGACTTCAAAAAATCTATCAGGGAGACCATGGAAGTAAACAGCAATAAACCAGTGACTCAACAAGGCAAGCCATCCTTTGCGGAAATGGTTAAGACCCATAGCAATGATTTTGTGTGCCCTAAAAATTTGAGCTCAATAGCTATTTACCCTAAAGATGGTCAAAAATCTAGTGACGATACCAAATCTCTAGTCCAAAAAATTATCTGCCCAGAGCAATTGAAATTGCACGTAAGAGGACTACGAAGGACCAAGAACGGTGGTGTTATTATCAGCACTGAAACGAAGGACGACATAGAGAAGCTTCGAAAGTCGACTCAGCTAACCAGTTCCGGACTAAAAATGGAAGAGCCACATAAAAGAAGACCTAGAATTATAGTCATCGGGGTTCCAGTTACTTTACGTGACCAGGAAGTGTTTGACCTCATATTTGACCAAAATCTAGCCGAAAAATTGCCAAACCTAACGCGTGAGTCGTACATGTCCTCTATGAAGTTGAGCCACAAATCAGGAAAAAAGGACGCACCAACATGCAACTTTGTACTGGAAGTGACAGCTAGCATAAGAAAGACCCTTATAAATCAGGATCGTGTCTTCATCAACTGGACGTCTTGCCCAGTTCGGGACTTCACGTTGGTGACCAGATGTTTCAAATGTCAACAATATGGACACGCAGCTCGAACTTGTCGCGAAGCAACCTACACGTGCGGACAGTGCGGTGAACTAGGTCACCAGGTAAATGAGTGCACTAAGAAAACTGACTCACCAAAATGTGCAACATGTGTACGCTTCAAAAAACCGAGCGATCACAAAACAGGTGACTCAGAATGTCCGGCGAAAAAAAATTGCTGAATCGAGATATATAAATAGCATAGATTATAACGAGGACACCTAAAAGCGTCATAATGTTACTCAAACATTGTAAATTATTCTAAATTGTATTTTATTTGTTACCTACCTATACATGTTTTACTTGATAAATATTGTTATAAATTATAGTTCACAACAAGTGCCCTTAACGCCTGTGGCACAGGTTTTACCCTAGTACAGGCACCCTATTATTATCGCTATACATATAAGATTTTTATGAACTAAATATAGTATATACATTTGTAATTATTAAAATTTAAAATATTTAACAGTTGTCTGATTGCCATAGTACAGGCTCCGCCTAGTTTGGGATCAGATGACCGTGTGTGTTGTACCAAAATATTATTATTAGATTTTATTATGTATCTGCTGTCTAATCTAATGTATATGTTATTTTTGTCAAAAGTTTTTCGTAATAAATTTATGATTATATTATTATTATTATTATTATTATAAGTAAAGCCTTTATGAGACACATTTCTCCAGCATACACTTTTTCATGTGCATATTAATCATATGAATGTCGATTAGATTTCCTTCTGTAATTGTTCACCATCTAAAACCAAAACAAAAAAGATATATATAATAATAAAGCATTTATTTCCATATTCAACAAAATTATTTTAGTGATTACATTTTTATTATTTAAAACATATTTTCATATAGTAAAACTTAATCTTCCCTTAATTTGTTTCAATTTATATTTATATTCACATTACTTTTAATGGTCCTTTTTGCCTGATAGGTATAAATAACAAAATTTTAAAGTTTTATGAGTTGAGATTTAAGCGCATATTTGGTACAGTTAACACCAGAACACAATATCACATACGAAACCAAACTGTAGGCTAATTTAAACTTATTAATTTTCATTAAGAAAAACTTAAGTGCCTAGCAAAATTTTTTTTTTGACGGAATAAATTCAGAGATAGCGCTACTAGTCTCAAAATTATCACAGTAGACCGTTTTTCCTACCCTACAGGAACCGTTTTGTTTTTCTTTCCCCTACTTACAGCAATTTCGTTTGTTTAGCAACTCCTCAAACTTTCTAACTAAATAATTAAATATTAAACTGCACGGCCTCTATTATGAAACAACAAAAAGCTTTTGAGTGTGCTTTGATCTTATATTCATAAATTACGAAAGAAAATCAAAGATTTCGTATCGCCATATCTATCTAATTTACATGCTGATGCAAACATTGTAGGTAGGGTATGTGTACTGTAGGTAGGTATACCTACCTTGTATACATTTGTATATTACAGACAAGTCTAGAAACTTATAGGTCTTATAACACTCAATATAATAGGCATACCTAGATGACTAGGTTATCTACCTATTAAGTAGATTTATAGGTAAATAATGTTCTCCTCTACTCTAACGCCAATCAAAAGCCTCGACAGATAGTTGTCTATTGTTATTGTTACAAATTGGTAACCTTGAAGTAGGCGGTGATCTCATAATTGAACATCCGCCAGACTGGCACACAAGTTAACAAAATAAATATTGAAGTGGAGCTAACGACGCAGTACAAATATAGATAGGTACGTTGATTGAAATATCAACCATAACTTTTCGTTTTATGACTAGTTCGTAATATGAGAGTGTGTACGACTGACTGCGCAAGAGGTTGTGGGTCCGATTCCCACATGGGACACCATTTTGTGTACCTAATCCACATATTTTTTGTTCCGAGTCTGTAGCAGTTTGTGTCTGTAAACAAAAAAATGCTGCTAAAAGCTAATTCTCTTTGAACTAGCTTTTAGCAGCATTTTTTTGTTTGGTTTTTGATGTAGTAATGTAAAATTTATGTGTAGATGTGTTATATATTTAAAAAATATTATTTTATACACATTTAAAAATAATTTTATTATTATATACATATATCTTTTTAGGGTTCCGTAGCCGTAGTTCCGTAAAATGGCAAAACGGAACCCTTATAGTCTCGCCATGTCCGCACCTTTGCTCAGAGACCTTTTACTACGGAACCTTACATTGTGCGAATTACGTTAACTGGAGCCGGAGGTTGCAGAGAAAGTCTATACATCTTAAATAAATTTAATTATAAATTACATTAAACTAAAATCTAAAACTAGTGATAAATGGTCGATGTATGTACCAAGAATGAATCGTTCTTTATTAAAATCTAAAACTACAACTATGGAAAGACGGTTGCGAAATCGAAGTGGCGAGATGTGGAAATCACGTAGCGCTGACTCGACGCCTCGTGCCGGTCCGCAACTGCACTGCTTCGATAAATGGTGTCAACGGTCCGCCTCTTACACCAAAGCGTAGATAAATGGTGTCGACGGTCCGTCTATAACACCGACGCGTAACACCTCCCCCCGAAGAACAGCAACTATTTGTCAAGCGGAGTGGCAAATATTGCTGCCAGACCACTGGTGTTCATCTTACTTCTTCTGGTCGGATGTTCCGTCTGGGTTCAATAAGTGTATAGTTGGCCCCTCTGCAGTATCGATGTCTGGATACGCCTCTGGCTTCAGCTTCCGAAGATCCGGATATTCGTTGAAGGTGCTTGGAAACCACCCGGGTGACTCGCGAACGCGGATATCGATTTGAGATATTCCTAATTATCGCGAACCGGCCCGCGAATATCCTACCGACTGCGCCAATTACGTTAACTGGAGCCGGAGGTTGCAGAGAAAGTCTATACATCTTAAATAAATTTAATTATAAATTACATTAAACTAAAATCTAAAACTAGTGATAAATGGTCGATGTATGTACCAAGAATGAATCGTTCTTTATTAAAATCTAAAACTACAACTATGGAAAGACGGTTGCGAAATCGAAGTGGCGAGATGTGGAAATCACGTAGCGCTGACTCGACGCCTCGTGCCGGTCCGCAACTGCACTGCTTCGATAAATGGTGTCAACGGTCCGCCTCTTACACCAAAGCGTAGATAAATGGTGTCGACGGTCCGTCTATAACACCGACGCGTAACATGCGTGGCCCAACATGCACTTGCCCGGTTTTTGTTTTGGTTTTAGATGGTGAAAAATTACAGGAAGAAATCTAATCGACATACATGCGATCAATAAGCAGTTAAGAAAGTGTACGCTGGAGAAATTAGTCTCAATAAGGCTTTATGATTATTCTGTTCAGTTCTTGGTACTAAAGACTATTTTGAAGAAAAAACTAGAGAACATTTATGTTTTCATTAGTATCTTTTATGTAAACCCGTTATGCCTTTATGTGTGATCCGTTTTGCCTCACTCATGAGGGCAAAAATAACCCATTGAAGTTATTAGAAATCATCGAATATCTTCATTTCCTTTGATTTTATTAAAGCCTAATTCGTACCTACATAATACAGAATTAACAATGTTGATTACTTTAGTTTGGAAAGCTTTAATTCAAATTAATAGTTTTTGTCTGTAATTGTTTTTTTGTTCAGTGGTACTTTTTTCCTTCCTTTCTCCTACCTATTTATCTACTAAATACGTTTTCGATGTAGTAATGTCTAGACGTTTTATCTATTAAAGAAATATTATTTTATACACATTTAAAAAAAATGCTGCTAAAAGCTAATTCTCTGTGTGATAGTTTCTCAATAAATGGTAACACAAAAGTGCATTGTGGTTGTGGGAGGGATAGTGTTAGGGTTAGCTTAGCTCGCCCTGATAAATAATAGTTTCAGAGATTACCAGTACTAACTTTTTTTTTTTTAAGAAAGATAACTCGCAATCTTGTTACCCCTCCAGCTAATCTCAAAGGCTTATGTTAGGAGTGGGTTCACGTCGGCAGCATAATGGGTATATAGGATCCGAACCCGCGACCTCACGATTGCGAGACCGATGCCTTAGCCATTAGGCTACCGCCGCTTTAACTAACCAATATTAGTTCTTTTTATAATAATAGAATCTAATTGTAGATACCTACCTACTTGTACCTACTGTAGTGTATGAAAAATGTAATACAATACAATACAAGGACCTACTAGTCTCTATATATATATATATATATATATATATATATATGGAAAGAAATTCAAATACTAATTCATATTGACTGCCTCTGTGGCGCAGTGGGAGTGTATCCGACTGCTACGCTAGAGGTCGTGGGTTCGATCCCCACCCAGGATAAAACTTTGTGTGATGAGCACGATGGTGTATTCTGTGTCTGGGTGTTATTTATCTATAATATGTATGTATTTAGAAATATATAAGTAAGTTTATCAGTTGTCTGGTTGCCATAGTACAAGCTCTGCTTAGTTTGGGATCAGATGACGTTGTGTGAGTTGTCCCAAGTTATTATTATTATTATATAATAGTTGTTTTCACCTATTCAAAATATATGACAGGTATTTACATTAGCATTAGGCACTCTACGCACAAACATATTCTTCCCGTGAAAACACGTTTCAAACTAATGCATTTGACAGCTATTTAAATACCCTATACCTTTGCATTGCGAGCTATGCATCGATAGATACCTACATAGATACACGTGTATCTAAAAAGCTTTTTGAATGAAACTATGTGTCTCGGCCGCCGGTCCTTTGTCCGTATTGAAACAAGCGCCATCACACCCGTTACTTGCGAGTGAAGTTGACTGAGCCATGTAAATGTAAAATGCACGCGCACGTGTTTCAACTTTATGTCTAGAATCAGATAGAACTTCACATAATCAGTTGGTGAATGTACCTACCTACATAATACCTAGGTACCTACATTTTTGCAAAGGATTAGACGCAAAAATAAATGCTTCTTGTCTTACCCACTTGGTTGTTTGTAATTACAGAAATGCACCTACTACCGGTTGTTATTTTTATTAAAGCAACTTTTTAATTAAAAAAAACCGGCAAGTGCATATCGGGCCTCGCACAATGTGTAGGGTTTCGTAGTCCCCCCCCCCCCTCCCCACCCAATCGAATAATGCGGCTCAAAAAGTGGGCTTTCTGTTGTTTTTATTTCATACTTACAACCTTTATAATACGTAGGTAGGTACAATCATTTTCAATTTAGATTGTATTATATCTGGATAGAGGCCGGGATATATAACCCGGAAGTCGCTGCGACCTAAAATATTTACTGTGACGCCTCTTAATTGCTTCATGGTCAGACTAAGCCCTTTAAGGTAGACCTTAAAGGACATCTTTAAGGTTTAGCCTGACCATGAAGCCGACTATGTATCTTGGTGGAGTGCTCTTAACGTCGTCCAAAGTGCTGGCTTCTGGTGTGGTGAATTGTCTCGCAGCCACAGAGGATGTGTATAGATGTTTCCTCATCCTTGTGGCAGAATCTGCAAAACATTACAATCAGTGAGACGCTTCTTGTGCATGTGTTTGTTTTCCCAGTTAGGGTTCTAGTAAGAATTCTGATTTGATTCTTTTTTATAGAGAGCGCCTCTTTAGTGAACCTTGCGTAGAAGCCTGGTGACTTTGCCCAGAGCTTGATGTTTTGGGTTAGGCCCCATCCTTTGAGCGAGTTAGTAACGGAGCATTTGGGTATACCGCAAAAGGGTTCAGGTCCCCACGTAATACCCTCTACCCCCATTCTGGCTAGCTCGTCGGCTAACTTATTTCCTATGATGCCACGGCGTCCAGGTACCCAACTTAGCGTTACCTTATGAACTACCAACGTGAAATTAAACAACATCGAACGAGCTGTGCACCGCAGCGCGATCTTAATAGTCACTTTGCAAGCAGTGGGGCACAGCAAGAAGGTGGAATTCACTGGATGGGTTGATGAGCACAGCGGGTCTTATAAGCAACGGAACTAGTTGTATACTGCAGCTCGATCTTAATTAACTGCGAGCTGAGAAAAGCACAGCGTGTATTTAGAATCGTCAATGTAAGTTGGTGGCCGAAGCAACGTTTTAAAAGTCACTACGCGCGCTGGCGACCGCAGCGCAAACTTTCAAACCATTGAACAAGCTGGGGCCGCAGATCAGCTTTAGGTGTCGCTGCATGAGCAAGGCTAAAAACGAACAAAGAAGCCATTGAGCGAGCTGGAACCACAATACTTTAGCCTATCAGCAGGAGGAATCGCCATTCGCCTTAATTTGCAATTAGTCAATAACGTGACTGCTTAGCATCCAATCAATAACGTAACCGTTGCTACGTGACCTCTTAGCAACTAATCAATAACGTGACTGTTGCTACGCAAAATAACTTAATATTAGCGCTTTTTGAGAGTAATCTCGATTTCTCCAGAATCCCGTTATCAGGTCCTGATCTCATGACAACGGAACCAACTTGGAAGTACACCTATCTCACAAAAAAAAAAGCAAATTGATCCAGTCGTCTCCGCGTAATCGGTAAACAAACACACAAAAAACATACTTACAATCGAATTGAGAGCCTCTAATGTTAAATCTGATTGAAATTAAAAGTAAGTAAATCCTTTGCGTCCTATATTTCCTTTATTTAAAAAACTATTATAAAGTTAGAATACAAATTTATTTTATTTATGTAGTTATTTATTTTGGTAAAAATAAGGTACTTTTACGGTACGGTACGACTTATGCCTAGTTTACACGTATTAAGTGGTTAAGTCGTCAACTAAATTTTAACTAAATTTTAAGTAACTAACTGTTAAGTAGCTGTTTACACGTGTTAAGCTTATCTGTTTAGTTCATAAAATCGTAATGGACGACCAAGAGGGTGTTGAAGTTCTAAATTCTGTAATCTACACTAATATTAAAAAGAGGAAAGATTTGTATTTTTGTAAGTATCGAATAAACTTTAAAACTATTGGACCGATTTTAAAAATTCTTTGACCATTAGAAAGCTATATTATCGGGGGATCTATACATTATTGTTAAAGAAAGTAGAGATCCCTACGAAAACAATGTCGTTTTGTATGTAACTCAAGGTATAAAAATTACGATTTGACACCCGTGTGAAGCCGGGGCAGGCTTCGCACGGGTTAATAAATTATTGATATAGTAAAATATGAAATTGCCATTAATATCTAGTACGTTGATGACCAAGGTTTTATTAAACGACGTTTTCTTAAAATGAAACCTAGCTAGATCGATTTATCGCATCCGAAATCCCCTGAGTACTAAATTTCATGAAAATCGCTGAAGCCGTTTCCGAGATTCAGATGATACCTATATAAAAGTATATTTAAATGTTTATAAGAGTTTCTCGTTTATAGGTTCCCGTCCAAACAAGAACTAAATGTTAAAATTTCCCGCTCATCGTCCCGCGCAGGGTGCGGGAGGGTGGGTTACTTAACCAAAAATAGAATCAATTCTATTCCACTTGCTCACTTAACCACTAAATCGTAACTTAACACTTATGACTTAAGAGGTATTAAGTGGCTGTTTACACGCTACAATTTAGTTAAAATTTAGTTAATTACTTAACCACTTAATACGTGTAAACTAGGCATTAGGCACCTGTATGTAGGCCTACCCTCTTTCTTTAAAATGAAATTCATGAATTATCGTTTACTTAAGTTTACGGGGACTATTCTAAATAATTTTTGAATAAACACAAGAAAGTCGAACCCATGGACAATTTTCTGTAACGAGTGGATTAAATAGATGTTCCTGGCTCTGTTTATTACCACCCTTATTTTTGATCGAAACTTTGTTTTCATTGAATTAGAGTACTCCTCCTAACTCGTATCACTTTTAACCTTAATTCATAGGTACCTAACTACTTAAAAACAGTCGGGTAATAAGGAGCACGTTTTCCGTTGAAACCGTCCGTTGCTTCTGGTCATCGATGTTGTTGCCGGAATACGAAAAGACAAAGCCGATTGATCTTTGATATATATCTATTTTCCTTATTAAATCGATAAGTACGGAAATTTATATTTCCTGCAAGTTACTTACTTCACTAGTAATCATACCGGTACGATTAGCCATTACCTACGTTTGGGCCAATAGAGTAATTTTTCGTAGATATGAGACGAGATATTGGTGTGGTACGATTTAGGTAATGGTACGTCTAAGACAACCTTACCCTAAGTACCTACTACTACCCTATCTACTTATTTAATACAACATTTTAAAGCATTTTTCACAGATAAGAGATGATTACCTATCTTGTTTATATTGATAACATCGAAACATTGTTAATCCTAGACAAAGACAGGTTTTTTTTATTATTATTTTAAAAAAAGATCACGGGTAGATAATTATTATTATTATCTACCCGTGACCACGGTCGTTGCAATACGGTCGAATCGTCGGTCGGCCAATAAACAAGGTATTTTACCTTAAATTATTCACGCGATTATGACCCGTAGTATAACTATATATTTTCATACAGACAGGAAGGTATTGCTTCAAATTGTTTAAGTTGGTATCAATATTTTATTAAAATTGGTGTACTTAATGTTATCTCCTACATTAGGTATTATGTAGTGACATAGTATAAAACAAAGTCGCTTTCTCTGTCCCTATATCCCTATGTAGGTATGCTTAAATCTTTAAAACTACGCAACGGATTTTAATGCGGTTTTTTAATAGATAGAGTGATTGAAGAGGAAGGTTTATAAGTATAATAACATCCATATATTTTATACCCGTGCGAAGCCGGAGCGGACCGCTAGTTAATAATAAGATAAGTAGGTATATGTACTTAGGTAGGTACAGTTGGATCAACTTAACTAGGCCGGACTGAAGTAGGTAAGCGACAAGTGGTTGCGCAGATGCATTTTTTGGAAGTAAATGGTGACAGGAAGCGGGGGGCGGGGGCGGTAACTAAACCAAGAGGATTAGAGATGCGATTACGCATTACATGGTCATAATTACAAATTCATGTATTTTGTGATTATTTTGGTAAAGAAATTGTTTTTCAAAGTTTCTTTATTATTTACTGTAACTGTTCTAAATTTAAACTTTTATGAACTCATTTAAATAGTGTTTTTAGATTGTTGAATTAAAATGTTGTTAGTATTTTTAATCGATTAATCGTTTTCGTGAGTAATTTCAGGGTCGCATCTCTATGACATGCGCGAAAGTGATAAAAACCTAACTTCAATCCGGTCAAGATACGTTGATCGCACTGTAGGTGAATTATATATACATTTATGCATAGTTAAACATTTATGCATAGGTATACATATATCACTATATTATGAGCTTTAAAGACGCTTAAAGACTTGGACATTTTGTATTTTATACGCACTGAAAGTTGAAAAAACAAAGTAGGTACCTACTACCACCTGTACCAATCCTAGATGCTGATGGTAAGTAGGTACCTATACAATGAACAATAAACTCATAGACACATGCAAACCGAAACCCACTCAAGCCCAATTATTGAACGGGTTTGGATTAACTTAAAACAACGCGAGTAAAGCTAGATAACATTATAATGTTTATGATAATTATTTAATAAAAAACGTAGTACCACTTACCTACATAAATAGGTACAGGTACCTAATCATAATCATCGACAAGAGATCGAGTACAAGCATTACGCAACGTAACCCAGTTTCCCCCATTCTCGAGAACAAGCGTTTCGTTTAGCTCTCTCGCATTAAACCGCAATCAAATCCCGTTCCTCGGGATTGTTTGTGAAGCGTGGCTAACCGCTTATCAACACCAAGTTGTTATCGAGAGTAAGTACTTACCTACCTACGACTATATACCCACTATCAACTTTGAGTAAGTTTTGTCTGAGTATCAATATGTATATCCGTATAGGTAAGGTACCTATTGAAAGTTCTACATGTTGTTTTGTAGTCATATTGTGAAGAATTTTAGTATTTTGTAGTTGTTCATGTTCATCACCTGCTTATTAATTAATCTTGGAAAAAGCCTTAAATAATATTTTTGCTAGGTAAAAAGGCGGCAAACTGCATGATTCGTCTGACAGTAAGTAGGTCACCATATCAGCATGAATTGGACAGTAGCAGTGCCGGATTTAGGATTATTTCATACTAGCTTTCGCCCGCGGCTGCGCCCACGTGGATATCGGTTATCGCGATAAAATTATCCTATGTCCTTCCCCGGGACTCAAACTATCTCCATACCAAATTTACAAAGCGTGAAAGCGTAACAGACAAGCAGTTACTTTCACATTTATAAAAAAGGCCTAATGGCTAAGGCATCGGTCTCGCAATCGTGAGGTCGCGGGTTCGAATCCTACCCATTATACTACCGACGTGAACCCACTCCTAACACAAACCTTTGAGCTTAGCTGGAGGGGTTAACAAGATTGCTAATGTGGGACTCAATCCCGCATTGCTAGTTATCTATTAAAAAAATACAAAAAAAAAAAAGGTTGGTATTACCCTACTTGGACCTTTTAAGTATGCTGTACATAATCTATACTAATATTACTAAGCTGAAGAGTTCGGTTGTTTGTTTGAACGAGATAATTTCAGAAACTTCTAGTCCGAATTAAAAAATGCTTTTACTGTTGGATAGCCCTTTATCGAGGAAGGCTAAAAGCTATCATAGAGCGAAGCAGCAATGAAAAATGTTGCAAAATCAGGGAAAATTTACGCAGACGAAGTTGCGCGGGTCACCTAGAATATCATATAATTAATTGACTAATAATTATTAGATATATTTCGGAACTCAATCGCGTGAATTATTTAAAGGTACGAAACTTTTATTTACCCGACGTTTCGATCGAATTGCACCGATCGTGGCCACGGGTCGACTGATGGCAGCTTAGCGATGTCTCCGTGAGGCGCGGGGTTTTTCAACTACCCTCGCCTGGTCTTGATAATTTGTACTGTCGGTACTTCTACACACTACACTTACAACGTCTTTACACTGAGGCGCGGTGTCGTTACAGCTATGATTGCATTTGCTGATAACAGGGTTCCAAGATGGTGAGAGCACGTATCCATCTTCTCGGTTGAAATTTATACCTTTAAATAATTCACGCGATTAAGTCCCGAAAGATATCTAATATGTATTAAAATCGCGAAAGTTTTAAAACACTAATGACTAATTATTATACGTTGATTCTTGTTTATGTTCAAAGTCGGCCTATGGTCAAGGGGGGGTCTGATTTATTGTGTACACCGTGGATCATGATCATTAACATCTATATAGCACAGTCCAATAATTCGTAAGCTTTTTATTATACCATCGCAATTGATACAAATTAGATAACAATCCTTTATTGTGGATTCTTAAATATAAAATACAACAAGAGTGCGATGTTATTTACTTTTTTATATAGCGACGCCTTAACAAAGAGATTCATGTTATGTATGATACTAAAAACCAATTGATATATAAATAAATATTTCTATTAACGGTCTCTTTATGGTAAGAAAACCAAAGCTGCCGCTGCACAATATATTACGACACATTGAAAAATCGCTCGGAATGCATCCTTATCGTTCAATAAGCTCCGTGACTGATAACAATCGTTCCTTTCCCCCTCTTATTTAGTTAGCGTCATTTTATAAAGTCGTATAGACATAAGAGTTTATAAAATGACGCTTTTCTTTTCTTATCAGACGATAAGAAAAAAAAAGTGCTACAGGTAAAATAAAAATACACTGATAGATTAATGTGCGGTTATAATATTATAAAATACTTTCAGCCTATCGAACATAATCCTATGGGTTCTAATCGATATTTACAGAGAAGTATGAAAGGCGGGAGGACATTACAAATCTATAAATGAGAATCGACTGGATCCCGAATCCGCCGTCTCCCAATTAACACCGGTTACTTATTTTATTATGCATGATTATTAACGTGAAAACAGTCAATAAAGGCTCGCGTGCTCAGATTTAAACTTCATGCAGACCAGGTCCCGAGCTGGCGCATGACTTTTTTATACTCTATCGAGTTCACAGACAGTTCTAACTTCGAATTTAGTGATCAATATCACATATATCGAGTCCACAAACTTAAAAAATAACACAACACAGGTAGCCGTTTCGTCTACTCGTCGTGGGGGCGCGGCTCGGGGAAGCCGCGGGCCGTCAGCGGGTCGGGGGCGGGGGACGCGTGCGGGGCGGGGGACGCGGCCGGAGACGCGGCGGGCGATGCACTGCCGAGTGGAGACGGTAAAGTCGCGTACACGGTCGGCCGTGGAGGCTGGTACGACGGCGCGTACGAGTCGCTGCGCGGGTTGTAGAACGGCGAGTCGTCGGCGCAGCTGTCCAGGTTCGGCGAGTACGGCGTAGCGGCACCGCAAGAAGGCGCGTCATCACTAGGCCGGTACGCAGGCGCGGCCGGAGCGTATACGGTACGCCGCGGCGGCTCGGCCTCAGGCCGGTGGTGCGACGACGGCGCGTACGCGTCCGACCAGCGCGCTTTACTTGGAGTAAAGTCACCCTTCACGTACAGTTGAATCGGCCGTCGGAATCCCTTGCTGGCGTGTTGCGGCACCCCTAGGATGCAGCATTTGCTAAACCCGACTTCCGGTGATAGGAGATAATCGCGAAACTTGTTCGGAAACAGTTCGATAGAGTTGAAATTTTCATATATTGTCGGCTGAAACAAACAAAAGAAATTTTAATTACAGTTTGCATGTAACAATCAATGCATACCAACATGACGAGTTCATTTAAAAAAAAAAAATGTTTTCGAAGTAAACATTTAGATTATTGTAGCTAATACCTACGATATTATAGGTATAGCTTTTATAAGTCAATTTTGTTTAATACATACCGTTAGACGCTTCTTCTTCTTATAACTGGCCCAGTTCTGTGCTTCAAGCACGAGTTTTCCGCCCGGACGCAGATCGGCGAACATACGCCGGAACGCCCGCTTGATGCCAGCATCACCCCAGTTCAAATGCATCCACTTAGTGGTAGACAGGCACAATATCAGATCAAACTGTGGACTTTCAGCACCACTACCTAATACAATCTCCTCACGCGGCACATAGTTCCCCTGAAAATACAAAAACATAAGTATTAAAACAATTATTTAATGCCAGAAATATTACATTAGGTACATTTGAGTACTATGGTGGATGTGTTGTGTGCACAAAACAATAGGGGTTTCTGTTCTGTTTGGGCTTAACTCTCCAATACACAGGGTGGGGGGGGGGGGGGTATGGCATAAAAAATAGTCACCCACCTATAAATATGACAGTGGTACTGATACTAGTTTTTGTCATATTTTTTCCTATCCTTTGTTTTACAATAGAATAATTTGTATTAACAAACCAAAATCCAATCAACCATATTAGATGAATAAGAAAAAAGGGTATTATAGGTACCTAATGATTGCTGCCCACATAGAATTATTATTTCACAACTGGGAGCAATAATTACGCATCTCTTAACATACATGGCGTCGATGCGCATGCAAAACCGCGAAAAAAAAGTCGAAAATTAGATGTATATTTTACGCAGAAGGACATAAAGTACAAATTTGATTTTCGGCTATATTTTTTATTATATTCGCGGCTATGCACGCGAAATGACGATGGATTGTGAGATATTTACATCTATGTACAGTACATCACATAGATCCATTCAACAGTAACCAAACCTATAGCTACATAGAATAATCTAATATGAGAGACTTATACAATAGATTGCAACCCATTATACAATATTCATTATTGCATAATGATCAGCAATATTCATCTTGACACATAATTGCATGGTTGTTGTAAGCCATCGGTTTGTCGACATTTAAAACAATAAGTACAACTATTTGTGATTGAAATATACTTTTGGACTTCTTACGATTGATCAAGGATTGATATATTAATTTAAAAAAAAAAAAAACAAATTAACTTCTTATAAATTTTTGAGTTGCAATCGTTAATTGATTATCAACTTAACCAGTCTCTTTTCATAAAATTTTGAAACAACTATACTCTTTAATAAATTTATATCTATTTTTATAACATTGTCTTAAGTTCCTATCATTGAATCACTCTTTCTATTAATTTGGTGATGAATCTAAATTCTAAAAAAATATTTTAAATGGTTGAGCATTTTAAAACTTAATAAATACCAATTAGTGTCAAGTACTCAATTATTATGATATGTACTTACTATTATCAGTACTATAATTAGGTTGGATTGGGTTAACATGATAATTGCACTTAAAAAAATCTTAACATAGCTATAGTATATACCTGTTTAAATGTCACATTGTGTGGAAAGGCAGCTGGTTTGATATCTGCAACCAAATCACCCAACGGTCCGTACAAAATCGACATTGACATTGGAAAGAAGCACTGCCCTCCCTCCTGCCTATGTACTGCCTTCCTATTCTTGCGTGGCCTCCGTAACTTCCTACTGGGCAAGACTTTTTTCAAATCCTCTACTTTATCAGTTTTCTCTACACAATCATCACATTTGTCCTCCTTACACTTGTTACAAACTGGCTCTGTTTTCTTCTCATCCTCTACATCTATTTTCTTTTCATCTTCTCTCTTTGGCTCTATTGGAACTGGAATGAATGATTTCAGGTTTTTTTTTGCTCGGGCTGTAATAGATAAAGCATACAGTTATTGATATTGTAATTAAAACGTAAACACATGTTGAAACTGAAAGGAGCTGAGGAGCTTAATTAACATAAACAAACAGTTGTGAAACTCAGAGTGCAAGCAACTATTGAATCAACAAATTGGGAACAAGTTTTAAAAGAACTACTTTAAATGGTCAAATGGCTAAGACTATACCAATGTGATTAATGACTATAGAAACTTATTTTATTTCACTTCATCCTACTAATATTATAAATCCGAATGTTGAGGATGATTGTCCCATACAATTGCCTTAACATACTTTGGTGAAACTTTACAGTTATGTACATAAAACTTACAAAAACGTACGCAACATAATGTTGTACGATAAAAATCAGATATAACGCAGGCCACCCAGGAAAAGTAAAAAAAAATTTGATAAAATACAGAATTAAGTTCTTTACTTTAAATTCATTTTTATTTTTTAAAATAATACATACCTATTAAGAGAGGGTCAATATCCATTCCTACAACAGATCTGGCCCCAAGTTCTCTTGCCACAGCTACAGCAATGTGGCCCACATTGCAACCAATGTCCAGGACATCTTTGTGTTGGAACAGATGTCGATGCATCTCAAATACTTGCAGCCGTATATCCATCATTGCATTTAAGTTGCGATAACCATAATACCTGAAATAATAAAACATTTTTTAAAATACATTATCTAACATAAGCTGCTTCCCTCAGCTCTGCCTATATCAGTTTATACTTAAGCTTTGTCAAATATGCAAACAAATATAATCTCCTAGGATAAAGAGGGTAGAGTAGGTTTTTAAAAATCACTTCTTAGTGATTATTTACATGGGTAATATTTTTGCAAAATTTTAATCACTCGTTCATTTAGTTAGCCACTTTTATGATTTCATGTTTCTACTTGTAACATTTTACACCAATATCAATATTTCTATTATAATAAATTACACAAGATTCATTTGGAGGTCAAAGATTTTGTTATGCAAATTACTACCTGCTGGTTAAATAATGTTTTAAATTGCATTTTGTATCACTGTCCTTGAGCAGAGTAAATATGGCAACAGACACATGAAATTTTTAATTAACAATTAATGATAGTTATAATACCTGTCATAGTTTCCATATTGGTATTTTGAGTTCTTAGGATGGAAAGTTGGCAACTTTTGTTCTTCATCTGTCTTGGGTTTAGTGCGATGTGGAGAAGCGGGCCGTTCTGGGGGACCTGTTCGTTGCTGTGGTCTTGCACGCATCCAAGCTCCTGGCTGAGGCACAACTGGACTAACGATTTTATCTAAGGAATCCATACGGCGCAGCTTTTTAGGATCTTTTCCTTTCTGTGATGTATTGTCACTGTCACTACAAGATCTCTTGCGGGATTTACATGCTGATGTTGAAGGCTCAGGTGGAGCAGGCTCTTTTATACCTACAGTAGTTAACGGATCCGGCGTTTCTTCGGGAACATGAGGTGGTGATGTATTGTCTGTGGTACGCCGCCGTAGTCTGGCCTTCTTGCGCGGTTTACGTCGCTGCATTTCTAGCCTCTTTTCATACTCCTCATTGTCTAAGGGTTCCATCAAATTCAAAGGGTCCCTTATATTTGGTGGTATTATAACATCAATCTTAGCCTTATGCCGGGGTGGTGTTGGCAATGGTGATGACTCTGGTGTTACAGCATTCATGGCTCTGTTGATATCTTCATCTTGTAAACTATTCAAATTGAGTGGATCTGATATATTTCCGCCAAGTAAAAATTTTGTAGGTGGAATGAAAACTTCTTTACGCGGCCTTTTGTGGGGCAAGAAGAACTTCGAAATGGAAGGGAAACTCTGCGCTCTTTTCCTACATTGCTTGAATTTTGTACCAATGTAGTTGACTCGTCGTATGATACTCCTGTCAGGGTTGTCCTTGGCAGGCGTATGGCCCTTTTTGCCATGACGGAATTTTTTCTTTGTTTTTTTAGAATTACCAGCATTAGACCCATCTCCTTCCTTGGAACCACTAGCATCACAAGATTGTAGGCCAGTTGATTCGCTTACGTTCAAAGAAGATTCTGTAGACTCTACAATTTCATTGTCAGAAATCTCTCCAGCTGTTTCATTTTCAGTACTTTCTACCACGTTGCTATCACAAGCAGCGATACTTTCTTCTGGACTACCCATTACGTTTAATTAATACGCTATTACTACATTATAAAACAATAAATCATTTGAAAAATCAAATTTACCGCCACTTTACTTCTTGCAAAATCTACAAGGACATCCGTCAATGGTGATAAACAGTTTAACAATGCGGTTTGTTTTTATTATTACTTGCAATTAGAACTTACACTTTAACGTTATTACTATGTGATGGAAAGGTTACAAAAGAATGTTTCACTTTACACTTAGAGACAATCAGAAAACTGCACTTTTCGAAATTAAGCACAGCACTCCGTGCAATACTTTGATAGGTAGGATAGCAAGCAAATGGCAATTTGATTTCATTTGTAATTTGTTAGAGTTTTCACGTTTTCATACACTAATTTTGTTACATGTGCGACGTAATCTAATATTCCTATTGGAGTAAATACTTTAGGTAACTGATTTTGACCAATAGTAAGCACGATTATAATAAGAAAATGTTCTGCTTGAAGGAAGAGTTTAATTGTTGCCAATCAGAAAAATGCAATAGGAATATTTCTATTTTGTACTAGGTCGGCCCGGCCCGGTAGGCGAAGTTTTATTCTCTTTGGTGCTGACTTCCTACCATAACATCTGACGTAAATTGTTTTTTTTTTTTTTAAATCATTGAAAATCTATTTTTTATTGTATAGAAAATATTATAGGGAGTCGTTGACGCCAGTTGACGCTTGTTCTCCTGTAAATTACGTGTGTCCATCGACCGGCTCCCGGTTTTGACAGAAAACACGGCATCTGTCAGCCGACCGGGAGCCGGTCGGTGAGCATAGTTTTAGTGTCTTGCTCTGATTAAAGGTTTTAATATGTATTTTACTCTTTCTGTCATGCTTAAAATTCGAATAAATATACAAACAATCTAATACAAACTTTAATTCATCTACTTCCAGAACAAAAAACGCGCGAAAATATCGTTCAAAATACGAGGTTCGGCGGCCAGCCGTTTGAATATTTTGATATTTTTTTATTTAAAATGGATGATATTTACGACAAAGAAATTAATTAATTAATAAAGAGTATTTAATATAGTTTCGTTTTATATACATATTAATATACTTTTAATGTACATTATTCGTAAGAACAGTCGCTAAGTGCGGTCATACCCCTAAAAAAACGGAGTTTTGCATTTAATTTTGGTCAAATTGAAATGAAATCCTTAAGTACAGTACTAACATTATTTTTAATATAAAGCCCTAACTATCATTTAATTAGATAAATCCAAAGTTTAATGTGTATATTTGTTTTACAAAGCGAAATAAAACAAATGAATAAAGCCAGCGTACGCCGCGACAGGCTTCCGGTCGATGGACAGACCAGCGATTTGTATGGAATTTTAGCAGGTACAGTAGGTAATTTATGGCGGTTTTTAAAGCTCATTATTTAAAATATTTCTTAGACACATGCATGTTATTAGTATTATAATAGGTAGTTAGGTTTGAAACGAACCTAATAAATATATTGTTTTTATACCTGGAATAATATTTCAACCTGAAAATAATTCAAAGCTAGCCGACTGATTTACGACCCAAATTTTAGTACATTCTATATTCCCTTATCACTTAAAATCTATTCAATTAACAGATGTGCGGATTTTATTATGTGTAGTTGATAAGCTGAACTTATTATTTAAAATAAACCTTTGTATATAATAACAATAGTTTATTGTACATAAAATACAAACGACACCGCTTTTTGACTGATGTATGGCGGCGATCCGCGCGGCCTGCTTTGATAAATGCAGGTGAAGTGAATAATAATGTGGTATGTGATGTTTTTATTGTATTTTATTCTTTAAATAAAATAAAACACAAGGTGCAAATACTGTATTGTTTTATTGCTATTCTGAAATTAAAAGTACACCCTTTTTTTTTAAACTCATATCTTGACTGAAATTTATACGGGCATAAATTAAAAAAAAATGTTATAAAAACCTTTATTTAATTAAAAATAAGTTAGAAATAACAATTAAACACCAATTATAATTAAATCCGAGTAATTCGATAATAAACAAAACACGCGCGGTCGATTTCCTGCGTCTGTCCATCGACCGGCAGCCGGTCGGACATAATTTAGGCGCCTCCTAGAGGGTGCTGGACAGACTAAAGGATGGTGGAATGATTGACGCCGTGTTGAACCATTCGATTATAAGAAACTGTCAGCAGCTCCCCTAAAGTTGAGACTAAAAGCCGGTCTCAGTAACTAACCTATCGTTATCTGTCTGTTAAAATAATTGACTCTAGTTGCGAAACTGGCACCACACCTACACACTGAGATTCTACTCCCATACAAAATTTGTATCGTTCGAAAAACTTACTACAATAGCTGCTTTGAAAACAAAGGTAATGTGCTGGGCAAGGTATCTATTTTAATAAAAGGCGTTAGGTTGTATCCGTAAAATTATTAATTATGCCAGGGATGCTGACAGTCTGTAGCCTAGGAATTATGTTTTAAGTGCAAGGAATTACCTTAAAACCTCGCTGTAAGTGCAGGCACAGGCCTCACTGTAGACGCACGCGCAATCACTGCTGTGCACGCAGCCACAGTCGCGTGTGCGTTACCCCAGCAGAATGTTGTCTCTTAAGATACAGATTTACAGTGCAACATGCCGTTTAAATGTTGCATGCTATAATAATGTTTTTTAAATGTATGCTCTCGTTAGTCGTTTTTGAGTTACTCCAGCAGATTTTTTTTCATAATGGACCTGTCTGGATATAAAATACATAGTTAGAAAGATAGTTCTTAATTTGTACAAAATGTGCATGCAAAAGCTAAATTTGTGCATCATAAGGTTTTCATGATAATTGAGTTTTTGCTGGGGTAAAGTTTTGCTGATGGCTAGATCTCACAAACTACTGAATGAATTAGTATATTTTTTTAAACATGATTATGTGGTAATTTGTCCTTTAAACATAAAATAAAATTGTGAATTTCACGTGTCTGTACATGGCCGAACTTAGTGAAAAAAATATTGCAACATGTTCGAAAAGAGTATTTAAACACATTCCTGCTTTTTTAGAAATATCTGTCTGTTTGTTTGAACACGCATTTGAGCATTTTTAGCCGAAATAGCAAAATGGAAATATTGTATCGTTATTATTAACAGAACTATTATGGGTTCCATTTTACCTTATGAAGATTTGTCCGTTCGTCTGCAGCTTAGCTCAGAGACTATTAGCTATTACTGCTAGAAGGCTGCAATTTTGCATGAATACACATATTGCTTACGTCGATAAAGGGAAAGAATAAAATCTTGAAAATTATTTTATTTGTGGGCACCTCTCATAAGTTATTGATTTTTTTCTCACTTCTTCATCGTGGATAGGTCTTTTTAAAAGCGTTTAGGGTTTGTGAAGACTATTTTTAGATTTTAGGATCCCTTTGTGAGATATTAATCTTTATAGTGAACATTTTTGTTAGAGCCAAGTGTCCCCCTGCAGCTAAATAATTGTTGTTGTATATATAGTAAAATTATAAGGAAAACTATCACAGATAAGTACTTAGGCTTTACAAGTTTAGGATAAACATCTGATCAAATGAGAAGTAACAACGTTTTTCGTACAAATTCTATTCAAAATAATTAGGTATTATGTAAGTATAACGTTGTAAGTATGAAACAAAAACAACAGAAAACCTACTTCTTATGCCGTATACCCAACTAACTATCTAAACACAGATATAGAATACCTGAAGAGTCTGTATTTGGTACTTATTTATTTTCACAAAGCTTTTGGGTGTTGAAGCCATCAATAGATGGTAGATATTATGACGATTCTCCGCTGCTTAATCATATCACGGCTCACTCGACAGGACTGTTTCCAACATCATCACACAGAAGTTATTTCGTAACATAAACTACCTTAATTTAGACCCCAACTTTCACGCGAACGAAGTCGCGGGCACAGCTAGTAAATATTTTTTTTTTCAAAGGTTTACTTCCAGATTGATCCCATTGCCATTAAAGTTCGGATCTGATGATTAGATCTTGGAGAAATCGAGGGAACTCTTCAAATATTAAAGACACACCTAAAGTAATTTGGGTAGGTATATTTTGTTGTATTTCGTCCATTTTCTCATAAAATATACCATTGAGTGAAATGGAACTGATGACTAAGACCACAGATGACCAGCGGAACTATTCACTAATAAATATTGCGGGTTCCGATCTGAGTACCGTGTTCGATACCTGATTCTTCGCCTCCATCAAATCATGTAATGGAACTGATAGTCTAGTATCAGGTGAACTCCTCAAAAATCAACGGCCTTGTATCACAAAACGCAAAATTTTGAAAAAGATGAAGAGTTTGTATTTTTTTGTAAAATAAAAATATTTGTTTCTTTTTTATTTTGATCTATATTATCATAGCCTGCACAAAACTCATACATACCTTTCTTGGGAACGAAAAAGCTTATAATAATATAGTCATTGATAAATATCTTGCGATAGGTATATAATTCACCAACTGGTTTTCCTTCTACTTCACACAATTGTCTGTAGTCTCTTTACATTTTTTTACCGCCGTCAATGTATTCTTATTTAAGGACTCTCTATACGCGGTATGGAGTCAATATGACTTTTTAAAAGTTGACTTTTTACATCATGAAGACCTTTTACGTGATGTCCATGTTTGCCTCTCTTTTCAGGCTCCAAGAAACCATTACTACACAACTTCTATAAGACAGTCTTTAGCGGTCCTTCGTTGATTCCCAGAGTATTTTTGTAGACTAATTTATAGACCCATATTTGCCTTTCATTCACTTCACTGTCAAGTGGAATTCATGTTTTCGTTTACGATTGCTATTCTATTTTTTATAGCTGTACTTTGGTTTAATAACAGTCAAATTCTTACTTTAAAAATCCCCTTGCTGAGATACAACCCATTGCAGAATACCTACTTATAGATAAAAAAACTCATTTTTTCATCTTCGCTAATTTTATCTGAACATTAAAAGCGACATCGCTCTGAACAAGGAGGACCTGTACGTCCTTCTGAAACTACTTTTTGAGACTTTGACAAAGAAGTATATATTTAAGCTACTGCATAGCTTTTATCGCGGGCTTTGAGCGCGGCGACCGAATCAAGAAATTCCGTAACGAAAATAAAACCTAACATCCCACTCCGCCTTCCATGTAGCTCGGCCGAAGGTTTGCCTAACGTTTGTTTATATGGTACGACTGTACGAAAGCATGCACGAATCGAGACGAGGTGCTCCGAAATGTAATGAAAAGAAAAAAAAATACTGCTTATAAATAAATAATTATAATTGCTTGTTGATAAAAAATGCTATACAATAGCTTTACCGCGGCAGTCCCCGAGTGCCACAATTTTTTTTTTTTGCCTTAATTTCGTGCAGTATTTTTTTTAAATTTACCACACCCTTACGTTTTTTTTTTTGGTGGTTAATCTTGCAATAAATTTTCTTCATTTTTAATCGGCAAGCCCGAAGAAATTGAGTCAAACGGATATTTAGATTTTTTTTATTATTTGACAACGAAAGAACAGAAATGGGTCTTTATTTAACGACATGGCTTCTTGACATAGGATGAACAATGGCTTCTTTAGAGTACCAACAGTGAGGCAGAGATTGAAGACTTGCATGAGGACCTGTCACGCAGATTTTTTTTTTTTATTGTAGTTGGAATTCCATCCTAGCCCACTGCAGAACTGTCTATAGGTGATTATCACCAAAAGATAAAATCACAAAGAGATAATTTCTCCTGTATAACACCGGAAACAGTGCCATAAAATTTAATGGAGAGGGCAATTTTGAACTTTAAGAGGTCATCTATAGAGGGCAGGGGAGAAGAAAGGCCTTTAGAAGGTCAGATGAATATGTTTTATTAGTGTGAATATTTGCTACGTCCTTGATTTTCCAAGTAAGTTTCGATTTTTTCCGAGGCGTTAGTAGCTAAGTTGATTTCTGTGTTAATCTTGTTTGATGTTTTTGCTGTAATAATGTCTTAAAAATCGATGCACGCACGATTAACTGTCACGTAGGTCACATTATTGATTGGTTGAGCAGTCACGTTATTAACTGGTTGCTAAGCAACAGCTAATGGCGATTGCAGCGCCAAGCGATAAAATTGGAACTAACGTTATTGACTGGTTGCTAAGCAACGCGAATGGCGATATGTCATCAATTTTGTCTTATGAAGTTATCACGTAAAATTATCGTCCGTAAACCGAATTTGCAGACCATCATTTTTTAAAAGATTGAAAAATTGTTACAGTACTTTCTGTAGCGAATAAATATAGTTTTAATAGAAAGTAGGCCTACTGATACGGTTCTTTATCAATTCACGCGATATTTAATTCGTTATTCAAATTGACATTCATTAGAACGAAATTAGTATAATCATTCACCTATTGATACCCATATTTACTAATAATAATAATAAACTATCTTTATTACTCCACAATGATCTTCCATCAATCTTACCATCTGATCTCCGAATGAACTTTTGGTTAAAGTTGAAATAGGTTATATTACGGTCGTTAGATTATAATTGACATATTAACGTCTTATAAATCGATGACGGGTGCACGCTCGAAAAAGTGTCACGTAGCAACGGTCACGTTATTGATTGGTTGCGTAGCAAGAGTTACGTTATTGATTGGTTGCTTAGCAACGCGAATGGCGATTCCACCTGCTGATAGGCTGAAGTATTGTTTTTGACGGATGCATGCGCGCGCATGCTCCCGGATCAACTAAAGCTGTCACTGGCATGGTTGTTTATTACAATGTCATCAATGTTTTGGCGACTGCAGTGACATGCGATACAATTGGCTGAAGCTGTCACAGGGGTGGTTGTTTTTTCATTGACCATTGATGACATCATCAATGTTCATCAATATTGACGTAGACTACCACCAGGTTAGGTTAGGCTACCACCACTTAAAAAAAACGTTTTCTGGTCTGTATAGTCAGTTTACGTTAGTTTACGTAATGGTTTATGGACGATAATTCAAAAAAGGTGTAAATACCGTTTAGGCACGGTAAGATTACTTTTCAGACATGCTTTTGAACTTGAAAGGTTGAAGTATTCAAATTCTGGATGCAACTTATTTACTTTCACACTATACACCGAATTAAATGTCTCTTTCTCCATGAGGTTTAAGAAACACTACAACCAATGAAGTAGACCAATCGATCGGACAATAGACAGTACCAAGTTGGATCTTTTATCGACCAAAGAGTATTATCAAGAGTTATCGACGAATTTATTTTTAAGTGATGCAACATTATAGAGCGTCATAAAATTTGAATTTTGAAATTTGAATCGAAAATATCCGTTGTGCTTGTGTTGACAAGACAACTTGAATTGACTAACCATTGAATAGTTCAACGGAATAAAATATAATCATTCGTTTCTGTAAGTACACAAGTAAATAATAGTAACAGTGAAGTGCAATAAACAGTGACGGACCATTACGACATTTGTTATTGACGAAATTGACACAAAAACATTGAACAACCAACGGGCAATGTATTTTAGTTTATAAACCAAACGTCTATTTTTATTTCAGAAACGTTACCAGTTCTTGTGAAGTTATTTTGAATACCTAGAAACAAGCTGTAGAAAAGGTAAGATTAATTATATACTGTGTGTTTATTCAGGTTTTGATTAATGTTTGATGTTATTGGATTATATGGGAAGCCTGAAGTAGCAACAGTCAATTCAATTCAATTCAACAGTCCTCAGCTTCAGGCTGCAAGCGCTTAATGTACATAAGTACTACGATCTTTTATTCATTGGAATAAATATACAAAACCGCTTGAGCAGTCTGGCCGCTCTAATCACCTAGTCGCAACCTGAAGCAGTCTACTGCTAATCTTTCGGGCTGTCTGGGTTTGCTCACCCTTACCTTTACCCAGCTTGCAAATTGTTTGTGCCTATACTATTTCATTTGTTTATTATTGGTTTCAGATGTCCCGAATACCCAAACTCCCAGTTATATCTGCTACTAAGGAAAATAAACCAAGCTTGTTGAATCGACGACCAATTGGGCGAACATTAGCCAATGGTTTAAGTGATGCTGACAAAAAAGACTTGATTATGAATCATACTAAACCTGTGGTACGCAATACATCTACTACTGTACCTGCACAGCGGTTGAAAAGATCAGCTACAGCTCCGTCATCAGTCTCTGCTCCTCCATTGAAAGTAAATAAAGTAGAGAAAAAAGTTGTAGTCGCTCCTAAAATTGCACCATATGACTATAAAGCTAGATTTAATGACTTATTAGGGAAGCATAAGAATATGAAAAGTGAATTTGAAGACTTGAAGGAAAGACATATTGAGATATCGGACAGTTATGAAAAATCTAAGGATTCTGTACAAAGTACAGTAAATGAAAGAGACAGATTAAAAGAAAACCTATTGAAGGCTTTAACTGAGTTAAGAGAAAAAAGTACAGAATTTGACAAAATGAAAGTTGAC
Organism: Herminia tarsipennalis; assembly: GCA_945859575.2. Lineage (NCBI taxonomy): Eukaryota > Metazoa > Arthropoda > Insecta > Lepidoptera > Erebidae > Herminia > Herminia tarsipennalis. The sequence goes on from OX243840.2 coordinate 15,141,905, forward strand.
CTGGATATACAGAAAATTGAAAATGAAAATCTACAGAGAAAGACTGTTTTGTTAGATGAAATGACAAGCAGTCTGAAGCAAAAGTCTGCAGAGCTTGACAAAGTCCAATCAGATTTCACAGAACTGACAAGACAACATAAAAGTCTTAAAGAAGAAATTGAGGCATTGAGAGTCCTCTGTGACCACCTTAAGAAGATTTCAATTGAATTTGAGAAATTGCAGCTCGACTATAAAGAAACTCAACAGATGATCGCCACATACAAGTCAGATGCAGATACATTGAGAGGCATTTTAGATAATATGTATAAGGAACAAAGAGACTTAAGGAATACAATACAAGACTTAAAAGGAAACATTCGTGTATACTGCAGAATTAGACCTCCATTAGACTCGGAAACTTCAAAGCCACTTTTCAATCTCAATGTTCTCGATGCTTGCTCTATAGAAGTTGAGAAAATTGAATTATTAAATTCTGCTAGAAAAGGCAAATCCCAACATGCTTTCAGTTTCGATGGCATATTTACTCCACATTCAACCCAGGAAGATGTTTTTGCAGAGGTATCAACCATGGTACAATCTGCTCTTGATGGATATAATGTGTGTATCTTCGCTTATGGCCAAACAGGCTCGGGTAAGACCTATACAATGGAGGGTGGTTGTGGAACTGAGCAGTATGGTATCATACCAAGAGCATTTAACATGATTTTCACATGCATGGATGAATTAAAACACATGGGATGGCAGATAACAGTGAAGGCATCATTTTTAGAAATTTACAATGAGATAATTTATGATCTCCTCAACTCGAGCAAGGATCAACAAAGTCACGAAATTAAAATGGTAAATTCTAAAGGCACTGATCTTTACGTTTCTAATTTAAAAGAAGAGGAGGTCAAGAACTCGCATGATTTTATCAGGCTGATGATATTTGCTCAACGTAACAGACAGACAGCGGCTACACTAAATAATGAGCGTAGCTCTCGATCTCACTCAGTTGCCCAAATCAAGATATCAGCAATACATGAAAAACGCAAAGAGAAGTACACAAGTAATTTGAATTTGGTGGATTTGGCTGGATCAGAGAGTGGGAAAACCACACAAAGGATGGATGAGACAAAGCACATCAATAGATCATTGTCCGAGTTATCTAAAGTTATTTTATCACTGCAGACTAATCAGTCACATATACCTTACAGAAACTCGAAACTCACTCACTTGTTAATGCCGAGTCTTGGAGGTAATTCAAAAACGCTTATGTTGGTAAATGTCAATCAATTTGATGAATGCTTTGGTGAGACGTTGAACTCTTTACGGTTTGCTACTAAAGTTAACAACTGTAGAGTTGTTAAGGCGAAGAAGAATATAACAATGTTTGACTCTTAAATTCTTGTTAGCTGTATTGACTAGGTTTTGTATTATAACAGTAATTCAGTTTGTTAATGGCTAGACAATCAAACAAAGGGGTTTATCAGATACCTACTAGAGAGAAATGCTGTTTTGTAGTAGGTTAACCTGACTTAGCAATTTATTATTAGAAATAGATCTTCCTAAGAAGTGAAGGACCATGGTACAGTGTACTAATATGACATGTTTCCCATTTATTATAAATACTTAATGTTACTTTTTTAAATAATAACTTGTAGTGTTTTTTTTTCTATTTAGAGATATTTTAGATTAAGGAATTAATGTTTCTGGTCGTTATACCCACCCAACTTCATAGCCGTTTATCTTTAGGTCCTTGTGCACCATTTTAATCATTAGATTTGGCAAAATAATGTGTATGTTTTACTTATTTAATTTTCAATAGCTTTATGTGGAACAATTATGTTATTATTAATTGATATGTATTGTTTATGAATATAATCTATACAATAATACGTTTTTTTTCATTTACCTTACCAAATGTGAAATTAAACAGTAAATTAGTACAGCTAAAGATTATTTCACATGTATTTCGGGTTAACTTTGTGAATGATGTTGGAATCTTTAATAATATAAATACAAGAATAAAAGTGTAGCAGAAATGTTTGCATTTTGCGAATCCGGGTCTACTACAGTGCATCTTTATTAGATCCGGTTTGGTAGGTATAATTTGCAATTACTTTGTTTAGTAAGTTTACTTATGATCCAAGTAGATGGCGCTAGTGGTACCCAAAGTTTAAAATTACTAGGTAGGTTTTAACCACTTGTTTGATTTATTATATCATAACACTGTTGACATTGATATACAACTATTGCCCACGACTTCATACGCGTAAAATCTATTCCACAGGAACCGTAAAAAAAAATCTGGGATTAAAAACAGTTATTTTACTTTTCCAGTCTACTTTCTATCTCTGCCAATTTCGTCCTGATACGTTCAGCCGCTCTAATGTAATTGAGTAACAAATATCCATCCTTCTAAACTTTCGCAATTATAACTCGCACTAGGCCGGGGTTAAGTCAAATGCACCCTCGCCCCTGTAGTCCGCATGTTCTATAACACACTATTATAATAATTTTCGTATGCACGCACTATTGGCAGGCACGAGGCCCAGGGCCCCTAGGCACTTAGTTGACAAGTGTAAAATTAATGCCACCAACCTTTTAAGCCAGTCAAATTTTATATTAAAAACCAACACGCAATTTAAATCTGCATTTTTGGTATGTTATTTGGATACCTTAGGGTAGTTTGGAACTACATTTTGAAAGAAAAGAAACATTTATTTGTTGAACCACATAAGTCACAGCAATAAAGATTTACATAAAATATTAAAACAAAAAGAAATAACAGAATATAATAAAAAGCCAAAAAGGTGGTGCTACCTGCGTATTATGCACAATCTTCGAACTTTTCGGACTTTTTTCAAAGGTTAGTTTTAATCCAAAAATATGAGTTATTATTTTGAAAGTACCTAAATTTGAGACAATTTATGGTCAATCCCAGCTCCGTATTTCTTATATATTTTTTTAAATGACCTATGGAAAAAATAGCTATATGCATTCAAACTTAATAAAATTTGGAATGCATATTTTATCTAAATATCGAATTTTATAAGTGTTTGAGTCCTAGCTGTTTACTAGTCCAGCTTCGGTTGGTTTGTTGTTTTTCTGCTCCCAACCACTCCTAAACCTGGTGGTATGGTCAAAATGCATGTTGCAGCCTCAGCCTTGTTCGTTTGAATGCTATAATCTCAGGATCCGAATTGAAAAAATCTTTTACTATTCGATGGCCCGTTTATCGAGGAAAGCTATTGGCTATATAACATCACGCTACGACCAATAGGAGCGGAGCAGCAATGAAAAATGTTGCAAAAACGGGGAAAATTTACGCAGACTGAAGTTGCGCGGGTCAGCTAAAATATATTCTTCACCTTGACAGACATAGATGGCGCTAGCAGTACGGAATTCACTGAGTTCCCTTCCTTTTTGCATTACCCGACTACGGTGAAGCTAAAAAGGAAGGGTTAAGTTTTAGTGGCCTATATTTTTTGTAAGTAAATTTTATTGGCATAAATCTCCCTTTCGACCGAAAGACTTCCTAGTAGAAGTGAGCAAGTCAGATTTGCATTAAGTTTCATTTATTGTAGTATATTCTATCTATAAACGCATTTTAAGGGACAATTTACTCCATGAAACTTTAAAAAAAAAAAAAACGAGAAGGAAGCCAAAGAACACAAGTTCCTTCAAAAGAATTTGCCAAATATTTCCTCCCATGTACCTACATATAGTCTATTAGGTACTTTTAATTGCTTACCTTTTAAAACCTATTTTGTATTCATAGCCTGTTTTCTCATTTTGATGCTATGCTATATCATGGTCAGACAGATTCCCGTAGTAACCTTAATCGTACTTACCTACTTAATCTAGTTGAAACCTGATGCTTATTCTACCTACCTACTGATGTTGCCTATGTAAGGTACCTATAACTTAAATCTAAAGTTAAATCAGATGGTGGTATAAGACTATTACTAACATTAAAAAGCCGAAAGTGTTGTGTTCTTTTTATATGCAAAAACTACTGAATGGATATTAGAGTAATGAAGGTAGTTCATGCTTTCATTAGAACAGCACAACCAGTATAAAATTATAAAAATGAAGGTAACTCTGTTTGTTAAGTTTTCACGCTTAAACTGCTGTACCGATTTCAATGAAATAGTCTGGAGTCCCAGGAAATTTGTATTTTAGGTAAATTTAAGCTAAAAGTTCTGGACTTCGTCTTTGTTTTAATTCCTAAGGGTAGGTACGAAATGAATTATCAATAGTTGAAAGAAAAATCAAAACTGAAGCTACAGGCTTCGCCGAGCCTTAACTACTGATGTTAGAAACATGCAATTTGGACAATAGGCAAGGATTTATTAAATTCTACCCCAAAGGATGTTTTTTAAGAAGCCATAAACGAAAGATAGTAATCATATTAATATCTATTATGTTAGTTTAATTGTCACTGTTTAAATTTACCAAACAAGCAAGCCTAAGCAAACCTAAGGTTTCCTGTAACCAATTTCCTATCAAAGACATATTAACACCGGCATACAAATTAGTAGATAGGTAGGTCGGCAGTGAGCACTCAGCGTGATAGACTACAGCCTGTACCTTTTCTTATTGAGAAGAGGCATCTGTTTGTTGTAGGGTTGATTTATGTATGTACTACTACTACTAAGTATGTGTTCTATGACGGGAACGTTATCTAACGTCTTTGTTACCTACAGATATCTAAGTATAGGAAATACAAAACAATTTTAATAAATCACTATAGTTTTTATTTAAATAATTAAGGACTAGATCAAAACATTAAGCGATAAATCGCAATTCTCTTTCATATTCAAAATATACATTGTTTAATATACATCTCTCCGTGCGACAACTCCGGCGCGAATGGAGCAGTGCTGAGGCGCATGGCCAGGTGAACGGTTACAACGACCGAGGGGCGAGTCCAGGGTCTCTCGCCATCTTCTGTTCAACGTGATACATCAGGCTCCGTCGGTGCTTCATCGCATTGTGTTGCAGGCTTCGCAGTTTCTATAGTCTGTATGAGTCTATCCAATCCATATAGAAAACCTTCCTCGTGATTTCCTTGTTCCCATTTACCACGGTGATCTACCAGAAGACCTTCAGGTATATTTCTAGTCTTGGCGAAATCAATGAGCCAGGCACCAACGCGTTCCTCATCGTAAATTATGAATATACTGCTGCCCACGATCTCATGGGTTTTGAAGAAATCTGAATTCTCGAATAGTTCTCTGATTTCACGAAGTCGAGCGAGTATGGCACGACGAGCGCGTTCATTGGTACCCAGGAATCTTGCGACAGTCGACGCTATTTGCTGGGGTTCACGCACTTTCTGCAAGTCAGTGAGAGGGGGTTCTCCGGGGAGCTTGACGGCTTCAATGCGAAAGCCTTGTTCAGCAGAAGACGATTGTTGTTCACGGAATTGCATATAACGTAGTTTTGTTACAGCACGAGCTTCATGTTCAGATTCGGTGGGAGCTTTAGGGTCCAACCGCACCATTTTATCGTACAGATCCGCACGAGCACGTGCGTTGCTAACTTCGTCTTCCAGGAAGGTTCGCGTGCCCATCTTCACGTCCATAACATGAGGATCCCGGAAGCCGTGCAATAGGTCTTGCAGTTCAATAAAACGTTCGCCACCGTATTCCAACTCGCGGTAGTAGCGCGGGATGGCAGAGCGCATGTGTGGGCAGGCGGCGAGCGCTTCGTAAGCGTCACGCTCAGGGTTGTGTGCTGGGTGATCTCCAGCAGCACGACGCTTCCAGACAGTTCCAGGGCCGGCAGGTGCCAGGGAGCCAGGATGACCGGCCAATTGGAACCATTCCGATGAGCGGGATTTCAGCAAAGCATCAGATGCGGGTGCTGACAATTCCAATGCATTCTGTAACAATACAACAAAAATAATTAATTCCGTGTACTTAAGTAACATTAATCCTTTATTCTTTTATTTGTTATCTCTGTTTAGCTTTGTTTGTTATTTCTTTACAATGTAGTTGTAATTATGGAATTAAATTCTAAGGAAGAAAAACGTTTAAAAAAGTATTATGTTGTTACTTACAATAGCTAGGAACTTGAGTAGCTCGGAGGGTTGGGGGGCGGGTGTGGCGGTTGCCGGTGCAGGGGTGGGTGCTTCGACGGAGGATGCGGTGCGCCGCCAACGTTTGAACAGCGCACCCTCATCCTTGCTACGCCAGCGTTCCTCCTCTTTAGCGGGAGTTGCGACCTGAGAACAACAAAAACACACGTTTTAACACCAAATCACTCACTGTTAAACACTTAAGACAACTTCACTTTCACACAATAATAATGTTAAACACAGCACATTGCGATGACGTACCGCTAAAATTTTATTGGCGGCATAGAGTAGTCCACCGGGGCCTAGGCGGCTCAGCATGGACTGGCGGGAGACACTGTTCATTTTGCTGGTGACAGTCATGGTATACGAGTGTTTGCGTAGAAGGCGCGGACACGAATGAATGATAACAATTAGGTACAACGCGGGAAGCGAGCGAGCAAACGTGAGGTAACGACTGCTGCTAGCTAGCGTGTGATGTAAGTGGGAGGGACGCATGCGGCTTTATAGAGACCTCGGCTTTCTCGTGACGTAGGCGCCGCGCCGCCACCCGCTCACCTCCTCACCTACACCTCGACGCCCCTAGTTTTCTTAGCGCCTCTGTTTTCTCAAATACTGAGCTGCATTGATTGACAGGTCATCGCAAAATGTGCACGTTGTTTTTGGATAGGTACCTACACAACTAAAGTGGGCCTAAGTTCCTAAATATATGCGGTTTGGACGCCTTTTGGAACTGTCTTTCATACTTTTACTTTCCAAATAAGCAAAGTAGTCCTATTAGCAAAAATTATAAGCATATTTGTCGTAATAACATTCTTATAATTGCATTAAAGCAGTCTCTTTACTTATTTGACAACTCATAACATACATACTCAAGAGCATTCGTTTTTGTTATTTCAGTCTTATACTTTGCTACAAGACTGACTTAAAATCGTATAGGATACTTGAAGTTGCGTTTGAGTGTAGTCTTAAAACTGTCTTGAGAGCTTTATTTTGCTTGTTGGATTGTTAACGTTCTTTCTAACTATAGGTATTATGTAGAAAAACAGGTACAGATAGATACCTAATTAATTAGGTTTAGGTACCAACGAGAAAGTGCCAAATTATATCTCAAAATCTACCTGTTAGGTATAAAGTTTAGGTAGGTATTTATCCATCTAAGGAACAGTCAGTAGATCCATTAAGACAGTAGATCTATTTAAATATTTTTGACAGCCTCTGTGGCTTTTACACTACTGCGGGAGTCGTCTTTAAAAAAAAAAAGACTTTCTCTTATACTATTTGCTAATAAGTTCATATTACATTTTCGGTACATGTATCTCTACTTAACTGGGATTCTACCAATTATGTAATCTAAGTAAATAAACGGTTATAAATATTTAAACTAAGACAGAGTGTAAATATTATGAAACAATTTGGATCAGATTTTAATGAGAAAATATAACTATGCCGGCTAGGTAGAGACAGGGTACCTATAGATATTCCAGTTTTACACAGGTGCCTAGTTACCTAACCTAGATGCATTTTGAGTATATGCTAATGAAATAGAACCATTCTATTGACGTAAATTGTTAATCTTGAATAACAATTAGGACAATTAAATAGGTACCTACCTACTACATTGTAGGAGGTAAGCACACAGCAACATCTACGTACAAATGTTAGAAGGTAAGTAGGTATGATTAGGCAAACAAAAAACGAATTAGCACATTAATGAAACTTTATACAACACACGTCAACAAACCGTAAGATCCCAGAAGGTCTTTCTACTAACGCAATAGACAAAAACAAAGCACCGTAATAGTTGTTTGAAATATAACCTGAAATCGTGACGTAAGAACGAATGCCCTTAACGTGTGACGCAGGGGAAGGAAGACGCATCGTAATTCGTAACACTGACTGAACAAACAAGCGTGACGGTTAGAATCCAGGCAGACACGACCGCTGAACACGATCCAACGACTGACTAGAAACTACACTGTGACGTCATTGAGCTATATTACTAATATAATTGCGCACAACTTGTTCTACTTATTGATATGACATTACACAAACTTAGACCCGAGTTCACCGACATTGACAAATGGGTCAAAATGGAGTTTAATTACATTTTATAATAGTAATATCTTTCGACAACTCACACAACGCTATCTGATCCTAAACTAAGCATAGCTTGTACTATGGAAACCAGACAACTGATAAACATACTTATATATTTCTAAATATATACATATTATAGATAAATAACACACAGACACAGAATAAACCATCGTGCTCATCACACAAAGTTTTATCCTGGGTGGGGATCGAACCCTCTGGCTTAGCAGTCAGGGTCACTAACCACTAGACCAACAGGCCAGCCAATTATTTTCGTTGCAAAGCATGTAATAGATTTATATAGAAAAGAAGCGAAGAATTTTATTTTACCGAACAATAAGGACTAACGATCACTATATTGCTTCAAATATGCAATTACTTAAAGAACTCTAATTGAAATATTGGTTAAGAGGTAAAAACATCATGACGTGTGCGTCATGATGTTTTTACCTCTTAATTGACTTATCTAATTAAATATCTAGGAATTAAACGTTGTATTTATTATATAACTTTATTTAATACAAATTTTAATCATTAAAAACAAACCTTGAAAATGTACAACGAACCAATGACCCTAAGAAATTAATAACTCTGTGAAAGTAAGTGAGGAATTTGTGTAGAATATGAACATATGTGAGTATATTTTAATTGGGTCAGACAGAGGAAACGTAACGGTGTCTTAGCTATTAATACTAATCTTAAACTGGTTTCGGCACTTTCAACAGGATTACTAGACAAAAAAGAAATAAAAATATACTCTAACTATTGATATACAAAATGACTCTACCCAATGATTTCATAGATTTATTATTCTATGTGTATCGTCAAATAAATAAATAATTTAATAATTTTATGCTAATAACTATTAAGTATTGTTTCTAATTAATGCTATAATGATAATTGATTTCATTTTATTTCATGCTGCAGCAAGTTATCTGACCGATGGGTAGGTACGGTTTTGCTCTACGCAAAAACTTTGATTTGCTCCACGCGTGTCTTGGATTCTAGATGACACTCTCCATGAAATAAGCATGTCCTTAAAGTCTAAAAACACATCAAAAATACACACGTTCAAGCTAAAAAAGTCATGTTAAATATTGCTATCCCATCTATTCTTATATTATAAAGCCGAAGAGTTTGTTTATTTGTTTGAACGCGGTAATCACAGAAACTACTGATTCGAATTGAAAAATTATTTTACTGTTGGATAGCTCATTTACCGAGGAAGGCTACGGCCAATAGAATACGAAAATTTACGCAGACGAAGTTGCGCGGGCGGCTAGTGTAAAATACATCTAAAGCAAGGAGACAGATTTCTAGGCAACAAGATAATTTAAGCGAGTCCCTACCGTTACGTACGTTACATAAAAATCGTAAACAAAGGAATGCGGAGGCTTGGTAGTGTAGAAACCTTGTTACCTAACGATAGAATAAACTGTACACAGATAATATTTGAACTAAGATAAATGCAAGTACTTGCAGATAGTAATCCTGTGGCAATTCATCTTACTGGTGAAACTAGACGACTGTTGTGGTTTATTCTTGGTATTGTGGAGTCACTTTCTCTTATTATAAATGGGATTTATACATTCTTAAGCTAATGCTAATAAGCTCTTTTGTTATGCTTTCGATTATGATTGTATAGGTTATGTAATCAGGGTATGCCATAACTTTACGATTTTTTAACAATCTTTTTTCTACTAAGGCATTAAACATGGTATAAGCTAAATGCCTTAGTTATAAAAAAAAGATAACGCATTTAAAAGTTGCCGTCATTAATATTAGATTATAGAAATATTAGAAATATTAAAAGTGTGTATTAAAAGTGAAACAGAAGACGGTTCTTAAAAAAATGCTTCAAAAATTGGTAAAATGTTATTGCCAGAGAAATTTTACTAGACGCAAATCTACTCATACAACGTCATTCTTGGTATAGTGCAAACCTAAAAGTGGTTTGCTCAGAATTAGTAACGCAATCCAATGGGGTAGTTTTTGGACCATGTTATATTTTTCCATTAATTAATTAATCAATCATTAATTAATTCGTTAATCACTCTAACAGTCTAAATCCTGTTCACAATGTGATTTGAAATGTAATCATCACATAATTTTTAGTATTAAACGAGACGCAATGGGCACGAAAGCGCGAAGAACACAAGACAACTTGAATGGCTTATTCAAATTTATTTTAAAATAAATTTATTTTTTACTATGCAAGTTTTTTCAAATTTTCTTTTTCTTTTTTTTTTTACATGATTTCTTGAAGTAAAAACCTTGTTGGGGTGTCTGAGCTTTGCACTATACCACAAATAACCTTGTATAGAATGACCCGTTTATTAAATGTATGCCACACTTACATAAAGTATATAAATTGTTAAACATGTCGTAATAAAATTGGTTCAGGTGTCCATTTTATTTACCTTTCGTCTGCAGCAAACTATATATTGACTAGAGAAAAACATATGCAAGGTGAAATAGATGTCTACAAATGGTTTGCTCCTTATATGTAGGTAAATGCATAGCCTGATGTATAATAGTATTTCGATTCTTATATTTTATCCTACTCTATCTTATTATTATGTTAATAATATGAAAGAAATAGATTCATTAGCCCATAAATGGATTACAAGGTCGTCTTTGCTGACGAAGATGGTTATTTTTTTTAATTTTCTTAATATTATGCGGGTTGTTGTCATAAATTATAATAGATTAACAAATTAATTGTTTATTTTTACAATCGTTCTTAGTGTAATGACGTAAGTAGAGTTAATTATTTAAAAATGTCTTGCACTAGTACCCAAACTATCTTCGTACTTCAAAAATTGGGGCTGTAACTAACGTTACATACGTGGTGTATTTGTGTGACTAATAGTTTCATTTATAACAAGTAGGTAAGTACTTGGATGACCGAGATTCACTCAGTATTTTTTTTGAATGGCGTTTTCTAAAAATGAAACCATGATCGATTTATCGCCCCCGAAACCCCCTGCATACTAAATTTCATGAAAATCGTTGGAGCCGTTGCCTAGTTGCAGATTATTAGATAGGAGGTACTAATAAAAGTACCCGTGTTCAAATAATCGATGATAATAATAAGGACGCAGTACAGTTTCAAAAGTCAATATCCTCTAACAGTTTTGTTAGCTCGGAAGATTTTTAACAAGATACTTGCATTTCCAATTGGAAACACTTTTTCGTTAACAGATGCGAAGCTTTTGTCTATGTTTTTTATACCTAAGTTCATGGTATCATGGTGAAGGAATAGTAGAAGTAGAGACTGAATGCTTTTCTCCAAGGTAAAGTTATTTTCACAAGATAATCTGTGGTTATATATCCTGTATCCATCATGTTTCTGTATTAGACACCAGAAATCTTCAAATGAAGGTTGCAAGCCCTAATTATTCCCAATCCACGAAGTATTGACGTCAGCAGAAACTATTACCTGTTCAAATACCTAAGATAATAGATTCCTAAAATAAATTTGAATAGGAACATAATGAGGAAAGGGTGGTGACATGCAGAGGTCAGGTCAGGGTCATCACATGTAAGTTATTGCTAGTCGCACTGCGCGGTTGCACTATACGTGAGCTAGGGCTGACCACGCACAATTGTATTGAGAATAACACCATAGTTTTTAAAACCACAGATTCAGTAAAGTAAATATGCTGAAGAGCCTTAAACAAACATGGATTACACAAAACACAAGTGTCTTTATCTTAAGAATTTTATTATCAATATCAGACTATTTGTACGAGGTGTGTGTTAACGTTGTGAATGTGAAATAGTATAGTTTGTCTGGGATGGAGTGACAGCCCTGGATGCACATTGCACTTGGTGCATTATACACCAGACAACGCGTGGCTTTAATGCGCTCTAATGCATGTCTCGAGGCCGTCCGTTTACATAGATTTCTGCTGCACTCTTTGTTATATTAAAGCAAAATAAAAAGAAATACAATATCGCCTTACTAGAATAACCTTGAAAAACTATGTAACAATAACAACATGCCGTTAAGATCTCGCGTAGCTATATATCTTAGAATATTTGTTTATGAGCTAACACGAACGAGTTACTTGGGCAAAAGAGATAGTTGTAATGTATAAGGTGCCTAAATATCTAGTTGATTTTAGATGTTTATATAAATCAATGTATCCGACTGCTGCTAGAGGTCGTGGGTTCGATCCCCAACAAGGATAAAACTTTGTGTGATGAGCACGATGGTTTATTCTGTGTCGGTGTTATTTATCTTTAATATGTATGTATTTAGAAATATATGAGTATGTTTATCAGTTGTCTGGTTTCCATAGTACAATCTCTGCTTAGTTTGGGTTCAGATTGCGTTGTGTGAGTTGTCCCAAGATATTATTATTATATATTTTTGTGCAATAACGTACATTGCGTTTTTAGTCTGATGACTGTCAATGCAATCAAAATGTAGTAGGGTACCTACATATTTGTTTCGTATTTGAAAAAGCCAATTAAGCCAAGTATCGATTGTCCTATTGTTTCTAATAGATACAAAACTAGGTAATATTAGTTTCTGACTGTAACTTCGTGTTTCGATGTGTCGGTATGACAGCTAATGTCAAATATTTTATTTAAAGTTTACTACCTTGACGAATTAATTGGTTCATTAGGCAGCAACGCACATGTCCAAATAAAAAAAAAATGGCAATATAAATAGATATGCTGGTACTTTACATTTTAATCACATAATTTAGATACTTAGGTACTAGTACATTGTAAATACTTACATGTACATATAGACTTGGTAAAAAAAGAGAGAAGCAGTTTAGAGTGTAGTGGTTTGTTTCAGGACCGTCTCTTTGCATGACTGTAGATACGAGGATTAAACTCTTATTTGGCAACGGGAGAAAGGAGTGTGACTGTAAAGAAGTTTACACGACTCCTTTTTTTCCCGTTGTCTTAAAAATATTAATGGGAAATATTACAAATATCCATTTGAGCCAATATTTCCCAGTGATATTTTTAAGAGCTCTACCGTTTACCTATGAGGCAGTATCAGTATACAGAATATTTCTGCAGTCACCGAAAATATTTTTTGCTAGCTGACCCGCGCAACTTCGCCTGCGTAATTTACCCCGTTTTTATAACATTTTTCATGGCTGCTTCGCTTCTATTGGTCGTAGCGTAATGCTATATAGCCTATAGGCTTCCTCGATAAATGGGCTATCCAACAAGATTTTTTCAATTCGGACCAGTAGTTCCTGAGATAATCGCGTTCAAACAAACTTTTCAACTTTATAATATTAGTATGGATAATACGTCCGATTTTTTTCTGATTGAATCGTTTTTTTTGTCATTAGAATTTTTTGTATTACGATTCGTAAGTTGATATAAAAACTGCTCAAAAGCCTAAAGAATATATCTACGACCGACGTAGGTGTTTAACCTTTTGTCATTTCGTTAAAAAGTGGTTTAGTTAAACCTTAAAATTATGCACAACACTTCAACAAAATACCTACTGGTTTAAAGAGATGTTGATAAAAAACCGATACTTAATTTTATATGACCAACATCCGTGAGGATATGCAGTTTCTGACTTATGAGATCATTGACGAGTTTTAATAAGGCATGATTGAAAGGGCAGGTATATCAGTTATATCAATTTTACCTGAGATTGCCATCGATCATAATCGACGGTTCGTTCACAACGTGCTGTAAAGCAATGTGTCTCAGTAAATTTGTTCTGACATGTCGCATTATACGGTGATTTGTAATATATTAAAATACCTCCCGCTCGTCTGCTTCTTTAAATAACTTTGAAAACTATTAAAGGAATTTACCCTAAACCATCTAAGTACCACCTGTTTTCAGAGTTATGACCTACAGGATATTATCGTCGTAATAAAATTGTTTTTTATTGTGAGGTTCAGGCCTTAGACCTCACAAAAAAAACAACGATTTATTTCGGGATCTAACAAAAATGTGGAAGTTGGATGTGTGACAAAAGTAGGTGGCAGGTAACTAGAAGTCACGAGCAAGGGGTTATTAGTATACTTATTACAAATCACCCTGTATATTTAATGAAATTCTACGTCAATGATTGATAAACAGCTTTATGTTTATGCCTTTTTTTGTAAATACTACTAGATTTCATGGGCGTACCTACTAGCGGGCATCAAATCGGGATTCAAATGGTCAAAATTTTTAGAAAGAGCTTCCTCAGGAGAATTCAAGGTTTAAGATAATAAATAGAAGTCTATAAGTCTTCTAGTAAACAGAAGTCCTCATTTGCGGAGTCAGATTCGCAATTGGTCAATGTCATTGAAGTAGAGTCAAATTCCACTACCTCCCCTCTGGAAATCTGTCCGAAATCATAGGTATGCCTATAATATATTTAAGACCGTTGTAATGTAGGTTCTAACAAAGTATACACAATAGCCTGAAACAAAAATAAATAATATTTATATATATATATATCTACTTTGTGCTTTATATTTCGCAACGTACTACACACTGTAGTACCAGTTATATTATGATTACATAATTATGTTGTGAGTTCTAAGAGTAAATTAACCGTGAAATCAGTAGGAATATTACTAACAGTTTTCTTATCGCTATACTGCCTGACTGGCCTGAGGTTTTACACAATAGACACAAATTACCCAGCAAGAAACATATGCGGTCATTTTATAATATAAAAATCTTTACAAATGAAGAAATAAACACATAACTGTCTACCTACCTCTATAGCAACGTATTTATTTTTTAATGGCTGTTTTTGTGCATGTAAAGCGTCATACTTTTGTCCTTTACAATAATAATTGTCTCTGATGACGATGTAAAGAAAAAATAGAGCAACAATAGATGCTGGGTGTAATCGTGTTTACGCATATTGACGGCTCAGTTGTAGTTTTCCAATGTTTGCAATGTGGCTAGAGTCTAGTCATGGCGTTAGCGCTCGTTATGTCCAAATCAAATATGTTTAACAGCAGCCAATGTACCATCAGTTTGTATAACAGACAAATTCGGCACAATCGTCATTGAATTATACGCTGTTTGGATGTTTTAATGGTCGTCGTATGTCCGAAAAAAAGTATTAAAATTAATTTGAGAGCTGTAGACTGTTTCGCGGATTAATAAATAGGTTGAATTAGAAATCGTCATTTGAAAATAACTAGCTACTGGTCTATGAATTCCTATTATAAAATTGTAACTGGCCAATGCAACTGTACATACGCAATATTTAAGAAAACTTAGTCTAATGTTTCATCTCAATACCGCCGCGCCGTCGCTGTCGAGAAAATGAGTTATACATATTTTTAACTGACTCGGTAGGCAGAAATGAAAATCGTACATCAGATTTCTTCGAACTCATGTGTTATAGAGATCCATGCAGATGAAATCGCGGGCAAAGTTAGTACCTAATTACATATTAAATCTTTACAAATCATTCGTGATGTCATGGTTATAACATGAAAAAGTAGAGTAAAAAAATAAATCACTAAGTCATCTAACTAGAAACATGTGACTAAATAGGATACGAATTTTATAGGTACCTAAGAATATTAATTAGGGATTGCACATAAGTTCATACCTAAATGGCTCTCCTTGATTCTCATTAAGAACATTAACGAACAGGCAAACGCGTTTATTAGTAATAATTAATAGAAGCTATAATTAAGTTAAAAAGTAGTTCAGTTTAGTACGTTAACCTTTATGAAATTTACGATATTAACGATTCAGGCCTCTAATAGCAGTACGCGTTCGTCGACACTTTAAAATACACATTTATAATTAACATTCGTTTAATTTAATTGTTGAGTTTAATGGAACTAACTTTGTTTCTTTATGAAAGATATTGCGGGGAAATCGAAGTTTTTCCTACGTGAATTTAAGTTTAAAGTAGGTAATATAAAAAGTATTCGATATGCAAATCGTTCTAGCTTTAGGTAGGCTTTAGATACGGGAAATGGGTAGAGCATCGAGATAATATATACATACGTAGTAGTAATATCCCAATGAAGGAAAATGAGTGGATATCAGTTTTAATTAGGAAATGTAATTTCTCTGCGGTCGTTTTTCCTTAAAACAACCCACGCAATTGGTATTTCTGTTACATTGCAAATAATAATAATAATAATATCTTGGGACAACTCACACAACGCTATCTGATCCCAAACTAAGCAGGGCTTGTACTATGGCAACCAGACAACTGATAAACATACTTATATATTTCTAAATACATACATATTATAGATAAATAACACCCAGACACAGAATAAACCATCGTGCTTATCACACAAAGTTTTATCCTGGGTGGGGATCGAACCCACGACCTCTTGCATAGCAGTCGGATACATTCCCACCGCGCCACAGAGGCAGTCAGAAATGCATTGGAAACATTTTCTATTATCAGTTATCAGTCACAGTGCGTATTCACAGTTGCCGCCATCATTTTCCCCAAGAATGTACATTAACGCGATTATTTTTTTAATAAGCTCTTATACAATCAAGCACAATCGACTTTGACTGCCACTGTGGCGCGGTGGGAGTACATCCGACTGCTATGCAAGAGGTCGTGGGTTCGATCCCCACCCCACTTCCACTTGGTTTCAATGAAATGAAACCAAGTATTCTCAAAAATACGTTAAGTAGATACCTACCTATTACACAAAAGTTCTACTTCCAGCTCATCAAATACAAACGTGGATGTCAATATAGAGCCGATTTCATTCAAGTAGTGACACAAATGTACCCGATATAACGTCAGTAAACTAGTAAGTACGTATTGTTGATAAATATTTTTTTGCTTAATGAAAGTAATGTTGTTCAATAGCGCTGTGTTGTTCTATGTCGAAATTAACTGGATGACGCAGGATGGTGTTTGGTACTGCGCAGGTGTTCTTGTTGATGCAGCTGTTGTGAACCAGCCCAGCTTTGTCAACAGTGAATATTTTAAATTTTAACCGCATCGTGACTCATGTTATGCACTAGAACAACAGAACAAACTAAACATTTCTTCTTATAAAGCGGCGGCAGGCGGTAGGCTAAGGCATCGGTCTCGCAATCGTGAGGTCGTGGATTCAAACCCACGACCTCACGATTAAGTGTAATCACTACCGACGTGAACCCACTCCGAACACAAGAGATAACAATAGAGCTTAGCTGGAGGGGTTAACAGGATTGCTAGTAATGTGGGATCACAATCCCATATTGCTAGTTTACTAAAAAAAAAATCTTCCATATTATTCAAAGCTTTATACTGTAAACAAAACGGACCTATTATTCTTATGAAACTCTATACTTTTAAGTATAATATCATCGTTAGTACCTACCTATATACGCAAGGCGTATTTTCTAAGTATTGTCATTAGTTGTAATGACCTTAAAGGTAATTACAACTAATAAGACTAAAGCTAAACAGTTACTTATTCTATTTTAGTTAGGATCTAAATTTAGTAACATGTTTGACGTAGATGAGCTATTCCTGTGGTTAACCTAACACCTGTGCGATGCTTAGATATCCATGTATGAGTAAATATTCATAATGGGCAAGGCATGTGTCCGTACGCGTCATTGGTAGGTCTTTCGTAATTATTTACTGACCAAAAGTTTCACAATAGGCCGTTAAACGGTGGCCATATGGGTGAGCAAGTATGCCGGAGTGAGCAACGTCTGTATACAAAATAATGACGGTACCTACATAAGGCAACTAACTGGGGCGTAACATGCCTTAGACGTTAGGTAGGGCCCTAGGTGCAGGTACCGGACCTCTCACAAATTAGCAATTGTGTGTGACGCTGACACGGGGGTGGGATTGGTAACGTTCGGGGCCCCCGTAGCTTTGGTATCCCGTATCTATACTAATATAATAAAGCTGAAGAATTTGTTCACAACTTCGTCTGCGTCAATTTTTTCCGTTTTTGCAACATTTTTGATTGATGCTCCGCTCCTATTTGTCATATTGTGATGTTATATGATCTATAGCCTTTCTCGATAAATGGGTTACCCAACACTAAAACATTTTTTCAATTCGACCCAGTAGTTCCTGAGATTATCGCGTTCAAACAAACAAACAAACTCTTCACCTTTATAATAGACTAGCTGACCCGCGCAACTTAGTATAACAATTTTCCCCGTTTTTGCAACATTTTTTATTGCTGCTCCGCTCCTATTGATCGTAGCGTGATGTTATATAGCCTATAGTCTTCCTTGGGCTACCCAGAAAAAAAATTCAAACAAACTCATCACCTTTATAATATTAGTATAGATGATAAAATTATCAAGAGCAGGCGAGGATAGTTGGAAAACCCCGCGCCGTACGGGACGTAGCCGTCGCTAAGCTACCATCAGTCGACCCGTGACCACGATCGGTGCAATTCGATCGAGACATAAAGTTAATAAAAGGTACCTTTAAATAATTCACACAATTAAGTCCTGATATATATCTAATGTGTTCAAAGGTGCCGTGCCTATAATCGATACTCAAGCAAAGTACGTATGAAGCTTACCTTCTATACTCTAGGTCTTTTGTGACCGTGATTAAAGAGTCACAGTGTGACATAGAGTAACGAGTACATCAACTACGTGCGCAAAGCTCATAGATAATATTTTTATTGTGAAACTTCGTATGTATAATATTTTTACATAATATTGTTTTGTTTACGATAAATGGAGGAAACAGTGTTCCTGTTATCGAAAATTCCCACTACCACACTTGTTATATTACTGCTTAGGGGATTTCCTATAAATCAATGTGAATTATGTACATATATCTTTTTTTAAGCACAGCTTGACTACATCTGTTCAATGGGTAAAGTAATAAATAAATAAATAACTTCCGACCAAAGCCAATCTAGTCAGAACCTGCCAGACAACAGGTAAACTGACTCATACAGGTATTTCGAAATAGGTAAATTTAAAGCAATGGGGGGATAGATACTACCGAAATTATTGCTTATAGTAATAATAATAATAATAACCTTGGGACAACTCACACAACGCTATCTGATCCCAAACTAAGCAGAGCTTGTACTATGGAAACCAGACAACTGATAAACATACTTATATATTTCTAAATACATACATATTATAGATAACTAACACCCAGACACAGAATAAACCATCGTGCTCATCACACAAAGTTTTATCCTGGGTGGGGATCGAACCCACGACCTCTTGCGTAGCAGTCGGATACACTCCCACCGCGCCACAGAGGCAGTCCAGTCCAGTAAGTAAAAAGGTTAGTGTTACCACTCCTTAAAATCGTCCAATTAGCGAATCCAAATACGTCATACGTAATTGCACTGTTTGAAAATGCTAGTCGAAAATGCGGTATTGTAATTAGGATTCTCATGCATTTAACGCTACGAACGTTGTTTAATTAAAAATAATATGCTTCTTTTTTATATCATATTAGCAGGTAATTAGTTGGTGAAATGTAGGTACCGCTTTTTGTGTAACATTTTTTCTTGTAAAATTCATAATATAATGGATTGTAATTGATGGGTTTTTTTTAATGATGACGTAGTCTTTTTGTTGATTTCGGATTAGGAAACTTCACCAATCCCAAGCCTAATCACTATATGAATGAGTAATTTTGTGGGAAGTCTTCGGTTCATTTGGCTATATGATAAACGATCAATTTTTGATATATTCATAATTGATTAACCAATTTGAGCAGCACGTGGTTGGAAGTTAAAATATATAGCATAAAAAAAATATATAGCACTACGAATACATTTTTTTTTTATCCAAACTCAGTCTGAAGTCAACGCACTTATTAGACACTAGCTGACCCGTGCAACTTCTTCTGCCTAAATTTTCCCCGTTTTTGCAACAACAAATGAAAAACATTGCTGTTCCGCTCCTATTAGTCGTAGCGTGCCTTATGCGTGTTATACGAGTATAGCTTATAGCCTTTCTCGATAAATGGGTTATCCAAGAGTAAATTATTTTTAATTCGACCCAATAGTCCTTGAGATTATCGCGTTCAAACAAACAAACAAACTCTTCAGCTTTATAACATTAGTATAGATAATCTCATATGCATAATTTCTATCAATCATCATAGCAATGGGTGAAAGGAAAAACATGTGAAACGCCACTTTGTGGAAATTAAAGATTGAAAAAATTGGCGTTTCAATTGTTCTTCGTCTCTCCCATCGATAAACAAAACAAATATAATTTACTAGATGTCCCGCGCAACTTCTTCTGCGTAAATTTTCCCCGTTTTTGCAACATTTCTCATTGCTCCTCCGCTCCTGTTGGTCGTAACGTGATATTATATAGCCTATAGCCTTTCTGAATAAATGGGCTATCCAACAGTGAAAGATTGTTTCCATTCGGATCAGTAGTTCTTGAGATTACCGCATTCAAACAAACAAACTCTTTAGCTTTATAATATTAGTATAGATAAGAAAGCTTACACTGTACAAATGTAGGCAATCTAAGAACACAACAAGGTCCTATATGTATTAGTATGGTAAGAAGCATTGTGTACTTAAGAGTTCGTTACAGCACGAAACGCTCGAACAATTCGGGGTCAAATGTTAATAATATCGGCAAGCGGAAATCTGATCTTGCGAATACAAAATAACAGACCAAGTGTGGTCTAAAGCGGAAGACAAGAACAGGGGCACCATGGCTTGAGGAAAATAAGATAAACAGGGCCAAGGCATACTACGATTTATACTGCCACTAGAAATCATGTTTAGTCAGTGAAGTAGGTACGTGTCGATGTTATACCTTATCTGTTAGCAAAAGGCAAATAGGTTTTGGATTGGTAGGTATATTTTTTGCATAAAGTACATTTGGAGATTGTCGTTTAGAGGAATTTGATGGAAAATACGCAGAAGACTTGATAAGTAATACCGATAACCGTTCAATAAAGGCAACTGAAGAAGGAAAAGAAGCGGTGTGGACTGTGCAGATACTTAAGTTGATGTGATGTTCTAAAAATAGATACAATTAACAGGATAAAAAGCATAGGCACTTGGGCGTTTAAAAAAATGTTTGTATAATCAAACGCATCGACAACAATGCATTGTAGCATTTTATTTTACCACGCAAGTCATCCCTATAAAATTTTACAATGAAATAAAATACTTATCAAAATGATACAATTAGGTTATGTTCTAAAGTTCAAAATGTTGCTATCACGTAAGTACTAAAATAAATTTCACTTCTAAATCCGTCATACTAATGTTGTTTATAGATAGTCGAAGAAGTTGACACTAAACGCAGTTCCACGGCAGGTTAAACTAGTTCAGATTGGTATAACTAGTTTATTCTAATATTAAGAATGAGTGGTTTTGGCTAACTTTAGCCAGAAACTGGATCTACTACAGTAATATAATTTTAAAAGTGATACAACGGGACGTGATTCGGTATTAAAACAATGCAGTAACGGAAGTAATGAATGGAAGTACGTAGTCTGAATCATATATTTTAAAAGGAAATGTTATCAGCGCAATTCTGTATGTAGAGATGTTGCCAAAGCATGAATAAAACAAAGTACTTGCTTAAATATATGTGAATTTATTGGCAAAGCCACCACATCCATTAATGAATTAAATTAAAAAAAATATTTTAATACAAAATACTTATACATTTATAATGTTAGCGTTCTCCTATGACTTCAATCGCGTAGATCATGATTGACGTCTGCCTCAATATTGTCGGTAGGTGCTAAATTTAAAAAAACCGGGCAAGTATATCGGGCCGGGCCATGCACAATATAGGGTTCTGTAGCTGCCGAACTCCCATCAATGCGGTATAAGAAGAAGAAAATTTTGTGACTTCTCACTTGGTCGGCTGTTATTCGCAAACTTTTAAAGCTTTGATAGTTTTCCTCTTAATTTCAATATATAGGTAAATATATATACTATTCCCCTGATTTTTTTACCTGGGACTTTAACAATTTTTTTACTTTAAGGCTTCATATTTCACAAACGTATCCCTTAGTCGAAAAATGATTTAAAACCAAATATTTTTAAAAGATCTATCTAATGATACCCCACACGATGGGATAGGTGAGAAAAAAAATTACATCCCCACTTTACATGTAGGGGAGGTACCTTAAAAAAGGTTTTTTTAAGATTTTATTTTACCACTTTGTCGGCGTAAGTAATATGGACATCCATGCAAAATTACCTCTTTCTAGAACTAACAGTCTTTGAGCTAAACTGCGAACATGGCGAAACTATAACGGTTCCGTTTTGCCATTTTGGCTACGGAACCCTAAAAACCTTTCAGTGGTTCCACTTCAGTGTGGTCGAGTACTCAAAATTAAAATAATATTTACCCATATGTAACATACAAGAACGTAGATAGGTACTGAAAATTGATGGTTAACGCCGAAATTGGGTTTTGAAAGTGTCCGGTAACATTACTTACAGTATTTTACTACCAAGTCTACACAGATCAATTTATACTGTACCGACTAATATGTTCAAGAAAGTAATAGATAGGTAAGTATGTTATACAAGAGTGTTACATACCTCAGTATATATTTAGGTTACCAATCGCTACAGGTAATAAATCAAAACATGAATGCTCTCTCCTACGTCAGCATATACGTGGATATACCCTATATATGTAACCTATTACAACACAAGTGAAACACATTGTATAGATAATTAATATTTCATTAGTAACATATTTTTAAGTTTCTAATGATGTTTACATCACTCTATGGTATCTTCTGGGTTAGTACATATTTAAAAAGTTCACCAACGCTGGTTTCTGGCTTGTTAAGGCAACAATCAACTGACAACTTCTATCAATCCATTGTTTTTATTTTTCCTCTTCCAGGATTATGGCTCGCACATTCTGTGCATCCGCCAGTTTCAAGTTTATTTTCTTTCTAGTTTTCTTCTTTGAATTACAAAGTCTCGTTCTTATCCAGTTATCATGTATTTCAAGTAAGTACCTATATTTTAAACGCGGAGCTGTGTTGCCGCCATTTTTGCAACCCAAATCTATTACTGATATTAGGACAATAGATTTGACAACTCTGCTAGTTAATTTTGGCGTTGACAAACTTTTCAAAAACTAAGTAAGTAGGTTCTTCTCTGTCTCTGTCTTTAGAAGACACTAGCTACAGCTATGTTGTACCATTTTCAACTTTATCAAATTAATAGTGTAGCAGATTTATATTACCGATTCAATAAAGAAAATAATAAAGTTAAATAAGAACTCCGTAATCATAACTTATTATGGTCAAAACTTTTAGCAATAAGACTTTAGTTTTAAAGCTTTACCTATATTGGTCTGAAACACTATTTGGTTCCATCTCAATTTATAAGCTACAAGATTAAACCGTGAAGATCAACATCAAATCCAATGTCGTAATTAAATCTAACCTAAAAACACCCTATTTAACAGTATTTTGATTATTTGAATGTCAAGGGTAAGCCTAACCAGGATCTAGAAAACCAGCAATTATTGGAAGCGTATCATAAATTATAAAATGTATTATTTATTAGTATTTAAAACAATCATCAGATACCTAAAGCAGCATGATATTATTAAATTATCAATTAATTGCGATCGAAACCTGTCGAGTGAGTGGCGATTAGTATCTATGAGAAATTGAACAAGATACCTATGCCCAGAATTGGCATAAATTGTGTGATGGCAATGAAATTAATAGTTATCAGAGACGAAGGGCTTAAATTCTTTTTTTTTCTTTTTCTTTTTTTACAAGCCCTGTGTTGCGGGGGAGTTTACAAACATACAAGTTATGGACACAAATTGTCATAAGGTAAACGGATACATCAATATATGTTGCTGGACTGGTTTGTTTGTTTGTTTGTTTAAACGCGCTAATCTCAGGAACTACTGGTCCGATTTGAAAAATTCTTTTTTTGTTGGATAGCCCATTTATCGAGGAAGGTTATAGGCTATATAACATCGCGCTACGACGAATAGAAGCGGATAAATGTTTCAAAAACGGCGAAAATTTACGCAGACGAAGTTGCGCGGGACAGCTAGTCTAAGATAAAATTGAATTGCCTAATTTCACTCTACATTTGTAAAATTATAAGTATTCACACATATCTACTTACTTTACAAATGATTAATAGCTGGAATACATTCCGTCAAAAGTCACATCACATGTCTAAAGAAATATGGTAAGTAGTCATTAACCATTTGTACAAATTAATATGTATTTAATTAACGGTTTACGTCAATCCAGTATTGTCGCTATGAGTAATTATTACTAAGCAGTCTTGTAGTTCAGTCTCATCAAATTACGCACGAAGCCTTATTACTTACTTACTATATCTACCGAGAAGTATGTAGTCATACAGTTAGCTTCCTCCTATTTTTCCTATATTTAACTCTTCGAAGAGGATAACAAAATGTCTAGTTCTAAGTTGTGGCATAGAACTGTTGTGGTTATTACGTGTCATTTGGTATTCTGCATCAGAAACCGTACTTGCGAATACATCTAGTGTTGAATTACTATTTCATAGTCAATATTTGAAGATTATATTGATGACACAAGTTCTCTGGTAAGAATTTGCTATACCTACGCCAAAATTGTTGAACAAACAGATTTAGGAGACTTTAAAAATCGATGAAGCTCATACTAAAGTACATTAGTACATATAATGCAAAATATAAGTTTAGATGAGCTAAGATACCTACTCTTTATTGTACATCAATTAGTAACTTATTAAGATGATAATAATAAAATTACTAAGATGGCACTTAAAGCTAGTGGTACAAGAGGTGGTTTTATCGCATGCTGCGATTTCTTTACTAAATGATTGTCTTGCTAAGGCACGGTTGGGTACTTCTATTCGAGTGCCTGATTGAAGTACGATTTCCATGAAAGGTTTTCTTTAAACAAACAAGTTAAAGGCTTGATAACTGAATCAAAATTCAGGATACATTGCGGAAGAGGGAAATCGCAAACATCCTGGTATCCTTGCAAGTATCCTGTTGAATAGATCTTATAAATACAAATGTGATAATTTTACCTTCCAACCTAGTATTCGTTTGTTTGCCTGTATAGAGAGCTGACGTCGACAACATGATTTCAAACTACAAAATCAATTGAAGAATTTTGCAAAATACACACAAATGTGAATTCAAGTAAGTGGAGGATGTGAATATAAAGAGTGTCTGTACTATCTCTGTATAATTGTTCATATAATAATAATAATAATGATAGCCTTGGTGCTCCCCCCCCCCCAATATAAACAGACAAAATCGTAATAGGCAACTTATTAAAGGGATGTAACATTTTCAAAAACTCGCTTTTCTAAATCTCTTGTTTACGTTGTATTTAGTTAATAAAATAAGCATATTTGTCTTTACTTTGTTGAATAAATTGGTTTTAGGTATCTAGTTATTCATTTATGCAATTATATTTTTTGCTTTTTCTGACAATTTATACTATTTTTAGACAATTCGTGTATAAATTGTGGACACTGTAATGATTTTTATCACTATAGAGAACCAAGATAGGATTTTTTCTCAAGGACAACCGATACGATCAAAATTGACGTGTTTTGTACCCATAATGATTTGTCGCATAAACGTGATCAAAATTAAATTATCAAAGAATTCGCATAATTTAGTATCGGCCTTCGTTTTAGTGTGCTAGTGCACTTCTTCATTAAAATGCAGGAGACGGCAAATGCCTTTATGAGTTAACATCGTGATGTTTTGTTGGAGATTATACAGTAGGTACTTAAGAAGCGATGACAAGATAAGGAGAACTCTTGAATACTAAGTAGTTTTCTGTAAATGATAGTGTCCGTTTACAGGCTACTTTTCCTGTGTAGGTAAGTACATAACATCGCATCGATCTTTATGAAATAGGGCGCATCTCACAAGGCTAGAATTTACGTCACTTGGCCACATTACATTATTCACAAAACATTTCGACACTTTAAAGTCGACTTTAAAGGAATTCATATTTATTCGCATTTTTTGTGTCCCTAAAACATTGCGGTGTACAATACATAAATGGTATTACATAAGAGTAATGTTGTGTATACTGTTTACACTTAAATGTCGGCAGTATGCAAAACAAGACTTTCCATTCTTAGATTCTAGAAGCGTATCGGTATTTTGATAATTTTATACAAAGTGCTCGTTAAAGGGTATGTTTAGATATAATACAATAATATATCGTGGATATTTTTTTACATTTTGTATTAAAGGATTGATTTGGACGGCTTTAGATGCGAAACTCTGTATCACGTGTCAATAAGTACATCTATCAACGACGTAGCTTTAAAACTATATATAATGATGATGATGATATCTTGGGACAAGTCACACAACGCTATCTGATCCCAAACTAAGCAGAGCTTGAACTAAGGAAACCAAACAACTGATAAACATACTTATATATTTCTAAATACATACATATTATAGATAAATAACACCCAGACACAGAATAAACCATCGTGCTCATCACACTAAGTTTTATCCTGGGTGAGGATCGAACCCACGACCTCTTGCATAGCAGTCGGACACACTCCCACCGCGCCACAGAGGCAGTCAATAAAAAAATATATACCTAGTGGTACGATAAATAAGTGTAATTTAAAGTAAATGCTTGTTGATCTCCCTTACGCTGTAACAGAGTTTATTGACGTGGCTTGATGAAGTAAAATTACTGATAAATTATAATTTGTATTCTCGTAATAATTTAATGGTATGGCTGGCTAATCTAGTACTTGTTGAATGATATACAATAATTAAAATATTTACTTATGACTAAATAATTTATCAATAATCATATCCTTTAAAGAAGTGATTTGACTGCAGTGTAAACTGTATATACACAAATATATGGTAAAAATTGGCATTTAAAAAAAGGGCTTTTCTCACGGCTTTACTCTTGCGAAATTTGCATTAAATGAAGAATCATTCTATTCCAAATTTCGTGTGACGTTTATAAGCGTTGCATTTTTTAACCTAAGTGGTATCCACCACTGAAGCACAATACATACCTACACTATCTATACTAATACTATGAAGCTGAAGAGTTTGTTTGTTTGTTTAAACGCGCTAATCTCAGGAACTCATGGTTCGATTTAAAAAAATCTTTTTTTGTTGAATAGCCCATTTATCGAGGAAGGCTATAGGCTATATAATATCACGCTACGACTAATAGGAGCGAAGTAGCGACGAGAAATGTTGCAAAAACGGGGAAAATTTACGCATACGAAGTTGCGCGGGACAGCTAGTATTATATAAAGCTGAAGAGTTTGTTTCTTTGAACGCGATAATCTCAGGAACAACTGATCCGAATCGAAAAATTATTTTACTGTTGGATAGTCCATTTATCGAGGAAGGCTATAGGCTATATAACATCACGCTACGACCAATTTACACAGACGAAGTTGCGCGGGACAGCTAGTAGGTACTTAATAAAAATGAACAACAAAATGTAACACGCCTTTACGAATATCTAAACACATCATTTAAAAAAAAAATGTTTACCTGCTGAACAGATCTATAACAATCATAACAATCACAATTGTTTTATTATGCTGTCGCAACTACTACTATACAAACAACATTATTTGTTACACACTGGGAAATATATGTTTTTCAATTTCCTTTGGCGTATCTGTATAACTCAGTATATCTAACACGTGCACTTGCCGTCCTTCTAATATGTAGATAATGTAACATTGTGCAACAGGGTGAGGACAAGTTCCTATTTGTCGTGTGTCAGATCCGGAAAAATCGGGTGCTCTAGTGATGTTTATCGACAGGCCTGTTGGTCTAGTGGTTAGTGACCCTGACTGCTAAGCCGGAGGTCTTATAAAACTTTGTGTGATGAGCACGATGGTTTATTCTGTGTCTGGGTGTAATCTATACTAATATTATAAAGCGGAAGAGTTTGTTTGTTTGTTTAAACGCGCTAATCTCAGGAACTACTGGTCCCATTTCAAAAAAACATTTTTTTGTTGGATAGCCCATTTATCGAGGAAGGCTATAGGCTATATAACATCGCGCTACGACTAATAGGAGCGAAGCAGCAATGAGAAATGTTTCAAAAACGGGGAAAATTTACGCAGACGAAGTTGCGCCGGACAGCTAGTTTATTTATAATATGTATGTATTTAGAGAGATATATAAATATGTATGTTATAAATGTTGATAAACTTTCGCGATTTGTACACATTATGAAAATATATATATTACGGGTCTTAATCACGTGAATAATTTAAGGTAAAATACCTTGTTTATTGCCCGACGTTTCGACCGTATTGCAACGGCCGTGAATACTTTTATTTAAATTATTATATGGTATTGCTGGCTGGTATTTTATCTTAAATTATTCACGCGATTAAGACCCGTAATATATATATTTTCATAATATGTACGTTTATCAGTTGTCTGGTTGCCATAGTACAAGCTCTCCTTAGTTTGGGGTCAGATGACGTTGTGTGACTTGTCTAACTAAAATTGTATTACGCCAAATGTTCTGCCATTAGAGTACGCGATTTTTAATGGGTGTGATGTTTAACTGATGTTGTTTTGTTGAACGATGTTTAAATTGTCGCGTGTCGGATCTGACACACAAGTGGGACGGGCCCTGACAATGTGGTATTATAGTTCACTAACATTATGACACCAAATCAGACGCGAAAACAAAGGGGGGGACAACAGAGGATTTGCCCTCCGCCTCCCAGACTCGAGTGAATGACCTTTTTTGAGGGAGAATTTTGACACTAGATCAGAGTATTTAAACAGGCATTTGCCCCCCCCCCCCCCCTTGGTAGTTGTGGATATGGTGTACCGGTGTTAAATGAAATGTACCCCCCCCTGGGGGGGGGGTACATTTAATTTATTACAACCGGTTTTATTACAACCGGTTTTATTACAACCGGTTAAGTGTGGTCTCTCGCATGACTGGTCATGCGAGAGACCACACTTAACCGGTTGAGTCAGGTGTTGCCCCCCCCAGAACATAGTTCTGGATCCGCGCCTGCACCAAATTATAGGCACAGTCAGGTACAGTCAGTCCCATAATAAGAGCAATATTTAAAATCGTCAAAGAATGAATAAAGCCATATTTTTTTCATTTTTAGTTTTATTCTACGGTGACTATCTCGTTGTAACGAGAATTTCACAACTTTGATGGAAGGTATTCGTGTTGAGTCGGTTTGAATATCAGCAAATGTTGACAACACCTAACAAACAACAAACAAACGTCATCTAACATTATACACGCCGAAAAATAGTAACAAATTATGTATTAGGATATAAATTAAGAATGAGTTGAATATATATTATCAATTATTTATTTATGCACCTATTTCATTAAAATATACACACGTAAGTATTTTCTAAGTACGTACGTAAACATACCTACAACATAACTGAATATAACATTTTATTTTTTGACTATGACGCACACCAAGAATTTTAATCACTTACTTAAACCTACTTACTACATATTTCTATTCTCAGTTCTCTTTCTATTGTTTGTAATACGTGTATTTGAAATTAAATATTTTTCTATTTATAACGATATTCTCAAATAACAATTCATGTACCTACTACCCGCTGTTTTTATTTACATTTTATATAAGAAAATATATTACGTCTTTATTATGTTACCTATTACATTTATTAATAAGTAATGAGCTGTAGGAAAAAGGGACAAAAACAGTTTAACAATGAACATGTATTTTCCATTTGGGTCGAATCTAAAATTGATTGTAAGTATCTTCGTCTGTGTCAATTTTCTCTGTTTTTTGCAACATTTTTCATTGCTGCTTTGGTCCTATTAGTCATAGCGTAATGTTTTATAGCCTATAGCCTTCTTCGATAAATGGGCTATCCGATAGTAAAGTATTTTTTAAAATCAAACCAGTAGTTCCGGCTATTATCGCGTTCAACCAAACAAACAATTCTTCAGCTTTATATATTAATAACCCATAGATTTAATTTGCTCATTCGCGCAACTTCGTCTGCGTACATTTTCCCCGTTTTTGCAACATTTTTTATTGCTGCTGCATTTTTTATAAAGTGACAAATCAACAGTAAAATATTTTTTCAATTCGGACCAGTAGTTCGAGATTATCGCGTTCAAACAAACAAACTCTTCAGCTTTATAATATTAGTATAGAATAGCATGTTTTTTAACTCTCGAAAGAAGTCGTGCTACACTCCCTAAGAACAATGCACACTTTAGAAAACTGTACACAGGTGTAGATTAAGATTAATAAAGAGATCGTTTTATTTTTCACATTTGTAGGAGTAACAAACTGGAGATCGGATTAACCGATGACGTGTCCGGTTAACAATTCAAATGTCTATCCGGTCTGCTTAATACAACAGATTACCAAAAAGATGCAGCGGCTTTCCTCCGCTACCTGCTCTTCGGAACGCAAAAAACAGTTGGTATGCACTTGTTTTTGTATGTTTCTTTGTGCCGATTTTTATCCTTTATGGACGATTGTTCGTGGACGGCTTATTTGTACCGCCCTGCTCTTGCTTGCCAGGCTGGTTGCCACGCGTCTGAACGCATCATTAGCCTATGTGCTAATCCAGACTTTAATCTGTGCCAAATTTCATCCAGATCCGTTAACAACAAACATCCAACCATAAAAACAATAATATTATAAGAAGGATTAAATAAACATCATCATAATGTTATAAACTTTTAAAACAACCATTAATCATTATTATAAAACCTCAATAACATAATGTGTCATATATTGATCATTATATCATAATACGAGCGAGTTAAATCTGTAATTAATTCAATCTACTACTGTATCTATTTACTTAGGTAATTCCTCCATGGTCGGTTTGATTCGAACATCGGCCTTCATTTTCGATTTGTTTAAATTGTCTTTAGTGACAATAAAGTTGTCCGCTTCTTTCTAAATGACTCTATACCTATGAGATTAATCCATATATTTATACTAAACAAATCAATTACGACCGGTCTCAATACCTTATCTATCGTTAACTCTCTGTTAAATAACTAACTCTACTAGGAGCAAAACTGCATTTATTTTTTTGACGCGATAACGTCTTATAAATCGATGGCACGAAAAAGTGCCACGTTCCGTCACGTTCCGCCTGCTGATAGGTTGAAGTATTGTGACAGCTTTAGTGGACTCGCGCGCTTGCGCCCGGCTCCACTAAAGCTGTCACAGTCATGGTTGTTGAATTACAATGTCATCAATGTTAATGGCGATTGCAGCGACATGCAATACAATTGGAGAAAATAAAAAATAAAGTAAAAAAGCTGTCACAGGCATGGTTGTTTATTAAAATGTCATGAATGTTTTCTTATGACGTTATCACGTAATATTTTCGTCCGTAAATCGACTTTACAGACAACCATTTTTTTTTAAATTGATTTTAACAATAAGTAGGTATTATACAATTTTATTAACATTATATTTTCTCCCCAAACTGTGACGTGAATACCGTCGACAAATAGAAAACCCGAAAGGTGTTCTATTTGATGAAGTGTTAACTATTTTTACAAACAGTTATCTGTAGATAAATGATTAAGACTGGCCGATTTGATGAGATTTGGTGTGAAGGTATCAAGGTAGTTCGAAGCATAGGGAAGGATATATTATGGTTCTTATTGCGTTAACCGGTAATCTATACTAATATTATAAAGCTGAAGAGTTTGTTTGTTGGTTTGTTTGTTTGTTTGAACGCGGTAAACTCAGGAACTACGAATCCGAATTAAACTGCTTTCTATATACTGCTAGAAAACTAATTTAAAAATTAGTTTTCTAGCAGTATATTAATTCAAAATAAACGTTTAACGTTTGTCAGTCATGTAAAATTTTGATACCTGGCGCGTCAGTAATGCGTTATGGAATCCAGTTAACTGACGGAAAGGTATTTCTTTGCACTCATGTGACGTAATATAAAAAAACAGTCTTTATAAAATGTTTAGATTTTTTGCGCTCTCCTCCCGGTCTATTATATTGGTATTAGAACAATACTTTAGCCTTTTATAAATCAGGCGTACGTAATAGGTAGGTATAATTTTATTGTATTATGTCAAGGCTTTTTCTGTGGTACCTACAGAAAATGATGAAAGATTTGATAATAAAAAGTTTAAACGAAAAAACAAAACAATAAAAAGATGGTTACTTTAAACAATTATATGCATAAATATTTGTGTTAAACAAGATACACAGTAGTGACGTACGTTTACGGCATTGCAGATAACACTTCAGGTTAAAGGTGCCAACTAGGAAGTACAGCCTTAGACACGACTTCCGGTATTATCAACTCCGATGCAAAAGGTACTCAATCAATATGTCACTACTATGTAATATGAAAATAAAGGTGTCACCTGACTTACGTACAGGACGGCTTTGAATTTAAAGTGTAGTTCAATGTCTAAACAAGATAATATCACACTTGAATGAATGAAAGACATAAACAAAGATGGCGGGAGTGCGTACGACAGTACACATACACCCTGAATCGGAGCCAATAGCAATGGCGGGATCACAGTAAATTCTGACCCTTGTGAAAACCGAACCATATGAGCGTACCCAGTAGTACCATTTTTTCTGGAGGGGTTTTTGTAATTGGGGGGGTGGGGCGGTGCTTTAGATGGTACAATTGTAAACGCCGCCGGTCAAATGTAAACAGTGTCTTTTCAATTTCGGGGGGTGGGGGGGTGGTTCAACTTTTGTTTCATACTACTAACAACGCTAAGTATATTGTATACTAATATTATAAAGCTGAAGAGTTTGTTTGTTTGAACGCGGTAATCTCAGGAACTAGGTACTAATCCTAATTGAAAAATGCTTTCACTGTTAGATAGCCCATTTATCGAGGAAGGCTATAGGCTATATAACATCACGCTACGACCAATAGGAGCAGAGCAGCAATGAGAAATGTTGCAAAAACGAGGAAAATTTACGCAGACGAAGTTGCGCGGGACAGCTAGTAAGTCATAATTTTTAATGCAATTTGTACTAAAATGTTGTTACTTCTCACTTGGTAGGCTGTAACACAACAGTCCTAAACTTGTAAAGCCTACTTAACTGTGATAGTTTTACTTTCAATTTAAGAATTTTGTCACACCTCCAAAAACAATCATTTACCTGGCAGGGGGGGACAGACATAGAGACAGACGGGCATGGCAAAACTATAAGGGTTCCCTTTTGCTATTTTTGCTACGGAACCCTAAAAAGATTCTGTTATCTAACATGTCATTAAAGTTAGATTAAAGGTCATGCCTTAAAAAATACAAAATATACTTTTAAAATGGATAACAGAGTCAACGAAGTTCACGCCTTTAAAATACATTTTTTATTATCAGACTGACATCTGTTGTCACAGGAAACTTATTTCGTTCGTCATGGGGGGCCATAAATTCGTCGGTTATGTGTTGATATTGCGTTGTATCATGACTATCAAACAACGGAAACCGTATATCGCAGTGTTGTTTTTGTCAATATTCGCTCGTAGAAGTAGCTTAAATAATATTCAAATATCATTTTATACAGGATATATAAGAACACGTAGTAAACATAAGATTTGATGTAATTTCTTGACATTATATTTTACCATTATATGATTGCTTACGCTTCAACATATCTGATGACAAGGAATTAGACCGGTTCCCTGTCAGTAATGGCCCACGTAGTAGCTACGGACCTCCCCTACATTTAAACGTAAAATATAAGTCAAGCAAATCTTATGTAAGTAAGTAGGTACCTACATACCAACGTATAATTATTTAATTTTGATCGTAATATCTATTTCTAGGATATTAAATAGATATGAGACATAATAAAACTATAAGAAAAGAAAACCATTGTCCGATTAATTCAGAGTGGTGAGATTTTACTTAATACATAAAATATAACTTTATACCCACACTTATAAAACAAATCATCAAAACAAACAGATATTATGTAATGATTTTGTTTAGGGGGCTATCTTATTATCACTTCTACAGACCCCAAACATAATAAAATTTGTTGCCAAGTTAAAATATCTTATCTACGTTTGTAATTAAGATTACATAGGTACATACCTCTCATCGGATATAAAAGATTCATCCAAGTGAAATGAAATATTGCCAAAAGTATTTAAGAAAATTATCAAGTATGTAGATGAAAAGCGTATTGAATTTTCTATTAGGGAGGTGCAAAGTACCTACATATATTGAGTATTATTTAAATTATGAATTTCTCCTTAACAACATTCCGTTACACAGAAAGGTATGGTCAAATTCAAGGGTGTTTACATAAATTGCACTCAATTCTAGTACTAAAATTTATCAAAATCAAAGCAATGGACCATGGAATTTCACAATTCTGTTAATAAATGTTGTAAAACTTTCGCGATTTTTACACATTATAACATGATATATACTAACTACTACTAATTAAATATACTACGGCCGTGGTCACGGGTAGACTGCTGCAGCAGTCTCAATGAACACAGCCGTTGCGGTCGAAACGTCGGGCAATAAACATTATTGGGTATTTTACCTTAAATTATTCACGCGATTAAGACCCGTAGTATATATAATTTTATAATTAATACTGTTAATGATTCCTTTATTTATCCGTCGGTTAAAGTGACGATTTAAAAATATATATTAAACCTAGTAATGCAATCGGATTCTACCTACATCACGGGAGATGCTATACCTTACTTTCCGCTGTATCTACACTGCCCGCTGCTAAAATGTGACACACCTTTTGTAACACATTGTAAATATTTTAGCAAACGGGTAAATAATATTTTATTATTATTATACTTATTATACTTTAATGTCGTTTTATTTGAATAATATTCAAGATTGGATGCTATATAACTATCATAAATTATTCATAAATTACATATATATAAAAAGCAGCAAGTTTTTGACCCGCACTTAATCGCTTACATTTGCGTCAGAGCGCGTCACATACCAGCCTGTCGCTGACTGGTCGCCAGTGGTCGGACGGCTTATTCAACAATGACATTAATACGTACAATAACAGAGGTTATCTTATATTTAAATATAAGCTGAAGAAACATACAATGCTATTTTTGTCGGATAGCAAAATCATAATAACTGTCGTCGAATGCTCATAATGTTTATTGACTTTAATATAAAAAGTTACTAGACATGGCTTTAATAATGATGAAATCAAAAGTTAATATGCAGTAGAAAATTTTATGGTCGCATCTAATTGCGTTTAATATTGCGTTTAATACGAGTATGATTCTAATACTTTATGTCTATATTTATGCATTAATCTATTTACAATGTGTTTGCATCCGGCATAATTCATTTATATTAAAGTACCCGTACACACATTTATAATCAAAACATAAATACATTGAGACAGACAGATTTAGACATCACATAGGCACTGGAAGTAAACGCTATAAAACAGCTTCCAATCCGTGAAATGAAGACCTACCAACATACTCCTCCTTAGTTTTTCAACGTTTATAAAGTAATGATGAAACTCAGTACTCTTTTGCGGTATTAAAAAAACAATATTGAGAATATTTTTAAAGTACCTATTACAATGGCTTACGCACAAAACTTATATTGTTTTTACAAGATAAAAAGTTCAAATTATAATAACAATGTTCTGGTTGAAATGCATAGTTTATTCAGCCACATTTGTCGTCACTCACTCCCGCAGAGAGGCAAATAAACAACTTGACCATAACAAACCACAAGTCAAAAAAATGAGGTTGACTGAATCACTTAAACGTACTACAGCTGTTACATATACATAATTAGTCTCCGCTTCATGTGTTTATGCCATTATATTTATAACTGTTGTTACTAAACTCATGAAATATGACCTCCACCGTTGTTAGTCTTTCAAATGCAAAAGTGCGAAATCATTTATCTAAGAATATACATATTCACTGACAATTTGGTCAATATTTTTAGAGTTTTGGCATACTCGTAGCTACTTAATAAATATTCAGTCGACTTACACACAAAGATCAAAGATCCTTTTGTAACCTATTGTCAGATTTAAACTTCTTTGGAAATTTGAATACTATAGAGTCAAACAATAAAAAAAAATACAATTAGAAAGCTATTAGCGCCTTGAACCTGGATCACATACTGTTTATGTATAACATAAAACAAGAAATGAAATTGCATTGCATTTGTTGCCCAAAACCCTGCAGCAGTGCAGTATTCAGCTTTACATCATCATTGAATAATGGCTTCAGCATTTATTAAATCCTTTGCTTAACGCTTAATTGTTTATTAATCATCATACGATAAGAATAGTTCAAGTTTCTATGCGAACGTAATCAAAGTTCATCATGTTCTTTGTAACTTTTTTTCGGAAAACCAATAATTACAATGGTTTAAAATAAGAGCTGATTTTCACCATGGTAGAAAGATTTCATATAGCCGTACATAAGTGATTATCTTTGATATTATCGTAAGGACAAGAGATCTGTAATATTAAGTTAGCGGTGAAAGTAGAACGGATGTTAATTTCCCGTGTATTGGATTTTGAAACGAAGGATATAAAATTATTTAGGTACATCGCCGGTACAACTGCCGGTTCTAAAGGGATTTAAAAATTGTAGCTAATTGGGTAATAATAATAATATCTAGGGACAACTCACACAGCATCATCTGATCCCAAACTAAGCAATGCTATTGCAACTATAAAAGCTATGGCAACCAGAAAACAACACACTTATATATTTCTAAATATATACATATTGTAGATAAATTACACCCAAACACAGAATAAACCATCGTGCTCATCACATGAAGTTTTATCCTGGGTGAGCCCACGTCCTCCAGCTTAGCAATCAGGGTCACTAACCACTAGACCCGTCATATAACAGTCAATAAAATCGTATCTGCGAGCAACACCTCCAACTAAGTTTTTTTTTTTTCGGTGTGTTACAAAGAGTTATATCGACATTCCATGTAAGTCAAGATACCAAAGGAAATGTTTCTGCACATGAGCTTAAAATAACTTCTCGAAAAAAATGTCTGTTAATTAAACTTGTCGTGAGAACCTTGTCTCAATCTAACATACGTTTATGTTTTTTGGGAAGACATAAAAAATATATCAACGGATGTACTGATTTTTTATGGTCCATACTAAATTAAGTATATTAGCGTTACAAATGGGTTTGATTTTTTATTAGATCTATTTTTATGCAAAAATATGGAGACATTTAGTTTCCAAGGCAATTCCCTTAAAGCGCTGTTCACCTTTAGTCGACGCTCTCGTTTATTGGCAACGCTTGTAGCCTGCAATAAACGTCTATTACATAAGTAGACTAGATTTCGCACGCGGCTCCGCCCGCGTGCATGTCGGTTATCGCGATAAAAACTATCCTATGTCATTCCCCGGGACTCAAACTATCTGCATACCAAATTTAATCTAAATCGGTTTAGCTGTTTGAGCGTGAAAGCGTAATAGACAGACAGACAGAGTTACTTTCAAGTTTATAATATTAGTATGGATTCTAAAACACTAAACTAGAAGTCAAAAGTACCTATTACATATGTTGCTATGCCCCATTTCAATCAATCTAGACGAAATCCTCTAGATTACTCAATTGACGTGAAAGTGGCAGTGAAGATGGCAATAATCTAATCTTTGTTCTGATTTCAGTACCCATACATCCAGTAACTCTAAAAATATTCAAAGCTGATAGTAAACGTACCTACCATAAAAGCTTGTGTCCGGAAGTATCTAACAATCAAGAGAATGCAGAGGTAGTACGAGCAGCAAGCGGCTCGGCCTACTATGAGTTGACACGCGGGCAGCAGGAAGTGGCCGGACGCGGAAAGCGACCCGACGCAGCGTGCCCGCAAGCGATACATAATCGTACACGGAGTAAGTACAACGCTATTGGCTTAGCGAAACTGTCGATCGATAATGACTTGACACCTTTTATCGCTTGACGCTTAATGCGCTTACAAAGTTAACTGATTACATAGGTAATCAAAGTACAGCGAAGATTCTTGGACAGAAACGTCACTAAAGGATTGCATGGAAGCACTTTGCATTCTTCTCAAAGGAACCGATTTGATCTTTCTAAAAGGTTCTATCAGCCAATGCTATTTGAACATAGTTCGTCAAACGATAGCGATAGCGACAAAAAGATGAGGGAACGCTGTAAAGCGATTGACACGATTGGACGCAACCAATCCGAAGAGTGGAAACGCTTTAAGCATACACGTGCACGGCATGTCCTCGCTGTGGTTATAATAATACCATCTTGACCAAATTTAGGTCACGGCGGTTAATTTCAACGCATGCTAGCTACGCGGGCGATTATTATCAAAGGGTAGAAAGACAAATATATGGACATTAGTAAGCAAGTTTTTATATCTGGGAATCCTTAGGGGTAAGTAACGCGGGAGAGCTGGCTAACACCGGTGATTCACTAGAAACAGATAGATGATCGAGAAAGAAAATTTCTCGGTTTAATGACGCAAAAAAGACGCAATGAAGTAGCCATCGAGGATCAATGCGGTCTTTTGCATAGTTTATGAGCTAGAAAATGATATAAGAAGCCACGAAAATTAACATGAAAAGCAAAATCTAGGTTAAGCGAAATACAGAAACTAATGACACTAAAGTCAAGGCTGTTGTTTGTTAACACTAGCTAACCTTTGCACAGGGAACGTGTAAATAATAATATTTTACTGAATAAGCATTATGCGAATAAGTAACCTTCGGCAATCGGTGATGATTAAGGAACCATAATAAAAAATAAACCAATAAAATTTAAGTAATACCTATTTCCATTTTTATTAGGACTTTGCCTTTTCTCCAACTATGTATAATAAAGACCTCAATTATCTTCCCAATATTTGATAGGAAGTTGTCTTTATTAATTTGTATGATTTGTACACATTATATCTATGTAGATTGCACAAGTTCTCGCTAGATTAAATCAGTTTATAATTAATGATTCGGTAGGTCATTATGTTCTTAATTTGGTATTAAATTAAAAAATAAGATCACGTGGCAATTTGATCTACATAATTTTGATAATGACTCTGCCGTCACTAGGTGCGTGTAGGCACAAAATACCAAGAGTACAGAAGAGAACTTTTACAACGCACACTCAATCAACGCACACATAGACACCGCTCATAAACATGGGCGTGCCCAGCATCATATTTCCGTAGGGGTTTTAGGTGGTACAATTGACTAAACACCGGCTAAATGTACCAACTGTATACCTTTTGCAATTTTGGGGGCGGGGTGCATCCCCGTAATCCTCCCTCCCTGGGTACGCCAATACTCACGGATACGGATTCTCAGACCACTTTGTTCTAAAGTTTCTGAGATTCAGTGATGTCTGTGTGCGCTGATGAACGAAGTATGTATTTGAAGCTTGCTTTCTCTATTCTTGGTATTTTGTAGGGACACTGTGGTGGTGCCCACCAAGGCGGCTTATGGTTTAGACCCACCAACACCTGGTCTGCGTACCCTACTGACGATGCGTGGACGTCTGTCAAAAACTTATCATGAATGTCCAAAACTTAATCAAAATAAACGTAGATATATCACGCCACGCCATTTGGAAATCATCAGTATTGTCAGTGAGTGGGCAAATCGAGGAGCTTGTAGTAATTGTGTCCATGGTTTATCCTTTCGTATCGCTTAAAAAAAGAACCACCTTCTCATTCTGAGCATAGTGTCAAACCATGGTCACCATAATCACGAAAGAAAAAGATGGTCTCGCAAAATGTTAATTTTATTCGGAAGGCTTCCAAATGGACGTATAGTCAGTGGCCACCTTTAGTCGAAAGAAAGTACGTATGAAGCTTATTTTCTGTGCTGCCAATGTTTTGTGACATTAGTTCGGTCCGTTTGACTTCGATGACGAGCTTTTAGGTATAAATGAGATCGCTAAATATATTTAACAAGATTTCTGCTTTCATTTGTAGGTGGCTACAATAATAATAATAATAATGTATTTTGTGCAACCTACAACTATAAAAGACATACTTAGGCGAGGGACTACCTCAAGTTGATAAACATCCTTTGCTCCAAAATGCGATTAGGTACCTACTTATTATAATTTTGTTTTTAAGTACCTACAAAAATAAAAGTTATACAATAGTAGGTACTAATTTAAATAAAATTTAGCAATATTAGCATTCAAAACAAAGTTGTTTTGTATACCTACAATATATTTTTGTAAACCTGCCAATTTTCGGAACTCTTACAATTCCTGAAAACATAATGAATGATGCATGCTTGTTCCCAGTACTGTTTACATATGATACCCGTTTGAAGCTACCTTAGCTCTTTGAGGATAATTATATTTAAATACTAGAGTATTGTTATAAATTACGGCGAGTGATTTGATATAGATCAAGAGAAAGATTAGTATGGGTGGATCATTCTATTCGGTTTATTACTAAGGTCAGGCGATCTTTTATTGGAGAATTGTGTAGGTAATAGTGTATCGAGAGGAAGATCTAAAGTGCAAATTAAAGCTTACAGCTTTAGATCTTTTTAAAATCAATCTTGGAAATGGTGACTGACATGGTTAAATTAATTATCATAATTTAATAATATATATTTGCCTCGACAACAAACAGAAGGTAGAAACCTACTTTGGGTGATATTTAATATACTAATAACCCCCGCGCTTGGCTTATTTATATTACAACAAATAACTTGGTAATATAATTAAAAAAAAATGCACATGAACCCTTCACCACCTGTCATTTACTTTTGTCACACAACTATTTACTCGTATCACACATCTAAAAGACCCCGGAGTAAAATCGATTCTCCCTAAGCCTGTAAATTTCTTTAACAGGCTAGGGCCTAAACCTCAAAATAAATAACGATTTTACTCCAGTAAAATAGCCTGTAGGTGGTTAAGGTCATAACTCCAAAAACAAGTGGTAGATGATTAAGGGTTAATAAATTAAATATTTTCCAAAACTGATATTACAAAGTTGTTTAGTGTTATGTAAAGAAGTAACGTGCGCGGTATTAGTATATTACAAATCCGGTATTTCACTTTATGAAAAGAAACGAAGAAGAAATTAGTACTCGTAAGTAATAACTATGTAGTAACAAGCATTACTAGACTGCCTCTGTGGCGCGGTGGGAGTGTATCCGACCGCTACGCAAGAGGTCGTGGGTTCGATCCCCACCCAGGATAAAACTTTGTGTGATGAGCACGATGGTTTGTTCTGTGTCTGGGTGTTATTTATCTATAATATGTATGTATTTAGAAATATATAAGTATGTTTATCAATTGTCTGGTTGCCATAGTACAAGCTCTGCTTAGTTTGGGACCAGATAACGTTGTGTGAGTTGTCCCAAGATATTATTATTATTATTATTACGATTCTTACGTTCCTCATGATAGCCACTTATTATTTAAAGGTATAGTTTAATGATATAATTATAATAGTTATGTAGGTATTTATAACTTAAGTATAGGTACA
Source organism: Herminia tarsipennalis (assembly GCA_945859575.2). Classification (NCBI taxonomy): domain Eukaryota; kingdom Metazoa; phylum Arthropoda; class Insecta; order Lepidoptera; family Erebidae; genus Herminia; species Herminia tarsipennalis. The sequence goes on from OX243840.2 coordinate 15,183,457, forward strand.
AAACATTGCCTTATATGTAGGTACCTTCATCGTCCATACGCCTCAAAATATCTACGTAAAACCAAACGATGAATGTCATACACTTTATATAAATATAGCGCAGTCGTTATGATATTGTATGTGAGCTTGTGGGCGGCGCTTGCGCACCACAACCTTGGAACTGATAAAACCCTTGACTCGACAGATATTACCTCACTGTCTGTACAGCCAAACACCACACAATTCAGTAGGTAAACTTCACACAACGCGCGCTCGACCAACGCTGGCATAGACATCGCTCCCGGTGACCGAATATCGAGACGTCAACAAAATGGTCAGAAATGGTCTCTAATTCCGTGTTAATTAATGATATCTATATCTGTGTTGGTCAAACGAGGTACGTATAAAGGCTACCTTCTGTTCTGTCGGTATTTTATGCACACTCCAAATATAACAACACCACATCGTTTGTCCGCAGCCGAAATCGACGATAAGCATAAAAAGCTCGTCCTCGAGGTCAAACGGACCGAACTAATCTCACAAAACATTGACAACACAGAAAATAAGCTTTATATGGACTTCGCTTGAGCAACTCACACTTAGATATCAGTCGCGAAAAGGGAATCTCGGAACACGTTGGAGCAAAGTGGTTTCAGATTGTGTACTGTGCTCCCGTCAGGCGCCGATCTAGAACTATGTTCTGGGGAGGCCACCTTTGACTCAACCGGTCAAATGTGACTCGTTCGCCATGATGGGGAGGGGGGGGGGTCATTTGATTCAACACCGGTACATTACCACCGAGGGGGAGGGGCAATCGCCTGCCTAAACACTTCGATCCTGTGTCAAAACTCTCAAATTCCCCAAAAAAAGGTCTTTCAGTCGAGTCTGGGAGGGCAATTGCCCCTGTTGCCCCCCCCCCCCTTGTATCCGCGACTGGTTCCCGTTTCCGGGAGCAATGTGTGTGTTGCTCGAGAGCGTTTAAATGAAGTTTGCCTTCTGTTTTCAGGGCGTTTTGTGCTAATGCCGAGGACTTGTCAGTGCTGCCAGTATTATTCTTTACATTTAATATTCAAACAAGTTCCTTAATACATAATTGCTTCAGATGTCGGCATTTAATTGCGATCGAAAAAAATAATTAAAACTTTAGAAGTTAAAAAAAGATCATTATGTTGTATGTAAAAGGTACAATAAGTTTGTCAGTAAATTTACATTAAGCACATGTAACTAAGGAAACAGTTATCCAAAGTTTATAGACTGCAGTAATGAAATGACGTGTGAAATGAATGTGTGAAATTTTAACCTAAGTCCATACTATACGATACGATCGGTGCAATTGGAAACGTCGGGTAAATAAAAGGTTCGTACCTTTAAATAATTCACGCGATTAAGTCCCGAAATATATCTAATATGTTTGTAAAACAAATTTAGGTAGTTAGGTACCTACTGTCAATGGAGGATTTAGAGCTCTCTGAAATCTATAGATCTAGAGCTTACTTTGGCTTAGCATATGTAAATCTTGAAGAAAATCTTGATAAAGCAAATGCTGTCTGTTGAAATTTTTGGTCATAGTGCAAGCTTTACATAATCTCAGAATATTATACCAATAAAGTCGACTAGCACGTGTTTTGTCAAGTTTTTTACCTAAGCTAAGCTCGAGCTAAGCCAAAGTAAGCTCTATAGATCCAAGCCTAAGACCCCCTAAGGTATTTGCTTTAAAAAGTGCCTTACTTTTTACATCTTTTCATAAAATTTCCCTCGGCGTGGAAGCTTACAACTAAACTCAAAAGGATTTAATTTACGTTTAGAGGGATCCAGAAAAGGTGCTTAACTGCGGGGTCAACCCTCTCAAGTCAAAATAGTAGAGCCGCCACTGCCTACGATTAAATATATTTTTGAATTAAATCGTTTTTAATTTCGTTAAATGAAATGGCTTTAATTATCGCTTACTGTCCTTGCCGTTACATTTTTGTATCTAAAATAGAACGAGTTAAAAAAAGATTCGATTAAACAGTTGATCGAGTGTAGCGTAATTTGTTGCTTTCGATCGTCAGCTTAATCGACTGCATCCGTTTAATAGGTACCTACTAATTACGGATATTGCTATTTGAAAGGATATACAAAATCCTGTTACTAAGTAGGTATGATTTCCATTACGTTACAGGACGTAGGTACATACTAGTAAATAAATATAATCAAATCACATTGAGTCATACAATTATAATGTACGACTCAACTACATTATACGCAGGCACAGCTACATTCGCAAACACAAATTCTGATTTATTCGTTAGGTTTTCCTCCATACTCCATATTTAACAATAAAATGCAGCTCAGGAATTCTATTATGCTAACTCTCTAAATTATTGAGAAATCAGGTTTTCCTTTGTTTTACACGTAAACCATTTACGGACCTCCATACAAAGTTATGGTAATAGAATACTTAGTATACGAAGGTTTAAGCTGTACTTTATCAATAACTAGCGACCCGCTCCGGCTTCGCACGGGTATAAAATATATAGCCTATATTTAATGGACGTTATTATTCATATAAACCTTCCTCTTCAATCACTCTATCTATTAAAAAAACCGCATCAAAATCCGTTGCGTAGTTTTAAAGATTTAAGCATACATAGGGATATAGGGACAGAAAAAGCGACTTTGTTTTATACTATGTAGTGATACGTTGTGTAAGCTTTTTTCCTACAGTACTAATGTCTTGTAGGTAATCTAACACACATACAGAGTGCCTTGAAATATTTCAATTAAATTAATAACTACTTTGATCGAAATATTCAAAGATACGTACTCTATGATCAACATTATAATGTAATGTACCTTCTACAAAGTACATTTAGGTATCTAATGACTCTAACTTATGAAATGAGAAGATATGTATAATTTTGTAGACAAGACAATGAATGAGGCAGTCGTGATGACAATGCTTACTTTGTCTTTGGATGTTAGACGTCTCAGGTCAAGCAGCTTTTGGTATTGGCGGAGGGCTCTCATGTACAGTCTGACCGGGAGGTCAGCGGCCAGAGGCACCTGCTCCGCCGTCCGGGAAGCCACCCCCGCACCACTCATCGCAATCCAAATCACACACACACACGTTCTTTATCCATAAGCACAAAACGCCGTCATAGACGCGAGCGCCAATCGCGCGTCCGAAGTGAACGTAGGTTCCATGCAACACTGACGTATCGCGCGCCCCGCGCATGCGTAGGTAGTATGCCCAACATGCTACGCTTGCAAAAAAGAAACTACAAGCTAACCACGCTCGAATGACTTTCCCTGCTCCATGCCGCTGTTAGCCACGGACATGACCCGCTTTTACCATCACTACTGATACAATAAGTACATAGTTACATACGGCAAAAGTTTAATGTCATGCTACCAACCTCTAAATGACGCCCTCAAAATGAAAAAGGTTTTATAGAATAATGTTCAATAAAAATATTCCAAAAAAAGCTTAGCTGAACTGGTTTCTAGACTGAGCTCAACGGCATCGGAAATGGGCACGTTCATGCGGCAAAAGTTCACCTAAACAACATTAGTTTTTGCATTCTTTATTGATTTATAATGGTAACATCAACAGTACTATAATTAACTTTTTTATTTGTATTCGTAGATATGCCATAATAAACTTAAAAGATGATTGATCGATATCTGGTATATCTATGAGCAACTTATTGTTGCCAGGCTGAAAAAAGCAAAAAGCTCCCATTTGTAAAATAGACTAAATTCTACAACAAGCCAAGAATGTACCTAGATATAAAAACATGCAATGATTAAAGTGGGAGGTTTGCCTCTTTTTGTATTCAGTCTTGATATTTTGTAATAACTTTATGTAGAATCTTCGCTCAGATTGAAGTAATTAACAAAATTACACCCGAGTGAATTAAACATAGAGTTGTAATGTAAATCATTAAAGAGTTAAATGGTCTGATTAATTCGCAACGTAAAGGAACTTCCGTAACTTTAAAGGCGGCATTCCGTAACGAGTTAATACAAGTAAAAAAAACGACCTTCTCTAGTAAGTAGTTAATGTGCCCAACGCACCTGGATTCTGTATCATCTCTGCTGCCTGGCCAATCCTTCCACTACAACACGACGAAAAAGACAAACGCATTGAGATTCTTGTATTAGTTATGTAAGCCAGCATTCTGGCAAATTAGTGCTTTATAAACGGATAAAAACAGATTAAAATGAAAGAACTAACCAGCAAATTGCCCCACATGCCTACAGAAGTTCCCTGAAGCAAATTGGGAAGTTTATTGTGTCAACGATGGCTTCACTTTCCTGTTTAAGTGAAGTAATCGCAAGTCAACAGTTGAAGAAGTGAGTGTGATATACCGCCTTACGGCTCAAAAATAATGGTCTTCTCTCATAGATAATTTTAAGCTCAGGCAGCTACTTTACAGCAAATTAGGTACAAGTCAAATAGGTTATCAACAGTATCTATAGATCTTAATGTTTCGATTTTAAAATTCTATAGATCTTTAAAAGATGTTATCTATGTACAATTAGTAGATTTTGTTGTATGTTTATGTAAATAGTTTTATTTATTCAGTAATCTAGGTTAAGTTGATTTAATTGTTTACTCATCATATTTTTTTTTTGTTTTCTTTTATTTTGTAGTTTACGTACTGTAAACGTTGGATTATTGTTTGGACGCTGTGGTGTCTTTTAATTAAAGGAGTACACGCAACGATTTTTTGTATAAGCTGATTTTATGTTAAATATCTTATATATCATATATCAACCCATATGATGGTCCACTGCTGCGCACGGGTCTCCCCAGTAGAACCTACTGGTATGTAGATCCTGGGGGTAATATCCATAATCGCCACGCTTGGCGAGCGGGTTGGCGATCGCAGTAAGGCTTTAAGTAAGCAGAGGACGCTGCTGCCCGTCCTCCGGTGTGAAATCCCTTAGTCGCCTTGACGACACCCACGGAAAGAGATGGGGTGGTACTATTCTTAAGCCGGTACCACACGGCTTAAATCTCTTATAAAGAATATACACCACGTATATTCTTTATAAGAGATCCATAATAATAATAATAATAAATAAATTAAGATCGTATAGGGTCACAGATAAATTTCTTATATGTTGAGGTTGTTACCTAAGAACAATATAACCTAATAATACTCCTGCACTGAATAGTGACATAGATGATGATTGTAATTCCATTTATTTTGTGTTTTCCCCTCATTCACACAATACAGATAAAGTAATTTTAGGGTCACGCTCATGCGTCAATGTTTTACTCAACATTAAACAACTGATAACCAAATCATACGATGAATAATGTTAACAAAGTTATGGGCGCTTAACCCTATCTGTATCAAAGTGTTCTTTATTGTTAAGCTTTTGGCAAAAATAAACTTGAATCTGTTTTAAATTTGGTGTGGTATCATAACATCTCAAGAATTTTGCATTAAAATTCGTTCTAAAATCTAAAGTAATCGTCATTTTGAAACACGTAAACAATGCCATGAGTTCAAAAGACAAGTTCGGTCGAATCTAACGAGATAATTTATAAAATACCTACATTTTTTACTTTCAGAAAATACAAAGAGATAATTTATGTAAAAAAATGCATTGGTTACAAAGTTTACTTACCTACCATTCACCTGCCAATTTATTAAAATAATTGCTTTTTGTAAACTAAGCATTATCATTTTTTCTCTAACAACATACAAAAAGATTTTTTACCTCCGATATGCTTTAATTTTTTCGGTTCTTAAATAATGATATTAAATAAGATAAAAAGATTACTGGACATAGAAAAAAAACCATAAAAGTCTTGAAAAATGGACTTAAAAACTCGGAATTATAGGTAGGTATATATCTACTTGCTTGATTCTCAGTTTTAAGTCGTTTATACACCACATGCTCTAGCTTTTACAGTTCTAGAACTATTGCTTTGACATTTAAGACATACATTTTTTGTTGAAGGCAGCTCCCGTAGGTACCATGGTGCAAGCGCTGTGTCGCGAGGGGGATTTTACGAACATTAAATTAACAACACCCAATTATTCAAAAATGATTGGGTGTACCTACTGTGTGTCAGTTTAATTGTTTTGAATAAGAACTAGGGTTGCCAACTGTACTCTAAAATAGAGCATTGTACTCTATATCATGTAGGCGTATTTTATAATCTATTACCACCAATAGAGTACGCTAAAATACTATTTTTACACAATGTTTACTATACTTGGCCTGATATATGTAAACTTAGATTTAGAATGTTTGGAGTCATACATTTTTTTTTAAAACAGTGAAGATTATTGCAAAAAAGTAGCAAAAAACTAAAAAATAAATAAATAAATGATACTCTTTTTACGGTTCCGTAGCCAAAATGGCAAAACGGAACCCTTATAGTTTTGCCATGTCCGTCCGTCCGTCTGACCGCAGCTTAGTTCAGAGATTGTTTGTGCTAGAAGGCTGTAATTTTGCGTGGATACACATATTACGCCAACAAAGTGAAAGAATCACAAATCTTGAAAATCCTTTTTTTAGGGTATTTCCCCTATACGTAAAGTGGCGATGTGTTTTTTTCTCACCTACACCATCGTATGGTAGGTATCATTAGATAGGTATTTTAAAAACGTTTAGCGGTTGTGAAGAAGACCATTTTAGATTTAGGGATCCGTTTGTGCTTTAAAGTGCTTAAAAGCTTTGTTAGAGTCTAGTGTCCCCCTCCCCCCCTGCCAGCTATATGGTTGATGTCGGGTATGTGAAAAAATCATGGTAGTAGTATATATAGTGAAATTAAAAGGAAAACTATCACAGCTAAGTAGTTTTTAAATGTTTACGAGTAACAGCTGATCAAATGAGAAGTAACAAAATTTTCGTACTTAAAAATTATTATCAAGCAATTATAACGTTGTAAGTATGAAACAAAAACAACAGAAAACCCACTTCTTAAGCCACATTATACGGATAGAGGGGAGGGCCTCCCCCTATGACTGTCACAACACCAATATTTGTGGATCACATAAAGTAGTGTCCCGAGCAGGAATCGATTCCTTGCGCAGGGGTCGTAGACCTAATGCCTCACCGAGGTAACAAAACAAAAAACCCTTTCTCGTCTTTTTACAAAAACAAAAAACATAAACAGGACACGCAGGGTACGGAAACTATATTTATTATACCAAAGAGAATGAATGTCGCAGTAGTAATGAGGATGGTGTCACGCCACAACACCGGATAATTGAATTGATTATGCATTGTAATAGGACGGAACTATGACGATACTTCGTTATCTATTATATACATATATTATATTATGTACGTGTAATCATATAAACTAGTATACCTTGGGCGTGTGGAACAATCGATCTTTTTATGTCGACAGCGATACTTGTAAGTTCGCCTTCGTTTGAATGTTAGTTTAAAACTTGTAGTGTGTACTAAGTAATAGACTAAAACCAATAGCTATTACACCTGTTTACAATTTAATACGATAGATGAATTTTAAACAGTTGTTGAGCCACGGACGTAAGATTAGACTTAGGAGGGTTAAGGCGTCTGGTTGACCCCTAGGTTTAGTCGGGGGGTCCAAACGTCGATCTAGAATAACCATGTTCCGTTCCTTTGAACGGACATTGGATAATAACTATTTTAGTTACCTCCTTCGTGTTAGGTTAAGGTAAGGTAAAGTAAACGATGCCTCTTGGACCCTCTAATAATCTATGTTAAAGTGCTGTTGTCTCTACTAATGAAATAATAAAATAAATCTAAAGCTGAAGAGTTTATAATTTAGTTTGTTTGTTAAAACGCGCTAATATCAGACGATACTGATGCGATTTAGATTTAATTTGTTAAGGAAGTAGCTTAAAGCTTGAGTGTTTCTAGAAGCTTTTATCAAAAAGAAAATTAATAAAGTCAAAGTTGCAGGCTATTTATAAAGTTAATTATCAGAGATTGGAGTAGATAGTGCTTTTAGGATCAATAACATGGACTTACACCGGGATTATTAAATTATTTAATCCGTCAGTAATAAAAGTATTAGAAATGCAAATGCCGTGTGGTAATAATAGTACCACCCCATCTCTTCTAGTGTTGTTGTCAAGGCGACTAAGGGATTATTGTTTTTAAACTTTCGCGATTTTTATACATATTAGTTATATTTCGGGACTTAATCGCGTGAATTATTTAAAGGTACGAACCTTTTATTTACCCGACGTTTCGATCGAATTGCACCGATCGTGGTCACGAGTCGACCCGTGACCACGATCGGTGCAATTCGATCGAAACGTCGGGTAAATAAAAGGTTCGTACCTTTAAATAATTCACGCGATTAAGTCCCGAAATACGACTAAGGGATGTCACATCGGAGGACGGGCAGCAGCGTCCTCTGCGTTACTTTAAAGCCTTACTGCAATCACCAACCCGCTCGCCAAGGGTGGCGATTATGGCAAATACCCCAGGATATATAATAAGTAGATACTACTAGGGAGCCCCGTGCCCAGCAGTGAAAACTTTTAAAAACAGTGTTTATGTAAGAATATGTACTATTGACTCGTAACGTCGCCATAACAAGTTGGAAGGTTTTTATGTAACAGTTATTTTTTCTTTTATACAAAATAGTTTTAAATCTCTAGCTTAAAGTATGAATACTTTCAGGGTACGAGTTTGACATTAGATGAAGATGACTCATAATATCCCAGGACTTTGAGATGAGGTGGTATGTCCGTTACGTTAAGTTATTCCATGGTTGACGAATCCAGCTGAATGGCACTACGTACCCCGAGTCCCAACCACTGGTAGGTACCTAATTATAAACACGGTGGACGTCTTTTGTTTGATGAATCCTCAACAAATTGACCAGACACGTATTATAACTAATGTGTTAAAAAACAAGATAAACATATCAATTTTGTAATAAAAAAGGGGGCGGGGCAACAGTATCTAACATTTACATGATATAGTGAGCCCCTATGTAAATCGTAAGATGAATAATGATGAACAGATATGTATCTACCAGGATCTAACATAACTATATTATGTGTCTACTTTTGTGTCAGATTTGTAAAAAAACATATTCTGACCACAAAATACCTATGACATGCGGCATTATGATTGATTAACAATACAGATTTATTTTTTGTACTTTGATTAACTTCTATTGTGTATTTGACAGGTGCAGACTTTGAACTAGGCCTAATTAGCTACAAAGGTTATTAGCGTCAATTTGCATTATATAACTTTAAAATATAGTATCCCATTCGTATTATCACGTATATATTATAGGTACGTGATGGTGGTGGGTGATATGTGTATAACCTAACCTACCTACCAATGCAATAGGGTATTTCACCCATTTTTCAGAAGTGTCTCAATTAAATGCTATAGTGGTAATTAGCTAAAAAACACATTTTTTTTATTCAATCGATAAGTGTCATAAAAACGCATTTTACATTTTCAAATTTCTCGCGTAATTGAATGAAAACGCTGGACACAGTGGACGCCATATTTCTCTATGGTAATGACGTCAGTTGGCTGTGTAAATAAATGTGCTGACGTTTTGTATGACAATTACGCCGATCAGTTGACAGTTGATACTTTTTAGTTTACACAGCCGTATGACGTAATAGCATGGCGGCTAATATTTTATGGTGATTAAAAACAGATTAAAAAAACTGAACACTTTGAATTGAATTTTAAAAGTTATTTAGTTAATTTATGAACTAAAACTAACATTTTCGTGCTGCTTTTTACATAAACTATTTCAATAATACCTATATGTATAGATTTTTTCTCATATAGAGTAAAATACCCTATTTGCTTTGATTATATAATAGCATTTCCTAAGTAAGCCTATACAAAAAATGAAGCTACTATTTTTGACGATTGACACTCGTTGAAAATGGCGCGCTAGAATAACTATCGCTAGAACATCTGTTACGAATCTTCTTACCTCTCAAAAAGTAGGTACGTCCACTTGACAGTACTTTTTGACAGTTCTTTGCTTCAATTTTAGATGCCGGATTAGGAATCTAGACTTTATAATCAAAGCCTATTTGTAACAAAACTGCCATGTAGGTAAGTATTAATTACACGGCAATAAACATTAAATGAAATACATAATATAATAAAAATAATACCTATTTATACAAAATAAAACCATTTCACGCGATTGTACGGGATTAAATATCAGTGTAAGATAATATAATATGTCCTTACAAAAATTGTGAAAGCTTAAAAACAAAACTGAAAAGTGCCAATACATAGATTATTACAAAACTAGCTGACCCGCGCAACTTCGTCTGCGTAAATTTTCCCCGTTTTTGCAACATTTCTCGTTGCTGCTCCGCTCCTATTACATACCGAAAGAACTTTTCAATTCGGATCAGTAGTTCCTGAGATTACTGCGTTCAAACAAACACACTCTTCAGCTTTATAATATTAGTATAGATTAATGTATAATTATATCTTTTAGTTTTGTCTGGACCATGAAATATCCATACTAATATTATAAATGTGAAAGTAACTCTGTCTGTCTGTCTGTCTGTTACGCTTTCACGCTCAAACAACTAAACCGATTTCGATGAAATTTGGTATGGATATAGTTTAAGTCCTGGGGAAGGACATAGGATACTTTTTATCGCGATAACCGACATCCACGCGGGCGGAGCCGCGGGCGAAAGCTAGTAATTTATAAATCGTTCATGTCGTTTAATGAGCAATTCAAGAACTCTATCGGTCGATTTCACGAGGTTCGAATATCTGTTAGCGCTTTTTTAATTACATTAATTTACTGCTGTAACATGGCATTAAATGAAAATGTAGAGCTGTATCAAGTTATGATATAGATAGTACACTAAGGTAAACAGATTCAGAAATTCCCTAGAAATTACTTTCATTATCTACCATATCTAAATAACATGTACATAACAGTATGAAATAATACAATAACTTATCAGTGACCAGTTTACCTAATAACGTGAGAAATTAACCTCATGTATAGCATCGCAATGTTTGTTTAGTTTTAATATAAACAACGATATTATATAGGTAACATTATCAGCTGTTCAAAACATTATCATTCACATTGAATGTAATTATGTCAAAGGAAGTATCGTTTTAATCACTTGAAAGTAAATAAGTAATATCACCATCTGTATAACCATTAAATGAATCTGAACTCTAATGAGCTCATACAAGATACCTCCATTACTAAGCGACGGATCTACCAATGTCAATAGGCCAGTCATCTCATAATAGAAACAAGATAAAACATCTATTACCTCACTGCTACTAAAATGTATTAAAATAGGGGCGATATTGAAATAATAATGTAGCACTTACTTGCGGCCAAAGCTGCTTTGTCAACATAACCTCAACTCACTCGAAATGCACGAAAACACAAAAAACATAAACAATTACCATCCACGAAGGTTGGATTCACTTTTGTATTGAATATTTTAATAAGTACAGTCGCGTAAATGTAGTATTTCATACATTATGGTGTTTAAATATGCAAAATTATAGAACGTCTCTAGTACGCATGCACTCGGGAAGCGTCCCGCCATTTCCCCGTCTGCCCCGTCTCGAGTCGCCCCCCGCCTCTCAACATCCCGAACTCTCGTTCATTGTAACGGTTCTCATAACCTACAAATAAACCAGACATCACTGCTAAACGCTAAACGCGAAAGCTTGGCGATTAACCTAACATTTTAAATTTATTGCAGTAGGTGCCTACAGATACATGTACTTTAATTAGTAATTAGGAAGGTATGACTGATACACAAGGGTATGATTTATGTAGGTACCTACCTATTAAAGTGATTATTATTTATGTTTTAATCCGTTTATAATTACATATTAACATTTACATAATAAAATTAATAGAGACTTACAGTACTCCCAAATTAATAATGCACATGCAGATCTTCGCTAATTGTCGTATTCCCGGAAACACTCGAATCATGGAATCGTAAGAGCCCTAAACAAGGCATTTGCATTTTGCACCTTGTTTAAAAGAGATAGGAGTCAATATCATGTGTGCACAATCGAAAACAAATCGGGCGTTCGGCAGCTGTCGCCGGTCAGCGAAATGTCTGTCAGTCGTCTTTATATATTGGTAGTGACTGCACGTGTTCTCTATTTGTGGAAATATATAGAGCTGCTATTACACACCCTTCTTGGTAAATATAATTTCAACATTAATTAGCTTATTCAGATTTAAATAGTATATTTTGAAAAAAGGAAAATAAATAACATATTTCACGTTTTTTTAATATTAAAAAAATAAAATACCTACATTAAATACATATTAAGTACTAGAAAAACATTTAAAAAATGAGATTTATTTAAATTAAATAAATAGATAAACATGCATAAAAAATATATACCTAACTCTGCCCATGCCATTTTCTTTCAGACGAATTCTTCCAAAATGGATAAATTTAAACGTGGAAAACCGCTTAATTCACAAGCACGGCAAATGGTATTTAATGTGTACCTTTATTTCTTAAATGAAGCCAATGTTTTCAACAGAGACCATGATGGTTATTTTAAAAAAATTCAAGACCGTGTTACAAAAGCTACAGGAATTTCGCGACGAACTTTGAGTAATATCTTAAACGAAAAAAAACATAATCAATCAAAGAAATTTTCTACACCGAAAAAAGGAAGACCTAAAAGTAGATTTCGGCTGGTACTTGATGATTTCGACTACTGTGTTATTCGTAATATGATATACAATTTTCAATTGACGCTGAAAGAACTCCCAACTGTAAATAATTTAAGAATAAAGTTGATCGAAGCTATTAATTTCAAAGGCTGTGCCGAGACTTTAAGGTTGATCTTGAAAGACATGGGGTTTAGGTTTCTGAAAACTGATAATAACAGACAATTACTTATGGAAAAACATGATATACGCCTAAAAAGGATCAAATATCTCAGAGAAATACAACAGCTGAGGAGTTCTGGTAGAAACATAGTATTTATGGACGAGTCGTATGTGCACACATCACATACTAAGGGTAAAACTTGGCAAGATAGCAACAAAAAAGGTATCAAACAACCCATTTCCAAAGGAGAGCGAATAATTATTGTACACGCAGGCAATGAAAAAGGCTTCGTCCCAGGGGCTCTAATGTTACATAAATGTGTCGACTCAGAAGGTGACTATCATAAAGAAATAAACGCGGAACGTTATCAAACTTGGCTACGCAATCAATTGATTCCCAACTTGCCTCCTAATAGTGTGTTGGTAATAGACAACGCCCCATATCATAATAAGCTGTCTGTGAAACCACCAAACTCAAACACATCTAAACCACAAATGACAGCTTGGTTACAACAACACAACATTCCGCATGACCCAAAGAAACTGAAACCCGATTTGTATAAAATTATACAAAGATACAAAGAAAATTACACAGAATTTGCCATTGACCGTATAATGGAGGAACATGGGCATAAAATTATACGATTGCCACCATATCATCCCGATTTTAACCCTATTGAAAATATTTGGTCCCAAATAAAGCAACACGTGGCCAAGAGAAATATTGCAATGACTGTGACGTCAGTTAAAGATGCTATATTAGAAAAAATCAATAAAATAGGACCAGAAGAATGGAAAAAAGTTTCTGATCATGCGGTTCAATGCGAAGATGAATATAGAAAATTTGAGCCAAGAATCGATAGTTATTCCGATAAACTGATTATTTACACAGGTGATAGCAGTGAGGAAAGTGTAAATGAACAAGAGCATAATGAAACTTCTGATGAATCTGCGATGTCGGGAATAGAGGTCTTCCTCGATTCTGATTAATTTTTTTATAATTGTATTATTTTTCTGGAATGATTAGTGCTGTAAACAAATTTGAACTGAGATTTTGATTATATTTTATGTAAACCTCTATTTGAAAACGTTTTTTTCTCCTTCTAATAAAACCTTATGTTATTTAAACCTTTTCCTCCATAATTACACCAACTTCGGTAAGACACTTGAAAACTAATCACTCCAACAATGATTGTAGCGTTTTCGCTATTTACTTACATGGAATTATCGAATCAAATTTCGTTACAGGTAAATCAAATCTGTTTTAGCACAAAACACATAATATATAAAATTAGGCATAGAGAAATTGCTCTTAACCACTCTATATAAATATCGTCTTTCGACGCTCGGGTAATACGACCGTTGCCGAACAATGACGAAGATTTCCGAAGATTTCTATGCGCATTATTACTTTTGGAGTACTGTACGTTATTTATTCTTTTATGACTCAATTGTAAATTATGTAATAAAACTACTGTGCCCGCAGAAGTGAAACCTTTGACATCAATTATATACATAATTTATGAGATAAAAGATTAGCATAGACTAAAAAGTAAAGTAATACAATTGTCTTTATTTAATTGTTATTCAAACATTTTATAATATCCCTAGCTTACTAGGTATTATAATATATATCGAGTGCTTAAATTTCGTCGTCAGGGAATTTAAAAACATCTTTGATCTTTTTAAATCCCGAATTTAAAAATATCAAAGTAGTTTTTTAATTGAATTTGAATTCTGAATACTAGGTTAGTTACATCAGTTTTTTAAAAAACAAACGTGTACCTATAGATGCTTTTGTTGCCGTCTGTATCTACCTAAGTATTTTTTACTTAATGAATTAGATTACTCTATTGTTAATTATTATTCATTAAACCGTAAAGTTGTAATAGGTTATGGCTACTGACGTCAACTTCTAACGATTATGGTAAAATAATGATGTTTATCAATTAGTTTCACTTTGAAAGTAACGACAGATGACGTGTACCTAGGTATCAGTTTTTTTTAAGAGTTCTCCATAGACTCGACAACTTTGATATTTAAAAAAATGACATAATCAATTAAGTATACTTAAAGGTATGAGAAAGTAATTTAGGTTTGCGTAAATCATACTGGGCCTAATTATGAAATTCTAAAGGCAATGTAAAGTTTAAATAAAATAATATATAAATGCCTCAATTATTTAACACTGATATAAAAACGTGTAGGGTAACAATCATAGTTTTGGAGTATTGACGTGATTATTGTATTGATTCGTTCATCCGTGCAAAAGGTACAAAAGTTTACTATAATTCCTGAATGAAAGCGATTCCTTGTAGGTAATTATCTACATAAAATAAACACGAACGTATGAAGAAGTCTTAGGAATAAATGACTATTGTTTAAAGAGATAGTCACGAGAATAATTTATTGCTCATTAACGAGAAGGGCCACTTTGTCATGAATATGATTGTTTATTGTCTTAAAGTAACAGTTGTACGTTGGCTTGACTACAGATTACGAGTCTTTTACTAATGAACCGTATCTTTGTTGTGAACTGCAGTGGGAGCTTGACCGAGCCTTGGACACGCTCTATTAATTAGTAGGTATAATTTAATATAGGTATCTACTTATTTGAATAGACATTTTAACTATCATCTGTCACGCAGTGATCAGTAGGTAAATGGAAGACTTCGTGATCTGTTTTTCTGATTGTCTGTCAGTCAGAAACATACACATATTTCGGTCTGCGATCCCTTAGTCTTAGATGTTTTAGAAGATGTTTTCATTCTCTTTTTAAATTATTCACTTAAATATAGAACTAATTTTACTAATGTTATAAAATGCCTTGAAGAAGATTCTCGTCTGGTTTAAGCTCTTTGGTACTGTCCTATAACATATATCATATCAGAAAACAGTGCCGCAGGTTGCTAATGGATTTACTTGTTACATTATCTAACCCTTATCATAAAGTGGCCACACCTGCCCTGTCACCTATAAAATATTTACCTTTGTTATTATCGATTGTTATCCTCTTGTAACGTTTATTAAATTCATTAAATCTGCATAATAAGTTGATAAATTAGCACTAACTAGAGAATATTTGCTTGGATATTGCAACGAAAGATCACACTGCTTGGACAATAAATATTTGTATTTCGTCACTATATAAACTTTTCAAAGTTCACATATCGGAATTTTATCGGTGATGTGAACGATCGTATTGGTCATATAAGGCAGTTGTCTCATCGTAGGCTGGTAGCGAGACTATAATAGCAAGAAACATCACATCGATGGAGGAAAAAGATGTCAGTACGTTGCTACTTGCAACGCTATGAGCGAATGTGTGTGTAAAATGAGGGTCTACTTGCATCCGGTACAAGAATAATATACCTACCCAACCCCTTGACCCATAGTCGGTCGTAGACTACAAGCCCTCATCGCCGCATCACTTAACATTGTCGAGGCCATCTGCGGCCAATAACATCTGTAAAACCAAATACGTGACTCATAACATCGCCAGTAAATAATTACTGTACGAGATCTTGCTTTGATAACTTTCCCAGAGTAATGTGATGACTGAATGAAGTCCGCAACCCAACAATTTAATTTGTAGTTGTATGTCTTTGAATCCCACTATTAAGTAGGTATCACAACTGTGTAGGTATGTTTGGAAGTATTAATGAATTTTTCTTACTCTTTAACACAAAATCTACTGAATGGATATTTATAAAACTTTGCAAATTTATAGGATATACATAAGAAAAGTACATAGGCTACATTTTATTTTGATAACTGACATCCACGGAGAAGGGAAACCTAATTTGTAAAACTAGTAAATAATTTCATCGCCCGTCAGCGTGCAGTGAGACAAGCGCTTATTGACTCAATAAAACAAACATTTCGTAGAGGTGGTTGCTAAGCAGAAAGGTAGATGCAATATCGTATCACCTACTCATCTCATTCCATTTACATCCGCCATAATTATTTTATATTACTAGAAAAAACTATGTGGATCGTATAAATAAACTACTACTCGTTTAACAACATTAGGTACCTACCTATTAACGCGCTTACCAAATAGGTAGGTTTGTAAACAAACCTACCGTAAGAAGAATAAACCTTGAGATCGTTGGCATACATTTCTTTACAAAAAAAAAAAAAATAAATAACGGACTCGTGAAGTGGTCAAGTACATCGGCACTTACTACTATTTTATCGTATAGTTACGCTAAGTACTGTGAAGGTTAAATTACTTGGTCACATAACTACTGAAAAATAAAAATTATAAGTAAACTGCTACATCCTCCGCCTACAAATGTTGTTCAAATTTACTTCTACAGAGTACCTACTATGGAGTGTAAACTAATGGACATAGTCAAAATGTCCATTAATTCACACTTCATAATTGATTGTACAGTGTGCGATAGAAGTCGTCTTACGTATAGATACCTACAATACATCCAACAATCCTACTAATATTATCAATCCAAAAGTTTGTAGGGATGGATGGATGAATGTTTGTTGATCTTTCACGCAAAAACTATTAAAGGAAATTTGATAAAATTTTACAGAAGTGAACTTATTTATTCATTAACACTCACTACGTACGATTCAGTACAGTATTTAAAATAAAATAGGTAGGTTGACTTATTTATATAAACAATATCCAAATAATATCTAACAATTTAAATCTGTTCACGCATTTTGAAGTTATCTATACTAATATTAAATTGAGGTAAAGTTTATGAGTTTGTGATGTTGTAGGGGTATTCTCTGGATGTACTGAAACGATTTTGAAAATTCTTTTACCAATAGGTAGCCAGGTTATTTGCGAGTGTCATAAGCTAGGTATGTACCGCGCTACGACCATTAGGAAAAGAGTATCAATGCAATTTGTTGCAATGCAGGGGTAAATTATGCAAACGCAGTTGCGCGGGTCAGTACGTGGTAACTCCCGTGCCTACATGAACCCTAAAATATTACAATTGTTTTTTTGGGGTCGGTTGTTAGTTGTCTTTTGTTTTCCAGCCATTTTGGACCTTTGATGTTTTGTAAAACTAGAGTGTTATGTTACTTCAGTTGTTGATCGTACCAATGGCTAGTTGTCAATAGAAATCTATTTAACAGAGAATATTTAAGATGACATTATCTACATAATGACTTGTATGAATAGATTTAAAATTTAACTAAATATTTGTGTGACAGCTAATGAAAAAATAGTGACGCAAAGACTTAAAATCAACAGCATACAATCGGTGTCAGAAAGGTGAAACTATAACTTTTGTTATCCACAGGGTAATTTGTAATATAATAATAACCTCCCGCTCGTGGCTTCTTTACATTACACTAAATAACTTTGTCTATCAGTGTTGAAAAATATTTAATATTTTAACCCATAACCATTTACCACAGGTTGTTCATCTTGATAGAAACTTCGAGAAAGAAGTCGACAGGAGGATCCGATTGGGTTGGGCAGCGTTTAGTCGCGGAGCGGGCTATGGAACGAGCTATGTTTGGAGTCTCTTAAGGATAATATTCACAACGAGGTCATCCGACAAAGAACCAAATTTACCAACATAACACGCAGGTTAAGCACGCTGAAGTGGCAATGGGCTGGCCACATTTTGCGAAGGACCGATGGCCGATGGAGCAAACGATTTCTACAGTGGAGACCGCGACTTGGTAAACGTAAGGTAGGACGACCCACAACCAAATGGACCGACAACTAAAAGAAGGTCGCTGGAATTAATTTGATGCGGAAGGCGAAGGACCGGATATTGTAGTGTTAGTTAGGAGAAGCCTATGTCCAGCAGTGGACCACAGTATACAGGCCGATTGATTGATTGATTGACCTAAACCATCTACAGACTATTTTACAGGAGTAAAATCGTTGTTTAATTTGAATTTCAAATCGTTGTTTAGGCCCTGAACCTGACAATAAGCAACGACTTTACTCCGGGGTCTTACAGACGTGTGGTAGATGGGTGTGTGACAAAAGTAGGTGGTAGGTGGTGAAGGGTTAAAATGTTTTTTTTTCAACACTAATATTACAAAGTTATTAGATGTAATGCAAAGAAGCCACGAAAGAGGTTATTAGTATATTACAAACCATCCAGTCTATTGCATAAAGTTTTATTTTAGTCGGGTTTTTGAATCAGACGACAGACACACCTTAGCTTTTTAAAAACCCATTTGCTAGTTTGGAGCTCTTTCTTTCAACATAGAGAAACAATTGTAATACCATAAAACATAATAGGTATATGAAGTGGGTCCATTTTCACGTTATTTATTTCAGTTTTCGCGGCAAGCCCGTGGAAACTGACGCATGCGCGGTGCGCTCAAAGATGTCCGCGCGCATGCGCGTTGATGCATTTCTAAGCGCAGCTTTCTATTTACCATTATGGAGATTTTAACAATTCGCACGGGCTTGCCGCGAAAACGGACAAAAAGCACATGATTAAGGACCTCTAATTTTGTGGAATTACTATTCCTAATCAACTCTATGAAACTGAAAATAAAATAACAAACTAGTAAATGGGTTTCATACAATAACAATAAGTTTAAAAACATTTCGGGTAAGTATATTAACTGAATAGAAGTAATGTGTTTAGTAATATGTTTTAAGGCATTTGAATACCTGAAGTTAAATGCCGAAATCGTGACTCTATAACTTACAGAGGTCACCAAATGGCGGACCGCGGTCCAGATCCGGACCGCTGACCTATTTTGTGGGAACCTTATAACTAACTTGTTTATATTATTAAATACATAACTTAAAATGTATCCCGAGCTTAAGATTAGCCTTGAAACTACTTAACTATGTATGGGTATATATATTAGTAAAGCAGCATTTTCGAAGAAAAACTTCATTAAAAATAAATTTCGATCTCGACTTACTCGTGAAACTCTACGATTTGATGACATTAGTTTGCACTATACAACAAACTTAAGACAAATAGTTTAAGGCAAAAAATGAAATTAGCTATTTCCTAACTATTCCAAAATTCTCTTCTGCCCGCACACCCGGTGCACTCGGGGAGTGTCGCCCGACCCGTTTTTTTACAGATGCAATGAGGGGTTGAGTCCCACATTACTAACAATCTTGTTAACCCCTCCAGCTAAGTTCAAAGGCTTGTATTAGGAGTGGGTTCACGTCGGTAGTATAATGAGTAGGATTCGAACCCGCGACCTCACGATTGCCGATCACCCGCTCCGTCATGTGACTGACTCACGCTTGTCAGGTTTTAGGAGAAATTCAAATTCCTTGTGAACATTTTAGAGGTGTTCGATTTACTTTAAGGAAAATAAAATTAAGAGTTGGCAACCTTAACAATGCTTAGATACAGTTTTCATCACACTCCTTGCCTCGTATTTTTGTAAGTTTTATCCATCCTATTGTGTGATATAATGAACGTGGTGTTTGTTTTACGTCACAAGATGTTAATAAGCTTTACTGACACGTAAATTTATAATGCAATTATGTACACAGACAATGGTCGTAGCAGGGGAGGTCTATTAACACCTTTCGACCACGTAAACAACATTTCCTATTGTATTAGATTAATTTATCTACAACCTTAATGAAGTGACCGGAACTTAAAATCCTACTAGTTGACCCGTACAACTACGTCTGCGTACATTTTCCCTGTTTTTGCAACATTTTTCTATTGGTCTGCTCTTATTGGTCGTGACGGGATGTTATATACCTTCCTTGATAAATTGGCTATCCAATATTAAAAGAATTTTATTTGTATTTATTTTCTATTTTGTAATTAAGTATGTAGATAATTTTATCAAAGTAATAAGCACCCTTTTCTCTTTACCTAATCGTTGACTGGTAGAAAATGCCTAGGGCATTAAACCCGCCTTTTGAAATATAATTGCAGGACGTTTTAAATAAAATAAAGTACATTTTTCATTCGAACCTGAAATTATCGCGTTCAACCAAGCAACCAAACAAACTCTTCAGCTTTATAATATTAGTATAGATAAGGTAATATAATAAATACGATAGTTTATTTCGATGTTTGTTACTATTTCACATGGGTTTTAATAAAACTATAAAATGGGTTTTAATAAAACTATAAAACAGCTAGAATTGTTTTAAAAGTTTCGCGATTTTACACATATTAAAATATTGTTATCTTAATCGCGTGAACTAAAATAAAAGGTACGAACCTTTTTGTCGTATTTCAATATTCTAATATGTGATATAGCTTATGAGAACAACATTCAGCTATATTTTACGACAAACGTAAAAGCTAATAATAAATGCATATTTTCAACAAGTTAAAATTTGACCAAATTTCAAGCGACATAGGTGTGTTATAAAATATATTACATAAACAACCTATCGCTTAGTATCTTATGTAAGTATATATCTACCTGTAGTGCTTTTAGAAATTTTTCCCAAGTAAACATGGTTGATTTGCGTTTAAAATTCGCAACTCTGTCGTATACATAAATGACAATAGTGTTTTCATTCTCCAATATTAATATTCTAAGCGGAATATTTCAATAGTAGAATTTCCTTTGTATAGTTGACAAAGAAAGTCGGTTAAACCATTCCATATAAATCAAAGCTGTGCGTAGGTTTTGTACAATCTGCGAGGCTGGGCGGGAGCGGAGAAACGGGCAAATATTAACCGATAGGATACAGCGGTAGCCTAATGGCAA
Organism: Herminia tarsipennalis; assembly: GCA_945859575.2. Classification (NCBI taxonomy): domain Eukaryota; kingdom Metazoa; phylum Arthropoda; class Insecta; order Lepidoptera; family Erebidae; genus Herminia; species Herminia tarsipennalis. The sequence continues at coordinate 15,204,899 of OX243840.2, forward strand.
AGGTATCTGACTCGCAATCATGAGGTCGCGGGTTCGAATCCTATCCATTATACTACCGACGTGAACCCACCCCTTTTCCCTAGCCTTTGAGCTTAGCTGGAGGGGTCAACAAGATTGCTAGTAGGTAATGTGGGACCTAATATTGTCTAAAACCAAATAAAATAAGATTGCATAAAATCAGCGGGGTGGAGATTCTATACTCCAGTGGACAATCCTATTGGTTAATATTTGTCCATTTCCAGCGCGGATCCAGTCCCCAAATAAGATTATGGCCACGGTAGGGGTTGTGGGCACAATAGCTGAAAGCCGAAATTTATCATTTTTTTTTAACTTTCACCTATGCTTTACCGGTAGTGGGTTCTAATTTACACTTAGCCTTTTGTGTTATTTAATTTTAATGTTGGACATTTGGATATTTGGATATAACTCTCCAAACATTAGACAATTGACTGATTAGGTTGGTGGGCCCACCATGCCCACTAGTGTAGATCCGTGCCTGGTCTGTTTCTCCACTCTGTAGAATCGCTCTTGAAGCCTTAGAATATATTATTGTGTTTTCTAAACAAATTATGGAGGAATTTAATTTAGTTATAGAATAGATAGGTACTGCGGTAGGTGGGTCGAGAGTTCGACCATCTCGCATGAAACCTCATTGATATTTGTAAACTATTTGCTTTGACGTTCTAAAAAAGGCTGATTTCGAAATTGAGAAAAAGGTGGAAGGAAAACAATGGAAGGGGAGAACCGTCAGAGCCGATGGCCTGAAAGGTCGGTTTATAGTATAACTAGCTGTCCCGCGCAACTTCGTGTGCGTCAATTTTCCCCGTTTTTGCAACATTTTTCATTGCTGCTCCGCTCCTATTGATCGTAGCGTGATGTTATATAGCCTATAGCCTTCCTCGATAAATGAGCTACCCAACAAAAAAATATTTTTTCAATTCGGTCTAGTAGTTTCTGAGATTACCGCGTTCAAACAAACAAACAAACTCTTCAGCTTTATAATATTAGTATAGATAATGTCTTTTTAATAATTAATAAGCTGTGAATTCGAATACATTTAGTTAACATTTTGTTATATTATATATACCTTATACCTTGGTGAGAAATCAATTTCTCACCAAGGTAACAGATCCTGATTACGAAAAACCCTTTTCAGCCGTGCTGCGGTTGGTACAGCACCTATCTAATATGATGGTGATAGCACTTTACCTATTTATAGAGTTTAGAAACAAAGAAACATTGTAAACATTGGCAATTTGAAAAAAAATGGCCGCGAGTTTTTATTACCTGTTCTTTTCTCCGGTTTAACCTATTGTTTGCGAACAAGCATTACATGTATATGTAGAATCAACTTTTCATAAGTGTAGTATTTCTCTTCATAAGTGAATAATATATGAGAGTGAAATATAAATGTATAAGTGTAAGTGAGTATTACTACTTGATAAAAATGAAGAAAACGAAATATGTGAAACAGTAGATACCTACGTTCTCTACAAATAGCACGCTATTTTAATCACAGACGCATCTGCATTTTTAAATACATACCTACAAATTTAATGTGCTGGCTACATAGAACACATTATAATAAATTTATACCTAAATACTATAATTAGCCTTTGTCTGCGACGTAAATAGTGTGCATCGAGAATAAATACTACTTAGTATGCATTTTAAAAAGTTTTAGAGAGGAGCTGATTTTTCATGAAAACGTAAGTATTTAATTTTGCTTTGAGCTTTGGTGTGCCACAACTTGCTGATTGCATCGTAGTTCAGTACTGGCAACCCGGGCAAGACAAGACAACAGGCAAGGCAAGAAAACCCTGGCTCTTGAAGCTTAAAACCCGGACAACTCAACGCTTTTTTACATTCGAGACGCAGCGCGCGCGCCATGCTGATGACCGTCGGCAGCGTCCCATGCCTTAAAAAAATTATAAGTACCTGGACTGCAAACAAGACCCCGTCCGGACGCTCCCTGTATACCTTTTAAACTAGGACAAATCTGGGGAAACTCGGACGGATGGCAACCCTACCTGTTGCATTAAAATCGTGATTACAAAAAAATATTTAACGCCATTTCTTGCCAACCGTACAAAATAACGAATGCAGGATCATGAAATAAAAAGTTATTATTCCTGAAAAATCTCGGTTTATACATGCCCGTGACGCCGGGCGGCGCACCGGCGCCAGTAATACCATTACACTATGATAATACCTAATGACTTCATACATTGTATTTTATAAACACGCGTAACACCTAGCTTTGATGACACTGTTTTTTCTGATAACGAGGGACAATGAAACAAAAATACAATGCTATTTTCTGTATTGTTGCCTTACAATGTATAAACCCTGAAAACTAGCTTGCTGTTATCTATTTATCATACAGTTGGATCAACGTAACTCGGTCGGATTTGCGAAAAGTGGTTGCGCAGATGCATTTCTTAGAAGTAAATGGTGACAGGAAGCGGGTGGCGGGGACGGTAACAAAACCAAGAGAATTAGAGATGCGATTACGCATTACATTGTCATAATTAGTATTACTAACTCATGTTTTTTGTAATTTATTTCGTATGTTTAGTAAGTAGTTTCTTTAGTATTTTTTTTTTTTATATAATCTTTTATTTTTGGGGCTTTTATTCTAGGAACATGTCAGCCCTTTAGTATTTACTGTAACTGTTCTAAGTTTAAACTTTTATGAACTTGTTTATATAGTATTTTTATATTTTTGAATTAAAATTTTTGTTAGTATTTTTAATCGATTAAACATAATTAATCGTTTTCCATATGAATCTAACTTCAATCCGGCCGAGTTACGTTGATCCAACTGCATCTCTCAATTTTGTTAATTGAAAATTGGTGCATTAAGAGCAAGTCTAGCGTCAGCCTCCCAAGCAAGCTTCTGTACCTACTTTTAGATGTTGTTTTAGGTTTTTAATGACCAGTCCTTGGACTGAGACGACAATTGACAGAATACTGCTAAATCCACATCTCACATGTCAATAATCTCATATTACTTTATCTTTTTCCGTCTTCTCGAGATAATCGCCAAGAAGGATGGTGACATCAGCAACATTCCGCGGCACTCTAGTCTTCTGTCATTACTACTCGTAAGTATACCTCATTATAGTTGAGTTAATGGAGTTAAAATAATTGAAGCTCGTGGTTACAGGAGTTTATTTTACCTAGCTATTTTTGTAGTCAATTGATCTGAAATCTGGAAGCCTTGTCGTTGTTGACAAAGCGTACTAATTAATCGGATGTGTGGTCGCGAGATTCTATGACGACTGACGACTACGACCGAAATTCGTGAAAACATTTTTATCGTGCGGTGCCAGAATAATACATACATAATATTAACATATTTAGATGTATTATGATTCAAAAATTTCTACGTAAATATATCAAATTCACTACTACGACAAGCACTGAATATTTCATGATTTGTAATACCTCAGACAAAAGTAATAAATAAAATAGCACTATAAGGATGCGTAACGGTTATAACACCTGCAAGTTGATATTACAGTTCCGATTTCCGAACTGAGTCCTTATTCACTATCTTTATTTCGTTGTCGTGAAAAGCCCGTGCAAACTAGTGTTGTAAAAAAGCTCGAGTCGGCGCTTAAACGCTTGAGTCGACGCTCAAGCAGATTGCTAATGCTCAAGTCGGGACTCGACTGAAGCGCTCGACGCTCGAGCAGTGGCTTGAGCGTTATAGTGAAAAAGCATTTTCCGAGCACCGGACTCAGCGCTCGGCTCGAGCTTGAGCGCGCGTTTAGATTACATAGCTAGGGAAACTGTAAAAAAGATAGTATAATTGAAATAAGAGAATTTCAGTTTTATTTTTAATGATATTTATATTATAATCGTAGAAAAATACTTATTTATTATTAGTATACAATGTGCGTATGCCATATGATCTACGCCATAAGGCCCAAATTAAATTACAAGTGTGGTTTAGTTGAACTTGCTGTACAATTCCTGACTACCTAATGATCTTTCTGAGCAATTAAGTTAAATTAAATACCTTCCTAAAATCATAACACACCTTTTCAACACTATAATTTTTTTAACCATGAGGAAAGACACATACTGGCCTGTATATTTTCGTTACTAAGTCTGTTTCTTCTTTTAGTTATGATAAGGCCAGCTTTTGAAAATGCCACTGCGCTTGGCACACTCGTGCTTGGAACAGATAAAATATCGAATGCCAGTTTAGTTAAGTTTATAACGCTTGAACGCTTGAGCGCATAACTCGAGCATGAAAGTCTGAACTCTCAACGCTCGCAAGCCTTAAACGCTCAAGCGTTTAACGCTCGAGTCTAAAACGCTCCAAAGCGTCGACTCAGCGTTTAACGCTCGACGCTCAGCGCTCATTTTTACAACACTAGTGCAAACTGTACGGTGCGCTCAAATATGTCCACCGCGCATGCGCGATAGAGACCTGCGCTTCGAATTACATCAACGCACATGCGCGTTGGACATCATTGAGCGCACCGCGCATGCGCTAGTTCGCACGGGCTTGTCACGACAACGAAATAAAGATAGTGAATAGGTAAGGACCCGGGACGCAAATTAGTGTGATTTTTAAAATGTCTCGATTTTTGTTGTCTTTAGATATCGATTAGAACGCAATAGTAAATCAAGTATTATATTTTACGATTAGTCTTAATTTATCCAAATCGTTTTACTTAATCAATAATCGCCGTATAAATACTCTTCTCAATCTACTTTGCAACCAAACTGACATGTTTTTCTCGTATAGATAGAATTTAATTTATATAATTAAAGACGCTAGACGGACAGCTCATTATTATATTAATAGATAATCGTAGACATATAAAATGTAATTTATTTTTGGGCTCTAATTTAGAGGTGCAATTAAGCTGTCTATCGAAGTATCGACCCTGTAGTATTTGACGTCAATGACTGTTGTGATCCACCTTCAAGATAAGCGCTCGCGTACGTAAATAGCTACCTATCTACTTAAATTAATATTCGTAGGTACAATCTATAAATAACCTATCTTTTGCTTACGACTCCGTCCAAGTTTCATACCCCATCAAGCACGAATCCAGGACTTCAGGAGGGGGGGACGAATTTGGGCAATTGGCTGTCACCACGTTCCCAACATATTTTTTTTTGTTAACCGATTGAATCAGGCGTAACATGGCGGAAATCCATCTTAAGTAGTAGTAGTATCCCTCCTTTATAATCTACATTTAAAAAAAAAAATAAAGGTATAATACAAAGTTATGGGAGGAAGGGGCGGTGCCTTCGGCTCCCTTTGATTCCAAAGGAACCGAAGTGTTTCATGAAGTTTTATTGTCTTATTGTAATACCATACATCCAGATGTTCATAAGAGTTGCATTTTGTAAACTGAGTGAATAAAGTATTTTTGATTTACCTTTTGGCGTAAGTATCTAGAATCTAAGTTAGTCCCGAAAGCTCGAAATCGACTTGACCGATTTGAATTTCTTTTTGTTTTATTCGTCTTATTACTGAAGTGGTTTCGGAATAATACAAAACTAGTATCTAATAACCCAAAAGAAGCACCGAAAATCGAAAAAAGCCGGGCAAGAGCGGATCATGATTAGTGTAGGGTTCCGAAGCCGTTCCCGTATAAAAAAATCCGATTTGAATAATTGCACCAGCAGAAAAGCGTACCTATGTTAATGGCACTTATGCCCTTTTGTTGAGAAACGCAGTTTTTCGACAATATCTCAATGACGGTATATCCGATAATTTTGATTTAAAGGATTGGTCACACGATTCACAAGATAAGGGGGGGGGGGGACAATTTATGCAACTTTCGGAGCGATTATTTTTTTAAACATTTACTTAATCAAAAATGTTTATTAAAAACCTTAAAATGTTTTTAATAGACCTGTCGAATTACATATTCTCTGCAGCCTCTGTTACATGTATGGAGTGCCCCCCCTAAAAATATTTATTTTTATTATTTAGCTATCAAACTAAGTAGCCACTACTACAAGACACCTTTTCACCAAATGTATGCAATAAATGTATGTGTAGTCTTTGAGTAAAATGCCTGTGACATACGGACGGACATGACGAAACTATAAGGGTTCCGTTTTTGTCATTTTGGCTACGGTACCCTAAAAACCGTATCAAATTTCCACTCGAAGACGTGTGCACAGCTAGTAAGTAAAATAATAACATAAATAAAACATTATTGTGTTAGAAGTTCTATCAAAGGAGTTTCAAAATAAAATGCAACTGTAGATAACTTCGAGGTTAATCGGGTTAAATGACGAAATGACTTAAGTAGAGGTCATAGCATTAAGTATGATATTTCTTTTTCGACTGGCCTGTTGGTCTAGTGGTTAGTGACCCTGACTGCTAAGCCGGAGTTCCCCACCCAGGATAAAACTTTGTGTGATGAGCACGATAGCTTATTCATTCTGTGTATGTATTTAGAAATAATAAGTATGTTTATCAGTGTGGTTGCCATAGTATAAGCTCGGCTTAGTTTGGCATTAAGTAGAGCGTTGTGTAAGTTGTCCCAAGATATTATTATTATTATTATAGATATTATTTAAGGTTATGTTTAAGGTGGAATTTTGGATATTGTCGTGAATCTATAACGTATATCTCTGTATCTAAATGTATAAGTATTGTATATTTAGTCCAAACTAAGAGGATTTTCATTTCAGTATTGATTGTTCACTTTTTCTAATTATTTATAGGTAAGTGCTTAATTCGTTTTGTTCGAATGTATCCTATATTTTGAGTGTAAGTTTATACTCGTACTTACCTACTTGTTGAAAATTAAACTCATATAGGTACCTACGCAATACTTCTATTCTTCGATTGCTTGCTGGAAAAATTATGATTGTAATCATGGCCGGATCCAGGATTTCATTCTGGGGTTGGGGGGGGGGGGTACGAGAAGCAAATGAATGGTGGTGCCGTATCTAACATGATTAGGGGGGGGGGTAAGGGGTGCATTTCGAAACCCTTGTAGGGGAAGGGGCGGCACAGGAGACAAATGGAAAAAGAAATTTATATTTAATTCTATACAATACAAGAGGGGGGGGGGGCACGTGCCCCAGTGCTCCCCCCCTAGATCCGCCTATGATAGAATATTAGTACCTAATTAGTACTTTACTATAACTTTATCGATATCGTGTTTATCCAGTTTGTTGTGGAATCAGTCACTGTAATACATTTTGAGGAAACTAATCTGGTTATTTATCTCTTTGAACGCGGTTTTAACTAGTTTCAAAGCATGTAGGTATTATCAAGAATTATAACGGCATCTGCCCTACAGAACTAGGTCAGAACAAAACACATTTACCTACCTATGTCGTGATCGTGACCCATAACAAAATATTCAGCGAAATGTAAATATGTGCCCTTGTACTTAGGTATACTTACCGTCATCATTTTTGGAAAGTCTAGTAGCATATGTGTCAGGTTACCTATATAAAGGTAGTAAGCTCAGTAGAATCACGGAGAATCATCGAGATAATATGAACTAGTACAGTACGATCAACGTAACTTGACCGGATTGAAGTTAGGTTTATAACACTTTCGCGCATTTCATAGAGCTGCGACCCTAAAATTACTAACGAAAACAATTAAGTATGTTTAATCGATTAAAAATACTAACAAAATTTTAATTCAACAATATAAAAGCTCCAAAAGCTTTTTAATGATGTCCTGTTTGAAGGGAGAACTCCGGAGGCGTGGGGTAGAAGTGTAGTCGTCTTGTTCTTCAAAAAAGGAGATAAGACCCGGCTGAAGAACTACCGAACTACCTATTTCTCTTCTAAGCCACGTCTATAAGCTGTTTTCAAGAGTCATCACGAACCGCCTTGCGCGAAGACTTGACGAATTCCAACCACCGGAACAGGCTGGATTTCGGAGCGGATATGGCACCATAGACCACATCCACACAGTGCGGCAGATTATACAAAAGACCCAGGAGTATAATCAGCCCCTGTGTCTAGCATTCGTGGACTATGAGAAGGCCTTTGACTCGATTGAAATCTGGTCCGTTCTTGAGTCTATGCAGCGATGCCAAGTAGATTGGCGATATATCCAAGTGATGAGATGTCTCTACGAAGCCGCCACCATGTCCGTCCAAGTACAGAATCAGCAAACAAAACCTATACCATTGCATCGAGGAGTGAGGCAAGGGGACGTTATTTCCCCGAAACTGTTCACAAATGCAATGGAGGATATGTTCAAGACGCTGCACTGGAAAGGGCGGGGCATCAACGTCAATGGTGAATACATTTCTCACTTGCGATTTGCAGATGACATTGTCATCATGGCGCAAACGCTGCAGGACCTGCAACGGATGCTGAATGACCTGGCTGACTCCTCTGTACGCATCGGCCTACGGATGAACTTGGATAAAACCAAGGTCATGTTCAATGAACATGTACTACCGGAACCGACAGCGGTGCACGGCGCCGTTCTCGAAGTTGTTCAAAAATATGTGTACCTCGGGCAGTCATTGCAGTTAGGTAGAAACAACTTCGAGGACGAGGTGAACAGGAGAATTCGGTTGGGTTGGGCAGCGTTTGGTAAGCTACGTCAAGTCTTCTCATCGTCGATCCCACAATGTCTAAAGACTAAAGTCTTTAATCAGTGCGTCCTACCCGTCATGACATACGGAGCCGAAACGTGGACACTGACGGTACGACTGGTCCACAAGTTCAAAGTCGCTCAGCGGGCTATGGAACGGGCTATGCTCGAAGTTTCTCTTAGGGACAAAATCAGAAATGAGGTGATCCGGCAGAGAACCAAAGTTATCGACATAGCCCACCGGATTAGCAAGTTGAAGTGGCAGAGGGCTGGCCATATTAGCCGAAGAACCGACAACCGTTGGGGTAAACGAGTTCTTGAGTGGAGACCGCGGCTTGGCAAACGTAGTGTAGGACGCCCTCAAGCCAGGTGGAGTGATGATAAACGCAAAACGGCTGGCAGGAGCTGGATGCGAGAAGCCAAAGATAGAACAAAGTGGCGTGCCATTGGAGAGGCCTATGTCCAGCAGTGGACTGCGATAGGCTGATGATGAATATAAAAACACTATTTAAATGAGTTCATAAAATTTTAAATTTAGAACAGTAACAGTAAATACTAAAGACACTATATAAAACAATTTCTTTACGAAAATAATCATAAAAAAACATGAGTTAGTAATACTAATTATGACAATGTAATGCGTTATCGCATCTCTAATCTATTGGGTTTAGTTACCGCTCCCGCCCCTCGCTTCCTGTCACCATTTACTTCCAAAAAATGCATCTGCGCAACAACTTGTTGCCTACTTCAGTCCGGCCTAGTTACGTTGATCCAACTGTACAATAATACCTCAATGCATAGAATGCGGAATTTCATAAGTAGGCAATACAATAGTAGGTACTATCATGTTGACGCAGCTCTTGGACGAGCTGGTACCGGGGCTGTTCCTCAGGAACTTGTATAGGTCGTTTAAATAAAAATATATTTTCCCAACGTGAACATATTGAAAAATGAAATCTTACAAGTACATCGCAACATGACTTAATATCATTATTAGATAATTACTTTTTTTTTTTTTTTTTTTTTATTTTTTTTTTTTTATTTTTTTTTTTTTTTTATTTTTTTTTTTTTAAAAAAGGATAACTAGCAATGTGGGATTTTAGTCCCACATTACTAGCAATCCTGTTAACCCCTCCAGCTAAGCTCAATGGCTTGTGTTAGGAGTGGGTTCGCGTCAGTAGTATAATGGGTAGGATTCGAACCCGCGACCTTACGATTGCGAGTCCGATGTCTTAGCCATTAGGCTACCGCCGCTTAATTACTTATTGCTTACTTTATTACACAATAATAGATTAATTTCTAAATTCATAAATTATTTACGACCCGAGCGGTCAGCTATCAAACTCACTGTCTTTTATTTCCTTCTATTCTCAACTAACTTCCAAACGAGTTTCAGCTACAAAGGTTCCATCAACACACATATAAGATGTATTTGAAAAAAGAGCCCACTCTTTACTTAAAGGCCGGTTACGCATCTGCTATACCTCTGGTGTACATACAGTGATACAGCTTGCTCTCCATTTACTACCGCGTCACACATTATAGAGTAATTACAAACATGTAAATTATCTTTACTCTTCATATACTTAATTATTCACGTGCTGCCAATCCACATAATGTTGCAGAATAATCCGGATCCGTAGATAACACTACTGCGTAGATACAGAGAGAACATACAAGTTCATGCGCCGTTTTAGATTCTAATATAATTATTATAATTAGTCTTACTAAGTATTAAATATTATAAACTATAGATCATAAGAATTATGAAACCATCTTTATTGCATGATATTACCAACCAACTGTTACAGGCATCAGAAGAAACTACTTAGGTATAGGTACATCCATACTCCATACTAATATTATAAATGTGAAAGTAACTATGCCTATCTGTCTGTTACGCTTTCATGCTCAAACAGCTAAACCTATTTAGATGAAATTTGGTATGGAGATAGTATGAGTCTCGGGGAAGGTCATAGGATAGTTTTTATCGCGATAACCGACATCCACGCGGGCGGAGCCGCGGACGAAAACTAGTATAGAAAGATAAACGTCTCTTCAGTCTAAGATTTTTAAATACATGATATCAGTTTGACACCTATTGTGTTATTAATATTGGTATTTTGTGAAACATGTAATGCATGAATAATGTAGTTTTAGTTCGATTTTATTTTTAAACTCATTTATTTGCGTACCTCTGATTTGAACCCTATTTCGTGACAAAAATGTATATATATATCTAAAGGGTTTGATAATTAAGAACAGGAAAAAAATAATTTGGGAAAGAAAAAAAACGAAATATTAATACAAAACTCAGTGTCTTCCTTCTTTGGATCTTTGGTATAGGTAATTGAATCAACTTTAGATTGGGATAGCCCTAATAGGTCTATGTCAGATATTTATAATAATTAGATACCTACCTTAAAATACTATAAATGGTACATAATCATTCTCATAGTGATGACTGATACTTCAGAACAGGTTAAGCAGTTACTTATCTACGTACCTACAAGTTTTCGCGTCAAACGGAAAGTTACCTACCTAGGTAGTTAACATACCCAAAATACTTAAATGCCAATTATCAAGTACTAAATATAGACATATTAAACGGATTATCACTTTAGACTGTTCTCTGATCTATTTTTAGTCAGACCAAAAACGTCATATGTGCTAATTGTTTATTTTTGTAAGTCGTGATAGCAACAACAATAAAGAAATTATCACTGTCACAATATTTTTATATTCGACAATTAGAATCATTTAAAAGCAAAATATATTTATAAACTTTACTTATGGTAACACAGATTTAAAGCAACATGTTTACCAAATGGGTAATTTACCTTGTGACGTGTATGTTAGTATATATGGGTCTGTGACCTAATGTTACACCCGTTCTTTGCTTGACAACCAATCATGTGACATTTGCAGTGTTGTCATTACAAAATACCGAGAGTACAGAACACGACCTACAACTAGACACACGAAGAAATGTAGTACTTCACATCATGAGCATACCAGGGGGGATTTGTGGGTTCAAATCCCCAAAATTTCATAAGGTCAATGTACCTTATGAATTTTGGCATATCATTTACACATTTGGCAGGTGTTTCGTCAGTTGTACGAACTGGGGGCGTCCCCTCCATCTCCCCCCGAAATAGCGAAAACCCCTCCCGATAAATGATTCTGGGTATCTAGCTTCACATACCTTACCTACACTTCTTTTCATGAGTTTTTTTTTAATGAAATAAAGAATATATTTCAGTTTGAGTTTACATATTGATAACGATACGTCTATTTGGAAGCCTGAGAATGGATGTACGCAAAATTATGGCACCATTGACTATGCTTCCATTTGGACATACGCAAAAAGGTTATACTAAAGACTGCTGTCAACGCTATAAATTTGTTTCAGAAGAAATAAAGAGAACAAATTTGACAAATTCCGAGACCGTTCTCCTTTGTGACTATGATAACTATAGTTTGACACTCTGCTCAGAAAGAGAAGGTCTCTTTCTAAACGAGACGAAAGGATAAACCATAGACACAATTACTATAAGCTTCTTGATTTGCCCTCTCACTGACAACTAGTCAAAACAACTAGTTAAAACAACAACTCTTTAAGAAATGTTAAAACGCCGATTTTATACGGAGATCACATACAAATACCGGACTATGTCGTCACTATTTTTTCTAGTCAAATCACTTATTTTTATGATATGATTAATGATAAAAAAAATCAATTTAATACAAAATTTAAGAAGGAATTAATCGTTGGTAGTTTCAATGCTAGTTAATAATACTTTTGGATTTTTTTGTTTACCTAGGAAACAAGCCTATTGGCGTGGTATTCGACAGGACGAATGTCAGTTTGGAATTTCAAATCCGAACGACGTCATATTCACGTTGAGCTCCAGACGACATACATTTCGTAATCAATTCGTAAATAAAAGGTTCGAACCTTTAAATAATTCACGCGATTAAGTCGCGAAATATATCTAATATGGACATAGTAAGAGTTGTAAAAATGGCGACAAACTGCATTTAACCTGTAAAATATACTTGAAATACGTGATAACTGGACAAGAACGAGACTTTGTAATGCAAAAAAGAACTTAAAACTAAAAAGAAAATAAACTTGAAACTGACGTATACACAGAATGTGCGAGCCATAATCCCTACCGAATAAAATCGGAGGCAAGAGGAAAATAGATAAAGTAAATATTAAGGGAATCTAGATCTATGTAATTCACAAGTATAATTCAAATTATAGTTCTATTTTATTTTATATGTATTTTACTACAAATATTCTGTAAACTATAATAGGTCAGCGAAAATAAAGGCTTGACTTGCTTTTGACTTAATGACAATATATTGATTCGCTCGGTGCCGGCGATCAGCGTAACTGTATAACCGGCCTTAGTGCATTGGTGTGTTCTGTCAGTAAACGATGTTTACGAGTGCTTCATTCGAATGAAGTACAAATGAAGCTTGCCTTCTGAACTCTCGGTATTCTGTAGTTGTCATTCTGTTATCATAGGAAAAGAACATGTCGACGTGACGTGAAGATCACACTATTATCAATAACAGACATGCTTAATTAATTACAATTTATTGTATTTTGAAACATGTTACAGCATTGCCAATTTCTGTGGTAACCTGTGACCGATATCAGCTGTAAATATATGTTTTTCTTTCTGATAATACGACTTTATTAAAAATCATAGCACATTATCGTGAAACTCTGAATCAGTATCAAAGACACGGATCGCAGGGGGGGGGGGGGGGGGGTGGGCGACAACATTTGACTAAATCGGTCAAGTGTGAGTCACTCGCACGGCTGGGGGGGGGGGAGTGCATTTAATTCAACACCGATACCCCATATACACCACCACCGAGGGGGCAATTGCCTGCCTAAAGACTTCGAAAAAGTGTCATAATTCTCAAATTCCCCAAAGAAAAGGTCATTCAGTCTACTCGGGGAGACGGGGGAAGGGGAATTGTCCCTATTGCCCCCCTCCTTGTATCCGCGCCTGCAGTATCTAACATGACTGGATAAGGGAAAACAATAATAGGTACTGTGGCATAAGTGTCGAGTGATTGCTTTTAAAAGCTAAATTTTAATTAGAGAAAAAGTAGAAATAAACAATTTGAAAAGGGAGAACCGTCATAGCCAATGGACTGAAAAGTCGTAAATAAATTATTGTAAAATTATTTTATTTAAGATATAAATCTGTTTTATTGTGAATACATGAATCTAAAAGGTTAAGTTCTCGTTTGGTTTCTCAGAAAATACGATCCTGTTATTCAGACCTGGTACCAGCTCTACATCTGTACCAGCGTTACTGTACCATACCTACTTATTTACATTTCTGAAACTATTATTCACATAAGTAGGTAGCCTATTATAACCCCCAAGAAAAAGAGAGGTTTTGCGTGTGTTGTTTAACGCGTGCATCTATTATTATTTATTTTAATTTATTAAGAAAACCGCGTAAGCGTTACAAAGTATGTTAATAGTATAAGGTAATACATTGTAGTAAGGCCAATTATAGGTTTCCCTGTAAATTACAATTATTGTGTAGGTAGTACGAACAAAATAACAAACATTTTACATCACTTTAACATACTGTAAATGCAATTTTGAAAACAACCAAAACAGATTATAAAATTATATATACTACGGGTCTTAATACTGTGAATAATTTAAGGTAAAATACCTTGTTTATTGCTCGACGCGTCGGGTAACAAACAAGTCGCGACGTAAAATGTCAGGTAAAATACCTACCCTTGACCACGACCGTATTGCAACGGCCGTGGTCACGGGTAGGTATTTTACCTCAAATTATTCACGATTAAGACCCGTAGTTGATATTATTTTATAATGTATACGAATCGCGAAAGTTTATCAACATTTAAATCAAAAGAGAGGAAAATAATGGTATTAGCTATATTATCTGTGATAATAGACTACATAATGAAAAAAAAGAGATGAGATGTTAAGCAGACTTATTTTTTAACATTTTTAATATTCGTGACAATTAGTGCCTTGAATCATTTGATTTGATATCGATTTAGAAGAGCTAAATAGATCTACATAAATGATGTGTTTATTGTATGTTTGAGCAATCCTTATTAATGCGCAATTTTTGGCAGTTTGTAAAATGGCGTGGGGCATGTAACATAGTGGTATGACGTCTTATGGGGGTATTGAATATCACTTATGCAACCAGTTCAGGACAGTCTATTCGTTGGTGACATCGTACAATAGACACATATCCGTCGCTTTAAGTCTCTTTTCAAACAATAGCAGGTTATAGCTTTAGCAGCTGTCTTCATACGACATTGGAGGCTTACGCAAGCACTAATATAATAATAATAAATAATAATAATAATAATAAATTTATTAAGTAAAAATCTTTATTATTTTTAAAGATTTTTACTTTATAAATTTATTAAGTAAAAATCTTTATTATTTTTAAAGATTTTTACTTAATAAATTTATTATTATTATTATTATTTATTATTATTATATTAGTGCTTGCGTAAGCCTCCAATGTCGTATGAAGACAGCTGCTAAAGCTATAACCTGCTATTGTTTGAAAAGAGACTTAAAGCGACGGATATGTGTCTATTGTACGATGTCACCAACGAATAGACTGTCCACAACATACAAGAATATAAATGATTTATGAATTTATTTTGTTTATGTTCGAGTTGATTTATGTACACAGGGTGTAAAAGAAAGGTGTGGTAAAATTTCAGCAGCGGATAGGGTATGTTATCAGTATTGCACCTACCATAGTGCTATAGCTGGTTGCATTATTATTACATAGTTATAGCATATTCTTTTTGTCAAAATTCAGTAGTGAAAGGCGTATGGAATAAGAATTATACCTCCCCTGTTACAAAATTCGATTGAATTATTATGGCATATAACTTAAAAAAAAAAAAAAAAAAATAATAAATATTTTTTTAGGGGATTTTGATACTCCCGGTGACCACGGCCGTTACAATACGGTCGAAACGTCGGGCAATAAACAAGGTATTTTACCTTAAATTATTCACACGATTAAGACCCGTATTATCTATATCTATATCTATACATATAATAAAATTGTAAATTTCACGTGTCTGTACATGGCCGAACTTAGTAAAAAAAAATATTAGGAAATGTTCGAAAAGAGTATTTAAACACTTTGCTGCATTTTTAGAAATGTCTGTCTGTCTGTCTGTCTGTCTGTCTGTCTGCCTGTCTGTTTGTTTGAACACGCATCACGCAAAAACTACCGTACAGATTCGGTTGAAATTTTGCACGTGCAATCTAATAGATGCAGATTAACATTTAGGCTATAAATTATCACGCTTTTTCCCATAGGAGCTAAGCAGTAAGGGATAATGTCTGTAGCTATTTTTCGTTATAAAACAGTAACTACTTGACGGATCATTATGAAAATTTGCAGTTTTATAGTAAATACTATAGGACATTATTTACAGTATGAATCATTACGCTAACGTCTATGGGGAACGAGTAGCAACGTATTTTTTGTCGCACCATAATAGTTTATCACAAAATTTACCACAATTAGACATTATCTATAATTGTAACCCATGGAATACATAACTTCACGCTAAAACTAAAAGGAGCTAAACACAACATTTAGTTTCATAAGAACAGTTATTTTGACGTGTTAAGTAGCGAACTAGCGCTAGCGGACTTTGACGACGAAGTCCCAGGCTCGAATCTGATGTCTGAATATGTTCTTTTTGTATTTTTTTAAATTGTCTTTATCCTTTTTTAATATTTTTCTGAATGTTTTAGTTATTTTGTCGACCGTAGGTAACTTATTTACTTTGGTTATTATTTTTTTATATTAAAAATCAAGTAAATTATGCACCTAGGTAAGTTAATTATAGGTATTGCATGCACTGCTGAGAGTAATGAATTAATCGTAGTAGAAATGAAAAACAATATTACATTATAATTAAAAAGTATTCGACATTTTCCAGAAATGATGTGTTCGTCTAAAAAAAAAGACATTACACACGTAAAAAAAAACATGTAGCGCCATCTATGAAATCAAATTATTCACCGTGATCAAATAATTTTGATCACGGTGAACAACAAAACAACGGCAACATTCTTGAAAGTAGATGGCGTTGTATTCAATAATGTTCTATACCTAGTAAAAGAAGTTTTAAAAAGTAACACATTGCTATGATTTTTAGAAATGTTTGTCTGTCAGTCCGTTTGTTTGACCACGCATCACACAGGTGCATCATGTTTCGGGGTCATGGTTGGAGATCACGTGTTCATAAATTCAACGATAATGAATGGCTCAACATCGGTCAAGTGTGAGTAGTTCGGGTGACGGGAGGAGGGGGGTCTTTGTCTGTCAACCGTACCTACCTTTAGGGATATCTGACATTTTCGCGGACATGACACACATGACACGCTCTGTGTTTGTTTACTAAAGTGTTGCAGCAGTTTTATATGCATTTCAGTTGTATACCTTAGCAGACAAAGGAAAATCCTGAAAAAACATTTTATTAGTATTGCGTTGTAACACTATATGAAATACACCCCATTTTTAGCCAAAATGGCAAAACAGAACCCTTATAGTTCCCTTATGTCCGTCCGTCCGCAGCTTAGCTCAGAGACTGTTAATGCTAGAAGGTTGCAACTTTTGCATGAATAAATTACTAACGCCGATAAAGTGAAAGAATAAAATCTTGAAAATTATTATTTTTTTAAGGGTACCTCTCTTATATGTAAAGTGGGGATGTGATTTTTTTTCTCACCTACCTACCCCATCGTGTGTGGTATCATTAGATAGGTCTTTTAAAAAGCGTTTAGGGTTTGTAAAAACTATTTTTAAATTTAAGGTTTCCTTTGTGTATAATATTAGGCTTTATAGTGAACATTGTTGTTAGAGTCAAGTGTCCCCCTGCCAGCTAAATGGTTGATGTTGGGTATGTGAAAAAATTCGGGTAGTAGTATAAATACTAAATTTATAAGGAAAACTATCACAGTTAAGTACTTAGACTTTACAAGTTTACGATAACATGGGAAGTAACAACATTTTCGTACAAATTCTATTGAAAATTATTAGGTAATAGGTAGGTATAGCGTTGAAAGAATGAAACAAAAACAACAGAAAACCCACTTCTTAAGCCGCACACCAAACTAATTATCTAAAAGAATAGAACAGATCGATTTTTATTTAGTACACAGACGACACATGTATAGACATTATTATAATATAACCGGAAAAGTCATGCAGAAGATAAAAATAAACAATAAATAAAGTGAAATAATAAAAATAACAATAGATAAAAAGAAAACAAACACAAATTAATAACAAAAAACACAATTAACGAATACATAGTCATAGTCTGTATTTGGTACTTATTTATTTTCACAAAGCTTTTGGGTGTTGAAGCTATCAACAGATGAGTATATGACGATTCTCCGCTGCTGAGTCATATCGCGGTCCACCCGACAGGACTGTTTCCAACATATTTACACAGAAGTTATTTCGTAACCTAAACTACCTTAATTTAAACCCGACTTTCACGCGAACGAAGTCGCGGGCACAGCTAGTATATATATATAATCATAATGTGTACAAATCGCGAAAGTTTATCAACAATTTTACTTCTGTCTGCAACTGTAGGTACCATCAAAGTTATAGGGCTATAGGATCGGTTGTTATTTACGGGTATATCTCATACATTGTAATTTTTTGACGTTATCAGTGATTTAATTACCATGTAGTAAGTATGAAGCAGGTCTTAATCTGATTGAAGAGCACAGCAATCTTCAAAACGCTTAAATTTATAATATATTTTTTTCGTCATCGGCGTACATATTATGTTTTGCGTGTTTGAAGAACATAATGTCGAATAGGTAAGCGTTATAAAACAGTGGCATTAAATGGGAGCCTTGTGGAATAGTGGTCCTAAATGGAAGCCTTGTGGAATCTACTTTTCTATGTCTGCCTGTGCCATGGTATAAATACAAAATGAATGGGCCGATTTTGAAATGTGTTTTTTTGCTTTGTTTTATAATAATGAGTTCAGCCGTTTTGAACATAAACAACTTTTTGCCTCACGTGTAATGGTTTTGTAACGTATTAGCTTGTTTTAGCAACTATAAGTACCTACCACACAGTTTATACACTTTACCAAAGTGAATACAAATAAAAACTAAAATGGAATTGTTATCAATAAGTTATTACATCATTAGTAAGTAGTTATGTACGTCACACAAAAGCAAGAATAGCCTGTTAGCAAATTACCTGTTACAAAAAGTGAAAAGTACTTAAGGTAACTAACTAATTAATGAATGCAATTATTGTATTAATTGATAGATAAACAATGACTATTTTTTTACTCATTACGTTGTTTCTTGAGACACAAAACAGCAGAGTACAGAAGGTAAGGGGTCGTCCATTGTACATTAATCCCGTGAGCATCCACCGTTGTTTGAGACTGGCACTCGTTTGAAAATGAAAATACATGTGATGTTGGGTAGGGTGTCTAAAATATCACCACGTATCACCTGAGGGGAAGGGGGGGAGGAGTCAAAAAACGTCACGTGATGGACGTTATGGTTATGGACGACCCCATAAGCTTGAAGAAGGCACGCAATAGACATTGTTCACGGACACGGAACAGGCGAACCATTAATTACGTGAGATGTTTAGGGGGGAGGGGGTGTCGAGCCAAATCTCACCAAGCCCACGTGGAGGAGGTGGCAAATGTCACGTAATTCAAAAAATATGAAAAAATAAATATTTTTGCTAAATTTAATCGGTATTTTTAGCAATTTTAATATTATTGCAACTCCCCTCCCGTCAGGTGACGCACTTAGCACCTCCCTGGCACACTTGACCAGTGTTGAGTCAAATGTGAAATCTACGTGTGATTATGGAGGGGAGAGGGGGTCCAAAACACCACACGCAATTTGTGGACGCCTTCGAATCTCGGAACACGTTCGGCATGAAGTAATCGGAAGTCGGTCTCTGTGATGTCTGAGTGCGTTTGTATGCAGGTTTCTTTCTGTAATCTCACTGTGTTGTATTGCAGGGCTTTAATTTCTATGTACGTAAAACATTAAAAGGAATAAATAGAATTAATCATTTCATCAGCACAAGTAATTCAAGATTCTAACTTAGGCCTACTGTCCATGCTCTATGCAGATTATTATTATCTCCAACCATATAAAAAAAAAACTTTCGCGATTTTCGGACATATTATAAGAACTTAATCGCGTGAAATATTTCGATTGAATAAAAGGTTTAAATAAAAAAACACGATTTATCAAAAAAATATATAGGTATTGAACAAGCAAAGCTCGGTCATCCAGATACTATAGGTATAAAGTAAATACCAGAGCATGTCGGACCAATCTTTGTGAAAGGTTCCAAAGCCTTTTTTACAAATAAATGCACTACATATGCCAAAATACGATAGAAAAAATTCCATCAACAGAAGAGTGTATGTTCATAGCACTTACGCCCTTTTGTTGGGAAGCGCAATTTATTGGCAATAACTCAAAGACAGTAATATTCGATCATGTCAAAAATATTTTTTGTTAATATTAGTTTGGTCGAATTTCCCTTAGTTGTTGACGAATTGTATAGGAAAACGACTTTAATACAAGATGGAAACGCATTAACGTCACGTTGGGCCCTAATACATAATAATAAAGTCAGTGAACTGCACAACTTAGCAATTCAATGTTTCTTTGTTGGATATTGGTCAAACAATGTTTATTAATGGCTTTCATTTTCTAAACTATATAATTTATGAAACCGCCACGTGACAGTTAAAATACACCAATTGCAGTTACCTACCTAAAGTTCCTACCTATACCTAAATCTAAAACTCCTTATTTAAGTCCTGTCTGTCGTCATATCTCATGTTCTATGAGAAAGACAGCATTAAAACGGCTATTACACTACCCTGAATCAGGGCCCTAAATCGAGATGGCCTTAAAAATTTGTTAGAGAATTAGGGCCCTAACTCTTATTACACCTCTCTTTTTAAGGGTTTAGGGTCCCTAATTCAGTGTAGTGTAATAAGCGCATTATTTTGGTTTGGGCATAGGAACCTACGCTCCGTGTAAAATAATTCTTCGGGTGGATATAGGTATATCAGGAGGGATGTAGCCCATATGTTCTTCATAATATAAAACAGAGCATAATCAAGTAAGTTATGCGTAATTACCTATTTGCCAAGCAGGGATGACCAATGACCATACATCCAACCTATTTGCGGTAGTTTTTACAATGCGTAGGTAAATTTGACATTACAACACAAGTTCGTGTCTAACGGAAGGTCTCTATAATCTGTCTATCGATGGATAGGGCTACTTCTAGGTAGTATTTTGACATATGTCATGGAGCTTATGTCAGATATATAGCTCTAGTAGTAGCCAAATTCATCGATTGATAGATTATTGAGACCGGCCGCGGTCCTTATTCAGTCTTTTTTTTCGTTTTTGCGATAGTCCGCGCAAACTGGCGCATGCGCGGTGCGCTAAAAGATGTTCGCGCGCATGCACGATGCTTTTATAAGCGCAGCTCTCTATTTACCATTATGACAAGATTTTGACAGTTAGAAGCGCGGGCTTGCCGCGAAAATGAAAAAAAAGATAGTGATTATGGACCATAAGGTCTTTCTTTTTATGAGTTTCGTTCGTCTATTATTTCCTTTGATACGGTTTTCACTGTCATCTCTTCCGAATGAAAATAGAATTCACAAAATCTTGTCCGAAATGATGAATAGAATTAGCATTTTTTATTGAAAAAACTTATGTTCAGTCATAATTTTTTTACGTTAATTTCGTACCTGAACACATAACAACCAACTTTAAACACTACATTAACATTCAACGTATTTAAGACTAGCTAATAAACAACAATAAACATGAGACATAAACATAAACATAAAACACAAACGATAACAATTATCTTAAAATGATACAATTACACGTTAATGTGAGTCGTTCACGGAAATAAATAAAAAGACGTAAATATTCAGGCGCCAGCCTCGTGTGAACCGTAGACAGTGCAGACCCAGACGCGGGTTATCTCGCCGCTTCGGGCGGTTTCCACTTGCGTACAGATATATCGGACGGAACATCTTGTAATACAAAGGACCACTTACATCAGCTTTTACAAAGTTCATTCATTACTGAAAAGTTTATTTGTATTGAACGAGAATCTACTACAAATTTGACATACTTAGTTATCAAATTTTCAATTGTCTATGTTCTTTGCCGAAACAATAAAACGTTACGAATGAACTCGGTAGTAGGTCACCAAGTGGGCAAAGAAAATAGGCATGTGAAAATTTGGTAAATGTAGAAAAGCTGATAGACTGTATTCAAGTCCGACTCCTCCGTACCTGACTATGTAGCTGGTTGCAGGGACCAGCTTTTTCCTGAACCTTGGTACACCAATTACTTACGATATACCAAGTCGGTAACCATTTTTTGGTGACATCTTTTTATGGTAACGTTCAATGGTAAATTTGTCTACTTTTGGGGAAAGGCACGTAAGTTCTCTTTAAGTTTTCGGTGGAATGAAATCCTTTTCTTTATAAATAATTGATGGAGCCCTAAAATATATTTATTTTATTTATTTACATTTAGCTACAGCTAATGTTCCTACTTAAATTTACATTTTAACATATAGGTACGTTTATTGGCCTCGTACAGTCACTAATTACGAGTACCTAGACCAATATGTTTAGTTTATGAGAGACAATAATTTAAAAGTTAAAAACTAAAAATAAAATAAATAGATAGTTTGAATGATTGATTTTCGATTGATGAGGTTAGAAATTGTTTTTTGCTTTTCATCAATTGCTCGATGTTACACCGGCTACTCACGTTGGCCCAACGTCGGTCCCAACGCCATTCGCACAACGTGTGGATCTAGAAAATAGCATTGGTACCAACGTTGGGACGAGCGAGCGTTATTCTAGATCCACACGTTGGACGAGTGGTGTTGGGCCGGCGTTAGGTACAACCTCGTTGAAGTCTCGTGTCTAATTCGGTATCCATCCAGTCTATTGCATGGTATAACGTTTAGACTGTAAACATTACAAAAAAATAAATAAAAAACTAAAATATCTAAACTTTACTCCGCAACCTTATAAGCACCAGCCGCAGGCTTCCGCGGAATACAGTTTGAGTGTGACTGCTCTAAACAAACATGGCATGTTAGTAGTCTCAGCAACATGCAGTTAGGGGTGTAATGTTAATTATAATGTCAATAAAAATTATAGGTTATCTTTGTTATAAGTAATATCAGGAGGGCGTCACGTGGCTTCAAACATGCTCTCGAGTGTCAATGCCGTGACTTAAGTAGTAATTTACTCGTATAATCTTGCTTATTACCTTGCTGATACATTAACCCCTAATAGGTTTATATTTAGCATCAAGAATACCACATAACTACTTGAAGATACGCTATAGATATGTTAACAGGTATGAATGTGTTAGGACATAAGTAACACGTTGATTATGCAATATTTTGGGAGAAATTGGAGAGATTTGGTAGTATTTAGATAATTTATTTTAATGTTTTTCAGTGCAAACCAACTAGGTTCAATTGTATCCTAGAGGTCAATTTATGAATAAACGTCTTCGTCTTCATCTGTCGATCGTTTATGTATATTAAAGCCGCGAACGATGTGAAATGTTTAAAAACAAATGCCTAGCAACCGCTGTCATTTGATTAATCGAAGTTAATAAAGTGATTTATTCTGGGCAAATATATAGCATCATAATATTGTGTTCTGTAGTAAGATATATTACAGGTATCTGAAACACATTTTACGGTAAAAATTAATTTAAAAATACCGAATTTTGAAGTCTTTGCGACTAACCACCCGGATGGCACTGCACATGCGGGATCAGTAATAGTAAGATCAACCATAAAACATCACACATTTAAAAAAAGCCCACATACGAGTACAAGCAGCCACAATCGCAATACACGATAGAAATAGAACATTCAATGTGTCCGCTATATACAGCCCCCCAACACACAAAATAACAGCAGATCAATATGATGAGTTTTTAATACGCTCGGTTTTCGTATCATAGTGGGTGGGGATTGGAATGCCAAAAATACTCACTGGGCCTCTAGACTAAATAATACGAGAGGCAGAGAATTAAAAAAGTGTATAGGCAAGAACAAGTTCACTACAATCTCAACGGCAATTCCTACCAATTGGCCCACTGCCCTGAAGAGATTGCCAGACGTTATAAACTTTTTTAGTATAAAAGGCTTATCTAGATTATCTCACCGCATTCAAACATGTCTAGACTACAATTCTGAAAGTGAAAAGAAATTATAAAACAAAGGCACAGGTACACATTTCGAGAAATAATTGATGAGAGACTTGAACTCAAAATAGCTTTAAAAACAGAGTTTGATATCGACAATACCACGAAAATGATAACCACAACTATCCAATAAAGCTGTTGAAATTCTACGCCGGATGTCACCCAACACCCACCGCAGTGCAAGTTTTATTCGGAGGCTATACGGTCTAAAATATTAGAAAAAAGGAGACTTCGACGTATATCGCATACGAGCAGACACCCAAACGACAAAACAGCGTTTAACAGAGCTATCAAAGAGCTAAAAAACTTAATGTCCGAGGCAAACGAAGTCGCATTGGAAACTTACTTGGATAGCCTCTCAGCTACAAAATTAAGTGTCAACTATTCATTGTGGAAAACTTGTAAAAATCTCAACCGACCCCTGTATCACAAATCACCACTTAGGAGACAGGACGGATGTTGGATAAAACTAGACAAGCCAAAGCTGAGGCTTTTGCTAATCATAGCCGACGACGACGTTTATGCCAAACGAAGCCAGACCAAATACAGATGAGTTGGACATAAACACAACCTTTAACCACGATTTCCAACTCGCTTTACCTCTACAGGTGGTGACCCCTAGAGAGATCATGAGGAATCTATACTAATATTACAAAGCTGAAGAGTTTGTTTGTTTAAACGCGGTAATCTCAGGAACTACTGGTCCGAATTGAAATTCTTTCACTGTTGGGTAGCCCATTTATCGAGGAGGCTATATAACACCACGCTACGATTAATAGGAGCGGAGCAGTAATGAAAAATGTTGCAAAAACGGGGAAAATGTACGCATACGCAGTTTGATCTAATCGACAAATCTGTGCTAAAAGAGTTCCCACGTAAAGCAATAGTTTATGTCACCAACCTGTTAAACGCTATTTTGAGAACTGGTCACTTCTCAAAATTATGGAAAGTCTCCCAAATTATAATGATACACAAGCCTGGCAAACCTGCTCATGAAATTACCTCATAGAGACCGATGCTTCCGATTATGTCCAAGCTGTTTGAAAAGTGCGTACTTTATAGACTTAATAAAGCTCTTAGGAAAAAATCAATAATCCCGAACCATCAATTTGGATTTCCAAAGGAACATGCCACTATAAAACAAGTCCATAGGGTGTGTAGGAAGATAAGAGAAACATTTGAAAAGAAAGAATACTGTTTTGCCGCGTTCCTTGGCATTCAGCAGGCCTTCGATCGCATGTGGCATAAAGGATTATTGTTTCAGCTTCTGTTATATGTAACAGAAGCTGAAATAATAATCCTTCAATTTCCTTAAAACAATAAGGCCACAGCCCCCCCCCCCCCTAAAACATTTATTTTTATTATTTAGCTATCAAACTAAGTAGCGGCCAATATAAGACACCTTTTCACCAAATTCCATCAATATTCATTGAGAAGTCTCTGAGTAAAATGCCTTTGACATACGGACGGACAGACAGACATGACGAAACTATAAGTGCTCCGTTTTTTGCCATTTTGGCTACGGCACCCTAAAAAGGGGATGGGCGATTAGAAAATTATGTCATGCATAGTGAAGAAGATCATGTCTTCTCTTCAAGGAAAAGTTAAAAAACATTAAGAAAAACTTACATTTATTAGAATCAAGTCATTTCATAAATTGGAATGGAAGGGTGTTTTTATTATGAACATGTGCTCCGGGTTTAGAGACATTGGCAAATCGGATCACGATGATGGGTTGTTCTGTAAGTATTTAATAGATACAATGTACAAAGTAAGCCATCTCCCATGAGAAGGCACATTTTAGGGTTTAGTGGCTCCTAGAAAAACATTTTTTTTTTAAATTTACTGTGAGCTCAGCGTCTTTACAAATCGAACACGTAAAGATTTCTACGGCAGTCGATGTCCTGAAGTTATAGTATTCTATGTGGCCATTGATTTGTATACTTGTATATATTATACAGAGCAGTTATCAATGAGAGTTATCATGTGGGAATATCCCACGGTTAGACATAGCATCCGCTGAAAAGTAAGATAATTATTTTTTCATTGACGTCGTTCCTCATCACAACTCACGAGCCCACATCCGACAGTTACAATGGATACACGTGAGAAACACACTGCAAACTATTCATTTAAAATAATAGCACTCTCAGTTCAATTCCATTAGACTATTTTTAAGTAACTTATACATGCAAAAACTATTAAGGATATTGGTCAGACACGACGAACCGTTCAGTCATACATGCAACATGCTATAAATAACAAGACATGTACGTATTCTTTTTAACCTTTATAACTAATATGTACGTATTCTGTTTAAAAGGGTAATAACAAAACGAATAAGAGGATTTCTAAGCCTGAATAGGTATAAAATTTTAGATAAATGTCGGCTTACAAAAATAAAACATGCAAATACTGGAAACATTTTGACCACAAAGGTTGTCATTTTAAGGAAAACGAACGGTAGGTACGATAATAATATGGCGATGCTCCGTCACCCCGAGATGTTACACTAATATGAACAACAAATTCTTATCAGTCTTTGTTTCCCTGGATTGCGTATCGCTAATTCGTGTGCAGGTAATTAAAGAATTATTCTAATCCATAAGGTCTTGCTAATCAAAACTGCTTTTGCTGCTTTATTGCATTGCAAATCTGTGACGAAAACAGTCTTGAAATGTCGATTGCAGACCAGGGACACAATGAAGGAGTGGGATGCAGACGCGTGGAATAAGTAGCTACATTTAGGTATTGGTCTGTCGCGTGACGGCATTAAGTACTCTTTAGTCAAGGGGGATCCCCCCCTTGACTAAAGAGTACCTAATGAAATTTTCATTGACGAGTAAATTTCTGCACGCACGCGCAGATTTCTGAGGATGTATGCCGTATTTATAGTTGTGGGAATATAATGTAGCTGGAACGCTTTTGAGTTAGGTGACAAAGAAATCTAAAGGGGCGGTCGTCGTGAGGTCGCGTGTTTGAATCCTACCCTACCTACTACCGACGTGAACCCATTCCGAACACACACCAATTTAGTTTATTTTATTGCTAGTAACATGGGACTCAATCCCACATTGCTAGTTCTTTTTGTTTTTATCGTAGATCATTAAAAAATATATGGAACTGAAAGCGCTCAAAATTAATAAGGAAAGTGCAACAGACATCTGAAATGGCTGACCCGCGCAACTTCTATTGGTCGAAGCGTGATGTTATATAACCTATAGCCTTCCTCGATAAATAGGCTATCCAACACAGAAATAATTTTTCAATTCGAACCAGTAGCTCCTGAGATCACCGCGTTCAAACAAACAAACTCTTCATCTATAGAATATAGAAGAAGATATAGATAAGTTGTAAACTTGTTACCTAGTTTAAATAAAGCAATGGAACAGAAGTATTCCACGAGACACGCATTACGTAACAGTGGTCAGTAATTTGGTAAGTAGTGTAATTTAACAGGAACGCGCGATTACGGTGTCAGACGGGTTCCTAGACAGGCCGCGACCCTTTATCTTGCGCACAAGTAATACGCATATACGCACCAAGCGCCGCGCACCGCTGCGCGCGCGCCGTCTCGCGGCCATGACATGCTCCATTTTGTCTCATTCATTTCTCAATATCAAAAAGCTGCTAATTTATTTATCAATCCATCCATTAGAGGTTATAAAAATAACAAATTATACAGGTATTATGACGTCCATTAAACGGGTTACGGTACAATGAAAGCTTGCAGCTAAATACAGACTACAAAAATAAATTATAATACAAATGAATGTAAATATTATTTTTAGTTCTTAGCATATGTAATTGGTGACTCACCGGTAAATGTGGTTTTGGAAATTTAAAAACATTACTTTGTTTGTCTTTCGACGTGCGTAAAATATTTCTAGGCAATATAAAATAAGGTGCAAACTGTTTTGATCAAATTCTTGCTAAAACCGGCTGTGTATTCTGACGCAAATCGTGTAACCTTATGGGCGCTTTAAACCAGTGGTTCCCAATCTGTTGTCCGTGGAGTCCGTCCGCACGAGTCAGAAAATGGTCCACGAATAATTTTGCGTGCACCAGTTAAAAAATCACATTAATTTCAAAATTTATTTATTATTCAAAAAAATAGTATGTTTTCTATTAAAATAACGTAGCTAGCAAGTTTCTTTTTGTGAGAGTTTATTTTCTGATTGATTTAGTTAGTGTAAAGAACTCATAAAATAATAAAGGTTTATGATGGTTCCTGCGAACAACAAAGAACTAAAGAAAAGGTTGGGAACCACTGTTTTAGACAATGATTTGGTGCCGGAACTGATCATCCAACTATCACTTTGAGGCCGTAGAATGCCGTGAAATCAGTGGCATTCGACTGCCCATGATCTGCTTAAAAAGCGTTAGCTGACCTCAGCTGCAGCAGCACATCTAGAAGTTTTAAGGTTTTCTAAAGGCAGATATAGATTCTTCGTCTCTAATTCACACTGTTTAATTTGTGCAAATAAAATCAAGCTCTATCTCTATGTAACTAATTTAATAGTGCTCGCCTTTTATTCAAAGATATTTTCCAACGTCTTATCAGTGCATCTCGTGACCAGAAGGCTGGCCTTTTCTTTGCTCAGAGAATAAGCATTGCCATACAACGTGGCAATGCTGCCAGCCTTCTGGGCACTATACCGGTTGACATCGATGGGGAGGAATTCTTCGACGCCTAAACTGGTTGTGACTCCCTTTATAAGTTAGGTATCTTTTTAGTTTTAGTATACTAGGTAAGTTGTAAATAATGTTCATAGTTTGTATATAATTAGTTCGTAGGGTAATATAACAGGTGAGTAAGGAAATTATGGAATAGGATTTATGTTTAGCAGAGGATTATACTTAACAGAAAAAGGTGAGGGCAATACTTATTAAGTTAACATTAATGTTAACATATTTCACAAAGATTATTTTAAAGATATTACATGTATTAAGTATAAAATAAAGCCTTGACGAATGACGTACTTTAACTATGACGAAAATAATGCTTGGATCTAAAATATTTTAAATATCACATGACGTCAGCGACCTCTATTGTTACCTTCCTAAATGGTAGCGCGGATAAATAAAATCCGTAAGGTCACGATTCTGTAGACCAATCTAACATTACGAATCAATCTCAAATATTTACAAGTAGTCTGTCCCGCGCAACTTCGTCTGCGTAAATTTACCCGTTTTTGCAACATTTCTCATTGATGCTCCGCTCCTATTGGCCGTAGCGTGATGTTATATAGCCTATAGCCTTCCTCGATAAATGGGCTATCCAACAGTGAAAGAATTTTTCAATTCAGATTAGTAGTTCCCGAGATTACTGCGTTCAAACAAACAAACTCTTTAGCTTTATAATATTAGTATAGATTTGGTTTTTGAATATGTTTTATAACCTATATCCATTCGTTATATAAATTACGAACACAATTACCACCACTACCTACATATGTCACTCATGCGATGTTATTCACTGTTTAATATAAAATAACTGTAGGCACCTTCATCTCTTAGATTTAAATAATATTTGCTTGATATTAGTTCAAATCGTCGGATCTGATTACGGTTGGTCTCCACTGTTAATACAGTAAGTTCAGGCAATTTTTCTAACTTAGAAACAAACATGTTTTTCTGCGATAAAATGCAGGCCAGATATCCTGCTAAATTTATGCAAAGGAACTCTGTGCTTGTGCTCAACCTTCTTTGAACGAAAATCCAAAAAAAAAAACGGTTAACTTATCATGACTGTGGAGATTAATCCACACTTTAAGGTTAATAAGAACAGGTAGAGTGATCTATACAGGCTAGAATATAACCAAGGGCGGACTGATCGAGCGCGCTCATGCCTCTGGTGAGTCGTGACTGTAGTGAGTCGCGACTCTTCCACTTGCGAAATGAATATGTACTGAAATTTAGTGATCCCGAAGCACAATTAAGCCCCACAGGTCTGTCAGGCTCTGGCTCTCACGCAAACCAGGGTAGATCCGTACCCCCAAACATTTTTGATACTTCATGATTTCACTCATAAGCATATTTCTACATAATAGGATAACTTAATCTTAGTCAGCACAAAACATTGCCAAATCTACACTAATATTATAAAGCTGAAGAGT
This sequence comes from Herminia tarsipennalis, assembly GCA_945859575.2. Lineage (NCBI taxonomy): Eukaryota > Metazoa > Arthropoda > Insecta > Lepidoptera > Erebidae > Herminia > Herminia tarsipennalis. The sequence continues at coordinate 15,234,942 of OX243840.2, forward strand.
TTGTTTGTTTGGTTAAACACGATAATCTCAGGAAGTCCTGGTTCGAATTAAAAAAAACGGTTGTCTGTAAAGTCGACGATAGTTGAACGTGACAACGTCGTAAGAAAATAGGTACTGATGGAATGATTTCATTTTTGAAAAGATTTTTTTTTTTATTTGTTTGATAGATATTTTGTATGGATATAGAGAAGGAGGTAAATGGAAATCACAATTATGTCAATTTCTATTTATTTATTTTTACAATGTACATAGTTTTTACGGAAACATGTAAATGTATTATTGTATAGCAGCTGTCCACGCGGACGCATCGCTCACTCAAGTAGGAAAAAGACAGATGTCGAACGCTGCCAAACGCGGAGGCCGATTGTGCCTCTTTGTCGCTCGTTCCGCGCTCTCGCTTACACTTAAATGGAACGCCTCAGAGCGAGGTAACGTCTCATGAGTCATGTTTTTTACGTCGTGCGTTTAGCCGGCTCCATCGAATTATAAGACGTTGTCACGTCAAAAATGTTTTAGTGTTGGATAGCCCATTTATCGAGGAAGGCTAGGCTATATAACATCAAGCTACGCACAATAGGAGCGGAACATCAATTAAAAATGTTGCGAAAACCTTGAAAATTGACGCAAACAAAGTTGCGCGGGTCAGCTAGTAAATTATAATCGAGAGGAGACTTAAATCGTAATTTACATACTTAGGTACATACATATTGAACAGCTTCTCACTAGCTCGAACGATTGTCAGAATGTTTATTTATCTAACAACTAAGCTCCGGTCTTTGCATAATGGACACCCAGCTCGCAGCTTTACATTCCAAACGAATTTATAAAATTAGAAAATATCTCCATGATTTGTTTGACCTTGATAAGTTCGAGTTACTTTGATTCTATTTTTAGTATATAATCACGTGCAACTTAAATTTGGGCAATTTTTTTGCAATTATTTCCATTTGGCAACTTCGAGAATGGTAGGTAGATATCTCAAAATAAAGCAGAAGGTAATTGTATGATTTTGATTGATGTATGAGATATTCTATTTTGAGAACACCTGCCTCACGCAACATCAATTAAAACTGTACAAGAACATATAAAAAATGTAGATATAACAAAGAATAAAAAATATAATCGCTTAAAACACTTTGGTTTCAAATTTCGACTGCCGCAACGTAGAGTATCGTAAATGCCAAGTTTAATTATGACCTACAACGGTGGCTATTATTAGATAATAAAAGTAATGTCTAAGAGGTCCAAACTCTTTGTACACGTTTTTCTTCTACCTAATAATATTACATTATTTAATGTAGTTTTTAAAATATTTCACATTCGTTGATAAACCTTGTTAGTAACAAATTTAATTTTATCGAAAGTTTTCTCCTATTCTTCATCTGCTTGAGAACAGTATCGAACATGACATATTCGATCATGTTTGCTGCTTAAACTGAGCAGTGTCGAGTTTACATATCAACCCATATGATGTCCCACTGCTGGGCACGGGTCTCCCCAGTACCCTGGGGGTAATTGCCATAATCGCCACGCTTGGCCAGCGGGTTGGCGATCGCAGTAAGGCTTTAAAATACACAGAGGACGCTGCTGCCCGCCCTCCGGTGGTAAATCCCTTAGTCGCCTTGACGACACCCACGGGAAGTGATGGGGTGGTACTATTCTTAAGCCGGTACCACACGGGTGTCGAGTTTACTACATTGAAAACTTGATTAAATAATTATATATTTTTTGTTTCTATTTTCATTTGATACTTCAGTAGATATAGTTGCTTACATTTATGGCACAATTATAAAATAGATTCAATACTGTTCGTTGCGGCAGTCGATTTTAATAGGTACATACCTATCAATAAAGAATGTGGTACGAAATAAATGCCACCACTGATAATTTCTGATATTTTTAAACTTTGATTATATTAGCTGGAAATCGAAGTTTTGCACACGTTAAAGTAAAATGTTATTATTTATAAAAACGCAAGTACCTACCTAGATTACTCTGTTTATATAAAATACTATATGTACCAAGCACCCCACTTAATCAAAGCACAGAATAAAATATGCTGTAGAGGGAGTCCGGGAGATTTACCAGGGGGGATTCAATAGCGACTGCTCATAAAATCTTAGAGCTGAACCACACGGAGCGATATGGCAACGATGCGACGCCTAAGCGATGCCGCTGCGGTGTCCTGCATATAAAAATTCATGGTATGCCACATAAAGCGGCGCGGCGGCGCCTCACGCCGGACCGAGACGAGGCAGGGACGACTGTAAGCGGAGCGGTGCCACAGTTGTTTACGCGGCAGCAGGAAGGGCGAATTTTATTAAAAGACTGTACGTTCAACACCGTAGTGCGGCACCGCAACGGCGTCGCACCGTTGCCGTACCACGTTGTGCGGCTCGGCTCTTAGTGTCACTATGTATTGCGATATTGCAGCACTTCTTAGATATCACACGCTCTCTCTGTCCTTCTCCCGCGACGTCTTTGCGTTCGGCAGTTAGATTCAGAATTACAAAGTGATAGTGTTTTCTTCTAGAAAGTTTTTTTTTTTTAATTTCATTGATGTTGTTTTGTAGCCGTAGATTCAAACCAGTAACCTATGTAAATGGCAAGTGTATTTATCCTGGTAACGCCTTCAATATTAAGTTTTTATGGACGTAGGGTAGATTTTTATAAAAAATAAACAACAAACAGATTGGCATGGGGTGAGAGACGTTAACCACACGTGGGAAAATCAAAATAAATGAACAAGGAAGCCAGTTTAACAAAATTACAAAAAAAAAATACTATTTCACATCTCAAATTCTATTTCACAATAGAGGAAGAAGTGACTCATAGTTCCTATTTTTTTCATTGTAATAAGTAAGTCCATTAACATAAATGTATGATTTCAAAAATAAAATTATGGTTTTTAATTAGTATTTCACCTATTTTTCAACTCGGGTACAATAGCCAACCTCGTTTTTGGAAGAATTTGTAAATAACTGGCAAATTATTTAAAGTACACCAAACGTACTTAAGCAAAAATTTAGCTTAATAGTGCAGCTTGAGATACAATAAAATTGACTGAAAGTAGTTATAACATGAAGTATGGATTATTTTGTGGAGAGCGGGTCAACTATCCCGGACTCCCCCTACACTTATTACAAAGTCAACTTCTGGGGAATACTCTTTGTCGTGCAAGGCGCGAGAGACTACATTATCAAGGACATTAAGGCAAGTACCTACATTAAGACTTTAAATCCTGTTAATTACCTACCTATATATCACCAATAATTGCTTCTAATTTTGAACCAAAAATGTACAGATTGTAATGCTATTTGCAGTATCTATATACTAAAGTGTTTATAGTTTTAGCTGATTTTTTGCAGGTCAATTCTAAGATAAAGATCTAAAAGTATTTTAGTCTCAATAATTTATAACTGACTTAAAATAAATAATTAGGTACATATGCGTGTCGATAAAATTATATTATGTATGCGAGGTATCCGATTGACGTCAATGGCCTCCGGCGCGGAGGGGGCATGCCCGACACTGGCTATTCGCTCCTGCGCATTCGACGGCTATGCTGAATTGCTGACTACCATAAACGGACATTTACCTCCTCTGAAACCACTTAATATACTCAAACACAAATTATATAAATGATGATTGCTTATTACGTATACAACTTAACATTTAACAAGTCCTAGGGCTTGCTGTACTTACATAATTGCTATATTTATAAAATAAATACCAGGGGAATAGTTTATGCCATGTTAAATACATTTAAAAATCGGCAGTCATTTTTAAAAGACAGAATGTTCATTTCTAGATTTCGGGGCATTATTGTTTTTTGCACATAGATATTGTTTTTTATCTATCCCTACTATTTTAATATTGTTTTTAATAGTTAATGTTTAAAAACATGTAGAAAATCTATTAATGCAGTCATTAGGTAGGTTGGGTATTAAAATCGTCGATGACTACTCGCCAATTGGTTTGCCCTATTCAAGGTTAAATCGCAGATATCATGTCATAATTATGAATATAGAGTAGTTTATGAATCAATGAATTCATTATGGAAACTTGTGTCGCAAAAAATATATATATATTACAATCGCTGACGTGGTAGGTACCAAAGAGTGTTTTATATGAATATTAATATATGTAAAACAATTCCATTTAAGTAAAAACGAACGAGACTGATTTTCTTTTTACCAATCCCTCTCCCCCCAAAGGAAGTATAATATAATATATTTGGCGTGTGTTATTGTTTATAAACTTTCGCGGTTTTTATACATACCTATTAGGTATAGACTCGGCTGTTTTACCCGACTGCGCGACGCAAAATGTTTACCAGTCTATTTATGCATGTACTTATGCGTGTTCCTTTGTAGCACTATATAGAGTCCGTTATGACCGTTCAGGATATATGGCGATTTAAAGTTTGTTCCACCGATCCCACGGAGATCTACCTGTGTCTGTCTGTGCCATCGCAATACCCAAACATTGTTTGAGTCTAAAACGCATCTCAATACGTCTATTTAATAAACGTATTGGGATGCGTTTTTATATAAGAAAACTCGTTAGGGATGGTCGGGATCGTTCCTAACTTTATGTTTTGTTAATAATTAACTTTCTGTCGCGCGTGTAGGTGTTCAGGGGGATTTTTTTAAGCTATTGCATATGTTTGAGCGCGGCGACCGAATCAAGAAATTCCGTAACGAAAATAAAACCTAACACCCCCACTATTATGTAACTCTGCCAAGCGTTCGCTTAACGTATATGTATATGCGTACGAAGCTCGCACGGATCGAGACGAGTTGCTCCGAAATCGGACGAATACGTCATTGAATAAATAATTTTTTTTTGGTGTGTAATTAGGTACACAATTTATACCTAATTATTTATACTTATTATTTATACCTAGCTAAATAATAAGTATAAATAATTAGCTAGCTATTTTCGTTTTATAGAGAAGAAAAACTTAAAGAACTTAAAAAGAAAAAGAAATTGTGAACGTCAAAGGGCATAATTATTATCAGCGTCAGAAATATTTGAAGAAAAATAAAAAAAGTAATTGCATAAGTTGCTAAAAAATGCTATGCAGTAGCTTTGCCGTGGCAGTCCCCGAGTGCCACACATTTTTTTTTAAATGTTAAGGTATTGCCAGCTATACAATACTGTCCTGTACCACAATTCTTGCCCTACGAGGATATCTAATATCTTACGCATATCTTTTTTTAGACTTATTATATTTATTATTATATATTTTAACTCCTTACACCTGATGCAATACCACCTTCGTAGCAATTTTATAGTGACGCCTAGCCCACATAACTTGTTGGATATTAGCAACTAATAAGATATTAAGCTAGTTTGTGTGTCTAAGCCTAAAGGAAACTCGTCTCGTCACTTGATCTCGTTCCGTCACTTTTTAAAGTTTTATAAATAAACAGAATTGTTATGAGAACATCGTCGTAAAGCTGATACTCAATGGCTAAGACAATTGACAATGTCACTACGCGACGAAAACAACCGCAATGTTTGCATTTGCTATAACGTGAAAAAGATTGTTAGAATTATGCCCCTTTAGTATCTCGCTTCGATTTTGTGGTTTATTCTCGTCACTTTAAAAATTAGCGAAATGTATTTGCATTTTTTTGGAATGGTGTTAATGTACTATGCGTTTCAAATGAGAAGATAATCGCGATCCCGACAACTTCACTCTGTACTTGTCAAAATTGTACCGCTAGCAACAAAAACTCCTACGGCGAGTAAAGTACGTATGTGAACCATCTACCTAACATTTTTTTTAATATAATATTATTAGTATTCTTTATTAATAAATAATCACCAAACAAAAATAAGTAAATAGGAAAAAAATAAGAATATTCTACACTTTTGTGGTATAGACGTGATTTTTTTTAACTAATAACTAATAATAAATAGTAAAATACAGTGCTTATGTATATTTTACTAGTGTAGGTAGGTACTTCTCTGTAATACTAATGACACCTTTTTACGAATCATTTTATTGCTGACCTTACGTAATACAATGAAGTTGCAGTCGTAATGCGAATCAAAATGTCATCATTACAGTTATCAACTCATTTGAAACGTATAGTACAGTAAGCTACTTAAGTCGCTTAATACAAGCAATTCCATCAAAACCCCGAAATAAATAGGACAAAGCATGGTGCTTATACTACAATGAGTATTTTGTTCTAACTTTAATGTTAATCTAATCTAAGTAGTCAGTTTGAATATTAAGCAAATATTAAGCGAGTGATGTAGCTGACTGTACATTGCCTCGATTTTTAAAGTGCCGAGAATGAAAAAAAAATCTAAACGAGAATGGGTCGTCAATTAACAGCTTACAATACCGAAAAGAGAATCTTAGTGTTTTATATAAAAAAAACCGGGTAAGTGCATGCCGGGCCATGCCACGCCTAATGTAGGGTTCCGTAGCTGCTCAGCACAATAATGCGGTATAAGAAGTGGTTTTCTATTGTTTTTGTTTCGTACTATGTTCTAACAACGCTATGCAAATGTTGATAAACTTTCGCGATTTGTACACATTATGAAAATATATATGTATACTAGCTGACCCGCGCAACTTCGTCTGCGTAAATTTTCCCCATTTTTGCAAACATTTTTACTTGCTGCTCCGCTCCCATTAGTTGTAGCGCGATGTTTTATAGCCTATAGCATTCCTCGATAAATGGGCTATCTAGAAGTAAATTTTTTTTTTCAATTTGGACCCGTAGTTTCTGAGATTATCGCGTTCAAACAAACAAACAAACTCTTCTCTCTCTTCTAATATTATAGTATAGTTATAAATGTTAGAAGTGGATAACCCTTATCACTTAGGGGCATGAATAATAGATTGTAATTTTCCCTTTTTTCTTCCTTTTTTTTATAACATTTTTCATTGCTGCTCCGCTCCTATTGGTCGTAGCGTGATGTTATAACCTATAGCCTTCCTCGATAAATGGGCTATCCAACAATAAAATACATTTTTCAGTGCAGCCCAGTAGTTCCTGAGATTATCGCATTCAAACAAACAAACAAACTCTTAGGGGTATGAAAAATAGATGTTGGCCGATTCTCATAGATACCGGATAAACACAAAAAAAAATTCATCAAAATCGGTAAAGCCGTTTCGGAGGAGTATGGCAACGAAAACTGTGACACGAGAATTTTATATATTAGATATATATTACGGGTCTTAATCGCGTGAATAATTTAAGGTAAAATATGTACCTTGTTTATTGCCCGACGTTTCGACCGTATTGCAACGGCCGTGGTCACGGGTAGACTTCTCGTCTAGAGTCTACCAGTGACGCATACAAGTAATTTTCAATGGAAGCTATACGACACTTTTGTTATTAATTGCAGTTTATGAGTAACGTCAGCTGTAACTCGTAAACTTGTAAAGCCTGTAGCTGTGATAGTTTCCCTTTTAATTTCATTATATTTATATAAACAACCATTTAGCAGGCAGTAGGGTTACCTGCTGGGGCGCTGTTCGAGGGTTGACTGTAACAATAAAACCGTTTCGGGGGGTTTTGGTACGCCTATGCCATGTAAAGCTTAGGTGGTATTATTACATACTACACCTATCACCACCTATTACATACCTATGTAAAGAACACAAAAGTAGGTATAACTCTAAATGTGGACAATGACGCAAGAGTCCTTTTAAATGTCAAGTTCAAAATTTGTCTTTTAATGTCACTGGTGTACCTACCTACAGGTAAATAAACCAAAAAATTAACATACCCAAAAAACATACACACAAATCTTATTTTCATACACAACTATACAGGGTGGTGTTTAAAATACTAATAACGGTCGTGGCTTCTTTACATAACACTAAATAACTTTGTATTATCGGTTTTGGAAAATATTTAATTAACCCTAAATCATCTACCACTTGTTTTTGGAGTTATGACCTTAACCACCTACTATTTTACTGAAGTAAAATCATTGTTATAGTGAGGTTTAGGCCTACCTGATAACAAAACATCGATTTTACTCCGGGGTCTCTCAGATGTGTAGTCGGTTGTGTGAAAAAAGTAGGTCACAAACACACTATGTTTTTTTTTCAAACACATTAATACAAAGTTACTTGATGTAATGTAAAGTAGCAACGATCGGGAAGTTAATAATATATTGAAGATCACCCTGTATATCTACTTAAAACACTAGCTTTAGGTAGTAATAATAATAATTTATTTCAGTTCAAGTGTTAGTATACAGTGTTCTTCGTATAACATTTCAGCTGTCTAGGCTGAAGGGTGCAGTTTTACTGACGCGGTGCGGGGACCGTTACTTAACGAATGACAGTGCTCGAAATAATCATGGCTTTATTTAGTTTAGTAGAAACGTACCCTAAAAGCCGAACCACACAGCGCGGTACGGCACCGCACCACAAACAATTCGCCACGCAGGTGTTCACACTGGCGGTGCGGCGCGCGCCTTCGCGGCAGCCAGCGGAGTGTTTGACGTACAGTCTGTTAATAATTCGCCGTTTCTTCTACCGCGCAAATAACTGTGGTGCGGCTCCGGCACCGCTCCGTTTACACCCCTTCCCGCCTCGTCTTGATCCGGCATCGCGGCGCCGCCGCGCCGCACCGCTCCGTGTTTTATACCCATTGACGTAGAGATCAGAAAGGATCGCTGCTACGCAAGAGGTCGTGGATTCGATCCCCACACGGGCCACCACTTTGTATGATTCACAAATTGTTGTTCCGAGTCTGGGTGTACTTTGTGTCCGTGACTTGTAAATTTGTAAAGTCCCCAGCGACACAGGGCTTGTATCCAAATGGAGGAGTCGTCTTTTAAAAAAAAAAAAGTAAATATTGACTGCAAAGCGTGAAAGAGAAAAAACTCGTGCGGCCTTTGGCAGGTATTGTCCACAAAATAGCGTTGTCTCAAATAGCTGTTATAGCGCAGTCCTGGTCTCTGCGTCAATGGCCATACCATAGATTTTTATATGCATCTCACCGTCGCCGTACAGCTCCGTGTGGCTCAGCTCTAAGGGTAAAGACGGAGCGTTGTGATGAGTGAATGAATGAGTAAGGACTTTCATTTTCATAGATAAGAAGATATGTTACATAAACTGTAGGCGTAGAATGTTATGGTAACTTAACTATTTTGGAACTATTATATTGTAGCTGACCCGGTGAACTTCGTATCAACTAAAGTTGAATGTCTTAAAATATGTCACAGAGTTTGGTAGGTATGTTACGTTCGTTATGAGAATATATGCAAGTAATATTAAATAACCTTAAAATGTTTTAGAAGACCTGTCGAATGATGTGCCACAGCCACACGATGATGTATGCTCAAAAAAATATTAATTTATTTTTATTATTTAGCTATCAAAGTAGCGGCTACTACAAGACATCTTTTCACCAAATTTAATCAATCTTCATTGGGTAGTTTTTGAGTAAAATCCTGTGACATACGGACGGACAGACAGACACACAGCTTTAGCAGAGCAGCTGATTAGCATGCTCTCAGCAACTAGAATACAGAATACGAGTGCGCGACGGAGCCGACCGGACGCGACGGCAGCCGAGCGTCGCCGTCCGCGTGCGCGAGCGCGAGCATGCGCGAGGCCGAAAACCCGCGTCGTCCGGCTGCCGCGGCATCGGCACGCATCCGACCGACTGCAGCCGCATGCGCGCGGCTGTAACCGATTTCAGAATTCCATGCAAATATGAAAGCTAAATTCAGAACTTTGAATTTCTCTGTCACAATGTGAAATGCGCTGCGCTGCGCTCCTGCGTCGTCCGGTTGATGGAATTCGTACATTAAAGAATGAGAAAATTCTGTGTTATATTACATGTCTTTCATTAGGCATCATTATAGTAACTTTATAGTAGCCATCATCTCACTCTAACTTTTAGTCTATAATCTTGTGATAATATTAAAAATTAGACGAGAAATATTATATTTAATATTATTTTATATCCACCTCAACATGTTCTAAGCTGTATGTATGTGTATACTTGCCGCAAAACCCCCTAGAAAAATCTTAAATACACTATATTTTTTTGCTTTCTACACCACACTACCAACACAACATTAAGGTATCATGCAAATGTATTTATTCCACAAAGGCTAATGTTACTCAATTAGTAATACAGTAAGGCCCTCAATTTACGTCATTAGGATCGCACGTGCAACGCGCCTTGAGATCCGATGGCTGCGTTTGCGCACACTGTCTATAAGTTACAGTACAGGAGCTAAGAAACCGACGTGACTGGCCTACTAGTAGATCCTTTTTACGTAGGCTTTACATTATGTAACCATTGTAAGTGATTTATTGTCGTGGTACACTGCCAAGAAGGAAGGATTTAAGTCACTCAGCTGCTTACATTACAGAACAATCGTCATAGATAGATACAACAATATCCGTAAACATGTTTTATAAAACGTTCACAACACAAGTTTCATGTAATAAGGGTCTTGATGATCAACATTAGTACCTACCTACGATGTACGAGGGAGATTATATCCAAACGATATGGAAATTGTAATAAACTTTTTACAAAAAAATATTATACAATTTGAAGTTGGTGCTAGGAAATGTACTTTTATGTTTTAGGCACCAATTGTTGTTGTACTAATATTATTTTATGCATTTAGTTACCTTGTATTTATTTTTGAAGTCGGTTTAATATTTTTTTGTAAAAGAGTTATTATTTTTGACTTTTTAATGGGTTGGTTTGTCATTTACCTAAGTTACAACAGCATAATGTCAACTGCTCATTTTTATTTTTTACAAAATATTGCTTTTCCCGATACAGGATCGTTGTCTGTTAAGGAGTTCGCGTGATCTTTCACCACTAACTCTATAACATGCAAGCATAAAGTGCTATATACCATATTAAAGTAATCGAATCGCAAACTGTGAAATATTGAATAGCTCCGCAGGTCATCTATGGTCTTCCTCATCAGTTCCATTTCACTAATTGGTGCATTTTGAGAGTAAATACACGAACCACTATGAAATATATTTAAATCACTATAGGTGTGCCTTTATCATTTGAAGAGTTCCCTCGATTTCAACTAGTGGCCCTAGAGTTGGTGCACATTTTAGGTAAGTATAAACTTGTTTAATACTTATTAGATATATTTCGGGACTTAATCGCGTGAATTGTTTAAAGGTACGAACCCTTTATTTACCCGACGTTTCGATCGAATTGCACCGATCGTGGTCACGGGTCGATTTGTTTAATACTTCTTTTAAAATTCCCAAACACAGAATCGCCGACCCGGTTAGTGAAACCGACAAATTTTTGAAAAAAAAAATTGTCCAAATATAATGTCACAAAAAATGGCAATGCCTCACATTTTGTTTTTTTTTTTACATTAAATTTAATATTTAAATAGTGAAAAAATCAATAAGCCAAATTATTTAGTCAGGTCTTAAACTGAGCCAGGCGTTCGCAAATTATGTAGCAAAAAAATTTAAAAAATACATTTCACTTGTATTTTTTTTTTCAATTTTTTGCTGAAATTGTAATAGGATATTATTTATAAATTATGAATAAAAATAAATTTCGGTTGGATATTAATCGTAAAATCGTTGTCAAAAAAGTACAAAAGTTTATTTCGCCCCGCTATCCCCCAGCCTGGTCTACGGTTCTTTGTTTGGGTACTATAGAAGAAGTATTGGACAAGTTTTCAAAGTGCCTCAATTACCTACCTGGCCAAAAATGTACACCATCTTTCGATTAATAGCGTTTTAATTAATTTATTTAAAAAGTTATGTACAAAGTTGTACAGAGGCGGACTTAATGCTAAAAGCATTCTCTGCAGTCTACCTTTGGGTGTTATAGAAATGGAATGTGTAGGTGCAGTAAACTAAATGGAAATGAATAAGCTCACTTATTCTTCCTAACACACAAATAAAAATAGCTAGAAGTTAATATATAATAAATACTGTCAAACAATATAACTATACAGTTATATACATACTTAAAAAATACATATATAAACACATATATTATATAGGTATATTATTTCAACATAGGAATATATATTCTGTGGGTCAAAGAATTCTAGCTAAGTTAACTTGGTCGTAGAAATCTTCATTAGATTAACACGTAACAACGTTCAACGTTAATCTATGCAAAGTTTACCTAAATTAAAAATAAAATTAAGTAGGTATGTTGAAAACAAAGCAGCATAAAAATGTTGATGATCATGACAATAGACGGTTTCTAATTAGGTGAAATCTGACATCAAAATAAAGTTTGACATTGACGTCATTAATTGAAACTAAAGATAACAAAAGATTATTTATCTGAGTCTTCACTTATCGTAATGGAATCAGCGATTTCAAGGTGTAATGTGCAATGTGTGGGATTATGAAACACAGCACTTAGTTTGACGTCAATTGTGACCGCTACCATGCACTTTCTCCGCGAACCGACTGAGTATTGTGTATGGAGGTTGCACTGAGGCGTGGGAAACGTGATTTTACAGCCAAACACACCATAAACGGACAGTTACATTAGTACTGAACTTGACTAGTTCCAGATACATAGGTACATTATATACTCGTATTGACTAGCTTGGGGTAAACGAGTTCTTGAGTGGAGACCGCGTCTCGGCAAACGTAGTGTAGGACGCCCTAAGGCCAGGTGGAGTGATGATTTACTCAAAACGGCTGGCAGGTGCTGGATGCGAGAAGCCGAAGATAGAACAAAATGGCGTGCAATTAGAGAGGCCTATGTCCAGCAGTTGACTGCGATAGGCTGATGATGATGATTGGCTAGCCTTTCGGTCTAGTCGCTGCTAGTCAGTAACACTGATTGGTAGTGATTGCTAAGACAGAGATTGTGGGTTCGATTTCCAGTTTATATTGCATAATTTATCAGCTGTCTGGCCGTAAGAACTTACTATGTCAGATGGCTCTGTGTAGGAAGATGTTCCATGTAATTTTTATTAATAAATGTGGCATAGTTGCAGATGATATTCCGTCTATAAGGATTATGAGCTAGCCGCATAAATTTAAATTAATTACCCTCAACAAAATTTATCAATTGGTATGCAGTTACCTACTTTTCTTTCACAGATTATTTCTTATTTTCTTTTTTTATAGGTACTGAGAATGATTTTCCTTCTGACTTAATTACGACTATTTCTGTATTTCAATGAATGTGTAATATTTATCAATTACCTATCTAGTTAGATAAGCTGAAAGGAAAAAATAAAATATTTCTATTTGTAATATAATAATATGTATTACAATAACGACGCCAATCGGCTCATCCAATCAACAGCATAATAATTTTATATAACCATAAAACTCATTTTAACATAAACCTCGCCGCCCAAAAAATTTGAACACTTTATGATATTTTTTCCATAAACAAATTTAGATTTTTATTAATACAATAATCATAAAGTTAAAAAATCTATTTATATTACCTGACAGACATAGAACCTGCTTTTTCTATTATGGCTTACCAAATACCTTCTACTTTTAAAAATATCAAATATATTAGCATACATAGCTTATAATTAATTTTATGTAACTGTGATTTGAGAAGTTTATATAGCAATATACATATAAATACCGCGAGAGTTGCAAAATTACATTTATGGTGACCGTTTCACGTTATCTGCTGAATGGAACCAGTTGTTGACGTCAATACACAACGAGTTGGTTCTAAAATGAAAACACATTATACACTAATGTACCTATTTGTTTTTAGTAGATACTATATATAATGCGATGAAACTAAATATGTACCTATCTATTCTAATTGATTTAAGACAACATAAAAAAATGATTGGTTAATATAAAATAAATTGCGTTCTAATTGCAAGGTGAAGCGCAGTTATTGTTGCGTAATAAAGATACCTACTACTATCATAGTATTAAACTATTAAGCATTACTCAAGTGCCACTTAATCCACAAATAATAATAGTTTATGCATTGTTATACTAGTGCGGCCCAAAAGTTTCTAGCTGGTAAAACTTGCCGATTTAAAAAAAATATTGATGACATTGTGATTGTCATTTATTCTGCTTTTTCGTATATAGTTTAAGGGACTTTGTTTATTGTAGTTTTCATTTGACGGCGTTTAGAACGATAGGAAATCTAAAAGTTTTCGAGATGTTTAAGTTGGAATATCGTTCCTTTGATCAAGTTCCTGAGAAAGAAAGGGGTCAACCCGACCGATATAAAAACAAGGTTAGATTCTGTGTACGGGAATACCTTTCCGTCATTTACTACCATCAAAGAATGGAGTAAGCAGTTTCGTTTAGGGCGGGAGTTCATTAACGAGAAACCTCTGTCGAGACACTCACCATGGACTGCATTAAATTAGTGGAAGAGGAAGTTCTGAGTGATCGAAGAGTACTAAAGAAATAGCGGCAAGAACAGGGCTTTCGAAAACTTCAGTTCTTAGGATTCTTCAAGAAGATCTTCTCATGAATAATGTTAGTGCCAGCCAGATGGGTGCCCAAACTTCTTTTAAGCTTGTAGAGAGGTGAGTGAAAAGCGTGTTATCAAGAAGTGAGGTTTTTGGAGTCGATAGTTACGGGAGACGAAATTATGGTTTTGTACTATGATTGTCTCTCCAAAAGGGAATCGATGAAGGGGCCTCGTCCTGGTGATAAGCCGCCTAGGAATGCTAAGGGTAACGCAATCCACCATAAAGAAAATGGCTACGGTATTCTGAGATTGTCATAGAATACTAATGATTGACATAAAAGATTTAGCCAGAAACATTGTGTGAACACGATTGAAGTGTGCACAAAAAACTGACTCCATTCGGTTGGCGGGCCTGTGTTGGGGCAAACTACCAAAATACAGCCAAGTAGATCTCTCGACTTTTAAGGCCGCTGGCACGATGGCAGTTAGCCATCGTGCCAGCGGCCTTGGCCTTAATTTGCCACAGCGAAGACTGACCATCTACACAGAAGATATTTTATTCCCTCGATGTCATAATCAGATGAAACGGAACGACACGACACGCCGACAAAGATTTCACACAGGACATAACCGATGGATGACGAATCAAAAATCTCGGAACTGATTGCGGTCTGATCTCTCTATTTGTTCAAATCGCTCTACATACTTAATTATATGACAACAATTTTGTGGTAAAATTCATGAGTAGGTAAAAAAATTGGTGTCGTCACAGCCCAATCACGACTGATGGGTACGAGCCAAGATGATTGAAGGTTTTACCGTAATCAAGTTTCGGTTGGCAGAATGATAAGGTTAATAAGTAGACGGTTACATAAATGAAAGACAATTATGGCCTCACTAACCACATAAGCAATAGTTTTCCTGCTGTGTCTATTAACTACCACTCTCACTCAAGAAACTCAGATTTTTTTTTCAGCCCGTACATTAACGCACATAAAATCCACCATTTGGATTTTTTACTTAGTGAGTGACACTGAAGTCATCAAGACGAATCTAATGATGAAAATCGGTTGAACCCTTGAGGAGTTATGAGCGGACGTAGAAACATTAGAATGATATACACATACATACATCTCCTCTGCAGTCGGGTAAAAACACTATCCCCCGAATATTCAAACGAGTGTTCGAGTATTTCTGTTACCTACCTGCTGCCAGTGACAGCATGAGAGTTAAATGGCGGATGGCTGGATGTCTCAAAACTAAATGTAATTGTCGAGTTGTAAAAATGGCGGCAAACTAAACGGCCATTATTTTTACAGCTCCGAGTTTAACTTGTAAAAAATGATTTGAATACGTGATAATTGACTAAGAACGAGATTTTGTGCATGTAATAAGCGCATAAATAGATATAAGACACTGGCAGAAATTAGCCGTTAAAACGGCTAGATTGCCATAAACTCAAAGAAGAAGAAGAAGAAATGTAATTGTCGTTTGACCATTTGGCGGTAAGGCTCCTCTACAACTCTAATTTGCTAGACTCCTAGTATGGTAGTGTAATTTTGATACATCAAATGAGGAGCGCAGTGTGGAGATATTAAGATATTTGCCAAACAAAGATATAGATGGCACTGATACTGTTATGGGCTTGCGACGCTTAGGTACCATCAGGCGACGACCTGCTCGTCTCTTCGTTAAGTGATATAAAAAAAACTATAGGTATATTCAACTGACTACAACATAAACTAGGTACCTCCTCTAAATTCTAAGCACTAATGCAGATGCGTGACGTTATTTTATCTTATATTTACCCAAGAGAAAGCAACTATCATAAAAACCGACATTGTTCTAACAGTGGCACTATCACGCATGAATGACACAGACACAAATTTTAAATGAAAGCCGGATCCACCATCACAATGAAACCTACATCCCTGACATGCATAGATGCGGATTTGAAAATAAAAAATAATGAATCATGTTTTAAGAACGAAAGCGGGACGCAATGAGTAATGAAAACGTTTGTTTGTCCATTCAACGAAAATAAAATAGAGTAAGTTACTTACTATTATTATTTAGCCTGATTTAAGGGAAATGTAGCCGGACATTTCTCCTCTTATTAAACTAAACGCATTGCGTAGATAAAACCCCGCCGGGACATCAACGAGTAAAAGTATAATTGTACTTAAGTTAAAATATTACATTCGTCAAAATGTACAATATAATGTGGTCATAATGTTATCACGGGTTGAATGATCATATGACATAATACGACCATGTCAAAATGTACAATCAACTTTTGGTGTAATGGTCAATTTGTCTCACGGCCTAAATTAACATATGGCAGAATATACCATGGCCAAATAGTTCACACAAATATTTACACTGAGCGGGAATCCAACGCGCACCCTCTGACGTAGCATTCGAATCCACTACCGCTACGTCACAGTGGCTAGAATTTCCTGGAATCTTCTTTTTTTTTATGTGTCAGACTTTGTCCCAGTGCCATTTTGCACTATATATGTACCACCGGAAGATCAATGAGAGAAGAAGTGTATTGTACTAGGGACTCTGACCTGGGACAGAGTCACGTCTAACAACTACATGTCTGTAAATCTGTATAAGAGACGAATGTATGGTTTTCTAAACTTTATTCTTGAATTATCATAAACTAACAAAATTAACTTAAAAAACAAAACAAGTATAAATAAACTCAAATTCTCTCAGTTAAGATAATCCTACTTATTATTCATACTTATAATTAAATCAGATTACTTATACTGGGTGGCGCAAAAGTAAAGACCCTATTTGGTTCAGCTATAACATTTTTTCTAAATTAGAAAACTAGATTTAGATTTTTTTAAATGTATATTTGTGCCATTAAATTTCGTACCATTAGGATTTAAAGATGATGTCTTTTAAATGGTGACCTCCAGAGTTGATACACATTTGAGCCCTATTTATGACATTTTGCATAACTTGCCGTAACACTTCCTGCGATATGTTCGTTATTTCTTGACGAATGTTTTCTTTTAGAGCTGCGAGAGTCTGTGGCTTGTTCACATACACCCGAGATTTCAAAAAACCCCAAAGAAAGAAGTCTGGACTGGTCAGATCGGGTGATCTTGCAGGCCAAGGCAAATCGCCAAAACGAGAGATAACTCGGCCTGGAAAAGCGTCCCTCACTAAGTCCATAGTGTCGCGCGCTGTGTGTGCCGTAGCGCCGTCTTGTTGAAACCAGATGTGCTCCAGCCCCAATTCGTCCAAACTGGGTATCAAAAACTCACGTAACATGGTTCTGTAGCGTTCTCCAGTGACAGTTATCGCATTGCCTCCAGCGTCTTCGAAAAAATAGGGTCCGATCACTCTGTCAACACAGATGCCACACCATACAGTAACTTTTAGTGGGTGTAGAGGTGTTTCTTGAATAATGCGCGGATTATCAGTGCCCCAGAACCGAGTATTCTGCTTATTGACATGCCCTGAGAGATGGAAATGCGCTTCGTCACTCATAACCAATTTTGAAGGAAAATCATCCTCTTCAAGGTTGAGGTTTATGACGCGCTGGCAGTAATCTAGACGAGCTCGGTGGTCAGCAGGCAGCAGCTGATGAGTCATTTGAGTTTTATACGGGAACATCTTTAAGTCTTTCACCAAAATACGCTGCAGGGTCCGTCTGGAAATGCCCAATTGCGTGGCACGTCGCCTCGTTGATGTTTCTGGACACTCTTCCACATCTTCGCGCACAGCATCGATATTTTCAGCTGAACGGCCTGTTCTTGGTCTCCCAGACTTAGGTCTATCCAATGTTGAGCCAGTTGCTTCAAGGCGTGTGGCAAAGCGTCGAATTGTGCGACCAATCGGTGCCGGTGGGGAAATCGTCGACGAAATTCACGTTGTGTTCTTATCACTGATGAATTATTCCGTAAGAACATTGACACAATTATTCCACGTTCTTGGGGAGTAAAACGGTCCATGTTTATTTTCAGTGTATTTTACATTTGTTCACTACACAATTTTCAACAACAGAATGACAGAAAATGTCATATAAAAAAAAAAAAGTATTTTCTTTAGTGCCCGTACTTTTGCGCCACCCAGTATATATCCTTTTGACGTTTAGGGACCAGTTCTTCATTTGTCTTTTTCTAGTTAAGTCCACTTCTGGTTTTGACCGCTTCTGCTTATGACTACTTCGTAATATGACCATTTCTGGTTTCGACCACTTCGCTTTTTGTCCACCTTCAGTACAGTGTGCAAAAGGATACAACACCACATAACGCAACTTACTTGAAATTAAACTGCGAACTTTTTAGCTCTAACAATGTTTGATCACTTTCCGATAGTCTCTTATTTTATCTACATTCATTACATTTTGTCAAAATTAAATAAACTAAAATATTTAAATAGAATTCATCATAAATTAAATTCTGTTTTAATCATTTAAATGTTTTAAGCAGCCGCATGGAGCTACCAGTTCGTTTACTCTTTCGTTGACTTAGTTGTGCCATCAGAAACTAATATTAAACAACAACAATTAGTTGTGATGAGAGTGATTTAAAAAAAATACTGATGGCACAACCAGTGCTATGTAGAGTTCTAGTTTCATTCTATGATAAACGTCAAAAGGGATAAATGATATGTAATCTTTTTGGAGAGCTAGCCACTTAGAAAAGTCGATTAGATGATAAAAAATAAATAGTCTGTCTCTTGACATTGACTGTTGTGTTCAAGTATTGTGGGTTTTTCATAGCTTCATTTGAATTTAATTACAACTGCATACTATACAATACTTAAGCCATGGAAAAAGAATTCATATTTACTATAAATAAAAGAGGACAAGAAACTTTACTGCGTGGTAATTACAGATATAATTTAAGTGTAAATAATGTAAACGGATCGTCTCGATGGAGGTGTGTGCAGCGTGATGAGTGTAGCACAACCCTTACTTTAAATAAAGATAGAACTGTAGTTGTAAGACCACCAAACCACACCTGTTCCTCACGAAAAATAGAAAATAATGTACTATTAACAATAAATGCATGTAAAGAGGAGGTCTGTCGCAATTTTGAACCAGTTCAAAAAATTTACGAAAAGCACTTCGAAAAACTAAAGGAAAAATGTTTATCTGACGAGCTAGAGTATGTGCCATCGTTTTCATCTATAAAAGATAGCCTGTTTAAAAGTCGCAAGAGCTTTTTGAATTCCAAACTCTTGAACTTTAAAACTATAGAAGATGTTGTAGTGCCAGAAGGTTTAGGAAAAAAATTTTTTATTTGTGCTGACGGAGTACAGGAAAAGATCATCATTTTCTGTTCAAAAACGTCAAGAAATATGTTGAAACAAAATACCATTAACGATATAATATTTTTTGGTGACGGCACATTCCGTTGCGTTCCTTGTCAATTTTACCAATTATACACATTACATGTGGATTTATTTTCCAATGAGAATACTACAAATGTTATCCCTGCAGTTTTTGCTTTGTTGCCCAATAAAAGCGAACAAACCTATGTTCGTTTTTTTTCTTTACTCAAGGAAAAGTTGAATATTGTTTTAAACAATTTCAAGTGTGATTTCGAAATAGCTACAATAAATGCCGTACAAATCGTATACCCCGATTGTCAAGTAACAACATGCTTTTACCATTATAATAAAAATATTTGGAAAAAATCAAAAACATTAAAATTGACTGGCTCCAAGGAAGGACGTAATTTTACTAGAATGGTAGCTTTGTTGCCGTTATTACCATATAACCGGATCCTGGAGACCTGGTATTCTATATGTAATTCTGTGCCAGACACTGATGAAATAAGGTCATTTCAAAAATATTTTGAAGAACAATGGATGAAGATCAACCCAAAAATTTTGAGTTGTAGTAATGAACGCCATCGTACCACAAATCCTGTTGAAGGATGGCACAGACGTTTAAATGCAAGAATTCCTAGGAAGCCCACATTTTTTGCTTTTGTGGCGTATTTAAGAAGAGAAGCAAAGTATTGTGATTTTAAAATAAAAAAAAGTTTATTTTTAACATTAAAAAAAAATAGAAAGCATATTGACATTAAATTTAACAAAGATTTAAAACTATTACCGTAAAACGGGGTGAATAGACACAGTTTTGAACTTTGAATTCATTTTTATATGTTTTGAATAGTCTAGAGAACATTATATTGTGCTTACACCATGTCTCTTAGCTTCTTTAACAGTTTTTAGTCATCTAAATTGATATTTATTCTTTAATTACAGCACAAAATGCAAAAATATGTGTCGTTTCTATTACACCCGCACATGGGTTCAATAGACACGATATATGAGGTGAATAGAAAAAAATGCTAGGGTTGGCAAATTCCAAAACTTAAATTTCCAAAGACACCTATCTAAGTTGCTATAACGTAAGTATGTAAAGAAGGTATTAAACGTTAGGTACCTAACCAAATGAAACATTTAAGTAAAAAATTAGAATTTTTAATCATTTATTCTTATCAGATACGAGATCAATCAGTTACATCATTTATTAATTACACAAAAAACAAGTTATAATTCTAAGAAACAGTCTCATTATGAGGTAGGTACGTAGTTAACATTTAAAATAATAAACTTTTTGAAAATCAACATTTAAGACTAACTAGGTAAAAACTCAATCAGTTACACTTTTTAACAATATAACAGATATAGATAGGCGCTTATCAGTCAGTTAAATTTATATAATTTATAATATAAAACGTTGTATTATTCATCATCGCTGTCTATTAAATCTTTCAGTATATCATTATCGTTTTTGTAATACGATGTTCGCCGAGTTTGTAAACCGCTTGGACCAGGACGACTTATGTTATCAATTTTATCTTTTAAAATTTGAAGACGCGAATTTTTACTTATTTTTTTGCACTTATTCAAAGGAATTTTTTTCAGCATTGTAATATCTGATACCTGTTCATTCGATATAATTTTCAGTTTTCTTTTATTTTTTTCGGCTGCATCATTTTGTTTATAAGTCATTTCTACTTCGCTATCATTCTGCATCTCCTTTATTTGTATGTCATTTAAAGCAATCATTTCTACGCCGGTATCATTCTGCATCTCGTTCATTTGTATGTCATTTATAACAATTTCATTTCCACATACTAACATGTCTTCAAATATCATAGGCAGTCTTCCTATGGAATTGTTTGCTATAAAATCAAAGTCATTTATTGTGTTAAGTAATATTTTTTCAGTGTCTTGTCCGTTTTTCTGTATATTTTCCTTTTCAGCAATATTCTGATCTTGTGTTTTAGTTTTTTTCCCTATACCTTTTCCCTTATATTTATTATTTTCTTTGCCTTCGTAAGTATTAGTTGTAGTATTTTCTTTGTTGTTTTGTGTTATTTTGGATGACAGTAGTCTTCTCTTTTTTGTTTTCTGTTGGCTTTCCTCTTCTTCTGTTTCTATGTAGTCTTCACTCTCAGCATCAGGTTTGTATATACGCGGCATAATGAATTGTAGGTACCTAAAACAAAAAACAAAAATGTAGGCGATGAAAATATTTAATATTATACCCACAAAATTAGTAACATTTTACGTAAAATTGGAATATAATCCGGATTTTGCAGTTTGAAATTCAATAATCCTACTATCTCGAACATTGACCTAGGTCCATATGATAGGGACCTAGACCTAAATCTTTAAACAGTACTTTTAGATCAATCAATCATCAATATCGACCTAAATCATAAAACTCCAAAGATTCTAAAATTTTCTAACAAAACAAAATTATTTCAATAAGTAGCAGCCCTATTTCTAATCACCCCTTACTCGTTTCTATTGAACCCTTTTACGTGTCTATTGAACCCATAATACGTATCTATTCACCCCATACTACGTATCTATTCGCCCCTTCCCCGTGTCTATTAACCTCAATCAAAAATAAAAAATGACTTGGTTTACAATTTAACAAATATTTCCAAAATTAACATCACAATTGCACTTACCTTTTATTAATCTAGGTCACAAGAAACCAACGAACATATTATCAAGTTGTGAGAGCACAAAACACTTTCTTTCACAGTGAAAACAATAAAATAAACAGGACTTCGTTCAACGTACGTTCAAGGAGCTAACTTCAAGATCTTTTTTTATTATGTTGGCCAAACTTTATGTCAATTCAGTATTGCTATTTAAAAAAAAGAAATACTACAGTTTTAACAAAATATAAATTTCGGAACGTTTTTCTTCCAAAATGTTTGGCTATTTTGTGTATAACAACATCTTTGGTTTTGTGTCTATTCACCCCTGCGTTTTTATTGACCCCGTTTTACGGTATTGCAAAAATTAGAAATAAATAAAATCACCAACATAGAATTCTTAAAAAAAAATATTTATCTGAAGCTTCGTTATTAGAGCCATGACGCGACATATATGTAGTCCCTCTATACCATAAGATAATTTTGAAAACTAACATGTAGTAATATAGATCGTAAGTTACTTCTTTTTAGTTTAAGATAATTTGAAATGACAGGTAGTAAGATAATTTTTAAGTTTAATAAAAAACATTAATTTTCAATTGGACGTTCGTAGTTTAATTTCAAGTAAGTTGCGTTATGTGGTGTTGTATCCTTTTGCACACTGTACTGAAGGTGGACAAAAAGCGAAGTGGTCGAAACCATAAATGGTCATATTACGAAGTAGTCATAAGCAGAAGCGGTCAAAACCAGAAGTGGACTTAACTAGAAAAAGACAAATGAAGAACTGGTCCCTAAACGTCAAACCCGTATATATCACGAAGTCGTACAATTACTTTTAAAAAATTAACTATAGATACGTCTTTATTATTTAAATGTTTAAGCATATTTTTATATTTCGTGTCAAAAATTATATCACATTTCCTCCGTTTTCTCATAACAAATAGTGAATTTCTAATTCGCGAATCCTGGTATTTACATTCCTTCCGTAACAAATGTACAAATAAATATAAACCAGGGTTTACACGCATCCTCTTTCTTAAGCGGCCATGCCATGCTTCAAGACTGTTGGTAGTCCGATGTCGTTGGTCGCTGGCACTGATATCGGCAAGAAGTGATTCTGATAACCACTGCTTTTTGTAATATTTTTCAAATTTTTGCACTACCTCGCAATATTCAACCGTGTCAAGTATTTCCGACCACCCAGTAGATAGCAAATGTTCTGGCAATAATGGTAAATAAGAAACCATTTTCAAAAATTTTATCCCTCCTTTAATCCTATCAAACTCCAAACTTTTTGCTTTTTTCCATATCGCACGATTATAATGGAAAAAGCATCCCGTAATTTTGCACTCCGGAAACACTCTGTTCATAGCGTTATGTTGAGCTCGTTCAAAATCACACTTATAGTATTTAATAGTAATTTTTAGTCCATCTCGTAGAAAAGTAAATAGCCATTCATAGGTATTTGTACTTTTATCAGGCAGTAACAAACATAGTGCCAGTAATATATGCCATATTACGGGCACTATGTTTGTCTCTTCACTTGTGCTGCAGTAATCTAAGTGGATGGTAAATAACTGTACGAATGGACTTGGTGCCACCATTAATGTACCATCTCCAAATAGCACATGGTCACTTGCACAACCATTTAATAGTAATTTTTAGTCCATCTCGTAGAAAAGTAAATAGCCATTCATAGGTATTTGTACTTTTATCAGGCAGTAACAAACATAGTGCCAGTAATATATGCCATATTACGGGCACTATGTTTGTCTCTTCACTTGTGCTGCAGTAATCTAAGTGGATGGTAAATAACTGTACGAATGGACTTGGTGCCACCATTAATGTACCATCTCCAAATAGCACATGGTCACTTGCACAACCATTTAATAGTAATTTTTAGTCCATCTCGTAGAAAAGTAAATAGCCATTCATAGGTATTTGTACTTTTATCAGGCAGTAACAAACATAGTGCCAGTAATATATGCCATATTACGGGCACTATGTTTGTCTCTTCACTTGTGCTGCAGTAATCTAAGTGGATGGTAAATAACTGTACGAATGGACTTGGTGCCACCATTAATGTACCATCTCCAAATAGCACATGGTCACTTGCACAACCATTTAATAGTAATTTTTAGTCCATCTCGTAGAAAAGTAAATAGCCATTCATAGGTATTTGTACTTTTATCAGGCAGTAACAAACATAGTGCCAGTAATATATGCCATATTACGGGCACTATGTTTGTCTCTTCACTTGTGCTGCAGTAATCTAAGTGGATGGTAAATAACTGTACGAATGGACTTGGTGCCACCATTAATGTACCATCTCCAAATAGCACATGGTCACTTGCACAACCATTTAATAGTAATTTTTAGTCCATCTCGTAGAAAAGTAAATAGCCATTCATAGGTATTTGTACTTTTATCAGGCAGTAACAAACATAGTGCCAGTAATATATGCCATATTACGGGCACTATGTTTGTCTCTTCACTTGTGCTGCAGTAATCTAAGTGGATGGTAAATAACTGTACGAATGGACTTGGTGCCACCATTAATGTACCATCTCCAAATAGCACATGGTCACTTGCACAACCATTTAATATTTTCAGCCCCAGTTTAGTGCCAAATACCAAAATTTTATCTGCTGTGCCATCCTCCCATATCAGGAAATTTTCTTTTAATAATTTGGGCAATACAACTTCTTCTAGTGTTTTAAACGTCGTGGTATTTACCTCTAAGAATTGTTTTCTTGCTCTTTGCAATGATCTTTTTTTCATACTAAAAGTTGGTTTTATATCTGAGCAATCGGAATCATCTGTAATTGTAATTTCTTCATTTTCAAAAACTTCTTCAAATATTTCTTTTATTGGGGCATAGCTTAAACAAACTTGGCTTTTGCATTTTTGAAACGCTAAATGATTTTTATTATTAGATGTAGATGGTAAACAAGTATGATGCCCTTCTCGTAATACCGCAAGTTCATCTTTACATAAAGTGAGAGATGCTGCACAAGACTCTCGATTAACACATTGCCACAACGACGTTCCATTTTTATTTTTGTGTCTCCAAGTGAACCGGTGCAAACCGTACAGAACAGTTGATTTTCCTTTTTGAGTTTTGCTATAAATTGGTATTTTACTTGCCATTTCAATAAAATACGCTTTACGCTTATACAACATTTCTTTAAGTGTAAGGAAATGACAAGAAATGTCAGTAATTATTATATATTTTAACATTTTATCGATGACTATTCTAAGCTGCCAAGTGGTATTTCAAGGAGTTCTTAAATCTAGATAGAATACATATAGCAAAAACTTCTTACGTACAAACTAACCAATTGCACATTTTGTCGCATGTATATTACCTATCACTAATACACGTTCCGGCCCTTGGGAATTTTGTCATCATTGTAATGTGTCATAATGTACTCTCTGACAATTACTCATTACTGAACTATTTGACCATTGTACATTTTGACGAATGTAATATTTTGACTTAAGTACAATTATACTTTTACTCGTTGATGTCCCGGAACGGATAAAACGTTATTATAAATGTGCGTTACGTAATAATAAAAACAAATTGATGTTATAGTCCTGAAAATTTTTCGTTGCTCCTGACAAATTTTATTATTCAAGAGGGGAGCGCCAAGGCTTATTTTTTAGGGTTCCGTAGCCAAATGGCAAAACGGAACCCTTATAGTTTCGCCATGTCCGTCCGTCCGTCCGTCCGCACCTTTGCTCAGAGACTGTTAGTGCACGGATACACATATTACTTACGCCGACTAAGTGAAAGAATAAAATTGAAAACCATTTTTTTTAGGGTAAAGTGGGTATGTAAATATAAAGTAATGTAAAGTATGGGTATGCTTTTTTTTCTCACCTACACCATCGTATGGCCACCACCTAAAACATTTAGTGGTTGGAAAGACAATTTTTAGATTTAGGGATCCGTTTGATATTTTAATATTAAGCTTTAAAGTGCAAATTTTTGTTAGAATCAAGTGTGTCCCCCCCCCCCTGCCAGCTAAATATTGGATGATGGGTATGTGAAAAAAATCACGATAGTAGTATATATAGTGAAATTAAAAGGAAAACTATCACAGATAAGTAGGCTTTACAAGTTTACGAGTAACAGCTAATCAAATGAGACGTGTCAATATTTTCGTACAAATTCTATTGAAAAATATTATTATGTAGATATAACGTTGTAAGTATGAAATAAAAACAACAAAAAAACCATTTCTAAAGCCACATTATTCGAATGGGGGAGGGGGGACTACGGAACCCTACATTGTGCGTGTTCCGACATGCACTTGCTATTTTTTTTAGTTTGTCAATTATGCAAAATTTTGTAAGTTTTCATTATAACATTATACCACATGCGAAAAAAAAATACCGGCTTAGGTCGTGTCTAAAATAGGAAACGTGCGATATAATATCGTACTTTCGCATAAAATATTCCAAAGGCTTGGCTGGTGGCTCTTATTATGTCGAGTTCGATAAGTGGTCTACATAGGTGGGCGAGGTATTAAGTCGTACAATGTTCCGTGTCGTACTTCCATGGAAATTAATGATGCTATCAATATGCGAAAGATCACCTATGACTGTGAGCTATGTCGACTCCTTGTCAGCGGTTGTTCTAGCAAATAAGAACACCAAGGAAGCCATATAGCTACCTACCTACTTATGCAAAAATGTGAACAGCTAAGGTAAACAAGTAATTTGAATACTGGCTTTGATTTCGAAAATAGAATGGTGTAAAGAAATGCAAAAATGGGTAGGTATGGACTATCCGTACATAAGGATTTTTATTATTACGAGTATATTAGAAAAATCTATATGGACGATATTTTATTATTTGACCTTAGAAGTTAATATTTACCTACTAATCTTCTGTCCCACTGGTGGGTGGTACAACTGGTACCTAAGTGAATCAATAGTTTCTACCTACCACCAATTAATATAGATTTACCTTATGAATAAGGTAACAAACAAGTACCTAAACGGCACACCTTAGCATTGCCGTGTACTTAGGTATCTGGTTTTTCCAAATACTTATCGTAAAACAATCAGTAATAAAGGTGTTTTAGAAATGACCTATTAAAGAGATTCTAAGAAAAAGTTTCAGTCAGAAAAACCTTTAATCATTATTAATCATTCTAACAAATCAGCGTTTGTCACGAATTCTGCGTATTTAAACAAAGAGGAATTAATCTCAATTTGGTAGGTGGGTTTTATATTGTGTAACATGAGTATACCAACCGGTAGATAAAGCTTGTTAAGCGACACGGACACTATTATTTAGCCGCGTTGACAAATTGCAATTCCAGAAAAGATAGGTATCTTCTACAGACGTACTGACTTAGATGTGAGTGTTAATATGGCCACAATTTATTACCTACTACACCTTTAAAAGCAAGTTTCACTCCTTTATCTATCTACTAGGGGGTCTAGACAAAGTCACATTCGAAAAGCGATGTCGTTAATGGAAAAGAATAATTGTATAGAATTTGACGTTTGCGGTGGAGACCATAGACATTTTTTTATTTTTTTGCGTACGACTAGTACGGCATTATCGAATTCGCCTCGAAGTCTAACCCTACAGGCAAGTCATTAAAAAAAATCAAGAAAATAGGCGTAGAAAATGACATACGAAAAGATTCAACATACACTGCAGATTGGTTCGGGAAGCGTTCACAAGATTCTACACGAGCACCATTGCGTGAGGAAGGTAGATGCGCTGGGTGCGCACAACCTCACCGAAGCTCGGAAGTAAGCCGTGTGGAGCGGTGCCATGATATCGTCTCGGCGCGTTTACGACATTGTGACAGGTGACGAATCCTGGATTTATCAATACGATCCACAAACAAAGCGTCAGATGACAGTTTGGTTGTTCAAAACGAACCAACGCCTGCGAAATTGAAGCGATCGAGAAGAGCAGGGAAAATTTACATCGCTACCTAGTTTCTTCGCTTCGGGGTATCTGGTTTCAATTCTATTACGAAACCAAAGCGGCATCAACGCCAAATTGTATACCACAAAAATTGGTTCAGACGCATTAAGCTTTGTATAAAGGCTGGTTCAGAGTTCCTCGAAAATATTTAATTAAAAAATTCAAACCATGCTTAATTTTTTCGAGTCAGTTTGTTTGTTTGTTCGTGATTGGCGCAAAAACTACTGAACAGAGTCTATTTAAATTTTGGGATTATAATATCATACGGATGGATTAAGTTATAGGTTATATATCATCACGCTACTTTCCGTAGGAGCTGAGCAATAACCAATATTGTCTTCATGATGTTTTGTAAATAACGCGACTACCATTGTGTGGATCTTTATGAAATTTGGCAATTTTGTAGTTCATTTGAAGAGCCAGTACTAGATTATGATTCATCGTGCTATCATCAACAGGGGTCCAGCATCAATGGGGCATTTTTTGTGGAGCCATACCGGAATATTACAAAAAATAAATTTGTTACCTATTAGGTCCCGAAATGCATATCGTCACGCTATGATTAGAAGGAGCTAAACACAACTTTTCAAAAGTTTTATCAGGATTGGTATTTCGACGAATAGTTATCTTCTGTGGTCCATTCGTTAAACGGTTAGCCTAGAGCCAAAACGGGACTAATGATCGAAATTTCGAGCCCACTGGTTACCTTATTTCTTTTTTGTAACCTTATTCTTTTTTTTTTTGCTATTTTGATTTCGTTTTTTTTTAAGTAAATTATAAAATGTACCAATATGTTTCTTTTATTGATTTATCTTTTTTTTGTTTTTAGCCGACTTCATAAAAGGGGTTTATTAGTAATTAACTTCCCGCTATGTTCATTTTCTGTACCAATTATTTATAAGCTATTTTTGTACCAATAACGGGTTTTAGTTACTCTTGACCTATTCTTCTAATTTACTTTATGATATGTTCATGATCGATATAGTGCAAAATTTCGATATGGTTTTCCAAAAATGCCTACTTCATTTTTGAAATATAATATGAAGAATATGATTCTTTAATGAAGAATAGATTATATAATAGCCCTACAAAGTTTTATCAAATTTAACTAAAACCCTTAAATAAAAGTGGGCAAGAGCATGTCGGACCATGCTCAGTGTAGAGTTCCGCAGCGATCACTACAAAGAAATGCACTACATATGAAAAAATACGATCTGAAAAAGTGCACCAGCAAAAGAGCCTATCTTCATTGCACTTTCGTCCTTTTGTTGAGAAGCGCAATTTTTCGGTAATAACTCAAAGACGATGTATCCGATCATGTTAAGATTCCCTTCGTCACTTTTTCATATTTTTTGGTCAAGCAGTTTAAAAGGTTATTTCCAAAAATATACACTTAATCAAAAAAGTTTCTTAGAAACCTTAAAATGCATTTATTGTATTTGTAAAGTTATTGGCAAGAAATGCCTATAAAAATTACTTCAACCTTAAAGTGTTTTTAAAAGACGTCAAATAAAGTGCCACATGTAGATGTTAGCTGAAAAATTTTAGCTAATATGTGTGGAATCCCCCAGCTAAAAATATATTTTTTTATTTATATTAACTAAGTAGCGGCTTATACTAAGGCTGGCTATTAAAAGATACTTATACCTACTCTATAAATTCGGTAGCTTTTGAGTAAAATTCCTGTAACATGCGGACGAACAGACAGATAGACGGACATACATGCCGAAACTATAATTCTGTTTTTGCCATTTTGGCTACGGAACCCATGAACTATTTGGGAACTAAAATGTTCAAGCAATTAATAGGTAGGCTTTTAGAAATTTAAAGATTTGCCACTGCACTCTATTGCAGTGCTGTGGCATCTACCAATGCAAAATGTAAGTAAGTAATATAATAATAATAAAGTATCTTGGGACAACTCACACAACGCCATCTGATCCTAAACTAAGCAGAGCTTGTACTATGAAAACCAGACAACTGATAAACATACTTATATGTTTCTAAATACATACATTTTATAGATAAATAACGACCAGACACAGGATAAACCATCGTCCCCATCACACAAAGCTTTATCCTGGGTGGGGATCGAACCCACGACCTCTGGCTTAGCAGTTAGGGTCACTAACGACTAGACCAACAGGCCAGTCAAAGAAAGAAAGATTATAAGGTTGAATGTTCGATGGATTGGTTATTTATGTAACTTGAACTTACAGCGAGTGCAATACACAGGCTGCCTTCAATTCTGTCAACAGTTTTGAATCTAACTCCTCTCCATCCTCAGACTGCACAGACCACACTGTCTGGTCGCCATAACAGAAGGTAGTACCGGGTGTAAGTATCTTGGGCTGTCAAAGAGCGGCGGTTTTTAACTCGGACGGTTTTTTCTCCATAGTTAGAACTTTCTAAATGACAGTTCTACTCCTGAACATGCATTACAAGGCGATCGGTGGGCCGATTAAGGCGAGATAGATTTGAGGGCCCTGTGGGCACCCTAAAAAAAAGTAGAATAAATCCATACGTGTTCCACTTTCACGAACCGATTTAGGCAAACAATCTTTGAGACGTCGGTACCACAGTGTCACCACCCACATTCTGCTCATCATGAGCGTCTCCACGATTTGTTACGCTTTTCTGGAACACTCATGAGCGTAGGTCTATTACTCGCAGCTTAGCCTGTGTGGATGATTTTGCCCTGTTGAGGGTTGATTTCCAAAACGCTGATACACGTGTTTTTTTATTTAAAACCTAAAGTCTAAAAAAAATTGTATTTCAACTTCGTTATTTTAACTTGAACTTTTACCCGGACAAATTTTCAAAAATCTTTCTTCGTGGATGCGTACTATATAAAAGGCATCAGCTACCAAAATCTTAGGCTTGAAGCCCCAGCTCTGCGTTGATAAATCAGTCAGTTAGTCAGGACAAGTGATTATGTTACTTTAGAGTTTCGGGCATACTCGGGACGAAGAAATCAGCAATTATGACAACCTATTCCTACACACGAGTTTCAATGTATCTCATTTATAGCTCAACGCTGTACGTTTAGTTTACTTACGAGTATCTGAACTCCACGCTGTGACTTATATTCATACGTAGCGACTATTCTTTTGTCATTCGAAAAGCCTGCAGACTTGCAGATCATTCTCAGGACGTTCCCGTCGAGATCTAAAACTACCGACGAATGAACGTGAGAAGCGCCATACGTTAAAATGCTCAAGTGCTAGTTCAGAATAACTGACAATCCGCCGCGTGCAGAAGCTAGTTAATGATACAATCAAAAAAACATAACATACATATAATGTAAAAATTATACAGGACGTTTTCAAAATGAAATTCTCGAATACAGCAAGACGGCAAATATATCTAAGTGGACGTAATCAAATTAGTATTTTATAGCAGTAATATAAAATAGGTACCTTGTCATATTTGCAACCTAATTCATATCAAGGTTACTAATAAGTTTTTAATTTGTCAAGTCACAATGAATCTGAAACGCAAATACCTAACACTTGCAAAATGTCCGAATATTTTGAAAAACAGGATATTTAAAAAATAGTGTTCTAAGAAAAACAGTTTACGTATTTCCTAGAACAGTGCGACAACGGATGGAGACAACGTGTAGTTGGAATACATTGAACCCGGGTGTGCTCTAAACGACCCCAACAATTTAAGGATTGCTGTACACACTCGGACTGAAACACTGAATATTTTCCGGTGGATTTCCAGAAACAAATTGTTTTGCAATTCCTATCAAGTTCAAACGAATGCCAAATTCAAAATACGTTAAGAAAATAATTCTAAAATATGCAAAACAGTGCTAAAAATACACGCAAAGTTTCGCTGGATCCGACGCTCAGGACTTTATTTACAATGAATTTTATTATAGTTGTCGTCGAAAATCAGTAGTTGCGTTTTTTCGCGCGTTTGTCGCAGTTTGCTGCGACATGTCGCAGTTTTATCGGAAGCTGGCATGACTGGTCGCAAGTTACAAGCAAAAGTTGAAAGGTATTCAGTCAGTATTGTCGGAGGCGCGTGGGTACCTACTTGACACGTTGGATGACCGGTCCATGGCCGAGGTCGCGTTGAATATGCAGCGCCATGAAACATGTTAAATATTAATAGGAACTTAAAATACTACCTGGGGGACAATCAGACTGATAATCAAATGTAGATATGAAATGTGAATGTTTGTGATGGGGCAGTTGACCTGCCTGCTTTGCGTTTGCGCACCGATCCGCATTTATTAAAATCTTTTTATGCTTATATAAGATTTATAAACTGCCTACATGCCTAAAATTTAAACTGAAATTGTATTCTAGCGCATCTAACCGAAATGTATCTACCTAAAATATGGCTATAGGTAACGAAAATTTGGCAGACTTATACGCATATATCATAGAATTATCCCAAAGGCAGAACACAGAGCATAGGCAACCCAAACAGTCAAATGAAAAAGAGCTGACCTACACCAAGCAGACAGTTTCAAGCTGTGCACATAGTAATGAAATTTCATTCTCGCAAAGCTCCTACTTTTCTTTCCTCTTACTTTCAGTAGCTTTACTTTAACCATGTCAGAAATCTTCGGTCTTCTAATACACTCCAACTTGTTTGTCCATGTCACAGGTTTGGTATTATCCATTCTTCCTTCACAGATCTGGCTTCTCTTCTATGGAATGCGCTCCTTGTGGAAATCAGGATGTCCACCAGTCCTTACGCATTTAAAAACAGAGTTCGTCAACTGTATAGTATATGGCAGATTCAGTAGAGTGTACATGTTGTATTATTATAAGTATTTTATTATATTTATTTATTTTATGGTACTGGTCTTCTTTTTTATTTTTTTGTTTTAATTAATACATATGTATTTTACATCTGTAAATATTTTCTTAATAATTTGCACCTGCCACATTTATCTCTCCATCACCCAAAGGTGGACTGGTAGCTTAGCATTAAGAAAAAATAAAAATTAAAGAATTGAAAAAAAAATGAAGAAAAAAATACACTTTTTATGAGTGGACCAGTAGCCTAATCAGAATGAGGACGAAGACAGAATTTTGATCGCTACTTCCGTTAACGGAGAAAGTTATGTTAAGGTAAATAACCCCTAAGCTAGGATCTTGACTTCTACTCATTTGTATATTGTAGTGATTTTATTCACGGGTTTGGAGTCATGCAAATCCTGCAACAGCAATTTATATTCCGGACTAAAAGAATAATGTGATTTGTCATTCACTAGTTACGTAACAAGTGTTAAAGACCATTTACGAATATTAGATTAGACATAGGCCACAGAACAAATAATAATGGTGTCTCCTAACCGATTTCGGTTACGGCGGCCAATCTCGTTAGAGACTAGCCAACTACGCAGGAGATTATTATAGTGCACAAGTGTGTGCGCTGTCACGAGTGCACTCTCTATTCCCTCACTCTCATAGTCGGATGGGACGGAAATCCGACACGACCGGAGAGAGATTAGGCGCAGGGCCGACGGCTTAACGTGCTCTCCGAGGCAAGGAATGGCGTGACAATGTTCGAAAACGGTCACCCATCTAGGGACCGACAGTGATAACAATGCTTAACCTCGCATATAATCTCAATTTGCTCTGCTTTGCTCGCCACTGAATCCAGGACCCCATAAAGGAACAAAACTATAAATACGTACAATCTTCTTTTTAATTATTACAATATTTAGTTTGGTAGAGCGATCAAAACTTTATAGATTTCATAATATCAAAATGTCTATCTGTATTTTTAATCTTCACTTTTAAAATTAAAATCAATTTCAATTTAAAATTACTTTAAAATAATCTGTACTTTCATTGAATGTAAACATGAACTTTATGAAAACAAAATGGAGGTAAGGTTAGTTAAAATCAGAGTTTTTTTATAATTTTGTGTGCTGTAGATATAGTCACGCAAAAAAAATACATAAGGAACTTTATGCCCCGCTATAGATGATACCATTGCCTACTTTATTGATGTACTATTTATTGTTTTGTAACTTAAGGGAAAGCTGAGAAAATACGGTTATTATTTTTAGTAGTTATTCTTACACTTTTACATCGCTGTGATAACATAATATAGGTGTCATGGGCTACTCAGGGTTTAGGTGATACAAATGATTAAACACTGGCCAAATGTATACCGTGTATCTATTTCGGGAGGAGGGAGATTCAGCCCCAAATTCCCCCACCCTCCTATATACGCCCGTGATAGGCATGCTGTTGAGATAAACTATCTTTCATAGGCAAGACACGAAAATAATAGAGACATAAACTGACAAGCAGCCCGACACAGGCCGGGCGTGGCGGCGCGGGCGGTACAAACAAGCCGTCACAAACCGCCGATCCGAACATTCACACATTCGCGCTCGTGTTCGTGCGCGTTGAAACGGTCGGTTTAGCGTGTGAACCCACCAAGATGATTAATAAAAGTCTATTAGTATTATTATTATTTACATACCTTCTTTTTTTTAGTCCTTTTTGGTCAAACAATATATGTAGGTATGTAACAATATATTTTTAAATATAAAAAAAAATTTAAAATTGTAATAAAAAATAAGCTAATAATAAATAAATGTTATAATAAAGTATACAATATCAGATGAAGAATATTATTATTCGCATAGTAAACAACTTGAAAATTAAAAAAAAAAAATTTTTAGACAAAAATGTTTAGAACTTAGATTCATCTTAACTCAATACAAACAACAATGCGCTTTAAGTGAATATAGCTAGAGGTCATAAGCTTTAAAATGGGGTATGTTTCGTCTTTGTCCGCCGTGGGGTATTTTATCCATAGTAAACGGCCCATAGAAAAAGCCTCTTCTGCGTGTACGTTGGGAATCACGATTATAAGTGCGCTTATGTCATTCGCTCAACTAAATTCAATATACCTACAAAATTTCATCAAAATCAGCCTGAAACTTTCCGAGATTTCCTGCATCTAATCTTGCAAACTCAAACTCTTTGCAACATACTCGTAAACGTAGATAATATTATGGAAATACCATAGAAATTCAGAGTATCAGACTGACAGAGGCGAAGGAACTTTATGAGAACTACTCACCAAAATGTTGAATTAATTATACACCAACTAAACCAAAATGCGTCAAACATGGAAGATTTAACTAATTTAAATTTGATATTTGCTAGGCAATTCGCACTTTGCATGAGAATAATGTTTGTGATTTATAAAAATTGTAAATGTGTTTAATACCTACCATGATTCTTATCACGAAAACGATAAATGTAAAATATTGTCGAGCCGGTGGTGGCGCATTCGTATGACTTGTAGGTACAACAGTAGGTGAATGCCACTATAAATCGGTGTAAAGTTTTCAGTGTTGTAGTGGACATTTCCGCTTTACAAATGATTGCCAGTATAAAATAAATTAGTAGGAGGTATGTTACAGAGTAGCTAAAACCAGATATTAAATCAGAGCGTATGTTTTATTTTTTTTACACTTCCTACTGATATTACTCTCGGTAGGGATTATGGCTCGCACATTCTGTGCATTCGCCAGTTTCAAGTATATTTTCTATCAATTCTTTTTGTTTAAATCTTTTTATGTTTTCTTCTTTGAATCACAAGTTCTCATTCTTATCCACTTAACACGTATTTTAAGTACTTATACTTTGCACTCGTAGAGTATGTTTCTTCGGTAATTTTACACGTTAAACGCGGAGCTGTAAAAATAGTGACATGTCAATTTGCCGCCATTTTTACAACTCCCGTGTGTATCATTCTTTTCTTATCCCATGAACAACTTCTTCTTCTTCTTACGTAGATCAATACACGCAGTTCACATGACATTAAAAACCATCGAGATAATTATTAGTAATACGTGTTAATATAAGTATACATATATTTTTTTAAATGTCCGCATAATTTCTACGCTCGCCCAATATTTAGGTTCAACTTGATCAAATCAGGGTTAAATATAGTACCTACCTATCAAAATAAATTTGCATTATTTTTACCAATGGAAGCTGATCGACGAGGGTTGATTCGATTTTGTAGATTGGAATTAGAACTATTGGAAGAAGGTGTGATTTATTAATGAAAGCACCAGAAACCCATTAATTAAATTATTGACACATTTTTGCGTTCAACAAAATCCCATCGAGGTTAAAAAATATAATTGTAGTGCTAAGGTACGACAGTACCAAAGGACAGTACTTAGTAAGTTTATTAATGGCACACATTATGTATCTATTGTTGTGGACAAATGCGACAATCATTATGTTGTGATTGAAGCGAGTGGCGCATTGTAAGGCGAGTGCGCGGGCGGGCGTCGCCTGTGCCGCGAGCTCGTTACAAGATTGATTCTACCATCCGCTCACCGCCCACAAACACATGTGAGATTTTTTTTCACAACCTGTTCTTTGCATAGGATTAAACGATTTTAACATATCACTGTAACGCGATAGTAAACAAGTTACCTAATAGGCATAATAATTTGATTAAACACGTATTACATAGTGGTCTTTATATTACATTCATATTTTGAAATGGTTTATTATTTTCTATTGGTTTAAATAGTTCCAGACTATACTTAAATGGACAAGCAAATCTCACAACAAAAGTACTTGATGAAAATTACGTTCTAATTGGTACACATTAAGGTATGCAAACATCAAATAATCTACGTTCATAGCGCTAGTTTAGTATCTACGAGTATGTAACTAACTAAACTAACATCAATTAGCAATGAATAAGGTTATTCATAACATGAAGAACACACTAATTCAACAGGCTAATAGTTGTAAAACTTGTTAGGTACTTAATAGCTTTGATAAAAATAATCACAGGTACGTACGTATGCTAAAATATTCCATAGATATGATGACTAAATATTGCGCGGATACGCAAAAATCTGACATTTAAAGACGGTCAAATAGACTTATCAAATACTAGCTGACCCGCGCAACTTCGTCTGCGTCAATTTTCCCCGTTTGTGAAACATTTCTCATTGATGCTCCGCTTCTATTGGTCATAGCATGATGTTATATAGCCTATAGCCTTCTTCGATAAATGAGCTATCCAACACTGAAAGAATTTTTCAATTCGAACAAGGCGTTTTGGAGATTATCACGTTAAAATAAACAAACAAACTCTTCAGCTTTATAATATTAGTATAGATTAAAATCGACTGCGCCATAAATATCGCACGAGCGTGTTACTTATTAATTAAATGAGCACCTCTGAACTAATCGTCATGAACTTATTGATCGGCGCATGCGGCGTCTTGATTGAAGTTTATTAGTTTACGATACATTCAACTAATAAACTTAAATAGTACATAATATTACCATTAGTTTGAACTTATGAACCTGAGCGGTAGATTACTATGTCTCAGGTTAATAATGTGAGTTTGTGAGTGTGCGGTAGGCCTTTCATGAGCACGCGCTGATCTCGTGCTGGGAACATGCATTGTTTTATATTAAAACTGAGAGCCTGTCACGCCCAATTATGATTTAACCCATGTTTAACCTCAATTGGTTAACGATCACTGATTTTCACGCAACGCGACATGACTGCTTCGTGATTTGCATCCGTAAATAGTAAAATTAGAGCAATATTTGTGTTTGCATCTAAGTAGTAAGTAAGTATTTATGTTTCATTTATGACTTATGTATTATGTTATGTATCAGTAGCGAAGGGTTAAAAAAAATCTAAGCTTACCCGACGCCATATATTTATCTTGGTAGGTATTATCACAGTAGGTACTTTATCTTTACTGTGGTATTATGTAACTACAATTCAAAGGGAAACCGAAAAGAATGGTGTTCTATGGACCCTACGCCACTGTTATGTATGACATTATTGTAAACTGTAATACTTAGTAGGTACTTAAGATTCTACTGCGAAATACGGGTTTACAGGCGTAATCTTTAGGCACTCGGAACAAATTAATAGATATAATACAATATCTTGGGACAAGCTAAGCAGAGCTTGTACTATGGCAACCAGACAACTGATAAACATACAAGACTTACCTTTAAATTATGGATAAACTAGCTGACGCGCGCAACTTCGTCTGCGTAAATTTTCCCCGTTTTTGCAACATTTCTTATTGCTGCTCCGCTCCTTATTTCTCCACTATTTAATGGATGTTATTATACATATAAACCTTTATCTTCAATCACTCTATCTGTTAAAAAAAACCACATCAAAATCCGTTGCGTAGTTTTAAAGATTTAAGCGTACATAGGGATATAGGGACAGAGAAAGCGACTTTGTTTTATACTATGTAGTGATTACACCAAGTCACACCAGTTTTATACTAGGCGGGAATCGAACCCACGACCTCCGACTTAGCAGTCAGGGTCACTAACCACTAGAGCAACAGGCTAGTCAATTAAAATGACAATTCATATTTCAGGAGCTAGATTTTCGTGGTTATATTTGACTTAGTTATTAAAAATCTCTAGCATATCAATGTTGCTTTGTGACTCCATTGAGCTCAATTTGTTTATATCACGTATTTAAAAAAACTCTTCCCCTAAACACCACATGTAATTAATAAACGTCCCTTCTTTTTGAACACCCCTACCGTCCGGGGAAGACGGTGGAAGTAGTGTGGGGTTTGCACCCACTAAAAAACTGCCGTGTATCGCCCGCCACCTTCGCGAACGGGCCGCCGGAATTTGTTAAATAGACGTCCACCTTTTTTTTTTATGGCCGTAAAAAAATGCCTTACGCACACCTCCAGCACCCGAGGCAGACGCTGGAGGTAGTGTGGGACCTGCCCCCACTAAAAAATCGGCCGTGTACCTACTCGCCGCCTTCACACGGATAGGCCGCCGGAATTTGCTATAACTTCGGCGACCCACCCAGCGGCATAGCCCCATCGGGCATTGCATTACTGCTCCTGTGGCGTCCTGGGTACACACAGAACGCCGCCATCGCGGAAAGCCATGAGCGTGGGAAACTTAAATAGACGTCCTCTAAGCCAACGATGACAACTATTAAAAGGTACCTACTACCAATAAATAAATGACTATGTAATCGATGTGAACGACATCAGACACCGATTATAATATTGATCATACATTCATGTATTATAGTGTAAAAGTAATATATTCCTTTATTTATTACCCTGTCAGTAAGATATATTCGTAAATTATACACATACGTCTGCAGTATGCACCTGAAAACAATTTATAATCTTTAGGCATCTGGTTATTGATTCTGTATGGGCGACAGATGATTTTCCTTAATGGTTGTAGTTCTTTCTAGCATATATTTCCACATGTAACTATTTGTTTCGTCTGCCTTTATAATATAAGCAGTCGAAAACGGAAGTAATAGAGACACCACACTTGTTTATTATTTATAGATACAAAGATTAGGGAAGGTTCTTGACCAGAAGTTTCTAGATACAAATTCTTTCTTTCTCTCTCAATCTACATTAATAATTCCCGAGATAAAACGTTGTTTATCTTCAAAACGGCTAAACCCATTTTCATGAATTATATTAATAATTATTGAGCAGCAGAGCTTGTACCTACTATTGCAACCAGACAACTGATAAACATACTTTTTAAATACTTACAAATTACAGTTAAATTACACCCAGACACATAATAAAACATCGTGCTCATCACACAACGTTTTATCCTAGATGGGTATCGAACCCACGACCTTCGGCTTAGCAGTCAGGGTCATTAACCACTAGACCAACAGGCCAGTCAATTTGAAATATTATTGTGCATATTTGACAAAAATATGATAGAAATTGCAACAGCAATAAATATAAGTTTCTAACTTGTGACCGAAAAAAGGCGGTTGTTAATTTAACGTGTGTGTGTGACTGTATTAGGGATATTACGAAGATATTATTGTTTTTAATACAAAAATTAAATGCGTCCTGAAATATACTGAAACTAACATTAATATCGACATTTTCCTGGTAGCCATTTACCTCGTTCATAATCCGATGTGCGTACGTAACCAATTTGCAAAAGGGACAGACAACAGTAGTGGAAGTAAACAACGCACTCATCTCACCCCAGATCAATAATGCATCCATCAAATGAATAAAGTCGTCGGTCACAAGTACGTTTACCTCAAAATGTCTGTATTTTAAACTGATCCCGGATGGCCGTGCGTTGCCCTCACTGCCTACGTAAGTAAGACCCATGAAGAATGTTAGGTAAGGTACCTACTGGGAGAGTAGCAGCCGCCACCCCAAACGCTAAGGAACCAGCTGACGCTGACTGACGGCTATTTCTTTACCGCACCAATGTAATGTAATATCAAAAAACAGTCTTCAGAAAAGAACTGCAATTTTTCGTGGCTTTTCTCTTGAAATATACCTAGGTGAAAATTCTTTTTAATTCATGTAAAAGATGATTCTTATTCGATATTATTCAAGGAAGAATCATGTCATCACAATATATAAAACTCATTTTGGAATTTTTGACGTTAATAGTTATTATTCTAGGCATTGGATGCACTGATTACTTGTTTAACACTTTCTACTAGTGCCAAGGGTAAATATTTGGCGGTTTTTCATTTCCTCCTTTTTCCTCTTGTATTATACCCATACGTATTATGTATTACCATTAATGCATAATGGGAAAATCCATCGTACCATAATCCTGTTTAACTTTTACATTTCAAATGCCTACTGCTAACATGAACAATAAGGAAAATCTTATACGAAATATGAAGTAGATGATTAATAATCAATTAAAAATTGATCTGCGGGACCGCCTACTTTGACTAATGATTTGACACAGTTGGGTTTGTCACGTACGCTCCAAGAAAATCGATTATAAATACGACTATCACCTCCTAATGGGAGCAACCATCATAAAAATCAAACTGGCCCTAATGTTCTTCGGCAAATAAATTTATAACCGCAAACGAATTCAATATCAGTATTCACGATGGTCATTAAGATTAACGTACTGTCACATTTGGATCTATTTATGCAATACTTCAACATAATTAAGATTATTTTGGTGTCAGTTGATAGTTTTATGGTAGCAATATATTTATTAATAGCGTAATGTGCAGATTTTAAAACCTCGACGCTTAAAATTAATAGGCTGATTATCCTCAAACATAACTAACTGCATTTTCATGGTTTTAGAACTGCTCTTGGCCTGGTCTTCGTTTATGCACACACGTCCGGAACGTGGCAAGGCCGTGACCGTGTCAAAACCGTGCATGCATGACCCGTCAGGACCGTTTTGTTCAAACGTATCAGTTGTTGACGTTTTAGCGCATCTGAACAAGCACGGCAAGTACACGTCTCGAACTCCCAAACTCGGCCCGGCCATCTTAATAAAGCTTAAAACAGGGTTATTAATTAAAAATAAAATCTCAATCTGCAACTGCTGCTACGATGCCACGACCAGACTTAGTTTTTAAAGAAATGGGTGCCACACACGCTACGATAAATCGTAACGATATAATTACTGTACAGTCGAACTGTACCGATAAATCGAAACATGTGTGTCATAAAAACTGCACAGTTTTTACAGTTTTTTAAAACTGTACCGTCGAACGGAGTAGTATGAAAATTTTAATAGATAAAACAGAATCGGAAGAATCTGTGCCGATAATCGCAACGTGTGTATCGAGCACGCAGTTTTCGCGTGGATTGCCTATCAAAGGGAAGTTATTCGCATTGTCCTACGATTTATGCGTTTCCTGTTTTTTCTGCAACAATAATGCTGCTAATGCGTCTTTTCTCGATGCCATCGCGGAACGAAATGAAAGAACTGCGCGTACGATTAATCTGTACAGTTTAACGGCACAATTTTATCGCAACGATTTCGATTAGCGTCTGTGGCACCCATAAGACTGCCTCGCCTCGGTGGCGCGAAAGGAGTGTGTACGACTGCTGCACAAATGGTCGCGGGTCCGAGTCATACACGGGACACCACTTTGATGTGATCCAGATCCACAAATTGTTGTTACGAGTCTGGGTGTACTTTTGCGTCCGTGAATTTAATGTTTGTAAAGACTACCTGCTTCTAGCCTTCTGCGAGGACGGTGTTTTTAAAAAAAACTGTAAGTTTTTTTTCCTTTCGTCAGGTAATAAAACAGTATATACCTTGATCGAAGAGTACAATAAAAATGGTTCATTATTGCATAAGTCCGGGCAATTAAGTTAGGGCACGCGTCTTCTTTACACTACCTGAGCCTACGTGACTTCTGTCAGGGCACGTAGCCTTTACATCTACCTAGCCCTAATCGATTTACATTCAGAATCCATTTGATGACCGGATTTTTAATTGCGATGATTAATTATGGTTTTACTCTGTTTATATTTGTATGAGTTTAAATAAATAGATAGATATATTGCGCCATTGGCCCTCATTAAAAAAACTAATATTTTATGTTAAGAACTTGTTTTTACAATCATAATCGTCGAATATATTATAATAATATTTAAGGCATGCATTTCTTCGACATAAAGGTCATACATAAAGAATGAGATATACGTCATTTAAATTAAAAACATATAAAATAAAAATAGACAGCAGATTGTCTTAAGTACCTACCTTAACTTTGATTAGATGTAGGTATAATGTTGTCCGACTTGTGTCAAACAATTTGTGTAAACAGTTCGCTCAAAATTCAAAGATCATGTGTCGTAGTCTTCAAGATAGAAGACTACGACATTTGACATTTGAATTGCAAAATTAAGTCACTATTAGATAACAGTGACTTCATTTTTTTTATATACTTAATGTGGAAATGCTCCATCTAGTACATAATCAAAGCCTACTACGTTTGTCATCCAAAGTTGTACCTCTGACAACATTATCATGGCTACTATATAGTATAGTTGTATTATATTAACTGTGTCATGGCGTACCGAGTACCTAATTTTTAAAACCTCCTTAAAAAGGGGGGGGTACTTTCGCACAGCTAAATTGAAAGATGTCACCACTACTTCTTTATATAGCATAAAACAAAGTCGCTTTCTGCTGTGTTTACGTTTAAATCTCCTAAACTACGCAACAGATTATAATCAGGCGCATGGATCCAAGGGCACCTGCACCCCCCAGACTCGACTAAATGACCTTTTTTTGGAAATTTGAGATTTTTTACACTGGATCGGAGTGTTTTGATTTTTAATTTCAGCCACTCCGCCCTTCGGTTTCTGCGATTCAAGTTGTCTTGTGTTCTTTGCGCTTCTGTTGCGTACCGTTGTACGTAATCCACGGATATTATTGAAAAATAAATGATTATCACATTTTACATCTTGTGAACAGGATTTGGTATGTTATGTTTGATTAATTGAAAAATATAACATGGTCCAAAAA
The DNA here is from genome assembly GCA_945859575.2 of Herminia tarsipennalis. Lineage (NCBI taxonomy): Eukaryota > Metazoa > Arthropoda > Insecta > Lepidoptera > Erebidae > Herminia > Herminia tarsipennalis. The sequence goes on from OX243840.2 coordinate 15,278,524, forward strand.
CTACCCCAATGGATTGTGTTACTGATTCTGACCAAACTACTTTCAGGTTTGCACTATACCAAGAATAACGTTATACAATAATATTATAATAACAATAATAACAATAATATTATGCAACATAATATTATTGTTAGCGAAATTATATTTATTTTAATTCGAAGTCGGATTACGATGACTAAAGATAAATCATTTACCATTGACGTCAATGCCGAAGGCTATTGAATTATAAATTATAATATTTATCTCATAAAATATATATTTAAAATGACAATTGGATAAACGACTTGAAATAACAAAAATATTGCTGATTACGTGTGTTTTATTCTTAGATAGGTATCTAGTAAAGGTTACTTATGTTTTTTTTATATTTTCTTACTAAGACGAGATTTGATACAGCCTTGAATTAGCGTTGGTCACAAAGTCAGATGACTTATCTCTTTCTCTAGCAAGGGTAGCACCGGCAAAAATGGTACATATGGGCTGCTACGTACAATTGGGTAGATAACAGAAAGAAAAAAGATTGTCAACAATTTAACGTGATCGTGATTTTTTAAACATCAAAACTAATATTTAAAACTCATACGAAATAATAACGTCAGTGGTTTGTATTTCATTTAAGGGTCTTCGTTTTCTTCTTCGGCCATGTTTTAGGCAATATGTGGCTGCAATACAATGGCCGGCAACATTGCAAGGAATAGTGAAACATGCTTGGTAAGGCCACATATGGCCGATATTGTTTTGAAAGTTTGCCGGACGACCGATTTTCTGCAATATTAACTGACCAGTTTTATTGTTGTCTATCTATTGTTATGGCATAGCATAGTGTATCCTTTTCTACGCGACATGAAGTTTGCTGAGAGTGACGCCGTGATTGAATGCTATATTCAGTTAAATAATTGTGTTTTGAGGTTATATCAAAAAGGTTATACTGAAAAATGGAGTCAAAACATAAAGCTTTGGTGTTGCCGGTCATATAATGTTATAGATTTTGAATTTGTGTATGGATTCTCATCTCGTGATTTTATTTTGAAGCGACAACAATGCGTGATTTGTCACCCATTGTTGCTTGTGTAGCCAATTTAGGAGTCTGCATCATAGGCCATATACAAATGCAGACATATTGCAACACCATTTTTAGTGAGTGCAGCCACATATTGCAGTAAAACATGGCTCGTTTAGAGGCCCCTATAAATTAGTACGAGGCTTATAGTTTCAACGTGTCACAAAAATATACTGGAAATATGAAGGACGTGAAAATCATTTTTCTATGTATAATATGTGTATATGTTCGTAAACTTTCGCGATTTGTACACATTATTGAATTTTATAATCGCGTAAATATTTTATTTTATTGCCCGACGTTTCGACCGTATTGCATCGGGCGTGGTCACGGATAGCCTTAAAATAAAATATTTACGCGATTAAGACCCGTAGCTTATAAAATTCTATAATGTATAAAATGTGTGTTGTTAGGGTTCCGTAGCCAAAATGGCAAAACGAAACCCTCATAGTTTCGCCATGTTCGTCCGTCCGTCCGCAGCTTAGTTCAGAGATTGTTAGTGCAATACGAAACTAATACGAGAAAATAAAATTTAGAAAAAAAAAATATTTTAATATTTTATTTAACCTTCCTACCAAAAAATATGGGCCGGTGAGATTGCGTCCAATAATACCAGCCCAAACGTTAATAATGAATTTCCTTTGAAAAAAACTCTGTTTTTTAACGCGTGGATTTTGGTCCTTTTTACCCAAATGAAGATTGTGGAGATTTACTATTCCTTCATGGCTAAAATTGGACTCATTACCCATATTTTTTGCCAGGAAGGTTAAATGGAGATAATTATTTAGGTTTTTTAATCAATGAGCTACCCGAACTTGTTCTAGGGCGGCCCTATTCCCTGACCGGCACGATCTCCAGACCTGACGCCTCTGGATTTTTACGTCTGGGGACGTGTAAGAGAATTGGTTTGCCAGATAAAGGTGCCCACTAAGGAGTTGTAATGTTACATACATTTTAACATTTCTTAAACTTTGGAAGCACGTAAGGTTTTTTTGCAGTAACACCCATAGACGAAAAAGTTATTTTGCATTAAAGGAGAGAACTTGAGTATTTTTATAAACAAGTTGAAAAAATGTCACTACAAGCAATGATATTTTAGTCAGCATGACGATCCCTGACATTACATTAAATAATTTAATGAAGTACGATCGCTAGTTACCGTTACTAACAATTTCAATTATCTAGGTACTCTGTGAATATACAATGTAAACAACATTTTAATATTTAACACAAATACATTATTCTGCATTTTTATATTTACGACCATGAATTTTACATCATTCAAGTAACCAGTTTATACAATTAAAATGCACTGTTGCTTGGTTTTTCGAGGCATTAAATCGTTAACTATCACAAAATGCTGGCACTCTTGTCAAACAACTAACCAAATAAGCCGATCTCTTTTCTCTCACCTGAATTCTTTTCCATTCAATTCAGTTGAAAAATTTGTGGGCACCATTCAGAAACAGAGAAATAGTCAAAAATGTGATGTCAAAATATTAGTAATTTAATTATTTAAATGTCCATCATTCATTATATTATCAATGTAAGTTAAATAAAAAATATTATAGAAAATAAATATATAAGTACATACTTCAAACTATTTTATGATATTTTTAACGGAGTATAAAAATCTGAAGCTCAGTTTATACTCTCTTTGTAAGACAGCGCTTTTAAAAACTAAGACCTAAAATAAAATCAGCCGCCTTGACGACTGTAAGAAGAGCTTTTTGTTTTTTCGACTGTCACGTTCAATGTAAAAACCGAAACAATATCACTGAATAAACATTACCCAATTCTGTAAAACTTAAGACTGAATTATTGTTAGGTAACAAAATGTAGCGGGAAAACCATAGCATTACTTCATACATATTTTCACTGATGTCATTGTCTCTTTTATGATCTCTACCTATTTAGTATAAAGTCGAATTCTAAGAATATTAGTAGTTGTTGTAAGTTCAACTAAGCAGCGCAAAGAAATTTGATATGGTATACAGGTACTTAGTAGTAGTAGTAATAACGAAACCAGAAATTGACTCTTCTAATGCATGATGTCGTGCACAATCTACAGGTTCTTATATTGGTAGTTCGTTTGTAAAGAGCTAGCGTAAAGCAGGCTACTACACTGACGGACTTATAAACTGCATCAAAGTAATAGACGACTTTGAAATAAATATTTTAACCAAGTATGCAAACTTTCTATACAGATTTAAATTGAAACCTCTAGATTGGTTCGTGAACTTTAAAACAGCGTAGGATCATATCTTTAAGTTTAAGTTTATGTACTGGAAAGGACCTTAAGACCTTTTTTGAAGAAAAAACAGAAGTTTAAGGAAAAATTGTTTAATTAAAAAATTGGTTTTAACAATAGACACAAACTTTATGCAAGGGTTTATTTGTGTTTTAATAAGGTGTATTACCCCCACGTGCCCTTATTACGGATTCTAATCGGTTCCGCATAGATTTTATAAGGGTTTTTAAAAGATCTTGCGGAATATTGTCCCATTCTTCTGAAAGTGCTGTTCTTAGTGCTGCCACTGTCGTAGGCGAAGGGTTTCTCGCATATACAGCTCTTTTTAAATTGTCCCAAACATGCTCGATGGGATTAAGATCCGGGCTGCGTGCTGGCCAATTCATTGTACGTATCCCAACCTCTTCGCAATAATGTTGAACTTGTGCAGCTGCATGCGGCCGGGCATTATCCTGCATTAAAGTAAAATTTTCGCCTATGAATCCCATGTAAGGCACCACGTGATCTTCTAATATCTCTGTTATGTAGCGATGTGCTGTCAAACCCCCTCTATTACCGTTTTGACGGACCATGTCTATGAACACAAGTTCTGTTCGCCCGTTCATCGATATGCCACCCCAGACCATACATGAACCGCCTCCAAAAGGAACACGCTCCTCAATGCAACTTTGAGCATATCGCTCCCCACGTCGACGATAGACTCTTCTGCGACCATCTGCACCATATAAACATGTCCTACACTCGTCCGTGAACAATACAGAGGCCCACTGCTCTTCTGTCCAATTCAGGTGATGACGCGCAAATCTTAAGCGAGCTTGTCTGTGAGCTGCAGACAACTTTGGACCATTTGCTGGTCTAAAAGGGGTGATAGCCGCTTCCTTTAACCTTCTTCTTATTGTTCGTGCACACACGTTTTTTCCACGCACTTCATTAAGCTCGGTTTTGATGTTAACTGACGTGAGGAAACGATTTCGCAGGGAAGTTGTAACAATAAATCGGTCATCACGACCTGTGGTTGCTCGAGTTCTGCCTGTACCACGTCTCCTCCTGTAAGAACCTGTCTCTACAAACCTTCTGTATATTCTACAAACCGTAGACTGGTTTAAATTTAAATTTCTACCAATCGTTCGTTGATCCAAGCCCTCCCGCACCAATGCTACAATTTGTGCCGCTTGTTCGGACGAAGTATCCATATTATGGTTCAAAAACTCTCGATGTGTTAAAAAACTAACCCAACAATTATGCTGGTAACAATAATTCAATTATTGTAACCAGCATAATTAGATTAGACCAAACAAAAAAAATCAATGAGAATTAATTTAAAACTTTGCTATAAATAACACGCAAATCTGATACTACGAGTAAATTTTCTTTTCCCGGCTATATTCATTTGTTTTACCGCAGTTCTATTTTTAAATTTAATTTTTTTTTAAGATTAAGAGCCAGTCTTTCCATATTTATATAATTTAATCTAAAAAGTTTGCATACTTATTATAAAAAATCCTTTTAGAGTAAACCTGAACTTTGATGCAGTTTATGAGTCCGTCAGTGTATATCTCGCGATAACCAACATGTCCGCGGGCAGAGGAGCTAATATGTAACTAGAGAAAATTCTATACTTATATGTAAATGTTGATAAACTTTCGCGATTTGTACACATTATGAAAATATATATATATATATATATATATACCTATATATATTACGGGTTTTAATCACGTGAATAATTTAATGTGAAATACCTTGTTTATTGCCCGACGTTTCGACCGTATTGCAACGGCCGTGGCCACGTGTAGACTAGTTCAGCTTAGCGTCGCCTCCGTGAAGCGCGGGTTTCGGAAACTACCCTCGCTTGATTTTTATCACTCAGGCTACCTGTGACCACGGCCGTTGCAATACGTTCGAAACGTCGGCCAATAAACAAGGTATTTTATCTATAAATGTAGTCAAGTCGTAATAATATATTTTCATAAGCTACAACTAAGTATTACTACTGCATCCTCGCGGGCGGCGGTCCCACGGTCGACAGCTAGTTCACTTTTAATTAAATGACAGTGACAGCAAGAGAGTTAGTTTACGGTGTCTCCAAACTACTATAAAGAAGACCGCAGTGGTAAAAGCTTAATGAAGTCTTTCTGCAAGCTAGTAACTTCACTAAAGTTTGTCGAAGCACAATCACAGACTGAGTTGGCTGTAGGTATCTGTGGACCGTATGGTACCAGCTTAAGAATTGTGCCACCACATCTCTTCTCGTGGGTGTTGTCAAGGCCACTAAGGGATATCACACCGGATGACGGGCAGCAGCGGCTTCTGCGTACTTAAAGCCTTACTACGATCGCCAACTCGCTCGCCAAGCGTGACGATTATGGCAATTACCCCCAGGATCTATATACTGTGGAGACCCGTGCCCAGCAGGAGGACATCATATGGGTTGATATTGTACCTCTACCTACTTATATATATTAGTATTTCCTGAATAACATGCTAGCAAAGCGCAATCTTACCAAATTATAATTCTACCGGTAGCTATTACTTGCCATACGGCGGACCTCTTGCACCCATTTTGTAAAATAAAAACCGGGCAAGGGCATATCGGACCTTGCTCAGTGTAGGTTCCGCAGCCTCGAATAATTGCATCAACAAAAGAGCGTATGTTCATAGCACTTCCGCCCTTTTGCTGAGAAACAGGCAATAACTCAATGATGGTATAGAGGATGATGTCCGAAACAATTTTATTTTAAAGTATTTGTTAAGCACTACCTTTGTGATTTTTTTCATTTTTTTTGGTCACACTGTTCAAAAGTTAAGGGGGGGGGGGCACAATTTATGAAACTTTTGAAGCGATTATTTTCAAAAATATTAACTCATGAAAAAAAGTTTATTAAAAACCTTAAAATGTTTTTTGGAAGACCTGTCAAATTATGTGCCATACGTTGATGTTTGCTGAAAAAAAAACAGCTTCTGCTACATGTATGGAGTGCCCCCCTAAAAATATTTTCTTTTATTATGTAGCTATCAAACTAAGTACCTAGCGGCTACTACAATACACCTTTTCACTAAATTTCATCAATATTCATTAAGTAGTCTTTGATTATAATGGCTGTGACATACGGAGACACAGACAGACGGACATGACGAAACTGAGGGTTTTATCATTTTGGCTACGAAACCCTAAAAAAGGGCAGTACATAACGTTTTTTTAGTAGTAGAGTTTGGGTACTTTTATTATCAGAGTGATAATAAAAGTTCTTTACATGAATCTTTCATATTACCTTTATTATCAGTGTAAGTTTCTGTTAATGCTACTAAATATCTAAATCTCATATTACCTTTTGTTTTCATGATATGAATAAGATACATAAGTTATCAAACTATTTTGTATTCAATGCACACTTGTGCGATTTACTCCTAATCGAATGCTTAAATTATACACGTGTGAAACATTGTTGCCTTGACGATATAAACAGGCGCAGTCTTACTCCGCGACTAGACGACTACGAACGCAGGTGTGCACATTAGGAGTTTTATCAATAACTTACATAATTTTTACATAACAACACACTGCTTGCTTAATACGAGCTCTCAAATAAAGAAGCCAAAATGTTTTTATAATTTAGACTAAAAGGTAAATGTAAAAAAACTATAATATATATGTTCGTAAACTTTCGCGATTTGTACACATTATAGAATTTTATAAGATACGGGTCTTAATCGCGTAAATATTTTATTTTAAGGCTACATACCGTTGTTTATTGCCCGACGTTTCGACCGTATTGCAAGGGCCGTGGTCACGGGTACAGTCTACCCGTAATAAAATATTTACACTTTCGCGATTATCGTGGCTAATGGCCTGTAGTTGTTATTACTACTAAGTAAATCCATTCAAATTTGAAATTACCCTGAACAACATGACTTTTTGCCGTTAATCCAATTAGGTAGGTATATATTTTCGGAATCTCATAATCTGTACTAATATTATAAAGCTGAAGAGTTTGCTTGCTTATTTGTTTGTTTTAATGCGGTAATCTCAGGAACTATTGATTCGAATTAGAATTATTTTACTGTTGGATAACCCATTTATCGAAGAAGGCTATAGGCTATTTAACATCACGTTACGACCAATAGGAACGGAGCAGCAATGACAAGTGTTGCAAAAACGGGGAAAATGTACGCAGACGAAGTTGCGCGGGACAGCTAGTGTAACCATAAGTATTAACAGAAAAATAATGAAAATATTTTACTACATTGAAATATGTAAATAAATTGTCCTTTAAATATATACATATAAATTCGTAAGTTTTAGGATGGATGGATAGATGTTAGTTGCTGCGTTTAGTCATTTTGGTGTGAAGATCAAAATGACTAAACGGATTTTGATGAAACTTACTTTACATCTAATAGGGTATTTGACTAAAGTCAAATCAGCCTCTTTTTAAGAAACGTCAAAAACGAGCCGCTCTTTACAAATTTGTATGGAAAACTAGCATAATTATGACATCACGTTTTCTATGGTCAAATTATTTACTTTCAGTGTTTCTCTTTATGATTATAAATTAAGTAACACATTAAATTAATAAATGAACATATTTTTACAACACTTTATGGCATATTTTTACCTGCTAATTTAAAAATATTTTATTTTGATAGTAGTCAAATAGATGTGATTGTTTGTTTGTTTGTATTGAATAGGCTCTGAAACTACCAGACGGATTTGAAAAATTATTTCACCGTTGTGAAACTACACTAACCCCGGGTGACATAGGCTATTTTTTTTATCCCTGTACCTATTCCCACGGGAACGGGAACTACGCGGGTGAAACCGCGAGGCGTTCGCTAGTAGATTATGAAATTCGAATTCTTATCATACCTAATTATTTCTTAACAAAATACTTATAGTTTTTTTTTATACTTAATTAACATAATACGGAAAATCCCTAGACTTTGTCTATGTGTGTATATACATTTTCAGTACGATATTGTGCTAAAAATACAATTATTGACTGATAAGTACCCGTATATGTGTCACTTTTAGAGCAGTTTGGTGTCTATTACAAAAAAGTTAATAGTAAAGGTTTCTAACCTGTGCCCAGGGTATACTTATTTTTATAATGTTAGATTCATTTTCATTCAAATATTTGATATCGACATAATCACAGGATGTAGAGGGGCTACATACTCTCTAATCTGTCCGTTTGTTTTTTTTTTAAATCATTATTTATTTAGGAGCTTTTAACTACGGTTAAGCCATGCGAGCTCCATTGTACCTTGGGTAAATAAGTAGGTATAATACACATTGTGTGTATCTGATACACTAACGCGTATAGTTTTTACGCAAATGTTTTATCTCTTAATAGTAGAAGATCTACCATATCCACTCTACGTGGTAAACCGCTCATTCGTTTTCCAGCCGAAATATATATTTAAACTAACTGTGCCTTCGCCCGCGCGACGTTGCAGTGCTGCTCACTTCCTAGCTGGGTACTCCTTATATCATCAGCTGTTTGACAGTGAAAGTCGCGTCAATTTTTTTCCGGCCGTTCGTAGATTACCCCGAATAAACAGGCAGATAGACAAAAAATTAAAAAACTGTTTTTGATAACATAAACACAATTTTTAATTTATTTGTTTAGTTTTTTACTAAATACATATGAAAGTATATATGGTACTTATAAAAGTATCATAAGTACTTTCATATGCTTTTAGTAAAAATAACCGCTATTTCAACATTACAAATAGATGCTTCAATTGTATTTATTTGTTTGTATAGATAATAAATTATATTAACAAACACGACTTAACTAAAATATGCTGTATCAAAATTTAATTTACTTGTTTTTTAAAAAAAATGCTGCATCAACATTTTATTGAATTGTTTTCAAAAAATGCTGCATCGAAATTTTATTTAATTGTTTTTTATGTCGCGATTTCGGGACACGATACTTATACCTAAGTTAGGAGCATTAGCAGGTATAACGATAATAATAATTTAGATAATAATATCTTGGGACAACTCACAAGATCCCAACCAGGTAACTGATAAACATGTTTATATATTTTTAAATACATACATATTATAGATATTACACCCAGACACAGAATAAACCATCGTGCTCATCACACATAGTTTTATCCTGGGTGGGGATCGAACCCACGACCTCCGGCTGAGCAGTCAGGGTCACTAACCACTAGGCCAAAAGGCCAGTCAACTAGTTAATTTTTTTCCTGTGGCATTATAGTATCCATTGGAAGTAAAAGACTTATGGAAATTCCCTCATACAGCGACCTTTTTCGAATCCATATTACATACCTGAAATCCAGGTATCAACAGGTAAATTGAAACAAATAATTAAAGGCCGCCAACCTTATGATGGCATTTTCTACAACTCTTTTACTTTTATTGATATTAAGCTGTCACAGAAAAAGTGATTTTATGTACATAAAAAAATAACAATTACCTAATTTCTGACTGTCTGATCTGTGACTGCCTCTGTGGCGCGGTGGGAGTGTATGACTGCTACGCAAGAGGTCGTGGGTTCGATCCCCACCCAGGATAAAACTTTGTGTGATGAGCACGATGGTTTATTCTGTGTCTGGGTGTTATTTATCGATAATATGTATGTATTTAGAAATATATAAGTATGTTTGTCAGTTGTCTGGTTTCCATAGTACAAGCTCTACTTAGTTTGGGATCAGTTAACGTTGTGTGAGTTGTCCCAAGATATTATATATTATATTATATATTATAATTTAATTTTAAAAAAGCCTTCAAAAATTTTTGGTGACGATCCCCCTAGGTCGTTTTTGTTATCTGTACTAATATTATAAAGCTGAAGAGTTTGTTTGTTTGAAAGCGATAAACTCAGGTCCGAATGATAAAATATTTTACTGTTGGATAGCCCATTTATCGAAGAAGGCTATATAACATCACGCTACGACCAATAGGAACGGAGCAGCATTGAAAAATGTTGTAATAACATAGAACATTTTCGCTGACGAAGTTGCGCGGGTCAGCTAGTTATACTCGTATATTTTTTTTTTAATTATTCGCCTTGAAAAAGCTTGAGGGGGTACCACATAGAGCGGGGTCTTTGACCATAAGTGTCTTTTGTAGCTTAAACGCCTCTGATGAATAACTTGCCTGGTGATCGCTGCAGAGCAATACTTATTTGAGTCATTTTGTTTATAAAAATCTTCTATGGCCAAGAAGTTAGACCAAAGTTTAGAGTAGAGTCGTTCATATAGGCGGTTTCCCTCCAAGGGAAAGAGAGTAAAGTAGAGTAGAGTTTTGACCCCTTGTCAGACCAAAGAAGATTTCTGTTTTGCTCACAACATGCAAGTTTCGGTAGGAAGGTATGTGAAGTAAGTACAAAGTAGATTACTATTACTGTTAATTTAAAAATTAAGAAAGCATCCCTACAGTGAAACTATATTTTCTCTCTTTAGAACCAAATGTGGAAATGTTGGATCTACTGAAAATTATTTCAACGCTCGTTTGCTTTATCGTAGAGTCAAATGTAGACCATTGACTTTACGATAAAGCAAATAAACTTTTAAAGCAATAAGCTATACTAATATTAGAAAGCTGAAGAGTTTGTTTGTTAGAACGCTATAATCTCTGAAAGTACTGGTTCGAATATATTCTTTTTGTGTTGGATAGCCCATATGGAGGAAGGTTATATAACATTCTATAGCCAATAGGCACGGAGCATCAAAGAAAAATATTGCAAAAACGACAAATATTGCGCAGACGAAGTTGCGCGGGTCAGCTAGTATCAAAAACCCAACAACAACCATTTAACTAGCAGGGCTTTCACGTACGGATCCCTAAATCAAAAAATGGTCTTAATATAACCGCAATAAATATTGCGGTTATATTAAGACCATTAGATAGGTATTTAAAAATTTAAATACCTATCCAACGACACCCCACACGATGGGGTAGACAAGAAAAAGAAACATATCCCCACCATACATGCAGGGGAGATGCATCAAAAAAAAAAATTACCACTTTTTTGGTGTAAGTAATATTAAGCAAATGACCATTCCTCCTGTTGTTAAGTGGAAATAGAGTGCAAACGCAAGGCCACACAGTACAGCACTATGTGCAGCACTGGCTGCCCTTACCTTACTCACCGGCAAGGTGCATCTTCACGCCTCTTTTGAAAGATCCCATATCATAAGTAGGAGGGAACACTCGAATATGTATTATCCATGCGAAATTACAGCCTATTCATTCAGCCATTCTAGTACCGGGTCTTTGAACTAACCTGGGGAGACACGGACGGACGGACAGACAGAAACAATAAGGGTTCCGTTTAAAAAAGATCCTTTGCTCGTTTTCCCAGACAGGTTCCTAGGTACCAATGTGAATTACCGATTGTAAATTAACATTTCTGTTTAAACGTACAAAAATAGAACAGATATAAAAGGTAAAACGTCTAAACATAACCCTTTTTAGACCAGGGGGTCAATTCGAAACGGCCATTTTTGTATTCTTGTAAATTTGCGCTTGCGTCAAGTATGCATCTCGAGAGCGCAATAACGACATTCTAGTACGGTGCGCAAGCGTTTGAAGATCGATCTTAAAATTATAAGAATACGAAAATGGCCGTTTTAATCGAAACTTCAACTGCACTGCAACTGTACTGATTTAAATATGTGAATTGGCCGGCAGTTGTCTTTAATTTATTTACATGCCTTGTTACATATAAAACGGTAGGTAGGAGGTACCTACTCAGAAATAAAAAATGTGTTGCGAGGACTGTCCTATAGAAATTGCTACATCGTATCATGCAAATAAAACCTGCCAAGATCTACTGTCGATCACAATGTAAAATACAAGGTTAGTTATTGGTTAATTGATATTATTTTAATTGCTTAGGTATAGCTGACCCGATGAACTCAACTTCTTAACTGCTTTTTTTTTTTACTTTCCGGATTTTTCTTATTAATCCATTAAAATTTAAATTTAATCATCCATTTTACGAGCGAACTAAAGTAAGATAAATAAAAATTGGTTATTCAAATCGGTTAAGCCATTTTTGAGTTTTAGCGAGACTACTGAACAGTAATTATTAATTTTATTATACTCTTGGGACAACTCACATAGAGTCATTTGATCCCAAACTAGTCAGAGCATGTAATATGGCAACCTAACAACTGATTATCATTTTCGATTAACTTCGCGGTGTATATTTCTAAATACATACATATATATTATAGATTAGTTACACCCAAACATAGAATAAACAATCGTGCTCATCACACACATATTAATCCTAGGTGGGATTGGGAACCGAACCCACGACCTCTGGCTAAGCAGTCAGCGTCACTAACCACAAAACCAACAGGCCAGTCATAGATATATAAGAAAGAAGAAGAAAACTTAAACATAGTCTAGTGGTTAATGACCCTGACTGCTAAGCCAGAAGTCAGGAGTGTTCGATTCCCACCCAGAATAAAACTTTGTGTGATGAGTCCAATGGTTTAATCTGTATGTTTATATTTCTAAATTTAAGTTTGTTTATCAGTTGTCTGATTGCCATAATACAGTCTCTACCTAGTTTGGGATCAGATAGCGTTGTGTGAGTTAACCCAAGATATTATTAAAAGGAATTAGTTTTAACTGTGCACCCATTATTCCTTTCCTTATATGGCGAGTGCGACACAGTTGCGCATAGAGCGTTGCCTGTTAGCAATGCGCGCGCGCCGGCAGGCGGTCGAGCCCGGTAGGTATTTAGTGCTCGTACAATGCGGTCACGTGACTCCATTGACGTCAATACTGACCTCTGCCAACGGCGGCATCGCGCCTGCCTTCTGCTTGCTTATCTGACTCAAAATACCCTACATACACATATGTAAATAGGTATAGAACACACAATAATATTCCACATCGTAGGTATAACTACCTAACTTCGTATTATATTGGGTTACTGAAATTCGATTACAGGGAAGGGAATATATTTGTTTGTATCGTATCAACTAGTACATTACATTACATTAGATAAAATAGGTAGGTAATATATATTTTATAGGTCCTCAAGAAAGCCCAAGTAACACACTTGACGACCCAACGAGGGAAAAATGACGAGGAGAGCCGACCTCAAGTGAAATGGGATAAAGTTAAGCGTAGACTTTTTTTAAATATTTATTTAGTTAGGAGCTTTTGACTACAGTTAAGTCATGCCAGCTCCATCGTACAATTATTTCTTAGATTATGTAACCATATCTTCTACTTTAAAAACCAAGGTTGCTACTTCAGACAACGGCTTATGAATGCCCCAACATCCATCATAGGTATTTTGAAAGTACTAATCATAGTATCTCCTAACACCTTTGTTTTGACTTCTGGAGTCTCGCACTCTGTGCAGTTTTGGCTGTCACTGTGTAGAGAGACTTGAAGTATTTTTTTTATAAGTGTAAACTGATCCCAACAATGGGTCGGTTTACTTTAAAAAAAAACGGGAAAAACGAGAATGGATGAGCAAAATCATAAAATCGCAAGAAACCAATCACATCAAGCAATCTAAAGAAAATTAGCCATTATTTAGTTAATTCATGCATATCGTAGCTTACTCCTAATATGTATATACAAACTCCTGGAGATAAATAATATAAAAAATAAAATATTATAATCAATTCTAAACACGTTTTTCCGGCGAGTCTATCAGTTCAAAGTGCTCTCAAACATTCAAATAAAACAAAGCAGCCTAAGCCACGTGATCGGCTCTACTTACTATTTATGTCTACGAAAACAAATTTACTTTTCATGCTGATCAATTTCACTTAAAATTACAATACTATATTAGAGAGGAAAGTGGGGTAGTTTGGAATCCTGTTAGTAATTTCGGTTAGCACTTATCAATATGTTGTCATGGATAGTCTGCCGTTTTCCTAAGATAGCGAGCCACCAATAAAATAGACACAAGTAAAACAGATTAAATACAAAAAGTAAAGACTTTTTGAGATTCTTATTTAAGAATGTGCTGTATTTTTGTATTAAGTAGCGTCGTTTTGACAATTTGCATATTTGTTGCAAAATTGAGATTATGACTAACTACGCCTTCTTGCTATTTTTAATTGATTTGCTAAAGACAAGATTAATTATAGACAGATTGATACTGATTAAAGACGGGTTAAAACTAAGTCAGTCGAGATTGGTTAAATAAATATTGTGCTATATTTTACTTATATAGTGATTTCCTTTTTACTTTACATTAGTTAGAAATGAATTTGAATTCCAATTCATTTTCTTATTAAATATGACTTATCTTAAACATTTTTTATTGGCCTCCATACATGCTTGACATTCCAAAATACCTGTACTAATTCTAAAACAAAATTCTGCCATTTTGTATAAAACCTAAAATTGTAACCTGTTAAGATGTTTAGTGGTTTTTGATATCACATTGATAATAGACAATTTAGCTTCAATTCAATACAGGTTTTACTTTAAAAGGCCTTACGGGAAAAAATTGAGGCCTAAAACAAAGTGGTATTCCAACTTAACCGCCCTTCCTTTACCTATAGTAGAGAATTTTAAGTAGGTACCCCAATAGTTTCACTCAAATCATGGTAAATAATAACAACTTGTGCTTGTACGAATAGTACATAGTTGATTATTTTTATAACACAAATCTCAAAAACATCTTGATTTAACTACTAGCTTTCTAATTTAAAAAGTCAGTATCAAATTCCGGGATTAAATTTAATTGTAAAAAGAAATCATAACAATATGCATACTTAATTAGGTAGGTAATCATACAGGCTATAAAAGAAATAAAGCTTAAAGATAGGGTAATATGTTTTTATATACTTATAATTACTTCACAGTGAAATCATCGATTAACATAAGGGGGGCATTACACTGAGAGAAATATTTATTTAGCGCTACGTACACAGCGACACGATCGCCGGCGTTGCTCTTCCGTACACAACCATTACTTCACAGTGCGCAAGTCAAAATAAAATAGAATATTCGTTCGTACATATGTTAGATTACGAACGCCTTGACTATGACAATACGAAAATGCTCGTTTTTACATTGTTCCGCAACTTCAAGCAGACTTATTTGCGGGATCATATCAGGACATATCCCTAAATTTCTTAATTTCATCTACTAGAAAAACTCTTTGACTAATGACACAATTTTTTTCGTGTCCTAATATTTAGGTTTTCTATATAAATTTTTGAGAGAGCCGAACCCTGTTTCGCGAATGTATGATTTATTTAAGGGTAGATTAACCCATATATAAATCATACAAGCTTTGTAAAAAAATAACATTATGGATTATTTTTATTGACCGTTATGTACCTACCTATGATGACTTTGATTATATGTCTAGATTCCTAATCTGGCATCTAAAATTGAAGCAAAAAATGTCAAAAAGTACGGTCAAATGGACGTACTTTTGAGAGGTAAGAAGACTCCTATTAGATGTTCTACCCATAGTTATCTAGCGCGCCGTTTCCAACGAGTGTCAAACGTCCAAAATAGTAGCTTAATTTTTTTATAGTATTTTTGTAGAATGCTCCATCTAGACATTATAATCACAGTATGTAGATAATGACAGTAACTACATATGCACACTGATAAAGTTGTATTTTAAGAAAATAATTATTTATTTCTTATTTCCTGTGAAACTGTTAACAGTTTTTCTTGTTAAAACTTATTCTTTTTTATAAATTTCCTAGAATGTAATATTTTGGTTATCGAATGGTTTAGTTACCTACGTCTTTAGGATCGTCTTCGTATAATTTATACTCTATACTAAGAATATATAAACAGGTAAAGTTTGTGAGTGAGTGTAGATGGATATCTCTGGATCTATTGAACGGATTTAAAAAAATCTTTTACAGATAGATATCATAGATAGTCACTTTATTTGTATGTGTCATAGACCCAACGAAGTTTGGACGGGTAAGCTAGTAATGTAGTAAAGCTTAAGTTTGTAGCGCGCTTATGTCCGTCCGATACAGGGTCAAAATACGTAAAATCGGTACAGAGCTAGTTTGAAGCTTAAAATAAGTTTTAATTCTTTCACAATCTGATCCTTATGGGCGAAGCTGCGGGAAAAGCTAATCTATACTAATATTATAAAGCTGAAGAGTTTGTTTGTTTGAACGCGGTAATCTCAGGAACTACTAGTCCGAATTAAAAAAAAATTACTCTTGGATAGCCCATTTATCGAGGGAGCCTATAGGCTATATAATATCACGCTACGACTAATAGGAGCAGAGCAGCAAAGAAAAATGTTACAAAAAGGGGGAAAAATTACGCAGTCGAAGTTGCGCGGGTCAGCTAGTAAATTATATAACAATTGAAACAACCTTGGAATATAAAAGTAGCCTGACCAAACCACATACATATTTTAATGTTCTATTTTTACTTGCAAGTTCTCCCAAAAAGAATAATTGCACGTTTTCACGTAAACAAAATACAAGTAGCTAACACGTGCCACTTTTTTTGACTAAACCGGTAAATACCTCCAGATACCGTCATTACTCTCTTTTAACATTAAAACATGAATCTCAAACAATTATACATAAAACATGCGTTTCTCTTTCGTGCGCCTACACGTGATACACGCAGTAACTGATCTATAGCGGAAATCAGAGGCCCCACGTTCAAGGGGCACTAACACTAAATCCTATTGAAGGGGTCGCCAACATTATAAATGTCAAGTTAAATTAATTGGAGTCCCGTCGCGCGAGTTACTCACACTACTCGCACTTGGCCGGCGGTGTCGAGTGAAGTGATATTAACCCCCCCCCCCCCACTTTCTCGCGTTGTAAGCACCGGGGATGTTACCGAAAGGTCGGAACTTTCGATTGATTTTACACCTCCGACTCCGACTTCGGCTCCGACACTTTTAAATCGGACGGTTTAATCGGAGGTAGCTAACGTGTGGTGGCCGCTTCTTTTAGCTAATTTATACATATGTATATAATAAAGGTACCTATGATGGAAAAAATCTCACAGATTCCCTATGATTGCGGGTTCGGTTATTTACCGGGTTATTTACCTTATTAAAAATATTAATGTTATAATTTAATTGGAATGTGTAATTGTTCTATGTCCCAATAAAGTAAAATAAAAATAAAAAAGTAAAATAAAATTAAAATAAAATAAAAAGAGAACTGCCTGATTTTTGCCTTCACACATTTAATATAACTGAACAATATTTATTTGTACTATTTTATCTTATTTTCTTAAGTCTTATTTCAACATGCTAGTGTTCTTCCACTGCCTCTGACTCCGATTCCGACTTCGACAAATTAAAATTTAAAACTGATGGTTCCTATAAAACTACCTCCGTAACATGCCAAGTAAGCAGTTCTTAGAAAACACTGAAAACGAAGCACTGGCTACAAAAAACAATCAAGAATGTACCTAATAGTAAGTACTAAAACCAGTTTTGCATTCATTTAGAAGTCGCTGCACTCATGAACTGGCGATGCGATTAATGTAAATGACATACAGCAAAGAACTTACTAGGGCATGTCTGTCAGAGTGCATCGCCCTTGTTGTCATAGTTATGCAAGTCCGGGCATCCGCTTGTCGGTCACCCTATGACCGGACAATTTTTTCCTCTTAGTAGATGCTATGACATCACAATGTTCTTTCTATGCAAAATATATATTCCATGAATTTTCACAAAATGAGATTTTAACGTTGCTTCTTTGTGGCTGTGGCTTTATTCGGCATTATAAAATACAGTACGATCAACATATCTTGACCGGATTGAAGTTAGGTTTTTATCACTTTCGCGCATGTCATAGAGATGCGACCCTAAAATTACTTACGAAAACGATTAAAAATACTAACAACATTTTAATTCAACAATATAAAAACACTATTTAAATGAGTTCATAAAAGTTTAAATTTAGAACAGTTACAGTAAATAATAAAGAAACTTTGAAAAACAATTTCTTTACCAAAATAATCACAAAAAAACATGAATTAGTAATACTAATTATGACAATGTTATTGCGTAATCGCATCTCTAATCCTCTTGGTTTAGTTACCGCCCCCGCCCCCGCTTCCTGTCACCATTTACTTCCAAAAAATGCATCTGCGAAACCACTTGTCGCCTACTTCAGTCCGGCCTAGTTACGTTGATCCAACTGTAGGTACGCATCAGTTCAGTGATATTCACTTTCACTAAACTTTTATTATATGTGTAAGCTAATACATAATTTAAAAAAACCGCCTGCAAAAAGACGGAAACAAGATACCTTTATTATAGGAGGTAATAATGAATCCTGTTGAACTTAAAAATTGTGCCTCCGATACTGCATAATGCATCTGTATCGGAGGCACAATTTTTAAATTAAATGAGAAGGGTTTTGTTTCCGACTTTTTACAGGTGGGTATTTCAAATTTTATATTTAAAAAAACCCGCCTGCAATTAATATTTTTATTTAAGTTGTTTTTTTAGTATGTCTTTGTTATTAAAAATTACATTTATATAAATTATTATAAGTTATGTACATATATTTATTATCCGATTTAAAAATCCTTTATTTTAATAGGTTTTGAAGATATTTTTTATAACTTAATTGTAGAAACAGAGTGGGCCAAACCAATGTCCATGGAGGTAAAGTACCCCAAATATTAGAGTTGGCGAGTTTTGCTTAAAGGAAACATTCTTTTGTTTTTAGAAATATAAAAATAATTGCATTAAAGATTTTGCTAAAAGTCACTTAATAGAGCCGAGAATCGAACCCGCCAAATGAATTAATTCAATATCATTAACTTAAATATGAACCACAATACACAGATTGAATCTTTTTATAAATCAATTCCAAATCACATTTCTTAAAGTAATAGGTGTGATGATTAATAATTCAAAAGCACATCTCCCATATGCGCATTCAGAGGTTGGGGGGGGGGGCAGTGGACGGTTGTTTTGTGTACCGAATTTCTCCCCCCTCCCCCCCGTTAGGGTTGCCAGATCGAAAAACCGAAATATCTGGATAAAATTTCAAAATGGATTGTAGAGTTTTTGTTTGGAGAAAATACATCATGCGACATTACATGAAATCCCCCCTCCATCCCCCTGTCGTAAGCAAGTTCCGTGCCCCCCATCTGCACATGTATTTGACTATTTCCTTTCTACTTTCGTTGCCCTTGTCTCAGCACATATGTAAATTTTATTGTTAAATTTCATGGCCTTCCTCAAATTTTTGATGCAATATTTATTAGAGACATATTTTGTTACTTATGATTGTTATGATTGACCCTTTCGATCGGTCGATTCCCAGCTCTAGCAAGTCACTTTTAGTAAATGTTTCAGTTTTTATATTTCTAAAAATAAAAGAAATCTTTCTTCGAGTAAAATAAGCTTACTCAAATATTAAGGTTACTTTCCCTCCAGGGGGCATTGATTTGTTCCACCCTGTAGGTATATTGGCGTCAAAATTACGCCATTTGATTTTTTTAAATTTTAAAGTACCCAGTGTCACTCTCAAAACCAAAACAAATCTAACGACACTTCTCCAGCTAAAATCCATAAAGCCGTTTAGGCTCTAAGGCGTATCCAAGAAATATACATACATACGTATAGGTATTGGAAAAACATAAACCTCCTTCTTGCACAATCGGGTAAATAATCTGACCTGAAAAAACAAAAACAATCTTAGGTACAACTCGGAGTGGTACCAATGACGTGTTGATTACAGTTAAATAGGTATTTTATATGTAGGTACCTACAACAGATTGAGATAAGTTTACGAATCTATCTTTATTTTAACTGAAATCAATTGAAGCTGTATTTTGATATACCTATATACCACAGTCTTAATCTAATCTACCTAGATATCCTAATCTTGCGGAAACAGGACATGCTTCAAATTCTTCTTTTAAACGTAGTCCACTATGGCTTAAAAAAAATAAAAATAAAAACCCACCTGTGCAAAAGGATGCAAATAAAATCCCCTACTAAGAATCCCGATGAACTTGACAGCATGATATTTTACATGTTTGCATCTTTTTTGCCAGGCGCGTTTTTTTATTTTCTTAAATTATTGTTTTATTTAAGACTTTTAGTGGTTGTAGGATGTAACCGCTGTAGCAACTAACTTTACTGTCAAGTACGGAAAATTTAAAGAAGAATGGTTGCTAATTGAGTTTTTTAGTATTACTACTAGTTTATCATTATATTATCTGTGGTATTACAGTTATAATCATGTTATACGTTTTTGAAATACTTACGATGAGCCCTTTAATTTAAAACCTATATTGCAATATTCAAATAATCAAAACTTTTTTTTTCACACCACTTGTTTTTGACTGTCTTTGTTTTTTCAAACGTCACATATCTAAGAACACTTGGCTGGTCAAGACAAATCTAACAACGGCGACGTCTTAATTATAGAGTTTTATAAGCTACCGTGCCTCACCTATGGATGCCAAACTAGGACCTTCGATCTCAAAACCAGGAACAAAATTCAGACAACCCAGAGAAGAATGGAAAGAAGTTGCCTAGGTATAAAACTGAAGGATAAGGTAAAGAACGTTGACATTCGAAAGAAGACAAAAGTATGCGATGCTTTAACTTTTGCAATGAAGGCTAAATAGAAGTAGGCGGGTCATGTAGCCCGTTACAAGGACGACAGATGGACTCTACGGCCAGTAAAGTGGTCGGGGACAAAAGGCACCAGATCAAGAGGTCGACCAAGGGCCAGATGGGCAGACGAAATTGTAGCGTGCGCGGGTGGATGTTGGCTAGACAGAGCTAACGACAGAGAAGGAAGGCATTCCTAGGGGGAGGCTTTTACCCGAACGGGGTTAATGCAATAATTAATTATATAGTTGATAATTAAAGCAAATAATAATTTAAACTAATTATAAAATAGAATTTATAATTAGAAATCAAATTCATCTAAGTGTAATAAATGTAATTGAATATTATAGGTTAATAAGTTATTATTATTTATAAGCTAAGGATCTTAATCGCGTAAATATTTTAAGGTAAGGCCGTTGGCCGTCGAACAATAAAATAAAGGAATTTAGCCTTAAACTATTTACGCAATTAAAGCCCTTAATTTATAGAATTCTATAAGCTACGGGTCATAATTGAATTCTATAATGTGTCCAAAATTGAAGTTAGGTTTATAACACTTTCGCGCATTTCATAGAGATGCGACCCTAAAAATACTTACGAAAACGATTAATTATGTTTAATCGATTATTAATACTAACAAAATTTTAATTTAACAATAGGTAGGCAAGTATAAAAAAAAACTACATAAACGAGTTCATAAAATTTTAAATGTTGAACAGTTACAGTAAATACTAAAGTTTGAAAAACAATTTCTTTACGAAAATAATTACAAAAACATGAGTTAGTAGGTAGTACTATCCAAAAAAATGTTATCACGTTAAATAATCTAGGAAGCATAACTTAATTAAATCTAGTTATAACATTAATTTAATCGCAATTCGTGAGGTAGATACTATAAATGATCTTGGAGTTTTGTTTGATAGAAAGCTGACTTTTGTCCCGCACTTGCTCGTACAAATTGGGGTCCTGTATGGAAATCGTTCCTACAAAATCGTGGTCGTTAGTTCGACCAACATAGCACCAACCCAAACAATTATTTTCGTTTATCAATTCAAATAAGTATACATAGATAAAAGGAACTCGTGAAAACATTTGAAGATAATGTAAGCGTCACTCACGTGCAATTCAAACAATTGGTAATTGTAAGGAAGAAAATTCCTTGGGAAAAGAAAACGTGATTCGGAATTTATTTACAGGTGACAAGGGTCACTCACCATCCGACGACGCATGTTAGCTAGAATTGCTAAAACAAGTGAGACAAGCCGTGTGGTGCCGGCTTAAGAATAGTACCACCCCATCTCTTCTCGTGGGTGTCGTCAAGGCGACTAAGGGATTTCACACCAGAGGACGGGGAGCAGCGTCCTCTGCGTACTTAAAGCCGTACTGCGATCACCAACCCGCTCGCCAAGCGTGGTGATTATGGCAATTACCCCCAGGATCTACATACTAGTAGGTTCTACTGGGGAGACCCGTGCCCAGCAGTGGGCCATCATATGGGTTGATATGTTGTAAGTGAGACAAGTCACGGACAAATACAATCATTATTATTTATACATGCAAATCTAGCCAGGATATTCTAAAAATATGTAGGCTCAACCGACCGAAATATCTAAGTACCTCAAAGCAATCCTCCTTGGTACTTCACCACAAATGCTTTTGTATCTTTAGTACCTATCTAGTGTTCAGGATTGCCGTATATAACATAAATTTACAATAAATTGTATTTGAAATAAAAAATCTTGTCCAGCAGTAAGGATTACTAACGCCAAACAATATAAAAAATAATGTGTTAACTTCCGTACCTATTTTTCTTTATGTAAGTTCCGTGCTACGGTTTAGATAATTGGTGTTATTTTCTTGTTACAAATTGCTCAAACCGGCGTTATAAAGGTTTTTAAATTAATTTCAAGGATAACTTAAAGATAAAATCTTACAGGCTATTTAAATACTCAAGTATGGCGTATTTAATATTGCTAAATTATTTTTACCATGGATACTTAAACGAAAGCGAGTATTTTGTTCTAGTTTGCGAGTTACGAGGGGTAAAATAACAAAATGGTTCATCATCAGCCTGAAGACGTCCACTGCTGAACATTGGCCTCCCACTAAGACTCCACAACGATTGGTTTTGAGCGGTCTGCATCCAACTGTTCTCCGTGTAGTGACTATGGCAAATCCGCACCATGATAGGCATAGGTACATAATATGATTATTATACCTATCTAAGTCCAAACCTACTCTAGATAATGCATATTTAAAGAATACTTAAAGTTAGTAATAAAAGTCGGAGCTTAATGAGTATATTTTGTACCTACAGTTAATGAGAAACACACAAATTATACAAAGCCGCTTCAGTCGTAAAATGTTTCAAAATAGATCCTTGGGAAATAAACTTCTTATGCTTGTCATAAACGTTATTTGACTTATACTTATGTTTTGTTCTCGCCTAAGTCTATATTGTTTCCTCTTGGTGGAGTTTGGTTTCGTACGAAAGTAGCCGATGTAATGATAAGTTGTCATAACCTTTAAACATCAACATCAGTGGCTTTCGACTCATCTTGTTTGAAGAACCTCATAATTATAAATTTCCAATACACTCACATGTGATACTGTTAGGTTAGGTTAGCTATCAAGGTAGGAAAAATAAGAGCTCAACGCTTTTATTAGAATGACAATAATTTAAATATAATTTAACATGCTTATTACGTGCACAAGCTTATTTCTACTTCGCCCTTTTTACGTCCCTATCTAAGAACATATAATATTTCCTTAGGGCTCTTTTAAACTACATAGTCATAACCTTAATTATATTACTTTGCGTAGGGTAAAATCGGGTAATGCCGGTCAGGAGGTAGGTAATGCCGCTCATTACATTATCTCCAATTTTACTGAATTCTCACGTATTAAGCTGGTGTGGAAGTACTTGAAATCTCTACTTGAAGTATTTTTTCGAGTTGTGAGTGTTTGTTATTTTACATATCTTACATTGTTATTTATACCTAGTTGTGGAACCATAATTAAGCGTCCCCGTGATAATTCATTTTGAGTGTATCTCGACAAGTTTCTAAGCTAAATCTGTTTTTACGGGAATGTTTCCAGTCGGGCAATGCCAGTCACGCTGATCGATATTACCAGCAAGTAAGAGCAAGGAATGATCATAGTAGAGAAGATACTGACGCTGATGAGGACTTGGAAAATAAACAAACTAATCTGAGCTGATTCTAGGTACAACAACGAGCTGTGGTATAGGTATGTGCTATATGGTCTCTGGGCTCACGCCGAGTACTCAGGGTACCACTCTCCCGAGAGTTATATCTGCGACTTCTGCCTCATCAAAGCTTGACCGATATTACCAACCTGGTGACCGGTACAAACTATGTGTATAAAACACCACGCCAGGTAGATAATCTACCTGGCGTGGTGTTTAATACACATAGTTTGATTTTATTAAAATGATAGTGGAAGATTAATAAAAATACCTTAAATATATTCTCAGATTTGTGATGATTTCCGCTTAGGTAAGTGACCGGTAATACCCATTTTTGTTACCCTAATTATTTTCTCAACTACGTAATTTCCAATGAACCCTGCTACGATTCTTACAATTAGTCAAATATTTATTTAAAGAGGGAAAACCCTGTTCAAGACACATTATCAAATATTACTTAAGTGTATTTATTCTAATTAAACAAGACAAAGTTAAGTAGGTATCTATGTACTCTACCTATCTTGAATTATACCTATTTACACGGAGCTGAATGAAATGACTAAATAAATACATAATACACACACTTATAAAATTTAATACACGAAATGTTGTTGATATCTACATAGGTGCCTATTTTGTAGTAGGGGATTGAACTTCGGCATCATTGATTGGCGGCAGTACCTACCTACCTAAGTTTTGAGAGCGCTACTACGCTACGCAAGTCAAGAGTACCTGCTTATACGGAATACAAAGTGTTGGTACTCAACATCAACAGTTTTAAAAGTCCTAAGTATTGTAAAACTATACCTACTTATATGTCTGTTTATTAGCTTAGATATTTAAAGTAAAATATAAGTTGTTTTTTTTACAGCCGTCATCGTTATTTCATTATAAAAATAAAACCAGTTTGAGTGTCGTTTACGCTAACATCGCGCTAAAAATAGGTTTGGAGAGAAGTCGCCTTACTATGTTAGGTTTAGTACAGACAAATAGTGAATATCCTGCCAGAGCTTGTTTACAGCTACATGAGAAAAAAGCGTTACACCAATAATTTGTGCTTGCAAAAGGGACATGCAGTAGTAGTCGTCGAAGACCAAGTAGGCTTGAATATGATTATTAGACATGCAACTTTAAATTTGACATAAGCTTGGGACAATCGATATCGGTATTTGCGATGTTGATGACAGAACAGATATCACTATTAGGTATACCTACCGCATTTGGTACAGAGGAAGAAAATGGTATCTCCTACAACGCAACGGTCGATATAGTCATTTGACCTCTGCATTGCTTTGTAATCTAGACAGAGTCTTGTATCGAAGGTATCCAGAAGAAGTTACGCTTTCTTCTGGATACCTTCGATACAAGACTTATTTATGTATCTCGTATTGAGAGTTCCAGGCTTGTGACGTGTATTCTAAGTGTCTGCGTACTAACGAACAATGTAATTTTTTATCGTTTTGAATAAACGAAAGTTAGCTAAGGTTATTTAAATAAATCCAAGAGCTTTAAATGCCTTAATAACTATATCATCAATATGATCATCAAACATTATCTTACTATCTTAAAGTATGCCAAGATCTCTAATTGAGTATTTGAAAAAAATCAGTATCTTTTTTATAAAATGTTAAAACGATTCGTTCTGTAGAGATTTGTATGCAATTTAACATTGTGACGTCATTATGTTCTGGTTTCAAATCATATACTTTTTGTATTTATTTTGATGATTATAAATACTAAAACATATTAAATTATGCACGAATATATATTTTTATGATCATTTAAAGGCATATTATTACTTGGTAAGTGTAAAATAATTTATTGTTATTGATTTATTTGACATTCTAATACCTAATTGTGTTTACCTACTTAACTAATATACAAAATAAGGAGAGTACTTATAAGTAAGTAACTTGATTGTTAAGTATGTGTCCTAATCCTATTACCTACAGATTTTTAACGAGTGGAAGTTACTTACATAAATAGACCTTTCTGACAGTGTTTATATTTTTTGTGGACTTTCAGGTGGTCCGCGTCGGCGTAAAGTAAGACGTACGAGTGCTTGTTACAGTCAATGATATCAGATTTAAACAGATTAAATAAAAGGGGGTCTAAAATTGAACCCTGGCTGGGGTAGGTGTCTGAATTTCAACCAGAAGTGTAGCCCTGTAGTATAACGACCTGGGTTCGATTAATATAAATCTACGAATAACCAACGCGTAAATTAAGAACCATATTAATATAAGTAAGTAAGTATGTAGGTACTAATTAGCTACCTACCTTATGACTAATGGTGTGATTTTCTTTCTCATGTTTTTTTCTACGGGTAAACTTGATGCCATTTTGAAACTGAAATATAAGTAAAACATTTATTTCGTAAATAATACATTTTTTTTTTACATTTGACAGTATAATCTATAAAACATGCGCCTCACGTGATGTTCAGTGATAAACATTTTTAAAACCAACAGATACATAGCTCAAATGACATGCGGTGAAAGTTAGACGTTTCAAAACATGTTTTTTTCATAATGTGACGGTTGTTTGTAGGTACTTATTATATTTTTCAAGTTTTCAACCGATTTTGTTGCCTTTAAAGTATCGTGATGCGGAGAACAGCGAACTAAGTTAGTACCTACCTACTAGAAAATCAATATCTATAGTATGCACCACGTCTCTATGCCCTATGATTTCACTTACATATCTGCCATAATTAAAATTAAGATATACTGTTTAGAACTTACGGCACAATGAAAACAGCTAAAAAGCGAGGAAGGCGACGACAGAGTAGTACCGGGGGCTGACACAGACACGTCACATGAATCCGGCAAGTTGCACTTGCCCACGACCTGTTAATTAATTATAATACTTTAGTACCTACTACTTTGCTACCTGCCTACTCCATAACACGTTATACGACTGATTACAGAAACAAAAATAGCCTGACGATTACATTTCTCAGAATAAATCCATCTAAAAACAAAGGTAGATATATATAATTAAAGAATACCTTCTTAATTTTATAGTGTAGATACCTACTTATTAATAACCAAGCCAGTTACCCTTTAAGTTCATTGAACTTACGCCATTGTAAATAAATTTGGTCAGTCGGTAACATCGCCAGGGTTTGCTGGGATTAACGCATAGCCTAAACCACGGATCGTAGAGACGTGCAATTTCGAGGGCGTCGAAATTCATCCCCTAAGGGGGTAAAATAATGGTGGTAAATTTGTATGAAACTCCGTCTTTTTATCCGTTATGCGTAATTTGGCATTTTGATTTAAAATAAAGTAACACGTGTTTCCACATCTTTGGAAAATCAATCCCTAAAGGGGTAAAATAGGGGTGGCAAGTTAGTATTAAGTTTCGTAAGTAAGATCTTTCAAATTTAGCATTTGGCTTTTTGGTCAAAATAAAGCAACACGCGATTCAGTGTTTTTGTAAAAACTTGTACTGAACCAATTCGTCCATTTTTCGTTGAAGTTCGAGGATTAATTGGAAAAAAAACCGGGCAAGAGCATGACGGACGAGATGACAGAAGAGCGTATGTTCATGGCCCTTTTGTTGAGAAACGCAGTTTTTCATCAATAACTCAATGACGGTACCTATTTCCGTAATCATTTTCGTTTAAAGTATTTATTAACCGCTACCTTTGTGATTTTTTTCATATTTTTTGGTAACACAGTTCCTAAGTTAAGGGGCGAGCGGTTATTTAAAAAATATTCACTGAATCAAAAAAGTTTCTTCGAAATCTTAAAACGTTTTTTAAAGACCTGTCGAATGATATACCACACATTAATGTATTCTGAAAAACTTCTAAAAGAAAAAGTTTCAGCTTATGTTACATGTATGGAGTACCCCCCCTAAAAAAATATTATTTTTATTACATATTTAGCTATCAAACTATGTAGCGTATAGTATTATATTATCTGTGGTAGCGGTGTACTATTTATTCTGTGGTAGCGGCTAATACAAGACACCTTTTCACCTAATTTCATCAATTTTCAGTGAGTAGTCTTTGAGCAAAATGCCTGTGACATACGACCGACAGACAGACAGACGGACATGACGAAACTATAAAGGTTGCGTTAAATTAAATTTCAAACTCAAACATAATGGGGGCAAAACCGCGGGGAAAAGATAATCCAAACTAAATAAAAATGTGAAAATAATTCTGTCTGTCTATTACGTTTTCACGATTAAACCGCTGGACCGATTGAAATCTATACTAATACTATAAAGCTGAAGAGTTTGTTTATTTGTTTGAACGCGATGATCTCAGGAACTACTGGTCCGAATTGAAAAAAATAATTAATCGGGAAAGGCTATAGGCAATCTAATATCACGCTACGACCAATAGCAGCAATGAAAAATGTTGCAATAACGGGGGAAGTTTATGCTGAAGTTGCGCGGGTCAGCTAGTGAAAGATATGGAGAGTAAGAGATAAGTCTCGGGAAAGGTCATTACTTAAGGACTTAGTTTTTATCACGATTAACAACATTCACACGGGTGGAGCCGCAGGCGAAAGCTAGTTAATAATATAATATAATTATTTATCTTAGTACATATAAGCATCCTTATGTAAGCTTTACCTTGTTAAACTGTGGTTGGTACTGAATTAGGTACCGGTTGTTTATAGCGATAATATTTCTGAGTGTTTTAATTACACTTTTTCAGACTTTTTCTTTTATGTACCTACCACTTTTCACGCTTCTTCACACAACACGATATGCAAAGCATTATTTATTTTATTACAAAATAATGTTTCAATGCCAAGGGACCGTAACCGTAGAGCGCAAATGTTTCATATTGCGCCAGTAACCTTATGGTCTCGCCTCGGTCTCAGTTACGGTTTCAAATCTCATCAACTGAATTAGCTTATTCGAGACCTATATTAAATATATATTACTTTAGTTGAGAAGACTGGTAGTCTCATGGGCTGGTTATCGCAACGAGAACTATAACTACCCTACCAACTACGTACTAATTCAAATATGGGTCCTTATACGCGTTCTTTTTTTTCGTTTTCGCGCGTCTAGCTGTCAAAATCTTGTCATGATGGTAAATAGAGAGCGCGGACATCTTTGAGCGCACCGCGCATGCGCAAAGTAGCGCGGGCTTGCCGCGAAAACGAAAAAAAAGAACGGGTATAAGGACCATGGATTGTCGGTTGTAAAACGTAAAGTACGTATGTCGCGCGAGCTAGGTCTCTCAAATAAACTTTCATAAATAATTACCTATGTACAGTGCCGACCCAAGGCCAGATTTTGGTTGGAGCGAGATCAAATTTGGCGCCCCAATATTGGTCAAGTGTGAAGGGGGGAGTGCAACAATACCCGCCTAAGTACATCGTGCGACGGGAGTGTGGATGTAATTGTACATCACGGGACGGAGGGATGGATGTAAAGCAATTTAGTCCTCTTTTAAAGCCTTATTCCTAAGCCGGAGGACGCTTTCGGCGCCCCATGATCTGTGGCGCTTACGCGTTTGGTGCGGCCGGTCCGTTCGCCCTATGGACGGGCCGGCCCTGCCTATGTAAATGAGTAATTGAAATTAGTTGTTAATTTTCTTTTAAAAAAACCTGAATTGCAGGTGATTTTATAAACGTCAAAATTACGAACACAAATGGATGTATTTGTGTTCGTAATTTGTAGGCTATACAGGAACAACAATATTATGTGGATCATCCAGTCGTAGATACTAAGGTGGCCCGTGCGTGCAGTAATGGAGCTCTCAAGAGAAGTATTACTATTTAGCGTTCATTGGTTTTGCTGGAGTATCAGCTGTGTAGTCAACTTGCTTTTTATTGAGTGAATATTGCGCTCTTGCGCTTAATACAGTGGCAGATCCAGGATTGTCGTTTGGGGGAGCTTGGATTGTCGTTTTGGGGGGCTTCAACCATATAGGGACGTTGATGCACCACCTACGCGAATCGAATGGGTGAATGGTGAAGAGATTTAGGGGGAGGTTTGAGCCCTTCAGCACACCCCCCCCCCCCCCGTGGATCCGCCGCTGGTTCAATAAATAAGAAATAGTTTATAGGTATAGAACAATTAAAAATAAAACCGCAACTCTGTATCTGTCACGTGAGAGGCTTTATTTATCCGTTATCATCACATGAATGTGACATACTTTACATTCCTTTATTTACATACTTAACAAGTTACATATTAAAGAAATTGAGCAGATCGAGACATCGACGAAGTTAAGCAGCGTTGCCACATAATGTAGGTGTAGATGAATGGCCGTTTCCAGGAAACACAATCTGCACCTCGTATTCTGTGCCACGGAAAGGACATCAAGCAGTCGGTTCTGCGCCTAATCTCTTTCTTTCTGCTCACGAGGATGATTTTGGATGAACCCTAGATTTCACTTAACTAGCATGATACACTCGTGCAGAATAAATCGTCTGCGCAGTTCATTTCCTACAAAGAGAGGGACTGCCAGTGAATGTGAAATTGGTTAGAACATTATTTATTACTTATTCGATAGGTACCTATCAAACTTGATGCATGCCTAGTGTGGTGCCAGTGTTAGTAGCGCTTGTGGACTCATTGTTTACGTTTATTTTCGTACTATGTAGTTGTTTACATTAGATAGGTAATATTATCTGTAGGTACCTACAAGTAGATAGAATAAGAATACCTAATATGATGTGACACAATAGCTGAATTTAATAACCTACGCGGGTTATAAGTATTCAAACTTGGCAGCGAGCGATACGTACCTACTTCAGGCGCGGATCCAAAGGGGGGGAACAGGGGCAATTGACCCCCCCCCCCTCCAGAGTGACCATTTTTTTTTAAAATATTTGCTACTATAACGATGTGTTTCGATAGGCAATTGCTTCCCCCTCGGCAGTGGTGGCTGATGCCCCGGTGTTTAATTAATTGCCCCTCTTCCCCTCGTCATGAGAGCGACTCACACTTAGCCGAGTTGATTCACATGTTGCCCCTCCCCCTGAGCAGAGTTCTGGATCCGCGCCTGACCTACTTACCCATGACATTATTATTAAATATGTTTACCTATATTTTATAATGTAGGTACCTACGAGTCATTGTTTATTGGGACTAAGTAAGTAGGTATTTCAAACTATGTATAACAGAAAGATTTAGTCTTTCAACAATGAACAGTTGTACCTACTCACCTATGACCCGATGGCATTACATATTGCTCCTTCCATTGTATCATATTATCTATTTATTAGGGCCTGTTGGTCTAGTG
Source organism: Herminia tarsipennalis (assembly GCA_945859575.2). Lineage (NCBI taxonomy): Eukaryota > Metazoa > Arthropoda > Insecta > Lepidoptera > Erebidae > Herminia > Herminia tarsipennalis. The sequence continues at coordinate 15,309,835 of OX243840.2, forward strand.
GTTAGTGACCCTGACTGCTAAGCCGGAGGTCGTGGGTTCGATCCCCACCCAGGATAAAACTTTGTGTGATGAGCACGATGATTTATTCTGTGTTTGCGTGTTATTTATCTATAATATGTATGTATTTAGAAATATATAAGTATGTTTATCAGTTGTCTGGTTTCCATAGTACAAGCTCGGCTTAGTTTGGGATCAGATAGCGTTGTGTGAGTTGGCCCAAGATATTATTATAATTATAACATATCAACTTTCATTAGCAGTCAATGTATGGTATGATTTATAGGTGCATCCAGGGTTTTCCTTCGTTAGGGGGTAGACCATGCAGATCAAACCAGTATTATGGTTCGAATGATGTGGGCGGGGTGAGCTGGCCTCCACTGTAGGTATTTATCAAAGTAAACACAGAAAAGCACACAGGCCGGCAAGCGGGAAGCCTCAAACTTTTTCACATATCCAAGTCAGTAACTGACATATTGTGTGAATTTGACCACACCTTTCTGTTACACGTTACAGTGTAGGTACAAAGTTTAACCCAGTGTTCATATTCTAGAAAATTGTTCAAAATAATTTCTTCTCATACACACACCACTTCTGCCATGGATACATTTTTTTTATGAGTGCCTATTTTTGTATTAGAATTCTTTTAAGGTATCTACCTACATTCATAAGTGCACATTTTTGGTTGGAGGCTACCACCAAATATAAGTAACCCACCCACCAAATTGAATCTGACGTTCAAGGAGCTTCATGATACAACTCTCTGGAGCATTTTACAAATTATCGCCAGGAGAGATGATTGAAAAAAATTGTACGTGGCTCGGGGTTCATTACTTACCTATTTTGTGATAGTAGTGAGGATAGTGCGAATGGGGTCGTAAAATAGAAATGTCTTGCATTTCAATAGGTAGGTAAGGTACCTAAGTATTTCTGTGATGGTAGGTACTTTAAGCGAGCTTTAACACGCATGCACTATTTACTGAGAAAGTATCACTCTTTCAGGTTTGGGCTTTGATATAGTAAGTTTATGTCTTGATTTGTTATCTATTAAAGAAATATTATTTTATACACATTTAAAAAAAAAACTGGGGCTAAAAGCTAAGTCTCTTAAAAACAACTGCCTTAAAATTTATTACTTGCTAGAAAACTTCGCGAGCGACGCCTAAAGCACCGCTTTTTGCTAGTTATATAAAATACATAATTAAGTATAATATGTATGTGTATGATAACATATTTAGGTAATATAAAGGTTTATCTATGGTAAACTTATGTGATTTCAGTCACAAAAGTTTATCTTATCATAGATAAACGAAATCCTACAAATGTTACTTAATGTTAATAAATTCGTATAATTGTGGAGGGGATAGATAGATGTTTGTCGCTTTTTCACGCTGAAACTTCAGTAGTTTCTGCGTGAAAAAGCGACAAACATCTATATAGATATAGATTTTGATGAAACTTTACAGTAGTATACTATACTCCAGAGTTGTACATTGACTAGTGAATAATAAATATAACGCGGGAAAACTCGCGAGAAACCGGTAAAAGCTAGTAAATATAGTTTCAACAATTATACTGGTAGATTTGTTTAAGTAGGTTTTTTGGTACCTATGTATTGCTTAACAATAACATTATGTTGACAATAATTATTGTATGTCTTAAACTCATACACATACCTACCTATACTATGATAACCTTGACTAGACAAAGAACGAAGCAGATGTGGCGCCAAAAGTGCGTGCTCTAACAACTTGTCCTACGATACGTTCGGCTAGCTACTTGGATTAGATAACTCATATCCGCTGTACTTACCTATTTAATGACACAATCATAATAGCTACAAAATTGAATATTAAACAAGAATGTCAGCCATTTACATAATGTATCAATCTGTAGTGCTATAGTAGTAGTAGTAGTAGGTACCTATAAATGTTGTTTCTATCGAAACCAGATTTTGTATAATTTTTTTAATGGTTACGTATGGTTTACGGTATAATACGAAAATAACAGAATGCAATCGAGTAAATCACAGGTTCAGTAAACTGTTTTGTAGATTATTATACGAATGATAGGTACTACTCATATGAAATCACTTACAAACTTGTAAACAGATAAGTAAATCATAATCATATAATAAAGATCATTAGTTATGTACCTACTTATAATAATCCTTAGGGTTACCCCTTGCCCTTTTATGTTTGTTTTTATAGCATTATGGTTAGATACGGATGCCGGCCTGACGCCCGGCTAGACTAAACAGGCCGTGCGATGCAATGCTCGCAGAAATATTGGTTCTGGTTGAGAAACAAGTTGAATGCACCAGTGTGCGACGTCGTGGCCTTGTGAGTGTGCACACGCACGCCGCGTCGTCCTGCGATAACGACGCCTCTCGCCGCTCACCGCCATCGCCACACCGGTAGGTACTCACATTCGCATTTGTTGCTCCATCAACTTTATAAACTGCAGAGTAACTCTCCGGCGGGAAACTAAACTGCACCGATGACATCTTGTCTCGTTTCCACGACACTGACACTGGGTTCGACGAGAGGAACACAAACACTACGATGAACTATGACGCGATATGTCCGGCGCCGGGGCTTCCGTTGACTCATTATTCCTTATTGATCAGCGCGTCGCAGAGCCGGTGCGGCATCAGCGCAAACAGCGGGCGAGTCGGCCGAGCGCATTGGCACGACGCCGGCGCCTTCACCGCGGATTATCACTCCTTACGCTGATAATGAGTAACGTAAACTTCCCGTAAAAATTGTTTTGGTCGCGGTGTACGACGATTGTGCGCTATCGACAGCGAACCTTATCGCGGAACCGGCCGCGTTGCGACTGGTTATACGAGACGTGTGTATTTGTTGTCAGTTTTAACACTGGAGACTGCGGGTACGCGTTCCTCATTCCATTATTAATACTATTAGTACCTACACAATGTTCAATAAATAAACAATCGAACGTTCTGCACATGGAATTAGTGTTGCGAATACACAATGGACTTTGTGGTTTCTTATCCTTTCGTCCAATGAACAATAAAATTATATTAGAGGATTGTATAATTTATAATATGAATGTTAAATTGACATAAGGTAAATATACAACTTATTTTAAGTATTTAATATTCATTTACCTTGTCAACTGCCACAGAATATTACGTATGTAGGTACCTACTCATTGTGTACTTAGATAGGTACACACCTTATTTCGGACACATTCGTCTTTTTAATCGACAGCACTGTAGTGAAACTTCTCATTAGCTTACGCTCGATCATAAATTCACGATTGCAACTGACAATCAGGTGTTAATAGTCTACACTTCAATACAATCTATCACTTATAAGTGGTTAAGAATCATCAAAAGTGTGTCTGACTGCTACGCAAGAGGTCGTGGGTTCGATTCCCACACGGGACACCACTTTGTGTGTTCCACAAATTGCTGTTTCGAGTCTGGGTGTACTTTGTGTCCGTGACTTGTATGTTTGTAAAGTCCCCCGCGACACAGGGCTTGTACACTAATGCGGGAGTCGTCTTAAAAAAAAAATGCTATATTACATTTTACTTTAAACTTCTACTTAGGTACTTTATTATTGGCATGACTTAAAGATAATGCTGTTAGGTAGTTAAGTGCATTTTACAATGATGTAAATCTTAACAAATTTATGCAGATCATATGCAATTAGCAGCGTTCAGTCGAAACCAATACTTTACAAAATGAATATGTCATTTTACACGTAATTATCACAAGTGTCAATAACATTATTTCTGCAATAGGGAGGTTTCCAGTTACCAATAACCACTTCCAGATACGTACAGATACAAGTTAACTTCGGGGTGACTTTGCTACCTATTTTATTATACACTAGATGTCCCGCGCAACTTCGTCTGTGTAAATTTCCCGCGTTTTTGTAACATTTCTCATTGCTGCTCCGCTACTATTGGTCGTAGCGTAATGTTATATAGCCTTCCTCGATAAATGGGCTATGCAACAATGAAAGAATTTTTCAATTCGGATCAGTAGTTCCTGAGATTATCGCGTGCAAACAAACAAACAAACTCTTCAGCTTTATAATATTAGTATAGATATGATTTCACTGTCACACTAGGTCTAGAACAATAGCCAATACTTGATCCAGAATTAGGGTTTATGAGGAGCTAGATTTCTTTTTTTTTTATTATTGAAGACCTCGTTTGAAGAAAGTCATGTCGTAGCGCTCGGGAAACACCGCAGCAGGTAGTTCGTTCCAGAGTCCACACGTTCGTGGAAGAAAAGAACGCCGGAATCGATCCGTACAGGACCGTATTGTTTCCAGGTGGAATGGATGAACCCTACTACGATGTCGAGATCCCTGAGCAATCCTGCATATTGGTTGAAGGGAAACTTGTCTCCACTGAGAATATGGGGAATTTATAAAGATACACTAAACTTACTAGTGCCTAGCTAAGGAAAGGGTGGGCCGCTCCCTGAACCAATGTCCATAGCGACCACAAAACATATCCTTTTCTCCGATTAAAAACAGTTATGACGATGCAAATAACTGATATGACCGTGGCCTCTTTCTGTAAGGTCATAATGATTAAAAAGGAGTATGCCGAAGGGTATCAAGTCGCCCAGAGACGAAACGGAAGTGATAAACGTACTGCGTCAACCAGTAGTATTGAAAAATCAATCAGACTATGGTAAACCTTGGTTGTCATAAAGCGAGAGAGGTCACATATGACCTTTATAGGGTTGGATTTATAGTAATACTACTTAACTAATAAGTACGTATACGTGCAAGGTCCCGAAAATGGCAGCGGAGAAGTAGTCGTAAATGTAAACATTAAAAAGGAAAACGGACATAGTAGTACTTCCTGCATTCCTCATTCATCCATGAAATGCATCGGTCTCGCAATCGTGAGGTCGCGGGTTCGAATTCTACCCATTATACTACCGACGTGAACCCACTCCTAACACAAGCTATTGGGCTTAGCTGGAGGGGTCAGGATTGCTAGTAATGTGGGACCAAAAATCCCACATTGTTATCTTTAAAAAAAAAAAAAGAAGTGCCCAGAGAATCCTCAGGCTATGTTATATTCTTACTCCACTCTCTTATTCCACTTAACACCCCATCCTTAAATAACTTCTTAAAGTTTTAAGAAGATATTATATGTACAAATAACTTCTTAAAGTTTTAAGAAGATATTATATATCCAAATAACTTATTAAAGTTTTAAGAAGATATTATATATACAAATAACTTATTAAAGTTTTAAGAAGATATTATATATACAAATAACTTATTAAAGTTTTAAGAAGATATTATATATACAAATAACTTATTAAAGTTTTAAGAAGATATTATATATACAAATAACTTATTAAAGTTTTAAGAAGATATTATATATACAAATAACTTATTAAAGTTTTAAGAAGATATTATATATACAAAATAACTTCTTAAAGTTTTAAGAAGATATTATATATACAAATAACTTCTTAAAGTTTTAAGAAGATATTATATTATACAAAATAACTTCTCCAAGTTTTAAGAAGTTATTTAGGGAAGTCAACAGAACTGTTTTGGTGGTCGTTTGTACCTACGATAACCGTTTGACAGTTAATCTGTCAAACAATCAATATACTTTTATAAATGCCGTTTAACATGATTAACATGTGCACTTACGCCACACACTCTTAAAAAAAAATATTTTCTTCAAAGACAATAGGACAGTCCATACAGATGTAACTATGACAGCTATTTATATGTATATGCCTTGTTATTATCTACGACCTATTTATAATTTGTTACCTCCGCAACTTTGCCCGCGTATACGTATTTCGTATAGTACACGTGAAAATAACACATTTTACCACTGTAAAAAGCGTACCTTTTACAATGGTTTAACGGGAATGATTCAACTCTTTCGTTCTATTATATAATTAGTACAAATGACATCCTAATAAAATAAAAATATATATAATGAACTAGCTGACCCGCGCAACTTCGTCTGCGTAAATTTTCCCTTTTTTTTTTCTTTTTTTTTTTTCTTTTTTTACAACATTTTTCATTGCTGCTCCGCTCCTATTGGTCGTAGCGTGATATTATAACCTGTAGCCTTCCTCGATAAATGGGCTATCCAACAATAAAATATTTTTTCAGTGCAGCCCAGTAGTTCCTGAGATTATCGCATTCAAACAAACAAACAAACTCTTAAGGGTATTAAAAATAGATGTTGGCCGATTCACATAGATACCGGATAAGCATAAAAAAATTCATCAAAATCGGTCAAGCCGTTTCGGAGGAGTATGGCAACGAAAACTGTGACACGAGAATTTTATATATTAGATACATCCAAATGGAGTGCAGTTGGATTTATTTAATATAAATACGTAAGTTGTTATATCCCCAAAAGCGCAATTTCACGGTAGACCATTTCATAGGTATATATTTAAACTAGCTGACCCGCGCAACTTCGTCTGCATACATTTTCCCCGTTTTCGCAACATTTTCATTGCTGCTCCGCTCCTATTGGTCGTGGTGTGGTATTTATAGCCTATAACCTTCTTCGATAAATGGCTATCCAATAGTAAAATATATTTTCAATTCAGACCAGGAGGCCTACTCTGATTCAATGAAAATTAAGTTTTGATAAAAAATCATCATGAATTTCGTTTTAAAGAAAGAGATTATAGCGTTCAAACAAACAATAAAACTCTTCATCTTTATAATATTAGTAAAGAAAAAATATTATTACTAATTTATTACAGTAAAATTTGGAAAGTTTACAAACACTTTAATATGTACAAACACAATAATAAATTAAATAATCACGATTTTATTTGTTATAGCCTCTGAAATCTACTACTATAAAATTCCGCTTTCGGAGATACAACAACTTACCTATAGGTATCGAAATTAGTCCAACCCTCTATGACCAATGACTATTTGCAGTGAATACACTATATCAGTGTCACGAAGTTCATTTAATTAAATTAGATAAGGTAAGCAATTTTAAATTTAAAAGCAAGACTATACAGATATATTTTTAAAAACCATTTATTTCAATATACTCACTTTCAATTTTAAATTCATTCAACACATACAAAACCACTACACAATATATCACAAACAATGTCTCCAAAAATAATGAGATCAGTATCTTAACATGAAACTCTAAAATTACAGCAAGGCACAAACAAACCAACTTCTCATTTAATACTACAACATAAATGAGTTGGTAACGACCAAATCCTTCAATGCAAGCACAAGATTAGGTACACAGGTAATAAAATTCACAAACAGTATTATCAGATCATATGACCGGGGATTATGGTGGATAGCAAAGACTTGTGTAGAAGTGTTTGAATTGACCCCATGATCAGTCACGGCATAAAATACATGGGTACAGAAGAACAGCTCACAGTTTAGCATTCTTACAAATGGCTCGAATACACCTAATTCGTTAACGGCCGAACTATTCTTGGCCAAACACGGCTGATCGAATCAAACGCCATTTCTGGGCGTCATCGGACTATGGGAGTTGTAGATAGTAGTGTACGCGCACTTTTTCTTCTATATTCGTTTGATTCAATCGGCTGAGTTTGGCCGTTGACGGCCGAGCATGACGATAACGGATTAGGTGTACGCGAGCCCATAGAAGCGCACGTACAGCGATCTCAACATGTGACCAAATTCAACCGAGAGCTTCATACGTGGGTGTCTATGCGTGAGCCTGTTTTCGCTGGTTTTAGGAAGCCGAGTATCGTTGTTAAGGGGTCTGTAGAACAGTGTTGGTGTACATGAGCAGTTGCAAGGCCCTCTGTGTGTCTCCGTCGCGGCTCGCCCGCTGCAGACGCAGCAGTGTCGTGTGCACCGCCGCCGATGCACCCGCGCTTCGTAACACCAACTTTGCCTAACGTCAAATTATACCTTGTTAATACAATTTCAAATAACAGATCAAAATATGAAATAGTACCTACCTAATTAGATTCATAATTTAAAATACTCTCGACATTTTTCACATAATAATTACCGACTCCTATGAGTCGGCAAGCAAAAAAAAAACCCTGTAAATAGTTTTATTCGTCGTTAAAGTAGGCATAAAACTCAAAAAAAATCATATGACAACTTTAATTATAATTGTGCCACAAAATCTGATATTCACTTAATGTAATGTGTGCGTTTGTCTCTATGTACGCTTAGATCTTTTAAACTACGAAACGGATTTTCGGAATTAAATGCGAGTTCGACTATTAGTCAGATAATTTCTTCCAGATGATTCATAGGTAATCTAAAACATCCTGAAGAATGTACATAAAAATACATATATTATGTACCTATTATTATTACATGTATTTTATTTACAGGCCGAAACGGGCCGCCAGTACCTTACCTGTAAGAAAACCCAGTCGGCATCTTAATATAATAAGCGGCGGTAGCCTACTGGCTAAGGCATTCTACTCGCAATCGTGAGTACGTTTAAATCCTTCTCATTATACTACAGACGTGAAACCACTCCTAACACAAACCATTGAGCTCAGTTAGTTAGTCAGGGTTAACAGGATTGCTAGTTATGTGGGACCCACAATCCCACATTGGTATATATCTTTAAAAAAATATATATTTATCAGAGTTCCCAAGCTATGCTAACTGCCTACCGTCACTCGACAAAAATACTTGAATTGAAATGTAGATATAAGACAAATTGCTTTAATCAATTTTGCGTAACCACATTCACAAGCCCACACAGACTAAATGCAAAGATATTATGTACATACATTAGTGTGACATTTACTCGTTACTTCAAAACTTGACGTGAGTGGTTTTTAAGCCGCGAATGGACAACATGATTTGCGTTGACAACGAATCATTGAATGTCAAGGTGCAAAAGATAATAGTAATGATAGTTCAATAGAATAAACACGACAATGCTTGGATATTTTTTTGTAAATATTGGAAAATGAAAAGTTACACAAGACACAAATAGCTGTAACAACATTAAATCATTGCACAAACGCCAGTACCTATCTGTAAAAAAACAGTCAGCATCCTGCCAATATAATAAGCGGCGGTAACCTAATGGCTAGGACATCGGTCACGCAATCGTGAGGTCGAATAGGGTTCGAATCCTACCCATTATACTACCGACGTGAAACCACTACAAACACTAGCCACTGAGCTTAGCTGGAGGGGTTAACAGGATTGTTAGTAATGTGGGTAGTTTACGGACGATAATTTTAAGTGATTACGTCATATCAAAACATTGATGATATTTTAATAAACCACCATGCCTGTGACAGCTTTTTTTTTATTACGTCATTTTATTTCCAATTGTATTGCATGTCGCTGCAATCGCCATTTACATTAATGATATTGTAATAAACAACCATGCCTGCGACAGCTTTAGTGGACTCGGGCGCGTGCACCCGACGGCGAAAATACTATATAGCCTATCAGCAGGCGGAACGTAACGGAACGTGACAAAACTTGACGGACCGTGACTCTTATTCGTGCTTGCACCTATTCATCGATTTATAAGACGTTATCACGTCAAAAAAGCTACACTACAATGCATAAGTAATAAATTTACAATAATCTAATAATCAACCGAGATTGATAACAATCGTGACATAGTAAAGAGACACGTACTCATAAAATTTACAATATCAACGTAAACAAATCCTAAAATAATATAAATAAAAATCTAAAGATTTTTAAAACTTCAGTTTATATTTTTCAACAAGTGGAGAAAGTGTAGATATATCTAATATTTTACTGTTTGGATTGTACAAGTCAGTCAAATCAGATATTTCTACCGCTCAATAAATAGAGACGTGATCATTATAAATTTCCTAGTGGAAATACATTTCAACATTTAAAAGAGAAGTATACCTTATGATTATTAGCTGCCAAAGCCCAGAAGGCGCGTGTCGCCGATACGATCGCCGCCGTATCGCCAGCTAGTAACGTATCGCACAGCAATTCCAGCAAGTCAGCTGCAAACATTAACACAACTTTAGTGTTTGCGGTTATAGTTTTATAGTTTTTATTTACTCTAAGCCACAAAGTCCATTCATACAATAAGCGCTCGCTTATGAACAAGTCACGTTTCAGTTTAACATGACAGCAAAGGAAAGCATTATAATAGAATTATTTTTCGCTGCCAACAGTGGGCGAGTATGCGGCGAGTTCAAGCTAGTCATCATCTGCAAGCTACTCTCTTTCTCGTCTCCCAAACTATGCAACGAATTTTGTTTATAAAATACATGAATATTATGTGTATAGGCAATGGCGAAAATTCCGTGAAAGCCGGTGTGGGCGGCTCGTTAAAAATAAATAGGTCATAAACAAAAGAGTTGGTGTGGCAGTGTAGAAGATTATAGTGATCGTTTGGATCTGATGTACAATTTATTTAAAACAAGCTTTTCTTCGCGGCTTCGCCTGGGTTATATTTGTTTTTTATATCCTATGTGCTATTTAGGGTCGTAAACATCTTTGTGGCAAATTCCATACAGATTAATTCATCCTTTCTGTCGTGATTGAGTAACAAACATTGATCCATGCAATCTTTCGCATTTATAAAGTAGTAAGTAGTAAGATGTTATATATATATATATATATATTTTAATAATTAATGTTTGTGTGATGTGGGTTTCCAAATGTTGATGACATTGCTAGAATATTGTTCATCGCCTAATATATGAAATTCTAGAGGCCAAATAATTATAATAGTCGTCAATTAAAAAATAATATTTATAATTTTATAACTTTCTCATATTTATGTGTTTTTTTCCTCTTATTTATGAGTTCATTCAGGTAATCTAGACGATTTGTCAGCCAATTTCTGCATGTGCGAACAAGTATGTATACTTTCACTGCACAAACAGGTAGCGGTATCGGTGATGCGGCACCGCGTCACACGATTTATGACACAGTTACAGCGAGTAACGGCCGGTCTCAATAATCTAACTATCGATGGCTTTGGCTACTAGAGGTATATATTTGACATAAGCTCAATACAAAATATGTCAAAATTCTATCTTTTGTAGCCAAATCCATCGATAGGTTGATTATTGAGACCGGCCGTAAATGGTTGTGAGTAACTCACGAGACTGCATGCAGGATGTCCCTGGAGGCAGGTGGTGGCACCGCGTCAACAGCGTCAACCACACATGGTTCATGACACAGTTGCAGCGAGTAAATGATTGTAAGTAACTCACGAGACTGCATTGCAGGTCTGTCGATGATGGTGCGCGGCGTGTGATATAGCAGGCAATATCATATCCCTGGCGGCAGGTCGTAGTGCTACCGATGCAGCACCGCGCCAACAGCGTCAACCACACATGGTTCATGACACAGTTACAGCGAGTAAATGATTGTAGGTAACTCACGAGACTGCATTGCAAGTCTGTCGATGATGGTGCGCGGCGTGTGATATAGCAGGCAATATCATGTCCCTGGCGGCAGGTGGTAGTGCTACCGATGCAGCACCGCGCCAACAGCGTCAACCACACATGGTTCATGACACAGTTACAGCGAGTAAATGATTGTAGGTAACTCACGAGACTGCAGAAACGTTTGTCGATGATGATGCGCGGCGTGTGCTATAGCGGGTAGCAGCATGTCCCTGGTGGCGGGCGGCAGCGCGACCGGCGACACGGCGCCGGCGCGCGCCGCCAGCAGCGCGGCCGCGCCGTCGTGGTGGCGCGCCGCCGCCTCGCACAGCCGCGCCCACGCCGCGCCCGCCGAGCCCGCGCCGCGCACGCGGGCTCGCGCGCACAGTCGGTGCAGGCTCACCATCACCTCGCTCTGGACATACAACTATATGTCATTAAACACGGGACAGAGAGCTTTATGAGATTCATGAATGTCGTTTCAGAATCTGAATTTCTTGGAATATGTAGTATGATCTTGGAGTATGTAGTATCAAAGAATAGTTTCGTTTAGGGCTGGAGTCCATTGACGACAAACCACGCTCCGGCCGTCCTGTCGAGTCACCGTAGACTGCATCATGCATTAGTGGAAGAGGAAGTTCTAAGTGATCGAAAACTTAACTAAAGAAATAGCGGCAACAACAGGGCTTTCGAAACCTTTAGTTCTTAGGATGCTTCATGAATATCTTCACATAAGTAAAGTTAGTGCCCGGTGCCCAAGTTCTTTGGAGCTTGCAGCAAAGTAAGCGAAAAACGTGTTCTCAAGAAGTTTTAGAAGCGTATAGATGATACGGAGCAAGTTTGTAGGAGTCAATTGTTACGGGGGACGAAACCATGGTTTGGTACTACGATCCTCTCTCCAAAAGGTAATCGATGGAGTGGCGTCGTCCTGGTGAAAAGCAGCCTAGGAAGGCCAAGGTAACGCAATCCACCAAAGAGAATACTAATGATTGACAATAAAGAAAGGAACACCACGGTAAATAACAGCTACTGCGCCACCCTTATTGAGCAGTTACGAGAGGCGATCAAGCGGAAGTGTCGTGGAAAATTTATCAGAGGTGTTCCCGTTAACACTGCTTCAATTGCCAATGGTGCTGTTGCAAAATCTGGCTTCGAGGAAATTCGCCACCCGCCTTATAGTGCCGCCCGGCCCCTAGTGACTATTATTTGTCCTCGAAACTTAAGGCTGACTTAAGAGGAAGATTTTCTTGGAAGGATGAAATGTCCAGTGCGGTTTACTCCCATTTTGAGGACAAAACTTCTGAGTGTTTTACAAAGGGATAGAAATGCTTATTAGGAGATTTAAAAAGTACATTGAAATGGAGGGGGAGACTATATCGAAAAATACAAAATGATTTGTAAATATATGTACAAATGTATTTATTTTCTTTGTTAGGCCGGAACCTTTTGGACCTTTTCTTGTATTTTGACGTCGCACAAAATTGATTAACTCCCAAAGGCATCATAGCATAAGTAAGTTTAGGAACCCCTGGCGTAAGCAATATATGTACATCCATGCAAAACTACAACTTTCTAATCTACTAACTAACGGTCTCTGAGCTAAGCTGCGAACGGACCGACGAACAAACATGGCGAAACTATAAGGGTTCCGTTTTGCCGTTTTGGCTACAGAACCCTATAATGATAGTTGCTGAACTGTGGAATAGTCTCATAGATACAAAGTACACCCAAATTCGGAGCAACAATTTGTGGAATATACAAAGTTGCGTGTCCTGTGGGATCGATTCGTACCTTCAGTATGAGGGCTCGGCAGTGGTGATGCGAAACGCAGCGGCGCAGCGCGTGCAGCGCCAGCAGCAGCGGCGCGGCGGGGCGCACGGTCGCGTGCAGCGCCGCCTCGCGCGCCGCCAGCGCGCACAGCGAGCCCGCCAGCGTGCGCCCGCCCACGCACGTGCACATACCCGCCCAAGCTGTACCACACACAACAATTCACACGTTCTTTAACCATAACCAAAATAGAGTAGACTATCAAGTAAATCACTCTCTTTTTATGAAATGTCAAAACGACACTCGTTGTAAATATTTGAATGAAATAACACACTAACGTCATAAATTGCTATCATCAAATCATTTACTTTTAGTATACACTGGGTAACAAAAAACAACTTTTTTTTGCGGCATAAGTTAATGGACTCCATTTTTATACATATGGTTAAGATGTACTCAGCCTATAAATTATTCTGTTTAAATTCACTCTCGTTCTTATGCTATATCATTGTTTAAAAAGAAGTGGGTTTTTTGTTATTTTTGTTTCATACTTACAACGTTATACTTAATTAATAACCATTTTCAAGGGAATTTGTACGAAAATTTTGTTACTTCTCATTGGATCAGCTGTTACTCGTAAACTTGTAAAGCCTATGACTATATATACTACTACAGTGAATTTTTCCACATATCCAACATCAACTATTTAGCTGTCAGGGGGACATTCGACTCTAACAAAAATTTGCACTTTAAAGCTTAACATTTCACAAAGGAATCCCTAAATATAAAAATGGTCTTCACACGTTTTTAAAAGTCCTATCTAATAATACCCTATAGGACGGGGTAGGTGAGAAGATAAATCACATCCCCACTTTACATAGGGGAAGGTAACCTCAAAAAAAATGTTGTTCAAGATTGTATTCTTTCATTTTGTCGGCGTAAGTAATATGTGTATCCATCCAAAATTACAGCCTAACTATTATGATTTTCATATTCAGTAGACCCAAATTACCTAAGATTGATTCAAAAATCCCATGCCGCAGAATCAGTGTTGCCCAGTGTAATAATTATAAATTCAAAAGCATGTTGAATTGCAAACAAACATATTTTATTTTTAAAACATTGTTGAATTTCCAAAAGAACCTTCTTTTCGGATGCCTACATTATATAAAGGAATCTAAGTCCTGAAAATATCTCAACGATCAACGGCGATATTGTACATAGAACATTTTACTGAGAGAAGACTTCATTTTGATTTTAAAAATACATAATTCGAATTGCATTCAATGATTTTTAAATTATTATCTGTCAGGACCGTGAGTCAAACCCGCAAAATATGAAAAAATAAATATCCTGTATATTAACGATACCAACCGAAAGTGTATTTTTTTTTAACAAAAACCATAAAATTTAACCTTTAAGTTAAAATAATTACACCAAACTGGAACTTACCTGTAAAACGCGCTTTCGCACATTTATAATATCACTATTTGTCGATTTACTAATATTTTCGTGATGAATGTTTGAAAAATAATACGTTTCACTTCAATTTGTTACTTAAATCATTATTAATAGAAGCAAAAACTGACTGCAATAAAAAAAATACAATAGTTGGCCCTCAACTATACAAATTCACAATAATAATTAATTTGTATAAAATAAGGGTGTACATGAGGTCTACAATACTAATACATCGTCCATTGTCCTTATAATACCTAAGCAGGTGTACAAATTGTTATAAGCTTCAAGAAAAATAATAAATGTCAACAATTGGTAAACAATTGGTCACTTAAGATGTTATTTAGAAAACTGGCCCTTTAGATAGGTGTCATTGAAATACAGAATGGTACTTTTCCACTTTGGGCGAATTCAATTCTCGATTCAGGCAGGCGATAATTAAAAAAAAATTGAATGCATTTCGCTTTATTTATAAAATCAAAATGAAGTCTTCTTTCAGTAAAATCTACATTCATTCATTTTATCTACAATATTTAAGGTACTTTCCCTCCGTGGGGCATAGTTTTTGGACGTATATTTCTTAGACCGGATCTTAGATCAAATGTACATATTTTCTATACAACGTGGTTTTGTTATATTTTCTATGCCAGGCACTCTGCCACGGCTTAATAATTAAATTTAGGAAAAAGTACACCACTTACCTTTTGGACAATCATTAGTGAAGGTATACAATAGATGCACAACTGCGTGTCGCAGCTGTTCCGTCATCATACACCAAGGCCACAGTTTAATAAGAGACATGGCTATGTTCTCTTCAGCAAAGCTTTCTTTAGCGAACGGACATTGTACCATACAGCAATCGATGACTGTCAGCAACCAGTACAGTGTACACAGGACGGGGCTCTAAAAGACCAGTAAATATATCATTCAATCTTTAAATTACACAAAAGGCGGTTGACGAATAGTTAAGGCATCGGATTCGCAATCGTGAGGTCGCTGGTTCGAATCCAACCCATAATATTATTGACCTGAACCCACTCCTAACACAAGCCATTAAGCTTAGCCGGGGGGGTTAACAGGATTGCTAGTAATGTGGGACCTACAATTCCATATTGTATATTTTTAAGAAACATCAAAACGTTCATAATTATTTAATGCCTAATCATTTACTTTAAAAACAATCCGTAATAGACAATCGACCTTTCTTAATTTTAAGAGCATTTTATTTCATTCCATTTTCTAAATTGAAAAGAATCTCGATAGTTTAAACGCTCTTAAAACCTCTGCTAATTTATGTTGCATGCGAAGCTAAAGTTCAAATACACAACACATTCACACTAAATATCATTATTTAAGAATATGTTATTTACTTCACACCGCCTATTATCTTTATCTACTATCTGCGACTAGGTCAGACATATATTTGCGTATTTTTACCCATATTTAACACTAGCTAACCCGCGCAACTGCGTATGCGTCAATTTTCCCCGTCTTTGCAACATTTTCTTTGCTCCTTCGCTCCTATTGGTCGTAGCGTGATGTTATATAGCCCATAGCCTTCCTCGATAAATGGATTATCGAACACAAATATTTTTTCAATTCGAACCAGTAGTTCCTGAGATTATCGCGTTCAAACTAACAAACTCTTCAGCTTTATAATATTAGTATAGATACATGCAAATCACAGTCAGAAAGGCCGTCATTGTATCATACAACATCAACATCATCATCATCATCAGCCTATCGCAGTCCACTGCTGGACATAGGCCTCTCCAATTGCACGCCACTTTGTTCTATCCTCGGCTTCTCGCATCCAGCTCCTGCCAGCCGTTGTGCGTAGATCATCACATAACAAGACAATAATTTATAAGCAAGCATTTTGCTTGCTCAGAAATAAGTGGCGCTGCCCAAGACTATACTTACTTTTAAAAAGGTAAAAATAAAATTTATTTATTTATTTATTTAAGGTTTACCAACAGATGTTACAGATAATACTTAAAAAGAAAAAAAAAAACCGTATAAGTAAATCTTATGAGTACTGTACATCTAATTATAGGTAAACACTACATGCAAAGTGTTTTACAAAAAAAAAAACTTATGTACAAAATTAGTAAAATTTTATTTTGAAATTATAGTAAGTGTGTATACTTCTATTTTTGAAGGCATACAAAAACTTAACATGGTTCCACTAAAGGCCTTCTGTGACCAGATATAATTTAGGATTAGGTTTGTCGAGAGAGATGGTAACGTTCCGGATGAGTGTGAACTGACCATCTGTGTGAAGGTCAGTAGAAGCACTGTTTTCATTGAAAAGCTTACATAATCTAGGAACAGGCGAACTTGCTCCAAACTTAGTTCTACGAAAGGGTGGAACCAGGGGCGTTACTGGTTTACGCGGTGGCCTTCGGGGAACCCGAAGAGAGAACTTGGACAAGAGTTGGGGACAGTCGATTTTATTTCTAAAAATTTTATTAAGGAATCTTAAATCTAAAATGTCCCTACGCGTCTCGAGAGACTTCATCTTAAAATTTGTCAGTTTTTCGATATAAGACGTTTGCCTCTCTCTGCCTCCGATTGCGAACCCCAAGTAGTTCAAGAATCTTTTTTGAACCCTTTCTATCCTCAAGGAGTGGACGGCAAAATGTGGACGCCAGACAACACTACAGTATTCCAAAATGCTACGCACGAGACTACAAAATAATATAATTTTTGTGCGTGAACTCTGAAAAAGTTTGCTGTTCCTAATTACGAATCCTAACATTCTTAAAGCTCTTTTGACAATGTCATTTACATGCGGCACGAGTGTTAATTTACTGTCTAGCGTGACACCTAGGTCTTTGATACAGACCACTTCGGTTAAGGGCATGCCGTTAATGTTGTAAGCTGTATCTGTGTTATGCAATTTCCGCGAAAATTTTATATGACTACATTTTTTGCAGTTTAACAAGATACTGTTCACGGAACACCAGGTATTTAGTCTGTCAATATCCTCCTGCATAGATATAGCATCTTGTTGAGAAGTTACTGCTTTTATGATTTTAATATCGTCTGCAAAAAGGTATGGTATAGTGCTTTTAAAACAGTCAGTAACATCGTTTATAAAGATGTTGAACAAGATTGGGCCTAGGTGTGATCCTTGTGGTACACCGGAAGCAACTATGTGATGTGACGACTGATATCCATTGACAACAACGTAAAAATCTCTATTTGCCAAGTAAGATTCAAACCAGCCAAGAAGTGGTCCGTGGATACCGTAAATTGATAATTTTTTTATAAGTAGTTTATGGGGTACCTTGTCGAATGCTTTGCTGAAATCCGTATATACAGCGTCAACCTGCATTCCCTTGTCTAAAAACTCGGCCAATGTCTCTACGTAAGATACGAGATTTGTGCACGTCGATCGTGATTTTATAAATCCATGTTGCTCTACACAAAAGAGCCTTTCAAAATAACGCTGCATATACGGACACAACAGAGACTCTAGGACTTTCCCAAATATTGATAAAATAGATATCGGTCTGTAATTATTTACCATACTATTGTCACCGCTTTTAAATATAGGTACCACTTTGGCTATCTTCCAAGATTTAGGAAACTGCCCTGAGCTAAACGATTTATTATAAATTATCGATAAAGGGGTCACTAGACTCTGCGCACAACTCACAATAAATAATGGTGAAACACCGTCAGGGCCGGCCCCTTTTGATTTGTTCAATCCGCGTAGTTTTTTAAGGATCATATCTTCATTCACTTGAAAGAATGAGAATGTGTCGCATGTCATATTATGTGCCCTGTTTAGTTGGTCAATATACTGTGGGTCTAGTATCTCCGTATCAATGGTATAGACATTGGTGAAATGAGCAGCGAATAGATTGCATATTCCAGTACCATCCGATGATACAGACAAACCAAGAGTCATAGT
The DNA here is from genome assembly GCA_945859575.2 of Herminia tarsipennalis. NCBI lineage: Eukaryota > Metazoa > Arthropoda > Insecta > Lepidoptera > Erebidae > Herminia > Herminia tarsipennalis. Next base: position 15,328,356 of record OX243840.2, read on the forward strand.
GGCTGGATAGTTGCTTTCTCGTCTGCGTTTGTCTTTGATATACGTCCAAAAGTACTTGGGATTCGTACCAATGACTTTTTCCGTTTTAACAATATACGCCTTGTAACATTCTTTTGCGGCTGTATCACAACGTTTACTAATTAGTTTAAGTGATAGGGCATCTAATGGGTTTTTATATTTTTTATATTTAATACGGAGCTTATTCTTTTCCTTTAATAACCTTATAAGATCGGCACTAAACCAAGTTGGATACTTTGATGTTTTTATGCGACACAGTGGAATATACGTGTTTATGGCTGTTTCGATAATATTATAAAATTTTTCAACCATATGATCGACATTCAGACAATCTCTATATATTTTATTCCAATTTTGATTACTTAAATATTCATTCACTTTTGTATAGTCAGCTATATGAAAGTTTCGCTTTTGCGAGTTTTTGTTTGAGTCGAGTCGTGTGGTCGCCTCTATTGACAATTGTATTTCTAATGGGGGATGATGACTGTCGATAGTACTCAAGGGTGCCGATTCAAATACCTTACATGTCGGGACATTTACTAATACTAAATCAAGGAGCTTGCCACTTTTGTTAGGGACGCTATTACACTGACGAAAATTATTTACCGACACAAAATCCATCAACATCTCTCCTAGAACAGATGTACTGTTGATGTTGTTAAAATGCTTACATTGTTAGCGTTTCTAATGACATCGGCAGGTTTCCCTTGGATGGATAGATGGTCGCGTACGGCCTGAAGCGTGGTCAGTAGCGCCTGAGGTAACTGTCGGTGCACGCCGTACTGTCGGCTACGCGCGCTTACTGACAGAACCGACGACAGGCATGAAATCACGCGTATCCAACGCTCGTCTGAACAAAAAAACATAGACAAAAATCATGTAACTAGTTTTTTTAACCCTGTCATTTAATCTAAACTCAATATTTTTATTAAATGTTATTTAACATTTATAAAAACTCCCAACGCCTGAGACAAAACATTGATTATCTTCAAAACGGCAGAATCCATCCGGCACAGACAGGCGCATAGATTTATACAAAGTTGCTTATACAAGAGTGCAAAGTTGCTTTTTAACTGCGTATATAACAATAGTTACATGGTATACAAGAGTGCAAAGTTGCTTTTTAACTGCGTATATAACAATAGTTATATGGTATACAAGTGTGCAAAGTTGCTTTTTCGCTCTTTGGCAAGTGAATAAGATTCGCAGCTGAACTCGTCAACTACTCTACTGCACTGATGATTTGAATTTTTGATTTTTTTCTTCTATTGATTGATAATTGTTTTCAGCTTACCACTATCATACACATATTATTACCTTGACTAGGTTGATGCGTCTTATTTTCCATAGACAATTTCTGATATAATTTAATCAATGCTTTGCACAGTTCTTCTGCTATAAATTCTGGATGACAATTGTTACTTCTTGCACTATCTCCAGCACCTACCCTCTCAGTTTGGGTCCCATCCCAGTAGGGAGACTTCACATTATCATAGAATTCTGACCATGAATCGTCAATGGATTTGTCTTTATTTTTCTTGTTTGATATGGATTGTGCGAGCCGTGTGAGACAGTATAATGCCGCATCTTCGAGTTCTGTAAATTAGAGGACAAAATGAAAGAAAGAATTCAAAGAAATTGATAAAAGCATTTGATTGAACACTCATCCCTATGAAATGAGATCGCGTAGCATAATATCGTATCATAATATCTTTATTCTGAACCAAGGAAAGGCAATATATGTAGAAGAATAGACGGATAATAGTTTTGGCCGCCATACTTTCCCCAACACAACCTCGTATTAGTTCGCAGTCGGTTAACGTGGACACAATCAGTGTAGTGTGCAGTGACCCTAACTTTTCGAGAAACAAAAAAGTGAGGGTAGAGGAAGACACATCGGCCTGACGGAGTCTTAACATCGCTGCGACAGTCCGCTTGTGACCACGGGCGGTGCAAGCTGAGAAACGCAAGCTATTTTAAGTTATACTTTCCCCTTCAAGGTGTGATGTAAGCCAAAAATAAGTGAGTGATTTAATTACTACTAATGTGTTAAAGGCCGTCAATCAAAGTCAAAGTACAATATTCATTTAGATTTACAATATTTATTACAAAATGCAACGCATATGAACGTCAGATAACATTTGGAATATTATGATTCTACATTAAATGCCAAGTTCGCAAGAGTAAAGCCATGTGAAAAGAACTTGGCAATAAAAACTTACGACACTTTTTTTCAAATGACATTTTTTACAATATATTTGTATATATACAGTTATGCCAGTAAGGTGCTGCAACCATTAAACCATAAAACTCACGCAAGCAGTCGTAGAACGTGAAGTAGGTATAATCAAATTTAAATTAATTAGCCTCCCACGGTGTGGATGGGAGCATAAACTTACAAAAATTACAGAAGAGGATAAAGGCAACATGCGATTCAATGAATGTAAGAAAAACGACTTAATATTAAAATATTTATGAACCATTAATTCAAAATAATCTATACTAATATTATAAAGCTAAAGAGTTTGTATGTTTGAACGCGGTAATCTCAGGAACTACTGGTCCGAATTGAAAAATTCTTACACTGTTGGATAGCCCATTTATCGAGGAAGGCTATAGACTATATAACATTACGCTACAACTAATAGGAGCGGAGCAGCAATGAGAAATGTTGCAAAAACGGGGAAAATGTACGCAAACGAAGTTGCGCGGGACAGCTAGTTCAAAATAAACCTTTAAGATGATAATGACAAGGCACAGTCACCCCAAGTAGCACCCGTTCACGAGTATGACACATGGGTCAGCCATGATCCCTTTCCCCATATTTGAGGGAAGGAAGACAGCCCGACCTACACCGCCACCACAAACAATGATATTTTAGTGCGCATGACAATCCCTGACATTGCAACTCATAGAAAGGAAAATAACCTAAAATAATTTAATGAAGTACGATCGCTAGTTGCCGTTACTAACAATATCTCCTATATTGTCTTTGCATAGTTAACCATGCAAGTATACTCGTATATATATGTGTACCTACCAATTTCATCGCTATCCAAGCACTGCAATAACAAATGAAATAATTTAATAGCGGGCATATCTCTAAGTTGCTGCCAAACGCTGTCGATGGCAGTTCGCTCTTCCAGTAACGATGCGAGAACAGATAAACCTTGCGCACGCGCTTCCATACAATCAACGTCGATATCATCTGGAAATTATTTATAAACATATATAAGATAAGGAATGTGTAGTGCATTGATTACACAATTTCAACCGATAAAACTATTTTTCATCTTCGCAGCAGTTTATATTACGACATAGCTTTAGTATTCATAATTTATAATAACCGTAAATCATTATAATAATCTGTGACATCACCCATCTTCGTGTTTCATAGCATTGAGCTAGCATACACGATAAAAAGACAATATCTACTATCTTAATAGTTTCATTATGGCTGGCCTGTTGGTCTAGTAGTTAGTGACCCTGACTGCTAAGCAAGGTTTATTCTGTGTCTGGATGTAATTTATCTATAACATGTATATATTAAGAAATATATAACTATGTTTATCAGTTGTCTGGTTGTCATAATACAAGCTCTGCTTAGTTTGGGATCAGATCATGCGGTGCGAGTTGTCCCAAGATATTATTATTATTTAATCGTGAGTATAGAATTATGGAGGACATGTTGAGGAACTTAAAAACTGAAGCCTGTTAACCCCTCCAGCTAAGCTCAATGGCTTGTGTTAGGAGTGGGTTCACATCGCGACGCGTCGGTAGAATAATGGGCAGGATTCGAACCCACGACCTGATTGCGAGAACGATGCCTTAGTCATTAGGCTACCGCCGCCTCTATGTTGTCTTTGGTCTTCATTATATTTTCTAAATAAAATAGAAGACATATCATTCGTTAGTTTAAATACTTTTAGGGCGCGTTTTCGATAATTTATCGTTGGACGACTGTCGTACCTAACTGTTTCCATTATATCGAATGTTAATCGCCACCGTGTCGTTGAAATATTTTATCGTTGAACGACTGTCGTATCTAGCAGTCGCATTATCGGCGTTGCAAACGATGAGATGATATTTTTATCGTGGCTACGATAAATAGTCGCAATAACGATACACGACTTGCCGTCACGATAAGTTGTGACGTTTTTAGGATTCCGTACCTCAATAGTAAAAAACGGAACCCTTACAGGATCACTTTGCTGTCCGTCTGTTCGTCTGTCTGTCAAGACCCTTTATCTCAGGAACGCGTGGAGGTATCAGGTGGAAATATCCAGGTCTGCACTCCCTTGAAGCTATCAAACTTTTAAGTTAACGTAAAAAAAAATCCACCTTTTATTAGAGTTCCGTACCTCAAAAGGAAAAAACGGGACATTTATAGTATCACTTTGTTGTCCGTCCGTCCGTCCGTCTGTCTGACAAGACCATTAATCTCGGGAATGCGTGAAGGTATCGAGTTGAAATTAAAACTATATACGCAGGTCTACAGTATTTTGAAGCTGTAAAAGAATCAAACTTCTAAGTTAACGTAAAAAAAAAATAACGGGCGTTTATTCCGCAAAAAAACGTATATTTCGAGACTCGATTCCTGAACTATTTATAATATGTACCTACAAATTTGTACGGAACCCTCGATGGGTGAGTCCGACTCGCACTTGTTCGGTTTTTTAAAAACTGCGAGACTCGATTCCTGAACTATTTATAATATGTACCTACAAATTTGTACGGAACCCTCGATTGGTGAGTCCGATTCGCACTTGTTCGGTTTTTAAAAACTGCGAGACTCGATTCCTGAACTATTTATAATACGTTGCTACAAATTTGTACGGAACCCTTGGTGGGCGAGTCTTGTCCGCATTATTTTGCGTTTTTCGACTGTCGTGCTAGCCGTTCCCTGTCAGCATTACAAAAAAAGACGTGCACGATAGGTAATCGTTTCGTCCTATATGTGAACACTTCCATTTAAACACACAAGCCACGACGCTTTAAACGACATAATGGAAAAGCGCCCTTAATCATTAGTTAAGATTAAAATCAAGTCTAGGAACTTTCTTCGGCATTAGTATATTTTTACCTTCGTCAAAAGCAGTCAAAGTTGTTAAAAAATTATGAAGGCAGTCTTTTGTAGCTGCAAGAGATTCTCTAACACATTTGTGTGACGTCACGGCAAGTAAAACCCGGCATGTAGCTGCTCGCACTTGGTGAGTCTCTTTCACTCTATCGCCTGTCCAGGAACAACATCTGAAATGAACGGTACAAGATATTTATTCACTTACCTTAAAATTGCTTCAAGAACATATGAATAGTTGGATTTAATGCCTAAGAATTCTTTACCAGTCAACCTTTAGAGGTGCATATAATCTAAAGTAATATAAACTATATTAACTAAAGATAATAAAAGAATTAAAAAATAGATATTAAAAGCTCTTTATGGCAACCAACTTAACCGTTAATGAAAGATAGATAGATAGGGGAGTAAATTTATCGTCGGACCGGCATCCGGTGCAATTACACACATCCATTATAAGCCATACAACACTGAAGTCCAGACAATAATCGATCCGTAGTCCGAGAAAAAAACGACGTATATAAATAACGGCCTAATCCTTCCAAAATGTATTACGCTCATATTTTATTATTTTTCCGTTCAATGTCGTTAAAAATATTATTTGCGTGAATGTCATAAAATTTCAAATAGGTAATCTACTGTTTATCTAATCTAACTTAGAGCTGATGTAACAATACACAAATATAACAGCAAAATATCATCATTTTGCACTTGAATATCAATACACACTTTATAACTTATGAAGTCATGGCTTTACGTCGCTTTAGGGGAGTCCCCCATTTAATCGACACTCATGATAACTGCGTCGTAATTGATACGATAGAATTAAAATGAACTCGACATTTTCTTAGAGCACTTCAAATAACGAAGCAGTAGTAATAAAATTATCCAATCATTTCTTCATTTAAAATAAGCGATCTACTGGACCTTAAATTAAATTACTCACAAGTGGAATACACTTGTTATTGTATATGTTGCAGTAAATTTGATTAATTTAGTGATTATATATACTCACTAAGAGCTTTGCATAATAAAAAAGGATTTTAGGAACTGTGATTATAAGGTTCGAATTAATTATTTTGCCTAGTTATTATGAATAATATCGAGCTAGGCTTGATAAACATTCGCGATTTGTACACATTATAAAATTTTAAATACTACGGGTATTAATCGCGTGAATAATTTAAGGTAAAATACCTGGTTTATTGCTTGAGTCTACCCGTTACCACAGTCGTTGCGATACAGTCGTAACCTCGGGCAGTAAACAAGACTTGCTAGATTATTTTCTAATTTTATAATCTAGCAAGTCTTCGGTATATATCATAATAAAATAGGCATATATCATTCGAAACCAGTAATAGGCATCCAGTAAATCAAGTTCAAAACTATGACAAAACCGAATTAGCCCACCCCGCCTTCACATCGTGCTCTTGCTTATGAGATCCCCAGGGTGTTATTTAATTTAATAACCGGAGGCGCGGAAGGAGCGGTCTTGCCTCCGCCGCCACGGCTTCGGCAACTAGCCTCGGCCGCTGAGGCTCGCATAGATGCCAGCGGTGAGCGAGAAAGTTTGACCTATACAAACTTGACAGTTCATCATCATCAGTCAACAGTGTCACCATAATTACCATTTATCATCAATCATCATCACCAATAATTATTACCAACCATCATCACCAATCATCATCACCCGTCATCATCAATTCGTGATCGATACTTTTCCTAAGATCAACCACCTATTATGAATAAGAGTGAATGAAAATTATTATTTTTGTTATTGACCTTGTCATTATTCATAATGACTAGTTATTATGCATAATCTCGAATTAATCATATTTACTGTAATATATATTCAAATGTATACTACATTTATAACGAAGAAAGATTGGTTAGTTAGTTTAATATAGGTAAGTTTAGTTAAGGATTGTTAGTTATTTTGGAGCTATTGGTGTGTGATATAGGGGTATAATAAAGCTACATTTTATCGCAATAAATAACAAACAAGCAGACGGAGCCGCGGGGAACGTCTAGTCAACAACTAATTATAAATAGTATATATCAAACAATGTCAACAAGTACCTAAATACGAGCCTGTAAAGCCCTTGTTCGTTCCAGTGCTGTATAGGACAGTTAGCGAAAGCGCTAATATTGTGTAGCGCGTCAGCTAAGGAAATGACCAGTTCCGCACTAGGAGGCGGGTGCTCTCTAGATATAGGGGTATAATAAAGCTACATTTTATCGCAATAAATAACAAACAAGCAGACGGAGCCGCGGGGAACGTCTAGTCAACAACTAATTATAAATAGTATATATCAAACAATGTCAACAAGTACCTAAATACGAGCCTGTAAAGCCCTTGTTCGTTCCAGTGCTGTATAGGACAGTTAGCGAAAGCGCTAATATTGTGTAGCGCGTCAGCTAAGGAAATGACCAGTTCCGCACTAGGAGGCGGGTGCTCTCTAGCACCCATGTGCGGCACGGAGACGTACACCTCCCCTCCCTTTTGTGCACGTACTTCCATCTCACTCCTACGCTCCAACAATGACACCGACACATTCGGCTCTAAAAAAACAAGATACATATATCACAAAAAAACATTTGAAAAAATCTTGTCATTGTTATCAAAATACTTTAGCTATCAGTACTGACACGTGTCATGTTTTAAGTAGATTAAATAATGATTGTTTGTTTTTTAAATTGGCTATAATCGATAACCATTGATATTGTAAATATTTGGGAATCATAATTTCATAATTGCGATAACAGATGCAAACATTGTTATGTTTTTATTGAGACACAAACATAAGCGACGAGCGATCCCCGCAGTGTACAACAAGGCTAGATTTATTTACACTTGAATACTCAAACGAACCTTAACTTTGAGTTGTGTCTAAAAGTATTTCTGTTGCTACTATTCACATTTAAATGAGAGTGACCGCATGAGAGTTAACGGCGTCTCAAAAGTGAGCAACGTTCAAGTATTCAGTCATTATTATTTATTTATATGCGTTTAAGTACATAAATAAATAATAATAAAAGGCAATGTTAATAATATTTAAAGATTAGAAATGTATCAGTAGGTTAAGTAGGTAGTTTACCGATTGTCTGGTATAATACAGGCTCTGCCTGGTTTGGGATCTGTTGGTTGTATGTTAGTGCCGGAGGGCCCTTAGAACACCATTCTTTGTGGCTTTTCTTAAAATTCTAGGTACTTAATAATATTAAAGGTACAAAAACTGTGTGCTGCAAGATCATTTTTTGTTTAGAGTTACCTCAGGAAAATGTTAGCCCTTCGCTTCTGCTGTATGTGAATGTAATTAATTTGTTGGGAAAAGTTGGTAAAAAAATATCAACTAACCGCTTACAGGTACATACATTACTACAATCTCGATAAGTAATAAAAAAGCAAATCACGTCACATTACTTCAAATGATTAATAAACTGAGTACATGTTTTACTATTGTTTAAGATATAAAATAATTAAATCACAACAATGTTCCGTAAAACAAGCAATACAGGGTCAGTACAAAGTTATTGTTTGTTTTAATTAGTCTACAAATATGTGTAGTAGTTGCATCAGGTCGAATCGAATGTGAACTTACGAAACGATTGTTTGTATTCCTTGACATTGCCAAAGTCGATGAGAATCTCCATACAATTTTCAATAAAATGTGTTTCGCTTAGCTGTTCTAGCACATCTGACTCCAAAACCTGGAAACAATAAAAGAAAATTATATTTTCAAAATATAAAATTTGAAATTAAAGAAAGTATAATTTACTATACCCGTAATTTATAAAAACTTAACTGAAGACTTAACAACAAAAGTTGGTTTGAATGTTAGTTATGTACATATTATTATGTACTTATGTATTCCTGTCAGTTTTTACCCGACTGTAAAGAAGGGTTATGTTTTCGCGCGTTTCATGTATGTATGTATGTAATATTCTTTTTTACCTCATATTTCACAAACCACTGAACAGATTTATACAATTAAGATGTCCTTAGATTCGTCTTGACCGTCCAATTGTTCTTAGATAGATGACGTTTGAAAACAACAAACATGGCGGCTGTGAGATGTTAAAATAAAGACGTGTGAAAAAAAAATTGCTTCGAATACTGCAATAAGGGTATCAAATTAAAGGGCTTATCTTAAGCATTTCAAAAAGGTATAACATGGTTATGACTCTAATACTAAAATAGTCAGCAATCATTCTTTTTTCAATTTTCAATACTTGACAATAGCTGTGATAAAATTTAGTTGTTACATCTTACAACTACTCAAAAGTGTTTAATTATGTTTATTTTTTTAAGTTATTTTTTTTATTGATATTTTTCTCTTTTCAGAACTTCTTAGTAGATATAATTATTATTACTAGTGCTCGCCTGTGGTCGTAATTCGACCATAATTAATTAATTTATTTATATATATACATATTCTTTTTTTTTTAATATTTGTATTCAGCACTCCTCTATAAGTCTGCGATATTTAATACTCCTTCGTTAAAAGGGGTACAACCTTTTTGCTTCACGTGATAGGTAATATATAGATTGAGTGTGTATCTAATAATGACTAAGTATTGTTCTCATTGTGTAACATTAGTACATTTTGAACAACAACTAGGTTATCAAAATAATGCAGTCAAGAGTCATGTTTACAGTTCATAAATATATATTTATGCGTACCGACAAATGCAAAGACTATTCAAATGTACTTAGAACAATCAGATACTGGTAAAACAAAGTCAAATAATGTATCTACAATTTTTTTAAGGAACCGAATACATTTCGAACCAAAAGATGATGTCTTATAATATTTACGAAATATGTATGGTTATCTACCAATTAATTTGAGACGTTTGTAAGTAATTTTAGGACAATAGTGAGACATTCAATTAATTAAAAACATGATATAGGCGAAACAATTTAAAAGACGAAACTATTTTTAAAAAGTACCTAAGTGTTTCTAAGTGCATAGGTGTTTACTACAACAGCTATACAACTTATATTTGTCAACTAATAGAATAATCTACGAATACAATGCGCTCGAAATACAAACTATGTAATTAGCATTAGCACTATATTTATAAAAAAAAAGTCGCACCGCGACTCGTCTGTTTGCGCTAACTAAGTACAAGCTGTGTTTTAAGAATCGTATACCGCTAATTCAATAATAATTAAAATGGCATTCGAAGATCCTGGGTCAACACCTAGATATATAATACCTGACAAGAATAACAACTTATTCTTGTTAGGTATTAATTTAAAGAGCTGCAGACAAGTATGTTTCAAAATGTTATGTGCAAAGACGTTTCTGTAGCGAAATACTAGAGATTATTCCTCAAGCTTTACAGCCTTATGTACTAACTGACCCGCACAACTTCATCTGCGTAAATTTTTTCCGTTTTTGGAACATTTTTCACTGCTGATCCGCTCCTATTGGTCGTAGCGTGATGTTATATAGCCTACAGCCCTTTTTGATAAATGGGCTATAAATGGTAAAAAAAATACAAATCGGACAAGTAGTTCCTGAGATTATCGCGTTCAAACAAACAAATAAACAAACTCTTCAGCTTTATAATATTGGTATAGATAGAGTTGACCAATTGTTAAGTCACCAATCGTATTTTATTCTAATGCATCTGTGACATCACATTATAACATGTGTATTGAAAAACCTAATAGCAGGATGCAAAGAAGAAAGTGAAAAAAAGTTTGATAGCTATAAATAAAATAGGTAACGTATATTGTTACATAAAACATTGTTGTTTGCCTTATTAAATGGCATATATTATAGTGCAAGTATGAGAATAAGATCACATAGGCTACGGTAACCGCTAACCTTAGCCCTTAACCCCGCAGTTCCTGTACAGTACACCAACCACTTCAATGGCAAGCAATGCCACTTCAGTGCAAAACCTTTATATCTATCTCACGGTAAGGTAAAGTATAGTTTTAGTAGTAGTATTATAATATTTCGTTTATTAAACTAAAGCAAGACTTTTACTGAGCATCACAAAGTAGGTAATGTATGTCAAGTCAAGTCAAAATATTTTATTCATACAAAAAATGCAACGCTTATGAATGTCAGACAAAATTTGGAATAGAATGATTCTACATTTAATGCCAAGTTCGCAAGAGTAAAGCCGTAAGAAATAACTTGGCAATAAAAACTCATGGCCACTTTTTTTAAATGCCATTTTTTACGATATATTTGTATATATACAGTAAAGCCAGTAAGGTGCTGCAACCATTACACCATGAAACTCACGCAAGCAATAACCATAGTACGGAAACTGGTATAATCAAGTTTTAAATGAATTAGCCATTCGGAGCACCAACTTACAAAAATACAGAAGTGGGTAAAGGCAACATGCGATTCGATTATTATATATGATGATGAGTATATTGTTAGTTTTTAACTACACAATACATTTATCATGTTATGTATGTCTTAAAAATAGTGAACGCAACTTTCTTTGTACTATATACATATTACTTAATTTAACTAGTTAAAACGGGTTCAGTACCGAGTCTGTTCCGTTTGTAATGGAAGTCCAACTTTCTGCTAAGTTAAAATGTCAAAACAAGATAAAAATATCTGCCGCGGGCGCACAGACTATGCAGTACAAATGTGCAAAGAAATACAAAAAGGATAAAATTTAAAATATTCGTACGGTGAATTAAAATAGTGACCACCGCCCGTCATCGTTTCGTCAACAAAGTCAACTGGAGTGGTTATATCCATGAACAGGAGATTAATGGTACATAAAATTAAAAACTTGTTTATCACTTACTATTTTGGTAAGACAAGATCATTTAATTTTGATGCCTATTGATAATTGCTGTAATTACGTGACATCCATTGATGATAGATTCATATTCAACTAGCCGTTAAGTTTGAACTGCCATTTCACCCCTTTAAAGATTTGCTTTAGGCTTTATAGCGAGTCAATCACAGTTTCCTCATAAGCCTCTTAAATACACAGATAGCTAATCCTCGCAACTTTGTTCGCGTCACATGAGAGGGCTAGAGAGAGTGGGCACCTACAATACAATCCTAAAGAGCTAAAAACTTCTTTGTTTTATCCACGAACCACTTGAGAACAAATTAAGAAAATTTTGTAACTACAATGCTTATTTAAAAACACGCAAACGGAACCCGGAGAAACATTGTTTGTATGTCTGTAATGGGTATACATACATACATACATACATATCAACCCATAAGATGGCCCACTGCTGGGCACGGGTCTCCCCAGTAGAACCTACTAGTATGTAGATCCTGGGGGTAATTGCCATAATCGCCACGCTTGGCGAGCGGGTTGGCGATCGCAGTAAGGCTTTAAGTACGCAGAGGACGCTGCTGCCCGTCCTCCGGAGTGAAATCCCTTAGTCGCCTTGACGACACCCACGGGTAGAGATGGGGTGGTACTATTCTTAAGCCGGCACCACACGGCATGTAATGGGGGGGGGGGGGGGTAATGGGTATATATATTATTAATGTTAAAAGTATAACATAGGTTATTTTAAGTTACACAGCGCTATGATTCGTAACAGTGAAAGAGGAATAATAGAGGAACGAGCGTGGCTACAATAAAATACTGTGCCTTTAACATTTTAACACCTACACACAAATACCTACATAATATTACGTTTGGTCGCATAATGCCTAATTCGTAAAATGGCACCCGAGTCTTGAAAGGACTAATTCGCGAATGGACTAATTCTTAAAAAGACTAATTCGCGAAATGGCTAATTCTCAAAAGGACTAATTCGTCAAACGGCTAATTCTTAAAAAGACTTATTCGCAAAATGGCCAACTCTTAACGATGTATGACAGAACAAGTCATACATTTACGGGAATAAAAGTTACAACCTATGAAAACATATTAAAGAACGATAACGAATGTTTAAAATTAATAATAACCTAGTAAATTGCAACTAGCGCCATCTAGTTATTTGATGAGTAACTACGTGGTCTGTGTATGATGACAAATGTTAGAAAATAAAAATACTAGGATATTTTCCGGGCCTTGAGGGATGAAATGCAAACAATAAATGAGAAAATATTTTTATTAAAAATAAAAGTCACAGATTATTATTATGAATAAATTTCAAGTCAGCTAGCAAAAGTAATTCTGAAAAAAAAAGTAGATACCTCCTAAATCAAATCTTTCATTAATCAAATCGTTTTTTGTAAATTGTAAATTATTCCTTATCCGTTATTATATGCCTACATTTAGGCATATTATAATAATATTATGTAGGTATTTGTGTGGCGTACTTTGTATTTTAAAGTAACATATTAATAATAAAAAAAAATATATATTTAAAAAGTATTATTACACTATATCGCAAAAAATATTAAAAAACAGTTTGCTGAACACAACCGTTCCATATATCATTCCGTAAAGGCCTATTCAAACCTAAGCGGTATTTACTACCGCCTGCAGTAGAGAAAACCGAGTGGGTAGGTACGCGGTAAAGCTTATAACCTACTAACTATTCCGCTGTAGCCGCGAAACTTCATACTAAACTACCAGAGCAAAACCTGCGCGGTTATACCTCACAGCGGTAGCGAATACCGCTTAGGTTTGAATAGACCTTTAAAATATACGCGCGGTACCTACTTGACTTGCCTCCCAGCAGATTTGATTGCTGAAAATTTGACACTGGACTGATGTGTTTTGACAGGCATATTCCCCCCCCTATCCTCCTCCCTTCGGCGTTGGTGGTTGACTCAGATTAATTACTATTACTGCTCAGTGCTGGTTGATGTACCAGTGTTGCATCTAATCCCCTACCGCCCCCCCTCCTCCTGTGACGCGAACAACTCACACTTGGCCAGTTGAACCAATAGTAATTGTCCCCCCTAAACAAAGTTTTGGAACCACTCTTGATTTTGTTACGTAATATTTTAAACTATGATATCCTAAGGTATTCATTGAAATCAAATAAGGTGAGACCATTTTTGTCTCTCACTAATATGCTTATTGCCTACTATTTGATTATGTGCTACTTGCGGTATTTTGTTGAGGACAAAATAAATTTATTTTCTTTCTTTCTAAGAGCAGTTTTGTTTAAAATTAAATATTTGTATTCATTTAAATAAGGATTAATACCATGTTTATTTAAATACTTTTGCAAATAATGCATTATTATAAAATAAATTTGATTAGCATAAAAATGGCTAATACTTTTTTTTAGATTTTTCAAGAGATCACGTCATACATTATTGTTGTGTAACTTTAACAGTTTACGCAGCGCACGAATATATTTTCCCCGTTTTTGCAACATTTATCATTGTTGTATCGCTCCTATTGAAAATAGCGTGATGTTATAGCCTATTATAGCCTTCCTCGATTAATGGCAAACAAACTCTTCAGCTTTATAATATTGTAACATTAGGTTTGTTTATATTTACGTGAGGTTAATTTTGAAATCCTAACAAAAAATATAACTTCAATGAATCGACTAATTGGTTCTAGTACAGTTTGTTTACTTTTCAACAGCCTGAACCTGTTCACTGGGCATAAATGACTGATACACATAAGAGCATAATTACAATGAAATAAAAGTAGAATTATTAAAAAATAGGCTACGAGTTTTGAGAGACCTGAATATAATTGGTTTTCAATTTGTAGCATAATTACTTGAACAATTAACTGTCGAGTCCTGATCCATACTAATATTATAAATACGAAAGTAACTCTGTCTGACAGTCTCTCTCTCTCTCTCTCTCTCTCAATTTCACTATATATACTACTACCATTATTTTTTTCACATACCCAACATCAACCATTTGGCAGCCCACCCCCCCCCCCTGCCAGCTACACTTGAGTCTAACAAAAAATTGCACTTGAAAGCATAATATTTCACAAACGCATCCATTTAATATAAAAATAATATAAATTAATTTTAAATTATTATTATTTGAATAACTAATGATACCCCACACGATAGGGTAGGGGAGGTACCCTCAAAAAAAATGTTTGTCAAGATTTTATTCCTTGACTTGGCGTATTAAATTACAGCCCTATAGCACTAACAGTATCTGAGCTAAGCTGAAAACGGACGGACGTAATGTGGAACTGATTTTTCACCTTTTAAAAGCTACATTATCAGGTAATCAAATCCCTAAATATTATTAATGTGAACGTTTGAGAGGATATATGGATGTATACATGTTAATGGATGTTTGTTACTTTTTCACGCAAAAACGACTGAATGTTTTTTTATTGATTTATACAATTATGTAGATTATGTATTAGAATCACATATAATATTATAAATGCGAAAGTTTGGATGTATGGATGGAGAAATGGATATTTATTTATTCAATCACGCCTTAACGGGTAAACGGAAAACATAATTTGGCAGAAAGGTAGATATGGGCTTAAAACGTTCCCGTGGGACAATTTTGTTCTTTATTTTCATGTGAAAGCAGTCGCGGGAAACAGCTAGTACAGCTAGTTGTAAAATAAGTATCTACTCTTTATTGTAAGCACACAGAAAGCATAATGACGCGGCTACGAAGGTAGTGATCCATTATAGCAATCAGTAAATTAGAAATTAAGAAAACAGTCGCTAGTTAAAGTATTAGACATAAATAATTATAAGAAACAAATAGATTTTCTCTGTTATTCAATACGTCAATAACTTCATTATTTAATAGATAGATAAACAAATTCACGTGACACTCGTATATTGAATCAATGTTCATTTATCTTGGTAATGAACCAACCAAAGAGATAATTCTTTTTTTAGAACCATATAAATAAATAAAATGTTTGTATGTAACGTCAAAATAACAACTTTTTCATAAATTCATAATCATTTATTTGCTAGATAACACAGTACTTTTTTATTGGCTCCTACACGATTATTTACTAAGGATACAATAATAGTATGAAACAAATAGTCTTCTTCATTTCTTTGGGAAAAGAACACCTATACTTTTTATGCCTTTCTGATTTTCGAAACATTTAAAAACTCCTACCTCCTTCCTGTGAAAACATTTGGATTGTCACAATAAAATACAAATATAAACGTAATTGTTTTTTGACTGATACAATAAGGTCTCAGTCACAGGTTGCACCTATTATAAAATATACCTTTAACCCTACCTAAACTAAAACATCCAGATATATAGACAGAAAAGTACCAAATACTAAAATAGTAACCAGAATATATAATAAAAAGTAATAAGTACCTACCTGCTCAATGTACCTAGTTTATTCTCATTAATTTACAGCAAACTATACACCCAATGATCTTCAAACCGTGTAAACATTTAAAACGTTGATTATATTAACAATACTTAAAATTCTTTTGGAATTTTATTTTTTATCAGAATTTACATGTAGTAGGCATTTATCATTTATATTCTTTTGCTTAAATTTGCAAAATAAAATCACGTATAAAGGAGCCCTTCATCTATACGGCCAAGTACACAATTGCATAGTTAGTTACATATTTAAACTTATAAAATCAATAGAAGTAGGTATTTCAAATATTACCATACGTCGTTTGTTTTAATTATAATAGATATGGCAAATGATTTGTATGTTAATTTATGTTCAAATATAAATAAATCAAGATAAGCATATCCGCATGAATCACGAACAGGAAATTGGCGCTTAAAAGTGATATAATTAACTTAATTATACTACAATTCTACACTTAGATAATCAAGTATACAATACACACAAAAATAAAATTAAAGCCTAGTCATAGTATAATTGATAAATTTTGTATAGGCATGACTTAAAAGGATACAATAAATAAGAGACTTCCTACAAATACTCACACATTTTACTAAAAAATAATCATAAACATTTAAAGAGATACACACCGAGATACTAGTGGTACCTTAAAGAAGACAAAGGCTAGGCCCGCACTGCAAAATCTCATTTTTATTATTTCCAAGTTTATTTTCAGTAAAATGCATTTATTCACCAAATCAAGAATTTGTGTGTAGAAAATTACGAAAATAAAGCCGGTAAGTTTCTTTTCACAATGCGGGCGAATATTAATCTTAGGTGAAGTCAGACTAAAGGCGCTATTCCATTAGGTAAGTAACTTGTACAAAAGATTGAAATCAACAGTGTTTTGTTCTTGATGATATGAACATGTTTCCAATGCAAGCAACGCATTGTACGCACATGTGAAATCTAATAGAATAGCGCCTTTAATTTGATTTCCCTGGATACTCAAACAATACTCAACGTATTAAAACAAAGTCTTTCCTTGCACATTTATGTAACAGTAAACATGTGAATTAACGGCTTCTCAAAACTAAATGACGTTTGAGTATTTAATCTAATACAAACAGGTAAATAGTGATATCTAAACTAAATTATATGGCACGAAATCGCAGCCATATACCTCCTTTATTCTTCAGCATGACACTCCTCGGGTCGTATTGTATACTCGGGGTTGTGAGGGCGCATGGCTCCACTTCAAACGAACTCAGTATTATGGCCAGGCCGGCCGCTACCGTCAGCTGAGCAAACCGGGCACCTGCATATTAAAACGCAATTATATACTTATAATAAAGGTAAGATAAAATACAAGTTTAGGCAAAGTTAATTTGATAATTGAGTATACCTGGTCTCTCCATATAAAAATCCAATTATGTTTAATAGTAAACGTATTATTATACTAAGAGGACCAGGAATCTGATAGCTATTACGATCTCATGCAATAGTGCGTTCGCGATTGCTATCTCGGCTATACATAACAGGTAACATTACAAAGTAGCCTAAGATGTTTAAGCACGTAAAAAACTTAAATTACATTATTTTGTAGTAATTCAAGTTCAAGAGTAGTAGATAATGAGGGTAGAGATCGAAAGAAAAAGCCATTATAGCATTTAAGAAATCTTCACTAGATTTGACTCAAGGTCCTTAAGAAATGAATACAAACGTTACAAACAACTTTTAAGACCATGGTTTAAAAAAAAAACAAATATGTCTCATTCTTTTCTTATGCGTTGTGCAAATAATTATATTTTTATAAATATTTCTCTTTGTTATACTGGTGCATAATTATTACTGGGATCATTCATTTGTAGGTACTTTAAAGCCCTCAAAGTCGAATGTGAACATGTCGACATGTACAAGTAGGTATTAAGCGACATGTCTGACAACATTCGTTCTGTTAATACGTCGCTGTATGTACAGACTAACACAAAAACAGATCTTTTGTCACAAAGTATCAGATTTCCATTGCAACGCATTCTGAATATAAGCCGTCCAAATGCAAACCCTCTTGCTTTACTCACTTATGCTTATTTACAGAGAACACTGTCTTTACTTTGTTTTGTTTGTTTGAATTCAAGCTCAAGTTTTGTAAACACTTGAGAGACAGACACTTACAAAACAATGAACTTCGTTTTAAATAATAATATTTGTTTTATATCTACACAAAGAGAACAAAAGAATGTTTAAAATATAAGTTACCTCAACTCTTACACTGTTATTATAAAACATCTTTTATAATCTATAGGTAAATTGAATCTAGATATAATAGAAATTATTTTAATAGGTACATACCTGGACAATTCCTTGGTCCATCACCATAAGCCAAGAAGCCTGGTGGACATAAGTTCTCATCAAACCGACTTGGATCAAATTTATTCGGATTAGGAAAGTGTCGCTCGTCACGTTGTATGCACTGAATGGGTATGAGAACTACATCTTTTGCCTTCATACTCAATTCTCCATTAAGTGTACATGGAGCTGTGCAAAGCCTGGTCGTCATCGGCGTCGACGGGTGCAACCTTAACGTCTCCGCAACTACCTTAGCAACGAAACGCATTGCAACAACCGCATCATAACTCAGTTCTTTATAATTATTTATGCATTCTCTTATCTCTCTTCTTGCATCATCTTGTATTTCTCTATTTTTCGCTAATTCGTACAAACAAAAGGATAAAGTGGTGGATGATGTCTCCAAGCCCGCCAACATAAATATGAAAGAGTTAGAAGTTATTAAGGCATCAGTCATTGAAAAGCCAGACTCATTATTCTGTTCATTTAGCATCAGTTGAAGAAAATCGTGTCTTTGAACGCCAGATCGCCTTTCTGTCAGGACTTGGCTAATAATATTGGTAAAGAATATTTCTACATCAGGCGAGTAAGATCTGAGATTCAAAAATTTAAACAATCGTGGGAAGAATGTACGACAATAGCGTTTCAGTAATGTATTTCGGTCAATTTTAAACATTTTTTGCGACATCTTCAAAAACGGTGATTCGGGGTTTTTTAGTGAGCCGGGATCTACCCCAAAGGCACAGCTGCCTATAACATCGGTAGTAAATCGCGTCATTACATTGGGTACATTGACAGCATCTACAGGTTCATTTGATAGTACATCTTTCAAAGTACGACCGCAAGCAGCTATCAATGGAAACATTGCCTTCATCTTAGCTGAAGAAAATGTAGGAGTGACGATATGTCTCATCGCTTTCCATTCAGCACCACTCATATTAGCAAGGTTTCGCAGCAGAGGCTCGCGCTGTATGTCTGTTGAAACAGACACTCGGTCACTAAAGCATTGAAACTCCTTTGATAATATAGTTTTAACTATATCCAAGTCAATAACCATCAAAGTAGGTCTACGAGCTTGAAAAATGCCAACATACTTCTCGTCTCTGTATTCATCATAAATTTTTTTTAACATAGTTGAGTAACTTCTCTTCATTGTAAATGTAGCTCCAAAATTACCGAATATCGGACAAGGCTCCCTGTAAGGCACATTCCTAAATAACCAGTACTTTCTTCCTTTTGTAGAATAATGAAAAATAGTTAATAATATAAATAATGATAACAAAATCACCAGCAAAGCAACACAGATCCACATTTTCACTTATTATGCGCAATTCTCTGGTTTGAATAGAAAAAAATGGTATGTTTAAAACATTAGAAATGTAAACCGCACCGGCTTTGGGAACGTGTGTAAACAACGCGGCGCGCGAGCATTCGTGGTGTAGCCGACAATGCCTGCGCTTGCGGCAGCGGCCTGTGATCAAATGATTGTATCGGCAGCGGCAGCGGCAGCGTGCACTGCACTAAGATAAGCCCTACGCGGTCGTAGCGAGCGAGCCGTACGACAAGCGACGACGCCATGCACTCAAGGCCGTGAGTGTTGATGTACTATTATAGTTATACCCGTGACTCGAATATAATTACCACATATCGATTCATTCGACGTCTATTGTATTCTAAAACGTGAATAATAATAAGAAACACCTTATACACATTTGTGGGTCATCTCCTTTAAAATGTTGATTCAACAATAGAAATTTCATTCGTAAGTATATTTACAACTAAACACAACGTATTACAGAGCTGGAGACGTCTGTGCTGTACATTTTTACCATAGGTATGGTCAGAGCATTCTTTGGGAGTCCTTTCTAACGACCTGGATCTCCATTCCTTTTTAAATTATGTATCTGGTATCTACTTGTAGTAACAGTAACAGTATAATAATAGTGAACACATTGCTCTAAAATAAAAACTCGTATCTATCAATCTGTTCATAAATAGTGTAATTAATTTGAATTTCCGGATTAAATACTTTATCCATATTTTTTCATAAACACAATACTTTATCATTAACATAAAAATGAAAATCAGTTTAGGAGAATTTTGTCATTAAATATACTTAGAGTAGTTTACAAAGTTGTAACCTTGATGTGACAAACATATAAAAAACATTCGCAAATTGCACGTGTTTTAACCTTCTAACAATAGAATACTTACTCATATTATTATGTCTTGCGTTACGAAGATTTAGGGGTCAGACTACAATTGATGATTTAGTAAGGTGAGAAAATAGCCTGCCTGCAGTTTCTGCTAACCACAATATAAGTTGTGGTTACAATTTCAATATTCATTTACTACGTCTTGCCTCAGTCGGGGAGAATATTTAAATAGATACATAGAATTTGTTCTACCCATTTAAGCCATATGCAGTACACTGAACTGGTATAGAATAGCCATACATTAATACCGCTTGATAAATCTGCTGACTGACATAAGACTAATCTGATACCTACTGGATTAACGTTGGCTAAAGCTGACTGGCAGATAAGAGCAGATGGCAAAGTCTTATAAGTACCTAGAGTAGGTACTTATAAGACTTTGCCATCTGCTCTTATATCACAATAAACTCACAAGACAACATATTAAGCTCGACTTATGTTCGTGATAACCACATATTATAAGGGCAATAGCACGAGTCTATTAAAAGTTATTCCTTGGGGGAAATAATTGAACGACACACGTTAAATTAAAGACCACTTGTCAATTTCATTTTATTTTTATGTCTGTGGTTGATCTAACAAAGGGTATTTTCAAAGCTAAATAATTTAATAATTTAATCATCGTAATTCGTGACCGTCAAGTATGCGTGTTTATTTTTTACAATAATAAGTACTTACATGTAATTTATGGCAGGAGGCCAGTGGGTATTGTGTTGTATTTATTAAGTGAGCTAGAGTGTTTAAGCTTAGGTAAGTATGTTTACAACTGACTGGAGTGCATTCTTTGTTGACTTTAACTTGTTTCAAAATAATTCTAATCAATAATTCCTTGAAAATAATGTATTACATCCTATCCTCTATTGGCTAAATGTGTCTTCTAGGCTAAAACAATACTATATCTAGATGTTATCAAATTTTATGCGAATACATGAATGCTTTTGGTCATTTGTAAAACAAAAAATACGCAATAGCAGTATTTATCCAGCTTCCATGCATTACCGTGGCGATATGACTTCTAAGACCATTTTACATTTATAATATTAATTAAATCTTGGCTATAATTTGGCACACACAACTACCATAAATATGAATGAACATGAATGCAATTTTTAGTGAGTGCAGTATTGGCCAAAGTTACTAAATAAGTCAATGTACGCCCGCTGACTAACACATAGTAAACAAAGTTAATTCATATGATAACATAACATTCATACAAAAACAAATTGCGAGTGCTTTACAAGAAATGCGGATCAACACGGTATTCCCAGCTTGCAGAAACGTTGACTTTCCGTTTGCTATAACTTGCTATACTTGGTAAGTAATAGCACAATGCTATTTTCATAACGCCTTGCGTCTATAGTCGGCGTGTGGTCCCATTTGTATGCGCAACTAGTATTCGTAATTTAATTTTATAGTTCTTTATAACGCATTCTCTCTGATGTGGTGTATATTTGCATAAGTAAGCCCTTGGCATCAATGAATTATTTATGGGTAAAATTTTTTTTTACAAAAAACATCTAACCGTTTTTAAACACGGTTGATTCGCTTACATTTATTGAGGAGTTTCGTTGTTTCTCTCCGAAACTTATTATCAGAACTTAATGAAATTCATATGAGACCATTACGGAATAAACTTTTTTAGAACAACAAAAAATAATGTTGAAAATCCGCCTATATATGACGGAGCCCGAACATATATAAAAAAATACAAACATCCGAATTGAGAACCTCCCTCTGTTTAAAGTTGGTTAAAAAGAAAAATTGTAATCTGTGTTAACATAAATGTTTCAATATGGTATTCCCGGTGGCGAAGTGGTTAACGACGAGACGG
Organism: Herminia tarsipennalis; assembly: GCA_945859575.2. NCBI lineage: Eukaryota > Metazoa > Arthropoda > Insecta > Lepidoptera > Erebidae > Herminia > Herminia tarsipennalis. The sequence continues at coordinate 15,351,052 of OX243840.2, forward strand.
TACCTCAGTTATACGATACGCGGTTTTGAATCCCGTACCAGTCATTTTTTCCTTCATACATTGAATACTTTAGCAAGATAGATAGTTTTACATTTACAATAAATTTTTAGCTAATAAACATCCACAAATCGTTTCACATTACCAATAAAAGCATTTTGTTATTGAGCAGATTTTTCTCAAGCTGACACTAGATATTTATCTAGAGACATTCGGGTTGTTGACCGAATATTATTTACCTGTTCTGATGCAACAAAAACAATAATTTCCTGGAATAGATATTGGAGACGTCAAAATTGATTTTTCAGTAGGTTATCAAATCAACAAGAATTTATTTCAGAAAGTGTTATCACAAAAACACTTAGGTATTCATCCACTTCATTTTATCGATATAGTCCCACTCAACAGACGTTAAAAGAATGTGTTAGTCATGAATTTATATACGTTTAATATACAGGTGCGGCTAAATTAAATTAAATTCTTTTAATGATATCTACACCGGATACCATGCAAGCTCTTGGCAACCGGTGCAGGTGTAGGTAATTTTGGTACTTTGATTTTGGTAAACAAGCGTTTACTTACCAAAATCAAAGTACCAAACATTTTTGTATATTGTTTTAATCACTCCAGTATTTCCCAATTTAAAAAAAAAACATATTAAATATCTATAAAGTGGATCGAAACGTCGGGTAAATAAAAGGTTTAAGTCCTGATGTACTTACCTATTATTATCTAATTACGAGGGCTGTTTGAAAGTTCTCGCCGTAACCTAGATTTTTGTGTAGTATCAAAATAAATTTATATTCATTTGATAGCTTGATATTTCAACTATTTGTATTTTAAGTTTCATTTTTAATTATTTTGTTACGACTTTTGTTTGAACGAATCTGTTTACATCTCGGAAAATGGGTAAAAATTTAATCAGAGCAGTGACTCAATACTTTGTTAAAAAAAATATGAAGACAAACCAAATTGAGGTACATGTAAATTATACTATTAGAGGGCCTTCGTATTAAACAAAGAAAAAGTTGATAGCGTTGTTTAAACAGCGCAAAGATGATCTGAGGAGCGGCAGGCTTGCGACGCCCACTTCTTGAGAAAACATCGATAAAAGTCAAAATATGTTTCAGAAGACCAAATATTAAATTTCTTGGATGAATCTGGCGTTATTTCTAATGAATACTAGTTAATTTTTGAGGTAATTTAAAACCACTATAAAGTTTGGATTCTACACTATATTTTTGAAACATCGCGATTCAGCTCCGCATCGGCCAAAAAAGCGATATAAAATGATTATTTCCAAAGGACAAACTATTACAGGTCAATACTATACAACTTGTTAGAAAATTTGCCGAAAATCTCGCGAAAATATACCAGGATTGGCCAAAAGAAGATCACTTTTCATCAGGTTAATACCCCCGTGCACAGGCCTTTTGTTGCCATGTCTGAACACCATGAACACCGATTAAAAGTAATAAACGACCATCTTAATCGACTCGAAATAGTTTTATCAGACCATTATCTGTTTCTTAATAGAAAGAACACATGGTTGTCCAACATTTTTCAACCAAGGAAGAGGCTGAGACAGACGGACGATTTTTCGAGGATTTTCAAGAATAATAATTTTCAAAGGAATTTGTACAAAATTTTCGTACTTCTCATTTGCTCAGCTGTTACTCGTAAACTTGTAAAGCCTTCTTAGCTGTGATAGTTTTCCTTTTAATTTTACTATAAATGCTACTACCGCAAACTTTTTCACATACTCCACATAATTATACCATTTAGCTAGCGGGACATTTAACTTTAACAAAAATTTGCACTTTAAATCTCAATGTTTCACAAACGGATCCCTAAATATAAAAATGGTCTTTCCAACCCCTAAATGTTTTTAAAACACCTATCTAACGATACCCCACAGAATGGAGTAGGTGGAAAAGAAAATCACATCCCCACTTTACTTAAAGGGGAGGTAGGTAAAAAAATGTTTTTCAAGATTTTATTCTTTTACTTTGTCGGCGCAAATAAATATGTGTATCGATGCAAAATACAGCCTTCTAGCACAAACAGTCTCTAAGCAAAGCCGCGGACGGACGGACGGACGGACGAATGGACGAACGGATTCGGAACACTAAAAAACGAAAATTACAAACAATAATAATACAATTACTTACATCTGAACGAGGTGTAGCTCGTGAGGCAATAGACACAAGGATTTCTGCTGCAGCGGCACGCACGGCGTTCGCTTCTCCACGATGAGAAAATATTTTCGCCGCAAATTCAGAAAGCGACGAGTCTTGTATAGCTATTAAATAAAAATAATTATTACTCACAGACTATTAATACACTTTATGTATAATCTGGATGTAGAGTTGGATAGTTCTATGGTATGTTCCGTTACAAAGTGTAAAAGGCGCATTTGCATAAAATAATTAGAATTAAAGTATGGTTACTTAAAAAATTGCCACTTATACCAAAAAAAAGGGCTCGCTATTCCCGCAATAGATATTTATACCCTATTGTTTATCTAATAACAGCGACAGATGCATTGTATTGTAGTCCTTAACAGGCAGTTATAATAACTATTACATCTATACTTATATTATAAAACTAAAGAGTTTGTTTGTTTATATGTTTGAACGCGATAACCTCAGGAACTACTTGCTTGCATTAAAAAAATATTTTACTCTTGGATAACCCATTTATCGAGAAAGGCTATAGGATATATAACATCACGTTACGGCCAAAATAGAAGCAGAGCGGCAAAAAAAATGTTGCAAAACGGAGAAATTAACGCAGACGAAGTTGCGCGGGTCAGCTAATGATATATATAATTTGGTTCAGCTGTAATTATAGTATCAAGGTATTTGAACAGCTGCAAATAATAATCACAATATACAATGACCACATAGATATTCGAGGATGCACCTAAGATGTACGTAAATATAATAAGACACATAACTTCTCAGGTAGATCCTAGTACACACCTTGAAGTAAATGGGGCTGCATTTGAGCGTAGTACGCGAGAGTTGCGATCACGTGTAGTGCAGCTACGCGTAGCTCTGCGCGGAAACCGCTTGCACTTTTAACCGTTGCCGACACCACGTCACTGTTGAACAGCTCGCTCCATCTCTGGCATGACAGAAACAAAGATTTTATAGTGTAGAAAAATATTTTATAGAGTAGTTCCATTCAGGCGCGGTTCCACCATTGTGTGCACTCAAAGAGCATAAAACCACGTACCAGGATCATTTTTCGGGAGGGGTTTTGATAATTTCGATGGGGGTTTTACACTTTTTACAAGTTTGGGGGGCTGGTTGGGAAGGGAGTTCTCTGGTTCATCTGGGTGTAACCTAAACCACTGACCTCTATAGCAGGATTCCCAAACTGGGTTCCACGGAACCCTGGAGTTCCGTAAAACAGTCGCCAGGGAAAAAACCAAAATCATAACTAGTGATAACTAGAGATTTGGTTTTTTTTTATGTATGTTCGAGCGTAACTACGTCATATAGATTTTCAAAAAAATCTTTTGTTCGAAAGAGGTTTATTCCGAAATGGTCCCATATAAATTTCGTATAGATCTGACGATAAGTTTCGGAGGCAGACAACGAAACTCCTCAATAAATGCCTCCAAATCAACCGTCATTGAATTCGGTTATATGTTTTTTGTTAAAAAAATGTTTTCATACAATCATCCGAATTGAGAACCTCCCCCTTTTTCAAGTCGGTTAAATGCTCACAGTGCACTCATTCGATTCGGCATTAGAAACTGCTATTACTTTGTAAAGGTTACTAATACTGTAGAGGTCAGAAACATTAACAGTTTAAGTATGGGGTGTTACCTGAACAGGCAAAGATTCTCTGTGAATTTGCCTCAATAGTGCCAACAAAGACAGCATCGCATCCAACCTGCACGCTTGGCCTTTACACCCCCCAACTGGAGCACAACCGATGAAAGTCTTCGACACCAGTTTCAGACATTCAATCAGGGTATCTTCAGAAAGCTTAGAGTAACGGGAGTTTAGCGCATATTTTAAACAACGCATCAACTCATTCAGGTAACCTAAAAGCAAATAAACACTTCAATAAACACTATCGTATCTTGCATAAAAATGAAGTATCTTGAATAGTAGTAAGCCTGAACTAAATCTGGCAAACATTATTTGCCATGACTAGTTACAAAGCGGTTTGCGCGAATGAAGGCAGCAGCGAGCCTGGACTGTGTGCGACAAGAAAGGAAATATATTATGTTTCGATATAGGTCAACTCGTAGCCAGGCCGTAACATATAATTATTCTGCTGTCCAGCAAGAAAAAATAACAGGAAACTGTATATCGAGGAATCGACATGCGTAGTGGAAATTGGGTTCCAGTTGAAAACCAGCGCCAGGTTCTGTCAACTTGGCAAAATGCTGAACTGGACATCCATTTGTTGCAACCACGAGGCACAACTTTTATAATTATAGTGTTTTAATTGTAATTAAGTTCTGTAAAGTTGTGACAAATGGTGCATCAAATAAATGCTTCTTTCCTAAATAGAAGATACAATTTTGCGCTCATATAAAAAAATATACGTTTATTAAATAAACGTGTATTTTTTATAGACTAGGTTATTTTTATGGAGTTCAATATTTTCGGCTCCAAAACGACTACAAATTCACGGTGTAAGTATAATATAAATATCTTACCTAACAAGTGAAAATTCTTCAAATCGATTTTATCCAAGCACGCTAGCAATATTTTAATCAGACTTTCCATTTTATGGTTATTGCAATCATCATGTTCCAATGTGACAATACATCGTGTCAGTACTTTTACTATGTGTATGTGTAATTGTGTGACTTCTATACTTTCTTGCAATGTTTGTTGAGGATAAAGCTCGTTGCGACTCAATGTAGAAATAATATTTGCGTCCTTGCCAATGAACGAGGACTTTATCCATGACATTGTTCCATCTAAAAATAACAATTAATTTTAGGATTCCGTAGCCAAAATGACAAAACGGAACCCTCATAATTTCCCTACGTCCGCCTGTCTGTCTGTCTGTCCGTCCCCAGGTTAGCTCAAAGACCCTTAGAATTAAAAAGCTGTACTTGTAGTGATACACTTATTAATTGCGCCATAAAATCTAGAAAAAGAAATGTTTTTCGGATCTACACGTAAAGTGGGGTAGCGATTTCTTTTTCTCAGCTACTCCATCATGTGGGGTGTCGTGGTATAGGTCTTTTAAAAGGTATTATCTATACAAATGCATGTTGCGGTTTCAACGGTCAGGCAAGCAAACACAAAAATGATTTCGAACTTACCGCTGTTAGGCACATTATCCATGTAAGCAATAACAAAATGCAGCAAGGAACAAAGTAGTGTAGTATCACGAGACGAAGCAGGAGGCGAACAAAAGAACCTCTTTGTGTGGTGCCAGGGTAGCGAGCTAAATTCCTTCATACTTATATTTGCAGAAGGCACTAAATACACATAGCTAAAAATAAAAGTAGTGTTAAAAAAATAATTAAAAATAGTGTACTGCGCTTTGTCACACTGTGAAGTTGCGATGATTACAAATTTTTACTAATTTATTGCACGCGCTAAATAAACGTCTACAAATTTATATTAAATTAAGTAAAGAACTTATTTAATAATGACAGCTAACACATGGAAAAATTAATAATGACTACAGTGAAAATAAAGAAATGTTCATTAATCAGGCAATAGTACGCCATAACGAGATCCAAATAAATGTGTTATTCCACAATGTAACGTCTGTAAGAAATTATAGTCATCAAAATAAACACTAAAAGTAATGATATGACGATTCCGAGTTATGACGTCACGCCTCAGTATTCCATACAATTATTTATAGAGCGTGTCGTTTTGACATTTCATAAAAATATACTGATTTGACTTCCACAGTCACAGTTATCATCCCCATTATGTACCTACTTATGCGAAAATGTATGCCACAGACACAGAGACCTAGCTGTTAGCAGATGCTGATAATTTAAAAAGTAGGTACAAATTGTCTTAATATTTCATTCCATTTTCAAAATATAATAGAAGACTACTATTCTGGTTAAAATTCTGTTACTAAAGTATTATGCATAAGGAAATAAAAATAAATTACATATACTACTGGAGCGATTTTACTAGGGGAAGGATGCATGTGACTTTGACGGAGCTGCAAGGAATAGCTAAAAGTTAATTTCAAATATAAATAATTTACTTAAAATACTGACCTTTCCAAAACATAAAGAGCTTCAATAACTTGTCTATGTGTGGTTGAGTTCTGCAATGCCTGCAGTGCTCTAGTACAGCTAAACAAGGGGCAAGCAGTTTGCAAAGCGGACAGGTCTCGCGGCGTAGCTCTGAGGGCCAGAGGAGACACTGGAGGCGGGGAAGACAGAAGCTTAGGACCACCTGTATGTGCGCACCACCAACGTACGCGAATTGCCGTCCGCCATTCTTCCTCGGCCAGAAGCCATTCTAGATGGGATTGAATATAATTAGTCAGGTATATTTTTATACTCAATACAGGTCGCGGTTTCAAAACCCGTGCAATCGCGTGTTTTGTATTGTTTAATCATGAGCTCAAAGTTGCTGTAGAAAGACATCGCGGCATCCAACAATCCGCGTTGAGCCCGAGCGGTTAATTACACGAACCTATCCTCTTTCAATAAAGGCTTGTGCCCTAGTAGTGAAAAGATTTTAAAGACGTGGAGAAATTTACTTTTATATACAACTAATTTCAATATATGCAGGCAGCTAAACATATTGCACAAGAAATCCTTAAAGAAAGATCATCCATAAACTCATATAAGTAGGTCATAAATATTGAACCTGGCGACATTCAACTGTATCTGAATGCCAAGAAACATCTTTATACGATATCCTGAGAATAAATTTAAAGTTTATATATAGGAGTATTTACGCACGTCATTTAAATTCAACATAAGCTTTTGGTGATCCAACCATATATCAATTAGAAATCCGATATGTAGCCGGCTTATAAATTAAACAAGAATTCTACGAATGGTTTCGAAGTTTACATAGTAGTTACCTATCGTAAAAACGTGAACTGCATAGGTAATTTTAAAAAAATATCTTTAATTTTTAAGACCCGTTTGACACTTGTATTTTACTATTAGTTACTTGTTTTTACTATACATATTTCTAAAACTAGCTGACCGGCGGAACTTCGTCTGCATAATTTTTCCCCGTCTTTGCAACATTTTTCAGTGCTGCTCCGCTCCTATTGGTCGTAGCGTGATGTTATATAGCAATTCGGACCAGTAGTTCCTGAGATTATCGCGTTCAAACAAACAGAAACTCTTCAGCTTTAAAATATTAGTTTAGATAAAAGGTAATTTATATAATCCGACTTTGTTATGACCGATTAACCTCATTTTTTGAATGCCAATGTCTGGCAGAATAATAATAATTATTATTATATCTTGGGACAACTCACACAACGTCATTTGATCCCAAACTAAGCAGAGCTTGTACTATGGAAACCAGACAACTAATAAACATACTTATATATTTCTAAATACATAACATGTCAATGTACATTTATAGATAAATAACACCCAGACACAGAATTAAACCATAGTGCTCATCACACGAAGTTTTATGCTGGGTGGGGATGGAACCCACGACCTACAGCTTAGTAGTCAGGGTCACTAACCACTAGACCAACATTCCAGTATATAAGCAAAATTCTTTTTTTTTTTTTTATTTTTATAATGTATACCCCCCATGACACAAACAAAATATTGATTAGCTGATTAAATAAATAATAATATAATTTATAACTTTATTAATTTAAACACTTCGCGTGTAAACGTAAAATCAAATCAATGAGTTAATGTGACAAGTGATGTGCCGTGTGGTGCCGCCTTAAGAATAGTACCACCCCATCTCTTCCCGTGGGTGTCGTCAAGGCGACTAAGGGATTTCACACCGGAGGACGGGCAGCAGCGTCCTCTGCGTACTTAAAGCCTTACTGCGATCGCCAACCCGCTCGCCAAGCGTGGCGATTATGGCAATTACCCCCAGGATCTACTGGGGAGACCCGTGCCCAGCAGTGGGCCATCATATGGGTTGATATGAAATGTGTAAATATAAAATTAAATAATTATTATAAGTGTGACATGCTATAAGTGACATAAGTTCGTAACGTAAAATATTAGCTCAAACACTCTCTCAGTAAGTGCAAAATTTTATAACAAACAACATCGATAAAAACTGATCCATTTCACATTTATCACGATCATTTGTCGATAGCATGTATCAAAAAAAGAAATATTACCTCACTTAATGACATCAGTGTGGAGACGTAGTAATAGGTATAATAAACCAGCTAAGCGTGTAAAAAGGGTTCCATCTTTATTAATTTAATCATTTAATTTTAAATTTCATGAAATCTAGATTGCATCTGTGAGAGTTCGCTATAATAATAATTTGTTCATTTCTCCTCACAAAGTTCATACAATACATAATAACTTAAAGTAGTAGATGCAAGAGGTCTTAGTATATCTATTTGTGAGATCGGGTATAGCGCCCATAGTGCAATACATTAAGTGAAAAATTCAAATGTCTCCCTAGATTATTATTACGTTACTAGCTGTCCCGCGCAACTTCGTCTGTGTAAATTTTCCCCGTTTTTGTAACATTTTTTCTTGCTGCGTGATGTTATATAGCCTAATGGGCTACCCAATAGAGAAAAAAAAAATCAATTCCTGAGATTACCTATTCACCTTCAGCTATATAATATTAGTATAGATTATAAATGTTAGGGATGGACAATCCTTATCACTTAGGGGTATGAAAAATAGATTGTGGCCGATTCTCAGACCTATGCATATAAAATTTCATAAAAATCGGTCTAGCCGTTTCGGAGGAGTATTGTAACTAACATTGTGACACGATCATTTTATATATAAGATATGCAGATAGGTACCACGGTTGGGGGTTTCCCCTTAAATTTAGGCTAACCAGCGAGACTAACATTTGACCCGTCTCCCATCGCGTTTGGTTGGTTTTCTTTTTGTAAACATTAGTATAGGGGATTTTTATTTAGAAAGGAAAAAAGAAGTTAGCAACCCTGATATGTACAGCCCTGTGAAGGTAGGAAGCGAAATCTTAGTAATACAATTCTTTTGCCACAGTTCGGGTACGGAACCTTAACAAAAAATCGAAACGCGCGAAATATAAATAAACACTGATTACAATCATTCAGATGTTAAATTATGTATTGCCTCTTTGTGCATAGAATGACATCATCCTACTGATATTATAAAACTGAAAGTTAGTGAGGATCGATGAATGGATATTTGTCACTCTTTCCCGCAAAAACTACTGAACGGATTTTGTCGAAATTTTACAACACTATGTACATGGGCAGATCTAAGATCCTGATACGAATTCTGGGGGATAGGGGGATGCACGAGAGGCAAACCAGTGCCGATTCTAATACATACTTATGATCATTTCGTTTTTCCCGACAAGTGTGAGTTGCATGCACAATGGGGTGCACCAAAAAAATCGTTCTTGTGGGGGGGGCAAGAGGCAAAAAGGCAAAGAAATTCAATACAATACAAGACATTTCGTACACGAAACAACCGTCTGGGGCACGTGCCCCCCTGGATCCGCTTATCGTAGTGTGCGACTATCTATCTATCTATACTAATATTATAAAGAGGTAAAGTTTGTGAGTTTGTGAGGTTGTAGGGGGTAATCTCTGGATATACTGAACCGATTCTAAAATTTCTTGAAATTACCTATTCGCCAGCGACTTAATTTGCGCGCTCTCGCTACACTCTATTCAATTCTTAATTCTCCTACTGCCCTCTTATACTTGACTTCCGATTTCCAATACTCGCACTCCTCTCACAGTATCTCCTGGATTCCTCGCACCTCGTTAACTCTTTACTTGTTCAGTCTGTTTTCCTCTGGAATGCGCTGCCCCCCGAAATTAGATTGGCACCTAATCGCCTTAATTTTAAATGGAAAGCACGTACTCTGTTCCTTGATGAACTGGTTGAATCACCACAATTTGTAATTTATATGTTACTAGCTTTCGCCCGCGGCTCCGCCCGCGTGAATGTCGGTTATCGCGATAAAAACTATCCTATGTCCTTCCCCGGGACTCAAACTATCTCCATACCAAATTTCATCTAAATCGGTTTAGCTGTTTGAGCGTGAAAGCGTAACAGACAGACAGACAGACAGACAGACAGACAGACAGACAGAGTTACTTTCACATTTATAATATTAGTATGGATATTATGTCGATTCCATTATTTATGTATTTATCGTATGTAGTTTTAAAGGTATATTATGTTTTATGTAAGTATGTTTAATAAGGATTATAATACTTTTAGTTTTATTTGTATGGTTTAATGTAATGTCAACGCTTCATTTCTACATTGGCCTAAGGTACACTGGCAGAGAATACTTTTAGCATTAAGTCCGCCTTTGTACAATCAGCATAAAGTTTTAATAAATAAATAAAATACCGGTCTATGACGTCACTGTTTTTTTTAGTGAAATTACTTCTTTTTTATATGATTAATGATAAGAAATTTTACTTAACAAAAAAATTATTCGGGACTCAATCGTTGGTAGTTTAAATGCTAGTTTTATTGACTAATTAGTAGTTTAGATTTTTTTGATTACCTAAGAAACCAGCCTATTGACCTAATTCTTTCTTTTAGTTGGGTGGCTATTAATTTTGTATACATACGAGTTTATACAGCATGCGACGTAGAAATACACTATACATAGTCCGTTCACATACATATGGTCCTTGGCCTAAAAGGTGGTAGAAGAATCTGAAGATGGCTGAAGCTCATTAGATAAGCAATAAGTAGAATCATGTTGGGTTTATTTACCTCTTAAATGCGCCTGTGCAAAGATGTAGTCGCATTTTTCCCAATGTTATTAAATCTTCTTGGGTTAATTAGCTAATAAAGATATTTGAAGTTTGCTGATAACTTCGCAGTTAAACAATCGTGTTTGTAGTATTATGCTAATATTTAATCTCAAAATTAACCTGTTCAATATTAATTTAACAAAGATAGATATAATTAAAAATGAGAAAATTAAAAATGTGACGCGATTCCTCCGGTTGACCTAATAGGGTATTCTACTCTATTTTAAATAATAGTTTAAAAAGTTGGTTTCTCTCATAAAAAGCCACAAAAATAAATATTTCGGCAAAATAAACCCGTTTTCCTGCTATAAATGCACATTAAAACTTTAACATTTTTTATTTCCGCGAAAGCACTGCAATGTTTATAACGTCACATCAGCATAGACCAATCAGATTGATGTTAGTCGGCGTCGCCAGTGGGATCAATGCTGGCCTTATAAGGCAACGTAACCATTATTTATTTTCCAAGAACACTAGATGGCACCACTTTCTATGCGCATGTCGCATTCCACTGACAGTTTCAGAGACAGGAGTGACGTGATGACAGCGAATTGGGTTTTGCCTAAAATACGTCACACGATGGCGGCTCTTTTCATGTCACGAGATATACAGATAAAAAATATCAACTTTAAATTTTACAACATAACATAATGGTGGTCTTTGCCTGTACGAAAAAAAAAGGTATTAAAAAAATATATTCAAGCGCAGTTGCAATCAAATAAATAAATAATATGCCTACCTATATACGAATGTTCGCCATTCGGGCTTGTATTCCAGTAACTATGAACATTGAAAGGTAAAGCTGTTCGTTCAACGACACTCAGAGGCAGAGCGGGTATACGATTTCGTGATGAATCCAGTTCTTGTAGAGCGAATCCTGCCCATGACACTAATGCAAGGATTTGTGACGTCATCAGTACTAAAGAGTCGTTTGCAGGGAATACTAGAATCACTGAAACAATATTTTTTTAATACTTATTAAATAGAGGACAGTCAAAGAGATCAACAAGGTTAGGCGACGTTACCACTATAATATGGTCTACATACGAGGGCCATGCCAAAAGTTTCTGGATACTCCTCGCCCTTTAAATGAATACCAACCAGTTACATACTATAGTAAACTTTAGTTAATGCTATTCAATGTGACAAAAAAATACTTATATGAATAAGAGTTCTTTTTTCATTTTTCTTCTTTTTTTGAGAGGAATATAGCTAATTTGATCGCGTATTTTTACGTCATGATTATTTAGGCTATAAAACAAGTTTAAAGTCTGGAGTGTTTTTAACTCATAAGAACTACTTATTAAGCCTGGTTACTCACAAAAATTAGTTTCTAATCGGTTAACTGAATTCAGATATGTTTGTAGATGAGATAAAAATAGGTCGGCCACTCAAAACAAATGAAAATAGTACTTCACGAAAATGATTATGCTGTTGAAAAATATTTATTCCGTGATCATGACCTCATTTGAATTATCAAGAAAATAATAAATAAAAGGTGTACTTTAAAGCTGCTTGTAATTTCGTCATTTTTATAGGGTTTATAAAAGATTTATTGGAAAATTCCATGTGTTTTAGACAACTAGAAAAGTGTAAAAGTGTTTAAACTGAATACTTTAATAAAATCGACGCCTGAAATAGAAAATAAAGTATATGATTTTAAAGTAAATAATTTTAGAGTATATCGGAAAAAACTTTTGGCATGACCCTCGTATGAGTGGCGGAAGAAGACCGGATGTTGTGCGTCCAGCAGTAGACCAATACGGGCTGATGATGATGATGGTGATCGGTGACGATTTCCTAAATATGTTAGGTCGCCTTGAAAAACACGATAAGCTACCAGCTGCCTGTGCCTTATATCTAATTGATCGAGTCTGATTTACATCCCATAGGTTATAAGAGCGAGAGAACAAAGCGTGCATTTGTGTTTGCGCACTATGATTTCTCTCGCGTTATTGTCTAGTCTTCGTTGAGATTTCACCGTGTTCACTATGACCAAAATCAGTTAGAACTCCATGAGTCAATTATGGCTTTCTTAGCGAGCATATCTATATACTTGACTTAGAGTGTGTCTAACAATTATATCTCGGCATTATTTATATTTACACTTAGTAAGAAAATTCTTTGAAAACATTACGTAATTAAACAGTAACACAATGTAATACGTACTGCATTGTGTACTTGTAAATGAGGAAATCCTTAACTAAAATCATAGAAAACGTCTCAAGAATAGCTCATTAGTAAGAACACGCTAAGTGTATATTATGATATGTGGAAAATTACCTCTAATGAGCAGTGATGACAAATCAGGTATTTTAGACAAGTTATGTCTGCTTGTAAAACAAACGCTATTCAATACTGACACGCAACTTATTGCACATTCTGGAAATGCCAAGTAATCGTCCACCATTAAAGACATTCTGTAATGAAAAAAAGAGTTTTAAAAATTATAATCTGCAATATAGGTCGCTCATTTTTAGAAGTCTTGTTAATCCCTTCAGCCGAGCCGGATATGCTCCTGTTAGGAGTTAGTTTAAATCAGTGATATAATATAGGATATTCGAGCCCACGAGCTATCGATTGTGAGTCACAAGCCTTGCCTACCAGTGGCTACCGCAGCTTCATCAATTTTTAATCTGAATTTAAAACTAGCTTCCACCAGCTGCTCATCTGCAAGTGTATCGTTATCTCTTTTTAAGTAAAATAACGTATCTAAAGGTTTGAGAACCGGTGACATAAAATAACAATGCATAAACACACTAATAAGTGTGCGTTTATCAAGATTATAAGTTATTTATTTGTCAAATTTCATCGAAATCCGTGCAACTGTTTTTGCGTAACAAAGCATACAAACTTTCACAATTTTAAAATATAAGTTATAAACCTAGACCGTTTTTGTCGCGATTCCCTATGTAATTTATCGCAATAAAGTAGTTGTCCTCCAAACATCGCCACGTTCATACCAAATTAATAAAAATTGCTCTAGTAGCTAAACAAACGAATTCTTCAGCTTTGTGACATTAATCACACTAATATTATAAAGGCGAAAGTTTGTGAGTATATTTGTTACTTCTTCACGTCTCTATGGAGTAAGCTGACACCCTGGATTAACACATAGCCTAAAAAACTAAACTAAAACTAAACCGCGGGTAACACCTCGGGGCACGGCTAGTAATAGCTAAATGAAATAAATACTTCGGATCTTCTTAATAACATTTAACTTACCTAAGCGTAGCGACAATAATCTTCACTCCATCACTTTGTAAGAACGTGTGATGCAGATCCTGTTGCCGCATCATCACAGCAAGTTGCTGCAACGTGCTACGTCGCAACGATGGTTCCAATGTTGGCTGCGACATTCGACGGGTTACGAATTCACCGTCCTCGTCAAGAATTATGTCTTGTTTTAACACATCCATAATCTGCATTAAACCTCCTGACTGAAAAAAAGACAGATCAAATCTAATCGCCCAATCATCTTTGCTATTTCAAATTTTATTGTCAATTAGATTAGTGTTCGATATCTATTTTCAAATCAAACAAAAGCTGTTAGTGTAATCAGTAAAAAGCCTACCTGTATTATTTTTGTAGGCGAACTAGACAAGTCCCAGTTAAATTCTTGTGGTTGTACTCGACGTAAAGCGCTTAATAATATATCAGCACGAAGTGATTCTTTTGGCGGTAGGTATCGGTCATCATCTGTAAAAAAAAAATTATACAAAATATCCCTATAGTAGCGCCCAGACAAAGGCGACACTATTTATCGACCGAGCATAGTAAATTGGGATGATGCCTACAATGAAAATAAATGAATTTTCAGTAATCAGGCAATAGTACTTCATAACGAGATAAATGTGTTATTTCACAATTCAACGCCTGTAAGAATTTATAATCATCAAAACAATTAATAAAAGTAATGATTTCACGATCTTGAGTTGTAACGTCACGTCTCTGTATTCCATACAATATGCTTGTTTAATTAGTAAATAAAACTAGCATTTAAACTACTCACGATTAATTCCTTGTTATATTTTGTATTAAAATAATAAATAAAATAATTTCATTAAACCAAAAGCCAGCCTGGAGACTAAATTAGATGAAATTATTCAATTGATCTCATCATTTATCGTAAGACTAACTAACATTTAAACTTTCGCGTTGCATGATTATAACTATTTATTTTACGGGAATTAACGCGCATTGTTTACCTTAAAATTGCTTGATGTTTCGACCAGGTTGCACCGGCCGTGGTCACAAGCGGACTTTGTGGTCGAAACGTCAAGCAATTTTAAGGTAAACAATGCGCGTTAATTCCCGTATAATAAATAGTTGTAAGACTAACTAGTTTAGAAAATAGCACTAACATCGCTAGACCTAAAGTATGTAAACAAAAATGACTCTTAGAATCATGGCATGGAACGCAAATGGACTACTTCAACATCAACAAGAGTTACAAGTAATCCTAAACATTGAAAACATTGATGTGTGTTTGGTATCAGAAACTCATTTCACCAAACAATGTTACACACAGTTTAGAGGATATAAAATCTATCATGCATTGCATCCAAACAACACTGCAAGGGGTGGAAGTGCTATTATAATAAAAGAAAATATCTCACACTATGAAGGAATTAGATTTGAGCAGGAACATATTCAAGCTGTGCCGGTTTGTGTCAAAAGCAAGTTATACCCTATTACTATATCAGCGTTGTACTACCTCCAAGACACGCAATTATAAGAGATGCTTACATTAACTTTTTAAAGCAACACGGACAGAGATTTATCCTGGGGGGTGACTTCAATGCGAAGCATACCCACTGGGGTTTTAGACTTACGACAACCAAAGGCAGGGAGCTTTTATATGCAATACAAGAGCTAAAACGTGAAGCTGTGTCTACAGGTAAACCTACATATTGGCCAACTGACCCTCAGAAGATTATCCAGATTTAATAGACTTCTTTGTGTGCAAAAATATATCACCGAATTATTTACAAATAAAAGAATATTATAACTTAAACTCGGATCATTCTCCAATAGTTTTGACATTGAGTCAACGATTACAATACAAAAAGAGCAATCTGACGCTAGTAAACAAGTACACGGACTGGTCTAACTTTACTAAATACTATAGAATTAAGAGTTCCACTTAAAAATACTGATCAACTAGACTTAGAACTTCAGAAATTTACTTCTAACATACAGCAAGCTGCTTGGAATAGTACACACTATAGACCAAGACAAGTAAATAAATTTGCGTATCCACTAGAAATAAGGAATATGATCGCACAGAAGCGTAAGCAGAGAAAAAGATGGCACCAAACCAGGTCTCCGGAAGATAAAAGAGTACTTAATAACCTGACTAAAAATCTTAAGAGGAAGATAATGCACTACAATGCCACACGCACTAGTAATTACCTCAGCCAAGTAACAAGTTGCCACAAGACTGATTACTCACTGTGGAAAGCTACTAAAAATATGAAAAGACCAATAGTACAGATTCCTCCAATACGGGGAGAAAATGGAACTTGGGCCGTAAATAACGAACAGAAAGCGTCGACATTTGTTCGGAATTTTCAACCGCATGTTTGAAACTATTTAATAGAAACTAGAAGACGAATGTCGACTAGAGACAGCGTTGAAATAAAGCTCGTAACGCCTAGAGAAGTTTCAAAAGAGATCATTTCAAATATAAATACAAAAAAAGCTCCCAGGTATGATTTGATCACAGGAGAAATCTTACGACAACTACCCCGCAAAGCTATTGTGAAAATGATTACCTTGATAAATGCTTCTTTTCGACTAAAGTATGTACCTAACCTCTGGAAAATAGCAGAAGTCATTATGATAGCAAAACCTGGGAAACTCCCTCAAGAATCATCATCATATAGACCGATTTCTTTACTACCCATAATGTCAAAACTATTCGAAAAGTTGTTGTTAAAACGTCTAAAACCCATAATAGAAAATAGACAGCTAATTCCTAACCATCAGTTTGGCTTCAGAGAAAAGCACTCTACAATCGATCAGGTACATCGAATTACAAATATAATTGAGAAAGCTCTAGAAGAAAAAAAGGTTTGTTCCATTGTCTTTCTCGATGTGGCACAAGCTTTTGATAAAGTCTGGCATGAAGGCTTGGTATATAAACTGAAAACAATGTTACCAGATCAATTTGCTACTATCCTAGAATCTTACATTTCTAGTAGAGCATTTCGAATACAACAAGAGTATGTTTGTTCTAAAACTATAGAAATAAAAGCTGGAATTCCACAAGGCAATGTTCTAGGACCGGTTCTGTACCTTTTATACACCTGTGATATTCCAGAGCTCGAAAATAATGCTATTGCAACCTTTGCTGACGATACAGCCATCATAGCAGTAGGAAATATCCACAACGAATTAGTAGAAAAGGTTCAAGTAGCCATCAAACAAGTCTTAGAGTGGACGACAAAATGGAGAATAAAACTTAACGAGAGTAAGTCCGTTCACGTTGACTTCACAAATAAAAAAGGTCAATACTGCCCGGTGCTCATAAATGGCCAACCAATACCTTACTTGAACACAGCTAAGTATCTCGGTATGACGCTTGACGCAAAGCTACGCTGAAAAGCACATGTCAAGAAAAAAGAGAAGAGCTATCCCTACGCTACCAGAAGATGTACTGGCTACTGGGAAGACACTCTTCCCTCTCAGTATACAACAAAGTCCTGCTATATAAACAGGTGTTAATGCCAGTATGGACTTATGGTATACAGCTTTGGGGCTGTACCGCTCAGAGCAATCGACAAATAATACAAAGATTCCAGAACAAAATGTTCAAGGATATTGTCTAATGGATGACATAAAGACAGTTAAACAAAAAATAGCTGAAGCACATCAAAGTAGGCTTCAACAACACGTGAACGTCGAGGCAATCCAGCTCCTTGATACCACTGAGTTAAAAAGAAGATTGAAACGGCTGAAGCCGTTTGAATTAGTGTAGTGTAACAGTGACATATTAAATGTAGTGTAAGTGCAACGTAAAAGAACACATGAACAAAATGACTTCACATATGTAATAGAGACTATAAGATAAGTGTTATTGGACACATTCTTAGATTTTAGTCCTTATAGCAATTTAGGTCATAATTAAATTACTCATTAGTCTTTAGGCTAGATTGTAATATATATAAAGTATTGTAATAGAATAAAAAAAAAATGTATAAAATAGATTTTTTTTATCATTAATCATATCATAAAAAGAAGTGATTTGAGTAGAAAACACAGCGAAAACACACAAATAGTGACGTCACGTTCCTCGATAAATGGGCTACAGTGAAATTCTTTTTTTCAATTCTGACCAGTATTTCCTGAGATTACTGCGTTCAAACAAACAAACAAACTCTTCAGCTTTATAATATTAGTATAGATAACTGTCTTCTTTCGGTACACACCTAACATTCGGCATAAGGTATGCGCTGCGTCCAGTTGCACTGCTACGCATCGAACAAAGAGCAGTCGCACTAATCCAGTCAATACTTCTACCGCAGACACTCCCATGCAGTCAGCTATGTCACGCTCCAAAGACTTGCATATCGCTTTACCTACAATAAAAAAGTAGATTACATTTACTTTTAGGGTTTCGTACCTCAAAAGAAAAAAACGGGACCCTTATCGGATCAGTCGTCATTTTTGAAATTATTGAGCTTAATATTGTTTCGTTACAAAGATTTCGTTAAAAATAAAAATGTGAAAGTATGCCAAGTTGGTTTATAGGTTTCGCTAATAGCAGAAGTAAGATCTAAGTAGAAATATTTGTTTTTGTAAATGCTTCGTGTAACCCCGGCCGGCGAGTCGCCCTTCTGCAACTTGATTGATACGGTGCCGATCGAATTATTTACATGCCTGTAAGTTTGAACACTTGGCCGGTTTTTGTTTGTTTATATAAATAATAATATTTTTATTTTTACACAATTGTATTATAGAATAAAAAACGAATAAGACTCAATCAATACTGAAAACGACTACAAGAAACGAAAACGGAACTATTCCTTTGTAGTCGCTTTAGCGACATGTTTCAGTACAGTTTACTAAATCCTTCCTATTTTACGACTTAAGGCCATATGAGAAGATACCGATAGATGATATACTCATTATTATTTTAATTTCGAGTGAAAGGATCAAAGTAAAACTATCTTCTAGGACACGGACGCCCCATATGCTAAACACTAGAAAGTAGGATTGGATACCCCATCCTCATACTCACGTTGAAATAATAAATAGACACTAACTCTCAATTTAAAACCTCCTCTTTATATTTACCTAACTGTGTTTCATGCGCTGCGTAAACGTGCAACAATGGCAGCACTGGCAACAAACTAGCCAACAGTCGCCACCAACAACTCTCACTTAGGATTAGTCTGCCACGTAATAAATATAACATTATTTCGGACGAGTTTTCCTCCACCTAAAATAAAAGAAATTTAAGTTGAACATTTCAAATTTTGGCAGTCACAGACGGATCTAGGGGGGGCGTGCCCCCCCCCCCTCCCCACCTCGGTAATTTAGATGACGTTAATTTCACACCCAATTGTAGACCTGATTGCAGGCCAAAAGGGCCGGATATTTTGTATTAACATCAATCATATTATTTTAACAGTAATCATATTATTTGTATTAACATTTCAAATTGCTCAATTCCACGTCAATTTCTCTCTCTCGGTAATATCAAACGTTATTACAGTAGGATTTTCAGAGAACACCGGGGTCCCATCCCCCTCGCCTACCCGATGTTTCAAAACTTGATCTTTCACAAAGTGTATAAAACAAGTTAGCTTCCTTTTCATATTGTTATTAATAGTTTTTATTTTTTCTTTTGAACTTTTCATTCCTATATTCAAATACAATTGTTAAGTTGTTGTATTATAAATGAAACCCTAATCACTGATTCCTAGGAGGCCCACGCGCCAAAACAAAATCCTGGGTCCGCCACGGCTATGTTATGAATCAGAACGAGTAAATAACACAAGGAGTTTTACTCAGCTATGAATAACTATAGTTAGATATCAATCAAATAAATGTATTTATTGTTAATGGATGACTCACCTCTTTCACTTTAGAAGATAGACCATGGCAGCAAATTTCGGTTAGTATCCCAACATCACACAAAAGTGTAAGACATTTCTCATTTTCCGATAAATAATTATCATCACCAACTAAAATTGACTTCACCATTTCGCCCAACAACTTATAGAAATTAATCTGAACCCATTCTAATTTGTGAGCCATCAAAGTGAGCGCAATACTGCGAACCTCAGACCACTCACTATCATTCAAATCCATATATTTAGTCCTCTTTAGCAAAATAGCTGATATATCATAAAGAAAGTTCTCATTTTGTAGTAATTCTAAAACGGGTAGGGACTTCTTGATACAGGCAAAAATCTCTTTTGAACTATGCGACTTTTTATTCTTCATGAATAAGACGGCTTCATCCATGCTCGCAAATAGTTTTCTGAGCTCCCTGTATTTGCTTTTGAACTCTTGATTTACAGCTGTCCGTGTGCTCTAAAAGGCGCACATCTTTTATCAGTTTTATTATTTTTATTGGAAACAGACTGGAGGGCGGGCCTTGAAAACAGGACTACTTATTGTGTGCAACTAATGAATAGAGTAGATGACTGTCAAGTCAAATCAGTATCTTTTTAAGAAACGTCAAAACGATGAGCCTCGTACTAATTTAAATGAAATACAAAACAATGACGTCATTCTTTTGTATGGTCAATTCATGTAGTTTCAATGTTTGTTTTGATGTTTATACATTCATGACAACGTAAAATTGTAGAGAAACACTGTTTTTCAGAATATTTTTGCAAATGCTGTTACTATAATGCCTGTACCTATAGTGTAAAATAATTTATTGTTATTGTAGTCATGTACCCAATTGTCTGACTGTTTACATGCCATTACCGTATTTATTTTAGGTAATCAATTAATGTTTCTTTATTTAATATGTATTAAAACTATAAAAAAAAATGCACATTATAACTAGCACTTTTTCGGCCACTAGATGTCGTGACTATAAAGTGGTCAGCATACATGAAAGTAGATTGGTAAAATTACTCCAAGTCACTTTGAAAAATTATATATTATATTGCGCCCGACTGCCTAAAACATTTAAGCTTGAAGTGATCGTTAGACATCCGTGGTGGCGTATCCAAATAATGGAGTCGTTTAATATTACATTAAACCAGTGGTTCCCAACCTTTTCTTGAACAGGGAACATTTTTGGTTCTTGGTACTGGCAGGGACTACTTTTAGTTATTTTTTGTTCGCAAGGACCAACATCTACCTTTATTATTTAAGAGTTCTCTAAATAAATTAAAAATAAACCTAAACCAAGGACTCAATGTAACTTGCTAGTTATATTTTTTTGATAGAAAACTTTTTTTTTATTAATTAAATCAGTTTTGAATCAATGTGATTTTTGCGCGTGCACAAACGCGAAATTTGAAAACATTCGCGGACCTTCTGATTCCTGCACTAGTGGTGGTCCGCAGACCACTGGTTGAGAACCAATACATTAAACAAGGCACATACCTGTAAAATAACATCGATATTTTCATTCAACTCTGGATAGAACAATTCGATTGCAGGATCCAGCTGAGCATGTTGCATGGCCGTGACTAATGAGGTCGGTGGCAAAGCGGAATCGCGAGCCCAATCCAATAACTTTTCTGCACATTTCACCAACCGTAACCAAGCTACCCGATGGTGTAACCTGTCCGGATCTTCGAAGAATGATTTTCTGTAACCATGTAATTTTAATTTAAACAGTTTTTTTTTATTAAGTCAGCTTCAATAGACGTGTATTGAAGCTGACTTGAATGTTTTACAAATGAATGAATGAATGTTTGATAAATATTACTTAAAATGTAATTTATAGTAGAATTCCTGTACAACTTCATACTCACCTTGAACTTTATACTCATAGACACGGAGACACAATATTGTTTATTTTATAAGATCTTATGTAACCTGTGTTTTACAAATAAATCAAATTGAATTGAATTGAAGCTTATTGTGTTTATCGCAATAGGGTAGTTGACTATCAAGTCAGATTTTTTTTATAAAATGTCAAAAATCCTGAGAAGACTGAGCGTGTCGTTGCATCGAATAACACACAATAACGTCGAAGTTGCAATCGCCAAATCATTTACTTTTAGGATTCGTTGTGAAATTATAAAATAAATATCTTTTCAAAACATTTTCAGCCATACTGTTGCGTTTTTAGTATCAAATAATTTATATTTACGGGTAGTTAACGAGCAAATTTGTAGGCGGCATCGTTAAGAAGGATGACGCGAAAATAAGTCAGCAGTAAAAGTGTTAAGTTAAACCCAGTACTTGTATCATTTATAACTGCATCTGACCACCTAAAAATTTGTTACTGGTACATATCATTATTCGTTATACAAATTGTACCTAGAAGATTTACCTTCTAGCATGATTATACCTAAAGTTTAATTTCATTCATTTTTTAAACCAACATAAGTACCTGTATTTGACTAATAAATCGCCCAGCAATCGCATAGCCATGCAGCTTTTATGAGATATATCTCTGTATGTCTTGGCGGAATGGTCCATGTTCCAGAAGCCAGGATGAATACAATCAATTAATAATCCAACAAGAGTGTCTATAAGATTCAGGCAGGTGTTAAGTTCTTTCTGAAAGATGATACACTTAATTTAGTTTTTATCAATAGGTATAGTGTGCATGTTCATTAATTAACTACTTTCTCGCTATTATGCTTTATATGCTGTATAAATAAAATCAGTTTGTTAAAGATTAGGTAACAGACGTTCTAGTCTAGGTAAAATAAAAAGAAAAAGTTTATGCGGTTTTTTTACAAGTTCCATAAGTTGCTTTAGTCGCATAATGTCTCTTACGCAAAATGTCGCTAGGTCGCAAAATGTCTCTTACGCAGAATGTCTCATTTGCGAAATGTCTCTTTGGGTCATTCAAGTATTACGTAAGCGATATTTTAGTCCTTTTCAAATCCCCCCCT
This sequence comes from Herminia tarsipennalis, assembly GCA_945859575.2. Lineage (NCBI taxonomy): Eukaryota > Metazoa > Arthropoda > Insecta > Lepidoptera > Erebidae > Herminia > Herminia tarsipennalis. The sequence continues at coordinate 15,374,022 of OX243840.2, forward strand.
TGTCAGCAAAAGCAAGCAATGCCCACACCCCTTCCCCCTCCCTCATGTCATCAAAAATAAGCAAATCAGTGACTTCCACTTCACGAAATGTATCTTTCAATGAATGAAAATGAGCATTTTTTTCAATGAATTCGAGCGACATTTTGCCAGAGACATTATGCGACTAAGCCCATAAATGACCTTACCTTATCCAACAATTCAGTCTTATCAACAGGATCAACCAACACAACACTTCTTGCCAACATCGACAGCACAGCATGCATAGTATCTAATGCATACACTGGAGCAGGCAACTGTTTCAGCACTACAAGCCCATCTTCCTCTTGTGGTGTATTAGGATGACTTTCACCAGCTATTTCTTGTAGTTCTATGTTTAAACCGTCATCAATATCTTTGTATTCATCTGTAATCTGGTAATGTTAGACAATTAAGCACAGAAACTATGTCTTCTCCTAAATACATACTATAAAATGTTGTGTGTGTCTATGTAGTTTAAAAAGGAAACAATATGTTTACCTTACTAGATTCATGTATAAGATCCAAAGACGTTAGCTGCAAAATTCTCATCCGAAGAGCTCGCGTAATGTATAGTAATACAAATAGGGCTTCTCCAGGGCGCCCACCATGGGTGCCATCTGATATTGTCATTAGACTCTGTAATTACAATCCAAACTAATATTAAATGTGATCCCGAATATTATAGTATTTTTATAGGCATTTCTTGCCAATTAAAGATAGAAAAAATTCAATTTTCAAAAACGCGATTATTGTATTAATAAGTTATTGGCAAGAAATGCTTATAAAAATTACTATTATATTCAGCCTGCGACATCATAATTTATTAAAATGCTCTTTGTAACGAAGCAATAACAAAAGCCGTGTTATTTAACTACCGGCTAGATGGCGCAAGCAAGGCCCCAACTTACGAGCATGAAAGTATGGAGAAATTTGAGGTCTAGTAACATAGTCCAGATAGGTGGTTTTTATCGCGATAACCGACATCCACGAGGTCGGAGCTGCAGGTAGAAGCTAGTGCGATATAATTAATTGAATAATCAATACATGTAGGAATGGATGGTTTAAGCAATGTCATATAATACTATATTATATCCTATTTCATCGCGATCTGTTCAGCGCCAGCGCTTCAGGTGCGAATAAATGGCAAACATACAAACAATAACAAACTTAATTTTAAACATTTTAATAATATATTAAGTAGGTAGTAAGCTTACTTTTATTATTTCAGGTCGATTCAGAAATATTTCAGGTGGAAAATCACGTAGAAATACATCACGGATAAACCTGCAGCACCTTCTAGTTGATTTTAATAATCTCAGGGCATCTTCCACAAGCAGCAATGTCTTTTTATCTGACTGACACAAGTCTACCCAGGGGAACAGGAGTATTCGAATATTGTCTAAAATATTGGTGCTAAAACAGTTAAAAAAAAATAGATTATAAAGGGTTCATATATTATATCATTGAATTTATTATTTATAATTCAAACAAACCATAAACGAACTTATCACTTACTTTGGCCGTCTGTTGCCATCAGAACCATTAGATATTGATGTTTCTTTTGAGGATTGCACATTCAGACCCAAATTATAATAGCCACAGCTTGAAGTCTCTTCACTTTCTGAACTGAAAAAACAATGTGTAAAAAATATAAAGCTAAGGAACAAATATTGGCTATAAAATGTTAAAGTGTTCACTGGGAACAGAAAAGATTAGAAAAACTTCTACCAACAAGAGCAGTTCTAAGTCCGTCAATATCAACACAAAAAGGCAAACATCGGAAACGCGCATGTAACTATGATTTTTTATATGTTGTTAGGTTCCTCTTGAAAGCAGTTAACACCCAAGTTTGCAACCCAGCAAAACCCTGCGCCTACCCCATGGTGCTCGAAAAACTGCGAAGTTTTGTTCAGTATTTCAAAAAAACTATCCCAAGGCAGCGTTTTTCAAGTAACCTTGTTCTGCACTTTAGTAAGAGATGAAAAGAGAAGAAAAAAGATAACTAAAGTTGTTATAATTTGACCTGACTGAGCACACTATATTGGTTGCAGAAATACAGCAAGTCAAAAATGAGCATTTTTTTCAAAAAGTGAAAATGTTGTGGTAGGGTCATTTTCCAAGACATGTACCGGTTGAACTAATGCTCCTAGGTAAATCATGGGAAAAGAATTTGTAGGGAATTGAATTAGCTTTAATTTACTAATATATTTTCATCATATATTCTCATAATTACCTCAACAACTACCCTGTAAAATATTGGATTTAATAAAGATAAATATTGGATAAAGCTAATTAATTTTTATACAAATTCTTGTCTCATAGCATTAATTTATCCAGTACCTATGTAACCTGGAAAATTACCCTACCACAGTATTTTTTTTTTCTTTAAAATAACATTAGTTTCAAAATCACTTCCGCGGCGAAGTGCTCGAGTTAGGCTTGCATTGTAGCCAATTTAGCCTTTATTAAAGTATAGAACAAAAACCGGGCAAAAGCATGGTGGACCATCCGCAGCCTTGAATAACAAGCCACATAGGCAATCAAAAGCTTTGTGGATTTATAATTTATAAAAACGTTTTTCTTTAGAAAGACGTTTTTCAGCGTTTGAAAGCGAAAATCAACCCTTAAAGGGCTGAAGTCATCTACGCGGGCGAAGCTGCGGGCGACAGCTATAATAAACATAACTAATATTATAACTGCGAAAGCCTTTAAAATTATGCGATTAACCGATTTTAAAAATTATTTCACCAATAGAAAACTACATTATCACATTACACACATTATCAGCGAGTATCATAGGCTAAGCCGTGTGGTGCCGGCTTAAGAATAGTACCACCCCATCTCTACCCGTGGGTGTCGTCAAGGCGACTAAGGGATTTCACCCCGGAGGACGGGCAGCAGCGTCCTCTGCGTATTTAAAGCCTTACTGCGATCGCCAACCCGCTCGCCAAGCGTGGCGATTATGGCAATTACCCCCAGGATCTACATACTTGTAGGTTCTACTGGGGAGACCCGTGCCCAGCAGTGGGCCATCATATGGGTTGATATGTATGTATGTATGTATGTATCATAGGCTATATTTTTTTACCCGACTGTTTATTTTTCGTTATATTTTTCGCGCGTATCTTGTACTAGCTTAATTTAACTTTTAACCATTCTTTTTTCAATTTTCATTACATAACAATAGCTGTGATAAAAGTTAGTTGTTACATCCTACAACCACTCAAAAGTACCTATTACTTATTACTGACATGCATCCCATGTCTGTTGGAGGGTGGGGATGGGGTCCATACAAAATCCGGCATACCCTATTTGATGAATAGATCTTAAGCCGCGACTTAGTTTGATAGCTAAATAATAAAAATAAATATTTTTAGGGGGGCACTCCATAAAGCAGCAGTATAACAAATACTAAAATGGCGTTGGCGATGTCAAATAATAGAATCCGTTTCCATCTTTTTTGTGCAGGAGCTTGCCTGCACAAAAAAGATGGAAACGATATCGCCTACATAATTAAATAATTGCATGCAGTTCGTAAACTTTCGCGATTTGTACACATTATAGAATTTTATAAGCTACGGGTCTTAATCGCGTAAATATTTTATTTTAAGGCTAAATACCTTTGTTTATTGCCCGACGTTTCGACCGCATTACAACGGCCGTGGTCACGGGTAGCCGTCGAAACGTTAAGACCCGTAGCTTATAAAAATCTATAATCATGCAATGATTATAGATTTTTTTTTTTAATAATTTTTTTTAACATAACCAAAATGGCAAAAACTCTTATAGTTTCGTCATGTCCTCCTGGTTGTCTGTATGTCACAGACATTTACACAAAACAATGCAATGTATACTATTGATCGAGTTTGGAGCATGGGTATCCTAGTAAAGCCGCTACTTAGTATTTAAAACTACAAAACTAAGTAGTGGTAAACTAAATTCACTTCAAACATGTAACAAAAGCTAAACAATTATTTGTTTTCACCAAACATCAATGTGTGGTGCATCATTTGATAGCCCTTTTAAAAACACTTTAAGGTTTTTAAAAAAACTGTTTAAAGTAAATATATTTTCAAAAATAATCGATCCGAAAATTGCATGAATTATGCCCCTTCCCCCCCCCCCTCACCCTTTTATCCTTTAAACCATATATTGGCCATAGGTTTGTACACATTATAAAATTGTATATACTACGGGTAATAATTTTCCCCCCATTCTCCATTTTTTAATATATAATATAAATTAATATTTAAGAGTTAGAAGAAGAGTTATTGCTGAAAAGTGTGCTTCTCACTAAAAAAAGGATTTATGTGCCATGATATTGCTTTCTGTTGCTGGTACACTAATTCACATCATGTTTTTTTCATATGTAGTGCATTTCTTTGTAGTAATGGCTATGTAACCCTACACTGAGGATGGTGCAACAATTTTAGCCCATTTTTATTTTATGCACTAGCTGTCCTGTCGATCTTTGTACCACCCCCTTTTTTAGTAACCTGTCTCAAAAACAAGGGTGTATGTATATTTGTGTTAAGATTTGTAATTAATTATTTTTTGTTAAATAGCTGTGCTAAGCCAGGATGGGCCGCTAGTTTCTATATAGAGATAGATAGATATAGATAGGTTATGTAAAAATTATGTCCCAAAAATGTGATGGCTTATCAATTGAAAAAGACTATCAATATATAAAATTGTCAGTAAGAACTGTAAAGGAGCCATCCAAAAATATTTTTAAAATTCCACATGAAATTCCGCTAGAAATTTGATATTTTTTTTAAATCTCAACAGTATGTAAGCAAATGAGACTTGAATACTATTTTCAATACATTGTTGTTACAAACCTTGTTCCCTCATGCAAAGCAAGTCTTGGTATAGTCACATTGCACTCTGATTCAACTGTGTTTATAAATCTTAAGGTCTCGACCACATCTTCATATACTTCCACTGCATCTGCAGCAATCCTGTGTTTGGCTTTATTCAAATTTGTTAGTATTGTTGATATACCAAACTCTTTCACAATATAAGTCCCAGCCTTAGTCTGAAAGATTTTATTTATGTTTAGAAGATCATATTTTACTAAAAAGTAACAGCTGGCTACAAGCCTCAAGTTGTAGGTCATATAAATCACAGAAAAAGTATAAAATCCAGATTTGGAGAATCTTTTAGATCACATCAAGTGATATTTACATCCAACAAACAACTTCTTGCACTACAACTGCGCCTGTGTGGCACTACCAAGTGAAGCGAGTGATCATAACTTTCATAACATTATCTTGTGTAAATTAATAATGGTATGAGTGCAAAGATGGGGATACCCGAGTGGAAGGAACTTGTGATTAACTCCTCTCCCTAACCCTTTGAAACACTAGATAGACGTTAAGAAAAAAAAACATAGACATTTATAGAATCCAAATTTTCTTGGCTGATGTTATTCAATTGGACTTTTTACACCTGCACTGACTGCCCGAATAATAATCGTGGTGGTAAAAACCTGGTACCTTTATCGTTGTGAGTAGTAACTCAAGAGCTTCTCTTTGTAAAGAAGGTTGTGGAGTGTGAAACCAAGCAAGAAGTCCTTCAAGCAATTCTCTCGTGCCCGATAACTCATCATCTAACTCCCAACCTAACTTTAGCTTTGCTGTCAACAACTGAAGAGATCGCTCGCGAATTTCTTTAAGAGGATGGCCTAAAACAAGAGCAATAATGAATTCCATTTTTTCGATTTGATTGTATAGGTACACACGACAGAATTTAAGTTTGCTTACTTAGTTTTTTTATGTAAATGGAAAGAATCTCAGTATTAGCCATAGTATGTACTTTTTTAAACTTTGTAAATAAAAACAAATCGAAATATTATCGAAATATCTACATTGTTTTGTTTACAACTTATAACATTTGAATCTCTGAAGTTGAAGTAAAACCAGAACCAGAACTGTCAAAAAGTTATAGTCGCTTGCAATTTTCAAGTTAATTCCTTTGTTTTAAGGTTCAAAATGCAAGAATCAGAATTTAATAAATTTATTTCAATCAGATTGACATATAGTTGACAGCTACATAATGACCAACATTACGACACAGATGCAGATAAGCAGAGAGACTGCGGATGAGCCACATACAGTACGATCAACGTAACTTGACCGGATTGAAGTATTGATATCTTTCGCGCATGTCATAGAGATGCGACCCTAAAATTACTAACGAAAACGATTAATTATCTTTAATCGATAAAAATACTAACATTTTAATTCAAAAATATAAAAACACTATTTAAATGAGATTATGAAAGTTTCAGTTTAGAACAGTTACAGTAAATACTAAAGAAACTTTGAAAAACAATTTCTTCACGAAAATAATCACAAAAAAACATGAGTTAGTAATACTAATTATGACAATCTAATGCGTAATCGCATCTCTAATTCTCTTGGTTTAGTTACCGACCCCGCCCCCCGCTTCCTGTCAACATTTACTTCCAAAAAATGCATCTGCGCAATCACTTGTCGCCTACTTCAGTCCGGCCTAGTTACGTTGATCCTACTGTAGATCAGTGATTGTAGTTTAAAGGTCTGTGGGGTATATATTACTGTAATGTCAAAATTTGGAAGCATTTTGTTATCGGCGATAGCCTGTCCATCGTACTTGTAGTATAGTGGTAGGTCAGTGGGGTAGGTAGTCAATGTTTTAGTTTCAAAATGTTTGACTCTTGACGGTATTTTGTAGAGTTTCGTAATCATTGATAAAAAGTCAAAATATTAAATTGTTTTGACATTACATTTCAGGCTGGCCCGGTCATATTGAGCAAACTGCTGTGGGAGCTGTATTGCCATAAATCAAAAAGAAAAATTAATCAATACCATAGAGAAAATACAAGAAACCGGAAATTCCCGAGAATCCAGTATTTTTTTGGACACTGACAATTGACAAAAATGACAGTGACGTTGAGTGACGAAAATGGATTGGTAATGGTAAAAATTGGCAGCCGGGTGTACAATATGCGCTGACTTTAAGATTCAATAAATAGCTGAAAATATTGTATTTAAGGGTACAAGAAAAGGAAAACTTACTATTTTTTATTATTTTAGTAATTATAATTCACTAGTTTGGATGTAGTATTCACATCTTTTGTCCATTCAGTTGCATACTCATACATACATACGGTAAGTTGTCTTGTGAATTGTATAAATACACCGTAGCTACCAATTTTCAGTCATACGCAGAAAAAAACAATAAATATTATACTGTTCCAGATGGCAGACATTAAAACTTTACTGAAAGATGCTAGGAAACTAATAGACGAGAAAAATTTCAAGGATGCACAAGACTGCTGCAAAAATATATTACGAAAAGATAAACAAAACTATATTGGTTTAGTGTTACTTGGAAAGGCTTTGCAAGATTCAGATCAGGCACCTCTCGCCTATCAGAAAGCAATAGCATGTAAACCAGATCATCCACTTGCATGGCAGGGACTGGCTAACTTTTATGAAAGGCAAGAAAATGATTCTGATAAAGCAAAACTATTCCCTATTTATAATGAAATGCTTAGTTTACAAATAGAAGAGGAAAAAGCAATTGAAATTATTTCAAAACTTGGGCAATTGGGATGTGCTTTAAAAAACCAAGAATGTCTTGAAATTTTGATTAATTATATAGGACAAAATAAGGATACAAAATTGACCAAAATAGCTGAAAAACATTTTCTGGATCTACTCAAAGCCAATGTAGCATACAATGAAACATATATACCCGCCATTCTTAAAATATTAAATAAGATCTATGCTGAAGATCCCAACAACAGTCTAGAAATGCTACTGTCTGCAGTAATCATAAAAAAAAATGATTTTGCATCTGCTGTTGAAGAAATAATAAAGCTACCTTTTTTCCCTACAAATGTTTTATTAAGAGAATGGCTCTGTAAACAGTTGTGTATAAAATATGTGGAGAAAATGTCATTCAACAATTTTAATATTGAAGAACATATTGGTACAATTAGTGAGGGTATAATGAACTCAAAATATCCAAGTTTATTAAGAAGTATAATATGTTATGACAAAGGATTATATTTAGAAGCATATAAACAATGTGTCCCTTTGGTGAACTACCATGAAGCTGATGTGACTGAAGCTACTTTCATAATAAGATGCACAATAATGCTTAATAGATGGTCTGTTGCCCAGAAACTTGCCACTAACTTTTTAACTAAAGTGAAAGATCAAAAATTTGCTATTACTCTTAAAAAGTTTCTATTCACATCTCTGACTAAACAACAGAAATGGAAACAAGCAATAGCTATCACAAAAGATATACCTATAGATTTGATGGACACTGTTGATTTAGCTGGCCTTGCCGAATGCAATATTGAAGCAAATGAACCAGCCGATAACATCATGAAACATTTGGAAACATCAGACTACTATAAACAACTGCAAGCGCTGTTATTTCTGAAGCAGGAAAAATATCAAGATGCAATAGATTTGCTTGAAGGTTCAGCTGATAATTCATTACATGTGTTCTATTTGGGTAAAGCATATTGGCAACTCCAAAAATATGACAAGTGCTTAATAAATCTTCTCAAAGCAGCAAAACTGAATCCTGATCATGCAGATACATTTTTGTATTTGGGTCACTTTTATCGTGACTGTAAAGATGACATGGAAAAGGCTAAAAAGTGTTATGAGAAAGCTTATGCCCTAAATCCAGTCAATTGTGACATTGCCAAACACCTGAGTGAAACTTACATAAAATTACAACTAAAGGATGCTGATTTCGAACTGTTGAGCACACTGACAAAGAATGTGTCCACAATTGAACCATGGATACATTTTAGATTAGGGTTGCATTATTTGAATAAAAGGGACTGGGAAAATGCTATTTTAAATTTCAGAAATGTAATCAAAAGTAATCATAATGATATAACAGCCTTTGAGTGTTTGGCTGATGCATATTACTGCCGAGGATCTTTTACATCTGCTTTAAGGGCTTACAATAAAGTAATGGCATTAGACCCAGGCAAAGCTGCACACTGCTTGACAAGAATTGGTAACATTCATTCATTGTTAACCCAATATAATGAAGCAATAGCTACATTTGAACAGGTATTGAAAATAGAGCCATATTCATTTTTAGCCCTAAAAGGTATTGCAGAGACATGGATGAGGATTGCTAAGAAAAAGTCTGATGCCAAAATATATGGTTCTGCTAGGGATTGTGCACAACATGCTATAGACTATATTATAAAAGCATTATTCAAGCAAAAACAATTTCTGTGTTTTTGGAAACTTTTAGCTGATAACTTAATGTTCATCACTAAATTACCAAATAAATATGCCTATGTCTATATGCCCCAATTAACCAAAGAAAGTGTTGGTAATCTTGAAACATCAAGAATAGAAAAACTGGAAATCTTTCCACAGGCCATTGCATGTTATTCACACATAGCTAAACAGAAGCAACAAGTAACATCATATGATCTTGCTTCAGCTTATTTGGCTCTCTATTATGAAACCCAAAAAGTTGTTAACTGTCATATATCATTCAATTTAACTATTAACTGTATTAAAGAGAGACCTGCATCATGGAGACACTGGAACTTGCTTGGAAAAATATGTCTAGTCATCAAAAAACATGAAATTGCACAACATTGCTTTATCAAAGCTCTCACAGTGACAAGAAAATGGTCAGTTGCTAAAATATGGTGTAACTTAGGAGCACTTTATCTGAAACTGAATTTACATAAACAAGCAAACTACTGCTTTTGGCGTGGCCAATCAATTTTACCGTCATATCCTCAAAGTTGGATAGGCCAAGGACTTATTGCAGAAGTCATTCGTGAAGAGGAAGCTATGGATCTATTCAGACATGCATCACGGCTAGGCTATCACCCTGAAAGTGCTCTTGGATATGCTGATTGGGTTTGCAGAACTTTGAAAAACAATAAATATAAAGAAAGTTCTGAATCTAAGTATGAAATTGAAGGACTTCATGCTATTCCATATGCTGTTGATTTGATTGAATGGTTCTGTAATTTTGAAGATGGCGATGCCTGCGCTTACAATATCCTAGGCATATTACAAGAAAGATATGGCTTGCTTCGTTCTGCAATACAATCATATGAAAAAGCATTCAAATATGCAGATAATGACAAAAAGAACATAGTATTGTTGAACATAGGCAGGATTTTGGTTAGAATGGAAAAATATGATGAAGCAATAAAAATATATAAAGCTATAACTGAAGCCAGCTTCAATTCTACAGCTGGACTAGCCTTAGCTCTCTTTAAGAAAGGTCTATATGAAGAATCGTATTCAGTGTATGATACTGCTTTGCAGTGGTTGAGCAATGATGATTCTGAAAAAGCAGATCTCCTAGTAGCTATGGCAGGTATTGTCTACATGTTCAAGGGAGCAGATGATGCTAAAACGCTGTTATTTCACAGCATTCAGGTATCTCAGAAGAACCCAACTCCCCACAGTTTATTTGCAATTTGTTCTTTGGGTTTAATCCATTCTGATCAGAGCTTGTCAAAGCTGGCTTTGGGTGAATTGCGAAAGTATGAAAGAGATAATAAATATGGATTTGATATAGGATTCTTAAAATCTTACATGTCCGTTTGTGAAGACAACATGGAAGCTGCTATAAAATTGTTGAGTGACACCCTTCATGATCATCCTAGTAATGCATTACTGTGGTTCTGTATGGCACAGTACTGTCTAAGAGCCCAAAACACAAAGGCCAAAGTTGCTAGTTGCTGTGCTCAAAAAGCCTTATGTACAGCTCACTATGGTGAATATGATTGTAATGCTAGTAAGATTCTTGCTTCAGCCAGCATTGCAGAACATATGGCAGGAGATAATGTAAAATCTTTGTTGTTAGCCAAGGGAGGACTGCACATGTATCCAAATCAAGCAGAGATATGGGCAGCACTTTTGTTTTCTCTATTATCTAATAGTATGTGGCTAGAGAAAAAAAGTTGGCTTCTAGGTGCTGCTGGTCACATGCGCCGGCATTTAAATGTATCTCGTCAGCTTAGTAGGTGGATTATTCTTATGGAAAAGAAACTGAATAAGTAACTTTCATTTGTTTGTTCCAATGTGCACATGAGCATGTTTTGGCAGGTGAGTCCCTTGTGTGTGTTGTATAAGGAAATTGCTGCTGCTCTAGTGTCTTCCAGGATTTACAATAATAATGTGATGTTAATGATAATTTTTTGTTATGAAATAAGTACTAGAGTACTAGTCTGCACATGTGCTAGTACTTTGCTGGAACTGTTTACCTACTGTGTGAAAACGAAATAATGTAAGTGTAAAAAGTTATTAATTAATACACTAAAATGCTGTTATAATTAATTTTATTTATTATACTGTAATAAGTGTAACAAAATTAAATGCCTATTATATATTTAAAATTATTTAACAGTTTTTACTTTTATCAGGAATTCTTCTGAAAACAGCAACAAACTTGTCCCCATTATTTCTAGTGACTTTTTTACCTTCTTCTGTACTTTCATATAGTTTTTCTACTATTGGATCTGCCTTCTGAAAAAATATGTAACATTAATACAATAAGCAAAATTAAGTAATTTTAGGGTTGAACTACATGCTATAACTGGATGCTCAAATATTTCAATTGTCGCAGCTTGACTGCCTAGTGCGCGCCCAGCCTGAACCAGGGTTGAACTACATCTGGCTGTACTGAATCACAATTTCCTATGATTGTATCGTTTTCTGTTACTTACCGTCACGTCATTTACTATACCGAGAAAGAGAGCGTGTTGCCGAGCGCCTCGTCGATTCCTGCGTGCTGGTCGCACTTCCTCTTTCTTTTTTGCTCTAGTAAATGTCAGTTCTACTAAGTGACAGAAAAGGATAGAAGCCTAGGAAAGAGCGATTAGGTGCCGCCAAATGTACTTCAACCCTTAGGCTGGGCGCGCACTCTTTCGACGACGACGATTGAAATACTTGAGCAGCCAATCTACAACCAGTAGACATTTTAGTCAGTTTCCGAATCAAGAAGCTTATCGTGAAGACTGGAGACTGAACTCTAAATATGTAACTGTGCATAGTGTTGTCTCGCTTAGAAAGATACCTACCTCCCCTTTCAGGCGTGTCAAATCATGTTACCATTGTCACAAAAGTCAAATAAACTCAAATTTGTACTCTTCAGAAATCTATAGTGTTGATTCCAATGTTTTAAATACGTCTGTCTGCTACGACAAGTGCGCGCACATTGATATCAGCCACAAGTCTAATGTATGTGGCTGCTGTAGCGAGTATGCTCTGGCTGTACGCAGCCAATTGGCTGCTATGCAGTCAGATCAGTTTTTCTGGCTGCGGCAGCCACAATTTAAACTTTTATGCACCATGCTTATGGCAGACTTAATGCTAAAAGCATTCTCTGCCAGCCTACCTTTGGGTGATATAGAAATGGAATGTCTAGGTGCAGTAAACTAAATGGAAAAAATAACTTCATATTATTATGAAGATACAATTTCATGGTAGCCTAGTACGCACTCTCCTATATACCATCATTTGTTTGATTGGCTGCCGCAGCTAGGCTGTGGCTGTATTAATTCAAATGTAGAATCTCACCTTAAATTTTTATAAACAACAATATTTCTTAGTTAACATTTAAAATTATTTGAAATATTTTTATTTGACCAATATATTGCTATGAGGTATGCAACTTACTAATTCTTCATCTGAAATTCTCTCAAATAAGGGATGTTCTTCAAAATGCAACACCATCCATTCATTTAAATCCTTTACATCAGTAATTGTATAAACAATACCCTGAAAAGATAGTTTTTAGTACTTATGGAGTGTTACAATATAATTTTCAGATTTTCAAAGTTCTATTGTACTACATGATATATGAGACAAACATAATATATAGTGGTTCTGGTTAGTAACAATGACTGCTAAGCTAGAGTTTATAAGTTGGGATTCCTACCCAGAATGAATATTAATGGGATCAGCATGTTTGTCTATTCTGCTTGGGTCATTTGTCTAAAGCATAATTACATTTAAATAAAACTGTGTAATAGTGGCTAGACATGAACTGAAGTGTAACCTGAGTGTGAGTACAATGAAAACTGTCAGTTCAGTGAACAATGAGCGTCAGTTTTCACTGCCAGATACTGACAGTTAAAAATGATTGTCAGGGTGTCCACTGCAAATGTTCAAAAAAATCCCTGACTTTTCCCTGACTTTCCCTGACCATTTTTTCAAATTTCCCTGACCAAGTATACTTCTTAGAAAAAATAAGAGAGCAAAAAAATTTCAACATTTTTGAGTGCAGGCTTCTTAAATGGTTGTTGTGTTTTTTTAGGTCTACGGACTTGGACTTTTTTTAGTTAGGACGCCATTCATTCATAGGTTTTTGACCCCCTTCCCCCTACGTTAGAAAAATAAGAATCGGTTGACCCTTCCCCCTGTTTAATATTTATTACATAAGAAACTGAAGGAAAATATGAATACACGGTTGTTTGTTTGAATTCTTATTTTGCAAATAAACAATTTTTTGGAACGTTTGTTTGGTAGGTACTAGGTTAATTTTTATTTTTTAATCCCCGACGCAAAACAAGTGAACCGATTTGGATGCGTTTTTTTTTCATTCGAAGCAGACATGACAGCTCCGGACCATCTGAAGTTAGAATATACACAAATGGATGGATCCAAAACCGCGATAGGCACGGGAGCAGGAGTCTATTCAGATGATTTCAATATTAAGATATCTACTGCTTTGGTCAGAAAAAAAACGATTGCAAGCAGAATGCATTGGCATAACCAAAGCGGCTCAAACAGTCGCAGTCAGAAATGCAAAAGATCTAAAAATAAAAAGAGAAAACAGAGGAAAACCACCAACTGGAATGGGGAAAAAACACCGGTTGCAGACAAACGAAAGAGGCGATTCCAACAGCGCCTAGAAAGTACGCTCGGAATCTAATCAGACTAAACGGGGACATACTGCGAAAAGCAACAGGCATCCTGACAGGCCATTGTCCCCTTAACAAGCACCTGTACACCATCGGGATCACAGATAGCCTGTGCCCACTGTGCAGAAGGTGCATGGAACATGAGGAAACGCCCAAGTATGTAATCATGGAATGTACCAATGTGGCCGAGCACCGGGCACAGTTCCTAAAACCACCGTCATCCCTCCCTGAATCCTGCAGCAACCTGCGGGGAATGCTGGGCTTCTGGGAGTGTTTGGGCTGGCTGGAGTGAAAAGAACTGACACATTACAACGTACGCACAATGGCCCAATCAACAGGGTAAGTGCAACATTGCGGCCCCGTTAAACAAACAAACAAACAACCCCCGACGCAAAACGAGAGGTGTTATAAGTTTAACGTATGTCTGTCTGGGTAGCTGTAACTCTTAAACCAATGGACCGATTAAACACGGTTTTTTTGTTTGAAAGCAGATATGGCCGAGATGGTTCTTAGCCATAATTTACGAATATCTCTCGAGGCGTTCTGGAGTCTCTGCAGCGATGCCAAGTAGATTGGCGATATATCCAAGTGATGAAATGTCTCTACGAAGCCGCCACCATGTCCGTCCAAGTACAGAATCAGCAAACAAAGCCTATACCATTGCATCGAGGAGTGAGGCAAGGGGACGTTATTTCCCCGAAACTATTCACAAATGCAATGGAGGATATGTTCAAGATGCTGCACTGGAAAGGGCGGGGCATCAACGTCAATGGTGAATACATCTCTCATTTGCGATTTGCAGATGACATTGTCATCATGGCGGACACGCTGCAGGACCTGCAACGAATGCTGAATGACCTAGCTGACTCCTCTGTACGCAACGGCCTACGGATGAACTTGGATAAAACCAAGGTCATGTTCAATGAACATGTACTACCGGAACCGATAGCGGTGCACGGCGCCGTTCTCGAAGTTGTTCAAAAATATGTGTACCTCGGGCAGTCATTGCAGTTAGGTAGAAACAACTTCGAGGACGAGGTGAACAGGAGAATTCGGTTGGGTTGGGCAGCGTTTGGTAAGCTACGTCAAGTCTTCTCATCGTCGATCCCACAATGTCTAAAGACTAAAGTCTTTAATCAGTGCGTCCTACCCGTCATGACATACGGAGCCGAAACGTGGACACTGACGGTACGGCTGGTCCACAAGTTCAAAGTCGCTCAGCGGGCTATGGAAAGGGCTATGCTCGGAGTTTCTCTTAGGGACAAAATCAGAAATGAGGTGATCCGGCAGAGAACCAAAGTTATCGACATAGCCTACAGGATTAGCAAGTTGAAGTGGCAGTGACTGGCCATATTAGCCGAAGTACCGACAACCGTTGGGGTAAACGAGTTCTTGAGTGAAGACCGCGGCTTGGCAAACGTAGTGTAGGACGCCATCAGGCCAGGTGGAGTGATGATTTACGCAAAACGGCTGGCAGGAGCTGGATGCGAGAAGCCGAAGATAGAACAAAGTGGCGTGCAATTGGAGAGGCCTATGTCCAGCAGTGGACTACGATAGGCTGATGATCTCGAGGCGTTTAAAGATCATCAGCTCATTATCTTGCTTTACAAGGAGGTCCTGTCAAATTTTACAGGTCCGATTGAATTAAAATTTGGTGTACCTACTGTCACTTAATTGAAATTTCCAAACAGGGAAAACTTTTACTTATTTTATATTATTATTCATATCATACTCTACAGCAGATATATCGTATTCGTTTTTAGGGTTCCGTAGCCAAAATGGCAGAAAACCCTTACAGTTTCGTCATGTCCGTCTGTCTGTCTGTCCGTCTGTCCGTCTGTCCGTCCGTATGTCACAGGCATTTTACTCAGAGTCTTCTCAATGAATATTAATGAAATTTAGTGAAAAGGTGTCGTATAGTGGTCGCTACTTAGTTTGATAGCTCAATAATAAAATAATTATTTTCACTCCTTACATGTAACAGAAGCTGAAAAAAAAAAATTCAGATAACATCAATGTGTTGCACATTGAGTAAATGTTTTTGGAAATAATTGCTCCGAAAGTTGCATAAATTGTGTGTGTCACTTGTGTACTTTAAACTTAAATTATATACCATCATTGAGTTATAGCCGAAAAACTGCTTTTCTCAACAAAAGGGCGTAACTGCCATGAACATACGCTCTTCTGCTGATGCAATTATTTAAGGCTGCGGACCCCTACGCTGAGCATGGTCCGACATGCTCTTGCCCAGTTTTTATTAACGAATCACGAAAAAAATACTGAGGAGATTTTCTAAACATAGAAACTTTGAAAAAAAAATGCCAGCTTCTGTTACATGTATGGGGATATTATTATAAAAATATTTATAATTATTATTTAACTATCAAACTAAGTAGCAGCAACTACAAGACACCTTTTCACCAAATTTCACAATTTCAAGATTCATCGAGTAGTCTTTGAGTAAAATGCCTGTGACATACGGACGGACAAACGACAGGTGGTCATGACAAAACTATAAGGGTTCCGTTTTTGCCATTTTGGCTACGGAACCCTAAAAGTTTTTTGTCGAAAATAAAAAAGTTTTTATGCGATTGTATATAAAAAAATAAATAATAATTTATAACGATATTTTCGAAATGTTAAAAAGTTGGTGGATTTCTTATATCTTAAAAAAAAATCGTAAATAAAATTAAATTCAGATACAAAAACTGCAGCTACTATAGGTTTTTATTTTGAAATTGGCTGTACAACTATTTTTTTTCAAGTTACAGCCTGTTGAAAACCACCCAAAAGAATAGAAACATTTCAATTAATTTTACATAAAAATAAAATACATATTTAAGGAAACCTATTAAAACTAAAAGGGAAATTTAATTGTGACAAAAAAAGATGCTCAAACAGTTACGAGTTAATGTCATCCTGGGGCATGAATAAATAATATTTCTCATTTTATAATCACTGGAAAATGTTGGCATAGTGTAAGTTCCTCATATTTCCCTGACTTTCAAGGTGGCTCTCCGATTTCACTGACTTTCCCTGACCACCTTGAGCTTCCCTGACTTTTCCCTGACTTTCCCTGACTTTCCAGAATGTGGACACCCTGATTGTGTGTAGCCACCTTAAGTCTGGGTGCCATAAAACTGGATTTGTCTTTGTGTCAGTTAATCAATATAAAATAGCACTAAAAAAACTTGAGGGAACAGTGTAAAGAGTGTAATACTCATATTTTTAATTTCAACATTATTCTGAAATAAATGATGTACCTGCTCAGCTAGAACATAAGCATATTCAGACAATAGCCACTTATTTATTATCCTCCATTTATGCTTAGCCTTTTTGAAATGTGGATCTGGATATAGGAAGAACATCTTTGATAGCTGAAAAACAAACATAGATGATGCTATAACCAAAATTTCTGTGATATTACACTGAAATTAATGTAATCTTAGGCACAAATACTTTACTATATAAACCTATATGATGTCACACTACTGGGCACGGGTCTCCACAGTACTTCTTAATTATTGTTCATCCTAGGTTAATGATAATTTCAGGTTTTAAGACTACTGAAGTGAATAGAAAACTATTTTTATAAGTACAATTGGCATACTCATTTATACTAAATAAATTATTTACTTATAAAATCTAACCTGTCCTTTATGGAAGAAATTGGGCAGATATTTCATGGCATTAGTTCTTAGCACAGCCACATTTTGATACTGGTCAGCATGCTGAGATCTTAATGCTTGAATTCTGTCATTGACATAGTCAGACACCTTGACTCTGATCTCTAGACCCAGCATCAAGTTCTCAGGATACATAGGCGATAGTGTTACTGTAAATAATAAACCATTGTGGTTCATAAAGTCAACATTTGCTCAGTTATGTTATACTTTAAATTACTTTCACTATACTAACCTAATAAGCCTCCATATCCACACCCAACATCTAGAAAATCGATTTGTTTAAGCTTACTATGTTCTTGTTTCAACGCCGGATACAAAATTGACCAGTCATAATCATCCGGATGAGTTGGACTGAAAGGTTGTTAAGAATAAATGTTGATAAACTTTCGCGATTTTTACACATTATAAAAATATATATATTACGGGTCATAATCGGGTGAATAATTTAAGGTAAAATACCTTGAATTCATAAAATGTAAAGCAATTGTCTTCAAATATACCAAAGCATTGTGTTCTTTAAACTTACTATTCAAAACAATGGTCAGCAATCGGGTTAGAATGCGCACGTTGTCTATAATACTTTTTCTGTGGTAGAGACATGTTTAATTTTACACGTTTATGTTGATGGAAATCACATTAGTAGAAGGTATGACCAATTAAAGCCCTAGTTTCATTTACATAGCCGTTAATCATCACTGTCAATGTCAACCATGTGTCAACTACAACCATAGATTCAACTTTTCAACTATTTTCCTCTGTCTACGTTTTCAACACTTAATAATTTTTTGTTTGATCCAGTTTACTCTTCACAACGTTAAAATTTATTCCAAAATTACAAGTTCCTCCATCGCACATTGTATCTGACATCGTCAGAGTTGCCATAAAAAAAAAGTTTTCAACACTTTTCATTCACTTTAATCGCCAAACTGTAGCCAGCCAAGTACGCCAAGTCATTAAAACGGCTATTACACTACCCTGAATCAGGGCCCTAAATCGAGGTGGCCTTGAAAATTTCTTAGAGAATTAGGGCCCTAACTCTTATTACACCGCTCTTTTTAATGATTCAGGGTCTCTGATTCAGTGTAGTGTAATAAGCGCATTACTCGTTTAGAAATAAAAATCTCACTGACACTTGCAATGTTTGAAGTTTCATACGAAATGTCAAAAATTCAAAAAAAATAGGACGTGCTCGGGTTGCAACTTGCAACAATTGCATTGTTTGAATAACAAAGTATGAGTGATTTTTCTAAAATATTTGTGGTGCATTTATGAGATGAACATGATCTTATGTATTTAAGTTTATACTATAACATAATGTAGTGTTTATTGTTCGCTCGATCTCCGATCTCGATCAACGAAACATTTGATCACGCATCAAGTAAGTGTTAATTATATTTTTCTATGTATTAGTATTACAAAATATTTTATAATTATTAGCCAAATTATCACATATGGAATTGTTGTGGATTCATGCGAAAAACGATGAAACTTCGATGAAGTTTTGCTTAGATTTCTTTCGATTTGTGTTTTCTATTATATTTGTAGATATATAAAATACCATAATACAGAATGATTTTGTTAGCAGGCAAAAAAACTATTTAGGGGTTGAAGTAAGAAATTTTATGTTACCTACTTAATTAAGGACATAAATTGAAAACATTTTTATATTTTGATAAGATATGACACAAGTGGATATTGTATGTGTTAATAATTCAAACTGTTTAGATAGACACTTGCCAGTAAACTAAGGGCACGTAGGTGTATATACACTCATTTTATGAAGTAGATGCTCTTTAATAATCTAGAATTTTCTGTACATTGCATTAACTTGTGCATTTTATTCTGAGTCCTTGTTTATGCAGCTTTCCAAGTAAAAATTACGCCTGAGTGTGGTGTTAATTTAATTAGAGCACTTCTTTTGTAGCAGAAAAAATATTCTGTTGAAAATATAAATAGGTATAATTAAATATTAATAAAAAAATAAAAGTATTCCAAATAAAATCATGTAATTCTATAACTATTTTACACTAATCACCACAACAAGTTGCTGTAACATGGAAGAATAAAATTTGAACTTAGTATTGAATTTACAAACATCTTATTTACTAGCTCATACATGATAAGATGTATAATTAGCATCTATTAATGATGATACTTATTATAAATTCTCATACTTATACATATGCTAAGTAATGTTATTCTGTTTAATGATTAAGTATTAATTACAACAGTACCAGATTTGTACATTCAAAATTTTATTTCAGAAGTTTACAGCTGTAGTACAGCTAGGTTTATAAAAGGCACATAATCAAGTGATCCTCAAATAATATAGTGATTAATTTAATATAACATACACAGGAGTGATCATTGCATAACTGTACTTGGCAGAATTTTCGCCCATAGTAGATGCCATAAAAGGAAAAATTTAATTGAATAAATAAGTGATATTATTTTAAAATACGGGATTATTTATTTAATTTTTATAAGCATAGCAGTGTAGCCGTTTATCAAAATATCACCTATATTTCTAAAAACAATACTGCACATCATGGTGAAGTTGAATTAGTGTCTATTTTTAAGGCCAAAAATATAAGCTTCATACAAGCTTGCATTATAATAATGCAAGCTAGCAAATGCAAGGAAGCAATGTCATATTTATTTATTCATCTCATACACTTATTTTCATAATTATAAATTAATTAATATGTTAAATTGGAAAAAAACAAATTTATATAAAATATGTTGTTAAAGTATAGGTACTATAGACTGTGTGAGTAGAATAACTTATAATGCATTGTAGTCATCTACGTAATAAGTATGGATGTTCAGTATATGAAAGTGATACAAACTTTGCAGTCTGAATTTGGGAGTCAACATTTGCAAGGTATAGATCTTGTATTTTTTCAAACAATCATAGCTATTCTAATTTAAATTCATGCAGTAATTTTTATTTCAACTGTAACGGTTTTTTACATCGAAATATAAATAGTTTATGGTTTATCCACAAACTCTCACAATTATAATAGCTACACAAGTAACAGTAACACAAAGGCAAAGGGATACATAAAGCCAATAAAAATTACATTTTATAGACCTGACAATTAGTCACTGTACTTATTTAATGGTCTGTTTTCATACAGTGAAATCATAACAATGCATCATTATATTAAGCTTACTTTTGACCACAATTATTTATTGTTGTACAAATGTGTGCAGAAATTATTAGACATGAACTCAACTTCAACAATACTTTTTATTACCAAAGGAAAAATAACATCAATGTTATAATTATTACGACTTCCATGAACTCTGTTTAATTCAAATAATTAGACAATATTTAAATACAAAGCAATGCACTAAAGAATTTATGGAGCACTATTTTGGATAATCCTCAAAGGATTACATTTTCACTAAATACTTAAATATACATTTAGAGATTACGACCTGCCTGAGGCTGTTCCTTAAGTGATTGTAAAAGGCTACATTACAAATTTTAAGATACAAGAGTCAGCACAGCAGCATTGTTTTGACGTCGTCGCCTCGTCCGTCGTCGCCCACGTGCAACCACTCCGCGCGCCGCAGTCTAGCTCCGGCGTCGCCCGCGCTGCACGTCAATCGTGCCGACACAACCACTACTATCACATAGTTTGCGAAACATTACATGCCATACCTTTTACTTAACCTCGCGTAAAAACTTTGTTACTGATATTGGTGATGTGTGATTAGTAAAATGAAGAAAGAAGATTCTCAGTGTGGCCCTAGTAAAGGTGGTCGCGGGTCGAGGCCAGCACGGATGCTCTCTGATAGTGTATCGTCTGATGAGGGACCGGAGACAGAGTGTCTGCTGACTGCGCAACTTCAGGGGGTAGTGGTGACTCCGGCGACGGCACGACGAGGGTCCCTCACCGCGCCACCTTCACCGACTGACTCTCGGAAGAAGCGAGAACACCAACGTCAACATAACTATAAGAACCATTTACACCACCTGATCCACTGGAGGGATATTTGGAGCGGCGAACCTAACAAGGGTCACGAGGTATACAAGTTAATGCTCTCTAAAAACAAATAATAAACTCTACCTATCCAGCCGTTATAACCACTTCTGAAATAGCGCATGTGTCTGTTACCTTTTATTGTTGTCGGTTGTCGCTTGTTGTTGTTTTGTACGATGACTCGTCGCACCGTGCAAGAAAGTCGTAACGTTTATTTCGTAACATTTTATCTGTACCCATTGTGTTCTTAACTTTTATACCTAAACGATCTTTACAAATGTTTCTAAAATTCTAAACACATTGCGCACGCAATTTTAATTCAAACTTTTCTTCCTTCAACTTGTTTACGTTGACATCTTTTGCTCTTGTTGTATGTGTGTTGAATTGTATCTTCTATATAACTCAGTTGTACAAAGTTACGACCAAGTTTTCTAATTTTCCCCATCACTGTCATGGCGGACCTTCAGTTGCTCAAAGAGGTCATTGGTGTAACCAATGACCTGTGTGGTGCGTACTCTGGAAAACAATAATTGTTTCGGTCTGATTACACTGGTGTTATTTATAAAGCTATTTGTGTTTAGGTCAGTGCAGTTATAAGCCTCGACCTTTTAAACTAGATAGGTACATTATTATGAATTATGATTAGAATTACCTTTAAGTATTGCCATTTATTGAAGACCAGCTGTGTTAGAATTTCGTCAAGTTGTGTTATGTACAACATTACGTTCTTATCCACGGTTTCCTCATGAATCACCTGTTTTATTGACATAGTGAACACATTTTGGCCACGTGCTACTAATTTTTAACATTGACTTGCGGTTCGTTAGTTGTTACCCAGTTAAATACATAGGTATTAAAGTAATACTGTTAGAAGTTTTTCGAATATTGTCAGACTTAATCTGACAAAGATAAGACAAAGCTTAATCTGGTTACGACTTATACATCACTAAATATTGAATCCAATGATTTGTATAAGTATCATTAGTACCTATATACTTACTACCTAACTACATATTAACGGATGCGTGGCGTGTCCTATTACCGGCCCGCTTTTACTATAACAATCAATATTTTCCTTATTCGCTCATAACATGTTCGAGAAGTCAGAAATATATCATGAATTTTGTCAATAACATTTTTATTAGAATTAAAAGTATGTACATATTTTGTTACATACTGAAGGTATCTCCTTGTTACATAATTCCAGTAGATAGGCACGTAGTTCAAGTTTAATCAATGCATGGTGACAGTTCAGCTGGACGAAACAACGTTCAAATGACACAAGTTGTAAGGTTGATAAATTACCAAGAACGAGCCGCGTGCATTCAATTTAATTCTGACAATCAACGACCATCATGTGAGACGTACGCCTACAAATTGTGTCGTGATGTACCTATTACATAACAAACCATTGAAATATAGAATGATTCTTGGCGAAACATATCAGTTAGCCTTTAAGTGGAATTGCTAAAACTAGGCGAATTGGCATTTAAATTTCATGTTTCGTTCACACGTGAAGACAAAAGGTAGTTCAAGATTTGAGTTAAAACTAAGTAATACCTTTGAAGCAGACTTCTACAAGCTTACGTAGGTACTTCATATTTCAGTACCTATCGAAATGCGGCAGCAATGAGATTGCAGTTATGTGACCTAGTAAAGCCATCTTAAGACAAAAGAGAAAATGCTCTATAGACTTCTACTTATTTTTCTTTTGGCAATTTTAAATCATCATAATATTTTCGTTCCACTATATTTGTAATAAATGAATTAGAATGATTGCGTGGGTATATCATATCCGTTTATATGTTATTGGACGCGAGCGCGATACACAAAATGTTTAAGTAAATGTAATAATCTTCAAAGACTGGGAACGCACTTACCTATATACCTACATTATAATCACGGAAATGGCATTTCTTACGATCTCATGCTCCAAAGGTTTCTTAACAACTTTATACAAATGTCAGTTGAACTGGATTCATGCCTCGGTCTGAAAGATTTTATAAACATTCGTACCTATATAATAAATAATAGTGGCTTGAGTAATTTGTGTCACGCACGGCGGCCAATCTCATTAGAGACTAGTCAACTACGCAGAAGATATTATAGTGCACAAGAGCACTCCCCTACTGTCATATTCCAATGGGACAGAAATCTAACACGACTGGAAAGAGATTGTAGGTCGTGTAGGATCGACAGCATAACGTGCCATCCGAGACACGGGGGAGTATGACGTTTTTTGAAAGCGGTCACCCATCCGTGGAATATAGTGCCATTTAGGATCAATTACCTCAAATGCTATGTTAACATGGACTCATCCGGGATTTTTCAATTACCGAATCGTCAATAATAAATATTGAAGATCAAAATTAATTTGGAAGGTTTTATGTAACAGCTATTCTTTCTTTTATACGAATAGCTCTAAATCTATAGCTAAGATATGAACACTTTTAGGGTAGGAGTTTGTTAATTATATATTGGTGACATTAGACGAAGGCGAATCTTAAAATCTCGGGATTTTAGATGGTATGTCCACGTTCTGACGAATCCCACTGAATGTCACTAACGATGCCGATCACTAGTGATAACGTTACTAAATTGCCTAGATCTCTCGGTCTGCTCGGTTGCCATCGCCATTGAGTCACAAACCCCATAATAAATAATACAGAACTCAATAATCATGAACATAACTGCAAACACTTGCTATTGCTACCTAATGCTCAGATTCTAAACGCGTTTTGGCAATCGTCAGACCCAGTTAAATTTATTAAATAGACGACTATTAATTTTGTAGATCTGTACTGATTTCCACGGTTAATACTGTGAATAAAATTGTCAGAGGCTATCAGAGGGAAAACAGCAAGGAACTAAGAGAGAACGTAGATTACGTAGGCATCGAACAAGATCTTGAATATTGGCATTGGCACGGTTTATTTAAGATTGATGTGAAATTGCATTATTGAAATTGTCATTAATTTGTAAGCACAGTATTGTAATGTTACATTATATGTTCAGTAAGTACTGTTGTGTCCTTTGCTTTAAGTGCCAAGAAATACCATTTGCCAAAATTAGCAAGTAGAATAGTCGGGTTTCCTGAGATGATAACAAATATTTGTTATCAACTGATGCGGTAATTTAAACACCTCGTCATTTAAACCACTATGAATATTATGATACGGTATCAATTGATTTTATTGTTTTGCGATATGAATTTCACAGATTTTACTACCGATAAGGAGTTCTAAATTTACTGACAAGAATTTAAACAGAAGAGAAAAAAGTAAAAGTACTTAATGAAAATTGTTTTGAATAAACTTCGAGAAAATGAATTTGTTTTATAAAATTGGTTAACTCAAAGTGCCTGCTGAGCTCGGAATTATGTAACATTGATTTGAGTTGATTCAAAAAGTTTTGGCCATTTAAATTAAAAAAATATTCCAGAAGTTTACAATATCTCAAGCACTTTAAAATTAATTTTATTGTATCTGCATAAGTACCTTATTTTTAGGATTAATTATATGAGATTTTGGTTAGCAAATATGGCTTTATTTTTTTGTAGTACATATTTTTCATGAGCTATCGTTAAAGTAAGACACCGACGACGCCTGTAGTTGCTAACGCCCATTGCTTAATCAGATAACTTGTTCGCCACCTTAGTTAAGCTAAAATCATTTTTGCTAAATTGCGAATTTCTGCTAAATTTAATACTTACTTTTATTATATACTAGCTGTGCCCCGCGGTGCTACCCGCGGTTTATTAGCCTATGTGTTAATCCAGGGTGTCAGCTAACTCCATACCAAATTTTATTGAAATCGCTCCAGCCGTTTAGACGTGAAGAAGTAACAAACATACACACTCACATACTCACAAACTTTCGCCTTTATAATATTAATGTGATACTTAATTATGGTCTCCGCCCAATACAACCGTAAGGGTTCCGTCAACAATTTTTATTAACACGTCAGCGAATTCCATACTACACGTGGTGGTGTACCGTATGATCCGGTACCTATTATTCATAATTCCGACGGCGACACATTTTATTTCATTTGTTCTTGAGCCATGTTTACAAATGCGAGGCGCTACACGCCTCTGCGCCGCGTGCGAAGGTACACTCGTAACACTGGTGGTAATTCCTCTACTACAGTACGATCAACGTAACTAGGCCGGACTGAAGTAGGGGACAAGTGGTTGCGCAGATGCATTTTTTGGAAGTAAATGGTGACAGGAAGCGGGGGGCGGGGGCGGTAACTAAACCAAGAGGATTAGAGATGCGATTACGCATTACATTGTCATATTTAGTATTACTAATTCATGTTTTTTTTTGTGATTAATTAGGTAAAGAAATTGTTTTTCAAAGTTACTTTATTATTTACTGTAACTGTTTTAAATTTAAACTTTTATGAACTCATTTAAATAGTGTTTTAAAAATATTGTTGAATTAAAATGTTGTTAGTATTTTTAATCGATTAATCGTTTTCGTAAGTAATTTTAGGGTCGCATCTCTATGACATGCGCGAAAGTGATAAAAACCTAACTTCAATCCGGTCAAGATACGTTGATCGTACTGTACGCCTGTCCCGAGCCAATTCCGATGCATTTCTAAGAGGACCAGTAGGCAGTCAATCGAGATCGCGATCCATAATCATCAATCCACATCATTCAATGATATCGATCCAGATGAACTACTTAAGGGCCCCCATACACAATAAATCTACATTAACTATCCACGGGTCGTTAACGTAGGTCTTTAGTCATTTTGGTAGGTGCCTTCGCACCGCAGTTGTCCCAAAAAATTTAGTAATGGATTTATTCGAACCACAGTGGGTAACAGTTCTCTTTTTGGAAGAGTGAATTCGAGCATAGAAGATATGTATTTTTTATTATATCCCTTAAAGTACAACCAGGCACAAAATAAAAGGGAAAAAAATTATAAGTTACTAGGTACGTATAGTTTAGTGCTA
Organism: Herminia tarsipennalis; assembly: GCA_945859575.2. Classification (NCBI taxonomy): domain Eukaryota; kingdom Metazoa; phylum Arthropoda; class Insecta; order Lepidoptera; family Erebidae; genus Herminia; species Herminia tarsipennalis. The sequence goes on from OX243840.2 coordinate 15,400,613, forward strand.
TTGAACTGTAAACGTAACTAAGCTGTTAAATATGATTAACTGAGTAAAAATATGTTGAATAGATGCAAAAAGGTGACGACTTTTCTACTCATCTGTGCGAATAAATAATTAGAATCTTTTATTTTTTTGTATGAGTCCAAATTGGGCCTACAAAAAGAGTATTCGGTCCTTTCCCTCCGTGGTCTCGATTCGGACCGCGGTTCGAATAACTCGTGTGAAACGACCAAGGACCCGTTAACGTCAGACACACTCATTCATACTTAAAGTATATTTATTTTACAGTGGAACAGTTGTGGTCCTAGTATAACTATGTACTATCAGTGTGCTGGACGGCATCCATTACTGTAGGTACACAGTCGAGATTGAGAAGAATCTTGACCTTAGTTTATCTTATCTGTCATTTAATGCAAAGCTATGAAGGTATCGTCCGATGACTACCTATTTGATTTACAGTCCTGTGCGTTAAAATATTGCTTCACTTTGAGATATTGTTTATCTTTGATTCGCGGCCAAATATGGTAATGAAATCATAGCTCTGTAAGATAAGCATGAGTGTCTTTGAATAATAAAAAGGTCTTCATATAAAAATGGTGTATTATATACATTTTATCTTTTATGAATCCAAGATTCCAGACATGTAAAAGGTTTTCATGCTAATAATAGTGACTAAATACGTGTATTATTAACAACAACAACAAAAACAACACAAATACAGTAATAATAAATAATTATTAAGATAATGACCTACAATACAATATACCTGCTTGGACGTACTGTAACGAGTTTGTTAGTATATTTTAATTACAGTTATTATAATAATATGCATTTTGCATTAAGACAGTGTTAACTGAATGTCTCAAATCTCAATGATGACTGAATGACAAATGATTAGTCATGACCAGGGACTTGAGTATTGTTAAACATTTAAAACCCCAACACATGAGACTATAACTTGATTTTATCTTCAAAACAATTAAATGGTTTTTATCAAACAAAACAGCAGCAGAAAGCAAATTTCCTCCGAAATTGCAAATATGATGTTGCACAGCACACATTTGACCGGTGTTTAGACCAATTTTAACACCTAAACTCCCACCGAAATTACGAAAAACAGCCCCGAAAAATGATCATGGGTATGCTCATGGCCATCGCAATTAAACGAGCTTTTTAATATGAATAGAATTCAAATTCATACATGTAATAGGGGGCTCCTACAATGCCAGATGACACAGACACATACGTTAATCATACAAAAGCACTCCTCTAGTGTCGGGGGCTAAAAGCGAATCAGTAACTAAATCTTTGAAATTTTGTTTTTTGGTAAAGATTTCTGGTTGGACTTATTAATATTTTGTTTTGTTATTTTACATTTATTGTTGTTATAAAAGGCGAAATCACAAAGTTAATAAGTTTCAAACAGGTTGTAACTTGCTACACAGTTACCTATTAGAATTTCTCTTAACTATGATTGTTGGTTTACCCTAACAACAGCAAAACAATTTACTGAGAAAATTAATTAGGTAAAAGATATATCCATACCGAAGTAGGTACACTTATTTAAGTTATTGTAAAGTTTGATATATACCTACTGTTACAACTAGCAAAGAGGTTTACTAAGACGGAGCATTGAGAATTGGGATCATTTAAAATAGATCCAAATTCTCAGAACAGATACTTAGGTGCTTAATCGCGTCACAAAAAAAACAATTAATATTGACGTTAATAGATTAACTTCCGTCCACCTACTGTTATAATCCCGCCTCAGTCAGAAATAATAAGCCTATCTTCTTTTAAGGTTTCCCTATTAAAAGGAAAAGCGAACAATTATAGGATCATTACGTAATCCGTCTCGAGTAGGGAAGACGCTTTTTCAGGCAAAACTTGAAGGTTACAAATTGATATAAATATCACATACAAATAAGTAAATAAATAAGGATCTATACGGGTCTCGTTGACCTAGATTTTAGATCATAGAATTATTATGATATATATAGAATCCTCGCCCAGTTTGCCGCAGTTGTTTTTAGGGTTTCGTAGCCAAAATGGCAAAACGGAACCCTTATAGTTTCGCCATGTTCGTCCGTCCGTCCGCAACTTAGCTCAGAGACTGTTAGTACTAGAAGGCTGTAATTATGCATATACTACTCACGCCGACAAAGTGAAAGAATAAAATCTTGAAAAACTTTTTTTTGAGGGTACGTATATGTAAAGTGGGGATGTGGTTTTTTTTTCTCACCTACTCTATCGTGTGGGGTATCATTAGATAAGTGTGTTAATAAGTTTAGGGGTTGGAAAAATCATTTTTAGATTTCCGTTTGTGAAATATTAAGCTTTAAAGTGCTAATTTTTGTTAAGAGTCAAGTATCCCCCCGCCCCGCCAGCTAAATGGTTGATGCTGGATATGTGAAAAACTTCACAGTAGTACCTAGTATATATACAATGAAATTAAAAAGAAAAATTTCGCACAAATTCTATTGAAAATTATTATTAAGTAGGTATAACGTTGTAAGTATGAAATAAACACAACAGAAAATCCACTTCTTAAGCCGCATTATTCGAATAATAATATCTTGGGACAACTCACACAACGCTATCTGATTCCAAACTAAGCAGAGCTTGTACTATGGAAACCAGACAACTGAAAAACATACTTATATATTTATAAATACATACATATTATAGATAAATAACACAGACACAGAATAAACCATCGTACTCATCACACAAAGTTTTATCCTGGGTGGGGATCGAATCCACGACCTCTTGCGTAGCACTCGGATACACTCCCACCGCGCCACAGAGGTATTCGAATGGAACGGAACCCTACATTGTGCGTGGCCCGACATGCACTTGCCCGGTTTTATTGATGCTTACTATTTGTAAGGGTGGTGGTATAAAAATAGATGAAAGTACAGAAATTTTAACTCATCAGTTTTCTTCAACTCACGGCCTTCTGATCTCAAATTAGGCAGAGCCTCTACCTAATATAGCAACGGGGCCTTTCCATTACCATGTTTACGTAAACATTAGTATTGTTTTAATTTACTCAGATTTCCCATGGTCATTTCCACCATCAACGAAGAGTTCCTAAGTGATATGTAGGGAGCCCATATCCAGAAAGCAGTTTTCACCACCATTTGAAATTGCATCACAGACTCTGGTTATAAACAGAAATGATTATGGCGATACCAAAACGTTATGGTTCTAGTTTTGAGCATAGACAAATAGGATAGTCATTTTTATATGTTTAAATATAAATCTACCATTTTTTATTTTAGATAATAGGTACTAGCGGCCCGCTCCGGCTTAGCACGGGTATAAAATATATGGATGTTATTATACATAAAAACCTTCCTCTTCAATCACTCTATCTATTAAAAAAACCGCATCAAAATCCGTTGCGTAGTTTTAAAGATTTAAGCATACATAGGGATATAGGGACAGAGAAAGCGACTTTGTTTTATACTATGTAGGGATTTATCTACTGACATAATCACCGTTTAAACCCCTGTCTCTATCTCATCAAACTCATCAAAAATAAGCAACCCAATCCCTCCCTTCCTTGGTCCTTATGTCAGACATAATTGGCCCCAACCAGAAAACTGATGAATATACTCATATTAAAAAATATACATATATATATTTCTAAATCTAATACATAAATTACACTCAGACACAGAGTAAACAATCGTGCTTATTACACAAACATTTATCCTAGGTGGGAATCAATCGAGCGCATTACCTATCTCTGGCTCAGGAGCCAGGGTTACTAACCACTAGACCAACAGACATTTCGCATTTTATATTCTTTTATAATATATTTTTACAATTGTCTGATTGTTTCATAACTCACATCTGTTTAAAACTATATCACATACCTACTTGCGCTTATCAGTAGGTATACCTATATGTAAAGAACACGCAATACCATTAATGCAAATGAATTACATAATCTATATCTATATTTCTATACTTACACAAATATTATAAATAGGTAGTAGTAGGGGGTAATCTCTGGAACTACTGAACCGATTTTGAACATTCTTTTACCAATAGAAAGCCACGATATTTGTTAATGTGATGATACGACACCACGTTACGACCAATAGGAGCGGAGCATTAATGAAAAATGTTGCAAAAACGGGGAAAAATGACGTAAACGAAGTTGCGCGGGTAGTACGATATAAAGACTACTACTAACAGACGACGCGCGATGGTACTATTTTGTTTCCTTGTTGTCCTTGGTAAATAGGTCACATGCAAACCTTATAAAGTTCCCCAATCGGCTTGACCTTCGTACATTTTTATCGGTTCATTAGACTGGCGAGGAAGTCAGTTGGAAGCTGTTCAATTCTTGGAGGACTTTCAATATCGCGCGTAACGTACCATACCATCGAAAGTAATATTTGACGACAAGTTTCCGTTTCGTGACTTAGCCATATTCATTTCAGGGAAACACTTGCGTGTTGTAGGTGCCCTTCTGAGTACCGTTTAGTCCCCGACCGTAGTATGCAATATTATTTTATTTCTATGAATATTGAAAGCACTTGTCGTTAAGCATACTTAAGCGGAACGATTGTAGAATTGAATTTTACTGTAAGTACTAGACGTTTCCATAGGTAATAATATATTAGTATTTATATTTTCCATAATATGTGTTGTGTATTAACAGTAAACTATGGAATTTAACGGTACAGCTTCAAACTTATGCAGCAATGAGTAATACTTGTACGTGGAACAAGTATATTACAAAACTGCTTATTGCGTATGTATGTTACAGTGAATATGAATAATTCGAGATTATGCATAATAGCTAGAGTCATTATGAATAATGACAAAGTAACATAGTAAATATGACATAAATTAAGAATCGTATTTTTTCGGCGCTGCGGGAAGTGCAGCCTCCTCGCGCACTACAGCGAGTGGAGGCTGCACTCCTTCCGCGCCTCCGGTTGTAAATAACGCCTTTTGGGGTGACACAAACAAGTACCACGTGAAGTGGGCTAATTCGGTTTTGTCATAGTTTTTAACTTGATTTACTACATACGCCTTGCTAGATGTTACACTATACACACTTTGACGGTAACATGTACACTATAAATTATGCAATTTCTCACGCTCATTGACTTATTTCTACAATATATTCATGTCATCATATTTCTGCATTATCGTGAATTGCAACTTAATATAAAATCACTTTGTTATTCAATCTACGCATGTCTTATACACTTAACAATAGTTTTATTATTCCTTGCACTATCTAGTATTAAATACATACTTCATCCATAACTGTGATGTGTTATCAGCGGTCTGACCTCGACAAATAAGAATCACAATAGAGATCTTATCATACTAAAATATGTAAGTAACGACTGTATTTTCGACGATAGAAAAACTAGCTGGATATGTAATATTTTTCGAATAAGATAGTGTCTCGGCTCTGCCCAGTGTACATATACTGTCAGCTCATATGAGTGTCTTTTGTCTTAACAAGCTTTTGTATAACTTACAATGTTTGTGTGTTCGACACGAATTTTAGAAACTAAATTAGAACCACTTCCCGGTGTCCGATTGGGCTTAAATTTGGTGTACATATTATGTATCTATGGTGACAATACAATAATATTGTACCATGAAGCTGTTCTGATGATGGAGCCGGAAGTTACGACCTTTAATTTAACTTCCAATGTTTCTGTGTTTGGCACGAATCTTGGAAGCTGAATTAGAACCACTTCCCGGCGCCCGATTGGGCTTAAATTTGATGTACATATTATGTATCTTTGGTGACAATACAATAATATGGTACCATGGGGCTGTTCCGATGATGGAGCCGGAAAACGGCCACAGGAATTTCATAATTAAATAACCTACCCATCGAGTTTAGGCTCATTTGTTTTGTCTTAGTGAGTACTTTAGTGCTGCATGATATCTAGGGTCCGATGATGAAGTCGGAATGTGGCCATAAGAACTTCTGAATTAAAGACTTTTTGGCTTGCCTGTTGGTCTAGTGGTTAGTGACCCTGACTGCTAAGCCGGAGGTCGTGGTTCGATCCCCACCCAGGATAAAACTTTGTATGATGAGCATGATGGTTTATGCCGTGTCTGATCTATAATATGTATGTATTTAGAAATATTTAAGTATATTTATCATTTGTCTGTTGTCTGGTTTCCATAGCACAAGCTCTGCTTAGTTTAGGATCAGATACCGTTATGTGAGTTGTCCCAAAATATTATTATTATTATTAAACAAGATAAACCCATCGAGTTTGGGCTCCATTGGTTCTTCTCGTGAACCAAGGCCAAATCTACACTTAAATGCTTGTTTTAATTTTTTTTTCCACAATTAACTTATTATATGTAGCAACATTCTTGTCCAGCTTTAACGTTTCATAACCACATGACATAAATGTTGATAAACTTTCGCGATTTGTACACATTATAAAATTATATTATACTACGGGTCTTAATCGCGTGATTTTTGCCCGACGATTTGACCGTATTGCAACGGCCGTGGCCACAGGCTGTAGTATTTAAAATGACCACATGACATGTTTTCCTACCGATATTAAACAAACAGTTGGGGTGAGTAAGACAGTTTTTGACATTTTGGGAAAATGTATTGCCAGGGCCAACGACATTACCCAACCAGCGTGTGCTGACTATTTTGGGCTAAATTAATACTTATAGTTCGTAAAATATAGCTTGATACCTGTGACTTTAGAGACTACGTTTAAAAGACTGCTACAATAAATTTGTTGTTGGAAAAGTTTTAATTTTTTAAATATTAATAAGACATTTGTATAGAAATCTAGAACACTTTTTTCAAATAGAACTTGTTATCAAGGAGATACTAGTATAAACAAAGGTAATTTAAAATATTTATTATATTTTATTATTTATATTTTTTTGTTAGCTTACTTCGTAAACTCTTTTCGCAGCCTGGTAGGGATGTGTAATCGACTGGCCAGCGAATATCGATAAAATAAATGTATGACAATTTAATTAATATAAATTGTATAAATGATTATATCTAATCGTTTTTCCACAACGAATTCGTATTTTTTTAGTCTTGCAATACCTACTGCTTTCGCATGCAGCGATCAAGCGGGCGCCATCTTTTTTGAGTCAGTACGAGTGCCCACGCCTTGTATACGCTACCGCTACGTGATTAATATTGTTTTGTCGTTATTACTGTTGCTTTGTTAAGTTTTGTTGTTATTTCTAGTTATTTGTTTTTTTTTGCACCACAATGCCGAAAAGAACAAAAAAAACTGTTTTGAATAGCGAAAGTCGCGAGTTTGTGATTCGTTTGCGTGAGTATTTTGAGCGCGAGAATCAAAATGGCGGACCGCTACTACCGTTGGAGCAAGTGTGCAATAGAGTTGCTGACGCTCTTGGTATCGGACGAGCTACAGTGTCTCGAATTAGCAAAGAAAAGTATGGAGAATCGTCAAAGGAGATGGTGGCCGAAGATGAGGGAGGTAAAATATTATCGACTCCTAATAAAAAAAGGAAGAGAGTTTCGCCAGTCACCGAAATTGACGACTTTGATGCTGCCGCAATTCGAAATCATATATATGCGTATTACGCACGTGGTGAATTTCCCACGTTAAAAAAAGTATCCGTTTCGCTTAAAGACGCGGATTTATTTAAAGAAAGTCCACCATCGTTGTCCAAAATATTGAAAAAAATCGGCTTTGCTTATAAGAAAAGCGATAAAAGAAAAATTTTAATGGAGCGAACAGACATTGCTTTGACCCGAATTGACTTTTTGCGCAAAGTCAAAAATATAACAGATTGGAATAAAGTGGTTTTTCTTGATGAAACATGGCTCAACGCAAACCATACTGTTTCAAGATCGTGGACAGACGATAAAGCGGAGTCTACCACCAAGGTGCCCGAAGGCAAAGGACAAAGATTAATAATTACTCATGCGGGGACATCGTCTGGTTTTGTGCCCAATTGTTTACTGGCGTTTAAATCAGTAAAAACAACAGAGTACCATGAAGAAATGGATTTTACAAAATTTAAGGAGTGGTTTCTAACTCTTCTAAATAATTTGAGTGAACCACATTTTATTCTGATGGACAACGCTCCGTATCATTCAGTACAAAAAGATAAGGCGCCTACGACAAGCAATCGTAAAATTGAAATTATTACTTGGCTGCAAAACAAAGGAGTAAAAGCCGACAACAGCATGCTCAAGAAAGAATTGCTAAGATTAGTAAGCATTCATAAGCCCCCCACTCCAAGATATATTATAGACGAAATTGCAAAGGAAATGGGCCACACCGTCATCCGTTTACCACCATATCATTGCCATTACAATGCAATAGAACTAATCTGGGCTCAAGTCAAAGGTTCGTATAATCTAAAAAAACATATATAAAAAGCTTACAAAGAATGTAGTAGGTTTTTTGTTTGATCGAATACCTTTTTTTTCTAGGTTACGCTGCCAGACATAATGTAGCACCGCCTTTCACAGCGAACAAAATGTTGACATTACTACATGAAGCTTGTGTACATGTAAATGCTGATGATTGGAAAAAGGTAGTTGAGAAGACAAAAAATGTGATTCAAAAAGATTGGGAGCGCGATATTCAATTTGACAACATATGCGATCAAGAATTAATTATTAATCTACAGGACTGCTCCAGTGATGAATCAGAATTCGACTTGGAAGTTGATCTCGGCTGTACACCATTTGACAATTAAACTTTTAAATACCTTCAAATTCATCTTTCATTTCCTTTTTTCTTTCTTTCAATATCGTTAAAATGTATTTTTTTTAATAAACTCATTCCATATAAATATCGATAAAATACGAAAGACGTCCCATACCTATTACATGTCATTCTGACAAACGTCACAGGTATCAAGCTATATTTTACGAACTATAATAAATACCACGCAAGCAAGCCTGCCTAGTAGAAAATCCATTGTTCACGGTCATCATGGCGAACAAAGACCTAATTACATGCGTATGTTGCCCATTAGTTGTATTTAGTTAATTAAGATGCCTTTTTACGTATTGTAACTAAGTCGGACTTGATTCGCTACTCTCAGTTTACAACTGTCCATCTCAAATGTTTTTTTGTTCGTTAATATTAGAAATAAAAAATCTATAAGACTCGTCTAATGGATAGTAGTACTTAATTAAAACCTACGTACTATCCTACTTTGTGATCGATAAAAAGAAGAGCTGTTTTATAGGACTAAATCACAGAATACCTACGCAATTAAATTACTTCACGTATAGACAGGGCGGACGAGAAATTAATTAACAGTAGTGTTGGGTTTTCAACAAGCAAAGAACTTTATAATTAACGATATTTAGTTTATTTCGTAATAACTTACGAATTGTGCAACTCTTGTAATATGAGAGAAAACGGGGGAAGATAGAACAGTAGCGCCACCAAGGAAGATGGTGACAATAATAAACTAATTTGGGGTGCGTTCCAATTCTATCAGGTAGAGCTGCGACAAAGATGAAACTTATTTTCACTCCTTTAAAATACACTGTAAAGTATGTATACCCAATGGGCATACTAACAATACTAAAAGAAACCGGCCAAGTGCGAGTCGTAGAAGAGTAGTTTGTCCCTCACTGGAAATCTATCTTACTAATAGAAAAATAAACTACGAAACGGCTAATTTATCTTTGCCTTTGGAAAACTGTTGTTGTTGCTGACCATACATCAACATATCGTCGATGTTAACAACAGTTATACGTCGCGATTAGCTTTCCAACTGCAAATAAGGTTGTAATAGCATTTTTTTTTACTGCTGGCCGCTTGGCAGACCTGAATATTTGATATTCAGTTCAAATTGATGATGATGACAGACGCATAAAGAGACGCATATCACGTTACTAAGTAAACCTATAAGGTTGCCGTTTTTTCATGTTGTGGTAGGGAATCCAAAAAACTAATTGCGAACTCATGGGAAATGTTTTGCCAATTCATTTTATTGTTAACCGCTATGATCACTGCTCAGGGAGATAAAATTTGTTATTTAAATATATTGTATAGTAGATAGATATTTTCAGATTTTTGTCAATGTCGCTTTCAATTTACACTTTGGTGTCACTAGTATAGTATTGTCAATTGTTGACTGTACTAATAAAACGGGGCTGGCCATTCGATGACGATGAGATTCGTAAACCGTGATTGGCAGTTTTCTACATGGAAACGGTTAATTCTATTGTCCGAGCGAGCCTTAGTGGTTGTTTGAACTGTAACTTAAGCGTCCAAGGTCTTCTTGTTATCTGGCTTTATGCGTCATTATTCCCAATTATGACATCATCACATTTCCTTGCCCACTCCACAGGCCACACCTTTTAGTATTAAAACTAACTTCTATTACTTGATAATTGTGTAAAACTACTGTAGGCAATTAGTTCGTTGTTCCGCATGTTATTGTTATTAAACATAAATCATTCCATAAATAATTGCAAAGTTAGTTGGATACTACTGTTTTGACGCAGCCGCGCCGGTTGATAATAATTGTAACATAAATATGGGTTATCGTTCTGTATTGTTGTGTTCATTCATCTGCGATAGTTACAATACATTTGTTCACTATAAAATCCGATTAATAGTGGAAAATTCTACAATAACACATTGTGCGTTTAAATATCTTGCCCATATACCGGCCACTGCCATCACTTTCCGTACGTATTTATGATACGTACGGAAAGTGATGCCAGGAACTAAGGAAAGATCTACCAGACAATGTAAGATCTATCGATTTCGAACCACGAGCCATTTGAGAATACAAACCCTCTAAAACCGTGGAAAACATTTGTAATCAGCCTACCCTACAGCTATATCGGTAACAATATTTATGCATGATAAAACAACCATGAGTTACTACACACCTTCCAACACCGCGTGTCGTAATGTCATGTCTTGAACATTATAATTGCTCTATAATTTTACATTTGACATAAACTGTCTGACTAAGTCGAGCAATCATAAAATCCCAGTCGCGCAGTTTCGACACATCTCACGCGTTATAAACTGGCGATAAAGATTAAATAGTTTTAGAAAATGCTAAACGCTTTGCATGTTCATTCAGTCAGACTATTACTAATAATAACTTTCTTTGAAAACCACCATGCTCGTATCGTCATCGTCTTATTTTTTTATATTTAACATCACTATGAAATTTTCTAATTTGCATGAGCGTACCCACCCTGCTTTTGACCTGTGGGGGGGGGGTGAGTATTTTCAGTTTGCGTGCCTAGCGCCAGAAGTAGAGCTTCGATTTTTAGAACTGTTTGTTACATTAATTTTACCGGAGAAGGTTTTTTCGCAGCGCGACCTTAGAAGCCATTGAACAAGCTAGGGCTAGCAGCGGCATCTTAAAAGTTACTAGGGAACTCACCGTGGTCTCACAAATCTCTGCGCAAACAGAGGGGCGCGCAGGCGAAAGTCACTGTGCGAGCTGACGAATGAGCGTGTACTTAGAAGCTATTGAGCGTGCTGTGAGCCCCAGCGTGATCTAAGTCTAAGTTTTCTATATAAATTTCTGACCGAGCCAAACCGTTTCGCGTATTCTCCCTGCGTTTATAGTGAAACTAAAATGAAAACTATCACAGCTAAGAAGGCTTTACAAGTTTACGAGTAACAGCTGATCAAATGAGAAGTAACAAAATTTCGTACAAATACCAATGAAAATTGTTATTAAGTATGTATAACGTTGTAAGTATGAAACAAAAACAACAGAAAATCCACTTCATAATTTCCATTATTCGGCTGGAGAGGGGGGTGTGGTTACTACCCTACATTGAACGTGGCCCGACATGCACTTGCCCGGTTTTTATTTCTCAATATGTTAGGGTCACTGCACACTACACTGTTGGTGTCCATATTAACCGACTGCGAACAAATGCGAGGTTGTGTTTTACGAACCACTGGATTCCACGTCACGGATAGTTTGAAGCCCTCTTCCCGATTGAAAGTTTATGTTTTTTAATTTCAATGGCTTTACGCACAATTCTTGGATTAGAAATGGCGATCTGTGGAAAGGGTTTGTGGACGATGAAACTCAATCCTGTCATTGGTTTTCGATTGCAGTATATGTTCTACAATTGCCGATTTGTTCGTTTGCCGCTTTTACACTGCTGCGATGTATTCTTTTAGCATGTGGTTCTTTTAGCCTTCTATGGAAAACTATAATTAGCTTTGTTTGACCTATGTGCGAATTACCGCAGCTGCAATCAATTTTGTAGACAACTGGTCTGCATAGGTATAACAACCTTCGCAGTGCCCAGGAAGTTGCCCACTTTGGCCACCGTTGTGTAGATCCTACGAAGTCTTTTTAGGGTTCTGTAGCCAAAATAGAAAAACGGAACCTTTTTTGATTAAGTGAATATTTTTGGAAATAATCGCTCCGAAACTTGCATAAATTGTGTCCTCCTCCCTTATCTTTTGAACCGTGTTACCAAAAAATATACAAAAAATCACAAAGGTAGCGCTTAATAAATACTTTATACTAAAATTATTTCGGACATGATCGGATTATACCGTCATTGAGTCATTACAGAAAAACTGCGTTTCTCAACAAAAGGGCGTAAGTGCCATAAACATACGCTTTTCTGCTGATACAAATATTCAAGGCTGCGGAACCCTACACTGAGCAGGGTCATAGATTTTTCATTACTGATCCGATCTTATCTGTCACTTCTCTGACGTAGGGCAAATAGGCAGGTTGTCTACTGACCTTCGTTGACACGTTTCGTTTTATGCTTCGTTCTTCGGTACACCTGATATCCGTTTTTCTTGAGAATCTCCTGAACATGAACTAGCTCTTGCTCCACATGATCACAGAGGTCAAAGGCTCTGTTTTTTAAAGACTTCGTCAAGGATTGTAGGTGACGAGAATGGTGATGTGACTAAGCATGCAGGTATCTGACAGTGTGTGTGTGGGTTTTCGGTGTATCTCGCGCTGTTATCTTGATATCCAGGAAAACCTCTTCAAAATGATCCAGAGATAATTAAGTACCGGGACTACTGGGCTTGCCATTGCGACGCTATCTATCTGGAGGTAATATTGGCCTGGAAAGACGTGAAATTTTGAGGTAGTAATAATGTTGGCATCCGTTAAGAAGGGATTCTTGGAAAATCAACCCCTAAGGGAGTAAAATAGAGGTTACAAGGTTTTATCTCACTTTGTCAGTTTTAAAGTTAGATCTTTGAAATTTCTTATTTAGCCTTTTGTTTGAATATAGAGAAAGCCTTGTTTCAGTGTTTTTTAAAAATTCAATCCCTAAGGAGGTTAAATAGAGGTTACAATTTTTTTTATGTAGGTAACTTCGTCAATTTTAAAGTAAAATCTGATTTTGTGAATAAAGATACACGTCTTTCATCGTTCGAAAGCGAATCAACCAATTAACGGGCTAAAGTCGAAATAACTTTAATAGTAAATTAACGCGCGCGACAGATTTTTTAAAAATCTTTTAAAAAAATCTTTCATTAATAGAATGCTACATTATAAGCGAGTAATGTAGACTATATTTCTTTTAAATCAGAGATCCCAACGAAAATCACAATAATATAAGACCAATATAAGTATCAACAATTTGCCTACAAAAGTCATTATTTGAGGTGTGCAAATTTTTCCACTTTTTCGATGATGTCTGATGTGGTGGCCTCAACTGGCCTTCCTGAGCGAGGGTCGTCTTCAATCGAGTCCCGACCATGTTTGAAAATACCATGCCACTTGTAAATCATTAATTTACTAGGACACTATTCCCCATAAACGGTTTCCATTTCATTCAAAATGATCTGAGCGTTCTTTCCTTGTTTGGTAAGGAATTTTATCACAGCAAGGTGTTAAATTTTCTCCTTAGTTTAAGTTTTCTTCCGGAATGACTTGTTGAGCAGGCGAGTATTCGTAAACGAATGACGCAATAAGGCTGAAACTCAATTTATATACTATTGAGTGATTGAGATGAGTCCCCAATTAGTATTACACTAAGTGAGCGCACCTATCACCACTCCATCCCCTCCATTACGAACTTCTAAACCTCCTTTGTTTTCGCATTTACACCTACAAGGGTAAATGCGAAAACAAAGGATAATTTTTATCACGATAACCGACATTAAAGCGGGCGGATTCGTAGGTAAAAGCTAGCCTCTCGTATAGTTTTGGTGGTTTATGTGGTTTCGCTTTGTACAACCTCTTATACTCATACTCAGATAAATGGTCTCGATATTCCTGGATCAGGGCACGAACTTTTCGTGTAACGCTGGTTGTTGGGTTATACGATACCGGCTTATAGGTATACATTGTTATGACATAACAAATCTTGCATTTTCTGTTGATAATCAATAGTATTCATCACTACAGTGGCGTTTCCTTTATCAGCCTTAAGCACCAAAATATCCTTATTTTCACGAATTTCAAGCAATTTTAAGGTAAATAATGAGCGTTAATTCCATAATAAATAGTTATGATAGCTAAGCACTTATAAAAATGACGATGACACTTACTAGTCTAAACAGCTATATGAAACGATCGCGTCCATCACACATTGTAATAAATGAATCAGCCGGTCTTGCTATAGTTGCTAAGTTACTTTACACTTCAATATACCGTCTTGTTTTACTCTAATATGTGCCAGTAATAAACCTAAAAATGTTTCATAGTTTGAAGTTGTTTAGTTAACCAGTTAATGCTTATCAAAACATGGCATTTTAATCTATAGGTATAGAAAAAGTTATGATAAGGCTTTTAGAATAAATAGAATGAGTTCACTCTTATTACAAAACAGAATAATAATTGCCTACCTAATTCTTAGGTACACAGGATGTTAACTGAGAAAGATGGATCTTTGATACACCCGAAGCTAAAGGAGGTATGGCACACTGTTATGGACGTACCCAGAATCTTAGGAGGAGTTTTTGTAGTTTCTGGGACCGCTCCACCCGGAATTGGCGTACCTACAGTGTAAAACTAAGATTTGGATATGTTTTTTTTTTATTAAAAAGTTGGTTTAACCGGTGTAGCTTTTAGATTTGTTTGATCAAAATTCGTTTAGTCATTTTGAATATAGAATTTTATCTCACTTATTTTTGATGTTTAACTGGGCAAACTGCTTTCGATTGTAACAAATAGGCTGGTTCTAATACCCGAAAATATACATGCTCTAATAGACGAAAATTGCGTTTGATTAAAACTCAAAACAACATAGTGCTTTACCAGCTATGGGTGAGACGCGAGATTTCTCCAACATCTTTCGCTAATGTGTAAATCGCTAATGTTTTATATTTTAGTGGTGGTGATGAATCATAAGGTGAAACGCGATGATAGTGTGCAGTTCCTCGTAATTCAAGCTAAAAAAAATGTCCTGTTTACCGAGTACAGAAGTTGAAGTCGACAAATAATTACTTATTTATTTTCTCTTACTATCTCTGTCTTCGTCACAGAATCTTGTTCAAATGATCGTTTACAGTGTATATTTACTCACTAACAATACCTGCAGACCAGTCAAGGAGAGGAAATCGATTGTATTGTTCATTGTTTTTAGCTAGATGTCTAGTGATACCTACTTGATGATTCAGAGAAACTAAAGAACGCCTATCATCATGTCTGCTACATACTGTTACTTATTTAGTAATTCCTGAATACTTGATCGAAGGTATATAAACTTTTTTTTAATAACAGCAATACAATCGTCATCATAAATCAGATCCATGAGTAACACGACTATGGTAATTCATCCACATATCAGTGCAGATAATGAAATATTCTGTCACAATCATTTATATGTTGATATTATCTTGATAAACAGAGTTACGGGGATATAAGAACGATTCATCTTATTTGTTTACTTATTTGCTTTATGAGTAACAGGAAAAAATTAAACTTTGGTGAGAAAGACCGACTTGGTAAAATAAATTGTACAAGTAACGCCATCTCTGTGATTTTTACTAAAAGATTAAGTCTGCAACCTTGCTCATGCGCAGCGTTGTTTACCTACATTGAATGTATGCTATGTGATGATCTTTATAGTACGTTCATTTTTCTCTAGATGGCGCTACAGGTCGGTTTTTATAAATAAATTTTATGAAGCATTAATAATATATTTTTCGATGCACCTACTAACGCACCAATATTATAATTTATTCCAAATCTCTACAACATTTTAGATTAAATATACAATATAATACGTACCTCATTACATACCTACTTCCGTTCTTTACCTTGCTGCAGCGCAGGACTCGACAAATAAACCGATAAGTTTGATAAGCACTACTCGTATTACAATTCTATTACTTCAAATAAATCTTATCTGCCATGCTAGGCGCAGTTCGACGCCGTCATTAGTTCATCTTCAATATTTTTAATTACTTTACCTACAAATGTAGCAATATTCCGGAATACCGTCATCACACTTAATAAATTTGTGAAGTGTCGCTTTAATTAAGTGAGTTTTTGGAAAAGTGCAAATGTGGAGATGGCATACAATGTTCTATGTTAATATCATTCGGACTAGTATTGTGTTTTTTGTGAAACTATGTCTTGGAGTGATGTGCCTAGCCCTTCCGCATCGGTGGCCGAGCGGCGTCCGCTCATGTTGGCCTTACGAGTACCCAGAAGTTATGGAAGTCTTTTTCCATATTACAAGTTCGTGAGAGACACCGCTAATGACCCGTTTTCTAGACAGGTATTTTCCCCCAGAATGTTATATTTTAACTTTCAAAGCAATGTATACCTATTAATTATTATACCATCATTAAACTGAACAATATCTACTACATACTTTCTGATCAGCTGATGATATTACCTATGTATATTCAAGCTTACCTGTTCTTGATCTTATTTACATAGGTACAATACGACTCTCATTCCTAATAAAATAAGTTTGTTTAAACAGGACCAGATTACGCTCAGCGTACATAACAGAATTGCCATCGAAATCTATAAATTTTTATTTGTACTTACTTGTTTTCCAGTTGGAAGTCATTTGGCCCATTTCCATGACCTTATGCGTCATTCCACACGATAAATAAAAATGTAATATATAACAACGGCTTCCCTATATTATTCACGATATTTGGCATTCAGCGTAAAGTTTCGCTACAGAGGACACGTATAGAATATGTGGCGTCTCGTCTAACGTCTATATTTCTTGATAAATATAATGTTTCATTATTGATCTGTTTCGTTTCTGGCTAGTATTTTCGTTACATTACATAAGATACTGCTTCAAACTTCAAGATCTAACGATTACGGCAGTAGCTTGCGTAGCAGTGATCAATCAGTCGGTTGGTCCTTTTATGTTACTTAAGTACTATATTTTTTTTAAATACACGTACCTATACATCATTTCACACTTTTCAACATTTACCATAAACATCCGCAGCGCTATTAGAAACGACTACCTTTTGACCTTCTTTATTACCATCATGCCGTACCATCTCTCGGAGAGAAACTCTTTGTCCCAGTAGTGGTCATGATTTGACCATTGCTAAGAAGAAGGCCGTTTACCAATCTTTGTAATACACTTACAATCAAGTTTTGCTCAAAAAATTCCATTGACATATAAAACACGTTACTTTAAATATAACATGACGTAGGTACAAAGTACCTTTCGTATTGAATTGACCCATTTCGTCCCGTTTTTCAATAATATTATTTTATACAAGGGTATTCTCAGAAATGCAAATCAGTGGCAAAAACCCACACTTTATATTGATTCACCGTATCTGAGAGACAATTATGTTGACAACTTAACATTTAAGGATTTGAATTGAAGACCCTTTCAATTCCATTTTATTTCACAACAACAAGTAAACACGAAAGGACTATTACGTGGTAGCTTTTACTTTTCCAGTTTACTTGCACGCTTAAGCTGATGGTACCTAATGACTACCCATCCACTTATTTAAATTAAAGAAAGACTTAACTTTATTAGTCCTTTGGGTGATGTCAATGTCATTAAGTCACTTCGATTGTATAGCTTAACGTGATGTGAGATCGAAACCTGGTCGGTGTAGTGTTCTGGTGAATGTGTCTCTTTGCAAAATACACATCTACTGTTTACATACTTCTTCTGAGCTCCAAGCTCTTTAGTTTAGCTTTAATAGGAGTGATATACAAGTTTGACATCTTTGTGTGTTGGTATATCACATTAGCTCGCCTGGGCCTTCGCACCCAACAGGATAGTATTTGTTTTTAATTAGATAGTTTGTTTATCGGCTTAATGGCATTGGTCGTGATTAGAAATGGGTCGACTAGCCGACTGGCCGACTACAGTATACCACAATGAAAATATAGGTAAACAAATTAAGTAGTAAGAAGATAAATATCTTCCTTGTAGCTATAATGGTTTTACTTTGAAGTTTGAACTCCGTGATAACACTTATAGCTATAATTTCAGTTAAGAGTCCTTAGTTTCCTCAATAGTCATGGTTATATAATAAAATAATCAATTAACTTGATTGGTTAGGTATAATTGTAGTTTTTTAATTTAATGTATTTAAATTAATTTCTGGTCAAAGGTTCGTTATAAGCGGCAATATCAGAAATTTAAATCCTTATTAAATACCAATTATCCAGACTGACCTGTTGGTCTAGTGGTTAGTGACCCTGACTGCTAAGCCGGAGGTGGCGTGTTCGATCCCCACCCAGGATAAAACTTTGTGTGATGAACACGCTGGTTTATAACTATTTATTATACGGGAATAAACGCGCCCTGTTTACCTAAAAATTGTTGAAAACGCTGGTATATTCTGTGGCTGGGTGTTATTTATCACACTAATATTATAAAGGCGAAAGTTTGTGAGTATGTGAGTGTGTATGTTTGTTACTTCTTCACGTCTAAACGGCTCGAGCGATTTTAATAAAATATGGTATGGAGTTAGCTGACACCTTGGATTAACACATAGGCTAATAAACCACGGGTAACACCGCGGGACACAGCTAGTCTATAATAAGTATGTATTTAGAAATATATAAGTATGTCTATCAGATAGCGTTGTGTGAATTAATAATAATATAATAATTATTATTATTAATTTTAAAAAATGTGCATTTCAGTCTACGTAAAAAATAATAATTTAATAACGACATTATGCAACTCCATGCAATAATATGTCCATGCTCTTCAAGCCAGCGCTTCTAAGAAAGCCACTGGAATTCTGGTTGTACTGTTTTATTTTCTGATTAGTGAGAAGCTGCTTCAGCGTACAATATTCTTATTGTGGGGATAACGAACGCATTTAACTGACCCTCGCTGGTTCCTTATTTAGCTTGTGGCCGTTGGCTCTATTCTCGCGTCCATGTTGTTTTCTTTCCCCACTTCGTTCGAACAAATAGGTACATTTTAGAAAAAAAAAACATCACAGCCTGATTGGTCTTCATGACTGTTCAGTTTATAAATAGTAAATTACTAATGTCGTAGGACATTCTGATTGGGGCAGTACCTAGCTTTAACTTTATTTCTATTCTTCTTATGCCCCTTCTTTTGCGTCGTGAATTATTAGCATACAATAACCGGGCATGTCGGATGCTCAGTGTAGGGTTCCGCAGCCTTGAATAATAAGAGCGTATGTTCATGGCACTTACGCCTTGTTGAGAAACGCAGTTTTTCGGCAATAACTCAATGACTCTCTCTTTTATAATAATAATTTTAGTATTATATTAAGGGCTACCTTTGTGTTTTTGTTTTTCAAAAGTTAAGGTTAAGTTTCACACAATTTATGCAACTTTTGGAGTGATTATTTCCAAAACTATTTCACCCAATTAAAAAAGTTTATTAGAAACCTTACTGTTTTTGAAAGACCTGTCGACTGATGTGCCACATGTTGATTTTTGCTAAACAAAAATATTCAGCTTCTGTTACATGTTAGTACCTCCCCTCCCCCCTAAAAATATTTTTATTATTTAGCTAGCAAACTAAGTAGCGGCTACAACAAGAGACCTTTTCACCAAGTTTCATCAATATTCATTAAGTAGTCTTGAGTTAAATGCCTGTGACTATGGACGGACAGACAGACGTACATGACGAAACTATAAGGGTTCCGTTTTTGCCATTTTGGCTACGAAACCCTCAAAATAAAAGCACGACGGGGGAAGTACGTTCACGTCACAGAAAACCCCAGTAGATCATCTTATGTTAGTAAGGTCGCCAGAGCGCATCGCGACTTTACAAAATTAATGATCCAAATTAAAAAATAGAATTTGTAACGCCCAAGTTACAAATTATACCTACGTAACTTGGTCATTACCAATTCTATTTTTGAATTAATTATACATTTAAAAAAACATACCTGGTAAAGTACCTACATAAACTTGGGGTTTAATTTTGGTGATATACACTAAGTTCATGGTAAATTGTAACTGTTTGCAGGTAGGCCATTACATTATATGGTGGCATATAATGTAATGACCTACCTGCAGTGGTTTAAAATATGTAATCGTAGGGAGAGAGAGGGCTTTTAACAGGACAAGATAATTATCCGTAGTAATATCCATATAAAGTAGTAAGCACTTCAAGCACTACAAGATAACTTAGTAAACATGTAGATAACAGTAAATAATCTATCGAGTTTGTCTCAATCGTGCATAATATTGACTGGTTACGAGCCCATCGTCAAGTGGGAAATAGTAACCCGCTCATTCATTAAGTAATAATAAAGATTCTCTGTTTTCTTCGTGTTTAATGGTTTGTTTTAATACACAAACGCAAAATGTGGACGTAATGAAATTTAACAGCAGTTTTACAGAAACGATACTTTGTTAATTATTTCTGTCTAAACTGTTATGTATTTATGGAAAATTAGAGGTTTTCTAAAGAAAATTGTTAGTTTAAAGAGTAATACAGGTTTATCTGGCGTTTACGGCCATGTTTTTACTTAGCTCGTAACTTGGCTGGTGGGTTTTCTGCGTGGCGCGGCATTCCGCTAAAAATAGAATCAAGCTTACCCTCCCACGGGTATTACACAAGAGATAGGTACAATAAAATTAAACCAAGGGACGTGAATCAGACTAACAAAGAGTTTAAAATATTGATCAAAGCTTGCATTAGGTGTTTTGATTTATAGATTCGGTTTTGTAACCGTTCAACCGTTTTTAATTCTCACGTGTGTCAATTTTTTTTATGTGTACAGTTGCACAATTTAATGTTTCCTATCAATTTTTTATTACTACGTGTTGTCCTTGTGGACATTTTTAGGGTTCCGTAGCCAAAATGGCAAAACGGAACCCTTATAGTTTCGCCATGTCCGTCCGTAAGACGGACAGGCTGTAATTTTGCATGGATACACATATTATTTACGCCGACAAAGTAAAAGAATAAAATATTGAATAACATTTATTTATATATGAAGTGTATACCTATGTAAAGTGGGGGTGGGATTTTTTTTTCTCACCTACCCCATCGTGTGGGGTATCATTAGATAGGTATTTTTAAAACGTTTAGGGACTGGGAAGACGATTTTTAGATTTAGAGATACGTTTGTAAAATATTAAGCTACATTCACCCCTGCTAGCTAATCAGTTGATGTTGGGGATGTGAAAAAAATCACGATAGTAGTATATATAAGTAGTGAAATTAAAAGGAAGACTATCACAGCTAAGTAGGTTTTACAAGTTAACGAGTAACAGCTGATCAAATGAGAAGTAACAACATTTATGTACAAATTCCATTGAAAATATTATTAAGTAGATACAAATAACGTTGTAAGTATGAAACAAAAACAACAGCAAACCCACTTCTTAAGCCACATTATTCGGATGGCGGGGGGGGGGGGGGGACTACGGAATCCTACATTGTGCGTGGCCCGACATGCTCTTGCCTGGTTTTTTGTCAATTGTGATTCATCTTTGCATAAAAGTTTTCGTAATGAAATGTATAATATGTGGAACCTAATCTACAATCTGGATATCTAGTCAATAATTTGTAATTAGAAAAAATCAACGCTCGAATTGTTTATTCTTGATGGTTTGGCATAACATTTTTTCAACGACTTAATTATTATTATTAGCATAAAAGATGACAGTGGTCACAATAATGATTAGTAGTATCTTTATTATTAACTAGATGTCCCGCGCAACTTCGTATGCGTAAATTTTACGTCGCTACTTCGCTCCTATTAGTCGTAGCGCGATGTTATATAGCCTCGATAAATGGGCTATCCAACAAAAAAAGAATTTTTCAAATCGGACCAGTAGTTCCTGAGATTAGCGCGTTTAAACAAACAAACAAACAAAGCAAACAAACAAACTCTTCCGCTTTATAATATTAGTATAGATATCTTTCAGCAGTATTTATTAATCTAATGTATATTTTAACCAAAAAGTACATAATTCAACTGACCCTAAGATGTCATCATTTGACAATGATAATTACAAATTGCTAAGTTGCCATAAATCAATTTATGTGAACAGCAAGTGATGACAACCCCTAGTCATCTTTCATTCGCACTCACCGGTACATTAGTTGGCAATTGGCATCGAAGCACGTTCTCTATTGACAGATGTGCCATTGATTCATTGTTGAAAGCGTAGTTCTAAATATTGCTTCATTTTATTCACGACCCATTTCCATTTCATTTACTAAGTAAAGTTTGCAAAAGTGTTTTCTCTTTTGACCTTTTCCCTACAAGCACGTTCCACGGAAGCCTATTATTTGTTTAAAACAAGTCTACGATCACGTGGTCCATTCAATAAGTTTAGATAAAATTTAACAGCTTAAGGCAACGTTGACATAGTTGCAAAATGTTCAGGTTACCTACATTTTCAGTTCCAGATTTTGCGGCGTGATTTTTATTCATTTTTCTTTTAGTGAGTAGAAATAATAACGTGAAGGACTACGTTTTTTTTTACGAAAACAGTATCTAAGTAGGTATATCGGCTGTTTTGAATAACCATATCCGAAACCAAACTGAACCGCGAGTCAGATCCAATCTAAATGCATCAAAGCATGTAAGTATTATAATCAAAATCTAAAACTGAAAATGTAGGTAACTATGTAAATTGCCTATATATATTAGATGTGCCAGACGCCAGACATAATAACGAAATATAAACCGCAGCCCTGCTGTCATAAGTAGATATTTTATTTTTAACGAGATCATAATAAATGGTTTGATACAATAGGTGTATCCTATGTTGAGTTAGTTGGCTACGATTTCGTCTAGCTTGATGATATAAGGTACATTACTGAGTTTATGAATTGGTTTTCCTGGTAAATGAGTTACCTACATACATTGTTTTTTATAACTTAATATTTTACATCACTCGACTTCCTTTAATGCCCAACATAATTATATTTTGAGATTAAAACGATTAGATACCAGTAATTAGGTACGAAGTGTTTTAACAAATTATCCTGTTCGCTCAGCATCTCGGTTTATAATACGTACCATAGAATTACCAAATGCACTAATCTCTTTTATCATGCCATATTTATGACTATGTACAAATTATGCCTTAAGATTTGTATTTCTACTTTTATCAGATTTATCTTTTGTTTAGATAATACTGCTTGTGATCCAATATTAACTTAACTAGGTAAGCTTTGGCTAAACACTACGTGGTATAAGTATGACCACTAGTTGAGGATCTAATGTTTTATCGATAGAACTGCGACGATATCAAGTAATATCGCGTTATTAGTTTAGAGGTGGTTAGTGAGAATTATTTTAATCTCGTTCTTTCAAGTGGTTAACTTAATGTTAGTATTCCAAAATGTTTCGCGCAGCATCTTTTATACGAGCTTATGGACAGGTATAAAGTGGCTTACATTCGTGTTGTTCGATCATTTACCTTGTATATGATTTGTACCAGATAAAAAAACAGTTAGGGTTATCAGACGACAGGAATTTGCATTGCTTGGTATGGTCTGATTTTAATCCTCAAACTGGAAAACGAGTGGAACTTGAATTTTTAGGCTTTAGGTATATAAAATTAAGAACGAAAGGAATGAAAAAAGTGATACAAAATGTCATTCTATCTGTAGACGTCGCTTACAAATTAGCACGATTTTTTGTTAATATCTTCGACAATTTAATTTTTTGAAATCCGGTAACCCTAATCGAGATCCTGCTTGAGCGACGTTGGCGCAGCGATGGCGCTGGATTGGAATCCTGTAACCCGTTAATCTTTTTACTCTACTTAGTCTGCGGATGTTAACATCGGTCCACTAGTCTTGTTTATTGTCCGTAATGCACGGCCGAGTTAATCAAACCGGTTATGATAAGTCTGTAATAAATAATAACTGATACATACGTAAGTTGAGTTCAATTTTATTGTCATGACGTGTCATATTGTATGATTTTCTTCATATTCGTAACTTTGTATTTCATATACATACATATTAATATAATGTCCATTTCCTACTATTATGATACTCATAGATTTATTTATTTATTTAAAACTTTATGCACAAAGTTGTACAAAGGTGGACTTAATGCTAAAAGCATTATCTGCCAGTCTACCTTAGGGTGATGTAGAAATAGAATGTGTGAAAGGTGCAGTAACCTAATTGTAAAATAAGAACTTCCAGATTTAGCATTCCGTTTTTTTTAAACTAAGTAGGTAAATAATGAAACTTCCAATTACCTACTTACAGGTAATCATGGGTAATTGTGGATCATCATTTACCCATTATTACCAACAAATAGGTAATCGGAAGTTTACATACAAGATAAAATTTTGGAAAAAGCTTGTAAGTTTTATAATTTCCATTTGAGGTTGTAGTGGCTTTTTTATATTACACCGTCGTATCGAGCAATCGAAAGCATATATAAAAAAAAATTGGTACCTATTGTAAAATAAAATAATTTATTTTAGGCGCCATTTATTTATTAGAAACGTAAGACATGGTCGACCCCCCTAAATCATCTTAGATAATAAATAAATGGCCTCTTACATGAAAAATTTGTCATTTAAACAGAGAAAGAGAGGGAATAAACAAAGAACAGACATTCTCAAAATAGCATTTAAGCTTTTACAAACAATTCTTAAAAAATTAAAATATGTTGTCCCGTGAGTTTTTACTTAAAATGTATCCAAGCAACATTTGAAAAAAAAAAAAACATTAAAATGCCATACAGGTTATGTGCGCAATTCCAACGGCGAGGCGCCGACGACGCGGGTCTACAAAAAAATAACATCGCAATTTCTTTAAACCCTAAGCTTTGACTTGACTGAAGAGAAATGTTAGGTGCACATATCCATACAGCATTACACATAATGGGAATTAGGTGGCGGCGGGGAGAGCACTGTGTGCGTCAATGGCCGGCTCTTGAAGTCTCAGAGTCAAGTCGACATAGTCCGGTTAGACGCCGCGCAACCATGCTGCCCCCCGAGCGAGCCGCGCATCGCTCCGCATCCGCGATCTTCAAACGCATCTCGTTGCGCTCGTGCAGCACATACTCACTTGTATGTATTGGCATTAGCGGGCGCCCCTCTATACCGTACGAACGTCTATTACAACCTTTAATGACCTGAAAATTGTATATATATCTACTTAATTAAAAGATACAAGCAATAGTGAAAAATAATAGTCGTTAATTATACTATAAATATAATTATGTACAGATCCCAGATTTCTGTGTTGTGGAATTATTTCCTTACAATTGTAGTTAAGTGGTCTTCTCTTATTGAGGTACTTGCATTCATTTTTAATAATTATTTACTGTGCTTTAAAAGTTCTTACCCTTGATGTAGGGTAAGTACCTACCTAAGTTACAAGCCCAATTCTAAATTAAAAACTCTTAAAATGTAATTTTAAAAAACTTTATTGGAATAAAAATATAAATTGTATTAAATAGCAATAATAAATTATTATCTTTTTACATTAACAAAACTGATCTATTACTTCAAACTCACTCAAAAGATGTTTAGTCCAGATTACCAGGTAGACATTTCGAAGAACAAATCCACAAACAAACGGCTTCTTTATATTTATACTACTCCTTTTTTTGAATTGGGTATTAAAACAAATGTCGTTCCAAACGTTAATGATACACATCACACTAACGGCCGCTTTCATTCATAGCCGCCCTCCACCCGCCCAAATCCACGCTGCGGCGCGCTCTAAATAGTATCCGCCCAATACGAGACGTGTCACGAACTCACGATGTTAGTAGCGCGGCTCGATCACCACATTCACAAATCTCTCACAGGAGCCGTGCGGTTCGCGCGTCTTATTATGCCGAGGGACGGCGCAACATGTCCCTTCCACCGCATCTCCCAGATCCTTCAACTAGTGGTGACGATGAATACGTACACATACGGTGTCTTATCGCAAACATACACAAACCGAAAAATGTGGCCAGACCTCCTTCTACACCGCCCCTGGAATTGGTTTTGGAATCACCATCAACCTCGGATACAGAGCGAAGTGCTTCGGGATCAGAAAGATCCCAAATTAATACGTCTGAAGAGGTAATACCGATACCACCGCAACGTGCGAAAAGCAACAGTATCGCTGGGTGTGGATCTGTGCTGGCACCTCCTTCACCGCAACACCATAAACACCGAAGGCCTTCGTTCCTACACTTCCCAGTCGGTCGCAATGAGCATGAAGGACCTCATTCAGCAGGAATGCACCTCACCGTGCCTCGATTCACCGTGACAGCACCGCCTGGAGAACAGCGTCGCTTCAGCCATGGATTTGCATTCCACGGTTTCGCACTTCGAAGACACTCTAACACGGTCTGCTCTAATAATAACGAATGGATGTGTTGTTTTGGTTACTAAAATGTGAAAGTGTTTATCCGTATGTTTTTTTAATAATGCAACATGTTAATGGTATGATTAGTGTGTGCCCTCCTATTGCATGGATTTCATATAAACTTTTGTTCATTTTAATAATTTTGACAATTCTGTGCATTAATTGAAATTCTATAGAGTGCTTGTTTGTGCATTAACCACCTGTGAAACATATACATACATCTACATCACTTTGCATAACATTGGTAATGCGAAAAAAGTGTGCATTGCACCGAGTGAATTATTCATTTAGCGCTACGCACACAGCGACACGGCCCACAGAAGGGCAAAATACCCTCATATGTGGCAGAAAATCCAAATAATAAATTTCGATATTGAACTACCCACAACGGGCTTCTAATAAATCATGGACCAATGCTTCATTTGACACTATCAAAGTGACTGATAACTTACACGCATTCCTATTATAATTAACGTTCGTGGCAAGTTGTCACAGTGCTACTGATTATAAATTAAATTCCATTTATTTTAGTTGTGTTGTAGTGGTATTATTATAGAAAATTAGTTTAATTAAACTATGGAACCTTCAAGTTCAGGTATGTCGCAATATTTTAGCATTATTAAATTCGGTATTAGGGTACAGTAAACATATATAACCAAGGTATAAATATATTATATTACGATTTTCACTAAATTAAAAAACATCTAAGGTTTTATTTATGTTCTCCAGTGAATTCAAGTTGATTTTTTTTTTGTAAATAACCCATGCAATATCTGCATCGCGAAAGTGAAGAAAAAATTTGCTACTTTCTGCTACTTACCTACATTATAGCGATTTTTGTACTTTAACTGTTTAATTGCCATAATGCAAAATTAATAATTTTGTTCTAGGAACGAGTTCAAATACAATATTTATTTCAAGAAATGAACTCGTTAACATAATGCGATGCTCGGGAGAAGAAAGTTTTGATAAAAAATTTAAGTTTTTGATTTCCGAGTTGCGAAAACGTAAACAAAATGTGATGAAAAAGATGTTATTAGTTTAAATCAGAAATTGTCAAAATTTAAGTATGAATATAGATCAAGATGGTTCAAAGCTTGTAGAATCGATGCAAAATTTAGAAAAAGTAATAAGGATTGGCTTGAAACATCAATTTCGTTTCCTATCTTCAAGAAACAAAATTTGAAGAAGAATCGCGGCCGACCGGAAATATCATTTGAGTTGTCATCTGAACGTTCAAAACGTGCCAAAACACAGTGCTTACGGGAATCAACTTCTGTCTCATCATTAGTCCACGCTACTTGTATGAGTCTTCGCGCAGATGGGCAAATTCAAGCATCAAAAGTTATAAAAGATATTGTCGCTAATCCCGATACAGCCAAAGTTTATACAGAAACTTGCACATTGACACCAAAAATTCAACGTTTGTCAGCCGAAGATGCTCTGGCTGTTTTAATTAATGCAAAATTGTCTCGAGGACAATATGATGTAATAAGACAATGTGCTCCTGATAAATTCCTATCCTACAAAACTGTACAAACAGAAAAAAAGTTATGCTATCCTAAAGATATTGCAGTGAATGAAACTAGTGCTTCCGTATATCACTCTATACGTACATATATAATATAAACATTTTAATATAACTCTCTTGGTTACATATTATTTAATGCCAACAAAAAGGGTATCTTGCCCCAGTGTGCGGCCGTCCGCCTCGCTCTTCCGCACACAACCATTACTTGACAGTGCGCAGGAGCGCAGGACAAAATAAAGTCGAACATTCGTTTGTACATATGTTAGATTACAAACGCCATAATTATGACATCGCCTCGTTTTTAGTATTTTCCGTAACTAAGATTTCTACGGGTTAATATTAACACATATCCTTAAATTTTCTTATCATAGACTTTTTCTAGTAGATCTAGAAAAAGTCTGGCTAGTCAATAATTGTTTAGTGTCTTAATATTTAAGTTTTCGATATACGTTTTTGACGCACAATAAATTAATCAAATGTGCAACTTGAAATATTCTTATATTTTTATAGTAGTTAAATATGGTAACTACTACCTAATGTTTTCGTTCAGATTAAAATTAACTCCTGTTAACTATACTAGTCATGTGACGTAAGAGTAGTGAAATAATGTGAGAGCTCATCCCGTTTAAGCCGTCTTTAATACTTGTTTATTTTTTGCATATACGTACTTCTATAACAAAGGCAATGATGGCGTGTGCACAAGGTTTATTTATTATATTGGGCTACCTTGTGATATCACTCGTTATCACTATATCTATAAATTGTGTTCATTATAAATCGCGAACTGTGTCGAGTAAACGCTTACTTGTTCTAGTGTATTTTCCTTTAAAATATCGCGTGTCATATTTTCTAATATTTGACAAAACTAAAAATGGCTATTAGGACTTCAATGTTACGGTTTAGTTTGCAGGCAAGTGAGGTAAAAATCTACGTTGTGTTTTAAGCTTGCTTTCAAATACCTATAATATTAACAATTGTTTTTATGATAAATTTTTGGGATTTATTTGGATTTTGAAACCTGCCTCACACAGTGTAATAACTTGATTGTCCTTGTCATGTAATAATTTGTTGATTTTGTGCCGTGTGTTAATGTTTCACTTGTGTAAATATTTACCCAAATTCCAAGTGGTGTACAATAAATAAACTCGACCTCAAGATGCAACTGGTTCATCCTATCACTTTCTTTATACCGGAAAAATATATTGGAGCATGTATTAATTAAACATCCTCTGGTTCCGTTATGTTCTTAAGACGCTGTGTTTTTCTGTGTGGAAAGTACTGTACGAGATAATGGTTACTCTACTCAATGATCTTATTCATCTTGTTATATTGTTTACACAGTGTTATGTGTTGTGTAGGTTAACGTACATTATTTTTGACGTAAAAATATTTGCCTTCAATCTATAATTTAAATATACATTTATACAAAGAAGATTTCATCATGATCGATGAAATATAAATAAATAAGTAGAAGCCGAAAATATTTTTGATATTTATTTGACAAAGAAATACGATGTATGTACGAGTATTTATAATTAGATACAAGTGTTTAGATATTTATGTTTGTATTGTTGGTATACAGAGCCTGCACCGCAGCGAGTCGATGGTGTCGCTGGCGTGCTTCAGGACGCTTTCGCAGCTGGTGAATAGCGACAGTCCTGGCGAACTGCAGCAGTATCTCGCGGCCAATAAGAACATCAACATCGATGATAAAGATGAGGTGAGAACTATGAGTGATACTATAAAGTGGGTTATTTTTTATGACATCAACCAACGCAGTTCCTATACAGACAAAGACCCTTGGGCTTCTAATAAGACATAACATACATATTCTTGTACTAGCTGACCCACGCAACTTCATCTGCGTAAATTTTCCCCGTTTTTGTAACATTTTTCATTGCTGTTCCACTTTTATTGGTCGTAGCGTGATGTTATATAGTCTTCCTCGATAAATGGGCTATCCAACAGTAAAATAATTTTTCAATTCGTACCTGTACCAGTAGTTCCTGAGATTATAGCGTTCAAACAAACAAACAAACTCTTCAGATTTATAATATTAGTATAGATCATTTTTTCTTTTTACATTTAATTTTCGTATTAAGTATCTCAAATGACTCATGCAGTCTCGTGCCCTCGACGCAGGATATTCCAGGTCAAAGGTTACAAAAACAGGTTACTCGAAAAAAACTTGTTTCCCTGCCGCTAAATGACTTTGAAAAGTTGTAGAGGATAAAATTCCTACTAATTCGATCTTACTTAATACTTTGTACAATTAATAATTCTTGACACCTATCTCAAAGACGTAAGAAATAAGTAATAAATACATTTATTTGTTTGCTTCTTAAACAGGCTTATGTAAATATGGCCAGCATGTAAAGCGATGGTCCACGGCTTTAAAATAAGACGTCAAAACCCAATGTGTTCTTTAAGATATATTTATAGTAGCCCATTAGTAGAATTTGTAGTACCATAATTATGTATTTTATCACATCACTAATTAAAGTGCCGGGACCATGACTCATGGCAGCCATTGGAAAATATTTTAAATAGATTTATTCGTAGAAGTGTACAGTCACTGGAATATTACTAAATATTGTTTACAAGTTAGTATTAAATCTATTTACCTTGATTATGACTTACATATCATGTTTTAATCAATTCTTGGTATAACGTAAACAAATGATGTATTTGGGATTAAACAATCATATCATGATGCGTAGAAGTGCAGTGTTACAACTGAAAATTTGTCTTTGCTTTACATATCTATTACATAGGTAATATTGTTTTTCAATATTTTTTAAATAAAAGTATTATTTTATTCAGAACGGCACGACCGCACTTATGTTGGCGGCGGAGAACGGTCGCGTGGCGGCTGCGCGGTTGCTTCTGGGGTCCAGTGCGGACGCAAACGCTGCGGACGCCGACGGCTGGACCCCGCTGGCATTCGCAGCCCGAGGGGGCCACCTTGCTATCGCCAAGGACTTGCTAGACGCTGGTGCAAAAATAGACTCCAGAGATTGTGTAAGTAATTAAACATATAATCAAATATGTTGTTTAGGGCTTACCTTACATCTATTAGCTGTACGTTATCATTACTGCGTATCGTAATATAATGTTTACGAATGTGGATAATCAGCTATACATTGTTTTGTATCTAAACTCATAAAATGTTATTATCGTATGATTCTTACCACACCGAGAACTATTTTTGTGTACTTCATAGTCTTTAAATACGTAATAATTCATTGCGTCTGGAGTGGTGTATGTGTTTAATACTGAAAATTATAATTAAACATGAAAGAAGCTATTTGAATGCGAAATAGACGATGAAGAAACCTATTATAACAATTATACATAATTATGTTTTCGTTGTAAAAAATCAGTCTATATTAATTTAGAACTATTTCTGGTAACCAGAAATTTATATACATATAGTAGGGTAGACTGGGTACGGTTGTGACAATTTAGGTTTGACCGTCAATAATTTTGTTAATTTATTAGTTAGTTAAGACAAAAATTACTAAAATCGTAGCTTGTACATTTGTCCACATAAAAATACTGAAATTTTGTCACAAAATACGCTGTATTAGTTATAGTATCAAATTTAAAAAAAAAAAGAAAATGTCACAACCGACCCCACCCCAAGGACGGTTGTGACAGTGGTTGGGGTCAGTAGTGACAGGTATATAAACATTTACAGAAATTGTTTATAATGATTTTTATTGTTATAAATATTTAACATGACACAAAATTCTTTTGTTCTTTATAAAGTTTACATTTATATATCAAATTAAATTAAGTCTACTCTTATAATTAATAAGGCACTGCAACATAATCTGTTATTATAACCATCTTCTTTAAAATCATAAAATCATTACTTCATCCTAAGCATCCTTGTACTGACAAATATCAGACCGTGCTCTTTCAGTCTTCCGCAAGTGTTATCTGGGTATCTAAATGCAAAACCATAAAAAAATATACGTCACAACCGTACCCAATACATTTGTCACAACCGTACCCAACGCATACTTCTGAAAACAATAAAACACCACGACTAACCTAAATTATGTAAATAAAAAGTAATCATTTGTAATTAACTACTAATATTCAATTTAGAACAAAAAAAATATTTGCCATGCATATCTGTATATCAATAGAAGTAAATATTTAAAATATCCGAACAAGAAAACTTACTTTTGGCTGTTAAAAAGCAATGTGGCCTCCTGCATTTGTTTACGTCGCGCACCGGCTAATGCAATATGGGGCAACATGTGTAAACATGCATTGCGCTTCTTTTCCCCCTTATACTCTTTCCCGAATTCCGTATAGATTCGCGGTTATAACGACTGTCACTACCGTACCCTGGCACAACCGTACCCAGTCTACCCTATACTTATATGTCGAGCAAGTATAAGTATACTATATGTGTTAAGTTTTATTGCGTCTGCATTGTGACAGCTTTTTAAACATCATGGCATATGTTCAAAATGACTCAGACAAAGCCTAGTGCACTATTATAATATTTAAACGACTTCTGTTTCAAGCGTGATTTGCGTCATACATCTGTATTTTGACAAATGTATTAATTCAATTATGCCATTACGTTCGGTCTCATATTCTTGTAGCATCATGTCTACCCTATCTTTACTTACCTGCGTTTAGAAGCTCTGTAGCTTTTTGTAGGAAACTATGTGACATTTTTCAATTTTTATAGTATCTACGTATTGTTGCACATGCACAATGTGTAACCTCAATATTCATAATAGAGCAATGACCAAAATGTATTCTGGACTGTGTACTCAAAATTAGTATATTTATACTTGATGTGGATCTCTGCCAAGATGTCACTGACATCCAAGCACATTCTAAAATCTGACTAAAATATAATGTGCACGTTCAACCAGAACCAATCTCTCATAAACGATTTTATTACATGTCTTTTCTATTGCTAATTACTAAACATATATTATATTTTATAATATATGTTTAGTAATATATAATTACGATTAGCTACTCTGAAAACCGTAAAAAAAGGTGACATGAAAATGCCTAATGAAATTAACTGGTATTGTTAGTTTCCACACTACAATTTGAACAAACGTATACTAAATGATGCTTTAAAATATGTAGGCACATTGTTTAAAATTAATTCCAAATTTTCTGTAAGCTTAATATTCTATATTCATGCAATTCACATAACAGAAATTCTAACTCTCGTTTGAGTTAAGAAGGAAATTCATTATAAATATTTGTAACTGACGAAGTAAATCGTCTATGTAAGGTATTTTGAAGGAATATATTTAGGTAAAGGCCAAAGATAGAATGCGGTCATAATTTACGCAATTTGTGGATGTTTGTGTCTCCTAACTTTCGTTTGTTTATTCTTGCCGCTAACAGCCTGTGACTGGAATATGGAAAAATAGATTAGTAGTTGTTGTTTTGACTAGTTTATTTATTGAAATTCCATTATCTATAAAAATGAATCGCCAAATGTCCGCCGGCTCGAATTTCCAGACCAACTGGACCAATTTGTTTCTTTTTTTCATATATTCTTAGAAATCCGGGGAAGGTTCTATGGAGAGAAAATTTGGAAACTTTGCCGGGGAATAAATAGAAACCCCATTTTTCTTTTCCCTGTCCAAACTGTTTCAGTTTGATCTCCGTTTTACTAGCCGTGTCATAGATCAAAAAGGTTAAGTGAAATGGGCGGCCGGAGCCGCGGGCATAAACTTATGGAAAATAATTCTATCTTCTCTAAATGCCCACATTCAGAGAAGATCTCATATCATCCATATCGTCACTGGCCTTGCAGTAAAAATAAATGTGTATTAGTATTTTTTGTATTCTGTCGTATTGTTTACTTTCTATGCTTCAAGAATATCTTCCTATTTCTTTAACCTTGTAACCATTATAAATAAATCACCTCTCAACGGTGTTCACCTGTGCTAAAACGTTCTCTTGTCGGTTTTGACGGACATATTTCAGAAGTCTTTGGAATAAACAGTCATTATTTACTTGACTGAGTTTGAAATATAGTTTACCAAAATGTATTCACATTTAAGTTCAAAAAGAAGCATACAGCTGGTAAATGTAGGTAATTGTTATTTTTTTCCTACAGGGTGGCTGGACTCCATTGCTCTGGGCATCATACAAAGGCCATGAGGAGGTCGTGGCATTGCTTCTGGAGAAAGGGGCAGATGTGCATGCACATGGCAATTACAACATTAAGTATGTCTTATTTATTTCCTTGTTTATTTGAATGTGTGTGAGCTGTCCCAAGATATTATTATTATAATTATATGTATGTTGTCATTTTAACTGCCTCGGGATATAAGTGCGTACGGTTACTGTTCCACAGATTATGGGTTCGATTCCTGTACGGGATAACACTTTGCGTGACCAAAAAATTTTACAACAGAAAACAACAGTCGTACGCACTCGCACTACACCATCGAAGTTAAAACTCCCCCACGCTACAGGTATTATTCCCTAAGAGACCAGGCATAAAAGGTGTTATTATTTTTATCCATATTTTTAATAGTACCCATCATTAAATGAAAATCTTTTTTTACAAAAAAACATCTAACAAACTTCAATCACAGTTTATTTGCTGGCATTTATTGAGAAGTTTCGTTGTCTGTCTCCAAAACTCATTGTCAGATCTTTACGAAATTTATATGGGATCATTTCGTAACAAACAGCTTTCGAATAATAAATTATTCGAAATAGGTACATAAAAAAAATACAAACTTCGAATTGAGAGCCTCCTCCTTTTTGAAGTCTGTTAAAAAGGGTGTCACATCACACACATGATTCCCCAGGCTAGTACGCAAGTAAAAATTAAATATTAAAGTATTTGGTCTGCGGATCATCGTGTCAGCCACTTAGTGACACTGCAAAGGACATGCAACGATTTTCTTGTTTATTAGTGTGACATACAAGATAACAATGTCCTCGTAAGACATGTCATCATGTATAACTCAGTTATACTCAATGGGTTTGTTATTTGTTTGCGGTTAGTTCCATACTTGTATATTTTTACTTCGTGGTGGGAGACACATAGAGATGTTTATCATTTATTTATTTAAAATATTTACTACAGTTAAAGATTTGAAATCTTTAAACATAAACACAGAAATTGATATTGAGGTAAGTTGAAATTTGGGATCAGATGACGTTGCGTGAGTTGTCCCAAGATATTATTATTATATATAATTACTTGTCCTGACTGACTGACTGACTGACCAATTGACTCACTGACTGGTATCAACGTAGAGCCTAAACCGCTAGGGTTACAAACCTGAAATATTGCCAGTTGATGTCTTTTATGTTGTAGGCATTCACTAAGAAAATATTTTTCGAAATTCGTCCCCTAAGGGGGTAAAATAGGGATTGCAAGTTTGTATGAAACTCCATCAGTGTTAAGTTAGATCTATGAAATTTAGACTCTTATCTATTTGACTTTTTCGTTTAAAATAAAGAAAGTTATATATACTTTTGCCCCGACCGATTATATGAAGCTTCGTCAGTGTTAAAGTTAGGTCTTTGAAATTTCGCAATTGAATTTTTGGTTTAAAATAAAGAAACATGTGTTTCAGTATTTTTGGAAAACCAACCTTTAATGGGTATAAAAGGGGTCACAGTTTTGCCTGAAACTCCGTCAGTTTTGAAATTAGATCTGGAAAAAAATATTTGGCTTTGTAATTGTAAATATAGAAACACGTGTTTCGCCGTTTTGATCGAACGCGAAAATTAACCCCTAAGGGAGTAAAATTATCTATGCTATTTCTAGTGAGTTTATGTATTTGTTTGTTAACTTTTCACGACTTTACGTCTGAATAGTACTTATTAAAATTGAACTTACCGTTTTACCTACCTATTATTTTTTGAGAAGTATTCATATATCTAATCTTGTGTAGTAACCGTCGGCAACTTGTCAAATGCGCACCAACAACTCGTTAATGATATTATTCGAATAAATCTGATTACGGTGATTTCGTAGCAAAGTAGCACATAAGACTTGCTTGAGCTTCAGTCAATTATACCGCATTATAAATACTAATGTCTTTCAGTTCGCTAGTATGGGCGGCGGGCCGCAAGCACAGCGAAGTCGTGCAGCGGCTTTTAGCGGCAGGGGCACGTCCGAATTCATGTGATAAGTACGCAACTTCGGCGCTGACGTGGGCGGCGCGAGCCGGTGACGTCACATCCTGTACTGCATTACTGCGGGCTGGTGCTGACCCCAACACAGCTGGCATGTATTGTTGGACACCGCTGGTGCAAGCCACACATGGTGAGACAACAATATTTTCAACGATTTTACATCTAAAATTAGCTCTACCGATCATTATTTTCAATTGTACGGCCTGGCCTACCCACACTTGCAATCTTATAAAACACATGTAAGTAACATAGTCACAGATATCGTGCGAAAGTGATCTGACTTATTGGAACGCAGGTCCTTATAGCACGTTTTTGTTTGCGGGCTGAGAAGCTAGACGGAAAAAAGTGTTACATTTTGACATCGATCAAAAATCTATTATTTAAAATCATGTGAAGCTAGAATAAGGTAATATATAGGTTGTTGGTATTTTTGTAAAAGGTTTTAATGTTTATTTTACCAGTGTCAAACTGGCTGTGTGTAATATATTTGTGAAAATCTTAATTTGAAATAGGACCATTTTTAAAATGTATGTTCTTCCCGAGTTTCTTTTTAATTCATTAGTAATACCATTGACATATAGACCTGAACTGCTCCATATCCTTACAAAATTGACCACTCTCTAGAAAGTGACAACGCTACTTTGTGGACAATACCTGTCAAAGAGACAGGGCTGCACGAGTTTTTTCCAATCTATACGATGTAGTCTATAAGATGTAGCAAAAGGAACTACGTTCGAACCGTGTGTCCATAAAACACCTCTCTCTTTTTTATTACAAGCTATTATTTAACTTCCCCTGTGTGTATGATAGTTATGAGAGTTAGTTTGTTTGTAAATGTGTGGGTCAAATCAGAAGCTATATTAGTACCACTTCTTGACGTTTGATTGGGCTCAAATTTGGTATACTAGTGTATCTTTGATGACAATGCAATATGCTGATTTGATGATCGAGTCGGAAGGTAGCCAATGGAACTCCTGAACTAAAACAAAGAAACCTAGCAAGTTTGGGCTCATTTAATTCGTCTTGACAAGTACTCCGATCCTAGATAATGTCCGGGGTCTGATGATGGAGCCGGATGGTCGAACAGTGGTACTCAACAGTCATGATTCTGTACATGCAGTTTAGTACCATATTGTTATAGTACTATCGATCATTGGCCTTGAGTAAAGTCAAATCCCTAGAAGGTCATGATATCGAACTCGCGACAAGCTTTTATGTGCTATATGGTATAATGTATTTTGTTCCTTTTAGAGCATTTAAATAAAAGGTTGTTTTTAAAAATGATTTTATAACTTTATATTTTTTTATTTATGTTTTGGATTCATTTCGTTTCTATTTCATAGAGAATGCGACTCCAATGTTCCTTACCTATGCAATGTGATCACCTATCCGCATAGGTATTGGTATGCCTATGGCATTGTGACCTAACAAATATCGATGTTTCACACAACGAAACATCGGAAATTTATTGACCAACTTCGGTTAGCTTTCGAGTAATAAATATTACAAGGATCTGTTCGACTTAGCGCAGTAGCTATTCAAAAAAGAATATTATCTATTGATAAAATTCATATTTATTTTAATTTAATATTTTACGGAAGCAATAAATTCTTACTAATTAAAACGAATTACGGATACACATATAATTAATATTACATCGTTAATACATAGAGCTGAATTACTGGTTTTCCCATTTACTCACTAGAACGGAACTAATGACATTAATTTTGGCAACTAATTTATTTACTGTATCACGATAGAAATGATACTAATGATGCATATTATAAAAGATATTAGTAGGTAATCGATTTTCCTTATTACCTACTTTGCATATTATTATGTATAATTTTTGGAGCAAAGCTACATGCCACCATTTTTTATCACACTAATATTATAAAGGCAAAAATTTGTGAGTTCTAAACAAATTTTCGCCTTTATACCACGAGTGACTTCACGTTTAAACGGCTGGAGCGATTTTAATAAAATTTAGTATGGAGTTAGCTGACACCCTGGATTAACACATAGACTAATAAACCTCGGGTATACCGCGGGGCACAGCTAGTTGTTTTATATACTTGCCTACCTAATGTTCTGTGTAGATATATAATTGTTTGTGTCCAAATTACAACGAATAAATGCTTTTCTTCTTTTTTTTAAAGATCTCTAGCACTGGGGGATTGAGGGTCCCACATTACTAGCAATCTTTATGGCTTGAGTTAGGAGTCGGTTCACGGCGGTATTATAATGGGTAGGATTCGAACCCGCTGCCTCACGATAGCGAGTCTGATGTCTTACGGCCGATTTGGCTACTATAGGTATATATTTGACATAAGCTCCATACAAAATATGTCAAAATTCTACCTCTAGTAGCCAAATCCATCGATAGGTAGATTATTGAGACCAGACGTTAGTCATTAGGCTATCGGCGTTCTTCTTCTTCTTCAAAAAGTGGGTGGAGTTCACTTGGCAATTAGTAATCTGGTCACGATATTTATTTTGAAAATGTTTATTCGATGATTTAGTATTTAAGGGTGCCGTATCATAACATAATTATTTCGGCATATAAAATGTTTAGGTCACAAGCCATTCCCATTTACTATATATTTTCTCTCTTTTGTCCTCCAGGTAATCACTTTGAGATAGTGCAGATGCTTCTTGAATACAAGCCGAATGTGAACGCGTTAGACAAAGACGGCTATACAGCACTCGCCATAGCATGTAAAGAGGGATACTACGATATCGCTTTGGCACTTATTAACTCCGGCGCTTATATTAACGTTCAGGTAAATTTCATTCATAACTTGCAAATTTAACCCTTCTTATCAAAACTTTATACATAGATAGAACCTTCAGAAACTAATTCTCATATGACGAACCATAACAATTTCTATTTCTCCCTCATCATAAAAATAATTAAAAAAAACATTATTCAATAGTTAATACTCTAATATTTTGATTTTTCTATCTCTTTCTATTCTAATTTGAATTAAGTAACGTTGATATAGATAAAATATTGTGAATGCTATGGATGATTGAAATCAAATGCTTTGTTTTCTATCGTCGTTGGCTATAATGCTGCTTGCACTTCTCTTAACCATAATTGACAGGTGCTTACTTTATACACAATGCTTTGAATTCATATCAAATTCTAATCAGTATTGTAAAACTGTAATAATCCTACTACTTTTGAATTCTCTAGGATCAATCAAAAGATACTCCGCTCATTCACGCCGTAAAAGGTGGTCACAAGAATATCGTAGAAGCTTTATTGAAGAAACATGTAGATGTTGATCTCGCGGGAAAAGAGAAGAAAACTCCAGTTTACACGGCCGTGGAGAAGGGCCATGTAGCTATATTAAAACTGTTATTGGCTTCCAATCCTGATTTAGAACATACTACAGTTGTGAGTATCATTTTACGGTTTTATAATTTAAAATATCTAATTAAAACGATGTGCTTAATTATGAAGTATGGCCGTATTTTATGTGACTGTCAACTTGCAGCCAAATACGTGTAGAACATTGGTTCCTAACCTTTTTGGTCTTGTTAGTCGTTTGAGCAACATCGGCTAAGTGTAAGGCGCTCGACCAAGGGGCAAGTGAGGAGTAGTCGGGGGAGGGGGGGGGTGATTAAGTCGAGATCGACGGAAAGGTATTCAACCTTAATTACAAATAAATGCTGTTTTAGCCGCTAGGGTAAATACCCGCAGATTGGGTACCCAGGGTGTAGTTAGTCGTGTTAGTGTACTCTTGGTAGAGACTGGAGAGTAAGGAAGATGCATATATCGCTCTTTCTTATTCATGACACATGTCATGGTTAATTAGTATTAGTATTAAAGTAGTAAATGATTAGTTGACCGTACCTACGTCACGGGTATTACCTACCTCTAAGCTGTCACTATGTTTAGAGTTATTTTATTAAATTGTTTACTTAGGTATTAGGAAAAAATATGAAATATATGGTTGGGACTTTCTCTTAGGAAATTATATCAGGAATATTATGGTATTAAGTAAACTAAAGTGGACTTTTACATTACTAATAATATTGGTTTTCCTAACGTAAAAATGGGCACTTTGCGCATCATTATGTCGTATAACGTTTCCGTCTACAGTACGATGACCAGTTTTATTGCGCTTTTAAGTAATACACAAAATATATAGCTAATAAAACTTTAACTTAATTAGGTCTTGGAATGTGCAGGAAAAAAACCCCTGCGTCAATGTTATACTTAGTCACAAATGTGATCATTATCTACGTAACTTATTGACGCTATGGATTGTTTGTTTTAATTAACAGGGTTGCTGTTGTAAAATAAAATAAGGGATTTTATTGAGGAATATTAATTCGTATTTCACACACAAGACATGCGCTCATGTTTTCTTGTGTAATATTAGTCAGGGTTTTCCATTCTCGGCTTCGTTCAGACTCCCAATAATTCGTGAGTTCGTTCAGGAAGGATTTTAGATGATAAATATCTATGTATAAAATTTAAGTGAATATTTTTATTACAGTCAGGGGATACACCTTTAATGCGCGCGGTGCGTTCCCGGAATGCTGAAATGGTGCAACTGATTTTGGAAAGAAAAGCTCGCGTGAATGTAGCTGACAATAGAGGAGATACTGCGTTGCATATAGCTATGCGAGCACGTTCAAAGGTAAGTTTCTAATTAAATATTAATAAAAATTAATCGCCGAAATGTATACGCGCATAACTTGAGATCGACTGCACCAAATTGGATAGTTCGTATAGTTATCGTTTGTATAAAAGAAAGTTGTTAAAAAATAGTACCTAAAAATTACACTCGTGCGAAGCATGGGTGGACAGCTTGTTTAATATAATCGTAATATACTACAGTTATAATATGTAGTGTAATATATAATTGACTTATTCTTTGAGGTATAAGGACTACAAAGCTTCATTAATCTTGTTCATTTTTAGGGTTCCGTACCCCAAAAAGAATACCGGGCAAATACATGTTGGGCCATGCACAATGTAGGGTTTCGTAGCTGCCCAACTCTTATCCACCAATAATGCGGTATATAAAGTGGATTTTCTGTTGTTTTTGTTTCATACTACTAATAACAACGTTACACAAATAATATTCAATGGAATTTGTACGAAAATGTCGTTACTTCTCACTTGGTCGGCTGTTAATCGAAAACTTGTGAAGCCTACTTGGCTGTGATAGATTTCCTTTTAATTTCTTTATAACTACTACCCTGATTTCTTTCACATCTCATTATCACATTGTTGTCCGTCCGTCTGTCTGTCTGTCAAGACCTTTTATCTCAGCAACGTGTGGAGGTATGAAGTTTAAACTAATACCATTTATTCAGACAACAGTCCCTTAAAGCTGTGAAAAAAATCAAACTTCTAAGATAACGTAAAAAAAGATACGGCCGTTTTTCCGCAAAAACATATATTTCGAGACTTGATTCCTAAACTATTCATAAAATGTACCTACAAATTTGTACGGAACCCTCAGTAGGCGTGTTCGACTCGCACTTGTATGATTTTTTTTATTAAACAAAGTATATGTGGCAGTAATTTG
Organism: Herminia tarsipennalis; assembly: GCA_945859575.2. Classification (NCBI taxonomy): domain Eukaryota; kingdom Metazoa; phylum Arthropoda; class Insecta; order Lepidoptera; family Erebidae; genus Herminia; species Herminia tarsipennalis. The sequence goes on from OX243840.2 coordinate 15,442,554, forward strand.
AAGTGTTAAATTGTAGTACGTGAGCCAAATGATTGCATACACATAATAATTTGTTATACAAACCTCAACTTAATGTTCATGGAAGGGACATAAAAATGTTCACATTGTTTTTTTTCTTTTACAGCAAATTGTAGAAATTCTCTTACGGAATCCCAAGAACAGTCAATTACTATACAAGCCTAACAAACTTAACGAAACGCCTTACAATATAGACATGAACTTCAACAAGTCAATTCTGGGACAAATCTTCGGTGCCCGCAAGCTGAATACGAACGAGGACAATGAAAATATGTTAGGATATGAGTTGTACAGTTCAGCGTTAGCTGACATGTTGTCTGAACCCAGTTTATCAGTTCCGATCACTGTGGGGTTGTACGCGCGGTGGGGATCCGGGAAGTCGTTTTTACTCAATAAGCTTAAAGGTGAGTGTAATTGATGTTAATTATAACTCAAAGACGCACTTTACACAGGAACAGGGAAAATGATTTATGCTTAATATATATAATGTTAAGGACAATGCAATTGCAATAATGAAACTAATAAGAAATGGTAGACCTTATCGTCAATAGTAACTTTAACTATGGCGACAAAAAAAAACCTGCGGAAAAAATATACGGCCCTTAGAAGTCTTTGATATTTTTTTTATGAAAACTAAGTTGTCCAGAGAGGAAAGACATGGAGGTTGATGGATCTTATGGTCTAAAATAACTTTTACTAAGAAGACAAAAAAAACTGTTCCGGGGAAAAAAACGTTTGATTATTCAAAAACGTCGAAACAAAACGTTGTTAGTTGTCCTAAGAGAGACGCATAGTAATTGATAGACCTCATCGTCAATACTAACTTTACTATAACGTCAAATTCTAAATATCATAACCATAGGGTCATAACCCATTTTTTTTAAGCTCCCTTAAAAAAAATGGGTTATGACCCATATATCTTCTTTTTACCGGAGCAGGTTTTTAGATTTTAAACCAATCGATTTGATTTTGAAATCTATTATAAAACATTTCTTATTTTTTCAAATGTTTTTTTTTGTTGATATATTTAAAGTTGCTGTTGTCAATAAATTCTAATAGTGTTTTTTTTCCAGGAGCAGATTTGTTTGACATCAAAGTAAAAGTTACTATTGATGATGAGATCTTTAAATTATGATGGATGTCATCTCTGGGCAACAGATTTTGTTTAGTGATTTGTGATGGGTCATATATTTATTCCCGGTACAGTACTGGAACTGGACTGACGACCCACCCTCCCCCGCCCCCTCTAAAAATAGGCGTATAGCCTATGCCTATGATCTTAGCCATAAGATATTCACTGCTGAACTTTTTTCTTAGAGTCACCTTCTATCGAAGGGACGTACTCACGCCGTGTTTTTGACGTCATTCCATATTATATCACTAATGATTTTCCTTCTAGGCAGGAGACATCTCGTTGTGCTTTTCCTTGGCTATCAGGTGACTGGCCTGTTAGTCTAGTGGTAAGTGACCCTGAGTGCTAAGCCAGAGGTCGTGGGTTCGATTTCCACCTAGGATAAATCTTTGTGTGATAATGAGCACATTGTTTATTCTGTGTCTGTGTATAATATGTCTGTGTATGTTAGAAATACATATATGTGTGTTTATCAGTTCTCTGGTTACCGTACAGGCTCTGCCTAGTTTGGGATCAGATGGTCGTGTGTGAGTTGTCCGAAAATTAGGTATTTACTTATTAATTTTTTAGAGGAAATGAAGAACTTCGCTCGTCAGTGGAGCGAGACTGGCTGGGCATGGTCGTGGGCTGTGTCGTGGGGCGCCTGGCACGTTGCTCTGTCGGTGGGCGCCATCGCTGCCATAGCAGGAGCCGCGCCTGTTGTAGCACTAGGAATCTGCTTCGCGCTCTTTGCTGCTATTTATATAGCGTTGTACATATTGTGGTATACAGGGAATAGGTGAGTTATGACTGTTTCTACTATTATTCTGTCCTAACTGTTTCCACTATTCCCTGCCGCTTCGTTCTTCAGTGTTCATGGTTTGTGTTGTGGGGCGCCTGGCACGTGGTACTGTCGTTGGGGGTAATCGCCACCGTGACGGAGGCTGCACCTGTTGTAGCGTTAGGATTCTGCTCTTCGCATATTTTATACTGTACCTGTATAGCGCAATATGTGTTCATATATTAACTGCCTCTGTGGCGCGGTGGGAGTGTATCCGACTACTACACAAGAGGTCGTGGGTTCGATTCCATAGTACAAGCTCTGCTTAGTTTGGGATCAGATAGCGTAGTGTGAGTTGTCCCAAGATATTATATTATTATCTAATATATAAAATTCTCGTGTCACAGTTTTCGTTGCCATACTCCTCCGAAACGGCTTGACCGATTTTGATGAAATTTTGTGTGCATATTGGGTAGGTCTGAGAATCGGACAACATCTATTTTTCATCCCCCTAAGAGTTTGTTTGTTTGTTTGAACGCGATAATCTCAGGAACTACTGGGCCGCACTGAAAAAATATTTTATTGTTGGATAGCCCATTTATCGAGGAAGGCTATAGGTTATAACATCACGCTACGACCAATAGAAGCGGAGCAGCAATGAAAAATGTTGTAAAAAAAAAGGGAAAATTTACGCAGACGAAGTTGCGCGGGTCAGCTAGTATTATATATGTAAATATATGTACACATATTGCGCTGTATACTTATTTATCATTTTATACATACACAGGGCTCTTTCTGACAGACGATACAGGTCGTAAACTCCTATGTGACTGGCCTGTTGGTCTCATACATCCATAGTACAGGCTCTGCTTAGTTTGGGATCAGATAGCGTTGTATGAGTTGTCCCAAGATATTTTTATTATTATCTTTGTACGTGCTTACATAAAAAACGAATTGCAACTTATTGTGTTTAAATTATTGACAAAAAAGGTCTTGGCTGTGGCTTGTTCAATGACCATTAGTGCCTTTATTGATTTTATAGGATTATTCAAATACGCAGAAATAATTATTTGAATTTTATTGCACTTATATATTGATGACTACAAATAAAATAAAACGAATGAAAACAAACACTCATAAAAACGTAATCCGTACTATAACTTCACAGTTTATTTATAGATAACTAGCTATTTCCCAAGCCTATTCACATAGAAATTCCTGTGTGTACGGTAACACCCAAATGACCTCGATTAATAATAGAGGAATCTCGGTCACTATTAATTTTAGTATTACTGTTGACGACTCTAACATAGTGGTCGTGCTATTGAGCTCACACACATGGTCGTTTATCCGATGCCGATACAGATTTGATTATGACTGTTCATTCATATTCACTGTTGTATAAGTGATATTTTATGTGTTAATTACACCCTTAAAGATATTCAAATTCGTTAATTTTTGTCTCCTTTAAAATATTTGATCATTATTTGGAATGCTATCTCTTTCTGTCTTGACTGATTTATACACGTCGTACAGTACTCCCAAATTAATAATGCACATGCAGATCTTCGCTAATTGTCGTATTCCCGGAAACACTCGAATCATGGAATCGTAAGAGCCCTAAACAAGGCATTTGCATTTTGCACCTTGTTTAAAAGAGATAGGAGTCAATATCATGTGTGCACAATCGAAAACAAATCGGGCGTTCGGCAGCTGTCGCCGGTCAGCGAAATGTCTGTCAGTCGTCTTTATATATTGGTAGTGACTGCACGTGTTCTCTATTTGTGGAAATATATAGAGCTGCTATTACACACCCTTCTTGGTAAATATAATTTCAACATTAATTAGCTTATTCAGATTTAAATAGTATATTTTGAAAAAAGGAAAATAAATAACATATTTCACGTTTTTTTAATATTAAAAAAATAAAATACCTACATTAAATACATATTAAGTACTAGAAAAACATTTAAAAAATGAGATTTATTTAAATTAAATAAATAGATAAACATGCATAAAAAATATATACCTAACTCTGCCCATGCCATTTTCTTTCAGACGAATTCTTCCAAAATGGATAAATTTAAACGTGGAAAACCGCTTAATTCACAAGCACGGCAAATGGTATTTAATGTGTACCTTTATTTCTTAAATGAAGCCAATGTTTTCAACAGAGACCATGATGGTTATTTTAAAAAAATTCAAGACCGTGTTACAAAAGCTACAGGAATTTCGCGACGAACTTTGAGTAATATCTTAAACGAAAAAAAACATAATCAATCAAAGAAATTTTCTACACCGAAAAAAGGAAGACCTAAAAGTAGATTTCGGCTGGTACTTGATGATTTCGACTACTGTGTTATTCGTAATATGATATACAATTTTCAATTGACGCTGAAAGAACTCCCAACTGTAAATAATTTAAGAATAAAGTTGATCGAAGCTATTAATTTCAAAGGCTGTGCCGAGACTTTAAGGTTGATCTTGAAAGACATGGGGTTTAGGTTTCTGAAAACTGATAATAACAGACAATTACTTATGGAAAAACATGATATACGCCTAAAAAGGATCAAATATCTCAGAGAAATACAACAGCTGAGGAGTTCTGGTAGAAACATAGTATTTATGGACGAGTCGTATGTGCACACATCACATACTAAGGGTAAAACTTGGCAAGATAGCAACAAAAAAGGTATCAAACAACCCATTTCCAAAGGAGAGCGAATAATTATTGTACACGCAGGCAATGAAAAAGGCTTCGTCCCAGGGGCTCTAATGTTACATAAATGTGTCGACTCAGAAGGTGACTATCATAAAGAAATAAACGCGGAACGTTATCAAACTTGGCTACGCAATCAATTGATTCCCAACTTGCCTCCTAATAGTGTGTTGGTAATAGACAACGCCCCATATCATAATAAGCTGTCTGTGAAACCACCAAACTCAAACACATCTAAACCACAAATGACAGCTTGGTTACAACAACACAACATTCCGCATGACCCAAAGAAACTGAAACCCGATTTGTATAAAATTATACAAAGATACAAAGAAAATTACACAGAATTTGCCATTGACCGTATAATGGAGGAACATGGGCATAAAATTATACGATTGCCACCATATCATCCCGATTTTAACCCTATTGAAAATATTTGGTCCCAAATAAAGCAACACGTGGCCAAGAGAAATATTGCAATGACTGTGACGTCAGTTAAAGATGCTATATTAGAAAAAAACAATAAAATAGGACCAGAAGAATGGAAAAAAGTTTCTGATCATGCGGTTCAATGCGAAGATGAATATAGAAAATTTGAGCCAAGAATCGATAGTTATTCCGATAAACTGATTATTTACACAGGTGATAGCAGTGAGGAAAGTGTAAATGAACAAGAGCATAATGAAACTTCTGATGAATCTGCGATGTCGGGAATAGAGGTCTTCCTCGATTCTGATTAATTTTTTTATAATTGTATTATTTTTCTGGAATGATTAGTGCTGTAAACAAATTTGAACTGAGATTTTGATTATATTTTATGTAAACCTCTATTTGAAAACGTTTTTTTCTCCTTCTAATAAAACCTTATGTTATTTAAACCTTTTCCTCCATAATTACACCAACTTCGGTAAGACACTTGAAAACTAATCACTCCAACAATGATTGTAGCGTTTTCGCTATTTACTTACATGGAATTATCGAATCAAATTTCGTTACAGGTAAATCAAATCTGTTTTAGCACAAAACACATAATATATAAAATTAGGCATAGAGAAATTGCTCTTAACCACTCTATATAAATATCGTCTTTCGACGCTCGGGTAATACGACCGTTGCCGAACAATGACGAAGATTTCCGAAGATTTCTATGCGCATTATTACTTTTGGAGTACTGTACATGCGTATATCCATTCAGACCAGATACAAATATTAGTCAAATATATTGCCTTCATGTCGGCATCATCATTTACATACAATCTAAACTGTGATGCCTAGGCTGGAGACAGTACCTAATAAATAAGTTATAGTGGTTATGATGAGCCATACTCCGCTTATATATATACTTCGTAACCTATTACAAAGTATGATATTATCTTGCATATAATTATTTTACTGCCAAAAATAAGAAATTTCATGATTTAATTTTTTTGTCTGTAGGTACGAATGGTGGTGGGCTGGCGGAGTATTATCAGCCTTAGGCCGTAAATTCAGTTCGTTGCTACTAGCTCTCCAGGTTGTGTTCTGTCATCCGCCCGGCCCGAACGACCCAAGGGCACTACCGGCTACGCCGATAAGGTATGCTAGATATAACATTTGTTTAAACAAAGTAAATGTTGCCTTTGTATAAGAAGGTATTAATGGGATTAAGAATTACAGCCTGTTGTCTGTAGTTGTAAAATGACGACACAATCAGTTTACTTTCAGTTTTTATGGCTGGTATTTCTGTATTTAACTAGGATTATGCATATTAGAATTATTTCTGAATGGTCATTTATACGACCAAATATTTATTTTTAAGATTCAGATGTAGAATTTACAATTTAATATTCCTTTATATTAAACTAGGTCTTCCTTGCGGATTTGGAAATTTCACTTCTTTAAAGATTGAATATTCAAAATCTTTCGTAAATCTTGAGTTTTCCACTAAAGATTTACGTCACAATAAACATGTGCTAGATTTTAACTCAATTCGTTTAGCGATCTGTGGTGTGCGTTGATAGATTAGTCAGTCAGTCCTGATATTCTTTTAGTATACAGTGAATGTGTATTTATTATTTTAAAAGTGTATATTTAAATTATGTGTGGAATTCCAGATTCCACTTCACAGAAGGTATGAAGAGCGGCGGCGGTCAGGAAGGCGAGGCGATGGTGGTACAAATGCTGGCGAGTCTCGCGGAGGCTCTCGAATGCCAGTATGGGCGCATTTGTACGAGGCTCGCTAGGGCCTTCCGTCCTAAACCTGCGTCCTCTACCTCCGGATGGAAGTGAGTAACTTACAGTACTATAGTCATTTTTATAGTCATTTCTTGCCAATTACTTTATAAATTACTTTAAAAATTATGATGATGTTTCTTAAATTCACCATAAATGATTCTGGCCCCGGTTTGGCTTACGGAAGTCTCGGGTTCGATTGATTCAAATTTTTCTATCTTTCAAAAATGCAATTATTGTATTTATAAACTAGCAGTACCTTTAAATATTACGTAAATTAACTTATTGCTTACTAGCTTTCGCCTGCAACACCGACCGATAATGTTGATTATCGCGATAAAAAGTATTATGTAGCTATCCCCTGGATACCATCTATCGCCTTGCCAAATTTCATAATCATCATTCTGCTGCTTAGTCTTGAAAAGGTAACTAATACTGAGGCGTATTGACTCACTTTCGTATTTATAATGTTAGTAGTATAGCAACATACCATAAAGTTAATCGTTGAACACCATAATCCAGTATCTACGCTCGTAAACGTATTTTTTTTTTTACTTAGTACTATTCCACTGCTAGCCAAAGATCTCTCTTCTTCTTTCTGACCTCGCAGTTTACATCTTACTCCTCCTCCTCCTCCTCCCACATCTTCTCAAGGGTCTTCAGATTTTCATGTCATCCATCATTCATTAGGCATCTACTGTTTATTGATCTGTGTCCACCTATCATGAGTGCATTTTACATGCTCACTCCCACTCGCACGAGATTTCTTAACTCTTCTTCTAAATCCTTAACTCTTCTTCTTATTTTTATTTCCTTAACTCTTTTTATTTTGAATTCTTTAACTCTTGTTTTTATTTTTAATTCCTTAACTCTTCTTCTTATTTTTATTTCCTTAACTCTTTTTATTTTGAATTCTTTAACTCTTGTTCTTATTTTTAAATCCTCAACTCTTCTTCTTATTTTTAATTCATTAACTCTTGTTCTTATTTTTAAATCCTCAACTCTTCTTCTTATTTTTAATTCATTAACTCTCGTTCTTATTTTTAATTCCATGACTCTTTTTCTTATTTTAAATCCCTAACTCTTCTTCTTATTTTTAAGTTGAAGACAAGCTAGCCGATTTTACAGTCAAGTTCTGCCAGTGTCACGTATTTCATAATTAAAGTAAAGGCATAGCTGTGAAAATAATGACAGCTCAGTCTCTATACTTTGTTAAAACTATTTTATGGTATTACAGATGGCGCCGTGTTTGTTGCATTCCTCACATAGTGACGTTTGAGCTGTGCTTCATATGTATCGTCGTTGGACTGTGTGTACTCATCATGTACTTAACTGAGACAGAAACTGAACAGCAGTGAGTACTTATATTTTTATTTCTAAAAAGATGCGTATATCAGAGGCGAAGGGTTATTTTCCTGATGTAACTGAATGCAAAAATATGTGTTGCTTGGGACACGGTTTGTACCTATAATGTTAAGTGGTAGTCACTTAATATTATAGGTGCGGTGGGGAAAATAACTTTATTCTAAGTACCTAGTAAGTGTTTTCTAAAAGTCACGTTGTTCTTTATTTATGGTACTGAATTTGGATATAGGGTGAATTGATCAAAATGATTTGTCTAAGTATTATAAGAAATATTGCGTCATAACTTAAATATATAGCGCAAAAGCTCCTTATTCGCAGGTCGTTATTCGCGGCTTAAGTATTCGTTTAGATAAAGACTCCTCTACTCTATCTAATAAAGATTTTGTCGATAAACGGTATTGGCTGTCTGAATATGCAACGATATGGATTTTTTTAAAAGCTACATAATGCATGAGCAATTCTACCTTACCCAAAAGCTCAGAACTGTTTAGTGTCGACTGAGCAAGATTAAGTATTGTTTTGCATCCTAAGTGAATAAAGAATGTAACGCAGTTCCTCATCGCATGTTTTTGTTTGTGAGCTGAAAGGCTAGACGGAAAAACGTGTTACATTTTGACATCGATCAAAAATCTATTATTTATGATTATGTGAAGCTAGAATAAGGAAGTTGTGTTATATAGGTTGTTTGTATTTTAGTTACAGGTTGTAATGTTAAAAAAATGACAAAAATCTATATTTAAAATAGGACGATTTTTAAAATGGTATTGTCCTCCAATTTTTTTTGCTTATTAGTTAATACAAATACAATAAATATATAGTCAAAGAAACTACATTTCAACCGGATGACCATAAGACACCTCTCCCTTTTTTTGAGTCGGCATATTCAAACAGTCATCCCTCAATACAATTAAAACGATTGACAGATCGAAAACCCTCAGTTGAAAAAGGAGAAACAGCATACCCACAAAGGAAACCAGTGTCACATACTGTCACTGAGTTAGCAAATAGGACTAGGTTATAAGTGTTAAAATGTAGCACGACGGCTCAAACAGCTGGGGTCGTCGTCGATCAGGCGGCGTGATATCCAACAGGGGCTGATGATCGGCGCGTGCGCGGTGGGCGGCGCCGCGCTGCTCGCCAACCTCTACACGTGCGGCCGCGTGCTCGCCGCGCTGCTGCTGGGCCCGCGCGCCCGTCTTGCGCGTGCCACGCGCGTGCGCGCCACGGCGCACACGCTCGCGCTCAGGCCCGAGGTGCAGGCGCTCACACACATGGTGAGTCCGCTGTGTCATCCGTCCATGGGCGGATCCAGGATCATGGACAGTGCCGGACCAAACATGCTTACGACGCGGGGAGGGGGCATTCAGTTTCTGGTTCCGCCTATGTCACCCACCTCCTAATTAACCTCTCAGAACCTTTGCTCATCTGGTTTTAATGTTAGACTTAATGGACCCTCCCTTTCACCTGGACTGACTCATTCTGAATTTAATTCTGGGTAAGCCTATGCTCGTTTCATTATTGTTAAACTTTACTTTATTTATTCTTGAGCCGATTACATTAAATTTGTGTTTACCAAAGATTAGTCACGTATCCAGACAAGCTGATCGGATACAAGCATTTTTTTAAGACCACATATTTATTAAATTATTGTTACGTGTTGCAATTTCATAATATTATTTTAAAAAATATGATGTATTTCTTTTTATCTATCCAGGTGTCATGCCTAGACGCATTCACCGGTCAACAGACCCGTCTAGTAGTGGTTGTGGACGCCCTAGACAGCTGCGAACAAGAGAAAGTGCTGGCACTACTCAACGCCGTCCACGCACTTTGCTCCGATCCCAAGAGTCCGTTCATATTACTACTTGCTATAGACCCACACATTATTAGCAAGGTAAATGGTGATTTATATTATTATCACCTTAGTTTTATTAACTGACTTCGAAAGTGACATGATAGAAGCCACAACATTCACATGAAATAACAGAAACACAGGAATTAAAGACACTAACAAATTGAGTAAATTACTACAATAAGAATACATTATTTTACACTAATCAACAGCATTTGTTAAAATGTACCGGAAAATAATGTTTGGCCACAATTTTACTTGGTAATTAATTTATAAACATAAATCAATCATTAAAACTAAATGATTGGACCATACGAAATAATGACTTCAGTGATTTGCAATTCATTTAAATATTAGTACGAGGCGTATCGTTTTGTCGTTTTTTTTTAAAAAAGATACTGTGTTGACTTGATGGTCATGTACCCTATTACCCTACATCTGCGCAAACTTTGCTTCAAAAACAGCCACGAGAGTGCATTTAATTTATTTTGCTAACTGAGTGCAAAATGTTAATAACTTTAACGATTTGTACAGATTGTACAATAATATACACTACGGGTCTTAATCGCGAATAGTTCTTCTAAAGTCCTTTGCTTTATCTGTATACTTTTTACTGTACCCACTTCTGGTTGTAACTATATCTGTTTCTGACCTATTCTGTATTCCATCTAGAAGTTGAGGAATACAGAATAGGTCAGAAACAGATATAGTTACAACCAGAAGTGGGTACAGTAAGAAGAATACAGACAAAACAACGGACCCTAAAAGAATTAGCCCGTCAAAACCAACCTTAAAATATTTACGACATTATCCGCCATTACCCGTATTCTATATAATTTGTATGATTAATTGAATTATTATTAAAATGTGTCTAAATAATTTCTAGCAGCAAAGCCCATAAAAGTAGGCGATTTTTTTATAGTTTAGCGACTGATGTAATGCTCTATTTAATTATTTTATTAACCGTTATGATTTCTCAATTTGTATTTAAAACAAACTGTAGTAGTTACAATCTAAGTATACCCTTTAGACAATTCTTTATCGAATCATCGATGTAGCTAAAGATCTAACTAAACCATTCGATAACAAAAAGAACTGATTTTTTCGAGAAATCTATTCTAAAATATGTACTTTTGTACTTTTTAAAATATTACATTATATATATTTTTTTTTATTACAAAATATTTGAAAATATAACAATTTGTGTGCAACAGTAACTACTGTAATTATTTTTGTACATAATCTATTAGACATAATAATTTTCTTACTAGACTTACTTAGATTGTGAAGACTATATGTTGCACCTACTGTTACACTTATTCTATTCTCGCTGTTTACTTTCATTTAATTATATCGTAGTGTAAGGCAAACCTATTATAGATCCATTATCTTATTAGAACTATAAATTCCATACAGGTTGCTTGGATAGAGGTCAGTTAAGAACCCGTCATATGTTTGGTGTTTACCTGTTCTGTTAGAGTTACTGATCGATGTTGTGTACAGAACTTCCTTCTATGTGTACCACTATGTACATATCTATCATGGTCTTGCATGATTATATCTGCAAAAAAATATTAAAACTGTATTTATAGTCTAGTCTTTTGTGTTGCATGATACATTTTATTGTATATATGTATGTATGAATTTTGAAATCCGCACGCAATCGTAACATACATTATAGCGAAGAAATAGAACTTAATTTCTCTGCTTTATTACATGGTAGAAAATATATGTTTCGTTCCTATAATTATTACTCGATTGCGCGCGGATAATTGCATATTATATTGTCAAGTACTTATACATACGCCGGAGTTAAAGTCGTTGGTGTTTGATTTAAAAATTATCTTAAAAAGTTAAAACATCCACTCCTACATCACATCAGTTAACATAAACTGATGAAAACCCCTGTCCGTATTTTTGCAAGAGTTGCAAGCTCCTTTATGCATTTATTTATACATTTGAGTAGGCTGTGGAGATAAACAGTCGTCGCGCGTTCAGCGAGAGCAACATTGGCGGTTGGGACTATCTCCGCAACATGGTACAGCTGCCCTTCTACCTACAAAACTCTGCGCTACGAAGGGTCAAGGCCGCGCAACAAGCTGCCACGAAGAGGATGCAAGCACTCACCGCAGATGACTTCTCTACGTCGTTGCAGAGATCGGTAAGATTTTGTCACTGCTAGCTCGTATTTTTAGTAATTTCCTTACTATTATGAATATCTAGTAACCCCAAACGCACACCTAGTAACACTTTAGAAATTATCAATTTCGTTATATTATTTTTTTCGTAAAACTTATACCTATTCAATAATTGCATTTTTATTTGTAAATTAATTGGTAAGAAATGCTTATAAAAATTACTTTAATTATACCTAAATTAATTAAACAGTACTAGAGTTATAGGTACAACACAATTTAAGGCTAATAGGACTGTTTCCAGGGTGAACAAAGAAATACCAAAACCAAACACCAAAAGACTAATTAGTAAATAAACCTGACATTTAAACTGCCAACAGATAAAACCCAATTAAATTTTGTATTAAATTGGATTAATTATCATTGATCATATCATAAAAGAAGTGAATTGACGAGAAAAAATTAGTGTTGTCATTGGGACCGCTATTTGTATGAGATCTCCTTTAAAAAAATCTGCGTTTTGACATTTCTTAAAGAGTTGTTGTTTTGAGTAGTTGGAAACTAGCTCACAAGTTAACCCACCTACCAGCTAAGGGATGCTTTGAAAAGTATTCCTTCATTAATTACAATTATACACATACTCAAAAGTTTCTCTCACTTACTCAAACCTTTAGTTTAAATACTTAAAATGTGACACAACATGTTGACAATCAGAAATACAACATCTAATTATTTTCTCGTGCACAGTTATTATAATTATCTCTCTCTCTCTCTCACTCTGTCTCTTTTACTCTCCTAATTGGAATCCTTTGAAACTTCCCGCTGAAATCGCTGAAACATATAGGTATGTATTTTTAGGTGTCAGCACGCCGCCTATCATCAACATCAGAACTGATGTCGAGCCAAGAGCGTATCAAAGGTCAAGCGGCCCGCGAGCGCCGGCTGCGGCCATCAGAATCAGTGGCGTCGTCCGTGGCGTCAGGGCTGCACCGCGGCGGGGGCGGCGCGGCGGGCGCGGGCGCCGCCGACCTCGGCCGCGTGCTCTTGACTGATGATTACTTCAATGATGTCAACCCTAGAAGCATGAGGCGACTTATGAACGTGCTATATGTCACAGGTTAATTCTAACTATTTACTTCTAAAAGCCCTCGTTTTGCTTTGCCATTGCAGAGCAAAGGACTCCCTCCTATTCTATCTCCACTTTTCGGTCTACAAATAGGATTTTGTTTTTTTGGAACGAAGTTCCTTATCGCGCGTTGTGAAAGGGGGCTAGACGGAAAAAAATCATACGCAAAATTGTAACGACACTTTTTGCTATAGTAAGCTATTGTAAGCCGTGCGGCGTGCGCATGTAGACTTACTACAATTGAGCCTACTGATTAAGTTTATATTACATTATATTTGTTAACAATAAAAACATATTATTATACTTAAAAAAAAAAATTATATATTACAATTCCTTCACTAATTAATCGAAAGGAACTTTGTTCCATCCCGGTGTCCCTTGACACCTCTCAAGTTTTTTTTTAATATAACTAGCAATGTGGGATTGGGTCCCACATTACTAGCAATCTTATTAACCCCTCCAGCTAAGGTCAAAGACTTGTGTTAGGAGTGGGTTCACGTCGGTAGTTTAATATGTAAGATTCGAACCCGCGGCCTCACGATTGCGAGACCGATGCCTTAGTCATTAAGCTATCGCCGCTTTAATTTAGATTTAAAATATTTAATACTTTACAGATAGCTTTCTTAGACGTGAGTTAAAACTGAAATCTTGGGTAATTCTTAATTAAATCGATATTATGTAGAAACTTACTTTAAACCAACACCGGCAAAGTGTGAATAGTTTTGCCCGTCAACGCGGACCAAATGTATGGGTAACACGCATCCAAGCCTGATGCTACTATGGACCGACACTAATAGAATCGTTACGAAATGCACCGTCAAAATCGACGTGGTGGACATTTGTTCGCAGATAATACCGTTGTCTATGCTGCAGTGCTACCTTCGTGTCCCTAAATTGCTTTATTGGCTTATACATATGATGTCATCTCTGTACATTTTGCTTTAGGTCGTCTTCTAAAAGCATTCCAAATCGAGTTCAATTGGTACCAGTTGGCGTCATGGGTGAACTTGACGGAACAGTGGCCATTCCGCACCTCGTGGATTATCTATCACCACGAAACATACGAGGAACACATCGATGATTCCACTTCACTCAAAAATATATATGAAAAGTAAGTAATAGGCTGCAAGTTGACTTTCAAATTCATAAAAAGATATAGAATCAGGGTTTTGTAATATCTAGTGTCTAACTTAAGGTTCTAGTAGCTCTAGGCAAGTTTCAACCTAATTGACTTTGGTAGATCACGCTTTAATTACAATAATTACTAAGTTTACAATACTATTATGTATATTTAAATTACCCCATCCTCGATTATAATAAACTGTAATAATATTCTCAGAGTAAAACCCATGATGTGTGGTCTCCGCGAAGCGAGTACTTTAATGGAATTAGACCGAGATGAGCGCAAATTGGATGTCTTCTTGAGTTTCCATCGATCGACGCTGACTGCCGCAGACTTAAAGATATTCTTACCGTTCACCATTAACCTGGACCCGTACATCAAGAAGGTTATCAAAGGTATCATTATCAGTTATAATAGTAAGTAAAAAAAATGCCTTATCCTTCCATAAGCTTAATGCTATATCGGTGGGAAAAGCAAACAAAGATACCGATAGGATTACAAGTCTTGACCATTTAAATATTTTTATATGTGTGTTTATTTGAGAATTCCGTGGCACTTTCAGAGGAGCAGCAACAAAACGGTTTAGAAGAAGATATAGGTGCGGGCGGAGCAGCGACGGGAATGATGTGGGGCAACCCGCAACATAGACAACCGCATTCCAAACTTTTCCCGAGAAAACAAGTAAGTGAATGTCCCACTTATATTTAAGTCAAACTGGCTGGAAAAAAACTTTTCGTGTTTTATTCGCTATATTTCATGGCTGGTTTAAAAATGATAATAAATAAAAGTACAGCCGAAAAATAAAAAACACTTCAATTTTACATGGTTCACCAGGTCAGCTAATTAAAAAATAATGTACCTATTTAAATTATATTTTATTAACAAGGGCTTTTTATACAATTGTAGCGTATACCACCGACTCAACTCACCACAGGGCCGGTACCATCGCAACAAATGTGGGTGCAGCAAGGCTGGGGTAACACAGGAAGTGGATTTGTGCAACAACCGATGCAACCGCAGTTTCAACAGCAACAGCCTCAGTTTCAACAGCAACCTCAGTTTCAACAGCAACAGCCTCAGTTTCAACAGCAACAGCCTCAATATCAACAGCAACAACAGATGCAACAATCTGCATCTACTCAAAACCCGAATCACATGCTGCGTACTGCTTTCCCAGGAATGGTATGCATTGAATGAGTTTCTAACTTGACCGAATTACTTCATCAGTCTTGAGGATATATAAAACTTATATCATGATGATATATCCAGTATCGCCATAACGGTGTAGATCGCATGTCTTATATATGTTTGGCGACTTTTGCAAGAATGGGGATGCCCATTTAAATATATATATTTTTTGATTGTTACTCTAGTTTTTCTAAATTCCACGTAAGGCGCATAAATACCAGGGATGTTGCGAAAATTCGCATCCGCAATAGCGGAGATTCCGCATCTGCAATAATCAATGCGCATTTTCATGCGGATGTAGATGTTAAATAGTGGACCGTTCATCGGGAAATGTCTCATTTTAGATTGATATCTGTAGACCAGAGAGCTCAAGTAAAATGTCACAATAATGGGCATTCACGTGGGGAAGCTGCGGTATAGCTGCAATTCGCATCCGCATCCGAAATTTTGGAGCTTCCGCATCGATCTGGAAATCTGCATCCGCATCCGCTTTCATTTGTGGCTGCTGTGAAAAATCTGCGGATGTGAAATTATCTATATCCACAACATCCCTGTGTGTGTGTGTGTCAAATTAAGTGTATTTTTTTCAGAACTTATGTATGTATATACATAAGTTCTGAAAAGATTACACTTAATTTTCGAGGTAATCGTGTAAAAGTACTTTTTATTTTTATGTCTAGCCCAGTTTTACTCGTGTGGAATATTCATTGTACACTTTAAACTCTACAAAGACATGGTCTTACGTATTTTCACACGTTTAAAGTGGTACCTATAGATAGTTCAAATCATTTGTGCGCGCGGCGCTACGCTGTGTGGGTAACCTTGTATAGATACTGTGACTGTGTGTGCGTGCATGATTGCTATACATGTTGCTAGGACGACGACTGCCGCGTCACTGCCACACAAATTAAAGCTGTATAATTATAAGCATACGCGCACGCACAAATGAGTTGAACTATTTATACTACGAATTATGTCAGTTAATTTCGCCGCCATACTCCTAAATTGTGTTATTTTATTTCATTTCATGTTTCAATTTTATTATAAATAGGTATGTTAAATAATTTGTATCAGTACTTTAACATGGTGTATAATATAGTAGGGGTAATTATTATGCACTAAATCGATTTGATTAGGTTAGTACGTCTTACGGCCGGTCTCAATAATCTACCTATCGTTGGTTTTATCTACTAGAGGTAGAATTTTGACATATTTTGTGTGGAGCTTATGTCAAATATATACCTCTAGTAGCCAAATCCATCGATACTTAGATTATTGAGACCGGCCGTTAATCAGTAATTTTGATACCCATAGTTTGAATTTATATTCGCTTGTACACACACTACCCATAAATTAGTGGCAGCATCTCACTCCCCTATTAAGTTTATAAAAATACAAACATGGTAAAAATTTGTGATACGAAAAGTTTTTATTGCCTTGTTCTTTTTTCCGACTTTACCTACTGTTTGCGAACTTGGCAGTACATGTAAATGTAGAATCCCGACGTATCACAGGAGTTGTTTTGCATCCTAGGTCAATTTTGATTTGGTATTCCCGTAGGGCGACATCTCAAGTATACGGCTGTCGACGCTGAGCGCGGAGGCGGCGTGCTCGCTGGTGCGCGCGGCGCTGGGCGCGGGCGGGGGCGCCGCGGCCGCCGCGCTGCGCCGCCACCGCGTGTGCGGCCTCGTGCTGGCCGTGTGCCGCCTGGAGGACCTGGAGCCGGTGCGTGCCAACGACATGCTCTTGCTCTAGTCTTTACTTGTGCCTGGACCCTCAAAAACATTCAAACCTCACATTTTCGAACAAGTCAACGAATCCATACTAATCCATCCATACTACCCATACTTATATTATAATCTAGCTGTGCCTGCGACTCCGTTCGCATGAAAGTCGGGTCTAAATTAAGGTAGTTTATGTTACGTGTGATATACACGTAAGTACAGTACTTCTGTACTTCTGTGTAAATATGTTAGAAACAGTCCTGTCGGGTAAGCCGCGATATGATTCAGCAACGGAGAATCGTCATCAAAATTTCAACCGAATCTGTCCTGTAGTTTTTGCGTGATGCGTGTTCAACCAAACAGACAGACAGACATTTCTAAAATGCGGCATTGTGTTTAAATCATAGACTTAGGATATACTAGTAGACGAACAAAGAGCTCTTTTACATGTGACGATTTTTGATTTATCAGTGTATGCGTGTGCTAGTGACGAGATGTCTTAAAGTCGAGAAATATCGATAAACACTGTTACAAAATAACTAGGCATATTTAGTAACAGTGTTTATCGTCTATATCTTAAGTTTATACAATATGCCAGATTTAGCAAATTACCGTTATGTTATTGAATTATAGTAAAATAATTCACAAATATCACATTGGCTGGTACTTAACATTGAAATAACATAAAAAAAAAGCATAAAATCAAAATATTTAATTAAGTAATGTTTTATGTTTATTTGAATGGTAACTGTAGGTCCTCCGACTACAAAGTTAGGTAAAACCTGTGTTTTGGCAGTCAGGATCTCATCGTAATTACATCGCGATAGCGGCCGCCGAACCTTCAGAAACGTTTTTGGTTACTTGTGAGCCAGTCTCTGTACTTTTGGCTGCCAAACTACGTATTTGCTTTTGTTTTTTATCTTCTGCTTTAATCTTTAATTTGAACCTCATCTTTTTGGCCTAAAGATGACGACGATGGCGGAGTTATGTCTCGATTTACGTACGACGGCGACGTTGCAAACCTCTCATGTTTTAATTGCACTTGTAACTAAAAAGGTTATTAAATTATTACTAGCAGTATTTCTAGCAGTCCCTTGGTGGCTATAGTAAAATAAGTAGGTACTCATTATTTTACTCCCGAAATTAACATTTACCAACCGCCATTGGTAAGACCATAGTATTCTAAATGATAATAACAAAAGCCTAAAAAAATACATTTACCTACTAGTTGATGTTGGTAAATATGTACTAAGATTTACTGAATGTGAATAAATCTAGCCAACGTCACCTATTTCTTTTTCTTTTTTTTATAAAAAGACGACTCCCGCAGTAGGGTACAAGTCCTGTATCGCGACTTTACAAACATACATGTCACGGACACAAAGTACCTACACCCAAACTCGGAACAACAATTTGTGGATGACACAAAGTGGTGTCCTGTGTGGGAATCGAACCCACGATATATCGGATGATACAGCTGACCCTCGCAACTTTGTCTGCGTCAATTTTCCCTTGTAATTAAATTAAAAACCTTACGACCTGTTCTCATACCTACCAAATACACAAAAAAAGAATAGTACTCACTGCTACAAAGTAGAAATCGCTCCTTTCAACAAAATTGTATTCACATTTATTTTTCGTATATATTTATCTTCAAAATATTGTGGAAGTTTTTTACCCGGCTATTTTGATGCCCAGTTTGGTCGGTTATTATTCTTATCCATTTTTGTCTAACAGTAGGATCTACTGAAAATCTGTAGGTACAACAAATAGGTACTGATATCCTAGACCTACAATTAAAAAAGTAATTTAAAAAAACCGATCTATAATATGTCCTGTCATAGGCTAGAATTTTATTTTATCGTTAAATGATCGATAAGGATTAGTCAAGTCCTAGTGTAAACATAACAAGACAACATTTTACTAGAAACACTACTTTTAACGAATTAATTGCTATAATATACCTTATAAGGTAAAGTTTAAGATTTCATTATATGAATTTCGTATTTACTATGACGGTTTCCATATAAAAGGGAATGCCCATTAGCAGTATCGCATGTATTTAAGTTGTGCCACAAGTTGATTAAACGTAAAATTATTGTTTCTAATTATAACATTTTTATATGATATCGAGTCTCACATTTGCCGGATTAATAAAACGAAAATATTAGTCTTTCAGTTTATTTATTTAGTATTTTTTCGTATGAAGTTATTTTTAACGGTGGCAACACTATTACAAAAATAATTTCGTAATATCGATTAGGATTATTAACGATTATTATTATATAATTATTCGAAAGTCATAGAATCACTAAATGTATTTAGGTCGTCGCTTCCGCGCATCGGAGGTTAGCGCACGGTTGTTTACTTGCTCACAGTATTATCAATATTGAAATAGTACCTACGCGTCTAGTGTCTGTGTGTTATTTAAAATGGAGAGTGAAGAAGAAGAAAACTATGATTCGGAATTAATACTAAATTGTGAGAAAGAGTCGGACAAAACAATGGAGGGAGACAGTTCAATTGCGGAATTGAGAGAAAATGAGAGAGAAAAGAGAAAAGAGAGAGAGGATGATGATAATATTGAAGAAGATGGCTTTATTACTGTTGTTAGACGAAGACCTAAACGTTTAATTAGAAGTTATTCTACAGAAACACAAAATAATAAGAGGGTAGATATGGAAAATGATGATGAATACGTTCAAGAAGATAAACACGAAGTATGTATGACTGCTTTAGAATGTGTGCCAAAACAAATGGCATTGGCTAGATTATTGAGAGCAGAAAATATTAAAAATATCTTAAGAATCAAATACAAAAGCCATAATAGGGTGCTTGTTCAATTTAAGGAAAAAGATGATGCCGTGAAATTATTAGAATGCGAGAAGTTTAAGGAGATGAATATTAGATGTCAGTTGATAAATGAGTTATCATTATCATATGGAGTCGTAAAGGGAGTAGATAGTGACTTAAATGAAAAAGAAATAAAGGATATTTTTGTATCTAACATGGAGATAATCTCTGTCAAAAGGTTAAAACGAATAAATTTGGAGGGCAAATGGGTTGATAGTGAATCTGTAAGGATTGGGTTTAAAGGTAACATTCTACCCACATTTGTATATGCATATGATTGTCGTTTTCCTGTTGAAGCGTACGTTTTCCCTGTCAGTCAATGCTCAGGATGTTGGCAATTTGGTAATTTAACGAAATATTGCCCAACAAAAAAGAAATTATGTCCAAAATGCGGCGGCCTTCATGACAATTGTGACAAAGAAAATATTGCTTGTCTTAATTGTAAAGGCGCTCACTTTGTCCTTGATAAAAGTTGTCCCTACTTTTTAAAGGAAAAGCAAATAAGGGTTATTATGAGTAAGGAACATGTTACCTACAGAAAAGCTCTTCAATTACTTATTGGAAACCGAGATACTGAGGGGATAATATCTGAAACAACACAAAACAGTACCTATCCAAAATATAACACCAATCAAAGGGAAACATATAGTAACATGGTTACGAAATCACTGGTAAATCAAACTCAACCTACTACTGAGGAACCCGTGCAACGAAAAGCAATGGAAGATACTAGGACGAATCTATTGGAAAAGTCGCCATTGTTAAAGAATAAAAATCAAAAGAAAATATATAGACGACCTGTAATTGACCACACGCCTGTCGAAAAAGAATCAGCAACTGTTCAAAATGAGAAAAGAGATTACAAAAGAGATGAAAAGCTAGTACAGGCGTTTGAATTTAAAAAGTTTTTATTAAAAATGAAGAGTATATTTATGTCAGAGGAGTCTTTTGAAGAAAAAATTTTGAAGTTGTTAAAAAGTATCTGGGAAGAAGGGAAGAAAATGCTTGTATCCTTTATGTTAAGAGGTGGCCTTATAGAAAAAATTATAACTTTAATCAATGAATAATGTCCAAAACATGTGTTTCAAAATTAATATATATCAATGGAATTCACAAAGTATCTGCCCTAAGTTAACTTCTTTCAAAGAACTATTAAATAAAGAGAATATTCATATAGCAATCTTATCTGAGACCTGGTTAGATAGTGAAACAAATATTTACATAAATAGCTATAATATCTATAGGAAGGACAGGTTTGATTCATTTGGGGGAGTAGCAATTTTAGTACATAAATCTATACGTTCACACTTAAACGTTATTCAAGTTCCAAATACTGGAATAGAAATTGTTAGTGTTAGGCTATATAACTGTAAAGATTTAGAATATGTGGTATCTATTTACTGCCCATCTTCAGTACAGACTACAGCATCTGATTGGGATATCATTTTCTCTAATTTTTCGAAAAAAACCCTGATAGCAGGGGATTTTAACGCACACCATACTAGTTGGTCTGTCAAGAATAATAGAAGAGGTAGTGATTTAGTGGATGTATCATTGGATAATGATTATATATTTCTCAATAGTGGTGCGGCGACTCGAGTTAAATTAGTTGACGGAGTTTTACAACAAACCTCACCTGATATTTCATTTGTGTCGTCTGATATCGCGATTAAATTTGAATGGCAAGTGTGTAATGAAAACCTTGGCAGCGACCACCTAATTATAAAACTGTCATTAAATATACCTAATCACTTTAATGTTAAAAAGAAAAGAAATTTTAAAAAGGCGAATTGGTACGAATATAACAACACATTATCAAACGTGTCCTTTTCTTCTAATAGTGAGGTCCAAGAAATGTATGATTTTCTCTTACTACAAATAAATAATGCTGCTGATAAGCATATCCCGTACGTAAAAAGCTGTGATAGACCTTCAGAAAAATTTAAGCCAAAAGAGTATTGGACCCCCGAATTATCACATATAGTTGCACGTCGCAGGTTAGCTTTGGCAAATTTTCGACGTAATCCTACCCCTGAAAAGTTAAGGAGCTTAGAGGAAATAACTAAAGAATCTCAGAGGTTAATTAAAAAAGCAAAAGCTATGAGTTGGCAGAGATTTTGCGATTCCATTGATCACGTCACATCAGTCTCTGAAATGTGGCGTCGAATGCGATGGGTGAAAGGTTATCAAAATTCAAATAGTTATCCATCCGTAGAAAAACAAATAGAATTACTCCAAACTTTAACTCCAGATTTTGTTCCAAATCAAGCACCGTTATTGGTGTCTAAAAACGAGACATTGGAGCGCGACTTAAGTATCCAGGAACTTCAACAGTGTCTAAAAAAAAAAGACTCGGCACCAGGTTACGATGCTGTTTCATATTCAATGATTTTTAACCTACCATATAATGCTAAACTCTTTCTCTTACTTATATATAATACAATATTTAAATTTGGTTCTGTACCACATCAGTGGCGACACATCCAAATAGTCCCAATCCCTAAATCAGATAACTCGTCAACAGATCAGAGATTAAGACCTATATCTTTGATTTCTTGTTTGTGCAAGACGTTTCATTTAATGTTAGTAAAGCGATTAGAATGGTACACAGAAAATAAAAAAATTCTATCACAATTCACTGTTGGATTTCGGAAATCTCAATCCTGTATTGATTCATTAGTTCGTTTAGTTACTTATATTCAAATTGGTTTCTCTAAAAACATTCCTACACTCGCATGTTTTCTGGATATTGAAAGCGCGTACAACAATGTATCGGTCGATGTAACTGTTAAAATATTGGATGATCTAAAGGTGGGTTCAAGAATTTGTAAATATATCTGGTCTTTTCTAAGTGAAAGGTACTTGCAAATTAAGTCCGACAATAGTGAGACTATTAAAACTAGATGGACTAACAGAGGCTTAGCACAAGGCGACCCTATGTCCCCTTTGCTTTTCAATCTAATAACTTATAAGATTGTTCAATATCTGCACAATGTGATTGTATCGCAGTACGCTGACGACTTCATTCTGTATACCCAGGATAAAGAGATACAAAAGTGTGAAACCAATATGCAAAGCGCGCTTAATTCCATGATTTTATTATTAAATGAACTAGGTTTAGAGTTATCCTTCCGTAAGTCTAATTTCTGTTTGTTCAGTAGAGGTAGAAGGAGCTTTCAGCCACATCTAATAATAAATGATCAGTCCTTGGTACAGCTAGAATGCACAAAATATCTAGGCATGTGGTTGGACCGAAGTTTGCGATGGAACAAACATATTAATGAGATGACAAGCAAATGTTCTAAGTTTATGAATATTTTAAAAGTATTAGCGGGTAGTTCATGGGGCATACATGTTATCCATTTACGTAGATTGTATATATCCTTGATCAGAAGTCGCTTAGATTATGGATGTTTCTTGTATGATTGTAGCGCTAACTGTCATGTCCTTAAACTGGATCGAATACAAAACCAGGCTCTTCGCGTGGTAGGTGGTTACATCAAGAGCTCCCCTATACATGTTATGGAATCTGATTTGAGCATACCACCATTATGCGTCAGACGAGAATACCTAGCATTCAAGTACTCTTTGAAGATTATGTCATGGTCAAATAACATAACTGCCAACCTGATCGAAGAGCTAAACACCTTTAGTTGCATTAAGTACTGGAAAAACAAAAAAATACCTTTGCTTGTAAAAACTTTTAAAGAAACTAGACAATGTGAACTGTACTCCTCAGAAATCCTAGGAATGTTTAGTTTAGAAACCTGGGTGTCAAGTATAGAAACTAGCAAAATTATTAAAACCGAGCTAGCCTGCTTACAGGATTCTAAGTTGCAATACCATCCAGCTATATTACTTACAAATGTGTTAACTGAAATGAACTCTAAATATATAGGCTGGCATTCAATCTTTACTGATGGTTCAAAGAGTGCTCAAGGGCAAGGAGCAGCATTTTTTGACTCAACCCTAAAAAATAGCTATACAGTTAAGACGCTGACAACAGCTACTGAACTTCGATGTTTCACTATTTTAGCCACGCCCACTATTTCTCCGATGTCCTAGTGCCATTGATAAAGGACGGTAAAAACAGCGAACTACCAACACAAGGACGCGGTCAATAATAAACAATAAACCAATAGATGGCGCTTTATTTTTTGTTCTATATGAAGAACTAGAAAGAAATTAGACAGGGCGATTAAAAAAAACAATAAATATTTTTTATACGTTTGTATTTTTAATTATTTCAGGAGACTTTACTTGCTATGAACTTCAAAACAATATAAAAGAAAGAAAAATAAAACTCGAAATTATATTAGCAACATTTTAAATATTTTCGCATAATTATAATTTATTTGCTCTCGGATATTTGCCGGAACAAACAGACAGACAGACAGACAAAAAAAACTGTATTTTTGTTATCAGTAATTATTATGGATATATGTTATCCATATTATATATGCATAAAACTGTTATTTTGATATTACAAACAGACTCTTCAATTTTATTTATTTGCACAGATAGTTAATAATATATATTATTTTTTATTAATAATATTATTATTTATTTGACATAAGGTAAATTTAGAGCTGAAGAAAATTCTTCCAAGTTTGAAGTCCTCCGAAAATTGATAACATACCTGCTACAGCACAATAATTCACTGGTAAATAATTTTCGTCACTGGAATCACTTTTAATGATAAATTTTAAATTCCTATCGCACATCCTACACAAAAGAGTGAACTTCGACAAGAATCCATTTATGTTTTCTCCTACCAAATTAATGTGTTTTAAATTACAACCCAAGGGTAAGGGCGAGAAATATTCTGAAGATTTTAAAATAAATGCGATAAGTTTATTCGTCGTCCGATGTAATAATAATAATAATAATTATAAGGATTTTTTGTTGTGCAGGGTGACTTGTAGCAGTCTAAAAAAAATAATACTTAAAGCTTACCTATGCGTTAGTAACTAAATACTAACTGCCAGATTTTATCTTCGACAACCTGTTCAAAATAATAATATTTACCTCAAGTTTAGGAATATTATCGGTGGATTCAACTGTCTCAGATACCTTTGCCGCTACTTCAAACCAGTGATGGAAAAAACTATGACTCACAATAACATAAGAAGTATAAGAACGATCATGAGGAAGTTTCATATCACTTGGGCATCATCTTTACCTGGTAACATTTTCTAGAGGGATTATAACATCACTTTCTAATGTAACTGCAACAGCCACATTTCCTAATCTGTACAAAATATTTATTACATTTAAACTTAGAAAAACTTTCTTCAGCACTAATCTTACCTATTATGTCTAACTAGCTGTAGACTAGCTGTGGACGTAGCCTAAGTTACTCCTTACATCATTAGCTGTCTGACAGTGAGTCCTGTCAATCTCGGTACAGCCATTTTGGAGATTTGTCGAAACAAACACACAGACAGACAGCCAGATAAAAAAAAACTGTATTTTTGTTTTAAGTACTATGCGTACTTTCATAGCATTTAGTATAAAACTGCTATTTTGACATTAGGAACAGACACTTCAGTATGTATAGATCGCCATATATAGGTAAAAAATACTAAAACCTACACAACTATTTGTATGGAAAGGGCAAGAAACAATGGATAAAGCTACAAGTATTTTAGGAGTATTTTCCTATTAGGCCAGTTCTAAGATAGTCGTAGGTCTATGCAAATGTGATAGTTTATCAACTTGTTTGTAACTATCTTTCTAAAATGTAAAGGGGATCCTCTTTGTCCATGTGGCGATTCATTTTTTGTAATGTGTTAATGTAATATCTATACTAATATTATAAAGCGGAATAGTTTGTTTGTTTGTTTAAACGCGCTAATCTCAGGAACTACTGATCCGATTTGAAAAAATATTTTTTTGTTGGATAGCCCATTTATCGAGGAAGGCTATAGGCTATATAACATCGCGCTACGACTAATAGGAGCGAAGTAGCGACGTGAAATGTTGCAAAAACGAGGAAAATTTACGCATACGAAGTTGCGCGGGACAGCTAGTAAATAATAAAATTATTATCTATATTAGTATGTAGGTACTTATTACAAACTTATTGGTGAAAAACTTTCCGAAGTTTCACCTGCTTCTGAACTATTCGCCAAACGTCTCTTTTTACTGAAAAGATAAAATAAAATATTAAAAATAAATACAAAAATTGAACAGGCGAACCTAGGTTTCGAACTCGAAACTTGATATTCTGAACCAACGCAGATACCGCTAGACCAAACGAGCTTCACAGTTGCAGACGAATTTTCGCTATACGTTGTACAAAACAGCTTAGTGTAGCTTTTTGGTTTGGTTACGATTTCACTTCTGTTCGTGCAATATTTTGTCAATATGAAAAATATAATACTTATTTTACTACTTCCATGAGATGTTTTTGTTTGTTGGTATAGAAGCGCTTTTTGCTGGCCTCCGACATTTTTGTTTGTTTCCCAATTATAGTAACAAATATTTTTAAACTTAGAACTAAATATATTTAAATTAACAACTTAGATAGTATAAATTAATAGTATATTTATTAAACTTATATTCTTTACCAATGTCTATAATTTTTCAAACAACAAACAAAATATGAAGTGAATGGATGGCGAGGCAAAGTGACATACGTCCGTCTAGCTGCGCGTCTCTGCGATCACTGTCAGATTGCTTATAAAAGAAAGAGAAGCGCGATCACGCAGCGCTCGTAACTAATTATAAACCATAAAACAATTAATTACTTGAAAATAAGTCGAGTAGTCGAAAATAAAAAACAACCAGATTCTGTATTATAACATGATACGTTATTGTTAATTATTTTACCAACGTACGTTGTTAAGTAATACAGATATTTTTGTTAGAAGATCATTTTAAGAGGTTAGTTTGTATTTTTTTTTTATCGAGAAAAAAATTCAAATTCGTGTTTTGAATACAACAGGGTTCTTAGAAATATGTTCAAGATTAACATATATTTTTTCTGCCGTCACAAACTACGTAGATTTGGCTAAAAAATTGTTTAGGATAAGCCTATTTGGCTGTTGTCAGCGCCTTAAAGTAGAATGTAATATTTCAATAATGTCACTGGAACTCATTGCAATTTTTCAAGCAATAAACTATGCAATAAATAAAAAGCTAAACAAATTTGTAATATTTTCCGATAGTAAAAGTGCTTTACAGCATATTGCTCGTTGCGCCTCTGGATACAGAGGTGCATCGATAGCATATGATATTTTAAAGGCTTTTATGGAAATAAATAAGTACACAACGGACTATGTATTGCAATGGATTCCAGCACATATTGGATTGAGAGGTAACGAGGAGGCAGACCGAATCGCAAAAGCAGCCGCGACAGACGGAATAAACCTAAATTACTTACCAGATTATTGGGAGCTAATTCCGAAATACAAAATATTGTGTTTTCAATCTTGGAAAAAACATTATGATCAGATCTCACAAACAAAAGGTATTTGGTATAAAACTATACAAGGCGAGCCTCCTCGAATTCCTTGGTTTGTAAGTGGTAATTTAAGCAGAAATTATGTAAAGTTAGTTTTAAGACTTCGATCCGGCCACTATCCATCGGCAAAGTTTGCATTTTTAATGAAGAAAGCTACTTCTCCGAACTGCATCATATGTGATAAAGTAGAAGATGTGCAACATTTGCTGATGGATTGTGTCCGCAACAAAAATGAGAGAGAGTCACTGATGAACGAACTAAATTTAAACAAATTAGATGTAGGTTTAGTACAAAGTGTATTATCTAGTCCACATTCAGAGACCTGTAAAGGATTATGTGAGTTAATTTTAAAAAGTTAATTATGTACTTACTATATATTTTATCAGTGAACAAGTCTCATCATATTTCTAATATATTTTAAAATAGAATAGAAAATATAATTTGTAAAAAGGTACGATGGGGTTGCCATGTCCTTTAGGATAAAAACCCCAAAATAATAAAAGAATAAAAAAAAAAAAAAAAAAAAAAAAATGTATTTAGGTTCTTGATTATATTATAATTATAAATACTTTAATAATTGTTGCACCGTTTGAATGTAAGGAACGATAATATTCATACACCATACTTTATTTAAAAAACGAAAACATTTTTTGATACCTTTAGATTGAACCGGCTCGATTAAAAATAAGAACATGGTAATGAATTTTAATAAAAAAATCGATTTGTATAGGATATAACAAAAGTTATAATGTCATGTCACTTGTTTGTCTGTGCTTATTGCTTGTTTGGCGCCGGTGCATTATGAAAACAGTTTAAAGTATTAATAACAAATAGCTTTTGTTATTTCTCGTGTTGTGTATGATATTGTGGTTACATTAGGTGAGTTTGAGATATAGACTCCATATAATATAGATATAGTAACAATCAGAAATATTTTGTGAGATAGAGATTCGGATTATATATCATTGCAAAGCCGAATTCATAGCCATAAACTAGTGTTACACATCATGTGTAATACATAATTAATACGCAATATCATGGTTATGTCCTAGTTTCAAAAAAAAAATGTATATAAATATTTCAATTTTCGAAGTTCATCCACCCATATCAATTAAACCCGGCAAATTAGGTAAATCATTGTTGGTTTTTCTGAAAGTATATATTAATGTCTACATAAATC
The DNA here is from genome assembly GCA_945859575.2 of Herminia tarsipennalis. NCBI lineage: Eukaryota > Metazoa > Arthropoda > Insecta > Lepidoptera > Erebidae > Herminia > Herminia tarsipennalis. The sequence continues at coordinate 15,471,408 of OX243840.2, forward strand.
AGTAGTAGTCCGGTCAATTTAGACATTCGAAGTTACATAAAGTCCCAACAAGCTGAATTTCTGTGAAGTTGTTCAAAACATAATTATAAACAATGTCTAGAAGTTCCCCATCATTCCCCTGTAAGGAAAAAATTTAATTCAAGGTCAATCAGAAATCTGTGACAATACATGAAAATTGCCGTAAAAATTATACTCGAAAGTCTTCTATTGCTGCAGCTAATAAAAGACAACGTGAAGAACAAGAAGCCAGTACATCCACAGCAAGTCCTCCTCGTACTAGATCACGTATCAGTGAATCAGCTTTTTGTTTCAAAGAACTATGCTTATTTTGTGGCGAGAAATTAAATGAAGAGAGTGAAAGAAGAAAATCCTCAGATTTTAGAATCTTCAGATTACACTACCTCATAGGTGGCGTGGAAACGTGTGCATGACGATAACAACTTTTATAACTTTTTGAATCGTTATATCTCAGAAACGATGGCTCGTAAGAAAAAAAGTATTGATACATTTTTTATAGATAATTTTATGATCTACAATTTTTGTCTGAGGTACTTTGATGATAAAACTTACCGTTTTGCTGAAAATCGCGAAAAACTCATTTTTTTTTACCTTTGACCTTGAATTAATTTTTTTCCTTACAGGGGAATGATGGGGAACTTCTAGACATTGTTTATAATTATGTTTTGAACAATTTCACTGAAATTCAGCTTGTTGGGACTTTATGTAACTTCACTCTCATTTTTTGGTCTAAATTGACCGGACTATAGTTTTCATCTTGGCACAACAAAATTTGTAGCGATACTAAATTCCATAGTCACTTGAACATTAGCCTTTCTTCAAAATAAACATAAATAGGATCTACTAAGCCAATGACAACTTACTGGATTATTTTGATTGGTATGAGATGTCATATTTTTGTTAAATAATCACGATTAACTTAAATAATCACAAATTCTGTTAGAGTTCATTATTCAAAATCGGTCCCAAAGCTATTGTGTTTGTTTTCTCTCTCTTACTTGTAGCAGTGTCATAATGAAGTATCCTCTTGCACACTATGTACGACTATACGTTAGTATATCCTAAGTCTATGGTTTAAATACTCTTTTCGAACATGTTGCAATATTTTTTTTTTCACTAAGTTCGGCCATGTACAGACACGTGAAATTTACAATTTTATTTTATGTATAGAAGATGTGAAAGTGACTCTATCTGTTATGTCTGCCTATGTGTTGTTGTTGTTGTCTCCTTCCCTCTCGTGAGATATCGTGAAATTTGGCTTGACCCCCCCTAACCTCACGTAGATTTTACATTTGACTCAACACTTGTTAAGCGTGAGTTGCTCGCATGACGGAAAAAAAAACTAAATTTAATCCTAATAAGTAACTAAGTTTTAAATGGTTTCTTACGAAAAAAAATACGTGAGTTTTTACCAGTTTAAAAATCTTAAAGACCTTTATTTTTTTTAATAACTCAAATAATAAAACGATATTATGTTATTCAATATTTTGGTACCTATTTTAAAATGACGTAAACCTAATTTAAGAATTTTAATAATCTGAATAACAATTTTGGTGAAATTCCAATGTTTTAAAGCTTATAACTTTCAAAATATTAATTTAATTTTAAATATGGCTGTTATGTCAATTGATATTAATTTTAAGCTTTGACTTACAACCTTAAACAGAGAAGTAAACACTTTTGCGCGTTTGTATGGTAGAATCATCGACTAGGGCGCCCTTAAGACTCCGTAAGGCCGATGAATCTTATGTTGTGCAATGTTGTATGATTTTTTTCATAGGTATTGCTGCATTTATTTGTAATAACGGTTGCGGAACTCTACACTTAGGATTAATTTTATTTAAATATAGATAAAAAAGTAGAACATATTTATGTAGATAGTCAAATTACAACAATCTAATCCAAACGAGATCTTGCCCAAACACGATGTGGTCATATCGAGATTTTGTCAAAAAGTTATCTAGACATAACTGCTATTAAGTCTTATCGAAATATAGTCATAGCGCTTCTACCCTTTTAACCGAAAAATCTTTTTTTCTTCCAGATTCTAGAATTACCGTTTGGTGATTGGGAGTTATTCAAACTGCTCATCATAAATCTACGCGAGCTGGAGGCCAACATGCCCACGACTGCACCCACCGTTACAGGTAAATTTAATATATCTGCGTAAATTATAAATAAGGGTACCTACACTTATTTTAAATACTAGCTATCCCGCGCAACTTCGTCTGCGTAAATTTTCCCCGTTTTTGAAACATTTCTCATTGCTGCTCCGCTCCTATTAGTCGTAGCGCGATGTTATATAGCCTATAGCCTTCCTCGATAAATGGGCTATCCAACACAAAATATAATCAAAATATTTTTTCAAATCGGACCAGTAGTTCCTGAGATTAGCGCATTTAAACAAACAAACTCTTCTATAGATATATTCTTCTATTCTTAGTATAGATAGTGACAGGATGAATAAAAAAAACGAATGACGACGGACGACGAAACGACGGTACATATTTCAATTTTAGTCTCATACCTACCTATTAAATATATACTATTAATAATTAGAAAATGATAAACTGTTTATCATTTTCTAATATATTAGCGGGATGATGTCTTAAATTGGACATACAGTCGGGCAAATTTAAGTCGCGGGCTATTTAATCATTAAATTTAGTACTCAAGTCATAACAAATTGTGTTAATAATACTGCTTTGTCCCACAGTGTTATCGGAGAAACCACCAGAAGTAGAATTAGATACAGCTAAACCCAGACCTGCTTTAGAACATCAACGCAGTCGACCTTCTAATGTTGAAAAACAGGTGAGATCTTTTATCATACTATTGATACTGTAAAACTATGTAAAATAATTAAGTTTTCAAATGAAACTGACGAAATCGTATATTTTACAGCTATACGCGGAGTATCAGGTGATTAATAGTCAAATACGTAGTATTCTTAGTGTCATTCATTGCACCTTCATTTTATGTTCTAAGAAAACATGGGTTTCTCTACATCATTACCTATTTTTTTTCTCCACGTATTTTTATTTTATAAATAAGGTTGGTGGCTACGTAAAAACATGAATATTATAATTTTGAATATTTTAACGCATGAAGTTATACCTACTCCCGTGTAAGTAACTTTCCACGTGATGACGTGCAGGATAATACCATTGTAATAAGTTTAAAGTGGTGTAACTCGAGACCTCGGCAGAGAAACGATGAGGTGGTGTAGGTGGGAGCCACCCGGCCGCGACGTCGCAGGTAGTACCCCAATAGTTCGCTTGTATTGTGGTACGCTCAGTTAAGGTGCGTCAGGAACACGAAATTTGTGGTTTGATTTTAATAAAACAAGTAATAATATCCAACTACGTTGCATACTTTAAAGTTCGCTTGCAATTCTACGTAATGTAAAAACTATTATACCTACTAAAAAAATCTTTTTTCACCTACGCCGGTGAAAATAGTGTTCAAAACGAATTCAAAATATATGAATAATGTAGATAATATCCTATTCAGATGGTTTGAATGAATTTTAATAGGTAAGTGTGACATAATCCTAAAATATTGTTTTGATAGAAAATTAAATGTTTGCCAGGGGTGTGTCACATCACTCACATCAGTCATTTAATATAAGAATTCGAACCCGCGACTTCACCATTGCAAGTCCATGCAAATTTGTAACAAAGCGTAATGAATAATAAATTATTCAATATTTATTTTTATTGTTCTCTTTGTGACAACCCTTGCATTATTTTCGGGCGGCGTTTTGCGCTACATCAAATAAGTTACCCCACTATAAACCTATTACACTTCGATAATACTTATTTTTGGTCCTAACAAGCTGGTTTCAAGTGGCTAGGCGGTGGCAAGGCGAGAATTTAAATACATACGACAAAAGTTATCTTCACATTCATGCTCTCTTAATACATTCGTTCATAATTTAACATACCTAAGTATTTTTGAATTTAAAATAATCAAAACGTATACTGAAAGTAAATGATGTACTGGTTGGAACTTAACACGTCATAGTGTTATATTCCTTACAAATTTTAACAGAGCGTGACGTTGATTTTTCATAAAAAGACTGATTTGACTTTATAGTCAACTACTCTATTACCACAAAATACCGCGAGTACAGAAGATAACCTTCATACGTGCAACCACTGTGCTCTATACTACTGCGATCATCTTTGACATATTTTCACATTACGGACACAAAAACGTTTTGACAAAATACCGTCCCATGTGAATCCTTCTATTCGACTTTTGAAATTGCTGTCACTTTAGATAGCCAGTCCAGCGTACTAGTTCTATTAAGGTCAGTGCGTACAACGGTCACAGACGGACACGGAATTAGAGACCACTGACGATCACTTTGTTGGGATGCTATATCTACATATGTGTCGTGGTCAGATCGTAGAATTTAACATTTCATGATGTGGTCGACTATAACATTAAATGCTGGTATTTCATGCTATAGCACAATACGCGCTGGTCACATCATGATGTTGTTTGACCAGATCAATGAATACTCAAGCACTTGATGATATGACCAGCTAAACGCGCGACCACTTTCCGTGCGTTCCAGTTGGCGCTCAAAACGATCATAATATACTTTTAGCTGTTCCACATCATTGTTTTCGCTCATACCGTGCTCACAACGACCCATCTGTGTGCCTTGTGCAAGTTTGTTTTACGTTAATGCGATCGATTCGTTTGAGACGTTTGGCGCTCCGATTGGCCCGCTCCAAGCTTTTATCGACTTAAAGCAGTAGCTGAAAAACAAGTAAATACCTACACTATTGCGACTCTGCCTAAGACCGACAATTATCCACATTTCTTCATCTTAATGTATGGAGTATAGAATCTTTAGTCCTTTCCAATCTGAAATCTTGAAATTTAATTCACGCCCAGCCACCGCCACCCGCGCCACGCATCTCCACTCCGAAACCTGCTTTGGATTCAAGCATGTAAATGGAACGATGATAGACATAGTAACTAATGAATATCTAATGCATTTAAAGTAACGTTAAAAAATATAAAAATACCCACACCGCGAGCTAAAAGTATCTACAAACTAAACATAGATTCAATACAGATCGTTAGGAGTTTTTGTAATTTCGTGGAGGAAGTGTTTAGGTAGTTAGTGCATTTGACTAAACACCGGCCAAATATGTGATGTGTATGTACATTTTTGCAATTTCGGGGCGGGGAGAGGGATTTCAACCCCCCTGAATATATGCGTGATGAAAAAGGTTTCATCACGCATATTCTTATCATGGGCGTGGTAGTACTAACTAGTGGTATCAAGCTTATGGAGGTTTTATACCAGTTATGTATAAATACAGCAGTGTACTTTGCGGTGTATAATTTTATTAGGGCCGATCTTTTTTATTTCATTCAATACTTTGTCTAGGTACTACAGCTTATCTGTGTCCAACTCTTCAACTATGATTTTTTTTAAACTTCTGCTCATTCATGTTTGTTGATTTTTTTTTTATTCAGTCACCGCCCAACAAGCAAAGTACGCATTAGCATATTTGTCCTAATAACATTCTTAATTTCAGTATAGCAAACTCTTTTATTTATAATAGCATTTGACTACTCATAACATACTCAAGAGCATTCGTTTTTTGTTATCTCAGTCTTAAAGTTTGCTACAAGACTGACTTAAAATCTTATAGCATACTTAAAGTTGCTTTTAAGTTTAGTCTTAAAACTTTCTTGAAAGCTTTACTTTGCTTGTTGGGCGTTTTATCACAATTGCACATCATAGTTTTTAATGTGTCTAGCAATATCACACTGCATTTTTTTTTTTTTTGTTACTTAGTCAACTATTGGTGAATGGGAATGGATAGTGAGTGAATAATAAGTATAATAATAATAATATAATCTGCATTTAGAAAATTAAATGATATCCCAACATACATAAAGTTCAAAGCACACTGATCAACTCTGACATGGATTGTCACCATATCGCCTCGGCGTGGTTTTTCTAGCGCCTCTCCTAAGCTACAGCAACGCAACTGGTATATACTAAATTTAGGGGTTGTGAAGACTATTTTTCGATATAGGGATCCGTTTATGAAATATTAAGCTTTAAAGTGCAAACATTTGTTAAGAGTCTAGTGATGTTCTGTTGGAGAGGTAGTATATTGAAGGAGTTATTCTCTTTAACAGATTCGCTTTACAACATATTTGCTTTACGGCAGATATTGTACAGTCGTGTTGAAATGATCTCCACGTTCGACCCGTATAATTATGTATTATTAATATTAAGATAAGAATAATATTTCTGAGAGTTTCAATGCTACAATCAATAAAATAATAAAAAATAAATTGTAACAGTTGTAACAAAAAAATTAAAAAGTTCGTTACATTTATTTAGTTTATTATAATTCTTACTGTTCATGAGAGCCTTTCTTTTTACATAAACTGGATGTGAAATCTTGTTTATCAAATGATGTTATAAATACCACACCAACTACATACATACCTTCTGGTAATTTATTTGCTCCTGGTACTTTTTAGCGATTATTTGTCTGTTAATGTCTTTCCGAGGACAAATTTGTAGACTTACAATAATTACAATATTTAAATATTCTACCTAATATATTTTTTGAACTCATGTATGACAATATTTATTACAGTACCCACTAGTGCAGTGGGTGGAGAGGTAAATTTGAATTACCCGTCAACCCACCAGTGGGAAAGTCCAATGGGTGGACAGGTCGAGACCCGCTTTTTGACCTCTTCCCTCATCCCCTTAATTTCGCTAATAAACATAACCATGTTTATCTTAGTAGGTTGCTGTGTTCACTCTTAGTAGGTTATGCACTAACCAGTGCATAACCTACAGTACGATCAACGTAACTTGACCGGATTGAAGTTAGGTTTTTATCATTTTCGCGCATGTCATAGAGATGCGACCCCAAAATTACTAACGAAAACGATTAATTATGTTTAATCGATAAAAATACTAACAACATTTTAATTCAACAATATAAAAACACTATTTAAATGAGTTCATAAAAGTTTAAATTTAGAACAGTTACAGTAAATACTAAATAACTTTAAAAATCAATTTCTTTACGAAAATAATCACAAAAAAACATGAGTTAGTAATACTAATTATGACAATGTAATGCGTAATCGCATCTCTAATTCTCTTGGTTTAGTTACCGCCCCCGCTCCCCGCTTCCTGTCACCATTTACTTCCAAAAAATGCATCTGCACAACCACTTGTCGCCTACTTCAGTCCGGCCTAGTTACGTTGATCCAACTGTACTAAGAGTGAACACAGCATGCAAAAAATAAGAAAAGAACACATTTTTATTTTTTTATAATTGAAGTTTTGTTGGAAACAAGATTTCTTGAAAACATTGATTGATGCATTGAAAATATTAACGTGGCCTTCAATACTATTATAAACAAAACACATACGATACATAGGTGAATGAGTGCCAAGGTTAGTCCGGAACAAAGGTAACATAAAGTTCTTCTATTATGAAAACGATTAACTGTTCGTGGTACAGAACAAAATAGTTGGTCTAATAGAAGAGAAAAATCAATTTTATCATTTACAATTTTATATAAGAAACAGAGATCCGCAATAATGCGTCGCCTCTCCAATATAGTCACCTTATAGAAGTCAACCCTAGCTTTATAAGAAGTGAGTTCACGGCAGTGCTGATCGATGAAACATAAATAGTACAAGAAGGATTTCTATAGCCTTTCGAACCTGTCAATGTGAAATCTATATACAGGATTCCAGACAGGGCTACCATACTCGAGTATTCCCCTTACATAACAATTAAAAAAAAAATAAGTTTTGATATGTCTGGATCTTTTTAGAGTTTAGTTTGACGTATCACGAAACCCGACATCTGAGCACCCCTCTTTACGATGTGGTCCATGTGTTCACGAAAATCCAACTTCCTGTCGATATTTATACCTAGGTCTCGTATACTTGAAAACTTAAGCGGCAGGTGTAGGGTACTTTTTCCGAGAGAATCTGATTTGGAAACACTTAGTGACATTAAGCAACATAAAATTGCCCTAAAGACTAACTTTGTTGCTTCACTGTGGTCTGTATTTATGTTACTTGTTCACTGTACTTCTGCCGTAAAGCGAATCTTTCCTAAATCGAACAAACTCGTTGAAAAAGCTAATGGCCTACACCAATTTCGTTGCTTTAGCTCAGGGGGGCCCGCTAGATAGAACCACGCACAGTGGTTAGTGAGCTTGACCAGAAGCGAAGCGATTACGTTACTAACCCGATTAAAGGGTGTTGCAGTAGGGAGTTTCATAGAAAGAACGGCTCGCGTTGATACGGTGACGAACTCTTTCCGAGTTGATCAGTGTGAATTATGGGCATTGTCTTATTTCACATTGTAATTCACAGGTAACACTGGAGGAGCAAATGATCTGCGGTGCACTTCAAACACTAAACGAGGAGGCATTAGAGGACGTGCTGCAGTCGGAGCCCCCCTCCCACCCAGGTGAGCCCCTCCGCACCATCCGTGAGTACCCACCGCCTTCCTCCCTTGACGACCCCATACTACCTGTCGAACCGCAACCCTCCTCTCCCGAATCTTCCGACGAGGAGCTGGAACCGCGCCGCGACCACATCGTTGTCAACCTCGGCGATGATAATATCTTCATGTAATTACGCACCATCGAGATTTCTCCTATCAAATGTTCGCGTACACTTAAATAATTAAGAATCAAAGAAAAGTACGTAACTAAATCACCGGTCGACGAGAGACGTTCACGCTCAACTACATAATATTATTTATGATTAGTCCAAAAATGTTGTACTAATGCGTGATAAACAATGATATTTCAATGCAATAATTGAATTAGCGCTATATTGTACTTATATTTTATATTTTTGTGGCAAATTTTACTTATGTTTTTCGAAACAATGCATTGCAACAAATATAGCTTATTTTTTTTTGTTATTACTGCGCCTTATATTTGTTCCTTTAGGGATGATACACATTACAACCGGGTTGTGTTATAGTCAAAACCCACAGTTGCACATTACATTGTACTCTGCAATAGCGAATTATAGTGTAACGTATGTCCAATTGTTCTATAACCATACGTGAGAGACATGACAGTCCACACTCGCATCAAGGCATGCAGATAGTATCTAAATGCAGTATTTACACTATAAATACTTACTTGAAGTCAAAATATTTGAATCATCCAAAGTAAATCAAGTTCAAATATATTGTTTTCAAGCAGGTATTCGAGAACTTCATCTTATCTACACGTGACAAAATGACTGAGTTCAAATCGTCCACGACTCAGTGTAATGAGCATCATCCTTCAATACCTCATAGATTTTTACGTCGATATTGACAGGCTGAACATATCTAATGTCAAATAGGTATATCAACTGTCTTCGAATATTTTAGCAGCAATTACATAAGTAAACAACTAGGCACAGTGTGCTCTACCTTTATTTATATTGATGTAATAAAACGTATTTAATATATGCTTTATTTTTAGCATATATTTATTTAATATATTATCCCAGTAGAATTAATTTGTCATTGTATATATTTGTCTATTACAATTGGGAGTAGTGACTCCCAAAACAAAAGCTCAGTAGAGCTTAACGCCTGTAGTCAGCCATATCCATGGATATGGAAGTGAAATTAAATGTAGATACTGTACGAGTACCTTCAGTAAAATTATACATGTTAATTTCGACATTGTTTCTCAAATGTTGTGAATCTTCCGTTCGCAACAGTATGCGATATGTGTACAATATCGCTATAACAAAACCCAGCCCTTTGAAGTATATTTTTAGCCACAGCCACTATATTAGAATATTGCGATTTTATCGATTTTGCATTCCATTAAATAGGCCATTTTAATGTTCATTCTTATTGGCTGTGCCTTTTATACTTTAGGTAACTTTAGTTATTTTGTAATTATTTGCAATTTTTCGGCTGACACAAACGACTTAATGAAAATTAAAAATGTAAATTCAAAAGTTATCATTACTTTGCCTTGAAGTAGATATTTTTTATCTGATAAGAGAAACACGTAGCACAATTATTTAATCAATAAAAATTGTAAAGTGTTCGGTTTAAGGTGCCATGAAAATATATAAATCAATACAAGTTATTTATTTTATATTTACAGGTTGTATTTGTTAGTGAATTCATTAATTTATATAATGTAGACTATATGACTAAAAAAAGACATGATTGTGTATTAATACTTATGATTACTTATAATTCATTGAAGTCTTTCATTAATGTAAACTTTAAAGCGAATATTTTCTAGAATGTTATTATGATAGATATCTAATTTATAACATATCGATAGACTTAGAAATTGGAGACAGTTATCATTCAGTGGCTAGATTTAAAACATTTTTAGAGTAATGTAAGTTAGAAGATATTGCAATTGTGATATTAGAATGGGGATTTAATAGATCCTTTTAGCCACTATACTAGCAACGTATAAATGTATCATTCCTCCCCGTAGTACGTAAACTTTCAATTTACTAAGAAATAAATATACACCAGTTACAAAACGTAGTTTAATTTCTGGCCCCCCCGTTTTCTTTTGTAGGTTCCTCGGAAACCTCGACAGGGTCAAAGCGGCTCCGACCTCCCGAACCCGTCCCGGTGACCAACCGTCCGCACCTAAATTCCTTTACCTGCACCGTTTTCGAGCCGCGGTTTTTCGTTCACAAGCTCCGTCTTCTCCGGCTTGATAACCGAGGTGTCTCTTTCAGACGAGCAGAGCACGCTGCAGCTGCGGGCGACCCCGCGCGGCTCGCCGGCCGCCAGCCCGCCGCCGCTGCGTCGCGACCCCTCCATCCTCAAGGGCGGCGGCTCGTTCCGCTCGCGCCGCGCGCCCGGCGACCCGCCCGCCGTCACCTTCAACGTCGAGAACGAGGAGGACTCCGACGACGAGGGCCACATCACGTTCAGCGCCCCCGCCGCCCGCGCGCCGCGCTCGCGCCCCTCCTCGCTGCTGGTGGCGCCCGAGGACGCGCCCGCGGTCCCCCCGCTCGCCGCGCGCTCGCGCTCCGTCGAGGACTCCACGCGCACCGGCTCGCCCGTCGTCGACCTGAAGCTGAGAGGTCTCCGCCGCACGGCCGAAATCCTTCGCAAGGTGAGCTCCGCGGAGCGCCTGACCCGGCTCCGGGACAAGATAATGTCGCGCGGCGGGGGATCGCGCGAGCGCAGCCCGCCGCGGGACGAGCCGAGCGACGACGAGTCGGCGCCGCTGGTGTCGCCGCCGGACGCGGGCCCGGCGGCGACGGCGCGGCCCGCCTCGCCCTCGCCGCCGTCGGACGCGTCGACGCTGGCGGGCGGCGAGGCGAGCGAGCCGAGCGCGGAGCTGTCGCCGCGCTCCGACGTGACGGAGCTGGACTCGCCGCGCGACGCGGGCGCCGCGTTCGACCTGCTGCCGGCGGGCAAGGGCGGCGCGCGGGCGGCGGCGCGCGGCCGCGTGGCGCGCTCGGACAGCGGCGCGTCCGTGTCCAACATGGTGGAGCCGTACAACATGCGGCTGCTGGCGCACGGCGCGTCGGACGGCGGCCGCGCGCTGTGGCGCCAGGACGCGCTGGACGCGCCCCCGCCCTGGCCCTGGGACGAACCGGACTCCGCGGTGTGATTCGAAACGGGACCGTTGCAGGACCGTTTTTGTTGCAATTTGACGATTGAGCTGCGGGCTATGTTTTTAGATTCGGTGGCTGATCGAGTCGTCCGCGTCACTCGTGAGGTTGTCGGTGTTTCCGGTAGGAAATCGTATTGTTTTTGTGGCCTCGGCCTAATTTTTATAGTAGCTTAGACGAAATGACGAGGAACATATAACTTACGTAACGACTAGGTAAATTGACTTTGCTGTAAATGGAAATCATTATTTTTACTGATATGTTGCATTTACTGATAGTAGGTAATAATATATTGTTATATTAATAATGTAATCCAAAGTTTAATATAAGTATTTGTTCCCAATCAATCTGCATCAAGAATCACCTTTATTTGATTATATTGTTTGTCAGCTGAAATGTTAAATAAAACTAAAATTCACTAGTGACGTTTTTACCTCTACACCGACACGATTACTTAACAAAAGTTTAAAAAAAAATCATCACCATACTAACTACCACTACATACCACATCAATATACTACGGTTTTGAAGCCATTTCTTTTTTTTTTGTTGAAAACACTACCCTTTAAAGGGTACTGACGTGGTGTTATGGTGTGTGATTGACTAAACAACTCCTATAATATATGCGATAACAGCAATCGTGGTTGATTTGCAAGCATTTATTGAAGAGTTCCGTTGTGTGTCTCCAAAACTCAACAGCAGATCTTTACGAAATTGAAATGGGACCATTTCGGAATAATCATTTATCGAACAAAAAAAAATTGGCAAATTCCTCTATACCCCTCTCTCTTATCCTAGAGTTATCCCCAAACTTGAAAACTATGAAATCGCACATGTAAACATTGTTTCTTTTATTTTTATTACGTTAAATTATTTAATATCTATCCAATGATACCACATAAATTATGACAGAGTGCTTATAAGGTGAATTCAGAGGTCTAACATAGTTTATCCAGATTATACACAAACTCAGGGCTTTTTACTTAAAATTGCTGGACTTACTCTAGGTAACACCTAGAATAGGTTCTGTAATACCGTGAGTTCGCACTACATATTGTCGTAGTCCTATTTTACAGACAAAGTAAATTTATCATCACTTATGTAGTATCATTTGATAAGTATAGGAGTTTAAAAGAAAAGGTAGTATTGAATATCATCCACATATAAAAATAAAATGATTATTTTTAAATTTATAAATATGTTATGTGCGATTTCATTGCACCAGTGTATACAGAGTGATCTATATATATAAAAGGAGTAGCTGACTGAGTGGCATATCCACGCAGCTCCTAAATTATAAGGGTTAGAAACTTGAAATTCTGCACAAGAGTTCCTTTTATAACGTAGACGAGCACTACTAAAACAGTGGTAGGTGATAAAGGGTTAATATATATCTTATACCTTTAAACGAGCAATTCTTGTATATACCTATTTATATAATCTGAATCTCTACAAGCTCCAGCGATTTTCATGAAATTTAGTATGCAGGTGGTTAAAATCGATGGCTGGTTAATTTTTTTTTTTAGCCCCATGCAGGTTATTAGGATTTAAAAAATCAACCTGTATAAAGAAAATATATATACATTCGAATTGAGTACCTTTTTGAAGTCGGTTAACAAAAAGATTTGCAATGTATGTCACATTGATATTACTTTATTTTGTTTACAAATATTGGCAAGTAATCAAATTATTTGTGTGTGAGGTTGTTTCCAAACATTTTTATGATTTATGGCTTACATCGCATAGAGAGCATTACTAGATCATTTAATTAAAAATGAAAGATACAACTTGTTTATTTCCAGTTTTATCACTACAGAATGAAAACATTGGTACAATATTACAAATAATAATGCTAGAATATCAACAATAAACTAAGTTTTAGAGATCACAAACTAGGTATTACATATTCCAGCATCTAGCCGATATCTACAATTGCCAATATATACATAAATTGTATTAAACTTACAAACGAACTAAAAATGAATATCAGAAACAACAGTACAAAAATAAATTACACGTTTAATCTAGGAAAAGCCTCGACTACATATTTGTTGTTAAGATACTGCTCGAAAAAAGCTTATAAATAATAGCAGATACTAATAAGCAGTTCTCGATAAATATGTAATAACAATAATTACAAATTCTCGACAAAGAATAATTGATAAATATGAACGAAAACATAATTATTGAATTGTAACGAAGATTAAATAAATAATATGTAGGTCAATATTTTTCGTTGTGGGTATTAATTTCGTTTTTATAAAATTTTAATGTCTAAACTACAGAAATAACACTAGCCACTTTTAATATACAGTATACAACTATACAAGCAACTTTGTGCAATACGAAATATACAGGATGAAGTCGTTGTGTCACCAGACAAATTTCGAATAATCAATGCTTCTGTAACTATAAAAATAACAATAAAAACCAGGCAAGTGCATGTTGGGCATCGCAAAATATAGGGTTCCGTAGCTGCCCAGCACAATAATGCTGTATAAGAAGTGGGTCTTCTGTTGTTTTTGTTTCATACTACTAACAACGTCTTAGAAGTAATTTTCAATGGAATTTGTACGAAAATGTTGCTACTTCTTACTTGATCGGCTGTTACTCGTAAATTTGTAAAGTCTACTTAGCTGTGATAGTTTTCCTTTTAATTTAATTATATATATTACTACTTACATTTTTTCAACAAACGGATCCCTATCTAATGATACCCCACGTCCCCACACGATAGGGTAGGTAACAAAAAAATCACATCCCCACTTCACATGTAGGGGATGTACACTAAATTAACTAAAATTAACACGGCGACACTATTAGGGTTCCGTTTTGTCAATTTAGCTACGGTACCCAAAAAAAGGGGGATTGGCCCAAACAATTATATTTTTTTAAACAATGAAAGAGTCCTAGTGACATTTTACAATTGCACCCTGTATAACGTAATTCATAGATCGCACACGTAAATGATACAAGAATAGTCTCCAAAGTATTATAACAATTACTGCTATGAAAAGTTAATATTTACATTGTGAATGTATATTTTGCTTACAAGACTCAATCGTATAATAATTGTTTTACGATCCAACTAGGAAGATTCAATAACAAGACGCTAGTAGCGCTCATCAAGAGCGATTTGCATTTAGCCAGCGAGTTTTGACAATAACTCCAGAGAAAAGGTAACAAATCGCTAATGAGATAGCGCTCTAAATATCACAATCAATGACTAAATGACCTGTATTTTATTGAGATTAATGGTATTGTCGTCGATGGATTTGTCGGGCGGTTCGGGCGTGTCGACGCGATCCTCGTTTCTGTTGTCGTCGTCGATTTGATCGACGGCGTCCTCCGCGTCGGAGAGGCGCTTGTCGTCGACGGAGGAGGTGTCGGAGGTGGAGGGCTGTGTGGGAGTGGTGAGCGCGCTCCACCAGCCCGACAGCGCGCCGCGCGCCTGCGACAGCGCGCCGCCCACCGCGCGCGACGTGGTCGCCACCGCGCGCCCCGTGCTCGCCACCGCCGCCGTCACCTTCCTGCCGCCCTCCGTCGTCGACATTGTACTATAAAAACGGCACATTTGTGACATCACTATCACAATATTCATAGTACAAAAAGCCCTATAACGAGCGGGAATAAGTCCAATCGCACATAGACGTACGGAGATCTCGATCAACTCTGTCAATTGCTAACCGAGACTACGCACGTTGACGTTGCAGGTATTCATACGTGCGCGTCTGTGTGCGTAGACTTATTGTTGATCTGTGAGCCGACCTTTGGTAACTATTGATTTTGTGGCAGTACTATTGTAGTACTGTAAAACTTTTATCATGTTAAAGAACGTATCACGTCGGGAAATGGGCCTTTTATATATGATGTTGTATAAACAAGAAATTATTACAAATACAATAATTGCATTTTTGAAAGATAAAAAATTCGAAGTCCAGATCCAGGAATCGAACCCGAGACTTCCGTAGCCAAACCGGGGCCGGAATCGAACTACCTATCTGGACTATGTTACTAGACCTCAAATTTATCCATCCAGGTTCGATTCCTGGGTCTGGACTTCAAATTTTTCTATCTTTCAAAAATGCAATTATTGTATTTGTAAATTGGCAAGAAATGTTGATAAACTTTCGCGATTTGTACACATTATTAAAATATATATATTACGGGTGTATATATATATTACCGTATTGCAACGGCCGTGGTCACGGGAAGACAGACTTCCCGTGACCACGGCCGTTGCAATACGGTCGAAACGTCGGGAAATAAACAAGGTATTTTACCTTAAATTATTCACGCGATTAAGACCCGTAATATATATATTTTAATAATTGGCAAGAAATGTCTATAAAAATTACTTCAAGAAATTATTATTTAAACAAAAGATTTGAACTGAAAAATGATATAGCTCACACCTTGAGGAGAATCCAACGACATCTTACATGATGAAAACCGTCAAGCAGTTTACAATCGAAAAAGATTACCCTCCTTCTGGCAAAGTCGGATAATTTATACATTAACGGCATGAATGGTCTTTAATTATCAACATAACAGATTTTCTAACTACTTTTACATAAACGCAGAGCTGTGAAAATAACGACTGCTCAGCTCATTATGTCGTCATTTTCCCTCCGGCGCCAGTGGTCTACTTCTAAAACTGTCTATTTCGCATCATTACCCACTTCTCTGTTTGACTACTTCGCTAACTGCCTACTTAGCAAACAGCCTGTTTCGCATTCCGCCTACTTTTCAATTGAACTACTTCGCAAACTGACTACTTTTTTCTTTAATGTCATCTTCGGACAGTTAATAACATAATAGCAATAGAATGCACATTCGTTACCTCTTGCTAGAGGAAATTACTGGCCACTTTATTTTTGATATATCCTTCATTTATTTTCCTTTAATGACAAATAAGATGAAATAATGTCATATCAATGTCATTGTGTATTCAGTGCGTTAGTTTAATAAAAGGGAATAGTATTTTTACTGTTTACGTAATGGATATGCAATTTACTAAGAACCAAGTCGGTCGTCTTTCCTTGTTACAAGAAGGCTACAGGTACAATTTTGAAAAAACAAACAAGTCTGGCAGTACACTGTGGCGCTGTGCCAATCGTAGTTGCTGCAGTAGTACCATTACATTAGACCAATCCAAAACTAAAGTCCTCAGATCAAGCGACAAGAACCCTCATACGTGTTTTCCCGATCTAAACAGAAACAGAATTCTATTGGCTATAGAAAAAACAAAAAGTGATGTCTGTGATAATTTTGATCCAATCCAAAAAATTTATGAAAGTAACATTGAACATTTAAAACTTGATTGCTGTGTTCCATCATTTTTGTCAGTAAAAGATACGTTATATAGAGCCAGAAAAAAAATTCTAAATACCTACCGATCGTTTAATATTTTCAAACATCCAGGAAGTTTACGTTCCTAGCGGTTTGGCGAAGAAATTTTTAATTTGTGAAGACGGTGATATAGAAAAAAATTTAGTTTTCTCTACACCCTTGGCGAAAAAACAGATAAAGGGAAAACCTGGCAGATTTTATGGTGATGGCACGTTCCGTTGTGTACCGTCACCGTTCTATCAATTATACACTATCCATTTTGATTTGGGTTCCACGATTGAAAGTGTTAACGTGAAACCAATTATTTATGCGATGTTATCTAACAAAAGTGAAATAACATATACACGCTTTTTTGAGATCCTAAAAGAAAAATTAAAGGTTGAGATGACAGATTTCAAATGTGATTTTGAAAGTGCGGTTATAAACGCTGTGCAGACTGTTTATCCACAATGTAAGGTAACAGGATGCTACTATCATTTTCAAAAATCCATTTGGAGAAAGTATAAGCAATTAAAAATACAAGGCCATGGTGGACGAAAAATGGTAAGATGGACCACACACTTGCCTTTATTGCCGTCACATTTAATCGAAGAAGGGTGGAGGGTTATTTTGAATAATGTCCCAGAGCTTACTAATCCGATTATGGAGTTCAAAATTTACTTTGAATCCCAGTGGCTGAGAAAAGTTTCTGCGGAGATCCTGAGTTGTGCACACCAATTGCATCGTACAACAAATGTTCTAGAAGGTTGGCATAGGCGTCTCAATGCCAGGATACCTAAAAAGCCAACTTTCTTCTCATTTGTTCATAAACTGCGCAAAGAGGGAAAACATTTCAATTTTGAAATTCAAAGATGTTTGTTCCACTCTTTGAAAAAAAACCGCAAGAACTGTGATATACAATTTGATCAAAAATTAGAAAAACACGTGTGCCAATTAGAAGCTAACGAAATAACAATTATAGAATATTTACAAAAAACTGTTTATATGCGATTAAAATTTAATTAGTGTTTTTAAGTTTTTCTTTGTTTGCATGCGATTGAAGGTTTATTAGTGTTTTTAAGTTTTTCTTTGTTATTACATTACAATTTAAGTTTAATTTCATTTTAAGTTTGTTTGGTTAATAAAAATAATATAATACAAAACGTAATGAATAATTTTCTATTTATCAGTACTTTGTTCGTTCTTTGACAAGTAGGTAGTTTGCGAAGTGGTCTCTTTGAGAGTAGGCGGAATGCGAAATAGACTGTTTGATAAGTAGGCGATTTGCGAAGTTGTCTCCACGAAAAGTAGTCAAAATGAGAAATAGACTGTTTGAGAAGTAGACCCCTGACGCCGGAGAGGTCATTTTTACAACTCCACTAAGTACATTTTTTGTACTGGTAGTTAACTTACTGAGCGAATTTCAGCTTCATATCAGCCACAGATAACTGTCCAGAGAAGGGGTGCAAAGGCATTAGATTGATAAATGCTTCTATTTCACCATTATTTGTGGTCTGTAACCACTTCTGGTATGCAGGTGTTGATTTGAAAGCCAACATAAATTGCGAATTGTAAGAATCTATCTCTCTGCTGCCTTCTGAAAATGGATTCAAGATAAATTATTGGTAGTACTTATTTTAATAAGTATAAAAATCTTTACTTACAGACAAAACTCTAAACCGGTCAAAAGTACTTTAGACTGTGGCCTTTCGACAACAGTACTTATTAATATTATTTCAGTTTCAGTATATTGCCCAGTGAAGCTGGTCAAAAGTAGTTTTAATTAACAGATCTTAAAAAACTCTTACAGAGATGAGGAGGTCCCTAAAAATAACAAAGAAAACTAAAATTTTATGTTTCTGGCACTCGTTGGCCGCTACCGCAGTACGCTCGCTTAGTTCACTCGCCTTGTGCTCAGGGGAGTTCACAGTTCTAACCTAACCGAATCGATTTAGTGCAATAGGCACTTACAGTGAAATTAGTCTCGAGAAATTTTTGCATATGTAGTGGTGTGTATGTTACTTAGATATTAGAGCGCGTTTCCACTATATCGTTCTGGCCCTTACAAAAATGTTTCAATATCCTAACATTACTATTTAATTTAATACTTATCCCTAGCAACACTCTGATTTTTGTTTTCAATAAAAACAAGTTTTTATTTTAAAGAAAAAGGTTTTGACTTTATTAAAAAAAATATGTCATTCAATTTCACGTCCTTGAGCAAACGACAAGGCGACTACCGTGAAACAATAAAATATCGTGTCGTTCTTTAGATGATAGTAGTTTAGCTATAGGTAAAAAGTTTTGACCATAATAATTACGAAACAAAACAAATAAATAAATCGTCACTTGATAGTGGAAAGTGGAAACACGCACAAAACCAGAATAAACCAGTTTACTCTGTCCGCAGGTGCCACGTGCAGCCTGACGTCAGTCGCTTGATACCGTTAGAACATAAAGCACGCATTTCATTAAAAAATTATAATTATTAGATACGTAGTAGTTTCATTGTGAAATTTTGTATTTGTTGATTGTTGTTATTGTTTGTTATTATTGTTAAAATATTTGTTGAAGTGTTTAATTTCAAGTGTGTAAGTGTTGTAACTTTATATTGATAATTCAAAATGGCTCCAGTGTTAAAACATGGTCGAGGCAAGCCTTTGACTTCTCAAACTAAAGAAGTTTTGTACTGTTTGTACAAATATTTCGAAAATGAGTGTAATAACAACCCGAGCAGTATTATGACCCCCACTCAATTAGTTGCTAAATCAACAGGAATTTCAATAGCATCCGTCAGAAAGGTAGTATCAGAAAGCAAATGTCGTCCTTCAGATCAGGAAGTAACATTTAAATCTCCTAAAAAGAAACCGAATCGTAAACCTACAATAGTAATCGATAACTTTGATCAGCAAGTTATCAGAAGAACAATTCATGACTTCCACATCACAAATAAAGAAGTTCCCACTTTAAAAACTTTGCACTCAAAATTGAAAGAAGATATCGATTATAAAGGTTGTGTCAGCACGTTACGAAAACACGTCATGTCATTAGGTTTTAATTGGAAGCAAACAGAAGATAACCGGAAACTTCTTATGGAAAAACACGAAATTAGATACTTGCGAATTAATTATTTGATGAAAATTGCTGAATATCGTGAACAACGCCGACCAATTGTTTACACCGACGAAACATATATACATACATCACATACCCTCTCGAAATCTTGGTCAGATGGAAGCACTTCAGGTTTGAAGCAACATATATCGAAAGGCAACCGCTTAATCATTGTTCATGCCGGTGGTATCGATGGCTTTATACCAAATGCATTGCTTATGTTTAAAGCCGACCAAAAAAGTGGAGATTACCACAACAATATGAACTATGACAACTATTCAAGGTGGATTCAAACTCAATTAATACCCAACTTACAACCAAATAGTGTTGTTGTTGTTGACAACGCACCATATCATAACTCAATACAAAATCCTGCACCGAATAGTAATTCTAGAAAACAGCAAATGATAGACTGGCTGACATTTCGAAACATTGAGCATTCATCCACGTTGCTTAAGCCTCAATTATATGAACTGATTCTGCAAAACAAGGCGAGATTTATAGAGTACAAGATAGACGAAATATTACGACAGCACGGTCATACAGTGCTGCGTTTACCACCATACCATCCGGAGTTTAATCCTATAGAAAATATATGGGGGATAGTGAAAACATATGTCGCAAAAAAGAATGTCGCAATGAATATGAAGGTTATAATGTCATTAGCTGAAGAAAAAATGAACGCCATAACTGTAGAGGAATGGAGAAAAGTTTGTTTGCATGCTATTGAGGAGGAAAGCAAATATCAGGGTAGAGACGCAGCTTTAGACACAATATCAGAACGAATCATAATTAATTTAAATAATTCATCTGATGAAAGCGAGGATGGGGATGATTGTGATATGCCTGGGGTTGATGAATTATTAGAATAAAACATTTATGGCCGGAGAACACCTAATTCATACACGTCTTCACTGAAGTGAAAACCGGCATTCAATGCTTGTAATGTTTGGAACTGGCTTGTCTGCCTCATACAGTTCCATAGATTACAATGCGGTGGATACACATTTTCACGACCGTATTAGTACGTAGTGCGTATGCGTAGACGTGCACGCATTTGGTGTGCTCCAGCCACAAACGTATATTACCTTTAAAACAATAAAAACTAAAAATAAAATGTTGTTTTTTTTATTTGCTGACCATACACTACTACAAACGCAAAAATTTCTTCAAGCTAATTTACCTGTACATATATTTTATTTTTATGTACTATTTCTAGTCTTGTCTGTACGTTGGACGCCGCTTTGTAGAACGTATTGTTACACAATCCAACTGAGCGTAAGTTAGCCACACCACATTACGGCGACGTTTTTAATCCGGCGCGCTGTCTTATAACACGGCTGTTATACAATAAGGCTGTGATAGATGCATGATAATAAAACCACTAAGTGGTCGAATGGTCTTACATTCGTGTTTTGACTAGAAGTGACAGTCAAAACCACTTTTGATGTGAAATTTACAGTTAAAAGCACTATTAACCAATGTTTTTAGGCAAAACTACTATTGACCAACCAAAGCAGTCGATACTTTTGCCTGTTTTTTTTAGTTAAAAATACTTTTGACCAGTAAAGAGTTTTGCCTGTGACATATACACTTGTGTTTTTCCTTACTTACCTGGTAACAAAGATGTTCTTAAAAGATAAATTAAGTAACTTGCAAACTGCTCTCTTATCCACGCATCGCCTTGAGTCGGACCGTGACGCACAACATGGTCGGCAAAGCGAAGATCCTCCGTACCGAGAGTTAATTGTCTCCTTAGCATCATGTCGGCAGTTTCTATCCTCATTTCATTCAATTCTACTAAAACATCAAACAACTGTCTTTTCTGTTTAAATAGTACATTAGAGGCGCCAACAACAAACCCTTGCACAGCAGAGTCAGACAAAAGATCAAGATACTGTAAAGATAAATATGGTAAACAAAGATACCCATCCTCAAATAAAGGAAAAGGTAACCCACATTCAGTTTGATCTATTTGTCCTGTGAGGTTATGTAAGCCATCAACACTCATATCTCTAGCCATGGTGGGGCTCTGCTGAGCTTCTGATAAACCTTTCTGAGGTTTATACTTTTCACCAATACTATGGCATTTCTCTCTAGCGCCTGTTAAGTCTTGCCTATCTGTAACATCTGTGAGCAGAGTTTCATCAAAACTCTGCCGGCTGACTCTATCTTTCTCTTCTAATAAGTTTCCAGTCTCTTTTGGAGATAGTTCTTCAACTTGAAGGGTGCCATTATGTAGGTGGCCTATGGTTTCTTGTGCTATTTCTGCAGTACAGTCTGTTATATCTTGATTTATATTATCAGTTATTACAGAGGGAACTGGTGATAATGGCCTGGAGAGCCTGAAATGTGTAATCAAAATGAACTGATAAATTGAGTCTTGAGTTTACTGAAAACCTGCTTATTTCTAAATGATATTATTCTTAATGGTACTAATTATACTCACACAACATTAGCAGCACGCGTTAGACCAGTTTCTAAACATTGTGGTAACAATGATACCAGTGTCAACAATGCAGTAGATAGAGACCCAGCAGGAGAACCATAAATAAGTACTTTTCGCTTTAACAACATCAGTTTAAATAATAACAGTGCTTTATGTCTCCAATTTTCTACTAATCTTTGCACTGGCAAACCTGGAACCAAACAAGAATATGTTAGGAGCAGTAGAATTTAGGATATTTTAATCATTAAGTGTAATTCTTTTCTTTTTAGGGGTCCATGACTCAACAGCGATACATCAACGTGGTCAAGCAACGTTATCACTGGCGCTCTAGATGACCATTTTCGATATAAATTCCCCCCAATGCACCTGTGCCAAAGCTTTGTCAAGTCGCGTGATTGCTGCCCTGTTTGGCCTAATAGACGCTAAACATCGATCTTTACCCATCTGGTACAAATTTATTGATTTATAAACACACCTATGATAGCTTGCCTATCGAAAAGTGTTTATGGCAATTATTTTTTTTCATAACCCTAACTATTTTGATAACCGAACACATTTAGTTTCAACTGATAGTTTTTAACATTCAGATTATGTTTTGGTAGGTTTGCAGAGTTATTTATATTCATGCTGACCTGGCAAGCTATGGACAGGTAAGTCAATATAGGTACGAATTTAGATTCAACTGGTAGTTCCCCCCCTCCCCTTAGAACATGATCCACGTCTCCCATACTACTTGGCTGTGGCTGAGGGTTCTTATAACACCATTCTTTTCGGCTACCTTTTGTATTGTAGTTGCATAATATTTTAGGTACAATGAACTGTATCCACCAAGAGAGATATATGGCGTTTACCTTAGAATTTTTTTACCCTTCGCTACTGCTACTTGGACTATGAGAGTGAACAAATACTGCACTTGCAGCATGTGCACTGTAATATCTCACTTGTTGTTGCCTAGTCTCTGATGAGATTAGTCACTAAGATCAAAATTAAATTGGTTAGTAAAACCGTTTGGTTTTCATCTTAGAACAGAGAAATACTTTAAAATGCATGTGTATGCTGCTGTTAATGAAAGGTAACGCAGATAGAGTTATAAGTTCAACTCCCACATAGGACAGACTTAGTGACAGGTGTTAGTGCAAGAGTTGACTTTATAAGTAAGCATACCTCAAGTAATAAATTATATAAAATTATATATACTATGGGTCTTAATCATTCCAATATTTTAGGGTAAATATCTTATTTATTGGTCAACATTTCAACCATATTGCAATGGCCATGGTCACAACTAGACTGTAACCCCAGGTATATGTAATTTTATGTGTAGGTCCAAATTGCAAAAGTTTATTAATATTTATACCTTCAAGTATTTGATCCATTTGAACAGGACAACTATTTAAATGATTGTAAGCATCTTCAAGCAATTTGGTTTGTGAAAAATCTCCCTGCAGGAACCATGCTCGTACAACTAGCTCCAACTTTACTGCCAGACGACCAAAGAGAGGTGCACGACACACAACACATACACTTTTTTGAACAGAGCTGCGTGTCATATCCTCCGTCTTCTGCACAACTTGCTGAATTCAAAATAAGCCATTCAGGAAAATGTACATTCAATGAAAACCTCATACATGGAAATAGTTACTTTTTCAAAGACCCAGTAGTCTTATGTTTATGCCAAGTGGCATAAACAAAAGACAGCATCTACTGGGTGGTACCAACACAATATAGATTTGTTATTAAATAAACAACTTTTAGCTTATTACATTAATTGGGTACATGACTCCAAAAATGTAAATAAAATCATGTGACTTAATTAAAGGTTTTGTGCCTTTAAGTAATTCATGCTATTAAGTTCCGATGTTTTCTAATATGTATAAAAATTGTGAAAGTTTAAAATAAAAACCTACAGTTCTGAATTAAAAATACTTTTGATTTTTTTTATTTTTTATATGAAAGTTAATAAAAGGCAGCCATAATTGAAAATAAATTAAAATTTTGAAAGTTATAAGCCTTAAAACTTTGGAATTTCACCAATAATGTTGTTCATATTGTTAAAATTCTTAAATGTTTTAAGGGTTATAACTTTTCAAATATTAATTTATTTTCAATTATAGCTGTCTACAAGCCTAGTTTATGATAAAACAAATTGATATTCATTTTAAGCTTTGACTTACAACCTCATACAGAGGAGTAATCACTTATGCAGGTTAGTATGGTAGAATCATCGACAAGGGTGCCTTTAAAACATTAGACTCACATCAAGAGTTGCAGAGGGTTGCACTACATGTAATACAAGCAAATTTTACTAGCTTAGCTGGGGGGGTTAAGAACACATTCCTAGTTATCTATTTTTATTAAAAAATCTGCTTTCATGGTTTGCTTATCAAAAGTGTCAAATAAGATTATCATATTTGTATTGCTAGCTGGCATGCAATTTTTAGGAACAATTAAATGAATATAAAAAAAACCCATTGAGATACCTAAATTAGTTATCATGTCCACATCAATTAAAATTTAAATTAATCAGATTGCTCACCTCTACAGGAATTTGTCTGAAACATGATACACCATACACTGTATGTGCAGGTTCAGTTAATCCAGGCAAATTGAAGAATATTGTATCTGACAGATAATTATGAGAGCCATCTGGCAATGCCAGTGCTGGCAAATGGCGCCATACTGCTGGCAATTCTGTGGGATGTCCAGGTACCAATTCTGGATAGCAATGTTCCACCTACAATTTAAATAGTATTTTTGTTATTACATGGGAACCGGAAAATTGCCTCCTATCCTATACAACATAGTATTGACAAATCGCCCGATTCGGCAGGCATAGTTAAATAGAATACATAAACATAAAAGAAAAACTCTAACTTGAATGACGATATCACATAGCTATTTCAAAAATCTCATGAAAGGTGTTAACAATACTTTCTCTGTTATTAAAAATATATATTTTATCGATCTAATGAAAGTAATGACGCCTACTTACTTGGCAACCTTTTTTATGGTGGAATCCCACCACAATGATGTTAAGCACTGGCTCGTTTATGACCGACATTGTATTTGTTTCTTCACATTTCAGTATGGTAAAAGCATCTCTCTTATTTTTAAATTAATTCTTCAATTTTTACATCACTATTTGCTCTTTCTACTCCTTAGATTTGACATGTATGACGTTTAATTTTGACGTTTTTTGTTTTGTTTAGCAACAGATAATAAAACTGTACGTGTCTATTAATATTATTGCCATAAAAATAATTAAGATTTAATCTTCTGTACAATCAATAAATCAAAACAATAAAATATTTTGACATACAACAATGAATAAGAAATTCAAAAATGTGCCTAAAATATTACAGTACCTTTACTTTTCACACTACTAGACTATTTTTTTATAGAGTGTCGAGTTGACCACACTACATCTTGCACCGGATAGATATCGATAAACAAGGCTGTATAACAATTTGCTTTTGCATGTAAATTATCGCACGTCGGAAATGAAAGAAGAATAAAACATTATGGTTGCAAATTTGAAGAAAAATATTCGTAGATATCTATAGCTACAAAGTTTATTTTTATCTACAAAGTATTTTGTGATTTATCAGTTCATCTTTTGATGAATTCAGTTTGTGAATTAGTGCTTTAGAATCTTTGAAGTGTTAAAATTTAGTTTACATCTGTAAATAAACTAATACACTTGTAATATTTAGAGTATATGAGTTAAATTCGTCGCCATTTTCGTACTTGGTGCTGTGAAACTTTGGATTGAATTTGTAAAACTTTGTGTAATTTGTGATCACGTTAAATACGTAACGGCTGGATTTTAGTGTGAACATTTTATAGTTGCTGTAACATGGTTGGACATTACTTCGTATCTAAGGTTAGAATTGCAATTATTTACCAGTGGTTCACCATAGTAATTTCCGATGTTTTGTATATTTAAATGGTACGTACTAGGACGTACCTGTACCTTTGCATAAAAAGAGACAAACAAAGATTTGTTAAGTACGTAAACATTCGAAGATAAATAAGTATCTAAGTATTATTATTTATCTGACTGACACAATAAGACATGCTGTGAAAAAATATTTTCGCTCGATTGTTTTGTTACCGATTGAAGTATTATTGAAAAGTTATGATGTAGCTTTCTTTGTGCTTAATAAATATACAGACTACAGTAACGAGCCGTGCCATTTTTTATAACTGTTTACGTTTTTACATTGTTCTGACAACATCAACAAGGTTAAGTTCAGCAATAGGTTTATCATGTTCCTACATTGTATAGGTTTTTGCTATTTTATTACCTACTACATTTCGTTTTCTCAAATGGACTGCAGTACCTACCTAATGTAGGTATCTCTGCTAATATAGCTTTGAAAGTTTTTACCTAGAGAAAACAAAAGATTGTCAATGGTTTATTTAACAACTAATAGGACAGTTACAATTTTCACCCAAAACAATTTTGTTTTGTCCACTTCAATCAGCTGTGTAACAAGAAGTAAATATTATTTTGTAAAGGTACTTGTATGCTTCTTTTTAATTATTAAGTAGATAAAGTTCTTTTTTTTTAAATTAATAACTGTTAATAAAAAAAAACAGTTACCAAAATTTATTATTACACAACATAAATTTTAAAAATCTGTACTGTCTCAGCCTTAGGCTGAGAGAAGCTCCTCCCATGCATTTCCAAATCTTCCTGTCTGGCTGGGGCTTATATATTGTTACTTACATTTATTTTTAAATTACATATGAAACAAATGCATCATTTATAGCTTTTGATGTTTACTTTTATGGCAACTTTACAAAGCAATTAGCAAGTAAACAAAATACTGAAGAGTTATGAAAATAATTTTACTTAGCCGAGCCCTAACATAGTTAGTAAGGAAAATTAAGAGGGTACTGTTTCTCAATGATAAAGACAATGATGTCATAAACAGTGACACAAGCAAATACTTTTCAAAAAGCAATTGAAATAATAGGTTCTTTGAGTATTGTTTGTATTGTTTTGCAGTTGAACTTTACTTTAAACAATTTCTTATACAAACTCAAACTTTTAATACTTATACTTTTATTTTAACCTGTAGGTACCTACTAAAGAGTCTCAGTAGAGCTCAGTCCCTACTTTCGAAAGCGGAAAATTTGTGAGGATGTTAGGTTAGGACATTTGTCACTCTTCAAAACTACAGCTCAGATTTTAATGACACCACAATAAACAATAGTCCTACTAATAATATAAACTGTATACATATACAGTTAATTTTATACTGTCACCCCTCTCCCCCTCTCCGTACCCCCCCCCCCCCTCTTCGTCACCCCGTACGTCGTAATTTTACTCCTAGAATCCTAAAAACGTAAAAAAGAATTACGTCATTAAATGATTTCAGAAACCAATAAAGGAGACAGAGTATAGACTCCAAGTAGGTATATCGCGACTACAGCGACACCATTGAATGTCGGTTGAAATTATCACAAAATACCTACGCGTAGACATCGTAGGCAGGGCGCACGTTTCTTTCTTTCCATCTCGTGTCATGCGATGCTACGCAGTCGCGATTTTGCGAATGTAACACCCGATTTTATTTAATTCACGTAGATAATTCGCCTCTCTGCTGTGCGTTACGGACAGAGATAGAACAAAGGGACTGTAAGCCTCTAGTGTTCACGTTTTCTGGTAACTTGAACCTAGAAACGACAAGTAGTTGTTCTAGTTCTGACGTAATTATACGCGACTCTAAAACCATATTTGTATACCTAATTAATCTTATAATTGCGTAATTATCAAGTACTCACTTCTACTGATACGACTACTAAAGGAAGGACACTGTTCTGGGTTATATGTATAATGCCACGAACTCTTGAACCCAAAAAGCACCCAATAACAAAATGCAAATACCAATAAACTTTTATTCCGTTAGATAGGTCGTATAGTCGATTCAATAATCCAATCTTAGAGTTGTTTTAGAGGTATACTTGGTTGACCTTCAAAAATATATTCCGATTCCGTGACTGTTAGATGTTTTATTGGTGAAGAGTGCACACGCTCCGGTCGTGTTCCATACCTGCTCTATTCCGTTATTCCCTGAGGACAGTATTATATTCGTGCGCTCTTTGTGCTCCTGTTATACACCTTGACTTGCGGATTAGTCAGACAGAGAGGTATGATTCTATTCGAATTATACTCTGTTAGTTTTAAAGTCCGACACGGCGGTGTCGAGTGTTAGTTAGAGTAGCATGTTATAAATGTGTTCTATTGTATTTTTTATACCAAAAATCAAGGCGACTATAGTGACATTATACCTACGCTATAAATGGAATTTTACAGCTCAATATGCTTTAAGCGTACAAGGCAAGTGTGACGCATCTTGTCTACATACTTGTTACTGTAATCGCTCACAATACATGTTTATGGCACACTGACTTGTTCTACTTCATATTAATTTGATTATCATAAAAATATCAAGTTTCAGAATTCATACAGGTAAACATTCGTACGCACTGCGAACATTTTTAATTGACATTTACACCTGTTGCTGTTTAATAATACGAACTGGTTTTAATAAAACTTTATTTTTTTTACAGGATTCGAAGGAGTGCTATATAGATCCGCAGGCATGACGGAAAAGGTGTTGTACCCAAGTAAGTTGCCCTTTTACTTGTTGTAGGTATGCTATATTTAACAAGTAATATTTGTAAATGTTATGGATGAGACAGTTTTTGTAGGTAGCTCGCATGTATTTATCAAAGAAAATTAGCGAGAAGGAAAACACAACGTAGGTACTTATGTGTGAAGTATCTACAAGGGGTCACGTGACGGTGACGTCACAGACGAGCAGTCACCAGATCAATAAGGACTCGAGGTCATTCCAGTCTGGCACGACAAATACGCCACCGCGCCTTTTACAGAATGGTTTGGCAGATTCTATATGTTGCCACCTCTCGCCTCTGAACTTTTATATCTCAAACATTAGCAACCATTTTTTGCGCACTTGCAATAACATCTTTTCTACTTACCATATAAGTACTACTGCTGTGTATTTGTATGTATTTGGGGCCAACGGAGATTATGATTGATTACTGTTATTTGTGTACGCACCTAACCTTGCAAATATGATATGGTAACTGTTTTCGATTGTACTTATATCATTCGTGACATTTTTATTATTCCCAATGTTTTTTTTATGGTTAAAAATATAATTGTTGAACATTGACCAGTCCTGCCCTTTCATCTTTAACGCCGGCGGGCACGGCGGCCTAGCTATGAAAGCCTAACATGGTGCCAAATGCGATCATACATACGGTGTCATTCACCTCTAGAACCAAGAGAGACCGCGATGAAACTTGACTGTTGGTGTATATAATATGCTTGCATTGAAGATTGCATCGCCACTTTACTTGTCGCTATATTATTTAGTTATTAAATGATTTACTTACATAGATACCTAATTATAAATTCATGAGCATATCTACGTCATCAGATGATAAACAAAACTGGATACGTTTGATGTTATTAGTAACAATAATAACATTTCCATTTAGTAATACAATACAATACTTTAAAACTTTACTGCGTTACTGCACTTGTGCAAATAAATGAGCTGCACACATGAAAGGTCATCGGTTTCAAGGTTACAGGCTATAAAACGATTGGAATCAATAAGTATCAAGTATAGCTGCGATGTCTCTCAGGCGAGATCTGTCTGTACGGCAGTTACGTGTGCGGGGTGGGTTGCGGCGGGGTGCGGCCCGAGGTGCATGTGCCTTGCATCGGTTGACGCATCGCGGTTGAATCCCCACATAGGACGCGAGGAAACTTATGTAAAAAGGTGTACATAAGACGTGGATCGATGTCGGAGTTGGAGCCGACACCCACCTCCTACTTACTACATATATGTCTTGATAACTTGAGAAATGACGGACTTACATTTGTAATCATTTTGTTTACTTCTAGTAAGCAGTGGTACTTTTAGCATGGTTGTGAAAGAATCGAGATATTGCTAGGTATGTCGTTCCATGATCGATGTTAATAGTGACCCATGACAATTGAACTGTGTGCAATTGAAATAATCAACAATGTAAAGATTATCTTTTGAGAAAAACATGAAAAATCTTTAACAGTCGAGCTACCGCACATGCGCGCTTCGGTGACCTTGACAATTTGTGACGAACTAGGTAAAAGCGAATCTAAGCCTATAACTCATTTTCATTTTAATTTTTAATGTCTAAAGAGTCTTTAGAGCAACTTTTTCAGTTAGAATTACACAGACAATCGATCAGAAAGAGAATTTATTTTGAAATACTCATTAAAAACAAGTTATTCAGCTTTAGAATATAGCTACTCGCTTGGCTGTGGTAATGGCGTCTATCTGAAAATAATCGAATGGCGTCTGCGTCGTTGCCACGTTTACCTTAGCGCGTTTGCGATTAATTCGCAGTGTGAATGTGGCGCTGAGTTGCACCAACCAAACCTACTAGCAATCCATTCTAATTTAAATCTCATGTTAACTCGCTCACGCCAATACTATACGCAACGTACGAGTACGAGAAGGACAGAATAGACTATGTATCGGAATCAAACTGACTGATTCCGATACTGTACATCATTGGACACGATATTCGAAGAATGCGTGATCACCTAGCAACATATCTATTTTCTAAATATTAAGTGTAAAACGTAAACATACAACTTGCGCGCAAGTGAGAGTAAACATATATTTTGTAACAAAACAAATCTTGAACACTTGTACAAATACTGCTAAGTCACGCATGGATTCGAGACCCGAAAGTGCTCCTTGCGGTATTAATTTCAAGGTCTGTTCAAATTTTCTGCGGTTGTTCTCGTTTGTGTTCCTTAAACTGGCTAGAACGTAAGCATGATGATACAGTGGTAACTCATAATAGGGCCACTGAACTGGGCGCTGCTATACGAGTGAAACCCGGTCCGCTTGAGGTCAACGAACTGTTCATTTCGCTGCATCCGTTGCAAATACTGCGCGGCGCATCGATGCCGCCACCAATTCTGTCGACTGAATACACCACTTTTTCATTTAGCTAGGTAAAAAAAAAGTGGTCTGGATTTCAAAGAAACTACAACTGAGGTTGAGTTGCCACTAGAAAGTTGTGTGGTATTATAACGACAATGACTGCGTTCTGTTGTTATGAAGATTGTTGTATTGCTAAAGTAATATTAAAACCGCGATGGTAAAACGAGTAGTGTCTTATTCAACTCATCAGCATCTTATTAATTTTTAACATTTTAAGTTTTCATTTACAATTAACCATTGTACCTATGTACTTACTTTTCTGTTACAATTATTG
This sequence comes from Herminia tarsipennalis, assembly GCA_945859575.2. Classification (NCBI taxonomy): domain Eukaryota; kingdom Metazoa; phylum Arthropoda; class Insecta; order Lepidoptera; family Erebidae; genus Herminia; species Herminia tarsipennalis. The sequence goes on from OX243840.2 coordinate 15,503,285, forward strand.
TATGTAATTCTTCTTCTATTATGTAATTACGTAAGACGATTTTGACCCGTTTTAAACCCCCTCCCTCCCCTATGTAAGAAAAAATAAAAATTGGCCGACCTCCACCCCCATTGTTTAGTATTTATTACATAAGAATCAAAAGGATTTTTTTTTCAATATAACAATATTTGGGAACGATTTTTGTAACATATAATTATGACATAATCGACTATAGTTTTATTTTAAAGTTTGTTTCTCCTGCACTTCCGTACTCGCGAGAATTCGCGTATTTCGCGCGCTTTTTCAAAATGTAATCTTTGCGCATTTTTGCGATCATACGTAAAAACTGTCAAGACTACCTCCCACCCCCCCTTGTATGAAAAAATAAGACATGTTCGACCCCGCCCTAAATCGTTTTACGTAATAAATGAATTGTGCCGAAATGCAATTGGAAACAATTTATTTTTCCTAAACGCAGGTTTAAGTGAAACCGGCTCATTTGGATGCTATGGACTAGTTGCATGTTCCACAATAATAATATTAATATATTACTCAAATTCACAGTGACACTGCTGTAGTTTACTTTCAAATTTACACAAAAAAAAGCCGGGCAAGTGCATGTCGGGATTGTCTGGTCATGCACAATGTAGGGTTCCGTACTAAGACTAAGAAGTGGGTTTTCTGTTGTTTTTGTTTCATACTACTAACAACGTTATAATTATTCTAATTAATATTCATAGTCCAGTAATTTGGTGCTAACTAATGAGGTTACCTGGAAAGCTTTCCGGGAATGCTGAAAATTGGTGAATTTATAGATTTTGGTGTTCTTTCCAAATTGCAAACTCGCCCCGCCATATTGGAAATATGGCCCCTAAAATCAGTCTTAGGCAATATCACTTTATCAACTCAATCCATGATAAAAAGTTATATTTTTCGAAAACTCAACAGTTTAGGCGTACGAGCACCGCAAAGTCTACACGAATATGGCGTTTTGACCAAAAAGCACTACCATGCAATATTCCAGCGCGTTTTAATTTTATCGTGATATCTTCAGTAGAACTAATAAAAATAATTATTTAATGAAATAAACTAATTAAATGCAAGAATGACAATAAAGCTGTCTTTATGAATTATGTCTTGCATTTAAATTAAAACCACTCGATTTTATAAAAAACGGACACTTATTCTACCACGGCGTAAAAAAATATTCTAGGCCAAAATGCTATTTATGGCCATGTTAGTGTAGACTATGCGATGCTCGTATGTAAAACCTATTGTAATATTCTTTAGTTCTAATTTTGTAGTATGTTTTTGTCGTTAAATGAGTCGGAAAAGAGATATTGTCCAAAAACTGATTTTAGGTACTTACCATTTTTTTCAATATGGTGGCGAGCGGCAATGTTACGAGGTGGCACAATTTATGCAACCTTCGAAGCGATTATTTTCAAAAATATGTACTTAGTGAAAAAAATCAACATGTTTGGAGTGCCCCCATAAAAATGTTTATTTTTATTATTTAACTATCAAACTAAGTACGCCACATAAACAATATTCATATTGTAGTTATGAGTGTGTCTGTGACATACGGTCTACGGACGGACATGACGAAACAATAAGGGTTCCGTTTTTGCCATTTGGGTACGGAACCCTAAAAATGAATGATAATTTGTGTAAGTACTTTTACTTTCTCATGCTTATTTGTCTGAAAACAGTGCCAATGACCAATTACTGAGAACATAATTGAAACGTATTCAGTCATAAGAATAACCATAACCTATTACATCTAGAGAAAATGTTATATGTATTTTGAAGCAGTGTTGGTCGATGTTGAAGTGACGAATGAACATAAACTTATCGACCGCACTCTAGCGATAGCGGTTTGTGATCAGCCCTTTGTTTTGTAAGTGGTTTACCCCAAGTTGACGCCCGAAACCAACTCTTGGAAAAATATGTACGCATTGTTACGCCTACATAAAGTTAAAATTGTAGTTTTTAATTGAATTTTAATCTGTCATACGGGTTTAATTATAAAGTTAAGTCATACACGATTTATAAATAACGACCCTGTAGTAAAAATGATTGAAGTGCAAGTGTAAGACGAGATTATGGTGTCAGATGTCAGACAAAACTGAATGAACCATGTTTTATTGTGCCATAAAAACTTGATTTATTAATTATAATAATTAACTTTACAAGTTGAGGTAAAGTTTTCTTAGGAATGTATTGTCGGCTAAAATGTGGAGTTGATGTAAAATGAAAACCGGGCAAATGGCAACCGTGTTATTCGGGGCGGGTCGGGTGGTGCGGCGGCGGTAATGGGCTACGTACGCGTCGCCTTTCGCCCACGGGAACTGGTTTCACGCAGCGTTTGTCAACTTGTGGACTCTTTGATTCAACTTTATTTCATTGCCACTAGCGATAAATACTCTACATTTGACTTAATATTATTCCGGTTTGTTTAACGTTATATTTAAAATCAATCACACAGGCAGTGACGTTTCTAATATTGGATTGAAGGAAAAAACATATTTAGTGTCGACATAGGCGGGAAGGGAGAGCTGGGTGTTTAGGGGGCGCCCGTTGTGGGAGGGATTTATATGTATAGTGGCGCGATCACGTGTACATTTTGCAGTCCGTATTGATCCCGTCGTCTTTTTCTTGTTGTTTAAATACGAGTAGGTGTACTGTATCCCACACTGGTTTATTGATAGAAAGCGAAAACTCAGGTGTGCCATTTTTTCTTAATTCTGCGCTCTCTTATTGATTTCCCTTCATCATTCCTGTGTAACCAACAGGAAAGGATGAAATTTCGAACGTTGTAAAATGAATTGATGTCATAGAAGTATAGTGGTGCCTGATATCGCGCTGGCAGGCAGCTGACGACATACGTCTATACATGTAATGTACCGGTGGAATGGAGGCGTAATAGTTTAGATTCGTTTAGTCGACTTGAACAAGATACGAGATTTTGTATGTGCACTCTATTTTGGTCGCGGTGGCGCACTCGGCGGCTAATCGCCGCGTCACGTGACGAGCGCCGGAAGGACGGGGGGTGAGGACTGGCAGGCCGCGGGCAGGGGACAGGGGCGTCGGAATGCAGTCACCACCGCTCGATGCACACCCAGCATAGCTGGTCGATTGATCGTCAAGTCAAGCTCTTGCTCCACTTTACATCACGCATAGGCACACCGCAGAACGCACTAGCCAAATGAAATCGTCGCACACCATGCCATTTAAACAACTTAAATCCTTCTGCATAATGTGCCTACATAAATACCTAAAGTGTATTTGGTGCATTGCCTTTTTAGACCGCACAGCCACGGATCAACGTGATTCATAATTACAGTACATTACAATTTGCGTTTAATCATCATCAATACATCATTATGTTAAAATACACATATTACCTACGTACGATTTATTATTAAATTACCTATACATATTTAAGAAATTGTATTTGACTTACATTACATAATACATAAATAATCAATTTTGATAAAATACTTGGTATTGGATAGAAATTTCAACGCCCTATAAACACTGTTTGGTCCACCCCATCTCTATGCCAGAGAGTGATAAAAACGAACAAACGAAAATGTCACTAGGTAGTAAATACTTAGGTAGGTACTTACTATAATATGTTATTATGACCGACACCTTGGATGACTTAAACCAATCTAATGTTTTAACCAAACGTAGTTTATTCAAATCTTTGTTTGAACTTTATAGACGTTTCAGGGATCATGAAGTTTCATGAAAATTCCCATTCCTTTTTCAATTAGTTTTTTTTTGTCTAGTTAGTCACAGTGCATACATAGCTACCGTCTTTAGCCCTTGAAAAAAAGAGAGTGCTGTTTTTTTTCGCAAATGGAACACAATTAGCCAATGCTTGACCGCATGAGGTGCTTACCCGCCTATGATTTTCAATTTTATTGTACCTTACTTCAAATACCTACGTTTAACATTGGATTTGCGTGAGTCTTCAAAATGTTCAGCAAGTCTCAGTTCCCAATCAATTACATATGTAATACCTACCTACGATTTAAGTTATGCATGTGTTTTTGGCATTGTGTAAATATTATATGGATCTCATCCGAGTTAGGATGAAATAGTGTAGTACAAAGCAGTAATTGCAGCGTGCGGATTGCAGGCGATTGCCCCTCGCCCCGCCACGCAGCCCCGCGCTCGAACACCGTAAGTAAACAGTCTGGTGTTTATCCGCGTCTCGCTCGCACCGACCGCGTCGCGTCGCGCCTCTGAGGTGCACTCGCTGTTCCTATTATTTTCGTGACGGGTATTGCGCCGAAGCCGATTCCCGCATCCTCGCCCCCGAGACGCGAGGTCCGGTCTCGCGGCGGAGGCGGCGGCGACGGCCGTTCGCATCGCGCGCCAGTCCGCGCCCGAGGCCGACTGTCGCATTGGTCTGTGCCTACGAAACGTTTGGTGTTGTCGTCTATGTGTTGAAATTGAAAATGCGGCACGTTCCGAGTGCGTATCATGGTGGGTGACGAGCGCCTGCCGGCGGTGGTTTGAATTTAATTTGTATCGTGACGTGTACGTTGGTGACAGTGATTGGATTGTGTATTGGCGGGCCGATGATACACGTGAATGTGGATGGAGTGCGGAGCGGTGTCGGAAGATGCATTTCAAAGAGTCCTTCGCGATGAGCGATCGACCGAGCGAGCGCGGCCGGCGCAACTCCCGCTGCAAGGGTGGGTGTCTGCATGCAGTGACGGCTGCGAGCCGTCTGCGCTCGTGGACCATAACACCCCGTCATATTACGTAGCTACGTCTGTCCTCTTCCAAACGACACTGCGTGTCGTACACATTTATGTCACTTTGTATAACATTACCTACCTGCTTTAGTCCCGCACTCGTGTAAAGGGTTTATTAACGTAATTAACCATAATATCGACACTAAACAATCACATATTGCTCAGTATACGGGTAGAAATACCTAAACAATGATGAGGCACATATTATCTCGATTGATGAATCAAAACATCAAAGTTATTAAAATTCATCTTCACCCAAATTACCGAACTGAAACCTGAAAGAACATCATCGCTTTATTTGGCGTTTTTAAGCCTAAATTAGCTACTTTGACACAGAAACCGAACAGCTTCAGTTATTGACTACTACATCGTTGTTGACACTAATAAGCGATCAGCTGTAGCGTCACTGAATTCTAGTGCATTTGACACACTCTCTAATTTTCTATTTCTATTCAAAAATAAATGTAATTAGTTTAGGTATTTTTAACCATTGGACGTTTTCTTCATGATTACGATTCGTCGTTATCACGACACTAGTCTGCTTGTTTTTCACGCTGAAAAATGCTAACAATTTACTGTATGTTTCATGATGCTATAATGTTAGACGACATGTATTATGTCTACACTAAGAATAAGAGGTTCAGTTGTAACTTGGTTTAATAAACAGGCACAGATATGGAGGTTAAGAGCTTAAAAAAAGTGCTTAAGTATAATTGTTTTTGATTATACTTAAAAAAAAAAACAATTTTCAACTTGAATCCTCTTTTCAATCATAAATATTGAAACCAAACCAAAGCCCTAACCGCATTATAATATTTTCAATTGAGTTGTTCCATCTATTATTTAGGTACGTAGCACGTATTGTTCATACGCGTGACATATTTTTATTAGTTGAGTATAAAAATAAAAATGGATACGATATTTTTCCATTACCAGGCGTAGGCGTAGTTTCTGAAATAAATAATTTAGGTACCTACAACAATATAACAGAAGCTTTCAACAGATACAGACACAAAACTGTGGCCAACTCTTCAATTTGAAATAATAGATGTATTAAGCTAGCTTAGCTAAGTTAAGCTTCTGAACGAATAATAGTGATTTTTATATGACAGGTTAGCCTTCTTAAGTGGAATAACATACGAAATTACGATTAAATCAACGAAATAGCCTTAAAACATGGCCAATAACTTTGATCTGGAGGTTTGGGGCATAAATATATTAATAAAATTATACTAATAACATCTTGTTGAAGTCGCAGGGGACTTTCTTACGTTACACCTAGCATTTTTTGTTGTACTTTATGCAACTTATTTCATACTCAATACTTTTGCCAAAAAGTTAAAATTGCGCGTTAACGTACAAAACGGGTCCAAAACAAAAGTGCAAGTAGTTTCCTTTTCTCTACTCTGTTCCAACTCGAAATTATCATTGACATTTAGAATCAGAACCTAAACATAAAACCTATTATTAATAATTTTGAAAAATCTTGATGAAAAAGTCGTTTAGTGTTTGTAAGAAACTAAGAACTAGGCGCCTTGCGAAACGTACGTTCAAATAACTCTTCCTTCAATGATGTGAATGTGATCTTTTGGGAAATACATATTTATGGCCATAAATTATAAACTCTACTATCATCTTGCCAGCTTATTTTTAAGCTGTTTATTATCTGTTCGTAACAATATACCTACGTACTTAGCCTTTCTTCTTCTGGCTTGATCAAAGGTTCTTCTCAATTGGTTAACAGTGTGCCTAGATTCTCCTTGTTTGAATTTGATTGTTCTGTCTTAAAATGTACTGACTAGATCTGCTAGATGGGGTAAGCCCTTAGAAGTAATGCTTTGATCATCATAATACGTATAATATTAAAAAGTTCTGCGCTATTTTTTGTCATATGTCCATAATATATTGAGAAATGAAACAATGTAACACGAGGTGCAGAGTATAAGGTTAAACGCGTATTATATTCCTTGTTATGTAACCAAGCACAGCTAGTTTACAGAAAAACACGATCTGTTAGACTTACCATTAGAAAAAAAGGTTCATAATAATAATAATAATATATTTTTATTTCGGATAAACATGTATTTTAATAATTAAAGCTATTTAGCATATAAAAGTGGCCTATGGCATCTAGTTACCTTATGTATGTATACCTAGTGGGCCAAAAAGGGACTGTCGGGCTTAGCACTGATAGTTTTGAGAATACTGTTGTTACTGCCGCAGGTTCTGTTTAGCATCGAAGCTGTTCTTTTACGGATTACCGCATAGAAATCAGAGTAAGGGTTTGCTACCAGTTTCGGGATTACTGACGTTATCCGTGTTGAGAAGTCATTGATACTTATGTACCTGAAAACATGTTCAGATTATAAGATTTGTTGGCAAATCGTTGCTTCCAAATGGATGGACCAATTTGATGTTCTCGTTAATTTCATTTTAAACACACATATTCGTACATTCCATAGCAACAAAATGCACGCATGTATTGCTACTGCAGTTTTAGGAAAAAATCTTGATTGATATTTGACACATTGAAGATTGCCCAAACTTTATTAATCTGTAGTAAATTATGAATGATGTAACTAATAATTGCTTTGTTTAATTATGTAGTATCACCATTATTGTACGCACTACCGTTAAGTTGGTTGGCAGGAAGTGAGCATCGTCTTGCCCCACGGTGACATTGCACATTGGCATGTAATCCGGTCTTCGACTACTTAGTTATTTATAAATATAATTATTGTTCTAGGGTGACATAATTCATAGCTACAGACTGATTAACTTAGTTGTTGTACCCAAACTTAAAATATTTCTTTTTATTTTTTAATTATAATGAATCCGTCACAGGTTTCACTTGGCAACGACATTCGTTAAAGGCCTCTGGGGTTATGCGGTAGGGAAAGAGGCGTTGAGAGGGAAGGGGGAAGGGAGTCGCAAAGGATGGAGGTGAGATCATAGTGGCGAGTGGCCCGGGGAGGCGATCGATATGTACATTGAACATACATACGTATCTATATAAATAACTGTACCTAACTTCTCGCAACTCGACTGTCTGCTCCAGATACTGCGCCAAAACCCTGTCCCCCACCAACCTCTATTACCCCTACCTTAGCTATTCTTTAGCAAAAATATCTATTTTAAGACACAAAACCCGAACCAGATTCTTATTACTTTGATTCGTGTAGGTTATTTTTTTTCTCAATTAGCGTAAAATTTATGTTTATCTCTAAATTAGAGAGTGCAATATCAATAATATTCATTACGCACTTGTTTAGAGGATGCGGTGACATAACCACTTCCACGGGTCCGTGGGTTCGCTGTTATCTAAATTGGCCGTATATGGACCACATAACGTTATTTTAAGTACATACTTGTGACCGTATCGGATCGCACCGCAATATCTACACTCACCATTGTTTCTTGTAAAAACAGTTATGACGAAACTTAAAAAAATATTAAATAGTAACTTTGATTGAAAGAGTCATTTTGAAGCTTTTTCTAGATCCTGCATTATTTCTAACTTACTTGTATGTCAGTTGTGATGAAATGTAGGTTCCTCTCAACACCAAATTTCTACTAAATAGACTAGGTAAAGAGTGTCAAAGATTAATCTGTCTGTATTAACCTAATACAGACAGAGTAATCTCTGAGACTCCTTTCCTACTATATACTGTTAGTCCTATCCTTATATACTATTAGTTATTTACCGTGATAATTATGAGGTAACAAAGTAATCACTTTGTTACCTCATAATTATCGCGGAAAATGGGGGTCACCTAATTGTACATTTTGTTATGAATGAACACACTTTTAATTAGGTTTCATTTTAATAATGTGAATATCTCGATGTAAACAAATCTCCTGCTCGTATCATCCTCGAGTTACACTTTCACAATAACAGTCGTCTCCTATTCAACCCCCATAAGAGGTGATTGCCACACATATGAATTTACTTCCATTCAAAAACATAAATGTTTATTTTTTGCTTTTATTTCAATCTTAGAAAATTACTGATTGCCGTACAAATGTCAATCTTTCGTTTTATACTTTTTCTCTTCGTCAAATATCAAGCCTAACTTCCAATTCATATTTTACCTCCCTTACGAATGATCTTTCAAAAATACATTTTCAATGTTCAATTACAATAAGAAAGGGAAACGTTGTGCAAAATGTCGTTGCAAAAACGTTACTTGATTTTTTTAAAATTATTATTAATAAGTAAATAACTTCTTGCAAAATCTATTATTACCTATTATGAATTTCATACTTGTAGATCAACGGAACTCTTTTGCGCTGATCGATCGGTCGGATCCAATCAGTTTGGCTTTTAATAAATGTTCGATTAATAATTTCTAGTATTCAACTCAATGTCGACCTAAAGTTGCCCTTATTTGCTGCTAAAACGGTTGGCTGGGACAACAGTTTTAGCAGCAAATAACGACCCATTTGTGACTTTGACCTCAATTATCATTAGCGGTTCATAGTTACTATGTCATTAAACATCATTAAATATAATGTAGTACTTCTAAAAATAACTTTATCAGCCAAGAACTCTTTCAACTACGCCACTTACTATATTTTTTATGTTTTGTTATTTTATAACTTGTAGTCTTAAACATCCAGTGTGAGAGCCCCATTGTTGTGGGTATGGGGCAAAAATTACTTTTAGATTCATTTTATTCCATTAATGTTTTAGTTACGATATTCCGATAAAACAATTAAGTTCTAATGCGCTTATTACACTACACTAAATCAGGGACCCTAAACCCTTAAAAAGAGAAGTGTAATAAGAGTTAGGGCCCTAATTCTCTAACAAATTTTCAAGGCCACCTCGATTTAGGGCCCTGATTCAGGGTAGTATAATAGCCGTTTAAACTATTACATCTGATCGCAGAATCTCGAAGCAACGATTAAGCAAAATCGTTTTTCGTTCAAGCTTAAAGTTACTAAGACCTCAAGGCATCCTTTTTACTTTTTCTATCTATTTTATATCTTTATACTACCAAGCAAAACTAAAACTTTTAGAAGAAGTCTTGTTCATTTTGTAGTTTCACATTTTGTAGCATTATTTCATCTATACTAATATTATAAAGCTGAAGAGTTTGTTTAAACGCGGTAATCTCAGGAACTACTGGTCCGAATTTAAAAAATATTTTTCTGTTGGGTAGCCCAATTATCGAGGAAGGGGTATTATATAGGGGTATTATTAGCGTGATGTTATATAGGCTATATAACATCACGCTGCGACCAATAGGAGCGGAGCAGCAAAAACGGGGAAAATTGACGAATACGAAGTTGCGCGGGACAGCTGATATAATAAAATTGAACTCTGTTAATAATTTAATTTGTCTTGATTACTTGGATACTCCACTTATTCGGTCTTCTTTTTGGTACACTTCATACACAAGCGACGAATCTTAGCAAGATCGGAGTAAACGATATAACGATGTTATAACATGCATCGTCTTTAACAGGTGCTGGCGTCAAGATGGAGCACTTCCAAGCGGCGCTGGATCCTCGCAAGCAGGAGCTGCTGGAAGCGCGCTTCCTAGGCGCCAAGGTCAGTTTCTCTCACCTGGTTTAATTTTAATAATACTGTAATAGAATATCGATCTACCAAGTCAATTTCGTTTTAATGTAAACTAATCTCGTATTCCCCTAACGTGCGTCATCTGTTAGACTTTTAAATATACACGTCCGTGTAACAAAGAGAAGTTTACAATTTGATTTCTCGGATTGTGGCATCTTATTAGCAATACATAACAGTTCAATTAAAAACATAAAATATAACGACATGAATTTAGCTATTTATAAAATTACGAACAGACACTTCATGTAGGTCATTGCTACTCATTTTTTTTATGATTTCTTATAACATGTAAAAAACTTATATATTTTTTTAATAGATCTAACAGATTTGAATGCCTTGTGATAACTTCTGTTCTGCAAAAGTTACATTGAAATCGTTATGCTTTACAAAAGTTATAAACAGAAATCTGGTTGGAATTCCTAACCAAGCTTTGCTAATTAAGATTCTGAGTTTTTTTAACCTTGAGACATTGCTTCTCGCGTCGCCATGTTTGTTGCTGCGACCGTCTCGCTTCCCATGCCTGATTTGGAAAACGTAGTGCTTAATTTAAAAAGTTTAAGTACAAATAATTTAAAATTTTAATAATTGTAATTTATTTCGCTTCTGCCACGTTTATCGGTTTGATTTATGTGACATGTGCAAAACAACGCCTCTTGGATCTATAATAATGTCTGAGTGGTTTTAACTCTCTCCATTGCATAGTTTTTCATTTGTATTTTCATTGCATATAATTATATTCACATTACTTTATTCCCGCGGCTTCACCTTATGTTTGATACTTATAGCCCGTGTGCCTGTATTACTGAAGTTTCATTAAAAACCCTCGTACGTACCCCAAAATCGTGAAAAAAAACAACAAACATCCATACTACCTTACAAATTTTGGATTTATAATAATAATATGTTGTCTGCTTGAACTTCGAAACGAAAATAAGGTGTCAGTTGGAAAAGAGAAAGTTCTAAAACTTGCCTTTTCTTTATTGATCTGTCGTGTCTACAAGACATTTTTTTTCGTAGTAGGTACGTTCTAATGAATGTTAAACGTTATAATGTTGTTATAACGTTTTACAAAAGAAATTTAGCAAAATATGACATTATTAATTTTGTAATTATTATTAATAATACATAAGATACCTTATTACTTGTACAGTAAGTAGTTTCAGTACAGTACTTTGATTTAAGGATTTTCTAGTTCCTAATCTTGAGATTAAAATTCACAGTTAAAAAATACTATGAAAGGTTTACACATGGATCTTTTTATATGTCAAAATATGTGGAACTTGCAATCATTTTATTTTATTAATTTTAAAGAAAAAACCTTTTACAGTGGCAAATATATCTTACAGCTTCTTAATCAGTTCCCAACGACGTTAACTTTCTCATTGCTCTCATTGTAGTTCAATGTTAGCTAACAGTAATTTTGCCATTACTATTAACGATAAAATAAAACGTTACGAAGCTACAAACCGTGCTCATGTAGATCACAATGTCGTAAATGTTAATCATTTTAAGTGATTACGTGGTACGTATACATTTGTAATTAACGGTTGCGGTTTTTAATACCAGACACGTATGTAAATCTACCATATTACAGTAGTGAACATCCGTAAGTATTTTATCAGAGAATTGTATAGGAATGTCTTTGTTAAATCAGAAGTGAATGCGATGTTGTTTTCGAAACCATTCTTTTGTTCTTACATTTCCTGCGTTCAGCCGTTCAGGTTAGGCCAGTACGTTTGTCAGTAATAGTAACACCGCGACCGATGTTATTTGTCTGTAGCTTGTGTATGGTTCAATACATTTTTCCTTTACCAATAGGCCAGAGTTGTTTCACTTCATGACCTTAATGGAAATTTAGGCATTTATAAAATACACCTTTTTCAGAAATTGATGTTGATGATGAGAGAGACTTTGAGTGCGTTTATTTTTGTCACCAGTTTTTGTATTCTTCCAGCTTTTTTACTTACGAATTGGCTGACATAATATAGATATGTTTTCCTTTAGATACGACAAACTTCAACGTAACGCGATAAATATATTTTAGAGATTGATCGTTCGATATGAAGTTGGGTGTTAGTTACATCAGAGACCGTCAGTTGAACTTGTTCCACATCTAATAACGGTCAATCATATTGATAGTATTGATACTATCAGACTCAGATCCACGGATGGTCCTGTGATGATAGTAAAATTGATTCAATTCTCATGATTTCCAAATACTTAGCCAATGCGTCACGTATGTCGATTATTTTCCAATTCACACAATTTATCATTAATGCGAAAACTAGTACTAACCAACTACGTATAGGCAACAGTTATGTTATACATAGATATTTATATCAGTGCGGCACCAGTCAGGCGGCTGAGTAGATGTTGACATGCAACGAGGTGATCACGTGATCTCTGATAATGTGGCTCCAGTAGGCATGCCCACCTGCCCCGCTGCCGCACCACCGCTACCGCCCCGCTTTCTGCGCGGCGGCGGCTGTAACATCACTTTGTGTGTGCACATACACTCGTCTCGGCCAAGCAAGTGATGTTGTAGATATGTAATTCTATTATGTGTCTCGTCTCCGTCCGTGCACCCGTCCTCACTTCATCCCCCCTGGTCCGTCCTATTGACGCGTCATTTGGCCGCGCTGGGGCATCGGTTTTATTCGTTGTTTTGTTATATTTGTTATTCAAATGATCTGTGTTATTGATCACGTTCTCTTTGTTGCTCACCGGAAAGATTTTAGTGAGTAATCAGTTCACTTATTTAAGATACGATTTGACGTTCTCAAGATTCTAAGCTACCTAATAACATTATTTAGGTACCGATCTTTTTATAGTATATCTCAATTTAATATAGGTACTTAAATGTTAATTAAATGATGGCCTGATTGTATCAGTTGTTTGCTTGTCATTGGATGTACCTACATTTCGTCATTCAACAACAAAATGGCGGACGGACATAAATAGTTTCTCGGCAAATGTACTACGGTTGTGACTTATCGACCTAAAAACGTTTGGCTACCTGGTAGTAACTGAATGACGTTAAAATATATATTATAGGTATTTATAGATTAGTGATATTATATCTTGCCTTGCATACGTTTTGATAAGTTATCGCTTTGAGCGTAGCTACGATCAGACTTGAGACTACTAAAATTTAAGTTTAATAGAAATATTATATTAATACATTCAATAAAAGTGCCTATTGTAAAAGACAGGCAGCAATAATAGAGGGGAGACGTTTTCTATTAGGCTGGTTTACATTGAGCGCATTGATCGCGTGTTTACAGGTCAGCACAAGGGAGATACTAGTAGAAACTCGACGGACGCCCGAATACAAAACGGTGAGTTTTTATAGATGTAGTGTGTATTGTAGACACGTTTTTATCGATGTTTTTAATTCTTATTTATTTAGCCTGCGCATAATCTTAGTTTCGTTTTGAAAATTGCGACTGGCGCAGTTATGTGGGACGAACGGCAATATCGGCGCTCGTGTACAACAAACCATTGCATGATGGCATACATTATTAATAGAAGGTCTGTTACGGAGTATCACGGCGGGTTTAGGATCGATTAGACTTTTGTCGGCAAACAGTAGAAACGTTGGTATTGATTTTTTAATACATTAGCTTCAGCCTGTAGAGGTGTGTGCTATGTTTGTTTGCATTTAGTTCAGATTGAATCGATTCTAACCAGTAAAGTGTTTGTGTGAAATAGTGTGAATATATTACTAAGATTTCTTTGAATTCAACGTTACCTATATTCGTATTGTATCTATACGTTTATTATCACATCACGCTCAGCTCGTAGCATCGTAGAGTATAAACACGTCTATAAATATCCACATTACAAAATAACAGTGAGACCATTTTCATACCGTGCCGTATCATACAGCCGTAGTACGTTGTAGGTATAGCAGAAATCTTATAATATAAATGTATTTTGAATACGAAAACGTCATTTGTGTAGTACATATGTAGTGTATTATATTTACAGGAGCGTACGAGTAATGATGCTGTAAATATCCCAAAAAAAATTATCGTAGTCGGAGCAATCCGTTGTACTTATTTTTGTACCCATTCATTAAACAGTTGAGGGCAAATGTCCAATGCGATATTATAAAGAGGAATTGTATTCATAACAGACTAGAACTAGACATGATTAGAATTTTGCTGTTATATCATCCTATATAAATAACTGTAGTGTTGGTGTCTAATATAGGAAAATTGATGCAAATAATACCTGAAAACACAATAAATATGAATGCTATAGAAATCGTACATTCATGCGTGTTATGTCACTTATGATAACATTGTATCGAACTGTCAGCGGAAACTGTATTGCCATAAAAATAACACCTATGTATAATTCTTCGATATAAATAAACAATACCTATTCATCTAATTACTTCTGTTAATAGTTATGTGATTGCAATCAGTCCCAGTTTATATAAAAAAGAAACCTAGCTAATCTAACCAAAATTGGTTGATGAACGCGACGCGACGTTGTCATCTAAGTATATTGTCTAAATTTCCAGCTTGTATTCCATGGCTCAGAGATTTGTTATCCGTTATCCAAAATGTAGAAATACGATAAACTTGATAAAGCGAGCGGGGAAGTATGCCGGCCTCAAAGTGTAGGCAAGTCGGGGCCGCGGGGTCACCGACACAGGCAGCGCGCCGCACTCCCCTACTACACCCCCGCACCTCTCTATCGCTGAATGCTAGAAATGAAATCGCGGTTTTCGCACTTTGCACCACTCTTTCTGTCTCATAGGCGCTACCTATTTAGTAATACCTATGATACACAGTAATCTGTGTGAATGCCCAATACCAGAGAGAAACTATTAATCACATTTTGTTTTAAATTACACACTTTGATCTTTACTAGAGCTGTACCTGTATACTTACTGTGTATTTAGCGTAATATTAATTAGTTTACTGTTAAGTAGGAGTACTTCCACACAAATATACAGAATTTCTTATCTAAATCCAAGTGACCATCATAGTATTTATCTTGTTTATTGTAGAGAAAATGTTAATCGTAATTGGGCTTAGATGATAATTATATTAATTATTATCTAACTAGCAAAACAGATTAAGTCACGTGTTTGGTTTAATAACGTACCGTATATTTATATTTGTAATTTATAATCGTCACTTGATGACCCATGTTCTTGCGAATCACTACCTAACTTATTCATAAATTGGTATTGCGTTTCATGTAATCGAGACTGAGGTGGATTGGCAACAGAGGTGGGCGACTTGTCTCATTCACTAAGCATGCTTATTTCGCACTGAGAGAAAGAGAAGTAGGCACAGTGCGGTGTTCAGTCAGTTGGTTTGCACATTCGACGCGAAGGGAAATTATAACATGGCGCACACGGCCTCGCCCCGCCTCGGCTACAATGTGCCGTCAAACCTCATTCCACCGCTTAGCCGCCCGGTTCCGCAGTTATTTTTACACAGGCCGACCTTTCGCACCGGCCGTCACCGCACTCCAGTATTAACTAAATTTGTAGCACGACGCACTCACATTGCAACTATTCATAAAGAAATTCACAATAGCACAAGAAACATTTTAAATTCATTCCAATGACTTCATAATAATTATCGTCGTAGATAATAGAGGATCGTAAACATAGTAAAAAGGTAAACAGAGACTGTGGCATACGAGACGGGCGCTCGCGTCCGCTGCCACGGAGGCAATGAACGCGCGGGGCGGCGCGCGGCGGGCGGCCCGTCAGCTGAGCGTCACGCCGCGACATTGCAAGGTCCGCCCGTATTGCCTCGCCTGACCCACTGCGCCGTACCACGCCGCCGCGCCGGCCGGCGTCGCTGTTCATAACCAATCTGGACAACTTTTCGATGAAATTAATAATAATAATATAATATATACTTTATTGTACACCAATATAAAAACAAAGAATACATTGTATAACATAAATGTACAATGGGCGGCCTTATCGCTAAGAGCGATCTCTTCCAGGCAACCTTTGGATGGACAGAGACATAAATACACGAATTAGGTAGGGGTAGTGTACAGCGTGATATTAATTTATGGTTTGGAAATTAATGGCATTTTTTTTAGTTATCTATCTCATCTGTTTATTGTAGGTTAGAATCGATATACCTATACCTATAGTAAACAGAGCTAATAATTGCCTTGTAATTAAAGTCAGTCGTGGTCAGGGATTCCCTTTTGAAAATTCCTTATCCATATTATTAAGAATCGGAATAGGTATGTCCATTTGTTATTGTTTAGAATATTACATCCTACGAAATTAATACAAAGAAAATATTTACAACTAGCTGTCCCGCGCAACTTCGTCTGCGTAAATTTTCCCCCTTTTTTTATAATCCTATGTTACTTCTAATACCTCCAAGAATATATGTACAAAGTTTCATGATGATCGGTTGAGTAGTTTTCGCGTGAAAGCGTAACAAACAAACTTACATTCCCATTTATATTATATTAGTATAGATTGCAACAACTAACGTCTCATTTAGAGGAAATGTATAAAAATGTAAATGGTTATTTGCTCAATTCGTTTTTTTTTGTTACCAAATATTTAAAAATATAACCGAAAGCGTATTTAATTTATATCCATTACATACGTAATTTAATGTGAATGGTCTATTTACACCAGACTTGGGTATAATATAATAATAATAAATCTTGGGACAACTTACACAAAGCTATCTGATCCCAAACTAAGCAGAGCTTGTACTATGGAAACCCAACAACCGATAAACATACTTATATATTTCTAAATACATACATAATATAGATAAATAACACCCAGACACAGAATAAACCATCGTGCTCATCACACAAAGTTATCGTGGGTGGGGATCGAACCCACGATCTCTTGCGTAGCAGTCGGATACACACCCACCGCGCCACAGAGGCATATCAGCGGTCGGTGTGTTTTGTGCTGCTGACTATATGCTGAGTCCAGGAACTTTTTGTCTTTTATTTATTACTAGCTTTACCGCGCTACTTCGTCTGCGTAAATTTTCCCCGTTTTTGCAACATTTCTCATTGCTGCTCCGCTGCTATTGGCCGTAGCGTGATGATATATAGCCTATAGCCTTCCTTGATAAATGAACTATCCAACAGTGAAATATTTTTTTTAATTCAGATCAGTAGTTCCTAAGATTACCGCGTTCAAACAAACAAACTCTTTAGCTAGCATAATATTAGTATAGATTTATTGTTTGTGTGTACCACATGTCAAACTTTAATTGTATTTAAAGGACAAATCATTTATTATAGTGCCATTATGTTTTTTTTATTATATAGCAACTTCAATAAAGATTGTTAATCTGAACTTTATACGAACTGATCGGGTACCTGATTAGTATGAATATAGTTAAAAGCAAGGCAACAAACAAACAAACAGCAGCTGTTTTACAATGCTTCTGAAAATGACACTGGTGGTTTATTTTTTAACCTTTTTATATTTTAAATTATCAAGTGTAAGTACATGGTAGGTAAATTAAATATAAATATCTTGGGACATATATGTAATAGTTTGGAATTGATGGCCGTGTGATTATAAACAGAGCCTGTGCAACCAGACAACTGACAAAATTGCTTATATAATTTTACAGGGCTCAGTGGTGACCGAGCAGATCGAGATATCTGCGAAGTAAAACAACGTAACCACTGTCGGTCCTTAGATGGGTGACCGTTTTCGTAAATTGTCACACCTCTTCGTGCCTCGGAGAGTACGTTAAGCCGTCGGTCCTGCGCGTAATCTCCGGTTCCATCGGGCTATGAGAGTGAAGGAATAGAGAGTGCACTATAATATCTCCTGCGTAGTTAGCAAGTCTCTGGACGAGACTGGCCGCCTTAACCGACATCATTTAGGGGGACCATTAAAAATTATTTTAAAGACACATATTTAATAGATAAGATTAAACCCAGACGGAAAAACAATCGTCCTATCTTACAAAGATTTGTCTTGCTTGGGAATCGAATCCACGACCTCTAGCTTAGCAGCTAGGGTCACTAACCACCAGACCAACTGATCGGTCAGTTTATGGAATTAAGAAACATTTAAACAGTACATATTAGCATTACATACTTTGGTGGATTTTAATTGAATTTCATTTGAGAATTTGAAGCATCTGTTTTGTTAACTACACCACTGAACCGCACCACTGGGGTGTCGATTACAATTTTGATTTTTGATAACGACACCACTGCCGACTAGTGTCGTTATTGAAATCGTTAGAATGTTGTCACAAAGAACCTAATTAATAATCGAAAATAAATTCAAATACAAAACATACAAATAAAAAACTAAATTGAATATAAATATAGACGTAGTTAAAACATACATGATTTTGTAATAAAAAATATTAAAAAGCTAAAAAAACACGCATTTAGATTAAATAAACTTAAATAAATAATGTGTTAAGCGTGGAGCGCTTTTTGGTTAACTTTTAGGTGTACACAGCGTTTATTACATTTTTTTTATATAAAAGCTATATTTTTTCTTTCTAGGCTGTTCAAAATTAATTTGATTGCGATACGATAATTAGAAGTACTTAGGTTTAAGTTAATCTTCAAAACCGATACATACCTACCTGAGGAGTGCCACTTCATCATCAGATCAGCTCCAAGTTACCAATTAATTGTGTTATCTTCCGAACTACATTCACATGCAATTTTTTATACCGATAAAATTGATCGTCATAACCATCCTTGGTTAGTTGTACCTACTTACGATAAAATTGATCGTCAAAACCATCCTTGAGGAGTTGCACTTTATTATCAGATCAGCTCCAAGTTACCAAATTATTATGTTGTCACCCGAACTACATTCACATGCAAAATTTCATTATTATACGATAATAAGAAGTAGGTTAAAATTAACTTCCAAGATTCACCACATTGTTAGTAACATAGTTAAGTGAAGCTAATATATGTATAAGCATGTTAAAAAAGAACATTATTACGTCTAATAGATTAATTATTAACATGTATGTAGATAAGATACAGTTGCACACTAATTGTTAAATTTATACATAATGTGTATTAAAAAATTTAAATGGTTGAATGAAATATTATTTATGAAACTTCGTCTTTCCTATGAAACTTTTTAACTGTTATTTGAAAGAAGAAAAAGTTTATTAAAATATTTTATATTCGATTTCTAGGTTAAAAATTCTAGGCTAGGCTTTGTAGGTTAAATCGGTTCTTTTGATTATCGAATGAGTTACTTTACATCCTTCGCAACATCGATGATAAATATTGTCAAACGTGTAAACTTTGATTGAGACTCCTTTAGATATGTAGGTAATTGTTTCTTTTCCATTATCATGAAGCATGATAGTCCGAATTTCTATTGCTATGCTTCAGTGGCAAAATGTAGCATTCAATAAAAATGTAGAAATAATTTGTTATACTCACACAATACGAGTTGTACAATTTATAAAAAAAACACCGATCATTTGAGGATTTCATTATTGTGTCTTTATAGCTATATTGATCTAATTTGGTAACTTTTCGGCATAGTTGTGCAAGCGTAACTCACTCTCGACCGGTTTTTAGAGTTCCATAGCCAAAATGGCAAAAACCGGAACCCTTATAGTTTGTCATGTCCGTCTGTCAGACAGACATATTATGGACATGACGAATCTATAAGGGTTCCGTTTTTGCCACTTTGGCTACGGAACCCTAAATATGTGTGAGCAAACTGCTCTACGCTTAGTTTATCAGTTACCTGCACATTAAACTTATTATACAAAATCTATAAGTCTTTTATTTAAAAAAAATAAAAAACCTAAAAACGCAAGTTATAGTGGATGCTGATTTAGTTATTCGAATCTCAGCGGGAGGGGGGTCACACCATGAGCCTATACCTACCGGAGTTAATAAAATAAAATAGTACATAGGTTAATAACGAGGTAGCAGAAATTTCCTGACCACGGCACTTTTTTTTTGCTCCCCAGCATTTCCTGCAGTTTCTGAAATACCTACTCTTATAAAAAACACACACTAAACTCATTAAAATTATGATCATTAAGATGTTCGCCACATGATTAAAAACCTACGGGCTGTTGGGCAGAATAAATCAAAATCAAAATGCAGGTAAATCAGATGCAAAAGGTATACGGTAGCATTAGTATTAATCATTTGATTATAAATAGCCTTGTTTAAAGTCAAGAATACGTTTTAATAGCTCCTAAATGAACAACAAATTATTCTATAGACTACGATAAAATTGTTTACTGGGAACTACCTACAATACTTCTAACTTAGCCGTAACTCAATGTAGGAACTCTTGATAAATATTGTTCATAATGACCTAAAAGAACTTATTTGTATTTTTGTATCTTGCACTTTTTTTTTTTTTTTTTAATTAAGATAACTAGCAATGTGGGATTTTGCTCCCACATTACTAGCAATCCTGTGGGTGGATTTTGGCTACGGAACCCTAAAAATGCCGCAGTGTGAGCAAATTGCTCTACGCTTAGCTTATCAGTTACCTGCACATTTAACTTATTATAAAAATCTACAAGTATTTTATTTTTGAAAAATATATCAATCAAATCTTACAATTAAACCCTAAAAACGCAGCTATACTGGATACTGATTTAGTTAGTCGAATCCCCGCGGGAGGGGGATAACACCATGATACTATACCTACCGGAATAAACAAAAAGGAACGTTATTTTTTTTTTATAAACGAATAATAGAAATATGACTGGCCTATTTACTGGATCAAGACAGACGAACGATCCATTGTGTTAGATTTGTATAAAAATCTTAAGGAAAAATAACACCCGCGCAAAGCCGAGGCGGGCAGCTAGTAATTCATAAAGGCAATAAAATATATTTTATTTTTAAATATTTTGGCGTATGTAATCATCAAAATCATCGTTACCGTAAAAATATATTATTTTATTCGAGCGGCAGCGCTTGTTTTGCATCGAAGTGTCGAACAACTTGATGGGGCTAAAATTAAGTTGAGTAGTACAGCTGAGTGCCTAATCTGGAAAGCGTATAAATTAAATATACGTATGTAATAAAATATAACTTTACAAAAACATAATTTTATTATAATGTAAGCGGCATCGCGGCCTCGCAATCGTGAGGTCGCGGGTTCGAATCCTACCCATTATACTACCGACGTGAACCCACTCCTAACACAAGCCATTGAGCTTAGCTGAAAGGGTTAACAGAATTGCTAGTAATGTGGGTCATAAATCCCACATTGCCAATCATATATTTCGGGACTTAATCGCGTAGTAGTTTTGTAACATAATTTTATCGTAGTCTATGGAATAATTTGTTGATCATTTAAGAACTATTAAAAATGTATTCTTGTTGATATAAATGATTAATACTAATGATTAATATGTAGGTATACCTTTTGCCCCTGACTTAGCTGCATTTTGATTCTGATTTATTCTGCCCAACAGCCAGCAGGTTTTTAATCCTGTGGCAAACGTCTTGATAATTTTAATAAGTTTAGAACGATTTTTTATGAGTAGGTACTTCAGAAACTGCAGAAAACAGGTGGGGAGAAAATAAAAGTCATGAGTACTAAGTCAAAAAAGTTTTTCGCGTTCTCTATGGGTAAGATTATGTCATCAATTTCCCAAAACGTTGAATCTCATCCCAATTAGATATTAATAAGCTGGTAAAACTCTGGATTTCTTGACCACGACACCTAAGTACCTTTTACCCAACTAGCCGTTTCTTACCGCAATGATAACATCAGACTAACCAGATTAAAAAAAGAGATATTATCCTCTTTTTGCATCTGTCTTGTCTGTCTACGTCGCATTCGACTCGAGCTTTTAAACCTCGATGAACACAATTAAATGACAATATATTACATGAAGAAACACATTCAAACTTGTACTTTGTATGACCCACTGTCAGTGCTGTGTGTGACCGAGCAGATCGAGATATCTGCGAAGTAAAACAACGTAACCACTGTCGGTCCTTAGATGGGTGACCGTTTTCGTAAATTGTCACACCTCTTCGTGCCTCGGAGAGTACGTTAAGCCGTCGGTCCTGCGCGTAATCTCCGGTTCCATCGGGCTATGAGAGTGAAGGAATAGAGAGTGCACTATAATATCTCCTGCGTAGTTAGCAAGTCTCTGGACGAGACTGGCCGCCTTAACCGACATCATTTAGGGGGACCATTAAAAATTATTTTAAAGACACATATTTAATAGATAAGATTAAACCCAGACGGAAAAACAATCGTCCTATCTTACAAAGATTTGTCTTGCTTGGGAATCGAATCCACGACCTCTAGCTTAGCAGCTAGGGTCACTAACCACCAGACCAACTGATCGGTCAGTTTATGGAATTAAGAAACATTTAAACAGTACATATTAGCATTACATACTTTGGTGGATTTTAATTGAATTTCATTTGAGAATTTGAAGCATCTGTTTTGTTAACTACACCACTGAACCGCACCACTGGGGTGTCGATTACAATTTTGATTTTTGATAACGACACCACTGCCGACTAGTGTCGTTATTGAAATCGTTAGAATGTTGTCACAAAGAACCTAATTAATAATCGAAAATAAATTCAAATACAAAACATACAAATAAAAAACTAAATTGAATATAAATATAGACGTAGTTAAAACATACATGATTTTGTAATAAAAAATATTAAAAAGCTAAAAAAACACGCATTTAGATTAAATAAACTTAAATAAATAATGTGTTAAGCGTGGAGCGCTTTTTGGTTAACTTTTAGGTGTACACAGCGTTTATTACATTTTTTTTATATAAAAGCTATATTTTTTCTTTCTAGGCTGTTCAAAATTAATTTGATTGCGATACGATAATTAGAAGTACTTAGGTTTAAGTTAATCTTCAAAACCGATACATACCTACCTGAGGAGTGCCACTTCATCATCAGATCAGCTCCAAGTTACCAATTAATTGTGTTATCTTCCGAACTACATTCACATGCAATTTTTTATACCGATAAAATTGATCGTCATAACCATCCTTGGTTAGTTGTACCTACTTACGATAAAATTGATCGTCATAACCATCCTTGGTTAGTTGTACCTACTTACGATAAAATTGATCGTCAAAACCATCCTTGAGGAGTTGCACTTTATTATCAGATCAGCTCCAAGTTACCAAATTATTATGTTGTCACCCGAACTACATTCACATGCAAAATTTCATTATTATACGATAATAAGAAGTAGGTTAAAATTAACTTCCAAGATTCACCACATTGTTAGTAACATAGTTAAGTGAAGCTAATATATGTATAAGCATGTTAAAAAAGAACATTATTACGTCTAATAGATTAATTATTAACATGTATGTAGATAAGATACAGTTGCACACTAATTGTTAAATTTATACATAATGTGTATTAAAAAATTTAAATGGTTGAATGAAATATTATTTATGAAACTTCGTCTTTCCTATGAAACTTTTTAACTGTTATTTGAAAGAAGAAAAAGTTTATTAAAATATTTTATATTCGATTTCTAGGTTAAAAATTCTAGGCTAGGCTTTGTAGGTTAAATCGGTTCTTTTGATTATCGAATGAGTTACTTTACATCCTTCGCAACATCGATGATAAATATTGTCAAACGTGTAAACTTTGATTGAGACTCCTTTAGATATGTAGGTAATTGTTTCTTTTCCATTATCATGAAGCATGATAGTCCGAATTTCTATTGCTATGCTTCAGTGGCAAAATGTAGCATTCAATAAAAATGTAGAAATAATTTGTTATACTCACACAATACGAGTTGTACAATTTATAAAAAAAACACCGATCATTTGAGGATTTCATTATTGTGTCTTTATAGCTATATTGATCTAATTTGGTAACTTTTCGGCATAGTTGTGCAAGCGTAACTCACTCTCGACCGGTTTTTAGAGTTCCATAGCCAAAATGGCAAAAACCGGAACCCTTATAGTTTGTCATGTCCGTCTGTCAGACAGACATATTATGGACATGACGAATCTATAAGGGTTCCGTTTTTGCCACTTTGGCTACGGAACCCTAAATATGTGTGAGCAAACTGCTCTACGCTTAGTTTATCAGTTACCTGCACATTAAACTTATTATACAAAATCTATAAGTCTTTTATTTAAAAAAAATAAAAAACCTAAAAACGCAAGTTATAGTGGATGCTGATTTAGTTATTCGAACGGGTCACACCATGAGCCTATACCTACCGGAGTTAATAAAATAAAATAGTACATAGGTTAATAACGAGGTAGCAGAAATTTCCTGACCACGGCACTTTTTTTTTGCTCCCCAGCATTTCCTGCAGTTTCTGAAATACCTACTCTTATAAAAAACACACACTAAACTCATTAAAATTATGATCATTAAGATGTTCGCCACATGATTAAAAACCTACGGGCTGTTGGGCAGAATAAATCAAAATCAAAATGCAGGTAAATCAGATGCAAAAGGTATACGGTAGCATTAGTATTAATCATTTGATTATAAATAGCCTTGTTTAAAGTGAAATGAACACAATTAAATGACAATATATTACATGAAGAAACACATTCAAACTTGTACTTTGTATGACCCACTGTCAGTGCTGTCGGGAAAACTGATTTTTCCGAGTTTTCACTCGGTTTCGAGAAGATCGTCCAGCATACTTGTCTTTTTCATACATGAAAACCCCTCACGACTTCACGAGTCGTTACGTCTTTGCTAATGTGCTGCATAATTAATAATGATACATTGAATACTTAACTAAGTCTTAAATGAAAGCTTCCTCAACCATGTTTCAAAGTTTAAAGAACTTACACTCAAAAACCTTATACCTACGTTTTATAATGTCTCGCTCGCTAGATTGCTTATGCACATTTATAAATAGAAGATTTGTCTTATATTTGAAAGTTGGGTTGGTAATTGGTAGAAAATAAATGCATATCAAGAGAGTAAGTAACGCATAGCGACATCATCGCAAACATATACCCACAAAATGTATGATGTCTAACATATATAATAAAATCATTCCTTTGTTTGAGACGTAGTACAGTGAATTTAGTCTATGTGTGGGTGTCAGTAGTGTCGGCACTAGAAATAATCAATATTGCAGGCTCTGGTTCGAATCTCGCAGCGCTTCGTCTGTGTTGCACACTTGCGGCTGAAGTTGCGCCGTACCCTCCCCCTGACACCTCGCGCCCTGCACACCCCTCGCACTAGAAAATTGGGTTAAACAGCACGCGGCTGAACGCCCGCACCGGAAGAGGGGATTTTGGGGTCCGCAGAACTGCGCTTCTACAATGAATGCGGGACAGAGATGTGACTGAGTATTGATTGTCTTTCACATTGGAGACACATCTTTTTGCGGCGCAATGCACAGGCACACTACCAATGTAGGTTCGTAATGAGTTATAAGTGGATTTCCTTTTGATTAACTATTATTACGTTAATGACTTTAAATAGATGTTCGTTTCGAACAAAATTATTCCTACCGAGTCTGTTTCGTTGTTGTGCCAGTCGTTTACTTATATATTTTTAAATTCTATCTCTCACGGCACGGCACTGGGGACATCTAGGATGATTTTCTTTGGTATTTGTGTGTGTAAGCTGGTTTTAAGGTTATGTTTTTAAGTCGCAATATAAATAAATTATTATTATCTTGAAGGACAGCGCTAATGTAGCAAATGTCAGTGATGAATTTCCTTTCTTATCTTTCAACTGCTCGTGTGATATCTAATAACGTGTTCCGTTGTTCGACATCTTTATGAAGTTTTATTAAAATGGCGCAGCTATATTGCTTTCGTGCAGTTAGATTATCGATATAACCCGTGTATGTACGTACATGTTATTATTTATATGTACCTAGTTACGTATGTTGCCAACTCGCTAACTTTCCAATCGTCTACTCCTATGTAGGTAGGTACGCTAAAAATAGAAACGACAATAAGCACTGCAGACTGCAAGCAATTCATTGGTTGATTTGCTAATTGAACAATTTTTTACTTTACGCAGTTGGTATTCGTTTAGTAGAAAGTTATGCGAATGGTTTTTCATTTTCTTATGCCTACTGATTTGTATTAAGTTAATAACAATTGGTTCTCTTATCTTTATAACGTCATTCAACCTTGTAAGTAAAGCAATCGGTAAAACTTGTATCCTTATTTATATCGTTAACTAGAGGCAATGTCACGTGGTCGTCCCTTATTTTCCTTATCGTTTTGATCCAATCGAAATGCGTCGCGTTCGCAGGCGACTTTTGTTGCTAGCTTAATACAGGAGGTGGTCGCTGCGAACGGGAGAGGAGGGGCAAGAGGCACCGAAGGGAGTACATACAGAACGGCAACGTTGCCGCGATAATGCTAATACACTTTATGTGTCTCTCTCCAGTACCAAGTACCACTGTTGGTGATGTTGACACCTTGATCATACCTATCTAAGTAGATAGGTATGTTCGGCACTTTGTTACTTTTTACTTGGGACACAATACTTAAGTTGTTAGCCGACGCTCATAATTAGGTACTGACATCATATTTTCTATACGTCCATCAATTCAAAATTAATCTAATCTGATTAAGTAGGTAGCAGTTAATGATTTTCATTTATTCTATGAGCCAGAATCCTGGTTTGATAAATCATTTTATATTACGTGGGCTGTAAGGTAGATAATTCCTTCTTTTTTTTGGATCTATGACCTTTCCCTGGGACTATTTCATACTTCGGCTTTAATAACTTCGAGAACCTACGTAGGAGCAAAATGTTGCCCTTTATGGTTCCAGTCTTATTTTTAAAACATTTTGTTTATTACCCATATAGGTAGATGACGTATCTGCATGGGTAATGAAAAAAACATAAACGTGAAAGTGTTAACAGTCTAAATCTACCTAGGTAACATTATTTCTTTTGAAATAAGTAAGTAGGTACTTAGTACTGTTTTAAGCACAACCTACAAATTAACAACCTTATAAAATAATAGCCAGAAGTGAAGCTTGACTCAATAATAATTTAAATTATAAAACAGGCAGGCAGGTAGCTTGAAAACGTACATTGAAGTGAATACATGGTAGACCTATCTGTGTTTATATGTTGGTACATCGCAGCACAGACGCCTACGTAACACGTCCAGTAAGCAGTTTGTTGTGGGGCACGAGCGCCGATATCACGTACCTACCTACTCGTTCGCCGCGGTCGGTGGCACGCCGCCCGCCACCCGCCTGTGGCCACCTCATAGCGGGAATAATCGGTCGAGTCGATTTATCACTTCGCTTAGCTTTAATTTACAAGTGTATTTTCAAACTTACCGTAGGTAAACATCTTATTCTTGATTATCATACTCAGCTTATTAGATATTTATTTTGTGCAAAAATCCAATTAGTCAACAACAACACAATCGAATCGCAATCGCGGGCTGTTGACCTGTAGCCTAGCTCCGTGCGAAGTGAGTAAACGCACAAAACACTCTTTCGTACTGGTAGTTGGTCATTTCATTTATAAAATAACATGTTTATTCACTTCATGGTTATGGCACAACTGCAGGCATTTATTTTTCACTGTTTATAACAATGCTTTTGGCCTTGTATCCTTGTAAAATGGCGCCTCGCCCGTCGTTATTATTATTAACATTCGAAGCAAACTTCGTGACGATCTCTACTCTCCACCCCCCCGCTTGCCGCTCCCCGCGGATGCGTATCCGATTGTCGCGACTGGCATTTCGTTTACAACTTGTCAAACTATTTAGGTTATTATTTATACAAAGTGAGAAATAATAATAAAATAATTGTTAAAGACTTAATAAATACCCGTAATTTGTGAGTATCGATGCCTTTACGTTGGGAATTAGTGAGAGCAAGAGTAAACGCGAATCAAACTGGGCGAGTCATATGTAAAGACGCCATCTTTCTTTACAGATGTCAGCTGGGTCACAAATTCAGATGGCACCACAAACCACTGTCAACACGGGGCAACCTCTACACAATCAGGACTCCAATATAAGCACAGGTAAATTGTGATTTAGTGATAAAAGTGGAATAACATTTTTTGTGATTAGTGATCAGTGCTCTCAGTGTTTACTACACACCGGCTTGCCATCGAAGCCTAACCTTTCCTTACAAACTCTTGAGGGACGAACTTGTGTGAAAAACTGTCATCAAACGAAGGATTGTGACGTCATTTATCGTGTATGATGCCGGATAGGAACCGTGAAAGTGCCGTTTTTCTCCCCGAGAACCCAGACTATTGCGTGCCACAATGCATGACTATAAAAGCGAAGCTAACATAAACCACGTCGGCCTACTGAGCTCCTTGTCAAAAAGTGAGTGAGTTAACTACTCATGATTTATTGACGTATTGTAGAAATAATTTCGTAGCATTTATTTACTTGTTGACATAAATATGTGTTATACAATGAAAGTCAGTTATTATGTTATTGACATGATCAAGTTTGAGAAAAACACTACACAATCTATTCACAAAATCTATCTTAATTCAATATTTTTAAATTAAAACAACACAAGTGGCACCCTCAAAAGATGTGTTGCTCTATTTCCCTTAATTCTTGATGGTACTAACATATTTTTTTCCAACTTGATTTAATTATTTTAATTGTATTTGGTGCATGTTAATCACAAATCAATATTCACTATGTCTATTTAGCCCATGTTAAAAAAATACTTTATAATGATTTTTCTGGCAACCTAGACATGCAAATAAGTCTTGAAGAATGCTTTAATTATTGAATGTATCACTGAATGCAAAAAAAATATTACCTATAATGTTACTGTGTAATCGTAAAAGGATTCAATTTATATTGTAAATCTAAATTGCTGAACTTTTTCAATCATATGTTACTTTTTATAACAAAAGATGTAATTATGCTTATTGGAAGAATTATTATTATCTAATTCCAGGGTCATCTCATAGCGATAAAGAAGTTGATGCTTTAACTCCAGAGAAGTCTGCGGCTATGCGAGGCTCAACTGTAGCACCTGGTACAGCATTAGTGCCACCTAGTGGTGCCACACCTACTATAGCCATGCCAGAGAGAGACAGAAAAAGAAAACGAAAAGGTAATACTTCTAAAATTATTAATATGAACAAAGATAAAGTATGGAATGTAATAAAGTTAAAACCTAACTTGTACCATCTTCAATTACAATCACTTTCATATTGGTTAATAAGCTTTCTGTACAATATTCAAATAGTATAGATTGTGATTTGAAATTATCACTGCCTGAAAGAAACATTTTTATCTCATATTTTCATTAGAATTAAATGCATTTAAAAGGTTCTGTGTATAAAATAACTGATATTGCCTCAGTAGCGCAGTGGGAGGTTGTGGGTTTGATTCCCACATGGGTTGCATATACATAAATTATGGTTCCAAGTCTGAGTGAGAGCAGCCTACCTCTGCGGGTTAGATAAAGATTTTGTTTTTGAGAACAATTGAGTTTGAGATTGGCATAGTGATTCATATACTGTTATTTATAAAGTCCACTGTAATGCAAGTTGTACCATCGTGTTTATTCTAACAAAAAAAATTGTGATACTGCTGGACTTATAGTATCTTTATAATATTGGCAGGCAGTAACATAAGGATTTGTTTTTGAGAAGTCACAATTGAGTTTCAGATTGGTATTGTGCTAGATAAAGTAGCATAGGCAAGCATGTTTGATTACCAAAGATTAAATGCCAGAGTCTGAAGTAAAGAGTATTCATAAATAGTTTGTATTTTCCAGGAGATGAAGGCGTTGGTGGCGGAGGAGGTGGCGGGGGCAAGCAGAGGCATAACTCGGATAAAAATATTAGGGAATACTTCTCCAAACATCCGTCGTCGAGTCCTGTGAGACTCGCCGGCGCCAAATCACCTTCGCCACAAGGCGCTAATTATCCTATGGTAATTATCCTTTTCATCAACCCACTTTTATCAAATTACTGCTGCCTTCATATAAGAAATTAGATTGAACATTCCTAGAATTGGACATTCTGAATCTGAGCTCATACATTTTTCTCTTATCTCATATACTATACATACACACATATACTTCTAAAATATATGAAGGTATTGAAATTGCAGGCAGCAGATTGAAACACTGTGATTTTTAAAAATATATTACTAAATGCAATGATAAATGGCAAATTTCTCTTGTTGCTGCAACATGCATAATTTTCAGCACATGTAAATGAATTATTACAATAATTGTAAAGAATTTTTCGACAATTAGGTTTATTTATTATTAAACACAATGGTATGTAATAGTATTACTACATACGTAGGTAGGTCTTAGTAAAAGGCCGTCTTGACCACCACAGTGTCAATCATTCTTCTGTGCAATAGTGATGTTCACACATCACTGTGTTTTGGTTAAAGGACACTGTAGCAAGTGAAATTACGGGGCAAATGAGACTTATGAACTAATGTCTTAAATGTGGTATAGTAACATTCAGATATTTTCCAAACAAGGATATGGATGGAACTGACACTGCTATATGCTAATGTGACGCTTACCATCAGGCACACACCGCGCAAGATGTGCATCATCTCTTCATTTAGTAATATAAATAAAAAACTTATTGTCAAACCAGTTTATTGAGTCAAAGGGCTATTTATATTATATGTAAACTAGCAAGTATGATGCCTAAGGAGGAAAGAAGTGTAAATAATATAAACTTTTTTTATACAGTACCCACCGTCTCCTTCGTCGTTATTACCTTCGGGTGCCGATTTTTTACGTTCGGCGTCACAACGACCTCATACTTCTGTTAAACAGGTAAAATGCATGATAATATTGTTTGTTATTATATTTATAGATATATTTTGGATACAAATAACTTTTGAATCTCCTTCTAGGTTCAAACAGACCTGACATGTCAGAGGATACAGGAGTTAGAAACTCAAGCATCTTCAGACTTAGAACTAAGAAATAATAAAATAGATGAATTAACAAGATCTAATGAAGAATTAAAACATCAAGTTCAAGCACAGAGCAAGGTATATTAATACATTTGTGTATATTTTTTGTATAGTTTGACCACAACCACTGTACCGCAGTGTAGGAAGATGCTGCAAGGCACAGAGTGGTACAGCGGTCGCTGTCAGACTATAAATATCTATCATCAATTTATTGTTTTATGTTCTAACAGTAAGAATGTTGTTACAGGTTATAGAGCAACATAAATCACACATCAATAAATGTATAGAAGTTGTCAAAAAATTATTAAATGAAAAAAGTACTATTGAGAAAAAGGAGGCTCGACAGAGATGTATGCAGAACCGGTTGAGGCTCGGGCAGTTTGTAACGCAGCGTGTCGGAGCCACGTTTCAAGAGAATTGGACTGATGGATATGCATTTCAAGAATTAACAAGGTAGGTATATGTCCCAACTCAATTCGTTTTGTATACACTTACTTTGGTATTTTTAGGTGTGTACTTGCATTCCAAAGTCGCATAATTTTATAAAACAGTATCGGTTCTCCCCAGGCGGGTATCCAAGGGGGTGGGAAACACGGGCAATTACCTCGACTAAAAGACCTTTTTTTGGGGAATTTGTGAAATTTGACACTGTACCATTAGGTTTTGACAACCAATTGCCCCCCTCTCGGCGGTGGTGGCCGGTGTACCGGTGTTGAATCAAATCCACTCCCCCTCCCCGCCATGCGAGCGACTGACATTAGGCCTGGTTAGGTCAAAATTCTGGAGCCGCGCCTGGTCTTCCCTCAATGTGCTATTGAAACGAATTTAATTTCATAATTTGATTTGTTACATAAAATTTAAAACGAGAACGCTACTAATTAAGTTCGATGTTTCATCTATTGTATTTTTCTGTAAAGGCGGCAAGAAGAAATAACAGCGGAAAAGGAAGAGATAGACCGTCAGAAGAAGCTGTTGTTCAAGAAGCGTCCCGTGAACAGCGAGGGCGGCGGCGGGCGCGGCAAGCGCACGTCGAGCGCCGCGCCCAGCACGCCGCAGCCCTCGCCGCTGCACAACGGCACCGACGCGCCCACCTTCCTCAAGCCCGACCCGCTACCCAGCATGACCTATCAGGAGTATTATGAAGCTGATGAAATTCTTAAGGTGAATATCGCTATTTTTGTTAAAATATACTTCAATAACTTTTTATTTAATAAAAATTTCGCTGACTTGCTTCTATGTTTTAGCCTTTATATCTGGTGTTTTATAAACTGGGACAGCGTTTTATACTCTAAAACCTTCCCAGAAAAATATGTTGTCGAGAAAATCGTGAACTTACATACATACATATTGTTTGAACACAGAACCATCTTTTTTAAAAGTAATTAAAAAGTAGGTTCTCTGTTTGACCCTTATGTATGGTTATATGTATGTATGTTTGCGATTTTTATATTATAGTTTATAATCCCATTAAAACAATCAAGTAACTTTATCAAATTATCCTGTTCTTTTGTTTGGCATCTCGCTATGCCATCATTACAACTTGTTCATAGATGATGGTAAAGTATTATTTTTGTTACAGTTAAGACAGAGTGCACTTAAAAAAGAAGATGCAGATTTGCAGCTAGAAATGGAAAAATTAGAAAGAGAAAGAAACCTTCACATTAGGGAACTAAAACGGATACACAATGAGGATCAAAGTCGATTTTCCCAACATCCTGTGCTCTCTGATCGGTGAGTTGAGAAATTTTCTAACAAGCAAATCTATACTAATATTATAAAGCGGAAGAGTTAGTTTGTTTGTTTAAACGCGCTAATCTCAGGAACTACTGGTCCAATTTGAAAAAATCTATTTTTGTTGGATAGCCCATTTATCGAGGAAGGCTATATAACATCGCGCTACGACTAATAGGAGCGGAGTAGCGACGTGAAATGTTGCAAAAACGGGGAAAATTTACGCATACGAAGTTGCGCGGGACAGTTAGTACTCAAATATAACTCATTCATAGGCCTTTGTTACCTTCAAAAGAGTTGGTGCTCTGTTTTACTCTAAACTTGTTATAATCACATTGTGATGAAAAGTAGCAACAGAAATACTTTACAAAGGTCTTAAGTTAAGTATTGTAGTTCAGGGGTTAGTGTCTTAGATATTTTTTTATTTTACTTTGAACTTTTCAACCGTTTTTACGAGCGAAATAGCACAAATCTTCTATTAGTGTGTGTTTTTTGTGATGTCATTAAAAGGTACCTACTATCCAATTTTTATAATTCTAGTTTCAGTAAACTACTACTAAAAGGCTTTGCGATGGTTAATCTATATTAATATATTGTTATTAAGTGCTTTTAAATTCTTAATTATGGAACACTATTATATCCAGATTTACAACTATCTAATGGCTTCAATCTGTATGTAGAAATAAATCTAAAAGTAAATATTCACATTCACTAAGATAAAAAGTTTTGGTAGTAGATAATAATTATGATATCAGTGTAACCCTGATCTAAATTACTATATTACTCGCAGAAACGCACTGCAATATTTTTTTATACTAGTTTAGTAGTATATGTTCAGTTATATGTATGTATCCTGCTGTTTGTTATCAAAAGTTGTTGCAATTTGAAGTGAGGGAAATGAATGATTATGTGGAGCAAATAGGCTTGCGGCTAGTTGTTGATTGTACTGATTGATATTAATTGAATTCTCCATTCCTTGTTGCTATGAGACTTTTGAGACAACTTGTAGAATGCCGAGACTCGGGTTTATAGAAATATTCAGCTGGTAAAATGTTGTTTCATTCTGAGGACTTCATCCTAATTCAACTGGGTTATGTATAGTTAATAGTGAAATAGCCTTCCACATAATTATTTTGTGATGTGCTTAGTTTTTCTTTCAAATATGTCTGCAACAGATATTTATATGGTTTTCACCATTTATTTTACAATGCTACCTTATGCTCACAGCTCTGCCTGCCTTTCTATTGCAACCATTACGGTTATTACTCTGTACACTTTCTATGGGACGATAGTTCAGTTGTGCTCATAAATCAGGTTAAAGATGTATGTAGGTGTGCATACTACAACAATTTGTTATTGATCAATAAATATGTTAAATGGGCTACTCAATTATAATTCAGAGATAGCATAATTAGCTAATATTGCATACTTAATTTTATTTTTTAATCATGATGTTGGTGTTTTTGTCTATCAGGTATCTACTACTAATGTTACTTGGTAAAGGCGGGTTCAGTGAAGTCCACAAAGCATTTGATCTTCGGGAACAACGGTATACCGCTTGCAAAGTACACCAATTGAACAAAGACTGGAAGGAAGACAAAAAGGCCAACTATATCAAGTGAGTCTGTGTATGATGACAATGTGTCATTGCTACTTATTATTATAAAGCCCTCTGCTAAGTTGGACAAAATAGTTTCATTATCATCTTTTGGCACATTTTTAGGCTATTAAGAACATAGATATCATAGATCTTTGCACACAGCATTTTAGATGTTATAGCAGTGTGCTGTTCTGTATAGCAAATAGATCCATTTAAAAAGTACTGTGGTAAATAAATAGATACCTGTTTTGTGCCACCATACATCATTTGCTATTTATACAATGATTTTAACAGAAAATTCAATCTGAAAATTCTGCCAGATGATGTTGGTCTGGCTAAATTAAAATAGAATTCCCATAAACTCTTACCCTCAGATCTTAATATGTTTAATATATTGTTACAGACATGCTCTACGGGAATACAACATTCACAAAGCTCTAGATCACCCACGTATTGTTAAATTATACGACGTATTTGAAATTGATGGAAATTCGTTTTGTACAGTTCTTGAGTATTGTAATGGACATGATCTCGATTTTTATCTCAAACAGGTAAGCTCCTTTGTACTCATATTTAATTTAATATAATTTGTTTGTTTAGGGATTAGTTTTCTTGCTGTACAAACGTTTTGGAGTGCAATGTGCATTTGGCAATGGAACAGAACAGTCAATAACTATATGCGTTTGTATGAAATCCGCTACTGCAGCCACGGTTGTCCTCTTATCTCTTGTCCACACATTTTTACCAATATTATCTGTGATTTGTCTTATGTGTAGGTAAGGCATTAAAAAAAATGTGTTTTGATCGTTGTAATTTCAATTTCAGCATAAGACAATTCCAGAGCGCGAAGCTCGCTCAATTGTGATGCAAGTTGTGTCAGCTTTGAAGTATCTGAATGAGATTAAGCCACCCGTTATTCACTATGACTTGAAACCTGGCAACATTCTTCTCACGGAGGGTAACGTTTGCGGCGAAATCAAAATCACGGACTTCGGCCTGTCAAAGGTCATGGACGAGGAGAATTACAATCCTGACCATGGCATGGACTTGACCAGTCAGGGAGCAGGCACTTATTGGTGAGTACCTTTGCACAATCATTATCAGCCCGTATTAGTCCACTGCTGATAGACCTCTCTTAATATTCACCACAACATCTAATCCTCTGTCTTCCGCATTCGACCGACGTTCTTTAGATCGTCGATCCACCTGGCTGGGAGTTGTTCTACCTTACGTTTATCAAGTAGCAGTCTCCACTCTAGGACTCATTTGCTCCAGCGGCCATCTGTCTACACAATCATCTTTCTAAAATAGTGATTGATCGAATTTATAGCCCTAAATAAATTGTTAAATGAATTGACATAGTAGCAAGCTCGACGAAGCATGTGATTTGGTGGTGACATTAAGGATTAATCTAGACGTTAGACAAACCTAACCTAACAAGTCAAATGATGGTTGACGAAACGAGTGTCCTTACCAGGTTTCTTTCCCATTTTGGAGAATCCCCTTGGAAATATTGTTGAGGAAAAAAATTGCATAGTGATATTATATTGGGAAATATTTTTTTTGTCAAATTATAGATATAAAAATAATCGTAGTCATTGAAAAAGCCTTTTGAATAAAAGTGGGTGGATACGGCCAATATAAGTGAAATGGCTGGATAATGTCGAGTATTTAAAATTTCAAGAGGTTATCCTTGGATAGCGGGATTTTAGAAAATTGCATCTAAGAGACCCTAGACAAAACAGTCTCGCCACTTTGTCGCGAGTCCTTAGACCTTGCTGCGATATGGGAAACTTGCACCGAAGGACGGGCAGCAGAGGCATCTGCGTACGTACTTAATGCCTTGCTGCGATCGCCAACCCGCTCGCCAAGCGTGCCGATTATGACGCATACCCTCAGCATCTATAATACTGGGGAGACGTGCCCAGCACTGGGACATCATATGGGTTGATACGTAACATTAAAACTGACCAAGCTTAGAATGTTATTAAAGCACTTAGGTATAAAAATACAGCCAAAAAGTAATAGACCACTTATATATCTGCCAAATTTGTTAGGTCCATATGATTTGGGAAACTAGAAGACTCGGAGTAAGATTTCTTTTGGATGTCCTGAACTGTCACTCTAGATTTTTTATTTTTATTTTTCAGGTACCTACCTCCTGAATGTTTTGTCGTCGGCAAAAACCCTCCAAAGATAAGTAGCAAGGTGGATGTGTGGAGTGTGGGTGTGATCTTCTACCAATGCTTATATGGCAAGAAGCCTTTCGGGCACAACCAGAGTCAGGCGACTATATTAGAAGAGAACACGATACTAAAAGCTACCGAGGTGCAATTTGCTAACAAACCTACGGTCAGCAATGAGGCTAAGGTTAGTTTCTATTTTTATAATCATTTAAAATACTTATAGACCAATTTCCAACAT
Organism: Herminia tarsipennalis; assembly: GCA_945859575.2. Lineage (NCBI taxonomy): Eukaryota > Metazoa > Arthropoda > Insecta > Lepidoptera > Erebidae > Herminia > Herminia tarsipennalis. The sequence goes on from OX243840.2 coordinate 15,540,253, forward strand.
GAGTTTATTTAAATTCCCTTTTAAAAAGAGCTCTCGCAGAAGGATGCAAGCTCCATGACGCGGGCGACTTAAGAAACATTCCATTCATGAAAACAAGTACACTCAGACATGGCACAACAATTTGTGGATCATTCAAAGTGGTGTTTCATGTGGGAATCGAAACCACAATCTCTTGTGCAGCAGTTCTACATACTCCAATTGCGCCACTAAGGCAGAATTTATACTTACAGTTGGATGAACGTAACTCGACCAGATTGAAGTTAGGTTCTTATCAGTTTCGCGCATGTCATAGAAATGCGACCCCGAAATTCCTTACGAAAACGATTAATTATTGTCAATCGATTAAAAATACTAACAAAATTTTAATTCAACAATATAAAAATACTATTTAGATGAGTTCATAAAAGTTTAAATTTAGAACAGTTACAGTAAATACTAAAGAAAGTTACATGAGTTGTGTGTAATGCGTAATCGCATCTCTAATTCTCTTGGTTTAGTTACCGTCCCCGCCCCCGCCCCCCGCTTCCTGTCATCATTTACTACTAAAAAAATGCATCTGCGCAACCACTTTTCCCCAACTTCAATCCGCTCAAGTTACGTTGATACTACTGTATAATATACCGTTATCTGAGTTCCGCTTGCATACATTTCGGTTATCTCAATAAAAAAGTTACTTACTAGGTTTCAAATTGCCTCTACCAATTTTGTCAAAGTATGATTAGTTTTATGATGGTTACTTTTGTATTTATATGTTTCACTTTAAGAACTGTTTGTATGTTGGGGATAATATTAAAATAGATTCACTCAATTTATTGGTCGATGTCACAGGGAACTTGGTTTTAGCTTAGGGTGTGTGTGTTTCCAACTTTGGAGATAGTAGGCAGTAGTGTGGCAGTATATAATTTTTGATCTTAAAAAAATGATATAAAAAATGTATTCGAAGCTAGATCACTACCAGTATGATAACTAAAATTTAATTATCTTAATTTTATTTCATTATCGCAATTTTAGTGCGAACAAGAGCGAATGCAAAGTTGATTGCAATTTCCGACTGTTATAGCGGGTGAAGAGAGTGAAGAAGAAAGAGCAGAAGGAATGCTCATTTACAATTGGAATGATGACTAGAATGAAAATAAATTAATTTTTAGTTATCAGGCTAACGAGATCAGAATAAATATTTTATGCTACAATTTAACGTCTGCAAGAATTTATAATTATCAAAACTAATACTAAAAGTAACGATTTGACGATCCTGAGTTGTGACGTCACGTCTCAGTATTCCATAGAATTTTCTAAAGAGCTTGTCGTTTGACATTTTATAAAAAGATACTGATTTAGCTTGACAGTCATCATCTCCATCGTATGTACCGCTCACAATGGTACTGTGGTACTCGCTCTATCTCACTTCTGTTGGGGTATTCCGTGTCTGCGAGTGAGTGGTCCAGTAAGCACATAACGTTGGTTGCAGAGCTTCATCCGCGCGTGCCTGGCGTACCGCAAGGAGGAGCGCATCGACGTGTTCGGGCTGGCGCGGCACGAGTACCTGCAGCCGCCCATGCCCAAGTCGCGCGGCGCGGGCGCGGCGGCGGGCGCGGGCGGCGCGGGCGCGTCCTTCAGCGCCAACATGTTCGGCGCCGGCTCGTCCTCCTAGCCGCGCCGGCGCCGCCCGCGCGCGCCGTGTACATAGCGGGGGCGCCGGCGCGGGCGGCGCTCCCGCACATACACACATAACTTTTTAGTTTTGAAACTTTGTCAGTTAATATCCAGAGTTGTAAAATGACTAAATATCATTTACAGATAAATTGTTTAAGATTATGCTTACTGTTGACTGTATTTATTGAGCAGGTGATAAATTGTGATTCTCCATTTGTGAATGGTTTTATCCTTTTATCACTAAAGAGGAATCCTTGGGACTATCCCTTGCATATTATATAAGTTATCCCTATTAAAAAAGTTAAAAATAATATCAGAGTTTTTTTATTTGGGCTCTAGTTACGAAGTGCAGCGTGACGGATAAGTTTAATATGTTTTTAAAGTTACCTTACTGCTGTAGCCACGAGAGATCTCCTGGCAAAAAATTGTAACGAAAATATGTAACTAGAGCCAAATTTATAACCAACAATCCTTTGACACAAAGAAAGCAAAACGAAATATATATTAGACAAATTAATGAATGCTATGTTCTATTCCCATAATATTGATTACATTATATGTTAAATTGTAACAATAAAATGGCTAGGCTAGGCTTTAAACGTTTACGAGTAATAGCCGACCAAGTGTGAAATAATATTTTCGTACAAATTCCATTGAAAATTACAAACTTAATAAAACGTTGTTAGTAAGTAAAACAAGAACAACCAAGAAATTCTAGACAACATTATTGCCTTTAGTTTCAGATGGTCAGACTTTTAAATAGTTAAGAGTATAGTAAGGAAAAAAAATCCTTTTAAATATTTATAAAATTTAAAAACAATATAATTAATATTTAACTCAAATCAAACTGAATGTAAAGGAAACAAACTTAAAATGAAACATTATGTAAAACTTAGATTTAACTCGAATCAAACTGAACTTAAAGGAATAGATTTACTAGTCTTTGCACACTCTAAGAGTCCTGTAATTTTTTGGAACGAAGATCTGATATAATCATATTTTTTTGTTCATCCCTAGAAATAAATCGTTTGCGCCGTTTTCTAGTCTGACAATTTAACTCGGCTCGTTTTATCCGAATATCTTGATATTCAGATTCCTTTTTCAGTAAGATACCTAACTTATGAACTAAGAATCTTTTCTTAATTTACAAAAAAAGTAATCCATATTCAAACACAATATGGGGTCAATAGGGTACAACACTGTCAGGGTTGGCGCAACTTATTGAGATAGTATGTACCTACCTACTTATCAAGGAAGTAGGTACGTGCTCATAACGTAGACATGTATTGTACAAATAATTAACTATTTCTGTACAATCGGAAAAAGGTTATACTTAAAAAATTATGAATTCAAGAATGTTTTATGTACCTACCTAGTTTAGTTTTGTATAGAATTGCACATTAAAAGTGTCATAAACGTATTAAAGTAGTGACAGCCCTGTCCCTATTGACCTACTACCTACCGTCCCTGATGTTCCACTACTAGATCGTCACTCGTTAATGGAGTCTATTAGTCTCACAGCCATCCCAATACTCCTCGAACAAGAGTCCCTTTTCATCCCAGATTTTCATACTAACTACCATTTAACAACTTTATCCAGTTTTTGAAACAAAATGTGTTTAATTATATTTACGCGCTTTTCAAATTCTTTGATACTGTAATCTATGCTTAAATAATCACTTGTCCTGACTGACTGATTCATCAACGCAGAGCCTAAACCGCTAGGGTTACAAATCTAAAATTTTAGCAGTTGACGTCTTTCATGTTGTGTTGTATCCACTAAGGTTTTTTTTAAATGACTGCCTCTGGCGCGGTGGTAGTGTCCGACTGCTACGAAAGAGGTCGTGGGTTCGATCCCCACCCAGAATAAAACTTTGTGTGACGAGCACGATGGTTTATTCTGTGTCTGCGTGAAATTTCTCTATAATATGTGTATTTATAAATATATAAGTATGTTTATCGGTTGTCTCGTTACCATAGTACAAGCTCTGCTTAATTTGGAATCAGATGACGTTGTGTGAGTTGTCCCAAGATATTATTATTAAATTCGTCCCCTAAGGGGGTAAAGCTGAAGAGTTTTACAATATAAAAGAGTTTGAACGCGGCAATCTCAGGAACTGCTGATCCGAATTGAAAAAAATCTTTTACTGTTGGATAGCCTATTAATCGAGGAAGGCTATATAATATCACTTACACAGTACTCGGTTACAGTTGTATTTATAGATGTCGAAAAACCTTTAAATCCATGGTATCGCCCGACTACACCATCTAGCTCTACTAAAATAACTTCTCGATATTGGTCAATTCATTTAACAGTGTTGTCATTCCTACATTTTTAAATCCCCTAAATTCTTGTAAAAAAACCATAAAATGTTTATAGCTAATTTGAAAATTCCTGAATTAAATCCAATCAAACGCGAGCAGTCAACTTTGATTTTCGCACGCTTGACGGTGCTGTGGACTTTGGCTGATGTAAAGAACTCTGATTTTCCCCAAAAAAGTCCCTAAAAAACATAACCCTCCTTCTTGCGAAGTCGAGTAAATATCGCAACCCCACTAATTTCTCCCTAAATTGACAACACTGCTATTATATAATATGAAATCCTGACCAATAAGAATCTTTTATAGGTGCCTACATACATTTCAACAACTAAAGGAATTATAATAAAAAAACATCGCGATCTCAAATTGATAAACTTTGGAGCAGTTGTAGGATGTAACAACTAACTTTTGTCACAGCTATTGTCAAGTATTGAAAATTGAAAAAAGAATGGTTGCTGACTAACTGTTTTAGTATGTTAGTACAAAACATGATTAAGAACTTTTTAGAAATGCCTTAGATGAGCCCTTAATTTGATACCCTTATTGCAGTATTCGAAACTACTTTTTTTTTCACACCTATTTATTTTAACATCTCACAGCCGCTTTTTTCAAACGTCGTAAAGAATATTACATACATACAAGATACGCGCGAAAAACATTACCCTTCCTTACAGTCGGGAAAAACTATAAAATCAAACCACTTCTTAGAAGTACCACACCTATCTAGTTTTTTTGGAATTTTATTTTCTGTTTCTAGAGCTCGCTAAACGTGTTCTGAGACTTTTTTCATGACACTTCAGATGTTTTCAAAATTATGCTAGCCCATGATAGACTGCAGAGTACATATATAAATACTCTGTGGACTGCAGACAGATACTGAAAAGTTTCGAGCACTTATCAAACAGATAAAAAGAAAAACGAAAAATATTAGGATAGGTAGGGACCTACGTACTACGCTGCTGTGGTATTAAACGAGCTTTCTTCCTATCTAGGATTCCTTGATAGGAAGAAAGCTCGTTTGAGGTAGGTACCTACTTACATTCCCAATTAGTGATTTAGGTATAATACAAAAAAAAACATACAGACGAATTGAGAACCTCCTCTTTTTTGAAGTCGGTTGAAAAAATGCCCACATTTGAAATTATGAAACATCAAACAAAAGCCAGACAAAGACAAGCATCTGAATTTATGAGGAAAACATAATTCCAAACTCTTAACACGAATTTAATTCAATGTGATTAAAAAGTACTTATATTGTTAAATAGTTGACGCCGCGCCGCTAACTTCCTACCACCTAAAACTGAATCTAGGTAATCTCTAATCTAAATAAAAGTATTAATTCCCATTTGATTATATAATGTCTAGAAGGAGCATTCCCTCAGTAGGTACCTAAGCCTATAAAAAAAATGAAGCTACTATTTTTGTCGTTTGACACTCGTTGAAAATGGCGCGCTAGAAAAACTATGGCTAGAACATCTGCTAAGTCTCTTACCTCTCAAAAAACACGTTCATTTGACCGTACTTTTTGACAGTGTTTTGCTTCAATTTTAGATGCCGGATTGGAATCTAGACATTATAATAATCAAAGTAATTCCCTTACGAAATAAATATTATCGATATCGATTTTTTCGATTGATGTTATTTCATTGCATTTCGTGTTGTGGCATTTGGCGCCCCTTCAACACATGGATTGCCTTTCCCCCTAAAACATTTCTTTTTCAATATATATTTTTTTTTATTTGGTAGATGTGCCTCGAACACATAAAAGTTTGCGGAATACTGAGCTAACCAATGGCTTATCAAAAGCTAATAAATAAATAGGTAAGGCAAAACAAATTACGAGTAAACGACATATTGCGAAAGAGATTTGGCGATAGACACATTCTGCAGAAGCGATATCCTGTGAAAGAGGCATTAGATATGAGATAGATACCTACTTAAATAGGTGCCTAAATTGCATAAAAGCCAAGTGACTGGAGATTGTACCTACTGAATTATACATAGGTAAGTTCATAATATCATTGAGGCGCGCGAATGAGGTTTTAGGTCTTGGAATCGCTAAAATAGCATCTGCTTTGCGTTATATTTTTGTGTTTGCGTGTAATAAACAAAAGTATTTTACGTTCAGCGCTCGATCTTATTTTTCCTTTTACTCACACATAACCCATGTACTCATTATAACATTTTTGGGTAAGTACCTACCTATTTTGTATTTGCATTATGTAGTGGAGCGTCTTCCTTGTGACGGCTGGTGTATAGGGGCACAGATAATATAATACTAATAGGGGTGAAAGGTTTCGCTCTTTTACAATCAGCTCAGCGGATTTTCTCCATACTACGAGTACCACAGATACTCTCCTTATTTTGTGATTACGACATTATTCTCGTTTTACCATTACAGTAGATGTAGTTTACTTCACCATACCGTGAAGTAATATACATAGTAACGCCATAGTATACACTTTATTTCAAAACTTTGGTCCTTAATGATGGTACATTTGAAAAAATAATTAAAAAAAGGTAAATTAGTAATAAAATATTATTTTTCCATTTACACACACAACCCATGTACTCAATATAACATTTTTGGGTAAGTACCTACCTATTTTGTATTTGTATTATGTAGTGGATCGTCATGATTATTATATATATTAGGTATATGAGGATAGGGGTGAAAGGTTTCGCTCTTTTACAATCAGCTCAGCGGATTTTCTTCGTACTACCACAGATACCCTCCTTATTTTGTGATTACGATCACAGTACGAGTATGTAGTGGTCTTCACCTTAACGTGAAGTAATATACGTAGTAACGCCATAGTATACACTTTATTTTAAAACTTTGGTCCTTATTGATGGTACATTTGAAAAAATAAATAAAAAAAGATAAATTAGTAATAAAATAAAATAAATAGAATACATAATAATACGCTTAGGTTTGTCAAGTACCTAAAACGTTGTATGTACATAATATTCTATTATTCTATTCATAGTAGGTAAACGGGACTACGTGCCCAACAGTTTTAATTAGAGTGAATTTAAAAGCCTGTGCCTGAAATAACTTCAATTCAATAGTTTACGTGAAATCCAGCTTGAAGAGATGAAGAGTCAATAGCTGTGCCACGAATTGCAGACCGGCAAACTTACTGACATAGAATAAAAAATATAAAATACTAGATTATAATTATTTTTCAACGTTACTAGCGGTGAAGGCGAATGCTCTATCGCCGCGCCCGTTGAGATGAGAATGTTATCATCTTGCAGATATTGTAACATTTATTATCCTGATGTCTTAATTTGACCTACTTACGATAATAACTTTTCCTTGAAAAAGCTAGGTTTAACTTCGTCTGCGTAAATTTTCTCCGTTTTTGGAACATTTTTCATTGCTGCTCCTATTGGTCGTAGCGTGATGCTGATAACCTTCCTCCAACAGTAAAATAATTTTCCAATTCGGACCAGTAGTTCCTGAGATTATCGCGATCAAACATACAATCTCTTCAGTTTTATATTATTAGTAGGTAAGGAAACTGCAATTCAAACACAAATAAAGCGGACGTAACGGCAAACAGAATTATGTTTTATATAGTGAGTCGTGATTTTTGTAAGAGTAAGATTTTCTCTTGTCATAAGTGCGACATCGCTCATAATTATAGGACAACGTGAATAATATTAACTAGGATAAATTCGACCCGTGACCCCTTGATTAGGTATTTATTTTTTCCAAAATTTAATATATAGGTACCTATTATTTTTTTAAATATCTTAGGATAACTAGGCAGATCCTGTACTATAGCACCCAGGCAACTGATAATCATACATACCGACACATTTCTAAATACCAAGTGACTGGAAATTGTACCTACTGAATTGTACATAGGTACGTAGTACTATTACTTATTCTATGACATAGGTAGGTTCATAATATAAGTACCTAAATTAGAGATTAATTATACCCAGACACAACTTGAAGTTAGGGTCACTAACCACTAGAACAATGGGCCAGTCAATAAATCTGATTTTATAAAAAATAACCGACTAGCGGGTTGTATACATCTAAACAATTATACGCAGTTATAAGTTAACCTGAAAGTCCTATTCAAATGAAAAAAAAGTTTGCATTTACGGCTTCACACGAACTATAATAGAAAGGGTGGCTTTGTTTTCACTCCGCATGAATAGTTGGCGCGGGAAGGCTTCACAGAGTGGTGGGGTGCCAGTGCCACCTTCAGTTGAGTAAAAGTCCCCTACCATCGTCTAAACTTGACGCGGGATAAGTGGGGCAACCCACTGCAACCATTAGTTTTTCTTCACTTTATATCACGACCCTTATAATAATAATATCTTGGTACAACTTACACAACGCCATCTGATCCCAAACTAAGCAGAGCCTGTACTATGGCAACTAGACAACTGATAAACATACTTATACATACGAGTATACTAGTATAGTTCATATACTTATTTCTAAAAACATACCTACATATTATAGATGGTTTATTCTGTGTCTGGGTGTAACTTACACCCAGACACAGAATAAACCATCGTGCTCATCACACAAAGTTTTATCCTGGGTTGGGATTGAACCAACGACCAGCTTAGCAGTCAGCGTCACTAACCATTAGATTAACAGGCCTGTCGGAACCCGTGTTTCTGTTGTCCCAGTGTGTAATAAATTCGAGTTGTTAGTTGGTAAGAGATTTAAAATATATGTACGTAATCAAAGTACATTCATGTAACGTTCCTAAAGTGCAGTTATTATGATGAAATGGAAACACTTCGGTTGAATGTGAATAAGTTGCGAAAACATTTTGCTAACAGTATTTCTATTCAACGTCGTTTATTTTATCCAATTATTTTAATTATGTATCTATTAAAATAAGTAGTTAAAAAACATTTTCATTATAACGAATGATATGCAAATGTATAAAATTTATGTAAAATCGGACGTCAGAAAGTTTATAATGTAGCTTCCAAAATTTGACTGACATGACTAACTAACGGGCAAGTTAAATAAAAGTTTGTAATACACGCTTAGTTCTTTAAGGCATTTACGGTATAGTCCAGGGTCCAATAAGTTGGGCGTCTCATAGAAACGAACCTATTCACGAAAATTCGGCTTGATAGAAATTATTTTTATATCAAGAATCTGTATTCCTACTTTTAAGCGTAGGCCCGGGATAACGTACCACATAATTTGTAGGACAATGTTACTGTTAAATTATATTTATATTAACGGAGTGAATAAAAAAAAATCAACTGGTTAGTAATCATTTTTGATGACTCCGTTATCGATACATGTTGGGAGGAGGGGGACTCTTTGACCAAACCATACATTTTGTAGGACAATTTTTTTTTCTTATAATTTAGATATTTATCATAAGTTAGTAATAAATTTTTTAGAATTATCAAATCAACATATTTTATCTCTGCTACCTCTGTTACCTACCACAATCGAAAATTATCGTACAGGAAAAAGTTGGGCGTCTCATCGAAACCAAGCTACTCACGGAAAATCAGCTTGATAGTAATCAAGTGCAAAAAAACAGCCAGGGATCCCGGACTAGTAAGTCCTAGAAAAGGTAGAAACGCCGGTTTTCGCCATTCATGAAAAACGAATGGCCAAAATCGAGGTTTCTACCTTGCTAGTACCATAAATGCTGTTGTCACAAGTTAGTTCTTACAGATTAATATATAAAAACTAGCTGACCCTCGCAACTTCGTCTGCGTCAAATTAATCCGTTTTTGCAAAATATAATATAAATAAGGGTTGATCGTAGAAGGGTGAAAATTCAGGGTTGTATGTATTTTTGAATCCGGTATCATAAAAAAATAAAATTTACCTAAAAATTAAAAAAATATATATTAGGGGAGGACTAGCCTTAACATTTAGGGGGATGAAAAATAGATGTTGTCCGATTCTCAGACCTACCCAATATGCACACATAATTTCATGACAATCGGTCGAGCCGTTTCGGAGGAGTTTAACCACAAACACCGCGACATGAGAATTTTATATATTAGACTAGCTGACCTGCGCAACTTCGTCTGCGTAAATTTTCCCTTTTTTCTTTTTTCTTCCTTTTTTTTTTACAACATTTTTCATTGCTGCTCCGCTCCTATTAGTCGTAGCGTGATGTTATAACCTATAGCCTTCCTCGATAAATGAGCTATCCAACAATAAAATATTTTTTCAATGCCGCCCAGTAGTTCCTGAGATTATCGCGTTCAAACAAACAAACAAACTCTTAGGGGTATGAAAAATATGATATAATGATTCTCATAGATACCGGATAAGCACAAAAAATTTCATCAAAATCGGTCAAGCCGTTTTGGAGTAGTATGGCAACGAAAACTGTGACACGATAATTTTATATATTAGATTATATATTAAAAATGTCTTTGTCAAAAAGTAATTCGGATAAGTTAAAGTTTATAAAAGTAAGAAACGTCATTTTTTAAATTAAAAATGTGCATTGTACAAAAATAATTCCTTCGAGCCGGATTTGAACCAGCGACCTATGGATATCAACTTTATACCTCTACAGTCCACCGCTCTACCAACTGAGCTATCGAAGGCGTATCAGTAGTAGTCAATTTAAGTGTTTGTTTATCCATGTGTTTAGATAATTTGAAACGCATTAAAAATACTGTTGTGTAAAATATTTACGTATGTTTAAGAACTTATTTGAGTTTTTGTGGTAACCTTTCTACCTATGTATGAGTACCTAAATGCAGTTTTTTCAATTTCGGCAATACTGTAGCGTTTTTATATGCTTTGGCACCTAAAATTTCTAAAAAAAAAAATAGCTAAGTAAGTCTACTTCCCAAATAACGTACCTATATTCCTGTTTACTAAAGTCCTGGTTGCAAAAAGTTTCTAAATGGATCAATTACCTATTTGATTGAAACCCGCAACTTCATACTTGTTAGGCACTTGTCTAATGAAGAATCCATATCCATCACAACTGGGTCGACCTTTTCTCAACTAATGTTATCTATAACTACTTAGTTATTAACTCGTCATAACACTACCTCTAACTCTGTTAACTTTGATTAGATTTTGTCGATAATTGATAAATTGCGACTCTATCTAATAAGTTAGGTATAGTAGCTAATGTGTTAGTTAGAACATTAATAACATTTCGGTAAAACATCAAATAAATTACTTCGTAACTTAGTCGTTAAATGGAATTCCAAGAACTACGTGGCTGGTCAAAGTTGTAGGGAGAGGTTGGGAAGCTCTAATTACTGGGCAGGCGATTTAAAATCTGGCAAGTAACCAAATAAATAAAGCGTTACTTTACTCTCTAGCGTCTCGCAAACTTCATTATAATGAACAAATCGAATCAACATCGTTGTTAGGGAAATTGGTGACTGCTGAAATAGGATTTGTTTGTTTGGTAACCGAAATGAAAGCTACAAGGTAAATTTAATAAAGGGAATCGTTAAGAGCCAAATAACGTTATTGGAAAATCAAAACGAGCAAATGAGTTTTCGCTTGGATTTGTCAATTTGTTTAACGATATAGGGAAGCATTCATCTTGGTTTATATTGTCCTAGTTTTAGTAATTGACTGCACTGTTAATTGCTCAGTTCCCGAGTCGACGAGTAATTTGCCTGAAAGCGTTTGCCCGGCATTGTGACAAGTTATTGCTCATATCGTAATGAAAGTTGGTGCCAGTGCGACCAACGAATGATTAACGTGTCGACTAATGGCCATGTTCACCATCATTTTATTTAATTAATTAGTCATTAGGTTCTTCGCATTTTTAGTGTATGATGCACAATTTTTATTACGTACTAACTACTAAGGTACAGTGTACAGCGCAGTTAATTGTCAGACCGTGTAAACTTTCCAACATATGGTAGGTAGGTACTATATGATTCTGGCCCTGAAAGCTGAAAATAACTATTTATGCCTACACCTAATACTTAGGTATGTTTGTTATCCATTACACGTTATCCTGTCAGTTTAATTAATTGCTTAAATGACTATAGTACTTAGGTAGGTACCTACAGGTAGTTAACCATTTTTGTTGTTCCTTTTGTCTAAAATTGTACCTATCATTCTAACAGCGGCTATGGTGATAAATTTCTTTGCTATTGTACCATCAGTGTTCGTATGTAATAGGTGAGGCGATATTAAGTTTCAAGCTTCAAGAGGCCAGACGTATTGCAATCTGCCTGGCACGGTTCCAGGCTAAAGTTCTCACTAAAGGTCTATAGTTGCACACACACATGTCCCGTATAGTATGTCCACATGCCCACAGCATATACCATATTCCTAGGAATGTGTTCTGTTTAAGATAACCTGAGAATTGTTTTTGTATACGATCGATTCCGCTTAGTCAGCCGCTAGCAGGAAAATAAACCGAATTAGACTTACGTAAAACTTATTTTTGTCGAAATGGCAACATTTATTTTTAAGCTACTAGCAATGTTGATTGTACCTATACTTACCTAAAATTAGATATTCTTGCTTGTAAACTTCAAGGGGAATTAAAATTTAATCCCACTTGAATGTATTTAATAAGTACATTTCAGTATGGTAGTGATAAGTGTGTTTTAAATCCTAACTTACTCGGTAGTGTTTTTCCAATTAAACAGTCAATCTAAATTACAAAACCGAACTTATTAATACTGAGAACCGAATAATATTACATAGAAAATGACAATTAAATCTTATTCTAATTAAGTACCCTTTAAGTGTTGAAATACTGCTGGCTATGTGCCTATATAATAAATTTACTGCCGCACTCAGTCATTTAAAGCTAGTGAAGATTTTGTATGACATTTGAAAATGGAATGATTTAAGTACCCATTATACAACTGTGAGTACGGCAGATAAACATAATCTTTAATCAAATATCAATACCTATGATAACTCTTACAATATGACTAATAGCTAAGTAGGTACGTAGGTACCTGTGAAACAGTAAATCGATATTGAAATTAAACAAACTCATCTGTATTGATTGATCCTTGTAAAATTTACTTAATTAAAAAAATAAGTATATGAATGAGAAAAATATAAAATGGCGCAGATTTAGGGAGAGCTTCGCGTCGTTATAACGAGTGGCTGTTCGCCTGAGAGGATAATTTGCGAGTCCCGAGAGGCTTTGATGTTCAGCGGCCTTGGACTAGCATGCGGCGAAGCGTGAGCCGTGCCAACCGCCATTTCTTCATACAAGAACTTGACCTTTATACGTCTCGTATAGGCCTAATGTGTGTGTACCTACATGTTTCATTTTATAAAACTTAGCATTAAGCATAATATCACTCGCTACTTTATTTTCGACTACTCTCCTACTGTACCTACTTATGTATCATGTAGATTCTTTCTTTTCTTTTTCCTTTTTTTTAAAAAGACGACTCCCGCAGTAATGTACACGCCCTGTGTCGTGGGGGACTTTACAAACATACAAGTCACGGACACAATACACCCAGACTCGGAACAACAATTTGTGGATCACACAAAGTGGTGTCCCGTGTGGGAATCGAACCCACGACCTCTTGCGTAGCAGTCGGACACACTCCCACCGCGCCACAGAGGCAGTCAAAGGAGGAGGAGATGTACGTGAACTAAAGATCACGTTACTATTTCATTCTAAAAAGGTCAATCATTCACGGTCTTTCATAGACTATGGAATGCCCTTACACCATGACTACAGCAGTTATCCAATGTCACATTTGCATGGCAGTAGATGACGGCACATATCTATGTTGTATCGAGTTGGAAATCTCAAGACTCCGGAACTTGCTTTCAGCACATTTCTGCTTCCCGCTTGCATTTGGATATTTTGAAACCATTGTTCCCTAAAAGGAATTTGAATGCACTTTAGCAACTTCACTTTAGCACATATTGTACATCTACCTAGTACCTAAATAAATAAATAGTGACTATCCCACATACCTATCGACGTTACTCTGAACGGAACACTACAAGCAGTGCTAGAACACTCATTGCCGACCTTGTTTTTAAGAAGTTCAAAAACGACACATTGTCGACTAGATATACCTACACTCTCCGCTCCTCTCATTATCAAATAGGTAACATCCCGATGAGCTCTAGTGATGTCTTTTAATACAAAATTGCGTCTGGGTGAGATGGTCTACCAGGTAAGGCTCCTAGGTAGATGGAGGAACTCTTCAGTTACTCAGGAGGGTCGAAACTCGCTGTGAGTACCTACCTACGAGTACTATACCCACCTATTGTTTTTTGTAATCTATACATATAATAAAACTGTAAATTTCACGTGTCTGTACATGGCCGAACTTAGTGAAAAAAAATATTAGGAAATGTTCGAAAAGAGTATTTAAACACTTTGCTGCATTTTTAGAAATGTCTGTCTGTCTGTCTGTCTGTCTGTCTGTTTGTTTGAACACGCATCACGCAAAAACTACCGTACAGATTCGGTTGAAATTTTGCACGTGCAATCTAATAGATGCAGATTAACATTTAGGCTATAAATTATCACGCTTTTTCCCATAGGAGCTAAGCAATAAGGGATAATGTCTGTAGCTATTTTTCGTTATAAATCAGTAACTACTAGACGGATCTTTATGAAAATTTGCAGTTTTATAGTAAATACTATAGGACATTATTTACACTATGAATCATTACGCTAACGTCTATGGGGAACGAGTAGCAACGTATTTTTTGTCGCACCATAATGGTTTATCACAAAATTTTCCAGAATTAGACATTATCTATAATTGTAACCCATGGAATACATAACTTCACGCTAAAACTAAAAGGAGCTAAACACAACATTGTTAAGTTTCATAAGAACAGTTATTTTGACGTGGCAAGTAGCGAACAGTATAGCCTCGAAGCTATGCTAGCGGACTTTGACGACGAAGTCGCGGGCTCGAATCCGATGTCTGATTATGTTCTTTTTGTATTTTTGTAAATTGTCGTTATCCTTTTTTAATATTTTTCTCAATGTTTTAGTTATTTTTTCGACCGTCAGTAACTTATTTACTTTGGTTATTATTTTTTTATATTAAAAATCAAGTAAATTGTGCACGTAGGTTAGTTAATTATAGGTATTGCATGCACTGCTGAGAGTAATTAATTAATCGTAGTAGAAATGAAAAACAATATAACATTATAATTAAAAAGTATTCGACATTTTCCAGAAATTATGTGTTCGTCTAAAAAAAGACATTACACACGTAAAAAAAAAACATGTAGCGCCATCTATGAAATCAAATTGTTCACCGTGATCAAATAATTCCTTATTTGTGAAAACATTTATTAGGGTATACGTGCTTGAGATGCTGAGTGGCAACATTCTTGAAAGTAGATGGCGTTGTATTCAATAACGTTCTATACTTAGTAAAAGAAGTTTTAAAAAGAAACACATTGCTATGATTTTTAGAAATGTTTGTCTGTCTGTCCGTTTGTTTGACCACGCATCACACAGGTGCATCGAGGATCATGTTTTGGGGTTATGGTTGGAGATTACGTGTTCATCAATTCAACCATAATGAATGGCTCAACATCGGTCAAGTGTGAGTAGTTCGGGTGACGGGAGGAGGGGGGTCGTTGTTTGTCAACCGTACCTTTAGGGATATCTGACATTTTCGCGGGCATGACACACATGACACGCTCTGTGTTTGCTTACTAAAGTGTTACAGCAGTTTTATTATTAGTATTGCGTTGTAACACTATATGAAATACACCCCATTTTTAGCCAAAATGGCAAAACAGAACCCTTATAGTTCCCTTATGTCCGTCCGTCCGCAGCTTAGCTCAGAGACTGTTAGTGCTAGAAGGTTGCAACTTTTGCATGAATAAATTACTAACGCCGATAAAGTGAAAGAACAAAATCTTGAAAATCATTATTTTTTTAAGGGTACCTCTCTTATATGTAAAGTGGGGATGTGATTTTTTTCTCACCTACCTACCCCATCGTGTGTGGTATCAATACATAGGTCTTTTAAAAAGCGTTTAGGGTTTGTGAAGACTATTTTAAATTAAAGGATTCCTTTGTGTATAATATTAGACTTTATAGCGAACATTTTTGTTAGAGTCAAGTGTCCCCCTGCCAGCTAAATGGTTGATGTTGGGTATGTGAAAAAATTCAGGGTAGTAGTATAAATACTAAAATTATAAGGAAAACTATCACAGTTAAGTACTTAGGCTTTACAAGTTTACGATCACATGAGAAGTAACAACATTTTCGTACAAATTCTATTAAAGATTATTAGGTAATAAGTAGGTATAACGTTGAAAGAATGAAACAAAAACAACAGAAAACCCACTTCTTAAGCCGCACACCAAACTAACTATCTAAAAGAATAGAACAGATCGATTTTTATTTAGGAAGTATTTAGTCAACAGGACTGTTTCCAACATATTTACACATAAGTTATTTCGTTACCTAAACTACCTTAATTTAAACCCGACTTTCACGCGAACGAAGTCGCGGGCACAGCTAGTTAATAAATAATTGTGATGTTTATAATAACGGATAGATAACCTAAGCAAGCACCCATTTTAGTAGCAGATAAATACCTACCTAATAATAGAAAAATGTCCTTTAAGTATAAAATACACCAATTTCTTTGGCAATGAGCGAACCCATTTGGTTGCGCCCTCGAAAATTAACAGATCGCGTGCATACTGGCAAGGCAGAAATTCCCTGACCTTACACCTACAATGTCAATGTTATCTGATCCGGGCCGATAATGTTTATTTGCCTGGGGCGTTGCCGTTCCTACCCAACACTCATTCGCGGTATACCTGTTTGCCACCTTAGTAGCAGAAAATAGAATATTGATGGTGTTTAGCTGGCAAAGTGACTTGTGTTAACGGAAAAGATCTAAACCCTAGGTCACAGATAATATAATACTATACTAGTACCTAGGTTAAGGTACTGGTACTTATCATTTTAGTATTTTCGTCAATTCTAGTAATGGTTGGACTGATTTATACAATTGGAGTTTTGGTTCAACATAAACAAATACCTACACTTCTGTGCTAAAATCTATACTAATATTATAAAGCGGAAGAGTTTGTTTGTTATTGTTTTTAAACTTTCGCGATTTTTATACATATTAATTATATTTCGGGACTTAATCGCGTGAATTATTTAAAGGTACGAACCTTTTATTTACCCGACGTTTCGATCGAATTGCACCGATCGACAGTCGACCCGTGACCACGATCGGTGCAATTCGATCGAAACGTCGGGTAAATAAAAGGTTCGTACCTTTAAATAATTCACGCGATTAAGTCCCGAAATATAATTAGTTTGTTTGTTTGTTTGTTTAAACGCGCTAATCTCAGGAACTACTGGTCCGATTTGAAAAATTCTTTTTTTGTTGGATAGCCCATTAATCAAAGAAGGCTAAATAATTGGATAAAATAAACGACGTTGAATAGAAATACTGTTAGCAAAATGTTTTCGCAACTTATTCACACTCAACCGAAGTGTTTCCATTTCATCATAATAACCTGCACGTTAGGAACGTTACATGAATGTATTTTGATTACGTACATATATTTTTAATCTCTTACCAACTTACAACTCGAATTTATTACACACTGGGACAACAGAAACACGGGTTCCGACAGGCCTGTTAGTCTAATGGTTAGTGACGCTGACTGCTAAGCTGCAGGTCGTTGGTTCAATCCCAACCCAGGATAAAACTTTGTGTGATGAGCACGATGGTTTATTCTGTGTCTGGATGTAACTTATCTATACTAATATTATAAAGCGGAAGAGTTTGTTTGTTTTGTTTGTTTGTTTAAATCACAGGAACTACTGGTCCGATTTGAATTTTTTTTTTTTTGATAGCCCATTTATCGAGGAAGGCTATAGGCTATATAACATCACGCTACGACTAATAGGAGCGGAGCAGCGACGAGAAATGTTGCAAAAACGGGGAAAATTTACGCATACGAAGTTGCGCGGGACAGCTATTGTATAATAAGTACTATGAATTTGAGTTGACCTGATCTTTGAATCGGATGGTATTAATATGTCGCGTCGCAGGTAAATTTCTTAACAGCCATAACATAACACAAACGGCGTGGGCATTTTAAATAGATATGTTTTACAAAATGCTTATCGCAAATTGTAGATTAATTTCAGTGTATCAACGTCAACTTTGATGTTGTAGTAGGGTGACCATGAAAATAAAGCTTTAACTAGCGGACACCTCGCGGTTTCCACGTAGTTCCCGTTCCCGTGGGAATACAGGGATAAAAAGTAGCCTATGTCACCCGTAATATACACTGTAGCTTCCCAACGCTGAAATATTTTTTGAAATCGATCCAGCAGTTTTTAAGTTTATTCGTTACATACAAAAATAGATATAGACTATATCTATACCATCACCACCACCTTAGGTATCTATTTGAAATGGAATAATAGATAACTTTATTTATTTGCTTATTAAAACTTAAAATTGATGTTTTTACATATTGTTATGCCGCGGCCATTTGTAAACGTTGGTAAGTAATATCTAGTTATACTTACAAAATGACGACAGTTTCAATTCAGCGTAAGGCATTTTGTAAAACTGATTAAATGCCGACAGTTACAAAACATAATATGAGAGAGTATTCTTTATGTAAGTAGGTACGAATGTAGGTATTCATTTCAATATACCTAGATAATTAAAATAGGTACCTACCTACTTTTGTCTATGAAAAACTTCTATTTGTATAAGTTTTAGGTAGGTACGGGTTATAGGAAAAAATAATTCTCTTTCATTCTTCTGTTTACTTTACATTAAACATTTAGACAGGTTGATTAAAATTGCGTAGATACAGACAAGATTTAAATAAACAGTAGCATTTGTGTGGGCAGACATTGATTTAATTCACTTTGTATTTGATCACTTTCTTTAAGTTAATATCTTCTATTTAATTAATGAGTGTAGAAGGTCAAGTAGAAGTTATACCTAACTCATTCAGTTTTGACCAAAAGGTAGCTGTCTATTTCTGTAGTATTTATTGTTTAAATGTGTACCTATTTATGTAAGTTTATCTGCTTATTATTATAACATTTAGGGAGCGCTAAATGTAAAGGAACGACTGCTAACAAGATTTAAAACGAGCGGGTGTCCTTAAATTGCTTTCAGTTGGCTGGAAAAAATGCGTATCGTGTCTGCGAATGGAGTCCTCTTATTGAGTTTTCCCTTGTTCACACCACTGAAATATCAGGTCACCAAACTTTATTAACATGTGTAGCGAGGTCGGCTTATTTTGTTTCTTTAATGAAAGTGTGCGAACGATATTCATGGCAACAACGTCCCTCATTGTCTTTGTATCAGGCATTTCAGCAAATGACCTCGGCATCAATTGTGTGCATCTAACCGGTGTATGCAAACTTCACCTCGTCGAAAATTACTGATGTAACTACGTACTTATCCAGCCCTTGTTACAGCTAAAAATATTACCTATCAATTTACATTCTTGACGTGATAACGTCTTATAAATCGATGACCGGCTGCACTCACGAAAAAGTGTGACGTTACCGCTTACATCGCGTTCCGACTGCTGAGTTGCTAGTCCACTAAAGCTGTCACAGGCACGGTTGATTATTACAATTTCATCAATGTTTTGGCGATTGCAGAGACATGCGAAAAAATATAAAAAAAAATAAAATCAAAGTTTTCTTATACGTTATTACGTAACATTATCGCCCGTGAACAGACTTTACAGCCAACCATTTTTTTTAAGAACAATGAACTTTAAAGATAAGCTATGTGTTGTAAAATCAAAGGAAAAAAAACGAGCACATCACCGATTTATGAAATTTTCCCTGGCTTACTCCTACGTTTTGTGTCCACACCATACACTTATTTCATAATTTCTAGGACAACTGTTCGTACACTTAAAATTTAAAACCTCCCCAGAAAACGAATACTTTCCAGAAAATTAAAGAACTAGTTTAGTTCAGATGGCACTATGGCTATGTTTGATAAATTTTCATGTTTATGATAATAATGAATATGATGATGTTTATAATAATGCGTTCATCTCTATTTATTTAATTAGGGTAGCCAACAAGGTATACACCATTAACATTCCTAGAACTTATACGAGGGTTAAAAGTTTCCGGATACTCAAAAATCATACATGATTACGGGGTAAATGGTCAGAGGAATATGTCAAGTGCGGTAGGATTAACACTCTTTTATAACTAAAATAGTGATATGATACTGGGATCTCTCGGCAGAAGTGTATGTAAGTCGAATTCCTCACTTCAGCAACTTGTAACTCCGAGATGACTGGGCTCTTGAGGCACAAAATATCACATACTTATATGCTAGTTAATTGTTCTTTGACTCTGTAGTTAAAACACTAGCGCATTTTCTAAAATGTGAGATATGTTTCCCACGTTTAAGAAAATCCCAGGAAATTAAAGAAGAATCATTTCCATTGTCGGCTTGATACGGGATTATAATTTATAAATTAGACCCAGTTTCGTTACCTGTCTGTTCACAATTCACCTTAATTTTATCTACTTGACATTTGCACTAAACCCCATGTCTTCTGCCTCTCCTTGTTTTTTTACTGTTAGTGCTAGAAAGCTGTAATTTTGCAAGGATACATATTATTTACCCCTACAAAGTGAAAGAATAAAATATTGAAATAAAAAAAAAATATCACCTACCCCATCGTTTGTGGTCATCATTAGATAGGACTTGTAGGGGTTGTGAATAGTGTTTTAGCTTTAGGAAGCCTTCTCTGAGCTAAGCTGCGGAGGGACGGTCGCACTGATGGACATGGCGAAACTATAAGCCCAACAGAAAACCCACTTCTTAATCCGTATTATTCGGATGGGGAACTACGGAACCCTATATTGTGTGTGGCCCGACATACCCGTTTTTTTTAACTATGAATCATCACATAATTCACATCTAATAGGTACTTTTTTTTTTAGAGATAACTAGCAATGTGGGTTTGAGTCCCACATTACTAGCAAACATTGTTAACCCCTCCAGCTAAGCTCAAAGGCTTGTGTTAGGAGTGGGTTCACGTCGCGTCGGTAGGATAATGGGTAGGATTTGAATCCGCGACCTCGCGATTGCGAGACCGATGCCTTATCCATTAGACATTATACTTAGGTAGTTGTTTTTAATTTAAGTACTACCTTATCTTCTTTAGAGTTTAGATGCAATGTTTATAACAGAGATTTGTTTTTAATGATTGACCCTTTTAACACAAAATTCGATTTCGAGTCCCGGCTCTGTCAAGTGACTTTTAGAAAAAAAATTAATGCAGATATTTATACTTCTAAAAATAAAATAAATGTTTTAAGAATGAAAGAATGTATTTCAGTAAAATTCGCTTACTCAGTTATTTAGGGTACCTTCCCTCTAGGGGCATTGGTTTCGTCCACCATATATGACGATTTTAAGCGGTCAACTGCAATTCGTTGCGACTTGCCTTATATCTCGACATCAAAATCTTTTGCCTTTATTGCAACACCAAGAGGGCCCGAGTATGGCGTTTGGTTTGCTCTTTGTGGAGTTCCCAGGCGGACTGAGGTCTTTGGGCATATAGAAGGTTTTTAATGTAGGTATTCTCTTTGGTTGTGGCACCAATCTTCGCACGTGTGCCAAAGGCGATTGGTAAAGGAGGGCAGTTTAGACCTCCTTTAACATCGCTCCTTGCCCGAGTCCGAAGAGAAGGGCATACGAAATGGTGGTAGGTGCTTGCATCCTCATTCCAGGCGCTCCGTATACCAAGAAGAACCCAGAGTAGGACCGGTAATGGCGGCCTCGAGCTGCTTGTTCATTCTTTCCACAAGTCCATTGGCTGCTGGATGTTACAAAGTGGTAGTGTGGTGTTTCACACTGACTAACGTGACGAGCTCCTTGAAGGTGTGCGATAGGAACGGTTTACCGCGGTCAGTGGTTACGTGTCTTGCACCACCGTAGCGAGAAAGCCAACAATTTGTCAGAGCGGCAACACAGGATTCTGCAGTCGTTTTCTGGAGTGGGTGTACCTCAGGCCAACGGGTAAGACGGTCGACAATTGTGAGGCAGAATCTGTTTCCTGACCTGACTGGCAGAAGTCCGATTAGGTGAAGGTGAATGTTTCGAAAACGGGCTGATGGTGGAGTAAACATCACGGGTGGAGCTGAGATGTGCCTAGTGATCTGGGAATGTTGACAACTCTGACATTCCTTAGCCCATTGCCGACAGTCACGTCGTATTCCTGGCCAAACAAACCGTTGAGTTACAAGTTGTGTACTCCGTCGAATGCTTGCTTCCGGAAAGAAGGGCGTAGATTCGGATGTTGAAACGTCACAATATACGTCTATGTTTCTGATCTTTTTAGCTTTTACAGGACTAAAGTGGAACCATTTTTCAATAACTCGCTGTCAGTATCTTGCTCGTTAGCTGGCGATTGGTATTCAATTGGCATTGTAACCTCTTCGATTCGCGATTAGTGGTCTGCAACTACATTATCTACTCCTGAGACATGTCTAATATCTGTTGTGAATTGATTGATGAAGTCTAAGTATCAGAACTGACGCGGTGAGCAGTTTTCGCGTCATCGTCCTGAGAAAGCAAACACCAATGGCTTGTTGCCGGTAATGACTGCGAATGTTCGCATTTCAACCGAATACCGGAAGTATTTTATGGCCTCATATGGCCCGCAGCTGGCGATCATACTGTCTGTGCTTTCCCTAACGTGGACTGAGCTTCCTGGACAAGAAATCTCGAACTTCCAACCATCTTTGTGGCGCTGTTGGATGACTGCTCCTATCGCTGAGTCTGAGTCATCAGTGTAAATTGCTAGTTAAGCTTGCGAGTCAGTCATGATGCGCCAGGAGTGTGGCTTCCGAAAGGCTGTTTTTGCAATCCAAATGCTTTGATTGTTGCAATTAAAAGCCTCCAAGAGAGCAGGAGTAATTTCAATCGCTTGTGATTTATTGTGGGGCGCTTGTATAGCAGCTGCATTTGGAATCAGTCAGCAAAAAAATAAGCGCGTCAAGGAAACATTTTAATTCCGTGATGGTTTCTGGAGCTAGATACTCCTAGATTGCCTGTTCTTTTGTTTTCAACGACTGGATTCCTGCTGCTGAAATCTTGAACCCAAGAAAGTTGACCTCAGACAGTCCAAAGTTACACTTATTAGTGTTTAACAGGACACCATATTGTGCCAATCTTGTAAAAAGCGGCTTCAGATGGTTCAAATGCTGGGTGCTGGTGCTGACGAGAGTATCGTCCGAATATCCATAACAAAAGTCATGTCTTAAGTCTGTCTTAGGTATATCCTCGTGGAAGGCCGGAATCTGGTTATAGGCCTTCAATAGATCAATGTTAGAGAACACCGAAACACATTTTTTTACTTAACCTAAAAAGCCGGTAAAGGGGTTTGGGAAAGCTACCCATAAGGGGGTCTAATAAAGTATTAAAGTTCGTATGAAAAACCGTCAGTTGTGCAGTTGATCTATAAAATTTTGATGTTGAGTAAAAATTAAAAAAGTCATGTTTAGTGTGATGTCAAAATTCAACTCCTTAGTGGGTGAAATGAAGGTTGAAATGTTTTTTAACTTCTACCCGGAACGGATTAGGAATACTACCTTTAAGCCAAACACATCACCAACTGGACCTCACAAAATTTGACTCCCTTTGTCGCAGAGGGCGAAACGAATTAGACTCCTTTGAGAAAAAGATGACCTCATACCACAACACACAGGGTAAAATGAAGACGAGTGTTTTGCCCTTTGGTTAAAAAAAATACCTTCTTCACTAATTTGACTTGATTTTTTTTACAATAAACGCTTGTTAGCTATCCGCTTATCCTGTTGCCAAAATATACTCTTGTTAATTGAATTTGGTGAGCTTAAAATGAAATTTCATTTCATTAATGTCTGAATTAAATAAATTCAATTAGTAAATTGATATTAAGTTTATTTGGTGACTATGGTACTTCAATTAATTTACATTAAAGGATTGAAAATTGTTTGTGCGCGAATTTGTTAGATTTCCAATTTTCATACAACGTAGGTACTAAATCATTTTTAGGGTTCCGTAGCCAAAATAGCAAAACAGAACCCTTATAGTTTCGCCATATCCGTCGGCTTAGCTCACAGACTGCTATTGCTAGAAGGCTGTAATTTTGCATGGAGACATATTACTGACGCTGACCAAGTGAAAGAATAAAATCTTAAAAAACATTTTTTTTGGGGTTACCCTACATGTAAAGTGTGATGTGATTTTTTTTCTCACCTACCCCATCGTGTGGGTATCATTAGGTAGGTATTTTAAAAACGTTTCGGGGCTATGAAGACCATTTTTAGATTTAGGGATCCGTATGTGAAATGTTAAGCTTTAAAGTGCAAATTTTTCAACCGACTTCAAAAAGGAGGAGGTTCTCAATTGTATGTTTGTTCACCGATTACGCAAAGACGGCTGGACCGATTTAAAAAAAAAAATATTGTGTTTGAAAGGGGTCCAAGTTGGTCCTATTGTCATCAGATCACGATCTGCTGATGTGATCCTGGAAAAATCGAAGGAACTCTTAAAATATGGCACACCTAAAGTGATTTAGGTATATTTCATAGTGATTCATGCATTTACTTTTAAAAAGCACCAATGGGTGAAGTGGAACTGAAAGAAAAGTAAGAAAAGAAAGAAAACAGTACATTTATTTAGAACTGATGATGAAGACCACAAATTACGATCGAACCTATTCAATATTTCACCGTTTTGCGATTCAGTTACTTTAATATGGTATTGAGTAGCACTTTATTCTCGTCATACTACTTTTATACAATGTAATAGAGCTGATAGTGAATTTCTCAATAATTAAGGGCCCTGCATCGGGGCAAGCATTATTTTGTAAAAGGATTTGAGCAGTTGACATAAGCCTATTGTAACTTAAGTGAATTACAAACCAACCCACTAAAAAGTGAGAAATAAAAACTTTTATACAAAAAAAAATACCGACTTAGTTGCCTTGTATTTATTTTTGAAGTCGGTAATATTTTTTTGTATAAAAGTTTTTATGTTAGAGTCAAGTGCCACTGCCAGCTAAATGGTTGATGTTGAAAAAAATTACCGTAGGTCACGGTAGTAGTATATATAGTAAAATTAAAAGGAAAACTATCACAGTTAAGTAGGCTTTACAAGTTTACGAGTAACGCCTGATCAAATAAGTAACAAAATTTTTATACAAATTCCATTGAAAATTTCTTAAATAACGTTGTTAGTAGTAGTTATAAAACAAAAACAACAGAAAATCCACTTCTTTAATAACATTATTAATGGGAGTTTGCAGCTACGGAACATTGTGCATGGCCCAACATGCAATTGCCAGTTTTTTATTAAGAAATTTATTTTGGATCCCTTACTAATATTTTTTCTTAGGTGGTATCTATTATGTAAGTAGGTTGGGGGAATCCGGGAGAGTTTCCCAGGGGGGAAACAATAGCCACTGCTCATAGAATCATAGTGTCACAGTTACTATCTATTGCTATGTTACAGCATTTCTTAGAAGTCACACGCTCCTCCTATACCTTACCCGTGACACGCCCGGGACGTCTTTGCGTTCGGCAGTTAAATTAGTCCTGTACAAAATGCACAGAACTATAGGTAAGTACTTACCGGGTACGAAAATGAATAATTCATCAAGAATAAACTGCAAAATGCTCTCCTATAAGCTTAAATAATAATAATAATATCTTGGAACAACTAATTCAACGCTATCTGATGACAAACTAAGCAGATCTTGTATTTATAACTTACTAGCTGACCCGCGCAACTTCGTCTGCGTAAATTTTCCCCGTTTTTGCAACTTTTTTTTTTGGTGCTCCGCTCCTTATTTCTCCACTATTTAATGGATGTTATTATACATATAAAACTTCCTCTTCAATCACTCTATCTATTAAAAATAACCGCATCAAAATCCGTTGCGTAGTTTTAAAGATTTAAGCATACTGGATATAGGGACAGAGAAAGCGACTTTGTTTTATACTATGTAGTGGTATATTTCTAAATATATACATATTATAGATAAATAACACCCAGACACAGAACTAACCATCTAGCTCACTACACAAAGTTTTATCCTGGGTGAGGATCGAACCCACGACCTCCGGCTTAGCAATGAGGGTCACTAACCACTAGACCAACAGGATATGTTTTCTTCCTGTAAAATGTGTCAAATTGTTAAGTTCATGATTACCTACTAATCTAATCATGGTTGAGCAGTGTGGCACCGGCTTAAGAATAATACCATCCCATCTCTTCCCGTGGGTGCCGTCAAGGCGACTAAGGGATTTTACACCTGAGGACGGGCAGCATCATTTGCGTACTTTAAAGCCTACTGCGATCGCCAACCCGCCCGCAAATACCCTCAGGATCTATAATTATTAGGTTCTACTAGGGAGACCTGTGCCCAGCAGTGGGACATCATATGGGTTGATATATAATCTTAATAATTGATAGAAGTAGAATTAGAGTGTGGTACCTATCCCTACCAACGAGACTGAACACTCCTAAGCACAGGCTTTGCTTAGCCTAGTTAGGAAATACAGAAACTCAATTTATATGTATGTAAAATCCTGTTGTTTCTCAAACTGACGTAGGTACTACACGCTGTATTTACTTGACATAAATAAAAAAATATATTATTTTATATACTCATGGTTGATCCGATAATTTAGAAAAACAAAAAGACAGATACAAATGATTAAAGTAACCGAATCGTAATAATTACAATGATCAAATACACACATCAAAAGTGTCTAGGGATCAAGCATTTTTATGCGGATTTCTTGAGATTGAGATGTGGCTTTGTAATAAATTTATGATTTTATAAATTTATATGGATCCTTTTTGGTGCATTTCATAATTTGAATCAGGAACTGTGAATCAAATTCGAGTAAAAGATGAAAATCAGCTGTCAATATTTTCCCTATAAAAACATACAACGCATTGAAGACATTATTAGTGCTACTGTTTCCCTACTACTGATTAAAACCAACGTTATTATGGAGCGGCGACGTCATTTAAGCAGGGAAGAAATGCTCAGAGCCGTGGGAATGATAGAAGCTGGTTCCCGGCAACGTACTGTGGCTTTAGCTCTGAATACAAGTCAGAGTGTTATCAGTCGACTTTGGACACGTTACCGAAGCACTGGTACCGTGGCTGAGCGCCATGGAGGACGGTATCGCTGCACCACACGGAGACAAGACCGATACATTCAAATCTTAACTCGAAGAGGTCCAACAATAACCGCCATGATGTTAGCCGTGAGGCTTCATCACTCTTCAGGGAACTTAATTAGCGACCAAACAGTCAGAAACCGCTTGCATGAAGTGAACCTTCATTCCCGAAGACCGCTACGGGTACCACCTATAGCAATGCACAATCGTAGGATTCGATATCAATGGGCTCTTGAACACAGAAATTGGGCAGAAGAACAATGGCGTTTCGTGTGCTTTTCTGATGAGTCTCGTTTTGGTATGAGACCGGATACAAGACGTATACGACACTGGAGAACCCCTGGACGCCAACAGCGATTAAAATCCTGCCAGGAAGTCCATCCTTATAGTGGTGGAACCATCATGGTATGGGCGGGTATTTGGATCGGCGGAAGAACTGAGTTGATTTGGATCAGAGGCAACCTCAACGCTCAAATTTATGCTGAGACGATTGTATCAGACGTCATCGTTCCTCTACAAGTGCAAATCGGTCCCTTATTTCAGTTAATGCATGATAATGCACGACCGCACACCGCAAGAGTTGTAAGACAGACTCTCGCCGCAGCTAACATCAATGTCCTGCCCTGGCCTGCTCAGTCGCCAGACTTGAACCCGATTGAGCATGCATGGGATATGCTACAGAGAAGAGCTCTGCCGAATATGGAGGGTATCCAGTCGCAAGAAGACCTTTTTTTGTTGTTGCAACGAACATGGGCGGCCATTCCACAGCGTGATTTGGATGAACTCATTTTGAGTATGCCAAACCGATGTTCTTGTGATGTTAGTGTTCGCGGTAGAAACACGGATTATTAATTGTTTAAGTTACCCAATAAAATTTTAAAGAAAACTGTTATTTCAGTCTTTTTTTCGAACTTTAATGTTAGTGGTTCAAATGTCAAAAATCCCTTTATTAGGAAAATGGCAAATTTCTTTATTAACGCAAAGGTGACTTGGTTTATCGTTACTGTGACAAACGAAAACACTTTATTTGATGAATCCTTAAAGAAATAAAAAAAAAAAAATCAATCAGGAGAAAAGTTATTGCAAAAATATATGTTGATCCCTAGACACTTTTGATGTGTGTACATATAAAAAGCCGACAAATAATAACAATGTTTTTGTTATTGTTGGTCAATTTTAGAACTGTAGGTTATCTATTCTCTGTATCTGCAAATGAAAGACTATCAATGCTCGCGGAGGAGAGTCGAAAAACAATGATTTTAGCCAAACTATTAGTTAACGAGTGTCAATAAAAGTTTCAGAAGAGCTTCGGTGAACGACCGTGGATTAGCAATAAGGCGTCTACGAAGAAATGTCGGTATCTACGATTATAGTGAGATTAATGAGGATATCCGAGGTCTGCGTATTTTAGGTAAGTAGGTAGGGTAGGTATATACCTACGTGTTGTCAATATGCTATTCTACTTGTTTATTCTACGTCTTCAAAGATTATCGGACTCGCAATCGTGTGGCCTCAGCCCTACCTACTATACTACTGACGACGTGAACCCACTCCTAACACAAGCCTTTGAGCTTAGCTGGAGGGGTAAACAGGATTTCTAATAATATGAAACCCAATCCCACATTGCTAGTTATCTTAAAAAAAATACAGAATTTAAATTATGTAGGTACCTACGTATTAGAGTATAGTAAGTAAGTAGTAGTAGTAATAAGAATATTTTGATTGTGAATTTGTGCACAGGCAATGTCAAGAACAAAAGGTAGAGACATAAACGTTGTTTAGCTCAGAACATAATAATATGAAAGTAGTTATCAATGTTCTGTGTGGTTTAAAAGTCTCTGTGGCGCGGTGGGAGTGTATCCGACTGTTACTCAAGAGGTCGTGGGTTCGATCCCCACCCAGGATAAAACTTTGTGTGATGAGCACGATGGTTTGTTACAGCAAGATATACGAGTATTTTTGTATCGGGTTACCTCTATACAATTACATCAGCTGATTGTGTTGTGTGATAGGTAGGTAGGTACTGTAAGTACGTAAACATTCAGAGCAAATTATACATGCACAAGATTAAACGGTCGATAATTATTTAACTTTTGAAGAGAGAATAAATAATACAAATGTTCAGGATTAAGGTACAAACGCCATTAATTCGGCATGGCCCGCACCGTGGACTGGGACTGACCTACTCGATCACTGGAAATACAGACTGCTTCATTAATTTTCTTTTATTAGACAGAGTAGGTGTAGGTCGGTATCGGTAGTTACCAATTCTGTTGTTGTTATTTCTACTAGTATAGGCGAACCGATAAAAGCAACATATTTTTTTATCACTAAATAGGTAGGTATGCATCTATTAAAGTATCACGATTTTGATTAGGTATGTTTTAATTTATTTTTAAGTTTTTATAATGCCAGTGAAGTAACCAGGATAAGTACCTAAACAAGTGCATATTTTCTACATTTTCAAATGAAAACTAGCATTTTGGTATTGTCGCGCTCATTTTGTATGACGCACGAGAAATATGAGAACAGAAGGTAAAAATATTGAAATAATAAACAAGGTCTAGATCTATCATGGGCCATGGACAACATCTGATGACAGTACCCAAAGGCGAAGGTGACAAAGACATTTTACGAGAAGTTAATGATACAGTTTTTGTCAGAAAATTACATCATACTTGGAAAGTGGTAGGTACCTAGTTGCATGACTAATGGCTGGTCTTAATTACTTATCTCTATATCCTCTCTTATGTTAACTGTCTGTTGAATAGCTACCTAACTCTAGTAGCAAAACTCATATTCGTGCGTTTCTATAACATGACAGGTTTTCATGATAAGAACCTGTCGTGTCATTGTGATTGGCCCTAACTTATAGATGAAATTTCATCTATAAGTTAAAGCCAATCTCAATTACTCGCGAACCGTACCGTAGCGACAATAGTCAGTGTATGTTTCCGACGACTGACGTATTCTGCGCGCACAACTCCCTGACTAACTATGACTATTGACCTATTGACCAACTATATTGTCGCATCGGATGCACGGAAATTAACCCTTATTGAGATTGGCCGATAATTGCAATTTTTAATTTAGCAAGCTTTTAGCTGCATCGGGCTGTAAATTATCCAGTACTTCCACTAAGAATTTATATTAGAGTTTCCTTTCTCGTGCATCATACGTGTAATAAATACTTTATTCTTGGATATAATTTGATATCTTTAACACCCATTTAAAGTTGTTTTCCATAGACTAACTCCGATGAAACTAGACATAGTTATAGAAACAGTTTGAACTATCGTAAAGATCGTAGACTATTTTCTTCTCTGCCCTACCTACCAACGAAGGAACATAGAACCTAAACTAGTTAGTACTTACGTATATTAAATGCTTCATTTAATTCAAGCAAGCTGTACCTATAAGCCTCAGAGAAGCCTCATAATAGATTAACACGGTATAGGCACATTACATAAAGTTACCTACCTTTGTTTACAGGACACCTAAAGAGACAACAACATAAGCGGGTAGGACATCATTGTGTTGCCCAAAGTCTCCGGTGGCACTTAATGGATTCTTGACACGCTTCAGCTCTCTGAGACAGTGGACAGATAGCCATTGTTATCGCTATATTTGCGAGAAAGGCATTGTTCACCCTGAACGAAGCAGAGGTGAAATTATAAATACAGTACCTAATTATCTCGTACATATCTAGCAGTTAAGCTGTGTGTCGTAAATCTTTGACACACGTGGTTACTTACTGCGAATCGATCGTAAAAAGACGCATTACAATTTATTTAAATCGTAATACTTCTTATTGTCTGTTGTCCTCATTTGTTTACGGGATAGGTATTACATTAGGTAGGTATTTTATCGTTTTGAAAGTCAACATAATTTTATTGTCCGCCTTTCTATAAGTTAGGTTAATGGAAAGTGCATTTTCTAGGTTCCTACTTATCTTGGTATAAAACATGTAGGTATTTTAATCATAGTCTATCATGTATAGCCTACGATCAAAATAATAATTCGAGTTATGTATGTCCTGACCTAGATACCTCTTTAAAATGCCATCAAAAAAGTGCCTAAGCATCTCTAACTTTTTTGAGGGAATTGATTTTACCCACATTATCATTATTTTTAGTAGATAGTAGAGATGTTTAAAGGTACGAACCTTTTGTTTACGCGACGTTTCGATCGAATTGCACGTCGGGTAAATAAAGGTTCCCTTTAAATATTTCACACGTTTATATTCCAATATGTGTAAACATCGCGAAAGTTTAAAAACAATTATAGTAGAGATGGGCCGGAATTATTTTTACCTTCGGTTTAACCGAATTTCGGCAGCTTGAACCGAAATTCGGTATTCGGTCGAAATTCGTTTCAAATGCCGAATATTCGGTGTAATAAAAATGACGAAAATACTCCCCGACTAATAGAAGGTAAGTGGTAAGTAACCTAAGAAAATCCGTCGAGGTCTACCATTCACAAAAAAAGGGCAGTACGTTTTTGTTCGAACCGAAGTTCGGTCGAATTTGCATTTTTACCGAATGTTCGGCTGAAGTTCATATTCGGTTCAAACCATCACCAGACTAGATAGGATCTACCTATACTATTAACAATCTGTTTTTAATCTCATTCTGATCTAGTAAACTAAATCTTTAAATTTAACTAGCTGTTACGACTCTGCAGTTACAATTTCTAGTCGAAAGTCTAATTCCTTAAATTAAGGAAGACACTTCTTTAATCAAGCCTTGGGCACGTAAGTACAAAATTGTATATTTCTGGTGGTGAGAAAACTCTTTTAAATCCTAAAGTACTTAGTATTTAAGTATACCACTGGTACACACTGATGGAGCAATTTTTACGCAATATTCATTTTGTAAAGCTGTCGAGTCAGGAATTTTGAAACAATTTGTTTGTTTCGAACCTAGCAAATGTAGGTTAGGTACCCTAAAAGCTGTGTAGGTGCGTTTTGACTTTTTTATCGTATTACAATCTACTTATTTTGTATAGGTAGGTACTTAAAGTTGAATATTGTACTGCAAAAAGCTGCTTTTCTACCTAAACTATTATGGCTTGTAACTCGTAGGTAATTATATAGTACATTAACAACGTAGTTCAAGTATTTAAGGTAATTACCAAATATAAGTATTAGGTTAATACTTAAACTTATTATAGCACTATTCCAGCTATTGAACTTTTTTTTTATTTTATTTTATTTATTAGGTTCACCAACAATTATTTACACTAACAATACATTAAAAACAAAGGTAAAATACGACAAAGAGTGTAACAATCACTTATAGGTAAACACCACATGCACTAATTAAAGGAGAAACAATTATAGACTAACCCTACCATACACACATACCAACATTGTAAAAACTATAGTTTTAAAATTAAAGAGAAAAAAAAATACATAGTAGAACATAAAACAACAAAGAAAAATACTGCAAGGCTAACATATCTATAGCAAACAATTCAAAATTCTAGATTTAAGTTTCGCAAGTGAATCGAAGTGAAGGTCTATTTGATCACTGCAATGATTTAAAACCTTACTGAATCTTGCAAATGGCGAATTGCATCCTAAAACAGTCCGCCTGAATGGGGGACAGAGTGGGGTAATTGAGTTGCGAGGGAGTCTTGAGGGAACACGTAAATTAAAATAAGGTAGCAATATGGGGCAGTCAACATATTGTTTAAAAATTTTACAAGCAAATAAAGCATCATTAAAGCATCTCCTCTTATCAAGAGTGACTAAGGCGAAGTGCTTCAATCGGGCATCATATGACTGAATTTTTTTTGATACTCCATTAGAAAATGCTAGATGCCACAGGAAGCGTTTTTGAACGCGTTCTATACGCAGACTATGTAAGGCATAATGAGGCCGCCATACCACACTACAATATTCCAAATGACTTCTAACCAAACTATTATAGAGGATAATTTTAGATTTGTTATGATTAAAGGCTTTACAATTTCTAATTACAAAGCCCAACATCCTTGAGGATTTTTTTATTATTTTGTCCAAGTGCGGGATAAAAGTTAGCTTTCTGTCAAACAAAACTCCAAGATCATTTATAGTATCTACCTCGCTGATTGCGATTAAATTAATGTTATAAATAGATTTAATTAAGTTATGCTTCCTAGAATATTTAACGTGATAACATTTTTTTGGATTTAAAAACATTTCATTATTACTACACCATTCGATAAGCCTATCGAGGTCTGATTGTAAGTAACAAACATCTTCTTCAGACGTAACTATTCTTAGGAATTTGAGGTCATCAGCAAACATAAAAATCTTGGAGTGGTGAAAACAAGCAGGTAAATCATTAATAAAGTAGTTAAATAAAACTGGGCCCAATATTGACCCCTGCGGTACTCCAGAAGAGATTTTATGTATTGTGGATTGAAATCCGTTAATTACAACATAAAAAGATCTATCTTCTAAATATGAGCTTATCCAATCAAGCAAGCTCCCTGTGAAACCATACGCAACCAACTTGCGTACTAGAATTTTATGTGGAACTTTGTCAAAGGCTTTGGAAAAGTCAGTATAGATTACATCGGCTTGGTGACCAGAATCAATAGCCGTTATCAGTGTCTCAGTGAATGGTACTAGATTCGTGCTTGTGGAACGTGCTGACACAAATCCGTGTTGGTGATCACTTAGATATAGTTTCAAGTGATCTTGAAAATATGGACAGATTATTGATTCGAAAAGTTTGGCAAATGTTGAAAGAACTGATATCGGTCTATAATTGTGAATGAAATCATCATTGTCTGATTTGTGAATAGGGACTACTTTGGCCATTTTCCATTTGTATGGAAAAATGCCCGATGACAAGGACTTGTTAAAGATCAATAACAGGGGATGGACCAATTCGGATGCGCATGCTGTTATAAAGATTGGTGGTATTCCATCTGGACCTGTTCCTTTTTTAGTATCCAGAGCTTTTAACCTTATAAATAAGGATTCGGCGTTTATGATAGGCCTGATCAAAGATTGGCTGTATTTATTTAATAACATCAAAAACTCAGAGTCAATAAGGTCATGTCTTAGATTTACATTAACGCTGTAAACGGAAGAGAAATACGTCGCAAATAACTCACAAATCTCTGTACCTTCAGATGCAGTTGTTGATCCGTCCGTCATTGTCATCGGATAGTTACTTGTACCGCCTCGTTTTGCCTTTATGTATGCCCAAAATACCTTAGGATCTGTTTTCAGCTCATTTTCCACCTTACTATTATAATCCTTATAACAGACTGTTGCTAAATTATCACATTGTTTACTAATTATTTTTAATTCGATTTTATCCAAGGGATTCTTATACTTATGGTAGCGTGTCCTTATTTTATTTTTGGCATTTAGTAATTTTATTAAGTTTTTGGTAAACCAAGGGGGAAATTTACGACTTTTAGGCACTCGATACGGTACAAATTTTTCTATAACAGTATTAAGAATTGCATAAAAACACTCAACCATCTCATTCACTCCATCTAGCCCCCCGAACAGGTCAAACCAATTAATTTCCCTTAAGATTTTTTTAATAGGTGTATAATTTGCTGTATAAAAGTTAGGCTTGATGTTTACATTGTTATATGGTAACCTTGCTTGTTTATTAAAATAGATTCTTACTTCTAGTGGAGGGTGATGTTGGTCAATATTACAAAGGGGGTTATAGCTTTCTAATACATCACACAAATAATACGTCGAAAGGACGAGATCTAGAGTACGACCTGCAGCATTTGTTACACAGTTGAGTTGTTTTAGCTTGTTAATATGTACAAAGTCAATAAAAATTTCGCTAACTCTAGGTAATCCCACACTATATTCTGATTCATCAACCAATTTCCAATCGATATTGCTCAAGTTGAAGTCGCCCACCATATAAACATTCGAGTCTTTAATTTGTTCAAAAACACTGTTACAATTATTCACAAAGTATTCAAGAGAAGAGTTGCGTATAGGTGGTGGTAAGTAAACCGCACAGAGAACCATTCGACGGAGGCTGCGCGGTAGTGGTAATTCCAGGGTAACCCACAGATCTTCACAGTTACTTTCCCATGCTTCGACACGTTTAGATTTAAAAGAATTCTTGACAGCTATTAATACTCCACCGCCGTCTTTATTGCGAACTAAGTTGGTACTTTCCCTATCTCTTCTGTAAACCACGTATCTCTCGTCGAATAGCTCACTGCTCAGTATAGAACTGTTAAGCCATGTTTCGGTCAGAATGACTACATCGTAATGGTTACAGAGAATATTGCGATAAAAAAGTTGTGTTTTTGTTCTCAGGCCACGACAATTCTGGTAATAATAATGTAAATTATTGAATTTTAAGGACAATTTTTATAAACTTGTTTAATATTTAAAGAATTATTTTAACTTTTTTAAGGTTTCCATGTTCTTAATCAGTATATGATCTGAAGCGTTATTTTTTCTTACAAAAATCCTGCCATTCCTTACCCAGACGAACTCAAATCCTTTTTCCTTGGCGAATAACCTTGTGGCGGCGTGAAGTGCTTTTTGTGATGGTGATAAATGTTCAGCGACAAATACAGGCATTTTGTTGTTAGCTAGCCCAAAATCCAATGTATTGAGTTTATTCTCAGGATTGCTTTTATTATAGTTGATCACTGATGCCAGCAGCATGTCTCGAACTCTTGGGGAGGCAAGCTGGACCACAATTGATCGAGGACGAGTATTTGTCGTAAGAAGCTTGGCTGTACGAGTGCAATTTAAGATATCAGTATCTTTTAGCTCACAGCGGACGACTGAACCCAATTGCTTGACTACAGTAAACAAATTCTCCTGCTTATTCTCCGGTAAACATTGAATTTCGAGGTTGCTCGAGCGGGCTTGTTGCTCTAGGTAATTCAGCCGATGAGTAAGATCAGTCACAGTATTCCTTAGTTGATCATTCTCGGTCTTTAATTCTTTAATATTACCTTTTAATGTGACATGTTCGGCTTGAACTTTATCGAATTCCTTGGTGTGGAAATTCATTGATTCAGTTAGGTCCCTCACATTAGTTTTTATAGGATCTAATTCTTTATTGATAACGGTAATTATTGTATTATTCAGCTGTTGAATCATCATGGATAACTCTTTTTTTATAACATCCTGGACAATTGAACGTACCTCTTCACTGGTCACAGTTGAAGTTGTAGGGGGGGATTGAAGAGCGGGTCTCTTGTTGCCTCTAGTAACGGATACATTGCGTAATGGCGTACTGTCCTTATTGGAAAGTTTTGGAATCAAATTAATACACTCTGGACATTTCCATACGCTATAAGCTTCAGAGTCACATGGAATTTGCGGTATAGACATGCAGAGAAAATGGTATTTCTTCAGGCAGTGGCTACAAATTATATACTGCTCGTCTGCTTCCAAATTGTCACAATTGCAGCACCCCCAACTAGTCCTTTCCGATGTCATATTGTTCTAGTAGTAAATTAAGAACGTCGCTGTAAATTACGAACGTCGCATGAATATAATAACAGCTTTTTCCAAAAGACTCGGTTTCAATATTCTTGTCCCTTTTCCCATAGACAAAATTGCGCGTCTAACGTATGTATTATGCTGCTCTGGAACGTTGAATATAATCGAAATTAACAACGTTGGCAACACTTTCTTGTTGTCAATCGATGTTGACACATGTCACAATGATAATTGACGCAGTCAATTGATCTTGACAATTTTAATTATGCTAAAGTTGAGGGTATTCTGTAGCAAGCAGTTAATGTCACAATTTATGAATAAATTGTAAACAAATTGTGAAACAAACTTAGTTTAATAACTACAGTAAATTCGCTTTTCTGCACCTACTAACTCAGCAAGTAAATAAAAGAGTTGAGAGTCCAACGGACGCAGAGTGCAGAGTTCTCCCTACTCCTTTGTATTTGACTGAGGGAGGAGGGAGAGAGGATATCCGGCTGGCCAGCCTGGAAATTAACTTCATTTAATGAGACAGTATTGCCTCGTCTCAGGATACTAAAGTAGGTACTCTTTTGTAACAGTTGTTACCGTCCTTTCAGGAAAGTTAAGTAGGTACTCAAAATAATTTTACCTGTCGACACTCCTAAGGCACGAATAAGCACATAATTTTGCCTAATGCTAATTTCATCTACATACCTACATAAGACTATTTTTTTAAAATTTTATTTATAATTATACTTATTATAAAGCTGAAGAGTTTGTTTGAACGCGGTAAACTCAGGAACTACTGATATATAGGCTACATAACATCACGCTGCGACCAATAGGAGCGGAGCAGCAATAAAAAATGTTGCAAAAACGGGAAAAATTGACGCAAACGAAGTTGCGCGGGTCAGCTAGTTAGTAATAATACTGTTTTTAAATTTAATAAGTTCAACTTTTTTCACCAGCACATCTCTAAAAACTATGACTATGTTGTATGGATTGATTTTCCCAAAAAATACAACGCTGTTGGTACTTACTTAGTTGATAGAAGCAGTAAGCTCGAAATATATTTGAACAATGTTTAAATTAGGTAGGCTACCGTTGGGCGACTTAAGACGATGACGTGACTACGACTCGACACCTCGTGGCTCAAAGGACAAAACACAACTTTTTAG
Source organism: Herminia tarsipennalis (assembly GCA_945859575.2). Lineage (NCBI taxonomy): Eukaryota > Metazoa > Arthropoda > Insecta > Lepidoptera > Erebidae > Herminia > Herminia tarsipennalis. The sequence goes on from OX243840.2 coordinate 15,577,980, forward strand.
GAATGCCAAAAAAACGAACATAAAAAAATGGTTGTCTGTGAAGTCGGTTTACGGATGATAATTTTACGTGATAACGTCATAACTCATAAGACAACATTGATGACATTGTTATAAACAACCACGCCTGCAACAGCTTTTTTTTAATTTTATTTTTCCAATTGTATCGCATGTCGCTGCAATCGCCAAAACATTGATGACATTGTAATAAACAACCATGCCTGTGACAGCTTTAAAGGACCCCAGCGCACACGCGCGCTTGCCTATTATTGTCAAATTGATAGCGCTAGATGAATTTACACAACCAAATTCATCTAGCGAATAAGAACACTTATCCAAAAGAAAAACCTTGAGTTTCCTTTTTCAAAACACTGGGTAAACAATTAAACAATTTCACAGCTTGTTTTTTAAAAAATCAATGATGTGTAAGTTAAACTTGAGACTAAGGGAGTTAGTCTGATGTAGGCAAAAAAAAGTAAAAATAATGGATGTAAATAATAATCGATCAATTTCGTGCAATGTTTCACATTACTTAATTTCCACTCTGTCTTATTACTAATACTCATTATCCTTAAACATTCCCTTGCTTTTCTTTTATCTTCCGTTTCGAAATCCCTTATACCTATGTCTAGCCAAATCACTTAGTAGGTACTATCAATATGTAAAGAGTCGAAGAAGAAAATATTTACGACATGATTCCCGTTGCGGAATACGAACAATTGTTCTCATTGCCCTTTTTGCAGTATAAACGCTCTTTCACAATTATATTTATAACTAGCTGTGCCCGCGACTTCGTTCGCGTGGAAGTTGGGTTTTTAATAAGGTACGAGGGTGGATTGAAAAGTTCGCGGCCTCAGCAAGAAAACAATATAAAATATAAACAAAAGTAATTTTATTTTTCCACGTAATCTCCACTTAACTCAATGCACTTCTTCCATCTGGTTTCCAACGCCTGTATGCCGGTCATAAAAAAAGTTTCTTCAAGGCCTTCAAAAAAGTCACCCACCGCGGTTTCAACCTCCTCATTTGATGAAAATTTTTGACCTCCAAGGTGTTTTTTAAGGTTTGGGAATAAATGAAAGTCCGAAGGTGCCAAATCAGGGGAATAGGCGGGATGGGGCAGTAATTCAAAGCCACAATCACGAATTTGAGCCATTGATTCAACAGACGTGTGAACGCGTGCATTATCCTGATGGAACAACACTTTCTTGCTGAGTAGTCCTGGCCTTTTCTCTTTGATCGTTTCACGCAAATGACGTAAAAGGGTGCAGTAATAAGCAGAGTTTATAGTCTCACCTTTTGCAAGGTAGTCCACCATGATGACACCCTTAGCATCCCAAAAAACTGACGCCATCACCTTGCCAGCTGACAAAATTGTTTTGGCTTTTTTTGGAGTCGGTTCATCAGGTTTTTTCCACTGCTTGGATTGCTGTTTTGACTCTGGGGTGTAGTGGTGTACCCAGGTTTCATCCATTGTAACAAATCTGTCCAAAAAATCTTGTGGATCAGTCTCAAACATTTCCAAACTGTCGCGAGAAATCGTGAGCCGTATTCGTTTTTGTTCAACTGAAAGCAATCTGGGGACCCACCGCGCAGAAACCTTAGAAAATCCAAGTTCATTGACTATGATGTTTTGTGTTCGTTCATATGAGATGCCAATAGTGTCAGCAATCTCCCTGATGGTCAATCTCCGATCTGCCAATATCAGATCACAGATTTTCCCAATGTTTTCTTCAGTCGTAGACGTCGTAGGCCGGCCGGAGCGAGGGTCATCTTCAATACTCTCTCGTCCGCGTTTAAATTCTGCAACCCACTTTTTCACAGTCGTATACGATGGAGCAGATTCCCCCAATGTTGTTGACATATCTTCGTGAATCTCTTTTGGAGTCAGTTTTTTTTTAAACAGGTATTTGATGACCGCACGTTGCTCAATTTTCTCCATTCTTTAAAAACGCTGCACTTAGGCTCACAAAATTCAGTCTAATTTAAAAACAGATAATGCTATTGTGACAGAATTTTACAATGTGACAACCAGAGAGTAAACAAATCGAATGAGGTCAGTTACATTAAAATAAGTCAAGTATTTATGTGGTAGGCCGCGAATATTTCGATCTCGTAGTTTATATTACAATTTAACTTCTGTGTAAAACATATTAGAAACATGCTCCACAATGCTCTGTGGCATCTATGGATATTAAGGCCTAGCTTTAATCAGAGCCCGATCTACGGCAGGGCAAGCCAAGCAAATGCCCAGTGCAGCAAAATGAAGGGCGACAAAGTTTATGGCGCCAGACGGTTAGAAGACAAATTATAAAAATTCCTATGCTTTCAGCACCTCGACAAAAAAGTATTTCACCAAAATGATTTTCATCACATCAACTATTATTAATATTGAAAAATTCTTTCCCCCTCCCCCGTCACGCGAGAACTTAGGCGGTTTCGGGTTAAATGAAGCCCGAAACCGCCCAAGTACTCGCGCGAAATTTTGTATTAAGGAGCTTCGATTCTGGAACTCCGAAAGGTCGAAAATTCCGATTGATTTTAAACCTCCGACTCCAACTTCGGCTCCGACACTTTTAAATCAGACGTTTTAATCGGAGGTAGCCGCTCCTTCAAGATAATTTAAACAAAGGTAATAAAGGTATGATGGAAAAAACTCTCACAGATTCCCTATGATCGCGGGTTATGTCCTGCCCGAGCGATCTTTTCCGAGTCTAAAGTACACCCACTTTGTGTCCGTGTTGTAAAGTCCCCCGCGAAATAGGGCTAGTTATGTTTTTAAAAAATATCCTGTTTTTAAAACATTGCATTCCCGCGGTACTGTGATGCGTGTTCAAACAAACAGACAACATTCAAACCGTTTTTAAAAGATATACTCGGATATCTTTTTTTGTGTTTAAATACTATTTTTAAACTTATTTCAATATTTTTTTTCACTCACTTTAGAAGATTTAAATATTATTTTATAATGTCTACATTGGTGAATTAAAAAATAGGTGTGTCAACCTGTCGCAAATTAAGATCATCATATATTATGCTTATCCCTCTACGTAAGAATTTCATTTTTTTTTAAATAAATGTTCCTGATTCTGTTTAATTTGTATTTAAACGCCATCTATTTTCAAAACTGGATAAGTTTCTTTTAATACATACTTGATGATTTTATATTAAATTAAACTAAAATTTTCATGCATGTTAAACGAAGGTAAGCAAGGTATTTAACCTTAAATTATTCACGCGATTAAGACCGAAAGCGCGAAAGCTTATAACAGTAGGTAAGCAATTTTGGCACTCAGAAGAAATCGAATCACAGAGCGCCACGTGTTTTATTTTGATATAACACTAACATTTATAAATTCTAGAAAATATCAAGCAGTTATTGTTTATTTGTAATGTAATATTGTTTTTCATTTCTATATTCATAACATAATCACGATTCATGCAAAACAATGATATAGGTGCCTATTGAAAGTGATTGATTAATATGAAAATTTGTTAAAACAAAGTAAACATGTTAAAGTCAAAAATAAAAGCTTGTATAATAAGTATACATTTGGAAAAATACTTAAAAAAAGAATAAAAAGAATTATAAAACAATACAAAAAAATAAAAAGAATTTTAAAACAACACAAAAAGAGGCTCGCACACATGAGACTCGGATCTCAGACCTCGCTCGTTCAATACCACCGCTTGTGCCATTAGACCACCTCAACCGATACAAAAGTGTTTAAAATAGCTGATCTTAAGAAAATTTAAAATGTTGTGTTTAGCTCCTTATAGTTTTAGCGTGAAGTTACTGTTTCCATTGGTTACAATTGTAAATAATGTCTTATTGTGGAGAAAATTGTGAAAAACCATAATGGTTCGACAAAACATACGTTGTTGCTCGCTCCCCATAGACGATAGCGTAATGATTCATAGTGTAAGTAATGACCTATAGTATTTACAATAAAACTGCAAATTTTCATGAAGATCCGTCGAGTAGTTATTGTTTTATAACGATAAATAGCTACAGACATTATCCATTATTGCTTAGCTCCTATGGGAAATAGCGTGATAAATTATAGCCTATATGTTAATCCAGACTTATTAGAACACACATACAAAATTTCAACCGAATCTGTCTGGTAGTTTTTGCGTGATGCGTGTTCAAACAAACAGACAGACAGACAGACATTTCTAAAAATGTAGGAATATGTTTAAATACTCTTTTCGAACATTTCCCAATATTTTTTTTTTCTATGTTCGGCCATGTACAGACACGTGAAATTTACAATTTTATTATATGTATAGACTATTACCCCAGAATTGAATGCTGTATCTTAGCCTAGATTCCACTAGAGTGGGGTCTAGGCTAAGATACAGTTTTTAAATAAGTTCCTTAGGTCAAAGTTATTAGTGAATCAATGATTAAATTAATTGTTATTGTTTTTTCTTTTAAGCTATTGCACAGCTTTTATCGCGGGCCTTGGCGCGGCGACCGAATCAAGAAATTCCGTAACGAAAATACAACCTAACATTCCCCACTCCGCCTACCATGTAGCTCGGCCGAGCGTTCGCTCAACGTATATGTGTATGGTACGACTGTACGAAGCTCGCACGAATAGAGACGAGCTGTTCTAAAATGTAATGATAAAAAAAATGTTTTTTTTTTACATGCATAAGTTGATACAAAATGCTATACAATAGCTTTATCGCGCCAGTCCCCGAGTGCCACTCATTTTTTTTGTTTATATTTATTTTATGACTTGTATAATTTTATAAGTTACTTCTACTACTTTTTCATTTTTATTAATTATAATTAATTAATTAACATTAGTCAGTTATTAAGTAGCGATCAGCGATGTAATTAGGAAACACAAGTCAAACACAATTATTATTGTTATAATACAAATATTAATAAATAAACAAATAATATAAATTGATTAGCGGCTTAAAATATAATTAAAATGTCGAAATCAAATAAGGCCTGCCCGTTTACACGTTCCGGGTGGAATCTAACAAATCAAATTTCGAGCATTTCCTGATTAGTTACTCGGCTGAAACTTTCAGGGTAGCTCGCAACAAACTAACAATTTAAAAAAAATACGCACCTTAAGCTATACGTGGGACACTCAAAAAGTTTTGAGTAACTAAAAATAAATGAGAGTCTAAAGTACACCCACTTTGTGTCCGTGTTGTAAAGTCCCCCGCGAAATAGGGCTAGTTATGTTTTTAAAAAATATCCTGTTTTTAAAACATTGCATTCCCGCGGTACTGTGATGCGTGTTCAAACAAACAGACAACATTCAAACCGTTTTTAAAAGATATACTCGGATATCTTTTTTTGTGTTTAAATACTATTTTTAAACTTATTTCAATATTTTTTTTCACTCACTTTAGAAGATTTAAATATTATTTTATAATGTCTACATTGGTGAATTAAAAAATAGGTGTGTCAACCTGTCGCAAATTAAGATCATCATATATTATGCTTATCCCTCTACGTAAGAATTTCATTTTTTTTTAAATAAATGTTCCTGATTCTGTTTAATTTGTATTTAAACGCCATCTATTTTCAAAACTGGATAAGTTTCTTTTAATACATACTTGATGATTTTATATTAAATTAAACTAAAATTTTCATGCATGTTAAACGAAGGTAAGCAAGGTATTTAACCTTAAATTATTCACGCGATTAAGACCGAAAGCGCGAAAGCTTATAACAGTAGGTAAGCAATTTTGGCACTCAGAAGAAATCGAATCACAGAGCGCCACGTGTTTTATTTTGATATAACACTAACATTTATAAATTCTAGAAAATATCAAGCAGTTATTGTTTATTTGTAATGTAATATTGTTTTTCATTTCTATATTCATAACATAATCACGATTCATGCAAAACAATGATATAGGTGCCTATTGAAAGTGATTGATTAATATGAAAATTTGTTAAAACAAAGTAAACATGTTAAAGTCAAAAATAAAAGCTTGTATAATAAGTATACATTTGGAAAAATACTTAAAAAAAGAATAAAAAGAATTATAAAACAATACAAAAAAATAAAAAGAATTTTAAAACAACACAAAAAGAGGCTCGCACACATGAGACTCGGATCTCAGACCTCGCTCGTTCAATACCACCGCTTGTGCCATTAGACCACCTCAACCGATACAAAAGTGTTTAAAATAGCTGATCTTAAGAAAATTTAAAATGTTGTGTTTAGCTCCTTATAGTTTTAGCGTGAAGTTACTGTTTCCATTGGTTACAATTGTAAATAATGTCTTATTGTGGAGAAAATTGTGAAAAACCATAATGGTTCGACAAAACATACGTTGTTGCTCGCTCCCCATAGACGATAGCGTAATGATTCATAGTGTAAGTAATGACCTATAGTATTTACAATAAAACTGCAAATTTTCATGAAGATCCGTCGAGTAGTTATTGTTTTATAACGATAAATAGCTACAGACATTATCCATTATTGCTTAGCTCCTATGGGAAATAGCGTGATAAATTATAGCCTATATGTTAATCCAGACTTATTAGAACACACATACAAAATTTCAACCGAATCTGTCTGGTAGTTTTTGCGTGATGCGTGTTCAAACAAACAGACAGACAGACAGACATTTCTAAAAATGTAGGAATATGTTTAAATACTCTTTTCGAACATTTCCCAATATTTTTTTTTTCTATGTTCGGCCATGTACAGACACGTGAAATTTACAATTTTATTATATGTATAGACTATTACCCCAGAATTGAATGCTGTATCTTAGCCTAGATTCCACTAGAGTGGGGTCTAGGCTAAGATACAGTTTTTAAATAAGTTCCTTAGGTCAAAGTTATTAGTGAATCAATGATTAAATTAATTGTTATTGTTTTTTCTTTTAAGCTATTGCACAGCTTTTATCGCGGGCCTTGGCGCGGCGACCGAATCAAGAAATTCCGTAACGAAAATACAACCTAACATTCCCCACTCCGCCTACCATGTAGCTCGGCCGAGCGTTCGCTCAACGTATATGTGTATGGTACGACTGTACGAAGCTCGCACGAATAGAGACGAGCTGTTCTAAAATGTAATGATAAAAAAAATGTTTTTTTTTTACATGCATAAGTTGATACAAAATGCTATACAATAGCTTTATCGCGCCAGTCCCCGAGTGCCACTCATTTTTTTTGTTTATATTTATTTTATGACTTGTATAATTTTATAAGTTACTTCTACTACTTTTTCATTTTTATTAATTATAATTAATTAATTAACATTAGTCAGTTATTAAGTAGCGATCAGCGATGTAATTAGGAAACACAAGTCAAACACAATTATTATTGTTATAATACAAATATTAATAAATAAACAAATAATATAAATTGATTAGCGGCTTAAAATATAATTAAAATGTCGAAATCAAATAAGGCCTGCCCGTTTACACGTTCCGGGTGGAATCTAACAAATCAAATTTCGAGCATTTCCTGATTAGTTACTCGGCTGAAACTTTCAGGGTAGCTCGCAACAAACTAACAATTTAAAAAAAATACGCACCTTAAGCTATACGTGGGACACTCAAAAAGTTTTGAGTAACTAAAAAACTAACTTCTATAGATAAAATATTTTAATCAAATCTTTTCAAAGAACTCTCCACCAGCCTCTATACAAAGTTTCATGCGTCTGAACCAATTTTCGAAAAAAAAAATCCAGTCCGCCGCAGACACCTGCCGCGGCCTTCTCGAACGCTGTTAGCGCGTCGTATCCCTTTCAGTTGATTTTTTATTTTAGGGAATAAAAAGAAGACACACGGTGCCAGATCAGGACTGTAAGGAGAGTGACCCAAGACTCTGACCAGTGTGGTGTCCACGAAGTCTTCAACTCGTTTTGAGCTCTGAGTGGCTTTGTACTTTTTTTGCAAAACTTTCTGAGTGGCCTGGTATAGCTGAGAGATTCAGGACAACCCACAAATCAATGACAATACAAACAAAAAGTGTGACTGCTATTACAGATTACCAACAAAAATAATCTTCATATTTTAGGTCGTAAAGGACATCGCGCATCGTTAAAGAGGTTTAGAAAAAGTGCAAAGGTGAAAAGGCAGATATCATTGAGATTTAAATTTCTTAAACTCAAATATCTTTATTTCGTAAAATCAGGATAATGATTATTTGAAAACGTTGAATTAAAACATACTAAAAAAATTATAAAATTATGATTGTTTAAAAAAAACCACAAACAAAAGTTAAGCCTAACCTCATTGGTTAGGCTAACTTTTGTTAAAGGGCCACATTTTATCTACTTTATATTTCATTTTAAATTAAGTATTTTTTTGTTATTCGCGACGTTAAATATAAATTGAAAAGTTCAGTGTCCCTTACACCCATTTGAGCCGTGTGGTGTCGACCTAGTTGTTTGCTTGCGATATACAGGTATATGTCGGTTTAATCAGTCGATTCCTGGCGAGGGTTGATCAGACCTCATGGATGATGCAGGGGCGTCTGCCCCCCAGAGCTCCCTGGCGGATCCGCTCTGTCGCCGGCGAACCGGGCGGCGCGTCCGTCGGCGCGCATATCTGCGCCTGATGCCGCCTTAGGTGGGGCTGCGGGCGGGCGTACGGGGTAATCTGCCTCGCCCGCGGCCTTCCGTGGAGGCGCGGCACCCTGTGTGTATCCAGGGGCCGCGTAGGTGTGAAATGCCCGGAACGCAACAACATCGCGTCCGGGCATTGCTACTGGGCGGGCCGCCGCCGCCGACGGCATAACAAATTCCGGCGGCCCGTTCGCGAAGGTGGCGGGAGATACACGGCGGGTTTTTTAGTGGGTGCAAACCCCACACTACCTCCACCGTCTTCCCCGGACGGTGGAGGTGTTCGTCAGGAATTTTTCCCGCCAAAACAAAAAAAAAAAAAAAAGCCCCTGCAAGGATTTGACTTACTAAATACTATAATTAAATTTTTGAAAAAAGAAAGTTTACGAATTTTTAGGGTTATATCTATATTTTCTCTTTACTTGTGCTGTAAGACCTTGCTTTTAACCAAAATTGCCAATTCTAGGTCAACGTAAGTTCCCGTGACCTAGAATCAAGAATTTCCTAACAAAGTGGTGTCCGATGCTGGATCGCCCAAAAAAATTAAGGTTTTTTTTTTAAATTCGTTTGATTCAACGGCATAAATCGGCACTTTTAATCCTATCCTTCTTATGAAAAAATATACGTAAGTTATAGAATATAGCATAGTTATGGAAATATAGTATGTATAGTTATGGAATAAAGGAAAATATAGGATTACTAACAATGCATCCTCTTATTGATGATCCCAATTTGAGCAACAAATTTATAATCCTGTGTTTAACCTTTTTTGTATTTTATAGAAGTGCTGCAAAGTTATTTTGAAATGAAACAAAATAATAATAATATAATAGTATCAGTTTAAAATATACGAGTAGGTATTTGAACGAGGAGAGAACTGTATTAGCTGGTGGAGGTAGGGATAACAGCCAACAGGAACGGCGCAGGCTTCCGCCAAGGTCGATATCGGCGCTTCCTGCAAACTCACTGTTAGAACTATTTCGTTACCTGTGTCTGTGCAGCCTTTGCGGATGTCACAGTGCATATGCACGCTACAGGTAGGTAGATACGTTCATTCTGTATTTAGTAGGTATTTCATATTTCCATAATATGACATAATCCACGAGGTAATATTACTACGTTAATTTAGAATCGGGATAAGGATTTAAGTATGTATTTTGAGGATTATAACTTCCTGTTTTTATACGTAGGTTGTTAGCGATATGATAAATGTCATTCAGTAATATCTACTCACTTATTTTTAGTAATAAAGTACATTCATAGATTAAAATTCATACGATCTCGTTGACGACGAGCAGGATAAATCATACAGGAACATACATAATACAGGAAATAGTGAGGACGTGACGCCAAACCTTTCCAGATCATTCACAGAGGTCGCCCAACGAATAATGCATTAGGAAGATTTATACCTTCATTGGCATGCTTACAGTTACACCATCAATGTCATAGGATAATCTGTCATGCTCTTTACATCTATAAGTACCGAGACCTGAGACCCGACATCACAAGAAATGAGATGTGCATCGAATACAGTCTATTCAAGGTACGTTGCACAAGAGGCCGGACTGTTGACCTTCTCTTAAGCTGCAATAAGCTCTGTATTAGGTGTCTGGGAATAAAGCGAACAGTGAAATTGCATCGAGCATGAATACGATTGGTAACTGCGCGAATGTGCTGAAATGCTATGCGTTTTGGGCCGTCGATTGTTTGTAATATAATAATGGTAATTAGCATTCAGTGTGAGTAGAGTTGCGGACGGATATAGCGATCGTACCGCACCGATAGTACCTACCTACCTATTACCCTCGAGGCTTCTATACTGCACGCTGATATTTATGGTCCAATTTGCCATTGTCAATGTTTGCATTCCATTAACACAAGGAAAAGTGTTTGTGGACAAGCATTTATATTTGTCTTGGTTTTCTTGTCAGGAGACAATCTGAAACTTGACTCCGCTCTTGGGTATTGAGTCAGTAATCGCCTGCTGAATTTGGTGTAAAACATAATAATAGATAAGTCTGACCCGAATAAATCAGGTTACATCTGTTCAGATTGTTCATTTTTTGTGACACGAGGCGGGATAGCAAATTATCGGCGCCGGCTGCTAACAAATTTGATTCTATCCGACTCGGCGTTACTCGCGCCGGTTCTATAATATCAATTTGTGATCAATAAACTACAGGATGCATGCCGTTTTATAAGATAGCAGGATTTTACGGATAGGTACTTAGTAAAGGACACCTCTTCTGAAAAATGTAAACAAAGATCCACTGGTTTCTACCACACTAATGCGCCTATAACACTACACTAAATCAGGGACCCTAAACCCATTAAAAGAGAGGTGTAATAAGAGTAAGGGCCCTAATTCTCTAACAAATTTTCAAGGCCACCTCGATTTAGTGCCCTGATTCAGGGTAGTGTAATAGCCGTTTAAGGGCCTGTTAACATGTAGAGATCACATTAAAAATCGGGTGCCTTAGTGAATGTTCTGCCACTAGAACACCCGATTTTTTTTACATACTTTATATTGTGTAACTACGTATTTTAAGGCTATTATTGTCAATTACACTATTGCATTATGTTATAACCTGTAAAGATAGATGTGAATATTTTGTAAATAAATACCTAAATAAATGCATTTTTAATTGTGATAATGAACTGATTTTGTGTTGTTCAACGATGTTTAAATTGTCAGGTGTGCCGACACACAAGTGGGAACGTGCCATAACTATATATATAAAATTCTTTGTTGAGTCCTGACTGACTGACTGATGGATCAACGTGTGCGTTGACGTGAAATTTTGAGGACGTATTCCTTATACAATGTAGGCGTCTGATAACAAGGGCTTTTTGGAAATTCATCGCCCAAGGAAATAAAATAGTGGTAGTAAGTTTGTATGAAACTCCGTCAGTTTTAAAGTTAGATTGGTGAAATTTCGTATTTGGCTTTATGGTTTAAAATAATGGGTACACGGGTTTCAGCGTTTTTGAGAAATCAACCCCTAAGGGAGGTTGCAATAATAGGGGTTTGCATGTTTTTATCTAAATTCGTCAGTTTTAAAGTTAGATCCTTTAAATTTCGTATAGGGTAGACCGAGGCGAATCGGATCACAGGGTGAATCGGATCAAAATAAGAAATGAATAAAAATTAAAAACACCGCGCTGCACAGAACGCAAACGCAGCGATACATCGCTACTTCCCCTCCTCCCGCTCCACATGTAATTCGTGGAATTTTGTTACCGCTCGTACTTTAGTGCCGGCGACGCGCGCGAGCCCTTCACACGTAAGGCCACATCAATTTTCGCGCCAAATGTAAGGTACGTAAAAATGATTATTTATATTTTGATGATAAAATTATGTAAAGTTGAGGATGTTTTTATGTAATGTTATTTGGTGTGTGTCTAATTTTAATAAACCTTTAGAATTTTAGTGATATATTAATAGTTTTCCTAACAAAATTAATTTGTTAACGATCATTGACCTGGGGCGAATAGGATCATAACATTCGGGGCGAATTGGACCAGTATTTAAAATGCCTATTACTCATATAAATATATTATTTTTTTCATTTTAGATGGTTCGTACATATAAAAAAAAGACTGACCAGGGCCAGTGGACGGAAGAAGACATGAGAAAAGCTGCAGAAAAAGTGTTAACCAAGCAACTGACTACGCGTAAGGCAGCCGAGGTATACAATGTGCCTTATACAAGTTTGCAAAGGAGAACGACCTTCTCCAGAGGTGTCGTGAAGAGTCGAGGGGGGCAACAAACGATGGGTGGCGACATAGAAAAAGCGTTTGCTGATCGATTGTTACACTTATCAAATCGAGGATTCGGCATAACTCCAAAAGCTGTTCGCAAATACGCTTTTCAATATGTCGAACGTCAAAACATCAAACACAAGTTCAATAAATTATCTGGAATGGCCGGGGAAGATTGGTTTCATCGATTTATGAAAAGGAACCCGCAATTAAGCATTCGAAAACCAGAAGGGTTATCCAGGTCACGAATAAATGGCATGAAGAAGGAAAAAGTTTCAGATTTTTTCAAAACTTTAGAAAAGGTCATAGATGACAACGACTTGAGAGGAAGACCTGAATGTGTATATAACGTGGATGAAACCGGAGTTCCACTTAACAACCGCCCACCTAACATCGTTGCAGAAAAGGGTTCTAAGGATGTTGTCAGCATGACGAGTGTAGAACGAGGTGAAAATGTCACAGTTTTAGCCTGTATGAATTCTGCAGGACAATACATACCACCGTTCGTCATTTTTAAAGGCGTACGCAAACGAGACGACTTCATGATAGGTATGCCTAGTGGGACTGAAATTACCATGACAGAAAAAGGCTGGGTGACTGAAGAAGCATTTAAGCTTTGGCTGCACCATTTTAATAGATACCGGACTAAAGGTAAAGTCATTTTGATTTTGGATGGGCACGCATCTCATACAAGCTTTGCAGTGGTTGATTTGTGTGAGTCTTTAGAAATCGAGCTTGTACTACTGCCTCCACATACGTCGCATGCTCTGCAACCACTTGACGTCTCTTTTTTTAAACCCTTAAAAGCCTATTACCACCAGCAGGCCACTGCATGGCAACATTCGCACCCTCACAAAGGAATAACAAAAGTCGCTTTTGGCGGATTGTTTAAAGAAGCTTGGAATCAGGCTGCGACAGTTGGAAATGCAGCAAATGGGTTTAAGAAGACTGGAATATTTCCTTTAAATCCCGATGCCATACCGGATCATAAATTTATTGGAGAGATTTTGAACCATGTCGATACGCTTGAATCTAATATTGAGCAGAGCTTCGAACTTCCTTCGACTACTGTACAAGTTTATGAATCACAGCCATCTACAAGTAAACAACCAGCTCAGAGTATAGAATCACAGACGAGACAGTGTGAGAATGAGCAACATGATGTTGTTGATGTTGGAAAGACCATAAAAGAAATTCTTCCCTCTCCTTTAAAGAGCCCAACTATATCTAAAAGATGTCGTAAAGTGTCGAAGCCAGTTTTTCATTTAACATCAGCCCAAAACAAGGCCGCTCTTATTATGAAAGAAGCAAAGAAAAATGACAGCACGAAAAAGAAAAATTCTGAAGTTAAAGAAAAAGCCAAAGGTAAGGAGAATATTAAGACTAAAAAGAGGAATAAAGCTACGCCTGGAATTAAAATTAAGGGCACTGCTCGGTCAAGAGACTGGCACTGTATTTTTTGTTTAGAAAAATTTGTACACCCACCAACAGAAGACTGGATTCAGTGCTTAGCATGTGAAGAATGGTGTCATGAAAAATGCGCTGGAAGAGAAGGTGTCAAAGAGCCGTATACTTGTGATTTATGTGCCAATAAGTGATTCGAGTGATGACTGATTTTATAATTTTGATTTTATTTAGTTTTAAATATGATTACAAATATGTTCCTATAAGTGTTTTCTATTTGAAATATTATTAAATGTTAGATCCGATTAGCCCCAGGTCTGGGGGCGAATTGGATATTTCTTAAAATTTACTGTTTTGTTAACAGAAACGAATATTTTTATATTGTATAATTTTAAGCATATGTAAGGTAAAGTGAAATTCTTACAGTTTAGATCTCAATTAATAAATGCTGTGATTCTTTGATGAAGATTTATTTTTTTAACCTCAAAGTCAAAGTGATCCGATTCGCCTCGGTCTACCCTATGTCTGGTTTAGAATAAAGAAATACGAGTTTCAACGTTGTTGGAAAATCAACCCCTAAGAGGGTAAAATAGGGGTGGCAAGTTTGTATGAAACTTCGTCAGTTTTAAAGTTAGATCTTTGAAATTTCTTATTTAGCCTTTTGGTTTAAAATAGAGATATAATTATGTGTTACAGCGTTTTTGGAAAACCAACCCCTAAAGGGGTTAAATAAGAGTTCCAAATTTGTATGTAACTTCGTCAGTTTTAGAGTTAAATCACTGGAAATTTGACTTTGTGGATAAAGAAACACGTCTTTCAGCGTTTGAAAGCGGAAATTAACCCATTTATGGGCTAAAATCATCCACGCGGGCGAAGCTGCGGGCGACAGCTATCCTAATCCTAACTATTATTATAAATGCAAAAGTGAGTGTGTATGTTTGTTAGTTATGCTTTCTCGCTTAAACCACTAAACTGTTTTAAAATTCTTTCATCAATAGAAACCGAGTATCGTACCTAGGCTGTACTTAAGTCATTATTTGACGTGCACTGCCATTTTGTTTTAGGTTAGCATGGAGATCCCTTTGTTGCCGATAGACTTTAGGGAAACATGAGCTTTAACATATACATGCGAAAACATAGGATAGTTTTTATCGCGATAACCGACTGGCTTTTGCCTTAAAATATAAGTGCTAATGTATTATAAATTTAGGTATACGGATCTTAATCGCATGAATAAGTATTATAAGGTGAAATTAAAATACCTTTTTTTATTGCCCGACATTTCAACCGTATTGCAAAGGCCGTGGTCACAGTAGACTTTTTTTTAATTATTTCTAGTAACTATTTAAGTTAATAATTCATTTATTTATAAGCAACTCTCACTTTCTTTCTACCCACTTGTTAACTTATTTCTGGCAATGTACCTAATTGTCTGTCTGGGGCGCTGAGGTTAAGCGAAGCAGGCTTAAATAATGTTACGCAAGAGGAGACCAGCATAGTAGGTATGTATAAACAAATTATAGGTATATCTACTAATCTACATAATAGATAAGCACTCATTCACTATAATCTACTAAACAAACCCATTATGGGATCTTCAGAATCAGTTACATTTGATGCTATTTAATTTAACTGCCAAACCATGTAGCTTTATTATAAGCTGATCTACAAGCAGTTTAGTAGTACCTTACCTACCTACCTACTGACTTAGCAGTAGATTTGTTTTTAAAACAATTCAACTTATGCTATAAAAAAAAATGAAATAACTTCATAAAACGTGTTTAAAAATACGCAAACTCGTTAATGCCAGAGTCCTTTGTTGTAGTAGACAGTTAAATGTCAGCCAAAGCAAAAACTCTGGAGCATCGAGCGCTTCGTTATGTGAATACCTACGTGGGGTCTAAATTGCTATGCGCAGTGCACTGCTTCTCCGTCTCTATGCTGATATTATTGACGATTTCATCATAATTCACGCTTGAATTTTTATATTTGACTTCGAGGTACGTACCTAAAAAGAAAACTTTGGCTTATAGGTACCTACCTAAATTACTATGACTTTTCGGATCGCGGCATCAAAGTTTAAAGGAGCTCCTAAGGTAAGCTATATTGAAGTTATGTTTTTGTCTCTTACTGTATCTTGTATACTAATCTAAGCCATACTGCTAGTATAGTATTATATTATCTGTGGCTATACTAAGCTGAAGAGTTTGTTTGTTTGTTTGTCTCAGAAACTACTGGTCCGAATTTAAAAAATCTTTCAATGTTGGATAGCCCATTTATCGAGGAAGGTTATAGGCTATATAACATCACGCTACGACTAATAGGAGCAGAGCAGCAATGAAAAATGTTGCAAAAACGGGGAAAATTTTCGCAGACGAAGTTGCGCGGGACAGCTAGTCATTTATAAAACCTACCCCGTTAAGTGCACTACAAGGTTTGCAAGGGACAATGCAAACATGCAAGTTAAGTAGGTACCTACGCTTCTTGATGATAAAATTATGTGTATTATTGCTTTGGTTTCAGAGTATTCAACAAAAGAGGGGAGCATCGGCCGCATTGACGTCGATACCGGCTATTTACGTCTTGGTTTGAATGGTACCTGTCAAATAGAAGATTAGCAGATATGCAACGCACTTGTATCAGATATATTACACGCTGCACAGCAGCACAGCACTTGTTTACTGCGCTGACCTACCTATATGGTTGTATGTATTCGTTGACCCGCATAAGAAAATTAAAAACAATGGGAAATGATGAATTAAAATATCTATTGGTAGGTAAGGCATGTAGGTAAATAGCTAAGCAGCAAGATCTTTAATACAGTAGGCCAATTCTCGTATCAGGATCCCATGGGAGTTCTTATTTTTTACACATACATAAGTACCTACCTATCTCTATGACAAATATGATGTTAGTTTCCAAAGCCGTACCGTAGTATTTTTTACCTATGTAGGTCCTGCTTTTTTTATAATAATAATATTACCTCTAGTAATAGATTCATGTATTATTTTATTTAAAATAGTCATTTACGAAACTACTTGTAAAACATGTTAATAATAATTTTTATTCTTTTAAACACAAAACATTTTTAATTCATTCATCATTTTAGTATTACACTGCCATTCAAAAAAGGCGTGCCATGCTGCCCCGCACTCCCCCTCACGAATTCGCTCCGCTTCATGAATACCCGACCAAACGACGAACGGCGCGCGCTCGGTCCGCCAGTCATCGAGCGGCGGTCTTGGGAGGTGTTACTGAAGAGAGCCAAAATATTACTAACGGTGTTAAACTGACATGCGCGCAGTTGTTCATAAATTGTGACTAAAAACAAACGAGCCAATTGGATTTCAGTGGTCGAACAAAGTGTCAGTGCAGTGTTGACATTAATTTGCCTGTAAGTTCGCTTATTCCGCGTATGTTTTAACCGATTTGGTGCAGTGTTTATGTTGGGTGCGCGCGGCCCGTTTTGTCCGGCGGCGTGCTGGAGGGACGTCGCCCTCGAGGATTAATATTAGAGGTAAGGCGCTAAGATTACGATTATTTTAGCCTTTTGTTTGTAAACGCGTCGACACCATCGGCAAACAACAATGGACAGCGTGCGACTCAAAACGGTAAACTATAATTTATTAGACGCCTGAAAGCCAGTTTGTACCCTCGAGAAGATGCGCTTAAACTAACCTGGTTACTACCCATTAAACTTGACTAAGTGATATTGTGTATTTTACAACTAACCGTAACTTATCCAAGCACCCAAATAAATTTCGTGATTTCTGCTTGAGTGTAGCGAAGTTATTTACCGAGTTATTTGGTCGTTTGAAAAGTAGAAGCATTTTGAAAGTTCTAAAAATAAACTAATCGTAATAATATAGGTACCTAAATCCGAAAGTTCGTGACGTTTGTGGCTCTTTTACGCAAATACTGACATGGCATTTAATGAAACTATCAAGTAAGTAATGTACCTAGTTGAATACATAAAACAAACATAACGCGCGTGAAACATGGGATAAAAACAAGTAAAGAATAACTCCTTGAGTCTTGTCTATTTACTGGAACCTAGATAGCCTACCTACATTATTTTACCAAATCATCTTTTAGGTCCATCTTTACTGTTAGACTACACACTTATTTTTAGTATGCACATAATTCCAGTTCTGGCGTTTTATTGTTTTTGACGTGATAAACACACCAGACGTGATAAATATCATTACCTTTGTGGTGGATGGTAGGTATATATGGCGCATGCTAAACTAAATTATTGAGCTAGCCTAGGACTACCTACTACTAAATAAACATAGATAGGTTCCTAGGTGCTTCCTACATTTACCTACGGGAACTAGCATACCCAAACAAAATGCTGGTTAAAACTATAATTAACATCACAACACATTGGTAGGTACTTACTTAAAATTTCAAAAATCGTCTGTCGCCTATACTGTAGAGTGTAGACCCAAATCAACTATAAACGAAGTTACGAGCAATAAATACCTAAATCTCTAGTAATGTTAAAAGCTAAAGAGTTTGTTTGATTGAACGCGGTAATCTTAGGAACTACTGGTTCAAATTGAAAAGTTATTTTAGTGTTCGATAGCCCATTTATCAAGGAAAGCTACGGCCATGGCTACATAACATCACGCAACGACCAGTAGGAACTGAGCATCAATGAAAAATGTTGCAAAAACGGGGAAAAATGATGCAGACGATATCGCGGGTCAGCTAGTGAGATTATAAAATCCAGAGCTAGCAACAGTTCAATCTGTCTGTCAGAATCCGAAGCGTGCACATCTATGGATTCGAACTACGAACTCCTTGTGCTTATCTGATAAAAATTAACGCATAAATAAGAATATGAAAAGACTTTCATATTCTTATTTATGCGTTGATAGTAATCTGGCCGATATTTCGGCATAGCGCGTGTCAAACCTTGTCTAATCATCTAATGTCAAAATTCTCAAACTCCCCCCAAAAAAAGGTGATTCAGTTTAGTTTAGGAAGGAGAGGGGGACAATTGCCCCTGTTGTTAAATGCGGAGTTGTGTAAATGTTGAAATGTTGTCGCAATTTTCAATAGTCTAAACGAAGAGAATTTATAACTTCTAAAGTATATGAAAAAGACACTTAGACAGATTGCCTAGAGAGACAAGGTATCCATAATAAATAAAAGTAATAATACCTCTTTATCTATTTTAGTTCTTTTATGTATGATTAAGAAATTATGAACGCTAAATAAATAAATCATAGCTTCGCGTTATTACTCAATTCGATATTGATACTTGGTTGTGTGTATGTTTGGAGAATCAATAGAAATGTTGCTATATTTAAAGCTGTAATTGCCCTGTGGTTGTCTGTTCGTCCTCATATCCTGTTTTACTGTACCAAATAAAATACTTTAGATGCTAATATATTAAGAAGCCAGTAAAAAAATATTTTCTATTTCAAGAATTTGACACTATACAATTTAATAAAAACAAATAAATAACGAAAAAATAACATCATCCATAATCATTTTAACGATTGGTAACATTTTATTTTATTACTTTGGACTTGATTTTGACACGGCGACATATTAAATGCCGCAAGAAAGAAGATAATATATATATATTAAAATAAATATTACCCCAGCATCAGTAATAAGAATCTTAAGTGTTGGTATCTTGCGTACATGGTGCAACTGACTTGGGACGGGTGTAGCGGGCTCGAGCTTTAACGTAACCCAGTTTCACGGGTCACGCTGTTAACTGCTCACCCGGCGAAATGCTCATTCGCCTGACAACTTACTAATAACAAGCTTTATTAGGTATCGCAACTGCATTACAAAAGAGAAAGAATAGCCTATATCATCCTATTCTACTAATCTATACTAATATTATAAAGCTGAAGAGGTCGTTAATCTCAGGAACTACGGGTCCGAATTGAAAAATTATTTTATTGTTATTTTCCTATTTATCGAGAAAGGCTATAGGCTATATAACATTCGCCACGACCAATAGGAGCGGAGCAGCAATGAAAAATGTTGCAAAAATGGGGAAAATTTACGCAGACGTTGTTGCGCGAGTAAGCTAGTACATCTATACTAATATTATAAAGCTAAAGAGTTTGTTTGTTGGTTTGAACGCGTTAATCTTAGGAACTACTGGTCCGAATTGAAAAATTATTTCACTGTTGGATAGCCCATTTATAGAGGAAGGTGCGCGGGTCAGCTAGTATATCCAAACGTTTGTGAAAATGGATGGATGGATGGATAAATGTTTGTTGCTCTTTCACGCAATAACTACTAAACGGATTTAATGAAGCTTTACAGTAAAATAATTAATACATCGGCATCGTAAACTAAATGAACCAACATTTTTTATCACAGTATAACTATATCATACGCTATGATGTGTTTGGTTAACCAGACTAATGCTAACATAACATGTTTATTTATTTACCAAATCTTGGGATTCGCAGAGTAAACTATGATTAATTTATGGGCCATAATGTTTATAATAAAAAATCAAGTACATCTTCTAGGGGCGTTTTATCTATACTAATATTATAAAGCTGAAGAGTTTGTTTGTTTGAACGCGACAGTCTCAGGAACGACTGGTCCGAATTAAAAAAAACGCTACGACCAATAGGAGCGGAGCAGCAATGAAAAATGTTACAAAAACGGGGAAAATTGACGCATACGGAGTTGCGCGGGACAGCTAGTCTATACTAATATTATAAAGTTGAAAAGTTTGTTTTGTTTGCTTGAACGCGATAATCTCAGGAACTGCTGGTTAAAATTGAAAAATTATTTTACTGTTGGATAGCACATTTACCGAGAAAGGCTATAGGCTATATAACATTACGCCACGACCAATAGGAGCGGAGCAGCAATGAAAAATGTCGCAAAAAAGGGGAAAATTTACGCAGACGAAGTTGTGTCAAATAGAGTAGGCGATTATGTATATCTAATGATTATGATATCATTAGCCAAACATTTGGCAGAATAGACCCCTACAAGTGCAAAGATAATTATTTTACAAGCCCTATTTATGCGTTCTCATTTAGTTTTATCATCTTGTGTACCTACTTAATTATTAACAACATAAGAAACATAATCTAATACTTTGTTTCAATGTAAGTAAAACTTAAATTAGTCACAGACTTTGTTTAACGAGTTTTATCTTATTATAGATGTTTCTTTTTTCTTGGTACTGTAATAGTTCAAAAATATTTATTTAACTGACAAAGAAAGACGTGCGTCCGTGCAACAATACGGCTCAGTTTTGTGAAACAATTAAAGATTAGTTACATTGTCTAATAATATCTATACTGCAATTCTGCCCCGCGCAACTTCAACTTCGTCTGCGTAAATTTTCCTCGTTTTTGCAACATTTCTCATTGCTGCTCCGCTCCTATTGGTAGTAGCGTGATGTTATATAGCCTATAGCCTTACTCGATAAATGGGCTATCCAACAGTGAAAGAATTTTCCAATTCTGATCATTATTTCCTGAGATTACCGCGTTCAAACAAACAAACTCTTCAGCTTTATAATACTAGTATATATCTATACTAGTATTATAAAGCTTGCAATGCGTTTTGACGGTGGTCACGTTGCAATACGGTCGAAACGTCGGGCAATAAACAAGGTATTTTACCTTAAAGTATTCACGCGATTAAGACCCGTAGTACCTATGTATAATTTCATAATGTGTACAAATCGCGAAAGTTTATCAACATTTATAGCAATTTGGATATTTAGCATTTTTTGTTTTGAGTTTTAATAGGTTCCTATAAGAGCGTTAGTTTGGCTGAATGTTAATAGACGCTTACTAAATGCGTAGGAGTGCGTGTACGACTCTATGTAGCACGATCATTAATATAATTTATTATATTATGGTTGCACGTAAAAACAGAATGTTAGATGATATGAATAGTTCTTTACTAACTCATAAAAACCGATCATCTGGGTCTCGTTCAAAAACCGTTAAGTGGCGCTAATTTTGTATTATTTTAGACTAGCTGTCCCGCGCAACTTCGTCTGCGTAAATTTTCCCTGTTTTTGAAACATTTATCGTTGCTGCTTCGTTCCTATTAGTCGTAGCGCGATGTTATATAACCTATAGCCTTCCTCGATAAATGGGCTATCCAACTAAAAAAGAATTTCTCAAATCGGACCAGTAGTTCCTGAGATTAGCGCGTTTAAACAAAGAAACAAACTCTTCCGCTTTATAATATATTATTGTAGATAGAACTATCACCCGATTTACTCTTGGCTTTTTTACAGTACAATCTTTCTTGAATAATAATCAGGGCGAGCGAAGCGACTATCCCACAACGTATGCATTTTGTGGTGCCATTTACTGAGAAACTATCACAGTTTCATGTTTGGGCGTTATATAATAAAGAAATATTACTTATACACATTAAAAAAAAACACAGCTAAAAGCTAATTCTCTTTAAACAACTGTCTTAAAAAATATTTCTTGTTAGAAAACTTCGCAAGCCCTCCTAAAGCACCTCTTTTGCTAGTTATAATTTATTTCTCATCACAACAAGTAGGTACCTAATACAATAAATTATAACTACATATTTTCATACTTTGTTTAATTGACCATTAGTAAGTATATAATATGCATACAAAGAAGCAGAAAGTACCTACTATAACTTTTCTGCATACGGATTCACCTTTTTTTTTTTAGATTATTTTTTGCCTTTAAAAAATACCGTCAGGAGCAAGACAAGGTCTGTAAAAAACTCAGTCATGTATAGTATAATAAGGTCATATAAGGACATTTTGACAAACAGCCGTCTGTCTGTCAAACTCTGTCCGCAAACAGCGTCGGCTAATAACTAACAATTTCATTTTAAAGACCGCAATTTCTATAGTGGGACATCGGGCTAACATCATATTTCAGGAGATTAAACAGTAACGCGGTAGAATTGGAACAATAAAACACGAATAATGAAGTCATCGGCACTGGCGAGTGTATGATGTAAGCGATTTGTGGCCACTACTGGCGGGACGTGGAAGATAACAGGTTTTGTTGTAGCGATATCGTCTCATTATTACAGAATAATTTAGAAAATAACAACGTTTTGACAACATATAGAGAGACAAACAAATCGTAATCGCCTGAATAAAAGAAGCTTAAAAACAAGTATGATATTACATATTTTGCGGATCTTGTTGACAACTTTTTTTATTTTTTAAAATTATTTTTTATTTATAACTATTTACAAATATAATTTAATATAAATTTATAACTATGTACTTATTTAGTGGGTGTAGGATGTAACCGATACGATGTAGCAACTAACTTTTGTCACAGCTATTTCCAAATATTGAAAATAATGGTTGCTAATTGACTTTTTTAGTAAAACATGATTAACATGCTATACCTTTTTGAAATGTTTATAATGAGCCCTTCAATTTGATACCCATATTGCGATATTCGACAAATCTGTTTTTTTCACACCTCTTGGTTTAGACGTCACCAATCTAAGAACTCTGGGCGGTCAAAATCCTTAAAATTATACCTTACTGGACACAGGTTGTAGTACATATTGATAATTTTAAATAAGTAACTTGAATTACAAAGGAATTCGCCACTGCTTCATATTATAGATACTTTATTTGATTTAATATAAAAACATTTGTTGTTCTTACATTAAGTTTGTCAATATATAACTGTACTGTGTTTATATTTTGGTAAACTGGCGTATTTATAAGCTATTTCATGAACAATGCAGAATGCAATGTTTCGCTGAAGCGTTTTGGTACAGCTCGTGGAAAACGTCAACAATCTCTATTTAAAAACAAGCAATTAATGATTCATGGCCTCGAATGTCAATGCCTGTGACAAACTACACCAACATAAGGCATATGCTTCATATGGCTATAAATCGCCTATGGTTAGGAAAAGTTTAATAAATTGTTATAAGGTTTTGATCCAACAAAAATCTTGGAATATTACATAAAAACGAGTTATGTATAGTATGGATATCCAGTAGTGTAGGAATCGTATTCCGAAATTGGGATTAGTAATGATGGCTGATTGATGATGCCTACTATGGATAAAGTATTTGGAAATGTAAACGTGAATGACTAAACACAGTGGGGACTCGAGAAGATGGATAGATTGTGTTAAGGTTGACATCACCGAAAAGGAAACATATAACCAGATGACGGATAATGCCACATTACTTAACGATTCCTATCTTTCACCTATTCACGATTGGTACGAAGTTATTTTGACAGAATATCGTTAAATTTTAAATGATTAGTATTACGAGCAGTAATCTAGTTAAACACTAGGTAGACCTAATGGTTTCCACAGTGGAGTTATGTTACAATAATTATCGTTTTTGTCGTACGGACGCCTGTAACATTATATTATTGCCTTCAACAGCTATTAACGTTGTAAATAAAAAAGGGTGAGCTACTTGGGAAATACTATTATTCATTAAGTGGATTTATCTTGAAAGAATCATCATAATTTAAATGTTTTTCATCTATAATGGATGGTACATTTTGAGACGTTTTCATATAGTAAGTTAATAACAGTGCCCCTAATGGAAAGAGGTAGGTATAATATAAAAAAAACGTTCAGCATGTTTAAAATTTATGAAAGAACAGCAGTGATTTACCTGTTAGCCCTGGCTTAAGAATAGTACTATCCCATCTCTTCCCGTGGGTCGCGACTAAGCGAATTCACACCGGAGGACGGGCAGCAGCGTCCTCTGCGTATTTTTAAGCCTTACTGCGATCGCAAAGCGTGGCGATTATGGCAATTACCCCCAGGACCAAACGATAAGTAGATTCTACTGGGGAGACCCCTGCCGAGCAGTGCGACATCATATGGTTTGATATGATTTACCTGCGAAACACGCAATCGAATTCTGGTTTTCAAGCCATTTAAATTTCTTCCATGAGAGTAATAATGGCTAAAAGAAGCTTTTGGAAAGTTTAACGTTTGGTTGGCCGGCCAGTATTGGCGCCAAGTAGATCTCTACACGCTGGCCCAATTTTATTGGCCCAATGTGTATCTATAATATCATAAAGTGATCAACTGCAGATTCAATGTTATGAAATAATTAATTTTAATTACATGATGAAATTATTCTCCTTTTTACTTTATTGTTTACAGTCGTGTTAAAGGCTTTTATTTATAAGCAATTAATTAAGCAATTTCCTTATATGTAAAAAGCTTTTATTTGCTCACACAAGTAGATAAATAAGTACGGCATTTAAATTACAGACTTAATTATTTGGGCGCTTGTTTGTATTTATTTTCCATTTTAATTGAAGTTTCTCGTTACGTAATAATATCAAAATTCTGAAATATAACTTTGAAATAATTTAGACAAGATAAAGGCGTCAAAATAAAAACGTTAAAAATATTCGTAATTGTTTGACATACAAAACAAATTGAAGATGACCGCCAACACTTGATTGCCTTGGAACTGTGAGCATTTTGTATGGTTTTGTTGGACAAACTATGCTTATTTGTTTAACTATTGGAACTTATTTTCTAAACTATATCTATTGTGAAATTATGTTATACGTCATTAAAAAAATAATTTGACGTAAATAAGACAATATTTTAGGATTTTATTGAAACAAATACAGATATAGGTTAAAGTTTATTTAATTAAAACAGTTTACAGGACGACCATACGCTATCACACTGTTATAGGCCAGAATACCTAAAACCTCTACGGAAACAGAAGGTGTCGATATAATTCTTGTGGATGGTGATAGCGGTGCTGCCTTCACCTGCAGTGCTCGGGATTTGCATAATACCTACGAGTGTAGTTCTTTAGTTTCTGTCAGAATCCTCCTTGGACCGTTGTGGTGTTAGTGTGACCTTATTGATACTTACTACAGGTACATACCTACTTTTCTACTTAACCAGTTTATAGCAATAGACCATGCTACTTGAGCTCTATAATGTAAGGCGCGGCTAGTATAATGTAATTATCTAGTAGGTATAGTGTATAAGTACGTTCATTTTGAATATTATCTTTAAAACTGTAACAAAGTAATCGAAATATATTTTCGGAGATTTGCGTCAACCCAGAACAAATAAACAGACGCAAAAAAAACAAAGCATACCTACCTTGTTTTGGATTCAGAAAATCCTTAATTAGTTATTCTAAGTTAGTTTTTATAAAATATCTGCAGACACAGTTGCTGACAATTTCATGACAGTTATGAATAACATGAAACGTAAGAAAAAACAAGGTATAATTTGTTATTCTCAAAAACTGAACAAAAATCTTTCAAAGCTGCGATACACTTTTGTCAATATGATTAATTTCAAGAAAAAATACAATTTTTTGTGTGATTCCAGAACACTGGGTAATACATTTCGTATCTAAAGATATTGGGGGAAAAGTAACAGCATTTTCCCTGAAAATAATCCGACGGGTTCGCCTTTGAAAGATTATACGTTTTTTGTTGTGTGAGTAAGTCATATAGCGTAGGTACACGGTCGGGCCCCGGTCCCCACGTACTATATCTGTTTTGAAGTGTGTCGTTGCTGGTATTTTGTTCCGAAAACAACTCTTGCCAAACCAACTTCGCTTGTTTGTCATGTTCTGCTCTACAGCATCGGAATTGGGAGTCTGGAAATATAACCCGACTGGCCTAGCCGTCCAATGAAATTAATAAGTCAAATTATGCGGAGACAATAAAAAAAATGTTTGGCAAAATGTTATGAAACAATTTGTTTCATAACAATATTTTGTTAAACGTTTTTAGCGTAGTAGATTTTTGTACAGAATGTTTTATTCAAACTGTTCTTTCAATAATATCTGCTAGTTAAAACTTTACGAATGAATCTGAGTGAAATCAGTCACATAAAGAGTTAAGGCATAAAATCTAGAGATACTAGTTAAAGTTGGCATGTTGCATAGAGTATCATCATAAATAAAATATTGTTAGACATTGTAATATATCTAGTAAGTTCCACGTCTTTGTAAATATATTTATTGTATGCACCAAGTTTCCGGCTGATCTGGGCTAAGTTGAAGAAGCTGCCGTAACAGTTTAGTAAGTTTCTCTTAGGGGAGTATAAGAACAGTAAGAAAGTGGTATAAATCTTTTTGGTATAAATTGCAGCTTAAGTTGATTGCATGGAGAATATTTTATTTATCATTGTTTATGTTGTAACAACTTGTTACTAACTTGTTTACAAATTCACCACACTTGTGTTTATGTGGTTTTGAATAAATAATATCGATGTACCATTGTAGGTACTATGTATTATCATTTATTTACTTAATAAATTGTAATCTATTAAGTATAATTGTAATATATATCGTTCGTGAACTTTTGTAGTAGGTAATACCTATGTTTTGGACGTAGTCAAGTTAATGTAATTGACTGGCCTGTTAGTCTAGTGGTTAGTGACCCTGACTGCTAAGCCGAAGGCCGTGGTTTCGATCCCCACCCAGGATAAAACTTTGTGTGATGAGCACAATGGTTTATTCTGTGTCTGGGTGTTATTTATCTATAATATGTATGTATTTAAAAATATATAAGTATGTTTATTAGTTGTCAAGCTTTGCTTAGTTTGGGATCAGATAGCATTGTGTGAGTTGTCCCAAGATATTATTATTATTATTATAATGTAGTCTTAAGTCGTCATACGAAATTTAATCCCAAGAAAACTGTTAATATTTGACCAAGATATTCATGGCCATTAGTAACATTATTAGACACTTATTAGAAACACTAATGGATTCCGGACGTCACACTAATTGTTTAACGAAAGTTCTTTCGTTGATTTGTTATTACACTTACCGAACCACTGATAAAATTAATGATGCCAACTACCTCCTACATACTAAATTAAGGTTTTAGGTTCACCTCGATTGAATGGTATTATTGTACCCTTGATCCATATGCATAAACATATTGAATTCAGTCAATATGTCTTAATAATTAAAATTAAAAATTAACAATAAAAAATAAAGGCAAAACAACTCTATTTAAGGACTGAGAGCCTAAAATATTTGATTACTTGCCGAATTAAGTTTATTTATCAAGTTGATCAAGTTGGTCTCTCGTTGTAAAATCAGATTAAGTATTTAATTTACTTTAGACATAATATTTACGAAGCACTAGATTCCGACGACGATACTAAGGTATTTCGTGCAACGTTTTTCGAATTATCACTGGATTTTATATACTGTTTGTTGCTTAGTAAATGTTGAGATATACTTTTAAACCGGTTAAAATTTTGATATAATGCAATGCTGTCTGAAACATAAATACGGTATAGGCAGTAGTAGCTATGGATATCGTTAAAAGCGAATAAATAAATAATATCAGACATATTAGATATATTTCGGGACTTAATCGCGTGAATTATTTAAAGGTCGAACGATCGAACGACCCGACGTTTCGATCAAATTACACTGATCGTGGTCACGGGTCGACCCGATCCGAATTATATAAAGATAGATAGGGTCGGCACGTGACCACGATCGGTGCAATTTGATCGAAACGTCGGGTAATTAAAAGGTCCGTATATCTAATACCTATGTGTAAAAATCGCGAAAGTTTAAAAACAATAATATCAGACAACATATTGAATGACATCCAGGTGAAAAGGAGCAACTGAGATTGTCATTCTAATTGTGAAGACCAATAAGTTCCATGATTTTATACATACGTATGTATGTATTACTATAGTAAAAACAGTGTAATTAACCTGCAAATCCGGTTATAATAAATTTTAAATTACTATAGTGTATTTGCATTTCGTTTACGGAGTTTATGTTCATGCGATTTAAGTAAGATATACGAGTGTTAAGTAAACCAGAGATAAGTAATGCCAGATAATTACTTTCAGACTTGTTCTGAACATCTTCATTGTTTACAGTAATGGATTTCTAATTGATTTTTCATTCTGCACGCAGTAGTTTCAGTTGCAGTTACATTGAAATTTATGGCTTGTTGTCAGATAGTTACATAGTACCTATCTATGTTGGCTAAGGGAAGTATGTACATGAATATTCATTTGCAATTCAGATAATTATCGTTATTCTTAGCGTGTCAATGAAGCAATCAAAATTGTATCCGTACCCATAGTCCGAGTTACGAGTAGATATTACTTACAACTCACACAACGCCATCTGATCACAAACTAGGCAGAGCCTGTTCTATGGCAACCAGACAACTGATAAATATTGGAGATAAATAACAACCAGACACAGAATAAACCATCGTGCTCATCACACAAAGTTTTATCCTGGGTGGGGATCGAACCCACGACCTCCGGCTTAGCAGTCAGGATTACTAAACACTGGATCAACAGGCCAGTCAAATAAAAAATATGGTGTCCATAGGGCTTTCTAACGTATCTAGAATTAGAGCACATCATCATCAGCCTATCGCAGTCCAATGCTGGACATAGGCCTCTCCAATTGCACGCCACTTTGTTCTATCTTCGGCTTCTCACATCCAGCTCCTGCCAGCCATTTTGCGTAAATCATCACTCCACCTGGCCTGAGGGCGTCTTACACTGCGTTTGCTGAGACGCGGTCTCCACTCAAGAACTCGTTTACCCCAACGGTTGTCGGTTCTTCGGCTAATATTGGAGCACACGGAAATATATTTCCCTTTTAGATCGGACCTGTTAGGGGTCAAAATTACTTCTGAACTTCCGGGTCACAATCGTACGCCAAGGTCTGTGTCTGCATAGAGACTGCGCTTACCAGCTAACATTGCGTCCGTCATTTGATTATTACTATAGTTTATTTGATTTATTATTTTTAAGGAATAGTGAGTAGATTTTGGTATGTGCTAAATAGTTTTGACGCAGACTTAAAGCCTGTTTGGTGTCCTTGTTTTTTTTTTTGCAAGTTTCTGCCTTAGTAAAAAAGATACTTGTTTTAAATGCGATGTGTGAATTTTGACTATTTTGACACAAACGCGGAATTAATAGATAACTTAAAAAAAAAAAAATTGGTTTGGAAATAATCTCTGTACTAATCAATTGAAACGTTGCTGAACGTGTTAATCTCAGGAACTGTTTGTTCGAATTTTGAAAAATTCTTTTAGTGTTGATTAGCACATTTATTAAGTAAGGCTGGGCTAATAACATCACGCCACGACTAATAGAAGCGGAGCATCAATTAAAAAAAAAACAAAAACGAGGAAAATTGACGCAGACGAAGTTGCGCGGCACCTTACTAATATAAAAAAAAAAAAAAACTATCCAAATTGTAATTAATAAAAAAAATGTTGGTTTTATTGTTTTATTAATCTGATACTTGTAAGGTTTGTTTGCATCTCTGCTTTAAATGTGATATCATAGTGTATTTTATAACTAATGCCATAAAATTATAAGTATGCAGTGACTAACACAGGTGAACTCATGAGTAATAACGATAGTGATTAAAATATGTACACAACAGACACGTACCTAGTTAAGTTATTAGTGCGTAATATTATTAGAGTAAACTGAAGCCTTACGGGCTTGTGATGTATTATTTTGTATCTTTTCTATGTTACAATGCAGGACACATTCTTATTTGAAGATTGACAAATATGGTTGTATTCTAAATGTACTAAAAGGATAACATATTAAAATATTTATTATGGTTTACTCAAGATTAACACAAAAGTATAAATATAAATGGTTTAATCTCTTAAAATGGCGGAAGTATATAGCATTAATAAATACGCTATTTGCAAAAACTAATTTCCGATAAAACACCCGAGCCGAGCGTATAGTAGGAGAGCTAGCACCAATTTTTGGGTAGGTATTTGAGGCAAGCTGAAAATTTGTCACATCAATTTTTGTATACACGTCGTCTTGGTTTAGGTGTTGATTTAGCCCCGCTACTCACCAGCCAGGCCTGCAGCTTCGTGTTGGGGTATAATAGGAGAGGTATGTGACAAGTTTTCAGCTTGCCTCAAATAGGTACCTACCCAAAAATTTAATATATGTATTTACACGCGTCTGGCAATGCTAAAACCCCGTCTAAATCGTCTGGCTTACTTTTTTAAAATTCTTTAAACATTAAACTACAACATATAAAAAAGCATATTGCCTAATACATATTTTTGGAAAAAAAAATTAAGGGTTTATTTACTCACCTGCCAGATCTGCATCTCCGTGTTGGGGCATAATAGGAGAGGTATGTGACAAGTTTTCAGGTGCCTCAAATACCTACACAAAAAATGAAATATTTTTACACGCGTTTGGCAATGCTAAGACCCCGTCGCGTCTGGCTTTATTTTTTTTAGTCTTTAACCATTAAATTACAACATATAAAAATTGCATATTGCCATATTTTTTATAAAATCAAACATTTTTTAGAAAAACAAAAATTTAAAGAGGTATGTGACAAGGTTTTAGCTTGTCTCAAATACCTACACTAAAATTGGTGCCAGCTCTCGGACTAGTATAATTATAGGTTATTATATTTGTTTATTTAATTGACAGGAGAACTGGTTACGGCTTAATCCATTTAATAGTGGCGACAGAGTTAATATACCTAAGTATTAAGTGTCTAGTATTAATTAGTATGTGTGGCTGTTGACAAATATAAATATACTAATGTATGGGCTGTTGGTTGTTGAGTATAGAAATGACGGTCACCCGTCACCGCGCTTTGCCACTCTCCCGTGGTTATTTATGAGCTAATTATACCGCTAATTACTCTTTATACGAAAGGTATTTTATTTACGTAATGTTTCTGAAAGAATACTAATTATATTCATCGATCATTCTTGATTGTATGTTATTTTGACATAATTTGTCACCGGCTATGTCTCTTTGATTAACGGTTTAATTCGTACTTACTACATAAATTACCTACTATAAACTAGTAATTTAAATAATACCAAGCAAGGAATAACCGATCTGTATAATGCTAATTACTCATTAGCATTAGACTTTTTTTAGTATGCAAATGAATCTTTTAGATTGTAGTGTGTCAACTTTAATTAGTTATATGATAAAATATTGAACTACCTACCTAAGGAACAGCATCTTACTTGTTCACGAGATTTTTTTTCATTTATTTCAGTGTCCATATTCGTTAAGCGATGAAACCTGCGGCATAGACAAACTACATTCGAATAGAGATGTCGTTAATGGAGAAGCATTGTAGTATAAAATTTGACGTTTGCGGTGGAGAGCGTAGATATTTTTTTATTTTTTTGAGAGCGTCTCGATCGACGTTAGCGTATTCGTCACGGAACAAATGTACCTAGTCTAAGCCCCCAGGACCTCTTCCATCGTTTAGCTAAAATGAACACTATAAAATAAATGAAAAACTTCTCGTGAACAGGTTGGAAGTTTATGATCTCCCTAGTCTTTGAACTGACCTTACCTATAGGGATTGTATTGTAGTTCGCATGTGATAGTATAAGTTAATCCAAGATACGCTCTATCTACCTATCCATCAAATTCTATTCAAACTTTCGTTTATATGTAGTATGAATAGTATTGATAGATAGTAAACATACATAAAAAGTACGCTACTACAATGACGGTTCGATATGATAAGAAAGATCAATGTACTGTATACTTTGTAGTAACCTAAATCAGATATGT
Organism: Herminia tarsipennalis; assembly: GCA_945859575.2. Lineage (NCBI taxonomy): Eukaryota > Metazoa > Arthropoda > Insecta > Lepidoptera > Erebidae > Herminia > Herminia tarsipennalis. The sequence goes on from OX243840.2 coordinate 15,610,255, forward strand.
TATTATTACATTTAAGACAACGTACGTAACATAAATATAATCGTGGTGTAGTGTCATCGGCCATTTTGCCGAGGGGTCAGCGGAAGGGCACGTATACACCACAAGGACATTAGTTTTCCGCCGTCGAATCGGTAATATTTTGAATTGTAGCCAAATATAACAGAACGAGAGGGCCAGCAAACATGTCGCTACCCCGTGAGCTTTTATTTTTATGCTGGAAAAATAAACAGCTAGTGAATAAAATATGTTTGCCAAATATAAAATATGTTTGCGTAATTGCGTAGTGTAGAAATCATAGCGACATCTTTCGTTTGTTATATAATGTTTTAAAATAATTAGTTATTCATTACCTTAAGAAATTTATTGTAGCATAATGTTAAAACCATAATTATTTCAACAACATAATTATTGAAGTTGTCTGGTAGCCATTTGTACTACGAAATTGTTTTAATTATAAACCCGCCCGCGCCGTGAAGATAGATAGATCTTTTAAAATAGAATTAATCAAGAAATGTTTATGTTTTGTGAAATATTTGTCTAACACTAAGTGTGTTTATATAATTCGGATCAACAAGGTGGGCGTGAGATTTTGCGCGATAAATTATTTTTGTAGACGGAAGCAATGTTATTGCACTGTTGTGAATAGCCCTCTGTATTTATTCATATTTCGAGGTGACAGTCTATTTTCGTGTCGGCATCCAGCGCGCCGGCTGATGACAGATCCTCGTGTACACACCGAACGTTTTTAGCATTTCCATGTGAAAAGATTTAGCGATAACGTCATACACCCTGTGGTAAATGATGTAGTAGTACACACATACGAAAGAAACATAAGCTTGTAGATACAAGCTTTATATTAAGTTAGGTTGATGATTGCAAAAATTACCAGTGTGATGCATATTGTTTCAAGCTAAACAAAGTTTCTAAAGATTATATACTAGTAGTTAAATAAGGTATTCGAGCAAGCAGGAGAAGCCTTTTTAGCCTCCTAGTTTTATCTCCTCGCCTATCGTCGAAGTTTGGGTACAGTCAAAGAATTCATAAGAATCTTGTCTTTACGAATATATGTAAGTATAATATTATGAGTATACACGACATACATATTTATTTAATTTGTTTAAAAACGTTGTGGTGATAAAATAAATATTACACTTTTATTAGCTTGGCACTCGGTCGTGAATACTTTACTCAACTCCTCCTAAATTAGAAGTTTAACTTTTTAATCCAGGTCCTTGAATATATTAAATTTGTAGTTACCAACATTTTTTGCATTCTATGGCAGTGATTAAGGGTCCTTGAGAAATTCACTGTCTTTGTCAGTCAGATGAGTCACGCTATCAATGATTCTAATGTTTCGTTTTGTTAATTTAGTTTAGTTCGGAGCTCCAAAATAATAGCGTTATCATCCTTTGGTATTTTGCAAGCTTACAAATACATATGTACATTATTTCAGATTCACCTGATTACCTGATTTCTCTATAATTTAGTATACGATCGTGGCATGTTGTCTACGTGTCAATTAGTCATGTAGCCTGCTTTAGAATCTATGAATAGGAAGTGAACATCCATGAATTTTACAAGAGCTACTTTTCCACATTCAATAACAAGTAAGCAGTAATAGATACTACAGAAATCTGTGTGACCTATTTTCTCCGTTCTAAACGTGTAATTGACACCACTAATTATGTGTAATAGGTAAATGCCTCGAGAGTTTCAACATTTTCTGAAAATGTATGCAATAAGAGATATTGAGAACTAGCTTTTGCCCGCGGCTCCGCCCGCGTTGAAAACTATTCTATGTTATATTATTTATATGGCACAGTTCACACTTACCTAAAGTCAAACGATAAAAGACGTGTTTCTTTATCCACAAAGCCAAGTTTCTGCAGATTTAACTTTAAAATTGACGAAGTTACTTGCAAACTTGCAACCCCTGTTTTACCCCATTCGGCCTCGTTTACTGGCGCGAAGCGTCGCGTTACGCGTGGCGTTAAACGTTTTTTTTTTCTGTTTACGGAGCGGCAACGCGTGAAGCGGCACTTCTCATTGCACGCATATGGCATTATACGATGTTGTTTATAAAGATCCGAGACGGGAAGCGTGGATGTGCCTATCGCGGCGTGTAGCGAAGCACGCGGCTGCTATCGCTGCGAGGCAAGCGGCGGGTATCACTGCAGCGCACGCGGTGTACTAAATAATTCACGTTTAACATAGAATATTATTAGATATATTATGGTATGAAAATCCAGATTTTATTCTTTCACGTTGTCGGCGTAAGTTATATGTGTATACAAGCAAAATTACAGCCTTCTAACACTAACAGTCTCTGAGCAAAGTTGCGGACGGACGGTCGGATATGGCGAAACTATAAGGGTTCCGTTCTGCTATTTTGGCTACGAAACCCTAAAAACAAGTCGATTTCCAAATAAGACTGGCAGAAGGTCTCGCCTCGGACATCCTTTCATCGAGAATTGACACTGCGTGCCGCCGCGTGCATCACCGCGTGCGTCGCTGTGATAAACGCCACGGGCTCCGCCGCAAAAACGCTCAATTTCAACCAAACGCATACAATCGCTTCTCTGTAAACGCACTCAAACAATGTCATATGTTTGTATTCAGTGCGGGTCGCACCGCACAACGCCACGCGCAACGCCACGCGTTTCCGTAAATGAGACCTTAGAGTATGATTTTCCAAAAACGCTGAAACATGTGTTTTTTTTTATTTTAAACCAAAAAACCAAATACTAAATTTTCAAAGATCTTACTTTAAAACTGACGAAGTTTGATAAAAACTTGCAAACCCCATTTTACCCCTTAGGGTTGATTTTTCAAAAACACTGAAGAAGAGTTGAAGAGTTTGTTTGAACGCGATAATCTCAGGAAGTACTGGTTCGTATTAAAAAATTAAAATTCCAAAGGTTTTAAAAATACTAATTAACTTTCAATTATGGCTTTCTACAAGCCTAGTAGGTATATGTTAAAACGATTGGAAGAATTGATATTAATTTTAAGCTTTGACTTACAACCTTAAACAGAGGAGTAATCACTTATGCGCGTTTGTATGGTAGAATCATCGACTAGGGTGCCCTTATGAGGCTTAAGAGGAAACTGTGATTGACTGATATGTCAACACACAGCTCACACTCCTGAATGGATCGGATTGAAATTTGGTACACAGATAGTTGTTATGGTGTATGTATCCGCTACAAAGCCCAAAGCAAATCTTTAAAGGAGTGAAATGGCAGTTCAAACTAAACGCGGGCGAAGCCGTGGGCGGAAACTAGTCTGTAGATAATATATAGAGAATATTGCTTGACTTTACTCATATAATATATACAATATCTTGTGTAAGTCATATTACTACTACGAGTATTTATTCTAAATATTTATTTATCATTTATTATATGCAATGGATTGCCATAGCCAATACAGTCAATATGCCTTTGTAGATGGTGAGAAGTAACACGTGGCTTTGTTCGCATACTTTATTTGTAGTTTTGTTACGGAACCAGTATTAATAACAACATGTATCTACGTAGATATATCGCGTATATCTAATCGGTCAAAATTAATAAGTAATCGACATCTAAAAACTGCGAAAGATTAAATGTTTAATAAACATGTCAGGTTTAAAACTACATTTCATATAATTTGATGGATTTATGTTTACTAAATGTTATTACATAACGTCATGCCCTCAATCTACTTATTTGATTAATTGATTTTGTAAAGAAAGGACACCATTATGAATGTAGAGGTAACAGTAATACCAAATTAATAAAACCAGGCCTTTGGAAAGACGTGTCAATGGCTACGACGATATATTATGCTTTTGTCGGAATCGTACAATCGACGTCACAATATGATATACGGTATACACCCGACTATTATATTGTCACCAATTGATCACAACAAAGAACTCATTATGTCCGGATCTGTAATTGTGCCTATTACCATGTTAATGTGATCGGTAATACGATTTAGCTACTTATCGGGACACCATTCAATATGACAGGCGTCATAAGTAGGGTTGTCACTTCTCGGATTAATGTTAGTATGGCAGTTTCAATTGGATTTCATTATTGACGTTATTTTTTAGGGTTCCGTAGCCAAAATGGCAAAAACGGAACTCTTGTAGTTTCGTCATGTCCGTCTGACTGTGCGTCCGTATGTCACAGGCATTTCACTTAAAGACTTTTTACTGAAAAGGTGTCTTGTAATAGCTGTTACTTAGTTTGATAGCAACATTTTTTTTTTGCACCTTATACATGTAACTGTTTTTTTTTCAACAAACATCAACGTGTGGCAAATCATTCGACAGGTCTTTCAAAAACATTTTAAGGTTTCTTATAAACTTTATTGATTAAGTGAATATTTTTGAAAATAATTGCTCCGAAAGTTGCATGAAGTGTGTGCCCCTTATCTTTTGAACCGTGCGACAATAAAATACGCAAAAAAATCACAAAGGTAGCGCCTAATAAATACTTTAAACTAAAATTATTTCGGACATGATCGGATATACCGTCATTGAATTATTGCCGAAATATTGCGTTTCTCAACAAAAGAGCGTAAGTGCTATGAACAGACGCTCTTCTGCTAATGCAATTATTCAAGACTGCGGAACCCTACACTGAAAATGGTCCGACATGCTCTTGCCTGTTTTTTTGCAATTGCCCATGGAAAACTAATATTTAATAAAAATGGTAAGGTAGGTAACTTGCGTAAGAAAGTTTTCTTTTAAAGAGTGATATTGGCTATAAAATAACATGTTTATTACCAGTATAATGTCCACAAATTCACTGTATTTAGATGTTGTCGTATAATATACGATGTGCTCTAACTATGAAATTTCATAAATATTGCATTAAAATGTGTTTTTGTCATAATCGTGGGTGGATTTGCATGAAAAATTACTTTTAATGCAAGACATCTCAGGTGCTGTTAAATTTACATAATGTTAAAAATAAAACATAAATAATAAAAAAAATATGTGTGTGAATGTGAATTCTCATTTTAACCTCATAATTATTTTTAATTTTTAAAATAAGTGTATAGGTAAGTACTATCTTGAATCTTGGCACAACTTAAATCTGAAATAGCGAAAAAGATGAGTAATTTGGCATTAGTGATATATCAGTGATTCGCTTTCCTTCGCTTAGGTTCAGTAGTAGATTACAACTAGGATAAGGTACGATAGAGTTGACTTGCCATCTGAACAAAAACTCTTTAACAAATAAAGAAAAAAAAAAATTTTTTTTTGGTATATATATAGGTAGATACTGATAGTCCAAGTAGGAAGATGAACAGACCTGTATTAGCTGCTTACCTTTCCTCAAGTTACGTTCAGAACTGGGGAAAATAGGACACATAAATTTCTGTACTTAAGATGCCTATTACTGGCCTCTCGATAAGGATGTTACATTCTACCTCTATGGATGTTCACTTACCTATTCATAGATTATAAAGCAGGTTACATGAATAACTGACACGTAGATAACCATGTCGCCAGGCAACATGTCACTATCGCATACATTATTACATACAGAGAAATCGGGTCATCGGGTAAATCTGAAATGATGTATTTGTATGCATGCAGAATACCAAAGAAAGATGAACCCAGCAAAGTAGAATAATTGTGGTTGTTGTAGTAGAATTGTCCTGTTCATCTAGCCTTGTATGAAATGACTTTAAATCTATATCTATAGTAATATTATAAAGCAGAAGAGTTTGTTTGTTTGATTGTTTGTTTGTTTGTTTGTTTAAAAGCGCTAATCTCAGGATCTACTGGTCCGATTTGAAAAAATCTTTTTTTGTTGGATAGCCCATTTATCGAGGAAGGCTATAGGCTATATAACATCGCGCTACGACTAATAGGAACGGAGAAGCGACGAGAAATGCTTCAAAAACGGGGAGAAATTACGCATACGAAGTTGCGCGGGACAGCTAGTTGATATTATATAGCTGAAGAGTTTGTTTGTTTGAACGCTATAATCTCAGGAACTACTGGGCCTAATTGAATAATCATTTTACTGTTAGATAGCCCCTTTATCGAGGAAGGCCATAGGCTTTATACCATCAGGCTACGACCAATAGGAGCGAAGCAGCAATGTTGCAAAAACAGAGAAAATTAACGCAGACTAAGTTACATGGGTCAGCTAGTATTCACATAAACCAGTGTGTTCTGTGTTTTAATAAATATTAGCTTTATTCAAGGTAACGTGTTAAGTTTGCAACTTATCTTGTACTTGGACGTAATTTTACTGTTTATTTACTAAACACTAATCAATACGAGTACTAATTAATTGCAAAGGTTCATTTAATAACCTTACTGACTACGAATGCCTACGCTGCTGACGCTACAATAAATACCTTATTGGTTTATGTTTTACGTTTCGAAAGATGGGCCGACTATGAGTTTGGCCCACTAGTCCATTGCAAAAAGGGCTGATTGATTGGCCAAGCCGATGAACTTTTTTTTTTTATTTATTTTTACTTCAAAGTCGTGCCAAGTGAGTGTTCATATTATTGATAGATTACTTGACGTTTCACCTGGTTTGCACCAGCATTAGTCCAATAATGTTGAATCAGCTTTAGACTATAGTTGGTCCACCCCGTTCTTTATCACTCAATCACTTTCCTCGCTTTCATGTTTATAAATTGTGAAACTTCAGCAACCCATAGAGTAAAATCCCTATTCCTCATTCAAAAGTATTATCAATAACCATAGACGTAGAGAACAGGACTGTGCCATAACCTCACAAAATTGGCCACTCTCTAGAAAGAGACGACGCTACATTGGCTACCTGTCAAAGGCCGCACGAGTTATTTTTTTTTTTAAAAAGATAACTAGCAATGTGGGATTGTGGTTCCACATTATTAGCAATTATTTCTTCTTTGGAGTCAATATTTACTTTTTAATTGAATGGGATGGCACGGTCCAGATCTATACCTACGTCAATCTTAATAACGTAGGTGATGATTTCATTTCAATCGACTTTCTTAAACAGTTGGAATTTTTACAGACTATAATGACCGGCTGGGCGACCTAAAAATGGCTGAATTTTTGTCTTCCCCGATTAGTTGTTGTATGTAGTCCTCAAATTTATTATACAAGTTACCTACTTAGAGTTAGACATTGTGAACTTTTTATATTTTATGATGCAAAAAAGACACATTAAATATGATTAATGTTTCATAAATTTAGTTTTCAACTATGTCGTGTTCGCTTATGTAGGTATGTTAATGAACTTGCGTCAGTAACTTTTGTTCGAACTAAGTTGCCTTAACTTTATAACTAGTGTTCAACGTTGAATTTGTTTACTGTCCTTTGTAAGAGGATTATTAACTACAAAAGTAGTATCAATAGTTGAACTATCGGATGTTTATAGTGGAACTATTTAAGGCCAACTATTTCACAACTTTAAGGACTGTAAGCTTATAATAGGAAAATATATTCGCTTCAAACAAACTTTTACATGACAAATATCAATCTGCCTTCGTTTATATACGCTTTTTATAAGTAATTCGATAGGTAGAGTTAGAGGTAGATAGGTACCTAATTACCTTACCTATTTTCATGAATAGTATCATAATTATAATTAGGCACTATAATATAATGACGCAATTAGCTTTACCATTATTTACTTAATTATTTTTGATAATAAATTACTAAAAATAAAAAAAAAAACTTGAGAGGTGTCAAGGGACACCCGGATGGAACGAAGTTCTTATCTTAATTTTTTTTTTTTTATAATCTTTGCAACACCACACTGTTCAATGCGAAATAGAAAGATGAAACGAAAATAACTTACAAAAAGACGATTGTATACCGAAGGCTAACCCACAACTACACATTGTCACCAATACTGTGTTCCGAATTTATGCCTCTAGACCAAATCGACAGGTGACATCTTTGTCAAATTAGATGTGCATATCTTACGCGCACACCGCACGGCTTGTGTGTGTCAAAAAGTGTCGTTAAATTTTTCGTGAGAAATTTTTCCATCTAGCCCCCTTTCACAACGCGCGATAAGGAATTTCGTTCCAAAAATCTGACTGACTTCAATCACGGTTTCGTTGAGATCACGGAGGAGTTTCGTTGTCTATCACTGAAACTCACCATCAGATCTTTATGAAATTTACATGGGACCATTTCGGTATAAACTTCTGTCGAACGAAAAAAAAGTTGTTTTATTAATCCGTCTTTATATGACAGAGTTATGGCCGAACATACATTAAAAACAAAAACATCCGAATTCCTACTCTCCTCCTTTTAAAAGTCGGTTAAAATTAGCTGATAATGGTTATATTGATTGAAAGTACCTTATTGGCCTTATACGCCTCTTTACATATTTCAAGATGCAATAGAGAGATACAAAATGCGTTGTATTAATCGAAACTTATAGTAAATATACTGAAACTGACACACGCCTTTGAATACTTGAATTAGCCCCCAGGCCCCCAGGCAGTTGCTTGCTACCATCAAAGCTTCGATAAATTTAATGTATTCAATACGTCAGCGATAATTAATTATAGAAATAATTATACTAAAGCCGCACTCGATGATATATTTAAGACTAACCTTATTGTATGAGAATCTAATCACATTACTACAATAGGGTAGATGACTGTCAAGTCAAATCAGTATCTTTTTAAAAAACGTCAAAACGATGCGCCTCGTACTAATTTAAATAAAATACAAAACAATGACGTCATTCTTTTGTATGGTCAAATCATGTAGTCTCAATGTTTGTTTTGTTGTTTATAATTTCATGACAACGTAAAATTGTAGAGAAAGATTGTTTTCAGAATATTTTTGCAAATTCTATTTCCTGTTTAGTGTAAAATAATTTATTGTTATTGTAGTCATCTACCCAATTATCATAAATTTAAACTAATCGAAATAGGGTTTAGATCTGTCAAAAAATTATATAGAAAAATGAAATATTAGGACACGAAAAAAAAGACAAAGTTACGGAAAAATGCAAAAACGAGGATTTTCGTATTGTCATAATTATTGTGTTCTTAATCTAAGATATGTGCGAACGAATATTCGACTTCATTTTGTTGTGTGCTCCTCCGCACTGTGAAGTCATGCTAAATAAATGATTCGCTCGTCGTAATGCCCTTTAATATAAAATAACAATGATATTTTGCTCTTTCATATTATGATTTAAAATTACCAGCTGTTTATGTAGCGCAAAATAACTACGGCACATACTTTAAGTAGGATATCAAGATATTTGCTTTAATTTAACATAGCTGGACCCGCTTCTGACAGACGGAACTGTCAAATCTTGGAACTTTAAAGCAGACTACAGCCTAATGAATCGATAGTTAATAATTCCAGTCAAAGTTGACCCAGAAGTTTAGGGGATAAACAGACAATAACAACAGCTTTTTTATCTAAATAATATCTAACATAAACATTCTTAATGTAGGACGTTGACCTACATTTAGAAAAAACGTGTTATTTTAGTATAACAAACAGAAACTTCAATTTTATTTATTTGTATAGATTTATTTAAGCACATTTCCAGATTTAAACTTGCAAGCAGTGCAGTCATATAGTATAGGTATAGGTTCGTAATGAGTCAACAGAAAGTAATTTTAACTCACGTTTGTGAGCACCGGATCTTGCAATTGTAATAAAGGTTTGTTTTGGCCGCAACCTGCGCTTTCATTGACTGAATTTCATGAGAGTCTGAGGTGGAGGGCGCGTGTGTCGACCGCCGCGGCGCGCCATTGCCGCGTTTTATTCGCCACCGCGATGCTTGGCGGGTTTATTGACCCAACGACCGTGACTGGCCCCCTCCTCCTCTTCCCCCTCTTCTAACCATCTCCGTCCGTGGTTTGCAACTGTTTTGTAACTTACTTGTTCTCAATCTGGCTATATTTGTTCGTCATTGATTGACAATGTAATATTAACGCTTTACGATCGCGATCGTTTCAATTGTCAAATATTAGGAACATTTACGAATGTTTTATGTGTACTTTGTTCAACTGGTTTATTGACCTATAAAATTAAACGCAATTTTCGGAATTGAATCTTCGTCTAAAGACCAGACGCCAACGATTGATATATTATTTTGTGCAAGTATTTTACTGTTTAGTATTTTTTTTTTATAATCAAGTATCAATTCGGCATCCAAATCATTCCCATCTTAACCTACTGCTTTGCTACTTGGCATTAAATGTTGGTAAATGACGTTGTATTAATCTTGACTTAAGTATGACTTATAAAAAAGTATAGTATTTTCGTAAGTGTATAATAAAATAATTGATTCCTAACACTCAAATTGGTAGGTATTATTAGAAGCTTCTAAGTGCGACAGTCATTTGGTTATTACACGCTTTTAACCATCAATAAATAACTAAAACACGTTCAAAGTTCACAAAACCCTATCAGAACACTTTCTGACAACATGTTTATTTCAATAAAGATAAAGAAATTTCCTACTTAATGGACGTCTGTGCCTCGTTTTATCTCTAATTGGGTTGTATCGCCAGACGAAATGGTCGCTCCATTCGGGAGTTGTTTAGAAGTAAAACCTTTATTGTGTTATCTTATATTTAAGTATCTTTAAATAATGTTAAGTAAAGAAAATGAGGCGTTTGCTGTTACATCCGATAAGACGGAAATCGAATCAAGCAACCTATTTCCAAAACGGTCGTGTAACCAACTACAGCAACAATTTTCGGTTAGCGGATGGAATAGGAACGGGCTTCACACTTAACGTAATTGGAAAGATTCCCTGTCGATTGCAAACATGTTTGCCGATCTGTTTTACTACCCTGACCTTATTAGTTGTCATTTGAAACGCTGTACATATACTACGCCACAAATAAGGTCCTTGTAGTTATCAATTTCCATCTGCCAGAAATTGGAAAAGTTTGTTGTTGGACCTTTAATGTTGTATAACATCGTACTGGACGGATATAAGATGATATAAAAGAGATACTTTATGGTTTAAAAGTTGGGATAATTTTAAACTTTAATACTTCAAAAACGATCATAGGATTTTCTTCTACATAATTTTCCTTAAACAAAATACGCTTGTGCGTCCTTAGCATTTTTAGTGACCTATTACTTGTTGACTTCGAAATAAAATACAATAAAAAAAAAATTAGGAGCAGATTTAGATGAACAAAATATATTATGAAAAACCTCCACTGTTGTTTCATTCATGTCGAAATTTACCTAATAGATAACAGAATAGACAAGTTCAGACTTAAAACAGTCGTTTGCTTATAATATGGAATGGACTGGAAAATAGTTGACGAAGTGGATTCTTCTAGGGAAAGTAGAACATGAATAGCCTTATTGTATATTTAATGAAAACGCACAGTTTTAACGATAATGTATAGGTTTGTTTTTTATAATATAGGTCTCTATTTTAATTTCAATCATCATTAATCATGACTATAATTTATATGCGAAGGCTTTCGATTATTGGTTAGTCCAGCCTTTTGATATTTGTATTTGATTGCTTCAAATTAAAATGTAGTTAAGTTAGTGATGAAGAGCGTGGTTTGTGGCGAACCACAGGCGGCACTTTGTTCAGGAAAGGGGCAGTGAGGAGAGGTGAGGCCATAAATTACTAATGCTTTGAAGATGGCTACAATACCACTTAAGCAAAGAAAATATTTTTAATATTGTGGCAATTAGCCAAAACGGTCATTTTACATAATACAACATATTTTGCTTTTGACTATAACGGTATAACCAAAGATGTTTGCTATTGATTGTTGCAAACTACGTAATAGAGACAGCTCATAAATGTTTGTCGAACTAGATGGCTATAGTCAAACATAAACACTAGGTTCAAGGTGACCATTTATGTAGGTACCTATCTGATATGTATTTATATTTGGCTTTATAATAATACTTATACCTAAACATAATATCATTGCTAGTGCCTATTCCTTTTAGTTAGTATTTTATAATAGCATAAAGCTGAAGAGTTTGTTGTGTTGAACGCGGTAATCTCAGGAACTACTGATCCCAATTGAAAAATTCTTTCACTGTTGGATAGCCCATTTATTAAGGAAGGCTATAGGCTATATAGGTAACATCACGCTACGACCAAGAGAAGCGGAGCAGCAATGAGAAATGTTGTAAAAACCGGAAAAATTTACGCAGACGAAGTTGCGCGGGATAATAATGTAACATAGAATCTACGTTTAATATGATACGATATAAGGAAGACTAATCGCATACCTATACGCGTGGCACAGCTTAACTATAAAAATTTCAACATAGGTATCGCGGTTCATTAACTATCGGATGCAGGCGCGTGGCTCGATTATGTTAATTTGATTGTCCCCACGTCGCGTCTAGCCTCGCCCGTGTTGGGAGCTAATTTAATGCATTACTCATCGTTCTTTTCCACGGCAACAAATAAAATTACATCGCAGTAATTCTCCTCAACAAAATTACCTGATATACAGTTAGAACGTCATTGAAACTAATCGAATATAACCGGGTAATTATACATACATAGATTGTTGAAAGGAATGTTTGTTTTATAAAAATCGTAGCGAATAAGAGTAATTTACCTTTTTAGATATTCTGAAAGTCAAACGCGCGATGGATTATAAGAGAGTAAATGGAACACGAAGCGATATCCTGATTTATTAAGCAGGAATTGCCAAAGTTACTAATCTACTACGCTAATCTTAAAAGTTACTTGGCATAAGTCTGTCTTGTTTACAAAGGATTTTGTAAAATAGTTGAACTGGATGGAAGCTGGGAGCGTCCTTTGTATTTACGTACCTTTTATCCTATTCTATTTGAGCACGTTTGCCGTCGTATTAAATATGCTGTTTGTTTTATGAGGCTGTTTTGCTTTTAAGTTGTGGCTGCCATTCGTAACACGTTCTCCTTAACTGTGATGTCCCTGACGTTGCCGCAAGCCATAGGCCACGTCTTAGTTTTCAACTTTTCCTTTGCCTGACAGGTTGCCAAGAGTTCGTGTACTTTTACGTGAGTAGGTACTTTAGTATTCATCTTTTGTCAGTACAAAACGCAGTACTTATTCTCAATTATGATGTGCTTTTAGGAGCTCGTTATCATTTTATTGAAGGACGCATTCGCGAATCTAAATTAATTGCATCATAAGTTGTCTTTTTCTGTACACTTCAAACTTTCTAAATGCTAGGTATAATTAGTGACTACATTCGTAACACCCTATTTAGAAACTATATAAGAGCATTATGATAATCAAGGAGTTAGCAAATCAATTAAATATGCGTATTGTATACAAACAAAGAAAATTATCGACAGCTACGAAGGAAAATGTAACACACCTTGATCGGTTGCATTTTGTCTTACTGCAGTCTCAATTAAACATGCAGTTCACATTCAAACATCCTGTTTATGCTTATATATTTAAACAGAGCATCCAGCCCAAACAGATGACTTGCTTATACTATGAGTATGTATGACTTTTCTCGACACTAGTAGACTATACATATAGTCGGGCGGAAAAAAAAAGATATGTAATTTACCTTTTAAAAAGGTAAATTACATATCTTTTTTTTTCCGCTACTGCGTGATTATAACAAGTTATTACAACACAAATATTTTCTTAGACGCCTTCTAACAACACACAACTTCCATTATGTTTATTTTTAACAAACAACCACCTAAAATGTTTACTTACCGACACGCTCGTATATTCGTTAAAATTGCTTTTAACGGAATAATCGAACAACAATGTTTCTTGTTTTATTATACAGCTTAACGTAATTGAAATGACGAGCAAGATTTCCGATACGTCACTTTATTTTAAAAGCCAGGAACATTTAGGGAGCTGTCTTTCAAACTCTACTTGATTGTACTTTAAAAGCTTCGTGTGATTCTCCGTCCTTACAGCTTGGCAACGGAAACCCGAGGCGGTGCCGTTCTCAGTATTAAATCCAGTATTTCTGTTTTCAAATTCGAGTGTTCTAACTTCCAACCAAGCCACGATATAGTGAATGTTTAAAGAAATACGTGTTCTTTAAAGCAGTCAATATTGTCAGGCGATGCACTCGCGACTTTAGTTGGATTTAGTAACGCTTAGCTAAGAATAAAATGTCTTCCCACGTAAATGTTCAAATATCACTGACATTTTTATTAGTGTCTATAGACGGAGGAACGACAAAATATTTTTGTACAGTTTTATTTTGCTTTGATCTTATATTTGACTTCTTCTCTTGAGGAAGCTATTTCGCGTTAATGATTTATTGATGATCGTACTCTTTCTATTTCCTAATTTTATTGATAGGTGAATCTTTTTAGTACAAGTTGACCATTTATTACACCTACATGGTATAATATGTTAAATAGTGTGTAGGTGTAGCTAATTTATTATTCTCTTCTCTTTTGGTTATAACTTACTAGCTGTCCCGCGCAACTTCGTATGCGTATATTTTCCCCGTTTTTGTAACATTTCTCGTCGCTTCTCCGCTCCTATTAGTCGTGGCGCGATGTTATATAGCCTATAGCCTTCCTCAATAAATGGGCTATCCAACAAAAAAAGAATCTTTCAAATCGGACCAGTGGTTCCTGAGATTAGCGCGTTTAAACAAACAAATAAACAAACAAACAAACTCTTCCGCTTTATAATATTAGTATTAGTATAGATAAGTTGTGCTGTGTTAGTGTGTATACCTACTATTACTAATAACTATAACCATAATTAGAATATTTATTTCCATATATAAATAAATTCTAACTAAGTTAATATTCAAATTTCGGCAAAAATATACGAGAATCCTTATAGGTAATATATTATGTAACGCAATCTAACCTAGCTAGTATCGTCTATGAGTAGATAGAGGGGTCAAATAAGCTTGGTGAATAGAAAAGGTTAATCAATATTTTCATTCTGCTGCGATTGCTTACCAATTCTAAATAACCATGACTTCGAATTGGTAAGCAATCGCAGCTGGGTGAAAATATTGATTACCTACCCTTTTTACTACTTACTCTATAACCACTAGGTTATATAGGTAGATAGAAGAGTACCTAATATTATGTTAAATCTATTAGTGGAACAAAGTCTCATATGTTTTGTCAAATAGGCTTGGTTTTTCTTTATTTTCATTTGATTGAATAGTACCAATATATAACTACTTTGATCAAAAAATATATTAAACGTGAGTAGACAGCCGCCACTCGTATTATTTGTTTTTAGTAGGTTGGAACACTGGTGTGTTAATTGATATTTGTGATATTTCACCTAAGGATGAGACATTGCAAATTCGACCTTTACTTTTAACGTAATCGCAATGTAGATATAATTCATTAAACATATATCGATTTGTTTAACTTAGCTTAGCGAATTGATTCAGAGAAGTCACGATTTCCAACCAGTTAATGGTTGCAGGTGTACTGTATAATACCAGGATTTTACCCCGATAGTATTGTACATCTGTACTAATATTATAAAGCTGAAGAGTTTGTTTGTTTGTTTAAACGCGGTAATCTCAGGAACTACTGATCCGAATTAAAAATTCTTTCACTGTTGGATAGCCCATTTATCGAGGAAGGCTATAGGCTATTTAACATCACGCTACGTTTGGTAGGAGCGGAGCAGCCATGAGAAATATTGCAAAAACGGGGAAAAATTACGCAGAAGAAGTTGCGCGGGACAGCTAGTAAAAAATATAACCAGAACGTTTTTATAGGAAGTTAATGGAAAATCTATGATTAAGAGCATCCAGGTAAACAGCATCTCTAACTTCGGGCATCACCTGGTATCATTAATTTTATTCATTTCAAGCTTAACTAAGAGAAATTTGTATTAATTAATTGTTGTTCATTGTTGCAGATGAAGCGACGGATGGTGTTGAGAGCGTGTGTGGTGACGAGGTGAGACCGTGGCGGGCGGCATGGACCACGCGGTGAAGGCGATGTCGGCGCGCGGGCCGTTCTCGCGACTGCTGGCTCGCCGCCGCTTCGAGTCCGCCGAGCTGGAGGAGCTATACGCTCGCTACGCCTGCAAGCTGCAGCGCACATCTGTGGGATCAGCGCTAGCGCTCTGGGCATTGCTGGCCGCCGCCCTCGCCGCTGTCGATGTCACCCGCGGGTGGCGAAGGGCACCACAGGTACCTACATTATGATAACCGTTAGTAATGCCACTTCAATTGACAATCTACATACATCACTATTCAAAACACTGTGCTCGGTGCCTTTGGCGGACAAGCAACAATAATGAAAATCATTTAGTCCAGCCCCCTATTCCCGCGTATGTTTTTTATTGGCAGTCTATCTTTGAATTGACAAAGGTGACGGAGCCTTGATTCAAAATGACCTATTTGACTGTAAATATCATAAGGAAAATGTATGATCCAAAACTGACATGAATGAGGAAAATAGAATACATTATAACTGACGAATGCTAGAATTTAGTATGCGGTTGGCATACTTCCGTATGTGATTTTATTTTTCTTGGATAGTTTACTGATCTGTAAATAAATGAAGAGTAGGTACTTACCTAACCGATAACCGTTTGGTGTAGGTTGGCGTGTTGAGCGCTCATGCACTACTATGTAGTGGACTGGCATGGTGGTGCGGGCGTGCTGGTGTGGCGCCAGAGCGACGGCTGCCGAGGGCCTGTTGGCTAGCGCTGGTTGGAGGCGGCGTCGCTTTAGCTGCAACATTGCCAGCTTGGAATACCGGTGCGGCGGCCGAAGGCGCGGCTCATGTCGTGTGGGCAGTCTTCGCAGCATACGCACTGCTCCCCGTCGGAGCACCGGTCGCAGCAGCATTCGGCATATTTCTACCGACCGTACACACCATTGCTTCAGCACTCATCGCTCATCGGTTCCCATATCACATCTGGCAGCAGGTAATTTCTCAATTAAGTAACACCTAGTACTACTAGTACTAGTTTGTGTAATCTACACTACTAACTTATTTTATGGGATTCGGTTGCACCATTAATAGAATATACTGAATTACACCGTGAAGTTATTTTATGGACTAAAACTTAAAAGTACCGTAATATACCAAGAATAATTTTCTGCAATAAAATGTATGATGTAGCCAAGCACGGACAGCTCCTAACCTACTTATCGATTGAAACTCATCGTACGACTTAGCAATAAAATAAGGCATTGTGTTAGCTGCTGGGTAATTTAATTTGAGCGTGCAATATGTTTAACTTCGCAAACTCGTCCTTGGTTTAAAGTTCTAGACTGGTCGTCTCATCAATAATGTTGTGAACGATGTCTTTTGAATACCGTTATTCAAATTGGAGAATTCGCATTCAATTAAAGAACTGACTAGGTTTTGGTAGATTGTATTACATATTAGTATCTAACTGGTTTCATCACACGACTCCATAATTTTGTATTTATAGAGAGTTTGAGAGTTAGATGGAAACTGATGTAGGTAGGTACTGTAGCTATAACTTGTTTTTGTACCTCTGAGAATTGCAAGAGGTAGGTAATTAAAGGAAATGGTATCATGCTCTCAGAACGGGCTAAGTAACAACTTGTTGTAAATCTTTAACTAGCCTATTTACGTGACTTTATGCGGTATAATTTAACGTCTCGGATATTTTGAATATTATTCTTATTTCTTATATATAGTTATATAGTTATGAGGTAAGTACTATAACTACTTACCTCATAACTATTTAATAATCGTTAATATATAATAGGTACTAGCTGTGCCCGTGACTTCGCCTACGTGAAGTTGCAGATGCTCTGTCCCTGTAAATGTTTGCGTGATGATAAGTAGCCTAACTACTCCTTACGTCCTCAGCTGTCTGATTGTGAAAGTCCCGTCAAAATCCGTAAAGCCGTTTAAGAGTTTACTCAGAACAAGCAGATAGCCAAACAGACAGAAAAAAAGGGGTTTGTGTTAAGTACCTATATCTATACTAATATTATAAAGCTGAAGAGTTTGTTTGTTTGTTTAAACGCGGTAATCTCAGGAACTACTGATCCGAATTGAAAAATTCTTTCACTGTCGAATAGCCCATTTATCGAGGAAGGCTATAGGCTATATAACATCACGCTACGACCAATAGGAGCGGAGCAGTAATGAAAAATGTTGCAAAAACGGCGAAAATTGACGCATACGAAGTTGCGCGGGACAGCTAGTTTTTTTTATATGGATTTAGTAAAAACTGTTATTTTGACATTACAAAGAGACACTTCAATTTTGTTTATTTGTGTCTATTGATAAGAGAACACAACACTAGCCTACTTTCATACAAACAAACACAGTCACATACCATACAGTCTGTAGGTATGTGACTGTTTTTGTCTGATTCTTTTTTACTTTGAGACATCGTAAACTTTCTTACGAAGGTCAAATTCTTTTAATAAAAACGTGTATAAGAATAAATAATTCATTACCATCGCAAAAATATTAGAACTCCAATATATTTTTACTTTACTGACGGCCAAAAGAGACTTTATGTTATGAATCAAATGTATGATATAACATGTGTAAAATTGCTCTCCTCTTTTGAAGTGCGGATTAAGTGAGGGCCCGGTTGTTGTTGGGTAATAAATAAAAATAAAGCTATTAAAAATTGTGTCCCAGAATTTTAAAGATCGGTTCACTTTCATGCTTTTATACGTTGCCACATTTTCCTTTTACTCGCTTTGACATGATACCGCGTAAAAGCCACCCAAATAAAAAATGGACAATGGAGAGTAGGCGTTGTTCACATAGCGAGCTTACTTTCGTGCTTACATAATAAACCGTAATACATCTATACTTCTATATCTATACTAATATTATAAAGAGGAAAGATTTGATTGTTTGTTTGTATTGAATTGGCTCCGAAACTACTGGACGGATTTGAAAAATTCTTTCATCGTTGTGAAGCTACACTAACCTCGGGTGACATAGTCTATTTTTTATCCATGTATTCCCATGGGAACTGGAACTACGTGGGTGCAACCGCGAGGCGTCCGCTAGTAAGGTATAAAAGCCAAAAACTGACACTGACGAAATATGAAACTAAATCATGTAGTTATTGAAGATTTTTAGGTCGTTTATTTTCCGAGTCGTGTTTTTAGGGCTCCGTCTCGAGTGGTAAAAAAAGGAATCCTTATAAGATCACTCTCTTGTCCGTCTGTCTGTCGGGTGGACTTAGCATGTTGAAATTTATACCAGATAATGAGGTCTATAGTCCCATTAGGTGTATAAAAATCAAGATCATGAGACAACACGATAAAAAGATATAGGCAAATTTAGATTTTCGCGAAAACTGGTAAGTTTATTTAAATTTTACTGAATTTTCTTTTTACTTGTGCTTTTTTTTTTACCTTTGTCAATTCTAGATCAACCGGAAGTACGAAAAAAGAAAGAAATAGTAGTTTTGTCTCGAAAACCTATGTGGTAGTTCCCGTTGACCTAGAATCACGAAATTTGGCAAAAAGCAAGGTCTTACACACAAATAAAGGAAAAATTCAAAAAAAATAAGGGGTGTCTCTATATTCATAATATGTACCTACAAATTGGTACGGAAACCTCGGTGGGCGCACTTGTCTAACTCGCACTTGTCCGGATTTTTCCTTTACAAACTATTCTTATAGCAATTTGCCGCCATCTATGTTTTTATACATTGCTTTAGATAACTTTAAATATCATGCAAAGCAACACAGTGACGGTTTTTAACGGAATCCAAAATATATTTAAAATGTAACCTTATGTAATGTTTATCAAAAAGTTAAGATTGAATAACTGCACGGTTTTACTGAGTAGTTAAAAACGATATGGAGGTCGTAGCCTTGCCCTCTTGGCGCCCAACGTGGGACTCGCTTATTATACCTCACTCCACTGTTATAAGGGTTGCTATGCTCGCGTGATAAGGTTACGTCATTGTAACTGTCTAAACAAACTTTGCATGGCCCTCAATCTACCGACAAACGTGCTAGTGCATTACTTTACAAAAAAATCAGTGATTGTGTTTCGGTTAAAGGGCACTGCAGCAAGTAGGTATCCACTGGGCAAACGAGACTTACGAATTAATGTCTCAATGGGGTGACATTCAGATCTTTGTCAAATTAGGATTTGGATGGCACTGACAGTTATGGGCTAGCGTGACGCCTACCATCAGGCTAACGAACTGCTAGTCTCATCGTTTGCTGATAAAAAAATATGCAAAAGAATCTATCACATTATTTGGAGTTACAAGTCTATTGCTAATTAAAATGTTATGAGAGCCAAAATAGATCTAACATTAGAAGAAAGGCATTCGGAAAATGTTAGTGGATATAAAACGGCAATAAAACTCAGTCGTTGTTGTTATATATTTAGACCGTTTAATATATATGAGTAGATGTCTCATCAAAAAGTTATATTTTGCTGATAGTTCTAAAGAATGGGATTCAGTTTTTATTTGCCTTCGGGTGCGATTTTCCCTCTTTTTCTTACTTATGGGATCTGAATGTGGGATGCTTTAAATAATATTTTTTATGCTGACTTGGAATTTACATAATATTGATTGATAAAGATGGCACTTGGTGTTTCTTTTAGAGACTTAAGATTTAGGGAAGTACTTTAAGAGGATCCATTCATTTCGGATTTGACTAACTGCGACCCGCGCCTTTGTCTGTTTAAATCTATCCAGCCATTTCAGAGATTAGCTTTTTTTTGTTTGTTATAACTTTATAAGTTTAATGTAAGTCTGTGTATCTGTATTGTAACGCCCAAATGGATAAACGGATTTGTACGCGGTTGCAGTTTAAAAAATCACGTTTAATCGAGATGATCTAGGTTTGTTTCATAAAAATCCGTTTTAAAGATATTCTTTTTTAGTCTTACATGTCGGGGGTTTTTAAGTATTAAGTTTTTCTTTTTATAGGCACTCTATTTTGACCAATGACTATCATTGAGTTGTATTTGCCGTACTTAGAGTATAAACATAATTACATACTTATAATGTAACATTCTTATTTGTATTAGTACCTAGTTAAAGGACTCCACTATTACTATAATACTTCATATACTGCATAGGTAAGTTGAATTCAAATTCATATCAATATGTTTTCATGAAAGGATGCGTGGGTGAATAAAATATTGATGAATATAAAATATTATTCTAGGTTACGTCCATGATATTGGGCAGTCATGGATAGGCGGCGCCAACAGGCGTAAAACGGGATTCGACTTTGTAAATAATAAACTCGTATGAACGGATTTTAATTTAATATGGAATTTCCATGTCAATAGGTTATGTTTAATGGATTATCAGCTGCAACACTAGACTTTGGACTGGAGAAAATGGTAATAAAAAGTATCTAGCCCAAGTTACTTCTTTAGTATCGGAGATTAGATCCGACTAATCTACAACACGTGGTACTCTTATATATATTCCTGTCCATCCAAGGGTTGCATGGAAGAGATCGCTCTCAGCGATAAGGCCGCCCATTGTGCATGCGCTTATGTAAGTAATAATTATGTGATCGTGTAATTATAATGTAATTTAATAAGTGTGGTGTACAATAAAGAATCTATTAAGTAAGAAGACACAGACATACTCAGAACGTTTCATGCACTAAAACCTTGCTAGAATACCCCATCTAAATCTGATCAGTAGTTTTTGAGATAATCATATTTTGACATTTCAAACAGTCACTTAAATTTTATTTATTTGTATAGATTATATAGGTATTACTTCTATGGCATGTTTCCATTCTCACTAACCAAAGGACTCTCCCTTGAGAGTTTATGCTTAACAGATTAGTGTCCGTACTCCGTAGTACGTCGGTTCACAGGTTGAGTGGCTGCTGCCCCTTCCCAAAGGGAATTCTTAAATCGCTTAGACAACAAAACTGAAGGGAGCGGGCTCAGGCTCAAGTTTGTGCCGAAATTACTTTGTTTAAAGCATTAGACAAATTTAGTTCGCGTAGGTACTTTTTGTGGATTTGTTCTGAACAAAAGAAAAATAACCCTTCTTCTAAGGTACCTATTAAATTAGCAGGGTAATATTATCCATCAAACATTAAGTTTGGCAAGTTTACTATGTGTTAATTAATGTAACTTTGTTTATCTAATAAATAAATTTAAAAAAAAAAAAAAAAAGATTAACTCGTTGTCTATGCAACGAGTTTTGACCACTTAAATCCTACTTAATACTATAAAACCGAAAGTTTTTGAAGATTGACCAATGTTTATAGCTTTTTCACACAAAAACTATCCAACGGATTTTGATAAAACTCTACAGTAATGTATGTAATTTATTCTGTTGTTACTCTCGGGGTAATTGCCACAATCGCCAAGCTTGGCGAGCGGGTTGGCGATCGCATTAAGGCTTTAAGTACGGAAAAAACGCTGCTGCCCGTCCTCCAGTGTAAAATTCCTTAGTCGCCTTGACGACACCCACAGGAAGAGATGGGGTGGCATTACTCTTAAGCCGGTACCACACGGTACATAACTATGTTTGTCCACTATTCATACATACTGGTAACATATACACTGACGGACTTATAAACTGCATCAAAGTAATAGACGACTTTGAAATAAATATTTTGACCAAGTATGCAAACTTTCTATACAGATTTAAATTGAAACCTCTAGATTGGTTCGTGAACTTTAAAACAGCGTAGGATCATATCTTTAAGTTTAAGTTTATGTACTGGAAAGGACCTTAAGACCTTTTTTGAAGAAAAAACAGAAGTTTAAGGAAAAATTGTTTAATTAAAAAATTGGTTTTAACAATAGACACAAACTTTATGCAAGGGTTTATTTGTGTTTTAATAAGGTGTATTACCCCCACGTGCCCTTATTACGGATTCTAATCGGTTCCGCATAGATTTTATAAGGGTTTTTGTAATGAAACACGTGAATGTCGCAAACATAGACTAAATTTTATTTCTGGTTTTTAGGTTATACACAGATAATACAATATAACCTTTACATGGTACAAGAGATGGCGCTACTAGCCATATAAAATAATTATTTTGATACATTATTATGACACCCCCACTTATCAAAATAAACAAATAAAGTTATTTTGGTACAATACCCAATTTAAGCAGTAACTTATAATGTTTAATAGGACATAGTCCTTTAGTGAAAATATCGGCTGTCATTTCTTCAGTACACAAATACAAAACCTTCACACATCCATACTTAACAACATCTCTTATATAATGATATTTCACATTAATATGTTTAGATCTATTGTGACTTTGATTGCTTACTGACAATTTTAATGCACTTTGATTATCACAATAGACCTCAATCACATAAAAACTACCTATAATTTCATGAAGAAGGTTTCTAAGATACATTGCTTCCCGAGCTGCCTCAGAGAGAGCAGTATATTCTGCCTCTGTACTGGAAAGGGATACCGTCCTTTGCTTCCTGCTTTGCCATGAGATAGCAGATCCAGACATGGTGAAGCAAAAACCTGTATATGACTTCCTGTCCAAGACGTCACTAGCCCAGTCACTATCTACAAAACCCTGTAATTTGCTATCATCCTTACAAAATCTTAAAAAATAGGTTTTTGTATATAACAGATATTTTAAAATACGTTTAGCGTAATGCCAATGTGTCTGATTGTAGCAACTATTAAACTGGCTCAGATAACTAACAGAATAGGAAATGTCTGGTCTAGTTAGTACTGCCAAATACATCAATGATCCAATCAACTTTTGATACGGAAGATCAGACACACATTCATCAGCTTTCTTAACATTTAATTTACATTCAATTGGGGTTTTATATGTTTTACAATCTGACATATTGAATCTAGAAGCTAACTGTTCAATATATTGCTGTTGATCTATTGTTATTACATTTTTATTTTTATCCACATTTATTCTGATGCCTAAATATTGTCTTACAGGTCCCAAATCTTTCAATTTAAATTCTGCACCTAAAACACGTTTCAAATAATCAGTTTCAATAGAATTATTGGAAAAAATTAAAAAATCGTCAACATACAAGGCAACAATAATTTTAGTTTCACCCTTTGTTTTTGTGAACAAACAAGGCTCATAATGACTATTTTTGAAATCTAAGTTACAAAGCAAATCTTTAACTCTGTCATACCACGCAAGAGAAGACTGTTTTAATCCATAGATTGCCTTTTTTAACTTCAAGACCTTTCCCCCACTTTTGTTCACAAAACCTTCAGGTAACGACATGTAAATAGTTTCTTTCAAAAAACCGTTTAAAAAAGCTGTAGTTACATCTAAGTGATCAATACTCATATTTAACTTAACACTGAGAGCAAATAATAACCTAAGTGTGGAATGTCTTACCACTGGCGAGAAAGTGTCGGTATAGTCAATTCCAGGTTTTTGTGAAAAACCTTTAGCCACAAGTCTAGCCCGGTACCGCACATTATTTTTCACATCTAACTTTTTATTGAGCACCCACCTACACTTCACAATAGTCACATCACCTGGATTGTCAACGAGCTCCCAAGCATCGTTGTCTTCAAAAGACTGCAGCTCATCGGCCATGGCGCATTTCCACTGCTCACTCTCAGGCCCATTGAGAGCCTCTGAAAACACAATCTCCTCTGATGCTGGAACAGAACCGGAAAGACACATATAGCCATACCTATCAGGTTGTTTTCTGATTCGCCTGCTAGACAATCCTGGCTCCTGCTCTGTTGTTTGTGTCATCTGGACTTCTTGTACTAATTCATCAGTAGTTGAAGTTTTCGTCAATGATTCATTCCCATCCTCATACACAGATGAATCTGAAAGGCAGTCTTCGGAGTCTAAAACATTCTGCGATGCTTCCCCCACTGAATCTGCATTCACCTCTTCCTGTAGGACAACTGCAGGGGTTTCTTCGATAGGAATCCAGATAGCTGAATCCTGAATTTTTTCTTCAGTACCTAATTCTTCTTCCATAAAGATAACATCTCTGCTGGTAATAAGATTATTCTTAACAGGATTGTATAGTCTGTAGCCCTTAACATTTTCACCATAGCCAACTAATATGTGCTTCGCAGACTTCTTATCCCACTTCAAACGACGCTCCTTAGGGACATGTACCATCACTTTACATCCAAACAAACGTATGTGGCTTAGATCAGGTTTTCTCCCATACCACAATTCATATGGGGTTTTCTCAAGCCCTGATGCAATGGATCTATTTTTCAAATAGACAGCTGTATTTGCTGCTTCCGCCCAAAATCTTTTATCCAGCTTTGCATCATACAGTAGGCATCTAGCCTTCTCAACTACGGTACGGTTGGCTCGTTCACATACACCATTCTGTTCAGGAGTATAATTATTTGATCTTTGATGAATTATACCTTCTTGCTTTAGATAATTCTCAAACTCTTTATTGGTGTACTCAAGTCCATTGTCTGACCTTAGTATTTTAATATTTTTGTTTAATTGATTTTCTACCATTGTTTTAAATATCTTGAAATAAGCAAATGCTTCATTTTTCTTTCTAAGAAAATATATAAACGTCATTCTACTAAAATCATCAACAAACAGTATAAAATATCGTGCCCCATTCAATGAACTTGTTTCCATCGGTCCACAAAGGTCTGTATGGATTTTATGTAGTGTTTCTGTACTTTTTTCACCCACATGCGAAAAGGGTAATCTTTCTTGCTTTCCTTCGCAGCAAGTTGTACACTGAGATTTGGTTATGTCACAATTGTTTTCGTATGACAAACCAATCACCATATTTCTCATTTTATTCATATCCTGACTATTAATGTGTGCCAGCCTTCTGTGCCATAGTTTACCACTTACCGCTGTTGCAGCCAATATACAATTCTGTGTGTTTAACCTCAGCTTATATACACCATCCGATAAATCAGCTGTGGCTACCAAAACATTGTTTTTGTTTCGTATATAGCAGTGTTTTTCATCAAAACTGACACTATTGCCATTTTTAATAAGTTCACTTACAGATAATAAGTTTGTTGTTAAACTAGGCACGCATAGCACATCTTTCACAGTAATGTCAAATTTTAAGTCAGTAACAATGTCGATGTCTCCGGAACAAACAACTGGCACTTTTGATTCGTTTGCTACCACAATTTCAGGTAAACACGGTGTGTAGTTCATGTTCTTAATCCAAGATTCGTTCGCCGTCATATGTGCGCTTGCACCTGAATCCACGTACCACTCTGTTTTGTTAAATTTTCCATTCAGGAAAACGACATTAAATACGCATTTGTTATTATTTTTTTTTAATAACGGGCATTGATTTCGATAATGACCATCTTCTTTACATTTATAGCATGTTATTATTTTCGCAGATGAATCTGGCATTGCTGTCACTGTTTTCTTGTTTGATGTTGAGGAACCGCCATACTTCTTTGGCTTAGTGTTGCCAGAGTAGAATTTATTTCGCGCGGCAAATGCAGCTCCGGAGTCCGGTTCCCGCGCTGTCTTATCACTGGTCATTTCCATATCAAGTAATTTCGACTTTATGACATCTGCAGTTATCGAAATACCCGAGTGTTCTATTGCCATGATCATGGGAGCATAATGATCTGACAAATTCGCTAATAATAATGAGCCAACCCATTCGTCTGTTATTGTAAAACCCGTGCTATTTAACCGCTGTGCTGTCTCGACCATTTGAGTCACATAAGTCTCCATAGAATCACAGTTTTCTAGTCGTATGGATATCAAATGTCGCAGCAAAGTTATTTTTCTTGAGAAACCGGAATCATCATACATAGACTTCAATGTAGTCCATAATTCTGCTGAGTTCTTGGCTTTCTTTATATGCACGTACAATGACGGGTCAATAGTTAATATTAGCTTTGCCTTCGTTTTTGCGTCGTCCACTGGCTTAACTTCAAAATCTGTTGTCGGTTTGATGTACTTGTCCATCCCTTCGAGCACCAACAGATTTTCAGCCGCGAAGCTCCACTCATCATAATTCTGTCTTCCTTTTAGTTTAGGAACACTGGCAATATAGTTCGTAGTCATGTTTCCGCGATCTAACTTTCACTAATTATCTATTTTAAACAAAATAACTGATAATTTCGGGATAAGCCCATAACCTGTAATGAAACACGTGAATGTCGCAAACATAGACTAAATTTTATTTCTGGTTTTTAGGTTATACACAGATAATACAATATAACCTTTACATGGTACAAGAGATGGCGCTACTAGCCATATAAAATAATTATTTTGATACATTATTATGACAGTTTTTAAAAGATCTTGCGGAATATTGTCCCATTCTTCTGAAAGTGCTGTTCTTAGTGCTGCCACTGTCGTAGGCGAAGGGTTTCTCGCATATACAGCTCTTTTTAAATTGTCCCAAACATGCTCGATGGGATTAAGATCCGGGCTGCGTGCTGGCCAATTCATTGTACGTATCCCAACCTCTTCGCAATAATGTTGAACTTGTGCAGCTGCATGCGGCCGGGCATTATCCTGCATTAAAGTAAAATTTTCGCCTATGAATCCCATGTAAGGCACCACGTGATCTTCTAATATCTCTGTTATGTAGCGATGTGCTGTCAAACCCCCTCTATTACCGTTTTGACGGACCATGTCTATGAACACAAGTTCTGTTCGCCCGTTCATCGATATGCCACCCCAGACCATACATGAACCGCCTCCAAAAGGAACACGCTCCTCAATGCAACTTTGAGCATATCGCTCCCCACGTCGACGATAGACTCTTCTGCGACCATCTGCACCATATAAACATGTCCTACACTCGTCCGTGAACAATACAGAGGCCCACTGCTCTTCTGTCCAATTCAGGTGATGACGCGCAAATCTTAAGCGAGCTTGTCTGTGAGCTGCAGACAACTTTGGACCATTTGCTGGTCTAAAAGGGGTGATAGCCGCTTCCTTTAACCTTCTTCTTATTGTTCGTGCACACACGTTTTTTCCACGCACTTCATTAAGCTCGGTTTTGATGTTAACTGACGTGAGGAAACGATTTCGCAGGGAAGTTGTAACAATAAATCGGTCATCACGACCTGTGGTTGCTCGAGTTCTGCCTGTACCACGTCTCCTCCTGTAAGAACCTGTCTCTACAAACCTTCTGTATATTCTACAAACCGTAGACTGGTTTAAATTTAAATTTCTACCAATCGTTCGTTGATCCAAGCCCTCCCGCACCAATGCTACAATTTGTGCCGCTTGTTCGGACGAAGTATCCATATTATGGTTCAAAAACTCTCGATGTGTTAAAAAACTAACCCAACAATTATGCTGGTAACAATAATTCAATTGACCAAACAAAAAAAATCAATGAGAATTAATTTAAAACTTTGCTATAGGCCGACCGCTTAACTCGTATATCGACAGAGAACGTGAGTTCTCTGTCCCGCGCACCCCGCTCACCCACCCGTTAACATCACCCCGCGCTCCCTTCTCACCACGCAGGCGATATACGAGTTAAGCGGTCGGCCTATATAAATAACACGCAAATCTGATACTACGAGTAAATTTTCTTTTCCCGGCTATATTCATTTGTTTTACCGCAGTTCTATTTTTAAATTTAATTTTTTTTTAAGATTAAGAGCCAGTCTTTCCATATTTATATAATTTAATCTAAAAAGTTTGCATACTTATTATAAAAAATCCTTTTAGAGTAAACCTGAACTTTGATGCAGTTTATGAGTCCGTCAGTGTAGATATCCAGGATACAGGGGCGTTGTTTGGTTTAGACAATCCCTGCATCAAAATGTATTGGAGGACCCGGCGCCCAATGGACTAACGTAAGTCCCTCGCGCAAATGTTCAATTGAATCTTCTTCAGTGTGAGTCGCTGATGCAATTGCTAACACAAGTTCGGGCCCCTGTAGCCTGGGAGCCCCATATAGGTAATTCAGGATAGCAATATATATGAAAGGAAAGCGCATAATTAGACATCTTTGACGGACATTGAGGCTGAAATCTATAGAGCTAACTTTGACTTAGGTCAAGCTTATCATTAGTCAAACTTGAAGAAAATCTTAACAAAGCATTTGCTGACCGTTGAAATTATTGATCATAGCACAAGCTTAGCATAGTCTTAGAAGATTATGTCTATTAAGTCATCGGTCAGCATGTGCCTTAACAAGTTTTTTGTAATGTTTAATAGGTTTAAACGTACTTGCTAGCTTAAGAGGTAGCAAGTACGCTCTATAGATCTCAGACTGAATCTCGGAACCCTCTGTTAAAGTGCTTCGAGATTCTGTGTCCTTGAATAATGTCTAGTGTGTACACTTTGTATGAAGATTCGGTCTATACTCTGTATTCTGTGGCAGTAGCCGGTAAACTAATGAGTTTAGTTGAAACACATGTTCTCAGTTGGATTGGTTACATGTGTGCGGTCAAGAACTAATTCTAGAACTATGTTTACGGAAGATATTGATAGAACGTATTTCACAAATGAGTAGTGTTATTGTTAACAGTGTTGTTGTCTAATAATACCTAATATCCGGTCGCTGTCTACATCTGGGTCCTTATTAACGTTCTTTTTTTCCGTTTTCCCGTGTGAACTGTCAAAATCTTGTCATAATAGTAAATAGAGAGCTGCGTTTAGAAATGCAGCAACGCGTATACGCGGCCTACATCTTTTGAGCACCGTGCATGCGCCAGTCCGCACGGGTTTGCCGCTAAAACGGAAAAAATAATGTGATTATGGACCCTGGTATAAATAAATAACTAAGTACACTGACTTTAGGTACAACAGTGTTACAGCCGATTTGTTAAGTAATTTTTAACCCCCGACGCAAAAACGACGGGTCTGCCTGTGTGTTATAAGTTTTTATGTGTCTTTCTGTGTGTGGGAGAGTGTGTGTGTGACTGTCTGTGGCATAGTAGCTGCCGAACGCATGAACCGATTTTGTTTGTTTTTTTTTTGTGTGAACGGTGAATTAATCAGGAGTGTTCTTAGCTATGCTTGATGTTAATCGGCCAAGATGACCGCCACCACAAAACGGTAAATTACATTTTTTTTCACAACTGGGTATCAAAAGAAAAGGGTTGGCTAGTAGAATACTATTCACCAATGGTGTTTTAAGTAAAAAGATGTAGATAGCTTACATGAACAACATTCGATCTTTAAAAACTGCAAACTAATTCACACATGACAATTTAAATATTGCAATGTCACACTATTATAAAAAGTCGTAAAAGTAGGAAAGCATGATTTAATTAGTACGAGCGAAAAAGAGAAATATGTAACCCGCTGGTTTCATCTGTTGAAGTGTTGACGCCGGCGATGCGACACTGACATATAAAAACAAGTCAATTGTATTGTATTTTAAGGTGCCGCTTTTTTTAAGGGCTTGTTACCTATCTACACCTTTTTATATAAAACATCATTGCTATACACTATGGTAAATTTCAAATCCGTGATGGCCGCCACCACAAAATAGTTTATTAGGTACATTTTTTTTTCACAACTCCCTCATTATAGGTATCAAATAAAAAGGCTGGACTAGTAGAATACTATACACTATGACAAATTTCAAATCGAAGATGGCCGCCACCATAAAATGGCGAATTACGTTTTCTAAATTATTAAAACACATTATGTATTAGTTCCGTTGCAATTAAATATTTTCTCTCAACACGAATAAATCGAAGTTGCATATTTTGTAAATAAATCTTTAAAAATTTCATATAAAAACCAAAATTAAAATTATAAAATAAACCCCGACGGACGTAAAAAGATCAAATAAAATTTTAAAACCCCATGAGAAACAGGAGGTAAGTAACCGAACAAAATCCGTCGGGGTCGGCCTTACGCTGACCTGTCACACTGCTCAAAAATATTTTAGCTTAATTCAGGGCAGTAAATAGCAGACCCGACAGATTTTTTTCTTGATTTTCTTTCTGGGGGGTTTTAAAATTTTATTTGATCTTTTTTACATTCGTCGGGGTTTTTGGTAATTTTGAATTTTTATACGATAACATTGTGCTCATATTTTTATAAAAATAATATTACTACGACATATTATTGCTTAGTGACAAAAAACATAAGGCGGAAGATAGGTGTATGTCCCCGTTCGGATAATCTTGATGCCATTGTATTTTAGGAATATTAAGTAGTATTTAGTAGCGTCTAGTAGATGAATAGACCACGTTTCACGAGATAAAAGATAAATAAATCGAACTGATGCTCTCTATTTTTACTTACGTTGAACAAAATCTAGATAGTAGATAAACGTAGGTATTCCTTTTGCATAATAAGACTACCTACATTTGCCGTAGGTACTTACTCTATTAAAACGATAAATGTACGTAATTATATAAATATATATTTATCGCTTTAATACAAGAGTAATTTAAATGTTGATAAACTTTCGCGATTTGTGCACATTATAAAATTATATATAGGTACTACGGGTTTTAATCGCGTGAATAATTTAAGGTAAAATGCCTTGTTTACATGCCAACGGCCGTGGTCACGGGTAGACGGGTGACAGTCTACCCGTTACCACGGCTATTGTAATACCTACGGTCGAAACGTCGTACAAGACACCTTCTCACCAAAATTCATCAATATTCATTGAGTCTCTGAATAAAATGCCTGTGACACACGGACGGACAGACATACAGACGGACATAACGAAACTGTAAGAGTTCCGTTTTTGTCATTTTGGCCACGGAAGCCTAAAAAATTAAAAGTTTTCATTTTTAAGTGGTTTGGTATGAAGTTCACCTGGTTATTTAGTCTATGAATAAAATACGTTTCTATTCTACGTATATATTAAATTATTATTACCTCCATAGTTTAAGTGTATGTCATGTACTGAATGAGCTTTAGTTACGGTATAATTATGTTGTACTGTAACAATAGTTCAGTGCCCTACCTAACCTTCGACGCCTTCACGTTTTATCAAGATTTTAAATTGTTTCCTAGCATATTATGTTTAGAACATTATTCAACAACTTTGACTCAGCTCAGTACGTGTTCTTAGTAGATGTAGATGTTTTGTATATTATTACTATCTGTCCCGCGCAACTTCGTCTGCGTAACTTTTCCCCGTTTTTGCAACATTTTTCATTGATGCTATGCTCCTATTGGTCGTAGCGTGATGTAATATAGCCTATGACACTCACAAATAACGTGGCTTTCTATTGTTAAAAGAATTTTCAGGTTCAGTAGATTAAGAGCTCCATAACCTCACAAACCTACCTTTTTTTAAATATTGGTAAAGATATGTGTTCCATTCTGTTCGGTTTGTTAGTCACTTTTTGCATAACCAAAGTAGCACACTTTAATAAAAATTTATAAGTGCCTTGTTTTTTCTTTATATAAGTTTTTATTTAACTTGTTTTTCAATATCGAATACACATTTAAAAAAGTGAACCAATTTTCCTAAAGAAGAAATTTAACACGTTATGGGCAAACACACAATAGTCATGTAGAATACATAATGTAGGAATAGGTACTTATCCGTTGGACAGCGATGTCGCTCCCGTGTCACGGCCCAGCCTCAAGGGGAAAACCAAACACATTTCTGGAACATGTCTCTTCCGAAGCGAATTTACCGCATATTTCCATAATAATAATGTCTTCGTATTACATAGAGAACAATTTTCGGGAAATTATTCACTGTTGCTCGTTATCACATGGTCCCACGTCAGTTGATCATGATATTGTTCTATTCTTCCGTACTAAATGGATTTCATCCTTTTCAATGAAAAACTATTGGAAATTATTCAACGTTTCCATTTGTCATTTTTCCGAATCACAATTTGGTCGTTAAACATTTTCGTCCGGGCTTTTCACTCGTGCGTGACCATCGAAAACGGATAACGGGCGGAATCATAATGGAGCAGATCTTGATATATTAATTTTACCATTCAATAATTTAATTAAGGCTGCTACAAGAGATTTAATCCTTTTCAGCGTAGAATCCAATGATGTTTTATGTAAAATTTTACATAGACATCATTCGATTTTTAAAAACGGCAAACTAATGCACACATTGATAATATTTAAAACATATTGCAATGTCACTATTATAAAAAGTCGTAAAAGTTTAATTATCACGAGTGAAAAAGAGGAAAATACAATCCGCTGCTTTCATCTGTTTACGCCGGCGATGCGACACTGACTTATAAAAAGTGACTCAATTGTATAGACTTTAATGTGTTTATTTCTGAGCGCTTGTAACCTAGCTACACCTCTTTCGTTATCCTTTACCGTTGCTCTTGCATTTTACTTTTAGTGAAAACTCTGACGACGAAAGCTGAAGAGTTTATTTTTTAAAAAGATAACTAGCAATGTGGGATTGTCGTCCCACATTTCTAGCAATCCTGTTAACCCCTCCAGCTAAGCTCTATGCCTTGTGTTAGGAGTGGGTTCACGTCGGTAGTATAATGGCCTGTGTGTATAATGACATGCGTGTATCTCAGGAACTACTGGTTCGAATTGAAAATTTATTTTACTGTTGGATAGCCCATTAATCGAGGAAGGCTATAGGCTATATAACATCACGGCACAACTAATAGGAACGAAGCTGCAATAAAAAAATGCGAAAACGGGGATAATTTACGCATACGAAGTTGCGCGGGTCAGCTAGTCTTATTTATAAATTCCTCACCCCAATTGATCTATTTTACAGCAATCGTGTGATTACGTCAAGTTCGTGCGACTTAGATCTTCCAATTCAACTCCTCCAAGATTTACAACTAAGCCGTTACTCACTTGTCAACCTGTCTATCAATTTAATTAAGACTACTAATAGTAATTGACTCTTGAATGTTAGATAAGAAATCAGTGTTTGACCTGTTTTAACTAGAAATCATGCTTTCAACATTAATCCTTCACCTGTTCTACTATCATTAAGTACATCAGAAAGTGTCCACAGGCGCCAGTATGCTATGTGAGCATGTTAATAAACACGTCTTAATACCGCCGCCATTTAAAATTTCACGTAATGCAGTCAGACAAGTGAGCTTTCTTGTAGTTATGAAACATACGGTCTTGTTCATATTAGCTACGAACATATATTGGGAGGAGCTATTTCTACATTACAATTGATATAACTCGCTTCAGTTCTTTTACTAATGAAATATTTCGTAATGTGAATGAAGAATGACTTTTAATTTTGTTAGAACTTGTATTGTTATTTACCTCTTATGTAACATAATTTGTTTGCCGAAAAGCTTAAAAAGAATTCGAAGCGCAATAAAATTTTTAAACAGTATTTCTTAAAGACTAATTCGCGTACCTACTTGAGGATTTTTTATTGTATATAAAGAAAGTAAATACAGTACTTCAGATTTAATTATTAAAAGGTAATTCATATCAAACATAAATAAGTTTAAAATGGCAAAGGTAATAAACTCTACAGAACCATGAACAAATTATGAATGCTCATAAACTTGGTTTTCTTGAGTAAAGTCATTCAAATTGTTTGCGCGTAAATTATAAATAGGTCCTGGATTTCTTGCGTTAAAAGTGATTCTAAGCTTTGTTCTCATAAATTTAGAAATTTCGATACCTTGGCGAGACCAAAATTGTGTGTTTGAAATTCAAACCTCAATTATTAAGGTTTGAATTAAGTATAATAACCGAGAGCGCGGAAGGGAGATGGTTTTCTTTGAATCGTAGCTCGTAGTGAGAATTCAGATAATCAATTAAAATAATATACCTGTCTTTCTTCGACATCTTGTGAAATCGGCAGGCGTTTATTTTTACCAACTTGGATAATGTTAAATGTATAGGAGGTTGACATTGAATGCTTTAGTGATTCGGAGATGAGTCAAAATGTGGGGGCGGGTGTGACGACGCAGGCGGCGACAGGTTCTATTTGCATAACTCGGGCTGGATAGGTAGAGCACGGCTCACTGCCTGTCTCATAAACGCTATAAATATAAATTAACCACCCGGTGGCTGGGCCACACAGATCACTGGCTTAATAAACTTATAATAGGTGTGGCATGATTCCTATTATGGAAATCAACCCGCAATAACTTTGCCTTCTATGGCATGAACTTTTAAGCTAATGTAGTTTAATTTACGGTTTTACATTATATTTATCTATACTTGAATATATTACTCACGCATAAACTGTTCTTCATAACTAAGCACTAAGGAACTCCTTACCGCTGTTTGTCAAGTGACTATTGAAGTTAGAAATTTATAACTATTTATTGTTTTTATACATATCTATACTATAATATTATAAAGAGGACAGATTTGATTGTTTGTTTGTTTGTATTGAATAGGCTCCGAAACTAATGTACCGATTTTAAAAATTATTTTACCATTAGAAAGCTACATACATTATCGGGGAGTAACATAGGCTATATTTTATTGTCAAATAATTAAAGATCCCTACGATAATTTTATATAATGTAACTCAAGGTATAAAAAACTACGATAACACCTATGCGAAGCAGGGGCAGGCAGCTAGTTAGATATACTTCGGGACTTAATCGCGTGAATTATTTAAAGGTACGGACCTTTTATTTACCCGACGTTTTGATCGAATTGCACCGATCGTAGTCACGTGTCGACTTTTTGATAATAACTCACGCGATTAAGTCCCGAAATATAACTAACTAGCTGACCCGCGCAACTTCGTCTGCGTAAATTTTCCCCGTTTTTGCAACATTTCTTATTGCTGCTCCCCCCATTATTTATCCATTATTTAATGGATGTTATTATACATATAAACCTTCCTCTTCAATCACTTTATCTATTAAAAAAACCGCATCAAAATCCGTTGCGTAGTTTTAAAGATTTAGGGATATAGGGACAGAGAAAGCGACTTTGTTTCATACTATGTAGTGATAATATAACAATTTGTTTTTTTGTAAAGATTGGAGTATTTTGCACTTGCAAAAATAGACAAACACACAAACTGATCCAACTTAAAACCTGATCTAAACTTCTATTGTATCGGTAGATAGGTATTCCTAGAGCTTAACCTTATTGCTAAATAAACTGGGTTATCATAAATTGTTTCATATATACAGGTTGATCTGTAATATACTAATAACCTCCCTCTCGTGGCTTTGCATAACACTAAATAACTTTGTAATATCAATTTTGGAAAGTATTTCATTTATTAACCCTTAATCCGCTGCCACTTGTTTTTGGAGTTATGACTTCAACCACCTACAAACTATTTTACTGAAGTAAAATTGTTTATTGTAAGGTTACCCTAAACCTGACAAAGAAACATAGATTTTACTCCGGGGTCCTCTGTGGCAAATGGCTGTGTGTTATACAAGTAAGTTTTTTTTCAAAAATTAAATTACGAAGGTATTTGGTGTAATGTAAAGAAGCCATAAGCGGGAGGTTATTAATATATTAAAAATCACTCTACAGATACCGAATCAATGAGTACATTTCTTGGCGCCTTTTCACAGATTGATTGGAAACTCGCCTTTACGTTTTCCACCTCTATAAAAGGCCAAGCCCGAAGTAATGAGGTACGTCTGGAAATACAAATCTGTGCAGGTGCGCCCTACGTCGTCAGCTTAATATTTTTATTACTCCGTCCTAATAGCATTCAATGTTAATAGCGAAGAATATTATAAGTTACTTTTACTTTTGATATTCCCAGTCGTGGTACACGTAACGGCGTAATTACATTAATGAGCTTTCCAAAGTGGCCCGAGCTCTTTTTAATAGCATTTTCATTGGACGGTGTGTGTAACGTAAACGTTCACTGTTCCTAGTTCAACCCTCTCCGCGTTCTTATACCCGGGGTGTGTTTTCAGACCATGTTTAATTGAATTCCAGTTTTGAATGTGTTTGCACTTCGCTTGAAATGTATACAGTTGAGTTTTATAACGTTGTCGCAGTTATAAAGCGATTCAATTATATTAATCAAAGGATTTCGGATACCTTTATCATTATAATAGTTGGTTTAATGTGATGAATGTTCAAAGGCGCTAACAATATAGTTTTAATTGAAATTATATTTCAGTAGGTATTGTCTGTATACATAGTTTGATTTTTTTTTTCAACCAGTGCTGAGAGCAACAAAAAATAACTTAAGTAGGATATCTCTTGTTTCTAACGGCCGGTCTTAATAATCTATCTATCGATGGATTTGGCTACTAGAGGTAGAATTTTGACGTATCTATTATGTATGAAGCTTCAAATACTCTAGTAGCCAAATCCAGCGATAGACAGATTATTGAGACTGATTGAGTTAGTATATCTGTATATATACAAGACTTCATCTTTCCTTGTGTGACCTTTACTAACCAAGAAACAAAAACTGGAACTCTTGCCATTATCACCACTTCTATTACATGGATATCAAATACCTAACCATAACTGCTGAAATGCGAGTACTTATACTCATAATTTCGCCATTTACGCTCTCACTCATACCCGTTAACGAGATGTTACATTAGTCTTTAGTAATTTTTGCCGACCTAAGATCTTTAATTCCAAGCCAAGTCTTTTATTCGTTTTGACAGGTTATTTTTATATAACACTGATTGATGGATCGAACGATATTTTATGTAGCGTCAAGTTGGTGTTATACTTATTACTTCCAATACATACCTAAGTAAGCCTTAATAAATATTCTTCTTACATTAATATCTCATCAATCTCTTTATATCTTTATCCTGATGTCTCCACAAAAGGGGTTGTCTGTATAAAAACAGTCAGATATCATTATTCTGAGGCCTGAAAGATCAGTTACTTTTTAATGGGAAATAAGAAGAATCTATAATGCCCAATCTATACTAATATTATAAAGCTTAAGAGTTTGTTTGTTTGAATGCGATAATCTCAGAAACTACTGGGTCGAATTGAAAAATTATTTTATTGTTGGGTAGCCCGTTTATCGAGGATGACTATAGACTATATAACATGACGCTACCCCCAATAGGAGCGGAGCAGCATTGAAAAATGTTGCAAAATCGGGGGATATTGATGCAGACGAAGTTGCGCGGGTCAGCTAGTGACATTATATATTTTAATGCCTATATTTAGGTATTATATATATATTATACCTACGTGTGTTATACATTAGGTACACGTATTATATTGTGTGTCTGTAGACACCTATAGGCACAGGTACAAATATAATAGGTACGTAAGTAAATTTACGGATTTTTTTAAATTTACGTATCCGTCATATTCACACAGCTTTGATATTTTCAAGGGTTGTTTTAGTTTTACAACGCTACAAACTCATTATTTTTAAAGTACTAGATGGTACTAGCGCCGTGACGTTAATGTATGTTTTTTTTTCATTCGTGATTCAAAGTTCGCAATGTACTTGTTTGCTATCTATACTAATATTATAAAGCGGAAGAGTTTGTTTGTTTGTTTAAACGCTCTAATCTCAGGAACTACTGGTCCGATTTGAAAAATTCTTTTTTTGTTGGATTGCCCATTTATCGAGGAAGGCTATAGGCTATATTTCATCTACATTATATAGGCGCTACGACTAATAGGAGCGGAGCAGCGACGAGAAATGTTGCAAAAACGGGGAAAATTTACGCATACGAAGTTGCGCGGGACAGCTAGTTTATGTATATTTACCAAACCAAATGTAACATAATTCTACTTTTATTTATCTGTCTTCCAACACTTAACAGGAAAGCTAAGAAATAATTTACCTACAAAGAATTCTTTGTATTACAATAACAGTTCTATTTATCTGAAAGAAAATCTTCCGGGAAAGAGCTAAATACGTGCCAATAGATTTATTTCCACTTGCAACTGCTGGAATACGTGTTGGGATAACTATTACAATGTTGTTGATTAGAGTTGCCGAGTATACGGACTATCCGTCCATGTTTTACTATCCATTCATGGCTAACATTTAACGGCCGGTCTCAATAATCTACCTATCGATGGATTTGGCTACTAGAGGTAGAATTTTGACGTATTTTGTATGGAGTTTATGTCAAATATATAGAGCTCTAGTAGCCAAATCCATCGATAGTTAGATTATTGAGACCGGCCGTTAAAGGGAAGAAAAAATATACAACAAATTATTTATGTTATGTACCTATTTATGATTCGAGTTGTATACATATAAATTAGATTTTTACAATTGAAAGAAGTATCCTGGAGTTACAAAGCTGTTTACTGTAGAATAAATAGAAAATCAAACAAAATCCACGATTCCTTTCTTATATGTAAGTATGTATTACTTAAATAAAAGAGGAAGAAACAATTTGAATTTCTCAGAAAATGTTATTTACAAAAAGGTTGGTTTTTCATGTACTTTTATATTGTCAGTAGTCCCTTATCATTTCTACATCGAACATAAGCATGGATTCCCGGAAAAATACTCGACGCTGTTATACCACAGCTGTACCACAAAATAAAGATAGCACAGAAGCCAAATATCTGTACGTGTATAATCTGTGGCTGCACTGATTTATATGAAGAACTAACAAATACGGTTGTTAACAGATGGTGGGTAACGTGGTGGTGTTTGTGTGTGTGAACGTGGTCGGGGCGTTGATGCACTCGCTGATGGAGACGGCGCAGCGGCGAGCTTTTCTCGACACCAGGAACTGTATAGCTGCAAGGCTGGACATCGAAGATGAAAATGAAAAACTGGTATGATTTCATCACACTTTGAACTTGGCTAATAAGCAATATTTCATTTATTCGTTGGTACTATGATGTATTCGTAAAGAAATCGCAATTTTGGTATTGGTAGCTATATACAATAATTGCATTTTTAAAAGATAGTAACTATATTAACTGCCGACTAGATGGCGCATGTGTGGGCCCAACTCGCGTGCATCAAGGGATAGAAAAATTTGAGGTCTAGTGACATAGTCCAGATAGGTGGTTCGCTTCTGGCCCCGGTTTGGCTACGGAAGTCTCGGGTTCGATTCCTGGGCCTGGACTTCAAATTTTTCTATCTTTTAAAAATGCAATTATTGTATTTGTAAAGTGATTGGCAAGAAATGCCTATAAAAATTGCTTCAATTGGTAGCTGTAATTAAATACAATTACTACGAATAGTTTGATTACCGTAAGAAAATATCATGGGATTCGTAGGTAAGTTACCCTTTGAAGAAAAAACTGTGTTTCCCTTATGCCAAGTAATTTAATTTCTACTTAAGGATGGGTATGACTACGTCGGTGACACATAAGACGACACTCGAATCAGGGAATTCTTCTAGAACCTATCACCAACCACAATAAATGACCTGTCCTCTTAGCGTTATAAACATTGTACCAATTTAGCAGACTAGACCAGACATCGTTCCTATTTTTATCTAGGGTTTCTAGAATTACATAATTTCGAATAGACTCGGCCCGAACTCGTGATTCAGCCTATGACCTCATGGTTCGTCGTCTGAAACAGTTTACCGTCACGCTAAAGAGGCCGAGAGAGTATGTTGGTTACTGTAATAACTTGTAGGTTTTATTGATAGCAAAACTTCGTAAGCAGACTAAGCTTATAGTACCGCTATGACTACCTAAGCTTAAAGTTAGAACACGTCTTAGTTATGAACTTCTGCTAGTTGTGTTACTTGTTAGGTCGACTCCGACAGAAATATATAATTCTGTAGGGTTAGTAATGTCTTATTTTTAGGGTTCCGTAGCCAAAATGGCAAAACGGAGTCCTTATAGTTTCGTCTTGTCTGCCTGTGCCTGTCTGTCCGCTCGTATGTCACAGACATTTTACTCAAATACTTCTCAATTAACATTAATGAAATTTAGTGAAAAGGTGTCTTGTAGTAGCCGCTACTTAGTTTGATAGCTAAATAATAAAATAAATATCATACTCATTTATCATATCATGTAACATGTAACAGAAGCTGAATTTTTTTTTTTAGCAAACAGCAATGTGTGACACGTCATTGGACTGGTCTTTGAAAAAAATTTTAAGGTTTCTAATAAACTTTTTTTGATTGAATGAATATTTTTGGAAATAATTGCTCCGAAAGTTGCTTAAATTGTGTCCCCCTCCACTTAAATTTTGAACCGTGTGTCCAAAAAATATGAAAAACATCACGAAGGTAGCGCTTAATAAATACTTTAAACTAAAATATATGATCGGATATGTCGTCATTGAGTTATTGTCCGACAAACTCTTGACCGTTTTTTTTACTATACTTTCTTTTTTTGGTTGAAATTTGAAACAAGTCCCGTCTGAAGCAGTTGAATTAAAAAAAAATCCCTTAGCGGATTTCTCGTCATGATAAATATTTCCCAACTCAATGCGCTTAGTGGTTTGAGGTGTGCGATGATATATCAATCAGTCACGGTTTGCTTTTAAATAATAGATTTGCGACCATTTTACATTTTAATAACTAAACGAATAGCACATTAGGTTAGTCACTAGTGTATGCGTAAATGTTACTATTATTCAGCCTAGGTAGTTGTCAAAACAGCTATGGATTTTATTTGCTCAATGTAACAGTAATTTAATGTTTTTTGAAGTGTATTTTTGTATGAGAACAATTTTCCGCGACACGACGTTTAATGTGATAAATAGCTGCGGGTTATACCCCAGGAATTGTGCCTATTCTGTTACTTTGCGAAAATCTTTCACAGGGGACCTTTTACGGAAACCTTAAAATTATATTACGGTTATTATTATTAAAAATAACTCTCATAACTGCAGTATTCTTGAAGTTTGAGCCGAGTATGCTGAGGTATGTGTATGATAGCGATAATCCGAAAACTTTGGACCGCAATAAAAAAAAATGGCTGTTTGTAAAGCCGTTTACGGATGATAATTTACCAAGATAACGTTATAAGAAAACATTGATGACATATCGCCATTCGCGTTACTTAGCAACCAATCAATAACGTTAGTGCCGATTGTATCGCATGTCATGTCTCTGCAAACGCTATTTGCTTTTGCTTAGCAACTAATCAATAACGTGACTGCTTAGCAACCAATCAATAACGTGACTGCTTAGCAACCAATCAATAACGTGACCGTTGCTTAGCAACCAATCAATAACGTGACCATTGCTTAGCAACCAATCAATAACATGATCTTTACTACGAGACACTTTTTCGTGCGTGCACCCACTCATCGATTTAAGTGTATGACGTTATCACGTCAAATGACATATCGCCATTCGCGTTGCTTAGCAACCGATCTATAACGTTAGTTCCAATTGTATCGCATGTCATGTCGCTGCAAACGCCATTCGCGGTTGCTTAGCAAACAATCAATAACGTAACTGCTTAGCAACCAACGCAACAAAGTAAATAAATACATAAATAAAACCAATCAATAACTTGTCTGCTTACCAACCAATCAATAACGTGACCGTCGCCACGTGACATTTTTTCGTGCGTGCACCCCCTCATCGATTTGTATGACGTTGTCACGTCAAAAACACTTTAAGCACTGAATAATAAATAACCAGTGCCCCTGTCTCACCATACCTGTCGTTTATGCATGAAGGCTAAACTACCTAATGATACTACTTATTGAGTAATTAAATTACCTATGAATGATTCTTTTAACCGCAGACACAGTGCCTAAACATAAAGTCATGTAGGTATAGAATATGCCTACCTACTTGCTCGAACTTTTCATTCTATGGCGTCATAATGGTAATAGGTAGATGCCAAGCTTCACAGTATTCATTTTCTTTAGTATTAATATGCTTAAAACGTCACAAATCTATATTAATATTATAAAGCTGAAGAGTTTGTTTGTTTGTTTGAACGCGGTAATCTCAGGAACTACTGGTCTGAATTGAAAAATTCTTTCACTGTTCGATGGCCCATTTATCGAGGAAGGCTATATGCTATATAATATCACGCTACGACCAATAGGAGCGTAGCAGCAATGAGAAATTATGCAAAAAGGGGAAAAAATTACGCAGACGAACTTGAGTGGGACAGCTAGTAGGTAATTATATAACAACCACAGGCTGCTATAACGTATGACATCTTTGGTAGAGATACTCCCACGGGATCAAATATGTTAAAAAGAATACTGCTGTTTGTTTTGCGAGTTTTCACAGAGAAAATAAACCTTTTCTTCTCGTAAAGCGTTCGATCAATGTTTATTTATGAAGAGAACAGCTAACATTATCATATGAATATGAACCACTGAGTACTGAATGTAATTTATTCGCGATTTATTTCAGGTCACTGTCAAAGTGTCAAGTCGGTAATATGGAATGATGATTCATTTGAACTTCTCCAATTATTAAGTATTCTAAGACTTTATTTTAATGTGGTCATTAAACATAACATGATTAGTCATTATGTACGCGTTTATTTGGACTTTTTTTCGCGCATTCGGGCAAAAACCGACTCTATTATTTCAAAATAATGATATAATATTTAGGCACTATGTACTTTTTAAATGAAGCAAATGGCGGTTGGCATGATGATGACTTTGTAGGAATACGTAGTACCTAGCATAGCCTTTTGATGCGGACCTTAAAGTTTTTCACCGATGGATATGGATGTTATTAAATATTTGACAGAGCCCTTTTAGTTAATTTCCTTGTATTTGAAGTTATATTAGGAATTAGATATATCCTGTAAATATTCAAATTTTAGAACCTTATCATGTTAGATATAATCTCCCATGTAATGCAAAAACGTATGGTTCCTCTTACAGTGTATTCGCCTCTACTTAATCATATCTACCTACTAAAACGTGCAGTACAAACACCTCTTTTACGAACACATTGATAAGAAGGAAATTTAACTTGGTTCTCCAGTAAATAGAGTTCAGATTCGCCTAGCCAAGGCTGTCATGTGGGTTCATCCCAGATTAGGCTAAATATTTCCAGTTCTTATTAGGTTCGGGATCGTATGTTAAATTGAACAACTGCACTATCTATAGGCATGTATGTAATTTATGGATCGAACCTGAAAATGTGAAATGATATTTTTACATTCGTAATTTCATGCGGCTGAAACATAGACTTAGGATATACTAGCGTAGTATATCCTAAGTCTATGGGCTGAAATAATTTGTATAAATGTCATACTTTTCACCCAGACGACAAAATATAAATTAAGTTCTGGCATTTTAAATCGCAGACAGACACTTTTCATCTACAAGTCTGAATTACCGTTTCAATGAAAATTACAATACATTATCATATTCTGTATCGTTGGAAAATTTGCGAAAATCAAGCGAATATCTGGTCATTCTTCACAAAGTTATTTAACTGTGAAGGTTCTGTTATGCTGTAAACTTATAATATATGTATATATTTTTTAAATAATGTGATAATTATGTAGATCACGGTGGCTGAATAAAACATTAATCCTGTCTACAATATTGTTTTATTCATGTCACTTAACTTTGTATAAAAAAGTTGTTAGTCGCCCATGTTGTAGCGGCTCTAACAAATTGGTTTGAGGGCCGCTACTTATATGGATGTACTCGCCGCATTCAATTTCATAGAAGCTACATCTCTATAAAATTCTGTGGCGGATAGTGCGAACACTTTGTAATAAATTACTTACTGGAAAAAATAACATAACTTGCCCGTGTTTGGAGATCTATGTAATTTATTGGGCATCTTAGAGTTCACCGGGAAGTTACTCTATGTTATTCATAATTCATGATGAAGGTTTCTTTCTATAAACAACATTTTCTTTTTTATCAAAAATAAAACTAGTTTTTTTTTTCAAACAGGAACGATTGTTGCTGTCTGTGCTGCCACAACACGTCGCAATGGAAATGAAAAACGATATTATCTCGCCGGTCGAAGGACAATTCCATAAGATTTACATCCAAAACCACGAACAAGTCAGGTGAGTTTACATAAAAAGGCAAAGATAATGTAATCCTACTGGCCCTACTAAACCAACGTATTACCTAAATTCATTAGGCTATACTCGCCAATTTACTGGCAGTATCTCATGTTGAACTCGACACGGCTTTGGACAACCTCCAAATTGATCGAGAAATCGATTCTTTCTAAATACAACCTAATGTATAGGTAATATCTTCTACATGTACCTAATCAAAGTTAAGACGTCAGTCACTACAAATGACGTCACGCAACCAAATTGCAGTACCTGGGTAACTGTTGTATGACTAAAG
The DNA here is from genome assembly GCA_945859575.2 of Herminia tarsipennalis. Classification (NCBI taxonomy): domain Eukaryota; kingdom Metazoa; phylum Arthropoda; class Insecta; order Lepidoptera; family Erebidae; genus Herminia; species Herminia tarsipennalis. The sequence goes on from OX243840.2 coordinate 15,655,121, forward strand.
TATATATCAAAATATTCTATAGGAACATATCTATAGATAAACACTTATTATTTCAACGTTTGGTACCTCGCGTAAATATAAAAACACAGTCAATAAGTGTCAGTAATCCTGAAATCTAGACTTCATCGACCTCTTAAATCCTGGACATTCGACAGATGTAATTATTCTACACAAGTAAGGTTAAGTGTACTCCAGAATAATTGAGAAAAATGGCGCACCCTTATCACTTCCTCTCATTAGAGCCGCGTAGCCGTATTGAAGTCTAAATGTAAGATAAAAGAACACCAGATAAAATAATTCATTATTACTTTTTGATTTCCTGTTCAATTTATTGCTGAATAAAATTCGCATCGATGCCTCTAAATTAAAGCAAATTGCTGTTATTCAGGGCGCACATTTCTTGCCATTCCATAATTCATTCTGATGATTATAAATGCGTCTGTTTTTATCGTAAAAAAGACTACTGATTTAAATATTTTTGTCAACACATTACCCACCGCTTTGTATGAAATCCAGAAATGTTGTCGTTAAGGCATTGATTTATTCCAGCATTTTAGGGTGAGTGAGGTCGTGATCTTTATTTATTCACTTGTGTTTACATGATTTATCCGGTCTCTCCATCACATAGCATAAAAAGGCAACGTCGTCCATAAACCATTGTTTGCTTTTTAACTCTCACCCGGTTTTGAATTAAGCTACGCGCGTAAGCTTAATCCGAAAAGTGGGTCCGAGAATCAAATTTTATTAATGGAATGTAAAGCAAAAACTTTACGTATAGTGTTTTTTTTTTTAAATTTAACATTTACTGTCCCACTATTGGGTAAAGCAATATATGTTCGTAAACCTTCTCGATTTGTACACATTGTAGAATTTTATAAGCTACGGCCGTTGATATACGGTCGAAACGTCAGGCAATAAAAACAAAGGTATTTAGCCTTAAAATAAAATGACGACGTCTATTATCATCACGATGATGGAATTTGTTATGTTTTATTATTAATTAAGCGTTATTTTGCCTGCTGTTACTTTCATGTTTCTTTGTTACTATCTGTTAAACAGTTGCCATCAACATGTCTGTACTAATTGTTATAGTTAGCTATCGAGCGTTGCCACGCTAAGCGGTTCGACCATTAAGATTAACAGCCTTATCGTACACTAATTATTTACAGTACCGTTTATGATTACGTGCAACAGCTATGACAACGTATACGGCTTAATGTGCTCAAATATTTAGTTCGTCTTCAAATATGTCTTCATTTATCATAGGCACTCGTAATGTGCTATTATTTACCTAGAAATGGTATGACGTATTATTATTGATGATGATGAGTATTGGTTTTGCCATACCCTATAAGGTTTATATTATTATCTATACTATTATTATAAAGCTGAAGAGTTTGTTTGTTTGTTTGAACGTGGTAACTGGAGGAACTACTGATTTGAAAAAATATTTTACTGTTGGATAGCCCATTTATCGAGGAAGGCTATAGGCTATACAACATCACGCTACGACCAATAGGAGCGGAGCAGCAATGAGAAATGTTGCAAAATCGGGGAAAATTTACGCAGACGAAGTTGCACGGGACAGCTAGTCTATTCTATACTAATACTAAAATACTGATACTAATATGATATTATAAAGAGGAAAGATTTGATTGTTTGTTTGTATTAAATAGGCTCCGAAACTACTGGACGGATTTGAAAAATTCTTTCATCGTTGTGAAGCTACACTAACCCCGGGTGACATAGGCTATTTTTTATCCCTGTATTCCCACGGGAACGGGAAATACGCGGGTGAAACCGCGAGGAGTCCGCTAGTGGTATATATATTGCAAGAATTTTATTAAAATAAATCAAATTATTAATAAGTAAATTTCCTTATTACGTAAAATACCAATAGGTTTTCATAATCACACTGTTACTCATGTCGTTCTTAGTAATATTTATTACGTTTTGAAAAACCGATCACTATTATTGAAGTTATGAAAGTTGTGCAATAGTTTTTTTTTTTAAATAGAGCTTGGAAAACTGAAACAGAACAGAAAAACAGTATTTTACGTTTTGAGATAAACTGGTATAAATTTTGTGACTAATCCTTTTACCACAGTTTGAAATCATGTTGATAATTGTTTTCTATAAAATATATAAATCTGTAAACTATACTAGGTTTACGGTTCTCACTACATAGCTAATAACTGCGCAGGATAAAACTAAATTCTAACTATAATTAAGACTCGCAAATGTCTTCTAAAAGTGTATACGTATACTGGATATTATTATTTTTTTTTTTTTTTTACATACTAATATAGAAATCTCGTATCACGGTGACTGTGGTCGCATTCCTCCGAAACGGCTTGACCTATTTTAATGATTTTTTAGGGTTCTGTGGAAAAATGGAACCCTTATAGCATCACTTTGTTATCCGTCCGTCCGTCTGTCTATCAAGTTAATATTAAAAGCATATAGGTATTACAGGTCTACAGTCCCTTGACGTTATGAAAAAAATCAAACTTCTAAGTTAACGTAAAAAAAAGATACGTCGACACTCTCAGAGAAATCAAAATTTATAGGGTATTTTGCGTTGAACTAGAACAATGAAATTTGGCAAGTAATACCTACCAACTTATACTCTTAAAACTATACATTTTTAATTAAATCTTAAAAAATATTGTCATAATTTACAGTACGTACGAAAAGTTCGATAAATACTGCGATACTCGATTCCTAAACTATTTATAATATGTACCTACAAATTTGTACGGAACCCTCAGTGGGCGAGTCCGACTCGCACTTGGTCGGTTTTTGTATATTTGGTAGGTATGAGAATAGGTCGAAAAATATTTTAAAATTTTTAATTGCGATTTGAGTATTTTTGTATTAATTGCAAATATAAAAAAAAAGGACACAGACGAAGTTGCGAGGGTCAGCTAGTATACCATAATTATATAAACCATATGACAATCATCTATTTTTTTGGTTATTTATTTAAAACTTTGCTATGCCCGAGGCTTCGTCCATAGATCGGATGTCAGTCAAAAAAAATGTCTGTAATACATTACAGGCAAATTTTTTGGGTCCGTAACGTTATTTCGAGAATCACATGCTCGATTAATGAAAAATCGACTGAATGATTGTTCGAATGTAATTTATTACGAAACAACCTTTTATCGCCAAAGGCTACTTCGAATGAACGATTGAATCGTAATCGATGGACTGCTGCCTCGAATGAATTTTAGTTATTATATAGTTTAATAAGTTTCCTGTAAATTTAAAATAGAATTATAAAAAAAAAACATGAAGAATGCCTATTTTATTTATTTTAATACTAACCGACCGACGCAACTTCGTTTGCTTTATTTTCCCCCGTTTTTGCAACATTTTTATTGATGCTCTGCATCTATCAGTCATAGCGTGATGTTATGTAGTATAGTAGTCATAACGTGGCTTTCTATTAGTAAAATAATTTTCAAAATCGGTTCTGTAGATCCCGAGATTACCCCCAACAACGTCACAAACTCACAAACTTTACCTTATTTATTTACCATTGATTATAATTTATTTACCTTATAATATTAGTATAGATAACAAAACGTTAGAATTATAGAGTTTGTTTGTTTGTACGCGATTTACACTAAATTGAAGAGAGTTGTAACTTTCCTCAAATCCGTCAATCATTGGTACTTAATTTATTTAATAATTTAATTGGTTGCTCAATTAAAGCATTTATGGGATTCTTGGTTTGGCAACCTCCTTGCAGCAGTCTGCCCAGACTGTTAGAGAATCTCATACAACGGACACTAGCCGTATACCTAATGCCTTTACGCTAGCTAACCTGTCTGCAGCGGTTTGGAAAGAATGCTGACAACTTCTGGGAGTGCTTGGGTTGATTTGGCTGGAATGACCGAACTGATAAAGACTGATAAAGTATAAACGCTCAATGACCAATCGCGAGGCTAAGTACGGTTGAGTGCCCCATAAAACTAACTAACTGGTACCTAACAATGATCACGCATTCGGCTTATTCGGCGTATTGTTGAGGCGTATACACTAGTATCGGGCGGTTAAATATGCTTGAAATCTCTTTGACGTTTTACGAACAGTATTTAACTAGGAATTGCAATCCAATTGTTTGATTCAATGCAGCAGAATCCTGTATTGGTTTTATTTTTAATTGAAGAATTCTCCAAACGAAACTTCATTGTGGCAGGTGAACGCGCTAATTTCATCAACAACACCATAATGTATAGACTGCTTCTGTGGCGCGGTCGGACTCGGAGTCTGCTACGCAAGAGGTCGTGGGTTCGATCCCCACCCAGGATAAAACTTTGTGTGATGAGCACGATGGTTTATTCTGTGTCTGGGTGTTATTTATCTATAATATGTATGTATTTAGAAATATATAGGTATGTTTATCAGTTCTCGGTTTCCATAGTACAAGCTATGCTTAGTTTGGGATCAGATAGCGTTGTGTGAGTTGTCCCAAAATATTATTATGTACTTTAGTAATAGACTTGTCACAATTTGATCACTTATTCATTATTATCTGCTAAAAAATCAAAGTAATGTTATGTCTTCAACTTTTGTGTGGCTGCTAGCTTGTATAACAACCCGTTATTGTAGTGTTATGTATGCATACTTCCATGTGTCAAGCATGGAAAGTAAAATACGCTACTTATATTAACCCCTGTTACCAATAACAGGGGTTAACAGAAGTAGCATTTTGAGTCTACCAGTAAATAAATTTAAGAATGTAGTCAAGAGACATCTTATACAAATAGCTTAATATACAATCGATGATTATATAACTGATAAATATAAATGGATGTAGTTCGTTGCTCCTTATTATTGTTAGTTTGATGTATAGTTTATTGTATTTTACTTAGGTGAATATTGTGTGTCAGAGTTTATACTAGTTAAGAAAACGATTTACTTTTGTAAGTAAAGATTCTGCGTGATAAATAAAGGCCATTCTTTTCTTAATTTTGCAAAACATGTACACTTATTCATTAAGTATCAGTAAATTGCCCAATATTTAAGCACATAAAGTTATTACATCGTAGGTAAGTGTCTTGTACTTGTGTTGTGTTTATTGAGGCTGATATATCCAATCTCGTGTAGTCTATTAGATATATTTAGGACTAAATCGCGTTGGTAATTAATTAAAGGTACGAAACTTTTATTTACTTGACGTTTCGATCGAATTGCACCGATCGTGGTCACGGGTCTCGTGTACTCTTCTTTTAATATTTTTGACCTCTTGTGTTTGCTTCAGTCCTCTAATATGGTGTATAATAGGTGCTGCTACCATTAGGTGGCAGCACCTTACCTGCATAAATACAGTTTATAAACAAAGAAACAGTGTAAACATTGGTAATTTGAAAAGAGTGGCCACGAGTTTTTATTGCCTGTTCTTTTCTCGGGCTTTACCTATTCTTTACGAACAGGCATTACATGTAAATGTAGAATCTACTTTTCACAAGTGTAGTACTTTGCTTCCTAAGTGAATAAATATTTTTTATTATTATTCTTGTAACGCATTTTACTGTACTGTACTGTTTTACCAAAGTAGGTATATATGCCTCCATATGTCAATGCCGGGCGGCAAAATACGCAGAAACTGTAACCGTTCTTAATGTTTATTTGCTGGAATGACTATTTTCTGTTAGCTCTACCCATCAACAAAAGAATAGCTTTTAGTCAAACTAGTTAAATACAATATCAACAGGATATTTAGTACTTCTTTGAGCATTGACGTCACTAACGCACTACCTATTTATATTACCAGATACTTAGTTGAATTAATGTTCTCACCCTTTATCGTGCGGTGTTTATAAATCTGTCTCAGTGTTTATTTTTAGAAGGAAATGTACCAGAGTTGGAATCGATGTATTAATATTAATTACCTATATTAACTGTGCTACACAGAGGCTTCCATCAACATCTCCCATTATTTTCAATGTTTAGATAATCTTCTATTTCTTGATATACTATTTAGACAATAAACTTAATTTTGGTTGTTGACAACTGTAGCGTAGGCGTTTAGAGTTATCGCCAAGTCTATTTATCAGTATTCACAACATGACATTGGGTAACAATCGCAAGGCCAAAGTTTCCAATTTGGTGGTTGGTATGAATTTTCCTTTCATGATAGGTGCTCAAATAATAAATTTATCCACACTACACTGAAACGTATGTAGCTGCAAATACTTTATTCAAATTCTTTGCGGCGATACAAAATATTCAGTTAATATTACTTACTTTATTAAATCTAAAATAAAAGATTACAGACTTCTTTGTCTGTTCTTTCTCATGTTATAATTTGCATGTTATACGAATATTGTTCCTTTGTAGAAGACCAGTTCTGGACGGTAAAAGATTCATTGCTAGTCACCGATGTTGGGTGAATCATTGCGCTCATTTAGCCTGTGGTTGTTTGCTCATGTTTATTACATTGTGTTTGCACTATCTTGTTTTCATAAGGACAAATCATCGACTTTACGGCTGATGCTTCAATCCAGTACAGGTGTGTTTGTTGATATGGGCTACAAAATATATATAGCACAAATATTTTCTTTGGACGCCATTTTGAGTATTGTGGCGCCGTCAAATGCATATAAAAATCTCGCGGAGCGATGTTCTGGTCCGTTCTGTATTGTGATAGGTTTCAGTAGTCCAAACGATACGTACTTATTTAAATAGGTACTCGTGAGTTGGTAGTAGATAGGGCTTCTTGCCTCGCTTAATATTTAGTCTTCCCAGTTTAGGATGTACCTACTTACTTTTTGTGGGAACTTTACATCTTAGATCTTTTGTACGAAACAGTCTTATAATATTTAGACTATTTCAAAGTTTCCTGATTACATTTCACATGCCACTGGATTCTTGAACAAACATTACCTACTCACCAAGTAGTCTGGAAATGCGTTCTTTATTTTTTCAGCATGCTTTTAGTGTTCTCTTTATGCTCGTTTCTTTTACGTTAACATTATGTAATTCGGCTGTCTAAACTATCATAGCGTGGTATCTGTCAATCCAAATGCCAAGGAAAATGACATCACTGTGTAGGTTTGGTTTCTTTCTTATATTCGTCGTCATGGAGATATGCTCCGTTAATTTGACGCCTCTGTTCAAGTGCAACGATCCTTTGTTTAGCGCCTTAAACGTCTGTTTTTCTCAGTACAAAGTCTTGTTCAGACGCTTTGACACGTAACACCGAGTTACAAGAGTTATATTGCTAAGTTTTGTTGGCGTACACGCGTGCTACGCCAAGTTTCTAGAGCTCGACGCCTGAACGATTGCAATCGTGAAAATTAATCTCAGTCAAATGACGTATTGCAAGGATTTCTCAGCTTTTGTTATGAATTGTTCAGATGGTGCTTAAGTTTAATATGACGTTTTTGTTTTGAAATGTTGAATATAATTTTGTTGTCAAACTAGTCTGAGATGAACAGAAAATAAGAAACGAGACAGAACGTTGAACCAACAAGTTGTTATTCTTATAAAACATGTTTAAGTATGTACTGTATTTTGGCACAAACTTCCACTGTAGGAGCCATAAAAACATCGCTTAATCTGAGTTCTAAGTAAGAACTATTTTATATTTTGCCATAACACAGGTTGGTAAGCTACACGGGAGCTACACTGCGGTGTATTTCAAAAGATTACTTCACCACATACATACCTATAAATTTTTACTAGTCGGTAGTGATTGTAATGTGAGCGTAGTAGTTTTGCGGTAACAACTTGTATTATGAACGTGGAACTCATCAATCTTGTAAATATTAGTGTAACAGGAATTACTAACTATAACAGGAAATGTTTCATTGAAGTTTAGAATAGCGGCGCAGCGGTACTCATACCTATTTATTGACTCCACTTGTCATTGTTTGGCGTATTTCCAAACACTCAAACATAACTATTATGAAAATATGTAAATAAAGAGTTTTCCACTATTTACGTTGATGGGTTTCAACGTTTCAACATTTATAGCCGTTTTCGCTGACATCTGACATTGAAGGAAACTTTAATTTAATGTTTATTTAGGTAGAAACGGGAAAAAATTGGCAAACATTTATTTCGAATTGGTGAAATTAAAGTTAGGATTAGGATAGACGGCCGGCGGCCATTTTGTATTTCTGTTTATACCCGACTACGGCGAAGCCAAAAAGGAAGGGTAACGTTTTTAGCAGTCTCTATTTCTTGTTATTCCAATGCATTCTACATGACACACGAACTACCTATAACTTACCTATTTATGTATTCCAGTGGCGCATTCAGTGAATCATCTGGATGAGTTAATGCATCTCTTTAAGACGATCTTAATGCTTTGAATTTGATATATCGTTGGCATGAGTATCCATTTGTATTACTTATGTACCTTTTATTTACATTTATCAAGGTAATTCATGATACATCTATTTTAAATTGTCCAGACTCAAATCTGGACAACTAACAAGCTAAAATGTTTGTAGCAGCATTATTGGAAGTTTCTTGATTACGTCGTTTAAACAAAGTGAAATAGTTACATTGGTATCTATTTCACTCTGTTTCGCTACTAAAAACTACAAGAAACTTCATAAATTATTTATTTATTAAACAAATATTTGCATATTAAATATGCTTACGAAAATCGTCCAATGCACCTGGTCTAAAACAATTTGTCATTCAACGCTCGACGAGCAAATCATTGACGTCCTAAATAGACAGGTCTCAGTTTGCTTACAAAGGAGAAACCCTATAATGTCCAATAGGTTTGTTCAATCGATATGTGTTACAGACATTTGCTGTTTATCGAATTAAGGCCCGTATTAATAAAACTATCTCAAACGTAAGATCGACCCTGAACACGAGTCTGAGACTCCGTTCTATTCAATAGTCAAATCTTAAGTTAGGTTTTATCTAATTGATATCAGCTAAGTTTCTAAACAAAATTCGGCGCTTAAATCTGTCGATACGTGTTTAATAATTAGTGCCGATCCCAAGACGCTAACCGCACTAAATAGGGAACTCAGGTGATATCGTTCTTGAAAGCGAATCTGAGTTTCATCTATTACTACGTACCTATTCTAATCCGTCATTCATTCATTTGTCTGCTAGAAGAGCATAATTTTATTCTTTGTCGTAGATGTTGTGTTGATATTGTTTTCGTATTTAGATTTGGCAATTTGACATCCCGTACTCCAGAGTTCGTAGACGTTATTGGTTTATTAAGTTCTATGATACATAAAAACTTCGTTTCCTGATTTATCTATAGTAAAGTAGTAATACCTTCTTACTAACAAAGGACATGTACGTAAACATATAACTCAACTCACTTCCACAAATTCTGGCTAACGTCTCCCACGCACTCAATTATTTATGAAACAGAAACAAACGCCGCGAATCAATAGCCACAGGTTGTATGTATCACTCTTTATATAGGTATTGTACTATTTTTAGATTAAAAACGGTTCGATTACTAAATTAATGACCATTTAATATTAGATGAGCTTTTACGCACTACGACGTAAAACTTGACACTATCACAATATTTACGTCGATTATATTGCCATCAACGTCTGTTGATGTACATTTTTATTGGTTAAATGTGGGATTGGCAGAGAGCGATTTCATTTGTTTGCGGTAACGTAGCTATGTAGTTTGTTTCCGAAATTTATTCAGAGCTTTCCATTGATGGCTTTGTAGTTCGTAACATGAAAATAAGTTTCATTGATGCGTAAATAGTATAGCACGATTCAGAGTTAATCGTTTCCTTTCCCTATTTGGGAGTTATTCATGTATGTGCTAGTTGGTCTGTTAAGCATTTCAATCAGAATTTACAAAATTTGTAGCGATAGCATTTAATGCTATCGTCTGTGTCTCACTAACAGTGAGTGTAAATTTCGGACAGTATTCTTCAGAATCATTTTCGTAGGCTTGATACTTTATTGTTAGATACTTAAAATTTATATCTGTAGGTACACCGCGTAAGCATGAACATAATTTTCTTAGTCGCTTCAAAGAACCTATTCAATTTTGCACGCGTAAGGCGTTCCTTTGTCGGAAATTACAGAATGTAGGTAAGACTATTTGCGAGACAACTTCACATAAAAATATGTAGTACGTAGGTACTTTTGTAATACACGAATACGCCTCGATACACAAGTTTCAGTATGGTTCGTTTAATGGCTATTATGACTACGATTTGGCGTATGAAACATTGACACAACCTGTACTGTGAGTACCTAGATAGTCGTCGTCAGGGTCGTCTTCCTTCCCTCCAATATGGCGAAGGGGATGATGGCTGACCCATGCGTCAAACTTGTGAACGGGTGCTACTTGAGCTTGTCATGGTTATCTCATAGGTTTATTTTTAATATTTTTTTTTTTTTTTTAATTAATCGTTCATGAATATTTGTATATTAAGTAGGTTTACTTACAATAATCAAATCTGATCAATTTGCGTACCTACTATGATTGAATTTCATGGTGTAATGGTTGCAGCACCTTACTGGCATAACTGTATACAAATGTATTGTAAAAATTAGCATTTAAAAAAAAAATGGCAATGTGTTTTTATTGCCAAGTTCTTTTCTCACGACTTTACTCTTGCGAACTTGGCATTAAATGTAGAATCATTATATTCCAAATTTTGTCTGACATTCATAAGCGTTGCATTTTGTAACCTAAGTGAATAAAGTATTTTGACCTATAAGTGATGGGTACCTACGTCATGGTAGGAAATTAATAAACCGAAAGCTACTTAAATATAAATACATTAAAATTCAAACCAAAAGCAACCGCTACGATGAATTAATTAAATGAAACTAATAAGTTTGAGTTGAATTTCAATAGATACTTAATGAAATCATACCGCTCCGAAGCTCAGCGATAACTTAATTTGTAATTTAATTGCATATTAGTCGTTCTCTTCAGTAGGGCATTCTGTCTCGAATACACTAGAATATCATTATAATGCATTAACTTTCATATCACGTATTAGTAGGATTGCGCAACGTTTCCAAACATTGTGACGTCACGTAGGCAGGAAGTCTATTGCCGCATGGCATCACACTTGATCCTTTTAGGCTAAAAGGATATTCAGTTGATGGGATTGACTGTCTGTCTGCCTTTTTAAATTGACTTCGATCTATTCTCTTTGTTACATCAATTCAGCATTACCAGTCTGCCAGGTACGATACATTGTATTCTAAATTTATTTGGATTTAGCGTGTTTCCGAGCAATTCTCCTCTATAAATAGCAACCTGCAACATGTTTCTTTACATGCCTACGTGAATAAAATTCGTTGCAAAAGCGGAAAAGTAATCCTGGTAATGAAATAAATTTTTCCTCATTCACATTTCGTGGGATTTATTTGTAAAATCTTGTTAAATTTCGCTTCATTCATTTATTTTCAGCGAAAAGTGTTAGGAATGTGAAAAGGTGAGTTGATGGAGTATTTGGGTTTACGAATTAAAGATGTTTGAAAGTTTGTATTGAACACTTATTCTACGCGTTGAAGTTATCAAAATAGCTTGTACTACCATGATGCAGTACCTAATGTCATTATATGACTTGGATTTAGGTAGGTATAACTTTTTTACGGGTCACTACCTACCTCGATTGCCCGCATTAACCGTACCCTTTCCGGAATAAGGTAGGTTGTTTATGCATATAAATTTTGAAAACAATATTGTCTATATTTACCTACCCGTTACGTAACCTACTGTGAGTACATGCAAGATTTACGGCTTTAGATCTCACAATAACAGTACCTACATACCTAGGTATATGTACAATTATAAATATCTATAGGTAGCCAGGCGTTCGCCAACAATGCAATACCTGTCGTGTTTAGTAAACATTCCTGCACATGAACTTTGCTAATCACGATCATGGAACATCGAGTCGGGGCTAATATTGTAAAAGGTACCGTTTTAAATAAAATCTTCGATTTACGTCACTACAAAGACAACTTGGCGTGTGCCCATCGAAAAACACTCTCGATTGCATAACGTATCGCGTGCGAGTTGCAATCGGAAATCCATTGTGATCTGAATGAGCTCTGTGCCATTTGTCAACTGTCATGTTTACCTCCAAAAAGTTTGTGGGCTATTTTAGGATCCGACTTTGTCTCGTCACGTGGCTTGTGATGTCTCTATGCGCGCTGATGGACGTGTAAACATTTGAGTAACAACTAATAAGTAAACCTAGGATATGGCCGCGCTTGAATATCGGTTGCTTTTGTAGTTTATGCCAAGTATGACTAGTGTTTAGTTAGTGTTTATTTAGTTTTACCAGTTTTGCGAAACAATAAAACTCCTTTTAACCGGGTATTTTTGTCGGTAATTTTACCTTTCAACTAAAGGTGCTTTTTCGTGCATCGCGGCCGATCGCGAGCCGCGCGCGGCTTACGACAAGCGGCTGACGCGCGCGACCGATACGACAATAGACGGAGTGCGCGCGCAGCCTACGTCAGTCGTCATCCGAGCGCGTCTGTCACAAACCTCGGAAACGGCGCCATACATTATCATACTCTGAGTATTGTCGCATCGGCCGATCACGAGTTGCGCGCGGCTTACAACAAGCGACTGACGCGTGCGGCCGATGCGACAATAGTCAGAGTGCGCGCGCAGCCTACGACAGTCGTCGGCCGCGCGCGTCTGTCGCAGACCTCGGAAACAGCGCCGTACATTCTCATACTCTGAGTATTGTCGCATCGGCCGCGCGCGTCAGTCGCTTGTCGTAAGCCGCGCGCGACTTGCGATCGGCCGCGATGCACGGAAATGAACCTTTAAACTGTTTAATGTATGGCGCGACTCTTAAAAATCTCCCGTTATACTTAATCGACTTTGATGAAAATTATATCAGTTATAGTATGTTTCATTTCTTATTTTAATTAAGCAAACAAAATAAGTTGACGATTTTTTCAACAACACCGAACAACCAACAAGAAAGGAAAGTTTTGGTCTCAGAAACCATTAATTTGTTGCACTAGGTCGTTTTTTAAAATATCTTTAATGTAGAGACTACTGCATATTTTACAATATTCCTATGGTAAAAGAGATAATTAAAACACGTACACAAAATGACGTAGCACTCTTTGTTCGGTTTATTGTCAGAACACTGCAATCAAGAAAAACCGAATGAAAATATTACTTGCCAGTTTTTGTTGTCATTTCTGCGGCAGACAGCTCATTATCGATTTCGAGCAGGCATTTATCAGGTGAACACGACTACAAAACCGTTGTGGCCTTATTTGTCGACTGAACAAATAACCATATAATAATGTTGAATGAAACAAAGGGAAATAGTGCTTATAAGTGGTTAATGGTGTGTATGATACTCACATGTAGAATATACATACGTAAAAGCCATTATAGGGGCAATTTACACGCGATATTCCCGATAATGGTCTCTAGTTGTTTGTATGGTAAAGCGTTCGCACGCTTTCTTTTGTGTGTGTAGTGCAATAACTGTTATGGACTTACGTAAACAAACGTCTTGTATACAACAAAACACATAATTAGGTACTAGTAAGTTCATAAATTCACACAACAGCATAACGAAACGGATAAAGAAATGTGAACAAAATTATATTTTGTTGACAAATCTTTTATCATATTTTAGAAACTAACGCCGGCTCCACACATTGGCCCCAAGATCGGTCCAACGCCACTCGTCCAACATGTGGATCTAGAATAACGCTCGTTCCAAAGTTGGTACCTAATTTCCTAGGTCCTCACGGCGTTGGGGCACCGTGTGGAGTCGGTGTTAAACATTACAACCCGAAAACGACTACGATAGCTACCAAGAATTCAAAAAACTTTAATTATTAATTAAAACTGAAAGTTAACACTCAAACTTTGTACATTAGAGCAAAATCAAAAACGTACGAGAAAGTTGATAATTAGATTAAAACTGCAATATGTTGAGTTTCCCTGTAGGGGGATAGGGGATTTTCATTAAAACAAACTCTGAAGTTTTGCGGTCCCGTATCACTTCGGTCGAGACTAGCAAAAAATTGAATGTGTCGTCTTTTTTCACATGCTGAAAATTGGAAAATAAATTGAAATATTACAGAGGTAGGAAACGCATCTCTTCTTAGTATATTTTAAATAAAATGTATAGATCAGTGAAATTGGAATATGACAGAAGTCTAGTCTTTAATTTTTGTTTTTCTTTAAAAAAGACTACTTCCGCATTAGGGTGGGTACAAGCCCTGTGTTGCGGGACTCGCGGGGGATTTTACAGACATACAAGTCATGTACACAAAGTACACCCAGACTCGGTACAACAATTTATGGGTCACACAAAATGGTGTCCTGTGTGAGAATCGAACCCACGACCTCTTGCGTAGCAGTCGGACACATTCCTATCGCGTCACAGTAACAGCCATTGGATGGTTGGGTTCCTTAATAAGCCCTGAAAGTGCCGATAGCACAAAACTTTTGTATTCTAGGTCCAAGGATTTGGACTGGGTGGTGATGAGTGAGACAGACATAGGATTTTCATTTTTACATGCAACGACATTGTCTTTGTTTATATAAATAGGTAATTTTAATCTATTTTCTAATTCTCAGATACTAAACGATTTAGGGACTTGAGGCCTGTCTTTAGACTGACTTCAGAAAACCATAGATACTTAAGATCAATTTAAAAAAAAAAGAGCCTACTCTTTTCTTAAAGACCGTCTACGCGTCTGCTATACCTCTGGTGTGGCAGATGTCCATGGGCAGTGGTAATCACTTACCATCAGGTGAGCCGCTTGTTTATCTCATAAAAAAAGTGTTAACGACACGTACATTAATAGGATATAAACCCGATCCTACTATTTATATAAGGAAAAGTGTTAAATATGATTTATTTGTTGCAGTATCCTATTTGCGGATATAGTGGGCTTCACGGTGCTCGCATCGCAGTGCAGTGCACAGGAGCTGGTGCGGTTACTTAACGAACTCTTCGGCCGTTTCGATCAGCTCGCCAATGTAAGTATTATAAGTGAATTGTTTCTTTATTTGAACGTTCAAAAGCTACGTAAAATATGAATGAAGATGAAGAAGGTATTACTATCGATGGATTTGGTTTTACATTCCTCATATTGCATAGGACAACCACTGTCTCCGTATCAAGATCCTCGGCGACTGTTACTACTGCGTGTCCGGGTTGCCCGAGCCGCGCTCCGACCACGCCCGTTGCACCGTCGAGATGGGACTAGACATGATTGATGCCATTGCGTGAGTGTTACCATATAATCATCCATCATATTTTCTTACCTACCTACAGCTTCTGAATAAATTCGAAACAAATTCTAAGATGATTTACCTTTCCTTGTGATGATGTTTACGATCCGAGTTTGCAAAATTAGTGGCGTATAATAGTTTCCTATAATAATAATAAATTGATTTACAATAATTAGGCAATATCACACCTTGAAATATTTTGAAAAACGATATTTCACTTTCATTTAAACGTTGTTTATTTAGCCTGTATCGGTCCGCTGCTGGACATAGGCCTCTATTACTTTTCGCCACAACATCCGGTCCTCTCTCCGGCCTTCCGCATCTAGTTCATCTCAGCCACCTTCTTTAGGTCGTCGGTCGACCTGGCTCGAGGCCGTCCTACCTTACGTTAACCAAGTCGCGGTCTCCACTCCAAACGTTGTTATGAATACTAACTATTAATTATTAAAAATATTAATAAAGAATACTAATTATTACGTAGGCTTTACACGCCCCAACGTCGTCGATTCCAACGCCACTGATTCAACGTGTGAATCTAGAAAATAACTTTGGCACCAACGTTGGGACGAACGTTATTCTTGATGTAGATCTACTACTTCTAGATGTAGAGTACGTTGGACAAGGGGCGTTGGGACCGACGTTGGGTCGTGTGAAGCCGCCGTAATAGTTAGTATTCTTTGTTAATAATTAATAGTTAATATTCATAACAACGTTTGGAGTGGAGACCGCGACTTGATAAGTGTGGAGCCGGCGTTAAAGTAAACGATTTGACTGAAGCAAGACCGGTATTTCATACAAAGTTGTACGGAGCATATAATTTTGACGTTTCAATGACAGATTTGACTTGACAGTCAACTACCGTATTGTGTGTGGGATTATAACTACAGTGTACTAAGCATAGACTTAGGATATACTAACGGTACTAGGTATATTTACACATTGTAGTTCAATTTAACAGCTGTAGTTTTAATAACGACTAGAAGTTATTAGTTATTAAAATCATGATAAATGTTCTTTGCCTGGTTGCCACTTTGCCGCGACACGATTTCGTCGACAAAAGTATTAAACAATACATTGATCTAGATTTAGACACAGAAACAAAGCCAAGGAACTGTAGCAAATAAAAATCTCTGAAACTATAATACTAAACTAGTCCAAGTGGCCGCAGTCGAGCCACGTATACGAAACAACCATACACAACACACGGCGCTACCTTGACTTGCCAATTTATGTTGGCCGTAGAACAATAAAATTTAATTGTTCATTTCAGCCGAGGCGCGATGTAGCAAGCCTACTCTGTCCATCAAATTTAAACATTACGCTTCAATAAGTGAATTGTTTATCGAACATTACACTTTCCGAGATCGCTTCATATTTTATTAAAATTAATTATGAACAAACGAGAGAAGTCTCTCATTTATTTATAATTTTATTTGCTATTCTGTTAATTTAATAACCTAGACCTGTGTGATGCCGTAGTACGAGGGCGAACGCAGCGAAGCATGTCGCGATATGAGCTTATCTGCACATTGGCTCATCAAAGGAGAGCAGCTAAATATACTCTTTATGATCATGCCCCAGTCTTAGTGACATCCTGGGTGGCCCTCCCTCATGTGAAGGTCACTATGCCACATTCCGCCTGGAATGTTGTAGCTTTATATCACTCTTTTCATAATAATAAATGAAAGATGATTATCAAAGAGCACATTTATCGTTATAGACGACAATGAGTCTCAAGGCAATTTTTTTGTTGACGCGAACGTATTCTGAAATAATCCTGATACATGACCGAAATAATCCGCGTCTACGTGGTCGTCTGCCTTCCGAACATACGTGCGTAATAACGTCGTTGTGCAAGTAGAGCGAGTTTTAATAGGAGGGAATTAACACCCGCACTGTGAGACCCGCAACCACGACCGCAGGCCACAAACCTCAAACGGAGACACAGCTATGTCTCCGTATTCACCGCGGATTGTGTTTCACACTTCAGACACGCGTCATGATTGTTTCTGCTGTACTTACATTATCCAAAACATTTTTCCCTACCGTTCTACATAGAGCGCAAACTAAAGTAAACTTCTCTTATTTATCTCTCCCAATCGATTTCGGTTTCATCAGACACTAGCTACGTGGGAGATATTATCTAACATAACTGAGTGCGCAGACATTAGTACAATTTATATTCCCTCGCTCTTATGAAAATATATATATATTACGGGTCTTAATCGCGTGAATAATTTAAGGTAAAATACCTTGTTTATTGCCCGACGTTTCGACCGTATTGCAACGGCCGTGGTCACGGGTAGACTTCCCTCACTTTCATAGTCAGATGGGATGGAAATCCAACAATATTGGAGAGAGATTAGGCCCAGGACCGACGGCTTAACGAGGGTACGATTATTGCGATGAAAAGTCAACCAATTTCCATACAAACTGACCCTTTTTGTCGTCCTTTGGAGTAGATTTCCCAAAAATGGCTAGCGTATTAGATAAAATAGTTTTCGAGACTTCGTATTTACTCAATGATTTAATAAAAAGTAATTTAATAACTTTTTGATTTTATATATTAAGATTATGACATTCCCTCAGGAAATCTAGTTAGTACTACGACAGAATATTTAAGATTCTAACAGTATAACTTGTGTCCGCACGAGTAACTCGAACCAGTGCCAGCTTATACAGTACAGAGTCACGTACAAAATTTGCCAAGCGTAACGTGAATATCTCTTATGATCGGGAAGCAAATCGAAGGACATGCTCCCTCAACTGTAAATATTTGCTACTTTATATTTTCTTAGCAAAGTATACCTCTCTACATAATACTTTTTTCAAATTGTAGCCTAAATAGTATTCTTGGAACTGTAGATATTTATATCCCAGTAAACAAGCTCTTGATTGACAGTGTCTATTTGTATCTATTAGATGAAGGACATAGTAGTCACCACTATTTCCACAGTAATATATGGTTGACGTAGCACGTCATTGAAACATGTGCCGTTCTTGACCTCAATGTTTATTCCCTCGGTATGTAGTTTCACGTAAATAACTACAACAGTGCTTGTCAGTCAAAATGTTAGTCCAGTTAATAGATCTTTACTTGTCTACTCTGATGAGCATGAACTATATCGTAAATTGTGTTCTATAAATATTATTTATTATTGTATACTTAATGCACAGTGCAAACGGTTGTCAGTTACAATATCTTAGTAAAAAAACATCAGATGGTATTTTATCGCAATCTCGGCAGCTGCTGTGTTGGCCGACTACGACCAACAACGGAATAGATACACAACTCAAATAGCATGCAATTTGTTGACAATGTCAGCTTGTGCATCGGGACAAACACTGCCAAACATCGAACAAGCTAACGAGTTTGTTGTAGCACATTTATTTATTTCCGTGGACGCTCCATCTACATTATTGCTGATTACAATGAAACTTAATGTAGTCTAATCGTTCACACTCCGTTGCCTCTGTGACGACACTTTCATTTTAATCTCCTATCAATTGGATTATGTATAGTTTGACCTTTATAACAGTGGGCGTAACAAGCCTATTTTATTAAAATATTAACTGTACATATTTGACAACAGTCATTGTTCGCAAGCTGACATCAGTATAATTTATTTTCGTTTGATCTTAACAAGATAAATGCACCATCATGAATCAAAGGAAAATAATTAACTAAGATACGAAAACGATTCCAATACTTCGGCCTTGATAACAGGGTTTGAAGTTTGAACAGAATAATGTTCGGAGCCAATTTCTAACTACGGACATCAATATGATGGACGACTTGTCTTCAATCCTCCTACATATTTTGATTACACATTCTCCGTGTGTTCGTAGTTGGTATTTTCACTATAGTTATTTATATTGATTCTGCGTATTATTAAACCCTTTACGTAGAGAACGAACGAGATAAATATGTAAACGACATTTTGCCAAGTTTGTAGTATATTTTGTTGTAAGAGCGCCCTGCTATTCATTAATGTCAGTTTACTAAAAGCTACTTGTTACAATTTCAGTAGTGCTCGTATTTTTAGACCTGGTAATTTACGATGCCTAGATCATTTTGTGTTTATAATAAGAGTAATATCTTTATGTATTTCAATGTACATTAACAGGTTTTAAACGGTAATAAATTTGTTAAGTGCAGAACTGAATGTAATTAAAATTTCTTTTGAGTATATGTTTGCATATAATAAAATTATATGTACATACACAATAACTTTTTTATAACGGTAGCGGGCCAAACGGGTGTTATTGTTAGAGTTATACAAATGGGATTTCAGCAAATAAAAGTAAAGGGAGCTGGCAAAACTCATCTTTGTTTTATGATAGGCTATAACCGGTCGACGACGTTGCTTGGAACTATGAGTGGACTCGAGGGTCTTGGAGTAAACAAGCTCTGTTTCCGAACTACCACCGACTAAGTAATTTCGTATTCAACGGATGTATACATGCATCGATTGTGACATGTGTTTCCTTTCAGTGAACGATGAGCCGATGGCGTACAGTGTTGAGGGAGGAAAATGGTAAAATAGGGCATGACTATAAACTAGCAAGTTGCAAAACAATGTCTTATTTATCAGTAGCGTTACATAAACAATTTGTAACGCTATTAGAGATGGGCGAAGTAATAACAAAGAAAATTAACATATCGTAATTGCGTTAGGCGTCCTCGGATTAACTTCTGATCTGCCTACGTCGAGTAGCGCTTGGATTATAATTCAATTTGGCTTGTAACATAGTAACATCAGTGTGCTGCTGTGAGTTCATATGCGTCGCAAATAAACTAGTACGAACTATGTTATTACGTTACATAGAACAATGTCAGTTCCCTTAATACGAAAATTGCTGACAGAACCAATGAACTGTTTAAAAGCTTTTAAATTGCTTAACTTGTTAACATTGTTTTACTCGTACTTTGTACGTATAGCCATTAAGGAGATAAAATTAGGGGTCTGTGACTTAATGGTGATCAAGCGGGTCATGGGATCAGAGAATTTAACCAACTTTAAGGCTGTTGGCTATAGATCCAGAAAGTTACTTTGACTTATAAAGAAAGCCTTGCGCGACGCCCTACCACGTTCAGCTGTCGGTTCTGCGCCTAATCCGATGTCGTGTCTAATAGATCTCCTTGTTAATTTCTATTCTCAACTTTGGGGCTAATATTGAGTCTTGCGCAATAGTTGTTGACAAGAAACTGGACATCCTAAACCGGGTGAAGAGGTACTTGTCTCCAGCTTCTTACTTTATATTAAACACAAGTCCGTTCTTGCATGGAGTACTGTTGTCACCTGTGGGATGGCTCGGCTAAGTACCAACTGGCTTCACTAGACGCAGTTCAACGCAGAGCCATTAGGCTTATAAACGACGAAAAAAAGCGTTGACCGAAAAAAAGCTCCACAGCTTGCAATATCGGCGTAACGTGGCCTGTTTGTCAGTGTTCTACAGATCGTACAATGGAGAGGGTTCATAAGAACTCCATGCATTGATACCGCCGTCTCCTGTCCATCATTAGATATCTAGGCGCATCCACACGTTGTGGCTATACCCCACCTATCGCACAAAGCGGTCCGCTTCTACATTTCATAACAAATGAAATGTAGAAGCAGCGAACAGCTAAAGCAACCCGGGCATTCTTAGAATAGAGTGCACAGACATTTTCTGGGTGCGCTTGTTCCATCGTAGGCCTCATCTTTGCTTTCCGTCATTCATGATCGAAGCCAAGAGCAATCCCATTTATTATTTAAAAAAATCCTCCTCTCAAGAGTATAAGAATATGAAAATAGTAAATAACTGTATTTACGTATACTTGTGCTAGGTATAGTTATCTAGTCTACGTTTGATAGGCCGCCCTGACCCAAATCGGTAAGGACTATAGGAGAACATTATGGCCATAATTAAAGAAATAAAGTCTAATAATTTTACGATCTTCTCTTGTAGTCTCGTCATAGTAATACCGCACTTGTTCAGACATAAAAGTTTATGATTACATACTAAAAGTAAAACAGATTTAATTTTATGCATAATTGTGAACATTGGGTAATCTTAAGTAGTGTCTTTGTTTGTGTCACATTTACAAAATAAGGATGAATTCAAATTAATTTAGTTTACGGAAAATAACAAATTACATCACTTATTCATTTATGGTATTGGATTTATGTTAAGGTAGTTATATAAAATGAAAACCCGACTCATCCATTTACTAATAAAAAAATGCAGAGACGATTCTTTTGCCACTTATATCTACCTACCACTTCTTAATGCTATATACAATACTTACAAAATAAATTTTAAAAAACCGGGCAAGTGCATGCACAATGTAGGGTTTCGTAGTTGCCTATCACAATAATGCTGACTAGGACCAATAATGCTGAATAATACCTACTGTATTATGTTGTTTTTGTTTCATACTCTTTTGTTTCTAATAATGGAAATTGTATGAAAATTATTGTTACTTTTCACTTGGTCAGCCATTACTCGTAAATTTGTAAAGCCTATTTAGCTGTGATAGTTTTCCTTTTAATTTCACTAAGTAGGTACTATGTTTTTTTCGCTTATCGAACAAAAACCACTTAGCTGGCAGGGGGGGGATCCTTAAATCGATGGTCTTAACATACCCGGAATATTTTTAAAGGTAGGTCCTTTAAAAAAAGGTCCAACGACACACGATGGGGTAAACGAAAAAAAAAAGATCCCCACTTTGCATGTAACCAAACCTGCGGAGAGACGATCGGACGGACAGAGCGAAACTATAGGGGTTCCGTATTGCCGTTTGGAACCGTAAAAATAAAATCACATCTACCTACACCTATGTAGAAGAAACTGTAAAAGTATGAAACCGCAATTTTCCTACAGACGATGCTAGCCATCTGTTCAGGGACCGTAGGACCTCCCTGCAAGCCTTATTGGATGAAGATGTTACTCAAACTCAAGAAGAACTCGCGGATCAATTGAATGTGACACAAAAAGCCGTCTCCATTCGTTTGAAAGCTAAAGGAAAGATTCAGAAAATGGGAAATGACAACAAAAATAAAATACCGGCTTAATTTTCTACACTTGGTATAATCGAAATATTTAAACTAAAAAATATTTTGTTGAGTACAACGCTTGCTAAAAATATATTATTTATGTGTTCCTGTCTATCTTTGATATAATAACATCCCATTGTATTTAAATGATCGTGTACTTTCAGTAATTACCTTAATTGATTCTTTATTAATATAATCTGTAATACCTACCTATTGGAAGACTGCAATGACAAGCATTTCAATAGAAACGATAACACTGAAATGGTATAAAATGTTTGTATAAATGTGTCTCCCTCTCCTCGCGTAACTCATTACTGCTATTGACAGCCAACTGTGGAATGAAATCCAGACCATTTTGTTGTATAATACCCTTGCTGACCCACTTCCACTGGAATCCAACAAATGGGTAATTAATTTGTCTTTTCACTCTTCACAGGTACTCGTATTTCATTCAATTGATTGACGAATGAAGATTAATACCTATCTATCTTGCTTGGACAGAAATTATTTACGTAAGGGACACGTCTGTTCTATTAACACGTGTTAAGGATTTGTAACAGATAAAAATATATCATACCGCGTAGGAACTTCATGTATACATTTTGGAAAAGCCGTTAGTCACTTTAAGTCTTAATTCGGTGTGCCGTCGCCGCTCTGTCGTAATTTAATGAAAAAATATTACTGCTGTCGCTGCCCGCCTGACGCTTGGTTTATTAATTTACGTAAATTGTGCAATTATTCGTTTAAAATAGCATTCTAAATTATGAGAAACGTCTGAGAAAATCTTATAAATGTAACAATGTAATTTTTTTTACAGTTCTGCCTTAATTTAGTCTTTATGATGTTTTTTGAAAGCTATAGTATTTTTTCTGAATTAACCCTTCCCCTTTCATCTTTTTATGTAAATCTCATAAAACAAGATGAGCCGTAAAAAAGTAATAAAGTGAAGTCGATTTGTTACTGATAAAATGTCCATCGTAGGTATAAAGTGCTGTGGGCACTTAAATCAACCGACGTAAATAAACAACAAAGAAAATCGTAAACTTAGCAATAACTGAACTTATGGCTCATTAGCTAATAGAAGCTACCTATAACTACGTGTAGTTTTTGCGTGATTCTGAATGCTTTGCAATTAGCATAAATTCAAATCAACGTAAAAAAAAACAATAAATGTTCTAGTTCAAGGAGCCACTATATCATGGTGTCGAACGAGCTTCTCCCTGTATTTTAATTACGCAAAGTACACTACTGCGCATTAATGGTAACTTAATAACCTCATTTAATTTTATTTGAAACGTACTTAAACATTTAAAATTAATCTGGCAAAGTTATTAAGATTTTGTACGCCGTAAACGTGAAATGTAGACGCCTCATTACCTGAATCCCGCACAGACAGAGCTCTCGATTCAAGTTTCATTAACAAAGTCTTTAAATAGAATGTCCTTAAATAAAATAACACTTAAATCTAAAAGCAATTGAAATATAAATCAAAGAATTTTAACATCTATAAGTTACATGACTATCCTCATTGACTGATGCTTTTGCGTTAAGAAAATAATCACATCGCTAAATTTCCTACCAGTTTATGATTTTGACTTTTGACGGGAGGTATTCCACGCTCCATCATAAACGAAATTCCCTTTCGGTAATAAGTAATAAAATGTCTTACAAAAAGAAAATTATTATCGACGTTGTTCAAGTAGCAGAAGCTCATTTCTTGGCACCAGGCGTACGAAATGGAATTACCAATCGTTAAGCATGTCATGTTGTTTTGTAAACCTCTCCCTAAGTAGTCTATTACTTAGTCAATAATATAAATATTTTTATGCTTAAAAATACTTTAAATGGATTATATCTATGTTGACAAGAACCGGGGCGCCCAAACTGATGAGAAGTATAATAAACAATGTTAGACGTAGAAGTAAAGTTAAATCAGTAAGGTGTGGTCGAATTTAGGTAGTTCAAGTACGATTTCCGTCGGTAGTATAATGGGTAGGATTCGAACCTGCTTTGTTTTTGCCCAATTACCTCTAGTGCCCCCCCCCCCCCCCCGGGCACTTCTGGATCCGCCCATAGCTACAAAATCATTTGTTTATTACCTTTTTCACGAGTAAACGACAAAGTGGATCTTAATGTATTTTACAAGGAGTTAGATAGTCTCCTAGAGAAGAACAATTTTTATAATAACAGACAATCACATGGGCTAGGCTGCGGGCAAAAGCTAGTGGCTATCAATCTAAATTTATATTACACCTACCAATTTAAAACCTCTACAACCTAATAGTAAACAAAATGTTTTGTTACGTCAGTGAACCTTATTATCTTTTAAACTTAATTAATGTCAGCCTGGTATACTACTTCCTTTTAACTAATTGGAATCTTGTTTAGTAAAGAGTTTTGTCTAAATATTTATATTTACAGGTATGGACGTAGGTATTACCATAACGATGATTACATCAGTGTTGTAAATCTATTAGTGTTGACTGCTAGACAAGGACGGGGTTAAGGTCGTAGTCCATTGCGTTGGCCTGAGTGGGCTAGCTCTGAATAATTTCACACTTACAGATACTCGTATATATTTAAAGCAGCTAATTCCAAGCATTTGTGTGATTTATCACTGCTCATCAGTAAAAAATAACATCATGAGAAAAACGATGAATGTGTGTCTGACACCTGTCTTTTTTTTATTCCAAAATATGTTTATTTTATCATTTTGAGCAGCGATGATAAAACACCAACCACTGGATCATTGTGACTGCTCTTTATTGTTATATTCTTGTATAAAATTAATGTTGTCTAAGAACGTTTCCAAAATTTTCAGTCTGTAATAAAACAAACTTGTTGTAGCAATTCTGCGAGCAACGTTGTTTACATCTGCACATTTTTATTTGGAACTCGAGGTAGGATTCAGCGCGTGGGCATCGTTGCCAAGTTTATTGCCATTCGTCTTTTACTTACCTTGTCTATTAAATGTGGAAGAGTTACAACAACAGTTTTGTATAAATTTATATAACGATTAAATACGTAATTTCGCATAGGTTTACCTACGTACCTACATATTTCCCAACATGAAGATTTATTAAGTACTAATTTGGTGGTTCAATGTAGGTATTTTGTATTTTATTTTACATATCCATTTCAAAAACGTATTAGTATAACAAAATAAAAAAAGGCAGACTAATTAACGCCAAGGGTACAAGTATATACTCGTTGCTGAGACCCCTGTATTTTTGAGTTTTAAGATTTTCTTTATTATTCCTGTATTTTTGACCGCCTTAGCCGCCGCTCCGACTTGAACGCTGGTTCCGTATAGGTAGGAAGGAGCAAGTGAATAAGAAGAAAACATTAAATAATTAATTTGATCACATTAACTTTCATAGTCATGCGAATTCAGGAACTTTCAAAGACATAGATAGATAAACTTTTCAGACTTGATAATTAGGTAGCCTGTAATAAAACCAGAGCTACTACAGGTATAGTTATAAAAGGAATAAAATAAACAACCACCCAGCGCTTGTTTAACACTATAATATTTTTCAACCTGCTTCACACGAGCTAAACTAACAAACTGACACAACAATTACTTGGTTATTTTGAATACATACTTAAAAACGAGATTTCTTTGTATTATAGTTTTGTACAATAAAAAACATTCCAAAACTTCAAACATTTCATAGTGTTATCATGTCCACATTTGACATGATAACACTGAGAAATTATTCAAGTTTTCCATTTTCTTCTAAAACTGGTTTTTTATTAGGTATCTACTTCAAACAAATAGCTTCATCTTAGTTTTGACTATACTGATTGCAGTTCATTCTAATACGAAGACCAGTAAATATTATCCGTAAACACTGATATTTCTCGGCCACCATCAATTTCGATTATCAAATTCTTGGGTCACATTCATGTGGCAAAAATGTCGTTGTAATCTCTAACTGACGTGTTATGATCGAGCAATTATTTCCGTTTGTTGACATAATCGCTTTGATTCCCTACATTTATAAAATGTAGGGAATCAAAGCATACTACATTTTATAAGGTAGATATCTAGGGGCTTCTCCCTAGATCTACCTTATAAAATGTAGGGGTGTGTCGGTGTTTCTAAATACGTTAGTCTTTTAAGACCTTAATAAAAATACATCATAAAAACAAACGTCTCTCAAGACCTATCATCGTTTTGCAAATATGAATAATAAATTTGCTGTAAATTAATAACTATGCCGTCGAGACTTGACGTTAATTGGCCTATACTTACAGGTGTACTTACAATCTTTCTTACAATATTTAGTCGTCGAATCATTACATATTCATTATACGGCTTTATGGAGTAACCACTTTTTGCCTACAGGTTGGCATAAAAGTTTAATTTTCTCTCAGAAGTGTTATTTACTTCTGAAAATTCGAAGAATCAACAAGCTAACTTTTTAATAAATATGTTTTACTTTAAGTGTTGTTAAACTCCTGAACAACTTTTCCCAAGTTCTTGTAACAAAATATTGCGAATTATTTATAATACCGTTTACGAATTATTTACAAGAATAAGTTTTTGTGTATGAATCTTTTTAGAAGTTCATATGGATATACCAATATTGGGCTGGCAATGGCAACTGAATAGCCATTAGCTATTCCTCAATATGAACCTAATAATAGATATCATTTATAAAAATAGAGCATATCGTTTTGATAAAATTGTTTAAAGTCAGAAATAGAAGATTTTGCAACGCTAGTCCTTTTTTTTATAGGTCGGTGGTGGAAGCGACAGATGTGCAGCTAAACATGCGTGTAGGAATTCACACGGGACGAGTATTGTGCGGGGTACTAGGCCTGAGGAAGTGGCAGTATGACGTATGGTCGAATGACGTAACTCTAGCCAACAACATGGAAGCTGGAGGTGAACCTGGGTAAGAACAAAAAAAAATAATCAGATTTTACTGAAATCATCCTCCTGAAGCAGTGATCTTTAAATCACTGACCATCCCACTTGAAGAAAAATAATTCATTAGGCATTTCAACCTGACCAGAGATATTAAATGTAGCTACTATTTATTGTGTAATTCTCTTCCAGCCGTGTACACATAACGCAGGCGACGCTCGAGTCCCTCGGCGGCGCTTACGAGGTGGAACCGGGCCACGGCGGCAGTCGCAACGCCTACCTCAGGGACCACTCCATACAAACGTACTTTATCATCCCACCGCCCAGACGGAGAAAAGTACGTTTCCTACTACAACGACAAATTAATCCTTAACAAGCCGCTTCCAGCAAATCACAGGGGACACCCATTTATTTGATTAATTTGTTTTATGAACCAAGTTCGCCCATTTGCCCAAATTACATTTATTTCTCCTAATTTCATTGAGGCTGTAAGGAGTTTCATATATCAGAAATTATTAAACACAATAGACGAAGTAGCAAATCCAAAAGTTGTCAAATAACTTTGTATATAGCTACTACTGACAATAAAGCCAAATATAGAGGGCTATTGTATAAGAATTCTATGTAATTACCAGACTAATTTCGGATTTTTTACAAGTACCTATTAATTTGAATAAAGTTAAGTTAATTGTTTTAATTGAAATAATTCACAGATGTGTCTATCAGCTGGCGTGGGTCTTGGGTCAGCATCGCGTCGGAAGCTGTCGTTTAAAAACGTGTCCAATGTAGTGGTTCAGCTGCTGCACTCCATCAAGTTCAACGTGGACGTACCATTTTCCAACATGGCCGCCTCCCCTCAGGAGCTCAAGGCCAATGCTGCTAGGAAGGTACTTTACATATGACAAACACCTCGAGACCGAGTGAAAGATTAAACGGATCAGTTCCTCTTGTATAATTATTTGTGAAAATCGTGTCCGCCCCGCACACACCGCCACGCAAATGTTACAGGCAAGCACTAAAGGGCTCACCCGGTTTTCGTAATCAGCCTTCATGAAGATTTTTTTCTAGATTTTACTTATTATATTAAAGTTAAAATATTACTGTTTGCACTTTGACTTTTTTGCAAAAGTTTTTGCACCCTTGCGGACATGGCTAAATAATACGAGTTCACTGTCCGCGGCTTTATCTCGCTCTTCAGAATGTTTGTCTCGAGTGATATAATTTTCTCGTATCGGTGGTCTACTCTCCGCTTTTAAAGGTA
This sequence comes from Herminia tarsipennalis, assembly GCA_945859575.2. Lineage (NCBI taxonomy): Eukaryota > Metazoa > Arthropoda > Insecta > Lepidoptera > Erebidae > Herminia > Herminia tarsipennalis. The sequence continues at coordinate 15,683,520 of OX243840.2, forward strand.
AGTTCTCTTGATTTCTTTCATTTAATTTGATACTATTTTGTATTTTCTTAATGTTCTCTGAGTGTGAAAGAAACTTTGGTGAACTTCCAGATGAAAAATGTTGTTTTGTTAATCGGTGTAGCTAGATTTATACATAATTATTGTTGTACGCTACCCAAAAATTGAGTGTCAGTTGCGGCATCTGAAAAACGCGTGAGGAGGGACGACAACGGGTGAGACCCGGTCCGAAAATACAGATTTTAATTAAGTCCGCTCCTGTCGTTAGCGTTGCCAGGTGTTCGAATTTGCACGGAATGACCCAATTTGCAGGGGTCTCTAGACATGTGTCAAACTGAAACTCGAAATCCCAGTAAAATGTCATCACCGAAAAAAAATATCGCGTCACACACAAATCACATCTCATCCATTGTAATTTTGACCCCTGCATTATTGATTGATTGTGTCAAAACTAAAACCTTTCGACCTGAAATTTGGCATGCCTCACCTGGTAACGCTACCTGTGGTCCGACCTCTCGCGCGCGCGTAGTTAATGCGTATCTGAGTGGGCTACCGCTTCGCTGAGCGTCGTGGCGTCGGGCCTGCTCGCTCTGACCTCGGCGCGTGTGCCTGGCAGGTGCTGGACCTGCGGCGCGCGCTGCACGCGGAGCCCGGCTCGGCGGAGGCGCTGCGGCTGGCGGCGCTGCGGGCCGAAGACGTGAGAGCCGCGATGCAGGCGCCAGCCCCCGCCGCCCCGCCCACCCCCGCCACCGCCCCGCACCACCACACCTTCGACGCCGTCATGCAGCACCACGCCCTCCGCACACACTCCACCGTCGACACCACCACACATGTTAATATGCATACGCACCTTTGTTTGATCTGTGCTACTTAGGTTTTTGATTTACTTGCGAACGATCTCACTAATGATGATCTAATCCCGTCGAGCGCACAGATGATTTTGCATAATTAGTGCGTATACGTAGTGGACGAAACGCGCGCTCCTCGCCACTCGACTTGACCATATCTTGGGTGTTCAGTGAGATACGAGGATGCGATGTGCGCGTGTTTTACACTTAAGGGATGATTTAGTATATGGTTCTTAGGTCTAGTTTAGGCGCATCGAATGTAACCATATTGCTATTTCACCCGCGGTTCTGAGATTTCACGCTTGAAATACGAAATATTCGAGACGCATCGACAAAAATGCCGATGCGTTTCGTTATATTGTGTGTCGAATGATAACCTCGCTTAATGGTTTCCTAGTAGTTAGTTTGGTTTTGAGTGGTGGTTTCGAACTAAATCTATGCTGCTTTTTATTACATTGTAAGGTGTGCACTGAAGCTTTTTCACGAATACTATCGGAATATATTTGGAAGGAACGTTAAACAACGTTAAAAAACGCTTCGCACCACATTTACGATTTTCATTTCTGCCAAACTTTATTGTTATGTTTATACAACACGAATTACACAGACACAGTTTACTTAAGGTTACTGTTCCCCTAACACATTGATAATAAAATAGAGCACTAAGACATCACATCCAAATTTAGCATTTGTTCCCCCAGTATTTATTTGTTGCTGGTTTGTTGAAGCCTACACTCATTGTTGTATTTTATTATTTTTAATTCGAGCGCGACTTATTAATTCTTGAAAATTTATCGAAACTTATAGTTGTATACAGTATTAAACGTAATATACCAAAAGTCACTTTAACTTTTGTATTAAGAGAACTTTGCGTTGAAGACTGAAATACACCAGCGACTAACACGAGACGTCTGCTCATTATTTTTCAGATATTCCGACCTTGGACATTAGTTCCACAACAAATACCCGATGAAACAGTAAGCGCAGACCAATGTTGTTCATGTGTATTATTGTTTTCCACTATTTACCGGGCGACACGTTATAACTCCCTTCAATTGACTGTAGGTAATATTGTCCACAAGCAATGTCTGTGGGTCACACCTATCGCGAACACGTTGGCTATTTTGTTTCTGTTCACTGTGAACGATCACACGGGAAGGGGACCTCGACTAATATCGACGTGAGCACACACCACTCACTCACTGTTTCTTACTTCAAAATTGTCAAAGTGTTTATACTTGGAACTGTTTTATAGAATGTTGTTCGATAATAAAGCCGGACGCACCGAACTGTGTTTCACTCGCTACCCCCAGACTAGTCACCTGCGCACTACGAGCATGGCATGTCCCCGACTGTCGACTAACTTGCATGAAGCCATTCGCCCTCTTGTTTCTAAGTTACACTATATTTTATTTGGTGCTTGATTATTTCCACTGCTTACTATTCTTTGAACTATACTAAATTTTATTTTAAGAAATAATCAAACACGAAACTTTTAGTTGTAAGTCTATCAATCTGTCTAAAAGTAAATTCTTGTATAAATTTCAATTTCAAGTCAAGTTAATTTAGTTAAATATCTTGCTAAACTGAAAAGTATCTCTCAATTTCTATGTTTTGTTTATATTTCATTTCATTACTATTCTAATAATGTGATGCTGCTTCGGATTCCGGAACTTTTGTATTCTAAGGTCAGTTCTAAATTCCAAATTGTGAAGCATGGAATCGGCATGGACCTCAGTGTACCCTGACCTCAGCAGTCAGAACCTTGAGCCCTTCTAATAAGTGTACCTTCCTTCCCCTAATGTATATACCAGATATGTGTATTCCATTATAATCGTTGTACAAATCGGTGGTTAGATTACCTTATTATAAGGAGTTTCAATAGTTGTGTCAACATATTTGTTGGGTGTTTACAGAACAAAGTGACGGAGAAATTCAAGCGGCCGTTGAAAAAGCGTCACTCGTCTGTGTACCACCAGCCTACCAACCGCGTGAACAAGTACTTGGCGCAGGCCATTGACGCGCGCTCTGTGCATCGAGAGAAGGCGACGCATGTTCATCTGCTTACACTATGTTTTAAAGATGCTGCGAAGGAAGCACAGGTCAGTCTCTGCAATTATTAAACGATTTTATACATTTCTGGGACCTGCTGTATGGAAAAAGTTAAAAAAAAAACCTAAAAAAGGGAGAGAGAGGATTATGGACACCTGATTGGAACGTAGTTCCTTTTGCTATATATTTTTTGTGTTTGTATTAAGTAATGACTAAAAAAATCTGGAAGTACATAACAATTAAAAAACTGTCCTATTTCAAATAAAGATTTTTTAATAAATACACATTACAACCTTTTACAAAAATACAAGCAACTTAGGTATATAACAAAACCTCCTTATTCTAGCTTCACATAATCATAAATAATAGATTTTTGATCGATGTCAAAATGTAGCAATTTTTCCGACTAGCCTCTCAGCCCGCAAACAAAAACGTGCGATAAGGAACACCGTTCCAAAAACATTTATTCCGATCTTTGACGATACAACAGAGCCAGTCAGACTGATGTCATGCAGCGTTTTGCCTCATCCAGTAACACCAATATTCATCTCCGAATAACAAGAGTCGTCTAGCTCAAGAGTAATGCAGTGGGACCACAAATAAAGAGCAAATTACTTGTTGACCCAGAGGTCAAGAGACTGTGTTGGACCAAGAGTCTAGCGCCAAAAAGATATATTATGATCTCATAGTTCTAACACTTTTGGACCATTCATGTCCACTTTAATATTGAACCTGTGTAATGAGTAATGAGTAAAGTTCACGTAATTATGGAAACCGTAACTACTGCTAAATATTTCATTTACTAATAGTTTGCTAATTGTATCTCTTTTTTTCAGTACCGTGCAACAACAGATGGAGGATGGGCAGGCTCTTTAGGAGCAGCATTATTCGCGTTAGGCGCTGCAGGGGCACTGCAAGCTTCAGTATTACCACAAACACTCATTCTTTTACTTCTCTTTGTGACTGCCTTCGCCTGGTCAGCCGCAGTGTTAGCTCTCACTTTGGCAGCGAGATTAAGGTTGATTCCTTGTGATGTATCAAGACCGTTTACGCTGAGAAATGCGATTACAACGTTTACAATTGTACTTGGATATGCAGTTGGACAAGTTAATGTGGTAAGTAACCCTAGTATCTATTAAAATATTAAAAGTAATGTTATGTTCCGAGGAGTCTACGAACTCTTTTCAAGGTCTTAAAGTTACAGTTAAATTAGGTACCTATACATTGTAGTCTTTCACTATTTTAATGACGCTGGATGTAATGAAATTAATCCTTTCGTAGTTAGTTTTTAAGAGCAACTTAAGAAAGATAATATCTATATTAGCTTTGCTGTCAAGAAAATTTGAATACAATAACAGTTGGAAAAAGAAAAAAACAACATATTAATTGTTACCTGGCGCTTAGAGTTGGCTGGTTGACTCAAGTTTAAATAACGAGAATACAGAAGGTATTTAAACATGAGGTGTTGATTCCGTGTCTGTGAGTGATATATATATGAACTGTTGGACTAGTGGTGAATAACATGTCTGCTTAACCGGAGGTCATGGGTTCAATCCCCACTCAGGATTTAACTTTGTGTGATGAGCACGATGGTTTATTCTGTGTTTGGGTGTAATTTATCTAATATTTGTATGTATTTAGAAATATATACCTAAGTATAAGTAAGTAAGTAGTCTGGTTGCGATAGTACAAGCTCTGCTTAATTTGGGATCAGATGACGTGGTTGTCCCAAGATATTATTATTATATTTATGTGTGCGTTCCTCTAACGACGTAAATATGAAGTTTACCTTATACATACTCAGTATTTTATGATCAAAATAGGCGGTACCGACGCGGTTTTTAAACACGAGATTTTGTAACACAAGGAAACTACGCGTGACTGATATTTACTCGTAATGAACCCTCATCATAATATATATATTTAAGCGATTTTGTTGTTAACCGCTAGCAGGAAATAAACTTAGTGCTTACCTGGGTCTAACACCTGATTTTAATAATAAAAAACATATCTTCAACCATCTGACTGCCTCTGTGGCGCGGTGGGAGTGTATCCGACTGCTACGCAAGAGGTCGTGGGTTCGATCCCCACCCAGGATAAAACTTTGTGTGATGAGCACGATGGTTTATTCTGTGTCTGGGTGTTATTTATCTATAATATGTTTGTATTTAGAACTTTGTATTTAGAAACCAGACAACTGATAAACGTACTTATAGTACGTTTATCAGTTGTCTGGTTTCCATAGTACAAGCTCTGCTTAGTTTGGGATCAGATAGCGTTGTGTGAATTGTCCCAAGATATTATTATTATTATTTACTAATAATTCCAGATAACCTGCCACAGAATGGAACTATGCGCCAACTTAACAGACAACACGACAACGATAGAAAACATTAGAGCCATGACCGGTGAAATAGCAGAGAAACTATGGAGTAGTACCGAACACCTCGCATGTCCTATACCATTGTATATAACACTGGGCTGTTGTCTCAGTATGCTGGTAGTGGCAGTGTTCCTAAGGCTACCTATATTGGTGAAAGGTATCCTGCTATCTGTAATGACGGCGGGGTATATGGCTGTCATACTCGGATACCATAAAGACCTGTTTGATTGTTACGATCTAATGACTGAGTAAGTAAATTGGATTGTTTTTTTTTATATTAGTAACTAGCTTTCGCCCTCGCCTCCGTCTACGAGGATATTTGTTATCGATACATCCTTGACTTGAAAATGTTCTTCCTTGGGACTCAAACTACCTCCATACCAAATTTCATCTAAATCAGTTCAGTGGTACAAACGTAACAGACAGAGTTACTTGAGTTTATTTTTACATGAATAATGTTAGTTTTGATTGCTGTATCTACATATGCATAAACACGCGGGCATAAGCCCGCGTGTTTGTGAGTGCCGATTATTGCAACCAAGCACATGAGCTTTCTTTAATTTGTCGTTCGTTTTGTGGTAAACTAGCTGACCCGCGAAACTTCGTCAGCGTCAATTTTCTCAGTTATTGCAACATTTTTCTTTATTGCCCCGCAACTATTGGTCGAAGCGTGATGTTATATAGTCTATAGCCTTCCTAGATAAAACACTATAATAATATTTCAATTCGAACCAGTAGCTAATGAGATTATCGCGTTCAACCAAACAAACATACAAACAAACTCTTCAGCTTAATAATATATTCTTCAACGTTATATATTTAAAAAAAACCGGGCAAGTGCATGTCGGGCCACGAACAATGTAGGGTTCCGTGGTCACCCCCCCTCCATCCGAATAATGCGGCTTATGAAGTGGGTTTTCTGTTGTTTTTGTTTCATACTTACAACGTTATACCTACTTAATAATAATTTTGAATAGATTTTTTACGAAACTTTGCTCCTTCTCATTTGATCAGCTGTTACTCATAAGCTTGTAAAGCCTTCTTAGTTGTGTTTTCCTTTTAATTTCACTATATTTACTACTACTGTGATTTTTTTCACATTCTCAACATCAACCATTAAGCCGGCAGGTGGGAAGACTAATAAAAATTTGCACTTTAAATATTAAAATTTCACAAACGGATCCTTAAATCTAAAAATGGTCTTCCCAACCCCTAAACTTTTTTAAAAGACCTATCTAACGATTCCTCACACGACAGAGTAGGTGAGAAAAAAATATCCCCACTTTACACATAATGGAAGTAAGTACCTACCCTAAAAAAAAATTTTTTCAAGATTTTATTCTTTAACTTTGTCTGTGTGAGTAATATGTGTATCCACTGACAGTCTCTGAGCAAAGCTGCGGACGGACGGACGGACATGGCGAAACTTTAAGAATTCCGTTTTGCCATTTTGGCTACTGAACCCTAACTAGGACAAAACCTTCGCTAGTTAAAATGCTGTTACTATGTAACGTATCTATACTAATATTATAAAGCTGAAGAGTTTGTATGTTTGAATGCGGCAATCTCAGGAACTACGGGTCCGAATTGAAAAAATATTTTTCTGTTGGGTAGCCCATTTATCGAGGAAGGTTATAAGCAACATACAACATCACGCTACGACCAATAGGAGCGGAGCAGTAATGAAAACTGTTGCAAGAACGGATAAAATTGACGCATACGAAGTTGCGTGGGTCAAATAGTTATAAATAAGAGGGCTTACATTTTAACAGCTATTACAAATATAAACTACATACTGCCTCAATCATTACGATTTTCCTTAATATTAAATTATTTACCGTGTCCTAAATAGAAACCAGTTTTAGAAACAATATAAGTATTTTTAGGCCATAATTAGATTTGCTTTTAGAACTGGAATTATAAGAATATAGTAGCTCCAAGTCCTAAGCGTTTAAGAGGATTAAGTCCCAGCTTAGGACTGCGACTAATGAAACCTGATATCGGGACTAATCCTATTTGTTGTAAATAAGTATTCCTGTCTGTCTGTATAAGTAAAAATGCCGAATACTTAATTTGAAAGTCATTCGGTTTGACTTATTTGTTGTATAAACGAAAACCCGATAAGGTCAAAGGTTAACACTTATTTGGTCTACTGCGAGTAAAATACACAATACTCAATAGTGATAAGATTACAATAGAGATTAAACACGTGGTCTGTTCTGCAAATATCCTCATTCACTAAAATAACATGGCTTTGAATATGAATGGTATGATATATAACTTGTACTTAAATGTACATGTGAGATATGGAAATATCATTTTCAATGTCGCAAACAAAGTTTCCGTACATCGTAAAAAGGGCAATAGCCAAGAAAATATAAATGTTTGGCTATATACTGCTTCAGATTAAGTATTGTGTAATATCATTTTAACCTTTAAATATTAGTAGGTACACACTGCATAAATCCATTTATCCTAAATCGAACTTCCGATAATTTTTAAACTTTAGGGAATTTGTGAAAATATTATATCAATAATCACTTCGCGTTTAATGTGTAGAAATCATGGAAATTTATAAAATACTTGCAAAATCCGTAGTCTTTATGAAGTTAAAGAGTACAATAATTACTTGAGAACTAGAACTTTGAAATTAACTGTATTCAGTTCATTTCTGCTAGTCTCATGTTGGCAATATTGGCAATTTACTAGCCGGTTATTACCGGCTAGTAGACAGGCCAACATCAACTAAGAAATAAGAAAAAGAGTATAACATAGGTCGTTTTAGATGTTGGGAAAGTAAGGAACGAGTCTACTAAAGCAAGTTTATATTTTCAGTGCGGGAACAGTAGGCTCAGCATACGTAGCGAGTGCGTGGACGATAGCTCTAGCGTTAGCGGTGTTGCTCCACGCGAGGCAGACCGAGTGGACGGCGCGACTTGACTTCTTGTGGCAGGCACAAGCACGAGATGAGAAGAGGGACATGGACGCTCTGCAGGTAAGACCTTCAACTCTAAATATACCTTTGTAAAGTTAATCTTTCTATGACAGACTGCATGTAATGCTATAGGCGAAAACGCTGAGTCACGGAACTTGAAACTTTGAATAGGAGTTATTAATGTAGTATAACGTAAATCAGCACTAAGAAAAAAAACAACGAGTTGCACGCCGGGAATGCCGACAAAAGTGAAAACTTGAACATTATATTAAACTGACATAATAAAAAAAAATATGAAATAATAAATGACAGATCAAAAAACCAGAATTCCAAAGATAAAATAAAAAAGGGAAAAAAATAATCGTTACTCGGACTCGAACTGGTGTCTTCTGATTTTTGGACCGCCCGATATCCCACCTGAGCTATAAAAACATTGTAGCTGGTGGCGAAATTCACCGTATTCTAATGATATTGTAGCAGTTTTTCATTGCTCTCCCTCCGTCTTACGAATTTTCGATCAGGTGTCCTGACGCGAGTTTAACATTTTTTACCCATCCCGAAAAGTGCACAGCGCCGCTCAAGAAGTTTTCGCTTTAAAAATATATCGAAACTACCTAGGGTTTTCTGACCTCAACACAACCGAAGCTAGGGCCTGGAAATTAAAGCTAATAACGTAAGATTTTAGTTAATCTTGCCATAGGTGTTCTAATGATATGTAATTCTAACGAGTAGTGTAATTTTCAATTTGAGAATCTTTTTTTAAGTTATTTATATGTTTTTCGAATAGCTTTATTGTTAGAAATTGACCTAACATCGTCCTTATTCTCATTACGTATTAACTCCATTAAACAAGGTGTCTGTGATGTTTCAAAGAACTATGTATTTTGCGAAAAAAAAGGATCTGTTGTTTCTTATGGTACAATGAATAGGTATAAAGTGGGTTAAATTGCAATATATCGATAGTGGAAATGCGGACGTTCCTTACCAATATTGGTTTAAGAATAGCCTTGTAGATTAACTCCTTGTTATCAGTTTTAACTTTACTGGAATCCGACATATTTGCCGAGATTATGACTGTATTTGCATAGTGTCAACAAATATGTGTGTTGAAAAACTGCGTTGTCCTACATTTTATACTAAGCATAGGTATTTCTCTTTCCACATTCTAAACGTAACATACCTTTATAAGTTAAATTCGATCAATTTATTTTCAGGCATCAAACAGAAGAATCCTTTTCAATTTGTTACCGGCGCATGTAGCTACGCATTTCTTGGACAACCAGTTCAGAACCAACATGGTAACTAGTGGACATTTGTGACGCTTAATGCCTTTAACGGCCGAATACTCAAACCCGTACAAATTTTAAGACATTTACCCCTCCTTGTTTTTATTACCTTAATATCAGTATTTGAACTGCCGAATGTTTATGTTTTATCTTTAGTTTTTATTCTATTTTTAAAATTGTATAGTTAAAGACTGCTATGAATAACGGTCAAAGCACACTGATCAACTCGAAAAGGAAAGGGCACTGTATCAACTCCAGTCGTTCAGTATTATTTGAATGAAACTCTCTACTGCAACGCACAGTAATCACGAACTGCTGTCACGTCACTATCATGTAGAATAAATAATAACAACAGAAATATTTTTGAGCACGTCTCAATTCTCAATGTCAAGTATCGTTTGAGTATTCGGGTATTAGACGATTGCAGCAAATTAAAAAAAAAAAATGACATACCGCTTGCATAATGCTGCATTCCTACAGATACAAGACGTCATTGGCGATGTTTTAGTTGTATGGCAATATCGTGTTATATATCTATCTATTGGTGTCAAGTTTTGTAAAAATGGCTCTTTAATGTGGATAGACTATAGGCTTAATTGATGTTGCCAATGCATGTTTATGCCTCGGATACACTAGGGGACAAATTAGGACTTTAAAACATGTGTGATAAAAAACATTTTAAAATGACAAAATAAAATAGATGACGGCTTGCCGCAATGTTGCCTAGTTTTATCTTGTCACTATTAAAATTTACTTTGACGCACACGATTGAAAATCGTAATCTTCATTGCAAGTTATGTACTGTGTCGGAGCAGTGCTATGACCGTGGGTGATGATCATTAATGTGTTGCGAAATGTTGCCTACATGTTGCGGTACACTGCAAAGATACAATGCGTTAAGTAGATCGAGCGTCGCGCGTCATGTTAGGGATATTTTATGAAAATATATATATTACGGGTCTTAATCGCGTGAATAATTTAAGGTAAAATACCTTAAATTATTCAAGCGACGGCCTACAGCCATGGTCACGGGTAGACTGACTCAGTCTACCCGTAACCATGGCCGTTGCAATACAGTCGAAACGTCGGGAAATAAACAAGGTATTTTACCTTAAATTTTTCACGCGATTAAGACCCGTAATATGTATATTTTCATAATGTGTACAAGTGCGAAAGTTTATCAACATTTGGGGATATTTCTCTATCTCCTAGTGTATTCTTGGCTTCATATTCAGCAATTCCATGTGTCACAGTTCAATCATTCACCGTATTTGGAATATTGCACTAGCCAGACTCGTCGTCACTGCATTTTCACTTGTTAATCATACCAACATGATTTACTAATGTCATCAGTTCATTTGTCGTGTGTTGTTAATTGTCATTTTATATTCACACTGCTTTTGTTTTGCACAATGCACTAATGGGATCTAGTGACAGTTTAAAATCTTAGAGTTTTGAATAGAAATGGTACTTTCTGCAAATTTAAAGCATTTTTTTTTTCGGTCGTATTTTTTTTTAATCTAACCGATTAAACATGAATTTATTTTGCGTAAAGGGAGTATTTCTATTTGATTGTGTAACAGAAGGTATAAGGCACCGCAAAAAAAACCTTATAAAATGAATGGTTTCATTTTCCGTAAAAAAAAGTCTATGATTAAATGGCGACTGAGTGATAAGCGAGATTAAACAACGTTACCTCTGTAAGTCTACAGATGGGTGACCTTTTCTGAATATTACACCCCCTACGCATAAACAGGATCGACGTAATGCCTGAAATAATGAAATACTCTCTCTGATAAGGTCGGATTTCCATCCTATCGTGGACATTACAAGAATGAAAGAACAAAAATTACACTATTCTAATATCTCTGTTGAGATTGACAGCTGTGACCGATCTCGAATAGGGGAACATTTAAACTATTAACAAAGCAAAATTTGTAGTTGAGATATAAAGTAGGGTTTACACTGTCACTGTGTCCCTAACGTGTGGCATGGCTTGCGCACGCGGCTACGACTGACAGAGGCGCGGTGTGCAGGACCTGTACCACCAGTCGTACCAGCGCGTCGGCGTCGTGTTCGCCTCCATCACCAACTACCACGAGTTCTACATGGAGCTGGACGGCAACAACCAGGGCATGGAGTGTCTCCGGCTCTTGAACGAGATCATTGCGGATTTTGATGAGGTCATTGTCAACTTTTATTATTATATATTCAGTATCGTGGCGTCGCCGTAGTCGATTAGCTTGTACCGGCGGCTCCGCTCGCGAGCATGCCAATTATTACGATAATTTTAGTTTAGCTCTCTTATGTATAGCGCGGCACTAGTCACAAATGCTTCTATGTATATCAACTTGATCTCCAATTTAGGTACTAACCTAAATCGGATATCAAGTTAGATTTAAAAGAATATGTAAAAAAAGACTAAAATATTAACATTAACCCATATTTATAATATGTTAATTATAACTAGCAAATGTTTTGTAAATCAAAAGAAAAACAAAGGCAAAAAATCGCTAGTTGAAACGTGTAATAATTATAACACCTCACATTGAATAAGAGGATTATACCTTGGTAATACCCTGTAGACGCATACATCATACGTTGATTTAAGTTGTATATTTTAAGTGGGTGTGGATGCGTACATCCAAAATGTAAAAAAAAAAAACATTAGCCTAGCCGGAAATCGCATACACTTTTGGTTTAACCTAGTCTAAAAATTATAAAACGTTAGAGTAATTTTATATGCATACTCACTAGCTGCTTGCACCAGTGTAACTCTACAAATACATTACAGCTTTTGGGTGACGATCGTTTCGGAGCCATCGACAAAATCAAAACAGTTGGCTCCACGTACATGGCAGCCGTCGGTCTGATACCCGACAGGAAGATGACTGACGAACAGAGCACGAGGAAATACATGGCCACATTGGTTGAGTTCGTATTCGCAATGAGGGACAAACTGAAGGACATCAATGATAACTCCTATAACAACTTTATGCTGCGTGTTGGTAAGATACCATTCCCATACTATTCCATGGTACTTAATATAAAAAAAACTAGTAATATTATTATTTCAATGTTTTTATAGGCATCAATTTGGGACCGGTAGTTGCGGGTGTTATCGGTGCAAGAAAACCACAATACGACATTTGGGGGAACACAGTCAACGTAGCGTCCCGCATGGACTCTACGGGACTGCCTAACCACACGCAAGTTACAGAAGAAGTATATCAGGTGCTGAAGGATATGGCTTATCAATTTGTGTGCAGAGGGAAAGTTAAAGTCAAGGGAAAAGGCGAGATGACCACGTACTTCCTGACAGATAGAGCGCCGGCTAATGGTTCCGTTTCAAATTCATCGAACGGCCCAACACCTAACCCTCCAACTGCCTATGGAGGGGTAGCGACACCACTCGCTATGTTACAAAACTCGGCAAGGAGAGCGGCAGCGCAACCTTCAAGATTGCCGCCTGTAAGAGAATCGTCGGTCGCTGGTGAAAATGAACCTCTTCTACCGTCAAACGGGCATCAAAGTAATGGTAACAATAAGGGCAGTAAGGGTCGGCGGAATAAGGATAATGATGATACTCCTCCGCCGCCGCCTCCGCACGGTGTGGGGGCCAACCCTCGCTGGCCGCCCCCGCGAGCGCTGGTCCCGCCCTGGCCGCGACCGCAAGAACCGCGCCCGGCGCCCGCACACAAACGCCGAGCACCCACAAGGTTACCACGACCACGTTCGAGTGAAAGCTTACCTTTAGCCCGAAGCCCTCGCGTACATTCTTCTGCTGACGAACTCAGCTCACTCACGCGTTCACCCAGCCTTAGTTCCTCCGACGAAAGCTATTCTCGGACTACAGATGCTTCCCCTTCACCGCCGCGACCCTCGCAATGGTTACCGCCTTCCCGACCGCAACGGACTAATCCTAGCCCCGCATACGATTACCCCCCTGTCCGACCCGGTAAACCTACTGTCAATCACGTCAGTGAAATATACTCGAAGCACAAAATTGCCAGAAAACCGTCTCTTGAAGACAAGTTCCTCGATGGAAGCGTCGACTTTCAGAAGGAAGAAGAAAAGTTGCAAAGAAGTATTATAAACATGCTTCAGGCGTCCGCAAAACGAGATGGTTGCTGTCAGACTGATAAGAAGGACGTGGCAGCTCGACTTGGGCAGCGAACAAGCTCTTTTTCAAGTTCAGGAAGTAGACCGACGAATCTAAAGCACCTCAACCATGAAGCCCGGGAGCCGTTTGCTAAGCGGAGTCCGTCTGATGTAGCTTGCGTGCCGCCATTCGAGAGAGAAATTCAAAGATTACTCGACGATAAGAATCTCATCAAAATGAATCCACCTAAAACCGAGCGAAAGGAGCTGAAACTCGAACTTAGGTAAGTTATGCTTAAGTAACTGGAAGTATTTTTTCTATAAATAAGAATATTTTTGATATTAATATGTTACTTTATTAACATAGGGGAGCAAATCCATCACTAGAGCCGATGCGGAACTGCAACAATAACAACAGTAGCCCACTGCACGCAGTAGGGCTGGCAGCTATAACCCAAGTGGCTCGACACGAGGCGGCTAGCCCGGGGCGAGCTCAGGCGGAGTTCCCGGGGGTGTTACCTACCGACGTAGTTGTGCAGCTACCTTCGCCAGTACATGAGCGACGACGAAATAGGTATGCAAACTCTTTTAATACAATTTGCTTCCTGTTCTTACTTAATATTTGTAACGAACTTGATAGCTAGGCAACAAATCCTTGAATTCATACATCTATTGTGATAAATAACTTATTACATTTCAACAGTCCATCAAGTGAAAGAAAAGCAGAACCTGTCATAGTACGGGAGAAAGATAAAGAAGTTCAGGAGAGGCTACATCATCGGGTAAGATTACTAACAACTTTATCCAATATAATCTCCACTTACTAAATGGTTATGATAGCAGATAATTAAATAAAAAATGTCTGCCTTTAGGTGACCACTTCTAATCATAGAGAAATGGGTCACTACGGGGAGAGCCAATCTGAGTGGAGTTCATCGTGTTCGGAGGGAGAGGCAGACTGCGAGGGAGGCCACCCGGAGAGCACCGGGTACACGACGGACGACCCCGCGCTGGAGAACGTGTCCATGCTCAACGAGGCCGGCCTCACGGACGCCGAGGCCGCGCTCAGTGACGTCAACTCGTGCTATTTCGACCGCGATGATGACGTTTCATCCCGCGCTTCGTCCCGCCTCCTCGACTCCGAAGCGCTGGTTTCCCTCGAGTCGCTCAGCGCCATCTACGACTCGGACGAGCCCGCCCACAGGTACCTCGCGAACATTCGCACCGTGAGCGAGTCTATCACGAGAAACTTCGGACAGCCCGCGCACGTCACCGACGGCGAAAGTGATGTGTAGTGATACTATGTGATATGCGAGTGATAAGGTTCGATTTTGTGAATCGACTGTGTACCGTGTAACTACGTTTCGACTCATTTTCCTCGTGTACTGCCTTTTGGTCAATTGTGATAATAAAATCTCTTTAAAATGAACTAACATGACAAAAACACTAAAGTTTTAGTTTGGGACGATTCGAGGAATGATTAATTTTTAGGCTCTCTAAATTAGAAACGAAATGCGAATACTCAAAAGGTTAATTACCCGCTTTCTGTTTGTTTCTTAAATTGTTATTATCTATGAGGAAACGCATCGTTTTTCGCAGACGCGGTCATACTGTTGTATCATTATTGCTGACGTGCCTGTACTTGATGATTTTGTACTATGTAAATTGTGTCAATATGTACCTATTAAAGTTACACTGTATGATATTCATGTACAGCTGAATGTGCCATGTGATGGCGCGACGCATCATCTGTAGGAGTATGCGATGATCTCTACAATTATAAGGTGCTCTGACTTAGAATTATTTATGGTTTGTCTTGTGATAACGATAACGGTATGTAGGAATTCGAATTTGAGCGACCAATCTCTGTTAATGTCAGTGTTCTCGAGTAAGGGCTGGTCCCTAAGCTGTGAAGTCCACTTTGTCTCGTATGTTTTCTGAGACAAAGGACATAGTAAAGTGGTGTGAACTAACTTCGTAAGTACGTAAATATATTGCATTTCAAAGTATCTTTAGAGTAAACGTTGTTACCAGAGCCTGACTATTATGCTACGTAGTATTCTTTTATCTGCCTTATATATGAAATATTATATGTATATGAAGACAGACGTTGTAGGGTTCTGCCTATATTCATAAACATTTTTCGATAAATAATAAAAGTTTTGGCCTTTCTTTCCGTAATCTAGTCACTAATCATTTTTAAAGTGTGGATCTTTTTGATAAAGGATATAGTGCCATTGTCAATCCCTATTTTTTTACCTTCTTTAATTGATTTCTAGAAATGTCCTTAATAAAAGGGAGGGGTAAATATCATAGTTCTTAAGTAAACAGCCGTGAGACTTAAAAGTACAACCAATACATAAACACCACTAGCGAATATTTGTTGTAGAATATTCTCTGTATTCATAAATATCAATTATTTTATTGTTTAATTATAATATAAGTTTGTGTCAATTTCATGTAACAGTCGTTATTTTAGGGTAACATACTGATAGCAATTATATAAAAATATATTATATTTCTCATTTGAGGCACCTGTAGCCTCTAATTATAAAATGTTTTAGCACTGCTACATTATTTGGTTATTTGTGTACTTAAATATTGTTGGAGCAGATGCACTTATCAAACTTTATGAATTAACAAAAGATTTTTTTAGATATTTTTTCTGTGATTTTATACTGAGTTTAAACTCTATCGTAATATTCTTATGTGTTTGTAGTCAAATTGAAGTCTTTTTAGCAGCTTATTAATGTAATAAATATCATTTAAAGTTTACTGTGGGCTGCTTAATGCGGATTTTGTTGTTAACTGAGTCTTGTACATAGGGTGAGCACGTAAGATGTGCTTCAGTGAGATCTAGAGATTGTTAATCTTTGTAAATATTGTTAATCACCTGTCAAGTGCTATTCCACTTAAATACATAACTGAGTAGACCACGCTGTAAAGATATGTTATATTTTGAAGGAACTCTCTTGTTTTTGGTTTTTGTTCTCAATATTTCGATTTAATGTTTTTCATGTTGATGTATGTACATATAGTGCCAAATATTTTTTTTATGTATAGGCTTGTAATCAAAATCAATTATTTGACGTTTAACGCTTAACTAAAAAAAGGTTGGTTATGTTTTTGATACAAAGTTTACTCATTCATCTCAATTTAAATTCAAATTAAAGATTTCTAAGTGAGAAAATAGATCTGACGTTTAGTGTACTTTCGTAGATAAGTAGATGAACAATTTAAGTACATTTTAACTTTTTATTACCTACCCTCATCGAAGAATTTCAAGATCATAATTATAGTAATTTATTGTATTGGACTGCCGAATTAATATAATTGATAAAAAATACATACAATGCAAAATATTGTAATTTTTTGCTGTGGTATTCACATTAACGCTATTAACATAACAAAAACTGA
The DNA here is from genome assembly GCA_945859575.2 of Herminia tarsipennalis. NCBI lineage: Eukaryota > Metazoa > Arthropoda > Insecta > Lepidoptera > Erebidae > Herminia > Herminia tarsipennalis. The sequence continues at coordinate 15,700,539 of OX243840.2, forward strand.
TAATTATAAATCCTTGACTCTTACATACAAAGAACCATGACCTTCAGAGCACAAAACATGATAAAAATGATATACTTATTATGCTGTAATGTGAATAAGGAACAGTTTGGATGTAGATACCAGCAAGCTATTATCTCATAGAGAAGTTATATTGACATATTTAATTTATGTAGGGTACTTGAATTGCGCCTTATGTAGCAAATGTATTGTGTACTTTTATTTATTTTAATTCAATTACCTAAGCAATATTAATTACTTATTACAAATTAAAAGTGGTTTACATCACCAGTATTTTGTATTTTATTTAACCTCCTGGTTGAAGATTTATTTTTTTGTTATTTTAGGTCATCCTTTTCCGGTTGTTTTCCATGATAATTATTGTTATACGATCGTTATCAAAATACAAAAACAATAACATTATGTTCGTAATTTGATTTGTTTGTGCGCATAGAGACCCCTAGAAAGTTCTTACTTATGTTTCTATCAGTAGATGGCGCTGTTGTCAGTTATGCATGCATTGAAGTAAATACTTCATCTTGTCTAAATATTTTGGCATTTACATTTACACATTGGGTACTCTTACTAACTCTCGCTTTGTCTTGTAGGGTCCTCCCACGCTGTCACCCAAGAAAAGTGTCGGATCCGCGTCGAGCTAGGCATTAACCGTGACGCTATCGAAAATGACAATCACATGAAAAAAAATACATTAAAAAGAACGTTTCTCATAACAGTAGGGTAAAAACCCTACTGTCACTAAATATGTGTGTGTGTGTGTGAGTGAAATGAGTCATATGTGAACACACATTACTCGCAACTTAATGACTCAGTTAGGTAGTAATCAGTGAAATGAGTCTTATGTGAACACATATGTCTCATTTTACATTATGAGAACATGTGAATAAAAAAAACAAATTAAATTAGTTAATTTATTAAAAATAATAATCGAAAATATTTTTAAAACAAATTTAATAAATAAAATGGTTTTCCCAAGATGTGTTCAACGATATTATACAGTAGATAATCCTGTAATAACAACTTCCGTTCCCATACATTTTTTAAAGTTAAGCTAAATAATACTATTCATTGCAATTATATAATATTGCTAAAGGTTTTCAAACAAACATACCAACATTTTATAGGTTTATGTATGATGTATGTTCTGCTAAATTTTGAATCTCCCATAGTTTACAGGTAACATTGTAATGTGACATAGGTTTGCGGGTCAGGTACAGAGTGTCGGTTGGATGTGCGTGAAGCATACTAATGCCCTTCGCCTTGAACCGAGCTACGATGCCATAACAGACAACGGTTGGAAACACCACGTGGTGCTTTATTTTTTATGAAGTTGACTACTGAATACAAAAAAAAAGGTTTATATCTTGTTTTTATCTTTATTTTTTATTATAGGAGTATTATGGAAAATACTACCTAGTCTATCATTGTTCATTGTCTTTGTCTATAGGTAGGTATAATGAATGAGTTCTAGACATAAATAGACGCTGATATTACAATGTGTATTCTATAAAAAAGCAAGTAGAGTAAATAGAAAGGAAAACGAAAAACACCTAAGTACCTAAAAAAAATCTTATTCTTATTACAATAATAAATTACTTGTAACTAGAAGAAAATATGTCTAGTTACTAGTAGTAAACTCTTTAAGGGTAAGTATGGACATTTTATGGCACCAAATAATTGCTAAGTAGATATCTATACCAATGGTAGGCATGGCAATATTGATTAAATATTTTTGTAGGATAGAAACTCTTACTTATTTTTTTAGATTATACCTTCATATTATACTGACAGAAGTATTTTATTGCATGATATTATCAACCAAACCTTAAGTAAGAAGTGTATTAGGTATGATTGCGTTTGGATGTGAGTGTAGGTAAGTCTGTATTCACGACTGTGAATAGCGTGTGAAATAAGTTGTGTTGTTATAGTAGAGTACTGATTATGCGTGATGTTTACTCTTGAAAGAACGCCAGAACATTACGAGTTTCGCACTTATCGCAGGTTCTCGCAACTTAATGACTCAGTTAGGTAGTAATCAGGGCAGTTTCATTCAAAATAATGTGTAATAGTCTTTATGTGAGAGAAATACAAACCGGAGCGAGGCAGGTATGACGCGGCACGGTAGACACCACCACAGGCGCACAGCTGCGGGCCGCGACGCCGCCGCCGATTGGCTGCGCGCGGGAACCGGTCGCGCCGCGTCCCGCCGCCCTGCCCCGCACCGCTCCGCTACAAACAACTTCAAATTCTTATTCATGTTCCTTGCCACGACCGTTGCTGCCGTTGAGAGCGCGCGCACAATGTGCCCGTGCTTCGCGTAATCTTATCGATATGTGTTCTGTGCTCAATATTGAATGTGAATCTAGTGTTTGATGTGTCAATTTAACGTTAAAATAAGTGCACAATATACACCACCAGTGGTACGACGAAACACTTCGATTGCGATATGAAAACATACAGACGAGCTGGTGTTTTATCCTTTTTGTATCAAGGGTGCTTCGTGAGCGGCTTCGACACAGGGTTACCTATGATATGTGTATCAGATAATGGAATGCTCCTATTAGTTTGTCGGCAAACTAATATGCTAGCAAGTGGATATTGTGACGCGTAGTGATCGGTGTCGTTGTTTTGGTGAATCATAGTGCGCGGAGCCGATATGAAGGTGACGGTGTGTTTTGGGTCTGTGGGGGTGCTAGTGCCTTGTGGCGCTGGCGACCTGCTGGTCAGGGACCTCGTACGAGAGGCAACGCACCGGTATAAGAAAGCTACTGGACAGGTCAGTCTATAATGTTGATTTAATGTGGGTAGTTTACGCGCAGTTTTTATTTTGGTAGGTAGGTAGGATCTACTTACCTATATAAGTTTGTTTACTTTGTCGTTTGTTTACATTTTATTTTAAAATTACATATTTTTTTGATTTATGCCTATCGACTTAGAATTAAGATCTAGGGACTAGGGAGGTACTTACCTCCCTAGTCCCTAGATTGAAATATTTCCTGCACAATTTAATCAAAGAATTGTTTCGGAGATCCGGTATACGCGAAAGTACCAACCAGCGTCGACTTACAACTTGGACATTCCCATGCTGCTTGCCTCCTCACCTACTACTGGGTACCTACTGAGTGTTTAAGCTGTGTTGATAGACTATCCTTTACTATAGATATTATCGAAACGGGTAAGTCCTAGCTATTCTGTATAAACCTGAAAATAAATAGTAGGTGTACCTGTACCTACCCTGAAAGTCACAACATCGAACAGTGGCGGATCCAGGATTATCGTTGCGGGGGGAGGGGGTGCTTGGATTGTCGTTCGGACTGACACGAATCGTATTCCCTTTTTTTAGGTTTCCAACAACAAATTCTGTACCTATGTTCCATTCGCTAACATTCGAGTACTGTATATAGGTTTTACAAATTAGGGGTTGTTAATTAAGACCATTTTTCGATTTCGGGTTTCGTTTGTGTATTATAATCTTTAAAGTGCAAATGTTTGTCGAGTCCAGTGCCCCCCCCCCCTCTTGTCTTTGGAGATGTGGTAAAAAAATAGCGTAATATGTATTATGTTACAAATGAAATTAAAAAGAAAACTAGCATAGCTAAGTACTCTTTACAAGTTTACGAGTAACAGCAGACCAAGTGAGATTGTAACAAATAGTACAAATTCCATTGAAAATTAAACGTTGCTGGTAAGTAAGTATGAAACAAAAACAACAGAAAACCCACTTCCTATGCTCAATCCTACTTTTAAAACTTAATCTAAGCCATCAATAAATAACATTTATTTTATACTTATTACTACTGCACATATTTTGAGAAAAATAAAAGCAACACAATTTAAATATTAGATATTTCTTACAATTTATTATAAAAATAACAAGTATCTAAATAATTGTTACTCTCGAGGACTAAGAGCTTCATAGCCCTCGTAGCCATTTCAGAGCGTTAGGTATCCGTTACTTGTGTCAGAAACTAGAAAAAACGAGAGGACGAGACTTTGTGAATCAAAGAAGAAAACTAGAAAAAACGAGAGAGCGAGACTTTGTGATTCAAAGCATTGATATTGTGATACTGCACAGAATATAATCCATTATTATTAAAATGCCAATGCCAAAAAAAAAAATTGCCCGCCAACTCTTAGATGTTCACACATCGTTGTTTTAGGTACCTACCTACCGTTACTACAGTTACTGTTTTAAACATTTTTGTTTTGTCCCACACATTATCTAGATATGTTTCAAATGACAAACGAATCATGCACACTGGTGTGGGAGCACCATTGTTATCAAAATTTACTATCCAACTTGAATTCCCTAATCAATTTGACCAAGTTTCTGGTATCTGCCAAATACCTACCTAGGTACTTGCGAAGCCCTGCCCTGTTCAGAATTACTATTACCTATCTACCTGGTATTTCATGACTACGATTAAGTATGGACATTAGTTATTGCTCGGTCGAGAATGTTGAGATAGGTTGTGTTGTAAAATAGCCTCTTGTTTTTGCTCTAATGATCATTTGGTTATGTGGAATGTACAATGCTGGCTGAGCAAGAACTACTTTCGCGACAATGTGTCCATATAGGTTGAAGTACAGCTTCTGAGCATTAGCGGTGTTTGCACTCCATCCATTTACTTGTCAAACTAGATTCATGGACTATACTGACTAGACGTTCAAATTTCGTAAGCAGATGCCATTGAACAGATCATTATTTAACTGTGGACAGACCTTTGAGACACATAAATCTAGTTAAGTTACGAAATTCACATTATTACTCGATATTGCATACCGATAAAGAGACCGACCTCAAGAAACATAGGTAGGTAGTAGTTTGTTAATGTAACACAGTTTACTTCTCTCGAAAAGATAGATTAAAAATATAGATAGATTAAAATTATAGTACGTATATTTTTGAAAACAATGTACCTAGAAAGTAGGTAGGAATTCTAATTCTATCCAAGCGCGGATCCAGAACTTTGTGTTGGGGCAACATGTGACCCAACCGGCCAAGCGTAAGTGGCGCAACGTGTAAGTCCGTACACCAGCTACCAACACCTAAGGCGGGAGGGAGGGAGGCAATTGTTTGTCAAAACCCACCAGTATAGTGTCACAATTCCTTACAAAAAAGGTCTTTCAGTCGAGTCTAGGCAGGTGGGGCAACAGCCCTGGGCCCCTAGACAAATGGCATTCTATTAGATTAGAGTTTACGCCAATCGAATAAAATGACGTCGTTGCGCGCGCACAACTGCTAATCGCATATGATCATTTTCGTATTTACAGTGTTGCGCGCGCAACAACTCATTCTATTCGATTGAACTCTAATCTAATAGAATGCCATTTGTCTAGGGGCGACTTATCTTACTTGTTGTATCTGAGACATTTCTTATGTTTCCATAATTTAATTTGCATTAGACATTCACCTGCATTATTGCCTACTGCCTACATATTCTACGTTCCTAAGTTTGCTGGTCGTAGGAAGTGGCCGACCTTGTCAGTCCTTCGTCATAATCATAAACATGTTCGTTAAATAAGCAAGAATCCGCGTGAAACCGTCTTAGTACTAGTACGCAGCCTGTTTCCTTTTCAGAAATATAGCAAAAAATCATACTTCCTTCATTAACCACATCCCGACAAAATGTTTTTTTACTAAAATGCATATTAATACACGAATTTGCAATTTAGAAAGTGACCCCGAGAACATATGTCTTCCTAATAATTAACGTTTAAATTTTCATAACAAGCAATATTGTTCGTAGAAGTTACACCCGATTGTGTCAGTAACAAATGTTGGTTGCATCCCTACTACTTCATGAATTATGGATTTAGATCAATAAATTGCAACAATCACAGTATATAATAACATACTTTGGTCCCCAGTAAACTAGAACCTACTTAACCGTATAGTTTTGGCAAACGTTTACATTTCTGCATGATTGCTTGTCGGTTACACAACGCAAAGGTCGCGAGCGTACTTAACGAGCAGTAAACTATACTTTTACTGCTCTGCTGGAGAAACGATATGGTATCAAGACACGCGCGGGTTTCTAATATTATTGGAAACGACCAAAACGGCAAGCACGTACAACTAGTACCGTTTCTTTTTATAGATTCCTTCCAAATTCCATCCTACGTAATCCTTGAAAGGCATTCTAAGAGAACACGATCAAGTTTGTGTTTAATTTAAACAGTTTCGAATTGTATTTTATAGATTCAGAATGGGAGTAGACTAATGTTAACTATGGAATGATAACTTGTTTTTCGTTCATAACAAAATAGATACCTACCTACCTACATTTTATACATAAGATATAAACTAGACGTGAGCGTCAACAACCTCAATTACCAGTTGACCTTTAAGCCTTTAAGGCACGTTTGGAGCCTTTATTATATAACAAAGACCTGAAAATATTGTTACTGCAGGACTATTGTCAGGTCACGTATTATTTTACCTTGTGGAACAATACATTTTCAGTTTGTTAAAACAGTCGAAAGTTCGAAATAATTCGATTGGGAAACAATGGGACCTTTGTTGATCGTCAGGTGTATGGAGAGGAACGAACTTGAAAATGACCACTTACATAGTTCGTGTTCGTAAACTTGAGGTTCACTCCTTGGTTATTTTAAAACTAGCCGACCAGCGCAACTTCATCTGCGTAAATTTACCCCGATTTTGCTAACATTTTTCATTGCTACACCGCTTCTATTGGTCTTAGCGTGATGTTATAGAGTCTATAGCCTTCTTCGATAAATGGGCTATTCAATTAAAGTAAAATATTTTTTCAATTCAGACCAGTAGTTCCTGAATTATAGCGTTCAAACAAACAAACTCTTCAGGTTTATATTATTAGTATAGATTAAAGGCCATGCCAAGGAATTTTAATACACATGTAACCAAATCAAATACAATACTGTATCGTGCTATAAGGTGTAGCAGCACAACTCGGGTCGTTCACTACAGTTCTCGTTCAAGGACCGGTTCTCAGAAAAATGACGAGACATTCTTTGTGATGCGACTATCCTATAATAACTAATTCATGGCTTATATTATATCCGAGTGAAACTTGCTGACATTTATGTGGACGTGCAGTTATGTTATCCTCCTCCGTCACTCTATAGAGACAGCCTGAGTTAAGTGTTATTGGAAAACCGATGCTGAGTTTGTGGTCGTCAGCAGTCGTAAATCGTTTTGAATAATAAAGAGTTAGCTATTGTTCGATTCCCAAAAATGGCTATATACTTTAACCTTAGTGTTTTATTTCAGTCGTCTGGCATAAAAGATTTTATGGGATAGGGTTTTATCTTTGTTTTATCTCGAATCTGACGCACATTGAATAACAAAATGAATAAAATACACAAAACATGCACAGAGATAAATAATTATGCAAGTGCTTTACATTATAGTGGAAAGAATAACAAAAGGAGCTTCTCATCGCGCCATATGCTGAGTTTCCCATCCTGCCATCAAGTGGATGGTTAGGAATGAGGATGTTTGTCCGAGCAGATGATTTTTTTATCCATTTTGAACTAATGTTTTGCACATGTTTTCTGTTATCTAGTGCACTGATCGATGTTGAGTGCTAACACATTGCAAATTTTCACACACTTCAAATAAGATGCTTACTTTTAAGAATGACATCATACGCTTTTGATGGCATCATAAAATTTAAAAAAATCTCCCAACTAAGTACTGCGTTTCAACATTATTCATATCAAAACGATATTGATTGTAGGTAACATTAAAAAATAATTAAACATCTATTCGGGGGTACCAAAGTTTGATAACAGATATGTGTAACTTTTATATGTAACTTTTAATCTTATCTTAAGTGGCTAACGTAATTGGGTAAGTAGGCCGTTAAATTAAGTTAAACAAATATCTTAGTACCTACCTACTAAAATTTATATTTACTATGTAAACGCTCAGGAATTTATGTCTTACTTAAGCTGTTGCCCGTCACTTCGTTCGCTTGAATATTAAGAAAAAAAAACCTAAGCTATGCCCGTACATTTTTTCGGGATAAAAAGTCTATGTGCTATTCCGGTCTATAATGCATCTCTGTGCCAAATTTCATCCTGATCCATCTAACCGATCAGACTAATACTTACCAGACCAAATATTTCGCATATATCCCTAAGCTAACCTACATAGGTATACAAGGTGTTAAATAATTAACTGTAAGAATTTCAAGCAGCGGTGCCAAGTGCTATTAATTATGAAATTAATAAATATAATTATGAAAACCAAAATCGTATTTAACAATTCGTTTTAAAGTTATGCTCTAATTTCTTTACTCTTATATTCTCATAAATTCATATGCGCACTGTACTATTTTTATTGTGATTTTGTCATCTTACACTATATTTTATTGAGATCTTGTCATCTTCAGTTGGTTCTATATGAAAAGTCAGCATAATAATAATACATAGGATTTCAAGTGGGGCATTTATACTTTCTCTCACGCAAAACGCATTCATATATGGAAATTTGATGATGGAGCGCATCAATTCATAATTTCGCTGGACTATCTAACGATCAACGATCTTTGTTGATTTTACATGGTTTCTTGCCGGCCATATGTTCGCCTCGATCATCTATGTTTGATGTAACGGATGCAGACGCCATTTATGCCCGTGTGCTTGACATAAAACCCTTAGGATCAACATTAAATCATCGTACATAACCATAATCGTTAAAACTAGATATCTGTTAGTCACTGCAATTAGCAATGTTTTTAAATAAAGTACTAAACATGTACGGTGAGACGGTCACTTTGATTAAAACTTGAAGAGAATATGCATGGGATTGTTATTACAGTGATTGAATAATAAATCAATATATACCCACCTATTACAGTAGGCATTATAATGCTTGAGGAAGTAATTGTACAGGGCTATTGTTTGTCATTTGTAGCTTGCTGATCATACTCTGCAGTACGTAGTGTATCCTGAACATGACACATCTAACTTATAGTACTAGTATAGTATATATTATCTGTGCTTATAGTATGTAAATAGGTCATTTGATGAATATTTAATACATTCGCTTCTATTTAGACAACTTTTATTTTTGTACCTTACCTTCTAAAATTATTGATCTATGTTATAGATTTGCCTAGATTACTAAAATGCTAGAATAGAGTAGACATTTTTTATTAAAGAGCAACCCTATGCATTTTTGATAAACTTTCGAGGTTTGTACACATGAAAATATACCGATATATTACGGGTTTAATCGCGTGAATAATTTAAGGTAACATAACTTGTTTATTGCCCGACGTTTCGAACGTATTGCAACGGCTGTGGTCACGTGACCACGGCCATTGCAATACGGTAATTATTCACGCGATTTAGACCCGTAATATATTTTCAAAATCTAAAAATATCACAGCTATTGCCAAGTATTGAAAATTAAGAAATAAATAGAAAAAATAAGATAAGAAAAGAAAAGAATGGTTGCTAATTGACTTTTTTAGTATTACAGTCATAATCATGTTATACCTATACCTATTTGAAATGCTTAAGATAAGCCCTTTAATTTGATACCCATATTGCGGTATTCAAAAAAGCTTTTTTTTTCACACCTCTTGTTTCTGACATCTTACAGCCGCCATGTTTGTTTTCTTCAAACGTGACTTACCTAAGAACTTTTGGGCGGTCAAGACAAATCTAACAACGTCTTAACTGTATAAATCCGTCTTGTAGTTTGAAAGATATGAGGTAATAAAGAATAATACATAATATACAAACATACAAGAAACGCGTGAAAAACATAACCCTTCCTTGCTTGTAAAAATAAGACGAATTATAAATCTACTTAGCGCAAAGCATTGCAGTCAGTCGACAAAGCACAAAAGCTTTGCTATTCATCAACCAAACAGTTATGTATTAACTTAACTCTTTGCTAATAATATCTTTAATATTAATTAACGACCATTTTTTATATTCTTAAAATCTAGCAATAGCTTCTTGTAAGTAATGATAAAATCTGTCCTTTATGATAATCACACAGACCAGGAGGCCTACTCTAATTCAATGAAAACGAAGTTTCGATTAAAAATGAGGTGGTGATATACAGAGCCAAGAACACCTATTCAATCCACTTTTTCTAAAAAATCGTCCATGAGTTCGAACTTCTTGTGCTTATCCAAAAATAAATTATAATAGTCCCCGTAAACTTAAGAAATTTAAGTAAACGAAAATTCATGAATTTCGTTTTAAAGAAATAGAGTAGGCCTACAGAGAGGCTAGCTCGGTGCGTGGGCGCATTCGGTAAGATCGCGCAGGCGCAGTGAGCCTGAGTCACGCGCACGTGCACTCCGCTATGTCATGTCCCATGTCCAATTATGCGACAAATACCTACTTAGCATTACCTCCGAGCAGCTCCACGCATTCCTGATGCTATGTAACTCGATCTTTGTTAAATGACAAGCAACCGTCAGCGAATCAACTTCAGTTTCTAGTTCTTATGTTTCTCAGAATTAAAACATTAAAATAGATATACCTACGTAACAAAATACGATGGCGGTAGTGCGGGACCACCAACTGAGAGGCGACGATTAGCTTTAAGGGCCGTCTAAACGGCCATTTTTTACGGCAATTTGTGGCGGCAATGCAACATGGCAGTACTCTCCAATATTGATATATGATAGTTGCCGGACGATCTCTGAGCAAGAAATCTGAGACAATTTTGTTGTTGTTTCAGTCGCTCTCTATTTTATTGTTGCCGGGTTGTGTAGTTTGTTTAGGATACTGAATCATGCGCCATACAATTCCTGTCATATTGCCATTATTGGCCGAGCAATTAGTTGCCAATAGTGCCGCCACAAATTGGCATAAAAAATGGCCAGTTTAGACGCCCCTTTAGTATTACATTGGCAACTGTTGCTTTAAAGACGTAGCATTTTTTTTTACTTGATACCCACTGACAGAAGACGCACTTAAACCGCTAGTTGCATAACAAATAACTAGGAACTACTTAAATACCGGGATGAATTAAAATTGGTTGGCAATAACAATTAACAATTTTCTTAAATTTGTCTACCAGCAGGTATTTAAGTAAGCAAGTTCAATGGTATTGCATGAGACATCAGTCATGGTAACGTCTAACTAATGAACAATTAGTTTTACGACGAATAGTGTTTGTGCGTGTGGCTATTATGGCGATGTGAGTCACATTGACGCAGTTTGTTCTCAACGTATGCGCTATTAATTGTATTAAGGCTTCTGAAAATATAATCACTGTTATATTAAAACAAGTTACAAAATAAAGTTCTCCCAGTCAACCATTAACAAATAGGTACTAGCTGTGCCTGCGACTTCATTCGCGTGAAGTTGCAATTCTGCTCTCTGTCTATGAAATAAGAAGAAGAAAAGAGCTGTCTGACAGTGAAAGTCCCGTCAAAATCCGCCCAGTCGTTCCGAAGATTAGCCGGAATAAACAGACAGACAGACAGTTTTTGTTTACAGTAGTAGTACTTTCATATACATTTAGTAAAATAATGTTATTTTGAAATTTCACTTTCCAATTTTATTTATATGTATAAAAACATTGTTTCATTGCATTTGGATGTTCCTACCTCCTTATTGTCGGCTATGCCTATGTTAAATACACAGGCTAAATGGTTTTCAATCTAGTTTCAAATTTAAATCAATTTTAAGACACTATCAGCAAACATCAGACTTGGTTTAAGACTATGTTACTTCAAAAATATCATGTTGGATGACCCCCCCAACGGCTTTGTACGATACGGCTACGCCCATAATCGACTAAGTCGTAGACCGTCTATTTCGAAGAATCCTCGGGTCTCAATTTGTCATACTCAGCAAGACGTGTGAACCAAGCATGTCTACAATACCGTCACTTTAGGGCTAGAAGAGAATTTACTCTAATATTATAAAGGACTTAACAAATCCTCTCACAAATTTCGACTCTAATTCAGTGTTCTGAAGAGTATCAAATCATCGTACAATATATATGTTCGTAAACTCTTGCGATTTGTACACATTATATAATTTTATTAGCTATGGGTCTTAATCGCGTAAATATTTTATTTTAATACCTCAGTCTACCCGTGACCACGGCCGTTGAGCCTTAAAATAAAATATTTACGCGATTTAGACCCGTAACTTATAAAATTCTATAATCGTACAATATGTAGTACATGACTGCGTGTACAAAATTATTGTCCTACACATATGAAGTATGAATAAGTACCTACACACTATAATAATTGTACCTATATATTTTTTTGTTCTAACTCCAGCTGGCACTGTAGAACGCCCCTAACGTTCGCACTCCCCCCGCTTAATAAGTTGACTCTAAAGTTGGCGCCCCCTGCTCACCTGCTCACTCTAGTAGTAGCTCCAAAGTTAGCGACCATTCCACAAAGCCTAAAGTTCGTGACCCCCTCGCTGGCATCAGCTGCTCTAAAGTGCGCTTCCCCGTTACATTACAACTGACACTCATTACCTAAAGTAATTTTGCCAAATTTTGATCTCTTGACAATAATTTTACGCTCCTGATAGGATGACTATCTTGCTTTAAATTGTAAACGCTAAGTACTCTTGTTGCATTATCTGGACTTAGGCATACTACGTTTGTTCAAAAACGTCCCACTACAATGTCAAACGATTTATTTCTGGTCAATCAATAGTTATGAACATATATTATAATGCCATGAACCAATAATGAGCCACTTGCTCTAAATAGACGTGTCGCTGAAACTAGCTGATTTCTTTGCCGAGTACGTCATCTCAGATCTAGCAGATTAAAACGTCGTAACTTTTGAAGGCATTAGAAAAATGACTTGAAATTTTATAGGAAATTTCCTCAATATGTTACCCAGGGGCTCCGCAATATGTTACACCAGAACAAGTGGCTCAGTAGGTAATGTTGGGAACAGACGCTGGTGCTCTTTAAACATAATGTAGGCACTATGAGACTTTGATTATTGCTTTTCAATGGCTTTTATATGAAATAAGATATCTGGTTGCTTGCTTTTTTTTCTTGTTTTTGAGAGCATAATGAAGGAGGTGCCTCTATCTTTAAATTATTACACGCTGCCATTATCTGAAATCTTATCCATTGTTATGATTTATGAGACCATTCTTACGTGTATTGTCAGTAAATAATGACACTGTATATGAATTGATCTTGTGCATCTAACTGGATTGTATTATTTAACAAGCAAACGTAAATATGCCTAAGGAAAACGGATCAAGTCGCAAGAGAGTGCCATTCATTTTACCTTTATTACAGCGCTAAGATGGTTTTTGATGCTAACCCAACATAAACTTAAAATAATTATATTATTTATTTTTATAACGATATTTTAGACTACGAACTTAAACGTTTAAAATTATAGAGAGCAAGCAAATAGCAAAAGGAACATATGTATTTTAAGGATCTTTTTAGTTTTATTTTATTGCTGTTAATTTCGGTCATATGATTTCTTGTCTTTGTTAAGATTGTTCGGCTAGTTTATTCCTTCATCTTTCGTAAACCTGTACAAGGGCCTCATGTTTGCCCCAGAGTTCATCAACTTTCACCTGTTTACTAACCGTGATTACCGCATGGGAATGGTTCCTATCACCACCGGACCATGACGCACGCAAAAGGTTAATGGGATACTCAGTATATTCCCAACATGATAGTTCTCACTGCCATAGAAAATTACAGTCTTTAGTCTGCAATCAGTTCCTATAGTGTCGAACACGCACACGTGTTTTTCCAGACAGGGTTAAAAAGTTTCCTTTTTCTCAGTTCCTATCTACTACAAGCATCTTTTAAAAGGTGGGAAATATAGCAGCGTATATCTACCAATTACTTGAGACATTACTGGGAAATCTAAAGCAGAACCATTATAATGTGACCTCGAACGTGGTAATGACCTGAATTCGCCTCCATCCACGCACTAGACTTATCGTGTGTAGTAGAAAATTGGAAAAAATAGACAAAATGGAATATTAAATAAGGAAATTACCACTCATAATCGATCTATGAGTACCACCGATAAAAGTACATAGTATTATGTACTTACTTCATATTCATTTCCAGATTTAAGAAGCGTGGTGAGTTCCACCTCCCCCCCCCATAATAATGAATTAAAAATGGATTTCCAATCTTTGACGCCTCAGCGGCCTCAGTTAGCTCAGTTAGCTATTATAGACACAACTGAGTGACAGAATATACTTAAAATAGTTACAATTTGCCTCAAGTAATTACAAAATAAGCAAATAATTGACACTACTCTTTATTATTAAAGATAAATACTCTTGATTTCGACAGTAAACATCAAGATAGACGCGTAGACCGCTTACCACGCCAGCTTAAGTGTGGTAAGCGATCTTTATCAGATGGTAAAACAATGGGTAATAGAACATAAAAATTCTGGTTAAAGTTCATCATAACTCCTGTTAAGGCGAATGATAAAAAAAATTACACTAGCTAAAATTAGTCATACTTTACTGTTTGTATAATCAAGGCCGAAGTAACACCGATTTACTTGAAACATTCAACGCAGACTTCCGTTTTTGTCGTGTGGAATTTAGGAATCGAGTATTTGGCAGTAATAATGAATATTGATTTCACTTTGTTATTGTAGTAGAAAATAATATGTACTTCAAGGAAATTGTTTGTCATTAAAAAAATCGTCATCGCGGGAGTTTGTTAATTCAAAACGTAAGTACCTATCTCCTTAATGGGATTACCACAATAGGTAGACGGGAAACTCAATAACAGTGGCAGGAATAGGTAACACAATGTTGTTCGTTATAATGCTCAATATAGGCCTGTTGGTCTAGCGGTTAGTGACTCTGACTGTTAATCCGGAGGTTGTGGGTTCGATCCCCACCCAGGATAAAACTTGGTATGATGACTTGGTTTATTCTGTGTCTGGGTGTCATTTATCTATAATATATATGTAAGTATTTAGAAATATTTAAGTATGTTATCAGTTGTCTGGCTTCCATAGTACAAGCTCTGCTGAGTTTGGGATCAGATGGCGAAGTGTTAGTTGTCCCAAGAAATTATTACAAAATATATGTATCTAAATTATGTAACTTAACCAACCAAACATATTTTGAGCGTTCTTCGACTTCGACTCAAAACACAAAGATTGCAGAAAGTGATCAAACTTTCCAAAGGTTTACAACTTCTAAGATTACCTGTATTTCGTCAAATATTGTTTCGTTACAATGTTAATCCGAATACGAAATAAGAAATGATAATTAATGGCTTCCAAACTTAAACATGACTTCTCAACTTGGATGTTAATTAAAACTAACACGCAATGTACCTGTTAGAAATAAGGATAGGTAACTAAAATATCGATCCCTGCCGACCCAACTGCAGGCATGGTAACGCTACAGCTGACTTTTGTATCAGAGAATGGGTCTCCGTACTCTATAAATAGACTGTATATTTGTCTACCTGTTTGTTCCACTCAGGTAAAGCAATAAATCGGCCTTTTTACCAGAAGAACATCTCCCAGTTTTTTTTAAACCCGATTATGACAAAAACCAAGCCTTTTTGTCGCTACCCGAATCTATCCGATCTTGAGATTAGAATGGATGCCATGCCGAAGTATCGTGATGGATAATTCGATTAAATTACTAGTCATTAGTGCTGGGGTCCATTGTTCAACGTCACGATTTGTTGGACACGACTCATAAACGTGAATCTGGGGGTCAATTTACGTATTTAAAATAGTGCAGTTGCAGTTAAGTTTCAATTAAAACGGCCATTTTTGTATTCTTGTAACTTTGGGATCGATTTTAAATATGCATGCGTCAAGTACCTATGCATCTCGAGAGCGCAATAACAGCATTCTAGTACGGTGCGCAAGCGTTTTTAAGATCGATCCCAAAGTTACAAGAATACGAAAATGGTCATTTTAACTACAACTGCGCTGCTATTAATACGTGAATTGACCCTCTGGAATACTAGTCAAAGAAATAAAGCAACTAGCACTGCAAATAGACTTGATCCTAATATAAATGTGGTTTGATTAATTGAACTGCAAAAAATATAGTGACCAAAGGGAGTTTGTCTTTAGCATTTAGCATTATTATACACTAGCTGTGCTCGCGACTTCGTCCGAGCAAAGTTGAAATGCTGCTCTCTCCTTATAGACGTTAGCGTGATAATAAACTAGACTAAGTTACTCTCTTGGAGATTAGCCGGAACAAAAAGACAGACAGACAAACAAAAATAAAAAAAATGTTTTTGTTATAAGTAGGTATAATTTATACTTTCATATGCATTTAGTAAAAAACTGTTATTTTGGTATGAGAAAGAGACATACTTGAATTTTATTTATTTGTATAGATAATCAGAATATAGGTATACCTATAATATGTATTTAATCCAAGTTAATTAATCTGTTTTATGTTAGGTACCCACAGGTGGAAATATCTTTCATAAACATGTGGGTTGTTTAAAATGGCAAGAGGTATTTAATTATGATATTGAATTACTGGGAACACTTTCCCACAAGTATCGCTTCAGGTATCGTATGCCACCGCATCCTCTGTGTAATCTGCGTAATGATGAGTAGGTATGATATGGCCATTCAGTTTGCGAAGGCACGCACAGATAATATAATACTATACTAGTAGTAGAGTGAAGGATACTTTTATTCAAGGTATTTTATATATTGTAAAGTACGTAGCCTAAGTACCTTACAACATGACCTATCTGACAGTGAAAGCTCTGTCAAAATCCGGCTATCCGTTTCGGAGATTACCGTGAACCAACAGACAGAAGAACAGACAGTGTTTTAAGTACCGTATATACTAACAAATGCATATAGTAAAAAGCTGTTATTTTGATATTGCAAACACACTTCACTTTTATTTATTTGTATAGACTAGCTCGCGACTTCACCCTCGTGGACGATTTTAACCCGCTTTATGTTTTATTTTTAAAAAATGAAACACGTGTTTCTTTATTTAAAACCAAAAAGTTAGACAATTTTTTATCGGTCATACTTCAAAACTGACGCGAGTTTGATACAAAATTGCAACTCATTTTTTACCGCTTTAAGTGTTAATTTTCCAAAAATGTTAAAAGTGTAACACATTTTTTAAAATTTAAAACCAAGAATATGAACCCAGATCTAACCTTTTTGTTTTTGACTGTGGAGGGCTTTAATATTTGAAATACGATGATGTCGTTATTACGTAGGTATTGTATTGTAAGCATGTTTAAATTATATTAAGCAGCAAATAACCCGTCCTAGCAAATGTCGGACTACTAATAATTGCCTACAAGTAGCGCCATCTGCCACTAAATAACATGCCTTTGTATTAATTTTATCGGCATTAGCAGGTGAAGTTACGGTTTTACAATAAGCATTAAAAAAAGTTAGTGACTTCGCGCGCGTTTTTTTATTATTATAGCTTCTGTGCTGTGCTATTCGAGTGTTGTTTCATTAAAATCTGTTCAGTAGTTTCTAACAAATATCCATCCATCCTCACACACTTTTGGATTTATAATATTACTTAGTAGAAATAGTAGGATTTCTAAAACAAAAGCGCTGTGTTGATGTTAATGGACACTTTATAGGATACCATAAGCCGTCCAACATTCTATGGTGAATGTCTTTCACTACACAGTTTTTTTTTCGGTTTTGGTAATTATTGTGGGGTAGGGGAGGCGGGCCTGTAGAATGTTACCTGCTATCCCATTTCGATTTATAGAGTGATACTATTTCCGTTTCTGGCTACGGATGATACAGGAATATTTTTACCCGCAGTTATCTTGTTTTAAATTTCGAGGTGTTTCGATGATTTATACCAATGGTTCCCAACCAGTGGCCAGCAGGAATAAAAAATGGTTCGCGAACGATTTAATAATAATAATATCTTGACAAGTATATAAGTAGACAACTCATACAACGCCATTTGATCCCAAACTAAGCAGAGCTTGTATTATGGAAACCAGACAGTTGATAAACATACTTATATTACCTAAATATATTCATATCATAGATAAATGACACCTAGACACAGAATAAACTACACTACAACTATATTATCCTGCGTGGGGATCGAACCCACGACCTCCGGCTTAGCAGCCAGGGTCACTTGCGCAAGCTTATGTATTTATTTATTAAAAAAAGTTTGTTTTCTATTAAAATAAAGTAGCAAGCAAGTTACATTGAGTAGGTGGTTAAAGTATTTGTGTCGGATTGGTTTAGTGTAAATAAATAGTACTAGCTGACCCGCGCAACGTATTGGATAGCCCATTTATCGAGGACGCCTATAGGCTTATAACATCACTCTATGACCAATAGAAGCGGAACATCAATAAAAAATGTTGCAAAAACGGGGAAAATTGACGCAGACGAAGTTGCTCAGGTCAGCTAGTATAAAGATATATGAGAACTCTTCAAATAATAAACGTGGTTTATGCGAACCACAAAGAACTAAAAGTAATCCCTATTCAAGAAAGGTTGGGAACCTTTGCTTTATAACGGACTAGCTGTCCCGCGCAAATTGGTCTGCTTAAATTTTCACCGTTTTTACAACATTTTTCATTGCTGCTCCGCTCCTATTAGTCTTAGCGTGATCTTATTTAACCTATAACCTTCCTCGATAAATGGGGTATTCAACAGTAAAATAATTTTTCAGTTCGGACCAGTAGTTCCTGAGATTATCGCGTTCAACAAACAAACAAACTCTTCAGCTTTATAATATGTACTAGCTGTCCCGCGCAACTTCGTATGCGTAAATTTTCCCCGTTTTTGCAACATTTCACGTCGCTACTCTGCTCCTATTAGTCGTAGCGCGATGTTATATAGCCTATAGCCTTCCACGATAAATGGGCTATCCAACAAAAAAAGAATTTTTCAAATCGGACCAGTAGTTCCTGAGATTAGCGCGTTTAAACAAACAAACAAACAAAGCAAACAAACAAACTCTTCCGCTTTATAATATTAGTATAGATTAGATGTTTCATGTTACTTTGTATTCTATTATTCAGTGAAATACAGTAGGTAATAATAATATCTTAATAATATCTTGGGACAACTCACACAACGCCATCTGATCCCAAACTAAGCAGAGCTTGTACTATGGAAACCAGACAACTGATAAACATACATAAATATTTCTAAATACATACATATTATAGATAAATAACACCCAGACACAGAATAAACCATCGTGCTCATCACACAAAGTTTTATCCTGGGTGGGGATCGAACCCACGACCTCTTGCGTAGCAGTCGGATACACTCCCACCGCGCCACAGAGGCAGTCATGCAGGTAGGTAAAGCTATAAATAAATATACCAACAAATAAATTGTCCATTTCCTGTAAATAAAATTACTTAGTTATACGTAATTAAGTTATCGCTTCGCAATTGCTAGTCATTGACATTGTAATATAGTTAAAATTCTAACTTGATAGAATTTTTAAATAAATTATCTATGTTGTAATAGGTAGGAGATGTAGGTACATTCTGGTATGGTATCTAATTCAAATTTAGATTATTAGGAGGTAGGTAGGTAGGTACTAGAAATAAAGTCAACACTACCTTTACATTATATAATAATTAATAATTATTATGGTATGCACTTATTCATTATCATTAATTCATATTTTTAAATACTTCAAGACTTCTTTAAAATAATTGTGTAACTAGGTATTCAATTCCATTTCAGTCTTAATGATTTCGTTCGTTCGTTCGCCAGTTTCGAAAAAAAAAAATTTTTTTTTAAGACGAAGTAGCAATGTTGGATTTTGATCCCAATGGCAATGGCTTGTGTTAGGAGTGGGTTAACGTCGGTAGTATAGGTAGTATAATGGTCAGGATTCGAACCCACGACCTCACGATTGCCAGACCGATGCCTTAGCCATTAAGCTACCGCCGCTTCGTTTTAATTAATTCGTTAGTTTCCTTTACTGGTTAGTCACGGGTTATGACTGTTCGGTTTTTAACCACTATACCTACCATGTGAATGTTTACAAGGCACGAACTACATAGTTCCTTTTAAATTGTCAATTAAAAGTCCAAAAAAATCATCTTGCCAACTTCAACCTTCTTGAACATTTATATCGCCTTGTTAGATATATTTCGGGACTTAATCGCGTGAATTATTTAAAGGTACGAACCTTTTATTTACCCGACTTTTCGATCGAATTGCACCGATCGTGGTCACGGGTCGACTGGACGACACAGACGACCCGTGACCACGATCGGTTCAATATTTATATATATCGTTCGATTTTTATATATATCTAATATGTATAAAAATCGCGAAAGTTTAAAAACAATTTATATCGCCTACATAATTTTGACGATCGTGCAAATTGTTTCGCTATCTTATTTGTATTAGCACAAAGTTATTGCAATGGTACGTCAATCAGTACTTGATCAAACGCAGTATGACGTATGTGAGCAAGGCGCGCGCGCAAGTCCTACGCTTAGAATGCGTGTGGGCGAAATAACTTTAGCAAATTATCATCTACATTTCGCCATAAGACGACCGTTTTGCACTTTTGCGATAATTATTACAAAATATTCTTGCCTTATGTAACTGCTAGATTTTAATTTTTATTATTACTTACCTACTCTGCTGTAGTAGGTAAGTGTGTTGACATTATTTGTCAATTTCCTTCCATATAAACAGTTTAGCCTATTAAATTATTACATTGATTCATAAGTTATTCATCAAATGAATTTATGAGCATTTTTTTATGTACCTCCATAGAATTTTAAAGAAAACTAGTAATGTGGGATTGTGGTCCCACATTACTAGCAATCCTGTTAACCCCTCCAGCTAAACTTGCTTCTGTTAGTGTGTGAGTGGGCTCAGGTCAGTAGTGTAATGGGCAGGATTTAAACTCGCGACCATTCGATTGCGAGACCTATGCCTTATCCATTAGGCTACCGCCGCTTATGCAGAGGGCTCAGCGGGTTATGGTGCAAGCTATGCTTGGAGTCTCTTTGAAAAATAAAATTCGCAACGAGGTCATCCGACAAAGAACCAAAGTTACCGACATAACACGCAGGTTAATTAAGCACGCTAAAGTGGCAATGGGCTGGCCATATTTGGCGAAGACCCAATGACCGCTGGAGCAAACGAGTCCTAGAGTGGAGACCGCGACTCGGTAAACCTAAGGTAGGACGACCCACAGCCACATGGACCGACGACTCGAAGAAGGATCATGTGATCATAACAACCCATGTGATATCCCACTGCTGGGCACGGGTCTCCTCAGCAGAATCTACTTATTATAGATCCAGGGGGTATTTGCCATAATCGCCACGCTTGGCGAGCCGGGTGGCGATCGCTGTTAGGCTTTAATGTACGCAGAGGACGCTGCTGCCCGTCCTCCAGTGTGAAATCCCTTAGCCGCCTTGACGACACCCACGGGAAGAGATGTTGTGATACTATTCATAAGCCGGTACCACAAAGAAGGATGCTGGTGGGGTGAATTTCATTCGGAATGTGGAGGACCGGGTGTTGTGGCGAAAATTGGGAGAATGTCCAGCAGTGGACCGATGCAGGCTGATTATTTGAAAACTAAATAAGTATTTATTACAACCTAAATTGTTCGTTACTTAACGGGTTTGTCTCGTAAATGCCAACCATCACAAATTCAATGCTGATAAAGATGTTTTAGCGATTTATTTTTTAAAAACAATAGTAAAATCCAAAATTTCTATACAAAAACGTGCTTTACCTATTAGTGACGTTTCATTAAAAGCATTTATAAAATTTGTGTAAACAATACTTTCATGTCTGTAACAAATTGATAAGTAATAATAATAAATCAGGCCCAAAAGGTTAGTTTCGAAATCATGGAATTTCAAAATAAGCATATCCATTCTTTTAATAGCACAAGCGCTTCTAATTTTTTAAACCTATCTCATTCCATCAACGGACATAAACTAAAAAGATTTAATTGCAATTTTAAACAGGTCTTTTTGTCTATGATTCCACAATGCAGGTATTTTGTCCACCAGTTCTACTATAACTGTAGCTTGATACATCCAGTGCGCGCTTTGTTTAGCAACGTCCAGTTACAATAATAATTCCGTCCACGTTATATTTGTGGAACAAAAGCACAGGTAGTTGGAACAATGAGAAAACTGTGTGTGAAGTATTTGAGCCCACCTATTGTCCTGCAACCTACGCTCTTTGTGTAGTCTGACAGTAGTAGGATTGCCAGATGGCCGGGAAATTCGTAATGTCTGCATTTCTATTATGTCAACTGCGCTGTCAAAATTGATACTGAAAATGGTCAACGCGTTTATTAGTTTAAAATTAGGAGTTGGGTAGTTGTAAAGCGCGTTTAATTAAAGCTAATATAGTAATGTATACTTCAGTTTGCAACTGTTGAAGGTTGATAAGCTGATAGATACCTACTATTGGCATTTCGAACAGGTTAGTAATCGTTTATTTACAGAGTTACGAACAAAGTAAAACAATTAGCCTCGCTCCACCTGTTACTGTATGCACACTCAGTAAAACAGCAATAAATCCTGGTGGTAACGTTAACCCATTAGCTGATAATTCTGCATTTTATCTAAAAACAAATTAGACCAGTTCGAGACCCTAATGCGCCTTCTCCCTAAACTGGATCATCATCATCATCATCATCATCAGCCTATCGCAGTCCACTGCTGGACATAGGCCTCTCAAATTGCACGCCACTTTGTTCTATCTTCGGCTTCTCGCATCCAGCTCCTGCCAGCCGTTTTGCGTATATCATCACTCCACCTGGCTTGAGGGCGTCCTACACTACGTTTGCCAAGCCGCGGTCTCCACTCAAGAACTCGTTTACCCCAACGGTTGTCGGTTCTTCGGCTAATATGGCCAGCCCACTGCCACTTCAACTTGCTGGATCAATGATTAGAAAAAAGAAATTTATAAAGCCATGTATTACGCCGGTCTGGCATTAGATCCCCTACACAGCTAACCTATTGATTCGTTGTTATCAAGACGTGTAGTATGTGTTCCACTTTATTTGTCCGATACCAAAAATTCCGAATGTAATTTCTACCAAAAATAAAATAAATGGAGCGAAATAAGTCTGCTTCGTCGTATCAAGTTAACGCGTTTATTGAACTTATTGACGATGACGTGGTGTTAGTTTAATAATAATAATATAGTTTCTAATACATTAATTGCGTTTCACTTTCTCTCTTCGGCATGCGTGTACAAAAACGCAAACCCTAATAGTAAAAAATACAGTCAAGAATGGAACATTGAGCGTATAAAGTAAGCATTGTAGAGTTTGCATTTGAGTTAGAATTTAGTTTTACAATTTGAATTCCATAATATCAAAAGCTATTTTAAAGCTCTTAACAGTAGTCTACAGTAGTCTATTATGTGGCTTTTAGCGTTAGTGCCCGTAGCGTAGACTGACATTCTTGAAGTGTCTTTGTTACCCCCTGCAAATATTAAAAATTTTAGGAATCAGTGAGCTTAAGATACTTAATATCTGGTAATACTTGTCAGCTATTAAGAAATGTTACCTAATATCTGGTATTTGGCGCACATCATTATCTTTTTTTTCTGCTGTTGCTTGAAAACAAAAACAATGGATCATTCAAATGTGGATATTTGATAGTGTTCTGTTGTGGAAACAGCATCATTTCGCACGCCAGATGACCAGTAATTTGATATCAATGATAAAATATTTTGATAACGAATCGCTAAAAATGATAACGTCTCCGAGACTCATTTATAATAATATTTTATATCTACACTTCACCTATTTAGTATTCGTGAGAATAAAAAAGTATTCAAAATATTTTTTTCGGTTGTTAATCGCAACGCAACATGTAGAAGTACTTCTATCAGCCTATACCGATTTTAAAGATAGTCTGCGATCTGTCACAGTGACGATTATTTTTAACTTTCTAACATTTCTCTTCGTGAATACATGTTTCAATAAATTTCGACGCCTTTTATGTTTAGAACATATATTGAAAGATCAAAAGATTTGCGTAAAGATTAAAAACGTCACCACGGGCATTCTACGATCTTCTGCGTACCGTACTGTAACTGCTATAACACAGACCTAAATAACTGCTAACCTCATAGTAAAGCCATCACTCTCGATTTCTCTCCCACGATCGGTCACCCTCTGCTGGTCACCCTGCACAGAACGTTCACGTGAAAATATTATACAAGGTTGCTCTACAACTTGTTCGATACGGACGTTTACGCACTCTCTGATGCTAGACAGTTTCCGCTCGGCTCTTTACGACATCGAAAGTGGTAATTTTCATAAGAATTTTGTTCGATTAAAATGTTATTGTATGTGGTTTATTGACAGATGTCAGCGAGCGTCAGTGGTTTTATTACTCAACTGTGAACGCAATATCGCAATAAGTATACACGTCTACGGCCATGTTCTCAATTAAAGTTCGATGAGTAATGAACTACTCATATCGACAACCATATTTTTGAGCGTTAATTCAATAAGTGGGAACATCACGAGAGCTCTTAATTTCAGTAAAAACAACTTCTTTCCTCGAAACGAAACGATAACGATAGTTTTAAGGCGCGGTGGGAGTGTATCCGACTGCTACGCAAGAGGTCGTCAGTCGGGTTCGATCCCCACCCAGGATAAAACTTTGTGTGATGAGCAGCAGATGGTTTTTATGTATTTAGAAATATTTAAGTATGTTTATCAGTTGTCTGGTTTCCATAGTACCTTCTCTGCTTTGTTTGGGACCAGATAGCGTTGTGTGAGTTGTCCCAAGATATTATTATTATTAGATAGGTATTATTAAGTATTCTAGGTAATTCATTTTTGGATAAGCAAAAGTTATTCGGCTATATCTACAGATGTATTTTTGTGACCCAAACACGGACGCACAACATAAATAAAAGAGTTTTTAATTTGATAATTTTTACTTTAACCAGAAAATTTAAAAATAAAGTTAAAATACTTTATTTTAAATTATTATTTTGTCATTATTTTTAAAGTTATTCAGGAAATACCATGAAAATAGATCATTCCCTACCCCCTTAAGATAGTTATTAACCTATGGATTGCAGGAAAAAGTAATAAAAGTCTGAATTTTGGACAGCGGGGTAATTTATGAGGGGCCCAAATAGATCGACTAACTGTGTCGAATAATAATAAGGGCTATCAAATAATAAGGGCTTCTTGTAAGGATGTCTAATATATATGTTTTATAATTTCGGAACGTAAATAATCCAAAAAATAAATCAAAGAGCATGAAAAGGCTAGGCCGTTATTAAGTTCTTGTACCGAGTATCTAATCCAACTTTGTATTATACAGGGTAGGTTGGTGGGTAGGGTGTAATATTCAGAAGGCATCGGTCTCGCAATCGTGAGGTCAAGGGTTCGAATCCTACCCATTATACCTACTACCCACTCCTAACACAAGCCATTGAGCTTAGGTGGAGGGGTTAACAGGATTGCTAGTAATGTGGGATCACAGTCCCACATTTCTAGTTAAATACTTATATAAAACTGTGCCACACGAAGTAAAGTACCTTAAATATTGTACTGAAAGGAGACTTTATTTTACTGAAAGAAGAACATTTTACTGAAAGAAGACTTCATTTTGATTTTAAATATATTTCTCTTTAATAAACTCTCGTGATAATCGAACATTAACACATCTATAAGATTGTACGGAACCCTCAGTGCGCGAGTTCCACCCGCACTTGGCCGGTTTTTCGTTAACGCAAGGTTTGATTTCTAGCTCTAGATTTCACCATCTCATTTATTTAATTTTCGATCGAAACTTTGTTGTGAAAATGGCGACAAATTGAACTGTGCTGTCTTCATATTCATAGCTCTTCATTTAATAATATGATTTCTGTACATGCAAAATCGGAGTCGTTTGGTTCATTAAGTTGCCATCAATAAGGTGCAAATAAGAAAAATTAGTCCAGGTAGACCTTCTTTTTAGACTTTTAATGCGCCTTATCTTATCCATTACATACTAAAGTTAATGTACTAGTGGTTGCTCTCTTATGAAAGTCACCTAGAGAGCCATAACAATACCATGTTTTCAACATTGTGCTGTATTATAAGATAATCACATTGTCGATGGTTTCACATTGTTTACTGGTGTGTGATTATGTGTAGAGAGAGGTGAGATGCTCACGTTTATCATATTGTACCTACCTACTTATCTGTAAACAAAAACTACCTGCTTTCAATAGAGAGGCTGGTAAAAATAGGTTTTTTCACAGATAGGTATGTGATTTCGTCTAAAAATTGAGTTAAGTAGGTTATATACCTTAGATTATATTGTCTAGATGGAGCATGCCCTCAATAAGCCTTTAAAAAAAATGAAGCATTCCCTCTTTGACGTTTGACACTCGTTGAATGAAATGTTTTTTTTTTTGTTACCTTGATGCCGGATTTTTACTTGTCAAAAAGTACGTCCACTTGACCGTACTTTTTGACAGTTTTTTACTTCAATTTTAGATGCCGGATTAGGAATCCTAGACATTGTATAATCAAAGGTACTTACTACTAAATTCACTTTTGCTAGTGGCTGCAGCCTGTGTAAATTTAAATATCAATATCTGTTTGATAGTTTCACATCATCTCCAAAATGCCGTGATGGTTGAAACAGAGGAAAAATAAAAAAAAAATTAAAGGACCTTTAGGCTGAGAAATCGAAATTCCAAATATTGGATGGGAATTGTTACTCCCGATTATTTTTTTCAGGTAGTACGAAGTTCACCCGGTTAGCTTAAAGAGACCTACAGATTAAAGAGAACTTAAGGTCTAGTGGTTAGTGACCCTGACTGCTAAGCCGAAGGTCGAGGGTTCAATCCCCACCCAGGAAAAAACTGTGTGATGAGCACGATGTTTTATTCTGTGTCTGGGTGTAAATTATCTATAATATGTGTGTATTTAGAAATATATAAGTAAGTATGTATATCACTTATCTGGTTGCCATAGTAGGTACAAGCTCTGCTTAGTTTGGGATCAGATGACGTTGTATGAGTTGACCCAAGATATTTATTTTTATTTAAATTTCGGACTCTACTAGTTCGTAAAAAATAATTTCAAGTTATTGTCATGTCTTGGTCATACCACTCTCATACTGAATCATCTCTCGAGTAATGAGTATACACATACAATAAAGCAATGCTATACCTACGTACCTATTCCTAAGTCAAGCGAGAGTCTTACCACAAAATAAGGAGAGTAGTTCTACATTCGAAGGTCAGGTTTTTTGCGGACGCGGTCTGGTCATTGACCCTGCCAGGCGTAACGATGTGATTGTTATGCATGAACCAACTTTTGCTAGGACCTGCCAATGGCTAGGTAGGTACTACTTGGTAGACTCCTTTAACACCTAATACGGAGAAAATTAAATTATTTCTATACCAGTACCTATGATGTTGTTATTTACCTAGGTATGTGGTATAATTGTAGCGTAACCCCCAAGCGGCAGGGTAGGCTATTACCCTGAAATCCCTAAATCAAGGCCCTAAATCAAAGGTGGCCTTGAAAATTTGTTATAGAATTAGGGACATGACTCTTGTTACACCTTTCTTTTTTAAGGTTTGTGTCCCTGTTATCCGATAAAACTCTGTTTTCAATATTAATTAGCTTTTATTTCACTTATCAAGGAGTCATTAATGTACACACAATAGCTTGTTACTTACTCATTGTCATTACCTACCTACGTGTTTTAATTAAACTTCAAACATCCAAGATGGACGCACATTCATAACTGATCAGGCTTTTAATGACAATACAATGAACTTCAGTAACTTATTTTTCTTGTGTATCACAATAATAAGGTGGATATTATATTTCTGGTGAATCATAACCTACCATTAAATTTATTAAACCAAAAAAGTGTATATTTGGCCTAGTTTTCAGTCTAATTGAGCAAAGTACTCTTTAGCATGCAAGATAATCGTACAATGGCTTCTAATCATGCCGCTGACCCCAAAATTAGAATTTCTGTTGCTTATTTGAAATTATTTTATCTGTTTTATTTGATGAGTAATCTAGAACACAGCATAAGATATCAAAATAATGAATATCGCTTAAAAATAATATCGAGAACTTGCTATTTGATTGTAACCTAACCTTGTTAGTATGTTCAACTTTTACCGAGATTGACATGTCAACCCCATCCTGTCCTTAAATCATGGTAATGATAAAATTTATCATTACCAATTGAGGAGCAACAGATCAAAGTGTTTTAACTCCGTTAATGTAACTTTTGAGATAAAAGCATAATCCATAATATTTTTAAGAGAGGACAAAAACAAACAACTTTGTATTGTAATAGGGTTTATTGGAAGTCAAATCAGCAAATAAAACTGAAATCCACATACTTCTTATTATTAATTATCAATAAAATTTTACATATTTTTTTGGATTTAATACATATTGATGCATTAACCATAAAATAATACTGTTTGATGTGGCACATTTGGGATTTAATACAGTTTGACATGGGTGTGAAGACTATTACACACTGAACTAAAATTTACTTATTTCATCCTCCTCTTCCAAACAGTCACACATTTCCTGCTGTTCTTGATCTGAATCGGTAACACCATCACCATCACTGTTTATAATTTTTTTGTAATATTCTAACTCCCCATTATCAAAGCTAACAAAGCCGGATCACTATCACGGTATCTGAAACAATAAACATTATGACATAAACAAAAACAGGCAAATAACCCATTAAAATAAATTACTATAAATGCTGTGATAAAATACACAAGTGCGAACAACACTTACCTTGCTTCTTTACGCCGAGCTCTTAGGTTTTTATTACGTGGCCGTTTTCGTGAACCATCCGAATGTTCTCCAACAAATATTGATTCTTCCATCTTTACATACGATTATTACCATAAAATAATAACAAATCTATTTTATTATTCAAAAAACATTAACACAACAACAGTGACAACATAACCGCCAATGTTTCCTGTCATATTGACATCGAGTGACAAGTGACCACATACAATATAGTTTGTTGCGTTCAGAAATGACTTGTACTTGATGTCTATGGATGTAACACACTTTGTTCTAGCGACAAAATTTAATACACTTGGATATGGCAACGAACCTGGATCTAATATCGTTTGAAACGGTTACTACTTTTGGTTCTTTTTTATAATAAAAAGTAATACAGTTTGATGCGTCATAATTTGACATGAGTTTCAAGGTTTGAAATAGATAAAAAATCCGTTCTGTATTAGAATAATTCGGTAGGTGGAGTTAATACACTTTGATCTGTTACTCCTATACTGTTACTGCAAGAGCCAGACATACTTTTCATTGTCCCTGGATAGGAGACATATCGAAGTAACCAAGAGAGAAAAAATAACTGTCATAAGGCTCTATATTATTAAGGTTTAACCAATTTAACACTACCTACCTATGATGACAGAACTAGATCAAAGACGAGAGTATAATTATGTATCTATTGCTTTTTATAGGTCTCTGAATACGGTCTTAGAAAATAAAATACCTTCTACCTACGAAGTTCCCACCTAGTTTGTTTAAGGATAGCTCGTTCATTAGTAGGTAAATCTTTCACGTAATCATTCACTTTTATTTCCCAACACAACCCATCAGAAAATGTTGCACACCTTTAACTTGATATGTAATAAAGTACGAACAAAGTAAGCACTGCAACCAAATATTAGAAATAATCACGGTTTTCCACTATCTTTTCTTAGCAAGAGAAGAGCTGAGAGAAGTGTCTCAAAGAAAGTTAACCACACAACCTTAATTTAATTTCCCAATATATTTCCATGTATGTCTATGACCTACAATGATGTATAAAAACCTGAAAGTTGCCAGATAAAAAAAAACTTGAAGTAATTAAGAAGGCTTCGTAATACATCTATTACACCATACCGTATCGATTAAGTTTCAAATACCTATAAAAAGTGTTCAACTATTTTATGGCAAAATTTGTAGGTCAATAAACTTTGTTACACATTTAGATCCAGTTCTAAACCTTGCGCATAGCAATTTATGTTAATAGGAGAACGTGGTGAGAAATCGATAATGATATTGATACAAGCAAAATGTTACGAACTCTTGATAGAGGTACTCGTGACCCTTCTTAGTTGATAGTGACCTTTTTGAACCTACTTACTATATACTTATTGACCTATCTTCTATGTCATTTTCTATACAAATACATAAAATTGAAGTGTCAAAATAACCGTTTTTACTAAATGCTTATCTATACTAATATTATGAAGCTGAAGAGTTTGTTTCTTTGAACGCGGTAATCTCAGGAACTACTGATCTGAATTGAAACATTCTTTCCTGTTGGATAGCCCATTTATCGAGGAAGACTAGGTATAGGCTATATAACATTACGACTAATAGAAGCGGAGCAGCAATGAGAAATGTTGAAAAAACGGGCAAAATTTACGAATACGAAGTTTCGCGGGATAGCTAGTGAAAGTATATATGTATAACAAAAACATTTTTTTTCTGTGTCTGTTTGTGCCCGCTAATGTCTGAAACGGCGGGACGTATTTTGACGGGACTTTCATTGTCAGACAGCTGAGGATGTAAGGAGTAACTTAGGCTTTTTATAATCACGCTAACTTTTATAGAACGAGCAGCATTTCAAATTCACGCGGACGAAGTCGTGGGCACAGCTAGTTGAACATAAAAGTCATAGCAACGTATCCATTTTTTTCATGGCAACTCAAAGACCTATAGGTCTGGTCAGGGGCGTACCTATGTTATGGCCCTCCTGGGCTAGGCCTACCTTTACGTAGGTCCTAGTAGTAGAGGGTCATTAGAGTACAAAAAGTTCCTTTAAATTCAACCTAAAGCGATAGGTACAAAGAACCCTTTTTTGTATCTTTCGCATTCTCTTATGCCATGAAGAAAGATGGCTGGATTCTGTCTTGCGACCACTTGTCTATAACGTCGTCTTCTGCACTGCAGTTTTGGAATTAAATCAAAGTCTATGCTTGTAGATCAGGTTTAGCCATCTATATTATCATCTGTCGGCTGTCAGACTCGTAGGTAGGTACACCACACAACCCAAGAATGTCACGACGACACCCTTGAAAGACGAAGATTGACCCATTAATTTTTTTCTGTTGTATGTAAACTAGGGAAAATGTGTCATGTTTTCAATAACAGATTGTATAATGCCCAGGAATAGACCAATATTTTTCTTCATTATTAAATGGTCTTGTATATCTACCTTTTATAGCTGTAGGTACCTAAACATGGAAGGTAATCCCGTAATACTTAGGACTGATTCCCGATAACGCAATAGGCCTGCATTTTGTAGGTTTCTGATGCTTTGTATGTGAATAATAGAACCGAGTTTCCCTCGGTGCATGTGAAGCGTATTGAAACTCTTCGTAATAACTATTTGTAGGACTTCTCTGGTATATCAGTGCCCTGAATTCCCCGACATCGACACTTTATACGTTCTTCATAAAACTTTTTTGTGTTTAACTCTGTCAATAACTCAACACTGTCATTAAAGTTATTTTAATAAGGTACTGGTATCTTGGTGTTTTCGTATTTAAAAGTAACTTCTACGGTCAACGATTCTATATGACAATATTAATTACGAATTAGGTAGGTACATTATGTACCTACTTTTGATTACGTACCTACTTTAGCAGATATTTTTTCAACATCAAGTGGCTATTGACGCTAAATCCATAGCAGTATCTGGAACCGGGTCTAGAATTTGTGAAGACGTCTTCTTTTTGTTCGTCGGAATAAAATATAGGATCTCGATTCCTAAATTAAGACAATGAGGTTACCGCATAAATCCAAACACAAACCTGTCAACAACTATAAGTGACACGACATACTTGCAAACAGTTTTACTGGTTTTCTATAATGTTTTCCTTCCTCAAATTGATGCTGAATTACAGCAATAGGATATAAATTTTATGAGTCACGACAATGACGATTCTGTGGGGTAAGTTAGGGGTTTAGTCACCTTATTTAACTGACCTGACGCCCTCCCGTAATTTGAATACAACTTCAACTTCTCCACCGTTATTATTTTATTGTAAATCAAAAATGTATCAGAATGCATATGTACTTAAGTATTAAGTATTTTCTTATAACGCCAATTACAAACACTATTTATATGGGTACTTATAGGAGTGAACGACCTATAGTGACATCTATCTGCAGCTATATTTCGCTCACCAATTTAGATTGTGTAAGGTGCTTACACACACTATCTTTTACTGCTGAGTCTGCTGACTTACGATCTGATTCACTACAAATGGTGTAGATGGCGTTGTTTTAAGTAATTATTATTTTGCTTTTTTTTAACTGTTTAATAGATTCGTCGTCTATCTATGGTAATTAAAATGTTAATTCATGATGTAGGTACTACATACAAAGTATTTTATAAAATGAATATTATTTTTAAATTTCGTTCTGTTTTGTCTGTAACGAGAATATAATTATGTAAACATTTAGGTAGATAGCAATACATTGGTATTTGAAAGTATGGTGGTTCTTTGCGATGGCCTTGAGCGGCTAGTTGTCGTGGTGGTGGGACGGTTGGCACTTGGCACCCCACGCAGCAGACGTTCCGCTAGGTGCACCCGTCGCGCTCCGCCAACTCGCCGCGCCACTGACCCCTGTACGTCCACGTTATACCTACAACTCCCCAACGAAAGTTCCCTTAATAAATTACTAAACGTGTAATAAACCAACTAACATCCGCAGGAAGCGCGCCAAAGGATTTTTAGTTCGTTAACTGTCGAAATTACGTGTGCGTCAGCGTCAGGTTAGATAACCAGAAGAGTGTATTTTTTTTACCTTAACCTTTAGGTGATACTTGGCTTGGTTCATTTTTTTTTTTTAATAATTTTAATAAAATTGTACACACCTTCTTACCTACTATTTTTTGACTTGGTAAGAACTTACCCATATGCTAACCTAGAAAAGAAAACGCGAATTCTTCGTTGTTGTTGTACAAGTAGGTATGTTGTAAAAGACTGATAGCGTCAATACCAAAGATGTGCGTGGACTTATGACTTCAAGTTTGCTTATTGAAGTAGGATTGTTTTGGTTACCGCGGTCATGTTACATTCGAATGGTAATAGACGATTCGGTGTCATTTGTTTGTAATAGCACAGGTGGAATGGTTGTTTACACGGTGTGCGGACTGCGGAGCACCTCTCAATGACTCGCTACTGAAGGGGCAGGGGGAGCGGTGACCTGCTGGCCGTCCTCCCCTCGCGCCCTCCTCCGCGGAGGCACTCAGCGCCGCGACCGGCGCACGCGCAGAAAGCCGAGCCAGTTGCCCGCCGCGCAGCCTCCAGTTTGTTTACATCCAATAAAATAAGTGACGTTTCCCCCCTTTGCTATTATATTTTACACGAACTTCCGATGTATTCAAATATTTCCCAGTGCAAGTGATACACCTGTGATTATATTTGAATCAGTGAGGCCAATTTATAACTACCTAGTTGTTGTGTGACCAATGTTTCCATTTTGTGCTGAAAAGCATTGTGCCATTATACGCTTTGGCCAGTTAGTTTGCATTTGCACAAAAGTTGCACAGCTGGTTCCGGTGATAATATAAAAGACAATGGAATGACGTTTCTTTACTTTTTACGTCATAGGTCCTTAGATATTCCGTTATCAATAGCTTACAGAGATTGTTTACTTTTATCCACCTTCATAAGTTCTAAAATGAAAATTAAAACGTTTGTTTCGCACGACGATGCTCAAGACTTAAAAAAAATACTAATGGCATTGCACTACTGAAAATTCACAAAGAATGCGATCATGTCTGTTAATTGCATGTTGCGTGACTAGAAGTAAAACTGATGTTCAGCTCTTGAATCATCAATAATAATGAAACAATAGATCACGTTTGGTAATCAACAATAAATGTAGGTACTGTAGTAGTAAAATACCTGCTATGTGATATAATGGGGACATAAATATTAGGTATCTACATGTAGACTCAGAGTAAGTGAAGCATAACGTGACCGTTGAACCATTTCCGCGGACCGTAGGTGCTAAGGACCTAACTGCACCATACCAACCATACAATAGCACATAAGGAGGTTTCAACTTAACACTTGTGCCTAAGTATACGCATACATTCGCCCTAAATCAAACATATTTTACGAAACCTACTTTAGTAGTTCTATGATTTTTCGCTTTGTACCATAATTGAATTGTATACTTACCTCTTTTGAAATAAAATGATATTGCATTGTCATATGAAGGTCTACTCAAAACAATAAATTTGCAGTTTGAAGTTGTTTGCTGACAACGTCAAAAATAATTCTTACCTTGCATTTTATCAATGCACATTTGTGTTATTGGACCACGATTAGTAACTATAATTGCAAAAAGTGCGATGTTACGAAAGTATGGTCGGTCTCTTACTCTTATGTGACGTAGGTACTCTACACTCTACCTATATTAATGCTGTAATTAGCTGCGGAGAATGATGACGCAGACAAGTGTCAATCACGAGAATTTTCCATCGTTCTGAAAAAAAAAGAGTAGGTAGGTATAGGTTACCGAGTGTAGCAGACTCTATTTTTTCTAACGTTTAGTTTGAGACTTAGCTACTCATAGCCAATTGACCATTCTAGGATTCCCTTGTGTTATTTCTGTATAATTATGATAGGATACTATTCTGTTCTCTAAAAGAGTAACTTTAAGAATATAATAAAAACTTACTTTCCTAACTAATACCGTTGGCGAAATATCGGTAAATTGAAGTCGCTTTTGAATCAGCAGTCAAGTATATTTATTAGAAATGTATTACACCAATGGCGGCGTCAATTGACATACTTTATCACTGTCTATTCAATAATGACTAAAGAAAATAAGCTATTATTGTAAATTTCTCATAGCGCGTCTAACTACAGTTACTAATCAATATCATTGCCACGGGTTGTACCATGGCATTGTTGTTTGCAGAATGGTAACATAATAGTTACTCTGGCGCCGATCTAGATACCCAGATCTCGAGGTAGAAAGCGCGTGCAACTTCGCGACACTCTTTGTAACTTGCTTATCAAGCGTGGATATTAATAATTATTTTATGAATATTCTTTTAAATCCCATAAGAATAGCTCTATATTTTGAAAACTATTATAACACCTACCAGGCATGGGATTATAACTTCTTTTGTTAATTATTATCCGCAGTTTACAATTAATTGTTACAAATAAGACAATTAAGTTGCTCAGTAATGCGTATCTTATATCGTAACATAGTATAAATGGGATCTCACGTAATTTCGTTAACTGCCACTTCGCAATCGTTGACAATGGGTTGCTGTTTGAATAGTGAAGTCAGTGAGCCTTAATCATCAATTGTTCTCTGTGCATTCAGTTAATCCATAAATTTAAGCGAGCTATCGTCTGATATTTTATAAATTCCAATATTCAAGGAACTACGCTATCGTCTGCAACACGATGCATTGTGCCATTTGACGTGACAAATAGCTGTTTTAATGGCATTTTCTCTGACCTTAAAGTCTTTAGCAATAGTTTTCTCGTATTACCTTTAGAGGAAATGTTATTCTCGTCGTAAAATTTCAAAACGCCGTGACAAAGGTATGCAAACCGGCGGAGTCAACGTTTTGCGAGCTATGCGCTAATGTTCACTATGTGGTAATTATTCCTGCATGTTGCATAGCCTTCAGCTACAAACCAGGAGTTTTGCACAGCATTTTATGATATACATATATCTACGTTACATAGCGCATCATCGATTTGGAATGTTATTTATTGGATAGAAAAATGTTATGTCATCATTAGAATTGCTAATCCGTTTTAAACAAATAAGTATGCTTATCAAATTGTATGATTTGCTTAGCAACATGAAGTAAGATCAAAAGTAGGTTGAGTTGTTCTAATGAAAACATATCGTAGGCCAAATTACAAAACCATGCATCCATATTAAATTTGTTGCCTGATAAAAAGATAACTAGTTTAAAAGGGGCACTACTACTTTTCACTTTTTGTTTCTTGTATCGTTTTTTATTTAATTTTGTGATAAAACGGTTACTTATGTGGGCTTTAAAATGTACAAGTTTTTTCTATATTACGTAACATGGGCCTCTTCAGTGGGCAGATTGTCACAAATTGTATTTTATTTGTAATCCACGCCTTAATCAGTTAGATGGTGCTTTTTATAGCTTGTCGGCATGGTAATCTTAGTTCGCACTTCAAAAGCCTCTCTAAGTTTTCCGTGCGCTGCAACCTGATCGTAGATATAGCAGGCACATTGTGCTGCGTGGAAGTGAAGGTAGTAGTTTGGAGGGGAGTGATAGTCAGATAACGATGGCGACGATAACACTGCGGAGGCCGCAGAGCGTTGTTGTCGCATTCGACTAGTTTTTTTTACACTTTTTGCACGTCTCATTATAAGAGCCTGTTGATCGTGTTATTATTTTATTGTGTATAAGTTCGGTATTGTCCGTCAGTGTAATCGGATTTTTTTTAAAATTCATTTTGCTATGAAATTATTTCCGGCCAGTTTGTTTCGTCACTAGTGTATTTTTGCAAGTGCAAACATTACCCTGCAATATTTTTTTTTGGATAACACAATAGTTAGAAAAAAACTATGACAATGTGTTGATTTAAACTGTGATTGAGTGCTTATTTGTGGTTAAAATGAAAGACTCCACGCCTCGATGCGAGGACGTAGCTGACAAACTGGTGCGTCTGTTTGGATGGAGACAGACCTATCCTGTGCAGAAACTCCAGAGGAGTATACTTCCCCAAACACCGGAAAAGGTAAGACTTATCCACCAGAATGAATCGTCTCTACCAGCACTACATTGTACAATTGCTTGCGACTAGGCTTTTATCTAATTCACTTGGTTTGGACTTACCAAACTTTGTAACTGATGGAATTTAAATAAAGGGGAAGGTGTCAATACTATTTAAATATCCAAAACGGCGTCTTAGTCTTATAAAAAATATTATCACCAACCTTTTGGCTTCATTACCAAAATCAGCTTTAAAAGGTATCTATTAACTTCTTACTCTTTATGCTCTCCTTCAATGTCCCATAGAATTGGGAATTACTTAACTTCAATCATGAAAAAAAATATAAATTTAATACATTACAAACACGCCTGCAAAAAGATGGCAACAAGATCCCTACGTTTATATAACATGCAGTCGGAGCCATTAATGTATCTCGATGAACTTAGTAAAGTGCCTCCGACTGCTTGATATTATATACGTAGGGGATCTTATTTCCATTATTTTTGACCTTACCCTTGAGCCCTTTGATTTGATACACATACCTTTTGCAGTATAATAATAATAGCTTTTTTTCCACACCTCTTTATTTTGACATCTCACAGCCGCCATGTTGGTGTTTTCACAAACAACAAAAAAGGTAGGTACCTACCTATTTTGTTTATTTAAAATGTCTGATGAATTAACTGTATTCGTGCGTCGTGTACCAAAAATAAAAATTACAAGAACCAATTAATAAGAAATGCAGCTTGTAATATTAAATATATAACATAATTAAACAATATTTTGCTTAGACATGTTTTTTTCAGCTTAGGTACGTAGGTAGGTACAATGCAAAATGTATAAACAAACAATAAATAATATTATTTTCTGTTTACGCAACGCACGTGTAAACGTTTTAAAGAAATATCTAAAATGTTTTAAAAGTAGGTAAAGCTAAAAATAAAAAAAAGTGTCATAAACATTAAAAAATGAAGGTCCTCATAAAAACGTGCAATCGGTGCATAATTTCGAAGAACACTTGGGCAGTGAAGACGAATCCAACGACTCTTACTCGTATTTGTATAAATCCGTCTAGTGGTTTGAAATATATGAGGTAATAAAGAAATTTTACATACATACATACAATATACGCATCTTCCTTGCAAATCGGGTAAAATAAGCATGTGTTTATAAAATTACAAATGACGAGACTAGTTTTTTTTTTCAATAAATTTGGTCTTTAATATTAAATTAAAAATCGTTTTACGTAGTAGGTACTACTCCATCATAATCATTTTTGTTAGATACCGTAGGTTATTTTAGGCGAAGTTGATGAATGGCTTATATGTCATTGCCTATAAATACATTAAGATTACTAATTTCTTTATCTCTACGAAGTTTTATAGTTGTTATAAGAAAAATTAACAATAGGTATAAATTTCATAATAAATTGGATAAACGATTAAGTAAGTAGTTATAACTGATTAAGTTAATTAGACCTGAAATTAAGACTCCGTTATAGTTTACCGTAATTAAGAGATGTGAAACGATTTTAGAACAGTTAGGTTTAATGCAGAGCATATTAATAAACGATTATTAAATAGGTAGGTATGTACTCTACTTAGTAGTTTTTTGGTTTCCCTATGTAACTTCGAAAGGTACCTATATTATTTCTATACATTTCGTTCATAATGCAATCGGCTATAGACCAGGAAGTGTAGCTACGAAAGTACTTAAACACATTCGAATTTTGATAACAGTTCAGTACAAAGCAGGTGTGTCCTTTGATAACAATTTTATTATTGTAAGTACCTACCTAAATATTCTAGACCAATACAAGATGCAAGTTTTACTACAAAAGCGTTTAGCGTCTTATTTTACTGGTTAATAAAATGTTTATATGTACATATGCCTATTGTAATCACTGTATCTGAATAGAGGACGGCCTCAAATGCTCGGAAGTCGTTGTTGTAGTGACCTAAACAATCTATTGTCTTACCTATTTCTTCCCCAAGTTATAACTCGAAGGTTTAGTCTGACCAAGAATAATGTACCTACTGGTTTTTGCTATGATGCATTTCCCCGTAATCATAAACGATTTTACATACCTACCTATTTGCTGGCGAAAAGGAAATATGACTAGTGAAAATGTGCAAAAAAATGGAAATGTTGGAAAATTTTATTCCAAAGAAAATGTAACATGACTAAATGTTAGAAACTAATACAAATCGGTATAATAGCAGTGTTGTGTGTACTAATAACTTCCTACAATATCGCGATGTGGTTATGTACACGTCGTGCTATTGTTGCCAATTACTTTCACGCAGTAGGTACTGATCTGAAAGTGTTGGAAAGTAGGTACTTCATTAAATCGCTTGACTGTAACTCGTAGTGAGGTAATTACGTCCGTCGCGATGATACCTTACTGTCGAGCCATATTCACGCGACCAGACCATTGAACCCTGCTTGCGCATGAGTTTTATATTGAGTAATCAATTTTACAGTAATTAATTGATGTTACTTAAAATAACGCAATTAATATAATTTGCTACTTATGAGTAAGTACAGCCGTTACGAAATTAATTGTAACTAAATCAATTGAAAAGTAAAGTCAGACAGTTTTTCGTAAGTCGTAATACTAAATATAATGTAGGTACCTACCTAGTTACAAGAAGAAATAAACACAACTCAAACTCGGCTTAACTAATCAGCTGTTAAACCGGTAATAAGTCTTATGTCAAGTTGTATACATACTTTCGTCATCATTTCTTAAAATGAATGTGTAAACATTAGCTTTATAAATGTCTCTTTTTCCTATCTAATTCCTAATTTATGGACGTAAAATACAAGATTTCATTAATCGTGTTACAATTATTTCATTATAAGCAAAATTAGATTGATAAGTAGATGCCATACTTTTATTACACTGCAGATAGATAATCGTCCTTGCCGTAATCAGTCGCATTCCAAACAAACTACGCTAACGATGTGTATACTTAAATGTTCGTACCAATTATCTGATAACAGCCCTACCTCACGTTCACCGGCAATAGGTATTACCGCCAAGATGTCTAACATACATCAACTATTATTAAAATATATATATTACGGGTCTTAATCGCGTGAATAATTTAAGGTTAAATCGACCGTATTGCAACGGCCGTGGTCACGGGAAGTCTTCCCGTGACCACGGCCGTTGCAAGACGGTCGAAACGTCGGGCAATAAACAAGGTATTTTACCTTAAATTATTCACGCGATTAAGACCCGTAATATATATATTTTAATAATGTGTACAAATCGCGAAAGTTTATCAACATTTATACATCAACTGTATAATAATTTGAGTTCTCGAAAAAGCTTTTTCCATCATGCTTTACAGGATTAGTTTGAGGATTCATTTCAGTGGGTACACATTTAGATAATAGGTAGGTTAGGTACTAGCAGGTGCCTGCAATTTCGTTCGCGTGGACCGGATATTTTTCCGGCATTAATAGTAGCCTATGTGCTAAATTTAATCCAGATTGGTTTAATGTGTGATTAGCTAAGCTAACGATCATCCTATTATCCAAACTTAAGCATTTATTATAGTACTAGCTGTCCCGCGCAACTTCGTCTGCGTACATTTCCCCCGTTTTTGCAACATTTCTTATTGCTGCTCCGCTCCTATTGGTCGTAGCGTGATGTTATATAGCCTATATCCTTCCTCGATAAATGGGCTATCTTACAGAGAAATATTTTTTTCAATTCGGATCAGTAGTTCCTGAGATTACTACGTTCAAACATACAAACTCTTCAGCTTTATAATGCTAGTATAGATATAGTAAGATATAATTATTCGCCTTTCATGATCTAGAGAGCCATCTTCCACCTAGAAATGTACTGATGTACAATTTGGAGGTTCATGTGTAGATTGCATGTTGTATATTGCTAATGTGATGGGATGACACTGAAGGCGAAACAACTGCTGTCTCTATCATAATGGCCGGATGTACACCTGTACCACCTACATAGATCAATAAATATTCG
Organism: Herminia tarsipennalis; assembly: GCA_945859575.2. Lineage (NCBI taxonomy): Eukaryota > Metazoa > Arthropoda > Insecta > Lepidoptera > Erebidae > Herminia > Herminia tarsipennalis. The sequence continues at coordinate 15,741,264 of OX243840.2, forward strand.
ATATAGGCAGGTTGATAAAGCCTGATAATCATATTGAATCATAGTTTACCTATGTAGAAGTATTTAAACATTGATCTTTCAGCTAATATTGAATCAAAGTCGGGTTTGGTTTATTTGCAATGATAAATGGATAGGTATTTATGATTGAACATTGACCGAGCCTTTTTTAAGTTAGGTTTTAGCTAGTGGACATTTAGCGGATTATTAATATTTGTTAATAAAAAAAGAGCACGAAACTCAAGTATTTAGGTAAGTTTGCTTGGATTAATCTCTGCTACGACTCTTTATCATTTGACTATGTATTACATGGTGGATATGGATAATGTTATCCACATTAATTAGGTAGGTATATAATGTCTATATTTATAGTAATCTTAATTTTCATTTTCTTGAAATCTTAAAATGAAGCTCATCTCAAAACTTATACCAAATGGAGTACCGATTATAACGCTAAATTAATACAATAATTGCATTATAACGCCATGTCGAACGTCAAAGTCTTTATAGGCTTGCTGAGGGAACGCTCCATTGACTCGCTTGCTAGACAATATATTATTGTACTTATTTTGTGATATAATGTAATCAAAAGTTCAATCAAAAATATTTAATAATTCTACATACAAAGACAATAGTTTTCATTTTCATGTAATAAAAATAGTTTTCACTCTACATTCTACGGAAAAAACTGATTGTTACTTAATGCACACATTTGCGTGATATGTCAATAACAAATGTGGAAAAACCACATTGTTAAGGATCATTTGAATAAGCATAAGTAGTTATTATATACAATAACTGAGTTCTTACGTACCGTAACTACACTATCTACGTTATTTGCTTAGGTACATATAATAACGAGTGGAAGTTACTTCTAACACGACTATGCTCGGTTTAATTAAATAATTTGCACATAAATTTGCATAGATTTGAAATTATTAGATGCTGTTATTTTTTAATGATGACTTAGAATCGTTATTTGCTCTGCCTATTGCGAATTATTATGTATCACGCCTCAATTTTCTACAGATATCAAGTAAATTTTAGGCACGTACATACCTACATATTCCAAAGTGATACGACGACGATGACTTTTCATAGATGAATAGATGAACAATGAACAATATCTAATTTATAGGCAGACATTTTTTAGAGGTGTGCCTACACAAAGAGTTGCATTTGGTTGAATGCGACATTCAGATCTTTCCCAAACACTACTGGCACTGATACTGTAAATGGGCTAGCGTGACGCTTACAATGAGGCGTACGACCTGCTCGTCTCCTCATTTTGTAGTATAAAAACTATACCTACTGTGGAACTTCAATAACTTTAATTCGGCCAGTCTTACTGACTTCATTATCGTGTAAGTTTTTATTTCAAAATAACAGTCCTACTTTAGTGTTAAAGTGGTTCATAAAATGCTTTACGTGTCAGTGTATGTGGGTGTCGCAGTCATTACCGCACCGTTATTATTTGTAGCGTCCTCCTGAACAGAATAGCTCTAGTTAGTCACAGTCAGCTACGTCAATACAATATAATATTATAATGAAACAATGGATTTATTACTTTATTTGATGATATCTTTTGTTTAAATCGCCTTTGGGCAGTTGACAAAGTCGCTGTCTTGAAAGTATCGCGTGATTCCTGCGCAAAGCGGATCCGGCTTCGAATGATCTCAAGTTTAACTGGTAACGTGGTTAAATTTGAGGTTCGGTTTACTTCGTAGAAGTTGGTTCTTTCACCAAAGGATAGTTTAAAGCGGACAATATTGAACGAGTGAAACAGTTACAGACGAAATCGTTCCACTTAAATATGGTCAACATTCTCTTTAAGGATATTTTTATATATATTCTCTCTTCGACTCGTCTGTCCTTTGGTTGTTATTAATTGTTCTATGAAGTTAAATCGGGATTAACGTTAATTAAAAATGCAGTGCTAAAAAAAATATTTACTTAGTTAGATCTACAATTGCAGGGTCATTCGTCAGTCATCGAAGTGTTTACCATGTTTTGTATGTTTGTTGTGTGTCCATACCTACCAAATGTCGTCATTTTTCTAAAACCAGTCTGCGATTTAGCTGTAACATTAGGTTAGGTACCTACGCATCTACGTTTCTGACTCTCGATATATTTCCTATTTTTATAATTTGTAGGTAGGTAATCTTTGAAAGTATAGGCCACTTTTAATCCTTTTTTTTTGGGTTTTAAATATTACTATAATTAAGGCAGACTTTTTCACTGTAACCACTTGATCTATTTAACTTCATTAACGTATCCCATAATATAAAGCTGTTTTGTCCTATTATGATGCCAGGGCTTTCACGTTGAGATAAAATTCATAAATAAACTGGCTGTCGCCCGGGAATTTGCCTGGTAGTTGATTTTAGCCCCTGAAGGTTTGATTTATCACTTTCGATCAAAACGTGTTGCTTTATATTCAAACGTGTTTCCTTATTTTACAGCCACAAGGCTTATTACAAAATTTCACAGATCTAACCTCAAAACTGGCAGAGTTCTATACAAATTTGCAGCCCCTATTACAGCACCAAGAGTTGGTTATCCAAAAAGTTTTTAATTTAGAAAGCTAAATACGAAATTTTACTTATCTAACTTCAAATCTGAAGGAGTTTCATACCAACTTGCAACACCTATTTTACCCCTTAGGGGTTGATTTTTCGCAATCGACAACAAACAAACATAAATAAACACTTACCTACTTATTTATGTTAAACTTAAAAGCCAAATACAAAATTTCACAGATCTAACTTCAAAACAGATGGAGTTACAACATACAAACTTGCAACCACTACTCTACCGAACGGAACGCAAAAAATCGACTTTTCACAAGTGTAGTATTTTGTTTCCTAAGTGAATAAATATTTTTTTATTATTAAACATGTTTCTTTATTTAAAACCAAAAAGCCAAATCCTAAATTAGCAGATCTAACTTCATAACTAAAGGAGTTTCATACAGAATGGCGACCCCTAAATTACCTCCTTAGGGTGGATTTACCAAAAACGCTTTATTTTAAACGAAAAACCCAAGTACGAAATTTCACACATCTATTTAAAATTTTCTAATCTTGTGACAGAGTTTTACATACATAAAGCTGCAACGCCTATTTTACCCACTTAGGGGTTCATTTTTCAAAAACGCTAAAACATGTGTTTCTTTGATTTAAACGAAAAAGCCAAATACGAAATTTCGTAGATCTAACTTCAAAACTGACGGAGTTTCAAATTTGCAACCTCTATTTAACCCTCGAAGGTTGATTTACAAAAAACGCTGAAATACGTTTTTCTTTATTTTAAACCAAAAATCTAAATGCGAAGGATGGGCAGCAACATCCTTCGCGTACTTCAAAGTCTTACTGCGATCCAATCCTGGAGGTTTTTGCCACTCGCCAAGCGTGGCGATTATGGCAAAAACCCCCAGGATTTATAATACATAGGTTCTACTGGGGAGACTCATGCCCAACAATGGGACATCAAATGGGTTGATATGAATATATGAATGTATTCAAGTGTAGGGATCAAACCCACGACCTCTGGTTTAGCAGTCAGTCATTTACTTATTATTAGGCCTAATAGATTGATATTTGAAATCTATGCTAATATCTATACTAATATTATAAAGCGGAAGAGTTTGTTTGTTTGTTTAAACGCGATAATCTCAGGAACTACTGGTATTTTTTTGTTGGATAGCCCATTTATCGAGGAAGGCTATAGGCTATATAACATCATGCTACGACCAATAGGAGCGGAGCAGCAACGAGAAATGTTGCAAAAACGGAAAAAATTTACGCATACGAAGTTGTGCGGGACAGCTAGTGTATTATAAAGCTGAAAAGTTTGTTTGTTTGTTTGAACGCGGCAATCTCAGGAACTACTGGTCTGAATTGAAAAATGTTTTTCTATTGGGTAGCCCATTTATCGAGGAAGGCTATAGGCTATATAACATCACGCTACGACCAATAGAAGCGGAGCAGTAATGAAAAATGTTGCAAAAACGGGGAAAATGTACGCATACAAAGTTGCGCAGGACAGCTAGCTAGTATTTGATAAATATTAATTATAATTCGATATCGAATGTTTTCCACAGACACGCTCACGCGTTTCTGATGAAAACATTTTGGTGCACTTAAAGATTCTTTAGATATGGATTCCCTTTTACTTTTAATGTATGGAATCATTAAGCTATGAAATAATCGCACAGTGCATAACTTTTTATTACTTCGAACCGCAAACCTTGAAAAATATATAGTTAAATAGAGGTTGAGCTGAATAATCGTTTACATCGTTTATTTGCGGTCATTGTTGAAGATCTTTCTAATCGCGTTTGGCTTCAGTAGAACCCGTGCCGCGGCGCCGCGCGACTGTCACTTCAGTGCGAGAAAACTGCGTTGAAGAAAATATTCTGTGATAAAAACCTCATGTGTGCGTGTTGTGAAATAAAGCCATTTGCACAATGTCCTTTAAAAATGATGAATTGAAAAACTTCAATGTAAAAATACAACTGGATTGTGTTGTGTGCGAATTGAGACCATTTACAGCAACTTTTCTTTAACTCCAATTGTCATTATAATGATTAAACCGCGGCCTTAGCAGACACGTTTTAAAATATTTTTATTATATGTGTCTGGTATTCATTGAGTGTTTGTATTAATACTTACCGGTAATGAAGTATCAGCCGAAGGTGTTTAAAAGAAAAAGGAAACGGATAAGCTTGTATGCAATGACCTAGTCTAGTACTACTTGTTTTCACGTACTGATACACTTCATAATATTTTATCAGTTTTTTTTACCTTAAAAAGGAAGTAAAAAATAAAAAATATTTATTTTTAATTTTGTCTAGAATTTAATAAGAGTTTAGAAGTAAGATAAACTTATGTTAAGTAAATTGTTAGTGCAAGGACCTAAAGAGTGTCTAGACAATAATATACAAAGGTTCCACATAACACACAGTAGTTAAGTAAATCGTGTACGATGAATGCAATGTTGATTTGCATAACAATTTCGCGAGTCGCCTTGAGGTTATTTGCTACAAACCGTAGATGACCACACACTCGACTTGTTACTTGTTGACAGAGATTGATCGAATATTTTGACCAAACTATAAAAAAAAACTTACACTGGTTAAAAAATCAACATTCATTATTTCTCATAAACGGGACTGTGTTTATTGGTTGGTCCTTTTTTCACGGAACAGAGTCACATACAGGTTTTGGCTGATTTTATTTAGAATTTTATCCCAATATACGCACCCTGCGGGAAATCTTTAACGTTGGAAAGACAGTATAAAATTAACTATTAAGATGTATTTGGAGCAAGTTAATTAACAGTTAATTGCGGTAGTGAACTAGTGAAGGTATTTGTTTTTATCATGGTACCGATTATAAATTCATTTCGTGCTTCCAGCGATCTATAAAAAAACAAATATGATTCAGTCTTGACATTGACTTGCGTGTCTGATACTGCATGAGGTGAAATTTGAATTAATCGGTTTATAGAAAAACCGATGGCATATGTCTTGAAAAGAAAAATACTGTTAAATATTTTTTTAATTATTGTCTGTAACGAACTTGTAAAGCAAATGTACTGAAAGTGTATTAGGTATTTCATTTCTACTTTGGGATTCTCGCCCATAAACTCTAAGGACAATTATCGACAATGTGAAGATAAATTGATTTAATTTACATTTTTACTGTTTATAATAATAGGAATGTAACGCTTTATATTTTATGAGCTGGTACACAAAAACTTTGTATTGACGCAATGTGGACCATTAAACATTCGGCACACACGTTACAGTCCATAAAGGCTTGCATTTCCGTTGGCTTATACCACGTTAGGGCATGGACAAATCAGTCAACTTAGATAATACTTCATGAATAGTCATTACTAGGTCTTGAAGATTGCCATCGTAATAATAAATTGGAATTGTTTTGCATGTTGTCTTGTATTTCTAAGATAGCATGCGTGCCGTTAAGCAGTTTTCTTAAGCTGTAGGATGTCGGCAAATATCATTTTTCTGTAACGTCTGAGTTAGTCTTCCCCGAAGGTAAAACGATCGCGTGCGCGGACGCCGAATGGTATTTAACACATTCTTGGAATGCAGGCCGCTAATCACGCGTCTTTCTAGAACAAGTTACAACTTCACTTACAGTTTTTAGTGACATTTACTTTACAAACAAATACTTCTGATAGGTACCTAGACCTTATTTCCCTAAGACGTCTTGTTTTGGGGATATTTGCAAATTTCTAGTTAAAATATGTAAGGGAACTTCGGCGTTCATTTAGGTACCTACTAGCATTTTCCTGTAGGTTTATATTCCTGACTCATAAAGTAGGTATCTACTTGAACCATGTGTCAGCTCATACGGGGTATACAAACCTTTGACAAACTTTTAATTTTTATGTCGAATAATTATTAGTCCAGCTCCCTGTACCTACCATATGAACAGATGTAATCATCTTGGTGCCACACTCATTATATCCGAACTAGGAGGTTTGTACTAGATACAGTTCTGCTTTAAAGGTAAAATGAATGACATTGTCTCTTATGGGTGTAGCTCTAAGCATCTGGTGCAAAGCACGTGAGTACCAGACTGTGTTTGGTCAGTGGTGCGCGAAGGCCAAGGCTTCATTCGCGCCACTGACCTGCCCTATAGATTCTAAACACCAAACGTTGCGCGCTGCTTCAACGCTCCAGTTGTTTTTTTAAACTAATAAATCTAAATTTACGTACTTAATAGTTTATTATTTTCCTAGTATCAAAGAATGTGCTCGTTTCACGGTTTCGATAAACGAAGTTAGTGAAATCGAATTGTTAAGTGATGTGGAAAATATAAATGATGAGGTGACAAGTGTTGTGTGTCGGATGGCATCCTGGATCCATAATGGATGTTGGGACTACGGAGCCCGTTCCCCCACCAAGGCTAAAAAAGTTAGCTCGATTGGCCGCTTCGAAACAACAGGAACGAAAGTCTGTTACTTGGGTATGAATTTGAAATTATGATTTATGAATTTATTAACTATTTTTCTAGTCAGAAGTACTTACTATGATTTTAAATGATAAATTAATTTCTAAGTTTCTTTTCATAGTACAAACTACAACTACCTATAACTAACCTAACGTAAAAATAAATTGGAAAAAAATCCATTGAACTCTGCAGGCCTGTCTTTATGTTCAAATAATACGATTCTCGTCTCAAAAAAATCTTTTGAACATTTCGCAGAGGAAGATAAATGCGCGCAAATAAAACGCTTTTGATACGAGAGCACGGTGACAGTCGAACAAAGGCAGACGAATAATACAGACAAAACAGTGGAAGATCACGAATACAAGTGTGGAGCATTCACTTGATTCACTAGGTTGAATGGCGCGAACGCGTTTGCTTCGTGGCGTGGGAACGTCATACGTTCCTGTTTATTATCTTGAGATAAGAAAAAGTCACAAATTCGCGAGACCAACAAACACAATTGCGCATTTTCGCACATTGTGACAGTTACTTACTTCTTTTAATTTTCGCAGCCAGTTTTGATCCGTTATGTGTCGTGAACGTAGAAGTTCTAAACAAGCAAGCAGCATTGTATTTAAAAGTAGAGGTTTTGATGATCATTGGCAAAAAAAAGCTAGGAAATGTTTTAGGTAATTAGCTATGGGAGATTTAGGATGGGCTTACACAGGCAGCCTGAAGCAACAGCAGCCGAATGCTTCAGGCTCCTACTGTGTGCAACTACAATCTTCCACTTATTGGAATATACAAATCCGCTAGAGTCGAAATGCCCTCCCTAATTCATTATGCAGCTGCAGCCTGAGCCGATCGAAAAGTACTGCTTCAAACTGCCCTATATGGACATATGCTCGCTTTTACAGAAAGGTAAATAGCTGCGCCTGAGATGAATATTTAATTTTACATAACACGTGTAATATTTAAATGAAAAAATGTAAAATTTTAAGCAAGTGGTGTGATGGCGATGAGAATCGAACAACATCATTACCTTCTACAACAAATATCGTCCTACACACGGTTTAAAAGTCAATTCAATGATGCAGATGTTAGTTACTCAATGGTTTGAAGTCTGTAAGGTTACGGTAAATGTCATTGCGTATTTAGACATAATTACTATTCTGAAACCTAAATGAATGAGCTAAAAATACGTAAGTAGGTGTATAATTAAAAATAAATTATGTTTAATTGCTTACATATGTACCTACGTATAATTATGACGCCTGAAGGCCTACTCTCTTTCTCTAGGAATAATGACTATTCTTATTAATTTTTGGGTAAGCACAGGAAGTCCGAACCCAAGTTTTCGGGGATGAATGGAATTATTATATTACCTACCAGCTCATTTTTGATCAAAACTTCGTTTTCATTGAATTAATTAGAGTAGGCCTCCTGTAAATTCTAGTTCTTCTTTATGCCAGATCAAGGTTCCGGTGTATTTTCATTTCTAGGTACATCCACTTTTTTGTGTTTACCGTAGTATTTTCTCTACTCTCTCTCTCTCTCTACTTCACACCCATCTGTTATCCCAAAAAAGACCCAAAAAATTTAATTATAATGTTTTTTCCACAATACTGGCACACGCTTGGCGATATCAAAATTTATTGTATCTCTTTAAATGCGTTAATAAAAATACAACTGAGTTGAAAATCTCCAATTTTGACTCTGCTAAAGTATAAGCGGGTGCCTCTCTATTTTAAAAAGTAATAAAAATGATATTAAATTTTTCTTTTCCATCTTTTCTAGGGTCCAGAGACATGGGTCGGCGTTCGAGCTTTACGCGCCAGTTCGGGGGGTATCTTGGACCCTGACGACCGAGTGCGCGATGTGGCGGATGATCGGGAAATTCTAACAGCTGAGTGTACCAGTCAAGCTCCGCAGCCGCGCGCCGCGCAGGCAGATGGCGCTAGCGGCTCATCAGCTGGCACCGCCTCCCCTGATATGTTTCGAGTAAGTACCTACCTTGTATTCTATATTTATGTTATTTACCTTCCATAGACTTATAGACCAGGACTGCGCCATCCCTTTCAATTAAAAAGTAAAAATTGACTGCAAAGCGAAAAAAAATCGTTCCGCCTTTGACAGGTATTGTCCACAAACTAGCATTGTCTCTTTCTAGAGGTGGTCAATGTTGTGAGGTTATGGCGTAGTCCTGTTCTCTACGTCAATGGTACACCCAGACTAGGAACAACAATTTGTGGATCACATAAAATGGTATACCGAATTGGAATTGAATCCACAACGTCTTGCGCAGCAGTCTCACCAGAGAGCGTGTACATATTTGTAAGTCTTACAAAAATCGCCAAAATCATTTACTTACCCGACTGCGGCGAAGGGTTTTATAATAATAATCCTTCGGAACACTGAGGAATACTCGTAGTTGTACTTCACCGTCGCGTTATACAAATACAATCATAAGCATAACAAAATTATTAGTCCGCAATTATTACCGTATGTACTTCGTAACAATAGGCCATATGTTAAGGTAGGTTTAGCAGGTAGGTAAATGCCTACGGAAAATTCTCACGTTGTTGTATACAGTCAGCTATTCTTATTCTTTATGATTACCATGCTTTTTATACAATTCGTATCAGAAAAGTGAAATAATATCTACTTACAGGTGAACTACGGTTGTACCTACCTTTTCTAATGTTTTTTTTTCTATTCTCTCCGATATTATTCGTTAGAGATTATGGCTCGCACATTCTCAAGTTTCTTTTCTTTCTAATTTTCTTCTTTAAATCACAAAGTCTCGTTCTTGTTAAATTCGTCGCATCTTTATCTTTTTTGTAATAAAACTTTAAAATCTACCGAATTTCTTCGTCTTAAACGTTCATTTTGCTTGCGTGAAAAACAATTGAAAAATGGCGGGAACTAGTTCTTTTTTATTTATTGCATGTTCAGAATGTCAACATTTAATGGTATTGAAACCAGCCAGATACATTCAGTACAACCAAAGAGGTTTGATTACTAACAATACTTTCAAAATACAAAAATGCTTTTGCTACTTTGCCCTACCTATTACTAAGCTAATAAAAAAAATACTTTAATCAGGAACGCACTATTTTTATCAACGTGGCTGAATAAAAAGATGTCAGTGCTATTCCCTAAGAAATTAAAAAAAAAATGCAGGGGCGGGTATTTCAAATTTCTTAAAAAGTTCGAAGAGAGAATCATGTCGGAACCTGTTGATAATCTAACAATTAATATTCTGTGCAAAGATAAAAGCAGGTCACATCGTCACAAGTCGTGTAGCAGAAATAAATTTAATTTGTCGTGTAGTTTCAATATGGGTTTGTGTTTCTCACAGTGTTTTTATGCAAGTAATCCTGATAAGGTATTTTTTTATGAATTCGATTATTATTTATTTAAAAGTAAAATATAGGTAGTCACCGCTTATGCATCTAATGCTACATAATTGCAAAATTTTACAAATAATTAATGTTTAATTTACTCAATAGAGTTTACCTACATAACCGGCTCATATCAATGTAGTTAAAAGTAAATCAATGTCAATTATAACCAGTTAGGTAGGTACTTATTGTACACAAAGTTGGTATTTTTGTTTGTTAGATATTTTTTTCTGTTTAAATGTGTCAAACATTTGCCCAGAAGGATTACCTAGTAAGAATTAGTAACGAATTTATATTAATTGTTACGCATTGTTTTATACCTACCAACGTACTTATGTGTGTACAATTGTGAGATAGAGGGGTCTGTGATTCAGTGGCGACTGAGCAGATCGAGATATCTGCGAGGTTAAGCATCGTTACCACTGCCGGTCCATGTATGGGTGACCGTTTTCGAACATTGTCATACCCCTCCGTATCTTGGAGAGCACAATAGTGCTCTGTGTCTAGTGAATAGTAATTCACCGATTTCGGCTATGGCGGTTAATTACATTAGAGACTAGCCAACTACGCAGGAGATATTATAGCGCACAAGTGTCTGCGCATACACAAGTGCACTCTCTATTCCCTCACTCTCATAGCCCAATGGGACGGAAATCCGACACGATCGGTGAGAGACTAGGCGCAGGACCGACCGCTTAACGTGCTCTCCAAGATACGGAGGGGTATGACAATGTTCGAAAACGGTCACCCAGGACCCTGGTGTTTAAACTGTTTAGTGACTGTAAGTGGCAGCCACACGTGTAAATACTCGTATGTACCTAGTAGATAACAAGCTGAAACTGGGCTAACTGGATTACGAGTACAGACTCAGAGCTCAAGCGGTGGCCAACCGTATTACGAGTACGTGTCAATACCTAGTTATTGAAAGCTTGTTTATCGACTTCAATAATCGCAACTCGCGAGGGTCAGGTGTCTCAAATCAGGTCTGAAGAAATCATTACGGTGGGTTAGTAGGCACTAGATCAAGTCTAAGTCCAAGTCTGCTTATTAACTAGCTGTGCCCGCGATTTCGTTCGCGTGAATGTGAGTGCTGGTGACTCCTATAGACATTAGCGTAATGATAAAAGTAGCCTAAATTACTGCTTACATCATCAGCTGTCTGACATTAAGACCCTATAGAAAGTAGCCTAAATTACTCCTTACATCATCAGCTGTCTGACATTAAAAGTCATGTCAAAATCCGTCCAGCAGTTTCAGAGATTACCTGGAACCAACAGACAGAGACAAAAAAAATTACTTTCAATAATATGCATTTAGTAAAACACTGTAATTTTGACATTACAAACAGATATTTCAATTTAATATAGGTAATAACACTAATATTATAAAGGTGAAAGTTTGTGAGTATGTGATTTTGTATGTTTGTTACTTCTTCACGTCTAAACGGCTGGAGCGATTTTTTTAAATTTTGTATGGAGTTGGCTGACACCCTGGATTAACACATAGGCTAATAAACTGCGGGTAACACCGCGGGGCACAGCTAGTATTGTATATATATATATATATATATTATAGTTTTAAAAAATCCGTTTCTCTCTATTCAGCAGGTAGGAGGTAGGTAACAGGGATGTTACGGAGCTTTGACTCCGGCTCCCAGAGGTCGGAACTTACACCTCCGACGCCGAATTAGGTTCCGATACTTTTAAATCGGACGTTCTAATCGGAGGTACCTAGCGTGCGGCGGCCGCTCTTTGAAGCTAATTTATATACCTTTTGTCACGGATTGTCTATGATCGTGGGTTCAAGTCCACACATTTATTATTATAATTATCCTGCATGATTTATAAATTGACATTACTACGAGTTGTTAATTTCAGTATTGACATTATTCTTAATGCTCCGTTAATTTTCTGGAATGTGGTCGTAATCAATTGATTACTAAAATAATTATATATTTTTTTTAAACAGTTTTTTAATTATGCCAAAAGAGGAAATCTGAAAAATGTAGGTGCCTAATTGGATTTTATTGGTAAGGCGTCAATGGTTAATGTAATCTTGTTCTTATCTTTAAGAAAGTCCTTGACCGATTAGTGCGTTGAATAATTGGATAATACCTACGCTTAAATTTACTAGTCACATGGGCATCCATCCGTTGGAACTTCATTATAGTAAATGTTTTTCGTTAAAACTAATGGTCTTGTGCCTAAGGATATGATTTGCTCTAAATAGAGATTTGCTGGCGAATTGGTTGTATTGCAGCACTGTTCGTTTGTATCTGATTCTGATGGAATAAGGTTCTTATTCCATCAGAATCAGATACGCTTTGAAGCCGCATTAAATATGAAGTCATTTTAAGGGTATACCTTACGTTATTCTTTTTGGTTTACATCTATTACAGGAGTGGGAGTGTGTCCGACTGCTACGCAAGAGGTCATGGGTTCAATCCCCACTCAGGATAAAACTTTGTGTGGTCAGCACGATGGTTAATTTTGTGTCTGGGTGTTATATCTATAATATATATGTATTTAGAAATATATAAGTATGTTTATCGGTTGTCTGGTTTCCATAGTACAAGCTCTGCTTAGTTTGGGATCAGATAGAGTTGTGTGGGTTGTCCCAAGGTATTATTATTATTATTACATTGGTATGGTAACTTTAGAATTCGAACCTAAGAGCAGCTGATCGTTGAGAGTGGAAAAGGCTGGGGAAGGCCTTTGTTCAACAATAAGGTGTCTGTAGGCTAACAAAATATGTACGAAGTTTATTAAATGGCTGTTTTCTTTATTTAAAGGGTGGTGGCGGCGTTGGAGGCAGCATGAGGGTGCCAGACACCGACTCGTGCGTAGAGGTGGGCGCGGCTGACTTGGAGGACGGTGCCAATGGTTTACAGGTTCGAAGGGGCAGTGAACCTACTTTGCATCAGGACACATTGCCGCCTCAAAGACAGGTAAGGAGTTATTCAACCTTTTGACTGGTCCGAAATTTCTTTAAATTTTAAAATAGGTACTTGGTTCCAATAGATTATGATTTCTAAGACTGTTATTAGTATTTGAAAAGTATTAACAGTTATTTCTAGTATTCACGATACTTATTAATAGATATAACATCTACCTAATTAGCGACTACTTTGTAAAGGGTTAATATAGCCATTACGTAAATTAATTATCATTAGTGATTGCCTAATAGAGTAAGAAGGTTTTAAAGCTATAAAATTACGACACTAAGTGCAATTTCCTTAATGTCTTCTTACGTTTAAAAGGTGTAACATTCACGAGCCACGTCTGCTTTGGAAATAGGATCTGTGGCTGGAAATATCCTAAATAAATATTACATACATGTTTACATTTTGTTGTTAATTTACGTTGGTAAGTAAAATCCTACTTACCTACAAAATAACTAAGTAGGTGCATGGTGCTTTTTACTATTAAAAATTCAATTTTGTGTAATACTTAAACAGTAAAATTAATTACAATCTAAAATGTAGTACTTAATGTAATGTTGATTATACTACACAGCAGTCAATGGCTCGAAAATGTCATGTTTCAAAATTACTTACTACCTTGTCTTTGATTTAAAATAGAAGAAGTCAGAACATTTGCTAGTTAAAATGCTGTTACTAAAGTATTATGAATAACTAGCTGTCCCGCGCAACTTCGAATGCGTAAATTTTCCCCGTTTTTGCAACATTTCACGTCGCTACTCCGCTCCTATTAGTCGTAGCGCGATATTATATAGCCGATAGCCTTCCTCGATAATTGGGCTATCCAACAAAAAAAGAATTTTTCAAATCGGACCAGTAGTTTCTGAGATTAGCGCGTTTAAACAAACAAACAAACAAACATACAAAGCAAACAAACAAACAAACAAACTCTTCCGTTTTATAATATTAGTATAGATATTAGTAAAGATGAGACTAATATTTAAGTATGTTTATTTATTTTCCATTGTAGGTGTCAGAACAGACGAAACGCTGGTCAGCCGCCGTGGTATGTCGTGACGATAACAGCAGAGTCACGCAGAAGGTGCACCCACTAGATGGACGGCCGCCCGACCCTGCGCCTGACAGACACGGCCACTCCGGACAGCACTTCCAGAGGCAGTCCAATAGACTGTCTATGCAGTTTTCTGGACCTGGGTATGTTATAAATTCTGTAATACTGGTTTATAGGTGATTTGATCTGCTTATGGAGTTTTCCCCATATTCATAATAGTTGACCCGACCTGCGCAACTTCGTCTGCGTCATTTTGATACTCAGCTCCTATTAATCTTAGCGTGATGTTATGTAGCCTATAGTATAGCCTTCCTCGATAAATGGACTATTCAACACTGATAGAATATTTCAATTCGAAACAGTAGTTCCTACTGAGATTATCGCGTTCAACCAAACATACAAATAAACAAACAAACAAACTCTTCAGCTTTATAATATTAGTTAATATAAATACGTAAATAACAACATTTTACTCGTAACTAGCGAATGTTTTACCTTTGTTTTTATTAATTTTGTTGTCTTTTTTCTTACAATTGGGCATTATTTCCTTGTCATTTTGACACACTGGATATTACACTTAGCCCAATATACCCCAGAGCCCTATAATAGAAGACTAAACATTCACTAGTTTAAAACTGACATAAGCTGAGATATACTAGCGTAGGTATCCTAAGTATAAGAATACTGTGATGTCTTACTGACGTTCTATTTGTTTTTCATGTGGGATTGAATCACCAAAAATCCATTCTTAGGTGATGTTTCCTACCTATAAACACCCGTCAAAATCAAGATCAAGTCAAAGATTTCATGTCAGCAGATTTAAAATGAATGAACTTTTTGCTTAGTTATCTTTTTTAAGAAAAAAAAAAAAATTAATCGTTCCTCCGCGTAGATGGTATCACCATAAAAGTTGCCTGTGATGGTTTAGTGCTTTCGGACTTCATAGAACGATGTTGTTTCCAGGAGTGGTGTATGGTTAGACGCGGCGGAACGTGTTCAAAGTTACGGCAGTAAAAGTCTTCCGAGAGACGCGCGGAGAGAACCCCTCGGTCAGGACACACCTGTCAACAATGTCAACGACCATCAGAGTCATAGGTATATACTGTTGCTGCTGCTTATAATAATAGCTTGGGTTTCCAAAAAAATATATACTTACTTTTTTTTTTTATTATTCGAAAGGTATAATAATCCGGCTCCCAATAACGTCACCTATTTTTACCCGACTGAGGAAAAGGGTTATTTATGTGTTTGACGTGTATGTATGTAGGTATGTGTGTTCCTTTGTGGCACTATATGTATAGACTAAACGCGTGAGCCGATTTAGATGATTTATACGTTAATCGATTCGTATTAATCTTGCGAGTGTCACTAAATACATGACAGCAATCAAAATTCAAAATGGCAACAGCCAGACGCCATATTGTAATAGAGAAAAAAAAAAGAAACAAGATAACCATAAATCATGCAGTCGGAGGCATTTTAGTTAATACACTGGGATTCATGAATTGATTTATTTCAATCTTTTTTATTTATTTTTATCTTGTTATTTATAAATAACGTACGATTTAAAATTGTGATTTTGTAAGTATGTGCTGTGTTGGAGTGGTGTTATTGCAATTGAACATTAGTGTAAGTGGGTTTATTAGGCATTTAGTAATTTAGTTTTTTACACGTTTACAGGGTAGAAGACATGTTAAGGTGGGTGACTGGAGTCAACAATGTAGCGAGCGTGCATCCTGTGCAAGAACGTCCACTTGATCTCTTACCTGAAGGTATATTATAAATTTTCTCATATTTATCTATACGAGTATTTCAATCAGTGGCGGAGCCAGGAGGGATTTGCACATGATAGAGAAAACTCCAATGGTTTTATCCCTTTCCCCTTCTGTTAAAAGTATCCTAGTTATCCCGTGTACGTTATGTCCCTTATAATCTGCCACTGAATTACCTCAACTTACATTAGCATAGATTTGACTGGACATTATATAATGTCAAAAAAAAAGACTGCATCATCAATGCAAAAGATGACAGTTTTTTTTCTCTGTGAACAAGATGACAGTTTAGTTTGCCTCCATTTTCACAACTCCAAGTTTATATTAAAATGCTTATAATTTTTACCCGACTGTGCAAGAAGGAGGGTTATGTTTTTCAAATGACTTGTGTGTGCTTGTCTCTTTGGCACGCTCTAGAGCTTTAAATTACTTGATAGACTTTTAGAGGATTTGACTTGAGAGGTATCGTTATCATTTATATTCGACTAAAGGGATACCTTTTTTACTCATAATGATTTTTGTCCTATTTAAAATTGTCATAATAAATTAGGCATAATTTTCTTTGTCATAAAAATAGTGTGCCATAACTGGTTTTTAGCATACTGTGTTATTAAGCATAAATATTATATATCCTATTATATTTATTCATAACTTTGATATGCATAAAGTTGTAAAGCATATTGTTTATTTGTCTAATAGTTATTATAATATTTACTTGCACTATTATCATTTATACTAATAACGTTTGCCTTAACAACTCAACAGTAATAACTTTTATTTGCCATAAAATGACTTTCCATAGCAACATATATCATAATAATTAGTTTCCATAAGTAACACGTCTCATAATCGACTCTTGACATAATCAAAATTTGATATAATTATGAAAATAATACATAATATTGTTAGGTCGAAATTAATTATCTTTAACACCCCGACTCAGAGCAATCCGACTCGGATAGGTTAGGTTAGAAGACTAAGGCGGGAGCGAAGCGAAGCGGAGCTCCCGCCTTAGTCTTCGTGTTAGGTTTTTTTTTTTAAACCACCCAGAAGTAGGAGCCCCGCGAAGCGGGGCTCCGTCGAAGATAGTACAATTTTATGCGCCTACATGTTTGACGATAGCAATGTATAAAATAGTGTAATATTGTTATTAAAACTTTTGTAGTTAATTTTTCGGCATATAGTTTGTATGCTTATAATAGTTATGGTTATGCGTCGTTATGCGTAAGTAAAGTTATGCTTTGGCATAGTATGCGTTTTAAATATTATGCTTATAGTGATTAGGATTAAAAAATTATGATTAAAAAAGTTATGACGCATGAGAATTATGCGTAACTAATATTAGGAGTATAAACATTATGCAATGTTAAATTATGACATAAAATCGTAGGAATAAAAATAGAGAACCTCGACTAAATTGTGAGACTTGTAAGAGTGGCACTGGTACGATCTAGTCTACCTTACGGCCGTTGCAATACGGTCGAAACGTCGGGCAATAAAACAAAATTATTTAGCTTTAAAATTAAACATTTACGCGATTAAGACCCGTAGCTTATAACATTCTATAATTACAAATCGCGAAAGTTTACGAACATATAAAAAAAAAATGGCGGATTTTAGGTGCCAAAATATTTCAGTTGTTAATTTTAAGTACTTGGTTTTTGTTTTGCAATAATGTAGCCTGTTTTTTTTTCAGTGGGCAGCAGTGAACGCGCTATATCAGGCATGGAAGTACCCGTAACTCCTACAAGTAAGCCTTCGAGCGGAGGTAACCACAACGTATGCGTGGCGCTGGTCAAGGGAGAGAAGGGGCTCGGCTTCACCATCACCACGAGGGACAACCCTACTGGAGGACACTGCCCTATTTATATTAAGAATATTTTGCCTAAGGTATGAAGTGAGGAATTTATTTGATTAGTTTTGACGTGATAACGTTTTGTAAATCAATGACCGTACACGTACGAAAAAGTGTCTAAAATAAGTCACGTTATTGATTGGTTGCTAAGCAACAGCGAATAGCGATTGCAGCGACAAACTAATGTTATTGATTGGTTGCTAAGCAACGCGTATGGCGATATGTCATCAATGTTTTCTTATGACGTAACTAGGCCGGACTGAAGTAGGCGACAAGTGGTTGCGCAGATGCATTTTTTGGAAGTAAATTGTGACGGGAAGCAGGGAGCGGGGCGGTAACTAAACCAAGAGGATTAGAGATGCGATTACGCATTACATTGTCATTATTAATGTTATTATTATTATTCATGTTTTTTTGTGATTATTTTGGTAAAGAAATTGTTTTTCAAAGTTTCTTTATTATTTACTTTACTAAATTTAAACTTTTATGAACTCATTAAAATAGTGTTTTTATATTGTTGAATTAAAATTTTGTTAGTATTTTTAATCGATTAATTGTTTTCGTAAGTAATTTTAGGGTCGCATCTCTATGACATGCGCGAAAGTGATAAAAACCTAACTTCAATCCGGTCAAGATACGTTGATCGTACTGTACGTAATCCGACTTTACAGACAACGATTTATTAACGTAAGAACCTTCTACAGAGTATTACAAAATTAAAATAAATTAATTAATGAAATTGGTAAAGTCGTTCTCTAGTTATATCGTGACCAAGGGAAATAGGTATTCATTTTTATATACAAGGTTATTTTTTGATATAGTACAAAGCTCAGACAACCCAAAAAGATTTTTATTTAAAAATAACATTTTTAAAAAAGAAAATAAAAATATTGCAAACTTGCATAGTTATAAGCCATTCAAGTTGTCTTGTATTCTTCGCGCTATCGTTCTCATTGCATCTCGTAGTACCTAATCCATGGTTATTATTGAAAAATAAGTGAAGATTACATTTCACATCAGGTTGTGAACAGGATTTGGACTGCTTAATGATTTAATAGAAAAATATAACATGGTCCAAAAAACTACTGACTACTACTACTACTGAGCAAACTACTTTTAGGTTTACACTATACCAAGAATAACGTTGTATATAGACTAAAACATTTTTTTCTTTAACGTTTACATCAATTATCAATTAACTACAATAAAGCTGGCTTTAACGTGTGGCTGGCAAGGTCTCTCCAACACAAAGGGAGGATCTTCCGACCAGGCGAGGTGATCATGCCTGACGGGCCGCGGCATTTGGCAGACGTTGGAAACTTGTATTTATAGTTAGCAGCTGTGAAAACTTCAAGCTGTCAAGTGACAATATATTTATATTATTATATTTGGCTACCACCACAAACGTTTACATCACTTTCTTCTTCTTATTCTTGGAGTTTATGGCAATCTAACCGTTTTAACGGCTAATTTCTGCCATTGTCAAGTATTTATGCACTTATTGCATGCACATAGTCTCGTTCTAAGTCAATTAACACGTATTCAAATCATTTTTTACAAGTTAAACTCGGAGCTGTAAAAATATTTTTACAACTCTTTACATGACTTTATTCTATATCGCAGGGTGCTGCAGTATCGGACGGCAGACTGCGCGCGGGCGACCGGCTGGTGTCCGTGAACGGCGTGAGTGTGTCGGGCCTCACGCAGCAGCAGGTCGTCGCGCTGCTGCGGAACACGCCCACGGAGAGTACTGTCGAAATTGTCGTTGAGAGACCGGCCAGTAATAGGATGCAGGTATTGTATTTGTTTTAGTGAATTTATGCTAGTAGATTGTTGGCTATTTATGACCGTACCATGGGCGTACGCTGGGGAAGGGATTTGGGGGTTGAACCCTTCACCAATTTCGGTGGGGGGCACCGAAATTGGTGAAAGGAAGGTACACAGTACACATTTGGCTAGTATTTCGTTATTCGAGTAGCCTGTCGGTCTAGTAGTTACTGACCCTGACTGCTAAGCCGGAAGTCGTGGGTTCGATCCCCACCTAAGATAAAACTTTGTGCGATGAGCACGATGGTTTATTCTGTGTCTGGGTGTTATTATGTCTAATATGTATGTATTTAGAAATATGTAAGATTGTTTATCAGTTGTCTGGTTACCATCGTACAAGCTTTGCTTAGTTTGGGATCAGATGACGTTGTGTGAGTGGTCCCAAGATATTATTACTATTATATTATACAATTAAATTGTAAAACTCTTTGATGCCACAATCGACATTGTTGTTTATATGCCATTTATTAAGTTCTTATCACTTATAAGTGTTAAGGCCAGTCAAGTATAAAAGTTCTTTTGCGCTGATGTAAATCATACAACGCAAGCAAGAAACACATGTTCTTGTTTGTATGGGTTAGAATTCTGGGGAGCTAGAGTAGTAGGCCTTCACCATATAGTTCTGTTACTCATTTAAATGTATTATTACAGAGGGTAGAACCCCAACAAAGTCCAACGAAATACATAGAAAAAGCCATCGGAACACCGCCTCATCAAAACTCAGTAGATAACAAATCAGAAAACGGGCGCGTATCAAGCATGGTGCACGCGATCAATCAGAGCAGCGCCAACAGTTCTATGCGAGCGAGGATACACAAGAGCTCATCCAAGGACGACCTCATCAACAAGGACCAGAGTACTGACAGTGCACTCGATGTCTTCAATACTTCTACTAATTCTGTAAGTTTTCTTCATTTTAAATCTTATCTTTATTATCATTGTGATGAATTGATATTGTATAGATTGGTGATTGTGAGACGAAATTAAAGAAATTATTATTATTATATATAAAAAAAATAAAAAAAAAAAATTGTGACCTCCTAACTCCTAGATAAACCTTAATTTCGAATTTTGAAGTGATAACGTTTTATAAACCGATGACCGGGTGCACGCACGAAAAATTGTCACGACCCGTCACGTTCCGACTGCTAATAGGCTGTATTAACGTGGCCGTCGGGCGCATACGCCCGGGTCCACTAAAGCTGTCACAGCCATGGTTGTTTATTACAATGTTATCAATGTCTTGGCGATTGCAGCGACATGCAATACAATTGGAAATAAAAAAAAGCTCTCACAGGCATGGTTGTTTATTACAATGTCTTCAATGTTTTCTTATAACGTTATCACGTAAAATTATCGTCCGTAAACGTACTTTACAGACAATCATTTTTTTTTTAAAGATAACTAGCAATGTGGGATTAAGGGTCCCACATTACTAGCAACCCTACTAACCCCTCCAGCTAAGCTAAGTGTTAGGAGTGGGTTAACGTCGGTTGTATGATGGGTAGGCTTTAAATCCGATGCTTTAGCCTTTGTAATGATAACGCTATGATTGTACTCCTAAGTACTCAGGAACTCATGATATTGAGAGCTTTTTGATATTGATTAGTATATTAATCTTAGTTGTTCTCATAATCCCAAAATAATATAACGCTTTTTACCATAATCTTTTGATTGTTAAAAATGAGGATAAATTGGCAAAATCTTTTTACTGAAGTCTTTCAGATTTAAAAACACTCATTAGAATGTTATTATCCTGTAGTCATATTTATTAAAGTCTAACTCACAACAGCTGGTTTTTGAGTTCCGTCAATAAGTACAGCCGATTTATTAAAAAAAATATATTTACAGGCATAAATTCATTGTGTATTTTCTTTCTAGTTCCTAGGTCTACGAAATCGTCTAATACTCCGACTAGACGTCCCAGTACACGACAGTGAGAAGGCCGGACTCGGTATCAGTGTTAAGGGTAAAGTGACAGTGGGACCTGACCCTCAGGACCTGGGCATCTTCATAAAGTCTGTGCTGAATGGAGGCGCTGCCTCGAGGGATGGCAGGTGAGAGTGACAACTTGCTTTATTTTTGATATTCGAATTCAGTGTTTTAGAATGAAGGGGGGGTTGATTGCTCATCTTATTCTTGACGGGAAAAGACCATAGACAGAGCATGGACTTGAAAAAAAATCACCACTCTCTAGAAATAGACAACGCGACTGTGTGGCAAGTACCTGCCTATTTTCTGTAGGTGTGTAATGACAATTTATTTATGTCAATATTTATTCATAATCTGTATTAACATGGACCAATCAGATTATTACAAAAATACAACTACTGGCCGCACTATGGTTTTGTCTCTCTCACGTATTGCAGCTTTTTATTTCATACCTGGAAGGGTACGCTCAGTCCAGTCTCTATGTCTATGAAAAGACCGATTAGTCTTCCTGTTCACTGCAGAATATCTTCCTGTGTAGATCTGTAGACTTTACACACTCATACATCCTTGATATTTTGTTGTTTAATTACGATCAGCAAAAAGATAACCCCCACCCAATAAATGTAACTTTATTTGTTTGTCAACAGATTACACACAAACGACCAACTACTGAGCGTAAACGGCGTATCACTTGTAGGACAAAGTAACGCAGAGGCTATGGAAACATTACGTAGAGCATTACTACACGCACCACCGCAAAGATCTGGCAGTATATCCCTCACTATTGCGAGAAGGACAGACAGTATGGACAGCCTAGCGAGGTGGAAAGACGACACACCACCAAACGGAAATGACACCACCAATTCAAATGATAATTCCCAAAACTTCAATACTGTCATATATACCTCGAATAGCGACAAAGAAAATAAACCAATAGACAATTTCCCACCAAAATACGACAATAACCAAAACGAAGGCTTCGATTCCCACGACGGCAGATCTAGCAAAAAGCACGCCTCAATAGTTACTATTAATAATAACACTAGTTGGGTTTCAAATCAGTCAGATGATAGTAAAGGTTATTTAGAAAGAGATAAAGATACGATCCCACATGACAATAAAAGAGATAGCTTTGAATGGAGTCGGTTAGATGGATGGAATCCTGTGATAGATCGGTTGACTGGTTTGAGGAACGAGAGCTATTATATGGCGACTCAGACTGAGGCGCCGGTCACCAATGGTCACCATTACAGGCAGAATCTAGGACATGTGCATATGTCGCGGTCACCGCCTGCTCATCATAATGTTATTATTGAAGAAGATTATGGTACTACGAGGTGAGTTTATTATTTACTTCTGGGTTATTTACGTTCAAGGTATTTATGTGTGATTGACTTATTATGGCTATTTTTATATTTTGATTCATTACGTTATCAAATTGTGAAATCTGTCAAAGCTTCCAGGTATTGCATAGGGTTATTGGTAACGTGACGTATTCCTTGTTTCCTTGCAATCATCATGGTCATGTGTAGTCTTTGAGTAAAATGCTTGTGACATACGGACGGACATGACGAAACTATAAAGGTACCGTTTTTGCCATTTTGGCTATGGAACCCTAAAAGTATTATAGAAATAAAAATTCCAGTGTCAATAAAAAAAAGTGTACAAAATAAACACTAATCCGCCTATGCGTTACTGTATAGGAATAGGTAATCAGCATGTATTTGTTTTAGTTCTTATACAAAAGTTACACATTCGGTCCATATTATTGAAAAAATCTGCAGCGCCAAAAAACGACTTCTATTAGGAAAACAATACATTTAATTAATAAAAACAAACTGCTAAAAGCATTTTTAAAAGCATGCCATCTTGGCGCATAAAAAGTTATGGACTCTGAGGTCATGGCAATCGTGACAGCCAATGAGGGCACAGCAAGTCTAATATGGACTGTTACTTCATAATTTGATCTGACCAATAGCATTCGTTTCAAATACCTGGAATCTCCCGTCCGATTTTTGGCCTTTTTAATACTTTTTTTTATATTTTTACATGCACGTTATTAAAATATATTGATGTAGACACAATTCTAAACCAATAAAGAAATAGATAGAAATACTAATGTGTTATCCCCCCAGGGGCAGCGGCAGCGGTTGCGGCGAGTCCGGCAGCGAGTCCGGCGCCGCGGGGTTCAGTCGCGACGCGGTCGGGAGACGCTCCATGTCCGAGAAGAGGCACGCCGCCTTGGACGCCAAGCACACCGGCACATACAAGAAGATTAAGGAGATAAAGGCTGTTAATGGTCAGTTATGTGTTTCTTTGTAACCTTAACGTTAATAAAAATATCCCAACAATCCATTAGGTAACCCGAGAACTGCCTATTCTTCTCAGAGCCATAAATATAACGCAAACCCAACATCTCGTTTTTGCCAGTAAGTCACTTCCACACTTTCGTCGCGCTAAATATGTGATCCCAAAAATCCTTATCTGAAATCGGTGTTAGTTGTCTTTTACAGAAGTCTTTATGGAAGTCAAGTCTAATTTGGGTGTTTAATGCTTAATCACAAGCAGGTATTGAGAGGTAAAACCCTTGAAACGGTTTAACGCTATTTTTATAATCACCCCCCCCCCTCTTTCGAAAAATAATCCTGAATATCCCTATGCAACAGTAACCGCGGCAACCGATATTTGTTGCAAGGGGAAATTCTTAAAACCAAAGACTACAATTTTAATCTTATATTGTTTTTGACTAGCGCTTTAATACACTTTAATATTACAGCAATGCTGGTGGGACCGTCCCTAGGAATGCGCAAGTCAACAAGCCTGGAGTCATTACAAACTGCCATACAAGAAAACCAAAGGAACCCTCGCAACGATCCCATATATGCGCGTGCGCACCCACGTGAGTTCACATTATCTTTTTAATTTTATATTTGATTCATTTTTTATATATTTAGCTGCATTATAACGCATAGGAAATTGAATAGAAAGAAAGAAAGAAAGAAATATTAAAATTTCGATGGCTTATCTTCATAATTGGGTAGATGATTGCAATTAAAAAAATAATTTGACATAATTTAAGCAATAGTATGTTTTAAAATAAAATGCTGCTGAAAACGGAACAAATGCATCTGTCCACAATTAAATTTATAGTCATCAAAACAAATTCTCAAAATAGGTATATGATTTCAATTTTGGGTATTTGCACGAGATCTCCATATAAAATCTGCGTTTTGACATTTCTTAAGTTGTTGTTTGACTAGTTGAAAACTTGCCCATTGAGTTTTAAAAACAGAGAGAGAGAACCCTTCAAATGACAAACGTTATCAAACATACCGTTCATACTATTTTCTGCTCTATGCAAAGGGAATTAAGTTGATATTTTATTTTTAACCATAACATACTTATGCAAATAACGAGTTTCAATCCGTACACTCAATTTATGGTTCTATTGAAAAATTCAACCCCACTACAGACTATTCAGAATGACCAGTGACCAAGATATTACAAAAGAATTTAACAAACAGTCCATTGAGGTTGACCGGACCAGTGTTCAAGATATCACAAAAGGAAACAAAAGATATATTTACCGCATGACCTTTTGATCGCCAAAGCCCTAACCCTTTTATAACATAACCCTTATTGTTAACCGTTGACCCAATGAATGATAACAATGTACATTGTTGCAGCGTTGAAGCACTGGTTGACAGATGACAACAATGGACCGGACATCGTCAGGGGTTCGCCGCAACAATCATCGTTGTCAACGAAAAAACCCTCCATACTTAAGTCATTATCTACTATGTTTAGGTAAGTTATCTTGTTCTTTTTCATAATTTTAGGGGGGTGGAGGGGGCAACATCTGATTCAACCGGCAAAGTGTATGTAGCTCTCGTGACAGGGGTTGCATTTGATTGAACACCGATACATCAACCACCACCGCCGAGGGAGAGGTGGGAGGGGGTGAGAATGGCCAATCATAACACACTGGTCTGTTGTCAAAATTTTCAAATTCGCCAAAAAAAGTTGTTTCAGTCAAGTCTGTTTCTATGAGCGCGATTTTATGAAAGGGATGGAAGTGAGGAAGTCGGGGAAGTTACTTGATTTTCCCAATGCCTCGCGCGGTGCAGGAGCTGACCGCCAGATGTTAGGTACACTTCTGTAAGGCACCTGTCCGATCAGTGGCGAGAAAAAGAAAACGTACATACTTAAGTAGATCCCGTATAAACAAAAGAAATACAGATATTAATAGTTGATCGCTCACCGGTCCCATTGCCGGCGAGTACTCGCTGTATACTTCATCTCTTTTGTTTACACGGACGAGATCTACAAAATACATCTGCTGTACGTTTCTTGAGCGATAAATAGCTACTCTCGCTCGTCGTAGTTGGTGGGACAGGTGCCTAAGGAGCGTTTGTATTTTAAATTTATTGGAAGTGTAAACGGTGTTATTAAAATACACTATATTGTATATATAAACAAAAATAAATTGTTCATTTTAATTAAAACGTATACCCACCTAAATGTACAATCGGCCAAAAATGTGGTCTATCACCTACAGTTGAACTTCATTTGTATTTCTTTATTTAATTTATTTAGGAAAACAAACAAATGTACAATAAAATTAATATCTTACTAACTAATGACATAGGCTATTGCACAATCCACAACCTTTCTACAGTTTACTATAGAGATACAGTGAAGATTATGTTTCATTAACGTCTTAGGTACTAAATTACTACTAATATCAAGTTAGTAACACTCAGTAAGATTTTAGGCTCGCTCTTTTAAATCTATTTTTTATTAACATAAAAATATCAATATCAAGGAAATGTTCATTATAAATCTTAACCAATCTACGGATAGGCGCCCGCTCACCCGCATTTGTGCGACAAGTTGTTGAGGCAAAGAGCGCATTATCGTTCTTGATAGAATGTAAAATATATTATTAATTAGTTCTGGACAGTCGAACTTGTTATGAACTAGCCCATGAAGCATGAAAGCATGTACAAGAAAGCGCCAAGATTGCAAAGTTGACTGTTTAAATTTAGTTAGCGACTCCTCATAAGTTGAGCAGCTTTTATTACATCTGTACTGTCATCTGGATTGTGGTGTGTATTCATAATAAAATAACAAGGTTTATTTTCCTTTGCAGTAATATTCTGACAGTAATAAGGTTCGACCTAAACGCTATTTTTATTAAGTTTTGTCAAAATTGGTAGGTTACTTTCTTGGCCGACTGTACATGATGTATGTGTTCCGCTTCCATCTTTACGTTACAATGATTTTTTTTAAAGAATATAACGAAAAAATACAGGGTGGTACAAAGTTTACCGGGACAAGTAGTTTATAAATAAAAATACATTATGAATTGTATTTATAACAGGAAAGGCAAGCCACAGAAGAAGGCAGAAGGAGATATATACGGCAGATCACAGCCGGGCCGAGCTTCAGAGAAATCATTGTCAAGAGAGGCACTAGAGAAGCACAACAGGGTAGACGAGAGGGAGAAAAGTGAAGAAAATAGTTCTACGCAACAGAGGTGAGTACAAATCTACAGCTTTGCCACCCGGTTTTACCCGTATCCATTGTTTTCATCTCTTGGGTAACGTACGTAAGTACGTTTTTCGAAAAAAATATAAGATTGTTTTACAATAAATTAAATGTGAAAGGAACTTGTTGAACAGGACTTTATTACATTTTACCCCAGCATTGCTATAGCGTGAGACGCTCGAATAAATATCAACATTAGCCCTAAGTGTGAGTACGATGGAGGGGGGGGGGGGGTTATACCACCTTAATTACCCCCAAATAATGGGTATTTTACCCCTGCGGGGATAATTACCCACAGGTTGGGTTAACCCAGATAATAGACTAAGTTAGTAGCTATTAGTTCACACCGTGGCATTTTTCTTACTTTTTGCATTCTAAATTCCGTTGTAACGAATTCGTCTAAGCGAAAGGTCCATTTGATGGGATATGTATAACAGATGAATACTTTCATTTCTGTACTATCCTGGCACTGCTCCATTTTCTTGTGGTCCCTGGTCTCCTTATATTTTTAAGGAAGTGAAATTCAACACAAATTGGTCTATTACTGTGAACCCATTTGTACAACAAAAAATATAACTCCAGCAGGTCAGAGGCGGCCCACTCGCGGCAAGGTAGCAGCGGCAGTTTAGGTGAACGCGCGCACAAGTCTGACAGACGAGCACCGCCTTATAGAGCACCTCCGCATCAACAACATCCTGTGAGTACCTATATGATATATTTTTTTAAAATTTAGTGATGACCGAGCTCTGCCTTGTGCGAGTAGAAAAAAAAAACTGGCAAACGAGTTACTGTCCAGCTTGCACGTAAATCGGCCAAAGAAGTGGTCTACCAGTTTTGACAAAGTTTCCTGTGTAACCAAAATTGCCTTAAGGTTGAAGTTAATGGCTGTTACAATACAATTTCAAGGGAAAATCAATCTTGTTGTTTTATGACGTGCAAATGAACTTCAACCGTAGGGTGATAGACCATATTTTTGGCCGACTGTACGTGTTACTCGTAAATTACGTCTGCTACTGCAGTGCAGTTACTCGGCAGACTGACTTGTACGATAGCTCGCACTGTGTAAACCAGCCATAACGAGTTGTGAGAATGGTTCCTAAAATCAAAAATTCAAACACCCGCAGTGGGCCCGCGTTGTGGATTGGTGCTGAAAACTTTGACTACACTGCCATTATAAATCAATATTTTTTTGTTTGTTAAAATTGAAACAAGACCGTGTGTGAGACATTCAGAGCAGAGCCGTTTTGCCATGTAACAATTTTATAACACAGATAAATAATTGACTGTCTCTGTGGCGTAGTGGGAGTCTGTCCGACTGCTACGCAAGAGGTCGTGGGTTCGATTCCCACTCGGGACACCACTTTGTATGATCAAAAAAGTTGTTGTTCCTAGTCTGGGTGTACTTTGTGTCCGTGACTTGTATGTTTGTAAAGTCCCCCGCGACACAGGGCTTGTACCTTACTGCGGGAGTTGTCTATTTAAAAAAAAACTGTGCTTTGATTTTATTTTAAATAAATAAATATTAAATGGCTAACAGTATCACAGTACAATCTAATAAAACTATATAAACTTAAGTCCTAATACTTAATAGCTATTTTGAATAAAGTAAAAAAAAAAATGTTCACTCATTTCGAGTCGAGATACTACAAAAGACCTTGAAAATTGCATTGAGATAACAGATAGACTGACAGAATAAAAACTAATGTTACCGTTTATAAGAAAAGTATGTTGCCAAGATAATCTTAAGTAGTTATTGCTAGTGATTTACCTCCTTAATAGTCCATTAAAATTAATTGCGTTCATAAATAAAATGTATGATTTCGTTTGTAGCAAGCAATGGACAGCGCGTGGGGTCCGACAGGTCACTACGTCAACTATGAGGAAATACAACAGAATTTAAAGTGAGTTTTTTTATTTTATTTTAACTACTTTAAGACTGAATTGGGTATTTGAATATGACAGTAAATTATTTTACAATAACTTTGTAATAAATACGCCTTTTTTGTAATAATTCGTCGTAAAATATTTATAATCATTAAAATCTATATAAAATAGTGCCTCTGTGGCGCGGTGGGAGTGTATCCGACTGCTACTCAAAAGGTCGTGGGTTCGATCCACACCCAGGATAAAACTTTGTGTGATAAGCACGATGGTTTATTCTGTGTCTGGGTGTTATTTATCTATAATATGTATGAATTTAGAAATATATAAGTATGTTTATCAGTTGTCTGGTTTCCATAGTACAAGCTCTGCTTAGTTTGGGATCAGATAGCGTTGTGGGTTATCCCAAGATATTATATTATATTATTATGAATAAATATCAATTTACTGTTTAACACTACAAAAATATGACATCATAATATTAAATTGTTTGTCGTTTATAAAAATCTTGCTTGACTTGACATTCAAATACCTAATTCTCATAAAAGCGAATTCAAGATGTCTTTAAAGTGTCATGCTGTCATTTTAAGGTGAATAAACGAATAAGTGGTAAATTATTTTTAGGGAATAAAAGGCATAGTACCTAATACCTATAGTTATGTATTTGTTAAGTGTAGTTTAGTATTTTGATAGTTCAGCCTTTAGTAGTAGTAATAATATGTTGTGATCGATTAACAACCAGTCTGTAAATAGCGAATATTTTATTTTTGTTTATAATTCAATTTTCAAAATAGAATTGAATAAAACACAACAGACGTTATTAAAAAGGTGTTATAATTTTTTTCTTGACTGCCTCTGTGGTGCGGTGGGAGTATATCCGACTGTTAAGCAAGAGGGTTCGATTCCCACACGGGACATCACTTTGTATGAACCTCAAATTGTTGTTCCGAGTCTGAGTGTACTTTGTGTCCGTGACTTGTACGTTTGTAGAGTCAATATCTAATGCGGGAGTCGTCTTTAAAAAAAAGAATAAACAAATTGATATAATGTGCTCTTTCATTCAATCCTTTAAACTGTAGAAGGGAAAAATTTAGAAAATATTAATTCCTTGTTTACGTAAGAAATGAAATGTTGTGGAAAATAGTTTAAAGTGCGCTTCATCATCAGCCTGTATCGTTCCACTGCTGGACATAGGCCTTTCCTAATTTTCAAGTTTCAAGTCACGGTCTCCGCTCTAGGACTCGTTAGCTCCAGCGACCATCGGGCCTTTGGCAGATATGGCCAGCCCATTGCCACTACAGCGTGCTTAACCTGCGAGCTATGTCGGTAACTTTAGTTGTTTTTCGGATGACCTCATTGCGAATTTTATCCTTCAAAGAAACCCCAAGAATGCTTATTCGTATAATAGGTACAAACAAAGCTTAATATATATTATACTTAAATATGTACATATATACCTCCTCATCTGTCCATTTCGAGATTACTTAATGAATTTAATCCACGGAAAGGGATATAGAACTTCTAACGAACGTCTTAACTTAACTCTCCGCTAAAAAATGTTGACACCATTGTTTTGGCATCAAAAGTGTGGGAAAGGATACATGCTTTGGTTTAGGCACCTAAGGGCGCGTTTCCACTGACGCGGAGTGGGGCAGAGCGGACCATAAATTTACAAGTGACAGTGCTCGAAATAATCCTAGGTATAATAATTGCATTTTTGAAAGATAGAAAAATTTGAAGTCCAGACCCAGGAATCGAACCCGAACATCCGTAGCCAAACCGGGGTCAGAAGCGAACCACCTATCTGGACTATGTTACTAGACCTCAAATTTTTCTATCCCTTGATTTGTAATTGCCAAGAAATGCCTATAAAAATTACTTCAATCCTAGGTATTATTTAAAGCTGACCCGTGCAAGTTCGTCTGAGTCAATTTTTCCCCATTTTTGCAACATTTTTAATTGATGCTTCGCTCCTATTGGTCATAGTGTGATGTTATATAGCATATAGCCTTAATCGATAAATGGGCTATCTAACACTAGAATATTGTTTTCAATTCGAACCAGTAGTTCCTGAAATTATGGCGTTCAAACAAACAAACAAACTCTTCAGTATTATAATATTAGTATAGATTCTATGTCCTGGGTACGATTTTAAGCACTGTGACGGTCTGCTCCCCTCTTCTCCGCTCCGGTCCGCGTCAGTTTAAACGCACCCTAACACGTGTAGATGATACACGTACTTGTTTTGGTACATATAAATGTCCCTCATTAAATAAAAAATATATTTATTTAGGTAATTATAACATTGAAGGTTTTACACATCGTTACGTAAATTGTTAATCGGTTAAATTAATGAATCGATAGCTTATTGTAGGTAATTAATAAATCATTTGTATGAAATAAAAGATAAATGAGATCCGCGTAGGTATAGCCCGTTTGCTAACTAACTTCCTTCTATCGTTCATTATAAATAAATCATTTTGATTGTTGCCTAAGTAAATATTAATAAAAGATTTATTTACTACGTTATAGCCATTTCGTTCTTGATAATAAATTGTGCTGCTATATAAAGTTTTAGTTCTTGGAAAAATATAGTAGGCCATTCTAATTTGAGTCCACACTATTATAAATAAGCAAATCAACGTTGCAGGTTTGACTTAAATTATGTATTCGTATCTCGTATACGTAGCTATAAGTATTACCTCCTTGCTAGGAATAAAATTTTTAAAAGACTAAATTCAAACTTTTTTTTTAATTGGCCATTTAAATGTGGATATAATTGCAGCGCGCGTCGCGAGAAGTTGAGCGAGGTACAGATAGGACAGATGAGGCGCCAAGTCAACGCGCAAAGAGCTAAAGCTGAGGAGGAGAGGTGAATATCAGATACTTATTACTATTCGCTTACTGCCTGCATACTTAGATCGAAATGTTACATAGTTACTTAAAAATACGTTAAATAAGTATATTATTATTAGTTCAGTGTGTGACGCGGAGTATAAGTGATAGATATTTTTTTTCGACTCTATTTAGTTTTTTTTATTAAATTATATTTTAAATATATGTAGAATGAAAAACTAATACGTAGTGAAAATGCTGTTATTATAACATCTTTAAAAATGACTAAAATATAGAATTGGTAGTTACTTGTTTGTTAGATACGTTTTAATAAAGTTTTGAATTTAGATCTTGTACCTATAGTCGGCTAAGAATGTGGTCTACCAGTTTTGACAAAGCTTCCTTTGAAACCAATATAGCTTTATGGTTGAAATTAGTAACTGTCAGAATATTATTGCAAGGGAAAATCAACTTTGTTGTTTGACCTTACAGTTAAAATTTAGTAGGTTATTTAGGGTTTAAAGGTAGTAGTAGCAGGGTGATAGACCATATTTTTGGCCGACTGTACATATTTCATATAATTTATTTCAAGATAGTTAAAAATCAGGATACTTAAATTAAAAATCTTAGAAGTTTTCCCTACAATGTGAAACTCTTTGTTCTGCCTGAAAACATCTACTAGGTAGTAATGACTTGTTTTATGACATAGCTTCGTTCTAAAATCATTCAAAGTTATGACCATATTGGTTTTAATACCCCATTTAATATTTAATAACCCACTTGTATACGTGCATTAAAATATAATAAGTTCTACAGAAGCCATAAATAATAATTGAAACCTAATGAAAATATTGATGGATATAATTAAACTAACTTAGATTTCCTGTACTTTTCCATTGTTTCTTGGACGTTGGTAAGATGCATGTGTTTCGTAAGATTGTGTAGTCGTTTAGAAGCACTTAGTTTTAAGGTTCCATGTTAATAAATACTTAAAATACAAACTTATAAGAATAAAAAAACAAAATTAAAGTGGCAGTAGCCTGGTGGTTAAAGCATTAGCCTCGAATCCTACGGGTGTGAACCAACTCATAACACAAGCAGGTTAGATTAGTTGGAGGGGTTAACAAAACTGCTAGTAATGTGTTAAATGTTTAAAATTTAAGTCACTATTTGAACGATTTTAACATATTTGATTTTTGTTTTAACGATTTCGTATTTTCACTATGACTTTGACAAAAATAATATAAATACCTATACATTATGACTATGGAACCTTGGACTTACTTTGCATTTTTTTTAAACTTTAAATCATACATAATAGAGTAGGTATCTATTAATGTTGATAAACTTTCGCGATTTGTACACATTATTAAAATATATATATTACGGGTCTTAATCGCGTGAATAATTTAAGGTAAAATACCTTGTTTATTGCCCGACGTTTCGACCGTATTGCAACGGCCGTGGTCACGGGTAGACTTAAATTATTCACGCGATTAAGACCCGTAATATATATATTTTAATAATAGGTATCTATTATACCTCCCTTAGATTTAGCTAGTTGTAGATTTCGATGTTTTTCTAGCTGTAGACTTAGGTTTTTTATTTATTAAAACAAATTATTCTTGTATGAATATTTTATATAGTTAAAGCAATTAGCAGCATTGTTTGTCTATTAACTCGTAACATGATCATTATATCTATTATTATATTCCATTCTAAATGTTTCGATTCATTAATGTAACTATTTGAGCAATTATGTTGACGTAAAAGGCCAAACAAATGAATACTCGTAGCTTATTGGGTATTTTGATTGTATGACGATTATTTAAATACCCACAGTTAAATCTATTTTAATATTCTAGTAAACCTGATCGATTTATTTTAGTAAAATTGAATATTTTTAGACCGATCTATTTTTGTCAGTTTATTTATTTTACTGGACATTATGTCACAATAGGTAGGTATATACTACGCTCGGAAATGCACACTTAAACAGGGTGATTTATTATATACTAATAACCTCCCGCTCGTGGGTTCTTTACATTACTCGAAATAACTTTGTTAAGTATACCACGGGTAGACTATATATAGTCCCGTGACCACGGCCGTTGCAATACGGTCGAAACGTCGGGAAATAAACAAAGGTATTTAGCCTTAAAATAAAATATTTACGCGATTAAGACCCGTAGCTTATAAAATTCTATAATGTGTACAAATCGCGAAAGTTTACGAACATATATTCTAATAAACTTTTTTGATTAAGTGAATATTTTTGGAAATAATCGCTCCAAAAGTTACTTATCTGTGTGTTGTCTTTTGAACCGCGTGACCAAAAAATATGAAAAAAATCACATAGGTAGCGTTTAAAAATACTTTAAACTAAAATTATTTCGGACATGATCGGATATATTGTCATTGAGTTAGCCGAAAAACTGTGTTTCTCAACAAAATGGCGTAAGGGCCATGAATATCCGCTCTGCTGCTGATGCAATTATTTAAGGCTGTGGAACCCTACACCGAGCATGGTTCGACATGCTCTTGCCCGGGCATTTTTAAGACTCTTTTTTATGAGTGTAGCCGGTCAATGGTTTATATATAAGACGTTATCACGTCATAAAATAATTATCCAATTTGGTGCAGCAACACCTGCGCCTACATACAAATCGATGATTCATTTTTATTTATATAGATTAGATTAAAAGTAGAAAATATAAATAGCATACCGTGGTATTTAGATTGTTATAATACAAAATAGCAGGAAAAGATTAAAATCATCATTATAATGATTAGTAGCATAATAGTACTCATTAGCGCTGTAGTTGTAATTACGCTATTTCATTAGGTATAAGTATAGTAGTGGCGACGAGGTGGAAAGGATTAATAATAGTTATGAAATATCTAGGCATACTTACATATTTATAATATATCTATTGTCTCTAGATAATTGTCTCTACAGACAATAGATATATTATAAATTGCACAAAAGAGTATCATTATAAATATAATGGTACTTTTTGTGCATTTTGTTATACGATTAGTTCAGACCGAGTTATTAGATTTAAACGAGATCTGAATTTACTTTCCGTGGTTTTATGAGGCCTTAAAGTATTTAAAACATACTTAAAAGTATATTTTCGTTAAATAATAATTTTAAAATATACCTACCTATAAGTCCTTAGCTAGACATTCTATAAATATTCATATTAGGCTAATTAGTTACAATGTCATCATCAGACAGCACAGTAATACAATATTATATACATACAATGTGTAATAGAAAGTTATGGTCAAGTTTCAGTAGCGTAGGGTATATTAAAATGGCATACCTAGATAGACATTGCATCTCATAACATAGATCTTTTTATAATCGCGTGAATAATTTAAGGTAAAATAAGTACCCGGTTTATTGCCCGACGCTTCGACTGTATTGCAATGGCCAAAACGTCGGGCAATAAACAAGGTATTTTACCTTAGATCTTTTTAATTGATCATATTTTTATTATTAAGTAAACAAGTGATTAAAATCTTTCTAGAAACAGGATTGATTACTTTTTTAGTGATTAAAATATTACGTGAAATTATAAGTTAGGTATAAGCTGACCCTTGAATTTGACCACAACCTTCTTGCACACACTTGCAAAAAGAACCTTATTCCTTTATTTTAAAGTATTATTTGTAACGCACAGTCGTCGGGCAGGCGCGGCTGGCTACCACTCACAGCGCTCCTGTAGAGAGGGCGGCAGCGTGCGGCCGCAGTCCAACTACTACGAGTACGAGACCGCTCCGCCCCGCAGGCCTGGCAAGCTGTCACACTACCACTGAAGGAAGACCACGATATTCCTCCATACATGCAAGGAATACAGGCCTGCTTTGGATCCACGAATGGCTGGTATATGAGGCTCCCTTTGTTTTTCAGTTTACCTGTTAATTGTTTTAAGCTGGGGACTGACCGGTACGCAGGTGTAATGTAACATGTTACAAAGCGAGCATTCGCGTAGTCAGCACGTGCAGATCAACACGTGAGAAACGACCCGGTCGCTGCTCGCCGCGAATGTTACATTACATATTACATTACACAGCGTAACGATTGTCAGCAGATACCTACTCACATTTAAATTGTAACATGAAGGACAAATTCGACAATTCCAGGCGTGAGTTGTAAAAATGGCGGCAAACTGACAACTGATATGTCACTATTTTTACAGCTCCGCGTTTAACGTGTAAAATATACTCGAAATACGTGATAACTGGAAAAGAACGAGACTTTGTGATTTAAAGAAGAATAATAGAAATAAAATAAACTTCAAATTGGTGGATGCACAAAATATACGAGCCATAATCCCTACCGAATAATATTGGAGGGAAGAGGGAAAAAAATCTTCAGGCGTGGCTCGCTGGCAGAGTGATTAAATCCAAAAGTCGAATTTATCCTTTACACATTTTGATAAATAAGTTTTGAAATGTTTGTTACGGGCTAGCAACATCCTTTTAGGCGGTATTTAAATTAAATAAGTCAAAAATGTCATTGAAATTGTGTTGTTGTTGTCAATATATTTGTTAGCCCGAACGCCATCTTAAACAGTTGCAATGAGATATTGTAGGTATTATTGTCGTCCAAAAACACTAACACAGTTAATACAAGACATAATTTTATTTTCAAAGTAGAATTTTCATTAATTTTTCATCATGTAAAGTCAATATTAGTACGAATTTTCGCCAAAGTACGATGGCAGGCCTCGTTGACGTCAACAGAGGTATCAGATCTCATTTTAATTGGCGGGACGGCAACCATTATATCGTGTTACTAAACAAGTAATGCAATCTCTCGTCGATTCTTTATTATTAGTCGCTTCAAGTGCCTTTCCTGAGACTGAGATCTTGAGCTTTTAATAGGATTTTTCTCAAGATTATATCGGCTTTGTGATTGTACGTAATTGTATAGAAATTATAATATTAGTACATTATAACGTTTGTTTACGTAATTGATATTGGTGTCACACCAATTCGGCCTATCCCAGTAAGGTTAAAATAAAATATTATTTGATATGGAAGTTTATGAAGAGTAAGAATCGTATCAGATTTCCATTTTCCATCCATTTGCTAACAAGGCTTGTGCTAGGCGTAGCAATAAATTTACGAAATAGGTATTTTAAATAGTTTTCGCAATATAGATTGCAAGTTAAATTTTAATCTATTACTGAGATATTTAGAGCAAACTATTGGTTGCATTCTTCGCTTAACCGTAGACACGGTAGAGCAAATTACAAAATGGCTCCGATAATGACAAGCTTTGTAATTTATCGTATTGAAGTTGGCACACATTAAAAAAGTAGGTAATTAAAAAAAGTTTAGTAAATTACATTTCAATTTTTAAATTAATTTTTTGTTTCAAACAAGGTTTTTTCCATTAAAACGGTCAGATAATAATCAGTTCGACAAAAAGTTGGTCGTGTTTAGGTACACTCATAAATCAAGAAGATACTTAAGTGTCGAGTACGTAATTAGAAATAAGCCACACATACAACTATATAATAATTAACGACATATTCGAAATTAATTTTCTAAACTACACAAAAAACCTTTGAATAATTAAAACTAATACGAGTCAGTTTCTTCTGTTATATTACTTCATGTAACATTTTGAATCTACTGCGATGCCATTGTTCGTAATCATTTACGACTAATGTCAGTGGAATTACATTTGGTTGTTTCTTCGCATATTTTGCTCGTTAAAGGGAGTCATAAAAATATTATATTTTTTCATACACCTGGTCATAAAATAATAGTATAATGAGCTACATAATAAAACCATTGTTCCGAAATCTTTAGCTAAAAAATGAATAACAAAAATGAAACGAGTACCTAATTACTTACTAGATAATAAAATACTGATATATTTTTAAATAGTTCCACCAGTTAGTATGACGGCTTTTTATGTGGTGTGAACATAATTATAACCTATGTACCTATATCATATTTGTAATGTTTAGAGAAGTAAATATTTCGTATTAACTTTTAACACTGAATATGCGAAGCGACGAACATACACAATGTAGTGTCTATTTTAGTTCTAAGTAAACAATCTTATTTAAACTTATTCTATTCAGATGGTGGTGCCATCGAAACGCTAGTTGTAATAACGTCTCAATATTACTGTAATTATCCTGTTTTGTGATTTACTTTGTCATAAATATGTAAAAATACAAATACTTCGGGGCTATGGATGTTTGAATGATTCTCTGCCTCATTTTATAGGTTGTTTATATCGTTTAAAGTGTAGAATCTGGGCGTTTATTCACGCTGATTAATGTGTATCTTATTGTAAGCGCGGTCGCGATTATGGCAAGGCCAATTCTTAGTCAAAGATAAGAGATGTTCCCCTAATTGTGAAAGCAACCAAGGTGTTATATACCACAATATACTGAGACTCATGGGCGTACCAAGGGGGGATTTGGGGGTTTAAACTCCCGAAATTGCAAAAAGGTATACAGTATATATTCGGCCGGTACTTAGTCAATTGTAGTACCTAAATCCTCAACCCCAGTACATTGTGAACAGTGGTGAGTGTTCAAACCCCCAAATCCCCCCACTGGGTGCGCCCATAAACGGTGTCTATGTGTGAAGGTCACCTTCTGCAATCTCTGTATTTTGTGTATATACCTATTTACATTGGTCAACGTGAATTTTATAAGGGTTCTTTAAACGAGGTTACAAAATAACTCAATTCATACTTAATGGGTGCTCTCGTACTTCATTCAATGCCTATGTAATTTGTTATCTTTCATATGCGTTCGTTATCGTTACCATCTCCTACTTAATTCAGTGCCGTGAGAATTAGCCAACAGTAGCTTGCGAAAAAATTACTAGTTCAAACATATAAAGCGAATTATCGCTACATATTACCAATTAAATTATTTCGTGCCTACTTAAAGTTTTTTTGTCTTCCAAAAAAACTTGGTAAATTAAATCATTATTTTTGGTGGAAACGGCTATAAAATAGTATAAACTATTCTCACACGGTACAAAATATGTCGAAGCCCTGATATGCCGATAAAAATTTTCGCTTGACATCCGCCATGTTTTCCCATGACATATTTTCGTCTCGACATGATTTCCACAAACGCTGGCCTCACCGGTCACTAAGCGTAACGAAGCTAAGTTCATTTGGCTTCGCTTATGATGTTCAAACTTTGTTTATTTCTTTTAGTTATTTTCGTTTATTTTTGTTTCGCTTCTTTCCAGGAGGCCTACTCTAATTCAATGAAAACGTAGTTTCGATAAAAAATGAGGCGGTAATATAAAGAGCCAGGAACATCTATATAATCAACTCGATCCAGAATTGCGCTTATCTAAAAATTAATTGAAATAGTCCCTGCAAATTTAAGTTATAAAAGTAAACGAAATTTATTAATATCGTTTTAAAGAGAGTAGGCCTACTGGTGTGGTCTGCACTTTACGCGTAAACATAATTCTTCAGATCTTATAGTATTTTTGTTAGGTGATCTAAATGTACTATGTAAGTACATGTACATTCCTACTTACGTTCTTAGTAAGTTCGTGAAAGAAGCTTTAAAGTATAGATTAGATTTATAATTAAGTTTATATAAAATAAATCTTGTAACTGATAAAGTGTGACTGAGTAATTTATATCATTGAAATTATAACTATTTGTAACGTATGTAATGTATGTAAAGTGTTGACTATAACGTCTTCAATGCAACAATGATAAATGTATTCAGACTGTATTAAACGTGCATTCATACTACTGCAGAGTTTAATCGCAATGAAGCGTCAATCTTAAACTTGATATAGCAAATTTACCCTTATCTCAATGACTTAAGGCATACATTTAGCAAGCCGCCCGAATTCTCGCGATTGCGAACGCGATTAATGCACGATAGGAATATGTGCTTTGCTATGTTAAGATAAGGATCAATTTGCTATGATAACTTAAAAATTAACGGATTGCTGTTTTTCGACTCTGCTGTAGTATAAATGAACCTAACTCGATATCGTAATGTTATATTTCCATGTTTTTGTGATATCTCTCGGTATTTAGTGGCTAGCCCTTGTACGGGCACATTAGTGATATGACTAAGATTTATCTTTAGTTACATAAATACACATTTGTAGACATTTTTAATGTATATATTATTTCTAAGTGTTCTACGAGATTGATTTTGTATAGAGAAGTAGCTTTTATATTTTCATCAACATGACTTATAATTAGTTAAATGAACAAGTTGTTTAGATATTAATCACACTGCAAATGTATATTTGCACCTAAGTGCCCATAACTTGTACATAGTTACTCGTTTAAGGCTCAAGTAAGTTTGTCAACTATAGTGCCATCTTTGTTTTTCTCTCTATTATTGACAAAGATAGAACTATAGCTTTTATCTCGTGCCTATAAGCCTTTAGGTATATAACAATGTCAATTCATACCATAGTCTTCTATTTCATTGAAAAATTCTATAATAAAATAGGAGAATATGGTATAATGAAATACTTTAAATACAATTCGGACATTCAATGTATGTAAAATAAATAAAACAAATGGTATTATTATGGGGTTTTCATTTTTCAAAACCTAACTGAAAACTTATTATGGTGTAATAAAGTAGCGATAGTTAGGCCTCATTCGCAGTAGCGTATCTTTAACGTGCGTAAAAAAAACGCTCAAATAGAACAAATGCAGTCCCAAGAACACGTTATTTTTATCACGCAGTGTTGTATTTCAACCCTGGGCGTTGGGAATATATCAAATAATCACATCGAGAGACAGCAGGATCGCCGAATATTAAACGCGCGTAAAAAAATCGCTAATTCGTATGAAGGCTTAAAGCCCTATAAGGTTGTGTGTTCGATTCCCACACGGGATTCTGAGTGTGTCACAACACAGGGATTATTCCCTAGTACGTTCGTGGTTGAATTTTTTTGCCCGACTATGGAAGCCTAAAAGGAAGAGGTATGTTTCTAGCAATCTACACTAATATTATAAAGCTGAAGAGTTTGTTTGTTTGTTTGAATGCGGTAATCTCAGGAACTACTGATCCGAATTAAAAAAATCTTTTACTGTTAGATAGCCTATTTATCGAGGAAGGCTATAGGCTATATAACATCACGCTACGACCAATAGGAGCAGAGCAGCAATGACAAATGTTGCAAAAACGGGGGAAATTTACGCATGCGAAGTTGCGCGGGACAGCTAGTAGAATATTTTTTTTTAAGGTATCTTGGTGATGACGTAATACATACCTCGATAAAAGGAAAACTTGAAAATTTGTTTCATGTTCAAGTTACATATTCCGGTCCAATTCTGCAAAAAGTAGGTACCTACCTATGTACGGTCGCGTGACACTACGAACCCTCCTGTGACCTTCAATATTTGCAGTTTCCGTCTTTGTTGTAGCAAGAAAGGGTACAGGGCCACGGAAAATACATAATAAATGAGCTCATTTCAAAGTTCAGCTTTAGATATTATACCTATGTACTATACAGTGAAGTTTTTAATCAATTTGTAAGCAGAGGGTATTATGATGAATTGGCATAGTACCTACCAATATAAGTAAGCTTCATACTACGTTCATACGTACCTCACTCTGGCAGACGGCAACGGCCGCGCACCTTCGGAACATGGGGCTTATGTAATGACGGAGGGGGGAAGCTACAATTGACTAAACACCGGCCAAATGTGTACTGTGTACCTTTATGCAATTTCGGGGGGGGGGGGAGGCAATTCCTATATCCCGCCCCCTAGATACGTCTATGGTTCAGAACAAAGTGGGCCAAGATTTCGTGTCCGTGACCAATGTGTTTGTCACGGACACGTGCAGGGTGCTTTAGCGCGTTAGTTTATAGCTTTTTTATATCGTCTCGGTGTTTTTTGGTAAGGACTAAGTAGTTGTAATATAGGTAATTATTATGAAAATGTAAGACGATTTACGAGTTTGTGCTGTTATTTCAATTTATGATAAAAAAAATTGCAAATTGGCCAATTCATCGCGGTAAGTTTATGATTCATCTCCATCTACGCGACGCAGTCAATTGTACCTACTGCTTTAGATTAACGTGCTGGTGAATTCAACTTAACCTTTCAATTGATTTTGACTGTTTTAAAGAACGTGGTGATTAAATACTTACTCACAGATAAAGGTATTGAACTGTCTACCAATACGGGTGCACATTATTACGTCAAGTAGACTATCTTCCTTTGTCTCACACGTTTCGAGTGTAGTAATTGGTCAACATCCACTCATTGCAATCATTTAAACAATAAATTTAATATAATAAATCCGTCTTGTAGTTTTAAGATATGAGGTAACAAAGAATATTGCATATATACATACAAGATACGCGCCAAAAAACAACCCTACCTTGAAGTCGGGTAAAAAAGGAAAACTCATCAGGTTTGTGACGCTACCTACCTATTCATTTAGATAACTGTAAACATTTCGTTTATTTTATGCATTTCTTTTGTATCATTCATTAGTTAAAATATATAAACATAAATTAAATTGCATCATTTATATCGATAATATATATGGTTAATTAACCATCATTTTTAATGTCACATAAAACAGACCTTGCCCACTAGAACTAGTGTATTTTTAACGTCTTTCGAATGTAAAAGGGGAATACGACTTTGATCTTGAAACTGACGAAGACATTGAAGGTAAAATAAGTGCTCGTGAGTTCTTTTAAAGTGATGCCTCATTTCCAGCTCGAGAATGTGATCATACTTCCGGTGACTAACGTGCAATTACTCCTAAACGGCCATCAGTTGCAGTATTATCACAATCTTTCCTTCCAACTGGTTTGGAAGGAAAGATTACAACACCAACCACAAGTTACAACACCACCAATGAGTGTTGAGAACTTCATGTGTTATTCTAACACCAAGGATAAACTATAACTGGCAGATGGCAAATGCAATAGTTCAAACTTTCAATCAGAGTTGCAATAATTTATTATCTATTGTAGCTCTGAGAGAGATAGAGTAGAATACACGGTAACTAAAAAGCATAAAACAATATAAGTAGGTACAACGACAAAAAATAATAAACAGTTAGGTAGTGCCAGGAAATGTAGTTTTTATGTTTTAGGCACCGACTTCAAAATATTTAGAAGCTGAAAGACTAGATACTACTAAAGTAAATCAGTACCTACTTTTACGAAATATTGGTTTTCCTGATGCAGGGCCGTTAATTGTTGAGGAGTTGGGTAGGAATACATCATCATCATCAGCTGTATTACCTACATTGTGTAATACTTGATAGTAAGACGAGCAAAAAGTGCAAGAGCAATACTGTATTATAATAATCGAATCGCGAACCGTGAAATATTGAATAGTTCCGCTAGTCATCTATGATCTTCATCATCAATTCCACTTCACCAATTAGTGCTATTTAAGAGTGAAGCAAGAATCACTGAAATATACCTAAATCACTATAGGTGTGCCTTTAATATTTGAAGAGTTCCCTAGATTTCTCAGGATCCCACCATCAGATATTGATTTGATGAAAACGGGACCAACTTGGTATACCCTTTCAAACACACGAATTTTTCAAATCGGTCCAACCGTCTTC
This sequence comes from Herminia tarsipennalis, assembly GCA_945859575.2. Lineage (NCBI taxonomy): Eukaryota > Metazoa > Arthropoda > Insecta > Lepidoptera > Erebidae > Herminia > Herminia tarsipennalis. The sequence continues at coordinate 15,784,862 of OX243840.2, forward strand.
GCATAATCGGCGGATATAGGTACTTATAGAAAACAAAACATATCTACATACAGACGAATATCCTCCTTCTTTTTTAAAGTCGGTTAAAAATTGGCAATGTCCATTTTATCTGACGTACAAAAAATAATATTCTAATAGTATTTTATACTATTAGAATATATATATTTTTTTTAATTCAAAAAGACTTTTCTTTTCTGCCGCAAAGTAAAAATATAATAAAAATATTACGGGGAATCGATGGGTGCCAATTTAGGGTTAAGTCAATATAAATTATAATTAGGTTAGATAAAACTCCATAAAACCGGTATTATACGTGGAAGGGGCTTCCCATAACACTTCACCTACTTACGTCCACACACATTTGCAATCAAAACCACTTGTCATGTCATATAATCCCAGCTCATTAAACGAGATGCCGTGCAGCCATCGAGCAGCACTTATCTTCCACTCGTTAGAAAGGGCAAGGTCGAACATCGCGTGCCCGTTACACTTTATGGGGAATTGTTTTGTGTCCGCCCTTTATCTTGGCCTTAGATGGCCTTATTCCAGTGCCACCCGGTACGCCACCGACACGCTAAATTGTTTTCTGAACTCATAAAATGTTTATAGGTAGCCGAAATTGCTTGTGCCGACGATTTTGAAGAGCTAATTGAGGTCGTTGTGACAGTTAGGTAGATATGTTACGGTTTGTAAACAAATATTTGTGTTCGTACCTGTATATTATAATTTTATCCATAACCACAATGACACATTGCTAGTTTTTTTTTAAAGAAACAAAAAGACATTTATTTTCAGTGATTGATATGTCGGTAGGTATGCCATACATAGTACGGTACGAGAGCTAGCGACCTTATTATTTCAACGTCGTCGTCGCAAAAGACCATAAAATTTATAGATTTTTGCTATTTATTACCTACTCATTACAGCTTGATAGGAAAGAAAAAGCTAAAGCTGGCTGAAGAGAGTAAAGTTGTATGTTATGGGGTTAAACTTCACTAAGAAAAGAAAAATTGGATTTACTTACATTCTAAGGTTCTATTTTGTAAACGTTAGTAGGATTAGGATTCACAATAATATTAAAAAAAACTACTTAAATGAAGTATTGTCAAAGACAGACACTGAGATATTGCGTTATCGTTCTAGTAATCTAGTTAGTATGAGCGCACCTCAACCTGCCTTTATTGCCCATTTAGCAATTAATTCCTTTAGGGTCAAGTATTTACGACGGTTCTTATAATCTACACTACCTAGTAAACCTGCATATCTAAGTATTACCACATAATTAAGTCTCGTAAAACCCACGTTTAGCTGCCGGTTGCACTGTCATAATTTACAACACGTAGGTTCGTTTACGATACCGCAGCTTTGCCGTTCACTATAACTAATCGAATCTATACTAATATTATAAAGTTGAAGAGTTTGTTTGTTTGTTTGAACGTGATGATCTCAGGAACTACTGGTTCGAATTGAAAAATTCTTTTACTATTGGATAGTCCATTTATCGGGGAAGGCTATAGGCTATATAACATCACGCTACGACTCATAGAAGCGGAGCAGCAATGAAAAATGTTGCAAAAACGGGAAAAATTTACGCTGACGAAGTTGCGCGGGTCAGCTAGTGTTGAATAATATTGAGAACGTGTGTTTTATTAATGCAGATTAAGCTTATTGTTGTATATAGATAATTCTTCTGTGATTGCTTCTCGGTTCTTCGAAGAAATAGTGGGTCCGACCGTGAAATCCCATGACGTCAATCGAATAAGGTCGCGACACAAGATAATGTGAGGACACACCAACAGCTGAGATATATTGGACGCCAATTAAACTATATATAGAATGCTGAAAGGAATAGAAGCTTATTTTCACGTATTTCGCTGCGGAAGAAGATGCCTTAGTGTTACACAATGAATGCTTAATCGTGATGGAAATGAATAACAGACGGACTGACTCTTCCCAATAGTTTTGACAAATGACATGGTGCTACGTCAGAAATATTTGGATACTTAAGTATCCAGAAATTACAGATCAGTAATAAATAAAATTTCGTTCTAGTAGCTCAAATAACTATTGCCGTTCTCCTTGTCTGTCGTGTACTAACTCTCGTTACAGTTTTATAAGGTAAGAGACTGGGTCGTCAATAAGTATAATCACGAAGAAAAAAAAATACTACATTTAAAAAAAATACTGTCGTTTTTATTATACTTCCGTGAAATAGGCATGTTAATGCATCACTGTGTTTTGTTATAAGGGCAATGTACACTTATGCGCTTATTACACTACATTAAATCAGGGACCCTAAACCTATAAAAAGAGAGGTGTAATAAGAATTAGGGCCCTAAATCTCTAACAAATTTTCAAGGACACCTCGATTTAGGGCCCTGATTCAGGGTAGTGTAATAGCCGTTTCACGAATCCTTGATTGTCTCAAATAGCGCAGTGCGATGATAATTAGATCTTTGCCAAACAGGATTTGGGTGAGCGTGACGCTTCCCATCAGGCTGACGATTTCATTTAGTGGTATAAAATACAAGGTAAGTAAGTACTAATATGTACATAAAATCTTTAATGAAGTTAAATTAAGTAATATTTAATGAATTCACTTTGTTTGCTGAAAGACTGAGCAATAAAACACAGAAGGAGGTCATGGCCCACATAACGAAAGTGTTATGTAACCACAATCAGGACCCTTTAAACCTCCGACAAATCTTTCCAGGCTGTTACCCACTTAATCTGGATTTAGAGGAAATCTGGGAAAGTGGCCGCGCAGGTACGCGTTAAATATGCTTCGGTATTTTGCTCACAAATAAATTCTAGATTACATTATTTGATATCAAATGAAAACAGGATAGATTGGTAGGTTAATATTCAATGAAGGCCTTAGTTTAAATACCCATTAAATACCCACATGTTTTTGGTGGAGGTTACTTAAACGTCACCATTTTGATAAATTGTTTCGAAGTGAAATTTTAAAGCCAAGTTGTGTTGGTAAAATAGCTAGTGTATTGTTATACGTGTTATTATCATTACGTTACCCTGTTACTAAATTGATTGCGTGCACTTCCCTTACGTAGCCGGTTTTCCTTGCAACTTCCATTATTGTTTGCTTGAAATACGATATCCATAATAAGTATCTATGTATATCTCTAAATTGTTTTTATATCTAGGTAGGTACTTACCTATCTATAGATATAGGTACATAGATAGCACACATGTCTGTTTTTTTAATTAACTACTTACAATTAAAATAATAATACCTGGAGGCCAATTCACGTATTAAAAGCCAAAGTTACAAGAATACAAAAATGACCGTTTTAATCGAAACTTAACTGTAACTGCACTGCTTTAAATAGGTACGTGAATTGACCCCCCGATTATTTAAGTATTTAACAGCATGTAGGCACCTAGGTATCTATGTTTTGATTTTAAGTAATTAATGTAATGATTAATTTTGATTTTTCTTTAGTTTGTTTGTTTGAATGTGATAATCTCAGGAACTACTGGTCATTTCAAATCTTTGACTCTTAGATAGCCTCGATCGAGGAAGGATATAGGCTCATAACACACTCACGCTGCGACCAATAGGAGCGGAGCAGCAATGAAAAATGTTGCAAAAATGGAGAAAATTTACGCAGACGAAGTTGCGCGGCGTAGGTAGATATAATGCTTTAGGTATTTTGTTTTAAGTCTACATTATTCTGTCTCTCACTCGGTGCAAGTTCGTTGTAACTTGTTTCTTACATCATTCAGCATCTGCCGATGAATGACCGTCTGCCCCTCATATAAGATCTACAGAGAAAATCTTGTTATGAAAATGGGGCGTCTCGACAGCGAAAGTGAATTATGAAGGCGACCGCGGCGCGGTGCGGCCACCGGCCAATTCTAGGACGCTATCACGCCAGTCTGTTTGACTGTTTTTATTGGTGAGTGTAAGAGCGTTGGCTTCACCACCTCCACGGAGCTCGCGAGTGCCGGTGCCGCAGTGTCCGCTCTCTCAGTGTTAGTGTTGTATCGAGACGCGTCGCCTCGTCGGTCGCTGCCTCGGCACCCGCGTCTATCGTATCGAAAAACGAGTTCACGTGCGCTTGAGCAACGCGTCTCACATACTTTTCAATCAAACCTTATTTCTACAATTTAATTATATTGTTGTGCTACCGATTAGTTTTAAATAATTAGTGCATTGACGGCAATATTCAAGTGTTTCTTAGTGCCCGTTCGGAGAAGTCGTAAGAGGCTGTGTTTGCACAAACGAGCGAAAGCGGTCAAGCGTGTGTCAACCGACTGCGGAATTTGGCTGTGTAGGTGTTTTTCCCTGTGTTGTGTTGCAATGAAAAATAAGTGTTGAAGTGTTGAAATCTGGTTTATGAGGAGCTCGGTGAACGTGCTTATGCGCCTGTGAAAAAACGGGGACACGCGCTTATGTAAGGAGACCTGACGCATAGAACAAGTGAGTATACGTAGACCTACATTATGTCAACGCGATCAATACATAACATGTAATACACAGTGCATTTTGTAATTCACTTAATCACTTTATTATCGATTTTGCGGTTTATTTGCCTTATCTTTAATAACATTCTTACGGTACAAACAATAGCAATATCAATTAGGTACTTGATATTGTCTTACAGGTATATAATATTTTGATAAGTAGTTTTATTTTGTACTAGCTGACCCTCGCAACTTCGTCTGCGTAAACTTTCCTCGATTTTGCAACATTTTTCATTGCTGCTCCGCTCCTATTGGTCGTAGCGTGATGTTATACAGCCTTTGTCGATAAGTGGGCTATCCAACAGTAAATATTTTTTTCAATTTGGACTAGTAGTTCCTGAGATTATCGCGTTTAAACAAACACACAAACTCTTCAGATTTATAATATTGGTATAGATTATAATATTAGTAGCTATAGTATAGATTTAATAGAAAATTTAAAAATTCATACAATCACGTGAACCTTGCAACGTGTGAAGTTTATAACAGACTAGAATTGTTGTAATAATTATAGTTTTTACCTATATTGTTTTAAGAGGAGGTCCGTATTATTCTTCGTAACCGCTATTATTCTTACGCAATGTTAATGTCAGCGTTACCACAGAATAAGGAGTTAAAGGCATTATAGCATTACTACCTTTTGAATGCAAAGTGTAAAGAGTTTACCGAGTTATTTGTTTAGTTTTTTTATCGTAATTGTCTTGGGATAGTTAATCGCAAAAAAAATTACAATATTCTGCTGTTAACAAATTGCTAACAGAAATGTTTATTTTCTTATTGAGTGGCGTAAAGCGTTTCCAAAGCATTGTAGAGGTAACTGTTATTATCTTTGTTGCTTTCGTTTTGCTTGTTTTGTGTTCGTTCTGCGTTATGCCTATTTGTATGAATACGAATGTCTACGGACGAACGCACACAATGTACAGGTTTACTTACACGGTCAAAGCATCTTAAAAACGCAAAATGTAGTTCAATCATTTTCCTCATTCCCTCTAGAAACGCTTTTCGAGGAGTTGTTAGAGTTTGTTTACAAATATAGCTAGGTTGTACAGTTCTGAGTAGGTAAGTAGACTGACGCCAGAAGAATTTACAGCGTCATCCACTCACAGTAACGCTTCAAAGCTGTTGTTAAACATAAAACTATGAGCCACGAGGCTACTTTGCTTGTTAATGCAAACTTCAGCTGATTGTAGATACGTAGGTACACTACAATTGAATGAAGGCTGTTACATGTATTTATTTATGTTTATAAGACAGCATGTGATGGTAAACTTATGGTATGATATTGGTCGCGGCCAGGCTAGCTTACCTCAGACGGGCCCTGTATCAAAATTTGTTGGAGGACCTCTCTGAGTATCTCGCACAAATTTGATTTGACTCATCACTCATCACGTGTTAGTCGCTAACACGGGAGAGGGGTGGGGTGCAAACGCTAACGTACTTTCGGGGCCCCAGTAGCCTAGGGGCCCGTATGATTGATACGGCTGATATGGCGGTAACAATGCTTTCTTTAAGTGAAAGAATTTTTAAAATTGGTCCAGTAGTGTTTGAGTTTATTCATTACAAACATACAAAAATACAAATCTTTTCTTTTTTTTAATAATAGTATAGATTACAAATTAACGGATACAAAGAAGGCATGCAAAAAAACTTATTTGGATGATGAGCGCATGTAATCGTATTTATTTGTTTTTTTTTCTCGAGGCGAATGCATTTACCTGCGTACTGATTCAATTAACGTCTTTGAACTAGTACACTTTTTCGAAAGTAATAAAAGTATAGGCATTTATAACTGGGACCAATAGAAGAAATGGCCTTATGACCCAATACCTTCGAGATAATGTGCATCGGTCAACGTTTTCACGCTCACACTGTCTCTGTCAAACACTTAAAGGGTGTTTGCAACAGAAAACAACTCAAAATTAATACCTAGGTATAGTTTGGGTGGGTATTCGGGACCCTGGGCGGATCCAGGATTTCATTCTAGGCACGAGGGATAACTAGCAGTTGACGGGGGGAGGGGTTTCATTTAGGTTCGCGACACCGCCAAGCGTGGTTTGCACACTCTACGTTTGCCCCAAAAATCATCATTCTGGGGGTGGGGGGGGGGGGCACAAGACCCAAATGGGAATACATACAAGATCGTAGTATAGTAGAATCGGTAGACAAAACAACCGTCTGGGAGAGGCTACCTGCCCCCTTGCCCTCTGGATCCGCCTATGTTCGGGAGTTAGTCATTCATTCTTAATTTGTTTTTAGAAGTTCTTCCTATTGACGTCATATTCATGAGAATGGTAGTCGGGTACCTATTACTTACCTACATTATGACCATAAAACTTGCAGTAAAAAACAACATTTTGTTGATTTACTTTGACATTGCTGTTTTTCTATACTGTTAAAATAAAGCTGTTCACAGTTTAATTTTACATTTGAAGATTTTAATAATGTGCCAAGACTTTAAAATGCAGTTTTATTGACTTGCGATATTTGTTTGATACCTACTTAGGTAGGTATATAGTATTCGTAGGTAGGTATATCAAGCCACTCATATTTAAGTAGGTAAACGGCGGCTATTATGTAGGTACTGGATAATTTACAGTTGTTACTACAATTAGGTACTAAATAATATGGCAATTGAAGACAAAAAATAAATGAGTTATATTTTTTTTTGTTTGTTTTGATAAAGTAGGTAACTACCTGCAATATATGTATCTATTTACGTTTTTATACCTACTCACCTATTTACAAATCAGTTAGCTACATCTAAATTATTAATTATTTAGAAACTTTTTATGTGAGTTTTTGCCTTTAAATGTAAGGAATCGTATATTAATCGCATGACAAAAGATATCACGTCTGTATTTCAGCTCGTGACTCCTCACACTTATCCGGTGTTCTCGCTCTCCTCACACTTGTGTGAAAATTGTTGGGATATTTTTTTACTCAAAATACACGTGATGTTGGATGGGGGGGGGGGGGTGTCTAAAACACCACTATGTATCACCAGAGGCGGTAGGGGGATGGAGTCAAGTAGTATATGGACGAGATACCTAAGCATGGAGTGGAAAATAACTGTTCTGTATACATCGAGATTTTTAACGCTCGCTTTTACCTATTCCTTGTATTCCAAATGGAATAATGAATATTTTCAGCTTCAATTTTAAGAAATGTTGAATTTTTGGGCTTTCTCAATATTTTCCGACAGTTCAATGCCTTACCTTCAAAGGCACACAAAGAAATTGGAAATAGGTGAATAGTCCCTTGATATTTTCAATATTCTTTTGTTTGGGGTTGAAAATGTTTTCACATGAAATTTTGTCAAAGGTCGCGTAGGTATGTAGAAATGTCTAAAGAGAAAATGTATCCAAATATCTAGCTACAATACGAATAGGGTAATACTTTGCATACAGGTAATTGGACCTCAATGTCTCAACATAGCAAAAATTAAAATAAAAAAAAAAGCGGACTAGATACTATTTGTGGTTCTTTTTTAATTTCAATTTTGCCGTCAATTTTGAATAATCACAAGACCCAAATGGGAATACATACAAGATCGTAGTATAGTAGAATCGGTAGACAAAACAACCGTCTGGGAGAAGCTACCTGCCCCCTTGCCCTCTGGATCCGCCTATGTTCGGGAGTTAGTCATTCATTCTTAATTTGTTTTTAGAAGTTCTTCCTATTGACGTCATATTCATGAGAATGGTAGTCGGGTACCTATTACTTACCTACATTATGACCATAAAACTTGCAGTAAAAAACAACATTTTGTTGATTTACTTTGACATTGCTGTTTTTCTATACTGTTAAAATAAAGCTGTTCACAGTTTAATTTTACATTTGAAGATTTTAATAATGTGCCAAGACTTTAAAATGCAGTTTTATTGACTTGCGATATTTGTTTGATACCTACTTAGGTAGGTATATAGTATTCGTAGGTAGGTATATCAAGCCACTCATATTTAAGTAGGTAAACGGCGGCTATTATGTAGGTACTGGATAATTTACAGTTGTTACTACAATTAGGTACTAAATAATATGGCAATTGAAGACAAAAAATAAATGAGTTATATTTTGTTGGAAATAGGTGAATAGTCCCTTGATATTTTCAATATTCTTTTGTTTGGGGTTGAAAATGTTTTCACATGAAATTTTGTCAAAGGTCGCGTAGGTATGTAGAAATGTCTAAAGAGAAAATGTATCCAAATATCTAGCTACAATACGAATAGGGTAATACTTTGCATACAGGTAATTGGACCTCAATGTCTCAACATAGCAAAAATTAAAATAAAAAAAAAAGCGGACTAGATACTATTTGTGGTTCTTTTTTAATTTCAATTTTGCCGTCAATTTTGAATAATCCACTGTATCTACATAGCTTCCGTGTTTAGCAATAGTAGGTAGGTAACAGTAAAACAGACATACCTACCTATTATAAGACCCCTTGTTTATAATGGGAAGCTCCATCTAACCTCTAAGCTACGCTGCGGTTACAATTCCGCCTCACCACGCGGTTACAACATTGGGTCATGCTTAAAATAAAGGAGTACAGATAAGACACGGATCCGGGGGTTGACCCGAAACGTGTGGGTATCCGTTATCTATCTCTGCCCAAATGGGCATTCACTTCATTGAACAACGCCGGCCAACAGCACAGTGCTATCGCATCGTATCGGAGTAACCTTAAACCTTAACCCTTAACCTAGTTGTAGTGCCGAATTGTAAATTCCCTTGAAAAGTGTAAAACTGAAGGTGACTAAAATTTACATGTTGAACGCTGATTTTGAACCGAAACGAGCCTCAATTTTTACCCGACTGCACAAGAAGGAGGGTTATGTTTTTCGAGTATATGTATACAGGATGTTACAGAAAGGTGTGGTCAAATTTCAGCAGTGGATAGGGTATAATATCAATATTGCATCTACAATGGTGCCGTAGCTGGTTGCATTATTATTACATAGTTATAGCATATTCTTTTTGTTAAAACTCAGTCGTGAAAGGTGTATGGCATAAGAATTATACCTCCCCTGGTACAAAATTCGATTGGATTATTATGGCATATAACTTTTTAAGTCATACGTTTTTTTAATTAATAACTTTTTCATTCATAAATAATCGAATGAAAAAATAATAAATATTTTATTAGGGCACTCGGATTTTGATAAAATTATGTATGTGCTGCAGTATCATGGGCACATACCAACCCTTGAATATGACCACACCTTTCTGTTACACCCTGTATAGGCGTATTCCTTTGACACGCTCTAGAGCCTAAATGACTTCATGACCGATATCATTAGATTACTAAATTTTATTTACATTCCTAATCGATTTTTTTTTTGAAAGCTGAAGGTTTATAGGGATGGATCGATGTTTATTAATTCTTCACGTAAAAACTAAGGGACCGTCTTCACGGACGAGGGAATCGCGGCGATTCCGCTTTACTATCGTCGGGTAATCTTCACGAACGAGCGATTATTCCGCCAACGTATCGTCGCGACTCGTAACGGAATCGCCGCGTGTCCGCGATGGTGATCGTCACTTTTTGAGGCAGGCGGCGATACGTTGACATTTCTCTCGCGCCCAGCCACTCGTTCCTACCGTCGCGTCGCGGTAATATCGCCGCTATCCCGGCCACTCCCATTTCAGTTTGTTTGTGGCCTGCATGTTGCTGCACGTATATCCGATCTTGCAGTTTTATATTTAGTAGGTAGGTATGCTGCGCTCCATCGCTCTTTGGCAGTAAAGCAACCAAAAATAGCTTACTATTATTTACAGACTGTATTAGTAGCGAACTGAATCTTTGGACTCAAGTGATAATTGATATGACTGTATAGATCGCAATCACCACCAGTCTTTATATTCTGCGTAAACGTAGGCTATAACTTACCGAAATGTGATATTATTTAATAGGTTTATTTTTGTATTTTCCTATTCTAAGGTATAGGAAAACACAAAATTAAACCTACGTAAGTAGGTAGGTATTTATTCAACACGCCGATAAAACATGATATTTTTTGCTAATTCTCCTTCGCCATGGCTATTTCGTATACTTGTGATGACTCTTGGGGGTCTAAATATCTTGACTTGGGAAAAAGGTACTGAATGGCAACACTCTGGAATGTCATTATTTTTACATCCGCGTCCAAATTAAAGAAAAAAAAGATATAAAAAGATATAGAAATAAAACGTTAAATTACTTAACGTTTTCATTCCTCCTTTTTTTTTCTTTAATTTGGAAAATGTACTTTTAACCTTATCATCATCATCAGCCTATCGCAGTCCACGGCTGGACTGCGATAGGCTATAACCTCTTAAATACGTCTAACTGGTAGACATTTGCTGAAAAATTGGTAAGATTGCCATCGATTAAAAAAAAAGAACAGATAATTTAATCTATGGCATGATTTCTTCTTCTTTTCATTATCTGACTGCTTCTGTGACGCGGTGGGAGTGTGTCTGACTGCTACGCAAGAGTCGTGGGTTCGGTTCCCACACGGGACAACACTTTGTGTGATCCACAAATTGTTGTTCCGAGTCTGGGTGTACTTTGTGACCGTGACTTGTTTGTTTATAAAGTCCCCCGCGACACAGGGCTGTACCGTACTGCGGGAGTCGTCTTTTTTGAAATAAAATTAAAATTATTTTCCAGTCTTAATTATTTTCTTAATTATTAAAAAACTTGTCATTTTTAGTAATGAATAAATAATTTATTAATTACTAAAATTGTCAAGTTTTTATTATACACTTAAACTGCACAAAAATCAGTCATACGGATTTGCACGTAGGTACTCGTATGTCACCATGGGCGAAACTCGAATCATTTTTCGAGGGGGTTAGGTGTTACCTACAAATGACTTAACACCGAACAACAACAATCTTTTTACAATTTCGAGGTGGGGTTAATTTCAACCACCAAATCCCCTCCCCAGGGTACACCCATGTAAGTGTATCACGTATTTTCACACACTGAAAGCGGAGCTGTGAAAGTGATGATGGAGTTGCCATTTTCACAACATATATTTATCAGCAATTTATTCTAAGGCTAGCTACGTATAATTTCCATAGACTCTCGTCTATAACTTCTGTCATCCTACCTTCATGAATAATTAATTCGCATCAATTAAACGTCAAACTAGTTAAATAAGCTTATCTGTGAGGTTTATGTCCACCCTATTAGTTATTATGGTTGCGTGAATTTTAATAGGCTTAGTTAATTGTTATTAAAATAATATGCAGGCTTAACGGAATTAGGTACCGTACTTAAAATAATTAAAATATTTTGTCGCGTTTCCTCTGCCTATGAAAAATTAAAGTTCGGGTATAAATAATAATTAAAGAAGGAAGATATTTTAACCTATTTTTTAAGGCCGTAAAAATGCCTAACGCACACCTCCAGCCCCGGGTGCTGGAGGTGTGCGTTAGGCATTTTCAGGCGCTGAAGGTAGTGTGGGACCTGCCCCCACTAAAAAATCGGATTTTTTTTCTCACCTACCCATCGTGTATCATTAGATAGGACTTTTATTATATCACAGCTAAGCTAAGCTAGGCTTTATAAGTTAACGAGTAACAGTCGACCAAGCTAGTAGTAACAATATTTTTGTACAAATTCCATTGAAAATTACCCAATAACAGGGTATCCCAAAACTATGCCATACGAAGGGAAAGTAACTTAAATATTACTTATAACACTTTACTTAAAGAAGAATTCATTTTGATTTTAAAAATAAATCAAACTACATTCATCAGTATTTTTAAACTCGCCAAAAGAGTGCCATCGAAGCTCCCTAAAGATTTGCAAAAAAAAATCCCTATTAATATGTGAATGTAAGTTTGTTTGTTACGCTTTCACGCAAAAACTACTCAACCGATCATCATGAAACTTTGTACACATATTCTTGGACGTATTAGAAGTAACATAGGATTATAAAAAAAAAAGTTTTAAAGAAAGAAAGAATTTAGCACAAACTGACACTTCAATTTTATTTATTTCACAAAAAATCCGCATCAAATTCGATCCAATAATTTGGGAGCTTCGATGGCACACATTATAAATAGGTACACTTTAAGCGAGTTTAAAAAAATATCTAAATACGTAAGTTGGTTCTTCAGAGAGTACTCAGTTAATCATTTAAATATTTAAGTATTAGGTGTATTATTTAGTAAGCGTAAATGGCAGGACTCGAATGTCATCTTTGGAACATGGTCAGAGAAACTGATGTTTGTTTAATTGAAGGTCGCAGGCATAAAATCTTAGGCTCTTTATTTGAATAATTTATGTGATGTATGTTCTAACATACATCACAGAAAACTCTTGACTGTCATGCATATCGGACGATGTCACCGATTACTTCATTAGAACTAAACGGCACACAATGGTGCAATCAAGGGCAATCACGAAATGATTGCACGATGCAATCATTTCTTGAATTGCACCTCACTGTCTTCATGTCTTTAAAGTTAAAATACTGCATTATTTTGAATTTAGAATTTGAAATGTTTTAAAGAACGAACAGCAACTATTGTTTTGGTACTATAGAGGTCAGTGTTTTGAAGAAATGATTTTATTTTTTTTATTCCAAGAAGGTTTTAATTCGTTGCATATTTAAGTAAATACCTACCTATTTGCGTGTTTCACGATATCCCGCTTTTATTGTGCATTATTTTTATATCGTGAGCCACTTAAAGCACAACCAGTTTAACGATATCAATATATTTATTTTTTTATGTAATTATATTAGTAATAGATCTACTGTGACTGCACTATTTGGCTACACTCTTGTAAAGACCAGAACCTATACTTAGTTACGAATACCAATTCATTGCAATAATATGCATTTCGTCGTGTAGTTTAAGGCAATAGACAGCTGCTACCTTACATTACACGACAAAATGCATATTAATCTATTAAATGTATACTACTAATACTAAGTATTAGTAGTATACATTTATTAATTTAATATTTGCTTTAATTGTGGATGTATTATGGTCACCAAATTGTGATATTGCAGATTGGTATTATATCTAAGACCTATTTCGAAATTGTTATAATCAATCCCAAATTAAACGTATTCAACACTTTAAAATTCAGTTCATAGCATCTCGGTTTTGCTTTGTACTGAAAAGGGAAAATGTAAATACATTTTAGTCATTTTACATGTTATAGATACACAAGTAATTTAGTTTATAAATAAATTTGTAAAAGCGTGAAGATAATTTTTATACTCGTTTGTGGTTTTCAAATAAAGCTGGAGCGAAACTCGTGGACGAAGGTCTGTCCACGTCAGGTGCAAATGAAATTATATTAATATATGTAGGTAAGTATATGTATATGCAAAACGAATTACCAACTCGGAATTTTGAATGTAACCACTTATTTTAACTCAAAGGAAAACTTGATACCGCGTTATAATTTATAATTAACCTTAGTTCGTAGTTTGTCTGTTTGGTACTAACTTCGTTTGCCTTTTACCCTTGATGTCTGTACATTTTATGAATGATAGGAGTGTTTCTAACGGTCACTCAATGCAAAACGCTTGTATACACCCACCTTATTTAAATATTGAATACATAATAATTCTATTTTTATAATTATTTGCCGGCAACTGACTCTGAAGTCAATTGGCTAATTATAATTAGAAACTAAATATTAGTAAAAAAGTCGATGACGAAAATAACTTGTTATGCGTATAAATAATTTTGACAAAGGTGGTTTTATATAGCTGTGTCCCGCGGTGTTACCCGCGGTTTATTAGCCTATGTGTTAATCCAGGGTGTCAGCTAACTCCATACCAAATTTTATTAAAATCGCTCCAGCCGTTTAGACGTGAAGAAGTAACAAACATACACACTCACACACTCACAAACGTTCGCCTTTATAATATTAGTGTGATTGTTTGTCTTGTAAGATCTTACCAAATTTCTGCAACGGAATTTAAAATTTGTTATTATAATAGTTAGTGCCTCATTGTTGATACGGTTTTGAATAGAAAAACTGTACGAATAGAACCATGTTTGGCCATGAGTTATTGTTGGACTGAACCCTGTGCTAATTTTCTTGCTAACCAGCTAAATCCGAGTCATGAGACCTAGGTAATCATTATATTGTTTCACTGTAGTCTTGGACCTAACGTCAAAGTGTAACTAGTTTCGTGTAAAATATCGGAACTAATTTCAATATTTTTTCCTTGAGCCAGTGTCTTACAGAATCCAATAAGATGTGATTAAGTTACATATTACATATATTGGACCCGGGATCAGCTTATTTAGTTTTTCATTCATATTTATTCTGTCCTTCGCGAGGGTGAATCATAAAAGAACTTTTTTGTTCTCAAAGCTAGGTACGGGGTTTTGGGACGGGTTTCTTATCTACGTCAATGCACTTTGTTTGAAACTACGTCATTCCACACGTCATAACCTAAAAAACTTTTCGTTTTGGGAATCGTATTACCATAAAATGATATTGTTAAGTTAATAAGCTTACATCAAATGGGAATGTTTGAAATCGAACTTAATTGTAGACACCATGGCGTCTTTATTAGGTTTTAGAAAGCTGTTTTTGTTGTGATTTTTTCTCCTCTTCAGTGGATTCCAATAGGAATTGTGGTTAAGAGAAATTATCGAATGCGTTTGTCTCCATTGACTCGTGTCCGTAGTCGGCAGGTACCTACCGCTTGACATTATTTAGGTAGGTATAATGTCGGATAAACTTTAGCATCATAGGTAGCAGAGGCGAAGGTTTAAAACATTTCTAAGGTAACCAGATACAAACATATACCTTGCTGAACATGGTTATTTGTACCTATAAAACTAAGTAACTACAATCCAAAGGGAAGCCGAAAGTAATGGTGTTCAATGGACCTTTTTAGACTTTTGTATGTACCTTACCTACTAATCAGTGGTGGAGGCCACTGATAGGGAGGTAATGTACATAGGTACAAAAGTTTTTGTTTTATAGTACCTACTAACAACGTTATATTATGTAGGTATAAGTAATTTTCAATGGAATGTCTAGATTCTTACTCTCACTTGGTCGATATAATAATAAATAATAGTAAAGGTATTACTCGGAAACTTGTGAAATCTACTTAGCCGTGATAGTTTTTCTTTAACTTTGAAAAAGAAAATAGATATGAAAATGGTTTTTTACAGCGTTTAACAAGGGTTTACTATACATATCTGCTAAGTGCTGGAAGATTTAACAACGCACTTAGGTTCGTATTCTGTGGTCTTTAAAAAAATATTAAAAAAATGTTTGTTTGTTGTGTGTCTTTACAAAACTACTTTACCTTAGTTTTATTTCACATTTTCAAAAAACAGCCCTTTAGCGGGGGACAATTGATAATATCAAAAAATTGCATTTTAAAAATGTTTTATATATATCTAACGCTACCTAAGATAATATATTTTGAAAGACCTATCCAAAGATACCTTGCTTGCCTTGATATAGAGGTCTGCTTCTTGGCTCTGGAATAGGTAGGTATTAAATAATTAAAATATAATTAAATACTTCATAAGTATTTAGATAATTACGTAAGTGAAGACGATATTTAATGGTCAATCTCTTTTGATTAGTTTAAAGTAGGGCTCTGAATTCTTAAATTACATTTTTCACTTAGGAAGCAAAATAAAATTTGTGATAGGTTTTACATGTAATGCCAAGTTCACAAACAATAGGTAAAACCGGAGAAAAGAACAAAACAATAGAAACTTTCGGTCACTCTTTTCAAATATACCTACAAAATCTTCACTGTTTTGGTTTCATTTCTTTTATACCAACCTCTCCCTTTTCGATGGACTTTTTTTAAAAAAACGCAAATAGTAGTCCCGTAAGCCATTCTCAACAGCTGTGACCAGAGAATCCTATTAACCTAACGGTTTCCTGCTGTAACCAAAGTTTGGGAAATGCCAGGAGTAGTTAAAATGTTGTTGAAACCAAACGAATTTAATCACAAGCAAATTGAATTGACGCAGGTACAGTCAGCTATATAACATGTTATAGTACCCGCTATAGTAATATTTGAAATCACCGAAGCTCTAAAGGGCAAAATCAATGTGGTTTTAATTTTTGGAATGTAGTTCCATATCGCACGTTTTTATTTGTTGACTGAGAGGTTAGACGGAATAAAGTGTTACATTTTGACGTCGATCAAAAATCTATTAAGTATAATGATTATGTGAGTAAGGAGTAAGGAGGTTCCGTTTTATAGGTTGTTTGTATTTTTATAAATTTATTTGTCATTTTGTTGACGTTAATCATTAGTTAATACAAACACAAAACCGGGCAAGTACATGTTGGGCCACACACAATGTAGGGTTCCGTAGTCCCCCCTATCCGAATAATGTGGCCTAAGAAGTGGGTTTTCTGTTGTTTTTGTTTCATACTTATTACGTTTTTTATCTACTTAATAATATTTTTCAATGGAATTTGTACGAAAATGTTGTTACTTCTCATTTGATCACTGACTCGTAAACTTGTAAAGCCTACTTAATTTCACTATATATACTACTACCGTAATTTTAGCGTAACATCAATCATTTTAGGCATTCACTGGCAGGGGAGTGGGGAACACTTGACTCTAGCAAAAATTTGCATTTGAAAGCTTAATATTTTACAAACGGATTCCTAAATCTAAAAATGGTTTTCACAACCCCGAAACCTTTTTAAAAGACCTTTCTAATGATACCCCGCAACATGGGGTAGGTGAGAAAAAAAAGTCACACCCCCACTTTACATATAGGGGCGGTAGGTGCCCTAGAACATTTTTTTTTCAAGATTTTATTATTTCACTTTGTCGGCGTAAGTAATGTGTATATCCATGCAAAATTACAGTCTCCTAGCACTAACAGTATCTTAGAAATGCTGGACGGACGGACGGGCGGACGGACTTGACGAAACTTTATGGGTTCCGTTTTGCCATTTTGACTACGGAACCCTAAAAAAGGTATAGGAAAAGGAACTACATTACAACCGGGTGTTTATAAAACATCTCTCTCTTTTTTTTAATTTTATGGTATATATCTTATTCTAATATGAATTTTCGGGACTGTGATTGGAGATCATTTGTGCTGAGTTAATTTGAATATTTGCAAATGTCGCTTAGACTACATAAGTCGCTTAGACTTATGTAGCTGACTGTACCTGTGTCTGACTCCAAGTCGCTTGTGATTAAATTCGTTTAGTTCTTCGGTTGGACTGTACATAATCCAGTCCAATGCTTACAAAACACGTTCTTGCAGGTTAATAGATTATGTAACGTGTTTTAATAACGGACCAACGAATATTGTAAATAACAGTCGCCGTCTGCCTCTAATACCTAATGAATACATTCTAGATGGAATAATATAATAGACTGGCCTGTTGGTCTAGTCATCTAGTGGTTAGTGACGCAGACTACCACCTCACTGCAAAGCCAGAGGATTGTATCGATTCCCACGAAGGATAAATCATTTGTGTAGATGCGCGATTGTTTATTCTGTATCTGGGTGTACTACGTAAGTACTTATTTCTCCGTCTGGTTGTCACACATTTGAAATATTAGTATGAAGTATGGATACTAATATTTCAAATGTGACAGTAACTCTGCCTGTCTGTCTGTTACGCTTTCACACTCAAACAGCTAAATCGATTTAGATGAAATTTGGTATGGAGATAGTTAGAGGCCCGGGGAAGGACATAGGATAGTTTCTATTGCGATAACCGACATCCACGCGGGTGTAGCCACGGGCGAAAACTAGTACTTAATACAACAGACTCTGCCTAGTTTGAGTGTATCGAGTTATACCAAGCTGTTTATTTATTAGGTATAATCTCGAAAAATATTTCTAAAAGTCTGTAAGTCGTAACAGTATGACCTCCTAACCTAAGACATTTAGTTGAATATGACATAGAAGCTTGTCAATAAAATATTATTTGCTTGCATTTAAAAATACTATGTGATAAAATATTATTGATGTTGCTTTTGAAATTAGAATTGCCAAAGTTGTTTCCGTTTGTTTATTGGGCCTATTTAATATGAAGATTGACCTAAATTTAATTATATGAATTTACGAGTTTTCACTCGCAGTTCTGCCCGCGTGTATGTCGGTTATCGCGATAAGAATTATCCTATGTCCTTTCCCGGGACTCAAACTATCTCCAAACCAAAATTAATCTAAATCGATTCTGCGGTTTACCGTTAAAACATAACAGATAGACAGACAGTTGACAGTCATCGTTTGGATAAAAACAAAACAACACCTGCCTGCAAATCGTGTTCTACTCCCACTTAACCACTTTTTTAGTCATTTGAACATCACAGTCATCCTGCCACTTAGTTATTTTATTATTGTCTATAGAACAATAAATAAAATAGACAAGTAGCAGGATCTCTTTGTCAATATTTTAAGTGCTTGTAGTTTACTTTATGCAGTTGAAGTTGTGCAAAAACTAAAGACTATCATAATAAACAAAATAGTTAGGTACCTACTTACTTTAAACATTAACCACTAGTTGACCCGCGCAACTTCGTCTGCGTCAATTTTCCCCGTTTTTCCAACATTTTTCATTGATGCTCCGCTCCTATTGGTCATAACGTGATCTTATATAGCCTATAGCCTTCCTCGATAAATGAACTATCCAACATTAAAAGAATTTGTCAATTCAAACCTGTAGTTCCTGAGATTTCAAACAAACAAATAAACAAACCAACTCTTCAGCTTTACAATTTTAGTAGGTATAGATTAGCCGACAAATGTCTGTCGGATACTTACGGCATATTTTTTAACACTTACCTATAAGTATATATATAAGTAGTTTTTTAACAAAAGACAACTCCAGGACTAAAGAATAATATTTGTCTATGGTAGGGGACTTTACAATTATAAAAATCATAAACACAAATGAGACCTAACCTAAGAAGAATGATTTGTGAATGTGTGTGTCAAGTGGTGTCCCGGCCCGTGCGGTAGTCGAAACCACAGTCAAGTGTACACGTCACCGAATCAGGCCAAAGAATGTTTTGTTGGAGATAGGTACATTATGCGGTTACAAGTACAGTTGGATCAACGCAACTAGGCCGGACTGAAGTAGACGACAAGTGGTTGCGCAGATGCATTTTTTGGAAGTAAATGGTGACAGGAAGCGGGGGGCGGGGTCGGTAACTAAACCAAGAGAATTAGAGATGTGATTACGCATTACATTGTCATACTTAGTATTACTAACTTATAACTCATGTTTTTTGTTATTATTTTTGCAAAGAAATGGTTTTTCAAACTTTCTTTAGTATTTACTGTAACTGTTCTAAATTTAAACTTTTATGAACTCGTCTAAATAGCAATTTTATATTTTTGGATTAAAATTTTATTAGTATTTTAATCAATTAACCATAATTAATCGTTTTCGTAAGTAATTTTAGGGTCGCATCTCTATGACATGCGCGAAAGTGATATGAACCTAACTGCACTCCGGCCGAGTTACGTTGATCCAACTGTACCTACTTTTAAAGGCGCATAGTCCCATGCCAAGCCAAAAGCCAGTGCATTTGAACAAACGTTTACTATGATATTCCTTGTTTGAACAACTAAGCTCTAAAACAGATGACAGACAAATAAATGCTGATATCCTACGATGCGCATCGTAGACGGTTGAAATAGTAGTTTATATAAACACATAATTATATACGAGTATACCTACCTATTATAGATTCATATTATTCGATGAGTTCGCAAACACGTGATGAGTTGAGAAAAACGTGTTTTGGCAAACGGACAGTCGCTAAGTGGAAAAATACATTAAAATGTAAGAGTTAGTAGTCCAAAAAAAATATAATTTGATCCGTGACTGAATGCTGACCGAGCAGATCAATGAGGTTAGATCAATAACAATTCTAATATTAGGTTAGGTCCTTATTCCCGTTATATAGACACTTATAATTATTTGGATGGCCTGTTGGTGTAGTGCCTGCTGGTTAGTGACCCTAATTAAAAATCCAAAAGTTGTAAGTCCTACCCAAGATAAATCTTTCTGCGATGATCGCGATTGTTTGTTCTGTGTTTGGATGTAATTTATCTATGACTAGCTCTGCCTAAATTTTCCCCGTTTTTGAAAAATTTATAATAGCTGCTCCGCTCCTATTGGTCATAGGGTAATGTTATACCTATAGCTTATAGCCTTCCTCGATAAATGGGCTATCCAACAGTAACATATTTTTTCAATTCGGACTCGTAGTTCCTGAGATTATTGCGTTCAAACAAACTCTTCAGTTTTATACCTATATAAGTATAGATGTAGTAAATATGTTTTTAGTAATTTCTAAGTTAAGAAACTATGATTGTTAGTTGTCTGATTGCCATAGTTGTTTGAGATCAGATGACTGCGTGTAAGTTATCCCTGACTACCTATTTATTTATTTATTTATATGTAGGCACTAACCTAATGTTACTACATTTCGATGTCACAATAAGATAATTTATTCCTTGAAAAAAAAATTCGAAACGGACGAGTAGTTTTAGAAATTAAACAATCAAATAAACAATATTTCAATATAGTTGCTTTGCATTTCCTTTGCAGTTCTGGAGATCAATTCACGTAATTAAAGCAGTGCAGTTGCGGTTAAGTTTCAATTGTTATTCTTGTAACTTTGGAATTGGTCTCAAATACGCTTGCGCACTGTACTAGAATGTCAAAAAAATAATTAGAATAGTCCCCGTAAACTTAAGAAATGAAAGTAAACGAAAATTCATGAATTTCGTTATAAAGAAAGAGAGTAGGCCTATTGAACTGCTTTAAATACGTGAATTGGCCCGCTGTTCTCATGAAATCTCCTAATCGTAAGCCGCAAGGACGAGGGTTAGAGTTTTAGACGGCTCCTAGGTATTTTGTGATTAGGTAGGTAGGTAACTTAGTTGAATAATATATCAACATCAACATTTAAAATCAGATTTAGCGCTTACAAAAGGTACAATCTTTGATTATATAATGTCTAGATTCCTAATCCGGCATCTTAAATTGAAGCAAAGAACTGTCAAAAAGTACGGTCAAATGGACGTACTTTTTGAGAGGTAAGAAGACAACTATCAGATGCAGAGTTGTAAAAATGGCGGCAAATTGACATGTCGCTATTTTTACAGCTCCGCGTTTAAAGTGTAAAACAGTGTTAAATATACTTGAAATATGTAATAACTGGACAAGAACGAGACTTTGTGATTGAAAGAAGAAAACTAGAAATAAATTATACTTGAAACTGGCGTATGCACATAATGTGCGAGCCATAATCTCTACCGATTAATATTGGAGGGAAGAAGAAAAAAAAAACTAGAGATGATGTTCTTGCCATAGCTATTCTAGCGCGCCATTTTCAACGAGTTTTAAACGTCAAAAATGGTAGCTTCGTTTTTTTATAAGCTTACTGAGGGAATGCTCCACCTAGACATTACATAATCAAAGGGTACAATTAATAAATAACGTCAAAGAAAATTTCATCTAAATTGCTATCATCAAGGAACTAGAATTGAGTTACAAAAAAGGTTCCCAGAAAGCTATATAGTTTCCCGGAAACAATGACAATTTATTGTAGTAAAAAAAATACTGGAAACAATAAACCAAACTTTTCTGATCATAATAAATTGGTAGCTTAGGACAGAGCAATCAATCAATTCTTGGAAGAAAACCTTTTTATAAGAAAACTTTAAGATACGAAATCCGTTGGAAGTCTTGTCCAAGATAATAAATAATATGTTAACTTAAAACCAGTAAACAACTGACATAATTTCAAAGGAAATGTGATGTAATAAACGTTAAAAAACTGTTCGTACATTAACAGTTGCATAGGATTACGTCTTATAAAAGTAAAAAATCGTGTTTGTTATTTTTACTTTTGTTCCGTCAAGTATATCCTAAAATAACACCTATCTATGCAAAAAGTTAAAATTGAAGTGCCTTAAAATAACAGTTTTTTACTAAATCTATATAAAAGTATATACATGGTACTTTAATTACGTAAATTCTAACAAAAACACAATTATTTTATTTTGTATGTCTGTCCGTTTGTTCAGGATAAACTCCGAAAGGGCGGGACGGATTTTGACGTGACAGTTACTGTCAGACAGCTGAGGGTGTAAGTAGTAATTTAGGCTACTTTTTATCATCACGCTAACGTCTGTAGGCAGCAAGCAGGGGCACGAAGTCGCGGGCACAGCTAGTACCTAATATAAATATGTCTTGTGTATTAAGTACATGCCGCGTTTCGTAAGCTTAGGTACCTACGCCTCGAATAGTTGAAAGCTTTACTATCTCTGGAATTTCAGTCTTAAGCTCCTTGAAATGTCAACCCGACTACAAAGCCTATAATAATATTAAATCTTGTTATTTTAACGAGATAGCATTTTAGAATATAATTTTGACATAGTCTGCCTAAGTAAATTAACTTAAGAACAAAGCAAGATTCTTCTAGAAAATTTATTTAAGTAGGTACCTACTTCCATCTTCTAGAATATTTTAGTAATAAAAGAAAATGTTTGGTATCTACCTATTATAACTAATATATCATTTATTGTCAATATAATACTAAGTTCATTATCCAAAAGTGATCCCATCGCTGTATGGTTGATAGTGTTGATACCTATAGAAATAAAAATGACCTTCATAGGACATAATATAATCTATGCTAATATTATAAAGCTGAAGAGTTTGTTTGTTTGTTTAAACGCGGTAATCTCATGAACTACTGATCCGAATTGAAAAAATCTTACAATGTTGGATAGCCCATTTAAAAGGCTAAAGGCTATATAACATCACGCTACGACTAATAGAGGCGGAGCAGCAATGAAAAATGTTGTGAAAACGGGGAAAAATTACGCAGACGAAGTTGCGCGGGTCAGCTAGTATACAATAAACGATTAAATGATTTGTATAAAGCTCCTTCCCTTTACCAAATTGTTATCATTACCTACATAGGTAGAGTGACATTTAAATTGGGAATTTGGACTGAACCATTAGCAATGTACCTACTTGGTAAGTGGAGACACAGACATATGAAGGTCTAGGATCTCAATGACCACCTTGATGTTAAACGGTTCTGTTCTCGGAAATGGCTAAATATGCAAATTAAAAAAATAAACTGCAATCTATGTACAGATGTATTTTAGACTATGGTCGTTGACAAACGAGTTGCTCGTACGTTATTAACAAGATGGCGCTAATATTTTCATTTTGGGTAAGTACTTATTGTCTTTGTATGGTGCTTATTTATAATAGAACAAAAACAAGCATCATCATAACAACAAAAAAGTGTATTTAACTAAGTACCTACTTACACATTAATCATTTCGTTTGGTTTATTTCCTTTACCTAACTACATGTTTAGTGAGACTTTGTTTCTTGCCAAACACGATTCCAAATCGGGAATTACCCTAGGCATTGATTTATTTGCAAATGTCAAAACACGCGGCTTTAAGCCATGTGTTTTATGCAGATGACTTAAATGCTTGACCTTTTTACAGTTTAAAGTGCTGTACATCTTTCTTTCTATATATATTTTTTTCATAAAAGACGACGACGCATTAGGGTACAAGCCCTGTGTCGCGGGGGATTTTACAAACATACAAGTCACGGACACAAAGTACACTCAGACTCGGAATAACAATTTGTGGGTCACACAAAGTGGTGTCCCGTTTGGGAATCAAACCCGTAGCGTAGCAGTCGGACACACTCCCACCGCGCCACAGAGGCAGTCAATTCTTCTTCTTTTATCTTTTTACTCGTAACTTATAGTTTTAAGGAAATTCTTTAGTTTGTTTTATAAGGCTATGTTATAGGATGACGTTATCGCTAAACTATAGTTTAAATAAAGTAAAACTTTTAACCAAAAAGGATCTAGACAAACAGCTAAATGATCGTAAAGAGTTCCGTTTTCCCTTGAGGTACGGAACACTAAAATTATAGTCGTCATCGGTTAAACATCGCTCTAATAGGTCGGAAGGTACTTCAAGGTTCAATATAATTTACTTATGTCTTCATAGCTCATAATTTTTTTAACATTAATAATATATAAGATAATTATTAAAATATATATATTACGGGTCTTAATCGCGTGAATAATTTAAGGTAAAATACCTTGTTTATTGTCGACCGTATTGCAACGGCCGTGGTCACGGGAAGACTGCCCAGTCTTCCCGTGACCACGGCCGTTGCAATACGAATAAAAAATAAAATATATATAGAAAGAAAGATGTACAGCACTTTAAACTGTAAAAAGGTCAAGCATTTAAGTCATCTGCATAAAACACATGGCTTAAAGCCGCGTGTTTTGACATTTGCAAATAAATCAATGCCTAGGGTAATTCCCGATTTGGAATCGTGTTTGGCAAGAAACAAAGTCTCACTAAACATGTAGTTAGGTAAAGGAAATAAACCAAACGAAATGATTAATGTGTAAGTAGGTACTTAGTTAAATACACTTTTTTGTTGTTATGATGATGCTTGTTTTTGTTCTATTATAAATAAGCACCATACAAAGACAATAAGTACTTACCCAAAATGAAAATATTAGCGCCATCTTGTTAATAACGTACGAGCAACTCGTTTGTCAACGACCATAGTCTAAAATACATCTGTACATAGATTGCAGTTTATTTTTTTAATTTGCATATTTAGCCATTTCCGAGAACAGAACCGTTTAACATCAAGGTGGTCATTGAGATCCTAGACCTTCATATGTCTGTGTCTCCACTTACCAAGTAGGTACATTGCTAATGGTTCAGTCCAAATTCCCAATTTAAATGTCACTCTACCTATGTAGGTAATGATAACAATTTGGTAAAGGGAAGGAGCTTTATACAAATCATTTAAATATGCAAATTAAAAAAATAAACTGCAATCTATGTACAGATGTATTTTAGACTATGGTCGTTGACAAACGAGTTGCTCGTACGTTATTAACAAGATGGCGCTAATATTTTCATTTTGGGTAAGTACTTATTGTCTTTGTATGGTGCTTATTTATAATAGAACAAAAACAAGCATCATCATAACAACAAAAAAGTGTATTTAACTAAGTACCTACTTACACATTAATCATTTCGTTTGGTTTATTTCCTTTACCTAACTACATGTTTAGTGAGACTTTGTTTCTTGCCAAACACGATTCCAAATCGGGAATTACCCTAGGCATTGATTTATTTGCAAATGTCAAAACACGCGGCTTTAAGCCATGTGTTTTATGCAGATGACTTAAATGCTTGACCTTTTTACAGTTTAAAGTGCTGTACATCTTTCTTTCTATATATATTTTTTTCATAAAAGACGACGACGCATTAGGGTACAAGCCCTGTGTCGCGGGGGATTTTACAAACATACAAGTCACGGACACAAAGTACACTCAGACTCGGAATAACAATTTGTGGGTCACACAAAGTGGTGTCCCGTTTGGGAATCAAACCCGTAGCGTAGCAGTCGGACACACTCCCACCGCGCCACAGAGGCAGTCAATTCTTCTTCTTTTATCTTTTTACTCGTAACTTATAGTTTTAAGGAAATTCTTTAGTTTGTTTTATAAGGCTATGTTATAGGATGACGTTATCGCTAAACTATAGTTTAAATAAAGTAAAACTTTTAACCAAAAAGGATCTAGACAAACAGCTAAATGATCGTAAAGAGTTCCGTTTTCCCTTGAGGTACGGAACACTAAAATTATAGTCGTCATCGGTTAAACATCGCTCTAATAGGTCGGAAGGTACTTCAAGGTTCAATATAATTTACTTATGTCTTCATAGCTCATAATTTTTTTAACATTAATAATATATAAGATAATTATTAAAATATATATATTACGGGTCTTAATCGCGTGAATAATTTAAGGTAAAATACCTTGTTTATTGTCGACCGTATTGCAACGGCCGTGGTCACAGGAAGACTGCCCAGTCTTCCCGTGACCACGGCCGTTGCAATACGGTCGAAACGTCGGGCAATAAACAAGGTATTTTACCTTAAATTATTCACGCGATTAAGACCCGTAATATATATATTTTAATAATGTGTACAAATCGCGAAAGTTTATCAACATTTATATAAGATAATGTTAATAGCTTGTAATAAGTTCTATAGTAAATTGACTAATGATAGAGATCTGTGGTAGTAATGTTGTAATGAGGACTGGCTTAAATATCCAGGTATCAAGCGACGATTGCGTTTCGTTTCGTATTCAATTACTTACCGTATTGTAAGGCAGGTGACTCACCAGACATGTAGTAAGTAGAAAGTTGAGTGAGAAACTCTAACGAACTAACGGCTAAAGAAAGCGAGCATTTGATTGTGGTTGTTGATTTTCGGATAAATGAAATTACCTGGTTATCGGTTGCCGGTTGCAGTGGTAGTTTTTTTAAAGGCAATTCTGTCGACTATATTCGTGAAAGATGATCTTTGTATACCCTTGGCCAATTATAGAGTAGGTAGTGTACAAGACTTGTTAAATAATCCGATCACAAACTGGTTTTAAATAACATTGAAGATGGATTTTAGATGAAATTTATAGTTGTATTAGTGATTTGTTATTATAGCAGTTAATTTATAACGAAGTAAATAATTATATGAATTAATTAATATTAATTTTTAAGTTTAATAACTAGTTTGTTATAATTTATTCCAAACAGGAACTGCGTGAACTTTAATCATTTTGGTACAAAACTATTTACGTAAATCGAATCTGATGCTAGTCATGTTTCTTTGTGAAAACAATTTTAGTCAATGCCTACAGTGTGCACAATAATAAAATTTGTGAGTTAGTACTTTACGCAGTCGACTTAATTTAGGTACTGACTTAAGTTATCGATCGTGTGTGCTCAACCTAAACAAGGTATAAACGGTCGACCGTTTGATCATTTCAGCTTCTTTGTGCGTCAATAGTCAATGCCCATCTAAGTACAATCAATACCTACTGGGGTCGATTCCATTATCTTGGAACATATTTTAATATATTAATTTATCTAAAATAGTTATCAATTATTAACCACCTTCAAAAAAGGTGTATGTATGTCTGTATGTAAGTAAGTAGGTATGTTTGTATGTTCGCGATTTTCTCGAAAGCTCGTGTTTAGATTGAAATGGGGTTTTCGCTATTCGACTGCTTATTTTTCTGGGAAGGTTTTACTTTTAGTGTATAAAATGCCCTAGCTCATAAAACACCAGAGATATAGACAAAAACATGGGAGTGAGTCAGCAAAATTTGCATTCGGAAATGTGCTTGATTTTTATTTCCTTTTTATATTTGACTAACTGTCCCGCGCAAATTCGTCTGCGAAAATTTTCCCCCTTTTTGCAACATTTCTTATCCAGCTGCTCCGCTCTTATTGGTCGTAACGTGATAGTATATAGCATTCCTCGATAAACGGGCTATCCAACAGTAAAATATTTTTTCAATTCAGATTAGTAATTCCTGAGATTACCGCGTTTAAACAAACAAACTTTTTAGCTTTATAATATTAGTATAGATTGATATTTTATGCCTTTTTTCATAAACGCTTAGCTGAGTGCTAAAAATAGTAGGTACACGTAGTTACGCACCTGTGTTTCCTTGATATTTTTTTCTTCCTCATAATATTCAAAGTTAATGTACAAAACAATCAATAGCTTTATTATTGGATCCTCAAATACCAAACTATAGGTTCACATTAAATACCTACCTATATCTTTCGTATATTTTAACTGTTCTTCCTTCTCATTGCTGTTGACATGACGCATGTTGACGCTTCAGGTCATTTAAATGAAATATAAAATTATACCGATATGACTTTGTACCTACCTAACTTCATATTATAAGTATCAATTTCAATGTACGAGTAGGCATATAAAACTGGCATGAGAAATTAGTTTTACGTTTGATGAAAGTATTGTTATCTATAATTGATTAACTTTTGAAAGTGTTCCGCTCTCTCTCTAAAAGAGCTTTATAGCTAAAAGTCTCGCATTGAATCAACGTCAAATATTATTCGCACCCCACATCATATTGTGACAGTATTTCTTTAAATAAATCCGAAAATAATCTTTAAAATGTTGTACTTATATACTTAAAGCTATCCGACCTTACTAACATCAATATCGATTAGAAACGTCTTTTATAATCAAAGTAGCGAGTTGATACCAAAGAGTACTTTGGTATCAACAATTGTAGAGTTAAGGGACGTCTAAACGGGTCATTTTTTACGGCAATTTGTGTTGGCATTGGCAATGCTGTGGCCGGTAACATGGCAGTGCTCTCCAATATTGATTTGATGGTCGCCGGACGATCGCTGAGCGATCTAATTTCCGCAATGTTGCCCGGCCAATTTTGTTGTTGTTTCAGTCGCCCTCTATTTTATTGTTGCCGGGTTGTGCAGCCCGCTTAAGAGACTGGATCATGCGCCATACAATTGTAGACATATTGCCATTATTAGCCGAGCAATTAGTTGCCAATAGTGCCGCCACAAATTGCTGTAAAAAATGGCCCGTTTATACGCCCCTTTATAGACATGATGTAGAATGTAGATTAATGAAGTTGAGAAAATGGCGGCAAACTGAGCTGTCATCATTTTCACAGCTTCGCATAAAGCGTGTGAAAATACACGAAATACGCGTAAAATCTGTACCCAACCCAGTCTTCGCAGTTAAAGTATAGGTTTATTGTGCCTGGATAGAGGCCGGGATGTGTAGGCCCGGAAGTCGCTGGAAAAGATCTACTGTGCCGCCTCTTTCTTCCTTAAAGGATATGTCCAAGGTTAAGTTTGACCATGAAGTCGACTATGCATCTTGGTGGAGCGGTCCATCGGCGTAACATCTTCAGGTGTGATTAAGTGCCCTCCGAGGTGCTTGCTTCTAGTGTGGTGAATTGCCTCGCAGCCTCAGAGGATGTGTGTCTGCGAGGCAATTCAAGTCTCCTCATCCTTGTGGCAAAACCTGCAAAAATTTGTGTCGTTGAGACGCATCTTGTACATGTGTTTGTTTAGTCTGCAGAGCCCGGTTAAGGTTCTGATAAGAATTCTGATTTGATTCTTACTCGTAGTAAGCGCCTCTTTAGTGAACCTTGCGTTGAAGCCTACTAAGAGCGCTTTGGAGTGTTCTTGACCTTGTAACTTTGACCACAGTTTGATGCTTTGGTCCCTATCTTTTGAGCGAGTTAGCAATGGAGTATTTGGGTATACCGCTCTCCCCTCTGCCATCATTCTGGCTAGTTCGTCGGCTAATTCATTTCCTACGATGCCACAGTGCCCAGGTACCCAACTTAGCGCTAACTTAAAGTATTAGCTAAAGTATAGGTACAATAAATACCTATTTGGCACTGGCAGAAATAGGCCGGAAAAACGGTAAAAATAAGTAGGGAAACCAAAATAAGTAGGAGGTAGACTAGTTTGCACTGACCTCTATATGTAGGTACTAGCATGCCGCGCCGACAACAACAAGATGTCTGTTTATTTTTGATATTTTGGACGGTCATTTGACAAAATCAATTGGAAGTCTATACTTGTTTATCAAGAAATGCAACAACGGCCATTTTTGTCATTCGATTCGGCATTTGAAATTGCTGTCACTGGTGTAGCCAGTCCGTCGCACTAGTACTACATAGGTCGGTGCTAGTATGTGTTTGATTGTCTTAACACTCGAGGGCACCTAAGTTGATAGTTTAATTAAAATAGAACGTTACGTTTATAAGAAAATAAAGGGAGACTAAATAAGTTCTGAGATATTCGTAACAAAATTGACACCATGACATAAGGCTAAGACACACTTATATGACACAGTAAGATAGGATGAGAAACTTATTTCTACGTACATTATGCCTGAACATAGATACTTATGTTTAATACTGCTTAAGAGCTTGAAGTTGACCCACTGATTTCGAACTATTTGTTTGATTAACTTTTGTTGACAAACACGGACTTATCCGTCGAAAACTAAACTTTTCTAAGAGAAAGTTGTTGAAACAGTGTTTTGTTGAACAGGTATTGTACTTTATTAACGTTCTATAGTAAACAAACTTGTTTATGAATGTAACAAATTAGCTGATAGATGTTAAATGTAGTATTGACGCTATACTCTCTTGGGCTTTTGAGTGATGGGATGGTGTTGTTTGATGGATGGAGTTCTCCATAAATAATCAGGGTCAAGTCGTAGAGAGATTTGATTCTTACGATTACTTATCTGATTCATATCGAATAGGAATATCACAGTTAGATTAGTTCACAAGTTGCAAATCGTGTTAAATAGTGATAAAGCTCCTAAAAATATGAGCGATAGTTCATTCGATTCGGAATGAGCTGGGTGTAAAAAAATGTATTCGCAGGATTTTACAGTAGATAAAAAAATGCGATTATTATAAATCAATAGGTTGGGGGAAAAAGGGGGTATATAGTTCTGTGACAATAACATTTCAACTATACATATTTTAAGACCGAAACAAGAATATTCATAAAGAGGTGAAAACTATTTCCGGTGATACTTTGGCGCAGCGCGGTGTCGCGTCTGTGGTTGAACAGGCGCGCGGTACCATATTTTCGGAGTTAAATTGAAACTATAAATAATAAAGGTACAGCTGCGGAGTCTAAACTTTTTTTATAGAAAATTTCCTCCTTTTTAAGAATATTTTTGTTTCGATCCTTAATTCTTTATAGGTAAAATGTTATTGTCACAAAATTAAATACCTCATTTTTCCCCAAAGAAAAGGAAAGTAAGCTTTAATCTCCTATAGGTATGTATGAAAAAAAAAACTCTATATATCAGTTGTTGTCATATCTATCATAACATAAAAAGAGTGAAATATGTTTTTTTTTTATTTTCACTTGGTATGCAAAACAACACTTGTGATACGTCGGGATTCTACATTTACATGTAATGCCAAGTACGCAAGCAATAGGTAAAAGGAATAGGTAGCCGGAGAAAAGAACTGGGTAATAAAAACTCGCTTCCACTCTTTTCAAATTACCAATTTTACAATGTTTAGATGTTTGTAAACTAGATGTGCGGGTAAGGTGCTGCCACTAATATACACTATACACCATATTAAAGGACTGATGCAAATTATATTATTAAAACAAACATGAGTTGGAACATGAGATAAACTAAAATTAGCCTTAGTGGGTATAACATGATCTACTTACAACAAAGGTAAAAACTATATGTGCTTAAATATTGGCCAAAGTACTGGTAACGAATGATTAAATATAAAATATTATATCCAAAGAAAGAAAAGAAAGGCCTATATTCGTCTTGCAGAATCTTTACTTAAAAAAGTAAAACTATGTTCTTAATAAATGTGACAATTAAAACAAAGTTACAACAAAATTGTTTCGATCCTTAATTCTTTATAGGTAAAATGTTATTGTCACAAAATTAAATACCTCATTTTTCCCCAATCTATTTTTTTATAATAATAGCATTTTTATATCTGCTGTATGCATATTTTTAGGAGATTCTGTATTGCAACTTGTGAACTAGTCTCTGGAGTATTATTCTTAAAAGACAGACACAGACAACTTTGCTAAAACGTCAATTTCTTTACTACAAGGTTCTCATAAAACTTCGGGGAACTTATATTTGTTTGCCAGTTTGAATATCAGCGCGATTTAACCAACAATTTCAACCGAACCGTATCAATATAATCGTATGAGGAAAGGTAAACATATAAATTGCAAAATTTAAAATATTCGAACTTGTAATATTCATATCAAAGACCGTAAATTAATTATGTGATGGCAATAATCACGATCGTAGTAAATTTTTAAGGGTTTTTAAAGCTTGTTTTTACGGTGAAGCATTGCAGATCTAAGGGGAGTGGGGGGGTTCTGGCTAGGATCCGGAGTCCATGCCCAGGGCACCTTGTTGAAGGGGATTCCAAATGGCGTGTTTAAGTGGTTCTAAATGCTATGTTAAAGGGCTAAATTCATATATCGACCGCCCCTTGTCCTAAGCACGTTCTTCGAAGGTGAAGGGACGCCATCATCAAGTCTTTGCCACGTCTCAAAATAATCCTATTTTTATATTTCGAAATGAGGAGACGAATAGTAGAAAGTGCCTACCAAATCCTTGTTTGGCAAAAATCTAAACCGCACCGCGCTCCTCATTAAAGACATTAGTTCATTCATAAGTCTCATCTGCCCAGTAATTACACTTCAGATCCAGCACTGCGGTGAAGGAATGAAAAGTGCATTACCTATACTAAACTAAATGATTAAAGAAAGTGATAGGAACAAAGTAGATACCTACTGTACTACTCCTAAACGATTTCGGTTACGGCGGCTAATCTCATAAGAGACTAGTCAACTATGCAATAGATTATTATAGTACACTCTCTACTCTCTCACTCTCATTGTCCGACAGGATGGAAATCCGAATCTGACCGGAGGGAGATTAGCCACAGGACCGACGGCTTAACGTACTCTCCGAGGTACGGAGGGGTTTGACAATGTTCGAAAACGGTACATGGACCGACAATCGTACGTAAACACAACAACAAATCGTAACCTAATATCTAATCTACTTCGTTTACCGAAAAGTAAGCTTTAATCTCCTATAAGTATGTATGAAAAAAAAAACTCTTTATATCAGTTGTTGTCATATCTATCATAACATAAAAAGAGTGAAATTTTTTTTTTTTTATTCACTTGGTATGCAAAACAACACTTGTGATACGTCGGGATTCTACATTTACATGTTATGCCAAGTACGCAAGCAATAGGTAAAAGCAATAGGTAGCCGGAGAAAAGAACTGGGTAATAAAAACTCGCTTCCACTCTTTTCAAATTACCAATTTTACAATGTTTAGATGTTTGTAAACTAGATGTGCGGGTAAGGTGCTGCCACTAATATATACTATACACCATATTAAAGGACTGGTGCAAAATTACATTATTAAAAAGTTGGAACATGAGATAAACTAAAATTAGCCTTAGTGGGTCCAATTGCATCCTTGTGTGATCTACAAATTATTATTGCGAGTCTGGGTTACTTTATGTCCGTGAATTGTATGTTAGTAAAGTCAGGCGAGCTGCCTTTAAAAAGAAACTCACTTACGTGTTTGCTTTCATTTGTGTACTAAAAATAATTTCGAGATTTGTCATCTATGACTATACATACCTACATACTAGTGGCGAAGGGTTCTTAAAACAATTTTCATTTGCATTATTGTACAGAGCAGAGGTAACAATTTTCCTGAGGTAATAATTTTCAATGGTCTACTTACAACAAAGGTAAAAACTATATGTGCTTAAATATTGGCCAAAGTACTGGTAACGAATGATTAAATATAAAATATTATATCCAAAGAAAGAAAAGAAAGGCCTATATTCGTCACGCAAAATCTTTACTTAAAAAAGTAAAACTATGTTCTAAATCAATGTGACTATTAAAATAAAGTGACAACATTCACCCTAGCACAATAAAGTGACAAGGAGCAAGCTACTAGATAAATTTTTCTTTATCATTTAAATATTCATCAACTATATATTAACTTCTACGAATAAGATGATTTTTGTTTAAATTTTTGAACGTAATCATTGATAGACTCACATTACTAGCTGGTATTTTGTTAAATGCTATGAGTATGCATCAAATATCTATTCTAGTAAATACTTAGTTTATAATTACAGCTCCCCATTTAAAAACAAAATATCCAATTATAAGCTATGAGAACGGCTATTCTTGTAATTTACTTAGTTTTTATAACTTCGTTATAACTATTAGATTGTTGTTTACATCCTAATAACACACAATTGGTTATTCTAAAGACGCACGTAGTACTTTTTTTAAATGGCGTTTTTAAATATAGCTTTGAAACTAAAATAGAACTTTAGTAATAACTCTGAATTAGTCTGTGGATGGTTGCCTGATGCGATTAATATTGACGTCGCTATTGATAGCATTGTATTATTTATCGAATAAATTAATTATCAAATTCGTATGATATTGCAGTGTTGATAGTGCAGTGTACACAAATATTTACTACGTTGCTAATGTAAAATATTGCTTAGTAAGTGATGTCATGTGTCACTGACATTTATATAGTATTGCTGTTATTGTCCTTGAACAAAAACTAATTGTAATGTAATATAGTTATTACATTACAATAATTGTAATGTATGTGTAAAAATAACCCTAGTTAACCTATGGCCATTACATTACAATTATTGTAATGTAATGGCCATAGGTTAACTAGGGTTATTTTTCCGGGATTTCTGTATTGTTATAAAAAGAGGCGGGGCGCTTGACTGTAACAATAAAACCTAAAAATAAAAAAAGCAAAATACGGGTTGGTGGCTAAATTCCTAATCTAACTACATCGAAATCAGGTCAGTTGTTTTAAAGATCCCAACCTCCCATTCTGAAGGGGATAACAATTTAATAATTTAGTTATCCTTAACAAAAAGGAAATTATATTGTATTTAATGTTATGAAAACGATTATCTTTCCTTAGTAAATATTATTAAATATCATATTATATTGTTGAAATTAATAATAAATAAATAAGCAACAACAAGCGGCGGCTAGCCTAATGAGGTCGTGGGTTCAAATCCTACCCATTATACTACTGACGTAATCCCACTCCTAACACATGCAATTTAGCTTAGCTGGAGGGGTTAACAAGATTGCTAGTAATGTGAGACACATATTGCTTGTTATGCAAAAAAGCGAAATAATTTATTTTATTTTTTAATAAAAATATTTTTTTTTTTTTTTATAGCGTGGCTTCGCTCGTGCTTGAGCTTAGAGCTTGAGTTTTCACAAATACTTTATTATCTTGGGTCAACATCATATAATAAAACTGCAAAATTTCAGCTCGTTAGGTCCAAGGGTCTGGAATTAAAGTTGATGAATGAGGACTTTCATTATCTATACTAATATTATAAAGGTGAATGGTTTGTTTGTTTGTTTGCCCGCAATAATCTCAGGAAATACTGGGTCGAATTGATAAATTATTTTACTGTTGAATAGCCCATTTCACGCTACGACCAATAGGAGCGCAGCCGCAATAAAAAATGTTGCAAAAGCGTGGAAAATTGCCGCTGACGAAGTTGCACGGGTCAGCTAGTTATCTATGTATATAAAATATTATAATGTGTACAGGCCTTGTGGTAAAGGCTTAAGAATAATGTCAACACATCTCTTACCGTGGGTGTCGTCAAGGCGACTAAGACAAGACGCCTGCATCTGCATATTTTAAAGCTTTTTTGCGATCACCAACTCGCCTCCAAGCGTGGCGATTAAATAAGTAGATTCTATTGGGAAGACCCGTGCCCAGCAGTGGGACACCATATAAGTTGATATGAATATGTGCACAGCTACAATATTATTAAACACTGATATATACAATAATAGGTACCTCATATATGTATGTACAAAAGATACAATTTATTTTTATTATACAATTTTCGGGAATTCGTAACTAGCTACGCGCCTACGCCGTAGCATCCCTTTCCCTACGTTTCAGGAATTTAGTAAGTACAGCATTCATATTGTATGATGCTTCCCGCAACAATGTGGTTCGGTTTGTGCTCCCAACATCGTATTTAGGCATCGTTTTCTTCGTTTAAATGTTTTGTAGTTGAGTGTTCTATCTTGAACCTTATGAAGTTGAATATAAAGAAGTGAGACTTTGGATGGCAAAAACACATCGTATCCTCCTTAGAAGTTACAACCAGTATTTTCTTAGTTGCACGTTATTTTTTTCAAAACAAAAACTGGCCGAGGTAATAAAACTCTTTCCGATTTTATTTTAAATACCATCATGTGAATTAAAATGTAATAAGTAATAACTTCATATTAAATTTAAACATTATGCTAGGGCAACCTAGCATAATGTTTAAATTGTGCTCAGCAATTGTAATTAGTTGTGTATCTGATAACTAATATAAATTGACAATAATTTAGTTGTGCTAATGGAAACGATTTTTGAAAACTATTTCTAATGACAACTAGTTGGCCTAGAGAAAAACGCGTTTTTTTTGTTGGGTACAAAAACGTTGGGTACTTGTATATATAGTTAGCAGCTGTGAAAACTTCTATATCGCGATTCAGGATTTGACGCGAGCTATACTGAACGTACCTTAAAGAATTATGCCGCACAGCCAGGCAAGCAGCCGGCGGTAAAATCCAGCCGTCTAATCTACAAACAGCACACGCTCGCGCTAAAGTTCGTGCCCGTTGAATGTCGCTGGTGGGTTCACATGCTCGCTTTCAAAACAGCAGACGGCAGTAAGCCAGAATTTCAAGCCGAGACTGTTTCTATAGTACCCTACACGAACTGTACTGTTCTGTTATGACTCTCATTACCTCGTTGACGTATTTATTAAGGAGAAATGGGAAACAGCTGTTTAAATAAATAACTCCAGCGAATTAGTATTGTTCATTTTTTTATCGCAGAATAAGCGTAATAATATATTTATCGGAACATAATTTAAAGTGATGAGCATGCAGATTCTAAGCGAACATTCCATTAACATCATAATTTCTAAAGAAATGTTTTATGTTGAGAAACATTCACCTTTTGGCATTCAATCAATAATAATAGGTACGTAATACGAGATAATATTTTTTCATGAGGAACGTCTAACCTTTATTAAATAAACCAATATATACCATAGTTCTTAGACAACAAAAGAAGTTCTCTTGGTCTCTAGGTATATCCAGCAGTGACTGACGATGCTGACGAAGTTCTCTATAACCAATAATAATACAATATCAGTTAAAAACTGCGCGGATTAAAAATTAAATATTTTAACACCAGGAAGGTAAATAAAGTTTAAATATTTCTGTTTTTGTAAGATTAAACTCATAAAACGTGTTCGTTATGCAATCTATGTTGCGAAATAAACAAAAAGTTAATTGACAAGTCGTCTGAACGTTGCAAACAACAATTTAATTATATTCTGACGTAGGCACACGTAAGCCAATCTGCTTAGCACAGTACACAAGTACGTATACAGGGTGTACAAATCCCACGTCACCTGTAGTTTGCATGCCGTATGAAATAATCTGCAGTTTAAATAACAGATGACCGCCGCGCTGTCTTATAATTTCTCTTCACGGCTCTGTTGATATCTTTCTCTATCGCGCAAGGAGAAGATAAGCGTGAATGAATACGACGCCACGATTTGACGGTAAGTGTTCACGATAACACTCGGCTAGGTTCGGTACAGTTCGTTGGAAGACAGCGGTAGTCGTCGCCGGTAGGTCCGCAGGGCAGCCGCGCGTACAGTCGCTGCGTACGCCGCGACGCCGTACCGCTCGCCCGCCGCTATAAACAAATAATATTCCGCTGACAGAAACACATTAATTGTTCAATGAAAACTTGTTAAAGACTACTCGGTAGTATCGCCAATAGCTCGGATACGTCGCCGAAGCGTTTAATAAATCTAGGCGACCGGCCGCAATGAATTTAAACAATAATAAAGCTAGGTTAAAAGCAATGTTATTTCGATGTTTGCAGTGAAAGGAGCCGTTGTAGGTGGCGATTCGGTGTGTAACTGTGCTGCGGTCATTTTATGTTAGATGAATAAGTGGAGCGTCTGTCCGACTGTGCGTTATATACTTGAGTTATGAGTGCCGGTACTTTAGATACGAGATTGTGCTGATTGAGTGCTAGACACTCGCGGGCCTGCGTCTCCAGTTCGTCTCCAACCGCTTCTTACCCGATTGCTCGTCTATAGTCGCAAAGTATGTATCAAAACTTTTTGACAATATCTAAATGTGCTAAAAATATTTAAGTAGATACGGCTGAGTATACCTTAGTTGTCTGATGGTTTAAATGCTCTGCTATGTATGAACTACGTATGATAAATATAGATAAAGTATCCGAGATTATGCTGGAACATTATTTTTAATCGGCCTAAAATATTCCGACGAGATATATTTATAAGATCTTTATCAGTGAGTTGTAGCTGTAGGGTGTCATTATACAAACCATACATAACCTACTTACATAGATATTAATAGGAAATACAGATTTTTCTCCAAATTCCCATGTATTTCATGTTTGTGTTGCGGTCCAATTAACAACAGAGTTATTATTAAATAATTTGCCGCGCTAAGGTCATACTGCAACTTATTTTCCTCTACGATTTAATTAATCTAGTTTGCTTCAACTATTGTTTTACTGTAAATGATATAGAATAAAGTCTTCTATAGTAGAATTTATGCAATAGGTTTGTGGAATTAAGACACAAAATGTCTTTTCACACGTAGTAATGACACGGTCCTTTCAGCCGCAATTCTTTGGTAAAATTACTTAACAATGGTTGCTCAGTGGCCCGATTTACGAAAGGGTTAAGGTTGCGGGTTCAAAACCCAAGCAAGCGAATTATCGGAAAGGGACCGAACGAGTACATACAACAAGAATGCTACAAGGAATAAAGAATGGAAAGTAGACATAGAAGTGGGACATTAGAAGAACAGACCTACCTTGTTCGCCATGACTTTTTACTTTATAGTTGTTCAATTCATGGGGGTCACCCAGGATCATTTTGATAGAGTTGTTATCATAATTTCGGGGGCGGGGGGGAGGTTGTTTAGTTGGTACAATTGACCAAATATATACCTACTTGTGTGCCTTTTTGAATTTTGGCTGAAGAAGAGGGGTTGGGGATTTTAACCCTCAAATCCCCCATCTGGGTACGAGCATGGTTCAGTAGTCCTAAGACGATATGCATACGGATATACTTATTCCTAAAATTTCAATTTAATAAAACTAAAACCGGTACCAACTATAAATCGTAGTTTAATATAAAATCTAGTTATACTTCAATACCTAAGATAATTATAATTGGTCTGGCTCTTGAGTCTTAACTAATTATACCTAGTAAGACTTTCACAACTGAACCCTGAATACATTGTCGAGTATTAGCTATGAGTCTAATTTACCGGTTTTTTGAGAAAATTACTGTGCCAGATTTAAAACTCTTTGAAAAAGCTGCATTGAAAGTTGATTGATGCAGAAACACTACGTATATTGAGTTATTTTGCTGTGGTTTTCTTCCTGTCTTGAAGGCGTAAGCCTACGTCTTTTCTTACATATTATAAAATGAAGTCGCTTCCAGCGTCTGTACCACTGGCTAATATTGTTTTTTTTTCTGTGTGGTCCCCTGACTCAGTGGTGACATAGCAGATCGAGATATCTGCGGGATTAAGCAACGTTACCACTGTCAGTCCATAGATGGGTGACCGTTTTCAAACATTGTTAAACCTCTGCGTGCCTCGGAGAGCACGTTAAGCCGTCTTAATATCTCTCCGGTCGTGCCGGATTTCATTCCCATTAGACAATGAGAATGAAGGGAGTGGGAGTGAGGTTGAGTGCGGTTGAGTCTGCGCATACACATGTGCTCTATAATATCTCCTGCGCAGTTGGCTACTCTGAATGAGATTGGCCGCCGTAACCGAAAGTTTTTTTTTTACTCTGGTCTGTACGCTTTGATCTTCTAAACTATGCAACGGCCAGAGATTCTTGACACCCCCGGGAAGAGATTCTCTATGCAAAGTTCCATTCGCCTCAACAACTATTAAAAGACTTTTGCTAGTCTTGATCCGATAGGCCCGAAATTTCGACTTCGTAGGCGGCAACGGCCTCTTCGTCACACGATAAAAAATCCTTTTTTGTGGAGAAAACTCCGTGCGAAACCGGGGCGGGCCACTTGTTCTTGATGAAACTAAATGCTAAAAAAGGCAAAGTTGGGACGTTCGAAATGTATATTTCATAGTTGGACTGGTTTGAAAATGTTCATAGGTTAATTTAGAATTCTCGACAATATGCAAATGCTTCTCGTTTGATGTCAGCCAATTAGAATTATTCAGGCTTCTGGCGGTTTCATAACTCCGTCATGATTCTCTCCTACTGTTTGTGCTGAAACTTAATCACCGCACTTTGGTTAATCACTTCGATCGTTCAGATCTCGCTACTGGTACTACCTACGTATTTATGTTATGTGCAATTGTGCACCACAAATTATTTTCCAGGATATTCTAAATATTTATGAATATATGTATTTCGTGGGTTTGGTCTCCACCCAGGATAAAACTTTGCGTGATGAGCACTATCTGGGTGTAATTTATCTATAACATGTATTAATATGAGACTATTATTCTGTTAGTCTTTTTCAGATGCGTGGATATGTTTTAGTGGGCATTAAGTAGGTAAATGCAAGCATGTCAGGTTACTTTACACTTGCTATATTAACTGTCGACGACGAAGTGAAGGCAGCGTCAGCAACGGTTGGCCGCCGATAGTTGGATTGGCTCCAAAGGCACAGGACTGTCGAAGACTGACTCTATAAAGAAGCGCTCTATACCAAACAGAGTGACAACAATAGTTGGATATACACAAAACTCACACGCGTACCTCAACCATTTCCAACCATTCTCCAACTCCAATTCCTGAAAAACCCTCAATCAGAATCCTTTTCATTATTCTGACCAGTACAAAGAGTATACTAATAACTACAAAAAGAATAATACGAAAGTTTTATAATCTCTTTGATTCTAACACTATTCCTTTTTCGAGAATGTCATGCTAAACATATGTTACTAGCCAGTTTTGCCATTAACCATAGCTGCCTGTTAGAGTAGCAACCTCTTTCCACTCATTTTAGATCAATCTCACAAAATCAACCTCCTTGCATTCGAAGTCTCCAACAGTCTCTGGTCAGTGTCTGGTTACCATACTCATGGCTTTGCTTAGTTTGGGATCAGGTAGCGTTGTGTGAGCTGCCCCAAGATATTATTATTAGATTACAAGCCTGACTTGTCCCTTTATCTTCAACCAAGTCGCGTACGGCTTTAACGTTAAACAGATTTGGCACAACAGATACCTTTTCCACTGAGCGACTTTCATCAGATCTCTCCAACTCAAAGGGATAATACAAGAAACATAAATTAGCCAAATTCCTACCTACTTTATATTGCAGTTCTTTAGTATCTAATATAACAGCAGGTCTACAAATGCCGCAATTGCCAAAATTAGCGTGTAATCCGTGAGCCAGTTCTAATTCAATCCAATCAGAATTCATTCATGGATTTTATCAATTGAGCCTTTCTTACGTAAGATTGTTAAGATGCGATGGTTTTTATGTTCTAATCTTCATGACAATTTCATTCAACAAGTGTGTTATAATGGTAGATATAAGGTATATGGCAATTAGTTTTCCTGTTGAATTTACGTTTTTGCGTGAAAAAGTAACACAAACATTCGGATTTATCTACATCTACACTAATATTATAAAGAGTACCGATTAGTATTTTTATATATGTAACGAGAAAACTACTGCACTGATTTTAAAAATACTATTATCTTTAGAAATCTAAAGTTACATTATCGGGGCTACATAGGCTATTTTTTATTGTCAAAAAAATAGAGATCCCCACGAAAATTACAATAATGTAACTCAAGGTATAATAACTACGATATGACCTGATACCTGTGCGAAGCCAGGGCAGGCAGCTAGTAGTTAATATTATAAATTCGAAAGTTTGTGCAGATATATAGATGATTTTTTATTACGTAGGAAGTAGGTACAATTTGTAAATGAACTTAGAGTGTCTAAATTCAAAGGCATTATCTCTCTTTTAATACTTAACATTCAACTTTTTTAAAACAAAAAAAATCTAAAAGACCTCGATCACGGTAGA
Organism: Herminia tarsipennalis; assembly: GCA_945859575.2. Taxonomy (NCBI): domain Eukaryota; kingdom Metazoa; phylum Arthropoda; class Insecta; order Lepidoptera; family Erebidae; genus Herminia; species Herminia tarsipennalis. The sequence continues at coordinate 15,826,959 of OX243840.2, forward strand.
TTTGCGAGCATTTATTGAGGAGTTCCGTTGTCTGCCTCCGAAACATCATCAGATCTTTACGAAATTTAAGTGAGACCATTTCGGCATAAACGACTTTCGAATAAAAAATATTTTTACAAATTCGTCTATATGACAGAGTTATCGGGTATAACTCTATCTTCACAATCTTACGTCATACGATACATACATAAATATATATAAACATGCGAACTGAGAACCTCCTCCTATTTTGAAGTTGGTTAAAAAGAAAACCAGCCATAAGGTGTCTCATCAGTGGGAATGTAAGCTAATTAAGGGCAACATTGGGATTAGCATCGCTAAAGTACAGTTTCCCAATTATTTTTAAGTGGTAAGATCGCATGATGCACTGGCAGGCGCGGCGCAGGGGCAATTCCCCCCCCAAACTCATGAATTTTCAAGTGTTTGCCATCCGCGTTATATGGTCCGCAATGTGGGGCAAAACTACTCACACCTGACCGGTGTTGGTTCAAAGTGCCCCTCCCAGAACAGAAGACTTAGAACTTAAAAAGAGAGGTGTATTAAGAGTTAGGTCCCCAATTCTCTAACAAATTTTTAAGGCCACCTCGATTTAGGGTAGTGTAATAGCCGTTTAAAGTTCGGCCGCGTATATAGTTAATTACCCTATCGGTCCCTTTAAATGATATAACTCCATATAGAATGTGAATACTTTAAGATTAAGACGTATAAGTTATGTTGCACCTGCTTGTATTTGAATAATTTACAACTAAGTCGCTAGTATCGTAAAGAGAAAACACATTAGAATTTCCATCATTATCGGGCGCAGTTTTATCTATATTGGGCACGTAAAAGCCACTTCCATATTTTACAAGAGCCGTACTATAAATTTTCTTACAAAGTGAGTGTGACAACCTAATGTGAATATGTATTTATTTTCTTATATACAAGGCTAATAAAAGTTATTATTTTAGTAATTTTGCCATTATGTACAACATACAACAGATAGACAGAAAAAGTGATTTTACTTTATTAATCAAGTAAAATCAGTTTTTCCGTCTATCTGTTTTTCTGCTATCTGTGCGCTTAGTTACTATCGGCTCAAAATCCCAAAGTTACTAGAATACAAAAATGGCCGTTTTAATTGAAACTTAACTGCAACTGCACTGCTTTAAATACGTGAATTGACCCCCTGATCTCTACGTCAATGCTAAGAACACTTGGTGGGTCAAACGATTGTAGGCAAACACGTACGACAGGCTTCTCCAGTGTGTGGCCACTCAATAGTCACAAATGTATATATTTTTTCCTTTTGTGTGCATAGTTACAACGAGACGAGTGCTGCGCGAGTGTAGGAAGCATATCATCTTAGTCTTCTTCATTTAGTCATAAAGAAATAAAATAAAAAATTAAAAAAAGTAAGTGCAAAACCATGGCATGGCTTATAACTTATAATATATTATTTAATTAAAAATATTAGAACCGGATCCAAACCAATAATAGATATACGATGAAGATTATTTTGCTAAAAAATACTGGCATCTGACCTTTGCAGCTCAATTTGATAACGATATTCAATAGTTAGATCTGAAGCGAACTTTACTATTGAAACAGATAATATTACGTTTCCGATCTCATGAATACGATATAACAACTCGAGTGCTTTTAAAAATGACTCGAGAATGTTCAATAGATAATAGTTTACATTCTTAGGCTGAAATAGAATTTTCAAGTACAATCAATGATGTTGGTTCCTTCATGAATTTCGAAAATCACGAACCTCTCGCACAACTTCTGAAATGAAATGATTATTTATTCGCAAGAGATATGGTTTTACAAAAGGTGTTTAAATTATATTTACAGGTCTTTGGCACAACTCACCCTCAGTAGGCAGGCAAAAATTAAATGAGTATTGAAATTATGTAATTGTAAGTATTTTAGAATCAATTCAATTAATATAGTAATGTCATGGATAAGTATTAATTAATACTGTAAATGTCAAACGTGAAGTAATTAAGATTAATATTAATATCATAAAACATAATTTAAATAATTCAATAATTAGTTCATTGTGTAAAAGGAGTTTTCTATTGCATTGTCTAAAGTACTTTATGCTAATAATAATCTATACTAATATTATTAAGCTGAAGAGTTTGTTTGAACGCGGTAATCTCAGGAACTACTGATCCGAATTAAAACATTCTTTTACTTGTTGGATAGCCCATTTATCGAGGAAGGCTATATAATATCACGCTACGACCAATAGGAAAGGAGCAGCAATGAGAAATGTTGCAAAAACGGGGAAAATGTATGCAGACGAAGTTGCGCGGGACAGCTAGTAAGTATATTTACAAAACTGACTGAGAAAGTCTGAATGGCTTACCTACATGAAATCTGTGGGAAAAATACTAACACCTATTTATAACAGGCTCCTCAAACCAAAAAAATTCTCTGGTAAATATATTTATCAGGGTAAGCCCTGTTGCAGTCTATTAAATCTATGCACTCTGCAGGCATCAAAAATGAGTCGTTATTTTTATGGGCTATAAGAGACTACGTCAAGAGTTTATTTTATTGCAATGTACCCTCTGTAAAGATCGACCACGGCAAATCCTCCATGTTCTCTATCGAGTGTTCAAAACAGTTTTCAGTGCGACAGTGCGACACTTTCCCTTACTCAGGTTGAATTAACAAGCTGAGTTTTTAATGCAAATTTAAAAGGAGAGGTTAAAAGGCCTTTTGTGTAAAAGCTAAGAAAATTCTTCTCTTTTACAAAGGTGCCTTAGAAACAACAGAATTTACTTTTTTACTGTGATATATTTAAAACGTGCAAAGATATATCGTTCAGTTTAGAACGATACATCTTTGTGAACTGTCCAAACATACACTTACTAAATGTATTAGATAAAATATGTTAATACTAGCTGTCCCGCGCAACTTCGTATGCGTAAATTTCCCCCGTTTTTGCAACATTTCTCATTGCTGCTCTGCTCCTATTGGTCGTAGCGTGATGTTAAATATCCTATAGCCTTTCTCGATAAATGGGCTATCTAAAAGTGAAAGAATTTCGAAATTCGGATTTATAGTTCCTGAGATTACCGCGTTCAAACAAACAAACAAAGTCTTCAGCTTTATAATATTAAGTATAGATGATATTGCCAACGCTAGAGCATTTTAAGATGACATGAAGTAGAACTCGGGAGTCCTTGTACCAGTGACACCCGATGTTGCCATTTGACTCAACCAGTCAAGTGTGAGTCGTGTGGGTGTGGGTGCATTCATATCCACCACCACCGAGGGGGGACAATTGCCTGCTTCGAAATTCCCCAAAAAAGGTCATTCAGTCGAGTCTGGGGGAGTGGGGAGGGGGGGGGGGTAATTGCCTCTGTTGCTCCCATTTGTATCCATACCTTCAGGCGAATCATAAATTGTGTTTTAATTACCTGTTTATGGGAAAAAGTACAACATAATATAAAGCTATGTACATCATGTGCTCAAAACCTCATGAATTCCAAACACTCATTGTCTTTGTATCCAAGTTTCCCAGTAGTTTAGAACAAATAAAACCATGATAGTATAGTATGTTTCCACTATAAACTCTTACAACGACTGAAGTTCGTGAAGCAAAAGCACTAGGATATGCTACTAAAGAACGCTTCATATTATTTCCAGGAATTTTCTAATTGAAAAACTCGACAGCCAGAATTGCGGAGTAAGCATTAAGGTAATGTTTTTATCCTCTCAGACTTTATACCAGGAAAGCGTTGGTAAATTTAATATGGACTTATATTGTGTTTGTTCTCTGAAATGGAATAAATTAAATTCTGAATTGAATATTCTCACATATGTGACTTGTATGTCAAAGTATAGGAAGGTATTTAGAATTAAATAGTTAAACCTCGATTACATGCAATGTAATGGCTCGACGTAATTTGATAAGTAGCTTTTGCTCTTCGATAGATCGATAGGCGATTTGCGAAGTTTCCGCATCGATCTGGACATCTGCATCCGCAATAGTCAATGCGAGGTTTCATGCGGATGCAGATGTTAATTGGTGGACCGTTCATCGAGATAAATCTCATTTTGGATTACAGATTGGTAGACAGAGACACACAGATAGATCCACAGAGAGCTAAAGTAAAATGTCATAATAATGGGCATACACGTGTAGAAGCAGCTGTATAGTTGCGAATATCCGCATCTGCACTTGCGGAGCTTTCGCATCGATCTGAACATCTGCATTTGCATATCATTCGCGGAGTCCTGCCTTAAAAAATCCGCATATGCATCCGCGGATGCGAAAAACTCTGCATCCTCAACATCCCTGGTATAGATCTACTATGTGTCCATAAATGTATTGTTTATAAAATCATATCTCTTTGAGGTGACGCGTCTACTGCGATCGTCTTTCGAGTCGGTGGCATGAAAAAGACTACTGCGTATTGATCTTATCTTCGGGGCATAAGAAATCTCATTCAAGAGAGAAAGATAACGTGAAAATATTCTTCCTAAAATGGAAACTAATTAATATTCTGTTTAAAAATTTAGCAGTGGCGTTATACTCGTAAGATATAGACTGATGTGAAAACTTTTTTATTGTTACAAGGAAAGTTTTTCAGCGAAGAATAAATAATTTTGTTACGTGCGTGTCGACAACTGCAAACTTTGTTCAAACAAAGTATTTTATCAGTTAATGTTTTTACAATATTTGGCTCAGTGTTTTCGTAAACGTTTTGAAAATGCTTATAAAAACCTAAAACTTTGAGAAATTAGAGTCTGTTAAATTTTAAATACCTATGACGTAATTAAAAACCGTTGTCTATGATTGTGATAGCCGATTATAGAACTTTATAAGCTACGCGTCTTAATTGCGTAAATATTTTATTTTGAGGCTAAATACCTTTGTTTCATTGCCCGACGTTTCGACCGGATTGCAACGGCCGTGGTCACGGGTAGACCACGGCCGTATAATGTGTACAAATCGCGAATGTTTAAGAACATATAGTGATAGCCGATGTTGATAAACTTTTATTTAAGTATACCATATTTATTTAGGGTTATACCTAATTGTTTAATTAAAGTTGCACACAGCCATAAGGATCCGTGTGATGGTCAGCAGTTTTGCAAAGGGATTATAAAATTGTGTAATAAAAAACTAAGAACTGTTGTTTGAGACAGGTCGAAACAGTACTAATTTTCCAATTCAATTGCAGTAAAAATATAAGTACTATGAGATTACTACGTACCTACCTGTACTGGACTATTTATCATACTCTTTGAATCTTAGGAACATCAGGGTGCCACTTGCGGGTCTTGCATGTTTTGAAACCATTACTACGTAGTACGTAGTAATTGTTAGTATTCTTTGCCATTACAAAGTTTTCTTATTTTTTTATTTAGAGGTAATTTATGTATGTGACATGTGTTTATTGTACTTTTAATTTAGCACATTTAACAGATTTTCTAGTGAAAAGAATGTTTTCAAACATTTTAAAAACTCTACAATTTTTACATTTGTTACAAACATCTACTAAAATTTAGGTTTCGAAATCCGTCGATATAATTTCATTCGGAATTTGCCAGTCACCGATACTACTTAAAGCAACATGTATGCTATAGGCTAACATGCCGATGACATACATGTTCGTAAGTAAGTAAGTAGGTAGGTACGGGAAATGTAATTCATCATCCAAGGTCTGACAGCGGCGTCGCTGACGCGTTAGTTAATCGTATCAGTCCATCGAATCACGCAGTAATCGTATTGCCAGGCTACTCAATTCCGATATTTTGCTAGAGATGTTCGACTGTTCGTATAGTGTTTTATTCGAAATTGTAGTTTGTTCTACAACATTTTATCGATCAATAAATACCATGACACAAAATTATTAAAATCGTTTGAAACAAGATGGTCCGAGATTTCGTGTCTCATGGAATGGAACACTATCATGGAATGGTGCCACGGAACTCTACTTCCCTACTCATTTAAACAATAATACCTAGTGACGATATAACTTTATAAATGGAAAGAAAAAAAACTCTAATTGTTTTGCCAACTACCAATGATACCGCTGACTAGAACGTATAATGTTGCATTGCATAGTTTTCATAAATTTTATATTAAACCGATAACCGTTTATGTAGTAATAATGCCTTTGTTACAATTACTACTCCACAATGAGACAACATTGAGGAAAAAATGTGTAAAGTGCAATAGATAATTATACTAAATTATTATATTTCATGGCTTGACATGACAGCGACATGCACATCTCAGGCCTATCCACTTTGTGTCAGAAAAAAAGGGGCCTGCAACACATCGCGTGATTACAATGCTAGGTGCTTATTATCTCAGATTGATATTAAAATAACGGTAGAAGAGTGTTCTTGTATAGTTTTTTTGAACCAATCGCGGTCATCTGTCCCAACATTCTGGTACGACGAAATTGGGCGTAATTTCTATCTATACTTAAATTATAAAGCAGAAGAGTTAGTTTGTTTGGTTATTTGAACGCGATTATCTCAGGAACTACTGGTCCCAATGAAAATTTATTTTACTGTTTGATAGCCCATTTATCGAGGAAGGATGCTCCTATTATATAGTGCCCACTAAGGTTGATTTTGGTTTATCTCATGTTTCAACTTTTTGATAATACAATTTGCATCAGTTTAACATGGTGTTTGTATATTAGTCGCAGCACCTTACCCCCCATTTCAAGTTTACAAACATTCAAACATTGTAAAATTGGCAATTTGAAAAGAGTGGCCGCGAGTTTTTATTGCCAGGTATCTCCGGCTTTACCTATTGTTTGCGAACTTGACATTACATGTACTTGTAGAATCCCGACGTATCACAAGAGTCGTTTTGCATCCTAAGTGAATAAAGAATTTATAATTTTGAAAGTACTTGAAATCTGCCTCTTGAAATCTATATTCTTTTGTGTTTTTACTTGACGTTTCTATCAGATAATCACATGTCCATTATGAGTCGTCTTAACTTTTACCTTTAAAACGATGTCTGAAGAATATTCAAATTACCTTCTAACATTGCACTAAACGGAGGCTTCACCAATATCCCTCTTAATTTCCTCAGCACTAATTTATGTCGCCCGCTTTTCCAGTACTTCATTTATCCCTGTCGAGTTTTGAAAAACATACTTGATCTTATTAAAATCAACAATAGACCAAAGCAGGTATGGAAAAGATATAAGTAAACATAAGATACAAATTTAGATAATACTGTTGTTAAGTATAATACTTAGAAGGCCTATATTTATCTTTGCGTTCCCTTGGCGCCGGTGTTTGTTACATATACCTAAGTATTTATAGTTTCTTTCATGTATCCCACAGTCATGGACGTTTATACACGCTACATGTATATATGTATATATTTATTATATTGACCGCTATGTTGAGACCACTTAAGCCTACATGGTTTTGTATTACGTAGCAAAATTATACGGTGTTATAAAAACGTTGGCAGTAACAGAGCTGTCGTATATTTTTACGCTCGTGAACAAAATAATTTAACGTATAATAACATAATTATTCAGTTTAAATATGCCTAGAATAAGGTGATTAGATTAAAAATACATAAAGGATAATAACGTTATATTTTTCACGGAAAATACGACGGATATTTTTAGTAGAAATATGTAGCAAGTTGTAGGCTACGGGTACGAGTATCGGGTTTTTTTATATCAAAGATGCCCCAGTGAGCACAATTATCGTTTTGCTTCGCATTTCACTGCTTGCGATTTCTTTTAGAGCTGAATTTATTTAAGGATTTGTTTGTACTCAGTGGATGCTTGACTGCGATACGAACCTCTTTAGAAGGAAAACAAGTAAATACTAGGTAATTTGAGTCAAAGGGAACGTTCTTCTATTTAAATAAAACGTTTCTTGAAATGTAATATTTACTTGAAGAGTACAGTAATCATATTTGGTTTTAAATGTTAAACAGTGTAGATATTGTTTGAAAATGTGATTGAAATTGTAAAATCAATAAGCATTGAATACTCAAGTTACAAGTCAGTGACCTGTGCGCGGGCGCATAGGTACCTAGCGTTACTAAGTAAGTATGTAGGTACTTTAAAGTCGTCAGTACTTTCATTGTTAAAATACACTGTTGATTTCGTAATATTTTCTCAAAAATTCCTATTACGAATTTTGACCGGACGACGGGAATTCATTATTCATTCATTTATTTTGTCTGGTCTGTTAGTTAAGTGCAGCCAGACTCAACCTTATTCATATTTATACGTGTTGCTCATGGTGTCGCGGGCCACAAAGTTGTATTGCCCCCCTCCCCCCCTCTACCAAAACTACATAGGTATATAACCGGTATTAAGCGCCTCCTCCCCTAATTTAAATCATTTATGCAGTAATAAAAACTATAATCAAAAATTCGATTATAAATTCTAATCGGAGTAAATATTATTTATTTTACTGTGATGAAAAACGTTTAATGAAATAGTGAACACGATTTTAATACTTCGATCTGGCTTGACATGCTAAGCTAGAGGTCGTAGGTTCGATTCCCAACAAGGAACCAGAATTAACCTTTGTGTCGTGAGCACTATTGCCTATTCTTTGTCTGGGTATAATTTACCTTTAATAGGTAGGTAGCATACCTACCGTTTGGAAAATATATAAGTATGTTGTGTGTTGCCAAAATACAGGCTAAGTCTAGTTTAGGATCAGATTGATCATGTGCGAGTTGTCCATAAAAATAGCGTATAGATATTCGGAATTTCCTATGCTTTGCTCTCGTACTCTAAACGTAAGTTCTTTTTTTTTTTCAATTCAGACGGTGACCCTACCCGGCGTTTTGTTATTCGTGTCATGCGCGCACGCATCGCACGTGCGCGCTAACAATCATTACGTGGCATCAGGCCGACTTCAACATGACATTTATTGACAACGTTTGTTTCGTTCTGATTTGCGGATATGCAACTATTATGTCGTAAAAGGTAATTTATGATAAATAAGTATACACTTTAAAATACTTAAGTACGTATGTGGGCACTAATTTTAAAATTATGGATCATTTTGTGAGTAACATGTTTGTCATCTCAGTCTCTTTCAGTGTATGTTGGTTAGTATTAAGTTAACGTAAGTATTAAGTATCCGACTGCTACGCAAGTGGTCGTGGGTTCGATCCCCACCCAGGGTAAAACTATGTGCGATAAGCACGATGGTTTATTCTGTGTCTAGGTGTTATTTATCTATAATTTGTAATAAAAAATATATAAGTATATTTATTAGTTGTCTGTTTGCCATAGTACAAGCTCTCCTTAGTTTGGAATCAGATGACGTTGTGTGAGTTGTCCCAAGATATTATTATTATTATTAAATATGGAGATAAGGAGGAAGTCATCACTCACCTTCAATTCACAGCGATGGCAATTTCTCAATATTATTTTTAAAGACTTTATGATAAGTATGGGTGGTATACACCCCAGTGAGTAAACCCTCTAATGAGTCTCACATAATGATTTATTTAAGGATTCATGTTATTTAATTTAAAATGTATTTGGTCCAATGAAATCGTTTATTACCATATAGAAAATTATAACATAAACTTATTAGTGAGATTGACAAATAGTCCGTTAATTGGTATGTACCTACTTAGGTATTTCTACAAATAAATAAAATTGAAATGTCTGTTTGTAATGTCAATTAACTGTTTTTTATTAAATTAAAACAAAATATAATTCTTATTTTTTTTGTCTGTCTGGCTGTCTATCAGTCTATTTGTTGACAATGTCGCGGGCATAGCTATCTAATATAAAGTTGTTTTTCTAAAACAGAAACTTTATGAGACTGAATGTATGATGGATAGATGTTTGTAACTCTTCATGCTAAAAGCACTCAATTTTATAAGAGTTTACAAATACAATAATTGCATTTTTAAAAGATAGAAAAATTTGAAGTCCAGATCCAGGAATCGAACCCGAGACTTCCGTAGCCAAACCGGGAGCGAACCACCTATCTGGACTAGTAACATAGTCCAGATAGGTGGTTCGCTCCCGGACCGCAGCGCAGACCTCAAATCTTTCTATCTCTTAATGCTCGCGAGTTTGGGCCCTCGCATGCGCCATCTAGTCGGTAGTTAAAGAACTATCACGGCTTTTGTTATTGCTTCGTTACAGAGAGCATTTTAACTAATTATGATGTCGCAGGCCGAATATTGAAGTAATTTTTATAGACATTTCTTGCCAATTAATTTACAAATACAATAATTGCATTTTTGAAAGATAGAAATATTTTTTTTGACCCGACAGAAAAATGCAATTATTGTATTTGTAAATTAATTGGCAAGAAATGTCTATAAAAATTACTTTATAAGAGTTTACGGTAATCACAGATAATATAATACTACAGTAATGTCGCTTATTTAGCAGAGTACCTACCTACCACATAGATTAGGCTAAGTAAGTATATGTCTAGAGGACAAAAGCTAGCGCTTCAAAAACATTTACATCAATTTTTATTCCGACGTTAACAATATATAGGATGTCCATGTGAATGTCTTTTGTGCCGTTCAGTTCAAGGTCTGGGTACGAACCGCCCCTGTACCCAATCTGATTGTTTCATGCACCGTGCTCCATCATAATAGGTACGGTATTCAATTCACATCCGCTTTATTCTGATAATTAATAATGTTTGATAATTGTGTTTTATCAGCTTATCGACGATAACTAATTATTCATGGATCAAAAATTCTAGAAGAATCTATACTAATATTATAAAGCTGATGAGTTTGTTAGTTTGAACGCGATAATCTCAGGAACTACTGGACAAATTGAAAAAGTACTTTACGATCGAGGAAGACTATAGGCTATGTAACATCACGCTGCGACCAATAATAATAATATTTTGGGACAACTCACACAACGCTATCTGATCCCAAACTAAGCAGCGCTTGTACTATGGAAACCAGACAACTGATAAACATAGTTAAATATTTCTAAATACATACATATTATAGATAAATAACACCCAGACACAGAATCAAACATCGTGCTTATCACACAAAGTTTTATCTTGGGTGGGGATCGAACCCACGACCCCTTGCGTAGCAGTCGGATACACTCCCATTGCGCCATAGAGGCAGTCATAGCCATCAATAGGACAGGAGCAGCAATAAAAATGTTGAAAAAACAGGGATTTATTGCAGACGAAGTTCCACGGGTCAGTTACTTTTACTTATTTCTATAGGAACTAAAATTGTAGTTGGTCAGTTTGAGCAGAATTTACACGTGAATATACTAACCTATTCTTCTTTACATAGTTTGAAATAAAGTCGCTCCCACTGTCTATGCGCTTAGATCACGAACTACGCAACGGATTTTAATGCAGTTTTCAGCAATAGATAGAGTGATTAAAGAGGAAGGTTTATATATAATATATACATATATATATAAACCTTTCTATTTAATCATCATCATCCCCCGGGAACGGGATCCACGCGTACGAAGTCGCGAATGTCCGCTAGTTATCTAAAACTGACACATTAAATTTTGCCCATGGATGTAGGTTCCCGCGATACATATTTAGATTGTAGTCGACGTGTTACTTTGACCTATAAAAAAATGAATTTTAAAGATAACCATATTAACCTATAATATGGTTATCTTTAAAATTCAATTCGTTGTCGGGAATAGTATCAAACATCTATGCGTGTACCAGTGGCAGGGAGTCCTTAGAACAGCATTCTTTTCGGTTTCTCTTTGAATTCTAGATACCTATCTACTTAATATACGTATGAAGAACCGTGTTGATCGTGTCCAGCTATTATTGAGTTACCTTAGGATTATTTTAATCCTTCGCCGCTGGTGTATAACTAGCTTCCTGCCCCGGCTGTCATATCGTAATTTGTTATACCTTGAGTTATAACATTATTGCATGTTTCGTAGGGATTTCTAATTTTCTTGACAGTAAAATATAGCCTTTGTTACTCCTCAATAATGTAGCTTTCTAATGGTGAAAGAATTTTTGAAATCGGTCAATTAGTTTTTAAGTTACATACAAAAATACAAATCTTTCCTTTTTATAATATAAGTATAGATGTGCATAATATAGATAAAGACTTAAGGAAGAGGTCGAAGCGTAGGTATATGCGCTTCTACAAACAGGGCTGGCTGGCTACGGCTTCAGCCTGAGGGTGTCATGCGTGAACCCATGACCTTAAACCTCTCTCCGATTTTGATTACTTGGACCGACATCAATCCGGGTTATGGCTCCTGACCTTCACACAATTGCATGAACAAGATGACGAATTTCGTCGTGACTCGTTAAAATATTTGTGTACTGAGATTTTCCTTATATCTATTCAGCGCTAACTTGCGAACAATCAACATTTAAGTTTTATCTCTAGTACAAAGATCATGTAGTTATTACTCGACAGCTACATGACTCACTTACTTTAAAAATAAATCGCCTATCTACTTATAAATTAACTTATCATTGAAAACGATACATATATATAATCTACATTATATTATATACATAAAATCTACTGAATAGAAATCCCATCAATGTTAAGCTGAAAGCCTCTCTTAAACGAAGCACAATTTCACAAAGGACGGTTATTAATGGAATGAATCGAAAAAGAAACATAACGGAAACCTTTAGGAAAGTACCGTACTTAATAATAATAATAATATCTTAGGACAACTCACACAAAGCTATCTGATCCCAAACTAAGCAGAGCTTGTATGATGGAAACCAGACAACTGATAAACATACTTATATATTTCTAAATACATACATATTATAGATAAATAACACCCAGACACAGAATAAACCATCGTGCTCATCACACAAAGTTTTATCCTGGGTGGGGATCGAACCCACAACCTCTTGCGTAGCAGTTGGATACACTCCCACCGCGCCACAGAGTACGTATACATATACATGTCATGGATACATTTACTAATAAATATAAATAATAACCAGATAAACACTAGCAAAATATCAAACCTCACTCGGGTCGGGTATTACCGTAGTAGGAGGGTCTAGAGGTATAAAATACTTAATGTTTACACGCTAAGCCTATTCAAACTGTAGGAGCAAGGACAACATCTACGTACCTGCAATTTGCAATATCGGCGAGTTTTTGTACTATACAGTAGGCATAGATGTAGTAGGTAGGTACATATAGATGTACGATGTACATTGCACAAGTATTACATGTTCTAAACAAAAAACCTTGTTTATGCTTTAATTATAAAAAAAACACGCATAAAATTTAAAAGTAGCGTCATAATTTGACTGCCTCTGTGGCGCGAGTGTGTCCGACTGCTACGCAAGAGGTAGTGGATTCGATTCCCATAAGGTTAACTTTGTGTTATCCACAAATTGTTGTTTCGAGTCTAGGTGTATTTTGTGTCCGGACTCTGTTGACTTTGTTTGTAAAGTCTCCCGCGATACAGGGCCTGTACCCTAACAAGGGGGTAGTCTTAAAAAATTGCCGATATTTCGTGTGGATTTTCCAAAAAATAAAGTTCTTTCATACAAACCCTTCTCGCAAATTATGTAATATTTCAATAAAAAAAAACAGCCAAATCCGTTAGAGGTCAGGTAGAGCCGTTCTCATGCAGTAACTGAATTTTATATAAGTACAATTTCCCGTAAGCATATTTTTCGGGAGGTAAGTGTAACAGGGAGGGGGACTATTGACTCTATAAAAAAAAACGTAAAACCGTTCCGGGCTATCGATACTAATATTATAACGCTGAAGAGTTCGTTTGTTTGATCGCGATAATCTCAGGAACTACTGGTCCGATTTGATAAAAAATATACTAATAAAGCTAAAGAGTTTGTTTGATATATAATCTCAGGAATTACTGGACCTAAGTAAAAAATCTTTTTACTGTTGTATAACACGCTGCGGCCAATAGGAGCGGAGCAGCAATGAACAATGTTGCAAAAACGGGGGAAAAGTTGCGCTGGTAAGCTAGTGCAATATAGAGTGTTTTACTCATTTTCATAAAGCAAATATCGCTATATTCTATAAGCTAGCATAGCATACTTGTTTTCTTAGAAAAGCAACATAGACTGTTTGTTCAAAGCACATTTCACGAACCCCGTTGGCCGCGCGTAAATTTTGAAGTTGTGTTCACTGCGCGCCTATTGATTTCGTGCGTCTTGACTATGTAAATAGCGTGCTTATTTACTTGCTACCATTCACATGAGCGAAGTGTGCGTGGGTGTGTTTACCCTCTGTAATCTATGAAACTGTAATAATATTAGATTTATGAAATAGATTTTATGCGTTACATTTTATATAGTTTTCTGATACATGAGGCAATGAAAGCAATAACGGCTCTATATATTCACAGTGTCTTACGCAAATTAAAGAAGGTTTATAGAAGAGATAGAGATGCTTCTTTTTTCATGGAATTGTAGTGTGTGTGAGTGGCGAATATATAAAACCAATGTCAAAAACTTCTGTTGAGGACATTGATATACAAAAAATGGTTGAGAATGAAATATGTAGTACCTACCTATTTAAAATAAAAACATTATGTAAGAACAAACACACTGACTTAACTTGCATCTAAAACAAACCCGTTAAATGTAGTAAAAACCTTGTTGAAATCGTCATGAATAAAGTTACCCTTTATGTATTACTAGCCGATCCGGGCAACTTCGTCTGCGTAAATTTTCTCCATTTTGGCAACATTTTTCATTGCTGCTCCGCTCCGATTAGTCGTAGCGTGATGTTATATATATATATATATATATAATCTATAGCCTTCCTCGATAAATGGGCTATCTAACAGTGAAAGAATTTTTCAATTCGGACCATTAGTTTCTGAAATTACCGCGTTCAAACAAACTCTTCAGCTTTATAATATTAGTATAGATTTGAATACCCGATTAGACATATATCGAGTTTGAGTTTAATCATGTCTCTCATACCTACTTTAATAAAAATAACCTGGTTATGTTACCCGGCATTATTTAACGATCCTAAGAATATCCCGATCGTCTAAATCCACGCAGCCATTAAGAAGTTATGTTAAAATAAATAAATTTACAGACCCACACGAACCCTGAAAGCAATACCCATTTTTGTGGCCGTCAAGCAAAAATTCTAGCAAGTTGAACGTAGTAATTTTACCCTTCGTTGGAAGTGGATATACCTACAAAGATACTGGCATTAAATTACCTACAATTAAATTACAGTAGGCAGTTATATGTTGCCATTGCATGTCAGCCCACCACAAAGAAAACCTTAGGTACGGTTTTTCCATTGACGTATAGATCTGAACTGCGCCATCCCTTTCAATTAAAAAGTAAATATTGACTGCAAGCGTAAAAGAGAGAATAAACTCGTGCGTCCGTGTCTCTTTGACAGGTATTGTCCAAAAAGTAGCATTGTCTCTTTCTAGAGAGTGGTCAATTTTGTGAGGTTATGGCGTACTCCAACGGGTCAATTCACGTATTTAAAGCAGTGCAGTTGCGGTCAAAACGGTCATTTTTGTTTTCTTGTAATTTTGGTATCGATCTAAAATACGCTTGCGGCAAGTATGCGTCTCGAGAGCGCAATAACGACATTCTAGTACGGTGTGCAAGCGTTTTTAAGATCGATCTCAAAGTTACAAGAATACGAAAATTGCCGTTTTAATCGAAACTTAACTGCAACTGCACTGCTTTAAATACGTGAATTGGCCTCCTGGTCTATACGTTTAATGGGTTTTTCCAATCCTTTGGTTTACAGGCAAAGGTATCACCTGTAAGTTCTCATACTAGAATTATGTAGGTAAGTAGCAGGTAGTATGAAATGCCGATACTATGGCATAGATCTATGTCCAACACGCGATGTCCTAGCTATGAAGGTTATGTTCGTAATTGGAAAGTACATTTCACGTTGCACGTTATTACTTCGTTGTTTGGTTTGTATTTATTGTAGGTTATACGCTACTGAAGTTACGGTTCTAAAATACTTTTAGTTTTAGTACAGTATAATATACGACGATTAGAATAATATATATATATAACTAGCTGTCCCGTGCAACTACGTAGCGTGATGTTATATAGCCTATAGCCTTCCTCGATAAATGGGCTATCCAATAGTGAAAGAATTGTTCAATTCGGATCTGTAGTTCCTGAGATTACCGCGTTCAAACAACGAAACAAACTCTTCAGCTTTTTATTATTAGTATAGATTAATACCGTCTTACTTATATTTTTTCCCACCAAAACATAGCTAGAGAAAAGTTTAGGAAAAATGACTCACCTACCCGAGTTGCTCAAATAAAAAAAAAAAATATGGTGTTATGTATATCGATTGCATGCACAGATTAAGTATAGAGTTGTGAAAATGGCGGCAAACTAACTAATATGTCACTATTTTCACTGTTCCGCGTTTAGTGTGTAAAATATACTTGACTTACCCATTAACTGTCTATGTAAGAGACTTTGTAATTCAAACAAGTGCGAGCTATAATCCTTACCGAATAACACCGTCAAAAACAGAAAAAACGTATGACATAAATCATGAAAGTAATAGAAAAAGTATTGTATGAAAAATGAATTTAATCTAACTTTTCAATCAAAAAACTAAATAGGTTCGACACCTACGCATTCTACTTAAGTAGAGTGAAACCCTTCATTTGACATACGACAAGAAAGATATTTCCTCTCTTAAATTGAATTCTGGCGATATATGGATCGAGTTTCGATACCTTATTACACCTTTGCCGCTCGTCATATCACGTGTAATTGATCTAAAGTGACATGTGTCAAATAATTCCGAGAGAGCCAATCTCAGGCCGGCTCCACATGTTGGCCCCAAAGTCGGTTCCAACGCTACTTGTCCAACGTGTGGATCTAGAAAATAGCATTGGCGCCAAAGTTGGGACGAGCATTATTGTACACGCGTTGGACGTTGCACGCGATTAACGTTGGAACCGACGTTGGGGGCAACGTGTGATAGTCAGAACATCGATATGTATTAAATAATTTTATTACGCCTAGCTTAACACCTTTAGCTCAATACCTAATTCCGAAACTGTGATGATGAATGATGAATGTATGTTTGTTGCTCTTTCATGCAAAAACTACTGCACGTATTTTGATGAAAGTTTACCGTAATATAGTTAATATCCAATACATCATATAATAGCAAATTTAGGTAAAGGCACTAGGCTAGGCGTTTGCAGAAGCTGTTAGCGTAATAACAAGTCTGAGGGAGTTGTAAAAATGGCCGTAAACGCCACCGTTTAACGTGTAAAACAGTGTAAATATACTTTAAATATGTGATAATTGGACAAGAACAAGACTTTGGGATTCAAAGAAGAAAACTAGAAAGAAAATTAAGAGGAAAAAAAAACAAGTCTGTGTATAGAGATAAATCCTATATTAATCGAGACTTGATTAAACAATTACATGATTTTTCAAACATTTGAATTATGAAATGAATGCGTCCTGTCAGATCTTCTTAAATTTTGTATATAAAAATACTTTAAACAATAATATGAAATCAATACAAACAATAATCATACGTATCTAAGAAAATGTATTGCTTTTTTTGCATAGTTAATTGAACAAAGTAATCTAATCGTGTTTGTTTGTTTCAGGTATGTATCTTCAAGATGATCATCTTCAACTTCAACTATCTAAAATTAATTACTTTATTTTAAGATTGCAGTAAGTACTTTAAGAAGCTAATAAAGTTGACGTTGTATCAACCACATTATTATATTAACTAATATAATTCTTTACAACAGATAAATACACTTTAAAACAGATAAATAAAATTAACCATTTATTCTTCTGTAGCTTTAAAAGCACCAAGTTAAACACTTTCGTATGTGTTTGGAAATAAATTTGCTGAAAATATATTGTCACACTTAAGCACTTTGGTAAATGTACGCAGTTACTGCTACGGCTTATTTCATACATGAAATATGACTCGTACGGATATCGATGCTAGTAATATTTCTTTTACCAATGGAGTGGAATATAATATACCTAATGTTTTATATACGTAGTATAACTGTCAGTAGTTATTTTATGTTAGCTAATAAACTAGATAGGAACTGGACTTATTAAGAAAGGCTAGTATCCAATGAAGGTTTTTATTCCAACGTACAACGTTGCGTTGTTTTTGGAAATTTGTGTAATATTTACAAATATTACACATGCTGGCCTGTTATTAAAATAGTGAAGATTACGAATCTGAAATAGTGAAGATTATGAATAGTAATAATTAGACGTTATCTCGACGTACCTCATATAAATTATGTTTAGCTTGGAAATTAAACGTTGAGTCGTTCTCAATAGTATATTCCTGAACTATGTGCTACCGATTAACTCAGCATATCTACTATAACTAGATACAAGAATAAGTTGTAAGTATCTTATATCTTTAAACCTATATAATCTGAATCTCGGCAACGGCAGCAGCGATTTTCATGAAATTTAGTATACAGGGTTTCGGGAGCGATAAATAGGTCTAGCTAGGCATCATTTATCGAAAACGTCGTTTAAAAAAAAATACTGAGCAAAGCTTAGTTATGCAGGTACTCAGAATAAAATAAATAACTTCGAAAGGAGTTTATTATAAGTGTTAAAAAGTCAGTAAGTAATTGAACTATAAATAAATTACCTAAAAACATACAAAAAAAATGAGGAAAACATGGAGGGAGTGACGTCATTTTATTAAAATCTACATAAATGCTGTGGTTAGCCCTGACACTGAACTAAAGGACCTCGTCCTAGTTTCAATATTTGTCCTCACAATTTAATTTGTAAACTATTTTATACTTCCTCATTGTTTTACAACAGATTTTGTTTATAAAAATATTTAATGTTTTTGAAAATGATAATTACTTGCTTAATTTCTTAAATGTTTGTCTTAAATTGAAATAGAGCATATTATAAAATTGCTCGTCGGTTTAGCAGTTTAAAAAGTACTGTTAGATTTAAACCAAAATCAGTTGTGTCAAAAGAAAATAGACGATTCAATTTTGTAATTTTGTATTGTTCATCTGATGTATATGACCAATAATGGCGTTCGTGTACCGATAAAAATTATACTCTGTTTGTCGTACCTACATCTTTATGGTCTTTCGAGCCGGATATATTAAACTACCTGCCCGCGCAACTGCGTAAATTTTCCACGTTTTTGCAACATTTCTCATTGCTGCTCCGCTCCTATTGGTCGTAGCCTGATGTTATATAGCCTATAGCTTTCCTCGATAAAAGGGCTATCCAACAGTGAAAGAATTTTTTAATTCGGTTTTCAAAAACCAACTAACAAACAAACTCTTCAGCTTTATAATATTGTTATAGACTTTAGAACTACTTCAGTATTTGGACAAGAGATAATAAATACACAGATTTCTTAGCACAGCAAATACATTGTAATATTAATAAGGACAAGGCTTTCAACATTAATCTATTATTCAAGCTTTGTACTAAAGCAGAGCAATAAAATGCAACACTTTTCTTACTACCTGTCGGTAGGTATTGATTTTTCATTAGATAACTATATTTACGAAAGCTGATTTAAAATTAATACATTATTGCCCGATCAGAATCGATATATTTAGATTTATCGATTCAGCTACCTATAATCACGTTGGATGTTCTCGTTTTGAGTTCTGTTTTTAAAATAAAAAGTTTTAGATATAATCCACGATTGGTCGACATGGCAATAGAGCCATGAGATTAAATGTTCGGTTTATTTCATGTTTCAACTTTTTGATAATACAATTTGCATCAGTCCTTTAACATGGTGTATAGTATATTAGTCGCAGCATCTTACCCCCATATCAAGTCTAGAAACATTCAAGCATTGTAAAATTGGCAACTTGAAGAGAGTGGTCGCGAGTTTTTATTGCCAGGTTCTTTTCTCCGGCATGTACATGTAGAATCCCGACGTATCACAAGAGTTGTTTTGCATCCTAAGTGAATAAAGAATTTTGAATTTTGAACGGGGAAGACCAAGGCGTATAGGCAATTTTGCCATCTTAATTTGTTCCCATCGAATAAGCATCGAATACTTTTATTCATTTTAATGTCAGTAATGTTTTTGTCCACATTTGTGTAGTAAAAATGTATTGTAAAATTGTCATGTCCATCTGTCACGAACTATAATTATTTTTTTTAGAACGAAAGGCACTTGTCCTATTACTGGCGAGTACTGAGCACCTATCAACTATTTTCACGCTCACGAAACCTACAAAAGACGTAGATGCCGTATAAATAAAAGAGACACGTAATTATGTTCCAAGATCCCTGGTGTGCCAGACCTATTTTATTTTCTGACGATAAAATGTGGGGCTTCTGATAGTATTTATATGTACACTCAATGCTAATGTACCATCTAAGTTTGCTACCTTTCTCACCTGGTATCTGAAAATTAGCCGTCTATATGTATCTTAGCTGGTATGCTAGCATTGAGTATACATATAAATACTACCCGAAGCCCCACATTTAATCTGACAGAAAATAAAATAGGTCTGGCACGCCAGGGATCTTGGAGTATTGTATTAATAGTTGATCGCCTACGAATAATAATTTGATCGCTGATTTTTCAAACTATCGGCGACAACTCACCATATAGTTATCGTATTTCTTTCGTTTACACATGATCTTCATCTATTATACATTTCCTAATAAAATAAAACTTGATAGTTGCTCGCTTGTCGTTGGCGGTGGGACTAGTCCATTTATAATGCATTCAGTTTTTTTAAGAATAAGCAAAACAAACAACATAATTCCTTTGATTGCAATCCTTAGTTACACATTTTCTCCACCTTAAAGACTTTCTTTTGACTTACCGACTAATGAGTAAGCACTTTAATGATACATGTTTTCAATTCCACAAGTATTTTACAATTCACCTATAAAACCTGTAACATACCGGCTCTTAAACCTTGCATTTTACTTGTTATAATTATGATAACAGCATAGTTATAAATAAAAATATAATTATTTTTTTTATTACGACACGAAGCGGACACAATGATTATATTTCTCAGTATTCTAGTAAAAATATTAAAAGAAAACCTAAAATATAATTTGTATTGGTTGACCTATAAATTGTTTTTATTAAGGATATGAAGTGTCATCTTTGTGTAATTAAATAGTATTTTATGGAGGCTGTTCGTAGTAAAGTTGATGATTAAAATCCTCTTTATCATTGAAATCGTATTATATTTAATCCAAGTTAATATTATCGTAATTAAACGATATTTTATGACCTGTTTATATCCTGACGGGGAGATCCCGCATCATTTTTATTTATTGGAAGTGTTATCGAACGATAATATTTTTTGTTTGCTTATGTTTTGCTGTATGTAGCATTCATACACATACATGTACCTACATACACAGTATGTACGTAGGTACTACGTACATAGTAAGTATTTTGACTACAATATGAAGGAACGATTAATCTGACCGGGCGACCCATTTGTCGTGTGTCGGATCCGACACGCCACTATTTAAACATCTTTTAACAACACAACGTCAGTTAAACATCACACTCATTAAAAATCGGATGCTCTAGTAGCAGAACATTCACAATAATCTAATAATTAAATTATTGTTAATGTTCTCTAATTCGTATCATCTAGAATGGAATGTACCTAATTCGAAGTTGGAATTAAAAAAAACTACTAAAACAGTGAAGCTGTGTTTGAGCTTTAGACTAAATAACAGATATTTATATTTTTAAGATTTGCTACGACTCTTATTATTTTCAACCGACTTAAAAAGGCGGAGGTTCTCTGTATTTTTTTTAAATATTTGTTATCCGATTACTCGCAGACGGCTCGACCGATTTGAAAAAAAAAAATGTGTCTGATAGGGTATATTTCTAGAATGGTCCAATTGTCATCAAAGCTTGAATCTAATAATGAGATCTTGGAGAAATCGAGGGAACTCTTCAAATATTAAAGGCACACCTATAGTAATTTGGGTATAATTTGTTGTAATTCATGAACTTACTCTTAAAAAAACACCATTGAGTAAAATGGAACTGATGATGAAGACTACAGTGACCAGCGGAACTATTCAATAATAAATATTGCGGGTTGCGATCTGAGTACCGTGTTCGATACCTGATTCTTCGCCTCCGTCAAATCATGTAATGGAACTGATGGTGTAGTATTGATTATTATTTTTGCTATGCCTTATTATTATTATTATTATTTTATCAACATAAATTATTTTATATTATTCTATTTTATGAAATTAAATATTTTAACAATTATTTATATCTTACAAATATCATGTAATATGTACTGTCACAGGCGCCCGTGAACTCACCACTGGCTTCAGCTGAAAATCAGCGCCGCAGTGAACTGTGGCATGTGCTGAGCTGCGGCCTTTTAAGCTCACTCTAGCTTAGATTTAGAACTTTTATAACTCATATTTTTTTTTTTTCTTTGTATATTTATTTTTGTTTTTTTACTGTGAGCTTAATAAACGGTTTTTCTTTCTTTCTTTCTTTCTAGTATCAGATGAACTCCTCAATCAATCCAACGGCCTTGTATCGCAAAACGCAACATTTTGTAAAAAGAAATGAGCAGTTTGTATTATGCTATTGTAACATAAATCAACTACAAACTAAAAGACTAAAAATTGAAATATTTTTTTTTTACAAAACAATAAATCTCACTTACAAAATAAATATATGGTAACGAAAAAGCAAAAAATAATATAGGTAGAACAACAAAAAATAATTAAACATTTTGAAGTTGGTGCCTAAAACATAAAGCTACATTTCCTGGCACCAACTATCTACTTTATATTTATTATGGAAGTCGGTTTTTATTTTATTGTAAAAAACGTTATTATAAACAGCTGGAACATAGTACCTACATCAGCTCACTAGCTGTCCCGCGCAACTTCGTCTGCGTAAATTTTGCCCGTTTTTGACACATTTCTCATTGCTGCTCCGCTCCTATTGGTCGTAGCGTGATGTTATATAGCCTATCTCGATAAATGGGCTATCTAACAGTAAAATAATTTTTCAATTCGGAACAGTAGTTCTTGAGATTACCGCGTTCAAACAAACAAACAAACTCTTCAGCTTTATAATATTAGTATAGATTAAAAACCATCTACAAATGAAATTAAGTTAGCACCAGTACAAAAGTACAGAACTAAGAAGATTTTCAGTTATTTACCACAGAGATTATCTTCACATTATCTCTTACCCAGATTTAATTTATCAATACTACTATAATGTTTAGATTCATCTGCTAAACTAGTTCAGAAATCAAACTGTGACACGTATCTTCGATGCTACGAATAAACAGGAAACGGTTTTGAAATGAGGTATCACAAGCCATTGTTACCGACTAGTTAGTTTAATTTAATCATGAGAACGGAATCAAGTCTTGTTCTTGTTCGTTAGCCAATGACAAGTGCTATGGTTATAAATTCTTGGATTAAGTGATGACAAGTATAACAGTTGACGAGTTGCAGCCTATTTAGCTTAGATGCATTTATACCCTCGGTTCCTTAGACATACCAGCTTTTCATTTTTAGCAAACAACGATCTGATGGTAGGGGAGGTTCATTAGATTAGAATAGATTTACCAAATGTCGAGTTTTAATAGTTATCACTTCATTTGGTGTTTTCTTGTAGATAATTGTATACAAGTGAAAAATATTCCTTGTTGTTTTCCCTTGTTATTCCTTGATATTTTTTTAACATTTCTAAAGAAATCAATTCGTGGAACCCTGGTAACTTTTCTACGGAACCGACTAAATTATCTTTGTTCTGCGGATCCCACTTTAGGAATCGAATATGTGTGCCTTTACTTACTAAAACCCACCCTGGTCTTTATTCACGTTCTATCTATCTGAGAATATTTTTCTACTATGCTAATAAGAATGTAGGTAACTAAACAGATTGATAGCCAAAACAATCAATATTTCCAGAAAATTGAAACAAAAGTATGATACTTTTTAATTGTAAACAACAATTAAATATAGAAGTTTTATAAACAATAGATTTTACAAGATAATAATACCTACACTTTAGAAGGAAAACATGTATAATAATGATAATTGGATACAGTAGGTACCTGACCAACATTTCTGATAGTTACATAAATTTATCCTCCACCAAAATTCAGTTATAGGAAGTTAAATAAGTAGGTAGATCGTTCCGAATTCATAACTTCGTAGCGTTTAAATCCTTTATAAACCTGTAGAACTTCGAGGAATCATAATATGTGCAATGCACACATAGATAGCTCAAGCATGTCAGTATCTTCTCATATTGTAAATATAGATAGGTATCTTCGTACATACAGTAACGTCGTATCTTTCTATACAAGCAGGTAATTTACAACGTGTCGAAGCCAGCAAGTTAGTCTTGCAACGCGTCCTACTTATGCACTGTCGACCATAACAAACCATACAATACTACCAGAACGGAACCGAGTGATAAGTAACTGTCAAACACTGTCATTTACCTATAAATAAGCATGTTTACATCACACACAATCTGTGAACGATGTCTGACATGACGTTGATAAACTAAAGGGTTTGGAACCAAACCCCTTTTGGTGAGACATTGTCGTAGTGCACACTATTGTCTTCGTGTCTTCAGTGTTAGCTTTCACTGGATGATATGTGTAGGTACCAAATACATGTCGTGTCTCGGTCATGAAATAGCTGTCGATTTCCGTAGTAAATGCGTAATGGAGATTGCATTTGGAGATTGTGACGTTCGTGTTGCGGCAATCCTAAATCCGGTTGTCAATAACGGCGATTATGTTAGAAGTGGCTTTGGTTGAGCGACTGATTGCTACAGGATGGTCATTTCCATACCATGTCTTACCTCATTGTTGCTGAGAATTACTTTTACTCACAAGTGTAAGTCTGTTATAAGATCTCGGAAGCCGATTACAATTTTCAAGATTGTTTCTAATTGTCCGATAGGTTTAACACTTATTTGAAAATAAACAGTATAATAAAAACCAGACAAGATATTTAATCAATATTCATTGGGTAGACTTCAATTTTTGGCTACGGAACTCTAAAAATGGAATAATTTGATGCCTGCAACTGACTTTTTTAAGATGGCTCCAGAAGGTGGTCAGTAGAATTTATAGCTACTAGCCCTTTGAGTTTGGGCTCATTTGGTGGAGTCCTATATATGATGGAGCCAGCTGAGCAGGTTCTGTGACTTTATTTTTCGTCATATTTTATTGTCAGTCGAATTATTTTAATACTAGTAAACTAAAAATGCTACTTGCCGTTATTTATCGTGTTGATAACATATCGCGTCCAGATTGCAACGATGAAGTAGAACTTACTTAACATTACTATGAGTCAGTACCTACTAAGTACCTACTTACTTTATTGGTATGTATTTATTTTGTTATTTGAAGACAACTTAGTATTAAATGGACACTTCAGTGCTAAATTGTTTTAATGCTGGGTAAAGTACTTACACCTTATTTTAAAAAACATACCTACCAAATAAATATTCTTTGTCTACTTTCAATCTCTCGAGACGAGTAATTATCATACTGTTTATTTAAATCTATTATACATACTTAGCTAGTGATTTATTAGTCTATAAACCCGTGAAAACGATCGGTGCAATTCGTTTGTGCAATGTCTTATAAAAAGCTACAGCCTTCCTCGATAAATGGGCTATCCAACACTAAAAGAATTTTTCAATTCTGATCAGTGATTCCTGAGATTTCCGCGTTCAAACAAACAAAGAAATATTGATAATATTAGTATGGATATTTAAACCTCCTGTCAAATAAAATAATTAAATAGTCTACAAACTTATATTAGCTACGATCAGATATTTTTTATTATGAAAGTCTTCATAAAAATCAATAACAAATATCAGTATTAATATAACCTGTCCACTCATCCGCATGACCCTTATAATGTTATCGAAGTTAATAAGTTACAGAGGACATAAAATCTCTTTTTCCATCTAATGGAAATTCTGTGAGTTGTTACTTCGTTCGGAAAACTTGTACCATAAATTACTTTTAGGTAATTTGTATGTATTGAGATATATTAGGGTTGTTCTTAATATTTACGTTGGGATTAATTTAAGGGTTTCCTCCGAAACCGCTGTAAGAGAATGTGTACATAAGTGTCTAAACACGCTAATAAATTTTCATTACGCTATTAATTGCAGTGAACATTTTCTTGCCTATTTATATTTTTACTAGCTGTCCCGCGCAACTTCGTCTGCGTAAATTTCCCCAGTTTTTGCACCATTTTTCATTGCTGCTCCACTCCTACAGATTATAGTGTAAGCCTTCCTCGATAAATGGGCTATCCAACAGTGAAATATATTTTTAATTCGGTTCAGTAGTTCCTGAGATTACCGCGTTCAAACAAACAAAAAAACTCTTCAGCTTTATAATATACTAGCGGACGCCTCGCGGTTTCACCCGCGTAATTCCCGTTCCTGTGGGAATACAGGGATAAAAAATAGCCTATGTCATCCGGGGTTAGTGTAGCTTCACAACGATGAAATAATTTTTCAAATCCGTCCTGAAGTTTCAGAGCCTATTCAATACAAACAAACAATCAAATCTTTCCTCTTTATAATATTATTATATTAAATTTATAGAGTATAGATAGCATAGAAGTATAGATTACAACGTTACGCTAAATTAAGGAACAAATAGTTACAACAAATACATCAACCTATTGCAATATACAGTCAATATCAATAAATAAGCCAACCAAATATACTTTATCCAGTCAGAAGAATAAAAAAAGAATCAGAGATAGAAAATCAAAGTGTTTCCTAAGCTAGTTTAGATCGCTTGAGTGACGACACGATACATTGGCAATTTTCTCTCGACACCGATAAGCAGGCATTCACAAGGGAAATGCTCGGTAAGTTGAGAAGCGTCTCGTCTCACAACACTCTTATATGTAATACTTGTCAGTTGTGACTGATATGAAACCCACCGGTACTTATTTATGCTTCGAATCCTCAAGTGACAAAAGAACTCTTTTCGCATAAAAGAAAATTCAGTGAATTGTGAACTTTGAGATGGTTTTGACGTGAATTATTGTAAAAATATTTAAGTGCTATCTTTTTTAATTTATGTTTTTATTATGTTAAGTAGGTACTACTACAATTATGGACACTAAATATACTTAGATACTTTACTAAACTTACTAACTTTACTAAAGGTACTTAAATAAAGGTTTCATTTCTCTCAAACCTTATTAAATCATTCCTACTGCACCTACCTATGTATTTTTTAACAGAAGTTAATAGTACTGTATTTTACGTAGATATATGTATGACGTAGACATAATGTTGTTAGATACCTACCTAAAATAAGAATGGGCTAGTTTACAATAAGTCAAAACAACAACTCTTTATGAAATGTCAAAAAACAGATTTTATATGGAGATCTCATTCATACAAATAGCGGTCTATGACGTCACTGTTTTTTTCTCGTCAAATCGCTTCTTTTTATGTTATGTAAAATATATTAGAAATAATTTAATACAAAGTTTAATCGGGACTTAACTGTTAGTTTAAATGTCAGGTTTATTTTTTTTTGTTTACCTAGGAAACAAGCCTATTGATCTAGTATTTTTTTAGAATTTTCGGATGTTAATGTGATTTTATTATCGACTAGCTGACCCGCGCAATTTCGTTTACGTAATTTTTCCCGGTTTTTGCAAAAAAAATCATTGATGCTTCGCTTCTATTGGCAGTAGCGTGATGTTATACAGCCTATAACACTCACAAATAACGTGGCTTTCTATTGATAAAAGAATTTTCAAAATTGGTTCAGTAGATCCAAAAATTACCCCCTACAACCTCACAAACTTTACCTATTTATAATATTTGTATAGAAGTATAGAAGATTAGTATAGATAACACTTTCGTCTGTGTAGAAATAACCTAAGTACCTACCTACCTACCTAATATTCTGTAGATGACTTTTGTAGCAATTACAAAGATCAAAACGTCTTATCAGTTTGACATCAAAGCGAAAACAGTTGGTACTTTCTCTAACGACGAGTCGGCGAGAAGTGTAATTAACAAACAAGTATTGCGTCTCGTATCTGACGCCGGTTTGTTGCCCAACGTCTCGTCGTCTGCCTTGTCCCATAATGTCACCGGCCACTGTGTGTGACATCGACACCGGTCATACACAGACGATAGTCGATAGTATGCCATAAGGTATTAAATCTATTGAACATTTACGATATTTATGACAAATCTACACTTCTACACTATCTATACTAATATTATAAAGCGGAAGAGTTTGTTTGTTTGTTTGTTTAAACGCGCTAATCTCAGAAACTACTGGTCCGATTTGAAAAATTCTTCTTTTTAGTGGATAGCCCATTTATCGAGGAAGGCTATAGATTATATAACATCGCGCTACGACTAATAGGAGCGGAGCAGCGACGAGAAATGTTGCAAAAACGGGAAAAATTTACGCATACGAAGTTGCGCGGGACAGCTAGTAATATTATAAAGAGGAAAGATTTGTATTTTTGTATGTAACGAATAAACTCAAAAAGTACTGGACCGATTTTAATTATTATTTTGTTGGATAGCCCACTTATCGAGGAAGGCTATAGGCTATATAACATCGCGCTACGACTAATAGGAGCGGAGCAGCGACGAGAAAGGTTGCAAAAACGGGGAAAATTTACGCATACGAAGTTGCGCGGGACAGCTAGTCATAAATAAATACGTAAACCTATAAAAGACATACCAATTGCTAATTAAAATTCTGTCATGACGTATTATTAAGAAGGTTTATGTTTCTCTGTATATCATAATATCTGTTTGTTAATACAAATCGTAACCACTTAAATATTAAAGATTAAATCTAGGTATTGGTTAATACAAATTACAACTACCTAAGTTTTAGAGATTTAATCTGTTTGTTAATAATATAAATCATAAACACAAAAATATTGCAGACTACATCTGTTTGTTAATACGAATCATAAACACGAACTTATAAAGACTAGATCTGTTTCTTAATACGAGTACCTCGCTGCCTCACTATTCAAGGATACAGACGTTATGCGAAGTAAAAAGTTTTATTACGCCTCTAAATATGCATTTACTCTCATAAAGTCAGAGAGCACTTCACTCCAGTTTAAAGGTCACCCTGTTATCGTGAAAGGTATAATAAATACAATTTATTTACCTCGACAGCGAATGTTTTTATGAAACTAATAAAAACACTCATTTATTGCTTCATACAGTTACGTCAACAACTCTTCAAATGAACTGATGAAAGCCGAGGGTTGACTAAAAACGGCGCTTATTTATGCGCCCAAAGGAAGGTCAAGCGCGAACATTATTTGCAAAGCCACATGAAACAACCGAAAATGTTGGTGAAAATGTGAAAAACTCCAAGTATTCGAGAGTGCTTTCATTTCGTTGGTTGTAATGTTTCAAGCCGGCGCGGGCGTTCTTCAAATATTAAACAAAAGTGTACTTGCAGCCGAGCTCACGCAAATTAGGAATACATAGTTAAATGTTTCGTTTTAAACTGCGGGGATACGAAAGTGATGCTCAGATTACATCTTTATATATTAAAGAAATAGAAGATATATTTATTTACTCAATAAAGATTGGAAATTCCAATATAGATTGAGTAAATTGATATCGATACATGATCTATGTAATAAATCACGTACAACCATTAAAATATATAATCTGCACACTGAGTTCCAGAATTTTGAAGTAGGCAGGTACTGTATTGGTTTTTTTTTTGTATGTTACAAGCCCTGTGTCGCAGGGGACTTCACAAACATAAAAGTCTGGGACACAAAGTACACTCAGACTCGGAACAACAACTTGTGGATCACACAAATTGTTGTTCCCAATCCCACCGCGCCACAGAGGCAGTCAAAAATTGGCAAATAATAATAACTAATCTGCTTTACACAGTTTTTTTTATCGGATTAAAAAAAAATGCCTCAAAAGCAGAGAATCACCTTATTAATTTACTATATAAATTAAAACAACCCTCTGAATATTTATATTAATGCTGTTTGGTGGCTTTAACCCCAACCGTTCGATGACGCACTTTCGAGGTGCTGAAATGTCAATTTTAGGGTCGCATTTTGCAATGAATATCTACGGTGTTTGTATACGATATTTGAAAGGTCGACGAAGTGGGAAGTACTCAGATTTAGTACCTATAGGTATAACCTATATATGACATGAGTTCCACCTATTTAATCCATTTTTTAAACAAATCTTTACCACATTAGTAAATCAACGTACTTTTAGACAGTAGTGTCATCTATGATTAAATTATGAGAACCCAAGTATTTTTTTATCAACTAGAAACGGATATGTTGGATAGGACAATTAAGTTTTTTAAGACCGCCTTTGCATTACGTACGTGCTCGGTAACCAAGAACGTGGTCACAAAACGAACTGGGTTAACTGGTAACACTATCGAATGCTACTTCTTTGACAATTCTCTTTTACCTGATTTTAGTTTCAGAGTTAGGATATCGGAATTTTATGGTTTAAAGTCGACTTATGTAATACGTTGAGCACAACACTATAGTATTGTACTTAGTGCTATGGTATGTATTTTAAATTTAGCAATGAAATAGAGACCAATTAAATAGAGAGAGAGTGTGGAAGTGCGACGCTGGCAATGCTGTCTGCATTACCAAGCAATGTTACCTAGTCTCGGTAAAGAAAGGAAGGAATCAAAGCAATCTGATGGAAAAGGCGGGAAATTAAATTCTAAGTAGTTAGCTATCTCTAATTACATATTTCTAACTCGAAGGATTGACTACAGAAAAAATATTTTATCAGGAAATAGGAGGCAAAAAATGTTATCGTTCGCTATTTAACATGTTTTTGAATATTCAAAAACATGTATTTCAAATACAAATATTCGTTTCGTAGACTATATATTCACGAAACGAATATTATTTGGCGATCGCTACTTATGACGTCATCGACATATTTCACTAAAGAGACTGATTTGACTTGAAAATCAATTCTACTCTATTATTATACAGTCTATATAAAGTTCTGTTCAGTCGTAATCAATGATTGTAGACTTGGATGAGTTTCGTAATATGCTAATGACCTATGGAAATGACATTATCCTATTTATAGACGCATGAATATTTAGAATGCGCATCGAAATTCTAAGTTACTTCGAAGTTTAATTTATTAGCAAAAGGTATACTTAGGGTCGGGCCACACTGATCGACGGCGATCGACGTGAAAAATATGAAACGCTGTCAGTTTTGAAGTCATATCTGCAAAATTATATATGCGTATTTCAAACTTAGCTTTTGGAAAATCAACCCCTTTTGAAAACCCCATTTATATGAAATTTTGTCAGTTTTGAAGTTGGATCTGTAAAATTTCGTATTTGGCTTTTTGATTTTAAGAAAAGACATTCCTGTTTCCTTGTTTTTGGAAAACCTAAAGGAAAAAATAAGGGGATAAAATAAAGGTGTCAAGATTAAATGAAACTCCATCAGTTTTGAAGTTAGATCTAGGAAATTTCGTATTTGGCTTTTTTGTTTAAAACAAGAAACAACTTTTGATCAAAAGCGAAAATCAACTCTTAAGGGGGTAAAATCATCTATGCTGGTGAAGATAAGGAAAACTCCAACTCAGAGAAACTCCAACAAAGGATAACAGTAAAAAGCTAAAAGATATCCTTAGCCGATCCCCGGAGAGTAGATTAAACTATCTTGTGATGGTCGCCATAAAGATTTAGGACCGAAAATCATTGTTATTTCACAATCAGAGAAACTTTGTATTCCCTAGTGGTATCTAAGTCAGTGGTTCTTAACTTTTTTGTACTTTAAAAGCCAAGGTTTTATTCATTACCCCCAATCTTCTTACCCCTAAAGAATAGCTGTTTTAATTGGCTTAATAATGTGGAAGTTGTTTGTTACTCAATCACGAATGCTCAGCGCGCTTAATGAAAGTGGTTTATTAGGACATAAATAGACTCTAATTGGAATTACCGCTAAGAGCATCTCTGCACCATAGACCTAATGAAAGTAGGTCGCTGGAAGAACTAGATGCAGATGGCGGAGGGTGTCGTGTAAATTTGAAGAGACTGCTGAATGTTCAGCAGTGGATCGTTAAAGCCAGATGACGATGACTGTTTTTTTGACCCGTACTAGAATACAAGCCTTGTTTCGCACCTACATACAAATCACGTACACACATACAAACTCGGAACAACTATTTATGGATCACAAAAAGTGGTGTCACGTGTGGGAATCGAACTCACGACCTCTGGCTTTACGGTCAGGGGTACTAACCGCTAGACCGACATGCCAGTATAATTCTACGCAAATGGAGTCGGCTTTTAGAAGTATAAAATAAGTATCTAGTCGATACAAACCCAATAACCACAAAGGCATATTTATTTCACACACATATTGCTTTCATTTTGCCTCCGCCCTTTGGCATTTGGCGCTTATATTATGGAAGGTAATCTGATTCCGTAGTCAGGAACAGTATCAGATATTGGCTCCTATATAAATAATACGTAGTGTTTGCATAGTTTACGATCTGACGTAATTTCTGAGGTTTTATAGCCTAAGGGCTGGCTGAATAGAAAAATATATTTATCTGCATACGCTCCGGATTCGCCCGGGTGTACTAATAAACTACGACTATGTAATGAAACAAGATTTTTCTTTCATATGAATTATGTAGGTACAACATATTGCTATAAGATTTCTATATTGATCAACATGCCGACGTAATTACGTCGCCATTATTTGCGTTTGACTTTCGACGGTAAGCGTCACTTAAATTGTAATTTTTGAGTCCTTCGAAAAAGTGAAAAATACGTAACCACGAGCAAACACCGTAGTGCTCTGTAACCAAAACCCTTCATATTAGTTTAGGAAATAAGGACAAATTCGGAGTTCACACATAAAATTGTGATCCTAAAATTACACAATCCATACTCCATACTTAATATTATAAATGTGAAAGTAACTCTGTCTGTCTGTCTGTCTGTCTGTCTGTCTGTTACGCTTTCACGCTCAAACAGCTAAACCGATTTAGATGAAATTTGGTATGGAGATAGTTTAAGTCCCGGGGAAGGACATAGGATAGTTTTTATCGCGATAACCGACATCAACGCGGGCGGAGCCGCGGGCGAAAGCTAGTCATGTATAAATGCCACTAACACTGACAAATTAAATGTTAAGTTTACTGTGAAAAGTGACAATCTCACTTATTATCATTACTTTGCGTCCCCAGGCTAATTAATTATACTTAAGTGATCACTTCTGACCTGTTGCATATTATATAGGGCTGCCAGATAAGCCAGAGGTCGTTTGTCCTGTATCCAATTAAATCTTGGTAAGAAAATTATGACCAGATCTGTCTGAGCATAAGTTATGCCCAGACGAATCTGGGCATAATTTATCTATAATATATAGATATGTATTTAGAAATACACAACAATTGCCTTATTGCCATAATACAGGCTCTGCATAGTTTGGGATTTGCTGTGAGTTTTTATTTTTTCTAAGTGAAATTGTTTAAGGTTATGTAATACTTCATTACAGTCTTAGGACAAAGGCATCATGTTGCAAAACAGCTTAATCAAACGCCACGTGAAACTCAATACCTATAGGTAACGCAGGATATACAGTTTGGTCCGTCCATTTTTAGCCTTGGACATTTACAAGCTATTTATATTCTCCAGGGGTATGTCGGCGTGTTGCAGCCCGCTCCCGAACTCATTCACAAAAAGAACTGACGTTTGTTTCATTAATTTGTAACCACATTTACCGCATTATGTAATAGTAGCATGCTCTATGTAGGTATAATATATTTTTTTTAAGAGTGTTAAAGTTGAATGGTAGTAGTTAGATAAAAATTAGCATATATTGTTTCTTAATTCCTTATGCAACTTATGATTATATTTATTAAACTTTATTCAAAGTTATTATACAAAGGCGGACTTAATGCTAAAACATTCACTACCAGTCAACCTTAGGGTAATGTAGAGATACAAATTGAAATATGTGCATTAAACTTGTTGGCAGCTAAACTATATAATAATATACAATACGTGAAAACGAAATAATAGTATAAGTACCTACACACATACATACAAATAAATATACATACCGACACATATACATACAAACATATATACATAACTTATAATTACATATTGATATATTATAAAATTATATAAATTACGGGTACATGCAATACGGGACCGTATTGCAACGGCCGTGGCAATACGGTCGAAACATCGGGCAATAAACAAGGTATTTTAACTTAAATTATTCGCGCGATTATGACCCGTAGTATGTATAATTATATAAAGTGTACAAATCACGAAAGTTTTGATATACTAATGTGATAACTCAACTAATTCTTGGAAGAATAAAGTACGAACCTTCGTCTTATAGTTAAAGCGATAAGGTGCCATCCTTATTTCTGGGGGCAGTGCATTCCAGAATAAGACAGATTGAAATAGGAAGGAATATCCGACGAATCCAGTAGAATGAGCAGGACATAGAAGAAGCAAATTGTTAGACGATCGAAGATCTCTGAGCTTGCCAGTTGAGGCGTCTAGTAAAATGCAGAGATCCCTGACACCTAGCCATAGTCTATTAAGTAGTAGATCGATGCTACTAGTTGCATTGTTAGCCATTGTACAGAAATACCAAGAGCATAGGAATGTTTACGCTAGTCTTAAAACATATAAAGAGTTCTTAGACTTCACTTTTAAATAGGGTTATTTACTCACTCACATTTCAAAAACTAATATCCGTTTCTCAACGCACCAGAAAATGAAATAATTTGGAGTGATTTGCCACTTTACATGCAAATATACATTTTATAGCAACTGCAATGTGCATTGGCTAGACAACTCCTCAGTTTAGCTCCACCCATGCTACTTAAATCTTGCAAGAATTCTGTGTAGCTTATTTATGAGACGCAGCTACATAAAACTGACTGAAGTTTTACGCTAAAAGAATATCAAGTAGTAGGACAAAAGCGAATTAAACTAAGTAACGAAAAAAAATAGAGGTGAAACACAAGTTGCTTGATCTAACTTCACAAAAACTTATTTGTACATTGTAGATGTCTTAAGGGTGCTGAGTAATTCTAAAGGAAATGTTTTTTTATATGAATTATTTGTGTTGAACATTAACTTAGTAATCTTGACTACGGTGTAAAAAAGATGACATACTCGTATGTCAGTTTTAAAATGTTTAGTTAATTATCTGATTGCGCTAGTCGTTGCAAATGTCGGTGATGTCACTATTGTTGAAGGTCACAATTGAATTTCTGGAGTAGATGCTGTGGATATATTTCAGTGCCACATACAATACACTAACTTACTACCAATATATTAATTCTATAAATGACAGAAACAACATCACTTATCTGTTTCTCCTTTCTAACATAATTCTATTCCTAAATAATAAGTAGATAAGTATTACAAATTTGAAAGTGAGTTTGTCTGTTTCTTTGACCTTTGTACGACTAAAACAGCTACAACAGCTTAAACAGCTACGGATCCTGAGAAGGGCTATGATGCATATTTCACACAAACACATAAGAGATGACTTCATATTTTATTAAGAAAAAAAAAACATGCGTGTGAGCAAAGCTGCAAGCGAAAACTAGTAGGTATAAGAATAATCAAATATAAGTTATAGAGTTATAGAGACCTATATACGATAGAGAACAGAACAGAAAAAGAGAACAGACCTATACAGATATGTACATTTGATGACCATACGATCTATATGTCGGAATAGAAAAAAAAATGCTTATTTATAACTTTGTTCGACAATGCGTTGAATGAACTGAATGAGTAAGCGAAATTGGCAATGGGAACCGTTATCAAATCACTTTGATATTAAATTTGAATTGACTACCAACTATCTAGTATAACTGTACAAGTCTTAGGCGATCAATAACTTATGTAATTCCAACCGCAAGACAATAATAACCACGAATACTTCAGAGTGATATTAATTTTTCTAAGAAGTGCCATCAGGCCAAAGCAGTTCAAATGATTTAAATCAATTCTCAGAATTAGTGAACAAAACCTTTTTCTCGACTGTTATAATTCTTGGGGAAAATATGTTTTACCTCTAGTAGGGATAAGTACCTACCTATAGTTATTTACAGTTTAGTACCTAATCATTCTAACTTTCAGTATAAGTACCCAATTACTTACTTACCCTTGCATTCCATGCAATGCGGTGGTAAAAATACCCTTAGGACGTACGGCTTGTCTGGTGGTTATTTTCAAATTCCATCAAATTGAGTGTTTTATCTCCTCAATTAATTTGAGTAACTGGATACTTGTGACCCTGTTTAATTGAATTAATTGGTTCGTGTTCGCTCCCTCATCGGTTTATTCTCATAGACAATTAACTAATTAATATGGTGAAGTTTGAGCGACGTAGATACTCGGCCATCATAATATTATTCTGATACGATAAATAAAAATTACAACTTAAACAAGCGTATTACGAGCCATCCATCATGTTAAGAGATGTGAGTTGTGACTAAAGAAAATACGAGCATCTAGCTGTAATGTATGAAACTCTCTAAACTATCTGCTGTATAGGATTATTAACACTTCGGTTATCATTACTGGTACCTAACCGAAGTGTTTTAAAGATATTTTCTTTCTTTTAAAGATCCTGATTGCTGAGATTCTTTAACAGTTTAAACCACCTCAATACGCACTAAAATATGGGGAATTTGACTGTTGCGCCATAGTGATGATTATAGTGAAGAAGAATCTTTATCGTTTTTAAAAATACGGGTGCTGATCTTCAGGTGCTTACAGTATCAAGGGAGATAAGGAGTTCAAGCCCCCTCCAAATGTGTTCGAATTCTATGAATATATGTGCTTACCTTGATAAAACTACTCCTAATTCGATCAGGTGCCCCAAAACCAGAGTTCGTGAAAATCGGATATTTATAATATATTTAAAAATATCCAATATTTGATACAACGACCATACAGTTTGATATATATCCGATATATATCATGCATAGAATAAGATGCGATTTTTAATCGGCAAGTGACTTTATATAATATCTCGTATACTGGTGGTGTGGTATAATCAAACAAAAGTGTAAAATAAAACAAAACTTGAGTTTTTAGAGTTGGCGTAAAAAAGATTTATTCTTTTTTACGCCTTTTGCATTGCGTCCAATTTCCAGGGCAACTGCAATAGGTGACTTTTTTTAGTATTACAGTCATAATCATGTTAGATACCTTTTTGAAATGCTTACGATGAGCACTTTAAATTGATATTTTGCGGTATTCGAGAAAACTTTTTTTCACATCTCTTATTTTTGACATCTCACAGCCGCCGTGTTTGTTTTTTTCAAACGTCATTTATCTAAGAACACATACCTAAGCGGTTAAAAAATCAAGCGACGCGACGTCATAATTGTTTAAATCCGTCTTGTGGTTTGGAAGATAAAAAGTAATAAATTATTTTACATACATAGGTACATACATACAAACATACATACATATATACATACAAGGTACGCGCGAAAAACATAACCCTTCCTTGCTGTCAGATAAAAATTAAAAAAAGAACTAACCGTTCACGTACGTATTAGGGGAATACCCGAAATTTCTATTGATTGTTACTTCGGGAAAGTAATAATTATTTTTTTTTACCAATGTTGTCAGCGTAACATAAGATTGGCTAATTTAGCTGAGACCACAAAAATCAATTGATTATAGATATATGTCAGTTGAGTTGGAGCACCGTGCTTATTTAAACTTACTTAACCATTAACATGATATAACACCCGTAATTACCAGACGGGTTCAAAGTTCGTATAATTACAAAAATAAATACCAATAAAGTAGCGGTGATGAACAAAATTTAATTCTTTAACACTCAAAGTAAATCGAGTTAACCGAGCTCGATTACAAATTTCCGAAACTCAAAAGTTGGAAGCGAAGTTTGATTGGTTTCTGTCAACATTGAGAAACAATTAACGTAAACGGATTTTGGCAAAGTGACCGCGCTGAATACTGCTCTAAATTCTAAATTTTAAACTTCTGAAAAATGGAATGTGATGGTTTAAATAGAGCTGCGGTTATGACGTAAAATGTATCGATATTTAGGTTACTGACTTACGAAACTTTTAATGTTTTAAAATTCTTTACTCTTCGAACATAAAAAGTATTCGTCACCTCACGTGATTCATGCTTCTACTGGTGATGTAGGTACCTACATTAATTTTGACAAGGGTGTTAGGACTAAAATAAAAACATCTTGCTCTAAAGCCGCTGAAGAAAATATTTACAACATATAAAATACTAGCTGTCCCGCGCAGTCTTAGTCTGCGTATTTTTACCCCGTTTTTGCAACATTTCTCATTGCTGCTCCGCTCCTACAAGTCGTAGCGTGGTGTTATATAGCCTATAGCCTTTCTTGATAAACGGGCTATCCAACAGTGAAAGAATTTTTCAATTCGGATCAGTAGTTCCTGAGATTACCGCGTTCAAACAAACAAACTCTCCAGCTTTATAATATTAGTATAGAATAGATTAATTACTAGCAGAACTCGACCCCACTCTGCTGTGGTTTTTCAGACCAGTGACCCTGGCAGGCGTCCCCACAACCCTTTTGGTGGGATTTAATCACTATCTGATCAATGGTTTCTAAACGCATGGAGGACAAATACATATTTTTATTCATATACATTGAAGGATTTTCCTTGTCTATAAATATGTATATGATGTATAGCTATTGTGCATCGTGCTGTTTAATAGGAACATGTCTGATTAACAGAATCGATTGAGGTTACTTAGTGTGTTCATTCAAATTTCTCTTTGTCACGCCTCATGATCACTTGGATTTACCCATCACATCTTTCAAGGTTCCGTTGAGTAATTTCTTGGTTAAACTTGTGTGGTTAATATCCAGCGGTCAAATAGTTGCGTCAACCACACAATTTGTTTTTTTTTCTGTGAAACATATAATTTTAAAAAGTTGGTCATTCTTTATTGTAAACACCACTTCAGCAAAACGTCAGCTTTTCACATAAACTCATAAGAGGTGTCTTCACCTCTTCGAGAGTATGGCTAAATGCAGCCAAGTCGGTCGCTGACCTGCTCTGACGTCAATCGTAATATTGCACCTATTTTGTTAGATGTATGCACACATCCAATTTAACGCTATATTTTATTTATCGAAGCTAAAATAATCAAAATACATTTTAAAATTAAGTCGATTCGAAATATGACATGTCTAGTTACCAAAAAGTTTCTACGAATTTGAACATTATGGACGTGATTTGAGTAACGACCCGCTTTAGTCAGATTTCGAATCGATTGGGTTTCATGTTGCGAATTGTCCAATAAATCTGTTCACACTTTCGAACATTACACATACCTACCTAGTGACTTGAATTCAACAAAAGAAATGGTTAAATTGTAGATCGACAAAACCAAAAACGTTCTTCAACTAGATTGTTGAACTACTTATTTGTGTTCTTCGTGTTTATGCGTTTACCTACAGGGACCGAGGAGAAAGCGCCAAAAAAACAAGCATGTAAAGAGATATATATATATTACAAACTAGCTGTGCCCCGCGGTTTTATCCGCGGTTTATTAGCCTATGTGTTAATCTAGGGTGTCAGCTAACTTCATACCAAATTTTATTAAAATCGTTTCAGCCGTTTAGACGTGAAGACGTAACTAACATACACACTCACATACTCACAAACTTTCGCATTTATAATATTAGTGTGATAATAAAGATTATTTTCTAAAGTAGGTTACATAAACAAAAAAAAAATCCTGTCTCTACGCCAAACACTAACGAATCTAGCTGACTGATGGCAAGGTGTGAATGTAAATGTGATGTAACATAAAAAAAAAATGCCTTTATAGAATACTTGCATTTTTGGCGCTCTCCTCTCGGACTAATAAGCCTATGTAACTCATACAGTAGGTAAACTCACAATCTAGTTGCAGAATGTTTTGTTTTTGTTTTTCCCGATCTACAATTTACCTATTTCTTTTGTTGAATTCATTCAATAACATTCTTCACTTTAATAGATGATTGTTGATGAGATCACTAACATTCCAACGTAATAGAATGTCTAATTACTTCCAAATTGCATCTCACACACTGTAAATGTAGGTTAGAGTCCGTTTCAATGCCAATTTTATTCTTGATGGACCTACTAGCACTTCTCCTAGACTCATGTATTAGCGTCTTAAAATATAATTTGTAATTAACAACTCGAAATCGCTATCCATAAAGCGTAAGACATTTCACTCGCTCAATTCACTTACATGGTAGGCGAGACTGGTATAATTAGACACTTCAGAATGTTCAGAAGTTTTACTACACTCTAGTAGTTTCCAAGCCAACTGAGTAGGTCTATTGTGTGAGTCACTTACAGTCAAGTAAGTAACTTCGTCTTGCGAACAATAAAAACTGGGAAAGCCAAATTTTATTAGGAAAAAGAGAACCAACTCCATTCAGTTTGTCGTAAAACAATTTATTTTGGACTTCGGTAAATCATTTTGTTCGTCGTCCTTGGCGTGACGGAGAGACCGTCAGTTATAAGCATTTAACTGAGCTAAATGAGTTTGGCGAACAAGGGAGCTTATTCAATTATACCAAGCCGCATGAGCGTCGTATCGTTCAGGGAAACAAGACAACAGTCTTATTTCCCTGAACGATACGATGCCCAACTACTGTAGGTAGTTCCCTCGTGTACGTAATGTAGGACATGCTACAAGTTTAGTACTAAGCGAAGATGTAAAATGAAAGACATGCACTTTCAAAAGATAAAGTAGATAGGTACGTGTTTATAAACGAGTTCAGCGCTTGTGACAGGTCATCTTCACTCGGTAAACATTGTTATGCTATACTTGGCTAAATTAGGATGTCTGGAATTTGGAGGAGGACAACAACGCTCACTAATTACCGGCAAGGGCTACGGGAATCTCTCGAGTATATTTTACCAGCATCTAACGCACAAAAGGGTCATTGTCAAGGCAAGAGTGACGCCGTGGGTTAAATCAAAAGATAAACATCACGAGATTTGTTTTGTGACATTAAGGATGGTACCGTGGCGTCAAGCATGTTCACTATTGTTAAGAGTGTATGTGATCGAATGTTATGATGTCAGAAGTTCTTCTGACATCACTTAGTTCTAACACGTGGATGCAGGCGGCCGGTACAATGCACAACACCTACGGAATGTCACAGAAGTACTTTATTACTTCATTCAGCTAAAAATAGCTCACACGTGGGCCTTTCTACTTCAGTTCTATTACTGTTACTACTTCGATTAATTAACAATCCGAGCGTAACGTTCATTGTATAGTACTTATTATAAATGTGTTTGCAACTAACATAACACGTTACATCCGAATACTATTTCTTTCAAAGTGTTCTTACTATTATTTATTTTTTAATATGGTTTGTTTACGAGGATGAATGAATCTATTACAAAATTTATATTTTAATCTACAAGATCCTTTCATATTTTTTATGGGCACTCTCTTTTGATCATATTTTTAAATATTCAATGTACATGCCAATTCATAGCCAAATATTAATAAAAATTCACATTCTTCCGAATAATTTCATGTGGGCTGTAATCTACAGCCTTAAAGCCAAATTTCAAATTTCTTTCAGTTTTAAGAATCGCCATTTACTGGTGGGACTATAATATCTACTGGTATAGGTTGATGGAAATGATCCCTTTGGGGAAATGTTCCAAATTAATTACATATGTTATTTTAAATAGTTACCATTTTAAATGAAACTGATGTGCTTTTATGTTATGTAAACAAAATTACCTTTTTAGTTAAGACTATGTATGTATGTGATGCAATCTAATTATGCTGTGTTTAATTAGACTATTGTAATGTATACGGTATTAGGTTTAAATTACATTAGTAATTATACCTGCGTTTGAAATAAAATTAAATAATTAATTTAGTTACAAAAGTGATTGCGGGTGAATAACTTATTTCATAGTTATAACTTGATTTATCGGTCTTTGAATGATGAATACACATAATTATGTACTTGAAAACACGTGAATTAATTATAACTTTTGTAGTTTTAGCGCGTGGATATCTGATCTTGCTGTAAAATATACGCCTGAACCCGGCCACGCTTCACTGTGGCTTTTTGGGACAAGAACCTTCGCGATCGTTCCCAGAACACTCGACCATAATTTCACAATTCGGAATGCAGGTTTTTTTATGTAGATCTATTGTTTCGATGTATCTGTTCTAATCTACATCGAAGGACCCGCAGCAGCGTCCTCTGCGTACTTTTAAAAACCTTACT
The DNA here is from genome assembly GCA_945859575.2 of Herminia tarsipennalis. Taxonomy (NCBI): domain Eukaryota; kingdom Metazoa; phylum Arthropoda; class Insecta; order Lepidoptera; family Erebidae; genus Herminia; species Herminia tarsipennalis. The sequence goes on from OX243840.2 coordinate 15,869,259, forward strand.
GAGATCGCCAACCTGCTCGCAAAGTGTCGCGATTATGGCAAAGACCCCTAGGATAAGTAGGTTCTACTGGGGAGACCCGTGCCCAGCAGTGGGACATCATATTGGTTGATATGTATCTATACTAATATTATAAAGCTGAAGAATTAGTTTTTTTATTGAACGCGATATTCACACTGGTTCAAATTCAAATGATTCTTGGATAGCCCATTTATCGAAGAAGGTATAATAACCTTCCTCGATAAATGGGCTATCCAACATTAATTTCAATTCGAATAAAGTGAGTAGCCTAAAGGCTACATAAAATTACGACAAAAGGAGCTGAGAATCCATGAAAAATGTTCCAAAAACTGGGAAAAATTACGACGAAGCGGGTCAGCTGGTAAGTTATAACACTAAAGTTTCATCCAAAAAAGAAGTTTTCACGTGAAAAAGATCGTTACACGTTTGCATTGAGACTCTACTTTATAATATATCAACTTCAGAGAATAGAAAATAGGAATGTTTACGTTCGAGTTTTAATTCATAAGAATCAGACCTTTCTGTGTCCACAGCAGTATATTTGCAGCAGACATGTTATTTATTTTATCATTGAATCTTTATTTTTGACAACATGTTGCGTAACTACGTAGTGTGCTAAAAATGTAATACATAAAAATACCTTTCTTTGTTTCTGTTTAAATATTTTTGTTATATTTGTACATTTTTATTTGAACTTTTAATCTTGAGTTTGTTAAATAAAAATACAATAAGTCAGTAAGTGTGCGAGGTGTGCGGTATTCATGTTTGCAATAGATATCTTATCAAAGCATGAGCTACTTCGTTATGTTTTTAAAACAAACGAAGCCTCGTGTTTAAATTTAAATAGACGTCTTTCTGTCGAGGGTATTATTTCATGATTTAGTTTACGTATGTTTATTTTATATCACTAGGGCAAACCGTGAACAGGTTTACATCTAGGTGACTTTACTTATGTGTCCTAATGTGACCTTTAGTGATTTTTATCATAATTTTATGATTATTTCGGTTTTATGCAATAAAAAAAAGAACAAATTTTCTTAAAAAAACCGCCTTAAATTAGCTTTATAATAAAAAAAAGGTCAAGTATAGATCGAGCCACCCACAATGTAGAGTTCCGCAGCTACCCAACACAATAATGCGGTATAAGAAGTGGGTTTTCTGTTGTTTTTGTTTCATACCACTAACTAACGTTATATAAGTAATTTTTTTTACTTCTCACTTGGTCGGCTGTTACTCGGAAACTTGTAAAGCTTATTTAGCTGTGATAGTTTTCCTTTTAATTTAATTATATATAACTACTACCTTGAGTTTTTTCACATTTCCAAAAACAACCATTTAGCTGGCAGGGTGGGACACACTTGAGTCTAACAAAAATGTTCACTTTAAAGCTTAATATTTCACAAACGGATCCCTTAATCGAAAAATAATATTAACAACCCTAAAATATTTAAAACAGCTATCCAACAACATCCTATACGACGAGAAAGAGATGGTAGCTGAGAAAACAAATTAACCAAACATTTTTTTTTACGACATTTTCTAACAGTTTATAGAAGTAACTTAAATGTATATTCATGCAAAATTACAGCTTTCTAGACCTAAGGCTCTATGAGCTAACCTAGGGATGGACAGACAGACAAACGGACATGGCGAACCCTAAAAAAGCATTTAAATCTGGTCACTCGCTGAAGCGACTTGAAATTCAGCTCTTTTTTGTCTAAGTGTTAAAAAAACAAAAAGAAACAACTCACATGTCTATTTGTACTTATATTTTACTAGCTGTCCCGCGCAACTTCGTATGCGTAAATTTTCCCCGTTTTTGCAACATTTCTCGTCGCTGCTCCGCTCCTATTAGTCGTAGCGCGATGTTATATAGCTTATAGCCTTCCTCGATAAATGGGCTAACCAACAAAAAAAGAATTATTAAAATCGGTCCATTACTTTTTGAGTTTATTCGATACATACAAAAATACAAATCTTTCCGCTTTTTAATATTAGTGTAGATGTAGATTTAGATACTCAACACATTTGCAGTAAGACAGAATATATAGAGTAAAACTTTTAACATAAATATTCGCGAATCTTAAAGCTGAGTAAACTAAATTTCCCGGAGGTATAATAACAGTTCTTGAATGTTAAGGTAGGGTATCAGCACAGCCATATGACCAGGTTATGAGGCCAGGCTAATAGCTTTATGTTCGTACGTGACAATGATTACGATCAGACCCAAAATGTGCTGAATTCTGACTGTTAACTGGATCAGGGTTATTGCTAATTGTTTAAAACCCTCGTAGTGTGATACGGACGAACCTTCGTGTTATGTATCGCTAGGGATCTGACAATGTACCGTGAGAACCGGCGAGGAACATGTTCATTTACCTGAATGTGTAATTATACTTTTCGTGCCAAAATTAGACTAAATATATATATATATATAGAATAAATAGTTAATTAGTACCTGCTTTCTTTTATTCTTATGTAGGCCCTCTGTATCCACACGGGTACCATTTGAAAACCAGCGCCAGGTTCTGTCAACTTGGCAAAATGCTGAACTGGACACCCATTTGTTGCAATCGCGAGGCACAACTTTTATCATTATAGTGTTTTAATTGTAATTAACTTATGTAAAATTGTGACATACGGTGCAACAAATAAATGCTTCTTGTCTTTCTTCTTTTCCTTTCTAGTCTACCCGTGACCACAGCCGTTGCAATACGGTCTAAACGTCGTGCAATAAACAAGGTATTGTACCTTAAATTATTCACGCGATTAAGATCCATAGTAGGTATTTATAAATTTATAATGTGTACAAATCGCGAAAGTTTATCAACATTTATAACCTACTAGTAGTACTAGAGTAGAACACAATTTATGAATAAATATGCAAAGTTTTTACACATTTACGGGTTTCCAAGCAGCTTTCGTTTTCATTTTTATTCAGGTTTTCAAACCTCGAACCTTAGCGTAGTCTTTACGCATTCGCCATTCATCTCAAAAAAGTCACAAGGGTATTCGCAAATAAATGAATATGTGAATTGCATTTGATACACGCTAATCGTCACCGCGTAGATACATACAATATACGAGAGAACGCTCGGTAGAATTGACCAAAGGCGTTCGGAATTGGTCAGTACATAACAACATAAACGACGCGACTTGTGATTGGTATCCTCGAGTTGGTAAAGCAGTAGGCAAATAACTACTCTCAGGCTTGTCTATAATCGTATCTATTACGACACCTATGCTTAACAGAATCACGCCTTCTAGACATCAAACAATTGCATAGCACTATTGTAGATGACGTACCAAACAATTGCATAGCAAGCACCATTGTAAATGACGTACCCGGAAGGCTGTTAATATTACTAAGCAAAAGTATATATAAAGTTTCGAAAGTAGAAGATTACAATTATCTTAAACTTAATTGTTTTCAAAAACAAATGAGTCCTTTATGGTACTTTTGATTTGAGATGAAAGTTCATTCAGTTAATATTTAGAAGTACCAACTACTAACGTCTCAAATAAAAAACACAATTTTAAGTGTTTTTTTTAAAAATTGTGTTTTTCATTTAAGACGTTAGTAGTCGCTACTTCTGAATATTTTCTTTTTATATAAAATACGACTCCCGCAGTAGGGTGCAAGCCCTGTAACCAGAGGAACTTTGCAAACATACAAGTCACGGACACAAAGTACACCCAGACTCGGAACAACAATTTGTGGATCACACAAAGCCCAGTGTGGGAATCGAACCCACGACTTCTTGCGTAGCAGTCGGACACACTCCCACCGCGCCACCGAGGCAGTCATTAATTGAATGAACTTTCATCTCAAATCAAAAGGCTTATCAGTGTCTGCGTGTTTGTTGTTATTTTTTGTGCTATTCTGGTGTTTAAACTATTTTACTGAAAAGTTTCCTCAAAATCCATTCTGTACATTTTGCGTGAAAGAGCAACAAACATCCATCCATCCATCCATTCACACAAACTTTTGTATTTATAATATTAATGTTAGTTACTAACATTAATAAATAATTTTGTTAGTTGTCCGAATTTAGAAAATTGCACAATTATACACAAATAAGTAAGCGCTACCGTAGTACCTTACCTATTCGCTAAAGCCATATCGTAAGCGAGAATCGCCGTCATAAGACCATGAACATATTCGCAGAAAACAACTCCTGTCAACTTAATTGGATAAAAAGGTCGGATACATCAGTTAAAATCCTGACAAATGTTTTACCTAACTGGAACAGAAAAGTCGTACACAACGTACGTAATGAAGGAGCATGATTCGTTTAACCTTCAATTTATATCTTTTGCCTTCAACTCAGACGCTAGTGCTTTATGCTCCGTTTGAAATATTTACCGCGTTGTACTTTTATTGCCTCTCAACGCTTGTTTTTGCTTGAATGAACGCTTATTTATGTGCGTAGAGGTCATGAAGTTGTGTGAAAGTTCAATCAACCCTGCACTAAATTTTATTTGACAGGTATTAACTGGTCTCTAAATTCTAACCTACAGTTCTAGGTCTGGAATGTCAATTTATTATTGTTTAGAACTTGGAATAAAATTAGTTTGATACACACCTTGATGAAGATAAACAATTAAACAATACAGCATTGTTCATTATATTATTGTCATATTATCCATACCTAGGTAGGTATTCGTTGAACACAACTAAAATAATACAATTTGTACCTATAACAACAACACGCTGCACTCGGCCACTAATATTTCTCGATAAATCTATTCTTATTATTATGACAAATTCTTCCTTCTATAACTTAATTTCAACTCTTTCCATTCATCACTGTATTGCCTACTAAGCAATGTGGTAAAATACCAACATCGGCTTTACTTTAATCGCTGCACAAAGTTTTGGTCTGCAATATTTTCGTTTAAAAACACTAACTAAAATACAGCCAGGTCAAAAATAGCTTCATAACGAATAATTATCCTGTCGTAATGAATCATTTATTTATTTACAGTCAAGTGCATTAATATGAGTATTTAAATATAGGTACCTACTATTTTCGTAACGGAATATTTCGCAAATAAATACTGCGTAGGTATAAATCGAAGTCACTTATTCACACTTGCATAAAATGGTATTTACACCAATATTTTTTATATCTTTTCACTCTAAAGAGTTTTGCATTATTTAGTAGCAAACAATAAAGTGCAAGACTCGCTAGTTATAAGTAAGTATAAAGGAAAAATTAAAAAAAAAATGTTTTATGACAGGTGACCAGGTGACACGCAGGTAACCAGCGGATTCAAATAAACAATATACAATTGACATATCACTGACGTCATGCACAATATGAAAAGGATAGCTATAGGTTATTTATACATATTTAGCACGTGAGTTGCCCAAAATATTGCGCAAATGTTAGCATGAAAATATATTCCAATAGTTTGTATCGACCATTCACTAAATTAGAAATCTAACCGAACGACTACTAAAAATATTTCATATCACGCCAACGAGTGTAAATTACACAATCTTTGCGATGCGAGTTATTCTTCTCTTCGTAATAATCTGGGGCATTGGCTTTTTCCGATTTTCTGGCGCTTAGCATGAATTAGTTGCAGGGTTATCAAAAAGTCAATCAACTAATTATACTTGTTTATAAAATTAATGGTGTTATTTAAATTATTTTAATCTTCCTTGTGCTAAGAATAGAGTTGTTCTACAACTTTAGCATATTAATTTTAACGTTAATGTCGTAAAAGATAAATAAGAAATACTGTTATGATCAAAACGGCATGTTACACGCCTGCTTAATGTAGTGATTATAGCAAAATTCGCCACAAAATGACTAACTCTAGAACCCTATTATACCTAGTTATTTTTTATCTAAATTATGCTTTTTAAACTTTTTAACTAGTTATGTTCTTATACTTGAAATATCCACTCATCAATAGGTCCCTGAAATTATAAATTATAGATTTTATTCGTTTCGTCGGTATGTTTCATTTTAATATCATGTGTGTTTTTATGATGTAAAGTTACATCACAATTCGTTCTGTAGTTTTTGTGTGAAAGAGCTACATTCAACCTCACAAACTTTCGTAGGTATTCATAATATTAGTGGAATATAAATGAAGTCACAGCGAAATTACGCACGGTACACATAACTTATAAGTTCTTTGGTACAAAAGTGTTTGATGAAATCAGCGTTTCGCTGTGTGAGTGGATAATTGCAAACAATTAAAATGGGTAACGATCAGCTTCGATGTCATTTGAGCAGAAAACTAATGCTTGATTCGCATAACACCGTGAAATCGCTAGGCTATATGACATGTCGACACAGCGGAATGAGAACGAGAAACAATATCAAGAACTCATGTAGGAAGGTACCATTCGAATAGGTTTATTATTGCTAATGGACAAGCCATCTTGCTATTCTCAATAGTTTTCCCGCGTTAGTCGATAAAACATAAAAAAGGGCCCGAATATAGGTATGCTATCTTGACCTGAATGCAGAGTAAATAAATATTTTCTATGATTCTTTCTTCTAAATAACTGAATAAGTTTGGCCATGTTTCTTGATATCGTTCAAAATTGAAATGGCTCCCTTTTCATCAGCGACGTAGATTGCGCGCTCTCACTACACTCTATTCAATTCTTAATTCGCTTGCCATGCAATGACCCCCTTATACTTGACTTCCAATTTCCAATAAGTGCACTCCTCTCACAGTAGACATCTGGGATCTACCAACAATCTGCTTCTTTTATATCCCTCTCATTTTTCTGGATTCGTCGGTACCTCTTTCCTTGTTCAGTCTGTTTCCCTCTGGATTGCGCTGCCCCCCGAAATTAGATTAGCACGTATCATCTTAATTTTAAATGGAAAGTACGTACTCTGTTCCTTGATGAACTGGTTGAATCGCCACAACATTTGTAACTAATATGTGGTACCTATATGTAGGAATATATGTATTTATGGTATTTATTTATGTAAGTATGTTTAATATGGATTTGTTATACTATTCTGTTTTTAGTGTTATTTGTATGGTTTAATGTAATGTCAACAAGTTTACTGCATCTACACGCATCATCGCCCTAAGGTAGAACGGCAGAGAATCCTTTTAGCATTAAGTCTGTTTCGTACAGTTCTGTGCATAAAGTTTTAATAAATAAAATAAATAAATAAGTTCGATTTAAAGAAACTGCTATGTTTAATTTTCCATGAAATACCTACGTAAAAGTTTGTACATATACTAGTAGTACATAATAGAACATAAGACTCCATTTAAATTTAATAAAGATATCTCTAATCTAACTAATAGTCAATACTTTTAGTGATAAATGCTTACAACTTCATATACATTTTTAGATTCACAGAGCTTTCAGGTCTCTGTGACTGTAAATCTAAAATTCCAGAAATAAGGAATCAGACTGTCAAATCAAATCAGCCTTTTATTCAAATACCAAATATGTTTTGTAGAAAGACGTCTCTGTCTCTTAAAAATGATTTATTATTACTTAAGAATGACGTCTCATTCCTAAGTATTCAGTCATTTATTTTTGTTATTTATTTGATGACTACAATGTAACAAATAATATTTAGTTTATATAAGAACTAGGTTTTTAAGACATACTGAACGACATTCTTAAGAATTTATATAGGTTGCAGGCTACTTCCCTATTATTTAAACTTATTACCAATTATACTAAATTCTTCCGCAAAGATTGCCTAGAATAATAAATAATCAAAAAGGTGGCAATTCTATTGTTGTTAGTCAAACGGAACATCACGTAAAGAATCACAATTCATGATTAATCATAGGCTATAAATAAAATAATGAATCGTAGATTACAGCAATGACGTAAGACGAACAAAAATATAATCACCCTGTTTCATAAAAGTGACATAATTGGATAATAAAGTTGTTTTGATGTCAGACGTGATGTAAATAAGCTTTTCAAATGAACAGAGTGTCGATTTTCACTCCTCCAATTTCACCGCTTGTGGGTTGAATTGACGTCAGCACGAGAAATATCGTCTCTAATCCTGAACTACCCTTATTCTGTGATATTCTTGGAAAATCGTCTCGTCTCGCTACCAAGGCGCCTCCAGATTAAATGACTGAACTGTGAATATTTTCAATTGGTAATCGTTTCTATTTTCAGATCGTAATTACGCAATCCTCTCCTCCTACTCTTTGATTATTTATTTTGAATAAGCATACATAGTTAATGTACGTACTTAGGTATTTGAATATGAAAGTAACTAAGCAGAACGAAACCGACTGTACCTATTATCTATATCTAAATCGTACATACTTGGACTTTCGCAGGTAGGGTCCTTTATAGATGTAAGCATCCGCTAAGAAAGATTTTGCGGAAATCCAATTCTGAGGAGATGTAAATAGGGTTTGGGAAAGTTTTGTTTCTGAAGTACCTACCTGAGAGCTAGGTTATAAAATTAAGAGCTGAAATGAAATGAAATGAAATGAAATGAAATGAAATTTATTTGCACGAAATATGGTTTACAAGGTGGTATAAATTAGGTAGGTACAGTCATATTTCGCCTTGGTAAGGCATGCAAATTTTTTATAACTTAAGCTAAAACAAAGATATCATTTTTTTTAAATAATTAAATAAATTGTTATTAATTAAGACACACCATAATATTATTATATGCATTCAAATAATATAATTAAAAAGAAATGTAAAATGTCAAAATAATCAGTACATTAATTGTCAAAATGTAATAGATTTATAATTTTTCATGTCCACTTAGCAGTAAATAAATAACTTGGCAAAGTCCATAATAGTTTATAATTGACGGTCATTGAAAAATTCTGAAATAGAATAATAACATTTACTGATTAATAATAATTTCAATTGTCTCTTAAATTGTTGTACTGTTGTATTTTCTCTAATTGCTTTTGGAATTTTATTATAAATTTTAGGTGCCATACAAAATACACTTTTATGTAATAGGGCAGTATTTGCTGGTAACACACATAGTTTGTCATTGTTTCTGGTGTTGAAGATATATTTGTGGTTCAGTGTTACAAACTTATCTAAGTTACATCTAACAAAAAGGGCAACCTCGTAGATGTATAAACTGGGTACCGTCAATAATTTCAAAGATTTGAAGTGTGGCTGACAACTTTCAGTAGGTAGCAGTTTACAGATTGCTCGTATGCAGCGTTTTTGCGCAATTAGCACATGTAACTGGTTACTTGAGTTCCCCCAAAACACTATCCCATACCTTAACACAGAGACCACATATCCATGATAGGCCATCAGTGTAGTTTCACGACTAGAAACTTTTGATAGTTGATGTAAAGCAAATGCGAAGCTATTAACCCTGTTGATTAATTGTTCCGTATGAGTGCTCCATGTTAGATTACTATCGATCCATAAACCTAAAAACTTAGCCGTATCGGATTCTGTAACAGTTTCATTATTGTAAATAATATTTAAATTAGTATTTACTGTACGTTGCCTGAATTGCATAATTTTAGTTTTATTTACATTGACGCGAAGATTGTTTGAATCCAACCAAGCAATAACAGCGCCAAGGGTATTGTTTATTTCGCTGGAAAAATCAAGATCCTTTTCTTTTTTTATTATTACCGTGCTATCATCGGCAAATAGTACCATAGGATATTTAATGTAATTTGGTAAATCATTGATATAACACAGAAACAATAGAGGACCTAATACACTGCCCTGTGGTACTCCATATTTATTTATTTTACACTTTGAATTAAAATGCTCTTCTAATCGAGTTTTTATATTTATCCTGCTAATCTGTGTATACTGTTTTCTATCTGAGAGATATGATTTTATTAAGTTTAAGACATTTCCCCGTATTCCATATTGCTCTAATTTAGCTAAGTTATCAATATTTAAATACGAGTTATAAAGTTTGTAGATAACTTTATAACTAAATAAAGCAGGCATATTCTTTTGTTAAAATAATGCTTGTATAAAATAAGCGGATAAATCTACTTACATGATTTTTTTTATATGATGTTGAGGCAGACTGCAGACCCCAGAAAGAGAACTGATAAATAAGTTAGGTACTCACTTTAACCAAATTTAAGATGATTTGAAAAATAGCCCGAAATATAAGAAATAGGTATAATAATATAAGTAATATGTATAGTAAATATGACTTTTAAATCTATAAGATGGAGGGAGGGGCGCATCTTATAGATCTAAAAGTCACAAGGTAATAATAATAATAAAACTTTATTGACATAAAAGGACAAGTACAAAAATATACGATAACCCTGTCTCCTGTGCTAGTATACACTGTATTACAGGAGACAGTGCCTTCTCCTTACTTATACTACTAGTATAGTATTATATTATCTGTGCTTATACAAAAGATTTATGCCAACAAGAACATGCAATAAGCGTTAAGAAAACAAAACAAAAATAGTAGTTTGAACTATCTTTAAAAGTACCTAAATTATGTGTGTGGGTGTGTGTGTGTGTGTGTGTGTTGTGTGCGCGCGTGTTTGGGTGTGTGTGCGTTTGATGTTTGTGTGTAAAAGAATGTATAAACGTATTATGCGAGTGCGTAGTAATGTATTTTATTTCAGCAAATCCTCTTTTCTTTACCTCACTAATCTGTCGATATAATTTCTCAAATAGATACACGTAAGTAAGCATTTACAAAATGCTAGTTGTTTCTAGTCTACAGGGAATGTCCTAACTAGTCTGAAGAAAAACTTGTCTGTATCCTTCCACGACTTTAGTTTCTTCTGCTAAGTTTATGGACATAAATAGCTCTCTTGAGAGTTTGAGACCGTTTCGAGAAATGTTGAAGTAATAAAGAAATACTAATGTGTTTGTGGTATAAATTTTAAACTATCTGTTTCAAATATTTAACCCTTTTTTATGGTTACTCTTAAAAGGAAATCCATGTTCAGCATGAAAACAATTTACTGTTAGCATTGATGAATAAAACTTGAAGATTTAGGAAATTTACTTTTTTTCATGGAACATTTTGTTTTTATTTAACTGTTTAGTATTAATTGCAAAGGGCTTTATACTAATAAAGCCCTTTGCAATTAATACTAGTTACCGTTGCAATTGTCTACATATAACAGTTAGCTGACGAAAGTCTAATTAAAATTACTGTGTTATTAGTTATTATTTACCGCATTTTATTTGTATAAAATGCGGTAAAAAATAAGGGGATTAATATACCTAACCTTGTGGTTAGGTATATTAATCTCTGTCCGACCCGAAAGGGGTGTGTGGGTATTCTGTTAAAGCTAAAAAAAAAATGAAAAAAAATATATGTATATCCGTCAAAATGATTTTTTTATTGATTATTAAAATTCACGATTTATATAGGTACCCACTTTCGTCGATATGTATAAATTTTCAAGATTTTCTATCAACATTGTTTGCATAAAGCCTCTTTACAATCAAAACATGTTTTTCCATAATGACTTAAAAAGACTAAGTTATTTTTTTTCGCCTTAAATTTAAAAAAAATGGTATACATTTTTTAAAAATTTAAGGCGAATGAAATATGAACATGATACCCAACGATACATTAACGGATCTGACAGGGATTAAAAATACGTACTGTATAGACAAGTCCTCGAATTATCATAAATACGTATTACGCTCCTAAAGCCTACAGGCATATCAAGGCTTCAAATGCCGATAAGGTCATGGCAACCGAAAAAATCAATACATAAACCTCAAAATATGATAAATGGCAAACATTGACGGATCAACCCTGTTTATCGTTTGAAAATTTAATGCTCTGGATACGAGCATACGACCTCAGCCCGTAACCACGATATGACGTCAATATCAATCCACTGTGTGGTCAACACTGACGGATACCGCAAGGTTTAATAATGGATAAACTAGATCATAGAACAAGTTTGCACACGCACGCGAAATAATTTATAGCTGATAATATTCAGGGAAATTTTGCTCAGCTCAACGATTTTATACGATACTAATAATAATAATAATAATATCTTGGGACAACTCACACAACACTATCTGATCCCAAACTAAGCAGAGCTTGTACTATGGAAACCAGACAACTGATAAACATACTTAAATATTTCTAAATACATACATATTATAGATAATTAACACCCAGACACAGAATAAACCATCGTGCTCATCACACAAAGTTTTATCCTGGGTGGGGATCGAACCCACGACCTCTTGCCTAGCAGTCGGATACACTCCCACCGCGCCACAGAGGCAGATACAGATACTACAGATACAAAGGCTTGATTTGGTTTTAAGGCTTTCGTGTTGCATGATTACACATTTATAAGTCAAGGAGATAAACGTGACCATGCATTATTTACCTTTATTTATGACTAGCTGACCAGTGCCTACTTCGTTGGGCATATGACACTCACAAATAACGTGGCTTTCTTTTGGGAAAATATTTTTTTGAAAATCGGTTCAGTAGATCTAGAGATTATACTACAACCTCACAAACTCACAAAGTTTACCTCTTTTTATTATTAGTTTAGATATAGATTATAGTAAATAGTAATAATATACCTATACAGAATGATTTTTAAAATACTTATAATCTTCTGATCGTGACTTATTTACATAACACTAAATAACTTTGTAATATCAGTTTTGGAAAATATATAATACTAGCTGTACCCCGCGGTGTTACCCGCGGTTTATAAGCCTATGTGTTAATCCAGGGTGTCAGCTAACTCCATACCAAATTTTATTAAAATCGCTCCAGCCGTTTAGATGTGAAGAAGTAACAAACATACACACTCACATACTCACAAACTTTCGCCTTTATAATATTAGTGTGATGTGATAATATTAATAACCCATAATCGCGTACCACTTGTTTTTGGAATTATGACCATTTATAGATTATTTTAGTGGAGTAAAATCGTTGTTTTTTGCGAGGTTTAGGCCCTAAATCTGACAAAGACAGCATCGATATTACTCCTGAGTCTGGTGGTAGATGGTTGTGTGACAAAAGTAGGTAGGTAGTGAAGGGTTAGGTTATTTGTAATTTTTTTTTAAATATTACGAAATTATTTGGGGTAATGTAGAGAAGTCACGAGCGGGAGGTTATTACTATATAACATATCATTATGTATAGTATAAATATTTGCTGTTGAAACGCTAAGAAGAATAAGAATTGTTTGACGTTAGGACCAGGTTGCACCGGCTGTGGTCACAAGCATCGCTGCAACCGTCTTCTTGTGACTACTGCCGGTGCCATCTGGTCGAAACGTGAAGCAATTTAATGCATGATCGCATAAATCTCCAAGTTGTTATATATTTTTAATGAATTCTTAATCAAAATCCATTTCGTACTAAGTTTAAATGAAGTAAACACACTGACAGACAATTAAGGCAAATGTATTTTATTCTATGTAATGCTATTTGCTTCTATAGATATCAACATAGTTAAGATTGGGGTAGGTCAGGCCATTCTGTGGATCATAATCTGGCTGCATGCCCTCCAAAAACCTGTTCAAGAGATAATTACAAACTGTATAGTTAAACCCTCCTATCAGTTGGAAGATTAGGTTGTGTTAGTTTAGATTAGTTCATTTAATTAGTGCACGTGTTGTACACACACGTGGGCGTTTAATTATCTCAGTGGTTGACATTGTCACGTCTCTACTACGTCACTACGAAAAGCGGCATTGGTGGGCGGTTTTCGAAATCGTTCTCGGTCGTGCGTATGCAGAACGCAAACATTTTAAAGCCTTTATAGAATTTTATAAGCTACGGGTTTTATTGCCCGACGTTTCGACCGTATTGCAACAGCCGTGGTCATAGGGTAGACTGTGTGACCCGTGACCAAGGCCGTTGCAACGTGGTCGAAACGTCGGGCAATAAAACAAAGGTAGTTGTAGCCTTAAAATAAAATATTTACGCGATTAAGACCCGTAGCTTATAAAATTCTATAATGTGTACAAATCGCGAAAGATTACGAACATATATTTTAAAAGAAGTATTGTGGCCGTCGGTCGGGCGCAGCGCACGCATTCGCCGGGTCCACTAAAGCTGTCACAGACATGGTTGTTTATTACAATGTCATCAATGTTTTTATAAGACGTTATCACGTAAAATTGTCGTCCGTAAACCGACTTTACAGACAACCATTTTTTTATTAGAACGCTAGTTTAAACGAGATGGTTCCTAGCTTTGTTTCATCAAAACATTATTATGAACATAACTAACTTTTGTCTCGCGTGTTGGTGGTTTTTTAATGTTAAGTACATTACCTAGTTGAAATAGATCATAATTTTTTTGCATATATTTCTAAGCAACAAAATAATCTCTTAACTATGTGAGACCAACTTAATACTTACTTGGAAATTATATAGGTATAGGCATATCATATAATATATAAATTATATAATACCTAGTAAGTAGCCTCTGGTAACTTCAAAAGAATATGTCGGCGTACGTACAATCTAAAATTTTATTTCACCGACTAAGTACTTTATATTCTTACTATTTTACAGCCTTAATCTTCTGAAACAACAGTTAAGGTTTACTGTACGTAAGGATTAAGCTATAATGGCCTTATAAATCGAGTAGATAAGCTGTAAATTCTAGTAAGTAGGGAACGTCTATCTGTTTCCTACATAACATACGACTACGGCACAGCCACAACACAAAATACCAAGAGTAGGTAACCCTTATTCACACCACGCTCGAGCACGCACACACTTAAACATGATTCATACCCATATGATATTCCACTGCTGGGCACGGGTCTCCCCAGTAGAACCTACTTATATGTGGCGATTATTGTCCTGGGTGTAATTGCCATAATCGCCACGCTTGGCGATAAATACTCAGAGGACGCTGCTGGCCATCCTCCGATGATTCCCTTCCCGAAGGGAAATTATTCACAGTCACGGGATTAAAGAGCACTTCAAACCATGGCGTACCCAGAAGGGGGAATTTGAAGGTTCTGCCCCCTCCCCCGAAATCGTAAAAAGTAGGTGCATACTACACATTTTGCCGATAACTAGACAATAGTACCACGTAAACGTACCCGAAATCATCAAAACCATAAAATGATCTTGGTTAATTACGCCTAAGCTTTAGACAGCGTTGTTCAGAAGGTGTGTGGGCGTCCGTGAACGTCACCTCTCGCTATTTTGTGCTAAACTTTTTTTTTTTGTTTTTTTTTTTTAAAGACGACTCCTGCAGTAGGGTACAAGCCCTATGTCGCGAGGGACTTTACAAATATACAAGTCACGGACACAATACACCCAGACTCGGAACAACAATTTGTGGATCACACAAAGTGGTGTCCCGTGTGGGAATCGAACCCTCGTTACATTCGGCACTGCCATTTGCCTCTTGTAACAGAATAAAATCCTAAATCTACTCATGATTCCCGTAATAGCCTCCCCTGATTATTCACTGCGGCTATACAACAGTGGGGATTTTTCACGGTTGCAAGAAGCACTATATTTAGACGACCTTGCTGCCCTTACACTCCATGCTAAGCTTGGATTACGGTTATTTTTACCTTTTTAAATTTATCAATTATTTTCGACTTCTTTAGATTTCTTTACTACCCGACCGCGCCAGAAGAAGGGGACTTACGGAACCTTGAATAAGCAGGGGAAATCTGTACAAAAAGCCAATATCTACCAATAAAACTACATTAAAAACTTTTTCTTCTTACAAGTATTTTATTCTGACAAGATTTATTATTTTGTTTATGGTAATGTTACCTGCACCCTCATAAAATTACATAACAATGACTTCGGGATATGAAACTCGAAATAATGTATCACTTCTTTTTAGCTCTTTTTGTTTGTCCACGCGGACTTATAGACTAAATTACCTATAAACTAGCTGCATGCTCCTGGTTCACACGGGCACAGATAATATAATACAATAGCACGGGTATACTAATGAAAAAAATTAGACCTATCTTAACGAAAACTGTTAATATTTTTGATAGTACCTATACTACTTTCTGTCTGACTTACTTTTATATATGACGATTTTTTACCAAATTTTTCACTTTTTTTGTACAAAGCTTGTCCTAATAGTTTTAGTCTACAAAAAAGAATTTGCAAAATAGGTGAAGCAGTTCTGAAGTAAGTAATGTGTTTACTTTCCTTCAGCAAAAGATTTTTACTTGCTTAGAAGATAAATATACCTACGCACACGCTATATCACCAATGCTGTAAGATAATAAACCTAACTAAGTATGTACGTTTATCTTAGCAGCGGTACCTGACTAAAATTGCCAATTTGAAAAGAGTGGCCGTGAGTTCTTATCGTCCTGATCTTATCTCTGTAGGCTGTAGTGCTGCAGATATCCATCAACAACTTGGGACAAATGTAAATGCAAATTCCGTTCTGTTCATGACTTTACAAGAGCATTTCCTTTTACTTTTTAGTTCTTTACTCTTTCACATTTCTTTTAAGGGTTGAGATTAGTTGTCTGACCGACGACGTAGGTGCAAAACAGGAGAGTGTAGCCTGTAGGATACTAAATAAACTACTAGGTACCTACTTGAAATAAACAAGTCTACAAACTACCATTTAGTTTATTTCCTAAACGTTTCTAATCCTCACTCAATCTCAGTTACAACTTGTTGCCCTTTGTTGCCATAGAAAGTTGTACCTAATTCGAACAAACCCCGTCCCGAACTGTTAGAGAACAATAATTACTTCGCCTTAATTATCCGCCTCGTTGCTCAATTTACCCGCTTTAGTGAAATATTATGTAACTATAATTCTTATTTTCCTACGAGCTTCCGACTGTGATTATAACTAGAAATAATAATAGTAAGTAATATCCTTCTGACCTGATTTTAAAGACCATTATGAATGCCCAACAAAATTTTAATGTATTTCTTATAAACATAATAGAAACATTCAAAACGGACTAATGGCTTAATACTTTATTCCTTACCCCTAAGAATTGCTGTTTACCCTCGCGGGGGTGAATACTCTCCGGTTGGGAACCCAGGATTTAGACGGATGCATTGTTCGTTGAACTAATTTAGGTACATAATAGTATCCTCCTAACTGATTTTGATCACGTAGACCAATCTAATCAGAGACTGGCCTATGCAGGAAATATTATAATGCACAAGTTTATGCACAGACAAGTGAACTTTATCTATACCATCATTCTTATAGTCCGTTGGGACGGAAATCTGAAACAAATGAAGACTACTGGAGGGACATCGCAACGCAAGGCCGATGGCTTAACTATTTTTCTAAAGCGCATCTATATTGTCATTTCAGATTTCTCGATCTCCTCAGTCACCACTCATCTCCTCAGTCTATGACTCATCATAAGTAACATAGTTTTCTAAACATATTTTAGATTTTTTATCGGTGTATTCTTTTTTTATCATATATCTTGGCTTCGATCATGCATAATTGAAAGCATTGATGAGGTCTATGACGACGGACCGAGCGCACCTAGAAGATGCCTATGCGCTGTAGTCCTAAAAGTGTCTATAATTAATGGGAAACTCTGACGCCAACAAGGAATTCAACATTTCAGCTGTTCGCATAACAAATGCAGAAGCGTGCCGCTTTGTGCCACAGGTGGGTATAGTCACAACGTGTGGATGGTATCCTGCAGTGCACCTATAGATATAATTATGGTATAAGGAGACTGCGGGATTAGTGCATGGAGTTCTTGTAGGCACCCTCCTTGGTACAACGTATACTTCAGAAGTGCATTATTTACAAAGCTTGGGTAAACGTATAGCATTTGTTATAGATAGATTGCCCAAATACTCTATAAACATTTCTACCAACCCTCGGATAACTCTGCCATTACCTATAATATCCGTTCGTAAAATCTTATAAGTACACATTGCTGAGGACTGCTAATGGGCTTGTACCATTACTTCCTATTTTCATTTATACTTCAATAAGATTCAATCACTCGTGAAGTTTGGAGTAACCTCTGTAATTTTAGACCCTACTTTATGGATATTGCCCAACTGAATTGGATTAAGGGTTATTAAAATGATCGCAATCGTAAGCATTCAATTGAATAGCTACCTATTAGGAATACTATTATGACGATTGGATATATAATAGGTACCAATTTATCGCATTCTATGCAGTCAACGGAATTTCCGAGGATGTCGACCCTGCACGCTTACATAGCGTTTGTATTTTGTTTAGGCTAGAAGAATGTGGATGACGTCAATATACAATCATCACATTGAAATTCGCTGAACTAATATTTTGGTAATGCGTTGGTTATGATTGAAATACTCGTATTTGAGTGATTGCACAATTTATTACCTACCGGCGATTTTATGCTGATATTTGAATGAGCATGATTTCGTGCTCACGTATTTTTATACTTTGGATTATTCAGTTAATAACATATATAAGTTCTAATATTAAAGGAGCCTATAATAATAATATAATAAAGATCAGAATCCATGTACGTAATCGGATTAAGCTTATTACTGAAAAAATACTTTCCTTATAAATAATAGCCTTATTATTTTTTCCTCAATACCTGCCTAGTTATAAAATAACAGTTAGAACAGGCACATCTTATCTATAATCTATCAAAAATAGTACCTAACGCTTCCAATTTACTGTGAACCCTTCACATATTTATTATACAGTTATATTATGTTTAAACATATACGAAGTTTGTTGTATGCTAAGAGGGACTAATAAGTTATTGAAAATATTTTCTATCATGTTCGTTCATCGATTTGGACGTAATTGAGTAACACAATACAGAACGAAGCACAATAAAACTCATGAACTGACTGTTAGTCTAGTGGTTAGTACCCTGAATGCTAAGCCGGAGGTCGTGGGTTCGATCGCCACCCAGGATAAAACGTTGTGTGATGAGCACGATGGTTTACTCTGTGTCTGGATGTTATTTATCTTTAATATGTATGTATTTAGAAATAGAAGTCTTTATCAGTTTCTGGTTTCCATAGTACAAGCTCTACTTAGTTTGGGATCAAACGACGTTGTGCGAGTTGTCCTAAGATATTTTATTATTAAACAAATATTTTAAACAACCAAACTTTGTAGATAGGTATTATCAATATGATTTTCTTTTAGTGTCTACAGTGGCATTCCTGATTATCTACGCCACCATTTCTCACAATGAGTTGCACGAATGTTTAAGAATAATACGATAATATATGTTCGTAAACTTTCGCGATTTGTACACAATATAGAATTTTTTAGGCTACGGGTCTTAATCGCGTAAATATTTTATTTTAAGGCTAAATACCTTTGTTTATTGCCCGACGTTTCGACCGTATTGCACGGGTAGACTGACTGACGAATAAACAAAGGTAGCCTTCAAATAAAATATTTACGCGATTAAGACCCGTAGCTTATAAAATTCTACAATAATACGATAATGTCCACATTCAATTTTTAATGCTGCATTTAAACTTTTTGCTGTTTATATAACGGTAATATAAAATTTAATGAAGAATCAGTTACTCAAATGTTATGATCATGGATGCTTTTTTGCAACAGAGTGTCAAAATATGCAGGTATCTACTCTAGCTTATAAGTAAGTATGGTTACTTATATGCTATGTATATATATACTAGCTTACAAGTACCTATGACTTTGAGGCGAGAGCTTGAAGCCTAAAATAGAATGTAATTACAAATATTTTGCAGA
Source organism: Herminia tarsipennalis (assembly GCA_945859575.2). Taxonomy (NCBI): domain Eukaryota; kingdom Metazoa; phylum Arthropoda; class Insecta; order Lepidoptera; family Erebidae; genus Herminia; species Herminia tarsipennalis. The sequence continues at coordinate 15,888,913 of OX243840.2, forward strand.
AAGTTTTAAACCGCAAACACAGGGCGTACTGTACAGCTTGTAATAAATTATAACGGAGCCTTCAAGGCTTTGAAGCGATATTTCAACGCGAAAATCGAATAACTGAACATGACATGAAAATGTTTTGTTAAAGCAATTTATGTTAATGAGTCGGCAATCTAACGGGTGGATACATAAACCAATAATTGATTTAAAAGCTATTAATATTATAAAGCTAAAGAGTTTGTTTGTTTGTTTGAACGCGATAATCTCAGAAACTACTAGTCCGAATTGAAAAAATATTTTACTGTTGGATAGCATACTTATCGAGAAAGGCTATAGGCTATAAAACATTACGCTACAATCAATAGGAGCGTAGCAGCAACGAAAAATGTTGCATAAACGGAGAAAATTTACGTAGACAAGTTGCACGGGTCAGCTACTTCTATACTAATATTATAAAGAGGAAAGATTTGATTGTTCGTTAGTATTGAATAGGCTCCGAAACTACGGACGTATTTGAAAAATTCTTACATCGTTGTGAAGCTACACCAACCCCGGGTGACATAGGCTATTTTTTATCCCTGTACTCCCACGGGAACGGGAACTCCGCGGGTGAAACCGCGAGGCGTCCGCTAGTTCTTAATAAAATTACGCAGTTTCACAACAAACAGCAGATTAAATGGCATCGGATTCGCAAACGAGAGTCTCATTGTTCATATATTCCACTCCACTCATGTTACCTATTATTTTTTCGTCTGAGGTAGATACCAATCTCTTAGGTTCTTTTTACAAATACGCGTTAATAAATGTGGATAAACTTTCACGATTTGTACACATTATGAAAATATTACGTGCCGTGGGCACCCGTTACCACGGCCATTGCAATACGATACGACCGAAACGTAGGGTAATAAACAAGATATTTTACGTTAAATTATTCACGCGATTAAGACCCGTAATTATAAAGAGGAAAGATTTGTATTTTTGTATGTAACGAATAAACTCAAAAAGTACTAGACCGATTTCAATAATTCTTTTTTTGTTGGATAGCCCATTTATAGAGGAAGGCTATATAACATCGCCCTACGACTAATAGGAGCGGAGCAGCAACGAGAAATATTCCAAAAACGGGGAAAATTTACGCATACGAAGTTAGTGCGGGACAGCTGCTCTAGTATATATATATTTTCATAAATACGCGTTAGGTAGGCGTATTTGTAAAAGGAACCAAACTGAGCGGGGCTCACACAAAGTGCTAAAAAACAGGACAAAGGCGTAAGCTCATGAAACCAGCAGGCACTATGTAGGTAAACCTTTTTGTTACCGTGCAGCGTGCAGCATATTGCACAAGGGTACCTACTACAAGCTACTGTGTTTGTCATTTACAGATGTATTATTCGCTATTGTTTACAAATATTTGAAGTGTTTATTTACATAAGTATTTCTTTAAGTTTACACAAATATTCAATCTTGACAGACGTTATTTTCTGAGTAACTACTTAAATATAAATCGTTCGTCGCCTCAATAGTTCTCTACCATCTTTGTCATAGTCATAAATCGCGCTAACGGTTTTCAAGCTTGCTTTCTCCCATAAAAAACTATTTATGGCATCACACTTACGATAGAGAGTCATAAACAATTATAGGTAACTTAGCAGTCGTGACTTTCAATGTTGTTTATGGTACATAAATAGATTTTGTTGTTCACCTTTATAACAAGCTAAATTATTACAAAACAAAAAACCCGACTGCTTAAAATTAATTTATTTATATTTTGTTTATTGTATTTATTATTATTTTATATTTTGGCGGAAAAACTCCGAAAAACATTTTATTTTTTCTAAGTTTGATGTACCCAGTGTCACTCTCACAACTGAGACGAATCGAAATTCATCAAGCCATTTAGGCTCTAGAGCGTACCAAAGAAATATACATACATATATACTTACACTCCAAAAACATAACCCTCCTTATTGCGCAGTCGGCTAAAAACATGGTCATAAAACTTTCTTGAATATATACTCACTTATTTTAATAAATTATTTACTAAAGTTTTTTCTAGTTCTATACAATTTGCAAATCCGATAATATTTTTAAATTATTGACATTAAAAATGTATTACTGAAGTACTTTTACCATATTATGGTAATTACCGCCATATATTTTTATACCTACTTATTTTCTTAGTTTTTTAACCAAGAAGTATACCACCATCTGTATAGGTAAGTACTTCTTAGTCGACAACTTTAAAAATAATACTTACTTGGCAAATTATTCATGTATTCAAATGTAGGTATAGAAACATCATTACCAGAAGGCGTAGAGTATGTCTGTAGAATTGTAGATGATCTAAACTTCTAAAGAGTAACCAACGAACGATATTTTATATATTTTTATTACCGCGATTGACGTAATACTTGTAATTTTAACTGATTTAATACATAATATTTATTTTCTACGGAATTATTTATAAAATTCTACGAAGCTGTTAAATCGCACTTGAGATATATTCGCAGTAATTAATAACACAAGTAATAGTTATGTTTTAGTAAATTTGATTTTATTTTTATTATGTAATGTCACTAGGAACTATGCATAATAAAAACACATTTTCGGAATTCTGATCATAAGGTCAGAATTAATCACTTTGCCTAGTTATTATGTATAATGTCTAGCAAAGCTTAGGGTAATAAAATGTAATAAAATGGGTATTTCTCATTTGAAACAAGTAATAGGTATGTAGTAAATCATGTTCAAAACTATGACAAAACCGAATTAGCCGGCCCCGACTTCACATGGTACTTGTTTGTGCCACACCGAGGTTGTTATTTAGAACCGAAGGCGCAGTGGGAGTGCAGCCTTCGCCCACTGTAAGAAAGCGTTGGCACCATGCGACCCGTAGCCACCGAGGCACTTCCCGCAGCGCCCGAGAAGATGCGATTCATAAGATTTGGGCAGAAATGTTGACCAATACAAACTTCACAATTTATCATCATCGTCATCAATCATCAGTGTCACCATTAATACATCAATCATCGTCACCAATTACTATTACCAACCATCATCATATTCTTTTCCCAAGATCAACTAGGTACCTAGTTATGAATAGTAGCTAGTTAAAATGATTAATTTGTTATACATATTTACTACCGAGCGACGCTATTTCTCGAATTAATCATATTAACTGTAACAGATATATTAACATGAGCCTACGGGTACTTTAATATCAAATGGTTTTAGCTAGAAATTCTATCAATCATCGTCACATACTTTTCCCAAGATCAACTACCTGATTATGAATAGTAGCTAGTTAAAATGATTAATCATATTTACTGTAACAGATATATTAACATAAGCCTATGGGTACCTACTTTACTATTGAATGGTTTTTGCGAGAAATTCTATGATAAAAAACCGGTTTGTAAAATAATTAATACCTTCGTTAATTACAGACAAAAAACAAGCATTTATAATAAAAACACATAGAAACGTCCATAGTTACCTCTCTGAAACAAACTGCCAAATATATAAATCGTACATTGAAAGAGTTGAAATAAACACAACCATATGATCAGTTAAAAATACCGTACCCTACTGACCGGGACTTATTACGGGGAATGCGAGTAAACAAAGTGTAAAAACTTTTTGGACGGCTACATCCAGAAATAGTGCTTTGGGTTCAGCGGCCGGGCGCGGGCGTAACGTGTCGGCGGACAAGTGAACGAGGCGATCCATGCGACACATTCATAAGAAAATGTTGATTGTCTTGTTTTTTCCAAACAGCAACACGTGCCCGCGGAATCGTGATTTGGATACAATGCAATGTTTCGCGAACAATTTATCACGAGTAGGTAGATTTTGGAGATTAAATGGGTAGGCAAACGAGTAATTCACACCTTAAATCCAAGCTTAATCTATTTACTAAATGATGTTGAGGATTTTAGATGACAAAATTTAAATAGCTTATTTAATTAAATATTATTTATTGAAACGTAAGCTAGTATGTTTGTTGTTGAATCGTGAAGGTGTGATAAAAAAGCTTTTATTTATTACTAGCTTCTGCCCTCGTAACAATATACCCTATTGCTAAGGTCCTAAGGAAAGTAGCGTGATGCTATATTGCCCATACCTTAATCAAGATATATGAGATTATGCTTCCAAAATTAGAATAGAATCTCCGTTAGGTATAGAGTTTTGGCGCCAAAGCCGAACGAACAAACACACAGACATGAAAAAAACTAAGAAAGAATCTTTAAAAATATTTTACAACTATACATGTAATAGTATACTAACTGACCCGCACAACTTCGTCTGCAAAATTTTCCCCGTTTTTGCAAAATTTTTCATTGCTGCTCCGCTCCTATTGGTCGTAGCGTGACGTTATATAGCCTATAGCCTTCCTCGATAATTGGGTTATCCAACAGTTAAATATTTTTTCAATTTGGACCCGTGGTTCCTGAGATTATTGCGTTAAAACAAACAAACAAACTCTTCAGCTTTATAAAATTAGGTAGTATAGATAGATATAGAAAATCATAAAAAACAATACAATAAAATTCTAATAACTGATTAAGCATCGATGTGATGATAAATGCCATAAAATAATTGCTTTTTTACAATGCTGACAATGCTTAAAACAACTAAGACATGTTATTATCTAGGTATAATGAAACAAGGATTTGTTTGTTCGTAGGTTTTTACGTAACGTGTAATTAATGTTCTTATATAAAAAACATTAAGGCTTGTTACTGTTATTAACAACGTAGGTATTTCCGCATTTGAACTATGAAGAACTCCATGGGTATTATATTTTGTACAAATGGTCTCCAAACTTACCTGTAAGTGAAGTTCGATCCTGATTATAGGAAGTATTTCGTCCAAGATAGATACGATCTTTCTCTTCCATAGATATATCTGTCCAAGATATATAAAAGACGAGACTACATAGTTATATCTTGGACGAAATACGAATATAAATAATTATAATAGAAACTAATATACTAAGTAGGTACTATACAACAGAGTCAGTGCCGGATCTAGAGTTATTTCGAGACGGGGCAAAAATAAGATGGCGCCTTCGCGGAGAACGTGCGTACGATGGGGGCGGGGGCAAATCATTTCATCCGATTTGGCGCCCCTTGAGTGTGGCGCCCGGGGCTAGTGCCCCGTTTTGCCCCTCCTAGAACCGGCGCTGCCCAGAGTTCATTTTTTATATTACTGTATTGACCTACATTACTATGTAGGTAGTTGAATGAATCATGGTGTTACTAAGTCAACTTTTTTTATATGCCTAAGTCCTTTTTTTACCCGGCGGCGGCGCCGGGTATCACGGCATCCGGGTAGGTATGTTTATAGGAGATATTAATTATTACCTTTAAACGAGCAATTATTCTTGTATATATATAATCTGAATCTCGGCAACGGCTCCAACTATTAGAAGGTAGTTGTATGCATGGGGTTTCGGGGGTGATAAATCGATCTAGCTAGGCTTCGTTTTTACCCGACTGTAAGAAGGGTTATGTGTTTCACGCGTATCTTGTATGTATGTAATATTCTTTATTACCTGATATCTCTCAATCTTCTGAACAGATTTATTTAATTACTAGCTGTGCCCGCGACTTCGTTCGCGTGAAAGTCGGGTTTAAATTAAGGGAGTTTATGTTACCAAAACTTACTGTAAATATGTTGGAAACAGTCCTGTCGGGTGAGCCGCGATATGATTCAGCAGCGGAGAATCATCATATAGTCATCTATTGATAGCTTCAACACCCAAAAGCTTTGTGAAAATGAATAAGTACCAAACACAGACTCTTTAGGTATTCGTTTACTGTGTTTTTCTGTCATTAATATGTGTTACTTGTGTCTCTTTTCTTTTTGTCTATTGTTATTTTTATTTATTGCTTTTTTTATCTTCTGAATGACTTTTCCTGTTAAATTATAATATTGTCTATACATGTGTCTTCTGTGTACTAAATAAAAATCGTTCTATTCTATTATTTTATATAGTTAATTTGGTGTGCGGCTTTAGAAGTGGGTTTTCTGTTGTTTTTGTTTCATTCATTCAACGTTATACCTACTTAATACCTAATAATTTTAAATAGAATTTGTACTAACATTTTGGTACTTCCCATTTGATCAGATGTTTATCGTAAACTTCTAAAGCCTAAGTACTTAACTGTGATAGTTTTCTTTATAATTTTAGTATTTATACTACTACCGTGAATTTTTTCACATACCCAACATCAACCATTTAGTTGGCAGGGGAACACTTGACACTAACAAAAATGTTCACTATAAATCCTAATATTACACAAAGGAATCCTTAAATCTAAAAATAGTCTTCACAAACCCAAAACGCTTTTTAAAAGACCTCTCTGAGAGAGTGCCTTTCTTATATGTTACAATGATGCAAGTAAGAAAAAAATACATGGACTACCCCCAGACTCCACGTTGACAGACAATGACCCCTCGCCCCCCTCCTCCCGTTACCCGAACTACTCACACTTGGCCGATGAGTCATTCATTATCGTTCAATTGATGAACACTTGATATCCAACCATAACCCCAAAACATGATCCTCGATGCACCTGTGTGATGCGTGGTCAAACAAACGGACAGACAGACAAACATTTCTAAAAATGATAGCAATATGTTTATTTTTAATACTATTTTAAAACTTCTTTTACTAAATATAGAACATTATTGAATACAACGCCATCTACTTTCAAAACCAGTTTCTTCTAATACTTAATGTTTTTTTATTAATTTAAGCAATTTAATTAAATAAATAGGAGAATGTTGCCACTCAGCAAAAAATGAATCCGTCATCGTAAGCACCTATACCCTATTATATGTTTTCACAAATAAGGAATTGTTTGATCACGGTGACCAATTTGATTTCATAGATGGCGCTACACGTTTTTTTTACGTGTGTAATGTCTTTTTTTTGAGCACGATCACATCAATTCTGGAAAATATCGAATACTTGTTAAATTGGAATGTAATATTATTTTTCATTTCTACTACGATTAATTCATTACTCTCTGCAGTGCATGCAATACCTATAGATATCTTACATAAGTGCATATTTCACTTGATTTTTAATATAAAAAAATATTAACCAAAGCAAATAAGTTACCTATGGCCGAAAAAATAACTATAACATTGAGAAAAATATTAAAAAAGGACAAAGACAATTTTAAAAAAATACAAAAAGAACATAATCAGATTTGAGCCTGAGACTTCGTCGTCGTCAAAGACCGCTAGTATAGCTTCGAGGCTATACTGTTCGCTACATACCACGTCAAAATAACTGTTCTTATGAAACTTAAAAATGTTGTGTATAGTTTTAGCATGAAGTTATGTATTCCATGGGTTACAATTAAAGATAATGTCTAATTGTGGAAAAAATTGTGATAAACCATTATGGTGCGACAAAAAATACGTTGCTACTCGTTCCCCATAGACGTTAGCGTAATGATTCATAGTGTAAATAATGTCCTAAGTATAGTATTTACTATAAAACTGTAAATTTTCATAAAGATCCGTCAAGTAGTTACTGTTTTATAACGAAAAATAGCTACAAATATTATCCCTTACTGCTTAGCTCCTATGGGAAAAAGCGTGATAATTTATAGCCTAAATGTTAATCCGCATCTATTAAATTGCACGTGCAAAATTTCAACCGAATCTGTCTGGTAGTTTTTGCGTGATTCGTGTTCAAACAAACAGACAGACAGACATTTCTAAAAATGCAGCAAAGTGTTTTTAAAAACTCTTTTCGAACATTTCCTAATATTTTTTTTCACTAAGTTCGGCCATGTACAGACATGTGAAATTTACAATTTTATTATATGTATGAATATAGATAGATAGCATGATTCAGTATTCAAGCGCAATGGATTATTATTAGCGTATTTCATGTATAACTTTGGTGTTTATATACCGATTTCTATGATTCTTTTTTATGGAATAGTTAATTATGTTAACTTTTTGAATTAGGGATGACTGAGAGTGTTATAAACGTAAGAGTAGACAAATATAATTAGAAAGCTTCGAACTGCTAAGCTATCGGGAGTTACACGCGATATTGTGAGTCAACCATAAAAGATAGACATATGCTGGCGTGGGATATTTTTTATATAATTTTAAGGAGAACATTTCCGTCATACATGATTTCTGTGTAGCTTTAACCATTAAGGTTGCACACGCGACGGAAGCTTAAAAAATGGAGTAACTTCTCCCGTTTTCCCTTCACTGCTCTGCTCCTATTGATTGTAGCGTGATGAAAAGTATACTATAACCACCTCAGGAGTATGAAAAATAATTGTACCAAGTTTCGTTAAAATCCGTCTAGTAGTTTTTGTTTCTATAACGGTTATACAGACAGACAGACAGACAGACAAAAATTTTACTGATTGCATTTTTGGCATCAGTATCGATCCCTAATCACCCCCTGATAGTTATTTTGGAAATATATTTCATGTACAGAATTGACCTCTCTACAGATTTATTATAAGTATAGAATAAGTATAGAAGACGTCGTTAGATTCGTCTTGATCGCCCAAGTGTTCTTAGATATGTGACGTTTGTAAAAAACAAACATGGTGGCTTTGAGATGTCAAAATAAAGAGGTGTGAAAAAAAAAGTTGTTTTGAATACTGCAATATAGGTATCAAACTAGAATGCTTAAAAATGCTCGATAGTCGTTTTAGTAATTTTGCCATTGACAATTTTTTTGCCATATCATCAATATACTATATTAATATACATATGTCGTATTTAGTATATAACTGTACGTTTGAGATAACAAGGTGACACGCTGTCGAAACAAAAATATGGAAATTATTAAAAAATGTAGGGCTTGCATCCACTTAACTTGATCTTGTTTGTTATCATCTAATATCTAGAGATATAGGTCGAGTATACTACATAAAATCATTAATCTAACACGTACCTACTTAATATGAGATTGTGTCGTATTTTTCCATTGTCTTTTTCTTTCTGGGCTTCGATAGAAGGACGCAAAACCCCATATGTTCAAAAAAGAGATCGCTCCACGGTAGCCACGGTTGGCACCGGGAACCTAAAATAGCCTCCACCTTTTTGAACATAAATGCCTTACTGCTGCTTTCAGCATACGCAGCAGAGCGGGGGGGCAAGAAGGTCCAATTTATTGCCCCAGACCCCAGCTCTATGCATAAGTACTAAGCATATTCTCTGATACTTGACGGTAGTTCCAAGTTATAGAGACAGATGCCGTACTGCTGCTTTTAGCATACGCTGCAGAGCGGGGGGGCAGGAAGGTCCAATTTATTGCCCCAGACCCCAGCTCTATGCATAAGTACTCAGCATATTCTCTGATACATGGCGGTAGTTCCAAGTTATAGAGACAGATGCCTTACTGCGGGGGGGCAGGAAGGTCCAATTTATTGCCCTAGACCCCAGCTCTATGCATAAGTACTCAGCATATTCTCTGATACATGACGGCAGTTCCAAGTTATAGAGACAGATGCCTTACTGCGGGGGGGCAGGAAGGTCCAATTTATTGCCCCAGACCCCAGCTCTAAGCATAGGTACTCAGCATATTCTCATACTGATTATGATTCATGACGGTAGTTTCAAGTTATAGAGACCTCTTCAAACACAATCACAGTTAAGTACCGTATTTTTCACAGCACCGTAGTAACAGAAAAATGTCAAGTGGTTTACTAACTAGTTTTACGAGTATAACCTGCATAAATGATTCCTCCTTTATGAAAATAAATACTAGCATGTTTTACGACATAATTTGAATATTAGATATAATGATATAATAGCTAAACTAGAGGAAGATAATTATGCATAAATACTAGTTTTTGTCGCACAGGTTAGGTTCGTCAGTTAGGTTACGCAAGAATAACCAAAACTAGAATACTTTGACAGTAACTCTATACTCGTAGATCTAGAAACTCGTCAGACTTAGAGAACTGTGAAGCTGTAATGTGGCATGAATATACATATTAGTTATACGGACATGGCGACAATGTGACATTTTTTTGAGGGTACCCCAAATATACACCCTGTGCGTAAAGTGGGGTAATGATTTTTTTTCTCGCCTACACCATCGTGTAGTGTTGTGTGTCATTGGATAGGTTTATTAAAAATACTTAAGGGTTGTAAAGACCATTTTGCGATTTAATGATCCGTTTTGAAATATTTAAAGCCTGCCAGCTAAGTAGTTGTTTTTGGGAATGCAAAAAAACTGGTTGGTAGTTTTTATAACGAAATTTAAAGGATCAAGTTTAGGTTCAAGAACAAGTTTACGTGTAAGTTTAGTCGATCAAGTCAGAAGTAACACTATTTTTTGAACAAATTTAATCTAAAAATGCTAAAAAGCAACGAAAAACCCATTTATTAGTACGCATTATTGTGCTGGGCAGCTACGAAACCCTACATTGTGCATGGCCGACATGCACTTGCCAGGTATTTATAAGTATAGTTGCCCGCCCCGCTTCGCACCGGTGTACTACTTAATTAAGAAAATAAGGCTAAATATTTCCTTAACAGTATGACTAGAAACATACTTACATTTTTTTCAAACTTTTCTTTCGTACAAACAAACAAATACAATAAAAAAAGAATTAGCCAAATATGTACAGAGACTTTGAAGTGATGCGCTTACATGCAATCGGTAATTGATTTTCATTTATGTAGGTATAATAATAAAATATCATAAGTACTTCATTTTACAAATTGTTTTTTTTATTGTTTTATTTTACACTAGCTGTGCCCGCGACTTCGTTCGCGTGGAAGTTGGGTTTATATTAAGGTAGTTTATATTACAATTCAACTTCTGTGTAAAACATATTGTAAACATGCTCCACAATGCTCTGTGGCATCTATGGATATTTGGGCCTAGCTTTAATCAGGGCCCAACATATGGCAGGGCAAGCCAAGCAAATGCCCAGTGCAGCAAAATGAAGAGCGACGAAGTTTATGGCGCCAGACGGTTAGAAGACAAATTATTAAAATTCCCACGACCACACCTCGACAAAAAAGTGATTTGCATCACATCAAATACTATTAATATTGAAAAATTCCCCCACCACGCGAGTACTGGGGCGGTTTCGAGTTAAATGAAGCTCGAAACCGCCCAATTACTCGTGCGAAATTTTGAGTTAAGGAGCTTCGATTCTGACTCCGATAGGTCGAAAATTCCGATTGATTTTAAACCTCCGACTCCAACTTCGGCTCCGACACTTTTAAATTGGACCTTTTAATCGGAGGTACCTAGCCGCTCCTTCAAGATACATAGGTAATAAAGGTATGATGGAAAAAGCTCTCACAGATTCCCTATGATCGCAGGTTATGTCCTGCCCGAGCGATCTTTTCCGAGTCTGTAAAAGTACACCTACTTTGTGTCCGTGTTTGTACCGCGGGAATGCAATGTTTAAACAAACAAACAACATTCAAACGTTTCTAAAAGATATACTCAGATATCTTTTTTTATGTTTAAATACTATTTCTAAACTTATTTCAATATTTTTTTTCACTCACTTTAGAAGATTAAAATATTATTTTATAATGTCTACATTGGTGAATTTAAAAATAGGTGTGTCAACCTGTCGCAAATTAAGATCATCATATATTCATATCCCTCTACGTAAGAATTTCAGTTTTTTTTTTTAAATCAATTTTCCTGATTCTTTTTAATTTGTATTTAAACGCCATCTATTTTCAAAACTGGATAAGTTTATTTTTATACTTGATGATTTTATATTAAACTATCATGCATATTAAACGTAGGTAAGCAAGGTATTTAACCTTAAATTATTCACGCGATCAAGACCCGTAATACATATATTTTCATAATGTGTACAAATCGCGAAAGTTTATTAACATTTGTAGGTAGGTAAGCAATTTTGGCACTCAGAAGAAATCGAATCACAGATGGCGCCACGTGTTTTATTTTGATGTAACGCGGACTTAATCTTTCATTTTTTTTATGCAATTAACATTTATAAATTCTAGAAAATATCAAGTAATTACTGTTTATTTGTAATGTAATATTGTTTTTCATTTCTACATTTATAACATAATCACTATTATAACTTTTAAACTTACGCGTTGCATTATAAATACAATTTGACACGGGAATAAACGCGTTTAATCTAGGTAAAGTTATTTACCTTATGCTTGACGTTTGTCAGCTTGTGACCACGGTCGGTGTAACCCGATCGAAACGTCAAGCATAAGGTAAATAACTTTACCTAGATTAAACGCGTTTATTCCCGTGTCAAATTGTATTTGTAAACATAATCACTATTCATGCAAAACAATGATAAAGGTGCCTATTGGAAGTGATTATTAATATGAAAATTTGTTAAACAAAGTAAACATGTTAAAGTCGAAAATAAAAGCTTTTATAAATAAGTATACATTTAGAAAAATACTTAAAAAAAAGAATAAAAATAATTTTAACACAACACAAAAAGAGACTCGCAATTAGGGAGTCGATCCTCCGACCTCGATCGTTTAATACCGCTACTTGTGCCAATAGACCACCTCAGCTGATGCAAACACGGTTAAAATAGCTGATCTTAAGGAAATTGAAAATGTTGTGTTTAGCTCCTAATAGTTTTAGCGTGAAGTTATTGTTTCCATGGGATACAATTGTAAATAATGTCTTATTGTGGAAAAAATTGTAAAAAACCATAATGGTTCGACAAAACATACGTTGCTGCTCACTCCCCATAGACGATAGCATAATGATTTATAGTGCAAGTAATGACCTATAGTATTTACAATAAAACTGCAAATTTTCATGAAGATCCGTCAAGTAGTTATTGTTTTATAACGATAAATAGCTACAGACATTATCCGGCATTGCTTAGCTCCTATGGGAAATAGCGTGATAAATTATAGCCTTTATGTTAATCCAGACTTATTAGAATACACATACAAAATTTCAACCGAATCTGTCCTGATGCGTGTTCAAACAAACAGACAGACAGACAGATATTTCTAAAAATGTAGGAATGTGTTTAAATACTCTTTTCGAACATTTCCCAATATTTTTTTTCACTATGTTCGGCCATGTACAGACACGTGAAATTTACAATTTTATTATATGTATAGATATAGATAGATAGATAGTATGATTCAGTATTCACGCGCGATGGCTTATTATTAGCGTATTTCATGTATAACTTTGGTGTTTCTATACCGATTTCTATTAGTATTTTTTATGGAATAGTTAATTATGTTAACTTTTTTAATTAGGGATGACTGAGAGTGTTATAAACGTAAGAGTAGACAAATATAATCAGAAAGCTTCGAACTACTAAGCTATCGGGAGTTACACGTGATATTGTGAGTCAACCATAAAAGATAGACATATGCTGTCGTGGAATATTTTGTATATAATTTTAAGGAGAACATTTCCGTCATACATGATTTCTGTGTAGCTTTAACCATTACGGTTGCACACGCGACGAAAGCTTAAAAAATGGAGTAACTTCTCCCGTTTTTCTTCACTGCTCTGCTCCTATTGATTGTAGCGTGATGAAAAATATACTATAACCTACTCAGGAGTATGAAAAATAATTGTACCCAGTTTCGTTAAAATCCGTCGAGTAGTTTTTGTTTCTATAACGGTTATACAGACAGACAGACAGACAGACAAAAATTTTACTGATTGCATTTTTGGCATCAGTATCGATCCCTAATCACCCCCTGATAGTTATTTTGGAAATATATTTCATGTACAGAATTGACCTCTCTACAGATTTATTATAAGTATAGAAGATAAGTCGTGACACTTTTATTTTTACTAATTTAGAAAAGAAAATAAAACCGCTCATTACAGTTCGAACGTCTAGACGATAAGGCTATCCATTATGTCCTGTGCCTCGATTTATTTCCACAAAAAAAGTTATTTTAATTGTCCCCAAAATGAGGTCTAATGTAGACTAAAAAACACTTTTGTGTCAACTATGTCCCAAATTGGCAGTAGGTTAATTATCCCAGCCTTTGAGTCAGGGAGTTAGGCTCGGTTTTTATGAAAGCTTGTACAGTTTTTGTTGGCATTAGTCTCAAATACCGTTATTAACTGCCAGAGTTCGCTCTTACCAAACAGCCGGGAGAATTTCTCATTTTATGCCATCTGATTAAAATAAAGGTTGTAAAATATTTAGGACATCTGAATTAATCGCTTTGTCTGGATTAGAGGAATTTAAGACTGTATATAATAGTATACAAGATTTAACAGAAAGGTGTGGTGAAATTCAAGGGATGATATATGCCTATACTGAGTGCACATGCCTAATTTTATCAAAATCGAAGTACCTCAAAATTTTATTCTTCGTTAATTTATAATTAAAAAAGTTATCAATTGAAAAACGTATGACTTAGAAACTTCTATGCCATAATAGTCCTATTGAATTTTGCGGGGTAGGTATAATATTTATGCCATACGCCTTTCGCTACTGATATTTAGTATTAACAATGCAATCGGGTAAAGCACCATGGTAGATGCAATACTTTCATCACACACTGTTTGCTGCTGAAATTTGACACCTTTTTTTATACATATATTTTTAAATACAAGGTGTTAAAAAATTTACTGCAAAAAAATCGTGTATGATCAGTATCAGAAAGCTAACACAATCCAAAAAAACACGTAATAATTACAATATTGCATAATATTGTTATGTACACTGTACGTGTAAGCACTTTGTAGATAGCCGGCCATCTATACCTATCTAATTAGTGACGAAAGCCACGATGCGATGCAGATCGGCATCAGCGAAGCTCCACGTACAGTGTACATAACAATATTATGCAATATTTATTATTTTACATAAAAAAATCGCTTAAATTTTTTTTTTGTATTATTAGTAATATGCAAATTTTCTGATACTGACCAAGCAAACGAAATTCTTGCAGTTATTTTTTTAATAGTATCGTAGGTATATAGTAGGTAGAAGGTTGCTGGGATGGACTGAATGTGGAAGACGAAGGACCTGGTGTTCTGGCGTAAAGGACGCAAAAAGCATGGACCGATGGATGAGCTATAATATGGTACTAGCTGTCCCGCGTAACTTCGTATGCGTACATTTTCCCCGTTTCTGCAACATTTTTCATTACTGCTCCGCTCCTATTGGTCGTAACGTGATGTTTTATAGCATATAGCCTTCCTCGATAAATGGGCTACCCAACAGAAAAATATTTTTTCAATTCGGACCAGTAGTTCCTGAGATTTCCGCGTTCAAACAAACAAACAAACTCTTCAGCTTTATAATATTAGTACAGATAGGCTGATGATCATTGAGGTATTATTGTACTACGTACTGGTGATGATGATAAGAATAGTACCTATACATATTGTGCAGAGTTCATACAACTAACTTGATACCATAAATTCATTATTCCCCACTTGTAACATTATTTATGAAGTGGTCCTTAAAGATATTAATCAATTCCTACTGAATGGTATATTAATATTGATGTACAATTGTGATTGAATAATTAAATAAGTATTGGACATTGATAATAAATGACATTACACTGGTAGTTAATTGGGTTGTGTATAATTAAATTGCCTCTCTAGTTTATAATTCATCAGATATTCTCTGCGGCTTCACCCGCTGAAGCAACAAAGTGGTAATCAGGATAAAATATCTCAATATGTCCTTACCCAAGCTTAAACCTATATACCTATCTATCACTAGGTGACTCTCCGAACTTCGTCTGCAAATAGGTACTTCGGCTAATATTTAAGCACAAATAGTTTTTACCTTTGTGGTAAGTTGATGCTCCTACTATGTTGTACCCAGTAAGCAACATCCAACTTTTTATCATGTTCCAACTTTTTATTAATATAATTTGCATCAGTCATTTATAATGGTGTATAGTATATTAGTGGTAGCATCTTGCCCCCAAGTTTATAAACATTCAAACATTGTAAAATTGACAATTTGAAAAGAGTAGCCGCAAGTTTTTATTGCCATTTATTTTTTCCAGCTAAGCTATTTGCGAATTTGGCAATACATGTACACAAATTTTGTTTAGCGTCCTAAGTGATTAAAGAGTTTCGTTCTTGCAATTTATACAAAAATACTAAAATAGCGATCAAAAATTAAGTAAACATTATAAGCTGTCGAGCCGTTTCGAAGGAATCAAAAAATAATCATTCAAATCCGTTTAACTTTATTTGACTTGAAGGAAAGATAGGCTCGTCTTCAGAGAACCTTCTTATGTCCCCCCCCCCCCCCCCTTTGAATCCGCCTGTTGTAAAGTCCATCAAGCTTACATATTTAACCAGGTTCTTTGGAAACAATAAATATAAGTTATTGTGAAGGGTAAATAACATAGTTATTATTTGTTTGTTGCAGAATGCCAGCGCTCCGGCTGCTGGGGCGAAAATGGCTGGCAGCCTCAGACGATCTCGTATTCCCCAGCATCTTCGAACTACTATTCAGATTTGTGTGGTAAGTATCGTGTGACTAACAAACGAAAATATTCAAACATTAACTCAATTGTAAAGTGTTTGTTAGTTTACTTAACATTGTTAAGTATTATGTTGTCATATTGTAATGGATAGTAACGAATGACGGTAGTACCTACTCTTGAGCAGTCTTAAAGATACGTATCGTTTGAATATTCTGGGACATATATCCGTTATTTTAATGTTACCAAATACTTCTCAAATTTTTAAACATTTTTGGTACAATTATTCAAGGAATGCAAATAGCGAGAAAATGCGTGAATGTACAAATTGTACAATCTGATTTTTACCGCTTTTTAATTTACCTTGCATTTTTTGATACAAATAAGTAAGAGACAGTTATAAGTTATCAGTTATCTTCAAGATCTTAAACAAAATTCCATCCAAAGTGACTGTTAGGTACTTTTGCGGTTTTTGGTTTCCGATTTATTTTGTTGGCGGGAACAAACTAGGTAGGTAAATAGGTACATACTTACATAAATACCCAGTATGTTAGCAGGTAGATACGTAAGGTTTCAATGAACTATTTCAAATCATGAAATAAGTAGATACAGTACGTTTCGCAATCGTACAATTTTTAATACGGACTTCCTGACTCAATCCCTACCTATTTATTAGAAGCATTCTTAAACCTACCTTTTTTAATAAAATAATTATTTATTTTAAAGAAGGCGTAGAGATTAATAAAAATAAGGAATAGTACAAAATTAAAATTAAACAAGCTTTTGAAAATATTTGTATATTGGTAAGTAGGTACATGTTTAGTTATTAAAGTGTAGGGACGCTTCATTAATTAACATGCTTAAATGGCTAAACAGTACCTATAATGCCTGTGTTAGGACACAAATAATGTTTACGGAACTAGTGTTAGTGTTTATTTATTCTATATTATATGTGCAAGTCGCAAATATAACATAGAATAAGTAACATGTGCGGTTAATACTAAATAAGCGCACATGTGTGTGTGTATAAGATGGTAAGCATCAAGATATATGTGTTGTAGTAGAATCTCCGTATCCTCTTAAGTGAGAGTTTTAATCCATTTTGTTATGACATGACGCTTTATAAGGAACTAGCTGTCCCGCGCAACTTCGTCTGCGTAAATTTTCCCCATTTTTGCAACATTTCTCATTGCTGCTCTGCTCCTATTGGCCGTAGCGTGTTGTTATATAGCCTAAAGTCTTCCTCGATAAATGGGCGATAAAACCGTGAAAGAATTTTTTAATTCGGATCAGTAGTTGCTGAGATTACCGCGTTCAAACAAACTCTTCCGCTTTATAATATTAGTATAGATAACTGATTTTATTATTTCCTCCTGTTTTTTGAAGAACAACGCTGTTATCCGTCATTCATTATAGTTGCGTCCGTCTACCGGAATAAATACGCACCTTTATCTTAAACGGCCCTAAATCGAGATGGCCTTGAAAAACTGTTAGAGAATTAGGGCCCTAACTCTTATTACACCGCTCTTTTTAGGAATTTAGGGTCCCAGTGTAGTGTAATAATCGCTACCTAAGCCAAACTCATTTACCTGTCATATTCTTGAAGAATACAAACCAACAATTACGTCCATGGGCGGATCCAGCATTTCGTTTCACCCAAGAACGGCCAAGTGTGAGATGCACTCACGATGGGGGGGGGGGGTGAGTACCACGAAATAAATCGTTGGGGGTAGGGTCTAGAGGCAAATAAATACAATACAAGAAATTGAAAGAAAGAAATTGAATACAATACAAGAAATTCGGTACACAAAACAACTGGGGGTCACATGCCCCGTGCCCCCTACCCCTGGATCCTCCTATGATTACGTCTCCGTATTTAAAGTTTTTTTGTACTTCCGTTGACCGCAATTCAGCCAGATATGTGAGGACATCTCGGACGCGAGTTTACATGACGTTACATCAGAGACCAACTTTCACCTGTTAACATAAATAATTATATCATACTGCACGAACGATTTCATTGCAAATATGAGAATAGGTGACGCTGTTATGTTAGTAGTTTCCAACAAAGGTTATTCTGATCAGCTTACTCAAATTAAAGAAAAAAAAAACCATTAAAAACCTTAAATAATACAAAAAGATACAACTTTCATTTCTATCTCAGATCGTACGAGTATGTACGATACGTGGACAATGGCTACAATTGGCACAGAGGCTCTATTGATAGCTATTGACATCTAGTTTATAATAGTTGTTTGACTGAACTTCCCTTGGTGTATTTATTTTTCCTTTTCCAGGCAAACAAATAATGTAGAATACTTACCATAGAGGCTCTAAAATTGTTAGCTGTTTACACTTATGTACAAGAATGGCTCAAAATGTATGACAGATAGATGTAGGTACATATCTATTATAGAAAAAGTCTGGTAATTAGGACCAATTGACGTTAGGTGCATGTCATTCGATATTGCCAACGAAGAAATTAATAAACTATTTCTCAGTTATGGAGTGTAGTTGGTACCTTTACTTTCCCATAAAAGTGTAGATGTCTTTGGAGTAAATTCTTTCGTGCCTTAGTCATTATAATTTTCTATTGTTTTACTTTTACGACTTACATATACATAATATACTAGAGGAACATACTACATACTTATATAGGGAGATTACGTATATCTTCGATCTCTCTTAGCTTGATGAAAAACAAAGAGGGGGATGCCGTGCACAATACGAACGATAAAACCGACGCATAGCAAAACTTTGTCAATAAAACAAATTCAAGTATTGCCAAACACATAAAGTTATATTGGACTCTTCTGGAACAAACAAAAACAAAATAGAAAAACAATGAGATTGAAGCAGAATATTTTTAAAGTTACCAGTAGATTTTTTCTACTGGTAACTTAAATGATGCAAAATTCAAATACCTACAAAATTCTTCATGCTTGGTTATGATAACCTAACATAAAAAATTTAAAAACCTTATTCATATGAAAAATATACTGAGATACGAGGGTGGTAAATTTGTATATTGTTTAAAGAACTTCCATTTCAATAATCATTAAGATTGATTTTCACTACCTCGACAAGCATGATAAGTACTTTTGGTTTAATGTAATATTTGTTTACTTTTACTCACACAATATCTAATATCACGTACATAATACTTGAACAGAGATATCAGTACTTACTCGCTCTCATATCTGCGTAATAATCAATCGTTCGTTTACTTACGTGCGAACATTGCACCTGCTGTGTTGTCACCTAGCTTACCTCACTTGACGCTGTTTACATACCTACCTAAAAACCAATGAGCTTTCCCTACTCCCAATATCAGTACCTAGTTTCGCTTTATTCCTCTCGACCTTTGGATCTCGAACTGATTGCCCCTTAATGGGTTTTAAATTGTTGCTACATCCATCGTTTTGATTGACCGCCTGCCAATGCGAATGTCGCTTAACTCATTGAATCAATTGTCAAGCTTATTCAAAATCTCTCTCATTTAGGTCGCATTGTTTTGGCATTTCGTGGTTGTGCCAACAAAATCCAACAATTTTATTCTGGCTGAAATATGCTCCACAATTTTATTTAGGAAACCCATTTTCTCGACACTTTCTAAATTTCTTTTTAATTTAGATTTGTCCTTGTTACTGACGGGTAACAATTAAAAGATTAATGTTTTAGTTGTTTACTTAAAATCTGCACGAGGACTTTCTATCTGATGGTGCTTTTCTACCAGAGATGCGCTATGGAGCTATACTGCGAGTTTGTAGCTTAAGCTACGAAACTATGTGACCGTTTCTACTGATGCTAAGCGGGGCGAGTAAGATGTGCTATAAAGATATACTACAGTACATCTTCACAACACATCTTCTCACCCCGTACTGTGTTTGCACATAGCCATACCACTCGCGACCATCTATAGCATACTGTCATAGCACACCTCCATAGCAAGTATCCGTAGCACGCATCCAGAGCATGCATCCTTCCATATAAAAACATAGCTTAGTTGAACCCGTTTCCACCAGTGCTAAGCTATGGACCAATGAATATGATTGGTGGATATCAAAAGCATCCATAGCAACGTAGCATATCACATCTCTTGTGGTTAAAGCACCCATAGGGGTGCTTTAACATTTGCATAGGCATCCAATGTACGGTAGGTACATTTTTACGGTGTTAGTTTAAAAATAATACTTACTTGGCAAAATGTGGATGTTAATAGTAACATCCACATTTCGCCAAGTAAGTATTATTTTTAAACGCAATATGGGACCAAGAAATCTTCTACTCAGGATATGAATCGACTGTTCCCAGGTATTGTATTATTTGATGTTTTGTGCGACGAGCCAATATATTTCACAAAGCACAAAGCAAACCTTTAGAACTCCGACATATACGTAACGCATAGTGTTTTCGTTTCATTTATAACGTAGTTCCATTCATCTGAAAAGCATTAGGTTTTATTTACTCGATATATCAAATTGATTTACAAGGTAAACACTTTTTGATGTTATGATTCAAAGACGTCAAAACAAAGATGTTTGCAACATCAGTACCTTCTTTGTTTCAAGTGTTATTGTTTATAAATATCTGCATAATATTATTTTTGAGAGTTATTTTCGTATTCAAGCCTAATCTGTTTATCACACGTAAAATGGATGTAGGGCGAGGTCCCCTTTTTTAGCCCCTTAGGTGAAAGCTGCATACCAATAATTTATATCTATCTGTAAGTAAGGTTTTGAGAGTTGTGAAATACTGAGCAGCCATCATTTTCATAACTCCGCATTTAAATACATAAAATACGTGAAAATTCGTAAGACCGACTCTATGTGCAGTTAAAGTCTAGGTAAAACAAATACCTACTTACTTTATACTGGAAGAAATTGTGTTCATCGGGAAGTTACCTAGGTAAAGGCAGCGCTTTAAACACGAGTACCTATGATCTTAAACTGATATCTACATCGCAAACGTTTCAACGAGGTAATAACATTTGACCGCCTCGATCGGTTTGTTTGCGCAATAGGCGAAATGCCACTTTTTATATCAGACTAAAGCTATGCTTTGAAATAGAAAAGCAAATAATATGATTTGAAATGGCAACAAGGCTGAAAATTTCTAAGTAAAAAAAATACTCCCCTGAAACTAGCCGAATTTAGAATTTGAAAAGAGTTACGTACTTTATTTAAATTTTAATAATAATGTTTTAGGAGAACTTGTTAGATACCTATATAATTCTAAATACATACACCCAAACACCGAAACACCAATAATCTCGGGAACTAAGTACTGGTTCGAATTGAAAAAATCTTTTTATTGTTGGATAGCCTATTTAACGAGAAATGCTATACAATATCACGCTATCATCAATAGGAGCGGAGCAGCAAAAAAAATGTTGTATAAACGGGAAAAATGTACGCAGATGAAGTTGTCGAAGTTGTTCCTTTTAACTAACGTAGTAATAAGTGGAAACGTAGTTGATTGTACTTTCATCTAAGTTTTAGTGTTACATCTAAATTCTGTAATTTATTATTGTACAATTGTTGGTTTTCCAATATAGTAAGTAAGTAAATAAAGTAAAAATAAATAAAATATAAAGAGTAACAACATCGTAACGATTAAGAACCACTGTGTTACATTTCCATAGTATTGTTAGCTAAGCGACGATAGGTAATTACCAACCCGTAGTATTTAAAATACTATAAAGGAAGCATTCATCCGTTTGTTACATAAACATTCGATGATTCCCAACAAAATATGGGCTTCCTAGTGTTGCCACCGGATTCATAAGTAGAGGTCACATACCAGTATTATAACTACTTACGACGATATTTGTAATCCAATTATACAATACTGGAATATTATCTAATTACGGTAATTACACTTACATCGCTTAAGGATCGTTAACTTTTTACATTGTTGTACCATACTATAAACAAGAAATAATTATAAAAACCCAACTACTTAAAAATTGTTAGGCCAAAAATTATATACTTAGCCTATGTTACTCCCGATAGCCTACGACACCTTTGGGCTGTCGAGTGTGCCAAAGAAATAGACATAAAAAATGAACCGCCTACTAGGAAAAAAATATAAGATTTTGACTGCCTCTAGGGCGCGGTGGGAGTGTGTCCGACTGCTACGCAAGAGGTCGTGGGTTCGATTCCCCACCGGACACCACTTTGTGTGATCCACAAATTGTTGTTCCGAGTCTGGGTGTACTTTGTGTCCGTGACTTGTACGTTTGTAAAGCCCCCCGCGATACAGGGCTTGTACCCTACTGCAGGAGTCGTGTATTTATAAAAAAAAAATTACAAGTGCATCACCGAATGCAAATTTCGCTGACTCACTCCTATGTTTTACTCTATATCTCAGCTGTTTTATAAGCTAGAAAAACGTTTTATACACTTAAGCCTTTCCAGAAAAATAAGCAATCGAAAAGCGAAAACCCCATCTAAATCGATCACTAATCACTAGCTTTCGAGAAAATCACAATAAATTGAACATACATACATACATACGGGTCAAAATGAGAACCACCTCTTTTGAAGGCGGTTAAAAAAGGGTAGGGTACAGACACAAGCCATGTGTCTTGAAATTACAAACAAGGAAGTACACCCAGATTCAAAACAACTACTTAAGATCAGGATTACACAAAGTTTTATCTCGTGTGGGAATCAAACCCTCTTTTTTCTATTCCGTGCTTACTACGCGTTCGACAGTAGGCATGGGCGGATCCAAGATTTGATTCTGGGGGGAGGGGGGCATGACAGGTAAATTCAGTGCCGGATCTAACATGCACAATGGGGGTGGGAGTGTGCCCCAAAAAGGAGAACACAAGAGGCAAATGGGCATAGAAATTCAATACAATACAAGAAATACGGTACTGGGTTGAAGTTGAGGATTGATCCGCCCGACGACGGCAGTAGGCAGTCAATCCATCCAAAATTATTTAGCGCCACTTTCAACCCAATTGCAAAATCGCTAGATTTGTTTACCAAAGCATTACTGGGCGAGTTTTATTGACCTTCAGTTCTCCTTCATATATTTGAATTGATGGCAAGACAATCTAGCCTAGTTTTCAGTCAATTTCTGACTTGACTGCACCATGTTGTACGTTTTAGAAAGGTAGTCTTTATGTTCATGAATTTGTTCACAGGTTAGTTCTAATAGCGCTGGTGGTAGAAGTACTATACCCAGTAACATGGCAGTGCCAAAACGAGGGTTGGCAAGGAGGGGCCTTTGTGAGGCTGTACCTGTGCGGGACTCTCGCGCTGCAAGCCATGCTGATGCTGTTACTGGCAGCCCTAGCGCAACAATCTGCGAGGGGTACCATCACAGACATCGATGTCAGAAAAATGGTGTCTCCTCTACTTCTGCTCAAGTAAGTAATAATAATAACAATAATAATATAATATCTTGGGACAACTCACACAACGCTATCTGATCCCAAACTAAGCATAGCTTGTATTATGGAAACCAGACAACTGATAAACATACTTATTTATTTTTCTAAATAACACCCAGACACAGAATAAACCATCGTGCTCATCACAAAAAGTTTTATCCTGGGTGGGGATCGAACCCTTCTTGCGTAGCAGTCGGATACACTCCCACCGCGCCACAGAGGCAGACTGAGTGGAAGTGGAATATAAACTTATTTTAATTAATTTAAATTTCTAGTAGTATTTTTGTTACCATTATGAATCGGCCACCACTCATCAATGCGACAAGTTACGAGAGCTCTAGATAATAAAACTACAAGAAAGCTTAAATAAGTAGATACTTTCTCAGATCA
The DNA here is from genome assembly GCA_945859575.2 of Herminia tarsipennalis. Taxonomy (NCBI): domain Eukaryota; kingdom Metazoa; phylum Arthropoda; class Insecta; order Lepidoptera; family Erebidae; genus Herminia; species Herminia tarsipennalis. The sequence continues at coordinate 15,913,121 of OX243840.2, forward strand.
CTTTCTGGACAAAGCGGTCAGCGCTACGAAAGAGAAACAATATTTAAAAAGTAATACCTAATTAGATCAGTATCACAATATCCCATGATTACGGTGCATTTAACGGTGTGTTTGAAGATAATAATTAATTTCCATGTAGCTAGTAGAGCGTAGATACTGTACTTTTTGTTGATGTTGCTTGGTGTGTTATAGTTACCTATATTTAGAATGTATTTATTTCACACAAGTTAGTACTTTGATTGAGATCTATCCTAACTCTCTATCTGTGAATCATAACGATGGCATGTGAAGCGGAAATACAACATTTGAAATAGATAGATTATTAGAAAAGACCGAACACTCTCAAAATAGCAGCCAAAGACAGTTACAGATGCTTTCTTACCAACTCTTATCATAGGCACCTCCTTCAGGAACCTTGACTTGCAAATAAAACCGCAATAAGTCCGCGAAATAAAACTTCGACACGTGTTTCGCCTCTACATGAGGCATTCTCAGGCAGGACAGTCCAGTAGCGATTGTAGAATATGATCAAGCATCAGACGTTCTGTTTTTTATTACAAGAATACTACTACTGTTAAATAAGACCTGCATCAAGCAGTTAATTGATGTGTGATGAGGATAATCTCTACATAATTCATACTAATATTATAATTGTGAAAGTAACTCTGTCTGTCTGTTACGCTTACACGCTCAAACAGCTAAACCGATTTAGATGAAATTTAGCATGGAGATAGTTTAAGCCCCGGGGAAGGATATAGAATAGTTTTTATCGCGATAACCGACATCCACGCGGGCAGAGCCGCGAGCGAAAGCTAGTTATATAGTATTCTTGAAATTTACCTTTCCTAGGTACATAGTTTACCAATAGGCAAGAAAACTGCAAATTTATGCAAGCCTTATTCAAATATACTAACATATTGTCATTTTGAAGTTTGTTAAGATTATCCTGATGAAGTAATCACTTATTTACTCAAAACTACACCCAAATAAAGAACTAATACGTCTATTGTTTAACTTTGTTTCCCAACAAACCTTCGACAATGAATAGAAACTACTCGTCACTGCAAACTCAGTGAGCGGCTTAACTTCGTAAATAAAAATGGCGTAGTTATGTCTTGTGTCACAGCAGAATACATAGGTACAAAAGCTGGCTCCCTACAACTTGAGAAAAATATGCGTGGGTCTACGCATATAGATGGATCCAGAGCACGTGACCCCCAAATCGGTTGTTTTGTTTACCGAATTTCTTGTATTGTATTTCCTTGCCTATTGTCTTCTGTGCCTACTACTAGTACTAAAATGTTGACCGAAAAATATACTGCACTAGTTTTCATTGCGAACTAGTCGTATATATTTTTAAGCGCTACACGAGACAACGTTTTTAGAATCTAGTTTCAAGGTAGCCATTTTTATTTATTGCTTTCTCTTTTTTTTACAAGAAATTGTAATCTTTTTTATTCCTTCTTATCAAAAATGTTCAAGAAGTCAGTTTATCTGAACTCTAAAGTACCGCAAGCGCACAAGAGCCTCAACCAAGTTCGTCTAACATTTCTCAAAATGTTACTATGTAGTTCAATAAATGAAAAAAAAGCCTTTTATTTCTTGCTTTTGCACAAGTATACATAGGTATCAAACTCAATCGAATATTAACTGAAATATCGCACGTTAAGTTCGTTCGTAGGTACGCGTCTACCGTCTATCTATGCGTCAATTAGGTGTCGACCTGTCACACCTGTGAGCCGGCCGTTTGTATCTATATATTTTGCGATTGTGTTCTATTTCAATCATCACAGACATACGAGTATTATAAACTGACGGAAAATTGGCAATAATAAAACCTCATATAAGACGTGTTTGTTATTTTAGTTTTACCTACATTAGTGTAATACCTAAATAAACACAAATTTTATCAGTTTTCGTTGAAAAGTAAACTATCGATGCTGCGAGTTTTGTTTACGTTTTTCGTCCAGAAGCTATAATATAGTAGATATAATTTAGTAATATATCTTCGAAATAATAATGCATAGATAGGTGATTAACTTTATTATGATTAGGACAGGTAATGTTATGAAGCTACACAAAACCGTGCCTCGATGCTTCATAACAGCACACAACATCGAGACTACAGAAGGTACCTTAACCACTTTGTTCTAGAAGAAAAAAGTGTCATATATTTTAGATCGCAGCGCCTTCCAAGCACTTTAACCCGGTTTCTTTACAAATACACAACAACTTTAATCCGAACACCTTTGGAAATGGTCCGCCGTGTCCGTAAACGTACCTTATATGTGAGTTGTAGAAGCTTGCCCTGTATCAAATTTTGTTGAGGGGCCTGATGTCTAATGGCCCCAACGGCCTAAGCACTAATGTGCAATTGCTAACGCACATTAGGGGCGCCCAGGCTACAGGGGCCCCGTATCATTGATACGGCTGATATGGTGGTCCCTAAGCCCCTAGTGCGTTACTCGAGCGAAAAACCTACGTATGCGGTTAACCTTCTGTACTCTTAGTATTGTGTTTATATCATGAATATCGTCTATGTCTATTGCAGAGTCGGACGATGCCATTGCATCGTTAGTAGGTATTAGCTCTTATGTTTCTAATCTTAGTCACAATGGTTGAACACAGTCACGTCACCGCTAGAATTATAAACGCTCTAAAAATAAGACTTGTAGTGAGTGCTAAATTGCTAAATACGCTTCAAGACGTAATAAAAGCCAAAGGATACTTGGCGTCTTGTGTTTGCAGAATTTTCCTAGCAAAAATACTAGTAAACAGACAAACTTTATAAATAAAAAATATTTATTATAAATTTAAAAAGTGCGCGTGAGTTTTGTTTTGTTTTGTATGTTGTGTTCCGAATTGCGACTGAAATACTGAATGCCTATTAATAGTGAAGTATTTTTAATGTTTACTAAAATATCTTTTGTGTTTGGTTTTCTAACAAATCTAAGCGTAAAATATCAACACATATTATAAAACAAAGTCCTACCGCTGCGTCTGTCTGTCTACGTGATAAACTTAAGATAATTGACTGGTCTGTTGGTCGGAGGTCGTGGGCTACATCCCAACCCAGGACAAAACTATGTTTGATGAGCACGATGGTTTATTCTGTGTCTGGGTGTTATTCATCTATAATATGTGTGTATTTAGAAATACATAAGAATGTTTTTCAGTTGTCTGGTTTCCATAGTACATTTCTCTACTTAGTTTTGGATCTGATCGCGTTGTGTAAATTTTCCCAAAATATTATTATTATAATTAGATAGGTACCTACCGAATGGATTTTCCCACGGTTTCATGATAAAGGTTTAGGTGTTTATGCAATTAAAACTTTGTGTAAATTGGATGAACTATGACAATGATATATAAATTGGCTGAAATATAAACCAAATAGAGTGCTAACATTGTCCTTAAAAAACATTTTAACTGTCTATGAACGTCAAATTTAAAACGTACTTACGATTCCTTCGACGGCATGGCACGTCAAAAAAAAAACACTTTCTTAGGACTTTTAATTTGATGTCCATAGACGTCCGTGGCGGTCAATAGGTTAAAATGAAATTCTGCCAAGCATGCGAAGAACTTTACAAATTGCATGTTTTAGCAAGTCTCGTCTTAAATCGCTGTATCAAACAGTTAAAAGCCGTTATAACCACCATTACTTACAAAGTTACGACACAATTTAGGTGGGAGTACCTACGTTTGTTTTACTAACAAAACAGGGAGGAGTGTAGCTTCATCAATATCCAGTACAATATCGAACTGTCTATAAACGGCGAAAGTTTCAGGCACGCTTTGTTCAAATTTCAAATACTATTGAAACAATATACAGTCGCTGCTTTCAGTTGGTTCAGCTAAAGATTAAGGCTGCCTGGCCATTGTAACGGAGCGAGGCTGCGGAGCGAACTATTAGGATTGCTTAATTACAATCTCCACTCCGCTCCAGTGGACAAATCCTATTGGTTAATATTTCTCATGCCACTTTTACATGTCAGGCAAGTCTCGCAAGTGTTCACATATCTACACAAGCGTGTGAACGGGGTGTTTGACTTGGCTTGGCGAGCGTGAGCTTGTCGCCGATGCGGGTTAGAGTCGGTTTTTGAACACAGATTAAAGGAAGCTTGCGGCAAGCGCTTGCGACGTGTATACACGTCGGCGATTGTTTAGAGGTCGCTCACGTTTTCGCGCCGAACGGATGTGTTTACCTTGCCCTATGTATGAGCGCGTATCGATCATGAGTGTAGTCAGTTAAACGACGAAAATATGTCTAGTCAAACGCAATAGCCGACACAATGTCTACGTCTGCCATGCTTGACAGTCCGGAACACACTAACGCACTCGCAAGCGTGTAAATGACATCCAAGCGTTTGTAAAGACTTGAAGTTTGTAGGCATCTGCCAAGCCTAGGCAAGCATGTGTTCGTTTCTTTGTTCCGCAGCCTCGCTCCGCTTCAATGGACCAGCAACCTAAGGGCGGTCTTTAGAATTAATGGGCTGGCGATTGATTCAGAATACCCTTTCTTTTGCTAATCCCTAAATTTATTGCAGCGCAATAGATTAAGCGAGTGTGCTTACAGTTGTCAATAAGTGTCGATATCTGCTCCAAAATTTTGTAAGTAAGCAGAGTAGATTCTGTTCCGTTATAAAATGGAACACAAACTTTTAAGTATTTCAGTTTTGTAGCTTGTAATATATATCTAGTTGTGAAACCTTCAGAAGAATAATAAACAATTTACAGTTGATATGATAAATAAACTATCCAAATATTTGAATTTACTTGATAATTACATTACAGTCTTGACTTCTACAACAGTTTTGTTGGCTAACGTTCTTAATTAATTGAATATCCTTACATAAAATGTGATTATAGAAGCAATTTAGTGGCAATTTAATGGTCTCAAATGTGAACACAGAATGTTTAACAGTGCTAGTAGTTTCACACTCTATACCTTTCTATTTAGTTCCCAAAAATGGACACGCAATCAAGAACTAGTTTGGCGCGTGTACGAATTCAAGTGTAGTTATCTAGGTAACAACAAAACGCAGCACAGATTTCGATCAGTTGGAATTGAAATGAATACACAAGTCATCAAATTGTAACTGCTCTATGTTTACAGCTAGATACATAAAACAATTATTTTTAATTGTCTGTCTGTATGTTTGATTTTCATGCAAAAATTGTTGTACAGATTCTATTAAAATTTTGCGCAGTCTTATAGGTCCAGAATAAAACTTTGGTCGTTTATTTTGACGTTATAAAGCTACCTTACCATAATGTTTATTCGTTTATGTAAAATAAGTAGTAGTACATATAAGGGTTTTAAACTATTTTACCATATAAAACCCAATAACTGAACAAATCTTAATTAAATTTTATGATCTATCTAAGATAATATTCTGTAAAATAATATCCGTACGTAGGATATTTTTTATCGCCTTATCTGACATACACGCGGTTGTAGCTGAATAAACCCGTTGATTTGTACTATTCTACAATTACAAAGGAACCATAAATAGGTACAAGTATGACATCAGATTTGTAGTCATGTATTCTATAGATAGCAATACGTATTCCAATCATTTATTTATATTTGCGCTTGAAGCTTGACCCGCAATGGGTGTGTTTACACCTTGAGTCATGCTTCATGCTCAAGGCTTATCTCTTATAATAATAGTAAATAAGATATGAAAATATCTCAGACAACTCAATTGTTGATAGATCTGTAAATAGGGAAGTGGGTAATAGTTAGAAATTCATTGCCAAAATCGGCTGCAAAGTATTCAATTTTTTTTTCTGAATATCTGCTACTTATTAACGTCGGGTTAACTAAAAATACTTAGTCGTAGATGTGTCTGGGTTTTATTAGGAAAATATAGTTATATATATTAGACTAGTTGTCCGGTGAACTTCGTACCGCCCCGTTATTTTTTTTCGTTATTCTTTTTACGTAAGAACCTTCTACAGAGTATTAGAAAACTAAAGAAAAAAGAATGAATGAAATCGGCACAGTCGTTCTTTAGTTATGAAGTGACCTAGTGAAATAGGGATTCATTTATATTAGACTAGCTGTCCCGCGCAACTTCGTCTGCGAAAATTTTTACCGTTTTTGAAACATTTCTCATTGCTGCTCCGCTCCTATTAGTCGTAGCGCGATGCTATATAGCCTATAGCCTTCCTCGATAACTGGGCTACCCAACAAAAAAAGAATTTTTCAAATCGGACCAGTAGTTCCTAAGATTAGCGCGTTTAAACAAACAAACAAACAAACTCTTCCACTATAATATTAGTATAGATTTAATGATGACTCTGGACAATAATTTTGAAACATTTTTTGAGCTTTGATGTGGTGGTACCGATAGTGATATAGTGGACTCGCGGTAATCCGACGAACGTTTTGCAGGGCGTTGTCGGACTATCGAATTTGTCGGATTATATAGTACATACACAGACCCCCTATAATTCGGATATTTTTAAAGGAGAGTACCTTATAAACCGACGAATTATAATATATAATATAATAATATCTTGGGACAACTCACACAACGTAGTCTGATCTCAAACTAAGCAGAGCTTGTACTATGTAAACCAGACAACTGATAAACATACTTATATATTTCTAAATACATACATATTATAGATAAATAACACCCAGACACAGAATAAACCATCGTGCTCATCACACAAAGTTTTATCCTGGGTGGGGATCGAACCCACGACCTCTTGCGTAGCAGTCGGATACACTCCCACCGCGCCACAGAGGCAGTGATTTGTCATGTACAGTGATATACAAGTCAAATTACAGGGGACACTGGATTAACCAGGGGCCGGAATACCGGGAGTCTGCTGGATTTAATTGCAAGTTATTTACGTAGTCACTTAGCCATATCTGTACCAATATACCTCGATATACCTACTAAAAGTCAGAAAAAAAGTTCATCTTGATGCCAGTCCATGAAATGTATCGTTCGCACTTGTAATAAAATCGTTATCAATCAATAAATGCCATTGAAAGATTCATGACCATACACTTAAGTTCATAGATAAAAAACCACAAACATTTAATTCTGAACATTTCAGCTGATATACGATATGAATTTACTTTATATGTTGTGATATAGTTTTTCATCAGTTTTAGCGTTCTTTGTTGATATTCAAGTAAAAAAAAATAAGTCTGTTCTCATTTTAATTAGGTTACTAAATAAATAAACAGGTTCTATTTATAACGAGCATGATGTTTAAGTATTATACCTACTTACTACGATACGCTAAATAGGTACAACACGATTCCTATGATTTATGGTATATTATAGGTAATATACCATAAATCAAAATCATTCATCATCACCATCATCATTCATTCAAAACTGACTTCCACTTGATGCAGAACTACTTAAAAAGTATTGATTGGCAAGATTTACTCAATTGTAGCGATGTCAACGACAAAGTAGATGCTTTATATGACGCATTATGGACAGGTATAAAACTATATTCACCGTTGACGAAGCCCCATAATAACTCAAAACACCCACCATGGTTTAACCGAGACCTAGTCAGACTTCTCAGACAAAAAGAAAACATCAGAAGGCGGTACAAAATTTACAATAATCCTTTAGATCGTCTCTCCCTCAAATGTCTCTCTAAGCAATATGATAAACTTGCCAAAGAAGCGTACAAAAAATACATAGATAATGTGGAGAGCAATATAGGCTCTAACCCGAAACATTTCTGGTCTTTTCTTAAAGCCAAGCGTAACGGCACGGCTAATGCGTATCCAGACACTATTAGCGATGGTCGTACTATATGTACCTCTGGGCAGGATATATGCAATGTTTTTGCATCATATTTTGCTTCCGTGTATAAGTCCAACGATCAGCAACTAGGTCATAATTCAAGCATTGATAACATTCCTTCTAACCTGAGTAGCAGCGACTTCTTCTCTCATCTTGTAATAGACAGTAACGCCGTGTTAAATAGTCTTATTCATTTAGGCATCAATAAGGGAGCAGGCCCAGATGATATTCCACCAATCTTGCTTGTATCTTGCGCTCAACATCTTGCATCCCCTCTATGCACAATTTTTAACGACTCTCTAAAATCAGGTATATTTCCGAGTAAATGGAAACAAGCAAAGGTAGTGCCCATTCACAAAGCTGATGATCAGAATATAGTAGGTAATTACCGGCCTATATCCATCTTGTCTGCAATAGCTAAGGTGTTTGAGTCTCTTGTTTGTCCCCACATAGAAAACTACTTTTCTCGGTTCCTTACGGTGCATCAGCACGGATTTGTAAGTGGTAGGTCTACAAGTACTAATTTAATTACATTTACTGAGTCTGTATCGAAGGCAATAGACGATCAAGAACAAGTAGATGTTATCTATACTGATTTTAGTAAAGCGTTTGACACAGTCCCACATAAACAGCTCTTACACAAACTTTCGGCATATGGATTCGGTAAATCGATGCTGTTATGGCTACAGTCATATCTGACGGATCGATCCTTCTTTGTGGTTGCTAACGGTTTTAAATCCACACAATATAAGATCACTTCAGGTGTAACACAGGGCTCTCACCTCGGCCCGATGCTCTTTAACATTTTTATTAATGACCTTCCCAATCATTTAAAGCATTGCGAACCATTCTTGTATGCCGATGATTTAAAATTTTTAAGAATTATAAGGTCTACCAATGACGCTTTTCTTGTACAGAGTGATCTTGATTCTTTAATACTATGGTGCAAACTAAACGGCATGTGTCTGAACGCAAGTAAATGCCTATGTATAACTTTCACTAGGAAGCAAAATAAGATATCCACCTGCTATAACATAGAAAACACAGCGATCCTAAGAGTCGATAACGTTAAAGACCTGGGTGTCATATTGGATACAAAGTTAACGTTCTTGCCGCACATTGAAGGATGTATTGCAAAGTCGTATAAAATGTTAGGCTTTATCATCAGAAACGGAAAGGAGTTCCAAAAAACTAGTACCAAAGTTCTGTTGTACAATGCGCTAGTCAGAAGTACTCTAGAATATTGTAGCGTAGTTTGGAGGCCTCATTATGCAGTGCATTCCTTAAGAATTGAACGAATACAAAAAAAGGTACTTGAGGTACCTAGATAAAGGTAATAAACGAAATTGTTACTCAGATAGGTTGAAGCGTTTTAAAATTATGTCCCTAGCTTCCCGCAGAGACCTAATAGATCTCATGTTCCTCTACAAAATTATAAGTCACAAAATTGATTGTCCTCAGCTCTTGAGCCTAATTAAATTTAATGTTCCATCACGAATGCCTCGCGCTCAAATAAAACCACTTGTGCCCCCTCATCGAAGAACCGCCTGTGGAAGTAACTCTGCCATACCGAGACTAAGCAGAATCTTAAACGAACACAGCCAGTCCATCGATTTAAACAATAACACATTAAGGCAATTCAAAAAAATAATAACAGAAGCTCTTTCAAACAAAGACTCAGTACACGCACACGTTCCTCCCTCGAAGTAAGTCGAGTACTCAATCTCAATTTAGATATAAGATAGTATTTAATTAGCACATAAGTAAATTTGCGCAAGTCATGCTTGCCTGTAATTGGTTGTGCATTTAGTTATATAAAACTGCTTATTGTCGAATGCTTATGATTGTTGTAATGTAACAACTGTTGGCAAGCTAAATAAATAAATAAAAATAAATAAATCATAGGAATCGTGTACGTCTACGACAATGATACGATACGGTACCTACTTTACTTTTAATTTAGAACAGGCAGTGCCGGCTAAAGACTACTTGATGCCCTAGCCCTAAGCAATCTTGATGCTTGTGACTCCGTCCCCTCCGTATCCATAAATAAACTAGTATCAATCTTTAAAAAAAAGATGGAATTGATCTATCCCATCTTTTTTTTTAAGATTCACATCCGCTTATTATAATTTGACTATAAATTTAAAGGTAGGTATGTAATGACACACCTACCTTTAAATTTATAGTCAAATTATAATAAGCGGATTTTTAAACAGCCATACCTTTCATGTGCTAAAGCGAATATATTTTTGGTCCTGTTTCTGGTGCCCCCCCCCCCTCTTTTTATAAACTAATTGATGCCCTAAGCAATTGCTTAATTTGCAAATGGATTTATATTAGATACCCCTTGTGCACTATCTAGATGAAAGCAGCAGGCCTTTTTAAGTTTCTCAAGCTACTCCAAGATATACCGAAGTTACAGATATTACCTACTACATTTATTACACCTAATATAAGTAAAATACTTTTCATTTCTTATTTTTCTTCGATGACACTTTACCTATTCTACTATAAACAATACCATTCAGTCGGAGACACTTTATGAAGTTCAGGATTGTCTTGATATTTCGCTTCATCGTGTTAATAATAAAATCACCTAATTCACATTATCTATTTCAGAGTGCTGCTGGTATTTCCAGAAACGGCACTAAACGTCATGGGCACTATGTGGATGTTCTGCGAAGTGATCCAGTGCTCCGTAGAAGACAAATTCTCGAGCATAGTCATACAAAGTAAGTTCTAATTCAGTGGTTTCTAGCCTTTTTGGACTCGTTACTGTTTTTGAATACTTTAAAACACATTTTACCCCAGCACTCGAACGAAAGAATGAGGGGAGGCTATATGTTTAGGTATGAACCATAATTATGTATAAGTAGTATGGTTTTACCCCCGTGGGGATAAATAGCCACAGTTTGGGGACCCAGGTCCTAATTGATTCTATACAACAATAACATTCGCTCGCGCCTTTGTAAATCACCTTTCTATGATTACAATGAACTTGCTTCTCAACGTCACAAGGTAAGTATACGTTTTGCATAATTTATTGAGCTTTAACGTTTAAGTTCAATGTTAAGTATACAATAACCACTTTATGAATAGCTGAATGTTATTGTATGTGTTAATGTTAAAGAACATAATATTAACAAATGGTTTTTAGGTACTGCGGCCAGTTTTTTAATTAATAAGCACTTAGTTGTTTTCATTTGGCAACTCAAATGGATGGTCTAATGAGGTTTAGACCACACCACCTTATTTATAATAACCTTATTTATTAACAGTAGGTACTCTAACAAGCGAATGTTTTGTCTTTTTCAATTATATTTCAAAAATGGAATAAACAACAAAGACAAAACATTCGCTAGTTAAAGGCTGTTACTAATGTATACAACGTTATTATTAGTATAGTGCAAACCTAAAAGTAGTTTGCTTAGAATCAGTAACACAATCAAATGGGATAGTTTTTGGACCACGTTATATTTTACAATTCATTACCTAATTAATTATTCTAACTGTGCAAATCTTATTCACAATGTGATAAGAAATTAAATCGTTTACTTATTTCAATTATAACCATAGATACTACGCGACGCAATTAACATGGTACTGCGAAGAACATTATGAGAACTTTAATGGCTATATTTTCATTTTCTTTTTTGTTATGATGTCTTGTAATGAAAATGTTGTTGGGGTGTCTGAGGTTTGTGCTATACAAAAAATAACCTTGTATATAAATAAAAATAAATCGCCGAAATGAAACTTCACGCATAACTTTAAAACGACTGCACCAAATGGGATGATACTTTCTTTTGTTGTGTTCGTTATATATCAGGTTTGCATGAAAGGAAATTTAAAAAAACAGTTAGTTATGAATAAGGAGACAGTACAGTGAAGTTGTCCAGGCGACATGGTCTCTTATGTATAGGTACACAAACACAACGACAGTCGACGGTCGATAAAACATTGTTTAATATACTATTTCTGTTTCAGGTATAGTTCTATTTAATTGGGCACAGCTAGGCCTAACAGTATTTGGTCTATTCATGGTGTTTGATCCCCTTGGCTCTGTGAACTATGGCGATATGCAAGACACGCCCAATCAAGTCAGGCACCACAGAAAAGTCACAGGCCTCTGGTCGAGGAGATTCAGATGGGCTTTTTGCTGGCTTAAAAGGGATGAACATGGCAAAGAAGCTTTTCAACAAGTAGCAGGTAAATTAATTTTGTAGCTTTTAATCCTTTACTGGGAGGAAAACTGACTACCCTCACTAGACGGCTATCCTAGATTAGATGCTGTACCGACGACGGACGGCTTAATGTACCTTTCAAAGCACGAAAATGTGCATAATATTCCTGAAATAGTCTTGGTCCACCTTTACAATGTTCCTGCTACAGGAATCCCGTCTGAAGAGGTGCGCCTTTTTTAAATGTAGTCGTCACCAATTCTAAACTAGCAATGATGAGCAACCTTGTTTAATCTTGTTAATCTGTTTATCTGCTCGATGGCCTGTAACTAGTATAAAATATTTCTAAAAACTCTGTGTGCTGAAACCATTAACGAAACATGAATGAAAAACACTGAATAAATATTCTTCAATTTAAAAACGCTGTGTGGTGTAGGTGGATACATTTACATACGAAAAGGTTAGTCAATGAACAAACAGTAGAGTACTGCGAAGCTCCATTTCCATCTGAAAAAGACAAATAAACGTCCATTTCGATTTCATGTCCCGCCATATAGGTACTCTTAACGAGAGAGCTTTTACAGTTTAAAATGAATTGTACCTATAATGTATTCGCAGCATTTACACGTAATATATATGGATAAAAGGGTTTCGGAGGAAGGTTTTAACCACTTTTGCCAGTTGTGGTCATATGAGAAATACGGATGACTTTTATGACCGAGTTATGGTATTGACAATGAGGTTATGAGATAGCTAATGAATATCGCGAGTTCACATAGTATTGTCTCACGGGTGGGTACCCCTGTGGTTGCTCTTCTCAACACTTGAGAACAATGGAGCTAAAATAAACTGGAGATCCTTCCACGCGGCTCATTACCTAATCAAATCATTTTCTTACAGCTTTACTCAGCGCATTGTTCAGATCCACGGACTTAGTACCTTCAGACGTCGTGGCCGGTTGCGTTCTTCTACGAGTTCGACAAAAGAGGGAGACCAGAGAAATGAGAAGAATTCAAATGTTGAACGACGAAGAACCTATTTATACCACTGATGTGAACAAGATATTCTCTGAAACGCCGCCTTGGATGAATTTGGAAGATGCTCTGCATTATCTGAGGTTATCAATTGCTGCGTATGGATGGCCATACGTGTTATACCGACATTGTTTTACTGGATTCTGCAAGCTAGCGAGACATTTAACTTGTTGCTGTTGTCGGTAAGTTCGCCATTGTATTTGTATTTCTCAATTGTCACCCTTGATCATTCTAAATGGTTTAGCGTTATTAGCATGAATTTGTACCTTACCGTTTCTGTTAGATGTTAAAAGAATCAGCATGCAGCTTATTTTAATTATTTTGCAGTAAAACAATGACTTTAGGTAATGCTAATGTGTTATCCTATGTGTCGATAGCATAATGACATTGACACATAAACGTCCGACACCTTATTGCTTGCTTAATAATAATGTATCTCGTTACATTACAGCTATCTACACTTCAGGAAATAGATAGTAAAGTTTAATAAGTGTAAAATAATCAAATTTTCAACTGGTTTCACTGTTGTCTTTAGTCAATTAATATAAGTAGGTATAGAGTACTCGGCATGATTTATGAACGGTTGGGTCGGCGGGTTGCGAACAAAACAACTTGATTGATTGAGGATTTATTGCGTACGGTCTGAAAGTCTCAATGAGGATTGTTGGAAACACGATGTTATGCAATTAATGTCAATTTGGATATAGGATAGGATCCATTTCGTCGGTAATTGTTACCAAAAGCTTGCTAACGGAAATTTCGTAATATAAGGGCCCATTAATTTTGTTGGTAGAATACCAGGACTTGCTAGAAAACATCTTCTTAACACTATTGGGAAGTCCAATGCTAGACGAATAGGACGCTGCTTTTAAAATGCCTCTGAATAAAGATTTCGTTTGTAGAAACGCGGTAGAGTCAACCATGGGGTAGGTAGAGACACTCAGAATCTCGTTGCGAATAGCTCGCGCGACGAAGGTGCAATTAAGTAAACCCCTTCTTGATATGCCAATGGAGTCAAACATGTTCTGTGTCATAGTACCTATTATGCTTACTCAGTACAATTAAAGCGACTGGCCCACTGCAACGCATCACAGAGCGCGCCGTGCGTGGTTGCGTCTATCTCTCTCTTTATCAGAATAACACTAAAGCGTGAGAGGGCGCATGTTTCTCTGCGCGTTGCATGATCTGCAACGCATTCACCGCGGGTGATTGCGTTGCAGATCATGCGCCTATATGCGGGGAACATGCGCCCTCTCATGTTAAATCCAATCCCCTGACATATATTTGCCAGATTTTTTACGTAGGTAACTATACTTCCAAAAAAGGCAGTTACTTTTTTAAATATTCCAACCCGTGTTCGTGGTAAGTTCGTCATAACATTTCATCCGGTTTATTTTTTACCACAAGCTATGGCGTAGTTACTGTTTTTACAAAACTTTTGTAACTTGTTTTATGGGTTTGACGTAAGTAAATAATATTTTTTGCTAAATATAAAACGCTGACTTCTTAGAACAATATTTCGATAAATTTCACGCTTCTATGTTATATAGTTGCCAAATGCACGTGACTTTTGATATATAATTCCTTCCGCGTATTTTATTACATACAACAACCATACACCGAGCGTACAGAAGGAAAGCTTATTCATACTTAGAGCAAGCAACGTACACATACATATCGTCATCACTCATTGACGGAATTTCTGAACACCTTTTAGCCCGGTCAATTTAGCCCGAAAAATAGGGGTAGGTACCCTTGCATAAATTCAGCATGTTCATGCATTAATTTAGCTTCCCAAAATTAATATAATAATTAATGCATGAACATTAGAGATACCATTATAGAATTTCATAACCTACCTTTATACCTTTGTTTTATTTTCGTTTCGACCGTATTGCAACGGCCGTGGTTGCAATACGGTCGAAACGTCGGGCATGTACACGTGTAAAATAAAATATTTACGCTATTAAGACAAGTAGCTTATAAAATGCTATAATGTGTACAAATTGCGAAAGTTTACTAACATATAGAGATACCATTATAAAGAAATTCTAAAAAAAATCCCTCCGATCGCATGAGCACAAATAATATTATGAAAGGTCAAAGTTAGCAAAAAAAGATTAATAATGAAATGGGCAGTTTTATGATAAAAAAAAGCTCAGACAAAAACTGTTCTTACACTTTTTCCCCTAAGATATACAATTTCTGAGAAAAAGCGACCGGGCTATTTGGACAGGGGCGTAACTACCGCCACATCAGCCGTTTATTATACGGGGGCCCCAAAATATAGGGGCCCTGAAAATTCATCAGCAATTGCACCCCTCCCCACCAGCTACTAAAACTGATGAGCCAATTGGAAATTTGTGCGAGGAACTCACAGGTCACAGACTATATCAAAATTTGTAGGGGCGGCCCCTACACAATTAGGCAACCTAAGGCAAGCTACGCTCCTGCCTTTGACTCAAAGAGGTCCGAAGTTTCATGTCTTTAAGCGATGCCTTTGTGTGTGTTGCTCGACCGCGTAAGTAGGAAGCTTTATACCCTCACGAATAAGAACGTGGATGACAGTTTGTATGTCGATACAAACTGTCATAATTTTTTTTTTTCTTCGTTCTATAATATAAGAAGACGCTCGCTTATACCTACTATGTGCATATCGATCAAACGAGGCCCACATACAAGAACGCCCACAAAATATTATAAATACAAAAATTGCATTTGAAAGAAAAATTTGAAGATCAGACCCAGGAATCGAACCCGAGACTTCCGGAACGCGAAAGCCTAACCATCTAACCAGAACTACATATATTACTAAACTTGAAATTTCTCTTCCCTTTTTGCATACGAGTTGAGCCAATATTACAAATCTGTAATCTCTCTCATATGTATTACTTACGTACTGCGTTTTTCTCTTTATTATAAAATGTTATGAAAAAAAGCTACTGGTAAAAATAGTTTTGGATTTATTCATTCACACAAGAATCTTAAATTCGGTTCCGTCTGGAAAAAAAAACTCTTGCGACTGTACCTAAATACAGAATACCCACAGTTGTTACAATATTAAACCTTATTAGTAAATCTCATTGGCTGGCAAATTGTAATATTTCATTGTTTCACGTATAAGGTACATCCGCTTCCATGAATACAATACTACATCATTATTTTGGCAAAAATGTATAATGAGGTCCTCTTTCATGACACACAAACAACATCCGTGATGTTTATCTTACAAAAAATAGCGGTAGCAATGAACATTTTTATAAACTGCTAAAAACTATGTATCGTAAACATTTATTGTGTTGTTCAACAATGTTACTATCAGACACTGAAATCTTTAGGAAATACCCATTGTTTTCAATTGAGCCTACTAGACAGAGTCATTTTGTTAAATAATAGCTGTGACCACGACTTCGCGTGAAGTTGCAGTGCTGCTTACTCTCTATAGACGTTAGCATAAATGTAGCCTTAATTACTCCTTACATCATCAGCTGCCATTTTGGAGATTAGCGGGAACAAACAGACAGACAGACCGACAGTTAAAAAATTTAAAACTGTGTTTTTGTTATATGTACATACCATATATACTTTCATATGCATTTAGTAAAAAATGGGTTATTTTGACATTACAAACAGACACTTCAATTTTGTTTACAGCCTTAGACCGCTATTTTTAACGCTAAACCACACCATATTGAGATTTAGCTTAACTGAAGAGATCAAATGAGGATTCAAACTTAAGGGGTTACGGAATCGCCGCGTGTGCGCGATCATTCTTAACTGAATCGCTACGATTGCACGATAAGGCGTCGTGCAATAGTTTTGTTGCAAGAGGCGGAACGCGTGCATTTGACAGCGCGCCACGTTCCGCGGTGAACGCCCGGCGATACGATGACGTTTCTCTTCGCGCTCAGCCACTCGTCGCATGCATCGCGGCGATAATATCGCCGTGTAGAGAGACGTACTAAGAGAGTGTATAGAAATATGTGGCACGACTATAATATCACCGCGATACCCTCGCCCGTGTATACAGGCTTATTTACTAACAAGTTATTAGTCAAATATTCGTTTCTTTATTTTACTTACGACATATAATCGTTTGGTTGAAAATAAAAGACAAATAGACAAATGTGAATTATTTACGGCAGCAGCAGTTAGTCATAGCAACAATACCGCCTGATGTCATCGTTGACCACGTTATTGATTTATTTTGGCACAAATATTTTACTTTTGTAATTAAAGTTACAACAAAAAACTTTATAACAAAAGGTAAATAAATATAACTATAATATAAACATCCATTCATCTATAATTAGACTAATTATTGTTAGGTAAAAAAATTGCATTTGTGAGTAAATTCATATTCAGTTATTGTACCTACCTCATAATTTTACAATACCTACTAATCTCTATTCTTAGTATGTGAGATCCGTGAATCCATAATCCAATCTATACTAATATTATAAAGCTGAAGAGTTTGTTTGTTTGAACGCGATAATCTCAGGAACTACGAGTTCTAATTGAAAAATTATTTTTCTGTTGGGTAGCCCATTTATCCAGGAAGGCTATAGGCTATATAACATCACGCTACGACCAATAGGAGCGGAGCAGCAATGAAAAGTATTGAAATACGGGGGAAATTTACGCATACGAAGTTGCGCGGGTCTGCTAGTCTTCATTCGCGACAGACGTGTCTTTGTTAGCAATGCAATATTTTTAAATAATTAAGTTTACGTGTTAAATTGAAACTATACCGCGGCGTCAGTGAAATTAAGTGTGTCGCCAATGATTATCTACTATTTACATATACAGCAATTATGAAACATCGTAACCATTATAGCTAAAATTGTGTTTTTGTGTTAGTGATGTCTAACCAGGAATTTAGCCCGATTGGACGTAATCAAACAGCAATGAGCAGCCACCCGCCGACGCCAACTCGGCATGGTCACTCTCGAGACGAAAAGCAAACTCTGCCCACGGAAATAGTACCTACTTCGGAGATCCAGAGATGGATGGGGTCTATTGACACCCTTTTGAATGAAGTGTGTTCTATAGTCTCCGAGGGAAAAATGAACTCGGACCAGAAGCTCCGAGTCACTAATCTTTGTCGCAAAGTCACGAGTGGGACATCCCAGATGGCTGTTCTATATCAAGCGCTAAAACAAAAGACTATGCAAGCGCATGCGACCATTCAGCACCTAGAGGAACAGCTCGAAGTAGAAAATTCTCTTCGGCAGTTTAAAGAAGTCATTGAAAATAAGATAAATCTAGTACAAAACAATTCTTTTGCTGACATGGTAAAAAAAGGTGCCGATAGCTTTATTCGTCCTAATAACTGGAGCTCTGTGGCCATATATCCCAACGATAAGACGAAAACGAGTGATGACACTAAATCTCTCGTGCAAAAAATTATTTCACCCGAGGAACTGAAACTACGCATTCGTGGCCTGAAGAAAGTAAGGAATGGAGGCGTTCTTATTAGTACCGAGTGTAAAGGAGATATTGAAAAGTTAAAGAAGTCAGAGAAATTTGCTTGTTCCGGCCTGACTGTAGAAGAACCAACGAAACGCCGCCCTAGGATCGCTATCATAGGTGTCCCTGTAGCCCTCAGTGAAAAAGATGTTTATGATTGTTTATACGACCAAAACATTGCTGAGAAGTTTCCAACTGAAACACGCGAGTCCTTTTTGAAGACTATCAGATTGAGTCACAAATCTGGCAAGAAAAACTTGTTGACCTGTAACTATATATTAGAAGTTCCTGCCAATATTCGAAAAGCGCTCATCAATCAAGGACGTATTTTTATAAATTGGACGTCATGCCCTGTTAGAGACTTCACATTAGTCACCAGGTGTTTTAATTGCCAGCAGTTTGGACACGCAGCCAAGTTCTGCCGAGAATCCAGCCCGACTTGTAACCACTGCGGAAATCTGGGTCATTCCTCTAAGGAATGTAGTAATAGAGACTCTCCTCCGAATTGTGCGACGTGCAAACGTTTCAAACGAAAATGTGACCATCAAACTGGGGATGCAAACTGTCCAGCACGTAAACACGCAGAGGATAATTATATTAACTCAATTAACTATGAAACTGCATAACGCTTCATTAACATTTGTTTTAAATATCTTTATGTTTTGCTAGTTTGTAAATTATTGTAGTTAGTATTCACTAGTCTATATTATATTCATTAAAATTATCTATTTCTGACATAAATTTTGTAAGCGCAGCAATATCAAAATAAATATGACTAACCTTGTAAGTGACATATTCGTAACGTAAATTTTTGCCTATTCAAACGATGTGAAATATTTCTTATGTTATTTTATAAACGCTACATTAAGCAATAAATTGTACATAATAATAATATCACATATCAAGAGCAACTATAGTGAGCATACACAGACAATAAACTGCTAATTTTAAAATTATATTGTACTTTTTTGTAATATAATAGATTAGGTATAGTATAGTACGTATACGTGTAAATATGACATTTTATTTTGTTCATTTTCTTTTCTGTTTGTGAAAATAGATAGATATTTGTATTAAGTGTTATAATAGAAACACAGGTTTATATTTAATCTATTCGAGATATGGCTATCTTGTAATTGATTAGGCTCACTTACTATTTGTAACTTAAAATATAGCTCAATATATTTTCTAATTTTCTTTTAAGGCTTAATACTTTTATTATATCATTAGGTTGTGGGTTCGATTCCCACTCAGGGCAAACCTTTGTGTGAGCAACACAATAGTTTATTCTGTGTCTGGGTGTAATTTATTTATAATAAATATATATTTATAAACATATAATATACATATTAAGTATGTTTATCAGTTGTCTGGTTGCCATAGTACAGGCTCTGCCTAGTTTGGGATCAGATGACCGAGTGTGGGTTGTCGTAAGATATTATTAGTTAGATGTTATTATATATTTACTGCCATTGTATGCTTTTTTGTGTGGTAAAGTTTTTCTTAATAAATATTATTATTATTATTATTATTATTTAACATTGAAATTGCTCCGTACAAACAACTATCAATAACGATGGCTATCAAAGTAATTCCAAAATTATTCCCGATTTAATAGGTACCTATCTTATTTATAAGTATTAACCGATTGAATCAGGCGTCGCATGTCGGAAATCCATCTTAAGTAGATTATAAGGGAGGGATCCCACCACCCACCCTCGATCTGTGAATCACCACGATTGAAGTAGTAATACAACAATCGAAATAGATTAGAATAGATAGAAAGAGAGACCTGCAACAAAGAAAATTAGTGACAGGTACTCTTACCAAGTCTTACCACTAATTTTCTTTGTTGCAGGTCTCTCTTTTTGAGTGCGGTCTGTCAATCTATTTCGATTGTTGTATTACTACTTCAATCGTGGTGATTCACAGATCGAGGGTGGGTGGTGGGATCCCTCCTTTATAATCTACATAAGTATTATTGCCATCATTATCTTTAACTCCTACTTATATATGCTACATTGTTGTTGAAATGCGATGATATACCTATCTAAATTACCAACTTGTTGTCTAAGTACCTTAGTAGTTTTTTTAGGGTTCCGTAGCCAAAATGGCAAAACGGAACCGGTTTCGCCATGTCCATCCGCCCGTCCGTCCGCAAATTAGCTCAGAGACTGAGTTTGTGTGTGACAAAATGAAAGAATATTTTTTTTAGGGTACCATCCTGTATGTAAAATGTTGATATAATTTTTTTTTCGCCCCATCGTAAGGGGTACCTATCATTAGATCGGTCTTTCAAAAACTTCACTTAGGGGCTGTGAAGACCATTTTTCGATTTAAAGATCCGTTTGTTAAATATTAAGCTTTAAAAGTGCAAATTTTTGTTAGAGTCAAGTGAGCTGTTATCATCAGTTCCGTATTTAACGTAAGAAATACATGAAATATTGCAAAATCTGTAACACCATGTCTTTAAGCAGATGAAGTATACAATAAGTACCTACTTGAAAATTACTGGAAATATATATTTGCCAGAAAAGTTTTAATAATTGAAATTAAACCCTGAAATTCTCTTTACTATCATTAAATATTTTGGAATACCTTTTTAAATTTATAAACAGCACGGTTTCGATAGCCGGCAGTCGGTGTTTTGATGGCATTGAGATCGTTTTATTGAAGTTCTTAATAGGCAAAGGTAATTGCTTACGATCAGCCAGGTCGTATGGTCATTTGCCACCTAAGTGCTATAAAAAAATATTTATGGCACACTTGGCACAGTAATGATTTTGCACAAACGTCATTCATGCACGTTCTTGATACTTGTCGATATTTATGTGAACCTGATCAATCTATCTGGAGTCACGATGTAAAAAACATAATCATTTGTTAATTGCGTATGAGATCGATCAATGTTCGTCAGAAACACATCGTTTTAATATATCCACCTAATATTTATTTTTCAGTAGATCAGCGTTACAAATTAAAAAAAAATAAGTATCTACCCGCTTCAATTTTTTCTGTTTTATTAATTGTACACATCGCTTGTTAAAAACACATACATACTTATATCTTACAACGTCCATTTTTTTAGGTATGGTATCTAATCATTCATTAGTAAAAATATTTAAAGGTAATAATACAGTACTAAGCACTTTGGTTTATTTAAAAATTATCAATTAGGTACTCGAGTAAAACAATTTAATTAAATAGACATGAAATGTAAAAATCTTTATTAAGCCGAGTTTTATGTGTAGAGAAGGTAATATGTAGTAGAGTAAAGGAAAATTTTATAAGTATGTGATACGTTTTTGAAAAATTTTAATCAAGTAGTGGTACCTCTGCTGACCCCCACAAAAAAAACAGCAGTAGGTTACTAGGTACTTAATAAATCTTATTGCAAACTAAGTAACATAGCTTTTATTAAAACTTAATTCCACAGATGTGACAAAAATAGTTTGACAATTTTTCAAATTGGCGGTGGCTACTATTTTCAGGATTCATCTTGAAATATCAAATAGGATTCATCTCGAAAGATACCACAGTGAAATGAAACTATTTTGTCAATTACGTTATGTGACTGGTATAGGCAAAATGAGGGTCGTTTTAAAAAACTTATTCGCGTATATCTCAAAAACAAGACGTGATAGAAACAAAATGATGTATTTTGTTTCTATCACTGCCTACATAATGTAACTAAAAGAAAACTAAAACAGCAATCAGTTTTCAAGTATCGAAATCGTGTCACACATACACAATATAGGTATACTTACTTGAATAACTTGTGGAACTACTTATTTAGATACCTACCTACAAAGATCGATGTCGATGACAGAAATATATATTTGCAATGCTCTAAACATCAAATTGGTTGAGTGGAATTCCAGTTCATCACACTCACTCATCCATCGGCAATTATATATTTAACTGCGCTGGCCCTACATCCACGTCAATAAGTAGGTACCTACTTTGCAGAGCTTTTAAAGCACGACCTGAATTTATATAAAAAGTTTTTTAAATAACTTAAAGTAATCCTACATTAACTCCTGATGTAGACAAGTTGTGTAAAAGCCCCAAATATGCGTTACATTTTATTTTTGCGTCCGTCAACGAGCACACAAACAAATTCCATACATTAATCATCCGATTACACGACACAGTTTAGAAACTGCTGACACAATCTTATTTTTGGTGATCTTTTAGAATGAAGGACAAACAAATTGCTTTATCACATCAAGTCTCTTTCAAAATTGCCATTAGTTTGTTTATTATATAAAGTTGATGTTCTTATATTACAAAAAATCTTGTTTTTTTTCCTTCGATTTACTCGATTAATTTGTCTGAGCTTAGAAAGTAAAAAGCTAGTCATTGACTAACTACAATATTAAAGTTACCTAGGAGTGGCAATAAGGCCAATAGGTCGAGCATTTAGATTTGGAAACATTAATTTAATCTGACTAATTCTGCGTACCTACTTGTACGAGTCCTCCAAATCTTCCCAATTATTTAGTAGATAGGAAAAGAAAGCCCCCTACGTAAGAATCTGCATATCCTCTTCAATACAGTTTGTTTAAATATGTACCTACCTACCAAATTTTTGATAAAGGCACTTTCACCTGTTTGAGTTTAGTACTTTTGGCCATGCAAATCAAATCGTCTTTTAAACGATGTCTATCTAGGTCTAAAAATGTACATTACATTTTGTACTGAACCCTATAGATATAGGCAGGTATTGTAAATGCCTAATAAACAAATTCATTTATTTCTTCAGGCCAAAGAACTCAATAGTGACAGACGACAACTGCTGTTTATGCAATTTCGCTGGCGTCAAATACATGTCTAAGCTCCCTGCCGACGACATCATCTTTGCATCGTTTAACAACCGCGTGTTTGAAGTAAGTATTCTAACATTTATACCTAAATCTACTTAAAGATATAAAGACGTTCAAAAGAAGTTAACTGGACTTATTTTAGATGTCTTTGTATTCTCCATCCTGCATGCCATGAGTACCTACCATTTTAATTTTGCTTGCATAAATTATAAGCGTTCTCAAGCTTATAAATAAAATATACCACGGTTTCCATAATAAATAATTGTTCTAAAATATACATCCATTTATTGTTAAGTTGCCGTTCTGCGTGATAGCAGACCATGAACGAGAGAGCATCGTGGTGGCTGTGAGAGGATCTATTTCTTTAAGAGATATCTTCACGGACTTTACCGCTGGATCAGAACGATTTGAAGCAGATGGTAAGAAAATCACTATGTTATAACTGTCAAACTACTAAGCCAATTAATTCATGCTAACGAATTACAGGAAGACCTTACTGGCTCTTCGCCATGTGTCTCTTATCTACATGCCTGCTTATGGCTAGTTGTGTTCGAAATGTGCATATTAATGTTAAAGAAGAATGTTCCTTTGTTGATGACTTGTGCGGACATGGACTAGCATAACAATCACAAAGTTGTTCCTTCATGTTTGTCCTCGTAATAGAACATTGGTCATAGATTCAGTGCATCCGAAAATGTTACCAAATGGAAATGGCATGTCATCAACAAAGGAACATTCTTCTTTATCTGGTGGTCGTAGGTCGAAGCGGCGGTAGCCTAATGGCTAAGGCATCGGTCTCGCAATCGTGAGGTCGCGGGTTCGAATCCTACCTATTAAACTACCGACGTGAACCCACTCCTAACACAAGCCATTGAGCTTAGCTGGAGGGGTTATAAGGATTGCTAGTAATGTGGGACCAAAATCCCACATTGCTAGTTATCTTTTTATAAAAAAAAAAAAGTATTTAAGTGAGAGGGAATGATGAACTAACTAACTTAACTGAAGCCTCGGGTACTAGCTTCAAGTAAATGCAGCCTCCCCGCTGCTGTCCCTGTCAATCTTGGTACTTATAGCCGCTCCCTGTTCTTGCTGAAATTGCAGAGTAATGCTTAGATAGCAAAATTTTAGAAGCAAGCAACTTTAGATTTAAAAACTTTTTCCATGCAGGTTTACCAGAAGATACGGCAGCTCATAAGGGCATGTCGATGGGCGCGGCGAAGATGTTGAAGCGACTGCTACCTGTTCTCGACCGCGCATTCCAGCAGTATCCTCACTATGACCTTGTACTCACAGGTACCTAAACAAACACTTAATAGTACTTTTATAAATAGGAAAATGTGTCTTTTAGTTTGTTCCTTGTTCTTCCATGAATCAAACAGGATTTACACAAATATGATTTATGGATAAAATATTCGAGATATTAAGTCCTATTTTTTATCGGGGTAGTTTAACGACCTTACGAAGTTTTTAGAAACAGCTTGTGCTCGACAGCTTGACGCATTTTTCTAAAGATCGCACCATCAAAACTTTCGTGTAGTCACGTCTTCTCTTCCTATCCGTTCCAAAAAATAGTGTATTTAGTGTTCAGGGTTCATAATTATAATCTATATTAATATTATAAAGCTAAAGAGTTTATCGCGATAATCTCAGGAACGTCCGAATTGAAAAAATATGTTTTTGTTGGGTAGCCCATTTACCGAGGAAGGCTATAGGCTATATAACATTACGCTACGACCAATAAGAGCGGAACAGCAATGAAAAATATTGCAAAAACGGTAAAAATTGACGCATACGAAGTTGCGCGGGTCAGCTAGTATACCTATGTTTGTGAGTTTCTTTATTCAACTTCTAAAAAAACTGATAGACTTATTGTAAGAAACGTGAAATCGGTGAGGTTAATTTAAAAAATAATGTGACTGAGATGTGATCAAAGAACTTGAATCTCTTCTGATCGGGTCAATATTGGCTCTCTCAAAGTAGACCTACTTTTTTTAATTTTCCGAATAATATATTCTTGTTTAGTGTATGACTGTCATTATTCTTATTTTTCCAGGTCACAGTCTCGGCGCCGGAGTAGCCGTATTAGTAGCTTTAAAGTTAAGGCCGAGGTACCCGCACCTCAAAGTGTTCGCGTTCTCCACACCAGGTAATTTCATTCTTCATTCTTCCTCTGTGGCGCAGTGGGAATGTGTCCAACTGAGTGGTCGTGGATTAGATTCCCACTCGGGACACCACTTTGTGTGATCCACAAATTGTTGTTCCGAGTCTGGGTGTACTTTGTGTCCGTGACTTATATGTTTGTAAAGTCCCCCGCGACACAGGGCTTGTAACCTAATGAGGGAGTCGTATTTATTAAAAAAAATCTGGTATTCACCTTAGTATACAAGATATTTAAGCAGTAGATTACCTTCGCTTAATTTTTGGAGGGAGAGCTTGAAGTTGTTTAGGAACCTAACGTTTTGGTTTGAAGGGCAGGGAAAGCGGAGGGGGTACCTTTATTGAGGGTAGATTTTATGACTATTTTTAGGGGTAAAAGTTTGGGAAAAAAAATCGCTCTTACATGGATCCGCTTACTACATAGTTAACTGACTGTTTGGGTATTTGTTTGATGTGACCTGTTTTTATTAACACTTTCCAGTTTTTATAAGTGCTATATCGTCAAATCATTGACGTCAAAATTCCAGTTTTAAATTATAGGTAGATAAGTATAACTCAATAAAGATAAATCAAGTTTATCAAGTTTAGATTTGTTTTGAAACATTTAACTTCATTAATTTGCTAGTGTTAAATTAATACTCTACTCGTATAATAAACCTTTAATCGTATAATTTATTTTCATGAGAACTGCGAGCTAGGATTACTAGGTTAATGAGTTTGTTTTTTTTTTGTACGCGTTCATCGTTTTGGTTTTTTTCAATTAGGAATTAGATAGGTATCAATAGTTATGATAAACATCAAAACATCCGGAATCGGATCTGACAAATCGTCATTTTAATGACCAGGTCATTAAAATGATCTTTTGTCAGATAACCTGAATCAGGAATCGGTCTCAACCAATCCAAACCTAATAGCAATGGACGATAATTTAACCTCTGTCCCAATATATACAAATGAATGTTTGTCTGTCTGTCTGTATGTCCTCTATGCGTTTCGAAACCATTGATCAGATTGTGATGAAACTTTGGCAGGGTGTTCTGGGTCCGCCCGCGAATGTTGCTGGCCAAAAAAAAGCCAGGCCAGGGTCACTAGTTTTAAATAAACCATAGGTTCACGCTAAGTAAAAGTATTCTTTTTTAATAAATGCTTTTGAAACTCTTCGTCGTATATTATTTTCTAAAAAAACGAATTCAAATATTCGTCAACATTTTAATCTCCTTCCACGCTTTGAGGTTTTAAAAGCTTAAAGTATTATTTCAGGAAAACCGTTTAGACATGATTTGAATACTACGAAAAATAATATTCCCTTCTTTTTCAAATTTAAAGCCTCAAAATGACGGTAGCAAAGGGTTACCTTATTTATTTTTATGTATGAGCTGCCGCGTCCGTGTTCTGTGAAAATTTATTCCCTCGTGAAAAGCAATGGTCTGATATTTATTATGTCTACCTACGCAGTAGCTGTATGAAATCTTACAATCTTGTATGTAAGTATATCAACAGCCTGTGAAACACGAAGGATAAATGTAGCAATCATTTTTTACTGCTAAGATAGACGGCAGTTCAGACTCGACGTTGTAACACTTTTATATATTTTTTCCCCGTTGATAAAGTTTCCCTTACATCAGAGACGAAGGGTTAACAATTTTGCTGAGGTAATTAGGTACCAAAATATATCATGCTGGACACGATTATTTGTGCTTATAATCTTCAGTAATTCAAAGGGAATCCGAAAATCTTTCTGTTTTGAAGGACCCTTCGTCACTACCTTACATCCAGGTACTATAAGCTTAGGGGTGGCAGAATGGTCTAACTGAGTTTATGTTATTCAAACACGTCAACCGTAGATAGTGGATGCGAGAAACTAAGGGCCGATCTCACTAACTTATCAGCCGTTAACTATCTGTTAAAATAGCTAACACTGGTAGTGAAACTGAAATTTGTGTCGTCGATAGATAGAAAACTTTTCGGATTTTTTATCTAGGTATTGACGGTCATCGAAACGCACAAATGTCGGGCTCGCTACTAGAGCTAGCTAGCTATTTCAACAGACTGTTAACGGTAGATAAGTTATTGTTACTGATGAAGATGTTTTGCGTACTCCTTTTAACATATTAATTATATTATATATTGTCATAACTTGGAGTCCATTTTCTACGGTTACGCTTTAAGCCCTTTGGGGCTATACCTTGTATGGGTTCTCTACCCATACAAGGTATAGCCCCAAAGGGCAACACATCAATTTCTCTAGTGATACTGATCTGTGGCTGACTAACTCAGGATAATACAACTCCCGGAATTTCAAATATTTAAATAGGCACTTGTTAAATAACATATAATCCTTTACATTCCAGCTGGTCTAATAAGTCGTGAAGCAGCGCGATTCACGGAAACCTTCGTAATGACGGTGGGTGTTGGAGACGACCTAGTCATGAGACTCTCCGTGCACAGCATCGAGAACTTAAGGACCAAGATCATACAGACAATACACGCTACTAAACTACCTAAGGTAAGGAGCTAGGTACCTCCTCAATATTTAAAAACAGTATTTGCGTATTTTGTGTCCCAAACAGGCTCGTCTATGAACAAACCACGTTCAAAGAACCAGAGAAGTTAAAGAAGCTATTGAGAAGACTAAGAAGACTAAGAAGTTAAACAAGCTATTGGTATCAAATGTACAAAAGCTTGCTTAGCTATTGCGTTCGAATAATGTGACAGCTGTTGAATTCCGTAGTTTTTGCCCTAAAAACATATTAGAAAAACTATTCGAAAGTAGGTACAGTTTCTGGTGTGTTAACCACAAACTGCAACTCATCGATCTTGATAATAAATAAAAATCATTACTTTAAAGATCGAAGTAACTTACCAAGAGAATAAAATACTTCATCCTAATAACTTAACTAGGTTTACCTTATTATGGCTCGCCCAGTCTGTTCATTCGCCAGTTTCAAATTTATTTTCCCTCTAGTTTTTCACAAACTTTCGTTTTGTCGTTTGTCTAGTTTTTAAATCACAAAGTTTCGTTCTCTCGTTACTCTGTGCATCCGCCTGTTTCTAGTTTATTTTCTATCTAATTTTCTTCTTTGAATGACAAAGTCTCGTTCTTGTCCAGTTATCACGTATTTCAAGTGTATACACGTTAAACGTTTTGCTGCCATTCTTACAACTCTTGTTATTTATTCTATGAAGTTGATAAATTGTTTTTTGTTTTAGTACCGGATAATGCTGAACGGCTTTGGCTACGCGCTGTTTGGTGTCCCAGCGCGCGACCTAGAATCAACATGGCGGCGGCCGGAACAGCTGGAAGCGCATCACTCGGATGACTCAGCTGACGCGCTCTTGGTTCACAGCGTGTCCACCGTGAGTGCTGTCAGTTAACCATTCTTTATACTATCTACAGTGTGCTTCTGTGTCCTGCTTTCGATGTGGTAAGGCTTACGTGTATATGTACCTAACTGGGCTCAAACTTCTCATTAAAATCTTAGTTCCAAATTCAATATCTTGTAATCGATTAAACTCAATCGACATAAAGTCTTTAAAGGTATATCTATCGATAAGGCCTTTTGCCATCGCATCAAAGTTGCGAAGTAAGTATACCGAGAACACTTAACTTCAACACATGTCGATGGAATCCAGTAGATTATGGAGCACCTTTGCACACTAGAGTGGCGACATTTTATATTTACCAATAGTTTCAAACCAAATTAATATATTCGTCGAAACTTTTTCTTTTGATGTTTCATGTTCACCTTTAACCTTTTGCAATAAATGAATCATAATCATCTCAAAAATATTTTTGGTTTTATTTTTTTTATTCGTCAACACTTTTTATAACTATGGGCACTTCGTGTTGTTTAGCTTTTGATGTGTTGATATTTGTAACGTTTATTGTGTCTTTTATTTATAACTGTTCCATGGAATCATAGATCCATGGAATTACACATTAGGACGATTACCTACACTATGACAACGATACTTTCTCATAATCGGGACGAAAATAGGGACCAATATTATATGCTTTAAGGTATCTAACAACTTTTTGCTCCGTTATAGGGTTGCTTTCGATGTCTGATAGACAAGGCTTGTATTACTTACATACTCTTTAATCCCGACAAGGCATAAACTTGACCAAATTATTGGAGCAGCTGCGAACTGTCATAATTTGACAGTAAATTTAAAATGGCCTTGAAAGTGGCTCTTATCTGTGAGGAATTAAGTTCAGGTTAAAAATAATTGAGGGTAGAAACGCATTTTAAATTTTAGATGCATAAAAATTTGCTACGAGACGGGAAATCAAAGGCGTTAAATTTAGGTCAAAAGTATCTCATAAATTGAGGGTAGTTGCGAAACTGTCGAGGGTAGTGGTGTGTGGTCCTCTACATATTGTTAGATGTGTCTTCGTCCATTTAAGTCTAATGGTAAATGTTATTCGTCTGGTTCGCCCAGCAGGCCAAATCATACAATTTCGTGACCTAGCAATCAATTAACAGTGACGTTGCCAGGCGCGGATCCAGAATCAGTAGGCCTACTCTCTTTCTTTAAAACGAAATTCATGAATTTTCGTTTCCTTAAATTTCTTAAGTTTACGGGGACTATTCTAATATTTTTTTGGATAAGCACAAGAAGTTCGAACTCTTGCACGATTATCTGGAACGAGTAGATTAAATAGATGTTGACGTTGTATTTCACCACCTCATTTTTGACCGAAACTTCGTTTTCATTGAATTAGAGTAGGCCTCCTGATCAGATCCTTTATTCTGAGGGGGAGGGGGGCAACAGTTGACTCAATCGGTCAAGTGTGAGTTGCTCGCAAAGGAAGTGCATTTGATTGCCTGTCAAAAATCTTAAATTCCCCAAAAAACAAGATCATTCAGTCGAGTCTGGCGAGGCAATTGCCCCTGTTGCCCAACCCCTCCCCCCACTCATATATCCGGACCTGGACGCTGCAGTTAAGTTCAGTTTGAGCGCTAAATGACATTCTCATAATCTCGAATTGCTTGTAAGCTGCACTTGAACTGCGGTTTGTAACCTGATTTGTATACGTAAATTAGCACGCAGACATCTGTATCAACCCGTCGCCAAATAATATGTTGTATTATAGGAGGCGGCACTGGTGTCACGTGACGTATTCGCGCGGAGGTTCTCGTCAGCGCGACTGTTCACTCCTGGCCGGATCTTGCACATCGTGCGACGCAAGCGTATGGGCATAGAGAAGTAAGTTTCTTCCTACTACTTACCTATTTTAGAACGTAAACAGATTTACAGACAGCTTTGATTATTTAACCTTCTGATATCTCCGGGCGGATTTATATGACAAACGAACTTAGATTTCTAGTTATATATACATTGGTACGACCGACCATTTGTCGCATTAAATCAACCGGGGCGGTCAAAAAGCTAACAAATATAATTTGCTTCTGGAAATATAGGTAATATCTTATCACCAGCGTGAGACTTGCACGCGAAATCTTATTGTAGCTGACAACAAAAACTACGAAACTTACGAGTAATTTTATCACTTTATTTTCAAATCAAGTTTAGAAGTAAGTGCAAAGTAGTAGAAATAGAATAAATTCATCTAATGTTGAATTGCACAGGATCGCCACATTCAGTAGCTTGTTATATATGTATACATTGTAGTGTTAATATAATAGGTAGGTAC
Organism: Herminia tarsipennalis; assembly: GCA_945859575.2. Classification (NCBI taxonomy): domain Eukaryota; kingdom Metazoa; phylum Arthropoda; class Insecta; order Lepidoptera; family Erebidae; genus Herminia; species Herminia tarsipennalis. The sequence goes on from OX243840.2 coordinate 15,944,243, forward strand.
CTATTCTAGTATACATAATTTAGTTCCTAGTTACACCGCATTCACCGTAGCTAACTTGTAACGCTTATTTTTATGTCTGGCCAAAGTGATGAAGGAAGTGAAGAAAGGTAATATTATTTATTTTCTCTAAAATAAGACAAGCGTTTTTTTTAAACTACTTTATTTCAATTACTTTGTTACGCTTAACTAGATACCTAATGTACCTTTTAAGCAATTTCTTGCTTAAAAGGTACATTAGATATCGCCTTTTAAGCAAGATATTGCTTGTGTGATTAAGTGTAGATTTAAAAAAAACCCTTTTTTTTTAAATTGGTAAGTAGCAAATTGAAGCGCATATACCACTTGTTAACCCCGGCTTGTGTTAGGAGTGGATTCACGTCGGTAGTACCTATGGGTGAGATTCAATCCGCGACCTCTTGATTGTGAATCCGTTACCCTAATCAATAGGCTACCGCCGTTTTAGAAAAGGGTACAAGATAAGATTTAACCATTTATTTTACTAAAGCAGGCGCAGATCCATGAATGGTAGGGCAACAGGGGTAATTCCCCCCCCCTTCCAGATTCATGAATTTTCAAGTGTTTCTAAGTCACTCACACTCGGCCGGTGTTGGTTCAAAGCGCCCCCCCCCCCCCCCGCGCAGGACATGATCCTGGATCCGCGCCTGTACTAAAGCAACTAGAATGTACGATGTAAATTCCTTGGGGCAAACTACCAATCACACTTCACACCGTGAATTATGAATCACTGGAAACCCTTCGGTGTTAGTGTAACTGTTACACTAACACCGACGGTCTTTTGTTTATTAAAACATAACCTAGGCCAACATTCAACTAAATTAATTTTGTTTTAATATACCTACTTATATTCATCAATACTTCTCGTTTACAGAAAAGTTCGCACGACAGAGCCCACATACGAAATGCGATGGGCATGTCCCGAAGACTTCATGGAGCTGCAAGTGATGCCGCGAATGTTGCTCGATCACTTACCCGAGAATGTTCATCGTACCATAAAGACAGTTTTGGACGAGAGACACCGGTATAGGGTCACGCATACCGTGTAGATATGCCTTTAGGAATATAGGCGTATTTATGAGGAGCAGAATCTCAATAGTCCAATTGTGGAGTAGACTTGCTTTTAGTGGCACTTCAAACGCACTAATAGAAAAATCCATCAATATTATCTACTTACGCAAGTGTGTACACAGAGCTCAAGAATTAGAAGCACTAGAACAAATTAAAAGCTGTTTTATATAAAAAGCTGTACCTACCAGTATTCGCGAACTTTAAGTAATAAAGTGAAGTAGTAAAGTGTACACTCAACGGCACCATCGCATCGTCAAAGGCATTTAAAACAATTGGACTCTTTAGTAGTTAGATAAAGATTTGTACATCATGTGAAGTACGTGGATAAAGTACAAGACAATATCAGTTATTATGCCCGTGTAGGAACTAAGAACAAAATAGATATTTGTTTCTTAAAATCATAACAAATTTTGTGAACAATTGCAATTATTATTATGCCATTAATTAGTATTTTGAACGTAACTTGCCGAAGTGACATTGCCTACTTTGGGGTTTTAGATGACTTATGTAAATTCATCTATGCAACGTGGTCGACATTGCATTTTTGTTTAAGGGTACTCTCTCTCTAGCGATTTGTGTGATACGCACGGTTAGTTAATCCGGTTACCGTAGCTTTAGCACGAACTTAATTGTATATTCGTATACCTAGTTATCGCAATATGACATAGAAGCTAGCGCTCCGTGCGCATATTTAGAATTAATAAAATACGAGAGCTAACGTCTTTATTTGACATGTTCTATAGTATTCTAATGTATAAGGTCAAAATGATACTGAGAACTTGTGTAAATGTAGGAAGATATTTACTGTCGTATTTTAATTCAAAATTCGATCAATGACAGCTAGTTTTATGCCATTTTGTTACAACTATAGATACGATTACTATACGAAGATACAGTTAAATTCGTGCCAAAGTTACATATCACATTGCAATCGTACAGATCGCTATTGAGTTAATGCCACTAGTATTAAGGAGGGGCCATTCGGATACGTATATAGTGGTCAGGTAGACAAAGAAATTAAATCATAGTAGTAAACTGCTAAGTTTATTAATTATATTTGGAAATCTAGTAGAGAAGTGTTACAAAGACAACTTTATTTTTAAGAGAAACGAGTTTGTTATAATTATTTTATATTTTTTGCCGAACTATGACATGACATTGTGATTTCATTTTATTGTTCCTAAGCTACGTGACTCATATACTTGTTATATCTATGAATCTTTTGTACATAACTATATTATATTACTCAGAATTTCAATATAATTGATATTATTGACAATCGCGGTGTCAAAATTAGTAGTTAAAGAACCTGTGAGAAGACTGTGATGATGTTAGCATGAAATTAAATTTAAGAGATATGTTTGTGGATGTATAAAAGTGCTACGATGGTGGCTATATTATTTTGTACATAATTATGTAGAATAAATTTACTGTTAAGTTTCTAAGATGAGAGGTTCTGAAATACTGTAATACACATTAATACGAAATTATATTGCATATTCTGAATATATTTATCAATAAAAAACCTTCCGAAATCTTTTAGCACTGTACAGCTACAGCCAATTTGTAGTACGTACCTACTTTGATAATAAAACATGTTGATTCGATAAATTTTATCTACATATAATCAAAACGATTGCATCCAATCGATAGATAACAATTACCTTTTAGATATGATACGATTTGGATGCCAGGCAAACCTACCTAATCAAATGAGATTTCCCATACATTAAAACCTATTACAGGGTAGAAAAGGACGTAATCCATAACTAGCTCACCTGTGGCCACTCCCAAATAACGTGGCTTTCTATTGGTAAAAGAACTTTCAAAATCGGTTCAGTAGATCCAGAGATTACCCTACAACCTCACAAACTTTACCTCTTTATAATATTAGTATAGATAATATACATTTCAATATCGAATTACCTTTATTATTTTTAGGGAAGATATGATTATTGGATCGAAATGTAATCTATTTCGTATTAGTGTATTTGGTTTTATGTCAAAATCGATCGGGCATCGTGTTAGAAGGTATTATCAGAACCATTAGGGAACTATACCTCGTCCCAGTTTGTAACATATCAACGTTTAAAACGTTATTTCTTATCTTTTATTTCATTATTTGCTTTAAGGGCGTATTCACGCAATAAATTATTTTGCTCAAATATGAAAGCAATTCATTTATTTAAGACTTTTAAAATTATACTGCCAAAGCATTATAATTTTGTTTAGATACCGTTACAAAAACTCTTAGAATGACTGCAAGACTTCCAAAAAGGTTCATACTTTTAGATTGAATAAATGCATTCTGGACGTTTAAAATTAGGTAAATACCTTAATACTAGATATACCGGGTCTGTTCTAGATAAAAGAAATAGTGGAAAATATTTTTATTACACGTCTCTATGTTAAATTAAGACTTGCAAAACTACCGTAAGTACAATAACTAGACCGTAGAAGTAGCTTACAACGTTACCGAAGTCAATTATGTAATAACTATCTACATTGCATAATAGTTATATATTTAAGTAAGTATAAGTATAAATTATTTTCATCGCTTAACACCAACCTGCAAACACCATTTCGACGGCTCCACACGTCAGCCCCAACGTTGGTTCCAACTAGAAAATAGCATTGGCGCCAATGTTGGGACGAGCGTTATTCAAGATCCACACGTTGGACGAGTGGCGTTGGGATCAGCGTTGAGGCCAACGTCTGGAGCCGGTCTTAGTAATTTTATAAATGTATTAGATATATGATGTATTTTTGTAAACTTAAGAATATATAAAAAAAGATTACATTTCTTAGTCACCAAATACCTACTTATTATGGTACTTGATAAATATTATGTATATGTTCTTAAACTTTCAGTATATGTACCTACACATTATATATTATTTTATAAGCAACGGGTCTTAATCGCGTAAATCTTTTAAGGCTTTATTTTATTCGCCGACGTTCCGCCTATTACTACGGCCGTGGTCACTGGTAGACTGGTTCATAAAATAAAGGTATTTAGCCTTGAAGTATTTACGAAATCAATACCCGTAGCTTAGAAAATTATTACCTAAGGTTTATCAAGTTTTTTATTTCGTTTTCGTTTAAAATCGTAACAAGCTATGTTGGAAAAGCCCCGCCTATTATTTATAAGGTAAGGCGATAACTATGGTCAATGTAGCCACATATTAAGGAGATTTAAAAAAATAAAATTGTAACTATGACAAACCTAATCTTAAAGTCGCAAAAAGTATTGAATTAGTTACGCAGGTAATATTATAATGTGAAATTTCTTAATTAAGTAACAGACAGTATTTACCATACATTATTCCTTTATTTTCTAAAAAACAGCAGTGGTTTCAAAGCAACGGCGCGAGCTGGCCAATCAATTCCCCAATGATTATGGTAGATTTCAATTAAAATTTCTTAAGTCTTGCTTGCATTCGAATAAGTTTATAAAAATGCATCTCGATAATTTAAGTAGGCCTCATTATAATTAAATGAATTGACATAGGGACCTACTCATTCACTTTTAGACTCTACTGTTTTACTTCATGTACATAGACATACCTACTACCTGAACTTCGGGAACAAAATTATTGTGACTTGATAAAAATATACTCTGACTACACTTTCTAGATGGTATTTTTTGTAAATAAAGCATTTACTTCGAATAATTTACATTCCAATTTGTATTCTGTAGTCCTCAGTCCGTCGCCTATGATGTATCGATATGAAAATATGAACTGATGTTTGCTTTAAGCCTGGGATACACTAGGGGACAAATAAAACGACGAAGTTGCAAAACATGTTGACCTAATTACAATCATGTTTCGCGTCACGGTACGCTACATGTTGCGGGACACTTACCGACGTTACAGCGTCACTCAGTCGAGTGTTGCACGTCATGTTTGTGATACTTTGTCTCCCAGTGTAGTCATGGCTATAATAGTGGAGAGTTGTGTTAGATTTTAATATTCTTCGGGGTACATTGTGAATTTCTGCATGTTTATATTTAAGATTTTTGTTCATTTGGTACCGATATCTATTCAACATTAAAAGTGATTTAACTGGTATTGCCTTTATAGATAAATATACAAAGGCACCTTTCGTATTAGTTGGCAAATTGCAGATTTTAAATGTATGCCACGAACCATGTTTCAGTTATTATATAGTATTATATTGTCTTTGACCGGTTTGCAAGGGGTATACCAAAGACCCAGTATAGGTACTCAAGACAATAGGTATAATTTAAAAAAATCTATGAACAAATATTGGCCAGTACCTAAAATATTTTTTGTTATTATTTCATAGGTTATGATATTGGGTCGTATCAACATACCTATATATAGGACAATCTCAAGTACTAAGTGACAAGTTGTTAATAGTTATAAATATTTTATCATTCAGTATGTTTGTATATACCGTTGTTTTATGCGTTCAGTACCTATGTTACTTAATTCTTTTATTATTTGTATTTTTATATAGTTTACAAGAATGGTACTGAATTGCGTGTATGTTCAAGTATTAGAAGGACTGAGGTTCTTTTCACTTGTACCCTAAATTAGGGCTTTATAATCTCTTTCACTTTATGTAATAGAGTATAGCCAATGTCTTGTGTTGGGTTTTGTTTTAATTTATAAATAAAAATCTATTTTAAGTATTACTTTGTTTTATTATGAACTAATACATAATCTAACTGAAAAGTGAACGAAACATCCGATATGGTGAAAAATATGTTGAAGCGATATATTCGGAACAGAAGTCTACAAAAAACCCTCCACGCACTCAAACAAGCATCAGTTGATTAATGCCATATATAAGTCTATGTAGATGCCTAATATGCATCGGTATTTTCAACACATACATAACCAGTCAACACGGTATCTCCATACCTCTTCACATTTCCTGTGAGCCTAGTACTTTAATTCCTGTGCCTAATATGCATGCTACACACTGACCTGTATGTATACTACTATAAGAGGTCAGTGATGCTACATCATGCGTCAGTCGTATCTTTCTTTATATCTTCTCTAATTCCTGTGAGACTAATACTTCCGGTAATATTCATAATACTCGTCTAACGTCTTTTAAACATATAAGTCGTGCTTATATATATGTTACATACACACAGTAGGTTCGTCGAATACGACAGCGATAGCTTTACACTTCCTGTTATCTTCTGTGAGCCTAATACTTCTGGGTAAATTTATTACTTTATTTAGACGTCATTCGACTGCGTCATGCTATACATAATTATGTGTGTGTAAGGTAGGTAGGTATTCGTATTACTCTCGACACCCCCAACTGTCTTCTGTGAGCCTAGTACTTCTGGCAACGATATACTGTACTGTATATATTATACTGTATTCAGACGTAATTTGACCATATATTGAGCTGGTAACGTAATAAGCTACATTACACTTTCGATTAACCTAGTTTTCGTAAATTTTGTTGAAAATGACGACGACTATCTTTTTTTGCGAAGAAGAAAGAGTAAACAACACGAAACAATCTCAAGGTGCAGCAAGAAATACCGTAGTAATAAAAAAAACTTCTCGATAGAAATACATTTATTCATATTAACATAACAAAAGTTAAGCATTACAATATTAAGATGATACACACTTATAAAAATATATCTAAATTCATCAGTCGAGTCAGAAACTTATCACAGCAATCGATTTAAATTACGTTTTTAATAAACTTTGAAAAGAAAAATAACAAATTTAAACGCGTGGAAGCAATTTAGAAACATACGAAGATATTTGGTATAATATATTATTCATTTAGACTTAGGTTTAATTAGATTAATTATACGAATGAGCATTGATACTTAAACTGTCATTTGCATCATTAATGATGACGATGGAACAGATTACCGTTTCAGTGGATATCATCTGCACAAGTTGCGAAGCTCTGTCATAGCGGTTTGAGACACCGTAGTCTTGTTTCTTTCCATTTTGTATCTGCAACAATGTATGAAGCAATATACCAATTTGGTTGCCCATTAGTACTATTTTTATTTGTTTCATTAATTTAAAACCTCTAAATAGCAGATGTAATATTTTTTTAAAATAAAAAACAAAATAAATTTGGCACAGACTGTCCGTTGCCCACTCATTGACGTAGAGAACAGGACTGCGCCATTACCTTAGAAAATTGGCCCCTCTATAGAAAGAGACAACGCTATTTGTAGACAATATGTGAAAAAGAGACAGGGGACGCTTTGCAGTCAATATTAACTTTGTTAATTGAAAGGGGTGGTGCGGTCCAGGTCTATATGTCAGTGGCCTCACCACACCACTACCATACCTTTCTGTTATTATTCATCATTTATACAATACATGCGTATTATTTTTATAGAATGCAAAGCCATGGGTTCTCTAGGGACGAGTTTTTTTTTACTTTGTTAACTAAATTACAATATTTATTACATTATAAAAATATATATATTACGGGTCTTAATCGCGTGGATAATTTAAGGTAAAATACCTTTTTTATTGCCCGACTTTTCGACCGTATTGCAACGGCCGTGGTCACGGGTAAACAATGACAGTCTACCCGTGACCAAACTTTACGTTTGATGGCAAAAAATTATACATGTGTTAATTTTATTTTAAATAAGATAATACCTATGCTATTTGAGAATTAGACCCCGTAATATCTGGTGTGTTAAAATGAATCATCTGATACTTTTTCATAAGAGTCGTAAAAGAAGGTTAAAGAAAGGTGCCAGATGATAGGCACAAAATTACGTACGTAATTATAAATCTAACTGCAATCTACTAAGGGCGGTAACAATGCGGTATTTTGCTACAATTAGCAATATGTAATCTATATTAATATTATAAAGCTGAAGAGTTTGTTTGATTGAACGCGGTAATCTCAGGAACTACTGGTCCGAATTAAAAAATATTTCACTGTTGGATAGCCCATTTATCGAGAAAGGCTATAGGCTATATAAAATCACGCTACGACCAATAGAAGCAGAGCAGCAATGAGAAATGTTGCAAAAATTTACGCAGACGAAGTTGCGCGGGACAGCTATCTACAATATGAAGAAAGACCTACCTCCAAGTTACCGTTAAGATTTAAACAACAATTCTGAAATAAGTTATTTTTTTAAACAGTTTACCTGTTGAGGAAATCATGCGCGACATCAGGTCTGTAAGCAGCCATATCTCTAAGATATGCTTGATCATTGGCAAGAGTACGTCTGTATGCCAGCTCGCGCCAGGCCTCGCCGCCGCGTCCAGCCAAGAGCACCAGGCCTTCCATAAAACTGAAAATGATTAATCAAATTACTTTCAATGTTGATAAACTTTCGCGATTTCTACACATTATAAAATGATGTATACTACGGGTCATAATCGCGTGAATATTTTAAGGTAAAATACCTTGTTTATTGCCCGACGTTTCAACCGTATTGCAACGGCCGTGGTCACGTGTCTCTCTTAAGGTATTTTACCTTAAATTATTCACGCGATTATGACCCGTAGTATACATAATTTTATAAAATTACTTTCATATCGCCAGTCGGTCAGGTTGCTCTGAGTGAGTAAGTTAAAATCGCATCTATCTGTCCCTCTGCTATATTTTCATGGCTAAATTGTTGAACCAATTTTCATGGGAATGGGGTAGATTGTATTCTAATAAGGCAATAATACAGTTACTATCAATTTTGTATAGTTATTCAATCAGATTTTTTGCATAATGTACGCTAAACACTAATTTTTATGTGTTAATTGTGTTTTTGTGTTTCAGTATTTCTAAAAATACCAATGTTTAAAAGTCTATAGAGTGTAAATTTTTCAGAAAAAATCGATGAATATGTTAAAATGTTCCAAAAAAATAAATTATTCGTACACAATATAACATGATTACACAAAACAAACCATTAAAATATACACCGTGAAATGTAGTCGTTTTGTAGCCGAAAATTTTGAACTCCACATCAATAACCCAATCCATAAAAAATATCAGTTTGAAAAAATATTAACATTTTTTTTCAAACATTACAATCAATGCTGCAGAAAATAAATGAGAACTTGTGGTAATGCTACTCGATTTCACGTAATAAAAATACTACGCGAGTAGGTAATGAATGACAAGAAAGCCGCCGCCGGCCACCGGGCGTTCAACAACCCGGTAGGTATTGGCACGAGGCGAGGCGGAAACGTCGAACGCTTCCGAAACACGAAATCAAAAATCGAACGCACCCTCCCCCCGACCTCCCTACCCCGCGTGGCGAGCAAACGCCCGCCGACTCTGGCGCAGCCTACAGGCACATTATAGCGGCGACCTGCGCGCGAAAAGGTTGCTTAATTGCATTGTTTACGTTGCTGCTCTAAATCATACGAAAGTGCAGTGTATGCGTACCTAGACACTCAGTTTGATGACCAATGAAACCGGCCGTGGGGCGGTTCTGTGGCTTGGCCGCCGAGGAGTCCGAACTTAAGGCCTCTGGATTTTTATTAGTAGACTAGTGTACACTCGGGAACGCAAAAGTCGTAATAAGTTACGCAGTGTGATAGTAGCTTTTGATTTGATAAAGTGAAAAGTGATAGACATGCTAAGAAAACGAAAAGCCCAAACCTTACACGTTTGTGTAACGAACGCGATGGATTGCACATCGGATAGATGCTTTGCTACAGGTCAGTATAAATAAACTTGTACATAAACTTAAACTTTGTTAACGTTGTAATTATTTTGACACAGCAAATAATGTTATTTTATCGAAAAGTAATGTTCAAAAGTAGGTATTCCAGACGGTCCTAAACTCATGTAAAGTATGCGAATTAATGCGAAAAAATAAGAGTATCCATTTACCTACGTAATTTAACCTAAACTAACCTAACCTGTTGATTAATAATCCAGTTTACTCATAATGAAAGAGAGACAAAACGTATAACATTCGTTACCCATATCAGCTGATTTTGTGACGCGCTATTTATTTTAATAAACTTTTACAGCTTCCCTATTGCCGTCCCTGCCATCTTAATGTATTTTAATACCGTGTTGTATAGTTACTAGTTTTTACATCACGTGTAGATTTCGGTCGGTTTAAGCGCGCGAAATCGACGTCGCTCGCACAGTTAGTACACGTACAGGCACAGCTGACGATGTTGCCTAGCAACGAGTAGCGCGGGCGACGACGCACGACGCGAGGAGTTCATGCTTATGTGAATGAATTCTCGGTCCACTACTATTACCGTACTCGAATAAATGACAATTGATATGTGAATTCCAACTTAGTCATTATTATTGTTGGAATTAATTTGTTTTATTTTTTTGGTATCTTTATTTATTTCAAGTTACCATGTTTCGATTCCAAAACGACTACAAATTCACGGTGTATTTGACCATAGAAAATCATGACAATGACAAAATTACAAAAAACAATGTGATATTGAGTCATCCACCCCAATATAAGGAGTACTTGAACCTTAGGCAAAGACAACCTAAAAAAATTAAAATAGCATACCTCAAATATTCACTGACAAGTTTATACAGCTGTTCTGTACTTCTGTTCAGTATGAGTCTAGTAGGCGAAGCATTTAACAACGATATTTGCAATGCAATTTGTTGCGCGAGTGTTGCCATTTCCCCCGCAAATCCAGTACATCCACCTTGAAGGTATAGCTCTGCAGCATCAGTACAATGGTTCAATGCGGTGTCTAGAAGAGATCTGGTTGAAACGTTGTCGTGAATTTGAAGCCATGCTGGCGGTTGGAACGGCTTTTTGGATGTTGCCTGAAACATTATTAAAGTAGGATTTATATACCGTTCGAATGTGGGAATGAACTACTATGGAATAACATAATTATCATTTCTTTATCATAATTACTCTCTTTGAAAGGCACGTAGTTCTTACTACGTGCCTTTCAAAGAGGCCTCTTTCGTAAGAGGGCTACGTGGCTTTTTATGCATGCCCGCAACACCCAAAACCTTTTGCCTGGATTCCTAAGATGCTGAGAGTCCAATTGTCATGCTGAGCTATACTAATATTATAAAGCTGAAGAGTTTGTTTGTTTGTACGCGGTCTAATCTCAGGAACTACTTACCCGAATTGAAAAACTCTTTCACTGTAGAATTGCCCAATTATCGAGGAAGGCTAATAATATAACATCACGCTACGACCTATAGGACCTGAGCAGCAATGAGAAATGTTGCAAGAACGGGGAAAATTTACGCAGACGAAGTTGCGCTCGACAGTACATTGCAACAACTGCGAAAATTATAAAAAAATAACTTCCAATTTCTCCCTTAGTTTTTTAGCTATATGAGAGAGAATGTACATGACCTTTTTTAACTCCAAATATAATAAGAAACAATAAATACCTTAGCAGCATCCAAAGCCATTTTCTCCAAGTCGTCAATTAAATTCAGGGCTTGTTTTCTTTTAACATTAGCCGCTTCCGCATACATATTGAAATGTAGGGCAACCATAATATAGGTGTCAGTGTCACCGGGACAGTGCGTTTTGAGGAAATCCAGTAATCCCTGTTTAAATTCTGCAATTTTATCCACTTGTTGGCCCAACATGTAATCAAATTGTCCTAGTAGGAACTCAAATTGATGGTTTTCGCGCAATGCCTGAAAAGAAAACATAGTTTAAACAATGCCTGAAAAGAAAACATAGTTTAAAATTCTATGTCAGTAGCAGTAGCGAGATCGAAAACGGCATGCTCTGCTAAACAGTATAATCTTTTGACAGTTTAAGATTGCGGGCGGCACGCTCTACTAATTGACATAATTTGTTAAAAGCCTAAGTCGGAAAGCATCATAATGACAATGCCACGAGCTAAAAAAAAGTAGGTTGGACAGTGCCAAGCAACTTTACACTTACTCCAACCGCAAGCTAGATAAGAAAGGCTGAAAAGTATTTCTTTAACGAAGGAGCTAAGCTTGATACTTTTGAGAATTATAATTACTAGAAGGATCTAAATAATCATAGTCGTATGTTGAGTGCCACGCTCTCTATGACGTACGTGCACGCCGAACACGCCTGCATGAAGCTACCAGTATTTGCTTGGCTGTTTGGAACTTCCTCGACAAAGTGACTTGCTTGGAACACGTAGGCACACTCGGTGTAGCGCGCCAGGCCGGTGAGCAGGCGCACCATGAGCCGCCAGGAGCGCGCCGTCGTCACGCTACGTATAAGTTAGTAGACTCACTTGGAACACGTAGGCACACTCGGTGTAGCGCGCCAGGCCGGTGAGCAGGCGCACCATGAGCCGCCAGGAGCGCGCCGTCGTCACGCTACGTATAAGTTAGTAGACTCACTTGGAACACGTAGGCACACTCGGTGTAGCGCGCCAGGCCGGTGAGCAGGCGCACCATGAGCCGCCAGGAGCGCGCCGTCGTCACGCTACGTATAAGTTAGTAGACTCACTTGGAACACGTAGGCACACTCGGTGTAGCGCGCCAGGCCGGTGAGCAGGCGCACCATGAGCCGCCAGGAGCGCGCCGTCGTCACGCTACGTATAAGTTAGTAGACTCACTTGGAACACGTAGGCACACTCGGTGTAGCGCGCCAGGCCGGTGAGCAGGCGCACCATGAGCCGCCAGGAGCGCGCCGTCGTCACGCTACGTATAAGTTAGTAGACTCACTTGGAACACGTAGGCACACTCGGTGTAGCGCGCCAGGCCGGTGAGCAGGCGCACCATGAGCCGCCAGGAGCGCGCCGTCGTCACGCTACGTATAAGTTAGTAGACTCACTTGGAACACGTAGGCACACTCGGTGTAGCGCGCCAGGCCGGTGAGCAGGCGCACCATGAGCCGCCAGGAGCGCGCCGTCGTCACGCTACGTATAAGTTAGTAGACTCACTTGGAACACGTAGGCACACTCGGTGTAGCGCGCCAGGCCGGTGAGCAGGCGCACCATGAGCCGCCAGGAGCGCGCCGTCGTCACGCTACGTATAAGTTAGTAGACTCACTTGGAACACGTAGGCACACTCGGTGTAGCGCGCCAGGCCGGTGAGCAGGCGCACCATGAGCCGCCAGGAGCGCGCCGCCAACAGCCGCGCGGCCAACGCTTGCGCTGAACGCAGCGCAGTCGCCACGCCCTCAGTGTCGCACGCGCACGCGAAACATTCATGTGCGACCACCAGCAGCTCTAGGCATATTATGTTCACCTGACAGTCAACAAAAGAGGTCTTTAATACCAAAGCAGTACGTGCAATAGCCGCCATAACTATGCAGTGAAAGGATATCATTTTAGGCACTCTTATATCAAAGTGGGTACACTAACTTTGCCGTATCCGTGGGCGAACTACGTTGCACAACTGTTTGTGCTATAGGTACCATATTTGCAATAAAAAGTCCCCGTGACACAGCCACTTGTGCCATGTAAACACACCTAAGATGTAAAGACAACATTTTTGTTACAATAGGTTTGCTGTTGATGATGAATAAGTTGCTGTTGAGAACTACTTTATTGTTATTGAGAATAAATATGTGAACTATTGAACAGAGGCGAAGGGTTAAAATTTTTCAAAGGTATCCCCCCAATACAAAATATACCCTCCGCCACTGCTATTGAAGTCAATTTTGTTGATGACCAATATTTAGTTTGTTCTCAACTGCAAGAAATAGAGTAACATAAAATTGACACTATCACGAAGAAATTAACATTAACCAGCCATAACTGTAAAATTATTGTACTTAACGATAACAACAACAAAACTATTACCAATACAAAAGATACATGAACATGCAACAAAATTAATCTCAACAACTACAAAGTTCTCAACAACAACAAAATCATCAAAATGTAGATGCCAATAATTATGCTATATATTAATTGTCATCTTAAGCCCCAAAACCAATCAAATAAATCAAAATTGTTTTATCAACGATAAAGAGAGTTGTTCTCAACAGCAACAAAATAGTTCCCAACTAATATAAAATTATTCTCAATAGCAACAAAACTAATCAACATCAAGGGCAACAAAATTGTCACCTAACCAGTGTTATACAGGTATCAAAATATAGTAATCAAAATAGGAAGCATGTACCTATAGCAAAAGTAGTGTTGTACCAACAATGTAGTTGGTCAATGGGTACTGTGGGAAGTTTAGTAGTTACTAAATGGATTTGTACTAAATTCTCGTCTTATCTTTATTCGACGTTGTAAATTCGCATATACTTTTATCATCACATACCTGTTTGGTAGACAGTTTAGCACCCTTAGTAATCTTCCTGATATTAGACTTGACTTCATAACGAATATGGATATTATTCTTATTGATCACATCAAACAAATTTCTCCTTGAATCTCTAGACATTTTATTCCCAGCTGTATACACAGTGGACACCGAATACACTGATTCAGTTTCAGCCGACATAATCGTTCCTTCTTCAGTCAAGATTGACTCAGCTTCATCGCCTTCCACGTTTTGATATTCTTCATCTATCAAAGTTTCAACGTCAAGACAACTGTCATCTAATAGATTATCAGGTAGTTTGGAAGTTCCCGTAGCTTTATATATCTTTTGGAAAGCCATTAAATGGTCGAGTATCAGTCTGCCGATATGACTGCAAGCGTCAGGACGCATATTGAGGAACATTTCAATGTCAGCGTTGAGCGCGTATCCCCATAAAGTATATTGGAAGTGTTCCTTTTGTCTGAATGTTGAGGTTTTAACTAGGTGAGGCGATATTATTGCGGCTACAATTTCTTTGCAAAGGTATTCAGCAACCTAAAATATTACCAAACATGATAAATACACTTGCAATACCTTATGACTATGATTACGAGCTCCTGAAGTACAAAATAACTTATATTTAGGTACACACGTCTTCCAGGTGAGTTTATTTATTTTTCTAAAGACGTCAACAGATTTAGTTATTGGTTTTAATTATGATTGAGAAATTGTTAGAATCGTTAAATGAGTCTGAATAAGCTAGGTAGACAAAACACTTAATGGGTTTGTGTGTTTTTTTTAAGTTTGGTTCTTGTTCTAGTTCTTGTGGCGTTATTTTTAGTTACCTGTTTGTTTGGTATATTGAAAGTTTTGAACACAAGATTAGCGAGCGACATTCGCGCTCGTCCGCTCACTAAGTTGATGAAGTCCACAGCTCGATTCTGATACTTAAGCACAGAGAGATAGTCCCAGCCGATCTGAAGAGCTATGCGGAAGTAACTAGCGACCTGGAAATTAATAATAATAATGTGATTATCAGCAAAGTGTAACCGCATCGGCGGCGGCGTAGAGACTTCCTGCTGTGAAATATTAAAAAATCAACTCTTTTCTTTGCCTTGCAGTAAATAATTGTATTCATGAATTTTATCCTTACTAGCGACACTATTGTTTTTTTTTTAATTACCCTATAGGCACTGTCCCACTTTCAGGCAAATATCACAACAATACCTACACTTCGAACCTCTCCGTCTGGCCTCTTTATTCTTCTACTCAACGGCAACCATTATAATGGTGTTCCCATAATATGGTGTTACCTAATAAATAGAATGTTGTAATAATATAACATGTTTTTTTTTTAAGTTTTCTTTTATTAAAATCGGCCCCGAGACTCTTTTAGCGTTATTCCTATTGCCTTTTGTTTCACATTTGGCCATCCACGCCTAATTAAAAGGTTCACCCTATTTACCTGCTTCGCAAGTGTCAGTCCACTCCGCACAGATAAAGCATCGAGAGCCGACAGCCGGTCCGCTTCCTCCCGGGCGGCTAAATGCGAGCTCTCTGGAACATTCTCCTGTTTCTCTTGTATCACCACTAGCTCCTCGAAGCTGGCGTCCGATACACCTGATACTGGGGAATACATGTTTATTACAAGTTTAAACGAATTCAATCTTAGTTCGTATTCGTGATACTGTATTGAATGCGGGATTTAGAGTCATCACAGAAAAACTACAACTCATGATTAAATGCTTTCATATAAAAAAAAACAAAGTCCATCGGCTGAACCAATACTTTTCCTAAACTGTCTTACCTAATACTAGTATTGAATAAAGTAACTATCTATATGAATAATAACAATAATAATATCTTGGGACAACTCACACAATGCTATCTGATCCCAAACTAAGCAGAGCTTGTACTATGGAAACCAGTTTATAATAATACCCTAATTTATAATCGCAAAAGGTCTAAAAGTCGTTAACAATAATGGTGGAAGGAAACTTTTTTTAAATTCAAATTTAAGAATTACTCACTCGACAATTTATTCTGCAACACGGGTGAAGAAATCACCAGCCGTAACTCTTGCGGCAGCTCATACGGCGAACAAGTTCCTTCTGCAAGCTTCAAACAAGTCCTAACTATCTGCACAGGGCATGCCGGGGGCCTATATCTGAATTCCGGAGGATTTTTGAACAAAGCTGACAAACGAAAAGCATCCACTAATAGCTTCAACTCTAAAAGCTGATTCATAACACGTCTCCAACTATCCACAGCCTCCGGTTCCTCTAATATAACAACATTTTCTATATTACTAACATCTGATTCAATTTCAATTTCATCGAGCATCATAGAAAACGGCTTTTCCGCATTCGCTTTACCAATCTTGCTGGATATACTCTGATCCTTCTGTCCGTTAATTATAAAGTGCATAGTGCTTTGGTAACTGTTTAGAAATATAGTATTTTGGGACTCGGTTTTAAAGTATGCATCCCACATGAGGTGTTCAATTTCCTCTCGCCTTCTGCCATATTCCAAATTTTCCTCAAACCAACTCATGATTATTCTGTAGGAATAGAACTTTTGTGCCGTATCAGAAATGTTGTTTACGTGGGCAACAAGAAATTCTGTGGCATCTTTGAACATAACAGATGACTTTTTAAACGCCTCGCTACATTCTGCGATAAATAGAGTTATAGATTTCTCGTCTAGTATATCATCTTTCACGAGTAAATTCTCGTACTTATGTGTCCATTCTGCTATCAAAATGCTGTTAACTGGTACGCTGGTCAGTCTAGCTATTTTGAGAGCTACGTCATAGTTTCTATTAGCTGTGTACATTTCGACGCATTCCAGGATGTATTGTTGGGAGTCGTCAGCTAGCATTTTGGATATATTGATTGCGAGTGATGTCTCCATCGATATTTGAAGAACCTCGTATAAAATTGAGAAGTTTGGCGTTGGTACTGGAAACAACAAGCCGTCTTTATAAGACCGCGACAGATTACGCGTTAGCATCGTCACTTATTACAGCAACACCACTCCGAGACAGAACATAACTTGATGTAAAGATTACGACTTCTAATCGTATGAGTTAAAGTAAATTTTAAAATAACAATTTAAAACTAGTTGATGTTGCTGCGAGCCACTTTTGCGAAAGAAGTAGGGTTATGTGTTTCGAGTCTAGGTATATGTATGTGTAAATTTTTTGGCAGCCTAAACAGCTCAATGGATTTTAGCTTGAGAGGTGTCGTTAAATTCGTCTTAGTTGTGAGAGTGACACTAGTTACTTTAAAATAAATGGCGTAATTTTGGCGCCAATATACTTTATACTTATGTGAAAAAAAAAAATTAACACCTATCTAAATAATTAACTTTAACGCGCCTATTTTAAAGTCGTAATGTTAATTGCAAGATTATTTTGAAAAACAAGAGCATGTCTACCTATTCTTGTTTTTTCTACCTAATGCTAAAAAGGGCAAAACGACTTACCCAATAATCCCTTCTCAAACTGGGTTACAGTCAAACATCTCAGAAACTCTCTCTGATGATAGGCACTATCAAAATTACTACTCAGTGCGATCTTCACGAGGGAAACTGAAACTTTTTGTAAAGACTCCTTAGACAATTGCCAAGGAGATCCAATACCGCCAACACTATATTTGCGTTGAGTATGCTGGAGAAAACTGGATAGAAGCTTCGTAGTATCATTGTCGAAGTTGTGGTGACGAATACATCGGTTAAGGAATGAGGTAAACATCGTTAGTGGACTGTCCTGAAAATATCGAATTAGCTTATTTTAATTAAAATTGCTTTAGACCGTGAATTTGCCCCGTGATCCCATTAGAGCAAGTTCCAGTTACAATCATAAAAACAGGTTGTAACATTTTCATTTCTACAGAATCCACATATGACACAGGCTGTGTCATCTGTGAACAAGAGGTAAATTAAACAATGCGTATGTGTTTAAGTTACCTCTTGCACGCCAAGATCGACTCTCGAAAAATTGTGGCTGTGATTAGAATAGAAAATAGAGCGAAAGTGAAGAAAAACTCTTATAGTAATTTTTATAGGCATCTCTTGCCAATTACTTTATGCGAGGGCCCAACTCGCGTGCAGTAAAGGATAGAAAAAAAAATGAGGTCTAGTAACATGGTCTAGATAGGTGGTTCGATTCCGGCCCCGGTTTGGCATACAGAAGTCTCGAGTTCGATTCCTGGGTCTGGACTTAACATTTTTCTATCTTTAAAAAATGCAGTTATTGTATTGAAAAACTCTTAGCTGGAGGAATCCTTTTTTTCAATTAGATTAGTAGTAGCAACATTGATTTGTTTTTAAACTTACTGGCATGAAAATAAGCATAGCTTCGTGGAGCGTTGCTACATATCCTTCAAAGAGGCAGAGTTCTGCAACTTTCTGGAACTGCTCAGCGGCTACATGTTGCTGCGTCATTAGCACCTGCAGCGCAGCTTGAGAGCGGGCGGTCGGGGACAGTGACGAGAGGATCCATTGCGCCCAAAACACTAGTACTGCGTTTGGCTGCAAAAAATGTTATGTGAAAAAACAAAGCAGAAGTTCACCTAAAACTTGTACACGCGTTTTCTTGCTGTAGGATCGAATTATATCTACTTTTTGATGATACTATTATATTATAGACACCAAGGAAAAAAAATGTAAACGATTTCGTTTACTGTCCTGTCATACGTTTTTCGTATCGTTTTTTCGTCAATTTCGTTAAGTCCGTACGAAATTTATATCTACCATATTCATCATCAGCCTATCGCAGTCCACTGCTGGACATAGGCCTCTCCAATTGCACGCCACTTTGTTCTATCTTCGGCTTCTCGCATCCAGCTCCTGCCAGCCGTTTTGCGTATATCATCACTCCACCTGGCCTGAGGGCGTCCTACACTACGTTTGCCAAGCCGCGGTCTCCACTTAAGAACTCGTTTACCCCAACGGTTGTCGGTTCTTCGGCTAATATGGCCAGCCCACTGCCACTTCAACTTGCTAATCCGGTGGGCTATGTCGATAACTTTGGTTCTCTGCCGGATCACCTCATTTCTGATTTTGTCCCTAAGAGAAAGTCGCTCAGCGGGCTATGGAAAGGGCTATCCCTTTCCATAGCCCGCTGAGCGACTTTGAACTTGTGGACCAGCCGTACCGTCAGTGTCCACGTTTCGGGTCCGTATGTCATGACGGGTAGGACGCACTGATTAAAGACTTTAGTCTTTAGACATTGTGGGATCGACGATGAGAAGACTTGACGTAGCTTACCAAACGCTGCCCAACCCAACCGAATTCTCCTGTTCACCTCGTCCTCGAAGTTGTTGCTACCTAACTGCAATGACTGCCCGAGGTACACATATTTTTGAACAACTTCGAGAACGGCGCCGTGCACCGCTATCGGTTCCGGTAGTACATGTTTATTGAACATGACCTTGGTTTTATCCAAGTTCATCCGTAGGCCGATGCGTACAGAGGAGTCAGCCAGGTCATTCAGCATCAGTTGCAGGTCCTGCAGCGTTTCCGCCATAATGACAATGTCATCTGCAAATCGCAAGTGAGAGATGTATTCACCATTGATGTTGATGCCCCGCCCTTTCCAGTGCAGCGTCTTGAACATATCCTCCATTGCATTTGTGAACCGTTTCGGGGAGATAACGTCCCCTTGCCTCACTCCTCGATGCAATGGTATAGGTTTTGTTTCCTGATTCTGTACTTGGACGGACATTGTTGCGGCTTCGTAGAGACATCTCATCACTTGGATATATCGCCAATCTACTTGGCATCGCTGCAGAGACTCCAGAACGGACCAGATTTCAATCGAGTCAAAGGCCTTCTCATAGTCCACGAATGCTAGACACAGGGGCTGATTATACTCCTGGGTCTTTTGTATAATCTGCCGCACTGTGTGGATGTGGTCTATGGTGCCATATCCGCTCCGAAATCCAGCCTGTTCCGATGGTTGGAATTCGTCAAGTCTTCGCGCAAGGCGGTTCGTGATGACTCTTGAAAACAGCTTATAGACGTGGCTTAGAAGAGAAATAGGTCGGTAGTTCTTCAGCCGGGTCTTATCTCCTTTTTTGAAGAACAAGACGACTACACTTCTACTCCACGCCTCCGGAGTTCTCCCTTCAAACAGGACAGCATTAAAGAGCTTTTGGAGCTCCCTCAGTACGGGTTTACCTCCAGCTTTTAACAGCTCTGTTGTAACGCCATCCTCTCCAGGGGCTTTTCCATTTTTCAGCTGCTTAAGAGCCAGCACGATTTCGTCAATGTTGACTTCTGGCAGGTCTTCGGTGTAGTGGCGTGTTAGAGTGGCTCTAGGACCCTCATTTTCAGGATCAGGTCGAGATGCATGCGAAGCGTATAACCGGCCATAGAAGCCTTCCACTTCGGAGAGGACTGCCGGCTTCGAAGAAACGACTTCTCCACTTGCTGTGGTCAACTTCGTCAGGTGGCTTCTTCCAAGAGATTGTACGAACACTTTTGACCCCCGGTTCTGCTCGATCGCTCTTTTAATCAAAAGAGTGTTGGAGCACCGAAGATCGTGTCGTATAAGCTTGTTGATCTCTTGGTTTAGAGCGCGCTTTTCCGACGAAGTGACGGGTGGGTTTTCACGTCGTTCCTTCATTAGCCCTAAAGTCCTTTCCGAAAGCTTTGACTTCTTGCCCTTACGCTGCATTTCACAAAATCTCGTACCTTCTTACCTGAGTATCCAAACCACATTTACGAGCTTCTGGTTTACGTCTGTTGTGGTTTCCATGGCAGCAAATCGGTTATCCAGGTTTGACTGGAACGCTTCGGATCCTATCATGGTTTGGAGCAAAGTAGGTCGAAGCCTGGACCTCATCAGACGGGCACGTTCCGCCTTGAAGTCGATATTCAGAGAGCCTCGGACAAGTCGGTGATCACTACCGGTATTAAACCTGTTGATCACGGTGACGTCTCTGAATATATGCTTTTTGTCCGTCATGATGAAGTCGATCTCGTTTTTTGTCACAGTGTCGGGGCTTTGCCACATCCACTTCCTTTTGGGCCGTTTCTTGAAAAAGGATTTCATCAAGAAGAGCCCCTCCCGTTCAAGGAAGTTGACTAGCATTTGCCCCCTATGATTTCTGTTTCCAAATCCATGGAATCCTACTACCAATTCGCTGCAATTTTGTACTCCCACTTTAGCGTTGAAGTCCCCCATAACAACGTTGTAGTGGGTCTTAGTGGTGGAGTGGAGGGCCCTCGATATGTCATCGAACATATCCTCCACTTCGTCGTCTGGATGTGCCGAGGTCGGTGCGTACACTTGCACTACCTTGAGGCTATACCTCTCGGTGAGCTTGATAATGAGGTACGCTACCCTGTTCGACACGCTAGACATTTCCACAACGTTGTCAGAAAGGGACTTATTTACCAGAAACCCAACACCACCTTGGGATTTTTGGTCTCCCTCGCGGAAGTACATAAGGTGGCCTGACTCGAGGGTTATGGTGTCCTCTCCCTCTCTTCGGACTTCACTTAACCCGAGGATATGCCACCTAATCTTCCCAAGTTCCACCTCAAGTTGTGCCAGATGCGAGTCTAGCCGTAGCGTGCGTCCGTTATACGTCGCCAGGGTCAGTCGGTTGTGGTGGCCTTCCGTAGCCCGGAGATTCTTAGCACCCCCCGCCACGCCGTTACCGTGGACGCCACCATGTCCAGGAATAGCGTGACTGCCGGGAACTGGGGGCCGTGGCCTTAGTGCTTTGTGCATTTGGGGTAATGCCCATAATCGCCACGCTGGGCAGGCGGGTTGGCGATCGCAGGGCGTAGCTCTCGCATCAGTGACGCTGCTGCCCGTCACTGACCTATTACTTTAGCTACGCCTTAAATTGGGATGGTTATACCGCCACCAGCCGGTCGCCAGAGCCTCGTTCGTTGTACAGCAGGATGTACCGCGTGCAGGTGAGGTTGGCTTGGAGCGAAAGATGGTGATACGCCCCTTTACATCCATGATACCATATTTACGGGTACGTACTCACCGTACGTCATTCATGTGGCTGTCAAATGGCAACAATAAATTAGCTTAAGTCACCCGAACCATAATAACGAAACGATTGACATTTATCAACATCGTACGAACCTTGGTTTAGGCGCTATTGTGGAATGTAAGTAAATATAAGCAATCCTTACATGCTAAAAACATATATTTTCTGCTTGGATTCACCATAGTCGGGAAAAATAGAATCATGTGAAATCGACACAAATCCATTGAGTGTTCGTTGGAAGGTTAGTGTACATACCTCATAGCAACTAGCGATGAGTACAAGCAAAGGCTCGCGGCAAATTTCGGCAGCCCTCAGTAAAGCTGCCGGAGGATCTTCAGGACCATGGCAGGCAGCGGCTACCTCCCATAGCTCGCGACCCATGTACGCACTCGATGAGAAATCGAAACTACCGTTGGTAGTTGGACTCTGGAAAAAAGTCACAAATCACATAAGTCTATAGAAGCAAAAATGTTTTCCTTTGTTTTTGCAATATCACAGATTAAAAGAACTTACCACTTCAACAGAACTGAGCCTAGTGACTCTTCTTTGTCCATTATTGGCACTGGACTTGTAATCTTTTTCAGGCACATCTTCCGAACTCCTGTGCAGCATTATATGCTTCAAATGCTCAGCATACGATTTCTTTTCGAACTCCTGCGACAGCTGAAGCATTTGACTTACAGGATAACGAAATACGTCACCGAAAAGTAAAAAGTTAAACCAAGAATTCGTCTTGACGAACTCTCGCAACTGCGATTCTGGCAATGGTAATTTGTGCAACATGGCAAACTTTACCATCGTCTGGGATTCATACAACACCACCGACATATCCACCTTCCCATCCAATTTCTTTCTATCAGACAATTTGCTCAAAGTTATTTCCTCCAAGTATCGCAACATCTCCCTCGCAGCTTCGTCGTTGCTCTGAATGAGTTTTGACATGTATTCATTGACCGTTTTGTTCGCTTTCTCCTCTGAAAATCCTTTATATTTAATCATGTGATTCTTTATCATTTTGGCAGCTGAGATGTGAACTCTGCACCTGGTCGGGTTGCAACTAATCATTGCTATGAAGGATACAGTGCAAGCAGTCATCGCGCCATCGTACCAATTCTGCAACGCTAAAGCATGGGCTTCACAGCACGCGTTCTTCACACCTTTATCTTGCAAGCGATTGTATGTCTGATACTGCTGCGCTACGAATGCCTGACTCGCATTGCAAGGACGATACTGCTTTAAGTAATAAACATGATTCAATTTCGCCACATAACCATACTTTTTCATGAGTTTCTCATCGGCGAAGTCTGGCATCTCCATGGCTCGCTGCGTTAAACCTTTTATACTGGCTGCTTTTACATCTACAGCATTTGAAAGTAGGCTCCCTAGACTTCTCCTATCTGGTTTATCGTTTAACAGACTGTTAGTGTTCTGATTTACTAGCTGGAATTCAAATATCTTGGAGACATCTAGTCCGCGATAACCAGACAATAATTGGTAAACATTGACATCTTTAGTCTCATACGTCTGGTTTACGTCATTACTTTTCTTATATACATTATACAAGTGTGGAAGCTTGTCTTTATATTTCTTGTTTGGCAATTTAAAGTCTTTGAACTGTAAAAAATCTTCTTTAGAGAATATATCAAACAGCTGCTTAGTGTCTTCAAGAAGAATCATGCCTAAGACCAGGTGTGGATTGGAAGTGACATAATCGTCAATATTTTCGTTAGCTATTTGCACACAAGTCTTATAAACTGGCAACACGTGGCTCTGCCTGTCGGAAGTCTGCTCAATACTCTTGAATAGCAACCAAAGTTCTATACAATCTTTTGGTTCTTTTTCAACCTCAGACAAATCCGTATCCAATATATTGCCCTCTACACATAAGGTTAAGACTTTATACAATTTATTCTTGACGCAATATTTTGCTAATTCTACGTAAAAGTGTTCCCGGCTAATAGTGGAACATGATTCAGTAAAAATATCATCGATTAGTTTTAAATTCTGTGTGCGAGATAATCTTGAAATTATTTGGGATAAATCGTTGCGTTCGCTTTGATCCACAACGCCGTACGAACAAAGTGTATCATAGATACAAAGCTTGGTATACGCAAAGCAATTACTGGAAGCGACATTTTCAATCATTTCGTTAGTTACAGACCATTTTCGAAAAATTTCATCAAGCTTTTCCAGCACTTGTGTATCAAAACCTATTGTATCTACATTGAGAAATTTCTTTACAAATCCCTCATTATTGAAGAAGTTGTAACGCGCGTTCATATCTCTGACTACTTCAGATAATTGTACATTTATCCAACGAACCAATATCATAGCTTTATTATTTTCGATTAAATAATTCCACATCTCAACAGGACCCGAAAAATCTAGTAACGAAAACTCTGAAACAGAAACAAATTAGGGGATATAACTCTGGCGAAATATTAACTCGCGAACAAAGAAGTGGCATGGATATGTCACCATAAAAGTTCACTAGCTGTTGCCCGCGACTTTTTTGCGTGAAAATTTTTAAAAATTCGTTTTCAAAAATCTATCTCTGGGCCAAATTTCATCAAGATCCAATTACTCGTTGTGGCGTCATCCATCATCCAAATTTTCGCACTTATAATATGAGTATAGATTTGGGGGACACAGGGTGTGATAGTTGTCCTAAATCTTCATTTAGGAAAGACAATTTCGACAACTTTGAGACGGAGTAGCTAATGCCGTAGGGGCAAGGGCAGGAGCAAGTTTTTTCTTCATACACAATAAATTAGAAGAGATTTCAAACACAATTTAACTAGAGAATGTTTGGCTTAGTTTTTCATTCCATTCGAAATCGAATAAAAGAAGACAAAAAATTTGCTAGTTCAAATGTGTTTGAAATCTCTTTTAATTAATTATGAATAAGGGGTTAATATGCATATAAATGAGCAAAAATGTGTAAAGACCAGAGAAAGTAAAATTAGGATGCAGAGATCAGATGCATAGTTCCTTATTCACAAAGCAATTGGTAACAACATTGTAAATCAATGATGACATTGGAAGGGTAAACAATCTGTCCTAATATATTTGACATTCAATATTGAACTGTAACTGCCTTCATATAAAGTCCAGAGTTGCTTAGTTTTAAATTATTACTGTGTTTGTATGATATGGTATTCACAAATAATATTATCAAAATCAATAAATCACAAACAGTAAAATCCAGAAATAGGCAATGCTGGTATAAATACAAAATATGTTTCTAAACAATTGTACCAGCCTTATCATAATAAATAGCATTCAATAAACACAGTGATTCAGTACATTGTTAATTGTGGATAAAATTTCTATTTAAGCAAATACTGTAATACTACTATAACTACTTTGTAATTTTGTAGATGATGTAGTTTACAGATGTTTACACATTACATATAGATATAAGTCATTTTTTATTTAATTTTACTGGCACTATCTGTTTAATTCAGAGAGTGGCAGAGTAACTTAAGCCAGGGGTTCCCAAACTTTTAATGGACTGGAACACCCACCAAATACTTTTTATTTTATGGAACCCCAAGTTCATGAATGAGGGGTGGAATCAGACAAAGATCTGTGTTAAACCAAATTAAGGAATTATCCAACATGTTTTCTTGTTGTCCTTGTCTGTGTAATATTTTTTTTAATTTCTAATAAAAATATTTTGTTGAACACAGACTTGTTGAACTGGACTGACAAAACACCTTTTTTACTTCACATGGGCAATATTACAATAGCTTGTTTTTAATAGTTTCAAAATAGACGGTTCTTTGTTAGACCCACATGAGTGTTATGTCTGTTCATTATTTTCTAAAATAATAGTTAACACAACTTACCGAAACATTTAAAAAACAGTGCAGTAGCAATTTTACTTTTCCATTGTTCAGGATACTTCTCTATTTTCTCAATTGTCAAAGCCTTAATTTCACTTTCATTTACAATGATTCTATTATTACCAATACCAAACACTTTATTTTGTTTAAATGTGCCATCCGTTTCAAAAGATTTCTCCAAATATCTCAGCAAATTCCAGTGTCTTTTGAAATTTTGATATTTTTCCAAGTTATCGCTGTTCATGTCTTTTGACAGTTTCTCTAAATGTTCAACAATAAAATCTCTGTACTCAATTTGTGCAGAATCTTCAGATAATGTCATTAAATGTTCTTCAGGATTTATTTTTACTTTGTTAAGTACATGTAGAACTTTGAATATCTGTTTTCTCATAAGGAGTTGAACAGTCCAGGCTTTTACCTGAAACAGTTGAGTAAATAATGCGAGTTAAAATTTATAGTTATGAACAAAGCATATTTAAAAATTTAACTACAAGGACAGATACTGCAATTTTCGCAGAATATTCTAGTATTTGCCTATATTAAAGAAATAAAGGTAATCACCTCAGCTTGGAACCAATCTTTGGCTGTAGATTCATTCCACCCATTTTTATTCATTAGAAATTTGATAGCCAAGTGTATGTGAGTTCCTTTAGCAGCTGCTTCCCTGACCACATCTTTTGCAGATTTCGCTTCCCAACACGACCAAATGATTTTATCATTTTGTGACAATTGTTCCTCCATATTTAAAGAGACATGGAGCACTATTTCGTTTGAGATTATTGAAAACAATGAGTAACAATACTAAGTTCGCACCATTCTCTATTACACAAAACAAAAATATATCAAATTAAACCACTGTATTTTATATTTTTTGTATTCAATTATGTGCCTAAAGCAAAAGACTTTAAAGTCTAATTTAAATTTCACATAACCTGAAGTTAATTTCAGCTGACAGTTAGAGTGACATTGACATTATTAACAATTATTAACGAGGGTTACAAATCCCACACATTCATATTCCACATTTCCAGGAAAAATTTAAATACTTATATCTTCTTTGTTTCATCATCTTTTATTAGTTTTGGTAATGAAATACATTTAAAAATTACAGTTATTTAATTCAGTTTAATAAAAGATTGTTCATATTTTTCTTGCGATCGGTAAATTAAATTACTACCGTACATAATTAAATAACTGAACAAAATTTTGTCAAGTGCGAAAAAGGGACAAAGGGTCTCGGTCATAGATTAGGTCTCGCTACTGTGTCCGTTACCCCGCAGAATGTTGTCTCCTTTCAGGAAAATAATGATACAGATTTTCAGTGAAAAATGCCGTTGAAATGGGCGCCACTTTATAAATTTGTACCTCCAATCGTTTTTGAGTTACCTATTTAAAAAAAAAAATCTGCTGGAGTAACGTTAATCTAGCAGATTTATTTTACGCAGTGGACCTTTCGGGATATAGAATAGGTAGGAAGATAGCATTTAATTTGTGCGATATGTGCATGCAAAAACTAAATTTGTGCATTGTATGTAATTTTTTTATGATAATTGAGTTTTTGGTGGAATAACGTTTTGATGACGGCTAGATCTCGCAAACTACTTACTAATTTATTATAATTTTTATAACATTATTAGACAGTAATTTGTGATCTTTAAAGGACTTGTTTCTTGTCTATATAGTTACACCGTTTACTAGTTAAAACACACATTTTTAAAAAGGTAATTAGCTAGTTTCCAAACTAGAAGACCTAGAAACCCAATGATGACAAAATTTCATAAATCTACTTCAACCCATAATTGATTTTTAACGAATATTCTGTTTTAACCAACTAAGTAATATTTTGAACTTAAAATTAACTCCTTAACAACGGTTTAACGGTTAAATGAATAGTATCACTTTTCAGTGAATTTTATATTCAAAATTTTAGCAGAAAATATACTTCCGTTTACATAACAACATTATAAAACCAACCTTATCCTCTATACAGAGATTAACCGGCCAACCTAAATAGCTATGAAATAGCGGCCGCCCGGTACATGTGCCTACATTCCTAAATTAGTATGATTATTATTTACGTTTTGGTACAGGCGTGTAGACAAGTGATTTTAAAATATATTTAAATTAATTTGAGAGAGAACACGTAAAAGAACATATCTAACTCATCAGGTGACTAAGCCACCAACAAAAAATAGAATGTTCAAAATGATCACTTACATTTTTTCAGCTTTAATAAATTTAAGTTGTTTTGTTCCTAATTTTTCTGAAACACCTCAATAGTTCAAGGAACAAAGGCGGAGGACGGAGGACCGGATGTTGTAGAGTAAATTAGGAGGTGACCGATACAGGCCCAATAATTATTGAATTGACCTCAATATGTAGTGTGACGAACAGAAAATAAGTTTTACTTAAAACGAACAACAAGCTTGGCTAACTTTAAATGTTAGTGAAATGTTGATAAGTGGTTGTATTTATTTGTTTAAAATTTCCTGCAATTACATTGCAAAAGCCACGGGTAGCATTATTTGCCAGTCTAACTTTGGGGTGATGTCTTTACATCACCCCAACTATTTGCCTACCTTTGTAATAGGTAGCAAATAGGTAGGTGCAGAATGTTAAGAGCGAGAAAATCTGTATCATCCATATCCTGACAGGAGACAACATTCTGCTGGGGAACGCACACATCGCTAGGTACTGATCATCTCTCTCAGCTCGTTTTGCCTATGTTATAATCATAGAGTACCTACATATATATTTGTTTATATATATTTGTTTTCTAAAGTAAACCATAAACTGATGCAGTATTTTGAAAATGCTGAGTCCTGATAAACATGCACAACACTATTAAAGAACACGAATGCGTGACTAAAAATCCCCCCACCCCCACCCCCTGACATGTAAGCTGGATCCGCCTCTGAGTAAGGTTGCCATCCGTCCAGGATTCCTGAATTTGTCCAAGTTTAAAAGGCTTCCGAGGGACGTACAGGCGCGGGCGGGGCCTCTTTTTTGTATTGTGATACTAGTGCCATCAGCTTCTTGTCCTGGTTGTCAGATTGCAGATGGCAACCCTAGTCTCGAGCTAAAAAGGTAATTAAGGTTGCTAAGCAACGAATAAAGCAAACAATTTAGATATTTAGATCACAGAGTAGGTATGTACTTATATTTAAAGAAAAAAATAGATAAACAAACCCAGAGAATATAACACTAGAATAGTCTAAACCGAGAATATAACGTAGTGATTACTTTCTTTGTGACACTTTGTTTATCCAACGATTTTACTAAATTTTGCCATACCTACATAGGTATCAGAACCTGCTAAATTAGCCTAGTGGTGTTTTTTTTTTTAAGTCTCCAATATAGACATCCAATGGCAGAGGAACTGCAGAAGGTCCACCTGTATTACGATGATATCAATAAAATTCGAGTAATTGAAACTCACATACTCAAGGAAACTGAAGATCTAATGGAATCTTGTAAAGATTATGAAACCAGTAAGTTGAACCAACATGGAATTATAACTACTAAAAACGATTTCTTTCTGAAACTGTCCCCTACGCGTGGTGCTCGGGAATTGATTTAAGTATAAAAGAAACAGCAGGGACTACCTGTGAAAAGAGAATTATACTTACAGAAGAATATAATGGTACTTGTGCACTTAAACGGCTGAACCTATTTTTATTAAATGCAGTTAACATTTTGAC
This sequence comes from Herminia tarsipennalis, assembly GCA_945859575.2. Taxonomy (NCBI): domain Eukaryota; kingdom Metazoa; phylum Arthropoda; class Insecta; order Lepidoptera; family Erebidae; genus Herminia; species Herminia tarsipennalis. The sequence goes on from OX243840.2 coordinate 15,974,045, forward strand.
CGCCAGGGACGTGTATGAACGTCAAAATGAAAACGTGCTGACGACGCCACCGACGGTATGACACGTCAAAAATACTACATTTTTACATAATGTGGCGTGGGGAACACGGATTTTCGTTATTGACGTTTATCTCGAATAAGCTTTCTATTAAAAGGAAACTTCATTCAAATCCGTTGGGGCGGTACGATGGCACAGACAGATAGGTACCTACCTACTTGACCAGATATTCCTAATGACACTACCGGGACTGTAATTTGGTAGTACGATGGGTCAGAATGGCGTTAAAGCATCGGAGTTTAAAAAGGGAACCATCCAATAAGTTAAGCGAGTACCTACCCCAAAGATTTTTTCCAACCAAGTAGGTACCATCAATCCCATAGTGTGGTGTGGCATAGTAGGTACGGCGAATTCAATAGAGGGAGTAATTCGTAAGACCAAAGCTAAACGCTAAGCTATATATATATTGTCATGGGCGTCCCAAGATTATTTTTCGGGGGGCAGGAGTATATTGTAGTAGGTACCAAACTTTTAGAAATCAGATGCTACAATAGCTTTAGTGCGGCCTTAATTCAGATGAGTATATTGTTCTCATGTTAACGCACGTTCAAGTATAATATGGTAAACGCGTGTTTGCACTCGTCATCATCTGAATGTAGAGTTTACCCAATATTGACGAATCCATTTCCTTATCTCAATTTCAAAATATTACTAACGGCCGTTTTCAATAATCTATCTATCGATGGATTTGGCTACTAGAGATAGAATGTTGACATATATTAAAAGAAGCTTAGGTAAAATACTTAAATCTCTAGTAGCCAAGTCCATCGATAGATAGAAGATTAAAAACGGCCGTTAGTGGCGATTACTGGTGATCAATTTGTACCTACACCTATAATTTGCGACGGTACAGCGGTCGCGGTCAAACTATATCACCAACTATTAGGTACGTATTCGGAACTCTGCTCTGCTCTGGCGAATATGGATTACGAATTTAAAAAATGAAATTACATTGTAGAAATACAAGCATTTGGTAAAATCATCAATACGCTGTTGGAAGTACTGAAAGAACTTGGCGATAATGTAGAGAAAAAGAAAATGGCAGCTATAGGATCCATGAACATCTTGAAATCCATTTCTAAGGAAAGAGAATCTGAGCAAGGCAAATTGCAGGTTTGTTCACAGTGTCAACTTTAGACAACTTTGTTTCATACTTGCCTCAGTGGCGAATAGGATTTTAGTTTAGGAACCTTGACCCCACAAGCAATCTAGAACTTTAATTGCTTCTGCAGCGCCACTCCTTATTTAGATCATCCTCATTCTACTTTCAATAGGTAGATACTCCATGTTCCATACTATTACCATTATCATTTTATTTCAGGCTGAAATCAGTGACAAGTCAATGATACTCGAACAGCTGGACAGCGAGTATGATGCTCTACAAATATTGGAGGCTACGCAAATGGAAACAATCGAATATTTGACCCAAATAAGATGATCAGTTTATGTGAATTCCAGCATTCCAAATAATGTCCTAAATAAAAAAAAAGTGATTGACATAAAAATGTAATATGTATCTATTTAAATAAATAAAACAATTTCGCAGTCGGTAAAAATGTAATTTTCACTGAAGCACACATGAAATTAACACAGTTCGTATAGTCAAACTGTAAAACATCGTTATTTTACGGGGTTGTTCAGAATTATTTCGTATTTCGTCATTAAATCTTATTTTATGAGACAATTTGGATTATGCCAACTTAAACACAAAACTAAGTATGAATAAGTTTATATTACAATACCTGTGATTACAAAAATATAACTACTTATTACTACAGAGTAACACAGATAAATAATTGAAATATAATATTCCCTTGATTCCAAATTTTAACATTTTAATTTTAGGTAGGAACATGCCAATGTCATAATTTTTACATACCAAACACCAAATAAATTCAAAACTCCTTTTTGACTAAACTGATAACAAAAGAATCAATATTCAGATTTCACGAGCCAAAATTGTATTTCCATCATTTATTTTAAACAATCAAATGTCAATAATAATTACATTATCGTTACAAGTTCCAAAAATGTTGAAATATGAAAAAATCAAATTAACCTGTGATTTCACTAATTTATCACAACGCTGATGCCGTAAGCAGCTACTCACAATTAAACATTCATTTTGTAAGTACCTATATCAGAATAGTCATTAAATACAACTGAAGATATAGTTTATAAGAGTCATTAATCATCATATCAAAAAATAAAACAAAAATGCCAGTTCAAGCAATAAAATAAGAAATTATATTTACTCTGTAATATTTTTAACTGGGATTCAAAATAACTAGATCATAGATATTCAATTCTGTAACTTACACTTACAGCTTAGCTTACTAACTAGTCTCTATCGTCAACAATCAGTTCTGGAATTTATCAAATAATCCTCTCCCCCCCCCTAGAGTGTACTTGCTTCAATATTTGCAACACTGAATATGCCAACAATCATTAAGTATGCCGAAATATTTTTCAACTTGTTACATTACCTAGATGTTATGGTAAACAACATTTTAAATACACATTATCCATTGAACAACTACCAATTAGTATAAATGCTTGACATTATTTTATCCTGTTAAGCAAGAGTACAAACTGTCTTCTTTCTTAAAAGATCAGTTTGCATCCTTTGTCATTGACATCACTACATCGACGAGACTATGTGCATGCATAATTAATCACTATTGTTTGTCTGCACCTCTACTTGTCTAGTAATTGAGTTATTTCAAAATAACTACTAAGAACACTGGCGAGTAATAAACACTGGGTCGTATCGAACCCGAATAAGGCAACACCAACCAAAGTTCGAGATATTCAAATGTGTAAATGAATTGAGGGAGAATTTCGTAGCAAAATATTGCTCATTACAAACAATAAATTATTACCAATACAATGTAGAACATGCTCGATGAAACCCTTACGTGTGTCATCATGTCTATTAATCATAATTTAAATTACACTCTCCACCATACATTTCACAATACTATGAGTGGCTTGAACACTTTTGCCTATTATAAAAGTAGTCTAGACACTAGAAGTCACTACCGAACTTGAAAGGGGATCATCAACCTTTTGCCTTTTAGAGTCTTGTTGCTCTTCTTGACTGGGCTCTTCATCTGCGGCACGTTTTTTGGACCCCTCTGTGTTATTTGTGTGCTGCCCCACTTCACTGATGACGCCGTCTTTAAATCGTATAATAATAGCTGTCATGTTGTCGCACCCGGTCCCATCGCCCATCGTGCTTGGCGCCAAGCAGTGATCAAACATCTGTGGCAATGATAATTATTATTAGTTGACCTTACTACACAAAATATAATTAATGTGCCTGTTATTATAAAACGTACCTCCTCACAAATTTGCGAAAGCCTCTCGCGACCCTCAGCCAACTTTGGCAAAATGAAGTCGCAAACATCTTGACTAGACATAAAGTTCCATATACCATCGCAAGCGAGCACCATGAATTGATCCTTTTCTGGGTCAATTGTTAACGTTTTGACATCAGGGAATGCCGTGATCATCTGTTCTTTCTGTCCCAGATCTTTGTTTTGCTTGTACGAGTGGTCACCAATCGCGCGGGACAAATTGAGACCACCGTTGATGCGGCCGTCATTGGATACTTTGCCTCCGGCTTTTGTGATCCTGTCGAGTTCGGGAGCATCCTCTGGTTTGTGGTCTATTGACATGTCTATTGCTTTTCCTTCTCTGCAGATGATACAGCGTGAGTCCCCAGCGTTTGCTACGTAGAGCTCACTACCTGTAAATAAGAAGAAAGGAACATTCAATTGTCTTTATATAAATAAATAAGTAATATATTATATTATTGACACTTGATACACTTACCTCGAAGCAATGCTACAACAGCAGTGCATCCACTATCATTACCAGGCTCCTCTGTCATAGAGATGTCCTCTTCGCCATCTTCGTCGCTTGACTCTGCCTCATCATCTTCATCATCTTCTTCTTCCTCCGCATCCCCTGAAATGTGTACAACAAAGGTGGGTGTAGGAACCCTCTACAAGAAAGTGATATGCATACCACCATAGAATTCTAATGACCATTAAATAGAGTACCAAAGCAAAACACTGACTGACTGGTTGAGAGAGATAGGAATGTTTATTTGAATATTTTCATTTAAATTTTCACTAGGTATCTGTAGAGAACACTAATTGGCAAGATTGTCCTGTGAGTTTAGTGAATTAGTTTAATTAAATGTTGTTATCTATATTTATGTATAAAGTGAAGTGAAACGTGAAGCAAAAAGGTTGTCTTCCTCCGTCCGCGCAATTCTCGTTAAAAGGGTTAACAAGAATTGTGCGGATGGAGGAGTATGAAATTTCGCACACTTATCTATACTAATATTATAAAGAGGAAAGATTTGATTGTTTGTTTGTATTGAATAGGCTCCAAAACTACTGGACGGATTTGAAAAATTCTTTCATCGTTGTGAAGCTATACTAACCCCGGGTGACATAGGCTATTTTTATCCCTGTATTCCCACGGGAACGGGAACTACGCGGGTGAAACCGCGAGGCGTCCGCTAGTAGTTTATATAGAGGAGTGTGAAATGCTAATATGTATTAAAAAAAATATTTAAGTATATAAATTAATTACGGTCGAATTTTGACCACTTATTGAGTAGATTTATATATTTATTTAATGAAGATAAGTAAACTATATTAACTATTTAATATTATGTACACATGTACAACAGCTAGTTTTAAATTTTGTAGACAGTTACTTAAATTGATAATTGCCTACGAAATCAACGACTACAGTTCACACTCACCATCATTAGAAGACTCCTCAACACCATTAACATTTTCCTCATCAGAGGAGTTGATCTCGCCCCCTTCAAAGGTCTCGTCATTAGAATCGCTCTCATCATCGTCTTCCTCAGCAGCCTGACGAAGCAGCGACTCGTAGACAGCTGCCGCGGCGCGCCTGATCTTGGCGTCCTTTGGTCGGTCGCGAGGTTTTGCGTCTGAACTAGATACTGTTGATGGTTTGTTTTTGTTATTATTGTTATTGATTTCGTTAGGCCCAAAAAGACCCATTTGTTTATTAATAAGGGGGATTATCATTGAATTAAAATCTATATTGTTCGGGTCTTAATCGCGTAAATATTTTATGTAAGGCTAAATACCTTAGTTTTATTGCCCGACGTTTCGACCGTATTGCAACGACCGTGGTCACTGGTAGACTGGTTCAGCTCAGCGTCGCATCCGTGATCAGCAAGTGTACACACGGCCAAACAAACATTATACGCCAGTGTGCAGATATCGTTAGTGTTGTGTGTCAAAGTACCGACAGTTCATTAATAGTGAGTGATAAAAATCAAGCGAGGGTAGTTTCCGAAACCCGCGCTCCACGGTGGCAACGCTGAGCTAAACCAGTCTATCCGTGACCACGGCCGTTGCAATACAATCAATAAAATAAAGTTATTTTGCCTTAAAATAAAATATTAAGGAGATTAAGACTTATAATGTGTACAAATCGCGATAGTTTACGAACATATAAACAATATTAGTTTATTAAGTCTATATTTTAGAACTCCAGGGTTGTAGTGAACTGCCTTATTCTTAAGTTTAAAAAAGGTTGCTTTACAAGAGCTAAAATGCTGACCAATCCAGAAGTCGTCGAATACAGAATAGGTTAGAAACAGATATAGTTACAACCAGAAGTGGGTGCATTAAGAAGTATACAGATAAAGAAAAGGACTTTAAAATAATTTGTCCTATGTCGTCAAATCCCGCGCGTGGCCATTGAAGACGCGAAATAAGCACGGGGAGCGCACGTTTCACAACATTTTAAATAATAAGTACGTTTTTTTTATCGTGTGCAGGTATCCTAACGGATCCCATTCCTACGAAGACACGTAGAAGAGGGTATGTCGTAGTCGAACCGACTAAAAATCGCACGGTGTTTCGGCGCATAAGCCCATGACCAATGGTGAGGGTGTCCCTTGCGGAAATGACTATCAAGTTAAATCGGTATCTTTTATGAAACGTCGAAACGATGCGCCCCGTACTAATTTATATAAAAAACAAATCAATGACGTCATTCTTTCGTATAATCAAATCATTTAATTTTAATGTTTGTTTTAATGTTTATAAATTCCCGTAAACCAGAACAGTTTTGCAAATGCTATTTCTTGAATAGTGTAAAATAATTTATTGTTATTGTAGTCATCTAATTGGTGCCAAACTAGCAAGCTTGGTCGTTGGTTACAACGACAATTTACGACTGCTAATGTGGATGATTTCACTCCCACTCCGTGACAGAGGGTGCGCGTTGTACTCGTCGCAACACCATAGTAGTCAAATACCTAATCTACCTATCCCTCTTACTAATATTGTAGATTTACTTAAGACTATTAGAATTAATCCACTTGAGTACAGTGTTTATTTCTATCAGAAGAGCATTATATGATTATTAGATAACAATAATAGCTATAGTCAGTAATCCATTCAAGTCATGACAAGAAGGTGTAAACACACAAAATTTTTCATATAAAATTAGTCTGATTGTGAGCTGGTCAATTTTTTTTATCTAAGTAGCCTTTTATGTTTCATAGATTTGATAGTCAAGTAGATATTACAAAATTATCAATTTTAAAAAGAACTTAGTAACAATCTAACATTGCAACTATTTCCGATACATAGCGATAGCACTTATCACATAACGTTATCGGCAAATGTGAAAGCGCAGATGCGTACATTTCACACACCTCCTATATTGTTTCAAAATAATATAATAATAATAATATCTTCGGACAACTCACACAACGCTATCTAATCCCAAACTAAGCAGAGCTTATACCAGACAACTGATAAACATACTTATATATTTCTAAATACATACATATTATAAATATATAACACCTAGGCACAGATTAAACCATCATCCTCATCACACAAAAGTTTCTTCCTGGGTGGGGATCGAACCCACAACCTCCAGCTTAGCAGTCAGGTTTTGCTTGATAATTTTTTACTATGATTTTAACAATTTTTGTACCTAGAAAACACATTCTGCTGAAATTATCAAGGTATGCAGAATAGCAATATACGAGATATTACACACATTTACAATTGAACTAAAACGTTGCAAAAAAAAATTACCTTTGGCTTTTCCCTTTAGTGATGCGGCGGAACCATTGGATGATGTAATATTACTCTCTTCACCCTCAACCTGCTTCGAATCTGTAACTTCTCCATTACAGATTTCGGAAGCGGCACCATTGCCAGCGGCAGGAGCTGCTGCACTCTTGGCATCTTCACTTTGTTCCGGTTGATGGCAATTATCTTCTGAACTGTCTGGTGCAGTGGAATTTGCTTTGTCCACTTCCATAGCAGCTGGTTCCTTAGCTTTGTCGTTTGGCTCACTAGTTGATACCTAGAAGTAAAATGCACAAATATTAAACCTAAATGTTAAAATGTTTGTCAAACAGATGTCTAAAAAAGAATACAATAACATTGACGTTTCTTCCTGTAATAAGAACTGACATTCATGGGGCCCAAGCTGCTGTACAAAATATTAATTTTGTTCAACCAGAATTCAATAAAAACCCCAATAATCAAGACTTATTCGTCCTAGTAGGTTAAGGACCTACTTACCTTAAACTTGTGTTTCTATGTCAATACAAAAATTTCCTCATTTTTCAACAGATTCTGGTACACCTCTTTATGCAATTAATTGTATGCTTAAATTTAACATAACAAAAATAACATAGAAACTCACTTCTCCATTCAGATCTTTGTCTTCCTCATTAGAATTAGTAGAAGAAACACCTCCTGTGTCTTCATCAGCATTGTTCTCTTCCTCCTTTGAAGATGACAACCCATTCTTGCTCGACGAAGCCTCATCTGCCTGCGCTGAGCTCGAGCCAGCTGCAAATGTCAAACCAGAACTGGAACTTGATGCGCCAGCACCTAGTCGTGAAATATAAGCTTTAAGCCAAACTACAAGCACATCGATTTACGCGGCATTCACGACATGCTGCACACACTACATAACAACCACACATATCAAAAAATAAACATTCATACATATCTGTGGGTCAATTCACGTATTTAAAGCAGTGCAGTTGCAGTTAAGTTTCGATTAAAACGGCCATTTTCGTATTCTTGTAACTTTGGGATGGATCTTAAAAACGCTTGCACACCGTACTAGAATGTCGTCATTGCGCTCTTAAGACGCCTACTTGACGCAAGCGTATTTGAGATTGATCACAAAGTTACAAGAATACAAAAATGGCCGTTTGAATCGAAACTTATCTGCAACTGCACTGATTTAAATACGTGAATTGACCCGCAAATATGTATGAATGTAGGTATTTGAGATTGATTTCAAAATTACAAGAATACAAAAATGGCCGTTTGAATCTAAACTTAACTGCAACTGCACTTGATATCAATTTTGTTCGTGATTATGTACTAAGCTTTTGTCCGAGGTTGTGCCTCCATGGATCGAATCGTGATAAAAAGTAGACATCGTTATAACAAATGCTCAAGCTTTAAGCTACCTCCATACCAATTTCATCAGTACCTTCGGAGATCAGCGCATTAACAGAACAAATAGTACGCCTTAACAGCTTAATTTAATTTGGTACTAACATAGAAGGAAGGCTTGAGACTGGACAGTAGCATACAATGAATGTGGACCTCGTAAAAATTACTGGTTTACGGCCGATCTCAATAACTTACAGTTTAACTGTAGAAGCTACCAAACGTTAAATGTAACATTGACTTTTACCGTTACCGTCGTTTTAATAACAAAGTTTACGTAAAGTTAAGTTAAGATAACGATAGATAAAGTCTCCTCACTCTAGTAAACGCCTTCCCTACCAGACGTTTTAGTTTTGCAAAAAATATCTTTTATTTTAGTTATTCTAAAAAAATATTGTTTTTAATACAACGTATAGTATTAGTTACATTATGTCTATTTGTATTATATATCTTTATAATTATACTAAAAACTAACTTATTGTATTCAGTAATATTAGATAGTTGAAAAATTGAAAACAAATAAACGCGCTAGTTGAGTACAGCGCGCGCATGCGTAATTCTCTATATGTATGCGTGCGCATCGTCGAGGCGTGCTTTCATAATAATAAATAATAATTGTGTGCATACTTTTGTAAGTTTATTAAAATACTAGCTGTGCCCGCGACTTCGTTCGCGTGGAAGTTGGGTTTATATTAAGGTAGTTTATATTACAATTCAACTTCTGTGTAAAACATATTGTAAACATGCTCCACAATGCTCTGTGGCATCTATGGATATTTGGGCCTAGCTTTAATCAGGGCCCAACATATGGCAGGGCAAGCCAAGCAAATGCCCAGTGCAGCAAAATGAAGGGCGACAAAGTTTATGGCGCCAGACGGTTAGAAGACAAATTGTTAAAATTCCCACGACCACACCTCGACAAAAAAGTGATTTGCATCACATCAAATACTATTAATATTGAAAAAATCCCCCACCACGCGAGTACTGGGGCGGTTTCGAGTTAAATGAAGCTCGAAACCGCCCAATTACTCGTGCGAAATTTTGAGCTTCGATTCTGACTCCGATAGGTCAAAAATTCCGATTGATTTTAAACCTCCGACTCCAACTTCGGCTCTGACACTCTTAAATCGGACCTTTTAATCGGAGGTACCTAGCCGCTCCTTCAAGATAATTTATACATAGGTAATAAAGGTATGATGGAAAAAACTCTCACAGATTCCCTATGATCGCAGGTTATGTCCTGCCCGAGCGATCTTTTCCGAGTCTAAAGTACACCTACTTTGTGTCCGTGTTTGTACCGCGGGAATGCAATGTTTTAAAACTATTTTGCGGGGGCAAAATAGTTTTAAAACATTGCATTCCCGCGGTACTGTGATGCGTGTTTAAACAAACAAACAACATTCAAACGTTTCTAAAAGATATACTCAGATATCTTTTTTTGTGTTTAAATACTATTTCTAAACTTATTCCAATATTTTTTTTTACTTACTTTAGAAGATTAAAATATTATCTATTTTATAATGTCTACATTGGTGAATTTAAAAATAGGTGTGTCAACCTGTCGCAAATTAAGATCATCATATATTCATATCCCTCTACGTAAGAATTTCAGTTTTATTTTTTAAATTAATTTTTCTGATTCTTTTTAATTTGTATTTAAACGCCATCTATTTTCAAAACTGGATAAGTTTATTTTTATACTTGATGATTTTATATTAAACTATCATGCATATTAAACGTAGGTAAGCAAGGTATTTAACCTTAAATTATTCACGCGATCAAGACCCGTAATACATATATTTTCATAATGTGTACAAATCGCGAAAGTTTATTAACATTTGTAGGTAAGCAATTTTGGCACTCAGAAGAAATCGAATCACAGATGGCGCCACGTGTTTTATTTTGATGTAACGCGGACTTAATCTTTCATTTTTTTTAAGCAATTAACATTTATAAATTCTAGAAAATATCAAGTTATTACTGTTTATTTGTAATGTAATATTGTTTTTCATTTCTACATTTATAACATAATCACTATTCATGCAAAACAATGATAAAGGTGCCTATTGGAAGTGATTATTAATATGAAAATTTGTTAAACAAAGTAAACATGTTAAAGTCGAAAATAAAAGCTTGTATAAATAAGTATACATTTAGAAAAATAGGTACTTAAAAAAAAGAATAAAAATAACTTTAACACAACACAAACAGAGACTCGCAATTAGGGAGTCGATCCTCCGACCTCGCTCGTTTATTACCGCTACTTGTGCCAATAGACCACCTCAGCTGACGCAAACACGGTTAAAATAGCTGATCTTAAGAAAATTGAAAATGTTGTGTTTAGCTCCTAATAGTTTTAGCGTGAAGTTATTGTTTCCATGGGTTACAATTGTTAATAATGTCTTATTGTGGAAAAAATTGTGAAAAACCATAATGGTTCGACAAAACATACGTTGCTGCTCACTCCCCATAGATGATAGCATAATGATTTATAGTGCAAGTAATGACCTATAGTATTTACAATAAAACTGCAAATTTTCATGAAGATCCGTCAAGTAGTTATTGTTTTATAACGATAAATAGCTACAGACATTATCCGTCATTGCTTAGCTCCTATGGGAAATAGCGTGATAAATTATAACCTATATGTTAATCCAGACTACACATACAAAATTTCAACCGAATCTGTCCAATAGTTGTTGCGTGATGCGTGTTCAAACAAACAGACAGACAGACAGACATTTATAAAAATGTAGGAATGTGTTTAAATACTCTTTTCGAACATTTCCCAATATTTTTTTTCACTATGTTCGGCCATGTACAGACACGTGAAATTTACAATTTTATTATATGTATAGATATAGATAGATAGCATGATTCAGTATTTACGCGCGATAGCTTATTATTAGCGTATTTCATGTAGGTGTTTCTATACCGATTTCTATAAGTATTTTTTATGGAATAGTTAATAGGGATGACTGAGAGTGTTATAACGTAAGAGTAGACAAATATAATCAGAAAGCTTCGAACTACTAAGCTATCGGGAGTTACACGTGATATTGTGAGTCAACCATAAAAGATAGACATATGCTGTCGTGGGATATTTTTTATATAATTTTAAGGAGAACATTTCTGTCATACATGATTTCTGTATAGCTTTAACCATTACGGTTGCACACGCGACGAAAGCTTAAAAAATGGAGTAACTTTTCCCGTTTTCCATCACTGCTCTGCTCCTATTGATTGTAGCGTGATGAAAAGTATACTATAACCTACTCAGGAGTATGAAAAATAATTGTACCAAGTTTCGTTAAAATCTGTCAAGTAGTTTTTGTTTCTATAACGGTTATACAGACAGACAGACAGACAGACAAAAATTTTACTGATTGCATTTTTGGCATCAGTATCGATCCCTAATCACCCCCTGATAGTTATTTTGGAAATATATTTCATGTACAGAATTGACCTCTCTACAGATTTATTATAAGTATAGATTACAACAATCGTTTATAAGCTATGACTTATAAAAATTTAAAATCGATTCCTGAAGATTTGGCTAAAAAGTACGCGGTTTATCTGCTCGACTGCAAACTTATTATTATTTATTATTATATTATTTACAAAGATTTATCATAAATGTATGATAATTACTCTCATCGAATTTTGATGTGTGCAAAATTTTAAATTTCAGTCGGCTTAAAGTGGGTGAAAATTTAACTGAACCATTCAGTAGGATTTCTAATTAATGGTTATTGAAACGCACAAAAGTCAATTTTGCCACTAGAGTTAGCCATTTTAACACATGGTTATTGGTAGTTACGTTATTGAGACCGGCCGTTAGGAGATAGAAGACTTAACTTACAGTCATATTATGTTTAATAATAAATTCTTTTTTCAAAATGCGTAATGAAGTGTGGGATGTATCGCTTCTGAGTAAATTGGACCAGATTGAGTAACTCGTAACTTTAAAATGTTCAGAACAGTAATAAGATTAAGTTATAAACGGGTACTTTCCCGTTTTTGTAATTTTTGCGATTGTGCAATTACAGGGATAATAGGGAAGTCCCCTTGGCAAGTTTTGATTACATCGAACGTGATACGTTACGAGTATGGGCGAACGCAGGATTAGTTGTCGGGAGGTGTTTTCGTAATTTCGGGGGGTTTTTGGTGTACAATTCACTAAACACCGGTTCTAGTTTCGGAAGGAGAGAAGATTCCCCCCCCCCCCCCCCAACCCACCAATTCAATGAGGTGGATTTATTAAGGTCTCTACTTTTGGCCATTATCTACCTTATGCATAAATAAATTTCTCCAGGATCTCATCATCAGATCGTGACGTGATAAAAATGGGACCTTCAAAATATACCCTATCTAATACGAAAAGAATGTTTGAAATCGCGTGACTCCGTAAAAATATATGCGTGATCATCTTCTGACTTCTACATACATAAAAAATACACCGGCCAAGTGTGACTTGCACACACGTCGAGGGGTAGGCTGCCCTAAAAAAGTTAATACAAGAAATTCCATCCACGTGCCCCTGTGCCGCGCACCCTGGATCGGCCTATACAGATATCCAATAGTGTGGACTCCATTTAATACGCCTTAGGGATCATCCATTGATCACATGATGGTTTTATTTAGCAACTTTTTTACTTCCCCTCCCTTCTGGTGATACTTGGTGATGTTTTAGACTAATTCCCCCCTCCCTACCCAAGATCACGCGTATTTTTTGGTACAAAAATATCTCAACAATTTTCACACAAGTGCGAGTCTCGTATCGAACGACGAGGTGTGCAATTAGCCCAACACCAGTCAAATGTAAGGAGTCACAAACAAGAGTCTTTCGAGTCTCACGTGATTAATGGACGACCCTTTAATGGTTGACATATCAAGCTTTTTAAGCACATATTTTTTATCTGTGTATGTAAGGCAAAGCAATTTATTTATATGACAATACTTTACCTGAGCCACCAGCTGCAGCCTCCTCAGTATTCTTCTTGGCTCGGAGACAGGGTGATAATGGAGTAGTTGAATCACCAAGTCGATTTCGGTGAAGAGTGGTTAGTTTATTCTCATATTTAGCCAGTACCTCCTGTAACAAATAGTAGGACTTTTAAAAATTGTATTTAATGGTAACTAATGTGGTCACATGCTCACAGCAACTAATTTCAACATCAGTTAACTATGCAGAACCATCACAACTGGATAGTAAGTTTCTCTCCAGTTGTGATGATCCTTACTTTTAATAATATAATGGTCTCTTAACCGATGTCTGCTACGGCGGACAATCTCATAAGAGACTGACCAACTATGCAGAAGATATTAGTGCACAAGTGTATGCACAAACACAAGTGCACTCTATTCCCCCACTCTTATAGACTGATGGCTCGAAAATCCGACACGACACAAGGCAGAAGGTAGTGAAAATGTTCGAAAGCGCCTCTATGAACCGGCAGTGGTAACGTTGCTTAACCTCACAGATATCTCGATCTGCTCATTCGCCGAGTCAGGGCATAGAGAGGTTTTGACAGTCTCGAAAACGGTCTTTCATGGCCCTACAGTGGTAATGCTCAACCATGCTGATCTCTTAATTTATTTTCTTTCTTGATTGTTATTTTAATCTAGAACAAGCACAGAAACAGAAGGGCTAACATACTTTTGTGGGGACTTGAACCCCATAGCCACACCATTAGTCTGCTATTGATGCACAGCAATAAGTTTCTGTAGGGAAACGCATACTTAGGCTTTGTCATTGTGTCCTAATTGCAGTGCATTAGGAAGCTAATGAGGCAGCAATATGTCAATCTGTTACCCAGCAACTAGTTGGTAACTGAGTGAGGGTTAGGGTCATCTATGGTTTTTTATTAGTATACCATGGTAACAATTTAGATGGTATCAAATGTTTTTAGGAAGATACTTCATTAAAACTTGATTTTAGTATGTTTTGATTATATCCTAATATGAAACTACACACTGGCTGGAAATTACCTTACCGCAAAAAAAAATGACCAAAGATGATTGTCAAGACCATTGAAAGCAAGATATTTGTCCACTTTTTGCAATGACTACTGGTACATAACAATAAATTACCTGTAAAGGAAGCCTTGCTTCTTGATACAAGTTGCTCACATTCTCATCTTCAGATTCCTCTTCATTGTCACTGGCACCAGGAGGATTAATTTCACCTAAAACAATTCAAAAATAGTTAAAGACAGGATTTTCTAGAGCAAATGACAACAAAATCTGTAATACATAGACCTGGCAAAAAAACAACAAGCACAAACATTTCTAGCTTGAAAGTGGAAGATCAGTTCATCTAATCAGCATCAAAAAATATTTTAATGTGAAATGCTAAATTACAAATTCTATAAATGTAATTCAATATTTGTATTTCCAAAAATAAGAACAGGCTTTTCATATTTTAACTTTGCCTTTTTTCTTGTGCTTACAAAGGTTAATCAGGTACCTGTTGGACCCAATTGAAACTGGAATATGTAAAAAGAACCTTACTGCGTTGTTCCATAACTGCATATTTTATAGTAAACGCTACAAAGGTCACTCAATAAGTTTTGAGATGTTCATAATTTAAAAACAGGGCAAGTGAATTTTGTGCCCTTGCAGTCGTCGTCTAGTCGTTTTTTTTTTACTTCTCATTTGAGTAGCTGTAACTTGTAAACTTATTATCAATTTAAGATATTATTCATTCACTTTGTCGGCCTAAGTAATATATGTATCCATGCAAAATTACAGCCTTCTAACACTAACAGTCTCTGAGCTAAGCTGCGGAAGGGCAAAAGGAAATAGCGAAACTATAAGGGTTCTGTTTTGCTACTTTGGCTATGGAACCATAAAAATGGAATGCATCTGTCTTATATATTTTTAAAAAGCTAATTTATTTAGAAATAGAACTCAAGTAGCCAGGTTGCTGGTTTATCCTGAGACTTATGTATGCAGTTCCTAAGCTATTGCGTGCAAGAAAGGGCCCGACTCGCATACAGTAAGGACAGAAAAAATTGAGGGTCACTTACAATTCCAGCCCCAGTTTAGCATAGAGAATTGTCAGGTCTGGATGTCATATTTTTTATCTTTTTTACCAAATTTGATTTAAATTGGCCAAGTATAGAGAACTAAGTTCAGACAAAGAAACAATTTTTACAGCTTTATATTATTAGTACAGATCATACAAGGCCAAAAAAGAGTGTTCAGTCATACAGTAAGTAATCAAATTAAAGGTACACAGTAAAAATCAATCTTTGATGATGTATCTTACCTGCTAGTTCTTTAAGAATATCCATGACTTCTTTGGTGGCAATTGAAGCATCAAATTCAAGAAAAGCATCTTCTAAAGCCTTTGTCAATTCCCCGTTTTTGTATGCTTCTGTGTTCTTGATGAAGTTCGGCAGATTTTGTGAACAATATGTCGCTACTTCGGCACCACCGTGACCATCATACACGGCAAAGAATGAAGTGTTCTCATCATACTCAAGAATTGTGTTGTGTGCATCCTAAAATCAAACACTTATGAAAAAAACACGAGGAACAACTATTTTATTTACATACAAACCGGATATCACTATATTATTTTAGGAAATGATGGAGAAAAGTTTTCACAAAGCTACACAAGAGTGGTTACTATGCAATTTTCTTAATGCATCAAGAGCACACGTTGTTGTTATTTGTGAACTTAATAGATGATGGCACAACTTTTAAGATGATCGACCATCAGCTGGGATCTATGTCCCTGTAGTGTCTACTGAATACAATACCTCTAATACATAGTGCTAACCACAAATACTGCACAGTACAAAGTCACGGAATTACATATATTCAAGATGCGTGAGATACTATCAAATTGGCGTTTATAGATGCATCTTATCAGCTTTTAGAAAGACTGTATTATAAAATCACTGAGAAAACAATATCGTACCTCTTGATTGACACGCCATCCCTGCATGGAGCTTGCGCCGCATTCAAGTTTATTGCTAGCTTCATCGCTGGACACTTTCTCTGTAACGGGTTCAGATAAATAGGCGCCCATAATGGAATGTTGTAAACATGAAATAGAGTTACATAAAATAAATAATTGAGGCGCGAAAACCTCCGAAAAATCGCGCAGGCGGCAAGCTACCCAGAGTCAGTCAACCGCCGACAATAGAGTTGCCACTATTAAAATTCAATTATTGAAAATGTAAAAAAAGGAACTTACAGAAACTCTTGCTATCTTAGTCGATTTTCAAGTAACGTAGTTTAGTATTTTTATTGGAAAATACTTACTAAGCCAAATAAGGGTAATTAATGGGTTTGCCATTAACGAATTCAAACAGACATTACGGTTACGCACACAACAGCGTGTGCGTTACCACAGCAGAATGTTGTATCCTGTCAAGATTTAAATTGTACAGATTTGTATTGATTCGTACCGTTAAAAAGTGCGCTTTTATAAGTTTGAGCATCCAACTGTTTTTTTAATTATTAACGAAAAATAGATTCATGGTCAATCGTGAAAAAAAATATTCAATGATTTATTGATTGATTTTTTTTCTCAATTGACCTATCGAGATAAGAAATAGCCAGAAAGATAGCTTTTAATTTATGGTAAACGTGCATAAAAACCTAAATTTGTGCACTGTGGGTTTTGCATTTAATAGTACAACGAATATCCTGATAACCAACTAAGTTATTTAGAACTTAAAACGCAGTCCTTAACAACGAGAACGGTTAAATGAATCCAATATATGTACCACAAACACATCAAAAATTTCAGATTTCGGCTGAAAATATGATATCGTATAAATAATAACATTAAAAAACCCACCATAACCTCTATACAGAGATTAACCGGCTAAATTAAAATGCTGCAAAAAAGCTGCCGCGCGGTACATCAAACTACATTCCATAATTTCGGACGGTCGGACATGGCGAAACTATAAGGATTCCGTGTTGCTACGTTGTTGGCTACGGAACACTAAAAATTTATATAAAACTTTAATTAAATATAATAAAATTCACTGAAAAGTAATACTTATAATTTAACTGCGAACTTGTTGCTAAGGAATTAATTTGAAACAGAATATTCGTTGTAAAACATAAATGGCTTCAAACAACCCTGAGACATAATAGGACTATGAGCATAATTTTAAGGTATAAACTGAAGCCATCTTTGGGTTTCTAGATCTTCCAGTTTGGAAGCTACGAGCTAATTTCTTTTTTAAAAATGTGTCTTAAATCTAGTAAAAGGTGTAATTTTATAAAAAAAACCTACGTTTTAAGAGCACAATTAGCTTAATTATGGTAAGATGCAGGCTTCCCGCTAGAGAGGCTTATTCCGTGAGTTCTCAATATTTTGTGCCTTTCGATCACTAAATTCTGAATGAGCACTGTTCACTTGTTAAAGTATTGATAAATAGTAAATAATATTACACAACGTATAATGTTACAAAAACATGGGTATGTTTTTGTAACATTACCTAGTCTAGCCATAAATATTGTTACGAAGAAAAAACATTTTTTTTTATTGCAAATAATATTTATTACTTTTACAGTGTGTTAGTTTAATACATAAATAGAAAACAATTCAAAATATAAAAAGCTTATTCGAAGTGGTCTCCATTGGCTGCAACACAGTCCTTTAAACGTTGAGGCCAGTTATCAATAGAAGCACGCACTCTTTCCATGGGAAAATTCTTCACTGCCAATCGTATGGATTGTTTTAGGGACTCCAAATTATCATGTCGTTTAGAGCAAGCCATACTCTCTAAAACTGACCATAAATCATAATCCAGCGGATTAAGATCGGGACTAGACGACGGCCAGTCTTCAGCTCTGATGAAGTCCGAAACGTTCACTTCCAACCAAGACTGCGTGGACCGAGCTTTATGACCCGGCGCTGAGTCTTGTTGGAAGGACCATACTTGGTTATTGAACATGGTGTTGTTAAGGGGTTTAACTACCTTCTCAAGAATGGTATCTTGATACACTTGTGCCGATGTTTTGATACCTTTTTCACAAAAATATGGCTCAGTCACTCCTTCATAGCTAACACCCCACCAAACCATCACTGAAGTCGGATAATGCCCACGTTGCACTCTGTCGACTAATTGGGAAGCTTCCTTAGAGCTTTGAGCATAAATACGGTCATTTTGTTTGTTAAAATGTTGCTCAACTGTAAAGATTTTCTCATCCGTAAACAAAATTTTTCTGTGACCTCCCTTTGCGTACCGCTTCAGTAGTTGCTTCGATTTTACCACCCTATTCTTTTTTAAATTATCAGTTAAAAAATGACCAGTGCGTCTCTTATAGGCTGCAAGTCCTAAGTCATCTTTTAAAATGCGTGACATGGTTCTGGGTGCTATCTTCATCTCCCGAGATAAAATCTTTTGCTTTCGGACAGGATTTCTTCGAATTCTTTCCCTTACTGCTTTGACCACCATTTTCGTACGAACACTACGTGGACGGCCAGATCTTTTTCTGTCACAAACAGAGAAGGTCTCATTGTACCTATTAATAGCCCGGTACACAAACATTTGACTAATACCAAGCGTATGGAGAGTTTTAAAAATTACATTCGGCTCCATACCAACTTTGTGTAATGCAATCACAGCGATTCGGTTTTCTTTATCACCCCACTCCATTTTAATATAGCAAAATATTGTACAATGTATTGGCGCCAAAATTAGAAAATACAATGAACAATCGTATAAAAATGACAGATTCCAAATTCAAATGTAATATCTTTCTTATTTTTAATTGTAACAGTATTTATGGCCAGACTAGGTATACGTTACAAAATTATTTTTAAATTAAATTATTTTTTAATTGAAATTTAATAATTAAAAAAAAATACTGTTTTTAAATAACCTTGCAAATTGCCAAAATGCAACGCTATGCGTGGAAAAAAACCTGACGTCAATTTACACTCAACCTCTTCAGTCAAAAAGTTGTTTGTATGATTTCGAGTGGTTATTTGTATTGTATGTATCGGGGTTGTTTCCTATTAAGTTATTAGTTTTCTGTGTTATAGAATAAAATCCTTGTGTAGAAAGACATAGCGCATTCACTGAAATCGGTTTTGTCAAAGCACAATCGGATAATCTTACTAAAATAATCGTGTTTATGATGATCTCAGAGGAGTAAAATTTGCGAGGTTTTATCCCTTTTTAGGTTCGAGGTCATCGGTAATACTGTTATGGATAAATTCCTATGTATACTAACTGTCGCCCGAGGCTCCGTCAGCGTGGATGTTGGTTAGGGGGCATCCATTAATTACTGGGAGGGTGGATTGAGCTAAACCTCACCAAATTTCACATCACATTCATGGACGCTCCCTTATCGCAATAAAAACAATCCTATGTCCTTCTCACACAAGATCTCATTAGAGGGAGGGAAGAGGTCTAAAATTCGCCAAAATCACCTAATGTATTTATGGACGCCCCCTACCCGCGATAAAAACTATCCTATGACCTTCTCTCAAGATATCTTAACGGAGAGAGGTAAGGTGTCCGAAATTCTCCAAAAAACAGTAAACGTAATTTATGGAGGCCCCCTTATCGCGATAAAAACTATTCTATGTCATTCCCTTGGTCTTATCTATCTCCATACTAAATTTCATTTAATTCTTAACAGACAGACAGACAGTTACTTTCACATTTATAATATACTAGCTTTCGCCAGCGGCTCCGCCCGCGTGGATGTCGGTTATCGCGATAAAAACTATCCTATGTCCTTCCTCGGGACTCAAACTATCTCCATACAAAATTTCATCTAAATCGGTTTAGCTGTTTGAGCGTGAAAGCGTAACAGACAGACAGACAGACAGACAGACAGACAGACAGAGTTACTTTCACATTTATAATATTAGTATGGATAGTATGGATGATTTGAGAGTATTATTCCGAACTTTTCGTAAACAAGGACGCAAGGATAAGTTTTCGTTGAGGTTTGTAAAGAAAACAAGTATGTAACTAACTAAGTACTTAAAACTGTTTTTATATGTATTTTATCACTTTTTTAATGTCCTTACTTACGTTATGATGACCTGCACAAGAGTTTATACGGCTTATACACGATACATTGTCTCTTCTCATAGCCTTGCACCACTTTTTTCTTATATCTGCATCTTTCGGCTTAATGAAATATACTTTGTCAATTTTGATGTTATTTTCGCACATTAGAACGACACACTATATAAAATAAGCTTTTTTGTGATTTTCCATGGTAGTAAACTGATTTATCAACTCTTTGTTGTTGACATAGAACTTGTGTAATCTGACGTCACACAATAAGCGCGAAAATGACGGTGATTTTATTATTTGTTTTTTTAGCTTAATGGTTTATATTTTGGATGTGTTATTATTTTTTTGGTAATGTAATAACTAGTAGAAACTTTAAAATAATAAAAAAATACGTGCATATTCCCTATTGTCATTTAAAGGCCTAACTTAAAAGTAATCTGCACAAATAGCCAGTGTTTTCAAAAATTTTGGCTGTTGATTATTATCCATACTATATACTATATACTATTATACTATACTATTATACTATACTATTATACTATACTATTATACTATACTATATACTATCACACTAATATTATAAAGGTGAAAGTTTGTGAGTATGTGAGTGTGTATGTTTGTTACTTTTTCACGTCTAAACGGCTGGAGCGATTTTAACAAAATTTGGTATGGAGTTAGTTGACACCCTGGATTAACACATAGGCTAATAAGCCGCAGGTAACACCGGGGCACAGCTAGTAATATTATAAATGTGAAAGTAACTCTGTCTGTTACGCTTTCACGCTCAAACAGCTAAACCGATTTAGATGAAATTTGGTATGGAGATAGTTTTAGTCCCGGGGAAGGACATAGGATAGTTTTTATCGACATCCACGCGGGCAGAGCAACTGGCGAAAGCTAGTACTTTATATGTATATATGAGAATATGTATAAAACCTAAGCTTTGAAGCATCAAAATAATGATAATGGTCTCCCGATGTTGGATATAGCGGGTAATCTCATCAGAGACTAATCAAGTACGCAGGAGATATTATAGTGCACAAGTATATGCGCAGATACAAGTGCACTTTCTATTTCCTTACTCTCATAGCCCGATGGGACAGAAAACGACACGACCGGAGAGAGATTCGGCTTAACGTGCTCTCCGAGGCACGAAAATGGTCACCCATCTATGGACCGATAGTGGTAACATTGCTTAACCTCGCTGATATCTCGATTTGCTCGGTTGCCACTGAGTAAGGGACCCCTCAACACATCAAAATAAGATGTTATGAATAATAATGTTAAGGGAATCTATTGAACAATAACTATTGTTTTCACAGGCGACTTTGATCGGCTGTAGGAACAAACAGATTACAACAAAAACGTGTTATCTACTATCGACAAGTAGAAAAAAATGGTTTACGCAATAGACGTTGTTTCTTAAATATATTTATTCATACGTATTTATTATCTTTATGTAACATTTGTTGTCTTAGTTCTCCTTGCATCCAATAATAAAGATAACGCGGAGACTTGATAAGTAGGTGGTAGGTACCTAATACTTTGTAGAACATTTCTGTCTGTTATCTGCTGCATGTAAATATAAATATCGACATTTTTATTCCCTGACTTCCCTATATGTCATAAAATTATTCAATAAAACTATATAGCACCGTTTTAAAGCTATGGGTTCTTTATACGATCGTGCTCTCTTAGAAGTAGGGAATGCAGGGTGTTTTCAATATAAGTTTGATTTAATTTACAATGTTTTGTTTGCGAGTTTGTGGTCCATGGGCTATTACAGTATGATTTATGCATTAACAATTATTCCTCATGAGTGTAAACTGCCTGAAAAACCAGACAATATTAGCGAATATGTGTGGAAATCTAAATATATTCCAAGGTAAGCACAATAGAATATTTAGTTAAATTATATTAAGTATATTTCGTTAGAAACAAATGATATTATTGTGTACCATTTTTTTATTTTTAGATTAAAAACTGTAGCTGGTACTGAAAAATATAGTGAATGTTTAATTTATACAAGTCCAGGAAATAATGAAACCAAAGGTTGGTGCTCATCCCCCAGAAAAGAAATCGATTTGTGCACGTAAAGATAACTACCTACTAAATATAATACTTTTTTGTATTTCAGCATGTGATTCCTTCGAATATGATAAAACTTGGTATGAAACAACAGTTCCTTCGGATAATAATTGGGTCTGTGAAAATGAAATATATGTTCCAAATATTTTGGCCTACAGTCGAGTTGGAGAGGCGGTAGGGTCTTTATTTTTTGGATGGTTTGGTGATGCGTAAGTATAAGTACCTATACCCTGTTACTGAGTTTTTGAATAACCTCCCCTTTAATATTCTTAAGTTAATAAAATTCTATAGTACCTAATTAATGTAGTAAAATAAGGGGTGTTTTATTTATTTCTTTTGTTTTCAGATATGGGCGAAAACTTACATATGTAATTTCTTTAGCTTTACTGGTTACAGGAAGATTTGTTTCTGTCATAGCAAGTTCATCATTTATATTTTTTACACTAGGATGCGTTGTGGCATTTTTTCCATCGTGGTCTGCACCTCAAAGTGCAGTTATTACTTCGATGGAAATATCCTCTCCAAAAAGACGCGCAACAGTGGAAACTTTGAGGCTGACTGCTACCAGTTTAGGAATGTGTCTAATGCTTTTTATCTTCTGGTGGTTACGAAATTGGAAAATATTTATTATTATTACAACAGCAATTCAAGTTCCCTGTTTGTTGTTTTCTTGGTAATAGTAAAGTTTAACTAATTGAAAACCTGACATTAGTTCTAATCATTATTCAAATGAGGCACAACATTGATATTAAATAATTTCAGGAAATTAATCGAATCTCCGCAATGGCTTTGGATAAGTGGAAAATCAAAAGCGACTGTGCGATGTCTCAAATCTATTGCTAAAGTAAACAATACTTCATTAACTTCAAATACTGAAACTGAAATATTAACAACAAATCCTCCAAAAAGTAGTAAATCTGAAATATTAGGTCCTTTAGCTTTATTTTCAGGGTGGAGATTATCTGTTAACACGATATTACAGTCATTGTTATGGTAATTTTTTTTCATCTATCTATATATATATAAATAAATGTTTGTCTGTATGTCCTCTATGCATTTCGAAACCATTGATCAGATTGTGATGAAACTTTGGTTCTGGAGCCATAGCGAAGTGTTATTAGATATTGCTATAGCTATAACTATCTAACTCGACCGGACCAATGAAATCTATTAAAGATATTCGTGTATTGTATCGTTATAGTTTCATGAACGACAGGCGAACGCCACTGGTCGATTGCAACGGTTTTTTTGCCAAGTCTGTACCACTTTTAAATATTTTTCATTATGATAACTTCTACAGGGTTGCTGTGTCTGCAAACTACACATATGTCACCATGAATTCTGCAGCAAAATCTGATGGCAACCCATTTTTAGAATCTGCGTGGCAAGCCTTAGCTGAAATACCTGGGTATTTTATAGCGGCTTACCTAGCAAACCGTATCGGACGACGATATACAGGAATCATTTCATTTTCATTAACTGCTATTATATGGATCATTTTTGGATATCGTGAAATTAGTAAGTATTTCGGTACATTTCTTAAGTACTTACCTGATGTAATAATAATAGTTTTTAATCTTATGTATCTAATATTAATATAATAGTTCTAGAAAATGTAATTATATATTTATCCACAGGTAATGCTGATTGGATAAAAAACGAAGTTTTGTCTACAGTGTTAGTGGTTACAAACAGGTGTTCTATTACAGTTTCATATTATATAATAGATTTACTTAATACGGAAATTTATCCGACTTGCCTGCGACAATCAGGGATGTCATTAGGTAACCTAATGTCTAGTGGATCTTCAGCTATGGCATCATACATTTTATACTGGGTAAGTTATTTAATGACTGCATTATCTTAGTCTTTTAATTTTAGGCGGATAATAAGGTATTTATCTTAAATTTTAGGGACACCAATACGACGCTCGCTATCCGAGTGTTATTTTGACTACAACGACATTACTGTGTGGTGTTTTGTCAACGTTCTTCCTACCTGAAACACTGAATGTGAAATTGCCAGAGACCTTAGAAGATGCAAGAAAATTTGGAAATAATGTTATTATCAAAAATGATGCTATAAAAGAAATGTAACCATACATTTTGTAATTATTCTAGTACAAACTACTACCAGGGAGTTATGGTGGATAAGACGTAAGACGTAAGGGTCTTATCCACCATAACTCCCTTCCTCCTCTGAATTCTACCTCGGTAGATAGACATTTCTGATTGCTACAGTAGTTGTTAAAATCGTACGACTTAACATTCACATTTTTGACTGCCTCTGTGGCGCGGTGGGAGTGTATCCGGCTGCAACGCCAGAGGTCGTGGGTTCGATCCCCACCCAGGATAAAACTTTGTGTGTTGAGCATGATGGTTTATTCTGTGTCTGGGTGTTATTTATCTATATAATGTATGTATTTAGAAATATTTAAGTATGTTTATCAGTTGTCTGGTTTCCATAGTACAAGCTCTGCTTAGTTTGGGATCTGATAGCGTTGTGTGAACTGTCCCAAGATATTTTATTATTCGCCATTCCAGCCATTCCCATGGCATGTAAATCTAAAGTTACGGGCAGTAGCAATTTTTCAAATTATCAATATAAATGATCTTCCTACCTATAGATATCCTTCTATATTTATATTGGGTATGCAATTAAAATTTTACTTTATTTGAATAATATAGGTAGTTCAAGTTTTAATAAATTACAATGATAGATATATATATTTTTAAGAAAAGGACAACTCCCGCATTAGTGTACGGGGCCTGTGTCATGGGGGACTTTTTATTATTATTATTATAGCTTATCATTCCACTCAACAATGTATTTATATATCATAATTATTATTAATTTTCGTGTTTGTGCATTTCTATCTTGTTGAGTGCCCTACTTTGGCTGTAAGCCTCCTCCATCTCCTTCCACTTTTTCCTTTCCTTAGCAATTTGCATCCAATTTTTCCCATCTGCTTCTTCATTCTGCCGTCCCACCCTTTTTTTTCCTTTTGGGCCCAGCCATTCTGTTGTTTGTTGGGTCCACCTATTGTGATTGTATCGTGCAATATCAATACAGTCGTGAGAGCATCTGTGACTTGAGTCACAGACAGTTATGTTAATTGCATGTGACTCAAGTTACAGATGCTCTTTAGCATCTGTGATTTGAGTTTTTTTTGCGGATGTCTGTATATCTTGTTTTTTGTATTTTTCTTAGGTTCAGGATATACCTTTCCATTGCATGCTGACACGACAGTACTTGGTTTTGTTTCTGTGTAGACCCATGTCTGGCTGGCATAGGTCAGGCTTGGAAGAATGCATGAGTTCATTATTATTTTGTTATTGAGGTTGTAGTTCTCTTTTAGATTTTTTTTGTGCCAAATATTTTTTCCACGCTATGTTTACTCGCCGGTCAATTTCATTAATATTACTGTTTTCCTCAAAATACACTAATTTGCCTAGATATCTATAAATATTCGTTATCATATTCTATTATATTTTCCTATATTTTGATTGTTTTACTATGACTGTTTGATATAGTTTTAGTTTTGGATGAGTTCATGCGAAAGCCAACTTTTCTGCTTTTAGAGTCTAGCTTAGTAACATTTGTTTTAATTCCGTTGCGGATTCACCAAAAAGAGCGATGTCACCCGCAAACCTTAAATGTGCCAGTCTGTTATTTGATATCTTTAGGCCTTTATTTTTCCACTCCACGTTTCTGAAGATGTCCACGTGTACAGTTATGAAAAGCTTTGGGGAGAGTGGGTCTCCTTGCCACATCGCTTTTCCAATTGTGAACTCTTCCCGTGCTTCCTTGCCCGTGGGAGAATCAAACCCACGTTCTCCTAATCGGTTGAGATATGCGTTGTAAATCTTTTTTAATGAAAGTTATAAACCGAAACCATCATTGGGTTTCTAGGTCTTCTAGATTGGAAACAAACTAATTTATTTAAAAAAAAATGTTTATTAAGTAGAAAACGGCGAAATTATATAGAAAATAAACGAATGAATATTGTTTAGAAACATTCTAGCCATCAGTAAAACGTTACCCCAGTAGAAACTTTATTAAAATAATTAACATAAGTTGCAAAAATTTAGGTTTGCATGCACATTTTGTACAAATTTAAAGCTTTCTATCTATTCTATATATTTCGATAAGCCTAACGCGAAAAAAAAATCTATTTTCGTAAATAATTCAAAAACGGCTAGTTGCACAAATTCAAAAAGTTTCGCACATTTCAATGGTATGAATCACTAAAAATCTGTATCATCTAGACCTCACATTTTTCTATCCTTTCCTGCACGCGAGTTGGGCTCTCGCTTGTGACATCTATCCGCTAGTTAAGAACTATCACGGCTTTTGTTATTGCTTCGTTACAAAGAGCATTATAACAAATTATGATATCGCAAGCCAATTATGTCGCAAGCGAGGGCTTATTCACGTGCAGGAAAGGATAGAAAAGTTTGAGGTCTAATAACATAGTTCAAATGGGTGGTTCGATTCCGGCCCCGGTTTGGCATACAGATATGTCTCTATATTCTAAGTCTGGACTTCAATTTTTTCTATCTTTCAAAAATGCAATTATTGCTATTGGAACAACGTGACCGGATTGAAGTTAGGTTCTTATCACTTTCGCGCATCTCTTAAAGACCCTAAAATTACTTACGAAAACGATTAATTCAGTTTATAGATTATAAATACTAACAAAATTTTAATTCAACAATATAAAATACTATGGGTTCAAAAGTTTAAATTTAGAACAGTTACCGTAAATATTAAAAAAAGTTTGAATAACAATTTCTTTACGAAAAAAATCCCAAAAAATATGAGTTAGCAATACTAAATAAACTTTACCTTAATCTTGCGTTCGCTTCGCTTTTTTGTAAAAGATATAAAATGTTGACACCGTTTGTATAAAGCCGTGTTTTATTTGACTGTGTGATGAATTACCATGATAACAACACTTTAAAAAAAGTTAGTATCCATTTAAAAAAAAATCAAAATTTAGTAATTTTGTAGAATGGAATTGGAATGGAACACTATTTTAGTAGCTGGTAACATTGTAACATTATTGGCTTCTGCCACAGATTAAAAAAACGAAATTAAAAAGATGTCTAAATTATCTATTGTAATAATCTGTAATAGGCAAAATTATTTACGGTAATTTTATCTAGTGTCTACGAATTTTCATGTAATTTAATGTGAAAATTAACATGTAGTAAACATATGGAAATTACCATTAACCTAAATAAACAGCCTCTGTTTTGTTGAGGTTCCAGTAGTTCGACGTCTTTTATTGATAAAATTGTTGTTCGCCACCAAACTTTTGAGATTTAGTTGTTAAAATGTCGGGCGATCATAAAACATTGATAAAAGGGAATCCGTCGCATTATGTGAAACTGAATGTGGGCGGTACTCTGTTTTATACAACTATTGGTACTTTAACGAAGAGCGATAACATGTTACGGACGATGTTCAGCGGAAGAATGGAAGTGCTGACAGATTCTGACGGTAAGTTTGATACTATTGAATAAACAATATAATTTTTCACTCTATTTGTAATGATTGACTTATTGTATGTAAAGGTAGCAAAGCGATAAATCAAGTATCGTAATTTGTTTACAGGGTGGATACTAATAGACCGTTGCGGGAAGCACTTTGGTACTATTCTAAATTACCTTCGCGACGGAACAGTGGTTCTTCCCGATAATTATCGTGAAATAATGGAACTATTAGCAGAAGCCAAATATTTTCTGATAGAAGAATTAACTGAATCTTGTCACCAAGCATTGGGTAAGAAAGAGAGTGAAGCAGTACCCATCTGCCGAGTACCACTGATCACTTCACACAAAGAGGAGCAATTGCTTATTATGTCCACTTCAAAGGTGAGTCAGAATTACAAATATGGAAATAATCCTACATCTATTATGAAACTGAAAGTTTGTGAGGATGGATGTTTGTTTGTTGGTCTTTCACTCAAAGACTACTGAACCCACTTTGATAAAACTATACAGTAATTTCATTTGTATGTCAGATAAACTACATTACTACCATACAACAGATGTACACTATAAAAATCAAACCCAATGAGGGTGCAGCTCCAAGGAAAAAGCTAGTATCAAATAATAATGACACCGAATATAATGGTGTATTTTAACAATATTGAAATATAATAAATATTTAAATATTGTTAAAATACACCATTCTTGTATTTCATTCAACTTATAATGCACTAGCTGTCCCGTGCAACTTCGTATGCGTAATTTTTCCCCGTTTTTGCAACATTTCTCGTCGCTTCTCCGCTCCTATTAGTCGTAGCGCGATTTTATATAGCCTATAGCCTTCCTCGATAAATGGGCTATCCTACAAAAAAATATTTTTTCAAATCGGACCAGTAATCGGTTCCTGAGATTAGCGTGTTTAAACAAACAAATAAACAAACTCTTCCGCTTTATAATATTAGTATAGATTTTAATTCAACTAAAATTGTGGTTCAATCTAGAGTATGCATATTTAATCCCAGGCTATGCAAACATTGTTGATAAAAAATCTTGAAATTTACATATTTTGATGAAATTGGGTACTTAAAAAATTTTGTGAAAAGTGAGATAATTTACACAGATGAAGTGGCGCGGTTCACCTAATTTTCAATATGACTGCCTCGGTGCTGCGGTGGGAGTGTGTCCAACTGCTATGCAAGATTTTGGGTTTGATTCCCGCACGGGACACCACTTTGTGTGATCCACAAATAGTCTGGGTGTTCTTTGTTTCTGTGACTTGTATGTTTCTTAAGTCCCCCGCGACACAGAGCTTGTATCGTCTTGCAGGAGTTGTCTTTTTTAATCAAAAAAAAATGTTATCAGGCTCTTAGTGAATGTGATATCTACTATACTTATTTCTAACTCTACTTCCTGTTGTCCCTTTATAATAAATATATTTATGTTTCAGCCTGTTGTAAAACTTTTGATAAACAGACACAATAATAAATATTCATACACGAGCACATCAGATGATAATTTATTAAAGAATATTGAATTATTTGACAAATTATCATTGCGCTTCAGTGGCCGTGTACTGTTCATAAAAGATGTGATTGGATCCAATGAGATTTGCTGTTGGTCATTCTTTGGACATGGCAAGAAATGTGCTGAAGTTTGTTGTACGTCCATTGTGTATGCTACTGATAAGAAACATACAAAAGTAGAATTCCCTGAAGCGAGAATTTACGAAGAGACTTTGAGTATCTTACTATATGAAAGTAGAAATGCTCCTGATCAAGATTTAATACAGGCAACACAGTCCGCTCGTGGAGCTGTCTCTGGTCTCTCTGCTACAAGTGATGAGGAGGATGAGCGTGGATTAGCCCGACTACGATCGAACAAGCAGAACAATGCATCTTAGCGGTTACATTTGGGCTTGGCGCGCCTTCGAAGCTCTAAATGGACCGGCTGATGCCAGGCTGGCCATTTTTCGCCATTCTGCTGGCTGCCCTGCTTCGGTCCATAGACCATACTGAGCTGTGTCCTTCATCATTCATTGTGGACCCTTCTTCTAGCTCTCTTTAATATGAAGGATTGGTTATGGAGTGCGGCATTTATGATGGGCAAATTGATGGACTATGAACAATTTCTGCTAATACTTTGTGTCTATAATGTATTATGTAGGTATAATATGCCAGAGTAGAAAGAATTAATGGCAATTAATAGTTCAAAATATAACAATAATACATATCTTAGATTCATGAAGCAGTCAAAACTACAGTATCATCGGTGAAACAATTGTCGTAGACTTTTAGTATATTAATAATACATGTATTTTATAAATGAGCAGTATTTGTGGTTTCATAAATTATACATTTCGTGTCATTAGCTTGATCTTATAAGATTGAAATTACATCAGAGTGTATTGATCACATCAGTTCTAGGAGTTTTTAGAAGCAAATTTAATTGAAGTCATATTCATATTGAAGTCATATTCATATTGAAGTTAATTGAAGTTGCATATTCAAAGAGTACTGAATCCTGCTTTCATCAGAATGAGAAAATTAAATAAAATGATTCCAAGTAAATTTATACTGTCCCTTTATTCATATTACATCAGTATTTTAAGTAGTGAATTTTTTTTTTTTTTTTTAAATATTAACAAGCAATATGGGATTGAGTCCCACATTACTAGCAATCTTGTTAACCCGTCTAGCTAAGCTCAAAGGCTTGTGTTAGGAGTGGGTTCACGTCGGTAGCATAATGGGTAGGATTCAAACCCGCGACCTCACGATTGCGAGAGACCGATGCCCTAGCCATTAGGCTACTGCCGCTTAATATTTTGAAAATTGAAAAATAAACAAAACATTTGCCAGTTAAAATTCTGTTATTTTGAATAAGGTGGTTAATATATAACTTAGTAATACAAATAATTGAAACTACCTATAACTGTTGTACACTTTATTGTAATTACAGCCTTTTTTTGATTGTTTAGTGTATTATAAATGTTAATGTGCAATTGATGTTTATAGGTGTATAGGGTATTGTACGCATAATTGTGAGTCTTTTCTAGCGATGTGGATTGTATAATGATGAATATGTACCTACAATAACTTAAATGTTTCAAGAAATATTAATTCCAAGTGTAAATAACATACATACTATGAAACAATATGTACAAGCTTTGCAGTACATTGGTGTTGTAATTGTAATGTTATGCTTATTATATTCAATATTACACAGCTCAAGTAATTTGCCAAATCAATGTTGTCTAGTATAAGATGTATGTGTCTGACATGGCTTTCGCAGATAAAGTTCTTTTTGATTAATATATAAATGAATGTAATAGCTGCCTGCATATAGTTAAATACAGACAAGTTTAATTGGAATATAATATTATTTGATATAAATTATATTCTAAGTATTATTGTTTCCGTATTTCGTTATATGTTGGCTAATCGAGATTTATTTGCTGTTTTCTGAATGATTAATTATTGCAAGCAATACATTTACAACCTTAATAATTTATAAGTTTATTGCATTGCACTGCCTTATAAACAGTGTTATAGATATAACCCTGTATACATAGGCAATACTCAATATTATTATTCAATATAGTCCCATTGTTGAACAAGGGTCCCCCTCCCTGAGTCTTCCACTCAATGTAGTAAATAGGAATAAAATTATAAAGAGAAAATTGTGGTTATCTGTCTCTTCAACAAAATCTTAAGACATCATTGTTGAATTTTATTAAGGTGAAATGGTGTGGATGATTTGCCAACTTTATTTGTGTTGATTCTGGGGTTGATGGTTGATGTCTCAGCTGACGATTTCAATTTCCCCGGTGGCCATTTGCGGAACTAACGTAAGACAGTTGCTCATTTATTCCATAATATTAGGCACAACGCTGCGGGGTGCATGGCGATGGAACCTCTCGCGTGGTTGCGGCAGTGCAGAGGGTCAAACCACGTATTTAAAGCAGTGCAGTTGCAGTTAAGTTTCGATTAAAACGGTCATTTTATTCTATTGTATTCTTGTAACTTTGGGATCGATCTCAAATACGCTTGCCAAGTGTCAAGTATGCGTCTCGAGAGCGCAATAACGACATTCTAGTACTGTGCGCAAGCGTTTTTAAGATCGATCCCAAAGTTACAAGAATACAAAAATGGCCGTTCTAATCAAAACTGAACTGCAACTGCATCGCTTTAAATACCTGAATTGACCCGCAGATTTATCTCTCTCTATTAGAATAACAAATAAATGTAAGAGGCCGCATGTTTCCCGCACGTAGGCGCGTGATCTGCAACACCGCGCGTTAATGAGTTTTCTATACCAAGCTAGGTACTTACAAGCAACGTAAAAACATGCGCTTCCGCACCCCGCTCCATGTTGCGTGCAGTGTGCCAATCCCCTTAGGGGTCATTAAAAAAAAAAACTGTCAGTCTCCTGTAGTTTAACTGCCTTATGTTAGTTCTGCCACTTACCGCTAGGGAATCTACTCGTCATTAGTATTCTTTGCCGATACAGCGGTAAAGGTCGATTTAATTTGAATATTTCATATCAATGAACTGTAACGTCTGTATCCTGTCGTCCAAAGACAAATTATGTATAAAGAGTTTATATTATTAGCTAAATTTGTATTCCCCAGAATCTCTACGTATAACTTATAATAATATGGTCGTAGTTGATTGAATGTCTGTATTTGTAAAAGTATATGGAATGGTATTATAATCTGATTCAGATTATTAAGTACAGTCTAGTCTGATATTTTATTGTTCCATTAGGCTTTTTGTAACATTTAGATATCGTAATTGTAATAATATTGTTCAAGCTCGTACTCAGTTAGCAGAAAGCAGTTAGTTTCTTAGTTCTTAGTTGAGATGCAACCATTACAGCTACTTTATATTTTAATGGCGCAATTACGGTTAGTCGGACTCACGAATTCAGGCAAACAACCAAAGTGTAAATGAACAAGGTTGAGTAATCCCGTCTGTAGACAGTCCAATTCACCTTATTCTGTGTAATTAATGCTTTCGGTACCCGAATTTGAGTGAAGTCATATACCAGGACCATTGCGAATATTTAGGACGATTGCAACTAAGTTAGATTTTCGCTATAATCCTATAATAATTGATATTTTTGCAATGGTCCCGTTTTTTGGACTACACATCTCTAAAGACTAGAACTAACTAATATTTCGAGATAGCTGCTTTCTGATAACTCAAAGTTCATAATATATTGTTGTGTAACAACAACGAATATATATAAGTAAATAATATTTATGTTCTGTTAGCTCCACATCTGTTAGGGTGCATTGATACTCATCAAACCTTTGACCAGTTATTTAGAGTTGTAGATTGCATTAACAAAATTAATGAAGATTTACTCAATTTTTAATCAAAGATTTGTTTGTAATATTTTGAACCTGGGAGAAATTGATAGTAATATCAACTGGTACGTGTTGGAATGAAAAGAATATTAAATTTACTTTTTGTTAAAACGATTTTCAGTGGTCACATTTGCATAGATACCTTCGAAAATTCAAACAGCGTGGAGTAGCGCGCCCAAAGTGTATCTGTTTCCACTATACACCTTGAAAAGACAGTGACAGCATGAGCGGCGCATAGCGGTTGAGTATTTGGCCACTCGTGTGATATGTCTATGACAAGAAAGTTTATAAAACACCTACGAAGACATGTTAGTTGTTGTATCCATGTATAATAGAGATTATTCGTAATTGTTAGGTGGTACTATTGACTAAACACTGGTCCAAATGTGTTTAGGGGGGGGGGGGTTCCAAACCACAAATCCCCCTCAGGTACCTACGCCCTTGGTGTTAGGTAGTATAAATGTTGATAAACTTTCGCGATTAGTACACATTATAAAATTATATATACTACGGGTCTTAATCTAAAAAAAATTTAGGGTAAAATACCTTGTTTATTGCCCGACGTTTCGATCGTATTACAACCGCCGTGGTCATTGGTAGACCGTGTAGGTTAGTCTACCAATGACCACGGCCGTTGCAATACGTTACCTTAAATTATTCACGCGATTAAGACCAGTAGTATATATAATTTTATAATAAGTAGTATAGTATGAAATTCTCCCAGTGTACAATTTATACGCCTGTTTCGAGTCGACAATCATGCACAGTGCAATTAGAGCTTACTTATCCTGTAGTAAATTTATGAAGAATAAAATAAATATACAATTTTATAGTATTCAATGCAAAGACATTTCAGTAATTTTCATAATATAAACAGTAGTTTTATCAAATAAGAATGGAGAATATGACTAGAGGCTAATAAAAAGTTGAATAAATGTTAAGTGATAAAATCAAAGGTATTGTACAAAATGAGAGGATGAACTTTTTGGAATATGTACTTGGAAGACTGGTTTCAATATGGAAGTCCTTGATATTGGTATGGTAATGATTGTGAAATTTATAACACTTATATCTTGTTATATCCTTACAGAATAATATAATATGCTCACTGTTTAGCTGTCCTTCATTGTTTTATTTCTACGGAGTTTTCGCCTCACGAATTTTATTGCATTAGCTTTGGCCCGCGTGGATGTCATTAATGCGATAAAAACTATCAGAAGTCCTATCAACAAACCAAATTTCATCTATATCGGATCAGTGGTTTAAGTGTGGAAACAACAGGCAAGAGTTGATTTCACGTTTACAATATTAGTTTGGAGTGTCAGTTTCATCAAAATCTGCCCAGAGGTTATTGCGTAAAGGAGTAATAAACGCCTATCATCCTCACAAACTCAAATTTATAGTACCAAGCATTATACTAAAGCCGAAGATATGAAATTTGATAACAAAGCTGCTATAGAAACCATTCATAATAATAATAATATCTTGGGACAACTCGCACAACATCTGATCCCAAACTAAGCATAGGTACCTACTATGGCAACCAGACGACTGGTAAACATACTAAGATATTTCTAAATAAGTACATATTATATTCCGAAAGTATCTTTGTCGCATCTAAAGTATGAATTTTATGTAATACCTATATTTAGTTACAATCATTCATCATGTCAAGTTAACAAGAGATTAGACAGAATTAGTGAAAAAAAATGTATCATACTCAAATTATCATTACATGATAGTTTGAATATGATACATTAATGATCAATTAATCATCCGCGCAACTTCGTCTGGGTAAATTTTGCCCGTTTTTGCAACCTTTTTAATTGCTACCCCGCTCCTATTGGTCGCAGCGTGATGTTATATAGCCTTCTTCGATAAATGAGCTATGCAACAGTAAAGTTTTTTTTCAATTCGGTCCAGTAATTCCTGAGATCACGTTTAAACAAACAAACTCCTCAGCTTTATAATATTAGTATAGATTACACCTAGACACATTCTCATTCATCATTATTACTTTTGTCAATAGCAACTTTGTTATTAAACATTTCACATACATTTCGGCTTGAGTATAGAATTTTCCTTTTTTTGGCTGCAAATTACTACCAAGCATTGAACAGTAAATAGAAAAATACACTACCGCAGGGTATCTGTATCTTTTGGCTTGTCCATATATCATGTGATCCTCGAAAGGGGGGAAGGTGTTGGAAAGGGCCTAAAAAAATCACGTGATTTATGAACAATCATTTGAATGCTTTTACTGGCTGCTTGAAGGTTCTGAAGTATAAAAATATTTATGAAAAACTATCACATAAAAATTTAGATATTAAAAATTCATGTTTGAGCTAAATATATTTTATTGTGTACACATGAGATTTCTTTTATAACATTCTAAACTGCATAGAGGTATACCTGTTCTTGAACAGTTGTACTTTTTTATATTTACACAGCCATCCACGCCACAAATGATTGGCTTAGGAGGTTCAATAGGTAATTTCTGCTCTATCGGGTATGGAATTCCAGGAGGTAATGACAATGATATTTCATTATTATTGTTCTTATAAACAATCATAGGTTCTAATTTTTTTGCTAGTTTACCCTTATGGGGTCTCAAATTTTTGGACTCTTGTTTCTTAAGAAGTCTATCCATAGTTTTCTTTTTATCCTTTTCTCGTTTTTCATCAGCTAATTGTTTCCTTTTTTGTGACTTCAGTGCAGCTTTCTGTATTGCTTCTTCAGTCATAACCTTTTCTTTGTATCCAGATGGTAGTGCAAGTAGAACTTCTCCACCTGGACTTGTCTCTTTGTCTGTGCCTCTCTCATACATGGCCCTTTGTCTAGCTGTCATCATTTTTGGATCTTTGGGTTTAATTTTTTTCAGTTCTTCATCAACCTGGAGAATAAAAGATTTGTATTGCATGTAATACATCCAAGGCTCACAATAAAATAATGTAAAATAGAAATGTAATGTTTTGAGTAAACAACTGTTGTGTATAAATTTTTACCAGATGGGCAAGATTTATGAGGAAAAGACATTCTTTATTTAAATAATTAATTGCAGCCTTTCTAAATTTCGCCATCACCAAGACTAGCCCTTTTTTGTAAGCCAATGCTAGTACGTAATACATAATTTGCCCACCCAGAAGCCAATATAAATGTAGTCTACATAGTACCTCTTCTAATTTGCCGGATTTGATAGCATCAAGCCATCTTTCCTCCTCACTGGATGTACCACTATCTCGTCCTTTCTTCTTTTTCTTAGATGACGAAGCTTTAGGAGGAGTGCTAGATGATGACCCAGGTATGGACCTGCGAGAGTCGGAGGATGATTTCATGGTCTGCGCTTTTAACAGATCCGCGGCAGAAGTACCCGGTAAGTCTCGCCCTTTCACCTTCATCTTAAAAGATTTATCCATCGCGTCTTCGTATGATACGTCAATAGACGATTCGCTATCGTATTCATTTTCTATTTTCCTCTTTTTATGTTTCTTATGCTTGTGCTTTTTATGTTTTTTGAGCGGTGGTGTATCTGTAAGGTAACATTTTCAGTGTTTAATTTGAGACTAGTTGTTAGACGTCAACGTAATAAAGGTTATAGACTTTTTACCAATGACGATTTCATCCTCTGTGGTGCTATGTTCTCGGTGTCTACGAACCATTTTGATGAGTTAATGTTTATCTTTTATTTTCAGTGCGAAATTAACACACAAATTTAAGTATTTCGCATGGAATGTCAACATTCACAAAACCACAACATAACATTGCGATGTTGTCATGTTGGTAGCACTTGTTACCTGTCAAATAAATGGAATTGCTTATGGTCATGTTTATTGTCTATGATTCAATCGACTACCCTAAGTAGTCGAATAAATCATGGACAAAAAACATGACCATAATCGCAGACATCTAGTACGTCTATGACATTGACTTATAGAACAAGACTGCGCCATAACCTCAAATATAGAGCACCTCTAGAAAGAGACAACGCTACTCTGTGGACAATTTGTTATCAAAGGCCGCACGAGTTTTTTTTCTCTCTTTCACGCTTTGCAGTCAATTATTACTTTTTAATTGAAAGGGATGGCGCAGTCCTGTTCTATATGTCAATGGTCTGTGACCATATTAGGATAACGAAATCGCATAATCAATTTGTAGAGTAACAATGAGAGTAACCGGGTGTTGTTTCCCATTGATATTTAACATTGCTCCTATGAATTCCATTGCTCTAATATACTGTAAGGTTTATACTCGCGTAAAGGTGTAAACCTACCCCGAAACTGTTTTTTTTTACTGGCATCTAGTCGCGATTTGTTTGATTCATAAGACGTATAGACCTGGACCGCGCCATCCCTTTCAATTTAAAACTTGACAGGTGTCAAGGGACACCCGGATGGAACGAATTTCTTATCTCATCTTCGCAACACCACACAGTTCAATGCGAAATAGAAAGACGAAACGAAAATAACTTACAAAAAGACGATTGTATACCGAAGGCTCGAACCTACAACTACACAATTGTCACCAATACTGTGTGCCGAATTTATGCCTCTAGACCCAATCGACCGGTGACTTCTTCGTCAAATTAGATGTTCATACCTTACGCGCACGCCGCACGGCTTGTGTGTGTCAAAAAGTGTCGTTACAACTTTTCGTGAGATTTTTTTCCGTCTAGCCCCCTTTCACAACGCGCGATAAGGAACTTCGATCCAAAAGTAAATATTTACGGCAATCCGTGAAAGAGAGAAGAAACTCGTGCGGCCATTGACAGTTAATGTCCACAAAGTAGCGTTGTCTCATTCTAGAAAGTGGTCAATTTTGTGAGGTTATGGCGCAGTCCTGTTCTATACGTCAATGGCTCGCTTAGAGTGGTTTACGAAATCTCCGAGAGATGTCGTTTGATGTATGCCAGGAGAGGCGGGCGATACGTTTATATAGGTGGGAAAGAGCTGTCCTTTGCAAAGAGCGTTTCGTATGTTACAGTAGGCATCATGAACCTTACGTGATGTCCCTGTATGTAATCGGTAATTGATGTTCTACAAAAGACCTCTTGCATACATCACGTTATGATGCCTATTACTTGTTCAGTATGGACTCCAATTGATGTCTAATCTCAACGCAGATTGACCACCTACTTAGTAAGAGATATTAGGTTTTAAAACACGGTAATTTCGCAAAAATAAATATAATTTATACTAATTTATGTACCTGTAAGATCACCAGAACACATTAGGTAGGATTCTACCTAACTGTAGGTATCCATTTCGAAGTAGGTATCTACCTAAGTAGGTATGTAATTTTATTAGTTATCTATTCTATCTATACTAATCTATACTAATACGAGCTGACCCGCGCAACTTCGTCTGCGTAAATTTTCCCTTTTTTCTTTTTTCTACCTTTTTTTTTTTACAACATTTTTCATTGCTGCTCCGCTCCTATTGGTCGTAGCGTGATGTTATAACCTATAGCCTTCCACGATAAATGGGCTATCCAACAATAAAATATTTTTTCAATGCGGCCCAGTAGTTCCTGAGATTATCGCGTTCAAACAAACAAACAAACTCTTAGGGGGATGAAAAATAGATGTTGTCCGATTCTCAGACCTACCCAATATGCACACAAAATTTCATCAAAATCGGTCAAGCCGTTTCGGAGGAGTATGGCAACGAAAACTGTGACACGAGAATTTTATATGTTAGACTAGCTGACCCGCGCAACTTCGTCTGCGTAAATTTTCCCTTTTTTCTTTTTTCTCCCTTTTTTTTACAACATTTTTCATTGCTGCTCCGCTCCTATTAGTCGTAGCTTGATGTTATAAAACCTATAACCTTCCTCGATAAATGGGCCATCTAACAGTATAATATTTTTTTATTTAGGACCCGCAATTCCTGAGATTATAGCGTTCAAACAAACAAAGAAACTCTTCAGCTTTAAAATATTATAGTAGAGTTATAAATGTTAGGGGTGGGCAATGACCCGCGCAACTTCGTCTGCGTAAATTTTCCCTTTTTTCTTCCTTTTTTTTTTACAACATTTTTCATTGCTGCTCTGCTCCTATAGGTCGTAGCGTGATGTTATAACCTATAGCCTTCCTCGATAAATGGACTATCCAACAATAAAATATTTTTTCAATGCGGCCCAGTAGTTCCTGAGATTATCGCGTTCAAACAAACAAACAAACTCTTAGGGGGATGAAAAATAGATGTTGTCCGATTCTCAGACCTACCCAATATGCACACAAAATTTCATCAAAATCGGTCAAGCCGTTTCGGAGGAGTATGGCAACGAAAACAGTGACACGAGAATTTTATATAATATTAGATATTTTCGACCGGAGAGGAAAAATGATTAAATTACTAAAATGGCTATTAAAAAATAAGGGTTAATCGTAGAAGGGTGAAAATTGAGGATTGTATGTATTTTTGTATGTTGTATCATAAAAAAATAGAAATTAAAAATTTTGTTTAAAAAAAAAAAAAAAAATTAGGGGTGGACTACCCCTAACATTTAGGGGGATGAAAAATAGATGTTGTTCGATTCTCAGACCTACCCAATATGTACACAAAATTTCATCAAAATCGGTCAAGCCGTTTCGGAGGAGTATGGCAACGAAAACTGTGACACGAGAATTTTATATATCTATACTAATCTATACTAATATTATAAAGCGGAAGAGTTTGTTTGTTTGTTTGTTTAAACGCGCTAATCTCAGGATCTACTGGTCCGATTTGAAAAATTCTTTTTTTGTTGGATAGCCCATTTATCGAGGAAGGCTATAGGCTATATAACATCGCGCTACTACTAATAGGAGCAGAGAAGCGACGAGAAATGTTTAAAAAACGGGGGAAAATTACGCATACGAAGTTGCGCGGGACAGCTAGTCTATACTAATATTATAAAGCGGAAGAGTTTGTTTGTTTGTTTGTTTAAACGCGCTAATCTCAGGATCTACTGGTCCGATTTGAAAAGTTCTTTTTTTGTTGGATAGCCCATTTATCGAGGAAGGCTATAGGCTATATAACATCGCGCTATGACTAATAGGAGCGGAGAAGCGACGAGAAATGTTTAAAAAACGGGAGATATTACGCATACGAAGTTGCGCGGGACAGCTAGTTAGATTATAAAGCGGAAGAGTTTGTTTGTTTGTTTGTTTAAACGCGCTAATCTCAGGAACTACTGGTCCGATTAGAAAAAATCTTTTTTTGTTTGATAGCCCATTTATCGAGGAAGGCTATAGGCTATATATATAACATTACGCTACGACTAATAGGAGCGGAGCAGCGACGAGAAATGTTGCAAAACGGGAAAAATTTACGCATACGAAGTTGTGCGGGACAGCTAGTATCTATATAAAGTGCAAACTGGCGTTAAATTATTTTTTCCCCAACGAAGTATCCAGGGGGGGGGGGGGGGTACTTGCTATAACTTAAACTAAGTATAAACCATATTAGTGAATTCCTTTAAACCCATTTTTTTGATTTAGTCAAATACAAAATTAAAATAAAAAATAATCGTTACTCGCGCGCGATTTCCCACCTGAGCTATAATAACATTGTAGATGGTGGCGAAATTTACCTACGTATTCTAATGATATTGTAACAGTTTTTCATTGCTCTCCCTCCGTCTTACGAATTTTCGATAAGGTCACGTGTCATGACGCGAGTTTAACATTTTTTACGCATCCCAAAAAGTGCACAACGCCACTAAAGAGTTTCACTTCAAAATCGATTCATTTATATTATAGTCCAGGAGCACATTTCATGAAGGTACATTTTCGGTCAACAATTTCTTCTCGAGCGAAACTTCGTAAAATGCATAAGGGACTTATACTTTGAATACTCGCGACCGTCAGCTGCGACTCCGTGGGTGGGGTGGGCAGTGGCAGCCTCCCACGCATGGAGAAAAAAAAAATTCAGTCATTTCCTCTCATTTGAAAATTTATCAGAGTATAGTTTATGTAGTATTTTGAAAAAAAAACGTAGTCAGCTGACCTTAACACGGTGGATTATACGTCAGCTGGCTCCTTGAACATGAAAAAAATAATATTTTCAATGATTTCCTCTCAACTAAAAATTTACCTGGTGATCGTTTATATGCTACTATGAATGAAAATTAATGTCAGTGGAAAGTTGCACGTGGAAAGGCTTGCTGTATCTCAGTGGAAAGTTTGTCAGCTGGTACCTTGAAAGGTTATCCGCTGACGACTTTTCCCTTGACTTACAGCTAGCTGATTTTAACAATTCTCGGATAAATTTTCATCCGGGAGGAAATAACGTTTCTTAAGTTATTTGGCAGTATGTTTGATTTGAGAGTTCTGATAACAAATATGAAGTTTGATATTGGAGGAAATGTTGGTATGAGTAAATTAATTTTTGAATAATTTATTGTAGCATATTTTATCAATCAATAAACTTTTATTTAAATTAATTGATTAAAAAAACAATAAAAATTTATCATTTTCATTCTCGCTTTGGCTTGAGTCGCTTTCATCTCTCTCTGATTCACTGTCAGAGTCGCTGTCAGAGTTATTGGCGGTCAAGTCTTCATCATCATCATCGGTGAAAAACAACACAAAATGTTAACGTTTTTATGGAAGTCGGTGTTGGAAAACATGTGAGGTTCATCAATGTAACTCAACTTTATGAAACTTTGGGATCGGATTTGAGCGCAGCACTTTCAGCATTCCATGCATTTACAGGATGTGATTACAACCCTGCATTTTTTAGAATAGGCAAGAAGCGTCATTCATGATAATGTCAAAATCAGAAGCTTTTACGGAGTGTTTCGTACAAACGCAAGGTTGTAATCACATCCACATGATACTCCACTGCATCCACTGAAATACAGCAAGCTGACATTAATTTTCATTCATAGTAGCATATATCACCAGGTAAATTTTTAGTTGAGAGGAAATCATTAAAAAAAAATTTTTTTTTCATGTTCAAGGAGCCAGCTGACGTATAATCCACCGTGTTATGGTCAGCTGACTATGTTTTTTTTTCAAAATACTACATAAACTATACTCTGATAAATTTTCAAATGAGAGGAAATGACTAAAATTTTTTTTCTCCATGCGTGGGAGGCTGCCATTGCCCACCCCACCCACGGAGTCGCAGCTGACGGTCGCGAGTATTCATAGTATAAGTCCTATATTGCATTGCAACGGCGAAACGTTAAGTTTACCGACTGAATGTTTCGCCGAAAAAACATTCTCTCGTTAAAGCATCAGTCGATCAAGGGTGATTTCGGCGAAACATTCTGTCGACGAAGCGTGTTTGTGAGCTTATTTTCTGCGGTATTCTCTTCCTCGCAATCTGTTCGACATTGAGGTCTGACTTTGGGATGAACATCGCTCATCGATAGCGTTTGCACTACTTGAACGCACACTATTTAATGTTTTTCTATACTTTTCAACACGCCGATAAAAACCACCAGATTATTTTAAGTAGGGATTAAACAATAGTATTAATTCTTTCTTGAAATTTGACTAAATGCTGTCCCCACTTTTACTTCATTGAGCCTTGAGGGATATCCCTGGGGACATCTTGAGGGACATAATAATCTTACCCAACAGCTGGAATTCGTCTTTTTGCCTTCCAGATATCTGCAACACCCTTAAAAGGCTTACTACTTGCATTACATTATTTAACTTAACTTTTCTTTCGGGCCTTTATTATTTTGAAGCAGCGTGTTAATGGCTCAGTTTACTTTCCGCTACCCGTGCTGGAGCTATTACTGTTAAGTTGATAGTGGAAGGATACGTCCGCAGTTCGAACTAAAGTGGGATGGTGCATTAGGTGCACGGCTTCCGTATATCAGGCGAGATTAAGCTTTATAGCACTTACCGAGCACTGGACTAAGAACACGAGAGTTCCCCTAGCGTGTTTGGTTTTATTATGTGGCTTGAATTAAGAATTTTAGTAGGTATATGTTTAAGTAAGTAGGTTTTAAGCCGATAGCAGACCTGCTTAGCTAAGTGGCTCGGATGGCAGAGATAATATTTCATGCGTAGGTGTAAGTTACCTACAGACTGGAAATTAAGAACTGGAAAAAAATAATACTTAAACATCCAGCTATTTCAGCTAAAATAAGCTAGATAACTTAACCTAGTTCTTGGCTGCTTGATCTGCAACCGGCTTTAATAGAAAAACTTTTAGTTAGGTAGGTAGGTAGGTAAAGCTTTTTAGGTAACGTAGGTCTTTTACCCACCTCGAAATGCTGTAAAATGTACGTACTCATACTTTATAATATGCCAAGAACCTACATAATAATACATAGTGTAGATGTAGAGCTTATACCACCTACCTAGGCACCTACATATCGACCCTAAGTAGATAAATATCCAAGGATAAGTACCTACATAATTCATCAGCACTGTATTTACCTAACTGACAACTTGACTTCGTTGAAGTTGATTAACGTAAGAGCTTTCTTTTTATAGGTGTTGGGTAGGTATTCCGTTTCCTTAGCAGAAATTTTCAATTTCTCGGGCAAGGCAAAGTGAAGTAAAATATTGAAAAACGAATCGATAGCTAGGCACTACATTCTAAAATAATAAGCGTCTTAGAATATTTAGTTTGAGTCTTTAAATAAGCAATCTTACGATTGCTATAATTTTGTAATAACTGTGCACCAACATATTTCCGTGAATTGAATTATCCGTACATGTTTCAGCAACGGCAATAGTATAATTTTTGTGGTTTAGCGTCAATCAAAAAAACTTGTATCGTAGGCACTGTCGTCTCCTAAGTGACATACAATTTACTATAGCCTACGTTTGTGGTGAGGGACCTCAACAAGCTCCCTCCCGTCACCTTCGACTACGTTGACGTCACCAGCCTCCTGAAAGACATGGTCTTTCTGAAGTATGATGCTTCTGAAGCCAACGTGGAAAATTTGCACAAACAAATTAACGAGTTGTGCAATGTTGTAACCAGGTCTAGGTCACCGTCGCATGTAAATGCGCGTCGGGGTGCATGCCTAGACTCAAGTTTCGCATCAGCTGTGGTGACACTGCCTGTGTGTAATGCTGACCGAGCGGAATGCGTTGCAAATGTGCACAGTACCCCCGCCCGTGCGCCCCCCACACCGACACGCGTTTCCGCGGTTGCTACCTGCAGCCACCCCGCTGTGTCGACTGCATCACTTGCCCCGGTGAAATCTCAGATACCACCATCATGAGATTTTGCCAGTGTAGCCCGAAGCACCCCTGTCACTCGCCCTAAGCATCAGCTGAAAGGGACA
This sequence comes from Herminia tarsipennalis, assembly GCA_945859575.2. Taxonomy (NCBI): domain Eukaryota; kingdom Metazoa; phylum Arthropoda; class Insecta; order Lepidoptera; family Erebidae; genus Herminia; species Herminia tarsipennalis. The sequence continues at coordinate 16,018,809 of OX243840.2, forward strand.
ATGAACAAGGGCAAAGAAAAAACAGGAGATGTTTTTTTATTATTTTAGATGGTTTCGTGACGGTGCAAAAAAAGAAGCGCCGACAGCCAACCGTCAAGAACCGCTGCGGCAAAGCTCCTGCACAGCCTAGCGGGAGTCTGCGCGCCGCGCCGCCGAACACACCGGTGTACATCTCGCGCCTACACTACACCACCAAGGCGGAGGACATCTCGGTGTACGTCCAGAAGATCCGTTACATACCGAGGGCACCCTCGGTATGTAACGGATCTTCTGGACGATTCAACTTCATGGCATTTGTGGTACGCGTTCCAGACTGCTTTCTGCAACTCGTCAAGGAGGAAGACTTCTGGCCAGAGGGGGTGGTTTTCCGTCGCTTCCGCGGACAAGTGCCACAAGAACGCACAAAGACCTAGTGCACGTGCAAGTGAAGCGTACTAACATAGTTTAAGTTGTATTTATTAACACTTAATAATGTTGTATGTATGTTAGTCTGTAATGTATATATTTCTCTGGGCCATTGATGCCAGAAATAAATGGTATTACTATTATTATTATAGACGGAGTATTCTGATGAGTCACAAAAAAATTAATTATTAATCTGAGTTTTTCAATGAGTCATCGGTAGCTATAGAATGATAGTGAGACGTGTGTCCCATGCCTACTATAAAATAGATTTTACGTAGAGGCACAGCTGACTAATACTATACTAACCTAATGCCATAGTGATTCTTAAGATGTGGTATGGTTAAGTGATTAAAGAAGACGCTGAAGAGTAATTGATTTTCAAAGTGGGTGGTAGATGAATAGAAGTAGAATAAGTTTCTGAATCTCTGCTATAAACATAATTTATCTAACCATAAGTCATACGAATCATACTATAAATTGAGTTATCCCATAAGTCACTTATGACTCACACTATAAAAGTAGATAAGTATACCTTGAGACTCATATTATGACTTATAAACTGAATTGCCTCATATGTTACATAATATGACATAATTGCTATAAGCAACTTTCGGTACAAACTATTATTCTATGTAAACTTTAACTGTGGTAAATTTCATACTTCTTTTTCCGTGGAAGTTTAGTAAAAAGAATCAGATGTACTCACAAACGTTATGCTTCACGTAATATATAAATTGCCTTAGATAGGTATATCCCTACTAATATATAAATGTGAATGTAAGTTTGTTTGTTACGCTTTCACGCAAAAACTACTCAACCGATCAATAAGAAACTTTGTACACATATTCTTGGAGGTATTAGAAGTAACATAGGATTATAAAAAAAAGGGAAAATTTACGCAGACGAAGTTGCGCGGGACAGCTAGTATCTATTGAAATACATTGATTTTAATTTTATTTGATTCCTTTCTACGCCCGTCGGGATTTACTTTAATTTTTTTTATTTTGTTCTAAATTTCAAACTTTTTAGAGATTTTTTACAACATATATATGTATCTATTCCGTTTCAGTAACAATAGATAAGATTGAATCTTTTTTCAGAAACATACGCGTGTACTGTAGCGCCCCCTAGCGGTCTGTAACATAGTAACTTAACTAGAACATGCTCAGAAATTATACAATAGACTTATACAGAGCAAAACACCCTTTGCGAATCGTCACTCTAGTAGCGGAACTATATATATATTAGAAGGAAAACTTTAAACGTATCCTCACGTCTACATGTGGATCAGAGCTGTGGATCATATTGTAGAGAGGGGTGTGTATTTTCAATCTGTCGACGGTTATCGAAAGACCGGCCGTTACACCAAGATCGACAGATAGATAGCATTTACAAACAGAGAGATTTACAAAGATATATCTACATAGAAATGCATTTCTAAATGCGACGAAGCGGGCGGTAGCCTAATGGCTAAGGCATCGGTCTCGCAATCGTGTGGTCGTGGGTTCGAATCCTGGCCATTATAGTAGTATAATGGCCAGGATTCGAACTATTCCTAAATTGTGTTAGAAGTGGGCTCACGTCGGTAGCGACGTGAGCCCACTCCTAACACAAGCCATAGAGCTTAGCTGGAAGGGTTAACAGGATTTCTAGTAATGTGGGACGACATTCCCACATTGCTAGTTAAATAATAAAAATATAAATAAATAAATAAATATATATATTATATATATATTGAAGTATTTAGATATTAAACAAATAATAATTCACGCGATTTAGTCCCGAAATATATCTAATATGTATAAAAATCGCTATAGTTTAACGCTTAAAGTTTGACGTAACAATTGATTGAATTGGCTACAACAGTAACGAAAGCCTACAAAACAATACGTAAGGCTTTGTGAATCTTTCAAACCTACTAGAAAATTTCTGAAGTTTTTGACTTTCAATAGACTAGTCAGAATAATGTACCCGGTATGTCTTATAGCTTTCCTATATAGATAACTTGTCGCAGTCGGAATCCCGGCAGATATTCTAGAGCTGAATGATATATCGCATATTATATCATACATAATGTATTAGGAATGGAAATCGCAATGCATTTTACAGTTACCCAGTAATAAAACCGCTCCGAAAGATAAAGCTGATCCTAATTTTATCGCTACAGCTGTGGGTATTGTAGTAGATAGCGAATAGTGCAATGAGCTCGTACCTAACTACCTATTAGTCTCCAAATTAAATAATAAGTAGGTAGGTCATCTACATATATATAATCACATGTCCTGACTGACCGACTGACTAATTCATCACCACAGAGCCTAAACCGCTAGAGTTACAAACCTATGGCAGTTAATGCCTTTTATGGTGCAGGCATTCACTAAGAAAGGTTATTTAAAAATTCTTCACCTAAGGGGGTAAAATAGGGTTTGCAAGTTTGTATGAAATAAGTCAGTTTGTAGTTAGATCTTTGAACGTTTGTACTTAGCTTTTGGGTTTAAGTAACTTGCGATTTAGTGTTTTTGCGGAAAAATAGGAGTTGGAAGTTTGTATGAAACTCCGTCAGTTTAAAGTAAGATTTGTGTAAACTCGTGTTTGATTTTATTGCAAATTTGTTTTTGGTTGTAAATAAATAAAAACTTAATTTAGTTTTAATCGGAAGCGATTCAACCCAAACCCGAAATCAACCCTTAACGGTGTAAAGACTACACGCGGGCGAAGCTGCGGGTGACAGCTAGTACTACATAATTATTTAAGTTATATTATATCAATCTATCCAGTAAAAGGTGAAATTGATTTCGAAAAGTTGGTTTCTTACCAGTGTAAATTACTATCTTTCAATTCGATCCAATATAGCTTCGATATTTGTTAGGGTTACGTAGTCAAAATGGCTAAAAACGGAACCCTTATAGTTTCATCATGTCCGTCTGTCTGTCCGTTCTCCGTATGTCATAGGCATTTTACTCAAAGACTACCCAATGAATATTGATTAAATTTAGTGAAAATGTGTCTTGTAGTAGCCGCTACTTAGTTTGAGCTAAATAATTAAAATAAATATTTTTAGGGGAGGCACTTACACATGTACCTAACAGAAGCTATTTTTTTTTTGTTTCTAGTGGCACATCACTCGACAGGTCTTTTATAAACATTTTAAGGATTCTAATATTTTTTTTGATTAAGTAAATATTTTTGGAAATAATCGCTCCGAAAGTTACATAAATTGTGACCCCTCCTTAAACTTTTGAACAGTGAACCAACAAATATGTAAAAAAATGAAAAGCTAGCGCTTAACAAATATTTTAAATTAAAATTAATTAAAAAATTATCAGATATATATCGTTCGTATATATCGTTTCTCAACAAAAGGGCGTAAGTGCCATGAACAGAAGCTCTTCTGCTGGTGCAATTATTCAGGATTTTGTATATGGCAACGGCTCCGGAACCCTAAACTACCTATATATTTTTAGAGTTAATCTGTGTTTCCATGCTCCCATAGACTGTTTAAACTTTTATGTTTTTCTTAGGTCTTGTATTTATCTGTTTATTTGCTATTTGTTTTTCCGCAGAACATTATTCGACATTTATTTAGACTCAATGCCTGCACTGCCCCAGAGCCCAAAATTCTTACACTCTATCACTGGCCCTAATGTTACCGGAAGAAAAATCTTATTATTAAATCATTATTTTTAATGGCTACCACAGATCTAGGTACTGTAATTAATATAGATAACTCGTTTGTTATAGAGTATCAGGTTATAGACGTTCTGGAAAACTGCAAGGAGGTACAATCTGGGGACTATAACTTCAAAATTCTTACATACAACATACGGAGTCTTCAACAAAATTTTAACTCGTTTATGGTTTCTCTAAAACGATTAGACATAGATCCAGATATTTTAATATTAACTGAATGCTGGTTAGTTGAAGGGTCTATAATCCCAAAAATCTCTGGATACACCTCGTTCTCGACTAAAAATACCCTAAATCGGGCCGGTGGTGTCGTTGCATACGTCAAGACTCACTGGAATGCGATGGCGAATGAGCCAGAAGTTGACGAAGCGGAATGTCTGAAACTCGAACTCAACAATGCCTTCGTAGTTCTCGGAATTTATAGGTCCCCTTCTTTCCGGCAAATCAACAAATTTACCCTTAGCTTATGTAGTGTCCTCGAAACATTAAGCAGCAGACAGACGGTGTTCGTGGCGGGAGATATCAATGTAAATATACTTGACAATTCTGATCTCAACACCAGCGAATACTAGCGGAGCTTGGTTTCATCCCAGCGATTCATAAGCCTACTAGATTAAACGCATGCCTAGACCATATATATGTTAAGACCAAATTTAAAAAATTGTTAGGTATAGTAGGCCAATGCGACGTCACCGACCACGAAATAGCAATTTTAGCAATGTCACCGGAAAGTAATAAAAGTTACCGTAGAGATCGCATTATAAACATTACAGATTTTCAGGCTGTTGCAGACGATTTGCACCGCACAGACTGGTCACTAGTAACGAATACTAACAATGTAAACGAGGCCATCAATCAATTTACAAAAATACTAACGGCAGCTGTGAACAAGCATACTCGTGAAAAGCGCGTAACTAGATCAAAGTACACTTTAAAACCTTGGATCACACCGGGACTTATGAAGTGTATGAAACATAGAGATAAACTCCACCTTGATCTGCGAAATCATCCTGACGATAGTCAACGCAGATTAATATACACCAGGTATAGAAATTATTGCACAGAGTTACTCCATAAACTTAAGAAAGAGCACGAAAGTGCTATGTTAGAAAAAAACAAAAACAATCCAAAAGCTTTGTGGCAAACCATCAACAATATACTAGAACGAACAGAAAGTACTGGGTGGCGCAAAAGTACTGGCACTAAAGAAAATACTTTTTTTTTTTTTATATGACATTTTCTGTCATTCTGTTGTTGAAAATTGTGTAGTGAACAAATGTAAAATACACTGAAAATAAACATGGACCGTTTTACTCCCCAAGAACGTGAAATAATTGTGTCAATGTTCTTACGGAATAATTCATCAGTGATAAGAACACAACGTGAATTTCGTCGACGATTTCCCCACCGTCCGGCACCGATTGGTCGCACAATTCGACGCTTTGCCACACGCCTTGAAGCAACTGGCTCAACATTGGATAGACCTAAGTCTGGGAGACCAAGAACAGGCCGTTCAGCTGAAAATATCGATGCTGTGCGCGAAGATGTGGAAGAGTGTCCAGAAACATCAACGAGGCGACGTGCCACGCAATTGGGCATTTCCAGACGGACCCTGCAGCGTATTTTGGTGAAAGACTTAAAGATGTTCCCGTATAAAACTCAAATGACTCATCAGCTGCTGCCTGCTGACCACCGAGCTCGTCTAGATTACTGCCAGCGCGTCATAAACCTCAACCTTGAAGAGGATGATTTTCCTTCAAAATTGGTTATGAGTGACGAAGCGCATTTCCATCTCTCAGGGCATGTCAATAAGCAGAATACTCGGTTCTGGGGCACTGATAATCCGCGCATTATTCAAGAAACACCTCTACACCCACTAAAAGTTACTGTATGGTGTGGCATCTGTGTTGACAGAGTGATCGGACCCTATTTTTTCGAAGACGCTGGAGGCAATGCGATAACTGTCACTGGAGAACGCTACAGAACCATGTTACGTGAGTTTTTGATACCCAGTTTGGACGAATTGGGGCTGGAGCACATCTGGTTTCAACAAGACGGCGCTACGGCACACACAGCGCGCGACACTATGGACTTAGTGAGGGACGCTTTTCCAGGCCGAGTTATCTCTCGTTTTGGCGATTTGCCTTGGCCTGCAAGATCACCCGATCTGACCAGTCCAGACTTCTTTCTTTGGGGTTTTTTGAAATCTCGGGTGTATGTGAACAAGCCACAGACTCTCGCAGCTCTAAAAGAAAACATTCGTCAAGAAATAACGAACATATCGCAGGAAGTGTTACGGCAAGTTATGCAAAATGTCATAAATAGGGCTCAAATGTGTATCAACTCTGGAGGTCACCATTTAAAAGACATCATCTTTAAATCCTAATGGTACGAAATTTAATGGCACAAATATACATTTAAAAAAATCTAAATCTAGTTTTCTAATTTAGAAAAAATGTTATAGCTGAACCAAATAGGGTCTTTACTTTTGCGCCACCCAGTAGAATCATTCCAACAGAACTAACAAAAACTAAACCTACCGTGAAGGAATCACTTGACTTCTGCAACAATTACTTTGCAAATGTGGGTTCTGACCTTGCAAAACGTTTATTAAATAGCCTAAAAACTGATGAAAACACATTATTATCTCAGATAAAACTCACAAACGCCACTTCCTCTTCTTTTTTTCTACGATCGACGGATGAATGTGAAGTGAGTACACTTATCAGCCAGCTCAAATCAAATAGCGCGCCTGGCTTGGACGGCATAAAAACGGCTTTAGTCAAACAAATTAGGAAAGAGATTGCCAGACCTTTAACACATATTTTTAATCTCAGCATGGAAACAGGAATCTTCCCCAAAGAATGGAAAAAAAGCTGCTATTGTCACTATCTATAAAAATAGCCTAAAGACAATACCTGGGAATTACAGACCTATTTCACTGCTACCGGTTTTTTCTAAAATACTGGAAAAGATTGTTAACATAAGACTAACAAACTATCTTAATAAGTTTGGACTTATATCAAATAACCAGTTCGGCTTTACACGTGGTAGGTCTACCACAGATGCTGTTAACTCCCTTGTCACAGATATCACTCGCTGTTTAGACAATGGAGATAAATGTATTGGAGTATTTCTTGACCTTGCAAAAGCCTTTGACACCGTTTCTGTGCGAATCCTTCTGAGAAAGTTAGAAGCCTTTGGAATTAGAGGATTACCTCTGGAGTGGTTTCGGTGAACGGTGTCAATGTCTAAAATTGGGAGACTTACAGAGTGATCAACTACCAGTTACTTTTGGTGTTCCCCAAGGAAGTGTGCTCGGCCCAACACTTTTTACTGTGTACATCAATGATATACACCACTTTGCAGATCAATTCAAGATCATTTGTTATGCGGATGATACTGTGCTACTATTTCGTGGAGATTCCTGGAAAACAGTTCATGAGAAATCAGAAGCGGGTATGGCCACAATAAAAACCTGGTTAGACCAAAACCGATTGCCCTATTTTTTACATCCTTTCATTTACAACAAAATTGTTCGTCTACGCGATGTCAAAAAATGTGCAGTAGGAGAATTTAAAAAAAATCACCAGAGAACTGCTTAATAATATGTCTTATCAAGAAACCGAGGACCTCTTAAAAATACTTAAATAAGCGGACACACACACACACACACACACACACACACACACACACACACACACACACACACACACACACATACACACACACACGCACGCACGCACACACGCGCGTGCGCGCGCACATACACACACCAAGCTCTCACGTATACCTAACCTTTTAATTCTCTTTTTGTTAATAAAAACTTTAAAGTATATCACTTGCCTATATAAAAACTTAATTTATGTACTTATCACTGTAACGCTCATGGAAAACCACAATATTGTAAACCTCAACTAGTTCTCACGATACAGGCTAGACCTAGTGTGAGAACTATCAGAAATTTCTTTGGTCCTAATAAGTAAGAGCAAAATTATGATATTAAGTCTAATTGATTGTAATCGTTTTCTCTTATTTTTAAAGTACTTTCTCTGTAATGTAAGGCACCTATGTAACTTTTGAATTGAAATAAACTTATTAAACTTATTATTATTTTTTATTAATACAATAATTGCATTTTTGAAAGATTTGAAGTCCAGACCCAGGAATCGAACCCGAGACTTCCGTATGCCAAACCGGGGCCAGAATCAAACCACTTATCTAGTAATTGGCAAAAATGAAACGCCTATAAAAATTACTTAATTAAATTAATATTCAGCCTGCGACATCATCATTTGTTAAAATGCTCTCTGTAACGAAGCAGTAACAAAAGGCTGGTGATGTTCTATAACTACCGGCTAGATGGAGCAAGTGAGGGCCCATCTCCCGAGCATGAAAGGATAGAAAAAAATGAGGTCTAGTAACATAGTCAGTCCAGATATATGTATTAGTATATATGTAGGCTCCCTTAGTAAGTATAAATAAAAAAAGTAAAAGTGTGTAGGTAGGTACTTACTTAAAAGATAAATTTTCAAGTTTGCACTGCACCACTGTAAGACAGAAGCGGGATTCGTCCTTGATCCAAATCTATAAACTGAAGGTCAATCTCGGAACTGAATGCAGTTCAGCTCAGAATATTTTAATAGCGGTTACGCTTGCCGGTCAAACTGCTAACCGACGAATCATCTAAGTAGACACGTCTACTGTATCTGTTTAGTTACAGACCGTAGATTTCCTCTAACAGATAACCAAATATCTTAGTCATCGATGTGAGAAAAGCCCGTGGGAACAATGATTGCGGTGCGCTCAAAGATGCCCCTTATAGTTTCGCCATGTCCGTCCGTCCGCAGCTTCGCTCAGAGACTGTTAGTACTAAAAAGTTGTAATTTTGCATGTATGCTGTAGATATTCCTTACGCCGACGAAGTGATGAAATAAAATCTTGAATTAAGTTTTTTTTAGGTTACCTTCCTTAAATGTGAGAGGGTTGTGTTTTTTTTTCCAGCTACCCTTTTATGTGGGGTATCATTAGACAGGTCTTTCAAAATATTTAGGGATTGTGAATATCACTTTTCAATTCAGGAATCCATTTGTGAAATTTTAAGCCTTATAGTGCAATTTTTTGTAAGAATCAAGTGTCAGACCATGCCAGCAAAATTTTTGTTTTTGGAGATGTCGAAATCCAGGGTAGGTAGTAGTTATATATAATGAAATTAAAAGGAAAACCATCACAGCTAAGTAAGTTTACGAGTTACAGCAGACCAAGTGAGAAATAATAAAATTTTCGTATAAATCCCATTGAAAATTAGTAGTATGAAACAAAAACAACAGAAAACCCACTTCTTATACTGTATTATTGTGCTGGGTAGCTATGGAATCCTACATTGTGCATGGCCTGACATGCACAACTTGCATGGTTTTTTTTAGAAATTCTACTAAAATCGAAAATCCGAAAGTTTGTGAAGTGGATGGATGTTTGCTCTCTAATGTAAAATTGTACTAAATCTTTATAATAATAATGATGAAAATTTAGAGTAGGTTGTATATTTTCAAAATGGATCTTTATCAAACAAAGTTAAGAACTATCCCGATTAAACAAACTCTATAATAAAAAACCGCATTTGTATGCGGATGGATGGATGTTGTCATCCGTCCATCCGTTTGGGCGTAGACAGAAGTCAAAGTCTTACTATATTCACTTACTTTATTCACTTAGGTTACAAAAGGCAACGCTTATGAATGTCAGACAAAATTTGTAATCATTCTACATTCACAAGCCATAGTACAAGCACTGCTTAGTTTAGGTTCCGATGACGTTATGTAAGTTGTCCCAAGATATTATACTTATTATTATATTAGATTCACTGCCAAATTTGCAAGAGTAAAGCCGTGTGAAAATAAGTTGGCAATAAAACGCACAATTTTTACAATATATATACACAGTTATGCCAGTAAGGTGCTGCAACAATTACACCATGAAACTCACGCAAGCAGTAATCATAGTTCGTAAAGTAGGTATAATTAAGTTTTAAATTAATTAGCCTCCTATGATGTGGATGGGAGCATCAACTTACAGAAGAGGGTAAAGGCAATATGCGATTTGATTATTATAAAGGGGCTTCTAAACTGGTCATGTTTTACTGCATTATGTGGTTGCACTATTAGCAACTTATTGCTCGGCCATCCCAACGTAGTTGTAATATGTCTGCAATAGAATGGCCCATGATCCAGACTCCTAAACAGGCTACACAACATGGCAACAATGGCTGACGAAATCACGCATTGTTGCCGCATCAAAATAAAATCATGAGATGAGAATCGATATATAAATTCATAATCTTTATCATGATATGACTGGATACACCGAGGCTTAAAATTTTGCATGGCTGTTTCACATTTTGACACGTAGAGAGAGCGACTGAAACAACAATGAAACTGGCCGGACAATATTGCAGAAAATTGATCGCTCAGCAATCGTTCGGCCACCAACCAAAAAAAATTCGGCCATATGTGGCCGAAATGTAGTCGGCCACTGTAACGCAGCTACATATTGCAGTAAGACATGACCCGTTTAGAAGCCCCTTAAGAAAAACCGGGTAAGAGCATGTCGGACCATGCTCAATAGTTCCGAAGCCGTTATTACAAATGAACCACTACTTATGAAAAAATACTATGTGAAAAATTGCACCATTTTTTAAAAGGACTATTTTTTTTTTTCGGAGCGATTATTATTTCTAAAAATATTTTCTTAAAACAAAAATATTCAAAAATTTATATACCTAGTCTAGCCATAAATATTGTTACGAAGAAAAAACATTTTTTTTTATTGCAAATAATATTTATTACTTTTACAGTGTGTTAGTTTAATACATAAATAAAAAACAATTCAAAATATAAAAAGCTTATTCGAAGTGGTCTCCATTGGCTGCAACACAGTCCTTTAAACGTTGAGGCCAGTTATCAATAGAAGCACGCACTCTTTCCATGGGAAAATTCTTCACTGCCAATCGTATGGATTGTTTTAGGGACTCCAAATTATCATGGCGTTTAGAGCAAGCCATACTCTCTAAAACTGACCATAAATCATAATCCAGCGGATTAAGATCGGGACTAGACGACGGCCAGTCTTCAGCTCTGATGAAGTCCGAAACGTTCACTTCCAACCAAGACTGCGTGGACCGAGCTTTATGACCCGGCGCTGAGTCTTGTTGGAAGGACCATACTTGGTTATTGAACATGGTGTTGTTAAGGGGTTTAACTACCTTCTCAAGAATGGTATCTTGATACACTTGTGCCGATGTTTTGATACCTTTTTCACAAAAATATGGCTCAGTCACTCCTTCATAGCTAACACCCCACCAAACCATCACTGAAGTCGGATAATGCCCACGTTGCACTCTGTCGACTAATTGGGAAGCTTCCTTAGAGCTTTGAGCATAAATACGGTCATTTTGTTTGTTAAAATGTTGCTCAACTGTAAAGATTTTCTCATCCGTAAACAAAATTTTTCTGTGACCTCCCTTTGCGTACCGCTTCAGTAGTTGCTTCGATTTTACCACCCTATTCTTTTTTAAATTATCAGTTAAAAAATGACCAGTGCGTCTCTTATAGGCTGCAAGTCCTAAGTCATCTTTTAAAATTCGTGACATGGTTCTGGGTGCTATCTTCATCTCCCGAGATAAAATCTTTTGCTTTCGGACAGGATTTCTTCGAATTCTTTCCCTTACTGCTTTGACCACCATTTTCGTACGAACACTACGTGGACGGCCAGATCTTTTTCTGTCACAAACAGAGAAGGTCTCATTATACCTATTAATAGCCCGGTACACAAACATTTGACTAATACCAAGCGTATGGAGAGTTTTAAAAATTACATTCGGCTCCATACCAACTTTGTGTAATGCAATCACAGCGATTCGGTTTTCTTTATCACCCCACTCCATTTTAATATAGCAAAATATTGTACAATGTATTGGCGCCAAAATTAGAAAATACAATGAACAATCGTATAAAAATGACAGATTCCAAATTCAAATGTAATATCTTTCTTATTTTTAATTGTAACAGTATTTATGGCCAGACTAGGTAGAATACTTAAATATTAGGGCATGTTGTGTGACTAGCTAAAGAGTTCATCTAGTAGATGATGAAAAGTCTTAATATTAATTCGTAAAAAAATGTGTAGAAAAATGCAAAAACGAGGATTTTTGTATTGGTTTTTAGTTATGGCGTTCGTTTCATGTTTGGTAAAAAAAAAAATTCAGCCTTTGTTACATGTATGGAGTGTCCTGCCTAATAATATTGATTTTTATAAAACAACTATCAACATAAGTAGCGGCTTATGCTAGACTCCTATAGTCCAAATTTGATAAATATTCATTGATTACCTACTTTTCGAGTAAAATGCGTAGGTGGGGACGGACATGACGAAACTGTAAGGGTTCCGTTTTTGCCATTTTGGCTACGGAAGCTTAAAAGCTACATAATATACAAATCTAATACTTATGAACCACAAATCAATATCTATACTTCAAATGTTATATTATACTTTATTATTATAAAGAGGTAAAGTTTGTGAGTTTGTGAGGTTATGGGGGGGAGGGGGTAATCTCTGGATCTATTTCGATTTTGAAAATTCTTTTAATAATAGAAAGCCATGTTAATTGTGGTGGTTAAGTGGGCACGGGTAAGCTGTTAAAAATAAACCTATAAAATGATAATGATAAGACCAACCGAGTCACCCTAAGTAGCTCCCGAGGACACACACACGGGCGTACCCAGGGATTTCAGGGAGGGGGGGGGGCGTTGTAACTACGGGGGGGATAGGTTGGTGGTACAATTGATTAGCTATGATTATCTAAGTTCTAAGCTTTACTACGGTTATACTGTTATTATGGTAAATTTATATCATCCATCCATAACCCTTAAGTGGGACCCATCACCTTGATGAATAATAAACTTTGTTTTTTGACGTTTTCAGGTAACCTAGGATTAACTGAATAGGAATATTACGAGACATTCAGAAATTTTAAAGAATGTGTTAGAGTGCACGGTCCACTAACATTATAGTAGATTTATTATATACCTAAGTCTAACACCCCCTTCTTTATTTGTAGTGCCGGAACCAAGCTCGTAGAATGTCAAAAAGCAAATTGTAAAATGTACAAAGTTGATGCCTATTGTATCAACTTTGTACATTTACTTTTGTTTGTCTGTCTCTTTTGTCGATATCTAGAACATAGAGCATTGTCACTCCACGTTAATAGTTAACATTTACAATTTTCTATAGGAAGACGACAGTTATGTAGGGTCAACATTGACGTAACCAATTTGTACACAACTATAAGGGTACCTACCTACTCCTGTCGAAAGCTCAAGTGTTTCGTAACAATAAACCTGTCTACTTACTGTCTTCATGCGACCATCAATATGTAGTTATCAAATTGGATTGTCCAAAAAAAAAACAAAGTACCCACCTAATCCATATGTAATTTTTAATGTGTTATAAACTCGGCCAGTGTCAACTACTATTAAAAAATAAAATAAAAAAGTAATCTTGGCGCCACAAGTTGTCGATGGCATGCTAGTGACGCGCATTACCTCGATTATGATTATGTCAATGAGATTACGCTTAAACTTCTTATACTATGTGCCTACGTTTTTGGAGGGGGAAGGACTGCCTCTGTGGCGCGGTAATGGTTCGATTCCCACACGGGACACCATTTTGTATAATCTACAAATTGTTGTTCTGAGTCTGGGTGTTTTGTATGTTTGTAAAGTCTCCCGCGGCACAGGGTGTGTACGCTACGGCGGGAGTCGTCTTTAAAAAAAAAAATGGTTTCAATCCCCAAAACCTCAATATTCAAAAGAAAAATAAACACTGTAAACAGAATTACAGAACGGTGGATTATCCTTTTAAATTTTTAATAACTTTTTAATGGATTTCCGCCATGTAGTGCCTAATTTAATTTAGTAAGTTTTATTAATTATCTTTTATACTTACCCAAAAAGTAGATACCTGTATGTAATGTCACCCTAGGGTTGTGTAATAGAAAACAACTTTGGTAACATCAAAGTAACGTGTGGTTTGTGTTCACTTTATTTTAGTTCAATAGGGCTATGTCGGTTCAATTGAACTAAGTAAAGTTAGTTCAATTGAACCGACGTTAGTTTAGTTTTAGTATGTAATCTAGTAAGATTATCTTGGTTCCTAATATTTTGGTAGGGAGAGTGTTTATTTTTCTAAACAGTAATGGAACAACAGATCGATTTATATTTTATTACCATGTTCTTTTAAGGGTCACATTAGCTTAAATTCTTTCTTGGCCGACCTTACCTACACATTTGGGGACTAAAATAACTTCTTCGTAGTTGGTTTCTGTTGACCGAATATGTTCAAGAAGACCGAAAATATCGAATTTTAATAATTAGGTTATTAGGGAGGGATCCCACCACCCACCCTCGATCTATGAATCACCACGATTGAAGTAGTAAGGAAATGAAAATATATTAGATATTTCGCGTCTTAATCGCGTGAATAATTTAAGGTAAAATACCTTGTTTATTGCCTTGTTGTCTACCCGTGACCACGGCCGTTGCAATACGGTCAAAACGTCGGGCAATAAACGAGGTATTTTACCTTAAATTATTCACGCGATTAAGACCCGTAATATATATTCATAATGTGAACAAATCGGGAAATAGTAAGGAAATGCTCTTAACACAACAATCGAAGTAAAATGATAGACTGCACTCAAAAAGAGAGCCCTGCAACATAGAAAATTAGTAACCAGTACTCTCACCAAATCGAGTGGTAGGCACCTATTAATCAACTTATTTAATAATTAATCAGGAGGTCATCTCATAATTTAATTTGTAGTTTAAATAAGTTGGGATTTAATTCGAAATATTCTAAGTTTGTACCTATAGTATCTTCCAGAACATAATATTCATCTTCATAATAAGAAGCATTTAGGAATGCGCAATCGTATGTTACAGTACCAACATTTAATTTTATACCGTTTCGTTTCACTCGGCTTTCCACTTCAATTAGCCACCTGTCCCCCAGGATGTTATGTATTTGTACTCGCGTGCCCCTGTTCAGTAAATTGGGGTCAGATATTATAGTCTGTGTACATTTGTTTTCTGTAAAGTTAATCTAGAAGGAACGTAGATGTCACAGGCTTTGAAACTTGACACTCTTGGCGAGGACTCAGATTACGTCGGATTGCGGCGCAACGTTATTTTACCTTGTATTCTGCTGCATCTATACAAATAAATAAAATTGAAGTGACTGTTTGTAGTGTCAAAATAAAAGTTTATTTTTTATAAGTTTTTAAATTTATAAGAAAACCGGGCAAGTGATGTCGGGCCACGCACAATGTAGGGTTTCGTAGTTATCCCCCCCCCCCCTATCCGAACAATGTGGCTTAGGAAGTGGGTTTTCTGTTGTTTTTATTTCATACTTTCAACGTTATATCTACTTAATAATATTTTTCAAAGGAATTTGTACGAAAATTTTATTACTTCTCATTTGATCAGCTGCTACTAGTAAACTTGTAAAGCCTACTATGGTGATAGTTTTTTTTTAAATTATACTACTACCATGATTTTTTTCAAATACCATCAACCATTCAGGACACTTGACTCAAACAAAAATTTGCACTTTAAAGCTTAATATTTTACAAACGGATCCCTAAATGAACAACTAAATGATTCTTATTCTTAAATCTAAAAATCGTCTTCGCAACCCCTAAACGATTTTAAAAGACCTATCTAATGACTGCCTCTGTGGCGCGGTGGGAGTGTATCCGACTGCTACGCAAGAGGTCGTGGGTTCGATCCCCACCCAGGATAACACTTTGTGTGATGAGCACGATGGTTTATTCTGTGTCTGGGTGTTATTCATCTATAATATGTATGTATTTAGAAATATATAAGTACTAGCTGTGCCCGCGGCGTTACCCGCGGTTTATTACCCTATGTGTTAATCCAGGGTGTCAGCTAACTTCATACCAAATTTTATTACCTTTCCATCTCCCGCCGTGTGGTGCCGGCTTAAGAATAGTACCACCCCATCTCTACCCGTGGGTGTCGTCAAGGCGACTAAGGGATTTCACCCCGGAGGACGGGCAGCAGCGTCCTCTGCGTATTTAAAGCCTTACTGCGATCGCCAACCCGCTCGCCAAGCGTGGCGATTATGGCAAATACCCCCAGGATCTACATACTAGTAGGTTCTACTGGGGAGACCCGTGCCCAGCAGTGGGCCATCATATGGGTTGATATGTATGTACCATCTCCCGACCTGTTCGACTCTTCTGTCAGTAAAAAAAACAACGGGTTGCACTCCGGGAGTGACAGCAGAAGTGAAAACTTGAACATTATATTACATACAGATGAAATTTGAATAATATTTTGTAGTGTAATGAAAGGGTAGGTTTAAGATAGGACTACATATATTTACAAGAACTTAAAGACTACTTAAAATTAAAGATAATTTAGAACCGATGCTGGCGGAGATGCAGTGCTGGTAGGTAGAGGTACGGCGTCCAGGCGGAGATGCGGCACTCGTAGGTAGAGGCGCGGCACCGATAGGTAGAGGCGCGGCGCCGGTATGTAGGGGCGCGCCGCCGGTAGGTAGAGGCGCGGCGCCGGTAGGTAGAGGCACGGCGCCGGTAGGCAGAGGTACGGCGCTGGTAGGTAGTAGTGGCGCGACGTCGGTAGGTAGAGGTGCGACGCGTCGTAGAGGTGCGGCCCGGTATATAAGAGAGGCGGCCCGGTAGGTAGAGAGGCGACGCCGGTAAGTAGAGAGGCGACGCCGGTAGGTAGAGAGGCGACGCCGGTAGGTAGAAAGGCGACGCCGGTAGGTAGAAAGGCGACGCCGGTAGGAATCGTCTCTTTCTCGTAATTTCCCACTCCTTCTCTTTTAGAGAGCTCGTTCTTCACTCCTTCTCTTTTAGAGAGCTGGTTCTTCACTCACCTTCTTCGGTTTTGTATTCATAAAGAAAACTCTCTAGAAGCAATTTAAAATTTTAAAGCTTAACTTATTTTTAATTTAGAATTTACGCACAGCCAGTTTCACAATGTAGTCAATACTTTACGAATAACTCTATGCTTATCTTGTTGTCATAGCAACCATAGAAAACACTTGTCGACATGACAGATTTGATTTATGAAAAATAATGTTTACAATAAGTCTTACAGAGATATTTATTATGTTAAAAATGGCGAAATATATAACTAATATATACAGAAATGCGAACGAAATAACACTACAAGGACATATATACATATACGAGGTAAGAATTATCACTACAATTTTTCGATCTAACTAACATAATAATAAAAAAATATGAAATAATAAATCAAAATCAAAAAAGGGAAAACATAACCCTTCCTTATAGTCGGGTGAAAAAATAATCGTGACTCGAACTCGAACTGAGGTCTTCTGGTTTCTGGACCGCCCGATTTCCCACCTGAGCTATAATAACATTGTAGATGGTGGCGAAATTTACCTTCGTATTCAATGATATTGTAGCAGTTTTTCATTGCTCTCCCTCCGTCTTACGAATTTTCGATCAGGTCACGTGTCCTGACGCGAGTTCAACATTTTTTATCCATCCCAAAAAGTGCACAACGCCGCAAAAGGAGTTTTCACTTCAACAAAAATTAATTTATAATAGGTTATTATTCATTAATTTAAGAACAATTTCTTAATTTGTATCTGAAAATTAAAGCCACTTTCAGTTTTCGATTTATTAGAATCAGATTCACTGTCCACTTCATAATTTTTTTTGCTGCAAATGTCTAAACATGCCTCGACGAGTCTTAAATTTTCCCTTGCAAGATTTAATACCAAGAGTAAGCAAGAAACAACAGGAAATATATTCAATACTACAGGTTTTATGTTATTTTTACGCTTGCGGATTGCGGTACAACGTGACGTACGATGAATTGTATCCTATTCATCTCCAGTGTGCATGCTATGCGCTATACGTCAATTTACTCCTGGGAAAAACTATAAAAAGACTGTGTAAAACCACGGTCTTTTTATGGGTTTTCTGCGGTAGCTTGATAATGTGGCTACATTGTCATATTGACATTATTGATCACAGAAAAATGTAAGGGCTAATGATACCAATTATATTACAAATCTTATTTAAAAAAAAAAAATATTGAAATTTAATCGTTTTTGTAAATAGCTAAATTGAATACCTGACTAGCAATTGTAGCAATTTCTATCTATGTGAACACGTTTTCAATAACAGTAAAAACTTTCTTACAAAAAATGCATCTGTATTCGGTGCTCCATTTAGGCGCTCCAATGTCACAGATACATCCGTTAAACTTACAACACGGGGCTAGTCTAAGCCGTTTTACTGTCTTGGTTGCTGCCACTACAGTGTCAGTTAATCTGCCAAGGGCACTGTAGCAAGAGGAAAATGATACATACGAACTAATGTCTTAAATGAGGATTTTTTTGGACAAAGATTTGGGTGTCACTGATACTGTTTTAGGCTAGCGTGACGTTTACCATCAGGCCCACGACTCGCTCGTCTTTTCGTTTCGTGGCATAAAAAAAAGTTTAATGTGTGGGTCGGGGTACACATAGATAGACGAGAATAATATGGGCTATATTTAATGGTATTTATCTATCCAATGTAACATACAAAATTCATCATTCGTAATTTAAACAAAGATAATTCAGTTAAAATATCTTTGTGACTAAACCTTTACGAATTACGAATAGAGAACTAACTATAATTTACATTTAAATATGAAAGTTTTAATAGTAAAATAATAAGACTTCAATGATATTGGAGCGAAGTGTGTTCAGATTGAATTTCATAGTCTAATTGAAATTGATTAAGTTAACAGAATTCATCACTGAATGTAGATTCACTACGAATAAACAATGAGGGGTAAGTTTCAATCATATAGTTTTAAAGTTTTATTACGACCAGGTATCCAGTTTGGTATTGAAAGTTGTAATAGAATGTCCAATCTAATTGTGGACGAGGCATTCTTGTACGTAAGTTTATAATACGAACCATTTTGGAAATGGCTTTATATTTAATCAAATTTTGTATGTAGATAGAGTTTTGGTCTTGAATGCTTTTCTACATTTTTGGATATTCTGTTTTTTTTTGTCTACAACATCATCTCGGAAATCTCTCAGGAACTCGCATTGGAGCTTGACACGAATGCCATTTGTTGCTTTAATATGTGTGTCAATATTTCAATCTTAAATATGTTCTAAATAAGCTGTAATGTGCATTAAACCCTTTTAGCGGTTTGGTCACGTTTGAGTTAGGTACAAGCATTCGTAGGTGCGGTGACAATATCGATATATATATAATTCGCCTTTAATCATGTGGTATTAAAGGCAATCCATGTTCCAGTCCGGTTGTTTGTATCCGATGCACGATTGGGGATTATTCTGTGCGTCCATTTATCCTGCACTGTGTAGGATGGGTTTTTGCCCATTAAGCCCCGTATTTCGTTTCTATTTATCTCGAAAATCTCCTCATTTGCAACTCTGATTGATGGTACATGCCTATTTTTTGTTAAAGTGAAGGAAAAATATTATTTTCCGTGCTTCACATCTCTATGGGGCAAAGCCAGAAGAATTCATTCTGTATTTATTTACTTTCTCTTGCATGTGTTGATGTAATCTGTACTTATGAATGTATATAACGTCCACATTGAGTAAAAAGAAGGATCTAAGCAGATACATTTTAATATTATGTCCTTCGATTAGATTATGAAAGTCAACAAGCGTAAGATCGCATTTTTTCTTCCTCTAAAATTTGTAGTTGGTGGAGCTTTTTATCTAGAATCCATATGATTTCTGCCACCAACAAAGAAAAATTTCCTCTTATTAATGAAACACAAAAGAAAGTTTAATCCCTCTGTTTACTTCAGATTCACATGACTAGACGTGGTTATTAAATAATGAAATATGCGTACATGCTTCACGTTACGTCCGTCAAGGATAACTGCCCAAGAGACCTGCAAATGTCGTCCTTCACACCCTATTCATAGTTTAAACTCAAGTTTCCCTCACCTATTAATACATGTGTTGTTTACGTGCACTTAATGTCGTCTCAATGGCACTGAGTTGTCCAGCTCATTGGGTACGAGGTGCGACAAAGGTCAATTCAAGCGGACGTATGATTCGTAAGCACCTAATTTGATGGAAAACTTCAACAATCGATCTCGGATAAACTGTTGGAGCTACCTGCACTACATGTATAGTTATGAATATTATGTATAGTGGTGATTTTTGATAAAGTTTCAGAATGTACCTAACTACAAGTATACTTCTTTAATTAATATGATGAATGATGATTTATTCGTTGTTATGTAACCTTTTTGTTATTCATACTAAGTAGGTATTTGGTTTCATTAACAGTAGGTGCCTGTGTCTAACTGCTTGCAATACTAATTAGGTGTAGGTAAGTCGTACATTTGATTGTCTCTTACGGCAGGTCTCAATAATCTATCTATCGATGGATTTGGCTACTAGACGTTGAATTTTGACATATTTTATACGGAGCTTATCTCAAATTCAAAGCTCTAGTAGCCAAATCCATCGATAGATAGATTATTGAGACCGGCTGTTAGAGAGCTTAGCTTTATAGTAAACCAACTCGTTCCCTAACGGCCGGTCTCAATAATCTACCTATTGATGGATTTGACTACAAGAGGTAGAATTTTGACATACACTGACGGACTCATAAACTGCATCAAAGTTCAGGTTTACTCTAAAAGGATTTTTTTATAATAAGTATGCAAACTTTTTAGATTAAATTATATAAATATGGAAAGACTGGCTCTTAATCTTAAAAAAAAAAAAAATTTAAAAATAGAACTGCGGTAAAACAAATGAATATAGCAGGGAAAAGAAAATTTACTCGTAGTATCAGATTTGCGTGTTATTTATAGCAAAGTTTTAAATTAATTCTCATTGATTTTTTTTGTTTGGTCAATTGAATTATTGTTACCAGCATAATTGTTGGGTTAGTTTTTTAACACATCGAGAGTTTTTGAACCATAATATGGATACTTCGTCCGAACAAGCGGCACAAATTGTAGCATTGGTGCGGGAGGGCTTGGATCAACGAACGATTGGTAGAAATTTAAATTTAAACCAGTCTACGGTTTGTAGAATATACAGAAGGTTTGTAGAGACAGGTCCTTACAGGAGGAGACGTGGTACAGGCAGAACTCGAGCAACCACAGGTCGTGATGACCGATTTATTGTTACAACTTCCCTGCGAAATCGTTTCCTCACGTCAGTTAACATCAAAACCGAGCTTAATGAAGTGCGTGGAAAAAACGTGTGTGCACGAACAATAAGAAGAAGGTTAAAGGAAGCGGCTATCACCCCTTTTAGACCAGCAAATGGTCCAAAGTTGTCTGCAGCTCACAGACAAGCTCGCTTAAGATTTGCGCGTCATCACCTGAATTGGACAGAAGAGCAGTGGGCCTCTGTATTGTTCACGGACGAGTGTAGGACATGTTTATATGGTGCAGATGGTCGCAGAAGAGTCTATCGTCGACGTGGGGAGCGATATGCTCAAAGTTGCATTGAGGAGCGTGTTCCTTTTGGAGGCGGTTCATGTATGGTCTGGGGTGGCATATCGATGAACGGGCGAACAGAACTTGTGTTCATAGACATGGTCCGTCAAAACGGTAATAGAGGGGGTTTGACAGCACATCGCTACATAACAGAGATATTAGAAGATCACGTGGTGCCTTACATGGGATTCATAGGCGAAAATTTTACTTTAATGCAGGATAATGCCCGGCCGCATGCAGCTGCACAAGTTCAACATTATTGCGAAGAGGTTAGGATACGTACAATGAATTGGCCAGCACGCAGCCCGGATCTTAATCCCATCGAGCATGTTTGGGACAATTTAAAAAGAGCTGTATATGCGAGAAACCCTTCGCCTACGACAGTGGCAGCACTAAGAGCAGCACTTTCAGAAGAATGGGACAATGGAATATTGTCCAAGATCTTTTAAAAACCCTTATAAAATCTATGCGGAACCGATTAGAATCCGTAATAAGGGCACGTGGGGGTAATACACCTTATTAAAACACAAATAAACCCTTGCATAAAGTTTGTGTCTATTGTTAAAACCAATTTTTTAATTAAACAATTTTTCCTTAAACTTCTGTTTTTTCTTCAAAAAAGGTCTTAAGGTCCTTTCCAGTACATAAACTTAAACTTAAAGATATGATCCTACGCTGTTTTAAAGTTCACGAACCAATCTAGAGGTTTCAATTTAAATCTGTATAGAAAGTTTGCATACTTGGTTAAAATATTTATTTCAAAGTCGTCTATTACTTTGATGCAGTTTATAAGTCCGTCAGTGTATATTGGTACCTGTTTTAGCACCAGACGACACTTAAAAGGTGGTTGGCACTACACTGAATGACTACTAAATCGAATAAAACGTTTTGTGTAATACTGTTTTCCAACAAAAAAACATATTTACGTTCTATAGATCAAATGTTTGCTTGTTAAACAGCCAGCTTGGTGGTTGTTTTTAAAATTGCCAAGAAAATCGGGATGCTACTAAAATGAAATTAAAGAAAAACAATCACAGCTATGTATGATTAACAAGTTTACGAGTAATGGCCGACCAAGTGAGAAGTTCGTACAAATTCCATTGAAAATAACATCCATCCATACATCCATACTAATATTATAAATGTGAAAGTAACTCTGTCTGTCTGTCTGTCTGTCTGTCTGTTACGCTTTCACGCTCAAACAGCTAAACCGATTTAGATGAAATTTTGTATGGAGATAGTTTGAGTCCCGAGGAAGGACATAGGATAGTTTTTATCGCGATAACCGACATCCACGCGGGCGGAGCCGCGGGCGAAAGCTAGTATTATAAATGTGAAAGTAACTCTGTCTGACACTGAGGCGCGGTGTCTTTACGGCTACGATTACATTTGTTGATAACAGGGTTCCAAGATGGTGAGAGCCGGTATCCATCTTCTCCTCCCGGCTACCGGCTCTCACCGTCTTGGAACCCTGTTATCAACAAATGTAATCGTAGCCGTAGAGACACCGCGCCTCAGTGTAAAGACGTTGTAAGTGTAGTGTGTAGAAGTACCGACAGTACAAATTATCAAAATTATCAAGACCAGGCGAGGGTAGTTGAAAAACCCCGCGCCTCACGGAGACATCGCTAAGCTGCCATCAGTCGACCCGTGACCACGATCGGTGCAATTCGATCGAAACGTCGGGTAAATAAAAGGTTCGTACCTTTAAATAATTCACGCGATTAAGTCCCAAAATATAACTAATATGTACATATAAAAATCGCGAAAGTTTAAAAACAATAACTCTGTCTGTCTGTTACGCTTTTACGCCCAAACAGCTAAACCGATTTAGATGACAGTTGGTATGGAGATAGTTTGAGTCCCGGGGAAGGACATAGTTTTTCTCGCGATATCCGACATCCACGCGGGCGGAGCCGCGGGCGAAAGCTAGTATGTTATAAAGTTGTTAGTAAGTATAAACAAAAACAACAGCAAACCCATTTCTTAGACTGCAACCCTACATTGAGCGTGTCCCGGCATGCACTTGCCCGGTTTTTGTCATTAGTACCTACCTACCTATACAAGTAAAGAAAACAGGAAATGTTATCTATCTAACGGCCGGTCTCAATAATCTAACTATCGATGGATTTGGCTACTAGAGGTATATATTTGACATAAGCTTCATACAAAATATGTCAAAATTCTACCTTTAGTAGCCAAATCCATCGATAGGTAGATTATTGAGATCGGCCGTATATAAGGGATCTAGGGTTTATTATCAATTAGTTCAATTATACGGACTGAATCAAAGTTATTTGAGGTGATAAAACCTTTCCTTTGTCTCCACCAAATCTTTAATTGTCCCTAATTATTGCAGTTTCAGTTGTTATTTTCAATAAGACGACCATTTGGTCAACTGGGACGGCATTAGCAACGTCAGTAATGGTTTAACAGCAATCCCATTAACCAGAGAGAAAACTTACTTGGTTGCTTGTTTTTCTTTAAAACTTGACCGGTCTTGGTCATAAATTAATTATTCAGTGGCTTCAAGTTATACTTGCCTACTCGAAGAAAGTATTAATTACTGTAACTAGGTATTATAAACAACCGCGCCGGGTCGTGTTATAATGTAATCATTAAATTCTGTAAAGTACATTTTTCTGTTGCTTCTAAAACATTTTGTTTGTGTGTATAATAATAATAATATCTTGGGACAATTTACACAACGCTATCTGATCCCAAACTAAGCTGAGCTTTGAAGTAATTTTTATAGGCATTTCTATTCCGGCCCAGGTTTGGCTACGGAAGTCTCGGGTTCGATTCCTGGGTCTGGACCTCAAATTTTTCTATCTTTCAATAATGCAATTAAGCAGAGCTTGTACTATGGAAACCAGACAATTGATAAACATACTTATATATTTGTGAATACATACATATTATAGATAAATAACACCCAGACACAGAATAGACCATCGTGCTCATCACACAAAGTTTTATCCTGGGTGGGTATCAAACCCACGACCTCTTGACTAGCAGTCGGATACAGTCCCACCGCGCCACACACATAGGACACACTCTGGAGCCTAAATGGCTTGATGGATTTTAGCTTTATAGGTATCCATTAGATTCGTCTCAGTTGTGAGAGTGACACTGGCTAGGTACATCATTATTAGAAAATAAAACGGAAGAAGTGCGTACATAATATTATAAATAGTCCAGTAATCGAGTCTCGCAGTTTTTAGGATTCCGTAGCCAAAATGGCAAAAACGGAACCCTTATAGTTTCGTCATGTCCGTCTGACTGTCTGTCTGTCCGTATGTCACAGGCAATTTACTCAAATACTACTCAATGAATATTTATGAAATTTGGTGAAAAGGTGTCTTGTAGTAGCCGCTACTTAGTTTGATAGCTAAATAATAAAAATAAATATTTTTAGGGAGGACACTTAGCAGAAAAAGGTGATTTTTTTTCATCAAACTACAACATGTGTGTGGCACATCATTCGACAGGTCTTTTTAAAACGTTATAAGCATTCTAATAAACTTTTTTGATTGAGTGAATATTTTTGGAAATAATCGCTCCGAAAGTTGTATAAATTGTGTCCCTTAACTTTAGAACCGTTTGACCAAATAATATGAAAAAATCAGAAAGGTAGCGCTTATTAAATACTTTAAACTAAAATTATTTTGGATATGAATGGAACTAACTCAACTAAAGGGCGTAAGTGCCATGAACATATGCTTTTCTTCTGATGCAATTATTCAAGGCTGCGTCCGACATGCTTTAATTTTTTTATGATTTAATTACACAACGCACAACAAATGTTTAGTTTTTGTCAGACTTTTGCCTATACTTGCAGTATAAGACGGTATTACTTACCAAATTTCATAGTTCTAGGTTAACGGAAAGTACCCTATAAATTTTGATTTCTTAGCGAGTGTCGAAACGTTTACGTACGTTTTTTGCGGCATAAACGGCATTATACATTAACTTAAAAGTTTGTTTTTTTTACAGCTTCAAGGGACTTTAGATCTGAGTATATGGTTTTAATTTCAACTCGGTACCTTCACGACCGTTTCCGAAATAACGGCTCTTTACAGACAGACTGACAGACGGACGCACAACAAAATGATCTTATAAGAGTTTAATTTTTCCTTTTGAGGTACGGAACCCTAAAAATGACGGATTTTTATAGGCAAAATATTTCGTTTGGTTCAGAGTTTCTGCGCAAAACACTGAGGTACCTACAGAAGGAAGTTTAATGCGTAGGTTCTTTGCTGGAGCAACGCATACCTAAACATCGCTAACGAGTTCTGAATTAGGGCACCTTCGGAACATAGTGTTCCGAGATTCCGTGTTCATGAGCGACATCTAAGGGCGTTTGTCCACCGCAACCCATCAACGAGTTGTCATGACGTCGCCGAGGTAGCGATAAGTACATAGAATTACTAAAGCGGCGTATTCAGCACACTATCTTCCGAAGGTGTCCCTGATTCAGAACCCGTCAGCGATATCTAGGTGTGCGTTGCTCATTCGCGCTTTGTATGAAGATTTTCTTTTGTATTTTTCATATTAGAAATTACAAGAAAAAACACAAGATAATTATTACTGGCCTATAAAGGTGCTTAATAATGTTTTTTTGTGGGTATGAATGGAGAAAACTTTTTACAGTTTTGAACCGAATTAAATTCGACGATTTAAAGTCGAAATTTGAAGTCATTGTGAAAAAAAATGTCCAATAAGCTTTATGTAACAGAAAACCGTCATTTTTCTTAAAGGTAATATTGTAACTTAAAAACTGTTACAAGTTTCATCAATCGTTTAAATAAGTAGGTAGGTAGGTATACTAGGTATAGCATAGCATGTAGAAACAGTTTCATTTCCGTTTACTAGTCGCCTCATTGGATACATCGTATTCGTTGTTAGAGTATTCTCACTGTTATGGTTAAATAATAATATATAGGCAGGTAAGTAACCGACAATCACACAGGCAGACGTACAGGCATAAGCAAGTTATTTATGTTATTCAAATCCTCATGGAAACGAAACTTCTACCACAAGTTATTCAAGTTGATATTTTGAACTAAAACTGTAGTAGAAACAGTTATGACAGATTACCAGACTTTTGCACACGATTCAGCTGCATATGAAAGTTTCCAAGTTCCAACTCAGACTAGACAGGTATGCCTGCCTAATGGAGCTTTACCTATGTAACTAAACATTAGCGGATACAGAGCAAGGGGGGGGGGAGGGTAAGGAGGCTCAAGTTACCTTGAACACTGGACAATTGACCAAGGTTATATATGTCGCAACGCCGGCATCAACAGGTGAAAGCAGCGGATTACATTTTTCTCTTTTCCGCTCGTGATAATTAAATCATGCTTTCCTACTTTTATAGTGTGACATTGCAATAAAGATTACCCTCTACAATGTCACAAGCTTTTAACATCACAAACTTTACCTTTTTAGGGTTCCGTAGCCAAAATGGCAAAACGGAACTCTTATAGTTTCGCCATGTCCGTTGCATTAATATTACTTATGCCACAAAGTGAAAGAATAAAATCTTGAAAACACATTTTTTTGAGGGTACCTCCCCTATATATAAAGAGGGAATGTGATTTTTTTTCTCAGCTACCCCATTTTGGGGGGTATCATTAGATAGGTCTTCTAAAAACGTTTGAGAGTTGTAAAGATTATTTTTAAATTTAGGGAACCGTTTGTGAAGTATTAAGCTTTTTAGCTAATTAAATTTAAAATGCAAATTTTTGTTAGAGTCAAATGTCCCCCCCCCCGTGCCAGCTAAACGATTGATATAGGTATATGAAAAATATCACGGTAGTAGTATACATAGTGAAATTAAAAATAAAACTATCACTGCTAAGAGGGCTTTGTTGCAAGCAAGTTGGCAAGTTTACGAGTAACAGCTGATCAAATGCTAAGTAACAAAATTTTAATATAAATTCCAATGTTTTTTATACGGTGTCACTACATAGTATAAAACAAAGTCGCTTTCTCTGTCCCTATATCCCTACGTATGCTTAAATCTTTAAAACTACGCAACGGATTTTGATGCGTTTTTTTTAATAGATAGAGTGATTGAAGAGGAAGGTTTATATGTATAATAACATCCATTAAATAGTGGAGAAATAAGGAGCGGAGCAGCAATAAGAAATGTTGCAAAAACCGGGAAAATTTACGCAGACGAAGTTGCGCGGGTCAGCTAGATAAAGTATATTTAGTATAGATTGGCTGCAACTATCAACAAATCCGTGCTTATACTTTAACGTTTTTTAAATATATCTGAAAGTCGACAGCTGGAGTTCCTTTTGTCTTTGTACATTTCACACTCCATGTCCCTTTTAACGACTGCTATAATCATCAGCGAATATTTGAGTCAACTGCGGGAGCCATTGTTCAAAGTAGTTCTGTATTTTCATTGTCTAGGCACTTCTCTATAATGCATGAAAGCGCTCAGATGGAGATTTTTACTGCTTCAAACGACTTGCTCTAGAAAATATATTCAGGGATATTCGCTTGCTTGTTGTTGTATCATCTATGCCATTACCGCAAAGCACGGAATTATTATATTTATAACGATACCAGACCGTCTCGCTGGTGTAATATCTTTTTCGTACGCAACCCTTTGAGTTGATAATGGCATCGTTTTATCATGGCGCCGCGTAACGTTTTAAATTAGTCCCACCTCCCCAATTCGGGTGGGTTCTGTTTATACGTCCTATAAACGTTAAATGTTGAGCAACAAAATATATATTCGGAGGTTTAGAAAATATGTTGGTCGGTGGACATCAATCTCGAGGGATTTGTGTCCTTATTAAGCTAGTTACATTCGAGTGTAACAACTTAAATTATCGCTACATATTTTTTCATCCGTATCTTGACAAATATAGATGTACTGCTTCCAATTTAGAAAAAACATTTACACATGGTACTAAAATATTTAGGTACTTGCTTGCTATTATTATTATAAGATTGTAATTGTATTAGTTAACATCTTTAAACAAGACAGTTATCTATGAAACTTTAATTTGTACCTATAGCCTGAGGTTTAATTCCACCATTCCCTGCGTAGGTGAAGGTCCAAATCTAAATTACATCGGACATAATCTTATAAATGATATAAAGAGCGGGTAGGCTTGGGATTATGTTTTGGAATTATGTCAAACGGTGGGTCAAAATAACCCTCTCCGGTAGCAAACTTTCAGTGAAATAAGAATAAAGGGACCACGCTAACCAGAAAGAGTTTGTTATATATTTTTTGCATTGTTAATGAAGGAGGAAGCCTCCAGAGAAAGACGATGGTTCAAATTCCTAACTTTGTTAGCATAAATGTATATTGGCTAGAACAAAAATCTTGTTTTGTTTTATTATCGTATGAAACAGGGAACTTGAAACTGAACTGGTTTCCAAGCGCCCAGGGACTCAAATAGTGCTGAGACTTGACAGCTTAGAAACTTTATTCTGCATAAAATAACAATGTAACATCCAACGTAAATGAATGAAAACTGAAACATTTTGTTTAAAACCCCCTGCCAGAGATTATGTTGCTGAGGAACTAAAAAATAAAATAACAAAGATCTATTCAAATGAAAATTTTCGGAAGTTAATATTTTACACTTGACGTGTCGCTTAGTTTTGGGGAGGTATGTGTTCTGTTTTATGTTTTTTTGTCACTTGATTTTCATATTCTATTGTGGAAATAATGAAATACCTAAATTTTGAATACAACATTCACAATCGTTAAGTTATTCTTAGTTTATTATCTTTCTCGCCATATACCTTTAACCTATCGCCATGTATAACCTATCGAAAAAATTAAAATACAACAAATTATGAAACAGTACCTGATTAGTTGGTCTTGTTTGTAAAAAATACAAGACACTTAAGTAAAAGTTTAGTTAAAATATTCAGTAGTTTTTGTATAAAAAAAGAACAAACATCCGTCTATTCATCTATTCTAGCAAACTTTCGGATATACATATGTGTCCCAGTAAGTGTGCACTTTTTAATTTGGTGTAGTTTTTATCCTGCATGTCGCAGCTCTCAAATTTGACAGCTGTCACCTATGATTGTTTCGATGCTGCGATATTATTCGGTTAGGGTTATGGCTCGCACATTCTGTGTATACGCCAGTTTTAAGTTTATTTTCTTTGCAGGAATGCAGGAAAAAAAATTACACCAAATTTAGAATAAACAATAATGTTAGAACGATATTAATGTATATTAATCTTTATTTTTATCTATACTCTATACTAATATTATAAAGAGGAAAGATTTGATTGTTTGTTTGTATTGAATAGGCTCCGAAAGTACTGGATGGATTTGAAAAATTCTTTCATCGTTGTGAAGCTACACTTACCCCGGGTGACATAGGCTATATTTTATCCCTGTATTCCCACAGGAACGGGAACTATGCGGGTGAAACCGCGAGGCGTCTGCTAGTACTAATATAAAGCTGAAGAGTTTGTTTGTTTGTACGTGATAATCTCAGGAACTACTGGTTCGAATTGAAAAAATATTTTAGTTATGTATCGAGATATTTATCGAGGATGGCTATAGGCTATATTACTTTACGCTATGACCAATAAGAGCAGAGCATCAATAAAAAATGCTGCAAAAACGAGGAAAATTAACCTAGACGAAGTTGCGCGGGTCAGCTTGTTTATAACATCGCGAGAAGTATTTTAAACTTACGATGTTCACAATCAAACAGTGCAGTCCATTAAAAAAAAAATCCACAAATGAATCCAACAACATATTGGAGTTTTGTATATTCCTTTTTACTTTCAATTTAAAAGCATCGCTAGTAAACAAGTCTTTTAGCTATGCATAATTTAGGTGTTGCATTGGAACAGTCCGCACTTCAAGCGTGTTCTTTTATTTAAAGAAAATACTTTGGAAATTGTTCTTCTCATTATACTGAGAATAATCACATGATATTTGAGCTAGATGATGATAAAGTACTATTGTTACCTACAGAGAGATCGTAGATAGTGGTATGTGAGAAAGAATGTGTTTAAAGAGTCATGTCCGCTCCTAGAGAGCCGTTAAAAACCTAGAAATATATATTACCCGTGAATTTTTGTACCTACCTACTCGTTCTTTATTATGTACCTATCGAATTCTCAAGATATGATGATGTGATATTATTATCACTACTGTTAGTCTATCGGCATATTTAGGTACAATTAATTAAATTTCATGAAGGGTAATTTATTCGTCTAATTTGTTTTCATTATAACAACATTTACATAAAATCAGATGAACCTAACCTAACACATTAATGTTTTCAACATTGATTTATGTAACAGCGGCGGTCGCGTAATGGCTAAGACAACGGTCTAGCAATCGTGAGGTCGCGGGTTCGAAACCTGCCCATTATACTACCGACGTGAACCCACTCCTAACACAAGCCGAGCTTAGCTAGAGGGGTTAACAGGATTGCTAGTAATGTGGGACCCACAATCCCACATTGCTAGTTATCTTTAAAAAAACAAAAAAAAAAACAACATTCGGTTTGTATTGTATTATACAACTTAGCAGAGTTAAAAATTGACTTCATGTCCTCACTAGGGCCTTTTTGCCACGACTCGAAGTTTACAACCCTCGCGAAATGATAAGCAAATAATCTTTGTTTTGCCAAAGGGATTACTCACATCGCAATTTTGGCTTGGAGAGTGCGACATTTCCCGCTTTATTAATTTTACGGCTCCATACTAACAATGAATAATATAAGCTTTCCTTATTGTTGTCTTATTATCTAACTACAAAAACTTCCACGGGGTATTTTGCCTTAATAAATTCAAATTCTAATGTAAAATACACCTAAAGTAAATGAAAATTTAAGGAAAATATTTTCGTTTGTGCGCGGTAAAACAAAATATTTGCTTTAATTTCGTTATTGTTCTGTGTTTGAGAAATATATATTACTAACTAGTTTTTCTTCGTGGCTTCGCCTGCATTGTTTTTGAATTTAATTGAAATTTAGAACCCTATTTGCCCCTCAGTTTGGAGAGGTAAAAGATTTTTCTGTCAATTTACATTTACTTACGTGAACTAAAACTGAACCGATGTAATAGTAATCTTAAGTCCGTTTCTAGTAGGTGGGTATAGATAGATACGCTTGTATATCTACCTCTTAGTAATCAGCTGCGTATTATCTGCCATAATAACAGTTCTCAATAGCGTTCCATTTCAATACACTAGCACTGAAGCAGAAGGCTCTATGCTCAAGTGGAGAAACAGATTATTAGGTACAAATAACATAATAATAATGTAAACATAATCGACATTCCACTGATAACACTTTACGTATATAATTAATTGACAATTCGTACTATTATTTACAAAACTAGAGCATACCTATACTAATATTATAAAGAGGTAAAGTTTGTGAGGTTGTAGAGGGGGTAATATCTGGATCTACTAATTTTCCCCCTTACGGGATGCATATTTCAAAAATTCCTTTTTACCGTCTCTATTGTCATCGGTCCTTGATAAGTGTGCGAAGTTTCAATTAAATCCGACGTTCTGAAGTTGGTGAAAACACGTTCAAAGATTCCGTTACATACAAACCTACCTACATACTAACATACAAACATACGTATGAAGCTAATAAAAGCGTGTTAAAAAAAAGGTTAGCACTCACGGATATCAGTAAATTCGGCAACAGAATACACCTACAGTTCATAGTATTTTGTTTAAAAGGAGGCACCCAATTAAACAAAATACCTATAAGCTAACTCACAAAATACCGAGAGTAAAGAAGGTAACCTTTAATATACCAACTTCTTACAATCAAACTATACAAGCCTAAGCCTATATTCGCTCTATAGATCTCAGCCATAGACATCGTCTTTCATAATCGACAACACGTGACAACTTGAAGCTACACTCCGGCACAACAGAATCAAGAGTCGCAAGAGTTTTGCCAAGTAAGTCTGTTAGCCCTCTGAGATTCGAGCCGTCAAGGGCGAGATGTAGAGAGACTTACCCCCGGTCAAATTCATTTGTGCGACCTGCTAAGAGTCCCCCACCCGAACATCACCCCATGACCGACCTGGAAATATCTAAATAGACTTCGAACTCAAGGTCGTTCGAGCAAGGATAACAGGGGGATTCTAGGCGATTACGAACCTATATTGCGTATGCGGTGCAATACGAACAACGGCCCTACTATGTCCTGTGTGGGCTGATCGGACCAACTGCACACAGGAGGACTTGATAGCTGTCTCGGATAATACAGTCAACGCGATAGAGTACTAGTGGGAATCTTCATTTATCATTCATAAGATTTTTTGCTTCCTAATGGGATTTCGACGAATTCTGGCTTTAACAGCATTAACAGCCTTTGTAGTTCTAACAGCACGCGGTCGCCCCGATCCTTTATGGTCTTCGACAGAGGAAGTGTTGTTGTATCTGTGGATAGTACCACAATAGTACGATATACGAACATACGGCTGATACCAAGCTTTTGAAGTGTCTGGAATATGACCGACGGCTCCATACCCACTTTGTGCAAGGCGATTACCGCAGACCTATTTTCTTTAACACCCCAATTAATACTGTAATATCATAATGAACACGAATAAATATGTGAAATGGCACGAAATCGAAAGAACTTTTAAAAAATAATAAATGCGTTCCAAATTCAAAGTAATTAAAAAGTTGAAATAAAGAAAAGTTTATATGTAACAGTATTAATGGCGGGACTAATTATATTAAAAGACAATACTAAACTGTAAAGTAGAGTAGATATACAGCCATTGAGTATGTCCATACTGATTCCTTGGTGCAAGCGGTGTCAAGCATACAGACACACACAAAAATACTACTCTAAGGAGCCCAGTTGTGTGAAGTGCACAGGCAAACACTTAATTAGAACTGCACGAAAACGGCGGCCGCTAAACCAAAGTGTGTTCACTGTGGTGAACCACACCCTGCGAACTGCAGGGGGTGTCGGAGTCTAAGAAACTCTAAAATATAAAAAATAAAACATTAAAAAAAATGTCTGTGTTGGTCCTAAAACATTTTTTTATTGTTTTATGTTTTAAATTGGTTAAAATCAAAAAGTACGTACTTTAAATAGTATTCAACGACGCAGCGTACTAAAGATAATGTATCTTACGCGCATATAACAAAAGGAGTTTTTCAACAACCACTGCCTCAAACTCAACCAAAGCCTATTAAATTCTGATAAAAATTTCAATAAAATTCTTAGCCTATAAGCTAACAATATCTATTCGACAATAGGCTAAAACAGCAGCATGTAGCACTAAACAGCTAGCTAGCAACCTGGGCTGAACACTTGACTCACTTGAAGCTTAATTATTTTACAAACGGATCCCTAAAACTAAAAATCGACATCTCAACCCCTAAACGTTTTTAAAAGACTTATCTAATGATATCCCCCAGGATGTGGTAGGTGAGAAACAAAATCCCACCCGCACCTTACATATGGGGGAGGTACCCTCAAAAAGAATGATTTCTAAGATTTTGTTCTTTCATTTTACCCATGCAAAATTACAGCCTTTAATTACTAACAGGACGGACATACTAGCGAAACTATAAGGGTTCTGTTTTGCCATTTTTGTTACGGAACCCTAAAAAAGGTGTCACAGGCAAGGGTTGTTTATTCAATCATCAATGTTTTCTTATAACGTTATCACGTAAAATTATCGTCCGTAAACCGACTTTACGGACAACCATTTTTTTAAAGATCTATCAATGTGGGTTTGTGCGTCACACATTACTAGCAATCCTGTTAACCTCTCCAGCTGAGCTCAATGGCTTGTGTTAAGAGTAGGTTCACTTTGGTAGTGTAATATTCGTAGGTAGTGTAATACAGGATTCGAATCCCACGAACTCACGATTGCGAGTCGATGCCTTAGCCATTAGGCTACTGAAAAGTAACATACTCACTATTGGGATACAGGTATCCAGTCTAAGAGAAGGTAAGGTACGGATAGCTAGCTTTTATGGCTGTGCTACAGCGTAAGCTCCTAAAGCCATTATCGTACATACACCATGGTTTACTATTGCATGTATGAATAATTTCAAATAAAAAAAACATTATTATATTAGGAACTCCGTTGAATTTTTGGTTCCGTGACACACAAGTTTCCTCACTATTTTTGTATTTATCGATTTTGAGTACCGATGAAACAAGTCGCATAAAGTGTACTCAATGTACGATTACAAAAAAATCAAATGTACGATTTCCAAAAAATCCAACAAGCGGGCGACGCAGGAGTATAGTAGAGAAATAAGTATAGTAAAGAAGGCAACCTTCATACAATGCGCTCATTAGCAATGCAACCATACTGATTATGTGCGTTAACGGACACGGAATCTCGCACCGCCTTTCGAACAAAGTGGTCTTGAGTGGTCTTTGATTCCGTGTTCGTCATTTGATATTGCTGTCACTTTGTACGGGGTAGCCTAGGCAGATCCAGGATTTGATTCTGGGTTGGGTACGAGAGACAAATGGCAGTGCCGGATCTAACATGCTTACGACGGGAGAGGGGCGGGGTTTGCATTTAGTTTCACTCGATACCGGCCAAGTGTGAGTCGTACGCACGACATGGCCCGAAAAATTCATAAAATGGAAAAGGAAATTAAATACAATACAAGAAAATCGGTACATAAATTAACCGCTTGGGGGGGGGGGGGAATCTACCAATGCAGTCCAGCGTACTAGTACTATAAGAGGTGTCCGTGAACAATGTCTATGTGTGCGTTGCTATTGAAGACTTCTGTACTCTCGTTATTTTGTAGTATTCTTGATCGAGATTACACAAGCGGAAGACTTGGAGTCTTTGCAATGAAATATCAAAGATAAATGGATTGATAGAATTAAAATATTGAAATAGTCCTGTTTAATAGTATTACGTTTGTTATAATATAAATACAATTATGCCGGTCGAGTGGGTCAGTGTCCGGCGATTATTGGATCACGCTGTTAATTAACTCTTTCGCATACAATCACTGTGGAGCTTGTTATGGTGACGGTATTTACATAATCGATGGCTATGTACTTGTTTCAGAGCCGGCCCGTGTATAGTGCGAACGGAGCGGCCGCTCTAGGAGCCCTACTATAATTCAATGGAAACGAAGTTTCAATCAAAAAGTAGGTGGTAATACACAGAGCCAGGAAACCACTCGTCCGGGAAATTGTCAATGGATTCGAACTTCTTGTGCTTGTTTATCAGAAAATTTATTAGAATAGTCGCCGTAAACTTATGAAATTTAAGTAAACGAAAATTCATGAATAAGGTATTCTACTTTGTTTGAAAAAGTACCTTAAAATGTCGATTTCCTATTAAAAGAACCACAAAAATATAGGTACTTTTGCAAAATAAACACGTTTTCTTGACATAAAACGCTGTCTTTCATGTTCATGACGTCATCGCAGCAAGACGTCTTCGAAGTTCCGAAAAATAAATAATACCAATACTACGTCACATCATAGCGGCCCGTGTTTTAAGGCTTTTAGGTCACGCATTGACATATAGACCAGGGGGTCAATTTACGTATTTAAAGCCATGCAGTTGCAGTTATGTTTCGATTAAAACGACCATTTTTGTATTCTTGTAACTTTGGGATCGATCTCAAATACGCTTGTGTCAAGTATTCTCGAGAGCGCAATATTGACATTCTAGTACGGTGCGCAAGCGTTTTTAAGATCGATCTCAAAGTTACAAGTATACGAAAATGGTCGTTTTAATCGAAACTTAACTGCAACTGAACTGCAACTGCACTGCTTTATTTACGTGAATTGACCCGCTGGACTGCGCCTTAACCTCACAAAATTGACCACTCTCTAGAAAGAGACAACGCTACTTTTTGGACAATAACTGTCAGGGTCGCACGGGATTTTTTCTCTTTTCACGCTTTGCAGTCAATATTTACTTTTTATTTGAAAGGGATAGCGTGGTCCAGGTCGTCACGTGATATACAAATAAAAAATTTCGACTTTTAATTTTAATTTAATAAAACAATTAGGCCTACATTTATGACTTAAAATCAAAATATTCATGGTTATTTCTGTATAAATTTAGATTTTTATTGAATTTCATTATTTATTGTTCACTACCGTAAATACCTATTTCGTTATAAAGAAAGAGAGTAGGCCTACAAGCGCCATTGGTCAGGGGGCGCCGAAAGCATCCACCGGCTAAGGAATCTAGGGTGTTAAAATGCTATCAAGAGGACTAAATTGATTTGCAAGGTATCAGGTCAGATAAAATGATTGACTTGGCGCCCCCCGTCGCGCGATGTACTTAGGCGGGTATTGGTTTGCACTCCCCACTCACACTTGACCAATATTGGGGCATCAAAATCTTGCTCCAACCAACGGGCCTCGGGCCGGCACTGCGCGTTATGTTGGAAATCAACAGATTTCTATGTGCAAATTAATTGTTTTGGTACGATAAATCCATTTGTGAGCAATGTTGGCCGACATTTTATTGTTTCGTTAATTTGTTTTGTTAATTAGTGTGTTAATTATCTAATGCGAGTTAACAGTGACTGATTTAAAACTGACGAATCTACTCCAACTACTGTGTGATGATAACTGTTGCTAAGATCAATTTTGTCCACGCATTGGTTTTTTGACAAAGAACAGTACCTATTTAGCAGTGTTCATTTAGGTACTAAGAAATATATTCCAAATTTTGTTATTGGTAGGTACATAACTACTACGCTTT
Organism: Herminia tarsipennalis; assembly: GCA_945859575.2. Lineage (NCBI taxonomy): Eukaryota > Metazoa > Arthropoda > Insecta > Lepidoptera > Erebidae > Herminia > Herminia tarsipennalis. The sequence goes on from OX243840.2 coordinate 16,056,190, forward strand.
GAAGGTAATCGCTAAATTAAATTTAAGCGGCGGTAGCGTAATGGATCATGCTTTGGTCTCGCAATCGTGAGGTCGCGGGTTCGAATCCTACCCAATAAACTACCGACGTGAACCCACTCCTTTTTTTTTTTTTTTTTTTATGGCCGTAAAAAATGCCTGAACATACACCTCCAGCACCCGGGACAGACGCTGGAGGTAGTGTGGGACCTGCCCCCACTAAAAAATCGGCCGTGTACCTACTCACCGCCTTCACGGATAGGCCGCCAGAACTTGGTATATCTTCGGCGACCCATCCAACGGCATAGCCCCATCGGGCATTCCTGCTACTGCGGCGTCCTGGGTACACACAGAACGCCGCCATCGCGAAAGGCCGCGAGCGTGGGAAACTTCCCCGTCCATCCGCACCGGAGCCTGGGTGCAGGGATCGGCCGCAGCTCGGCCCGTCCCCGGGGGCGGCTTTGTTGCCTTGGGAGGCTTGCAGCCTGTCCTTCCCATCCTGTGGTTGGCGGGCAGGCTGCCCGCCGTGCACACGGGGCAGTGGGGAGCGGCGGAACACGCCGCTGCCGTATGCCCCGGTTGATCGCAGCGGAAACAAAGTCCGCAGCAGTCAAAGCTGCTGGTGCATTGAGGGCGCAAGTGCCCCGCGCCCATGCACCGGAAGCACCTCGTGGGCCTCGCCTCAAGGATGGTGATCCTCGCGGCAGAGAAACCCACGAGGAGCCGGCCCACCTCGGCCAAAATTTTGGCTACAGCGACAGGGCAACGCGCCCATGCCGCACCAACTCCGCCGGGGCCGGGGCGGATTGCACCGACTCTCACGGTTCCGGGAGCGCATTGAGCTTTTTTCTCTATCGCCTCCTGGACCTCCTCAGGAGTTACAGAATCGTCCAGGCCAGAAATACGCATCTCTGCGCACTTGACTGGCCTGGCGACCTTGACGCGGGCCTGCTCCTGGGTAATCTCTCTAAGATACCCCGCCACGATATCTGCGACTTTGGCGCCGTCTTGACCGGGGCACTCGAGCAATCGAGCCCCGGTCTGGGAGCGTCGGAAGCTCACTTCCACGCTTTGGTTGGCGGCGGTGAGCCGCGCCTTCGTCTCGCGGAAGAGGTCCGCGTAGCTTATGCCGTTGCGCTCCGCCTCCGGCGACACCGTCACCAGGACGGCGGCCGTTTTCGGCGGAGACAGTTTCGGCCTCTTCCTGCCGCTACGTCTCATCGGAGCGACCTCCTGCGTAGAAGCGACGGTAGCAGCCCTCTTCTTCTTCCGGCGCAATCCCTTGCTCTCCGCCACCTGCCATTCCTGACCAGAGGGGCCAGTGGCGGGTGCAGACGCTGACACCGGGAGACGGATCTGAGCCGTTGGGGCGTTTGAGGCGCCCGCCACGGCAGCACGAGATGCCCTTTTTGGCGCACGCTGCAGCGGGGGATGAGGATCTCCACCCTTCGGCCGCACACGTGCCGTTCCTCGGCCTGCCGGCCCTGAGGCAACAACCGCAGCAAGGGTCCCGGCACGTCTCTCTGTACGGGATAGAGGCACTGAAGGTGCCTGCGATGGCCCTTGGGGGGCCTTCGGCCTAGACGCTGCTAGTGGCGGCCGACAGCTAGTCTCCGGGGGAAGACGCGCCTTGATGCCTTCAAGGCGTGCATCAATTAGACCCCCTATGAGGAGACTGAGCTGCCTCATCTGAGTCTCCGAGAAGGCGGCGTCCGATAGCTGCTCACTACCCTAGGGGGTAGTGAGCAGTTATCGGACGCCGCCTGTTAACTGGGACAGAACCAGTTTTGCCCGCTTTGATATCGGCCCGAAGTGCCTTCACCTCTGCCTCTAGACGGGAATTGTCGGCCTGCAACTTATCCATTTCCACCTCTGTGGCGGAGAAACTGTCGACCACCTCCATAAGCACAGAGGCAGACTCCCTCAAGCCCTTGGCAAAGGTTTTTTTAGGTTCTTTCTTTCAAACCCTTTAGGTTCTTGCTTTTGGCTGCCACCATTGCAATGACCTCTACCGATGCGAAACCACTCGTCCGGGAAATCGTCAATGGGTTCGAACTTCTTGTGCTTGTTTATCAGAAAATTAATTAGAATAGTCGCCGTAAACTTATGAAATTTAAGTAAACGAAAATTCATGAATAAGGTATTCTACTCTGTTTGAAAAAGTACCTTAAAATGTCGATTTCCTATTAAAAGAACCACAAAAATATAGGTACTTTTGCAAAATAAACACGTTTTCTTGACATAAAATGCTGTCTTTCATGGTCATGACGTCATCGCAGCAAGACGTCTTCGAAGTTCCGAAAAATAAATAATACCAATACTACGTCACATCATAGCGGCCCGTGTTTTAAGGATTTTAGGTCACGAATTGACATATAGACCAGGGGGTCAATTCATGTATTTAAAGATCATATAGAGATCCAATGCGTTCCCGAACACAAATCCGAAAACATTAAGAATATTGTACAACAACTAGCTGTCACAATTGGCTGCAGTCTGAATAATCAGGAGTTACTGAATTACCATCGAGTTGCTAAGATCAACAAAGAGTCGAGCAGACCGCGCTCTATAATAGTCAAATTACCAAGCCCACTCAAGCGAGACGAAATAATAGCTGCAGTCAAAACCTACAATAGGACACATCAAAAGGAAAAACTGAACACTTCGCATTTGGGCTTAGCAGGAAATAAATCGCCCATTTACGTTGGCGAACACTTGTCGCCATCACATAAACAGCTTCATGCCGAGACTCGAAGAATTGCAAAAGAGAAGAAGTATGAATTCGTTTGGGTTCGGAACGGCCAGATCTACATTAGAAAAAATGTCAACTCGAAGAGTTTTATGGTTAGGAACATAGATTTTCTGACCAGTCTAGATTAAGATTTACAACTGTTATTAGTTTAGTTTTATTTTATATAAGTCTTTGTGTCTAAAATTTTATAATTCAATTTAAAAATTTTCTATCAAAACGTACGGGGTCTTAGAACCAAAACTGAAAACATAATGATTAATGCATTGAAACATGATTTTGATATAATTTTACTTACTGAAACATGGCTAAATGAAACGGTCTATGATCGCGAAATTCTTGATAATAGGTATAACATCTTTAGACGTGATCGTTCGTCAACCAGCAGTGTTAAAACTGATGGAGGCGGCGTGCTAATTGCAGTTCGGAATGAATTTCAACCTTTACGTAAAATGCAGTGGGAAACGGACCGCGAGGATCTTTGGGTCGTCTTAAAGCTTAAGCTCTATAATACAATTGTGGATAACATGGGTAACAGGTGGCGGAATATACACTACGCAGATACCCTATGTATCTGCGTAGTGTATATTCCGCCACCTGTTACCCATGTGCAGATAGAAAGTTTCGCTACAAAAACAACTCAAATCATGCAACACGAATCCGCAAAAAATAATATTTTTCTTTCAGCAGGGGATATTAATTTACCATGTCTGCAATGGGGTTTTGACGAAGACACATGCACGTTGTCCCCACTTCCTGCCAAATCTCAGTTAGAAGGCCTTTTGATAGACATGCTAGCTTTTAACAACCTTCATCAATTGAACAATGTAAGCAACAGCAAGAATGGGATGTTAGATTTAGTTTTTACTAACTGTCATAACCTATTTACTGTGTCTGAAAACATAGATCCCCTTTTAACAATAGATACATACCATCCGGCTCTCACTGTTTTGTTCAAAATAAATTCATACAAGCCCCCTAAAATTAACAAAACGTCAATGTTAAATTTTACTAAAGCCGACTACGTCAAAATATCAGATGAATTGTCAAAAATTAACTGGTCTGAACAATTCAAACCTTGCCATGACATTGACAGCATTGTAGACATTTTCTACGATCTTATCACCCCCATAATAAAAAATAATACCCCACTTAGAGTAATTAGACAGTCTCAATATCCCTGCTGGTACAGTTTTTGCCAAACTTCTTGGCAGTATATGATTAGGTATAAATGAGACAAAAGATGTAGTATAGTCTGGTTATAATTATCCAAAGGTGCATCTTATATACTAACGACTTCGTGTTGATAACAGATAGTAGAAACATTTAATAGATACTGAACGTGCGATAAGGAACATAAGATTGTGATGTAGATTGTAGATACAGCACAAAGATATTGTACTGTAACAGTACACCCCCCTTTAAAAAAAAATTATGGTAATAGTGTTTACAATATAAATTTGACCTAGACCTTACTAGTTATTTGCTGATGTATATAAATAATAATGCTATTGTACGCGGTGGAATTTGATGACGCCTGTCATTAGTTATTTGCTGATGTATATAAATAATAATGCTATTGTACGCGGTGGAATTTGATGACGCCTGTTGTGGTGTGATTTGCAGACGTCTGTAATTTTGACTTAGCTGTTGCACGAGTGTTTATTATTTTTTTCCGTTAAACTCTTCATTCTTCTGTCCAGTGTTTTCATTATGCCGTAAATTAGGATCACGCCGATTGTTAAAATAATCTGTCCCATTGCAACATTTCTTGTCCACCGTAAGTCCTCCTGGATCAGGTTACGGAGTTGGTCCGCTTCGTTTTGATTGAGGCAATTGTCCGTATTGTATGTTATCTGGTCCTTAGAACTTTGATTTCCCATTTTAGATGTCTTGTTGTTACGAGTAGTTGTGAATTAATGGTATATGTTAAGATCTATGTTAATATATATACGAATAGCTTGCTTATATCAGCGATTTTTTATAGACGTACTACTGGCTTTACTTTACGTCCCGATCGTGTAGTGTACGTGTGTGAATGCCTGTCGCAATCCTTTGAATCTGGCACGTAGTTTGATTCGTCATTGATCATGAAAGCTGGTTTCAATCTATCAATTGATGTCACTGTCTCTTTATCCCTAATTCTAATGCAAAATGTTTTATCTGTTTTACTAATTACTGGGTAGGGTCCTTCATACGGCGGTGTCAGGGCTTTCTTAATTCTATCACACCGAACAAATACGTGTGAGCATTCTTTGAGTTCGGGATGCACAAATATAGCTTGATTGTGTTTTTTTCTTTTCGGAATTGATGTCATTTGTGTGATGTCCTTTTGAATTTGTTTTACAAACTCTTCGTACGTTGATAACTGTGCTGCTGATGACTCAAAAAATCCTCCACGGAGTCGTATTGGCGTTCCATATGTCATCTCTGCTGAACTATAACCTGTGTCTTCTCGCAAGCTACTCCGCAACCCGAGTAAAACTGTTGGAATTTCTTTTAACCAATTTTCGTTGGATTCTCTTGTCATTAACGCCGCCTTTAAAGTTCTATGAAATCTCTCTATCATTCCATTGGATTGTGGATGATAAGGTGTTGTCCTAATTTTATGTATTCCCAAAAATTGTGAGAGTGACTCAAATATTCTTGATTCAAACTGTCGGCCTTGATCCGTAGTAATGCGCAATGGACATCCAAAACGAGTAATCCATCCTTAGAAAAGTGTCTTGGCTACTGTTTCTGCAGTTATATCTTCTACCGGAAATATTTCGGGCCATGACGTACAACGATCTATGATTGTGATTAAATATCTCTTCCCTTGTGAAATCGGAAGTGGTCCGACGATGTCAATATGTAAATGTTCAAAACGTTGCGCTGTCATAAATGTACCAGGAGGTGATATCGTATGTCGTTGTATTTTTGATTTTTGGCAGGCTATACATGATCTACACCAATTATTGATATCTTTGTTCATATACGGCCATAAATACCTTTGGGTTATCATTTTTCTCGTAGTTCTTTTTCCTGGATGGCTCATACCATGAATGGTATCGAAAATTTGTTTGCGAAAATGCTTTGGTAAGTAGGGGCGGCTTTTTCCAGTAGACGTGTCGCAGGTGATGTTTATTGTGGAACCCGGAAGCGTAATGTTTTTGAATTTTAATCTTTTATTGTCATGTAATTTACTTAGTTCATTATCTGTTGATTGACATTTTTCCAATTCAGCGTAATCGATAGGTGATGGCACGTATATTTCCTCTATTCGAGATAAGGCATCGGCGGTAATATTGTCACGTCCGCTTATGTGTTGAATGTTGGTACTGTATTGTGAAATGAAATCTAACTGCCGGACCCGTCGCGGTGTATCGTTTGATGATGGTTTTTGGGAGAATGCGTATGTCAAAGGTCGGTGATCCGTAAATATTGTAAATTCTCTTCCCTCGATTAATCTGTGAAAATGTTTGACGGCCATGTATATTCCTAACAGCTCTCTGTCAAACGTAGAATATTTTTGTTGAGTTTCGCTCAATTTTTGTGAAAAAAATCCTAATGGTTCCCAATTGCGTCCGGATTTTTGTTGTAAAACTCCACCAACGCAAGTAGCACTAGCGTCGGTCATGAGCGCTAGTGATGCGTTGCGGGAAGGATGCGCTGTTAACACTGCGTTTTTCATGCTTTCCTTGCATTTTTCGTAAGCTTTGTCTGCTTCCGTTGTCCAAGGAACAGGTGAATTATCGTTCTTTTTTGAACCATGTAGATATTCGTTTAAAATTCTTTGATTTTCCGCTGCGCGTGGAATATTACTTCTGTAGAAATTGACCATGCCCAAAAATCTTCTTAATTCTTGAATTGTTTTCGGTTTGGGAAATTCCATGATTGCTTTGTAATTTTCTTCGGTAGGGTGTATTCCTTGGCTCGTTATATGATAACCTAAGAAATCTATTTCCCTTCTGAGAAATTCGCATTTTTCGAGATTAATGGTTATTCCATTCTCGTGTAAACGTTTGAAAACCGTTTCTAAATGCTGATAATGCAAATCTTCGTTGTCCGATGCGATGAGACAGTCGTCTACAAATATAAATACGAAGTTTAAATCTCTAAATAAGGAATCCATGAATCGTTGAAATGTTTGTGCCGCATTGCGTAATCCGAAAGGCATTCTTAAGTACTCAAAAAGTCCAAAAGGTGTGATGATGGCTGTTTTTTCTATATCTTTAACAGGAATACAATGGTATGCTTTACGTATATCTATCTTGCTTAGTATCTTCTTATTTTCTAATATGTATGTAAAGTCAGTTAATCTTGGTAGTGGGTATTTGTCCGGTACTGTCGTGCTATTGAGCATTCGATAGTCTCCGCACGGTCTCCATTCGCCATTTTTCTTTTTTACCATATGTAATGGGCTTGCCCATGGGCTACCTGACGGTCGGCAAATTCCGAGTTCTATCATATTTTGAAATTCCTTTTTGGCTATGTCGTATTTTTCTGGAGGTAATGGTCTTGCCCGAGCTGCGACGGGTGGTCCTGTAGTGATAATGTGATGTTCAATCTTATGTTTGGGCGCATTGCGGAGAGAGGACCCTTTCGTGATGCCTTCGTATTTGTTTAAAAGTTGCGTAATACGTGGATTCGTTCCCACTGCGATAGTACGAATTGTTTGTTGTGTCGCTTTTTCCGAAGTTACATGCGTTGTCAGCTCTGTAACTTTGTCGATAAGTTTGCGACCTGCTAAGTCGACTAATAGTTTATAGTGCTCTAGAAAATCTGCTCCAATTATTGGTTGTGTAACATCGGCGATTACAAAATTCCATTTATAACATCGTTGTAGTCCTAAATTCAAGGTAAGCGTCTTCTCGCCGTAAGTCCTAATTTTAGTCCCATTTGCAGCGTATAGTGTGTATTGTTCATTTTGTAAAATTGAATGTCTCTGTTGCTTGCTAATGACTGAAATATTTGCGCCCGTGTCAATCAAAAACTTCATACCACTTTTTCGGTCGGTAATGGTGAGGCGATTGGATGGGTGGATTGCACAGAGTTTCGCCGTTGTCTGTGCTCTTATTCGTTTCCCTGGTTCCGTACGTAAGTCATTGGTTTCCAACCGCATGGTTTAATGCAGTTCTTTGCATATTTTCCGAATCTTTCGTGGTAGTAACAAAATCGATTTGCTCCTCTATAGTTTGTTCTCGGCCTCATAATCGGGAATTGTTGACATTTCTTGAAATGATTGTGCGTGTTGGGTCGATAGCCATATTGACCTTGCTGAATTGCGTCAATATCTATCTGTAATTTTGCTAGCTGGGCTAAAATGCATGCTGTATTGTTGTCGTTTGAAGTGTCGTTGCTAACAGCTGATATTTCGGTTACTTTTGAATTCATTATTATTTTGTCTGCAATTTGGCTCAGTTTGTCAATTTCCATGTCTTCCGTAACTGCTAGAACCGTAGTAACTGATGTTGGTAAAAGCCTGAACCATAGTAGTTTAATTGTTTCGTCACTGATTTTTCCTCTCCCGAGGACTCGCATTTGACGTAATAACTGCGAAGGTTTTTGATCACCGAGTTCTGTCTCTGATATTAATTTTTGAAACTGTCGCTGTTCTGTTTCTTCGTAACAATCAATTAAACGTTCCTTGATGTTTTTGTATTTATCTGTAGTCGGTGGTGAAGTGATTAGGTCACTAACTTGTAGTATTTCTTCCTTGGATAACTTTGCTATTACTGTACAGTATTTGTATTCGTCTCCTTGCTTCTGTGGTGCTAATATGGCTTCTAGTTGCGTGAACCATAATCTTGGTTGGTCTTTCCAAAATTCCGGAATGCGGGATAAAACCGAGGTGCCAGCAGCTACTTCAAGTGTTCCTTGCTGATTTATGTTCGCCTTGCACGGTGATTGTGCCATGTTTCTTGCTGCGTATTCGTTCGTCGGGGTCACCAATTTGCCAAACTTCTTGGCAGTATATGATTAGGTATAAATGAGACAAAAGATGTAGTATAGTCTGGTTATAATTATCCAAAGGTGCATCTTATATACTAACGACTTCGTGTTGATAACAGATAGTAGAAACATTTAATAGATACTGAACGTGCGATAAGGAACATAAGATTGTGATGTAGATTGTAGATACAGCACAAAGATATTGTACTGTAACACAGTTCCTCTTAATATCCAAGTGATGAGATGTCTCTACGAAGCCGCAACAATGTCCGTCCAAGTACAGAATCAGGAAACAAAACCTATACCATTGCATCGAGGAGTGAGGCAAGGGGACGTTATCTCCCCGAAACTGTTCACAAATGCAATGGAGGATATGTTCAAGACGCTGCACTGGAAAGGGCGGGGCATCAACATCAATGGTGAATACATCTCTCACTTGCGATTTGCAGATGACATTGTCATTATGGCGGAAACGCTGCAGGACCTGCAACTGATGCTGAATGACCTGGCTGACTCCTCTGTACGCATCGGCCTACGGATGAACTTGGATAAAACCAAGGTCATGTTCAATGAACATGTACTACCGGAACCGATAGCGGTGCACGGCGCCGTTCTCGAAGTTGTTCAAAAATATGTGTACCTCGGGCAGTCATTGCAGTTAGGTAGAAACAACTTCGAGGACGAGGTGAACAGGAGAATTCGGTTGGGTTGGGCAGCGTTTGGTAAGCTACGTCAAGTCTTCTCATCGTCGATCCCACAATGTCTAAAGACTAAAGTCTTTAATCAGTGCGTCCTACCCGTCATGACATACGGAGCCGAAACGTGGACACTGACGGTACGGCTAGTCCACAAGTTCAAAGTCGCTCAGCGGGCTATGGAAAGGGCTATGCTCGGAGTTTCTCTTAGGGACAAAATCAGAAATGAGGTGATCCGGCAGAGAACCAAAGTTATCGACATAGCCCACCGGATTAGCAAGCTGAAGTGGCAGTGGGCTGGCCATATTTGCCGAAGAACCGACAACCGTTGGGGTAAACGAGTTCTTGAGTGGAGACCACGGCACGGCAAACGTAGTGTAGGACGCCCTCAGGCCAGGTGGAGTGATGATTTACGCAAAACGGCTGGCAGGAGCTGGATGCGAGAAGCCGAAGATAGAACAAAGTGGCGTGCAATTGGAGAGGCCTATGTCCAGCAGTGGACTGCGATAGGCTGATGATGATGATGACGTCAATTTTATTGCTGGAGCCTTGGAAGAAAAATTAGAAGTACACTCAATTTACACTGACTTTTTTAAGGCATTCGATGTGGTTAATCACACTTTATTAATACAAAAGCTTGATCATGCAGGCATTTGTGGCAACCTTCTTAGATGGTGCAAATCTTATGTACAAAATCGTTCCCAAGTGGTAAAAATTCGAGGATTTTTATCAGAACCAAGAGATATTCCCTCAGGAGTACCACAGGGATCCCATCTTGGTCCCCTTTTTTTTCTGGTGTTTGTTAATGACCTGTGCGATACTTTAGAATCCAGTTTTCAGTTATTTGCGGATGATCTGAAATTGTATAGAGTGATAAAATCACCACACGACACTCAAACTCTACAAAACGACATTAATAAAGTTAGTCTTTGGTGTCGGCGCAATTTTATGTTCCTAAATGTCACTAAGTGTTTCCAAGTCAGATTCTCTCGGAAAAAGTACCCTAACCCAAACTCTTCAAAGATCCAGACATATCAAAACTTATTTTTAATTGTTATGTAAGGGGAATACTCGAGTATTGTAGCCCTGTCTGGAATCCTGTGTATAGAGTTCACATTGACAGGTTGGAAAGGCTACAGAAATGCTTCTTGTACCATTTATGTTTCATGGATCAGCGCTGCCGTGAACTCACTTCTTATGAAGCTAGGGTTAACTTCTATAAAGTGATTACATTGGAGAGGCGACGCACTATTGCGGATCTCTGTTTCTTATATAAAATTGTAAATAATAAAATTGATTGTTCTCTTCTATTAGACCAACTATTTTTTTCTGTACCACGGACAGGTAGAAGAACTTTTATGTTACCGAGGTGCCAGACTAACCTTGGCACTCATTCACCTATGCATCGTATGTGTTCTGTCTGTAATAGTATTGGAAGCCACGTCGATATTTTCAATGCATCAATCAATGTTTTCAAGAAATTTTGTTTTCAACAAAACTTCGATTAATACCTTAATTTAAATTTAGTTTATTTAAAAAAAAAAAAAAAATAGTGTTCTTTTCTTTTTTTTGCATGCTGTGTTCACTCTTAGTAGGTTATACACAAACCATTTTTTTTAATTAGCAAAAGAACTGTTAACATAATATGTGATGTGTAATAACCAGTTTGTGAACATTTAATAATAAAAAAAATAAAAAAAAAAAAAGCAGTGCAGTTGCAGTTGAGTTTCGATTAAAACGACCATTTTTGTACTCTTGTAACTTTGGGATCGATCTCAAATACGCTTGCGTCAAGTATTCTCGGGAGCGCAATAACGACATTCTAGTACGGTGCGCAAGCGTTTTTAAGATCGATCTCAAAGTTACAAGAATACGAAAATGGTCGTTTTAATCGAAACTTAACTGCAACTGAACGGCAACTGCACTGCTTTATTTACGTGAATTGACCCGCTGGACTGCGCCTTAACCTCACAAAATTGACCACTCTTTAGAAAGAGACAACGCTACTTTTTGGACAATAACTGTCAGGGTCGCACGGGATTTTTTCTCTTTTCACGCTTTGCAGTCAATATTTACTTTTTATTTGAAAGGGATGGCGTGGTCCAGGTCTATACGTCAATGACGTCACGTGATATACAAATAAAAAATTTTGACTTTTAATTTTAATTTAATAAAACAATTAGGCCTACATTTATGACTCAAAATCAAAATATTCATGGTTATTTCTGTATAAATTTTGATTTTTATTGAATTTCATTATTTATTGTTCACTACCGTAAATACCTATTTCGTTATAAAGAAAGAGAGTAGGCCTACAAGCGCCATTGGTCAGGGGGCGCCGAAAGCATCCACCTGCCAAGGAATCTAGGGTGTTAAAATGCTATCAAGAGGACTAAATTGATTTGCAAGGTATCAGGTCAGATAAAATGATTGGCATCCCCCCCCCCCCCCGTCGTGCGATGTACTTAGGCGGGTATTGGTTTGCACTCCCCACTCACACTTGACCAATATTGGGGCACCAAAATCTTGCTCCAACCAACGGGCCTCGGGCCGGCACTGCGCGTTATGTTGGAAATCAACAGATTTCTATGTGCAAATTAATTGTTTTGGTACGATAAATTCATTTGTGAGCAATGTTGGCGTACATTTTATTGTTTCGTTAATTTGTTTTGTTAATTAGTGTGTTAATTATCTAATGCGAGTTAACAGTGACTGATTTAAAACTGATGAATCTACTCCAACTACTGTGTGATGATAACTGTTGCTAAGATCTATTTTGAATTTGTCCACGCATTGGCTTCTTGACAAAGAACTTTACCTATTTAGCAGCGTTCGTTTTAAGTACTAAGAAATATATTCCAAATTTTGTTTTTGGTAGGTACATAAGAACTACGCTTTGAAGGTAATTGCTAAATGAAATTAAAGCGGCGGTAGCTTAATGGATAAGGCATCGGTCTCGCAATCGGGAGGTCGCGGGTTCGAATCCTACTCATTATACTACCGACGTGAACCCACTCCTTTTTTTTTTTTTTTTTTTTATAAGGCCGTAAAAAATGCCTAACGCACACCTCCAGCACCCGGGGCAGACGCTGGAGGTAGTGTGGGACCTGCCCCCACTAAAAAATCGGCCGTGTACCGTCGCGCCACCTGCGCGAACGGGCCGCCGGAATCTGGTATACCATCGGCGGCCAATTCAGTGGCAGCGCCCGGCGCGGCGAGATGCCGGGTATTCCTACTCCTGCGGCGTCCTGGGGTACACCGCAGGACGCCGACGTCGCGGAAGGCTACGAGTGGGGGGAAAAGGCCCCGTCAACCCCCACCCGCGTCCCCATCATTAGGGCGGCATCAGGCGCAGATGGTCGCGCCGACGCCGCCCGGTTCGCCGGCGACGAAGCGGATCAGCAAGGGAGTCCTCCTCCCTGCGTCGCTCCGCCGCCTCCTTCTGCGAGATGACGTCCTCGCAAAAGGATGCGACCGCGTTCCAAGACGTCTCGCTGCGGACCATAGATGACACCACGGTCGGCAGCGAGAGGTCACGACCCACCACTGCGGTGAGGACTCGACGTTGCTGCTCCTAGGCAGGGCACTGCTCGAGAGTGTGCTGCGCCGAGTCCTCACCACAATCGCAGTGATGACAGTCGGGACGCAATTTCCTCCGCGCAACCGAATGCAGGTACTTTCCGAAGCACCCATGCCCGGAAAGAACCTGCACCAGCCAGAAGGAAAGGGTCCCGTGCTGCCTCACCACCCACTCCTCAAGGACCGGCTGGAGCGCCTCCACGGTTCGGAAACCGGCACGTGGAGCCTCCAGCCGGGACCTCCACCGGGATATGACGTCCCGGTGGGCCTGACTGCGCCAGGCGCGCAGTTGTTCGGGCATGGGGCAAGAGCCCCCAGCCCGGACCTCCGCCGCCCGCCAGTAAACGTCGGCGAGTACTTCCGCATCCAAATCCCACGGGGGAGTTCCGGCCAACGCGCACGCCGCATCGGTGGACACCGTGCGGTAACCGCGTATGGCCCGGACCGCCATGGTTCGTTGGGGTCTCCACAAACGATCCCTATTCTGGGCGGACAGGGTCTCTGCCCACACGGGCGCGCCGTAAAGCGCCATCAACCGTACCACCCCCATGTAAAGCCGTCGGCTTGAGGCACTGGGACCGCCAAGGTTCGGCAAGAGCCGACCCAGGGCGGCAGCGGTAGCCTCAAGTTTGGGCACAAGGATGCGAAAATGCTCGTCGAAGAGCCATCGCCCATCCAACACCAACCCCAGATATTTCATCTGGGGGCGTATCGGTACGAGGACCGAGTTGACGACCAAGGAGGCGCCAGCGGGTGGACCGCGACGGGGCCCAAGAAACAACAGGGCCTCCGTCTTTTCAAGCGCCACTCTCAACCCTAGCGCCTCGATGCGCCCGACCATTCGGGAAACCCCTAGGGTGGCCAGGCGCGCCGCCTCCTCGTAATTCCGTGCCCGGGCTGTGACGAGCGTGTCGTCGGCGTAACAGAGTACGCTGAGCCCGGGTGGAAAGTTTCCTCGCAGGGCCCAATCGTATCCCATGTTTCACAAGAGCGGTCCTAAGACCGACCCCTGAGGAACACCGCACGACATTGCCCTGCGCCTCACTTCTCCTTCACTATTCTCGTACAGGACACACCGGCCTTGCAAATAGTCGGCCACCAGCAGCCTCAGGTAATCGGGCACTCCATGGAACCGGAGCGCCTCACCGATGCAGCTAAATGGCAGAGTATTAAAGGCGTTGGCGATGTCAAGCGATACCGCCAATAAAACTCCGCCGCCGAGGACTGCCTCCTCAGCCGCGGCCCCCAGACGCAGAATGGCAGAATGGCAACGTGAACCCACTCCTAACACAAGCCATTGAGCTTAGCTGGGGTTAACAGAATTGCTTGCAATGTGGGACCACAATCCCACATTGCTAGTTATCTTTAAAAAAATATATCGGGACTAAATCGCGTTAATATTTAGGGATATACCTTTTATTTACTGGACTGTACTGGACGTTTTGACTTGAGTCCCTATAAATATAAATTAACTACTATAATTATTCTGACAGAAAAGTATTTGCGACTTTTTTTTATTGTAAGTGCACCATAAATACTTGACTGGCAGAAATTGGTTACTTACTTTATTTTGGTAACTGCATAAATACTTTGAGATTTTAAGGTTTCGTATTAAATGCACAGGTTGGTTTTCACATAATAAATGTGGAGCTGTCAAAATGAAGACAGCTAAGTTTACCCCTAAATTCTTATCACCCTTGTGAAATTTGACAAGGAAGTTGTGAAAATGGCGTCAAACAAAATTTGCAATAGAATGATTCTACATTTAATGCCAAGAGAAAAGAAAAATAATAAAAACTCATTGCCATTTTTATTAAAATGCCAATTTTTACAATATACTTATGTGTATATATACACAGCTTAGCCAGTAAGGTGCTGCAACCATTACACCATGAAACTCACGCAAGCAGTAATCGAAGTAGGTACGTAAAATAGGTATACTTGATGAAGTTTTAAATAAATTAGTTTCCTATGGTACGAGTATATACAAAAAATACAGAAGAGAGTAAATGCAACATGTAAGAGATTCTATTATTGTAAGAAAAATTACTTAATATATAAATATGTATGAATCATAAATTAAAAATAAACCTATAAGATAATAATGACAAGGTTTGACGCATGGGTCAGTCATCATACCCTTCGCCATATTGGAGGGAAATGAAGACGACCCGATCCACACCGCCACCAAAAGCAATGAAAATAAACTTAAAACTGGTGGATGCACAGAATGTACGAGCCATAATCTTCCCGAAACTACTACACTTCTTTACATATTTGCTCTTATAACATATAAAGTTGATATTTTTATTTATTTATATCATGTTATTAGAAATAATAATAATATACTGGGACAACTCACACAACGTCATCTGATCCCAAACTAAGCAGAGCTTGTACAGGTAAATTACCGTTGGCAACCCCAGCCAATGTAAACATCGGCTCTGTATTTAAAATTTAAAATAAATAGTAAAAGTGAATTAATAACGTTGAAAGTGCTAGGAAAGTGATTTAAATAAACTAAAACATAAGTGATATCGTTTGTTAGAGTTTTTACATACTCTTTGAATTAGAAAACACATAAAAAATAAGTGCACAGTGATTGAGACAATAACTTTATAAACATATTTTTATCAAGGTTCAGTGAACAAAACATTAAAACTTATTAAGAACTACGCACATAGGCATCATAAAGTGCTTAAAAAGGCAACTACACAGTGACTAGCTTTATACAATTTAGAAAACTTTCGTTTTTTCTTTACCAAATTCAAATTCAAAACAATAACACAGTGCTACCAACATTACAGTGTCATATCTTAGATCACGTTCCATAACCTGCACTGCCTATAACTTTGGCATAGTTATTGAACTATCGTCGCGTTCCATACCTCAACGAATGCGTTCCATGCCATGCAAAAGTTGATTTTTGCCATATATTTTTAAGCATTACAATAATAATTTTATTAACTTCAAATAGCAATAATGGAGTATAGTGATGATATACTCGATAGTGACGATAATGTCACTCGGAGAAAACGGTGTACTAACTTATCGCTTTCATCTGAATCCGATGATTCACTGAATACTTCCTCTTCGAATTTAAGTGTTAAGAGTCTAATAGACTTATCAACTCGTATACAGGGTGATGAAGTAATAAAATTACGCAAATTGATTGTAACCTTAAAAGATGAGTTACTAAGTGCTCATACGCAAGTTGATACACTGACATTAGAAAATTCAGCGCTAGAAAAACGATTACAGGAAGAAACACAAAAAAATGAGCGGCTTAAGATAATGTTTACTCAACTAAGTACTAAAAAAGTAAACATACCATCGACTAATTATAAAAAGGCGAAAAGAGGAACAAATAACCCACCATCTAAATTATCCGCAAAAAAACTAAATTTTGACTTAGAAGCTCATACTCCTAAGTACTCTCTTCAATTACACTCAGGGAAAGAACCCTATATTGGTCAAGAAACTGAAGTTGAACGAGTCAATCTCATAGGTAGTAATGAAGACGGAACAAGGTGCAGCGGTACCAGGAACATTGTATCATCTAATGTAGATAATGTCAAAATAGGAGGCATGAGTACAGGAAAAGATGTATCAGTAGATTTACCAACACAACAACAACCACAGACACAAGATGACCCCTTAAACCGTAGTCAAGAATATGGTAAAATATTTCTGTTATCAGATAATCAAGGAAATGGTATTGTTCAAAAGTTAATGAAAAGCAAAAATAAAATAAATGGGGATTACAAAATACAATCATTTAGAAAACCAAATGCGAAAACTAAAGATGTCTTATTTAACTGTTGTAATATGGCTAAGAATTTATCAAAAAATGACAATGTAATTGTAATGACAGGGAGCAATGACTCAAACCCAATTGAGCTTTTATCAGAGATATCTGTGGCGCTACATTTTCTTAAAAAGTGTAATGTGTTTATAGTAAATGTACTTAGTAACCCTTTTCTAAATGAATGGAAACTAAATTATGAGCTTAAATTACTAACACAAAATTATAAAAATTGTACATTTGTAGAAACTGGTGAAATGCAGGAAGTTGTTCAGCAAATTATTTACAAGATAAATTTTATTCAGTACAATAACCAGTTTCTTTCTTATAACAAACACACATTTAAAAAGGGTATCGACACTCATAAAGTAGTTTGTCATAATTTGCGCAAAAACTTTAGTCACCATGAAAACGCAGAGCCGAAGAAAGGTACAATTCCATATTATTTTCCATTTCTCAATAAATCTAAAGAAAAGTCAATAACTAAAAAACCTAGTTTTTTTCGTGAATAAATATTTATTTTCAATTTTTCACCAAAACATTGCTGGTGTTTTAAATAAAACACATGATTTAGAGGTAGCACTTCGCGAAATGCATGATTTAAATGAAAACGTTATAGCAGTATGTCTGAGCGAGCATTTTATAGTTAGAAATGAAGAAAAATACATAAATATACATAATTTTTACCTTGGCTCTATTTATTCAAGACAAGATCAACGACGTGGAGGCACGTGTATTTTGTGTAGAATGGGGTACGAAAGTACTGAACTAGATATGTTAAAAGAATTTGCTCTAGATAAACATTTTGAAGTTTGCGGTGTTGAAATAAAACTGTTAAATGTAATTATTATATCTATTTATAGAACTCCAAATTCAGATGTTAAAATTTTCTTTAATTCTCTTACCGATATTTTGTCAAAGCTTCAACACAAAAAATGTAAAATAGTTATTTGCGGCGATTTTAATATCGATTTACTATTGTCAGATAAAATTAGTACTACATATAAAGAGTTATTACTAAATTTTGGATTGCAATATCATATACATGAACCAACTAGACTTAATAAATGTATAGATAATATAATCAGCAATATAAATAATGCTACTGGTAAAACTTATAATTTATGTCTGTCCGACCATAACACAGCTCAAGTACTCACATTTGAACAGACAAAATCTAATAAAATAGGTAATGATCGCTACTTAATAACAATAAATGATTTAAATAAAGATAATGTCAAAAAATTCGTTAAACATATAAGCTGTCTAAGTTTTAGTGAAATTTATCGAACATCAAATGCTAATGAAGCCTTTGATAAGTTCCATGATTTACTGACTTTATTGTATAAACTTTGTTTCCCTTGTATCAGAATAAAAAATAAACATAATAGTAATAAACCGAAATGGATAACTCGTGGTATAAAAAATAGTTGTAACACTAAACGATCATTACGATATAAATATTACTTAAATAGAAACTGTGAAAATAAGAATAAGTATAAAGTGTATTCACAACTATTGCGAAGGTGTATGAATAACCTGCAAGCCTTATGTAACCAAAGACATATTGCCTCTTCTCAAAATAAAGCAAAAGCTACGTGGGATGTCGTAAGACGTAACACAGGTAACAAACCGCCTAAGGATTACATTACAACAATTATTGACAATGGAATAACACTAACAACTGGGTCTGACATTGCTAATAAATTTAATGAACACTTTGTTAATATGGCTAATAATAATTTTACAATTCTTGATGATAATATTTCTGACAGGCTTACTATAACATCAAACGATAAAAGTATTTTTATTGAACCAACCGATGCTTCTGAGATACATCGTATAATAATGGCATTAAAAAATACAAAATCGGCTGGTTATGATAATATCACAACAGAACTCATTAAGAATATATCTCAATATATATCAGTGCCACTAGCATATATTATTAATTTATCTTTAGAGCAGGGATGTTTTCCAGACAATTTAAAGCTTTCTTTGATAAAGCCACTGCACAAAAAAGGGTTGAAATCAGATGTTGATAATTACCGGCCTATTGCTATAACTCCGGTAATATCAAAAATTTTTGAAAGAGTCATGTACAGGCGAGTTCTGCACTTTTTAAATAAATATAATATTCTTGCTGAACAACAATGCGGGTTTAGGCAAAATAAATCAACTAGTTTGGCGATATTTACATTAGTTAAAGCAGTTATTACCAATATTAATAATAAAATGCCCACATGTGCATTATTTTTAGATTTAAGTAAGGCTTTTGACCGTGTTGATCACATCAAACTTTTAGAAAAAATGGAAATTTACGGCATCAGGGGACCAGCAAAAGAATGGTTTCATTCATACCTAGTTGATAGAAAACAGATAACAAGGGTGGCAAGATTTAATAAATTGCATAATAGCCTAGAAAGTTTTGATTCCGAAGCTAGAACGAATCACTGTGGAGTACCCCAAGGTAGTATTTTGGGGCCACTACTGTTCCTTCTCTTTATAAATGACTTGCCACAGTCAATTAAACATCAAAGTGTATTGTTCGCCGATGACACTACAATTATTATTAAGTGCAATAATATGCAAAATTATGAAATTGAAATTAATGAAACTTTAAATAATGTAATAAAATGGTTAAATACAAATAAATTAAAAATTAATACTTCCAAAACTAGCGTACTTCATTTCAAAACATTCAAAAGTAAACCTGTGCACGTTAATGTCAAATATAATAATGTTGCTATAGAACAAGTACGTAATATAAAGTTCCTCGGTGTAACTCTTGATGAGCATTTCACATGGAAGAATCACATTGCAATAATTGCAAAAAGAATCAATCAGTTCGTATTTGCCTTAAAAAAGGTTAAAAATATTACATCCAGGCATACTTCTATAACAGTTTATCACGCATACGTCTGCTCAGTAATCCGTTATGGCATAGTCGTGTGGGGTAACTCTTCTGAAATAGAGAGAATCTTTCTTGCACAAAAGAAGTGTATTCGTGCTATGTTTGATATGCAGTGGTCCGATTCATGCAGGCCTATCTTCAAAGTGCATAATCTTCTCACAGTCCCATGTATTTATATTTACGAAGTAGCCAGGTTTTTAAGAACTAATCCTACACTATTTGAGCGTAAGGATAATCAAAATAAGAGAATAGTTACACATCTAGATTACGAAATGCCTATTCCTAGGTTGGAAATCTTTCGACGGAACTGCGTTTATATGGCTCCCCTAATTTATAATTCTTTGCCTAAAGTTATTACCCAACTACCATTTAGAAAGTTTTCGTTAGAATTAAAGAAATGGTTGCTAAAAGAATGCTTTTATTCAATTGATGAGTTTTTAAAAAAATATCCTTGTAAGTTTTACAGGCATAGATGAATGAAATAAAAGTGTATAGATTGCGTAAGTGTATAAAGATGTTTAATGTTGGAATGCAGATTTTGTTCTATTGCATGCTAATACTGCCAAATATGTGAAACTTCTAATTTTTATAAGACCTCTGTACCTACCATATTTGATGCAATAAAGAAATTATTATTATTATTATTATTATTATTATTATTAGCTTGAAGAAATTTTTGCGTTTGTAGTAGTGTATGGTCAGCAAATAAAAAAAACAACATTTTATTTTTAGTTTTTATTGTTTTAAAGGTAATATACGTTTGTGGCTGGAGCACACCAAATGCGTGCACGTCTACGCATACGCACTACGTACTAATACGGTCGTGAAAATGTGTATCCACCGCATTGTAATCTATGGAACTGTATGAGGCAGACAAGCCAGTTCCAAACATTACAAGCATTGAATGCCGGTTTTCACTTCAGTGAAGACGTGTATGAATTAGGTGTTCTCCGGCCATAAATGTTTTATTCTAATAATTCATCATTTTATTCTAATAAACCCCAGGCATATCACAATCATCCCCATCCTCGCTTTCATCAGATGAATTATTTAAATTAATTATGATTCGTTCTGATATTGTGTCTAAAGCTGCGTCTCTACCCTGATATTTGCTTTCCTCCTCAATAGCATGCAAACAAACTTTTCTCCATTCCTCTACAGTTATGGCGTTCATTTTTTCTTCAGCTAATGACATTATAACCTTCATATTCATTGCGACATTCTTTTTTGCGACATATGTTTTCACTATCCCCCATATATTTTCTATAGGATTAAACTCCGGATGGTATGGTGGTAAACGCAGCACAGTATGACCGTGCTGTCGTAATATTTCGTCTATCTTGTACTCTATAAATCTCGCCTTGTTTTGCAGAATCAGTTCATATAATTGAGGCTTAAGCAACGTGGATGAATGCTCAATGTTTCGAAATGTCAGCCAGTCTATCATTTGCTGTTTTCTAGAATTACTATTCGGCGTTGTCAACAACAACAACACTATTTGGTTGTAAGTTGGGTATTAATTGAGTTTGAATCCACCTTGAATAGTTGTCATAGTTCATATTGTTGTGGTAATCTCCACTTTTTTGGTCGGCTTTAAACATAAGCAATGCATTTGGTATAAAGCCATCGATACCACCGGCATGAACAATGATTAAGCGGTTGCCTTTCGATATATGTTGCTTCAAACCTGAAGTGCTTCCATCTGACCAAGATTTCGAGAGGGTATGTGATGTATGTATATATGTTTCGTCGGTGTAAACAATTGGTCGGCGTTGTTCACGATATTCAGCAATTTTCATCAAATAATTAATTCGCAAGTATCTAATTTCGTGTTTTTCCATAAGAAGTTTCCGGTTATCTTCTGTTTGCTTCCAATTAAAACCTAATGACATGACGTGTTTTCGTAACGTGCTGACACAACCTTTATAATCGATATCTTCTTTCAATTTTGAGTGCAAAGTTTTTAAAGTGGGAACTTCTTTATTTGTGATGTGGAAGTCATGAATTGTTCTTCTGATAACTTGCTGATCAAAGTTATCGATTACTATTGTAGGTTTACGATTCGGTTTCTTTTTAGGAGATTTAAATGTTACTTCCTGATCTGAAGGACGACATTTGCTTTCTGATACTACCTTTCTGACGGATGCTATTGAAATTCCTGTTGATTTAGCAACTAATTGAGTGGGGGTCATAATACTGCTCGGGTTGTTATTACACTCATTTTCGAAATATTTGTACAAACAGTACAAAACTTCCTTAGTTTGAGAAGTCAAAGGCTTGCCTCGACCATGTTTTAACACTGGAGCCATTTTGAATTATCAATATAAAGTTACAACACTTACACACTTGAAATTAAACACTTCAACAAATATTTTAACAATAATAACAAACAATAACAACAATCAACAAATACAAAATTTCACAATGAAACTACTACGTATCTAATAATTATAATTTTTTAATGAAATGCGTGCTTTATGTTCTAACGGTATCAAGCGACTGACGTCAGACTGCACGTGGCACCTGCGGACAGAGTAAACTGGTTTATTCTGGTTTTGTGCGTGTTTCCACTTTCCACTATCAAGTGACGATTTATTTATTTGTTTTGTTTCGTAATTATTATGGTCAAAACTTTTTACCTATAGCTAAACTACTATCATCTAAAGAACGACACGATATTTTATTGTTTCACGGTAGTCGCCTTGTCGTTTGCTCAAGGACGTGAAATTGAATGACATATTTTTTTTAATAAAGTCAAAACCTTTTTCTTTAAATAAAAACTTGTTTTTATTGAAAACAAAAATCAGAGTGTTGCTAGGGATAAGTATTAAATTAAATAGTAATGTTAGGATATTGAAACATTTTTGTAAGGGCCAGAACGATATAGTGGAAACGCGCTCTAATATCTAAGTAACATACACACCACTACATATGCAAAAATTTCTCGAGACTAATTTCACTGTACTATGACAATCAAACAAATGATATACAACGCAACCAAACAAATGTTATACATACTACCTATACATAGTACAGATAAATTACACCCAGACACAGAATAAACCATCATGCTCATCACACAAAGTTTTTGATTGAACCCACGACCTCCGGCTTAGCAGTCAGAGTGACTAACCACTCGACCAACAGGCCAGTCAAATGATATGATTTTAAATAAGAAAATTAGGCACGAGTATATAATTCAAACAGATAATATTCCGAGTCAGTCAGTAGGTATCTACCGCGTTATGATCAAAGACAATATAGTCTTTGCGTTTATGTAGATATAACGATCCTTGGATTTGACCACACTTTCGTGTTACGCGTTGTATTTTCCGTATTTGTGTTAATTTCATAATAATTGGCTAACTAATATTACTTACCTGTTTAACGCCATGTTCTGCATAAGAGGCTTAACGGTCAAAATCTAAAGCAAACCCGTTTCATGTTGCGTGCAGTACATAATTACCATAGTCATGCAAGCTGAAGTAAGACTAAGTTCACACCACGAGTTTTGAAAATGACGGTAAGTGGACCTGTCATTATTTTCACGGCTCCGCGTTTAGCGTGTAAGGGATACTCGAAATACGTGACGAATCTTCCCTTTTGAACAAATACTCCTCAAATACTTGACACTGGCAGAAATTTGCCTTCAAACCGGCTAGAATGCCATAAAAAAAAAAAGTTCACACACGTTTATTATAATTGTCGTATTCGATTTTTGATTTACCTACAAACATAAGGTGTTCACACGGAATACACGGCGTTCGTTGAATTGTTTTTCATTAGGCAAGAAAACGAATAGTCGTAGTATTCATGCCTCATGTCACAGCATAGACTTCATCCCTTTTGCTCAGTGACTCGGTGTGTATTCGATAAACGTCTAGCTTTGTGCGTTTTTACCGTTTGATTTCTGTAATCGGTTCTATGATAGAAACAAAGAAAGCAAAGAAGAAAGTTGACTCGTTTATTCGTAAACACACACTTACATACATGATACATGCTGATGTATATGCCACTATGTATGATTACTTTAACCGGCAAAAAAACGTGTCGAATAATGCCGTGTGAACGTAGCCCAAAGCGGTGTAAACACATCGTCATTATAAGCTCGAACTCTCGAACGAACTTCCTTTAATTAAGCAGCGCCAGCCCTGGACCTATGTGTTTGCAATTAAGGGGCTGGGTACCTATGGGGGGCCTCACATAAATTACGTCATACAAGACACGAAGCTGATTGATTGTGGCCTAGGATCGTCAGGAGCAGTACGGGTTCGGGAGGCCTTTGCTCAACATCTATAGGTGAAAGAAAAAAATGCGCGGATGATCAATATTTATGATGTAAAAATTGTGTAAACCATCTTGTTATACTAATTGTGTAAACATCTTGTTCTACACAAGAGGCAGCTCAATATGATGACTATGGCCACCGCAAACTCTCCGTTTATTGGAGTCATCATAGTGATAGGGTAGATAAAATCTCTATAGATTATTAAAAAATACATATAGATTACAAAAAGAAAAATTACTTCTACGTTCTGGTGGAAGCATTTATATGGCGTTGCTTCTCCGGTGTGACGTGATACAGTGATAATTTTTCGGAAATTTATATATTATCGTCAGTGTTGAAATTTACCTACAAGTTAAAATGTGTCGTCACAATTCCTTTGACTCCCCTCTCTTCTATTCCATGATATCACATTATTTTGACTCTGACGCGTGACGTAATTTATGTCTACTCCCTATACAGCTTTTAAGTATTTTATGGCTTACAGCCAGATGATAACAAAACTTGTACGTTACGTAGCGGGCAGGTAATTACAGTGCTATCATTTGTTCTAGTTTATGTTTAGAATTGTACGTCGATACTTGATTAACTGCCTAAAAAAATAAGTAGGTAATTTAAACCTAAGTTTTAGTTCAATTTATCAAAAACCCGCACAATCTAATAATTTGCCTCATGTAATTACATCCCAAAATATAGTCCTTATTAGAGACACGATGGATGATGCAATAATTTAAAAACCTACACAAGTGAACATTATACCGGATTTGGGATATACGTCCGTAATGTTTTAAACATGTATAGACGTAGAGTGCTACGTCTATACAGAGTGCCGATTTACGGCCGGTCTCAATAATCTACCTATCGATGGATTTGGCTACTAAAGGTAGAATTTTGACATATTTTGTATGGAGCTTATGTCAAATATATACCTCTAGTAGCCAAATCCATCGATAGTTAGATTATTGAAACCAGACGTTAGTCAGTAGAGTCATAGTAGGGGTGATCAGACCATGATACAAAACCGATTTTTTTTTAAAACAACCTTTATGTTTTTTTTTGTGGGCCACACGGGACACAAATTTGTTTGGTGAGTATATCTACTTCGGTGGCGAGATACTCGTACCAACAATGTTGACAAATAATAACTTTTTTCTCTTGGTAATGTGCGATAACTGTTGTAGCAGTTTGAAGCGCGAATCTTCGGATTCGAATTTTGTATAATAATACTACAATAATAACATTTTGAAAAGATAGAAAAATTTGAAGTCCAGATTCAGGAATCGAACCCGAGACTTCCGAATGCCAAACCGGGGCCGGAATCGAACCACCTATCTGGACTATGTTACTAGACCTCAAATTTCTCTATCCTTTCTTGCAAGCGAGTTGGGCCCTTGTATTAATAAAGTAATTGGCAAGAAATGCCAATGAAAAAAATTAAGGTTTTTTAACTTTTAAACTTTTTTTTTAAATCGGTTTATTATTATGGTCTAATCACCCTCCTGCAAGGATTCGACTGACTAAATCTGTACCCTGTTATAGATCGAAACGAATTTTGTTACATATTCATAACTAGATACGTATAAGAGGAAGCATGTATGTTTAAACTCCTTATAATATAATCCCTTACTTGCGTTTTACGAGACCCAAGGGACGTGATAGAGTGGTCTCTAACAGCTGAAACGTATAGAGTTATGACCAGGGTACCGTAATATTATTCAAATGCATAAATAGTTTATCAACTTCATGTAACAGTGACCTGTTTCGGTGAAATACATAGAAAATCCTACTTATTATTAAAACCGTGAGATATTTGTTATTTATTCACACATAGTAATAATATTAATATTTTGGGACAACTCACACAACGTCACCTGATCCCAAATTAAGCAGAGCTTATACTATGGTAACCAGACAACCGATACACATATTATATATTTCTAAATACATACATATTATAGATAAATTACACTCAGACACAGAATAAACCATCGTGCTCATCACACAAAGTTTATCCAGGGTGGGAGCCTTGACAGAAAAGACCGAACGAGATCATATCAAAGTTTACAATATTATAGCTTAAACATCAAAACAGTACATTGGCTACAATTGATTTTTGTAGCACATGTGCCATTTTGATGTTTAAGCTATAATATTGTAAACTTTTGCAACTTAATGGGGGCGAGACCCGGCAAAAAGCCTATATAATATTTTCTTTTCATTAGCTAAAGTAATACTTTTTATCTGTCTCAAACTGATCTTCCTAATAGCTTTCTTTTTAGAAAACGGTTAATAAGTTAAAAGGTCTACACGTTTTATGGATTTTGTTACCTTAGTATGTGTATTTTATGTAGCTTTTAAGTATATGCCACCAGGCTTGACCTCAGTACTTTGCTCGCCTTAACTTTGTTAAAACAATGTATTTGTAAGTACAAAATCTACTATTTAAAACTAATAAATAAATAGATGAAGCGGCGGTAGCCTAATGGCTAAGACATCGGTCTCGCAATCGTCAGGTCATGGGTCCGAATCCTACCCATTATACTACCGACTCGACGTGAGCCCACTCCTAACTCAAGCCTTGAGCTTGCTGGAGGGGTTAACAGGAGGACCAAAATGCCACATTGCAAAAAAAAGACATAATAAGTAATATTCCATTCCATTAAGACGGCAACAGTTCAAATATTTACGTAAAAAACAAAATAGCGCGCGGAAATACAAAACCGTAACTAAGTATTAAATATTAAAACGCAATACGTTTTGTTATCTTTTTTATTTCGCGTTTAATCTTCGCACGTGCTTCCTACATACAGTCAGGTCATGTCTCCGAAAAGCCAGATAATCTAGTATTCTAGTCGTCTATCGTCGTTAATCGTACTAAAACAGTATCCTATATTTGACACGTTTTCCTAAGTTATCTCAATGCTATTCCTGTCTTCGTCTCTTGTCAGAGTACATGTCTGGTTTGAACGGCCTTAGGGAGGAGACTGGTTGGTGTGGTGTAGAATGTCTGTTGTTAGTTTCTACTTGCTTACAATTGTTTATTTTTAGGTGCAACTATCGGGTGTTTGTTTTCCGACTGCTGAAGGAAGAGAGTAATATTTTTGGAGCTTATGTATGTATCTGTTAAACTACTAACGTCTCAGAGTGAGGAGCGCAGTGCGGTGACACTTAGATCTTTACCAAATAAAGATTTGACTGGCGCTGCTGTTACTGTGCGTAACGCTCACTATCAGGCTCTCGACCGGGAGGCTTAGACAAATACCACACGATACTTTTTCCGCACACGCTAACGCGGGAAAATGTTTGCATTTGACATATAATTGACAATACGTCACGTGACTGCTGCTGGATTGGTGGACCAAAAACAACAGTAGCGTGTGCCAAAAAAGAAGCGTGTGGCATTTGTCTAAGCCCCCTGGGGGTCTAGACAAAGTCGCATTCGAAAAGCGATGTCGATAATGGAAAAATATTTAATATGGAATTTTGACGTTTGCGGTGGAGACCATAGACATTTTGATATTTTTTTGCGGACGATTAGTAGGGCGTTATCGAATTTGCCACGGAACGAATGTACCTTGTCTAACTCCCCAACTCGTCTCTTTATTTAATCGCATAAAAAAATGTGGACAAAGTAACAGTTACACATACAATTCCATATACCTTAGCTTTAGAACATTATAAATTAAAATATAAACCCTTGGGATTCTCATGTAATATTCTGTTGCCTTTGAGGCCAATTTAAGCCGTCTGATCCCGACT
Organism: Herminia tarsipennalis; assembly: GCA_945859575.2. Taxonomy (NCBI): domain Eukaryota; kingdom Metazoa; phylum Arthropoda; class Insecta; order Lepidoptera; family Erebidae; genus Herminia; species Herminia tarsipennalis. The sequence goes on from OX243840.2 coordinate 16,083,907, forward strand.
ATCGATATTAAGCCTTAGTTTAGTGTGGACCTGTAAACCGGTACGATTATGTCAACCAAGGATTTAAGATATTGTAAAGGTGTGTGTCAACCTTAAGCGTATCTAGGATTAATTTTCGAGACCACTCTGGAAAATTAATACTTGGTACGCCTATAAGGACCACCTAAAACCTAGACTAATTTTCACCCGCTCCCCACGGAGAGGGGCCAGAAATTAGTCTAGGTGTAAAAATCGGGTAGGAGGGTTTACTGACTCTCACAATGTAACGGTCAACCGCAAGTTGGCCTCGAATGGTAGAGTAACTAATAATGATTTTAACAAAAATATACCCAAAATCAATTGTTATTATTTTACCGAAAAAATATGGTTTTGTATATTTCTACTGCATAAATTCTGTAACAAGTAGTTCTATGGATCTATTTCGGAAGGTTTCGAAACCCGACGGTCCCTGTACATATGAGGTGGATGACATATGACGTCTTCGAAATGGTTCGAGGTTACAATCATTCTATAGGTTTTCGGTGCTGCATCATAGGTAACTAGCTATCACCCGGGCTCTGCCCGCGTGTATGTCGGTTATTGTGATAAAAACATTCCTATGTCATTCTCCGGGACTTAAACGATCTCTATACCAAATTGTATCTAAATCGGTTCCGCGGTTTAAGCGTTAGTCAGTTACTTTCAAATTTATAATATTAGTATGGATTAGGGAACGTACCCACACTATGTAAACTTGTCCTGTAGTATGGCTACCCTCTGTTATCGATTTAATACGAACAAATCACTGAACAAAAACTAGTAATCAATTTTTGTGCCAATTAAGATCTCAGTACCTACAGCGTAGGTAATAAATCAAGCTGTTTATTTAAAAGGTAGTAGTTTATTCTAAAGGTAGAAAAACCTTTCAAATTGTAACTAAAATCACACAGAATATACAATTCTTGTTAGGACTCTACCAAGAACTGGCTAATATAAAACATTCCGTAACTAGTTTTCTAGTCAAATATTTCTTTTTCATATTTCGGTCTGAAATTAAATTGAATGTTGAAGTTAGTGACGAACTTGGTTTCAAAGAAAAATCTTAAAATAAACTTTTAATTTTTGCATAATGTTATGCTAGCCGTCGTCCGCGATTTCTCCTTGGATATTCGTTATTTCAATTTGTGAGTAACTAGTTTAAATATCATCGGAACGTACTTAATTACCTATCCGTTCATTACAAATATGATTAGATAGATTTGAAGTCACACTTTTAATATATCTTCCTTGAAAACCGGGCAAGTGCATGTCGGGCCACGAACAATGTAGTCACTCCCCCCCCCCCCTCCATCCAAATAATGCGGCTTATGAAGTGGGTTTTCTGTTGTTTTTGTTTCATACTTACAACGTTATGCCTACTTAATAATAATTTTCAATGGAATTTGTACGAAATTTAGTTACTTCTCATTTGATGAGCTGTTACTCGTAAACTTGTAAAGCCTTCTTAGCTGTGATAGTTTTTCTTTTAATTTCACTATATATACTACTACCGTGAATTTTTTCACATACTCAACATCAACTATTTAGCTGGCAGGGGGGTGTGGACACTTGACTCTAACAAAAAATTGCACTTTAAATTTTAAGATTTCACAAACGGATCCCTAAATCTAAAAATGGTCTTACCAGCCCCTAAACGTTTTTAAAAGATCTATCCAACGATATCCACACGATGGGGTAAGGAAGAAAAAAATTACATCCCGTCTTTACATATAGGGGCTTTACGCTAAAAAAATGTTTTCAAGATTTTGTTCTTTAACTTTGTTGGCGTATGTAAATATTACTTATCCATGCAAAATTACAACTTTCTAGCACTAACAATCTCTGAGTTAAGCTGCGGATGGACCGTCATGGTGAAAGTAGAAGGGTTCCGTTTTGCCATTTTGGCTACGGAACCCTAAAAAGGATTACGTATTATTTTGAGTGAAATAACCAAACCGGTATCGAAAAGATCTAAATATATAGGGTTTACATGAAGGAAAATAAGAAGGAATTTATGAGGCAATACTAGGGGGGCGTACTTACCTGTATCGTGTAGAAGATTTACTGACATTACTTTTTTGTTATCTATAACTCTTGTGGTCTTGCCACTATACTTATAATAAAGTTGCAAATACTTATAAAATACTTATAGTTTACACTGAGCTAGCTACTATTAGGTGCTGTTAGTCTAGTTTAAAACAGGGATGGCAACCTTTTTTGAGTTGTCATTTTAATATTTTCATGTCACCTCTCTAAAATTGTGCTTCATAAATTGCGTTTAGTCACATTGTGTGGGAACTTTCTAAAGACTAGATTCTTTCATTTATATGTTGTCTAGAGACCAAACAATCCTTTATTAAGCCTATTAAATAAGCCACTGTTACATAAAACACTTTGACATTTGACATTCGCGTAATGAGTAAACCTGTAAACCTGTAATTTGAGTTGTCGGACTAGGAATCTAGACATTATATAAATCAGAGACTACAGGTGTTGATGGTTAAAGTAAAAGCTAGTATTGTCTTCGACGAATCTGGTATTTATCCGGGCTTAGTTCGCTGTTCTTCCCCTCTCTACAAAACCCGCTCTAAGTGCTCGAATTATCTTGTCACAAGCCATCCGTGACGCGCATGCCATAGATTTACCACCACTGGCTAAGTATAATATGATTGTGAATATAGTTTGAGAACACTGGGATTATGCAGTACAGGTATTCAAACCAAGATCGTGTATTTACCAACAACGGTAGGCAATTTCTCTTTTACCGTAAATGTTATACCGACTACGATAAACATTCGTTTTTGACCTCGATTGTTTAGTGTACTTAGTCGAATTTAATTTAATTTATTTAATTATAGACAACAACTATCCATTTCGTTTATCGTTTTAATATAAACAAAGCGGTAAACAAATACTAATAAGCCTAATGGCTAAGGCATCGGTCTCGCAATCGTGAGGTCGCAGGTTCGAATCCTACCCATTATACTACCGACGTGAACCCACTCCTAACACTAGCCATTGAGCTTAGCTGGAGGGGTTAACAGGATTGCTAGTAATGTAGGACCAAAATTCCACATTGCTAGTTATCTTTAAAATATATGTATTTCAAATATGCATTTGAAACCTAACTGTCTGCATATTTGTAGAAGTTTGTTATTTGAACAGGGACAAATATATGGAAGCAGGTATGAGATTCCAGATGTACTCCACCAGAGTATAAGAATGAGTGCAGTACACATCTGTAGAGCATTTCAACAAATTGTACAATTCAATTTTATTGAGGCAAATTAAATTGACACTAAATCGAATACAAAAGTTTTATGACTCATAATATAAATGGAAGTGTAAAAACCATCTGCAACGCCTTCATTACCAAATTAACTATGGAATAGGGTATGAGGAAATTCTTGCGACAATGGGGCGTTGTCGAATAGTCTTTCACCCTAATTCTGGTTATTTTCTTAGCTACTCTATAACCAACTCTAATGGACGTTAAAGAGTCGTATTACTTATTCAACTAGTTTTGTGTAACGCTTGCAAACTCGCTCGTATTTTATATATAAAATTGGCTAAACTATTTTAGCAGGATGGTGTAGATATTTGTTCAATAAATTACTGGTAACATAATGACGGGCTGCGTGTTAGTACGAAAAAAAAACTGGTGTAAGAAAAACGATTTACCTACCTATTATTTTCTATATTTTCTTTTACCTATAAAGTTTGAGATGGAATATTTACTTATGTAGTTGTATACTCTGACTATTATTTAAGAGGTGCGGAGGGTAAATTGACTCTAAATTTATTTTTTGAAAAGATTTTGTTACAAATATTATGGGTTGTTATTGCTTGAAATCAAACAATATTTTTTAAATTTTTGTTTGAGTGCACGTTTTTTTCCCTATTTCTCATTTATTCGTTAGGGATTATGGCTCGCACATTCTGTGCATACGCCAGTTTCAAGTTTATTTTCTTTCTAGTTTTCTTCTTTGAATTACAAAGTGTCGTTCTTATCCAGTTATCACGTATTTCAAGTATAGTTTACACATTAAACGCGGGGCTGTGAAAATAATTAAATTTCAGCTTGGCGCTATTTTTACAACTCTGCACCAAATTAAGAACTAATTGATTGGTTGGAAATTTATTCCACAAGTTTCAATTCAACATGAACTAGCCCTTTAAGATTCCCACAAGGTTTATATTTAAAAAAATGACCATGTAGGTATGTCAATATATGTTCGTAAACATTCGCGATTTGTACACATTTTAGAATTTTATAAGCTACGGGTCTTAATCGCGTAAATATTATATTTTAAGGCTAAATACCTTTGTTTTATCGCCCGAGGTTTCGATCGTATTGCAACAGACGTGGTCACGGGTAGACTGCCTTCAATAAAACAAAGCCTTAAGACCCGTAGTTTATAAAATTCTATATCTATCCATATATAATCACTTGTAACTAACAAACTGATTCATCAATGCAGGGCTTAAGCCGCTAGGGCTACAAACCTGAAATTTTGGCAGTTGATGCAAAAATTCATCCCCTAAGAGGGTAATATAAGGGTTGCAAGTTTGTATGAAACTCCGTCAGTTTTGAAGTTAGATCAGTGAAATTTTAATAAAGAAACACGTATTTCACTGTTTTTGGAAAATCAATCCATAAGAAGGTTAAATAGGGTTTCTATGTGACTCCGTCAGTATTGAAGTTAGATATATAATATTTCATATTTGGCTTTTTCGTTCCAAAAGAGACCTATTCTGCGTTTATAGAAAATCAACCCCTGGGAGGGTGAAATAGGAGTCGCAAGTTTGTAAGGTACTCCGTTAATTGATCAGCTACTTTCCATAAAATAAAAACAAAAACGTGTTTCAGCGTTTTTGGAAAGTCAACTCTTAGGGGCCTGTAATAGGGGTTGCAAATCTGTTTAGAACCCCGTCAGTTTTGAAATGTAATATATGGCTTTGTGGCTATAAAGAAACAAGAGTTTCAGCGTTTTGATCGAAAGCGATAAATAACCCTTCAGGGGGTAAAAACGACTACGCGAGTTTATACTTGGTCCTGACTGATTGACTCACTGGCTGACTTATCAACGCAGAGAAGATTTCAACTGTAAAATTGCGCTTCAACAACTAACGAATAACTACATAGCTAAAATTTTGAGTTGTAGGTAGTAATAAAATAAACATATAATTGTAGACATATATATTTTATATCTTACGTGTAATGTTCATAGATAATATAAAATATTACATACTGTGTTGGAAATATAGAGGGAAATCACGACAAATAACTAAAACGTTGCGTGAACAACATTTATAGGAAAATCTATGGGTTATATCGATGGCGCGATACTGGTATCGTTTAAGATATAGCAATATTGGCACGACCTTAGTATTTTGCCATCGTAAGTGCGATCTCTGATATTTACACAGTACGCACACGCCGCGGGCCCACCGCTATCTATTCGTTTTATCGAGTTATCTCTATGAAATATTCAAGGAGAGGAATATTTAGATAATGATTTCCCTTTTTAGGGAGTTTTTGTGTAATCCTTTATAGGAAAACAAAAAATGTGTTTTACCTCTCTACGTTTATAAAGTTTAAGAAAAGATTGGTATTCAGGAAGCAAGGAAATGTAGTTTTTATTTTGTCACTTTCAAGTTTGCTTGAACGCGAACGTGTTGTACACGTTAACAGTAAAATGGTGTAACAGTAAAAATGGGGAAATATTCAAAGTTTTCTTTTTCATTTTTAAGTTTTTTTTCTTTCGATCGTATCTTGTTTTGATTTTATTTATAACAAGTTTTCGCCCGTGGCTTCGCCCGCGTTGTTGATTTTACTCTCTTATGGGTTCATTCTTCCGATCAAAACCTTGTCACACGTGTTTCTTTATTTTGTACCAAAAACCTTAACGTGAAATTTTACAGAAATAACTTTAAAATTGACGGTGTTTCATACTATCTTGCGATGGTTTTCACACAAACTAGCAACCTCTAGTTTACCCCGTAGGGATGATTTTCGCAAAACGCTGAAACATGTGTTTTAGCGTTTTTGTCTGGTCTCTGGCCTTGTCTCTCGCCAAAGAGAGACTAGGCCAGAGACGAGAGATAGACAGAACTACAACGAGCCTACTAAGAGGTTTTTAAAATCATACTTGAATTTTAATGATAAATTATACATTTATTACGATTTCAATCCGTGTCTGTTTTCATCAAATCAATCAATGACTTAAATTTGAATGATAAAGTTATGAATAACATTACAGATTGCTCATCGCAGATCTCGGGAATGGCATTAGCATAGTATAATTTTTCAGCGATCTAATTTTAGACGTATAGTAATGCTTTCATATGTCTGATAATTTAAATCTCGACGATGTACACTCAACGGAGGTAATCTAATTGCAAATATTCTGCAAGCTTCCGAGTGGCGGGCTTGCGCGGACTGAATCACAAATTAGCGTTACATGGTACCGGCTATTTCGTGTTTCGAGAAATGACTTAAACACAATAGGGTATTTTACTCTATAAGAGAAAGAATCTAATAATATATTATTGAGATAATGTAGGTAAAAAGCAGCTCGAAAATGTTAGTTTTAGTTCATAAATTAACTAAATAAATTTTAAAATTCAATTCATACCTTTCAGTTTTTTTAATCTATTTGTTAACACCATGAAATAGTAGCTGCCGTGTTATTACGTCCTACGGCTGTGTAAACTAAATAGTGTCAACTGTCAACTGATCGGCGTAATTGTCATACAAAACGTCAGCACATTTGTTTACACAGCCAACTGACGTCATTACCACAGAGATACATAGCGTCCACTGTGTCTAGCATTTTCGTCATTAGACGGGAAATTTGGAAATGTAAAATTTAAATGCATTTTTATGACACTTATCGATTAAATGGTTCCGACAATAGTAAAGCTAGGATTACAATCTACACATTTCGGTAACTATGCCAGTTACGAATACATACCAACATAATAGGTCAATAGCAACTCAAAATGTCAATGAGTTTCAATCAACTCTGGTTTGTCCAACTTTTGAAGCTTAAAATTCATTCGTAGCCATTTAAAAATTCTCAACAAATGAAAAAGTTAAATTTTTATTGCCGCCATTTCCTTTTCCCTAGATAATAAAAGTGGGATGTATTTTCCATATTTTTGTCAATTTTATGTGCCCCTGTTGGCATTATTTATAGGCCAGGTCTATATTTATCGAGTCGATAATAAAATTTGATTCGAATTCGCATGTCACGGAAATATGAACAAGTGAATATTCGTTAACGTAATATTCGTATGAACGGAACTGCACACATGCGATGTCTATCAATATTTTATGACTCTGATTACAATTACTTTTAAGCATTGACACTTTTTCCTGTCAGGAAACTAGCATGTTTCTAGATTAGTTATTACTGCGAAAAAGCGTAGCCATTTTTTATATACTCAGGCATAATTTGTTTGGGAGACCGCACTATACAGGGTGTAACAGAAAGGTGTGGTCATATTCAAGGGTTGGTATGTGCCCATGATACTGAGTGCACATACCTAATTTTATCAAAATAGGAGTACCCTAAAAAATATTTATAATTTTTCAATTGTTTATTTATGAATGAAAAAGTTATTAATTTAAAAAAGTATGACTTAAAAAGTTCTATGCCATAATAATCCAATCGAATTTTGTACCAGGGGAGGTATAATTCTTATGCCATACGCCTTTCACTACTGAATTTTGACAAAAAGAATATGCTATAACTATGTAATAATGATGTAATCAGCTATGACACTACGGTAGGTGCAATACTGACAACATGCCTTATGCGCTGCTAAAATTTGACCACACCTTTCTGTTACACCCTCTGTTACACCCTGTATATTGATTACCGTCTTTGTTTAATTGAGGTAGGTATTAAGTCTAAAATCATATTGCTACACTCGTGACACAGTGAAATTGGTACTTCAAAATGATTAAGAATAAAGCCATCAATGCCTAAGGCATCGGTCGCGCAATTGTGAGGTCGCAGGTTCGAATCCTACCCATTAAACTACCGACGTGAACCCACTCCTAACACAAGCTTTGAGCTTAGTTGGAGGACCCAATCCCACATTGCAATAATCTAAAAAAAAAGTGTAAACCTACTAACGTACGAGTACAATCTCTCAAACATACATCGCTCGTCATAATTTTGACGTAAAAGTGTTGCGACTCCAGTAGTCCAATTTGACCATTTGTCAATTAGAGACTTATCTATATAAATTACTAGCTGTCCCGCGCAACTTCGTCTGCGTAATTTTCCTCGTTTTTGAAACATTTCTCATTGCTGCTCCGCTCCTATTAGTCGTAGCGCGATGTTATATAACCTATAGCCTTCCTCGATAAATGGGCTATCCAATAAAAAAATAATTTTTCAAATCGGACCAGTAGTTCCTGAGATTAGCGCAGTTAAACAAACAAACAAACTCTTCCACTTTATAATATTAGTATAGATGATGTCTTTTCTGCAGTAATGAGTTACGAAGTTTATTTTAAAAAATACGCAAACAAAAAGCACCCCTTTCGTACAATATTTGATGATGTCGCTGTGATTTATGGTGGTATTATGTACAAAATCGTACGCGAGGTATCCGCGGCAAACAATTGGTTTATGATAATCCGTAAAACATAGGTGTGTGACCTTTGTTCCCGTTCCACAACCCGGCATACTTGGCTCCCTTTCTCTATATGTTTTCATTAACTCACGGAACACACACAGACACAGTCGACAGCGGAACGATTGCTAAGCGGTAGGTGTCGCTATGTTTTCGTATCGCTCTGTATGTATGTAATATTCTTTACTACCTCATATCTCACAAACCACTGAACGGATTTATACAATTAAGACGTACTTAGATTCGTCTTGACCGCCTAAGTATTCTTAGATAGGACCTATTTAATAACACCTGTGACGTTTGAAAAAAAAAAGAAACATGGCGGCTGTGAGATGTCAAAAAAAAAGTTGTTTCGAATACTTTATTAAGGATGTCAAATTAAAGGGCTCATCTTAAGCATTTCAAAAGGTATAACATGATTAAGTCTGTAATACTAAAAAAGTTAGCAACCATTCTTTTTTCAATTTTCAATACTTGACAATAGTTGTGATAAGAGTTAGTTGTTGACATACCACAACTACTAAAAAGTATTAAAAAAATAAAATAAAATAAAATAAAACTCGCCCGCACAAAATATACCCCATATATAATATATACCCATACATAATTATATAATTTAATACAGTCGGAGGCACTTTACTAAGTTCATCGAGAGTCATTAATGCATATATATTTTTTTTTAAGTCTCAATTTCTGTTTGTCAATTTTTTAATACAATTGGGCAAAAACATGAAAACTTTTAATTGGGTTTCTCATAGTAATTTGGAAAAAGGATGTGTTGATAATGTGACTGTAAGGATCCCAAAATTATAAAAATAAAGTCAATCTTTCAAGGCGAAATTAATCCCTAACCTGTTGGGAACTAATCAAATCTGTAATTAATACCCGTGTTAGTGTTGAACGGTAATTTAGGTACCTATACCTTTGTAGGTAGGCCAGTAAGTGCTAGATAAACACTGTTAGTAGTAGGTAACTATGTATGTATACTAGTACCATTATCGGATTGGCTCCGTAGATTGTAATCAACAATAGCCGTCAATAATGAAGTCCAATTAGTTATAACGAGTTGGTTAGTTTGTCGCGTCCGACGTCAAGCATCGAATTTGATTCCAGACCAGAATGTCACAAGTAGGTGTCACCTATCATTTGCAGACAAGTTTTAATTCTCCGGGTCAAGAGTGGGTGATGACGTTTTTTAAAAAAAGGAAATTGTATTCATTGAAGTATCAGTAAAATATACGAGTATCAAGTAAATCATTCCTTTTTCTTTCATTCATTGCTAAACGGAACCCTTATAGTTTCGCTATGTCCGTCCATCCGTCCGTCCGCACCTTTGCTCAGAGCCAGTTTGTGCTAGGAGGCTGTAATTTTGCATGGATGCATATATTATTTACAAAGCGAAAGAATAACATCTTGAAAAAATTTAGGGTACCTCCCCTACTTGTAAAGTGTTATTTTTTTATTACCTACCCTATCGTGTGGGGTATCATTGGGTATCATTACATAGGTCTTTTAAAAACGTTTAGGGGTTGGAAAGACGATTATTAGCTTTAGGGATCCGTTTGTAAAATATTAAGATTATTTAAAGTGTAAATTTTTGTTAAAGTCAATTGCCCCCCCCCCCCTGCCAGCTATATGGTTGATAAATCAAGGTAGTAGTATATATAGTGAAATTAAAAGGAAAACTGTCACAGCCAAGTAGGCATTACAAGTTTACGAGTAACAGCTATCAAATGAGAAGTAACAAAATTTTCGTACAAATTCCATTGAAAAATATTAGGTAATAAGTGGATATAACGTTGTAAGTATGAAACAAAAACAACAGAAAACCCATTTCTTAAGCCCCATTATTCGGATGGGGGGGGGGGGGGGGGACTACAGAACCCTGTATTGTGCGTAGGCCACGCACAATATAGGGTCGTGCAGGGACATGCACTTGCTCGGTTTTAAAGACAACATTTAAAAAAGGAATGATTTAGGTAAGCAATAAACGACTGAGCACACCAGATAATGTACATACTAAAAGTATCAATTTAACGACCAGAGGGCCTAGACAACATCACATTCGAATAGCGATGTCTTTAATGGAAAAGCATTGTAGTATATAAGTTAAATATTATGTCGTGATGTAATCTAAATAAGTTTCGGGTGAAAAACTAAGCGTACCTTCTTTCGCCAACTAAGTTTGATATGCGGAAAGTTCAACGTCATACGCTGCACCTTTGAGACGTAATTGAGGCACAAATATGCAGCGACTTTAACGAACGGTAGTTCAAAAGCTACCTAAATTGCCTACTAACTAATGCTAATGTTGAAACTCGTCTGTTCATGACACTTTTTAAAAAAATTACATTAAAAACCATAGTTCAAAGACTATCTCTCTGTATTGTGACTCTTTGTATTGTGATTTTTTAAATGTTCAGAAACGGAGTTGAGAGGATAATGTATATAATTATTTATGTATGTTCGCGAAAGCTAGCCTTTTTCGCTATTTGACTGTTCATTTTTCTGGTAAGGTTTTTGTGTATTAAACGTTGTTCTAGCTTTTAAAGCACCAGATATATAGATTAAAACATAGGAGTCAGCGAAATTTGCATTCGGTGATGTACTTAATCATTTTTATTTCCTTGATATTCATTTGAAAACGGGTCATTTTTTCTTAAAAAAGTTATTGAAAAGATCTGTAGCTTTAATAAGTATGTTGTTTCCTTGACATTCATTTGAAGGCAGTTAAATTTTCTTAAAAAAGTTATTTCCTTGATGTGCATTGCCTGAATTATGGCTATTTTTTACGCACGAATAACTTTATGAAACAAGCTCATCAAATATAAATTCAAATATGTCCAGAACGGTTCGTATTCAATTAGTAGTTTTGGCTTAAAACACTAACGAGGTACAGAGCAGTCAGCAAGATAATTTGGCTTCGTAGTTAGACAATCGGGGCAGGGCACGTGACGAGAGGAACTTCGCCAGTTTCCAGGGAGCCCTTAAATTGATTACAGTTGGCCTACTTCCACCACACTCCGAGTTATAAAGTCTTCGATATGAATAATTGATATACCTAGTGATTGAACTTAATTGTTGTTATTTAGTATGATACCTTATTTATATGTCGGAGTTTGATGTGATGACTTCATTACTTCAAAGGTTTCAATACCTTAATTCACATGTAATTATGTTTGTATCGCAGAAGGCGAGATGGGTGACTCCTTACAAAAATAATAAATATGAATTTCGGAGACGGAGTACTTTTTTTTCGTAATAGTAAAAAAACAAAACTTATGACTCGTGGTCATATCACGAGTTAAAACGACCACGAGTAATAAGTTTTGTAAGATTACTGTATACATTGTATAGGATTCTGATACTACCGAACTCCTCATTTGACTATTTCATTAAGTACCTACTTACTATATAACTCTTTAAAGTAGTGTGAATACGAGGAAAATAAATTCCTCGTAATTACTCACATTAGTGTGACAACGAGGAAAAAAATCGTCGTGGTCACACCAGTGTGACCACGACGATTTTTTTCCTTGTTCGACGAGTCCGCACCCAAGTTTACGTAGGTATTCGATATAAGCTTACGCCGAGAAAGATTAACATAAAAAGGCGGTCACCAGAATTTGTATATGATAAGTGGATTTATTACGAATTCTTCAGTTCATACATGCCATTGTCACCAGTTTACCAAAAGATTATTATATTTTTGTTTAAGACAAGTCTCTTTTCGTAAGTTGGCGGTATGCTTGTAGTAACTATTATGGAAGATTAAAAAAAAAGATAACTAGCAATATGGTCCCACATTACTAGCAATCTTGTTAACCTCTCTAGCTAAGCTCAATGGCTTGTGTTAGTAGTGGGTTCCGCGACCTCACAATTGCGAGACCGATGCCTTAGCCAAGAGGCTGTATTGATTAGATACCTCTTCAATAACATAGGAACAGAAAATATAAAGTTTAATATTTTAAACTTAATAGTATCATTTGCGATCATCGGCTTTACTGTTAAAAGTAAGTCGTATTGCTTATGGTTCCAACAGTGTTTGTGTCGCTATTATTTAAGAAAGTGACAGTGATAGCTTAAGATTTAATAACATATCAAAATTGAATTGAGTTTGTTTAGGTATTATTCAGTTATATTTGTACATTTATATTTGTGATAGAATCAGGACAAAATAAACCCATTAGACTTAATTTAAATTTTATATACACGTGCTACAAATTTATCTATAATATATATGTATTTAGAAATATATAAGTATGTTTACCAGTTGTCTGGTTGCCATAGTACAAGCTCTGCTTAGTTTGGGATTAGATAGCGTTGTGTGGGTTGTCCCAAGATATTATTATTATATTACTGAATGTATCAGAAAAAGAGATGTAAAATAGTCATATTAGGCAGTTCCTCTGCTGAACGTTCTGTACTCTCTCAATCATGGCTTAAAGGGAGTGTGGGAGAAGCGAGACAGTATTAGAAGAGGCAAGGCTATAAAAAGGACAAAAAGAAGGAAAACAGGAAGGAAAGGACTTTCTCTCATTTTGTAAGTCCATGAAGATTATAAGGCGCGTAACTAGACATACCTACCCTATGTGCCTATATAAAATAACTACGCCTTTGATTGTTTAAAATGTCTAGATTCTTAATCCAGCATTTCTGAACCCGAGAAGCTGTTCACTTGGTAAAATTTTGTTAAGCTTTGAAAGGTTTCTATGTAACAATGATTTTATATTGGGTGAAAGTAACTCTGTCTGTATGTTACTATTTCATACATATACTGCTGAACCGATTTGGATGAAATTTGGTGAGTAGATTATATGATTATCAGGGAAGGACATGGAATAGTTTTTATCAAGATATCTGACATACATGCGTGTGGAGCCGCGGGCGAAACTAGTATATTACCTTGGAAAATTATTAGGCATCCTCTCCCTAAAAAAAGTAGGTTAATAAACGCGAGCATGCCAACAACTGAAATACATTCAATAAAAATAAATAATATATGAGGTAGAAAAAGGTGATGGGTTTAGTATTTCGTTTATTCAGTTTTGGCACGGATCACTAAAAACCTATTAAATTATGCGTAGGTACGTGATACGGGCTAAACAAATACAACCAAAGTAAATTATGACTTTTTATTATTCTGTGTATTTCGCAAACAGGATTCTGTATGGTTACAGTAATATTGGGTTTGGTATAAACGTATAGTATGTACCTAGTTAGGGTGGTGATGGTCGTTTATTATCCGACTGCTACCAAAAAAAGGAGTGTAAGCTTTTCAGAGTTCTAGTATGTATGTCTGTGATTTTCTTATAACTTCTGAATACCTGGACGGATCTAGATAATTATGGCATTGTTAAATTAGTTTTGGTAAGTATAAGTAAGAACTTTGTTACAAAACTATAAAAACCAACATCAAAAACAAAAAATAATTGAACATTTTAAAGTTGGTGCCGGGAAAAATAGTTATGTTTTAGGTACCAACTTCAAAATGTTTAATTATTTTTTGTTGTTGTACCCACATCGTTCTTGCTTTTTAGTTACCTTATATTTATTTTTGAAGTTGGTTTTTATTTTTTTGGAAAAAAGTTTATATTTCTCAATTTTTAGTGTGTTGGTTTGTAATTGATATAAATTACAATAGTATAATCCAAACTGTTCATTTCTGTTTACAAAATATTGCGTTTTGCGATACAAGGCCGTTCATTTTTGAGGAATTCACCTGATACTAGACTGTCAGTTCCATTACGTGATTTGATGGAGGCGAAGTATCAAGTATCGTACACGGTACTCAGATCGCAACCTACAATACATTTATTATGAAATAGTTCCACTGATCATCTGTGGTCTTCATCATCAGATCCATTTCCCCCAATGGTGCATTTTAAGAGTAAATGTACGAATTAAATAAAAAATACCCAAATTACTATAGGTGTGCCTTTAATATTTGAAGAGTTCCTTCGATTTCTCCAACATCTCATTATCAAATCCTAACTTTGATAACAATGGGACCAATCTGAAAGTGAACAAAGAGATTTTTGAAATAGATCCAGCTGGCTGCGAATAATCAGGTAAGAAAGAAACATCCTTTTTGTAGTCGGTTGAAAATGGGGTTATATTTTGATTGAAGTCACACACGGTATTTTTTTTCGAATCAATATGCCACATATGCGTAACTTAGCTAACTAAACTTGTGGGTTTGTGTATAAATTCTTATTTTGACCTAGGATTAATTAACGAGCAGGAGCTAGTAAAACTTTTCACTCATCTGGAATGCATCGTAAGAAAGAACAATCTTTAAAAGTCGAATTTGAAGTGAGAATGCAACGAAATGTGTTGACGTTTCTAACATAACTATCACGTTAGCTCACAGTTATGGACACGAAGCACAAAACGTAAAACAGCTGGTCAAGGCTAGTATTATATCGCACAAGTTTACGAGTATGCAAATTTCATTTTATTGAAGCGTTACGGGAAATGGACACTTTCTTAAAATTTTGCATATTAATGTGAATGAGGATAGATTTTCGGAAGAATTCTAACATCATTTCGTGTTTCGGAGTATATTAAAAAGTTATTTGACCGACATGAGAGTGAATAAATGAAATTAAATGCAAAATGATATTTCGAGGAAAAGTAAATGTTCGGCTTTATATGCCATGTTGACAAACCAACCTACAAAAATGTGTCAAAGTATTTATTCTTGGATGAGGAAAATGTGAACGTTTGCGTGTACTTCCATGCTTTTTACTAACAACGGGGGGCGTCTGGTATGTTATTTTTTTTCGTATTGCAATCGTGGGAGTTGACAAGACAGGATACGAGTGAGTAATGGGTTTTTCTCCTTCAGTATTAAGCATTTTTACTGTGGGCTTCGGTTACGTCTAGTTTTTATAAAGATACATTTCTTTATAGCAACGCCGAAGGTGAATTTAGGTAGGTATATGGATGCAATTGTAATGATGTGGCAATGAAACTCACGGCACTAAGTAATTTTAAAATATCCAAGATATACGCTAGCTTTACACTTGAACTGACGAATTCATTTTTCCAAAATTGATGCTTACAGATAAATGATTTATTACTAACATTTAAAATTTCGCGTTGCATGATTATACCTATTTATTGACCGTTCGCTTGTGACCAAAGCCGGTGCAACCTGATCGAAACGTCAAGCAATTTTAAGGTAAATAATGCGCGTTAAATCCCGTATAGTTATAAAATTATTTATTGGTTTTATAATTCGACAATATTTTCGTCAATAATCCTTAAAAATAGTCAGAAAAACATACAATTATTTATATTGCCTAGAATTTTCTTGTAATATTAAAGTATTACAGTTTTAAGAACACCAAGCTATAGGAAAATTTGTATTCAAAAACTATATGATTTCCACACTTAATCGAATAAGCGGAGACAAAGACAAAGTTGTCGCCGTTCCCGCTCAGTAAAAAGTTAAATTGCATGAACTCTCCAACGCTTGAAGCACCTAGAATTTGTTTGGACGAGGCACGAACAGCTAAAATCCGAAAATCGGGACGTAACCTTAACGAACCATTTTAGTAAATATCTTACTATACGGCAAGCTTACCTTAAGCGTATTACAATTTATTTAAATGTTGATAAACTCTCGCGACTTGTACACATTATGAAAATATATATATTACGGGTTTTAATCGCCTGAATAATTTAAGGTAAAATACCTTGTTTATTGCCCGACGTTTTGACCATATTGCAATGGTCCTGGTCACGGGTAGACTGAAAATGTCGGGCATTAAACAAGGTATTTTACCTTAAATTATTAACGCGATTGAGACCTGTAATATATATATTTTGATAATACAATTGATTTTTCTAGATAAATGTAACAATTGACATCTGATAGGTTACTGTGAAAGTTCAAAAGAGAAATTCTAAAACCAAAGTGAAATTAAGTAGATCATTAGGCAAATATTTCGAGATCCTAAGAAAACCACACAGGAAAAGTCACTTGCTCTCCTGTGCTATCTTTTCCATCCAAAGTAACCTAGAAATGTTTTTTTTTATAACCAAAGATGTTGTAATTGAAAGATTGGACCGGTTAGATAAAGTACTAGGGTATGGGAAAACTTTCTTTTTCGTAGCAATGTGTTCGACAGTCGACTCCAAAAATCACTTTATATTGACTTCTTATCGCTATACCCAATCAAATATAAATTCACCATTACGGTGAGCTACAAGCTGCTATCAGACAAAGTTAGGGCTCTATCGGTTGTCTAAACTTCCCTCGGTTCGTTCTACGCTATATAAAGTATGTAAAATCTCACTTCTCTTGGGTACGACCAGGCGTGGTGGACTGTGCTTGACTCTGACTAGCTTAGCGTTTGACCGGAAGGCAAGGCTCTCATCGAAGTGGACGAATCTGTATAACATACCTAGGTAGCATGTTTTTAAAACTGTTTCCTAAAACTGGAGCATGGCCGGAAGGCTTCAATTATTTACTTCCACTCGCTGCTAGACATCGGACCGCTTGAATGCTGATAGTACCTACGCAGTTATCTGGTTAGTTACCTATTGTTAAATGTTATATTTTATTATGTCTCTGGTGAATGTATAAATATTTTGCTTGTTTTGTTGGTTCAATTCTAAAGAGCTTTATGAAAAATTGAGTTTAGGCTCATTAATTTAAGTAAAAAAGTCGTCTAAAAACGTGTTTTGACAAAGTGTTTTCCTAATTTTAAGGGTGAATTCTCATTTATATACAAAAAACACAAAATATATTTAGAAATTAAACTCAACTTCTTATTTGTCTACAGATTTCCAAATAATAGGCATGGCATAGAATAAATTTAATGATATGAATGAAGTTAGTGTGTAGTTTAGTCATGAAGTTTTAGAAGTTCCTCTTTGTGGATTTGGATTAGAATAAAACAAAAACGTATGGAATTTTTCGCAGCTGTCGGTATCGTTTGGCGCAACTCGATGTGGGTTTAAAATTTAAGCAAAATGCCCGCATACATGAAACTGAACGGCTAGACACAATTCCACTGACGTTATCGTATTTTGTAGCAACACCCCCACCCCCCCGCACCCCCACGGCCGCCCTGTGGCAAAGAGAATGCTTGTTTTATTCTCATGGTCTACACGTGATTGGCTGACATCGAATTTTTATTGTGAGCTAGGTATTCTAACATGACATCCTCAAAGTATAGAAATTTATGAAACATTCGTATGAACGATAGCAACCGTGTCGTGTGTGAAATTCGATTCGGTCGAGAACAGGCTTTGGTTTTATATGTTTCACTGCCTTTGACGA
Source organism: Herminia tarsipennalis (assembly GCA_945859575.2). Lineage (NCBI taxonomy): Eukaryota > Metazoa > Arthropoda > Insecta > Lepidoptera > Erebidae > Herminia > Herminia tarsipennalis. The sequence continues at coordinate 16,101,872 of OX243840.2, forward strand.
TCAATTACTTTTAAGGCGACTACACGTGTTCAATGTATTAGCATATGACTTCAATAATTACTAGTAAAATTGTCAATGCTCTGTTACGTTCGTCTCTGTCTCATTATGTAGATAAACGATTTAATGAGACAGGTAAGCTTTGAATAGCGTGCGTGTCGTCAGTTATTATCAATGTGGTTGATGACAGATTGACAAGTACCTGCCAGAAATTATGGGTTTCATATAATATTTATGAGGATGAAATGACAAAGAGAAGCAACGGTTTGCATGGTCGTATATTTTCCTCTCTTTTAAAGCCATTATCTCGTAACGTGACATGAATCCCTACCTAATACAATAAGCATATATAGTCCATTATTATTAACATACATTATTTATTTACGACTGTGTTTTCAGAGGATGTGAGTCTTGTTCTTATACTGTGTATCATCTATCATGGTTAGCCTGTCAAAAAAGATTTAGTAGCATTTACAAAAAACAACACTATAATAAATGCAACCTCCTAAAAAGGGGACGAAGGATGACAGCGTTAAGTGAAGGCAAACTAGAGCGAAGTAAAAATACGACCGAACCGTAACGAAGCTTAGTTAGGTGTAACCGAAGTGTCACCTCAATTCTCAGCCGTACTTAAGTTACATCACCATAAATACACATTACACCATACTCAGGTTACATAACAACGTAACTGTTACGTCACTGAAATATTCAACTCAAGGATCGCACTGAAATATGAGTACATTGTTCTATTTGGCCTCGCGATATTTGTATTGAGACAGTGTCAATTTGAATTCATGTCTCGCTTCGCCCGTTCTGTGTCTAAATCACACTGTCAGTGTTATGTAGCGCCGAGTCTGCGATACGTCTAATTTGCCAAGATTTGGCTTGAGACCACATGGTTGTTGTCCATTATGTTGCTGAATATCTCATTTTGGTATACCATTTCGCTTGCTTTAACAAACATTGTTATCTTACAAGTTATGTAGTGTGTAATAAATATGTCACACAGCTCATTATTCCTCCATCATCAGTCTTCTTAATTGTCTTGGAAGGTTCTGACAAGCGGATTAGTGATCACAAGAAGATGTTGCTCATCACTCACTTTTAACATTTTTTGGTGACCCCAATCCTAAACGACACCACAAGAAGTAAAATATTAAATTCTACAAAAGGTTTTTCCAGCATAACTAGAAGAGCTTAATTACGGTTTTATTTTAATTTCTTGTTTCAAATACATCGATGCTGTTCAATAGCATGGTAGTGCAATAAATTAGTGTAACAAAACCCAGGTGTAGGTACGGTCATTTGAAGTTTAGAGTACCTGTGCACTGGTGTAGAGGGTAATCAATTAAACTGTGCACGTTGACGGCTGCACACCGCACAGAGGCGGCGGCGGCGCGAGCCTTCTGTGATAGATGCCCTCTGCGTCCTCAACAATATCCATTCCTCTCGTTTATTACCTTATTTGTACCGACATGCACTGTACCACCTCTATTTCTCTAATAGAAACGGGTGGCCGTTTTCAAACTGGACCTTGTTTGCAATGCATTACAAAGTTCATTCAACCACACCTACTCTTATTACATTTCCACTGTTAGCAGAATGGTTTAAGTTAACAGAATTGTCTCTAAACTTTGACGATAGCGTAGATATACGTATCTATAGTACGATTACCTTGTTATTACATTCGAAAACAATAAGGTTCATTTGTATTCGAAAACTCTCCTGCAGAGTTCTATCTCAAACATCATTTAAGGTAACTGTTTGAACAGTAATCACCGGTTACTGAAATGGGCTGTAATTTGTGAAGGATTTTCCCGTCACCGAAATAGATGATTTTAGTCCCCCGGTACGAATTTGTAGTCGCACATGTGTGCTTTGTCCCCTGTAGCTATCATGTCACGCTTTATATTTTGTGCACGTGAAATTCGATATTTTTGTGTTTTGCGGTATGCGGACAACCGCACTTAAGTGAATAGACTGAAATTCTACCTGTTGTATTTTTATGATGGTCCTGCGTAAAAAGCTCACTACACGAGTCAAACAAAGGGGCTTAAGCTATTGAGTATGTTGCTTGTTATGACAATCTGATACAATAAAATTATATTTGTTACAGAGTTTGGAGCTCGCTTTTTAGATAAACGAGCATTTAATATCTAAACAAAATAAAAAACGTGAAATGTCTGTTGGTATATTCAAAAGCTACACAAAACAACGATTTACTTTATCATTAAATCACGATTTATTGTCCTTTGATAGAACGTCTATTCTATTGTATTTTTATTGGTCTATAAAAGGTACTTCATAAAATAATCAATGCGCATTATACGAATCGTTGGCTTCACAGTAATAGGTAAACATATTTGGAATAATTTTCGGTAATAGTTAGCAATTTTCGTGGACACGCCTAGCCTTGTCCCTTAAGCGTGTTTACGAAATGGACAGTCAGATGTTGTAGCCTACATTCATGAGATAATTGGTTTCTGTCTGTACATGTCGTATATCGCGTCTTGTATAAATGCTTTTATTAACTATGTACTCGCCTATTTGACTGAACTAATTTATCAATTCGTTTTTGGGTTCATAACAACCCATATGATGGCCCACTGCTGGACACGGGTCACCCAAGTAGAACCTATTTTTGTAGATCCTGGGGCTAATTGCCATAATTGACATGCGTGGCGAGCGGGTTGGCGATCGCAATAAGGCTTTAAAGTACGCAGAAGACGCTGCTGCCCGTCCTCCGATATGATCATCCATTAGTGGCCTTGACGATACCTTCCGGAAGAGATGGGGTGGTACTATTCTTAAGCGAAGTTAAACGGTAATGAAGAAGGTACTACACGGCCAACGGTTTTTGGGTTACCGAAATGGAACAATCATTGTTGCATGAAATACCAGAGCTTACTCCACTAAAGATATGGGTGTAGTCAAATTATGAATGAAGCAGTGGGAAGTCTATCTAAGGTACAAAATTTCTTGAACTGTTTTGTTTACAAGACAAAGACGACAATCGTTTCGGTTCAAGGTATGAATCAATATTCTTCTACCTTCTTGTTGAGTCTGATTTATGATGGCATCTTATAGAGTTAAACAACCGTTTGATTGTAAAAACACTTTTACACCAAACTCGAAACAAACGTTAAGGAAATTGAATTGATTTTTTTGTTATTCTATATTATTAAATCAGTATTTCGCTATATCTACTTTGTTCGTTGATAGAGAGCTGTGAAAATGATGTCATACTGTGCTGTCATCATTTTCATAGCACAGCATATACTTAACGAGTGAAAATACATAAAATACGTGCAATATTCTTAATTCCAAGTCTTTATGTAGCTAAAGAGTGAGTACAATTAATACTTATTAATGACAGAAATTGACTGAAAAATTAGAAGTCCTTGACAGGTTGGTTTTACAACATTAACGTTAATGCCAAGTTCGCAAAAACCATTATACCTAAGTTTTATGTCATTTCCAGTTCACACCACGCAGCATGTAATCGGAAATGTTTGCTTTGTATGTGTTATGTGTTTTGGAATGGTCGCTTCGCATTAGCTAGCAAAACGCCGAGAGTATAAAAGGTAAGCTTCATACAACGGGCGCTGGAGCAACGCACTCATAGACTCGCGGTACGGAATCTAGAACCATCTCATTCAGAAGGTATTCCTAGGCTTTCCGAGATTTTGTTTCTATGAGCGAGCGTCTATGTGTGTGCTACCGAGCGTAGTATGTAGGTACGATTATATCGGGTTCAGTTCCCAAAATTGATAATTTCCGTATCATAAAATCACGATAGTATGATAGTACAATCATTCGGCAATTTTACCTGAAAAGATTTTCTGAAGTTTTAAAAATTAGTGGTAGGTATTGACGGGCTCTTACCAACGTTGCTATCTCGTATCTTTGCCGCTCGCGCAATTATTTATGTACTTATTGATAAATTTCTTTTCTGACTTATTTTACGATGAAAAATTGTTACTATCAAAATCAAAGTTCAAATTAAAAAAAACGTCAAAATTTATAAAATTACTTATTTTCAAAACTTCCGGAAAGCTTTCCAAGTAATCCTATTTTTCAGCGCCAAATTAATGTACTATGATATTGGGTACTAAAACTGACCATGGAGCCTAGGCAACGAAAAGACTAGAAAAAGTTGTACGCATTTGACAATAAGTCGATACTTAGATGTGAGAGAAAACATCATGTCAAATCCATACATGTTTTTCTTTACCGCAGTCGTATTTTGCCTTTTGTACTCTCAGTGTTTTGTAGTAACGTGCAGTTACAGACGGAACCGGTAACTGTCCACTACTTCTAACAAGTCCGATGTCGTTACGACTGTCTCGATACCGTATTGTTTGTTACGAGGCGATCGTGAGCACATTGTCCTACATTCTGAACTGACGGAGAATGCTGACGAAGCAGTTCTAGGAATTGCATCTTTTGTACTTTTAGATCCTTGTAGGATTTAGATATCATTATAATTTGGTATATTGGGTACTATTATAATGTAAATGAAATGGGGGTCGTTAACCGTTGTGACGTCACAACGCTTTACGCGAACTCACTCAGTGCGCGCTCGACTCCTAACCTACATGTATGATTTTAGCGCCAAAAATTGTTTAAAATATCGATTAAAAATTTACGAATTCGTGTGTTGGGCCAAAATGCATACTACCAATGCACCCAACAAGTTATTTTTTTTCTGTTCCATCGGAACCTAAAACCCGCAAGAAATGGACGCAAATCATGAAAGGGCCACTAGGAGCTATAAATATTAGTTTGTTATTGCGAAGATTGTTTGATTTTGATATATGACCGTAAGACATGTTTAATATGATGTAGGCGCAATAACATGGTAGGTATTATTTTTAATAAGTTCGTACCTTTTTGTAGAGTTCCCTGTTAAAAAAAGAAAACATAGATACCTTATAGGTTTTGCATTTATACATTCGTATCTCGGCAGTCAAAAAATCGGTGATTTTTGAAAAGTTATTGGTAACAATTGACCCATCTACTTGAGGCAAGTTATCATATTGTCCTGTTTCAAAACCACAATTCATGAATAAAACTCCCTTAATTGATTTTCTTAAAACGCTGAAACACGTGTTTTTTTGTGGTTCTTACCAAAATACCAAATACGAAATTTTACAGAGCTAATTTCAAAACTGACAGAATTTTATCCAACCTTAGGGGAAAAAAATCCAAAAACCCTTACTTAGTAGATATCTACAACATAAAAAATAACGATTCACGTAAGATTTCAATTATTGTGGTCGAAAATAGGAAACATATTCTGATATCAATAAGTGAGTGACACAGTATGGCGAGAGCTGGTCGCCGAGTGGCCGAAGCGTAATGACGTCACGCTAGACGCGTCCAACGAAATTTTTCAATAACGTGGATGCGGTAATTATCGTAACTTTAAAATTAATCGCGTGCCTACTGAGGGTGAATTATGTCAAAGTAATTATAATTTAAACACCTTTTGTAAAACCACACCCCTAGCGAATAAATAATCATTTCATTTTGTTCGATTGTTTTGAAAAAAAAAACTAGTGTGGTTGTAGACATTAAAGCTTTATGCTTATGTGATTTGACGGACCCACTGATATTCTTCATTGTACCATCTAAAACTCTCCCAAAAAGTAATCCTGGGTACGCTCGTGATACTTAGTTACCATTGTTGTTTGTTCTACAGTCAAAAACAATTTTACAATGTTTTTTCTTTATCAAAAACAATAAGAGTACGTATGATATGTCAGAAAATAATAGTGTTTATATGCATGCTGCATTTAAAAAAAGTATCTTTTAAATAAAAACAAATCGATCTGTCAATGCCATTTAATGAAAATTTAATCAAAATATTGCGGATGCCATTAGTACTTTACATTCAAAGCTAAAATCACAACGATTTTTATCGATGCCACTATATCGCAGCCAGCAAACACCGAATGTTCACAACGATCGCGATGGAAAAACGTAATGGAAGTGTCATCACCATACATGACAAGCAAATTGATAGTGAAATTCATTTCTATCAATGTAAAGGAAATGTAAACCACAATTCTTAATACATTTACAGTGAATTGTTGATATCCGTATTGTAGACAGTTGCATTTCTTGTGTAAGTTGACATTAGGTATTACACGACTGTCCTAAAAGAGGAGTGTACCTATCTTATATTTTACTATGTATCTATGTCTGTAGGTTGTAGGTTTCTTTAGTTCGCCATAACTTTTAGAAGAAGAAAATTATCTTAACTTATTTTTTTTTAGGGTTACGTAGTAAACAAGGAACCCTTATACATAGTTTTGCTATGTATGTATGTACTTAGGACGATTTAGCTGGCAGGGGGAGGGGCACTAGACTCTAACAAAAGTTTGAACTTTAAAGCTTAATATTTCATAAACGGATCCTTAAATCGAAAAATGGTCTTAACTAGCCCTAAGTATTTTTCAAAAACCTACGTAAAGATACCCCACACGATGGGGTAGGTGAGAAAAAAAAATAACATCCCCACTTTACATTTAAGGGAGGTACCCTAAAATAAAATGATTTCAAGATTTTATTTTTTTCACTTTGTCGGCGTAAGTAATATGTGAATGCAAAATTACAGCCTTCTAGCACTAACAGTCTCTGAGAAAAACTGCGGACGAACGGACGGAAGCGATTTTGAGATCGATCCCAAAGTTACAAGAATACGAAAATGGCCGTTTTTGTCGAAACTTAACTGCAACTGAACTGTAACTGCGCTGCTTTAAATACGTGAATTGACCCCCTGGAGTACTTTTAAGTATGTATGACACTTAAGTACGTTTAGTGGCCTTTTTTCACAGCTTAACTGCTTAAACGATTTTGATGAAATTTGACATGAAGAAGGACTGAAAGCTGGGAGAAAAGCTTATTATTATCGCGTTAACCAACAGTCATGCGGACTAAGCTACGGAAACTGCCAGTGATAGATAAAGAAGTAGGTTAATATATTCATTTTGTATTCCAGAGAAATCACCAAAGATTAACACACAACTTTTAAAATATGCATTTGTATGCAGAACACATTCTGCAGCGGGAATTAGCTGGCCTATTTGTTAATTGGGATCCAAAACCGTGGTAATCCGACAAACGCTTTTGTACCGCAGCTGTATGTTTTATGTGCAATGACTAAACAAGTTACGAGCATGACGTAAATTTCAATATTCTTAGTTGTCTTTTTATCCGACTATAAGGAAGGAATATGTTTTTCGCGCGTAGTTAGCAACCGTTCTTTTTTCAATTTTGAATACTTGACAATAGCTGTGATAAAAGTTTGTTGTTACATCGGTTACATCCTATAACCACTAAAAAGTATTACATATATTAAAAGTATCAAAATAAAAAACCCGCCTGCACAAAAAACACATAATTATATAATTTCATGCAGTCGGAGGCACTTTACTAAGTTCATCGAAATTCACTAATGCCTACGACTGCATGAAATTATATAATTTTGTAGGGGATCTTGTTTCCATCTTTTTGTGCAGGCGGCTTTTTTATTTTATTTTTATATTGATGTAGGTCCATGACTTTCTATTTATTTAAACCAGGTTGAGGTTTAGTTCATTCTAAAATCACTTGCTATATTTTACCTGCGATTACATGCAATCTATGGGGTATTTGACTGAAGTCAAATCTGCCTATTTTTAAGAAACGTCAAAAACGACCCTCTCTTTACAAATTTGTATGAAATGCAGGCATGTGACGTCACGTTTTCTATGGTCAAATCATTTACTTTTCGTGTTTCTTTTTTATGATTAAAAAATAAGAAATACGTCAAATTTTAGATGAACATATTTTGCAGAACACTTAATGACATATTTTTACATGGTTAGTATAAAATATTTTATTTTGATAGTAGTCATATCTGTAATAATATTATAAAGCTGAAGAGATTGTTTGTTTGTTTGAACGTGGTAATCTCAGGAACTCCTGATCCGAATTGAAAAAATATTTCACTGTTGGATAGCCCATTTATCGACGAAGGCTATAGACTATATAACATCACGCTACGACTAATAGGAGCGGAGCAGCAATGAGAAATGTTGCAAAAACGGTAAAAATTTACGCAGACGAAGATGCGCGGGACAGCTAGTACCCAATAAAATAGCGTACTTTTTTGCAAGTTCCAAAATTGGTCTATTTGTCCAGCGTCTTACACCCGTATTTATAAACGAGTCATTACTTATTACTTAGCAATTACTTCATTGAGACATGGCTAGTTCTTAAAGTAATTACTTAGAAAAATCTATTTTATAGACAAGCAATATTCTTTACTTCCTTGAGAAAACTAACCAAGTATTACTTAATACTTAGCAACCGGTGAGCCGCAAATAACGTTCCATTACATAAACATTTTTATGAAAATTTGCAAAATAGAGAGTCGAAAATATATTACGACAAACTAAAATAGCTACAAATTTTAAAACTGAGTCTGAGAGTCGACCCGTGACCACGATCGGTGCAATTCGATCGAAACGTCGGGTAAATAAAGGTTCGTACCTTTAAATAATTCAGGCGATTAAGTCCCGAAATATATCTAATATGTATAAAAATCGCGAAAGTTTAAAAACAATAAATTTAAAAACTTTAAAAATGAATAATACAGAAATTAATCTGAACAAATTTTGATTTTATCGATATTCTTCAATTTTAGTTTTCTGAATGTAACGAAATGCAACATAATTGAATAGTAATGCTACCAAATGAAATAGCCCGTCACACGTAGTCGTATTTACTTTTACTAGCACTTTACGGACTCTTAGGGAGGAATACAATTTTTTTTAAGATTGTATATTACCACTTTGTGGGCATAAGTAATATATACATCCATGCAAAATTACAAATTGTACCTACTAATAGTCTCACAGAGCTAACCTGCAGACTGCAGACATGGTAAAGCTATAACTGCTCCGATTTGTTATTTTGGCTACGGAACCCTAAATACTCGTGGTATTGTACCTACAATGAATGTGGGTTTGGCTCAAAAAGTATTTTGTCGTTTATGCCAACATTTTATTTTACATTTTGTTAATTTAAATTCGAGCTCAGAACCTTGTTTAAGGCTCTATCTTTTTATACCTGTGTTTTAACCGCCAACGTAAACGATTGGACCGATTGAAAGCGTTTTTTTTTTATCAGAATGTTGGCAGAACCGGAATGATTCTTATCTTGATTTAGATTTGGATGTAAAATCGTTCGACGATTTTTTTGATAGGTATGCTTTTTTAATAGGGTAACGGCCTATATTCAAAATAAATTATTACTAGTCAGTCAGCAGTGTTTTAAATTATTAAATTGTAGACTAAAAAGTTACTTGACGTTATCTACGAATGACGTCTCTTCGTACATATGTTTATTGTTTTAAGACAAATGTTAATTAAAATATCACTGTGTTTTTAGGGTTCCGTAGCCAAAATGGAAAAACAAAATCCCTAAAGTTTCGTCATGTCCGTTTGTCTGTCTGTCGGTCTGTCGGTCCGTCCGTATGTCACATTTTACCCAAAGACTACTTAATGAATATTAATGAAATTCGGTGAAAAGGTGCCTTGTAGCAGCCGCTACTTAGTTTGATAGCTAAATAATAATAATAAACGGGGGGCACTCCGTACATGTAACAGAAGCTGATTTTTTTTTTCAGCAAATATTAACGTGTGGCACATCATTCGACAGGTCTTTTAAAAACATTTTAAGGTTTCTTACATTTTTTTTTGATTGAGCGAATATTTTTTGGAAATAATCGCTCCGAAAGTTGCATAAATTGTGCCCCCCCCCCTAACTTTTGAACTGTGTGACCACAAAAGTATGAAAAAAAATCACAAAGGTAGCGCTTAGTAAATACTTTTAACTAAAATTATTTTGGACATGATCGGATATACCGTCATTGAGTTATTGCTAAAAAACTGCGTTTCTCAACAAAAGGGCGTAAGTGCCATGACCATACGCTCTTCTGCTGATGCATTTATTTTAGCTGCGGAACCCTACACTGAGCATGGTCCGACATGCTCTTGCCCGGTTTTTATAGTTTCTTCAGCTTACAGACGTTTTGCAGCATTGTTGAGCAAAGCCTAACCCACCAAACCCACTTTTTATATCGCATTATTGTGCCGGGCAGCAGTTGTTTAACGTTATATAAGAACTTGAACTTTGTTATTTCTTACTTGCTGAGCTGTGATAATTTTCCTTTTAATTGCGTCATTATATACTATTACCCCCATTTTTTTCACATCTTCAAAAACAAACATTTAGTTGGCAGGGGGGACACTTAACTGTAACAATAATTTTCGCCTTAAAGCTTAATATTTTACAAACGGATCCCTAAATCGCAAAATGAAATTCATAACGCCGTAATATTTTCAGAAGACCTATATAATGATACTCTAGACGATGGGGTAAGTGATAAAAAAATCACATCCCCGATTTACGTGTAGGGGATGTGAGTTTTTGTGTGTGAGTGAGGTAAAAAAAAAACAAGGTTTTATTTCACCACTTTGATGGCTTAAGTAATGTGTACATGCATGCAAAATTACAACTTTCTAGTACCTATTAACAGACTCTGAGCTAAGTTCGAACGGATATAGCGAAACTATAAGGGTTCCGTTTTGCTATTTTGGCTACGATACCCTAAAAATGCTCAAAATTACAAAAACAAAAACCTAGGTAATAAATTTGACCTATTCCTTGTGTCCTTTTTTTTGTCTAATTTTAGTTCCTCATTTTATTAATTATTGTTATTGTATATAATTAGTTGGCATAGCAGTGGCCCTACTTTTTGATTTTTGGTATGTAAATGTAAATAACCTAAATAAATAAATACTTATTCGTCTGATACAAATCTACAAAAATTGGTAATAAATATTGGTACCTAATAATGGATAAATGCTAGAAAGCAATTAGGGTTGTTAATGAGTTACACAGTGCTAATTGGGATGTCTTATCATATCAAGATCTCAACATATTACAAGTTTTATAATTACTCGTATAACTACATATAGGTAATTGTATCAATTTATCCAAGTTTATGATAGGGGTACCAGCTTGCAAATTAATCTTACGTCGATATGAAGTCTATGTATAAAGTTGTTAAAATGTACTTAAATAAACACTGAAATTAGGAAACGGTTGGGGGTTAGGCTTTGCTCAACAATGAGCGTCTTTAAGCTGAAGAAACTATAAAAACCGGGCAAGAGCATATCGGACCATGCTCAGTGTAGGGTTCCGCAGCTAAAATAAATGCATCAGCAGAAAAGCGTATGGTCATGGCACTTACGCCCTTTTGTTGAGAAACGCAGTTTTTTAGCAATAACTCAATGACGGTATATCCGATCACGTCCAAAATAATTTTAGTTTAAAGTATTTACTAAGCGCTACCTTTGTGATTTTTTTCATACTTTTTTGGTCACACAGTTCAAAAGTTAACACACAATTTATGCAACTTTCGGAGCGATTATTTCCAAAAAATATTTACTCAATCAAAAAAGAAATGTAAGAAACCTTAAAATGTTTTTAAAAGACCTGTCGAATGATGTGCAACACGTTAATATTTAAAAAAATCAGCTTCTGTTAAATGTACGGAGTGCCTCCCGTAAAAATATTTATTATTATTATTTAGCTATCAAACTAACTAACTACAAGGCACCTTTTCACCAAATTTCATTAATATTCATTAAGTAGTCTTTGAGTAAAATGTGACATACGGACGGACCGACAGACAGACAGACAGACGGACATGACGAAACTATAAGTATTTTATTTTTGCCATTTTGGCTACGGAACCCTAAAAACACAGTGAAATTTTTATTAACATTTTGTATTAGAACAATAAACAAATGTACGAAGATCCTACAATTGACGTCATTCGTAGGTAACGTCAAGTAACTTTTTAGTCTATATTTTAATAATTTAAGACACTACTGTACTGACTGACTAGTAATAATTTATTTTGAATATAGGTCGTTACTCTATTAAAAAAGCATACCTATCAAAAAAAGCGTCGAACGATTTTACATCTAAATCTAAATCAAGATAAGAATCATTCCGGTTCTGCCAACATTCTGATAAAAAAAAACGCTTTCAATCGGTCCAATCGTTTACGTTGGCGGTTAAAACACAGGTATAAAAAGATAGAGCCTTAAACAAGGTTCTGAGCTCGAATTTAAATTTAAACGAGTTTTTAGGGTTCCGTAGCCAAAATAGCAAAACGGAGCAGTTATAGTTTTACCATGTCCGTCCGTCTGCAGGTTAGCTCTGTGAGACTATTAGTAGGTACAATTTGTAATTTTGCATGGATGTATATATTACTTATGCCCACAAAGTGATAGATAATATACAATCTTAAAAAAAATCGGGTACCTCCTTAAGAGTCCGGCTACACACAGCAACTTGCACGCGCAAACGCAAACAGTTTGTGCAACATTTGCGCAAATAACTGCATGGTGTATAAACGATAACGACTTGCATACGCTAACAATTTGTGCAAAAATTGTCAAAAATTGTTTGCGCGTGCAAGTAGCCGGACCCCTACACGCTCCACGCCCAATTTTATTTGCACAAATATTTGATACAAACGTTTGTCTACCGTCTTCACATACCTACATGCTTATTTGTGCAAGCTAACTTTGAACAAACTAGTGGTTTATGCAAGCCATTGATGCGGTTTACAATTTTGCCGGCTTAACGCACATGCTTATTGTACAAGCAAGAGTTTGTGCAAATAAGATTGAACGTGTAACCGGGGTATTGCATCTAAAGTGTGGATGTGATTTTTTTTGTCACCTGGGGTAGGTGACAAAAAAAATCACATCGTGTGGGGTATCATAATTTAAATCTGTGTAAGCTCATCGAGCCAGATAATGTTTCCATATTTAAAACTGACACCGAACCGTCCAATTAACCACCTCAAATTATTTAATAACACCTAGAAACAGCTTGTAATTAAAGAGGTCCATTACTGCGTTGCAGATATTTGTTTAGTAAGTAAAATGGTTATTTTATTTTAGGTACACCGTGTTTTATGAAAACAGAAATGAAGCCCAAGTTCAGCACTTAACGATATCCTGTTACACATTGTAAACATGCATAAGAAGCTCTTAGTATTAGTACAGGCCACAAAGCCGGTATAATACCAAATTGAGTGGTATTGTTCTATCTTACTTGAGGGCTTACCCACATATATCTATTTTATTTTAAGATAATACTATAGGGATACCGGCAACGCTATACCGAGAGTACAGAAACCAACCTTTGTACGTATTTGCACGCGTGACGTTCACATACAGACATCGTTCTTGGATATGAATCGAAGACCATACATCTGTGCACATTGTAGCAGGCAATCCTGTGGGGGGGGGGGGGCAACAAGACTTTTTTGGCCTAGGTTCCTTTTTTCAGCTTGCGGGCTAACTTTTTTAAAACTGTTTTTTTTACATAAATTATACCAGTCACTGCCCTACAAGGGAGGAGGAGGGAGGGGGGGGAGACCTCTTCCATATGAGCTGAGTCAGGTCCCGAAGAAAAGAGTGACATTTACGCTCGCCAGCTCGCTGCATATGAAGTCCATGCGTGAGTCGAGCTGGCGAGCGCAACGCGACCTTAGAAGCCATTGAACAAGCTAGGGACCGCAGTGCAATTAAAAGTTCTGCGCAATGGGCGACTCAGCGTGGTCTCATAAATCATTGCGCAAACAGAAGGGCCTATAGCGAATTTGAAAGTATTGCGCGAGCTGGCGAGCGCCACGTGAATTTAGAAGCCGGTAGAGCGAGCTGGGCCCCAGCGTAGTCTTATGTGTCACGGCACGAATAAGAGGGCCAAGTTCAATCATCAAAAGTACTGCTTTAACTTAGAAATCACTGCGCAAGTAGCGCGTAAGAAAAGTTATTGCAAGCACAGCGTTCAGTTTGAAACCAATGGATGAGTTGGAACCGCAGCGCGACAAAAGTCACAGCACGAGCAGGGGAGTTCAGCGGGAAACTTAAAATGTTGTATAGTAATTTCTATAGGCGTTTCTAGCCAATTAATTAATTATTACAATATTTGCATTTTTTAAACATAGAAAATTTAGAAGTCAAGACCCAGAAATCGAACCCCCATCGTAGACTGCGCAGATGGTATTTCTGTGTGCCATCCCGGCGCCGGAATCGAACCATCTATTGGGGCTATGTCTCTAAATAAAATAATAAAATAAATAAATAAACCTCAAATTCTTCCTTTAACACGCAGCGTGAGCCCAACTCGCGCGCAAGAAAGATAGAAGAATTTAACTTGTGGGTCTGGACTTCAAATATTTCTATCTTTCAAAAATGCAATTATTGTATAAACTTAAAATTCACTTCAGTAGTGGGCCCAATGCAACCTTAAAAGTCACTGCTCAGACAGAAAGGCGTGGCGCAAAAGTAAAAGCTCCTAAGCGATCAGGATAAACCGACATACTTAAGCATTGTTGATTTTTGCAAAGCGTTGGATTAGGTGAAATGGCCAATGTTGTGGAAAACACTACACTACACACCTAACACCTCGTGCACCTGCTCAGCGAGCTCTACGAAGGAGGAACGGCTTCAGTGTGGACAGATGACCTCCTCTTAAACAGTTTCCACCCCAGTGCGGGCGTACGACAGAGATGCATAGTATCCCCTTTTCCGTTTAACGTCTACACCGAGCTTGTAATGAGAATCACTCTCGTACAATTCGGAGATGATATCACCTTGTGGACCTTATGGAGGAAGAATAACTTCTCAAAATCGAGCGCATAGCTTTAAAAATAAATCAATCTTAGACCAAGACTATGATAGTTGACCACGCCAACGACAATTCGCCCGAATTTACTCAAATTGCAAACTGCAATGTGGTCCGGACCTAATGTACGTGGTGTACCTTGGAGCCTTAATATCAAACAAAAGTGGCTGCGTAGATAAAGTAAAATGACGTAGGACCATAACTAGAACTGCGATGTAGAAGTTAAAGAGAGTATAGAGGAATCGAAACATTACCAAAGTCTGTGGCTTTGGTAATGTTGCGATTCCTTAGTCAGGTTGGTGCGAACACTGATATTCCCAATTTTCATTATGGGGCAGAGACGTGGACAGTGTGCGAATTAGAAAGGAGGAAGATAGACGCTCTAGAGCTGTGGTGCTTAAGAAAGATGCTCGGGATATCTTGGACTGATTTAATTATGGGGCCTTTTCTTTCCTGTACTCCATTACAATATTTTACCTGACCTTTACTAAGTTGTAGTGGGACCGATGTATAAATTTTATCGACAATATTTGGTAGGTACTTAGTCATTCAGGCTCGTTCGCCCGTATTTATGTATGTTATATTATTATGTATGTAATATTCTATATTACCTCATATCTCACAAACCTCTGAACGGATTTATACAATCTTGTCCGCCCAAGTGTTCTTAGATAAGTGACATTTGAAAAAACAAATAAGGCGGCTCGGCTGTGAGATGTCAAAATAAAAAGGTGGAAAAAAATGTTTAGAATAAAAGATGCAACCTGGTCTTAACTTCAAGCCATTTTAAGGTAAATAATCCCGTATAATAAATAGTTACAAATTAAAGGACTCCCATAAGCATTTCAAAAAGGTATAGCCTTCTTAGCTGTGAAAGTTTTCCTTTTAAATTACTATATATAAATACTACTACCGTGATTGTTTTCACATACTCAACATCAACCATTTAGCTGGTAGGGGGGGGGGGAGGACACTTGACTCTTACATAAATTTGCATGCATTGCCATTTTGGCTACGTAATATATAATATATAAAATAGTTATTTAATATATAATAGTTAAAAACCATTCAATTTTTAATTTTCAGTACTTGACATTAGCTGTGATAAAATTTAGTTGTTACATTCTACAGCTGCTAAAAAGTATTAAATAAGAAATAAAATAAAAATAACCCGTCTGCACAAAAAAGTTGGAAACAAGATCCCCTACTATTATATATATATTTTTTATTACAATCGTAATAGTGTGACATTCCAATATTTAAGTTATCTATATGTTTTTTAATGCGGCATTGGTCTCCACATTACTAGCAATCTTGATTACCCCTTCAGCTAAGATCAAAGGCTTCACTTAGGAGTGGGTTCACGTCAGTATTATAATGAATAGGATTCAAACCCGCGACCTCACGATTGCAAGTCCGATGCCATAGCCATTGGGCTATCGCCGCTTCTAATGTGCATAAGTTGGCAATTTTTAAAGATCGAATGTTGTTTAAGTAAAATGCTACTTATAGCATCATTGGTTCGGAGATGCTGTAGTCTAGGGAGACCGTATCGCTGATACGGCTAATATGGCGGTAGCTACGTCGTCAAGAATCAAGAGTTTTTCTGTGTAGGTTGTGTTCTGTACTCTCGATTTTCTGTGTTAGGTAAACACAACATAAAATCCTCCTTATCTTGGGTACATGATGCATGGTTAATAAATTAAGAGGTCTATTATGTTTTGTCTCGTCGCCATGTTAGAGATGTAATCTATAGATACTAATATTATAAAGCTAAAGAGTTTGTTTGAATACGATAATCTCAGGAAATACTTGTTCGAATTGAAAAAATATTTTTGTGTCAGATAGCCCATTTATCGAGGAAGGCTATAGTAAGCTATATAATATCAGGCTATGATCAAAGCGAGCAACACTTATAATTATTCCTTTTGAGAGCTTTCGTTGAATGCGCTGCGTAAACGGTTAAAGTTACACAACAATAATGTATGACTGATTTGTTCCTCTTAAAAAGTTCTGAAAAAAAATTGCGACGGCAAATGCCTATCTTATAAGGGGAACCCACTATTTCCTTTTGAATGGAAATCAAATTTGTTCTAAAAAGTTCTAAAATAAATATACATTATTTGCGAAAGTGTTGTAATAAACATAGTATTAACCCTTATCCAAATAAATACGTTATTCATCACAAATATTTAATTTTGAACAAAACTGCTTTGACTTTGTTTGATTTCAATGAATATCTTATAAAATATCATTGTCTTAAAATATTACGCAACAAAATCAGGCGCGGATCCAGAACTTTGTTCAGGAGGGACAAGTCGGAACAACTATTAACAACTCAGCTCAACTGGTCAAGTGTGAGTTGTTAGCGTAACAGGAGGGGGGCGGGGGGTTGGGGATTAAATTCAACATCGTACATTAACCATCACCGCCAAGGGGATGGGGGGGGGGGGGGCAAATATGCCTGTCAAAACACACGAGTCCAGTGTCAACATTTTTATCAATCAAATCTGCTGGGAGGCGAATAATGTGCGAGGTGGGCAGGGCACGGTACCAAGTCCAGCCAGCAGCTCTGCGAGGCAAGCCGCGCGGCATGGTCCTTATGGAACGGTTGTGTTTAGCAAACTGTTTTTAGGGTTCCATAGCCAAAATGGCAAAAAGGGAACCTTCATAATTTCGTCATGTCCGTCAGTCTATATGTCCGCTTGTCACCGGCATTTTACTCAAAGACTACACAATGAATATTAATGACATTTTGTGCATTGGTGTCTTGTAGAATCCCCTATTTAGTTTGATTGTTAAATTAAAAAAAATAAGAGGGGCAAGCTAAACATGTAACAGTAACTAAACCATTTTTTTATGGTCTTTTAAAAATAATTTAAGATTATAAGATTTTTTTAAGATTATAACTAAATATTTTCGGAAATAATCGCTCCCAAAAATACATAAATTGCGTTCTTTTATCTTTTAAGCTTTGTAACCAAAAAATATGAAAAAAATCACAAAGTTAATGCATTAACAGTTTTTCGGCAATAACTCAAAGACGGCATTGAGTTATTGTAGAAAAACTGTGCTTTTTAACAAAAGGGCGGAACTCATGTATTCGTGCAATTTTGAACATGTTATATTTTCAGATGTTATGCATTTATTTGTAATAACATTTCATTTTCATTTATTTCATTTCATTTATTCATTTCATAAACAATATTTTACAATTGTGTTTGAAATACATTAATACACATAAGTTAATAATTACTAAAACATAGAATATAATTAGGTAGGTACACATTAACATAAAAATCATAACTATCGAATTTGCATAAATTGAATAAATAAATCAAATACTAGCATTATTATATTATCAAAAACAATTTCAATTAAAAATTAAATAAATAATGATATTAATCTAATGTCAATGATCTAATGTCAAATAAAAATCTTTTATGTCAATTTCATGCAAATTCTAATGTCAATTAAAAGATAAGTCAGTAAAGTCATCTACACTATAAAAAGATTTTTCTAACAGGAAGGCTTTTAGTCTTTTTTTAAACAAATGTGTTAAATAAATATCTTTTTTTAAATCGATGGGTAGTTTGTTAAACAATTTTACGCTCTGATATAACGCACTATGTTTTGTTATATTCATAGTAGGTATAAAACGATGCTTTAAGTTCTTTAGGCGAGTGCTTTCCCTAACTAATCTTTCATCCGCAGTTTCAAACGGCTGCTACTACCCTACATTGAGCATAGTTCGACATACTGTTGCCTGGTTTTTAGGGTTCCGTAGCCAAAATACCAAAAGGAAACCCTCTTATTATCGTCATGTCCGTCCGTCCGTCTGTCTGTCCATTCGTATGTCAGATATATTTTATTAAAAACTACACAATGTATATGGATGAAATTTCAAGTGACTTATTGTGTAAGTCGCTACTTAGTTCCGTAGTTTAACAAAAAATAATGAAACATAATGAAGTTTTTGCTTTTTAGTAACTTTTTATTTAATTTGGAAGTCGGTTGAAAAAAAAATATTTTTCACTTTTTAGTCTATTGGTTTGTAGTTGATTTATGTTACGTTAACATAATCCAAACTGCTCATTTCTTTTTACAAAAAATTGCGTTTTGCGATACAAGGTTGTTGATTGATTGAGGAGTTCACCTGATACTAGGCCATCAGTTCCATTACATGATTTGACGGAGGCGAAGAATTAGATATCGGACACGGTACTCCGATCGCAACCCGCAATATTTATTATAGTTCCGCTGGTCATCTGTGGTCTTCATCATCAGTTCCATTTCACTCAATGGTGTTTTTTAAGAGTAAATGCTCGAATTACAACAAAATATACCCAAATTACTATCGGTGTGGCTTTAATATTTGAAGAGTTCCCTCGATTTCTCCAAGATCTCATCATCAGATCCGAACTTTGATCACAATGGGACCAATCTGGAAGTATACCCTTTTAAACACGAAAATATTTTTTTTTAAATCGGTCTAGACGTCTGCGAGTAATCGGATAACAAACATTAAATAAAAATACAGTCGAATTGAGAACCTCCTATTTTTTGAAGTCAGTTGAAAATGCCCCTTTGTTTATGTCGCTTAAAAACCTTAACAATTGAAGGTTAAATGAATATAATTTTAAGTCGTACAAAACAATATTGCTGCCTAGGTATATTGGTTTTTAAATTTCTCTTAGATTTACATTTCACAAATTGGTCTATTATTTTACCATCAACAGAATTTATTTACATACATTTTAATACAATTTACAAACAACCATTTGAATTTATCCTACATATTTAAATTGATAAAAACATATGAAAATGTTGCCATTTAAAATTATTCCAAAAGTTTCGATGATGAAATAAAAATTGAATCTCAAGCGAAATGTATAGTCAAATTAAGTACGTACTACGTACTGAATAAATATAAATGTAGGCTTTTGATTTTAAAGGTATAATTACCTAAATTCGTGTAAAAAGTAACATCTTGAAATGTGGTGATATTTCTAATTACTCATATCAATTTCTTATTAACACTTATTTATCAATTGAGCAAATTTCATTCTAAAATTTTATTCATTAAAAAATATATCTTTATACGTCCTC
This sequence comes from Herminia tarsipennalis, assembly GCA_945859575.2. NCBI lineage: Eukaryota > Metazoa > Arthropoda > Insecta > Lepidoptera > Erebidae > Herminia > Herminia tarsipennalis. Next base: position 16,121,747 of record OX243840.2, read on the forward strand.
AATAATGTAATCGGATTTTGCACCACTCATGTTATTTGCCGCTGCTCAAATAAGACAAAAATAAAACACTATAAACAAGCCATTAAGTACAATGCAATGAGATTGGGCACTACAATAATTGCTGAAATACAACCATACCTTTCTGTTACACATTGTATCTGAAAAAAAATCTTGATTAACTCATTCAAAATCACAAAAACTGTTTACCAAAATGCCCAATGGACGTGGCCGAGAATTACATCCGTAGTTGTGGCAATCCATGTATTTGTCGTAAGTAACAATTTAAGGGAATATTGACGGAGGCAGTGGACAGGGCTAATCAGGGGCGGGCGGCCGCTCTGGGCCCGTTACCATCGCAACCGGAATTACCGCCTCCAACTATTTACTCATGAGTTACTTCTACAAACTAACTGGTTTAATTTAAGACAGAATCTTAGCTTTGTGACGTACTAAAGATGTTGGCGAAGGGGGTTCTGACGTGATATTGAAGACTATCTTTGTGCTTTTATCTGTAGATATAGTAGGCTTGTTCATGACCAGTCGATTATTTATTGACGTTTTTAAATTCAAAATCGATTTGTTTTTTTTTTGTTTTGTAAATTAATAAGTTACTAAGCTAGTGGTCTTAGTCAAAAATGTGATTTAGGTCAAATTATTATTGACTAGTATAAGAGACTAAGATGTACTTATTAGTCAATAATGATTTGACCTATATTACATTTAAATTGAAAATTAAACATAATATAAGCGTTCATCGATGCGTATCATTACCGTTTAAGCATATACATGTACGACATCGATAGGTCAAAGGTGTATGCCCTTAAAATCAAATTCGAATTAAATGTAGAACATGAACGATTTATACTTCTATGCCATCATTCTTTTTTTAAACATACAAATTCAAAATATTTCGCTTACTTATTTTTCTACTAACAATGAGTTATTAATTTCTTGTTCAAGCAACGAAATGGCAGAAAACTTTTTCATTTTAATGTCCTAAAGGAATTTAGGTTTGAAATTAATAAAAGCTGGAATGTTCTCAATATCGAATGGTTGCCGTTGACAACTTCTTAATTGAAAAAAAAAAAACTGGACAAGTATGAAACGGAGCTGCTACCGGGTTTCGTATACCTGTCTAATGTTTATCTTTTATTATATAATGTCTAGATACCTAATCCGGCATCTAAAATTTAAGCAAAGAACTGTCAAAAAGTACGGTCAAGTGGACGTACTTTTTGACAGGTAAAAGCCGCTATCAGAATGTTCTTTCTAGCCGTAGTTAATCTAGCGCGCCATTTTTCTCAGTGTTACCATTATAATAAAGTTAAATATCCTACTACTTTGTGAAATGAACCTGATATTAACGCTGGGAATATAAATTATGTACAGGTACAAGTTGACGGAGTACCAACTTAAACCTACACAACAACACTGCAGCCTTATTCAAGCATTATTATAAGTACCTATTTAATCTTAAATTTTTCTCAAAAATTAAATTTATTTGTTCGTGTTTAATTTTATTAGTATTATGTAAACCTAAGCACGGTTATTTTGTCTATATTAACTAAGGTTAGGGTTTGTTACACTTTTGTATCATAAATAATCAGAAGGAAACCCACAACCACTTTTCGACAACGATTTTAAAAGCAATCCTTTAAAATGGTTAAGACGAGCTTTTATGTAAATATTTAATTAAAAAGTTTTTATAAACAGTAGGTACTTTTATCTGTATTCGTAATGGTACTTGGCAACACTACTAGTCTTTAAAAAAACCGCACGTCAAATACCGTAGCTTAATTTTTTTATAGGCTTCTTGAGGGAATGCTCCATCTAGTTATTATCTAATCAAAGTGTTTAGTTTGAAGTGGTAAAAATGGCGGCAAACTGACATGTCGCTATTTTTACAGCTCCGTGTTTAATGTGTAAAACAGTGTAAAATATACTTGAAATATGTGATAGCTGGACAGGAACCAGACTTTGTGATTAAAAAAAGAAAACTAGAAAGAAAATAAACTGGCGGATGCATAGAATTTGCGAGCCATAATCCGTAGCGAATAAAATCGGAGGGTCTACCTTTTAAAATGGCCATAAGCTAGCCGAGTCATGCAAAAAAAAAAAAAATTGTCGGAAAGTTTGTGAACTGTATTACCTACAGGTATCATACAAATAAAACACAATACTATACTCTATCTCTGGTACGTATCTAGTACTCTAAGCTATTTTTTTAAAGATAAAATGTCATTAATTCAATTTAAATATACATCTAAGCTAATATGTATTAAATTTTAGGGTTTTTGAGGAGAAATAAAGAACATTATTATGTTAGTGATACGTAAAATAAACGTAATTTGAAGCCTTCCTAAACCTAACGTCTCTTTGTCCTAATTTTGAATGGTCTATCTATTTATCAGATAGACAACTGAAATTTTCATAAAATATATTAGGGATACCTTTTGAAGGGAGTTTCGCAACAAATAACCAGAAACGTCTTTTGTTTTCGCTCTTATTGTAAAAACGTACGTACTTTTATGCACGTGTACTCATGTAACATGCCAAAGTGTCACTTAGGGAATTGTAGATACTCCTATTCGAAGTTGCGGTACCCTAAAACATCGACTCCGCTTTTGTAAAAAATACAATGGCCATTAACTGAATATGAACTCATAAACTACATTAAAAATAATAATTGTCTGATACTCGTTAGTTAGTGGATTGTAGGGATAAAAAAATGCACTGATCGTTTAACGAAAAGCTGTGAACCATAAATACTGGTTTGGCTTTTTAGATTTTGATGATTGCAAAGAGTACTTTGATATATTATTGATTATTTTGTAGGACTTGTAAAAATAACTGACGATAACTAGTTGTGGAAATTAAGTAGTGGTCGAATGATTGTATAAATCGTTACTGAATATTATGCTATCCTTGTCATTTCAAGGTGCATGCAACAAAAATACCTTTGAGAGTGCCATAAAGTTAAGTTAATTATGTACTCCGGGCAGCATCGACTAAGCTGCGTGCCCTGCTTAAGTCAGGTATGTAAGCGAACTATTCCGCAAAGGAAATAGCTGTTGTCAACTATAATCACTGCCACATTAATAGTATACGTAAGTATATGTTTTTTGTCGTGTTTTAATTAATTTGAACATGGAAGAGAGGGAAGATGACTGCCATCAGTATATGATCCAGGATTTTGTTATGGCCGGATAGGGAAGAGTTATGTAATGAGAAGATCAGAAGATCATATGACCAGATAGGTACTAGATATTAATACCGATCTGACGAAACGAGGAGACCTCTTCAAACCTGGATGTCCGTAAAATAAATAACGACCTCAAGAAAGCCCAAGTAACAGATTCGACGACCCAAAACCGACGTATTTTATAGAAGGATGACGAGAAGAGCCGACCCCAAATGTAATGGGATAACTCTAGGCGCAGAGAGAGACAAAGACAGAAAGAGAGAGAGCGCGAGAGAGAGAGAGAGAGAGAGAGAGGGGGGGGGCTTGAACCTAATTTTTTTAATTGAGATTTGACCCTCTGAGGATACGTAAGGAAAATCTCTCTCACACTGAAGTACTCATATTCTTTTAGGGGTGTCGCAGGTGACTTTATAAACATACAAGTTATGGACACAAAGAACACTCAGAATCGGAACAACTACTTGTGAATCATACAAAGTGGTGTCCCGTGTGGGAATCAAACTCACGACCTCTTGCTTAGCAGTTGGACACACTCCCACCGCGCCACAGAGGCAGCCAAAGGTGACCTTTCTTTTGAGATATAAGGTCGTAGGCCAAGGTGCTTTACGCAAACGTCACAGGCAACGCCATGTTCAGTTCATGTGTAATTTAATAACAAGAATCATCAATCACTTTACTAAATGGTACTTGTATGTTAACATCCGCCATTTTTTGGTGTCGTAAGTCGTGTTATTTCCATATGGTTTTGCGTGACTCAAGAAGTGTTCGTTCGCTGTATATGACATTGATGACGTTATAATAATAGCTTCGAGCCTATTTAACTCGTGTGGTATTGTAATTGAAATAAAGTAAAAAGATTCTCGTATACAATGTTTAGAAATCTACGAATCTAAAAATCAATCAAACGAATCATATATAATTTGTATTGAATAAAAACCTGGCAAGTGCATGTCAGGCTACGCACAATGTAGGATTCCGTAGCTCCTAGTATAATAATGCGGTATAAGAAGCAGGTTTTCTGTTGTTTTTGTTTCATACTACTAACAATATTTATTTTCAATACTAGCTGACCTGCGCAACTTCGTATGCGCCAATTTTCTCCGTTTTTGCAACATTTTTAATTTCTGCTCTGCTTCTATTAGTCGTAGCGCAATGTTATATAGCCTGTATCGATAAATGGGCTATCCAATAGTAAAAGATTTTTTAAATTCGAGCCCGTAGTTTCTGAGATTATTGCGTTCGAATAAATAAACAAACAAATTCTTTAGCTTTATAATATTAGTATAGACTAGCTGTGCCCGCGACTTCGTTCGCGTGGAAGTTGGGTTTATATTAAGGTAGTTTATGTTACAATTTAACTTCTGTGTAAAACATATTGGAAACATGCTCCACAATGCACTGTGGCAGGTGGCAGGGCCCGACCTATGGCAGGGCAAGCCAAGCAAATGCCTAGTGCAGCATAATGAAGGGCGACAAAGTTTATGGCGCCAGACGGTTAGAAGACAAATTATAAAAATTACCAGGCTTAGCACCTCGACAAAAAAGTATTTTACCAAAATGATTTGCATCACATCAAATTATAATTAATATTGCAAATTTCCCCCCCTCCCCCGTCATGCGAGTACTTAGGCGGTTTCGGCTTAAATGAAGCCCGAAACCGCCCAAGTACTTCTCGCGCGAAATTTTGTGTTAAGGCTTCGATTCTGACTCCGAAAGGTCGAAAATTCCGATTGATTTTAAACCTCCGACTCCAACTTCGGCTCCGACACTTTGAAATCGTACGTTTTAATCGGAGGTACCTAGCCGCTCCTTCAAGTTAATTTATACATCTAGTATAGTATTATATTATCTGTGACATAGGTAATAAACGTATGATGGAAAAAAACTCTCACAGATTCCCTATGATCGCGGGTTCGAGTCCTGCCCGAGCGATCTTTTCCGAGTCTAAAGTACACGCACTTTATGTCCGTGTTGTAAAGTCCCCCGCGAAATAGGGCTAGTGTGAGTTATGTTTTTAAAAAATATCCTGTTTTTAAAACATTGCATTTCCGCGGTACTGTGATGCGTGTTCAAACAAACAGACAACATTCAAACGTTTCTGAAAGATATACTCAGATATCTTTTTTTGTGTTTAAATATTTTTTTTCACTCCTTTTAGAAGATTTAAATATTATTTTATAATGCCTACATTGGTGAATAAAAAAATAGGTATGTCAACCTGTCGCAAATTAAGATCATCATTTATTCATATCCCTCTACGTAAGAGTTTCAGATTTTTTTTAAATCAATTTTCCTGATTCTTTTTAATTTGTATTTAAACGCCATCTATTTTCAAAACTGGATAAGTTTCTTTTAATACTTTATGATTTTATATTAAATTATACTTATACTATCATGCATATTAAACGTAGGTAAGCAAGGTATTTACCCTAAAATTATTTACGCGATTAAGACTCGTAATATATATATTTTCTTAATGTGTACAAATCGCGAAAGTTTATCAACATTTGTAGGTAAGCAATTTTGGCACTCAGAAGAAATCGAATCACAGATGGCGCCACGTATTTTATTTTGATATAACACGGACTTAATCTTTCATTTTTTTTACCTAAGCAACTAACATACATAAATTCTAGAAAATATCAAGTAGTTTATTTGTAATGTAATATTGTTTTTCATTTCTACATTCATAACATAATCACGATTCATGCAAAACAATGATAAAGGTGCCTATTGAATGTGATTGATTAATATGAAAATTTGTTAAACAAAGTAAACATGTTAAAGTCGATAATAAAAGCTTGTTTAATAAGTATACATTTAGAAAAATACTTTAAAAAAAGAATAAAAAGAAACACAAAAAGAATACTTGAGAATCGATCCTCCGACCTCACTTGTTGAATACCGCTACTTGTGCCATTAGACCATTTCAACCAGTACAAAAAGGTTTAAATAGCTGATCTTAATAAAATTAAAAACGTTGTGTTTAGCTCCTTATAGTTTTAGAGTGAAGTTATTGTTTCCATGGGTTACAATCTATACATAGATATAATAAAACTGTAAATTTCACGTGTCTGTACATGGCCGAACTTAGTGAAAAAAAATATTAGGAAATGTTCGAAAAGAGTATTCAAACACTTTGCTGCATTTTTAGAAATGTCTGTCTGTCTGTCTGTCTGTCTGTCTGTCTGTTTGTTTGAACACGCATCACGCAAAAACTACCTTACAGATTCGGTTGAAATTTTGCACGTGCAATCTAATAGATGCAGATTAACATTTAGGCTATAAATTATCACGCTTTTTCCCATAGGAGCTAAGCAGTAAGGGATAATGTCTGTAGCAATTTTTCGTTATAAAACAGTAACTACTAGACGGATCTTTATGAAAATTTGCAGTTTTATAGTAAATACTATAGGACATTATTTACATTTTGAATCATTACGCTAACGTCTATGGGGAACGAGTAGCAACGTATTTTTTGTTGCACCATAATGGTTTATCACAAAATTTTCCACAATTAGACATTATCTATAATTGTAACTCATGGAATACATCACTTCACGCTAAAACTATAAGGAGCTAAACACAACATTTTAAAGTTTCATAAGAACAGTTATTTTAACGTGATAAGTAGCGAACAGTATAGCCTCGAAGCTATGCTAGCGGACTTTGACTACTAAGTACCGGGCTCGAATCCGACGTCTGATTATGTTCTTTTTGTATTTTTTTAAATTGCCTTTATCCTTTTTTAATATTTTTCTCAATGTTTTAGTTATTTTTTCGACCGTAAGTAACTTATTTACTTTGGTTATTACTTTTTATATTAAAAATCAAGTAAATTATGCACTTAAGTAAGTTAATTATAGGTATAGCATGCACTGCTGAGAGTAATGAATTAATCGTAGTAGAAATGAAAAACAATATTACATTATAATTAAAAAGTATTCGACATTTTCCAGAAATGATGTGCACGTCTAAAAAAAAGACATTACACACGTAAAAAAAAAACATGTAGCGCCATCTATGAAATCAAATTGTTCACCGTGATCAAATAATTCCTGTGGTGCTCGAGATGAAGGATTTGTTTCTTGCTGAGTGGCAACATTCTTGAAAGTAGATGGCGTTGTATTCAATAACGTTCTATACTTAGTAAAAGAAGTTTTAAAAAGAAACACATTGCTATGATTTTTAGAAATGTTTGTCGGTCTGTCCGTTTGTTTGACCACGCATCACACAGGTGCATCGAGGATCATGTTTTGGGGTTATGGTTGGATATCACGTGTTCATCAATTCAACGATAATGAATGGCTCAACATCGGTCATGTGTGAGTAGTTCGGGTGACGGGAGGAGGGGGGTCGTTGTCTGTCAACCGTACCTTTAGGGATATCTGACATTTTCGCGGGCATGACACACATGACACGCTCTGTGTTTGCTTACTAAAGTGTTACAGCAGTTTTATTATTAGTATTGCGTTGTAACACTATATGAAATACACCCCATTTTTAGCCAAAATGGCATAACAGAACCCTTATAGTTCCCTTATGTCCGTCCGTCCGCAGCTTAGCTCAGAGACTGTTAGTGCTAGGAGGTTGCAACTTTTGCATGAATAAATTACTAACGCCGATAAAGTGAAAGAACAAAATCTTGAAAATCATTATTTTTTTTAAGGGTACCTCTCTTATATGTAAAGTGGGGATGTCATTTTTTTCTCACCTACCTACCCCATCGTGTGTGGTATCATTAGATAGGTCTTTTAAAAAGCGTTTAGGGTTTGTGAAGACTATTTTTAGATTTAAGGATTCCTTTGTGTATAATATTAGGCTTTATAGTGAACATTTTTGTTAAAGTGTCAAATGGTTGATGTTGGGTATGTGAAAAAATTCAGGGTAGTAGTATAAATACTAAAATTATAAGGAAAACTATCACAGTTAAGTACTTAGGCTTTACAAGTTTACGATCACATGAGAAGTAACAACATTTTCGTACAAATTCTATTAAAAAATATTAGGTAATAAGTAGGTTGAAAGAATGAAACAAAAACAACAGAAAACCCACTTTTTAAGCCGCACACCAAACTAACTATCTAAAAGAATAGAACAGATCGATTTTTATTTAGTAAGTATTTAGTCAACAGGACTGTTTCCAACATATTTACACAGAAGTTATTTCGTTACCTGAACTACCTTAATTTAAACCCGACTTTCACGCGAACGAAGTCGCGGGCACAGCTAGTTGTAAATAATGTCTCATTGTGGAAAAAAATGTGAAAAACCATAATGGTTCGACAAAACATACGTTGCTCTTCGCTCCCCATAGACGATAGCGTAATGATTCATAGTGTAAATAATGACCTATAGTATTTACAATAAAACTGCAAATTTTCATGAAGATCCGTCAAGTAGTTATTGTTTTATAACGATAAATAGCTACAGACATTATCCGTTATTGCTTAGCTCCTATGGGAAATAGCGTGATAAATTATAGCCTATATGTTAATCCAGACTTATTAGAATACACATACAAAATTTCAACCGAATCCGTCTGGTAGTTTTTGCGTGATGCGTGTTCAAACAAACAGACAGACAGACAGACAGACATTTCTAAAAATGTATGAATGTGTTTAAATACTCTTTTCGAACATTTCCCAATATTTTTTTTCACTATGTTCGGCCATGTACAGACACGTTAAATTTACAATTTTATTATATGTATAGATAGATATATTGCATTGTTTATGGTTTATGTAAGTCAGAGTAATTTTTAAATATTTTTTATTTAATTTATTTTTATGAAATAATATATGTAGGTATACCTAATATCTTAGGCGATTAAGGCGTTTAAACAAACAAACTCTCCAGCTTTACTAGATTAGTATAGAATAATAAATCAATGCAATAAAAAAAGAAGTTAGGGTTCAAGAAAAAAAAACTGTTGTCTGTGAATTCCGTTTATGGACGATAATATTATGTGATAACGTCTTATGAAAACATTGATGACATAACGCCAGTCGGGGTGCTTCGCAATCAGTCAATAACGTTAGTTCCAATTTTATTTCTTTTCGCTGCAATCGCTATTTGTGTTGCTTAACAACCAGTCAATAACGTAACTTTTTTTTAGAACCTTTTTCGTTAGTTCAAAAACCGATAGACATGCCGTCACGCGTGATCGGCATTATATGAAAAGGGAAGCAATATTAAAACCTAGTTGTCTGTCTTTGTCTTTTTCTACGCCATTCATTTCTGTAAAAGAAATGACATACCATTGACGTCACGCACGATATGAAAGGGTCAGTAATAGTAAAAGTAAATAATAATAATATTTTGAGACAACTCACACAACGCTATCTGATCCCAAACTAAGCAGAGCTCGTACTATTGAAACCAGACAACTGATAAACATACTTAAATATATTTCTAAACACATACATATATTATAGATAAATAACACCCAGACATACATAATAAACCATCGTGCTCATCACACAAAGTTTTATCCTGGGTGGGGATCGAACCCACGACTTCTTGTGTAGCAGTCAGAAACACTCCCACCGCGCCTATTGTATTGTCTGTCTTATTTTTATTTTAAATATAGGTAGCTACTTTTAATTGGCGTTGCTAGCTCGCTCGTATTTAAATAAGAGGCATGCACGGTCTGTTAACGTAACTTATGTATTTTATATAAATGAATAATAGGATACCATTTACTTTATAAATTTCGTTACGGTCTGTTCACCGTTTAGGTAATAGCTGAAAAGTGAACTTCGTTTCCTAGCACCTATAGAATTTAATGTATTCCGTAGCTGGTGAATGGTGGGCGAATTAAAAAAAAGAAAATATGTTTTTGTTGTCGATTTTTTTATCGTTTTTATGAGTATTTTCTTTTTTTTTAATTCACCCCAGTATCAGTCTGGCCAGGAATAATGTAGGTTTCCGTAGTTGTTCATTACAATAATGCAGTCTAAGAAATGTTTTTTTTATTTCCACTTTCGATGCCTGCGTTTCATCCTACGCATTAAATGGCTATACGCAATGGCTCCAATGCAGAGGTATTAAGACGGACTAGCATGTTGGGAATGGAGACATCCTTAATGAGAATTCAGCTGAGATTGAGTGGTCACATACAGAGTACGGATGACATTAGACTGACTGAAGGAAAACACAAACAAGGTGGTCAATATCTGCCTTCTATAGCGCAGATATTGATCTTGCCTTGTCTAACATTAAACGTCATTTAACATCTTGTGACATATCCATTGAATTGTGGGAAGTATTAACCGAAAATCATCAGAGATGGCGTAGAAATGTTCAGAAAGCTGTGACAAACTTTGAAATAAATCGCCTGATAGATCTTGACACCAAGCGCTAGATACGCAAACACCAACCCAAGCCCTCCTATTCTTTCAACTACAATGATACTGATTAGCTGTTCTGCTCTTATTGTGACCGTATTTTATGTTAAAACGAAGTTAGGATAAGCAAGTCATCAAAGAGCTCTTGGTTAAAAGATTCAGAGTACTTAGTCAGGGTCGCTGTCAGCGAATACGGTGGTGACTATTTATACATTTCTATCCGTTATTTATTGTTTACTACGGAACCTTAAAAAAAATATTATTGAAATCAGTCAAGGTGTTTTCGAGTGTTTGCGACAAAGAACACACGACTAGGTACTACTATAAAGATTTTTTAGAAACTTTAATTGTCCATATGAAAATAAAAAAATAGTTTGGCCAGATTTACAAAAAGACGTTAAATATACCGCGTTTGAACTAGCACTTTCGATTATGACATATTTTGTATTTCAAAGCAAAATTAAAACATTTTACCAAAACGCTGTTAATTAGATTATAACAGATATTGAAGCCGTTTGTGCGTAGATTCTTAAGTTAATAAACATCTTAGCTGGCTGCTCAAGTAAAGCAAAAACAGACGTTCAACCCCCTCAACACACAATATCGAGAATACAGCAGGTAACTTTCAAATAATGCGCGCGGGTCAAGTATTCCATGCAACAACACTACAATAACTGCATGTAGAAAGTATTTTTACATGATAAAGGTGGAGTTGTAAAAATAACGACAGGTCAGTCTGCTGCCATTTTTACAACTCGGCCGTTGTTGCCATCCTTGTTACTTAAGTATAGTCTATACTTATGTGACAAGGATGGCAACAACGGCCATTTGATTTTGTCAAATGACCTTCTAAATGTCAAAAATCAAAAAGACGCGTATTTTTGTACAGTGTCCTAATAGGTACTATTTAATACCGTATCAGTGTACTATGTCCATGGGTGCGTAGCTCGAGTGAGGTACGTATGAAAGTTACCATCTGTACCTTCGGTATTTTGTGTCACAACTCGTAGCGAGGCTAATTTACTAAATTATTCAACTAATTATTTAATTTAAATGTCTCGTATCCCTGCGAAACTCTGCGCCTTACGATGTTAACTCCCGTTATACAAATACAGACACCGAAATGTTGGCGTATCTTGAACTTGATAAATACAATTCTATATAGTTTGAGGCTAAAATGGATGAATGCACTTTTTTACTATAAACGTAGTCGTCGCACTGTGCAATTCGGTTGAAACATCGGGAAATCGGGGAAATTAAATATGTTTTTTGGGCATTAATGAATCCTGCTAATTGTGCCTGTTATTATATGTAAAGGGTATCTTGTTTCCGTCTTTTTGCAGGTGGGTTTTTTAATTTTTACCCGACTGTAAGGAAGGGTTATTTTTTTCACGCGTATCTTGTATGTATGTATGTAATATTCTTTATTACCTGTATCTCACAATCCACTGAACGGATTTATACAATTAAGACGTCGTTAGATTCGTATTGATCACCCAAGTGTTCTTAGTTAAAAGACGTTTGAAAAAAACAAACACGGCGGCTATGAGATGTCAAAATAAAGAGGTGTGAAAAAAAAAGTGTTTTTGAATACTGCAATATGGGTCTCAAATAAAAGGGCTTTTCTTAAGCATTTCAAAATGGTTAAACATGATTATGAACGTAATAAAAAAAGTTAGTTAGCAACCATTTTTTTTTCAATTTTCAATACTTGGCAATAGCTGTAATAAAAGTTCATCATTCTACAACTACTAAAAAGTATTAAATAAAAAATACACTGCACTAAGTTCATCGAGATTCATTAATGCCTCCGACTGCATGAAATTATATAATTATGTAAGGGACCTTGTTTCCATCTTTTTTGTGCAGGCGGGTTTTTTTATTTTTATATTCGAGTTTAAATATATTTTTAATTTTTTTTATTTACGTTGTTTTTTAGCATATTTACCCAACATGATAGATTTGAAGATTTTTGTATATATTGGCGCCAAAATTACGCCATATGTTTTTTATTTTATTTTAAAGTACCCAGTGTCACTCTCACAATTAACACAAATCTAACGACACCTCTCAAGGTAAAATCCATTAAGCGTTTAGGATCTAGCGCGTGCCAAATAAATATACATACATACACTTGAAAAACATAACCCTCCTTCTTGTTCAGTTGGGTAAAACTACTTAGAGTGTTAATTTAATCAACGTTTACTCATGTACCTAGTGTTTAGTTTTCCATTAAACATTGATTGTAGCGGATACGTGAAGACGGCCTGTGTATTAATTTCCCTAATTGCTACATGCCGAAGATTTTATTGAGGTTGTATAGCAGGTCATTTATTAAATTAATTCTATGGGTAAAATCCCTGTTACTGAAGCTTTGTTAAATCGGTTCTACGTCTGTGTATTATGTGTATTGTTAAATATATCTTATTTTGTTCACTTCATTAAGTGCAAAGCATATTAAGTTTTGTTTGGCATCAAAAGAACTGAAAGCTGTCACCCAATATTTAAACAACATAAAATCTTAACTCTGCCATCAATTTATATATTGGAAGCATCAGTCTTTGTTAAGAGTAACCCTCACTTATTTAGTAAGAAATCAGAAATAGTAAGCCGTAATCGCAGGGATAACAGTAAATTGTGTGTGCATCCTGCAAAAACTGCACTGCTTCATAAAAGCATAATTTGTAAAGCACCAATAATTTATAATAAAATACCAAAACAAATTAAAGAATTGAATATTGACCAATTTAAAAGCACTTAAAAAAAAATTTTAATTGATAAATGCTACTACAGCATTGACGAATTTTTAAATGATAAATCTTTATAAAATGCCAATTATGTAATAATCATTCAATTCTTAATTTGATTTTCGTTCTATTCATTTAATTTCTAACTTTATTATTGACATGTCCTAATTGAAAATCAATTTATTGTTATGTATTTTTAATTATGTTACCTATTTACATTTTATTTAATTTTACTTATTGACATTAAATGGTTATGAATATCAATTTTATTTATATAATTTAATTATTATTGATACATTTACATAGCAATGAATTCATTTTTATAATTTTTTTAAATGACTACTTTAATTATTTTGTTACTCTTTTATTAATCTAATATTAAAATATTCAATAATACTAACATTTGTACGCCAGTAAATGGCAAGATATGGCTAGCACTAAATATATTTATAAAAAACACCAATGTAATGTACCCATATTTGAACAAATAAATGCTATTTCTATTTCTATTCTATTCTATTTCTATTTAAGAATACCGTGTACATCATTATGTATGTAAAATCATTCAAATTACATTTTTTTTATGAAAGTACAACTAGTTTGTGAGTCGTTTTTCGATATCTGCGACGGTCATTGCTCAACATAATATTTCTACTGATTTGACAACTATCTATTTCCCACCTTACCATACTCTTCTTTAATATATTAAAAGCCCAATTTTATTAGCCCAAAAAGAACAAGATATATCTTGTTCTTTTTGGGCTAAAAATAACAAAATATCACTAAATACTATAAGCGAGGGAGACACTCTATACTTCTACCATTATATTCCATTTAATGCGTAATAAAACAATCTGTGATAACCCTGACGCAAAATATTATAACGTTAATTACTCTAAGATTGTACGTTCCGACAGCCCTAAATTTAATTTATATCAAGGACTAGATGTGTTATAACTAACAACAATACAAATGCGGAAGAATAAATGCGATATGAAAAATTATATAAATCGCAATTTGAAGTTTTAAAAGTACTTCTTAATTTTTTCTTTACTTCGTACTACCTACATGTCGTTCAATTTTATGTGAATTTTAAGTTTATATAGATATCTTTTTATAACACGACTGCCTCAAATGAGAGTGTATTATTTCACGCAAATTGCATATTGTATTTTCACACAAATACAAATAAAACAGAGACGAAGAAAGAAAGTGGCCAGGTACACCTTTTCTTTGCAAGAGAAAAGAACAAAAACAAACAAAATTCTCCTTTAAAATTCCGATTCATAATAACAAAGTGCAACAAAGGAATGGTTCTGGTTGTAAAGAAAATAAAAATAAATTGAAGTAAACAAAGACGTACGGTGAAAGGATCTGAAACACAAATATGTTCCGATCTCAGGGAATGTAAACTTAACTAAAGATTTGCGCTTAGAGCACAAACATTGGATGTTGTTTCACAGTTGCATGATCTGTATGTGCATTTCAGACCTTTGTTCGAACTCCTGGTAAAATTCTTTATTTCAAATTTCAATTTATTCGTTTCTTGGATTGTAAAAATATCAGAGATTGTGGAATTGTATCAGAATTTTATCTCACTGAAGCTTAGGGTGGGTATACTGTACAGATAAGTCGGATTTCACATGCAACCGTCAACGGGTAAATATAATAATATAATATAATAATATCTTGGGACAACTCACGCAACGCTATCTGATCCCAAACTAAGCAAAGCTTGTACTATGGAAACCAGACAACTGATAAACATACTTATATATTTCTAAAAACATACATATTATAGATAATAACACCCAGACACAGAATAAACCACCGTGCTCATCACATAAAGTTTTATTCTGGGTGGGGATCGAACCCACGACCTTTTGCGTAGCCGTCGGATACACTCCCACCACGCCACGAAAGCAGTCATATTAACTGGTGTTGAGTGTTATTATGTGACTTCGCATGCGTGGAAGTTAGTTATGGTGACGAAAGGTTAAACCATGGTTTTTGTCAATCGAATCTATTTCAATATAAATATTCATTTAAGATGTTTGGCAGTTCAGGCCATAAAACCGGGCAAGTGAATGTCGGGCCACGCACAATGTAGGGTTCCGTAGTACCCCTCTCCATGATAGTATACTATCGAATGATACCCCACACGATGAGGTAGGTGAGAAATCACATTCCTACTTAACGTATAGGTACTCTAAAAAATGTTTTATTCTTTCACTTTATCGGCGTAAGTAATATGTGTATCCATGCAAAATTACAGTCTCCTAGGACTAACAGTCACTGAGATAAGCTGCGGACGGCCTTGGCGAAACTACACTGACGGACTCATAAACTGCATCAAAGTTCAGGTTTACTCTAAAAGGATTTTTTATAATAAGTATGCAAACTTTTTAGATTAAATTATATAAATATGGAAAGACTGGCTCTTAATCTTAAAAAAAAATTAAATTTAAAAATAGAACTGCGGTAAAACAAATGAATATAGCCGGGAAAAGAAAATTTACTCGTAGTATCAGATTTGCGTGTTATTTATAGCAAAGTTTTAAATTAATTCTCATTGATTTTTTTTGTTTGGTCAATTGAATTATTGTTACCAGCATAATTGTTGGGTTAGTTTTTTAACACATCGAGAGTTTTTGAACCATAATATGGATACTTCGTCCGAACAAGCGGCACAAATTGTAGCATTGGTGCGGGAGGGCTTGGATCAACGAACGATTGGTAGAAATTTAAATTTAAACCAGTCTACGGTTTGTAGAATATACAGAAGGTTTGTAGAGACAGGTTCTTACAGGAGGAGACGTGGTACAGGCAGAACTCGAGCAACCACAGGTCGTGATGACCGATTTATTGTTACAACTTCCCTGCGAAATCGTTTCCTCACGTCAGTTAACATCAAAACCGAGCTTAATGAAGTGCGTGGAAAAAACGTGTGTGCACGAACAATAAGAAGAAGGTTAAAGGAAGCGGCTATCACCCCTTTTAGACCAGCAAATGGTCCAAAGTTGTCTGCAGCTCACAGACAAGCTCGCTTAAGATTTGCGCGTCATCACCTGAATTGGACAGAAGAGCAGTGGGCCTCTGTATTGTTCACGGACGAGTGTAGGACATGTTTATATGGTGCAGATGGTCGCAGAAGAGTCTATCGTCGACGTGGGGAGCGATATGCTCAAAGTTGCATTGAGGAGCGTGTTCCTTTTGGAGGCGGTTCATGTATGGTCTGGGGTGGCATATCGATGAACGGGCGAACAGAACTTGTGTTCATAGACATGGTCCGTCAAAACGGTAATAGAGGGGGTTTGACAGCACATCGCTACATAACAGAGATATTAGAAGATCACGTGGTGCCTTACATGGGATTCATAGGCGAAAATTTTACTTTAATGCAGGATAATGCCCGGCCGCATGCAGCTGCACAAGTTCAACATTATTGCGAAGAGGTTGGGATACGTACAATGAATTGGCCAGCACGCAGCCCGGATCTTAATCCCATCGAGCATGTTTGGGACAATTTAAAAAGAGCTGTATATGCGAGAAACCTTTCGCCTACGACAGTGGCAGCACTAAGAACAGCACTTTCAGAAGAATGGGACAATATTCCGCAAGATCTTTTAAAAACCCTCATAAAATCTATGCGGAACCGATTAGAATCCGTAATAAGGGCACGTGGGGGTAATACACCTTATTAAAACACAAATAAACCCTTGCATAAAGTTTGTGTCTATTGTTAAAACCAATTTTTTAATTAAACAATTTTTCCTTAAACTTCTGTTTTTTCTTCAAAAAAGGTCTTAAGGTCCTTTCCAGTACATAAACTTAAACTTAAAGATATGATCCTACGCTGTTTTAAAGTTCACGAACCAATCTAGAGGTTTCAATTTAAATCTGTATAGAAAGTTTGCATACTTGGTTAAAATATTTATTTCAAAGTCGTCTATTACTTTGATGCAGTTTATAAGTCCGTCAGTGTATAAGGGTTTCG
The DNA here is from genome assembly GCA_945859575.2 of Herminia tarsipennalis. NCBI lineage: Eukaryota > Metazoa > Arthropoda > Insecta > Lepidoptera > Erebidae > Herminia > Herminia tarsipennalis. Next base: position 16,139,042 of record OX243840.2, read on the forward strand.
ATTTGCTATTTTGACTACAGAACCCAAAAAACGTAACAAACGAAATTACATTGAAATTAGTTAAAATTACAATAAATACCACTACTATACCATTTGACATACCTTCATTCTCTCTTCTACGAGCATGTTTACAACGTCGCTTTCCGTCTCTGTCCCTATTTACACTTAGATCTTCTTAACTACACAACGGATTAAGATACGGTTTCTACTGTTATTCAGATAATTTCTTCCAAATTGTATAATACATGCATATCATGTGAAAACTCCGTGTGAAACCTAGAGTTCGAACTAGTTAAGTATAAACTGGCGTACCTACTATGTGCCACTATTCCAATAGTATCAAAATAATTTTATAATGACAACGCAACTGTCAATAAACTAGACGATGTTTTCATGTCAATGATTCAAAGTGACCTGACACAAATTTTATACAATTGAAATATAGACTAGGCCATGTCGTGTACCTTGACAGGTATTATAAGCACCTACATTATGTTTTTTTTGTAAAATGATGCTTGTTTGACACCGGCTCCACACGTTCGCCCCAACGTCACTCGTCCAACATGTGGATCTAAAAGAATAGCATTGGCGCCAACGTTGGGACGAGCGTTATCTAGACCGACGTTGGAGCCAACGTGTGGAGTCGGTGTGAATAAAAGCCGCTAATAGGTTGTTGTTGAGCAGCCTAAATGTATCAATGAATGAATTTTTCATTTTCCTAAAGGTCGCAAAGCTGTTTAATATGCCAAAGGTTAATAACCATAATGAGCGTAATTTAGTATATGTTTTAGTTAAATGTTATACTTGTCGAGTCTGTTTAAGTTGGTTGTTTTTTCGTTAAATACTTTTTTATAAGGTCAAGTGGGGAGGCTTTTTCTTTACTATTGAAGGACGGGGGTAACATTTTGAGCGTATAAATAAGTACTTTCATGATGTTTGTATTTCTACCTATTATATTCTTGACCTTATTAGATATATATCGGGACTTAATCGCGCAAATTATTTAAAGGTACCTTTTATTTACCCGACGATTCGATCGAATTGCACCGATTAAATTAAGTCCCAAAATATATCTAATATGTATAAAAATCGCGAAAGTTTAAAAAGAATAATTCTCTACCTTTTTGCAGTTTCGGTGGGGGAGGGGGGGGGAGTCAATCCTCAACTCACTCCCTGGGTGCGCCCGTGAGATAAATAATAAAGCTACATTTAGCGCTTCTAACTAAACATAAAAATAAACACTACTTCTTATTTTATTTAAGTCACCTGTAGAAATCTCTCTCTGTGAAACATTTTGCTGTCCAAACGACGACTTTCCGGTTTACAACGAGTTGCATAAACAATTACTTTAGTGAGCGGAAAGAATTGTGTAAATTTAAATACATAGTTTGAGATATTTCTGTGTAATTGAAGTTTTTGCCATACCAGGTGATGTTTTATAGATGAATGTAAGTATTCTAGTACTGAAATACTCCTTTAAAAACGCAAATACACGCATTCAAATTGTTGTTGGTAAAAAAATGCCGCAGTATTATGTTGAGGGCCATATTGTCTTGGCACGTGTAGGTACAAAAACGCCCACTGTGACACGGCAATATCGCGACAACAATCAGTTACGTTACTTACCTATTGTATTTAAGACAAAGATCTTAACAAAGGAAATGGACGGACGCCGGCGGTCATTATCTCTGTCGTATACAAAAGCCAAATCTGAAGTGCCATCGGTACAAGACGGCGGACACTCGACCCGAGAGCAGTTAGGCACAAGTTCAACTGTTATACAGCGACCAGTTTATCTGGAGTACCCTCTGACTGCTCCGAAGGTGCTACGTGCCTCGGATGCCCGCCAACTGCCGAGTACCTAAAACTTATAGAAAAATTATAACAACTACTATTGTCGACTCATACCCATTTTATCTTAAAGAAAAACTATACCAGTTGAAAATATCTTTAGTTGTGATTCTAAGGCAGTATCAAAGCAAGCAAATGAAGTCATATTAAAGCAAGATAAATGTTTTCCTAGCAATAAAACGTGTCTTACTATTTCATCCCTGTCTTCTATCGCGACGTAACTACGCTACATTTATTTGCCAACTTGAACCAAAAATAAATATTTACCAAAGCAACTAAATAGTCGGAAACTTGAAAAAAATATAAAAAGAAACGCTGCGCCGAGTTTTATTCCAGTTTTTCTCAGTTAAGAAAGAAGCTCTTTTTCCGAACTGTTGGTTTTGTGAACTTTTGTAACTTTTATATTTTATTTCTATATGAATTTAAAGGGAACTCATAATGTCAAATGCTAGTTAGCATTATTCAAGTATTCATTAATTGTATTAACCCGCAAGAATGAGGGTTAAATGCAACGTATATTTAGGTAAAAATACGTACGACATTTATTAAATTCAGACGAGTACACAGAGAACATCGCCTTTTAGCTCGCGGTTTGGTGTGGAACTACACCTTATTCCTTTATTATTATTAAAAACCCTCGTGCGTTAAAGGCGGCATCAAATCTGGTGGCAGCCGCCCACACCTTCAGGTAATGACGGCCTGTTACTGCTTTGTCATTGGAATTACTCTATCCGTATAACAAAGTGTGGGCTGCGTATTAAATTGCTCTATACCATCCGTCACCTGTCAGCGGCATAGTGGTGCTATCAACCCGCTTCTGAAGCCAAATTGAACTATTAAAAGTTTTGACATTAGCCTTTATAATTCTATGTCGACGAGAGTATCACTTAGAAACAGCTAACAGCGGAGCGGGAAGGTAATTTTTGTAAGTAAGAAGGTAAGTTTGTTATTTGATGATATAATATTTCGCTGCTTAATCATATAGGTATATTAAAATTTGTATATCAAAAAAAGAGCTTAATGGTGCGTAACATCTGGCAAATGCGCCGCGTTAAATCGCCGTCTTAAAAAAAGAACGTACTTGTACGTACTTGTACTTGTAAGTACGTTGGAAATCAGGCGATCAACGAACTGTAAGTTCGTTGATCGCCTGATTTCCAAAAATGGTGATTTTGACTGGCCTCCAAGATTGCCCGATTTGAAGGCAGCTTTTTTTGTGACGTTTCATGAAGTCCCAAGTCTACGTCAATAAGCAAAGGACTGTGGAAGAACGCAAGGCCAATATTCGATGCAAAATTGCCGCTATAGAGACCGCAACATGTCGTAAAATGCTGATAAACGAGCTCATTGCACCATTCACTGTAAAAGCGATCGCTTACACGATATCACATTCAATAAGTAACCATACGACTAATCTTTCAACAGCAAATAAATCTTTCCAATATATATTATACAAATGCTAACACTTTAATTGGGCACTCTGTGGTAGAGTTGCATGTTATATTATTATGTGTATTCGCGGCGCATTTGCCAGATGAGTACGCACCGTTAGGCATATAAAGTACCTACATGAATATGACACGACAAAAACTGTAAATTGAAATGCATAATAATTACTACAATTAAAAGCTCATCAAAGAAATGGAAGGAAACAAAGGTGAAATAAGAAAGCCAACGTAAAATAGTGCATCTAGTTAAAGCTATAAACGTTAACGGAAAACAAAAGGAAGTTTTTCTTTGTTTCAGCTCCAGTATTCCCTGAGTAACGTCCCCATGGGGAATGTGTCACCTTATTTCTGTTTGAGAAAAATAAAACTACCTTCATAATTAAATTGCGATGTGAATCATATTTATTTGGTAGTCATAAAGTAAGACAATATTTATTTACTTTAATTTGAATTCACCAATTTCGGCTAGTTTAGTTTGTGCCTGGATAATGAAAATATCAAACCAAGAAAGCCAGTTATAGTCTGTAATAGGTTTTAAGTTTCATTGAATTTTTAAGTTTTTCGCTATTCGACTGCTTCTTCTGGGAAGGATTTAGTGTATAAAATTTGTCATAGCTTATAAAACACCAGAGATATAGACTAAAACATAGGATTGAGTCAGCGAAATTGGCATTCGGTGTACGTTATTTTTTTTTCCTTGAATGGTTAATTTTTTCTTAAAATAGTTATTTGATAAAAACAAAAAAGAGTTGATTGTGCCATGATCGATCATGCAGGGCCTGATCGAAAGCTAGCTACCTAAAACTTACTTCATAATCGTTTTCACCAAAAACTAGGGGTATTTAGGGATTTTCGTGTTCGAATGGTCTTTACAACCCTTTTTAAAAGACCTATCTAATATCTAATGATACCCCACACGATTGGGTATCCTCACGTTACATAAAGGTGAGGGATCTTCAAAATTTTTTTTTTTTAATGATTGTATCCTTTCACTTTGTCGGCATAAGTAATATGTGTATTCGTGCAAAATTACAGCCTTCCAGCACTAACAGTCTCTGAGCAAAGCTGCGGACGGGCGGACATGGCGAAACTTTAAGGGTTTCGTTTTACTATTTTGGCTCCGGAACCATAAAAAGACTGAAATTAGTTTAGTTATGGTAGGTACTACTTATGTCATGATAATGTATAGGTACTTTTTATTCCTGCAAAGAGCGGCCATCTTGGACTTGGCCAAACTTTTTGGAACATTGTACAAAACTAGAAGTTTATAATTAACTGCATTGTAATTATAGTGCGCAATACTAACAGAAGTGCGACTTATTATTCTTATTTGCATTTACTTTACTGTGAACACGACAACGGTTGCAATTGCATTTTTTAAAGTTATTAATCATATCGATCCAGGGCGGGGGGTGCAACATGGGCAATTACCCCCCAGATTCGAATGACACACCCTTTTTTGGGGAATTTGAGAAAATTTTGACACTGGACCGGTATGTTTTGACAGGCAATTGCCTCCCCTTGGTGGTGGTGGCTGGTGTGCCGGTGTTGTATTAAATGCATCGCTGGTTGAGTCAAATATTGCCCCCCCCCCGCCCCCTATAGCAAAGTGTTGGATCCGCGCCTGTCTTAATGTGTGCTTATGAAATTACTAAATGCCCCGCGCAACTTCGTCTACGTGAATATTTCCCGTTTTTCTATTGATTAGCGTGATGTTATAAAGCCTTCCTCGATAAATGGGCTATCCAACAGTAAATAAATTTTTCAATTCAGTCCAGTAATTCCTGAGATTATCGCGTTCAAACAAACGAACTCTACAGCTTTATAACATTATATCAATTTACGTACTCTGCTGGACTCTCCCTACAGTATTCAGCATTATAAGTCACCCTAGAAACACACCCCAACCCTGAAAATGTTATTAAATGAGGTCAGTATTTTAAGCTTTTCGGGGTAAATAGCAATATTTAAATATGAAAACTAAGTTGATTATAAATAAATAGGTATATAAATGTAGGTACAGACAATTTTCAGTAGACTTATTTAAATTTCAGTTGCTAACTTTAGTGATAATTTAGGGTTAGACAAAGTTTAGCGACGCTGTAATGAAAGTTGGCAACTTTCATGGCCTGTCATGGCAGTGTTTTCGTTAATTGGAGAAAATATAAACCTTCTCAGTAAGAGACACTGAGTTTGGGAAAAACATAACCATGTAAGCTTTTTTGCCGCTCATTACATTTGAAATTGTGATAAGAGCATTAGAATTTCTTTAATCTGTGTCTTCAAAATATTTTTTTTTAACTATTGAATATCTATAGGTACTAATATTATAAAGCTGAAGAGTTTGTTTGTTTGTTTTGAACGCGGTAATCTCAGTTCCTACTGGTCCGAATTAAATTGATGAGCAGCCCATTTATCGAGGAAGGCTATGGGCTATAAAACATCACGCTACGACTAATAGGAGCGGAGCAGCAATGAAAAATGTTGCAAAAACGGGGAGAATTGACACATGCGAAGTTGCGCGGGACATCTAGTATATTATAAAGCTGAAGAGATTGTTTGTGTGTTTGTTTGAACGCAGTAATCCCAGAAACTACTGATCCGAATTGAAAAAATATTTTTTTGTTGGGTAGACCATTTATCGAGGAAGGCTGTAGGCTATAAATTATCACACTACGACTAATAGGAGAGGAGCAGCTATGAAAAATGTTGCAAAAACGGGGAAAACTTACGCATACGAAGTTGCGCGGGTCAGCTAGTTTATAATATAAGAAATGTAGAGATCGCAAAGAAGCGTAACCACTTAACATTTGCCCAAGCTTTTCATTCGACTTCAATAGTTTATGAGTATAAGACTACAAGTAATTATCACACTCTCTAGTGAATTGAGCCATGTAATTACGCTCTTAACTAGGATAAGAGAGATAAATATTTATGTGTACCTATACGTTTACTACGGAAACGGCGTAGTTCTCAACATTGAAATAGTGGTTAGGTACACGGCTAATAACAACATGTTGAATCTATACCAATATGTATAAACTGAAGAGTTTCTTTGTTTGTTTGAACGCGGTAATTACATTAACAACTTGTCCCAATGTAAAAAAAAAAATACTGTTGGGTAGCCCATTTATCGAGGAAGGCTATAGGCTATATAACATCATGCTACGACCAATAGGAGCGCAGCAGTTATAAAAAATGTTGCAAAAACGGGGAAAATTGATGCATACGAAGTTGGGTGGGTCACCCAGTTCTATATAAAGCGCTTTGCATCTCAATGTTTTTAAAAGAATTACATTTGCATGTATAGATATAGGGTCGGTATATGTATATAAATAGACATAACCTGATACAGGCAAAAAGCACAAAATCGTATTTATAACACTTCGAAGTAGTATTACTGACGCTCAATTAGAGGTGACATAATTTGAAATGAAAGGGTTACTAGTAGAAATAAATCTTCGATGACGGCTCGCCTTTTAGTTTCCAAACTATAAAAACTTTTGGCAGTTTCTTGAACACGCAACGAACATGTTATATACGTGTTCGTATATTGTGGGTTACGTCTATATTTGCATGTTCGACATTGATGTTTGGCGTGTCCGGGTTGCGTGGCCCGTGCGACCCTCGTCCTTGGACCTGTAGGCAGTATAACCACCATGGCTAGATCCCCCTGAATTTAAGGCAAAAATGGCATAAAGAAAGAATGATAAGTTAATTTCGGCAACAAACAAATAGGTCTCCCAAAAAAAATCACTTCAAAATCACCTGAGGATAAAAATGTAGGTATGAGCTTATTTGCGCTAATGAAAAGTTTACAAAAGAGACACAGATTACGACACACATTTAAAGCCGTTTTGAAAGCAAAGAGACAAAAAATTCAAAAGCGAAAATGTTTTCCCTAAAATTGTATGAATATGTTAGTTGAAGTATTTAAGGAGAAAATAATCAAGTGGTAGCCACACTGACATTAGGCAAGGCTCGCCTTGAAACTGTCATAATGCCGCCTTTTTATGACCACCGTATAATGTTAGCTGTGCCTTAATAATTAGCTTCGTGCATCTATTTGCTTTAATTAAGAGGGGTAAACGGTCAAGGCCGTGGCGTCCGGAGATGTCACCGCTTGCTCCTTGTTTTCGAATATTTTAATACCTATTTTATTTATAGTAACGCGAACAACTGTCTAGGTCTCCGACATTAGCATTGAATAGATAGCTTTGTGTTAAAAATTACAGCTTGGCACGTGCAAATATAAAAATCGGTAAGGAGGTGGAAGCGGGTAGCAACGATACTAAATGATAGTAGGTACGAATATAATTATACTCCTATTGATGATTATCGATATACCTTTATTTGCCTTTTAGAATGCAATGAAGGTTATAGGCAACATTTGAAGGCATTATATCCTTTTACATCGCAAGTTTCGAAAGAATTGCACTGATTACTGATCGTGTTCGAAACTAGCATCATGTTTATAACTTGCTACAATAAAAAAAATCTGTATCTTTTTTTGTAGGTATTTAATATGACTGATTTTGTGTAGACAATGAAGATATTTATATGGAGACGACACTAAGAACAATTACTTGAAGTCATAATTATAATTTCTCATTGATTTGATTGATCTAGCTATCTTCCTTGCATGTAGCGATGTCAAAAAAGAGATAGACCGATCTCTAAAGTAAATTAATATCAAATTGTTAACTTCAAGTAGGTGTTCAATAGTATGACTTCACTTATATCTTCATGGTGGCTGGTGTCTTTAAATCCCAAAAATAAGACTAGAGAGATATTTCTGGACATCGTCATCTGAATGAGAACAACCAAATATAACAATCAATTGAATAACATATAGGTAACATATATCTACAAGACATGAGAGACCAACACCAAATAGCTAATAAATAAAAAAATGTGAATAAATCAAAATAGAATTTGTAAAGTAACTTTAGTAGTCTTAATTAAGAATGTCTAGACACGCTAGTAATTGTATAAGGTAGTATCTATAGCAGAAACGAATTACCTACCTACTAAATCTAGCTAAAAATGTGCCTTTATATTAACATAATTTTTAATTAATATTGAATTACGAGCACATTAAATCTAGGTAAATTAAGTTTAGAACAATATTTGACACCATTTTATGAGCAGATGAGCACCAATAAACAGTTGTTTCCGAAATTACTGAATATATTAGTTCATTTGTATTTGTAAATTGATTACAGCTAGTATTGCGGAGAGTCATTCGGCCGCAACAATAATTACTCGAATGAAATCGGACCGGAATCGAATTATGCCTCTATTTTGTCTCAATTAGGAAGTTACAGATAGTCGCATTTAGCCTTTTCGGCAAATTGTAAGATACCCTTTGTTATTGAGCTTTGTATGATTCGGACGAAACATGTGTTTTTTGTCGGTTAGGTAACTAGAGCTGGGAAAACAATGTGATGATTTATTAAAAACCTATGCGAACTTAGAGACTTAAAACTTTTCGGCATTTTATATCGTGCTATTTTTAAAAAGCCAAGGCTTACTGGATTAATGGCAGGTTAATTAACCTACTCATAACACGCTGAATTTAATATTACTAAATTTAGTGTCAACGTCAAACAATTAACAACATGCAAAATCATTATTATAATGCATATGACTGGAGAAATATTCCCGCTTGGCGTGATTCCAACATCTACCAAGTTAATGAACTAGCAGAAACTTGCAATGTTACCGTTTAATATCGTCATATTCATGAAAAATTCAATTATAAAAGTAATTTGGAAGCGATTTCGACTCTTACACGTGGCTTACATATAACACAATGAACTATGGGTGTTAATAATAAATTTCTGCCTTATTCCGACGAATAATATCGATAGGAAATAGACACATGGAATAGTTATTTCTGACCACTCCGATTAATAATGGGACATTGACCATTGTTCATCTAGTGTAACGATAGGTATGGTAAGTATTTTTAGCACGGATTTCTATATAGCCTATAATTGAATACAAACATAGGAGATTATGCCCTGAAAATTTGAATATAATCTGTTCAGTAGTTTCGGCGCCAATCCCGAACAAACAAACAATAAGACACGAAAAAGCATGGTTTTGGATTCAGCAACTCTTAAAGGCCGTGTGGTACCGGCTTAAGAATAATACCACCCCATCTCTTCCCTGGGTGTCGTCAAGGCGATTAAGGTATTTCACGCCGGAAGACGGGCAGCAGCGTCCTCTGCGTACTTAAAGCCTTACTGCGATCGCCAACCCGCTCGCCAAGCGTGGCGATTATGGCAATTACCCCCAGAATCTACATAAGTAGGTTTTACTAGGGAGACCCGTGCCCAGCAGTGCGCCATCATATGGGTTGATATAACTCTTAATTAATCGATTTAGGTTAGCTTTTTTAAATATCTCAAATATACAGACACAGCTACTTTACAATTTTATAATAGTGTAGATTGGAGTATTTTTAGCTACTGAGTAATATATTTTGATAAGTTTTACAGGCTGTAACTACTTTAATAGCCATTGAACTCGGTGTACGATTTGCTCGTCATCTTAGTTGTATCAAAATAAAGATGCGACTCCCAAAGGATGAAATGAACGTTATCTTACACGAGTCCATAAAAAGCATCTACGGGATTGAGGAAAGCCCAGCGTTCTAAGTCAATAACACTGAAGATAAAACAAGGATAATATATTCAAAAGGGCTTTTGCTAAATTTGGGGAAAAAGTAGCCGTTTAAGGGTGTCTGGTACGAATGACGAATTGAGTTGTAAAGTGAAACGATTGCAGTATCCGCTGTCGAGTAAAGTTTTGACTTCATGGATACTCCAAGTTGTTAGGCAATGCAAGAAAACTGTCAATTTCATGAAAATATCAAAACGAGGAATTGGCCAATTCGGATAATTAGTCATCAAGGGCTATGGTTTCATTGGATTGATGGATTTGTTTTAGATACTAGGTATTTTCACAAAAAAATTAAGTAAAATAAATTTAAAGTAAAGATAACAGATGTAAGTATGACTTAATTTCTTTGTAAAATAGTCTTTGCTTTATAAACTTATATAAACTGCGGCTCTTAATCGCGTGAATAATTTAAGGTAAAATACCCTGTTTTTGGTTTTACGTTTTACCTTATAATATTCACGCGATTAAGACCCGTATAGTATATATAATTTTATAGTGTGTACAAATCGCGAAAGTTTATCAGTCATTGCTTTGTTTAAACTTCAAAACTACAAGTACGTAATTATAGTCAGTTTCTGATACAGTAATTAAACCAGTATGCTATATCAAGGGAATACTCCGTAGCAGACAAGTTGATCAATCGGTGTAATTGTTAATCACATTTCTAAGCTGAGTGTGTGATCAGTGATCACATTATCTGTAGACATGTAGTTGGTTATTTGTTTAACTTGAATTATAGCGGCATTTAACAAACTTTAAGGGATACCCTGCCCTATTAAAATCAGCCTAAATATGTAGCACGTACTACAATAGTGCAGTGTTCCCCATAAAACTACACGCCGCCGGCGAAGCAAAACCCGCCAATTTGTCATAACTCCACACATATCTTCCTATCTATGAATTGGGATAACTAAGATACATTAAATTACTCAAAGTAATACATGAGCGAGCTGTCAGTTTCACTTCGTTAATTAATACGGAACATTCCATACGTATCTATCAAATAGTATCCGGACTGTCAGCAGTACTCGCATAGTTAGACCAGACGGTGAAGTTTATAACGTGGTAGCATTCGAATTGACGTAAGTACATATACGATAGTGCAAGTGAGCACTTAGCTTGTCATTGGAGCGACAACGTTGCATTCCTGCCGAGACGAGTTAAATGTCAAAGGTGGTTTGAGTTGAATTGTGTACCTAGTATAAATTGAAGAATTACATTTAATATATTAGAATACTACCTTCATGATCTGGTATAAAAGGAGGTACCTAACCCTTGAAAAGATATCGATTTTATTAAGTTTTTTTTATTTTTTTGTAAAAAAAACGACACCCGCAGTAGGGTACAAGCTTTTGTAGCGGGAGACTTTACAAACATGCAAGGCACGGACACAAAGTACACCCAGACTCGAAACAACAATTTGTGGATCACACAAAGTGGTGTCCCGTGTGGGAATCGAACCACTCTTGCGTAGCAGTCGGACACACTCCCACCGCGCCACAGAGGTATTCTATGATAGGAACTTAATAAACATTAATTAAATTAGTTAGGTGTTTGTTGAGTGTCTTCTTTAGGTAGGTATATTGGTCCAAATTGGTTCATAGTGGGCAAAGATAGACCAGGTTGCTAAACTCAGGTAACCTCACTTTTGAAGACTAGCGTGCATCAAAAGATAGAAAGATTTGACATCTAGTAACATAGTCCAGATAGGTGGTTCGCTTCTGGCCCCGGTTTGGCTACGGAAGTCTCGGGTTCGATTCCTGAGTCTGGATTTCAAATTTTTCTATCTTTCAAAAATGCATTTATTGTATTTGTAAAGTTATTGGCAAGAAATGCCTATAAAAATTACTTCAAGCAATCTAATAAACTGAATGTGTGTCAGTCAGTGTCAGTACTACTTAAATAATAAAAAGTAATTTTTTTAAGAATTAATGAATATTGGATAGGTACAGGTTAACCCTTTAACGTAAATTTATTGAAAGAATTTTGATGAAACTTTATCCTCAAAAATCATACTACTACGTATCATACTTGTCTTAAAAACACATAATGACAAAATTTATAAACATTTTCCGTGAGACATCCGCGTCAATGGAGTCGTAGCCAAAAGGTAGATCTACATACATCTTTGTCTACATATCTAAATCATTTCAATGTTGAATGAACATTCGCGGTTAACCTTAAGAACAATATCCGGAAATATTTCTATACGAAAACCTTAACATGGGTTGTGTATCACGAAGATTTATGTTATGAAACCGGCAACAGAGTGTAGAATTAGTTGGTCTGCGGTCGGGTAACGTTGGATGTGCCGGTATTAAATTAAAGGGTTCTGACGGAGCCTATCCGTCACGTTATGTCATATGAGCCCCCGGAGTCCTCTAGCTTTGTTTTAGCACTGACGAGATTAAACCGACTATTTGCAGAGATCCTGAGTAAAGTAATACGGTGTGTCGATACCTTTGTGTGTATGGGTTTTAGTGTATTCACTACTTGAGGGATGGACCTGTATAATAGGTAGAAGCAGTGAGTAATTGAAGTTCTAGTATGTTTATGTTATAAAACTGAATAGGCGTAGATAAGTTGCGTAGGTTAAGAATGCTTTTGGAGTAAATATTTTTACTTGTTCTCTTTGTTCATTGTTCATGATGTTATCGTGTGTAACCGTTATTCTGAATTTCATGTTGATATAAAATATAGCAAATGTAAAATGTAGCGTTTAATATGTAGTACCTACTACGGATAAAATATAGCCAAAATGGCAAAAAATGGAACCCTTATGATTTCGTCATGTCCGTCTGTCTGTCTGTCTGTCTGTCTGTCCGTCCGTATGTCACAGGCATTTTACTGAGATACTTCTCAATGAATATTGATGATATTTGGTGAAAAGGTGTCTTAAAGTGGCCGCTACTTAGTTTATTAGCTAAATAATAAAAATAAATATTTTTAGGGAGGGCACTCCATACATGTAACAGAAGCTGATTTTTTTTTCGCCTACTCATCAACGACAGGTCTTTTAAAAACATTTTAAGGTTTCTAATAAACTTTTTTGATTAAGTTTAAGTTTTTGGAAGTAATCGCTCCGAAAGTTGCATAAATCTGTACCCTTAACTTTTGAACCGTGTGACCAAAAAATATGAAAAAAATCACAAAGGTAGCGCTTAATGAATACTTTCAACTAAAATTTTATTAATTAATTTCGGGCATGATCAGATATACCGTCATTGAGTTATTGCCGAAAAACTGCTTTTCTCAACAAAATGGCGTAAGTACCACAAACATACGCTCTTCTGCTCATACAAATATTTAAGGCTGCGGAACCCTACACTGAGCATGGTCCGACATTCTTTTGGCCGGTTTTATTGTTGAGTCTTGTATAACTTTTGAGAATTTGCGGATATAAAATGTTACATAAAGTTTTTAAATTATAATTATAAAAACGCTACAAGCTAGACCAGTTTTGGTCGAAAGTGTAAATAAATAACAAATTGAGTTACATAAACAAGTCGGTATGTATTATACCGCGGTTTATGATTCTATTTAATTATGTAAGCAATATTGTTTACATTTATAATTAAATGTAAATAAAAAGTAATAACATCCTCTCTAAAATAAGACAACACAAAGCAAATTTAAGTACCTAATTTACTTTTTAAATACATATTTATGTTCCAAGTAAGTGCCGTTAATATTCATAAAGAAACTTTGTTAACTTTGTATTTTTACGACGACGCGCGACGACGCAAATGAATTATTACTTCCTTGGGGTTGTCGAGGTAATACAACTGTAACTTTACTTTATCTCAAAGAAAAATAGGTATTTCTATAGACCGAATACATGAATACCTAGTTTTGAATATTATTTTTAGTAAAACTGGATCCTTATTCACTATCTTTATTTCGTTTTCGCGGCAAGTCCCGCTGTTAAAATCTTGTCATAACGGCTCTATTGACCATTATGACATGATTTTGACAGTTAAAAGCGCTGCGACGAAAAAATAAATGAGCATACCGCGCAAGCGCCAGTTCGCGCTGTCCTGCCGCGAAAACGAAAAAAAAACATAGTGATTAAGGACCCAGATCCAAGCCTTCAAAAGAATAGTGGTAAATATAGTATGGAATCCGTCTCGGCCAATTTTTGCGGTGTAAGGAATCAGGCTAAACGTCACGTGAAACAATACGTGTCGCTTTTCATTATCGCTATTTTCCCGCCAACGGTAACATAGGGGTGTAGAAAATAGTGTGGGTTGACAAAATTTCAACTGAATTGTTATTAGTGGCTAAACATTTTCACCCAATTTATGGTTCAATGCGAAATTCTAGAGGCCACCCACAATAGTTGTCCAGATGATCAACTACATGGATGGAGTAAAGGTTAGACAATGATTCGATGTGTGGCGCTGTATTTGCAGGATCTTGCCTTGCCAGAGAAAAAAATATAAGGTCGAGGCAAAAGTATTTTCGTATTTTCCATACAAAAAAAAATAGGTTTAATTTTTGATGTATCTATTTCTATATCTAAGTGTATATCTATATTTATACTCTATACAACTATAAAGAGGAAAGATTTGATTGTTTGTTTGTATTGAATAGACTCCGAAACTACTGGACGGATTTGAAAAATTCTTTCATCGTTGTGAAGCTACACTAACCCCGGGTGACATAGGCTATTTTTTATCAATGTATTCCCACGGAACTACACGGGTGAAACCGCGAGCGCGTCCGCTAGTTTATAATATGTTTGTGCCGTTTTGATCGATGACTTGTTGCCATCTTGTGGGTGCCATGATCCCTTTGCTGTCATTTTTTTTAAATTTTTGATTAAAAAAAATTGACAGGTAGTTTTCACAGTGTTCTTTTGAGGTTGACTCTATGCTTCCTAAAGAGTTCTGAAGTAACCGAAACAGATGGAAATCTGTTGGAGCAAGATAAGGGCTATACGGAGGATGCATCAAGAGTGGCTATAGATGAGTGCGGTCTGGCGCTGCCATGATGGAACAACACGCCCTTCCTGTTTCGGTTTTTCTCAATGACTTCTTAAACCTCATCAGTTGCTGACAGTAGAGGATCGATAGTTATACCCAGCGGCAGAAGCTCATAGTGGACGGTTCCTTTCCAATCCCACCACACACACAGCAACACTTTGTTCCGAATCAGACCAAGCTTTGCCACGGTCTGTGGGGCTTGTCCATGCTTCGACCATGATCATTTTCGGACATTCTTATTGTGTGTGACCCATTTTTATAACCCGTAATCAACCGTTTAAGAAATGGGTCGGATTGTTACGCTTCAACAAAGAATCGCAAATGGAAACACGTTGCATTAAGTTTCTCTCAGTGAGATCATGTGGTACCCAAATATTTATTTTTTTCTTGTACCCAGACTTTTGTAAAAGACGTAAAACTGTTTTGTGATCAACACCCAGTGCTTCAGCAATATCGTAACTAATAATATGTCGATGTAACTTACTTTTTCAAGGATGGCACTAATTTTATCCGTGACAGGGCCTCCAGAACGAGCCTCATCTTTCACATTAAAATTTCCAGACTTGAAACGCTTGAACCACATTTGTGCTATTCGTATTGATACCGCAGTAGGTCCGTAAGAAATGTTATTTGCGGCGTTTGTCACATTTTTACCTTTTTTTGTAATAAAACTTTAAAATGTACCGTCTTCGTCACATACGTTCATTATGCTTGCTTAAAAAACAATTGAAAAATGGGAGGAACTAGTTTTTTAAATTTATTACATCTTCAGAATCTTTTCATCTTTAACATTTAATGGTATTAAACCCAGCCAGTTACATTCAGTAGAACCAAAGAGGTTTGATTACTACACACAATACATTCAAAATACGAAAACACTTTTGCCCCTACCTATTATATAAGGTAAGCATATTTTGGAGAATTTGTACCTAAGTACTACTTCTTCTCAACATAGTAGGTCAACAGGTAGGACGCACTGATTAAATACCTTGGTCTTCAGGCATTGCGGTGGAGGCGAAGAGAAGACTCGAAGAAGTTTGCTAAGCGCTGCCCAACCCAATAGGATCCTCCTGTCGACTTCGTTCTTGAAGTTGTTTAAACTTACAGTAGGCCTAGTCCACAAATTCCAAGTCGCACAGCGGGCTATGGAGCGAGTTATGCTTGGAGTCCCTTACAAGATAAAATTCGCAACGAGGTCATCCGACCAAGAAGTTAAAAACCAAAGTTACCGACATAGCACGCAGGTTAAGTACGCTGAAGTGGCAATGGGCTGAGCACATTTACCGAAGGATCGATGGCCGCTGGAGCAAACGAGTCCTAGAGTGGAGACCACAAGTCGGTAAACGTAAGGTAGGACGACCCCCAGCCAGATGGACGACGACCTAAAGAAGGTCGCTGGAATGAATTGGATGCTGAAGGCGGAGGACAATTAGGTTAGGCCTATATCCAGCAGTGGACAAAACTTCTTCTGAACTTCTTCTTACCTAAGTACCTTAAACTTGTGGTGATTTTTAAATATTGTATACCCGAATGGCGGGTCATAGCTGAGCTAATTTTATATTTTGTAACATCCGCTGTACCTATGGTTCACAATAAAATTGATTGATTAAAAGTCGCAAGCAAGCATAGTAGAGCATTATTTCTAAAGGTTGTCTTTTTATTGGTTGACGTTATTCGTGCAATCTTCCGTTGAAGAATTGATACCTTGAGCCTTCACTTGTAATTATTATTTAATAAAACTTGGAAGTTATTTATTGAAAACTAATTTTGGTAACCGAACCAGAAGCATTAAATAACTATTTTCCAAGGTCTTATTCCCGAGGACCAATGCTAGCGCGATTATTCTTCTTGATATGAGTATAAGGCATGTGTACTAAATTCCATTTATCATTATGACAGACAAATAAGACAGACTTTGTGGTTATTTTTGCGAGGTGTGCTCCCGCTACTGACATAGTATTTAGAGGTCAGTAGCGCCCAGATAACCCAGATCTCAAAGATTCTACTTCATTTTCGTCGGGTCGTTTGGAGAAATAATATAATTGCCATAAAAGGAAAATGGAGGTGTGCTGTTCATAAGGACAAGGTTTCATCCGAATAATTGTGAATAAGCCATCAGATGATGCTGCTCACATCTATTCAGTGGCTAAGTATTTGTAAAACTGCTCTAGCTTAGGTTAATTTGGTTTGTTTCGACGATTTCATTTAACATATTTTTTACTATACTTAATATTATAAAGCTGAAGAGTTTGTTTGTTTGTTTGGTTGAACGTGATTTACTCAGGTATATTGGCTTGAATTGAAAAAATCTTTTAGTGTTGGATGGCCCATTTTTCGAGAAAGGCTACATAACGGTTCTACTAATAGGAGCAGAGCATCAATGAAAAATGTTGCGAAAACGGGGAATAATGACGTAGACGAAGTTTTGCAGATTAGCTAATTTCACATAAAAAGACAACCAGTCAATTTGATTCCAAGAATTAGATGAAGTAGACTAGACCTTCAAAAAATAGAGGTATTTTTGGTTTGTTCAACTATAATAATTTATATTGACAATGATCTATTATGCCAGTAGATTTTCTTCCAAAATTCTTATACAAAGACGTTTCAAAGCTTATAACTTATACTAAGCAATGTCTTGTAACTTTGTTGTGACAAATACGGTCGATTTGTTTTGAATAGAATAACTTGAAATACGGTATTCATTTATTACAGCTCAGTTACTTTTGTTTTGTTAGTGAGTGAAGAAGGTTATAATGATAAGTTATTTTCGGTAGTATTATGTAGACTGGGTCACAGCGGGTGGGTGACAAGCTTTATGTTCTTGGGGTTAGTAATTTAAGGTGTTATTATAAGATTCTTCGTTATAATTATAACTGCAAAGGGTTTATGGCGTAAGACGAATCAGGCAATCATGAATTATTTATTACAATGTTAAAGTAACTCAGACAGAGTGACTTTTACATTTAAATAAATCGAGTCTGTTACGTTTATCTAGATCAATTTAGAGGTTTAAGTGTGAAACTTCAATTTCTAAACTGATTTAGATTAAAAAAGTTATGGAGAAGAAGTTTAAGAGATAGTTTTTTTATCGCGATAAAATAAATTTGTTAATTAATACATTGTCTATTGTTATAACCTCAACAAATGTTGTTTTTCTCAATTTTATTACTTTTTTCTAGGGTTCCGTACTTCAAAATGAAAAAAAATGGAACTCTTATAGTATCACTCGTGTTTCTGTCTGCCCGTCTGTCACTATTGGACTGCATGGACACAAACTGTATCGTGTAACATTTAAATGTACAATAATAATCTTGTACTACATCAAATAAAAGGGCTTGTTGTATGAAAGTTTAATATATTTTTATTAAAATTATATATTATGTATAAAAGTTTATTCAAGAAAAACCATAAAAACAGACCATTCGATTGTCTCCAAAGCTACTGAGCCTAATATTTTACAAAATAAATAATCATTTTTCATAATCTATAGATTACAGGAAAACCTATTAGAAGTCTGAATTTTGAACATGAAGCCCATTGTAGGGGCAAAACAATAAATTGAACTACCGTTATGAAAAGGTATAGTGTAAATGTAAGGTTTGGTAAAAGGGTTTCAAATATGTATTTTTTTTAAGTAGTTAAGACAGTTCATGAAAATCGACAACCTCCCTCTTTGATATTACCTAATGGTTAAGGCATCGGACTCGCAATTGTGAAGTCGCGGGTTCGAATTCTACCCGGTAGTATACTACCGACGTGAATCCACTCCTAACACAAACCATTGGGCTTAGCTGGAGGGGTAACAGGATAGCTAGTTATTTGAAAGAAAGTCTATAGAATAAAAATACCGTGGTAGATCGACTGACCTATGGCTCTAGTAGTTCACTAACTACTAGACCAACAGGCCAGTGGACTTACCACGTTATTTGTCAGAGTCACTACACTGACTGCTAAGCTTGAAGTTGTGGGTTCCGTGCTAGGTTGCTACAGACCCAGATTGTGCTTGTCTTACATAAACTTGCCCGGTTTAATATTGTTTTAAACAATATACTACTGAGCAAGTGCGATATTGCCAATAATCTTTTATTAATCATCTTGTAATTCGTCCGGCTAAGCTATAGTATGTATAAGTGATTCACGGTGTTCGTTTAATGGGTGGGATTGGATACGACTTTCCACTTTACGATTGTGTATTCGATGCCTTAACCATTAGGCGACTGTCGCCCTGGTTTAGAAAATATCTTAGGTGGTTTGAGAGGGTTACTAGCCTAGACTAGCTTCCACCCGCGGTTCAGTCCGTCTCGATGTTAGTTATCACGAGAATAAAGTCCCTTGTAAGAACAAAGGATTCTTTTATCTTCCCAACATTTCACTTATGTCCTTACCAAATTTTATTGCGATCCGTCAGCCGTTTAGTTACGAAAAACAGACAAAGAGAACATTTTCGTATAGGTACGTAACGTTAACTAACAAGTTCGGAAACGTTTATATCCTAAAATTACTGTTTTATCTTTTTTATATTTATCTAATAAAAAAATATAAAAATAGTCATCAATTGTAATGTAAAATTAAACATGGTAGGTACAATAACCCATTGTTGGCGGAAATAACAAAGGTAGTATATTGAAGCGTCAGTTTGTTTATATGTCCGTTGTTCCGCATATATTTTTACCATTTAATGAGAGGTACCTACTGATCATTAGTCAGGAAACGAAGGCACAGCTAAAAATGTGCGGCGCCAATACCATTGGTTACTCTTGACAATATGGTACCGATGCTGACCTACTTTCCTACGTCCTGTATTTCACAATGCATGTATACGATTTTCCTTCTTCTTGTTAATTTTATCAGTCGCCTGTTTTAGTCCGAGGCTTCGCTTGCGTTAAGTTTAACTTTTTTTTGAGCTTGAGTTTCTTGAAATCTTTTTTTAGGGTTCCAAAGCCAAATTGGCAAAAGGGAAACCTTATAGTTTCGCCATGTCCGTCCGTCCGTTCGCACCTTTGCTCAGAGACTGTTAGTGTTAGGAGGCTGTAATTTTACACACATATACGCCGACAAAGTGAAAGAATACGATTTTGGATTCCATTAAAATTACTTATATAACGTTGTTAGTAGTATGAAACAAAAACCCACTTTTTAAACCGCATTATTCGGATGGAGGACTACGGAACCCTACATTGTGCATGGCCCGACATGCACTTGCTCGGTTTTTATAATTACACATTGTCACCATGAAGATAAAGTAGACATGATTGTTACGCTTTTTTTGTTATATGTCAATGTTACGTTTTTTTTCAACTAGCCCCTCAGCCCGCAAACAAAAGATAACGTGCGAAAATTTGTTAAATAGGTACAGCTGTTAGTGATGCGGCAATTGATTTTTATATCAATAAAGTACCACTAATACCCGTTTATGTATTCATTTAACACTTGTAATTATGAGTATTAGAGCACGTAATTGCCTCCAAAATTGTAATTGAATTAAATTACAGCAATCAATACATTTCTCGTGTAATAGTACCTATCTATTTAAAAAGCAACAGTATTTTGAGCAAAGCAGAGCTTCGGTGAGAGCATCAATCGGTATTTTTTTTTAAAGATAACTAGCAATGTGGGATTGTAGTCCGACATTACTAGCAATCCTGTTAACCCCTCCAGCTAACCTCAATGGCTTGTGTTAGGAGTGGGTTCACGCGTCGGTAGTATAATGGGTAAGATTCGAACCCGTGACTTCACGATTGCGAGACCGATGCCTTAGCCATTAGGCTACCGCCGCTTTAATTAATTACATCCATCAATTGAATACAGGTATCAATTACATTAGCATGTTTTAATTACGGTGTGGTAACTTTACACTTTACTTGTGGTAACTGATGGCGAAATGTAAAAAAGACCGTGAGACTGTTGTGTAGTTTGTGGGTTCGATTTTCACATGAGATAAAATGTAATTCAACCAATGGATCCAAATGTTATTTCTGAGTCTGGGTGTACTTAGCGTTAGAGTCATACAGGGCTTGCACCTTGCTAAATTATATTTTTACTAATATAAAGATTAATACTGATTACTGGGTAAATGAGATTGGTGAAAGCGCTCCTCAACTGAGATATCTCTCAGTTGAGGAGCGCTGTGCGGTGACAATCACATCTTTGCACGGTTTTCGGTGGCACTAATACCGTTGTGGGCTAGTGTGACATTTAGAATCAGGCTCACGACATCCTCGTCTCTTCATTTCGTTACATACTATAAATAATGTGTCCATTTATGACCACGGCTGGTGCAACCTTGTCAAAACATTAAGTAATCTATCAAAGTAAATAATGCATGTTCGTGTTAATCCCAGTATTTGCAAAGATTGTACAATAAGATTTTCGCGTTGCATGATTAATGCAACTCGTAAGTCTTATTATGGAGTGAATTATATTATATGGAAACAAACTGAGATAATTAATCCAGTGTATTATAATTTGCTCGGTGTATCCATACTATAATATTATAAATGTGAAAGTAACTCTGTCTGTCTGTCTGTCTGTCTGTTACGCTTTCACGCTCAAACAGCTGAACCGATTTAGATGAAATTTTGTATGTAGATAGATAGTCCCGGAAGGACATAGGATAGTTTTTATCGCGATAACCGACATCCATGCGGGCGGAGCCGCGGGTGAAAGCTAGTATATTATATTTTATTAAACCGTAACATAAGTTGAAAGTAATAATAAAATATTTTTTATATTATTAATTTTAATCAAGATTATAATGAAATAAATATTGTTTTTTTGTTCTATTACCTACATAAAGAAGTCTTTATTTATTTTTTACTTGTATTACATAGAAATGGAAGTGAAATTATATGTTTGTTTCAGAATCACATTGCTTTCATTGGCGGCCATGACTCAGCAGTGTCAGCTGCGGTTTGTCGCTGTACTCGGGAACACCAGTTGAACTATAAGTATTCTTGTCAGCGAAACAATTATACTCCTCACCATAAAGGTGTAAATTGAGCCCAAATTCTGAACAATGAGATATTCTGTTCTTTTCTCACATTCTAACAATTTTTCGTCCTAGTCGCAGAAGAAATAAAATCCCTTTTGTTTTATGCGTCGAGACTTAATCGCAGTAAGAAATAGATTTCCAAAGTAAGTTTTTAAGGTTGCTCGGTCTACGGTGGTTACTGATCCTGACTGCTTAACTAGAGGTCGAGAGAGGTCGTGGGTTCGATCCCCACTCAAGACAAAACTTTGTGTGGTGTGCACGATGGTTTATATTATTATAATTTCGATCGAACCGACGATCTCTATGTCTTTAGAAATATATAAGTATATTTTTAAGTTGTCTGGTTGCCATAGTACAGGCTCTGTTTAGTTTGGGATCAGATGGCACTGTGTAAGTTGTTCCAAAATTAAATGCTAGAAATAAGAAGCTTAGATTTTGATTTTAAGTAGATATTAAAAGTGTATGGTTTCCCTCTAGATATATTACCTTCATGCTCCCTCTTTTGTAACAGGTATTTCTTACATTTTTATTTCATTTATGAGTGGGTAGGCCGCAGTAATCCTAACTAGAGGTCTTGAGATAAACTGGACGAGTTAGAGCCGTAAATCTGACAAGATTGATGGTATCCCCGACCCGTGTACTTAAGCGCTATCGTCTTCCTTCCGTGGACAAGACATTGCACCACGATTACTGTACTGTTCGTCTCTATGTTAATAGAATATTCGTAGCCCAGTAATTAATTTTGGTTGTGTTATCCATCCGTCAATCGGGGTGTTTTGAACTTCTTCCGCTTCATAGCTACATCCAACTATTTTCATTAATAAAAAAGAGAGAGGTGTCTTATGGATACCTGGCGTTCCTTTTGTTATATCTTTTTTTTGTCTGTATTAACTAATGATAAAAAAAATGGGAAAAAATAACATTTTAAAAATTATTTACGCATATACTCACGGCTCGTTTGACATAGGTAAAAAAATATTACAACTTTTCACAAAAATACAAACTACTTTAACACAATTAGCTTCACAAAATCATAAATAATAAATTTTTGATTGATGTCAAAATGTTACGCTTTTTTAACACAATTCTAGCTTCACAAAATCATAAATAATAGATTTTTGATTGATGTCAAAATGTTACGCTTTTTTTTGTCTTGTCTCTCAGCCGGCAAATAATCATTTGTTTGCGGGCTAAGACTAGACTTACATAATCGTGCGATAAGGAACTACGTTCCAATATGAAAATCATAGTTAACATTACAAGTAAAATATTACACTAAATCCCACGGTCGGCAAAATAACAATTGCGATCGTAATCAAAGGTCACCGTTGTATTATGGAATATTTACCCGTATCATACAAATCGAGAAAGTTCTAATGCAATTTAGAGAAAACTTTTGACATTGAAATGTAAACAATGCATTTGGCTACAATAACGACTTTCCTTATCACACAATAACTCCAAGTTTCACAACCGCCTCCTGAATAAAATTTTCTTTGTACAGCTTATAAGTGAGATCAAAATATCAAACGAGTCACGTACGTTCGAGTGGGCGGCCTCCCACGCACCACCGCAGACGGTAGTCTGATTCATAGGCGCTCGTAGCGCGTAGGCGGTCTACGCCGTAGCGCGTAGGCGGTCATTCATCCGCATTGTTTGCCCCATTGTAGATTGTGTAAAATGTTTCAAGTGTACAACGCCTGTAGTCGATTTGATTATAAATTTATTAAATATTGTTTTGAAGGTAGTAATGGCTTTGTTAACACAAGAATTTAATTTAATCAAAATTCTGACGAACCTGTGTTACTATTAATTTACAGGTAGCATCACCAATTTTCATTATGGTGAATAAACTTAAATAATGTTACACAATACACAAATTAATAATTGTTGCGTTATTTGGGTGGTTTTTTCGTCGCCCAGTTATTTGTTAGTTTTGAGGACGTTATCAAAAAAAAAAAACATTTGAAATCATGTATGTATTTCTGTTGTTGTCTAGTACATAATACAGGTTGGTTTTTATTATACTATTATCCTCCAGCTCTTGGCTCCATTATATTACTATTTTTTTTGCTTTTGAAATAAAAAAAAAAATGTAACCCGGAGTAAAATCGATGTTTTTTTGTCAGGTAGAGGGCATAAACCTCACAATAAACAGTGATTTTACTCAAGTAAAATAGTCTGTAAGTGATTAAGGCCATAACTCCAAAAACAAGTGGTAGGTAATTAAGGGTCAATTTATTAAATATTTTCCAAGTAGTGATATGTAAAGAAGCCACGCCCTGGGAGGCAATTAGTATATTCAAAATCACCCTGTATAACTCTTCAGAAGCCTGTGTCGAGTAAGATTATAGCACTTACGTAGTATTGCCAAACGTTATTAATTCCTCTCATAATGGGAACATTCTCTGTCGATATCGACAGACATCGAGGTCACGCATCCACCGGGAGTTATGGCTTGAATTTCAACTAAGTTTCTTATTTATTGTAGGTATGTATTACGAATATGGTTCAGTATTGTTTAGATAATTAAAGCTGCTAAATCGTAGCTTAGATTTCATTTTGTGAGCTATACAGTAAACTATACGTTCTATCTTTTTACATACACGTGTTATAATTTTATGGTATTACTAGCTGACCCGTGCAACTTCATCTGCGTCAATTTTCTCAAAATTTTTAATTGATGCAACAATTTAGCGTGAAGTTATATAGCCTATTGTCTTCCTCGATAAATGGGCTATTCTAGATGGAGATAGTATGGTATTTTTCAATTCAAACCAGTGTTCCTGAGATCATCGCTTTCAAACAAACAAACAAACAAACTCTTCAGCTTTATAATAGTAGCATAGATTGTGGTCAGTATACCTACTTATCCCATAACTAATAATATTTAATAAATAAATAATGATTTTGAGACTTTTTATATAAAGTGATACAATATACCTTTTTCATCTAGTATAAATGTAACCAAAAATACGAAATTCCACCGAAATTCAATTTTCTAACAACAAACACCTATTATTTTCATTATTATCAAATGACAAGACACCGTTGCGAGTTTTAATCAAGTTAAGTAGACGCATACGTTTATTTTGTAGGGGAGCGTGGATCAAAAGATGAATTCCCTTGTATGTTACGTCATTACCATTTATCACTTGCCAATCACATTAGTATCACACCGAGAAGCTTCATAATACATTATCTATATAGAATTGCACACATATATAGGTTATAGCGTTTCTGCTACGTCAGAATCACGGATCAACTAAGACTGATTGAGCGTGCAAGATGGATAGAACGAGGAGTTGATTGTGGTAATGGAAATTAAAAACCTAACAATGAAGGCTTACCTTCATTTCTTTGCTGTCATCTTACAGTGAGAAATATAATCTATACTAATACTAATATGTTATAAAGCTGAAGAGCTTGTTTGTTTGAACGCGGTAATCTCAGGAACTACTGGTCCCAATTGAAAAAAAACTTTTTTATTGGGTAGCCCATTTATCGAGGAAGGCTATCGCTAAAACTTTGCCTTGCAATTGTTAAATACTGATATAGGATAAGTTTTTATGTATTGCAAATATATAAATGTGCTATTTTAGAGTTAAGAGTATTCATTTTTGTATCCATGGCATTTCGTTTTAAATAGATAAGATCACTAAGTATGCCAGATGTAGGGTTTATTTTTTGTAATGACGTTGTTTAGTTTTGAATAGTTAAGGTCGTAATGTGTACCAGATGTAAGCGGAAAACATTTCTAAAGAATTTTTGGTGCCTATGTCAGACAATGGCATCCTTAAATATGTTCAGAGTGGCGTCAAATATGAACGATTTGTAAGTATGGCACCAAATAGTTTTTATTGTGAACCGATGAGTTTTTGAAGCAAATTTAAGAATAGATATGGAGTATAGAATTCTTTTAAGTTGTTAAAGTAAGGGTATAGTTAAGTAGGGTGAGAGGCCCAGGCAGTCAGTAACATTCAGATGTTTTATTGTAAGTTAGTTTTAAGTCGACAGTTGAAGACGAGCATTAGTCGTAGATGCACACGACGTATAGTAGTTAAACACGAGTAGTAGTTTAAGATGTAAAGTAGTTCTAAGACGTAACATAATAAAAGAAGCACCTACACTTGTGATATTTCTTTGCCCTGTGATTCCATTAATTATTAGTATTACTAACCACCACCGCGAACGACACTACATGAATATAAATAAGTCCATATGAATTTAATTAAGCAGATACTCAGCATGGTATCGTTTATCAAAGTAGACTACTCATACCTACATAATTAAAACAAGATAGCGAGCCGAAGAGACAGATACACCATTAAGCATATTAGTTTGTTCACTTCACCGCCTTCCCAGACACTGTATTGCTAGATGTATTTTAACTTAAAACAGGCTATCGAGAAGTGCGCCGCGAATTTGGCTGCTCAGAATATTGCAATGCTATTGGTTTGCCCACAATTTGTACTTATAGGTATAGTTGTCTCAACGTAACTTGGCCGGATTGAAGTTGGCGACAAGTTGCGCAGATGTGATTTTTGGAAGTAAATGGCGACAGGAAGCGGGGTGCGGGCGTAAATATTTATAAAATTTGGTGAAAAGGTGTCTTGTAGTAGCTGCTACTTAGTTTGATAGCTAAATTATAAAAATAAATATTTTAGGCGCGGCACTCCATACATGCAGCAAACATCAACGTGTGGTACATCATTCGACC
Source organism: Herminia tarsipennalis (assembly GCA_945859575.2). Taxonomy (NCBI): domain Eukaryota; kingdom Metazoa; phylum Arthropoda; class Insecta; order Lepidoptera; family Erebidae; genus Herminia; species Herminia tarsipennalis. The sequence continues at coordinate 16,165,730 of OX243840.2, forward strand.
GATGTTTTAAAAACATTATAAGGTTTCTGATAAACTTTTTTGATTGAGTTAATATTTTTGAAAATAATCGCTCCGAAAGTTGCATAATTCGGTCCCCCCCTTAACTTTTGAACCGTGTGACCAAAAAATATGAAAAAAATCACAAAGTAGCGCTTAATAAGTACTTTTCCCGGTTTTGTCCGGTTTTTTATATTGTCAAATTAAAATGTTGTTCGTATTTTTAATTGATTAAAGTATTAAACACAAATAATCATTTTTGTAAGTAATTTTGGGGTTGCATCTCTACGACATGCGCGAAAGTGTTATGAACCTAACTTCACTCCGGCCGAGTTATATTAAGACAATTGTATGCTTACCGTATGATACAATTATAATATTAATAATAATAATTTTATTGATCATTAACAGTTTATCTACAAAACATATCTTCCGTAAAATTGTATTTAGACTCCTGTTAACTATTTTTTAAAGATAACTAGCAATATTGGATTATGTGTCCCACGTTACTAGCAATCCGGTCAACCCCTTCAGGCTACATTGCTAGAGTTAGGAGTGGGTTCACGTCGGAATTTAATGGATAGGATTCGGACCCGTGACCTCACGACTGCAAGACCGATGCCTTCACCATTAGGCTAGATTCTCAGTGTCGGAGAACTTGAAAGTCAGAACACATCTCTGAAAAATATAATTACAGCCTATATGATCAGTCGACTATCGCCTGATTCATATAGGCCGTAATTAAATACAACCTAGATACATGATTGAGCTTATCAGCTACAGTTATATACCTAGTCGTAATAACATAGTAATATTAATTCATTTTATTATAATAATCATAAGTAGCATCACTAATATATAAGTCTTCATTAGTCGTCAGCGGAGATACGCAGTGAACCATGCTGCGTACTATACTCCTTATTGAGTTACGTATTACCTGATTTTGTTATCTCTTGCCTGATAAAAGGAATCTTCAGTAAGGAACTTTATTCAACTTTAAAGTTAAGCTTTTTAGTGCAGAATTAATCTTGAAACTCCTGAAATATAATCTGGTTTTATTTCTCGTTTAAAATAGGAAATATAAAACTTTTGTGGAGATTCTAGCTGGAGTTATTTAATCATAGTGTTAAAATATGTTTTAAAACGAAAAATTGCGGGTATTATAAGTTTAAAGTGTGTGTCTGTTTGTCTGTCTGTGGCATCGTAGTTAATTTAATCGGATTGTTCTTGGCTTTCTTTAATTAAAATTAGTTCAGCCGCTATCAACTTAAAAAAAATATCGAATTTAAAAATGTGCACAATGCACAAAAATGTGCTTGTGATTTAAATTGTACTAAGATTAAAGTAATTTTCTTCGTAAAGTTCTTTTATTTAGTTTCACACTTAAATTTTTTGCTCACAATAAAACTCTGTAAAATATTGTCAATTAAATACATTTAGGCAGTGATTGAAATTTATAACTGACTTGCTCATAAATTAAAGGAAACGTACATATTTCTAGATAGCCTATACTTAATTGGAATACTGTTTTGTGATATTGCAACAGTTTTTTTTAAAAATAGCTATCATAGTTGTATATAGTATGTGTGTAAATGAGTCAAGGAAAAACTATTACAAATACTAGTTTAATATATTTTAATAATTTTAAAATATCTATGTGTGACATTAATATACAAAAACTCTGTTATAAGGATTTTTTTTGGCTATCAATGCTGTGTGACAATATTTGTTTACGGATAAGATATGACATCACATTTTGTCCTTAAAATGTGAAGTTACATAAAAACTTAATATTCAGCTAAGTTATTACAACACTAGCTGATACGCGCATCTTTGTTTGCATCATTTTCCCGTTTTTGCACTCACATGCCTTTGACACTCACAACTAACCTAGCTTTATACTGGTAAAAAAATCGGTTCAGTAGTTTCAGAGATTACCTCCTACAACCTCACAAACTTTAGCTCTTTATAATATTAGTATATACATATGTAACTAACCCCGATTCAGAAGGTCATAAAACACAAAAGTCGATAAATGTTAATTGAGTATTATACATTGTATTTAATAATTCATTTTTTAATAATATCTTAATAATATCTTAGGACAACTCACACAACGCTATCTGATCCCAAACTAAGCAAAGCTTGTACTATGGAAACCAGACAACTGATAAACATACTTATATATTTCTAAATAAATACATATTATAGATAAATAACACCCAGACACAGAATAAACCATCGTGCTCATCACACAAAGTTTTATCCTGGGTGGGGATCGAACCCACGACCTCTTGCGTAGCAGTCGGATACACTCCCACCGCGCCACAGAGGCAGTCAAATATACATAAACATCGTTATTACTTTATGTACGTATTTAGTCTGTACAAAGAAAAAGCTCTATACTCCTATATAGCGGAGTTTGTACTAAATGGGCATAGTAACACAACGTGGGCGGTCACTTCGGATCAATTAATTACGGTAATTGTGGCACGTACAAATTAGCGCCTAAATCCATTAAATCCTTCAAGCAAAAAGTATTAGGTACACTGTAAAGAGGAAATTGTACCGAATACTCGTTAATTGCCATCGCAGTCATTAGTCAAATTCTGAATTATTTATTAGCGTCCCAATTTCTGGTGTTATCTCTGTGGAGGTGTTACGGCGTCGCAGTATTCAAGTCGCGTTTTGCTACGATGATTACGACCTACTCGACTGGCTGAGGACTTTCGGGTCGCCATATATTTTGCAGTAGACAAAGGTGCATTACAGCATGAGGTAGGTCTCACAGGATTACGTGATAATCCACTAGCTAGAATCTTACGGGATTGGACGGAATTTATGTTCACAGATAAATTTCTCTAGTTCTATTGTTAACTAAGTGCTAACCTTGGTTTCCTTTGTGCGGCTATACTACCTACCTGACGTTTATTAGTTGCCTCATTTGTTAGCAATCAAGTGAACTTTTAGGTCTATCCGTTTTCAGCACATATCCCTTATTCAATTTACTGCAGTTTTATTTATGATGTAAATATATGTAGTGCATATCTACTACATATATTTACATCATATATATGTAAAGTGAATATAGGATATGTGCTTGAAAGTTCCCAATACAAATCTGTTAATACGAGTTGTTCATATTGAAATATACTTATATAATCGTAACCTTTACACGATTTAAAAAAACATTTTAAAAGTAGGGCAATGTCTAGTTTTTGAAAAGCATCCTGTCCTTGGTAAGGTTTATGGTAAATTTATACCAAAATTTGGCGTGAAAACGAAACCGGCAAAGTTACGTTCTGGTATAGTTTCTATTTTATCGAAGTTTACATATACATACTTATATAGGTGGCACCGCAAACATACCCGGTCAGAATAGCAAGCAGCTAAATCTCGGGTGGCTAGCTTAGTCCTTTGTCGCGGAAACACAAACTTGGAATACATTGTCTCATTAGGACGAGGTGCGGACGAACCCTGGTAATGAATACTGTATGCACCGCTGCCGACCGCGCGATATTGCATAATGACCAAATGAGACTACTGGGTACGGACTGCAGATAATTCTCACTCGAAACTCGCATAACTTGCTCTGAAATAAATGATAATGGGCTTTACTTAACTGTTTAATGCCCTCCTGAATTTAATCTATTGTACGAGCCGTGGATATTTTTTAACCCTGATGTAAAAGAGGGGGCGATAAAAGTCTGATGTCCTTTTATTGTTTTTAGTACTATATCATCTGGCAATATACAATGAATTTGTCATTTGAATTAGTTTTTTTTAAAAGAAAGCCGGATAATTCGGAATAGTTCTTAGCTATGGTTGATTAAAATATATTCAGACGTTATTAGATTTTATCTGGTGTGTCTAGCTGTCACTACGTAATGTGTCTGACTATTAAAAGGCTGGTTTAATGATTAGTGATTAGTGATTATCTATATGTTTCTTACTAAAGTGTTTATGTCTAAAAGTGTATTTATAATTAATTCTATGTTAATTAAGTTCGTAAGCTGAATCAAGAAAAAGAAATTAAGTTATTGAGGGAAACCTGTTATTGGCCATGCTATTTATTTAAGTCAACAATATGTTAAACAAACTGTATCGCTATTAGTTTTCTTAATAAATAAATATATAAATAAATAGACATGATTGGTAACTATTGAAATACCTGAATATTACATAGATCACGTTAGAAATTTAAGTGAGGAGTGAGTGAAAGAGGGGTAAGACAGGGTGCTTAACGTTCGAAGCTCAAAAAAACTAAAATGTTATGTCTACTTAATCTTTTTTATATTAATAGTCGTCTTTGGTAATCAGTCTTCCATGATTAACTAATAATCAGGGCGCTATTGTACGTAATTAAAGAGAAAATAGTTAACAATGATATAAGTCTGGTCTCCCTATCTTGTCCTCTACGTCGGGTAAGATGGGGTACTCTAGGGGGCAAGATGGGGTTAGCAAAGAAACAATTAGTTTTTGTTTAAAAAACAATGTGTGGCACTCGGGGACTGCCGCGGTAAAGCTATTGCATAGCATTTTTTATCAACTTATGCAATTATAATTCTTTTTTTTTTCTTCTTTTTTTTTCTTTTCATTACATTTAGCTAGTACATTTTTTCGCATTTCGCAAATGCGAGTAGGACTCGCTCTAAGCAGGTTTCGTATAAATTTGTAGGTAGGTACATAATATAAATCGCAGTTGTCTAAAGACTATATTTTTTATGATTTTGTTACATAGTATTCAGACTTTTTCCTATGGTTGTAGTTTATGACTGTATTACTTGCCAAATTTCATAAATAGGTCAACGAAACATATCCTATAAATTTTGATTCCCCGAGCGTGTCGAAATGTTAACGTCAACGAAAATTTTTATTTTATTATTTTTAAAGATGACTCCCGCAGTAGGGTGAAAGCCCTGTGCCGCGGGGAACTTTATAAACATACAAGTCACCGACACAAAGTACACCCAGACTCGGAACAACAATTTGTGGATCACACAAAGTGGTGTCCCGTGTGGAAATCGAACCCACGACCTCTTGCGTAGCAGTCGGATACACTCCCACCGCGCCACAGAGGCAGTCTGCAGTCGACGTTTACCTTAGAAGTTTCATTTTTCACAGCTTCAAGGAACTGAATACCTGAGTATATGGTTTTAATATCATTAACTCAATGATTTCAACTCGATACCTCTGCGCATTCCCGAGATAAAGGGTCTTGACAGACAGACGGACGGACAACAAAGTGATCCTATAAGGGTTCCTTTTGGGGTACGGAACCCTAAAACCCTTTTTATTGACTAACACGCCTATCAGAATCAGGCATTGAGGATTTAGTTTGATCGTTTATGAAACAAAAGTGTAGAACTTTTGTTTCATAAACGATCAAACTCTGTGTGCTCTCGTGTGGTATCGTCCTTTAGTGGTTCAGATTCACCCCTTAATTGCCCACAAAGGTGGTCGGTAACTGCAAGTGCGGCGTTCACGACAGTTCCTACACTGTACCCGGCTATTGACCCCGATTACACTTCACTAGATTATAGAGCGCTTTCTACAGACTGAATACACAAAATACTGGGAGTACAGAAAGTAACCTTTATTATAAATTTCACTCGAGTAAAATAAGCGGCCGTGGCCTAATGGTTAAGGCATCGGACTCGCAATCGTGAGATCGCAGGTTCAAATCCTACTCATTATGCTACAGATGTGAACTCAAGTAAGTAAGTAACTGAGTAAGCGCAATTGCGCTTATAATAATAATAATAAGTTTTATTGATCATTATAAACATTTTAGCTTTGCTGGAGGGGTTAACAGGATTGCTAGTAATGTGGGGCCCATAATCCAAGGCGGCGGTAGCCTAATAGTTAAGACATCGGACTCGCACTCGTCAGGTCGCAGGTTCAAGTCCTACCCATTTACTACCGACGTGAATCCACTCCTAACACAAGCAATATAGCTCAGCTGGAGGGGTTAACGGTATTGCTAGTAATGTGCCGAACCCACATTGCTTTTTTATTTAAAAAATAAGAAAAGCCGCCATTTTTATAATTTTTTTTTATTATACTTTTGAGTGGTTATAGGATGTCGGGTAAAAAATCCTGTGTTTATTAAAGAAAAATAAAACAATACACACCTAGACAATTTTCACGGAAAAAAATCTTGGATCACTTCAGATCACTTTGTTCGAAAGACGTTCCGAGATTCCATGGTCGTGAGCGATGTCTATATATATATATATATATAGATGTGTGACCGTTTTCGAAAAATGTCGCACCTCCGTGTACTCCCTCCATCCGGAGGGCACATTAAGCCGTCAGTGCTGCGCCTAATCTCTCTCCGCTCCTTTCGGATTTCCGTCGAGAGTCGTGAGAGGATAGAGAGTGCACTTGTGTCTGCGCATACACTTGTGCACTATAATTTCTGCGTAGTTGACTAATCTCTGGTAAGAATGTCCGCCGTAATCGACATCGGCTGTGAGAGATCACGACCACCTTCTGCACTCCCGATATTTTGTGATAAATACGTATCTTAAAGATCGCTTTTCGATATTCTACCTAAGTATATATTAAATTAATTAAACTAAGGGCCAATTTGTCAGGTGAGTTTTATTTCAAGATAGATATAAGAAAATTACTTTTACAAGTTTTTTAAGAAAACCTGTTAGTGAGTAACATTATTCCTTGCTAATTAATTAATGTTTCTCTTTGAGCCCGAACAATAATTTCTTTCGTAGATTTTATTTCATTGCTTTAATTTTTGCTTGTTAACGTCTCCAAAGAGGACAAGCCTTGTATTATTCCTTTATAATTAAGAAATAATTGTTATGGTGTCATTTTTTTACGTACAATTTGTATTTTGTGAAGAGCTCTTTTTAGTAGCTACTAGCGTATGTTTCGCTACTGAGCCCGTGAGAACTCTTACTTAAAATTTGGAAGTCTCATTTCACAATTTTTAGGCTTCGTCGTAAACAAGGAACCCTTATAGTTTCGCTATGTCCGTCCGTCTGTCTGTCCCCAGGTTAGCTCAGAGACCCTTATGACTAGAAAACTGTAATTTGGCATGAAAATATATATTACTTGCGTCGACGAAGTGGTAAAATAAAATTTTATATAAAAAAAAAAATATAAAAAAATCCCGCCTGCGCAAAAAAGATGTCAATAAATATCGATGAATTTATTTTTTTATATAAAACTTTTTAGTGGGTGTGTCGGATGTAACCGATGTTACAACTAACTGTTATCGCAGTATTAAAAATTGAAAAAAGAATGGTCGCTAATTGTTATAACCACGTTTCCCTTTTTTAAATGCTTACAATTAGCCCTTTAATATAAACCCATATTGCGGTATTCGACACCTCACTGCCGCCATGTTTGTTTTTTTTCAGCGTCACATAGCTAAGAACACTTGGGCAAGAAGACAAATCTAACGAAGTCTTAATTGTTTAAATCCGTCTTATGATTTGAAAGATATGAGGTAATAACTAATATTACATACATACAAGATACGCGCAAAAAACATAACCCTTCTTAACAGTCGGATAAAAACAAAAAATAGGGTAGTTCCTCTACACGTAAAGTTTAATGTGATTTTTTTCTTTTCGATGGGGTAGGTGAGAGAAACAAATTACGTTGGATAGGTCTTTTAAAAATATTTAGGGATTGTTAATACAATTTTTCTAATTAAAATATATTTCTCTTGTTAAAATATTAAGCCTTAAAATGTTTTTTTTTTGTTAGAGTCAAGTGCCCCCCCTACCGGCTAAATGGTTGTTTTTGCAGGAGTTGTAAAAAAGGCGGCATAACATGTCGCTATTTATACAGCTCCGCGTTTAACATGTTAAATTACTGAATGTGAAAAAAAACAGAGTAGCAGTATAAATAATGACAATAAAAGGAAAACTATCATAGCTAAAACAGTAGGCTTTACAAGTTTATCGTAATAAAACCTAAATTATATTAGTTGTTCTTATACCAAATGCTTAGTTAGTAATGAAAGGCTTTCATGCTATGTTCTTGTTACTCCAGCGCTAGCTCACACTTGTACGTACGTCTTGTTGTTTCATTACATTAATTATCCACCAAGAGAAGCCTGACGACTATTAACATAGTACTCGTTAGTCTTAAGCTCTTCTAATGTATTTAATCTGTTTCTATATATTCAAACCTTTTTATTATTATTATGTAGTATAATTTGTATCAGTTTTCTAAATAATGCAATGTTATGGTGGCAACACCTTCATTTTGTATTCAAATACAATTTAGAAATAAACATTGGCAATTTGTAAAGAACAGTAATAAGTTTGAATTGTTTTATTCTCGTGCTTATTGCTTTGCCAACTTGGCATTAGGGTCTGACTATACGCAGCGACTGCGCAAATGTACGACTGTGTAATGCATGCGCAAATAGTCTGTGCAATAAAAAACTTTATTACAAAAAAAATATTACCGACTATATAGTATTATAGTATACAACCCCATTCAAATGAGATTACTTAACATCTTTTGAGAACATCACGAACCTCCTTTATTTAGATAAAGCAGACATAAACATAACGAATCTACTTAGGTAGGTTCGTTATGTTCTCAAAAATTACTAAGTAATCTCATACGGATTAAAAACCTTTATTCATAGCCAAAGTGTAAGTGTAGGTAGTAAAGCGTTGTCTGCTAACAGTGTATTCAAAATGTAATATCAACGAAAATTGAACAATAAAAACTTGAAATGGAAAACGATTACGTTGAACTTATCTAAAAAAAAGGTCAAAAGGAGTAAAAAGTCATGTTAGCAACCTTTGCGGACGACAGTTAGAGGGCGTACGCCAAACATTGTGATTATTGGCAGTCGAAGAACATATTGAACTTTGAGACAAATTACTTATTCTTTCTACACGATAATGTCTATGTATATTTTATCTATTCGTGACAAAGTGGCGACTGTGCATATCGATCGCTGGGTAAGGTTGTGTTAACCGCAATCATATTAATAGATGGGTAACCAAATATCATCAAAAATTTGGTTACCCATCGGAATAAACCTCTGTGGCGCGGTGGGGAGTGTGTCCGACTGCAACGCATGAGGGCGTGGGTTCGATTCCCACACGGGACACCACGTTATGTGATCTACAAATTGTTGTTCCGAGTCTGGGTGTACTTTGTGTCTGTGACTGGTATGTTTGTAAAGTCCCCCGCGACGCAGGGTTTGTACCATACTGCGGGAGTCGCCTTAAAAAAAATAGTTGGCACCCTTAGAAAGATTCGGAGAGGCACGTTTTCTTTGAATATTCTTATTATAACCAATTCCATATTATAACTATATCCTTGATTTAGCTCCCATTATTGCCTATGACTGTTTGTAGGATAATCAATGACGGTGGCGGATCCAGAGTGGCTGAGGAGCTCAAACCCTTTTTGAATCCTTCCATGAATGTGTGCTCTTTATCATTATCGTGATCTTATCCAGACCGCCCCCTCTCCCCGAATGAAATCCTGGGTTGTTGCCGCTTACCGCACTTGCCGCTATCATGTTCGTGATCAGGTTAACCTTAACAAGACAACAAGTATTTTGCTTATTTGGTTTTAAACTTTTGAACTCTATGACAAAGTCATTAGAGTGACTGGATATGCCAATGGCCAGTGATATTATAAGTATACTAGCTTTTTCATTGCTGCTCCGCTCCTATTGGTCGAAGCGTGATGTTATATAGCCTATAGCCATTCTCAACGAATAGGCTGTACAACAGTAAAATAGTTTTCCAATTCGGACCAGTACTTCCTGAGATTATCGCGTTCAAACAAACAAACAAACTCTTCAGCTGTATAATATTAGTATAGATACTACTAAAACTTTAACTTGAAAGTATTGTAAACTCTTTGGTGGAAAAAGCTATAATCTCACGAATCGGGTTGGATTGTAAGATGACGTTAACACTACTGGGAATAATAAGACTAGAAAACAGATACTTCTGCTGTGTCGCAGTTGATAGCTTACGATTTACGATATTTCGACTTTTATTCACACAATTGATGTGGAAAACAAAGTAGGAATACTGCAGCGAAATATATGCGCTTTATTAGCAATAAATAAGTGATCAACTGAACCATTCATTGTTTCGCTGGCTACCAAACAAGTTTTACGAAGAAGTTATAGCTTGGGATTTTAAAATTTTGGAATATTATTTATGTTAATAGCTGAGTCTCTATAACTCCTTCGACTAGGTGCTCTGCAGATATGTGTAAATAAATGCACACTAGGTGACCCGCGCAACTTCGTTTGCGTAAATTTCCCCGGTTTTTGCAACATTTTTCATTGCTGCTCCGCTCCTATTAGTCGTTGCGTGATTTTATATAGCCTATAGCCTAGATATACCAATATTTTTTCAATTCGGAATAGTAGTTCCTGAGATTATCGCGTTTAAACAAACACACAAACTCTTTAGCTTTTTAATATTAGTATAGATTATATGCAAAGTATAATATGTGCTTATCAGCGATGTTCAAAAGTCGCGAGTACGATCGAAATATTGTACCAACAACATTTTTTTTTAGCGTCATTCCAGGATAGATACCCACTTTTGTAAAAAACTTTGTAATTTTAAAACTATTGATTTACCGTGTAGTATCGATATGAATGTAGATATTTTAGTATGTAATGTACCATTATAACTAATTATTGTTATTTTAAAAGTAACTTGTTACGCCGTGTGGTGCCGGCTTAAGAATAGTACCACCCCATCTCTTCCCGTGGGTGTCGTCAAGGCGACTAAGGGATTTCACCCCGGAAGACGGGCAGCAGCGTCCTCTGCGTACTTAAAGCCTTACTGCGATCGCCAACCCGCTCGCCAAGCGTGGCGATTATGGCAATTACCCCCAGGATCTACATACCAGTAGGTTCTACTGGGGAGACCCGTGCCCAGCAGTGGGCCATCATATGGGTTGATATGAACTTGTTACGCAGAAATTGAGTTTTTGCCGTCTCTTTTTTTTGAGGACATACTATACGCATCTAGCCTATGTATATGCCTTTGTGAAGGGTAGATGCCCTATAGAATAAAATAAGTAAAATACATGGCCTTATAATGTTTTAATTTGACGCGGCAACCGTAATTAAACAGTTGGATACCTACGCAAAAACAAAAAGTAACATTTCAGTTTTTGCGTAGGTACCCAATTATCCCGACCTAATAAATTATTAGGTTGTTAAAGCATACAATTTTTGAAACTAATTACTTACACCGTATTACTATCAACATAATAATAAAAATCTTTCTCGCGATATTATAAACTGTCAACTACTAATTAATAGTTATTATAAACTGTGCTAAAATTCAAAATATTGCTGACATCGATTGAAATCATGGAGAATATATAATGAAATTATAAAAGATTTTTTGTGATTTACGATTTTTCGACAAAAGACTTACCTGGCAAAAAAATTCTTTCACTAAGAGGAAGCAGCTTGATATTCAAATTCGAAAACTTTACTGGCTCCTTGAGCAAAAGTCAACTATCAACTATCTCTTGAGAACAATATACTTTTGCACAAGGTAATAGTGAAGCCCGTCTGGATGTTTGGAATCCACTTATGGGGCACTGCATCCCCCTTAAACACAGAAATCATACAAAGGTTTCAAAATTAAGTAGGTACTACGTATGATAAACCAACGGCCGCTGGCTCGTACCCAATGAACTATTACATGGTGAAATAAATTGTAAATCAGGAAATTGAACGCCATACTAAGTCCATCATCAAGAACAACATCCAAATATTCTAGCCCGGCCATTAGTGTAAAACAACAACAGAGCGCGACGATTAAACCGCAAAATACCTCAAGACTTAATCCAATCTCAGTAAATATAACTCCTGTCTAACCAACGAGGATGTGATAGAGGTAACATACTGAAAGTGCCGGCGTTAGTACCACCCAACATACTGCTGAATGTCTCAAGAAAGAGACAGATTGTAGTAAACTAAGAGGACAAAATAATAAAATAAAAAAGTCAGTTTATAAAAAATATTATATCATCATTTTTTCAAACACAATAGCTCGGGGTAGTATTAGTTGATACTAATTCTACCCCGAGTAATTGTATTTTAGTAATACTAATAAAAGTAAAGTTGATACTCATACTACCCCGAGCAATTGTGTTTGAAAAAAATATGATATAATATATTTATAAACTGACGAAAAATCGTTTTGATAGTTTTATTTTTTTGACCATTTTGATGTCTTGAATGCATTTGTTATGCATTGCAAAAAAAGTAAAATATAATAATTAAACTTTTTGTAAAAATCGCAAAAGGATGATCGAAAGATATATTTAACCATGAAGGGCCTAATAATAAAAACTTCAATCTTAAAGGTGTCTTCAATCTTAAGGGCTAGACTAATCTTTAATGTTGGGAGGTGCCCCCAACATTAAAGATTAGACAGGTGCCCTTAAGATTGAAGACCTAGGTACTTAAAAAATCTATCCAAATCGAAAAAGCAACTATCTTTTTCGATATGCATAGATGCCCTTTTATTTTTAAATAAACGAAGTAACAAAAAGCTATTATTATTGTGTGCAGTTAATGAATCATCCGTTGTGTAACTTTTTAAACACAACGGTAAATACTCACTAAGATTGGGCCTTTTTTCGTGCTCATTGCGAATTTAATCACACACACAAGCGAAACGTATTTGCCCAGGATGATGGTCTCCTAGCAATACGGTGTGTGGTGTCTATGCCTCGTATTTAATATATTGAATTAATTGCTGCAATTTTGGAATGTTCTTTTGTCGAAAACGGGGCACCTATCCCATCGAGGCATCAATCCCGGAATGGCCCTACACAATTTGTTGCTAGCCGAATCTTGAAAGTTATATAAATAATGTACCAATAAAAAACAAAACAATTTAAAACGACTTAAACATAGCGCACAATAAGTAGAATGAGATTTTCTTTCGATGAATCTTAAATTTAGCTTAACTATCACATTTTTGGCCGATTGTGAAAAAGCCAATTGTTAGTAATTAAATCTCTTTAGGATTTATATTTCAAACTTGAGCGTCGTCGACCTAATTAAGTTCTAACTAGAAGCAGTTACACAATATTTTCATTTCGCCTACTTGGCAGAGAAATGTCATAAGAAATTCAGTAGATTTACTTCGCTCCGAGGAAAAAGCAATCAAAAACTAATGTTCCTTATTCGGGAGTATTTATTTACCCTTCTCAGGTGTTCGCGTATTATTTATGTGGTCAAATATCAATCGGTCAGGACCTCTATTTGCCTCCGTGTGCCCTCGAGGGTTGAAGATTGCCGTCTTCAGGTGATTGATGCTGCTGGTTGAGGCAGACTAGCAATTTTCGGGTCAAGAAAAATTTATGTGTTTAGTTAGACACTATGTTATTTCAGACTTGTAGATTTTTCTTGTTGATTTATGTAGTTTGAGAATGTTTGTAGTGTGCTTATTTATGAATGCACTGAGATAACTGCCATCAGAATACTTAATGGTAGATACTATGCTGAAAAGGGGTGCTTTTATCGTATTATTATGAAACGGAGATGATGATAACTATGAATAAATAAGTATGATTATTTGAGTATAATATATCCTCAAACTTTATAGATGTATCATGCCATTGATTTGACCGTTAATACTTGACCTTTATTTACTTGAAAGTCCACGCTATCTTAGTCCTTCATTATATTATCTTTCTGAACATCCGTTTAGAACAGATAACACAATAAGATAGGAATTATAAGTAGCCGCAAGCGGAATAGTAGTTCGCTTACGACCAAAGCCGGTGCAACCTAGGGGTCAATTCACGTATTTAAAGCAGTGTAGTTGCAGTTCAGTTGCAGTTAAGTTTCGATTAAAACGGCCATTTTTGTATTCTTGTAACTTTGTGGTAAACTCTCAAATACGCTGCCGTCAAGTATGCGTATCGAGAGCGCAATAACGACATTCTAGTACGTGCGCAAGCGTTTTTAAGATCGATCCCAAAGTTACAAGAATACAAAAATGGCCGTTTTAATCGAAACTTAACTGCAACTGCACTGCTTTAAGTACGTGAACTGACCCTTTCGTCGAAACGTTAAGCAATTTTAAGGTAAATTCCCGTGTTTAATATATTTATAATCAGGTAACGAGAAAGTGTTTATGTTAAGTTATTAATGTAAAAAAAGTAACATATTTCAAATTGAAGTATTCATGAGAAGCACTTTCTTTTGACAACAATTTTGTAGAAATTATTACAGATTGCACCAAGCAAGTTTATTGCGTTAAAAACTTAACTCTTTTCATTAGATCTCAAACTGTTGGTATTTTATTGTTTTATTTAATCTGGGGCATTATTTCACGTAAGTATTTTGGATTGTTTTAGTATTCACATTATTTGTTGATAAATGAACACTAATGAATATAATTCTATCCGAATTTATTTCAATGGCTCATTAACGAGTCCGGCCGGTTACATAAAAACTTTTTTTTTTTGAACTTTTTAATTACTTTAAATTAGGAACGCGTTTATTATTTTTAAAAGTTCTTTCGATTTCGCGCTATTTCACATATTTTTTCCTGTTAATTATCAAATTACAATATAGATTGGGGTGTTAAAGGAAATAGGATTGCGGTGATGGCCTTGCACAAAGTGGGTATGGAGACGTCGGTCATATTCCAGACACTTCAAAAGCTTCGTATCAGCCGTTTGTTCGTATATCGTACCTACTATCAACAGATACAACGACACTTCATCTGTCGAAGACCATAAAAGATCGGGGCGGCCGCGTGCTATTATAACTACAAGGCTGTTAATGCTGTTAAAACCAGAATTTGTCGAAATCCCATTAGGAAGCAAAAAAGCTTAACGCAAGAAATGAAGACTCTGTCGCGCAAGACCTGAAGCTCGGTGCTTATCGTCGATATACATGACATACTCTAAATCAATCTTTACAATTAAAGAGAGTGGATCGATCAAAACGACTACTGTCGCGATACGCAGGTGAAGCGCACTGAAATATCCTCTTTACCGATAAAAAAAATTTCACGTTTGAAGAGCACTACAATAAGCAAAATTATAAAGTGTATGCTCACAGTTCTAAAGAAGCTGCTCAAGTGGTCGGAAGATGCGTGGTCATCATCCTGCGTCAATGACAAAGCTACATTTTTGTGAAAAAGGAGCAAAAACTAAATCGTGTTGTGAAACCTCTCAGCAATACACTTTTCAAAAATGTACCGTGGACTTTTCAGCAAGACTCTGCATCTGGTCACTTGGCTTGAAACCAACGTTCCGGACTTTATAAGAGCCGAAGACAGGCCTTCATCTAGTCCAGACCTCAACCTTTTAGACTACAAATTATGGTCAGTTTTAGAGGACATGGCTTGCCAAAACGACACGGCGACATTGAGTCTCTTAAAAAAATCTCTGGAGCAAGCAGTGGCGAAATTTATCATGGAAACAGTGCGTAAATCCATAGATTCCTGGCCAGACAGATTAAAGGCCTGTATAAAAGCCAAAGGTGGCCATTTTCAACAGAATACTGTTTTTATTTTTTGCTGAGAATTTAATAAATATGTACATATAAGTTTTGCTAATATTACAACACTTAAATATAGTGTTAGCAAAACTTATATGTACATATTTATTAAATTCTCAGCAAAAAAAAATGCTTTTTCATTTGTAACAGAACTTATGGCCGGACTAGGTATATTAGGGTAGAGAAAAGAAAAACAAAATGATTGCGTTGCTTCGTATTTTATTTATTGAAGATGTAGGTACAATGTAACTTACAGAAGGGAGATTAAGAAGATATTTACAAGGTGTTAAGGTAACATTTAAAATTTAGTTAATACTTTTAAAATGTCCGTGTCTAATCGTAAAAGAATCTAAGAAAGTAATGATCAAAAACTAATATGAAGCTGAAAGAATATAAAGCAAAACATAGACGAGTAATCAGTTAACAATTAGTAATATAAATTATATATGTATTAAAGTTCTTTAAAATTCCTAAATAATTTTATTAATAACTATAAAAATTATTGCCCTAATCAAAACTTTAACTACGTCTTATGTACGTGCACAACATTTAACAGTGATTAAATTTATCTATTAACTAGTGAATTACCTAAACAAATAAAGATCTTATTTATTAAAAAGATTAACTTAATAGAGATTTTACTTATCCTAAACTTAAATTTAAACTAACATTATTGATTTTTTGATATGCTTGATATTCTTGTTTCACGCAACCGTTTGAAATAATGATCAAAGACGCAGGCAGAATAAGAAGTACATACGAAATCATTTTAACCGGCCTCAAAAAAGGGGGTACAATTCCAAGAGTTAGTGAAATTTTCAAAAACCAATCAGTAATGTGCTTAATATTAGTAAGTACTAACACATTACAAGCTGAATTAAACGTTTTTGGTAAAACTTGCTATACTCAATTTAAAACTTTACCTTGAATGAAATGAATGTTATGGTCGGAAAATATATATATAATAGCAATGTAATGCTTATTGTATTGTATAACATTTAGTCTTTCAATTCAATCACTATAGGTAATGTGTGGATAAATTGAAATGTGAACTATGTAATCTAAGTATTGCACATTTTTAGGTTAGAAAAAAAAAATAGGGACAAGATATCATTTTGAAAGTAATCTCTAAATACGAGCGAGTTCTTTCTTCAGAAACTTCTTATTTCTGCGTGCGGCTTTGAATAAATTTATTCAAAGAGTTGCTATAAAATACGCACAAGTGCTTTTAAATTCCTTTGTAAATACGTTAATATATTTCAATAGAACATTGAAACAGTTCACGTATGTATATCGTGAACGCGCCAATAAAAGGGACAATAAAAACATATAAATATTCGTTGATTCTGGATTTTGGAAGCAAATACTCTACTTAAAAATAATTTCACCCTTACACCGTACGCTGCATTCTTATTCAACTTTGCGAAAGGTGTTTGTACTGCCTAGCAAAGATCAAGTACCTCACGTTATAAAATATGAAACACTGAGATGAAAAGTTGTATGAGAACAATATTCGAACTAGAAAATAATATAGGTAAATGTCAAAGTAACTCTGTCTGACTGTTACGTTTTCACATTTAAACCGTTGACCCAATTTCGATGAAATTTGGTATGAATATAATTTGAGTGCCGGGAAAAGACATAAGATAGTTTTATCGCGATAGTTTTATCCCGACATCCACACGAGGACGAAAACTAGTAGATATCAAATGTTTCTTTTACAGAACCTAATGATCTAATGACCCGTTCATTTAAAATAATACACATTGTGAATTATTTAGCAACGCTATTAGTTCTCTGCCTATCACACATATGGTGATATTATATCTACGCATGAGATTTTATGACAATAGTTGATACGGAATGAATGAAATAATCATATCTATAGTATCAGATGGTTATCGAAGAGTAACAATATGAATTGTATCAATTGCCTGTTACTCGTATCTGTGTGCTTAGTGCGAGTTTGGTTCACGTCAACGCGATCGACACGTTTAGGACGTTTGGTGCTCCGATTGGCCCGCTCCAAGCTCCTAACAAATCTGAGATCCAAACGTGGTAAACGATTCGATTGCGTTAACGTTACTGAGCATTCGTACTCTCTGTTTTATATCGTCGATCATCATTTTGTAATCGCTGGTAAAATGTGACCGAAAATGCATTAAGTAATAAATGTGATAATATTTGCTATGTTGGCTATTTATATTGAATACTAGCTGTCCCGCGCAACTTCGTCTGCGTAAATTTTCCCCGTTTTTGCAACATTTCTCATTGCTGCTCCGCTCCTATTAGTCGTAGCGTGATGTTATATAGCCTATAGCCTTCCTCGATAAATGTGGTATCCAACAGAAAAATATTTTTTCAATTCGGACCAATAGTTCCTGAGATTACCGCGTTGAAACCAACAAACTCCTCAGCTTTATAATATTAGTATAGATGATCGTTAGAAATATTATCATGTTTTAAGATTGTTGAATTAGGTGCTTACTTGATTGGTTCGCTAAAATTGGTGGTTTCTAATTGAAAATGTAAGATTTAGAGATCGAATGATTTTAGTAAAAGTTGAGTAAATATCATATTTATTTCTAGAAAATTGTCTATAAAAAGTTATTTTCCAAATATTACATTATTGGGTATCATAATAGACATGAGTACCCGGTGTTTCATATTTTACAAGACATTTCAAGCCTAAAAAAGCTGTGTTAAGGGCTCGCCGTCTCGCGTATTACCTATGGACATTTTATGCTAAATAGGTATTTCTTAGACTTATTCAACTAACTCTTCAGTCTTGGACGTTACACTTAAATAGAATACTTCTAAAACCCGCGTCGTAAAATCACTCCACAACTCGTAAATTAACTATAGACTGCGTGTTTTATCTATTCCATTGCGTAAATCAACACACGACAAAGATAATTCATGATCACTAAAAGCTATAGACACACAAGATTTTGGATTATTTAGGATCGCTTTCGTATCATTTCTTATGTAAACACTTGAATATTTTGGACTACGATTTAGTTTTCTTGTTGAACGTTATTATTTTGAATCGATATAGATTAAGTATCTAAGAATCGGAAAAATCACATTCACTAATAAATGAAACATTTAGACAACGCACGACCAAAAATTACGACACCTAAAATAGTAAGCGAAAATGTACAACATTCATTCATTTTGAACGTTATATTACATAGTTCAGTTATATTTATTTCATTATCACTTATATCTATATAAAATTCATTAATCCTAACAAATGAAATTATCACAAATATCAAAAAATTCACATTCTGTATAATAAACGCTGTATAATTAATACAATTCTTAATTATATATAAAAATATATTGCTCAGGGTTTCAGTGGGTCGGTCTATCAAATCAGTGCTTTAAATGCCTGTGAATTATCTATTTTTAATTTGTTTATAAACTCATAGAAGTAGTATTAAATCTAAATCATTATGACATAACCGTAACATCTTGTTGTTCCCATTCTTTACACGTCTCCTTTCAAATTCGAATCTACAATAGATTAGATACGACCAAACGAAATTCAACAAAAACGTGGCATTATTTATTATTTAGTATCAATTTTAAAATTTTAAATGTCTTGATATAATAAAAAATGTTGCTAGGTATAAATAACATATCTTTTCAGGTTTCTTATCCTATATTACACTAGATGTATACATAAAACGATTTTAAAAAAGTTACTGACTAGTGATACGTTTCATGATATGTATTTGATATGTAGATCACAACGAAGTAATTTCCATCACAATTTATGATGGATTCCTATTCCTCTAGTCTTCAGGCCAACCGAGGTCCTCACCGATGAGGTCATAGAACCTTTGATTGTGTTGGATGAAGAATTTCCTTAATTTAGTAACGACGGCTGGATCAACTCGCGGGTGTTTCCGACCCTTGGTCTCCCGGAGACACTTATCTGTAGTGTCATTGCGAAGGCAATAGAAGCCTTTCGTTTCGTTGAAATAGAAGTTCTTTCTTCCTGTTTGGACAAAACATTAAGATGAGCTACATGTTCAGTTCCCTCCCACGTTCTTCATTACGTATTAATAAGTACTAATACAGACTTACCGATTTTGTGTTCAATTCCAAGAAATTTCTCGATACGTCGAAGTTGTGGCACTGGATCTTCAATAAGTAAGTCACCATTGACGACTAGAATTTGTTCTCTGGGGAATACTTCCAGCCATCGGTGAAGGTACGCGTGGTACAAAGATATGGCTATTGGCCTGTTAAAAGCAAGGAAAATAACATATTAAGCTTTGAGAATACTTTTACGAATTGAAGGAATTGGTTCTCCCTGGGGACTTCGGAAAAGATGGATTGGTCTGTATATTGATAAGAGTTAACAGGAGGTAAACGTTAAGAGCATGTTTAAAGCAGTAAGTAGGGTTGCAGAAAAAGTTTTCTCATTCATCAAAAGTAAAATTTCATTATCTAAATAGGGTGATTTATAATATACTAATAACCTCCGGTCTTGGCTTCTTTACATTATGATGAAATATATTTTTTGAAAAACAAAATACATTTTAACCCTTCAACATCTACCACCTACTTTTATCACACAACCGTTTACCACACATCTGGGAGATCCCGGAGTAAAATCAATGCTTCTTTGTCAGATTTAGGGCTTATACCTCACAATAAACAACGATTTTACTCCAGTAAAATAGTCTGTAGGTGGTTAAGGTCATAACCCTAAAACCAAGTGGTAAGTGATTAAGGGTTATTAAATTAAATATTTTCCAATACTGATATTACAAAGTTGTTTAGTGTTATGTAAAGAAGCCACGAGCGGGATGTTATTAGTATATTACAAATCACCCTGTATATTTATGAATCCCTATTTCCTTTGGTCACTAATTTTTAACTAGAGAACGACTTTAGCAATTTAATTCAATAGTTTTTTTAGTTTTGTTATACTCTGTATATGGTTCTTATGAAAAAAAGGGGAAAAAAATAACGGGGCGGTACAAAGTTCGCCGAGATAGCTAGAAGACGAATAAAAATGTAATAGGTAGGTCTTGTACCTGTAAGCGATATTGATAGATCCATCAGATGAGATAGCGAGATGTTCGAAGGGCTTAGCGGCGTCAGGCACAGGGTGACCCGGAGCTTGTGGGTGCGCCGGCGCTGATGGCGTCGCGCGACTACGCAGTTGCGTGTAGTCAGATATCGCACGCGTTACTGGTTCTCGTACTATTAATAGTAGACGGACTGATGAATTCATTGCTCTAACGCGTTCTGGTACCTACAAATACAATTTTTTAATTTGAAACTTTTCAAGCATGTTAATAAAGAAAATCGAGCATTTATAAACACTACCTAACAAATATTATGAATCATACTCGCGTGTGAAAAGAATGTTAATTGCTTTCGAGTATAAATAGATTAAACTAAGTGAAATACTGCCTCATTATAGAATTTTATTTTATAATTTGAATAAATTATAAACGCGGCTTTTCAGTAAATGTATTCATTAAGGTCCTAAGCTGGAAGACAAAGGAGTTTTCTTTGCTTACCTCTGGAGTAACAAAATAACTGGGACTCTTCTCTATCGTGATTTGTCCCTTGAAGGATAGTGGCATTTTACTCCGGTACCACTCCAGACCTAATGCGTAGTTCTCGTCCCGGTCGAAGAAGTGCACTTCTCCTGACGCCTTCTGTACCATCGGATGGAGGTACAGCATCTCTAGTAAAGCACGCGTACCGCATTTACGGACGCCAATTATTAAAGCCTATAACAAAAGTAAAAGTTGTGGAGTTATGAAACTTTGCTTGCCTGTTAACTACGCTATACAACGTTATTTTTCGTATAGCCAAAGCTCAGACACCCCAACAAAAATTGTATGTCAAGAAATCATATAAAATAAAATAAAATTAAAATATTGAATATTTACATTGAATAAGCCATTACAGTTGTATTGCGTTCTTTTCAGAATCGCGCTTAAATAAAAAAGTGATGAATTATTTCATCACATTTATTTCCCATCACAATGTAAACAGGCTTTGGACTGTTAGAATTATTAATTAATTAATGATTGATTATATGACTAATTGTAAAATATAACAAGGTCAAAAAACTATCACATTGGAATGTATTATTGAAACCTATATATTATCTAAAATTTTACCTTCCGGAAATGGGAATTTCCATCCTAAAATAGTGCCAAAATAAAAAACTAAGAATATTATTTTAGGCAATCCCGAGCAAAACGTTCCTCTGTGAACTGCGCAATGTGGAAATGATAAAATGTATATATGATAAGGCAATAGTATATTTTTATTATCTCACCTGTGGGAGTCTGCGTGCAGGCCTTGGTTGTCGTGGTGGTCTTAACCGCTTTCTTAAAGCCATTGGATGGTTAATAGTTCGGGTGTTACTTTCTTGGCTTTGCAGTATCTTACGACCTTCACTCGCAGCCGATGCCATGCTGGCCGCCTAGTAAAAGTGTTGGAATAGTTAAATCCATTATTTTCATTTTAAACCACGGATATCTTGGACCACGCTCAATAAACGCATTGTTTATTTGCAGTAGTTGCAAGGAAAACATATTAGAAATCTCAGGAACGTGAATGATATAACACATTTATAAAAGAATAATATATTAAAACTAGCTGTCCCGCGCAACTTCGTCTGCGTAAGTTTTCCCGTTTTTGCAACATATCTCAATGCTGCTCCGGTCCTATTGGTCGTAGCATCATGTTATATAGCCTATAGCCTTCCTCGATAAATGGGCTATCAAACAGTAAAATATTTTTTTAATTCGAATCAGTAGTTCCCGAGATTACCGCGTTCAAACAAACAAACTCTTCAGCTTTATAATATTAGTATAGATTACGATACTGTATTTACGTATTTATGAAGGTAATTATGATATGTGAGAGGATTTCAGTGAACTAAGGAGGATAGCAAGCTCCAATGTAGTCTGTATGCTCCCTTAATGCATAAGAGATTTATGATAATGATATGATATTGCTGGTATCAAATTTTAGACCTCATCACAACTCTATGTTAAGAAAAAACCGCCTATAATAAATTCAATCCAAACGCAATTCCAATAAATTGGAGAGATAACAGCTTGTATGAGATATGTTCCAAATCACGATTTAGCATTATTCGCTAGCTAGCTGTGAAGTTAATTTACCCGTGTCATTGGTATTGATACATAGGACGTTTTGCGTATGTCATGAACATCATAGTTAAACGAAATTCGGACTGGATTTTCATCAAGTATCTACCTACCACGGCTGTCAATAAACGGCTTATAGTTCCTCACCTAATTATCACTAATAGTTTCGCTTTGTGTGTTTAGTACAAATTATCCATTATTATCCCTTTGTTTAACTAATTAACTTCTGTAGAATAATATCCTAGACACGTAACTAATTCCACAATAGATTACTGTTGTTTTAATATTCATAGAATAAATGAAGTCTACTTTCTTGATTAGTAACATGGAAACAAAGTTAACCGCATTTTTCCCAGCACTTTTTTTGTGGCTTCACATATTTCACTATGAAATTTTTAAAGCAATTCTTTTTGCGACGTAAGCCCCAAGGGTTGGTATAAAGTATGGTAGATGTAGTCCTCGTTACGGTTCTACTTGTTGATGTCGTAAAACCGTAACATTGTAAAACAAGGGTGTCATAAAAAGGGCGGTGGTGCTGTCATGTTATCTGCGAAAAACGGTTCGGAACATTAATTACGATTACGAGTGCGGTAGGCAGTGCGAAGGCTTGGCGGGCACGCCTTATAGCACGCCACGCAGTCCGGAAGTCGGCCAGTTCAAGTAAGCGGCTTTACCGAAAGGGTTCAGGCTTATGTTCGCTCGCTCGATATGGTAAGGTGCATTAGCGATTTATAGTTCCCTAGTACATGAGCTGTATTACGGTTTCCCCGAGATGGTATCGAATAGGCCTTTATAACCATTATATAATATGGTAACATGCTGTGTTCGTATAATTTTGACAACGTAGGTACAGTTATTATGGCGTCAACAGCGGTAGAGCGGTAGGTTTGTTATATTATCATATAATAGAATATTATTATGTGAAAGCCATAGTTCCTCTGTAGCGCGGTGGGACTGTATCCGACTGCTACGCAAGAGGTCGTGGGTTCGATCCCCACCCAGGATAAAACTTTATGTGATGAGCACGATGGTTTATTCTGTGTCTGGGTGTTATTTATCTATCTATTACTATTTCTAAATACATACATATTGTATGTATTTAGAAATTAAGAAATTGTTCATCAGTTGTCTGGTTTCCATAGCACAAGCTCTGCTTAGTTTGGAATCAAATAGCATTGTCTGAGTTGTCCCAAGATATTATATTATATATTATAGTTAACGCTGTAAGAATAAGTACGATTTTGACCATTTGAATCGAAAGGGACTTACTGACTAGGCATCGATTTATGTAACAGATTTGCTCATCAAATCTGTTACATAAATCGATGCCTAGTGTTATGGTGGAGGACTAGGTTTCATGGCGTACATTTTGAAATCCTTATGTTCAGTAGTAGGCTGATAGATGACGGTAAAGTAAATAACATACACAATAAACACTATATAAGTTTACTATTTTAGTTCTCAAATGCTACCTTTTAAAAAAATGGTAAAACTTTCGCGATTTGTACACATTATAAAATTATTTAGACTACGGGTCTTAATCGCGTGAATATTTAAAGGTAAACCTTTTTTATTGCCCAACGGTTTGACCATATTGCAACGGCTACCTGTGCCCACGGCTGTTGTAATACGGACCATAGACCCCTAGTCTTTATAATTTTATGGTTTCATAAACTTATTTTCCGAAATATTTTTAGACCGACTATCTGACCTCGAATTGGGCCAGACCTATGTTCATGTGTGAAAGGAATAGGCTAATTGATTGATGGATTTAGGAAAAAGCCGATTCCTTTTGTCTACCTAAATATTCTCAGCCGCTGAAAAGATACTTCAATTCACATTTTAACCGTTTATTTCTGTTAATATATTCCGGGGCCAATTTGTACATTTTACAAAAACATTTTTGAAATTGTTTCATGATATCCGAATATTGTATTCGTTGATAATTAAGCTTCCGACCAGTGCCCATACCTTTTTACTTTTATATTTTTTCTGTTTTAAATATTGAACAGAATAATGCTAATTTCTTTGTATTTGGTTTTACGGTAAAAATACATTTATGTACCCACGTATATGTACCCACGTATATGTTCGCCGAATGAAATTTAAAAGGCCTGTATAATTAACTAAATGTCGGTAAAGCGTTTACCTGCTATAATTGTATGGTTTTTTTGTACGATACGAACATGACCATATTTGATGACGCGTATTTTTTAAACATTTAAATAATCTGTACTAATATTATAAAGCTGAAGAATTTGTTTGTTTGTTTGTTTGAACGCGATTATCTAAAAAACTACTAGTCCGAATTGAAAAAAAATGTCCCAATTATCGAGGAAGGCTATAGGATATATAACATCACGGTACGACCAATAGGAGCGGAGCAGCAATGAAAAATGTCGCCAAAACGGGGAAAATTTACGCAGACAAAGTTGCGTGGGTCAGCTAGTAATACATAATTATTATGGGAGAATTCACACGCCACCGAAAATAAGCGGAGACGAGTGTACTATGGCAACCAGACTACTTAATATTTATGATACACCCAGAGACAAAACAACACACAAAGATTTATCCTGGGTGGGAATCGAACCGACAACCTCTGGCTTAGCAGCCAGTGTCATTAACCACTAGACCAACAGCCCAGCTGTGGAATGGAAGTCCCAAGGTAGAAATGCACACAAAACAAGAGAATGAAACACAAAATATCAATTCAAATCATTAAACAGTGGGTACCTACGTCTATATTTTTATCTACAGCGCACAATAACGTTGCAAGCTGTCTAACAGCTAGTTAGTTGTCAGTCAGTCTCTGTCTGACAGTCATTTATTTGTGGTGAGCCAAATACGAACTGAAAACTCCTCCTGCTTATTTTAAATCACACTATATATATCACACTAATATTATAAAGGCGAAAGTTTGTGAGTATGTGAGTGTGTATGTTTGTTACTTCTTCACGTCTAAACGGCTGAAGCGATTTTAATAAAATTTGGTATGGAGTTAGCTGACACCATGGATTAACACATAGGCTATATAAATCGCGGGTAACACCGCGGGGCATACCTAGTATTACTTACATGTTAACGGTGTCGTCGTTAACACGACGAATACCGAATAATGTTATAATATATTACCTGTATGCTATAAAGCGCGCTGTCATATAGCACGTGGAAGGTGAGGAAGAGCGAGAGCAACGTGACAGACAGCAGGGCCGCCGCGAGCTTGGGCCGCGACACCCCCACCACCAGCACACAGTCGGCCAGCTCGCCCTCCGCCGGCCGAAAGGACGACCGCGGCAACCATCTGTGTTACAACACTGTGTTGTACTAATCAATATTCAAACTTAACTTCAATAAGCTAAGTTTACTATAAAGCGCGCTGTCATATAATATACGGAAGGTAAGCCAGCTCGCAATCCATCCGCCGAACCTATGACCGCGGCAAAGATCTGTGTTACAACAATGTGTTCTAACATTTCCAGGGCTTCCATTGTTATGAGAAAACATCTGAAAACCTTGGTCAAATAGTTTACATATAAGATTTTTTATTATTCATAGGTAAAAGCTATAACTGATAAAATAAAAAGTAAATTTGAAAAATTATACCGGTTTCAAAAATGTACTAAATGTAATGAAATAATACTTTTATATACTTAAACCATTTTATATTATATATATATATATATATATATATAAACCATTTTTTTGAGGCCGGTGCCAGCTCATATAAACAGTATCAATCAAATTAAAAGAGAACCCCTACTATCTTATTACAAAAAGTTTAACTATATTTGTCAGAAGTTTAATATCTTTAAATACGGAGTGCACCGACCTCAAAAAAAAAAGATTTATCCTCGTTTATTTATAAGTATTATTGCATTATTTTCAGGCGATTTTTATAGTCTGCTTATTTTTTAAATTACTTTAGGTATACAAAAACAACGTAGGTAGGTAAAGTATGACGTGCTAACTACTACTAAAGAGCAATTAGTTAAAATCAATTTTATTAGAAGTACCAATATTATAGTGGCATGACGTGCGTACAAGAAAACATAATAGCCACATTACATTATGTAACTAAGTTTCAGTTAAATAAAACTGAAGGTCGTGTTGTTAAAAACGTTACTATGTATTAATAATTTAAATTACTTAAATAAAAATAGTGTTGCCAGTGTTCAAAGGGACTTCGTCTGTAATTGTCTGGTGGATTTTGATAATTATACCTTATGTAACCGCCAGAAAAAAATAGGCTATTTAACTATAAACTAAACTAAGCCATGTACTCGTATGTGGGTATAAATACCTATCATCAAACGGTAATCCATGTATACGTGAAGTAATTTGTCCGAAACCTTTACTTTACAATCTACGGCCGGTCTCAATTACTGACTGTCTGATAGATAACTAACGGCCGGTAAAATATATACCTCTAGTAGCCAAATCCATCGATAGTTAGATTATTGAGACCGGCCGTAAATTTAGTAGTGAAACTGATATTTGGACGTTTGAATAATCGTCGATAGAAAAACCTAGAAAACCCGAAAGGTTTTTTTTCCTTCTTGTCCTCCATTCGTTCATTCGCTCCAGGAGCACTATGGCTCACCTGATAGGTTTTCTATTTATATAAATGGGGCAAGAGCATGTCAAACCATGCTCAGTGTAGTGTTTCGCAGACGTTATTACAAATAAATACACTACAGCAGTGCGTATGTTCATGGCACTTACTCCCTTTTGTTGAGAAACGCAGTTTTTAGCAATAACTCAATGACGATATATCCGATCATGTCAAAAATAATTTAAGTTAAAAGGATATATTAAATCACAAGATATTTTCGTATGTTTTGGTCGAACGGTTCAAAAGATAAGGGGCGGACAATTTAGGCAACTTTCGGAGCGATTATGTTCAACAATATTTACTTAATCAAAAAAGTTTATTAGAAACCTTATTTTTTTTTTATAAGACCTATCGAATGATGTGCTACACGTTCATATTTACTGAAAAAAAAATCAGCTTCTGTTACATGTATGGACTTTCCCCTCTAAAGATATTTATTTTTATTATTTAGCTTTCAAACTAAGTAGCGGTTACTACAAGACACGTTTTCACAAAATTTCATCAATATTTATTTACCATTTACGTTTTTGCTATTTTGGCTACGAAACCCTAAAAATGACGGAGCGTTTGAAAATGAAATAAATAAGATTATAAAATTCAGAGCTTGTAATTCGAGCTCTATCTTTTTGTGGATAATCGTAAGACATTTAAATTTCGAAAGATAATAAAGAAAGATGAGATCATTTGCTTGCTACTAGTAATAAAGATTATAGGTAGGTACTTACAGAATATCAAGCGGCAGAGACTGCGAGCAACTCCTATAGGTTGCTTCTTGCCGGTGCTTCGTCGGCAGCGAGTGAGTCATCTGCGCACGCGGCTCCATGCGGCTCCCATAATAATTTAACACATCTTCACCACCAAACCTCTACGCCATCTTATCAAAAGCCATATCTATCTCAAAATCACAGTATCAGCTTATCAATATTTCACGTTGAAGCAGCCCGAAGGCTGTATCATTTTCTCATTGTAAATCGACTTAATGGAATCTGTAACAAAATATGGTTAGACAGAAAACCATAATTAGTTTTCACAATGGTAACAATAAATAAAAATATCATTGCTTAAATGAAAATATGCTTGCTCTTTTTAAATGTCAATTTTCAAAAGACATTTTGAAGTGACTCTATAAATATCTCCATTGTAGGTAGTTTAATGCATTGTATATGACGTCCCATCCTCGATCATTCAAAATGAGAACACCAATTCAAATCTAAGTACAACATACCATATTACGTGACCTTTCAGGCTCCTCCTACACCTGTAACAACGAAAAACGAAACGTTAACATTAGGTATACTATGTAGGTACTTTGCTATGTATAAATTAGCATTCAGCGGTACAAAAGGCAAAGAACACGGGAGTAGGTGGTCAGGAAATCACAGGTGCTCCCAAATTCACGGGGTCGACACGAAATGGTGCGCCGTACATTGTGACGCTTTACGACTGAGTGGTAAAATAAGTTCATTTTACACGTTTTCACCTTTGTTGTACAGGCAATACAACACTATACGCGGTGTGGAACACATATTGTTGCCCGCCTAAATTTTAGATAGGGGTTAGCTATATTTGTCTAGTACCTAATGCTTTCATTTCAGTATTAACGTGGGTCTAGAAAACGAGTAGTAAACGCCATTGAAATAATAAATGAGCTCAAACTCATTGTTTGGTTTTAAGTATTCATGGTTTTTTAAGAGTAGATAGACGCATTAAGTGGTTTTGCTTAAAAATTAACATGTAGACTGGACTGGTAGGCACATTCTCTACCATAGCAAGGGGTTTAATATTAAGTTGCTGCGAGTTAGGTACCTATTCACATAATACATTTATACCTACACTTGATAAACAACACAAACAGTTCGTATTTGGTTGTTTTATTTACTTGGTATAGAATCTGGATTTCAGTTTCATATTAGCATATACAGCTGAATACAGCGAATGCGCTGAAATATGATGCAAGATTTAAACTAAAATATGTATAAAATATATGAATGTTACCAATATTATGTGTCACAAAACTACCACTACTACCATTTCGATGACATATCATTTGTATTGTAAAATTCAACTTTGCATTCCCGTTGTTTCGTGTATTGCAATAATTGACGTGTTTATTTAGAATGCCAGTTTTAGGAGAACAACTACAACCAAATACTGTTGAATGTTTATTTTTCTTTTATAGAAAACTAGCTTATGCCCGCAGCTTCGCCCGCGTGGATGCCAGATTGTTACCAAAATATTTTAACAGAAAAGTTTCATACTAACTTTGCACCCCCGTTTTACCCCCTTAGGGGCTGAATTTTTAAAAATCTTTTCTTAGTGCTCCTCTACGTTATAAAAGAAAACCCTTTGCAAAATTTCAAGCAGCCCTGCGTTGATATGTCATTCAGTTAGTCAGTTTCTCCTTTTATAAATAACTAGTCCGGTCATAAATACCGTTACATAAAAACTTTTCTTTTTTTAAACTTTTTAATTACTTTGAATTTGGAACGCGTTTATTATTTTTTAAAGTTCTTTCGATTTCGCGCCATTTCACATATTTTTTCGTGTTCATTATCAAATTACAATATGGATTGAGGTGTTAAAGAAAATAGGATTGCGGTGATCGCCTTGCACAAAATGGGTATCGAGCCGTCGGTTATATTCCAGACACTTCAAAAGCTTGGTATCAGCCGTATGTTCGTATATCGTACTATTGTGGTACTATCAACAGATACAACAACACTTCCTCTGTCGAAGACCATAAATAATCGGGGCGGCCTCGTGCTGTTAGAACTACAAAGGCTGTTAATGCTGTTAAAGCCAGAATTCGTCGAAATTCCATTAGGAAGCAAAAAAAATTATCGCGAGAAATAAAGATTCCCGCTAGGACTCTGTCGCGTATTACAAAACAAGACCTGAAGCACGGCGCCACTTCAGCCAAAGTGTATCAAGATACAGTCTTGGATCGTGTTGTGAAACCTCTCAGGAATACACTTTTTAAAAATGTACTGTGGACTTTCCAGCAGGACTCTGTACCTGGTCACAAGGCACGAACTACCCAAGCCTGGCTTGAGACCAACGTTCCGAACTTTATAAGACCTGAAGTCTGACCCTCATCTAGCCCAGACTTCAACCCTTTAGACTACAAATTATGGTCAGTTTTAGAGGACATGGCTTGCTCTAAGCAACACGGCGACATTGAATCTCTAAAAAAACCTCTAAAATTTTTAGAAAACGGTTACCCATATTTTTGGACAGATAGTGGTAATAATTGCTTAACGAGGCTGATCTCTTGATCGAATCTGATCAGTTCTCATTAAATCACAAATGAAATCCTCTTCATCGACTATCCGTTAATTTCAACTACGCGAGAGATAATTGTTAAAGAGCATTTGCCTAAATGTATTTGATAAATATACCCTATTCAGACTTGTTTGACACTTTTATAAATTGAAATCCAAACAAAAACTCCTAGTTAAAATTCAATAAGGCAGTGACAAGTGTGCACATGTCGTTTAGAAATTTGGAATTAAACCGTCATTTTTCATGTGTTCGTTAATGGGTTTGTAGTATGTACTTACGTTCAAAAATAAAACGCTAATAATATTAACATTGTACTCAATCAATCAATCAACTGGCTGACGTTTTTAATATCCTAAAGTACCGTAAATTTTCTGTAAAGTACTCCAGAATTTACTTTTTGGTAATTGAACCTATACATAACCTATATATCTAATTAATTCCACTGTTTCGAGGCAGGTACAATTGACAATAGTAATCTCTATACCTCTATAGAAAGAAAGAAATTGAGTGTGCTGGTATCTAATGCCAAAATGAACAGGCTTTTAGTAAATTTGAAAAGGAATGTTTTAAAGTTACTCATACCAAAAACAACTTTTGACGTAACAACGTTTTATAAATCGATGACCGGGTGCACGCAAGGAAAAGTGTGACTTAGCAACGGTCATCTTATTGATTGGTTGCTAAGCAGTCACGTTTTTCAATGGTTGCTAAGCAACAGCGACTGGCAATTGCAGCGACTTGCAAAGGTAAAATTTGAACTAATGTTATTGACTGGTTGCTAAGCAACGTAAATGGCGATATGTCATCAATGTTTTCTTATGACGTTATCACGTAAAATCATCGTCTGTAAACCGACTTTACAGACAACCATTTTTATTAAATTTTTCGTCCGTCAGTTAGTTTTGGCTAATCTTCAAAACGGCTGAATGGGTTTAGCTGCTAAACTTTTAACTTCCTAAATATTTTTAGATTCCACACGAAATAGGATCTCGCGGGATGAAGCTAGTATTTCATAAATTTGGATAAGCAGAGTTTAACGTCAAAGTAAGCACAGAGTTACGGCTTTCATTAAAATTCTAAGCGGCTACAAAAATATTTATCCCTCTAATATTTTTATCTTGCGTTTCAAGTTGCCCGGAGACTTCTGGTTTTAATTGTGTTTGCAATCAATTGAGCTGACGCGGATGGTTTGCTACGTTTTATTTTTCTAATAAACAAAGATAATTCAGCTTTGTAAAGTAAACAGAAGAACAGTGAGTTTTCCCAAGAGATTAAAGAGCTTTTAAAGCGCATAATTCTAAAGCATTTGAACAATTTTATTTCTCGATCGATTTTTTTGTACGACCGATTTTATCGGACCGTATTTTTGAGTGACATCTGCGTAGATATACGGGTAATAAATATTCCTTTGACAAATAAACGGACGCCGATTGTGTGACGTGTGCAACACTTATTCTACTGTATTACAATAGTACTTCTTTGCGTGTATGTAAATGCCTACAGCGAACAATTAACATCATAATTACGTAGGTATATATACTGTACAATGTGCAAATATTGGGCTACGTCACGCCCACACAGTTTCGTAGCTGTGGCTTATGTCACAGGTTTGTAAATGTCAAGGAAGAAATGTCAAAATGGAATTATCTCTGGGTCGAATGCGGTATGTAATGCACTTTAGCTAAGTGGTATTCGTGACTGTGTGAGTATTGTTGTGAGTGTGAGTGTATGAGGCAGACAATGTGAAGGCCAGGTCAAGGCTTCGCTGCACCGCCGTATATTAATAACGTACGAGCCCGATCGTGTCACGTTAATGCTATTTCTACGTGAAAGCCGGTCCCGGATTACTGCTATGCTATTATCAACTCGGATTGTTCAATTTAGCTATACGTTTTACAATTATAATGGCTTGGTACAAGTATTAAGTTTGACCATTGTATTGTTTGTCGAAATTGAGGGAGATATTACGTAATAAAAAATCAATAGACCTCAGTAGATACCTATATATGAAAGAAAATCATGTCTGACTGATGTATCAACATACGCTTCCAACCACTGAACATTGA
Source organism: Herminia tarsipennalis (assembly GCA_945859575.2). NCBI lineage: Eukaryota > Metazoa > Arthropoda > Insecta > Lepidoptera > Erebidae > Herminia > Herminia tarsipennalis. Next base: position 16,198,367 of record OX243840.2, read on the forward strand.
AACGTTAGTTGTTATGACGTAGGCATCCGATAACAAAGGAATATTTGAAGGTTCTATCCTGAAAGGTGTGAAATGGGCATAGTCAATAAAAATGAAACTTAACATGGGCGAAGGCGCCGGGAAACGCTAGTGTAAATATTAAAGTGCTAATATAAATTATCAAATATAGTTTATTGAAATTTATAACGTTTAATGTTTAGACGACGTACCTTATCTACTATCTATGCCAACCCAAATTCTTTGTCTGTATAGAACGGATAATCTTCCAAACTTCTTTCAAACTCTGCTTATTACATTGCCAAGCGGATGAAGTCGTGTGATCAACTGGTTTTAATGAAACCTAATAAGACAAAGAGAATAAGACTGTTCAGTGACCTGACAATAAAATGCCTATCAACTTAGTTAAAGGGCACTTCAAACTTTATTATATTCGAATTTGAGAACAGTGAATAATAAAACTCCAGTTTGGTGTTGTTATTATATGTAGCAAATTAGAAAAACCTAAATTACTGAAATTTATCTGAAAGTGATAAATTACTCCATTGAGTATCTTAATAGTTTAAGAGAACTAGATTGATTAAGTGAAACTGACATGAATGCCTTTGAGCTGTCGTATTCGAGAACTTAATCGAATATGAGCGTAGTTGGATAAGTATACCCATTCATTTGTTTTAAAACAATACTAACGGTCCGCCTCGGTTTTGCACGGACTTTTCTCCACTATCCGTATGATGTATCTATACTAATACTAGCTGTCGCCCGCGGCTTTGCCCGATTAGCATAGAATTTTTGAAAAATGTGAAAAAGTTGATTCTTTCTTTAAAGTTAAAATACATAATATTTACAAATACAATAATTGCATTTTTGAAAGATAGAAAAATTTGAAATCCAGACTCAGGAATCGAACCCGAGACTTCCGTAGCCAAACCGGGGCCAGAAGCGAACCACCTATCTGGGCTATGTTACTAGATATCAAATTCTTCTATCTCTTAATGCTTACGGGTTAGGCCCCCGTAGCGCCATCTAGTCGGTAGTTAAAGAACTATCACGGCTTTTGTTATTGCTTCGTTACAGAGAGCATTTTAACAAATTATGATGACGCTAACCCTAGATATATACCCTAAGAATTTGATATCTAGTAACATAATATTTAATTTAAAATATAAATACAAAATTTCACAGATCTAACTTCAAAACTTATGGAATTCCAAACAAACTTGAAATCACTACTCTACCATTTTAGGTTTTTAGGTTTTTTCGAAAAATCATACTTTTTCGAAAACGCTAAAACACGTGTTTCTTTATTTAAAACCAAAAACCTAAATCCAAAATTTTACAGACCTAACTTTAAAACTGACGGAGTTTCACATAAACTCACAAACCCTAGTTTACTCCCTAAGAGGTTGATTTTCCAAAAAAACGCTGAAATATGTGTCTCTTTATTTACAAACAAAAACAATTTTTCCATAAAGCCAAACAACAATTTTCAAAAATCTTACTTCAAACTGACGGAGTTTCATACAAACTTCCGACCCCTATTTTAGCCTAGAAGACTAAAATAGGGGTCGGAAGTTTGTATGAAACTGGTTGATTCCCCAAAACCACTGAAATGAGTATACACGTTGCAAGTATGGAGAATAGATTCACCACCTTTAGATACAAAATATCAGTATTCAAATAAAGTAACGAATGATTGTACGTGGGAGGAGTAACATACTGTTGAGATTACACAAGACTACAGTACATTCATCTCATAACACACTGGCGCGGGCGCTCTCAAAGGTAATGGATCATATTCCTCTGCAGCCCCACTCGATCTGACACTCCGACACGTTCTCTGTAAAACAAGAATGTTACCCTAATTAAAGAACGAAATTGGCTCGCGGAGGCTCGCATTTTTACGACCAATCATAAAACAGGCTTTTAGAGTACAGCATAAAGTAACCTACCCACCCTGAATTTTTACGGGAGTCAGACATTTTATTCACCAAATTAAATTCACAGCTTCCGGATTTTACATCATGTCAAATGACAAATTACTTGGTAATTGACGGAACCCGTTTTATTAAGGGCGTACTTGTTGTAAATGAGTATTTCTGAAAAAATAGGTAGGTACTCGTATTTCGAATAAATTGTTTTTACGACTCAGATAATATATTGTTTGTTTCAAACCTATTCAAGCGTGCGCACAATTACGACAAGTTTCATAGCAGTTGGATGAATGTTTTATAAAATTATATACACTATTAGAGTCACGGGTAGACTCTCGAGTCCTGTAACCACGGCCGTTACAATACGGTCGAAACGTCGGACAATAAACAAGTACCTATACCTTGTTTATTGTACGACGTTTCTTTATAATTTTATAATGGGTACCTACAAATCGCGAAAGTTTATCAACATTTAAAACAAGTGTGTATTCTTGAATTATCCTACATATACTTAGCCCGTATGAATTAACACGAAGGGTTCCACATCATTATCTATACAACATAAGACACTATATTATAAATATGGAATAAAAAAAAATACACGTTTCTTATATGGGAACCCCAGTGAAATATTTTCAATGACTTGTGTTAGGAGTCGGTTCACGTCGGTAGTATAATGGGTAGGATTCGAACCCGCGATCTCACGATTGCGAGACCGATGCCTTAGCCATTAGGCTACCACCGCCGCTTCAAACATTTTATTCTCGTTTTAGTATTTCTTGTTATAGCGGCAAATATATCATGTGGGAAAATTTCAACTGTTCAGCTACCACGGTTCATGAGATACAGCATATATTATAATTAAATGGCGTCAATTTTTTTTAAAAATTTTTCCTATATTTTGCTGCCTTGCTTTTTGCTAAATTTCGTGATTCTAGGTCAACGGAATTAACATATAGGTTTACGACCCAAAACCTATAGGATCTTTCCGGTTGACCTAGAATTGTCAATGTTGGTTAAAAGCAAGGTCTTACAGCACAAGTAAAGGGAAAATTCCGAAAAATAAGTAAGTTTTGGTACTTACGAGTTTACGCAAAAATCTACATTCCCATATCTTTTTATCGTGTTGACTCAGGACCCGTTGATTTTTATACACCTAATAGGGACCTCAGTATCTGGTAAATTTCAACTTGCTAGGACCACCTGTTACTGAGATAATCGATCTATTAAGGGTCCCTTTTTTACCTTTCTATACAGAACCCTAAAAATCTTCCAAAACAATGAACGCTTTTCACGCTTGTTCCAACTTTAATCGTAGGTTACATATCTATGATTAAAGTTGAAATAAGGGTGAAAAAGGTTTTTTTACATTTTCCAGCTACGTGACATTTTAATTTATTTACCAGTCCGGTTCCGTGAAAACAATTTGCTCACTGTTAGTTCAATAAACTAAATGTGTTTTTACAAAAAACACTTCTAAAATTACTAAAGATTATATTTACCTATGTTTGAAATAACAATTTACCTGATGAAAGAATGTTTTTCTAGATATAAAAAATGGTTTCACAATGACTATTAGGAAAGTTTAGGTGGTAGGTATAATATCGTGTAATGTATTTTATCAAATAATTTGAATATTTGCTGTGCGAACAAACACGCGTAACGATCTACCTGAACGCTAGCAACATCGAAGTAATATTACACCTACAATGATTTTTTTTTTAAACTAACTGCCCTGTTTTTGAGGATGCTAGTAGCATCTTCACAGACATTACAAGAATGCTCGTCCCCGCAGCTTCCTGTACAACCGCTGCATGCAGTACAATAATATTTGAAAAAGAAACCCAATATTCCGCTCCTCTACGTATATACGTATATTCTACAGATAAGTAGTTCAATTTTACAAAGAGACTCAATATAACCACAACGCTGTCTTATATAGAAATTTATTAAACATTAAAATAGGATTTGAATTTTGGAAATTAGCTTCAGGTACATTTACATTTATACATATTCTCTATAATTACAAAATAATACCTAACAGTCATTTTTTAAACAAAACAAACAATAATTTACCTAAATCGAGTATGAAGACTTGATAAAATAGTACCTACTTAAAGTCGATGTTTGATAAATTGTACCTAGTTACATACTGAGGCTAAACAGTTTTGACCTCGTGTCTAGCTATTTATTAAAGGTATCTACTTAGCCATGGTAAATTTTTAGTTACCATTATAGTTGCTATTACCGGTGTGCATTATTTCCATAATATGCAATATCGTGCCGCGTTCGCAATTTTACATTAAGGCCGAGTGCTGCAAACGGTATTTTGTAATAACAAGACGCGTCCTTGTTAACTTAATTTTTAAGAGCGTTTAAGACAGCCGGTAACAATATTTCATGCAATTTTTGTTATGAAGTACCAATAGTTACGTAGGGAAAGTAAATCATGACTATAGATGTGCAAATATAAAGTAAAGCCATAGAAATACTCTTTGAGCATATGCAATGAAGAATCTTGTAATTTGGAAAAGGTTGGGTTCGTTTTTTTTTGCAGGATTCGTTAAAAAAAAATAGTTTACTAATACTTTATTTATGTTTTTTTACGTGCAAAATTACAAAACAGTAGTGTTAGGAGATCCCGCTCTTGAGATTATGCATTACAAAGGTATTTGTCCCAAGATATTATTATCATTATTATTTAGACGTTAGTGTCTGTTTGACATATCTAAGCAAATCAAAAAATAAAAATAAATTAAAAAGTTAATGAGAAAAATAATGAAAAATATAAACCATGCCGACCCGTGACCACGATCAGTGCAATTCGATCGAAACGTCGGGTACATAAAAGTTTAGTACTTTTAAATAATTCACGCGATTAAGTCCCTAAATATATCTTAAAAGATATACCTAGTTCTTACCTAATTACAGAATATAATAATGTTTATTAGTGAGTGATGTGAGTATAATAATAGAAAATAATGAATATATAAAAAGAGTCAAAATCTAAATAAATATATGTGATATTATGACGCTATGCAAGAGTTCTTTAATATTATTAAATGTCATTTGCTTTAGCCATGACTAGATTCCAGGACAGGATTAATTAATAAAGTCGATTGAAGCCAGGTTCTAAAAATAAAAACTACATTTCTATTCAAAGAAAATAAACTAATAATAATGTGATTGTACCTATACCTACCTACCTTTTATACGTCTAAGCTTTAATTCTTCAATCTTGAGATCCTATTTCACCAAAAAACATTTAAACATTGTAACTGTATCATCATTATCCCTCATTCCGATAGATAGACTCGTCCAATACATTCTAAGAGCGCGGTATATATCTTTAAAGATTTCCTCCACTTTGTAAAGCAAGTAGAAAAGGCAGTAGGTAGGCTATTTATTGTACAAAGGTGTTCTCTATAGAGATACAACATAGAGAGCGACCTTTCGGGGTTCTCTTTCATCGAACTCCGTGGCCTTTAGCACAATGGCTTGGATCTGAAGCCGACGTCGGCGACACAACGAAACTTGCTTGTTAGTTGTCACAATAGTTCGCCATACCTATCTACTTTCTTATAAATATATCGGAAAGTCGAGCGAAGCAAGCACTTAGTCAACCATCCAATTAATGATCACGTTATTTAAAAGCTTTGACACTTCTCATCGGATAGCTTGTCTAATTAACTTTGTTTTTTTTTGTTTTTTTTTAATATTTTAATTTGTTAACCTGAAGGTTAGGCTCTACAATCATAAAGTGTTTATTACATTTCACAGAATAAAATTCATTAGCGAGAACTTTTTGTAATGTTGTTTTTATTACATTTTTCGTGGAAATTGCACTAAGTAAATTTAAAGGCCGTGACCTTTAGAGCTGTAAATAACACATTTACAGGCATGCGATGGTAGTCTGCGAAATGTGTTAGGTATATACATATTGTGAGCATTACCTTTATTAAATGTTTTTTTAAATAACAAGCACTTTTTGCAAAGCAGGCCTGTAGTTAGATTGCAGTAATAACTACGGCATTCTTACTATAAGCTAATGTTGCCAATCTTGTCCCGATGTCTTCTAGAGTCATCAGGTAAACTTATGGAAATCATACCTATGTTAGTTATTTAACATTTAGTCAAATTAAATTGATAAAATGAAATTGATTAGCACCTATACGGAGTGCAGATGCAATATCTAAGGTATACATAGGTCGCAATACATAGATAAATGTTTCGTGGATCTTTTTATTGGATTTATTTCCATACGTTTAATCTATTTCTGCCATATCTATATAATTTTACCAGAATACAGCAATTATTTTTTCATGTCACTCAATCTACTCCTGCTTTTTTAACGGGAAATGGAATGCCAGTTTAACACCTCCAAATTATTTCTCGCCCAGTCAATTTTGTACCATTTAAATTTAAATGTAAATACAAAATTACATAGGTATTTACTTACCAATGTGGAATTTTGTGATAGTTGCGCAGTTTTGCGTAGCGTTTTGCGTAGTTTTTTTAGGGGTTCTTATTTTTTTTTTTAACAAAAATCCAACTTAACATTCGAACAAACAATAATTATCACTAATGAACAGCAATTTAGATTTTTATACAATACTAACTCAGTACACTCACATATACATTTTTAATCAAAGATAGAAGAGTAGAAGATTTTACAAAATATAAAAGTGACGTTAACAGACCGTGTTTTTTCATGTAAGCGAGCTGGCAACGTCAAAAAAAAAAATCTAAATAGAATAAAGCCTATTGCAAATTACTATTGCTATCCTTTTCATTTCTTGGGTGACGTCAGTGGTGTGTCAATTGTTTTACTGAAAAAGATGAGACAAACAACTATTCTTCATTGTTGCTATCCTTTTCATATCGTGCGTGACGTAATTGATTTGTCATTTGTTTCAGAAGAGGACGGACATCTATTTATTATTGCTATCTCTTTCACACTGTATTATGTTTTGTCATTTATACCTATTTACCTTGATTAATAGCTACGTGTATACACCGAAAGCAAAATATTACAATATGAAGGAAGCTTAAATCAAGGCAAAAGAATAATAAGAACTTTTTATAAAAAAAAAGACTTCAAAAATAAATTTAAGGTAACTAAAAAGCAAAAATTAATATAGGTAATCAGGTAACAAACATTACAAAAAAAAACATTCGAATTGAGAACCACCTCGCTTCTCAATTCAAATGTTTTTCTCGTTAATGATTTGAAGTCGGTTAAAAATGACGCAAGTAGGTAAAGCCATTTTTGTTTAAATCTGAATGCCTCAAGCGGTCCCACTAGCTCCGAAGCATCAAAGCCTAAACTGTAATGTAGGATGTTTTTCACGTTTTTAATAAATTTGTTTAAGTTGTTATCAAATACACCTACGAAATTGTTGGTTTTATTTTTTTTTGGTGCGTGACTTCATTTTTCAATTTTTCTTTTTATTAAAACCTTCTCAACGAATATTTGAAAAAAATGCCATTCTCAAGTCTTGCGCTCGGCAACAAAGACTATTCATTTTCTTTACATAGTATAAATCAAATTCGCTTTCCGCTGCCTGTCCTTATATACCTACCTAAGCTTAGATCTTCTAAACAAGTGAACCAAGGACTTTGATTCCGTTTTTACTATCTATAAAAATATTAAATTATGTTGTCGCCTAGGTTTATGTAATTAAGAATATTACATACATACATACATACATAGTATAAAAGATGCGCGTGGAAAATATAACCCTTCCTTGCGGTCGGGTAAATATAATGAAGGTTTTGGCTTTATTTTTTTCGCGACTGTACACACTATTTTTTGTATAATACAACAATACATGCAAATCGAGATAATAAAAAAAATGGTTGTCTGTAAAGTCGGTTTACGGACGGTAATTTTACGTGATAACATCTTATGAAACCATTGATGACATTGTAATATACAACCGTTCCTGTGACAGCTTTAGTTCCAATTGTATCGCATGTCGCTGTAATCGCCATTCCCTGATAGGCTGATAGCTTTAGTTCCAATTGTATTACATGTCACTACAATCACTATTCGCTGATAGGCTGATACTTCCGCCTATCGGCAGGCGGAATCGTGACACTTTTTGGTGCGCGCTACCGGTCACAGATTTATAAGACCTTATTACGTTAAAATTTTCTAACACTTACAAAAAAGTTCACTATAGAGTTTCATAATCTATCGACCAACTATTTGGTTGGCAATATTTTTTTAAAGTAGGTACTAAATGGTTATCTATTTCAGCACTGACCTATACTATACTAGTACCAGTTAGTATTCTTTGCTATTCAAGAAGTCAGTGTATTCCAGTAAGTCTACCAAATGATGCACTTAATTCTCCCAGGTGAATTAGCTGGGTGAATTAAGAGCACCAGACTCAGATATCGAATCGATCTGAATAGGTTAAATGACTGTCAAGTCAAATCAGTATCTTTTAAAGAAACGTCAAAACGATACGCCTCGTACTAATTTATAAGAAATACAAAACAATTACGTCATTCTCAAATCATGTAGTTTCAGTGTTTGTTTTGGTGTTTATAAATTCATGAGAACGTAAAATTGTAAAGAAACATTGTTTTCCAGAATATTTTTGCAAATGCTATTTCCTGTTTAGTGTAAAATAATTTATTGTTATCTTAGTCATCTACCCAATTGAAAAACAAAAGACACGACAATGACAGACAAAAGGAAAGTTATAGCAATTACAACATTTGTCGGAGCTTTAAGTATAATTTATGATGTCATACACTCATACATCTACTAATATGATAATAACTATGCATATATCTATGTAAATATTATTAACTTTGTAATTGGCAAGGGTCCTTTATCGTCGATAATATTGTAAGTTATGCGTAATGCGAATAGAAGTAGATGGAGCGGTATGGGGTCATAACTGGAGGTTTGCGTGCATTACCATAAAGTACGGAAGCCATAAAACGAAGCTTCCACCAAATTTAGTTCACGGCTCTACGTCAATACTATTACACCGAAAATATTAAATTACTTCCACATCGTATAGCGAATAAATTAATAAATTAGGTACTAATGGACATTTTTGTTCCTTCTTTGACATTTACGTGTTTTATTTATTAAAGGCCTTGACTCTTATTAAAACTTCTTAATGATAATGAACTGACATCAAGTTATTTTTCATACGTTTAATGTATTTCTGCCATACCTATATTATTTTACTAGAATACAGAAATTATGTTTTCATAGAATAGAATAGAATATTTCTTTATTTGCTAAAATATGGTGGTACATTGGTGTTACACTAAGATTGAGTTCGGACATATTCTGCCATAAAATGGCGTGCAAATATATTTAGTGATTTTATAATTGTACATTCAGTTATTCATTACTCATTCATGCATATTATATAATATTAATTGTCATGTCACTCATTCTACTCCTGTTTTTTCAACGGGAAATGGAATTCCAGTTTTAAATGATTTCTAAATAGCTCTCCCGGTCAATTTTGTACCATCTAAATTTGAATGTAATTACAAAATTACATATCTACTGACAATGTGGAATTTTGTGATGGTTGTGCAGTTTTTTTAGGGTTTCTTTATTTAAAAAAAAAACGTACTAAACATTAGAACAAACAATAATTATCACTACCGAACACCAATTTTGTTGTTTATACAATACTCTCATACATTTTTAATCAAAGATAGAATAGTAGAAGCACAGAATAAATAGTATAAGTAGTAGAAGATTCAACAAAATAATAAAAGTGACGTTGACAGCCCGCAAAAAATAATAAAAGTGAAGTTAATTTTACCGTCTTACTCCTATGTTTTAGTTGAAAGCTCTGATGTCATCGGCATCGTTATATAGGCATATTAAAAACCACAAGTAAATCGTATCAGTAGTTTTTGTAAAAAAATCATAGTAAAAAAGTCAAGAATACATGGACTGCCTCTCTGGCGCGGTGGAAGTATATCCGACATCTACGCAAGAAGTCATGGGATCGATCCCCACCCAGTATAAAACGTTGTGTGATGAGCTTGATGGTTTATTCTGTGTCTGAGTGTTAATTATCTTTAATATGTATGTATTTAGAAATATATATGTATATTTATCAGTTGTCTGGTTCCTATAGTAGGTACAAGCTCTGCTTAGTTTGGGATCAGATAGCGTTGTGTGAGTTGTCCCAAGATATTATTATTATTACTATAGTATTACATTTTTGGTTTTCATTTTGTAGCTCTGACAATTGAGAACAAATCCAATGACACTGCACATGGCGGAATTCGTCAAATTCATTCCTGCCAAAGAAGGGACTCCGATCCATATGAATTACAAATTACAGGTGGTAGGTCCAAGCCATAAACCACAACAGTGTCAATTATTTTTCCGTGGAATAATGATGTTAACCCGTCACTGTGTTTTGGTTGAAGGGCATTGTAGCAAATGTTATTTCTGGGCAAACGAAACTTATGAACTAATGTCTCAAATGAGGAGCGCGGTGCAGTGAAAAAGAATTTGGATGGTAATGAAATTGTTATGGTCTAGCGTGATGTCTACCATCAGGCGCACGACGTGTTTGTCTTTTCATTTCGTTGTTTAAAAAAAACGAAGTCACAGGTACAGTCGTGTAATTATTAACAACTATATTTCATAAAACTTGTTAAAAAATAATTGCGACGTTAGCAGGCTTTTTTGGTATACATTTGATACTTTAGGTATTATTAATATTTCGGCGAAGTAAAAAGTTTTTCATAATATTAATATCTGCTGGTAACCGGCCACCCCTTTTGTTTAACAGGTATTACGAATATTTTACCTAGAAAATAACAAAACAGTGAAAAAATGGAAGCTTTCGTAAATTATTTCACGAAATTTATGCCGACTGGGAAATTTTGTGAGTTTGTACAATCCAATAAGCCTAAGGGAATTAAAAAATATTACGTTACCTAAATAACTTCAGGTTAGCGGCACGTTTTAATTACGAAACGCGGGGAAAATTATTATTATCCGGTTTGTTTAGTATCGGCATCAAGTGATAATTATTAGACTATAATTTTATTTTATCATAGAATAGACAGAATTTATCGTATCTTTGTACTATTTACGGACTAATTATGTCTTACCTAACCTAAGATATGAACGTCACGCGTTTTTATAGATATGTGAATGTTTGAATTTGTAACTCAATCACGCTTGAACCTAGACTATATAAAATATAAAGTTAGACTAGGTATACCCTGGATTACCATACAACGTAATCAAATTTACGTGAATAGAGCCGTTCAAAAACGGAAGAAAGTACAGTCAACTACATAAGTCAAACTAAAACTTCCTTATTTCTTAAAATCAAATTAATGTTTGTATGAAAACTACGAGTTTAAAAAAAATATAACACATTTAGGCGGCAGTTTCAAATATAAAGCTCATAAGATGAAGCTGCCAAGAAACTCATAGGCCAACTTTTTTTAAATCATCACGTTACATTATAGTAATTCCAACTATTGTATTCTGTTAACATTTTTCTAAATATTCGAACCAACTCAACCCAAATATATGTGGATAGGGATATAGAGGTAAGGATAAGATAACCGCCGTAGAATTAAAAAAAATGTGTGGCACTCGGGGACTGCCGCGGTAAAGCTATTGCATAGCATTTTTATCAACTTAAGCAATTAAAAAAAATATATATATTTTTAAGTGTTTTTTTTTAATTATAAAAAAACAATGTTTGAATTTTTTTTTCTTTGAAAAATATTGTTTTTTTTTTAAATTTAAAAAAAGCAATTAATAAAAAAAAATTTTTTTAGTTTTTAAAAATGTTTTTTATTTTAATTAAAAAAAAAAAAACATTAAAAGTTCCGCTATTCATTGATAGATGGCAAAAGTAAAAAGTATCACCGCTGTGCCCGTCGGAGTGGGAAGCGTGAGGTTTTTTCGTTACGGAATTTATGGATTCGGTCCCCGCGCTCAAGGCCCGCAATAGAAGCTATGCAATAGCTTAAAAAAAGGTCGTCTGTAAAGTCGTTTTACATGATAACGTCATAAGAAAACATTAATGACATATCGCCATTAGCGTTGCTTAGCAACGAATCAATAACGTTAGTTCCAATTGCATCGCATGTCCTGCCGCTGCAATCGCCATTCGCTGTTGCGTAGCAACCAATCAATAACGTGACTTTTTTAGACACTTTTTCGTACGATCGATTATAAGACGTTATCACATCAAAAGTTACAAACATAAAGGTTTGTTCCATTCATGGAGCTTTTGTGGTTTGAATTATTACTTTTATTAAAGTACTTACGTAGCTGACTGTACCTATGTTTAAAATTCGTCGTATGTTAAATATTTAAGTTGTAATCGATGACATCGGCAAGGCAGGAGACACAGGTACAGATAATCGGCTTTCCTTTTGTGCCTCTAAAAGGAAATGTTTTTTCCATAGCACAGTTTGTAATATGTTTTTCAGAGGTGGAATTTTAACACCCAGGGGATGTTTTTATGCTTAGACTCAGGGAAATTGGACAAATTGAATTTTGTGTTTTGTTTGTATATAATGTACCTTACTTGCCAACATAAAAGTTGGTTCATTTTTCTAAGTTGGTGTAACATATACAAGTACCTATACCTATAAAAGCAAGCGGATATACGTAGAGAGGCCGAGAAAATGTAGATTCATTTTTATATAATGGATGTTAGATATTCAGCTCGGTTTCCTTCTTCGAATAGGCAATCTTGCTGAGAATTTTCTAGGTAAATAACTACCTACTATTGCGATGTATTATGTACCTATACTGTTTTAGTGTGTGATGACTCTCTCTCTCTCAGTTTGAGACTTAGGTATATAAAGGTACTAGCTGATTCGCGCAACTTCGTCTGCGTCAATTTTCCCCCTTTTCGCAACATTTCTCGTTGATGCCCTTTGGTTATGTTATATAGCCTAACACCACCTCAATAAATGGGCTACCCAACATTAAAATATTTTTTCCATTCGAAACAGTAGTTTTTGAGATTATCGCGTTCAAACAAATAAACTCTTCAGCTTTTTACGTACTCGAGCGGGAGACGGATTTGGGAATAACTAAATTAAAATAACTAAAATAAATTTTGGGAACCCCGTACCCCCACAAATTGTGAAAACGTAGGTACACAGTATACATTTGACTGGTGTTTATTTTATTGTATCTCCTCAGGGGTGTTAGTCATTTGGGAGGGGGGGGGGAGAGGCGAAATGACTAACGCCGTCCCCAAAGAATGATCCTGGGTATGCTTAAGAAAGGTTGTTGTTTTATGTTAATTTTCACATATATCGATTTTTGTATCACATTTTGCTTAATGTTCATTTAGATCGTGGGGTATACCCAGCTATTCAGAATCGGCACCCAAAGAGGTTACGTTGTAATATCTGGTAAATATATCGTTTAAATTTAATATTTATTAAACTAACAATACACTAGTAAATTATACCTTAATAATATTATAAATGTAAAACTTTGGCAAAAGTTTCAAAGTGTTTATAAATTCAACTACCTATAGTTATGGAGAGGGTTATTCATTATATCATTATTTATTTATAATCTTCGGATAAGTAACATTAAACTTTTATGAAAACTTTTAAAGAAAGAAAAAATGCCTAAAGCGATCGCATTATTCCTGCTACGAGTTAATTTAATATGCAACAAGTTTTTCGTGGTTTTTTTGTAAAGACCCTGTCACAAAGATTGGTGCCATAAGCCACGCCACAAGGACTTACCAAATTAAAGTATTGATACTCCCTTTCTTCAAGTAATGCGCTTGTCTACATTCAATTTTAAGGTCTTGATGAAATAGAAAAGTGTCCATAGACAACAAAGACACCTGAGTCTTTGTTGTCTATGGAATTGTAATGCTTAAATTGATTTGAATGAGATTTTTTTATTAGTTAACTGGCTTAATCACGGTGATTATTTATCGTTGCTGGAAGAAAATGCTTACGAGTGGTAGGTCTAAGCCATAGGGCGTCATGGTCGATACCACAACAGTGACACAGTAGGAAGTGTAATTACTGGGCAAGTGAGATTTACGACCAGTCTCTCAAAACCGGGCAAGTGCATATTGACTGCCTCTGTGGCGCCAGTGAGTTTGTCTGACTGCTACGCAAGATTCCCACACGGTGTGGATCCACAAATTGTTGTTTCGGGTCTGGGTAGGTATACTTTGTGACCGTGACTTGTATGTTTGTAAAGCTCATAGTTGTTTTTGTTTCATACTTACAACGTTATACCTACTTATTATAGTATATATGTACTCCTCTCATAGTAGAGATCTACGATCTACCAACAATCTGCTTCTTCTATGTCCCTCTCATTCTTCTGGATTCGTTGGTACCTCTTTCCTTGTTCAGTCTGTTTCCCTCTGGAATTCGCTGCCCCCCGAAATTAGACAAGCACCTAATCGTCTTAATTTTAAATCGAAAGTACGTACTCTGTTCCTGGATGAACTAGTTGAATCACCTCTACATTTGTAACTTATATGTAATTTATGTAGGTATATATATAGAATTTATGGTATGTAAGTATATATGTATTTATGGTATTTATTTATTGTGTATTTATGTAAGTATATTTAATTAGTTTTGTTATACTATTATTTATATATATTTTTTTTTAGTTTTCTTTGTCTGATTGTATGTAATATCTACAGGTTTACTGCACCTACATACTACATTTCTACATCGCCCTAAGGTAGACTGGCAGAGAATGCTTTTAGCATTAAGTCCGCCTCTGTACAATTTTGTGCATAAAGTTTTAAATAAATAAATAAATATATAAGTAGGTATAACATTATAATTTTCAATAGAATTTGTACGAAATTTTGTTCTTGTAACTTAAAAAAACTTGTAAAGCCTTCTTAGCTGTGATAGTTTTCCTTTTAATTTCACTATATATACTGCTATCGTATTTTTTTTTACATACTCAACTAAATGATTGACATTTAGCTGGCATTAGCTGGCAGGGGGGGGGGTGGACTTGACTCTAACAAAACTTTGCACTTTAAATCACAAATCATTTTATCAAATATTTCACAAACGGATCGCTAAATCTAAAAATGGTCGTGCCAAACCCTAAACGTTTTTAAGAGACCTATCTAACGATATCCCACACGATGGGATAGCGAGGTTTCAGCGAAGCTTAGCATCTAGAGTCATACTAAAATATTTAGCTGTATTTTCGTATGGTACGATGTTACCGTTTATAAGCACCGGTTGGTAACTTGGTCTTTTATTCGTCAAGTCAATATGAGTTGACTTGGATTTATTAAGTTTTATACGCTACTTTTTTGTCCAGTTAACAATGGTGTTACTGCTCTTTGAATTCTTTCAACTGCATCCTCATGAGATACTCCTGTAGCCATTATTGCTGTGTCATCTGCAAATATTGAAATAGTGTTTCCTGCTTGTTCTGGAATATCACAGGTGTATAATAGGTATAGTATGGGACCTAAAACACTACCTTGTGGTACACCAGGTTTTATCTGTCTTATTTCTGAGTATGCATCTTCTTGCTTATTCTAAACACTCTATCTGTTAGGTAAGATTCCAAAATATCCGCAAATTGTTTTGGTAGCATATTTTGTAGTTTATGGACAAGGCCTTCATGTCACACCTTATCAAAAGCTTGTTTTACATCTAGGAAAACGGTGGAACAGACTTTGTTTTTCTTCAAGTGATTTTTCAATTATGTTCGTAATTCTATGTACTTGATCTATAGTCGAATATTTCTGTCTTTAAATCCAAATTGATAGTTAGGGATTATATTTCTTTCTTCTATGAGAGGTTTAAGTAGCCTCAGGAGCAGTTTCAAAAAGTTTCGATATTATTGGTAGAAGAGATATCGGTCTGTATGATGTTGCTTTATGCGGTGGTTTGCCGGGCTTTGGTATCATAGTGACTTCAGCAACTTTCCACACGTATCCATATTTGAGTCTGAATGTAGCATTCATGAGTGTAGTAAGTTTAACTATGGCTTTTGAAGAACTTCGCCAGTAATTAGGTCATATACAGGAGATTTCTTTCAGATTAAGGATTTGATCACGCTCTGAAGTTCTTTGGGTGTGACTAATTTTATTTCTAAATGATCGTCTAATTATGTGAAATAAAATCTTCTATATTTTCTTCGTCATTTAGTTGGAAAAGATGTTCCAGATGTTGTGCAAATCTAGCTGGTTTCTGCTTGTTACTAATAGCCACTAGTTTCCTTATTAGAAGGAATATGCGTTTCTTTAAGTTTTTTATGGTTTTTCATAGTAAATAGTCTGTTGCACTATTACTTGTCACTTGGCCATAGTTTCATTTTGAAAATTTTGTATCTCTCTGCTTAACTGTTTTGTAAGTTTATTGAGAAGCGTTTTATCGAGGGGGAAACTTGTTTGTTCCCAAATTCGTTTTGATGCCTTTTCTAGCCATGAGGTTTCTAATTTCTAATGGATAAGTGTGACTGCTAGCTTTTATTTTCAGGTCAGGTGTATCTACATTTCCTGGCACCAACTTTAAAAAGTTTTATTATTTTTTGTTGTTGTATCTATATTATTTTTCACTGTTTAGTTATCTTGTATTTATTTTGGAAGTCGGTTTTTTTTTTTTAAGTTTGTTTTTTATCAAACATTTTGGATGACAATCATTTTTGTTTCATCAACGCGCAATATTTTATGGGCAGGCGTTGTATATACCTACTTAGTCTATTGTGCTGTAAAAAACCGGAACCTCATTGAAAATCTCAAAGTAGAAAATCGCGGTCTACTAGAAAAGAAAATACTATTTTCCAAACATCATTGACAGTTAAAAATGGTATATTTTTGTTTAGTAGGGCAATTCAGAAATAACAAGCATTGGAGACGAGACGAGACATGTTTCGTCTTATATCCAGCGCAATAACTCGAGTGTGACAATATTTGAGATCGCATCGCGACTCGAGACCGAGAGCCTTGACCCACCTTACGTAACCTACGGCATGTTTATATTTAAAATGCCTCGTTTCGTACTCATTTATATTGTAGGTATTACCTTTAGCCCGCTACTTCGTTCGTGTGCACTTAAACAAAGATTTTATACGTACAAAATGTTAACATTCATTTCTCATGGGAGGGTTCTGAATTCTTTTTATGGTTAGAAATTTTAAAATTGGAGTGAGTTTCTGGGCATTTTATCATTTTTTTTTGTTGAATGTAACAAAGAGAGAAATAGAGATTAAGAGAAATTTTATGGATTTGGGTTTTATTGCTTATTTTAATCCGAATGGTACACTCGGCGAGGCATTTAAAACAAAACTAAAGTTATGTATGTACGTGTACATCCAAGTCCTATACAAATACATAATCTGCAAATATTGCCTTGCACGTCATGTCACGCTTTTAGGTAACAAAAGGGATGTTTGGCAACAATCGACAACTTTTTATAATGTAGGTGGTGCGGTGGGAGTGTGTCCGACTGCTACGCAAGAGGTCGTGGATTCGATTCCCAAACGGGACACCACTTTGTGTGATCCAGAAATTGGTGTTCCGATTCGGGGTGTACACAAATTGTTGTTCCGAGCGTGGGTGTACCGTGACTTGTATGTTTGTAAAGTCCCTGCGATACAGGGCTTGTACCATACTGCGGGTGTCGTCTTTAAAAAAATGCAAGAATATAACATGCAGGAATATAAGCGGCGGTAGCCTAATGGCTACCGGGCTAAGGCATCGGACTCGCAATCGTTCGCAGGTTCGAATTCTATCCATTAAACTACCGATGTGAACTCACTACTAATACAAGATTGCTAGCAATGTGGGAGTTATTCAAGCATAAACAACGACCGATTTTACAGCGATCTGACGCGCAATATACGTAAATCCAAAATTACCTCAGCTCATAGGTGGATATACTCGTCTAAAGTAACAGTTGTATAAATTTATATTCCTATTAATCTTTTAAGTTTAAATATATACGAGTTTGTTACAATTATAAACAAATTAAATATTAACGTTATAAACGAATTTCTTACAATTTGGCCCATTTTCACAAAATCTTGATGAATGTAACTCATATGTGCAATTCCAATTTATTTGTTATTGTAAAATTTTGTAAGTTATTGCGTTAAAGAGTAACAAACATCCATACATCCGTGCGTCATATCATAAACTTTCACATTTACATAAAACATTCATAATATGAGCAGCTCGAAAACAAAGCATTTACAACAAAATTAAAAAAGAGGTAAATATTAACTACCCATTTAAAACTTCATAGACTTGAAAAAATAGAACTAATATTTGGCGTGCGTCACTCTGCTAGATGAAGCAGTAATTAGATAAAGGCTAGGGTGGTTAATGGTTATTATAAATTCAATACCTTCGTTTTAGTACATTTTAACGCGTCATGTGGTGCCTACGTGCTATTAGCCCTTCGGCTAAACACTCCCTATCAAAAGCCTCGGGATTTTGCAATCGACTTGCGGTTTACCCTTACCTGTGCGAGTATAATTACTTTCATTAGAGAGTTTACGACAGTTATCCCTCTGGTATAGATAAGGTCTGTAGACTGGATAAATGCCTTAGTATTAGATGGTGTGCTTGTTTGCTGCTTAATTACTTTTATTTTATACTTCTACTCGAACCGGCGAACTTTGTAACTACAGCCTCATGATATCTTATAAATCGATGACCGAGTGTAAAAGTGTCACGGTCCGTCAGGGTCCGTCATGTTCCGCCTGCTGATAGGCTGAAGTATTGTGGCTGTCGAGCAAGTCAACTAAAGCTGTCACAGGCATGCCTGTCACAGGGCTGCCATAAAAATAAATAAAAGAGAAAAATTATAAGTAAATAAAAAGTATAATTACTTACGTTACAAAATAACAATTTTACTACTTCGTTTTTTTATAACGTTTTATGATTGTGTTTACATTATGTGGGAACACCTATCACGCCACAGGTTGATAACAACGTTTTACAACTGAAAAAACAATTGAAACCCTACCTTTGGATTCATAAAAGTAGTACGTTGTATTTTTTTAGGAACGATGTTACTCAACAAGAAAAAAAAAGCAGTGTAACTGTAGTTGTGTGTAACTCAGAGTGAATATTTTTTCTTGTTCAATCACACTGTTACACATCGGTGTGACTTTTGGGAAAAAAGAGTTGCATTATGTCACAGTGTCACTCAGCAGGAATTTAATTCCTAATGAGTCACACTGTTACATAGCTGGGTGTGACTGAACGGGAATAAACCCTAAGCAATAGGTATCAAAGTCCATCGGCTCTCTAAAATAACGACCCCAAATTAAAAAGTGCATTTACTTGTCGAAAGACAACATCAAAATACAAGAATAGAAAATCTAAAATTAAATCTACTAGAGCTATGAAGAACAAGTTACCCGCAAACAGCCGCAGGCAGACTAGTCAATAATAAAATAGTGAAACCTTTTTCATCCCTCAAGTGCTTTCCTACGTTCAAGTCAGAACAAGTGAATTTCAATGAAGCGAAAAGAACACAAATCCTCTTTTCCTTTTAACTTAATAAACAGACAGGTATTCACAAGGTATTTTTAAGTAGGTATTCCTCTAACGATATTCCATCAAATAATTTATCGATATTACGTCATATTTAAAAGGTATTTCGACTTCCTTTGTAGGGGTCTATACCCAAAGGGTGTTTTTCTGTTTGTAGTACCTTTAAAGGTTAATCTTTTGGGCCATAATACGTAGCTGTAATGTACACTGCGTAGGCTGAATTTTCAGAAAATATTATGTGTGGTGGATATGTGTGACAAATAAAAAAGTAGGTTTATATGTTAAAGGTCATGAAAGAAACAAGGTATTGTTAAAGTTTGTTTTTATTACTTTATCGTAAAAATAGTAATATCTATATACGTGTTTCAAACTAAGGTAGATAGTAACTTCATAATATGTTAATAACAGTATTTTAACTATCGAATGTCTTCTTTTATTCTACGTTGTTATTTGTCCTAGTAATAACCTCCCGCTTCGTGCCTTATATGTAAAGCATAACACAAAATAACTTTGTAAATTCAGTTTTGAAAAACATTTATTATACTTATTAATCCTTAACTATCTACTAACTGGTTTAGGAGTGATGACCTTAACCACCTACAGCCTATTTTACTCGAATAAAATCGTTGTTTATTGTCAGGTTTAAGACCTAAATCTGACAGAAAAATAACGATTTTATTCCGTGCTCTCAGAGATGTGTGCGGACATCGGAAAGGGCGCCATATATTTTCATATTCTGAATATTGTCGCATCGGCCGCGCACTTCAGCCGCACGTCGTAAGCCGCTCGCGACCGCGATGCACGGAAATGAACCCTTTGGGTTAATATGTATATTTTTTGTGTAATGTAGCGAAGCCACGAGCGGGTTATAAGTAGGTCTATTACGAATTATCTATATTAAAAAACAGACAAAACGTTTCCTGTTAAAACGCTATGTTTCGAGTAAGGTAGGAGTAACAAAATAGTGGTAGGTAAAACAATAATCTTATTAACCTGTGTTAGTAGATACGGAACCATTTGTAAGTGATTCCGAGTTGTAGGTAGGTCTGTTTTTATTTTCACCCGAGTCTGATAATTTTATCAAATAAAAACTTTTTACTTGAGAAATTGCAGTTTTCGCTTCGCATTGGAAAGTTGAGATCAAGATTATAAAGTTGGATATCCGTAGAGCGATGATTCAGAAAGCATTAGTCAGAACGACTGAGATAACACATTCTCTTTGAAAACTTGATCCTTTAGTGGAATTAAGAAATTATTTTCTCTGGAACGGTTTTTATGATAGTTTAAAGTTAGAAACGTAAGTTCAATGATAATTGCGAAACTTTGACTATTAAATTACGTTTGCCAAGAATTCATTGCATTTGATTTAAAGTAATAACTAATACATGTAGACTTCTTACCTGTATTTACAGGTATGTTTTAGGTTTCAACTAAAAACAAAAAAAACTAACCAAGTGCGAGTCGAACTAGTGCACGAAGGGTTCCGTACCAAAATCTCTACAACATTAGACACTATATTATAATTTCGTTAAAAAAAACGGCAAAAAAAAATCACGTTTGTTGTATGGGAGCCACACTTAAACATTTATGTTATTTTGTTTTTAGTTTATGTTGTTATAGCAGCAGCAGAAATACATTATCAGTGAAAATTTCAACTGTCTAGCTCTCACGGTTCATGAGATACTTGAGATACCCAAAGGGTAAAACGCGACTAGGCTGTCCTAGTCGCGTTTTACCCTTTGGGTACGGAACCCTAAAAAATATATAATCAGTTTGACACACACGGTATTTACCGTGTAATAAATGCTCTAGTTCTTTACCTATGCTCGAGATCTGTGACAGACTTCAGACTAACATATTGCATATTTCTTATTTTTTCTTATTTAAAAAAGACCACTCCCGCAGTAGGGTACATGCTCTGTGTCGCGGGGGACTTTACAAACATTACTAGTCAGGGACACAAAGTACACCCAGACTCGGTACTACAATTTGTGGATCACACAAAGTGGTGTCCCGTGTGGGAATCGAACCCACAACTTCTTGCGTAGCAGTCGGCAACACTCCCACCGCGCCTCAGAGGCAGTCGCTGACAATTACTTCAGAATTAATCAGCATTCCTAGGACTACGCCCGCGTTCGTATCCTATGTCCTTTCCTGGGACTCAAACTCTATCTCTATAGCAAGTTTCATCTAAATCAATTTAGCGTAAACCGCTTAATCGAATAAGATAAGAGCGGAAAAATGTAACAAATAGACAGACAGAGTTACTTTTACATTTATTAGGTACGTTAGATTGAATTACATCCAGTCTTGTTTAATTCAAGATATTTTGTCACCTTGATTTTTTTATAAACCATGCCAATGGAATAATAAAAGCAGATAATAAAGTAAGAGATCTATACTAATAATAATTAGTTATATTTCGGGACTTAATCGCGTGAATTATTTAAAGGTACGAACCTTTTATTTAGAGTCGACCCGTGACTACGATCGGTGCAATTCGATCGAAACGTCGGGTAAATAAAAGGTTCGTACCTTTAAATAATTCACGCGATTAAGTCCCGAAATATACTAATATTATAAAGCTGAACAGTTTATTTGTTTGTTTGAACGCTATAATCTAGAGAACTACAGGTATGAATTGAAAAATTATTTAAGTGTTAGATAGCCCATTTATCGAGGAAGGCTATAGGCTATATAACATCACGCTATGACAAATAATATGAAAAATGTTGCAAAAACGGGGAAGTTGCGCGGGTCAGCTAGTATAATACAAATGAAATGCATAAAATATTATTTTGATTCTTTAATTAACAAAATGTTGTTCAATTAATTATTAATGTAATAGTTCCAGTGAACGGATGTAATAATAGTTCAAATAGATACTGGCTCATTAAATTATTTATTTTTGTTATTTGAGAGAAAGGCCATGTAAATTACAGTTGTAAATAATAATAATAATAATATAATAATAATATCTTGGGACAACTCACACAACGCTATCTGATCCCAAACTAAGCAAAGCTTGTACTATGGAAACCAGACAACTGATAAACATATTTCTAAATACATACATATTAAAGATAAATAACACCCAGACACAGAATAAACCATCGTGCTCATCACACAAAGTTTTATCCTGGGTGGGGATCGAACCCACGACCTCTTGCGTAGCAGTCGGATACACTCCCACCGCGCCACAGAGGCAGTCAATGGATTGTAATAGTTGGTACTGTTTGATAGCTTTCATGTTAACGCAATTTTATTCCAAATATAACTTTACTCTCACCTTTGCAATAGGGTACTTGACTAAAGTCAAATCAGCCTCTTTTTAAGAAACGTCAAAAACAAGCCGCTCTGAACAAATTTGTATGAAAATAATGCTAGCATATGACGTAACGTTTTCGATGGTCAAATTATTTACTTGCAGTGTTTCTCTTTATGATTATAAATTAAGTAACACATTAAATTAATAAATTAATATATTTTTTAAAACACATCATGACATATTTTTACCTGGTTATTTTAAAGTATTTTATTTTAATAGTAGTCAAATACCCAATCACAGTTTTAGCGTTGTATTTTGACCTACAGTCAGCTACAGGTCCACATTACAATCTAGGTATACATTTAGATGTGGAAGATGGTAGGTATGCGTCCCATACTCACGCCACCATCGTGAGGTCGAATCCTACCCATTATACTACCGACGTGAACCCACTCCTAAAACAAGCCATTAATGTGCTTAGCTGGAAGGGTTAACAGGATTGCAAATAATGTCAAGCCACAATCCCACATTGCAAGTTATCTTTAAAAATTAATAAAAAGACTATTTTTTCGTTAAAGAAACATGAAGAAACGTACATTATATGTAGAAAGCGATACAGATAGTAAACAATCAACGATCAACTATTATTAATTAGATGACTGCCTCTGTGGCGCAGTAGGAGTGTATCCGACTGCTACGCAAGAGGTCGTGGGTTCCATACCCACCCAGGATAAAACTTTATGTGATGAACACGATGGTTTATTCTGTGTCTGGGTGTTATTTATCTATATTATGCATGTATTAAGAAATATTTATGCATGTTTATCAGTTGTCTGGTTCCCATAGTACAAGCTCTGCTTTGTTTGGGATCAGATAGCGTTGTGTGAGTTGTCCCAAGATATTACTATTATTATTATATATTTTGTATACACCCGTATATAAAAAGATCATGAATGATCATGATCTTGTGTGTCCTTATTCATGATCTTTTTTCCGTGTTTACGGCAAGCCCGTGCGGATTGTCAAAATCTTTTCATAAAAGTAAATGGAGAGCTGCGCTTAGAAATGCATCATGCGCCTTGATGTATTTGTGAGCACACCTCCCCATTTACCATTATAACTGGATTTTAACAGTTCGCACGGACTTGCCTAGACACGGAATAAAGATGTGAAAAATAACCACGGTCTACATCTATTGTAAGTTTCATAAGCAAGGAAATCATTTAAAGTTGTTCTTCTTCTTGCCCTTGGTGGGACAAGTCTTTAGCGATGCTTCAGTACCCATCGAAAGCGTTTATTAATTTTAATCTTGCTTACGCTTTTACCTATAATTGTATACTAAATATAAATTGCTAAAGTAAAAAGGCTAAAAAAAATAAACATTAACGGTTTCGACTACTGTAATTTGCAAGGGTGAACTCTTACATTGCAATACCGCATTTCGTGTCCATGACAAATTACTTTCTTTATCAACTTACCATGAAAACAAATACGTAGGTATAGCGTGCTGTGATGCATAAAACCACGATTGTTTGATATTTATCCACTGGTGTATTATCCACTTTACATAATTCGTTTACTGACGTCCCAACGTATACCTTGGTAGAAGTAAATCGAGGTTGTCTAGACTGTGATGCGTTCCAACACGGCATTGGAAGTTGATTGGTACCGACTAATAGATATTCAAGTCTTTTTGAAATTCACTTGACGTTAAGCTTGAAGAAAGCTTAATACTATTGTCAAATAGAGAAGTAACAATGACAGAAACTTTTGAATTTTCGTCTTGTATGTTTACAATTTCGTCACAGTAAGAAATGCCGTAAACGCAATTATACATATACATAACAAACTAGCAATGCTGTTAACTCCTCCAGCTAAGCTCTATGGCTTGTGTTAGGAGTGGGTTCACGTCGGTAGTGTAATGGCCAGGATTCGAACCCACGACCTCACGATTTCGAGACCGATGCTTAGCCATTAGGCTACCGCCGCTTTATTAACGCGCATTATTTAACTTAAAATGACCAGTAATTTTTTTTGTTCAACCAGTTGCACCGGCTTTGGTCACAAGCGGACTGAAAATGTTAGTAAATCAACCAATAATCCTACTGCTGGGCACGAGTCTTCCCAGTAGAAACTCCTTATTATAGATCCTGGGGTGATTACTGTAATCGCCACGCTTGGCGAACGGGTTGGCAATCTCAGTAAGGCTTTAAAGTACGCAGAGGACGCTGCTGCCCGTCCTCCGGTGTGAAATCATTTAGTCACCATGACAACACCCAAGGAAAGAAATGGGGTGGTACTATTTTTAAGCCGGTACCACCCAGCTAAACGCAATTATGATAGGTAAGTAATTAATAGATTATTTGACGTTTTGACCTAGTTGAATCGACCGTGAAGCTTGTTGCAACCCGGTCGCAATATCAATCAATACATACAATAAATGATGTAGAATGTGAATGATAGAACTAAGAAGTCACAATGGAATGGGGCAACCAGAGAAAGAAAAGATAATATATCTGATTTTTTTATAGGTAAGCAAATGACTCCATTCTACCTGATGTTAAGTGGAAATAGAGTCCAAACGCAAGGCTAGACAGTAAGTACAGCACTAGATGCAGCACTACTTTTTCATGCCTCTTCTGAAAGGCCTATGTCATAGGTAATAGGGAACACATGTACTGGTAGAGAGTTCCATTTTTTGGACGTGCGCCAAAGAAATGAGTCACCGAATTTCTTTGTTTGGGATGAAATTATATCCACGGTCAGATGGTGACATCGAAGGCCAGCACGCGTGGTTCGATTTAGAAAGGGAGAAGGATTTCCAGATGATACTAATTATTTATTTAAAACTTATACATTACAAAAGGCAGACTTAATGCCACAGGCATTTTCTAACAGTTAACGTTTGGGTGGTGAAGAGAAAAGGGTGGCAGCTGCATATTATTTTGATAATTACGTACATATTTTTGACTGCCTCTGTGGCGCGGTGGGAGTATGACCGACTGCTACGCAAGAGGTCGTGGGTTCGATTCACACATGAGACATAACTTTGTGTGATCCACAAATTGTTGTTCCGAGCCTGGATGTACTTTGTGTCCGTGACTTATATGTTTGTAAAGTCCCCCGCGACACAGGGCTTGTAACATACAAAAAAAATATATAAAATTAGACACAGTACTTAAAAACAAAATAGATTCTGATACACCGTTATGGAAATACAAAACCTTAATATAAATGGCTAAAATCATCAGTTGCAAGTATTTTTGGATTTTTTAATTACAACAAATATTTTTAGCCTTGTAATAAGGTTTAAAAAAAGCAACGTGATATGTCGAGCATAAAAAACCACGATAACACGGCGTGCCCCAAGCCTTTATGTCAACAAAAATGAACGTCCCGTGTTTTATAATTTATCGTCGCCGCCTAACATTTTAGGACGAAGAGCTAAAAATATAAGCTGGAATACTGACCCACACGCTACATAATAAAGGACGAAGGAATTTAACTTACAGGTTTTCTAATTAAGCTGATCTTATTAAATGTGACCAACATAGTCAGTATTACCTCAAAGTCCTTTAAAAAAAAGCAATTTAAAAAAACGTAACCAATATAAAAACAGGATCAGGACTCGCTCACCGAGGGTTCTGTACAAATTTGTAGATACATACGTGTACTACACTATCTGCATTAATATTATAAAGAGGAAAGATTAGTATATTTGTAACGATTAAACTCAAAAACTACTAGACCAATTTCAAAAATACATAATAATATCTTGGGACAACTCACTTAACGCTATCTGATCACAAACTAAGCAGACATTGTACTATGGAAACCAGACAACTGATAAACATACATACGTATTTCTAAATGCATACATATTATAGTTAAATAACACCCAAATACAGAATCAACCATCGTGCTCATCACACAAAGTTTTATCCTGGGTGGGGATCGAACCAACGACCTCCGGCTTAGCAGTCAGGGTCACTAACCACTAGACCCACAGGCCAGTCAGTCAGCCAATAAATTTTGCGAAAATAGCGAATGTCTAAATGTACGTTTTTTGCGGCATAAACAACCGTATCTTTTTTTACGTTAACTTAGAAGTTTAATTTTTTCAAGGTACTGTAGATCTAAGTATTAATTCGGGTATTAATTTCAACTCGCTACCTCCACGCGTTCCCGAGATAAAGGGTCTTGACAAACAGACGGACAACAAAGTGATCCTATAAGGGTTCCGTTTTTTCCTTTTGAGGTACGGAACCCTAAAAAGGGAAAAGTTTGTGAAGATGGATGTCATACATAACTTATGCTTTTGGGTATTATTTCAGATAATAACTACTGAACGGATGTTAAAGAAACTTCAAAGTAATATAGCTAAAATGTCAGAAAAAATTACATATTGCATTTACGGCGAAGCCGTAGGCAAAATAATTTATTTGATAGGTGAAAATAGATGAAAACGTTGAAGAACAGCAAATAGACTAATCTAACAAATATGACCTACTTGAACTAGAACAGTGTAAACATCATTTAACATTTATAACTGCGATATAATAAGAAATAATGGTGAAAAAACACAAGACAACCAAATAAATTCAACTAAGTTATTCTATAAATAAGAATGTAGAAAGAAATGAGAATAAATTGGTTAACCTAAAATAACGACCTCGATTTCAATTTAAGCACTATTGTAAATTGTGACGACTGCATATATCAAACACTGCATGTGTTTGATATATGCAGTAGTCACAACATAATACTTGTACTATTAGGCCTATTAGCCTAGGAAATTTCTTCAACTATCTTGTTCAATCTTATACTAAACTAGCTGTCCCAGCGAACTTCGTCTCGACTCTTTTTTTTTGTAAATCGGGTTCAATTGTGAATCTAAACCATCCTCAAATCCCCTTGAACACACACAAAAAAAAAAACATCAAAATCAGTCCAGCCGTCTAGGAGGAGTTAGTGACATACACACGCACACAAGAAATATATATATAAAGATAACTGTGTTTTTTTGTCCCTGAGATCTTTAAATGTTTGATTTGTCTCAAAAGCATGTGGCTGGTATTTTAATATCTGTTTTAAATCACAGTACGAAACATACATTTCTAAGATTTTTTCTCACATGAAAAGCGAGGGTACCTACGGCACGGACGCTTCTCGATTTATTTCCAACTGAATGGGAAGTGAAATTCACTCACGTTTTCCAAAGGAGAATGGTGCGAGAGAATTCCAGTTCTGCATATTAGTACCTACTGCTTCGACGTTACGAAATGCAATAGGAAATAAGGAGTTATGTGGACTGCATTGAAGAAAGTTAGGTACTTGTATAAATGAAAATACGTGTATATATTAGTAAGTTTAACGTTAGTAGGACGTTGGGAGTTTCATTATATAGACTGCCAGTTCGCTTTGTGTTTTAACTCCTTTCAGGCTCTACAAAACGTATATTTTAATAATTATTAAATAAGAACTATGCCCTGTAAGACTTCGTTAGTTAATCGATATCAATAAATTAAAGAATTTATAATAAATTACCTGTCGAATTATGCAATATAAATAATGTTCACAAATTTAAAAATAGATTGATTGATTGATATTAACTACTTTTTTTCACGGTCTTATAGTAAGCTTTGGTCCACGGTTTGTCACTCCTACTTGTTTTTATTCAATACTTGTTAACTTTCATTAATATCCATTCAGCCATCTAGTCGAGAATAGGGAAGAATATTAGGTACCTTTTACAACATTAATAAGGTAAGTATTTTTTGTGTTTACTGCTGTGTAATGTAAATTATCATTAACATTATTGGTACCTATTGATTTTGTAACATTAAGTTTTTCATACACCGTTATTACTAAACTTCTCAAATTACTACCTTATAATGCCGCGGCTTCTACAATTATAACTATAAAAACTCTGGGTATTTCAGTTTAGTAAATTACTTAGTTTTTTTAGGAGCGTCCTCGCTTTTAAAATAGCGATGTGTGTAACACAGATAACCAAGTGACATTGAACTATGAACAAAATAGTTTGTAGAATATTAGAGTAAACAACAATAATAAGTAAATAAATAATGGTACTAACCGATTACGTAAAACGGCTGGCAGGAGCTGGATGCGAGAAGCCGAAGATAGAACAAAGTGGCGTGCAATTGGAGAGGCCTATGTCCAGCGGTGGACTGCGATAGGCTGATGATGATGATGATGACTAACCGATTTCCGTTACGGCGGCCAATCCCATTAGTCTTGCCAACTACGCAGCAGATATTATAGTGCACAAGTGTATGTGCAGACACAAGTGCACTCTCTATTCTCTTACTCTCATATGACCGAAGAGAAATTGGGTGCAAGACTGATGGCTTAACATGCTCTCCGAGACACGGAGAGGTGTGACAATGTTTGAAAACGATCACCCATCTATGGACTGACAGTGGTAACATTGTTTAACTTCACAGATTTCTCGATCTGCTTTGTCGCCACTGAGTTAGGGACCTAGCAATAAAGTAACATTGTATTCAAAAGTATTTAAGTAGTAATACATTGGCCATTGCGTAGTTTTTGCAGAGTTGACACGCAACGCGTAACGCACCCGACAATTTCCATAGGATTACTAAAATTATCGATAAACATTTTCTTTACCGCACTTTTTTATTTTTTTATTTATAGGTTGTTTTATTTGAGCCTGTTTCTTTTCATTCCCCACATAAAATAACGGATACAAAAGCCTTTTTGCATTGTACATTAATCCCGGAACAATACGTACGAAATAATGCTAGTACAAGCGGAATTTCTTTGTTATTTTTTTATAGATAATAATAAAAGTATGTACGGTTTTTCCGCCGGTACTTGGAAAAAGGTCTAAATTGCCAGTGGTAAAAAAATTTTAATATTTGTAAATGTAATATTTTTAGTATAATACGCTGAAATTATTGTTAATGAACTTGTTGTAGGAAAAAAACAAATACTCTTTCTATATAAGGATCGAATTTTTGATTGTGTGATTGTGTATCAAAAATAGGTATAAAAATTCTATTTAATTTTCGTCTACAATAAATTCAATTTAAGTGCAAATTTCAAAAACACTTTCGAAGTTCAGTTGCCAATCGACAACAGAACTATTTGAGAGGATTGTGTTCTAAAAGTCAATCTGCTTAAACTTTGTTTCCGAAGTCCCGCGCGACATTCACAAAACAGGAGAAAAATACCGGGCAAAAACATGTCGGACCATGCTCAGTGTAGGGTTCCGCAGCCTTAAATAATTGCATGAGCAGAAGATATTGATAAGTTATGTTATGTATGTTCATGGCACTTACGCCTTTTTGTTGAGAAAAGCAGTTTTTCGGCTATAACTCAATGACGGTATATACGATTATGTCCGAAATAATTTTAGTTTTAAGTATTTATTAAGCGCTACCTTGACGATTTTCGATTGGCGGACATGACGAAACTATAAGGGCTCCGTTTTTTGTCATTTGGGCTACGAAACCCTAAAAAGTATTCATAGTGCAAACAAACAACGAGAGGTATGAAAAGACCGACGTGGGCACCGAACGCTGTACCGATAGATATCGTACCATATTTGTAGTTTGATTCAACCATATTCCATCGTTTATTTGCACTTTAAGAAAGCGAATAGTACATGAAATACTCCAAAAAGGTACAATTTCGTTGATTTCAACGCTATATCCCACCCATAGATGTTCCATTTGTGGTTTGATTCTTACCATATTCGATCGTTTATTTGCACTTTAAGAAAGCGAATAGTACATGAAATACTCCAAAAAGATACAATTTCGTTGATTTCAACGCTATATCCCACCCATAGATGTTCCATTTGTGGTTTGATTCTTACCATATTCGATCGTTTATTTGCACTTTAAGAAAGCGAATAGTACATGAAATACTCCAAAAAGATACAATTTCGTTGATTTCAACGTTATTCCCACCCATAGATGTTCCATTTGTGGTTTGATTCTTACCATATTCGATCGTTTATTTGCACTTTAAGAAAGCGAATAGTACATGAAATACTCCAAAAAGGTACAATTTCTTTGATTTCAACAGCAAACCATTTTTAAAACAAATAGGGGTGGTTGGGAATTTGTACCTGCCTTGATAAAGTTGCTTCTACCTCCCACTACTAAGAACCGTCAATTTAATGAATATGCTCTGGTTTCCACAAACAAAATTATACAGTAAGTTTTGTTCAAGGCTTTACGCTTCAGTAGGTTTTGTTCCCAGCTATTAGGTACTCGAATTTAAATTCTGCTACATTTTAGCTTATTGTGTGGGTGTTGTTCTTATTATTGTAGGGAATTATTTTCTATTAAAACAACTGGCCATATTGTCGATTTGTTTGTATGCCCTCAATTAACGCTCTAATAAAAATAGGCAATTAAATAGTTTTTGATCATGAACCGCTTGGCTTTTACTAAAGCCTTTTACAAGACTTTCCCAAAAATGGAGTGTGTTGCTTCAGTGTACCTATTTTTGTCTGTGACTTTCTTTATTCCAACTTCTTAACGCCTATACGGATTTAGACGAATGGCAGAAATTAGCAAAAATAAAAATCACCTTTGCCGTGTGTCGTCAAGGCGACTAAGGGATTTCACCCCGGAGGACGGGCAGCAGCGTCCTCTGCGTACTTAAAGCCCTACTGCGATCGCCAATCCGCTCGCCAAGCGTGGCGATTATGGCAATTACCCCCAGGATCTACATACTAGTAGGTTCTACTGGGGAGACCCATGCCCAGCAGTGGGCCATCTTATGGGTTGATATGTATGTATGTATGTAAAAATCACCTCTAAAATTACAATTTTTTTGTGGTGATGGGTAGGTAGATTTTAATGGGAGAACAACGGTTACACTTTTATATTTTCCTTATTAACGAAACCCCTTCAAAGGTTTCAATTAATACGCCTACTCCCTTCTTATCATCATCAATCGCCGTCACATCAATTTGTACATTTTCCATTATTTCACAAATATTTGTGAAAACTATAATTAATATACATAAGTGGTTTTATATTACACGTTATTGTTAATTCATCAGTTTATCGTGTTTTCTGACAAGGAACAATTGTAACGCAACTATGAATACCGGATTATTTCCGCTTTAAATGATTATTATAACTATTATTATAAATCCAATTGTAAAGAAAATCTATTTAGATATCGTTAGGTATAAAAATATCCACCAAGTAAAAATCCAGATTTTTATAACATTTTGGAAAAAGCCATCATCTGAACGATAGAGAGATGATTATGCAAAACTGATGAAGCAAGTGTGACAAGAACATCAGATAGGTTCAAGGTTATGTTCACGCCACAAATTATGATATCTGCCTGGCAATAAACCTTTTTCATACTCAAACGAACTGTCTGTCTTTCCGGCGAATGCTCAAACGATACCTTCTTAACTTTGAGTCATGCTCAAAAGTATAGCTACTGCTCACCTTAGGGCGGTTTTTGACTAGCGTTTTCTTCAGCGCGTATGCGCGTTTCGGCATACGCGCTTACACGCGCTAAAAATCAGACATGCCTATACGGGCATATTTTGGCGTATTCGGTCGAACCGGTAGTGGTGTGTCACTATCAAGAAGTTTATACGAGCTCATAAGCGTGTCAACGCTAGTACTAGTTGCGTGAGTAGTAAAAGGTGCGACTGTGCGAGCTTGCATGCGCTTCCAAAAACGAGCTTATTCGCGTGTATACAAGCCCAATCTGAAACCGCCCTCAATGTGACAATTACAATATGAAAGTTAACGGCGATTCGGGGATTTGTGTATCAATGTGTTTCAATGTAACTACATTGAAACAATGATATTCTGGATCCAGAGGCTACATTAGACGCAGGTTTTCTTCCTATTGCTACGTGGAGTAATTATATTAACACATTTTGTAATCAGTTGTTTACTTTCTGAAAATAATAAGAAATTATTGTATTTTTATCTGTTATCAATATGTGGAAATTTTAACTTCAATACATCCTAAGCTAAAAAAAGGGTAATAAAAATATGAGCAGAAATTACAAAAGCAATATTCTAAAGTACTAACATCCAGAGTAATTAGATCAATATCGTATCCGGTAGTAACAGGAGAATCCTAAAAGGTACAATTACGGTAGCTCTGGTCCTTTTTAATTAAATAAACGGTCGAAATGTGTCCGTGTTCGCATGATTAATGCAGCTAAGGTACGCACAAGGTCAACACGCGGTTGCACTCAGCGTATTTATTACTGGCCAGCTACATTACTCATAAATAAAATAGGAGGGCCGACCTTAGACCCTCGGCCGCTGGCGCCTCTCGGTAGCATTTTTTATTTTTTCTACATTTTTTTTAAACCGAGTCTACAAAGAAGGTTTTCAATTCGACCTTTTTTGTGTTTGTTATGTGGTAAATTGCCTAATTGTGCCATTTTTTAACTGGCTTAAAAAAAAGATGGTGTGTTTTTTGTTGTTAAGTTTTATCTCATATAAAGACATCCTAAAGAACTGATGTATATTATGATTTTTATAATAATATCTTAGAACAACTCACACAACGTTATCCGATCCCAAACTAAGCAGAGCTTGTATTATGGAAACCAGACAACTGATAAACATACTTATATATTTCTAAATACATTCATATTATATATAAATAACACCCAGACACTGAATAAACCATCGTGCTCATTACACAAAGTTTTATCCTGGGTGGGGATCGAACCCACGACCTCCGGCTTAGCAGTCAGAGTCACTAACCACTCGACCAACAGACCAATAGTGTTCCACAAATCTGATTCTTTCCGACAGCGGCACAGA
The DNA here is from genome assembly GCA_945859575.2 of Herminia tarsipennalis. Taxonomy (NCBI): domain Eukaryota; kingdom Metazoa; phylum Arthropoda; class Insecta; order Lepidoptera; family Erebidae; genus Herminia; species Herminia tarsipennalis. Next base: position 16,231,899 of record OX243840.2, read on the forward strand.
GGCAGTCTCAGTGGCAGTTAAAAGTTCATCAGTTTAATGATTATATTAAGACAGTGTCACAAATGATTTTTATCCCGCCGTATAGTGTGCGTTGAGATATCTACGTAGCTTTTACTTTCTTTTTTGAGAAAATACCGAATGCTCTGTACTGTAAGCCACGAAAAGCTAATCAGTTTCCTCACACACGAAATAACATAGACAACACACCTAATAACACAACCGTACATCATAATAACAGCGGATGTATATCAAATGCACAAAGCTACCTAATATTTGAGCTAAAACAACAATGAAATATTCCACGGATGTCCACAATACTACTTGATAATTCAAGGCTCGCAGAGGTATTAAATCTTCGATGTATAATTTAGTAGTAAATTGTAAATCGAAAATTCTATGTTTTCATAAATGTTCAATTTACGTTTGATTTATTGTTGACATTCTAAACGATTGCGGCGATATTGAAATTTAAATGATATAGTTTTTGTAAGTGGGTTCATTGACTGGAATTTTAGTTGTCAGAATTGGATAAAATTTACCACAGCTCCCATTAGCACAGGGATATGTGGTAAATTTTATCCAGCTGAATTACAAACAATAATTTACGTTATTAGTACTTCTACGTGTATTTATGTTATATGGAGAGAAGGCCATACGAGTCCTTAAATTTGACTTCGGTTATTTATATAGGGTAATTTGGGTAGATATGCGGCAGTTGATTCTTCAATTAAGTATTTATCTTTTAAATTAAAAAAAAATGTTGTCAATGATTTAGTAACTGTATGCAACCCTATAAATACTAGCTTTCGCCCGCGGCTCCACTCGCTTGGATGTCGGTTATCGCGATAAAAACTATCCTATGTCCTTCTCCGGGACTCAAACTATCTCCATACCAAGTTTCATCTAAATCGGTTTAGCTGTTTGAGCGTGAAAGCGTAACAGACAGACGGAGAGACAGAGTTACTTTCACATTTATAATATTAGTATGTTTTGTGTGTGTCGGCAGTTGTATTTTCTAATAAAACCGTCCAATATACTACACAATATTGTCATGATGATTTTCAATAAAGAAACCATTTCTTGGTATGCTACGCGCCGTCTCAACAAACATTCAACATTAATTTACGAAGGGGAGAAAGAGGAAAAGGGTTTATCAGGAGGAATGTTTTCATATGAAATTCTTATTGAACAAACAATTTGTTATATCAGTTCTAGGAAATGAACATACCGTAAAGCAAACAAAGGGATTTAATAAAGGTATCCGCATATCCTTCGAGTCCTCATCTTATATTTTAAATCAGTCAGAATAGGTATTAGGTATATACAGGATGTAACAGAAAGGTGTGGTCAAATTTCAGCAGCGGATAGTGTATGTTGTCAGTATTGCACCTACCATGGTGCCATAGCTGGTTGCATTATTATTCAGTAGTGAAAGGCGTATGGCATAAAAATTGTACCTCCACAGGTACACAATTCGATTGGATTATTATGGCATAGAACTTTTTAAGTCATGCTTTTTTTAATTAATAACTTTTTCACTTAAAAATAAACGAACGAAAAAATAATAAATATTGTTTTAGTGTACTCCGATTTTGATAAAATAAGGTATGTGCACTCAGTATCATGGGCACATACCAACCCTTGAATAAGACCACACCTTTCTGTTACACCATGTATAGTAAGAAAAAATAATAAATATTTTTTTTAGGGGACTCCGATTTTTTAAATTAGGTATGTGCACTTACTATCATGGGCACATACCAACCCTTGAATAAGACCACACCTGTCTGTTACACCATGTATATTAAGAAAATAGAGATCCCTGACTCGAGATATCTATGAGGTCGTCATCCCTCCGTGTTCCGCTGAGCACGTATAGACGTCGGTCCTGCGCCTAATCTCTCTCTGATCGTGTCGGATTTCCGTCCCATCGGGCTATGAGAGTGAGGGAATAGAAAGTACACTTGTACACTATAATATCTGCTGCGTAGTTGGCTAGTATCTGATGAGATAGGCCGCTGTAACCTACATCGGTCAATGGACCATTATAGTATCAATAGTTGTTTAAGGTCTTGGTAAGCAGCACATACAAAATATTTAATAAGTAACGCATAGCTCATTATCATTAAGAATGAAGTGTTTACTTACGTTTTGTTTTAGATCTAAGTAATTTTTAAAGTTTGTTTCTTTTTAAAGATTATCGTTGATGTTTTAGTTGTTGGTGAACCAAATAAATAATAATAATATCTTGGGACAACTCACACAACGCAATCTGATCCCAAACTAAGCAGAGCTTGTACTATGTAAACCAGACAACTGTTATACATACTTATATATTTCTAAATACATTAATATTATAGATAAACTAGCTGATCCGCGCAACTTCGTCTGCGTAAATTTTCCCTTTTTTCTTTTTTTTCCTTTTTTTTTTACAACATTTTTCATTTCTGCTCCGCTCCTATTGGTCGTAGCGTGATGTTTAACCTATAGCCTTCCTCGATAAATGGACTATCCAACAATAAAATATTTTTTCAATGCGGCCTAGTAGTTCCTGAGATTATCGCGTTCAAACAAACAAACAAACTCTTAGGGGTATGAAAAATAGATAGTAGCCGATTCTCAGGCTTTCTGAATATGCATAAAAAATTTCATGAGAATCGGTCAAGCCGTTTCGGAGGAGTATGGGAAAGAACATTGTGACACGAGAATTTTATACACCCAGACACAGAATTATCTATCGTGCTCATCACACAAAGTTTTATCTTGGGGATCATACCCACGTCCGCTTACGTAGCAGTCGGAAACACTTCCACCGCGCCACAGAGACAGTCGTATATAAACAAAAGTTGCTATTAAAAGCAAGAAAGCAGTATACACTATATCTTTACGTGTTATGACGAGCGCTTGCACTATGAAGTGCCTTCAGATGCGCGGCACCCAGCCCGGGAAGCTGCACGACAAGCAGCCTTGCACGGGTCGGCGAGCAATACAAACTGTTCACAAACAGCCGAGCAGCACTTTTACATGCTTGTACTCGTGTTGATGCCCGCTGAATGTTAGCATGTCAATGCAACATCAAAGAATGAAGTATGAAACAAGTTGCGTCATGTGTGTGCAGTGCATTAAATGCTCGTCATCTGAATGAATTTTCAAATAATATCTACTTGAAATCTAAATATTTGACATTAATTTATTATCTATACGAGAGAGATATATATATAATATAAAAAAAAACTTGAGAGGTGTCAAGGGACACCCGGATGGAACGAAGTTCTTATCCTATTTTTTTTTTTTATATATAATCTTCGCAACACCACACTGTTCAATGCGAAATAGAAAGACGAAACGAAAATTACTTACAAAAAGACGATAGTATACCGAAGGCTCGAACCCACAACTACACAATTATCACCAATACTGTGTACCGAATTTATGCCTCTAGACCAAATCGACAGGTGACTTCTTCGTCAAATTTGATGTTCATATCTTACGCGCACGCTGTACGGCTTGTGTGTGTCAAAAAGTGTCGTTACAACTTTTCGTGAGATTTTTTTCCGTCTAGCCCCCTTACACAACGCGCGATAAGGAACTTTGTTCCAATAATTGAGATATAGGTCTACTACACTATCAGTGGGACATATATCCCAAATCAGATGTATTGGTTGATATATTCTGAGTTCAGACTTGGAATATATCAACTATACGGTACTATCAGGTAGTACAGTTTCCCCATTATAAAAACAGAACATAAGTACCGAATATTTTGAATTTGTTTTATATTCTATTTTCAAAATAGAAAAGTCGAGGACATAACATTAGTTAATTAAAATACTGTTATTAAAGGATTATGAATGAATAAGGAAGTTAATTTTTAATTTGATTATTTGTAAATGGTGTTAGATGCAATGTTTCTTTCTCTCGGGTAATAGAGTACATATAAAAGTACGCCCTTATATTTTTACTAATTATTATACTTTACTACAAACCAACAACGGCAAAGAAATTTAATTTAATTACAGCATACTCTATATTTTTAATAAATCAATTAATTTAATGGTTATCCGATAAGTGGATACAGATTGCGAACGTCTTTCCAAGAAATTGTCTTCGCGCTCTCAAGTATAGAAAGTTTGAAATGTATTCGACGTGGAAAATAATTACGTCGAGGGAAGAGAGAAGCGTCGACTGCTATCAGTCTTGCCCGTTTATTTGAATGTCGACTTGATCCCAGGATAAATCGGTTTGCCTTGAAAAATCCCCAATATTATCCTTGCTTATCTCAGAATTGATGGATAGGCGGTAATCGAAAAAACGCAGGTAATCGTTAAACCTTTGATATTTAAAAAAAATATACATATATTTTCGGAATATTTCCGAAAATATAGGTTTTGGTAAGGTTTATTTGAGGCTGTTATTTACAGATTTTCGGATATATTTCCTGTTTTAGCTTTGTTACAACGAGTTATTGCTATGAACTCCTTATAAAAAAAAAAAAATACCTGTAAAAAATGTCTTAATATTCTTTAAAGATAGCTTTCCTTATCTTAGAAGGAAAATGTCTGTACAAATAAGTAGACATTTCCAAATGTAACACTGTATCATGGCTTACAAACTGTCAAAGAAAGTTACACGTTTCCCGTTACCACCTTTAAGTGGAATGTAAACAAAGACTTTTACACTTAATTGTAAAGAACTTTCCAATTTTCCCGCAGGCATAAATAAAGCGTGCAATGTGATACTAATTGGTACACTTTACTACGAAAGTGCTACGGCGTAGAGCCATACAACTCCGTAGACCGTAGACGGTCATTGTACTGGTACACTACTAACTCTAGTAAACGTTGTTAAAGGTTACAATTTTGATAGTTATGTTATCAAAATACACTATATGCTACATTATCTCGCTTGTGTATGACTTTAATAAAACTTTGGCTGAAGATAAGGGTACCAAACAATAATCATAACCTCTTATCAAAGATCTAAGCGTAACATGTTTACTACCTGTGCGACCTTACATGCTATACACAAATATACCTCTAACTACGTTGACCTTCGACAAAAGTTAGCTATCATTATTCAAATAAAAGTAATGTCTTACCGTTTAGACAGCCGCCTGAAGATTTGCAAGCATAAGCACCACAGTCTCACATCACACAACGATTTGTTTTGTTCAATCACATTCGCGTAACTTCACGAGCACGGTCAACTATAAATAAGTAGTGATATCAGTAGTGACAGTTTATCAGTGTTTGTAACACAGCGAATTGTTGTGTGGGTTATCGTGGGCAGCTGTCATTTGCAGGTGTAGGAGACGAGCGGCGTGGAGCGCGCGTTGAAGGCGACTGAGCCTGTCGGCGCGCGCCCGCGGGACCGCCCGGCGGTCGATATACGCGCCAGAATAAACACACCGTACAACGGATACGAGTAGCGACGATGTTGCCAACCTCCCCAACCTACCAACGACGCTTCAGTATTGCCGAGTTACCGCCATCTCTGTTTCCCGCCCTTTTCTACTCCATACTTCGTACGTTGCCATCGGTCTGCGATCGCGGCTCAATGAAATATGACGCCGAACTTTTATTCAAACGTAACGCTTCTACACGTTGTTTTACACTTCCATGATCGTGCTTATCCGATTGTCAAAACCCTGTCGATATGCAATAGTTATTCTGCGGCGGTCGCTGTATAATTTACATGTAACCTTCACTTATCTCTGCGTTGAGACAGAACGATTTCCATAATAGAACCATCTGTAGTCAGACAGGATCGCCTTGCAGTTTTGTCATAGAACTATCTCTATACTAGTTATCTTTATGAGATATTGTTAGTATTGAACTGCAAGTCAATATCTAACCATAGCCGTGAAAATTAGTTCAATACAGGGTGATTTTAAATATACTAATAACTTCCCGCTTGCGGCTTCTTTACATTACACAAAATAGCTTAGGAATATCGGTTTTGAAAAATATAACCATAAATTTAAGCGGCGGTAGCCTAATGGTTAAGGCATCGGTCTCGCAATCGTGAGGTCGTAGGTTCGAATCCTGCCCATTATACTACCGACGTGAACCTACTCCTAACAGAGCCAATGAGCTTAGTTAGAGGGGTTAACAGGATTGCTAGTAATGTGGGAACAAAACCCCACAATGCTAGTCATCTTTTAAAAAAAATACCCCTAACCGCCCCCGGAGTAAAATTGTTATTTTTTGTCAAGTTTAGGGCCTAAAAACTTCATATTTAACATTGATTTTACTCAGGTAATATAGTCTGTAGGTGGTTATGGTAAAAGATAATAGATCTAGCGTTATGGCCATAGCTTTAAAAACAAGTGGCAGGTCGTTAGAGATTATAAATATTTTTCAAACTAAGTTATTTGGTGTAACGTAAAGAAACCACGAGCAGAAGTTATTTGTATATTTAAAATCAACCTGTATATTGAATTGCATATCTATCTTTACTAACAAAATTATATATCATTTTATAACAGGTTGATATAGATAGTAAATATGAACGTTAATATTCGCCACAATAATATTATCATCTATACAAGATTTGTGTATTGACAGCGCTTGGTCCATATTCATGAATTCAGATTCGGTTTGATAAGTAAACAGAGCTGCGAGAGAAACCGCCTAACTAGCAAACGTAACCTACATATATTTAACGTGTAAAATACGCAGATGTAATTTATACAAAATCTTTTCAGGATTAAATGTAACTAGATTTATCACAAATAAATTTTCAAGGTTATTTTTGTAGCAGCTGAGAATCAAATGTTATTTATCCTAATAAGTGACTAGCTGTGTCCGTGACTTCGGCCATGTAAAGTAGTGATGCTGTTCACTGCCTGTAGATGTTGCGTGTTGAAAGTAGCCTAAGTTACTTCATCTGACAAGTTAAAGTCCCATTAAATTCCGTCTAGCCGTTCAGGAGATTAGCCGGAACAAATAGATAGACAGACACACAAAAAAATGGAAAATATTTCTTTAGTAAAAAAACTGTTATTTTAACATTACAAACAGACACCTCAATTTTATTTATTTGTATAGTTGTATAGATTAAGACCGCCTTCTATAAAGTGGTATTAATCTTTCTTGTATTCGATTTAAAGCCCAGATTATGTCATTTAATCTTATGTTTTGAGGGATTTTATGGGTTTCTACCGTGGTACCATATAGGCATATAAAATAGAGGCCATTTGAACTATGATTATTTATAGTAATGTGTTTTTAATAAACTTAAACTTATAAAGCTTTAGTAGTAATAAACTCAATTCGCTTCTATAGGCGCCTAGTAAATCCGTGTACACAGAATTATCTATTTTATTAATTGTATTATACAGACAATACAATCAAAATAATGTATGTATTGATTGGACAGACAAAGGTCAACATCATTGGCCTCAAAACAAAAGACACTCGCAGCAAATAAACAGAAAAACAAAAAGAAAACACGAAATTGCATTATTTTTCCATGCTGCTACTGCCACCCAATTATCTCCAGAATAATGCAATGTGTTTCAAGTATCCCAGACGCGATTCTCATTTCTCCCAAGCAGGTTGGGATGTAACAAATTTAATTTGCTCAAGTATACTACAAGTGTTGCAATGAATATTTATTCTAACGTAATCTGAGTTGAATAAAGGTACAAGTCAAGGAAGAAATATAATTGACCTATTTAACACTGAACAGGGTCAACACGTTTGCTTTCCCGAGGAAATGTTTGTTCGTAAACGCGCAAGCATTTAAAGTCCCTTTCAAATTTCCCGTAAGCACGCTCTTTACAGACCATTTTTTTATGTTCGGCATTCATCACGACGCCCGCTCAGTGCCTACTCACTCGGATATATTAATAATAAAATCGTTCCGAGTCAAAAACTTTATGCATGAAGTTGAATGTTGAGATGATCCTTTGTAAACCAAGGGTAATGACCAACGGTAAACCTTTTCTCTGTACGCATTTTTCTATTTTCGGTTCCCTTTTGATATTTAAAATATTCTTTTGTTTTATTTGAACGTTGTTCCGACAAATCGTTGGGTGGTCTATTTATATAACTGGCATTTCAAAAGAAACTTCACATACAGTTCCATGTGTGTCCTGTAGACGTAGTCTTCAAAACTATATCAGAATGTACAACTAAAAGATAATTTATAGGCAAAGTTTTGTAGAACAGCAATAAAGTTCACGAAATTATTTGGCCCTATCTACATATTTTAGGGTTAGTAGTATAAAGAACACGCGTCATTTTATATAAAATAAAATGACGTAACTAAATTAAAATGAAGGAAAATGTTGTGTCAATAACCTTATTGTGATGTGATGTTGGTTATAATTTATTATGCCAGGCGTCCTTTGTTCCCTGTATTGTTTAGTCGGAGGGTTTCTTCGCCACTTGAGATATTATTCCATCTGCGTATAAAAAGGAATGAAGTCGATCTTGACGAGAGTGAATGGGGAAAATTATTTTTACTTTTGGAGTGGCGAGGGGCTTTGTCTTTTTAACACGGTTCTATTAGCTCGGTATATAGGTACCTTTATTGTATGCAACTATGAATGTATTGAGATCTTTTTTTTTTTATAAAGATGAGTCCCGCAGTGGAGTACAAGCTCTGTATACCCACACTCTGAACATTTATGGATCCCACAAAGTGGTGTCCCGTGTGGGAATCAAACCCGTCGTGGGTTTGCTCTTGCGTCTCAGTCGGACACACTCATTATATTTTTACTAAGTTCTAATTATTTCGGTTTTGAAACATTCGCGTTCGATTGCGCTAAATAAATATTTGTCTCATGATTGCTTGACCTTTTGTTTGGGTCTGACCGACCGTTATCAGCTTGTTACCACGGTAAGTAAACCATATAGAGTGAGTTAAAATTGTAGAAAAACATTTATAATTGCATTTCTCAAAGTTATAGTTCGTGACCATGGTTTGTACAACCCGGCTGAAACATTTAGCAAACCATAAGGCAAATACTTATCTAAAATGATTTCATTTATTACGTACTGTGTCGTTAAAATACGTAATTAAAATTTTATGACCAATAAATTACACTGAAATTTTGAGTTGATAAAACAATTTTATTATCATCAACACAGAAGTAGGTAATGACTGAATACATCGTTGTACCATTTTTTAGAACGTGCGCGGTTATTTATTCTTTCATTCAATGAACAAACATGCTAAGTATTCTTGAGTAGTAAGCACTCCCGAAGGATACATTATTTAAGTCCAATAAATTCAAAATAAGATATTATGAAACAATATTCTTCTGGTGGCTTTCTTTTTAAGATAACAGTATGGTACATAATTAAATACAAACCGCTTTAGCTCAATGTTCTTTGCAAATGTAATTTAATGAATTGAAAACATCGATATGAGTTTTGCATGCAATTTTCTGCTACACTCACGATATTATGTTGCTCGTTTATATAAAACTTTTATATTCAATTTCGAATGGTTGGTTAAAAACAACGGGTCCCAAATTAATCCCAAATTTCAGGTTTAATACAGGGTCAGTGTGGGAAGGTAAAGCCGGTAAAACTTTATGGAGGGAAATAGAGAAAATTGCTAACAGATAGTTAGTGACATTGTTTCATAGTTGGTGTTGACATTAACGTGTTTGTAATGAAAACGTTATCGTAGAGGCATCCGGTGCCAAGCTTCGGCCACACACTCGCAAATATTTGATCCAACATTTTCCACATTTACGTTATGAGATAATTAAAATAATTGAACTGTCAATATTACCAGACTGTTGGTTGTACAATAACTGGTATTAATCATTTAATTCCAGCACTACTGTGATTTCGCTGATTGGTTTTATCCAATGATAAATTAATGGATTCAATCGGACTGAACATTTGCTGGGTAGGTACTTATTACTTATAATACTATACTCAATCATGGTAACGGATGGTTTACATATCCCTGTAATAGTATATGTTAGTTAATCATTTATAGTAACTATATTAGTTAAGGAAGTAGTATTCAAGTCATTTTGACTTTTACAAGATACTTCCCCAAACAGCATAAGCTATATAATTGATTAGATATCAATAAGATTGACTTTTTGCTTCGGTTTGGAAGTTTTTTCTATATACGATTGTCAAAGCAATATGTGTGGTTTTTTATTAACTTACTTCCCGACAATTGGAATACACTATTGTTACCACATATTCGAAAACTATTGTTAACCCTATGTCATCAATTCTACTACCAGAAAGTAGTACAATGTAACACAATTACCTACGTACTTATTACGACTGCTGTAATAATTTCTAGGAAAAGTAAATTATAACTTTCCCTTCAAATTATTACAGCAGTCGTAGTAAGTATGTAGGTAATTTATATATTTTGTTTAAACTTTTATATACTTTGGTATCATCTACCATCATTATCAAATTTAATTAACCTCAAAGATTGTTTTAAAATCGTAGAGAAAATCCACAATCTCATTAGAAGTCTATCATCCATCTTCATCCCGTTCCTAAATAATTAAGGAATACGAGTGTTGGCACTTAGCGGACGCACTCAGCGCTCGCCAAACAAATTGACGATGGATACGAGGCGTGGCAGATAATAACAGGTAAAGTTTACACTACGTGCGGCTTTTTGTAAAATAAACATTATCTAAGCTCGTCAGAAAGCTTTGAAAAGCAGATATTTAGAACAGGAAGGCTAACATTGTTAGTTATGTAGAAATTAATTGGTATAATAAGCCCGTAGTAGAAACTTTTATTTAGATGTAAAATTACTAATTTTATCTATTGAGATTATTGAATTACTATAGAGTAATTATGTAGCTAAAAAATAATTTACCTACTTGAAAATTTGGTAAATAATATTATTGAGGAATTCTTTGACGCCTAAACGGTTCTGCCCTCCTTTTTTATTTTATTTTAATTCTGTAAATATCTTGTTTAATTGGTTAGATGTATTATAAAAGTTTGGAATTAAAAATGGAAAAACAAATAATATTATACATTTATTTCAAACAGAAATTTAATTAAAACTTATACCCAACTACGACAAACATCCTTTTTAGGGTTCCGTTGCCAAAATGGCAAAACGGAACCATTGTCAAAATGTAACACTTTTTTTCGCCTAGCCTCTCAACCCGCAGAGAAAAACGTGCGATAAGGAACTACGTTCCAACAGTTCATCATTACCGATTAGTTGAGTCCTGTCGCATACTAACAATATTGAACTGCTGACTATTGATATACCTAATTAACTCACTTGGAGTATCGTCATCAAATCAAATTACAATATCTAGTCACAGTTAACTATATAGTAGATTCAATATGACAATTATGCAATGATATCTAATATGTAAAAATAAGTACTCTGTATTCACTAAAGAATACTTATTTCACATTGTCCAAAGTTACTTAAGTATTTATTATTTATTAAACAAACTAAGGGTCGCCTAGTGGTTTACTTAGACCATAGCTTATTATTTTTATAAATTACTACTTAATTGATTGTTTAGATGCTTCTTTTATATATTTTTAAGTTGTAAAATACCTTGGGTTACACCTTGAACGCCGACAAACATGGAAATACCATATCCAGAAGAAACGGGATGAATTAAACCACAGATTACGATCCCTCCAACGTAGTACTAGGTAGAAAATGAAAACTATCGCTAACTAACAAACTAATGATATACAAGGTTATCCTCAAACCAGTGTGGACATACGGGATTCAGCTCTGGGGCTCGGCTAAAAACAGTAACATAGAAATACTACAAAGATTCCCGAATAATGTCTTCAAAACAATCACTAGTGCCCCATGGGTTCACTACAAGCACCGAATTACATGAGTACCTGGCAATGCCTACGGTTAATGAGGAAGCTGAATACATGATCAAGTCCTACAAGCAAAGAATATCGACCCATGAAAACAGGCATGCAAAGATCTTGAAGGATCCACTGCCTCAGCCTCGGCTGAAACGAAAACACATCTGGGACTAATGTCTATACATCCATAACCGAGACACCAAGAAATAAAGATGAAGGTGGCTCTACACTGGTTGTGTGTGCCTAACAAATTACACTCATGGTCGATAGACCAATCGCAGCACAGAAATATAAAAATAAAAAAATATATATTTATATTTAGGGTTCCATACTTTAAAAGGAAAAAAACGCAACCTTATAGGATCACTTTGTTGTCCGTTCGTCTGTCTATCTAACAAGGCCCTTTATCTCGGGAATACGTGGAGATATCGAGTTAAAATTAAAACCATATACTCAAGTCTCTAGTCCCTTGAAAATGTTAAAAAAATCAAACTTCTAAGTTAACGTAAAAAAAACCGGGCAAGAGCATGTCGGACCATGCTCAGGTAGGGATCCGCAGCCTTGAATAATCGCATCAGCAGAAGATCGTATGTTGATAAAATATATATGTGATAAAAGTTAGTTGTAACATCCAACTGGATGTAACAACTAACTTTTATTACAGCTATTGTCAAGGATTGAAAATTGAAAAAATAATGGTTGCTGACTATTTTTTTAAGTGTTACAGTCATAATTATTTTTCAAACGTCACCTATTTAAGAACAATTAGGCGTTCAAGACGAATCTAAGGACGTTTAGTTTAATTGTATAAATCCGCTCAGTGGTTCGTGAGTTAGAGATAGAAGATAATAAAGAATGTTACATACTCAGATACATACATACAAGATACGCGCGAAAACATAACCCTTCCTTACAGTCGGGTAAAAAATCATAAAACATATTTTGCTTTATCTATCATGTGGTACCGGCTTAAGAATAGTACCACCCCATCTCTTCCAGTGGGTGTAGTCAAGGCAATCATGGGATTTTCACACCTTCGGGCGGACAGCAGCGTCCTCTGCGTACTTTAAACCCTTATATACGATCGCCAACAAGTAGGTTTATCTGGAGAGACTCGTACCCAGCAGTGGGGCATCATATGGGTTGATATATTTTGTCTATTGGCACATAACTGACTTTGACTAATAACAGGGTATAACATTAGCTTAGATTTCCGAAATTAGAAGTTACACGAAACAATTTTCACATAGACGCTATTAAATTGTTTTCATTTCTTTAAGATCAAGGGTATATCCTGAACGTTTTGAAAGTTAATTAAAACTTTCAAAAGATTTAATGAATATTAACAGTGTATGCTAAATTGTTTCTTACACAAACTTTTCATACGAGAAGTTTGATATAAGTTAATATTAGTTCCAATAGATGAGTTATATCTACTTTGTGTTGTATACTTAACTTGCTTTCGCCCATGGCTTCGTCTGTGTGTAAGTCGGTTATTTCGATAAAAAGTATCCTATATCAAGATTCAAACTATCTAAGATTCAGACTGCCTCTGTGGCGCGGTGGGAGTGTATCCGACTGCTACGCAAGAGGTCATGGGTTCGATCCCAACCCAGGATAAAACTTTGTGTGATGAGCACGATGGTTAATTCTGTGTCTGGGTGTTATTTATCTATAATATGTATGTATTTAGAAATATTTAAGTATGTTTATCAGTTGTCTGGTTTCCATAGTACAAGCTCTGCTTAGTTTGGGATCAGATAGCGTTGTGTGAGTTGTTCCAAGATATTATATTATTATTATTATTATTTATCTCCATACCAAATTTCATCTAAATCTGTTCAACAGCTTAAGTGTTAAAACGTAACAGACAAAGTAACTGTGACATTTGTAATATTATTAGATATATTTCGGGACTTAATCGCGTGAATCGGGGCTTAGTCGACCTGTGACCACGATCGGTGACATTCGATCGAAACGTCAGGTAAATAAAAGGTTTGTACCTTTAAATAATTCACGCGATTAAATCCCGAAATATATCTAATACTAGCTGTCCCGCGCAACTTCGTATGCGTAAATTTTTCCCCTTTTTTTATAATCCTATGTTACTTCCAATACCTCCAAGAATATGTGTACAAAGTTTCATGATGATCGGTTGAGTAGTTTTCGCGTGAAAGCGTAACAAATAAACTTACATTCACATTTATATATTAGTAGGGATGTATAAAAATCGTGAAAGTTTAAAAACAATAATTTGTAATATTCGTTTGGATTTACCGATATAATAATTTAGTAACGTTCCAATTTTGTAATTAATAGTGTAAAAACACGAAATCTAGTCGCGTGCTAAAAACACTTTTCACAAAGAAAATAAACTTATTATGAAAAACGGTATTAAAGGTAAACATCCAAATCTGTTTTTAAAAGCTGCACTTAATGCTTTATTTCTTTATGATAAAAATTTATTAGAGAATACCTTATTATTTAAAGTAGTTAAGTATTTACGTTACTATTACTAGGTATAGGTAACAATTCATATTTCATTAGATACCTTTTACATGACATTAATTTATAATGGCAAGCCTTTGTACAATATTGCTAGTAGAAGGCGACAGTTGATGAAATTAATTTGAAAATAGAAACACAAATTTCTCCGAATACCCACTGGAACATTTTTTTTAGTGAGATGCAGCTTTTTCAATTCAGAAAAATTTATACCTACAAATGACAATGACTAACTTACTAATTATCGGTGTAGTGTATTAAGGTGCTTGTTTTGTTAAAATTATTTGTTACCTCTTTCTTTGTCTCTCTTCTGTGAAACCAGAAGCAAGTAAGTTACTAACCTTTACTACTAGTATGCTGGACAGGCTATCGCAGACAACAAAAAACATCCATTAGATTTTGTCATTACGGACTGAAAATTTCTCTATTTCTATGATAGAAGTCTGTACTGGTGTAACAAGATCATTGTCGTCATTTATAAGTGACAAAATACCGTCCTGTGAATCCTTCTATTCGGCAATCACTTTGTACGGGGTAGTCCAGACCAGCGTACTAGTAGTAGAAGTCGGTGAGATAAGTGCTTAAAAAACTTTTTTACAAATAAAATATTACCGACTTTAAAAATCAAGGCAACTAAGAGCAATAAATAATATCTACCTAGGATAACAACAACAAATTAACATATTGAAGTAGGGGCCATGAATTAGTTGGTTTTGTATAATTCGGCATCAACTTCAAAATGTTTTGCTTTTTAGTGGTCTTGATTTTTGAAGTCGGTAATATTTTTTTGTAAAAAAGTTTTTTTATTTCTCACTTTTTAGTGGGTTGGTTTGTAGTTCACTTATGTTACAATAGGCTTATGTCAACTTCTTAAATCCCTTTACAAAATATTGCTTGCCCCGATGCACGGCCGTTAATTGTTGAGGAGTTCACATGATAGTTCACTATCAGCTTTATTATATTGTGTAATAGTAGTATGACGAGAATAAAATGCTACTCAATATCATATTAAAGTAATTGAATCGCAAACCATGAAATATTGAATAGGTCTGTTTGTCATTTGTGGTCTTCAGCATCAGTTCTATTCACCAATAGATGCTTATTGAGAGTAAATGCATGAATCACTATAAAATGTACCTAAATCACTGTAGGTGTGCCTTTAATAATTGAAGAGTTCCCTTGGTTTCTCCGGGATCCCATCATAAGACCGTGGTATGATGACAATGGGACCAACTTGGAAGTATACCTACCCTTTTAAACACAAAACCAATTTTTAAAATAGGTGAACAAACACACAAAAAAAGACATGCAGTCGAATTAAGAACCTCCTCCTTTTTGAAGTCGGTTGAAAAAACTAGCTAGATTTTTTAGACTTTAATTACTAACATAGTTCTTAAGTATTACTAACCTAATGAGTCTTGGTCACTTAATAAATAATTTTAAATGAAATCTTTTTTTTAATTTGCACTTCATACATGTACCTAATAGAAGCAGATTTTTTCCATTAAACATCAACGTGTACATCATTTAACAGGTATTTTAAAAACATTTTAAGGTTACTTGGAAACTCTTTTGATTAATGAATATTTAGGGAAAATATTTTCTGCAAAATTTGCATAAAATATACCCCTTTATCTTTTGAACCGTAGACTTAATTATATGAAAATAAAAATGGTTGTCTGTAAAGTGGGGTTACGGATGATTTTACGTGATAAGAAACATTAAACATAAGAAAACATTAAAAACATTGTATTAAACAACCAATTCCTGTGACAGCTTTGGACCCGCGCGCGCATGCGACCGACGGCCACTATACTTCAACCTTCAGCAGGTGGAATCGCTATTCGCGTTGCTTAGCAACCAGTCAATAATATGACTGCTTAGCAACTAATCACTAACGTGGCCGTTGTTACGTAGTTGCTTAGCATCCATTCAATAACTTGACCTTTGCTTAGCAACCAATCAATAACGTGACCGCTGCAACGTGACACTTTTTCGTGCGTGCACCCCGTCATCGATTTATAAGACGTTAACACATCAAAAATAATGAAACCTGTACGAAAGCAGTATTATATTGACAACTGGCATAATTAACTTTTTAATTTTTTTTATAACGATTGTACTATGTCTAGATCTTTCTGATGCGTTAGTCAATCTACTTTCATCTAAAAATATACAACCATCCCGGGGGAAATTAAAACCAACACTTAGTAAAGAATACAATTTAAAAAAGTTCCCTTTGTTAAAACTTTTACATAGAAGAGTTTTACTTTTCCTATTGGTATGGTGGTTGGATTCCGAGCGTCCAGAATGTCATGGGATATAAAAACGCTGTAACCTACCGGAAATTCCTATGGGAATGTACTTTGAAATGAATGTAGGTCGTTACTGGTATTAAACTTTAATGTGCCAACCTGACTTGTCCTATTTCGAATAAATTCTTATAAGTACTGAAATGTAGACAAAGGGTGGTGACCTCTGGGTTACGATTTCAGATAATACTAAACTTATTAACAACGATTATCGTGGCTCCGTAGTAGTAATGAGCTTGTTTGACGGAAATATGAAAGAATTAACAGCGTGAACTTTGAAGTAACCATATTTCGAGTATTAAATAAAGTATGCGTGTAGCTAAACGTTTCTCTCTTTCCTGTTCTTTTCCTGTTTGGTGTTTTATTATGTTCTTGGTGTACCGTGAACTGTATATACTTCGAGAGAATAAAGGATATACGATCCATACATAGTGATTTTTAATATACTAATAACCGCTCTTGATTTCTTTCTTTCTAAATTTACCCTTCACCACCTACTTTTGTCACACAACCATTTACCATAGATCTGAGAGACCCCGGAGTAAAATCGAATTTTCTTTGTCAGGTTTAGGGTCTAAACCTCGTAATAAACAACGTTTTTACTCCAGTAAAAAACAAGCGGCAGGTGATTAAGGGTTAATATATTAAATATATTTCAAAACTGTTGTTGTATTACAATGTTATTTAGTGTTATGTAAAGAAACCACGAGCGTGAGGTTATTAGTTTATTAAAACTCGCTCTGTGAATGTGTCATCCCGCCATCTTTATAGGTTTCAGTTTTAGTGTAAGTATCATTCGTTAAGGGAGGACCTCCTTAACAAATATCTTGGCAACATAAGTTGCACCATAACATACGATTATAATAAATGTACCTCTTCAATAAAACAATCCAAACTTGCACAATAAATAAAATAATAGTAACTTAATATAATATCACACAACGTCATCTGATCCCAAACTAAGCAGAGCTTTTACTATGGAAACCAGACAACTGATAAACACACTTAAATATTTCTAAATACATATATAGATGAATAACACCCAAACACAGAATAAACCATCGTGCTCATCACACAAAGTTTTATTTTGGGCGGGGTTCAAACCTACAACCTCCAGCTTAGCAGTCAGGGTCCCTACCCACTAGACCAACAGGCCAGTCGTAAATATGGAACATTAGTCTGTCTGAAGCTCAATTGTATAATGTAAATAGACACAATCCCGCAAAAAGCCGCCATTTGGCCACATTAGGCTCGCTTAAAATAGTTGTTTGGCAAATGTGCGTGCCTGCGTGACATCTCCAGTTAGCCTTACATAACTCAGTCGCTATGAAAGCTCAGCTATGAAGATAACGTGACGAATGCCTATAGCTCGCAGACCGTCAAGGTTACCACAACATTCCTGCACCTATTACTAGGGGACACGCATTTAATTTATGTTATTTTATTAAATTTTGATTGATGTGGTAAGCAATCGTCGTTTATTCGGTTCTAATTTTTTGACACACGCAAATCTTTACTGGACTATTAGGTTTTATTTATTACGAGCTTATGCCACATGTATAATGTATTTAATGTAAATAGCATAGGTGTAACCCTGAAAACTGTGACGACTAAAGCAAATTTACAGAGTCGGTTGTTGTGACCAAGACCGGTACAATCTGGTCGAAACGCCAAGAAGTTTTAGGGTAGGTAAATAATGTGCGTTAGTTCCCGTAATTAAAGTATTTATGACTTTATCAAAATACAAATAAAACTTCATAAAAATATCAAAGAAAATTATTGTAGGTACATCACCCAGTCTGGGTCCATAATCAAGTTGTTTATCCGTTTTCGCAGCAAGCCCGTGCGAATTGGCGCATACGCGGTGCGCTCATGCGCGTTGATGCATTTCTAAGCGCAGCTCTCTATTTACCATTATGACAAGATTTTGACAGTTCGCACGGGCTTGCTGCGATAATGGAAAAAAAACGTGAATAAGGACCCTGCGCTTTTATACATTTATATTTTTACCTATTGAGAATACTTAAACCCAACTCTAGTTTGTGAAAATTTGTTTTAGATTTGGATAAAATTGGCATGTATTACCATTATAATAGTAATACATGCCAATAGTTCGTAACGTGGACCTACCCAGCACCAATACTTTTTACTTTACCATGCTAAAAGATTCATTTCCGTTCACCGTGGCCGATCGCGGCCGCGCGCTTTTGACGACGAGCAGCTGACGCATGCAGCCGATGCGACAATAGTCAGAGTGCGCGCGCAACCTACTTCAGTCGTCGGCAGCGCGCGTCTGTCGCAGACCTCGGAAACGGTGCCATACATTTTCATACTCTGACTATTGTCGCATCGGCCGCGCGCGGCCTCGATCATCCACGATGCACGGAAATGAATATTTTCTTTTTCGCAATAACCATTACCGACGCGGGTAAAGCGAACAAAAGCTAATACTAAATAAAATGCATTTTTAGTCTGGTTTGAATCGATCTAAGTATTTTTGTTTACCTTCCGAATTAGCTACACATGTAACTTTATTATAGACACGAGTTTTAGCGTACTAAACAAACAAATAGAACATTTGTCACTTAGGCAGCCGGTATCGCGTGTAGGTAGACATTTGCCGCTAACTAATAATAAATTTAACGTGTTTTCGAGGCTAATACGGAACACAGCTAGACGTAGGCAATATACGGCGTGGTTTCTATCGTAACCTTGTTACCAGACTACCTCATCATCCATGCATAAGTTCTGTGAATGCAATCGTTTCTTGTGACCCGTGTATACAGTTCTATTTCTGTCGAACATCCTTGAACCGAGCCCGTACCAGTTTTCTTCGCTACATAATTTATTATTACGGGGGCATTTATTACGAAAACCTATTGTTTGATGCTTGGGCTTCATATATCAATCACGCTGAATACAAATAAATTATGAACCTAGGCACATTCTTCAAATATGTAGTTATTCAAATTCAAAGTAGTTTATTCACTTAATGAAGCCCATTCCATTCCAACGAAAAACTAGTTTTCTTTTAATTGGAATCAAATTACTTCTATTTATATTTAATGCAAAATTCATAATGTAATAAAGTAAAACCAGTGGGAAAAGAACTCTAACATAATAAAACAAGCTTATAATTGAAATAAAAATGGCTCCTCATACAAATTTAATGCCGAATATGCAGTGAAATAAGTAGGTAAAGTCAATAGGAAAAGAAAAATAAAGTCAGAAAACGCCGTTCTTTTCAATTCCCAGTTATACAAAGTTCATTTGTAATTTTGTCACAAATTCCTTGAGTTTCTGCACTACTGCCGGAGTTACACAAAGCAATAAAATAATTTGTATTTAAGTCTGCGGTGTGTAGTCAATCAGAGATCGATCGTCAACCTACCTATGAAAACAATAGCAAAATACTAACAATGACAAGGCCTCACACGTATAACGAACCATATTGTATAAGGGAATGTATTCTTCCAATATATTAATTTTGACTTTTCTATAGAATATTATTGTTAATAGTATACTGCATATCAAAATACATGAATTCATTGTGATAGTAATCTATCGAATGGTATGATGGATAACTATGAAATACTTGTTGTAATATGATAACAAAGTGCTTTTGCGACGAGCTAACTTGTATAATAAAGTTTGATTTTCATCTGATGATATGTATTATATATTCATAGTACCTACCTACTGATAAAGTACTTAAGAATGTAAATATTTATGTGATTTGTTTATTCCAGACAAGATAATGGTTGTAGTTTAAGGGTTTTTACTGCAGGGATCATATTTTTGCTTCTGTTTTTTACAATAGGTTACATTTTTGACATATAGACATTGACACATTTTTGTTAGTTAAATATTTTAACTTGAAAATAAGACTGATAATAAAAGTGCTTCATCTGGCTTCATCATTTCAATTTCAATTTTTTATTTATTTATCTGACAGGTTGTTTTACAGTGTTCTTTTGAGGTTAACTTTATGCATCCTAAAAAGTTCTGAAGTGACCGAAACAGGTGGAAATCTGATGGTCTAAGATCAGGGCTATACGGAGGATGCATCAACACATTCCAGCCAAGCTCTCTCAATTTTTGCTGAGTGGCTATAGATGACTGCGGTCTGGCGTTGTCATGATGGAACATCACGCCTTTCCTGTTCACCAGCTCCGGCCGGTTTTTCTCAATGGCTTCTTTTAACCTCATCAGTTACTGACAGTAGAGGTCAGAATCGATAGTTTTACCCGGCGGCAAAAGCTCATAGTGGACGATTCCTTTCCTCTGTGGCGCGGTTCGATTCCCACACGGGACACCACTTTGTGTCATCCACAAATTGTTGTTCCGAGGTGCAATTTGTTTAAGAAATGGGTCGGAATTGTTACGTTTCAACAAAGAATCGCAAATGGAAACAGGTTGCATTAAGTTTCTCTCAGTGAGGTCACGTGGTACCCAAATATCAAGTTGTACCTACACTTAAGTAAATTACGTAACACTGTTTTGTGATCAACATCCAGTTCTTCAGTAATATCGTAACTACTAATAAGTCGGTCTTGCTCCACTTTTTCAAAGATGGCACTGATTTTATCCGTGACAGGGCGTCCAGAGCGAGCCTCATCATTGAGTGAATATTTTTGGAAGTAATCGTTCCGAAAGTAGCATAAATTGTGTCCCCTTAACTTTTGAACCGTGTGACCAAAAATATGAAAAAAAAAAACATTAAAGTAGTCCTTAAAAATACTTTACACTAAAATAATTTCAGACGTGATCGGATATACCGTAATTGAGTTATTGCCGAAAAACTGCGTTTTTCAACAAAACGGCGTAAGTGCCATGAACATACGCTCTTCTGCTGATGCAATTATTCAAGGCTGCGGAACCCTACACTGAGCATGGTCCGACATGCTCTTGACCGGTTTTTTACTAGTGGTCGCCCAGTAGTTGATTCGGCTATAATTCATGAATTATTAGAAATTTGACTTTGACTTTGGTCAAATTATAGTTTACCTTGAGTTACATTATTGTAATTTTTGTAGGGATCTTTAATTTTTTGACAATTATATATAGCCTGTTACTCCCCGATAATGTAGCTTCTTAATGGTGAAAGATTTTTTTAAATCAATCCAGTAGTTTCGGATTTCAAAAGGTGTAGTCTTTATATACTACACTTTTAGTAATCACTAGTCACTTCACACAAAATAATTAAAACATGCCAGCTCAAAATGATTTCATTATTTTGTTATGTAATGTTAAATAGTATGTAACACTAGCTGACCCGCGCAACTTCGTCTGCGTTCCTCGATAAATGGGCTATCCAACAATAAAATATTTTTTTAATGCGGCTCAGTAGTTCCTGAGATTATCGCGTTCAAATAATAGTAGATAGAAAGAAAAATAGATAGTAGCCGATTCTCAGACCTACTGAATATGCATATAAAATTTCATAAAAATCGGTCAAGCCGTTTCGGAGGAGTATGGGAACGAACATTGTGACACGAGAATTTTATATATTAGATTATATTTTAATAGAAGTATTACAATTAAATATTTGACCGAATATCTGGATTATCAGTCATTGGAATTTTAATACATTGTTGTATATCAATGGGCCATTAATGAGCTAAATATAATCAATAAGTGAGTAGGTACCTACACCACACCAGTTAATGCTAAATATTGGTTAATAGTGGGCGATAATTTATTAATTAATATTTATTGCAAATTAATTATTTTTATTTTGCTGATTATCAAATAAATACATATAGTTTTTTGAATGGCGCCAAATATTAATGATATTTATCTGTAATAGGGAAATAGGACATAACAAAAATATCTCCACATTGAATTAATCTTTTTTTTTATATATTAAAAGCGATGGTAGCCTAACGACTTAGGCGGAATGACTAAGAATATCGGGCTCGCAATCTTGAGGTCGCGGGTTCGAACCTACCCATTATATTACCGACGTGAAGCTACTCCTAACACGAGCTTAGCTGGAGAGGTTAACAAGATTGGACACACTATCTCTTTGCTTCTAAAGCATTGCTTATTATCTTAAAAAAAAAAAACTAATATCATCACTTAGTAAACATTCAACATCTTGAACCCAGTTCAGGCAATAACTATTTATCAATATCAATAGTATTTAAACTACAAAAAAAGGGTTACAAAAAAAAGGGAATCAGAACCAGTATAGGCGTCGAAGAATTCCTCCCCATTGATGTCAACCGGTATAGTGCCCAGAAGGCTGGCAGCATTGCCACATTGTATGGCAATGCTTATTCTCTGAGCAAAGAAAAGGCCAGCCTTCTGGTCACGAGATCCATTTATCAATATTGTAATTATCTAGATTTTACTTAACCTTATGAACCATAAAATAGTTATACCTTTTTTAGTGTTTTAAGAATTGAGTTTGTATTATGTATTTACTGTCCATTTGTTTGTAAAAGTTTTTTTAATACATTTAATATTATTATCAATTTATTTATTATTCCAAAACATCTTTTTCATCGGACATTTGTCCGCCGCGTTATTTTCTGTAATCTGCTAGTTAAATACGTAGACACCTCATCTCATCATCATCATAGCTTGACTAATTTTCAACAAGGCGGTGTTGTAATTTGATCAATATAATTATAAACTGATCAAGGAGGAGGATCGAGGTAAATTATAAACTGATAAAAGCGGAACGCAATTAAAATTATAGTAAAACAACCGCCCATTTTTATTTCAACCAAACCTAGTAGGTAATAAAAGAGGGGATAGTAATAACTCAACTTAAAAAACCATTAACCTACTGTTAGGATAACCTAAATTACAGATAACTATCAGACAGATTGCTAAAGTTGAATTTAACAATCCATAAATACACCAATATACATTTTAATACCAATAATTTCAAATACGTGATAAAAACGCACCTATATAATTTAAACATCAAATGTAATACCACCGCAATAGGAACATGAACACAGAATACATATAGCTACAGAGGGCTCACAGCTTTTAACAAGAAATTCACTCACACATAGATGCAACTCTTAACTTAAGCTGCCTCGCTTGACGATTCGACCGAATTCGACCGAGATTTGTGTACGTACTAGTCAATGAGTGCGTGAGCCTGTTTTCTCTCGTTATAGGTAGCCAACTATCTGTCTCTATCTAATATGTGACATGGAGATATTAATCTTTTTACTATGATAGGTAGGGGCACGTATACGAATTATGAGATGATGCTTTCAGCAAATTTTTTATTACCGTGTCTGAATACTCTGAATACCCTTCACGCAATACTGAATTATTCATAGTAGAGATCCGTACTTAAAATGGCAATCTGTCCTCGAATGTAGCTCATAAAATGCGGTTTTGTATACAGCGGCGGGAAAACTACGTAGTCACAAAATAAATACAGATACTGAAGTGTTTAATGGGCGCCCGAGCCAGTATTGACAGAGCATTTTGACCGTTTATTTGGCCCGTCCTCTGATTCATACGGTACGGCAGTACTCTATACCGATGAGGTTTACTTTACAGATACATATATATATACAGGATGATTTTTAATAAACGAATAACCTTCCGCTTTTGACGTCTTTACATGACACCAATTAACTAAGTAATATATTTTTTGAAAAAATTACACATTTTAAATTACAATTCACCACCTACCATCTACTTTTGTCACACAACCATATATATACCACATATCTGACAAGAGTAAATTTGATGTTTCCTTGTCAGGTTTAGGGACTAAACCTGACAATAAAGAAAGATTTTACTCCAGTAAAATAGTCTCTAGGTGGTTGAGGGCATAACTCCAAAACAAGTGGCAGGTGAATATAGTTTTTTATTTTTTTTTATTAAAAACGGCTCCCGTAGTAGGGTACAAGCCCTGTGTCGCGGGGGACTTTACAAACATACAAGTCACAAGACTCGGAACAACAATTTGTGGATAACACAAAGTGGTGTCCCGTGTGGGAATCGAACCCACGACCAAGATACACTCCACCCGCGCCACCGAGGCAGTCATTATGTTAATATGGGTTAATATATTAAATATTTTCCAAAACTGATATTAAAAAAATATTAGGTGTTAATTATAGAATCCACGAGCGGGAGATTATTAGTATACTAGCGGACGCCCGGTTTCACCCGCGTAGTTCCCGTTCCCGTGGGAATACAGGAATTAAAAAAAAACCCTATGTCACCCGGGGTTAATGTAGCTTCACAACGATGACAGAATTTGTCAAATCCGTCCAGTAGTTTCGGAGCCTATTCAATACAAACAAACAATCAAATCTTTCCTCTTTATAATATTAGTATAGATTACAAATCATCATGTATATGTGTACACACCTATAAATCTAAAAGTAACTATATGGTCACTGTTTGGACAGTTGTTTCTTTTGCTATCTAAGTACTTTAAATTTATAGGTGATCATAGATTAACCTTGATAGATTTTGATGGACTTATAAATGTTATTATTTAGATGTGTGTAGGTATGTACCTTTGATACAAAATTATGTATTGCGTTTTTATCCATATCTACTGTAGTTGTAGGTACATGATATAATGCATTGCACGATTTTTATGATTTTAGGCGTAGAACTATATGATTAAAAAACAAACAGCCAACAACGGCGAAACGTGATACAGTTTGCTCATATTTCAGACCGTTTATTTTATTTAATGAATTCTCGTTATAATTTCTATGTTTGCACACCAATCTATTATTTAAATATAAAATAAAAACGTTAGATGCCTGTATGCTAACATAGTAAAGTACCAGACGAGAATAGACCGCAGTGGAATGATAAAAAAAGCTAAAAGCACCTTGGCATAAATAAAAAGAGAAGTTTCATTGTAGTTATAAGCACGCAAAATAAAATTCATGCGCTTACAATCAAGTTTTTTGATGTGTAGAACATTACTCTAAAAAGTATTGTCGAAAATATTAAAATGTTCCAATGTATCTGCAATTAAATCCCGAATAAAATATGGTTGCATTACAACAAAAGTTTAATTTGTTTAAAATATTATGATCCGTATTTATTATTCCAGAAAAAAAATTAGGCCGCAACTATTTAAATTAAGTAATTATTTAATAATAAACAGTCGACCCGTGACCACGATCGGTGCAATGTCGATCCAAATCGATCCAAATGTCGGATTAATAAAAGGTTCGTACTTTTAAATATTTCACGCGATTAAGTTTAAGTCTAAGAAGATGGTTAAAAATTGTAACAACATTACCAGTTTTATAACATCAATGTGTATAATACACATACTTGTAAAAAAGAATACCTACTCAAGGTTTGAAGATTACATTATACTACTCTAAAAAAAAAGTAAATATTTGGTAAATTGGTGCATTCGCCCAAAAATATGGTCTATCATCCTACGGTTAAAATTTACTTGCACGTCATAAACAACAAGGTTGATTTTCCCATGCAATAATATGACTGACAGTTACTAATAACAACCTTATCGCAATTTTGCTTACAAAGAAAGAAAGGAGGAAGGGACCACTTTTTTGCCCGATCGTACCTTACACAATTAGTGTGTAGGTGTACTAATTAATACCTACACATAATATTATTTATATTATTCCGTTTTCTACGTTAGCCGAACTCTACTATTTTTCTTTTTAATGTCCTCATAAGTTGTACCTAGTTGTTGCAATAAATTTACAACAAGAAAATAAATACGACATTCCAATAAAATAAATGCTACAAACCCTATAAGACTACGTGTCGATGAGTTAAATTACATTCGTTTTTAATAGAGCGATTTATGTTACGCAATAGTGGTGTTCAGATTGGGCTTATTACTCTTGGGAATAAGGATAAAACAAGTTATTTTATAATTTCCTTAGCGATTTAAATTATGAATATTAGTTTCCTTTCTTTAGATAGGTATAAAGACTAAAGGTATACCACAGGTATACATACTGGTATACCTACAGGTATACCTACAGAGCGTTACCTATCAAATTCTGCAAAGTCATACTCACAAATAACCAAATTCTTTGTTGAAAGTACGGCTACTACAAAATTCAGCGATGATCACTGGACGAGTGGGGCCTAAAGGGTTCAAGATTCAGGGTGATTTTTAATATCCTAATAACCTCTCGCTCTTGGCTTCTTTACATAGCACCAAAGAACTACGTTGTATAATTTTAACCCTTCAACACCTACCATCTACTTTTGTCATATAACCATTTACCACACATCGATGTTTCTTTGTTAGGTTCAGGGCCTAAACCTCAAAATAAACAACGATTTTACTAAATTAAAATACTTTGTAGGTGATGGTTACGGTCATAACGCCAAAAATAAGTGGTAGGTGATTAAGGGTTAATATATTAAATATTTTTCAAAACTCATATTACAAAATATTGTACACATTATAGAATTTTATAAGCAACGGGTCTTGGTCGCGTAAATATTTTATTTTAAGGCTAAATACCTTTGTTTATTGACCGACGTTTTGACTGTATTGCAACGGCCGTGGTCACGGGTAGACTTACAAAGTTATTCAGTGTTATGTAAAGAAGCTACGAGCTGTTGGTTATAAGTATATTACAAATCACCCTGTATACGTGTGCTTTTCCTTGAAATGTGGTATACCACATTCTGTGTTATCATACTACCAAATTCTGTGTTGCCATAAATCTAAATAAATAATTGTATACAGTAAATACAGTCAATAAATATGCTTAAATAATAATTAATTTTTGATCTAACAAACCTTAGTTCTTTGTGCCTAAGGCGATCTCATTGAAAACTCAAGGGTTCTTTAACGGCGTGGCGGCCTCAATACCCAAGACTTTCTTTATCCTCTCTCTGGCAGATAACTTTGCCGCGACAAGGATATCCCCTATCTACTTTTAAGTCAATATGTATGAAACAAAATGACCATCACGGATTACCTAAATATTTTTGTTTATTTAGCGAATGAAAGTGCCCTTTTACAGAGGGCAATGTTGGTAAATTTTGCGGCCGCTTTGAAGGAAAACATGATTATCCGATTTATATTTTTGTTTAAACTTTTTTAATTTATTCGGTTTAGCTGTTGTTCGTGACTCCATCTGCATTTATTTCGTCAAGAAAGTTGAATTAGAAAAGGTTCGTAGACTTGATTGAGTTAAACCTACCTGGCAACAGATTTTAGGTAGTTAGGTTACGTAAGGAAATTACCTATAGGCATTATGTATTTTAAATGATTGTCATGTTTCCGCAAGATGTCAAAATTAACCTAAGTACGATTTTCTCCACTAAATATAACTGCAAAGAAAATCTCAGTCAAATCTATAAAAAAACATCTCTTTATAAAATCCCATTCAGTTCAAAAAGCCGAATATATACCTACTATGACAGCAAAAACCAGGCAACCGTAATATTTGTTTTGTTTTTCTATAGTGGACGAAAATCAATGATTTTTCCACGGAGAATAAGAAAAAAGAATGTATAAAACAAATTGGCAAGGGCTATGGAAGAAAGCGAAATGACGACATTTGGTGCGGGTCCATTTAGCGAGATGGTTTTATTATGAAAATCGGTTCGCGAGGGACCGGCTGCGGCCGCGTGCCTTCGCGACCACCAGACAACTCGGCCCTTCATCAACTTCGCCTTCACAGATCAAATATCCCTGGAGACAGGAGACGACAATTGCTAAGATTGAATATTTGTAGAGTATTATTAGTTTTATAACTGGTTATACTTATTCAAAAATCATTTCCTAAATATAGGCATAATATTCTTAGATAACAACATTATTTTCTTAATAAAAACCGTTACGAATTTATGGCCTTTGTTAGTCATTCAGATTTTATCAGTATTAATATTTCATTTTCTTCTGTTATGAAAATTAATTAAGGTAAGTAATGCTGACTTGCTGTTTCGAGCATTGTATTTAATCAACGGTGTCAAGCGTATTTTTTTAATTAAAAACATTGTCGTGCTAATATCAGCAAAGAGGTTAATAAAGGGGAAAATTAATTTAATTTGATGTTAGAACAACGTTTTGGGCAACCAACTTATGAAAACAGAGCTCAGAATTATTGTACACACTCAGAATAGCGTATGAGATTGTAAAAGAAGATATATTGGTAAAAATATATACATATTTGTGTTTTTTTATATTAGTTAACATTATGAAAGAAAACATTACAATTTTTGCTTTTATAATTTTGGAGTTGATTTGTTTTTCAAGAAGCATGATACGACATTTCAATACAAAAACCCACTCAAAGTACCTAAAATAATAATTATAGTATAATTATTATAGATTATTATTTCTATACAAATGTCCAGACTAAGTAATAGTCTGGACATTTGTATAGAAATAATAATCTAATTTTCTGTGTTATTTCAAATCTAATTCAGGATATGATATAAAGGGTACAAAACATTTAAAGGTCTAACCACACAAATTCTGAAAGTAACCTGATTTTGAATACCTACCAATCTTTTTGTACCTTTATTTGCGAGTAAGTCAGGTTTCAAAAGGGTAAAATGCCCGTGGAATTAAATATTATTATATTACTGTTAGCCGCGAGCGCAAGACCCGAATTGAAGGCTGTCTATATCCACATATTCCACGTTAACAATACGCCAATCTATTAGTAGAAGTTCAGGAAAGGGACAGTATGATAGAACCTAAGACAAAAATGTAACTCTAACACAAGTAGCATCTATGAATAAAATGGAAATTTTGTAATATATTTAAACATGAATAAACAAAGAGACGCTGCGACGGAGATATACATAATATTATGATAATATCAACTGTGTTACGTAACTTCACGCACGCGAACGAAACTCTAATAATACCTACGATTTTCTTTAAAGATAACTGGGTACTATGTACTCTATTTGTGATTCAAATTATTAAATCAATGCCCGTGAGCCATAAATTGAAGGGCGGGCCCGCAGGTAGAGCCTAGTTATTTATAAATTTAATAATACACCTGTATTTATAGCTATTTATACTCAGACTAGTAATTAATTGCTGACACTATTGTTTGAAAGGAAATTTGAATTTTACTTTTAACAGCTTTGATATTTACTACGAAATAGTTAGTTAGAGGGATCAAATAGTTAATTGAAAGTGAAAGTTACTTGACGCTGTTGAATTCTCAACTTCAAAGTGAGGTTCTTGCTAATGAAAGGTAAACTTGGAAAATACCCGCAAATTAAAAAAAGAACAGAACTGTAACAAGCCCACTACAGCCAGTACCTAACTCATGTTGACAGTTGAAATTTGAGGTTCTATTTATGCTACATTACGAGTAGATATCTACTGTTAAACTATTTTTTTTTAACAATTTGACACGGGAATAAAGCCTCATTATGCTTGACGTTTCGACAGGGTTACACCGACCGTGGTCACAAGCTGACTCAGCTTTTACTCCCTCTGCGTTTATTCCCGTGTCAAATTGTGAGGCAACGCGTAAGTTTAAAAGTAATATTTTTTTAGTTATTGTGATTATTTCGGCCTTTTTCAGAGTATCAATAACTTACTTGACACCTATACTAGTATTATAAAGAGAGAGGTTGATAAAATAACTTCGATTTTTGTGAGTTTGTTTATATGTCTTGGGTAATCTTCGGAACCACTGGACGTATTTGAATGATTCTTTTACTATTTGAAATACACATTATTCTATGCGTGTATTGTGCAAATTACCTAAAGTGATGACGTTATACGTCAACTAAGTCAGTAAAAATTATGCGTCTTGGCAGCTTTCAGAGTGACACTGCGTGAACGGTAAAAGATACATAAATAAAATGTATAGCAAATTTGTTACTCTTAAAAAGTTCTATAAAAAAGTCCGCGACGGCATATATCTCTCTCACTCACAGAACCCTTAAAGTTTCGCCATGTACGTCCGTCCGTCCGTCCGCAGCTTAGCTCAGAGACTCTGCTAGAAGGCTGTAATTTTGAATGGATACACATATAACTTACGCCGACAAAGTGAAAGAATAAATCTTGAAAAACATTTTTGTTGAGGGTACCTCCCCTATATGTAAAGTGGGGCGTGATTTTTTATTTCACCTACCCCATCGTGTGGGATATCATAAGATAGGTTTTTAAAACCGTTTAGCAGTTGTGAAGGCCATTTTTAGATTTAGGGATCTGTTTTGTAAAATATTTAAAGTCAAGTGTGTATGTAAAAAAAATATTTAGGTGCTAGCGAATTGGTTGAAGTTAGGTATGTGAAAAAAATCACGGTAGTAGTATATATAGTGAAATTAAAAGGAAAACTATCACAGCCAAGTAGGCTTGATATGCATTTTTGGCCATAACAGGAAAAAAGGTGTCAAGAAATAACACTAGGTGTTGGCTAACATAATTCCTGGAGTTAAACTCAAATAAACCGAATCGAAGCGAGGGCGGATTGCTAGTAAGATATAAATTATAAAAGTCGTAAGTACCGGTTTTTCAAAGTACCATTAAATGAGTGACCATTTAAAGATTGACGATGTGCGCTTAGAAACATCGATCAATCCTTGCAGCAGCCATTCATTAGTTAACATTCCCTCAAGACGAGACCGAGCAATAGAATCGATTTAACCGTTATTGATACCCACATTTTCATTTAATACTCCATCTACATGCAGTTAATAATCTAACACAAGTATTGATAAACTACCAGTAAGCATACCTGAAAAAAAAATGGTTGTCTGTAAAGTCTGTTTACGGACGATAATTTTACGTGATAACGTCATAAGAAAACATTGATGACATTGTAATAGACAACCATGCCTATGACAGTTTTTTTCTTGTATTGTATTGCATGCATTGTATCGCATGTCGCTGCAATCGCTAAAACATTGATGTAATTGTAATAAACAAATATGCTAGTGACAGCTTTAATGGACCCGGGCGCATGCGCCCGACGTCCACAAGTCCTCGTCAAGCAGGCAGAATCGCCATTCGCGTTGCTTAGCAACCAGTAAATAACTTGACTGCTTAGCAACCAATCATTAATGTGACGTTGCTACGTGATTGCTTCGAAACCAATTAATAACGTGACCCTTACTATGTGACACTTATTCGTACGTGGTCATTGATTTATAAGACGTTATCACGTCAAAAAACATTAATTCAATTCCATTCTATTGACTTCATAAATTAAGGTTGTATTAACAGACACTTGATAGACGTACATCGCACACGAAGCGGGCCAACACTATAACGAATTGGGTCATTATTTGAAATTGGATTATTTCCTGATAACTACTTCACAATAGATGTAGGTATTACTTAGAACTATGGCAGTACTAGTAAACCAGTTAAGTAGAGACAAATAACCCTATTGGTTTACATTTAGCTATAAATGTACTAAGAAGCAAATGTAAGCTGCATGTAGCGGCGCTCGCTGGCTAAACTCTTTGCATAAATCACAATACCGCATTCGAGCGACTGCTAACTTTGTTCATTAATTGCCTACTCAAGCGCTAGAATTTACCAAGATAGAAGATAATTCTAGACGGACAAAGCTTAATTGTGTAATTAAGTAGATACGGCTCGTGTGTCTTCAAGTGGACACCGTCAGAAGTTCACTCAGAATTTGAAATATTTAGGTGCCTACTTAAGTCAACAACGCCCAAGGTAGGATCTTATTTACAACAGAGTAACGTGATAATAGTTCCTAAAGAATTCTTCCTTTTAGTTACTTAATGCAAATAGGTAATCTTATAAACTATTGTTTGAAAATACAGGCAGCACAAAATTAACTAACATCAATAGACATTATCTATACCGATCGTATTTTCTATAGAGTAAATAGTTTCGTGGAATTCGAATATTTATTCAAGTAGGTAAATGAATTCATAAAGTTTGCTATACGAAAACATCCAATAGCGTTTTGGGATTTAATATTGTAGTAGTAGAATTTCGTGGTAATATTTTGAGGTGGAGCATATCGCGTGTTTGGGTCGCGTCGCGTCGTCCGTCACGCTCCGTGGCGGTGTGACATACGTCCTCGCCGTACATCGCTACCGTACCCGAGTGTCTCGTTAACCACGACACTCGCGTCGAGACCGATTTCACACCGTCTACACAATTTATCTGCAACACTTGATAATTTTTGCTGAAAAAATACTAGTAAAATGATGTATTTACTTACTTATATTTGTTAAAAGGAACTTGACTACTGCCTAATGGTCGGTTTAGATATGATGACATGGTTTTTAGTACGAAAGGTTTATATTTATGTACAATAAACTCAAAAAGTGTTATATAAGTTGATGATTTTCATTTAGGTACTTTACTGCCGCACTCAGAATCATTTAAAGCTTATTAAATCATTTATAATGCAATCAAAACCATCATAATCATAATCATTTATTCGTATCAAGTACAAGGTTATAAAGTAATTCTAAATATTTACAAGAATACTGCTTAATACACTAGGTAAAACCTGTACCTACCACAGGCGATAGAAGTGCTGTCTTTTATAGAAGTATTTATAATTAACAATATGTAATTATTTAAAAAACAGAAGTAAGTTCTAATTTATATCAGTCTTTAAGGAATGGTTTTAATAAGTATTATAAGACTGTGGGTGCCTACGGCAGTTACTTTCAGTGAGTTAATAACAACATAAAAAGTGCCAGACAAAAATCTAGAAAAAAAGAGTTATCAGCCAAATTGAGCAGTAGATACGAGGGGGAAAACAACTTCATTCAATACAGAATTTTAATATTTTACTATGTTATTATTTTAGTTACAAATTTGTATAAATAGCGGCGCTACCTACGCGAAGTATATCATTATAAAAATATCAGCAACCTTATATTTTTACTAGACACAGAAAAAACAAACTTAGAGGGGACGTCATTATTTACCAAACTTGTAATCTTTCAATCTGCGCTCGACTGACAAAGAAGAGGCTTCTTACTGAGATGAGAAAACGATAGCCCAGATTTAAATGGATGAGGGTACCGTAGGATCAAAGAAAGTGAAATTTTATTGACGGGCCGAAAACGTCTGCACGAATAAATATGTCTCTCAGGATCTTAGGGGATACTTGGATTGGAGGAGCTTTATGTGTCCTAAAGAAGCCTTATTAAAGAGTAACGTAACATCTTGATTTTGCTCCTCCGGCTTTGCGCTAGTGTACCTTTTCTATTTTATTTTAGAAATAGATTGATAAACAAAGATAAAATGTTATTAACGTGTTAAGAATAAGAGGGTGACTATTGTAATACTAATAGAAGTAATAGCTTGCCCCGACTCCTCACATGTGTAGGTAATTTTTTGTATGAGTTTTCTAACATCTTTTGTTTTTATAATTACAGGTACAAAGAACTAAATCTAAATGAGTGCAGTACTGTGATGCCTTTACATTCGGCAATTGATTTTTAGGGTTCCGTAGACAAAATGGCAAAAATGGAACCCTTATAGTTTCGTCATGTCCGTCTGCCTGTCTCTCTGTCTGTCAGTCCGTATGTCACAGACATATTAATCAAAGACTTAATTAATATACCTATATGAAATTTGGTAAAAAGGTGTCTTGTAGTAGCCGCTACTTAGTTTAATAGCTAAATTATACAAATAAACACTTTACGGCGGGCACTCCATAGTAGGAACTCCATACATATTATAATTGAAGCTGTTTTTTTTTCAGCAAACATCAACGTGTGGCAAATCATTCGACAGGTATTTCTAAAACTTTTTAATAAACATTTTTGATTGAGTGAGTTTTTTTTTAAATAATAGCTCTGAAAGTTGCATAAATTGTGCCCCGCCCCCTTAACTTTTGAACCGTGTGACAAAAAAATCACAAAGGTAGCGCTTAATAATCTTTAAACTAATATTTTTTCGAACATAATCAGATAAACTGTCATTGAGTTATTCCCGTTATTACGTAGTAGTAGGCCAGGTGGAGTGATGATTTACGCAAAACGGCTGGCAGGAGCTGGATGCGAGAAGCCGAAGATAGAACAAAGTGGCGTGCAATTGGAGAGGCCTATGTCCAGCAGTGGACTGCGATAGGCTGATGATGATGATGATGATGATGAGTTATTCCCGAAAAACTGCGTTTCTCAACCAAAGGGCGTAAGTGCCATGAACATACGCTCTTCTATTAATGCAATTTATTCAAGGCTGTAGAACTCTACACTGATCATGGTCCGACATGCTCTTGCCTGGTTTTTGTATAAATATTAAAACAATGTACGAAAACTGGCGAATATACATATGTATTTTGTTACAGTACAATATCTTTGTGCTGTATCTACAATCTACATCACAATCTTATGTTCCTTATCGCACGTTCAGTATCTATTAAATGTTTCCACTATCTGTTATCAACACGAAGTCGTTAGTATATAAGATGCACCTTTAGATAATTATAACCAGACTATACTACATCTTTTGTCTCATTTATACCTAATCATATATTGCCAAGTAGTTTGGCAAATTGGTGACCCCGACGAACGAATACGCAGCAAGAAACATGGCACAATCACCGTGCAAGGCGAACATAAATCAGCAAGGAACACTTGAAGTAGCTGCTGGCACCTCGGTTTTATCCCGCATTCCGGAATTTTGGAAAGACCAACCAAGATTATGGTTCACGCAACTAGAAGCCATATTAGCACCACAGAAGCAAGGAGACGAATACAAATACTGTACAGTAATAGCAAAGTTATCCAAGGAAGAAATACTACAGGTTAGTGACCTAATCACTTCACCACCGACTACAGATAAATACAAAAACATCAAGGAACGTTTAATTGATTGTTACGAAGAAACAGAACAGCGACAGTTTCAAAAATTAATATCAGAGACAGAACTCGGTGATCAAAAACCTTCGCAGTTATTACGTCAAATGCGAGTCCTCGGGAGAGGAAAAATCAGTGACGAAACAATTAAACTACTATGGTTCAGGCTTTTACCAACATCAGTTACTACGGTTCTAGCAGTTACGGAAGACATGGAAATTGACAAACTGAGCCAAATTGCAGACAAAATAATAATGAATTCAAAAGTAACCGAAATATCAGCTGTTAGCAACGACACTTCAAACGACAACAATACAGCATGCATTTTAGCCCAGCTAGCAAAATTACAGATAGATATTGACGCAATTCAGCAAGGTCAATATGGCTATCGACCCAACACGCACAATCATTTCAAGAAACGTCAACAATTCCCGATTATGAGGCCGAGAACAAACTATAGAGGAGCAAATCGATTTTGTTACTACCACGAAAGATTCGGAAAATATGCAAAGAACTGCATTAAACCATGCAGTTGGAAACCAATGACTTACGTACGGAACCAGGGAAACGAATAAGAGCACAGACAACGGCGAAACTCTGTGCAATCCACCCATCCAATCGCCTCACCATTACCGACCGAAAAAGTGGTATGAAGTTTTTGATTGACACGGGCGCAAATATTTCAGTCATTAGCAAGCAACAGAGACATTCAGTTTTACAAAATGAACAATACACACTATACGCTGCAAATGGGACTAAAATTAGGACTTACGGCGAGAAGACGCTTACCTTGAATTTAGGACTACAACGATGTTATAAATGGAATTTTGTAATCGCCGATGTTACACAACCAATAATTGGAGCAGATTTTCTAGAGCACTATAAACTATTAGTCGACATAGCAGGTCGCAAACTTATCGACAAAGTTACAGAGCTGACAACGCATGTAACTTCGGAAAAAGCGACACAACAAACAATTCGTAATATCGCAGTGGGAACGAATCCACGTATTACGCAACTTTTAAACAAATACGAAGACATCACGAAAGGGTCCTCTCTCCGCAATGCGCCCAAACATAAGATTGAACATCACATTATCACTACAGGACCACCCGTCGCAGCTCGGGCAAGACCATTACCTCCAGAAAAATACGACATAGCCAAAAAGGAATTTCAAAATATGATAGAACTCGGAATTTGCCGACCGTCAGATAGCCCATGGGCAAGCCCATTACATATGGTAAAAAAGAAAAATGGCGAATGGAGACCATGCGGAGACTATCGAATGCTCAATAGCACGACAGTACCGGACAAATACCCACTACCAAGATTAACTGACTTTACATACATATTAGAAAATAAGAAGATACTAAGCAAGATAGATATACGTAAAGCATACCATTGTATTCCTGTTAAAGATATAGAAAAAACAGCCATCATCACACCTTTTGGACTTTTTGAGTACTTAAGAATGCCTTTCGGATTACGCAATGCGGCACAAACATTTCAACGATTCATGGATTCCTTATTTAGAGATTTAAACTACGTATTTATATTTGTAGACGACTGTCTCATTGCATCGGACAACGAAGATTTGCATTATCAGCATTTAGAAACGGTTTTCAAACGTTTACACGAGAATGGAATAACCATTAATCTCGAAAAATGCGAATTTCTCAGAAGGGAAATAGATTTCTTAGGTTATCATATAACGAGCCAAGGAATACTCCCTACCGAAGAAAATTACAAAGCAATCATGGAATTTCCCAAACCGAAAACAATTCAAGAATTAAGAAGATTTTTGGGCATGGTCAATTTCTACAGAAGTAATATTCCATGCGCAGCGGAAAATCAAAGAATTTTAAACGAATATCTACATGGTTCAAAAAAGAACGATAATTCACCTGTTCCTTGGACAACGGAAGCAGACAAAGCTTACGAAAAATGCAAGGAAAGCATGAAAAACGCAGTGTTAACAGCGCATCCTTCCCGCAACGCATCACTAGCGCTCATGACCGACGCTAGTGCTACTTGCGTTGGTGGAGTTTTACAACAAAAATCCGGACGCAATTGGGAACCATTAGGATTTTTTTCACAAAAATTGAGCGAAACTCAACAAAAATATTCTACGTTTGACAGAGAGCTGTTAGGAATATACATGGCCGTCAAACATTTTCACAGATTAATCGAGGGAAGAGAATTTACAATATTTACGGATCACCGACCTTTGACATACGCATTCTCCCAAAAACCATCATCAAACGATACACCGCGACGGGTCCGGCAGTTAGATTTCATTTCACAATACAGTACCAACATTCAACACATAAGCGGACGTGACAATATTACCGCCGATGCCTTATCTCGAATAGAGGAAATATACGTGCCATCACCTATCGATTACGCTGAATTGGAAAAATGTCAATCAACAGATAATGAACTAAGTAAATTACATGACAATAAAAGATTAAAATTCAAAAACATTACGCTTCCGGGTTCCACAATAAACATCACCTGCGACACCTCTACTGGAAAAAGCCGCCCCTACTTACCAAAGCATTTTCGCAAACAAATTTTCGATACCATTCATGGTATGAGCCATCCAGGAAAAAGAACTACGAGAAAAATGATAACCCAAAGGTATTTATGGCCGTATATGAACAAAGATATCAATAACTGGTGTAGATCATGTATAGCCTGCCAAAAATCAAAAATACAACGACATACGATATCACCTCCTGGTACATTTATGACAGCGCAACGTTTTGAACATTTACATATTGACATCGTCGGACCACTTCCGATTTCACAAGGGAAGAGATATTTAATCACAATCATAGATCGTTGTACGTCATGGCCCGAAATATTTCCGGTAGAAGATATAACTGCAGAAACAGTAGCCAAGACACTTTTCGAGGGATGGATTACTCGTTTTGGATGTCCATTGCGCATTACTACGGATCAAGGCCGACAGTTTGAATCAAGAATATTTGAGTCACTCTCACAATTTTTGGGAATACATAAAATTAGGACAACACCTTATCATCCACAATCCAATGGAATGATAGAGAGATTTCATAGAACTTTAAAGGCGGCGTTAATGACAAGAGAATCCAACGAAAATTGGTTAAAAGAAATTCCAACAGTTTTACTCGGGTTGCGGAGTAGCTTGCGAGAAGACACAGGTTATAGTTCAGCAGAGATGACATATGGAACGCCAATACGACTCCCTGGAGGATTTTTTGAGTCATCAGC
The DNA here is from genome assembly GCA_945859575.2 of Herminia tarsipennalis. NCBI lineage: Eukaryota > Metazoa > Arthropoda > Insecta > Lepidoptera > Erebidae > Herminia > Herminia tarsipennalis. Next base: position 16,270,513 of record OX243840.2, read on the forward strand.
AGCACAGTTATCAACGTACGAAGAGTTTGTAAAACAAATTCAAAAGGACATCACACAAATGACATCAATTCCGAAAAGAAAAAAACACAATCAAGCTATATTTGTGCATCCCGAACTCAAAGAATGCTCACACGTATTTGTTCGGTGTGATAGAATTAAGAAAGCCCTGACACCGCCGTATGAAGGACCCTACCCAGTAATTAGTAAAACAGATAAAACATTTTGCATTAGAATTAGGGATAAAGAGACAGTGATATCAATTGATAGATTGAAACCAGCTTTCATGATCAATGACGAATCAAACTACGTGCCAGATTCAAAGGATTGCGACAGGCATTCACACACGTACACTACACGATCGGGACGTAAAGTAAAGCCAGTAGTACGTCTATAAAAAATCGCTGATATAAGCAAGCTATTCGTATATATATTAACATAGATCTTAACATATACCATTAATTCACAACTACTCGTAACAACAAGACATCTAAAATGGGAAATCAAAGTTCTAAGGACCAGATAACATACAATACGGACAATTGCCTCAATCAAAACGAAGCGGACCAACTCCGTAACCTGATCCAGGAGGACTTACGGTGGACAAGAAATGTTGCAATGGGACAGATTATTTTAACAATCGGCGTGATCCTAATTTACGGCATAATGAAAACACTGGACAGAAGAATGAAGAGTTTAACGGAAAAAAATAATAAACACTCGTGCAACAGCTAAGTCAAAATTACAGACGTCAGCAAATCACACCACAACAGGCGTCATCAAATTCCACCGCGTACAATAGCATTATTATTTATATACATCAGCAAATAACTAGTAAGGTCTAGGTCAAATTTATATTGTAAACACTATTACCATATTTTTTTTTTTTAAAGGGGGGTGTACTGTTACAGTACAATATCTTTGTGCTGTATCTACAATCTACATCACAATCTTATGTTCCTTATCGCACGTTCAGTATCTATTAAATGTTTCCACTATCTGTTATCAACACGAAGTCGTTAGTATATAAGATGCACCTTTAGATAATTATAACCAGACTATACTACATCTTTTGTCTCATTTATACCTAATCATATATTGCCAAGTAGTTTGGCAAATATTTTATTAATTTTCGGTAAATCTCGGTGACTTACATAGAATTAAAATCCCTCTAATATTCTGTTTCCATGTAACTGTGTCACAGTTTCCACTACATCCAATTGGCTATTATCACCGCAGTGCGCACACCACAATTGTACAGTTTATATTGTACGACTGAGCCAATCGCTGCAATTGAAAGCGGTTCACTCTATCCTGGAATAACGTTTTATAAGAAAATAGATGATTTTCTCTTCAGACATTCAATTAATTCAGTTCTTTGTTTGCTACTTCAATCACTGCAAGAATTTAATTTCTTGTGAAAATAAGAATAAGCCGCTTTATTAATTTCTAGATTGTTATTTTGCTTTTTCATTTATTTTATTTAACGTTATTTTCAGTCCATAGGTATTATAAATGTAGTGTGTTCTTACTACTACACTCGCGAGCAAAAGTATGGAATCACTTGCTTGAATTTGATTCCGCGCGATCTTGAGTACTTAATAACTAAATAATAATAATAAAAATGATGCCATTTTAAAGGTTCATTAATTAACTTTAAATTGATACCAAAATCATTCAAATAACGCCAGTACTTAAGAAGTTATCCCGGGCTACGTGAAGAAGTACGAAAAAAGATACGTTTCAATTGTTTGACCCGTCGCGAGTTGCGCGCCCTTCATCCCCTATAAAAGCACGTGTTATCGGTTTTTTTTATCAGTTAGCTTTCACACGTTGACCGGTACACATCTCCGCAACTTTGGACCCTTGAACTTCGAAGACAATGGATACAACACCTACAGAAGCCGCCCAAATCGTCGCCCTATTGCAAGAAGGGCTTAGCCAGCGGGCTGTCGGACGTCAGCTCCACATAAGTCAGTCTTGTGTTTCGAAAGTCTACAAACGCTTTCTGGAGACTGGTGGCTTTGTCCCGAGACCAAGATCTGGACGACGCCGGTGCACATCGGAGAGGGATGACCGCTTTATCGTGTCAACTTCTCTCCGAAATCGGCATTTGACTGGTGTTGACGTCCAACAGGAGCTCCGAAATGTTCGCGGGGTCGCTGTTAGCGAGTGGACAGTTCGTCGGAGACTCAAGCAAGCTAATTTAACCCCAAGAAGGCCTGCCACAGGCCCTAAACTGACGGCAGCTCATCGACAAGCCCGCCTTCGATTCGCTCGTTCCCACCTTGATTGGGAGGTTGAGGAATGGAGCCGTGTACTGTTCTCGGACGAGTCCAGAATGTGTTTGCACGGCAACGATCGAAGAGGTCGGGTCTACAGGAGGCCTGGGGAGCGATTTGCGCAGTGCTGTTTCGCTGAGACAGTGGCTTATGGAGGCGGTTCTTGTATGATGTGGGCCGGCATTTCTTTCGACGGTAAAACGGAGCTTGTTTTCGTGCCTGGCGGGGGACGAGGAGGCGGTCTAACTTCAGACCGGTACATTACCGATATTCTGCTGGAACATGTCGTTCCCTATGCGGGATATATCGGTGATGACTTCGTCCTCATGCACGATAACGCTCGTTGTCACACTTCTCGTGCCACAACCGAATACCTAGAGGAAGTCGGTATCGCCACATTGGACTGGCCAGCGCTTAGCCCGGACATGAATCCAATAGAGCACGTGTGGGATGAACTAAAGAGGAGGGTTCGATCCAGAAATCCTACTCCTTCAAACACACATGAGCTCAAAACGGCTTTGATTGAAGAGTGGGAAGGTATCCCACAAGATACCATACAGAAGTTCATCAAGTCCATGAAGAACCGTCTCCGAGCTGTCATTAGGGCGAGGGGGGGGAACACTAAGTATTGACATTAAGTTTTTAAGCGAAATTAAACTTTTATTAATTAATTTTTGTTGTTTTCTTCATTCATTATTTTTCCATTATCCTTGCCTATTCCTACCTCCTTCACTTAATCCAAGATAGCTCCACAAATAATGAAGCGATTTGAATGAATTTGGTATCAATTTTAAGACTACATTTTAACCTTTAAAATGATATCATTTTTATTATTATTATTTAGTTATTAAGTACTCAAGATCGCGCGGAATCAAATTCAAGCAAGTGATTCCATACTTTTGCTCGCGAGTGTAGTTTGGTTTGGTGGTATATCTTTAGGTTGAATTGTAATAAGGTTGTGACTGTAGCAAATGTACGTAATTATTGAGAAAATGAGACATTCGACCTAATATCTTGGACAAGGATTTGGCGTTAATGCTGCTATGGACTGGCGTGACGTTTACCATCAAGCATACGAAAAAAAAGTGTAACGCAATCATCACTAGATATTATGACTAATGGCTAAGGCATCGGTCTCGCAATCGTGAGGTAGCGGGTTCGAATCTTACCCATTATACTACCGACATGAACCCACTTCTAATACAAGCCTTTGAGCTTAGCTGGAGAGGTTAACAAGATTGCTAGTTATGTGGGACTCAATCCCACATTGCTAGTTATCTTTAAAAAAAAAAAAACTCTCCTGTGGCGGAGGGTCCTTATAACACTATTACTTTCGGTTTCCCTTTGGATTGTAGTTACTTAGTATTATAGGTAGAAAGAACCATGTCTATTTATATATATCGGGTTACCTCAGAAAAATTGTAACCCTCCCCCTCTGCTACTCTCTGGTTAACTGTATCTACTTATTCTTTGTTTAAGTACTCCAGGATCGCATAGAAATGGTTTCACAGCTTACAATAACAAACACACTGGCAGCTTGTTAGTAAGAAAAAATAAAAAGACCGCTGGTGGTAACTTAATGAGGTGAATTAATTCTTTTACATTTTCATACATGCGAACATTGTTTGTTTCTTTTCGGCCCCAACGCAAAACAAAATTACAAAACATTTTGTCTACAACAAAGTGTTTAATTTCTCTTCCGGAGAGCTGCGCTCGTAAAACTTTTCATCCATTTATATAAAAATACTAGCTGACCCGCGCAACTTCGTCTGCGTAAATTTTCCCTTTTTTCTTTTTCTTTCTTTTTTTTTACAACATTTTTCATTGCTGCTCCGCTCCTATTGGTCGTAGCGTGATATTATAACCTATAGCCTTCCTCGATAAATGGGCTATCCAACAATAAAATATTTTTTCAGTGCAGCCCAGTAGTTCCTGAGATTATCGCATTCAAACAAACAAACAAACTCTTAGGGGTATGAAAAATAGATGTTGGCCGATTCTCATAGATACCGGATAAGCATAAAAAATTTCATCAAAATCGGTCAAGCCGTTTCGGAGGAGTATGGCAACGAAAACTGTGACACGAGAATTTTATATATTAGATAAACATAAAGCAACTCTTGGCCCGACAGACTCATGTTGTAATTATTGAGTCCATTCAAAGACCATTGATAGGGTTTTGACGTGATAACATCTTATAAAACAATGACCAGATGCACTCACGAAAAAGTTTCACGTTATTACTGTTGTTGCTGAAACGGTCACGTTATTATGTTGTCACGTAATATTATCATCCGTAAACAGACTTTCAGATTATGAGTTAAGAGTCTGTATGGTGTGGAAGTTAATGTCATCAAAAGAGCTAACAATAGCAGACTAGCTTCAAACCGAATATTTTATCTATTCTTATTTCCATATATCGCCGTGGTTTCGATGAGATAATTGACCCAGGATAAAACTTTGTGTGATAAGCACGATGGTTTATTCTGTGTCTGGGTGTTATTTATCTATAATATGTATTTATTTAGAAATATATAAGTATGTTTATCAGTTGTCTGGTTTCCATAGTACAAGCTCTGCTTAGTTTGGGATCATATAGCGTTGTGTGAGTTGTCCCAAGATATTAATATATTAAAATTCAACCTTGATCAAGTTATAAACAGTCTATTAACCCGAAATATTTTTCTTGTATTTTTTTTTGAGCTTCGCCCAAAAGGGCGTGTAAATAAAGTAATTAATAACTATTATAATAATTACTTTATTGCAGTTTTAAAGTTTATAAAGTACCTGACTTAAATAATATAATATCTTGGGACAACTCACACAACGTCATCTGATTCCAAACTAAGCAGAGCTTATACCGACTATGGCAACCAGACAACTAATACAACATACCATTTATTTAGTTATATATTATGCCTATATTATACGTTAGTCATTTAAATTACGAGTAATCTCTAATTTAAATAAAATATAGCCTATGTTACTCCCCGTTATTGTAATCTTTCTAACGTTAAAAGAATTTTTGAAATCGGTCCTGTAGTTTTTAAGTTTATTCGTTACGTACAAAATACAAATCTTTCTTCTTTATAATATTAGTATAGAGATAGTATAGATATAGATAAATTACACCCAAACACAGAATAAACCATCGTGCTCATCACACAAAGTTTTATCCTGGGTGGGAATTGAAGCCACGACCTCCAGCCAGGATCACTAGACCTACAGGTGAGTCAACTGCGTCTGTGGCGCGGTGGGAGTGTATCCGACTGCTACGCAAGAGGTCGTGGGTAAGATCCCCACTCAGGATAAAACTTTGTGTGATGAGCACGATAGTTTATTCTGTGTCTCGGTGTTATTTATCTTTAATTTGTATGTATTTAGAAATATATAAGTATGTTTATCAGTTGTCTGGTTTCCATAGTACAAGCTCTGCTTAGTTTGTGTGTGTTGTCCCAAAATATATTTAAAAAAAAAATGTTTCTAAAATTTTCATGAAATTGGTTAAGTATATTGGTAGATACAGTTTCATCTTCGTTCTAATAATCACCCCATATCTACATAAAACAGCTGAAGTAAAATGGTCCATATCTAGCATCCATACATGCGGAATTGCGCATAAGACTTGGGTATAATAAAAATAAAAATAAACATTATATTATAGAATGCAAAGGACTAAAATATAAATCAACAGTGTTGAAACTTCGTAACTTCTACGAAAAGTAGGTAAGATCCATGCTTTGAGTTTGCAGTTCATGACGTCATATTTGAGTAATGTTGCAGTGCTTGGTAGATATATCCTAGTAGTAGTACAATCATAGATATAGGCAAGTACTTACCTTATAAAATTTATTATTCTACGGGTCTTAATCGCGTGAATAATTTAAGGTAAAAGTTTATTGCCCGATGTTTCGACCCGTGACCACGGCCGTTGCAACGACGAAACGTCATGTAATATACAAGATATTTTACCTTAAATTATTCACGCGATTAAGACGAGATATCTCTTCTTAATCGCGTACGAATTTTATTATGTGTACAAATCGCGAAAGTTTATCAACATTTTTAAGTACTTATCTACCTGTTTAAGTAGTTAGTTCATCGCATCGCATTCATAAATGCAAAGTCCAGTCCCTAATCTGTAACTTTATAGTCTTCGTTTTATACATCTTACTAATTGCCATGGGACTCGTTTCCAATTAAAAAGAGAAGCTGTAGGTCATTTTGAACAAAATTAATAAGATGACACTCAACGCCAAGCCTCATCAACATCAGTAATAATATTCCCTCTTGCGAAATTCAAAAGAGTTCCTACATTTTCTCCCTGAGGACAAATGCTCACTTAAATGTTGACGCTGCAACATTAACCTGATATATATGTAAAAACCGGGCAAGTGCATATCGGGCTACGCACAATGTACGGTTCCGTAGTCCCCCCCCCCCCCCCCTCCATCCGAATAATGTGGCCTATGAAGCGGGTTTTCTGTTGTTTTGTTTCATACTTACAACGTTATACCTACCTATTAATAATTTTAATGGACTTTGTACAAAATTATGTTACTTCTCATTTGATAATCCATTTTTTCCTTTTAATTTGACTATATGTATATCTACTACTACCGTGATTTTTTAAAACCCTAAAAAGAAAGAATAAATTCCACCTATTTTACAAATTCATTAACTTATTAAAAATATTATAGTTATATCTCTAATCAACTGTCAATTGAAGAATGTTCTTGACTCATTAAACAAGTTTTTGGTTACCTACAGTTTCTAATTAACCTGATGGTTACATTTTCTAATTTCACGAAACTTAAAATTGTAGATTTAATTACGAACCTCTGAACTTTCACTAAAGGAAAAGTTAGTTCAAAATAAAATGATAATGAACATAAAGATAAAAGTTTTTACGGTACATAAAATGGCGGATCAGAATTTAATTTGACATTGCGTCTAGACATGTCATTAAAATACTGCAAGATGTGAAAGCCCTGAAAGACATTATGCTCAATAGCGTTTCATTTTAAACCTGTACTACCGTTCTGTGATGCTCGTAGGTGTAATTTCCCGGTTCTATAGCCTATTACGATCAAGTAGATAGGTGGATACACAGGCTCACTTAAATTCTCGATATGTATCAGAGTGTTGTATTTTTAATACCAATTACATGCGCCTACCAGTGTGCACGGAGCGGAGGCGCAATGCGAACTTATTAAAGTTAAATTCACCGCCTTCCAGCACTTACCGACCTTTATAGCGCCAGCAAATTGGCCGTAGGCACCTTTTACATACCGCCCGAGAAAATAACGCGCTATAAAAATATAAATTTACAACGGCAATACTAAGTAAATCATCTTTTAAAGAAATATGACACCAATTTTGTCGTGGTTTTTTGTTGACGGGAACTTTACTGTAGCATTGCTTTTAAATTATTCAAAAGAATAGAAAACCTCTTTTCTTCGGTGCTATTCTTTTCAAGGTAATTTAAAAGTATTGAACACTGTGTTGTTCTTATTAAAGCTGCTATGATAGACCGGGAGAAGAGCGCTAAAAAATGCAAGTATGTACTTTATAAAGGCTGTTTTTTTATATTACGTCACATTAGTGGAGTGAAGAAATGCCCTTCCCTCAGTCAGCTGGATTCCTTATCGTTTGGCGTACAGAACTTCATCGGCTGCAGACACCATCTGTTACTGAGTTGTACTGATTGACTGTTGCTATATGATTCTGTTAATATTCTTCACCTGATAGGTGTACTAAATTTCAGATCACGCATTCGATGGCACGCGCAGATCAAGCACTATCAAAGAATACAACGTCTGAAGCGCCTGGTTACAAAATTTAGAGTGATTGACAAATGTAAAACTTCCTTTGAATTAAAATACTGGTAGAAAACAAATTTTTAAGTTTAAGAAAGCATTTGCACGAAAAAAATGAACCTGCATCTGAGCCAAACGCTAAGGAGTCCAGTTGACTGACGAGAGGGTATTTTTTTACTCTACTAATGTGACTTAATATCAAAAAATCAACCTTTATAATGTACCTACTTGCATTTTTTGCACTCCCTCTTGGACAAGTCAGGCGTGATATAAAAACATTCCAGCTTCAAAGCATTGTTATGTAGCAAAGTAATTAAATTCAGTGTAATAAAAATGCTCTTTTCTGCACAAAATAAAGTGTTGCAAAAGGACAGCGGGCGTGGTGTGCGACATTTACAAATAAACTTTACACCGCAAATACCAAAGAGTATCTACTATTTGTAGATATACCTACTTACATTTTAAAAAGGTTGGCACCATAAAATAGAAAAATGTAACAATGTCTGGCATTGTTAACTACGGTCACTTTCTACATAAGTAGTAGATTTTATGAATTCTTTCTGGAAAAGCAATTTTGTTCCAAGAGTTTTGAATAATAATGTAAAGTAGGTATGCAATGAATAAAACCTCAAAAAATGGAGCTTTCGTGACAAAACTGAATATCCAGTAGTATGTGTTGTGTTACGTCTATCTATATCGTCTAGATACATAGTAAGTACTTAGGTATTTAATATTTTTCAAAAGAAGTAGTTTTTGCTAAAGAAATGTATTTAGTCTGTTATATTATATTATTCTTGTATGGTTATAAGCAAAATACCTAAATGTGTAGATAGGTATACTTGTGGCGACATCTACTTAATAATAACAAGAACTCGTCACTATAGCAACAGTGACGATCGCGTCAAATCCTGAATCGCGATATAGAAGTTTTCACAGCTGCTAGCTATAAAAAATATACAAGCTCCCAACGTTATCCGTTGAGCCTCGGCCCGACGGGCACGATCATCTCGCCTGGTCGGAGGATCCTCTCTTTGGTACCTGTCCGAACAACGGCGAGAAAAAGAGTAGCGAGTAGCGATTATTATATCGCTCAAGACACGTACATACTTATGTAGATCCCATGTAAACAAAAGAGATACAGATATTAATAGTTGATCGCTGAGTGTTCACACTGCCGGCGAGTACTCGCTCTATACTGCATCTCTTTTGTTTACACGGACGGGATCTACAAAATGCATCTGTTGTTTGTTTCTTGGGCAATAAATCGCTACTCGCTTCTCGCTAATTATCGTTGGTGGGACAGGTGCCATAGAGGAATATAACAGGACATATTGTCGTGATCATCGAAAAATGAAAAACTAGTAGGTACCTGCTGTTAACAGAATGAGTACCTACCTAAAGTAGGTTCTTAGAAAGTTCATATTAGTAGATGCCTAATGGTAAGTATAGGAAAAGGCACATTTAAAATAAAGCGAATACAACTAGAAGAATGGAATATTTATTACAAAGAGAAATAGTTTCCAATTGAAAAGTAAAGTTTGTGTAATAAATTCAGTCCTTCAAAGTAGTGATGTGCCGGATCGGTTAAATTTTACCGCGGATGCGGATATGAACCATCCGCGTCATAATCGTCGGATACGGAACCGGATGCCATTTAATATGAGATACGGATTGTAATTTGTAAGCACTTAAGGCCGATAATATATGTATATAGGATAGACGAAAGTAGTGGTTATTATCTGAATCTGTTTGCTACATTTATCCATACAACTACATTATACATGCATGGGTAAGTAAAATTGAAAATTGAAGAAGTTGATAAACTTTCGCGATTTGTACACATTATAAAATTAGATATACTAGCTCAGCGTCACCTCCGTGAAGCGCGGGTTTCGAAAACTACTACTATGGATACCGTTTGTCAACATCGTGGAATCCTGTGATTAGCAAGTGTAAACACCGTCGAACAAATATTACACGCCGGTGTGCAGATGTCCTTAGTCTTGTGTGTCGAAGTACCGAACGGTTCCGTAATAGTGAGTGATAAAAATCACGCCCGAAACCCGCGCTTCACGGAGGTGAAGCTGAGCTGGACCAGTCTACCCGTGACCACAGCCCAATAAGCCGTCGGGCAATAAACAAGGTATTTTACCGTCACTCTACACCTAATTCATTCTCCCATTAAAGTGATAAGCGACCAAATCCACCACATCTAGGTAAAATTTTAGAAAATAAATGCATTTCTGTACCAACATCTGCGATGGACAGTCATCTACGAGTTTAATTCTATATCCCACTCTATACTAGTAACTTTTACACATAGGCGGATGCGGATAAAGGGGGGGGGGGCACGTGAACACATGCTCCCCCTCTGGTCGTGCTTTTGTGTACCGAATTTCTTGTATTGTATTGAATTTATTTGACCATTTGCCTTCCCCCCCCCCGCAACGAATTTTTGGGGCAACTTCCCCCCTCGTAGTCGTAGTGAGTGCAACTTACACTTGGGCGGTATGGGATGAAACGAAATGCCCCAACCCCCGTCGAAAACATGTTAGATCCGGCACTGCCATTTACCTCTCGTGCTGTTTCAGTTATTCTCAGAAACGGTTGAATAGATTTTGATCGGGTTTTCACTGGGAAGTTGCTGTTATTATAACTTTTTTTTTATTCAGCTAGGTTGTTTGTCATCAGCTTGATTTTATGGCTATAGATTAGAGGTTTATATAGAGTAATGACAAGAGGTTAACGACTACTTTTCATTCAGGATTAGAGGACAGAGAATAGGTAGTAAAATACATAGGTGTACGTTTCATTTCAAAGCTAAACTAATCTATTCAGAACACAAAAAAAACTGTTTTAATTCCGCGAGACTGAAGTACATCACTAACTCCGCAGTCAACGAAATCACCACAGACTGGGTGTAAGTTTAAATTGTAAAGGTTTACTTACGAGGAACTTGCATCTATTCCGTGTAAACTTAAACTAGAACGATATACCTACCTATAATTCTAGGAATATTTAAACGAACATCCTTAAATATTCGATATAAATAATTGTACCAAATATAACTTTAATTTGTCTTGTCTTTTATGTTTTGTGATTTCTCTGTATTTTTTATGTTGTATGATTTCTTTGTAATCTTTGACTAATGTATAAGCGATTTGGTATCTAACTACTGTAAGCTTATAATGAATAAATAAAGCCTTTTTGTATTTTAAACTAAAATGTAAGTAGGTACCCATGAGGTCTTCTTACAAGACCTACAAGAAGTCAAAATATTTGACATTAATGGTCAATCTCTCTTGTTAGGACAAAGATAGATACATTTTGATGAATTGAAGAGGCGGCGACAGTATCCTAATGGTTATCGTGTTAAACTGGCAATCGTGAGGTCACGGGTTCGAATCCTACCCATTGTACTACCGACGGCGACAGCTTAGCTGGAGGGGTCACGAGATTGCTAGTGATTGGGGACACAATCCGAAATTGCAAGTTATCTTTAAAAAAAAAGAGACGCACGGGCTCTGTATCAATGTTTGGGGGCCAGCCTCTTTAGACAAATGGCATAAACTCTAATCGAATAGAAGAACAATGAAATAGAGTGAGGTCGTAGCGCGCGCAAATCTGCTAATCTCATATAAAAAAAAAACTATTCGATTGCCCTACTACTGTGAGTCCCTCGCACAAATTTGCAATAAGTCGGGAGTCCGGAGCACGAATGCCTTATACATAAACACGGCAACATACATAAATACAAGGCAACTAAATAGCTATAAATAATGTAGAATGACAAAAAAATAAACATTTTGAATCAGGTGCAATGCAATATTAGATTTTATTTGGCACCTACTTCTAAATGTTTTTTTTTAATTCTATTTTTGAAGTCAGCAATATTTTTTTGTAAAAAAGTTTCTTATATTTCACTTTTTGGTGAGTTGGTTTATTAATCACATATGTTGTAATAGGCTTATGTCAACTGTTCAAATCCTTTTACAAAATTATGTTTTTATCGATGCATTTTATTGCCAGGTTCTTTTCTCCGGTTTTAACTATTGTTTGCGAACATTTACATGTAGAATACCGACGTATCACAAGAGTTGTTTTGCATCTTAAGTAAATAAAGAATTTTGAATTATCAGCTTCATTGTGTAATAGTAGTATGACGAGAATAAAGTGCTACACAATAACTTATTAAAGTAATTGAATCGCAAACAGTGAAATATTGAATAACTATTTAATATTTCATCGTTTGCACTTCAATTACTTGTCGCTTACCGCTCGTCATTTGTGATCTTCATCATCAGTTCCAATTCACCAATTATTGCTTTTTGAGAGTAAATGCACGAATCTCTATGAAATATACCTTAATCACTATAGGTGTGCCTTTAATATTTCAAGAATTCCCTCGATTTTTTCAAGAACCCCATTAACAGGCTCTGATCTGATCTGATCCCTATAAGCCATTAAAAAAAAACAAATCGGTCTGGCAAAACGTACAAACAAAAAAACGGATTGCACTCGGAGAACGGAGTGCCAGCAGAAGTGAAAACTTGAACATTAACGTTGTGCATTTTTGAATATTTTGGAATGGTTAGGGAATACATTTTCTTATTTTTTTTTATCAGTATAAAATTACTATCATATAATATGGTTAAATACTTAAATACAATATTCATCTATTGCGCTATCGTATACAAACATGACAGTTTAAAAAAATTACAATGACAACGACATGAAAATTAAATCAAAAATATGAAATATTTTCGCGGTCACAAATGGAAAAACAAAAATCAAAAACTTAAAAAACGACATGACAATTAAATCAAAAATATAAAATTTTAAAACGCGAATTAAAAAAAAGCAATACCAAAGGGAAGAAACAATCATTTGGACTCAAACCGGGGTCTTCTGGTTTCTAGACCGTCCGATTTCCCACCAATCCACCAATCTTACAGTCACGTGATCCTGACGCAAGTTTAACATTTTATACTCGTACCCAACATATATTATACAGTCGAATTGAGAACGTCCTCCTTTTTAGAAGTCGGTTGAAAAGCTAGTTTTTAGTTTGCACAATAAAGACCTTATTCACGTTACCTACCAATACAAAACGGAATTTCATTTACAGAAAGCAGAACATTTACGAGTATTAATACGTTAACATCAGTATTTTAACTATCGAACATTGTCTTCTGCTATTCTATTTTAGAAATAGATTGAACAACAAATTCAGACTCGTCGAATCTAGGCTTCGTAAAGGTAAGTGCCTATTGGCCTTCAAGTCTTTATAAATAATTCTTATAATATAATAATATAATAATACACACACCTACACTTCACTTTAACCTGACAATTGACCCGACATAATAGCAATCTTACAAAATTAAAGCCTTAGTCCACATCAAATACAAATTTATCCCAATTTCATACGTTGCTCAAACCCTTGCAATAATTTCAACCAAACAGCTACGCCGACGTAGCAGACTTTACCCCACTTGTATTTAAGTTACCAGAGCCTCTGCTAACAGCCAACGTTACTTAGTAGAAAGGTACAACGAGTGTATCTTACCGCAATTATCATAGGTAACAGTCATCCGACCGGATGCTCTTAGTGATTTCCGTTTAGATAGGTACCAGGTATACTCCAGAGAGTGATTTAGGTTCATCAAGAAAATTATTCTCGAGAGAGAGTTTATGTTAAACTTTTTCTAGGATATTGTAATTATACTTATTTTTTCTCAATTACCGTTCAATCATCATTTTGTCTACCGAAAAAATGAACTAATTATAGAATTTTATAAGCTACGTGTCTTAATCGCGTATTTTTTTTATTTTAAGGACATATAAAATGAACTAAATAGATAAGTTTTATGTTTCCTTGGCCTCCTTCATAATTATACATCTTCAATGCTTTATCTGAAAAAAGCCTACCAACTAAGCTATTTTTAAAGCACCTTTGCCTGGGTAATAGACGATCATTTCTATACTGTAAATGACATTTTTAATAATCGCAATTAATAAATAATAATGTAGAATTCATCTTTATAATAAAATTATAATAATAATATTAATTTATAGACGTAAATTTAATTAAACGGAAAATATGGTATATGATACTGCATGTTATAGGTAATAAGTAAAACTCTACATTTGTGTTTTTGCATGTCACTATTAATGACTAGATGTTCTAGATCGGAATGTACTTACATTAATATAACACCTCATAAATGATTTATATTATTTAATTAAATATAGATATGTCTTTTTTATTGCCAGACATGGGTTATGTTTGTCATGGGTGTTGTTTGACGTTATACTTCGTACTATGACTAATTTTGAAGTTTATAAGTTCTATCAGATTGTACCTAACTTATGTCTTCCGGCAGAGGTCTACCCAGGATTATTATTCGGTAGGGTTTCAGTCCTGTAAAAGTGAGGAAAAATGCCATAATCCCCTCCATGGGTATGTCTATATTTTCCAGTCCTGAAGTAAGGCCAAACCCATTTTTCAGCTCCTTCAATAACGGATAGGTACCTATTGATTTAAGTTTTTGTTGATATAATAAAGGTACTTAACCTTGCTACAGATCTAATCAAGAACACAATAAGTAACAATAAACCAATAATATTTTATTAGGTATCAATCAGCCGACCGATACAATCAGTGGATTGTACCAGGAAGTTCCCCAACTTTGCTAAGTTGCAACTTTACCAAGTTCGACGGAGCTACAGCTAGAACGTGACATCTGACAACTTTGCTTTCACAATACATTCGGTATTTCAGGACATAGTTCCACTGTTATAGTGTTGTTTGTAGTTACGTATAAATAATGAAGTATCAACTAAAACTAAATGACTGCCTCTGTGGCGCGGTGGGAGTGTATCCGACTGCTACGCAAGAGGTCGTGGGTTCGATCCCCACCCAGAATAAAACTTTGTGTGATGAACACGATAGTTTATTCTGTGTCTGGGTGTTATTTATCTATAATATGTATGTATTTAGAAATATATAAGTAAGTTTATCAGTTGTCTGGTTGTCATAGTAGAAGCTCTGCTTAGTTTGGGATCAGATGACGTTGTGTGAGTTGTCCCAAGTTATTATTATTAATATTATTAAATGTTAGTAACTAAGGAAAGATCGAGAATTGAAAATTTAAGACTTATAGTTTACAGTATTTTTTTAAATTCGGTTCTAATGCCAAATTAATCCTATTTGGTCTATTAATCAATTGTGGTGACCGAACATCAGCTAGGTTAAGCAGCGTTACCACTTACAGTTCACAAATGGATGTCAGTCTTCGGCAAAACTGACATCCCTACGTGTCGCGGAGAGTTACATCGTCGGTCCTGCGCTTAATCTCTCTCCAGTTGTATCTATTAGTCTTATACACATTATTGGTTCACAAAATAATTTAAATTGATAATGCCAGGACTTGCTTCACACACAAACTTTCTATTGACCCTTCCAAATCCATTTCAACAAGGTTTAAAGTTCAATATAACACAAACTAACATCTAACCACATCACGAGTCACAACTATCTGTACTTTCCGAACTCTTGAACGTATTCGTGAACTTTAGATCGACCTCGTATCCGCCTATATTACCTAAGCTATCCGTAGTTTGATTTAGGTCAGGTGTAATACGGCAGGTTAGAAATATTTAAGGTTGTAACCTCCACACCTCGAACGATTTCACTCGAGATTTGGATCCAATGCCGAGCGTTCAACATAAATATGCTTACGTATGTGATGTACATATGAATACTTTAAAGGTAAGTGTTTTGCATTATTAATGCAATGCCAAAATTTGCAAATCAGTATGTATTATGTAAATTACTTTTTCATCTGGTTACATTTGTAAATAGGTAGAGACGAGCTTTGTTAATGTTCTGAATACGTGATTTAATTTTGACAAGGCTTGATGTATGTGTCTTTTAATTGAGTTCATAGTATTCAAGAAGGAGTCCAGTTCTGTTAGAGGTTTAATTTAAAGATCCATCGCTTCAGCGTTCAAGTGTACCTAATGTAGAACAAAAGAGGCCATAGCCTATAAATATGTTAAGCCTATCGATGTATTCAATGAATAACGTGAACGATGGATGACTACGTTTGATTGAACCACTAAAGTTGTATAACGTTTCCAATTTCCAAAGGGCTATTCACGAAGGAAAGGAGTAGGCGCATGATGGATCTACGTCGTGGGCGAAAGTACATAACGTACCTACTCGTATCTTCACACAATATGTTCAAAGTACAGAAGGTAACCTTCATATAATTTGTGGCCGACATACGCAGACGTAGACATCACAGTTAAAGAGGCGGTTGTCACCTTCAGTGGTTGTCAGTCAGTCTTGGTATCTCATCTCTGTCTCTGTCGAGACAGAGACGAGATACCAAGACTATTACTTGACTGTATGATTTCGTATGAGAGTCAGTTTGCGGGCGAGACCGAGACAGGAGGCAGAGACGCGAGACAGGAGACTGCGAAATGGTCACTGACCCGGAAAAGTAGTGTCTCGCGCACAGTAATAGTATGAATAGTAGCTTTGATTGCGGTCTCAGTACATGCAGAAGAGTCCGAGACGCTTGTCGCAGTCTCCCGTCTCAGTCTCTGGTCTCTGTCGTGACGCGAACCGCCACCTTTACATGGAATCTCAGAAAATCTTATTTGTCAATGAACGATGTCTTTTAATGCACTAGCTGACCTGCGCTTTTTATGCGTCATGCATCTTTTTATGCGTCAATCATCCCCGTTATTGCAACATTTTTCATTGCTGCTACGCTTCTATTGGTCGCAGCGTGATGTTATATAGCCTTTAGCCTTTCTCGATAAATGGGCTACCCAACAGAAAAAATTTTTTTCAATTCGGACCAGTAGTTCCTGAGATTACCGCCTTCAAACAAACAACCAAACAAACTCTTCAGCTTTTTTAATATTAGTATAGATTATTTGAGCGAAGTATCTTCGTATGAAGGTTACTACCATATCAGCCTTGTGACGGAGCCCCTTAGCTATGGGGCCCTAAACTTGCATTAGCAATTGTACCTCCAAAACCTCGTTCAGTTTGGGCATTTGGGCGTTGTAATTTTGATTCGGGTTTCGTCTAAGTCAAGCTTCTATACCTACTCTCTGTATTTTGTGCCGTGTATGCTGGCAACATTTTTCCGCCTACACAAGAAAGAAAATAAGAAGTTTATCAAGTTCATTATGTAATCGCCACTCTGCAGATGTCATTTGGGCGTTTTTACGTAAATGGTACACAAAGCTGTCTCATTGCGCGCGCTCTCAGCGCTACTGCCGCCGCCTAGCTTTGAAATATGAGTTTAATTTCGTCTCTTGTGACTGAAACTTCACGTGTATTGCTGACAAGAAAATCTGATATGAGAAATTGAAAAAAGTTTTCTATGCGTTATTCTAGAGGTATGTACTTACATTTATAGAGCTATGATATTATAAAATGAAGACTTTGTCTTATTTAAAAGTGTTTTTTTAGGGTTCCGTAGCCAAAATGGCAAAACGGAACCTTTATACTTTTGCTACGTGCGTCGGTCCGTCCGTCCGTCTGGAGAGACTGTTAAACAAAGAAGGCTGTAATTTTGCATGGATACACATATTACTTACGCCGACAAAGTGAAAGATATAATCTTCAAAAACCTTTTTTTTGAGGGTAGGTAGGTACCTCCCTTATATGTAAAGTGGGTTTTTTTTTCTCGCCTACCCCATCGTGTGGGATATCATTAGATAGGTATTTTTAAAACGTTTAGGGGTTGTGAAGACCACTTTTACATTTAGGAATCCGTTTGTGAAATATTAAGCTTCAAAGTGCAAATTTTTTTAGACTCAAGTGTCCCCAGTTAAATGGTTGATGTTGGGTATGGGAAAAAAATCACGGTAGTAGTAGGTATATATAGTGAAATGAAAAGGAAAACTATCACAGGTAAGTTTGTTTTCCTTTTCATTTAGAGAGAGAGAGAGCAGTAGTAGTACTTGACATAGTACATTACATGGTTTCATACCGTACTCTGGTTTTCATCCGCTGCACTTCCTTATTCGAATCTACATGAAATTAATGGAAAGTAATGAAAAATCCATTTACGCTACACGCTGCACAACTACTGCTTCTTGTTAATAGGTACTTACCTACATGGCCTTCAGATGGGTTTCGATACAAAATATATGCCATTCAATACAATACTTTTGTTTTTTGTGAATTTGTTACATTTAGGTACTTTATAGTACTGTTTGCAACATTTGAGTGGGCTTTTATTTTTTTTGTTTTATTTAACTACAGTAGTCACTTAAGGGCCTAGTTGAAAATCAGCGTCAGGCGTTAGCCTGGCATATGCTGAACTAGGTCCTATTTTCGATATAATTATCGGTTTAAATATAAGTACGTGAATTTTTTTTTTCTTCGATATTGGTAATGAGTTGTTATTTTATGTGTGTGAAGTTGTATTTTTTATGTCGAAATAAATTATTTCTTCTTCTTCAAATGAGAAGTAACAACATTTTCAACAAAATTTAAAAAAAAAGTTATAAGTTTGAAACAACAGAAAACTCAAAGCTGCATTATTCAGGAAGACTACGGAACATTGTGCGTGGGCCGACATGCAATTAATACAAAAGACATGCACTTACATATCAACCCATATGATGTCCCACTGCTGGGCACGGGTCTCCCCAGTAGAACTTACTAGTATGTAGATCCTGGGGGTAATTGCCATAATCGCCACGCTTGGCGAGCGGGTTGGCGATCGCAGTAAGGTTTTAAGTACGCAGAGGACGCTGCTGCCCGTCCTCCGGAGTGACATCCCTTAGTCGCCTTGACGACACCCACGGGAAGAGATGGGGTGGTACTATTCTTAAGCCGGTACCACACGGCAAGCACTTGCTCCGTTTTAATTTTTAATGTATTTGTGTTGATCTAGGCAAGCTCAAAAGCTTACTTATTAACTGCAGTCAAGTAGGTACTTAGCTTGTGAAAAACATATGCTTTTAAAGAAACAAAGTATCCATATTCCTTTGTTACGCAGTCTGGGGTCGTAATCCTGTCAGTCTGATAACATATGAGCACTTAGCTTAGTAAACTACAAAGCAAAAAAGTACTTAACTAACACGACAACATCATGCGACATAGGAAAAGTCGTGCAAAACATGGTTTACTATTTAAGCTTATTTTATGTGATATTTTATTAATAACTTGCTGTGCCCGATTTTGTCTGCATGAAGTTGCAGTGCTGCTCTGTCCCTATAAACGTTAGCGTGATGTTAAGAAGTACGTTACGCCTTACATCCTCAGCTGTCTGATAGTGAAACTCCCGTCAAAATCCATCTAGCCGTTTCGGAGATTAGCCAAACGAGACAAACAGACAGACGAACAGACGATAAAAATTGTGTGGTTTTGTTACAAGAACCATTTAAACTTTTATATGCATTTACTACTTACTAGTAAAAAACTGTTATTTTGACATTACAAACATCATCAGCCTCTATGGTACAAGCTCTGCTTAGTTTGGGATCAGATGACAGTGTGTGAATTGTTCCAAGATATTATTTTTATTATTATAGCATTAGCTTTTATCCGTGGCTCCAACCGCTGTATGTCGATCAGTCACTGCCATAAATTTATTCTTCTTCATCTATCTCCAAGGAGATTCATAATAAAGAAGAAGAAATGGCTAAACCGTTTAGCCAATTACCTAGTCGTGAGAGGTATAGACCCACTCTTACATTAAAAAATAATATTACCTAGCACGTTTGTTGATTAGGGGCAAAATAAATATTAAACCTTAGCAACGTCATGGCATTTTGGCTTTACATGATACAATCCCTACTAATATATAAATGTGAATGTAAGTTTGTTTGTTACGCTTTCACGCGAAAACTACTCAACCAATCATCATGAAACTTTGTACACATATTCTTGGAGGTATTAGAAGTAACATAGGATTATAAAAAAAGGGGAAAATTTACGCAAAAGAAGTTGCGCGGGCCAGCTAGTATAAAATAAAAATATATTAGGTTACAGTAATCTAATAGGTAGAAGCTAAAGCAAGGAAAAAATATTTTCGTATTTTAAATGTATTGTTAGTAATCAAACCTTTTTGGTTGTACTGAATGTAACTGGTTGGTTTTATTACCATTAAATTAATTAAATGCAATAAATTATAGTTTTTAAAGCAAGCAAAATGAACGTATGTGACGAAGAAATTCGGTACATTTTAAAGTTTTATTACGAAAAAGGTAAAAATCCAAAGACGCTACGAATATATTTTTTGTGCGGTTTACGGACCTAATGCGGTATTTATACGAGTAGCACAAATGTGGTTCAAGCGTTTCAAGTCTGGAAATTTTAGTGTGAAGGATGAGGCTCGCTCTTTCACGTATAAAATCAGTGCCATATTTGAAAAAGTGGTGCAAGATCGACACATTAGTAGTAACGACATTGCTGAAGAACTGGACGTTGATCACAAAACAGTTTTACGTCATTTACAAAAAATAAATGTCCGAAAAAGATTGTGGTCGAAAAATGGACAAGCCACACAGACCGTGGCAAAGCCCTGACTGCTGCTATGGTGGGATTGGAAAGGAATCGTCCACTATGTGCTTTTGATTCTGACCTCTACTGTCAGCAACTGATGAGGTTAAAAGAAGCCATTGAGAAAAGCTGGCCGGACCTGGTGAACATGTTCGATCAAGACAACGCCAGACCGCACTTATCTATTGCCACTCAGCAAAAATTATGAGAGCTTGGCTGGAATGTGTTGATGCATCCTCTATATAGCTCTGATGGAGCGAGATCCATCAGATTGCCACCTGTTTCTGTCACTTCAAAACTCTTTAGGAAGCATAAAGTTAAAAAAGACTTTGAAAACTACCTGCCAAATTTTTTGATCAAAAAACTCAATTTTTTTACAGCAATGGGATCATGACCCACAAGATGACAACAAGTCTTCGATCAAAACGCCACATGCATATAATAAACTAGCTGTCCCGCGCAACTTTTTTTGCGTACATTTTGCGGATCAGTAGTTCCTGAGATTACTGCGTTCAAACAAACAAACAAACTCTTCAGCTTTATAATATTTAGTTTAGATTAATAAATGTACTAAAAAAAAATATTCTTTGTATGAAAAATACAAAAATACTTTTGCCCCGACCTTATATAATTATCACTTTATATTTTTAACAGAACTTAACACTGTTTAAATAATTAACAATTTATCGAACGTTTAATATGGGTCGAGAACTGGTGATTAGTCAAAATACCTACCTAAATCAATCAATACTAATAGAGAGTTTGTTTGTTTGAACGCGATATTCTCAGGAACTACTGTTTCGAATTGAACAATTATTGTACTATAAGATAGGTTATTTTTATCGAGGAAAGTTATAAGCTATATAATTGAAGCGGAGTAGCAATGAAAAACGTTGCAAAAACGGGGAAAATTGACGCAGACGAAGTTATGCAG
The DNA here is from genome assembly GCA_945859575.2 of Herminia tarsipennalis. Classification (NCBI taxonomy): domain Eukaryota; kingdom Metazoa; phylum Arthropoda; class Insecta; order Lepidoptera; family Erebidae; genus Herminia; species Herminia tarsipennalis. The sequence continues at coordinate 16,292,086 of OX243840.2, forward strand.
GTCAATCAGTAAAATAATACTTGCAAGAACATTTTAGCTTCAGGGAAGCAAATGAAGCATGTCTTATACCTACTTGTATTACTCCAGACATGTGAACTACCTATAGATAGGAGTAAGTTTAAATGAGTAGGAGTTTAGCGATGTGAAGCGCACTAAACTAGTTTCATAGAGGAGTCCTAGTTATGTAACCAGTTACCTTTTTTTTTTTTTTTTTTCTTTTGGCGGGAAAAATTCCTGACGAACACCCCCACCGTCCGGGGAAGACGGTAGGGGTAGTGTGGGGTTTGCACCCACTAAAAAACCCGCCGTGTATCGCTCGCCACCTTCGCGAACGGGCCGCCGGAATGTGTTATACCGTCGGCGGCCCGCCCAGTGGCAATGCCCGGACGCGATGTTGTTGCGTTCCGGGCATTTCACACCCACGCGGCCCCTGGATACACACAGGGTGCCGCGCCTCCACGGAAGGCCGCGGGCGGGGCAGATTACCCCGTACGCCCGCCCGCAGCCCCACCTAAGGCGGCATCAGGCGCAGATATGCGCGCCGACGCCGCCCGGTTCGCCGGCGACGGAGCGGATCCGCCAGGGAGCTCTCTTCCCTGACGCGCTCCGCCGCCTCCTTCTGCAAGATGATGTCCTCGCAGAAGGATGCGACCGCATTCCACGACCCCTCGCTCCGGACCATGGACAGAACCACGGCCGGCAGCGAGAGGTCACTTCCGACCACTGCGGTGAGAACTCGACGTTGCCCCTCCCAAGCTGGACAATGCTGGAGGGTGTGCTGCGCCGAGTCCTCACCGCAGTCGCAGTGGTGGCAGGCGGGACTCGGTTCCCTCCTAGCAACCGTGTGCAGGTACTTCCCGAAGCACCCGTGCCCGGAAAGGACCTGCACTAGCCGGAAGGAAAGGGTCCCGTGCTGCCGCCCCGCCCACTCCTCCAGGACCGGCTGGAGCGCCTCCACGGTTCTAACACCTGCCCGTGGAGCCTCCAGCCGGCCCTGCCACCGGGCCATTATTGCCCGGTGTGCCTCACCGCGCCAAGCGCGTAGCTCCTCGGGCAGAGGCACCGAACCCCCTGCCCGAACAGCCACCGCCCGCCGATACACTTCGGCGAGCACTTCCGCCTCCAAATCCCACGGGGGTGTGCCGGCCAATGCGCACGCCGCCTCTGCAGACACCGTGCGGTATCCGCGTATGGCCCTGACCGCCATGGTCCGTTGGGGTCTCCCTAAGCGGACCCTATTCTGGGCGGTCAGAGACGCCGCCCACACGGGTGCGCCGTACAGAGCCATTGACCGCACCACCCCCGTGTACAACCGTCTACTCGAGGCACTAGGCCCGCCCAGGTTCGGCAACAGCCTCCCCAGTGCGGTCGCCGTAGCCTCGAGCTTGGGCGCCAAAATGCGGAAGTGCTCGTCGAAGAGCCACCGCCCGTCTACCACTAGGCCCAGATACTTCATCTGGGCCCGGACCTGTACGAGGACCGAGCCGACGGCAATCGAGGCGCTAGCAGGTGGACCGCGACGGGGCCCATGAAATAATAGGGCCTCCGTCTTGGAAAGGGCCACCCTAAGCCCCAGCGCCTCGATGCGCCCGACCATTCGGGAAATCCCTAGGTTGGCCAGGCGCGCCGCCTCCTCAAAATTCCCACCCTGGGCCGTGATGAGGGTGTCATCCGCATAGCAGATGACCCCTATCCCAGGGGGGAAACCACACCGCAGGGCCCAGTCGTAGCCAATGTTCCACAAGAGAGGCCCCAAGACAGAGCCCTGTGGAACACCGCACGAGACGTCCCTGCGGATTACCTCACCCTCTCGGTCCTCGTACAGAATCCTTCGGCCTTCGAGGTAGTCTGCCACTAGCTGCCTCAGGTACACGGGCACTCCATGATACCGGAGCGCCTCTCTGATGCAGCTGAATGGCAGAGACCCGAAGGCGTTGGCGATATCGAGCGATATCGCCAACATCACTCCTCCACCGGCGACGGCCTCCTCCGTGTAACCAGTTACCTAAGGCAACACACACAAGCCTGTTGGTCTAGTGGTTAGTGACCCTGACTGCTAAGACGGAGGTCGTGGGTTCGATCCCCACTCAGGATAAAACTTTGTGTGATGAGCATGACGGTTTTTTCTGTGTCTGGGTGTTATATATCTATTATATGTATGTATTTAGAAATCTATAACTATGTTTATCAGTTGTCCGGTTTCCAAATTACAAGCTCTGCTCTTAGTTTTGGATCACATAGCGTTGTGTGAGTTATCCTGATTAAAAAAAAAGCCGTAATAATTTTATGGGTTTTTTCTAATTATTAATTAGCAAATGTTTTGTCTCTTTTTATACTATATGTAAAACAAAACAATAAACAGTTTTATGAATAAGTGGGGGTTAATAGTTTAGGTAATGGTATCAAACATTTCATGTATACGAGTTTATAAATAACAATCGTATTTTAAATTTAAAATGTTTCAGTTTCAGTAATTGGTTCAGTTATACGACCTACACAATGACAAATGTTTAAATTTTGAGGTCACGTTATTAAACAATTTTCGTTTTAATTTAGAACGCAATTAAATAAACGAGCCACAGGCATAAACTATGCATGTTGCAGGTTTCACAAAATATTTTGTCATTTAATTACAATTTAAGTTTTAATATTCATTGCTCTTTTAAAACAATTACTATGGTTCTCTTTAATCTCGCATTTTATTTAAAACTAGCTGTGCCCGCGACTTCGTTCGCGTGGAAGTTGGGTTTATATTAAGGTAGTTTATGTTACAATTTAACTTCTGTGTAAAACATATTGGAAACATGCTCCACAATGCTCTGTGGCATCTATGGATATTAGGGCCTAGCTCTAATCAGGGCCCGACCTATTGCAAGGCAAGCCAAGCAAATGCCCAGTGCAGCAAAATGAAGGGCGACAAAGTTTATGGCGCCAGACGGTTAGAAGACAAATTATAATAGCATTTTACCAAAATGATTTGCATCACATCAAATATTACTATTATCGGTTTCGGGTTAAATGAAGCCCGAAACCGCCCAAGTACTCGCGCGAAATAGGGCTAGTGTGAGATAAGTTTTTAAAAAAATATCCTGGTTTTAAAACATTGCATTCCCGCGGTACTGTGATGCGTGTTCAAACAAACAGACAATATTCAAACGTTTCTAAAAGATATACTGAATTAGTATATCTTTTAGAAACGTTTAGTTTAAATACTAAACTACTGTCGTAGCCGAGGATAGAACAAAGTGGCGTGCAATTAGAGAGGCCTATGTCCAGCAGTGGACTGCGATAGGCTGATGATGATGATGATGAACCTGTCGTTAATTAAGATCATCATAAATTCATATCCGTAAATAATATATATATATATAATACATAATCGTAAGAATTTCAGATTTATTTTTTAAATCAATTTACCTGATTCTGTTTAATTTGTATTTAAACGCCATCTATTTTCAAAACTGGATAAGTTTATTTTAATACTTGATGACTTTAAATTAAATTATACTTAAACTATCATGCATATTAAACGTAGGTAAGCAAGGTATTTAACCTAAACGCGATTAAGACCCGTAATATATATATATTCATAATAGTTGTGCCCGCGACTTCGTTCGCGTGAAAGTCGGGTTTAAATTAAGGTAGTTTAGGTAACGAAATAACTTCTGTGTAAATATGTTGGAAACAGTCCTGTTGACTAAATACTTACTAAATAAAAATCGATCTGTTCTATTCTTTTAGATAGTTAGTTTGGTGTGCGGCTTAAGAAGTGGGTTTTCTGTTGTTTTTGTTTTTTAATTCTTTCAACGTTATACCTACTTATTACCTAATATTTTTTAATAGAATTTGTACGAAAATGTTGTTACTTCTCATGTGATCGTAAACTTGTAAAGCCTAAGTACTTAACTGTGATAGTTTTCCTTATAATTTTAGTATTTATACTACTACCCTGATTTTTTTCACATACCTACCCAACATCAACCATTTAGCTGGCAGGGGGACACTTGACTCTAACAAAAATGTTCACTATAAAGCCTAATATTATACACAAAGGAATCCTTAAATCTAAAAATAGTCTTCACAAACCCTAAACGCTTTTTAAAAGACCTATCTAATGATACCACACACGATGGGGTAGGTAGGTGAGAAAAAAATCACATCCCCACTTTACATATAAGAGAGGTACCCTTAAAAAAATAATGATTTTCAAGATTTTGTTCTTTCACTTTATCGGCGTTAGTAATTTATTCATGCAAAAGTTGCAACCTTCTAGCACTAACAGTCTCTGAGCTAAGCTGCGGACGGACGGCCATAAGGGAACTTTAAGGGTTCTGTTTTGTCATTTTGGCTAAAAATGGGGTGTATTTCATATAGTGTTACAACGCAATACTAATAATAAAACTGCTGTAACACTTTAGTAAGCAAACACAGAGCGTGTCATGTGTGTCATGCCCGCGAAAATGTCAAATATCCCTAAAGGTACGGTTGACAAACAACGACCCCCCTCCTCCCGTCACCCGAACTACTCACACTTGAACGATGTTGAGCCATTCATTATCGTTGAATTGATGAACACGTAATCTCCAACCATAACCCCAAAACATGATCCTCGATGCACCTGTGTGATGCGTGGTCAAACAAACGGACAGACAGACAAACATTTCTAAAAATCATAGCAATGTGTTTCTTTTTAAAACTTCTTTTACCTACTAAGTATAGAACAATATTGAATACAACGCCATCTACTTTCAAGAATGTTGCCGTTGTTTTGTTGTTCACAATTTGATTTCATAGATGGCGCTACATGTACTTTTTTTACGTGTGTAATGTCTTTTTTTTGGACGAACACATCATTTCTGGAAAATGTCGAATACTTTTTAATTATAATATAATATTGTTTTTCATTTCTACTACGGTTAATTCATTACTCTCAGCAGTGCATGCAATACCTATAATTAATTCCATAATTTACTTGATTTTTAATATAAAAAGTAATAACCAAAGTAAATAAGTTACCTACGGTCGAAAAAATAACTAAAACATTCAGAAAAATATTAAAAAGGATAAAGACAATTTATATAAATACAAAAAGAACATATTCAGACATCAGATTCGAGCCTGGGACTTCGTCGTCTAAGCCCGCTAGCATAGTTTCGAGGCTATACTGTTCGCTACTTAACACGTCAAAATAACTGTTCTTATAAAACTTAAAAATGTTGTGTTTAGCTCCTTTTAGTTTTAGCGTGAAGTTATGCATTCCACGGGTTACAATAATAGATAATGTCTAATTGTGGAAATTTTTGTGATAAACCATTATGGTGCGACAAATAATACGTTGCTACTCGTTCCCCATAGACGTTAGCGTAATGATTCATAGTGTAAATAATGTCCTATAGTATTTACTATAAAACTGCAAACTTTCATAAAGATCCGTCAAGTAGTTACTGTTTTATAACGAAAAATAGCTACAGACATTATCCCTTACTGCTTAGCTCCTATGGGAAAAAGCGTGATAATTTATAGCCTAAATGTTAATCTGCATCTATTAGATTGCACGTGCAAAATTTCAACCGAATCTGTACGGTAGTTTTTGCGTGATGCGTGTTCAAACAAACAGACAGACAGACAGACAGACAGACAGACAGACAGACAGACATTTCTAAAAATGCAGCAAAGTGTTTAAATACTCTTTTCGAACATTTCCTAATACTTTTTTTCACTAAGTTCGGCCATGTACAGACACGTGAAATTTACAGTTTTATTATATGTATAGATAGAAGACTAGCGGACGCTTCGCGGTTTCACCCGCGTTGTTCCCGTTCCCGTGGGAATACAGGGATAAAAAATAGTCTATGTCACCCGGGGTTAGTGTAGCTTCACAATGATGAAAGATTTTTTCAAGTCCGTCCAATAGTTTCGGAGCCTATTCAATACGAACAAACAATCAAACAAACAATCAAATCTTTCCTCTTTATAATATTAGTATAGAAGTATAGATACAGACTACAGAGATATACAATGTTATTCTTGATATAGTGCAAACCTGAAAGTAGTTTGCTCAGAATCAGTAAGACAATCCAATAGGGTAGTTTTTGGACCATGTTATATTTTACAATTAATAAATTAATCAATCATTATCCTAAGACCATACCAAATCCTATTCACAATGTGGTGTGAAATGTAATCATCACCTATTTTTATATAATAACCATGGATTATGTACCACGGGACGCCATGAGCATTATAGCGGGAGGAACACAAGACAACTTGAATGGCATATAACTCTGCCAGTTTTCAATGTTTTCATTTTTTTTTATATATATGATTTCTTGTAGAAATAATATTGTTGGGGCGTCTGAGATTTGCACTACAACAAAAATAACCTTGTTAGTATACAAGGTTATTATAATATACATTTAGTATGTAAGTAGCTACTTGAATATATAGGTACTCTAGGCATGAGCTTTGCAGTGCATAATAAAGAATAGTGCAATAAAAGCAGAGTCCTCTAACAACATCAAATTGAGTGGAAAAAATAAGTATATTGCTTTGCAATAAAAATTACAACAAAAATGTACCTACCTATGAAAGAGGCAAACGATAGGGTAGATAAAAAGTTATTGAATAAGAAATTTATTTTAAGTACCTTTAATATACTTAGCCAATTCTAATGAAGACTATCATACAATCAATTTGAATTCACAGAATCTAGTAATGCACATATGCAGCCTGTAAAGCTTTTGAAATCAGACACGTTTGGTACTCTCACAATTTGAAGACTGCGAAACAATATTATTTGTGTCGAATTCCATCGAAGGCTCTACGCGACGACCTACTACCACAAAACAATAAATTTATTTGTAAGATCAGAATCGATACCGACATTTACTCGCATACCTATTTACAGTGGTAATAACGAGTGGGGCACGATACAAGTCACGTAGTGGGGCAAAGCTCTTAAATATTGCATCTGTAGGATGGGACACCAGCGGACGCCGCAGGAATATCGCGAACATTCTTGTAGCTTCTATGACTGGATATTTATGTGACAAAATAGACTGAGGGGTTTATGGAGGTGTTAAAGGCCACCATTAGCTTGTGTCCCCATTCATCCCAAGTTAGGATAATCTTTTAAAAACAAGTCACGTAGTGGTGGAAAGCTCTTAAATATTGCAACTGTAGAAAGGGACACCAGCGGACGCCACAGGAATACTCGCGAACATTCTTGTAGCTTCAATGACTGGATATGTGACAAAATAGACTGAGGAGTTTATGGAGGTGTTAAAGGCCACCATTAGCTTGTGTCCCCATTCATCCCAAGTTAGGATAATCTTTTAAAAACAAGTCACGTAGTGGTGGAAAGCTCTTAAATATTGCAACTGTAGAAAGGGACACCAGCGGACGCCACAGGAATACTCGCGAACATTCTTGTAGCTTCAATGACTGGATATGTACCTGTAATTTGTTGACGACCTCTTTAAGACGTACTATTGCCTGAAGAGTGAAAAATAATTAATTTTCATTGAAGTCAAGATATAAATAAAATGGACCCATTCATGTAACCCGCCCTTCCCCAATCTTCTAGGTAGGTACAACCATTTTTTCCAAAATAGCCCCAGTAGTTAGCGTCTGGGCACCCGGGCAAATGCCTGGGCATTTGGAGTACCTACCTCATATATGCCGCTCTGGAGCGGCAAATATGAAGACAAAACATGGCCTATTGGTTAGTAGTTAGTGACCCTGACTGCTAAGCCGGAGGTCGTGAATTCGATCCCCACTCAGGATAAAACTTTGTGTGATGAGCACGATGGTTTATTCTATGTCAGAGCGTAATTTATCTATAACTACGAGTAGCTGTCCCGTGCATCTTCGTCTGCGTAAATTTTCCCCGTTTTTGTAATATTTCTTACTAGCTTTCGCCCGCGGCTCCGCCCCCGTGTATGTCGGTTATCGCGATAAAAACTATCCTATGTCCTTCCCCGAGACTCAAACTATCCCCATACCAAATTTCATCTAAATCGGTTTAACTATTAGAGCATGAAAGCGTAACAGACAGACAGAGTTACTTTCACATTTATAATATTAGTATGGATTGCGCGGGACAGCTAGTTATATTATAAAACTGAGGACGCCAATTTTCACCCAGCCCCCATTGTACGTGCGACAGCGACTCACACTTGACCAAAATTTGATCTCGCTCCAACCCAAAAAATCTCAAAGTGTGATTGTGTAAAGGGCGCCGAAAATGAATTTATCCGGAGTGGCTAAATGGCTAGATTCTAGAGCCCGATCTAGCCATTTTGCCACTCCGGATACAGCACAGCGTGTTTTAACAAACAAGTAGATGAATTCTATAATTACACATAATAAGTTTTAACTTACTTGGCAAAAAAAATAACCACAGACTGATTGACTTATCTTAAATTCAATGAAATATAACTACACTAGCTTACCCAAGCAACTTCGTTTTGTAACATTTTTCCGCTCCAATTGGTCGTAGCATGATGTTATATAGCCTATGACACTCACGAATAACGTGGCTTTATAATGGTAAAAAAAATTACAAAATTGGTTCAGTATATCCAGAGATTACCCCCTACAACTTCACAAACTCACAACATCACAAACTTTACCTCTTTATAATATTAGTATAGCTAGTTAGTATAGATTTAGAAAGCCTGTTTTAAAACCCACATCGTGCAAGTATGTCACAGTTTAAATAAATGTACCAAGGAAACAGGACATTAGCAGCAATATATTTGAAGTGATAATCGTGTGAGAATGGAGGCGAGACTCGTACGATGTAGTCACGTATTGGTGCAGAGCGCTTTTAATATTGCATCGATGTAGCAAGCGACACCTGCGCGGAGATCGCCTCTCGGATCGATATATAGCTCAGCTCAATGTGGAATTTAAACTCATTCATGTATAATATCCATTTGAAGTGTATTATAGAACTTATTCATTTTTGTATATTTGACTGAGTAGAGAAGTACTTACCTAAGTGTATTGTAGATGTGGGTTAACATTAAGTATTAGATTCATTATAGATTATTAGTAGATTATATTTTGTGTCATTGTATTAAAATATTGTTTTTAAACTTTCGCGATTTTTATAATATTACATATATTTCGGGACTTAATCGCTTGAATTATTTAAAGATATGAATCTTTTATATTTCAATTCGCCCGAAACGTCGGGTAAATAAAAGGTTCGTACCTGTAAATGTAGTGTAGGACGCCCTCAGGCCAGGTGGAGTGATGATTTACGCAAAACGGCTGGCAGTAGCTGAATGCGAGAAGCCGAAGATAGAACAAAGTGGCGTGCAATTGGTGAGGCCTATGTCCAGCAGTGGACTGCGATAGGCTGATGGTGATGATGACCTTTAAATAATTCACACGATTAAGTCCCAAAATATATCTAATGTGTTAAAATATGTCGAAGTAACTGATTTATTTTCTTTAAGTATAATACCTATAGGTAATCAACTGTTTAATTAAGTTGATACTAAAACGATTGGAATTACAGACTTTCTCTCTAAGTACATAGGGCGTAATCCAACACGCGTGCCCACTGCTAATTAGTAGGTACATACCATGTCTTCAAACTTTGTTCACGTTTTTCAAGTGAGTCATCACTCTTGTATAAAATTAGTTTAAACTTAATTTTGAAATTCTTCTCTGTTCCATCCTTATTATTTTTTAAGATAAGACGAGATTACGTAGAAGCTAAAGTTAGGGACAAAGAACCATTTAAAATATAGCATAGTCAACGACGTTTACGTAGGTAGGTAGCTACTGGACTTGACTGCTTAAGTTCCTTCAGTAATTGTAATTCCAAGTTTATAGCTCACAGTAACATTTACATTTGTGTGGCTAAAGTTTAGCAATGGCATGGGATATAAATTACCTAATTAGAGTAGTCTGAAATCATTTGAAAATCAACTGGGAAAAGAGCCGTGGCACGGTTCAGTAAAAAGTACCTCATTCATCTTACGGTCGGTCTCAATAATGTAGCTATCTATCGATGGATTTGGCTACTAGAGATATTATATTTGTCATAAGCTCCATACAAAATATGACAAAATTTTACCTCTAGTAGCCAAATCCATCGATAGATAGATTATTGAGACCGGCCGTAAATCGTTCAATCGTTCATCATCTAAGTAGATATAAAATATCGTTCGAAGATATAGATAATGCACGGCATTGAAATTGACTGAAATAAAAAAAAAACTATACTACTATATGGTCAGGATCAGGTATACCTATTAATTTAATATCTACGTAGCTCATATTAAAGTAATGGGTTAGTGCCCTTTTTTTTTTCTTCAGTGTAACCAAAAACATTAGGATAACCCCATAGGTACAACTGAAATCGAATATCTACCTAAATCATCGTAATGGGTAATGTTTTATAGGAATTGTCACTTCGTATAAGTTCGGCAAAGTTCACGTGGGCATCTAGTGAGGAATATTCTTACACTTACCTACTTTCCCGTTTCAAATAAGCTGGTTTTCTAAGCAGCATAAATCGTAATTTCACTTCATAAAATTAGACGTAATAAATGGCATCAAAAACACAACACTTTTGGCATAATAATTGTTATGATAGTCACTCCACTATTTAAGAAAAAATAAAACAAGTCCCAGCACATTCTTTAGACCGATTACTAACAAATAAAGGCTAGAAACCAATAATCATTTGTCTATAATAAGAAATTACTTATCTATTAAGTCCTTACGTTTATATACTCTAATAACAATCGATGCCAATCAAGAGAATTAGAAGTATCTACGAGTACCTAAGACATACATAACTACAAGGTACTTATATGTATAGATATTAAATAGGGATAGCTAAATGAAATGAATATTGTTTTTTTTTTGTTTTAAATAAGACGACTTCCGCAGTAGGGTACAAGCCCTGTGTTGCGGGGGACTTTATAAACATACAAGTCACGGACACAAAGTACACCCAGACTCGAAATAGCAATTCGTGGATCACACAAAGTGGTGCCCCGTGTGGGAATCGAACACGACCTCTTGCATAGCAGTCGGACACTCCCACCGCGCCACAGAGGCAGTCTGTTTGTGACTGATGTTACATCTATACATTTTCAATACCTCATCACTAGTCTGTACCCATTAACTAGCTATGAGTGTCTAGATTAATGTAAGGTAAGCTGTTCGTACCTACAATTTATATCTGTTATCTATTTTCTATTGATATAAAATCCGTTCCAATTCATCTAAAGGTTGTTTGAAAAAGAATTGTATTTAACAATACGACTCCGATGCCGTTTAGAGAACTTGTAAATGTATCATACCTATTTAACTAAGTATACATTTTTATTGTTAGTATGTGTACTTTTATTAATAGTTATTAAAGAACATTTATCCTATTTATTGTCTTTATAACAATCAAGTTTTAGAATAGGTAGGCAACTATTTTGAAAAAGGGTCATCCCAAATCTCATTAAAATAAATGCACCGTGCCAAGATCATTATTGCCGAAGTTTTAATTACATTAACAACCTTAGCGGATGAAAACTCATAGTTACAATATTAATAGTAGTGAAAACTAAGTAAAGGTGTATAATTATGAAATGTTATTACGAACATAAAGATTAAGAACACGAAATGCGTTGCTATTTGTGTTTTTGTTATTGGCGTTTTCTTTGTATAGGCGTTATTATTACCTGTATAGGTATTTAAAATATTAAAATTATTGTTAACGCAATATAAATCAATAGGGATCTTTGTTAATATATTTATCAATAGGCGTCTTTGATTTTATTTATAGGTGATGTCGTATAGTAGGTTTGTCTTTAATATTAATGTGTACCGGAATTAGCTTCTATGTACCTATACCACAGCCCGTCATAACATTATATCATCATGAAACTGACATCCCGATTAACGGTCTCGAAATCAAATCGTTTCAAAATATTTAAGTCATAGCTTTGTAGTGGCTGTAGCGGGATCGCTGAAGACTACCACTATTGAAATGAGTACTCGAGACTTTTACTGCAGCAATGTATTTTATTGAATATTAAAAAAAAAAAAAAAAAAATTGTAATAACTTACTAGTTCACATGACGGTAACCACGGAACAGCATTTTTTTCTGTTCCGTGACGGTAACATTAGGAATGATGTTGCTTGACAAATGTTGAGTTTATATACATATCATGAAAATTCAAGGAAAGGGAAAATCTGTTATCGCCGTGATTTTCCAGAGAGTCGTAAAATATAATTTACTTAGAACCGAGAAGTTTTAAGAATCGTAAAACTAAATCTTAAATTATAATGTTAAGACACTTTATAAAGAATAATACCTAATAGGGATGTTGACTGTCAAGTCAAATCAGTCTCTTTTTATGAAATATCAAAACTACAAGCTCTATAGAAATGTTTAAAGAATAGCAACTTTTGAGGTCATAAGTTCCTAGAGTCAAATCATTACTTTAAGTATTCGATTTCATGCTTTTAAATTCAAAAACATGTTAAATTGTAAAACACCACTTATTTTCATCTCATTTTAAGATCTACTATGAGTTGATTATTTTAAAATAATTTACTTTTATTGTAGTCAACAGACAAATCCCTAACATTTTTGAGAGTACATAACTACTTCACTCATAACATACTTGTATACCTAAGTATTTGTTTGTAAACACTCATGAAAGACGTGAATGACAAGTCTTGTCCGATTTCAAAACATTTCGTTTGATGGTAGGTAGGAACGAGTTACCCGAAGAAAACTGTTTACAACTTCAGACATTTCATGTTAAGAAAATCAAGTAAATAACTACTGAAGAAAGAAAGAAAAGTAGGTACATTTATTTCGGACTGGGCCAACAGATGCAACAACATGTGTACAAAAAGTAATATACATAGACAAAAAAATAAAAATAAAAAACACACTTATCAAATTATAATAGGAATAGTAGGCACCTCCTGCTCCACAAGCCCGTGCCGAAAAGGTCACCACCTCAGCATAAGGTAGGCTTGACACCTAGCGCTGATTTTCAGTTGGCAACCTTGGCTGAGTAACTTAAGGCAAGTCATGTAGAATAATGTGAGGAACCGTTCTGTTTTTAAAGTTTACACAGATACAAGTCAGTCCTAAAAATATATACAAACAGAGCAACCAAAGAACCGCATAAACGATTACAACACCTGAGTACATACTATAAACGATCCAATAGAATACAAACCCGATTAAAATTCAGTCATTGCATAATGAAATTGCTCGCCGTTACCGACGCTAAATAGAACGGAGGGCTAGGAATTTCCACAACCAAAACGCCCGAGCTAAGTATTTTGTCGTAGCGAAAACCACTAACTACACGGAAATTCTCGTTCCTTTAACACCGAACCCATTTAAGTGTATAGTACCTACATAAAGCCAACTCCGGAACTAAGTTCCAGCATTTTTAACCAACGTACATTTAAAATCACAATGACGAGTAATTATGCATAATTTTTAAGGAATAATAATAGAAACAGGAGCACGTACTTATGTACGAAATGTAAATTATTTCGTCTGAGGTTTCGTCACGTTTTCTTTAAAAAATATATAAGGGAAAAGTGGCCAGCGATTTTCATGTTAAGCGTTTCTTAAAATCTGCGCTGTGTTTGTCTTATTTTGCTTGTAACTCCCACTTAATAAGAAGGATGTTACAGGCGTGTCACTGTACTATACAGTATTATATTATCTGTAACTATACTAATATCTATAGTCCGTTCAAGATCATATGGCATCTGGCCTAAAAGCTGATAGTATTGGATATAATGTTGCCAATTGTTCACTTAACATTCACCCTAAAGCTCATTAGATGAAGATGTTGAAATAATCTTAAAATCAAATGCATCTGTAAAAATAGTAGCATTTTTCCCGATATTAATAAATCTTGTTTGGTTTCTTAACTAAAAATCTGAAATCGAGTTAGAGATAGTTAAAATATGTGGTAATTCCGCCGGTTGATCTTAATTATTTAATCATTCAGACTCAGAAAATAGACTCAAAAAATGTAATTTCCTCATGATATGGGCATAATGTCTGAAGCTGGTATACATTTTATACATCTGCTTGACGAGTAGAGGGGCCAACATTGACGAATCAAGAGACACTTAATGATGAACACACTATACCGTTACTATGTAGTGTGTTCATCATTCTTCACAACAAAGTTTCCAAACTGCTGAGCGAATTCGGATGCTATTGCGAAAAACAGGTTTGCAACTTAGAAAATGTGTTTAGCCATTCAAAATGGCTATTTGTTTTGATGTTTTTTTTTCGTGTAGAGTGGGTTTTTAGGTAGAGTCGTAAAAGATTTCACACAAACATTTCAATGTGGTTCAATCTCCAGAAAGTAAATGAAGGCTCCTTAGCAATCCCTAATGCACATAATTAAGTCTACGATGTTTGATAAAAGTCTTGGGATGTGAGGTGTGTAATTACCAACTTTAATTACCTTCCGAGTGCTGTGCAAATTGCTGTTCATGATGGCAATTACTCATTTCGTTGAGGCGTGTAAGAACCTATGTTTAGTACCTACTTAGTAACTTGTAGGTTGTACATAGGATTGTGAAAGTTTCTCTCTTTTATGATATTTAACTGTGTTTTATAAAGGAGATTTTACTACGTAACTATCTAAGTACATAAAGGTTTAATAACAATGAGATAAGAAGGTCCTATTAAAAAAACGAAAAAGTTATGAGGACGCAAATTAAAATGTTTTTGTCGTCACTAAATATTTGATATGATGATACCTAATGTTGCAGTGGCGGCGGGTCTTTAGAACACTATTATTTCCGGCTTCCCTTTGAATTATAATTACCTTGTAGACAAATACCTATACGTACCTGGGGTGAACTCCAAATCCCCTCACACCTGGGTATGCCTATGGTTCAGCTTCCCTTTCTTTGTCTGTCAGTCCTCGCTGCTGTAATGTTGTCAAGTGTTACCAAGTAGGTACCACGTAACCACTCGACAGTCGTCGTGACGTAATTATAGTAATCAAATCATATTTTATATATAATTATGCACATCATTCATTATTAATTGCTACATTAATTTTGGATCATAAAATGTACCTAATTGTTATCAAGTACTAAGTAATGGTCCAACAGTTGTCATGACGTAGTTCATATTATATTTAACACCCCACTAGTGCGTCTCTAATACAAGTAAATAAAATAGGTACCATATTATAACCGATTGAATCAGGCGTAACATGGCCGAAATCCATCTTAAGTAGATTATAAGGGAGGGATCCCACCACCCACCCTCGATCGTGAATCACCACGATTGCAGTAGTAAGGAAATGCCCTTAATACAACAATCGAAATAGATTGACAGACCGCACTCAAAAAGAGAGATCTGCCATATTATATGCCATGCAAGAGGTACCATATTTACCAGAACAAAAACGAATTGCGTTAATTTTAGTTATGTATAACTCTTCTGAAGTAGAGAGTCTTTTTAAGAGTATCTTTGACATGGAATAGTCTGAGCCATGCCGGCCTATTTTTAAGTCAAATAAAATTCTGATTGTGCCATGTATGTAAGTATGTATATGAGGCTGCAAAATTTATGAAATGTAATGATTCAAATTTCATTGCAGCAGACAAGACTAATATAAGAGAAGCAACACACTTAGATTTTCAATTGCTTGCACCCAGATTGGAATTATTTTGGGGTAGTTGCGTTATATGGCGCCGCTTAAATACCTATAATTCGCTTCCCAGGTCAATTAAGGTCCTACCCTATTATAAATTCTGCAAAGCATTGCGTAATTGGTTGTTGCATCAATGCTTCTACTCAATACAAGATTTTTTACTTAATTTCCCATGCAAATTTTATAATTATGAAAGAGCACTTAGATTCACAAATGTGCATAATGATTATTTGTATTAGGTAGGTATATTTATTGTCATCTAAATAATAATTGTTATATTTTACAATTCATATAGCTAAATAATAAATGTATGTAAATTTTATGTAATTAGTTTAGATTTTAATTTAATGTTGTACCTATTGTTTGCATGCCCATTTGGTGAATTGTGACGAATCAAATCTTTTTAATACCTTCCTGTATCACTTTTCTTGCAAATAAAGATTCTGTTTCCGATTCAACAAGCAACATTCCTAGGATTCCGAAACTACTAAATGGCATTCAACAGTAAGTTTGGTATTGTCTAGTGGGTAATCACACTAATATTATTAAGGTGACAGTTTGTGAGTATGTGAGTGTGTATGTTTGTTACTTCTTCACGTCTAAACGGCTGGAGCGATTTTAATTAAATTTGGTATGGAGTTAGCTGACACCCTGGATTAACACATAGACACCCTGGATAATAAACCGCTGGTAACGCCGCGGGGCACAGCTAGTTTGGAATAAAAGTAAGAACTTACGGTTTGGGTTGATTTTTAAGTTTATTCAACATTACCTACACAAAACACTAAACACAATAGTCAGACAGTAGAAATGAGGAAAGAAGGAGAAACTACAGTATTTACAACAAAAAAGTTAAAAGTTCAATTCAATTAAAATAAATAGTTCAGAAAACAGTTCACAAAACACGACCCGGCACAATACACACGTACACAATGCGGTGATGTACAAAATATTTTAATTAGATTATAATTTACAATTAATTCACGGTAAGGCACCCGATATAATGTGCGCGAGATGACCGTCAAAATGCTTTAAAGGTCAGTCAGTATTGTCGATACCAGCTCCACCAATTCACGATAACTTAGTGTATGATTACGTTGTGGGTTAATAAATATATAAACATGGCAATTTAGATATAATTATACATTTGTATGTGTTGTGTGTAATGTATATTAATATTAAATTAACTTGACCCGTGCAACTTCAAACGTCTCTTCTTTGCGTAGATTTTCCCCGTTTTTGCAACTTTTGCATTGCTGCTCCGCTCCTATTAGTCGTATCGTGATATTATATAACCTATAACCGATCGAATCGATAAATGGGCTGCCCAACAGAACAGAACAGATTTTTTCAATTCGGACCAGTATTTCTTGAGATTTTAGCGTTTAAACCAATAAATAAACAAACTCTTCAACTTTATAATATACTAGCTGTGCCTGCGACTTCGTTCGCGTGAAAGTCGGGTTTAAATTAAGGAAGTTTATGTTACGAAATAACTTCTGTGTTAATATGTTGGAAACAGTTCTCTCGGGTGAGCCGCGATATGATTCAGCAGCAGAGAATCGTCATATACTCATCTATTGATAGCTTCAACACCCAAAAGCATTGTGAAAATAAATAAGTACCAAAAACAGACTCTTTAGGTATTCGTTTACTGTGTTTTTCTGTTATTTTATTTGTGTTATTTGTATCTGTTTTCTTTTTGTCTATTGTTATTTTTATTATTTTACTGTTTAATTTATTGTTTTTATTTTCTTTTGCATGACTTTTCCTGTTAAATCATAATAATGTCTATACATAATGTGTCTTCTGTGTACTAAATAAAAATCGTTCCATTCTATTCTTTTAGATAGTTAGTTTGGTGTGCGGCTTAAGAAGTGGGTTTTCTGTTGTTTTTATTTCATTCTTTCAACGTTATACCTACTTAATACCTAATAATTTTTAATAGAATTTGTACGAAAATTTTGTTACTTCCCATTTGAACAGATGTTTATCGTAAACTTGTAAAGCCTAAGTACATAACGGTGATAGTTTTCCTTATAATTTTAGTATTTATACTACCACCGTGATTTTTTTCACAAACCCAACATCAACCATTTAGCTAGCAGGGGGACATTTGACTCTAACAAAAATGTTCACTATAAAGCCTAATATTACACAAAGGAATCCTTAAATCTAAAAATAGTCTTCACAAACCCTAAACGCTTTTTTAAAGGCCTATCTAATGATACCCCACATGATGGGGTAGGTGAAAAAAAAATCACATCTTCACTTTACATGTAAGAGAGGTACCCTTAAAAAAAATGATTTTCAAGAATTTATTCTTTCACTTTATCGGCGTAAGTAATATGTGTATTCGTGCAAAGTCTCTAAGCTAAGCTGCGGACGGAGGTAAGGGTTCCGTTTGCCATTTTGGCTAAAAATGGGGTGTATTTCTTAAAGTGTTACAACGCAATACTTATAAAATGTTTTTTCAGGATTTTTCTTTGTCTGCAAAGATATACAACTGAAATGCATATAAAACTACTGTAACACTTTAGTAAACAAACACAGAGCGTGTCATGTGTGTCATGCCCGCGAATATGGCAGTGTCAGATATCTATATAGGTACATACTAATTTGGGTAGCGTCCAAATAGGTCAACCATTAGCTATATTTTCAATGATTTTTTAAAAATTAATTTGTATTCTGCGAAGTGTTTTTATATGTTTTCTTACGTTACAATGATACAAGTAAGAAAAAAAAGTTATGCACCCCCCCTCCCCCAGGCTCATGAATTTTTAAGCCTTCCCCATACATATGGTCCGCTTTGACAGACAATAACCCCCCTCCTCCCGTCACCCGAACTACTCACACTTGGCCGATGTTGATTCATTCAATATCGTTGAATTGATGAACACTTGATCTCCAATCATAACCCCGAAACATGATCCTCGATGCACCTGTGTTATGTGTGGTCAAACAAACGGACAGACAGACAAACATTTCTAAAAATGATAGCAATGTGTTTCTTTTTAATACTATTTTAAAACTTCTTTTACTATGTATAGAACATTATTGAATACAACGCCATCTACTTTCAAAACCAGTGAAGTTTCTTCTAATACTTAATGTTTTTTATTAATATATGCAATTTAATTAAATAAATAGGAGAATGTTGCCACTCAGCAAGAAACGAATCCGTCAATTTTTAGAAATGTTTGTCTGTCTGTCCGTTTGTTTGACCACGCATCACACAGGTGCATCGAGGATCATGTTTCGGGGTTATGGTTGGAGATCAAGTGTTCATCAATTCAACGATAATGAATGACTCAACATCGGCTAAGTGTGAGTAGTTCGGGTGACGGGAGGACGGGGGTGGGGGGGTCATCGTCTGTCAAAGCGGACCAAATGTATGGGGAAGGCTTAAAAATTTATGAGCCTGGGGGAGGGGGTGTGCATAACTTTTTTTTCTTACTTGTATCATTGTAACGTAAAAAAACATACGTTTTGTTGTGATGCGTGTTTGTTTGAACACGCATCACGCAAAGACTACCGGACAGATTCGGAACTACCAGAAAGAGTATTTACTCTTTTCAAGCATTTCCTAATATTTTTTTTCACTAAGTTCGGCCATGTACAGACACGTGAAATTTACAATTTTATTATATGTATAGAAGATAATATAGACATATCCGTATGTAAATAAATTAAATATTAATAAAAGTATTAAATATTGTGTTTATATGAAATGTTAATGTAAATACTGTGTAAGTAAATAGTAGCTATGTAATGAATTTATGTAATGTTTTGTTGTGTTTGATTAACAAATATATAAATGTATAATTCATTTTGCTGATTGCGCCTTACAAATTACGCATTATCTTTGTTACATTAATCATTAGGTACAAGTAACAAACCTAAAGGAGCTTAACATATACTGTAGGGTCTCTAGGTAGCCTACAAGGATCACAATACATAAAAGGAGTCCAACTAACAAACAAAACATAGGAACCAAATAAAAAGATCAAGCCATCGGCGAAAGGTTAGATTAAAACTCTTTTCAGAAACGTCTCCGCTTAAAGCCATTGTTATCAACAATATCTAGCAAGTTTATGTCGCCCCTGGAGAGGGTCATGTCCGTTTAACCTCATGAATAATTCAACATGACGCAGACCAAGATCTTGACTCGATATTCTTCGTTGAACATGATCGTTGTCGTAAAAATCGCAATTGTATAAAGCAATATTATGGTAATCAAATTAATAGAAGTATCTGCCTATTTCCTGAGTAGGTAGATGTATATATTTTTAATTTCAGAACTCAGATAACATTTATGGAAGCGTAGAGGCTTGGTTACATGACTCCTTAACTTTTTAATTGTTTAGAATCAAAAGACAGCTGTACTTATTTACATGTATAAAACTTTGTGTGATGAGCACAATGGTTTATTCTGTATCTGGGTGTTTTATATATCTGTAACTAGCTGTGCCCCGCGGTGTTACCTGAGGTTTATTAGCCTATGTGTTAATCCAGAGTGTCAGCTAACTCCATACCAAATTTAATTAAAATCGCTCCAGCCGTTTAGACGTGAAGAAGTAACAAACATACACACTCACATACTCACAAACTTTCGCCTTTATAATATTAGTGTGATATGTATGTATTTAGAAATAT
Source organism: Herminia tarsipennalis (assembly GCA_945859575.2). Classification (NCBI taxonomy): domain Eukaryota; kingdom Metazoa; phylum Arthropoda; class Insecta; order Lepidoptera; family Erebidae; genus Herminia; species Herminia tarsipennalis. The sequence goes on from OX243840.2 coordinate 16,312,429, forward strand.
TTAAGTATGTTTATTGGTTGTCTGGTCTCCATAGTACAAGCTCTGCTTAGTTTGGGTTCAGACAGCGTTGTGTGAGTTGTCCCAAAATATTATTATTATTATTACGACTTATTATAACAAAAGGTATCAATATAAATTGGGGATAATGGCAAAACTTAAAAGAGAGTTAAACACAAACATATTATAGTCCTTTTATTCATCTCTACAATAGTTATAGGATCACTTTATTGTCCGTCCGTCTGTCTGTCAAGATCCTTTATCTCGGGAACGCGTGGAGATATCGTATTTAAAACCATATACTCACGTCTATAGTCCCTCGAAGCTTTGAAAAAAACAAACTTCTAAGTTAACGTAAAAAAGATACGGCTGTTTATTTTAAAACTGTGAGACTGGATTCCTGAACTTTTTATAAATTAAAACGGAACTCACGGTGGGCGAGTGCAGCCCGCACTTGTCAGGTTTTTATTTAGAAACGTCAACAAGGCATCCAAATGGGTAATATACTTACTTCGATGACACTTGGTGTGGCTTAAAATGCCTCTCGATAGCAATATTGTATAGTCCGGAAGCTGTGCACGAAAGTACCTACCTACTTTGACCTACCTACATATTGAAGGTTTCCTCTGCATATACAAAATGGCCGTTCCATGCGTAAGACATCGTCTAACCAATCCATAGGCCTTTTAAAAGCACATGTTAAAGTGAATGCAGATTCTGCAAGTGGCTGTCTCCGGGTACCTATATAGTGGCGGATCCGGTATTTTGTCCAAGATGTGTTTTCCTTCGTAAAATAAAGTTGGCTTTGTAACTTGACCTAAGTTTTGTGAAGGAGGAGTACACATCCACGGGAGCTCACAGAGGTTGGTACTTTTAGAAGGGCTTCTTTAGCCTCTCACTTTATTGTCAATGGTAAGGAATATATCATCATATCCATATATATATATATACAACGTTATTCTTGCTATAGTGCAAACCTGAAGTAGTTTGCTCAGAATCAGTAACTCAAACCATTGGGATTGTTTCTGGATCATGTTAAATTTTTCTATTAATTGATCAATCAACAATTAATATAAAAATGTAACAACAAATAAACATTTTGTATTTTTACGATACCGTCGTAAAAATACAGAATGTCGAAAGAAGAGAAAGGTCGAAAAATAAAATAATCCTAACGATTGAGTCGAAAGGATCAATCGTTAGGATTATTTTAATCTATACTACCTGACCCGCGCAACTTCGTCTGCGTAAATTTTCCCTTTTTTCTTCTTCCTTCATTTTTTTTACAACATTTTTCATTGCTGCTCCGATCCTATTGGTCGTAGCGTGATGTTATAGCCTATAGCCTTCCTGGATAAATGGGCTATCTAACAATAAAATATTTCTTCAATGCGGCCCAGTAGTTCCTGAGATTATCGCGTTCAAACAAACAAACTCTTCAGCTTTATAATATTATAGTATAGATATAAATGTTAGGGGTGGACAACCCTTATCACTTAGGGGTATGAAAAACGATTATCAGACCTACTGAATATGCATATAAAATTTCATAAAATTCGGTCAAGCCGTTCCGTAGGAGTACCTATGGTAACTAACATTGTGACACGAGATTTTTTTATATAAGATAACAAAGTACCTTAAATAGAAGGAAAACCATAAAATTGAACATTTAAGTTAAAATAATAATTACACCGAACTGCCACTTACTACAAATTTCCATAACAAATGCTGAAAGCGTGTGCTATTCTGTAATACGCAAATTACCACACTGATAATATCACTATATGTCGATTTACTAATATTTGCGTGATTATTGTTTATAATAATACGTTTTAGTTCAATTTGTATACTTACTTGAAATCATCATAAATAGAAACAGAAACACTGTACAAATGTAATAGTTGGGTTGATTAACTTCACAAATTGTATTTTATTATATGTAAAATTACATAGCCTTCCCTTAAATTAAGATACTATAACATTTAGAAAAAAAAAATCAGCATGACTGAGCCTTTGGATTGATGTCATAAAAATAAAAGTGCTTTTTCACATTAGACGGGTTCTATTCCCGGTTCAGAAAGACGATTATTTAAAAAACTTCAAATTCAATTCGATTTATTTTTAAAATCAATATGAAGTCTTCCTTCAGTAAAATATTATATCTACAATATTTAATGTACTGTCCCTCCGTGTGGCATAGTTTTGGGGCTATACATATCTACAGGAGAAAGGAAAGGTCGAAAGTCTACTTTTAGAACTGCCCTCTGTGCTCTTTCTAGAGGCAAAATTACAGTCTTTACTCATTCTTTAGTTGTATAAGAATACTTAATGTTGCCTTTTTTCATTTTTTCGCCAAAATGAGCTTGACATTTGTCATTGTAATGACATAAATACACTTTCTATCTAGTCTATCTAGATACTTAACTATACTAATATTAAAAGTTAAAGAATTTGTTGAACGTGATAATCTCAGGAACTACAGGTAAGATTTAAAAAAAAAATGTATACTGTTGGATTGCCCATTTATCGAGGAAGACTATAGGCTATTTAACATCAAGCTACAACTAATAGGAGCGGTGCAATAATGAAAAATGTTGAAAAAACGGAGAAAATTTACGCAGACGAAGTTGCGCGGGTCAGCTAGTTAGTAGTTTAACATAACTTATTTACATTTTAAAGCAAGTAAACAGACCCCAGCACGTTCAGTTTGCAACACATAACACGTTAGTTTTTTCTACTTAGTTAGAGTAAGTTTTCTTGTTAATCCTCGCTAACTTGTGAACTTAATATTCTTGCATTAATAGCAGGTCGTTTATTTTTACTTTGTTCATTGTATTAAGTAGGTAAGCAAACAGTTACCTAGCAAATATTAATCTATACTAATATTATAAGCTGAAGACTTTGTTTGGTTGAATTAATAATATCAGGAACTACTGGTTCGAATTGAAAAACTATTTTGGTGTTGGGTAGCACGTTTATCAAGGCTATAGACTATGTATCATTACGCTACTATCAATAGTATCATTACTGAAAAATTAAGCAAAAATGAGGGTGCTGACGAAGTTGCGCGGGTCAGTTAATAATTTTTAATAAGGTTCCTTATTCTGCTTTCACCTCGAAGTTTGAAAACAATTTGAAACTTATTTTTTCCACAGATAAATACCTACCTACTGAAAGAGTCTAATGTTTAGTAGAAAAAAATTGACCCACTCAATTGCTATTCAATTTTAATTTATAGGTATTGCAAACAGACACCAAATAATGGCAAATAGGTAGGAGACCAGGAATGAACTTAACATTTTTCAAATGTCACGTAATACCTATCTCACTGAATTTTTTGAATATCTAAATTCCAATCAGCTTACATAATAGATTGGGCTTTTAGCTATCTATTAACACCAGCATAAATTAAATTGGTATTATAGATGTTGAGAAAATCGATGAAATTAACAGAAATGGAAATTGTTACAACCATCCCTACCCCTAGAGTTGGTGGTAACAGTCTAATAGGCTCGTTGTAACAATGTAAATAAAATTAATCAACTTTTTAAATCATAATTAATATTTATTTGTTCATTTTGTACCGGCTTATCTTCAACAATTCTAAACGATGTTGTCGTGAAGTCCTGAACACTAGCTGAGGAGATGGATGGAATGTGTAAACTATCAAGGGTTATTGATAGAATCGCTACATCTTTAACCGAGTTTATCATTGAATAAAAGATCATTGATATACGTAGCAAATTTAATTTAGAGGAGATGAAATAAATACTCGACCAGTATTGTTTCCCGCGTCGGTATTATTTCTTCGTATAAATACACAGCTTACTTACATTTTTTGTCTTTTTACTTTTATGATTTTATGTGTATTACATGCACCTAAATATAATTTGATGAATACCAGAAATAGATGTACAAAGACCAGGCTGACATGAATTCGTAGTGTCAAGAAATAATAAAGAATTTTGATTAGTAGGTACTCTCTGCGGCCAAATTCATTGTGTCTTTAGTAACTAAATCTCTACAAGTACTACTACAAAAAAAATATATAATAAAATATGCTTTGATGATAATCGGGATAAAAGTAACAAGTTATTACTTTTATCATTACATTTATAAAATAAGCACAATTGAAAAAAACGATCATATCATACGTTGGACTATTTTTGAGGCACAGTCTCTGTAGGTCCAAAACCTGAGGGCATAGTGCCATGAGCGCTAGTAAGGCATAGAGGGATTCAAAATGGCACTTAATGGTCATACACCCTTAAATGCAATGAATATAATAAGGTCATAAACATTGGTTACGTTCATCCCGCGTTATTTTCATAATTGGTGTATGAAAATAACCTTATGTACCATACCTTTATTGAGCATTAGAAAAATACACTTGATAGGTATCTCACTACACAATTAGAATTCTCTTCTCACTAATCAATTAAACCTTCTTGATAGCATTTAACGCCCTAGATTCCTTAGCCGGAGGACGCTTTCGGCGCCCCCTGACCAACGGCACCTGAAGCGGCCCATTCGTTCACCCTATGGATGGGTCGGCCCTGAATGGACAATCTCTAAGCAACATATCCGTGGACAGAACCGCGGGTAACACTTAGTAAAATTAATATTATTAAGTGCCCATTACATATTATTATGAGATAAAGGTACAAGGAAAAATAATACAAACTGTAAATAGCTATATAATTTTATTTACGTCATGTATGTAACATATTACATGATAGATAAACATATAGTTAGAGGACTTACACAGTCTAGTACCGAGATTTACCAAAACACAGCCAGGGCCCGCATTGAGTGGTAGTTTGTGTCCATTGGGTTTGTTCATTATTATAAAAGTAAGTCTCAACCTATCTAAATGGATACCTACATAGGTATAGTGATAACTTAGTTACTCTTTGTCTTCGGTAGGTTTTATTGACATATAGCCCAGGACTGCGCCATCCCTTTCAATTAAAACATCAACAATCAATCAAACAATAAGTCAATGGTAGAATTATGCGGAGATTCCTTCTCAATTCCTCTATCAGTTCCGTCAGTTCGCCAAGAACATCGACAACTCGTTGCAAACCTTTATGCTCTTTTTCAGGCAAAGGCCCTCCCGTAGGCCTTATATTTTCTATATTTCCTTAAACCCCATCAGAATTGCTGCTCACCTCCTTCGGCTAACCTTCTGATAAAGGTCCTATACTTTTCGCTGCCATGGTTTAACATTTTGAAATATTATAATAAGACCTCCTTTTAAAGTGATATAAAAATTTCGTGCGCAATTGTATTTATATAGTAGGAAGAAGCGTCATGTTGAAAATAATTTTCGCATATGTAATTTTTTCACATTTTTTCGCCGTACGGTTTAAGAGATAAGAAGGGGGTAGAGGGTCGCGATTTATTCCAATTTTGGAGCGATTACACGGCACGGCTTCACCGCGGGCATTTCATTCTTGTTGATTCATCTATTATAATTTACAGTCCACAACAAATAGTTTTATTTACTTAATAGAGTCCGTAAATACCTAAATAGTGTCATCGGCAACCACCCAGCGAAATCCCCCCCACCCCCTTAAAGGCCGGTACTGGTAGGGGCATCGCAAAGTTGATGTCGCCGACGCTTACATTTTGTTATGTTTTGTATATATGCACTATTGTTACATTTACATGCACCTATAGTGGATATCTATCAAAGAGAGATGGAAATTAGCATGTTGAGTATAAGGTTGAAAGAGAAATGGAAAGCTACAACAATTAGGAGCATCATTATAGTAGTAAATGTTAGTAAAAACACGAGCCCTGAAATGGAAATGGGCTGGTCACAGGAGATCACAAATATAACCATATTTGTGATCTCCTAAAGTCCAAGTTCCATTAGGTCCGTAACCCGCACAAATTTAATTGTGGCGTTCGTCGCGTGTTTATCTTTTTTGTAGTAAAACTTAAACCGAACTTACCGAATTTCTTCGTCACCGTTCATTTGCTTGCTTGAAAAACAATTTTAAAATGGCGGGATCTAGTTTTTTTTTTAATTTATTCTGTGCAGTTAATTATTGAAAGCATAAACATAACATAGCAACCCACAAAAATATAATTTTACACATGGAGAAAGAATAAATAATGTTACATGTTACATATGTGTATATAGGTATATTGCACTCAACAGAGTCTAGCGGGCTGCGCCCCGCCCACATATCCTTTTCTCTGTCATTAAAGAAACCAGTGTCAAGCGAACCGTTGTTTCACTCACCCGCACCTATACAACAGTGGCGACGAGGATTCTAGAAAACACGAACAAACATGGCGGCTACGTACTTCGGGATTTTGAATGCATTTGATCATGAATCGCAAGATTGGGATTCCTTCAAGAACCGCCTCAAGCAGTGGTACATCGCTAACGACCTAACGGGCGCAGAAACAGACAAGGCGGGTGTGAAACGCAGGGCGATTTTGCTTACGGCACTCAGCGACTCGACATACAAGCTTGCCAGCGACCTCGTGCTTCCAAAAAAATTAGAGGAAGAGGAGTTTGAAAGTATCCTTGATGCGTTGGACAAGCATTTTACGCCGAAGCGTCATGGTTTTGCCGAGCGTTCAACATTTTACGCGGCGACGCAGAGGTCAAATGAAAGTCACACGCAATGGGCGGTCCGGCTGCGTGGGCTAGCGGCTCACTGTGGATTTGCGAATTTGGAGGAGTCGTTGCTAGATCGTTTTGTCATGGGAATGACGAAAGGACCCGAGCGCGACAAACTTTTCACAAAAGACGTCAAGGAGCTAACGTTGGCGAAGGCAGTGGATTTAGCGGAAAGCGTGCGCTGTGCGCGTGCGGCCGCAGCGGGCGGTCCTACAGCGGTGGCGGCGTCCGACAGCGCAGTCTTCAAAATTGCCGACAAGCAGACGGACAGAGAATCCAGATGTGCGGTGTGCGGGTTTAAAAACCATAAAACGGTCGAGTGTCGTTTTAAGGACTTTAGTTGTCGCAAGTGCGGTCGTAAAGGTCATATAAGGCGTATGTGTTCTAATAAGGCATCGCGAACGGTGAAATACGTCGGGGCGAGTTCCGAGGAGGAAGGCGACGAAAGAGGTAAAGTCATTAATCATATTAGGTGTGAGTCAGATACGAAGCCAATGTCCGAGCGTATTCAAATTAACGGGTTGAATTTGCTTTTTGAAGTTGACAGTGGGGCGGCCGTTACTGCTATATCGGACAAGACGTATTACGATCATTTTCCGAATGTTCCCTTACTCCGTGCTACAAAAACTTTAAAAAGTTATGCTGGCGGTAAAATTATAACATTAGGCGTCATTCGAGTACCGGTGACCTACGTAGGTCACACACACACACTCAATGTTTACGTTGTGCGTAATGGCGGGCCCTCGTTATTGGGCAGAGATTTTTTCAGATTATTCAAATTACAAATATCCCCGATTAAATATTGTACTATCGCAAACGACAACATTTTAGACAATCTGGCTGAGGAATTCCCTTCTGTGTTTTCTGAGAAAATTGGGCGGTTCTCAAAATATAAGATTAGGTTGTCGCTAAGACCCGACGCCAAACCAATTTTTCGTAAAGCGCGGCCGGTAGCATTTGCACTACGAAACAAAATTGATAATGAGTTAGATCGCTTATTGTCGTTAGGCATAATAACACCCGTTCAGTATTCCGATTACGCTTCTCCTATAGTCCCAGTTCTGAAAAAGAATGGAGAAATCAGAATCTGCGCGGATTACTCAGCGACTATCAACAAACAACTCGTTATTGAAAAATATCCATTGCCGACTGTAGATGATTTATTTACAAAATTGCATGGCGGGCAACAATTCACAAAGTTGGATTTGTCGAGTGCTTATAACCAATTTGTACTTACTGAAGATGATGAAACACAAATGTTTACTTGTATAAATACGCATAGAGGTCTTTTTAAGTATACACGTTTAGTATTCGGGTTATCTAGTGCTCCCGCCATTTTCCAAAAGGCGATGCAAGGAATAGTATCGGGTTTGGATGGTGTACTTTGTCTGATGGACGATTTATTGATTACTGGTAATAATAGCACGGAACACTTAGTTAGATTAAAAGCAGTATTAAAAAGGTTAGATGATGCTGGCTTAACTTTGAGAAAAGATAAATGCGTATTTTTTCAAAATGAAGTTAACTATTTAGGTCACACAATTGACAAGAATGGTGTCCGGAAATCTCCCGATAAAATTAGGGCAATTCGTGACGCTCCTATGCCAACAAACATAAACCAATTACAGTCTTTTTTAGGATTGGTTAATTATTATAGGAATTTCGTGCCTCGAGCCTCGTCAATCCTCAATCCATTGTATCAATTATTGAATAAAAATACTAAATGGTTTTGGACGGATGCTCAACAACATGCATTTAATGAGATTAAACGTCACCTGACGTCAGACAATGTTTTAGCTCATTATAATCAGCACGCAACCGTTATATTGACGGTCGATGCGTCACCTTATGGTCTCGGCGCGGTGTTATCGCAAATAGACAGGGACGGACTCGAGAGACCTGTGTCGTTCGCGTCGCGATCGTTAGTATCGGCTGAGAAACGGTATTCTCAAATCCAAAAAGAAGCGACCGCTATAATATTTGGAGTTAAACGTTATCACCAATATTTGTATGGTAGGGAGGATCCGTTTATATTAAGAACTGACCACAAGCCCCTATTATCTATATTTGGGTCACATAAGGGAATTCCGGAAGTGACAGCGAATAGATTACAGCGATATGCAATATTTTTAGCAGCATATAATTACAAAATTACGTATGTAAAAAGCGCTGATAACGTCGCAGACTTTCTGTCTCGATCTATCGCAAACCCGGACAGTTCGAGTACGGGCCTGCAAGATGACGATCACATCAGCGAAGACCGCGCAGCGTACGTTAATTTTATTATAGATGGCGATCTACCTGTCACGCTGGCCCAACTACGCGAAGCCACTGACCGCGACGTAACTTTACAAAAAGTCGTGAAATATGTACAATTTGGCTGGCCGCGTAAAGTTAACGATTTAGACCTGAAACCGTATTATCAATGTAAAACACAGTTGTCTCTGGAGGACGGATGCCTCATGCGGGGTCACAAAATTGTAATCCCGAAAGAATTACGCCGAAAAATAGTTACCGAATTACATAGTTCGCACTTCGGTATAGTGAAAATGAAGTCTGAGGCGCGGGCGAGATTGTGGTTCCCGGGAATCGACGCGGCGCTCGAGAGCGAGGCACGCGCCTGTGGCGTGTGCGCACAGCTGCGCCCCGCGCCGCCGCGCGCCCCGCTCGCGCCCTGGCCTTATCCGCCGCATGCATTCTATAGAATACACATCGATTTCTTAGGACCTTTGTATGATCGCATGTACCTTATAGTCGTCGATGCTTTTTCTAAATGGGTAGAATGCTTCTCGATGAGGTCCACCATTTCGTCCGATGCAGTAATAGAGCGATTGTATGACCTAATGTCTCGAATGGGCGTACCGGCGATCATCGTTAGTGATAATGGAACATCTTTTACCTCCCATAGATTCGAGGAGTTTTGTAAAACTAACGGCATACGCCATATTTTTTCTCCCGTATATCACCCTAGCAGTAACGGTCAGGTTGAAAGCTCCGTAAAGATAGTCAAAAAAGGGATCAAAAGTATAATATTATCTTGCCCCGATCGGAAAAATTTAGATGTAAGAATAAACAAGTTTTTATTCGATTATCGTAACTCGACTCACAGTACAACCGAACGATCACCGGCTCAACTGCTGTATGGCCGGCAGCTTAGATGTAGGCTAGATCTCTTGAAACCGACTCCATCGCCTTCCTCATCGGACATTCGTACCACGGTAGTAAATAAACAATTGTTACAGCGTAAACATTATGGTGGAAAAAATCAAAAAGACTTTAACATAAACGAAGAAGTGCTGATTAAAAAATATTTAAATAAAAAACACTATTGTTGGGTTAAGGGAACTATAACCGGCAGAGAAGGCAAGGTAGTATACAAAGTTTACGTTCCGGAACTGGGAGCCTATGTGATGCGCCACAAAAATCAGATGAAAACATATTATCTGAATGAGACCCCTCTGTCGGACATAGACGAAGACGACATAGAGGTGGCTGCTACACCTGCACAGCAAACGTGCACAGACAACCCGTCAACGCGGGTAGTGTCTAACGCGGAGGAGGAGGAGCAGACGGCGAGCAGCGGCACAACCCCGTCCCCTGCTCCGGCCCTATCCGGATCTCCTGCCGCGGGAGCTGGGACCGAGTATGCGGTTGCTGCAGACGAGTCCGTGTCAGCTGCAGAGGAGTCAGCTGTTGCCGCGAACGAGTCGTCAGATGCCAAGGAATGTGAATCACAAAGTGTTGCCACTGCCTTAGAAAACTTGCCTTTCCCAACGCGATCAGTGTTAAATAGACGCAACCGTCCTCGCGTTAATTATAAACAGTTTTTTTAGATTGTAAGTGTTATATAAAGAGGGAGGGATGTTACATATGTGTATATAGGTATATTGCACTCAACAGAGTCTAGCGGGCTGCGCCCCGCCCACATATCCTTTTCTCTGTCATTAAAGAAACCAGTGTCAAGCGAACCGTTGTTTCACTCACCCGCACCTATACAACAACGTAAGACCAAAAAACTTTTAAAATTTTCGAAAAAAAAATCTAGGTAAGTATTTTTAATTGACCTATTATTGCCATTTCTGACCATAAACGTAACTCTAGCCAAGTAAACGAAGTAGAAGTTTTTTATATTATTACGTCGTTGTATACATTTAAAAGTATAGAAGGTACTTTAATAATAGCAAAAATATTTTAGTGGCGTGTTTATTACAATTCATTTTTAATTTGATATTTTCTACAAATCCATACTAATATTAAAAAGCTGAAGAGTTTGTTTGTTTGAACGCGGTAATCTAAGGACTACTGATCCGAATGGAAAAAATCTTTTACTGTTGGATAGCCCATTTTTCGAGGAAGGCTATATAACATCACGCTACGACTAATAGGAGCGGAGCAGTAATGAGAAATGTTGTAAAAACGGGAAAAAAATTACAGATGAAGTTGAGCGGGACAGCTAGTTAAATATAAATTATGGTAATTCGTATTACTAAAGCAACAATAAATGGCTGCAAATTAATAAAATTGCATTTTCTTAATCTGAAAAGACTCCTATTCTAATATAAGAAGTCACTTTAGTTAGTCAACCGATGAGAATGTCGGCCAGTACCGAATCGAACTCAGAACTGTCATCTGTCAAAGTGTCAAGAAAATTGATTTGTTGTGTGCAAAGTTGGAGTTATATTTATGTTCAATGCAGATCAAAAATAATAAAAAACAGGAAAACTAAACTCAAATGTGTTAAAAAAACAAATCGCAAGTAGTCGCCATCGCCCATACTACCTGTAGATAATCATGGCTAACGATAATTCTACTATTGGTAACTATCATTTCATTGATTACATTATTTTATTCAGTAGGATTTTATGGAGTTATTATAAAGTTTACAATTATTTACAGATGATTCAGAAATGCTCAAAGCACTCTATGACTTTGAAGCAACATTAGCAAAGACTCTTACTTTTTGTGAGGGCGAGTTTTTCTTCCTTCAACAGAGTAACGCTAAACAGCGGAATTGGTGGCATGTTGTTAATAGAAAAGGTCAAGTCGGCTTCGTGCCCTCGAATTACGTCGCCGCAGTCAAGGTAACGGACCAAATTCATTACTCCAATTAGTGTTGTATATACCTAAGCCCCGGGTTAATACCAATCTTCATCTGTTCATCTTTATAACAGGTTGAGCCAGAGTTCTATATAGGATTCTTGAACGATTGTATCAAAAGTATAAGTGAAAGCAGTGCAATGTCTCAAAAGCAAGAATTACTAGGCAAGTTGAATGAAAAGAAGAAGGAATTACTAGTAAAAACGAAACCTCTTTCAAAGAAGATGCAGGCGCCGAAACCGCCGCCGAGGCTAGATGACAGCACGCCACCTAATGGTGTGTCACCATCATTTGATTTGAGACCTGTTGTGTCCCAGCAACATGTTACTGAGGAGAGAGAGGTTCCTCAGTCACCAACTAAATCTTGTAATAGTGTGTCTAAAGGTAATCATTTGAAAACTATTATATTGAGAAGTGAAATTGGTCCATGTTTAGAATAGTAAAATAATAGCCATTATACATTTCTCACCCCAATTTCAAATCAGTTTTTTATGCTATCAAAGCATATCCACATAATTATATGACAAGAATATTACTTCTATGAAAAATAATTTAACAAACAAATTATAAATGTTATTTGTTTCTTAAATTATTTTTTAATGCCTTGGTGGTGAAGTACAATTATGTTTGACTACTTTAAAAGAGATTGTGGGTTCCATTTCCACATAGGACATCACTTTGTGCTATCCACACTTTGTTGGTTCAAGTCTCGGGTGTACTTGACAGGACTTGTAAGTTATTGTTATATTTTTAAATTGCAAAACTGACCTATTATTTCTTTATCTATCAAAATAAATAATAATAATATCTTGGGACAACTCACACAAAGCTATCTGATCCCAAACTAAACAAAGCTTGTACTATGGAAACCAGACAACTGATAAACATACTTATATATTTCTAAATACATACATATCACCCTAATATTATAAAGGCGAAAGTTTGTGAGTATGTGAGTGTGTATGTTTGTTACTTCTTCACGTCTAAACAGCTGGAGCGATTTTAATTAAATTTGGTATGGAGTTAGCTGACACCCTGGATTAACACATAGGCTAATAAACCACTGGCAACACCGCGGGGCACAGCTAGTTATAGATAAATAACACCCAGACACAATAAACTATCATGCTCAACACACAAAGTTTTATCCTGGGTGGGGATTGAACCCATAACCTCTTGCATAGCAGTCACATACACTCACACCGCGCCACAGAGGCAGTCAAAAGCACAATAATTGATGATTTTTTTTAATAGACTTCCTTAACAGCAATTTATGATACCCTATATAAATAATTCCAGACACAGGTGTACTATTTACCACTTGAACAATCTATTTATCACAGACTACATCTGTTTGCAGACAATGAAGATACGCCAAAGCCAGCAAATGTCAGTAAGATGTCTCCGCACCAAGTATCATCAGATACTGACAACCAGGATGACAGTCAAGACAGCAGTGAGAGCATTAAGCCCAATGCTATCTATGAGATAGTGCAGGCCGTGAGAAAGGAGACACAACTTAGTCATGACATGTCTAAGGTTGCTGTGGAAACTGTATTGATTTCTTTGAGGGTAAGTATGCCTCAATATTATTACTTGTGTACTGCTAAATATACTATGTGTACTACACTCACAAATCCAGAATTTTGTCTTGTCTCCACTGAGGACACTAATATTTTAGTTTGAACTTCTGTCCCATTGCACTATGACTTATAATGAATTAGCAGACATTTCAACAGCATTTTAACTAGTTTTGTCTTTGTTTTTCATTCCATTTTTAAAATAAATTAAAGAAGACAAAATATTTGCTAGTGAAACAAAAGTCATGTGCTGTTAAAACATATGCTAATTTATTATGAATAAGGGTGTAAGAGACCAAAGCAATGATGGGCAGACAGCATTGTGCAGGCAACAGGTAGAGATTAGATAGCCCAGGGCAAGGACAGGGAAAGGTGAAAAAGGTTGGGGAAAGTCTATATCCAAAATGGGTCCATATCCTAGACAACTAAACTTACTTTAGTTACTTTCACAAACAGTAGATAATAAGTACATCTTTGTAATACTAACAATGTTTGAAATATAAAATTAGGGGTTATGGAATAAATGGCTTTATTATTTAGTATCTGGATGATATGGTATTCTTTTATTAAACAATGTTTTCTAGCCTAGCTAGCTAGAAATTTATCGCCCCCGAAACCCCCCACATACTAAATTTCATGAAAATTGTTGGACCCGTTGCAGAGATTCAGTTTTTTATTATTATCCTGTTTTTTTTTTTGTTTTTGTATATCTTCTGCATGACTTTCCCTGTTAAATTATACTCATGTCTATGTGTCTTCTGTGTACTAAATAAATATCTTTCTTTTCTTTTCTTTTACATATTTATTAAAGTCTTAACTAAAAATAAAAACAATATACTATTCAAAATGGCCACCTTTGGCTTTTATACAGGCCTTTAATCTGTCTGGCCACGAATCTATGGATTTACGCACTGGGAAATTTCGCCACTGCTTGCTCCAGAGATTGTTTAGGAGACGTAATTTCGCCGTGTCGTTTAGAGCAAGCCATGTCCTCTAAAACTGACCATAATTTGTAGTCTAAAGGGTTGACGCCTGGGCTAGATGAGGACCAGTCTTCAGTTCTTATAAAGTCCGGAACGTTGGTTTCAAGCCAGGCTTAGGTAGTTCGTGCCTTGTAACCAGGTGCAGAGTCCCGCTGGAAAGTCCACGGTACATTTTTAAAAAGTGTATTGCTGAGAGGTTTCACAACACGATCCAAGACTCTCTTGATACACTGGCTGAAGTTTTCACTCCTTTTTCACAAAAATGTAGCTTTGTGACGCCTTGACAAGACACGCCCCACTAAACCATCTTTGACGCAGGATGATGACCACGCTGTACCTTTCCAACCACTTGAGCAGCTTCTTTAGAACTGTGAGCGTACACTTTATCATTTTGCTTATTGTAGTGCTCTTCAATCGTGATTCTTTTTTAATCGTTAAAGAGGATATTTTTGATCCACTCTCTTTAATTGTAAAGATTGATTTAGGGCATGTCCTGTATATCGACGATAAGCACCGAGCTTCAGGTCTTGTTTTATAATACGCGACAGAGTCCTAGCGGGAATTTTCATTTCTCGCGATAAGATTTTTTGCTTCTTAATGGGATTTCAACAAATTCTGACTTAAACAGCATTAACAGCCATTGTAGTTCTAACAGCACGCGGCCGCCCCCATCTTTTATGGGCTTCGATAGAGGAAGTCTTGTAGTAACTGTTGATAGTACGATATACGAACATACGGCTGATACCAAGCTTTTGAAGCGTCTGGAATATGACCGACGGTTCCATTCACACTTTGTGCAAGACGATCACCTCATTATTTTGAATTTGTTTATTATTATTAAAAGTTCTTTCGATTTCGCGCCATTTCACATATTTTTTCGTGTTCATTATCAAATTACAATATGAATTGGGGTGTTAACTAAAATAGAATTGCGGTGATCGCCTTGCACAAAGTGGGTATGGAGCCGTCAGTCATATTCCAGACAGCTAGTAATTAAAAAATATATATATAAAATTGATATTATATTCAGTAAGTAATATTTTTGTTATCAGGAATTCTTACCTGGTGGTGCAGCAAGGTCTATAATAGATGCACTGTTACGTGAGGCAAACAGCAACATAACATGCCCTAAGAATGCTATAAATGCTGCACCAGATGCCCTCCGTATGATGACAGCTCTCAACTCGCTATCCAAAGCAGCCAATGACGCCCAGCAGAGGGGTTGGGCTCTCCACGACGACGCCCATGATATACAAACGCAACTGCTTGAGTTGATATCTGTTATGGTAAGCTACCAAAAAATATTTAATGAAACCTAACCGCATGTCCTCTTACAGCTGTTAACATTAATCCTGCTAAAACAGCTAACGGCCGGTCTCAATAATCTATCTATCGATGGATTTGGCTACTAGAGCTATATATTTGACATAAGCTCCATACAAAATATGTCAAAGTTCTACCTCTAGTAGCCAAATCCATCAAAAGTTAGATTATTGAGACCGGCCGTAAGTTAAAATGACGGTTTTTCACTAAGATAAGTAATTGAGGCTAGCCTGACTGACTTGAATTTCCTGAATTCCTTTCTTATTTGACAAGAGTCTATTTCTCTGTCTCTCTCTTAGTCTCATCACAGAATGTATTTGAAAGGGGCAATGATGGGCATTATTTTAGTTGATTCCAATTGGCCTGTTGGTCTAGTGGTTAATGACACTGACTGCTAAGCTAGAGGTTGTGGGTTTGATCCCCAGCCATGATAAAACTTTGTGTGATTAGCATGATGGTTTATTCTTTGTCTGGGTGTTATTTATCTATAATATGTATGTATTTAGAAATATATAAGTATGTTTATCAGTTGTCTGGTTTCCATAGTACAAGCTTGCTAGGGATCTTGCTTGTGCTTAATTTGAGATCAGATAGCGTTGTGTGAGTTGGCCCAAGATATTATTATTATAAACTACCATGTATGTATATAAACTGTATGATCAGATGTGTCTATAAAATTACAGTGTGCAATGTATTAATAGGGTTAATTGGTTTCCAGTCGAATGCTGACGTTAATATATCGCAACATGTGTTAAGCAGCCATAAGTATGCCTATGTGACAACATTGGTGCAGTACTATCAAATGGAGACCAGATGGCCTCTGAGACAACTCCTTCTACAGGTAATATTCTTTTAAATAATGTTTTTTTAACTTGAGTTAGAAGAACTTAAGATTTTGGTTTGAGAAAGTAAGGGGGCTTGGTTCATATGACTAATGTTCTAATTTTAAAAATAACCAATTACCAGCTATAAATATAAACACTGAACTATGACCAGTTTGAAATATGTATGTCAAACTTAACTACGAAATAACGACTAAAAATCTGACCAAGTATGAATTAGAATCACATATTTTTCTTTTTTTTTAAACAAGCAATGTGGGTTGTAGATCCCGCATAACTAGCAATCCTGTTAACCCCTTCAGTTAAGCTCAATGGCTTGTATTAGGAGTGGGTTCACGTCAGTAGTATAATGGGTAGGATTCGAACACGCGGCCTCACGATTGCGAGACCGATGCCTTAACCATTAGGCTACCGCCGCTTATGATGGTACCATACTGGTTATAAAATCACAAACTTAACTTTTGCACAAGCAAAAGACTACAGATTCTAGTCAGCAAGTGCTTTTAAGATCAACGAAAAATAGAAACGAGGCAGTGTCATTCGGCCAACCGAATTAAAAGATAATTTTAGGAATAATCGAGTTTCTTTCGCTAAACATCGCAAAGTTATAAACAATTTACTGAAAAATAAGATAAGACATTTGTAAAAAAACAAACCTTTTTTATATTTTTCAGTTGAGTAATTGTTCATATATATCGGAGACTATAAGTTGATCTGAAAAGCAGTTGTTGACAATACTATTGTAATGATGCATTTCCCTGTCGGTCCCAGGCGTTCGGCGTGATGTGCGGCCTGGAGCGCACAGCGCTAGCGACGCTGGCGCTGTCGGCGCTGCCGGCCGAGATCGCGCGCGACATGCGCGACAGCCGCCGCGCTGTCGGCAGGCTGTCGCACTCCGCGCTGCTGCTGTCCATGGTGCTGTCCATGGGGGACAGTCTGCCTATCACGCACTTTGGTATGGTATACATGTGCATTTGGCTTTGGCTGTTGCATTCAGGATCACTTACTACTAGACAGTGGTTAGTGATCTTGACTGCTAACGGCCGGTCTCAATAACCTACCTATCGATGGATTTGGCTACTTGATGTAGAATTTTGACATATTTTGTATGGAGCTTATGTCAAATATATACCTCTAGTAGCTTAATCCATCGATAGTTAGATTATTGAGATCGGGCGTTAGCCAGAGATTCACACCCATGATGAACCTTGTGATAGTCATGATTGTTTCTTCTGTGTCTAGGTGTAATTTTATCAGTTGTATGCTTGCCATAGTATGGGTTCTCCTAAGTTTCGGATTATAAACACTTATCTTTAACTGAAGCAAAATACTACACTTGTGAAAAGTCGATTCTACATTTACTTGTAATGCCTGTTCGCAAACAATAGGTAAAGCCCGAGAAAATAACAGGCAATAAAAACTCGTGACCACTTTTTTTAAATTGCCAATGTTTTCAATGATTCTCTGTTTTAACTTAGTATTCTGAGTGTGTTATAAGGTGAAATCATTATTTAATTGATGAAAGGTCAATTAAGGACTGAACCCAATAATTAATATAAGTGTTGTTGTCTTGTTAATTGTGTCAAGGAGAACACAATAAAAATGTATAATTATGATGAAACCAATTTTTTTAACCCAAATGAGCACAACAGCTTATCAAATGCAATCATCATCAATGAAGCTAATCAAAATCTAGTATAAAGGCACAGTAATCCTATAGGAAATTTGCAATATGTTAATCTCAGCTACCTCCTTATTCTCACCTTCCACAAAATCATGTCAATTTATTGATCTGTTAGAATTTGAAAACCATGCCAAAACATTTAATATACAGTAGGATCAACGTAACTAGGCCGGACTGAAGTAGGCGACAAGTGGTTGCGCAGATGCATTTTTTGGAAGTAAATGGTGACAGGAAGCGGGGGGCGGGTCGGTAATTAAACCAAGAGAATTAGAGATGCGATTACGCATTACATTGTCATAATTAGTATTACTAACTCATGTTTTTTTGTGATTATTTTCGTAAAGAAATTGTTTTTCAAAGTTTCTTTAGTATTTACTGTAACTGTTCTAAATTTAAACTTTTATGAACTCATTTAAATAGTGTTTTTATATTGTTGAATTAAAATGTTGTTAGTATTTTTAATCGATTAAACATATTTAGTCGTTTTCGTAAGTAATTTTAGGGTCGCATCTCTATGACATGCGCGAAAGTGATAAAAACCTAACTTCAATCCGGTCAAGTTACGTTGATCGTACTGTAAGTGCAAATTTAATATTTTTACAGAACAACTTGGCGAAGATTTCGCAGAGTTTGTATTGGAGCTGATAGAAGATCCGCCAGAAACTGACGTAGACGAACAAATACCTGATCTGTTCCTAACATTGCTGTTGGCCTACAACCTACAGTTTGACAACCCCTATGAAAATCTCCTGCTTAATGCATTGGAAAGAAGAGATATTGCGAAAACTTTTTGCGAAAAAGTTCTGCTGCTTCTTAATCGGGAAGGTAACAATCTATATTTCGACATCTACACTTAAAAATATAATAAATCGTGTTGAAAATTATATATACAGGGTGTAACAGAAAGGTGTGGTCAAATTTCGGCAGCGGATTGGGTATGTTATCAGTATTGCACCTACAATGGTGCCATAGCTGGTTGCATTATTATTACACAGTTATAGCATATTCTTTTTATCAAAATTCAGTAGTGAAAGGCGTATGGCATAAGAATTATACCTCCCCTGGTATAAAATTCGATTGGATTAATATAGAATAGAACTTTTTAAGTCATACTTTTTGTTAATAACTTTTTTATTTATAAACAAACGAATGAAAAATAATAAATATTTTTTTAGGGTACGCCGATTTTAATAAAATTAGGCATGTGCACTCAGTATCATGGGCACATACCAACCCTTGAATATGACCACACTTTTCTGTTCACCCTGTATAATGAAGTACAGGGTAAGAGCCGTGGGCTAAAACTGGTATAATCATACAACATTATTTTTTAAATGTCACTCCTTACTTAGATAATTGTCCCAAAATCATGGACACGATTTTGAAATAGAAATAAAAAAAAGCCGGCCAAGTGCGAGTGGTACTCGCTCAATGACGGTTCCGTACTAACATCGATCAACACGGGAATCTTTCTAGACACACGGCACTATATCAACCAAGTTGCAAAATGCGACCGTGGTTACACGAAGCATTTCTTCTTGTTTGCCCAACAAAAATGGCTCTCAAGTTTCAAATTTTTCTATTTACATATGCGTCCGTGTTTGGGTCACAGAAACACATATGTGTACTAAATTTGAACTTAATCGGTCTAGTAGATTCGGTGCATATTGGCTGTGACAGACGGACAAACAGAAACACGAGTCATCCTATAAGAGATCCGTTTTTTTTTTTGATGTATTTCAACAGTCATTTATTTACATCATATCAACCCATATGATGTCCCACTGCTGGGCACGGGTCTCCTTATTAGAACCTACTTATTGTAGATGCTGAGGGTAATTGCTTTAATCACCACGCTTGGCGAGCGGGTTGGCGATCTCAGTAAGGCTTTAAAAAGTACGCAGAGGACGCTGCTGCCCGTCTTCCGGTGTAACATCCCTTAATCGCCTTGACGACACCCACAGACCACACGGCTTAAGAATATTCACATATAAAATTGTAATTAATATTAATAAATCCTAAATGATCGTTTCAGAGGACCCTGTCCACATTTTCGACCACGAGCCTGCGCCGGCGCATGCGGTGTTAAAGCTTGTTAATGATCTGTTCACTCGCAAGAAAACCGCGGATCATTTCTACACCAATGATGTCAAAGTTGCTATAGACATCATTGTCAGACAACTGGCTGACCTCTCGCCTGGAGATGAGGTAAGATATATTTTTAACATTTTCAATTATCTGTGTGTTAGCCCATTTATCGAGAAAAGGATGACTCATCATCATCACGCTACGACCAACAGGAGCAGAGGAGCAATTAAAAATGTTGCAAAAACGGGGAAAATTTACGCAGACGAAGTTGCTCGGGTCAGCTAGTGTACACATAAAATTGTACGCAAATATATGACATGATAATATATACATATTGTATTTGTAAAGTCTTTGGCAAGAAATGCCTATAAAAATTACTTCAATATATACATATGACTATTTTTATAGGCATTTCTTGCCAATTACTTTATAAATACACTAATTGCATTTTTGAAAGATAGAAAAAGAATGACCCGAACCCGAAACTTCCGTAAGCCAAAGCGGGGCCGGAATTGAATCACCTATCTGGACTAACTAGACCTCAAATTTCTCTATCCTTTCATACTCGGGTTCGATTCCTGGGTCTGGACTTCAAATTTTTGCGTTCCGAAAACATTGATCAGATTGTGATGAAACTTTAGCAGAATGTTCTTGGAAAGCCGGCGAGTGTTTCTGGCTTTAAAAGCCACAGAGAAGCGTGGCCGAGTTCACCTAATTTGTTTAGAAAATGAATGCGTAGAAAATTAAAAAAAAAGAATCACACTTTTTTATCGGGTTAAAGAGCAGCCTATATGCTATTCCAGACTAAAATCTTTGTACCAAATTTAATCCAAATCCGTTCAAATTTTCGCAGATTATTCTTTTAACAGATAACTAGCAATGTGGAATTGTGGGTCCCACATTACACAGGTCCCACAATCCTGTTAACCCCTCCAGCTAAGCTGAATGGCTTGTGTAAGGGGTGGGTTCACGTCGGTAGTATAATAGTCTCATGGCTACCACCGCTTACTATTGTTATGTTCGCCTACAGCGTCGACAGCAATACTTAAAAATCCTGCAAGGCATCATCCGTAACACCGATTACGGATCCCACGTGCATCGCCGCGATGACCTGCTGCGCTGCTTCGCGCGGATCTTCTGCGAGGAAGGTGAGACCAGCCGCGAGGACCAGGCACTGGTACGAGCCATATCTAACGAGTTCCCACAGTACTTTAAACCTTAACATGTTAACACTACGGTCTATTGTCGAATGCCAGTGCCATACTATGACGCGAAGAATGCTAATTATGATTGGTAAGCGTCAGAGGCGAAGGGTTCAAATTTTCCTAAGGTATAACTACTGACGGTTTTTATACCTATAATATTAGATAACTACAATTCAAAGGAAAACCGAAAAGAATCGTTATCTAAGGACCCTACGCCACTGGTAAGCTGTTATTGCAGTTAGTAAGACATGATTGAAAGGATGTCTACGTCGTTTGAGACGGTTGGAGCTTTGTCGATTTCCTGTATTTAGATTCGATTGTTAGATTCGTAATACTTTTAATCGATTTCGGATGTCTTAATGAGATTACAGGTGTTATATAATTTAATTTTACCGTACTATTATTAACTAGATATCGCGAGCATTTGTGCAATAAGTGCGTTGATATAAACGTGAGAAACCTCGCACCTGAGTAAGAAGTTATTTCAATGATTGTAGAGAGCGCAATCGATATGTTAAACGATTGTCTAACTCGGGAAAAAGTATTCAAATGATGCGATCGAATTCAAATGCTCGCAGTGAAGACGCACCTAAGTCAAGTTCAACTTTGTGTGATAGTTAGGTAGATCTAAAATTATACGTAAAATGTTCTTTGAACGTTGCTTAGACTTCGACTGAATGGGTTATAATTGCTTTGCAGCCAAATGTTTTATTCTTCCTGATAATGTTATTATGTAGTTTTAAGCTGAGGCACAATTTGTAGTATACATATTTTGCATGCCAGTTATATTTGCACTATGATCGGCGTCGAATAAGAGCCGTTGAAATAATATTCATGAAACAATTTGCTATTTTAAATTTAGTTTTGATCTCTACTATGCAATATAATAAAATAAACGTCAGCTGTCGACATAGCTTGCAATCTTGGTTAAAAAAAATGGTTGTCTGTAAAGTCGGTTTTGCGGATGATAATTTTACGTGATAACGTCATAAGAAAACATTCACATGTCGCTGCAATCGCCATTATCATTGATGACATTGTAATAAACAACCATATTTGTGACAGCTTTAGTGGACCCGAGCGCACTTCAGGCTATCAGCAGGCGGAACGTGACGGACTGTTACAATTTTTCGTGCGTGCACCCGGTTTTTCATTTTATATGACGTTATCACGTCCAAAAACTTGTAACTATGCCAATTAATTAATTAAATATGTCTTAAATAGCCACGGACACTAGGAATAAATATTTTATCGATTTGAAAACGTGTAATAACCATTTCAACAATCGGTTTTGGCTCTTAATATAAGAATAAGCGCTTGAAATACCTTCTGCTGTGGTTATTATCTGTTAAGTAGTTACAAATAGGAATAAATAATTCCTTTGGCAAACAGTGTGACTCCAGCCGCGTCTCGCTCACTATGTCGGCAGCTTAATTAAACAAAAAATATCGATAAATTAAAATATATAAGTATTCATTCTTATAAAGAACAGTATTTACAATGTATTTACATGTATTAATTATCTGACCTAGACTCAATATTGTACTGAATCGTAGGTTTTATTTGCCTTAGTGTGTAAGAATTTCGCTTATTACATTATTATTAATATGTAGGAGATTTGCCATCATTCACCAAAGATATTAGAACTTCCTCATGCAACATGCTCATTTAAACAGTCAATTAAATGCTTTAAGGTATGTCCGATCATTCCGATCCAGAATATGCATACGAACATGTATTTATTTTTACATTCCGCTGTTAGCATTTCGGCCTAACGTATCTGTTTAATCTAAATGGGTTATTTATTTAAGTGTGGCGAACCGATCAATCGAATGTTGTTTATTAAAACATGCGTGTGTATTAAAACATTAACTACAAATATCATCACAACGTTGTTCTAATGCAGGCTAATAAAAAAAAATATAAGTAAGTAATTAGTCCTTTCGCTGTACTTTAAAACATTTTGTTTATGTAGATAATTGGTTTTTAATCGATTATGACTGTGCCAAGACGTTTGCATTTTTTGCTCAGTATTGTTAAGGCACTAGTGACATGGACACTAAGATGCACACAGTGTAATATAGCAGCATTATACACTACGCATAAACGAAGTATAAACTAGCACCCAGTTTTTACATAAAATACTTTGGGTTAACAAAATAAGTTCCTGTGTGTGGTTTCGGCCTAAGCCTGCTCTCTAATTATGTGTATTTTTTTTAAATGTTATAAATGGCCCATAGTTAAAATTATTTTAGGTTTAGTTTAATGTATTTATTTTTGGCACTATAATTGGTCTCTCTATTTTTGTTTTTAATACAAGTGCTATGAATACTACTATAAAGTATTATATAAGTACATATTTTTTGAATTTGGCCTAATTTTGTAATGACAAAGGTTACCCCATTACATGCGTTATGTACTTATAAAACAGAAAATATTTTTCTAGTCAACATTATCATTAATGATATAAAATCCATATACCTAATATAAAATTTACAGCAGTCTTAGAAGGTAGTATATTTAAAAATATTTACTTAATCTTTCAATTAAAAGTAATAAAAATAAAAAATATTTCTTATAAATATCGATGTCTTCAACATCATTCATTGTTAGCCATGCGTTACTTAGAGGGTTTTAATGAAATCAATATTTTAATAAAAAATAACAAAATAGCCATAACATAAAAAAAAATGTAAAAATACATTTTTTTATATTTCCATAAATAAACATAAATTACTTATTTTTTAAATTATTTCGAAACAGTAAATAGACTTGAAATTACCATGAAATAGCTTTTTACCGCGTATATTATTACCGTCATGTACGTAATAATTATATATATATATATATATATAATGATATCATGGTTGCTAGTCGTTTATCTTCATGTTAATGTATTTCATCTCGACCAACATTTCAGGGTGTCAGTAGAAAAATATTATAAAAGAATATTCATTACTAGAATGTACATTAATTTTAAGTGCAAGATAATGGTATATTCGTTTGCACAAATAAATGTAGTGTGGAATATTTGTTGTCCTCTAAATTTGGAATGTATGGAATGTTAATTATAATAAGATTTACTGTTTAACTATTTATATTTGAAAGTTATTTAAAACATTGATGTATATTGTAATGTTGGCCTAAATCAAATTTTAGTGAGAAAATTGTACTATTTCGGTTCTGAGATGCTCAAATCGAAGCCAAATTTTATTAGATTGTTTTTTTTTTCTCGGTACAGTTTAGATAACGTTTGCAAACCAGAATCATAAACAACAAAATTAATGTTATTATTAAAAAAATCAAAAATATTGTATGTTGCTTGTTGCCATATTGCAGAATCTTATCTAATTTGTAATAAAAATATACCTTAGATGGGGTGTATGATTTTGAAAAATAAATGACCATTATTCGTTTTTGTGACAGCTATATCTATTTGTATTAATTGATAAGTAAAAAAAGGAATAATTCTAGTCGAAAGCCCCAATTTAGGTAAATTAATTTTAAGACTTGGCGATATTATCAAATCAAATGCATAACATTACATAAAACAAAATGGTTTTATTCATAAAAATAGTGCTAAATACTGTTTGGACGTAGCTAAGGCCAAAATTGGTACAATCGTTTTCGAAAATAATATTTTAATCAGTATTGTCTCGTTAGCTTCTTTGCGCAAATTATCTATACTTAAATAAGTATTTATTCTTATTGAATGCTCTTTATTATTGATATTTAGAATGAAGGTTGTCAACATACATAAAATAAAACATATTATAAAAATATTTGTTTCTTTTATTAATTTTACTCGCCAATGCTTATCTTGATTGGATCCTAACCTCCATACAAACAGATTTTAGTATCAATAAATTTAAATCTTTATTCTATAATAATATTGTAAAGAGGGAAGATTTGTATTTTTGTATGTAACGAAGAAACTTAAAAACTACAGGACCGATTTTAAAAAATCTTTCACCATTAGAAAGCTACATTATCGGGGAGTTACAAAGGCTATATTTTATTGTCAAAATATTGAGATCCCTACGAAAATTGCAATAATGTAACTAAAGGTATAAAAACTATGATATGACACCCGTGCGAAGCCAGGACAGGCAGCTTTTATATAGGTACACGAAATTAACCTACATTTTTTTTTTCAGGTCGTGTTGGTCGTGTTTTTCGTCAGAACTTGTTAAAATTGTACTAAAATTCTGACAAACATAGTTGACCTTTTTGTGTGTGTCGACATTACGGATTCTCTTTTTAAGGTTTCGTAGCCAAAATGGCAAAAACGGAACCCTTATAGTTTCGTCATGTCCGTCCGTCATCCTTTAAATAGGTCTTTTAAAAATAGTTTAGGGGTTCGGAAGACGTAAAGAAGAAGAAGAAGAATGGTAAACCTTCTGGTAAGCTTTTCGGTTTTGATGAAATACTAGCAGAACTTTGGAAAAAAGCACCATTACATTACATTACATAACAAGCTTATTTGACCTTATTTTGACCAAAGGAATGCCGGAGATCTATTTAACTTCTCATACCCTTAAGATCTGGGAAAAAGTGATAGTAAAGAGAAGCTCATCAACCAAACTCACCAAACCAGTGCGGCTTCACTGCGGGGGTCGGCACCACCGATGCGGTACACACTCTAAAATATTGATGAAGGATTCGCATAATATGGTCTTTATAGATCTGAAAAAAACTATAGATCTGAAAAAAGCTTTTGACCGAATACCTCGTCAGCTCATATAGCAAGCACGCATTTAGAGCACAACAAGTACCGGAACAATACATTAATATCGTACGAAACATGTAACGTAACCACCCGAGTCGTTTCACCTGGCCGCATAAGTGACAGCTTCGAGGTAAAAGTCGGTGTTCACCAGGAATCTGCCTGGAGATCTGCCTGCTTTATTAAGCAGCAGGGGGCTCCAGGCCGCCCTGGTGAACACCGACTGTAATGGTAATGTAGTCCATGACGGAATACCGTCAAAAATCTTCAAAAACCGGCTCCATACCTTATTGTATGCGGATGATGTAGTCCTTGTGGAAGAGTCACTGTCAGAACTTCAGACGAACGAGAAGCATGGCGATTAGCACTGGAAGGCAAAGGCTTAAGAGTAAGTAGGCAGAAAACAGAGTACAATTACTCCGATGGTGATTGCACTCACATACAGTCGCCTCCTACAATTGATGGAAGCTCTTTGATTAAGCATTTATTTAGGATCTGATATGTTCACGAAGGCTTGAATACGGAAAACAATTTGCAGAATAGAATGAAAACCGGATGGCTTAAGTGGAGGTCCCTTTTATTGGCATTTTTGCGTCACCAAGAACCGGGGAGTTCTTGGTGAAGCAAAAATGCCAATACAAACAAAAGGCAAGGTTTATAAAAGAGCTGTGAGACCTGCTTTGCTCTATGGGTCAGAAGGCTGGGGTGTGAGAGTTTGTGAGCAACTACTTGGACTAAAACCATATCCAAAGACATAAAAAACGCTAGGTCTAACGCTTACGATGACCCAAGACCATAACATATGGCGATCGAGCATCAGGAGGGTCGTCCACAAATAGGAAACGTGCCAGGGGAATGATGATTGAAGTGTAAAGGTTTATCCTTAAAATTTGTTTGTAATGTATCTAAGACCCTTTCATGATCTTTTTTAGATTACAATTAATTAATAAGTAATTTTACACCAGTTCATCCCACCAGTTTCACTAGTAATCAAACTTAGAATTTGTAGCACACTAGGTATATGTTCTTTAAAACCCAATTATTTTATTAGCGTGTTTCAAAATCCCCACGGATCCCAACCCATCGAGGGCACGACAGGTGGATATGTCGGACTCGAACCGACTAAAATATCACACGTTCTTACGTCTTGTAGATTCATTGCCGGAGATGAGAGTGTCCCCTACGGAATAGTTTCCTTCACCTGCGGCGGACCTTGGCCAAGTTTGAAAACGACAGGCCGTCGTTCTCAAGCCAACGATATCATTGGGCGGAGATCGTTTTCTGCCCTTTGTCGAGCGGTGCGGCTTCTGCGGGATGGAACAATGCTGGTCCTCTATGTTCTTTAAAACCCTTGGATTTTACCATACCTTTCGAGTTAGGTCGAACAGATAAGTTTCATTTATATTTAAAGAAGGAGAAATAAAACAACTTTTAAATATTACAAGTATTTAATGTACCTTATGAATGCCGTATAAATATTTCAAAATGTAAAACAGTGATAAAATTCATATTTTAACCAATATAACTGCAATCAACTTAACTTAGTATGCGAAATTATATTTCAATATTTGAAATAATTACAATTGGAAATAGTATGAACTTATCTATTATTTGCAACATATCTACGAATACAACCGAAAACATCGTTACAATATTATTAGCTATTACATCATTAAGCAGGTACCACATTTAAATCTCTTAGTGCATTTTCAAAATGAAATAGGAGCTTCTGTTAATTAGTGATCAATATAAAATTGTGAATAAACTTTGTTACTGTCGGTAACAAAATCTGACTCGACTGTACAAATGGGGATTATATAATAATATAAAAACTTGGCCCCAGATTTGAAAGGGATCCACAAAAACTAGAATATTTTTTTAAATTTGTAAATATTTTTTGCAAAACTCATAGCAAATCCTGTAATTGAATACAAAAGGACCTACTTATGAATGCAGTCTTAGTACTGATTGTATATTTATCAAAGAATGTTAAAACACTTCGAATGCTTATATGGAATGCAATTTTATAAAATTGAATTCTTATATTAGTTTAGTATAATATAATAAAATGAAAATAACGCGTCGCTGTCGGTACCCCTCGTATAAAATAAAACACGTTGAGCATTATCCTACAATTATCGATAAACATGCTACTTGTATTATGTAATACGCAGTAATAATTGATTATAACAAATATATGACCACTCGACTTTTTACACCGAATTTGGCAACTTGGATGAACACGTGTCTTAAACAATATGTATCATTATATTATCTAAATGTTAACGGTATCCAGTATTTAAATAATTTGGATGTTTCTTAAATTTTTACTAGAAGTTTTAACCTTTTATTTTTAAATATATATAAAAGAGAAAGTTGGTGTATTTAAATTCTAGTAAAAACTTTAGAAATTAGTTATTTTATGCCAATGTCGTATATTGTTTTTTTATATTTTGATAGGTACGGTACATGTATTTCTTACTGAATGTCGTAAATATTTACTAAATGGTATTTTGCTACTCGATCACATTCTACATCTATCGAACACTCTCACATTACATTAAATTAGATTAAAATTTATATACAAGTTACATCTAATTCATCTTAACTATTCAACCCTACGTAGGTTAGTTTGATACAAAAAGTATCATGTGTATGGCCTCTGACTTCGTTTGTAAAATTGTTTTTAACAAAACAGAATGGGTAGGTATTTTGGTAGTGATTATGTTTTGACAATCCGTTACATCCTTTTGATTTTGCTCCATACTTAGCTTACACGGCGAGGACTGACCTAACACTAGTACGCTAATAATTATATTTTACCACAGAACAGCGAGTACAACGTTGAAATGGAAATGAATGCGTCTCTGGCTAGTTGGGTACATAGCAGAATATAAAATTCCTTCATCTCCAATTCAATTATAATTAATATTCGTAAACTGCTTCCATTATTAGCTTATATTAGCTAGGTACTTACTTAACGCTGTTTATATTCGCAAAGAAATGAAAACGACTACAGTTCCAATATCAGTCGAATAAATTTTGACTAAGACGGAATCAACTCACCCATAATATTATTTAAAGATCTCAAAATGGAATAACGCACAACCCCAAGAACAATAATAATAGATAATAATGTCCCACAATAGAATTTGTATAACCTAAAGTTAACAAATTGAGCTAAACAATATAATTATATATATATTTAATGGATTAAATAGATATAAACTCCTTAAAAAAATGGAGTATGTTTAGGGAATAAATACCTACCTAGGTAGGTACCTATGTCTTTTATTGCGCTAGAAAATCACCAATACGGAAAACTGGAAGAAATACATTGTTATTCGATTTTATGCATATGATATTATTACTAGTCCAATAGTCCATACCTACTCGACAGTCATGGTGTTTTCGCGCGTTCGAGCATAAAAACGAACTTATGTTTGGTGACAAATTGCCTATTCAAAACTCCGAATTATCTTACCAATAGATTGAAGACAAACTTGATTTCCTATAGGTATTATTTATTTACCTGATGTCACACTGATTTAACTGGTGTCCCTGACGTGACAAACGAAACTGATGTGTCGAATCTTAACAAAAAGGACACTGAAAATATGTCTGCCCGTGGAAGATTGACGAGCAAGCGTGATGAATTTTAATCATTCTTGGCATTCTTGTACAATGCTTTTTTCAAATGTGCATAATGACATTAAGAAGCCGGTCTAACTTAGAACATTTCAGAATAAATTTTCGTACACTATTTTCTTCAAATTATTGATTTACTACAGCTACTTGAGAAATTACTTGCTGAATCAAATATACCTTTAAAATTCATATTTCACACTCGTCAATCTGAAATAATTTGCCACCAAACTAATGAATTATTGCTATGGCTGTTGTTATTGAGCCGAGTGTTTAGCTGGGATGTTGCGCAGCCACCTTGCGGAAGCGGTAGCCGCCGGTGCCGCGGACGGTGTACAGCACCACGATCGCTACAGCCACCACCGACATGCCGATGGCGTTGATCACGATCGCCTCGTTCGGCAGGTTCGGGTAACCGTCGCTCCTGCACACCGCATGCCCCGGGTTAGTTTCATACTATAGTAATGGCGTATATTCGTTCTTTTTATTTCACAAGACTCGCAGATAGAGAACATTCAATATTAAACTTAGTACCGTCTAATAGTTTTGAATATGTAAATAAATATCTATAATATAGTCGCATTCAAAAAGCGTAGTAGCGACTTATGGTGTCAGTCAGTGATGTTTTAAGTAAATAGGTGGAGATAGGTTACTTATACAACATACGATCTTTAAATACGGCAAACTAATGCACACATACAGTTGGATCAACGTAACTTGACCGGATTGAAGTTAGGTTCTTATTACTTTCGCGCATGTCATATCTCTATGACATGCGCGAAAGTAAAATTACTTACGAAAACAATTAATTAAATTTAATCGATTAAAAGTACTAACAAAATTTTAATATTCAACCATATTAAAATATATTTAAATATATATATATATATGAGTTCATAAAAGTTTAAATTTTGAACGGTTACAGTAAATACTAAAGAAAGTTTGAAAAACAATTTCTTTACAATTTCTTTTTCTTTATAAAACATGAGTTAATAATACTAATTATGACAATGTAATGCGTAATCACATTTTAGTTACCGCCCCCGCCCCACGCTTCCTGTCACCATTTACTACTAAAAAATGCATCTGCGCAACCACTTTTTGCCAACTTCAATCCGGTCAAGATACGTTGGTCCTACTGTAAATAACCTATATATTGCAATGTTGCTATTATAAAAAAGTAGTAAAAGTAGGAAAGCATGATTTAATTATCACGAGCGAAAAAGAGAAAAGGTAATCCTCTGCTTTCACCTGTTGATGCCGGCGTTGCGACACTGACATATAAAAAGAAGTCAATTGTATAGTATTTAAAGTGCCGCTTTCTGGGCTTTTGTAACCTATCTACACTTTTTAACTTAAAACATCAATGGTGTCAATGTTCAAAAAATAAAAAGAACGAATATTCACCCTGACGTGTGGACCCAAAATCATGTTAAAGGAAAAGTTTAGCTTTACATCTGGTATCATTTCAAGTGAATAGTTATTTTGGGCAAAATCTGATCCACTGTTAAATTTCAATAGGTAGGTTAATATTATTAATATACTATATAACTAAGCAAAATATTACTAAAAATTGGGTTAGCAGGGATTGCATCATAAGAATATAATCTGAAAAACATAACAAGTAGTTATAATTAATGTGGTCATTGTTAGTTAAGGTTCGTGGTTATATTAGCCCCATATTTTCCTGTCGAAGTGCTTTTGTACTAAAAATAATTTAAGGAAGGACAATTAAATATGTGCCTATGTAATAATAGCAACAGATAGATACAAGGAAACATGCAATACAAGCACTAAGCAAAAACAAAGCGTTAAGCATACAAATTACAGGTATAGACTTGCAACGCAAAATGAATCTTTTTGCCAGAAAAATAAAATTAAAATTCAATCGTATCTTAATTTATTTATAATGCAACAAACATACAGTGTCTTAAATTAATAAGTAATTATTATAATCTATTTTATACTTAATAATCTTATTTTTTTTACTTCTACTTAACGCCTATGTAATTATTTGATCTGATACAGATCAAAGCTGATAAAGCCTCATCATGTCTGTAATATTATTTATTTTTAAAATCTCATTTAATGTAAGGAAATATCTAAAATACTTGCATTGAAAAAAAAAACTGTTTGTAATATTTGAAAACGAATAAAATTTAAAATAATCCTTGCGATGTCATGTTAGGTATTATTAGTTTTAGACATTAAGGGCTAAAGCACATATTCTACTTTTAGCATCGACGACCTACAATAATTTACCTAAGATTTACGATTTACGCATGACTTGCTAGTCATATTCTTGATAATAAAAAACTTCTTGGCACATCTGAACGCTTTAATCCGCACATACATAGACACTAACTAAGTTACTACGAATATATAGCTTTTTAGACGCTCAACGTAATTTTTTGGACGCAGTTACGAGCTCGTAATAAACATGATGCAGCTGTCGGTAAATCGCACAATTGAAATGCTGACGACGACGCTAAAGGTATCATATGCGCATTGACCCTAAAATTAGCTGCCATTATCAAATAACTTTGCTCTTACTATATTTATAAACAAACTATAAAAATGCAAGTAGCAAACGCATCAACATTAAAATGTATGATTGTTTGATCGGTTTTTTGTGTTTAGATATCAGAACCATTGATTTACAAGATACATATACCAAATATAAAAATATATTTTACACATCTACTTTATTTAATTTACTCAGAGGAATAAAACCAATGGTTCTAAGATCTAGTGAAATATTCCAGTCTAAAGATCTACTGAAGCTCGTATGTGTTGGTCGCGGGACTCCGGCCTGCGGAATTTATTCCTCGACAAGATATACATGACGACTGCCAGTATGGCGATCATGGCCACTCCAATCGCGTTGATGATAATGCCCTCATCCACCATCCCGCTGTACCTCTCCGCGCTGTGAACACATACACTTACAAGCAACTCACACAAGCAAAACAAGACAAATGCTCAACTAGAACATGCTACATTAAACAAAGAAAGGTACGTGCTTAACAAAAAGTAGTGCAGCGCTTGACAAACACATTGCTAGTGCACCATGGTGCTCTTTTATCTATTTAGCATGCTTTAATAACTATATAATCAATTAATTGATAATTTTACTGATCTTTTCAATAAATAAACTAAACTTTGTGATGAAAAAATATAAAATGTTGGATAATAATGTTCTACGTACCCAAGAGTGAAGATAGCCTTCTCAGTGAGTCCAGTGAGGCAGGCACAGACGCCAAGTACGAAGGTGAGAATTCCAAACGCCGCGTGGACTGGCACCAACGAGGCACGGAAGCCAGCCGTCCCCTTATTGCAGATCAACAACAGCAGGAAGCTGAAGAAGCCGACAGCGTACTGAAGATAACATAAAAGACAATCCATTTATAAAAATCAGAGGAGGAAAATGCTGCAGGTAGGTATGCACCTACCTACTGCAGATTTGTCTTTGTTGTTAGATCCTACTATATTGTACCCACTACATGTTTCAACTTTTTGATAATACAAATAGTATATTAGTCCACCCCCATATCAAGTTTATAAACATTCAAACATTGTAAAATTAGCAATTTGAAAAGAGTGGCCGCGAGTTTTTATTGCCAGGTTCTTTTCTCCGGCTTTACCTATTGTTTACGAACTTGGCATTACATGTACATGTAGAATCTCGACGTATCACAAGAGTTGTTTTGCATCCTAAGTGAATAAAGAATTTTGAATTGAATTGAATTAAATTCACCATTACATTTAAGTCTTCTTAATGAGATCAAATAAAATTCTAATATGTCAATTCTGTTTGCGTAATTCAGTGGGTAGGCTCAATAATCTTTTGATTCAGATAAATGCATATGGTATCAGAAGATATAGAACTAATTAATTTCAATCGCCATTTGAACGCACGACGGTTACCTTATCGCATCCTGTCGATAACAAGAGTATTGAGCCGAGGTCTTATCTCCAGTCATACTTAAAGTTTATCTCGAGGACCATTATGTTGTATAAGGAAGATTCCGGCGGTATCATAGCCAAATGCCAAGTGTTCATAAAGCTTTAAAAGCTCCCATTTTAAGCCTTGAAAGCTCTACATTTTCTTTAGTCAGTAGAATACTAATCTTACCAATTTAGGTATAGGTACTTCTATTGATAGCAATTAGAAGAAAATTACTACAATGGCGATCAATGACTTGAAAGGCAATTTAAATTTACTTTCTTAGAAGAAAAAAAAAACCTGCTCCAAGTAATACGCCGTTTTGGAATTGCAAGATAAAATGTATGCCAGATTTTTTTATGTTGCAGAAAAACATATATCGAAATTTGAAGAAAGTACCTGTAATCCAAACAGTCCCATGGCAACGAAGCCAATCCAGCTGTGTAGCGAGTAAAAGTTGTTGATGCCTTTCTTATTGTGGTAGTCGAGCACGGCCAGGAATCCTATCACGATGCAGGGGAACGCCAATGCGTGAAAGATGGCGTGAAGCAGCTTCACATAGATACGTCTGAAGCAGCGGCAGATGCGGTACAACAGCACGGCTGAAAGTAACATAAAGATTCGATTAGGTTCTTTATTTCGATGATGTTCTATAAAGTATTTTGTAAATTGCCAAGTTTGGGAAAATAAACAATTCAATATGAGATTTTTCAATGGGTTTCGCTAGTGTCCGAGTAAATATTCCTTGTAATTGTGTAACCAAACCCGAGTAAACATTACATTAGACCATGTTGCACGGGTTACAATCCGGCTTCAAAGATCTAATAATAATAAATAATCAAAAAGAATTAAAAGAACTATGGATGAACTCACAGAATCCGCTGAAGGTGATAAATCCAGCCACCATAAGCGTGGGATGTAAGTTGAACTGCTTGTCGGGCTGATCATCGGCCCAAGCATAACTCTCGCGGTAGCATAACACCCAAAAGACGGTGAGGGCCGACACGCCGATGAGCAGGATGGTCGCCAGCGTGATGACTAACGCATACTCGCACCACTCGCACGCGCCCCGCTCATGGTCGTCCGATTCATACGAACGACTACGTTGGCTGTGGACAAAACACTCTTATTAGTGACTGAACACACAAAAAACACATTTTTATAAAACTTCATCGACATCAACAACGCCATCTTCTAAATCTTATAAGTATCATCTGCATTGTTTTTATTCGTCAACCCTAAAAGCACCGAGCAAAGCTCGCTCAGGTCAACCCTGCTAGCAATCTATACTAATATTATAAAGCTGAAGAGTTTGTTTGTCACTGTTGGATAGCCCATTTATCGAGGAAGGCTATAGGCTATATAACATCACGCTATGACCAATAGGAGCGGAGGAAAATTTACGCAGACGAAGTTGCGCGGGATAGTTAGTTATGTTATAACCGTCAAGTTGGTAGATACGTGGGTACATTGCTGATAAAGGTATGTCAGAGTACCTATCGATCAATAAATCAGCAATAGAACTAACTTATAAAGCTCGATTTTTCAACACAAAGAACATAAGCTTCATCAGCATAATATCCGATTCCTTACTGTTATCAGACATTCTACAACAAAAAAAAAATATTAAGTAACTACCTATTAAATTTATCATGTCAATAACTAATTAACTACTACATAGGTACATAAGTATCTCTGCACTTGTGTCGTTAAAGTTAACCCTGATCATACAGCGACTTTGAAAGGCGTTTCATTGAATAGCAAAAGCAGGTTACCATGCAGGAAACCGCAGTTCCATTGATACTAAGAACTAAGTAGGTACACCCAGATCTAACCTGATAAGTGTACCTACGTACGTATCTATACTTTATATAGATGTTCCTGTATATACGAAGCTATTTGAAGTTGAGTATGGAGTATCGGATGGCGTGGGAGCAGCCACGCGACTGCGGATGTGCGACGTCATGGAACGATGCCTCGAGCTGAGGGACGCTTTTGATACAGATTTTATTTATATAAGTAAGTCAATATAAAGTCAGAGACTAGGGAATAAAGGTTATCTATTTGTGTAGATATAGCCTGCCTTCCGTTGATATCAAAAATATAATGTCGTCTTTAGAGTTACGGATGTCGAAGAGTAATCTATCCACTGACAAACCTCTTCTTATTACTTTGGCTATTCTTAACAAGTAGTTTAGAATAGAAGCGATCCCAATATATATATCTACTATCAGGTAGACATGTACAAGTCTTCACTTGTATTATTCACAAAAGGGGAAATAAAATACCTAAATAACATTGGCATTCAATTTCAATTCAAAGTAGGTACCTAAGTCACGTTTCTAACAGTTGCAGAAGGCAAATAATAAGTGCCAGAGCTAAACATGTTGGTATAAAAGAGAAACGTTACGATATCTCATATCCTGCAGACCGAACGAGGACGTTGTTTTATTTGAAACGTAGCCGTAGACGCCTCGGTATTTTCTTTTAGTGAAAATAAATTGTATTTGAACTGTAAATGTAGTGGCGTTCGTTCAAATCGACAGTTTTACCACCTGCGTTTGGGTACTGTATGAGAGCTTTTAGAAAAAGTATCTAAATATGTGGGGGTAGATAGGTACCTACTCTATGTAGGTACAACTTAGGAATACTTACGTAAAATCAAAAATTCGTCCGTGACCTTAATTGTTATTAAATTATTAACAACAAAACAAAACTAGTTAGCGTTAGCGTTAACAATATAGTACCTAATGTGTTTTTAACTTTGTAAACAATTTGACTTTTAGTTTGGGCTTTTACTTTGTAAAATAATCTAGTTTTGCAACGCTAATTGTTAGTAAATTGTAGTTATAAATAGTTAAGTACTATAGTAATAAAGTAATTCAAAACAATGTAATACTAATCAGTTGACCTATTGTTTTTATATCGCCACTAACGAACAAATAGCGGATCATTTAACCGTGAACATTCTTTCCGCAGACCGGTCTTTAATAACCCGGCTTAAAATAAAAGCTACAGGATACATATGTAACGTTCTAACCTCGCAAAAAGGTCAAAGGGATTTAGGTAACAAGTACATAAGCGGACCTGAGTTGTGACAGCTGGCGACAAAGGATTAACCCTTGAAATAACAGTATGTACAGGGTCGGGGGCCTATCCCACCTTTTATAAGAGAACTTCCAGGTGCGCCACAGCTTTGGGTTGATTAAAAACACTCTTCGAGATAACAAAATTTGTTGACCTTTCGTTCTATGCACATTGTTGGTAAAAGCGTGCCGTCAAATTCAATTGTATGAAATTGAGATTGAGGTACCTACACGGGTATTTGTAAGATGTTTAGATAGTGAAGAGGTCAATGTTTCTAACTGTTTTGTTCAATACTATGATTCGTTTCAAACTCTTGTTTGAGGTATTTTATATTTTATATTTTAGATAAATATAAAATGAAATAAGTAGGTATACCAAACATAACAAAGTGCTTTTAGTATAGGGACACTAAAGCTCTTAAATAATACATCTAAGGACATGGTAAAGCTATTTTTATGTGCACCTTCTTTCTTTTTTTACTTAGCTTACTTAGACTGCTACGCAAGAGGTCGTGGGTTCGATTCCCACCCAGGATAAAAAGTTTGTGTGATGAGCACGATGGTTTATTCTGTGTCTGGGTGTTATTTATCTATAATATGTATGTATTTAGAAATATATAAGTATATTTTATAAGTTAACTGGTTGCTATAGTAGGTACAAGCTCTGCTTAGTTTGGAATCAGATGTCGTGTGAGTTGTCCCAAGATATTATTAATAAATGCCCTCATGAGTTAATACGTATCTTCATTTTTTGATCTACTTTGCTTGTCTGCTACAAACAAAATGATTACTTAGGTCTGATTTAAATATTATTTCCATGCTTTTCCAGACAGAGAACATGTATCCCGTAATCTTAGAAAGGTTCAATATAAATCACCTCGATGAGCTTCTCAACTACTTTCCACTATCGTAGGTAATACTTTAGGGCCACAACTTCGTAGTTAATCATTTTAAAACCTTTCTCTCCGAAGAGTAAACTATGTTTGCTATCGAATAGCGGTCAGTGCGCGGCCTCTTGTGCGAAGATGAAGTACATCAACAATGAGATGCTGTGTCAGTAACACTTGCGGGTGAAAGTTTCGTAAATGCAGAAGCGCCGTCCTACCTTCTGTAGTAATATCTCACTGCTTATTTATGCATGTGCGGCATGTGTCGTATTGTGGCTGAGGTGTTGTCCTACAAGACGTTGGCTTACTGCCCAACCTCCTTATCCAGTTAATAAATGTGAGCATCTTTACATATTAGTCAACTAGTCGCTTCGCCCTATCTGTTCCAATGTACGCTCAGGGAGTCAATTCACGTATTTAAAGCAGTGCAGTTGCAGTTAAGTTCCGATTAAAACGGCCATTTTTTAATCTTGTAACTTTGGGATCGATCTCAAATACGCTTGCGTCAAGTATGCGTCTCGAGGGCGCAATAACGACATTCTAGTACGGTGGGCAAGCGTTTTTAAAATCGATCCCAAAATGGCCGTTTTAATCAAAACTTAACTGCAACTGAACTGCTTTAAATACGTGAATTGACCCGCAGATCTTCTAAACTACGCGACTTTTTTAATTTACATGTACTTAATATAAGAAGAAATTTATTTGAACGATAGTCGTTCAGATAAATTTCTTCTTATATATTAAGTACATGTAAATTATGTGTATAAGTAATAAAGAAAACTCCTTGCAAATCCGACGCGGGCTGCTAGTAGCAAATATATCGACAACCCGACAACACATAGGTGCCTACTTACTCATACAAAAAGTTTGAATGGAAAGAGGAGATTCTATTATCATAGTTTGCGCATCCAGGATAATAGAAACAAGAAACTTTTCCCATTTGTTAAATAACGGCTGTATGGCACATGTACCGATGCATGATTACGTTGCTATGCAATCCTCTGTGTGCTTTGAAATACAATATAAGCTTTCACTT
Organism: Herminia tarsipennalis; assembly: GCA_945859575.2. NCBI lineage: Eukaryota > Metazoa > Arthropoda > Insecta > Lepidoptera > Erebidae > Herminia > Herminia tarsipennalis. The sequence goes on from OX243840.2 coordinate 16,351,194, forward strand.
GAAACTGCTGCATTCAGAATAGAAACGTTATTGTACAAGCAAACGTGTTATTTAATTTCAAAAGGCATTGACATCCAGGTTCTGTTTGCTCTGAATGTGTATTCAGCGGGAGATATTAATTAAACTCTCGTATGTACAGGAATTTCGCTCATGGTGCAAAAATGAATTTTCAACTGTGAATACAAGCATTTAATTTGACTGGCTTGGAATTAGGAATTCTAAATTAACCCCACAGAATCAAACGGTTTCAAAAGCAAGAAATGAGATACGATTTGATTAAATTCAAGCTTAAGCAAAGTTTTTACTTCAGACTGGATAGGTAAATGAAATGTCCATGCAAAAATGTTATCGGGCGATGATTTGCCACAGACATGTAGTGAGTGACCGCCTCGTGATAGGTCACTCGTGAAAGTGAAGTAAGATGTTGGCAGTCATGTTAACTTGCTACCTCAGACTTCTTGTCCGCATAACTGCATTATATCTACCTATCAGTAGCGTATTTATAGACTAAAAACTACACTTAAACAATTATCTATATTGTTAGTCTCTTAGTTGTGCCATAAAATCCAAACTATAATTTCACCGAACCAATAGCTCGGGGAAAAGTCGTAAAATCGCTTATCAGCTCAGTATCACGCTCGTATGCAAATTACTTACTGGAATACTGATAAACTGTTTGGTAGAACCGTTTTATTAAAACTGCAGCCAATAGGTGAGTCAAATTAAAAAGGAAATGATTGATCAGTCGTCGTCGCTGCAGCTCGTGCTGAGTAATCTTTGAGATAACTCGATTAACCTCAATCACGTTCTGTGAACGGGCACCTAAGTACTTGTAACTTCGGCCCAGCGTCAAGGTGCGTCACCGTCATGCATAACTGGACATATAAAAAAAATCGCAATACCCCGCAGTTTAATCATTCGATTACTATTATTACGTTGAGAATCGAACGAAAACCCACCAATGATCGAGTACCGAGCAATTAACTTGACAACGGCTTGCCGACTGAAGCAAAATCGTCAAAAACGCCATTACGTGACGGTGACCGAGGTTTTGAAACCCACCACATAGGTACCTACGCTACGGCAATAATGGACACATGTGCTGTGAAACATTACTTTCTCTGACAATTCAAGCTAGATTCACACGTTTATACCACAATTAAACAATTTGAGACGAGATCAGATAACTGTACGTTTAGTCGATAAAGATTTCTAATTTATAAAAAAGAACAGCGGTAGAACTCGTTATATTTGATCTAGCAAAGCCACTTGAGCGGATAACTCGTGCAGTGCACCCGACTGGAGAAATGTAGTAGTGCAGGGTTTAGAGTTGACGCCGGACTGCAGGTCGTTGACCCCACCGCCCGTGGTACTCCTGGCCTACATGGGAACTAAGAATCACAAACACGATCGCTCTTAACATAACTGGTATTAAGATTGACAATACAGATGAATGTTCCGCTTTAAACTATAAAAGAGGGAACAAAAGCACATCGTAACAATTTAGTCGAACAAATATCAAGTTCTCTGTCGAACGCTTTGCAACTTTGTATTCATAATCCTTCTTCTAACAAATGTTTGCAAGATTGCGTAACTGTTCAGAGGAACCGTTAAATTAACCACATTCATTCGGAAAGTTCTTCGAAGTTCGCCTCGCAGTCTCTAGTGTACTTATCCAGTAATTAATTTGCGAGACGAATAAAGTCCTTAGGAACCTCGTGATGCACGGGTATTTGAACTGTAAGACACCAAATTTAAGGATTTCTTTAGGTTGTAGATTCATAAGTCATATTTGCACTAAAAGAGCAAAAGAGAAATGGAGCAGACTTACAGAAATGGTACTTAAGTATGTTTAATAGTCCAACAGAGATTTCAAATGGAACGGTAGCAAATTAAACTAGGTATGTTTGAGGACAGGTTTCAGTTAGATAACTAATTAAATTAGTCATTTAGTAAATATACCTCCATGATTAGTAGTTATAGAATCATTTTTGCACCGTACTCAAGGAAACTTGACATTGGCAACGTTGCATAATATAACAGGCTTGTTTCCTAGGTAAACAAAAATCCAAATGAGTCCTAAGTCCTAATTAACCTGACTTTTAAAATGCTAACACTTAAGTCCTGATAAAATGTTGTATTAAATAGGATTTGTTATCATTGATCATATCATGAAAAGAAGTGATTTGACGAGAAAAATACGGTGACGTCATAGGCCGCTATTTGTACGAGTTCTCCATGTAAAATCTACGTTTTGAAATTTCTTTAAGAGTTGTTCAGACTAGTTGGAAACTATCCCATTATGTCCTACCTAATGATCTGCTCGGATTTTTTCCAGTTGTTTATACAGTAATATTAATTGATTGGATATATACAGGCTTTCATCTGATTTTAAACATTGTTGTACATTGTTTAAACTTAAATTATTAAAATTCAAAATAGTAATCGGTAAAATTAATAAATACCTACTCGAACAATAGAATAGGTAATAGATATTTTTATTTTTTGTCCTTCGGTTAGTTGCGAGTTACGACTTTAAACCGGACATTAGTTTCATTCTAACAAACGTTTTACAGTGCTCTACATGATATTAGGCTGCACGGAACATTACAACATGTTTAGCTAAACAATTGTTCTAGTTTAAACACGGACTTATTTTAATGACAGACAGTTTTGAAGTTCAGTTTGTTTTACAGAGCAATATTAGTTCAGTGATTCAATTTGCGTAATAATTACAATATACAGGTGGGTAAATAAAAATTGTATAAGTATTATAACCGCTCTACTACATAGAGCTCAGCCTATTTATTTTTTGACCTAACTGATTTGTGAAACCTTAACTTCCCAAAATTTTGTTTTAGATGATTTATAAAAATTATATGACCAACATAATTTTTACCCGACAGCGGAGTAGGGTTAAGTGTTTGACGCATATGTAAATATGTATGTATGCTTCCAATGTCCGCTCATAACTGCTTAACGGCTCAACCGATTATAGTATTAGTCGCGAGTGTCACTAGGTAAGTACACATAATTCTTAAAAAAACTTATTGGCGGATTTCATATTATCAAATTAAAGGCAAAAATATATATACACCTAACACTTATGTTTAAAATAGTTTGGAGTGATAAATCATTGAAAAATCAACGTTAATAATTAAAACTCTTTGCCACCTAAAAAATGATTGAAAAATGATTAAACCATTATGATGTTTGCTGGATAAAATGTGCTAAAATAATTAAAATTTAGGTAGGTACATCAAGCGTTGTTAAACATGAGCTCTATAGGAGTAAAACAAAAGCAAGCTGAGGGTAATGGACGTTCACAATGAACAGTAACAGGAGCTGGATCGTTGTACCTACGCAGGTGGTCGGTTACGTCGTGTCCTATTTCATAAGCAATTATGTAACCACAGCCTCTCTGAAAAGTATTCAATGGTCCAAGTCCAAACTCGTTAAGAATTTATCACTGAAAAGTATTTTAAGGAATATAATTTATTGTTTACCTACTTAATATAGTAATTTTATAGGCATTTTTTGCCTATTACTTTACAAATACAATATTTGCATATTTTGAAGATAGAAGAATTTGACGTCCAAACCCAGGAATCGAACCCGAGACTTCCATATGCCAAACCGGGCCCGGAATCGAACCACCTATCTGGACTCCAAATAGGTAGTTCGATTCAAATGTTTCTGTCTTTCAAAAATGCAATTATTGTACCTACTTAATGATCATGTTATTTTTTGCTAGCTGATAAGTAGGTACACAATCACGGACACGGAATCACGAAACACCCTTGAAAATGTACCTTCTGCGTGAGCGGTGTGTCTATGTGTGTGTTGACCGAGAAAGCGTTGTATGAATCTTATGAAGCTTTATCACATGAGAAAAAATTCCGTCTTCTCGTTCTCTGTGGGTACATCGTTTCAGTTCAGCTTTCGACGTAAACGTTACGTGAACTTTAACCGTGATCCAAATTGCCAAAAACTGTTAAGTACTTATATATCTATACTTAATTCTTTCACTGTTGGATAGCCCTTTTATCGAGGAAGGCTATAGGCTATATAACATCACGCTACCACCAATAGGAGCGGAGCAGCAATGATAAATGTTGCAAAAACGGGGAAAATTGACGCATACGAAGTTGGGCGGGTCAGTTAGTGTAATATATGTTTTTATTAAGTAATGCATATTGCACTCTGAATATAACATTTTAAATTAAAACTGGTTTTGCGAGTTTGCGTTAACGCTACCATTTCAACTTTTGAAGTGCTTTCCAAAGCTCAAACTTTGGACTACGTTAAAGTATCCTCTCAAACAGCCGACAAATAAAAATGTCATTTTAAATGAGTTTTTCATGGAAATGAACCAATACATATTTTTATATAGAACATGATAAACTGGTTTGATGCTCAGTGCACATTTGTTTTCTCTTTGGCACTGGAGTAAAAAGATATGTATAAATCTTGTCTCTTCTCGCGGCACTATCTCGCCATTTTAAGTTTCATTAGAAACAAGTTGTAATTAACTTACCAGTACCTTTGTCAATGAAAACCGAAAAAGTATATGCTTTCAATAAGCTGGATAGGCGAGTAGGTACCTAGGTAATGGATATGTTCATGACCTTGTTTTCGCAGTAAGCAGCTCCAAAAAGAACCTTCTGCCCCCCCCCCCCGGTTAAAGAGGCACATGGGCAAAGAAATTTGGTACACAAAACAACTCGTGCCCCCTTGCCCCTTCCCCCTGAATCCGCCTATGAAGGTTTTAGGTAAGTAGGTATAAAGAATAACGCGGAACTTTTTTATATTTGTAATCATGCAACACGAAAGTCTTAATGTTAGTATTCATATTTAAATATCTGTAAGAGATAACCTTTTAGGTATATTAAGCAGCTGCAGAGGGCACTGCAACTGCAATAATGCAATTATGACTAAGTATGTACCTACATTTGAGCGTTGCTTTGGTGTTATTGGGTTAATTAGTCTTTAGCTGCGAACTTTGACTCGCATTTTGTATCTCAACTTTACATATAGGAATTGACAGCTATTAGGTAGGTACAGAGAGTTTTTTGCTCACAGCTGCTAAATATATAATACTAGCTGTCCCGCGCAACTTCGTTTGCGTAAATTTTTACCGTTTTTGCAACATTTTTCATTGCTGCTTTGCTCCTATTGGTCGTAGCGTGATGTTATAGTATATAGTCTTTCTCGATAAATGAGCTATTTTTCAATTCGGATCAGTAGTTTCTGAGATTACCGCGTTCAAACAAACAAACTCTTCAGCTTTATAATATTAGTATCTATAGATACACAAAACTTCTAGAACGCGATTCAGGTTTTGATGCGATCTGTCAAGTGTCAATTTGTTTATATTATTAAATGTGGGTACCGTCACAGGTTAATATGTTAAATATTTTCCAAAACTGATATTACAAAGTTATTTAGTGTTATGTAAAGAAGCCACTATCGGTTATTAGTAGATCTATTAAAAATCACCCTGTATATTCACGTCGGTAGTGCAAACATTCCGTTAAGTATCGATACCTACTCAACATTATTAAGAGTAGGAACCTACCTACCCGAGTTTCCTTACGTTATCTAAAAAGGATGACATCTCAGTTTTATGCTTCACAATTTCTGGAAAACTGACTTTACATGTTGAATATTGATTGAATAAAATGTGAATCCAATATCTCCCCGTAGTCGTAAGTATATGAAAGCGGCTGGAATGCAGATGTATCTAGATTTCCATGGATGTTGGTTAGAAAGTGTTAGGTATCTCCCGACTATCTACGTCGTACCTGGTCAATCTCACCTTAAGATGAATGTTCAGCGCTAGATACCTACTCCCTATACGCATTGAATGTAGGTAAAGCAGCTTTTCCCTGCCCTCCATAGTGTATTTTTCATTTTAAGCATGTATTTTCGCATTTAAGTGGATAACATTTGTTCACTCTGAAGGCCTACGGATCAATCTAAAGTAAGCAATATAAATGTGGCTCAGTTAAATCTCAGACCAAGCAGAATATTTATATTTAAGGTTCATTTCCGTGCATCGCGGCTGACGACGTGTGACGGACGCGCGCGGCCGATGCGACAATAGTCAGAGTATGAGAATGTACGACGGCGTTTCTGAGGTCTTCGATATGAAACGAAGTCGCTTTTTGTGTCTATACTGTGCGCTTAGATCTTCTAAACCACGTAACGGATTTTAATGTAGTTATATCTCTATAATTGAGATTCTGAGGGCTGATTTATATGGTGAAGGAAAGTCCAAAGCCGGAGCGCGCCACTAGTTGTTATTTAGACCCATGCAGGAGAATAGAAAACATCATAATTACTTAACTTACAACTGCATTTCAATTTAATGTCGTTTCAAGTGCACACCATAAAACAAGTGAAAAGTAGGTACCTACAATGTTATGCTGGTTATGCTTTCTATAACATGTGAAATTGAACTTGAGACGATGTGTTAGAACAAGTTTTATCTTTGACACGATTCTAACGTAAACCAGTTATTGCAAATGAAAAAGCAATACCTAATGTCTTTGTTTTTTAGGGTTTAAAGACATTGTTTTTGTACAACACAGTAATATCAATAACTTCTTAGCATTGGACGCTTCATACTCTTACAATTCCACACGAACGAAATCGCGGTCATAGACTGCCATAAAATATGTCTCAATAACAAGAAATGTAAAAACTTTCGCGCTTTTCTCTCGCGAACATAAAAAACAATTTTAATATCTTGTGAAAACAATGGTCTTCTTAAATTTATTTAATAAGCGGTGTTTGCGGAGAGCCCGCAAGTAGCGGGTATCGTGCGGAGTGCTTTTGTCTCTATGCACAGCTACGGAACAAACTGCACAAAAGCGTTCGCTCCATTTAATAAGGAAGTGCTCTAGAAAAACTACACTACAATTATTGTTACGAAATGTTACCGTTGCGCCGTGTATAATACGCTTACATAGTCACTCAGTAAGCAGGCTCTCCTATATCTTAGATTTAAACCCATAATTTAAAGTAGTAGAGTAACGTAAAGTAGTAGAGTAGTAGAGACAAACTAAAAAACAGCTCACAGTTAAGTACGTAGGTACGAATTTTTTTTAAATAGGCTAAAGACGCCATACATATTGCAAAATACAACACAACTTCAAAACCAAATTTTTCCTATGGCTCCCACAGGAACCATGTGTTTTTTCTAGATAAAAGCTTATGTGACGCTCAAGCCCATAAACTACCTATCTACTGGTAACTATATAAAAAATCACGCCATTTTTTATAGGGGTCAGCGTTCATGTTGAACACACTTCACCTTTAGGTATATTGTTAGCATGGATACTACTGCTTTTATGCAAATAATAATATTGATTAATCATTGAGATGTGTTATATAATGACAATAACTTTCTTCCAACATCTATTATATACTGTCACGGAACGTGATAAGCAAAACTAAGATTTCTCTTGGAAAGTCATCAAGAAAATGAACTAAGATGATAACAAAAATATATAATGTGGTACGCATATTTTAACACATAAGTATTTACTGCCCATTTGTAGTTTCCTTAGCAACTTTAGATGCAGTGGCGTATTCCTACCTTCTTTGGAATCTCAGATGAAGTGGAGTAAACACGCCCCGTTGATATTCAACGGAGCTCTATTTTCCTTATTCCCGTTCCATGAATAAAGGAATACGGGGCAAGTCGGTACATGTAAACGTGAATGTAATACGAACCGAGTATTTGCTCGGCAGCTGTGTAATGTGTATGGATGATCAGTCTTACCGTCGCTGTCCGATGTTGCATGTTTGTGGCCATTTGTACGACTATTATATGCAATACTGTGACCCACTTCTCACCTCAGACACATCACGTATCTACTCGTATGTATCTACATCTGGTAGGTATATTTTCTAATGGCTATCATCATTGAGAACGTGATGAACGTTTACTGAAATTGATTTGATAAATGCAGACCTTTGTTAATTCATGGAGCTGTATAGTGGTCTTAGTAGCCAAGCGTCTAACTATCCTATAAGTAGGGGGAGTACGGGATACTTGAACCGCTTTTCACTTAAAACATAATTTTCTTCGGATAACTTACTCTAGTAGGTACAATTATGCATAATTATATTTCCAATATAACATATATGTAAAAAGCTATTGGTATTTTAGTAAATATTGGGATATGAGTCAGGTCTTTCTACTAGCAGGGACACTTGAACCAGGGGCTAGGGAAAGTTGACCATTCTGTTTTATAGCGAGAAAAAAAAGATGTGGGAAAAATATTCCCACTCCTCCTACCAATCGGAGTTACGATCGGAGGACAGGGAAAACCGGGAAAACCCGAATACAATAATAATAACTTTAACAAAATTTCTAAAGTTTAATATTATTAGTTTGGAAGAAATTCCAAACGATGTTAAACTATACTTTTTAAATATAAGATATATTTCGGGACTAATCGCGTAAATTGTTTAAAGGTACGAACCTTTTATTTACCCGACGTTTCGATCGAATTGCTCCGATCGTGGCAGTCGACCCGTGACCACGAGAACACATTGTTAACGTAGGTATTTCTAATAAACTGCCATCACTGATCAATCAGTCTCTTTACCTAAATCTTGAATCGATAGCAATTTCAACATAATCGGTCCAGTAGATACGACCACAAGGGCGAACAAACAGAAAAAAACACGAGTGATCCTATAAAATAATACATACATACCTAGCAGTACATCCCCTTGGTACTTGGTAGACCTCCGAAAATATAATTCCAACAGGTATCCGACGACTTATCTTCTCGTAATAACAGAGGCAGGATAATGCTGGTTTCAAGCATAGATCTAGGTAAGCTGATGTAGCTTACCTAAAAGGTTTTACACCTAAAACCTCCCTTCCTTATTTACAATAAGCTCTATAGTCACCATACCATACACTAATAGTCACTATACATTCTGCTTTTTGTACCGACTCTCCAAAGTCTGACAAAAACATCTAACTACATAAAAGACTGATATTGAATAAAATAGGATGCTGAATTGAAAACAGTTCCATTTAAATTCATTTTTACAGTCCAATAAAGTTACATTCACCACTTATTATCATCTTAGCACATTGAGCAAAACCCAAGCCAAAGATTTTGCATAATATCTACAGTTTTTTGTTAGCCAAATATAAAATGATTGAAAAGGTACCTACTTCAAACATCAATCGTGAAGCCATTCACTTTTCTTACGTCATATGAAGAAGCTTAAACTTCATTACAAGTATCTTAATTATTAATTAAATCATATTTATGCAATGTACAATATTGGCTGCGTGCGGTGCAACGTACGACCAAGTGTTAAATTGAGCACGATCTAACATTGATATCCCACGCTCTGCCGATCTTACAATTTACATGCAAATAATAGAAGTCTTACTTTGACTTCACAAACAAATATATGTAAAATGTAATGATTAAGAAATACATTTGTGTCTGCACGCATGTAAAAGCAATGGAATTTTATTGCAAAAGAAAAACTTGGTTGTGTTTTAACCATAGAGCCATAGAGCCAGAAAAAAAAGATACTAACAATTCTTTATTTGAACTGTATTAAAGACGTTTTCAGAATTTCTGCTTCAGTCGTTAATAGCAGTGACCCAGTAAGCACGTTGTTAGGGAAGTGAAAGACGCTTCTTGGCAAACTCCGAACAACGTAACTTGTTCGGCAAAGTTAAAATCACGATAAATGACCGCAGTATATTTACGGAAACTGATTCTAAGAAAGAAAGAGGTTTAATGGCTTACGGAAGCTCGGTAGTTTAAAAAAGGAAGACCAAGTGAACGATAGCGGCTTCACACATTACCTACTATTGGAAACAAGTTGTAAATCTGACTTGTGAAAAGATAAATTTGATAATTAAAAAAAAACAGAGGTACATACCGTAGCGGTGTAGGACGAATAATAACTTTGTGCGACATTTCGAACAAACGTGATTGTGGAACTGATATGAAACAAAAATATTTTCCTAAATCAATATTATCATTGATTGACTGTATGCATATCAGATTCATGTTTAGTTATTTATCACCTCCCGTAACAGTACCTACACAAAATAGAGCATCACCGAATTGTCTCTAGGCAGATACCTACATAATAAGTTGAAAATCGTATTTATATGGAACTAATTTTCAATATTATTTTCTTTTAAAGTTAATGAGATAATCACAGTAATCATTCCAACAACGGCATGTGCTTCTTTAGGAGTGAGTGAGAGGTGATTGTGCTATGTAAAGTGTTGCAGATATTATCTGTAGGCAATTTTGTTATATAAAACTTTACAAAAAGTGCACATATATTATCCATACCGTAAACAGCCTAAAAATAACATGTTTGCAAAATATGTCGTGGGTACAAGCGTGAAAGTATGATTAATTACTGCAGTTAATTTTATGTGAAAGAAATCCGTGTTTAAAACTGAATAATTTTAAATACATGAACTTGTCCTTTATTATAGGTACCTAAAGGTGTGATCGGATGTGATTTTGCATTGATGAACAAATATTAAGACTGGCCTGTTGATCTTATATTATGTGACTCTGACTGCTAAGCCAGAAGCCGTGGCTCCGATTCCCATCCAAGGTTTTGTGAGTTTGTAATTTATATATAAGGTTTAGTATTTGGAAATATAGGCAGGTATAGGTAGGTATGTTTATCAGTTGTCTGGTTACAATAATATTTACAGACTCTGCCTAGATTTTTGTGATCTGCTTATGTTTTAGATGGCCATATGTGAGTTGTCTTAAAAGATTTTATTAGTTCATAATTCTTAAAAAAATATGGTAAATTATTAAAGTTAAATATAAGTGACCTTCTAACTATTCTGTACAGTGTATTATGTCTTTTATGAGTTACTGCATAGGTACTATTATTAGGCGTATGCTTTTGCAAATGACATTGAAATTACGATGGGTACGTGCACCTGCCAACTTGTATTAGAATAACTTATTTTTTAACATTAAAATATTTATCTACTATTATTTCCTCAGCGGGTGTAAGTAGACTACGTTCTTGTAGATAGGTAAGTAAGTAGTAAGTAGGTACTTGAGATATTAAAGTAAAACCTTGAGTGCAATAATTTTTAATGATAGGTGTTTAATGCGCTCAATCAGTAGAAGATAGATGCTGTTCTAAAGTACAGAGTTTAATGTTTATTTAATTTAATTTTATAATTTTACTAGCTGACCCGCGCAACTTCGTTTGCGTAAATTTTCCCTTTTTTATTTTTTCTTCCTTTTTTTTACAACATTTTTCATTGCTGCTCCGCTCCTATTGGTCGTAGCGTGATGTTATAACCTATAGCCTTCCTCGATAAATGGGCTATACAACAATAAAATATTTTTTCAATGTGGCTCAGTAGTTCCTGAGATTATCGCGTTCAAACAAACAAACAAACTCTTAGGGGTATGAAAAATAGATAGTAGCCGATTCTCAGACCTACTGAATATGCATATAAAATTTCATAAAAATCGGTCAAGCCGTTTCGGAGGAGTATGGGAACGAACATTGTGACACAAGAATTTTATATATTAGATGAACACTTACAGCTAATACATAGGTTGTGTTTAAAAAGGATATTATCAGAAGGCTAATTACAAGTGTTCATGTATACGTGTTTTCTAATTATTGGCAGACGACAGCTTGCAAGTGAATTTAATAAGTTATGTGTGTGAAATGCAATGTTAACTATATTTTTTCTTAAAATATTGTATAAGTTTATGAAAGGAGTTCCCGTATCTACTTATTGGAATAAAATATATTATTATTCAATTCCACATATTTATATCTATGTAGGTATACCTGCTTTGAGCGTCAATGAAATAACATTTTAGCTTATTTTAATTACTGATAAGTAAGTAGGTTTATTTTGACAAATAAAAAGGAACTATCGTATATGACTAGGTATTTACTAAGTATAGGTAATACCGTAGATAATAAAGTATGTAGTCTAATATGGATCTTATTCGATTCGTTTACTAAGTATTAAGTATAACACCGTTTTAATTTACACCCAGGCATCAAACAATATTGACTGGCAGATAGACGTTTACCAATTGCAATTAATTGAACAGTGCGGCAATGAACTCTGTCTCCACAATACAGTATTGAGGCTAAGAATGTACAACACAAGTAAGTTGAGTTGCAAGTGTTGGGAAACGACACATGCGGCTTAGTGATGAACGTGGGAAATTGTATTAATTTACATTTATAATTTTATTGCTGCTACAAATTGACTTTTACTATGAAACTTATGCATCTATTGTGATTACTCATAACTGTTTATTTATTTAGAAGTAGCTATACCTATAGATAAATATAAGAACCTTGCAAGTGCATGTCGTGCAACGCACAACGTAGAGTTCGAAAATTTGGTTCGAACTCTTGTTGTCCTTAATTGTTTTCCTTAATATTCACTAAATATACTACTGCGGTGATTTCCGGGGTTCCGTTTTGCCATTTTGGCTACGGAACCCTAATAAATGGTCCAAAGACGTAACCGAGTGGTGCAAGGCAAGCTAAAAAAGAAAGGGAGACAGCGTCTTAGACGGGAGGACGACATCAAAAGTATAGCAGGCATTACGTAGAGTAGGAAGGCACATGATCGTACTCTGTGGCAAGCTTTAGGGGAGGCCTTTGCTGGGAAGCAACAAAATGTTCTCGTAACTGGTATCCAATAAAACTTAGCTTGTAAGAAAATATTTATTGTAAGATTAATGGATAGAGGCTATTATTATTGTTACACCTAAAACACTTCACTTTGTTACAAGTAGGTATTAAATGGATTAATCTTTTAAATGACTGGCGATTTCTCAATTCTCAATGTAAGGAAGATGTCAGTGAAAACAAAGAATATATTTATGATAGGTAGATTAATAAATTCATAATAGCCATTTTTGACGATTCCGTCAGCCGGTTTAGGGTTCCTGTTTTCCTTTAGACCTCATAAAGGAAAAAAGGAACCCTTATAGGATCACTTTATTGTCTCCGTCCGTCTGTCTAGCAAGACCCTTTATCTCGGAAACGCGTAGAGATATCCGGTTTAAATTAAAACCATATTCTTGGGTCCACAGTACCATGAAGCTGTTAGAAAATCAAATTTCTAAGTTAACACAAAAAAGATACATCATTCTGTTTATTTTAAAAACTGCGACTCAATTCCTGAATTATTTACAAATTTGTACGGTACAATGGGAATCCAACTCGCACTTTGGGCCTTCCTCTACCGCAAGTGTAATGAAATATTTTCTTTTTATCCCTTGTCTACATAAAAAAAACTACCAGCAAAATTTTAGTTTTCTAGGTCCTAGGGTTAGCTAGGAGTTGAATGAATTAACGAGTTAGTATTTTCATTATAAGTAGGTAGATCAGAAAAGGTATGAATAATAGACTACTTGTAGGAAAATTAAAAAAAGCCTGTCTTTCAAAAAGTCCAAAACAAATAGGTAGAAATATAGACTGCCTTATTTTATTTCCTACCCTAAATTTAAGTACGTAGGTAGGTAGGTACGTAATTTACTGATCCTAACATAAAGTTAATATTTGAGAAGGATTAAATCTGTCGGATTTATTTGGCCAAGTTTTTCTGGCGGTCCGTTCGATAAATCGAAACGACACAACTAATGCCACCCTGAGTACCCGCCTTAAGCACCTTTAGCGTCTCGGGAAAATATTAGGTGGAGCCTTTTTATGTTTTTGTAGTATTCTAAATAAAATATTGACTATATAAATGGATACAATACCTTTAAATAGTTACTTTATCAATTCTAGTTATTTAGGTATTAAGATACCGTACAGGTAATTAGATCCCAGGCATACCTACTTATCCATACTAATATTATAAATGTGAAAGTAACTCTGTCTGTCTGTCTGTTAGGCTTTCACGTTCAAACAGCTAAACCAATTTAGATGAAATTTGGTATGGAGATAGTTTGAGTCCCGGAGAAGGGCGTAAGATAGTTTTTATGGCGATAACCTAGATCCACACGTGCGGAACCGCAAGCGAAAGCTAGTCTAAATATAAAATCTTGTAGATGCTTGGACAAGCAGTTTTGGTCCCATACCTAACACTTATAGAGTGAGTGAAGTGAGTGATAGAAGCAGATTAACCTTGCAGTGAGACAACACAGGCTTAAAATAATAATAGATTAAACAACGTAGTGGCACCCTCCAAGCCAGGCACCTTTCGGAGAGAAACCTCTTTGAACAAAAAAAACATCGAAGTGAGCATTATGGTACATATCTACATTTACATACTAGCGGGTTCACGACAAGCGTGTGAAGTGCGGAGGTAGTCATTTTGTTCAATCTTGTGTCCGGAGTTCAAGGCTAATGTGCATACTTACGTTTCACTGATTTCATCCGGTACCTACCTACTTCAATTTACGTTAGTAGTATGAATCGTAACTGTAAATTCGGGGAGATAAAACATGTTGTAATCAATCGATAAGATCGATTAAGAAATAAAACCGCAAAATGCATGTCGGGCCACGCACAATGTAGGGTTCCGTAGTCCCCCATGCGACTTAGGAAGTGGCTTTACATATAGGGGAGGTACCCTCAAAAAATATATTTTCAAGATTTTATTCTTTCACTTTGTCGGCGTAAGTAATATGTGTATCCATGCAAAATTACAGCCTTCTAACACTCACACCCTCTGAGCTAAGCTGCGAAAGGACGGATGGACGGACATGGTGATACTATAAGGGTTCCACGGATGTTACGGACGCACGGGGTGCTACGGAACCCTAAAAATAAGGAAAAAGTATACAATATATCTGACAATATGAGCACAGAATACCGTACAGAACGAAAGCTTCATACAAAACGCACTTGACTCACGCACACGTGGATATCGTCACAGACGCGGAGAATTGGAACAAGACGGACCTATTTTGATTTTGACCAGAAACAGAGCGAGTGCTGTGCTCACGCGCTGCGGATGCTCGTTTTGTGAGCGCGTTTGAGTGTATTATTTTGTGATATAAAACTTTTAAAATGTATAGCTATGTTTATTGGTTATCATCAGACTAGTTGTGCGCTTGTTTGCCACCATAATTGTATAAGAAAAGTTGCTAGGTATACCTATTCGATTATGAAGACCACAGCAAAGTTTTACTATATCTAAGGTGCTGATGCCGATTACCCGACAAAAAATGCTCGTAACAGTTTAGCTTACCCAACAAGTGCAGGACTAATTTACTAAAAACAAGTATTCAACTAAACATGTTTTCGCGGCCCACATAACTTTAATTCTGTTACCCAAGTGAAGTATGACAGACAGTTTAGCGAAGCACCCAATAAATGGTAAATAGTGGTAAAAAGTGGCCCACTGACCGTCCGCTAACGGTAAAAGAAACTACGGCCTGTGTTTTCACTATCGCTCTGTGGTTTCTTGCCTACGAATGCGGTAACCTGTTTGTACCTTCGAGCATCTAGAATGCAAGCGGCGTCAGACGTCAGATTAAGCTTGGATGAACAACGGGATACATATTTCATTTGTAGGCTGAGCGAGTACAGGACAGAACATACCAAGTACTTGCATTGTAATAACATACTGTAGTCGTTTTTTGTATTTCTATTTGATACGAAAAGCAGCAGTGTCACTCACTCACTGTCAGTGTGTTATATAACTCTAATGCGGATTGTTACATTTTGCGAAACAGTAGCTGCATCAACGTTTGGTAATTTAGCTCTATCTCTTGACTTAAACATTGATAAAAGAGTGTTATTTTAAAACGTATTCTGCTACAGCTTTACTTTTCGGCTTCAACTTATTTAAGCAGTCTGTTATACACAAATTTCTGGTCTTCAAGTAAAACTGTATCTTGCAGGCATTTTTTTTTTAAATTACCAGCAATGAGGCATTGAGTCCGACATTACTAGCAATCTTGGTAACCCCTCCAGCTAAGCTCAAAAGCTTGTGTTAGGAGTGGGTTCACGTCGGTAGTATAATGGGTAGGATTCGAACCCGCGACCTCACGGTTGCGAGACCTTATTTTGCCTTTATTGTTGCCTTAGCCATTATTTTATTTGGTTGTCTAATTTTATTTGTTTATACTATAAGACATTTTTTGCAAATTATTTTATAAATTGTTACCTACAAAAATTTTTAAGTTAGATACTTCACTCAATTAAGTTATCAATATTTTAATACATTCACCACATCTAGTATCACTTATCATTCACTTTATCGGTTGAATACGCAAGCTGGTTAATTAATCGCGTTTCAGTGGCGGTGTAGTGTAACTAAACATACAGTAGCATGGAAGGCTTTTGATTAGTTGTCGTAATCCTCTACCCGGTAGATGAAAAGCCAGTCAGTCGCCTTATTAACTATTCAGACACGTGTTGGGATCAAAGAGTTATGTGACTGCACGTGCCGAAGCTAGAACTGAATGTAAAGGGTGTTAGGCGGACATCATATCGATTGCTTTGGTTTCAAAGGTCCCATATTATAAATGCTTTGAAAGATAAACGCAGGGGATAATAATGTGCAATGGGGAATGCCTCGATGACCTAGCATGGTACGACTCGCGTAGACTCGATTCTGTATGTTGAAATACCTTATATGATCCTTAAATATTTTTTCCAAGTCTGGATATACATTGTGTGCCACTACAGCATGCTTGTATCCTAATGCGGGTGTTTAAAAAAAAAACGAGGAACGTTTATAAAATCTATAGCAGGGGAAGAATTTAAAAGAGAAAAATATTACGGCTTCTCCTTTTAAATGCACATGCGTACAAGAGGGAGTCCCCTTCCTCACCCGTTTCTTCTGCACTATAACGCCACAAGCAGTTAATTATCTACTATTACAGAGCTGAATCAAGTAGTCGCTTCCCTCATGTGACCTTGAGAGTCCCCCTTCCTCATCAAAAGGATACACCCACAGACTAGCAGCCATAGGTACTTTTTTGTTCATAAAAACGCAATAAGTAGATATTATTAAAAGAAGTAGGCTTTTAGTACCAAAGTATTAAGGCTACCAATTGCTTATACGTAATTTTCAAATCCTGCAACTCACTTCTCTCATCTCAACAAAGATGTAAGTAAACAGCATACAACACTATCATCAGGTTCTCACATAAGATAAGTATGTAATTATTACCTACAGACATATTGCGATCAATGTGCATTCTGTGCAAATTGCTACTTTTTGCCACTGTGCGAAAGTTACGTACCTACGCCTACTACTTCCTATGATTGTAGTCTATCGTAAGTGTATATCTGCAAGTATGGCAGCCATATGCACCTATAAACTTACCACCTACTCACCTATCCTATATTTTATTTTTTTCTCTTTATTTAAATAAAAGGACTTGGTACACAAAAAGGAAGCGACCATGTCGTCTTCGTATATCTACACTAAATTAGTTACATACTACTTATGACCTAGATTTGAAAGCAAGCTTAACTAATTTATACAAGGATTTGGCTTGATCCTATCCTATATTAACAGTTAAATCAAATTTGAGTAGGTATTTGTATAACCTAAACAAAATTAGCTGTGAACATCAACCATTTAGCTGGCAGGGGGTGTCATATGTGCCCCCTCATGACTCTAACAAAAAAATGCACTTTAGAGCTTAATATTTTATAAACGGATCACTAAATCTAAAAATTTTCTTCGCAACTTCTAAACGTTTTTAAAATACCTATCTAATGATACCCCACATGATAGGGTAGGTGAGAAACAAAAGTCACACCACCACTAGTACTACACATATAGCGAGGTAAAATTTTTCAAATTCCTCAAAAATTTTTTTTTCATAATTTTATTCTTTCACTTTGTCGGCGTGAGTAATATGTGTATCCATACAAAATTACAGCCTCCGAACACTAACAGTGTCTGAGCAAAGGTGCGGACGGACGGACGGACATGGCGAAACTGTAACCGGAACCCTAAAATAGAGAGAAAGTACCAACTCCTTTACG
Organism: Herminia tarsipennalis; assembly: GCA_945859575.2. Taxonomy (NCBI): domain Eukaryota; kingdom Metazoa; phylum Arthropoda; class Insecta; order Lepidoptera; family Erebidae; genus Herminia; species Herminia tarsipennalis. The sequence goes on from OX243840.2 coordinate 16,369,179, forward strand.
TAGGTATTAACTGTAGAGCTACTTACTTACAGTCTCCAATACGAAATTTCATTAACTCTCAAACATTTCAATTTCATTGATTTACTGAGATTCTAAATCAATTTCGGTAAGAACCTATAAGCAATACTTATTCGTAAAGGAATGAACTAGATTGAGATCATCAGCTCTGAGCTTCAGTATCTCAATTAAATTAATTAAAATTGGAATCGGATTGATTTGCCGTCCCAAAAAAACGTTTATAAAAGTATTGTGTACAGTAATTGTTTTTACACTTTCGCGATTTTTACATATATTAAAATATTATCAAGGCATAATCGCGTGAAGGTTCATACCTTTAAATATTTCACGCGATTAAGTCGTGATAATGTTCTAATATTGTGTACAACTAAAAGTGGTATTACCAGCGTAGAAATGTGTAGGTGGCGGTAACGTCTATATTGGTGTGGCCATGTAATGCAGGCATGTAAGTAATTAAGGTATTTCGTACATAACATCCATTTTCCGTATTTACTGGAATAACACTGATTAATTAAAATACCTACAGAGGTAAGTACCGACGTATTATCCACAGACTTACCTATTCAACACAATACAATAATACAATATTTTGCCTGCGGCTTCACCCTCGTCTACAACCTTTGTTATTAGTCATCCTCATCATCTGCATCACACATTCTTTTCTAAATCTGTCCAGCAGCTTAGGAGATTAGAGCGTTCAAACTAACAAAAAAATGAACTCTTTAGCTTTATTTTATTAGTTGCCTCCGTAGCGCGGTGAGAGTGCATTCGACTGCTACGCAAGAGGCCGTGGGTTCGATCCACACCCAGGAAAAAACTTTGTGTGATGAGCGCGATGGTTTATTCTGTATCTGGGTGTTATTTATCTTTAATATGTATGTATTTAGAAATATGTAAGTATGTTTATTACTTGTCTGGTTTCCACAGTACAAGCTCTGCTTAGTTTGGGATCAGATAGCGTTCTGTGAGTTGTCCCAAGATATTATTATATTATTACTACTGGTATTGTTGGTGCATTGGTGAACGATTTACAACAACATAGTTAAAAGGTGTTAATATGGGTAAAGGACTCTACTAACAGGTTGCTAACAAAACGTCTAACACGGTTCTTCTATGACGCATAGATACGAGTACTAAATAGTCTAAATATCTTATATAAAGTAAAATTGTATTTAGATAGTACTACTGGCTTATTTGCCCTCATTGACTGTACCAATGTTAACGGTTTCAATTTATTAGCACGTTAAGTGAATATAAACTTGAGTATTTACTAGTAACAGAACGTCAAGCAATGGCTGTTTTAAAATTTACTTGAAACACACTTAGAACATGCATGAAGCTTGATGTTTTGTTACAACCTGTTTAAAAACAATTCGAAACCGAATTGAATTGGTTTTCTTCTACTCATTAAACTTTGATGATTCCCGAACTTCGTATTATTGACCCTCTTGTTTTTATTTTCCAACAAACAATGAATATTAATTATTATAGAGATGAGGGGAGCGTTCCTTTGTTTTCCGGAAACAACAACTCCGTTAATAACCTGGAATAAGTCTTTATTTTGTTCTTCGTACTCCAAAAATATTGTTCACTTATATTTTTATTTGTAACCTTCTCAATAATGAGATAATAAAATATATTTAAATTATAATAAAATCGTAACCTCTTTTTGTTGTGCGGTCATTGGTGCTCAAAAAGACAGAGGCAGCGCTTACCATATACTTGCCATATTAATATTTCAACTACGTAATAGAAAATCAGTGAACCACATTTGAACCAATTTTGATGGAATGTCTTTCGAAAACGAATGGAATTCTAGAACAGGACATTTTATGGTTTTTAAGAACGGTATATCTACTCGCAGTGGAAACTTGGTAGGCACAAACTACGTGACACATTCTTTGTTTCATATAAGTTCAATAATGCGTATGCGCAGTAGGACATCTGTTTTATATTCCAAACACCGAGGGACACACACGCCGAGCCAGGAATCTTTCACTCGCAAGCCTTTGATACGATATAAGGGAATAAATTCTAGGTAGGTAGGTAAGTAGGTATATAATGTTACTTACTGTACTGTCTGTAGGTTATGTACTTACATATACACTTACTACGTATGTATGTACAACAAGTAGTCATGACATTTTTAAATTCAGTTTTAGTACACAAATGCGACAAGAACTGGTGACACGAGTGCCACGCGGGTGTGGGGGCGGTCTTGATCTTCCCCATCTCCTCATGTCCCAGTTGCCATGTCGGCTTCTCGCGAACTATAGATACTATCGATTCTAGATGCTATAGTGTGCCATTAGCTAACTGCGCATAATACTTGTAGGTATTATTTAATTGTTCATTCAATACTCTCGTACCGATGTACTCCATACATTTTTTATTATCTGTACGTGATTACTATGAATTTATTAGCAATTCTGAATGAATTACCTGCAGTCGTGAATTGACATTGACACGCTTAATGAAGTATGTAATTATTATCTTCTAGCTGTGCCTGCGACTCCGTCCGCGTGAAGTTACTATAAACGTTAGCGTGATGATAAAAAGTAGCCTAAGTTACTCCTTACATCCTCAGCTGACAGTGAAAGTCACGTCCAAATCCGTTTAGCCGTTTCGGACATTAGCCGGAACAAACAGACAGATCGACAGACAGACAAAAAAAATCTATTTTTGTTGTAAGTATCACAATTATATACTTTCATATATGCATTTAGTAAAAAACTGTTATTTTGACATTACAAACAGACACTTCAATTTTATTTATTTGTATAGATTGTTTTGGTTACTTTTAAATATTTTTTAAGAATAAAATGAGTAAATGCTTAGATAATAATAATTGGAAGAAGGTAATGAAATTGAGTTTTGTTTCATCAGCATTTGATTTGATCAAATGTGGTTTTGTGCAGAAATTATTTCCTGGAAGAAGTCCTAGCTGTCCTAGAAATGATTAAAAAAGCTTATTTAATTTCAATCAATCAATAAGAGATATTAATTACTAACATACTTCAATTCAAAGAAAAAGATTAGTATGTACCTAGATAATGCATCTTAGAAACTCCTAGAAACTTTCGTGGTAGGTACAACGAGAACGGTGATTTTGAAGAGCTCCTCAAAGACTTCACAAATATAAAGCGTCCAACCGTACATAAGCCAAGGTGCTTTAAATTCGGAAACAGCCGGAAGCTATAGAGTTATTTTAAGACCATAATTAATTCGCATTCCTAAAAATAAACGCTTAGAAGGTAGGTATGCGTGCCTGGGGCTAAAACCACTTACATACTAGCCAAACGATACAATCAGATTTCCTGCAAAAAACATTTAAGCTGACAACTATAAGCATCAAGATTAAATTTAACAAAGCAGTTAAATGCATCACACTTGTCACTTCCACGGTAAACAGGCGATCAATCAAAATGGCTACTTGAAAAACCCGGACAAACAACCAAGTTTGCGAGATCAAACAAGGTCACGATACACCTCATAGATTCATAAACGCACTGATAACAGAGACGTTGATAACAATGATAACCGACCTTCATGATAAAATGTATTGCAATATTTAAAAAAGATTTTGCTTAATATTTTTAATAGTTACAGTAAGTAATCGGCTTTGTGTATTTTAGAAAGGCTTAAACCCTGCAGTACATTATACACCAATGACAAATAGACTTCTGTTGAATAAATTATTACGACTGACAGATAAGATGGTTGATAAGGCAAGCAGAAAATTGTTTTACGGAATCTTACTTTTCGTCAAAGCAAAATTTAACAGTCTATGCCAGACCATGCAGAATAATAGGGGTACCTGTGTGATGTATCAAAATAAATAATTCGGGGGGAAATTATTTATCACCTTAGGGGTACCTAATTTTGAGAGTTTGTCTACTTAATTAATAAAATGTCCTTTACCTCCATCAAAGAAATGTTAACGTAAACAAAAATATACTTTTTCTGAATGATCATTGCATAAAAATATAATAGTAGGTTGCATAATAAGTCGAGTGAGGTAGCGTTGGCACAGATGTGGAACCGATAACGCCATCATCTACGTAAACATGATTGTGATGCGCATACATCAGCCATTTGTGACAGATGTCCGAGTTACGACAGCGACGATAGTATCTCGTCGTGGGAGGGAATCCTGTCATTGTTAGCAAGACCTGTTGGAATGTGACTTTGTGGGCTAAACGACCTCGAACTTAACAAGTGCAATAACTTTCTACGACTTCATTCACATTCGGAACCTGTTCCTGATATAAAACCTTTATATACTTACTAACGGTGCATAAAAATATATCTTCTTGACTAATGTAGGAAAAACATTAAAAATATACGTACTATCCAAAGTTACTTTAAAACTGTTTTACATTTACTTATATAATATTTTGTATTTGAAGTAGGTACCTACAGTCAATGACGAATGTAAAATGTATTTGGGTACTATACCTATTTAAATTAGCTTTTGCCTCTGTTTATATTAAAATCACTATTGTAGATAATTTAGGCGTGTAGCCTAAGTTATTCACAAAGGTAAAGACACATTATATCGTAACGTTTTCATTTTAATTCTATGTGTGATTTTTTGATGTGTGTGGTTCTACCGATAAGATAACTATGCGAAAAATTGCAAGTTATCTTTATATTTGACAAACTGTCACCATAACTTTCGCTAAGCAATCTATTTTCTCCAGCGAGTACTATCGCTTTGAGGTGGTGTTTACAAGTAATATAACCTAAGTAATAATGTAGAAAGTCCACGACAAATAATGGGATGTTCGTGGGATGTTATAATTAAAATGTAAGTACATAGATAGAACGCATGTTTATTAAGTGTCATAAATTTCGAGATTCTATTTAATTTTATTCATTACGTAGGGATTCAAAATCTCCCAATTACACGAACGATTAAACTTTATGGCAATCTGTTCAAAGTCTTAAATTGAATGAAAAATGAAAACTTATAAGAAAGAGGAAGCTGTATAAATGCTCTCGTTTTAGATTATAGTGATAAAACTTAGACTTTCTCTAATAGATGTAATTTCCGGGGACTATTATAGCTGTATAAGTTACAAAACAATAAAATCTTTTATGATAAGTAAGATAATAGTTACACAACAGTCACTGACCCTACCAATTCGATGGCATATTCAATTGCACAATGAGAACAACAGTTTGTTTCTCTGCAGAATCTACTCATATTTAAAGGTAAATTTATCTTTGACGGAGATGTTTTAGGCCATACTTCTGCCTACATGGATAAGTCTATAGTCTCTCCCAACGTTTCTACGATGAGCCATCTTCATAGGATCCACGTTTCATCCAAATTCATTCAGAGTCTAAGCCATGAAAGTAAAACTAACAGAGTTTTTTTTCGCGTTTCAATGATCTCGTTGGAACATAGCTTTTGTTGTGTGCCTTCAACTTCAATTGCCTACCTGCAGCCTAGATAGGTTCTTTTCTTAGTATAGACATAAACGAAACGTGTAATTTAAAACGTTGCAATTTAAACGCTTCATAATTGGTTAAGGTAAACTAACTTAGCTCTTACGTAAATGGACACGACTCATTAGGATAAGTTACACAAGAAATACTAAAACTATCACTAAAGAAGATTTAGTACTTACGTACCATTGACATTTTGTGAGATTATGGCGCAGTCCTGTTCTCTAAACATGACTGCGCCATAACCTCAGAAAATTGACCACCTGTAGAAAGAGACAACGCTACTTTGTGGACAATACCTGTCAAAGGTCGCATGAGTTTTTTCTCTACTTTATAATTGAAGTACTGGTCGATACGTCAAAGTTACGTACCTACTTACTCTATGGTGTTATGTTTTTTAATTTATTTTGCACAATAAAACAATGGAAATGCTAACGGGTTTAATTTGATTCCAGCAACTTCATTACGTAAATATTATAAAACTCAGTATCTCTCTGTCTTAGTTGTTAATTAACAGCTGCATTAATTTAGGTACGTCCTTCTTTTTTAGATTTATTTTGTGAAGGTATTTTTTATAGCGATGATTGCAGTTATGTGATTGGTAGAGTATCTAATTAACAACTGCCTTGGTGGCGCGGTGGTAGTGTGTACGACTACTGCCCACGAGGTCGTGGGTTTAATTCCTACACGGGAAAGCTCCCCGCGCCACAGGGTTTGTTCCCTACAGCGGGAATGATATTTTTTTAAAAATCATAGTACCTAAAACGCTGAAGATAATGTTTGTAAGATTTATTTATGAGTTAATTTTTCTACCTTATTTTTAAAATGTCATTAAGTCAAACTTCTTGAACTATTCTAAACTATATCTTAATGAAATCTTGTTTTTTAAGGGTAATTAGGATAATTTTTGACGTGATAGCGTCTTATAAATCGATGACCGCGTGCACATACGAAGGTGTCTAAAAAAGTCACGTTATTGATTGGTTGCTAAGCAACACGAATGGCGATATGTCATCAATGTTTTTTAATGACGTTATCACGTAAAACTATCGTTTGTAAACCGACTTTACAGACAACAGCAAGAATACGGGTGCCGTACAAGCCTTATGGTTGTTTCTTTGGAAAGTGAAACTAGGAGCACACTCCATAGCATTTACGTAATTATGGAAGGCATGGGGCGTGATACGGCGTCACCATGGCAACGCTCTGATAGCTCGAAAGTGAAACTAGGGACGACGACCCATACACATCACTAAACGATTTCTTAATCAATCTTTTTATCGATTCAACGTGAAATCTACTTACTACGAACAAATAAGTAATCGAATCTTTTATTAATAAGGAAGTCGATACGATTGATTGTACCTAGTCAGATCTTGTTGCGTAAATTGTTCTTAGACGATTTCTTAATTCCTGGACGGTTTTATGTTGTCAGTTTACACAACGTCGATTCAATGATATTTCAGTTGATGGAAAATACATAGGTAATTGGGTAGTAATAATTAAATACTTAAGTGTTAGTGCTTATTATGGAAATAAGCACTAAAACTTTATTTAAACTAAATACCTATGTCAAGACGAAATTCCATCAAAAACATGTTTGACAACAAATCGCAGGAGGTTTCTAGATGTGACTATTTGCACTTTTCTGGTCTCAGTGTCTTGAAAACCAGTAGGTATAGGTAATCCAACTACTTGAATAGGTACATTAACGCGTAAGTGTACCCACTTGTAGATTTGTTGTAATTTCATATTGATATTTTGCAATTAAGTACTTAGGTCATGTCTCTGTGTTACACCACTCTGAATCAGAGTCCCTAAACCCTTAATAACATAACTGTGAATTCTAATTAGTGGCCAAAGGCAAGCACCAGAATTCAGGGTAGTGTAACACTACTAGTGGCCTGTTGGTCTAGTGGTTAGTGACCCTGATTGCTAAGCCGGAGGTCGGGGGTCGATCCTCATCCAGGATAAAACTCTGTGTGATGAGCATGATGGTTTATTCTGTCTGGCTGTTATTTATCTATTGTTATTATAAAACTGAAGACTTTGTTTGTTTGTTTGAACGCGATAATCTCAGGAAATACTGGTCCATATTGAAAAATGATTTTACTGTTAGATAGCTCATTTATTGAGGAAGGCTATGGGTTATATACCATAACGCTCAGTAGGAGCGGAGCAACAATTAAAAATGTAAAAACGGAGAAAATGTACGCAGACGAAGTTGCGCGGGTCAGCTAGTCTATAATATGTAAGTATGTATTTAGAAAAAATAAAAGTATATTTATCAGTTTTCTGGTTTCCATGGTACAAGCTCAGCTTAGTTTAAGATCAGATAGCGTTGTGTGAATTGTTCCAAGATTTTATTATAATAGCTGTTCGGGGGTGATATACCTTTAGGTATAATGTAATTCTGCACGCAATAAATTCGAGTCACGTGCAAAAACAATAGTTCTTATATAAAATTATAGGTAGTTTAGCTGCCTGCCCAGGCCTCGCAAGGGTGTCATATCGTAGCTTTTTATACCTTGACTTACAGTATTATATTTTCGTAGGGATCTCTAATTTTTTGACAATAAAATATGTTACTCCCCGATAATGTATCTTAGTAATGGTGAAAGATTTTTTAAATCGGTCCAGTAGTTTCGGAGTCTATTCAATTAAAACAAACAATCAAATCTTTCCTCTTTATCATATTATTAATTAATAATAAGTATAGATGACAAAGTAATTTTCACCTGTCATAGTTGACGTGTCGATCTAAAACTAACACTATAAAACGACACTTTAAAAATGTAGTAATAAATCGTGATTTAAAAGTTTGCCCGAAGGCACTAGTCGCTAAATTATGGCTCAATATTTACAAAATGGAAGTCAACACAAAAGAAATAGGATGATATAAGACCAAACACTAAGATTTAATGGCCTCATTCATCTTGCCGTAGAATAATATATTACGTTCACAATTTGTCATCTCTATTTCGTGGAAGTGTAGGTAATTGAAAAAAATAATTAAGTATAACATAAATGTACCTTTCAATTTTCAGTCGGGATCAAAGTGTGTAGGTACTACTATAATATGTATATTATTTTATTGAATAATTAGGTTTATCTACTGCTTTGAGGCTTAAAATGATTAAATTAAGTATCGAAGTAATGCCCTAATCCTAAATAATACGCTTAGGTAAGATTTGAAAAAAAGGAATTAAGGTACGTTATATACTTTTAGATACTATAAATCTGAATACTACGTAAAATTTGTATAGTTTGCAGAAGTCCTCCCATCATCACATCTTGTGAAAAAAATCTATCGCGGTTTACGATCCTGATGTTACATCACTGTGACCCGGGCCCATCTCGCTTAGACGTTGTGTTGTGTCGAGTGAGGACATGTCGTAAATCATAAATTATGAAAATCGCTGAAATCTGAATGTTTTCCCCAGTGCCGTGTATCCAATTATTCATGAAAACCTGAGATCATGAAATTTAGATAACCCGGGCCGGCCTTTGATGCCCTGGAGAAATTTAATTTGCACTTTTAAGCCCGGCCACTAACAATGCCGCGAGCTATTTTCCGCTTCGCAAACCACTATGCAAAATTCTACCTTAGCGTTTTATTATAAAAGTAGATACGTTGTTCTAGTGTTCGCTGCTTAGGCACCTAAATGGATTCTTTATTGAAAATGAAAGTAAAAAATATAATGCTTTTATGTTAGGCGAGCTGTATGTATATACAACAAAGGTAATCATAGGTACAGGTACAACTTTCACACAATACATGTTAATATTACCGCTTATAGGATAAGTTCGGTTCACTCGCCTCCTTTGAGATCAAGGGTCAATCATAATTGAGTTTGTCGAGTTAGGTCCCTCCCTCCAAACCCAAGTCACTTCGAACACACTCGCTATATTGAATTTCTATAAAATCTATTCTTCGAGTGTATTTTCATCGTTGTGGTGGAAAGTCTAACACAAAGTTTGCTAACAACTAGTTGCACATGTTAACATGTTAAAGTTGGATGAAGTACTCGCTCGAGAGCTCGCCCGAAGCCCGAAACTGTTCTTGTGGGACTAGGAACAATACATCGTGGATTTCTCCGCCTAATTGCGGCGTTGTGAATAATAATTGTGCAACAACTTTGTTGAACCCTATGCCGCTGTCATTACATGGCCATCACGACGCTATCATCGTACATGGCGGCCACACTATTACATTAGACACAGTTCGAATTATGCACGCTTGAAACAAACGATTTTAAATTGTGCGCCATTTATACCTCATCTTTTATTTAGTTTCTCTCAGACTAGCTTACGTAAATTTAACATTTTGTAATTTAAGGACTGCCAATAATGTGACAACATTCCTAACTTTAATGCCTATTAAAATTGAGGTAGGTATCTACTAAATTCAAAACGTGCTTGTGCAAATCAGGAAACTCACTAGACAACAAATCACCGTAGGTATCATTATTCCTAGCTGCCATTACAGGCTGACCTTTAGCACTGACCAGAAATTAGCCAACAGACGCATCGCCTGAGGTGCATGTGCCGCGCCTACCTCGCATGCAATCATCTCACACTAGGAAACAATATGGATAATGAAACTGCCAACGCATCGCACATCGACAGTAGCTTACATATATATAGATTATGTACCTGCCTACCTAAGCTACTGCCAACGTGGTGTTATCAGGCTAAGCGGTAGTAATCTTCCTCTTGAGTCACTGACTCATGTCATGAGCCATACACATTTCCAGGGTTCTGTAGCCAGCCAAAATGGCAAAAAGGGAGCCCTTATAGTTTCACCACGTCCGTACGTCCGTCCGCAGCTTAGCTCAGAGAAGGCTGTTATTTTTTAATAGGTAAGGAACTAAATCTTGTGATGACAGAAAAGGCTTAGTAATGTGCAATTACCTTGTACCATAATTAATATTTGAAGGTCGTTTAAACGGTGCAGCTGTGTACCTATGAAACTAGATAACTAATGAATCATGCTAGAAATTATACGCTCGGCAGCCATCATGACTTGAATTTAAGTAATTTCTGCAAACAATGATTAGGTTTTGCTCCTCTCAGATAATAGCTTTGAATTGTGTCTCATCACAAGACTTTTTTGTTTTCCAACATTTATTTAAATGATGACAATAAGAGAGATAAAAAAGTTAAATATGTATAGGTAGATAAATATTTAGGTACTAGTATAGTATTATATTATCTGTGATTTAGGCAACATAATTGAACCTAAGTATTCTTGATGGTCAATTTATTTACTATCAAATGTAGATAAATGGGTAGGTACTACTTTTTTGTTAAATAGATATTACAGATTTATAATACCCTTTATTCATATTATATTAGCAAAGCACTTCTAACTAGCGAATGTTTTGTCTTTGTTTATCATTCTATTTTCAAAACAGAATAAGACAAAACATTCGCTAGTTAAAATGCTCTAAAAACGTCTACTAATTTATTATGAGGGAGTTATTTTTTAAATTGTTCGAATTATGAAATTATATGCTGTTGAGGGTCCTTGTCCGTTAAAATAAAAACAAAATCAACATATGCATGGCTCGCAGCAGTAATTCAATGAGTGGCGACAGCATTCTTCCTGCCCCCACCGGACCACCTTGAATGTATTCGATTGTTAAACAAGTACTCGGATTGCATTCCACTATCTCGATTAGCAAATAATATACAATAAAAATTGACTGATATTTATTTGTAATAGCCGCCACGCTCAGTTCTTCGTAATGCAAATTTGATCGGAATCGCAAGTAGTATATACAAGTAGATATTATTAAAGGTAGACCTCGTCATGTGTATATTTACGTCTGTCTGGCTATGCTAATAACTTATTTTGTACAGCGAAGAGCTCATTCATGAGTTGACGTTGACCTCACTTGTCTATCAGCGAAAGCCTTTTTTATTATTCACAGTTTGTTATTATTCGAGATGTGTAGTTGCTAAGGGTCAAAATAAAAGTAGGTTCGGAGGAAATACTAAACGATTATGACTGCGATAAATCATTATCATACAATTGTTGCACTTGTTAGGTAGGTTGCGCAAAAAGTGCAAAATTAATGTTGTCCTGTTCCTGTTATTACAGGAACAGGACAACATTAATGTTTTTGTTATGTTTGCACCGTTTGTGTTTTTCTGTTGAAATTATAATGAATAACTTTTAGCTCATACCTACAATGAAATATATTTTTAAATCACTATTATTGAAATATTTAGCGTCTTTGCATCGCTTAAGGTTCAGTCTATATAATACGAGTATAATAGAACGAATTGCATTCTTATCTAGCGACCCCAACATTCTTGCGAATTATTACAAATTGTTGGCTTGTCGAGGGTGGCAACTGAAATATTTCGCAAAGGATATCCCGACCCCTGGTGATGGCGACCGTGACAAACAATGTATATTTTTAGATGGTTCCATAACTACATACAACCTACCTTATACAACCCTCCACAAAAGCCCTTCAGCGATATCAACCCCAAAAGTAGATAGGTACTTATTTTCGCTTTAAGAATGTTTTTAGAAAAACAGTTTTAAGAATTAACTTGATTTCATTATTAGCAAAATGTTACGTCCGTAGAAACATTTTCAAAGTTCACTCAAAGTAATTAAACTTGGGGAAGTTTGTGTAAGTAAACAGAGGCCCCGCGGATGGGACGAGCTCCTACCTAACTAACGTCACAAGAAACAACAGGCACAAATTAGATTTCTGGGGAACTAAAGTTACTACTCTACTGATTATAGGGTATAGAGTATCTATGAGTAGCTCAACCCCTCTTAGTAATGAAGGAACCACGATGTAACTACAGGTTAACAAATTATGTTGGCAGATAATATTTCTTGAGCTACTACTGTACCGCCCGTTATTGAGGGATGTCTGGCCTAGGGCAACCTAGAGCATCCAACACCCAACAGCCATTAGGTACTATTAAAGGTAATTGTACATATTGTGAAATAACGTGAAAATGTTTGAAGAAAGTACCTAATCAAATGACTGCTTGTAGCCGGTTCTTCAGTCCGACCGGTTGATACGCACATCTAACTAACATAAGCGTTTTAAAAACCCTAAAACGCTAACACGAGTACCGCTTATGAATAAAAACCGGGCAATTTCATGTATGACCACGCACAATGTACGGTTACGTAGTCCCCCATCTTTTTTAGTTTAATATTTGTTTAATACTACTAACAACGTTACACTTAATATAATTTTCAATGGAAACTGTACAAAAATGTTGTCACTTCTCATTTGATCAGCTGTTACTCGTGTAAACTTGTAAAGCCTTCTAAGCTGTGATAATTTTCCTTTTAATTTCACTGTATGTACTACTACCGTGAATTATTTCACATGTAACATCAACCATTCAGCTGGCGGAGGAGGGAGGCATTTGATTCTAACAAAAATGTTCACTTCAATGCTTAAAATTTCACAAAGGGATCCCTAAATCGAAAAATAGTCTTCACAACACCTAAACGTTTTTAAAACACCTATCTAATGATACACCACAAGATGGAGTCGGCGAGAAAAAAAATACTTTCCCACTTTACATAAAGGGGAGTTACCCTAAAAAATTTTTTTTCAAGATTTTATTATTTTTCTTTATCGGCGTAAGTAATATGTTAATGTTAATGCTAGAAGGCTGTAATTTTGCATGGATATCATGCAAAATTACAACCTTCTAGCATTAAGAGTCTCTGAGCTAAGGACCGACATCGCGAAACTATAAGAGTTCCGTTTTGCCAAGATATAAGGCCAACCCTGTTTCTACGTACACAACCAAATACCAATGCCACATCAAAAAAAGTCAAAATATAATTAATTGTAACGTTTTGAGTGGGGTAATACTTGCTTCGTGAATAAATACGTGACTTACGCATTTCATGAAACGCGCGAGGCGTGTTGATGAGTTTAGTTTCCGTACCCAAATGACATTGAAACCAATTGCTCGTTGTTATTCATAGAAATCATGTACTAGTATTTACAAATATACAAATGCATTACCTACATACCTATCTGGCACTAACCAACATGGATATTAAGGTATTTCGTGTAGATTAGGAATACGTGGTTTCACTTAATGGTCGCAACAAGAGAATTTTGTCATTGTGAAATATGGACTATTGAATAACAGACCTGAGTGTGCACCACTATGCTTTCATTAACAGAAATAATAAAGCTTTACTTGGCTGTATCTGAAAAGTTGCGGTATGTGATCAAACCCTATGACGAAGACTAGATCATCCTAATTGTTTAATCTTCATAAATCATTGTTTATGTATGAGACTTGATAATTATGAAAATATATATATTACGGGTCTTAATCGCGTGAATAATTTTAAAATAATACATAAATTAAGGTAAATTACCTTGTTTATTGCCCGACGTTTCGACCGTATTGCAACGGCCGTGGTCACAGGTAGACCGGAGTCTACCCGTAACCACGGCCATTAAACAAGGTATTTTACCTTGAATTATTCACGCGATTAAGACCCGTAATATACATATATATTTTCATAATGTGTACAAATCGCGAAAGTTTATCAACATTGACACTGATAAGATATGGTAAGATGTTATTGCAGCCACTGAACCAGCAAAATTAAAATGTTTAAGCAAATTGAGTCTTTTAGGTATAGATACGACACCAGCCGTGATCACAAGCGAACTCCGCAAGCAATCTGATCGAAATGTCAAACAAATAACGCTAAGTAGCTAAATAATGCCTTAATCCCTCCCTAAACATGTAGGTAATGAGAACAGTTGTTACTACAACTGTTGCAAATATAATGTATAAACAATTCACTCACTCACAATAAACTCCTCCACTACAATGAAATTCGTCATTTCTTTTATTTGTTTCAAAATGTTACATCTCGAGAACAGACTAAATTCCTCTCTTACAATTTTATTATTATCCTTTTGTAAAACTGAAATACCTATTGTGTTGTAGAAAGTGTTACTTAAGGCATTTAAAATATGTTTAAGAAAACAATATAGCTTTACTAATATTATTTTGGTAAAATTGGTATATTTTTTCATTGTACCTTAGTGCTAGAACTATGAATAGTTTTCCAAATGCAAAGTTACTATAAAAGAGTAGATGAGATAATTAAAAAAAGAGATAAAAAATATACTTAAATCATATCAAAGATACTACTACTACTTAATGTGTTACAACGCACTGATCCGATTGTTGATACTACCTTGGCCATTTTCTTAGTAATAGCTGTGGACGACAAGGTGTCACGTCCATCCAACATAAAGGAAGGGTCCTCCGATCGGCTCAACGTTTAATGTTTGAAACTCCTAGACTTACTTGTATTATAGCTAACAGCTGTTAGAACTTTACAGTCGCGATTCCTTTTAACTGCTCTTGTATTTTTATGTGGGTACCGCTACATAGTCAGAATTAAGACAGCAAGTAGGTATGTTTTTTTTAATGTAAGACGACTCCAGCAAGGGTACAAGCCCTGTGTCTGCTGATGTATAACATATGACCCTATAACGGTTAAAACAAATAGGTTTCAGGGTAAGTTCTAAATTACCTCTATCAGATAAGACTGAATCTATATTCGAAGCGTCGCGGTAGCCTAATGGCTAAGGCATCGGACTGACAATCGTGAGGTTGCAAGTTCGAATCCTACCCATTACTATAGACGTGAACCCACACCGAAGCTCAATGACTTGTGTGAGAAATACTAACACAAGCCATTGAGCTTAGCTTAACATGATAGATAGAAATATGTGACTCCCAAACCCACATTGCTAGTTAGTTTTTAAAAAATATTTTTGTTACAATAGAGCAGTTGCCTTTTACGAAATTATACGCTTCGTAGAAATTTGTACCTATAAAATAGACATTTATACTTAATGTCTTAAGTTCGTTTTGATTTAAATATATATTATAATTAACACGTGAAAATAACAAAGGATAAGTTTGTGACGATATTCTTTTAGAGCACTATTGTCTTTCTGTTGTGAATATAACTTGTTAAATGTAGTCAACAGACCATTATTGACTATGGTGAACTAAGTATTTCTTTAACAGGGTGACTACCCTGTTAAATAGATACCTAAAGAGAAAAATATATCACATCACTTCGACATGTTCCAATTAGGTATAATGGTTGTCTATTTCAGTATGTATAGTACTGATTGATCTATCTAGGCCAATATTTAGTAATGTAACAGCTACTAGGTACTATTTAATTGAAAGGTTCTAATAAGCTTGGATGCGAGAAGCCGAAGATAGAACAAAGTGGCGTGCAATTGGAGAGGCCTATGTCCAGCAGTGGACTGCGATAGGCTGATGATGATGATGAATAAGCTTGTTGTCACGCTAAATTTCACATATCAGAAGTGTTAACTCGATTTTGTAAAACATGGAATGAAACCTATGCGATTATTATTCGATTACCACAAAATTAGCGATTGCGTAGTTTTATTCATAGTGTAACCGAACTCGAGCTGTGTTTTTAAAAGTATAAATTACCTATAAATCGCTGAAATTAATCAATCAATCAAATCGCCAAACCAGCCGAGAAACGCCTAAATCCTGAATTTTAAAAGCCAGCTCAAGAACCATTACTTCTGGATAACTAAACGTAAGAAATAGTAATAAATCTTGTCCGTCTAACCACTCGATGTCTCAACTAGACAGGTAAATTTACATATCTATTAAAACACCACATCTATTGCACGCGAGTCTAAAACTGGCCCTAGGAGGCTAACATAGAGCCTTTTACTTGATGGCTGGCGCACACTATTCCGCATTCTTGCTAAAGCCGAGTGCCCAACTCACGCACGGACCCACGCTTTTCATAAGGCCTTTAGACCTTACACAACAAGAAACAGCCTTATCCAGACCTCTTAAGTTACATAATTGACCTTTTCCCCTTATTAGTCGTAATTTTAAATGTTATATATGCATTTTAAACCAAAGCTGGACAACAGATAAGTGTAGTAGTTACTAAATGTAATTCAATATCTAGCTTTCCAAGAATGAACGCTACGTTGCGATACACAAAAATGTTAATTGTCAAGACGTTTAACCTCTTTGTGTGCGATAATCTTTACATTATTAAATGTATTGTTATATTGTTTATGTGTAGCTCGTCATACAAGCTTGCTAAATAGATTTATGAACTCTTTTCTTTGTTGTTAACTGGAAGTCATGACGTAAATTGGCCCTAACAGCCCGTATCATTCGTTCGATTTTAATTATTACAAAGCATAGACCCTTGCCCTTTCTTCAGTACAAAACAAAATTGAAATGTAATTGAAAATGACGTCACGAATAATCGTATTTCATAACATTTTATTACGTGTACGATTGCGTGTTTATTTGACACGATCATTATCAATTTATGTAAGTGTTGCGTAGAGAATTAGTCCAAGTGAGATAGACATGGAATACTACAATTTGTCTCAGATTCTTGAACTAAAATAAAACTATGTGTAAGCGTACAAAGTACGTTTTGCTAACGCGCATTTGCAACTTCTTCCATATTGTTCTAGGGGTTCACATTATAGGTAATATGTATGAAATTGTAAACGCGCGCCAACGCGCGCATTAATCGCTCGCTCATCGGAACGTAGGCTAAGAATATTTACAGTAATCTGAAGGCAATACATACATTTAACAAAACTGACACGTTTTTCACATTAGGAAACACTTATATATTTTCAAAATAACCTTTAGTTTTATTGTCAGTAATTTTCTTAATAACTTCATTGTTTTCAAATTACAAGTGCTATTTTAAACATCAGTGGAAAATACCACCGACGTAGGTAGGTGTTTCATATAACGGCATTGAACTTGCCATAGAGAGAACGTAATCTGTCGAATTCGATTGTTACACACATAGTGACAGATAACGTAAAGATTATGTCATAGTATATCGTATCTCATCACAGAACATCTATTCTTGGAATAATCATTAGCCATATAAATTGAAGTCAAGCCGAATGGTAAATAGAACCGCATTTTGTTAGCCCAACACTATTTACTACGATCCTATCTGTTACAGAGAGTATGCCTAGAATAATGAGGATTACAAGTAACTACAGTTAGAACATTTATTCAAAATTATGTTCTGATGTATGTTATAAAATAAATTGAATGTACTTTATGTCACCAAACGCAACAACATTAATTACAGCGGAAGTGACAATAACCTTGTTTGGATTCCGCTGGACCTCTCCATCATAACCCCACTTGTTTGAACTGTGGGAAAATAATTATAATAAACCAACATGGAGCGACATGTTTATTGCATTTTAAAATTATTTGTATGTAGATTGATATTTACATTAAAATTACAAATATTCATAAATAAAAACCGATTTCCAATATTCTTTCAACAATATTTTAAAGCAAGTTTGGGGAATTACGTTTAGGGATCCTATTTGGGTTATCAGGATTGGTACAGCTGCACTAAGAACGTTCATAAACATACACACATCAAAAGTGTCTAGGGATCAACATATATTTTTGCAATAACTTTTCTCCTGATTGATTTTTTTTTTTTTATTTCTTTAAGGATTCATCAAATAAAGTGTTTTCGTTTGTCACAGTAACGATAAACCAAGTCACCTTTGCATTAATAAAGAAATTTGCCATTTTCCTAATAAAGGGATTTTTGACATTTGAACCACTAACATTAAAGTTCGAAAAAAAGACTGAAATAACAGTTTTCTTTAAAATTTTATTGGGTAACTTAAACAATTAATAATCCGTGTTTCTACCGCGAACACTAACAACACAAGAACATCGGTTTGGCATACTCAAAATGAGGTCATCCAAATCACGCTGTGGAATGGCCGCCCATGTTCGTTGCAACAACAAAAAAAGGTCTTCTTGCGACTGGATACCCTCCATATTCGGCAGAGCTCTTCTCTGTAGCATATCCCATGCATGCTCAATCGGGTTCAAGTCTGGCGACTGAGCAGGCCAGGGCAGGACATTGATGTTAGCTGCGGCGAGAGTCTGTCTTACAACTCTTGCGGTGTGCGGTCGTGCATTATCATGCATTAACTGAAATAAGGGACCGATTTGCACTTGTAGAGGAACGATGACGTCTGATACAATCGTCTCAGCATAAATTTGAGCGTTGAGGTTGCCTCTGATCCAAATCAACTCAGTTCTTCCGCCGATCCAAATACCCGCCCATACCATGATGGTTCCACCACTATAAGGATGGACTTCCTGGCAGGATTTTAATCGCTGTTGGCGTCCAGGGGTTCTCCAGTGTCGTATACGTCTTGTATCCGGTCTCATACCAAAACGAGACTCATCAGAAAAGCACACGAAACGCCATTGTTCTTCTGCCCAATTTCTGTGTTCAAGAGCCCATTGATATCGAATCCTACGATTGTGCATTGCTATAGGTGGTACCCGTAGCGGTCTTCGGGAATGAAGGTTCACTTCATGCAAGCGGTTTCTGACTGTTTGGTCGCTAATTAAGTTCCCTGAAGAGTGATGAAGCCTCACGGCTAACATCATGGCGGTTATTGTTGGACCTCTTCGAGTTAAGATTTGAATGTATCGGTCTTGTCTCCGTGTGGTGCAGCGATACCGTCCTCCATGGCGCTCAGCCACGGTACCAGTGCTTCGGTAACGTGTCCAAAGTCGACTGATAACACTCTGACTTGTATTCAGAGCTAAAGCCACAGTACGTTGCCGGGAACCAGCTTCTATCATTCCCACGGCTCTGAGCATTTCTTCCCTGCTTAAATGACGTCGCCGCTCCATAATAACGTTGGTTTTAATCAGTAGTAGGGAAACAGTAGCACTAATAATGTCTTCAATGCGTTGTATGTTTTTATAGGGAAAATATTGACAGCTGATTTTCATCTTTTACTCGAATTTGATTCACAGTTCCTGATTTAAATTATGAAATGCACCAAAAAGGATCCATATAAATTTATAAAATCATAAATTTATTACAAAGCCACATCTCAATCTCAAGAAATCCGCATAAAAATGCTTGATCCCTAGACACTTTTGATGTGTGTATTTAAAGTCATTGATGATCGCAACAATTTTGCGATTTTGTACAAAGAAAGCACGGCAAAAGAAGAAAGAAATAAACCTCAGTCTGTCACTATCGGTTCTCATGGATAGTTGGAATATTCTTCCAAAGGTTTACCTACTTAACTTGACACGGTGTTTCTTAATAGCCCTATATTGTCACGATTGCATCCTATTTATTCGGCTTTAAGTTGACAATCGATCATTGACCTCATAAATAAAGAGGGGTGACGTGTTGGGACTACTAAGGAATGCAATTAGGGATATAACGAAACTTGTAGAGTTGTAAACAGTATATTTGAGTACCCTATTAACTTCCAATTCTATTTCATTTAAAGTACAAGTAGGAAAAATATTAAGTGAGTGAATGCCGCTCTATATGTTTTTCCAAGATTTCTGTTTTAAGAGGCTTTCCTAAAAGTGAATTAGACGGACAACTTAACTAAAAAACCGATTTAGAATGGTTTCACTATTTACACTCTTGATATCAAAATGAAGAATCTGAATGACCAAAAACTGACAATCAGTATGTCATTTGAATGACAATCCGATACTAATCGCTTCTTATCTTATAATCTGGCCTATATGCATAAAGGATAAAGTAGTTTAGTTTTAATTTATTCGTAGCCAACTCTATTATAAGCTCGGTAACAATATTCACTCACACATAACAATTAAGGTCACTTTAGGCGAATGACAACTATCTGCCTATTTTGTCCGCATATAAACTACCTATGGATGCCTTTACATCTATCATATATAACTCCACATCCAATATGTAACTCTGTATTTCCCCTACAATTATGCGTTCATGAAATAAGATGCTACCTTCATACATATATGTGTGTCCTTACATCCATAAAGCATACAGGTAAACATGTATTTTGATTAAAACCTTGTTTGATTACTCATTAATCTTCTTGAGAATGACTTACCTGAAAAGAAAAGATAATGCTATTAATTTATTATAACAACACAAAGCTAAAACACATAGATTATAGAGATAGTATGAGTTAAAAACAGATGTTTGTTAGCAGAAGTTTGAGTGTAAATACGACGTTGCAAATGTTCACAGTTTAAACGCAGCATACGAAGCACTTTTGCTTTGAAACAAGACAATTATTGTTTGCACACCCGACGAAGTTTTACCGTCAAACAATGTTTCATATTACAAAACATTCAACAAACTTGCTGTTTGTAACTCTACTGAAACGTCAAAATGTCTACAGAAATTAACACAGCATTTTCATATAGACCTTAATATCAATGACCCTTGTTACCTACGTGCTTGTTGCAGATAGGTATTATACAATAGGAGAGAGAAGATTCAGATAGATAACACCATTGTTCAAATAGTTAAATCTTGATAAAAAAAATGCAAGAAACATGTGATAAGTTTGTTGTCACAGTACATAAGCGCGTGAGGCATCAGGTATCCTATTGTTCCCAACTCCAACGCCTATAACTTTCAAGTTTCTACTTATTGTATTACAGATAATAAAGTATTTGTAACAACTTGCACGTATCAAATGATGTGCCACAAATAACAACCATGCTTAGTCAATTCAAACAAAACGGTCATCGGGTCAATCGGATACAATGAGCTTTTTCTTTTATTAAGACCGAAGGAAGCTATACGTACGGTCGCTGCTTCAGTTGATATCTCTGACGCATCGTGACGACAGTTGACTAGAGGAAAGTAATACTTGTAACACAGTACAGAAGGCGATATCACTATAACATGGGTTATACACTAAATAACCACACAGGACGCCGGGTAGTGGTCACAAGCGGAGCCATCAATTGGTGCGCGGGCGTGCACGGGACTGCGACCGAGTCGACACTGGATTAAACGCTCGATTTAGAAAATTTGCAATTGGCTTAAAAAAAGTGTTAAATTGACCGACAATTACGCCAGGCGAGGATGTAATTAAACATTACGGGTGAACGTGTATCAGTCGGTCGGTTGGGCGCGCGACTGCGGGTGCGTCGGGCGGCCCACAGCGCCCGCGCACACCTCGAGCCTGTGTCCGCGACGCGCCGCGCCAGCCCGTGGCGTGCAATCAATTTATGCAAATTACGAACGGGACGGTCTCCTCGCACATCCAATTGACTATTAGATATACCGGGAACGCTCCGAGATACAAACGACATTGATTCTCCTTACGGAGATAAATAAATAACGCGTTTAGAAACTCAGTTTATTAAGTCCACCGAGATCGGTCGAGTGTGCCAACTGAGTGAAATAAATTTTGTTGTAGAAACAGCTAGACCTGTCACAACAGTGTCCGCAATTCGGCAACTGTTCCGCTCCACTGATTGTTTATGAATAATGCCCATTAGAAGGTTGTACCTACTTACAGCTAACTTCTTTAGACTTAATTTAAACTAGGTAGTGTCTATCCGTTTTATTTAACTTCTGAAGTATTCCAAAATAGTCATGGACTGATCCTCTACCTATTTTTACAAAATCTTAATCTCTAAATTTTAAATAAAATTCCGTTACAGCTACAGCTACGATCATAGCTGTTTGAAATGATTTCACTATAAGCAAAAAGACAAAATGATTTTTCTATTTACTTATTCAGATTTGAGATCATTCATTTTCTGTTTGTTTGAGAACTGATATCCGTCCATGTTTGAGCTGTTTTGGGTGACTTTTGTAAAAAGTTGAGAACGGCTTAAGCCCGAGGGAAGTCCATACGTTAGACACTCTTTATAATTCTGACGAAGTCGTGAGTAAAAGTCGGTCCAGTAAATTGCTTGCATGGCTAGGCGCCAGCAAATCGTAAATAAACATAAATTCGATCGATAGGTTGTGTGCTGATAACGTAATGACTTCGTGTAATATAAATAATATAAATAATACAATTACTATGTGCAAGTAGCAAATTAATTGTGATACAATGTGTATACAAACAAGTTATTTAGTAAGCTTTTGTATACACACTAACGTGAAATGAGAGCAATATAATTGTTATAAACGAGGTCGAAGCATATCAATTGATATCATAAGTAATATGGACAAGTAGCGCATTCTGAAGATATAGTACGAGTTTGCAAACTTTGCATCTCATTTAGAAAACTTTACTATAGGGGGGTGTGGGTCATTTAAAAGGACTATGAGAACTAATGTGTGACCAGGCAAGCGAGATAGGTAGATATATATCTAAAAAAGGTGCAGTGTCCCCGCTACGATGACTGTATTCCCAAATTTTAATAGACCGATATCTAGTCGGACATATTTATTTTAATATTTTCACGTTGTAAAATTTTCTTTACACAATAAAATTGTGATGACAACGATCATTCAAGATAAGTCAATGACCACTTTCCTTAACATATTATTAAACTAATAGATGATGTACTTGTACAAACAGTGATCTAACAAGTTAAACCACAAAACTGCGAGGTAAACAACATTGATACGAGAAAAGTAGCTGAAGCACCGCTTAGATGAGTACTTACATTAGAGAAACAAGAGAAAGGTGATAATGAAAGTGTTCGTTGATCTTCTTCTTGTAAATAAACAATGATGGTGACAGTTTTAAATGTTATTGAAAAGAACGTGATTTTTATTTTCAACTGTAATACGCTTCACAAAGAATCTAAATTTGAATAAGAGATATGTACTACGTATTAAGTAGATTTAATGTTCAAACTTTTTGAAAAGATAACCAAGCAGGCACTTTGAAATCAAATGTTTACCAAATTTATGGAAACACCATAAAATTAATGAATCATAAAAATTAATAGTTTAAAGGGAAATACTATTAATGTAAAATCCATATGCAACCTACATGGATGTCATTCACCGCTACGTAGATATATATTTATGGTAAATAAATAAGTTGCAAGTGCAGTCGGCAGCTGGTAGACGACGCACAGACAAACAGACGCAAACATGTATGGTAACAATAGGGTTAATGAATTGCCGCACGCTCTACTTCAATTAATGACATCGGCGCGTCGCGACCAGAGAGCAATAACCATGAAACTCATTAATTAAGCGCCAGGAAAACTGTTTTTCGTTCTTTCCCGTGGTTCCGGTCGTGTGATCTTAGCTTGAATGGGGAATTTTAGGAAGCTTTTTCTAAATGCCATTCAACCAGGGTTGTCAACTTTGGGGTTCTCCTCTTAAATATGGGGAAAATTTGTGTCTGCATTCCTAATCGTCCACCTGCTGAAAGCAGAGTGAGCTAACGCAAGATAGTCCTTGATAAATTCATTCGAAGAGGCCACGACCCTTAGCATTGAGGGTAAACAACTCAAGGAAGAGGATTCTAAACGCGTGAAAAATTAAAACCTTCACTCTAAGCTAATGTAATATTCTATCTGTAGCGTTTAATAAATTCATTATGGAGTCATAAACAATATACACTGCTGTCTGGAGTTACGTCATTGAATGTAACGTAAAATTTAATGTATAATCAAGATTATTGTGGTAACTTGTAGTTGCTGGTATTTATGTGTATTTACTCGACTGCCTGAAAGGGTTAGGTTTTACGCGCGTATCTTGTATGTATGTATATACTCCGACTGCATTACATGATTTTTTTTGTTTCCATCTTTTCTGAGCAGGCGTTTTTTTTAAATCTTTTTTTATTAATGTTTTGTTTTGGGATAGCGTTATTTTTTCAAATTAATACCTCGTAAAAAAATCACATCGGTACATTCATTCATAAAAAAAGATACTCTACCTATTAAGTAAATCAAGGAATTAATTGAAATTATCCAAAAAATATTCTAATATTATGTTTTAGATGACAAAAATCTTTTTATGTAGGTAATAAAGTTAAGGGTGTTTATTTTTCTGAATGACAAACGGGTGCACATTAGCACAATGGTTTCCCCGTTTACTGAGCCAATGGCAAGTCACAAATTACTTACTCATAAAAGTTAACTAGGTGAGACATTTCGTCCGGCAGTTTTCCGGTTGTCAACGACGTCGTAACGGGTGTCAGACACAACTCCGGATGAAGCTGAGAGCGGATTCCTGTCGGTCTCTCACTCCCCCTTGTACACTTTTATGATGGAAAACAAGGATGAAAAGTTATTGCACTCAGCTGCTGTTTCTCAAGCTTGCTCCTTACGGTTTGAAGTGTAATAGCTCCACTACCTTCAGCGTTAATAGTTCTGGGAATATATTGTTACCTAGGTGATTATAAGAGTTCGATTTTAAAATCGGCGGTAGCCTAATGGCTAAGGCATCGGCCTCGCAATCGTCAGGTTGCAGGGTTCGAATCCTACCCATTATACTACCGACGTGAACCCACTCCTAACACAAGTCTTTGAGCTTAGCTGGAGGGGTTAACAGGATTGCTAGTAATGTGGGACCACAATCCCACATTGCTAGTTATCTTTAAAAAAAAAAAATCTATAATATATTAGACTTCGTACATTTACCGATCAATATTGTAATATATAAAAATCAGATGTCACGGTGTTTGTGGTCGAACTCCTCCGAAACGGCTCGACCAATTTTAATGTTTTTTTGGATATAATATGATAGGTATGAGAAGAAGTTGTAATTATAGTATTTTTATATGAATCGCAAAAACGGAGAAAACTGACGCAGATGACGTTGCGAGGGTCAGCTAGTTTAATCATAATATTTACTTCAAGATGGATTCAAAATTGAGGATATAGTGACCTTCACTGTACAGTACCTAAGTATAAGCACTAAACACCGAGAAGAATACAGACTAATATTATGTATAGAATCATCAACATCGAATCTTGAAACCTTCGGAAAAGTGGTCCGAAATGGTCCGAGATTCCGAGTCGGTGAAGATGTCTATGTGTGCAATGCTCAAGCAAATTACAACTGAAGCTTACCATCTGTACTCTCGGTGAGTTGTGTTAAAAGCCCATAGAGTAATGTCTGAGTTCCTATAGACCAAACATGGCTCAATATCGACCTCGACAAATATGACCCCAACTGGATAAACGCTGGTTAGTGAGACTTTATAGCACCATAGTAAATGAAATACGAGATAAAATTGTTTGACGTCATAATTCTAGCGTTTTATTGGAATTGGAATGGAACGTCAACTTAATGCATTGCAGTTTCAAAGTATTTTTATCCATAAAACGATATCTTCGAATAAGAAATGCACCTCAGCTGCATTCAGACGCCATTGTCAGCGCAAACCAAGATATTTGAATACGGAATATCGTAATATTTCTCCGCAGACGACGGTTCTTACTTCTAGTTGACAGACTTTTGTAAAAACGCCTTAATTGCGCGACTACAGTCCTACAAAAGTGGAACAAAGGAGCCAGCTTGTCGGATTTATCTTTCTGAGATTTATTTTAAAGCATTTGAGTATGCCTTCAAAATCAGCCAACGGTGAAAGTAAATTATTTTACTTTATAAGAGACTCCCAGCCTTGCTCGATCGTGTTTTAATTAAGGGCTTCGCAAATATTCTACCTTTCTTTCAAAAATAAAGAGAATAAGCGCTTGATTGCAAAACCAACGAGCTTACTCCTTGTTAAAATGAAATAGATACCTACTTAGATCTAATTTCAAAGCTGAATCAAGGTTTATTTCATTTTACAATGGAATACTAATAAAAGGAGAAAGGTTGCGTTTGAAATATGATATGAGTAAGTAGACAATAAAATATATACAAGTGTCTTTGTTGGTTTGTTATTCTTTAGTCAACAGAGCCAGTTATTAATTTGGTTTCTCAAATATATGGTTTATATACAAGAGAATTTGTGGTTCTCTCAAGAGAGATTTATATTTCAGAAAAATGAATATTCCCGTTTGATAAACAATGAAAAATTTATTCAAAACTAGCTGTCCCGCGCAACTTCGTATGCGTAATTTCTCCCCGTTTTTGAAACATTTCTCGTCGCTTCTCCGCTCCTATTAGTCGTAGCGCGATGTTATTTAGCCTTCCTCGATAATGGGCTATCCAACAAAAAAAGATTTTTTCAAATCGGACCAGTAGATCCTAAGATTAGCGCGTTTAAACAAACAAACAAACAAACAAACAAACTCTTCCGCTTTATAATATTAGTATAGATATATTGTTAAAAGCGGCGGTAGCATAATGGCTAAGGCACCGGTCTCCCAATCCTATCCATTATACTACCGAACGTGAACCCACTCCTAACACAAGCCTTTGAGCTTAGCTGGAGGAGATAACAAGATTGCTATTAATGTAGGACACATTCTTAATTAATTTAAAAAAAAATGTTATTAAAAATAACAAAAATTAAAATAAAAAAACAAAAGAAATAATAAAAAATAATTTTATATTATAAGAATTATATTTATATATAAATAATTCATTTGATGCAATTCTACAAACATAGATAAATATTTAATCAAAAACTCCATTTAAAACAAATGCCAACTACCTAAATATACTGTGAGCTACATTTTTAAACAGGCAAATAAACATTTTGTTAGATCTTTTTACAGGAAAGCTCATGCCTAAATAAACGGCAAGCCTTGATAGGGAGCTCAACCATTAGGCGCCTACTTCATGTTTCTAAATAATAAAGCGTTTTTGTATGAGCTTAGCAAGATTACCTTCAGAGTTTTAATGTTTGTTGTTCTTGTTATCAAATTTATGTTGATAGACGTCCAAATTTTAATAATTAGGTTCACAAAATTATTCGCTTTCTCTTATGATTTTTGCCCGCACAGGTGCTTAGCAAGTACATTAGTACATTTCAGCATAGAAAAGGTTTTTATTTATTGTTATAAACTTTAAAATTCTGACCGATTTAAACATTATTTTTATAAAAACAAGTATAAATACATTCTTCTGAGGTAAGCCCATTGTCACTAAGTCACAGTGTGATGACAGAGTCCCAAGGAAAGCTAAGGAAATGTCCAAATATACAACATAGTGTATTTATTACAGAACTAGCTGACCCGCGCAACTTCGTCTGCGTAAATTTTCCCCGTTTTTGCAACATTTTTTATCGCTACTCCGCTCCTATTGGTCGTAGCGTGATGTTATATAGCCTATAGCCTTCCTCGATAAATGGGCTATCCAACAGTTAAAGACTTTTTCAATTCGGACCAGTAGTTCCTGAGACTAACGCGTTCAAACAAACAAACAAGCTCTTCAGCTTTTCTTTTTTTTAAGATAGCTATCAATGTGGGATTGACCCACATTACTAGCAATCTTATTAACCCCTCCAGCTAAGCTCAAAGGCTTGTGTTAGGAGCGAGTTCACGTCGGTAGTATAATGGGTGGATTCGAACCCGCGACCTCAAGATTGCGAGACCGATGCCTTAGCCATTAGGCTACCGCCATTAGTATAGATTATTTTTGAATACGAATATTTTTCCTAATTAATTTTATTTATTAATAGCGGACACCCGCTACTTCTTACGCGTGGATCCTGTTCCTGCGGGATTATGTATTAAACATAAAACCTTCCTCTTTAATTACTCTATCAATTTCTGAAAACTGCATTAAAATCCGTTGCGTAATTCAAAGGATCTAAGCGCACATACAGCAGGAGCGACTTTTATACTAGCTGTCCGTGTAAACTTCGTATATATTCAACATTTTTCATTGCTGCTACGCTCCTATTGGTCGTAGCGTAATGTTATATAGCCTATAGCCTTCCTCGATAAATGGGCTACCCAACACAAAAATATTTTTTCAATTCTGATCACTAGTTCCTGAGATTACCTCGTTCAAACAAACAAACAAACTCTTCAGCTTAAAGAGAATAAGAAGAGCTCGGAATATTAAACGTAGAATTTAGAATCTAGATACCTAAGTATCTAATGCAATTTTGGTCAATTGAAACTTATTTAAAGAGATTGCTACTGATAAACAACGTAGACCGGTTGTAAATCGTTTAAATCAAGTCTAGTATCTGTAATTGAACAAAATTAACTCTCGGTTTTAACGCCACATACAATTGAAATGATCTTGAAATCTAGCTCGTTCTAATCTACTGCGGGGTCGTATACAATATACTTGCGACTACAAAGCTTGTCTCGTATTCGAAGTTCAGAACTCGTAGATGTGAAAGTAATGTATGTATCAACTTATATCAATTAAATACTATACTCTGCGGAGACTCTCAAACGGCGCAAATATAGTAATCTAGTCGGAGATTGCATATTTGAGCCGTTTGGGGTTGAGACGCTAGGGCCATGGGGTCCAAGTGCTCGCCTCTTATTCAAAGACATTTCCCAGCGTCTTGTCAGTGCATCTCGTGACCAGAAGGCTGGCTTTTTCTTTGCACAGAGAATAAGCATTGCCATACAACGTGGCAATTCTGCCAGCCTTCTGGGGACTATACGGGTAGACATCGATGGGGAGGAATTCTTCGATGCCTAACTCTTTTTTCTAGTTTACTAGGTAAGTTGTAAATAATGCTAATAGTATGTATATAGTTCGTACGTAGGGTTATCTAGCTTGTAGTTATTAACATTGTAAATCTTCATTTTGCTAATTAATATAATATTAAATAATATAACTGCTTATTTAGGGTTCCGTAGCCAAAATAGCAAAATGGAACCCTTATAGTTTCGTCATGTCCGTCTGTCTGTCCGTCCGTATGTCTCAGGCATTTTACTTAAAGACTACACAGTTAATATTAATTAAATTTGGTTATAAGGTGTCTTATAGTGGCTGCTCCATACATGTAACAGAAGCTGAAAAAAGTTTTTTTTGAACAAACATAAACGTGTGGCATGTCATTCGACAGGTCTTTTAAAAACCATTTTAAGGTTTCTAATAAACGTTTTGATTAAGTAAATATTTCTGGAAATAATTGCTCCGAAAGTTCTCCCCCCCCCCCCTTATCTATCCCCTTATCTTTCGAACCGTGTGACCAAAAAATTAAAAAAAACTAAACGTAAAATTGTTTATTGCCAAAAAACTGTGTTTCTCAACAAAAGTAGTGCCAAAAACGTACGCTCTTTTGCTGGTGCAATTGTTCAAATCGGATTTTTTTTATACGGCTACGGCTCCGAAACCCTACACTGAGCATGGTCCGATATGCTCTTGCCCGGTCTTTTAATTGTTAGAAATGTATGCACAGAGATTGAAAAAAACAAAATGTTCCTACCAATTTGTTTTCAACTTTTGTCCATAGATATAAGTACTAACGTGGCAGCACCCTACGTTTAAACACAGTTAGTGTCTACCTATACATTAATTGTAAGTTCGTTAAAAGGCTAATTAGGTATGTTTACAAATTAGTTTTTATTGCCGTGTTCTTTTCACCGGCTTTCCATATTGCTTTGCGAACTTGAAATGGAATAGTATATGCAGAATCATGACTTGACAAGAAGCGCTGTTTTTGCTTCATAAGTAGACATAGCTCTACTTACTCTACTTAGGTAACGCATCATGAACTTGTCATAAAATTATATTAGCTAACCCACGCAACTTCGTCAGCGTAAATTTTCCCCGTTTTAGTAACATTGCTGCTCCGCTCTTATTGGTTCAAGCGTGATGTTATATAGCTTATAATCTTCCTTAATAAATGGGCTATTCAACAGTAAAATAATTTTTCAATTCGGACCAGATGTTTCTGAGATTATCGAGTTCAACCAAACAAACTCTTCATCTTTATAATATTAATATAGATATGTTAATTGGTTTAAAATGGTAAGCAATTTATGTGTAATGTCTTTAAATGAGAGTGGGTACATTTTGGTATAAATTGGTAGGTACATTTTGGCATAATCTTGTGTTATTTATGCCTAAATACATTAGCGGGTAGCAACCGGTTCTATATTGTGAGAACGAACGAGTGGGTGTCCACAATATGAGGATACAATACATTGTGCCAAGGTCTGGTGCAATGATAGATGTCTATCTTAATCCTCTCTAGTGTCAGCCGAGATTGTGTCTAACAAGACCAAGTACATAGGTAACTTAACTGTTTTAGCTATAATCTAAACTCATATTGAAAGTAACTCGATCTGTTACGTTTTTACGTTTAAACCGCTAAACCGATTTGGATGAAATTTAGAATAAGAATAAGAATATTTTATTGGTACAGAATGTAGGTAACAATAAGATATAACAACATTTCATGAATCCTTGTACATTCTACCTTTCGGTATACAAACATTTACATGTAAAGTCTTAAATATGGAGTTAGGGGGCGTTCATTAATTACGTGAGATGTTTAGGGGGAGAGATGGTCTCGGCAATCTCATGTAT
Organism: Herminia tarsipennalis; assembly: GCA_945859575.2. Taxonomy (NCBI): domain Eukaryota; kingdom Metazoa; phylum Arthropoda; class Insecta; order Lepidoptera; family Erebidae; genus Herminia; species Herminia tarsipennalis. The sequence goes on from OX243840.2 coordinate 16,399,873, forward strand.
TTTTTTATTAGCTAGAAACCATCTAAAAAGCTGGATTAAATTTAGTAAAAATATATTTTTTTAGCCATTTTGTCGACAACACACGTCATGCGAGCGTTACACACTTGACTAGTTTTGAGTCAAATGTGAAATCTACGTGAGATTAGGGACGGGGGTGGGGCCAAGCCAAATCTCATGATATCTGATCCAAGAGAGGAGGGGTTCAAAATTCGCCAAAAACACCTTACGTAATTTATGGACGCCCCGTTTGAGTCTAGGAAAAGGACATAAGATAGTTTTTATCCCGATAACTTCCACGCGAGCGAAGCCGCGACTGAAAGCTAGTACTACTATATCTAAAAGAAGAAATGAACTCAGTGTTGAAATTGTGAAAAGGCAAACGAGCTGTTGGCATTTACGTAAAATGATAATACTTCTACAACGTGTGCAGTTGATAAGAACGAACCTTTTGTGTAGTTAAAGTGTGCTATAAACACAACACTGGCAAAAATTAGCTGGAAACTCGTCTAGATCAACGTTTCTCAAAGTGGGTTCTGCGAAAACCAGGGGTTCCGTAGAAAAGTTATCAGGGTTCCGAAAATATTTTGTGATTGTTAGCGTAGAAAGAACCACAAGAAAACGTTGGATAATTCTAGTGTGTCTAGTTATGATAGTTGGAATGAGAACTATTATAGGTAATTTGGCGTTTTGTAAATCTACCGATATCTTTGTCACATTAATTGTCCCCCCTCCCCCCTCCCCATCATGGATTTGGGGTTCAATAAAATGAAATGAGGGTTCCATTCTGTTCAAACTTTGGGAACCCCTAGTCTAGGTTACTATCATGCTAAAGTTTCTAACTTCAAACAACAACTTTTAAAAAATGACAAAACACAGATGGGTATCTGATACAAATACCGGTTCCGGTTCCGGTCGTATGACGTAGTCGGTTATAAAAGAGGTAAACTTTGTGAGTTTGTAAGGTAATCTCTAAAATAAGTGATTTGACTAGAACAAATAATAACATTTGTTCTAGTCAAATCACTTATTTTTATGATACGACTAATGATACAAAATCCTATTTAACACAAAAATTAATCAGGACTGAATCGTTGGTATACTACCAACGATTCAGTCCTGATTAATTTTTGTGTGATTTATAGTCCTGATTAATATCTTCTTTTATTTACTAACTAGTTGACTCGTGTTCTCTTTATTGGGCCTATGACACTCCCAAAAACGTGGTTTTCTATTGGTAAAATAATTTTCAAAATCGGTCCAGTAGATCCAGAGATTACCTACAACCTTATAAACTCACAAACTTTAACCCTTTATAATATTAGTATAGGTTAGTAGTACTTTATAATATTAGTATTATTTTGTTTACCTACGAAAGTAACCTATTCTAAAAAAATAAGAGAAATCAGTGTCATTATTTTTTTTTTACGAAAATAGTTTATATACAATAGACAACTAATTGCGATGAAAGTGGAAAGCTACATATCAAATTACAATCAGAGAAAGCCAACAATCAATGTGAGAGTCAAGATGTAGAGTTTAATCATCTGTTAATATTTATCGATAACTAAGATAGTTGTGCCTAAAATATACCTACATATTTTTTTAATTTTCTCACTTTTGTAAGACTCGTTAAGGAATAAATGAAATAAAAATAGTATTTTTTCTACCGCAGATTATAAGAGTATGTAGCTACTTTTTCCAACACATTAAATCACAATTAATAATATATTAGCATGGAAATTCATAATTTAAAATAATATACAATAAACAATTGCTTCTTAGCATTGTAAATATTACAATTAATATTTAAATAAAATAAAATAATTTAAATTTTTGCTACTTTCTCGCCTTCGTTTTTCATTTTCTAGCTTGTGGAAAAGGTTTCTTTGATGTATTTATTACGTCTAGCGTATCAGTATAGTTTGTTACACATTTTTTTTACATCCGTCTTTCCATAATTTGTTAGATCCTTTTAGATCTAGGTCTTATTTTTCTCTCCTAGTTCTCCTAGTTCTCTCGGTTTTATGTTTAGTAGTAGTTACTCGATACTTTGGATGGCTTTATTTGACGTGATAACGTCTTATAAATTGATGACCTGGTGCACTCACGAAAAAGTGTCACAATCCGTCACGTCCGCCTGCTGATAGGCTAAGTGTCAAGGTCCGTCACGTTCAGCCTGCTGATAGGCTGAGTATTGTGGCCGACATCCACTAAAACTGTCACAGAAATGGTTGTTCGATGGGCAATGGCGATTGCGACAATTGGAAAAAAGAAAATGAAGGTATGGTTGTTTATTACAATGTCACCAATGTTTTCTTATGACACAAATTATCGTCCGTAAACCGACTTTACAGACAACCATTTTTTATATAATTTATAATTTTATTTGATACTAATGAACCTTATTAAGTCGACTTTCCACTTTACGTTGCTGCCCAAATTTTCGTCCTTCCAACGAACGACCATGTTCAGCTTTTCTTTTTGTGTTTATGATTCTAATATTGAACTCTATTCTTCTACGTTAGAGGATAGGCCTCCTAAAATCAACTATTGTCTGAGTGCTACACAGTTTATAAAGACTGCATATATGAAAATGCCGGATTCATACCTAGTCAGTGCCTAACTGCCTCCTTGTAGGTACAAATAGGTAATAGTAAAAATACATTGTAAGTGCCTACTTAAGTTCTTTGTTTAAAAAACCGACCTTTGTCTTTACAAACTCTACATCGAAAATCGAAATCGATTATAACTCTTGCATTCATAAATATTTTATCAGAAAATATACAAGGAAAACATTTTAAAAATCCTGCAGGTAATGGAGCGTTACTGATGGTATCTGTATATGATAAGTTGTCACCCACAGCACACTCCGGCCTGTAATTGTTCGACTACCCTCCCTCACGTGACAGACCCGCCATTACCGATAACTATACCAAATAATAAGATACAGAAGGTCGACTTACAGCTCAACAAGTAATCCACGCACACATAAATGCACCTACGAAGCTCTCAAACGTGCGTAATCTCGGTTGACTAGTCGGCCGAGATCTGTGTACGGGCACAACTCCTAGCATCACCAACATCCCTCCATGATGCCTGAAGTAATTTGGGCAAGTTGATGGGGTTCTGGGAAGATCTTGGATCTATCTTAGCTGTAGTGGCGGACAGGATAATTATACGTACAAAGGCCCAATCAGAAGGTTTAAGTGAGGTTTTTCATATACGCCTGAGTAAAACTAACTATTTGTGGTGAGCCTGTTTTGGGCAGGCGCCATAGTCCTTTTTTTTTTTTTTTTGGCCGTAAAAAATGCCTAACGCACACCTCCAGCACCCGAGGCAGACGCTGGAGGTAGTGTGGGACCTGCCCCCACTAAAAAATCGGCCGTGTACCAACTCGCCGCCTTCACACGGATAGGCCGCCGGAATTACTATTTCTTCGGCGGACCCACCCAGCGGCATAGCCCCATCGGGCATTCCTGCTCCTGCGGCGTCCTGGGTACACACAGAACGCCGCCATCGCGAAAGGCCGCGAGCGTGGGAAACTTCCCCGTCCATCACGCCCACAGCCCCACCAAACGACGTCACGCGCGACAGCGCCTCGACGTCGCTCGGTTCGCCGGCGACGGGGCAGACAAGCCCCGCCGCCTCCCCCCACGAGATGAAGTTCCCGCAGGAGGGTGCGACCGCATCCTGGACCCCCTACCGCGCAACGCATCCGGTACCCCTATCACTGGCGACAGGGGCGAGGAGCGAGCATGGCTAAGGAGTCCGTTAGGTGGAGGGTGTAGAGGCATGGGAAGGCGCCTCGTCCTCACCCTCCTCCATCCGCACCGGAGCCTGGGTGCGAGGAGCTCGGCCAGTCTCCGCAGGCGGCTTTGCGGCCTTGGGAGGCTTACAGCCCGCCCTCCCCATCATGTGGTTGGCGGGCTGGTTGCCCGCCGCACACACGGGGCAGTGGGGAGCGGCAGAACACGCCGCTGCTGCATGCCCCGGTTGACCGCAGCGGAAACAAAGTCCGCTGCAGTCAAAACTACTGGTGCATTGTGGGCGCAAGTGGCCCGCGCCCATGCACCGGTAGCACCTCGTGGGCCTCGCCTCGAGGATGGTGATCCTCGCAGCGGAGAAACCCACGAGGAGCCGGCCTGCCTCTGCCAAAATTTTGGCCGCAGCGACGGGGCAACGCGCCCACGCCGCACCAACACCGCCGGGGCCGGGGCGGATCGCGCCGACCTTCACGGTTCCGGGAGAGCACTGAGCCTTCTGCTCTATCGCCTCCCGGACCTCCTCAGATGACACGGAGTCGTCCAGGCCAGAAATGCGCAACTCCGCGCACTTCGTTGGCCTGACGACCCTTACGCCGTCTTGCCCTTCCGCGAGACGCCTCAACGTCTCCGCCACTAAATCGGCCTTCTTCGCGCCCTCTGTCCCCGGAACTTCGAGGAGTCGGGCCCCGGTCTGTGAGCGGCGGACGCTCATCTCCACGCCCCCAGCTGCTAAAAGAGCGGCCTTCGCTCCGCTAAATAGGCTGGCGTATGTTACGCCCCTACTCTCCGCCTCCGGCGACACCGTCACAAGGACGGCGGCCGTTTTCGGCGGAGACAGCTTCGGCCTCTTTCTGCCTCCTTCTTTCGCCGGAGTGACCTTCGGTTTAGAAGAGGCGGCAGCGGCCCTCTTCTTCTGCTGGCGCCGCGAGTTCTTGCTCCCCGCCGTTTGCCATTCCTCGCCGGAGGGGGCAGAGGCGGGAGTTTTATACTAACCGGGGATTGTTGTTGGGTACATTTCTATAGTGTATACCGCGATAATCGCCAGTTTGCGTCACATAGCCTTTAGCTTAAAGTGTCTAACGGGCCTCTACGCGTTGGCTTCGGCTCCACGCACGCCTCCCAAATAACCGGGACTCCATAGCCCCGTGATATGGAAACGACATACATACTAATAATAGCGCTATCTAATCCCAACCCAAGCAGAGCTTGTACTATGGAAACCAGACAACTGATAAACATACTTATATATTTCTAAATACATACATATTATAGCTAAATAACACCCAGACACATAATAAATCATCGTGCTCAACACACATAGTTTTATCCTGGGTGGGGATCGCACCCACGACCTCTTTCGTAGCAGTCGGATACACTCCCACCGCGCACAGAGGCAGTCATATGTTTTCGCTCGTTGTAGGGAGCCGGCCATCTGTATCTATGTAATTTGTAACTATACCGTCGCGTCCCCCTATCATTGCTGTCACTGAAAACGTGACAACGACTCATATAGGTACTGTATACACAACAGATATAGTGAATAAGCCATTCTGATTATTACCTAATTGAAAATGAAGAAACCGACTGCGTGACTTGGACTGTACTGTAGCGGTAATCACGTTAAGTGTTAACAAATTTGAAATCTTATGCTAAAGCCTTAAGGTACATATTTAAAGAATTAAACGTTCAGACTGGTACTTTAATTTGATCTTAGTAGATTAAAAAGAAATTGAAGGTTTGATGTGCTCGATTCGACGTCATTAACGCAGCGAATGTAGGTATAACTGATACATGTTTATACATAAGTAGATATCTTTAAAATGCTCCGAAATTCAATTAAGTAAAAATTTAGTATTTTTTATCGACAGCATAATGTGCAACGTCACAGATATGAGAACTTGTTCAATGTTTGATTTCTTATCAATTGTGGAAAGCTTAGGCAACTTGACTTGAAAATTGCCGCCCTTGTTAAATCGCCCTATTTCATGTGGTGTCCAAACTCCCGACAAATAACAAAATCTTCCCACAAAACGCAAACACCCCCCCCCCCCCCCGATCTGGGCAACCCTACCTTGATAGTATCGATGAGCGATTTATCTCTTCCGTGGATGTCCGCAATAAAACAACCATCACCTGGTTTTCGGGTATAATATAATAGACGCACTCGTTCCTTCCAAGCGTCTACCACTCCGCCATTAATTGCATTGTACCGTGATCATTTAGTTAGTCATTTTATATGTTTGAGATCTAAACGATAAAATATTCGCAAACCTATAAACTTCAGAACGAATTAATGAAAGCAATTTAAACCTATCAATATGAGAGGCCACCAAAAGTATTTATTGAGACCACCGTTACAATCTTAACGTGAAATGTAACGTATTCGAACCCGCCGGACGGTCTCAGGGCTAGGTGAACAGGTGGTAAATCTATTAAGCAATGGAATTGAATCCTAATTTAATTCTTTACATATTCATTCGCACGTCATCCTTCTAGTTTAGGGTCACTGTCCTTTGGTGCGTTAGTGGACAAGTCCCGTTTTGTGAGTCTTGATAGTTGGCAACTACTGTTGCTTCCTTGAGATAAGGTTATAACAAAATATTCAAATAAGTGTCGTATTTCATCCATGGTAACACAATATTATGTTTCTGCGAAATGATAAAGTCTCCTAAAATGGTTTGTACTGACAGCGGTATCAATGAATTTCACTAATTTCAATTTATAACAAAACTGCACAGTTGCAAGCTGCCAACGATTGACTTGTATGGTCATAAGCTGTTGCGTAGTGTTGCGGTAGCGACCGCGTGAAAGTAAACCATACAATTTATTACAGATATTATAATCAGTAACGATTTCCTCCTACTTGTATATTATTTGCTGTAATAGTACTACAGTAAGTTTCAAAACACTTGTGCGAAATAATTGGCAATTGTCGCACAGAATAAATTTAGGCACCAACTTTGTAATCGATGTTAGTTTAAAATAGCTTTCGCGAGACATTCTGAAAATATATCTCTACCTTAACCAGTATTGCTCGTTTGTATTGTAAACCAAATTTTCCAAAAATCCTATGGGTAGTAATTAAACTTAAGCGCAGGTTAACGATTTATAAGTTTAACCATTCTGTAAGCAATTGGCTTCAATTCGCACAAAAATTCAAAACAAACGACCATTTATTTTAATTGGCTATTAATCACACTATATGTCTTTTATTAATAATACTAATAAAATACTGTTTTTATTATTTTATAAATTGGATTTGTTAATAGGAGCTCGATACCTATTTCGATTTGCATTGAAATTTAGGTATTTCATTTCTAAAACCCGATGCCTGTCTGTAGGGTTACACGGCGGTGTTAAAATAATTCATAACTGTCCATGAAAAGATAAAGCGATATGTTCACGTCTCTTTTAGGTTTCCGCTATAAATCAGAGCAAATTTGTTGTCAGACGGGATTTAGCTGGCGGTCGCGCCCTCGTTGCGGACGCCACCGCTTTGGGCCCACTGGGTTATACAACAACCTGTGTACCTAACCATACATATAGATACTTTACGATCCCATTCTGCAATTTCCTTGGAGACGAGCTCCGTAACAAAACCTGAGAAAATATACACCTTTTTATAATGTTCTCTATAGCGCCGGCATGTAATATCCATTAAGATTGGATTACCAATAAAATACTTGTACACAAAAATTGGATCAAAGTTGAACAATAGATAAAAAGTCGTGGGAACAATAGAACAAAATTTTTTCATAGTTATTGCCAAGACTAAATAAGTAATCACGCATGATAACTCGCGATATAAGTAACACGTTTCAATCATTTTATATTTGGTTCCAGGGTCAATTTAACTTCCAGTACAATTATGACAGGGTACTTATTCATAATTTTCTTGTACCGTCCATTAGAAAGGTAATACTTGGGCAGTTAATTGTACAGGAAATGTTATGCTAGAGTAGTCATAATCTGTCCAAAGAGATTACTGACTTGTTTGATCTTATTTCGAAGTATCTACATTGACTATATTTGTTGTTTTTTATAGATATCGATAAAGATATTACGAGTAAAATACCAAAGATGAAAAAAATAAGAATATTTCAGTTGAAGGACACTAGAGTACATTGAAAAACAATGAATTCCCCCGTAACTAATTTTAGACAATGTAGCCAAATATGTAACGATTGAGACAATATTTACATTAAATGTCATGTGTTGTGCAAGAAAATACGTCACAACCTCGTGTTTACCTCAATGGAAAGATTTGCACCAAGGCCGCTCAGAATATGTAAGGCCTGAAGTTTAATTAAAACTAATAGTCACTATTAATAATATTGCGGGTAGGTACGTTTACGGTACAGATCATTTTGCTCAGATCCAAAAGAATAAAACATCTTTAAAGAATTCAGCCAATACTTAATTACAACCTAACTCTTGTTGTCATTCTTTGGATTGATCGACTGCAATACACAACAACAAATATTGTTTATGAAATTTATAAGTACACAATACCGTCCGTTAAACCACAATATTAAATGGATTGAAGCGTTACATAGCGGGGTTTCATCTCACGGTCTCATGTCTCCCGTCTGTAATAAACAGCGTCAATTTCATTCCATTTCCTGAGCGGCCCGCTCGCTCCCTGCCACCCGAGCTCTCTGTGCGACCTACTCGGTGAATTATTAGATTAATAAGATAACACTTAGAGGCCAAATATACCCGTATCTAATGTTCAATGGGAACACTGCTGGGGTATAAATCTGTTATGCGGGCAAATGTCTACGGTGAATATAGTTTTTAAGGTCACTACACTACATACATATATTTCAGTTATTCCGCGCTGCTTCACCCTGTTAGGTGTTGGATATCGAAAATCTTTTTATAATTTCTTCTCTTTAATAACCAAAAAAATCTTACTTATATACCATTTTCATAAAATTGGTTTTGTACTATAAAAAATAGCGTGTTTAAACAAACACTCATTATAATATTTTAAGCTTTTGGCCGTGGCTTCCGTCCATGTAATCTTACCGATACAAATATAAACTTCCTCAAGCTTCAAGCTATCTCCATAACAAATTTCATCGAAATTAGTCCAATATTTTCGGAGATAGTTTAGCCAGTATGACCCAACCCTTTGCTCAATTTCTTTAATTTTATTATACCACCACCTAAATTATGCATCAAAATAATTCCAACAGAAATTATCAAGTGATTGTGAAAATAGTTGCGGAGTAAATAAGGCGCACAAATTAACAGTTGCGGCAGAAAGCTTTTTTCATTCTATGTCCTGAAGAAATAAAGTCATTTGAAATAGATACTAACCCGTTAAACCCCTTTACGGCCTTGTAATTAAAATAAGTAAGATAAAATCAATGGTATCGGTTTAGGAACCGTTACCTTCTACTATTTAGAGGATAAGATTATTTTTATATTCCCTTTTAAAATAAAAACATGGTTACTTTACCAGCAACCTTACACCGTTGCTAATAAATAAAGTGGCGTAATTGCGGACTTCCCGTTTTATTACCGTTCTCACAATGTATGGTCGCCCTATCAATAATCCTGTCTACCGGTAATTTGTTTTTTTAACCTAAACTTTCTCTTTATAAAATATTCTACCTAAAAGATATTGTATATGTAATGTAAATGCTATGAATTTTATTTAAATAGCTAAGTATCTACAACATGGTTCGGTATGTACCTACATACGTTATAATGCAGATAGCTATGTTCTATATTAGCAACCTCTATATCTTTTGTTTGAACTACCTAAATTAAGTTAAGCTCTGGTTTTTTTTTTTGCCTATGGCTGTTTCCGTCGTATAAAATATTTAAAAAGATTTAATGAATGATGATGAGTACCTAGGTACCTAAGCATCTAAGCAAATAAGTAAGCATTCAATGAAACTTTAATCTTATCTAAGCCTGTGGTTATAAAATAAGCTCCAGAAACAGGACTCATTTATGGCTTTATCAGGAAAACGATACGCATGCCATTCAAACAAAGTATTTCGCGTTATTATTAGGAACTCAATTATGAATAAAAATGTAAGTACAGGACACAATAAAATTAGTGCGATATAATTATAATCTTCATGAAAACCACAATCACCATTGTAAATATTAATTTAGGTATTAATTAAAAAGTTATCATACTTTTGAGTCTTTCCTCGGGCCATTTCTTCTTTTTTCAACACACAAATAAATCAAGGAAGCACTGGTTGCAACGAATCAAAAATATTTTCACACAGAACACCAAACACAGTCGTTCGAAAAAAAATAAAAGTTCGAAATTCGAAAATCAAATAGTATTGGCGGCAATCTATCACATGACCATGTTTCCCGCGAGGTGCGTGTCGCCACTCTCTGAGATCTCGACTCGGTCCGGACGCCGCAAGCGCCCTACTTCGGCGTAACCAGTCTTTCGCGTGAGACAGAGATCATCAATTATAATTTTATACATGACAGAAAGGGACAAACAATTTTTTGACACATTTAGTAAAGTAAAATGTCTGTACTGCGCATACTTAATGCAATATTCTAATGTTTCACATGCACTGTTGATAAGCTAAGAATGCATGAAAGAAACTGTTCAAATTTGTTGTTCAAGCGTAACCGGTAACGCCACCTAGCGGATAAGGTCGGTACTATGCTGATGTTTAGTTATGTAGAGGCGTAGCGTCCGTAGTGATTTCGACTCTTACTCGGTAGGTTATTGTAGATCTATCTTCAATAAATCTGATGCTAATACATAGATGTCAGTTAAATCAAATTATGAATAGTGGTTAAAAAATGCAGATTTTATATTACTTGATTTTTTCCTTGTTAACTTATATCATTATTGACTCATTAACTCACAGAATTCTAGGAAGGATTTATTTGTTCGATTCCGAGATCTCGATCTAGCGATCGTGCCTACGTAAAAAGTTTGAAAAAATGTTACTTATTTATAAACAATAATTATATTACACACAGCCAGTCAATGGCTAAAATAAACATTACAACTTTGTACAAAATACAAACAAACTATATAACACAACTGCCTCTAGCTTCACATAATCATAAGAAACATTGATAAAATCAAAATCAAAATTTGTTTGTCATTTTTAATGACAAACAAATTTATAAAAAATACAAACCACAAATTCACATCTCGAAAGCAATAGGAGACGAAGGTCAATTCAAAAAAGATTTGCAAACTTTTATAGAGTTTAGCGATTTTTTAGAAACCAGATTTCAATCACTTGAGTTTTTTCATAATCGATGTCACATTTTTGATCGATGTCAAAATGTAACACTTTTCCTTCTAGCCTCTCAGCCCACATACAAAAACGTGCGATAAGGGACTATATACGTTTCAAAAACTATTCGGCATTAGAAATGGAATAGATTTCTAATATTAAATGTTGACTTATAAAATAGGTATTACGAAAGAATATTTTTTTACCCCCCTCTCCCCAATATAAGGGCATGTACTAAGAGATTTCTCTAACCCCCACCCCTCCTCCTCGGGACCCCTACGTAATCAATGATAATCCTTAAGTGATAACATGAAACTGACAAAATTACTATAATTTGATGTAGGTACTTAACATGGCTCTACGTTCTGGTAGAGTCAAGTTCGCTACGGATTCGTATCATGAAAAAAAAATCACAATACGAAATTCCCGCGATCGTATTTGTAATTTCTAAAACTAATAGGTATCCTCCTTGGTTATTTACCACATCCCTGCATTTTCGAACTGAATTAAAAACTAACAGAAACAGCTGACATCAGTAACCCAAATAAACCCTCCAACGTAGCCGCACCGAACATCGGGCCCAAAAAATAAATAAACCTCTATGTATTTACTAAGTGGGTTACCTTCTAGTATACATAGGTATACACCTTGTACGAGTGATCAAAGAACAATAAAATATCGCTTAAGGAGACTCAGGTGACCATAGTAGAACAGGCCTTCTCTTTGGGATAGCTGAGCTACGTCAGGCTACGGTATCACATTTCTCAAGACTCACCTGCACAAAAAACTTTGAGACTTATGGATTAAAAAAAACCAACAGCTAAAGAGTTTTTCAACTTATTATAACTTTGTTGAGTTGTAAAAATGGCGGCAAATTGACATGTCGCTATTTTTACAGCTCCGCGTTTAAAGTGTAAAACAGTGATAAATATACTTGAAATACGTGATAACTGGACAAGAACGAGACTTTGTGATTAAAAGAAGAAAACTAGAAAGAAATTATACTTGAAACTGGCGTATGCACTTAATGTGCGAGCCATAATCTCTACCGATTAATATTGGAGGAAAGAGGAAAAAAAAAAAACTTTGTAAATGGAGAGTTGTAAAAATGGCGGCAAACATGACATGTCAGTATTTTTACAATTTTATTTTTAGCGTGTAAATCAGTGTAAAATATACTTAAAATATGTGTTAACTGGTCAAGAACGAGGCTTTTAAATTCAAAGAAGAAAACTAGAAGGAAATTTAAACTTGAAACTGGCGTATGCACCGAATGTGCGAGCCTTAATCCCTTCCAAATAATAACGGAGGGAAGAGAAAAATATACTTTGTAAATGAGCATTGACGTATAGACCTGGACCGTGCCATCCCTTTCAATTAAAAAGTAAACATTGACTGCAAACATTGAGGTAGAGAGTGGTCAATTTTGTGAGGTTATGGCGCAATCCTGGTATCTACGTCCATGTAAATGAGTAGGTAAGTAGATATAGAGTGTCAATATCAGTAAATGACTCTGTCCGTCTGTTTAAAATATTTAAAATGTGCTACAAATCTGGAAAGATTTTTTATACCAACAACCGACACTCTTGCAGGCAGAACTAGCGGCATCAGTTAGTGTCTATTACAATAAATACGTAGATATTACACCTAGGTACTACTTATAACTACCTATATCCTGGTTACTAATAAGTAGTCTGCCAGTCTATGTTTACTATTTAATATCTTTCACAGACTTGCTATAATGGATAACGCAGGAGACTTTAACAACAATGAACCGTTTCGAAAAAAAGATTAGACATTCAAACTTATCATCACAAACGACAAAGAAATGTTAACTTAAAACATGGTAAGTAGTACAAATTAGTCTTAATATTTTTTTGTTCCCGATTTATTTTATGAATCATATCTTGAACATTTTATCGACAATGATTTGTAACGACAACTTACACAAATTATTCCAAACTTTTATAAATGTAAACCAGAAACACTCGAATGTTGCTACTAAACTGTACGTACACAAGGGTCGATAGGTAATCGGTGAGAATGTAGAGGTCAGCATGCAGGTACTTACAGTTTCATTTTCTTCCCCTCTGCCTGCGAGATGGTGGCAGGCGGTGGCGGCAGGTCATCCATGGGAACCTCCTCGTTAGGCGGCGACGGCGGAGACTTGTCGAACTCCGCTATAGGTGCCAGTTCCGGCATCGGAGACACCGAGTTACTGTCCATAGCCGACAACTTTATGGGAGACACTTTGGCTATTTTGACTAACTTTTCACACCCCCGGAGCACCGGAGGAGAAGTTCACGTTAAAGTTTCCAAACGCCCGCGTACGCGTTCCGGCACACAACCCAGATTTCACGCTCACAGTATTATTTAATCAAGCTCACAGCTCCAACGTTTCCGTGTATTGCTTCTGAACCGGTGATACACCGCGGAAGTTTCCCGGTAGAATGTCGGCAAGTTTCGGGATTAACTCCGGACGAACTTCGGAACCTGGAAGCGATTAAAGGGTTATTTACTGTTGTACTTTAGTATTAACTGTCGTTCTACTCCAAATAAGTGTTGATGTGTTTATTTCAATACTGACACTGTTGACCGGAATGCTGGCTGGTTAGAATAATTAAGATAATTGAGATCGGTTAAAAATAGCAGAAGATACCTAGCGTAATTTTGATTTTAAAACGAAGGTAGGAAGCGCGAAGGGCAACGTCCTGCACCCTACAGTTATTATTCAACATTCGCTTGACGTGACGCCACGGAAGGGACTGACACGAGCCCCACATATGATGTTCCTGTTGTTTATACTATAAACGGCGCGTTGACCACTACTCGAAAGGGAACTGAAATAGAATCTACAAATATTATCTTACTTTATGTTACAACTTCTCGGGAGATGGACGATAATATTATTGGTTTGTTCGTACTAACAAGTATGTTACCGAATCTGTTTTCAAGAGCTCATAAACTACTTCAAAGATTCACTCATTCACTATTAAATTGAAATACTTTACAAAGCCACCTGTGATGTAGCATTAAAGGGAGAGCATAACTATATGAAGTAACAACATAAAGCATAATTTTAATCTGTTAGTTAACTAGGCTGCCGAGCAACTGGTCGTCATAAGTAGTACTCACTCATTCAATAAAACTCTCTCGTCATGTTCAAGGGGTTCTCAGGCGATATGAACCACTTTTCTTTGATACAGTACCTAACATTTACCGTAATATTTTATTTTTTGCAAATATTTTTTTCACGATTACGCCTAGGTTCTTTATTAAAGAACCTTTGGCACATTACACACATGATTACGGTATTAGTTTTAGTCTAAAAATACAGTCCTCGAGACATCCATCCGGTTTAAAGGGACGTCTAACTCTCGGCACTATTGGCAACTAATTGCTCGGCCAATAATGGCAATATGTCTACAATTGTATGGCGCATGATCCAGTCTCTAAACGGGCTACACAATCCGGCAACAATAAAATAGAGGGCGACTGAAACAATAACAAAATTGGCCGGGAATAATTGCGGAAAATAGATCGCTCAGCGATCGTCCGGCAACCTTTAAATCAATATTGGAGAGTACTGCCGGTCACAGCATTACCGCCACAAATTGCCGCAAAAAATGGCCCGTTTAGATGCCCCATAAGCATATTGGTGATGAATTTAAACAATTACAGCATTACTTGTTAATAAATTCAATGCAAACTGTTACATTAAAACGTAGCAGTGAATTGTCACAGAACCCTCACAGGCGAACACAGAGACAAGTTTATTATTATGTTCGCCATAATTTCGTTGTTTTCACTTGGTCGCGTTCACCGTATGCACGTATGCAATATCTAATTGCCACCTTGTGCTATTGCACTCAAGTTCTAATCAACATCACCATTGTGCAATTGTTTGTCCACTGATAGGTATAACTGTACATCTAGACTTTCGCTTTTAACGTGGGAATGATCTAAAGTCACTGAAGCATAAGCGTTAGTCTTCCACGAAAGTGGCCACGAAACTGAAAGCTTTTGTAGGAAAATTACTAGTTTATGTGGCGATGATGTGATGATGATATTGTAAGAAATGATTAATGAATCACGCCAACCCTAGTATCGATCATAAAAAATAACGCCTCCTCGAATTTAACTCAAGGATACCGACTTACCTATAGTTAACATTTAGGACAATGGGTCAAAAGTTATTTATCGATCGAAATTAATATTCGATCAAATTCGAAATTTATACTTGGATTCATTCGTCTGTGTAACCAGTCTTGGTTTACTAGAATCTATATCTACTAATAGTATGAATGTGAAAGTTTGGATAGATGGATGAATGTTTGTTATCTGGATAAAATTAGGCACAGAGATACTTTTATTTTACTTTTTATCCCCAAAAAAGGATAGAAGAATAGCCCGAAGAATAGGCTACTTTTTATCCCTAAAAAATGCTCACGTGATTATATTTTTCAAAATTTTTACGCGAACGAAGTCACGGGTGACAGCTACTATCACAGGAATATTAAAAGTTAAGTAGGTAATTTCGCTGTAAGATTTAAGATCTTATAAAATTATTATCTATACTAATATTATAAAGCTGAAGCGTTTGTTTGTATGTCAATAGGAGCGGAGCAGTAATGAAAAATATTGCAAAAACGGGAAAATTTACGCAGATGAAGTTGCGGATCAGCTAGTTTTAAATAAAAAGACTAGTTTTAAATAAAGAGCAATTTTAATCTACTCATAGCACCGATCGAGATAGAGCGAAAAAAAAAACAAGCAGTAAGACCACTGCTGATTAGAGCAAGCAACACATAAGTAAATTTTACAAACTACAATAAAAACATAACCATACGGTACGTTCACTTCGTTCATAGTTCAGTAACTTCACAAGGTAATACCTACTTACGTATCGAAGATCGTACATTAGGCACTTACTCCCGTGAGAACGGGTATGGCTTTGAGAAACCAATATATACAGCGTATGTCTATCTGGTGCAACAAATCAGCCTCGTAATAATAAAACCATCGGGGATTGCAACTCGTAATATAACCCCTTAGTGTGTGGAGGTTTGGTAGATGTAAGAATTTTCAACGAGAAGAAATAAAAAAATATTAGGAATATATCTTTCTTTCTACGACTAACAAAACAATATAGCATTTTTCCTTGCCACGATATTTCTTTGCAATAGAAATACCTCTACGTTTCTTTAGATTCCAGAAATATATACCAGGCACGTACACTTGTAAGAGCTCTTCAAGTCCTTGATGTTATAAAGTTTCTAAAGCAACCGCAATTTCTCTCAAACACATTTCCAGCTAAGTGCTACAATTTTCTGTTATTGTTCCGTACTGAGTTATCAAATTGAGATGAAGCCAAGCGTACGACTTAGCTGTTTTTGCTACACATACAATGCAAAATTCACGAGTTGCATAAAGTCACTCCTGCACTCTAGTTTACTAAAAGGTCACTGACTTTTGTCTGAAGATTATGTCAACATGTTTCGCCAATATTGTCATATTAACATAAATTAAATAACATTTTACCCAACAACAAATTATATAAAACTAAATTTTAATATTTTAGTATTTCAAATCGAAAATCAGAACACTTAGGCACAAAATAAATTTAGTGTCTGTACGTAAGATTGTCAACGTAGTTTTGGACCCGATAGTAAATTAAAGCCTCGATGATATACTTACTAGTATCTATACTAATATTATAAAGCTGAAGAGTTTGTTTGAACGCGGTAATCTCATTAACTACGGATCCGAATTAAAAAAATCTTATTTTGTTGGGTAGCCCATTTATCGAGGAAGGCTCTAGCTATATAACATCACGCTACGACCAATAGGAGCGGAGCAGCAATGAAAAATGTTGTAAAAACGGGGAAAATTGCCGCATACGAAGTTGCGTCAGTTCAGCTAGTAATTAAAGGGGAATGTTTTTATACGTAACACAAGTTACAATAACATTACTTCAAGGTACTGTTATCCAAAAACAAGTAAATTATCATTCGGTAAAGCCAGGAATGTATGGAATGGGTTGAGCTCGTAGCCGAGATAATGGTGAGAGGGCAGAGTACGAGTATGTGTGGAGTAGCGCGCAGGATGGAGAGCTGAGCGGCGACAAGTGGAGTCGCAAATGAGGGTACGCCCTCGAGCACGTCGATGGACTACAAACTAACCATTTTATTATGTACTAACTAGGAACATTTGCCAACTTTTGTTTTAATACTAGATAATCAAAATTTGGTCCAGTTTATAGTTATATCTATACTAATATTATAAAGCGGAAGAGTTTGTTTGTTTGTTTGTTTGTTTGTTTAAACGCGCTAATCTCAGGAACTACGGATCCGATTTGAAAAATTCTTTTTTTTTTTGGATAGCCCATTTATCGAGGAAGGCTATAGGCTATATAACATCGCGCTACGACTAATAGGAGCGGAGCAGCGACGAGAAATGTTGCAAAAACGGGGAAAATTTACGCATACGAAGTTGTGCGTGACAGCTAGTACTAGATAATCAAAATTTGGTTCAGTTTATAGCTATATCTTTCCTAATATTATAAAATTGAAGAGTTTGTTTGTTTGTTTGAACGCGGTAATCTCAGAAACTACTGATCCGAATTGAAAAATTATTTCACTGTTAGATAGCCCATTTATCGCGGAAAGCTATAGGCTATATAATATCACGCTACGCATAATAGGAGTGGAGCAGCAATGAGAAATATTGCAAAATCGGGGAAAATTTATGCAAACGTAGTTGCGCGGGACAGCTAGTCTATACTAATATTATAAAGCTGAAGAGTTTGTTTGTTTGTTTGAACGCGGTAATCTCAGGAACTAACAATCCGAATTAAAAAAATATTTCACTGTTAGATAGCCCATTTATCGAGGAAGGCTATAGGCTATAATATAATATAACATCATGGTACAACCAATAGGAGTGGAGCAGCAATGAGAAATGTTGCAAAAACGGGGAAAATTTACGCAGACGAAGTTGCGCGGGACAGCTAGTACTAGATAATCAAAATTTGGCCCAGTTTATAGTTAATCACCATATATACCTACCTACCTACTCGTTAAGCCTATGTTAAGAGTGGTAAGTCAAAGCCATAGGCCGTGTTGGTCGGTACCATAACTGTATTAGTTATTCGTCCGTGAAATAGTGATGTTAACACATCACTGTGTTTCGGTTAAAGGGCACGGTAGCTAGTGTAATTACTGGGCAAATGAGATTTACAAAACAAGGATTTGGGAAGCACTGATACTAATATGGCTAACGTTACGCTTGTCATCAGGCACATGACCTGGTCTTGTATAAAAAAATTGAAAAGTTGTGTTAAAATTGATAAAGAAAAATTGTGTCTTCATTACGTTGTATAAAAAAATGGTATAAACCTACATAAGTCTAAAGGTTTATAAACATAAAATAGTTGAAAATATTCGTGTTAGTCATCATAACGGTTGAACAAATTTCATTCAAACAAAGTTAAAAACCGTCCCGATTCCCAAATCAATCGATTTTATAATGCCTTGAATAACTAACATAAACATTTTAATATCTATTCCGCTATAGGCATTCCCTAGTGAAAGACAACTCTTGAATTGATAATATCAATATTTAGATTCGTAATAGCTTTTGTTTGGAACAAAATACTACTTGTAGATTTACTACTCTCTAGTAGGTAGTTCAATAACCTTGCTACGATAAGTGACGTAATTCATTCATACATTTACTAAAATAAGACATACCTACCTACTTAAGTACGATGGTCTTTAAATAGCTCGAGACCGTCTAGAGTGTTTGTAATATCATTACCGCTATGAATTACCATAAAACTCACTTTCACCCCTTCCAACTACCAATTTTAGGGTTCCATAGCCAAATTGGCTAAACGGAACCTTTATAATTTCACCATGTCCGTCTGTCCGTCTGTCCGTCCGAACCTTTGCTCAAAGACTGTTAGTGCTAGAAGGCTGTACTTTTGCATGGATACACATATTACCTACGCCGACAAACGTCTGGTCTCAATAATTTAACTATCGATGGATTTGGCTACTATAGATATATATTTGTCATAAGCTCCATACAAAATTTGTCAATATTCTACCTCTAGTAGCCAAATCCGTATGTAAAGTAGGGGTGTGATGTTTTTTTCATTTACCTACCGCATCGCGTGGACATATATTCATTAGATAGGTCTTTTAAAAACATTTAGGGGTTGGAAAGACGATTTTTACATTTAAGGATCCGTTTGTAAAATATAAAGTTTTAAAATGCAAATTTTTGTTAGAGTCTAGTGTCCCCTCCCCCCTCCTGCCAGCTAAATGGTTGATGTTGCGTATACAAATCATGATAGTAGTATATATAGTAAAATTAAAAGGAGAACTACCATGGCTAAGTAGGCTTTACGAGTTTACGACTAATAGCTGATCAAATGAGAAGTAACAAAATTTTCGTACAAATTCCGTTTCAGAAAACCCACTTCTTAAGCCACATTATTTGGATGGGGGGGGGACTACGGAACCCTCATTGTGCGTGGCCCGACATGCACTTGCACGGTTTTTTTGGATAATCATAATAAAACAACTCACACAACGTCATCTGATCCCAAACTAGGCTGAGCCTGTACTTTGGGAACCAAACTACTGATAAACATACATAAAGACGTAGTTTTGTAATATAATAATAACCTAATGCTCGTGGCTTCTTTACATTACACTAAATATATTTGTATTATCAATTTTGGAAAATATTGAATACTAGCTTTTGCCCGCGGCTCCGCCCGGATATCGGTTATCGCGATAAAAACTATCCTATATCCTTCCCCAGGACTCAAACTATCTCCATTCATCTAAATCGGTTTAGCTGTTTGAGCGTGAAAGCGTAACAAATAGACAGATAGATAGAGTTACCTTCAAATTTTTAATATTAGTATGGATATTAACCCTTAATCAACGACCACTTGTTTTTTGGAGTTATGACCTCAACTAAAAATCACTGTTGTTAAAACCTGACAAAGGGGAGCGTGCACCCCCCCCCCCCCAACCCTGGGGGGTGCACCAAAACCGAAGAGGTGACCGGGCTCTAGACTATATCTTGCAGAAGACAAAGTATCTTGAACGAATTTAAGCATCTACAAGCACTTATTCAATCCGCGATTATAAATTGGATGACGACACCACGTTCAAGCCTGACAACATCCAAAATGGATGCTCTATTGCACTCATTACTCGCCTACACATAGGCTGTCACTACAGATAATAACGAGATGAACATCTTCCTTGCATTAGCAGAATACTTGATATAAAAACAGAAGTTGAGCCTAGTGATGCAGAGGCTGTGATTAGAATTCATTCCGCTACTGTAATACTGTAAGAGTAGCCATGGGCGTACCCAGTGGAGGGAGGTGTTGGGGATCACCCACCCCCCCCTTCCCTGAAATTGCAAAAAGGAATGTACACAGTACACATTTAGTCGGTGTTTAGTCAATTTTACAACCTAACCCCTCCCCCCCCCCCCTAATTACAAAACCCTTCCCGAAAAATAATCCTGGGTACCCCCATGTAGGTAGCACCTTCATATCTACCTATGCAGTAAGCTGCAAAAAATGTGAAATGGATGCTAGCATTAGGAAATCACGAGTCGCAGCTTTTTAAAAGTATATACCTACTTAGGTTTTACAAGGCGAAAGGAAAAAAAAAACCGTTGACATATAAAAACATAGAAGAATCTTTCCAAACTTGGCTCGAAAAAAATGTTAGTAAGATTATAAACAGTTCAAAAATTTGTTATATTATATGTTTATTATTACCTTACCAATCACGCAAAACCGACTGAACGGATAAAGATGAAATTTGGCATATGGTTAGTTTATGACTTGGAGTAGGTAACACATAGAATTACACTTTATATCACGAAAACCAATGCGGGCAAAAGCTAGTAAAGAATATTTATTTTTGTTATGATTTGATATTAATATAATTGTTTGTATTGATAGATAGGTACCATGGGTACCTACCACATACAAATAGTTAATAAGTAACTCATTTATCCCTAGTAGCAACAATTACAGTGAACTTTGTATCCACCTGCCAAAAATATTAGAACGAAGTCGTGAACATGTAATCAATTTTTAGCAATTAATAACACACCTTTAAATGTCAAGTGTGAGCACAAAGAGGGACACGGCACAAACATTAAATAGGTATTTTGTAACTAGATCAAGGTCCGCAAAGTTAATAAAATAAATCGCTTCAAATACCACCCGAACGATGAACTACTAACCTAAAATAAACACCTGTATGGGAAAAAAGGCTTTGAAAGCTTTAATTAAGTCTGATAAATTTCACGAAAACAACCTTCGCTTCAGGGATGTGAATCGCGTAAAATCAATAAAACCTCGCAACCATTCATCATAAGACTATAATCGCTGGATTACGACGGGCGAATGTGTGTTAGCAACACGCCCGGTGCAATTCGTCATCCTGATGCTTGCAGCTACTCCCGTTCCCGAGCTCACATGTCAAATAAAACCATGACTTACGCATACGGGATAAGAACAATTATTGAGTAGCAGTAGCGCGAGGAAGAGAACAATTTATAGTGGCCTCAAATCAGTACGCTAGGGAAGGCTCTCCTACACGACTAGATCCGTCCTACCTCTGCTAACTTCGCAGTTTATTTATGAATCACATCGACATATTTTTGTCGTCTTTTTAACACATGCGTAACGCGTCGGAAGTCATAGTCACGTATTTTATTATAGCTTGATGAAGTCAGAATTGTAATATGTTAGGAAGCACTATAATAATTAAAACGCTTGAGACATTATGTTTCTCATTATGAAAATATATATATTACGGGTCTTAATCGCGTGAATAATTTAAGGTAAAATCAGTCTACCCGTGACCACGGCCGTTGCAATACGGTCGAAACGTCGGGAAATAAACAAGGTATTTTACCTTAAATTATTCACGCGATTATGACCCGTAATATATATATTTTCATAATGTGTACAAATCGCGAAAGTTTATCAACATTATGTTTCTCTTCCCACTTCTTTTATATTTATCAAAATATCAGATTGTTGTCAGTGATTGCCTTCAATTTACTTACTCAGTCTATATAATTACAAACGCAAACCATTAGCACCATAATTCTTTGCTTTTTATAGTGCAATAACAATCAAAGCAAACTTAAAGTAAGTTGCGTGATGATAGAAGCCAATGTAAACATCTATTACCAAAGTGATTCTCTCCCTAGCTGTCATAAAACTTGTCCAAGGAAGTGACAGGGTCATTAAAATGAACGACGCAAAACTGTGACACTCCCGTGAAAGGTGTCATACCGTGACGTGACGGCACGCCGGGGATCGATGACAAGGAAATGTGACAAGTCATTTTGTTAATTACCCATGGGATTAATTTAATTTCCACGACATTTAACAATAAATTACGTTAAATTTATCGTGCTGTGTAGTATACAAACTATCCTCCTTATTCATAGTACTTTAGCAATAGCATTTTAACTAGCGAATGTTTGATATTTCGCACACTTATAGTTTATACAAAGAAGGAGTGCGGAATGCAAATTTACATAATAAATTAAAAATTATTGTCAAATTTCGGCCACGGGCGATCACTAGTTGTATACGGCCTGTTTCTGTTGACACATCCGTTTAACAAACAGGTAGACGATACCTACTAGTGCACAGTATAAAGTTAAGTAAATTATTTTTCTCTTGAATTTTACATTTTATACCTTTAAAACCTGTTTGAAAATAGGATAGCAGCCACAGGATGAATTGCGCACACTTCCGTGCTTTAAAAATCCGTATGAGAATAATTAAAACATGAATATGCAGGAGCAAGGGCCCCATAAAAATTGAACGAGTAAGTAGCAACGTGCAAACTGCGGCGGAAAATGGCCATCAGAGTAAAAGGCTCACTCGAGGTCCTACTTGATTATATTCCACCGTACATAAGTACTCGATCCCGGGTCCCTTTTACGTCCACATTAGAAGCCGTACGAAAATATATCCTATGTATTTAGCTTTAAATGTAT
Source organism: Herminia tarsipennalis (assembly GCA_945859575.2). Lineage (NCBI taxonomy): Eukaryota > Metazoa > Arthropoda > Insecta > Lepidoptera > Erebidae > Herminia > Herminia tarsipennalis. The sequence continues at coordinate 16,422,947 of OX243840.2, forward strand.
TTTCCTTTGACAAATTGTTATATTAGGATGCCACTTATGAGTGTTGACTCGAGTTAAACGTGCTTGTTACAAGTTTGTTTCTTGTGGGCTACTTTTGTAATTTGAGAAATGAGATAAGGACTACCAAATACTTCAAGTAAATATTTTTAAATAATGTTTGTAGCTGTGCGGGTGTGTACGACTGCGGGAGGGTAAGTCGTGCCTTCGATTCTCACACGGGACACTACTTTGTGAGATCCACAAATTGTTGTTCTACCGTGAGTCTGGGTGTACTCTGTTATGTTACTGAAAAATGGATGTTTTAATCTAATTTTAGCAACTTATTAACATTTCTACAAATATCACTACAGGACACTGCATAGGTAAGCTTTATTAAAATAGGCATAAAGTTGAAATTTGTATTTTTGTTGCAAGGAGTATTATAAATATAAGTCCATTCCAGTCATCCCACCACAGTCGTTAACATCAAAATCCTTTCAACGTAAATATTTACTTGAAGTATAAGTCTTTAGCACGGCTTTACTGTGTGGTCCGTTTATGACTAATTGTCTGTTTATTTCACTGCTATTTTAGTCAAGACTATTTTAATACAACTTAGATGTATCTACTTTGAAACCATCTGCGCGGTCTGCTTCATAAACGCAGGAACTGCGATCTCTAAAGTTTGCAATTCGATTTTGTTACCAATGTAGGGAAATGTAATAGCATTCTGGCTTCGCCATCATCGCAGGAAGCCAGAGTATTATATAATTTAGCCAAACTAGTATTTATGAATAGATAGACTTTTTAGATATAATGTATTGCATGAGGGTAACGTAATCATACTGTGATTCAACCCTCGTTAATAAATAAAGAAAAAAAAATTGTTACAAAACCGCCCTACTTCAATATTAGTATTTACACAACAATTATTTCTTCCATTGCAGTTTTGTGAGCGATGAAAAGAAGATTAATTTTACAAACAGGGATGAAAGTGTAAAGTAGAATTTCCTTACATTTTATTGAACAGCTCGACATGGCATTTTTTTGTATTTCTCAGACATGGGAATTTGCACGTCGACGCTATTCTTACTATTAATACTACTCTATATCTCCGAAACAACTAACATAAACTTCTTTGGGATAACGACCACATACGCAACACTAATAAATCCGTGACAAGAGCAACCGTAATTTAATTTGGGTACCATTTTGAATTATTTTACGGCCACTATACCTCAATGAAGTTACAGTAGAGTGTTTCACAGTAATGGTCACAAAGGCGTGTTTCCCCGAAATGCTACAAAGTCGTCATGGAGAAACGGAATAAAACATTTTGCACGTACTAAAACCGAGCTGGGTTAATTTAAAGTAACCCACTTTCGCACAAAGGATGCGAAATCAACAAAGGTCTATAATAAGGGTTGAATAAAGTCTATAATAGCGGAGACCTATTCACTTCGCTGTGACCTTGTATCTATAGTGAAGGTTTACAATGCTACAGACTACGAAACTCGTAGCAATGGTCTACGAGTTGCCAAAATATTAAAGACGTTGAAGTATCAATCTATACTTCTATACTAATATTATAAAGCGGAAGAGTTTGTTTGTTTATTTGTTTGTTTGTTTGTTTAAACGCGCTAATCTCAGGAACTACTGGTCCGATTTAAAAAAAATATTTTTTTGTTGGATAGCCCATTTATCGAGGAAGGCTATAGGCTATATAACATCACGCTACGACTAATAGGAGAGGAGTAGCGACGAGAAATGTTGCAAAAACGGGGAAAATTTACGCATAAGAAGTTGCGCGGGACAGCTAGTACTTCCATACTAATATTATAAATGTGAAAGTAACTCTGTCTGTCTGTCTGTCTGTCTGTCTGTTACGCTTTCACGCTCAAACAGCTAAACCGATTTAGATGAAATTTGGTATGGAGATAGTTTGAGTCCCGGGGAAGGACATAGGATAGTTTTTTATCGCGATAACCGATATCCACGCGGGCGGAGCCTCGGGCGAAAGCTAGTAATATTATAAAGCTGAAGAGTTTGTGTGTTTGTTTGTTTGAACGCGGTAATCTCAGGAAGTACTGATCCGAATTGAAAAATTCTTTCACGGTTGGATAGCCCATTTATCGAGGAAGGCTCTATGCTATATAACATCACGTTACGACCAATAGGAGCGAAGCAGCAATGAGAAATGTTGCAAAACGGATAAAATTTACGCAGACGAAGTTGCGCGGGACAGCTTGTGATTATATATTTATTGAAAATATTTGTACTGCATTCATGGAGTTCCTAGCATCACATCAGGTGGTTACTACGACCTGCCTACAAACGATGAGATCACATAAAAGAATAACACAGATTGTAAACAGTGTGAACAACGATACGACGTACGATGGCATATGGAAACAAAACAGGAAATGATTGGTGTCTGTCGCGATTCGGACGTTCCTTGTCTTTTAGTAATGCTCTATTTATAATATAATTGTACATACTACAGACTATAGTCAAACTGTGTGAGAGAAAACGCTGTACGGGGTCTGTTATTAGAGTATTAGATGAGCACGAATTATTTTGATAAAATATCTTCAGAAATACAAAAAAAACTTTTGTTTTTTAAGTACCTACTCGTATAGTATCTAATATTTTATTGTGTTTCCTAGTCATAAGAACAAGAATAACATCGATAAGGGCCACAACTGGCACACATCAAAAAACAAGGTCAAAACCGAGTCCTCATCCCTGTACAAATTAAATCAACATTAAAACAAATCTATATTAATTTACAAATGCGAAAGTGTCTGAATATTTATACTCTTTTCAGTACTAAACGGCTGAACAGATCTTAATAAAATCTGGCATAGAAATAGGCGGTATCTCGGAGTCGGATATAGGAAACTTTTAATTGTGATAACCGATATACATGCGGAGTAGTGGGCGAAAGCGTAAGCCTAAAGCGAAAGTTATATTTACTTAAATAGACAAATCAATGATCGTTTAATGACGAACTTTTGCCTATATTTCTTGCTATTACACAGGATTAATGTTGCAGACAATCTATGAAGATTGTTTGCATCTTGTTTGCATCCTTAATCCTGTAAGTATGCATATACGTATTTTTCTAATATTTTATAGATTTTCTATAAAATATTAGAAAAATAAGTTCAAAGAAGAGGCGGTCACTGTTGGAATCTCTCCAAAAGTTATCGGTTGCAGTATTGAATGTTAACAACACCACGATACATTTCAAGTTTCAACAGAATTGCATCTCACTAACCGTTCCGGAATACAAATTTGGGTAGAATAACAAAACGTTATCAATAAACATTTAGTTTCTGACAAGCATGCTCTGTGAAAGTGTTACACGACCGGCATTGTTTTATTCTGCCGTAGTAACAGACAAACATCTGAATGCCGTGCACATAGATGTTTTCTTAGATAAATCTCTAATAGTTAATAGAAAATGTCAACTCCGTCTGCAGTTTTTACGATAATTAGCTATTTGTTTAGAAAAATAGCATGCGCTTAAAACATTAAATAGATGAGTAGATTTAGGCATTAAAATATTATTTCTTTCTTTCTTTATTCTTTATATAAAAGACGACTCCCGCACTAGTGTACAAATGTGTCGCGGGGTTCTTTACAAACATAGTCAAGTCACGGACACAAAGTACACCCAGACTCGGAACAACAATTTGTGGATCACACAAAGTGGTGTTCCGTGTGAGAATCGAACCCACAACCTCTTGCGTAGCAGTCGGGCACACTTCCACCGCGCCACAGAGGCAGTCAATATTAATAATTTATAAATTCAAAACCAGAAGAAGCTGTTGTTTCTTAACTCTCAAATAAAAGCCTGAAATATTGGTATATAAAAAAGTGCTGTACTTAGCATATTTATTTCAAATATCCACAAAATTAGAAGAATGCTTTTCCTATATGAACCATCCACATAATAAGTAGAGACTGGCATCGATTTCATACGAAGTAATCAGTAAATCTAGTTATGTAATTACACTTTTACTCTTTGTACTTGATGCAGTGTTACACTGACACAACGGTCTCGCAGTATTTACTTCCTTGATGGTTAAATGCAACATCGCTTCGTCTGAGTTAACGTAGTGAGCCTATAATATTGATACAGATGGCATGGTATTTTTACGTATACTGTTATTTATACTGTTATTTCTCAATTGCGAGTAGAATACTGGAATAAGATATAATAATATAAATAGATTACTATAACATCTACTAACACTTTCGACAGCATAGTTGTATGCCTGTAGGTGCTTGTCAATAGCAGTATTGTTAATAATATACTCTAACTCTGTAAATCTTTTTAAAAATTAAATTTATAAAATATTTTTTTCGACCTGTGGTCAATAAAATTAGTTCAGAGAGAGCTAAGTTACTGAGATTTTGGAGATCACTGCTGAAATAAAAATGCCAGGTATACAGCATTTTTATTAATCGATTTAATTTTCATAGGTAGGTACATATATTTTGCAAAGGGTATGGTCTCTCTACCAGTCATTTGGGTATATTACATATACAACAATTATTATATCGATGATTTCACAAATTTACTGGTGGACAAAATAGATGCTAATAAACCTATTTCCATAGAGTATTTAAAATGTATTATAGAACAGTTAACAGATAGTTAATTGCCATACTAATTCGACCATCGCAACAATGTTGACTACTACATAACCGAATTAAAACGATTTTTACTTTGTCTTCGGCTAATTAAAGGATTATAATCTGCGCTGATTAACGTTAAATAACTAGAAACTTATCTAATAGATATTAATAGATATTAATAGCAAAGCATAACTGCTTGAGTGATGTTTGTTTAGTGATCACGGTCTGATAGCCCGCTATTTAATTAGCTCACTTGCACCATTAACCCCGCACGCAGGTATAACCAGTTATAGTTAACTTATATTTTTTCACGTTATGTCAGTCGTTCAGCGACCCAATATAAAGCGTTTGCATTTCACGTTGAATAAAATACTTTTAATAGGTACCTACACCTTTTCGATCTTATAAAAGACTCAGCGCAGATAGCGCAATGGTTTTCGGTACAGCGGTTCTTGCGGGTTCGATCATCCCACTTAGGACAAAAAATGAATTTTTAAACTTTGTTTCCGCGATTGGAATGTTTGGTAAGTGCATTGGGATGCAAGGACTATTTACCCAATTCATAAAATTATTTTTTATTTATATTTAAGCAGGTACGTACGAACGTAGCGGTTTGAGAAGATCAGCCGGCATTATCTAATAAAGTAAATTGTTAATTGAGTTTTCCGCTAGACGATTTACAAGTACAAATCGTAAATTAGACCGGGACGTTTCGGTTGCAATGGGGCGGACGCGCGGCGGGCGGGAGAGATAGCAACATGGCGAGCGGGCGGATGCTGCGCGCTACAGCCTCCGCCACGGGCGTAGTACGCCACGAACAAAGCGGCGTCCCACCCTACCCGCTTCCTGCCTCGTTTCAGCCCCTTCCGGTCAACTCGGCCGTAACACAATTTCATGTATGAAACAAGCACTAAAATCGGCAATAAATATTGGTATATTCACTTAAAAATGTTATAGTGGTACCGGTGTAGACGTACAGTGATAGATAGATGTGATGAGAGTCGGGAGCGCGTGAGTCACACGTGTGGCGTCGAGAGCGCGGTCCGCGGGCTACTGGCGGCAGCCTCCGAGAGGCGGGGGCGCGGGGCTGCGCGGGCCGCGCTTTTCATTAAGGAGCTGAGCTACGCCGCCGTAGCAACGGTCGCCGCCCCGGCCGCCGACGGGAAAGCTCCGAGCCCTTTTGATTTATCCTCCAAACGCTCAGCGAACATTGACGTTCTGCCGCCGCCTCTGGGAAAATATACGATGCACTTTCTTTCTTTCAACTGCGTGTTACGTTAAGATAAAGCTACCCGCAATTACTTTACTTGAATGGTGGAGCATTGTTGTAGGGTAGCTGGTGTAGGCTGAAAATGTTCATGATATTACATAGGTACCTAGTAGGTAAGTATGTTACATCGACTGTGAACATAAAGAGGTATAAAAGGTGGTATGTCAGTCAATAGGTAATATGGCATTTCAATTAACTTTACACCACTTTATAGACCATGTAGGTATTATAGTTTTATTAAATAACTCAATATTCATTTAATAAAATATGTAAGAGTTAGAACTAATTTTTCATTTTTTAGATGCTTAGAGCAAACCCGACCCGATTTTTTTTTGTAGGTATGTATATATAGCTACTTATTTTACTATTTTCTTTAAAACGCCGCGAATAGGTTATATTTCTGTTCCTTATACCTATTATTTTGTTTGTTGTATGCAATTATATATTAACAATTATTGATCCAAGCATTTATAGGTTTGATTGCCTGTGTAGTTTTAAGTATTTATTGTATTGTACGAAATTCATGCCAAAAGCTTCCGTATTTCCGTATACTCCAAAATCATACATTTTGTTTGTTATTCCGGGCATCGATCTTATTAATGTATTCACTCTGAACACCTTTACACTTTTTATTTGTCTGAAACACATGGAATTTTTAATAAATAGTTATTTTATGAACCCTTCAAAAATGACGACATTACAAGCAGCATCTTCTCTGCTTAAAATATACGTTTTATTTTGGTCACTGTGTAAATGGTCAAAAGAATACGTTAAATGCGGTAGGATAAACAATTTTTTAAATTTTCTTTTATTATCGTGATGATCGAGAAAATGCCGGACTCCTCACTTCAGATGTTTTTTTGACTGGGCTCTTTGAGCACATACAATCAAATGTCATTGCTAGTTAACTGTTCTTTGATTCTGCAGTCTAACACTAGGAATATGTTCCACTTTACAGAAAATATATGATTTTTTTCTGTGTGCTTGGAGATTGCGCAGCAGTTCGTCGAGACGCTTGTCTTCAAATCATCATATTTTCCACTATCAGCATGATACAGATTTTTTTTATTATATTCACGGGTTCACGTGCGTCGGTAGTATAATGGGTAGGATTCGAACCCGCGAAATCAAGATTGCGAGACCGATACCTTAGCCATTAGGCTACCGCTGCATCGTTATATGATGAAGTTTGGTCACCTGTCAGTCTATTATTAACATTATTTTCATCCATGAACGTATTTTTTTTCTACTATAAGTATACCTATAGTACTCAGACTACGGCGATGCCGAATGGTATTCGGCAGCGGCGTAGTCTGAGAGCGCTGATTTTGCTCTATTCTATTCTTCATTCTTCAAATGCTCCTACTTATCTGTTTTCTCACTTTAAATATTTGTGTTCGAATCATGTCAAAAACCTTCGATATACTAATACCCCTTCTACTTCTCTAACCGTCTCATAACTTTGCCATAATTCATTCCTCTTCACCTTTTTTTTCTGCATTACGGCGTAGAAATCTTCGACCCTGTTCTCCGCAAACACACCAGACGCACTACACTGCCATGGAAGGCCCAGCATTATTCTAAACGCATTATTGTACTTAGTGTTGCCTATATGAAACAACAAGGCGAGACTTAGCCAGTCTTGGTATTGGTCTTGCGGCAATACACCTGGTCTTGGTCTTGGAGGTACTTGTCTTGCAGCAAGAGTCTCGCAAGTCTCGCAATAGCCTATCAGCCTATTGCTATTTATTAAACGTTACTTTAGGTCTTAGAACAACGTAACAAAGTAGGTACAGTTTGAGCTTGAATTAACAGCCGTAGCCAACCAAATTAACAAATGTCTAAACATTTCATGAGAAATTCGAAAAATCAACTGTCACCAGGTGGGGTTTGAACCCACGACCTAAGCGATCCATGCCGATGCTCTAACTAACTGAGACCACTACCGTGTCCCACGAGAGTGAGTCTGTTTCATAATAAACGTTTACATGTAATAAACGTGCTAAAGCATGGTTAAAACAAATAAAAAAATAATAGATATTGAATTGAGAGATATGAAAAAAGAAAAGAAAAGAAATGAGAGATTCTATATACTACGTACCTACATTATTATGTCTGGCCATTACTTCTATACGAATACGAATCTTGAACTATCAAAATGAAACTTAAAAAACATATAGAAGTACTTATTCGAAATATGGGCTTACAGATGAATGTTAAAAGTTAGTTGGACTCAAAAGGTGAACTTTAGGATACTATCAGAGTTAGGAAGGTTGCGTACTTAAGCCACGTGATATAAGACACGAAAGATACGCCCTCTTACAACTTATAATGATGAGCAGAGTTGCTGGCAAAACCGGAGTGGAATGGAATTTCGCGCGCCGCGGTACTATAACATCTCGCCAAAAAAAAGAAAAGTATGCAGAGCTGACTGTCGTCGTTCGGAGAGGCACTAAAAGAAGAAGAAGTAAATTTAAAGGGCGAGGAGTATTCCAATTGACGTAGAGACCAGGACTGCGCCATAACCTCACAAAATTGACCACTCTGCAGTCAATATTTACTTTTTAATTTAAAGGGATGGCGCAGTCCTGGTCTATACGTCAATGAGCATTACGAAATTTTATATTCTCTTTGGCGAGGAGTATTGGAAACTTTTGGCATACCCCTCGTAAATCTTTATTATCACCTCATCTTACACACGTCTGTTATGTTATCTGTTTTACTGACTTTTTGACATCCTTGACACCTATAGTTCGTAAAATATAGCTTGATACCTGTGACGTTTGTCAGAATGACATGTAATAGGTATGGGACGTCTTTCGTATTTTATCGATATTTATATGGAATGAGTTTATTAAAAAAAATACATTTTAACGATATTGAAAGAAAGAAAAAAGGAAATGAAAGATGAATTTGAAGGTATTTAAAAGTTTAATTGTCAAATGGTGTACAGCCGAGATCAACTTCCAAGTCGAATTCTGATTCATCACTGGAGCAGTCCTGTAGATTAATAATTAATTCTTGATCGCATATGTTGTCAAATTGAATATCGCGCTCCCAATCTTTTTGAATCACATTTTTTGTCTTCTCAACTACCTTTTTCCAATCATCAGCATTTACATGTAGGTACACAAGCTTCATGTAGTAATGTCAACATTTTGTTCGCTGTGAAAGGCGGTGCTACATTATGTCTGGCAGCGTAACCTAGAAAAAAAAGGTATTCGATCAAACAAAAAACCTACTACATTCTTTGTAAGCTTTTTATATATGTTTTTTTAGATTATACGAACCTTTGACTTGAGCCCAGATTAGTTCTATTGCATTGTAATGGCAATGATATGGTGGTAAACGGATGACGGTGTGGCCCATTTCCTTTGCAATTTCGTCTATAATATATCTTGGAGTGGGGGGCTTATGAATGCTTACTAATCTTAGCAATTCTTTCTTGAGCATGCTGTTGTCGGCTTTTACTCCTTTGTTTTGCAGCCAAGTAATAATTTCAATTTTACGATTGCTTGTCGTAGGCGCCTTATCTTTTTGTACTGTATGATACGGAGCGTTGTCCATCAGAATAAAATGTGGTTCACTCAAATTATTTAGAAGAGTTAGAAACCACTCCTTAAATTTTGTAAAATCCATTTCTTCATGGTACTCTGTTGTTTTTACTGATTTAAACGCCAGTAAACAATTGGGCACAAAACCAGACGATGTCCCCGCATGAGTAATTGATCAATTATAATACATTTTTTGCAAATTAGTGCTCGGGGTCCTCTTTTAAGCAATGAATGCCTGTGTTAGAGGAAAATAATAGTAATTAAGTAATTATTAATCTTTGTCCTTTGCCTTCGGGCACCTTGGTGGTAGACTCCGCTTTATCGTCTGTCCACGATCTTGAAACAGTGTGGTTTGCGTTGAGCCATGTTTCATCAAGAAAAACCACTTTATTCCAATCTGTTATATTTTTGACTTTGCGCAAAAAGTCAATTCGGGTCAAAGCAATGTCTGTTCGCTCCATTAAAATTTTTCTTTTATCGCTTTTCTTATAAGCAAAGCCGATTTTTTTCAATATTTTGGACAACGATGGTGGATTTCCTTTAAATAAATCCGCGTCTTTAAGCGAAACGGATACTTTTTTTAACGTGGGAAATTCACCACGTGCGTAATACGCATATATATGATTTCGAATTGCGGCAGCATCAAAGTCGTCAATTTCGGTGACTGGCGAAACTCTCTTCCTTTTTTTATTAGGAGTCGATAATATTTTACCTCCCTCATCTTCGGCCACCATCTCCTTTGACGATTCTCCATACTTTTCAAACTTTACTTAACAAAGCAACAGTAATAACGACAAAACAATATTAATCACGTAGCGGTAGCGTATACAAGGCGTGGGCACTCGTACTGACTCAAAAAAGATGGCGCCCGCTTGATCGCTGCATGCGAAAGCAGTAGGTATTGCAAGACTAAAAAAATACGAATTCGTTGTGAAAAAACGATTAGATACAATCATTTATACAATTTATATTAATGAAATTGTCATACATTTATTTTATCGATATTCGCTGGCCAGTCGATTACACATCCCTACCAGGCTGCGAAAAGAGTTTACGAAGTAAGCTAACAAAAAAATATAAATAATAAAATATAATCAATATTTTAAATTACCTTTGTTTATACTAGTATCTCCTTGATAACAAGTTCTATTTGAAAAAAGTGTTCTAGATTTCTATACAAATGTCTTATTAATATTTAAAAAATTAAAACTTTTCCAACAACAAATTTATTGTAGCAGTCTTTTAAACGTAGTCTCTAAAGTCACAGGTATCAAGCTATATTTTACGAACTATAATAAACATATTTCTAACAACTTTGTTGACGTTTGGTATTAATTTTATTTTTTCATATAACTTATTATTTTTATTTATTCGTTTACAATGAATGAACGCAAAGCGATATTATTTTTATTTAGTATAACTAAAGAAATAGAAGAATCTTTTCAATGTCCAGTCATATTTTTCACAGAAATAGATTATGCCAATTACAATCTCATATCATTGATGGATATGCAGACCGCTTTACAACAAAACGCAAATCCAAGCACATTGGTTGATATTGTGAATACCTTTCATTTGAAATGGCTAAAAGCCATTCAGGATTTAGAAATGTTCCAGAAAAGATTAAAAAACATGCCTCGTGAAGTGATCCTTAAAGCAATTGATTATACTTTGGAATGTCTAGAAGCAAGATACAAATTCTTATGCAATTATGTGCCATATATGCAGTCTTGTATGACGAAAGATGAGAAAAGGCTACTGAATGATAAGTTATATATGATAGCACAAATTAAGGAAATAAATCTTAGCACGTTACTTGAAAAACAAAAAAAAATACAAATACAGGCAGATCAAACCGAATATCTTAACATTTTACATGATGAATTAGAAGAGCTGTTAATTTGGCTTGACAAAATAAATAGTAATTTAGCATTGCATTTATCTTATGTGCTTGACTTAAAAGCCGGAGACTTACTACAAGATGATCTAAAAAAAACACTACAACAAATTATTGAACAGGTTTCAGATAACTCTGATCTAGAAGCTCAAAGAATAGCTGACTTATTTCATTCTAAGACCAAAGCGGTAGATCGATGCATTCGAATTAACTCGGCCCCTGAACTAGTAATATCAAAAATTGATAAAAAAGTCAGAGATTTAGAATCTAGAGTAAGTATGTTAAGCCCTAAAAACTCTACAGCTGTGTTGGCGTTGCAGCATAAAACTATTTATTTGGAGGAAAGATTAGAGTCATTAGAAAATATTAAATTTGCTTTGCATCGTCTGAAAAAACAGAAGCCTCCTGATGAAAATGACCGAATTTTTAATCATATATTACCACATGCCGAACGATGTAAACTTGTGGAACGGATGGTTAAGCTTTGGAATAGCGCTATTTTAGATAATATACATAATGAACGCGGTCATGAATCACTCATAACAATTCTAAGCGTAACTAATATAACAGACACTTTTACTGATACGCGCGGTAAATTATACAGGAAAGATAAAGACGATGAATTAGTAGCCGTTGAAGATGACTATAAACATGTATATTGCTATGATGAGTGTGGACCGTATTACCTCGACGCTACGAAGCATCGAGTATACACAGCTCACGCAGACGCTAGTGAATATTTACTAAACACAACTGAAAACTTATTGAAGGTAAAGGAAATAAAAAATGGTATCGAATATTTCTATGATTGGTTAGGACAGTTTTATATAAACAAAGATGGCAAAAGGATATACTGCGATGAAAATGATACTAACGTCTATGAAGATGATGGATTGGATAACTTTTCAAAAAGTGAAAGCAAAGAGTACATTTACAGAACCTACGCAGAAGAACGGTTACCTATAGAAGCAACCCGATACTTACAAGAAGTGGTTGGTCCAGCTTTAAAAAAGTGTATAGCTGATGTAATATTGCATCAACCAATTGATCCTATTAAATATTTAGCAAAGAGTCTAATAAAATACAGAGAAAATATAGAATTAAGGCGAAGACGTCTAGACGATGAACACAAAATTAACGAAAAACTTATCTTATTAAGTATGACAAATGATATATTGCCATTGAACCATGATGAGAAGTATGTAACAGATGAAAAATCGTCCAAGTCGTCGATAACCAACCAAGATGATGCGATACACAAGAAAAAAATGGTCAGAATTGTTTATGACGACTCACTCTTATTGCAGTTCGACCTATAGCGGTTTGCAACAATAACTTTTAAGTTCTATATTGCAAAACGAAAATAAACACGATTATACTAAGTTTACGTTTGGATTACTCTGCATTAACTCCATCCTACTCGAACATCAAGGCACTATAAAAACTGCCGTACCTAATGATAGGTAGATACAGTAGGTACATATGTAAAGAGGAGAAATACTTCTACTTAGTAGGTACATACGTTTCTTTCCTAGTACCTAATTATTATTATAAAATGTACGTAGATACCTAGGTACTTGATTCAAACAAGGCGAGAAATGATTTAGGTACAATTCCGGTGGGACGGAAATCCAACACGACCGGAAAGATTAGGCGCGGGATGCTTAACGTGCTCTGCGGGACACAGAGTAAGGTGTGACATTGTTTCGAAAATTGTCACTCATGTACGGAACTAAAATGGTACCTAATTTGTTTTGTTTTTATAAAACAACTACCGCAGTAGGATAGGTAGATACAAGCCCGGTTTGTGAGGGACTATATAAACATACAATCGGATTCACTCGGAACAACAATTTGTAAGTCACACACCTACACACAGTAGTAGGTAATCGAACTCACCACTTGTTGCGCAATAGTCATTCACACTACTACTGCGCCACTGAGGCAGCCAAAGTTGTTTAACCTCGTTGATCTCTAGAACTGAGCATCTGTTTAATATTTTTTTAACAACTAAATGAAGATATGAGCAGGTATTGCGCCTGATGGTAAGCGTCACGCTAGCCCACAGCAATAATATTGTCTGCAATCAGCGGCACCGGTCTTATGGTTTTTTGAAATGAAAGCATGTAGCGCATTTTGACTCCTCTGTCTTCTTCGTGCAGTCCTTTATTAAGTGTCCTTGATCGCCACAGTGGCCACAGATATAGGTTGGCTCCTGACATGACTTAGCTGCGTGACAGTACTGCTGACATTTATAGGAGTGGGTTCACATCGGTAGTATAATGGGTAAGATTCGAACCCGCGACCTTACCCAAATCCTTGTTTGGCAAAAATCTGAATGTCACCGCGCTCCTCATTTGAGACAATATTTCATAAATCTCTTTGCCCAGTAATTACACTTGCTACAGTGCCCTTTAACCGAAACACAAGATGCGTTAACATTACGGAAGAATAACTGACATTATCGTAGTACTACCGACTAAGACGGCCTATGGCATAGACCAGGGATTCCCAAACTATATTTTGGGCAAGGGACCCCTTATCTAAAATTAACTGCTACCTCAGACCCCCATAGCAAAAAAAGTTTATAAACTAGTTGATTTTTGAAAAGTACAACCAAAGAGCATATAAAATAGTACAACTATATTAGGTACTTGCTAATAAAATATTAGTCATTCTCATAACAAGTACCTACATAACCAACTCGTAACACAACTTATACAGTAAGTATTAATTAGATAATAATGTATTAGTAGTAAGTATTAAGTATCGTGAAAGTTTCTAATAAGAACTGGTGATAATGAATAGGGGTCGATTTTTAGACCTCGCAGACCCCCAAATCAGTTTCCATTTGTCGCCCGACCGACCGATTCGAACCGATTTCAACCACTTTAGGCTATCCCTCATCTCTGGCTTATGCGCTTATTACACTACACTGAATCAGGGACCCTAAATCCTTAAAAAGAGCGGTGTAATAATAGTTAGGGCCCTAATTCTCTTACACATTTTCAAGGCCACCTCGATTTAGGGCCCTGATTCAGGGTAGTGTAATAGCCGTTTTAGAGCAACCACTCGTTTCAAAACGTAGATTTTATATGATCTCTTAAACACGCCGGTCTATGACGTCACATTTTTTTCTAGTAAAATCAGTCTTTATGATATGATTTATGATAAAAAATCTTATAAAAACACATAATTTAATCGGGACTTAATCGTTGGCAGTTCCAGGGCCAAATTTAGGGCAGGGCAGGCGGGGCTACTGCCCAGGAGCTTCGCGAGGGGACATTACATTATTTCATTTTTTTTTTATATTTGCACAAACATAATAATATTGTTCTTGAATATTAAAAACCGGGAAAGTGCATGTCGAACCACGCACAATGTAGGGTTCCGTAGTCCCCCGCCCCCCATCCGAATAATGTGGCTTAAGAAGTGGGTTTTCTGTTGTTTTTATTTTATACTTACAAAGTTATATCTACATAATAATATTTTTCAATGGAATTTGTACGAAATTTTTGTTACTTCTCATTTGATCAGTTGTTACTCGAAAACCACCACCACTGCTAGTAGTTCCGCAAGCTCGAACCAATCTGCTGAGCGAGGCTCCTCTGACGCGTGCAGTCCGTACCCTCTGTCATAGCCGGATACACAGATTTATTCTGTTGTACTGTGAGTGAGTTCACAAAGGTATCATTGTTTGTAATTTCTTAAAAAAACGGTTAAGTATATATAGATATAATAAGGTTGTATGTAATAATTAGAATATGTTGAATGTTACTTTAAAAAGGTATGCTATGTACGATATCGTCTTGGTTCTACTGTCATGATAGTTTTGCAAATTAATAAATAAACTTGTAAATCCTTCTTAGCTGTGATAGTTTTCCTTTTCATTTTACTATAATAAATGCTACTACTGTGATTTTTTTCACATACTCAGCATCAACCATTTAGCTGGCAGAGGGGGGAGTGGGGACACAGTCGCGGTCCGGACGGATGGAAGGACATGGTGAAACTATAAGGATTCCGTTTTGCCATTTTGGCTACGGAACCCTAAAACCCACATTTGTTCACATAAATCTGTAAAACAACGATATCATAGACAGTCTTGCGATTAACCATAGTCCTGCAGGCCGAAAATCCATCAAAACCGACATGACTGAAAAGAGACTAGGCGCAGGATCGACAAGTCGATCTGGCGCCTAGACACTCTCGTGAACTATTGTTCGTTTGGCTATGTTGCCATTTTAAATAAAATAGTGATATTGATCCTTTTTCGATAACTACAACAGACCGGGAAGCGGCAGAGGGCTATCTGGCCTGACATTTTATACGACGGCTACGATTTTTATACGGACGACCGTAGCCAAAACACCCAACATTTTCAACGGAGACGACGAAAAATTGCGTCGTTGAAAATGTTCTGCCTGTAGATGGGCAACGGGTAAGTAACCATTTGGATATAATAGGAATCGTGGGTAAAATGGGAAAAATCATTGTATGGCAGTAGATATGTCGAATAAATTGTTTATTTTTTTATGATTTAAATAAACTATTATGAAACTCGACTTCTATTATAAAGTAAATTAGCTAAGCAAACGTTAATTTAATTATTTTTGATCCCTTTTTACTATTAGAGATACTTACGAGAAAATTGTGATTTTAATGTGTAGATTATGAGTGATTATTATTTAATAAATATGCTATTGATTTAATCTGCTTTTGTCATTTCCCAGCTCTTAGTTACTCTATACACAAATTATTTATTTTTGTCTAGTAGGACTATGGCTAATCCAAAGAGTAAAGTAATCGCAGGACTGACTATGACTGGCCTGTTGGCCTAGTGGTTAGCGATCTTGACTGCTAAGCCAGAAATAGTGAGTTCGATCCCCAGCCAGGATAAAACTTTGCGCGTTTATCTACGGCAGCCGGTCGTTCTTTTTTATTTCCTTAGGTCCTTAAGTACTTAGTAATACACTAGTATATTATTATATTATCTGTGTTAATAATTAGTTAACATAAAAATCCTTAATGAGTTACCCAGAAATATTATTAGGAACAGGATAGGATAATGTTTACACAAGGAATATCTACACCCGTGAAAATCGAACACACGACAATTGGATTATTTATGTTTATAATGCTATATGTACGTTTGTAATGCTTAATCTACTTATTTATGTTAAAACTAATAAATTAACTAGGTACAAAAACTTCTCAAGTGACAACCCCGTGCGGACTTCGCAGCTCGGTCATAAAGCTAAGGGCGCGCAAAGAAAATTCACGGTTCGCGCGCGGTCTTAAGTTTCAATTTAGCTTGCAGGCGGGTAGCTCTGGCGAGTCTAGGTATATTTTTATACCTAAACCTGACTTTTATTAGGGAGTGAACCTTCTGTACGTAGTACTATTATTATTCTGTGGTTCTACGCATGACGGGGCGAAGAATACTAACTATTACTGGCTGGGGGATGCCTCAAAAAGCTGTTGTGGGAGGGGGTGGAGGCACAAGAGGCTAATTGACAAAGAACTTCAATACAATGATGAAACAAGAAATTGGATACACAAACAACCACCGGAGGTCCGCTTATGTATTTACAAATACACAGGGTGATTTGTAGAATGCCTATGTAACCAGACAACTGATAATGTTTATCAGTTGTAAGGTTACATAGGCGGATTCAGGGGGGGACACGGAGACACGTGACGGTTGCACCCAGACGGTTGTTTTGTGTACTGAATTTGTTGTAGTATTTCGTCTACAGGCTCTGCCTAGTGAACTGTCCAAAGATATTATTATTGTTCGTCGATCTTACGCCTAATATTTCTACGGACGTGTAGGTTTTAATGGCATTCCGTCCTCACGGACTATGACTAGGCGTAACGACGGACCAAATACAAAACAAAGTCGGGTTAGTTACAATATTTATAACTAATTAGGGCTAATTTTCATTATCTTTGATTTGCTGGATTACCGAATAACAAGAAAATCGGAAAAAATCATGATAAAAATTACGTGGCGAAGTTTGCCAGGACAGCTAGTTGGTATTAAATAAACATTCACTTTAGAATATCGACTTTATTAAAAAAATAAAACAATATTTTACAGTGATTTTTGTTTAACTTTGAACATATCTTTTCAGATCAACAAAAATATGGTTTTATACAGTCTTATTTTTGTTAAACTTTTTTGCTTGACCTTTCTTAAATTTGTTATCTTTATTAGAATTTAATTGTCCAATTTGTTTCTTTTTTTTATTAAATTCTGTTTTCAACTTCTTTGCTGCTGCAACTTCTACTTTCTCTGTTATTTTGTTTTCATTTTTATTTATGGCAGGTTGTGGTAAATTACCTGGCTGCTTATTTTTATTCTTTTTATTCTTGTTTTTCTTTTTATTAGGGCTTTGACTTGTAGAAGTTGTATCAACATTATTTTGTGGTGTATTTACTCTAGCAACATTACTTGTTTCTGCATTTTTATTACTTGCTGTATTTAAATTCTTTTTTTTATTGTTTTTATTTTTCTTGTTATTATTAATTTGTTTTTTAGCCTGATCTTCTGACTTGTCACTACCACTTACTAAGTTGCTAGACCCACTAGGTTCTCCTTGCTGATGTTTTTTATTTATATTTTTCTTTTTTTGCTTCTGTACCTTGGGACCGGATGATTGGACATTGCTGCTATGTGGTCTGAAAAAGATAAATTTATATTAGGTTTAAATAAATAGTTATGGAATTATTTTCATAGTTTACAAAGTATTAATTCAATAATTGCATATCTGAAAGATAGAAAAATGTTAAGTACAGTACTCCAAAAGTAATAATGCGCATAGAAATCTTCGGAAATCTTCGTCATTGTTCGGCAACGGTCGTATTACCCGAGCGTCGAAAGACGATATTTATATAGAGTGGTTAAGAGCAATTTCTCTATGCCTAATTTTATATATTATGTGTTTTGTGCTAAAACAGATTTGATTTACCTGTAACGAAATTTGATTCGATAATTCCATGTAAGTAAATAGCGAAAACGCTACAATCATTGTTGGAGTGATTAGTTTTCAAGTGTCTTACCGAAGTTGGTGTAATTATGGAGGAAAAGGTTTAAATAACATAAGGTTTTATTAGAAGGAGAAAAAAACGTTTTCAAATAGAGGTTTACATAAAATATAATCAAAATCTCAGTTCAAATTTGTTTACAGCACTAATCATTCCAGAAAAATAATACAATTATAAAAAAAATAATCAGAATCGAGGAAGACCTCTATTCCCGACATCGCAGATTCATCAGAAGTTTCATTATGCTCTTGTTCATTTACACTTTCCTCACTGCTATCACCTGTGTAAATAATCAGTTTATCGGAATAACTATCGATTCTTGGCTCAAATTTTCTATATTCATCTTCGCATTGAACCGCATGATCAGAAACTTTTTTCCATTCTTCTGGTCCTATTTTATTGATTTTTTCTAATATAGCATCTTTAACTGACGTCACAGTCATTGCAATATTTCTCTTGGCCACGTGTTGCTTTATTTGGGACCAAATATTTTCAATAGGGTTAAAATCGGGATGATATGGTGGCAATCGTATAATTTTATGCCCATGTTCCTCCATTATACGGTCAATGGCAAATTCTGTGTAATTTTCTTTGTATCTTTGTATAATTTTATACAAATCGGGTTTCAGTTTCTTTGGGTCATGCGGAATGTTGTGTTGTTGTAACCAAGCTGTCATTTGTGGTTTAGATGTGTTTGAGTTTGGTGGTTTCACAGACAGCTTATTATGATATGGGGCGTTGTCTATTACCAACACACTATTAGGAGGCAAGTTGGGAATCAATTGATTGCGTAGCCAAGTTTGATAACGTTCCGCGTTTATTTCTTTATGATAGTCACCTTCTGAGTCGACACATTTATGTAACATTAGAGCCCCTGGGACGAAGCCTTTTTCATTGCCTGCGTGTACAATAATTATTCGCTCTCCTTTGGAAATGGGTTGTTTGATACCTTTTTTGTTGCTATCTTGCCAAGTTTTACCCTTAGTATGTGATGTGTGCACATACGACTCGTCCATAAATACTATGTTTCTACCAGAACTCCTCAGCTGTTGTATTTCTCTGAGATATTTGATCCTTTTTAGGCGTATATCATGTTTTTCCATAAGTAATTGTCTGTTATTATCAGTTTTCAGAAACCTAAACCCCATGTCTTTCAAGATCAACCTTAAAGTCTCGGCACAGCCTTTGAAATTAATAGCTTCGATCAACTTTATTCTTAAATTATTTACAGTTGGGAGTTCTTTCAGCGTCAATTGAAAATTGTATATCATATTACGAATAACACAGTAGTCGAAATCATCAAGTACCAGCCGAAATCTACTTTTAGGTCTTCCTTTTTTCGGTGTAGAAAATTTCTTTGATTGATTATGTTTTTTTTCGTTTAAGATATTACTCAAAGTTCGTCGCGAAATTCCTGTAGCTTTTGTAACACGGTCTTGAATTTTTTTAAAATAACCATCATGGTCTCTGTTGAAAACATTGGCTTCATTTAAGAAATAAAGGTACACATTAAATACCATTTGCCGTGCTTGTGAATTAAGCGGTTTTCCACGTTTAAATTTATCCATTTTGGAAGAATTCGTCTGAAAGAAAATGGCATGGGCAGAGTTAGGTATATATTTTTTATGCATGTTTATCTATTTATTTAATTTAAATAAATCTCATTTTTTAAATGTTTTTCTAGTACTTAATATGTATTTAATGTAGGTATTTTATTTTTTTAATATTAAAAAAACGTGAAATATGTTATTTATTTTCCTTTTTTCAAAATATACTATTTAAATCTGAATAAGCTAATTAATGTTGAAATTATATTTACCAAGAAGGGTGTGTAATAGCAGCTCTATATATTTCCACAAATAGAGAACACGTGCAGTCACTACCAATATATAAAGACGACTGACAGACATTTCGCTGACCGGCGACAGCTGCCGAACGCCCGATTTGTTTTCGATTGTGCACACATGATATTGACTCCTATCTCTTTTAAACAAGGTGCAAAATGCAAATGCCTTGTTTAGGGCTCTTACGATTCCATGATTCGAGTGTTTCCGGGAATACGACAATTAGCGAAGATCTGCATGTGCATTATTAATTTGGGAGTACTGTAAAGAATCGTACCCGAGATTTCCGTATGCCAAACTAGGGCCGGAATCGAACAGTGTTTGAGGTTTTGTAACATAGTCCTCCTGATAGTTGGTTCGATTCCGGCCCCGGTTTGGCATACGTAAGTCTTGGGTTCGATTCCTGGGTATCTTTCAAATATGTAAATAAGTATAGTACCTGAAGTAATTTTTATAGGCATTTCTTGCCAATAACTTTACAAATACAATAAATGCATTTTTGAAACATAGAAAAATTTGAAATCCAGACTCAGGAATCGAACCCGAGACTTCCGTAGCCAAACCGGGGCCAGAAGCGAAAAAAATGCATTTATTGTATTTGTAAAGTTATTGCCGTGTGGTGCCGGCTTAAGAATAGTACCACCCCATCTCTTCCCGTGGGTGTCGTCAAGGCGACTAAGGGATTTCACTCCGGAGGACGGGCAGCAGCGTCCTCTGCGTACTTAAAGCCTTACTGCGATCGCCAACCCGCTCGCCAAGCGTGGCGATTATGGCAATTACCCCCAGGATCTACTGGGGAGACCCGTGCCCAGCAGTGGGCCATCATATGGGTTGATATGATATGAAAGTTATTGGCTAGAAATGCCTATAAAAATAACTTAAAATTTGAAATCCAGACTCAGGAATCGAACCCGAGACTTCCGTAGCCAAATCGGGGCCAGAAGCGAACCACCTATCTGGACTATGTTATTAGATTTCGAATTTTTCTATCTCTTGTTGCTCGCGAAATTTTAGGCCTTCGCAGCGACATCTAGTCGTTAGTTAAGGAACTATCACGGCTTTTGTTATTGCTTCGTTACAGAGAGCATTTTAACAAATTATTATGTCGCAGACCGAATATTGAAGTAATTTTTATAGGCATTTCTTGCCAATAACTTTACAATTACAATAAATGCATTTTTGAAAGATAGAAAAAATTTATATCCAGACTCAGGAATCGACCCGAGACTTCCGTAGCCAAACCGGGGCCAGAAGCGAACCACCTGTCTGGACTATGTTATTAGATTTCGAATTTTTCTATCTCTTGTTGCTCACGAAATTTTAGGCCTTCGCAGCGACATATAGTCGTTAGTTAAGGAACTATCACGGCTTTTGTTATTGCTTCGTTACAGAGAGCATTTTAACAAATTATGATGTCGCAGGCCAAATGTTGAAGTATTTTTTATAGGCATTTCTTGCCAATAACTTTCCAAATACAATAAATGCGGTTTGGCTACGGAAGTCTCGGGTTCGATTCCTGAGTCCGGATTTCAAATTTTTCTATCTTTCAAAAATACATTTATTGTATTTGTAAAGTTATTGGCAAGAAATGCCTATAAAAAATACTTCAACATTTGGCCTGCGACATCATAATTTGTTAAAATTCTCTCTGTAACGAAGCAATAACAAAAGCCGTGATAGTTCCTTAACTAACGACTAGATGTCGCTGCGAAGGCCTAACATTTCGCGAGCAACAAGAGATAGAAAAATTCGAAATCTAATAACATAGTCCAGATTGGTGGTTCGCTTCTAGCCCCGGTTTGGCTACGGAAGTCTCGGGTTCGATTCCTGTGTCTGGATTTCAAATTTTTCTATCTTTCAAAAATGCATTTATTGTATTTGTAAAGTAGAGTACCTATTATTATAGTAGGTAAATGTTATAAGGTAGCTGGTGCTGGTAGAGGCTAAAATAGTACATTTAAAATTATACAGGTCAATACATAGAAAATTCAATTTATTATATTAAAGTAAATGACAATTGGGACAATACATAAAAATATCAGAAACTTTAATTTCAGAAAGATTTAGCAAATAATTACTTTGATTCCACATTGGCTTTGTTTTTCTTTTTTTGTGGTTGTGTACCACCTGGTGGAGCAGCTCTTTTCACTGGAGCCTTTGCTTTGGGTTTGTCTCCACCTGATTTAACATCACCATTTTGTTTTGCCTCCTCCAATTTAGATTCCAGTTCTTCATCATCTTCGTCTTTAAAAGGTTCCGGCTGCAATATTACAAAATATATAATTAATATAATATTATAAAGCGGAAGAGTTTGTTTGTTTGTTTAAACGCGCTAATCTCAGGAACTACTGGTCCGATTTGAAAAATTCTTTTTTTCGTTGGATAGCCCATTTATCGAGGAAGGCTATAGGCTATATAACATCGCGCTACGACTAATAGGAGCGGAGCAGCGACGAGAAATGTTGCAAAAACGGGGAAAATTTACGCATACGAAGTTGCGCAGGACAGCTAGTAATTAATATAATTAAATTAACAGCTGATAAAAAATATTAGAACTTTTTGAACTTTGCAACATAGAAACCGTCCATGTTGTGTGTAATATAATTAATATAATGAAATTAACAGCTGTTAGAAAATAATCTTACATAATATTAATACTTACAATGACATTAGAGAACTTTTTGAACTTTGCAACATAGAAACCGTCCATGTTGTGTGTATGAGGATAAAACCTCCTTGTTAACTTCAGAGATGGGTGGAACCTGTGATGTCTGTATTTAACGAAACCTTCAGTTCCAAAATCAAGCCCTGTCGGCACTAGTTTTACGTTTCTACGCTTAAGTGCGTAGTTAACAACCCATTCATTTTCTTCTGGCAGGATAGAACATGTGGAGTACACAATGTAACCCCCACTACTCGATTTTGCACTGCAACAGTCAATGGCAGCTAGGAGAAGTTGTCTTTGTATATTAAAACATCTCTGGATGTCCTTCTGGTCTTTTGTCGTCTTAACACTAGGATCTTTAGCTATTACACCAGTACCAGTACAAGGAGCATCTAATAACACTCTATCAAAGCCCTTCATTACGTCAGGAAATTCACGACCATCATGGTTACAAATCACAGCATTAACCACACCTAACCTATGAAAATTACCCACTATAGCTTTAGTCCTTTCTTTATTAGCATCATTGGCAAATAAAGTACCTGTATTCTTCATTATGGCTGCAATATGCGAAGCCTTACCACCTGGAGCTGCACACATGTCCAATATTCTCTCATTCTCTTGTGGGGCTAAAGCCATAACTGGGAGATAACTTGATGCCCCTTGCAAGATGTAATGTCCTGCCAAATATTCAGGTGTAGCACCAATAGGTACAGTTGAACTATACACCACAAGACCTACTTTACTCCATTTGCCAACAGGATCTAAATTGACACCTCTGTTAATAAGTGCTTGAGCCAAATCTCGTCTTCTAGTCTTAAGACTATTAGTTCTAATGGTTACAGGACGAGCAACTTCACTGGCTTCCAAAAACTCAACTAGTTCTTGGACTGGAAATATCTGCATCAGCACTTCCATTAAAAAGTCATTGTAACTGTAATATGTGCAAAGATCTTTTAGCAGTAAATCAGTATATTCACATCTAGACCGTCCATCTTCTTTCAATGAATTGAAATCTCCTAAAACATTCACAACATCCTTGATTCTTTGGTGGACATCTTGAAGACTTGCAGGATTTTGCAATTCTTCCTCAGATGGGAATGCAAAGACATCTTGTTTTGCAATATTTAATTGCATTTCTTCATCAGCAAGTTTCTTGTCAATTTTTTGTTTCTTTTTTAGTTTCAAGTTAGCCTTTTCTATAGGAAGCATGTCATCATCATCATCACCATCATCATCATCATCACTGCCTTTATCACCATCACTGGAATCTGAATCATATTCCAATTTGCTATCACTAGCTGCACCTTCATCTTCTGAAGTGGGATCACCATTTTCTTCATCTGAATCTTTGAATAAATCATCAAGAGTGCCAACCTAAAAACATAAGAGTATATTACATATTTTTACTTTTTGCTAGCATGGCTGTAAGGAAGGACCTAGAACATTAACAGAAAGCATTTTTAACAGTAGACAAACAAAATTTCAAACCTTATACTTTTCTCCATTAGCTTTCTTCTTTTTTTGATCATTATCATCAGAATTTTCCTCCACTTCTGAGCCATTGTCATCATGTCCACTGTCATCATCATCATCCTCAGCATCTGAGTCATATTCCTTTTGTTTTGATTTACCTTTCTGCTTTGGTTTTAGCCATTCTTTATTGTCATCAGTGAAACCTAAAGTATTTAATTGCTAAGTAAAATATTATCATGATTTAAAAAAATACTAAGCTATCTATAACATTATTCTTGGTACTGCAACCCTAGCGCTCAATTACCCTTATTCATATTTCAATATTTACAGAATTTCAATAGCAAATGTTTGCCTTCTATTACTCAAATTTGTAGGTTAAAATGCTGTTTCCGATGTATCATGAATATGCGAGTTAGAGAACATAAAAAAAGAATAATGAAAATGATTTAATTTAACAGAACTCACACATACATTCAAAACACAGATTATTAAAATACAAAAACAAAAAATGACATATTTAGTTATTGGACAGGGGCAACAACACCACTAGGAAGTTAACACTGACAGATGCACTTGTAACACTATTAACCTGTCCTCGCAGAATCAAGCGCCTCAAACCAAAATCCTGAAGCAGAATATCTAATATGAAACAGTTGCCTTTGAATGCAGAGATATTTTTTTAACTGTTTATAATCCCCACAGATCTCTTGCAAAGAGCTTGAAAAAGGTATTTTGTACTTGAACCTATTAAAAAGCCACTATATTCATTAAGCCAAATGTGGAAAATATGCAGAATACTCTATTAAACTTCTGGTCGTCTTCATCCAAGTATATTTCCATCATACTTATAAGAAACCTGCACCTAACTGTAGTCTAAATCACTGGTGAACATTCTATAGTTATAATTCACAAAACACCTTTGTTACTCAAGTAAAAAGCAAAATAGCATACCTTGCGCAACTTCTTCATCGGAACTGTTCTCAGCATCAAGCTCAACCTCAGTCTGCTTAGCAACATTTTTCTTTGCTAGTTTCAAAGCTTTCCTTTTTTCTGTCAATTCAGATTTTTTCTTCGCTCTTTTAGCAGCTCTTTGTTTTTGTCTATGTGTAAGTTTTTTTTCTGTAGTATCATCTTCCACTGGAATAACATAAACATAATACATTTTTATTCATGTTTACATCACTCAATGAGTGAAAAATAATAATAATAATATCTGTTCCAAAATTAAGCAGAGCTACTATGGAAACCAGACAACTGAAAAACATATTTATATATTTCTAAATACATACTTACCAATTAATATCACCCAGACTCAGAATAAACCATCATGCTCATGACACAAAGTTTTATCCTGGGTGGGGATCGAACCCACAACCTACGGCTTAGCAGTCAAGGTCACTATCCACTAGACCAATAGGCCAGTCAAAACGCGGACTTTTTCATTCATTGAGTAACAGACAGGACTTTTTAGAGGTTATGTTTTCACAGCACATTTAAAAAAATCCAATAATTATTCTCTACTCGCGTGCTTAAATTTATTGATTCATCCACCCGTAGATCTTGACTTGAGTTAATCAAAGTAAGTGAAATTCAACAAAACTTAACTTTTAAATAAATATGTAAAAGGTGGCATTATTTTTTTTAATACATATTAGATTTAAATCTATTTTTTAATGTCTTTGATACTAAAGTCATAACTATTAAAAGCACTTAATGTTATAATTACTTACAGAGAGCCTTTTTAAATACTGGGTCAGCTTGCTTGCGAGCTTTCCTGCCGGGTCCTTTCTTCACCTTTTTAGTTTCATCGAATTTAGCTTTACGACCCATATCGAATTACGTTGTATCACTTTTAAGCACTAAATATTTATTTATACTAATAAATACTATTTATATTTAAATAAAAATATTTTTTTAAAGTTTAAAAATTAGTTTAAAACGCACACGTGCTTCAATGATTTGACAGACAAATGTCACCAAGAGCATGTAAAATAATGTCACCATGACAGTAATAAAGTATTGCCAGTAGCACTTGCCATTCTCTACTATCATCCATCGTAATAGAAATTAGTCGATTTGTGATCAACCGCCAGTGACTATAATACCGACATAAATTTGATATCAATATCGAAATACTAACGTAGAAACGGAACGTAGCATAATAAAAAAATATTTTTATCGCGTTTTTTTGGTTTCATCTACTTTCCTCTGCGTGCGACGCATTCTTGATCGTGCGTCTATCATAGCAGTATTAGCGGTAAATTAAATCACAGTTAGATTCGTAAAAAATATCTGACATTTTGTTTTAAAAGGACGCCTTAGAGTCGTTTCCCTTGGCAATCAATCGTACCGTATCGTCTCGCCCTGTCTCACCATTGGTTTCACAGATTACTATACTGTGTAACAGATGTAGCAAGTTATGGAATTATTTGTAGCCTAGGCATGCGCTTAGCATTGCATTCATTTTCTTTCGTCGTTTCCACGCAGCTTTCCACGCATCCTTGTACTATCTCGTCAAAATGTATGTCAGTGTAAAATACTTTATTTTTAAGTGATTTTATGTGTTTTGTGTTTGTTTTTCTAATTAATTCAGTAAGTATGGGTCTATAGAAGTAATAGTGGATGAAAAAGTTATCACAGCCCAGTGACAGCACGTGCAACCATACGTGCCGATTCCTTGCACTTCCAGCCTTCCATTCAAGCATTACATTCCATCTATATATCAGTAACCATAATAAAGATTAACATTGGAGCGATTGGATGATTTATGTACACTGATGCCTTTAAAATGGCGGATTCCAATTACGTTAAATTCAAAATTAAACTAAATTTCAAATCTCCGGGAATTAACACAATCTTTACAGGAAAAGCTATTGCTATCCTGGAAGCATTGCTAAAGTTACAAAGTGTCCCACAATATTAATAAAACAGTGATATTTACAGACTCTATGAGTTGCTTACAAGCATTACCAAGTAACTAATTCCGTAGCCGAAACAGGTCTCCAATAATTTTGAATTTCCAAAAATTTTAAATTCGACTCTTTTTAGGAGTAAAAGTACATGCTTGCAGAAACGTCTTTCTTTTCTAAATTTGGGTCAAGGATATCTCTCAATGCGAGTGTGGACAGGATGAGGGCACAACAAGGCTTTTTTTTTTTTTGAATGCTAGAGAAAAAAAGTTTCGTTATCCGACTTACTACCCTAGAACTACTACCCCGGACCTTATTCTTCGTCCTACTGATTTCACCTCCCTGTTACGTTTCGTTTCTTCCCCTTTTGTACACTTGTTATTTAATTACATTAATTCCAATAACATAAAACTTTAAAAAATAATCTCACGCATTTTTATGAATCCCACTTATCACTTTTTGCTTTTGTGACTGTCCTCAAAGTTCAAAATTTTACATTACTGTTCAATATTTTTTTTAAAGACGGCATCTGCAGTAGATTACAAGCCCTGTGTTGCGGGGCACTTTACAAACATACAAGTCACGGACACAAAGAACACCCAGACTCGGAACAACAATTTGTGGATCATACAAAGTGGTATCCCGTGTAGGAATATCGAACCCACGACCTCTTGCGTAGCAGTCGGACACACTCCCACCGCGCCACAGAGGCAGTCCTTGGCATAATTGTTATCTCTTGCTTTGTTCACAATAAAATGATTTTATTCATTTTAATTTTACGCAGTATTACTTCTCTAGTACATCCACTGTGCTGTGCTGCTGCTGTGCTCACCAGCGCGCGCGTGACTTATAAGTTTGGGTAACGCCCCGTTTGCGCAGTGACTTTTTAAATGTTGCTACGGCCATCCACTCTCGCAGTGGTTAAGATCGCGCTGCGGCATCTATCTCGTTCGGTTGCTTCTGAGTTCACGCTGTGCTCGTCAACTCGTAAATTTCACCTTCACATTACGCATTCCGCTTGCAAACTGATTATTATTATCGCGGTGCGGTCCACAGTACGTTCGATGTTGACTCTAAACTCGTGACGCATCTAAAGAGATGCATCACAAATTTATAAGTCTTATTTAGAAATCTTGTAAAGAAAAGGCTCGTAGAGTGGCTTTCAAGATTGACCTAGGGCATCAACTTGTGCATTTACTTTTAAATTCGCAAGAAGCTGCGGAAATTTTTGAGTTTCTGCTCTCGCCTTGACTTTTGAGATCGCGCTGTGGCTCCAACTAGCTTAATAGCTTAAAACTGAACGTTGCGCTTGTCAGCAAGAATACCTTCGACTTACGGGCGCTGTCAATGCCCAAGCATTGAATTCTTAGTTCAAGTTGTACTCCTCTGGTTCCGCATTGTTATTGCGATAGGCGATTATTCGTGCAGTGACGTTTGAACTGGCGAGCGCTTCATGAATTTAGAAGTCTTGAGCAAGCTGGTATTCAAGGCTACATTCACATGGAGCTAAGCCGGATCTCATTTTTGCAGGATTACTGCTTAGCTTCGCTACAAAAAAATATGTTAAAACTTCGCACGCCTAAATGGCAAAAGATAATTATAGGCATCGTTCTCGCAATCCTACCCATTATACTACCGATCTGAGTGAGTGAACCCACTCCTAACACCGCAAGCCATTGAACCTAGTACTGGTATACGATATTAATATCGATTACGACAGCTCGATATTTTTTACTAAACCACAACCCTATAAATTAATAAGAGTCAGTTAGAGAGGTCAGCAGTGACTTAAAGGTCCAAGCCTCCAAGCGACCATGTCTTTAAAAAAAAAAAAGTCAAATTCGGCTTTGGATAATTTGTAGGTTATAATTATTTGTTTATTCAAGTTAAATTTTGTAAACAACGATTTTTGAATAAACATAACAGTTTTATGTTTTGAAATTACTCTTCTTAATTAAAGAAACTATTAGTCTAAGTTACCAAGATGCCTACTTGGAATCAAATTCAATCTCAACTTAGGAACCCAAACAACCCAGTTGTATTTTTTGATATTACTGTAGGAACAACAGTAAGTAATACGATAAAATTTTACATAACTATTGGTTAAAATGACAAAAATACTTTGATCTGTCCTTTTTTATCTTTTTTTAAAGGAAATTGGTCGTATGATTTTCGAATTATTCGCTGATGTTGTACCAAAGACGAGCGAGAATTTCAGAGAATTTTGTACGGGAGAATATCGGAGAGATGGAGTACCTCTTGGTTATAAAGGAGCAACATTTCATAGAGTTATCAAAGATTTTATGATTCAAGGTGGAGATTTTGTTAATGTAAGTGGTTATGTTATGAGAATTACTTAACTAATAAAATGAATAATACAATAAGTTTTGTACTGTTTTATTCATTTTAACATAGCTGTTAAAGATTTACTAGTCTCTTCTTTTATTGTCTGTGCTGTAGCTTGGTTTGGAAACATTGAGCAAATTCATTCCAAGATTACCCATGCTACATTTGACAATGTTAATGATTGTCTGTCATAAAAAAGATAATTACTTTAAAACTTAGCCTCAGGAGCAATAGTTATACTCATGCTATTATAGCACTGGTAGATCCAGTGGCCAATGGGCTCAAGGCCCATCCCCCCACTAAGGTATTTGAGTAGATGCAACTACCTGTAAATATTAGGTACTTGAGAAAATTAACCCTCAGAATCTTTAAGGCCCATTCCTAAACAATATCTGCAGTCTATCACTGCATATTAGTATTAGTACCTTGATGATGGGTTGTTTTTTTAAACATTTTAAAGTGAAACTTTTATTATCTTTTTCGTCTTTTTGTTGCATGTCGCATGACGGTCGGCCGCAGAGTAGGTTACTTGTTGGAGACTTGAGTCTACTTTTATCATTTCCCATTATCATTCCAATTTTCCATGTATAATATTAACATTGATAAAGCAATTTTTACACCCTTAATGGAATATTGTTCCAAAAATTAGTTTCACTTTTACCATGGTTTCATAAAACCACACAATCCTTTTTTCTAAAAATGATGCTAGCTAAGTTTCAGATTGATTTATCTAAATATATACAAGAATTGCTCATTTTTGCTATTGACTTTAACACATTAAATTATTTCCAGGGTGATGGCACTGGTGTTATGAGTATTTATGGCGGTAGCACATTTGCTGATGAAAACTTTGCATTGAAACATGATTCACCAGGCTTGCTATCCATGGCTAATAGTGGTAAAGACACAAATGGGTGCCAGTTCTTTATAACATGTGCAAAGTGCAACTTTTTAGACAATAAGCATGTAGTGTTTGGTCGTGTTATTGACGGACTTCTTGTTATGAGAAAGATTGAAAATGTACCTACAGGACCCAACAATAAACCAAAAATACCAGTTACTATATCACAGTGTGGACAAATGTAAATAAAACATATTTTAATATTCAAATTTTATTATTACTTGGTAACAAAATTTGAAGTTTTCCTTCATTTAAATAATAAATATTTAAGATTATATATTGTACAACACAAGATCTACAATACATAATGTAAATACACAATAAATATACACTGTCATTCTTCTCTATCTTGTAGAGAAACTAGTACTGTCATCTAATCTCATGAAGGCAGCCCTTTTAATTATTATAAATAGCATGTTTTAAATCTACATCAATATTATAAAGAGGAAAGATTTGTATTTTTGTAAGTAACTAATAAACTTAAAAAACAACTGTACCAATTTTAAAAAAACTGTCACAATTGGGAAGTTACATTATCCCCGGGTGACATAGGATGCTTTTTATCCCTGTTCTCCCACAGGAACTATGCAGGTGGTTTTTGTATATGAATATGTCATCATCCAAACCAGCATTTTTGAACCTTTTTCAGTCCATAGACCCCAAGGAAATCAAGCACAAACAGACCCCAGACCCTTGATAATAAAATAGTAATACATTTCAGACCATTTATTTTTAGTTTCAAAAACCGCCGACTAGCGCACATGACACGTATAGGTAGCATTTATTTATTTTTAAATGGTCCTTAAATGTGACTGGAGATCCCATACATATACTCCCAGACCCCCCCAAGGTCTATGGACTACAGGTTAACACTGACCTAAACAAATACTAAAACATCTTCTAGACAGTTGGAAACAAGTGTACAAACCAAGGTGACCTTGGCGGGAACTTCGTGTGGCCGCCATTTGTATTTTCGTCCACACTGTTGGAAACCAAATGCAAACACGAACAACCTTGGCAGGAACTTTGTGGCCCACCAATTGTTTCTTGCAAAAAACACATAAGAACGCTCCGCAAGCTTGCACTGCATTGTGCAAGAACAACTAACCAAAATTACTATATAATTATTTCGTCAGTGTGTACCGACATGCAAATTTTTAATAGGCAATATATTTAATACATTCATAATAAATTTATCATATTTAGTGATTGTTGTGTGGTGGTTTGATATTTTGGAAACGCCGACTACACGACGACAAACAAACCATGTGGTGGTGCGAGTATCCCTCCCGCCAAGGACATAGGAAGCCAAATCATAATTTGGTTTACAACATCCGTCTACACTGTTGGAAACAGCAAGGTTTGTACGCTTATTTCCAACCGTCTGGTAGATATTTTAAGTGAAATAATTTACTAACTATACTACTAATACTTTTTTATTTCTTAGAAATTTCTAAAAAACTATTTTCTTTTGCAGTGGCAAAAAAAAATGTACTTGTGCCAATGTCAAGTTGCTAAGTATATAGCAGGAATAGATACAAGACTATTGTCACCGTTCTGTTTAATTGACTATTTTCATGACTAAAACAGTCATGAAAATAGTCAATAGCAATAATTTCGAATTTATCTTTTCATGGTTATTTACTAGAGGGCTGACTTCATGAACAAACAACAATAAACAAAATAGATCCAAACCTTAGGTTTACATAATAAGACATAAATTGTCTCAGTTAATTAAAACTAAATAAATAATCCAAAAACCCATTAAATAGGAAGAGTTTTAGTTTCCTTAGGAGGTTAAGACGGATGGTTTCAATTGTTCTACAGTTTAGTTAATAATTATGTCAGCTTTTAGCAAAGTTATTTAATAAATTAACTGGCTGTATAGTTGCAGGACCGTTGCGTCTACCAACCTCCTTGATAAACGCTCCCTCCATTTGTCTAGCTACTTGATCAAAGAACAAGTTTGAGAGTTGTGAGTGAAGAGCTGAGCGGAATTCAAAGGCTATTTGAAAATCAATAACACATGATTTTTGTTCCCTTTTCAATCCTGGACTAAACCTCCATAGAGTAAGCATATGATGAAAAAGTTTACCATCTACACATTCTGCCCTTACCATATGTGGTTTGACTAGAGACACATTTGAAGTGTATGATTCATTTATTGGCGGGAACCCAATAATTAAATCTGCCTTAAGGCTATTAGGATTCCTCTTTAATACTATAGACTTTTTACACCATGGCACAAATTTGTAATAATTATCCACATCAGATACAACTTCAAACATTTGCTCCATTGTATATCTGAAAAACAATTTCAACAGATTGTAATTTATTTTCATCTATTAAGTATACAACAGGCTACACACTATTTACCTAGTAAAAAAAATAGGGAGTGTAATGAAACTTAAAGGTTCATTTCCGAGCATCGCGGCCGATCGCGATGCACGGAAATGAACCTTAAAGGGTGAGAATGAGTAACCCTTAGAAATTCATATACATTAATCTATACTAATATTATAAAGCGGAAGAGTTTGTTTGTTTGTTTGTTTAAACGCGCTAATCTCAGGATCTACTGGTCCGATTTGAAAAATTCTTTTTTTGTTGGATAGCCCATTTATCGAGGAAGGTTATAGGCTATATAACATCGCGCTACGACTAATAGGAGATGAGTAGCGACGTGAAATGTTGCAAAAACGGGGAAAAATTACGCATACGAAGTTGCGCGGGACAGCTAGTATATGTATAATACTAGCTGTCCCGCGCAACTTCGTATGCGTAAATTTTCCCCGTTTTTGCAACATTTCACGTCGCTGAGATTAGCGCGTTTAAACAAACAAACAAAGCAAAGAAACAAACTCTTCCGCTTTATAATATTAGTATAGATAATGTAATATCTTGGGACAAGTTATGATCACACAATACATTTGTATTAATGATCAAATCATTTATGACATGTTGATTAATGTGTAAGACAAATATGTCATTCAAATTATGTAAATAAGATATGTTCACTGAATCACAAAATATTAAAGATGGAAAATTATGCAAATATATTTCCAATCTTGAGACCAAGGTGGGTGGATTCTTGGTAGAGATAAAATGTGATAATTATTATGTTTGACTCTGAATAGAACTTCACAAATGCAAACTTAGGTGGTGTGAACTGTAGTTGGCTGGTCTATGATGATATCTATACTAATATTATAAAGCTGAAGAGTTTGTTTGTTTGAACACGGTTATCTCAGGAACTACTGGTCTGAATTTAAAAATTATTTCACTGTTGGATAGCCCATTTATCGAGGAAGGCTATACAACATCACGCTACGACCAATAGGATGAGTGCAGCAATGAAAATGTTGCAAAAAGGACAATTAACGCATATGAAGTTGGGCGGGACAGCTAGTCCAATATAAATTGTTTAGGTGACCATGTTATTATTCTTTTATTAACTGACTGCTCATTTTGTTTGCTTGCAAACCTAATTTTTTACAGCAAAAGTGATAGCTGATTTGAATGAAATTTTGTATACTTTCATATTAGATTTCAAAGTAGCTTATATACTTGTACTGGCTACAATGCTAATCGATTATGTAGAAATAACCTTCCTTCTATAGGTTGTAAATCAACAATATCATGTAAATAAGCTATATTAATAACTATATCTATACTTATATTATTAAGCTGAACAGGTTCAAATTAAAAAAATCTTTTAGTGTTGGATAGCCCATTTATCGAGGAAGGCTATAGGCTGTATAACATCACACTACAACCAATAGGAGGGGCGCAGGAATGAAAAATGTTGCAAAAACGAGGAAAATTAACGCAGACCTTCGTCTGCGTTAATTGCGCGCGTCGGCTAATAAATAATACATATTTTCAAAATATTCCTTACCCTACTAGCTGTCGTCCACAGTACTCCCTGGTCCGTGATTGTTTTGGAAAACTTATAAAGTTCCGTCTCTGTTCTTGTACACCATGACAATGACATCTAACATCATCAATTTGTCTATTTACGTAATGACCCTGAAAACTGTACAGGAAGAGTTGGATTATTTTAATCAAGGGAAGAAATTTAATGTTTAACACGTTAATTGAAATTGCTCTGTTTATATGTTTACTTACGTAAAAAAAACAGGCTTTCGTAAAAGAATTCGACTAATGTTGCAACTTTTTGATAACACCATTTTTGAGGTTTTTATATCTTCGTCTTTTTATTTTAACGCAAAGTGATCGCATTATTACAAGAATTGCATTTTGGGTGTTAACTTTATATTTAGTATTTCACATCTTATTCTTTTTTCTTAAAAAAAATGTATATGTTTTCCCATAAACTCGAACTAAAACTCGACTCGAGCTCTCGACAACCATCCGTCAAGTAATGTGTCAAAGTCAGAATAAAAATTCTATTTGACATTGACATCTGACGCAACCTCGACGCAACCGCGATCCAAAGAGCATGTGAGATCCAGACATAATAAATATTAGGTCTGTGAATGAGTTATAGTTGTTTTTTAGATATAATATTTTTTTTTTTTTTTTAAATTTCATTAAAATACTCTGTGATTAAAGAGCTAGAAAAACCGACTCTGGCTTTAGTCAGTCAAAAATCTAGTTTTTACTAAAAATAATCGACTTCAGCAGGTCGTCGCAACCAAAGAGCAATTGCAACCAGGGACTGTAATACCGATACCAATATAATTTTGAAATCGATATACCGATGAAATACCACTGGCCACGACACTACCTACCAGTAGTGGCTGGTTGGCTTGATGTCAGTGTGACCAGATTTAGCAGAATTGTGTAGTTTTAGCAGAATTAGATCCCCGACTTAGGATCTAGCAGATTAAGTCACAGTTCGCAGAACTGAAAAGATAGCAGTTTTTGACAACCTTTTGAGAATTTTAAACAACCCTTGCAGAAAATGAGCAGGATTAAGCAATTTCACTTAGGTAGTCAAAAACTGTTAGTAAATTTCCAAATTTGGTTTACGAATCTGATGTACATACAAGTCCATGTTCTTGACTATATACTTGGTATAGGGAGCTTAAATTGGATAAAGCAGTGCCGCTTCTGTTAGAATCAGGAGAAGTTCTGATCCCATACCAATGGACATTATTTTTTTTGGGAAAATCCAAAAATGTGTGGTGAAGATGGACCTAAAAAGTATTTTGTAAAAATATTTGGTCGATTTCGCAGAGGCCATAATGATTTTCCCTCCACACACCGCTTGTGAGCGCCTTTTTTCGCAAATGAACTACATACATATAAACAGTCGGAATAAATTTAAAAGTTAAAACAATTTTACTCTAACAAAAATTTGCTAAAAGACGCTCAAAGCTCGATGGTTTTGTAAGAAAATATAGGCACCACTGAAAATTAGGTGTAATAAGCAAAATTCTGGCATTTATTAAAAAGTAGCTGACCCGCTCAACTTCGTATGCGTTAATTTTCTCCGGTTTTGAAACATTTTTTATTTCTGCTCCGCTCCTATTGGTCGTAGCGTGATGTTATATAAAATGGGCTATCCAACAGTGAAATAATTTTTCAAATCGGACCAGTAGTTCCTAAGATTACCGCGTTCAAACAAACAAACTCTTCAGCTTTCTCACCAATGAAAAATGTTGCAAAGATGGATTATCATTATAATCCATCTTTGCAAGATATAAGATAGAAATAGATTAAAGATAAAAATAGCAGACTTTAGCAAAATTAAGGCGAGCAGCTGGCAAAATGTCCAATTTAAATCTGGTCACACTGCTAGATGTCAAAAATTCAAAACATGTTTTTGTAGCGCGTTTGAAAGTGGTTTGATTTGAAATCAAAAAATAAAATAGTATTCAACTGTTTTCCTCATGATAAAGATTATTAGTAAAAAGTAACTATTTTTAGTGTGGTTGTGTTCTAGTGTTCATTATTTTTATCCGTTTCTACGCAGCGAGTTATGAAGATAACCAATAAATAATCGGCGCCAGGTATTTTTCATAGTAATTTAAAAAAATATGTAGAATGGAGCAACAATTCGTTGTCGATTATTATAAAGTACTTGAATGCGAAAGAACTGCCTCTGATGACGAAATCAAGCGGAGTTACAAGCGTCTTGTACTGTCAACACATCCTGACAAAGTCAATATGGAGAATGATGAAAGTTTCATACAGATTCAGAAGGCATGGTCAGTCTTAAAGGATCCTTCAAGTCGCAAACAGTATGATGCACAGCTTACGTGCCACGAACACAGTGAATGTTTACTTTATGACACTATTACTTTGTCAGAGATGAATTTTGACTCTGAGGAAAGTATTTACTGTTATCCGTGTAGGTGTGGTGGAACTTATTTGTTAAGTGCTAGAGATTCAAACTGTATTCCATCAACTATTGTGATTGGTTGTGATGAGTGCTCATTTTCTATACAAATTAATAAGACATAGCTTACAGTAAAGAGGTTCTAGCCAGGATTAGGCAAGGCATTTTTTGGGCTTCGTGAGCTTCTGGGATTATTTAAGTTAGCTGTAATGACAGATCTGACAGAATGGAAAATGTCAAGCATCTGTTAAACATATGTTTTCTGTCCTACATTCGGGCCCAACTGTCGCAGTGACACATAGGTATCCTGTCAAGAGTGGCATGGTGATTGTTCGTGAATTTGTTCTCTAGGCAACCTTAAATGTGTTAGTCAGTCTGTCCGTGACGTCATAGCTACCAAATGAATGGACAAATAAAAAAAACTGCATCAGTCATTTATATTTTTATAGAAAAGTATTTATTATATAGGTATATAATTATTAATCTAATAGTTCTTAGCTTTGTGTAAATCTGTGTGATGAATATTGGTATACCTGATTTGAAGATAACGGACCCGTTGGTCTAGTTTCCCACAAGTTGTTATTCTGAGTCTGGGTGTACTTTCTATCTGCAATGTTTGTTTATAACGGTCTCCCATGAAATAGGGCTTGTACCCTAGTGTGGGAGAAAAAATAACACTATTTTTATCTTAAGTTATTTTTCTATTATGTATTTAGAAAATCAGATGGATAAAGTGTATAACTTTTCTTACTAACTTTGTTTGCTGCATTCTGACTATGTATTGTAAATAGTACTAGATTTTATATTACCTCTATGTCTTGTGTTTATTTATTATATTACTAATACTAATATTTTAAAACCAATTATATCTTGTCATGTTGTCTTAAATATCACATTAAAGTGAATCTAGAGATTCTAGTAAGTAGTAGTTTCTGTATATTATTTTAGTATAATTGTATCCTGTTCTTGTATGTTAGTATGTTACCTGTAATGATAAACTTTTTTTACATAATTAAATGAATTTTACAATAGTAGCTTTATTTTATTTCTATTTATATGTTGTACTTTTTAATGTTTTTAGTAGGCATTAGTAGTGAAGTAACAAATTAATTAATATAAGATCCTTCCTTATTCTTTTTACTACTTATTACGTTCCTATCTCAGTATGCAATGCTTTGAAGTAAAATTTCGTGAGGATCTCTCTGACTTTTATGAAATCAAGTCAGGAGTGCCCCAAGGGAGCACCCTAGGTCCGGACCTATGGTGCTCCCTTGGGGCACTCCTGACTTGATACTGTATGCAATATTTACTGCCAACCTTTCAATAACAAACAACACCAAGGTTGCGACATATGCGGACGAGACGGCCATACTATCTGCCCACACAACTACTAAGTACAACGCCACATTTATAAAATTGAGGAATGGCTTAAAATCTGGCGAATTCATGTTAACCAAAATAAGTCGACACATGTCACATTCACGCTCAGGAGAGACACTTGTCCTCCAGTAAAAATCAGTAATAACATAATCCCACAAGAAGAATATGTAAAGTACCTAGGTATGCACTTGGACAGAAAATTAACGTGGCAGAAACACATTATGGGCCAAGCATAAACAGCTACATTTAAAATTACGTAGTATGCACTGGCTAATAGGACGCCATTCTCAAATGAGCACTTACAGCAAGCTATCGGTCTACAAAGCTATCCTGAAACCAATTTGGATGTATAGCATCCAACTCTGGGGTACCCCAGAGTTGAATGCTATACATCCAAATTGGTTTTTTTGTCCAATTGCTGGCTGTACAGCCAGCAATAGCAATATTGAGATACTGGAACGTTTCCAGACTAAGACACGGAGAGCCATCTTTAACATTCCTCAATATATAAGTAACAGAATTATATATCACGACTTGAAAGTACCAACAGTAAAACAAGAAATAGTGAAGTATAGTAAAAACTATTACAATATTCAAATCACAAAAATGAACTTGCCCAAAGATTAAGTGGGGACAAAGGACTGCGATACAAGAGATTGAAGAGACACGGTGTTCCAAATCTAGCGGACAGATTCATCTCATTGGAATGAGACATTTATTTATGAAGTGTCTCACCAAGCTCTACAATAAGATCTGCACACACAGTTGACCCGATAAAAGCTGAAGAGTTATTGAACTCCCAGACACTAGATACAGTTGCATAAGAGCCTCCCAAGTTTCAAGATAATTATCATTGTCCTGTTAGCAAAGAAATCACTCTATATGAACTAGGTAATGGTCTGAAAACCTAAAACACCTTCGTAGACTCTAAATATCTTTAGTCCGAAGCAGATAAGACTATGGAAGCTTTCTGTATAATAGTAGTGCGTAAGTCTATTAGGAAAACTAAGAATTCTACAGAATAGATGTCTTAGAATATGTGGTGGCTTTATCCACAACACTCCCATTCACGTAATGGAAAGTGAAAAGTCTGTTGAGCCTCTTCATATTCGAAGATTTGGGCTTGGATGTAGATACTGGTTAGGAATTGCCTCACGCCCCAATATCGCTCTTCAGTTAATTAGGGAATTGTTCGATTTAAAGAACTATTGGTAAAATAAAATAGAAACTATTTTGATAGAAGTACATAAGAACATATCACGTTATATCAAAGCCCGATGTTGGAAATGTTTGCCTAAACCTAAGTAAATGGACCTAAGCACAGGTTTAATACTATGGATCAGCAGAGAGTTCTTGCTGGGGTTCAATAGATACAATGAATTTTGCCACCTATTCACGGAAGGCTCGAAAACCTCTTTTGAGGTTGGTGCAGCATTTTTTGACCCTCAAGCTGACTTACGAATGCAGTTTATGCTCCACCGTGACCACTCGGCGATGCGAGCTGTACTAACGGCGGCGATAGTAGAGGCATTATCTTATGCGGCGAGTCTAGTGGAGAAAAAAAATGTAATAGTGTCAGACTGAGATGAAGCACTGGCCTTAATAGATAAATTGCTGGACAGGAATATGTGTCGAAAAACCCACATGTGAGGGGTTTAAAAGAGAACGAATACGTGGATCAGATGGTTAAGAATGCTGTTGGTCTAGAAATAGTGACAGGACAGGACATGGGTTAGGAAGGTGTGTAAAGAGCAATGGTATCGTGAGTTTGAACAACTTTGTCAAACGCAGGGTATTTGGTATCACACTATGACTGCGCCAATCTTTCTCGAAAAGTAGTAGTATTGGCTCTCAGACTGCGTTCTGTTATCATTTGATGGAAATTAAATCTTCACCCATGTGCGATTTCTGTGGTAACATAGAAGACTATACTATACTAGTGGAATGTGACCGAGTATCGTATGAGATATCGATTAATGGCAGGTGTTCCTCTAGAATGGTGCACTTAATATTATATTATCCACACCAACATCAGAGAGCTGTTAGCGTTTGTTGTGTTTCATGAAAAAATGTATGCATGAAAGAAGTAAAGTATGAATGTAGAATGAATATTAGGTTAACTTGGGGGCTTGGGGCTGGCATAGTCACCTAAAGTGACTGAAGCTCCGTTAAAATGTTTAGATTTAAAAAAAAATGTAGCTTAAATGTGTAATAGGCAAAAAACTGCGAAAGTTTCGGACTTATTTAAGTTTTTGCAATTCAATTCTAAAGCTATGGATTTTTTGATATTAAATATGTTTATCATTTTGAAAGTATATTTATTACATTTGAGACAATTTAAGACCACAGCTCCCATGTCATATAGGTTTTGAAATATGGCTTGAAAAATTGATATGGTTTTTCGCATATTATGCAGGTAAAAAGTTGTGTTAACTTTTTTCTGCTTGCAAAATGCAACTCCACACTCCCCTAAGCTTGCTTGCCTTGCTTTTTAATGTAGAATTTTACTGGGGTATTGTTATATTTGGATTTTTGATTTTAAATAAAGAAACACTTGGGAGGATTTTCATATCCATCAGTTTTGAAGTTACAACTGGGAAATTTTTGGTTTAGTTTTTTTGTTTTACAAACAAAGAAATTCGCGTTCAATCATTGTTTGAAAAATTACCTTTAAAGTGGTACAATAAAGTATTATATTTTATCTTAAAAATCCGTCAGATTTGAAGTTAAATCTACCTATAAAATTAAAAAATTGGATGTTGAATTAAAAACAAAAATATTTTGTTTTTTTTTTGTTTTTAATTCAGACAAATTTTATATTAATTTTATTCAATCCCTGAGTAGATGAAATGAGAGATAAAATGTATTTTAAACAAATTTATACGGAACCCTCTCGGTGGGGTGTCCAATTTACACTTGTCGGGTTTTTTTTTATTAAGTCACTTTTGCAGGTATGGAAAGGTATGCCTATGTCCTACAGTGGACCGACACGGGCTGATGATGACTTTTGCAGGAAAATTTGACCTTATATGACCGTTTCGGTTTCAACCGAAACTGAATCCGCAGCCGTAAGTTTGGTTTCGGCCGTAAAAGTTTTTTAATTAAAATAAGTACTAATTTCTATACCTAATTGTGACAATGCAAAATAGTAATTTTAAACGAGCAGTACGTATATTATATGTATTATGTACTTTAACAATGAGTACAAAACATAATATAATTTGATAGTTCAGTTGATAACTTCGTCTGCGTAAATTTTCCCCGTTTTTGCAACATTTCTCATTGCTGCTCCACACCTATTGGTCGTAGCGTGATGTTATATAGCCTTCCTCGATAAATGGGCTATCCAACAGCGAAAGAATTTTTCAATTCGGATCAGTAGTTCCTGAGATTACCGCGTTCAAACAAATTCTTCAGCTT
Source organism: Herminia tarsipennalis (assembly GCA_945859575.2). Classification (NCBI taxonomy): domain Eukaryota; kingdom Metazoa; phylum Arthropoda; class Insecta; order Lepidoptera; family Erebidae; genus Herminia; species Herminia tarsipennalis. The sequence continues at coordinate 16,464,589 of OX243840.2, forward strand.
TATAACATTAAGTATAGATTATTGTGAGACATGTCTTTCCATCCGCAAGTTCCGCAACCAGGGCAGTTGCAATTTGATCTAAATATTGGGGAACCAATCTGTGTACTACATAAAATTGTATGTAGGAAGCGGTCGGTATATTGTAATTTTAATTTTTTTTATTCTATTTTATTTAGGGACTTTTTAACCGCAAAGCGTATGTCAGTCCCATCGTACCCTGAGCTTATACAATTCACCGTAAATCTTAATTACATTAAAGTAGCCATGAACCTGAACAGGGCTTCTGCAGCAACGCTATTTGGTTGAGACAAAACTTGGTGGAAAGTGCCTACAGGTATATTGTAATGTGGGGCACCTGTTTAGGAAAAGAAAATCGGAAAAATTATGATGCCATTTATTTTGTGGTTAGAGCTAGGCTAGTACATAAATACAATAGGATTTGACAGAGTACAATGTTTAATATATGGTTAACTCATAAAATTTCTAAAATAAAATCTACATCTATAATATAAAATTTGTACAGTTTTCAAGTAATTAACATTACTCAGATTGGAAAATATCTTTAATGCACAAATAAATTAGGTACTAGCAATATTTTATTTTTCGAGAAAAAGTATTTAAATATTTTATAAATTATAGAAGATCTCAACTATCACATAAAGTGAATAATAATTTCATATAATATTGCTTTTTTTACAAATACTTCATTGGCAAGATACTATTTTTAATAAAAATAAAATAGTACATAAATTCTATGTAAAACCTATAGAGAGTGAAGGAGAGAGAGAGAGAGAGAGATAGAGATATATTCTTACCATAGTCAGGGAAAAGATAAGCAATTTGCCATACTGAGTACTACTAGCAAACTGTCCCGTTTGATTACTCACATTGCCACCTCGTGCTATGTTCTTGAAATACAGCAGGGTAGCAATAACTTCTCACATAACAACAGTAAATTAATATTTCACAAGCACTCATTGAGATTACGATCTTATTAAATTACCAATTTTAATGTGCACAGTCACATTAACACTTCAAATTGTAGCCTTACACAAAATATATACACATTGTGCACATGTTTGTACTTTAAAATTAGATTCACATAAATATAATGCAGTTAGAGTCCAATAAGGCAGTCATTGATCATACACACTCTGCAGCATGTTGGCTTGTCTATGTTATAAACAACCATTACACCAATTTCAATTAACACAGTCTAACTTTGTTCACGCATCTGTCCATGAAATTTCTTTTCCTCTTTGTTTGTGTGGCAGCTTCTAAAGGCGTGGGCAAAGATAGCTGTGTGTGGGTTTGTTCCTCGGCTTCTAAAATGCCTTCACAGCTACGGCATCTACGTGATGATTTCTCTACTTCATTAGTGTCTATATTATCACTACTTTCTGATAAACGTTCAGGTAGAATACATAGTGATTTTTCTGGCGACACGTTCTTAGAACTATTAGAACTAGTAGGTAATTGTTCGCAGCTTTGTGAGGTGGCTGATAAAGCTTTTTCTAAGGAAGATTGGCGGTTTCTTCGTGGTCTGTAATAAGAAAACGATTTTGATTAAAAGTTGTTTCTCAATTATCGATTTTCGAATGGATAATGATAAAGAATATTTATCGACTAACCTAACAGGCGGCAGTGTGTGTATGTGCGGCTCTAGTCAATCTGCCTTGTCGCTCCCTCGGCTCTCGCACGAAGCCATGCGTTGGTAGATTGGTGGTCCTCGTCCAATAGTGGCAGTCCCTGGAGTTTGTACTTCACCTCGACCTCTCAGTGGCCCATCAAGACGGTTAGCAAGGTTTGATTTTCCTCGGATGAAGCTTAAAATTTAAAACTTACATTAGTAATGTTTCTTCTTAATTTTGCCATTAACATTGCCTACAACTCACGAAATGCTAAAAAGAAGTAAAATCTATTTTTTATTAATTTAAGATGTCGATTCTCAACTATACTGGCTACCAATTTTTCGATAAAGTAATTACCTTTCTAGCTTGTCGACACACGCATCTTGATAATCGTGTATCCATCTGACGCCGTTAAAATGACAAACTGCTCTCATATCTTCGGGTAACTCTTCAGCTTTAGGCCATTCAAAATTGTCGATAATTGGTACAATGTTACACTGTGATTGCAACGCTGCTACAATTTCCTGAAAAAATAAATGTATATCTTTATATATAAGAATCTCGTGTTTTGCTTGGCCCTTGGTCTCGTGTTTGTCTTGGTAGGATGTTTTCTTTGGAAAGTACAACTAAAAATAAATCTAATCAGCTTATAAATAAACATTTAAAAGGAAATAGTAATGATATAAAACGTTCTACTTACTCTATGGACCCAGTCTTTTCTTTCTGTATCTCTTATACATCTGTCGAGCGCATTCGGAGTAAGTACCAGTAAAAAGTGTTTTGCTTGACGTATGCTTTGTAAGAGATTGTTGTCAAATTTGCCAGCTTCTAGTCTTTCTACGTCTATGAATACGGTAAATCCTCGTAGTTGAAGATGAACTTTGAGTAAACTAGCCAACTGAGAACCGTTCGATCTTCGATAACTAACAAATACGTCTAAATTTTTCTCCATATTTTCTTCCCCTTTACTTGGTAAACTATTTTCATAAGCTATAAAAGAATTATGTGATTAAAATCGTGCAAGAAAGTACAAATAATTATATAGTTAACTCATATGATCATACATACCTTTAATAGCATTTAGAATTCGTAACCTATGTATACTATTCACAATGCGGCACTCGTTTTCCAATTGCTCGTCACTTAATCCTCGAAATGATTCCTTGTCGACTCCTGCATTCAACATTGAATAAGTATAGATGGTATATTCCGGTCCTATGCCTTGTAAAAAATCGTTTAGACTACTTCTATCACGTGATGTGTAATCTGCCATTTTCTTGAGCTGTTGAAGTTCTCGCGTGAATCTGTAAAGTATATCATAATCATTCATAGGAACACAATACATATTATTATGCTGATATTTCATAAAAATTTAATATAAAATACCTTTTGCGTCTGATTCCATTTTGTAAACCGATATCTTCCTTGAGATTGTCTTCAGTAATTTGTAATAATAAATCACCATCAACTTTACTTTCGTAAAAATTCGTAGCATATTCACAGAAACCTATTTGTTTCACCCATTCACGCACATCTTCTATAGACCAAAGAGGAACCTGCTGTGATAATTTGTGAGGCACTTCCTCCCCAACAAGTCGTAAGGCTTGAGCTGCATATTTAGATGCTACAGCATTTGGACAGCTAGCAACTTTTTTTAATGACTCTATTGCGCCTATTTCTCTAAATATTTCTGTGTTTCCTTGTTGCTTTTTAATGCCCGCCTCCATACAAAAATGAAAGGCAGCTAAATTCCTCGCTTCTTCCCTTTTTGAACTTAGTACCGGCACTAACCTTTGAAGCCAGTTTTTGCTTTGACCGTGGGCATGTGCAAGATTCGATCGAGCAAATTCTGATGGGTTATGAGAAGTCACAAATGGTTCTACTAAATCTAACGTACCAGACTTTAAAACGGCAGCCTCTATTTCCTTATTTGCGACCAAAACAGCGATGGCTAAACAGGCATAATATTTAATATTGTCATCATTGTGGAATGCTAAGGGGAATAACCACATAGGCACTTTTCTTTTAATCATGGCTTCTTGATTTTCAGCTCCACCATATAAAGATAAATTAGCCAATGCTGTAGCGCAATGTCTTAATGTTTCTACGTCGTTTTTCCGACATTCAAACAAAACAGCATCTAAGCCGCCCAACTTGATGACATCACCACACGTGCTTTCGCTGTGCTTGAATAAGTGCTCTAGTATACCCGTTCCAGTTCTTGAATGATCTACTGAATTTGCGAATTTTGTACAAGAGCAAGCCACGTTAACTACTTTTTCGAGACCATTTTCTACTACATGAGCTCTATTCTCAGTTGTGAGGCACTGTTCCAGAAGTTTAGCAGAAGAGAATTGCAATGCGGAATTGCTCTTTTCTAAACAATTCGTCATAAGTATATCAAGACCTCCTGATTCTCGTAGTATATTACATAGAGAATATCCAAGTTCATGGCCATACGTTTGTACCGCCCAAGCTCTTCGTAACATCTCATTGAGTTTGTCAAAATGTTTTGAGGCATTTTGCATATCTATTTGATTATTTTTAATTGATGTAATGAATGCATTCATTCTAGACGAATATTTTTGAATTGCCATCTCCACATCTTTTGGGTTTGAATCTGCGTTTAAATTATCTAAATCCTCGAATGTTAAATTTGTAAGATCTTCATCACCCGCTTTAATAGTTCCATTTAACAATTGACTCATCTGCAATGATAATAACACAAATATTACTATTTGTCTCGTATTTTACTGTAGGTATATATTAAAATCTGATTATCAACTTAAGATGCTAATCAGGTTATAGTAAAGATACAATGCACCACTAATATAAAGTCTATAAATTATGAATCAGACATACCTGAGAAGAAGTGTGAAGCGTTGATTTGGTTAAATTTTTAGAAATTGTCATATTAGAGTGAGCTACACTAGAATGCTCTTTATGACTGAACATGCCGCTTGATGTAACTGTCTGACGAGCTTGTGCTGATGCCATAGCCATTTTTTCCGCACTGAATGCCTCTGTTTGTAGTCTTGAACTCGTAGCAGACATATTGTTAGCTTCTTGTGCTGTTACTTCACCTGCTCTTAGCGATCGTTGTTCCTGAAACGACGCAATGTAACTGTTACGTGACTCTAAATACAACCTCAAAAGGTATTAGGAGTTAACACATTGAAATATGTTAATTTGTCGGTTTTCGTTTTAGCTCCAGATATCACCAAAATCACTGAGAAACACACAATATTATATCACTTGATTCACAAAGTAAATATTTGATAGTTACAGTAATAGCGATACGCAATTTAGGTCTTGAACGCCTTTTTGAAGACATTCTCGTAATTTTATTAAAATTGAGATGCGTTCCCTTCAAACTGAAAACTACTTTTAGTTTATATTCGACAACAGTCGCACGTCACGCCTTGGATTATACGTCCCTCTGGTTTCTATTGGATATAGGCCAACCGTATGAAATTCGCGCGCTTTCTGTATTCTAAACTTTGTGTATATACGTCACGTGTTACAAAGGCTGAGTGTGAAATTTCCGAGGAAATATACTCTCACCGAAGGATTTTGCGGCTGCGGATAAAAGCGTGATAGGACGCCGCGGTGTACCGGCCATCGAACAGAACCCCCTCCCGTAGACATTCTGATTCTAATTTTAAAACGGACTATTCGGGTACTTGTGTGCGCGCACGCGCAATAATTGACTTCCGCGTGTGCTCGCGCGCACGACGTTCAGGCACTGACTGAGAGAAGCGTGGTTCAGTCACTGCGGCGATAAGCGCCTGCAGATAAATGAGCTCACCGCTCCAGGCGATCCTCCACGTCGCAGCATCCTGCTTGTCCAAGCGATAATACGTGCGGTCATAGCGTATGATAAAGCTATCGCGTGATTTTAAACACATTCACATTCTGGGTGTTATCGTAGCAAGAAATCCTACAGTACTGCGCGCTCCGGTGTCGTGGAGGCGGTACTTTGCGATATTGATCGGTCCCGTTCACGCGAGGTCATGTCCTTCGACGCGCCTTTTTGGCTCCGCAGACAGTGTTACCCAGACGTTCGAACTATGTTGTCGCCACACTATTGGTAGGTATTTCAGTCATATTTTAATATGAACAACCAAACATCCTTTACAGTTATTATTTAACCTTTGAAATAAATCATTAAAAGAGCATCAAACAACTATAAACACTTACTTGAAGAGATGCTGCATTTTGTTCTGCTGTTAGTCCTTCTGCTTGCAGCAACCGGTGTGATGCACTTGCTGCACTGCGTTCCTTATACTGTAAATCACCATGCTGGACATGGCGCATTCTTGAACTATTAGATGCCGATCTCGATGCGCTATATCCATCAGCTACAACATGAGTTGAGCTTGCAGATGTCATTCGTGCTGCACTATATTTGAGTTCATTGGCAGAACCGGAGCCTACCATATCTCTTGTTGAATTTCCTGATAGCAGAGATGGTTTTTCGGAAATAGGTGGAGGAGTATCCGATTCTGGGAATGTTACTAATGGTCCATCACTAGAGAGCTCTCCCATGTCGCTCATGTCACCCATGTCATCCATTTCACTGAGGTCACGAATTACAGGCATATTGCGATCGCCCATGTCATCCTGATCTACAATGTTTTCCATCGAGCTTCTCAGTCTGAAATAATTATTTACGTAATGGTCAAGCACTTAACAATACAAATTTTAGAATTAAATAGCGCGAATATTTTTTTTTAAACGAAGGGTTGCACAGAAACTAGTGTTGCTATTGTTTGTCGGCGTTGTACTGCAAACATAGAGTAGAGAAACAGCGGGTGGGAATTGGCTAAATGCCAAGGTCGCTCAGGTGAGCTAGTTCGTCTTCGTATAGGTCTGTGGGTAATGGCAAGAGTATCTCTCATGTTCTCGTCGGTACCTATTAACGCGTACGGACCGAACAAAAAGAGCCAAAAGATTTCTACGTGCCAAGTTATTGATTATAAGTATTTTACGTAATATACATGAAAAGTAAATTATTTTTGTGAGACTAACCTTTGGCCAAAATTAATAGCAGCTGTGTTGCTTAAATTTTTCATTTCAGAAATAGAGCTTTTAAGTTCAGAAAGGTCAGACTTCATCGAGCTCGCCTTTATTTCCGAAGCAGCCATGTGTTGAAGTCTCTGCGATGAGCTTTGCATCCTTTGGCTAGATGTAGCGCTACTAGAAGTTGCACTTGATACCATCTGTGAAACATAAATAATTTTGAATAAATAAAAACTACGCAATAACAGGTACCTACTTCCCGAATTATTAAAATTGCAATAAAAACCTTAGATACACAAGAAAACGATTGCTGTACCTATGTACTATGTCTTACACGCTAACTAGACTAAGTCTATGGAGGAGTTCAGTGCCAATGCTAAAGAAGATTGTTAGTTTGGGTGTCACGCGTCTTGGCGCACCTACACTGGCAAAGTAAATAAAGCCAGGGTTATACAAAATAGAAATACAAAAATAACAGTGGTATTTTAAAATTAGTACACAAGCATGACGAATCCACCGGTTATGGATGACACTTCATTGTTGTTTTTAATGGTCGTTTTGATCGATCAATATAGGAATAAGATAATAGTCTGTTCGTCTATCATCTAGGTAGGTTATGTCTAAATAAAACCGTGTAGGTGGATAACCTAAAATTGTAACGGGTTATTAGGAAAATAAAGTACCTACACAATAACGTGGCTGTAAAAATTATGTTTATAGTTTATGCTATAAAGACGCTGCTTATACTAGTATCTATCGCATTTTGGCATTGAACACTGATTGAGAGAAAAAATGATTCAACGTGTGTGGGCGGGCGGGATGCAACAAATCACGCCCTTGAACCTCGTGCGTGCCTACTTCATAGTGCGACTATTGTAAACCCGTTAACATTGATAGACATTTGAATTTCATTGCGTGGGAACTCATGATAATGAACATATTATATTCGTAAATGGCCATTTTTTATGTACAATTGCAAAGAAATTGCACCACAGCATGTAATTATTTAAGTCTGATAAGATTCTACCTACCTAAATTTTCCACTACATTGTGTATTTAGGCAATGTTATTTTTCAATCTGTCATACACTTATAAATGCAAGTTGTACCTTACAATATGGTTAAAAATGTGATTTACCTAAGTGATTACAATGTCTTAATTTGTGTTAATGTATCTAATTATTTCAATTAAAAAGAACTAGGAAAGCTTTGGGATTGCACTATAAGTCCTAAATAGACTTATAGTGAAGATAGAGTTTCGGTGAAGATAGAGTGAATGAGTTTCCATTTATCCAAAACGACTTGAGTGCGTGTGCTTTACAGTCACAATGTGTCCCCCACACATTGTGACTGTATTGCACTAAAAAACACTGTGTGTTATGTATGACCTTAACGTAGTTTTCTGTCCTACGTTACAACATGTCATTATTGTTTTTGGCAATATGCCAGGTACAGTTGCCGACAATACACCTACTTATAAACTTTCGTATTTTTTTTGCCTTTCAGAATGCTACAATTCAGTCTGTTCTGGATGTCTGAATGATTCAAATTGATCGTCTTTGAAATTTAAGGATAGTATAGCTATTTGATATGAATGATATTCACATTCCCACGGCTGTGTTCGAGCCATTTACCAGGATCAGATACTAGTAGTTTCTAGTGGTCGAAATTGGACTAAATTCACATTTTTTTTATTTGAACGTTATTGATTTTTTATTTATGCACGGAAACTATCTGTATCTTAGATTTCAGCCTCCGTATCAATTCTATGTGGTGAACTGGTAGGATAAGGCAACAACATAATTTAATATTTTCTTAAAATTTATTTGTAACCTATTATAAATTTATGTTTAATACTACTTCTCCATGTACCTAAAACTTAACTTATGCCAAATCGGTTTCATTCACATTCTTCCGTATTCCCAATATCCATGAAATAGGTACCAAGTTTTTTACTTTACCTATCATTACATCCTACTGGGTGGTCCAAACCAATGCCTCCTGGAGGGAAAGTAGGTACCCTAAATATTTGTAGCAAATTTTACTCAAAGATAACTGAAAGTTACTTGCCAGCGCCGGGAATCGGTGTAGAAAATAAATATTATCTATCTACTATTATAAAAGAATTAGAAAGGATTAATCATGAGAAACAAATCTCTGTAATACATATCGCATTTAAAATCAAAAGAAGATAAGTATAAAGTCAAAGTAAATACAAGTTAGCATAGTTTATAAAGCGTGTTGTTATCTGCAAACCTAATTTCATCAATTAAAAATAGTTCAAAATGATTATTTTCATAAATTAATTGCGTATCACTTTGTATGCGGTAGGTAATAGTGCATGCATAATGAATAGTCAATAGGTCGTCTCTTTATCATTTAAATTCTGACCTGGCTATTCGACTATTTGCAAAAGTTAGGTAGGGCTTCTAGTTCGTCTTCGCCTTGTAGTACATAAATTGACTGCCTCTGTGGCGTGGTAGGAGTGTGTCCGACTGCTACGCAAAAGGTCGAGGGTTCGGTTTCCACACGGGACAGCGCTTTGTGTGATCCACAAATTGTTGTTCCGGGTCTGGGTGTACTTTGTGTCCGTAACTTGTACGTTTCTAAAGTACCCCGTGACACGGCTTGTTTGATATATTGTTTTTTTTTCTTATTATTTATTGACCCTTTCGATCGGTATCATAAAAATACAGGATGTTTATTTTCTACATTTTGTGGGTTCGACTCCCAGCTCTGGCAAGAGACTTTTAAGAAAAAATTAAGCGCAGTAATTTTTATTTAAAAAAAATAAAAGAATGTTTCCTTTGAGTTAAATTTGCTTAGGTACTCAAATTTATAAGGTGCTTTCCCTCATTGGTTTAGTCTACCCTGTATAGACTTTATAGTGTTTTCAAATGAGTTGATAACTGTCATGATGATATTTTGTTTCGCAATACGACTGCAACTTCATTGTGTAACGTAAGGTCAGCAATAAAATGATTCGTTTTAACCCCCCCCCCCCCCTTCCCACGTCATGAAGTTGTGGTTCCATAAAATAAAAGGTATTTGGTGGGTGTTCCATAATGTTAACATTTGGGAACATCTGATCTACTTAATATTATTATTAAAAAGACTTTAAAGTATGAAGCAAGTTTTATACAACTTACCTGTTGCGAGGACGAACTGGTAACCTGCGTATTGAGGGTTTGATTTTGACGGGATACAAGACTCCCTTTCTTCAGGTTCTCCATGACAGAAGCTAGATCTTTGGTGTTGCCGTTGTGTTTTAAACTGTTGTTCCCATCGAGTGTAAATTCTGGTATCTGTAAAAAGGAAAACTCTCGTAAAAAAAAAAATATATTTTTTTTTTATAAAATTACTCGTTTTGAATTGTTGGTTTTGACAAATAGACTTATTATTTTTAAAGGTTAACCGTTTAAAAATACCAAACCAATTTAGTAGGTATGTAAAGTGTTGTTAACAATATTATATGAATAAGGAAAAGTGGCTCTAATGTATGGCTTAATTTAAACATTAGTATACACGTCATGTTAAAATGTTTCCTGGTAGCCTAGTAACCCATGGGCCACCATAACCTAGCTGGTAAACCTTTTATTCTGTAAACATTACTGAATGCTTTATTATCATCGTGGACAACTTTATTGCTGTTCTCAGAACACGGTATGTACACGTAACTGTCGTGAATTCAGCACAAGGACAATCGACTGCACTTATTGAACCCGTTGAATAAGGTCAAAGGACCCATTGACGCTATAATGTAATATCTATCAATGCGTGAGTCATCGGATAGTCCGGTAAGAGGACAGTGCTATTAATCACAAACTCAGCTCACGCGTTTGATTGTCGAACGCAAAGCCATGCTCGACGAATATTGATGAGCCCGCCTACGACATATCCGTGCTGTAGAGTGTTTGGTTATACCAACACTGTCAAAACGTGTTAGTCAACAGTCAATCTCAACAATGGATATATTTTGATCTTTTAGATCACCATTATCACTTTGGGCTGTTTTTTCACTTTATGTTATAAACTTATAACTCTTTGATTGATATCGATACAACTACAAGGTAAAATAGTTACTTATGGTAATTTCTTGATGATCTCAATAGTCATTATCGAATTATCTTACATAAGGATTGCTACGATTGTGACGTCATGTGCTATTTATAAAACCAATTCTACATTATTAAACGCGCAAACATGATATTTAAATAATGATACTGTTGATTACGTTTGTGACACCGCGATGATTAAACTATGATGTGAAGGAACGGTTCGAGATTCGCATCGAATGACGCGGACTGACGCCGCCGGTGCTGATGTCATACACCGCGCCGGCCGGCACATCGTCATCAAAACATGTTATATCTATAATAATCGAGGTAGACATTAAAATTGGTAGGTAAATTTGATAAAGAAATTGCGAAATAAATTTACTGTCAAAAGTCTCTACCCTGCTACATCTTTATGAGTGCCTACTTGACTAAACATTTATTTATTGTAATTTTCCTGAATTTCTATTTTTTAATACTTCGGTAACAATTTGGAAGATATTTATAATTATTTATTATAAGTAGGTACCTAGATAGCAAGAGGTACCTAATACATGTTTATCAAATAGAGATTCATGAATCACAAACATGACTTTTGTGTAGTTTTTAATTGGGTAGGTCGTTGTGTCATAATAGTTACGTTTCCATGCTGATGGGTACGTAACAGTGGCGAAGCTTGGCATGTCTCGATGAGTAATGTCAATGCAAAAAACGATTCCAGTCAAGTAATACACAACAGGTCAATCGCGGATAGACATGACTCATGATTCAAAGAAATAGCTTCACAGTTCCCGCTAAACATCACGAAGATTTTATATAGGTACATACTGAGGGAATGTTACAATTTATAATGGCAATTCTTTGATTGGTAGAATTAGATAAATAATTTTAATAAACTAATTTTAATATGCAGTGAACGAGAACACTTCAAAGTTTACATCAAGCTCAAATTACTTATTAGTCTCTGTAGACTAGATTTTAACTAGAATGGGCAACATCGCTGTTCAAAATTATAAAAAAAAACTTCGAAGTCTAAATAATTTAATCTAGTACTTAAAGCGCTTTTATTTATAAGAGTTCAGCTATGTTGATGAATATGTATTTACGTCCACATTTATTTGCAAATATGTAATTATAAAACCCTTTGTGATCGATAATAGCTTAACAAGACAAGTAAAATCCCACGCATAGTCGTCACAATCACAACTCAATACAATGCAGATAACCTCTATCTTTGTTTATACTTCTATAAATAAGTAAATGTAATACCACAACATGTGCTTAAAAGAACACAAATTGGTCTGTGGCAATATTATACTTTAAAAAGTTTTAAAGAATATCTGAGAATATTTTTTTAAATATAGACATCGTGATTCGTGTGTTGTCATTTGTTGATAACGTTTCATTCTTTATCTCGAACTCTATTAGATCTTATCGAGATTAGATCGGTAGGTTTCGAGTGATAAAGGCACTAACTAAGACCTAAAAGGATTAAAAGAATCGCATTTGACAAATGTTGAGATTTATTTTGATATAAAATCTCCTTTTTTTGATGTTGTCAGATGAAATACATATCTCTAGTATTCGACCAAGCTTCTAGTCTTGGTTTGAACAAAATTTGAATTTTGGTTGCTGTGCTACTGTACCAAGATGTGGGTTTTGTTGATGCGGTGTAATTTGTTTTATTAATAGGTACACGGAATTTTACCTCAAACCAAAGTGACTTGATAGTTATTAAACTCAAATATAGCTGTATTCTATAACTGTTTTGACTCTTACCAACAGTAATGTTTGCAATAAATTGAGATGAACAACAAAACTGTCAGATAGCTAAATTTGGGATCGCTTGCAAACATTGATTTGGTTATCACTAAACATCGCAAGATTTAATAAAAATGTAAACAGTTTTAAATATAATCTTTTTAAAATGGTAACTACTATTATTGATATTGCCATACTACTTACTTACTATACAGGGTGCCGTTTTAGTCATACGAATCCTTGGGGTGAACCAAAATATTTGAAAAAAAAAAAAGAATTACTTATTATTTTCATTAAAATGTTTATCAAAATTCGAACCCGAATATTCGCACTTTAACCCGCGACAATGGTTACTAGCATGATTGTAATATCTATACTAATATTATAAAGCGGAAGAGTTTGTTTGTTTGATTGTTTGTTTGTTTGTTTGTTTGTTTAAACGCGCTAATCTCAGGATCTACTGGTCCGATTTGAAAAATTCTTTTTTTGTTGGATAGCCCATTTATCGAGGAAGGCTATAGGCTATATAACATCGCGCTACGACCAATAGGAGCGGAGAAGCGACGAGAAATGTTTAAAAAACGGGGAGAAATTACGCATACGAAGTTGCGCGGGACAGCTAGTGTTGTTAAATAAAAACTCTTTTCGTTCGGTAAAGTACAAGGTCGCACGTTGAAGTACGGTAACCGTTGTCACGGGGTGAAACGCGAATCTTCGGATTCGAATTTTGTTTAACATTTTTATGAACGCTGTTTACTTTTTTTTTTAAATGTTTCGGTTCACCCCCTGCAAGGATTCGACTGACTAAATCGGCACCCTATAATAGAATTCTGGTAAAATTGTACTAAAAGAAAAGTACCTATGTAGGATACCTGCATGACATTGAAATTAAAGAATAAGAAAATAATACTGCAATGGCTATTCCTATCGCGTCAGTATACTGTGCGCAATTCTGAGAACAGCTTTCACAGTTAACTATTCTGCATTTTGAAATTGATTTTATTTTCCCGCCACTCCCTGTGTTTACTTGTTCAAAATTGCGTCTTATGGCGTTTAGGATTGACGTCAAGTTCCAATGCATGGCTGACCGGACATTTATAATGCACCTTAATGTTCTGGCTAATGCCAGATGCAGCACATTGCAGTCACAGTTGCATGCCGATCAAGGAGCATTATTACCGAAGGTCAGTTTCGCATGCACGACCATGTCATTATGTGGAAAACAAAAGAGTTTTATCTTTAACATAATAAATAACATGTTAATGATGTTGGGTGTAATCAGTTTCATAAATATATCGTGAATCTCTCACAGATATATAGGCGTTAGCCTATAACGCCACTTTAAACTTTAAAATTACTAGGTAGGTATCTATAGACTTGCAAAATATATGTATATTAACTAGCTGTCCCGCGCAACTTCGTATGCGTAAATTTGACCCCGTTTTTGCAACATTTCACGTCGCTATTAGTCGCTTTCGCTCCTATTAGTCGTAGCGCGATGTTATATAGCCTATAGCCCTCCTCGATAAATGGTCTATCCAACAAAAAAAGAATTTTTCAAATCGGACCAGTAGTTCCTGAGATTAGCGCGTTTAAACAAACAAACAAACAAACAAAGCAAACAAACAAACAAACTCTTCCGCTTTATAATATTAGTATAGATATTTGAATCGTGAATGATATACCTAACTACGATAAGATTTGTTCTAATTGTCCCATAATCAAATATTTTATTAGCGAAGTTAAATTATCTATAGTGAGGTTTTGACTAACGTTATGGTTGATAATTTTATCGTGGGCAACATTTTCATATTACCTATAATAGTAGATAGAGCGATAGAAAACTTGTTACGAAATCATAATTATATCAAGTCTAAGAAAATAATTTACTAATTAGAATTGAAAATTAATATGCTTGAACAAGAGCGAACACTGTCTATAATATAAAAACTGCCTATAGAAGTAGTTACCTACTTGTAAATTAATTTGGTATTCTATAACTTATTTATATAAGCAGGTTTATATTGAATGTGTTGTTGAATATTACAATGATTATAGGTAGGTAACTACGTACTAATATATCTATACATATAATAAAACTGTAAATTTCACGTGTCTGTACATGGCCGAACTTAGTGAAAAAAAATATTAGGAAATGTTCGAAAAGAGTATTCAAACACGTTGCTGCATTTTTAGAAATGTCTGTCTGTCTGTCTGTCTGTCTGTCTGTCTGTCTGTCTGTCTGTCTGTTTGTTTGAACACGCATCACGCAAAAACTACCGTACAGATTCGGTTGAAATTTTGCACGTGCAATCTAATAGATGCAGATTAACATTTAGGCTATAAATTATCACGCTTTTTCCCATAGGAGCTAAGCAGTAAGGGATAATGTCTGTAGCTATTTTTCGTTATAAAACAGTAACTACTAGACGGATCTTTATGAAAATTTGCAGTTTTATAGTAAATACTATAGGACATTATTTACACTATGAATCATTACGCTAACGTCTATGGGGAACGAGTAGCAACGTATTTTTTGTCGCACCATAATGGTTTATCACAAAATTTTCCACATTTAGACATTATCTATAATTGTAACCCATGGAATACATAACTTCACGCTAAAACTAAAAGGAGCTAAACACAACATTGTTAAGTTTCATAAGAACAGTTATTTTGACGAGGCATGTAGCGAACAGTATAGCCTCGAAGCTATGCTAGCGGACTTTGACGACGAAGTCCCGGGCTCGAATCCGATGTCTGATTATGTTCTCTTTGTATTTTTTTAAATTGTCTTTATCCTTTTTTAATATTTTTCTCAATGTTTTAGTTATTTTTTCGACCGTAAGTAATTTATTTACTTTGGTAATTATTTTTTTATATTAAAAATCAAGTAAATTATGCACGTAGGTAAGTTAATTATAGGTATTGCATGCACTGCTGAGAGTAATTAATTAATCGTAGTAGAAATGAGAAACAATATTACATTATAATTAAAAAGTATTCGACATTTTCCAGAAATGATGTGTTCGTCTAAAAAAAAGACATTACACACGTAAAAAAAAACATGTAGCGCCATCTATGAAATCAAATTGTTCACCGTGATCAAATTTTATTAGGGTATAGGTGCTTGAGATGCTGAGTGGCAACATTCTTGAAAGTAGATGGCGTTGTATTCAATAACGTTCTATACTTAGTAAAAGAAGTTTTAAAAGAAACACATTGCTATATTTTTTAGAAATGTTTGTCTGTCTGTCCGTTTGTTTGACCACGCATCACACAGGTGCATCGAGGATCATGTTTTGGGGTTATGGTTGGAGATTACGTGTTCATCAATTCAACGATAATGAATGGCTCAACATCGGTCAAGTGTGAGTAGTTCGGGTGACGGGAGGAGGGGGGGTCGTTGTTTGTCAACCGTACCTTTAGGGATATCTGACATTTTCGCGGGCATGACACACATGACAAGCTCTGTGTTTGCTTACTAAAGTGTTACAGCAGTTTTATTATTAGTATTGCGTTGTAACACTATATGAAATACACCCCATTTTTAGCCAAAATGGCAAAACAGAACCCTTATAGTTCCCTTATGTCCGTCCGTCCGCAGCTTAGCTCAGAGACTGTTTGTGCTAGAAGGTTGCAACTTTTGCATGAATAAATTACTAACGCCGATAAAGTGAAAGAAGCAAATCTTGAAAATCATTATTTTTTTAAGGGTACCTCTCTTATATGTAAAGTGGGGATGTGATTTTTTTCTCACCTACCTACCCCATCGTGTGTGGTATCATTAGATAGGTCTTTTAAAAAGCGTTTAGGGTTTGTGAAGACTATTTTTAGATTTAAGGATTCCTTTGTGTATAATATTAGGCTTTATAGTGAACATTTTTGTTAGAGTCAAGTGTCCCCCTGCCAGCTAAATGGTTGATGTTGGGTATGTGAAAAAAATCAGGGTAGTAGTATAAATACTAAAATTATAAGGAAAACTATGACAGTTAAGTACTTAGGCTTTATAAGTTTACGATCACATGAGATGTAACAACATTTTCGTACAAAGCCGCACACCAAACTAACTATCTAAAAGAATAGAACAGATCGATTTTTATTTAGTAAGTATTTAGTCAACAGGACTGTTTCCAACATATTTACACAGAAGTTATTTCGTTACCTAAACTACCTTAATTTAAACCCGACTTTCACGCGAACGAAGTCGCGGGCACAGCTATTATGAATATATATATATTACGGGTCTTAATCGCGTGAATAATTTTAGGTTAAATACCTTGCTTACCTACGTTTAATATGCATGATAGTTTAAGTATAATTTAATTTAAAGTCATCAAGTATTAAAATAAACTTATCCAGTTTTGAAAATAGATGGCGTTTAAATACAAATGAAACAGAATCAGGTAAATTGATTTAAAAAATAAATCTGAAATTCTTACGTAGAGGGATATGAATTTATGATGATCTTAATTAACGACAGGTTCATCATCATCAGCCTATCGCAGTCCACTGGTGGACATAGGCCTCTCTAATTGCACGCCACTTTGTTCTATCCTCGGCTACGACAGGTTGACACACCTATTTTTTAATTCACCAATGTAGACATTATAAAGAAATAAGTTTAGTATTTAAACTAAACGTTTCTAAAAGATATACTGATTCAGTATATCTTTTAGAAACGTTTGAATGTTGTCTGTTTGTTTGAACACGCATCACAGTACCGCGGGAATGCAATGTTTTAAAAACAGGATATTTTTTTGAAAACTTATCTCACACTAGCCCTATTTCGCGCGAGTACTTGGGCGGTTTCGGGCTTCATTTAACCCGAAACCGATAACAGTAATATATGATGTGATGCACATCATTTTGGTAAAATACTATTATAATTTGTCTTCTAACCGTCTGGCGCCATAAACTTTGTCGCCCTTCATTTTGCTGCACTGGGCATTTGCTTGGCTTGCCTTGCCATAGGTCGGGCCCTGATTAGAGCTAGGCCCTAATATCCATAGATGCCACAGAGCATTGTGGAGCATGTTTCCAATATGTTTTACACAGAAGTTAAATTGTAACATAAACTACCTTAATATAAACCCAACTTCCACGCGAACGAAGTCGCGGGCACAGCTAGTTTTCAAATATTATTAGACTGGTAGAGACACATGCATAATCAATTGCCTTCTCCGAGCAAACTATCCATATTTAAATATATTCTAGCTAATTAAAAGCTATTTATATGCATTTTAAAGCTCAAACTCATTTGCTACTGCATTATGTACTGTAGTAAAACACAAGCACTTTAGTACAATTTAAGTGTATACCTATTTAGGACATGGATTTGTTGTATCCGCTGATAGCCGCACAATAGTCCCAGTTTTAACAGTAGGTATACGAGTAGATCATAATGGCTTTACCTTGTACTGCGCCAATCACTAGCACTTAAATAGTTTTGACTAAACTGTTTGTCTGCACGTTGGATTCACATATTGAAATAACGAAAACGAGATAAAGTAAGTCCTTATCGGTCGGGAGCACTGTCGATCACTTATCGTCATTACAGTCGCGTGTTGTGTAGAGTTACCAGCGCCGACGGTACGTGTTACTGCGGCAGCGGCTACGGCGTGACTGCCGGCCGGCCGGCCGCAAACTTTAACTGGCGACCACAAACCACAATGGGCTAATTAGAATGGGCGAGTCGAACCGAGGCGCGGGGTAGAGGGGCTCCACCCACGGACCTTTGCATCCGCCTCACGGACAACTTTGATGAGAAACTTGAGCCTTATCATTGTTTTCTGGCATATTGACCAATTTGAAAATACTGAGATTTCACAGACGTAGACGACGAATTGAAAAATTGACTTCATTAGGCACTCACTTTTCATTATGTTAAATTAAGCAAGTAAAACGCTTATTACACTACACTAAATCAGGGAAATAAATCCTTAAAAAGAGCGATGTAATAAGAGTTAGGGCCCTAATTCTCTAACAAATTTTCAAGGCCACCTCGATTTAGGGCCATGATTCAGGGTAGTGGAATAGCCGTTTAAAAACTAAAATTATCTGATGGTAACAAAGACAAAATGTGTAGGTACCCACAATGGTTTTAAACACGGACAAAAACAGATGCGAACGAATATTTTTTGTTTTAATAAAAGGTTTTAAGATATTGAAGCATGGTATAATGAAATCCGACTCGCTTCTGAAATATTACACACGCACAATAGATAATGTTTATAAAAAAGCTCAGCAAAGCAAGGGAAGGGAGAGCCAGCCACTTCTGTCGTCGTAATAAGTCAATGACCTTTCAATGTCAGCGAGATACTCGCACAGCGAATCATCCGCACAGATAATTAAGCGAATATTATTATCTGATTTCCTCTCAAAACCGATTTCATCTATTTGATGTTGACAGGTAATAATTTATTAAGGCTATGTCCATTTAATCGGAACATTAAACTGAATCGCTGTAACCCCTAAATGGAGTTTAATATCTTTCATTAGTTGATAATTTCGGTCTATTAAAATGGAATCAATTTACCTCGTGTGAGTTATTTATTTTTCACCCACGCCGTTACTTGCATACACACACATATCTATTCAAAAATAAGTAGCTATTTAAAACTGCCATTAGAATAGCACAGATTATCTCAATAGGAGTTAGTGCACTTTAGTTGTATTTTTATTTTGACGACAAATCTGATTGTTTCAGAACCCCTGCCATTCAGTTACATTTCTTGAAATAGCAATACGATTATGAATCATAAATCAGTGGAAACGGTTATGACTGTAATACAATTTACCTTTAAGGAACGAAAATGATTTGTCTCGGTGTACTGTGACAAATGAAATGTTTACTAAATTCATGAATAATATACCTACCTATTTATCGTTTCCAGCTTACTTACCGTATGAACTAATTAGAATGACCTAATAGAAAATAACATGTTATTCGATTGAACTAGAACGTGGTTAATTTAGTAACGAAGTTAAAAATGATCAAAATGTCTTAAAGGAATACACAAAATCGCACTACTTAGTCCTCCGTAAGTGCTACGAAAGTTATGATTGGTCGCACTCACACGAACTAACAAATTACACAATTAAATCTGTAAGGGCATTAAACATCGAAGATTCAGAATCGTCGATGGCATTAAAGAATCGATAGTAGGTGCCTATGAATAAGAATAACGGTGTAGTAAAAGAAAACAACATACATTATATATTAGGTAAGTGATGCATTCATTGAGTCATTTAATAGAGTTCTACAAACTTACAACGTAGGTAACTGTTTCACAGATGTATGAGTAAACAAATGACTGTTTCATTCATAAAATTTGAAATTGAGTCTAATGGCGTGTAGGATTCTTTGTGAGAATTTGAGTGTTAATAAAACTGAAAAAAATGTGTCATGTTTGATAACACGTATTACGTTTTCTTACAATAAGATATGACCACACATTGCATTTTCGTTTGTGACTAATGCTCATTCAACTTATTATTAAGTATTACTTCATACGTAAACACTGAAATTCCAAGGGATAATCCTAGCAAGTATTACTCAAGTTTTTCGATATCTTTTTGATCTAATTTCTCACACACACCCATTGAATTCTTTAATCTTGCTTCATATTTGGTAAATCAATGTAAGTGTAGATCTAATTAAAAATATATTTAATAGGGGGTTATTAAAATATGTACGTATAAAATATTAATTTCTCGTCCCATTATTTTTTGTAATATATGGGCGGAAATTGATTACTTCGCTAATTTATTTAAAACATTATGAAAAAATATATATTACGGGTCTTAATCGCGTGAATAATTTAAGGTAAAATACCTTGTTTACCCCCGACGGTTCCGTAATAGTGAGTGATAAAAATCAAGCGAGAGTAGTTTCCGAAACCCGCGCTTCACGGAGGCTGAACTGGTCTACCCGTGACCACGGCACGAACGTTGGGCAATAAACAAGGCATTTTACCTTAAATTTTTCACGCGATTAAGACCCGTAATATATATATTTTCAAGTACGCATAATGGCCCAATTAAGAGGCTAAGTGCGACATTGCGGCCCCGTTAAAACAAACAAACAAACAAATATATATTTTCATAATACGTACAAATCGCGAAAGTTTATCAACATTTATTTAAAACAGTTTTACTATTTAACACCACAGTTTAAATACAAATTATATGAAAAACGTAACTTTAGTTATTTTGACTAAATAAATATTTGTTTTGATCTGTTCGGTTTTAAATTTCTTCCGTAATCACAAGTTCAATTGACATAATAAAGTTCGAAGCATTATATGGCTGAGTCATCAGTGGTTCACGTGGCCGCTTATCATAGTACACATATATTGTTATTACGGTACTTATGTATACTAGATGTTACCTGCGCGTGCGCCGATTACAACCAGCTATGAGTCTGACTCATACATCCTGTTCGCTTTTGTAAGACTTTCACGAATATTGGGATGGTTTGAAAGCTTCTCACAAATAGTTATGCGAACATGATTTTTAATGTATATTAAAAAAAAAAAAGATTTTTGTTGTATAAGATTACTAAATGAATAGATAATATTTATAACCAACGATAAACGCTATACTATTAATGATATTATACCAATATCTTATCTAATATAGGACTAATTATCTATGCACGTATATGAGACGTATTTGTTTATTTACCTATGTATAATTTAGCATTCCAATGATTAAAGAATACATTCCGTTGCTGATAAAATACCTGTATCTATTTTAAAGCACGTATGAATCATATATAGTTTGGTTGGTCGATGATGATAAAGGATAAATATTTCATAAAGTATTTCACAAAAAAATGTTAGATGAAGTCATGCAACTTATTGATAATGTAACGCTCAATGGCATCATCGGGCAATATAATATATAGATACTATATGTTTTTTTTTAATAAGCAAAAGTGATCGATATTTTTTTGATTACGTCGGATACATCGAAATAGTTATCGCATCACCTAAGAAAAACATCTGTTTCATAATGAACCTTGTAGATACCTTCGAAATTAGGTGATAGTCTGATTCAAAGAAATCTGATTGTACAACTGGCTTTCTTTACCTTGTTTAGGCTTTTTGAAGCTAAAAAAGTGATCTAGACTTCAAAAACAAATCAGTGGCTTGTAGGCATGTAGTATAAATGCAGAAAGTTAATGGTCTACTTCATTGCTTTCTGGCTAAAGTTTTTAAAAAAATCCGTTTCCACCAAGATCCACTACCGGACATCCGATTCCGATTTAATATCTGTAAATAGAATTAGGAGTTCGAAATCGATAGGTACAGCCAGCCTACACAGAGTTAAAATCTTCGGAGTATACCTACACTTCGGCATTCCAAATCGAGCAACTATATTTTCATTAAGAACTTTTTTCTACTTTTTCAAATTCATGAATTCAGATGTGCCTCAAACCTATTTTTTATTACCATTATTTAAAAATGAATAGAACTCGAACAAAATTTTAATTTTTACTTGTAAGTAAGGTATTTAGAAATTCAGAACATTGTGTATAGTTTAGAAATTACAGAATTTGTTAAGATATATTTTGTATTGTATTACATGGTTCTAGAAAGGAATTCAAAATCAATTCTCCATATTACATACATATTTTAATACGTGATAACAAATGTTGAAATTGTTAGACATAAAATACTCTACACAGTCTCCAGCTTAGTAATTATCTAGTACAAGGAAGAGTGGTATTAGTTGAAGTAAACGGATGTTAACTATGTGTATTGCGATAATGCTGAAATCTTCAGTCAACTTAAGGATAGTGTGATTAGTATTGCCTATATCGCTCCAATGTTAACGTAATTCTGGTATATTTTTTTGGTTTGGTGTACCTAAAGTAGGACAATTCTTCAGCCAGAGTTGGTTCAATTTACTTAACTACTAACTGCCGCACTTTAAAGCTTATTAAATCATTTATTAGTAAAGATTTTGTATGATATTTTAAAAAAATTTAAGTAAGCATTAAACGACCGTGAGTACGGCAGTTAGTCAAGAAAACAATAAAAGTACCTACTTATGATATTTTGGCAGATTACAGCCAGCCTTTCGTAGCAAAAGCGTATTAAATAAGAATAAAATCTATCTAACCACTACCTTTTTTATAACTTTTTATCATCGTAATGTTTCTGAAAAGCAAATTTACAAATAAACGGCAAATGTCTGTGTATATGTATAACAATTCTGGGCATACCTATCTGTGTACATAAATAACTTACGATGTATGTATAGTGTATACCTACGGTCTTTGTGGCGCGGCGTGCGGGTGTTCGACATATGTTTGCTTAGTGACGCAGCAAGCAACAATACGTTGCAGAGGTAAGAGGTACATTTCGCGAATAATGTGTTACTCACCGATCACACCAAGCGAAAACCTGTTATTAATTAATATACATAACATAGTAGCATATTAGAGCGACAAAAAAGGAAGTAACGTGTTTTTAGAAAAACAATATATAAATGACAAGATATGTAGAGTTTAATTAATTGTAATATAATACTAAGACATTAAATATATTTCGGGACTTAATCGCGTGAATTACCTGAAAAACCTTTTATTTACTCGACGTTCCGATCGTGGTCACGGGTCGACTCTATTAGATATATCCACGCGATTAAGTCCCGAAATATATCTAATATGTATAAAAATCGCGAAAGTTACAATTATTACTAAGATGTTGGCAAATATCGTGTTGGGATAAAAAAAGTAATAAAACACTAACCTAACTAAAAATGATTGCAGTACCTACTGAGCAAAAAAACGTAAGTTTAAATTTTTAGGTCAAATTATGCGTGACGACAAAATTACGACTTTCTGCTGACAATTTGAATCCAAACTAAATTAAAGAAAACGTGCTGGAGTCAAAATAAACGCATTTCTTTGGGCATAAGAAGACAGAACACAAGGTCGGGTTACCATATGGGCTCATCGTAAACTAATTTGTATTAGGAAATGGTTATTTAAGAAGACTCATCGTCTATCCCATTTCCAGTAGGTACTAATTTGTAATGTTTACATTATGTATAAATTCGTTCGTACATTTTAATTACTATTATCTGACTATGTGAACAACAGCGTCGCGTAATGACTTTGACTTTAATGTCACATTTAATATTTACGTGTAACTAGACAATTTAAACACGAACCGCATTAGTGTAACTGATAGGTATTATTTTTACACGTTACGTCTAATTTACTTAAAAATACCCGACACCAAGTAATTGGTATAACTTTCACATACCCATCGTGAACTCTTTGTTGGTTTTTCTGGGGCAAGAAGGGACTCTTCCGAACGTACCTGTAACAATAATAACAAAAATTTAAAAATAAAGGTAAATAATGATAACAAAAATATAGGTATATTGATTATGTCGTTATGATAACTCTTTCTATTTAAAATTATAATTATTGTAAATTCATTCGTGAATAGGCAGGGGTTGACAAACATTTGAATCAGGAATACAAATTATGTTATACCTACTTATTTTTAATTATTTTACCTATAACGTGTAAATAGGGTTGAGATAGGACGACGTACGTACCGATGTTATGTTTATGTTGATAAACTTTCGCAATTTGTATATAAAATATATATTACGGGTCTTAATTTTTGCAACGGTCGTGGTCACGGGTAAAGTCACTCTACCCGTGACCACGGCCGTTGCAATACGGTCGTATTTTACCTTTAACTATTCACGCGATTAAGACTCGTAATATATATATATTTTCACGATAATGTCTATTAGAATACCTACTAATCTCTGTAACTATTCACGTCATACATTAGCAGTAATTTGAGTGTAATGTTAATTTGATTGTATAATGGATTAGTTACCGATATGAGGGGTGTGTGCATTTACTCATCTGTCTTGACTGGTGACTCAACTAAATATTTCTGTATCGGTGACTCATAGTTCGTTTACCTGCCGTTTATTTACTGGACTTGTCAAGTGAATCAGATTTTTGATCACAATATTGTTCAGTTGCATTTAGTTTCAAGTTGCCCAAGGAAGTATCCATTAGGTACCTACCATTGTTAAATTAATGATTTATGAGTACCTATTTCGTTATTTACTCACACTAATAACTATAACAGAAGAGTTTAATACTTGGTTTATTTACCCTAGTTTTTTACTTTTTATGGTGTTAGGTCATATGGGGGAGGGGGGGGGGATCGGTACCACCCTTCCGAGAAATAATAATGTTCATACAATGTGTGTTTCGGTTGAAGGGCACTATAGTAGAAATACTTGGTTGAAAAAAAAAACATTTAATATCATGCACCCCACTCGATAGGTTTT
This sequence comes from Herminia tarsipennalis, assembly GCA_945859575.2. Lineage (NCBI taxonomy): Eukaryota > Metazoa > Arthropoda > Insecta > Lepidoptera > Erebidae > Herminia > Herminia tarsipennalis. The sequence continues at coordinate 16,489,399 of OX243840.2, forward strand.
AAAAATATCTTTTTAAAAATAAGTATATATTGGATATTTTTTTTTAAAATAACTATTCAGTGGCACTCTCACAAATAAGTCGAATCTAACGATACCCCTCAAGCTAAAATCCATCAAGCCGTTTAGGCTCTAGGCCGTGCCAAAGAAATATACATACATACATACAAACATACATATTATAAACAAAACAAACATATGTATTATTTTTTGATATAGTAATGTTTAATTGTATAGCACTTAGATATGTTTGCTTTAGTTTGTAGTCTTATTTACCAACCCCGTGATCCATTGACCAATAATACCAGTTTAAAAAGATTGAAATAGAACTCGAATATCACGTTTCGTTGATTACTTCATAATAACATAAAATATCATAGACATAAAAATGCTGGATAAAATTAAATATATAGAGGTATTTAATATTGTGCATCTCTACCGTTGCGTTCCTTATTTGGTTTTATAGGTACACGCATATCGTCGACCTACACAAAATAATGCAGCTTGCGATTTAATCTCACCAAAAATAATCTACCCACGTTCTGTTTCTCAGAAACGTACGTTGTTATTTCCATTTTATTTTTTAAAATACGTTCTAATAATGGAAGCTATGAGAAACATTAGGTAGGCAGAAGAGAATTGACATAGCCTGGATTTGATTGTTTACTCAACACATGACGAAACCTTTGTATGTCTTATGTGCAATTACAATTAGATAGGTAGGTACATGTAAACACAAATTATCTAGGTAATGTCATTAGTAGGTATTATCTTATAATGTATCAAGCTTGCGTTCCTTTGAAACTGTCTGAATGAATCCCTTAATGGGCAATGATTTCAAAGTATGAGCAATTTAATTCAGCTTAAGAGACAATGCGTAGGCACATTGCAGCTCATAAGTGCGTTGTAAACTCAATAAGAGTCGAGACAGCTGTAGGCGGCCGGAAAAGTGGACTGTCGAGTGTTAGTCGACTTCCTACTTAAGAGTGCTCAGTGTTCGGCGGAAACGCTATTTTTGGCGCCCACCGTCGCTTCCTTCGAGGAAAGTTCACTTGTAGAATGCAATCACTTTTGATCAAATCGAAACGACCAATCTTCCTTTTGTTTTATACGTACACGCGTACATAATACTTATTAATGGACTTGGTGTCGGTAGTGACAGGAGTTGGCAGAAAAATGTTTGATACATGAATGACATAAATTATGATTTTCTTGCCGGAAATAGCGGGTACAATATTAAATGAATGCTTGGCTATTATTTTGAAATTCCAAAATCAAGTCAATGGAGACATCGATCCGAACTTACCTACAGTATTTAACAAACGCTAAACGTTTATACTTATTGAAAAATTAGCAACATTTGCATAGCAAAGGAACACAAGCCACCTAAATAAAATATTAACAGGAAGATGAGTGTGGATAAATTCCTGACCACATTTTTGTTCCCTTACAAGCTCCAACAACATTCCCCTCATTGTATCCACGCGCATAATGATACGCTGAGAATGCACTGGGTCTCATTCACCGGAACGGTACGTTCAGTTAGCCGAAGCAAAAACGAATTGTGTCCTTGAAAAATTTTACACTGTATAAGGGAAAATAGAATATTTCGAATTCTTCTTTAATATTTATGGCGACCGTACTAGATTTTTACGAAAAGGTATATTACTTTGATTGAGTTTATTTATTTATTTATTTTATCCAACTTATATTATCAGATAATCTAACCATATAAGTTTTAAAATAAGTACATGACATATTATTTAGTATAAATATATGAAATTATACAATAAATTATACAGTTTGTTTTTTTTATTTACTTTGCAAGTTTTGGCAATAAACTCAATCAATAACAAATGTTGTAGTCAACTTGCACAACAAATTAAACTTATACCTAATATAAAAATTATATGTTAATCAAATTCTTATGTCTAGAATATATAATCTTGTATTTAGAAAACACTAACTTAAACATGGTCTAATTAACGTGGTTTAAACATGTTACTTTTACTTTCCATTAAAGAATTTAGAAGACGTGTCAGGTATAATTTTGTAAAATATTTTGTTAACATGTATTACGTTATTCATTTAAATGAAGCTATTAATCACTACCCTTTTGACAGCGAGACAATTTTATTAGTGACGGTAATGCTAAGGAATATTTACATTTGTTTCACACCTTTATTTTAATTAGCATTCCTATCTAATTAAAAAAATAGATTAACTAATCTTAAAAATGTAATGTACCTAATGCTGTTCATAGAGCACCTGTGAAAATTTTATATTGTAGTCATTTAATTGACACAATTGATTTCTATCTCTATTATAACTACACCAACCGTGACCTATAAAGAAGGCAATCAATTATAATTTGTACCATACTCGGCGAAACTGCAACATAACCATAAAGTAATACAAAGGTCTGATGTGAATGCGCAGTGTTATCACTGCCCGCGGTCATATAAAAGGAAACAACATTTATAACGATTTAATTTCTTGTCATTACAACAACAAGGCTTATATTCATTTGTTCCACGAGTTTGTCCAGATGTAGGAACGGCTTTACCCTTTGACCTGCCTGCGCGTTGGAAATTTCGTCCTTACTAACAGTTACTCTGAGTTCAATCTGACGATTCACGTTCAGTGCATTTGTAGGTCGCAGATATTGCACAGGAGACCTTGTGTAATAACCAGTATGTTGGTACGAATGAACACGGATGCTGCGTGTGAACAAGAGCGCAGTGAAAATTAATTAACAAAATATGAATTTAGAACAGGAAACTCGCTTACATAACATTTCTTGATATTAATGTTACTGTTCAACTTGTTACTGTATTACATCTGCTATATCTATATCAGCTACAATCAATGTCGAATTATACATTCCACCATATGCCTATTGGTCTAGTGGTTAGCGACCCTAACTGCTAAGCCGGATGTCGTGGGTTCGATCCCCACCCAGGATAAATCTTTGTGTGATGAGTACGATGGTTTATTCTGTGTCTGGGTGTAATATTTATAATATGTATGTATTTAGAATATAAATATGTCTATCAGTTGTCTGGTTACCATAGTACAAGCTCTGCTTAGTTTGGGATCAGGTGATGTGAGTTGTCCCAAGATACTATTATTATTATTCGAAAGTTGATAGAGTAAAACGATATTTAAGTTTATTTTGTAGATATCAGTAATATTTGAATGTGATGCTTCTGGTAAAATAACAACTAAACCAACAATGGGCTGATGCTATTACTGAGAATCCTCCCGTCAAGGCCAAAATGCGAATATTTTTGAAGTAGGTCGACTAAGTGGAACAACTTTACTCTTTGACTGAATCATAGGTTACATGTAACATTATCATTCACATGATGATAACCATGACACACTGAAAACGCTTGTAAGGTTTGTAAATTGATTATTTTTATTGTATCTAACAATGCAAGTTTGTAAATAATTGTACTGCTTTTACTAGGACTATAAAACGATAGTATGGTAGATATTATCGTTCTAGGTTTAATTTAGGTTGTAAAACCTAAATTAAATTAGATAAGTAGATACTATCGTTTCTAGTTTCAAGAGTCACGAAAGCGCTTCCAAAAACTGTTCCATCCAAAGAATCGTCTCTACCAGTCTCCTTTGTCTTTTCGTTTAATTATTTCTTAAATATGTATAATTAGAGGCTAGCTTATTTGTTTTACCATTGTATATTTTCCTTATGGAATTACGAAATATAGTTTTAATTGTTATTTTTTATTATTAATACAGTGTTAGTAGTACCTATTTAGGTATATTATTATGTGGCAGATATTATTCAACATATTTCATGGTTTTTCTTTTAATGTAGGTACTAATGTGAAGTCGCTAGGTTCATAAATACAGGTCTCATTCGATACCGACCTGAATAAGACGTATCTGATTTTGATTGATGGTCTTAATGTAGGTATGTAATAAACGCGACTGGCTGTAAAGTATTTACACTGCATGGTTGTTTTTTTATCTGTTTACGTCTGGTGATAAAATTACAAAGGAGTTTCTTACCTTCTTCGGAAAGAATATTTTCGGTTTTCCGGTGTATGTGGAGTATGAAGCCATGTTATCGACTTTGGTCACAACCATAATTTAGCAAAACACTTAATCCGGGCCGAGTAAACACTACCCAAAATGAGTAATACTTAATGTAAACGTGTTTCTTCTTGTATTTTCGAGAATTTTCGATGATCACGTGTTTTAATGTAAGAGTAAATCCGTAGTAACACTTATTAATCGTATCGTACGCATTGAAATCGACACGAAAGTTTTTGTTGGTCGATTCGATTTTCGTCGCAATAAAGTTTTAATCCTTGGCCGCGACGCGTCCACGTCACCGCCGTCGTCGCGACGGTCTGTCTCTATGCTACTCGTTACAGTATGTTGTACACACTATAAAATGACATTAAATTATTATACGAAGCACTCATACAATATCGCTGTCACATCTTATCCTCGCCGCGATTGTTTACGAACTGCGTTGCACGGGACGCTACGCGCATATTCTTTTCAAACTGAATTTTAGTCGCGTTCAACAGTTGCTTTTATCAATTCAGACGTAGGCACTCCCCCCGCCACCTATTGGGTCTCACTCGCACCTTTACATTAAGCGAATACGTAGAAAGTGATAGCATATACGCGTCTCACACATCTATAAATTACATAACCTAACGGCGGCTATACATATAGAATATAATGCATACGTTATTATAAGTAGTAGGTATGTAGACGAACATAATATGAAGCAATTTATCTATGGAAATAACACTATTGTATTTATGGATGTACATGTCGAGCTTAGAAATTATAATAGAGCAATATAATTATGTAAATGATTCAACCGGATTGGCAATGTTTTAGTGTGATCATTAAGATAGGTACATGTAAGTATTTATTGTTTAAACAGTCATAATAATATAATAATATCGTGGGACAAGTCACACAACTCTATCTGATCCCAAACTAAGCAGAGCTTGTTGTATGGTAACCAGACAACTAATAAACATACTTAACTACTTAAATATTTTTAAATATGTACATACATATTATAGATAACACTCATATACAGAATAAATCATCGTGCTCATCACACAAAGTTTTAACCTGGGTGGGGATCGAGCCCACGACCTCCGGCTTAGCAGTCAGATACACTAACCACTAGACCAACAGGCCAATCGTTCCATATTTGTAGAAAATTTCACTTCCCTAAATCTAAAGTACATATCTGGATATCTTATAATAGATAGAGATACCTACCTACGCTACTTTAATTATTTAACAAAATTATTACTGATATTCAACATGTGACTAACATATTACTTGGTTTTTAATTTTTTTGTTAAAAAGATAACTAGCAATGTGGGCTTGATTACTAGCGATCCTGTTAAACCCTTCAGCTAAGCTAATGGCTTTTGATGAATTTGTTATATGAATTTAACGCCATATATTTGTCATGTTTTTATTTGTACCTATTTATTTAAATTGCGTATATGTCAAGTTTATAGTGGAGTCCGTACAGGAAAACTGTTTTAAGTAGGTATTAAAGTTAGTAATGTAGGATGAGGTAGTATTTGTTTCTGTTTGAGCAATTGTCCCTTTGAAGGATGAGGTGGGAATCATAGGTAATACTCATTGGCGCCTGCTTGGAAATAGAAAGCAGTGACACATTAGGGAGGCGTCAACTGGCGAGACAACTGCCGACGAACACTGGCGCCGTCAATGCAGGGTTCATGATACATACATCTCATATAGGTACTTTGCAACTTTACAATTTTTTTTAATAGTTTTCGATTATTCTATAATAATTTGCAATGATGTATCATTCTTAACTATAATGCGGTACGGGGGGGGGGGGGGGGGTTAGACAAGGTACATTCGTTCCGTGGCGAATTCGATAACGCTGTACTAATCCTTCGCAAAAAAATTTAAAATATGTCTGGTCTCCACCGCAAACGTCAAATTCTATACTATGATTCTTTTCCATTAACGACATCGCTTTTTGAATGTGACTTTGTCTAGACCCCCTGGTTATGTTTTGAAAATAATCAACTTAGGTATATTTGATTCGGATTTACTGAATCAAGATGTAGCTCTGAATTAGTAGTAGGTATTTGCCTCGATTATAATTTTTTCATAAATATGAATTTACGATTTCTGCTAAAAAGAAAACAGATTTATCGAGATCAAATAAAACCCAAAGGCTGTCAGTTGAATTAGTCATGAAGTTTAGCAATAAGCCAAGTCTAAAGAACAAAGAAACAAAAAAATATGAAAAAGCTTGACTTGATAACCTCCTCAGTTAATTTAGTCGTTAAAAATAAATGTTTTATCCCATGAGAAACAAGCCTTTACTCACAATAGTAGGTAGCTACCAACGAATGTAGAGCTGAAATGTAGAGCTTCTGTAATATATGTACCTAAAATAACAAATAATAAAAACCGGCCAAATGCAAGTCGAGTAGTTGCTTTTCTTTTAACTATTTCCGTCATAAAATGGTGGTTTTTCCTTCAATGGAACATCTCACCCTGTATTAACACTTGCCTACATTTTTATATTACATACGATAAATACGTAACTATTCCTTGCATACCATTTCCTTGTAGTTTTTAGGATATTCGGTATAATAACACGTGAAGAACGTAGATGGCTTGTTATTATGCTTCAAATAAAAGAGATTTTGGGTAGAGATGAACCGTAAATAGATGTATGATACTACCACAACTGCACTTTAAGAAATATTTGTTCATTCAGGATTTTGACATGAAATAAAATGACAATAGATGACGCAAATGAAACTTTAAATAGATACACATTTTTGTTTAATTAGCTGATGTTATTATACGCACTACTTAGCACACCTGTGCTTGTTGTTAGTAAAGAAATTGAATAAAGATGTATTGAATGGCCCCGCTAAACATTGCTGATATTACTTAAAAAAAAGGTTTCCTACATCTGATGATCAAGTTAAATAGAGGTAGAGGGTACCTACTTATACCTACCAACCTAGATCTTAATATTTTTTATGAAGAACCCGCGTGATGGGTATTATTGAACCAAAGTATTAGAATACATAGGTCAGGGGAAAAACAGCTTTTGTCACTTATCGTTTATTTTTTTTTCAACTAGCAACACAGACTGAATTAATATACCTAACCGTATCTAAGTTGTCCCAAAATTATATCCTGTCTTTAAAATGGTACTGGGTAATAACAAGCTATGTCCGGAACGTTCACTAAAAAAAACAATCGTTGTCCATGCGCACGACAGTGACATTTTACATAGGTCACTCGGTAACTTCTTCTTTGAATCTATGGCAATATAACCGTTTTATCGACTAATTTCTGCCAGTGTCAAGTATTTATTAAACACTTTAACTGCATAAAGTCTCGTTGTTAACCAGTTATCAAGTACATAGGTATTCAATTCATTTTTACAAGTAAAACTCGGAGCTCTACAAAAAAATTACAGGTCAGTTTGCCATTTTTACAACTCTCAATCTTTAATTTTTTTGTAAAAATGGCGGCAGACTGCCCTGTCATTATTTTTACAGCTCTGCGTTTAACTTAAAAAAAATAATTTAATAACTAGGTACGTGATAACTGGATAAGAACGAGTAAACGAGTAAAGTATTGTTACAATAATGATTGACGCTGGCTGAAATTAGCCTTTAAATAGGCTAGATTGCAATAAATTAAACTAAAAAAAGAGATCCTCGTTGTTTAAAAATTGAACCTATACCTATACGTATTATATATAAAAAAAGCAAATTTATTTAAAAATAGAACGTAAGTAGTCAGGTTGGTTTAAAAAAATGGTTGTCTGTAAAGTTGGTTTACGGACGACAATTATTTTCAACCGACTTCAAAAAGGAGGAGGTTCTCAATTCGTCAGTATGTTTTTTTTTTTTTTTGTATGTTTGTTCACCGATTACGCAAAGACGGCTGGACCGATTTGAAAAATTGTTTTTGTGTTTGAAAGGGTATACTTTCAAGTTGGTCCCATTGTCATCAGATCACGATCTGATGATGGGATCTTGGAGAAATCGAGGGATCTCTTAAAATATTAAAGGCACACCTACAGTGATTTAGGTATATTTCATAGTGATTCGTGCATTTACTCTTAAAAAATACCAATTGGTGAAGTGGAACTGATGATGAAGACCACAAATGACGAGCAGACCTATTCAATATTTCACAGTTTGCGATTCAGTTACTTTAATATGGTATTCAGTAGCACTTTATTCTCGTTATACTACTATTCCACAATGTAATAGAGCTGATAGTGAACTCCTCAACAATTAACAGCCCTGCATCGGGGTAAGCAATATTTTGTAAAAGGATTTCAGCGGTTGACATAAGCATATTGTAACTTAAGTGAATTACAAACCAACCCACTAAAAAGTGAGAAATAAAAACTTTTTTACAAAAAATATCACCGACTTCTAAAATAAATACAAGGCAACTAAAAAGCAATAAATAATGTACCTAGAATAACAAAAACAAATTAAACATTTTGAAGTTGGTGCCGAATAAAACATAAAGACTACTATTTCCTGGCACCAACTTCAAAATGTTTAATTTGTTTTTGTTATTCTAGGTACATTATTTATTGCTTTTTAGTTGCCTTGTATTTATTTTAGAAGTCGGTGATATTTTTTTGTAAAAAAGTTTTTTACGTTACAAATACAATAATTGCATTTTTGAAAGATAGAAAAATTTGAAGTCCAGACCCTGGAATCGAACCCCATGTTTTCCGCCCTGAATTTTAAGTTTTAAGTGATATAAGTTTAAAACAAAAAGGAGCAAAAGTACTACAAAGTTAAACAGTAGGTAAACATAAATTCAATATAAAAAGGGTGTCTTATTTATAATTGGTTTTAAATTACACCATTTTTTCAAATCTAAACCTAATTAGCAATATCTCAGTTTGTTCATTATGTGATAAAAACTGTTTTTCACCTGACCCTTTCTATTACTATAAACGTATTCTTTTGTGTCGCTACCCACATAAATAAAACAAGATTGGTTTAAACCCTGTGTCGCACAAGTTGAGTTTTCATAGGTTTTTTATACAAGTTCCTAACATTAAGCTTTTGGACCATGGCCCACCAAGCTCAATCACCTCGGCTGGTGACGTAATACATTGTCCTTCACACTTTCACTGGCCTTGGATTTGGGAGATTTTTCGTGTACCTAAATCCTTAGAAATATCTCTGCATAATAAAGCTTTAATAAGCTACTTGAGAAAGCGCAAAAATAGTCTATTAATTTCATGCATTTTAAAAACCAGTCGATTTAGACAATCCTACCTTCTTACTTTTTCTAATGGTGTTAATTTCGATCTGTCGATAACTCCTCAGTTTTGCTTATTATAATCGCAACCTTTGAATAGCTTTATATTATATTATATACTTATTGATTATTCTACGTACCTAATATATGAATCTGATGTCCATAATCGAATAAAAATTAAGTAACTGCTCGCTAGAGAGTCTAGTATAGGAGTTCCCAAACTTTTAACATAGCGGCAAACCTTTTATTTTATAGAACCCAAGTTCATGACGGTGAAGGGGCGGGGGGGGGGGGGGATGCAAGTAACCAAATCTCTGAAGTCCTCATTTCATTTAGTGACTGAAATGAGAACTATAATAACCGGACACATTGGAATTATCCAACGTGTCCTTGTTGTTCTATCTTTATGGCTATTACGGCTTTTTTACTAAATTTCCAAAAAATATTTTTCGCTGAATCCTGGTATCTGTTCTACGAAACCTCAAGGTTTATCTTAGAACCCCTAGCCTAGTAGACACGCGTACCAAATAAATGAATGCTTTAGTAGAGTTAGTATGATTTTATTATTATTTAGTAGGTACCTATGAAGAGGAAAATTTTCAGTTCCGAATACTGTTGTTGATAAATATGTTGATGTACGTTTAAATATTATTCACAAAATATGCTCTAGCGTTGTAAGTAAGTCGTTATACTACTTAATTTTAGTAAGCAAAAATAAACTAAAATGATAAAAATAATATCTACCTGGGACTTTACTTTTGTGCTGTATCTGATGCAAACAGAATTTCCTTTTATATAACAAGTCACAGTCTTCTTTAATTTCATATTACACGAAATAAGTATAGTTTCTATAAGAATCTCACGAAACACACAGTAATAAACACGACACATTTGTGTACGAGTGCATCTAATACTGTTACGATAAATTCTGTCGTTGACTGACCAAGAAAATAATCCTGACTATGTATTTCATCAAAATCAGCGAGAATCATTATACGACCGACTTAATTTTGCAGTTTTGCAACTAAGTACACTCCTGTAGATTATGCAATAAAAAGTAGTACAAGACATTTATCGTGTAGGCAGGTATACTTTATTAAAAAAGTTATAATTATTTACTTATATTTATCAACTAATTTCATAAATAGTGATGTAAAAATTACTATTAATTATTACAGCCTAAAATTCTAACTCCAAAGAAAATCTAAGTACCTATCTAAGTCGTTACATATAATCTAAATATGTACTCACTTGTAGACGGTCAACGTAGTACAAAAACAAACTAATATAATTGAGGTTTTACTTACTAGATAGACGTGCGTTTTGATTTATCATCGTTTTCTATGTCTATTCGGATTATAACTATGAATGTTTTTAATTAATTGACACGCTGGCACACTACACTACACTTTAATTTCAGGTCAATGTACCTACCGGTTGATAAATTAAATCTATTTAAAAGTTACTCTGTACATATATGTATGTGAATGCGTGCTAAGACAAGTAAATTATGAAGCGATAAGCTGATTTTTACTTATGATTGGTAAGAGCAGATATATCTGCTTATTACAATTATCCTATTTTAACCTATATTACCTTACAATAAAATAATACTGCTGTTCGGAAAGATGATCTTAGGTAGGCTCATGATTAAATCTATACTAATATTATAACGCTGAAGAGTTTGTTTGTTTCTTTGAACGCGGTAATCTCAGGAACTACTGATCCGAATTAAAAAAATCTTTCACTGTTGGATAACCTATTTATTGAGGAAGGCTAGGCTATATAACATCACGCTACCACCAATAGGAGAGGAGCAGCAATGAGACATGTTGCAAAAACGGTGAAAATTTATGCAGACGAAGTTGCGCGGGACAGCTAGTTTAAATATTAATGGAATTCAATTGAAAAAATCGATTTGTAGAGACGGTACGTAGCTACGAGTATTTTATAACGTTTTGGTAACGTGATCAATCACCAATCTGTCTACTAATTAGGTAGCTTCCTTCTATTGGCAAGTTGTAAAGTCAAAAGCTACGCACCCGGATACGATACTTCGGACAAAAAGAAATGGCAAGGCTTTTCTGATCTGTTGTAGGTGGTTGTAGGTATTTTGTAACTTAACGCTTGATATAAGTGTGAGTATAAAATTACGAAGTAATTAAGTACAATCGCACTATACACGCGCTTCGCCATTTGCTTTAGCACATTGTTTATAATATGGTCACGTTGCTGCTGAGATGCACCCTACAAAGAAAGCTATCCATCCGGAATAACAAAAGCCGCTGACTCTGATATGCTCGTATTTACGCACTCCTGTAACTATGTCTCGATGTAATCGTTGTCATCGCTTTTATTTTATAAATGAACTAGCTGTCCCGCGCAACTTCGAATGCGTAAATTTTCCCCATTTTTGCAACATTTCTCGTTGCTGCTCCGCTCCTATTGGTCGCAGCGTGATGTTATATAGCCTGTGGCCTTCTTAAATAAATGGGCTATCTAACCGTCAAAGAATTTTTCAATTCGGATCAGTAGTTCCTGAGATTACCGCGTTCAAACAAACAAACAAACAAACTCTTCAGCTTTATAATATTAGTATAGATATAAATACCAAGGGGGAGGCAACATTTGACTCAACCGGTCAAGTGTGAATCGCTTGCATAAGGGTACTACCACTTCCGATACAATTGCCTGCCTAAACACTCTTATTCAGTGTCAAAAATTCTCATATTCCCTAAAAAGACAAAGACAACAAGACTATTCAGTCGAGTCTGGGGTAGGGGGGGGGGGGAATTGCCTCTGTAGCCCCCCCCCCTCCTGTATCCACGCCTGATTGGAGCTTAGATAAGTAAATATCATAATTTCTATACTGTTTTAAGCTACCCTAAAGTAAAACCTTTCGACTCTATGCTTCAGACCAGAAGCTCTACCTGAGATTGTCTGCTATTCTATGCATGTAAGCGTGTAGGTACTTAATACCTAACCACATACGTATTCTTATTCGTAATAATATAATTTAATATATCATGGGATAACTCACACAACGCTATCTGATCCCAAACTAAGCAGAGCTTGCACTATGGAAACAAGACAACTGATAAACATACTTATATATTTCTAAATACATACATGTTATAGATAAATAACACCCAGACACAGAATAAACCATCGTGCTCATCACACAAAGTTTTATCTTGGGTGGGGATTGAACCCACGACCTCTTGCGTAGCAGTCGAAAACACTTCCACCGCGCCACAGAGGCAGTCTTGTCTCTTCTTTTCTAATCTTTTATTACTTTTAATTAATTTAAATAATGATTAAACTGCCAGCTGAAGGATCGTGGTATAGCATTTGTATTACTTGCTTATAATATCAACCACACACAAACAGATAGGTAGGTACTTAACTCACAAAACAGTCCCAAAGTCACGTTTAAATCTACAAGTAAAAATAAATAACATGCACGCTCAAGTCTGTTTCTACCTTTAATTATAATTATTAGTGCAGACCACGTAGTAATATGCTTAGGTGATACGCAATCTCACGCAAAAATGTAAGCAATACAAACAAACATGGTATCGCTTACATAAAGGAAATCAGATACCGCACAGAGCACATTAAAGTGTTGAAAACGCGTGGGAAACCACAGAATATTGTCATCTTAAGGTAATCTATGTACGTATCTATCATAGTGTTGACATTTTAATATTTCTTGCACCATATCGGTTTATTGTTTTTTAAAAGAATAAAATACAAAAAATCAAATTAAAACATCTATATTGATTCAAATCACTAAAATGAAGATTGTGCCGGTTTGTGTTAGTTGACGTGCTGACCTTCAAAACATGATAATTCCTGAAATAACTCTTTTCCCAAAATAATACGAATCTAGCTGTTCTGCGTAATTCGTGAGCTATTAAAAATACCTTTGATGAAAGGTGTGTGGTAATTTCGTTTCGTACATTCTTGGGCCGACAGTAAAAAATATGGAACAGAACAGACAACAGTGAGTAGGACACGTGACTACGAATTGTGGACGCATTCACTGTTGTGATGACAGATACAGTGTTATCTTAAAAGCACGTGCTTGTAATGTAAACACAGATGGTGTTTGGTGTCGTCACGGGAAGTGCCAACTAAGTGCAACCTCGGAAGTTAGCAGGTTCGTGTAAGCCACATACAGGTATTGATTTAAATCTTATTAGATAGGCAGTTAATCATGTTGGCAACTTGGCATTTAATGGTACTGTAAATGTCAAAACGGTTATAATTAAAGGTTTCATTATCGTGTAAAGATTATCTACAATAACTGATTACCCAGCAAAAGTTATTATTTTAAATGTTAAAGTAAACAATTAATTTTCTGCACTTACCTATTGGTGTCGTGGCTTATCTTTAATTTAAAATGACCTAAAACTTTCACTTGTTCAGATAGTAGGCAATTTTTAGAACGAGGCAAACAACTCTCTGTTTCGAGCGCTTACGTATTCAAACGTACCTAGATTAAATTATTATATCTAAATATTTAGGTACTTAATACTTACTTTTTGGAACAATACACATTTTTGTACTTATCTTCTGTTAGTCGTTTGAATAACTAGATACACATTCAACTAGTAAAATCTGTAAAGTGTTATCTTACGTTACGAATTTTAGACGTACACTATAAATTGCTATAAGCCTCCATAAAACATTTTTTTTATACGAACTATTATTGGCAAATTGTTCAGTAGCTATATCTAAGTAGTTCAGCAAAAACATACTAGGCATAAACTTTAACAACATCTTATTGAACTAAGAAAAGAAAATTGAAAAGCAAGCACAAATTAAATACCGTATTATAAAAACAAATAGGTACTTATAAGCAATTTGATTCCCCCACTGTACTTCGACACTTTAGTTCAAAGTCCGTCGCGATCATATAAAAGAGAATGCGTTCAGACGGATGCGGATCGGAACCGGATCATAAATTGGGAAATTTTAGATGACTAAACGTTGAAGAAGGAAAGAAATCTCCTGAGGCCAATTGATGCAACAAAGTTATTGATTGTCAAAATGTTTTTGTACAACGAAAAGGCTTGCCGAATCAAAATATAATAAGTACAATAACTAGCCTAGCTTTATTAGTAAATATAAACTGGTTTAACCAAAACATGGCGGACGGTTCCACGCTCCTATCTCATTGATTCAAGCACACCTGTGTTTGTGAACAACTAATTGAATATTGATAATGAACAGTGTTGAGTCGTGGTACCTACCTACATAATAAAATATGAATACATCTTAAGTATGAAGTAACGTGGACACTGACGGTACGGCTGGTTCACAAGTTCAAAGTCGCTCAGCGGGCTATGGAAAGGGCTATGCTCGGATTTCCTTTTAGGGACAAAATCAGAAATGAGGTGATCCGGCAGAGAACCAAAGTTATCGACATAGCCTACCGGATTAGCAAGCTGAAGTGGCAGTGGGCTAAAGCAGCAGTTGGGGTAAACGAGTTCTTGAATGGAGACCGCGGCTCGGCAAAAGTAGTGTAGGACGCCCTCAGGCCAGGTGGAGTGATGATTTACGCAAAACGGCTGGCAGGAGTTGGATGCGAGAGGCCGAAGATAGAACAAAGTGGCGTGCAATTGGAGAGGCGATAGGTTGATGATGATGACAGTAAGAGTTGAATCCAACGTTTTTGAGTTAAAATGCCGTGTGTTTGAAATCTCATTTATGTCATGTCTACGTGACTACTGACTGCTGTGCAAGACAATGACGCGCCGGACAATAACTTTTTAAGAAAATAAACCGACTTCAAATGAAAATCAAGGAAAAATATAATTCTGCACGTCATCGAATGCAAACCAATCGCTACTTACTCCATGTCTTAAGGCCGGTCTCAATAATCTAACTATCGATGGATGTGGGTACTAGAACTATATATTTAACAAAATTGTACCTCTAGTAGGCAAATCTATCATTAGATAGATTATTGAGATCGGGTGTTAGTATATATCTCTCTGTGTTTTAACCTTCTTAGAAAAAATATGTAATCGAATAGCGAAAACTCCATCCAAATCGAATCACTAGCTTTACATACGTATAATAACGGGCCAAATTATCGAGATAGTAATGTACTAACGTAGGTACACATTAATACATCAAGGGTTAAATAGAGAACCTCCTTTTGAAGTCTGTTCAAAACTCCCATACACTGTGTTTTAACGCCGATTTTGTATTCGCTAATTAATTAGTAATTTTACATACATTAGCACAAATTGTAAGTATTGTAATATTATGTGAAAAGGGTATTTCATTATTTTCAGGCTTGTTATTTCCTCATTGACTATCTATTTACCAATAGGTAGAACATTTGTCATTAAGTATTAACTCATTGAATTTTGTAAACATTGTTCGCCTTTCAAAGATACAGGTACAACTGAAAATAAGATATGTTAACTTGTACCTATAAGATATGTGCAGATTTAAAAAAAAATCGTCTTATTTATTATTATTATTCGGCATCAAACATTTTGAAAATACATAATGTAAATATTTTTTGCTGTTTAGTTGCATGGTATACAGGTTTTTCAAACTATGTCACACGAAGGGAAAGTACCTCAAATATTGTACATAGAACATGTTACTGAAAGTAGACTTCATTTTGATTTTAAAAAGTAATCGAATCTATCTACAATAATTAAGGTTTTTCCCTCCGTGTGGTATAGTTTTGGGACACTCTGTGTACATATATGTATGCAGGTATATATTAAATTTGTTTTGACAGACGGTATATTAAAAATAACCAAATAACATCATATAACACAAATATTTTTTGATTCTATTTTTCTTTTTATTTATACATTCGATTAATTATAATTATTATTATTTATTTACTGTTATTTTTAAAATCTCATGCATCTAATTGGCGTAGGCCTCCCCTAGCTTCCTCCTGTGTTCTCTGTCCCGAACTTGTCTCTCTTAGTAAATACTAAGATGTCATTAAAAAGAAAACTAGTAAGACGACCAAAGTAAGACCGAGTAGGTAGGAACATTATTAAAGCAGCGTCCTTATTATATTTGTAGGCGTTCTTAATCCTAAATTGTTCGTAAACATGGACGCAGTTGTTTTCCAATTGAGAACACAATTAATTCTGTATTACTGTTACCGTTTGGAATCAGGCGGGATTGTAATCTGACACAGTTGTGTACAGACTTTATACTATATCGGACAATAAACGCTAGTGCAAATTCGCTCCTCGACGGTATTACCGGACAGGACATCCCAATAGAGCCGACATAAAAGTTATTTGTTTAAGTTTAGTGTCCTCCTACATAATACAGTCGGTAACAAAACCCTCTCTGAAATGTCAAGTCACCTTAACTAATAAGTACGCTACGTGCCTGTTAAAAGTCATGAGACCTAAAATTATAACATGTAAATAAAAAATGCTAAATACCAGTGGTTAAATATTAGGTACCTACACGTTTTTTATGTTTGATGTTATTACAATTGGGTTTGTTCAACGACTTAGCGCTTATGCCGTTGATAGTAGGTACTATACCAGTGTACCTACCCGTATACTACACAAGGATATTCCTATTATAATTTTATAGTAGTGTCCCACTCATGGTCCATTTAATTTAGTTTGTGTTAGTGTATAAACATTTTACCTTTTTGTACTGTCCTGCTTTAATAATAATTGATACTTGAAATTCAATATATCTAGCGTAGAAGTTAAAGAAAGTACTATACGTTTCAAATAAGTTGATAACTGTCATGATGACATTTTGTTTCGCATTGCGACTGCAACTTCATTGTATGACGTAAGGTCAGCGATAAAATGATTCGTAAAAAGGTGTCATTAGTATTACACAGAAGTTCGACCTTTTCTAATGAACTATATAATTATAAGCACTGTATTTTACTATTTATGTCTTAGTTAAAAATATATTACGTCTTACTGAAAGGCCACTAAAGTGTAGAATATTCCTAGATTTGCTAGAAAGAAAAATGTTAGAGAGGTACCTACATTGTTCGAAGAAAATAAATATTACGTCCATTCCATTACCTTAATACACACACGTACTTTACCTGACTTGGGAGTTTTTGTTGCTAGCGGTACAATTTTGACAAATACAGAGTGAAGTTGTCGCGATCGCGATTATCTTCTCATTTGAAACGCATAGTTTTTACTTATACTGTGTTTTTTTGGTTATAGTAATTAATGTTTATAATTGCTGTTAATTTTCAAATAGGTACAATACAATACAGAATAAAGATTACTTCATTGTTAACGGTAACAAATGATTACAGGCCTTCATACGGCAGGTTTTCCTTTTGTAATCAAAATATATGAATGATTGTACTGGAAACGTATAAGTAATCTTTACAATCAAACAATGAATGAACGTTATCAGGGTTTAATGAATCATTAATGCTTATCATACACGAGGTGTATCCTGTTCTTGATGTTATGTCTCGGTATTAGTGACGAAATAACATTTTTTTCGCAATAACTAATACTATCTAGCTAATAAGCAAACCCTTGTAATCGCAGCTAAGTTAACGCTTTGGCTTATCTAAAGGATGGTGCATATTTTTGTGCATAATTATTAAATTTTGAACGTGAGGTAGGTAAATTAAACTATTAACTATTTGAAACTTTAATACGTCGTGCAATTGTTGGGACTATACGTCAAAAGTTAGATATACTTAGAAACTTATTAATTCATAAAGCCCGCTATCTATTACAGTTTTGTAAACAGGACCATTAAATTTAGGACACTCTGTTTTTAATAGCACCTAAAGATACCCCTTGGGATCTATAAAAATACAATTTCTTTGAAATTTTACTTAGCTAAATAACGTAGGTAGCTACTATGCGTTTCAAACGAGTTGATAACTGTCATGATGATATTTTGTTACGACAATACGATACGCAATACGACTGCAACTTCATTGTGTAACGTAAGGTCAGCAATAAAATGATTCGTAAAAAGGTGTCATTAGTATTACACTGAAGTACCTACCTACTCCAATGAACTATATATAAGCACTGTATTTTACTATTTATTATGTTTTAGGTAAAAAAATATAACGTCTGACTGAAAGGCCACTAAAGTGTAGAATATTCTTATATTTTGCCTATTTACTTATTTCTGTTTCGTGTTTATTGAATAATAAAGAATACTAATAATATTACAATAAAGAAAAATGTTAGGTAGGTACCTACATAGTTCAAAGAAAATAAATATTATGTCCCGTTCCATTACCATAATACACATAGGTACGTACTTTACCCGACTTGGGAGTTTTTGTTGCTAGCGGTACAATTTTAACAAGTACAGAGTGAAGTTGACGCGATCGCGATTATCTTCTCATTTGAAACGCATAGTACCTATGTATGCACTTTGTGTATTTCTAATCAAAGGCTTGTGATTTAGTTATTGATAGAATTGACGGGACTCAAGATTTACATAATATTATCAACTTCGATTAACGGCCGGTCTCAACAATCTACCTATCGATGGATTTGGCTAGATGTAGAATTTTGACATATTTTGTATGGAGCTTATGTCAAATATATACCTTTTATTGAGATGAGACCGGCCGTAAGAAGTCTATTGTCTACTACTGCCTGCTTACCTAAGCATACAAAAATTTACATATTAATACTCAGAATGTAAATAAATATGATGTCAAGGAAATAAACTCAGAAATTATAAAATTTTACGCGAGCGTTGTAGTGAATCATTGTTTCGAAATGATGATTTCATTAGTTATGTTGCTCTTACTACGAAGTCGATGTCAAATAATCTGGCTCATTCATAAACGCAATCAAATTATATCATTGTGTGTAATTATGTCAGTGTTCTTTCTATTAAACGATCATAAAAGACATGGTCTTTATTACACCACTGATTGTAGGTCACAATTAAGATACGATTTCTTACTCTTTATATATTAAAGAAGTTTTATGCCGTATATCTAAAATATGTTCTATACTAATATTATAAAGCTGTAGAGTTTGTTTGTTTGAACGCTGTAATCTCAGGAACTACTGGTCCGATTTAAAAAAAAACTATTTTTGTTGGATAGCCCATTTATCGAGGAAGGCTATAGGCTATACCTAGTCTGGCCATAAATACTGTTACAATTAAAAATAAGAAAGATATTACATTTGAATTTGGAATCTGTCATTTTTATACGATTGTTCATTGTATTTTCTAATTTTGGCGCCAATACATTGTACAATATTTTGCTATATTAAAATGGAGTGGGGTGATAAAGAAAACCGAATCGCTGTGATTGCATTACACAAAGTTGGTATGGAGCCGAATGTAATTTTTAAAACTCTCCATACGCTTGGTATTAGTCAAATGTTTGTGTACCGGGCTATTAATAGGTACAATGAGACCTTCTCTGTTTGTGGCAGAAAAAGATCTGGCCGTCCACGTAGTGTTCGTACGAAAATGGTGGTCAAAGCAGTAAGGGAAAGAATTCGAAGAAATCCTGTCCGAAAGCAAAAGATTTTATCTCGGGAGATGAAGATAGCACCCAGAACCATGTCACGCATTTTAAAAGATGACTTAGGACTTGCAGCCTATAAGAGACGCACTGGTCATTTTTTAACTGATAATTTAAAAAAGAATAGGGTGGTAAAATCGAAGCAACTACTGAAGCGGTACGCAAAGGGAGGAAAAATTTTGTTTACGGATGAGAAAATCTTTACAGTTGAGCAACATTTTAACAAACAAAATGACCGTATTTAGGTATGCTCAAAGCTCTAAGGAAGCTTCCCAATTAGTCGACAGAGTGCAACGTGGGCATTATCCGACTTCAGTGATGGTTTGGTGGGGTGTTAGCTATGAAGGAGTGACTGAGCCATATTTTTGTGAAAAAGGTATCAAAACATCGGCACAAGTGTATCAAGATACCATTCTTGAGAAGGTAGTTAAACCCCTTAACAACACCATGTTCAATAACCAAGTATGGTCCTTCCAACAAGACTCAGCGCCGGGTCATAAAGCTCAGTCCACGCAGTCTTGGTTGGAAGTGAACGTTTCGGACTTCATCAGAGCTGAAGACTGGCCGTCGTCTAGTCCCGATCTTAATCCGCTGGATTATGATTTATGGTCAGTTTTAGAGAGTATGGCTTGCTCTAAACGCCATGATAATTTGGAGTCCCTAAAACAATCCATACGATTGGCAGTGAAGAATTTTCCCATGGAAAGAGTGCGTGCTTCTATTGATAACTGGCCTCAACGTTTAAAGGACTGTGTTGCAGCCAATGGAGACCACTTCGAATAAGCTTTTTATATTTTGAATTGTTTTTTATTTATGTATTAAACTAACACACTGTAAAAGTAATAAATATTATTTGCAATAAAAAAAAATGTTTTTTCTTCGTAACAATATTTATGGCTAGACTAGGTATAACATCGCGCTACGACTAATAGGAGCGGAGTAGCGACGTGAAATGTTGCAAAAACGGGGAAAATTTACGCATACGAAGTTGCGCGGGACAGCTAGTTAATATTATAAAGCTGAAGAGTTTGTTTGTTTGACGCTGTAATCTCAGGAACTACTGGTCCGAATTAAAACAATCTTTCCGTGTTGTATAGCCCGTTTATTGAGGAAGGCTATAGGCTATATAACTTTACGCTACGACCAATAAGAGCGGAGCAGCAATGAGAAATGTTGCAAAAACGGGGAAAATTTACGCAGACGAAGTTGCGCGGGACAGCTAGTCTAACTATATTATAATTATATATATATAGCTTACGCTTATTATTCTGTAATTTTTTATAGGTAGGAAACAGAAATTCAGAATTAAAGATACAATTTCTTTTAAAACGGCTTAAAATAAAAAAGCCGATTTGATTAATTCTGTAGGCCTCACTGTACCTATTATTTCCACATTCGAAATGATTGGTAAGTACCTACAAACCTAGAACTGACCACTTCTGGTTCTATTTCTAGAATATGCGTCCCGCTTTTAAATTGGCACTCAGTATCGTGGGAAATACTACATTTAAATCAATCAAATGTTTTGATATGTTTAGTGTCGCCTACTCGGCTCGTAACATAAATGATCTAATATGGAAATTGCGGGGGAGTTGTTTACCTACGTATAAAATGCATTTTACCTGCTTACGTGCTCTGTAACTATTGTGTTGGTAGGTGATTGAGTCATAATTCTGATGATTTATATCGTATGTAGACTCACTATGTTATACGAATTTTCGCTCGTGTTATTCGAGCAATAGATTTGAAATTACTTGAAGAAAAATGTTGCATGTTAGTCTGCGACATTCGAGTTTGTGATTCACAGTTAGTACTAAAGTTTGAGGTTAGATTATGAGTGTAGGTAAGTATAGTTAGTAATTCTAAACGTATGATATTGATAACCGATTGAATCAGGCGTAAAGTAGATTATAAGGGAGGGATCCCACCACCCACCCTCGATCTGTGAATCACCACGATTGAAGTAGTAAGTAAATGCCCTTAATACAACAATCGAAATAGATTGACAGACCGCACTCAAAAAGTCCTGACCTGCAACAAAGAAAATTAGTGACAGGTACTCTTACCAAGTCGAATGGTAGGCACCTCCGGACCCTTGACTTGCAATATTCCGCTTCCACGAAGTGAAACTTCGACACGTGTTTCGCCTCTACACGAGGCATCCTCAGGACTGTTTGGCACCGACTGAGATTCAGCTCAGTCGGTGCCAAACTGTCCTGAGGATGCCTTTTGTAGCCATTTTGATTGTTGTATTAAGGGCATTTCCTTACTACTTCCATCGTGGTGATTCACAGATCGAGGGTGGGTGGTGGGATCCCTCCCTTATAATCTACGTATGATATTGTTCAAAAGTTTATATTTATACAACTTTTTTACTTTTCTATATTCTTGTGTTTTTTATGTCATCGCATCGCGTTGCTTCAGTAAACGGCTTCCTGAATATTCTTCATTGAAATCAAATTGCACACGTTTTATCAATTGTACCCACGTACACAAACAATTTTATTACGGACATCTTAAGTACCTATTCAAAGAAGATTCGATTCTAAAAATCTTATCGCCTATCTGTCAATACCGTTGTTGATAACGTTACTGACTCGGAAAACATTAAGATTGTCTGTAGGTATGCTCTAGGTTATCTCTGGGTGAGGCAAGTTTAATAGAAACTAACTTATAGAACACAAAAAAGATTTTACAAGTGATAAGAAATTTCTTCTTTGTAATTTGTTCAATGAATTGCTAAAGACCCCACAAATTTCAAAAGAATTACATTCCTAAGTATGATAAGACGATGAAGTTTCATAGAAATGGAATTCTTTTGTAAACCTGGCACTTGCTTTATTTTTAAGTGAATGAAATGAAAAATTAGGAAGTAGGTATGACGTTTTAAACCCGATAGGGAAGGAGATATGAGGACGACTATCTGATTTAAAGTAGGATATTTTTATACCAGTTTGTAGTAAGTAGTCGTTTACGAGGTATACTTACATATATTCATGACTAGATTCCGCCCGATTAAGTGAACTGCCATTCCACACTTAGGTTTTAGGCTTTGTAATGCCTACATTATAACAATTATCTGTGTACCAAATTTCAACCCAATCCATTCAGGAGTGTGAGCTGTGTGTTGGTTTAACAGTCAATCACAGTTTCCTCTTATGCCTCTTAAATATACAGATAGCTGATCCTCGCAACTTCGTCCGCGTAACATGAGAGGGCTAGAGAGAGTGGGCACTTACAATCCTATCAATGATAAAAGGTACTGAAATTGACTTGAGAACAATTAAAACAAAATTTGGTACCTACAGTGCTAATTTAAAATAACGGGGACGAAACCAGGAAAAACATTGTTTGTACGGTTCAATTCAATTCAATTCAATTCAATTCAATTACTTTATTTGCAAATATGGGTACAAATTAAGGTTGTAATGGGCAATATGATTTTTATTATTAACGTTAAAAGTATAACTATT
The DNA here is from genome assembly GCA_945859575.2 of Herminia tarsipennalis. Taxonomy (NCBI): domain Eukaryota; kingdom Metazoa; phylum Arthropoda; class Insecta; order Lepidoptera; family Erebidae; genus Herminia; species Herminia tarsipennalis. Next base: position 16,512,700 of record OX243840.2, read on the forward strand.
TTAGTACACAGTAAGAGTGAACAGGATAATAGAGGAACGCTGGGTGGCTACGATACGATACTGCGGTCTTTTAAAAATAAAATATAGGCATATAATAATATTATGTAAATATTTGTGTGGCGTACTTTATATTTTATAGTAGTTTTACATAGGTATTAATATATTATTATACTATGTATATATTAAAAAAATGTTGTGTGCCCCTGAACAAAGTTAAAGTTTGACTGCCTCTATAATATATATGTATTTAGAAATATTTAACTATGTTTATCAGTTGTCTGGTTTCAATAATACAAGCTTTGCTTAGTTTGGGATCAGATAGCGTTGTGTGAATTGTCCCAAGATATTATATTATATTATATTACATATATTATATTATATTGTATTATATTATATTATATTGTATTATATTATATTATATTATATTATATTGTATTATATTGTATTATACTGTATTATATTGTATTGTATTGTATTGTGTTGTGTTGTATTGTGTTGTGTTGTGTTGTGTTGTGTTGTGTTGTGTTGTGTTGTGTTGTATTATATTATATTATATTATATTATTGTAAAGTGATTTTGTTGCGTAATATTTTAAAACTATGATATTTCCCAAGATAGATTATTATACCATGTTTATTAAAACACTTTTGCAAATACATAATTCATTATTTTTGAACAAATTTGATTACCATAAAAAGGTCAAACTTAATCGATTGGCATTTCCTGACGCGGACTTTTTTTAGAACTTTTCAAGAGGAACAAATCCTTTAACCGTTTACGCAGTGCGTGCACCGTGAGATTATCGCGTTTAAACAAACAAACTCTTCAGCTTTATATTATTAGGTATAGATACTGGAATAGTTTCACTTTATCAAATATTCTTGGTATTTTCTAATCAAACTACATTACATTTTGGACAACAAAATGTAATCTTTTCTAAATATAGTTGCTTATAGATATGAAGTAAGTAGTAGTGTTTTTATGTTTCATTTGGCACCAACTACGTTTATTTATTTTTTAATCGTTTATTGGGTCAACAAATAACTATACATTCAAAATATGTAGTGGAATTACAATTTTAGTGTTAATCAATGTATAACCACAAACCGTTCTATAATATTTTTGCTGTTTAGCTACTTTGTATTCTTTTTTAAAGTCGGTAAACATTTCTCTCTTTTTAGTGAGTCGTTTTATATTTATAATATTTGTCCTGCGCAACTTCGTATGCGTAAATTTCCCCCGTTTTTGCAACATTTCTCATTGCTGCTCCGCTCCTATTGCTCGTAGCGGGATGTTTTATAGCCCATAGCCTTCCTCGATAAATAGGCTATCTAACAGTGAAAGATTTTTTCAATTTAGATCAGGAGTTCCTGAGATTACCGCGTTCAAACAAACAAGCTCTTCAGCTTTATAATATTAGTATAGATAAGTTACAACAGCCTTCTAATCTCAGTTTTACAACATTTTGGTTTCCCGATGCAGGGTGTTAATTGTCAAGGAGTTCATCTGGTACTTCACCATCAACTTTTTTACACTATTATGTAGGTATTGTGGCTATTGTACATTAATCCGTAACACCTCTTTTATAGTATTTATTTTTAAAGACGACTCCTGCAGTGGGGTACAAGCCCTGTGTCACGGTAGACTTTACAAACATACAAGTCACGGACACAAAGTACACCCAGACCCGGAACAAAATTTGTGTATCCCATGATCAGATCCTGACGTGGGGAAAAAACAAAGTATTTTTTTTAAATATCACATGACGGGCATAAAAAAAAATGAAAAAGGGGACTATGTAGAAAGTAGACCAGGTGGATATATTATGTAGGTATATTATAACTACGATTGCACACCATCTTGTTGAATTCTTAAGCTGATGTGCCCCTCATTGCGCATTTATATTCTAAATGCATCCAAATAGCGAAGACTCAATTATTTTATGTCGAGTCCATAGACTTAGAATATATACCTACTAGTAGGTATATTTGAAGTCTATGGTAGAGAGAGAGAGAGAGAGAGAGAGAGAGAGAGAGAGAGAGAGAGAGACCACACATAGGTAATGGCAATGTTTCGCAAAAATCTAAACTTTCCCGATTTAGAAACAGAGATAAGTACTTATTATTAGGCAATATAAACCTACATACATCTTTGTTGAGGTACAGCTAGTTATAAAAATAAACTGGTACGTAGGTAGGTATTAAAAACATTTCGCCATTGGTATTTAGGGCACATAAACAAGTGAATTGTCTTTCCAAAGAAACTCACAGAGATTTATTTATTTTAGAGATTTTAACCTATCTATTTAGGTATACCTAAATACAATTTATTATACTACTTTAGAATTTTAGGCACCAATTAGATAGATTGGTGAAATGGAAGTTAAAATCTTACTTATTTTGAGGTAAGTATATTTGATTAGCTCATAATATAGTTTTGCTATTTGATATGTGTAATGTAATGATTAATGAATAATGATTTACTAAGAGCAATTTTTCATCAAGGTTTTTTTCTTTTATATATGGAAAAATAAATAGTTTTGGAAATTTGAACAATCGTACTCATAGTTTTGCATATCATTGTGGTATTACGTATCATTTGGGTTTTTTTCATTACGTTACCAGTATGTCACACTGTGTTGTCATTTGTTCTATGACTACCCTACCTACAGACTTTTGAAAATTATTAATTAGGAATTTCAAGTGAAGTTTTTCCTGATTTTTTAGTTGTTCCTAATATATTCATAAAACAATTAAAAAAGAAACCAGACAAGAGCATGTAGGACCATGCTCAGCTGTTACTACAAAGAAATATATTACATATAAAAAAAAAACTAAATGAAAAAGTGCACCAGCAAAATAGCGTATCTTCATGGCTCTTACATCCTTTTGGTAAGAGTCGTAGTTTTTAGGCAATAACCCAAAAGTATCCGATCATGTGGAAAATAATTTTAGTTGAAAGTACAGAAACGTTACCTTTGCAATTTATTCACATAAATAATAAATTTTATCATATTTTTGGCCTTACTTTAAAAGATACAGGAGGACACAATTTTTGCAAATTTTGGAGGGATTATTACCAAAAATATTCACTTAATCAAAAACGTTTCTAAGACACCTTTAAATGTTTTTAAAATTCCTGTCGAATGATGTGCAACACTTAGATGTTTGCTGAAAAAATATATTTTCAGCTTCTCCATATATGGAGAACATGTAACAAACGTTGAAAAAAATCGCCCAGAAATAATTATATTTGATATTTAACTATTGAATTAAGTAGCGGCTTATACAAGACACACATGTACTCCGAATTTCATTCATAGGTATACATTGTGTAGTTTTGAAGTAGAATTCCTGTGACATACGGACGGACAGACAGACAGACGGAAGAACATGCCGAAACTATAACGGTTTCATTTTCCCCAGTTTAGGTAACCCTAAAAACCCCATCATGCAAGATAAAAAAACCTGACTATCTTCAAAACGACCGAACGGATTTCCATCAAACAAAACTGATAATTAACCAGTTAAAACCAGTTTTCTGATAAAAAAAAGATAGTCAAGTCTTCGCTTGGGCGCTATGAGGCCAGTGAAAGACAAATGGCACAGCAGTTTTTGTCAGGTTAAAAAATAACTTGAATAAACAAAGAACGTACCCACCTAATATAATCGGCATTCCTTATGTAGAGACGTTAAAGACTACACAGAATAATTATTGTACCTACTTCATTTGACGTGGCGGGTTAGAAAGGGTTATGAGACTAGCTAGGTCATACGACAATGCGGCGCCCGCCGGCGCACAAACAGATCTCTTGTTTTCTATCTCAGCCCAAGTTTTAAAGGAACATTGTAGTGGATTTATTGGTCAGTAAACCGACGAGTTGATACTAAATCTATGTTCCTGTTTTACTTTGTTATTAATTATCTTTACTTTGTTTATATACCCAGTAGAATAAATTTTACTAAAGCATGTTGGAAATCCGCTTATAGTTGTATAGGTAGGTACCTAGGTTTTTTTAGATTTATATATGTGCTTACATACTTTGTTATTTAAATTTATTCATTTGAAATAATTATTAGTACAATGTGTCTATTAATGTATTGTTATTTAATGAGAGATTAGCTAATGTAGTTAATAATATTGAAGAATTTATTCCATTAATTATATGTATATTTAAATATATATTTTTAAACAATGTATCTATTCATTATTAATCTATACTAAAGCTGAAGAGTTTGTTTGAACGCGGTAATCTCAGGAACTATTGGACTTGTTTTTTTTTTTTTGTTGGCTTTAACGACCAATAGGAGCGGAGCAGTAATGAAAAATGTTGCAAAACGGGGAAAATTTACACAGACGAAGTTGCGCGGGTCAGCTAGTAAGTCATAACATTATTAGTAATAATATTACAATTGATTTGTATGCTATTGTCAATAGTTAAATAGGCTTGAACTGACATTATTATACTTCAACATCTGTTTATGTATACCCGTTTATTTGTATTTAGGTGTAAAACATAAATATAAGGACGTACTAGTGCCTATAATAGACTGAATTTGAAAAGTAACTGAACCTTTAGATATTTTTTTAAAATTGCAGTATTCCTATGCATTATGTTCTTTATTTTATCTATCGGAAACGAATAATAAATGGGCTACTTATGTATGTTAGGTACTTGAGATGTATCGGACTCGAGTAGGTAGAACTTATACTATCTATATTTAGGTATTCCGTTCCTAACCAGTAGTCCTAGTTACGCTCTTTCCAGGAAACGAATTTAATATTTATTTCATTTACTAAAACTATTATATAGCACAGGAAGTTTGGATCGAAAGTCATTTTTTTGCAAACAAATGAGTTGTATTGAAGCTGGTTCTATTCCAGAGCCAGCAACATCCCTACCTACCATTACTGATATAAGTTTACAATTATTGATCGCGTTACGTTTAATTCCGCGTCATAAATTAGTCAAGAGTATCTTTAATTTGTTTTATTTGTACGCCTGATAAATAGTAACGGGCAAAATGTAGTTAGAGTGTGCATTGTCGACGTAAGCAACACGGCGCTACATTTGCACGACAGGCCATTCAAACAAATGAATATTGAACTCAAGGAACACAGGTTTAAAAACATAGAACATTAAAACAAAAGCTTTATTTAGCCTCATATTATTTAGAAAAAGTGTCAGATTAAATTAATAAAGTAGGTAAATGACCAATAAAGTATGAAAAATGAATCTAATTTAATTACTAACATAAATACCTACCTACTTCATATGTAACTATAACTAATTTCTTAACTATATTATAACTATTATTCAGTAGGTACCTAGGTACCTACTGAATAATAGTTGAGGACATACGAGTGAAAACATATTCCAGAATATTAAGGTCGGCGGCACGAGCTCAATCCAAACGAATTTATAAGTCGGTTAATGCCCACACGGTCCTGCAAACCGGACATGTCAGTCTTGCGCGGACGCAGGGAAATTCAATAAAGAAGAAATATGACACCGGCTACTTGCGTCAGAATTTGTGTACTTAACTACCTTGTCTTACAGTATTCTGTGACGTGGTTGTCGTTAGGGGCAATGCTCTGTCTACATTCTGGTCTCAGCTACTTACTAAGTATTAAAACGTAATCCGTAGGTTGCAAAAAACACTGTCTATTGCTGTCAGAGGTAACGTATTATCTATTCTTTACAGAGAACATTCAGGTCAGACTTCATTATGAATATTGAATTGGATTCATTCCAAAAAGGCTGACCTTGTGTGGCAACATAACAGTTATCTCGAGAGGCGAAAAACCCTGCAGTAAAACACAAAAAAACTGAAAGTAAATAATAATAAGAATTTTAAACATCACAGTTCGAATATTACTGGCCTGATTGAGTTATTACGGCCGTACACTCATTAGGTATGAGTATATAGCAACCAATCTGAATGAATTTGTATAAAAATTATTTCTCTATCAGATTTTAGGAGATATACAGTCACACGGGAAACAAGCCGGTCGCTGACTAGTTGATTTCTTTTTCACTTCCAAAATGCTGAGCAGAAGTGTTACAAAAGCCAGTTTTTCTATACCTAACTAATCCTAACCACCGTTATCTTAACGTTTAAGTACCTTGCTACGTTCTACAACTATATTTTTTATGCCTCTGCCTTCCATCCTGTTTCGAATGCATTGACTGTTTTGTCGCGCTTATTAAGTGTTCATAAATGATAGATCAGAAGACAATCAGGAGCCCTATTCTATTTATAATAATATATATCAGAAGGTACAAAAAACCCTAGAGATAAACATTCGTTTAGGTAGATACTAACAGCCTACGAATCAAATTTTCTTGGGTTTAGGTACCTAAGTATCTGATAATGATTTAGAATATTCTTATAGAATTAAAAGAATTCTAAAGTTTTAAGGAAAACGACGGCATAGTTCATGTTTCAATGAAGAGTTTTAGCAACAATAATTGGGCAAATGCAAGTCGGGTCACGATGTAGGGTTCCGTAATCCTCTTGTAATCAATTTTTTGTTTCATACTTACAACGATATACTTAATAATAATTATCAATGGAATTTGTACGAAAATGCTGTTGCTTCTCATTTGATCAGCTGTTACTTACTCTTAAACTTGTAAAGCCAACTTAGCTATGGTAGTTTTCCTTTTAATTTCACTACATACTACTACCGTCTATTTTTTTACATACCCAACATCATTTACCTGGCACGGGGACACACACACTAGACTCTAACAAAAGATTGCACTTTAAAGCTTATTATTTTACAAACACATATTACTTACGCCACAAACACCTTGTCGGCGTAAGTAATATGTGTATTCATGCAAAATTACAGTCTTCTAGCACTAACAGTCTCTGAGATAAGCTACGGACGGATGGACATGGCGAAACTATAAGCGTTCCGTTTTGCCATTTTGGCTACAGAACCCGAAAAACCGCACTTTTGGATTTAAAAAATTGATTGTTCAGATTAGGTAGGTAGGTACTTTCGCGTTAACCCTGCCAATGGTAAGGTTTGTTATAAAAGTTGTGTATTTGTACATTTAATTTGTAAAAATAAACCACAGCAAGATGGTACAACCTTATGTCTTTTATTCGTTTACAAATTTGGAAGTTTGTATTGTCACTACTATCTTAACATGAATAAAAAAGTAGTTGAAGTCCTTAAGTAGTATGAGGACAGAGAACAATTACCAAGTGAGACATGTTGTAAGTTATTAAGAGTCTGTACAATTTCCGTACGTATCTCTTAAAGCCTGTCTGGACGTGCGGATGTGAGAGCAAATTGAAAGAAACTTGCCGAGAAAAATTGCAAGTAGAATGATCTATATTGAACTTACTAATAGAACTAGTTGACTGCGTAAGGATAGCGACTCTGTGGCGCGGTGGGAGTGTGTCCGACTGCTACGCAAGAGGTCGTGGGTTCTATTCCCACACGGGACACCACTTTGTGTTATCCACAAATTGTTGTTCTGAGTCTGGGTGTAATTTGTGTCCGTGGCTTGTATGTTTGTAAAGTCCCCCGCGACACAGGGCTTGTACCATACTGCGGGAGTCGTTTAAAAAAAATCATGACTGTTTAATTTTCTCGGTTTCTTTTTGAGTAGGTACACAAATACAGACAAAAACGTAGGGAAGTTTGATGCTAGGTGGCACAGGTGCTACGTGTAAGACTTGTAACTTCTTGGTCTTCTCCTTCTAACCTCATATTCTGATCGCCATGTCAACCTGTCACGGACTACCTATAGATAAGTACCTCTGCCTACTAATTACTTGCCCTTTATTTTGACTACACTAATACAACTGCTATGTGGTTCGTCTTAAATCAATAGATTTTTAAGAAGAAGAAAGTTAATTCAGCTACTTTTTAGTTCTAAACCCTTATAGTTTTGTCCTGTTCGTCTGTCTGTCCGACCGTATAGATATCACAGGCATTTTACTCAAAGACTACACAATGAATATTGATTAAATTATGTAAAAAGGTGTCTTGTAGTAGCCGCTACTTAGTTTGAAAGCTAAATATTAAATGTAAGTAAATATTTTTAGGGAGGCACTCCATACATTGTAACGAATATAAAAAAAAAATATTGAGCTAATATCAACGTGTGGCACATCATTTGTCATTTGTCAGGTCTTTAAAACCATTCTGAGGTTTCTAATAAACTTTTTTGATTAAGTGAATGTTTTTGGAAATAATCGCTCCGAAAGTCGGATTTTTGAATACGGCAACGACTCAGGAACCCTACACTGGGCATGATCCGACATGCTCTTGCCCGGTTTTTATTTTTTGCTTTGCCCTACATTTTGGCTTTTGTCAGTCTAAATTTTGGTACATTAAATTTAGAAATCCATTAAATTGTTTGGAAGTTTACGTTGTACTTACTTACTTATTTACATTCCAAATGCTCATTTAATTAAAGTACATAAGCGGAAGGTATCCCTTTATCTGTCATCAGAATGAGTTTAATTAATCAATTCGGATCCCAAGTCATTAATTAAAAGAACGCGTAATACCGATTATGACAATCACTTCAGCATTAATTAGTCTTGTAAAACTGTTAAGTAATGATAAATTGAGCCAGCCACAAATAGTAGACGGGCTAATTCTGACCCATAGCTTAAATAAGATTGACATGGCTTATTAAGATCATCAATGAAACGACCTCGACTCATTGTTATGTGTCGGAGGCAACCTAATTAATACGAGACATTCGATCATAGACCACACGTACAGTGGTAAAAGTCAAAGTGGGGTCTTTATTCACTGTTTTTTTTTTATTTCGCGGCATACCCGCGCATGCGCGATGAATTTCTTAGCGCAGCTCTCTGTATACCATTATGTCAAGATTTTGACAGTTAAAAGCGCGGGCTTGACGCGAAAACGAAAAAAAAGATAGTAAATAAGGACCCGGTAAATAAATTATGTCTTAAGAGTTAAAGAAAATTATAGGTTAGTACAAATTCTTCTGCAAATATATGTTTAGGTATTTTTCGTTGTTTAGGTAGGTGCGGGTTACTTTACATAATTCATAGCCCAAATAAATTAATGTCTAAGTAGCTATTAGTTTTTAAAATTGAGCGACTTCAACAAGAAGACGCATTTAGTAAAAACAACACGTCATCTATGTTAAAGATGATCCACAAACAAACAATCCAAGTCTAAAGTAATACCTATGCGCACACTGTTTGTTAATGAGCTACGATCTATTCAACCTCTTCGTTTCGTACAATGTCTTCAAAATACATACTTATTACAATCACGATTAGTATTCAGCTATTCACATACGGTTTTTACGTCTACTCAAATGTATTTAGCCTTACATGGATTTGTAGTGCTATTATTTTGCCATATTTGGTTGGTAAAAGGTGATTAGGATCGCGAATGGGACATAATGCGAAAGGCACATTATGCGAACGGGACATTTTCGGCAGGCCTAAACGCGAATGGGCCCAAACCGTCCCAATCCATTGATGCCTACCTACAACCAATTTACTTCATTTAAGGGAATTTGGCTTTATTTAACACTAGCTGACTCGTGCAACTTCGTATACGTACATTTTCCCCGTTTTTGTAACATTTTTCATTGCTGCTCCGTTCCTATTGGTCGTAGCGTGATGTTGTATAGCCTATAGCCTTCGTCGGTAAATGGGCTATCTAACGGTAAAAGATTTTTTCAATTCGGACCAGTAGTTGCTGAGATTATCGCGTTCAAACAGACAAACAAACTCTTCAGTCCCTTTTTATTACTGACACTATACTATATTTTTAAAATGTAAAATATGCGATTATCCAAATATTGTGGATATATCTTGTCGATTCAAAAACTTTATTTTAATATGTTCTTTAATTTGAGGGGAGAGTTTACCATATCGACGGAATAAACATTATATGGTTGACAGGTACGAAACCCATGAACATTTTGTATGGGAATATTATTTTCTTTTATTTATTTTTTTGTCAATTTTCCAATGTTTTTAATGCCTTATATCCTATTCCGGATGAAGACAAATCTAAAAACACAAAAATCATACAAATTGGTCCAGCCGTTCTTGAGTTATAAGTAGTGTAACTAACACGACTTTGTTTTATATATATATATATATAAATAGATATATAGATGTAGGTACCAATATATTGTCTAGCTAAAACAAAAGATTGTAGGTATAGTTAAAACATCGCTAACAACGTTTATATACCTACCTACTCATAATACTTATACCTACACTGTTTAACGCTAAGTTAATATCTGTATCTATAATATCTTGGGACAACTCACACAACGCTAACTGATCCCAAACTAGGCAGAGCTTGTACTATGGAAACCAGACAACTGATAAACATACTTATATATTTCTAAATACATACATATTATAGATAAATAACACCCAGACACAGAATAAACCATCGTGCTCATCACACAAAGTTTTATCCTGGGTGGGGATCGAACCCACGACCTCTTGCGTAGCAGTCGGATACACTCCCACCGCGCCCCAGAGGCAGTGTGTGTTAGAAACAATCAACAATCTTTTGTTTTCTTTTATTGAATTTTATTTTATGTACTAAGTACAAACAGAGATAAAACTTAAACCTCTTTCATTCGACATTGAGAAGTTTAACCATACCCAGTGTTCTGTGGGTTAATGGTGAAATATTTATATTGTAAGAGTCTACCTATTTTATCTCATGATTTCTTGCCTAACGAGAATGACATACAGTGTTATGGTGAAGCCCGCGACGGAGAAGCGTGCAAATTGATTATCGATATACCTACTCGTAGGTACCTACCTACCTACTTAGTTAACGTAAATGTGATTACCGTCAACTCCATTGAATCTTAGACATATGAAGACATTCGACCCGACCAGACAGGCAGGCAGGCTTTAGGCAGTTGGGTAGATGACTACATTAACAACAAATTATTTTACACTATACAGGAAATAGCATTTGCAAAATTATTCTGGAAAATAATCTTTCTCTACAATTTTACGTTGTCATGAATTTATAAACATGAAAACAAATATTGAAACTACATGATTTGACCATACAAAAGAATGACGTCATCGTTTTGTATTTCGTATAAATTAGTAAGAGGCGCATCGTTTTGACGTTTCTTAAAAAGATACTGTTTTGACTTGTCAGTCATCTACCCTGTTCGGTCGATATAATGAGTTTGACCTTAGTAGGTATGACAACTGGTCTTGCCTAAGAATATCGGAACATCTGTGCTTTTTAACGAAGAAATGGAAAGCATTGAAAGCATTCAGGGCAGTTGTATAAACCATCAGACCAAACAAACATAAAGAAGGCAGGAGTTTTACGACATTTGTCAAATACTTACCTACTAAGTATAAGTAGGTAATAAATAAGTAATTGGAACAAGCGTTAATTTTAGTAGGTATGTAATGTGTAACAATATTTTTGTTTTTTTGACACCGAGACCAAATATTAAAAAAAAATCTTTTTAAAGACCGTATGCTCCCAAAATTAAAGCGAAAATTGTCAAGTCGCGCTTTTGAGATTTACAAAACAAAGAAACAGTCAAACCGTGTAAATGATTAATTGTACGAATTCAAAAGTATGTATATATTTTGAGTGCGGAGACATATTATTATTCGATCGAACAAAATAAAATTCTACCTTTCTTCATTTTGTAAACAGTGTCGTAACTAGCATTTTATGCGCCGTTTGCGATTTTATACGCTCATACATAACTGCGCCCTTTGTATTGTCCTGGTGGTTATTTCTGCACCCCTACAGAGACTGCGCCCTGTGCCTGGGCACTGCTGGCACTTCCTAATTACGGCACTGTTTGTAAATAATGTTTTATTTGAATATGTATCAGTCTTCGCATACCTACCAACATTATTTCATCTCTGAAGATCCTCATAATCGGGTTGTTGCTCTATTTATAGTAGGCAACTATGAAGCCGAAACAACAGACTAACATTTTAAATACAACATCTAACAACGATGATTTTAATTGTGAAGTACAAAGGCGTATTAGAGAGTGTTCATATTGATTTGGTAGGCAGCTTACAGTACGACTATAACAGCGTGGGCGATACCTAATTCATAATTATCTAGAACTATTTCAAACTATAAATAGATACTGTGAATCAGCATCATATGATGTGGATTCACGTTATCGTAGTATGAAATGGCACTAGATATGTTTTCTTCGAAGCGGTAGGTCTGTTTAATGATTTTATGTAGAAACTGAGGTAAAAATAAAAATAACAACAACAAAAATAATAGTTGGTTGCGAAAAAGGCGACGAACTGAGCTATCATTTTCACAGCTGTAGAGCTGTGAAAATGACGGCTCAGTTCGTCGCCTTATTTTACATGTAGGTCCCTATTTCATGTATTTTTACGCCTTAATGTGTAAAAATACACGATATAGGGACCTACGTGTAAAATCCGTAAGACCAAGTATATGTGCAGTACTTACAGAAAATTTCGGAAAAATTGGTCATATTGCCATCAACTTAAAAGTAACTAAGAAAAAGAATCGTGATCTTCTTAGAAAATAAGGAAATTTGTAGCAATATAGTTAACCATGAATTAATCATTGTAGATAAGCTATTTTTTAGACATGCCTGCATGCATCTCTTTCATGTGTATCTTTTACAAACTCTCCTTAAATTCAGGCTCTAACATTTACCTACCACCGGACATTAATGGGGAGACACTTGACAATGGCAAACTACCCGGTCCTGTATGCCTTTTTAAAAAAAAAAAATTGTATATAGTTACGAAATTAGTCGGTTAGTAAGTACAAACATTTTAAATGTAACAAACAAAAAATAGTCGAGTTCGTCATGGGCACGGTATGTAATGTGTCACCTTGCGTCCCTTCGGTCGACACAAAATTATCACAATTACGTAATGCAACAATTATTGCGATGATGATCACGTCTGCATCGCAGTTGCCAATCGTAGGTATGTTTACGCTCAATATTATCTTTAGACGTCATATTGGGTGATCCCCAGTTTGCTCAGAGTTGTGTGACTTGTGTGTCGAATTCTAATTATAATATCAAACCACCACATTTTCCATAGATTGACAATTCTTTTGGTTTTGTAATTGGTACCTACTTACTGTAAGTATTCGATTAAACTGCAATGTACCGTTCTTTTTACTGACAAGCAAATTTAAATTCTCTAAATTCAAATAGGTGTGCTTTAACAAAACATTAGATGAATGTCATAGCAGATTTTGAGAAAGACCGATTATTTATAACACAACTAACAGAAACTATTGCTAACCGGGTATCTGAATCGCCAAATAGATGTACCAACAACTAGTAAAGAGGAATCCAAATTTGATAGTGCTCTTTGTAACGTAGCTTGAAATCACTAGGTATTATATCTCTTAAACACATTGTGTGTATTAATTGTTGTTAATAATACCTGTCACGTCGGTTGTATAACGAACGTGACGATTATACACGATTTTAGACTACCTATGCTTAGACACATTTTGCATTACAAGGTATCTAGGTATCTACCTACTTTTTAAAATTAGCTATTGTTCTATCAGATATATTCAATCTTTTTTTGAAGTTGTTACGGCATAGGTACTCTTTGTAAATTACGTACCAAATTTCCACAATTTCTTATTTGTGTTTGACCGCAGAAAACTTACCTATCCCTAGGTAGATACTGCAAGTAGTTATGCAATAGTAATTAGTATAAACTTGTGGCATTCAACTTAACGTTACATTTCTATACAATTTTGGGAATACTAAATAGGTACCTACTATCTACCCAATGTTAATTGTTGCCTCGTACGTGGAAATATATACCTAACAATCATAATGGCGTGTAAATATTATAAGGTGCAGAGTTTATTTAAATAGGATGTTTAAAAGCCAATGCAAAGAGATGCTTATAGTAAACGAACAAAGAACAATGGATTATTATAACAAACCAGCTAGAAAGTTGTCGGACGAGTGACATTGTTATGATTTCATTGTAGGCTCTTTAGTTAAGTACAATATTTATCATTTAAAATGTAGCTTGACGATTGGAGATTCAATAGTTTGGTTAAATACAGACTAGTGGCGAATTTAGGATTTGTTTATCCGTGAAAATCTGTAGGCTTACAAAATTAGCGGGCTGAGGGACCGAAGATTTTGGTTTCAAAAGGCCCAACTAAGGGCAGGTTTCTTGAAGGAAATATAGGTACTTTTGGTTATTCTTACATAATATAAATAAAATGAAAAAGCCCCCCTCTCTCTTCGATCCGCCAGTATTTTATTTGCAATAGTGACCTAGTGGTAACAACCCGTTTGTATGTCTGGTTCAAAACCCAAGCTAACGGGCTCACACTTTGTATGATTTGTTTCCTCACCTTTGTTGAAAATCTATTGGTAAAGTAAAACATATCGAGAAAATCAATAGTTCGAAGTCGTGTGACATCCACCAATCTACACTGGCACCGCGTGGTTCATTACTGCCCATAGAAAAGGGAGTCCTCTTCGGGGGCTGTCGGAAGTTGGGAACATTTTAACTCCATTATTTTTATACCACTGAATGAAGAGCATGTCCCTGTCGTGAGCCTGATGTTTAGCGTCACGCTAGCCCATAACAGTATCAGCGACATCCAAATCCTTGTTTGACAAAAATCTGAATCTCACCGCACAGCGCTCCTCATTGAGACATTAGTTCGATCTTAAGCGTCACGCTAGCCCATAACAGTATCAGCAACATTCAAATCCTTGTTTGACAAAGATCTGAATCTCACCGCACAGCGCCCCTCATTTGATACATTAGTTCGATCTTAAGCGTCACGCTAGCCCATAACAGTATCAGCGGCATTCAAATCCTTGTTTGACAAAGATCTGAATCTCACCGCACAGCACTCCTCATTTGAGACATTAGTTCGATCTTAAGCGTCACGCTAGCCCATAACAGTATCAGCGACATTCAAATCCTTGTTTGACAAAGATCTGAATCTCACCGCACAGCACTCCTCATTTGAGACATTAGTTCGATCTTAAGCGTCACGCTAGCCCATAACAGTATCAGCGACATCCAAATCCTTGTTTGACTAAGATCTGAATCTCACCGTACAACGTTCCTCATTTAGACATTAGTTCGATCTTTAGCGACACGCCAGCCCATAACAGTATCAGCGACATTCAAATCCTTGTTTGACAAAGATCTGAATCTCACCGTACAACGTTCCTCATTGAGACATTAGTTCGATCTTAAGCGTCACGCTAGCCCATAACAGTATCAGCGGCATTCAAATCCTTGTTTGACAAAGATCTGAATCTCACCGCACAGCACTCCTCATTTGAGACCTTAGTTCGTAAGTCTCATTTGCCCAGTCATTTGTATAAATTATTATGTTATGTTACTTTTATGCAGTGATATAATAAATACGTGGATATTTTTTTGCCAAACGGTCATCGTTCGATGTTTATGTTGCTCAATAATGATAATGAGTTGATATAATGTGGTATATTTATCTATGATATCATCCAATAAATGTCTTCTACTATTACTATACAAATATTTTAAACGTGATCAAATTCTAAATATATATCATAGTCACGGTACCAATAAAATGTTGTCATGAAAATTTCGTGTAAAGGTGATGAAATTCAATAATTCCATTAAATGTAACTTTAAGTAGTTTGTAGGAAAATAAAATGTTATCAAAGCAGTTAAAAGGTATAGGGAAATTCTCTTCCGGATAACTGTGAAACCTTTTCAGTGATCAGGTTTTGCTAATGTATAAAATGGAATCACGGATTTATAAAATATTTTAAATGCGGTCGAAACGTCAGGTAATTTTAAAGTAATAAATGCTCATTAACACCTACCCGTATTTAAAATATCTCCTGCATGTATATTTCTGTAAAATTTACTTAAAAATTGATAAACTTTCACGATTTGTACACATTATAAAATTATATATACTACGGGTCTTAATCGCAGTCTACCCGTGACCACGGTTGCAATACGGTCGAAACGTCGGGCAATAAACAAGGTATTTTACCTTAAATTATTCACGCGATTAAGACCCGTGGTATATATAATTTTATAATTACTTAAGGAGGTAGGTACCTACCTACTTAGTATCAATATTCCGGATTTAAGCAATTTGGAAAGATCATCATTTTGGGGAGTTTGTGTAACGCGTATATGATCATAAATCGCGTACCATAATCGTTGTACCGTTGTATTTAATGACTCATCCATTAAAAATGTTGTTCAATAAAATTAAGTAAATAACTGCAGAAATATTTAAATGTAGTCATTACATCTAAATGGCTCGTTATTATAGATCATCAAGGTTCACCTTTTAGGTGTGGTTTTCTTTGAATGCTTATACCAGTCTCATCAAAATTATGAGTATGAAGATGAGTAAAGATTTATTTAGCGAACATATGACGTCATGCATCATTGACCTGCAGCCGAGGCGCTGAGTGCCGCTTGCCGTCGTCGTACTATGTATACCTTGTTGACGAAATTTTATATTTTAAGTAGGTACCTATTTGGATATTGTTAAGTAGATAGGACAACTTCTGTGGCGCGGTGGGAGTGTATCCGACTGCTACGCAAGAGGTCGTGGGTTCGAGCCCCACCCAGGATAAAACTTTGTGTGATGAGCACGATGGCATATTCTGTGTCTGGGTGTTATTTATCTATAATATGTATGTATTTAGAAATATATAAGTATGTTTATCAGTTGTCTGGTTTCCATAGTACAAGCTCTGCTTAGTTTGGGATCAGATAGCGTTATGTGAGTTGTCCCAAGATCTTATTATTATTATTATTATTATTACTTACTGACTATAGTAAAGACAATGTACCTAACCGATATATTTTCTAACCTAGAGGTCGAAGTCCTGGCACTTTGTGCTACGTTTACTCCAAGAAACAAGCATGTAGTCATTATTTATATTCTACCATACTTTTAAAATATTGTTATGTAAAAAACAAAACAAACGGGATTCCCAGAATGAACTGTTCTTAATGTAGTTCCAAAATATAATTTGGCAAGTTCTCAAATCCGTGTTTAATTGCTATTTAGAAATGCCTAACTCTGTGTAACAATTTTACGTATCTCGATATTGCGTTATCAACAATTTCCATACCTACCTATAATTAAAAAAAAAAAAAACGGTGTCTTGTGTAGAAATTTAGGTTTCTAATATTACTATAACCATTATATTAATAACTATGTTAATTAGTAGGAGTTAGTAGAATCCAAGTTATCGCTCAAGGCTGCGTTTATAGTGTTAAATGATAAAGCAAATATCCTTGAGTGCCGCGAAGTGCTGTATTGCTTTGCGTTAGATACGCAAAGCAATACACCTACCTATAAGTATTTTTGTATAATTTCCTGAGACTTTGTTCGAAATTACTTTTAAACATATAATTGCAAATCAAACCGTTAGCCGATTGCCGCCATGTGACGCCTCATTCAATCACAACCGTTAGGGTTAAACAACAGAAGGGATAAAACAATTAGTATATATCTCATTAAACATTTATTATTATTACTAGCGGACGCCTCGCGGTTATACCCTCGTAGTTCCTGTTCCCGTGGGAATACAGGGATAAAAAATAGCCTATGTCACCCGGGGTTAGTGTAGCTTCACAACGATGAAAGAATTTTTAATATCTGTCCAGTAGTTTCGGAGCATATTGCAATACAAACAAACAATCAAATCTTTCCTCTTTATAATATTAGTATAGAATATATAATATTAGTATAGATATAGATTAACGTATTACTAAACACGCGGTTAAATACTCACGTAAACTGCTTATTTTGTTCAATTAACTTGTAATATCATACATATTACATTACGTTACCTATTTATTTTATGTAAAATAAAATTGTCCCCACTATGTTATAAACAAAGCCTAAATTTAAATGTATAAGTACGTCCTTTGTAATTTGCCATCACTATTATGTACAATTATAGGTACCTACGATAAAATTAGATTGTCCAGTCAATCAATATTTCAATCACATGATCTGCATAGCCATAAATTCTATATTTAACGTATAAATATGTATTAAAATAACGCTACTGCGTAGGTAGATGCATAGACAATTGGCGACACGTAGGTATAAAGTACACATTTTACGACAGGTCACTCGCATTGGAATGGCATATGAAGGTACTCTATGCACTTGAAGTAATGAAACTGACTTAGGGTTCGTCTACTTCGAGTTTCCTTATTTATGTAAACCTATGTCTTTCAATAGCGCTGTGAGCGCGGGCGGCAGCAATCTCTTAATCTTACGAGTAGCTCTAGCAAACGATGTGTCGAAGCGATAAGGATAAAGATGTTTTTATACAATAAGATTACCTAGTAACTAAGTATACGGCCTGATGGTAAGTTTTTTTTTTTTGAAAGACGACTCTTGTTGTAGTTTTCAAGCCCTGTGTCGCGGAGGACTTTACAAACATACAAGTCACAAATACAAAGTACACCCAGACCCGGAACAGCAATTTGTGGATCACACAAAGTTGTGTTCCGTGTGGGAATCGAATCCACGACCTCTTGCGTGGCAGTCAGACACACTCCCACCGCACCACAGAGGCAGTCGAATAAGAAATAGATAAAGCGTCAATGAAAACAAACTACCTACTAGTACGACCAGGGTACTCTTTCTTAAGGTGGTCACTGCCATCCATTTGGAAGCCTTCCGAATAGACACATTTCGAATGGATTGACCTACGCAAAATTATGGCATCATTGACTATAGTTCCATCTGGGCGTTTTCTATTTGAACGTACGTCTTTCATTTGGACGTATCCAAGAAGGTTAGGTATACTAAAGATTGCTGTCAACACTATAAAGTTTCAGAAGAAGTAAAGAGATCAAATTTGATACTTTGTCAAGACCGTCTTTCTCCTCGTGACTATGGTAATCATGTGTTGACCAAAGACCAGGGCTGCGCCATAATCTCACAAAATTGACACTCATGCCGTGTGGTGCCGGCTTAAGAATAGTACAACCCCATCTCTACCCGTGGGTGTCGTCAAGGCGACTAAGGGATTTCACCCCGGAGGACAGGCAGCAGCGTCCTCTGCGTACTTAAAGCCTTACTGCGATCGCCAACCCGCTCGCCAAGCGTGGCGATTATGGCAATTACCCCCAGGATCTACATACTAGTAGGTTCAACTGGGGAGACCCGAGCCCAGCAGTGGGCCATCTTATGGGTTGATATGTATGTATGACCACTATCTCTGGAAAAAGAACGCTACTTAGTGGATACCTGTCAAAGGCCGCACAATTTTTTTTTCTCTTTCACGCTTTGCAGTCAATATTTACTTTATGGGAATGATTTACTTTATGAAAGGGATGGTACGGTCCAGGAATGCCAAAATACTATAAAGAGAAGATCGCTCTCTTTCTGCGCGAGACGAAAGCACACCATAGACACAATTACTATAAGTTTCTTGATTTGCCCACACACTGGCAATACGGATGCCTTCCAAATGTCGTGGCGTGATATTACGTTCATTTAGTCCAGCCCAAACCGACCGGCAGTTTGGTATTCCAAAATCGAACAACGACATTTTGACATTCACTATAAGTTATTGACAGACGTCCACGCCATTTGGATTGATCGTCAATGGGGCCCTTTACTTAACTACTGAGTCCTACCTCGGCAATGTTCTAAAATTTACTAATATCTACAATTTACCTACATAAACATAGAATATATTTATATTTATTCATGTATAGCTCCAAAGGTAAGTACGTCACTATTTCACTAGTTGGTAGGTAAATAATAAGTATGCTAAACATAAATGATCGACTGCTAACAATATTTGCATATATGGTTATGATTACATTGATGTTATGATGATTTTCGGCACATTTTACGTAGCTCGTGTACAAGTAGTGTAGATCTTGTACAATAATAAACTATGTTTCACAAACATGTATCTATACCTACTTGGTAGGTACTGGTAGGTGTTTAATTAAATAGATAATTGTTAAAATCCTGGACTACAAGACTACTCAGTTTTGTCGTCCAGGATTTAAACTATTCATTTACGCCAAATTTAGTTCAACTGTTTTACCTGGGAAATGTGCTATAAATATCACAGTCCCTTTAAAATTTGATTTCTCATTTAAGTATATTACCTACTCAGCAGTAAAGGTGGTAAAAGTTTTGATTTCGTGCTATTTTCTAATATAATTTTATTGTTCTATGCGATTGAGAAACTGTTTTCCACGATGTGACCTGAAAGTGGGACGAACTCACACAAAGGTCCGTATATATCGTAGTAAGCGGAACGAACTATTGCAACCGCCAATGAAATCTTGCATTAACTCGGAACAGCCGAAGTTATTTCGGGAAATCGCCTGGACTCACTCCAAAAAGCTGAGGGAGTTTAGAATCAAAATCACTCGGTCACTTTCCTCGTTGAGTCAATGACATGCGTAAGTAAGTTGTCTCATCCAGAACGTTGATTCTGTACGGAGAATATTCAAAGAAACGCCTACATAATTTTCAAATACGGGATGATGTATACGTATATTTAACGTGACGTGAATTAAGCGTGAGTTTCCTGAAAAATTGTATAGACCGAATCGGTGATTCAAATCAGATAAATAACACTACAAGGGGACAGAAAGCAGTCAAAGACGTTTAGTGAATTTAAATACAACTTATGAGTCAGATAGGTATAATTTGTACAGAACATACCTACATCGTCTTGCTACACTAAGTATGGTAGTATTTATTTACTTGGTGTATTCGCCTAACCTAACCACAATAAGCTAATGTTCGAAATTTGAGACATCCACCGGCATTTCAGCAATTTTTATATTAATGTTATATGTGTAAAATTTAAGTACATATTCATTTATATATTTCTCTTTCACGTTTCATAATGTACCTACGTTCTTCTCAAAATCGAAAATGTGTTAATTTTATCGGCGTTGGGAAAATAGGTTATGTTATCTGACTTGATTGATTTGACTAAATAGAAACAAATCGTATTTAGGTACAGCAGTACTCTTGTATTTCGTGTTAGTATTTAGGTAGATATAAAAACCTGTTTAGGCTACCCCATATGTTAAAATAACATAAACTCACTCATTATAAAGCAACACGGAAAATTTAAATCTCATTTCGATATCATTGAATTTTCAACTTTCTGACATTGGTAGTTTGTTAACGGAGACTTAATTTTTTGTGTTTGTAGTCCTCGGTAGCTACGTAAATTATATGCACATTAGATCATCATAAAACCAGTCCAGTCATCTTTGAGTACAGAACACAAGTCTTTATGAAATAAGTTTTAATATTTTATTAGATTTAAAGATGCGAAAACGCATTATATTTTATGTGTCTCAAGTTAGTTGCAGTCTGCTAGTGACACTTGTTTCCCTTGAATGTCTTGACATTGTTCTAAACAGGTAGGCGAGGTAAAAACTGGATATTATATTTACGGTGTTCTTAGTTAGGATATGGTGCGATCAGTGAATCGAGCAATCTTTGGTTTCTTGGAGTAGTAAACTTCTATAATATCTATGTATGGTTGGTTTTGTTATAACTTTGATTATTATTGTAATTAGGTATTTGGGTAAGCAGGTACATTATCTACTTAAAAGAAAGCGACGTATGTAGGAACAACATGAAAGTAATTCTCTGCTTTCTTGTACATCGTTATCTCACAGTGTAGCTACAGTCAAAGTGAAGAAAATCTACAAACGAATACCTAGAGTTTACTTAATCTTAAATTTTGACATCAGTTAGATTAAATTAATAAAAAATCATAAACTTATTATAACCTATTAAATTGTTATCGTTTAGTGTTATTAAACCATGATGGTGACTTCAGTTAAAAACAAACATCTGTTTTATTGACTATGGTCGACTCCTCTTAAGATAATGCACGTAAACAAATATAGCTCGAGAGTTATCATGAGTAGAACATTAGTTGATGTAAAGCAGAGCGACCTCCGAGGCGGGCAGATTCGTTCCGCTACGATAAAGGGATTAGTTCGTCACGCCGCGCGGCACTTGTAATATTCCTGAAGCTATACCTACCTAGTTTAGATAAAGTACCGATACTAAGGAAAATAATAGTATAGATCTGTACTGAGTGAACGTGGAAAAGTACCTGATTAAAAAAACGTTCCCTCGCCGCAGCCATACTTTCTGTTCGATGAGCATTCATATCTGAATCGTTAGGATCAGTATTCGTATCTTGATTATCCTCCTGCCGGACGGTTCCACCGTCAGGAACGTCCGTGGCGGGTGGCGATGATTGCACCAGGGCCTCTGCAGGCGCTGCTCTCTCGGAGCCGTCTTCCGCCATGGTCACCACTGTTTGCAGGGCTCCGTTTCCTTTTCCACTACTCACACCGTTACTTTTCTTGCTAACACCCTTAAGTCCTTTCGTTTTTTTCTTGTTCTTCGGCTTTTTCGGCGGCTTGCCTTCCGGGAAGCGTCCGCTGGCGCAGCACTGCACATTACCCATGTCGGTGCGCGCGCATGTCGCGGTTTACTCGGTTGGCGGGAGTCGGCTCGGTCGGTCGGTCGTTCGAAGCGTGTCGGCGTCGGCGCCGACTCGCAGAATGAGTGCGGCGTGAGAGTCCCCGGCGTCGAGACGCCGCCCACCCGCCCCGGAATATTCGACGTACTTCAGATTCACACTGACCGCCGATTACGCGGATGCCGTCCGCGAAGGATCGCACCCGAAAGCCAAACAGCGGGCCGGCCGCGCTGGCGTCATCGCGCGCCCCGCCTCCCGCGCGCCGCAAGGTCAAGGCGCGCTCATTGTTCCCGCTGATGGTTACTCTACTGGCTAGACGCGCATCGCTCCACTCAGATGCTCGACGACTATGCTAGGCGCCACACCACCACCACGGTTACCACGAACAATGTGCGCCGCACGGAGAGCCGTTATAACTGCTATCGATCACGCGATGTTTATGTTTGGCTACCACGGGAACGGCGCCGTACCTACTCAATAACGTCACGCCGTTTGCACACCCCTGACTTGCATATCGTTAACACCGAACGGCTGCCATAAAAAGAGAGTTAATTTTTGCACTGGCGGTTACGTGTCACAGTAACGCGAACGTGTAGTTATTTGTGTTATTAAACGCGGTCTGTTTTGTTACGTTGCGCGGGAGGTTGATAGCGCAGCGCCAGAGCTGCACGTGTCACATCCGTCGCCTAGTAGCCGTAGTAAATAAACCGCAGCTCGTAAATGAGATGCCGCGAGAAAAGGAACGTTTACCTACTGTATGTACTTGTATAGTATGCACTTACACAACACATAAAACTACGTATGCAATAAGTAGGTAGATAAGCTACTGCATAATGTGAACATGATTTCCTTGAGGAAATATATAGCTAGCGGGATTCTCTGCTAATTATAAACTATTTAATTTGTAAAGTAAGTAAATCAGTAACAATAGATATTGAGACATAAGAACCTGTCGAAGTACTTACTCTATCTAGGCTATCTATACTTTCAATAATGTTGAGCAATACGCAATCACTGTATGGGCTAGTAATTGAGTGATTAATAAAATCGTAAAGTGTGACTCCGTTTTGAGTCGATGTCGCAAGTACAATTTCAGCTTCGAAGACGCTGACATGTTCTCCACAGTCATGAATAACATACCACATATTACACCGTGATCAAAGGAAAACGTTATTTTTATTTATAAGTAGGTACCGAAGAATTGTTGCCAATATGTTTTTAAGGAGAATGTGGATGATTGGTTGCTTCGCAAAAGTAAAATATAAAAGGTTTACCTTACCCACGCCGGTATTCATAATTATGTCTACTTATAGTCCAAGAGGGTCGCGCCAAATATGCAAGTACTTTATAAAGGCATTTTTTTATATTATGTCACAATAGTTAAGAAGTACTAATAGAAGTAGAAATACCCCTCCGTCAGTCAGCTGGATTCCTTCGCGTTTGGCGCAAAGGCAGCTTAATGTTTTTCAAATGAAATAAATATATCGTGAAACTGCTTTCTAAAACTTAGAAAATAGTTTTCTAGCAGTATTTTAATTCAAAATAAGTTTTACATTTGTCAGTCAAGCAAAATTTTGTAAACAGGCGCGTGAGAAATGCGTTAAAGTTGTATTCTTTAATAGTGCTCGATCTGCGCGTGCCATCGAATGCGTGATCTGAAATTTTGTATATCCGGTGAAAAATATTATCAGAATAACAACATCAGTCATTCAGTATAAATCGGTAACAGATTCTGTATTCCAAATGCTAATGAATCCAGCTGACTGACGGAAAGTTATTTCTTAACTTCACTAATGTGACGTATTATAAAAAAATCAGCCTTTATAAAATACTTGCATTTTTGGCGCTCTTCGCCCTGTCTATTATTAATTCATGAAACGGTTAATCTGTATGGTAAATATCATAGAATATCGCGTATCGAGTTCGCGTATAGACATTCAAATTTTTATTATCGGTAGAGCTTTTATTCTTTTTCATCAACTCTATTTTGTACTACAAGTTTACAATGCAATTTGCATTTTAAGCCTGTAGAAAGGTAGAGTCTATGAAAAAAGAGACGTTATTAAGCTAGGAATCAATTTCAGTGACTCTTTAGTAGGTCCTACATATTCAATAACACTGACCAATAAGTTTTTGTGTAAATTTTGTTCACGGTGTGACAACGGCCCAAGTTCCAGTTTCCCAACGCACACCATATAATAAAACACGGTCGGCGCAGGCGCCGGCTGCCCGGCAGCCGAAACGCACGCTATTTATGATTTCAGATATGGAACGCGATTTGTCCGACACCGGTAACTGGGTCGATATTGTTTATTCAAAAGTTTACGAAAACAAAGTCCACTGATATTACACATTGGGTATGCCGTTAGTCAGTTGGAAGGGTATAGATACTAAGCACAGAACATTGAAGTATTAGCCAAAACTAAGTCTAGGATTTAATATTTGCTCTATTTGTTTTAACATTAAACTACTTAATAAAAATATTTAACAAGATGAAAAGTTTTCCTCCCAAGATGAAGAACAAATATTCTTCACATAGTTACATGAGGGAGGGAGGTATATCAATAACTAGCTGACCCGCGCATTTCGTATGCATGAATTTTCCCCGTTTTTACCACATTTTTCATTGCGGCTCCGCTCCTGTTGGTCGTAGCGTGATGTTTTATAGCCTATAGCCTTCCTCAATACCCAACAGAAAAAGATTTTTTCAATTCGGACCAGTAGTTCCTGCGGTTACCGCGTTCAAACAAACAAACTCTTCAGCTTTATAATATTAAGTATAGATATTTATTTTTGCTATTAAAATCATTGGCAAGTTGAAGTGGCAGTGGGCTGGCCATATTAGCCGAAGAACCGACAACCGTTGGGGTAAACGAGTTCTTGAGTGGAGACCGCGGCTTGGCAAACGTAGTGTAGGACGCCCTCAGGCCAGGTGGAGTGATGATTTACGCAAAACGGCTGGCAGGAGCTGGATGCGAGAAGCCGAAGATAGAACAAAGTGGCGTGCAATTGGAGAGGCCTATGTCCAGCAGTGGACTGCGATAGGCTGATGATGATGATGATGATTAAAATCATGTAGGAAAAATTGTATAAAATTTTTTGTCAGCTAACTTAGGCGATGACAGATCAAATCAAATAATTTAGGTACTGATAAGTTTTTCCCTTTTTGTTATGGAACCCTCAGCAATGTAACATTGTAGATTAACAATTTTACAATTTATAAAAAGAAATATCTTGGTACCGTTTAACTCTTGATGATATAAATACTTTTATTAACGAAACGATTGACGCATACCTAACTGTAGAAAATGCGTGTTGTTATTTGTATATTGTCCTATTTCTCTAAATTTAAACTTACCGTGTCGGCGTCACTTTCCTCCGTGGCTATGGCGACTCCTTTCTCTAAATGGCGCTCTGCGTTATCTAGTTCTCTGTCTAGTTCAGCAGCTTCTGATTCTAGATGTGGAGAAGACTGCAGCTCTTCTATTCCTGGAGACGGAGGGTCGCGTTCCGAGTGCAAAATGTGACGGGCTGGCATCTTAACTACCAACGGCCTGAAGTTTAGACGAGTTGATTCTGCTGAAAAAAAACAAGATTGTAAATTGTATTTTTGTAGTGCGTTAATACTTTTCTGCCCATTTAAGTATATCGGGTTTCGGGAGAAAAAGTTACATTGTTATTTCTTAAGCTACCTATGGAGGCAGCTTATGAGTTTATTGTCTGTTGAAACAATTTGACACGGAAATAAACGCGTTTAACCTAGGTAACGTATTTACCTTATGCTTGACGTTTCGACCGGGTTACACCGACCGTGGTCATAAGCTGACTGGGGGGGCGGGTCGGATTTCCCGTGTCAAATTGTATTTATAATGTAACGCGTAAGTTTAAATGTTATTATTGTCTGTTGGTTTTGAAACTTGGTGTAGACCAAGCTGCACCAAAACCAGCCGAAAATAAACTCTTAATACCGAAAATATTCTTAGTAGGTATCTATATATAGTTACATAAACAAACAGGAGGTTAACTACGGTTATCTGTTCCAAATATTTATATAAATATTTTATAGCTAATGCTAAAAATGTTTAGTCAACTCACAATCTATCCAGGGAGTCAGAATTAGAAATGTTTACCTACATTTCTCACAAAGCATTTATAAACGATGACGATCACCTGACCAACGTTTCCACCGTATAATTTAACTTTACGATCGTATTCAATATTATGAAGCAATTCACTAATGTTATTTACTTTAGTATGATTGTATTTAAAGTTCAAACGAATCGTGATGACGGATAATACAATTTTAAAACTCGTTATGTTGAATTATGTACGTCTTGTGAACTTAAGATGGTTATAAATTTGCCATTGACATGGTTCATCTAACATGTTACTCAATCAATAACCTTGGTTCAAACTAGCGATGGTGGTTAAAAATAACATGATTATCTTTAGTCGAAGTTAATACATACACATAAATTTACAAATACCAAACGGAGTTCACTAAAATATTTTGGAAATTTAAATATTTATATTTATAACAATGTATGGAGCACACTATTACATAATTAATTAGATCAATTATTAATAAAAACATTTTTTATTTGTGGAAATACTTGCCTTTAGGATCGTCTTTCTTCTGCAATTTCTTCATAGCCTCTCGTGCACTATGTAATGTTTGCGTAGCTGTTGACGATATAGGTCTAATAGAGACTCTTTGAAGGCCACTTCCCTGTAACAGTGTAGTCACCACTTTTCTAGGCTCCTCTCTTTCAGGACTGTTCCTGTATGGACGTAAAAGACTCTCGTCTTGATCGGCGTCAATATCTATGAAACATTCTTCAAATTGTTCAAAATTCTCAAGATCCGAATCTAACTCACTTCTTGAACCATGAGTTTTTGGGCGATAGAAAGAATCTGAATTTCTTCTGTAGTCCAAATGCTTTGGGTCCGGTGTAGAAAAGCTACGGATAACATACCCTCGTTGAATGGTCTGAGGCAATGTGCATTCAGGATCATTATGTGGGGCTGGAGATGAATAACTCCTCGGTAGTAGGCTTTTGGTGCTTTGTGTTTTGCGCTGTTGCTGCTGCAATGTTCTTGTTGATATAAGGCTTCTGCCTCTTCCAGCACTTTGTGCTAGCGGTGGATCTTTGCGACGCATAACTGTATTTTACTTGCAGTCTTCAATTAATTCTCTGGACGTGTGGAACTGTAAGGATCTGCCGATGAACTGAAGTACAGAATTGCATTGCTGTCACACGTAATTTTACTTTGTGATTTATGAATATTGAGTTCCACTAGATCGAATTACGATATCGTGTAACAAGGCCGGGTGCAACTAGATGATATATCATATGGTAAGCAACGGTGAACACGACCGACTTATGGATATATCTGTATACACATGACAATTTGATGTGATTAGCAGGACACTGGCTCACCCACGCTGAGATCCTCGATAAGATTCATAATTTAATCTTTAGTTCACGCTTGCACTGATTGCTGAGGTCACACTACTACATTATATCGTTTAAATTATCTGCTACTTATCATTAACACTTAACTCAGTTTAATTTCCTTATATCAAGTACTGATTGCTTACATTTCACACGCGCATTTAAACAGTCATCAAAACATCTTGTAATACTTATAAAAATATACTGAGAACTTGTTACGATATTTCTAATAAAAAAATGCTTTGCAATATTCAAGTGTATAAGGTCGAATCAACAAAAGGCAACTAAGCTTAATATTGAATGTAAGTAGATGAAGAGCCTTGTATACGAGTAGGCAAGTACAGTGGGCGGATTGCTTTCTCTTTCAAAACTAAGTCGCCATACGTGATTAAATATGTAACATCACTCGTGGAAAATGATTCATTTGAGTCGTTGTTCTTTTTTTTAATTCTTTAATCGCAATAGGGTGTGAATAGTCCCAACGTCGCAGGAAACTTTATAAAACCGGGCAAGAGCATGACAGACCATGTTCTCAGTGTAGGGTTCCGTAGCTATCACTACAAAGAAATGCGTAGTGCGTTTCTTTGTGATATGAAAAAAGACGATCGGAAAGAGTGCACCAGCAGAAGAGTGTATCTTTATTGCACTTACGTCCTTCTGTTAAGAAGAACAGTTTTTCGGCTATAACTCAAAGACGGTACATCCAATAATGTTGATAATAATTTTAGTTTAAAATATTTAATTGGTCAAACGGTTTCAAAGATAAAGGGGCACAATTTTTGCAAGTTTGATAGTAATTATTTCCGAAAATATTTTAAAAGTTTTTAGAAACTTTCGAATGTTTTTAAAAGACCTGTCGAAATATGCCATACGTAGATATTTGCTGAAAAAAAATCTGCTTCTGTTACATGTGTAAAAATATTTATTTGTGTTATTTAGCTATCGAACTAAGTAGTAGTAGTAGCGGCTCATACAAGACACCTTTATTCTAAATTACATCTAAAATAAATGCCTGTGACATACGGACGAACGGACATGACGAAACTATAATGGTTCCGTTTTTGCCTACGGTAGCCCGACAAATGAAACCACAAACACAAATGCCCGATTATTCGAACGCTCTCTCTTGGTAGATATCCCTGGCACTTATAGGTGATTAAGTAGCGTCAAAAATACTTTTACGCACGATAAATCCTTAATTATCGTTTGCAAATTCATATTTTTAAAATGGCATATTCTAAAGTGATACCTATACGTAGATAACACATTTATCTGAGCAAAATTCTAGTAGTAGGTCATCAAAACAACGGCCAAGTGTGTAGCGGGCCACGCACAGTGTTCTAGGGTTAGTTAAAGCACAGATAATATAATACTATACTAGTGTTAAAGACAACCATAACCGTCATCCACGTAGGTGAAGCCGCAAGCGAAAGTTAGGAAATTTATATTTAACTATTAGCTGTTATTAAGTTGTTAGCTGGTTTTAAACAACTAACAACCTCAACCTAAGTAAATAGACATGGATATCTAGAGATGCCCACAGTCAGAGAAGAAATCAGTGGAAGCGGCAAAAAATATAAGGAACGTCTACAAAAACATGTGAACGAATTATCAAGACACATGCTGGATTCACGTACAGATCATAACACTGATCGCCTAAAAAGATGGCAGATATTAAACCTAGACCAGAGAATGTGAATTCTTATTGACTAAATGGTGCCACTTATTGGAGTGCTACCTACAACCACAAGGACCTGGCACTTATCTGATCATGGCTAGACAGCCGATAGCAGATGGACAAAGGGGGAAAAAAAGTAACAAAGGACAACCATTTAGCTGACTGGACAGGGGGACATTTGACTCTAAAATAAAAATAATGGAATCCGAAATTTATGAAAGACCAACCAACTAACCCACTTAAAGTGATATTATTCTATACTTTATCGACGTAATTAATATTATGCTTATTAATCAAGCCGATAGACTATTTCCCTCTTTGAGCTAAGCCGCGGACAGACAGACAAAATATAAAGGTTCTATGTAGACTAGGGAACTTTAAAATTGGGTAACATTTCTAAGTCCTTTTCAAATTATAATAATAATAATAATATCTTGGGACCACACACACAACGCTATCTGATCCCAAAGCAGAGCTGTACTATGGAAACCAGACGACTAATAAACATACTTATTTATTTCTAAATACGTACATATTATAGATAAATTACACCCAGACACAGAATAACCTATCGTGCTCATCACACAAAGTTTAATAATTATAATTATGAACTTCTTTTCGCCAAAGTTTTTTCTTCATTGTTCTTTTCAAATAAAGGAAGGTACAATTGCTAACCCAGCCGGTGTTATTAAAGCCATGATAAACGTTAAGTCCAACGACCTTAATCGCCAATTGTAACAAGTGAATGAATTTGAAGTTTTTTGGAGTTACCTAATTGATGTTTTAGAAGTTTCCTCATTGGTATTCCCAACTTTAAGAAGTGTGGCTGCAGTAAGCTAATGTGACTTCGGTAACTAGGTAAGTTGGTTGAGACAGTTCGAAGGCGTTCATAATGTAAATGACAGTTAAACGACGTATTTTTAAAAATTCAAATCTCACCTGAGTGAGATTCGACATTCAAATAAAAGGTACAGAACAGATACTAATGGAATCAGGCGTCACGTGGCAGAAATCCATCTTGATCATTCATGTCAGGGAATACCGAAATAGATAGCTTTCACGTGGAAGCGGAATATTATCAACAAGGTGCTTGCCACTAGAGTTAGTACCAGTACTAATTTTCTTTGGGGTTACTCTTTTTTAGGCTTCCGTACCCAAAATGGCATAACAGAACCCTTTTATTTTCGTTTTCGTTTCCATCCGTCCGCAGCTGAGCTCAGAGATTGTTAGTGCTATAAGGCTGTAATATTGAATGGATACATATTGCTTACGCCAACAAAGTGAAAAAATAAAACATATTTTTTTTAGGGTACCTAAAAAAAATATTGTAAAGTGTAGATGTGATTTTTTTTCTCACCTAGGTACCCCTACCATAGATTTTTTGAAAAACGTTTAGGTTTTGTGAAAACCATTTTTATATTTAGAAATCGGTTTGTGAAATAAGTTTAATCAATAAATTTAAAAAATAAGCTTTAAAGTGCAATTATTGTTAGAGTCAGGTAGGTATGTGTAAAAAATCACGAAACTATCACAGCTATAACTGACAATAAAAACTCGCGGCCACTCTTTTCAAATTGCCAATTTTACAATGTTTGAATGTTTATAAACTTGATATGGGGGTAAGGTGCTGCGACTAATAGTAACAGCTGATCAAATGAGAAGTAATAAAATTTTCGTACAAATTCAATTGAAAGTTATTATTAAGTAGGTATAACGTTACAAGTATGAAACAAAATCAACAGAAAACCCATTCATCCGCCGCCTTCAATCATTTTAATTTACAGATCGATAGTGAGTGCTAGGTTCACTCCTTAATCTACCTTAGATATTGAATACGCTTGCCGTTACCAGTCCTAATAAAATACCTACTTACTGACATTTAATTCGACAAGTTAAACTATAGCACCATAGATAAACAAACTGTTGCAACGCGTTGTACAGAGTAACGGTAGTCGTAAAAAACTTAATGACCTCTATAAACCTACAAGTCCATCTTTTAAGACACAGATAAACTTATAAAGAACGAAGCTACGCTGAAGAATGCTACGTGATATCATGTCGGTTAACATAATTTGAACAGAATAAGAATATCTAGGCAATGGTATGTCCCTAAAAGAACAATATGTAAGCTTAATAATAAGAAAGTATAAAGCTACATCTTCCAAACAAATCTTAACAATTTCTGTATTTGTAACACAAGTTGGTGACAAATTAATCCGATAGAGATGCGAGTTACCAGAAAAAATCCAAATATTGTAGGGTAGGTAGGGGCACAACTATTTTCGTATTTTGAACGTATTGTTAGTAATCGCACCTCTTTGGTTGTACTGAATGTAACTGGCTGGTTTTATTACCCTTAAATGTTGACATTCTGAAGTTGCATTATATAAAAAAAACTAGTAACTTTTTCAAGATGTGACGAAGAAATTCGGTACATTTTAAAGTTTTATTACAAAAAAAAAATGTAAAAATGCGACGAACGCCGCGAATATAATTTGTGCGGTTTACGGACCTAATGCGGTATCAATATAAATAGCACAAATGTGGTTCAAGCGTTTCAAGTTTGGAAATTTTAGTATGAAGGATGAGGCTCGCTCTAGACGCCCGGTCACGGATAAAATTAGTGCCATCTTTAAAAAGGGGGGCAAAATCGACGTATTAGTTAGCTACGATATTGCTGAAAAAACTATATGTTGATCACAAAACAGTTTTATGTAATTTAAAAAAGTCTGGGTACAAGAAAAAACTTGATATTTGAGTACCACATGATTTCACTGAAAGAAACTTAATGCACGTGTTTCCAATTGCGATTCTTTGTTGAAACGTAACAGTTCCGACCCATTTCTTAAACGGTTGATTACGGGTGATGAAAATGATCACTTACGATAAGAATATCCGAAAAAGATCATGGTCGAAGCATGGATAAGCCAGTCCGTGGCCAAGCCCGGCCTGACTCGGAACAAAGTGATGTGGTGTGTATGGTGGGGTTGGAAAGGAATCGTCCTCTATGAGCACAAGCTCATAGTGTTATTACGGCAGCAAAAGCCGCCGGATAAAACTATCGATTCTGAACTCTACTCTCAGCTACTGATGAGGTTAAAAGAAGCCATTGAGAAAAACCGACCGGAGCTGGTGAACAGGAAGGGCGTGGTGTTCTTTCATGACAAGTTAGACCGCACCCATCTATAGCTACTCAGCAAAAATTGAGAGAACTAGGCTGGAATGTGTTGATGCATCTTCCGTATAGCACTGATCTTGCTCCACCAGATTACCACCTGTTTCGGTCACTTCAGAACTGTTTAGGAAGTATAAAGTTAATCTCATAATAACACTGTGAAAACTACCTGTCAATTTTTTTTGATAAAAAAATATCAACATTTTTACAGCAATGGGATCATGACACCACCCGCAAGATGGCAACAAGTCATCAATTAAAACGGCACATACATATTATAAATAAATAAAAAAATATACCAAAAGTATTTTCATATTTTTCTTTGTATGAAAAATATGAAAATACTTTTGCTCCGACCTTATTGCCATTAAAATCAGTGTTCTCATTATAAAAAGGCCAATTATTTCGGGCTATGGATTCAGTGTATTACTATAAAAAAAATTTGTTCTGCAGGGTCGAAAATACTTCTATGTATCTACCCTGTAGAGTAGAGCTACTCTTTTCTCCCAAAACGGAACTTACAAATTTTTAAAATTAGC
Source organism: Herminia tarsipennalis (assembly GCA_945859575.2). NCBI lineage: Eukaryota > Metazoa > Arthropoda > Insecta > Lepidoptera > Erebidae > Herminia > Herminia tarsipennalis. The sequence continues at coordinate 16,546,067 of OX243840.2, forward strand.
TTCTTTTCCAATTAGAGAAGTTTTCAATTGAGCAATTTTCTGTAAATGGATGGATTTTATATACCTACCATCTAGCTCGAGATACTAATAAGAGAAGTTTTCAATTGAGCAATTTTCTGTAAATGAATGGATTTTATATACTATCTAGCTCGAGATACTAATTAGAGAAGTTTTCAATTGAGCAATTTTCTGTAAATGAATGGATTTTATATACCATCTAGCTCGAGATACTATTGTAGCACCGACCTCAAACAAACTTGTAGATTTAATTTCGTGTACCTTATAAAAAAGTACTATTTTCAGTTAAATTTGAAGTAATTTTATTAAACACTTCAATACCAAGTGTACGTAATAAACTAGTCTCAACATTCTCTATATAACATATCTATGGAACAAACAAAATAATCGCAAATTAAAAACATTGCTAAGTTCCCGTACATTAACGTGATATCATAGACCTCGTAGTTAATGATGTAATCGAAATAAACCATCAGGTATGTTGTCTACATCCTATCAGATATAGGTAAGAAGTAGGTACATAATATTGAATAAAAATAAATACAATATGATATAATATGTAGATCTACAAAAATAGGTGATGCGATACATCTTTAAAACAACGCCATCTATTCAAAACAAAACTAACGATATGATTTTCTAACGGAGCAGTATTGTGCGTAGTTCCATCAAGCTCTGATAGATGGCATAAATTAATTAATTTTTACTCTTGTTAAGAATACACCATCATCATTCCACTAAATAACGCTGCAGGCTATAACAGTTAGTCATTATAATAATAGTTAGACCGTCATTGATATCTTACAATAAAATTAATTGGTATCCAACTTTACGTTATCTTTCTAGATAAAACTAAAGCATTCTGGATCTAAAATTTGTTTCCCATGTTCATTTTATATTTAAGTATGTTAGGTCTAAAAATGACTGTTACTGTAAACTTAACTACCGTACCTACATATTTTTTTAAATGAACGGTTTTTTACTATCTTTAAAATTTTATTGATTTACAAAAGTTGAATTGATTAAAAACAAACATAATGCCGATTGCTGTTCCATTTAAGATTACTAAATTAAAAGATCTATTTAAGATTACTATATTTAAAGAGTTTAACACTACCTAGGTGCGCTAAGAAATTACTAACCTTTTGGGTAAGTAGCTATAACTAGTTTTACAGCTTTAAAGCATAAAGGCTTTTACAGCTTTCAAGGCAGTAATTTTCAAATTGAATCAAACAAAACAGTAAGCGTTAACCATAAATGTAACTATCGTTTAAGCTAGTGTTAAAGAGTAAATTTACATATTTTCACATTAAGGTGTAAATAAGTGGGTCCTTTTAGAACAGCTATAGCACAGTATAAATATACTTAACTAGCTGTCCTGGAAAACTTTGTACCGCCCCGTTATTTTTTTTTCGTTGTTTACTTTTTTTTTCAAATAAAGAAGGTTCATTTGTAAAAAAAAATGAATTAAATCTGTAAAGTCGTTCTCTAGTTATATCGTGACCATGGGAATATATATATATATATATATATATATATATATATATATATATATATATATATATAATTCTAATATAAATATAGATAGATTTCTACTGCGGCTATAGACATAATTTATTCATATTTATATACTTGATAGAAGTAGTTTTAAAAAGACGTTGTAATAAATATAAAACTACTATGCTGTTACTTACACTGTTATACAGAACGGAGAAAGGAAAGGAGTCAAAACTAGTTTCATTATATCTAGAGATGTAACACACTATTACGCTTTTGTCGATAAAATGGTGGGACTTGATTCGAAAGAAAAATAAAGTCGAAAGGTGTAAATTATCAACAAGGGTTTTTTTGTATCGAAAGTAAAAATTTTAATCAGAAAAACAGTTTTTAAATTAATAACTAAAAACGATAATGCGCCTATATTGTATCTAACTGCCGAACTCATTTAAAGCTTACTTAAATCATTCCTTTTTCAAATTTTATCATTCAAAATCTTTACTAATGAATGATTTCATAGGCTTTAAATTACTCTGAGTGTGGCAGTTCGTAATTTTATTTTGTTTGAGGAGCTTACAGCTATAGTGCAACTACGTAGTTTCGTAAAATACATTACTAAATGCCAATAACAAGCTTATATACTTACATAAATGTGTTATACAAATTAATGCCATTTTTGACAACGCTATTTAGAGTTCTAGATCACGCCTTTTGAAGGCTCTATCGGCAATCTAAGGCAGATCTGTTTTTAATATGTTATAATAATAATAAATAGTATGTCATCAAAGTATATGACCGAATAGATTTAAATGCTGCCTATCGATAAAAAATCTCCTTCCCTACGGTATTCCATAACCTGCGAGTTTAGCGTTATACAACTTTAGTTAGCGCATGCGCTCGCGCAAGCTGTGCCGCGTCTCGCACTGTTGGATTACTCGATATAACCAGAATTTACGCGCATTCAACAAATTTTCACTTTTCCTTGCCATAACCATATTGACTTTAGCAATCTGTTACTCGTAACTCGTGTGCAGTAAAACTATCGTGTTTGTGGTATAGTGCAAAATCTGGATCTAAAGGATTTTTAAGTAGGTAAGTAGGTATCTAGGTATAATTAAGATATCTTTACTTATGGAGTCTTCTAATATTCATATTTCGTTTATGGCTGAATAAAATGTTACGTTAGTATGGTAGAAATGTTGCTCTCACTTTATAATATACTGACGTGTTTTATAACATTAAATAGGTAAGTATGCAGGTGCCAAAAAAACTTCATTCACATAATTTTAAAAAACGTAAAAAAAGTTAGGTATATTGTCAGAATGTTGATAAACTTTCGCGATTTGTACACATTATTAAAATATATATATTACGGGTCTTAATCGCGTGAATAATTTAAGGTAAAATACCTTGTTTATTGCCCGACGTTTCGACCGTCTACCCGTGACCACGGCCGTTGCATACGGTCGAAACGTCGGGCAATAAACAAGGTATTTTACCTTAAATTATTCACGCGATTAAGACCCGTAATATATATATTTTAATAATATTGTCAGAAGTCTTTTTTTATTAGAAATACAAGCACATTACACAGGATATTTCCTACTTAACATTCGTAATATAAAGTCTGAACAATAAATAACTTGGTAGGTACTGGTACCTACCTACATACTCGTACCTCGTTGCTGTTCAATATGTAGGATTATTTTTTTAATTTATAGAGACTTTTTCAAGAATAAAAAAACAGTGATGTACCAAATTATCTAGCCCGTAATACTTACCTACCTAACTTAGTAGTGTTATGTTAAACTATTTTTTTAAAGTTTAGTTTTAGATTTCTGATATTACATTTACCTATTTAATTTAATTTAGAACACGTTCACGCTCATTTTAGGGACTTACCTAATATAAAAAGCGTTAATCAATTTAATTATTTGCATTATTAAAGGTAGGACACAGGTATTTATAACTTACAACTTACCTTTTTGTCAATGTCTAAGTTTTTATATGAATAAATAAGTATTTTGTTTTAAATTATTTGTACCAATTCGGTGATAAATATAACCTCTATAAATTAAATAATTAATTTACTTTTGTTCGTGAATCGTGTGTTAAACGTATAACATACCTAACCTTTATTGTAACTACTTATTATTTAGGTAGATATCTATACGATCTACCTATTATATAACCTTACTTCGCGTGTGTACCGCGTAACTAAAGTTAGAATTGGATTTGTGTATATAATTATGTTAAAAATCGTTCTATATTTAGTGTCGTTCTTTAAATCAGGGTGACTATTCACCATTTTTCCTATTTCAAAATATTCCACTAGGAAATAAATTATAAGAAATTCAGACGGCTTGTATTGGGCATGATACTGAGAAGTAGTCGGTTTCAAAACAATTGCAAATTAAATTGCAATTGCGCAATGTGTGTTAAAATTTATAAAAAAACAAAATTACACTGCTTCCCCTAAAACACACCAACTAAAACAGTTTCCGTCAGCTCTTCGTGAAAGAAACCTTTTTACTCACTAAAGGAGTTCTTTAAAATAATTAGATTTTTTAAGAGTATGAAAATAAATATACTCGTAGTTAGGGTTACAAAAATATAGGAACTTTCTTGCTCATATTTGAAACCTGGTTTTATGTAATCAATGTTTGCATGCCATTGACAATGGCTAAATAGGCTAGCACTAATTATGTGAATTATTTATAAGATCACTTTATGTCTCAACCCCATTTATGGCAAATAAAAATATTTGTATTTGTTCCCCGCTTATTCGAAGACGACTGGATTGATCTTAAAATCATTTTTGTGTCAAAGGCGTGTTCCCTTGATTATGATCCCAAGCGATCCCTTCATTATGGGATCCCGGAGACATTGAGACAATTATTTAATTTATATAGATTTATTTTATATATACCTAGTGACTCTTGCATTCGTTCTCGGAAACCACCATTAGGTGAAATGGAACAGATTATGAAAATCACTCATGGTTACTCAATAATAAGTATGACACAATAATAAGGGTTGCAGTTTATACTTGTTACAATGTAACGTACGAGTAGGTATTTCGAGAAGTGGAGCTGATGGTGACGTAAATTAAATATTGTGTAACAGATGGCATTAGGTAGGCTTGTAACTTAGTTAAGTAAATTACCAATTGGTCTTAAATATTTTTTTTAGAAATTAATAAGTGATTTCTTAATATAATTTTTAAATTGGTACCTAAAAATATCTTAAAATATTTTAGAAATATTAAATTCTTGCTATTTAGTTATTTCTCTTGCTGCCTACATACTAAATTATATTTGAAGTCTGTATTATTTAAAAAGAAATATTATCTTGTGTCTTGTTTACATGTTTGGTTAACATGTAATCATCATAAAACAGTTGATAATAAAATATTAAATAGTCAACACCATAAATACAGGTCATTCAATGTAAGACTACCTGGGTACTATAAATAAGGTAATAAAGTTAAAAGTTATGATTGCGCACGCGCCCGTTCGCCGCAGGTTAAACAACCGCTAAATTGCGTCTGAAGTTAACAATGTATCGTGTGAACATCTTATATCAATTGCTAGTTTGAGAATTTGCTTACAATAATTAAAAAAAAAAAGTTTTTGATGCTCGTGGGATCTTGGTAAAGCTGACATGTTGCAAAAAGTTTCAACTGCATCAAAACATTTAAGTACGGTTAGGTACCTACTGGTAAGAACATTGAGATACTACTTCTACGTTTATAGGAGACACCGCGATGTAATTTTTTGACCCAATATCTTTAGCCAATTGTCTCTAGAGTGTTAAGTCTGCACTGAACCCGAGGCGTGAGCTGTCAACTTTTGGCTTAACATAAAAAAAAACAAAATGCCATCATGTGTAAAAATTATTCTAGGGTAATTAATAAAAATCTAGAAGTAACTTATCACGGGTAAGAACTGTACGTTAGTACCTACATAATTATTATCTCGATGGGTGCGAATAGCTTTAACTTCAATTCCAATCTGACCCTCTATGAAAAGAAATGAATAGTTGGATAAAGGACATATATAACAATAAAGGAGTGACGTACAAAATAAGAACAGTATTGAAACATTAGGTACTCCATTAAGACTGTATATAGTCCGCACTCTAACGTCTCGAAGCTTTTGCGAACGGCAAAAGATGTTAATCCTCTCCAAAAACCTGGCGTATAAAATGTGGATTGCAGTTGCGGTAGTTCATATATCGGACAGACCAAACGGACAATCGCAGACAGATTCAAGGAACATATCGCGGCTGTAAAAAACCGTTAACTGTACAAGTCTGCTATTGCTGAGCATTTATTGGAATCTGGACCTATACCACCGTATAGACAAAAAATTAAACCGATAAGAAAGATACCGGCTCTCACCATCTTGGAACCCCGTTATCAACAAATGCAATCGTCGCAGTACAGACATCGCGCCACAGTGTAAAGACGTAGTAAGTGTAGTGTGTGACCCTAAACATTTTTTTTTCTAAGATTTTATTTTACCACTTTGTCGGCGTAAGTAGTATGTTCATCCATGCCAAATTAGCTTTCTAGTTGGAAATAAGGGCCTCTGAGTTAACCTGGGGATGGACAGACAAAAGGACATGGCGAAACTGTAAGGGGTTCCGTTTTGCCATTTTGCCTATGGAACCCCAATTGAAGTCGATCCCTCTATTTAAGGGCTACAGTACAGGCACAGATAAACACAAGTTTAAACATAGAGTGAAAAAGAAATATGTTAAAGATTACTAAAACCGGGCAAGTGCATGTCGGGCCGGTTCCGTAGCCACCCCCTCCCCCGCCCTCCATCCGAATAATGCGGCTTATGAAGTGGGTTTTCTGTTGTTTTTGTTTCATAATTATTTTTTAATGGAATTTGTTTGAAATTTTGTTACTTCTCATTTGATCAGCTGTTACTCGTAAACTTGTAAGCTGTGATAGATTTTCTTTTAATTTCACTATATACTACTACCGTAATTTTTTTCACAAACTCAACATCAACCATTCGGCTGGCAGCTGACTCTTAAATTTGCACTTTAAATCTTAATATTTCACAAACGGATCCCTAAATATAAAATTGCTCTTCCCAGCCGCTAAACGTTTTTAAAAGAGCTATATAATGATACCCCTCACGATGGGCTAGGTGAGAAAAAAAATCACATCCCCACTTTACATATAGGGGGATAAGTTGTTAACCCCTCCAGCTAAGCTCAAAAGCTTGTGTTAGGAGTGGGTTCACGTCAGTAGTATAATGGGTGGGATTCGAACCCGCGACCTTACGATTGCGAGACCGATGCCTTAGCCATTAGGCTACCGCAGCTTTGATTTGAAAGTTCACCACAAGTTATGAACAAATTCAAAATTTGCGGTCTGTGTCCTAGAAAACCTAACGTAGAGCTGACTAACCAGTCAGGCAAGGTACCTATCTTAGGTAATTATTTCTCAATGCTCATGGAACCGAGAACACCGTAACAATCAGTGACAAAAGCACTCAATCAGTTCATTAGGACGACGCTTTCATAACGGTCTCATTAAGTAACCTGCAAACATGTTGAACCAATTATTCACGCGTAATTGAAGCATCTAACTAGGTACTCCATCTGCCACTTAAGGGTAGGTTTAACTAGTTAGGTACCTACATACAGCCCATTTCTATTTATAGCATTGTTTATTGTTTATTGTAAAAAGAAAAAAAAGATAAAATATTGTCTTTATTATATTGTACATGACGTCATTGAATTTTGAATTACTTTCATTTTAACTTTAGGGTAAAAAAGTTACGTTTTGTTTCTGGGATCTGTCACCATCTGAACTTTTTACATTCCTTTCTTTAATTACAGTTTTTTGTCCAATGCGAGAATGTAATCAGTTTCACAAATCCGTGTTTAACACGTAAAAATACATGAAATTGGTACCTATGTGTAATATTTGTAGAAACAAGTCTGTGTAGATACAATTCACGCAATAAATGCTTGAAATTGGCAGAAATTGGTAAATGATCGGTCATGAATGATGCTATCAACTCAAAAATAAGATGAAGAAGGCGAGAAAGAAATCAATTCACAATTTTGTTACTTACTTAATCTGTCTTTATCTTATTTTAACTGTCATTACCTATGTCATAGGCTTACCCAGGGGGGACTTGGGTGTTACCCTCTACCTCACCACCTAAAAACTTCCCGAAATTATATAAAACGTCCCAGAAAAATGATCCCGTGTACGCTAATGACGTTAAAACCTCATTAGTGTATGCCCATGACCTATGTACCTATCTAAAAAAGACTTATTAAATGTAACCTTTGCCATAATTAGGTATTTGATAGTTTTATGCAAAGTCAAAAATGGCTCTAAATGTATTGGTGACTAGCAGAATCCCTAGCGGCAAGGAGCAGAACTAACATAAGGCAGATAACTCTATCTCTATGGGCAGATAAACTATAGCGGACTCACAGTTTTTTTAATCGATCTCTAAGGGAATAAATAAAGGAACATCTGTCGTTAGTTCCGAAAACGACCACCAGCTAAATTTAACCGTCACCAATAGGTTTATATCCGTTTATTGCATGTACCTACATCTAATATGTCACAACTTCTTTACGCAATGTCTGTCGTACGTAGTACCTACCCTAGCTATGATGTACGATGAGACGACAACTTTACAATATACGAATTTAACATTATATAATAATTTGCTCACCACTTACACCACTTATGACCTACACTTTAGTAACCCACTGGTCTTTAAGCCCTCTCTGACACTAAATACTATTACGTAAACATGTCATGTATGTGAATTTATTAATCTTTGAAATATCTGATACTGAGAGGGTCATCAACAGTATGTGTTTTTAGTTTATTATTAATTTTATTATGATGAGATGAAAGTAAATTTTGTTAGGGATCCGTGTTAAAAAAATATTTAAAAAATTAGAAAGTACCTATGTTTTTTTAAATCGGCAGTTCGTGATCAAAATATAGAAGCTTCGATCGAATTGCACCGATCGTGGTCACGGGTCGACTCAGTGCAATTCGATCGAAACGTCGGGTAAACAAAGGTTCGTACCAAATAATTCACGCGATTAAGTCCCGAAATATATCTATTAAGTATAAAAATACAGAAGATTTTAAAGTAGGTACTAGATATAAATATATTATATTTGGAGTACCGCTTGAAATACTCACCTGAAATCAGTGTCTTACAAAAAGCCTAGTTTCCTGAGAATTAGTAGAGAAACTATCGAGTTTCTTCGACAAAGAATTGATAAGTAAGTACCTAGTTTCCGAAACTACCTATTCTTTGCCGAAAAACCCCGAGACTCCTGAGAGAGACTGTTCGTAGGAAACATAATAGGTATGTATATTTGAATTAAAAAACCTCTCCTTCTTTTCTAAGATTGCTTAGTAAAATTAGTAATAGGTACCTACTTAGCTACTTACTTAGTACCTATTTTAAATATGTTCAGGGTTCCGTACCACAAAAGGAAAAACGGAACGGATAGGATCACTTTGTTGACCGTCCGTCAGTCTGTCAAGACCCTTTATTTTGGGAAGGCGAAAGTTTAAGTTGAAATTAAAACTATATACTCAGGTCTACAGTCCTTGGAAGCTGTGAAAAATTTAACTTCTAGGGTATAAAAAAATATAGAGTGCTTTTCGTTGACTATCTTCTTATATATAAAATTCTCGTGTCACATACTCCTCCGAAACGGCTTGACCGATTTTGATGAAATTTTGTGTGCATATTGGGTAGGTCTGAGAATCGGACAACATCTATTTTTCATCCCCCTAAGAGTTTGTTTGTTTGTTTGAACGCGATAATCTCAGGAACTACTGGGCCGCATTGAAAAAATATTTTATTGTTGGATAGCCCATTTATCGAGGAAGGCTATAGGTTATAACATCACGCTACGACCAATAGGAGCGGAGCAGCAATGAAAAATGTTGTAAAAAAAAAAAGGGAAAATTTACGCAGACGAAGTTGCGCGGGTCAGCTAGTAAAACTATAAAATTTGGTAAGTAATACCATCTGACACTACAAGTATACCTTGGAAAAAGTCTGAAAACTATACATTTGGAATTAAATAATAAAAAATATAGTCTTTAAAAAACTGCGAGACTCGATTCCTAGACTATTTATAATATGTACCTACAAATTCGTACGGAACCCTCGATGGGTGAGTCCGACTCGCACTTGTCCGGTCTTTTTTTAATTAACAAGATGCAAGAGGTAATAAATTAAACAGAAGCGACCAATAAAATTAAAGTTGTGACATATCGATATTCTAACATTAATGCATAAATACTCACATGGTAGATTGCGCATTCGGCCATTCGTGTTACAACACTATGTCGAAATTATACGCCATTAACCACTTACCTTTTGTTTGCGGTACTTTTTATATACATATGCTTAAACACATCTGTATGTTCGTCATTTCTATGGTAAACAATTCGTAATTTTTATTTAAAAAAAAAGAGAAATCTTATTGCCAATATTTCATTATGTCACAATTACAGAATCTCAAAGATTTCTTAACTTTACTTATTATGTTGAAGAGTTTGTTTGTGTATTTGAACGCGATAATCTCAGGAACTACTAACCCGAATTGAAAAAATCTTTTACTGTCCCATTTATCTAGAAAGGCTAAAGGCTATAAAACATCACGCTACGACCAATAGGAGCAGAGCAGCAATGAAAAGTGTTGCAAAAACGGGAAAAATTGACGCAGACGATGTTGCGCAGGTCGACCAGTGATTACATATTTGGAGATTGTGCTATTATATAGTAAATTATATAATTATTTGCACTAAATATTTTCTTAAGAGAGAGGAGAAGTTTTTCATCGTTTTGTAATGATGCTTGCAACGCAAAAGTGATTGAATTCTGGATAGCCCATAGGTAATATGAACGTACCTACCATCAAGCGCACCATTTATTGTCTGAAATATAACCTATTTATATTAAAATTATACCGGCCGCTGTACGTTGATTTATTAAGGATCTCTTTCAAGAAATACATATCGCATCCAATTAAAAAATATTACAAAAACATGGTGTTATAAACCAGTACCGACGCTACAATTTGCTTACGTTACGTAATCAAGCTAACGCAATATTATTAACCACTAGTTGCGTACGGTGTACAACTTCGTATGCGTAAATTTTCCCGTTTTCGCAACACTTCTCATTGCTGCTCCGCTCCTACTAGTCGTAGCGTAATGTTATATAGCCTATAGTCTTCCTCGATAAATGGGCTATCCAACAGTGAAAGACTTTTTCAACTCGGATCAGTAGTTCTTGAGATTACCGCGTTCAAACAAACAAACAAACTCTTTCATCATCATCAGCCTATCGCAGTCCACTGCTGGACATAGGCCTCTCCAATTGCACGCCACTTTGTTCTATCGTCGGCTTCTCGCATCCAGCTCCTGCCAGCCGTTTTGCGTAGATCATCACTCCACCTGGCTTGAGGGCGTCCTACACTACGTTTGCCGAGCCGCGGTCTCCACTCAAGAACTCGTTTACCCCAACGGTTATCGGTTCTTCGGCTAATATGGCCAGCCCACTGCCACTTAAGCTTGCTAATCCTGTAATCACCTCATTTCTGATTTTGTCCCTAAGAGAAAAGCGACTTTAAACAAAAATATGTGTACCTCGGGCAGTCATTGCAGTTAGGTAGAAACAACTTCGAGGACGAGGTGAACAGGAGAATTCGGTTGGGTTGGGCAGCGTTTGGGAAGTTACGTCAAGTTTTCTCATCGTCGATCCCACAATGCCTTAAGACTAAAGTCTTCAATCAGTGCGTTCTACCCGTCATGACATACGGAGCCGAAACGTGGACACTGACGGTACGGCTGGTCCACAAGTTCAAACTCTTTAGCTTTATAATATTAGTATAGATTATATTTGGATATAATAAATAATAACTGTTACAGAATATTAGATTATTGATGTATAAGATAGATATTAAATGAGTTGTTGTATTGACAGCTTCACTTGTCACACACATATAACAGCTCGAACACTCTTTGTGAAAACATCGCTAGAACAAAACTCTGTTGAAATACATCTCGATCAGTACTGACATTAAGTATTATTTCGTCATCTTGGACCCACTTTTGTAATATTTCAGAAGTGGGATCACAAGCCTTTGTATCGACAGTTTATGCCAAAGGAAAAGCTGAATCATAATTTCTGAATGTATGGAGGAATAACTCGTCTCAGGTAGGACTTGAGCCTGCGACCTTAGGGGTACCGGCCCTAAGTCATTACCAACTCTGGCACGGAGACATGTACATCTGAGTCGATTGTTCACATGTTGCCTCCACATGATACGATTTTCGGCGATCGTCGCCGTTATGTATAAAAAATCAACATAAAAATGCTTTAAAAATTACAAAAAAGTAAAGCTGAATCATCTTCAAGATGAAAATATGGAGACAACCAGCGCGGGCGGGACGAAGATACGATTTTTTTTTCTAAAGACCGAAGTTGTTTAAATGAACGGAGTCGTGCTACATCTGTAAATGCTGAACTGATCCCGAAATTCTGTCCAGACAGTAGATCCAAGTATGTAGTTAGCTGGCTACATAAGATCGATCAACAGGGTACGGTAAGAAAAATACCTTTTAACCGACAATTCATCTTGCGATTGCAACTGCGTTGAAATGAAAAGATTGGTACGACGATCACAATATCAACTGGGACGAACGTACGGCGGAGTTTGAAAAGCCAACAGATTTCAAGGACAAGCTTAAACAAGTGCTCGCGAGGAAGAAGACCAATAACGAGACCTGCCATCGGTTGAGCCACACACCTGCTGGTTTATAGGTGACACATCGAAAAAACATTGTGTCAAAGGTCAGTAGCATTTTACACTTACTATTTATATTCCGATCTACATAAAAGACAGTCGAGTGTTAATAAAACTATCTAATAACTGTGTGTGTATGTGTACTAAGCAGACTAAAACGAACTTACAGTTAACGTTCAATATTACTGGGAGAGGGTACGGTGGGAACGCATACAATTTCACTTAGCACTCTTATAACACTGTACACATAGATAAATTTAACGCACACAAGAAATTTCCAAATTACAAACCGTGATTAAAGCGTCTTCCAGACGGTTGGAAACAAGCGTTCCCGTCAAAGTGACCTTGCGTGTTTCCAATAGTCTGGAAGACGCTTTAAGAGGTACAGATTTACCGAATTACACATCAATCAATGATAAATCAACTAAATATCTAAGTAGGTATAAAGGCCTTAAATGAAATAAAAATTTAATCTCACGCGATTAACGAGAAAATACCCAATACATTTATATAAAGTTTGATACTACTCATATTATCCCAAAATTATGTTGTATTTACGTTGAAGTGTAGGTAAGTATGTAGATTGTTCCTTATATTATAATCACATTTTTTTAATTAGCGCCGATAGGTTGAGTTCGGCAATATGTCCAATGTATCTAATACTGCAAGCTAATATGAATTCTAACGGAAGCTATTTAGATATAATTAATGTTGGTGGATGACGAAAACGTATCTCGGTGTATAGGTTTGAATAAGTTAGTTGTTAGCATATAAAAGATCGATCGTAGTTAAATATTTTTGGTTAGATTCGTGTGAATGTCTTAATATAGTAATAAATACCTAACATTAACAGGCGAATTGGCAGGTAACGCGAATAAGAAATTGTTAGATTTATCTTACCAATTTTATACCCAATGCATACTTTGTAAAGATAATAATTGTTAAAAACTTTATACACGGTTACTATGTAGAGGCGGATTTAATGCTGAAAGCAGTCTCTACCAGTCAACCTTAGGTCGATGTAGAGATAAAAATAGAAGTAGGTGCAGTAAATTTATTGGCAACCAAACTATTTGTTAATAAACAATACTTACTGTTAAATGAAAATAATATTTTAAGTACATACATACATACAAATAAATATATACCTACACATATACCTACATACAAATAAAGATACATATCATTTAATTACATATTGCCATACAAACGTGATAACTCAACTGATTATGATTAAGTTAGCATTCATAGATTCGTTTACAAAATTTGTATATGATAAACCGGCTAGAAATTATTATTTTTTTAAATTATAGTTTTGTTGAAAGCATTACATTATAACAATTGATCGATCAGTTTGAAATCCTAACTTTACTAGTCGCTATTTCAAAACAAGCTATAGATGAAAAACTATTAAAACGTGTTATATAGCAAGTACCTTCGCGTTCAAAGTGAAAACTGAATTGTATTTTACTGAATGGCTTGAATCCAAAGTAATTTAAAGTCGTCATTAAAATCATTAATATCCATTTAAACTTGTTTAAAGTAGTTTAAAATCATTATGGTCTCCATAGTCGTAATATATAGTCAAAATAGTGATTATAATCAGAATACTCATTATAATAAAAATCATCATTCATCATTATAATAATAGTCATTATGGACAAAATAGCCATTTTAGTTGAATATTATTCTAGTTAAATTTTCATTATAGTCAAAATAGTCATTATAGTCGTTTTGAAAGTGAATGATCATTGTATGCGTACTATTCTACATTACCTACCTAACGTAGTGTGGTATACAAACACACCCAATACTAAGTGCCACGGATTCTAGTCGCATGTTTGGACGTAGTAATATTCAGATATTTTAAGTATATTCTGTAGATACACCCCCTAGATTATAACTCCAAACAACAGGAATATAAATAATCAAAATAGAAGAAACTTAACTTAAGCATTTACATAGTGAAAACTGTGTACCAAGTACCTGTTCTGTTACCAGGGACTTACATGCAAAAGTCACGAACAATTTTAATGGCTTTCAAAACCAAACATAGTCAAAGTTAAAGCAGATAACACTTTAGATCTTTACACAATTTTCAGCATGATTGGAATGAAAGGATGTATTGCGTTTCATTGCAATAGGTAATATTGTGAGAAAATTCGCATCTTTAATCATGTACTACGTTTGATGATAAACCTTTAGGCAGTGTGTTAAAGAACCTTTTACCTTTCATTATTCTCATGACATGAAATAATATAGTTTGAGTTAAGATGATACATATCATAGTTGGAGTACATAGTATAATATAATAGCGGCACGCAAAGTCTCGATGGCGCGGTGGGAGTGTGTATGACTGCTACGCGAGAAGTCGTGGGTTCAATTCTCACATAGGACATCACTTGGTCGGATCCACGTACCAATTTGAGCTATGTGAGGGAAAACAAATTAAAAGTTTTATTATATATTACCTAACCATTCTAAGCTGTGTGATTAAATTTAAATGTATACTTATCTGTAGTATATATTAGATCGAGTAGAAGCTGTGTGTACAAATCTATATAGATAATAAAAACATTAGGTAAAAGGTTAAAAAGCTAATTTCTGATGTGCAGAAAGAGCTTACTGCTGTGTGTGTGATCAAACTTTAGATGTATATAAGATCAAAATCTCTCATTGATGAAATTTAAGAGTAGTAAAACATCTATGTAAGCTTACACATTGTATAAAATAAGAGTCAATTACTGCGTTATTTTTCGTTACAGAATCAGACTACTGAACCAGGCAGTTAGTGAGAACACTGACACAAGCAGAGAGCGAGACAAGTAAACCTGGCAGAAAGTGAGATCGCTGAATCAAGTAGAGAGCGCCGTGGGTCACGGCTGTTGCAGGATAGCCGAGTTATTCAACCGTTACCGACGCTACAACTTGCTTACGTTACGTCATCAAGCTAACACAATATAATACCTTTTCGATTAGATTATTATTTAAAACTATTTGTGATTGATTATATTTGGATATAGTAAATGATAATTGTAACAGAATATTAGATATTTGATGTATAAGAAAGATGTGAAATAAGTTGTTGTATTAACAGTTTCCGTTGTCACATATCACATCACACTTATATTATAAAGGCGAAATGCGTTTGTTCAAAATCGCTCCAGCCGTTTTGTCACGCCTAAACGGCTGGAGCGATTTTAATAAAATTTGGTATAGAGTTAGCTGATACCCTGGATTAACACATAGGCTAATAAACCGCGGGTAGCACCGCGGGGCACAGCTAGTATGTCTATAAATATTGGTGTATTGCTCATAACAGCTCGAACACTCTTTGTGAAAACATCGCTAGAACGAAACTCTGTTGGAATACATCTCAATCAGTACAGACATTGAGTATTATTTCGTCATCTTCGATCCACCTTCGTAATAATAGTCTCATGTTTTCTCATTTAGAAGAGATCACAACATGTAGGATAAGAGGTTAATAGGTACAACACGAATCTAAAGTATGGCAAAAACTGATAATAACGTACTTATATCTATTTTCTTTCAAAAACGTTAGTACATTGGCTTCTTATATGGCTAATAATACAGAACTAAAACTCTAGAGAGAGCTGGACTTTGTACTAGGTACGAAACCTGTATGACAGAATCTACAGGTTCTCTCATTAGGGATTAAACAATATAGGCCTGAGGCATCTAGACTTCATCAAACTAGCTAGAAACCTGCAAACTAGCGTCATATAAATATATTTTTATTAATATTATGAGCTTTGCTTTATTTAAATTTCACTTTTCTTGTATGCACATATGTTACGTTGCGATCTAGATCAGATTTATAAAAAATGTACTTTAATTATAATATGATTGTAATGTGTTTTGTGTATCTAAATAAATAAATAAAAGGGAGCAATTATTTAAAATATTTCAATTATTTTACAACTAGCTTTCGCCCGCGGTTCCGCCCGCGTTGATGTCGGTTATCGCGATAAAAACTAACCTATGTCCTTCCCAATTTTACCTAAATCGGTTTAGTTGTTTGGGCGTGAAAGCGTAACAGACAGACAGACAGACAGACAGACAGACGGACGTAGTTACTTTCACATTTATAATATTAGTATGATACTTAGTAATACGGGTCTCCTAGTACAGATACCAGTCTCTCACACAGACTATAGCGCTAAGAATTAAACTGTAATATTTAATTTAATGTATACTGTAAAATACTGTGTGAGAGAACCACATTAAAACGTTTAAGGCTTGAGAAAATTGTAAAGGCCAAATACAATTTGTGTTCTTAATCTTATAATGGCTTTATTTTGAGTTTTCGTTGGTAATTTGGTAGATAATATACACTGACGGACTTATAAACTGCATCAAAGTAATAGACGACTTTGAAATAAATATTTTAACCAAGTATGCAAACTTTCTATACAGATTTAAATTGAAACCTCTAGATTGGTTCGTGAACTTTAAAACAGCGTAGGATCATATCTTTAAGTTTAAGTTTATGTACTGGAAAGGACCTTAAGACCTTTTTTGAAGAAAAAACAGAAGTTTAAGGAAAAATTGTTTAATTAAAAAATTGGTTTTAACAATAGACACAAACTTTATGCAAGGGTTTATTTGTGTTTTAATAAGGTGTAGGTATTACCCCCACGTGCCCTTATTACGGATTCTAATCGGTTCCGCATAGATTTTATAAGGGTTTTTAAAAGATCTTGCGGAATATTGTCCCATTCTTCTGAAAGTGCTGTTCTTAGTGCTGCCACTGTCGTAGGCGAAGGGTTTCTCGCATATACAGCTCTTTTTAAATTGTCCCAAACATGCTCGATGGGATTAAGATCCGGGCTGCGTGCTGGCCAATTCATTGTACGTATCCCAACCTCTTCGCAATAATGTTGAACTTGTGCAGCTGCATGCGGCCGGGCATTATCCTGCATTAAAGTAAAATTTTCGCCTATGAATCCCATGTAAGGCACCACGTGATCCTCTAATATCTCTGTTATGTAGCGATGTGCTGTCAAACCCCCTCTATTACCGTTTTGACGGACCATGTCTATGAACACAAGTTCTGTTCGCCCGTTCATCGATATGCCACCCCAGACCATACATGAACCGCCTCCAAAAGGAACACGCTCCTCAATGCAACTTTGAGCATATCGCTCCCCACGTCGACGATAGACTCTTCTGCGACCATCTGCACCATATAAACATGTCCTACACTCGTTCGTGAACAATACAGAGGCCCACTGCTCTTCTGTCCAATTCAGGTGATGACGCGCAAATCTTAAGCGAGCTTGTCTGTGAGCTGCAGACAACTTTGGACCATTTGCTGGTCTAAAAGGGGTGATAGCCGCTTCCTTTAACCTTCTTCTTATTGTTCGTGCACACACGTTTTTTCCACGCACTTCATTAAGCTCGGTTTTGATGTTAACTGACGTGAGGAAACGATTTCGCAGGGAAGTTGTAACAATAAATCGGTCATCACGACCTGTGGTTGCTCGAGTTCTGCCTGTACCACGTCTCCTCCTGTAAGAACCTGTCTCTACAAACCTTCTGTATATTCTACAAACCGTAGACTGGTTTAAATTTAAATTTCTACCAATCGTTCGTTGATCCAAGCCCTCCCGCACCAATGCTACAATTTGTGCCGCTTGTTCGGACGAAGTATCCATATTATGGTTCAAAAACTCTCGATGTGTTAAAAAACTAACCCAACAATTATGCTGGTAACAATAATTCAATTGACCAAACAAAAAAAATCAATGAGAATTAATTTAAAACTTTGCTATAAAAAATAACACGCAAATCTGATACTACGAGTAAATTTTCTTTTCCCGGCTATATTCATTTGTTTTACCGCAGTTCTATTTTTAAATTTTTTTTTTTTTTAAGATTAAGAGCCAGTCTTTCCATATTTATATAATTTAATCTAAAAAGTTTGCATACTTATTATAAAAAATCCTTTTAGAGTAAACCTGAACTTTGATGCAGTTTATGAGTCCGTCAGTGTACGATTGTGGTCACCGACTGTACTCGTAGGTACCACGTGCGCCGTAACGAGCATAGCAAATGACAGGTTTATTGCTGTAGGTAGGTACTCTAATCGTTCTATCTTGTGGCTCAGTAGACTGTGGCGAAGCGGTTCTTGATGACGCTGACGCCGGATGCTATGTTACACCTAATAGATATCTATACTAATATTATAAAGAGGAAAGATTTGTAATTTAGTATGTATTATTTTTGTACGAAATTCTTTCACCGTTGGGAACGGAGCCACACTATCCCCGGGAGACATAGGGAATTTTTTATTCCTGTATTCCCACGGGAACTTGAACTACGCGGGTGAAACCGCGAGGCGTCATTTCATAGATATTTCTCATACACTCTAAATAAAAAACTGGGCAAGAGCATGTCGGATCATGCTCAGTATAGGGTTCCGTTATTACAAGTTATTGCCGAGAAATGCAGTTTTTCGGCAATAACTCTATGACCCCCTCCCCCTTATCTTTTGGACCGTGTGACCAAAGAATATGAAAAAATACTTTAAACGAAAATTATTTTCGTCATGATCGGATATACCGTCATAGAGTTATTGCCGAAAAACTGTATTTCTCGGCAATACCTTGTAACATCGAAACCCTATACTGAGCATGATTCGACATGGATCATGTCAAAAATAATTTTCGTTTAAAGTATTTTTTCAATTTTTTTAGTCATACGGCTCAAAAGATAGAGGGGGGACACAATGTATGCAACTTTCGGAGCGATTATTTCCAAATATAATTTAAAATGTCCATTTAATAAAAAAACTTTTTAGAAATCTTACAATATTTTTAAAAGACCTATCGAATGTTGTACCACGCGTTAATGTTAGCTAAAATAAAAATTAGTTCTGTTAGCCCCTCTAAAACTATTTATTTTTCAAACTAAGTAGCGGCTACTACAACTCCTTTTCAACAAATTTAATCAATATTTATTGTGTAGACTTTGAGAAACTATAAGGGTTCCGACCAATATTATGTAGTTACCTGTCAAAATTACCCAAAAACGTGTCTCTATAAAAGCTAACGATCTCTACATTTCATTAATTTCCTTGTTACAGACGCCAAGATGAGTTCCGAAGTGAATGAATGGTACAAAGGCCGGAAGGTATTCGTGACAGGCGCTTTAGGGCTTATGGGTAAAGTGCTGATAGAGAAGTTGCTTTACAGTGTACCCGACCTTGGCTGCGTGTACGCACTGGTGCGATCGAAACGCGGCAAAACTCCAGAGTCACGCATCGAAGACATGTGGAAACTACCTGTAAGCAATCGTATTAATTAGTGCCGACATTTCTTCATCAACCTATTTTGCTTATTTCAACATGGTTTGCTATGTTTTTGTTATTCGTCATAATGAATGTAATGGCGTCTTTCAATTAATCATTTTGAAGCATCCTACACAAGTCTCGAACAATTTTTCTACGCCACGCCACTTATCTATTGGGCAGAATCGCTAGATGGCGTTGTATTACGTTTTCTTTTTAATTTTACTAAAGCGGAAACATTTTAAACTAAAAATTAAAAATAAGTAATCAGAATTTGTTTTCGTTATAGCTATTCCAAAGAATAAGGGAAGAAAAACCTCACGTTATGAAGAAACTTATCCCAGTCACAGGGGACATCATGTATGACAACCTTGGCATTGAGCAACCTCATTTAGATGAGCTGTACAATGAGGTACGTACTGTCTCCTTGTCTAAATACTTTGTAAAAAATCCACGTATTATGTAATAATTTTGAAACTGATGATTAAATTTAAGGCCGAGTTATAACATTTTTAAGTGCAACAGTTATTAGCGAATGTTTTTATATTTTAATAAAAAAAAAATCCTCGAATGGGATTCCGATATTCGGTGTTTTGTATAAGCATGTAGATAGATTTCTTTTGCTTTTTGCGTGCATTTTTAGATATTACCTACTAACTTTGCCAAACATTTATTCACGTATTACAATTACAAAGTTTTCTCGTCATAGAAGTTATTGAAGCACAAAATATAATCAGTTTCTATTGGTTAACCGCTCAGGATCGTAACAAAATTCGTAAAAAAATAAATCAATCAAAATTAATTCGTGTTTCGCTATGCGATAGTATTTTTTTGTTGCAACTGCGTTTTTGCTTTTATGTTCATTTAGTTTTTACGCTTTCTTTTTTTCGACTAACTCGATGGTGCAGTGGAATTGCGTACGACTGCTGAACAAGAATTATGGGTTCGATTCCCACGCGTGAACCCACTGTGTGTGGTCCACGAATTGTTGTTCCGTGTTCGGGTGTAGGTACTTTGTGCTTGTGACTTGTTCCTATGTTTGAATGGGTTGATACTTACTAATACTACTATGTAGGTACCTACTCGTACATTGTCCAGATTGAAGATTCACCCATATACCTAATGCACGACAAATCATAATGTATAGAAACATATTGTGCTAGTGCTTGTGAAAGCGGTTTGCTATGTAAAGGAAAGTGCATCCAGTATTTGAGTCAGTCTTGATTCTTGCGCACTGGTGAAACCTGACCTCGAAAAGCGACTAGAGTCATCACAGATGCACGCCACGGACTATATGCCTCCTTCACTTTTACTGAATTTATAATTCGAGCGCGGAAAAGCTAGGAAAACATGAAATGGCAAGTACAGTTGGATCAACGCAACTTGACCGGATTGAAGTTAGGTTCTTATCACTTTCGCGCTTGTCATAGAGATGCGACCCTAAAATTACTTACGAAAACGATTAATTATGTTTAATCGATTAAAATTACTAACAAAATTTTAATTCAACAATATAAAAATACTATACAATATATATGAGTCCATAAAAGTTTAAATTTGGACAGTAATTTGGAAGTAAATAATAAAGACAGTTTGAAAACCATTTCTGTACAAAAAAAACACAAAAAACATGAGTTAGCAATATTAATTATGAAAATGTAATGCGTAATCTCTAATTCTCTTGGTTTAGTTACCGTCCCCGTCCCCCGCTTCCTGTCACCATTTACTACTACAAAATGTAACCACTTTTGGCAAACTTCAATCCGGTCAAGTTACGTTGATCCTACTGTACCTTACTTCCCTTAAACAGGTTAAAGTGAACTTGTTATAGATTCACTTTTACAAATGACAAATCAACCTATATTACGTATCTAAAATAGTTCTACCATTTCCAATATATGGTAATCTTTTGTCCTGTATAAAGTAGGTAATAAATTACTTAAAGATTATATCAAAACATAATATTATTAGCTGACTCGTGCAACTTCGTATGCGTAAATTTTCCTCGTTTTTGTAACATTTGTTATTGCTGCTTCACTCATATTGGTCGTAGCGTGATGTTATATAGCCTATAGTCTTCCTCGATAAATGGGCTATCCAACAGTAAAATATTTTTTCAATTCGTACCCGTAGTCCCTGAGATTATCGCGTTCAAACAAACAAACAAACTGTTCAGCTTTATAATATTAGTAGGTATAGATATTACATTTGATCCGTGTTTAGGTACAATAGGTAGGAAGGTAGGTACAGTATGATCAACGTAACTTGACCGGGTTTAAGTTAGGTTCTTATCACTTTCGCGCATGTCATAGAGATGCGACCCTAAAATTACTTACGAAAACGATTAATTATGTTTAATCGATTAAAAATACTAACAACATTTTAATTCAACAATTTTAAAACACTATTTAAATGAGTTCATAAAAGTTTAAATTTAGAACAGTTACAGTAAATAATAAAGAAACTTCGAAAAACAATTCTTTACGAAAATAATTACAAAAAAACATGAGTTATACTAATACTAATTATGACAATGTGATGCGTAATCGCATCTCTAATTCTCTTGGTTTAGTTACCGCCCCCGCCCCCCGCTTTCTGTCACCATTTACTTCCCAAAAATGCATCTGCGCAACCACTTGTCGCCTACTTCAGTCTGGCCTAGTTACGTTGATCCAACTGTACTTATCACAACCTCTGTAGATACCTTCAAGATTGAATTCGTTTTACACCAACATAGACTTTAATTTCAAGTAATTAGTTTATTCATACATTTTAAATAATTACTTAATCATAATGAGGTGCAACAAGTTAAGCTGAATTTACTAAATTAAAACGCCACCATGTTACAATTACCATTGAAGTGTCATACAGGTTCCATTGTTAGACCAAAGTCGTATGTGAGCACTCTTAACAATTACCTAAACAAACAAAATGCATAACGACAAGCATAAAATTGTTGTAAGTAACAGAAGTTGAATAAATTATAATTACTACGACGTTAAACGCTATGAATAAAATGTTATTGCTCATGCATATTTAAACTTCAAATCATATTGTTGCAATGACTATTTCTGTAGCCTTAATAAAGCCTGTTTGAGCATGGGCCGCCTTTTTTATCTACTAAATAGAAATAATAAAATATAAATATTTAAAGCATTTGTGGAGGTAGTCTAATCGCTAAGGTATCGGACTCGCAATCATGAGGTCTCGGGTTCGAATTCTTACATAGGTACTACCTACGTGAACCTACTCCTAACACAAGTCCACATTAGATAAATATCGGGACTTAATCGCGTGAATTATTAAAAGGTGATGAACCTTTTATTTACCCGACTTTTTTATCGAATTGCACCGATCGTGGTCAAGGGTCGAATGTTCGAATTGACCCGTGATAAAGTCACGATAGTTTGTGAGGTTGTAGCCGGGAGGGGGGGGGGGGTAATTTCTGAATCTACTGAAGCGATTTTAAATCTTCATTTACCAATAGAAAGCCACGTTATATGTGAGTATCATAGGCCCAACATCAATGTTCTGTGGGCCCAACGAAGTGGGTACGGGTCATCTAGTATCTAATATGTATAAAAATCGCGGAAGATTAATAACAAAAATCCCACATTATTAGTTATCTTAACAATATAATATGTGAGAGAAAATATGATTAATTTGTGAACTCCCTAAATAACACCCTCGGGGTGTTCTGCCCCTACATAATTATTCTTATCTTTACATCACCCAAAAGACTGGTAGAGAATGCTTTTAGCATAAAGCCGCCTTTGTAAAATAAATCTTAGGAACTATTGGTCCGAATTGAAATTGAAAATTCTTTCACTGTTGGATAACCCATTAATAGAGGAGGGCTACAGGCTATATAACATCACGCTACGACTAATATGAGCGGAGCAAGCAATGACAACATTTTGCAAAAATGGGCAAAATTTACTCAGACGAAGTTGCGCGGGTCAGCTAGTACATAATAACTAGGCATTTAAGCAAATTATTGTATATGTTTTTATTATGCATAGTTCCTAATGACTATGTATAATCGCTAAATTAATCAAATTTACTTTAACATATATACAAAAAGTCTAATTAAGGTTTTTACTATAGATATTGCAATATCAAGAAACCGAGTGATCCATAAAAAGCGTATAAACGTTATGTAACTTTTATGCAACACTAAGTGTGTCACAATCATCTCAAACTGAGCATAGACAGGTAGTAAGACTATGCAAACTACTTACTCGTTGCCACTTTATTTTCTAACGATTGAACGACTTGTGAATAAGCATGCTTTTTCATTTTTTTAATAATTGCCTTTGCTGAATTACTTTTATTTTGAGTCGATGACAAACACACCGTTTTTCATCTAATTCCTTTCAGTGTTTGTCACAAATACCTATGCATTTATTGTATACGTACTGCAGTTATTCGTAGCACAAAAAATGTCTTAACGATTGCTTTTTCACACATTAAATGTGGAGCTGTGAAAGATAATTACTATCTCTTGTCTAGCGCCATTTTCACAACTATTTTAATCGCTTTATATTATACACACTAGCTGTCCCGCGCAACTTCGCCTGCGTATTTTTTCCTCGTTTTTGCAACATTTCTCATTGCTGCTCCGCTACTGTTGGTCGTAGTGTGATGTTATATAGCTTGAAGCCTTCTTTGATAAATGGGCTATCCAACAGTGAAAGAATTTTTCAATTCGAATCAGTAGTTCCTGAGATTACCGCGTTTAAACAATCAAACAAACTCTTCAGCTTATAATACTGGGTGGCGCAAAAGTAGTGGCACTAAAGAAAATACTTTTTTTTTTTTATATGACATTTTCTGTCATTCTGTTGTTGAAAATTGTGTAGTGAACAAATGTAAAATACACTGAAAATAAACATGGACCGTTTTACTCCCCAAGAACGTGGAATAATTGTGTCAATGTTCTTACGGAATAATTCATCAGTGATAAGAACACAACGTGAATTTCGTCGACGATTTCCCCACCGTCCGGCACCGATTGGTCGCACAATTCGACGCTTTGCCACACGCCTTGAAGCAACTGGCTCAACATTGGATAGACCTAAGTCTGGGAGACCAAGAACAGGTCGTTCAGCTGAAAATATCGATGCTGTGCGCGAAGATGTGGAAGAGTGTCCAGAAACATCAACGAGGCGACGTGCCACGCAATTGGGCATTTCCAGACGGACCCTGCAGCGTATTTTGGTGAAAGACTTAAAGATGTTCCCGTATAAAACTCAAATGACTCATCAGCTGCTGCCTGCTGACCACCGAGCTCGTCTAGATTACTGCCAGCGCGTCATAAACCTCAACCTTGAAGAGGATGATTTTCCTTCAAAATTGGTTATGAGTGACGAAGCGCATTTCCATCTCTCAGGGCATGTCAATAAGCAGAATACTCGGTTCTGGGGCACTGATAATCCGCGCATTATTCAAGAAACACCTCTACACCCACTAAAAGTTACTGTATGGTGTGGCATCTGTGTTAACAGAGTGATCGGACCCTATTTTTTCGAAGACGCTGGAGGCAATGCGATAACTGTCACTGGAGAACGCTACAGAACCATGTTACGTGAGTTTTTGATACCCAGTTTGGACGAATTGGGGCTGGAGCACATCTGGTTTCAACAAGACGGCGCTACGGCACACACAGCGCGCGACACTATGGACTTAGTGAGGGACGCTTTTCCAGGCCGAGTTATCTCTCGTTTTGGCGATTTGCCTTGGCCTGCAAGATCACCCGATCTGACCAGTCCAGACTTCTTTCTTTGGGGTTTTTTGAAATCTCGGGTGTATGTGAACAAGCCACAGACTCTCGCAGCTCTAAAAGAAAACATTCGTCAAGAAATAACGAACATATCGCAGGAAGTGTTACGGCAAGTTATGCAAAATGTCATAAATAGGGCTCAAATGTGTATCAACTCTGGAGGTCACCATTTAAAAGACATCATCTTTAAATCCTAATGGTACGAAATTTAATGGCACAAATATACATTTAAAAAAATCTAAATCTAGTTTTCTAATTTAGAAAAAATGTTATAGCTGAACCAAATAGGGTCTTTACTTTTGCGCCACCCAGTACTAGTATAGATAAGAAATAATAAATATCGGCTCCCAACAATTATACTATCAGTCAAAAAAGTATGAAAATGGATAATTAATTTATGGTTCGAAACACAATTTAGTTGTTGTTAGATTGGCACAACTGTTTTCCATTTTGGCAGTTAAAGTACAGTGCGATTTTTAGTTAGATCATATCTAGTGCGTATTGCGAATTTCATATCGGACAAAAACATCGAACAACGATAAATTTAGCACTGTCAATGGAATTTTGTGTTCGGAGTCCCTGAAAATGTAACAGAAGACTTGCGGTAAAAACACGTGCTTATGGGTGGTACAAAAAGTGGTTGAGATGTGGTTGAAGATTTGCCTCGCTCTGGGATAGCATCAATGTCTTCAACTGAAGATAACATCGTAAAACTGAAGGAAATTGTGACTGAAAATCCTCACTCAAGTTTAAGATATAAGCCGCTGATTTTCCTGTGTCTCATGAGTCGATTCAATTGGATATGAAACTTATTGCCGTTCAGCTATTCCCAAAAAACCTGAAGTTTCTCCAAAAAGTCAATCGCATAAGAGTCGAGGAGAACGTGCTAGAGCGAGTCAATTCCTGGCCAACATTCAGGAAACGCATTGTTACTGACACAGATAATATAATACTATACTAGGTGACGAGACGTGGGCTTACGCGAGTTTAACATGCACACTAGGCGAAAAGCTTCGGAGTGGCGCATTCCAACTGAACCGAAACTGATGTTGTGCATTCAGAATTCTTGCCGGAAGGTCAAACGGTAAATAAAAAATGCGGCGTTAAAGAGAGCAAATTCGACGAAAAAGGCCAAATTTGTGGAAAGAAAATTCTTGGATTTTGCACCATGATAATGCACATTCATCGACATGCACAAGACCATCATCGTGAACGAATTTTTGACCAAAAATTCAACAAATACCATCAAACAACTTGTGGCTTCAATGTGGCTTCAGCCGACTTCTTTCTTTTTCCTAAACTCAAATTACCACTTCGTGGCACCCGTTTTCATTCGATAGAAGACATAAAGAAGAATTTGCGGCGAGAACTGAACTCAATTCCGGAAAAATTGTTTTAAAATGTTTTGATTGTTGAATTATTCGTTGGCGTAAGTGTATCGTTTCTGAAGGAGCATATTTTAAAGGCGATAAAATATATTTGGATAAATAACTAACATTATGTGTATTATTGATCGTTTGCCGGTACTTTCTTGACAGAGTAGTTTTAATCAATTTAAAAGAATGAAATCAAATAGTGACGGATCCAGATATTATTTTTAGGTGGGTATGACCCCGATTGGTCTCTCTAATGGATGATGGATTTTTTCAAGGAAAAGACACAACCATAGACTATGTACCTACTACATAAACCTTGTGCTCCTAACACCGCCCTATCCTCTCCGACCTAAATCCGCCAGTACACACATATTTTCTTTTGACCACATTATGTTTCAGGTATCCATAGTATTTCACTTCGCGGCCAGTTTGCGACTGGAGGCACCTCTTAAAGAAGGCTTAGAAATGAACACCAAAGGGACAATGAGAGTCCTTGACATGGCCAAAAAAATGAAAAACCTCGTCACCTTTATCCATTTGTCAACAGCTTTCTGTTATCCGGACTACGAGAGAATGGCTGAAAAGGTAATTTCTGTGGTAACACTAGCAATTTTAAATAAGGGTCTGCGAATTTACAGTTTTCCTTACCTTGTTCTTTTCTCCAGCTTTACGATGTGTAAAGTCATAATTTTAAATTTAACCAAAAAGATTAAATAATAAATCATGACTTTTCACGTCATTGTTTTTGTTTCCTACTGAATATTTGAGCTTTTTACTTCGGATTAGCACTCAAATTGGAAATCTGGTCAGTTTAACGGTGTGGTCAGTTTCAATAAACAAAATGTCTGTCTTTCCCCGAGCTACGGCTTTGGCTTGGTTAGTTTCCGAGATTTAAACTCTCAAACTTTATTTATTAAACAGATATAAAATAAATTTGCGTATGTAAACTTTAAATGTAGGTACCTCATTACTTCTATTACCATATCCAGGTGTTTGATCCTCCAGCGGATCCTCACGAAGTGTTACGAGCAGGCAGCTGGCTGACCGAGCAGCAGCTGGAGCTCCTAGCTCCGTCCATTTACCAGAAGCATCCCAACTCATACACGTACTCGAAGCGGCTAGCTGAAGCGCTAGTTAAAGAGAACTACCCACAATTACCCACTGTTGTTGTCCGACCAAGCATAGGTAAGGCTTAAACATCTAGATACGTTTTGTGGCTAACCCTGATATGCTATTAAATTACTATGTGTACATATGTAATCCTCGACAAGTTTATTTGATAATTTTCAAATTCATTTTAACCACACATTCATTCATTCATAATGCACATGGGCGTACCCAGGCGGGGGATGTGGGGTTAAACCCCGGCCCCTTCACCCGAAAAAATGTAGGTCTGTAGTACTAATTTCACCAATGTTTACCCTGTGAACCCCGAAAATACGAAAAGCCCTCCTGAAAAATTATCATGGTAATGCTACCGACGAAAACTGGCGCAGACTAAAATGGCGCAGGCGCTGCGTGCTATAGGACTCGTACCGTCTTGGTCTTCTAAGTGAAACCATGTTTGTTTTTTTTTTATTATTAAAATGATAACTAGCAATGTGGGAACCCCTCCAACTAAGCTCAAAGACTTGTGTTAGGAGTGGGTTCACGTCGGTAGTGTAATGGGTAGGATTCGAATCCGCGGCCTCACGATTGCTACACCGATGCCTTAGCACAGAATAAGTAATAGTACTACGTACAGAAGGTTCACTCCCTTACAACAGTGAGGTTTAGGTATAAAAATATACCTAGACTCGCCGCCTGCAAGCTAAATAAATTGAAACTTATAACAGCGCGCGAACCGTGAATTTTCTTTGCGCGCCACAGCTTTATGACCGAGCTGCGAAGTCCGCACGGGGTTGACACTTGAGAAGTTTTTGTACCTAGTTAATTTATTCGTTTGAAAATAAATAAGTAGATTAAGCATTAGAAACGTACATTTAGCATTATTAACATAAAAAAATCCAATTGTCGTGTGTTCGATTTCCACGGGTGTAGATACATGCATACATACATACATATCAACCCATAAGATGGCCCACTGCTGGGCACGGGTCTCCCCAGTAGAACCCACTATAGGCCGACCGCTCAACTCGTACATCGCCTGCGCGGTGGAAGGGAGCGCGGGGTGATGTACGAGTTAAGCGGTCGGCCTATAGTATGTAGATCCTGGGGGTAATTGCCATAATCGCCACGCTTGGCGAGCGGGTTGGCGATCGCAGTAAGGCTTTAAGTACGCAGAGGACGCTGCTGCCCGTCCTCCGGTGTGAAATCCCTTAGTCGCCTTGACGACACCCACGGGTAGAGATGGGGTGGTACTATTCTTAAGCCGGCACCACACGGCCACGGAATATCACGGGTGTAGATATTCCTTTGTAAAAATTATCCTATCCTGTTCCTAATATTATTTCTGAACAACTAATTAAGGATTTTTATTTTAACTAAGTATTACTAAGCACTTAAGGACCTAAGGAATTAAAAAAGAACGACCGGCTGCCGCCGCTGCTTTTACACGTAGGTACTTCGATGACGCAGTGGAATTGTAAAATATAGATATCCCTAAACACAGCAATATATTTTATACGGATTAAATTGACGTTTAGGCTTATAAGACATTGCGGGTGGCGAAAAAATACAATATTTTCAAGTATGCGCGAGCGCGACGTGACCTCGACTGTCGTCCGAGCCGAGAGACAGCCCACTGCTATTAGCCCCATCAAGTGGCGCGCTGCCCGAATATACGCCATTAGGCTACCACCCATAGATTATATACTTATACTGGTATAGATACGCCACTCTATGATCAAAATTTGAAACTCAAGGGTGCCCTCCACCGATAGATGGCGTGCAACCATTATTTGTTTTTGTGCGGCTCCTATAGGTGGCGCTTTTAACTTAAATATATTTAGTGTTATTTATAATCAATAAATGATTTCAAATACTTACAAATCATATAAACATAAATCATAAGTATTTACAATCATTTACTGATTTATTAATGTAATTTAGGGTGGAGAGAAATATAAAACACAGTTATTTATCGTTTTCTTTTATTATAATATTCAAAAGCTTGTCTTTTTATTTGGTCATTCCTATCAAAAATAGCAATTTTTCCATTTAATAAACGATTCACCCCTAAGCACCAACTGTGTACAATCAACTTAATAGATAGATTACAAATATAATCAACCAAATCAGCCTTATGTTTAGAACAGGATATAAAATTAAAATCACATGCACAATCAATATAAAATTTAATACGATTTTTTAAAAAAATTGTATTTGAATCAGCTCGAAGGCATGCAACAATCACGTAATATACATTATTCATTAAATCAATAAATCCATCGCTTGGGTGAAATAGTGATTTTTTTGTGTAATCAATTTCGTAATTAAATGAATCAAAATCAGGCCTAGATTTGCTTAAATTATTTAAACAAATAGTGCAATTTTTGATAATTTTTGCTTTTGATTTCTTAATCACATAACCGGTAACATATTTTTTTGATTCAGCATGTAAAAGATAATCATTATTTTTTATTTCCGTCACCACATTTACTAAAGAATCAATATTACATGCAAAATCAACAGAATCAGAATCATCATGATTGTTTGCAATTAGATACGATAATGATTGCATAGCAGTATTATAATCATTTTCACAAATAGCTCCTGCTGAATGAGGAGAATTATAATTATTGACAATCAACGTTTTAAAAGCATTCATAAATTGATTACAATTAGGGTTAATATTTCTCACACCATTACTTCTAATACTACTAAAAAAATTTTCGAGAGGGTCTTGATTGAAATTTCTAGCTACTAAATTAGTTATATTACAATTGATCGATAAATGTTCCCACATTGCCCTAAATGTTTTTATATTCGAAATCCAATTTTTAATTGAAGGAATCATCTCATATTTTATTTGATCACCATTACCTCTTCTACTAATTGATTTAAATCTGATTGATTCTAAAATTGGAAGCAAATCATCCCACAGTTGGAAGTGAGGGGAATTATTTTTAATGCAACTTTTGTAAATCTTTGCTTCATCGTTATAGGAATGACCATTAAAAGAGTCAAATAATTTATCAAATAATAATAAAAAATCTGCTGTCCCCTCACACTCGGTTGGTAATATTCCATGTCCTGAAAAAGAAAACAAATATTAAATGAGATGTAAAAATTATATTGAATTAGTCCACAACTTTATAAACATGATACAAAAATAATGTTAAGGTCTATTTCGGAGAAATGTAAAATCTAAAAATTCTTTTGGATTAGCTATCAATCACAGCACTGGGCCCTGGGTATTAGTTATCCTAGAGTAAAAAAAAGTAGGTCAGGTATATTTAATTATAAACAATATGTCATTATGTGTAATTCAGCTTAGTCATTTAATAAATGAATTAAATTAATTCAATATCAAGGGAAATAACCCATCCAAAATGACTAGGTAGGGTTTGGGAAATTAAAGAATATACTTACATACAAGTGGTACAGAGAAAACTCTATAGATTATACTATAGAGACCTCACGATTACGAGACCGATGCGTTAGCCATTAAGCTACCGCTGGTTTTTCTTTTATTTTGATAGACAATTTAAAAAACTACTTTTGTAATTTCTGTTAGGTAGGGCTTGCAAAGACTCTTAATAGGTATATTATTTTAAATAGCATTCTTGTATAAAGAAATCTCATTACCTAAGTATTCTCAACAATATTCCTAAAGTTATGTGAAGTCTACCAAATTGAGTCCCATAATTATCCCAATAAACAGACTGTCTGCATGTATGAGTTATCTCGAAAGATTAATTTAAATAATAAACCATTATCAGTTAAAGATCAAGAGAAGAAAAAAAAAATCAAACATAACACCAATTAATGCAAACTTCTCTTACATTTACTCTATTTTTGGTGTATAACTTAGGAAAATGTTATATACACTATAACCTGCCCAGAAAAATATGCCGTTGAATAGTAAAAACCCCATCAAAATTGGTTCAGTAGTTTGTCAGAAAAGTATTTTAGAGAGAATCAGTCAAACAGAGAACCTCTTTTATTGAAGTTGGTAAATAATAAAATAAATTTAAAAAAACTTACGGTTGGACAAGGTTGAAGTTGATGCAGGCTCATGAGTGGTCATGTGGGTTTGTTGTGATATACCAGAGGTCTCTGCAATTTAAATTTAATGTTATATTAACATAAATAATGCA
Source organism: Herminia tarsipennalis (assembly GCA_945859575.2). NCBI lineage: Eukaryota > Metazoa > Arthropoda > Insecta > Lepidoptera > Erebidae > Herminia > Herminia tarsipennalis. The sequence goes on from OX243840.2 coordinate 16,578,152, forward strand.
CTTTAATTTAAAGACTGTACAGCTCACAAGGACTGTCAAAGTGAATACCACCACAGTCAATTAGGATGATGACTACAATGAAAATAAATTAATTTTCAGTAATCAAGCAATAGTATGTCATAACAAGATCTGACTGAATAAATGTGTTATGCCACAATTTAATGTCTGTAAGAATTTCTAATCATCAACACAAATACTAAAAGTAATGATATGAAGATCCTCAGTGATGAGGTCACGCCTCAGTATTCTTATCTATACGGTGTTATTTTGTCATTTTATAAAAAGATACTGATTCGACTTGACAGTCATCATCCCCATTATTGTAAAAGCTCATATTCACTATATCACCAGATAAGGACAAAGTATTATTATTTAGTGTACATAGAAATACATATATTTTAAACACATACTATTTATTTATTATAGTGACAGAGATCTGCATGTAATAAATATCACTGTCTGTAATGATCTAAGAAAATTTTTGAGGCAATTTAAACACAATGTTTCCAACTATGTCCCTAGTTGTGTGAAGTTGGCCAAATTCAATAATTTCATTATAAAAATAATAATTACTCACTGTTAGCCAAGGTTGAAGGTGAAGGCTCAAGTTGAAAATGATGTGCTATACCAGATGTTGATGGCTCTATCAAGGCAAATGTCTTATTCGATTGTTGAGTTTTTGAGCAATGGTGTGATATGTTTAATGTCGGAATAGCATTTGCAGTCAAGCGTTTGCTTGCTGATTTAAAGAAGTCCTCAAAATGTCTGTGACAAATACGAACAGATGCATAAATATAGTTGTTGCCTCGCTCTTGAGTTTCAAAGTTGAGTACAGACTTCCATTGATTAAACTTTTCTGTGTGAGGATAATCCCATTTTGGAAATCTGTGAAGAGGTCCTGTAAAATAAGTTATATTTTATTGCTTAATTTATTCATATTAGTTAATTAGTAAAAAGATGTCATCAATATTGATAAGTCATTTAACGTTAGTATAAATATGTCCCACCCACACTGTGCTCCTGTACCTAAGAGGCAAAGATTAACAATAGAAACCATCAGATAACACCGGCTGTTTGGTTCTGCAGAGTCTCGAATGCCTTAAACCTAACACATTCCATCATTTTCCTTTTACTTATCAAACAAGCAAATGAAAATTTTAAGTAAAAACTATAAAAATTGTGATCAACTAGCAAAGCACTAAGCCTAAGTCTTCATTGTTATAAAAATATCTGTATTATAATTAACACACTTACCATCATCAGCATCACATCCAAAATAACATTTCAATCGTGCTGCTTTAGGCATTTTCAAAGTCCAAGTTCGCCAAAAACAAAATCGAAGTCCTTATAAAACGCGCCAAGTTATCAGGTATGCAATCAGTCCGGGGTCCAAATATCAAGCCAAAAATTATCGTTTCAAGCAGGTAAGTCAAAGTCAAGTAGGTATCGAGCCGAGTTGTAAGAAATTATCAAAGTATCTAGATCAACGCACACGCACACGAAACGAAGGAAAACAAATTTAAAATATGGCGGACTGATGAAAAATTTTTCCCACGTTTTTACTTTTAGTGTTACCAAAGTGAAAAAGTCAATTTTAATTGTACACTTACTTAAGTTGAATATTTTTTTAGTTAATTATTGTTATAGATAATTAATGAACATAATTTTTCAGAACCTAAATTGATTATTTTTTAAATATTTTCAATTTGTTTGTTACTGGTATAGTTGACGGAGTTAGCTGCTGCCATCTATTAGCACAATAGTCAATCTATGATGATAAATGCGCGTCCCCCACCGCTTGATGGCGCTAATTTATACGGTTTCATACGAAATATGCCTTTGTATGGCAGTTTCACACCCCTGCTACCACCGCTTCATTTCCTTAGTTAGAGGTTCGTTACTCAATCACGCCAGAATGGCTGAGCGGTTAATATTTGGCATAAACTCTGTGTCTATCTTTATGACAAAGATACATAATACGCAATCTGGACTAGCACGTAGGCTACGTTATATTCCGGAAAAAAATAAACTATTTGTTTGATTTGTTTTTCAAATTTTCCACTAGTATACTACTAGTGGAAAATTTGTAATTGATTTATATGGCTTGTTTAAAATAATGTGTTAACACTCTAATAATGTTAAAATTTACATATATTTCAGTAACTCCGTCGTATAAAGAGCCTACACCTGGTTGGGTGGACAATCTGAACGGCCCTATTGGTCTGATGGTGGGGGCAGGCAAAGGAGTCATACGCAGCATGCATTGTTATGGACACTATCATGCCGAAGTTATACCCGTTGATATTGCTATTAACAGCATTATCATCATCGCTTACAAAACTGGCAAGGAATCCCGAAGGTATGGCTACATATTAATTTTCGAACGGCTAGAACAGGTGTGCTTGCAGTTCAGTCATAATGTTGGCTACATTATGACTGAACTGCAGGCACATTTTTATGGTATACAAACTCAATCAGACCACATTTTGAATACAATTTAAAAAAAAAAGTGTTAGTTCAACAGGATTACTAGTATAGTTATTGTTTTTAAACTTTCTCGATTTTTATACATATTAGATATATTTCGGGACTTAATCGCGTGAATTATTTAAAGGTACGAACTTTTTATTTACCCGACGTTTCGATCGAATTGCACCGATCGTGGTCACGGGTCGACTGACCACGATCGGTGCAATTCGATCGAAACGTCGGGTAAATAAAAGGTTTGTACCTTTAAATAATTCACCCGATTAAGTCCCGAAATATATCTAATATACTAGTATAGTATTATATTATCTGTGGCATGATGAAACGTGACAACCCAGCCCAGCCGGGAATCTCAACTATAGATTAGCAAATACATATTTGGCTTTAAATGCTAAAATTGTCACCCTATCTGATGTTGTCAGTTAAAAGAATAAAAAAAAGGTGGTTTGCTTCTGGCCCCGGTTTGGCTACGGAAGTCTCGGGTTCGATTCCTGGGTCTGGACTTCAAATTTTCTATCTTTCAAAAATGCAATCATTGTATTTGTCAATTACTTTCAAGCCTATAAAAATTACTTCAATATTTGGCCTGCGACATCATAATTTGTCTCATCATCATCATCATAACTCTGTAACAAAGCAATAACAAAAGCCGTGATAGTTCTTTAACTACTGACTAGATGGCGCATGAGATGGCCCAAACTCGCGAGCATCAAGGGATAGAGAAATTTGAGGTCTAGTACTAACATAGTCCAGATAGGTGGTTCGCTTCTGGCCCCGGTTTGGCTACGGAAGTCTCGGGTTCGATTCCTGGGTATGGACTTCAAACTTTCTATCTTTCAAAAATGCAATTATTGTATATGAATTCAGTAAACAATATACGTAAACGTTCTCTCAAAAAACCATTAATACCTACAAGCCATTATATAGTTACACTGCTATATGTAAACCTACATACTACCTATATAATTATTCAAATTTGATTTTACATAATATACTTAAAATGAAATAAATTGTTTTAATTTATATTTTTAATTTAACATTAATTTCAGACAGCCGGAAATACCTGTGTTTAACCTAACGACAGGTGACGACAGGAACACAACGTGGAAGCAGGTGTTAGACATAGGCAAGGCGACAGTCCGCAAGTTTCCCTTCGAAGGTCCGCTGTGGTACCCGGACGGCAACATACGGCACAATAAGTTCATTCACGACCTCTGCGTTTTCTTCTATCACATCGTTCCGGCATACTTCATTGATTTCCTGCTGTTTATTTTCCGACAGAGACGATTGTAAGTGCTTTCTTATATGTATATATAATTTAAATTGGGTTTTATATACGGTCCTGTCACGTTGACGCAGCTCTTGGTCGAGCTGGAACCGGGGCTGGTTCCTCAGGAACTTGTATTGGGCGTTGAAATAAAATATATTTTCGTTTAATTGAATTATAAGTATTACACACACAACATAATTATACCACAAAATAACTTTTATTAATTAATACCATTTCACATCACAAATTACGACCAAATCGGTCGGCTATCAAACTCACAGTCAAAACTGTAGTTTATTTATTTTTAATATCAAACGAGTTTCAAGCATAAAGGTTCTATCAACATACGTTTATGATTTTTTTTTTTACAAAATGATAACTAGCAATAACTAGCAATTTGCATGAGACCTCGGCAACACAGATCACAGTACGGGGCCATAATTGTTAGCCATATCAAAATTCGTAGCGTAGTTTAAATAAACTAAGAACACAAATTATAATTTTATTTGTAATGTTGAAGCGGCGGTAGCCTAGTAAGGTATTAGATTAATCGGGCGGTCACTATTTCACATTCCACCCAATAATCTACAGATTTGACCCTTACTCCTAACAAAAGTAATTTATTTTAGCTGAATAATATTTATAAAACTATAGATGTAGTCCAAGAGGGTAGCGCCAAAAAATGCAAGTACTTTATGAAGGCTGATTTTTTATGTTACGTCATAATAGTGTAGTAGACAAACCTTTCGTCAGTCAACTGGATTCCTTGTCGTTTGGCGCCGAGGCAGGTTATTTTTTAATGTTGTTTGTTGTTGTTGCGTTAAATGAACTTAATATATCATGAAGCTGCTTTTTGAAACTCAACAATTAATTTATGGCAGTAGGTATATTAATTCAAAAAAAGGTTTACGTTTGTCAGTCATGCAATATCTTGTAGCCAGGCGCGTCAGTCACGCGTTAAAATTGTATTCTTTAATCGTGATCGATCTGCGCGTGCTTTGAAATGAAGTATAACCGGTGAAGAACAATATCAAAACCACGTAGGTACCATCAGTCAGCATAACTTTTTAACAAATGCCGTCAGTAGCCGATAAAAGTCTTGCACGCCAAACGCTAAGAAATCCAACTGACTGACGCAAGAATATTTCTTTACTCCACTAATGTGTAGTAACATAAAAAAATCTGCCTTAATAAAATTATTGCATTTTTTGGCGCTCCCCTTCCGGTCTAGTACAACGAGCAGCGCTTGTCAAATAAGTACTAACAATTATTTCTATTCAATATCAATCGACGTATTAATAGAATTTCTCTTAATTTTCAGCATGGTGCGCATACAAAATAGGATTTCAGTCGGTTTGGAAGTACTCCAATACTTCACAACCCGCGAATGGTGGTTTGATACTAACAACTTTAAGGGTCTAGTGGATATACTCAATCCTGTGGACCGAGAGACATTCCCCATGGACCTAACCATCATTGAAGACGAGCCGTATATCGAGAGCTGCATGATCGGTGGAAAACTGTACTGCCTCAAAGAGAAAATGGAAAACTTGCCCAAAGCCCGGCTTCAGAACAAAATGTAAGTTTATCTATTTTATTTCATCATTCAACAATTTAAATAATGTGACATGTAGGTATTAACTAAGGTAAGGTATTTTCGATTTTGAGAATATCAGTTTATAGTTAAAAACTGATATTCTCAAAATCGAAAATATGAATTTGGCTATGTTAGGTTAGGATCCGATTGCGAAGTATGAAAACAAAAACACTGCTTCTTTATGAAGGTGAAAAAGTTGTATTGTGTTTTTCACATCTCGAATACTTCGCTACAATTATTAACCTAGAATTTTGTAGCCTCTGTGGCGCGGTGGGATTGTATCTGACTGCTACGCAACGGTCGAGGATTCGATCCCCACCCATGATAAAACTTTGTGTGATGAGCACGATAGTTTATTCGGTGTCTAGGTGTAAATTATCTATAATGTATGTATTTAGAAATACATAAGTATGTTAACAGCTGTCTGGTTTCCATAGTACAAGCTCTGCTTAGTTTAGGATCAGATAGCGTTGTGTAAGTTATCCCAAAATATTATTATATTATATTATCTTGTTCCAATTATCACTTTACATAGCAACTTTGTTATTAATTGTAATGTTTTCTTTTCAGTCTATATATTCTGGACCGTCTGGTATCCATATTTTTCTACCTACTGATGGCTTCATGGATCGTGAGTTACTTCGAGCCTGCCAGAGAAGTTCTGTCATACGGTGGTCCTGCCATCCGATACATGCCGCTGGTCGGCAAAGCTGTATTTAGAGATTAACCAATTTAAAAACATAAGTAGCTTAAGCACTTCATTGTTAATCATAAAATGTATTGAAATAATTAGAAGCTTACGATAAAAGATTTATAACTCATTAGATTAATGCAGTAATGCAATGCCTATTTTGACAGCAATACAATCATGTACCTTAAAATATCAATTAAAATCTACCATAGCTCTTTGGCCCCATTCATATTGACGCAGAGTCGTAGTCCAATCTTATTTTATCGATAACAGTTTTCTAGTCTTTTATATATTTTCGTAGGTTGAGTAGAACTCGCAATTCATATTTTCGCCACGAATTTGGACACTATTGTGTAGGAAATAGAGGTTATGGTTATTAATTTCGTTTCGAATCTGTGTCGTAGAATGAAACTAGGTACCTAATTTGGAAAATGCCTCCGCGAGCGTTAAATACCTACGCAAGAAAAATCGTAAAACACAATAATTTATAACACAGCCAAAACTGATCTTACCTAGCTACCTACTTACAAAAAAAAAAAATATATATAATAATAATTGTAATTAAATATTTACTGTGCTGCTCTCGTACCTGTTCTACAATAATTACTTTGTAAGAAGTAGATATTTCTTTATCAAACTAATCAGGGTTTAATAAGTTGTTTTGTATTTTTTTATTTAAGTATTTAGGTAATTATTATTTTTATTTTATGTAATATTAAAGTTTAACATTTGTTTATAAAAAGTACCTGGGTACATACCAAATATATTATATAAAAATACATCTGATGAGAGTTTTATTGTAACCATTTTTATTTTAAAATACACAAGTGAAAATTGCTTTTTACTTAACTATTAAGTTTCGAAGGCCTATTCAAACACACTGTGGGTAGCGGTACCTACCTACATACCGCGCGGATACGGCACAATTTTCGCTCAGAAAATTGTGCCGTATCCGCGCGCAGCAGACATGCGCTGCAGACATGCAGAACAGTAGTAGGTATAACCCTATACTTACCCACTCAACTTTCTCTACCGGAGGCGGTAGCGAATTCGTCTTAGGTCTGAATAGGCCTTAACGCTTTAAAAAAATAAAAAAATAAAGTCGCTATACATAATTTTAATTGTATGGAGGAAAAAATCGTAACAGGCGGGACTTGAACCCGCGATCTTAGGGGTACCGGCCCTAAGCCATTACCAAATCTGGCACCGAGACGTGTCTGAGTCGAATTTTGCCTCCACATGTTATGATTTTCGGCGATTGTCGCGCCACCAACCGTGTTCCCGAGGAACTTGTACGGCTCTGTGAGTTTCGTTGCCCATATAAACAAAGATTTAAACACAGATTTATAAAGCATTTTATGCTATTTTTTATACGTCATTTTAGACATGCTTTGTCATTACCAAGCCATTGCTTAGGGCCGGTATCTCTAAAGTCGCGGGTTCAATTCCCGCCTAAGACTATATAATTAAATTATAAAAATAATGTTAAGTTATTTTAAATTTTATTTTTATAATTTTTTTAACATTATTTTTAATTTTTTTGTTAATAAATTTAAAAATGATGTTAAAAAAATTAGCAAAAACTAAGGTCGCTATGCTTTCTTTATTAGGTTTAAGAATTTGTACAGGGCTTTGAAGAGTAAGTGAACGAGTCAGGACTTTTTATCCGACCACGGCGAAGCCAACACGAGAGTTATTTGGCGTTTAATAGGGAAAACATAATTAAATAGATATGTAATATTAAATAGATACCTAAGTATTCAAAAATCTGTAGCCAAGTGGGTAATATCAGTACCTATTTAGTTTAGAGAATTTACCTATCGAAGCAAATTTTGTTCTTGTTTATTTTCATGTGGACAGTACCTTCAAAACTATTTATCATTAGATATTGAGAAAACAAAATATATACCTACATTTATTTATGTGCTATTGTAGCATTCTGTACTAATAGTTAATGCATCTGGTTCACTAATAATATAAGGATCATGGATAACATGTTCACAAATGAAGAACGCTTCCCGGTCGCAGTCGATGTCGTTCAAGTGTCCGTTATAGAACATGGAACCGCACTTTTCGTCGTCTCCTCCATCAGGTTGACGGTTGCCCCAGCACGGATACCCGCTATAGTTCAGCAGATCCCCTGAATATACAAAGAAAAAATGGTTACTTTACATTGCTTGTATTAGCATAGCTAGATACTTAAACGTGTGTTAGACTTAATGTCTCAATCTCTCAAATATGCGCCGAGGTATCAAATTTATGAATGAAGTTTTAATTAGAACAACTTTCCAATTTGCTAGGAACAATAGTTCGTTTAAAAGTGCTGTTTTTGTCTGTTCTGTCTTTAATAATTACCTTGAACAGTTTGCCAATCTTCGACTTGTTGTTTATGGAAACCCAAATGAAAAACTCCGCGCGTGAAATTTCCAGGCACATGAAAATTTACTTTGTTTGCTAGCCTGACGAGGTATGCGGCTTCTTCATGAGAGTTGATCACTGCTAAATCTGATTCCTCCTCTTGACACACGATTCGAGCTTCGGCCCAATTCTTAGGGGTTAGTTGTAACTTATAGCATTTGCCTAATGGCTCGAAATATGTATATCCTTAAAAAAAGAAACAATATTAATCTAATTACTTATAACTTAACGTTGTTGATTCTAAGTCACTGACCTGTACATTCTTAAGGTTCTCTAAGTACTTACCGAAAAGCGAACATTGCTTATCAATTTTTACATGTGCCTTGCATATAAACGTGATTAAATTGGTGCATGGTATATCGTCAAGTCCCCAAACGTCATCTTTTTTCCATGCTTGCACGCATGACTCTTCTGGGTTTAACATATTTGGTTTATTTGGTACCCATTTCTTGTATACGTTTGAAATGTGAATACCTATAATAAACATGTGATTAAGTACGTCAATGTTTGGTTTATTTATACACCTAAGAAAGTAGTTATAATATATTTCAACTCGAAATATTAAGATAACATTGCGATGACCTCATGTTACTGTTTTAATACGTTCGACTTGAGATAACTGTCAGTAAACAATTTATAGATAAGTCGGTACCTAGGTACCTATCCCTAGAAAGATGAATTGTGTTGCGGATTCTTCGATCCGTGTTATTGATCCACTTCAGTGAACTCCAAGTTTAGTGCACTAAATCCTCTAAAGTTTAGTAACAATACTAGTTTACACCCTACCCACCTATTTATTTTGTGAAACTTTGATGTAACATTTGCCAAAATTGTAATATAACCCAAAATAACGAAGGGGCGGCATTAACGAGTTTTTACCCGACTGCGCAAGAAGAAGGGTTATGTTTTTCGAGTGTATGAATGTTTGTATATTTCTTTGGGAATAATCTATTTCCTGTCACTATTAAAGATAGCCATAGTTACTCACAGTCAATATTAGGTACTTACCATTTACAGTAACATATCCATTGTCCGAACCCCTCATACCTAAATGGAAATATGTTGGAAAATTTTCGATTTTCCTTTCGAAATGCTGAATAACAGCATTAAATTCATCTTCATCCTTCGGAAAGAACAAACCGGTTCCGTGACTTTTGCATGCCGCCTCAGCATCCTCCCTTGTACTGAGTGTTTTATTATACAAATATACGCCATCTGTCCCCGGTGTAGCACGATAACCTAGTGCTACATACGTGTCAACACTCGGAACCGGCACTGCATCTACAAAAAATATACATACATAGATAAGCACTAAGTATTTTTAATAATTAAAACTTCATTACTGTTTTATTGTAGAGCTCCGCCAGTAAACAAGTCTCGAAAAAATCTTAACTGGGTGACTAATCCCGTTGTTAAAAACCAAGTGCGAGTGGGACTCGCGCACTGAGGGTTCCGTACTAACTTATTAGTATGTAAATAGTTCGATCAACACGGGAATCTAGACACACGGCACTGTATCAAACAATTTGCAAAAGGGCGATTCATCGACTGTGGTTACACGAAGCATTTTGGCCACGGTAATGTGCGACCTACATTGCTAGTAATTAAAAAAAACTTAGTTGCCAAATTGCTCTAATGAGTCGCAAATAACAAATTATTTAATAAAATGGAATACGTCATGTATGATATGATTGTTAGAATTTCAAAATAAACATTAGCAGGATAATCACATTTTTGTTTTTACTGGATCTTTGTAACTAAAGTAAGATTTATCTTATAACAGACAATTCACACAAGACCACCTGATCCCAAACTGAGGTACTATAACAAGCAGATAACTGATACTCGTACGTAAACATACTTAGATAATTCTAAATACATACATAAATTGCAATGGCTCCCAAGGTATACAACAAGTTACCCAAATGTATAAGAAATTCAGAGAGTCTAAACATGTTTAAAAATAAATTATTTACATTTCTTATAGATAAAACTTATTATTCAACCATTGACTATCTAAATGACAACACAATATTGTAATAATAATAATAAGATTTTATTTAATATTTTGCATGTATAATGATTTTGCTTTATAGTCTAAACTGTTTTATTTGTACTGTATATTTTATGACATACCTATTTATAAAAAATCTACATCTTTTAATTTAATTTTGTATTGTAACTTTATTTTATTGTTTCTATTTAAAAGTGTTTCTGAATTGATTTTTATTTAATTGAATGTTGTACCTATTTTTAAATTTAATAATTATATATTTGTACACCAATCCCATTGGTAGAACTTGGCGGTCGAAATATTGTTTAACATCTGTATGTACCATGTTTCACAAATAAATAATACTTTGACTTTGACTTTGATACTTTGACTTTGACTTTAAAAACAATCAAAAATACTTTATTCACTTCGGACGCAAAATGCTACACTTGTGAAAATAGCCATGATTCTACATATACTAGGTACATGCCTGTTCGCAAGCAATAGGTAAAGCCAGCGAAAGAAAAAAGGCAATAAAAACGCGCGGCCACTCTTTTCAAATTGCCGATGTTTACAATGTTTGTTTGTCAACCGACTTCAAAAAGGAGGAGGTTCTCAATTCGACTGTATATTTTTTTTTTGCATGTTTGTTCACCGATTACACAAAGACGGCTGGACCGATTTGAAAAATTGTTTTTGTGTTTGTAAGGGTATACTTCCAAGATGGTCCCATTGTCATCAAATCACGATCTGATGATAGGATCCTGGAGAAATCGAGGGAACTCTTAAAATATTAAAGGTATACCTACAGTGATTTAGGTATATTTCATAGTGATTCGTGCATTTACTCTTAAAAAACACCAATTGGTGAAGTGGAACTGATGATAAAGAACACAAATTACGAGCAGACCTATTCAATATTTCACAGTTTGCGATTCTTTTACTTTATGGGATTGAGTAGCACTTTATTCTCGTTATACTACTATTACACAATGTAATAGAGCTGATAGTGAACTCCTCAACAATTAACGGCCCTGCATCGGGGTAAGCAATATTTTGTAAAAGGATTTCAGCAGTTGACTTATGCCTTATTGTAACTTAAGTGAATTACAAACCAACCCAATAAAAAGTGAGAAATAAAAAACTTATTTACAAAAAAAATATTACCGACTTCTAAAATAAATACAAGGCAACTAAAAAGCAATAAATAATATACCTAGAATAACAAAAATAAATTTAACATTTTAAAGTTGGTGCCGAATAAAACATAAAGACTACTATTTCATGGCACCAACTTTAAAATATTTAATTTGTTTTTGTTATTCTAGATATATTTTTTATTGCTTTTTAGTTGCCTTGTATTTATTTTTTATAAACTGTACATATGTTTATAAACTGTGTGAAAGTATGTAGAATATACTTATCCTAGATGGGAATCGAACCCACAATCTCTAGCTTAGCTGTAAGGGTCACTAACCACTAGACCAACAGACCACCTTTCAAAATTGTAGGCTCAGTAATTTCATTGAGGGTGGAGGTCGATTTCCATAAACATTCTTAAATAACTTAAAAAAATTGGTTCGACGGAAAAAAATCCTGACGAACACCTCCACCATCCGGGGAAGATGATGGAGGTAGTGTGGGGTTTGCACCCACTAAAAAACCCGCCGTGTATCGCTCGCCACCTTTGCAAACGGGCCGCCGGAATTCGTTGTACCGTCGGCGGCCCGCCCAGTATATTTGAAACCCCTACGCCAAGCTTTTCATTTGTTTTCATGTTACACTATACCGTTTTTATAACGGTTTTTCAATTTATTGTTTTGCCCCTAAAATGGCTCTCATGTTCAAAAGTCAGACTTCTAATAGGTTTTCCTGTAATCTATAGATGAGACCTATCTTTTGTATTTTTTTTCAAAACATTAGGCTCATATCTTCGGAAATAAGGGGGTGGGAATGGTCTATTTTCATGGTTTTTCTTAAATAACTTTTAAACTTATTTTAAAATTATAATAAAAAATATGTTAGTTACCCTTTTAATAAACCCTATCATTTGATATGTAACACGATACGGTTGGCGATTTTTTTTTAAATTTCTTACTTTTCTTAGTTTTAGACTTTAGTTTGTGTAATGTTTAAAATTTACACTTTATATAGGTTTCCTGTAATCTATAGGTTAAGAATTATCTTTTGTATTTTATCCAAAATATTAGGCTCAGTAGCTTCGGAGATAAGGGGGGGGGATGGTAAATTTTCATGGTTTTTCCTACATAACTTTCAAAATAATGATATTAAAATAATAAAATCTTTGATATCCTTACAACAATTTCCCCTTGCTTGCTGCCCTTTCATTTGATAAGTCATACGATACAGTTTGCGATTTTTTATTTTATTTCTTAGTTTGCTCCCAAAAATGGCTCTTAAGTTCCAAATTCTTCTATTTACGTTATGGGTCCGTGTTTGGGTCACAGAAACACATATGTGTACCAAATTTGAATTCAATCGGTATAGTACATTCGGTGCAAATTGGCTGTGACAGACGGACAGACAGAAACATGAGTGGTCCTATAAGGGTTCCGTTTTTTCCTTTTGAGGTACGGAACCCTAGAAATCGGTGTGAATATAATTTAGACTGCCTTCTTGACGCGGGTTCAATTCTCGCATAGGACAGCACTTTGTGCTATTCAAAAATTGTTGTTCCGAGTCTGGGTGTACTTTTTATCCGTTAATTAAATCTTTGTAAACTCAACCGCGACATAGGGCTTGTAAGTACCTTAAAAAAAAACTGGCGAAAAAAGTTCTGGGTTCTGGATTCCTCCAACAATCATTTGAAATGAAAAGTATCTATGTTATGGATTTTTATCACGCATAAAATAAAATATATGTAATATAAAATCTAATTATTTAAAAATAATCTAATTAAAAACAAAACTTTAAACAACAAAACATACAAACAAAAAATTAACAATTCTCAACATAAATTTGTAACCAGATAATCTAAACAATTGAAGGATAAAATATGGACACTGAAATTGACAACATGGAAGGGACTGAAATTGACAACTTATTGGGAAAAGACGCGTCGGGCGACCCAAAATACGCTAGGCGGACGACATACTGGCGATAGCGGGAGACGAGAGGGAGAGATGACAGTAGGCGAGGATAGAGCAAGATGGAAAAAAATGGAGGAGGCTTATGCTAATCAATAAAAAAATATATAGTTGTAAGAACACATTTGAAATGTAAAAATAAGTCGGAATAAATAAAGCTTTATTATATTATTATTAATTTAAACAAATAAATCAAATTAAAGTGTCTGTTTGCGATGTCAAAATAATAGCTTTTACTAAATGCATATGAAAGTATTTATAGTAGGTACTTACTATAATAACAAAAACACAATTCTGTCTGTCTGTTTGTTTCCTCTAATCTTCGAAACGACGTGGACGGATTTTAACGGTACTTTCACTGTCAGACAGCTGAGGACGTAAGGAGTAACTTGGATTTTTTTTATCATTACGCTAACGTCTATAGCAGTCGTAATTAAATGAAACGTCTAGAGCAGCAGTAGTAATTAAATGAAACCTAACTTATTAATCATTTATTTTCATTACTTAATCTGTGGTAAATATACACTTTTTACAAAAAATGTAATAAACTGGATATTTCCGACAGGTTATGCTCTGCCATTGCCATATGGCATCAAACTAGAGAAAAACTGAATGACTGTAAGCCTATTTTTTTTTTGAGTTGTAAAAATGGCGGCAACAAATACAGCTCCGCGTTTAACGTTTAAAACAGGGTAAAATATACTTTAAATACGTGACAAGAACGCGACTTTGTGATTCAAAGAAGAAAACTAGAAAGAAAATATATTTGAAACGCACAGAATCTGCGAGCCATCCCTACAGAATAATATCAGAGGCAAGAGGAAAAAAAACCAGACAAGAGCATGTCGGACCATGTGTAGGGTTCCGCAGCCTTGAATAATTGCATCAGCAGAAAAGCGTATGTTCATGGCATTTACGCCCTTTTGTTGAGAAACGCAGATTTTCGGCAATAGCTCAACGACGGTACATCCGATCATGCTTGAAATAATTTTAGTTTAAAGTATTTATTTAGCGCTACCTTTGTGGCCTTTTTCATATTTTTTGGTCACACGGTTCAAAAGGTAAGGTGGGACACAATTTATGCAACTTTCGGATAAACTTTTTTGATTAAATAAGTAGTTTTAGAAATAATCTCCAAAACTACTCATTCAATCAAAAAGTTTTAAGAGTTTATTAGAACCCTTAACATATTTTTGAAGACCTGTCGAATGACGTTCCACACGTTGATGTCAGCTGAAAAAAACTTTTTTCAGCTTCTGTTACATATATGGAGTGCCCCCCTAAAAATATTTACATTTAATAATTAGCGGCTACTACAAGACACCTTTTCACCAAATTTCATCAATATCATTGAGTAGTCTTTGAGTAAAATGCCTGTGACTTACGGGCGGACAGACAGACAGACGGACATGACGAAACTATAATAACTATAAGTTTTTGCCATTTTGGCTACGGAACCCTAAAAACTATATTTTTTTATCAATATTCATTTTTACTCAGTTCATAGATAGTATTCACAGGTCACAGTTGCCCAATGAATACTATCTATCGGCGATAATGAGATTTATAAAGATCGATAGAATTCTATAATAAATACATCATAATCTTTTCCAAAAATAAAAGTTTAGGTACTTACATGTAGAAAAATGACACAAAATATACGCCAGTAATAATAACGCGATAGACCTCATGTTGACTGTTACCCCGTTTGTGTGGGACTTCATAGGTAGATATATCGTTTATGTATACATTACATATACCTAGGCACTAGAGATACGCCGAGTACTCGGTTAATACTCGATATTGATACTCGGTATGCTCGGCAAGTATTTAAACGACTTTAAAAAGGTTCTCAATACGGATGTTTGTACTTTTTTTAAGTATGTTATAACTCCGTCCTAATATATAGACAGCTTTTCAAAATGTTTTTTTGTTTGAAAAAGGTTTACTCTGAAATGGCCCCAAATCAATTTTGTAAAGATCTAATGATGAGTTTCGAAGACAGACAACGAAACTCCTCAATAAATGCCAATAAATCAACCGTGATTGAAGTTAGCCAAAAAATTGATGATTGACATTTGAATAAACACCGGAACGTGAGCGGTGACGTCACACTTTTTTGTTAGTGCGCTCATTTCGCGCTTTCTACATGTAGGTACTTACCTAAACATCGACTTCGAACATGGTTGACTTTTGAAAGTAAAGGTTCTGTGTGATAAAACGCCAATTTTCTCTTTCTTTTCAACCGACTTCAAAAAGGAGGAGGTTCTCAATTCGACTGCATGTTTTTTTTTTGTATGCTTGTTCACCGATTACACAAAGACGGTTGGACCGATTTGAAAAAATATTCTTTTGTTTGAAAGGGTATACTTCCAAGTTGGTCCTATTGTAATCAGATCACGATCTGATGATGGGATCCTGGAGAAATCGAGGAAACTCTTAAAATATTAAAGGCACACCTATAGTGATTTAGATATATTTCATACTGATGCGTGCATTTATTCTTAAAAAGCACCAATTGTTGAAGTGGAACTGATGATGAAGACCACAAATGATGAGTATTTGAACTGAAATTTGAAAGGTCAGATGCAAGAGCCTCGCTGAAAATATTTCCAGATTGATGGTATTTTTCTCCAATATGGCTGCAAAATGGAATCCATTGTTTGTCGAATTGCTGCTTGTTCTGAGATATAGGCTTATAACTTAGACCAGGAGGTAGGGGTCCTACGTAGAAGTGTATTGGTTACACTTTTACATAGAAGCCCTACCTCTTCTATAAATCTGAATCTGCATGAATAAAGATATGTATTATTATTTAGGTAACTCGATAAGTTTTGAGACAAGAAAAAACTATACAAAATATTAACATTATTTATTTTACATTTTTTTTAAATATTCCCCTTCATTCTCTATGCAAAGTTACATTCGTTCAAAGCAACTTTTAAAACACTATTGCCAGTCTTGATCCGATAGGTCTGAAATTGCCAGGACTGTACGGTGGATGGGGCAAGATTTCTAACCACATTGAATCTGACTGACTAACGTGCGACTGACCAATGACCATCTTCCGGCCCAATCAGCAGACCTTGAACACTGTATGAGTGTGCACTTGTCAAGGCAAATCTAAAGATCTCAAACACATGAGGATCGCAGGTACAAGACATGACTGTTGGGTACCACTGTTCCACTTCCCGGCTTCTTCATCAGATCCCAGAAATCATCTAGGATCGGAATACTTGTCTAAACGAATCAAATAAGCCCAAACTTGTTAGGCCGTAATTTAGGAGTTCCTACGACCATCATCAAATCAGGTCTATGGTACCATAATATTGCATTGCTATCAAATATACACTAGTGTACTAAATTTGAGCCCAAAAACATGAGGAAGTGGTACTAATTTAGCTTCCCAGATTTGACCCACACAAACTAACTAAAACACAAGGCAAGTTAAATATAAGCTTGTAATAATAAAGAAACATGTGCCAAGTCATCTACACAGACGAAGCCTCAAGCGATAACCGGTTGAAAATAAAAATATTTAAAGTAAGAGATTCTTTTATTCATCTAAAAGAAAATATAACAGGCAGGAGAAAGAAAAATACAACAGACGAATGGAGAAAAAAAAATATATATTTAATTGTTTAATGTGCCACAGAACTAATTGGAATAAAATTCCCACCAGTTCCGCCACGGAACTAAAACGGGGAAACGGCAACAAACGAATGACTCAGAGCGCAGGTTTTACTTTCGCTTGGCGGGTTTTTTTAAAGATAAAAATTAAAAACATGAATCGCTATTTCCCTTGATCACTCCATAACTTGAGAAAGACTATCGATTAGATTATTTTTTTCTTATAGTTTTCTAATAGGTACTTTGTAGAAGGATCTTATGGAAAGAAGAAAAATTAAGCAAAACCGAAAAAAAAAATAGTGTAGGTAGGTACTCCTACTGGTAGGAGAACGAGAATTTAAGACATGCCAACGTCTGTCGGATCAGTTATTACTCAATATTACAATTTTAAAGCTCAGTTGATGGATGTGATGAGTTAAAGTTTGAGGAAACAGTGTTATATTGGTTAAGAAAAATTCAGAAACTTAATCCGGTGACCCTGGCGGTAACTTGCAAGGCGCTCGTAACAATTAAGTTTATAGTACCTATATTTCGCGCTCAATACCTACCAATCAGCGAAATTTAAAACGAATTACTCGGCCAAGTACTCGACTCGGTAAACATAATTCCAAGTAATACTCGGTACTCGTTACTTGGTAAAGGTTGTTCTCTAATACCTACCTACACTACATGGATGAAAGCGAGTGAATTTGAAAATAATAGATACCATACTTACTTATCGATATTTTTATCGAGTATTACTATGTGGAGACAAGTATAATTTCGTTTAAAGAAAAAATAACATTTATTTTTCACACACGATTATTAAAACATATGTAGGTAAATACCCGCTACAAATAATTAGCCGAATAAGAGTTCATTTTTAACATTAATATATTACAATAGAAGACAAGACATTCCATTCGTAATATACCTACGCTGATTTCGAAACATTGCTGAATCTAATTCCTTGTGAAGAATCTGACACCGGTAATAGGTCATATTTCCAGCGCCATTTGCTTACAATATCGTGTCATCAAATAATAATACTCCCATAAATAACATTATAACAATAACTGTACCGAAACTTGACAAATATACCTATAAATAAGCAGAAGTTTTACCAAAGACTTTATACCCGACTACGTCAATCTTTTTAGACTATTTCAAAGCCCAAACAGTGATTTATAAAGACATTTACTTATTGTGATAAAGATTTTATTGTTTACCAAACTCGTCTAAATTATTTTGACGTCTCTACTATTCTAATTAATTGTGATTTATTAAGAAACACGGAGATACTTCGCAATTAAAGAGTTAAAAGTAGAAACAAAATTACCTACGTGTTTGATATCAAATTTAATACCAAACACAGCCTTTTTGAAAACAATAAGTTACAATACCCTATTTACAGGCTTAAATTTAAGAAAACACATTAATATATTGTAAGAAAATGTAGCCTTTGTCAACCGCAACGTAATAACAAATCGTATTGACACCTCATTTATCAAAATCGGATGCGTTTAGGCGCTTCGGTAAAACATAATATGTAAATATGTAACACTTCCTTTTTGGCTTTGCCGTAGTCGGTTAAAAATACCACCACAATGAGACAGCATAATTTACAGGCTTGTTGAAATAGACCCATTAGATAAGTTGTATGAGAGCAAAGAACAAATAATATAGAAACACTTTCTCGTTGGAACATACGCTGAACAGTCTAGGTGGTTTAAGATTGATGAATTCCTCTACTTGTTTTTTATTCAGTCTATTATTATTACCAGTAAATTAATATTCTAATTTTCATGGTATTTAACTATTTAACAATTTCTATGGTCATTTTGTGGCCAGGGAAAACAAGGATATGAGATTTAAGGGACTAAATTACCATGGCTTAAATTATCGATTTTACTCTAAACAAGAAATATTTTATAAAATTATATTATATATATTAAGGGTCTTAATCGCGTGAATAATTTAAGGTAAAATACCTTGTTTATTGCCCGACGTTGCAATACGGTGGTAACGTCGGGCAATAAACAAAGTATTTTACCTTAAATTATACAGCTGCATTTTTTATTTTTCAGTAAACATCAACAATTGGATCGTTTTGAGAAGTGATGCATCGTTGATTCTGAAACTTGTACAATTGTATTATTAATGCGAAGTGCGGAATCAAGCCCAGTTTATTAGGAACCAGCAACCCGCCCGCTTTGCTTCGGTTTACACACACACACACACACACACATATATATATTCCCTATATATTTTACTTCAGTAATTATTATTACCTAACGCCAAAAATAAATTATTTCCTGACACCATTTTATGGTTCCATTGCCAAAATGGCGGAAGTTTTACAGCACATCATGATGGAAATTTCTGTGACTTATAGGAGTAAGTTATAGTCCATAATTTCGGTGTCTTCTAACGTATGACAATGTTTTATACACTAAAGCCTTCCCGGAAAAGTATGCTGTCGAATCGCGAAAGCCCATCCTAAAAGAATCAATTTTTGAAAATGATCGTTGCAGGTGCTTATTTTTAAACGACGTATGTTTGTTACAATTACGTTATTTCAACCAATAGGAATGTATTAATAAGATAATGTGTAATAAACCAATAACCCTTCCTTACAGTCGGGTAAAAAAACAATATCTATGAGATTACTTCTTTACGCCCACATGCCTCACCTCACGGGCGTATCAGGGAGACCCAAACTCCCGAGGGATAAACATTCCCACATAATTCCTATTCCTAAAATGTTGGTGTAGGTACTAGTATAGTATTATAATTATTATCTGTGGTGTAGGTAAGATGGTGTTGGGTCAAATGACCACATTACACAATATGTATCTTTTAGCGCTTATGCAGCGTCGTACACTCTGAAAGCAGCCAAAACGCACAATTTAACTGACGTAGTTGACGTATATCGTAGGTATACTTATCTGTAGCTAATTTGCACAATATACGCATAATAATTATAGCTATAATCATCGGAAATAGTGTAAATGGTAAAAGAATGAAGTATTCAAATTGATGCAATTAGATTTCCAGTAACCACTGGAAATCTAATTGCATCTATTTAGCGCGAAGCTTACCCAAGACATATAAACAAACACAAAATCTCCCGTCGATCACTCCGATCCCCGTGGATCGTTCAAACATCTAAATCGGGCTAGGCTTTTTGAAGATTAACACATTAAAAAAATAAACGATCTCTTGAGCTTTTACTTATTATAAGTATAGCTAGATTATGTATACTAATCTGTGTCTATAGGTTTACCATGTATAGACACAGATTAGTATACATTGTAGACGCCAATTTAAGCCGGGTATAGTACAATATGTACCTACATACAAGATATCCTGTTTCCCACCTACACTCACGAGGACCTTGCCACGGTCTAGGCCTGGACTTATCTATACTAATATTATAAAGCGGAAGAGTTTGTTTGTTTGTTTGTTTGTTTAAACGCGCTAATCTCAGGAACTACTGGTCCGATTTGAAAAATTCTTTTTTTTTTCGATAGCCCATTTATCGAGGATGGCTATAGGCTATATAACATCGCGCTATGACTAATAGGAGTGGAGTAGCGACGTGAAATGTTGCAAAAACGGGGAAAATTTACGCATACGAAGTTGCACAAACAAACAAACTCTTCCGCTTTATAATATTAGTATAGAATGCTGTCGCAAAGCTAAGAAGAAGTAGGTACCTATACATTTCGGTGATGTGTTAACAATCACACAAGTTATCTAATTCTGATCCCCGGTTATCAGTAACGTAATTCCCCGATGAGTCCAAGGTCTTAATTGGTTTACTTGCCGGGTTTTTGTATTTGTACACGAGTAGGTAATTAATGTAGATCTACAATATATATAAAAATGTACTTTGCTAACGACAGCCTCTGTGGCGCGGTGGGAGTGTATCCGACTGCTACGCAAGAGGTCGTGGGTTCGATCCCCACCCAGGATAAAACTTTGTGTGATGAGCACGATGGTTTATTCTGTGTCTGGGTGTTAATTATCTATAATATGTATGTATTTAGAAATATATAAGTATGTTTATCAGTTGTCTGGTTTCCATAGTACAAGCTCTGCTTAGTTTGGGATCAGATAGCGTTGTGTGAGTTGTCCCAAGATATTATTATTATAACACCACAGATATATAACGGAGTATTTATAAGCTCTGTGGTTAATACGTTTGTATTTAATGGTCAGAATTCAATTTATAAGCTCTGTGGTTAATAATAGTATTTAATGGTCAGAATTCGTATTTCTGCGTCCTGGGCTTAATTTTATTATCATAATAACATATATTTCTTGCCGAAAGGATCTCCTCTAGGTTTGGCCAGAAGGACTATGAGCCTTGGCGGAGAGACCATAACGGCATCTGGTGTGAGGAAGTACCTACTTCCCTACATAACTTCTACTAAGTATTGTCTTCTAGTTCCTAAAAGACAGAATCTAGTATATGGACTCGCAGAGGACGTGTAGATATGTGTTTCCACAATTAAGGCCAATTTAAGTCATTAAAAAATAAAATAATAAAAATAGTCACCATTTATTCTTTATTAAGTTCAAGGATTTGTACAGGGCTTTGAGGAGTTTATTAAATTAATGAGTCTGAACTTTTAACCCGAACACAGCGAAGCCAAAACGAGAGTTATTTAGTGTATAATAATAGCAATAATAGATAATAGAGAGAATACATATTATGTAATACAATTACACAGGTATTATTCTTGTGTTTATTATATACCTACCTACCTATTCAATAGGTTATGGTCACAAATTAAGTTCGCGTTCAAACAAACTCTCCAGCTTTATTTACTACTAGCTGACCCACGCAACTTCGCTTCGTCGCGAAAATTTTCTCCGTTTTTGCAACATTTTTTATTGCTGCCCCGCTCCTTTTGGTAATAGCGTGATGTTATATAAGTCTATAGCCTTCCTCGATAAATGGACTATCCATAAGTAAAGTAATTTTTCAATTCGAACTAATAATTCCTGGGATTATCGCGTCCAAACAAACAAAGAAACTCTTCAGCTTTATAAAATTCGTATAGAAAAAAAATTTAACACTTTAGAACTATTATGCTGTAGTACAAACACACGCACACTTGCGCAAGCGCCCATATAGTAATTATTCTCTAACTAGCTGTCCCGCGCAACTTCGCCTGCGTAAATTTTCCCCGTTTTTGCAACATTTCTCATTGTTGCTCCGCTCCTGTTGGTCGTAGCGTAATGTACCTTAATGCGTACCGTAATGCGTAACCGTAATAGCGTAATGTAATAAAGCCTTCCTCGATAAATGGGCTATTCAACTTTGAAGAATTTTTCAACTCGGTTCAGTAGTTCCTGAGATTACCGCGTTCAAACAAACAAACAGCTATAAATCTGGAGAATTTTGACTGGTGACTTTACAGAAAAACAAAGTACCTTAACTTAAATGCTATTGTAGCATACTGTATTAATAGTTAATGCATCTGGTTCACTAATAATATAAGGATCATGGATGACATGTTCACAAATGAAGAACGCTTCCCGGTCGCAGTCGATGTCGTTCAAGTGTCCGTTATAGAACATGGAACCGCATTTGTCATCGTCTCCTCCATCAGGCTGTCTGTTGCCCCAGCACGGATACCCACTGTAGTTCATCGAATGCCCTGCACATACAAAGGAAAAATATGGTTACGAACATTACATTGCTTGTAAAAGATTATTCATAGATACGTGACTTAATCCCATAACCCGTTCTCTCAAAAATGCGCCGAGGTGTCCAATTGATGAATGAGGTTTCAACCAAACGTTTACAGTACTAATCTAGGGTACTTACTAATTATCGAGTGTCGATTGATTCCATCTATAAAAATCGGAATACCTATAATTTTCCCGTTTTGTCTTAATAGCTTAATAGTGTAGCCGCTGTCATCAGCGGCTACGCCCGCGTAGATGACTGAAACACGTGTTTCTTTATTTTAAACCAAAAAACCAAATACGAAATTTCACAGATCTTACTTCAAAATTAACGAAGTTCCATACAAACTTGCAACCCCTATTTTATCCTCCTAGGGGTTAATTTTCCAAAAACATTCTTTATTAATTTTATTTGAGCTTCATACGAACTTGCAACTCCTACTTTGCCTCCTTAGGGGTTGATTTTCAATAAACGCTCACACCCGTGTTTCTTTATTTCACCGACCTAACTTTAAAATCTGACGGAGTTTCATACTATCTTGCGATGGAGTTTCACACAAACTCGCATCCTCTAATTTACTTATGGGTTTTTGGGTATTTAGAAGTTTCATACAAACTTGCACCCTAATTTTATCCTCTTAGGGGAAAACGGTGAAACACGTATTTATTTTAAACGAACAAGCTAAATACAAAATTTTACCGATCTAACTTCAAAACTGAAGAAGTTTCATACAAACTTGCAAACCCTATTTTACCCCCTTGGGGGACGAATTTCTAAAAACCTTTCTTAATGGATGCCTACAACATAAAAGACATCAACTGCCAACATTTTAGATTTGTAACCCTAGCGGTTAAGGCTCCGCGTTGATGAATCAGTCAGTCAGGACAAGTGATTATATTATAAACTAGCTGTGCCCGCGACTTCGTTCGCGTGGAAGTTGGGTTTATATTAAGGTAGTTTATGTTACAATTTAACTTCTGTGTAAAGCATATTGGAAACATGCTCCACAATGATCTGTGGCATCTATGGATATTAGGGCCTAGCTCTAATCAGGGCCCGACCTATGGCATGGCAAGCCAAGCAAATGCCCAGTGCAGCAAAATGAAGGGCGACAAAGTTTATGGCGCCAGACGGTTAGAAGACAAATTATAATAGTATTTTACCAAAATGATTTGCATCACATCAAATATTACTATTATCGGTTTCGGGTTAAATGAAGCCCGAAACCGCCCAAGTACTCGCGCGAAATAGGGCTAGTATGAGATAAGTTTTTAAAAAAATATCCTGGTTTTAAAACATTGCATTCCCGCGGTACTATAGTGAATTAGTATATCTTTTAGAAACGTTTAGTTTAAATACTAAACTACTGTCGTAGCCGAGGATAGAACAAAGTGTGCAATTAGAGAGGCCTATGTCCAGCAGTGGACTGCGATAGGCTGATGATGATGATGATGAACCTGTCGTTAATTAAGATCATCATAAATTCATATCCGTAAATAATATATATATAATACATAATCGTAAGAATTTCAGATTTATTTTTTAAATCAATTTACCTGATTTTGTTTAATTTGTATTTAAACGCCATCTATTTTCAAAACTGGATAAGTTTATTTTAATACTTGATGACTTTAAATTAAATTATACTTAAACTATCATGCATATTAAACGTAGGTAAGCAAGGTATTTAACCTAAACGCGATTAAGACCCGTAATATATATATATATATATATTCATAATAGTTGTGCCCGCGACTTCGGTCGCGTGAAAGTCGGGTTTAAATTAAGGTAGTTTAGGTAAACGAAATAACTTCTGTGTAAATATGTTGGAAACAGTCCTGTTGACTAAATACTTACTAAATAAAAATTGATCTGTTCTATTCTTTTAGATAGTTAGTTTGGTGTGCGGCTTAAGAAGTGGGTTTTCTGTTGTTTTTGTTTCATTCTTTCAACGTTATACCTACTTATTACCTAATAATTTTTAATAGAATTTGTACGAAAATGTTGTTACTTCTCATGTGATCGTAAACTTGTAAAGCCTAAGTACTTAACTGTGATAGTTTTCCTTATAATTTTAGTATTTATACTACTACCCTGAATTTTTTCACATACCCAACATCAACCATTTAGCTGGCAGGGGGACACTTGACTCTAACAAAAATGTTCACTTTTATAGTGAACATTGCCTAATATTATACACAAAGGAATCCTTAAATCTAAAAATAGTCTTCACAAACCCTAAACGCTTTTTAAAAGACCTATCTAATGATACCACACACGATGGGGTAGGTAGGTGAGAAAAAAATCACATCCCTACTTTACATATAAGAGAGGTACCCTTAAAAAAATAATGATTTTCAAGATTTTGTTCTTTCACTTTATCGGCGTTAGTAATTTATTCATGCAAAAGTTGCAACCTTAGCACTAACAGTCTCTGAGCTAAGCTGCGGACGGACGGCCATAAGGGAACTATAAGGGTTCTGTTTTGTCATTTTGGCTAAAAATGGGGTGTATTTCATATAGTGTTACAACGCAATACTAATAATAAAACTGCTGTAACACTTTAGTAAGCAAACACAGAGCGTGTCATGTGTGTCATGCCCGCGAAAATGTCAGATATCCCTAAAGGTACGGTTGACAAACAACGACGCCCCTCCTCCCGTCACCCGAACTACTCACACTTGAACGATGTTGAGCCATTCATTATCGTTGAATTGATGAACACGTAATCTCCAACCATAACCCCAAAACATGATCCTCGATGCACCTGTGTGATGCGTGGTCAAACAAACGGACAGACAGACAAACATTTCTAAAAATCATAGCAATGTGTTTCTTTTTAAAACTTCTTTTACTAAGTATAGAACATTATTGAATACAACGCCATCTACTTTCAAGAATGTTGCCGTTGTTTTGTTGTTCACAATTTGATTTCATAGATGGCGCTACATGTACTTTTTTTACGTGTGTAATGTCTTTTTTTTTAAACGAACACATCATTTCTGGAAAATGTCGAATACTTTTTAACTATAATGTAATATTGTTTTTCATTTCTACTACGATTAATTCATTACTCTCAGCAGTGCATGCAATACCTATAATTAATTGCATAATTTACTTGATTTTTAATATAAAAAGTAATAACCAAAGTAAATAAGTTACCTACGGTCGAAAAAATAACTAAAACATTTAGCAAAATATTAAAAAAGGATAAAGACAATTTAAATAAATACAAAAAGAACATATTCAGACATCAGATTCGAGCCTGGGACTTCGTCGTCAAAGTCCGCTAGCATAGCTTCGAGGCTATACTATTAGCTACTTAACACGTCAAAATAACTGTTCTTATGAAACTTAAAAATGTTGTGTTTAGCTCCTTTTAGTTTTAGCGTGAAGTAATGCATTCCACGGGTTACAATTATAGATAATGTCTAATTGAGGAAATTTTTGTGATAAACCATTATGGTGCGACAAAAAATACGTTGCTACTCGTTCCCCATACACGTTAGCGTAATGATTCATAGTGTAAATAATGTCCTATAGTATTTACTATAAAACTGCAAATTTTCATAAAGATCCGTCAAGTAGTTACTGTTTTATAACGAAAAATAGCTACAGACATTATCCCTTACTGCTTAGCTCCTATAAGAAAAAGCGTGATAATTTATAGCCTAAATGTTAATCTGCATCTATTAGATTGCACGTGCAAAGTTTCAACCGAATCTGTACGGTAGTTTTTGCGTGATGCGTGTTCAAACAAACAGACAGACAGACAGACAGACAGACAGACAGACAGACAGACATTTCTAAAAATGCAGCAAAGTGTTTAAATACTCTTTTCGAACATTTCCTAATATTTTTTTTCACTAAGTTCGGCCATGTACAGACACGTGAAATTTACAGTTTTATTATATGTATAGATATAGATAGACTACTCCCGCGCAACTTCGTAAGCGTACATTTTCCCCGTTCGTGCAACATTTTTCATTACTGCTCCGCTCCTATTGGTCGTAGCGTGATATAATATAGTCTATAGCCTTCCTCGATAAATGGGTTACACAACAGAAAAATATTTTGACCAGTAGTTCCTGAGATTGACGCGTTCAAACAAACAAACTCTTCAGCTTTATAATATTAGTATAGATACAGATGATTGAATAATTACCTTGAACAGTTTGCCAATCTTCAACTTGTTCTTTATGGAAACCCAAAAGAATTACTCCGCGTGTGAAATTTCCAGGCACATGGAAATTTACTTTGTTTGCTAGCCTGACGAGGTACGCGGCTTCTTCGTGAGAGTTGATCACTGCTAGATCTGATTTCTCCTCTTGACACACGATTCGTGCTTGGTTCCAGCTCTTTGGAGTTAGATGTAGCTTGTAGCATTTACCTAGTTGCTCGAAATATGTATAACCTTAAAAAAAACCAGATATTATCCTATAACTTGACCTTTAGTTATGGGCTTTATTATTTACTAGCTGTCCCGCGCAACTTCGAATGCATCAATTTTCCCCGTTTTTGCAACATTTTCCATTGTTGTTCCGCTCCTATTGGTCTTAGCGTGAAAAAGCCTATAGCCTTCCTCGATATATGGGCTACCCAACAAAAAAATATTTTTTCAATTCGGACTAGTAGTTCCTGAGATTACCGCGTTCAAGCAAACAAACTCTTCAGCTTTATAATATTAGTATAGATTTAAGGTTACTGTATTTAAGGTATACTTTATATAATAATAATAATATCTAATAATAATATCTTTGGACAACTCACACAACACTATCTGATCCCAAACTAAGCAGAGCTTGTACTATGGAAACCAGACAAGTGATAAACATACTTATATATTTCTAAATACATACATATTATAGATAAATAACACCCAGACACAGAATAAACCATCGTGCTCATCACACAAAGTTTTAACCTGGGTGGGGATCGAACCCACGACCTCTTGCGTAGCAGTCGGATACACTCCCACCACGCATTCTTAAGTTTACTAACCGAAAAGCGAACAGTCCATAACTTGCTTATCTAATTTTACAGGCGCCTTGCATATAAACGTAACTTCCTCGTTGCATTCTATATCATCTAGTCCCCAAACATTGTTCTTCCTCCATGCTTGCACGCAGGCCTCGCTTACGTTCGCCATACTTGGCTCTTCGGGTACCCATTTGTTATATACATTTGATATGTGAGTACCTGAAATAAATGTATAAACATTTTTTTTTTAACATTACAATAGTAAACACCGGTACCTTGGCCCCTGTGCCTGATGCCGGTGGGACAATATTTTTTTTATAAAATAATGACGTTTTACATATAGACACGTAACAACATAAATGCACGGCAACTACCGTAATCCCAGTTAGTTAGGCATCAACCAGTATCACGACAGCATGTCCGTCTCGCTTTCATAAAATAAATGCAAACTCGAAGTTTACAGAAAAAGTGCTATCTGGCGTGCTTTGACGATGCAATAATTACACTGTAACAGTGTAGGATAAGAGAAACGTATCATTTCACGCGACATACGTCTACTGCTATGATTCGCTTGCGACAATTTGATGCTTTAACTTAATTAAGCGCGAAAGCCGTACCATCGCATTTTGTTTTTTCAAAAACCTTTTAACGACATCTCTATATTGAGACGACGACTTGTTCAATCGATGTCTTGTTACTACGATGTTTCGTTACATCGAAAAACTACACTGCGAAAAATCTTACTGCCAAAATATCATATTTATTCGAAGCCTTCCTTAATTGATGTCATGTTACTGCAATGTTATGTGATGTTACTTACGTCTGGTCTCAATAATCTAACTATAGATGGATTTGGCTACTAGAGGTATATATTTGACATAAGCTCCATACAAAATTGACTGCCTCTGTGGCGCGGTGGGAGTGTGTCCGACTGCTACGCAAGAGGTCGTGGGTTCGATTCCCACACGGGACACCACTTTGTGTGATCCACAAATTGTTGTTCCGAGTCTGGGTGTAATTTGTGTCCGTGACTTGTATGTTTGTAAAGTCCCCCGTGACACAGGGCTTGTACCCTACTGCGGGAGTTGTCTTTTATAAAAAAAAAAAAAAAAAAAAAAAAAAAAAAAAAAAAAAAATGTCAAAATTCTACCTCTAGTAGGGAAATTCATCGATAGGTAGATTATTGAGACCGGCCGTTAGAAAAACTTACTTCTGACGATATTACGGCGATACACACACAAGTAGGCATTTTCAAAGTTTGTCAGCAATTATGGAATGTACCAGGCGCTTGAGGTTACCGCGGTGGTTAGACGCATCTATGATTTAAAATCGGAAAATCAAGACGTGTTTCGGAAATCAACACAAACGACGAAACGTGGATTTATCAATATGTCGTAAGTATGAGTCTTTTATGAAGAAAAGTTGCCGATAAAATTGCAAAGACCTCGTAACTTTGGTAAAAAAAATGGTTGCTAGTTTTTTTATTCGCAGCGGGCATATGTCGACAATAATGTTGGAAAATGATAGGCCTGTTAACACACAACGGTATACAAAAGTAGTATTGCCGAACGTTTTCCAAGCTCTGCGAGAGAGGGGACCAAAGACTGGGCTTTAGGAATCATGCTGCATCACGACAGCGCTTAGTCGCATACTTCGCTTGTGACAAAGGCATTTCTTAAGGAATCCTGTGTTGAAACTTTGCCCCATCTACTGTACAGTCCTAATTAAGCTTCCTGTGATATCTTTTCGTACCCAACAATCAAGCAAAACATGAAAGGGGTTTTTTCGTCGCCTACGAAGTCGCAATTCCGGACCTATCGGAACAAAACTGGCAAAAATGTTTTGATAGTTATTTTAGGCGAATGGAATTTTTTTACAGAGATTGAAGGAGAGTATTACAAAAAAAATTAAAATAAATATTGTTAAAATCTTGTAAACTTTTTTGTTTTCGATAAAATTCGGCTTATTCGCAAAATTTAAGGCAAGCCGGTATTCTATATTCATTTCGCTAGTAAGAATTGCAGAGACCTCAAACAGTACTTTCAAACAGATGGAACTGACAATATACTACTTACTTTCAGTTTTAAAATTAACAGGATACCTACCTTGTATGCGCTTCTTTTAAATTACATATTCCGAATACTTTTCATCATTGGACGTTGCGTCTATAAGAGGATTCTATATGCATTGGATTGCTAACATTACTCACCATTTGCAGTAAAATATTCATTGTCCGATCCTCTCATACCTAAATGGAAATATTTTGGAAAGTTTTCGATTTTCCTTTCGAAATGCTGAATAACAGCATTAAATTCATCTTCATCCTCTGGAAAGAACAAACTGGTTCCGTCACTTTTGCATGCCGCCTCAGCATCCTCCCTTGTACTGAGTGTTTTATTATACAAATATACGCCATCTGTCCCCGGTGTAGCACGATAACCTAGTGCTACATACGTGTCAACACTCGGCACAGGTACGGCATCTACAAAAAATATACACATAATTACCTATTTAAAAAAAAAATATAATTTATGCGGCGGAGCTCTGCATCAGGCTGATAAATAAAATATATATTACTTATCAGCCTGATGTAGAGCTCCGCCGCCGGTGAAACATGTCTAGATTTTTTTAGCTAGGTGCCTAGTTCCATTGTCAAGCAATCGGTGTTAAAATAAGTAAGTATTTAAAAGCTTTAAAAATTTTTTTACAAAAAAAATGTAACCGATTTCAATAATTTTTTCGTTGTCTATCTCCAAATCTCATCCTCAGATTTTTCGAAATTTACATAGGACCATTTCGTACCAAAACCTCTATAGAACAAAACTATTTGAATTATGCCCGAACATACATAATAAAAAATTGAGAACCTCCTCTTTTTTGAAGTTGCTTAAAAAATCTAATAAACTGAAACTCTTCGATAGATTTTCTTATGCCCTGACATTCTTATCTGGCATAGCTGTGAACGATTTTTTTATAATTTATAATTAATAATTCTCATGTTCACAGTCCTGAAGATTTTAAATAAATAATAAAAAAAAATATGTCATATACATCATGACATGACTAACAAATAAAAGTTTAAAAAGTGTACTTACTTGTTAAAAAATTACACAAAAACAAAATATACGCAATTATTAGAGCGAGAGACCTCATGTTGACGGTTACTTCTACTATCTGGGACTTCATAGGTAGGTATCTGTTTAAAATATATATTACATACCTACCTACCACCACACGGATGACGCACATACATACCAACACCACACAGATCGAAGTAAGTGAAAATAATACCGTACTTAGGTATCTATATTTTTATTGAGTAATTATTACTATATTAAGAATTATTACAAGTAGGTATCCATCGGTCGTGACATTGGAAACGTGTCCTAGTAAACCCTACCAATAGGAAGTTCGGGTTGAAAGGAGACAATGTGATTAACTTACCTATTACCAGTGCTAGTCCGAGGCCAGATTTAGAGTGGTGCGACATCTAATTTTGGCGTCCCCATATCGGTCAAGTGTGAGTCGGTCGCTTAAGGGAGTAAATTTTAAAAAGACTGAAAAACGTTTCTGAAGAACTACAGGCCCATAAACTTTTCACATCTTGAGACACATCGATACGTTGTGTTTGACAGTTATTAGGAATCGTCTTACACGCAAATTCAGCGACTTCCAAACTATCAAACAAGCCGGTTTCCGTAAAGGTTTCGGTACTATAGACCACATCCACACTTTGGTTTGGTAACTATGAGAAAGCCTTCGATTACACCGAGATTTTGGCTGAGTTACACGCTTTTAAGAGGTGCCAAATTAACCATAAAACAACTACCGAAATACTGAAGTGTTAATATGAAAACGCCACAAAACTTACTGAACTCACTGAGAATATGATTAAAACGCTGCATCTGTAAAAACAGAAGGTGTCCAGCCATTAGCGTACCCAGCTTTTGACAAACGTCATTACTAGCTCTTTGATTTAAATTACACCAGTTCGACAAGAGGGTAGCAGGGGAGGGAGACCCCACAAGAAGAGAGTACAGCGTGCATTTCACTGTGCAGACAGGGTCGGAGGGAAGCCCTTAGATGACGTAATCCTAAACTAACTTTACTAAAGTTACTGCACAATCAGAGGAGTACTACTTGAACTTAGAAGTCCCTGCGCAAGCAGCGCATAGGTAGAAGTTATTGCATGCGACTCTGTTTTTACTCCACATCAACGATTTTCTAATGCCCGGTATCTATGCCACAGTATCGGGGATATCTTTCCAGTGCGAAAGCCGCAAAGGATGATGTCTTTTCCCATACAGCAGCCATGGTAGAGCGTACGAGTTCGAACTTAAGCCAAGTTTTCCAACGGGACATCGACAATCTGGTCGAAGTGCAAAGAAGAGTTAATTTGTCCTGACTTGGGGGTCATCATCTTTCCGTGGTGCATCTGTCTCACTTACCGACAATCTTAATCTTCTGGGGTTAACGTCTAGTCTAGTCTCAACTTCGGCGCTAATATTGGGTCCTGCGAACGAATTTCTGCCAAGGTACTGGGTATCTTAAACTGGCTAAAGACAGTTTTTTCCAGGACAGTTTCTTACTTTATATAAAGCACAAGTTTATTTTTACATGCGAGTTCCATTGTTGAGTACTTGTAGGATGGCTCGGCTAAGTACCAACGGGCATAACTAGACGCAGTTCAACGCAGAGCCTTACAAACGACGAAGCATTGACCGATAAAAAGCTCCACAGCTTGCAACATCAGCGTAACGTCGCCCAACATCGAATGAGCAGCTCATTCGATGTTGGGTTGAGGATTGATTCGATGAAGTTCCTGGTGCCCAGTGACTTTTAAATTAGCAGCAGCAATCTTTTGCAGCTGGGAAGCTTTTTGCGGTTGCAGCTGTGAAGTACAAGCTGCGCATTTCGCCTCCTGCTTTACCTTTTGAGATCGTGCTGCGGCTCCAACTCGCTATTAGGCTTCTAACTTTTTTTTATAATAAATGGGCTTGCTCTTGGCTTCGATAAAACCAGCGCACCCAGAAGATGCCTATGCACTCTAGTCTTAAAAGTGTCCGGGTTAAGATTAATTGGAAACACTGACGCCGGCAGGGAGTTCCACACTATTTATTTATTTATTCAAATTACATAAGCTTACAGCGTAAACAGACAGGTATAAATTATAAATTAACATAGATACAATATTTAGTAATAAAATTGAATAACACCGGCCAATGAGTTTCTAGGCTGTGTACCTTTTTGCAATTTCGGAGTGGTTTCAACCCTAATTCTCCCGCTGGGTAGGTACAGTAACGCTGGTACAAATGTAGAGCTGGTACCTGGAGGTCACTACACGTATTTAAAGCAGTACAGTTGCAGGTATGTTTCGATTAAAACGGCCATTTTCGTATTCTTGTAGCTTTGGGATGGATCTCAAAAACGCTTGCGCACCGTACTAGAATGTCGTTATTGCGCTCTCAAGACGCATACTTGACGCCAGCGTATTTGATATCGATCCCAAAGTTACAAGAATACAAAAATGGCCGTTTTAATCGAAACTTAACTGCAACTGAACTGCAACTGCACTGCTTTAAATACGTGAATTGACCCCCAGGTCTGTTTAACAGGATCGTATTTCCTTTGTGACAAATCAAACGACAACTTCTCCTTTTAGATCCATGTATTCATAATAAAACTGATTTCTATCTTAAACAAAATTATTTTACATGAATTTGTTAATACGACTTGTCAGGCCATTGACTTCTTTTCCCAAATTGTTTTCTCCTATCTTTTCTCATATTCACATTTAGCTTTTAAAAGAACGTGAAAGCAAACAGTTCACAATTATTATAGAGGTTTCATGTGAGATTATGACACGTACACACACAGTACCTACGGGCAAGCATGAACCGCGCCAAACCTTTAGTATTTACGTCAGTCGGAATACCATTTGACTATCTGTCGGTAACCCTAGGGTTAAAATAACAATCTACTAATAACATTTGTTTTTATACATTTTATTAGCATACCTACATCTTAATTGTACGAACATAGGCAGATATTTTTATCTTATTTTTGCTTGTTGATTGACTTCGTATGTTACCTAATGAGTAAGTAAGAGATAACTGGCTGCTATCTATATAGCTAGCTGTTCCTTCTCTTGGATTCTTTTGGTTTTAAAAGCTACCACGTATGTTACCTAATTAGTAAGTAAGAGATAGCTGGCTGCTATCTATATAGCTAGCTGTTCGTTCTCTTGGATTCCTTTGGTTTTAAAAGCTACCATTTGTCTTACAAACTGAGATCCGTTTTGGTTCTTACCTGACAAAACTTTACCTTTAAACTGCGTACCTACCCACCAATTTGCTTAAAAGCATTAATTAATATAACCTTTAATTACAGTCGCGTAAAATGGGCTTACCTGTCAACTTTCAGCGTCTTAGCTCTGCTGAGTACTTATTTTCGGGATTTTGTGTTGCATAAACCAATGAGAGAGCGATTTTCGTTTTTGGACTAAAAGGAAATGGTACTTATTGAGACGAGTTTTTTTGTAAATTGTTACTTCTTAGAAAATTCTTATAAAAACTCCTCCTCGTAGTTAAACCAGTGCTACGACGAGAAATACTATAATAATTAAGAGAATGACGAGAAATAATACCTACTAATTTTGGTACATTTACTTACGATAATATAGATTGACGTGGCCGCATTCTAAGAACGTCTTGCTATCTAAACGCCAAAAAAAACCGACAGAAAACAGACTTATCTAGGTACTACAACTAGCTGTAAACGCATCCCGCGACCCACTTAACACTTAACTACTTTTGACAGTTAAAAAGTAATAAGGGCCTCTTTTAAAGTCCTAACGTCAACGTTTCGTGTGAGCTCACAATATTGTGAAACACATACAGATATCCATGGTGCTCATCTCTCCCCTTACACCTTCCTCGGTATTCCCTAAAGTGTCGCTAATATAACGACTGTCACAACCGTGCCCTGGCATAACCGTGCCCAGTCTACCCTACTCATTTCATTTTATTTTACCCTTCAAATAACATTGTCCTAAGAATGACGGCAATCTTACATGTCGCTATTTTTACAGCTCCGCGTTTAACGTGTAAAATCACAGAACAAATAACTCTATGAGTGCAAAATATACTTAGGATATATGCTTGAAATACGTTTTAACTGTAGAAAAACGAGACTTTGTGATTCAAAGACATAAACTTGAAAGAATACAATCATGAAACTGTAAAAAAATAAACTTGAAACTGGCGAATTCTCCAAATGTGCGATCCATTAATCCCTACCGAATAATATCGGCGTGGAAGAGAAAAAAAACGTGTCTTACTTATGTCATTATTAAAAGATAGAAAAATGATAAAAAAATAATTACAAAACATTAAATAAAAAGTAAGTTTATTTTACACATAGGCGATATCGTGTGGCATACAAAAATAACAAATAACATTAATTTGAGATCCTTCTTTTCGAATCAGGCGCGGATCCAGAACTATGTTCTTGGAGGGGCAACATTTGACGGCTCAACCGGTCAAGTCTGAGTCGCTCGCATGAAGGGGGGCAGTGCATTCGATTGAACACCGGTACACCATCCACCACCACCGAGGGGGAGGGCAATTGCCTGCCTATAGATGACAGATGACCTGAGGATTTTTAGCACTCCGATTCGTGTCAAAATTCTCAAAAAAACAAGGTTGCTGCCCCCTTGTATCAGCGCCTGTTTCGAATTCGGTCAAAGGTCACTCATTTGGCGCCATTAATTTATTACGTAAGAGGATTTAGGGGAGAAAAGCAAGGGAAGGGATCAATTTATTTTTTCAAAAAAGGGGGTGGGAGGAAGTCTTACGATAAGTAGTGAACAAAAATGGGCAAAGTTAAGATTATTCTTCGAAAAAGCGCACGCAACCGCGCGAGTGCGAAGCGCAAGGGAAGAAAATCCAACCAAAGTTGATTATGTATTACAAAAAATTAACCTTTATGTAACAAAAACTTGCCAAAACCGTCTTACGTAATAAATTAATAGCGACTTTTTAATTTTTTTTTTTAAATACATTAGTCTTCTAGCCCGAATCTGTCATCGAGCAATGAGGCACCATCTACTTCATGTTCGCAAATAAAGAAGCACTTCCAATCACATCGTATGTCGTTCAAGTGGCCATTGTAGAACATGGAGCCGCATCGCTCGTCCACGCCGCGCCGTGGTCCGTCCGGCTGCCCATAGCCCCATGTCGTGTAGCCGCTATCTTCGAGAGAACCTCCTGGAAAAAGAAACGTTATACACTTTAACTTCTTCTTCTTAATCGTACACTCCTGGCGGAGCGGTCGTGGTATCCTGGTCATGGATCATTTTATCTTCTTTACATAGTAGGGTCTACTCATCTAATTATGTGATATAAGAGATTATGAAAATAAAAAATAAATTAATAATATGTATGTCGTTTCCATATCACGGGACTATGGAGTTCCGGTCATTTGGCAGGCGTGCGTGGAGCCGAAGCCAACATTTAGAGGCCCGTTAGACAATTTAATCTGGCTATTTGCCACAAATCGGCGATTATTATTATTAATAAACTTTATTATAATACAATACATATAAATTACATTTTTAAATATAGGTAAGAAAAATTTAAAAGTATAAAACATAGTGTCCCACCGACATCTGGTACAGGAACCAAGCTACCGGTGGTTACGGCCCCAGAGAAAGGAAGTAAATTATATTATTTATTATTACAACAAAAAGATGCTAACAATATCCTCTACATATGTAGGTGTAGCCGTGTGGTACCGGCTTAAGAATAGTACCACCCCTTCTCTTCCCGTGGGTGTCGTCAAGGCGACTAAGGGATTTCACACCGGAGGACGGGCAGCAGCGTCCTCGGAGTACCTACTTAAAGTCTTACTGCGATCGCCAACCCGCTCGCCAAGCGTGGCGATTATGGCAATTACCCCCAGGGTCTACATACTAGTAGGTTCTACTGGGGAGACCCGTGCCCAGCAGTGGGCCATCATATGGGTTGATATGTATGTAGGTATTATCCATCATGCAGTCGGAGGCATTAATGAATCACGATGAACTACTTGGTTCAGGTAGTTCATCGAAATTCATTTTGCCTTTGTTGCACTATCGTGCCTCTGACAGCATGATATTACATATTAAGTAGAGGATCTTGTGTGCATCTTGTTAGTGCAGGCAGGATTTTTTATTTTCAACCGACTTCAAAAAGGAGGAGGTTCTAAATTAGACTGTTTTTTCATGTTAGCTATCCGATTACTGGCAGACGGCTGGACCGATTTCAAAAAATATTTTTGTGTTTGAAAGGGTATACTTCCAGGATTGGTCCCAATGTCATCAAAGTTCGTATATGATGATGAGATCTTGGAGAAATCGAGGGAACTCTTCAAATATTAAAGGTAATTTAGGTATATTTTGTTGTAATTCGTGCATTTACTTTTAAAAAACACCATTGAGTGAAATGGAACTAATAATGAAGACCACAGATGACCAGCGCAACTATTAAATAATAAATATTGTGGGTTGCGATCTGAGTCGGTACCTACCGGGTTCGATACCTGATTCTTCGCCTCCGTCAAATCATGTAATGGAACTGATGGTCTAGTATCAGGTGAATTCCTCAAAAATCAAGGGCCTTGTACCTATCGCAAAATGCAACACGCGCAGACATAACTTGGAATAGAATAATTACATTTAATGCCAAGTTCGCAAGAGTAAAGCCGTGAGAAAAGAACTTGGCAATAAAAACTCATGGCCACTTTTTTTAAATGCAATGTTTTACAATTTATTTGTATACGGAAAAGCCAGTAAGGTGCTGCAACCATTACACCATGAAACTCACGCAAGCAATAATCATAGTACGTAAACTGGTATAATCAAGTTTTAAATGAATTAGCCTCCTACGGTGTGGATGAGAACATCAACTTACAAAAATACAGAAGAGGGTAAAGGCATTTTAAGAAAAACTAGTTACTTATTTATGAACCACTAATTAAAAAAAATAAACCTATAAAATGATAATGACAAACAAAAAGGTAACTAAAAAGGAAAAAATAATATAGGTAGACCTACCACAACAAAAAATAATTAATTTTATTTTTTATTTTTTTTATTTTATTTTATCTCCTCAAAGGTTCTTAAAAAATTTTGTTCGTTTTATTTTTTATATTATTTTTTTAATACTTTTTGAGTGGCTGTAGGATGTAACTGATGTAACAACTAAGTTTTATCACAGCTGTTGCCAAATATTGAAAATTGTAAAAAATATTTTTGATATTTGACTTTTTTAGTAATACAGTTAAAATACATTTTTGAAATGCTTACGATCAGCACTTTAATTTGACACTCTTATTGCGGTATTCGAAAAACCTTTTTTTTTCACACCTCTTGTTTTTGATATCTCACAGCCGCCATGTTTGTTTTTTCAAACTTCACATATCTAAGAACACTTTGGCAGGCAAGACAAATCTAACGACGTCGTAATTGTTTAAACCCGTCTTGTGGTTTGAAAGATATGAGGTAATAAAGAATATTACATACATACATACAAGAAACTCGCGAAAAACATAACCCTTTCTTGCAGCCGGGTAAACTCTATATTTTTTTCCTTTATAAAGTAGAAACATTAATCGGACTTTTGTTTATCATGTGAGTAATAGTAAATTTAAATTTAAATAATTTAACAAAATGTAACATAAGCTTTTTCATGGCACAGTGACTTGCCTAATTCTGAGACTAATAATTCGGTGATAGAACTACTTTAATTGTGATACAGCAGAATTACGTAAGCATTTATTATTTTTTATCACAGAAATAACAAAAAATATAAATATTAGTACAAGATTATTAATTTCTACATTATTAGTTCTGTCTTGCATGTGTATTATAAATGCAACTAAATAATACAAATTAATTGGTCCACCAATTTACGACATACGAAATTGCATTATTTTTTCCTCGTTGTTTTTCTTCGCGCACTAGTATTCTGTTTAAGCATTGACAACTAGAATATTTATTAAATATAATATATAAATATTCAAGAAATAGAATATTCTTTAGATGCTATACACAGACATATTTCAATTCGGGGAGTTCTTAATATTGCTTCATTGTAGGTACCATCGGATTTTTCTACCTTTTGGGTCTGCCTCCATATTTTGACACAATCAAAATAAAACTAACGCCTGACTAGGACTAATACGTTGTATCGCTGAACATGCGTAAATACAAATAATCACATAAGTAAATTAATTGTTTGGTCAAACCATAACCGCTCTATGTAGATAAATTAAATCTCACTCGATCAAATGTCATTTTTGCACACCAAAAGAAGATGTATTAACTAGTAATAAGGTTCATTTTACAGGAGTAACAAAGTCACATAAATGCGTGATAATTCAACCTGATTAAAACATTGTCTGCAAATGAACTCCATAGCACATTGGTTTATATGTATACTAGCTGACCCGCGCAACTTCGTCTGCGTAAATTTTCCCTTTTTTTTTTTACAACATTTTTCATTGCTGCTCCGCTCCTATTCCACTTTATTAACCTTCCTCGATAAATGGGCTATCCAACAATAAAATATTTTTTTAATGCGGCCAAGTAGTTCCTGAGATTATCGCGTTCAAACAAACAAACAAACTCTTAGGGGGATGAAAAATAGATGTTGTCCGATTCTCAGACCTACTCAATATGCACACAAAATTTCATCAAACTCGGTCAAGCCGTTTCGGAGGAGTATGGCAACGAAAACTGTGACACGAGAATTTTATATATTAGATGCATATAGCTTTTGAAATTTACTTTTTTACTATTCATAAATAAAAACACCTGTTAATGTTGCCGTATTTGGGGTCGAGAATAAATAAAGCCACGTAAAGTAAACGTAGGTATTTACTATTCGTAAACATACAGGGGCACATACGAAAGTATAACTAGGCGACACGGGCTTCGCGGGATATCGTTCGATCTCGACTGGTGGCGCTGGCGTGCGCCGGCCGACGCAAGCGCATGGTAGGCGCACGCAGCTGCATAGCTATAGCCGTATATACAGCCGCCGCGATACTACGAGTTTCGCCCGGGTCTGTCTGTGGATTATTTAATTTATTGATTTGTGTTGTGAATGTATGTGAATGAAATGTATGTGTGTTATGTATGTTAAATTGTTAAACTGTACATAAATAGATATGTATAAATTATAATATTTGAATTGTTGCTGTAAATAAATACATATACGATATACTAAATGTAGTATCGAAATAAATAATGTAAGTCACCTACATCACTCCCCTCCAGAGACCATGCCTATGGGCGATAATAATCAGGAAATTGTACCTTCCTACCTGAACGTGTAGTACGTATTGGTTCCTGTGATGGTAGTGGAGCTGGTGGAGCTGGTGGTAAAGTTGCCTCGCGGTGTTCTGAACACGCGTCGTGGGACAATATATAGGCCGGCTTAAGGCGGTCTATACTAACCGTCACCTCTCTGTTCCCAACGCGAATGACAAAACATTTGGCGCCTCTCCTAAGCACTTCATGTGGCCCAGTATACGCGGGCTGGAGTGACCCCCGTAGTAACTCTTCCCTAAGGAATACGTTACTACAGGTGGCTAAATCCTTAAATATAAATGTTTTGTGCTTAGAGTGATGCTGAGTTGGGACAGGGCGTAAATTATCGACGAAGGATTTCATCCTTGCTGAAAATTCAGTTACGTCAGTGGTAAAATGACTGACATTGCGGTCGAAAAATTCACCGGGAAGGCGAAGTGGCTCGCCATACAGGAGTTCAGCAGATGATTTCTGGAGGTCTGCTTTGAAAGCGCTCCTTATGCCGAGCAATACTAGGGGCAAAGACTCAGTCCAGTTCGCGTCAGCATGGCAGGTTATCGCTGCTTTCAGTTGACGGTGGAATCTTTCAACCAAACCGTTGCACTGAGGGTGATAAGCTGTCGTCTTACGGTGATCAAACCCAATAAATTTGGATAGCTGTTGGAATAATGCCGATTCAAATTGTCTGCCCCGATCGGTTACAATTTCAACCGGTGAACCGTATCGGGAGACCCAACATGAAATAAACGCTTTGGCCACTGTTTCGGCGGTGATATCGGCAATAGGTACAGCTTCCGGCCATCGCGTAAAGCGATCGACGGCTGTAAGGCAATACCGATAATCACCAGCTGGCGGTAATGGTCCGATCAGGTCTAAATGGACATGTTTGAAACGCGCTGAAGGTAAATCGTGCCTGCCTAAAGGTGCGGCGACGTGTCTTGTTACCTTCGAGCGCTGGCAAGTCAAACATGCCTTAGCCCATGCACGGCAGTCTCTTCGCATCAGTGGCCAAACGAAGCGTTGTGCAACGAGTTTGGCAGAAGTATTAGCACCGGGGTGACTGAGCGAATGCAGACAGTTGAAGACTCCCTGACGCATCTCTTTCGGAACGAAAGGCCTGGGTGTCGGTGTACTGACGTCGCAGTAAAGCTGAGTTTTACTCCCAGGTATGTTAATTTTGGTCAGTCTTAAGGACGAGCAACCTTTGAGGTATTCTAAAAGATCAGAATCGCTGTCCTGCAATTCCGCCATCGCTTCGAAGTCCACTGGCATTTGAAGTTCTTCGATACGTGAGAGGGTATCGGCAACTACGTTGTCCTTACCGGCAATGAACTGTATATCGGTAGTGAATTGCGCAATAAAATCAAGGTGCCTATACTGACGTGGTGAGCAGTTACTCTTACGCTGATGAAAAGCATAACACAAGGGTTTATGATCAGTATAGACAGTGAAGTGAGTGGCTTCTAACATATGCCGAAAGTATTTTATACTCTCGTAGATAGCGAGGAGTTCGCGATCGTACGGAGAGTACTTTATTTGCGATGGGCTCAATTTACGAGAGAAAAACGCTAATGGCCGCCAATCTCCGTCTCTCTGCTGCTGCAGAACTCCACCTATGGACGTATCGGAAGCATCTGTAACGAGTCCTAACTTGGCCTCTGGGTCAGGATGAACTAGGAGAGCTGCATCACATAAACTTTTTTTACAATTTTCGAAAGCCGTTAACAAATTACCCTCTATGACCACCGGATGAGAAGCCTTGACCGATCCAGCCAGCAAAGCATTCAAGGGAGCTTGAATTTGCGCAGCATTTGGCAAAAATCGCCGGTAAAAATTTACCATCCCCAAAAATCGTCTAAGTTCTCTGACGGTTTTTGGTGGTGGAAAGGTTGCGATTGCTTG
The DNA here is from genome assembly GCA_945859575.2 of Herminia tarsipennalis. Taxonomy (NCBI): domain Eukaryota; kingdom Metazoa; phylum Arthropoda; class Insecta; order Lepidoptera; family Erebidae; genus Herminia; species Herminia tarsipennalis. Next base: position 16,620,262 of record OX243840.2, read on the forward strand.
TACCTTGCTGTCTAGTGGCTTGGTTCCCTTTTCAGAGATTTGGTAACCTAGGAAAGTGACTTTAGAAGCGCCGAAAACACACTTGTTTATATTAATAAGTACGCCGTAGTCTCTCATACGGGTGAAAAGTTGCCGTAGGTGGTTTTCGTGATCCTCAAGGGTTCTACTGGAAATCAAATAGTCATCAAGATAGGCGTAGCAAAAATCGAGACCACGCGTCATTTCATCGACGAATCTCTGAAAAGTTTGTCCGGCATTGCGTAAACCAAAAGTCATGAAGGGAAATTCAAATAATCCGAACGGCGTGGTGATGGCAGTCTTGCAGATATCCTCCTCCGCCACTGGTATATGATTGTAGGCCTTCACCAGATCAATTACTGAAAAAAAATTACAACCGGACAGACAATGTGAAAAATCTTGTATATGTCTAATTGGATATTGGTCGGGTATTGTTCTCGCGTTAAGTAATCGATAATCGCCACAGGGACGCCATCCGTTGTCTTTCTTGGACACGAGATGAAGGGCTGATGCCCACGGACTGTCAGACGGACGGGCAGTTCCATTTGTCAACATAGTATCGAATTCCTGTTTGGCAATTTTTAACTTATCGGGGGCGAGGCGTCGTGGAGGGCATGATACAGGTGGACCTGGTGTAGTACGAATGTGGTGTATGGTGTGGTGTTTGACGATACCCGGAGTACCAGCGGGGCGTGTTATCTCCGGATATTCGGCTAAAATTTTATAAAACCTACCTTCACCACCAGTAAAGATTTTTACACTTAAAATATCATAGTTATTTAAATTTAATGACGCTATAATATTGACGCCGGTTAGGCTATCGATTAGCTTTCGTTTACCAACATCTACGATAAGACTGTAATGAGATAAAAAATCAACACCGATAATAGCTTTGGTAACGTTAGCTACCACAAAGCGCCATGGAAAATTACGACGTAAGCCTAAATTTAAATTAAGTTGTATATAACCGTATGTATCGATAGCCGAACCGTTGGCAGCACACAATTGAAATGATGTTTTACAACGACGTTCACGGAGCGCGGTCACAGGATACACACAAATGTCACTACCAGTGTCTATCAAAAACTGCACGTTGATACCACGGTCCGTAATGAAGAGGCGACCCGTTGAACTATGGCAGTCGCTAGTCGCCATCACTGACTGCCCACGGCGTTTCCCGGCACGAAATCACACGGTTTCACGCACCTGTGTGCTTTGACACCATGCTTGCTGTGGTACCAGCAGACTGGATACCTTCGGTAGTTCGACTGCGAGCGGCACGATGCTGATCGGCTGCGTTGATCACGTCCACGCACCTTGTTCCGTGAACGATGATGTGAACGCGTAGTTGCAAGTGCGTTCACTTGCCTGGTCAACTCGGACACCTGGCGTGCTAGCTCGTCGAGGGCTGACGTGGACGATGCGGCTGCGACTTGCTGTGACGGCGCCGCGATGTCGTTGACTCGGTCAGCAAGCTCCGCCAGCGCATCAAGAGACAAGGTCGGCTGGGACGCGACGATCGGCTGCATTGAGGTCGGTAGTCGGCTAGTCCAGATGGTTTTCAAAAAGTCCTCAGGGATGTTTGGACCAGCGAGGTGCTGTAGATGACGCAAAAACTGTGACGGTTTGCGGCTACCTAGCTGTTCGTGCATCAACAGTTGCTTCACTTTGTTCTCGCGAGACACCGATAATCGCTTAATCAGCTCTGCCTTGAGTCGCTGATAATCCGGGGGACCGGTGAGAACATCCTCGACATCCGCGGCATACTGACGATCCAGTGTCGAAAGGATGTGATAGAACTTGCTCACATTATCGGTGATTCCGGCTACCGCGAATTGACCTTCGACCTGCGCGAACCATATCGCAGGTTTTTCGGGCCAGAAGGGAGGTATCCGAATACGAAAGTGCGGCGCGGGCATGGGCGTTGGCTCTGGAACGGCGGGGGATGTCATTTTGTACCCTGCTCCACGTGGTAACGTGTTCACTCGTTTCTCCTCCGTGTCGCTTTCGCTTGGGCTAGACATTTCAGATCACGTCGGGGTCACCAGTTTGGGGTCGAGAATAAATAAAGCCACGTAAAGTAAACGTAGGTATTTACTATTCGTAAACATACAGGGGCACATACGAAAGTATAACTAGGCGACACGGGCTTCGCGGGATATCGTTCGATCTCGACTGGTGGCGCTGGCGTGCGCCGGCCGACGCAAGCGCATGGTAGGCGCACGCAGCTGCATAGCTATAGCCGTATATACAGCCGCCGCGATACTACGAGTTTCGCCCGGGTCTGTCTGTGGATTATTTAATTTATTGATTTGTGTTGTGAATGTATGTGAATGAAATGTATGTGTGTTATGTATGTTAAATTGTTAAACTGTACATAAATAGATATGTATAAATTATAATATTTGAATTGTTGCTGTAAATAAATACATATACGATATACTAAATGTAGTATCGAAATAAATAATGTAAGTCACCTACACCGTATAGAACTTAAGTTATATTTTAAGTAATTATCTTCGTTAATTTCGTGATTCGACATAGAGTCAACATTTGAAAAATCGTTAAGATTTCCAGTAAATAAAATAGGGAGCTATTTAAAAACAATGCGTAATAGGCTAATTATATTAATTACAGTGCATAGTTCGCACTTAGGTAGGTACCTCAATAATATTATGTTTAAGTTTCGTCGCAATATATGATAAGAAGGGTTCATGTAGGCTCCACAAGACAAGTAATAGAAACTCGTTACTGTAAAAAACATAATATAATGCGTATTACCACAGTAAAAATGGCTTTATCTACTGTGGTATTACTCAGACTGTAGACATATATAGACGTTGTAATAGTGCTTCGGAAACTATCAAACTATACAACATATAACAGAGTTGCATGCAAAGCAATAGTTCGGACAGACTACAAGCACAAACGTGGTCAGATAGCAAACATAATTGACCAAAACCATGCAATAAAATACAACCTTATCTATGCTAATATTATAAAGCTGAAGAGTTTGTTTGTTTGTTTGAACGCGGTAATTTCAGGAACTACTGATCCGAAAGGAATTACTGTTGGATAGCCCAGTTATCGAGGAAGGCTGTATAATATCAGGCTACGACCAATAGGAGCGGAGCAGCAATGAAAAATGTTGCAAAAACGGGAAAGCTTACACAGACGAATTTGCGCAGGTCAAATGGTATTATAATAAATTACGAGAAAATAACTTTTTCAAGAAAAATTAATCGCCTTTAAGGAAAAAAATACATACAAACAGAGAAAGAGAAGATCCACCTTTTTTGGGGGCGACTAAAAAGTTATATTTTAGAAAAAGAAAGAACAGCGGTGGCGGAGGGTCCTAAGAAAATCATTCTATTCGGTTTCCCTTTGAATTCTAGTTAATTATTATTGTAGGTACAAAATCCGCATCCAACAAGATACATTTTCGTATCGAGTTACCTCAGGAAAAAAATTACCCTTCGACTCTGAAACACAGTATAGTATAAGTAACAGTATTTACCTCGAATAGTTTGCCAGCCTTCATCCTCATTCCTGTTATGAAAACCTAAGTGAACAGCTCCCCGCATAAAATCTCCTGAGACCTGGTCTTTCCTCGCCAATTGTGTTAGCGTGACCAGATGATTGGCTTCCAGCTGACTGTCGATGACCGCTAAATAAGATTGTTCAGCACTACACACTGCATACGCATCGGTCCAATTCAGAGGCTTCAGATGAAACTTGTAGCATTTACCAAAATGTTCGTTATGAGTGTAACCTGAAATATTAAAGTAATTTTGTGATTTTTTCTGAACGCACGAAAAAACATGACTCATGAGGCGTTACCTCGCTCTGAGGCGTTCCATTTAAGTGCAAGCGAGAGCGAGAGCGAGAGAGAATTTATTTGCACGAAATATGCTTTACAAGGTGGTATAAATTAGGTAGGTACAGTCATATTTCGCCTTGGTAAGGCATGCAATTTTTTTTATAACTTATGCTAAAACTAGGATATCTATCTATCTATATATTAATTAAGACACACCACAATATATGCATTCAAATAATATAGTTCATTGTAATTTAAAAAAAATGTAAAATGTCTAAATAATTAGTACATTAATTAAATCAAAATGTAATAAGTTATATTCAACTTGTAAATTAAATCCTTGTGTAAAGTGGCGTGTAAGTATTCTGGTGACCATTGTCATTCTAAAAAAATAGAAAGAAAATGTTTTTTTTTTTAATTTTAAAATTCACATCGTAGAATATTTTCATGATTTTTTATCAACGTTGTTTGTATAAGGCCTCTTAAAATCAAAACAATCTTTTCCGCCTCCGCGTGTTTTCCCATATAACTTCCGTCAAGAAAAAAAATGATATAGGTATTATTTATTTCGTCATTAAATTTAAAAAAAATACGTCGAATGAGAACATGATATCTAACAACACGTTAACGGATCCGACAGGGATTAAATATGCATCCTGTTTAAAAAACCTATCAGTATCGTAACACGTAGTAGCAAACCTCTTTTCTGACAATATTTACCTATCTGACATTGGATTTATATTTTATTTATAATGTATTTATTTATTACTTGTTGATTTGGTAGTTTAACAGTTTGTTTAGTCTGTAACATTGATAGATAATAATTAATGAGAATAACACATTTCACGTATTGCGTGTTAATCTATATGTTTGTTTGTTGAACTAAACTTAGAATTATTTTGTTGGGCAGCCTATTAATCGAGGAAGGCTATAGGTTATTTAATATCACACTACGACCAATAGGAGCGGAGCAACAATGAAAAATGTTGCAAAAACGGGGAAAATTTGACGCATACGAAGTTGCGCGGGTCCTCTAGTAACATATATATTTTTAAATGATTGGTGATTCTATAATATAGCGTAACTGTGATTTCTGCAAGAAATTCTAACGGCGAATTTGCGCAGCGATTGTAAATCGTTGACAAGTTGGTTGCCATTGTTCAAGATATTCCTTCTTTGTCAATAATCTCTGTTGATAAAAAAGGAATGTGAAATTGATATGTTATAAAATCTTTGTATAATAGCATTTTAATTCACTAGGTATGTCTCGTTTTCGGTAATACTAATTTTAAATTACTCATACCTCTCATACAGTGGCGGATCCAGGGGAGGCAAGGCTACGTCACTGCTCCCATATCTATACTAATACTAGCTGCCCCGCGTATCTTCGTTTGCGTAAATTTTCCCCGTTTTTGCAACATTTCTCGTTGCTGCTCCGCTCCTATTGGTCCTAGCGTGATGTTATATAGCCTTCCTCGATAAATGGGCTACCCAACAGTGAAAGAATTTTTCATTTCGGATCAGTAGTTCCTGAGATTACCGCGTTCAAACAAACAAACTCTTCAGCTTTATAATATTAGTATAGATTATAAAGCTGAAGAGTTTGTTTGCTTGTTTGAACGCGATAATCTCAGAAACTACTGATCCGAATTGAAAAAATATTTTACTGTTAGATAGCCGATTTATCGAGGAAGGCTATAGGATATATAATATCACGCTACGACTAATATGTGACAGCTAGTATAAAATTCCCGCGCAACTTCGCCTGCGTAAATTTTCTCCGTTTTTGCAACATTTCTGATTGCTGCTGCGCTCCTATTAGTTTCAGCTCCTAAGATTACCGCGATTCAAACAAACAAACTCTTCAGCTTTATAATATTAGTATAGATTAGGGAGATCTCCCATGTTTCTTACCTAAATTGGGCATATTACACGGGTTATTCCACTCCAGTGATACAAGGCTTTTCTTACAAATGAAAGGGTACTTGGCGAAGCAGCGATCGTCATTAAGAGTGCTGTCTTGTCTCATGATCACGCAATGTTCCACGCCGCCTGCGTTATTGGGCTCACCGGGGCCCCAGTTGTGGTATACATCTGTTACAGGCATTCCTGGAAATTATTAAATAAAGTAAAAAAAAAAATGGAAAAATTAAATATGACCAATATAAAATGACGTTCATGGTTTTTTTGAGGGTATGGCCGCACTTAGCGACTGTTTTAACAAAAAATATATATTTAAATTATATTATTTATATCCGAAATGATAAATGTCATATTATTTTCTTTTTCATAAACATGAAACTTTTTAAATAAATCACAATCAATCAATTTGATCTATTTTCATAGATTTCTCTAAATAATTTTAAACTATAAAATAACTTAAAACTACCTGAGCATTCAAGCACAGTCTTAACAGGAAAAATATTATCTTTAGGCATCTAAATCTAAGGTAAAATAACTCCATCTCATTGTCTTGCAATTTGGTATTTCAGAAAATACCAAGAGTACAGAATCAAACCTACTTCGCTAGAGCACATAAACATCGTTTAAGGACCACTTCGGGCCATTTTGATCGGGAGGCGTTCCGATATTCCGTAAGCGCTGTAGGTATAGGTATGTGTGCGTGCGTCGAGCGAGCATTCTATAAATATTATGTATTCTTGGTATTTTTTTTTTTTAAGATAACTAGCAATGTGGGATTGTGGTAACATTACTAGCAATCCTGTTAACCCCTCCAGCTAAGCTCTATGGCTTGAGTTAAGAGTGGGTTCACGACGGTAGTATAATGGCCAGGATTCGAACGCACGACCTCACGATTGCGAGACCAATGCCTTAGCCATTAGGCTACTGCCGCTATTTTGTAATAAGTAGTACTCACGTTTTTTATGAACATGTTAACGTCTACTTTAAATATGATGACAATCTAATAATTTGTTATTTCCCTTTTATTCCCTCCATATGTTTATATATATGTATATTTCTTGTGTACGTGTGTGTCACCGAACTCCTCCTAGACGGTTGGACCGATTTTGATGAATTTTTTTGTGTGAGTTCAAGGGGATTCGAGGATGGTTTAGATTCACAATTGAACCCGATTTACAAAAAAAAAAATAGTCGAGACGAAATTCGCCGGGACAGCTAGTAGTTATATAAGTACCTAGGCATCGTGTTATGAATACTCGTATCTATGTTAATGTCAAACCTATATGACATTAATGTAAGTAGGTATAAAAAAGTTAAACTTAGATGTCTTATTTTTTCTAGTTACGTAAGTATTAATGTGAATGAAGATCTTGGAAGCGAGTTCAACATATTTGTACGATAAGGAAAATATTCTAAAAAAATATGGTTAAAAAATTTAAATACCAATGTTTTTATATTAAATTCTTTGATAAATTAATTACTTCCAACCAGTTATGTTTTTTTATGAATTTAAAACATGCTAGATCTTAGTAAGTACCGTAGACTCGATTTATCTAACATTCAATGTTCAATTGTTTACCTTTCAGTATTGTAACTAGCCTTTTATGCGCCGGTTGCGAGTTTATGTAACTGTGCCCTGTGGGTACCTGAGCACCGCTGGTACCGCCCTAGTTACGGCACTGTTGCTTTTACTTCATTTCTTGTTCTACTATTTATTTTGGCGTACGTTTATTGGAATTAATTACTCTAACACATTTAGGCACAAAATCTTTATTTCTTTCAAATTTAACTCTCTCTTAGAATACAAGCCTTGAGTCATCAATCGTCATACAACACGCACCAGGGCCAAATTTAGGAGTGTGAAGGCCCTGGGGCAACAAAGGCCTAATTATTTTGTGAATACTAGTTATACAGTTGTTATAACAGTGTTAAAAGCTCTTCTATATCTGGTATGCAAATTGGTAGTAAAACAAATCCATACCAGAATATTCTATAAAGTGTTGTATTTTATGATAAGTAACTTAAGTTGTATATTTACATTTTGCGATAGATTTTGTGATATAGTTATGTATGTATCGATGTTTTACGGATGTAAGTGATCAAATATGAATGTACAAATAATGTACTAATATATATTTTTTCATTAAGTATAATATTGATATGTTTGTGCAAGTTTAATCGGCAAAAATACACAAAGTCCGCGTTGCCCCAGCGACGATGAGGCAACCTAAAATTAACAAATATAATCAAACAAATATAATAATCAAATATAATGGGGATTAGCCGATCCAATGAATTAAGTAGTTACTACCTAAAATTGAGTGTAATCCGAAGTGACAATTCTATATTACCATTCTTCAGATTATACCTGCAGTGGTTTCGCGGCCATTGATTCGATCGCTTGTTGTTATTATTGTTTTAAACTTTCGCGATTTTTAAACATATCAGATATATTTCGGGACTTAATCGCGCGACCGATCGTGGTCACGACTGACCAGTCGACCCGTGACCACGATCGGTGCAATTCGAAACGTCGGGTAAAAAGGTTAGTACCTACCTTTAAATAATTCACCCGATTAAGTCCCGAAATATATCTAATACGCTTGTTGTTACTTATTACTTATATATATATATATATATATATATATATATATATATATATATATAAATCTCCTGTCACGATGTTTGTCCGCGATGGACTCCTAAACCGCTAAACAGATTTCGTTCAAATTTGCACACAATATGCAGTTTGGTCCAACTTGAGAGATAGGATAGCTTACATTTCAATTTATAGTCGCAATTACTAAAGAAATGAGGTTTCCCGTGTCCACCCGTGCGAAGCCGGGACGGGCCGCTAGTTACTTATATATATTGGAAAAGCTTACCATCAATAGTTTCGTAAACACTATTGGCAATCAAGTCAGATATCCCAACGAACACCCAGCGGAAGGGTTGGGTTTGATTCCAAAACGCCAACACTGCATGAGCTTCATCCTCGTTCTCAGGGTAGAACAAACTTGCTCCTTCAATTGCACACATTCGTTTAGCATCTTGCCATGTCCTATGTATAGTATGAATCTTGTAGAAACTCTCTGTTGATTCTATGTATCTATAGTCTTTTCTAAAAAACTTTTTATCTCTTTGTCCATCTGTAAAGAAGAAACAAATATTTATGTAAATGAAATCACTGTCTGGTACTGAGTAATGAGTAAGTTGCTAAAGTGGAAAACCCAGTGTGATAAGTTGATGACCCGGCCTAGATATTGTTATTGCGTTGGTATCATTTATAACTAAGTAATTCTGTACCTATGTGTGATATACTTATATGTAGTAGGTAGTTAGGTCTTATACCTATATAGAAGTCTATGTTTATAGCTGACAAGTACTCCCCGCGGTATTTTATGAATTAGGTATTGCATGTCCTCCATATTGGATGATAAGTTAAATATAGGTAAGTAATAATATCTTGGGACAACTGTGGACAACTTACACAACGCTATCTGATCTTAACATAGCTTGTACTATGGCAACTGATAAACATACTTATATATTTCTAAATACATACATACATATTATACATAAACTACACCCAGACACAGATTTTTTTTATTTTTTTAAAGTCGACTCCCGCAGTAGGGTACAAGCCCTGTGTCGCGGGGTACTTTACAAACATACAAGTCACGGACACAAAGTACACCCAGACTCGGAACAACAATTTGTGGATCACACAAAGTGGTGTTCCGTGTGGGAATCGAACCCACGACCTCTTGCGTAGCAGTCGGTTATACTCCCACCGCGCCACAGAGGCAGTCCAAGTGATATTAAACCATCGTGCTCATCACACAAAGTTTTTATTTTTTAAGTAAGTATGTATGTAGTTTTTACTTTTTCGAAAATATTTTTATTTATTTGTATAAAATTGAATATTGCAATAACTGTTTGATTGCATAACTGTGTCATTCAGATTGTAATTGATATTAAAACGTGAACAGCGTTTACATCCAAATAAGTAAATATATACCTATGGCTCATCGCAGGAATTGTGTTTTAAAAACTCGTTTTAAATTACCGTAACATACCTTCAAAAGCCTTGTTTATCGACACTTGACCAAAAAGGTAATTAACAGGAGTTTGAATCATATTTTACAATGGAATTTATACGAAGAAGTTCCAATGTCGATGAACTGGAATCTACCTAGTCCTCTTATTTATAACTAACTAACTCGCACAACTTCGTCTGCGTAAATTTTCCCCGTTTTGCTATATTTTTCATTGCTGCTCCGCTCCTACTACTTAGTCGTAGCGTGATGGTATATAGCCTATAGCCTACCTCGATAAATGGGCTATCCAACAGTAAAATATTTTTTCAATGCGGCCTAGTAGCTATATAACATCGCGCTACGACTAATAGGAGCAGAGCAGCAATGAGAAATGTTTCAAAAACGGGGAAAATTTACGCAGACGAAGTTGCGCGGGACAGCTAGTTATAAAATAGTTTGGTTAAGAAGTGCTTTTTAGCTTAACTTTCTTCATCATTCTTCGAAATTTATGAACGAAACAGGTCTCGATTTAATTTGGAATAGGATGTAGATTTAAATAAAAAAGTTCCACGCGCACAAATTGCAAAACTTGCAGAAAAAAATAAAAAAGGGGATTAATTTTCTGCAAATGTCTCAATAACTACTTAAGATTTTTTAATTTTGAAAGAAGATTCAAAAAGAAGAGGAAATTTTCCTAAGAAATATTTTATCTCCCAGAACCGTAGGACCAATATCTAGATTTATTTCAAAGGAGTCAAAATAAGGCCGAAAACAGAATTTCTGGCTTGAGCAAGCTACGTTCGTGTTTAATAAAAACAATTATTTAAACACATTCAATATGAAAATTGAGGAATAAATAGAAAAGCTCCAATAAAGAAATATTAACAGTTTAAGAGTACTAGCAATGTTGCAGCAGAAATTGTTAATTAACTAATGCATGACTAATTGGAAATCGTGATAAAAAATGCTGACTGCAATTGTATTGTTTATTAATTTATTTATTGTTTATTAAGTGAAATTTTCGTGTTTATTAAGTGAATGAGTAATCTTGAATATTTTGATTCCTTAATTTTCATGCTTAATGTGTTGAATTAATTGTTTTTATTAAAGCGGGCGTAGTGTGCTCAAGTTTTAGGACCATATTTTCCCTACTCTGAAAAATTAATTAACAAGTCCAAGAAATTTCCTTCTTTTTATTCGTTTTTCATAATTGATAAATATTTGACATTTGCCAAAACCCGAACTTCTTTTTTTTCAGTAACTTTTGCGATTTGTGCGAACTGAACTTGGTTTCTTTTAAAAGTCATGATATAGGTAAACAACCGAAAAAAAATTGAAATCCTTACCTGAGAAATTCGACACTAAACACACAATAATAAATACAAACAAAGTTTGAGAAATTGAACACATTTTATATCCTTAACCAAGTCACTAACGTTGCGACATGTACTCGCAGCCACGCTCAGTATAAAAGTGCGGTCTGCAGATTTTACCCACAGATTCAAGAATCCACGTTCAAACATGAATCATTAACTTTGTACGTTTATTCACGTATCTGTGTGTGCGTAATTAACATGATTATAACAGGAAAACAAACTGGATAAGATGGTCAGTCTGTATATAAACCAATCATATTAAAGATGAGAATTTGTTTGTTTGATTTTATAATCTTTTTAAATTTAAGAGCTCTTTCACAAAAATATATCTGCTTCCATCAAATTTATTTTTATACCTACACAATTAAAAGTTATTTTTTATTGTGCAGGTGTTCTACTTTACGTTCGAGCAAAGGAATCGATTGTTCGAACGTAAAATAGAATACTTACACAATAAAAAATAATTAAATTCATCAATCCGATTTATCTACAAGGAACAATATTCTCCCAAAAGTCATGGTCCACTTTCACCGAACAGGTAGGTACCTATCTCTTAAAAAAAAAAAGATCAGACCACAAACATTAAAAAAATGTGGCCAAATCAGATGGCGCCTCAGCCCCGCTAGAGGTTTTCCCTTTATTCGTATCGTAAAATATAGGTAATATTTATAACTTTAAAATTATTTATTGAAGCTGACCCGCGCAACTTCGTTTGCGTAATTTCTTCCCGTTTTTGCAACATTTTTCGTTGATGCTCCGCTCCTGTTGGACGTAGCGTGATTTTAACATAGACTATGACACTCACAAATAACGTGGCGTTCTAATAAAATAATTTTCAAAATCGGTTCAGTAGATCCAGAGATTACCACCTACAACCTCACAAACTTTACCTCTTTATAATAATAGTTATTTAAGTATTATGAAGTTACGAAATATAAAATGCAACAAACTAAATTCAATTAAGATTGTTTATTCAAATTAAATTACATACAACTCGACTCGTGAAAATATACCTACCTAGGTCCTCATTCACCATCTTTTTTTTCGTTTTCGCGGCAATTCCGCGCTTTTAACTGTCAAAATCTTGTCATAATGAATAATAGAGAGCTGCACTTTGAAATGCATCGCACATGCGCCAGTTCGCGCAGGCTTGCCGCGAAACCTGCGCCTGATGCCGCCTTAGGTGGGGCTGCGGGCGGGCGTACGGGGCAATCTGCCCCGCCCGCGGCCTTCCGTGGAGGTGCGGCACCCTGTGTGTATCCAGGGGCCGCGTAGGTGTGAAATGCCCGGAACGCAACACCATCGCGTCCGGGCATTGCCACTGGGCGGGCCGCCGACGGCATAACAAATTCCGGCGGCCCGTTCGCGAAGGTGGCGAGAGATACACGGCGGGTTTTTTAGTGGGTGCAAACCCCACACTACCTCCACCGTCTTCCCCGGATGGTGGAGGTGTTCGTCAGGAATTTTAACGCCAAAAAAAAAAAAAAAAGGCTTGCCGCGAAAACGAAAAAAAACATAGTGAATAAGAACCCTGTATTGGTTTATGAAAACACTCCTCAATTTTTTGAGAGGAGAAGAGCCGTGTAAAGTTCTAGAGATCGGACGCCTGTAGGTATCTCTTATGGCTTTCAACGGTCATTCAACTTCTTCTGGCACCGTTCACTTCTTCTTCTTCTTTGAGTTGATAGCAATCTTGTCGAGTGATTAGGTAGATACTTTCTTCCAATGTTCTTGACATTCTGGGTATGTTCCGTTCAGTGCTATTACTGGGTATAAATTCGTTTCGTTATTGACTGAGAGTATACTGCAGCATTTTCCTAGGGAAATATGTAACGTCATAAATCGTCGTCATTTTTGCGTTGTGAGCATGCGCGTTTTCGAAAAAAAATAAGATGCTCTCAATAATCACGTGATAGGAAACTTAAATTAAATTGATTAATTTAGAAATTATGCTATTAATTCGAATGATAATTAAGTAGTTGAATATTCAAGTTTTAATTTAACAACATTCAAACATTATTTTTTCTTGTTGAACATTTATAGTAATTTTCACGAAAAAACAGCGCGCAGCGCCAAAAACGTGACAGGATGACAGTATGAGTGAGACCGGGGATGGTTGACAAAATTCAGTTTATTGGCTTTAAAGTAGGCATACCTATCATCGTAGGAGGAAGTATATCAGGCAGATGCATTATAAAGCTTTGGAAAAATAATAAAAAAATCTCGTAATAACTTTAAAGATACTATATATTACTAGCTGACCCGCGCAACTTCGTCTGCGTAAATTTTCCCCATTTTTGCAAACATTTTTACTTGCTGCTCCGCTCCCATTAGTTGTAGCGCGATGTTTTATAGCCTATAGCATTCCTCGATAAATGGGCTATCTAAAAGTAAAATATTTTTTTCAATTTGGACCCGTAGTTTCTGAGATTATCGCGTTCAAACAAACAAACTCTTCTCTCTCTTCTAATATTATAAATAGTATAGTTATAAATGTTAGGGGTGGATAACCCTTATCACTTAGGGGCATAAATAATAGATTGTAATTTTCCCTTTTTTCTTCCTTTTTTCTATAACATTTTTCATTGCTGCTCCGCTCCTATTGGTCGTAGCGTGATGTTATAACCTATAGCCTTCCTCGATAAATGGGCTATCCAACAATAAAATATATTTTTTAGTGCAGCCCAGTAGTTCCTGAGATTATCGCATTCAAACAAACAAACAAACTCTTAGGGGTATAAAAAATAGATGTTGGCCGTTTCTCATAGATACCGGATAAGCACAAAAAATTTCATCAAAATCGGTCAAGCCGTTTCGGAGGAGTATGGCAACGAAAACTGTGACACGAGAATTTTATATATTAGAAGATAGAACCAGAAATTCGAGTCAGTCAGCCTATTCCATGCCTGGGGTTGTTTGACTTATCACCTGGGTTAAGTTGACTAATTACATAATTAAGATAAAAACAATACTGTAGTACTTGCGATCATAATTTTTCTTTATTAAAACCTATCTAGTTTTGATTTCGTTGTGTTGTGTTAATGCTTTTATTGTCAAAACGAGTTTGTTAATAGACCTTATCTAATACGCCTTTGGGGTATATATACTTTCTCAATCCGTCTTTCTTTTGTAAGTTCTCATGCTCCTGGAATAGCCACATACATCTACAATTACGCAACCAAATGTAAAAAATTGGTACAAAAGAATACATTTCTTTTTTGTATATATATATATTTATATAAAAGGAAAAGCTGACTGGCTAATTGACATATCAACGCAGGACCTAAACTATAAATTTTGCACAGGGGTTTCTTTTATAACGTTGGGTAGCACTAAGAAAGGATTTTTGAAAATTCACCCCTTGAAGGAGTAAAATGGGGGTGCAAAGTTAGTATGAAACTTTGCCGTTAAAATATTTTGGTGACAATCTGGCATCAACGCGGTCGAAACCGCGAGCATAAGCTAGAATAAAATTAGTCAACTAGTACCAACATTTTGGTTTTCCAACCCTCTTATCGCTTTTTAATATTTAGACCCAGGGTGTAACCTGATAAGTGATAACTTTACTGTACGTAAGTAATAGGAAAAGTAACTATCAAAGTCTTATTTTAAACTTCTCCAAATGGAAAAAAACAAGTAGGTGTCTGTAAAGTCCGTTTACGGACGATAATTTTACGTGATAACCTCATATAAAAACATTGATGACATTGTAATAAACAACCATGCCTGTGACAGCTTTGTTTCCAATTGCATGTCGCTGCAATTGCGCGACATGCAATTGGAACCAAATAGGTTGTTACTTATTTCCAACTATATCGCATGTCGCTGCAATCACAATTCGCTTATACGCTGATACTTCACTTTGTAAACAGTTGAAAGGCGGAACGTGACACTTTTGTGTGCATGCAGCCAGCGTTCATCGATTTATAAAGCGTTATCACGTCCAAAAAGCATGACGAAGAAAATCACAACATAAGTGTAGATATTAATGTTGATAAACTTTCGCGATTTGTACACATTATGAATATATATATACTACGGGTCCTAATCGCGTGAATAATTTAAGGTAAAATACCTTGTTTATTGCCCGACGTTTCGACCGTATTGCAACGGCCGTGGTCACGGGTAGACTGGTTCAACTCAGCGTCGCCTCCGTTAAGCGCAGGTTTCGGAAACTACCCTAAACGAACTAACTGTTCGGCGGTGTATACACTTGGTGATCACGGGCTTCCTAGATGTTGACAAACGGCATCCATCTTCTCAGTTAAAATTTACATGTTTTTTTATTTCAACCGCTTCTCTCGCCATCCTGGAGTAATGGTAATGGTCAGTGGAGAGGACCTGTGGTTTATGTAGTTCAATCCAGTGATTGGTTCCTGCATCCAGCAAGTGTTCCGCTATTGCTGACTTGTTTGTTTGTCGGTTTTTCACAGCCGCGATATGTTCCATAACCCTTTCCGCTTTATTGCTCTTGGTTTTACTTTGTAGAGAATTATATCCTTAGGAGTACGTAGATGTATTGTTCTTGATTATTACGCTATGTCTCCTAAACGGTGTGCGCTCGTACCCGTTACCCGGTCTCCCCTACTGAACTGCGTTCCATTTTAAACAGTAACTAGGTACTAATCAGTATAACTAACTAACTATACAAATATAGAAAAGGATATATTGTAGACTAGCTGTGCTCGCGACTTCGTGCGCGTAAAATTTCAGTACTTCTTTTTCCCTTTAAACGTTAGCGTGATCATAAAAGTCACTGTTACTCAGTTACCAAGTTACTCCTTTCATCCTCAGCTGTCTGACAGTGAAAATCCCATCAAAATCCGTCCAGCCATTTAGGAGATTAGCCGACACAAACAGAAAGATAAAAAAAAAGTGTTTTTGTTATAAGTTGGTACCATATATTGAAATAAAAATAAATGTAAGTAGATAGATATTTATTTATTTGATAAGTTTTAAAAACTTGTTATTTTATATTTTACTTTAATTTTACACATTTGTAATAGACAAAATATTTTACTGAAAGTTGATTTTTAAAATAATTTGCGTATCAGAATTGGCCATGCTTTGTGCATTTGTTATGTTAAATTTGTTGTAAGTTGCAGTTTGGTGGACCTTATTATTTTAACTTAAATGTATTTTTTTTTTGTTTTCCTTCCATTTAGGGTATACTCACTGCCGTGATCAGAGTCATATATGCTTACAAATCATTCATTCAAGAATTCAGGTGACTGACGAAAGGGTATTTCTCAACTCCACTGATGTGACATAATATTGACTGGCCTGTTGGTCTAGTGGTTAGTGACCCTGACTGCTAAGCCGGAGGTCGTGGGTTCGATTCCCACCCAGGATAAAACTTTGTGAGATGAGCACGATGGTTTATTCTGTGTCTGGGTGTTATTTATCCATAATAATGTAGGTATCTATTTAGAAATATTTAAGTATGTTTATCAGTTGTCTGGTTTCCATAGTACAAGCTCAGCTTAGTTTGGGATCAGATGGCGTTGTGTGAGTTGTCCCAAGCTTGTTATTATTATTATTAAAAAAACAGCCTTTAATAATTGCTTGCATTTTTTGGCACCCTCTTGGACTAGTACTTAGGTATCTATACCTATTTCATATACCTTTTTTCATGCGAAGTTGTGAAAAAGAAAGATATGTCGCTCAGATTGTTGGTAGGTATCACGAATATTTTTTTTTAATTTTGTCAATTTTTTTTATATTTTTTTTGGAAGCCTGCACTTGTTTCCCATTCACCCAATGTCAATCACTGTGTAATGAGCACGATTGTTTGTTATGTGTCTGGAGGCAAATTAGTTATACTTATTATGTTGTGTATTTAGAAATATAATAAGTAGTATGTTCATCAGTTCTCTGGTTGCCTTAATCACAGATAATATAATACTATACTAGTACCTTAGTAGATAAAGACTGCAAGCTTGGATTCAAATGGCCGTGTGGAGTCCAAAATATTAAAAAAAAAGTGATGAACAATTCATTTATCTAGTTTCTTATTACCAAAAGAAACCAGTTATCTACGAGAAACTTGATCGTCTCTCAAGATTTTCAAATTAAGAATTTGTTGCGAATAAAGTCTAAGACCAAAGAGGTTTGCTCGAGACGATTCAAATTCTCGAATCGTATTAGGGTCATGTTTAATTTCCGAAAACCTGACAAAGTCGCTTTACTGGTTATAAGTAACCCATCGAAACGATTTTGAATGAACAGGTTTTTTGAAATGACGTAATTCTGTTAGCTAGTTTAAGAGAAGGTAATCGGACCTCAACTTTGATACTGAACATTGCTTAAATCTTTTTTTTTCTTTATGGAAAGTTCATTAGCAATGTAGGATTGGGTCTCAAATTACTAGCAATTTTGTTAACCCTTCCAGCTAAGTTCAGACTTGTGTTAAGAGTGGGACGAAGGGGAAGAGGAGATTCAACCCCCAAATGGGTACGCTCATGAAGGTGACCGTCATAAGTACACGGTAGCAGACCATTGACCATAGGCCTTCAGAGATTGATTCAAGAGAAGACGCGTTCTTGAGCAACGTACATAGATTTTGTCTGTGGGCAAGGTCTATTACGTTGCTCAAGCACGCGTTCTATGAAGAGTGTTAATACTGTGCCGAAAATTGAATAATGATTACGGTTTCCACAAGGGTTAGCTACGCTAGACCGCGGAAAACAAAACTTCAATTTTATTTTGACACTAGCTGTCCCGCGCAACTTCGTATGCGTATATTTTTCCCGTTTTTGCAACATTTCTCGTCGCTGCTCCGCTCCTATTAGTCGTAGCGCAATGTTACATAGCCTATAGCCTTCCTCGATAAATGGGCTATCCAACAAAAAAAGATTTTTTCAAATCGGACCAGTAGTTCCTGAGATTAGCGCGTTTAAACAAACAAACAAACTCTTCCGCTTTATAATATTAGTATAGATTTTTACGACAATTTGACAAAATCAATTGGAAGTCTATACTTGTGTAACAATGAAAACGATTACACTCACCACACAACGAAACAGAAAAACGAACAGGAAAACTTGATGATTTTAAAAGAGTAGCACATGAGTTTCTTGGCAGCTTCTTCTCATGAGCTTTACACTTGGAACTGCCACCTAACCTCATTTTTTTTTCAAACCATCATAATTTTATAAAATTTTTAGTATGTATTAGTTAATTTGACGTTTTCAAATAATCATATAACCTGATTTTACGAAATAAAGATATTTGAGTTTGAGTTTGAAGGACAACAACAACGGCCATTTATCGTAAATGTCAAAAAAGAGTTTACAGAATTCGATTCGCTATTTGAAACTGCTGTTACTTTGTACGGGCACAGATAATATAATACTATATACGGGGAAGTCAGTCTAGCGTACTAGTAGAAGTCAGTGGTAAGATGTATTCAGATTGAGCAATTTGGAAGTGACGAATAGGTAACGGGTAGTGCTAGTAGAAAATAAAAGACAATAAATATTTTTTTATAATTTTATCTTGAGGTGTAAGTTTATTCGCATTTAACAATGTTTCATACAAATTTCCTCATTTTGTACACACCTTTTCTTGGTTTTGTTTTTGTAGTTATTATCTTTTATAAAAGTTGTTTCTCTAAATTTTAACATGTCGTCATGTCTGTTCCCTATATCTAATTCGCTTCACCACTGCTGTTAAATCATGTAATAAAAACAGAGGATTTACTAAGGCAAAGTATTAGGAGGAAAAATAAAATAGTTACTGCGGACTAATAGATTTAAGAAATAATAATTATACAAAATTATTGTGTTTCGATGAACACGGAATGGGCCCTTATCGCATAATATCAGCCGTCCCGTCGTTCGTCGCGGCACTGCCCGCCAACGTCGGCCAATGCCGCGGCCCACTGCGGTCGGGCGTGCAATAAGTGCAACCTACCTATACGTATCTAATAGAAATTGCACACATCGCACTGGTATCAGTGGACTCGAACGCCAGTCCACGAGGCTGCCAGTTACACCTAATAAGAAAATTCGTTACTAAATAACAACTAAATCACGTTAAAATCAATGTACATTATTCATCTTATCAATGTAAACAAATCTAATCTGCTACAAAAAATTAGCAAATTTAAATACAAAGATCACCTAGTCCGTCTATATAAAATTAATCACTTAAGTATTAGAAAAACACAATAGTGGTTGTGTCTGTTGCGACGCTCGCAACTCATGTTGTGATATCGTTTATTATGCCTTCTAGTGTACATTCAACGAATCAATAGCGAAACATATTGCGTTGATATATTAAAACTAAAAAATTGACTGTACATTTTATATTTAATATGTAAATATTTGTACATATTGCACTCTGAAGTAACAAAATTATTAAGAATTATCTGTCGAAACGAAGAATATATACGCAGAACAAAATATCTCAGTAAATACAAAATCAAAGTAATTAGCAATCACAATGTTCGTAGCTCGTACACTAATCTAAGTCCCTATGGCTTACAAAGCTTACAAAAGATAAATACAGAGGTCATTTACAAAAAATATACTTCTACCCAAATAATATAAAAATAACAACAGCCATCTGTACTTTCTTAGATGAATAAAATTAAACGTACATATGTCAAACATATGACAATAGAATCTAAAGGTACCTATGTACAAAGTTAATGGACACAGTGGACTTTATCAAATCCACGATATTCTTTTATTTAATAGACTGGACGTGCCACGTTTGGTCACTACTATACTCAGTGCTACTGAAGGTATGAACAAAACATTGATCAAAGGCATGTATGAAGGGCATTTTAGCCCTCGCCGCGTAATCGAACTGTCTGCGAACCGTCGCTCCCGTCTCGATTCGGCCTAGTGCTCCAGTGTGCCGTATCTCATCCCGATGTCATCTCGACAAGCGATATAAACTTATTATCTTACTAATGTTCCATTATCAGCTAAGACACAAATTATATTAGGGTATCTCATTAATAATTAGTTTCTCTTCTGAGATTATTACATACGTACTTAATAAATCTATTACAATTTCGAAATCGAATAATATGTATCAAATACGGCTGTGCACCGACAGAAGCCGAAAACTATGAAGCTATTTATGAAATACTACGCGTCGAATGATGTATAACAATTACTTAACCAATGGCAGTTATATTTGTCACAAACTCGAGATGCGGCCGCTGTGAGGCGGCGGGCGATGTATCCGCGAACATCTCAGTATAAGGCAACGTATATTAGCGTTTAGATTTTAATGAATGTTCACATCTATATCTTAAGTTCACAAATGAAACCTATCAATAGAAAAACCCGCTGTGAGCTCACGCACACAAGATCGCACCATGCAATAATTATACGTTTATAATGGCAGTGTGTTTGTTAACAATACGCCCCTATTCAGCAGAGACACTAAGACACTCCAGTGACGTTTGTGCTTCGTTTTAGAAACGTCTAATGCTACAATTAAAATTATACAATGTAAATCGAAAAGATCTTTATAAGCGGACTAGCGCGCGGTCCGCGGTGCAAGCACGAGTCGTCTCACGCTGAACTTTATACGTATATTAAGAAATGCATTTCCAAAAACTCCAAACATATGTATTATGTAAATACGCAACACACTTAATGGCATGTAAAGAAGACACATTCAACATGCACCAAACACTTAAGTTACTTATTTATCGAATAAAATGTATGTATGGTGAAGTGTCGCGAGTTGTGATATACAAATGAGCGTTATACGCGATATTTGGTGTTTCTACCTATGAGTACGATGAATTGCGACAGACATAGAAGGTTTCGAGACGCACACAGTACAGAACCGAGGGGAACGCATCGTCGACATCGGTATGACAAAGAACGTAAGACATGCTTAATAACGCTTACCGGTAATTGAGATCGATTAATTTTATGTTTTATATACTATTTTCCACTCATCAACAATGTAGGTACACGATACAGGTAACGCGAAATAAGGCATTTCGTATGTGAGTAATGCTTTACGGGCAGTTTCTTTTATGTATCAAATAGATACAGTGTGTTTATATTGCTATTTCGAGTTTCTTACTGTAAGGAACGAGAGACAAGTTTGGCCTTGCGATTTTGAATCACGTTGCGTGCATGCAGTCTATCAACATTATTACATTTTAGCGTCTACTACACCAATATTGTTCCCACAGTTAAGCTCGGCCAAATAGATTCTAGTTTGCTATTTCTTTTATATTGAAGGTAATTCAGCTGCCATTTTGTACTTTTTTTTATAATTTATAATATACATACATAGAATTAAAGGAATGTCGCATCTAAATAATAAAATAAATACTTATAAAGATTATTGGTTTAATTTTTAGGCGCTACCGTTAATGTTCCATACTTACTTTAGAGCTGCCTCAGAGCATGCACGCAATGTCATGTCTTTAAAAATAAATAGATAACGATTTATACACAAATCAAGGAGTAGAACACAAAACTGGGATAGTTCCAAACCTGTCCTCGTCCAACTAAGCATAATGTGACACAAATAGTCTATTTCACGTATATTATAAAATACAACATTCAATTGCACTGACATTCGTCACGGCCAGTAGCTTCAGTATCGAAACTTCTATGTACCAACAGTAGTGTTATTGTTTATATACTGAAGCCTGAAATTATACGTAAATGTAATGAGTGTAATGTTAAATATTGCGGGATGTGTCCATGTCATTGATAAAACACCTAATTAAACATTGAAGAGGCTTGCACGTGTGAAGCTATAGACGACGTACAACTTGTTACGTTCGTGTAATAAGACACACTTATACCAGCCTACGGCAGACAATAATTCAACATGATATAAAATGTAATCACAGCAATAAATTAAATAATTATTTATTCGTGGGACGCGGGCACAGGACGATGGAACATGAATCGGAACTAAATTCGACAGGACACGATAACACGTCTCACATAAACTTTATATAAACAAACTGTCGTAGACCACCACGAGTCCGTGGACAGCTAACGACTCATCACATCATATTATAGTCAAAGGGTTAATCAACATATTGTTAATTTTGGTAAATAAACATAACTATCAACTTTGCACCCAATAGAAACATCTCTTCATATATTACTTTGTCTAATAACTCTCGTAACGTACGTACGTATGTGTAATTTAGGAGGTGTACTTATAGAACGAAGTCTTATCATACAGTCGTATCCGAGTGACCAACTCAGTATCCAGTCGTAAACGAAATAAAGGCGGGGTCGAGGCGATCGTCGAAACAAGTCGCCTCGGCCCCGAAACGATCAACACTAATATATATTCTCCAAACGTTCAACAACACATATATTCACTAATCTCTCGCACATCATCGTCGTCGGTCACCGAATACGTACGAAATCGGGTACGCGGTACCCTCTTAAGTGGTAAATCGCAGTCCTTATAAATAGGTTGATCACGTCCGACGTCAGTGTCCGTGCACTTCACTAAAACTAGCCAGTCTATGAGCGTTCTCTCCTGGGGCTGGGCTGGGCGCTAGCGGCCCCAGCGGCTCGGGCCGGGGTCGCTAGCGGCCCCAGCGGCGCGGGCGGCTCGGGCCGGGGTCGCTAGCGGCCCCAGCGGCGCGGGCGGCACGGGCCGGGGGCGTGGGCGGGGCCGGGGTCGCGAGCGGGCCCAGCTTCGGGGCGGGCGCGCAGCTAGAGCGCCACGGTGTTGTCTACCACGGGCGGCTTGCTCGTGGACACGTCCGCCACGTCCCAGATCTCCTCGAGGAACGGCGGCAGCTTCCTGTTCTTCAGCTTGAGCGAGATGCACATGTTGGAGTTCTGCATGCCGAGTGTACGCAGCTCCGTCAGCACGCCGAGGATCTTGCCGTACACCACGGCGCTGCGGGCGGACCCGCTGTGCTGGTTCAGTATGTACACCCGCAGCGTGTTCAGGTAGTACCGCTGGATCTCCTCTACGAGCTGTGGCTGCTCCAACCCGGGCCGATCTATAACATCAAGGGATAAAAGCATTAGCAACAGGCAACATGCTTTAGAAATATGGAGAACAGCTTATACCTAATCCTTAAGATCTGTGAAGACATCAACGTATAGGGAGATAATTTCCTGAAGAACCTGGCGATTATCAATGACTCCGGTCTACGACACAAATTTAAATAAATACAAGTAACATGGATAGACTAAATGTAATAACCGGCAATTTACCTGAGAATATGACGATGGCGGTAAGCAGCGCATAATGTACGTTGTCCATCGTCATGGAGAACATGCACCTACAGAAATGCAGTAGATCTTCGATGACGTAGGCCATGCCGGCTTTGCGGTAGTTGTCGCGAGTGTAGGCCTGGTTGTTGGCGAACAGAACACTGTCCGTCCCGGCGTCGTATCGCCGTGACACTCGCAACATCATCACCTCACTTGAGCAAGCCTGGAAGAATGAAATAATTAGTACCACAATTTGAATAGACATTGATTTAAAGTGCAAGAGATATTTAAAGACTCCAGTTGGCAGAGATTTTTTTATCTAACTGAATATAAGTACTGCAAAAATTGTACCCATAGTAATAACATTGTTATGTTACCTTTAATAACGTGATCTGATCTGACTGCGAGATCTTGGCGAAGCCGGGTAGGCCTTTAGCGAATTCTACAATAAGCTGCACTGTTAGGATCGTCATCTCTGTGATCTGACGGAAAGGCATGTCGGAATCCTCGTCGTCCTCATCTGACAGCCACGTCTGAAAACCAAATGATTACTATTAGACTTAGATTAGGTAAACAGATAAGTAGAGTGCTATATGAAAGTGGTCACCAAAAGTTCACTGATGTTAAGAAAGGTAAATGAGATAAATCGCTTCAATAGAATGTCCTGTGGCAAACAAGGCGGTACCATTTCCTCTATTCCATTTGGACATAATATTTCAATTACGCGGATTCACAAGTGGACAGATTGACCACTACTTTAATAGTGCCATCTTAAAAACAGAGCCAGGGGACATCTCTGGTATTGTGGTTAATAGGTTATGGTGATTGGTGTGGTGACTGTTTGCTATCGGGCAATTTGGTATTTGTGTCAAGTCAGAAAGAAATATGTACCTGTGTAACCCTCTTGAGGTCCTCGTCAGAAGGTTGTTCATATCCTTCCTGGTACCAAACGAGCCTGGCGATGAGACTCTTCTGGTTGGAGGACAGCGCGGGCACGTTCTTCAGCCTGTTCTGTTCCATGAGCTTCTCGTTCAGGAACCTCGGCACCACCTCGTGCTGCAAACATTCCAGCTTCACGTAGGAAACCGTCACGTTATTATTTTGCTTCTAATATTAAGTGTTACGGGGGGACTATTCGACTCGCTATTTCTGTTTTACTTGTTAAGGCTTTTTAGCAAATGTCTAGTACAGTACTCCAAAAGTAATAATGCGCATAGAAATCTTCGGAAATCTTCGTCATTGTTCGGCAACGGTCGTATTACCCGAGCGTCGAAAGACGATATTTATATAGAGTGGTTAAGAGCAATTTCTCTATGCCTAATTTTATATATTATGTGTTTTGTGCTAAAACAGATTTGATTTACCTGTAACGAAATTTGATTCGATAATTCCATGTAAGTAAATAGCGAAAACGCTACAATCATTGTTGGAGTGATTAGTTTTCAAGTGTCTTACCGAAGTTGGTGTAATTATGGAGGAAAAGGTTTAAATAACATAAGGTTTTATTAGAAGGAGAAAAAAACGTTTTCAAATAGAGGTTTACATAAAATATAATCAAAATCTCAGTTCAAATTTGTTTACAGCACTAATCATTCCAGAAAAATAATACAATTATAAAAAAATTAATCAGAATCGAGGAAGACCTCTATTCCCGACATCGCAGATTCATCAGAAGTTTCATTATGCTCTTGTTCATTTACACTTTCCTCACTGCTATCACCTGTGTAAATAATCAGTTTATCGGAATAACTATCGATTCTTGGCTCAAATTTTCTATATTCATCTTCGCATTGAACCGCATGATCAGAAACTTTTTTCCATTCTTCTGGTCCTATTTTATTGATTTTTTCTAATATAGCATCTTTAACTGACGTCACAGTCATTGCAATATTTCTCTTGGCCACGTGTTGCTTTATTTGGGACCAAATATTTTCAATAGGGTTAAAATCGGGATGATATGGTGGCAATCGTATAATTTTATGCCCATGTTCCTCCATTATACGGTCAATGGCAAATTCTGTGTAATTTTCTTTGTATCTTTGTATAATTTTATACAAATCGGGTTTCAGTTTCTTTGGGTCATGCGGAATGTTGTGTTGTTGTAACCAAGCTGTCATTTGTGGTTTAGATGTGTTTGAGTTTGGTGGTTTCACAGACAGCTTATTATGATATGGGGCGTTGTCTATTACCAACACACTATTAGGAGGCAAGTTGGGAATCAATTGATTGCGTAGCCAAGTTTGATAACGTTCCGCGTTTATTTCTTTATGATAGTCACCTTCTGAGTCGACACATTTATGTAACATTAGAGCCCCTGGGACGAAGCCTTTTTCATTGCCTGCGTGTACAATAATTATTCGCTCTCCTTTGGAAATGGGTTGTTTGATACCTTTTTTGTTGCTATCTTGCCAAGTTTTACCCTTAGTATGTGATGTGTGCACATACGACTCGTCCATAAATACTATGTTTCTACCAGAACTCCTCAGCTGTTGTATTTCTCTGAGATATTTGATCCTTTTTAGGCGTATATCATGTTTTTCCATAAGTAATTGTCTGTTATTATCAGTTTTCAGAAACCTAAACCCCATGTCTTTCAAGATCAACCTTAAAGTCTCGGCACAGCCTTTGAAATTAATAGCTTCGATCAACTTTATTCTTAAATTATTTACAGTTGGGAGTTCTTTCAGCGTCAATTGAAAATTGTATATCATATTACGAATAACACAGTAGTCGAAATCATCAAGTACCAGCCGAAATCTACTTTTAGGTCTTCCTTTTTTCGGTGTAGAAAATTTCTTTGATTGATTATGTTTTTTTTCGTTTAAGATATTACTCAAAGTTCGTCGCGAAATTCCTGTAGCTTTTGTAACACGGTCTTGAATTTTTTTAAAATAACCATCATGGTCTCTGTTGAAAACATTGGCTTCATTTAAGAAATAAAGGTACACATTAAATACCATTTGCCGTGCTTGTGAATTAAGCGGTTTTCCACGTTTAAATTTATCCATTTTGGAAGAATTCGTCTGAAAGAAAATGGCATGGGCAGAGTTAGGTATATATTTTTTATGCATGTTTATCTATTTATTTAATTTAAATAAATCTCATTTTTTAAATGTTTTTCTAGTACTTAATATGTATTTAATGTAGGTATTTTATTTTTTTAATATTAAAAAAACGTGAAATATGTTATTTATTTTCCTTTTTTCAAAATATACTATTTAAATCTGAATAAGCTAATTAATGTTGAAATTATATTTACCAAGAAGGGTGTGTAATAGCAGCTCTATATATTTCCACAAATAGAGAACACGTGCAGTCACTACCAATATATAAAGACGACTGACAGACATTTCGCTGACCGGCGACAGCTGCCGAACGCCCGATTTGTTTTCGATTGTGCACACATGATATTGACTCCTATCTCTTTTAAACAAGGTGCAAAATGCAAATGCCTTGTTTAGGGCTCTTACGATTCCATGATTCGAGTGTTTCCGGGAATACGACAATTAGCGAAGATCTGCATGTGCATTATTAATTTGGGAGTACTGTACAGTACTCCCAAATTTGGGAGTACAGTACTACTGTACAGTACTCCCAAATTTGCATTATTAATTTGGGAGTACTGTACAGTACTCCCAAATTAATAATGCACATGCAGATCTTCGCTAATTGTCGTATTCCCGGAAACACTCGAATCATGGAATCGTAAGAGCCCTAAACAAGGCATTTGCATTTTGCACCTTGTTTAAAAGAGATAGGAGTCAATATCATGTGTGCACAATCGAAAACAAATCGGGCGTTCGGCAGCTGTCGCCGGTCAGCGAAATGTCTGTCAGTCGTCTTTATATATTGGTAGTGACTGCACGTGTTCTCTATTTGTGGAAATATATAGAGCTGCTATTACACACCCTTCTTGGTAAATATAATTTCAACATTAATTAGCTTATTCAGATTTAAATAGTATATTTTGAAAAAAGGAAAATAAATAACATATTTCACGTTTTTTTAATATTAAAAAAATAAAATACCTACATTAAATACATATTAAGTACTAGAAAAACATTTAAAAAATGAGATTTATTTAAATTAAATAAATAGATAAACATGCATAAAAAATATATACCTAACTCTGCCCATGCCATTTTCTTTCAGACGAATTCTTCCAAAATGGATAAATTTAAACGTGGAAAACCGCTTAATTCACAAGCACGGCAAATGGTATTTAATGTGTACCTTTATTTCTTAAATGAAGCCAATGTTTTCAACAGAGACCATGATGGTTATTTTAAAAAAATTCAAGACCGTGTTACAAAAGCTACAGGAATTTCGCGACGAACTTTGAGTAATATCTTAAACGAAAAAAAACATAATCAATCAAAGAAATTTTCTACACCGAAAAAAGGAAGACCTAAAAGTAGATTTCGGCTGGTACTTGATGATTTCGACTACTGTGTTATTCGTAATATGATATACAATTTTCAATTGACGCTGAAAGAACTCCCAACTGTAAATAATTTAAGAATAAAGTTGATCGAAGCTATTAATTTCAAAGGCTGTGCCGAGACTTTAAGGTTGATCTTGAAAGACATGGGGTTTAGGTTTCTGAAAACTGATAATAACAGACAATTACTTATGGAAAAACATGATATACGCCTAAAAAGGATCAAATATCTCAGAGAAATACAACAGCTGAGGAGTTCTGGTAGAAACATAGTATTTATGGACGAGTCGTATGTGCACACATCACATACTAAGGGTAAAACTTGGCAAGATAGCAACAAAAAAGGTATCAAACAACCCATTTCCAAAGGAGAGCGAATAATTATTGTACACGCAGGCAATGAAAAAGGCTTCGTCCCAGGGGCTCTAATGTTACATAAATGTGTCGACTCAGAAGGTGACTATCATAAAGAAATAAACGCGGAACGTTATCAAACTTGGCTACGCAATCAATTGATTCCCAACTTGCCTCCTAATAGTGTGTTGGTAATAGACAACGCCCCATATCATAATAAGCTGTCTGTGAAACCACCAAACTCAAACACATCTAAACCACAAATGACAGCTTGGTTACAACAACACAACATTCCGCATGACCCAAAGAAACTGAAACCCGATTTGTATAAAATTATACAAAGATACAAAGAAAATTACACAGAATTTGCCATTGACCGTATAATGGAGGAACATGGGCATAAAATTATACGATTGCCACCATATCATCCCGATTTTAACCCTATTGAAAATATTTGGTCCCAAATAAAGCAACACGTGGCCAAGAGAAATATTGCAATGACTGTGACGTCAGTTAAAGATGCTATATTAGAAAAAATCAATAAAATAGGACCAGAAGAATGGAAAAAAGTTTCTGATCATGCGGTTCAATGCGAAGATGAATATAGAAAATTTGAGCCAAGAATCGATAGTTATTCCGATAAACTGATTATTTACACAGGTGATAGCAGTGAGGAAAGTGTAAATGAACAAGAGCATAATGAAACTTTGATGAATCTGCGATGTCGGGAATAGAGGTCTTCCTCGATTCTGATTAATTTTTTTATAATTGTATTATTTTTCTGGAATGATTAGTGCTGTAAACAAATTTGAACTGAGATTTTGATTATATTTTATGTAAACCTCTATTTGAAAACGTTTTTTTCTCCTTCTAATAAAACCTTATGTTATTTAAACCTTTTCCTCCATAATTACACCAACTTCGGTAAGACACTTGAAAACTAATCACTCCAACAATGATTGTAGCGTTTTCGCTATTTACTTACATGGAATTATCGAATCAA
Source organism: Herminia tarsipennalis (assembly GCA_945859575.2). Classification (NCBI taxonomy): domain Eukaryota; kingdom Metazoa; phylum Arthropoda; class Insecta; order Lepidoptera; family Erebidae; genus Herminia; species Herminia tarsipennalis. The sequence goes on from OX243840.2 coordinate 16,649,422, forward strand.
ATTTCGTTACAGGTAAATCAAATCTGTTTTAGCACAAAACACATAATATATAAAATTAGGCATAGAGAAATTGCTCTTAACCACTCTATATAAATATCGTCTTTCGACGCTCGGGTAATACGACCGTTGCCGAACAATGACGAAGATTTCCGAAGATTTCTATGCGCATTATTACTTTTGGAGTACTGTAGTGATTTTTACCCGATTACTTTATGAATTCTTGCGAAATTAACGATTTGTCAGAGTAAGTAATACCGGTATTTAACTATGTGTATTGTATTTTCTAAACGAGGTAAACCTATTCTATAGCATGCTTGAGAAGGTCGTGATAATACAAGAAGCAAAAAAACAGGACAAGTCTGTCCCACGAATGACACAGTACAATGAATTTTTCATTTACATTTGAAATACAAGATGTTACAATTACAAATTTAAAACTCGACTACGGTCTCACACAAAAGTGAATAATAAAATAGAATAACATTATTTCTCATTTAATATTCAGGGTGATTTTTTTACAAGTAAATTTTTCTTGGTAGCAAATAACTGTTAATGTTTTATTTCAGAGAAGACCAGTTTACTTGGATCAGGAGGATTTTAGCGTAGTCGAGTATTAAAGTTATTCTATAGGGAACTTACAATTCTCGCAGCCTCTGGGGGCGGTGGATCACATTGCATAATAGGGGGCATGTGATCGTCTACTGTCGTCGTTGTGACCGGCGTTTTGTTATCTCTTTGTGCCTTTTTCTCTTTTCGCTTCATAGCGCATTGGTTCTCTGGTACCACACACTCCGGCCTCATGCCCACCGCCAAACATTTCTTTAACCGGCACTCTTGACATTTTCTTCGCATATACATATCCATTTCACACGCGTGACCGAACTTGCAAATATATACCGCATTTTTGGTTACACTCCGCCTGAAGAAACCTGAAATCGCATAAATAGAATTGCTATAAAAATAATACGTAGTTATTATAATCTATGAACAATCTGAAATAATGAACGTTGATGATACAACGGTTGTGAGACTTTTTAACGATAAGATAATGAAACCATGAACGTAAAGGTCGCCTGAAAGACATCGGTCATTGACAGCAGCGTACGAATGCCGATTTTTATTACAAAACAAACAAGATAGATAGAAGAAGTATATGACTCGAATTGAACGTAATTGGTATGGAGAAGGTACAAGCCTCTATAATATGTGTAGATTACAGTCCCGTCGCCCGGGGTTTATTCAGCGGTCAGAATTAAATAGGAATATTTATCCTCGGGTCGACAGTGAAGGTTGGCGGAGATGTCCGATAGGCGTCGGTGAATCGTGAAGTAGACGCCCTGCAGACGGTCATTGTGACGACTAACTGTCTGTTACATGCACGCGCAGCTCATAACAACCTCGGCACAATACGCCAATTTAAAACTGAATTGGCACATTCGTGGGCGAAGTGCAAGGGCTCAGTTGTAACAAATATCTAGGTAACGCGATGCATCTGACCCACATCTACAAATTTATTCCATAATTATGATGTCCTTCTGTGATTACAGTTGGATCAACGTAACTAGGCCGGGCTGAAGTAGGCGACAAGTGGTTGCGCAGATGCATTTTTTGGAAGTAAATGGTGACAGGAAGCGGGGGGCGGGGGCGGTAACTAAACCAAGAGGATTAGAGATGCGATTACGCATTACATTGTCATAATTAGTATTACTAATTCATGTTTTTTTGTGATTATTTTGGTAAAGAAATTGTTTTTCAAAGTTTCTTTATTATTTACTGTAACTGTTCTAAATTTAAACTTTTATGAACTCATTTAAATAGTGTATTTATATTGTTGAATTAAAATGTTGTTAGTATTTTTAATCGATTAATCGTTTTCGTAAGTAATTTTAGGGTCGCATCTCTATGACATGCGCGAAAGTGATAAAAACCTAACTTAAATCCGGTCAAGATACGTTGATCGTACTGTAGATTGAAACGTTACAAACATGGTGAATGATGATTGTATGAATTTGATTCCTCCTCGATGTGACACGGCAAAAGACCCAATCTACCATACCTTTACATCCTTCACAAGTAAGCGCGTTGTAGTGATATCCGGAGGCTCTGTCGCCGCAGACGAGACATAGTTCTTCTTGTTGCCGTGGTGCAGGACCCTTTTTTTGCCTTCTCGCCTCGCCATCTGTACTACAGCCGTTAACACTCGAAGCTGGCGACAACTCCTCGCGACCTAGAACAATAACAGCAATTTGGTCAGTGTTGTGAAATGCAACTGCGTAGTATGAGATTCGAGACCGGTGGCCGTGCGGCGCCGTGTCGAGAACATCTAAAATCGGACGCTATAAAATTTGCATACATTTCATGAACCATTTGTCGAGTCGGCGAGCGAATGAAGCTCGTTTTATTTTTCGTTTATTACATTCGGGGCGATGTTCTTTCGGCGAAGATGTTTTCGTATCGAAATACTCGCAAGTGATTTTCGACAGTAGCGTGGACATTTCCTGCCCAAACAAAGGTGCCTAGAGCACTGTCCGCATACTGATGAGGTTCAGTGCTTGGTTTTGATATTCGAAACGTAGCGAGATTGGGGTGCGCGATGTGCGCTGGAAGTGTAATCGGCAATTGTCAATCACACAGTCGGAACTCCATAAAAAGTAATGATGAAAATATTAACAATACCCCTGTCGGTCAGAACAATATAGTCTATTCATAAATTGTGCATTTATAAACGAAAGAGTATGTGTGTACTTTTATTTTATTGGGTACCTAAATCAATAACACTGTTGTTGTTAATTGAGGAACTTCACTTGTACACTAGCACTGCGGTACACGTTAAGCGGGGTACTTTATTCAGTAGATAAATTATGGATGGGCAGTAGGTACCTACCTACCTAACAACTGTAATATCTTTTTTTTTTTTTTAATAATCTTATTTTTTATAAATTGAATGTTATTCAATTTATTTGGTGTGAAATACGTAAATCACGCCATTTGATTCGGACGGATGCACATCCGACAATGGTTTAGTCGGTCAGGTGCAACTCTACCATTTTTATGGCGAATATACCAAACATTCGAAGGTACCATTTAAACTTCTCTACTCATTAAATTTATTTACATTTTATCGTGTGTATAAAGCGCGGACGTGGGTCGGTGGCCGAACGTATGCCGTATACCTGGGTTACGCAATCGTCCCAAATAGCCGCTGCCAAAAAACTAGTTCCACGTGGGATCCGAGCCAACCGCCATGCTTTGTAATCATACCATCTTCACTACTGCTACCTATATAAAACGTATTAAAAGGTGTCTAGAAAACCTCGTGTATTAATTTAATTCAATGTCTTGTTCATGTTATAGAGCCGTTCATCTCACATTGATGTAACATTGTAAACATTCGTCTAAAAACTCCGCGCTCGGTTCACGCGTGCCAATTTTTCTATTACAAATTTTACGTTGTTGGTCGCTGAAATTAAGCATCGTGCAAGGCGTCTGTAATAATTCACTTAATAAAAATGTCTCAATAAAGAGGTCAAGTGCATCGTTTTATCGCAGAGTTATTTACAACGAAATTAATACTAAGTACTGTTCAAAACTTCAAAAGGTACCTATTCAACACCACTATCTTAACATTACACTGACCTACGCACTGCAGACATTACCAAGACACTATTTTTATTGCAATGAATGTGCCTAGGTAACCTATTCTTGTATTCCAAGAATCATTAGAATATTTATTTTGTTGATATCGGCTGACGTATTCTGACTAATTAGAAAAGACTATTCCGATATTTGTGATGATTTGAGTTCCTTAGTGATTGGCTGAAAGACCATTGCACAATGCATAAGATGTTGGCACTGATTCACAGGTGTTTCCATCTCAATAACAATTAGCCAGCACATACTTACATAGGTTATTTGAATTAAAAAATAAGTGCACGTCACATTTTTAAAAGTAGCGCTTTACATTATTACCTAGATGATCTGTACTAACCTTATGAAGAGTTTGTTTGGTTGCAGGCGCTAATTTCAGGAACTACTGGTTCGAATAAAAAAATCTATTCGACAAATATATAGGAGCGGAAATGGCGAAAATTTACGCAGGAGAAGTTGTGCGGGTCAGCTAGTTGGTTTAATATAGGTCTAATGTTATGCGAATTTAGTAAACATTATGATTAGTACTTATTAATTATTATTGTAATAACTATTTTATAACAACAACAAAAAACCAATGATAAGTAATATTTTTTAAATATTGTTATTTATTTGTTGAAGATGTAAGATGACCACATTTTATAGGATTATTATCATCATATTTATCAAATCACTGCCCGTGAAAAAGAAAGCTAATCAAAAGTTGAATGCACGGATGACCGAGTCAGTGTGTTATGTTATTACGTCTCAGCTGTTCAATGTGTTGCGCTCGCGCATTGGAAGGTCTAGTTCGTGGCGGCTCGGCTGCGCTCGGTCGCGGTCGGGCGCACGAGCGAGAGACTCTTCAAGAGCGACAAGTGGGGCGCGAGCGTCGACCGGGGGCAGCGTGCGGCCTTGACTCTTGTGTCCCCCCTTCCCCACTTCCTCGCCACGCTTGCCGCGCAGCCACATTATTTATGATAGCATCAGAGCTCGAAGCAAGCTTGCGATTCTCTTCAACTAATAATAACTCGTTTTTCCTCTCACGCCATTTCATTTTTTTAAACAACAGTGTCTTAAAAGACTTTCATGTTATAATGCAATATAGCTTCTTGACTTTTTTAAATGAACAATTAAGTTAATCGTTTTGCCAGTAAGTACCTATTGACGAAAAGAAAATAAATCAACGCATGTTGAGAGGACGACAGGCATTGATTAAACAATACGCAACTTTCACTCACCTCAGAAAACCGACAACGCAATAATTTTGCAGGCGATCCGCGTAAGCCACTAGTGAAAGTTGCCCAAAAGTATGTATTGCACAAGCCTACTCAGCACATGTAATTGAAATTCGGGTGCGGCGAAAGTAAACTGCTCTATGCGTCGTGTTGTGCTTGTGACATCACATTTAGGGCCTATTTTGCATTCATAAAACGACTGAGTAGTGTAAGTGGATTCAAACGGTGTCGAGTAGCACTCAACTAGGTTACATCTTTTGCAACAGAATTGCATGTTTGCATGCCTTTTGAGCGTAACAATTTCTGCAATTTATTCTGTTTTTCATATAAGGTTTTTCAGAGAAACGTGATACACGACACGGCAAGAATCGAGTAGCATTCCAATAATCGAAGTTGGCACGCGTCGTTCTGATATAAGCGGCCACTCGGGCAACAGAAAAAACTGAAGCAGAAAAAGTGGTGTACACGTGATCGATGCATCGACTGGGCGGAGACAAGCTCACGATGTTACTTTCTACGATACTTTCTAGCAAGAGATGTGGGCCGGAGACGGCGCAACTAGAGCGATCGGTTTCTCCGCGCGCCGGGAAAATCGGATTGAAATAGAAATCGCATCGCGGGGAAAATCGCCATTTTCACGTCACTCCACACGCCAGCGTGGAAACTTAGCTGATAATATTCATTCTAATTAGATCAGTAAAGACATTACTTCGAGCGATTTTTTAATGGTAATGTTACATACTTAGATATGTACATTAATTACCAATAATGTACAACCAATTTAGTCTTTAGCAACAATGTTGTGTACTATGAATTGTAAACGTTCTTCAAATCGTCATTAAAAATCACGCTTTCTTGTGAAATACTAGTTTTACAAATACATTTTTCAAAATTTTAAAACATATAAAACCCCTGTTTAACAGCGACTTTGCCGTACTTTAACGCAAAGATCTCCTCCGGGAGATAAAACAACAATTCACAAAGTTATTATGTTCGGATGTGATAATGCGTCGGGCTATATTTGAGTGGAATCAGGAAACGTGTGGCTGGTGCACTGGGAGCTGGGAGTGATCTTCAGCGAGGAGGGCGGACGCGGCGAGTGAGCGGACGCACGTGGAAGTGTTTACATCCGTCGCAACACTCGTCGACTGCACGCTGCACACCATCCGCCCATCCGGCCCAGTTTTGCTACTTACTCTAAAATTCCTGTAGCTATCAAGAATTTAGCTCGCATTTAGTTTCTAATGTCGTCGTTTCTAATGAGTGCCTGCCTATTAATGTATAACTTTCATTTCAGTCATTTGCTTCGCTCTTACAATTGATCTAAGAAAATATAACGTCGAAAAATTAAATGGTAGAATCCTTAGAGAGATCCCGCTGCCATTATTTGAACTTAAAAGTTAGTTTACACGATGATAGGCTGTGTTGTACATCACAGTGCAAATATAGAGATCTTATTATAGAAGCGAAAGCAGCCACATCACATTATATTTAAGTGTTTGTCTTTGCCTTTACATTATGATTCAAATGTTAGGTATTTAAATTCAGAGAATAAATGAAAAAAATGCATTGCACAACTTTTATTTAATGCCTAGGTGTAGAACGTTACGAGCAATAATTAAACTTAAAATAGCGTTGAATCATTTAAAACTAGGATAATTGAACATTGTCAAGATAATATATTACTATGCATAAGAGTCTTGCAAAATCTGAAGAATTTAAATTTTTGGCTAACAAAATATACTAAAGCTGGCTGCTGATACTTCCTTATTACTTTTAAACAGACAATTTCTATACAACCATGACGTAGCGAAAGCAAACACGGAATTTGCTGATATAGCTCAGCTAACATTTCTCAAAAATACTACTACTATATAATATGTAGTCGACTAAACGCCAAAAGGGATTGTAAAACTGTGACTAAACGTTGCCCATAGATTACCTAAAGATTCCTGTCAAGTTTCGTCATCACCCAAATCGTAAATTAGAAAGTGGTGGCCAGTTATCACGTACAAGGTACGAGGTGAGCGTAATGGATATGCCACAACTCCCCAGCAGATTGTTCCATTTATTGACTGAATGTTAGTTTATGTCGGACCTCTCGTTTTCCCATGGCGAACTAAATAGAAAAAACTATGTTTTTGTCTCTGTCTGCTCCCCAATTTAGTTGGGCGAGCACCCACGCTCTGGCGCGCCTTTTCGAGTAAACATGGGAATGGGTAAATAGAAAAGGGAGGGAGATATAATTAGAATAAATGCGTGCTTTCTGAGCTGTAATGGACTTTTAAACTTTAGCTTCTACTGGATAACGTAAGAATGAATACCTAACAGTTTGATAAGGGGATGCATATCACATAACAAACTAGCGTGAAACTACACTATTGAGTAATCTAATATACATTTACGTGAAGATTGTCATAGGGTAGCGGATTGGGTCAAGCACAATGACTACAAAAACCAAAGAACTTTTTACTGGTTGTAGTGAACTATGAACATTGCAGTGACGCATTAGGGCCATCGCGCAACAGACCGTGACTCGGTAGAGTGCCCTTGCCCTGCTCCGGCGCAGCCGACGACCTCGTGGTCATAATGCACAGACGTTGACACCACAGACAAACTGTCAACCATCTGGCATAAACTAACGAACACCAATCCGCTATTGTCTTTTTATTTACTTATTACAGTGACAATTAAATTAGCCGTTAACCTTAATAATAACTATATTTACATGAGGAAAGTAGGCCAAGGCACGATAAAGTTGATGACGTCAAAAATATAATAGGCCATATAGCGCTCGACTAAGGGCTAAATTAATAGCACCGGGTCTACCAACTAGGTCAACGACTCTTTGTTCTAAACTCTGATAACTTACATCACGCATTATTACAAAATAGGGTATTAATTAATGAGTCTATCGTGTCATCACGTGCCGTGTCAACCGAAAATGTACCAAACATACGTTGTTTACTATAAGTTACATTAATAACGTTCTATGTAGGTCATTAACATTTAATTTCTGAGAAAATCGCGAACGTAAACGAGGAAAATATAGTGACGGAATCGCAAACTGGGTCGAGTGGTTTACCGTCGGCAGATCGAGGCTGAAATAACAAAATGTTTGTCCCAGTTAAGTAATCAATAGTATCGCATTCACGTTTTATTTGACGTTATTTTTGGCAGAGTTATTCTGTGATTCATTTACACAGATAATAATAGAACATGGTTTTGTTATGAAAAATAATTGTTCGATTTATGAGTGTGGAAAACATCGTGTATTTAATTATCTGTTTAAAACATGGCTTAATATTCGTCCGGGTACATAAAGGTCGATGACCGGGTATCAGCTGAGATAAGTCAACGACGCGTTGCTTATCGGCCGACAAAGAACGCCTTTGTTTTTAACACATTTGACGTGAAACGCCCGCAGTGATTAGATCAATCACATTACACAACAATTTTAATTTCCAATTGCGGTTTGGTCACCTAGGTGTCATTAGTGATATAATATAGGAAACCAGTTCAATATGTATACTGATAACTATATTTACAGTTATTTTTAATTTAACAAACCATTATGTTAGATGTGATATGGAAGAAAAGTACTTAAGCGATACAGTGCCTTTGACACCGCCCACTTGGGGTTGCTTGTATCAGGGTCCTTAATCACGATCTTTATTCCGTGTCCACGGCAAGCCCATGCGGAACTGTCAAAATCTTGTCATAATGATAAATTAATGCGCTCTTACTACACTCTATTCTATTCTTAATTCTACTATTGCCCCTTTACACTTGACTTCCAACTGCCAATACCTGTACTTACTATTACAGTAGAGATATCTTTGTATTGCATTTTTCTTTCTGTTTTCATTTTTATTTTTCTTTTGTGTATTTTGTGTACTTTGTACATAAAGTTTTAAATAAATAAATAGAGAGCTGTGCTTAAAAATGCATCAACGCACATGCGCGATGCTTTGATGTATTTGTGAACACTCCTCCCCATTTACCATTATCAAAGATTTTGACAGTTCCGCATGGGCTTGCCGTGGACACGAAATAAAGATCGTGAATAAAGAACCAGGTTAACAAACAAAACTACATACAATAATTCATCAAAATCGAGTAACAGCAATAATTAATGCTTCATTTATAATATTAGTCTGTCACTGATCTTATTTATGTATGACAGGAAAAAAAATATATTTATGATTCATAAAATAATCCTATCAGGTGAGCGATAATAACTGCGCGATTCAAGCGAGTGGCTAACATTAAATGCCAGTAGCCTATAAAAAACACAGTGAATTCGATTATTATGATTAAATGTATTATGGATAGGTATGTTACTTAATGGCAAAGTGGTCAGGCCAGCAGGGCCTCCTTGCCTCGTGACCAGAACTCAGTAACGAGCAAAAACTTCGATACGACATCACTCAGCACAGATACAAAAAATGCCCGTCAAGTACCTATTCCTTGTAAGTTACAAGTAAAGTATAAGTCGATCTATACATCAATGGTACTGGTTGATATTATAATATGGCTATTTAATATTGTTTCTTTCATTGAGAGACTTCTAAAGCAAACAAGACTTCTTAAATGAATGGGTTATACCTAAATTCGCAACAATGTTACGAGGTATTCGCGTGTAAAAGTAATGTGACAGAAATAATCGTCTGGTGTAGAAGTGGTGGCACATCTCGTGAACTGTGTCACGGACTCGGCCCACGCTCGGCGGAAGGTCGCCCGCCCTCCGCACACCTCTCATTACTCAATACCGCAGATGTTACTCAGTCAACACAAAAAAATTCCATTACTCACTTATCAAAAAATACAGGTACGTAACACGTAACATGGACATATTTATTAAATTTCTACGGAAATCTTTCTCTACACTATGAGGCAAACTCACGAATTAAAAAAAATGAATTATGAGTTTCGACAAAAACCCTTTTCTAACCCCACACGAATTTTTGTGAAAGGCATACGCGAGTACGCGCTGGTAACGGAGTAATAATAATCGCTGCTGTCAGCATGATGGATGTGGTAGCAGTGACGAGGCGTGCTAGATATATGAAGCTTCCCCGTCCCGTCTACACCACTCCCTTTCGCCCATTCAACGATCGTACCCACATTGAAACGAAACTGCTAATCACCTCTTATAAATAAGACTTGTATTATTTATCAAATTCCTTCGTTCTAAGCTTTAAAACTTTCCACACTACTTTTCCACATCACGTCGTCCGTGAAATTCGATTTCCTTCAATAATCTTTGAACGTGAAAATAAGATTGTAGGTAGAGAAATTAGATTTATTTGAACGTCTTATTCGTCACACTGGTAGAGCAAAAGTCGTCCATTAGATTTATGTTTTACAGTTTTAGTGCCATTCAAAGATAAGTTGTAAAGGCATGAGTTGTAAAATGTTTTGTAGCCTTCCGTAAATGTTAACAACGATTTCTGATTAGCAGTGAGCTCTAATAGCCATTAAATAATCCTCTCAACATTAATGGTATCTCGCATCAACTCGCACCTACGCCAATCAAACCGTGTGGGAAACGCGGAAATATTTGTACACGCGTTTAACGTCATGCTCGTAAAGAATGGCCGAGGACATTGCTTTATGTATCGCCCTATAGCCGAATAAAACTCATCGTGTCTCGCAGAAAAAGTATACTTGTCTAGATGGCATTGTTAACATTCGGCAAGCAGCCAGATAGGAAGGCCGACGACATAACGAACATCAGTAATAAATACCTGCAGCCTGTAATAAATTTAGATGTCAACAAACACCCGCGAAGGCTATCGCAATTTATATTAACATATTGCGAAATTGATTTTCTAAAATTTTGAATTATATCAACCGAAGCGAGAACTTCATATAACATTTTTATGTTCATATTTACATAAATAGAATAAGCCTGATTAATTATATATCAGCATCATGTTCCCACGTTAGAGCATGGTTCAAAATGCTTCGCCATTTATTAATCCTATTAGAGACACTACAATGCAACTCGCAAGGTAACGAGCACCAATTGGAATTCCATACTGAGAGGAGTTTTATTATAGTTGCTACTGAAACAAAATACATTGTTAGCGCATTTGCAATCGTTCTCGGGTAGTGATAGCCGGGGTAGTTAGCGAGAGCAAGAGCATTCCACGGAGCCGGGTGGACCGGTTCCACACTTGACTGTTTATGGTCGGACCAGATATAAATAGATGCGCTGCAAACCATCTATCTTAATGCTACACTTCTCGAATCATTTTACACGATATTTTCTGCTTCAAAATAGTTATAAATTAACCTACATGCCTAAAATCATTTTAGTCTCACTTCTTTCTGTGACCAAAGTTTGATGAAAAGGACAGGTATAATTTGGGTCAACTGTCATATTAATCTATTCTATTGTTGTTGACGTGAAATTAGAAAGGCACAATAGAGATGCCGCTTAATGACTCACATGTGGACCAATTCCACCGTACTAAATCTTCATCTTTTCGTGAAGGTGTTATTAGAAAGACTGGAGAGAACACCAACAATGTTAACGTTACCTAAGTACTCTTGGCTCTGTTTAGTTTTTAGATTAGTTAGTAGTCAGGGTAACAAGAGATCAAGTACAAAACGTTGCGAACTAAATTGGTCGATAGTTTGAACACAGGATATGTTCGTGATTTATCATTTGAACGGGTCTTGTTCTCTCTGACATATTGTGTAGTTAGAGCAATTTATTCGTCTATAGACAACTACATATTATCTAGACAATGGGCCTTGTTAAGAGTTGACACGTTGACAGACCCATAAAACAATCTAATCAATGCAGCAAGTAGTCAGATATGGAGTGACGGATTGCCTCTGGACAAATGCAAGAAAGCTGGCGGTTAGTTTCAGATCCATATCTGCAGACATTATTACTGGCATGCAAGTAGTTCATTGCCGACACATGAAACATTAACGATAAAATCTGTTAGGCAGTTAAAAATGGCGGACGGTTGCTCTCGCGAATGTATTCGCGGTATTTACTTTCACTACGAATACTACCCTCTTCTGCAAACGTTTAGTGAATGTTTCAGGCCTTGTACGCTATAGTTGACCCAATATAGAGGTTCATGAATTAGTTTACTTTGGAGGACACGGGCTGTTGCATAACGAACCACGTGGTGTGAAGAGCGTTGACCCCGGGAAGTGTACACTGACTCTGATAGACAAGCACTATCACACACGCACCTGTAGCAGAGATAACAGCCACATTTCGGCGTACGATAACGTTCGACATACAATAAACGCTATCCGACAGAAGCACTTGAGCAATCAAAATGAAAGACAATTTTGTGCGCGTAAAAGCAAGATGGCCTTACTCAACAGTCTCTACATTCCTCGTCGACTGGAGTCTCACCCACTTTAGTCGTCATTTGCCAATTCGTTGCATAAACGACCCACTAATGTCAAAGGAGGTCATTGTCGCATTACGCTAACGTCTAACCAACGCGATCGTTTGCGCCTTGCGCAGGTACATGTTAGTTGCAGGTTAGATAATTATATCGATTGAACTTCAGTCTCCTTCGGCGTGTCTGTGACCCCGATGTAAATAACTTGAGGCGGTTGTACTGTAAACAACTGACGCCGCTCGCTTGCGTCAATCGCTTGCACGGCTAGAACGGGTATAGGCTAGAGACGAGTTCTCACACTCATTGATCTGTTCGCATTAAGCCTTACTCATTTTCTGTGGTTGCCCGGTATGGAAAACTTATAATTTGAATGACAAATATACCTATTCTGTTATATTTTTGACCATGAACAGATATTTTGTCATTATGTCAATATTCATGTGATAGATGACGTTTTAACACAGGCGTCATGATAAGAACGCAGGTGTTATATTCGAGAATATCGATTTTATGAGTCTTTAACAAAATTTTCCTTCATTTCTGAATTTCTGAGACATACAAAACTCGATTTATTTTCTTGAAATTAGTTGTTAGATCATGTGACAACGCAATCAAGTGTGTCTAAGTAGGTTTCAGGTGATCAAGGTATAATTACACACAATATTTGTTTAGCGACCGTGAACACTGAACGCATTACGCGGCCAGCTCTAGTAGGAATCTTATTGGCGACGACTACTAAACAATCTATTTTCTTATAACATTTTTATCGAGACCTTGATTCCGTACATTGCAGCGTTAAATGTTAAAAAATATCGTTAAATATGAATAGAACAGCGCCGGTGCACAGCTAGTATCTACAAAGTAAGGTGACCTAAATGATAAGATTATTTCAATACATCCACTATACCGCACACATGCAAACTGTGAGTATGTGTGAATTTGCATCGGGTTCGCTCGTACAATGACATTGTCGACCTTGAATTCTACCTCCTATATCAGACACGCACACATACATAAAACTGTGTACGAATAAGCGGCCCACCAGTACTATTTCGTCTGAATTTAAATATGAGGTACAAGAAAGAGGTGCATTAAAGTTTGTTTAAAAATAAATTGGTGTTTTTTATGTTGTAGGTCTGCATCTGGCCGAATAGATATAAAACAGTTCAACACACGATAAGGCGTTCGCCGTCCAAGGCCAAGCGAGTTGAATTATCACTACAAAGATATAAAACATACGAACGAATCCCTATTTGTCCGTACACAACTGCAAAGTCAAAATGATAGCGCCGACGATAGATTCCGTAGAAAGTATGTAACAGCTACTTATGACTTTGTGACGTAATGTGTACCCAATCATTTACTTAACGTTTGATTATTAAAACTATACCTTTATGCTTTATTGAGTTGTGAACTTATTTTAGATTGAATACTCAAATACTTACTCAATTAGCCCAGGTAAATACTGAAAATACATTTGAAACAATGAATAAATTCTAATCGAGTATATTTTGATGTCCTTGAATACAAATAAGTATCAAGTTGTATAAAAATGCATACATTTCTTATTTTCTGTCAAAACAACGTCTAATGTTTTTGTTTTCATGTCATTTGTTGCGAAATGAACATGAGCGTTACATGAGGACGTTCTCAATCTCAATCTGATGAGTCAATAACAATTTTGAGGAAATTAATAACATTATAACATTTATATAATATACAGACAGAGTTTGTATTAAAAGAAATTTGAAATAGAAGACCTTTTTTAATATTTTGCAATAGGATTTATTCCTTTCTAATGCCAAAAATAAATAGTATTGGTATTCGATTTTGGTATTAGAAATGAATATGTCAAAAATAGCGAAAGAAGTAAACAATAGCGTAAACCACTGGCACAGGACAGTAGAGGCGAGTGTTCTTAGAACACAATTCTTTTCGTATTCCCTTTAAATTCTAGATACTTTTTTAAAGATTAAATAATATAGACGCAAATACACCCAGCCAACTATATTTTTGTACGAGTTTCATCATGAAATTATTAATCATTCGCCTCTGCAAGATAGCATAGAGTTCTCACACACATGCTAGCTATATCAGGGATTTCTCAAAGGGTATGAATAATAAAGTAATATTTCATAATTCGATACCAGCAATAAACAAGTCCCCATAAACAAAGATTCATCGTTTACATTACGAAACGATGTACTGTTGTCTTTGTTTGATATTGATTGCCTGTATGTCAGGTGTGTAACTGACAGTAAAAATGAAAACCTCAAAGGATAATAACTTTTATTATCTTTTTATAGATAAAAAAAGACTAACGGAATTAGTAAAGTATAATTTTTGACGTGATAATGTCTTATAAATCGATGAACGGGTGCACGCACGAAAAAGTGTCACGTTATTGACTGGTTGCTATTATGCAAATGGCGATTGCAGCGACATGTTATACAATTGGAACTAAAACTGTCACACGCATGGTTATTTATTACAATGTCATCAATGTTTTATTGTTTATATTATTTAAATTATCGTCAGTAAACCGACTTTTCAGACAACAATTTCTGTTTAGAAATCAAAGATTAAGTCAATTTTATATGTAAATATAACGTAATAAAATTATCATACCAATGTCTAATTAAGTATATATATTCCGGGGTAATTCAGTTTATTTCCGTATTGTTATTAAGAATCTTGTGTCAACGTACTGGTCATAAACAGGTTTTAAATTTTTGTACTTTTAATAGACATTAGCTACGTGTATAAAACAATTACTCAAGTTTTACTGTGAGAACAAAGTTCGTTCGTCATAACCACAGGCCGTCGCACTCCAAATAACGTAACATCATTTTAAGTATATGTAAAAAAGGAAACTATATAAGCAATAAAACTTCCGTACATATGATTATTGTGTAGATTGGAGCTTTAGATATTTTTAATGGACCTTGTTATTCAGCGTTGTCAACTCGGGATAGAGTTAAAGTCACGTTAATGTAAGATGGAGAATATTGTTCTCAAAAACTCGAAAAATATGAGATTGCAATTAGAATTTTATTATTAGAAAAACTAGGCGCCCTAATTGAGATATCTTGCAAATAGTCTTAGATATTTTTAAAGGACCTTGTTATTCAGCGTTGTCAACTCGGGATAGAGTTAAAGTCACGTTAATGTAAGATGGAGAATATTGTTATCAAAAACTCGGAAAATATGAGATTGCAATTAAAATTTTATTATTAGAAAAACTAGGCGCCCTAATTGAAATATCTTGCAAATAATCTGCATTGCAAACTTTACTCTCAAGTGCTAAGAATAAGGCTTTATTTTCCAATGTAAGTGAAACATGTAGAGTTACGTTCTCAATGAATTGTGAATATTGAGCAATAAACAATAACAAAGAGCAAGAAAAATTGTATCGCAACTACATATATCTCTTAAAATACAAGCCACAAAGTAAATCACTTGAAGTCACTTTAATGTTAAATGCAACTTCACTTAACCAACTGAAGCGTCTGGAACCGAACCAGACAAGTAAATATTCATGAAATGTCATACAACCTTGAAGTAAAGAGGCGCAAATTGTTTTACCGTCTACGTTCAAATCGATCGTCTGCATCCAACAATAAGTAAGTTTTTGTAAAACTAATCAAAATCTAATAAAGAAAATATAATGGAAGTGATTTTCCTAGGTGACTGTGCGTAAACAGAATTTTATTCCGGCTAACTTTTTATAGTCAGCTATTATAGAACAGGATCGAAATATTCGTGCTATCGCGGCTGAAAATCATTTTGGTATAATAAATCTAGTAAATTTTGCTAAGGTTTTATTGGGCAAATTGCACGGCGCGGGGCAATCTAAAGCCACTACTATTCTATAAGTGGAACTATGGATGGTTGTTACTCCATCACGCAATTCTAACCGCTAGACGACTTGGAAGAAAATCATATAATATATCTATATTATATTATATTGACTGCCTCTGTGGCGCGGTGGGAGTGTATCCGATTGCTACGCAAGAGGTCATGGGTTCGATCCCCACCCAGGATAAAACTTTGTGTGATGAGCACGATGGTTTATTCTGTTTCTGGGTATTATTTATCTATAATACATATATATACCTTAGTATGTTTATCAGTTGTCTGATTTCCATAATACAAGCTCTGCTTAGTTTGGGATCAGATTACGTTGTGTGAGTTGTCCCAAGATATTATATATTTTTATTTACTTAACTCTTTTTAAAAATTAAAGGATTGAGTCCCACATTACTAGCAATCTTGTTAACCCCTCCAGCTCCAGTGGGTTCACGTCGGTAGGATAATGGGTAGAATTCGAACCTGCGACCTCACGATTGCGATATAACTCAGACAATACATCTATAACGACAAACGGGATCTGAATTAACTTGGGTGAAGCCTCGACTTTAAAAAAAAAATGTATTGATGACTCACAAGCAGTAACATGTAGGCGAGTTTGCAATTTATTTGTGAGAAGTAATTAAAAGATCGATTAAACTATCTATCGAATAAAACCCTGTAAATTACAGAGAGTTATTATACGAAACGTATTTTATGTTTATGGATAGTATGTACGGTAAAAATATCCAGTATTTTTTAATATGGATTTGTAAGGCAAATTACACAACGGGTATGTACAAACACATTCAAATAACAGGTTAAACTTGTAAGTAGCAACAATAGAATCATCATAATAAAGATCATCGCCCTTCCAACGTCTTTGATTGACAATGCCTAAAGGCACGCATGTTATCTACACAATACCTACTACACATTATATCTTGTACAATGGTAAGACTTAGTGGGTCCGTTATGTCACCTGATTCAGATCGATATTCGTGAGATCCGGGATGAGTACACATTAAACAACTTTACCTAACAATGGTAGCGTTGTTCAAATAAATTAATCGACAACAAAGAATTGTTAAAAAAGTACTTGAAGAATCGATTCTGAGAAATCGGTATTTAGATAATCGTTTATTTATCTTTAACGAGCACCTATTAATCTAATTTTGCGAAAAATCACCATAATAAGTCTATTAAAATTTTAAAGAGGTCTGTGGTACTTTAAGTTTGTACCTATGTTATAGTATCTATAAATGCATGCATAGCGTCAGTTTACCAAGGAATTCAAACTCGGTGATTTGTCTCAAGATACTCGATCTTTGAGATTGTTAGAGCGCGCCGCGTAGCGTCGACTTGAGATAATAGGAGTAACAAGCGACGCGATGGCAGCGCACGCGCAGCCGAGCGAGACGCGCGCTCGACCGCATATCCGCCGCTATGCCTCTTCCTAGATTCACTTCAGCGTCACAAGAAATAACATATTTCTAAGCTCTGTTTCACTTTTCAATTCATCTAAAACCCTACAAACTACCACAGGGAAGTTACAAAGAATCCCTTGATCGTTATTCTTTTCCGAATTTTCAGTCTAAATTTCCAAATCTATGGTCGATAACCATAGATCTTGTGCACAAAAGACCTATTTTATAAGCATGAACAATATTGTCACTTGCTTGATTCAAGGAAATTACTATCGTAATTGCTTTGAGTACTTAGGTAATATGACCAACCTACCCATACTTATAAAATCATGACATCATAGTGTTGAGTAATCCAGATACTGAAAACGACACAGAAACCTATATAATAAAATATATATAAATAAAACCAAAAATTTACTTCTATGCTGTTTCATTGTACACTAGTGGCGGAGGGCCTTTAGAACATAATTTCGCTCAACTTCGTCGACGTCATTTTACTCCGAATGCAACGAAGGGTAATGTTTTTCGCGCGTGTCTTGTATGTATGTATGTAATATTCTTTATTACCTCATATTTTTCAAATCATTGGATGGATTTATTTATACAATTAAGCCGTTGTTAGCTTCGTCTTGACCGCCCAAGTGTTCTTAGATACGTGATGTTTGAAAAAACCAACATGGCGGCTGTGAGATGTCAAAATAAAGAGGTGTGAAATAAAAGTTGTTTCGAATACTGCAATATGAGTATCAAATTAAATATAACATGATAACTGTTATACTAAAAAGCTAGTTAGCAACCTTGTTTTTTAAATTTTCAATACTAGGCAATGGCCGTGATAAAAGTTTAGTGGTTACATCCTACAACTACTCAAAAGTAGAAAAAAAAAATTCGTAGGCTCAGCTCCTATACCAACCGGACAAACTAATTTACTTTCAGCTTTATAATATTAGTATAGATAATTATGTAATAGGTAAAAAAACCGCGTCCAGCAAGTCGTATATTTGCAGCAGGTTACCTCAGGAAATGTTAATCCTTTTTCTCTGTATTAAACTTATGAAAAACAACTATGATGATAACGCAAGGTCCATTTTAAAGCATAAACGTTTGATAATTTTATTTAGATATTAGTTAAGAAAACGTTATTTATTAAAGCAATTTGAAAGGAGTGGCTGCGAGTTTTTCTCGTTCTTGTTTGCGAACATGTACATATAGAATCGACTTTTCACAAGTTTCGTTTTTTTGTCTTAAGTGAATAAATAATTTTTATTATTTATTACATATTATTAAACCATGTAATCAAAGTCTTAATGTCAACGAACTCTAAGCGATTGAAGAAAACTGACATAACAAACGTATTATCTTATTATTTATCTACTTGTAATACTTGGAATTCGGCTATCGATGAAAAACTACATTAGGTTACATAATTACATTGAACCCATTGCTAATTCGAGGGGTCTTTAACAATAAAATAGTCACGACTCATATAAAAGCCGCGTGCTTAGAAAATAAGGGGTCAAACAGACCATTAGATTATACCTAGTCGGGTCGTAAGTTCTGTCAAAAACTTTTAATGTGATTAATGATACAGTTTTTTATAATTGTTTAAAAATTATATATGAAATGAAAGGTAATTAAATGCACAATCCAAATTTATTTACATTATTCAAAATGCC
Organism: Herminia tarsipennalis; assembly: GCA_945859575.2. Classification (NCBI taxonomy): domain Eukaryota; kingdom Metazoa; phylum Arthropoda; class Insecta; order Lepidoptera; family Erebidae; genus Herminia; species Herminia tarsipennalis. The sequence goes on from OX243840.2 coordinate 16,668,621, forward strand.
CTCCCCCATTTTGAATACATGCCCGTAATCGACGCGGCCAGTCGTCGATCGCAGCACGCACCACATTCATGTCTATTTCTGCCGCTGCTTTAACCAGAGATGCTCGGAGAGACTCCAAATTCTGATGAGGTTTAGCACAGACAATCTCCTCCAAATGTTGCCATATCTTGTAGTCCAGTGGGTTTAGATCTGGACTAGAAGAGGGCCAGTCTTCATGACCAATGAAGTTAATTCCTCGGGCGGTCAGCCAGTCTTGCGTGCTTCGTGCCCTATGAGCTGGCGCAGAATCCTGCTGGAATATCCAGTGTCTGTTTTCGAACATTGTTTGGGAAAGAGGTTCCACTATGTTCGTTAGGACGGTATTTTGGTATACAACGGCACTGGTTTTTACACCTTTTTCACAAAAAAACACCTCAGTTAATCCTGAATATGAGACTCCAAGCCAAACCATGATTGACGAAGGATAATGCCCACGCTGCACCCTTGGAATACGCGCGCTTGCTTCTTCACTGCTATGGGCATACACTTTGTCATTTTGTTTGTTGTAGCTTTCCTCGATGTTAAAAATTTTTTCGTCGGAAAACAAAATTTCGCGGTATTTTTTTCCCGCGTACCGCCTTAACAAAGCTCGGGATCTTTCCAGCCTAATTTTTTTCAAACGCTCATTCAAAAAATGTCCGGTCTTTTTACGATAAGCTCGTAGTCCTAGGTCTTCATTTAACACTCTTTTAATCGTGGTTCTGCTTAGGCCCATCTGAAGAGCTAAGATTTTTTGCTTCCGGACGGGATTTCGTTGAATTCGCGCCTTCACGGCTTTGATGACCGCTGGTGTCCTAACTGTGCGAGGTCGGCCGCTCCTCTTACGATCTTCGAAGCTTGAATCTTCAGTGTACCGTTTGATAGTGCGATAAACAAACCGTAGTGTTATTTTCAAATTTTTCAGAATGTTGAAAATCTCTGTTGGCGTGTAACCACAGCGGTGCAACGCGATAACCGCGACTCTATCTTCCTTTTGCGACCACTCCATATTTGAAAATGAATAAAAATGATTACTTTCTTTATATTTGAAAAGGGCGAATGTTCTATTTTTAAAATTAGTCGAAGCATATGTGGCCAGTATTCGAAGATAAAAAAAATATGGATGTGACAGAACTTACGACCCGACTAGGTATAGTCAAAAGGGTTGCCAAAAACGATTTTATTATTAAAAATGCCCCATTCGAATGTTAGAAGCAGCTGGCGGGTTATGCCATAGATTAATATTATGCTAACCCTAAGCCGGGCTTTGGAGAATTAGACGGCGATAAATAGAGACAAAATTAATGGGATTTTGTAGTAATAACTATTGTTAATTTCAAAGACCAATCACGTGAACAGAAATTCCATTCGTCTAATACTCTAGGAATAACAAGAATGTAAATAGGTAGATTAAGTATAACATAATATTAAGTCGTGTTTGCCAGCATCTATGTATAAGTAATCGTTATATAACACGTTTTATTCAAATCAGATGAAGTCATAAGCTATCACTACGCTGCCTCAAAGAGGTCAACGACCTGTTTGATTAAGGCATCATCAATCATGCATAGACTGGAACTGACTGAGAGGGTATCGCGTTTCACACATTGAAAACATTTGTTTGTTCGTATAGGGAGTCGTTATAAATGGGACTTTGGTGTCATATTCTGCATTAGTGTGTTATTCTAGAGTCTTGAACCTATCAAACGTAAGTACTTGCAATAAATCACGTAGAAGAAAAGTAGAATTGCACAATTCTTGTTAATATTATGGTCAAGATCAAATCTCACATATGAGTCTTTTACGAAAATGCCCTCCAATTCTCACTCTCCATTCAAAATAAAAAAAAAATAATAATAACAAATAAATTATGAATTTCGAATGTCTTTTGTTAGAGTAAAAGTTGCCGGTCAAGGGTCACACCTCCTTTCTGTATTGTCGTTTCTTTCATAAACGATATTAATCTCGCAAACGCTCGTCAACGTTGGGTTAAACACAATTATTCAGCACAATAATCTGTCGCATTAATATGTATTGAGATTATTTTTTTAAGTACAGCTGTCAAATGGCAAGGTCCCGCCGAGGTCCGTAACCCTTTCTCTGCGATAAAACAAACGATTATTCAAATTGAGAAACAAATGATTTCCGGCTAAGTGAGCCGGCCATATTTACTGGCTTGAAATAATTAGTGCCGTGTACACGATGGCTGACTTCTCGACTATTTATATGCGACGTGTCAAAAAACGCTGGTGACCTTGGCGCCCCCACGCGGACGGGCCGATACATTCACCTCAGGTGAGGCCCGTGGGGTTCGGTGCTGTACCTTTGCTTTATTTTGCAATTAATTTCGTAATTATCGATAATATAACCTCCACTTTTCCCTACCTATGACGTCACAGCTGAGCAAATTTGAAAAAAGAATCTGCAAAGCGAAAGCGAAGCTGCCTCTATGGTCTCTAGACAAGTCGCATTTTCAACAAACATTATTGTTCGTAGAATGTATTCTATACACATAATAACATGTTGAAAAAATGATCATAAACTAAACATTCGCCTATCTATCAAGGTAATCCGAATAGCTTGGCATTTCAAAACGGACAAAAGATCTTATGAATCGAATCTGTTAGCAATTTACACGACTATTGATTGTTAAATTGTTACTCTAACAAACTGTATGTGTATTATTTTGGTTTGTGTAGTTCTATCTTTTGTACCTGTTAAACTTAAATCTTTGTATTTGTACACAATGGACTAATTCCATAAGTGAGCGATTATTGTGGGCGTTAATCTTAAATATTACTTAGATAAAATTTAATACAATTGAAACCTAATGGACTTATTGTACAAGTTTCTTAAAGGACGCTAAAAGGTAATAAAATTTATGATAAAGTATTTCAATAGATCTAACCAATTTCTGTTGGGTCTATTGAATTTCAGAATCCGGAATTTTTCAACAGAAAAGAAAAATGATTTTGTTATTTTGATTTCATAACAAATCTTATTTCTCGTTTTAATTTCTGAGATGAATAATATAAAACATAAACAGATGCCAATTTTTTGACAGTGTTTTCGGAATTTCAACACAAAATTAACTTCGAAAAATTTCTTCATGTAAATTACCTCTTGTCAAGATCGAAACAATGGCTTTGCCCTGATACCTATGATTCAGAAAAACAGTTCACCATAAAATACACATCGCATGTGAAATTTGATGGATTAGTCTGGCCATGACGATTAGGTATGGCGCTATTTCTCACTCCTAGTTATTTAGTAACTGAATGTTTTACACCACAAACGTTACAGGGGTCACGAAAAATTGTTACCAAATCTTGATGGTGACGGATTTTACTGAACTGGTCCTAATAAGCCATTATTTACTCGATTCAACCTCACTCAAAGAAATACCTAGATACTCTTAGTTACAAAAAATCCTTTCCACCTACTCCCAGTCAAAGTTTTTTACTCATTTTATGTGAGGAATCAATTCTCAAACGTTAGAATGTGGGTGTTTCTTAGTCTTCATAATTATTATCATCGAGAGTTGACTATATTAGTACTAATAAATCAATAGCTATCTGTTAGTCGCTTACTGGACAGGTCTTCTGTGGAGTTGTATAGAGACCTTGTCAGTCAAAATATCAGTGACTTCAATTCATCCCTATCGACACTATTTAGTTTCTTAGAAGGTTCTTTACATAATTAGCGGGGCTCGTTCTAAGGGCAAGTCGGGCAAATACTCAGAGCTGCAAAATTGAAGGAGCCCCCCCGCCACCGTTGTATGTGCGACTCACACTTGACTAACAAAATGTGTTAGTGTATAGGGCGGCGAAAATACCAGAGAAAGAAAGAAAGAATTAGGTAGGTCTAAGCCATACGATAACTATCAATGTGGGATTGTGGATCCCACATTACTAGCAATCCTGTTAACCCCTCCAGCTAAGCTCAATGGCTTGTGTTAGAAGTGGGTTGACGTCGGTAGTATAATGGGTACGATTCGACCGGAGACCGGTGCCTTAGTCAGTGTCAGTTATTCTTCGGTGAATTAGTGATGTTAACGCATCACTGTGTTCCGGTTGAAGGGCACTGTAGGACCTGTTACAGTGCACTGGGCAAATGGGACTAATGCGCTTATTAATGAATTTGGATCTGAATCAGGGACCCTAAACCCTTAAAAAGAGAGGTGTAATAAGAGGTAGGGCCCTAATTCTCTAACAAATTTTCAAGGCCACCTCGATTTAGGACCCTGATTTAGAGTAGTGTAATAGCCGTTTTATGAACTAATGTCTCAAATGAGGAACGTCGTACGGTGACATTTAGAACTTTGCCCAAAAAGGATTTTGGGTGGCACTAATACTGTTATGGACGTGACGCTTAACATCAGGCGTAGGCACGACCAGATAGTCTCCACATTTTATAGTAAAAAAAAAATTTGCCCGGAGCGGCTAAATGGCTAGATAGCGCCTGTTAATTAAAAGAGGGTTTGTTAAACGATGTCAACTAAAAGTAAGCATACTAATCAAAATGAAAATAAAGTAAGGAAAGACGTGCAAAGAGTCATGCTCAATAAAATTACCCGCATCACGCGTCATTTGAACCAAATGCGTCAATAAAACTGAGTCTAAGCCCTCGGCTAGTAATGTAGCCATCACAGATAACTGTTACATGCGGGTTAACCGATCATATAAAATTTCTTACTTAACTCAATGTTTTAGAAAAAAAATAGATCTGGAATAGATGTAACAAGAATTATGGCTTGTGCTAGTATTAGTCAGGATTTCAAATTGGGGGGGGGGGGGGCATTTACTCCTAATGGCAGTGCTGGATGTAACGTGTAAATCGAAATCGCATGCACGACGGGGTAGGGTGCATTGAATTCAAGCCCGACACCAACCAAGTGCGATTTGCATGTACGACGGGGGGATGACGCCCCAAAAAGAAATGTTCTGGGGTCCAAAAAGAAATTCAGTACATAAAACAACCCCTGGATCCACCTACATAACCATTTACTAATAACTTTTTTAAGAAAAATGAACCGCCTTCATGGAAAACTACACTAAATTCTTCCCAAAAAAAAAAATGCAGTCGAATAGCGAGTACTCCATCTAAATAAAATTGCTAGCTTTCGAGAAAATCGCAAACAGACATACTCAAACAAAGAACCACCTTTGTTAAAGGCGGTTAAATATTATTAATAGTTACACTTGTTCCAATTTTGTTTGCATTTACCCAATAACCAATTTGAGAATATATAACGTACATACACGCTAAATGATAGTATACGAAAAAACATGATTAATTTAGAAAATCATGACATCAATGTGTGCGCCAATTAGCACAAGTTAGTACAAATATTGAAGATTTACAGGAAAGACATTGAACAGACTGCCAAACTCGGAAGAGACCCTGGCGAGCTCAAAATAGCAAAGTAAACGTTCCAATCTAATAGACATTGCTTCACATTATGTATGAGTAATGTACAGCAAACAATTCAGGGTTTAACTCATTTTCTGACGACTGTCAATGTCAAAAACCTTTTTTAAAGTATACAGAAGTAACAGCAAAAAATGAGAGGCATTAGAGATGTGTCGATTTTTGTGAAGGTGAGATTTAATTGATTTTCCTGACGATTGGATGGGATTTACTCGATTTCTGGCCTTAAGAAGCGCATTTCCCAGAACTACGCTTTATGTTTTCTACTTTTAAATAAGTATTGTAAATGTTACATTTGTTAGTCTTCATAAAAATCGTCAAAAGTTTATGGTGCTGGGTAGAAAAATTTTCAAAATTATGGAAAAAAGAATAAGATGCTGCGTAATATGGTGTCCATCACCTGACATATACTTGACAACTTTCTATTACATCTTTGTATAGAAAGTCATAGGATTCATAACCAGACGATTAGTCGCAAATATTTAAAAACAATCAGTACTTCTAGTAAAAGTAAAGGCCCATTAACAATTTTGAAACCGAAGTCAATCAGTTATTACTCAATTTTCTAGAGAGCTGCCTTTGACTAGTTAATTATGAAACATTAGCAATTAGCAAGATATGTACCATGTACGTGAAACTTGAATTTATCGCATGGCCGCGCATTGAAGAAAGTGGAAATCTGCAAGGGGTGACGATTTTCCACTAATGCAAGTGTTTTGCGACAGCAAGAAATAAAATAATATGAAGTACTAGCTGTCCCGCGCAACTTCGTATGCGTAATTTTTCCCCGTTTTTAAAACATTTCTCGTCGCTTCTCCGCTTCTATTAGTCGTAGCGCAATGTTATATAGCCTATAGCCTTCCTCGATAAATGGGCTATCCAACAAAAAAAGAATTTTTCAAATCGGACCAGTAGATCCTGAGATTAGCGCGTTTAAACAAACAAACAAACTCTTCCGCTTTATAATATTAGTATAGATTAGTAGTAGACAGTATCAGCTTGTGGCTAAAACCTTGAGTGGAATTATAAAATTAGCCGTGTTCTTCCTTAGGGTTTAGGCAATCTCCATACCAATTTACATATTATCCCGTGAGAATGAGACATTTAAGTCCCAGAAATACCGGGCTAAATTATGTTGCAGGGTAGGATTCTTTAGCTGACATCATCTAACAACCCTAAATTATCTAAACACGGAGATAAAAATACATTCGAGGATAAAGATTTATTAACGTTTTCTCGAAGAAAACTCTACAGAAATTCTGCATATGATTGAAATCTTTATTGACTCTACTATCAATTTTAAACGTATTCTATTGAATGAGTGAACATAACTTCGCAAATCGTCTGCAGCTAGATGCCCTCATCTGATCCAATGTATAGTAATACGAGCTTGGGTACAAATCGATTCGTTTCGCATTCAGAGATCACAATTTGGATTTCACGACCTTTTATTTGTAACATCTTCACATATACTTAGTTAAAGTATATCATGTGCATACGTGCCTTGTCAGGCGATGCGATTTACCATCAGAAGTAGTCGGGAAACCGGTTGGACCGGCACTGTAGTTGCTTCGACGAACATCTACTGCATCCAGCTCTCTTAAATTGTTTAAAACAGTATTTCTTGGCAAATTGAAACAATTTCAAACACTCACTGCTGCGTTTCGCACTTTATTATTATATTTTACACTTAACCTGTCTGATTTAAATAAACTTGTGTGGCAAGCTCAAAAATATTCGTATTAAGTACTTAAGTCAGCAGTAAAACAAGGTTACTTTAACATGTGTAACGAGATAATCATACGGACGTTCTTGTTTTTGCCAAAATGTGTTTTTCCATTAATGTCAATCCGTTTACCTATTCAATTTTTGTATGACTAGAATAATAAATAGAGTGTTCAATGAAAAAATCTTACTGTTTAGGTCGATATGTCGTCAAATATTATTCTTTGTCGCGTACCTACATTTATTGTAAGTCACTTAGTTACAAGAATAGAGCATTTCTAGTGTTGGATAAAGAGGGTGCGGCCCTCTCGGTATCCCTCACAGGAGAGCTCTCCCTCGAATATGATTGATTAAGCTTTATACTATTTTAGCTATTTCGGTACAAGTTTGGAGCAAAGAATGTCATGTCATAAATGACATACAAAGACAATTGTATTAGTCATTCAAATGCATCTAGGTCTATGTAATATGATGCAATGTCAACGCGATTTATACACGTGTTTAATTTATAAAAAAAAATAAGGATAATGCATTTAATTATATCAGAATTGATTTTATTTGCTTTGCCACTGTGGTTAAGCTTTTCTGTGGATAATATTGTTGGTTTATTTAGGTAATGCTATATACTTAGGTAATTATGTAGTCCAACTATCAATGTCAATTTTAATTATCGAAGAAAATAAAGTAAGAAATTAGTTTTAGTTCCGACAGAGTAAATTTTCCGCAATAACCTTGAGTGTACCTATACTGCGATAAGAATTACTCATACATCGGTCCTCCCACAGCAGGCGATGGTCGCTAATCAAACCTAAGACGTATCACCATTGTTTACAAGATAGAAACAAACTAATTATTGTTTATAAAATAATTTACTATGAATGAAATAGGAACTAAAACTAGCTTTACCCGCAAGTCATAAAACTTCGCACACAACTATTAATGTATTTTGGGGTTAGTTAAGTAACGCGGTAGGTACCTACCTATAGGTTACGACTTCCTTGTAAAATTAGCACATAATAGTCCACCTGGATGTCAATTAGTAATTCAGTACCTATAAGTCTAGTGTATAAGTGCCGCGTACTTGGGTTTCTAAATAGATTCATGTATTTTTAGCCGCCTCGCCTACAGTGCCCACTGTATATCATTCCTAGATTAGTCAGACGCGCGCATTTGAATGTATTCTTATGGTGTAATAAAATGCAATCAACTCTACTTGATACCTAGATACGTATAATTAGACCATAAACGTTAATAGTTTTAAAAACATTCGCTTCCATGCTACGTAATTCTTTAACATTATCATCATAATAAGTACTCATGTTCTTGCCACTTAAATGTACTTATTGCACTACCTATTAGTAAACTAGTTAGTCAAAACATATCCCTATATCAAAAGCTGTTCATTAGGTAACTGAATAGCTGAGAGCTATCGAATCCATTCTTCAAACTGAATGTAGGTAAACAATACGTTTGTGATTGTTGTAAGGGCAAGGAGACATCGGCTCGTAGCGCCCGGTCAAGGTATCCGGGCCAAAGGTCGATGACAGCCGCGACGGCTCGCTCTCTGCTCGAGCGCTATGATTGCCGCCAAAAAATTACGCAAAACTTTTTTATACGCAATTATTACGAAAATAAATCTGTAAAATGTATTTAAAAGTTTTTCTATAAAGATTCTAACCTGATGACATCGACTCATTTTCAGATTTGGGTGTTGTCGGTGGCATAGGTAGCGGCATCGAGGGCAGCGGCTGTGTGGGCTGTGGTTGTTGCTGCTGCTGCGGCTGCTGTGGTTGGTCCATGCTGCAACCAAAGATCGACGGCGTCGCGCCGTACGTCTCATCGTAGCCCCACAGCTCGAGACCGCCGTACTCGGGCGACGCCAGCGATTCCGGCGACATAACCATAGCCGGCGGCAGTCCTAATGCCGAAGACGATGTCACTTCAGAAGAGCTCTCCTCGAGCATTCGCAACGTCTGGAAACCTCCGTTGTTATACCAGCGGCGTCTCATGCTCATGTCTGCGAGCGTGTCATACGCTCCGAGATCCGAGACCACTGAGGGACATCCTCCGACGAAGGCTTTCACTTCACTTTTTCCTCGCACTGAACTATCTAAACGCGACGTTATGGACATGCACCACTCGTCTACGCGGCGTACAAACCGAAACGAATCGCTATCCACTGTCTGACTTTCGTGCAATCCAATAGGACTCGGAAGTCTTGTTCGAACGGCACCAACTTTTTGTAGTCACAACACAATCCGTGCAACAGGTGAGAAGAGCACGCGAGTCCCACGAGTTCGTCCAGTAATGTGGAGACGGGGTTAACGCGTTGTTCAAGCAGTAAAAACGAGTACGTTGCGCGCGCGCGACCGTCGTCAACGGAGTACGTAGAGCGAGCGAACGAGCGACGCGGCCGCTCTCACTACTCACTGCCACGGTCGACGTGACGTCACAGCGCCCCGCGCCCCTCCTCGCGCCGCCCGTCCCCGCCGGCCCCCGCGCGCAGCCGTGGCACAGAAAGTCAAGCCACCGGGCGACAGAATGTAGCGCGCCGATAAAACACCCTCAATTTATGAAGACTCGTTCTATCAAAACAACTTCGCTGTTCGTTACGCAACTTTTGAACTTGAGAAAGTTATTTGCTAAATTATCTAATGGTAAACATTCCTTGTTACCTGTTTGTTTGTTGATAAATAGAATACCCAGTGACGTGTGTCTTTTGTAACTTAATGTAGAGACACGGAACAGATAGATATTTACATCGATAAATCGGTACATTTTTTTTATTAATAAAACATAACATGTGATCTACTTAGTAGATAAGTATTTACGACGAACGTATGCAGATCTCATGCAATTTCAATAATATCATCACATTATATGCAAATAAAGCCGAGTAACTTCACAGTTATTAAAGTATAGGTACTCGTATCTACCTACCTGCCTAGTATTGTTATGTAAGTTGGTAGGTACCTATACTTTATAAATAACATAATAATAATAATAATATCTTGGGACAACTCACACAACGCTATCTGATCCCAAACTAAGCAGAGCTTGTACTATGGGAACCAGACAACTGATAAACATACTTAAATATTTCTAAATACATACATATTATAGATAAATAACACCCAGACACAGAATAAACCATCGTGCTCATCACACAAAGTTTTATCCTGGGTGGGGATCGAACCCACGACCTCTTGCGTAGCAGTCGGATACACTCCCACCGCGCCACAGAGGCAGTCAAACATACCTATCATAAATTGATACTGAGGTCGGAAGTACATAGTTGCATTTTTTCTATTTTTATTATCTCTACCTACCTATAAGCTAATTATCTGATTAGCTGTCTAATCTGCAACTGAAATTTTCAGATTGCAGCAGACTTTCTCTTTAGTAACCTTCTATTTGCCTGCTACTTATAACATTCTTCTTCTTCTTTTTAAAAGACGACTCCCGCACTAGGGTACAAGCCCTGTGTCGCGGGGGACTTTACAAACATACAAGTTACGGACACAAAGTACACAGACTCGGAACAACGATTTGTGGATCACACAAAGTGATGTCCTATGTGGGAATCGAACCCACGACCTCTTGCGTAGCAGTCGAACACACTCCCACCGCGCCACAGAGGCAGCCAATAAGCGTACTAATTATTTACATTTTATTAAAATTAATTATGAAGATATAGACCAATTTCATTTAGCAAACACCTCTAATGGAAAGATAAACACTGCTAATACCTGCCTACGTCACTTATTTTGCTAGGTAGACATATGTGACACATTGACACCAATCACTAAACTGATGTCCTCCACACCGAAAAATGGAACGACGACCCCAATTGCAGCATTCAGGTTATCTGAGTGTTCGGTAGCGATTTATGAAGCAGGGCTATCATTTTTACCTGCACACATAGTCACAAACATCGAGAACATTCAAAGTGTTTGGTTTACATTCCGTTACAAGTTCAACATGAATTGGGCCAAGATTTAATGTGACCGACGATGTACAGCGAATTAGTTCGCGAATCGTCACTGGCTAGATTAGATTAGAAGCAAGAATGACGAACGGGTAGCCATGATTGTTGCGAGCGCTGTTCGCGTCACAGCATCACGACGTGTTCGCACGGAGCGTTGACCTGCTATGTTTTGGAAATACATTGCCATCACACCAGTGCCCAGCGTATCCGTCATGCAATAAAAAAAAAACTATTTATCTGCATACGCCACGGCTAAATGCTTTGCTGAAAATTAATTTATTATTTCTATTTAGCATCCATTTTGTATGTTGATTACGTAGGTGTTGGTCGATTTGTCTATTTCACCCGTTGATTTATTTTTAAGAAGATTTATGGGAGCTGTGCCTGAGTTATCAGAATATCTAAAATAGCTGCCGTAGGTATTTTCGTGAGTCAGCGAATCATTTTTATACCAATACAAGCCGGAAAATGCCTATAGCCGTTGATATTATTTCTCAATGTTATCAAGGTTCTGTTCCAATTTGAACGATTTATCAAGTCGATATAAAATGATTATTGTATGTAATTAGTGCCTATTGATTCATAGTACAACAACAGAGCATTTCAGGTAGGCGTTCTTGAGTCATTCGTTATGTACATACATACTAGGTGCATAAGAATATTTTTTCATTCGTTAAGTAGGTATTTTTTTATAAAATAAGACGATTTGTTTTTTAATGTAAGTAAGCAAATTCGTTTTTAATTAAAACAAAATCGTTTTTTTAAACTCTTCCCGCCGATATTATTCGGTAGGGATTATGGCTCGCGCGCTGTGCATTCGCCAGTTTCAAGTTTATACCTTTTATTCTTTCATGTTTTCTTCTTTGAATCACAAAGTCTCGATGTCAGTTTCAAGTTTATTTTCTTTCTAGTTTCTTCTTTGAATCACATAATCTCGTTGCTGCTTTCAAGTTTATTTTGTACTCGTAGAGTATATTTGTTCTGTGATTTTACACGTTAAACGCGGAGCTGTAAAAATAGCGACATGTTTGTTTGCCACCATTTTTACAACTAAAATAAAAAGATTTTTAGTACTATTCTTTAGGCGGAGTTATGAAAATGGCAACAAAATGTTCTGTCATCATTTTCACAGCTCCGAGTTTAACTTTTGAAAATACATGAAATACGTGCAAAATCCGAAGCCAGTCTTTGTGCAGCAAGTGTACTAACGAAGACATTGATGTGAAATGTTAATTATCATAGTTGCTTAGCAACCAATAAAAACAGTAAATATCAGGAAATTGCAATCAATTTAAAAATAAGAAGTAGGACTCTTTAGTCTGTGGAAAAGTGCACTCAGAGTATAAATTATCAAAATCGCTCTGTGATTAGCTATTTTTATCAGTTCATTTTTATCGAGTTGCAGGGCTAAGAATACCAATTACAATATCCTTTAAAGTTTCCTTATAATAAAGATAATTTTCCATCAGCTTTTTACCAGCATTAGACATCGACGTCGATTACTCAATGACAAGCGATTTTATATTCATCCAATCTGAAGTATTTTATCATTATTTCGTATAGTTGTGCACAGCGATGAAACAGTTTATTATTTTTCACAACCAACATTTCATATCTACGCAATCTATACTACTATTATAAAGCTGAAGAATTTGTTTAGTTGTTTGAACACGGTATTTTCAGGAACTACTGCTCTGAATTGAAAAATTCTATCGCTGTTGGATAGCCCATTTATCGAGGAAGGCTATAAGCTATATAGCATCACGCGGAGACCAATAGGAGCGGAGCAGCAATGAGAAATGTTGCTAAAACGGGGAAAATGTACGCAGAAGAAGTTGCGCGGGACAGCTAGTTATTATAAACACGAACTTGTAACTCTAATCTTAGTAACTTTGTATGAGTACGTTGATTTTCGCGGATACACTTATATCAATTGGGTAGTTGACTACAATAAAAGTAAATTATTTTATACTAATCAGGTAACTGTAGATCTTAAAAAATTCTGAGAATAAGTGTCCTTTTACAATTTAACATACTTTTGAATTTGAAGTAATGATTTGACGATAGGAAGTTATGACGTCATAGGTTCATCCAAAACACATTTCTATAGAGCTTGTCGTTTTGACTTTTCATAAAAAGAGACTGATTTGACTTGACAGTAAACATCTCTATTCTGAGGATAGTTTGTAATAGCTTACTTCGGGGACAGGATACTTTTCTTGCTATAACAAACACCTAGTAAAATAATAAAGCCAACTTCATATCCTATGGCTTCAAACTCAAGCAATCAATAATCTAAACTATCATGTAAAAATAACCAGCTTTCTATCAAAATGAAATAACATGATAAAAATCTACAAAGCCTTTAAATAGCTTTAATTCAAAAGGATGTGCTCACCATACAAAAGAAACGTCTCCTTATTTTACTCCAAGTGGTCTTATTTAAAAAACAAACAAACCTCTTTGCCGAAGAATTTTTTCCTCGGCTGTACCGTGCAAAGTGTTTATACAGTGAGTCGTGAGGTTGTCCAGTCGTGCGTGCAGTAAAATGCTCGATTGGTTCCTGTACTCCCCCCACCTTCCCCCTCTTCGTCTCTCCAACTCGTCCTCCGCCGAATTGTACCAACCTTGTCCGCCAATTGTTCTTAGAATATAAGCCTATTTAGAAATGATTTCCGGCACTTGCGTGTTGGTTAATATCAATCGAATGTTGGATATTTGTAGATGGGATTCTGACGTGCGATATGAAATTCCTATTCCATCCTTTAGAAATCGACTTGGTCCAAATTTGTGAGAAGAAGCTAATGAATTAATGGTCTCCTAGAGAGGTGATTTCGTTTATGGCGCCCACTCCAATCAGATTCTAATCAACTATGCTGGAGACAAGTGCTCATGAGCGTATCCAGTTGTTTGTTCTGGAGGAGCAACATTTAACCGGCCAAGTGTGAGTCGCTCTCATGACAAGGAGGGGGGGGGGGGGAGTCAACGCCGGTACCCCAGCCAACACACACCGCCATTGCAAAACACACCGACCCAGTGTAAAATAAAATTTCTCAAATTCCCCCAAAAATGGTCCTTCCGTTAAGTCTTGGTGGGCAATTGCCTCTGTTGCCCCTCCCCCCTTGGATTCGCGCTTGTAGGGGCGTCAAATTTCAAAAACCGACAGTGGAGACGTTGTTTAATTTCATCACTCGCCACTGAGTCACAGTCCCTTCAATAAACTACTATGCTTTACAATACTCTACATCAATCAAAAAAAGTTTAGTCGATTCTCGTACAGATTTCAAATAGCTATTGAAAGGTTTATCTATGAGCTAAGAAACCGGTCATATGAGATGTAAGAGCAAAACAGGTTAATGTGGCTCAAATGCGATGGCCTACCCTCATTTAAGCACTTTTACGATCGTTAGAACATGTTTTGCTGAACGCATCTTTGTACCGCTACGTGTTCAGTAAGAACCTGGGATAAGAACGTATCGATCATGCGTATATTATTGTTATGGCCATAAGCAATTTAGAGATAGACAGTATCTGTCGATATTGCCAGCTTTTTTTTAAAGACGCGCAACAGGAATAAAAATTTAAAATTGTAATCTTCTGTAACATTTGCATTGTTTGCCAGTAAAACATGAAATGAAGAATATTTTAATTATGTACTGATTCCTAACATCGCTTACTGAAAGAACTGAATTGAATAATGGCTAGAAAACTTAATCTGAGTAGTTCTTAGAACAGTTACATCCAATTCATGAAATGTTGGTTAGTTCTATTATTTATACTTTTCAGATCAATTGGAGAAAATCTTTAAATAAATGAAATCAATAGAAAAAAAAATCAATAAGTAAACAACAGTGTTCGAGATACAGAAGATATTTCATTTTCCAGTTTTAATAAAAATACACTTCGATATCAAAGAGATTTCGAATTTATTAGACGAAAATCTATAATTTCAGAGTAGCTAATTATAGGTATTAAAATTCATTCGCCATCTCGATTTTAAAAATATAAATCGATATCGTAAACAACGATGGCGACTCTACATCTCGTTGATTATGTAAAAACCATTAATTATTTGGGTATATAAATCGGAACGTTGAGAATTTGTATCGATAGTCCTGCGATTCTCTCGTTACCATTGGTATTGATCTTAGAAAAACTTGCATAGTATAATGTATTCTTGCGGCGATTCGATACAGCCTTGTATCTATATTCCGGTACCTACTAGAACTCAGCTCGAACGCTGCAGCTTTTTTGCTCTTAGATTTTTCATTAAATGTAAATTAGAGATGAAATCAATCGTTCTGCAGCGTTTACCACTCAAGGTTATGAGGCATAGTTACTAGTACTTGTGATACTTCTGTGTTTGTGACGTCATGGGCGGGCACGGGCCTCACCAGACGGTAGTTTTGTGTACCGAATTTCTTGTATTGTATTAAATCCATTCCCCCCCCCCCCCCCTTTCATTCAGATTTTGCAGCTCACACTTGGCCGATGTCGCCCATGTCATCTACCACAGTAGGCTTACTCTCTTCCTTTAAAACGAAATTCATGAATTTTCATTACCTTACATTTCTTAACTTTACGGAGACTATTCTAGTTATTTTTTTGGATAAGCAGAAGAAGTTAGAACCCATGGACGATTTTCTGGAACGAGTGTTTTAAATTGAAGTTCCTGGATCTGTATATTATCACCTCATTTTTAAAAAACTTCGTTTTCATTAAATTTGAGTAATCTTCCAGTTTTTGCTACCTGCCCAACTTATTTACGTATGTAAAAACCTACTTCACAATTATATATATTTTTTATCGTATTTTGTCAAAAGCTTTTATATTATCGCATAAATTGACCACTAATGGCTATTTTACTTTGCCGAAATCTGGTTTGGTTAAGGTCCATTCAAGTTTTAAAATATTTTTATCAAACTTTTATTTTCTCTATCAGCATTAGTTGGTATGTACGGATTTATAAATGGCGGTTTACGTGCCGAGGAATGATTAATATAGCCGAAAGTTGGCTGTGAGCCATCCGATCCTTTGTTGTGGTTTTCGGAAGAAAAATTAAACACATCAAAATATATTTATTTATTCACAATCTTTGGGAATGTTGGTGTAACTATAAGTAGGTACATTACCTTTGTGTAACCGGTATTCGTACGAAATCAAAGTTGCTGAGCAGTTTCTTACCTGTAACAATAATGAATACAAATTAAAACCTTAACATATCTATAAACGATAAAAAATCAAAGCCAAACAGATTTTTTAAATGTACCTATAATTGTAGTTATTCGACAGCATCTTCTTGATGCTTATGCCATTTCGTGATCACAATAATACTTAAGAACGATGATTTATCAAGTGAGATCTGCAAAGGATTCAGAATGTCTAAGTGTGGCTTTCTCGGTAGAGCGCACTTGAGGTAAACCAACGAGTTTGAAGAGTAGTCAACCAGTTTTAGTTTTCTTTGAGTTATTGCACCATTTAGAGCTGCCTGGGTTAGCGTCGTTGTCGTGTTTTTACTAGCGATGTGCAGGCGCATAAAAAGTGGCCGCGGCGGAATGGTCCGAGCAAGCGCAATTAAGACCAAGGTCTCCGGGTTATCAAACTCGTGTCGGAGACTCGCGATGCCGGCCGCGCCTCGCTGCGGTCGCAAAAAAAATGTAGCGAATAATGAAGTCGATGGTATTAAAAGATAATAGCATGGTTAACACGGCGGCTGCATAGCTTTAACTGCCCACGTCTCGTCGCACCGGTCACTTGTTGAGCATTACCACGATATAATAAGACGACAACCGCGCCTAGACATCTCATTCCTCTTCGGACCGCGTTTATTACCTTTAATGCGACCGGAATGAAGTATGCGGGCGCCATCACCATCAATGCTAATGCGCAACCATTCTTCCAGTAAATATTAACGACTACTTATTATACAAAATAATACTGGACTTCCCGAAGACGCGTAGTGGGTCAGTGAATGGTTCTGGCCCTGACCCATGCCAGGACTGGAGGAAGTCAAGGCTACGATGCGTCTATTGCATACGCAATGCTAAATCCTGTTCGTTGACTCCTATGCACTTGACAGTCACTGATGTCATTCGCACCAAGTGACCTGCTAAGGAACCATGTTACCGTTCCTCGTAGTCACACGAGCACTTACATAATTCAGCCTAGACAATGTGAGCTCAAGTTAAGTAAACTTGGACTGTTTGTGAAAAGCCTTGGCTTCACTTTCGCTTGCATGTATTTTGCGCTCCGCCGTTCATGTATTCGCATTCGAATGAGCTTAGATTACGTTTGCAACTTGAAACAGAGCCTTAAAACAATAATCAGAAGAAGATTTTTTGAAAATCAATGTGATCATATAAGTCATTCTCTCGATATTGGTTTCGTACTATCATTTACGTGATGTAACTATCGAGTCCGAGTGATATAAAATTGTGAGTCGATTCGATACCTGCTAGTTCCCGTCGTATTGTAGTCCATGGGAACTCCGGCCACGAGGTATCGATGCGAATTGCGGACCAATTACTACTGGGTTGTGCTTTAACATAAAATTCCTATCCATAAATGCCGTTATTTCTGATTACGATGTTTTACGATCACGATTGTACTTACTAATATCTGAGCTGAAGCCTGCCCGATTGTTCTCCAAACAACAGTTGTTCAATAATGAGAATCAGTTAGTCAGAAGGAAATATCTTATTTGGAAATTCGCGTAATCGGTATCCTGTTTTGAGACCACAATGTGGATAAACGGATATTAATCTTGATTAAAGTCAGCAAAACGTAATAATTGGGCCCGGCGGTGCTTTACGATCTTATTTACGAGTTTCTCCGCGTGAACGTATTTTTTCTGGAAAACAAACTTAATGTGAAATATTGATGTTTGTGCAGGCTTCTTATTACAAATTTACGCAAACAGTTCACACCAAGCTGTCAAGGATATTAAAATATTATTAGAAACTCTACAAGATGAAATAATCATGCTATAAATGTACACGCCAAATATTTTTTCCATATTTTTATAGTATCCCTAATAACTTCTATATGGCGATTATGATTATAGTTTAATGTTCAAGACATTCTTAGTAATACTTGTGCAAGGTGCTTAGACAAGTTCCATTATCTTTAAACATCTTTTCTTTCTATTTGGTATTAAATTAATAGGTATTAAAGAAAATATCTATCTAAATAATGTCAAATCCATGTATTTTTCCTTTCCAGGCGTTAATGTTTAAAGAAAGTGGAGCTTGTCTAGATCCTGAGATATTTTAATGATACAAGTTTCGTTTGTCAATCTATCCAGGAATTCCACGTCACTTAATTAAGCCTTCATCTCACTCTCGTCCACTGGTATACCTTTGCCTAATTATTGCTGCTTCCCTTGTACACTTCTTCTTATAATTAATCAGTTATTATCGAAATAGTATTTCAATAATCTCTCATGTAAATTTTATATTTCATTATGCTATTACTTGTATTTTAAATTACTAAAGTGGCATATGTGATTTATATTAATGGTAAGCAGTCATTTTATCTAATATACCATTTAATACACTTAATAGATTTCTTAACTAGGCGAGGCAAACTTTATAATAGCCATAACGGTGTTCCAGATAGCAGTTTTGAACGACTCATTGGTTTTTGATGTAAGAACATTAAATAAAGTACAATAGAGTTTACTGGAATCAGACAGCAATTAGGTCACAGAAGCTACGATGCACAGGGGGAGAAGCGGGCGCGGGAGCCGGTGGTCACCGTTGCCTGCGCGTGCGCCGACTGCCGATGCAAGCGCACTGGTTGGTTCGTTGCGTAATGCATTGTCCTCCTCGCTGCCAATATTAGGTGCGATGACACAACGATAACATGCATCTAGGTCGATTTTGTTACCAAGGAACATTTATTAAATCAAAAAGAAAATTCCAACTGGTTGATTAATTTTAGAAATAGATTTACAGAACGTACTGAAATATTCCCATCAGAAAATTTAAACGTGGACTGCGTGAACACCAATTATTCATGCTCACAGCGGAACAATGAGATTGCAAGACATTTTCTTTAATTTTAAGTCTATTAAAAATACCTATTTATTTCTTTGACATGAGCCGTGTCGGCTGTCAGAGGAAACGTTGACTCCGCGCTCCGAGGAAGTTTTTGCCAAAAAGTACAAACTGGTGGGTTATAATAGTATCGGATTGACAGCCTGTGTGTCGTCTCCCACTTCCTTGCCAACTTTGTAATTAGAAAAAAACAACTCGCCACCACATTATAAATATCCCATGTGGCAAATTTGATAATTTGCACGTTTGCTTTAATTACTTTGAGATCATAGTTTGTATTTAGATCATGGTACCAGATGTCATGCAAGTGTTGAACGGAGGCCTTAGTTCCAAGGCCTGAACATCTTATTGTCTTATTTTGCTTTTGTTAATAATTCTATTCTATAATCAGCTAATATTATAATAACTCAGTCTAACTCTAAGGTATTGACGTGCACTTATTGCAGGCCTGCATAGTATCTATCCGCTATTTGAGCCTTAAACTTGATGGCTTCAGCTGCGTATTACTTCCACAGGAAACCACTTGACAGATGTCAAGGATATACTAGTACTTTGTATCCGTTATAAATATATGTTTGTAAAGTTACCCGCCACACAGGGCTTGTACAATAATGCGGGTTGTACTAATGTAGTTGCCTTATTAAAAAAACTGGCAAAGAATATTAGGCTATTTTTCACGAAACTTTGTGAACAAATTCTTATGCACAGACTAACTAACAATAGGTTTATATCAGAAAGGACGAATTACGCAATAAAACAACATTCCTTAGAAATAATTTTCCGTAGTAATCTATCAAGGGTTAATTTGCAAAGGCAAAATAATTGCAGAGCACTAGTTAGATATGAGTGCAGACCACCGCGAATAACATTGGTAGCAGTACAAATTGAAGGTAATTATATCTAATTGCGAGTCACGGTCATGGCCAATAAGCACCAATAAGCAATAACATGGGAAGGTAGACTGAAGGTCCATCTTTACCTCAACTAACTTATTATATTACCGGGTTGGTTAACTTCTTGTTGAGTATTATACTTAGTTATTTTTTTAGACCCAAAAAGAGTGTAGATTACTCGCGGTTTGGCAAGAAACAAAACTTTTATAAATTTGAGAATTCCTTTGATTGTTCCAAAAAGTCACACTTCTGCGTCTAGTAGATAAATATTGTGATTGTCTAATATTGAAAAAAGGAATTTGGCAAAAAATATGTTAAATTCAAACAACACTTTACTATTTTTTTATTTCTCGTATGCTTTATATTAGTAGTCCTGCGTTTGCCTACATAAATGCATAAAAACTGATGACGATATTGCAAACAATTAAGTACAGAAATAAGAATACGAACATCTTTGATGAGCACTTCAAACAATGTTGTATTCATTACCTCCACATTTGTTTTCAAGGAGCAACAGCATTTCATTCACCCGTGCAAGTAACTCTTGAGTAATATACTAATATATGTAAGCCAGCATCGAGAATTCCACATACCTATTAAGGCGATTGCCAACAAACGGTCTACCGATAGACACCACGAGAACTTGCCCCAGTTGTGCTGGAACCTCGCCAAGGTCTTGTCCAGTCATGGCTTCAGCTATTCGCAGATATCTCATTTTGTACAAGACTGATAGCATAATTCCATAAATACTTATTGTAGTCCAAACGTAAGTGACGTGACGTGACATTTACAAATTATATTATATGTTTCGCCTTCAAATATAATTCGATTATCTGAATGGGTTTTTCTCTTGAAGGCAATCATTCCTTCAAGGTTTTTCTGGTTAGCTGGCCACTAATGAGAGTAAAGAGGTAACAGCATATTTTCATTTCGAGTCACGTCTGCAGTCAAACTAACGTTGAAAGTTCTCAATAACTCAATCGGAAAGTGGTGAACATTGCGAAAAATATAAATGTGTTTAGCTTGCGAACGCGCAGTGGAGTGCGAGTGGCGTGTTGGTCGGGTCACGGGCACGTCCTGCTGTATTAATAGCATCGTAACTTGCACCCATGATCGGTGGAAGGCAACAAAACCGGCTATATTACCGCCAGGCCTATTGTTCGTGCTAGGAATAAAAGTGGAATAGTCGCAAAGGCTCGCGACGCCAATGAGTGCACTTGTTTTAACTTCTCTTCTTGTTCGTATTGGTAAAGCAATAATACGTGAGCTTTACTGCCGCATTGCATTACAAACAACTATTTTCTTGATATTTCCTACATCACACATGTTTTCTGTCATACGAGTATTGTGGTGCAATAGCGATTGTGCGCTAAAATCTTGAAGGATATTATAGTAAGATTTATTTGTTCAGATGTCGTCGAACCGCAATTTATTGGTTGTGATCGAATAAGAGAGACTTGTAATTAAGGACGACCATAAACAAAGTACGATGGCGAAACCTTTTGACTTTTAATTATTAAATGGAATGGGCGATAGCTCACCGCGAGAGCTGCCTGGCTCGAGTCGAGGTGCTGCCCTTTAATAAAGTCTTGTAAATCATTTTGCGAGACACGCCATTCACCCAATATTAAATGAAGATAAAATTATTGTTGTTGTGGCTAAACGTTCAGCTTTGTACAGAATAATTCCATTTCCATTTATATCGTATAATTACGGGCATATGTTGTAATAAAAAAAAGAAACAAAATGTTGTAATCGATCGTATTTAAAAATGGCTTTAAATATTATGTTCCCAAGGAAGGGAAGTATGTAAAAGGAGACAGTTGAATGGAATATTATATTCCTAAATGCCATAAACGTCTGCAACGTTGATATTTTTCTACATACCTACCTGTGGAAAAGAAATATGCCTGTCAATAAGACTCTCGTCTAGAGTTCTAAAAAGAGGCTGCATTTGGAGAGAGGCTCGTGATCGGGACCCTCGGCTCAATGGAAGGCAGAAACCTTTTTCATGTATGATCCCTGCCAAGTATTGCCTTCATTTCAGTTTGTCAAATCAAATTTGGTTTCCAGCGTCTTTTATGTAGCGGGTGAAATGTAAAAATGTCTGTTTTTTGTCATATATTTTCTTAACATCTTTTCCGTTGTCTTTTTTTATATATCAGAGGTCCTTAAATGGCATTTAATTAATCAACATTCTGCAGTGTTTGCCATTTCATGTTGTAGTAGTTGATAATATTATGTCTAAAGCACATGTGTCGAGTTTTACCGAGGTCTTTATACTTTACATTAACTCCTGACATTTCAACGGCTACCTATCGCCTTAATTACTGTCCATAATTATCTTCTGTCCTTCTCTTGTCCTTGGCTGTCATCGTCTGTCTTTGTCTTACGCCTAGCGTCTAAAAAAATTGTTAGAGCGGTTAAATACTAACCCAGGTATTATAACTTTGATCGTTATAATACCCAGTTTCATTGCACCTGGGCTTAATGCATCGATAATACGGGAAGCGACTTCTAGTTTTTGTTTTAAGAATTCCATTTAAGTAACGGTACATTTCTTTAAAGCTGCTATTTTTAAATGTTAATATTGTAAAGTTTATGAATAAAAACATATTTTTTCATAACCTCGGTAATCATCACAGCCTTATTATTTTTGGTGTCTACTCTGAAGTCGCTTTTTGATTTGCTATGAAATGCCTGCCATGTACAACGTTGAAGCATGAGAAAGTTTAAGATTAGACTTAGAGTTGGTTTTTAGTTGAAGGCTCAAATCGATTGTGCGTGACAGAAGGGGTCGACAGCTTAATGTGAACTCAAAAAGAGGTTAAAGGACATTAATATTTAGCATGGTCAAAGGTCGCAAGTCTACGGACATGGGCTATCGCATCGTTGCCGTCGTTGATCTTTGTCATTTCTTTCTGCATCAATGGCTATGGGTCTCCCGGTCCTAAGTACTTTAGATACTACATATTTTAAATATTAAGGGCAACAAAAATAGCAACTTGCTAGGGTGGGGTACCCCTCGATAGTCTATTTCGAACGTGTCTCGTCTTTACATGCCACGAGAAGGACCAGACACTAAAATTCCCGGCACATCTTAAGATAGCGCAGATAAAAACACATTACTGTTACAAATATAGAATTACTTTCCAAGAGATAGAAACAAGCCAACAAAATTATCTTACAATACTCAATTGGTAATCAATTGAAATATATCTTATTCACTCGCTCTTTTGCGAGAGTAAATCATTCATGTTATTGTCCGAAAATAGATTGATGGGAAACGTTGGCACAATTCAGAATAACATCAGATTCCATCAGTTTGCAGGAAGCTCCGACCGGTCATCCATCTTATACTGTAGCTTGTCGACTACTAAAGAATAGATAACTACTTAAAATATCCGTAAATTAAGATTTACAACGTTTCCGACATTGTAAATCATTAACTTTACGTCCTTGCTGGTATATAACGTATCATTAATTCTGTAACAGAAGTCAAGTTTGTTTTATTGTCTCTAACGTTTAATAACAAGCACCGCTGCAAAAAGTATCATTAAAATCTCGTTTTTGGATCTTTACAAATGACGTATGGGTTAACGAATCGTGGGCAGAACGGAATATAAGTATCATAAATCACTTCGAACGTAGGTATGCTTGTTATGGGTACTGACTGTGTATTTTTGCACCCAGTAATGCATAAATCTGTTGGTTGGCGCCAAACAAGCTGGATTTCTTTGCGTTTGAAAATTAATTCCGTTTTGAATGGTTCTTGATTATTTATGATACGATGAATACCTGCCGATGAATTTAGTGCCAGATGAATGGAACTGAATTCCCGTCTGGATTTGATTTATTTTAAAATATTTGTCGGCTTGGCCTGGGCTAGTTTTCATTCTGGTTTTTTTCATTGCCTTAGGAACGGTTCTAAGCAAAGATTACACTAAGTAATACAGCGGATATAGGGTAACGAGTCAACATTAGGTACAAATTTTGCACATGTCTCTAGGCGGGATTACGACTCCAGCGACTAGTCATACCTACAGAGAAAAGTGGAGGGAACCAGAACACGCGGCAGGACCTATGCGCTGGACTGGCCAAGTCAAATCCGCAATAGGAACCCGCGTATCTGACTGCGCCAGACAGTCTGCCAACAAGGAGAGATGGCGTTAGACCATGCAGAAAGCTGTGTCCGCTTCTACCATATTTGCGGACATCTCTACGTGACCACGACCGCTCCGCCAATAGCGAAGCGAAACAGAAGAAAAAGACGAAGTGCAAATTAAATAGTAAGCACTACACAACGCAAGAAATAAAGAATGGTGTCTGTGCCAGCAAATGTCGGATCGATCTAAGCCGGACTTTGACAACAATTAATACAGATCTTACAAACAAAATATTTAAGCACCTAAGTCTAATCAGTGAACACTTGTTATCTGCGGAATGCACGCGACATAGTACAGATGCTAGGCGATGACGCCACTCATGTACATGTCATTAACAAGTTGTCCTGCGACCTTGAATGCGATAACCAACTACCAAGTGTTTGTCGATAGGCGAGACGCATTATGTAACTGCAGTACATACCTTGAAGCATTTTATACCTTTTAGAATATATTGCGGTCGGGCAATTGAATAACGTACTGAGCAGTCAAATGTTAATGTTACTCTCCGTACATCTATGTAACATCATTGTCTATAGTAGGTACCTACCTAGCTATTCTACTAGTACTACCTATCTAGCTACTCTACTATATAAAACCGGGCAAGTGCATGTTGGGCCACGCACAATGTAGGGTTCCATAGTCACACCCGGGGGGGTGTGACTATGGAACCACGTAGTAGTATACTACCATGATTTTTTTCACATACTCAATATCAACCATTTAGCTACCAGTGGGGGGAACACTTGACTTTAAGTTTTTCAAGATTTTATTCTTTCATTTTGTCGGCGTAAGTACACAAAATGAAAGAATAAAATTGTCTTTGAACACACTAACAGTCTTTGAGCAAAGCAACGGACGGACAAACGAACATGGCGAAACTTTAAGGGTTCCGTTTTGCTATTGTGGCTATGAGACCCTAAAAATAATACTTAGGTACATTATTTTGCGCATTTATGACTTTAAAAGTAAACATATTTTTCCAGAACCCTTTTCTCTTAAAAAAAACAATTGTTTTGAATATTAAAATATTGTGATTTTGTAGATTCTTTTGCAATAAAGGTTTTTTACTTCCATAAAGAAAAAAAAATGGTTAACCCCTACACTGTATATGTAATTTAGGATAACATGAGGTGGATATGGAGGAGGGGGAGTAAAGATGGTAAAAATATTGCAAGCAATAACTGTAGGTATTTCAACGGTATAATAATACGTACGCTATTTATTTCCATTATAAAATGCATAAGGCATTAAAATGGCAAATAGAAGCTATTATTCTTGGCATCGTACGTTGCGATTTCTTCAATTTAAAAATACGAAATTCTTTTATTTTTAGCAAAGGAACGAAGCAAAGACAAATGTTGCGCATAATATTTATATTTTCTTAAAACTTTGTCATTTGTACCGAGGGAAAATAAAATAAATGAGTTGAAATTAATATTTGAGATAGACGAACAAAAACTTTATGCAAAATGGGCCATTCGGAGCAAATCGGATGCCTACATAAATCTAGACAATTGCTGTAGTCGGGAACAGGCACTTAGGAATCCGAGGGGATGAATCTGGGTCACGAGTATCATAAATTACTGCTATTGACAAGGTAGGTCAAACCACATATAGTACCTATATATCTATACTAATATTAAAAAGCTGAAGAGTTTGTTTGTTTGAACTCGAAAATCTGAGGAACTACTGGTCCGAATTGAAACATTATTTTACTGTTAAATAGCCTATTTATCGAGGAAGGTGATAGGCTATATAACATCACGCTACGACCAATACGAGCGGAGCAGCAATGAAAAATGTTGCAAAAACGGAGAAAATTTACGCAGACGTAGTTGCGCGGATCAGCTAGATATAAATATAAGCACAATAATATACTAATACCAAGTGCAAGTATAAATATGCATGATAGACTGCACAAGGAAAATAACTAAACATATTACATATTTAGAAGCAGTCAAACTAAACGTCCATTTAATGATCTTTTGTTCTAGAAACGTTCGTGTAAAGTACGGTATAATATTACTGCGGAAGTCATTTTGGCGGTAAGTTAATGCATTTGATCGTTCGTCTGGCTGTTACGATATGCAGTAGAATGAATTGATAAGAGACGTCCTTTATACAGTGATATCGGCATTTGTTGTCAGTATAATGTTAGGTTCAATAGTTTCTAACGTGCAATCGTTTTCAGGAGACTTAGCTCTACCTAAAATGGAGTGGAGGAATGGAATTTGCCCAGGAGTGGAACAACATAGGCTACTACTAATAATAACCTAATATATAGTAATAACCTAGTATAGCTGAAGAGTTTGTTTGTTTGTTTGTTTGAACGCGATAATCTCAGGAACTACTGGTCCGAATTAAAAAAAAAATACTGATGGGTAGCCCATTTATCGAGGAAGGTTAAAGGCTACATAACATCACGCTACGACTAATAGCAGCGGAGCAGCAATGAAATACTTACGCGGTCGTAGTTGCGCGGGTCAGCTGGTAATAAATCTATACTAATATTATAAAGCGGAAAAGTTTGTTTGTTTGTTTGTTTAAACGCGCTAATCTCAAGAATTACTGGTCCGATTTGAAAAAATTTTTTTTTGTTGGATAGCCCATTTATCGAGGAAGGCTATAGGCTATATAACATCGCGCTACGACTAATAGGAGCGGAACAGCGACGAGAAATGTTGCAAAAACGGGGAAAAATTACGCATACGAAGTTGCGCGGGACAGCTAGTAACATAATAAATAGTTTTACAATCAAGTTTGTTGCTAGGTAGTTGTGACTATAAAACATACTCGTATGATTTTCCTGTCTTAATATTGCTCTATTTACAAAGGCTTGTTCGTATCACTAACGCAGACTACTATTACAATTACGTGGGTGAACAATCTTGCGTGGCGAGTAGCGACACAGAATTCAACGTAAAGTGACAAATTTAGGTGGCGATATTGAACTTCGTGAAACCGGGCCAGATACGTCGGCGCGAGCGCGAGCGCAGCCTTGACCCGCGCGCATGCGCTCTGAGTCAGCGGTGTTGCGACTGCGCGGTGCACTTCTCGTGCAGGCCGTACACTGCTCTCACTGCTACTTCTCTACTATTCAAACTGATAAGCGGTCACTGAGTGCCGTCATCTCCGTACGAATGACCCGTCAATTGTATATCAAAGATTTTTAATGACTCAACATTGATGTAGTCATTTAATGAATAAAGTTCATTCATACAGATACAATCCAAATTACCTATATTTTCATAGAAGAAACGTTTCTAGGTTATTGATTCGTCGTCGCACGAAAAAAATGTATGAAATGGGTGGGTCTAGGATTTTATTCTGAGGAAGGAGAGGTAAATGGCAGTGCCGTATCTAACATGCTTACGACAAGACGAGGGGAAGGGTCAAGTGTGATTAGAACGCACGTAGGCTGCTCGATCTGGAGGAGGCACAAGAAGCCTAGGGGCAAAGAGATTCAATACAATACAAGAAATTCGGTACACAAAACAATCGCCTAGGGTGGGGGGGGGGGCACGTGCCCCCGTGCCCCAGACGACTCCCCCGTGATGGTGAAGAGTTGAATCAGTTCAGCAAGTGTTTTAAAAAGGGCATCCTGCTCAGGACGCTAACTGGGCCGCGGAACGAGGGCAAGGCTGTCGAGGACGCATTATTCTATCAAGAGCACTCCATGTCGCCGCTCTTGCTATTTCTGGGGCTGCACTGACCTCGTATCGCAGTTACCAACTTCCATCCACGACGGCAGACACCTCTACCAACTTTATTTTGTGTACACAGCCAAAATTATTTATAGGGCGGTAACAAACGCTAATGACTTTTAGCGTCTCTGTCACGGTACATTTGGTGAAGATGTGAAGAAATGTGGTGTATTTGTCACTACTGAATTGTGTTCAAAAATACTTAAACTACCTAATGAATTATACTTCAAAAGGGTTATCTACTTTTTTACCGAATTCAAAAAGGAGGAGGTTCTATGTTTTTTTTTAGTTAGTGCATAAAACATAAACTATATTTCCTGGGTCCAACTTTAAAATGTGTTTCTAGTTTTGTCAGAAATTTTTGTTGTTGTACCTATATTATTTTATGCTTTTTAGTTACCTTGTATTTATTTTTGAAGTGGTTTATTGTTATAGAATTTTATAAGCTACAGGTCTTAATCGCGTAAATATTTTATTTTAAGGCTAAATACTTTTGTTTTATTGCCCGACGTTTCGACCGTATTGAAACGGCCGTGGTCACGGGTAGACTGAAAGCATTAAAATAAAATATTTACGCGATTAAGACCCGTAGTTTATACAATTCTATAATGTTTACAAATCGCGAAAGTTTACAAACATTTAAGTCGGTTTAACGTTTAAAAAAAAAACTCTTAATATAACCAAAAACTAACTATCTTTGACTTAAAAGATTTAGTTCAAAAACCATAATGACGCAGTGTCGATTATCTGGCAGTAGTGGCACTCGTGGCTTTAAAAATAAAAATATCCTTTATTGCGCGCGCAAAGTTATGTCCCAAATTATCGCGCCTTATCTACGAGGTCAACCTTGAAGTTCTTTAGTAGAACGACTTGTTTACCTAAAAGCATAACCGACCAAAACTGTCTGACAGCGCATACGTATCAATATAATAAACCGATAACGCTGTCTACAATTTTGCAAGCTTATAATGGATTGATTTCTTCCGCATCCAGTTAAGGTTGTGATAATTCTTATCATTTCGACCTCAATATCAAGGAATAAAACCCAAAAATACCAATAATACTAATTTTATGTTATCGTCGACCTTTTGTGTGTTATTTTGGTCTAGATTGTTATATAAAATTATAATTTACAAACAATATCAGTTTTCCTGCATTTTTTGCTTGGGTTTGTTTTTATATTTCATTTTTGTTTTATTGATTTAAAAGGTCGGACACCTTTAACCTATATTATATTATTTTTAAACAACACGTGATCTGTAGCACTTTGAACTAGAGATAAAATTAAATATTAATGAAGCTGTATGTTCGAATACATTACATACTCATGACAAATAAAAAATGGCCGCTTAAATAATGTCCTTTGCTGTCAAAAACATAACCATAACTCTTTTTTTTTTTAAATATCTTGCAATGTGGACTTGTGGGTCCTACATTACTAGCAATCCCATATTAGCCCCTATAGCTAAGATCAATGGCTTGTGTTAGGAGTAGGTTCACGTCGGTAGTATAATGGGTAGGATTCAAAACCGCGACTTTACGATTGCGAGTCTTATGCCTTAGCCATTAGACTACCGCCGCTTGTTTGTGTGTTTTAATTTTTTATTGATGTAGTTATTGTATATTTCACTGGGATAATAACTGTATAAATAACCTGTTTTAATCAAATTAAATTGAAGCTCTTCATCATCTACCGAGTAATCATTAGTATTCTTGAATTCATAGTTTTTTCATAGTGTAAGTTTACCTAGCAGTTAATCGCCAAGTGATAATTAATACTGTTAATTATCATTAGAGCGCTATCAAATATACGGTTATTCAAATCGATAGTTATTTAAAATATCTGTCGATAACAGTAGATATGAAAATTTGTTTACTTAAACGTACTTTTCACTTCATTTTTTGTTGGTAAAGATTAGGCGTATCATGTATAATTCAGTAGATAGCCTGTTTGGGTCATGGGCCCGCCATGACAGTCACACATATTACGTCTAACATGAAACCGTAATCTCATGAAAATGATAACTTTTTTATTTTAATAATCTTGATTATATGTGAATTTATTGGTGAATAATGAGGAACTAAGGTTGGCTAACAACATTCTTTATCATATTACGTTTAACCGTAAAGTATTATTTATAAGTATTAGCCTCGAACTGAAATTCGTAAGTTTACCGTTACTTACGTAATATTCTCCGGCTACTACTAAATACTATCTTTCGCCCGTGACTCCGCCCGCATTGGTGTCGGTTATCGCGTAAACTATGTCTAGGTAAACCAAATTTCATTTAAATCGATTCAGCGGTTTAAGGGGGCATTACACTGAGAGAATTATTTATTCGACAGCGACACGATTGCCGGCCTCGCTCTTCCGCACACAACCATTACTTCACAGTGCGCAGGAGCACAGGTCAAAATAAAGTAGAATATTCGTTCGTACATATGTTAGATTACGAACGCCGTACGACTATGACAATACAAAAATGCTCGTTTTTGCATTTTTCCGCAACACAAATTTTTTAGACAGACAGAGTTACTTGCACATTTGTAGCACCTAATAATTTAGATAATATCTATTTTATATGTAGCTGTAGGTAGTACTAGGTTCTCTCAAAGTGCACGCTGCGACAACCTTGTGTTATCTGAGTACACTGCCCTTGGTCCACTTACGCACGCTATCTCGAGCATATCGTAGCCATCTGATAAACATGCTTGTTTGTTCGACTGGTACACTGATCGTAATTCATATTTGCAGTCGTGTCGTTATAATATTAAACGTATTCACGTTGCTAATTTTAAATGCAGAATATATTATACAATAGAATATGCGAGTAACTATGTGAACCATGGCTCTTCGGGTTTTGTCTTCTTTGGCAGAATGATGTCAGATTTTACCGATTAGTTGCAGCTCTTCATTTGTTATTATACGGGGGCGACGTTGTAGATAGCGACAGGGGTCCTCCCCTGTCGCTATCTACAAAAAAATCTCTTCTGCTACTGTTTATAATTTTGGTGTATATTCCTTATTCTTACATTACTTACTCAACGTTCTCACTGCTGAAATATGCTGCTCAAATGTACCACGCGCGCCCAGTCGGATTGGATCACAATCAAGGCTATGTAAAATTCCTAAAGTTAGATTAGGTATTTGAATAACTAAACAGACAGCAAAACAACAAGTTTTTAAATCAACACCAACTTGGCATGGTGATAGAGTCATTACGGAAGTGTTACTGTCCAAATAAACGCACCTAAACGCAAGTACAATTTAACAAACACAATCATTTTGTTTATCGTAAAATCCAATCAAGTCTACGTGATTCGATTTATATTCTTAAGGCAGTTTTTTAGTTGTCTGTCGATTTTACGTTTGATACCGCGAGTGCCGAAATTTGTGATCTGCAAAAACCGGCACACAATCACTATCTAGCCGCAGATCAAATTATATGCCATTAGTGTTTTTTCGCATAATGACCGAGCCGCGTAGCGGTATCATTCTGATTGTGTAGACTACGCTTATTGTGCGCACATTTCCTTACGACATAAAGCCTAAATCCCCAAAATACAATTACTTGTGGATGATTCAACGTTAGAACAATGAAGCTTGAACATCAAAAGAGTATCTGACAATGAGAGGCAACAATTAACGTGAAGGTTGCCTTCAAGTGTAGGCGACGGAGGAAGATTGTACCGTTTGACCGTTTTGAATAACAGCTCGTTTGGTTTTGTTTAAAAATGTTTGCAAACCTTGAACGCGTGGTTAGATACTCATAGGGTTGCCAACCATCTCTTAACTACTGGTAAAACATATTAGGGATGTCACTTTAATATATTGATGTGCACGTGACAAATTTGCTAACGGGCATGCATATTAATTCTGCATTCGAACGATCTAGAGAATAATGACCCTCATAAGGAAATATGACCGTTTCCTTATGAAATACTATGTATCTCTGTTGCAATTTTCATCTCATTAAACACAACAGAATTCTAAACTCGTCAGACAAAAGTATACGAGAAATCCCATGAGTTATAAAGAACAACGAGATTCGTTACAATGGTCAGATATTGTGTGGAAACTCTATCAAACTTGTATGAATAATTGTCGCGGTGTGTCGTAAACAAGCTATAAAAATACCTGGTGCCTGTATATTGCAGGAGGCTAGCTAGGAAAAACTGTGTTTTTATGCAAAGTCCATACAATGCAGTGGACAATGTGACACCTGCGATGTTGTCGCACCTGGACGGAATTTATAAATAGTTTCAGCAAGTTCGCCTGTTACACAGGCACCGTTTATTGATACGATGATGTTATTACATACCCGCATATAGTTTTAAAAACGATATACCTAAGTATCAAACCCTTCATTATTTTATTCAGAGGTAAAACGAGCATGCAGCCGATCTGTTAAATACATTTCCATGACATCATCATCACCATTTTAATATTATCTAAGTGTCCTATTAAATAATCAGGAGTATCCTGATTTTTATCGTAGTATCCTGATTTTTATAGTTTTTTATCCGAACGACCAAAAACCAAAACATGCATTTCACAAAACCGTAGATACGAACACTGATCTGTCAACGTTATTAATATTCGAAGGTTCAATAAAATTATCTGCGACGCGCTTGTAACTAACATATTTGCGGATGACCCTGATTCAGTACAAGTATTTAGTACAATTATAATATAAAGTGAGTACAATAATATTTATTATGCGGGTCGGTGTGATTGACGTCTGAGAACTTTGTAAGATGGATGGCCACCGGTCATAAGAGGTTGGCGACATCCTCATATCGCTTAAAGACTTTTCCACAACTTGTTATCCGAGGTTGCGATTGTTTACGTGTATCGTATTGTATTATACACTATTTTAAATACCATACGAAGTGTATAGTAACAGTAGTTCACGCCTATATAGATTTCAAATAACCATTTAAAAACAGAACATTGAAAACCGATGCGAGTCAGATTCGCGCACCGCCTTCCATGTTATACCTACATATTATATACTTTCGAGTTCAACGCTAATTTTGTTACCTTTTTAAAGTATTTATAAATTTATGCAAGACTAATATAATGGCTACAGAATAGACTAGAAGAAAACAATAATATTATAACACAAAAGCTAACTAAATTAACCTCGAATCTCGATCATTACATTACAGATATTTTTCTTAGAACACATAGGCATACGAGTACCTTGTATGATCATGGTGCTTCGCAGAGTGAGATACACTATTTATCACAACTGTATATGAAGGAGCATAACCATCAAAATGTTAGGTTTGATTACAAAATGCGGTCTGTGCAGGTATGTAATCCAAAATGATTCAATATATTTCAGAGAATAACGGACTGTAATTACTGGGATTGATGCAGTAACTACCAGCTGGATAACGAATAAATCGTACAAAATGAGCGCATAACACACGCTTAGACTTTACAACTGAGATTCCAACTCCAGGGCGCAAAGCCACATCGATTAAAGAGAATCACGTCCAGCTCAGAACTCACTAACAAGCTGGATAATCATGTCTGATATTAATTATCTATAAATCTAGACATAATTTTGAATTATGTAACTGAATTCCTAGAAATGTAGATGCATACATATTGGGAGTGGTCTTCATTAACATATGGTAAAGGAAAAATCTTGTAGCTTCTTAGTTTTTTCATGGAATCCCGTCATCTACCGCACGACCTGACTAACTTAACGTTTGACTACTTCTATAACTACCTCAGAGTGTATTTTTATTTGAAGAGTGTTATAATCAAATTTAAAACGTCATAACCGAAAAAAACTTGTTTTTATTCTGTTTCCATTGCATAGATTCTGTGGGTACAGTGTCTTTATTCAGGGGGAGGGGGGTAGGTTGAACTTCCAAATTCTTCTCTTGTCGGTTATACCAATGCTATGGGAATTATCCAACGACCGGGGCTGTATGGTCGTTGGAATTATCAGATGATTTATACGCCGTGAATTTGTAGTAATTGTGGAGCCGAAAATTCTGAATTTCATATAATTGAATAATCATCATTGAATAATTGCTTGAACATTTATTAAATTCATAACGCTTTATTATTTATTAATCATCATATGATAAGAATAGTTCGACTTTCTATCAATAACCTAGTCTATAAAAATATCAGTTTAAGATAACATTAATATTTTTGTTTCAGAAAATCTCGTTTGTGAAAAATAAATAAACACTTATGGTAATTAGAACCTATTCTAATTACCATAAGTGTTTATTCATTTTTCACAAACGAAATTTTCTGAACGTAGTACCTATACTACGATCGTAATAAATATGTCATTCAAAGTTTTCCATCACCCAAAAGTGCCCCACGTGCCGCTTTAGGCAATTTAAGGTTATTTTTTTTTATAAAAAATGATAATATTTTATTAAACTGATATTTTTATGAACTAGGTTATAGATATGGAGTTCAACATTTTTGACCCAAAACGACTACAAAATCATGGTGCATAAAGCATGGTGCGTAATAATATGTTTTATTTTGAACAAACAATCAAAATATATCAAAACAACTTAATATTGGTATTCGATAGAAGCGAAGACGAAGTATTAATAAAACATCTTGACAACTAAAACGTTTCACAGGACTATTCCCGGGTCGAAAGGTGAAGAGATATCAAACTCAATAACAATTTTATGACTACAACAGAGATAAACTGAGAAAACTATGCGATTAAAGTCAACAGTTTGTGGTCCAATAATGAACATTTCATACTATACAGAAGAAACCGTAATATATTGAAGTATTTTGTGTTTGTGTTATAATTTAAAACGTAATTAGAGTTTGTTCCTGACCTAAATATGTTTCAAGGGAAACTGAAGAGGAAAAATTTGTCTGCGTTGCATTTGTGGATTTATAAATAAATTTATTGTAATTTATGAAACGGGTGCTTTGAGAAAATTTATTTTAGTAACTAATATATTGTAAATACAGTAATGCATCAATTTCTGTATATGATTATGACGCCAATGATGCCATACCTACACGATTATTTAGACATGATTTAGTCCCAAAAGCCCAGAAATATTGGATGGGCAATTACAAAAATTACATCACGTAATACAAGTTTTACTACTTGTATGTAAGCAAATTGTTAACCATGTTACATAGAATGAGAACATAGTTACTGACCAAGTTTCACAAGTTATCGAAGTAACGGTGAATATCTATGAAATAACGGGGGCAAGAGCATCTACAGCCGAATCTGAGCACTCTCTTGCGCAGCCAACTTACGAAATATGAGGCATTTGAAGGTCCATCTTAGATGCGGTAATTGTGAAGCTAATGTTTGATACCGTATCGCTTTAGTTCAGGTAACTGTTTGATGCCTGTGGGATGTAAAGAATTTGGTGATTTGCCTATGAATGAACCTAATGTTATCAATTTAAATAATGGAAGTGGAAATCTGGAAAATACTGAATTTAAACTTGATTTGATTGGACTTTTGAATGTATAATTTAAGTATTAAAGTCATTTACAAATATTATTTACGGCATCTTGACATATCTTTTACCACAAAGTCGTCAATTTGGTACAGAGATTTGTCACACAACTTTCATCGCATTCACAGTAATATGGTCATTATTTAAACTATATAAAATAGCAGAATACTGCAGCAAAATTCACAAGGAAATATAACAAAAAAATTTAAAAATCTATTTGCTCTTGAGTATATTATTTGTTGAAGAGTTTGCAAAAATGCGAGGTCTTGTGGGTTTGTTCATTAGCATCACACTTGCCGCTGTTATTTTCAGTCACGAGATACATTGTCATGATATAGAAAGTTCTCGAAGTTACCTACGTAATATACCTACTTTCTGTTTGTTTATGTTTGTCCAATCTATTTTGATCTCGGAAGAATAATATTGAAATACAGAGTGTTGTTTATCCAAATTAAATAGCAAAGATTAATATCACTTATTTATATCTAGTTTTTGACCTTTAAGTCAAGAATATTTATTTCATTTGGTAGATGATTAATATCATCTCGTCACAGAAGTAAATCGAATTTAGCGTGTGTGAATTCGGTTTATTTTTTTAAAATTTTAAAATTCCTTTTAGTCTGACGACCGTTTAAAAAACACAAATAATTATATTTTTAAAAAGTAATAGATAGGTATACTAAAACTGACCTCTATACTAGTATACCTACTAACAATACAAAATTTGAAAATAGAATAAAAAACATTACTTCAATTGAATTTATACTAGAACAAGAAAGCTTTATTCTCTCAATCGTAAACCACGTAGAGTTGCGCAAGAGTGTGACCAGTGACCCGAGCATAAAGCCGTACAGCCCTCATCGTCTCGCTCTGCCGCGACACGTGGAAGTGTAGCGTTAGTAGAGACGGCTATAAGCTCTGTTAATGAATTTACTATGAATGTTTTCGATCAAGTTTTTGTTGTTTTGTTACTAGGCACTATTTGAATCTACAATAACGAAATGCTTAAGTAATAATGTATCTACGTAAGCACCTGTACGCGTAAATAGTTAACATACCTATTATGATCGAGTCAACGTATTGGACTTTGATTTTACATGTTCCAAACTCCTTTATTTAACACGTAAAGTAAGACGTCTGATAGTGTCAGCCTTTAAGACTGATTTTGGTGTTGAATCACATTTCATCATTTATCCTTCTATTTATCTAGAGGGCAATTTTTGATTCGTTAGAAATCAAGTCGCATAAATGTCGATTTTTGTGATGATTTCGGTTGTGATAAAAACCCAATACGTGAAAGATGTTTTTCAAGGGTACCTGCTATTGCTAGACATATCAATGAATTAATGACAACATAATTAATTTCATTGTCATTTAACACTAGGAAGACGAATATGTCATCTTTATTTCCCGCAAAGAGCGTTCACAAACAATCATTGATAGCATCGAATAAAACAACGCGAGCCAAATTGGAATTTATGCTTCGATAAAAACTTATTTAAAAAAATATATAACTCATTTCAAAATTAAATACTATGACAACTAAAAAGGATAAAATAATATAGAACAACAAAAATAAATAAACATTAGGAAGTTGGTGCCATGAAACATTAGCTTTTATTTGGCACCAACTTCATTCTTTTATCCTTTTTAGTTGTCTTATATTTAATTTTGAAGTCGGTTATATATATTTGTAAATAATATATGTTCTCACATTTTAGTGGTTAGTTTGTAATTGATTTAATTTACAATAGCCTAATGTCAACTGCAGAAATTCTTTTCAATAATATTGTTTTTTAAATCACTATAAAGTATTAAAGTCTTTAAATATTAAAGGCACCCCGCCTTTAATATTTGAAGAGTTACCTCAGTCGAATTGAGAACCTCCTCCTTTTTTGAAGTTGGTTAAAAACTAGAAAAAAATAACGATGTATCACATAATCGACACCTCGAAATGTTAGAACACTGGTTCGAGTATGCCATAATTGTGATTGACATAAGAAACATGGTCGGAATTTGTGTCAGATTTATGAAGCAATCGATGATATCGCCTGAGGCGAAGTAGACATAGCGGTTGGATTTTTAAAAACAAATTGAGATAAATTGTAACAACATCAACTAGGCAAATTGAGGCCATAAATGACTAGTTATAAAACATGTATATTAATAATAAAACTTCTATTTCGAGTGATAAATTTGGTGGTCTTAATAATGTAGTAGTTAATGGATATGTATATAAACTACTACATTATTAAGACCATCAGATGTATTTTTAAAGTAGGTAACCTTAATTGTTAAAGTAATATAATCAATAATTATGTTCTTCGCTGGTTTATTCTATAACCACTTGAATTTTAATATAAGATAATGTAAAGATCATTGTAACTAAAAATATCGATATTATTATCAAAGCAATAATGGCCTACTATTTCTACAAATCGTTTGACAAAGTCAATAAGAAGAGAACGACTAGAAAACTCTCCCACCTAGCTATAATAACATTGTAGATGGTGGCGAAATTTACCTTTGTGTTCTGATGATATTGTAGCAGTTTTTAATTGCTCTCCCTCCGTCCTAAGAATTATTGATCAGG
The DNA here is from genome assembly GCA_945859575.2 of Herminia tarsipennalis. NCBI lineage: Eukaryota > Metazoa > Arthropoda > Insecta > Lepidoptera > Erebidae > Herminia > Herminia tarsipennalis. Next base: position 16,706,683 of record OX243840.2, read on the forward strand.
TCACGTGTCCTGACGCGAGTTTAAAATATTTTAACCATACAATAAGTGCACAACGCGGCTAAAGAATTTTTAACGTCAATAATACTCAGACTCTGCTGGTACCGTTGTAATCACGGAATAATTTCAGATGGAAAAACAAAATAACATTAGAAGTCTCTATTCGACTGCCATCATCAATATCCTGTAGAGATATACCTGACTCATATTATTTTGCAATTATTTTCAAATGAATATGCACTTATTCAAGTAGATATACACAGGTACACATACAATAATATATTCTACTCAGACGTGATTCAAGAGATAGCACGCAAGGGCAATGAATTTATAATACCCATTTTTTATCAAGTACATAATCCATTTCGCTATGTAGGTAGATAGAAAATACATATCAATAATGCATGTGTAGATATAAGTGTGACATTGGTGTGTGATGTGTTTGTGTATGTACGGACGCCGTATCTACCGGCGTCCGTTGCCCCCTCAACAACTCGGTGACATTGGTGGCGCACAAATAAAGTGATAACCGCACATAAATAATAATGTAGATAGATATCTCGCATAGCCTCTGTCTATAAACAACGCATGAGTATGTCATCATTCTCTCTAACACTACTGTTCCTTGAAAGGTAAAGTAGAGTTATGATGACAGTAATTGACCCCCCACATTTCGCCGGCTGTAGTTGAAGACTCCGTACAGATATTGAGCATTTCCTCCTCCTGTTTTCCTGTACTCGTAACAGCCAGTGTGGATCAGACCGGTGACATTCCCACAGATCAGCCATTCATAATCCTTTAGTTTTGGACTGAGATTTCATTAACAAGATACGGTTTGAATACATTTCAACTTTAGCCCCAAACGTAGTACATACGTGCAAAGTAAGATTACACTCGAGAATTTGAGGAATTCGCCAGTGAGCAAATTCTCGAGTGGAATCTTACTTTAATATCCCATCTTTTTTGTGTCTATTTACTAAGTAATTAAGACTTATATATATATGACATAAATAAAAGCATATTAATGGATAAGCTGAGTTGCATTTGTACAATCAGCAATGGAATGTAAAATTAATTTAATTAATTACTAGGTTTCGCAAAATCATTACTTCTGGTATGAAAAGCTTCATAACGAACATAAAAAAAAGGAAATTCTCTCAGAGAATTTAATATATCCGAACCAGTTTTCATGTTCGCGGTCCGAGCAATCGAATCGAATATTCTCGATTTGATAAATCTTATAATGTGCATTCATGTCTGTATGGTCGGAAGGAATCGTTAACATTGCGATCTCAAATATTGTAAGCTGGAATTATTTTTGAAAATATATTTTCACTTTTTCGGTAGTCAGAATATTCATATGTTAATGTAGTACAGAGAAAAGAAAATTCAATATATTCGTAGATAGTAAATAATAATTATATCTTGGGTAAAGTCTTTGGGTTTATTATAGAACTGAGTTTCCGTTTCTTAAATATTCATATTATTGGCATTTAAATATTATTCAAAATAGTAGGTAGGTAAGTAACTGAGTACAAATTGTACATGCGTTAAGTCAATTTTTCTCGAGGTGCGAGAATTTAATATTTGCTTTTCACGACCGAAACGTGTGGGTGAGAACTTGAACAAGCGAGATGATTGAATAATGACTAATGTGTTTTATCCATGGTGGTGCAATGATCTCACTCCTGTCACAAATAAGGCGGCCTCTAACTATGCTAACCTCGTTATATTCGGTTACAAAGACGTCACACAGCTGTATATATAATAAAGGCAATTGGCCAACGTACTATGTAATAAAAACTCGGTAATATTTAGAGTTTCGATCATAGAACTCTGCTCAGAGGCTATTCATCTAAACACACCAAAATACAAAGTGACGTAATGTGTAAAGTTTAGTGAACGCTCGTCGCAGTGCTGTGCCCCTGCGCGGGCGCACGTTGCCGCCGCGATCTAAGTCTGTGTGCTCTCAAGGTCTGCGCGCGCTTGATCAAGGCCATCAGTGGCAGGAAGGCTTGGTTCGTCTCTGTGATTGTTTCGCTATTAACGTCGCCGTCATACTCACCTTGATGATTAACAATCTTGTATCCCTACCCACAAATTCTTAGAATGTAATATTTTCTTCTTTTGCGTATCAACGTTTTATTGGTCCAAAATATAGCCTTTCCGTCAAATTATATTTTATAGAGAATAATTTAGTGAACTGTTTTGGAGTGTCGTCTCACGTATAATTGCGTCATTTAAACACTCAAAGGACACAGACGAATAACATATATAATCAAATGCCAACAACACTGAGAAGCCAAAAAACTTAAAGGAATGTTGTTTACTGACATTTAGGTATACGTTGTATTTGACGAGTGAATCTTTTAAAGCGTATAAGTATACAGAAACTAATTATGTATATCAATGTGTACATAATTTGGTATGTGCTAGGAAGTTGTTCAAATTCACTTCCTTGATTTAACTAAAGCATGAGATAGATATCAGATTCATGAGATTCAGGAATGGTAATTAGAAGTGTTGCTCCAATCAAGTCTGACTGCTTGCAGTTTTTATAAATGAGCCACTATACTGTGACAATTATTATATTATAAATTAGAAAATAGTAAAAATGCACTCGTAATAGTAATGATGATCATTATTATAAGATGATTTTGAAAATTACTAGTAAGTAATATATCTAAGTATATTTTGATTAAAGTTTACTTTTTTGCTCAGGGGAGTAGAGAGATAAGAGTCGTGAACTCATGAAAGAAAAGAGTTCAGCGGATATTATAGTGGCAGAGCCCTATTTCCCCGTCTATTTTCCGTTAAACTTCGTCTAAAACTCAACGTCTCTAAGCCCTTTACCCGTTGATACTCTTTACAGGTAAGAAACGTTTATCCGATTTCATCGTCATACTTTTAAGAATCAAGCTCTTGTTGCTGAAACTGATACACGTGCTACCATTTATCCCTGTTATTATTTTTTACTTCTTTATACGACAGCTACCTTTTCCTGTCTTTAGATTCTTAGCCTCTCTGTTCCTCTTTTGCCTTCTATTTTACTTATGAAGCTATAATGTCGTATAAGATTTCCTATCATTTTCCCAGTCCTATTTTCTTTTTCTAATTAGGAGTCTTCCTTCGTAGTATAGTACGAACTCTCTTATATTTTGTTATATTAACTAACTAACGTACGTAATGATGAGTGGCGAAGCGAATTAAGTCGACAATGCATAAAGATTTATTACGATAACCGACATAAGTTAATATGAAGCAAAACCTAGTCCCACATAAACTAAACACAAGAAGCAAGTTGACGTTGCTAATGATGATGCCCCAGCCTCAAATTGCGAATCCAATGTCTAAGCCATTAGACTACATAAACTAACGTTAAAAAGAAACCGTTACGCCATTGAAAAAATAGTAAGTACAGTTTAAAACGCCTTTAGGCTCAGAACATGTAATGGCCGCTTCAGGCTTCAACTTCTTTCAATGCCACTAAGATATATTACACTTCACTAATATTGAATAGGTACAACTGTATGTGTCGTTTATTTCCGCCAACTATTTTCATTCATTTTTTTCTATTCATGTCATGAACCACATTTTAATTAGGTACTTTTTATGTATCGAGTATTAGACTTGCGTTGGTTTTTTATTAGTTCTGATTGGTTTAGATATGAATAAAAACGTTGGCATTTAATTTAGCAACACAATTGCTACTATCAACATAATGTTTGGAGATTTAAGCTTATTCTATTGACAGGCAACCGACAGATGTTACATCTAGGTTTCATCTAGTGAAAAACGAATTCATAAGAAGATAGAGTTAAAGGGTGACGAAGAGAGCAGTAGATAGGTATATGAATACTGTAATTTCTACTAAACGTATTGTAACAGAGACCGAACCTGGCCTACTCTCTTTCTCTAATTCGTTTTAGAGAAAGAGAGTATTATATATTTTATACGTATTAGACATTCATACATTTTCATATTCTTAAATTTCTTATGTTTACGAAGACTATCCTAATGATTTTTTTGATAAATACCAAAAGTCCGAACTCATACACATATTTCAGGAACGAGTGGTTTGAATCGATGCTGCTGGCTCTGTACATTACTGTTTCATTTTTGATCGAAACTTCGTTATCATTGAACTAGAGTAGTCCTTGAGATGAGAATCCTTTAAGAGTTTTCTTTAAGATAGCTTAGATCAGATGTTTATACCTAAACAAATTAAAAATATGTTTTTTGTTTCCACAGGATTTCCCGGTATAATAGAATGTAATAAATCGGGAAAGTACCTTATAAACAAGTATTTTATAATATTTGAAAGAGGTCTACCTCTTCAGAATATGGCAAAGTACTATTATAATCTTCATTGATTGTATGTAAGTACCCAATTATATCTAAGTTACAAAATCTATAATGTGTTTTGTATTTTTAATTACATTTTAACTTTAGAAATTCGTAGTACTTCAGTATAAAAAATACTTATACATACTCTCTTAGTAAAAGAGATTGAAATGTTAAGTAAGTAGAATAAAATAAATTCCAATTAAATTATTGTAGTAAGATTGAAATCTAAATCACAGCTTTGAAGTGTTAAACACCCAAGTACCAAGTTACTTAGTTAATACAAACGAACTTGTCGATAGAGGTTTAAATCAGTGTTTCCCACCCCATGTGTATTGGTATATTAACCATTATACACACCTATATAAATATACTCACAAAATAAACAGTTAAAAAGAGTTACAAATTCGGCCTAATTGATGGGCAAAATTCTACTTTAGTACATACTATCTCGATGCAAAAATCTCCTTTTCAATGTATAACAGATTCTCAGGGTGATATCAAAACCATAATAGATTCGAGATAAAAACACCTAACTACTTCGATAAAACAAACGATTAAAAATATATAACTACGAGTACTATTAAAGTCATGGGAGGTGGTTTTGTAGTTTTTGTATCGTAATCATTGTCGGGTATGATCGGGGAGCCATGATAATACATTTTTTTGTTTATAACTCCTCACTGGAACCAACATTGTACTTAGCTATTGCGTCTCTTTATGGATTTTTAATTTTTGTACCATGTGTTTAGACCAAGGTCACCACGTCGACTTAAGCGTTTCTGCCTATTTTTAGGGTTCCGTAGCCAAAATGGCAAAAAACGGAACCCTTATAGTTTCATTATGTCTGTCTGTCTATCTGTCTGTCCGTCCGTATATAACAGGCATTTTACTCAAAGAATCTTGATGAAATTTGGTGAAAAGGTGTCTTGTAGTAGCCGCTACTTAGTTTGATAGCTAAATAATAATAATAAATATTTTTAGGGGGGCACTTCATACATGTAACAGAAGCTGTTTTTTTTCGACAAATCTTTCAAAAACATTTTAAGGTAAACTTTTTCTTTAAGTTAATATTTTTGGAAATAATTGCTCCGAAAGTTGCATAAATGGTGTCCCCCTCCCCTTAACTTTTGAACCATGTGACCAAAAAATATGGAAAAAATCACAAAGATAGCGCTTAATAAATACTTTAAACTAAAATTATTTTGGGTAAGATCGGATATACCGTCATTGAGTTATTGCCAAAAATCTGATGCTGCAATTTTCTTCATAAAACTCTTCTGCTGATGCAATTGTTTAAGGCTGCGGAACCCTACACTGAGCATGACCCGACATGCTCTTGCCCGGTTTTATTTAGGTTATCAATGCCACAGATCTATATCTATACGACTGTGATATAATTTCCTCAACAAACAAGCTTTTGAATACAAATATGCTGTTTTGAAGTATGTTTTATAAATTTGAAATGCATTTTTATCTGAGATTGGTACATTCAAATCAAGGACAGAGATTTAAAATACAGGGATTGTGTGATTCATAACTTGTTTGGTTTTGGGTGCATGTGTGAGTCTTGAATTGTGGTATTCTCTTTTTTAAACTGACTGATACTAACATCGCAACCTGTGAAAAGGAATGGATTCATATTGCGTTTCGATGCCACTGATACCTAAATATATGCTTATCTGTAATATTATAAAAGTGAATTGCTATACTTTAAGCTGTAGCAGAGTAGTAGACCAACATGATTTTTTGCATAGACATAGTTCATAAGCTGGTTTTTTTTATATGTCGGTTTATTTAATGTGAGGTAGGTATACCGTGTGGTATCAGCTTAAGGATAGTACCACTCGATCTCTTCCCTGGGTGTCGTAAAGACAATTAAGGGATTTCCCACCGAAGGACGGGCAGCAGCAGCAACAAATCCCCCCAGGAATCTATACAATTTGTTTGTTTGAACGCGGTAATCTCAGGAACTACTGGTCCGAATTGAAAAAAATATTTTTTGTTGGGTAGCCCAGTTACCGAGGAAGGCTATAGGCTATATAACATCACGCTACGTCAAATAGGAGCGGAACAGCAATGAAAAATTTTGCAAAAACGGGGAAAATTGACGCATACGAAGTTGCGATGGTCAGCTAGTCTATAATAAATAGAAGTAGGTTCTACTAGGGAGACCCGTACCCAGCAGTGGGACATCATATGGGTTGTTGTATATGTATGTGCCTACGTTTAAATATAGATCAATCAGAACCTATATATGTATGTCTCTATGTACACCACAGTAGGGTATAATTTTACACAATCAAGTCAATAAATAAACCCTTAAGTTTCACATACATAATGATTCAGGAAACTTCTATACAAATATATATTTCGCTTATCTCAGCAACGCCCACTGAGTTATGCCGCTCTGTCGGGTCACGGCTTTTATTTTTTCTTTTTCCTTCGGCATCGATGTACGATAAAACTGAAACGCCAATAAATACGCAACGAATGAGCCATCATTATTTTGCATTTACGCTACAAGAGCTCCGAACAACGAATAAGAAAAAAACATCATTAATGAATGTAGGTGTAGGTAAAATTGACTAAAAACTGGGGTTTCCAGAAGTGAGTTTCATTACTTATGTGAGACGTGCTACAAAATAATGCTGCAACAAGATTTATTGCCGTGTGGTGCCGGCTTAAGAATAGTACCTACCACCCCATCTCTTCCCGTGGGTGTCGTCAAGGCGACTAAGGGATTTCACTCCGGAGAACGGGCAGCAGCGTCCTCTGCGTACTTAAAGCCTTACTGCGATCGCCAACCCGCTCGCAAGAGTGGCGATTATGGCAATTACCCCCAGGATCTACATACCAGTAGGTTCTACTGGGGAGACCCGTGCCCAGCAGTGGGCCATCATATGGGTTGATACGTAAGATTTATCTAACATTTGTCTTAATTTGAATGAATACTGGTAATATTTTATGGCAGAAAATTGGGTTGTTACTTAATCATGCTTGCGCGGTGGCACGAATTTGTAACATCTTACATGTATAGCTTCTACGTGAAGAATTTATCACTCTATTCTCAAATTCTAGTTCATTATAATATAATAAAGCTATTCTATGTAATGTGTTAGGTATTCAAAATACCAACAAGCTGTTAGAACACATCAAAAGATTTGGATTAATAACCTCAAAGTTTGTTTTGACACTTAGTTGGCAACCTGGAACGAAATAAATATTTCGTGTCCTTCTGTTTGTCATAATTATATTTTATGTGCAACATACTTATGTATAAATAAGCTTTGTAAAATAAAATATGTTTTTTCATAAGCGGTACAATAAGTAAGTTTGTTTTACAGTTGTTTTCTTTATAACTAATAGCTAATTTACGTGATCTTTAGCACTAACAAAATTAATATCAAGTGCCAGAGGTAAATTTTTCATTAAAACTTGGTCCAAATGTTTCCAAAACACCAGTTTTTGGGGCGGAACCGTAATCCATAGTAATTTATGAGTTCTGTAATGCTACAATTATTTGCGAAGGATTTTTATTTTTTTTCCACTCTCGGCAACGGCCCTGCCCCTCCTCTTTAAGTACCGTTCAGCTCTTATCTTCGCATTAAGTTACCAAACCGTTACTTCCCACCTCGGGTTAATATCGTTCAGGCATGTGAGCAAACACACAGCTCTATAAAAATAAAATCTATTGCTACAAGTTGAGTAAGTGATCTAACATGCAATGGGAACTAAATTATACAGTAGCATTTAACTGCGTATGTCTATGGACATCACACGGTGAAAAAATAAACGCAAGCCAGCTTAAGTGGGTTTTTTATAAACCGCACAGTCTAAGGTACCTATATCTGTAGCTAAAAGATTGTCTTATAATATCATCGAGGTAAAATCTGTCCAAGTACCTACCAAGAATACATTTTTCCTCTAACTGTAAAAATCAGAATATAAATCACCTTTTTGAGTCATACTACACCTAAGTCAGATATTACTCATACTCTTGTCCTCTATTCCGACCGGAATTATGCAAGAAATTAATTAAAACGAGAACCGCGTACAACATAGTATTTTCTAAGAATTTGGGGTGATCAAAGTTTAGGAAATACTACTGGACTATTAAATTTACGATTGAACATTGCAAAACTCAGAGCTATAGTAGGTACAGTGTTAGTAAATTGAAATGTTTTTAGTATACGTGTTGTTTAACGCCTTGAAAACGTCCACATGTAATTTTACCTTCCCAAAATCCCTGCGGCAAATCTGACATATCAATTTGACATCCACCGCGGCTCTAAGCCGATTAAATTTTGAGCTTACGTTTGAGACACACCTCGTCTACGGAACATAAAAAAACGTTGATGTGTATCTACGTTACGAATATTTGTTATGTACAAAATAGGGATCAAATAACGAACGAGAATTCATTTTGGAAGTTTCATAACCTAGGCAAGTTGGATGCTAGTTACTATAAAAATAAATTTATTTATTAAAGTGTTAAAGGGAACAAAATAAGTAAAGTTGGTCTGATATTCTTGTTGATGCACCATGAGTTAAAAAAAAATAGTTTAGTCTATTTCTAAGTGAACAGATGTGCATCTGTTGACATAGTCTAATGACATACGAGGTTGTATCAACTATCAACTTAAACAAAAGATAGTTGGTGAAGATTGTGTACAATAAAATGTTTGCATAATTTACTAGACTTCAATACCAAAACGAAACAAAGAAAACTTATTTCGATCTATTTTGAAACAGACGATGAACATGAACACCGTTAATGAAATTACCTCATACCTTATTTTAAAGGCGATTTGATAATCTTGATTCTCATGAAACAGGATAGTGTTTTCACGGTCAAACTGTGAGACATTGAGACCTTGAAGCTGACAAATATGTGGTTTGGTTAGCATCCTTTGTACGGCACCTGATCAAACATGTGGGGAGATAAGCGGGACACTTGATGTGAGACTCGACAGATAACGAAGCGATGCCTTCCTGGATCTACAGAGTACAGACACTTGAAAACATAACACACTTCAGACTATCCGTTTGATTGTTAACAGACTAAATTGTAAGACCACCTTGTATATACACGGCTATGTACACAATTTAGTTGCTAGTTACATTTTTGTCTGGTTTATACTGGAAACTGTAAATTTGTGCAAATGTGTGCGTAACTAAAATATAAACTGGTACGAATTTTCGGTTTTGTACTTCAGTTAACATTATATCAGACTGTTTTCCTTCAAAACAGATGCGGATCCAAGGGAGGGCAACAGGGCCAATTGCCCCCCCCCCCCTACCCCCAGACTCGACTGAATTCCCTTTTTTTGAGGAATTTGAGAGTTTTTACACTGATGTGTTTTGATAGGCAATTGCCTTCCCCCCACTTCAGCGGTGGTGCCTAGTGTAGGTACCCGTGTTAAAGCAAATGCAACCCCCCACGCGTGTGACTCGCATGTGGCCGGTTGAGTTAAATGTTGCCCGCTTCAAAGACATAAACAAGTGTTAACCGAGATAATCATCGAAGTAATAATTATGTTTTCAAGAAGGCTTTAGTGCCTTGAAGTCCAAAGACCTTGGACTAAAAGCAAACCTTTTCTGAACAAGTGGTTGAGTAAAAATCAAAACATTGAAAGAGTTTGAGCGTCGTTTCATATGCAAATCGCTATTGATATGTGCAAGCGATACACACACACCGTACATATAAGCAACGAACTGATGCAGAGCAACAAAGTAATCTGCAGATTAAAGGCCGTAGCCGACATACAGGGTCAAATATGGCGGAGGAAGCTCCTACTAACAAAGAATAAAAATACCTCAGGCCTAAAGAAATAAAACTCACTGGACAGATATGTAAGCATAAAATAATTTACGACTTAAAGAACTATAATGTATAGTCAAGGGGTTTTATGATATATTTTAAGCATCTACGACATTTTATGATACCACGGCACCATAAGTTTGCTGAAGTTAGAGCTCGTGTGTCGTTGGAACAGACTACTTTTTATAGCAGCTATTGTAAGGTATTGTGAGGTTGCTTAGTATGCAGTATGTCACTGAGCGCAAAACTGATACAATGTGGACAGGTAAATAGCCACACACCGACTGAGATAAATGGACACCGTCTAGTCACACAACGTGCCACTCTACCAAATATGCTCGTAAATTTCAACTGCAAGTGAATATAAGCTCGTGAACGGCCGATCAAATGCTTTTAAAATACGGCTCTAAAATGAAGAAGATCGAATGGATAATAAACCGGGATTAATTCACTATTTCATGGTTTAACATGTGAACGTGAATAAGTTACATGAAACCAACGACGTCTTATAAAACGCAATCTATGGAAGTGGACCCACATCTTTTCCCTTTAATTCAATACGGCCCAAGCGGAATTGATGTCCCATTATATGCAAGCCAAACCGCTTGGCCATGGCCAAAATTTCAATAGCCGAGAGCGATTGAGCTGGTCGGCACGTGTAACTTTTTGTGCAAAACTCTTTGGAATTCTTTTAATAATACCTCAGAAAAGGTTCTGAGTTGAATATCTTATTATGCAACAATTTAATAGGTTTCGGACTATTTTGAAGTTCTTTAGCTATAAAATTAGTAACGTGTTTGGAATTAGAACCGTCATCAATCATCTCCGGATTGCGTGTTGCCGTGTTTGTGGGACATGAGCGTAACACTAATGGAATAGTAAAAGGACCAGTCGGTGACAGGTCGAGAAATGGAATGAATGAATCAAAGCGAACGATAGTTAATGTCGTCGACTGGAAGTAGAGTGCAGAGCGGTTGCGACGGCAACTTTCTACGCGACCTCGAAATGCTGCATTCACTTTCCTCACGACTCGACACCGGTTACGCAACCGACACCACGACCGACATATCGACGCAGCGCACCCGCGCCGAAGTCGAACAGCCGACACCCAGCACTCTGTATGCATCTACAATAAGCTACTCGTACACCGGTCAATTCGACACCATCATTTATCGAGCACCTGCGAAAACTCTTAACTTCCTAACATCAAATTTCATTACATCACATCACATAATAAACTGCACAAAAAAGTGGGAGCGCTCAACAATGAAGGGACCTGGAAGAGTTATAAAATAAGTTCGCAAATTATTCGAAGGGCAAATAAAAACGCCAGGTGCCATGCCTCTTGTGTCCAAGGTCAGCGGTTCCTAGAGCTGCATATAGGTATTCTTTTTATTCGTTGCATGTCCCTTCGCCGGAGCCGGCTCGCGTGCGGCCAAACCTGTTTGATGCTGTTCTCCATTCCACTGGTAAGGCTGAGCGCCTATTACACTTCCAGTTTTTATTTCTTCTGTTTTAATGGAATCTTTGTAATTAAACGACGGTTTACAATTTCCAAGAGTATTTTAACGACCTTTTAATTAATCATTGGAATTCATGCGCGTTGATCACAGTAAGTATTTAGAAATATCTTTGTATAACCTACAGAATGTGAGAAAATTTACTTTAGTATTTTAAAAGGATTTTTATCTAGCCGTCAGTATCAATTAAATCTAAGCTACTGAACTCTTGAATATCGTTAGTGTGCACACATCCTAAGCCCGTAAAATTAGTTAAGCAATAGGGGCAAAACAAGGCGGCCTGCGAATTTGGCTTTTTCTTAGAAGCCTTCGACAACTGCAAATCGCGCCAACAGGAAGTGGGGACGGATTAAGTTTATGTAACCTAATCACCTGCCGGGCTCGAGGCCAGCTTCGCTGATTCAGAAAAAACCAAGGCCACGGCAGCAGAATGCGAGCTTAGTCCTAATATGTATCTAACCCTCCCTTACTTTAGTGCGTTCGTATACAACAGGATGTTGCATAAGCTTTGTTGTTTTGTTATTCTTCGTGTAGTCCTCATCGCATTTTAGATTAGTTTTTTGTGCAGACGCTGTGGCGTAGTCTCTCTCATTACACCGACACACGAAATTGAGCGTTAATAAATAAAACTTTAGAACTGTTTTTAAAGCTTCGAAGTTTCAAGCAGTGGCGAGACTAAAATATTCAACTTCGGAGTTAGTCGCGATTCTCAAAGTTTGCTGAGACCATCAAACTATTCTCATTCCCACGTCGTCGCTCGCTACATATCTGCGAGACACGCTTAATATCTTAAAGTGTGAAACTGCATCGTTTTTCACGTAAACTTTCGCTATTTCCCAGCGTCTTATTTCGCTCTTTTCAAAGATGCGGGTGACTCTGTGCCAAGGGAAGGAAACTTTAAGACTAAATGACCTGAATAGACATTGAGTACTATGAGCATCGGACCTTTACAGTCACGAAGAAACTACCACTGGGATTGGATATTTTGCACGGAGTTGAATACTCAAGAAGCTTTTCCTTTGTCCGGGAACATGTTAAAGAGCTATGAACAAATGTATATCTTAGCAGTAGCACCTTGAATTTTACAACTGTGCATGTAGATAAAATAAAAAAATACAAACAAGTAACGAGGCAAAGACCATCATAGTATCATAGAGTATCTTTAAAAGATGAATCATGCTGACGAAAAAAAAAGATTTGACAAACGTATCCCAATTCGAATAGGTTTGAACCAACATATTAAAACTGCACCGGGGGATTTCCGCGCTGAGGTATTTTGTGGGTGAGTTGTATGGGGCACATCCCCCGTGCATAGGGCGACGTTGCCACTAGCAACGAGTACTATCTTTGTATCTATGAAAGCGAATGGGCCCGTGTTCATATACGCAACGAATCATAATAGTTTTGTTTTTCTGTTGACATTATTTGAATGATATGGGGCTCGAATGAGATTTATCGTACAAAATAATTTATAGTCAGCTGCTTCAAAAAATATTAAAATTATGAATTCTAACAGGATATGAGAGGCGTGGATATAAGACGACTTTTTTATTTATTCAAGTGTTCAATTTTATGACACAGTTCAGGCTTTACTGTCTAAAGTTATTTAAGGCATCGTTAAACATTAAAGACATCATTTTTAATATGTAATAAAGAGTACAGTGTTATGACACGAGAATTTTCGTTTTTGAATTAAGCGCCATTGTTCCATGCGTGACTAAAAATATAAAATTTCTAAATATATGTATGCATACACGGAATATTTACCATAGAAAGAAAGGGAAACTGTGGAATGTGTCCGTCGTTCCCTAACCAGCGCAAGTTGTTTCAAAAATAGGACATATTTTATAGAATTTGTTTGTAGAATATTGTAAACAAGTCGGTATTGTTTATCTTTCAAGGAAATCTACTGGATCCTAGGAGCGCATGATGTCATGTAATGTTTTGATATATTTTAGTGATTAAGGCAGGTATAATGATAAATATTATAAAGACTGGACGATTAAATGGTTCTTTTAGTGTGGATTGTTTTTATTTTGTAATGTCACAAATTTAACAAGCGAAGTAGTGGTTTGTGTCTGTTATGTTACATTTTCTATTTTATAAACAGCTGGGCAAAACAGTTATATGGTTTACCTACCTATAGAGGCCTTTTTTAAATGTCAATAGAATGAAATACCTGCCTACTTATTTTGCAGACATATTTATAAAATTAATCCGTTTAACATTTTACTTTTAAAACATCTGTTTCTTTGGCGCGTAGGTATTCGTTTATAATAACGTTGGTCTACAAACAAAAGAAATATAAAAGCAAGGAGGTGTATAAAACAGACGCGACGCAGGTGTAAACGACTGCAGCGACCAGAGATATTTTGTAAACAACTTTTTAATTGCGTTTTTGTTCAAAATTAACGTCACAGTTCATTGCAAGACGTGGTTAATTTTTTTTAGAGGATGCGGTGAGCCGATGGAATTCATAACGGCAATGTTGCCAACGCTGTTTTCAGTAAGACGAGCCTTGTATTATTTGAATTTAGAAGTGGCCTACATTTCTTTTGTTCTTCTTTTGAATTGTTTGCTGTGTTTAACACATGGCCAGCCTGTTTGAAATTCGCGCAGCAAAAAGTGTAGAAATAAGAATGCAAGGAAATGTGTTATGTATGAAATAACTACGAACATAAGTACCAACATATTGTAGTTGAAGATAATGGATCTATATCCATTATCTTTAACTACAATATGTTCGTACTTAAAGTTTATTTATTGATAGTTGGTACTTAAATAAATAACCTGACTAGTTTTAGTTTGAGCTTCAGCGCGAATAACAATGACTAGCATCATGAAGTTTCAAATCATACAACGATGACGTCACAATGACTGACTAAAAGTTCTAGAACTGAACAAAATTTTGAGAAAAATCATTATAAAATATGTCAGTAATATGGTAGAAAAAAAGAAGAAATTCCATGTTTCTCTTTACGCTGGATTTTCTTAATGATGTAAGATATATGACCATAATGAAAGAATTCATCAATATTACGATTTTTTTTAATGCCGTTATTCCACTGGCTTTTGAAGAATTAAGTAGGCAAAGTGCCTTTAGAAACTGTTAGCAATTTCGATATCACAACATCAGTATTGCAACCATTTTCCCAGCAGATGCATATTTGAAAGCATTGGGAAAAGGGGCACATTATTTGTGAAAGTTCCACATTGTAGATAATTTGAAGGAAACCATAAATTAGATGATATCTTTCCGCGGAAGTTGTAACATTAAATGAAATTGTGCCTGTTGGGTATATTGCAACCAGCCATTAGTTGTTGCTATCTCAAAATGGCCCCTCACTTGGACCACTCCTTTCCATTTTGATTGGTCAATGTGATCATACAATTTTCGCTGTCTAAGCTTGTGCTAAATGTGTTTGGTCACGCAGCTTATTTTTGGAAGATCTTCTCAACAATACCTGCATCAATAAGGTAACAAAGTTCTTTTATTCTATATTAAAGTGGTATAATAATAAGATAAATATGTATATAAATAAACTCTTAAACTATAAATAAACTTACTTAATTAACAAAAAGAACTGGAGCTTATAAAAAGAGGAAAACTTAGCTTTGTATGTGAAAGAAATATAGCAATGACGATTTGTTCATAAAAAGCAGCTGTTATTTTGACTGACAGTAATAGACGATGTGATGTGTTTTACCTATAAGGTTTCGGTCAAAGTGGCCATTCTCATCTCTATAATATAATCTCATTATAGTGCACAAGTATATGCACACACACGAGTGTATTACAATTTCAATTCCCTTTTTGTAATAGTGACAGAAATGAGACACGATTAGAGATTAGGCGCACGATCGTTGGCGAAGGGTGTTGAAAATGGTAACAGTGTCAAACGGTCAACAGTGGTAGCGTTGTTTGACTTCACTGATAACTCGATCTCACGATCTCCCATTGGCATTCGGGGTTTGAATCCCCCCCCCCCTCTACGAAACTGCCAAAAGGTGCGTACACAGAGCTCATTTGGCTGGTGTTTCGTCAAGTGACACCTAAACCCTCTGGAAATTGATCCTGGGTACGCTCATCCTCGATCTGATTGGTTCCCACCGAATCACGAATCCTTTATGTTAATAATGTTACTAACTAACCCTCAACAGGCCTTTTAAGGATGTATAGGAGGGTGATACTATTTTTAGTCGCATGAGAGAGCGCATGATCTAAGAAACCATGAGAGGCAATGATATATTTTTAAACTTGTTCAACCGCTCGAACAAGTTCAGCAGTGTTCTAGACCCAGCCAATTTATAAAAAGTGGCCAAGTCTACAAGAACAATGGTTATTATTTCCATATGTAGGTAGGCGGCTTGTCCGTTTTCCAGCACCAACGTCAAAGCGAGACAGAGAGTTTAATGTCGACATCTACAATTATAATGACCGCGCCCGCTCTGTCGACCATAATATTTTTCAAAAGATCTCTATGAATTATTTATTTCTCGTGTAGACACCATTACAATTATTTCTTTTCTACTTGAAGGAAACGACTTGTGAATAATAAGTGTCAAACCATTTAAATTGTAAAAGTGAGATAAGGTAGTCACGGCAAAATATATAATAATATCTTTAAGTACATTATATTCACTGGTTTCGTGTCAAAAGTCAAACTTGACATGTATTTTGATCATAATATTTCATGTTTAAAGAATATTAGGGGAGCTATAGAGTGATTTAGTGACTACTTCCATTACGTTAAGGGGAGAAATTATAAACAAACTATTTTTAATTACGTTAACAAAGTGATCTTGAAATTCAGCGTAATTTCTTTTGAAGCAAGCAATAAAAAAATGTACTTTATTTCTTAAATTATTTCAAACTTATATACGTTTACCGAAAATACGAGATTCGTAATGCGACCTAAATATACATTGTCCATTTTTAGTATGACAGCTTCGTTAATTGCACCTTTAAAAGTTGACAAATTACACGTTTGGCGTCCACTTTATGCATTTAAAGATCAAAGTGAGTGTGTGGTCCTTCAAAGAATCGAGAAGCAAAACAAAAAAAAGGTTTTTACAAGTCACGGCGATGCGGTCGCAAAAGAGGTAAACGTAAACAGTGAGGTCGTTGACCTGGGTTCAACTTGACACATTTTTGGTCGGCCCCAATTGTACGGGATCGGCGACCTGCGCGTCTGCAGGCTTGCGCAACGGGAAGCCGGTTGTGCCAATCGACTTTGGGAATCGGAACAGAAATGGAACAAGTTTCCTGTACGCGTCGGAACACTCCCGAATTTCGGGGACTATAATCTCATACATGTTTATTCCTGTTATGCAAATGACTTGTTAAAATCGTTCCTAAATGCTTGCTTTTAGAGAATGTTTACGTATTTTACACAGGAGAGCTCGTTTTCTAAAAAAGAACTCGTGACATTGACAGAGACATTCACTTCTTTTTAAATTATTGCGGCGTATGTTGGAAAAAATATTCTTAAAGATGTACATCTTTATTTTAAATATAAACCAATGGAATATAGCATCCATTAGGAGATTGGATGGTAGATTTGATTTTAACTTTATAATTTGCGTCAATAGTTATAAAAAATAAAACATTTTTTTTTCATTTTATGCTTAAGATGATCTATAAAAAATTAACGGCTCTGGTATATGCAAACAATGAAGATTTTTGGCAACGTTATTTAATAGTGTTTTGTTGTATCAATTAATTTATTTGCCAAGTGAGATGAATCCAAAATTATGTTCTTTTATGTTATCAAAAGAGCAACAATTTTTTAGTCGACCGTCTCCATATTATTATATCCATGTCAATTACATATTCAAAATTTTCCACTGCTTTGACCAAGCTTTGACTAATAAATGACGCATCATGATATTTGTTTTCAATCAATAAAATCTAAGTTTATGGACTTCATTTTAATAATATGTCACGGAAAATCATAATTGCATAAAAATCTATAAGAATACACTCAAATTGAATATGAATATAAGAGGTTTTTTGCTTTAATAACCATATCCTTCATGCACAATAGAATCCAGACAACTTTTAGCATTGAAGAGTTAGTTTGCACAAAAAATATTATTTATTGAGTGACTGTAAAGGAAGTTGATTTGTTTTGATCATTGGGACAATAAGGACAAGGCTAACTGTGAATATTGCGGTCAAGCCAAGCGCCAAATGTAAACAAAAACTAGATACGGAAGTTTGTAGTAAACGAAAGGAATCTATATCCCTTATGGATGATTCCGCTAACGTCACGAGGGTTGCACTAAAAAATGCAGGTAGGGGCCCGAGCAACGACCCCGAGGGTTTTTGGGCGATGACGTCACCAATCCTTGCTGTGCGTTCAATAACACCAATGTGTACCATTACGTCACGCGTTCGGTTTTTTACACTCCACGATCGAGATGTCGTGGTTTGCGGTTTCATTTTTCTCACGAACATAAGTTTCTTTCTTAAATAAATAGTGCAAATGAAAACCAAAATAATCTAACGATATTACAACCAGAACATCAATGCAGGGATAAATTTGGGCTTCCAAAAATAAACAATACATTCGCGGTTTTGACCGCCCTCAACATTCCAAGAATTTTAGTGAACACGCATACGGATCCGACAACAAAATGGATGTTATTTTTTGCTCTTCCAATGTGTAACTATACAATTTGCACTAGAGCTTCGGTGTCGATGACCTCTCGCCAGCTGTTTGACTATCGTGGTGTACAAAGCAAGCAAGGTAAGACGGGTTACTAAGGAATTGTACACCGTACCGGTATACGCTTTTATTCGGACCATGACAAAAGAGCCGTGAATAATGACATCATTATTTTCTTATAATGAGTATGGTACCACAAACAATACCTGCGATGTAGCACAACACTTCGCAGTTTAGGATATTGTCAACTGTTATTTTTTGTATAGGCTCGTGACGAAGAAAAAATATCAAAAGTCGACGAAGAAAGACGTCAGCCACCAATAGCGTTAACGAATGCCATTTGAATGTATACTTCTTATTTAGACGGTGTTTTGAATGGAATATTAAACAGACCCAAGTCATGGGTTTAATGTGTCGCTGCTGTTCTATAGTATGACGGAACGTGGGTCATGAGGAAGCATAAATTTAGAGGAGTCGATAGCGCCGTGGTTCCACAAACCCACAACAGCTGTAGACAAACGCCACTCTCACACACACTAAACCGTCCCCCTGCAACATGCACACATACGTACAAAAAACACGTAGACGTAACGTAAACAGACACAGGTTTATGTATACCAGATGCCCCTATACAGAATGAGACGAACGTACTAATAAACTTAATGTTAGACAGAAATGAAACACTAACGGAGGGAGGTTCGGTTTGACAACATGCAGCGAGACGTCTAATTAAATTTAGTTGAAGGTCGAAAAAATAAAAGGATGTATGATACATTATGTCAAGCAGTCGTTCTTTAGTAATCCGGAGAAGTAAAAAATGAGAAAAATGAGTTGAACGCAGCTGTAATAAGCGTCGATTGCGGGCATACATGTCGAATAGTAATGCCTTAAACAGCGAATGTTTCGTAGGAACGGGCTAATAGAAAAATAAACAGAGCCGGTCCGAGCGAGGCCGTTGTTAATTAACATACAGATAGTTTAATAAAAGGCAGGAAGCAGGCAGCGAGGGGAGTACGCAATGAAGCGGTAAAAATAGAAGCGGGGGCGACAGAGACGCGCAGGAATCGATCCTACGAACAATGCGACGATGCATCGCTTCATGCCAATCAATAATAGATGCTACTGGCGTGCAAGAGTTCTGTACACCCCGCTACACTTATTTGGATTATTAAAATACAGTTCAGTGATTTGCATCTCGATTACTCGACATTTCTCTATATTTTCAACGTTCCGATTTCATACATTATTGACATAGTGTGTTATAATTTTGCCATCGACTAGCAGGCTTACTTAACTGGTTCTAGTATTATGCCTAGCTACCATACAAATTGTAGCTTATGTCGAACAAGTTTTATTCAAAATGACGGTTTCCGTTACCATAATATTATTGACGGTTAATATTAGTAATAATTTGCTCGTTTCGTCAGTCAATTAAAATCGTGGTTTCCTCTAATTCACGGCTTAATGGCAAGCTGTATTTACCATTTACAATAAATTCCTCATAATATTTAAATGTAATTTACATTTGAGGTTATATTAAGCGACAATACAAAATAGGCAGTTTAACCAAGAGCAGAATGGTCAATATGAGGTGTAGTCAGCGTGGTTGTGTCAAATGAAATGGTCAGTTCATTTTATGTCTAGTAAAACTGCCAACACAATTTAAACTTGAAACGAAAAATTGGACACATTCAACTCGTACATTGCAGCCGTTCATTAACCAAATTAATCGATGTGCGGAAGTGGCCGCTCGGGGACAGCCGTCGTGTCCCGGTTATTTTAGCCACGACGCGCAACCACCGCGCACTTGGGTTAGGTCAGGCACAGGAATCCCAGTAAGCCCTAAGTGCGGGGGGGCGAATATAGGTCATGCAGAACCGAGTTGCAAATTGGGCAGTATGTGGATGTCAGTGGCGCGGAAATATTGCGGCAGGTCGGGTTGTAAGGTCGTTCAACTTTGATAACGAGTGACGTAACGAATTAGTTCAATGAATTGTGTTTTGGCGCAGCATTTGTGGCAATGCATCATCCTGCAATGATAAGACGCGGCCGATATAATAATATTATTTAGTAGTTTACTTATTTGGGTTGAAATATTGTGTAGTCTGACATTTCATATTGAATGTCAGATACTTTAATGACTTATACAGCTGATAAATTCTCAGAACCATTATAAAATATTAATATTAACCGGTGTAAGAACATCGGTGTCACTTTTTTATATTATTTCTGAAGCCACGGTCTTTTGATTAAGGTTTTTTCTACAAAATAACCGCGTTCACCACAGTGGGAACACAGCAGGAGCTTACCGCAAGAGCTACACGAGCGCATCTCGACGCAGCCAGGCAAAACCATGTCTAGACACTGTTCTGTGTACAAACACTACACCATTATATGAAGACCTGTAATATTCATTTACTTTCCTTTATTTAACAAGGTTGAATAAACACGGGCGAGATGGTGGGGATCACTTTACATTGGCCACATGATATTTATTGCGAATACATTTGCAGTTTTAATTTGTTTTAGGCCTGAATCGTGTAACTTGTCGGGTGGTCCGAAGATTTGCAAGCGTGTGTCATTTTTAAAACTAAAAGCATAATATACTTTCGGATGTTTACTTTACGACTTCTTTTTAGCATTTCGTATTCGAGCTAGGCGTGAGTCAATCTGTAAGCATTCGGGCAACCCTTTGTTATCGTGGAGCGCGGTGTAAACGACCAGTACAAAGGCAGTCGGGCGAGCCGCCCTTCAGCTGACTGAGACCTTGGCTGGATTTAGACGCGGTTCGATGGACTGCCCGGCGATACTCGATTTAGTTTCGATGTTGTATTTGGACCTTTTATTGCGATTGGCAAGGAATGCAACACGCAATCTCGAATGGGATTGGATTTTTAAATCTTAGAAAAAACAATACTTGGAATACCTGAGGCATTTCAAATTCTTGGTTCATTTTTTTCGTAACCACAAGTATAAGGTCAGTGTACGCAATGGGACCTTGGCCGATTTTAAACACGAGTTCGTCGATCGATGGTGTGAGCGGGTGCGTTCGCCAGAGTTGCCGCACTTGTCGGTGCGTTTTATAACTTTCCCCGGCTAGCGATAAAGTTCATGTTTGAACTTTGTTTCCTGATGATCTGAACGGTCTATAAATAGACGCACGTCTGCCAGATGGTAGGTGAAGATGGTCATAAAATGTTTCTGGAAATATTTACACAGTGAACAGAACGCTGAAAATTTAACAATTCACGAAAACAGAAACGGACTGTAACCCGCGTTTAACAACATGTTTGGTATTTAAAAAAAGTCAACTCCCGCACTATAATAACAAGCTGCAAGTTATGTTTGTTGCGGACGACTTTACTACACAAAGTGGTGTCTCGTGTTGGAATTAAACCCATGACCTCTTGCGCATCAAACACTCAGGCCAAAATTACGATAAAATCATATCATTATTTCTCTAAAACATTATTTCTAACGACACGAATGTCAGCAAACGTTTTGTTGTACTTATTTACAATCCGCTTGTCTATTTTGTAAGACGGGTATGGGATGGGATACCTGAATGTCGCGGCGGCAGACCTTGGCCGAATTTAGCCGGAGTCATTGGCCTTGCAGGTCGCTTTCTCCTCGGCGCGCATGCGCTATGCAATCAGTGCCGTCTAGTTGAACTTGCAGCTATTGTTCACTTGTCTTGAGTAACTTTGAGTATAATTGTGATGTAATTTGGCGGCGTTTGTAAGTTTTATCTAATATCTATGTTAAGGAATGTTATAGAATCATCATTGTCATTGTTTTATTAACGGTAATATTATCCCTAGATGGTTTGTTGATTTGCTATAAAACAGGTAAAAGGTAGATAGGTACTTATAACATATTTTTTGAAGTAATAACCTTTTTAAGCATAAAGTAAATTATGCACTTGAACATTGTAATTGTAAAACTGTGCCTATATTAAACTGTGTCCGTGCACTATAAACCGTACTATGCTTTAACCTATAGCCCATTTATCGAGGAAGGCTATAGGCTATTTAACATCACACTACGACCGAGCGGAGCAGCAAAGAAAAATGTTGCAAAAACGGGAAAAATTTACGCAGACGAATTTTGAGCAGGACAGATAGTAGATTATAAAACTGTGCCAGTGGATTATGAATTGTTGACTGTGTTTTTGCATGTACTTTAACAAGACACTATACATCAAATAAAAGGCTAGTCAACGTCATTAACATTGTAATGCGATCATGCAACAATATGCCAGTCTAATATTCCTATCTGTACACTAAGCGTTGAATTAGCATATCAAATGGACATAAAGTGAGATTTTATACCTATCTAGTTGTGAAATTAGGCTGAGGTCGACTACGGTCTAGTCTATTTACATAATATATATTTTCTTATGATATTTAATGCTATGGAATCAGTACGTACTGGCATTATTTAATGGGTTTATTACGAGTAAACTTGCATAAATTATGTATAATCTATTGTTGTTTTGCTTTATTGCATAATGCATAATAAAGGATTTATTATTATAATACTTAATAAATCATTAAATATAGTTTCTTAACTGATTTGTTTACCGTAAAACGGTTACATACCCACTTATTAAAATTGTAAAAATAAAAAGTGTTATAGTTTATTAAGTAGGTATCTACTAGATTCGTTTTATGTTATACTAGCTGTCCCGCGCAACTTCGTATGCGTAAATTTTCCCCGTTTTTGCAACATTTCACGTCGCTACTCCGCTCCTATTAGTCATAGCGCGATGTTATATAGCCTATAGCCTTCCTCGATAAATGGGCTATCCAACAAAAAAATATTTTTTCAAATCGGACCAGTAGTTCCTGAGATTAGCGCGTTTAAACAAACAAACAAAGCAAACAAACAAACTCTTCCGCTTTATAATATTAGTATAGATTAATAAAGTAGATACTGAATTCGTCAAAGAAAGTAAAATAAAAATTAAATGCAATAAACAAGCATTATACCAATTCGGATTTCAGTGCCTCATTTGTAAAGCATTTATTTTTGTATTTGTGACATTAAAACTCAACCGCAGATCTAATTTAAAGATCTTAATTACAAAAATTGCCCAACAGACATTCAATGTCATACTTTCGCGATGATAATATAAAACGATTTTTAATATATAAAAAAAAACAGGAAAAGCGTAGGTACATTATATTTGTCACACACATCCACAACTACACCATTACATCCTTGATTAAGATCTAATACTGACGCATAAAGAATATAGATAGTATTGAAACAACCACCTACGACATCCGATCATAATCGAGTAGGCATCTCGAGTACGGGTATCGATATCTCAAAGGTAACTCGATACTTATTTACCAATTGTATTCGATTCGAGTAGGTTCGAGATCTCGGTTACTATCGTATAAACTTGAATTGTTTGTGTTTAATGTGCCTACGTCATAAAATATATAAGGGTGGTATTTCACCGCGCGTATTCGCCTGTAACGTTACATTACAGATCCGAGCATAACAGCAGTGACGGAAGAGGACCGAGCATTATTGCACAACCGGCAAAGTTACAGATTTGAGCATTACATCCAAGCGTTACATACAATCAAGCGTTACAGTGCGCAAACTGTAATGATATAAGTTAATCGTAATATTTTGATAGAATCAAAAATGTTTTGTTACAAGCGAATGCTCGTTAGTCAGGGAGGCCGTTTTATAACGTAATGCTCGAAATCGAATCTAAAACAAAAATTATTGTCTGTAAAGTCGGTTTACAGGCGATAATTTTACGTGATAACGTCATAAGAAACATTGATGTTTTTTTTTAAATTTCCATATGTATCGCATGTCACTGCAATCGCCAAAACATTGATGACATTGTAATAAACAACCATGCTTGTGACGGATTTAGTGGACACGGGCGCATGCACGCGCATATGCCCGATGGCCACAATGCTTTAGCCTATCAGCAGGCGGAACGCCCGACGGCCACAATCCTTCAGCCTATTAGCAGGCGTAACGTGACGGACCGTGACATTTTTTTGTTTTTTGTGCGTGCACCTGGTCATCGATTTATAAGACGTTATCACGTCAATATTACCTTACAGGTGAAGGTCAGTCAGGGAGGCACTATTGTAAAGTAATGCTCGAAATCGAATCATAAATGTTACATTACAGGCGCATGCTCGCGGTGAAGGAGGGCCTTTAGGCCTTTAGACAGAAAATCCGCTCACAGGTCAACAACAAATCCACACATACATTACAAGCACGTACGGACGATCTAAACTATCGCTGTATCGGTTGGGATTCGACCGAGATCTGTGTACATTCCCGTCAGTGTGCGTGGGCCGTTTTCACTTACTGTAAGGAGCCGACCTTATGTATGTACCCGTGTATTTTGTGCCCACATTCTGTTTGTTTTGCAGATATATTGCAAGAATAAATCACGTTGGGCTCGCTAGGAAACTGACGACATGTAGAAAAATCTTTATAGGCAATTTCCTGTAACTTTAATGTGTAGTAATAAAGACGCCTTAAAAACTCGAGTAATAAAATTAATGTTTCATGTTTAATTGTACTTATAAAATCCCAATTAAAATATAAGTCTTGAGTTGAACATAGATACCTAATATTGCGTTAATTTTCATCGTCATCATCATTGTCAATGTCACATAGTAGTGTGAAAGAAATACAAGCTGACAGATTGGTATTTGTATCATAAATAAATTTAATTTTATGTTTATATGTTAAATGTTTCAAATGACAAGTCATTATTTCGTGTCATAATTTAAAGTAAAATACCTTGTTTATTGCCCGACGTTTCGAACGTATTGCAACGGCCGTGGTTACGAGTAGACTCTTCGTGTCTACCCGTGACCACGGCCGTTGCAATACGGTCGAAACGTCGGGCATATATATATTTTCAGAATGTGTACAAATCGCGATTTTTTTTCAACATTATAGTCAACAACCAATCAATAAAGTTATAAAGCAAAAATTAAGAGGTTGCTTTTTTATAAAATAAAGTTGTTACTATGCTCTGTCTCACAGAAAAAGAAACATTTCGTATTCATAACGTAGGTAACGAAATTCATTAGATATGCGATAAGCAGAATCGGCTATTTGAAGACGGTTTAATCTGATCTATGACTTTTTGTAGGCAAAATATTTTTTTGTGTTAAAAATACCTATAGTTATTATTAAGCTCACTAAAAAATAATTAAGAATAAAACAAAAAATGTATTACTTATGTCATTTATCCTCTCAAGAACACTCATTCAAAGAATTAAATACTCTAAAAAAAACTTTTTTACAAAAAAAAATTACCGGCTTCACAAAAAAAAATACCTACAAGGCAACTGAAAAACTCAAAATAATATAGGTACCCAGAATAACAAAAACAAATTAAACATTTTGAAGTTGGTGCCCTGAAATAGTAGTCTTTATGTTTTCCCTTGATTTCTCCAGGATCCCATCATCAGATCGTGATCTGATGACAATGGCACCAACTTAGAAGTATACTCTTTCAAACACAAAAAGATTTTTCAAATCGGTCCAGCCGTCTTTGCGTAATCGGTAAAAAAACGAATTGAGAACCTACTCCTTTTTGAAAATTAAAGAGTCCTCTTCCCAGTTCTGAAGTTAATCCACACATTTAATACCCAAAGAAATGAGATGAAAATGAAATTACAAAGAGATGCTTACCCTCATAAATTGTGCGTAAAGGATAAGTAAATAAATGTAACGATGATTCCCATAATCTACCATTAAAAGCTCACGATGTGGAGTAGGTTTAACAAGCAAATTGAATTATTCCATTTATCGAAGTTTACACTGTAAAGTGCCGTAGCCTTGGAACATCAAATATTTAAACATATATATTTGTATACCAGATTACATACAATTTATGTTTAAAAAGTTCTTAGATATGTGTTTGATAGTTGGTACGCTTGTCTGTTAAAAAAATCTTAATATGTACTTACTAAATAGGTAGTTGACTACGAGAAAAAAATATTATTTTATACAAATCAGGCATTAATAGGTCTTAAAATGCTTTGAAAGTGTTATTTTCACAATTTAATATGTTTTTGAATTTAAAAGCGTGAAAACGAATACTAAAAGTGATGATTTGACGATAGGAACTTAAGACGTCATAGGTTGTTATTCCCAAATACATTTCTATAGAGATTGTCATTTTGACATTTCATAAAAAGAGACTGATTTGACTTGAAGTCAACATCCTCGTTGTTAATAGAAAAATCGCATTTGTTATTTTCTAAATTTGCAAATTAGGATGCATGAAAAGCTCTGAGAAGTAGGTAATGTTGGTTAATGCCTATTATTTCTTTATCGTAAAAGAGAAGAAAGAACTTTAAATATAATATAAAATGATCAGTCTGAGTTCTCTAATAACATTAAGAGATATTAACACATTTTCTGACAGTCTACAAAATAATTCTCAAAACTTTGTTCTAAACTTTAATCTTACAAGATTTAGCACTAAATAATTTCCACTTCGTCTTAATATTCTAAAAGCACAGTTAGTTTTCAATTTGAATTACTCCATTATTCATGTTAAAATCTAAAAAACAAACCATAAACTGTTTGTATAGAAATGTTTGAAATACAACGATTACTTTCCTTATAGGAAGAAAAATTCTACTTATGTAAATAAATATTATGTCATAATCATAATATCATGTAAATACTGTTTTATATTACGTTTGAAATGTTAAGTATAGTACCTACCTATAAATACCTACAAACATGTTTAAAATTGTTAGACAGTTAATTTAATGACTAATAACTAGGATCTCTTTGCACTCTAGGATGGGTTTCCAGTATATTTGGATTCCACTACAATTCAGTAGACGATTCTACAACATTTCATGTTCCACTATACCGCCCAAGGAACTTGCATTCAAAATAAAACTTGAATAACTTATAAATAATATTATATTTAGGTAGGCACATACTGCTTAAATTCCTAGATTGGACGGATCGTAGCGGAATGGTATATTATGAGAATATACTCCAAGAGAATTAATTTGAAACGTACGAATGAAATGTTGACTTACGAAAAATTAAAATGGCTGGCGATCAGTGACTACCTACTAAATGTCAAGGTTTATAAAACCCGTTCTACATGGTCGGTAATGATGGTGATATGATACATCTATGGTGCGTCTTAACCGGTGTCAAATTATTTATACCTGCATATAATATAAAGACATGTTTTGGTACGAAACTATTAACATTATTACCAAATATAGATTGGATTTCATCATATTTATGTTCATAATGCCATAAATTCAGATAGTTAGGTATAATTTCGTTACGTTATAAACCCTACAGTAATTGAGTGGTATAATCAGTTTTTAATTTATTACTTTGAATTTAATTTTATTTATGTTGATGAACGAATTAGTTAAATATTTGATGAAATAAGTCATAAATAAATTTGTGATAAATTTTGAAGGTAATTTTTATCTCTGAAGGTGTCCCATCACACTGTTTATAATTTCACAAATGTAAACTACAAACTTTTTAAATTTAATTCAGTTTATTTATTATTGAAGTGATAGATAACAATAGAATAATTATTATTTAAATTTATAGTCACCTTTGCATCAAGGTATCAATAATTAATTTAGTACGATTGTAGGTATTAGTATTAGTCGTTCAAATATCTGTCAGAATTTGATACAGGTATTCTGTTAGTGTTTTTAATTATTAGTAGTATTTGGTTATTTTAAATTATGAACCCTAATGATTAATATATGTTCGTAAACTTTCGCGATTTGTACACATAATAGAATTTTATAAGCTACGGGTCTTAATCGCGTAAATATTTTATTTTAAGGCTAAATACCTTTGTTTATTGCCCGACGTTTCGACCGAATTGCAACCCATTATTCTCTTCTTTATTATATTAGTAGACGTTTCAACCACATTTTAACAAGTGAATGTTTTGTCTGCATACGGTCTTGCTATTATATTTTTTTAAAGTAGGTAGGTACCAAACCCAATGACATAAACAAGACCTGCTTTACATTTTCACACACATCTATTGTGTTAGTTTATTGCAGTATGCCCGCGGGCGGTGGATCAAAGACAAGTACCGGAAGACAGTGAGGTCATATGACGTCACATTACATACAGAAAACTAGATATATTATGCTGTGACACTCGATTTATCACAGATTAAATTAATTTATCATGCAGTAATGCTGGCATTCTGCAGTGTGCTCTAAGCCTGTGTGGGCGTTATAGTAATTGTAGAAATCATAATATCTGTCAAATATTTATGAGCTCAGTAACGATATTATAAAATTGCCAGATTTAAAAATGTTTCTGATTGGCATACTTAATTTGAAGCTTATGTGTTGCCGTTTAACAAATAACTTAGCCCTCTTTAAAGAAGTGTTTTCATTTAAAAAAATCGGATGTCGCAAAAGCAGTCTAGTTTTATAGAGTAACTTATCTAATAATTTAGCAGCATAAATCTGTTTTAAACAACATAAGAAATTACTCAACTAATTAACAACCACTAGACAGAGATTATAGAGCACAAATTAAAATGCAACACACTAATTGCCAGACAATATAAAAGTAACAAAGTAAATCTCCGTTTATAAAGCAGAATACACACAAACTCTATGCAAGATCTGTCCGAGACACATGCGGTTTCATTATTTTGTTTATACTTTGAAACAAAAGCCCCTTTGTTCAAACTCTTCTCCACTAATAGAATTTTTAATAAGGAATATATCAACATTAATTTCACAAATTCACTATTCGCTATGTTTTTATAATTATTTACAAAGTTCACTCGAATAGTATTAATAATAATTAATTTTAGTTGTAAATAGTCTGACGATATTAACATTTGACATTATAAATATTTAATTATGCATTATTTTGCTAAGGAGTAATAACCTCTAGTATTATGACTAAGAAATATAAATAATTTGAATGTATTTGAACGTGTATTACGAAATTTACATTCACTTTGTCACTAAGGTGTTAAAGGTAAGGTGTTTTCTCGTAAAAAACATGTATTTAATTCAATTTGTATTAATCTTTGACAGTAGCCGCTGTACTGTCAATAATTTACAGTTTTTTGACAGTTTAATTTTAAAAATGTTTTATCGTGAAATAGGCGTTGAACGCTGTTACATAACTCGGTTTTATAAAATTTGAGCAAGCATTTCTTATGTGGGTTGGGTGGGTAGCATTTCTCTGTTTGTAATATTATTTATAAAATACTAGCGGCCCGCTCCGGCTTCGCACGGGTATAAAATATATGGATGTTATTATACATATAAACCTTCCTCTTCAATCACTCTATCTATTAAAAAAACCGCATCAAAATCCGTTGCGTAGTTTTAAAGATTTAGGCATACATAGGGATATAGGGACAGAGAAAGCGACTTTGTTTTAGACTATGTAGTGATGGAACGAATTAAAATATGCCAATGTTTCATCCATCATATATATTTACAGATTAAAACTTGTTATTAAGCAGGCTGAGCAGACTACAGACCATTGACAATCGTCGTTATTTTTAGACAGGACATTAGACTTACAAATTCGTATTATTTATCCATTGATATAAAAATATTAATTTTATAAAAATATAGGCTGTGCTTATCATAAGTTCGAATAGCCTAAGGTCACTAAGGTTCTTGTATAGTCGCTGACATTTATTCATAAAGACAGGGTCCGCCCCAATCGACTTAAATTTACTTTTACAACGAACCTTTATTTTTTAATCAAGAAAATTCTTACGTTGCTAATTGCTCAATTCATTGCTCGTTCAAAAGGCTCCGTGTCTCATAAATTGCCACAATTCCTTCAATTAGAGATCGACGGATAGCGTCCGCTTATAATTTATATACGAAGTGCGACAGCCGGGCATTAATCACAATAAGGTCGTTGCAATGGAGTGATGAGATCATTTCGCCGAGCGATCGAATTGACAGCATCTCAGTAGAGGTTCAAGAACGGACGTATAGGACTAAGGAATGAAACAGAAACGTTTTATTAGCCTGTTATAAATGTTCAGATGGGTGACTCAGTACCTAAGTTGGATATATTTATGAATAATAAATTATTTTATTGCATTGACGTTTTGAAATGTGCTGCGTTTTCTGCAAGTATACAATTTGAGGTGGAAGATCCCAATTATATATAATTCGCAATGCAGATTTTCTACAAAACCATTTACGATGATGTTAGCCCTCATCCATTAGAGTGGTTCTCAGATCTAAAAAATAGCAATTTCTTTGTTCAGACAAGCATGAAAATAATTGGAATTAAAATACAAAGAATTGAGCCATTCAAAGCTTCGGTTGATTGGGCACGATTGCGTTGATTGCCAGTGTGGTAGATTCGCTCAATCTATGTAGATTTTCAGGAAACTATGACACATGAATAATGCCCCTTTTTACTTTTGGAGTGCCAATGCGATGCTAAATAAACTATTATTCAAAATGTCTTCGATTATCGCTCGATCGACCCCTAAATCTGCTTTTAATGCCAAATAAATAATCTCGGTATCTAAGATGCCTGCAAATTTGATCAAAAAGGAATAAGCTGCTATTTGTTGCTGCTAAAAAGCTCTACAGAAAATAGAAGTAGAGTCGGGCCGAAAGTATTTTTTGTATAAAAAGTTGACCATTGAAATAACAATCTAGTTAATGGAGATTAATAAGTAGGTAAAGGTGTATGAGGGCCTTAATGAGTATGAGTAAGATATGGTAAGAAATTTCACCTTGAAATTTACCTCACCATTGAATATAATAATTTATCTACCTGAAAAATTACTATAATTAAACTATCAATAATAATGCTATATAATTTTTCGCTGGGAATTTTTGCATACCATTCCTGGCAACACTAGATGCCAGCGAACGGCAGACATGCCGCTTCATTAAGCTATCGACTGTATTATTAACCAATAGCGTACTATTATACCTTCGTAGTCGTGTTCAACCTTCTAATTATAAAGTACTTGTCTGCGATGGGAATTATTAAATTTTACAATGATTAATCATCTCATCTTGTAATTATGATTGTCCATAATCGTTTGTTCGTGGAATACGTTCTAGGTTAATTGTGAACATTTTATATTAGTTCGAAAATGTATAGCACCTAGGTCTACAACTTAGGTGAATCGTGGAACAGAGGACGTCTTCACGTTGATGAGGGTGATGATGATGACATTAATAAGATTCTGGGGTAGATTTTTAGACTAAGCAAAGTGCTATTTAGTTTCCTTTCAGAAAATCGTTTTAGGTACTTTATTTAGCTCCTTCTAAAGATACCATGTGATATCCCTCGTGATGTTCTTGTGCCCATGCTTTAAATATGTTATCAAATTTTATTAGGTAGAATAAAAAATAAGGTAGCTTCTATAGTTAGGGACAGTAAAAGCATTAAAATATACAAAAAGTGATTCGACTCGAACATAAAAGTAACACAAACGTGTTTGGTTTTTTGGAAACCAGTTTGTTTCCTATTCATGCTTAATAAAGGAAACATTTAGATTCGATTTTGAAAGTAACAAACACATGGAAGTCAAGGACATCTTTATACATAAACTTATATGTCATTGTCGTTAGAATTTGGTTAAAAGCGATCAATGACACCAAACTGTGAAGCTAGCAAATGTAATTTATTAATGGCTGTAATTTATTACAATGAGTTTGCAATTTCGTACCTATGCTATTATATTCCATAAAAGCGAAAACATTCTTGGCGTAAACAACTTATTTTAATATAGCTGCACGGAAATTTTGGTGACAGTTTGTCAAAATAGGATATAATTTGACATCTTGTTTGTGGTATTGCCTGATTCAAAAAGTTATTATGAAATATTTTTTTAAGTGTATTGTAAACAACGCAAAAATATTGTTTCGAGCATGAAAATACATATGTCGCATTCTCTAAAAGCTCAATAGATTCGTGTTTAAAAAAAATCTAATTATAAATGTAGGGAAACTTACATAATTGTGTTTAATTTATAGTTTTTAGTATTAGATTATTAATACCTATTGATATTTTCATGTCCGCAAGATAAGACCGGCAAAAGGCAATTTAAAAGAAAAGATTAAAATAGGAGATAATATAAAGTTTAACATTAAAGAAAAAATATTTTTTAACGTAGACCTGTTGGTAAACATGTATATGAATACTATACGTCGGTACCAATTTATTATTGTTCCACACGCTGAATCACAATATACTCTCTCTGTCACCTTTCTGTTAATAGTTTTTCAAGGATTAAAAACAACACCTCCTTTTTAAATAACACGCAATTTGAAACATTTGACATTTAACACAACTCTACATTAGGTCATTGACGTTTATTTATTAGAATCATATATATTATCGAAGCCGTAATAAGTATGGATAAGTTTTATATATATGAACGTACCTATAATGATGTAAACTTTATATCAACATATTTATTTTTGTTTCTTTCCATGGAAGATAGATATTTAATATAATTAGTGTTAGTTAAATGCTGTGTAATGCTAGTTGCGTGCACGACGGGGAGTGGGTGACCCAAAAAAATACGTTCTGTCCCCCCCCCCCCCCAGAATGTATTTTTTTCGGGCACAAGAAATTCCAAAGAAAGGCCAAAGAAATTCCGCCTCCGATTATTGTCAACACAACTTTGACAATGTTATGACATCTTTTTGACAAGTTGATTTGTTGTTAGTCTCCATCGAAGTTTAAATTGTGCGTAACGGGTATACGGGATGTCAAAAGGTCGGTGAATTTGACCCTCGACCATGATTTACACGTTTTTGACAATACATAATACACCACTAATGCGTCACAAAGACAACAAATTGAGCATACAAACCCAAATCACGATAGTTTAAATTGACACATTTTTATTCAGATTTGGTTTTTGAACGTAGTACAATGACTTCGATGACATACCTAACTACCTAATTTTAATAAATTCACACGGATTTGACGGATTACAATTTTCATTGTTTTCGGGGTCGTCGTTGTTATTATAATAATGAAAATGTACTAGGTATGTACATAACATTGTCCCTAGATATTTCGCTTTAACTTTAAAATTAATCACTTATAAGTACTATTCCTGTCTAAATATACCTACTGCTATTATTTTCTTTACAAATCAATATTAATTACTAATTTAGTTAGACATGTACTATAAAGTTGCGATTTATGCTATGTATTTTACTTATTTTGTGCTTTATCTCATTCTTTTTTCCGTACCTACCTAGAAAATAGGATAGCGAAGCCTATGTCCACCAAGCAGTATCTGGACTGAAAATACTTATTGTTATAGATATGAAAATTTGTTTTTTTTTAATGTCAGCTAGGTAATTCTACTAAGTTCTAATTAATGTAACGCGATTAAAAAAGTTAGATTAAAACTTGATCTAATCTAAAAATTACCAGAATGGACCTTGAGACTGCATGCTTGTATAGCTATATTTTATTACAATGTAGTGCACGTGGTGTGCCCACAAGGTTTTATTGATTAAAACATGGCTGCCTTGTTTGGTGTGCTGCTAATCAATAATGACGCGGGTGTGTCGGCCTGCAGTTCCGATGGGGATAAAAAGTCATAGACTATCATAGAGTCTTTATAAAATGTATACCTACCTACTTAAAAAGTCAATAGTGTCATGAGTTTCGTAATAACTCAAAAATGACTGGAGTGGTTTGAATATTATTTATGGTATTGTTGGCCTATTTAGTTAAAAAAAAAATAACATTATGTTTTTTTCATTAACTTCACCGGGTCAGCTATTGAGAAATAAATTCAATATGAAATGTTTATTGTCAAGCTATACCTATATTGTATTTAATAAATTATAATAAGTTCATTTTATAACCTATTAACTTGTAACACGATATAAATAATACATAATGAGAATAAATACAACAATGGTAGATAAGTACTTTCTTATCTATGTAAGTAGGTAATTACTGCAATGCGATTTTTCTCGCCTTCTTAAGACTGGAGAAATATGAGCAAAAGAAAACAATCTAATACGTATTGGTGACAATTAAAGTCCCCTGGCGGAGGTTTGTCGAACTAAAGTGAAACAGGCACTTTGTTTATTCCTGTATTTGATTACATATTGATATTTATGTAGTACTTATTAATATTAATCCAAATGTAATTGTTGATAAGTTAATCCTACATAATTTTAATCCATCTTCACTTCGATATATGAAAATTGGAAAAAACAATGATTAAAACGGTCCGTTCTAATTTATCTGGCGAAGTTATTCGTCACCAATAAGACTGACTACAATTTTTTTTCTATTCTACACGAATATTGTCTTATATACACAACATTTACAGCTAATCACCACACATAAGTGTAATGACCACTGTCGAAAACAGGTAATGTACTATATTTAGTTTATTTTCTTACGCCATACAAATATGAGCCAATTGTAGCCACTCCGTTACTCAAATTTTGTACACCTGATTCACTTGTTCATAGGATTTTAAATAGCTGGTGTGTAGTAGTGGCAAAAATAGGAACAGTTTCCAACAACCATACTATTAAATTACCTACATAGAAATGTTCCTATTCATATTAATCTTATGGCTATTTGGTATATTCCATTAAAATACTGAATATTATTTTCGAAAAACAAGTTCATTAGCATATTAAATATATTAATTAGAGCTATCTATTTAAATGTAGAGCGCTTATTTATTTTATAATTATCCATGTGTTTTTTAGAAGCTATTAGGTATCACATGTAATTATTAATATTGAATATGTTTAACAGTTGTCTGATTGCCATAGTACAGGCTCTGCCTAGTTTGGGATCAGATGACCATGTGTGTTGTACCAAAATATTATTATTAGATTTTATTATGTATCTGCTGTCTAATTTTATGTGTATGTTATTTTTATTTTTTTTTGTAAAATGTTTTTCGTAATAAATTTATTATTATTATTATTATTATTCTCAGTAATTTTAAAATTGGTGAAAACACAACCTATCGCAGGGGACTTCGTTACATCACACCGAATAAATACTGTACCACGATTATTTAAAATTAAAACTATTTCACATACAAAAGTGAAATGTATAATGTATAACGGATTCATCACTCATCTTGAAGAGATTGAGGCTGTACGTGATACAAAGACATGTAAGTAGGTACAACAATTGTACATGCATACATCAAACGCTAACCAGCTCAGCCAAGTCTTATACAGAAGAGATCGCTTTAACTAGCATAACATTATATTAATTTAAGTTTTTGCCATATTTGTGAATGAGAGGAACTAATTTGAAACAGTTAAACGTTGGTAATTTAGTGAGACACGGATGCGAAAAGCAATTATGTGAAGTAATAATTATTGTAATTTGCGGTGTTATAGAACTATTTTGTTGAGTTTTGTTTTAAAAGCACTTGATAAACTATTCATAGTTTTGAAGAAATGAGGCTAGGTATAAAATGTAATTATTTATAATATATGTAAGTAGTAGTAGTGTTATTGTAAATAACTATCGGTGTCTTGAATTATTTTCTTTTCAAAAAGATCTGTTAATTTAAATGTAGTGTCTAACTCAGTTTATGGTAAGCGGTTTAAGAATTTATACAGCATAATTATTTAGACTATTGATTAAGTTAGTATTGATTAAAAATAAATTAAAATAATATGCTGTAACTTCATAAATATCTAAATATATTTTTTTATAATAGTAACTACGCGGACGGTCAAATGTGCCGGCAGAAATATATCTACTCTACATTTTTGCCAGGAATTTTCACATAATGTGGAAAAGTATTAATTTTTTGACTGACGCTTGTAGGACTCGCAGTTACTCAAATAATTTCGATATAGGTACTTATTTTAAAACCTTTTAATATTTTATGGCATCGGAAATTAGTTATTTAATTATTCGTTAAGACTAGATATTAGGCAATACTTAGTTAAAATATATTCTAGTTTATCTCCGGATGCAAGGCAGACAGAATACTATTAATGCATAAGTTATATATTATACCTAATAATTACCGAACAAAATATTTTAAATTGACGAAGTGAGGTCACACGAGTCACAACTCACAAGGAAGTTCCAAATTATTAAAGAATTGTCGAATACAAAATATTTACTCAACTGGGTTATAAATTGTACGAGAAGAAGACTTAATTTGTAATTATAAATCTATAATTTATAAATAAATGAATAATTAAGAAATACATTTTATTTCGTGAAATATACAGACACATGTGTAGGTATGTAGAGTGACGAAGGGCCTTTAAAACACCATTACTTTCGGTTTACCTTTGGATTGTAATTACTTGGTAACTAGCTGTCCCGCGCAACTTCGTATGCGTAAATTTTCCCCGTTTTTGCAACATTTCTCGTCGCTGCTCCGCTCCTATTAGTCGTAGCGCGATGTTATATAGCCTATAGCTTTCCTCGATAAATGGGCTATCCAACAAAAAAATAATTTTTCAAATCGGACCAGTAGTTCCTGAGATTAGCGCGTTTAAACACACAAACAAACAAACTCTTCCGCTTTATAATATTAGTATAGATATAGGTACAAAGAACCATGTCCAGTAAGATATATTTTTGTATCGAATTACCTGTAGTTTTTTTAACCCTTCGCCTCTGTGGTACATACTCGTATATCTATACTAATATTATAAAGCTGAAGAAATTGTTTGTTTGTTTGAACGCGATAATCTCGGGAACTACTGGTCTAAATTTAATAAATATTTTACTGTTGGATAGCCCATTTACCGAGGAAGGCTATATGCTATAAAACATCACGCTACAACCAATAGAAGCGGAGCAGCATTAAAAAATGTTGCAAAAACGGGGTAAATTTACGAAGACGAAGTTGCGCGGGTCAGCTAGTATTATATAATGTTGTGTATGTTCATGTGTATAGCAAACACACATACGACGTTGTTTTTATGTCACGCTCAATTTTAAAAGATCATATCTCAAAATTAAATATAAAAGTAGTAATTTAAAACGATTATCTTAACTCAGTTTGGGAGAGTAACATCAAAGTTGTGTAGGTAGGAGTCAAATTGATTTGAAACAAGATTAAAAGATTTGAGCGGATCAAAAACCTTTGATATCTTAGTCCTTTAACTTACCGTGGTCAACACATAAAAATTCCTTAGTATTTATGTTGGTACAACTGTTTTTATTATTATTTTTACGAGTCAATGTCGTTCCGGACGAAACCATAGTTGTTGCACCATTTATTGTGATGCCTTACTTTGTAGTTAACGTTAATTTATATTTTAATACAATGTGCATTAAATGTATTGAACTGCATTGCTGTTTGTCAAGTCAAATCAGATTTATTGAATTTTTTATATAAATAGCTGGTTGTGTGACGTCATGACTTACGTAGGTACCTGCATACTTAGGTACTACTTAGGAATTGATTTTTCAGTGGTTTCACAAGTAGAAATAACTAGTAGGTAATATGTGGCTGACTACTTCATTGTCAAAATCAAGCGTACCCACCCAGGGGGTCGATGGGAGAGATTTTGGAGTTTTACCGTGCATCCCCATTGATAGAATCAAACAAGACTGACTCCCTTCTATAAAAAATATACTACGTCCCATACGGTGAGAATAATCAGTCAAAAATATTAATTTACACATTCTATAAAATATTTCTAAAGGAATACCCAAAAGAACAAAAGTTACTTAATTGGGTAATAAACTCCTCCCATTTACATAAATTAAATAGAAGATCTTATATAAATACATTTTCTATTTCCTCAAAAATGTTTTGTACTAAGAGTGCATAACAGTGATATCATGTTAAGAGCGCCATCTATGTGTTCGTTGGTAAATTAATAGGTGATATACTTATTTAGAAAACCATTTTTAATTAAGTTCGCATTCTTGTGTTTTATAAAATTAAATATAATTTTAATTACTTTTATTTTAGAAAAAAAACTAATACATAATAATAAAAAAACAACATGATTAAGTTTACAATTACTGAGTATAGTCATAAAATAGTTTTACTTTAAATAATTCATTGTTTAAATATTCCAACAATAAAACGTGAATATTAAATCATAGATTATTATTGTTGTTACTAAGCGCTAGTACCTATTGGTTGTTTGTTACGCCACGCGTTTCCATTCCACGCTCCACTCTACTGTTGTGTTGTGTTGTGTCACGATGTCGAACGAACTCTAGTGCTCAGTCAAGAACGTTCGTTAACCGCGCGCGTCATTCACAACATGTACTAGTGCCCCCATCTAGCGGTCAATGTCGACATGACGTAGCTAAACGACCGAGTTCCAGCGTTTTATAAGAGATGGCGCTGATAGTACAATTTAACAAAAGTGTGTGGGCTATGATTTAGCAACCTAAAATAATTTATTAAGATCATAATAGGTATTTGTTACTTTTGTATATTTTTATATATAAAAGTATACAAATACCTAATAGATCTTGTTTTTTTTTGTCGCAATGATTATATGAATTATAACACACATTCTATTAAGGCAGAATGTAAGAAACCTACCTTTACCAATAAGTAGGTAGGTACCTATAGTACCTATTTAATTTTTTCAGCAAAAATAGGTATTTTAGTACTGTATTTGAAACTTACACGCGATTAATTAAACTCTCATGAATCACTTGCACGTAAGATTTTAGTTAGTGGTTATTTAGCTATTATTCATGTGACCTCATTTTTAAACCAGTGCATGCTTCTAATTTTACAGTTGGTAACTTCGAATAATAATATTTACACCATTAAAAAAAATCTTACACAACCAATCTGATGCAATTTTAACAGTTAGTAAAAACATTTTATGCAAAAGTACCTATTGCATCTTTGAGCTTGTGAAACACTGCCGATTCGATACACCTGTCACTGGAGACTAGCACTCGCATTTTAATAGGTTAAGTATTTCAACATAATTTGTGTAGGTATTTTAATAAAATATGAAAATAAATCCTGTCTTACTTTCTCAAGTGTCAGTAAAATACCTATTTACCCTTATTTTGCCTAAACATTTGTAATTTGCCTTACTTGCCTAAGTAAGGCAAATTACAAATGTGTAGGCAAAATAAGGTTAATTACCTACTAAGGCACACGACAACCATGAACCAAGTGTAACAACTGGCTACTTGAAATTAGCAACGTTTGAAAGTGATCTCATCGTAATCCGGTCATTACTCATTGGCCGTCGGTAGCAATCAAACTGGCTGTTCACACCGCTACGCAATGAAGATAGACAAGACAAAAGAATGGCGCCTTTTTTAGGGCTCCGTAGGCAAAATGGCAAAACGGAACCCTTATAGTTTATCCACGTCCGTCCGTCCGCAGCTTAGCTCAGAGAGTGTTAGTGCTAGGAGGCTGTCATTTTGCAAAAATACACATATTATTTATGCCAACAAAGTGAAAGAAACCTTGAAAAACAGTTTTGTTTGAAGGCACCTCCCCTATAGGTATGTAAAGTGGGTATGTGATGTTTGTTCTTACCATCGTGTGGAGTATCATTAGATAGGTCTTTTAAAAACGTTTAAGGGTTGTAAAGACTTTTTTTTATATTTAGGGATCCGTTTGTAAAATATTAAGCTTT
This sequence comes from Herminia tarsipennalis, assembly GCA_945859575.2. Lineage (NCBI taxonomy): Eukaryota > Metazoa > Arthropoda > Insecta > Lepidoptera > Erebidae > Herminia > Herminia tarsipennalis. The sequence continues at coordinate 16,746,647 of OX243840.2, forward strand.
AAAGAGCAAATTTTTGTGAGAGTCAAGTATCCCCGCCCCCTGCCAGCTAAATAGTTAATGTTGGGTATGTCAAGAAAATCACGGTAGTAGTATATGCAGTTAAATTAAAAGAGAAACTATCACAGCTAAGTATGCTTTGGTATTAGGCTTGTCGAATAATCTATACTAATATTATAAAGCGGAAGAGTTTGTTTGTTTGTTTAAACGCGCTAATCTCAGGAACTACTGGTCCGATTTGAAAAAAAAATTTTTGTTAGATGGCCCATTTATCGAGGAAGGCTATAGGCTATATAACATCGCGCTACGACTAATAGGAGCGGAGTAGCGACGAGAAATGTTTCAAAAACGGGGAAAATTTACGCATACGAAGTTGCGCGGGACAGCTAGTCAATTATAAAATAATGCTCCTAATTATATGTACACTGTCAGTGTAATTTGCCTTACTTGCCTAAGTAAGGCAAATTACAAATGTGTAGGCAAAATAAGGTTAAGTACCTACTAAGGCACACGACAGCCATGAACCAAGTGTAACAACTGGCTGCTTGAAATTAGCAACGTTTGAAAGTGATCTCATCGTAATCCGGTCATGTCAATGAAGATAGACAAGACAAAAGAATGGCGCCATTTTTAGGGCTCCGTAGGCAAAATGTCAAAACGGAACCCTTATAGTTTATCCATGTCCGTCCGACAGCAGCTTAGCTCAGAGAGTGTTAGTGCTAGGAGGCTGTCATTTTGCAAGAATACACATATTACTTATGCCAACAAAGTGAAAGAAATCTTGAAAAACAGTTTCGTTTGAGGGCACCTCCCCTATAGGTATGTAAAGTAAAGTGGGTATGTGATGTTTGTTCTTACCATCGTGTGGGGTATCATTAGATAGGTCTTTTAAAAACGTTTAGGGGTTGTGAACACTTTTTTTATATTTAGGGATCCGTTTGTGAAATATTAAGCTTTAAAGAGCAAATTTTTGTTAGAGTCAAGTATCCCCGCCCCCCTGCCAGCTAAATAGTTGATGTTGGGTATGTCAAGAAAATCACGGTAGTAGTATATGCAGTTAAATTAAAAGAGAAACTATCACAGCTAAGTAGGCTTTACAGGTTTACGAGTAACAGCTGATCAAATGAGAAGTAACAAAATTTTCGTACAAAACCATTAAAAAATATTATTAAGTAGGTAAGTATGAAACAAAAACAACAGAAAACCCACTTCATAAGCCATAACAAACTTTATTTGGATGGGGAGGGAGGAATATGAAATCCTAAATTGTGCGCGGCCCGACATGCGCTTGCCCGGTTTTTAAATTTTAACTTTGGCATTTCATACTCAATTTAAAGACTAGACAGTTAATTTAATAATACGCAATTTTAACAATTATTAAAATATCGTCTGAACTGTTTATTAACATGTAGGTATAAACTGATACAGCCTATACCAGCAAATTTCTAGAATATAATTATCATTAGATAAAATGATAGGGTTCAGGAGTCACAGATAAAGAAGTGCTATTAGCCATTCCATTACACACTTGGCAGCAAAGGCCCGCGAACTGCCTCAATAAGTGTGACAAAATTTAAATGAGGGTATTTTGAGGTGATGTCATTCACGAACCGGTATTACCCGTTTCAAATCGTATCCTGATTTTATTTTCCCTTTGAGGCTAATGGTATTAGGCTTGTCGAATAATCAATTATAAAATAATGCTCCTAATTATATGTACACTGTCAGTGTAGCTGCTGCCTCTGTGGCGCGGTGGGAGTGTGTTCGACTGCTATGCAAGAGGTCGTGGGTTCGATTCCCACGCGGGACACCACTTTGTGTGATACACAAATTGTTGTTCAGAGTCTGGATGTACTTTGTGTCCGTGACTTGTATGCTTGTAAAGTCCCCCGCGACAGAGGGCTTGTACCCTACTGCGGGAGTCGTATTTTCTAAACTTTTCAACTTTCTTTTTTCAGTTCTAATGTATTAGTAAATAAAATATGTTGTAGTTTTATGACTTAAGTTCATTAACATCATTTTACCAATTGGTTACATTAATCACGGGTTTATACCAGCGTCACGTCTGAACTTTGATTTGAGATAAAAATATAAAACAAGTTTAAGACACTAGAAGTTAATTTTAATAATTTGTGTTCATATGACTGCTTCTGTGGCGCGGTGGGAAGTTATATCCTGGGTGGGTTCGATCCCCACCCAGGATAAAACTTTGTGTGATGAGCACGATGGTTTATTCTGTGTCTGGGTGTTATTTATGTTTATTATGTATGTATTTAGAAATATATAAGTACGTTTATCAGTTGTCATAGTATGGTTGCCATAGTACAAGCTCTGCTTAGTTTGGGATCAGATAGCGTTGTGTGAGTTGTCCCAAGATATTATTATATTATTATTATATCAAGTTTGTTATTTTTAAGTACTTAAAATATGGTTATCAGAGACACATTCAAGGCAAAATTTGTTAACATTTGTGGAAGTGTTATTTTTAGTTTAAAATATCGCTTGTAAAAACACATTGACGGCCAAATGAACTGATTTTATTTGGCAGCTAATGGTACTCTATCATTACGTTAAAGAGTCTTCAATTCAATGAGTTTGGTCACGGCATTCAGAGATAATCATCACCAATTCGGTCAAGTGTAATGAAGTCTTAAACGTATCAACTTGAGTTTTTTTTTTGTAATTTGTAACATAGCGTGGCATTGTATGAAGGAAGATAAGGTCAGTCGACAATAGAGGGCGCGACTATAGCATTGTGTATATCCGCGCCCTCTGTCGGCGGAGTGCCGAACAATGAGTTGAGGCAATTAGTCACCTCTTCTGGCAATTACAGCATGGTATATTTAGTATTAAATCAAGAATTCTAGGTATAATTATCTTGAATGATACTGAAGATAAAATTCGCTTGTGATGTGTCAAATTGTACATAAAATAGCATCAAGATATTCCTGACTTGTAGATAGTTATGTCGAAGTATACTTAATTTTATTGTTGGCATAGTTTTAGAGAATGTAAAAAACGATATCTTATTTAAAATAAATATAAATACTAAAGACAGTGATTATTAGGAAAGGGACAAATGATGCAGATAATGATAACATACTTTCGCAATAATAAATAAGTAGTTGCCAGCCTATAATTATGCATAGCAATATATTTTATTATTGCATCAAGCACAAAGTCAAAGCGCTGCGTCTGCGCGGAGTACAAATTATCTGTCAATTTGAATAAATTACATACCCACAGTAATCTTAGTATAATGCAATTGGAAAGTAATATCTGAGTCCTGAGTGCAGATGTCTAGTTTAAATAAGAGGGCGTATTCAGCGGCTAACCGCGACACTTTCTATTGCGATTTCACTGCGTTTTGCGGCCGGGTTAGAAGCAAGTATAGCAATTTTGGTACCTTCTACGACAAAATTACACGACCTCTCCCTTTGTTTCAAACCTGTTTAGCGTTTTTAATTTGTAGCAACATTTTTGTTTGTGTTCGCTTTTTAAATTTGATTTTGTACAGCTCAATGAACTATAGTTCTTGTTTATTATTTTCTCGTAGATAACTTTCTTCGAAGATAAAGTATTTCTTCAGCCAAATTGGTCCTAATATTAATTAAGACAACGCTTGCAACGACGGAGAATTTACAATAACAACCAGACTTGGTCTTGTTGGAGATCAAACCTCTTCGTGAATCATGGTATAATTACCATTACCACGTATTTGACTTACTTTTCTCAGCATACATTCATCGGCTTTATTACTCTAGAGATGCAATATAATGCAGCTTACCTGTAACAAGAGACACAACAATAAATACTAACTCTTTAACACAAAAGCTGAATACGTGAACATTAAAACTACAGTAAACCTAATTATCCCCACCAGTCCAATTCCCACCCAAAGAACTTTCAGTACTGAAGTAACAAATGAATACAGTATTCAACAATAGGTGTCCCTTGGCGGATAACTGCGGAGTGGATGCACATAGCTCAGTGCTTCCCAAAGGGAGATTATACCACTGGAATTGATTCTGCAGAATAGAATAGAAGTAAACAGTGCCGTTGGGATCCCCATTGTTGGACAGAACACAATGGATGAAGGACTTTTGCTCCTTTTTATACTGTTTGCGACGGATATTTATGGTTATGAGGAGTAGTTTTGAGGATGCAGAGGTGTTTAAAGTGCTGCGGGTATGTGTTTTCATACGATATATTCGCCATTTTCTGTCCATATTTGGCTATAAAGAACTATGTTGTGTGGACTTTCAGAGGGAAAATATTTAAGTTTGTATTTCGAGAATAACTTTTGATAACATTTTGCTTGAAAATGTTTGTTTGTGCGAAGTGAACAACGTTTCGGACTTTATTAAACTCTATTCTGGAGTCGTATATATGATTTATGGTCGCTATATTTTTGTCGTTAACGTTGTTATCTGTCGCATATGTAACATAAGCTAATTCTGCTTTGCCATTCTGATATATCATATTCTAGAACGAAATGTTTTATTCTCTTGGCCATGTTCTACCATTTCTGAGTTGAAGGCAATATAATTAAATTTTGTGCTAATTTCTACCAGTGTTAAGGTTTTGGTTTATATTTTAGCTGCACACAGTCTAATCAAGTTGACACATCATACAAATATCCATCTATTTTCACTACTTCATCGTAGATCTGTGAAAATGACAGTTCAGTTAGCTACTATTTTCACAACCGCTGTAATTTCTGTCTACCGTCAAACATTATATTATTTGTTTTGGTTTTATAAGTCATACAAGTACGTATTCAACTGTGTATAATTCAACAGGCGCAGGGGTCGAAACTGAATATGATAATGGCCGACCATTCAGTAGGAAGTCGCTTTGACAGCGATAGTTTAACATATGTTTATTTTTAGTGTTCTTCTGAAGTATTGGAAAAACCTTGGATTTTTTAAGTCAATTTATTATTATATTCATATAATTCACAATAAACCTAATGCAATACATTACAGAATTACCGCTAAGGTTTCGAAATAGGAAATCTTTCATATATTTTAATGGAAAAATGCTCAGACGGCTTTAACAGTTTTTCGGTATTAAAATAGTACCTACTAGAGGGCGTAAGGCGTAGTCGCAAGGCGGTAAGTTACCCTTACGAATTTACAGGATGTATTTCAGGAAAAAAATATAAGAATGTAGCATGTACCTTCATAAGGAAAATAGGTGAGTTGGGTAAGTTATTTAGGTCACCGAACTTCTGCACGATTATGTAAATGACACATGACAGAGCGTATTGTCTGCTATATTTTTTCCCTGTATTTTCAATTTGGAAAAAAAAAAAAAATAATTTAAGAAAGGTTAAGACCTTTCTTAAATTAAAATATTAAATTTTAATATAAGAAAGGTCTAAACCTTCTTTCGTAATATTAAAAAAATAATAACGCAAGCTTGGCCATAAAGTAAGTTTGTTTTTCTTTCGTTATTATTTTTTTAGAAAACGGGTCCATTGAAAAATAGATTTTTATAAATAACTAGCGGACACACGCGACTTCGTACGTGTAGATCAAATACAAATACAAATAATTTATTTACAAAAAACAGGTGGGTACAAGCTGGTATAGAAGAATGTAAAAAAGCGCTGTATTTTTACCCAAAATTGCAAATTTTTCATACACGGATAAATACTTAGTTTAAAATACATACATTATAATAACCAACACAAAATATAGAGAATTGAATTATAATGTCCTAAATTAAATGTCAAACCACTTTAAATAATGTCAAAAGAGTAAAAATTAAATGCAAAATAATTATGAGTTTATGTAAAAAAAAATATAAATAATGGGAAGCAAATAGGCATATGTCAAAAAGTAAATTATGATAAATCTAAATAAATGCCAATGATTTAATTAATTTAAAATTTATCTGTCAAATAATCTGTGACTTCATAATAACATTTTTCAATTAACAAGTTTCTTATGATGGTATCTTGACGAATGTAGAGATCCCGCGGGATAATGTATTATACATTCTACTTCATCTTGAATCATTCTATCTATTGATAAAAACTGCATTAAAATCCGTTGCGTAGTTCAAAAGATCGAAGCGCAGAGACAGCGGGAGCGAACTTTATTTTATACTATGTAAAGAAGAATAGGTGTTGTTATTCAATTTAATATATTATCTTTCGAAAAAAGAAATCAATTTGTAAATGGAAGGGCGCTTTGTTTTAAAATCGCGAGACCACCATGAAGACTGATGAGGCTTCGTTACGGTCATACTATACGTTTAGTTAATGATGATGGTATCTTGACGACTGTAGAGAAACCGCCAATCCCTCCGGCAACGGGCAAAAATTATAAGTTTAAAAAAATAAACTCTTATCATTAAGTTTTTTTTTTTATAAATACTAGGCAGAGGTAACCGAACATTCAGGCATACAATTGTCGTTTTACTGCGAAGGTCCAAACCTGCCCTTTAAATTGGTACGACCTCGATAATAATGTCCTCGTTACATCTCGTCTTTTATGGTCGTTTAAAACCCTATTATGTAAGATTTAAAGAGTTATAACCTGTCTATTGTGCATTTACAGGCAGTTTTGGAAAGGTCAGAATGATCAATTTATTCGAAGCAATTCTTCACTGCTAATATTATAATAGTTTTAAGTAGTTTTCTCATCTAAAACTAGAATAACTATGTAATTTTGAGAGGTTCAGGGCACTCCAGGGACGCTAGCCAGTTTCCTGTATTTGATAATAATATTAGTGCATTGCCGATTTTGATTTAGAAAGAGATACGCAAATTACACATTGTGGCTTCAATATTTACTGTTCCCAAGATATAACTTCAATCTATGTACTGAAAAAGACGACCTTTAGTTCCTTCAGCTCTCTGGATCTTATAAATATTGGCATGGCTATTCTAGTCTGTTCGATATTCCTGCCACTCAATTTATGATTAAAATAGTAACCTTATTTTTTATTGATTGACAATTATACGTTAGTACCTACCAACCAAAAGAGTGGGGCAAGGGTATTGTTGAACGTAGATGTGGTACGTCGGTTGCCCATCTAGGTGTACCGTTAGTTCACCCAGTTTCTCTCGTGACCCTTACATTTCGCGCTTGTTGCCTTGCCAAACGTGTGGCCATATTTATTTTACATCAATAGTGTAAGGCCTGTAAGTGTAATAATATGAATAAAATCCTACTTCTGCTGAGTTGCAGTTGCTAGTTGGTGGTACGACTTCCAAAAGTTTCAAGTCTTATTTTCGACCACAAATCTACAAAATATTCGAAATTGTAATTCATGACGTCCGAGATGAAAACTGAATAAAACTGGAGTGACCTGAATGAATAGGCAGTGGTGAATGTGACAAGAGTTAAGCTAACTTATTAAGCAATAGAAAGAAATAATTGGAACGAAGTCGGAAACATTACTTAACCATTTAAAAAAAAATATTCTGGAGGATGGTTACAATTTTTTGTTAGTTACAAAGTGTTAATTCGAAATTGTAAAAAAAATGCGGCAAATCATTCTGTCATAATTGTCAGAGCTCCTAGTATAAATACAGTAAAAGTCTTCAGAAAAAATCTTGTGCAGTGAACCTTTCACAGGCAGAATAAAATTAAAATATTGGTTATATTGCCATCACCTCAACAACAACAAGAAAAAATGACAACCGATCCCGATAACACAGATCTAAACAAACCTCCTTACAATTCATCAATGCTTTCAGTAAACGTTTTCGAACGATTCAAATTACGTCAGTTTGCATCGTGAACGTTCGATGTTGTCTGCAAGCGGTCCGAATGCCCTTGAATAAGGATGAGCTGTTCAACTCATATGTTATGTATGCGCACTGCAATCGCCCTCCCTGCAACCTATCTCGTCGCACTGCGATCTCGATTTACTTATTTTGTAATTTAATTGCTTTACCTATACTTTTAACTGTTTTAGAGTTCCGTAGGTACTTCGAAGTGTTCATAGAAATCTTCGTGAACACTTCATCTTCCCTAAATAAAAAAAAACATTGTACAGAAGGTATTGTCCAGGTGGGCGGAAATCCAACACGATTGGAGAGATTAGGCGAAAGATAGACACGGAGGAGTGCGACATTTTTAGAAAATTGTAAACCATATGTGGTAGGTCTAAGCCATTAACTGTCTTGGGGGATACCATCACAGTTTCACTTATTCTGGGCCGCGAAAGTGCAACCAACTGTCCAAACTCCTCTCCAATCTACCGCAGTTTTTAAGAAATTTTACTACATACTCAATAGTTTATTATAGAATAACGTTACTCCGATCCTAAACGTTTGTAACGATTTTATAGCCAATTTAGGTGATTGTTTATTATTCTGTTTATTATATTTTTGATATCTTATCGTATTCAAACAAAGTATTTTTCAGATTAGACTACGATTAGAAGTAAAAACAAACAGTTAAAACTCCACGTAATTACCGTGCAGAAACTGGATGTTGTTTGCGCGAATGTTTGTACCTACTGACATGAATTTATTTGTGCATCTTGTGCAATTTTAAACACGGTAGAACTAATTGTTATTCATCCGTTCGACGTCAAATAGCCGTGCACCGTTCATTCGATGTATTGTGACGAATATTGTTTTTCAATTCAAGCTGTCAACGTCATACCATCAGTTTTAGAGGCTTATCAATGGTGAAATATTCAAAATGCTCTCTTTCTGAATAGGAAATCAGTTTTGAGCGTTGTGTAACGTTTTTTAAAAGAACCGTTTTGTAAACGTGTGATGCCTGTTTTGATATCGGAAGCTAAATATTATAAGAAATTCAATATTTGATCGGAAGAGTAACGGTAGTTCGTTATATTTGATTTAGTTTTCAGTTGCTTTTTAAATTGGAGCCTTGAAGCCACGTTTTCTATTATGAAGTCTAGACAAGGTTTGTTGTAGAATATAGCAGCATATTGCGTCTGCAATTGTAAGAACTATTTACTTGCGAGATGTACTTATACGTACTAGTCCAGATCTGGGGTGCTATTCTAAAAACACACGCAAACAGACGTCAAATTTTTCCCCACAAAGTTGAAGTTTCATTGCTGCGACAGACTTGAGTGGAAGACTGTATATTTAGAGAATAGAACCGCTGAGCTAATACCACAGAGGTTGTAGTGCATCGCTACACATCACGACCTTTAGGCGAACCTTAGGCGGAAGTAATTCGAGTAGCCAATGAAGCCTTACAAGTCATTACAGTTTACAACACTGACGTTATTCTGCTACATGTTACATGCAAGCAAATATATTCGCTATTCTTTATCTCTATGGGTGTATTTCGTGTGCACATGCGCTTTCGGTTCTTAGTTTACGAGTAAGCTAGGTGTCATGGTTGTAATCGAAAATAGACGTATTTAATTTATAGTAATTAGAAAATGTATGATTTATGGATTTCAATTTCTTTTACATTGTTGTGAAAGAGTAAGTATGGGCAAGTGGGTTTAAATCAGTATAAGTTATAGGGTATATTATGAAGGAGGCGGGCTTTTTGCCATAAATATCAAATACTTGTAAATTCTTAGTAAAGATTTTATGTGGAACTTAGAGTGAAAGGAAACATATGCATCAGTAAACTTCACTTTAATGTATTTTACGATCCTTAAGATTTTCTTCCATAAACGTAACTACTCTTTCCTTAAACGCATTTTTAACTTAAAATGGACAAAAACTGGATTTCCGAGAACCCCGAAGTTCGGGTGACATAATATTTATTTATGTATGAAAACTTGAAAATAGATTTGAAGTAATAGTATTTTTTATAGACATATCTTGCCAATTACTTTATTAATATAATAATTGCATTTTCGAAAGATAGAAAAATTTAAAGTCCAGACCCTGGAATCGAGCCCGAGACTTCCGTATAAACAAACCGGGGCCGGAATGGAACCATCTAACCGGAACATGTTACTAAACCTCAAATTCTTCTATTCTTCCTGCACGCGAGTCAGGCCTTCGCTTGCGCCATCTAGCCGATAGTTTGAGAATAATTACGGCCTTTGTTTTATGTAGTTGAATCTTAGCTATATTAGATTTGATGCCCGTAAGTATCATTAACATTTCCCATACAGGAACACAACAAATCAAAATCTGTTGCAATCCGTTGTTCTATAGCTGCATAGCACAGGAAACCAACAAATAAACTTTGCCATTTCAAATAATAATAAAAGTCATAAATATACCATTAATATAACGCCTCATATCATAACTGTCTTCACATTAATGATCTGAGTACAAATGAAGATCAATTCGCAGAATATTCGGCGCACGCAAAATAAACCGGGCTATGACCCGGCTGCTCCTCCCGGAACGACATACTGACCCATTATTGAGACAATACCAGGAAAACAGTCAAACAAATCTATCAATATTGTTATTTGGCTGATTGTGGAAGAAAACATTGTCTATATGAACTAAGAAAACCTCAATAGTACCTATTTGTAAAAAAAATTGCTCGTACGTTCGATGAACTGACCAACCACCGAATCCTCAAAAAAAATCTTTAAAATTTTCTTAAAAGTATTTCTATCGCCACAATTCACCTTAAAGTGACAGTGACAGTATGAGATTAACGACGTCTTACTACTTATATATTCAACTGTATCCCATAAGTTTTTTTTTCTTTTTTTTTTTTAACAAAAAAAACCCATAAGTGATTAAATTAAAAAGAATTTTGATGATGCGTTGATTAAAACTTAATAACTAGGGCAGGAAATATGTCATTTACCATATTTTCGTTTCTTACGAATCCAATTAGTAAGTCAAAGTTTTTATTAAGCATGTAATACATATCAATCCATATGATATCCCACAGCTGGGCACGAGTCTCCTCAGGGAAACCTACATATTATAGATCCTAGGGGTAATTGCCTTAATAGTCACGCTAGGCGAGCGGGTTGGAGATCGCAGTAATGAGGACGCTGCTGCCCATCCTCCGCTATGAAATTTTTCTTTCCCTTGTCGCCGTGACAACACCCATGGAAAGAGATGGGATGGTATTATTCTTAAGGTCTTAATACATTTGTCTTTAATATAAGCTCATCAATAAAACTCTTTCCAATTCCCTTTTTGCAAACAAATCAAAGCATACCCAAAGCGTTAGAAGTCGCGCTCAAAAGCTGGCATTTTCTTCATAAAACTATACTACAGAGGAGACAGCTTTAAGAAACATTCCTTACTTTATATTAAAAGAGATGTGTCATGAGAAAATGTGGAGTCTTGCTGTAGATAGAGTCGTGCAATGTCATCTTGTCGCCGGCTTATTTCTTTCTCGAGATAAAATCAATTTTACTGCAGTACGTATCAGACTGCTGTTTATTGTGCTCTTAGAAAAATATATTACATACGAGAATATTGTGACGCATCGATTATTTTGCTGTCGTCTGCAAAGTTTGAAGTGATATTACGTGCGAAGTGTAAGCATTGAAGTAGAAAGAAAAATGAAAAATATTTTTTTTTATTTTTCCAGGCTTTCTGTAATCTGTGTAACAAAATTGAAGACGATTATGATGATGAATTGAAAAACACACGTTGTTTCAGTTTACAAAGGCTCACCTCTTCATACAACATTTTGTTTCATGTAGTCGGTAAGAAAAATCTATAGTGTAAGAAATCAGTAAATTAACAATGAAACAATAAGGTAAAATAATAGTAGTATTTTAACAAGCAATCCGCCTGATATATAAAATAAATACAGGACGTAGCTCATGGTTTTATGAACTGTTTTTGAGTTGAACCAAAAATACAAAACACAATACTCTATTATTAAAAAGTTTGTCCAAAAATAACATAACCCGACAAAATTAAATACCTCCACGTCAGAGCTACATTTAATAACAATTACGGTACTTGAAGTACACAAAGCTACGCACTCGTGTAGCCTGGTTATACGAACTAGGGCACGGAGGCTGTGCCGGCCCAATTCGACGTGGGTCATACCCTGACCTACCCCACGACCCACTTATGAAAGCTAGTCGATGGATTTCAGAAGATGGGCCGCTGTTCAACTTTGTACCACGCATGTGCGTTTTCATTTCGATCGGGTTATAACGCTTTTGAAATAAAGACTTGAGTTGTAATTCCATTGTAATAAGTTTTCTACTGTGTTATTGTAATTGGTTTGTTTGTGAATCAAAACGTGCTAAAGTTTTTCGAAATTTACGGCGATGTCTTTAACTATGAAATACGTTTTTGGACAAAATATATACAGCCATCATAAACATCTAAAAAATCGGGCAAGTGCATGTCGGGCCACGCATATTGCAGGGTTCCGTAGCCCCCTTCATCCGAATAATGCGGCTTATGAAGTGGGTTTTCTGCTGTTTTTGTTCCATACTTACAACGTTATACCTACAAAATAATAATTTTCAATGGAGTTTGTATGAAATTTTGTTACTTCTCATTTGATCAGCTGTTACTCGTTAACTTGTAAAGCCTTCTTAGCTGTGATAGTTTTCCTTTTAATTTCACTATATTATACTACTACCGTGATTTTTTTCACATACTTAACATCAACCATTTACATTTAGCTGGCAGGGGGGGCCTTCAATGCTGACTCTAACAAAAATAAATCTTAAGATGTTTTTCAAGATTTTATGTGTTTCTTTCACTTTGTCGGCGTAAGTAATATGTGTATCCATGCAAAATTACAGCCTTCTACCACTAACAGTCTCTGAGCAAAGGTGCGGACGGACGGACGGACAGACGTGGCGAAACTATAACGGTTGCGTTTTGCCATTTTGGCTACGGAACTCTAAAAAAGAGGCTTTATAATTCTGCGTGTCTGTAGCTCTAAAAATAATGATTGCTTTCGAAAATAGAAGTAAAAAAAGTAAAAGTTGTTATAAACAGAATAACTCTAAGCTTTGTCTTATGATGTCTCGTCTGCCGTTATGAAGATCATAAGGTATTTTCGTGTATGCAGAGATGCAATATCAATGATCACGCTAGCTTGTTTTATAGTAACCAGAAGAAAACACAAGAGCTATGTCTAATGATGTCTGTTTTGCGGTTATAGGGAGATCATAGGGGCTTTTCGTGAATGCAGAGATTCAATATCACGGGTCACGCTAGCTTATTTTATAATAAGTACCTACCTACAAGAAAGTCCAAGTTAGACTGGACTGAGTAAATATAGGCGGCAAAGCTCGAGGGAGACAATGTAGTTGACTTTAATAACAGTAGTTGTGTCTATGTACGTGTTGTTATTATAGACCTGAAGAAAAGAGACAGGTATTGGCCGCACAGTCACGTTGTCTCTTTCCAGAGAGCGGTAAATTTTGCACGCCTGTTGTTCGGGCCAGTCTTTATGTCTATGGAACAATATAATGGTTTTTTTTCTTTTTTAAAGTTCAGTATTTTACCATAGAGTCCCTAACGACTCTGGTTAGCTGGCTGACTTAAAAAAGAGATATGTTGTTAAAACGCTTAGCACGCAACTGAGTCGGTCACGACCACAACGTGTAGGTACCCTAATGGCTGCCTTAAGGACAATGTAGACGAGACACGATTCGTAAGCGGTTTGGTATTGCTCTTTAAATTTTATTTGTTTTGTAATATCAGTCTTATGAGGGTACAAATAAAATCTACGATTTTAATAAAGTCAGACTAGATTCGTTATTAAACCGTAAAATTTATAAAATGCAATGTAGATATTTTTCTGCTTTTTACCAGACTGCAAGGAAGGGTTATATTTTTCGCGCGTATCTTGTATGTATGTAATATTCTTTTTCAGCTCATTTGTTAACTGTTTTGTTGTTATTATATGTACAGATACAAGGGTAGAGGGAAAAGTATTCGGCCTGACACAGATCCATTCAATTATTAAAATTAAATCTGCCTACATTAATTAGGTCAGTTCCGACTAGTTAACTGTGCGAAGTTCGAAACGTGTGCAATAATTTGTTATTATTTAAAAAAATAATATTATTTAATATAACATTGAAAGCAATAAGTTAGATTACGAAATCCAAACTAAATTATAAATGTGACAGTAACTTGTGTGTTACATTTTCACGGTTATACTCGTACCACTGAACCAATTTTGATGAAATTTGGTATGGAGATAGCTTAAGACCCGGGTAAGGACATAGGATTTTTAACACGATAACGAACACCCACGTGGGCGAAGCTAGTACTTTATAAAGATGTGTTCTATTAAAATTGATAGGAACTATGTAAAAAATTCTGTATACAGACATCCACTGCCTCTGTGGCGCGGTGGGAGTGTATCCAACTGCTACACGCAAGAGGTCGTGGGTTCGATCCCCACCCAGGATAAAACTTTGTGTGATGAGCACGATGGTCTATTCTGTGTCTGGGTGTTATTTATCTATAATATGTATGTATTTAGAAATATATAAGTATGTTTATCAGTTGTCTGGTTTCCATAGTACAAGCTCTGCTTAGTTTGGGATTAGATAGCGTTGTGTGAGTTGTCCAAAGATATTAATATAGTCTTCGTGTCAGATGACTGCCCAGTGTTCAGAGTACGCTTTTAGCACTACCCCATAATTTTAAAGTGTAGTCAACTACCAAACTATACTTTCAATGATGAGTAGGTATACTAAATTAAGGATTGAAGTCCTGAGGTTTTCTTCCTTCCTTTTAAAAGACGTCCTTCCTTTTCGTACAGCGTATGCTATCTTTTATTTTTTATGTGCCTAACAGTGCCCAATTACTGCACGTTGTTTGCTCATGACGTTGCAACTGCCAGCCGTTGCCAATTTCCTGTATCGTGTGCACGGGGGCCTAATGTGCAATTTGGTAGAAGTTAACACCATTAGACTGGAAGTAGCATTCGTGACTACTAAGCTATAGAAGCATTGTATCGCCGTATCGTATAGGTGTAGATAAAGCGAGAAAAAGTATCTTTAGTAAAAGTAAAATGGCTATTAGCTATGTTTAAAAAGGCATAATGGTTATAGGATCGTGCTTTAATGTCAAATTTATTCTTGCTTTTGTTTTGTTGGAAGCTGTTTTATTTTAAACTAGCTGACCCGCGCAACTTCGTATGCGTCAATTTTTCCCGTTTTTGGAACATTTTTCATTGTTGCTCCGCTCCTATTGGTCGTAGCGTGATGTTATATAGCTTTTAGCCTTCCTCGATAAATGAGCCCAGCAGAAAAAGATTTTTTCAATTCATACTCGTAGTTCCTGATATTACCGCGTTCAAACAAACATGCAAACTCTTCAGCTTTACAATATTAGTATAGATGATGGTCATAGTACCTTAGCCTTTTTAGGTAAACTAATCTTATTGTTCAATATCATATAAATCTTGATATAGTAATGACGACGTAGGACAGAAAGTTTTGGTGAAATTTCAGCATCGTAGGTACAGCTTATGTAATGTGTTTGCATCTTCCATAGTGCAAAATCCTATCTTATAGCATAGATTAAGCATTTTCTATTTTATTAATAATAAATAATTAATCCAATAATTAAAATATTGCTACATTTAAGTAAATTAGATTTAAATAAAATTTAGGTAGGTAGAAGCGCTCAAAACCTTTTATGTATATTTGTTGTATTTAACCAAATCTTTGTATAATTTTCACGAATGACTCTAGACTCTGGAGTCATTCGTGAAAATGACTTACCCCACCGGTCAGGTGGGCTAAATCAAATTCTGCGACCTGAATTGAATACATCATTGCAGCCCCTATGTCAAAGTGTAACACATATAATTTTGTTGTTTATTTTTCTGATAAATTTGACAACTGCTGTCACAGAAAGAGTCAATACATTCCATTAAAACTTAGAGCTTCGGGTTAACTGATTTTGGCATTACTCCAAAATCAAAATAAATGAGGCTATTTCTGTCCGTTTCTTCCAACTAGTAACGATTAGTTTGTGGAAACAGTTAAAACTTAATTCTTAAACGCTGGAATTTAGATATTAGTATCCAAATATAATCTCAAACTCTTGTACAGTATCGTTCTATCCGTAAAGGATATTTCTGTAGCCAGAAAGTACAAAGGACTAAGAATAGTTTAGATATTTATATCCGCCTTTTGTACAGCCATTATTGATTATACGAATTGTATATTCAAAGGAAACCAAGAGGAAAATAGTCTAATATTCGGTAATACCTTCGTCGATTATACTGATCTCAATATTGTACTGAAATACATGTGATGGCTTAATACATGTATTGTGATGGCTTTGAGGATTTGATTTCGTAATTGTCATACAAAACTTATTTGTACAAATCAACACTTTTGAATGAAAGTTGTGAAATTAAATCTCAAGTTTACGTTAGATACCTACGCGCAACTTCGTCTGCGTAAATTTTCCCGGTTTTTGCAACATTTTTCATTGCTGCTCCGCTCCTATTGGTCGTATCGTGATGTTATGTAGCTTATAGCCTTCCTCAATAAATGGGCTATCTAACAGTAAAATATTTTTTCAATTCGGACTAGTAGTTCCTGAGATTACCGCGTTCAAACAAACAAACTCTTCAGCTTTATAATATTAGTATAGATTTACAAAATCATGAGGTAATTATTAATAATGATAGATCATTATTAATAATTTTAAATTAATCACTATTAGCGTAACTAATGCAATATAATGAATAAGTTATCTGTATCAAAGCCTTTGTGATGATGACCCGATAATCTAATGTTAATTCGATTTCTAATCAATGGGCGCCAATTTGCCAAATATTACTTATCCTTTAACCAAACTAGTTATAACATGATTTAGAACCGCCCATTTCGCCTCTAAGGTGAAGGCGAGCATATAGGACTCTTAAAAACCAATCGTCCTGACCTTAGGCATAAGGGGCACTCGTGAAGTCTTAAACTTTCCTACAGACAGTATCTACAGTGAACTCAGCACTGTCCTATAAAGCTATAATAAATTGTCCCTTTATCCATTTATTAAGCGTCCAATTTGAAACAAATTTCTAAGAAGATATTGTTGGAGAACTTTTCCTGAATCCTTTAAGTCGTCGTAATCCAAATTCTTATTGAATAAGTGCTTTCTTTTGTACTTTAGACTCAAAATAAATTGAGACTCTGAAACCTTTTCATGTTTCTAACAATTTACGCATTCTTTTAGTATAATAACATATGCTTAACGAAATTGATTGAAGTACCTACTCGTACATGTACGCATCGCTGAAGAATTCCATCACATTAATTGTGAGAATATAAAAAGAAAATATAAAAATAAAATTTGAAATATGTTCACTAACGTAATTGATATGATATTACAATTAAGTAGGTAAGTAAATGATATAATACATTATGGTATGTATGTACTACCTATTGTTGTTAGTATAGTAAAGTCTACTGATTTGAAATTCTATTGTAAGCCTTAGTTCCTGTAAACTTTAGGTACAAAATCCAGAAAATGGTGTACCTTATGTAAGATAATCGCGAAAACAGGACTTCGACGATGACAAGGACCAAAATCTTAGGACAGTTATTGCAAAATAATGGATTACAGAACCAGTGGCGGCGTTAGGCGTCGTCAAACGTCTCGCACAAACAATTTTCACGTTACAAATGCAATTAAGAGTCTCCCTCTCGTCGCGCTACCTACTCAGACGGTATTGGGGGTAAAGATCTCTCTCCAACCTAGACAGGGCCTTGATAAGTTGATGTCGGACGCTTGTATTCTGCCTGGCGCCGCCACTGTCCAGGACGATTGCAAATAAAGGATCTAAGGATAATTGCAAAAGAGAGTGTACCTAATAGATATAACTGATAGACATACTTATATATTTCTAAATACATACATATTATAAATAAATAACACCTAGACACAATATAAACCATCGTGCTCATCACACAAAGTTTTAGCCTGGGCCCATCCAGGATAAAACTTGATCGAACCTACGCCCTCTTGCGTAGCAGTCGGATACACTCCCACCGCGCCACAGAGGCAGTCTAAATTAATTTATACTAGTTATTACTGGATTGGGATGCGTCATAAAGTGCATAATTAAAATTAACATGCTTACTTTATTCGACATTGCCCTGGTTATTATTGAAGCTCAAAAACATGTATGATGTTTGTAATCATGTCCAACAAACTAAGCTGAAAGTAATTACACGGATGGGTGCCCGCAAATAAACAATACGATGAATTGTCTTCTATTATGTGTGCGACAACATTATGCATGATATTAATGTGTGTGTGTTACGATTGTCATCCTACATACATATAAGTTGAATTGTATTCATATAAAGGTCTTTCAATGTTGGGTATAAGGTTGTCACTGCTACGAGCACCTATATACAATCACTGGGATTCAATTAATTTACTTACTGATTTGTTATGTTTTGTATTTTTCAAGTGAACTTCTTTAGCGGCGTTGTGCACTTTTGGGATGGGTAAAAAATGTTAAACTCGCGTCAGGACACGTGACCTGACAGAAAATTCGTAAGACGGAGGGAGAGCTATGAAAAACTGCTATAATAACATCAGAATACGAAAGTAAATTTCGCCACCATCTACAATGTTAGCTATAAGTTCAGGTGAGAAATCGGGCGGTCCAGAAACCAGAAGGCCCCAGTTCGAGTCCGAGTAACGATTATTTTTTTCCTTTTTTTATTTTAATTTTTGATTTTTAATTTGTGATTTATTATTTCATATTTTTTTATTATCATGTCAGTAAGATCGAAAAATATTATTTAAATTTCATCAGAATGTAATATAATGTTCAAGTTTTCACTCCCGAAGTACAACCCGTTGTGCAACTGCGATAGGTTGATGATGAGAATGAACTGCAGCTGATGACTTAGTATAAAAGTGTAAAATGAATGACCTAATAATCAATTAAGGTTATAAAAACATTGGACGTTTGAAAACTCCCAATCCCTATTTATTAAACGCATTTTATAATATAAGGATAAGAAAGTAACATGGTTTTATCGTAAAGACATTACAGTACTGACAGATACTATCAGAGCCAAGCGTTAAGCTGCGGAAAATTTTCCAAAAGCACTTCGATGAACCACAAAACCAATTCAAATCAAAGACTTGCGATCTATTTGTGACCGCAAGAGATCGAAGGGATTCACGTAAAAATAATATTATAATGTAAATATGTCAGCCCTATTATATAGTGCAATTGTTCACGCATCAATTCCGCGCACGATCCCCTACAATGGAATTTGTCGGCATCGTTTGTTATGCGCGCGCGCACATTATTCGCACTTCGGTTTGCACCCACGCGTCACATCTCTAACACTTTACTGCTACATATAAATTACATTTTATTGTCAAATGTATAAATAATCATTTATTTTGAATGATGTCAATAGGATACTAATTCTTGATGAATGTCTACTTTATTGCAATTTTCTTTTCTTTTTTTATACCGTATTTGTTAAAGCAGCCTCAGACTGCCCTATGATTGGATGATCAGTCTACAGTAGTCAATGTATACAGTATGATGAACACTAGTAGGGCTTGCAATTAAACACTGTGTTCTGAACTCAGTGACTTGATCGACGAACTTTATTTAGGTTTATACAGTTTTATAGTAGGTTTTAAAAACAAACTATATTTTGAATATAAAATTGCATAGTACCTACCATCTATGATCTATTTACAAAAAGAAAAATAGTATAAATTGGTCATAAACAGAGTTAAGATTGTTATTGACACTTTCTTATGTTTATTTTAAATAATTCTACGGGAAAGCCCCAGCGGTTTAGGCGTGATCACGTAACAGACAGACTGACAGAGTTACAATATTTGTAATATTTTGGATTAGTAGAAAGATGGATTCCACGTTCGTTATTTTTTGTTTTCTCTCCATACATAATTTAAGTTTACATTATTAAAGTGCTTAAAGAAACATTATATCATGTACTATTTTGCGATGTTAAAATATTTGCATCAAAGTAAAGTAGGTGAACGCCAGATGCCTTAAGATTTATTCTCTAAAATTCTTTCACAATAATTGTGACCTATTTCTTATGAAGCGTCTCATTTTAAAAGTGTTTTTTTGGTGTCAGAAAAATCTATTAAATTAATGTTTTCTGAAAGTATTACGTACGTTAATATGTTTGTATTCTTTGTACTTGTTTTTAATTTCAGAAACTTTTCACCATCAATGGTTTTATGTGTGTGTTTTGAATATTTGATATGATTAAACAAACAAAAAAGTGTGTTGAACGAAGCTTGAGAAGAGAACCTAGCTACAGTAAGAGGAATCTATTTTCTAAATCTAGAGGTCATTAGAAAGTAGCAGAAAGGAAGACATTCAAAACATCCTTAACTATACTTCTATACCTACTGATATTATAAAGATGAAAGATTTTTTTTGTAAGTAACGACTAAACATAAAAACTACTGAACCGATTTCAAAAATTCTTTCACCATTAGAAAGCTACAATAACAGAGCAAACATAGGCTATATTGTCAAAAATATTAGAGATCCCTACAAAAATTACAAGAATGTAACTCAAGGTATAAAAAAACTACGATGAAGGCAGGCAGCTAGTTTATGAATAAAGAGGTTATAAGAAGGTTCGTAAGATAGTGGACAACCCTAAGCCAGATAAGCTGGCGACATAAAGAACTTCGCTGGGATGAACTGGATGCAGAAGGCGAAGGTCCGAATGTCGTGTCCTACATTGGGAGAGGCTCATATCCCGCAGTACCTAGATCGATACAGACTGATGATAATGATGAAAGTTAGTATAATCTGTGAGGGCTAAATTAACATGAAAGAATCTTCTTTAGTGGTGACTGGTTTGATATATTTCTGTATCTACCATCCATTCAAGGTTGGTAAGGCGAAACAAATAGCAATAATTTTGCTCATAATTTCATTGGAGCGTAATGCTTTTAATATTATGAACTCGCTGTTATGCAGAATATGGAAACTGAACTTCATCATGGAGTGATGATTTACGCAAAACGGCTAGCAGGAGCTGGATGCGAGAAGCCTAAGATAGAACAAAGAGGCTTGCAATTGGAGAGGGCTATGTCCAGCAGTGGACTGCGATAGACTGATGATGATGATGAACTACAGCATGTAGAAGAAGTATCTTATGTAATAGTAGATTTAAAGCTACCGCCAATATGATTAGTAATTTCATCATTCGAATAATTTGACCCTTAGATTTTTTCTTGACAGGCCTGTTGGTCTAGTGGTTATTGACCCTAACTGCTAAACCGAAGGTCGTGGGTTCGATCCACACCCAGGATAAAACTTTGTGTGATGAGCACAATTATTTATTCTGTTTCTGGGTGTAACTTGTCTATAATATGTATGTATTTAGAAATATAAAAGTTTGTTTATTAGTTGCCATTTGCCATAATACAAGCTCTGCTTAGTTTGTATCAGATGAAGTTGTGTGAGTTGTCCCAAGACATTATTATTATTAGATTTGAGAACATATTCTCCTATACTTGAAGCGTGTCTGCACAAAACCGATTTTTGTAGGACCGGAATTTCAAAAACGACCTATTTTTATTGTATTTGTTTACTTGATTGGTATTAATAACGTTTATTTCTCCCTGACAAAAAAACGGTCACCGATTCAGAATCATATGCGACCGTTAAACCTAGTCATATTTTGTTATATGACGCCACCAAATAAAAGGTTTTAGATAAGACGTGAATAGCTTCAAACAGTTAGTGATCTACTAAAATAGTGACGAATAAATTAGGAATACATCCATAATAATTCGGTTGAATTGGGACTAACCGTTACTGTTTTAAATAAAACGACACTCCCATGTAAAGTTTAGTTATGACGGATACTGAATATCTATCGGTTTTGACTTCGTAAATATTTTAAATACATTTTGTATTTCACCTTTTTAGGGATTGTATTTTGAATAAATGGTATATCCTCTTAGTGCCTAAGCATTTTTGTGTCTAATATCCACCTAATTCGTTCAGTGGATTGAGCTGAGCGTTGTATGTAGTTTTCTTTACATCCATACTTAATATTATAAATTTGAAAGTAACTCAGTCTGTCTGTTACGCTTTCACACTCAAACAGCTAAACCGATTTAAATAAAATTTGGTATGGAGATAGTTTGAATTCCGGGGAAGGGCATAGGATAGTTTTTAGCGCTATAACCGACATCCACGCGAGCGGAGCCGCGCGCGAAAGCTAGTCAAATAATAAATCTAGTTTCCTGTTTTCTTTAAATAGTAATATTATAAAATAAACGTTTTCTTTTTCTCTCTTTTTCTTTTTCTTTCATAAAGCTGAAGAGTTTGTTTAACCTAGATAATCTCAGGAACTTGAGTATAAAAAAACAGTATTGGATATAACATTTATGGAGGAAGCTATAGGCTATATAACATCACGCTATGACCAATAGAAGCGAAGCATCAATGAAAAATGTTGCAAAAACGGAGAATATTGACGCAAACGAAGTTGCGCAGGTCATCTAGTTTATACATATACAGAACAATTTTATAGTAGGTGCCCATGTTTATGTCTCTTATGTTGTTTTTAGTACATAATGACGGGGCTAAATTAAGTAAGGCTAATAACTGTCGATAATTGCATGCAGTCTTCTAATCAGGGACTATTGAAGTTTGATCTTGGCTGACAAAACAAAAATTCAAATATATTTAGCAAATAATACCTATATTTTGTAAATCCCTGCTACAAACTAAAGGCATTTTAATGTCAACATGAATGTCAAATAATATTTTTTAGAGGGCAAAATGCCTTGACAACGGGCTATTCAATGACCCAATACACACAATGAAAGTTGTATATGTTTGTACGTTTGTACTCGTATAGTATCTACTTTGTAATGTTGCGTGTATCCTTTGTCACAAGGTCGAACATCGTGGCTTACTATCACGCATTTAATCCACATACTCATTTGTACTACTCCATTCATCACTTTTTCACATCACATTGAATGTTTTTCTTTTGTAGCATTTTCTGAAAGTGTGGGAAGGAAATCGACTATGTTTGAACGTCTTGGCATGAGTAGTATAAATTACATGACAATGTAATTGCTTCTAATATTAGATATAGTAAAACTAGGGCGTATTAGGTAATCATTAAAATTTGGATATTTGAAAACAAATAATGAAGGATACTACTTATAGTATCTCTTGGCCTGATGGCCTGAGGGCGACAGGGAGGGCAACTTGCCGTCCTTACTGAAGCAAGCCCGTGATGTGAAAAGTTATGAGTGCGAAGCTTCTGTCACGAAGTGGAAGTGAAACTACCCACATCAGCCGACGTAAAAAAATGTCGTTGTAACCAACGACCAAGCCTGCTAATGGTGGAGGCACCAATCCGCAAGGGGCACCCTCACCATTGGCCATAGGCTTATGCGCCGGAACACCGTATGATTTTTAGATGGGTTGACTCCGACATATATTCTCTCCTGCGTGCCCTCGTAGGAGTGGGATCAGCGGGGATTTTTGCGCACGAAAAGAATAAGTTAAAGCATTTTAAGTGTAATCAAACGCATCCTCAAAAAATCTATCAAGAAATGGAGACCACGACTTAGGCAACGTAAGCTAGGAAAGTCTTCACTCAGATGGCCGCTAAAAAAGGTCGCTGGGAGGAACTGGATGCGGAAGAACGAGATCGCGTGTCGTGGCGCAAATTGGGAGAGGACCGATAAAAACTGATGATAATGATAAAACAAAAGGTATTCCCGTATTGCAATGGCAATTCAAAATAAGTACTAATTAAAATCTAATCAGGGAAGTTTATTTACTACCCGCTTACCTCTAAATTGCATTATGTGATAACTTCGGTTCCGGCTACAGCAAACATTTTATGAAAAGTTAGAGCCTCGTTCCATCTAGCAATTCAGGTCAAAGCCTCTAAACGATAAGACACGATATAAAAATAGCAATAAACTGAACTATAGGCTATAGGGGTGTTATCTGCAGCAACCAGCAATGGATTCCCTCGATACGTTTGCTGATAAAGATTGTACTACACACTAGTTCACAGGGTATATACGGCCTTGTCCCCCACGGTAATCATCATCAAAATAATCATCAGCCTATCGCAGTCCACTGCTGGACATAGGCCTCTCCAATTGCACGCCACTTTGTTCTATCTTCGGCTTCTCGCATCCAGCTCCTGCCAGCCGTTTTGCGTATATCATCACTCCACCTGGCTTGAGGGCGTCCTACACTACGTTTGCCAAGCCGCGGTCTCCACTCAAGAACTCGTTTACCCCAACGGTTGTCGGTTCTTCGGCTAATATGGCCAGCCCACTGCCACTTCAACTTGCTAATCCGGTGGGCTATGTCGATAACTTTGGTTCTCTGCCGGATCACCTCATTTCTGATTTTGTCCCTAAGAGAAACTCCGAGCATAGCCCGTTCCATAGCCCGCTGAGCGACTTTGAACTTGTGGACCAGCCGTACCGTCAGTGTCCACGTTTCGGCTCCGTATGTCATGACGGGTAGGACGCACTGATTAAAGACTTTAGTCTTTAGACATTGTGGGATCGACGATGAGAAGACTTGACGTAGCTTACCAAACGCTGCCCAACCCTACCGAATTCTCCTGTTTACCTCGTCCTCGAAGTTGTTTCTACCTAACTGCAATGACTGCCCGAGGTACACATATTTTTGAACAACTTCGAGAACGGCGCCGTGCACCGCTATCGGTTCCGGTAGTACATGTTCATTGAACATGACCTTGGTTTTATCCAAGTTCATCCGTAGGCCGATGCGTACAGAGGAGTCAGCCAGATCATTCAGCATCAGTTGCAGGTCCTGCAGCGTTTCCGCCATAATGACAATGTCATCTGCAAATCGCAAGTGAGAGATGTATTCACCATTGATGTTGATGCCCCGCCCTTTCCAGTGCAGCGTCTTGAACATATCCTCCATTGCATTTGTGAACAGTTTCGGGGAGATAACGTCCCCTTGCCTCACTCCTCGATGCAATGGTATAGGTTTTGTTTCCTGATTCTGTACTTGGACGGACATTGTTGCGGCTTCGTAGAGACATCTCATCACTTGGATATATCGCCAATCTACTTGGCATCGCTGCAGAGACTCCAGAACGGACCAGATTTCAATCGAGTCAAAGGCCTTCTCATAGTCCACGAATGCTAAACACAGGGGCTGATTATACTCTTGGGTCTTTTGTATAATCTGCCGCACTGTGTGGATGTGGTCTATGGTGCCATATCCGCTCCGAAATCCAGCCTGTTCCGGTGGTTGGAATTCGTCAAGTCTTCGCGCAAGGCGGTTCGTGATGACTCTTGAGAACAGCTTATAGACGTGGCTCAGAAGAGAAATAGGTCGGTAGTTCTTCAGCCGGGTCTTATCTCCTTTTTTGAAGAACAAGACGACTACACTTCTACTCCACGCCTCCGGAGTTCTCCCTTCGAACAGGACAGCGTTAAAGAGCTTTTGGAGCTCCCTCAGTACGGGTTTACCTCCAGCTTTTAACAGCTCTGTTGTAACGCCATCCTCTCCAGGGGCTTTTCCATTTTTTAGCTGTCTAAGAGCCAGCACGATTTCGTCAATGTTGACTTCTGGCAGGTCTTCGGTGTAGTGGCGTGTTAGAGTGGCTCTAGGACCCTCATCTTCTGGATCAGGTCGAGATGCATGCGAAGCGTATAGCCGGCCATAGAAGCCTTCCACTTCGGAGAGGACTGCCGGCTTCGAAGAAACGACTTCTCCACTTGCTGTGGTCAACTTCGTCAGGTGGCTTCTTCCAAGAGATTGTACGAACACCTTCTTCCCTGAGTATCCGAACCACATTTACGAGCTTCTGGTTTACGTCTGTTGTGGTTTCCATGGCAGCAAATCGGTTATCCAGGTTTGACTGGAACGCTTCGGATCCTATCATGGTTTGGAGCAAATTGGGTCGGAGCCTGGACCTCATCAGACGGGCACGTTCCGCCTTGAAGTCGATATTCAGAGAGCCTCGGACAAGTCGGTGATCACTACCGGTATTAAACCTGTTGATCACGGTGACGTCTCTGAACGGTACACAATAGTAATTAATACCAGCATTGGAAAGTACGCTATTGATGTATGTTTTAGTACAAAATTATACTATGTAATATAGTAGCTACGAATAGCAGTCGTGTTTTGAAAAACATTACATTTAGAAAATTAAGACAAAATATTTTATTAGTTCAAATTGTGTATCCCGACTCCTAGTGGCCTACTAATGTCTATCAGTAGGTACTAAGATACCATATTCTTCCTAAGGTGTAGGTAATTTATAGACTATTCTACCAACTAAAAACTGAATTGACGCCGTACTTCTAGGTGAGTAAAGTAACCAAAACTCTTAGTAGGAGTTTCTATGTTTGGAGAGTACTCAGCACACAATATTATTTTGCTATCTGTATTTACGGTACGGGTTCGCTTAGTTCAAAACAAAACTTGCTTTTTTAGCATCCACAGTAATCAAATAAGCAACCATTTTTAGATCGATCAGACACATCACATAAAATTTATCATTAAATAAATTCATGTTATGGGATTTGGCCCTTGCGCAGTGTGGCATTGTCTTTAGATCTTATGCAATAAAACAAGTCTACGAAGCACACTCGTTGCCAACTTGGCAAGCATTATTGCAAGCGTTCTTAGTATTTCGACCTATTCCTTCGTACTTAAATAAATATGCTATGGTGATACATTTGGAATTTTACAAACATTAAATCATAAAGTACTTAATTGTATTGTAATTGTAAACCTAGTTTTATTCTTCTCTGTGGCGCGGTGGGAGTGTATCTGACTGCTACGCAAGAGGTCGTGGGTTCGATCCCCACCCAGGATAAAACTTTGTGTGATGAGCACGATGGTTTATTCTGTGTCTGGGTGTAATTATCTATAATATGTATGTATTTAGACATATATAAGTATGTTTATGAGTTGTCTGGTTGCCATAGTACAAGCTCTGCTTAGTTTGGGATCAGATGACGTTGTGTGAGTTGTCCCAAGATATTATTATTATTTGAGACGGTTTTAGAACAAGACAATTTAAACTAGCTTTATTGGTTCGGCGTCGTCCATTTATCACGTGAGGTTCGATAGGGGGGGAGATGTTCGGAAAAAATCACTAAATGTCACAAGGAGTATACAGTGAGATATCACGTGTAGGTGTTGTTTCGTTCAAGGAAATCCCCTCATCGCTCGAGCCACTCACACTTTACCGGCTTTGGACCAATTGCACCCGGGTCGGGTTCAATTGGTCCAACCTTCACGCCATTGTGGTCTTCCTATAAGACTCACACTCGTGTAAAAATGTTGAAATATTGTTTGTACCGAAAATACACGTGATGAAGTACGGGAGAAAGGGTTATTCTAAAACCTCGTCACGACTTTTCACTAAAGACCCCATCTTTAGTGAAAAGTCGTGACGAGGTGAGGGGCGTGAAGTGGAGGGGAGGGGGGGGGGAGAAAAAAAACATCACGTGATTAATGGATGACCCCCAACAATAGGTAGGTAATCAACTTTTTCTCTCTCGTGTCGGAGTTATAATTATCTTTTTAACCGACTTTAAAAAGGAGGAGCATTTGCAAGTATTTTTTTATGTATGTTCGGACCATTGACGTTTAGACCTGGGCCACGCCATCCTTTTCAAATAAAAAGTATATATTGACTGCAAAGCATGAAAGTCTCTTTGACAGGTGGTATCCAAAGTAACGTTGACTCTTTTTCGAGAGTGGTCAATTTTGTGGGGTAATGGCGCATTCCAGGTCTAAACGTCAATGGTTCGGACATAACTCCGTCACTTATAGACGGATTTTCAAATTGTTTTTACATTTCATTTATAAACGCCATTTCATTTTTTTAAATTTTAAAATACCCAGTGTCACTCTCACAACTAAGATGAATCTAAAGACACCTTTTAAGCTAAAATTCATCGAGCCATTTAGGATCTAGGGCGTGCCAAAGAAATATACATATATACCTACATACACTAGTAAAATGTAACCCTCTTTCTTGCGCAGTCGGGTAAATAGTACATTCGTCATCTATCACCCTTTGATGCCTAAGGCATTGAAGACGACGACGTCTGTGTGGCTATACAATAAAATTTAACATATGAAAATCTGCATAGGTAATAAAATTTACGGCATGAAATCCCATCGTAAATTCTCACTGAATACCTAGACCTTTGTTACTTGTACCTATTGGTATACTGACTTTGGCTGCTCTATGAATAATTCATAAGGATTAATGTTGGCATTCGTAGGTATTATAAATAATGCTCATTAAAAATCTTAGGGAATCTGAATCTTATCTAACTTTGAAGTTAAGTGCAGCTTTATATTTAAGACTTTTGAATGTCTCGGTTGCGCAGCGAGAATGCCTACGACTTCTGTGCAAGAGGTTGTGGGTTCGATTCCTGGACGAGACAGAGCTTTGTTAGATTCATATATGTTGGTTCCACTAAGTTTGAGTAGATTTGTATGATCACGGCGATTGTATAATTACCCGTGATGGCCACGGCGATGGTATAATTACCCGCGACGGCCACGGCGATGGTATAAACCCCCGCGACGGCTACGGCGATGGTATAAACACGCGCGATGGCCACGGCGGTGGTATAAACACCCGTGACGGTCATGGCGATGGTATAAATACCAGCGTCGGCCACGGCGGTGGTATAAACAACCACGACGGCCACGGCGATGGTATAATTACCCACGCCAGTCAAGACGATGGTATAACATGCGTTTAGGGTAATAGGTGGGTGCGTGTGTGTGTCTGTTACCATTTCTAACGGGAACAGCTGGGCCGATTTTGAAACGGTTTTTACGTTGTATAAGTCTCAACCCCGAGTACGTTCTTCATGTTTTAAATTTTACTAATGAGAAGAAGCTGCCAAGAAAGGGAGAAGATTTCGATTTCAAAATTCAAGCTGCCACATGCCATTGAAATCAAAAAGGTAATCGATTAATCGAAATAAATATATTTGAGTTTAAGCTATCGAAGAAATACCACTATCCTTGTCTCTACTAAACGAAATATGAAGGTACCGCATAGTATTAAACACATAAATCAATGTGTCCTCGCTCAAAAGCATTTTATAGTTCCCGTATCTGTTATAGTACCTCATTTAGATCTTCCTAAAGTGCTATCATCAATTTACAACTACAAAAATATATATCTTTATAGCTTACAAATAACAACATCCTAAATAACATTGAATGAATACTCAATATCACTCTGGAGATAAACATTGTTAGGTACTATGAGGTTAAGCAATGTTGTGACAGTTCATTTATAGATAATTGTATTATATTTTAAAGTTAGACCCTTTATCATTTTGATCATATGACAAAGGGTATAATCACTACATAGTATAAAACAAAGTCGCTTTCTCTGTCCCTATTTCCCTATGTATGCTTAAATCTTCAAAACTACGCAACGGATTTTGATGCGGTTTTTTTTAATAGATAGAGTGATTGAAGAGGAAGGTTTATATGTATAATAACATCCATTAGTGGAGAAATAAGGAGCGGAGCAGCAATAAGAAATGTTGCAAAAACGGGGAAAATTTACGCAGACGAAGTCGCGCGGGTCAGCTAGTTTTAAAATATATTACTTATATTTTTATTAGTCCTTGATTTTTGCCTGTTGGTCTAGTGGTTAGTGACCCTGACTTTTAAGCCGGAGGTCGTGGGTTCTATCCCCATCCAGGATAAAACTTTGTGTGATAAGCATGACGATTTATTCTGTCTGGGTGTCATTTATCTATAATATGTATGTATTTAGAAGTATGTTTATCAGTTGTCTGGTAGCAATAGCACAAGCTCTGCTTAGTTTGGGATTAGATGACATTGTGTGAGTTGTCCCCAGATATATAATATTCTATTTTAAAAATAGAATAGTAAAAGACAAAACATTCGATAATTAAAATAGTTTATGAATAAAGTGCATAGTATTTCAGAGGGTGTATGTATATGTGGCAGTCGCTGCATAGAAATATTACCTCATTCTAATTACTAACACTATGCTAAAATTTATTATTCTATGCCGACCCTAACAAGTCTGGTTGAACAGCATACTCTTTTCTAATTATCTTTCCTATTCAACATAAATAAACAGCTGAATTACAGCTCAAGTAATTTATCATTTATTGTTTTGCAGTAAAATATGTTCTGGTAGGTATTGCAAGAAAACGCTACTGATGACGGTTATATTGGGCGTATGTTCCTTATTAAAGTTATGCCTACAGAACAGAGAAAGAGATTAGAAATGCCTTGTGTAGGACAACTCACACAAGGCCGTCTGTTCCCAAATTACGCAGAGCCTGTGTCGCCGTAAAAAAAACAGTCATTAGAATGTACCAGGTGCCTGTACTATGATAAAGAAGTGACAAGTATACTATATATTTCTTCTTAAATACATAATTATACACACCCACACAAAAAATAAACAATTATGCCTAATACACAAAGATTTTGCCTGAGTGGGAATCGAACCCACGACCTGTCGCTTATTAGTTCCACAAATTTCTAAACATTTTTTTTTCTGACACCAGTAACTGTCACCAGTGACAGTTGTCATATTGCTTATCCCGCATGCTGAAACATTGCTTAACTTTGGAAAGTGCTCAAAAGCATTTCTGTCTCCTCTCTTCTTCTCTTTCTATCTCTCTCCCTTTCTCTTCACGTTAAAGTGACAATGACAGCATGAGAGTACAACAGCAACTTGAAACTGAGTGGCGTTTGAGTATTCAGCCGAAAGTGACTTCTAACCTTATTCTCTGAACTATGGTTATGCCTATATTTCTGAGTTCACTGTACAGTCAGGAATAAATTTTACAGATAGACAGGGCATAAAACGAGCGGTTTGTTATGTACATCTGCATCGTACGGAATGCTTAGTTTAGACGATGTAAAATAACACCACTGAAATATTTTATCGATGGCGCGTAAAGCTCTGTGAAAGTTATGGCTATTGCGTTGTCTCGGTGAGCATCCAATGAGGTTTTATTTCTTCAGCTTTTATTTGTTGATATTAGTGGAAACGTACCTTTTTGGACTGTGTCTTCTTTACTTCTTTTTGAGTTAGTGGTAGTCT
Organism: Herminia tarsipennalis; assembly: GCA_945859575.2. NCBI lineage: Eukaryota > Metazoa > Arthropoda > Insecta > Lepidoptera > Erebidae > Herminia > Herminia tarsipennalis. Next base: position 16,777,637 of record OX243840.2, read on the forward strand.
ACACAATTTTTGTATTTGTTTCTGCCAGTGGTATGTATTTATTGTATACTTTAACTACATAACTTACTACTACAAAAGGTTCGTTCTTATGAACTAAACACGTGTATAGAAGTAATTTGACTTACGGGGCCAATTAGATTTTTTTTTTATTTTTTTGCATCTGTACCTACTCTGCTGGTTTTAAAAAATAAAAATGTGAATTTATAAAATCTTATTAGCCTGTAGGCTTGTGTGTCATTTCAGTTAAGTAGATATTTGTATTAAAAAAAACAATTTACAAAAGCGATTCTCTCATAAATATTGCAGCTATCAAGTCCCGATTTGTATCTAATATGAGTACAAATTAGTTTCATATTGCATTATGAGTAACCAAATGTGTATTATAAATTCGTTTAAAGAAACTTTATATCCAGTATTAATGTCTGTATCCTCCCACACAAATGCATTTCGTTGTGTCCATTTCGAAAATCAAATTAGAATTCTTTGAATACTGCCATTGCGCACTCAAATGCCCTGTGAGATATGGCGCGGAATTCTTTAATACTTTTTATTTTATTCTGTGACCCCAATCGTTAGCTGCCGTGCGACCGAACGCTAAGCATTCTCGAAAAACAAAATAAAAGCTTGTATCAGCGATTATCCTAACTGACGTTTTGTTTAATTCATTCTTAACTGATTCTCTTTTAAATTTATGTTTATCCGACTCGCTCGGTCGTGGTCGTGGTGGCGGATCGATCAAGTATATTTAATATGAACTAACGAAGCTTTAATTTCACTTTGATTACGTTTATTATTTTTTTTAATCAGAGTGTAGATTGGGAGATTTTTTGTTCGCATCCTCTTTGCACAAAATACCGGGAGTACAGAAAGTAACCTCTATAAAATGGGCGCCAGATGCATGCACGCATAAATACGGCTCACAGACACGGAATTTTAGAACACCTTTTGAACAAAGTGGTCCGAAATGGTCTGAGATTCTTGTACGTGAACGATGTCTATACATGCATTGCTCGAGTGAAATACGTAATAAGGATAACTTCTGTACTATTGCCTCTTATTCAATATACCTACTTTAATTAAGTGATTTTTCACTGGAAAACGGGCTGCAGCGTTCTCTGCGTATTTTAAAGCCTTACTGCGATTGCCGACACGTTCGTCAAGCGTGGCGATTATGGCAATTACCCTTAGAATCTATAATAAGTAGGTTATATTAGGGCGACCCGTGCCCAGCAGTGGGACATCATATGGGTATGTGTAATGAAAAACAAAGACCAAACATTCGCTAGCTAAAATGCTGTTACTAAATTATTATGAATGTGGACCCCCATATTCATAATAATTTAGTAACAAAATGTTTTGTGTTCCAAAGTCTAAACAGGAACGTTCGTCGGTGGTATTAACACTCTTTTTATTCTCGCAAAAAAGTTCTTCGGACGAAAATATCGTCGAATAAATCTTAACGAGAAAATAATGAGGAGCATACATTATACGGTGAAGCTTTTAGCGGCAGAATGACACGATTTTTAGTAGAATCTCAACAAGTTTTTGGTAAGTAACCGCATTTTCATTTTAGGTATTTATAAAATTTGTGTGAATCATATCCACCCGGCAAGGCTTTTCTCAGTAAAGTACTTATTATGGATCCTGGGGGTAATTGCCGTAATCGTCACGCTTGGCAAGCGGGTTGGCGATCGCAGCAAGGCTTTAAAGTACGCAGAGGACGCTGCTGCCCGTCCTCCGTTGAAAATCCCTTAGTGGCCTTGACGACACCCACGGAAAGAAATAAAGTGACACTATTATTAGGCTGGTTTTCATTGACTGATACTGATTTTCATGATGACTGGACACTGATTTTCATTTGTGGTTCAGAGAATAATTCTGCGCTTCTTTATACACTCACAGTTTTGGAGTTACACCTTTGATGAACGTTTTAGAGTTATACCTTTTTGGAATTAACTAAGTTAGTTAAATTATGTAACTAAAAACGTAAAATTTAGATAATTTCAAAGGCTTAGTAACCAGAATGCGTTTGTGTGTGCTACAGGTAAATCTCGAGTTTGTTATCATCAATTTTCATCACGGTGAACTTTTATTGCGCCTCCTGTAATGTTACCTTTTTTAAATATACCTCTTTTCACCACCACCACTTCTTATCACAAAATTAGTGGCAAATTAAATTCAGGTAGCCGAATCAACGTCGGTCCATATTTGTCAGATGATGACGTCATAAAGATTCAAGACGCATGGCCGTGCTAACGACTCTTGGATTTGTGAAATCACTTAGTTCTTAGTTCGTACAGAATGTAACGCGCGTGTTGTGCTTTATACAGCGTTGTGAGAGAAAATGTGTTTATCTTTTTATAGAATCTAAAGTTAATTCTGGACGAGTTTTAAAAGGTTACAGCTAAATATCGGCGTGATTATTGATCACATGTGATCATGGGCGGATCCGGGATATTTTTCTGGAGCACGAGAGGAAAATGACAGAGCTGTATCTAACATGCTTACGACGGGGGAGGGGGAGGGGTATTTCGCTTCGCTCGACACAAATAGGCAAAGAAATACACAAAATAACTATGGAATGAGTTCATCATCTATAGGTACCTACTAATATAGCTGAAGAATATGTTTGTTTGAACTCGATAATCTCAAGAACTACTGGTTCTAATTGAAAAGTGATTTTTGTGTTGAATAGCCCATTTATAGAGGAAGGCTATAGTCAATATAACACCATGTTACGACTAATAGGAGTGGAGCAACAATGAAAAATCCATACTAATATTATAAATGTGAAAGTAACTCTGTCTGTCTGTCTGTATGTCTGTCTGTCTGTCTGTCTGTTACGCTTTCACGCTCAAACAGCTAAACCGATTTAGATGAAATTTTGTATGGAGATAGTTTGAGTCCCGAGGAAGGACATAGGATAGTTTTTATCGCGATAACCGACATCCACGCGGGCGGAGCCGCGGGCGAAAGCTAGTATTGCATAAACGGGAAAAATTTACGCAGACGAAGACGCAGCTAGTATAAAAGATAACAATGACTGACGGATATATCACCGCACAACTCAATTTACTGAATGAATTGAATTGCAATATATGGCTAGTTAATTATGTCGTAAGCAATTAGACATCCGTTAAGATCGGAATTTTGAAAATTGAATCCCTAAAGGAGTGAAGGTGAATGGGGATCCAAAATTAAATAAAAATGAACGGGGGCAAAGATGCAGGAAATTCCAGTAAAACATACTATAAATGATTGACTAGAATTACCGCGTGTGAAATATTTCCGCGAATGTACGAGCCTCTTGTCACAAAATACGGAAAGGACAGAATGTAATGCTCACCATTTGTTGTATTTTACCTAAAAGATCTATTGTGAAACCTTTGTCTTCCTTAAAGGAACATGAAGTCAAATATATGCCTAGGTGGAGGAGACTAAACATCATTATTATGGTGTTTGAATGTCTGTGTTCTTAATTTCTCTCCAAGGCATCATTTTTCGGGGAGGATTTTCGTAATTTCTTAGCGGTTATTAGGTGGTTCAATTAACTAAGCACCGGTTAAATGACAGTTACCTAGTCACATTTTTGCAATCTCGGGGGGTGAGGGGGGAGGTCAATCAACCAACCAACCGTTTGCTCCAATCAGTTTGTTCGGAAGGCGATCCGAGAATCCGTGTCCGTGAGCTAAGTCTATATGCGCATTATTCGAGCGCGCTTTGTGTAAAGTTTCCTTTCTGCATTCCCGGTATTTTGTGGTACAAAAAGACCTCATTACGTACATCAATCCACGTCTGTTCAGACATTCAAATAACGTGTTTTCCTATGTTTGTTAGCGGAGTATCGCGAACTCGGTCTGACCTCGCGGCTAATTTAACTTCGTATGCAGGTAATGGAAAATCTCCTGCTTGACGTTAACGATACACGAACACTCATAACAATCTCATTTTATTTTGATTTGTTAATAGTATGTTAATGAGGGGTCCGTGACTTAGATCTGCGAGGTTAAACGGTCCATAGATGGGTGTTCGTTTTCGAAAAATGTCAAATTCAAATTTGCCTTAGACAACACGTTAAGCTGTTGGTTCTGTCGAATTATATTAGACTAGCAGTTCCAAGCAACTTCGTTTGCGTAAATTGTCCCGGTTTTTGAAACATTTCTCATTACTGCTCCGCTTCTATTGGTCGTAGCGTGATGTTATATAGCCTATAGCCTTCCTCGATAAATGGGCTATCCAATAATGAAAGAATTTTTCAATTCGGATCTGTAATTCCTCAGTTTAGATTACCGCGTTCAAACAAACAAACAAACAAACTCTTCAGCTTTATAATATTAGTATAAATTAGCTGACCCGTGCAACTTCCGTCTACGTCAATTTTCCCCGTTTTTCATTGATGTTCTGCTCCTATTGGTTATAACGTGATGTTATATTAAGATATGTTATATAGCCTTCTTCAATAAATGGGCTGTCCAACACTAAAAGATTTTTTCAATTCGAACCATCCTGAGATTATCGCGTTTTAACAAACAAATGATATTAGTATAGATTTCCTTTAAATTTAATTATAAGAGTAAGGGAATAGAATGTGCACTTGTGTCTGCGTACACAATATGTGATATGTGCACTATAATATCTCCTCTGTAGTAAGCTAGTCTCTGTTAGATTAGCCGCCGTAAGAGATTATTACGTTAGACTGCCTCTGTGGCGCGATGAGAGTGTATCCGACTGCTACGCAAGAGGTCTTGGGTTCGATCCCACACGGGACACCACTTTGTGTGATCCACAAATTATTGTTCCGAGTCTGGGTGTACGTTGTGTCCGTGACTTGTATGTTTGTAAAGTCCCCCGCGACATAGGGCTTGTATCCTACTGCGCTGAGTCGTCTTATTTTAAAAAAAAGTAAAAAAGAAGAATTAGGTTACTGGTTGAAAAAAACATCGGTTTTTTTCGCTTACAAAGTTTTATTTGTATACACCAAACACTTAGAGATAGCACGAAAATATCTACAATGACGGCATTACTATCTAAATCACGCAATAGTCAGGTCATTGCCCTCTTTATCACTTTGCACGATAACGTGCAACGCGGAAAAAAATCCATCCTCAGTACTGATAAACAAGTCGTCCAGTATCCTCTGGCCTTTTACGTTACCCCGCTTCTTATAAAAAGATGGTCTAGAGGGGAAATTGGGTGATATTTGAGAGGTCTCTTTAGTTTGGTTGGCTAAAGTGTAAATAACACGAATTGGTAAAGTAAACAGTGGGTTGTCCTTGGTCGTGGGTCGTCCGCGCTTGTGGGGTTAAAGGAGGTCGATCACGATATTTTAAATATTTATATTGCCAACCTGTAGTTTTAGTTCTTAACTACTGTACAAATACAATAATTGCATTTTTGAAAGATAGAAAAATTTGAAGTCCAGACTAGGAATCGAACCCGAGACTTCCGTAGCCAAACCAATCTGGACTATGTTACTAGACCTCAAATTTTTCTATCCCTTGATGCTCGCGAGTTGGGCCCTCGCATGCGCCATCTAGTCGGTAGTTAAAGAACTATCACGGCTTTATTATTGCTTCGTTACAGAGAGCATTTTAACTTTAAATTTAACTGAAAATTTTATGATGTCGCAGGCCGAATATCGAAGTAATTTTCTCGGGTTCGATTCCTGGGTCTGGACTTCAAATTTTTCTATCTTTCAAAAATGCAAATATTGTATTTGTAAAGTAATTGGCAAGAAATGCCTATAAAAAATACTTAAGTACTGTATCGAGATGATATAAAAAAAAAAACTTTTTCGCAACTTATAACAGTTCCATGTGGTACAGGCTTAAGTGCCACCCCATCTCTTCCCGTGGATGCCGTCAACACTGAAGGACGGCGCGTCTGTGCGCGCGTCTTCTGTGTACTTAAAATGCCTTACTACGATAGCTAACCATGGCGATTATGGCCATTACCCCCAGGATAAGTAGGATCTACTGAGGAGACCCGTGCCCGTCATCTAGCTGAGCTAGGACCATTTTTGTCTCTCAATACTACTATTATTTGAATTTGTACTACTTACTGTATTTTTTTTATCTTTTGAGGACAAAATAAATGTATTTCTTCTTCTTCTTCTTCAGTGGGATATGGGTTGATATGGAGATATTATAGTTATTTTATCTAACAAAGTTTTAAAGCAAAACGCACCTAATGTGTTAAATATGTAGTCGTGGTAATCACAACATGGAATATTGAAGAGGAATTCGTATCCATGTAAAAATTTAATCCTCTCCGATCAGTGGGTAAAACCTCATCAAACAGATTTTAATTACATTTTGGAATATAAAATAATCGGTAATGCTGCCTTTGTCATGCAGGTATCACTGAAAAATCACAATACAACTGGGAAATAAAAGCGCATGTAGTCAAATCACAGGTAAAGCCTAGTTGTGTATATATTGACAAGCACAAACTAAAAGTAATAGGTATCTATACTAATATTATAAAGCTGAAGAGTTTGTTTGTTTGTACGCGGTAATCTCAAGAATTACAGGTCGAAATTAAAAAAATCTTTTACTGTGAGATAGCCCGTTCATCGAGGAAGGCTATAGGCTATATAACATCATGTTACGAACAATAGGAGCGGAGCAGCAAAGAAAAATGTTGTATATACGGGGAAAATTTTGCAGACGTAGTTGCGCGGGTCAGCTAATGTTTTATAAAAAAGGACAAGATGGCGACAATGCTAAGGTGTAACCTGTAGGCGACGCGCGGGCAACACTCGGTTCCTGTGACAAATGGTCAGGGTGGTCGCCTCACCACGGACGAGTGCAAAGTAAGAAGCGACCACAGAGACACCGCCTGACAGAAAAGTATAGAAAGGTAAAACATATTACGCCGACCCTATTGACGAATAGCCCTAGACCGTGCCACCCCTTTCAATTAAAAAGTAGATATTGACTGCAAAGCGTGAAAGAGAGAAAAAACTCGTGCGGCCTCTGACGGGTCTTGCCCAAAAAGTATCGTTGTCTCTTTCTAGAGAGTGGTCAATTTTGTGAGGTTATGGCGCAGTCCTTATCTATACGTCAATGGCCGACCCCAAATAAGGGCAGAAAATCATTAGTAATTGGGATATTCTTTCAGCACCTTTTGACAGACTTTTTACTTCACTTATGCTGTATTTGTTAGAAATTGTTTTTCGCATTTGGCTTTTCGATCACCTAAAGACGATCACTCCATTCGCTCTAGCATACGATATTTACATTGATTGACAGATAATACAAGAAGTAATTTAATAAATATCACAGCTTTTTTTTATATTCTACATCACTTTTAAATTTTGATAATTTCAGCAAGCATTCAATTTTTCAGTTATATCTTTCAGCGTGACACGTTATTCGACAGTACGGGTACAAAGGAGCTGTCCCTTATATTGTATATAAATCGCAAAGTCTATCATGTCAAGCGGTCATTGACGCAAGGACCCTCGTTACATGCCACAAAAATGGCCGACCGAATGGTCCTTCTAGTTGTCATAGATAAAGAAAATCGCAAACTCTGGTTTTATTTTCTCTCCATAAGTTTGTTTGGTATCTACTATAGGAGGTTGTCGTAATCGAGGTGTTATTGATAAGTAAATCCTAATGAGTTGGTTTAATGAATACTTGGCAAGAAGATAACAGGAAAAATGGGAAATTACTAGTTGACACATGACAACAAGTAAAATAAAAGTCATTTAATTTAAAAGAACTTGAGAGGTGTCAAAGGACAACCGGGTGGAACGAAGTTCTTTTCGATTAATTAGTGAAGGAATTGTAATTTTTTTTATTTTTTTTTTATTTTTTATAATCGTCGCGACACCACACTGTTCAATGCGAAATAGAAAGACGAAACGAAAATAACTGGCTTGCTTTCTAAGAGAGAGAGAGAGACAGAGCAAACACGCGCACGCCGTACGGTTTACAATTATAGCAAAAAGTGTCGTTACAACTTTTGGTCTTACTTTTTTCCGTCTAGCCCCCTTTCGCAACGCGCCATAAAGAACTTTGTTCCATAATTCCATCAAATATTTTGACAAATTTGTGTTTTCTTCTAATCATAAAAGACTGATTTGACTTGATTGGTAAATATTCTTTTAACGAAGCAATTTTAGTGAAACACTATGGAAAAAAAGTACCTATTCAGGTACCTTTCTTGGGTAAAAGACTGTACACTTTTTCATAATACGAGTAAAGTCGCCGTCAAAACAAGTAGGTACCTACCTAATATTTAGGTGTTGAAACGTATTGAAAATAATTTTAACTTGAAAAGATACAATCAACATAAATATAAGAAAATACTTTAGCTTCAGACACGGTGAATTTATCTTCAATTCTTTTATGTTTCACCACCGTCAGGTTTAATGGTGACATTTAAAATTCTAGCGGAACTTTGTACAATAGAGGATGGTTGGTCTTTGAAAGGATTTCTACCAGTTCCGTTACCTCGACCACCATATGGTAACCGTACGAGTGTAATGTGCATTTCCTACACTCCATGGGGCTGTCATTAATGGCTGAAGGTTGTTGGGAAATGGACTATTGTAGTTCTTTGTTAGTACAGCATGTGGGTCATGCATTCAATGTGAGATTACTGTTCTTCACTCAACTCCCCGCTGTTACACAATTACGTTCGGTCACATTATGAAAACTGGGTCGTATGCATTGACATTGTTTCGACAAGACATACGTTGTTGTTATACTGAATTTGAGTGTTTGTTTTACAGTCGCAAGCTACTATAAACTAGCTTCAAGGAGAATGATAACATCAATCTTTTATTTTTTAAATTATATGTCATTTATGGTAAATTTTGCGAAATTATTAGACGTTTGAAAGTCGACTTTTAAAGCTGTAATTTGTGTCTATTCTTTTACGCATTAATTTATTTGACAAGTGATCGCATCCTTGAGAATATAAATTGATTTTTTTTTCAAACCATGATAAGTAGTTTTTATAACACTGTTTTAGAAATACAGAAACTAAATACTAAATAAATAATGTTTATGTAACACACTTCAGTTTAAAAACAACATGGTAATCAGATCTCGAATCAGCAATGGGTTAGACACCGGCTGATAAAAAGTGATCACTTGTTTTGGTCGTCGTAATCTATTGAAACTTTTGAGCATGGCAGAAATGATCAAGTTAACTTACCTATTTTCCCATTGGGACTGTATGGCCCGTAGCTACCGGAGGACAAGGGCGATGAATACCCGTTGTTAGGCTGCGGTTGTGGGGGCCCGGGTGACGGCGTCCCGGCAGTCGCGCCGCCCGCCATCCAATCTCTGACGTGGCCGTTGGCCTGGTGCCCGTTGTGTGAGACCCCTGGCTCGGCCTTAACGGGCAGCACCCCGCGGTACGCCACCTCGTGTTTGAGGTCCATGCCGCTGCTACCGCATGCTGCCGCGTTGCCGGCCCCGCCGCCCGCGCTCCACACTTCTGAAAAAAAAAAAAAAACAAAATTGAATGATGGTAACGATGGTTTCGAATAAGGAATCAGATTCCTCTAAGGTAATGCCTCATAAAGGAAAAGAAGATAAAGGAAGAATAATGTCACAAATGCTATAGTGCTCGAAAGAGTAGTAACGATGTCTCTAACTGTTTCAATATAGTCAATATTGATAGAGTCCATATCTACTAAAATTTGAATTTGACTGCTAAAAGTACTCTACCGGTCTATTTTGCCGTCTCCTCTATCCATTTGCGGCAGTCATAAATTACGAAAACTTTACTTATGTCATATTCAAAAAGTAATCTTAAAGATTGACTTAGTGAGGGATCCAAAACATAGGGTGAATGTTACGGTAATGGTGTGAATTTGGACTGTTGCCAAATGATTTGGCCTTGATTTCCTGGCACACTGAAACTGTCATTTCCCGGCTTGCCCTTTTAGTTAACACGAGCGGAATATTATTGCTGAACTTCTGAATATTTCCTTAGGCGGTTTCGTGTAGTTAATGGTGAGATTTTATTCTTACTATTGGTTGAAAGTCCAAACCACGATCGGGTGAAGGTTTGATTCCCATGGTCGTTTCAATCTTGATCTCATCACGAGATAAATTGTAATGTGGTTTGGCAACAAAGGGATTTAAAGGTGACTGGAAAGCTTTAACCTTGGTACCTTCTTTATTTATTTATTTTATATCTGATTGTTATACCATCATTGGAGATAAAATACAATTACCTACTTAGGTTTTTGGTGATAGGTTACCAACTGAACAGTCTTTTTAACATGCATTTATTTGCTTGACATGTTTAGTAACTATGAATGTAATGAAACCTTTTAATTTACTTTTCGTGACATTTAGAGTTGTCCGAATAATTTACAAGTTGAGCACATTAAGAACTGATGAGAATTTAATGAGTAATTGCATACATTAGTACCTACTCACATTATATTTAAAAATATATATATATAACTAGCTGTCCCGGCGAACTTCGTCTCGACTCTTTTTTTTTTTTGTAAATCGGGTTCAATTGTGAATCTAAACCATCCTCGAATCCCCTTGAACTCACACAAAAAAAATAATCAAAATCGGTCCAGTCGTCTAGGAGGAGTTCAGTGACATACACACGCACACAAGAAATATATATATAAAGATTTTAAATTATTTTGTTTCTTACGGGCTTAAAATTGGATCATATTGTACGGAAAGAGGCCCATGAACAAGCTCCCTTACGATTCAACGTGTGGTCTCGGCATTTTCTTACAGTGTATTGTAAAACTAATAATATACTATATTTTACGATGGCAATAAAGTTATAATGCCTTCTTTATACATTGTCTAAATAACGTATTAACGAGGTTTATTTATAGACCTGAATAGTTTTGATTATATTACGGCAATCATATTAAAATTTAAAGGGTACTGCGGTTGGAAAACCCACATTCCTAACGTTAATACGTTAAGCCACCTACATTGTAGTTTAAAATATTACCTATGCTTTTTATTTTCATTACTATATTTACATTTGTATATTCATTGACCGCTTTACATTAGTTATACAGTGTTTTGTTTCGCCCTACGATAAGATTTTACATTTGATAGAAGAATAAAAAACATAATTTTAGTAATCAAGTTTTAATGTTCTTCAATAAGATTCTGGGACTTATAAAGTACGAATGAGCTGGACTATGGGGATACCCTTTCTGTAACAAACAACCTACAGTACGATTAACGTAACTTGACCGGATTGAAGTTAGGTTCTTATCACTTTCGCGCATGTAAAATTACTTACGAAAACGATTAATTACGTTTAATCGATTAAAAATACTAACAACATTTTAATTCAACAATATAAAAACACTATATAAATGAGTTCAAAAAAGTTTAAATTTAGAACAGTTACAGTAAATAAAAAAACGAAAATAAAGAAATTTTAAAAAACAATTTGTTTACGAAAATAATCACAAAAAACATGAGTTAGTAATACTAATTATGACAATGTAATGCGTAATCGCATCTCTAATTCTCTTGGTTTAGTTACCGCCCCCGCCCCCTTCACGCCTTGTCGCCTACTTCAGTCCGGCCTAGTTACGTTGATTCCATTGCATATACCCATTTTTCGCAAATAAAGAAATTGAATTGAGTTTAATATTATATTTATGTCAATATTAGCGGACATCCACGACTTCGTACGCGTGGATTTCACTCCCGCGGGATGATGTATTATACATATAAACCTTCCTCTTGAATCACTCTATCTATTGCTGAAAACTGCTTTCAAATTTAGTTGCGTAGTTCATAAGATCTAAGCGCACAGACAGCGGGAGTGACTTTATTTTATACTAGTGGACGCCTCGCGGTTTCACCCGCGTAATTCCCGTTCCCGTGAGAATACAGGGATGAAAATAGCCTATGTCACCCGGGGTTAGTGTAGCTTCACAACGATGAAGGAATTTTTCAAATCCGTCCAGTAGTGTTGGAGCCTATTCAATACAAACAAACAATGAAATCTATCCTCTTTATAATGTTGGTATAGACTATGTAAACTTTATAATGTTGGTATAGACTATGTAAAGATTTAAAGTTACGAGATCATATGTTAATCGAATTACACCAATTCCAATCATACCTGTACCTTTCTATCTATTTATCTTAAAAAAGTAATGCACACACTATTAAAGAATCGAGAGAGGCACAGAATCCTTAGTACGAGTAGGAGGTATGACGATTGGGTAACGGTATGCGATCCATAATATTCATTTTTAGCAAATTTATTTTCAGAGAATAAACTCGTCGGTTGTTGGTACCGTTTGCTTCGAGGAATAGTGATTCAAGGAAAATTTTGCATCATTGCAAAAGTTTCTCAAACAAAATTTATTTAAGGAAAGTCCTTAAATAAATTATAGCATTTTATTGTAAAGAAATTCTCACCCAGTACCTAGTTTTTCGGTGAGATGTTATTTATAACAGCAGTTAGAAGATGAATTAAACCAATTACTTGTCTCTCAGAACATTGTTATTACTTTGTTAACAATTAGTTGCAGAAAAGAGGTTTACTCTTTATAAGACCTTTGTAGAGATTTTTGCACACGATCACACGAGATTCATTGCAGGCCATTGGGTGAAGCTCTTCTTTCTTTTTCTTTCTTTAATTACTTATACTAAAGTACTACATGTGTACCTACTAGAATTTATTTTGAAAATTAAATTCTTAATTTATTTTGAAAAAAAAAAACTTATTTATTTTGAAAAAAAAAATTCTTAATTAAATTTGAAAAAAAAAATTCTTAATTTAATTTGAAAAAAAATAAAAAAATCTTAATTTATTTTGAAAATTAAATTCTTAATTTATTTTGAAAAAAACAATCTTAATTTATTTTGAAAATGTAATTTTGGTACTGTGATAAAATTTGAAGCTTTGGCCCGCGACTTCACACCCGCGTGGATGTTGATTATCGCGATAAAAATTGTCCTATGTCCTGTCCCGGAACTCAAACTGTCTTCATACAAAATTTAATCGGTTTAGTGGTTTCAGTATAAAATTAGTTTGAAAAAGGGCAGCCCCGCTTAAAATCTTTCGAGACGCTCCAATAATGCTAAGACCGTCACTCTTTGAAGTAAAAAGATAATAATATAAAGTATCTGCTATAATAAATACTTATAATAACTATATTCAATTCACACATCCTTGGTAGTCAGATCACGTTACAGATAGTCTAGTTGTATCTAAGGCGATCGTGGTCATAAACCACAGACCGGGATTAGTCGGGTCGTATCACAGAATCTGCGAGGATGTTGTCCCGAACATTCCCGGGATGTTAACAATTGTGTTCTATGTATCTCGTAAACCAAGATACATGGGTTTATTGTACACTGTATTTTGGTACAGTCAATTTGTTATACAATAATTGTTTTGTTTATGTTTGTTTTGTTGAAGTGACTGAAGCTATAGGTACTCGCATTTTTCTGAAGAAAGTAGAACAAGATAGAGAGAAGAGGTTTTTGTTTTAGGAGACCTTCTTCCTGTTGAAAAACCTAAATTTTGGTTCTGGAAAGGGGGACCCCGCTGAGGGTTGGTTTTTCAAGGATAAGCATATATACATGGTACTAAGATACTTTTGGAGATTCCCTCAAAAATTTGGCTCAATATTGCTTGCATAGAGCATAATATCACTATTTATAGGTAGATACTTATAGGTACAGGGTGACTTTTAATGTGCTAATAACCTCCCGCTCTTGGCTTCTTTACATTACACCAAGAATAAAAAAAAAGGCCACGAGGGAGGTTATTAGTATATAACAAATCACCCTGTATAGGTCTATTTGAAAACGATGGTCTACTACATGTTTTTTTAAAGCATTATTTATGATCTTTATAGAGATTAAGCATCGCCTCTCATAAGTGAGTTATTATGCTTACAGAATATTAAAACTATCGACCTTTCAAACCAGAAGAACGTAATATTGCATTGGTTTAATGTAGAAGAGTAAAATTTTAGACGTACTTAATCATTTACATCAGTTGGGATAAAATATATTAACACTAGCTTTCGCTCGCGGCTCCGCCCGCGTGGATGTCGGTTATCGCGATAAAAACTATCCTATGTCCTTCCCCGGGACTCAAACTATCTCCATACCAAATTTCATCTAAATCGGTTGAGCTGTTTGAGCGTGAAAGCGTAACAGACAGACAGACAGACAGACAGAGTTACTTTCACATTTATAATATTATAGTATGGATTAGTATGGATATAAGACATATTTTTGTTGTGGGTATAATGCTCTAAATTTGACATTTTCAGATCATTCACCGATTCAGAGAAATTGAATTTCAGAAAGGTTCTTAAATCGCAAACCCATTCGTGTCTTACGCAGAATATGGGTTTGCTTCTACGACATTTATTTAATTTAGGGTTCCCGAGATTAGGGTGACCTTTTCCCGAAGACTAATCGGTGTACCCTGCTTGGTATAATCGGCGAATGAATCATGGATTTGTATACCCACAAATGTGTATTTAACTCTTTACTAAGTAGATATGTATGTAAACTGGTCTGCACAGTATGTTAGTTTGTCCGCATTTTATGGGTTCCACAGTAAACTTTGTTACTTTAAACATTTTACGACAAAACATAAAATATAAATATACCTACAAGACTTGCGATTTTGCACAGAAACGGCTGTAATGAGTGAAGTGTTATTTCTGCTGATGCACATGTTACAATAAAAATAATCAATAATCTGTGTTGTTCTAACATTTAAACTTTCGCGTTGCATGATTATAACTATTTATTATACGGGAATTAACGCGCATTGTTTACCTTAAAATTTGCTTGACGTTTCGACCAAGTTGCACCGGCCGTAGTCACAAGCGGACTGACCACCTTGCCGCTCCGCTTGTGACCACGACCGGTGCAACCTGGTCGAAACGTCAAGCAAATTTTAAGGTAAACAATGCGCGTTAATTCCCGTATAATAAATAGTTATAATCTGTTTTGTTATATTGTTAAGTTTTAGAAATTATTTGTTAGTTAAAATGAGAAAGGGTAGGTACTAATATTGGTAGGTACAGAATATTTATGGTAACTACCTATTCAATTCTGTGTAAGGTCTGTGAAACCAGCACTCGCACTACGAAATCTCAACGTAATTCATTGGTAAGTAATTCACTAAATCACAAATTTTAAACTCAAAATGCCTGTGTACATAATAATAATATCTTGGGACAACTCACACAACGCTATCTGATCCCAAACTAACCAGAGCTTGTACTATGAAAACCAGACAACTAATAAATATAATTAAATATTTCTAAATACATAAATATTATAGATAAATAACACCCAGACACAGTATAAACCGTCGTGCTCAACACACAAAGTTTTATCCTAGGTGAGGATTGAACCCACGGCCTCCGGCTTAGCAGTCAGGGTCACTAACCACTAGACCAACAGACCAGTCATCATCCTTATGTGATTCTATATTTGCAAAAATAATTAAGATTTCTTTGCAACGCAGGCTAGTCAAAAAGATTCTTGTTTTGTGTAAACTACATAACTTTTTGTAGTATATTTGGACTACTGGAATAGTAACCAATACAGTCTATAAGAATGCCATCAGGGTTCGACACTTACATCAAATTTGAAAACCGTTATTAAGAGAAAGTCAGTTGTGCAAAAAGCGAAGATGTTTTTATAAAGGTGTCTGTAATTTGGATCGTCGTACCGGCCCGTACTATAGGTATAGTATTATATTATCTGTGCTATAGGCTTACTTCAATCATATTAGTGTTAGCCCCACTTCCACTTAATAGTTATTTCTTCCGTTCATTCCTTTTATCTTTTACTCATTACTAAATAGATGGCATGAAACATAGTTGTGTTGAAATCTTCGCATTCATAACGAACCTTAAGCCGTAACTATATAGAGAACGGATTTCCCACACATTCACAAAGTATAAATATCCAAATAGAAATCGGAAAACATCATCATAAGTATCACAGGTCTGCAAATTTGAACTCTTATTTTCCCCTTTTGGATTTGATTGCTGATCTTGAGGTATTTTGGTGCTCTGATTACGAATATGTACTTGGATTTGTCCTATCACCCTCAGTTTTTTTGAAAAATCCTTTTATGTGAAATCGGAAAAAAGGCCAACTTTACAAAGTTTTTTTTTATTACAATGAAGTAACAATTATATTACTAAACTTAAAACATTAAAAATACATTGAAGGGACAGTAATAAATAAATTAAAAATATTAAATACTTTTATGGTATCTTGCTTTTTTTTCACCGAAGCTCCGATTATGAGATTTTCGCTTGAAATTCCTACTTGGATCATCACGCTTTAATAGCCAACATTAGTCTGCCATCATTACTTTATTCCACTTTCCCTGATAGCGACGTTCCATCTCCTTCAAGTCCTGGTGAAATCTTTCGCCTTGCTCTTCACTTACAGCTCCCAAGTTATCAGGAAAGTAGTCCAAATGCGAATTAAGGAAGTGAAGTTTAATGCTCATCGAACATCCCATTTTGCCGAAATTTTCAATCATTTTCTTTACAATTTCCTCATAATTTGGACTTTTATGGTGGCGATAGGAGATCAAACGTATTGTTCTTTCCTTTTGACCACTTTCGAAGTTCACGAACGCAGGTGGTACAAACTTTATGTGGGACCCACTGTTTATCTTGATTGGCGATTGATAGGCCAAAATACATATTATAAACGTTCCTTATAAATTCGGTTATGTTATGCTGCTGTTTTCTCAGCATAAATTGCCCACAAATGTAGCAAAAATTGTCCGGAGAGTTTAAACACTTTCGCGATGACATTTTTCAAGTAAGCGTTACGAATTGCACAGAAGTACTGACTTTTTAAAAATAGTGATGGTGCTATTTATACAAAATAATATTAATCTACCCTCATTAACTGTCTTCTAACGATTTAAGTTAATTTCTATAAAAAAAGCATTTAGCCTACAAGAAATGAGGTCTTTAGCAAATGACCTAAAAATCCACTAGTTTTTTTGATAATAAGGGTATATCACATACTTAATTAAAAGTTATGTTTAACTACATTTATGAGAACTCATTCATTAATGTCTACTTCAACCATTTAGTGTGTTTTTTGTTCAATAAGATATGATTAAAATAAAATAATTAATAAATTACTAGGAAGGCTTAAGTAATTTAGGCAAAAAAAAGGATGATCTATAACTAAAAATCCTGACGTGATGGAATTTTTTTAATATTTTTCCCGTAATCAGCGCCCCAAAATCTATCCAAATCGCTCATCAAAACTGAAAGGGGAAAACCATTGCAGACCTGATTTAGAAGCAAAATTGTTTGTGGATTCAATCTTATTCACATACCTACAGTGTTTAGAAAAAAAAGTTAACGCAGTTAGAACCAAAGGTTATTGACATCAGTTGTCGAAATTTTAACAACACATGAGGGTGCACAGTGCAATGTTCGGCGCAGCAGCGGCGCGGTTGCACAATGCGCGGGCGCAGAGAAAGCGGGTGACGTCACGACCTCGACACGCTCACCTAGTTGCGCGCGCGCCGAGTCGCGCCGCCTCAACCAAACCAACCCACTTCTGCCAATACCGGCCCAATGTCGCCTTGCTTTCTCTCACACACTACACCTCTTCACGCAGTCATAAACATAGTTAACATAGCGTAATAGCTTGTTACTATCGAATGCGTAATACCTTAGAACGATAGGCAAATGTATTCTAACTTTAAAAGCAGAGGAAATAAGTAAAAGTGATGCTAGTGCTACAGTTTTTCTGGTTCAACATCTTTTGGCAAGTTTGCGCCTACTTTTCAGCAGTGAAAGTTAATGCATTAAATTTTTAGACTGTAAATCTGTAAGTACCTAGCCGGCCTGATAGACCACTTTCGCTTCATCAATGTGAACGCAAGTATGCCAGTTATAAGTAGGCGACTCAACTTTGTTGCTAAGTAAGAAGTAGCGCAAAGAGAAATGATGTCCGTTCAACCGACTTGTTTACAACCATGCGTTCGAAATTCGTGTGCGCTTTTGACGTAAACAGCTGATTTCTTTGGCATTGAAGTAAGCAAACATTTATACTAGGCATGAAGCATACATTTTAGGCAGAATTTCTATTTTTATTCCAATCACGATTCAGTTAAGTAATTCGATTAACTTTTATTCAGAGTTTAATATAATTATGAGGACTCCTGCCTTCAGGTTCTTCCCTTCCGATTTGGTAACCAATAAAGAACAAGATTTCAAACGTGAAATCACTTATTTAAGTGCTACAATATAATCAAACGAGGCACCGGCGCCACTGTGATCATAAAATCAAACTGCATCCGGAGCTGTGGTCGGATAACCCTAATTTTTACAAATCATATTTCGCGTTTATTTCACAATTGGCACCAACTATGGCGATGGTGCTATTGTCTGCGACTGCGGCTCACGTCTTGTGTCATCAACGGTCTCGCTTCATCGAGTCCACCTTACAGCAGACCAGAGGATTCGCTTTTACGACGTGAGCAATAAACTTTTATGACTCATTATGATAACGTTAGAATAAAATACGCCGAGAGCAATCGAAAGAATGTAAGTGCTAGCTCGTTTGCTTGGGGAAACGTTTGACTCTGCATTTTCCTTTCAGAAAATATTCATCGAGAAGGGTCGCCAGTCATTGCGATTGCGATCGTCTGATTTATGCGCAGAACTACACTGAGCTCGAGCTCAGAAAATATTCACTGAAATAAATCCGGTGCGGTTCGGTGGTTCACGCGGAGAACGCACGTATAAAGTATCTTCGATGCGGTCAGCGCATATACT
This sequence comes from Herminia tarsipennalis, assembly GCA_945859575.2. Taxonomy (NCBI): domain Eukaryota; kingdom Metazoa; phylum Arthropoda; class Insecta; order Lepidoptera; family Erebidae; genus Herminia; species Herminia tarsipennalis. The sequence continues at coordinate 16,796,421 of OX243840.2, forward strand.
ATTGAATAAAAGTATCATGGAAAAGAACGAGGACGTGCCTGGCAAAGCGAATGGTAGTATCCGGGGAATGTTCCGAAACGCATTCACTCTCTCGAAGTCATGTAGTGTTGGACCGCAGCCGGTGTGGCGCATCCGCTATGTGAGTTAAGCATTTTTGCATGCAAAGCTTTGTAGTCCACGCTCGCTTCTGACATTAAAGAATTGCCGATGACGCGGAAATAGAATTTACGAGTGGCGCGACCCTTAGTGTGCGCGGTGATATATTCAGCGAGGTCACTGGCTCGCCAGTGCCGCGCAGTTGCGTCATTGTTACACTAATGGCCTTGTTGTTATAACACATTTATGTAGGCATAGCATATTTCTAGTGGTGGGTTCGATAACCGTGCCCTGAGGTGGGAATAAACCGTTTGTGTTGTTCGCCGTAATTAGAGAGTCTGCTTGGCGCAGCGGACGACTGACGGGCTTCATGCATTATTGAGTTCAGAGCATGGTAGGCAGACAGCGGGCTCAGGTGATTGCGAGCAAATTGTTATAGTTCCCACGGGACTTATAGCCGTGTTTGTGGACCGTTTTACGTAATGTTATGAAATTTAAAGCGGGCTTTATGTAATATTTACTGTTCGGGAATTTTGTGAAGCCACTTTACATTTCTATAGTGTTTTATGACCAAAATTGTGGCATGACTGCTAAAATTAAGAACATTGTGATAAAAACGCGGTTTTTGCTACATGGTTTTAATTAAAAAGATATTAATTTACCTGCAACCAGCGAGAAGAACTTTCATCACATAAAGTTCGACGACATTTTCTAACCAACCCATTTGATATTACGAATGCAGAACTTGTTCAATTGAAGGAATCACAGATAAGGACGTCTGTCAAACTAATTATATTTTCACTTTATTGTCCGCGGGAAATGAGAATAGCTCTGCTGCAATATCCGAAGGAAACAAGAAACGGATTTCGAAGCAATAAAAATCTTCGAGAAGAACGTATCAAGTAACAATAAATACGTATAAATCTGTTCCTTTTATTCGTGATATTGGAGACTAGCAATACGGTTCTAATATCGCAAGGGAGTGCTTCAATAATGCGATTTCTAAACTTAGTCTGAATGCAAAATTGTGGATATTCTTGCCAGATGACAGTCCGTGTTTACTGCGTCTTTGCTAGAACACGAGACGCTCCAAGCGGATAGGGAGAGATGAAAAGATTGGAGGATACCGTGCGGGGATATCACGTAGCTATTTTATCGGCGCATAGCAGCGTCTCGATGGTCCGTCGCACTACCCGCTCTTTTACGAAAAGGATTCATCTGTTCTCTGAGATTTTTAAATATAACATTGCCAGAGTTAATGTTGAGCTTGAAAGCTTAAAGAGATGAGGGAAGACTTCGTAACTTAGAATTTTCTTGATATTCTTTAGCATAAATTAGACTGATCTCTGTTTTCTTTGTTAAACTTCTAGTAGCAATAAGTAAGTATTACGACTTAAAGCATTCGTAATACTTACGTCTTGAGCTTAAATCGAGTTTATTATCAGCGATCGTAACTACTCGTAATTAATCGATTAATAGGCATAAGCGAGGTTGACAAAGAGACAGACTTGATGTTAGCTTACATCATAATCTCTTTAGAAACTGTATATTACGCCTGTTAGATTACAGCTTCCATTGGTTGATTTACTTGCAGCACGTGTTGCCCAAGAGTGTTCAATGAATAAGATTCTTTTATTTAGGGCATAGTAACAAAAATGGGCACAATTTGTTATAAGAAGGGGCCGGATCATGTTTGACAGAGCTTCATTAAACATTTCGAAAGTATGACTAACTGTACCTACTTATAAGGAGAACAGAATGAAAACTTACACAACAATAATCTCTGTGTGATAGTTGATATTTTTTTGTGTCGTAGGTAGGCTACAGGCTACTACAGTTAGTAGGTCGTTGACTAACGGCCGGTCTCAATAATTTAACTATCGGTGGATTTGTCTACTAGAGGTATACATTTGACATAAGCTCCATACAAAATATGTCAAAATTCTACCTCTAGTAGCCAAATCCATCGACAGGTAGATTATTGAGACCGGCCGTTAATGTTAACTAGGTACCTACTAGTTTGGCTTGTGATTAAAATTCACCCACTTATCACAGTACTTTTTATCACTGGCAGTACCAAGGTAGAGGGGAGGGGAGGAAGGTCCTATAATGCTCAGGCCCACTCCTATAAGGGCCTCAAGTATCTCTTTCCAAATATAGGAATCCCTCTATGCATAGTGTGATAAAAACCTACCCTTATTGGTTGACCCAAAAATCCAAAACCCGAAGATTAGAATTTGGGGAAGAGGATAGGCTTGAGCCTATCCTCTCCCCTAGATCAAAATCATCTAGGGGGGGGCTTGGGACCCAACTGACAAAAGGACAAACACCTAAACGAAATCCTGTATTCGTAATTCCACTTCTTTTCATTCCTTTTCTTTTTACCTTTGAGAAGACAAATACGCGAACAGTCCTAACAGTAAGTTGTTAAAACATGACATACAGCTATTATTATAGTAGGTCAGCTATATCAGTATGATATCAGCCATCGTAATTTAGTATCATATCGGTCAGTGACCCACTCACTCACGTAATATGCTCAAATATAGGTATCACAAATTTTCCATCATCCAATATAGGTACTTTTATTAGGTCTGGTACACTTATTCACTCAGCTAAACTATCCTTTTCATTACATGGTCCTATCTTTCTCATCGAGCTCATGAATGAGAAATTGGTGTTAGCAATAGATACTTTAACCATGAACAATTCTTATTGTAATGATTTGTTTTAAAAAGTAAAGAAAAAACGTCTAGTTGTCTATTACTGAAACGCGCGATCGGTTTCTTTTCTTCCCCTTTCATTTATTTTTTAGAGTAGCAGGTATTTTTGGATGTGACTTTGTGATTCTAATTTACTAAAATATCAAATGGCTAAAAGGTATAATAAAGGCTTCATTATATCGAAGACAAAAGGCTCTAGATTTCATTTTTATTAAACCGAGGACACACGTGCTTCGATGAAATTCGCAGTTCACACGACAACAGGGAAATAATAAGAACCAATGAAGAACTGAAAAGGGGAATTCGATATCAAGTATTACCTCCGATATTACATATTCAAGTACGAATTGCTTTGTTTTCTTCTAAAGTAATATTCGAAGTATAGAGTGCGAGGGAAGTGAACACCCATAAAGTTATCCTATAGATATTTTAAATGGAATCCTTTACATAAATTTTATACGGAATAGTTTATATCTATCGTTATTTTCGTCGTACTATAATTTTGCCAAAGCGATGTTAATGGCGACTTGTGTGTCGAGATATTCTTTTATTTCCTTTGTTCTCAGGTTGCATGTGAGATTAAAATCTGCATAACATCGATGTTTGTATACTTTAGGGTTATGGTAGTGATCTTGTCTAAGATAATGTTGGAAGACAACTTTGTGAATAAAGATGCTATTTTTAGTTAAAAGACGTAGCTATTGGCCGTAATGAGCTACGTTCATTAGATAAAATGGGAAGATACTGTCTTCCTGTCTCAATTGATAAATACTTAGATAACTTAAAGATAAGTGTTTCTTATTTTAATGATGGTAGTACATTTTAGATTTTATCAATGTATATTTTACACGAAAATTTAAATGTATTTTTCGATTTAAATTTTAGTCTACAACTGCAGGTAAAAACAGGAACATTAACAAAAGGAACTGTAGGCCTACTCTCTTTCTTCAAAACGAAATTCATGAATTTTCGTTTCCTTAAATTTCTTAAGTTTACAGGGACTATTCTAATTATTTTTTTGATAAGCACAAGAAGTTCGAACTCATTGACTATTTTCTGGAACGAGTGGATTAAATATATGTTCCTGGCTCTGTATAGCACCACCTCATTTTTGATCGAAATTTCGTTTTCATTGAATTAGAGTAGTAATAGCCCTGGTGCATGGGCGTAGGAGGTACCGTCTTAGTGTACCCGGTCTAACCTGATATCCCGATTGGCGAAACAGTGACGTAAACACATGGAAATCGGGGTATGTTGGGCCAAATGTCCCAATATACCCCGATTTCGATGCTGTACTATGCTTCAGTTGAAGGGCACTGTACCAAGTAAAATTACTGGGCATATGAGACTTACGAACTAATGTCTCAAATGAGGAGCGCATTGCGCTAACAGATCTTTACCCAACAACGATTTGATAGGATTCAAGGTGTCCCTGATACTGTTATGGGATAGCGTGACGCTTACCATTTGGCTCTTCATTTAATAAGCGGCGGTAGCGTAATGGCTAAGGCATCGGTCTCGCAATCGTGAGGTCGCGGGTTCGAATCCTCCCCATTATACTACCGACGTGAACCCACTCCTAACACAAGCCTTTGAGCTTAGCTGGAAGGGTTAACAAGATTGCTAGTAAAGTAGGACTCAATCCCACATTGCTAGTTATTTTTATTAAAAAAAAATGTATAAAAGAAATATGGATTTAGTTCCGTTGGCAATTATAATGACTACGAAAACATAGAACTATTCATGCACGAATTTCGAAGTTAATCTTATGATCACATAATGACACAGTACCCTCGTCAATCCTTTAAGTTTTAAAGCTAAATCCGATGTACCTATAAACCTATTCAGTGTTGAAATGCATAGATACAAGCAAAGCTAATCAAAGAGCAAGGCAGAAGGTCGTGCTGTTGCAAGGACGGGGGTTGACCTTGTGTCCTACGGTATCATACTGAACTGTACACTTTGCTGTTGAACACGCAAACTACGGTTTTATGACTTTTGCAAATTAAACTTTAAGCTCCTGCTGTGTAGATTTAATTTTGAAAAAAGGTGAACTTTCTTCATTTTTACTTAATCTTAATTAAAAAAAAAACAAATTCTTATTAAGCATTTAAACCTTGTCTGTAAAAGCAAAAGCAAGCTTCATTTAAATAGACAGAAAAATATATAATATGTATACTACGTATACATCAAGTAAGCGATCAGAATTTACATATTATTATGAAATATTATTGATGAAATTACACCAGACGAAGAAATTTGGAGAGTGAAGCATCAAAATTTGCTCCCTCAAGCGACAAAGTTAAAACTTCAGACATAAAGTTACAATTGCAGAAGTACGAACGCTCAACTTAGACTGTTTGCATAATAGTTTTATTCCTATTTTATGTCCAAATGCATTCCCTCACAATAATATGGAAAGTCTTTAAATTCTTTTCGAATAATATAATATTTTTATGGCTCTAAATTTCAGTAAGTTTACCTCACTTGTTTGAGAAATGTTTCATTTCTATTCAAGTGTGTTATATTGATTGCTTCTGTATTAAAAGTTATCTATTCCTAGCACCGCGTCGACGTGGTTTTACTCGACAGCCCAAAAAAGGAGTTTGTTTTTTATTTTAACGACGACTCCCGCAGTAGGGTACAAGCCCTGTGTCGCGGGGACTTTACAAACACGGATACAAATTACACCCAGACCCGGAACAATTTGTGGATCACACAAAGTGGTGTCCCGTATGGGAATCGAACTCACGACCTCTTGCTTAGAAGTCGGACACACTCCCATCGCGCCACAGAGGCAGTCAAAGTTCAAGTTATGTATGTCTGTGTCTGTGTGTTTCTTCATTTCACCATGACTTCTAAATGTATGAACTAATGTAATATATATTAACTAATGAATATTAGCCGTCCCGGCAAACTATTCAGGTTCAATTAAAGCGGCGGTAGCCTAATGGCTAAGGCATCGGACTTGCAATCGTGAGGTCGCGGGTTCGAGTCCTACACATTACAATACCGATGTGAACCCACTCCTAATAAAAGCCATTGAGCTTAGCTGGAGGAGTTACCAGGATTGCTAGTAATGTGTAACGCACAATCCCACAAAAAAATGTATTTTCCCCAATGTATTGACCCACTCAAATATTCACACAAAATGTAATCCGAATCGGTCCAGCCGTTAAGGAGAGGTTAGGTGACTGTCACACGTACAGAACAATTATTTAAATTAAGATTATAAAGCTGAAGAGTTTGTTTGTTTTATTGAATGCGCTACACTCAGGAACTACTAGTTCGAATTGAAAAAATCTTTAAGTGTTGGACAGCCCATTTATCGAGGAAGGCTATAGGCCATATAATATCACGCGACGACCAATAGGAGCGGTGCATCAATGAAAAAACTAGCAAAAACGGGGGAAATTGACGCAGACGTAGTTGCGCGGGTCAGCTAGTTGTTAAATATGTCCGGAAACACTCTCGAAAACGTCTTTGTCGCTTTCATAAACTGTTCTTAAAAAAGTCATGTCGAGCCGCTATTCTATAGCTATAGAAGGACAAATAAACAAACACATTCGCAATGTAGTATAATAAAAAATACTCAAATGTGTCAGTAATCTTGAAACGTGCCTGAGTAATTTATCTAGATAATATTAGAGCTTATAAAAACTTACTTGGCTAGTTTTGACCTTGTAAGCTTGACAAATTACTAGTATTTTTTTGTATCTACGCGTATCTTATACATTCATTTTTTCTAGACGTAATTTTAGTATATTTTCTAAGACAATAGACGGATATGTGGAAATACTGTGATCTCACTCACTCTTCCTCACATCCATCTATTGTCTCATTTATTCAAAAGTGGGACAGTCAGACTTTAAAATAAACATTTTATTTCAGTTAAATGTAATCTTATTTTCATAATTTATTAGTGATTCTTTCATTAAAAGATATGGAACAAAAAGGCGTATTACGTGGGTAAATGTAGGTTGAATATAATTTAAAAATATCTTCAAATGATCAATCAAATTTCTTACACAGTCTTATTTTAGCCTTCCATTTTATATTTACCTTTTTCCCTATATCCCATGCTTTTTATCTCCTTATTTTTGGATATGTTTTTTTAATAAGAAGTCTCTTATTGGTGGAGCTATTAGTAATTGCACAACAGAAAACCCATCTTCATTATGCAAGCATTTCCGTATGTATTGTTTCAGATATAGAGAACCGCTTAGCAAAAATGTGTCGTTAATATAAATAGCTCCTTAATCCAATTTTATTTGGTGGTATTGTCTATAAAATATCTAGATCGCACAATAATTCGTTGGAAATGGTAATGTTGGAGTTCCGTACAATAAATTTTAATGGTACTAACCGTTTCTGTTTTGTGTTTCATGATTAATGGACGAATGTTTCTTTATTTTCATTATTACAACAGACAGTTGAATATTTGCACATAGCATGAGTTTAATCTTATTGTTTGAAAATGCTTACAGTTTTTGTTTGTTCCCGTTTAAAATGTCACAAATGCCTTCTCTTTTTTTACTCTACTTGTGGCACGTCTCCCGAACTTGGGAATAATTCCAGTACCATGAAGAACTCTATGAACCTATGAGGTAAAATCACATACACAAAAAACACATATTGTGGGTCATCTAGACTTCTAGAGTATTCTAGAGTATTCTAGAGCGATGTTCCCAGTAATTCGAAGTCACAACTGCGCACCCCAGCCAGTCAAATACAAACGTTTGCCAAAACAATGTTATTTTGCATATTGACAACAACATGCACTCAATGACATACTTTACAATGCAAGATTAGAGATTAAATTCTCACTGATAACTCCAAAACGGAACAATCTGATTTTCCAACTGCAAATACCTTTGATAGCATATTTTTCAATCATTGCCTTCGAAGATAAGTCCGATAAAATAAAATAAAGCAGACAAAATGAGGAGGAGACATGCTAGCTGCTTTATCTATGTAGTGCAGTAGGTATATAGATAAGTTGCATTATATTGATGTGATCAACTTGTTCCCTAGCGATATTACTCACGATGCATAACAATACGATCAATATGGAGTAAATAATATTGGCGATTTGAATAGTGCGTATGTCCTCATAGAGCAATGGTCTAGATGCCATCATTGATGATACATAAAGGATGTTAGATGGAGGCTAAGACTTAGCTTAACTAAAATTTCGCAAAGCATTATAGCATTGTATTATTACGCTAAGCTTGCGCTAAGACGAATATCATCAAATGCTTCGTCAAGTTTAACTTTAGCCAAGTCCAAGTACACTTTATGGAATTACAATACAATATTACAAGTGCAGCCAGCACCCTACATTTGATATAAATAATGTGGTTGCAGATTCAAAAGGTTAAAATTTTCCAAAGGTCTTTCTTCTTGAGGGGATATAATAAGTAACTAGAATTCCAAGGGAAACCGAAAATAATGGTGTTCTAAGATCCCACCGCCGCTGTGTGGTTGGTTTCAGAATGAGCCCAAAATTCAACATTGAGCAAATTTTAAAGCAATATCATCATTCAGAACGTTTTTTTTTCATCAGCGATCAATGCTATTATCGCTCCGCATAATGAGGTTCTAAAGTACTCGACAGGCTTCTTCGCGAGCTAGTTTCATTTCAGTACAAATTCATTGTTGCACGCTAAATAACCGTGCTTGTATGTATTTAATTCCGAAACAAAATATTTTATTCAGTTAAATTAAATTTTAGTGCACTTGCAAAACAGTTGACATTTATGAATCAGGCAAAGGAAAACGGTTAACTATGTTAATAAATGACCTACTGAGGGTTTCGTCCCATTATGGCTGGAAATAATGTCACATTATAATACGTTTTTGGTTATTTTTGTGTGTTATTTAAACATAGATTTTTATTTATTTAAAGCCAACTTTTGTTCGTCGGCCTGGTGCATGAATTTCACTTTTTAACAATGTGTCTTTTCGGGATAAAAAGTAGGCTGTATTAACACATGAAGCTATATGCTGTATCAATTGTCACTGAAAAAAAGCCGAATATATATTGTCATGTTTCCTATTTCGTGTCGTGTCAGAATTGCAGAGTTAACAACTTTATTCGTACCTTGATCGCAACTATAGAAGCGTGGGTCGATCTCGTCATATCGTGTATTAAATTCTTAATTGAATTTCTACGCAATAAATCCTTTTTGATGTGGGTGTTTATTTATAGTCTACCATAAAAAGATGCAACAAAGGACACATCCAGATAAGTCCTGTGTAATTACATTTTGCCGCGGATTTAATATAAATGAGTAACTCGTGAGTTTACGACCTTTTTTATTGTTTTATTTTGCCAAACGATCCAAATGTCGTTAACCTGCCGAAGTTGTAATCTGATAGTCCAAAGAGAGAGAACAAATATTTTTTAATAATTAAAGGCTAAGTTTTAAGTGCTTTCTGCCCACAATCGGATCCTTTATTCGAATTTAGAAGTGCAAATGGTGTGATTACACGAAAAAGTATTTTAGTGAGACATTTTTGGAGGGAACAAACAACAGAGGTACAATTTCTAAATACCGAAAGTCTATTTTTAGCGCGATTGTGACGTGGCTACTATGGCAGCCGGTCTATTTTACACTTCTATCTGATCTTGTTATGTCCCATTCCTTTTCAATATTTGCCATGCATGTTTAAAGGTATTTTTAGGTACCTATTTTTTATATTATTCAAGTGGTTTATTTACAATATTAACAGTAAATACAAAGTAGGTACGAATTACAATTTGTGTTGTTAATAACAAACAACAAAGTAAGCAGAATAATGCTTTTATATTCATTATATTTAAAGTGCAAGTGTTGTTAGCTGAATCAGATATGTTACTGAATATTCAAAATGTGCCGCAAAGTATTTGTATTCAATACGTAGAAGTAAATAACTCAGCGCGTCCAATCGTTTCCATCCTTGAGGTTGCATGAGGTCAATACCCCAAAGGCCTTCATACCTCACAAATAATTACGTATTTGTATAGGTGTTTTCCACAATCATTTACAACCAGAAATTCATTGTTGGCATGTCGTTAAATAGATTGCCGACAAGACTGCTGTATTGTGTTATCAAGGCCTAATATATTATGTGAAAAATAAAAATGAAACAAATGTGCCAACAAATATAGTTTAGTAGAACCTTGAAAATGAAAACAGAGAACATTTTGCAGGTCATTCTTTTAAAGTTAATGGATGGTAGCAACTTCAGCCGTATGCGCTTTGGCTGTCAAATTTGTAATGGAAAATTACACTACAGACAACACAACATGGGCCTTTTTTCATATAAATAACATTTTCCAATTAGTTCCCACGGTCAGTAACTATCACATGAAGAGCTTTTGAGTCGTTATTCATTTCCAAAATACCAAATAAGTTGTACTAGCATTGCTAAAAGTTTCCCAACAAAACAAAAAAAAATATTAAAAAAATGGCCTCTCCACAAGAAAGTAAGCTATGTGCTGGACCCAACCAATCTCAAAATTGTATTGCACAATGCAAGTGTTATAACAGATCTTACCGAGATCCAGATGGCAGTAAAGCGGAAAGCGTGCAATGTGAAGAAAGGACGACTTTCTTCGCACATAAACAAAATGAAATGGTGACCAGAGCGCAGTTGAATCGCGCTTCTTAAACCTTGAAAACCATTTCAAACGAAGAATACTGCACTTTTGGGATACATTTGAGCTCAGTTGCAGCTTGTATGTGGTCGTTATCACATCACATTGGTTGTTCTGAAGAATCTAATGTGCAGAGGGGTCCTAGACGAGATATAAAGCTGAGTGTGCAGCCGTCGAGCCGTGTTGTGTCTGCCAGTCTACCGGTATCGATCCGTCGCCCTCATTTCAGGCGAGCCGACTGCGCCCACAATAATGCAGATGTAGCCGCTTCAAGAGCTATGTATGCAGGCGATTGTAACAATGGCTGCACGTTTACGTTATTTTTAATGGACAAAAACTTGATATTGTTTTTCAATTTTGGCCAGGCTTGTTGGTTTTAATTAAGCTTGTCATGAATGAATGGACGTTTATTAAATTAACCGTTATTTTGTATGAATGAAGTGGTTTTTTTCCTGGTTGTAAAATTTGAGAAAATAATGGCATCGATCGATACAGAGGCGCCTGTTAAATGTGGGCAATAATGTATTACAAATACGACAATATTAAGTAGGCAGTGCCTACATTGTTTAAATGCAGGCTATTTCACAGCCTACACTACACCTACCACTTTCGTGTAAACAGTTTACAACGGATATGCCACAATTTTAGAAAAAGAAAAGAGATTTCGTTCCATTTCTCGTATTCCAAATTCTTTATTCCTCTGTCAGTCTCACTTATAACATAAATAAAGATGCGATTACACGAAGGTATTTAGCAAGATCTCAATTTCTTAAGGATATTGTTTGTTGAAAAACATTTCAAGTGTTTCAGGGTTTTCGATTTCCTTCACAACCGTCCTTTGTACCTCGAAATGGGATCCAATTTCCTGAGCGAGCGTGTTTTATTCTCTCGATCTCCTAACACTTCTTCGTCGACATTTCGTTATAAGACAACGTATCTGCTTTTATTGTCGTGCATTTTTTGATTATTTTTATAGAAGCAAGCTTGTGTGCAAGCAAGATTGAGACGTTGTTCACCGATTTTATAACATCAGCTTCAGCAGGGGGTTTTCATTTCAGCTATTTCTTAAGACACGCGATACGATGTATCAGATTTGTATTTGTAAAATGGATTAGAAAATTATTAGAATCGCTTTGGTCTATATTTAATATTTTTTCTTTTTATTTTGTGTATAGGGATTTGATAGGTCCACTTTTGTAATTAGGTTGGCACTACCGTTGTTTAATAAATGTGGAAATTATTCATCTCTTAAATAGCAAATCTAGTGTATAAATATTCATATTAAAATGTTAAGTAAACACAACTTGAAAAGCAGTTGAAGTGAACTAGATACTTCTAATCATAGGGCTACTTTCAACATCGTTAGGTACTCAGTGAGACAAAATAAACAGAAAATATAACCACGGCACTTGAAGTTTATCATAACTAATTTTCAAATGGCTCAGTAGTTACGTAATTGTAGATGCATAATATCATGAGCATTTACTAATAACGACTTGAGATTGGAATAATCTTATTTCACAAGGCATTTTGCAATTATTTGGACAAAATTGCCTGTTTATGACTTAGCTGCACACTAGATACTTACTTATTTATATACAGGCCACACATAGTGTCTATTGGCAACACTTTATTAAGTTGGTGCCAAACCAATACACCCGTGTGTGGTCGTGTTAACCCACTTGGGCAAATGAACTTTTCATCAAACCCTCTCAAACACTTAGCTATTAGTCATCTAGTCTTTGGTTAGTTCGGACGTGTGATATCGAATCACATAAGACATATGTATATAGTTGTACCTACTACAGTCATTTTATGGACGATCACATCCTTGCATACAAATATGACAGAATGACGTTTACAAGAATTCTTGCGTTATGAGACCGCATCTCTTCATTTCAAATGACGTCTGTTGAAGTACCACTTGTAACTTAATCGTTTAATTTGTACGCAGAAGACTTAAGTACCTATTCATTATAAAGCGAAAGGTCTTTATGCAGTCAGGTGATACGCATTTTCGATGAAGCGTTTGACCATTGAGCAGTCATTCGACGTAATCGATGAAAGTATAAGAACTTATTAAGTCCTGGTTGTGTAGTTAAGCCCTTGTGTGGGTGAAGTCCGGTTTTACCAGTAAGAGTAGGTCGTATCTAAGCTTGTTTGTTGTATGTTAGATACTATTCAATTACTGCAACAACGTCTTACTTTCAAACAATTTTATCGACGATAACATCTTATCTTTCTAGTTCGAGAATCGTGTTCAATTTCGTTGTCTTAATCCTAGGTATTTGTTGAAATAACTCAGAATTTGTTCTTCCATCGTATTGTGTTGTTTTGTTTATACATACTAGATTCTACTGATGTTGATCACAAGTGGAAGTGAAAGAAGACATTCTTGGCCTTAATTTCTCTTTTCCACAATTCTTTGTAATCGAATACGACTAAAACCATTTGCCAAATATTCATTCCGGTATTTGCACAATAAATATTTTTCCTAATGCCATTAAGTGCAAGCAAACATTCGATGATATTCAATCGATTCAAACTATAGGATATAATATAATCATCTACCTATATAAATCTTTGTTCTTCTTTCTGTACTTGGAAACCCTCACCCTTCATCTTATTGTACCGAAGGTTGTATGTTTACGTATATTTCAAGTATAACGGGTCCAATCTGTTGATTGGAGCTCACCACTATTTACAATATACCAATAAATTCTACCTCTTGTTTCGCAAAACAGAAACCATTTCCCTAATTGAATTTGTGTTGTTTTTGCTCTTGTGGAAAATTGGCTTTGTGCATTCAATGCGGGCGAGCGTGAGAAAGTGCATAACTTGCTTACATAACCAACACAAATTTACACGGAGTTTCTTATTTAGAAAATGTGCTTGGATGTCTTCAATGATTGGTTGCGAGATAGCTCGGTTAGCGTCCAGTTTAAGAGTGGAGTAGAGCGTTAGGTACAAGTTTATTCCGTTCGCTAGATACCCTATAATTTTAAATGTTGAAATGTTCACTATCTAAATAAGGGCTGAAGTAATTTACATTGAACACGATCTAAGTTTCATATATGTGTTTAAAAGAGTTTTCTCCAAAATTTACCGCTTAAATGTAGGTGACCTTTGGCTTTTTTTTTTTAACGACTTCCGCAGTAGAGTACAAGCCCTGTATCGCGGGGGTTTTTACAAACATACAAGTCATGGACACAAAGTACGCCCAGACTCGAAACAACAATTTGTTGATCACACAAAGTGGTGTCTCGAGTGGGAATCGAACCCACGACCTCTTGCGTAGCAGTCGGACACTACCACCGCGCCACAGAGGCAGTCATAACAGTAGTACTTGGTTAGTAATAAGTACCATATTTGCTATGAATACCAACAAGGTACTTTTGGTTTTCTAATTGTTTTCCTTTTCGTCACCACGGAGTCAAATGGATTAATTAGTATTCAGAACTGGAGCGTAACATACTATTTGAACAGCCATAAAAACACAAAGGAAAACTACCACAATTCGCGTTTCTTTAGCTTACTCAGCTCATACGAACTGGGGCTATTAATAAATCTTTCGTAAAACTACGAGTAACAAGCCTGTTGGTATTTACATTCCAGACAATAAATTAATATAGCATTCTTGGAGAACATGGGCGTTGGGCTGCGTATACCGCAGCGGACATGAGCGTTGTACATTTGTACCACAGAATACCGAGAATTGAGAAGGTATCCTTCATATAATGCGCACCCGAGCAAAGTTAGAAGTTTAAAGCCTTACTAACGACCTATAAGATATCCCACTGCTGGGTACGGTGTCCTTATTCACTATCTTCATTTCGTTGTCGTGACAAGCCCGTGCGAACTGGCGCATGCGCGGTACGCTCAAAGATGTCTACCATGCATGCGCGTTGATGCATTTCTAAGCGCAGCTCTCTACTGCGCATGTTTGGTGAACATATTTGAGCGCACCGCGCATGCGTCTGTTCGCACGGGCTTGTCAGGCAACGAAATAAAGATAGTGAATAAGGACCCGGGTCTCCCCATTATAACCTACTTATCCTGGGGGTTATTGCCATAATCGCCTCGCTTAGCGGGTTAGTGCTGACGCTGTTGCCCGTCCTTCCGTGTGAAATCTCTTAGTCACCTCGACGACACCCACGGGAAGAGATGGGATGTCATTTGGTATTTTCAAGCCGGTTCCACACGGCCAATTGGCCTGCAATCCCAAACAAAGTGGTCTGCAATTCATTGTCCTTGAACAATATCTATGTGTGCATTGCTCGAGCTGGGTGAAGATGAAACCTTTCTTCTGTACTTTCGGTATTTTACATCGGACATAAGCGTCGTACACTTGTACTGCTTATATCGTGAACAATGTATTTTACAGCGCCGTTTTACGATCGCGACTGGCTGGGGTAAACAAAGGGCGAAGCTGGAGTCTCTAGTCTCCTTGGTGAGACACAGGTCGCGAGGACTTCGGTAGGGCTGCCAACGATGCGTTCCATTTTTTAGAGCAGAAAAACTGTCAACATTATTTTAAACGCACGTAACATGCGAGAATAGATATTCTTTATGCTATGTGCGTAGACAATGTCACGAAAACGAATTTACAGTAGTCAATCGTAACATAATTTTAATAGTATTGGCGATAACATGCATACCTACTTAAACAAATATACATTTAGTAAATAAGTAACAATAGGATGACGTCAAAATACATACTAAAACAAAAAAGGGGTCATATAATAAAAACTATCAGTGTTCTACCCTGAACTGTCGTTAACATTTGCATTAATAAACCAATTCCCTCATTCACCATTCATGACACAGTTTCAGTACATTTCAAGGATTGCTCTCAAGGATTTCGCTGCAGTGTCATCCCTGTTTCAGACTATTTACGTTGACGAGGCTGGGCGAGGTGACCTACCCGTGACCTTTGACCCGAAGCCTCCGACCTACATCGGGAGCCCAATCGATACGCACCCGCTGTATCTGTTGCCTTGGATAAGGACGCACTTCATTAAAACTTTTGATTGGCCACTGTCTGGCCGCTTAGTGATAAAACGGTAATGGATTTTGCACATTTCGTTTTTATATTCAATGGACCGAGCGATCAATGAAAGGAACTTGGGCAAAGTTTCTTTCGTAGAGGTTTTTAACCCAATGACGTGTTTGATTTAAAACATGCAAGTATGACAGATACGAGTAGCTGGCTCATTGCCTACTAGCATCATAAATATTAAATTCCTTTAAGATGTTTCTTACAACTTCAATGAGTATAGTCATGTATGACTTATGTATCTTTTTGAGAGCAGTAGTGTTTATTTATTTTATTGGGTAAGTAGGTCATATTGAACTAGCCTCGTGTTGTAAAATATTATGCCTATTACGAGTTGAAACGTTTTCAATACATATAGAAACGGCTAAAAGCTGACATTCGAAGAGGTCGTCACCAGGTCACCTTCTCTCTCCTAGAAGTATAAATAATACGAAATTCTGTTTTTGTCGACTATGACAATATGATAGACCGAAATGTTCTCGTTTATTGTATAAGCTCAAATTCGTAGTTGCAAAAAAAGGTCGAGTAAAAGTTTTATATTGATCTGGGGAACCATCTGTCTCTTCTTCGGCAATTGTATTATACTCGACAACCTCTGTGGCGCGGTGGGAGTGTATCCGACTGCTACGCAAGAGGTCGTGGGTTCGATCCCCACCCAGGATAAAACTTTGTGTGATGAGCACAATGGTTTATTCTGTGTCTGGGTGTTATTTATCTATACTATGTATGTATTTAGAAATATATAAGTATGTTTATCAGTTGTCTGGTTTCCATAGTACAAGCTCTGCTTAGTTTGGATCAGATAGCGTTGTGTGAGTTGTCCCAAGATATTATTTTTATTATTATCTATACTATATACTATAATATTATAAAGCGGAAGAGTTTGTTTGTTTGTTTGTTTGTTTAAACGCGCTAATCTCAGGAACTACTGGTCCGATTTGAAAAAATATTTTTTTGTTGGATAGCCCATTTATCGAGGAAGGCTATAGGCTATATCACATCGCGCTACGACGAATAGGAGCGGAGTAGCGACGAGAAATGTTGCAAAAACGGGGAAAATTTACGCATACGAAGTTGCGCGGGACAGCTAGTTACTTATATTTTTAACCTCTGATGCAAGTACATCGGTGCTATAAGTTTACCCCCTTATTTATAATACATTAGGACATGTTTTAATAGCATTATAACTAGCGAAGGTATTGTCTCCTATTAAATTTTATATAAAAAAAGTAATTTAAAACAAAGACAAAAAATATTCGATAGTTAAAATGCTGTTGAAACGTCTGCTAGATTATTATGAATAAGGGGCCAAATTAGTGTATCTGCGTGTATGGCATCGTATCCCGCAAACGGATGGACATATTTGTATGCAGCTAAATTTTAATAGAAAGTTAATTTCATGGGCATATTGTTAAAAATTTCCAAACTCTATTCCCCTCCTTTATTTCAACCGTTTGTTTGCTTTTCACGCAGTACTGGAAAAAAAATTACGCGCTTTTTCGATAAAATAAAAAGCTATAAATGTTGATAAACTTTCGCGATTTGTACACATTATGAAAATATATATATATATATTACGGGTCTTAATCGCGTGAATAATTTAAGGTAAAATACCTTGTTTATTGCCCAACTTTTCGACCGTATTGCAACGGCCGTGGTGCGGGTAGTCTACCCGTGACCACGGCCGTTGCAATACGGTACTACGGTAAAATAAAAAGCTACAATTTGACACGGGAATGAACGCGTATTTATAACGCAAGCAACGCGTAAAATTTATAAAATAATTTTAATGAAAAGCGCTCACTCTGCATTGAATTGCCGTGTTTTTTGGAAAACAGTGGTTTTGATATAAAGTAATGTTTTTTCTTTGGTAAAAGTAACCTGATGAGGTTAATTTAATTTGTTCGTGAGGTTAAATACTTTCGTAAGGACATTGTGTAATGTAATGTATGCATAAATAGGTTAAAATTTTGTATAATTTGCATCGCGATAACAAGTATGAATATATGAACAATGAAAGCAAAAAATACATTAATAATAGCTTGAATATACATTAATGTCATGCCCTCGCCAGCACACTACATTGTCACAATAATATCGTCTCGGAAATTTAAAAAGAGTGAAGGTCAAATACCTAAATTTACAAAATTCAAATGAAACAAATTACAAATATATGATACCTTGCGGGGGTATAAATTAGGCAATTAACACTGAAATTCAAAAGAATACTTCGTATAATATTAGTAAAAGGTAACTTTAATCAATCGAGTTACTAGTTTCAGATGTTTTTTCTAAAGTTGGTACTAGAAAACATGGTAACAAAAAAGAAACTTAGAACGCTTTTAGCGTTCACATCTGTGATAAAATTCCTGATTTAATCATTTTACCTTTTATTTAAGAGGCTGAACTTACTGGCCTAATTATTACTACAAAATACGATCAGATTAGTGCTATTAAGGGGTAACTTTGATCAGTTTTGTTACGTCATTAGCATAGTACATATTAAAAACTCAGGGCAGTTTCAGACTAGCGTTATTTTCTACTCGTATACAGTCGTTTCAGCATACGCGCTTAAACGCGCGTTACCTTTCGCGCTTCAAAAAACCGGACTAACGTACACGGGCATATTCCCGCGTGTATACTCAAATCGGTAGTCATTAGTCTGTTACAGTATCAACACACTAATACGAGCTTAGGTATTAATTGCCCGTGTAGCAAAAAGCCGGCATGCACTTCCAAAAACGAGCTTATACGGTATAAAACGCTAGTCTTAATAATGCCTCGAAATATTTTTGTTACTGCGTAATATCAGCAAGTGTACCCCAGCCTTAATCGTTAAAAACAAAAAAGCTGCGCCATTTATTAAATGGTAGCGTGCAGTTTATGGTTCAATTACATTTTCTCATAGCAATAAACTGTAATAAAATAAGTTTTACCTTCATTATGTGCATGACAATGTCATGTCAAATAATCGAAGAAAACATGTAGTGAATAAATTATTGGTGCTTGGGAAGCTCAGTGAAAGTGTTGTGCAAGAGGTAGTGGGTTTGGTTCCTGCACAGGACAGATTAAGACAGAGAATGGTGAGGTATATACATTTTAATGTTGGTTAATTGAGAGGGAAGAAGGATGGGATTGTCTTTGTGTCTATTAAGTGCTTTTGGATTAGTGCAGGTGTTGTATAGTATATTTTAAATAAATCAAAAACATACAGTTGACCAAGAAAGTGATCTATCAATGTGGACAAAACTTTCTGTGTAATTAAAATAGCATTAAGGTTGAGCCTAATAACTGTCAGAATATAATTTTAAGGGAAAAGCAACCTTCTAGTTCTATAACATGCAAATGAACTTCAACCTTTGGTGATAGACCACATTATTTTTGTGACTGTACATATTGCAATTGCTTATTATTTATTAGTTTACATTACGTTACACATTATCATGCAAAAATATGCTTTATGTAAGTCTTTAATAACGAAGCTTTATCAGATGTCACATCAGTATAAATATACAAGTAGGTAAGGTACCTACTTACATCGAATAAAAATGTCAGTTCTATGTTGCAAGTATCATCACTGAAGTAGGCGCAATAAATACTTACATGTAAGTAAAATTTTTGGCCAGTATTTTCACCAGTAATTATGAATGAACTTAATACAATATTTGTGATACAATAATTGCATTTTTGAAAGATAGAAAAATTTGAAGTCCAGACCCAGGAATCGAACCCGAGACTTCCGTATGCCAAACCGGGATGAAATCGAACCACCTATCAAATATAAAAACATAACGGTCAGGAAACGGTCCGGATAATCGGTCCTACAAAGAGACGGTAATGTTAAGGCCTAAAAAAGGCAATCACTTTACCTATAATATAACCCAAGGCATATCAAAAGAAATCTTTATCAATTTGTGAATGTAATTCTTACGAAGTTTATAAATAACTAGAGATCACTCTTTCATTGCTAATGGGTCGTCTAGACAAGCCTGTATTTTTATATAAATACGTCACAATTTGCGACATTGTGACATCCCTAATTTGTTTTTATTTAACGTGTTTGACTTTCTTTATTATAGAGGTCATTCAGACTATTCTGGATTAGTAAATTATTAGATTTCAATAAATGTTGATAAACTTTCGCGATTTGTACACATTATTAAAATATATATATTACGGGTCTTAATCGCGTGAATAATTTAAGGTAAAATACCTTGTTTATTGCCCTACGTTTCGACCGTATCGCAACGGCCGTGGTCACGCAGTCTTCCCGTGACCACGGCCGTTGCAATATGGTACCGTAATATATATATTTTATTAGATTTCGTCGATACGATTCACAATGCTATGCAAATAAAAATATTTTATTGACGGATTAGAATCAAACTTCTGGATTTTAGCAGTCAGGTTCACTACATATCAACCCATATGATGGCCCACTGCTGGGCACGGGTCTCCCCAGTAGAACCTACTAGTATGTAGATCCTGGGGGTAATTGCCATAATCACCACGCTTGGCGAGCGGGTTGGTGATCGCAGTACGGCTTTAAGTACGCAGAGGACGCTGCTGCCCGTCCTCCCGTGTGAAATCCCTTAGTCGCCTTGACGACACCCACGGGAAGAGATGGGGTGGTACTATTCTTAAGGTTCACTAACCATTTAAAAAAAATAGAAACCATTAGATGAACAGTCAGATGACTGTTCATTTAATGGTTAGTATTTTTTATTGAATTGTCCTGTGACAATTCAATGAAAAATACGACTAATTAAGTTGATATGGAATTCATAGTCCCGGAGTCCACAATAGATTGTATAAAGTCCTTGCAACAAAAAATCTATTCCTAATTTCTCAGATTAGAGTTGAACATAGAGTACTTATAATGATAAAGTTAACCCATCATTTGATCAATAAACGAACATAAACCAACCTATAATTTTTATAATGACACCATAATCAATCCATTATAATTAATTTGCTCTCGCAGTCGTCTCCTAATTCCTTTCATCGATCATAGCCATAATTACTTTACGCTAATGAAATTTCACTCAGTCATTTATTACAACCTTTTGTGATTTATGCCAATTGTTTTGATGATTAGCCGATAGGTGGGGGGGTTGGCTGTCCATCCTAAAAATACCATGGACAGCCTAACACATAACTGTCTCGATTGTAAAACAAATACTGATAGAATATGCTCAGCGAATGTCAACAAACTGCTGTGATATTTTGGCCACATTGCACAGAAGGTAGCCTGGAACGCCCGATAGAATATCGTACCGTATCGTATCGATAAAATTATCGTAGACATAAAGTTAGGCGTCTCAGCAAAACGAAGCTTCTCACAAGTTCAGCCCGATAGTAATCATTCTCAAAAATACCCTATAGTTTTACAGATAGGATCAAAAGCAATAAGTTACAGTTTAAGAGATAATCTATACTAATATTATAAAGAGGAAAGATTTGTTTGTTTGTATTGAATAGGCTCCGAAACTACTGGACGGATTTGAAAAATTCTTTCATCGTTGTGAAGCTACATTAACCTCGGGTGACACAGGCAATTTTTTTATCCCTGTATACCTACAGGAACGGGAACTACGCGGGTGAAACCGCGAGGCGTCCGCTAGTGAAATATATTCTCATTTAATTATGCGTTGCACCAAAAGCCATCAATATCTGATAACTTTTCGTCTACGTCACGTTTTCATAGTCAAAGTACGTAGTTATGTGGTTTCACTTATGTTATGTTTGTAGAAAGCACATTTTGACATGTGCATTACAAGATCAAGCATTATTCAATACAAAAAGTTAACGTATGCATTAGAGTTTCACACAAATTTACTATCAATGTACTTACTTTTTTTAGGTTCTCGAGATAAAAGCTAAGTTGGTACCTCCATATTAACGCATGAAAACTAACAATTATTTTTTTCACTTTTATAATATCAGTAGGTATTTCTATAATATCGATATTAATATCGTAAATGCGAAAGTGAATCTATCTGTCTGTTTTGTTTTGAAACCTAATCCTCTGAAGTGATTAATTAAATTTGGTTAATACTTACTTAGCACAAGGCCTAGGGAGTAGAATACTTATTATCGAGATAAAAAAATATTGTTGGTTATTGTCTTATTATTATCGAGATAAAAAAATATTGTTGGTTATGGTACTTATATTATAATTATACATAACTGCTTCTGTGGCGCGGTGGGAATGTATCCGACTGCTACGCAAGAAGCAAGGGTTCGATCCCCACCCAGGATAGATGAGCACGATGGTTTATTCTGTGTGGGTGTTATTTACCCATAATATGTACGTATTTAGAATTATATAAATATGTTTATCAGTTGTCTGGTTTCCATAGTACAAGCTCTGCATAGTTTATGTGAGTTGTCCCAAGACATTATTATTATATTTCTGTTTGTATTTAGTTCGTACTATACAAACTGGTTAACCAAAATCTTAACCAAGATTCATTCTACTCATCGTCAGCGTACTTTCCAACTGCGATTTTAAAGCAGGAATATCCTTACACATGCCTTTTTATCGACGAAATCACGCATACCCATAAAACTGCGGGATCTCTGACTCATCAATATTACCACGAAGTCGTTTACTGGGCCCCGTTTTCCTCCATATTTTTTTAAAGAACACCATATCATACGTTACGCTCACTTAGATTCGCTCAGCAAATTGCAATTAATGGCAACTTAGCAGGCATATATCAGGGATAAATATTATGCGTCTTGTAGTTTGGCATTTTTCATCGACAAAGTTGAATGTCACTTTTTTTTGTATTCTTTATTTTTCTGCATATAAAACACTAGCTTTCGCCTGCGTGGATGTCGGTTATCGCAATAAAAATGTCCTTCCCCGGGACTCAAGCTATCTCCATACCAAATTTCATTTAAATCGGTTAAGCTGTTTGAGCGTGAAAGCGTAACAGACAGACAGACAGAGTTACTTTCACATTTATAATATTAGTATGGGAAATTATGAAAACGTGTTTGTAGACTTGTCTATCGACGAGATCGGCATTATGAAACTGTAGTCAAAAACATATTTTGGTTTCTTTGGAATATACATAGAGTTATATTAAAGCATAAGTTACATGAATTAGGACAAGCCTATGTTTAAATTTTCTGATTAGAAAGTGTGATTGAGACCATATGAACCTAAATTTGCTCTTACCTATTACAAAAGTTAAGACTTTCAGTCCTTCAGATTTAAAGTGACGCTATCAATGTAAAACGTAGGTAACTCGGTCCACATTACGAGTATATCAAAGTTGTATTCCGACGAGACGTTTCAACCGCATTATTTGTCATTTCTTTGTTCAGAAACTTCTTTAAATCATAAAAATAAACCCGTAAACAAATAACAAGAAAGTACATAAACAATACAAATGGTCGGATTTATTGCCCATGCCTCATTTATGATTATTTAATGCCTTTCTTAGAGTTTTATATTCAAAGATACCTCGTCATATGTCTTAAAAGTCAAGCTTTGAAGTTGTTTTTAATTTACTAGTCATTGCCCGTGGTTGACAATAAAGAGCATTTTATGTCACTTCGCAAGATGCTAGCTGCAAAAATTTCGTCATGTAATTTCAATTTTTTTTTTTATAGAGGACTCCCGCAGTAGAGTACTAGCCCTGTGTCGCGGGGAACTTTAGACATATAAAATACAAGTCACGGACACAAAGTACAACCAGACTCGGGACAACAATTTGTGGATCACACAAAGTGGTGTCCCGTTTGGGAATCGAACCCACGACCTCTTCTGTAGCAGTCGGACACACTCCCACCGCACCACAGAGGCAGTCAGATATAAATATATATAAATTACAGTATAAGTTTGATATGTGATGAAGCAAAATTACCGTTACGGCTATGGCATAGAAACTTTAGAGATGAGATCGGCTAAGGAAAAGCTTTCAGCGTAAAGAACTTTTCTACTCGTATGTTATCTCCATATAAAATTGGGCAAAATCAATTCAGTAGTTTAACCATAAAAATATAGAGAAAAAGCGCATAGAGCTCCTATATGTAAATTTAATAAACTATGGACTAGGAGATTCTGTACTATGCTAATAATAATAATATTTATTAACCAAAAACACTATTTAACTAATTACATAATAACTATATTACAAGTACCTAGGTATATATATAGTATGTGTTCAATTGATATGTTTAAACGTTGTCACCCGTACTAGTATAAACTGTGTGACGGCTAATGTAGTAAGGTTTGTACAGTTATATAAGTATACCTATCATAAGTAGGTATATATTTATATAACATTTGTTAGAAGTCGTTGACAAGTGTACAAGTATCAAAACAGACTAAAAGTCATTACTCATTCCGATGAAAAACAAGTCGAAGATATCTTCATGACAATATATTTTTACTATCAAATATTTTTCCCGAGACTACATCGTGCGTATTCTTTTTCATGCAATGTCATTCGTAATGACATTTGGTAACAAACATCGGCATTTCCGATCCTAACAGCGGGCCCGGGCTATGACCGGGTCACATCTGCCTCCCTCCCCGTACTCCGTACCCCGCATCTGCACTTGAACTGGTTCGCGTACTCTCGGTTTCTCTCGCCCGGGATACGGGAGCCTGACCTACCCGAAGACTTACAAGATAGCATGCGTTTTGACTTGCCGTACTATGTAGTGTAGATATCGTCTTTCTATATAATGAAGTAGAACTATGATAAAAGCATATGAACTTACGCTACCTGCGTTAAATATACAAAGAAGGGTAATAAATAACATACAGGTGAGTTTTATAACGCTAAATATAATTTAAGTATCATATTTCAGTTCTTTGTATCTAAGAGGCATTTCTAGGTATAAATACAAAGGCGTTTTTAAATCCAAAAGTATTTAACTTTATCGTTACCTAAAGCATGGGGCGATTCGGGAAAATGACATTCACGTGCAAGTCATTTACTTGATTTTCTAAATTTTCACTCTGCAGTATTCTGAACAAATTCTCAAATAAGAATTTAAGATTTTACAGAAGCATATCCACTGCTTTTATGAGAGTAACAAAACTTCTGGGACGTGACTAGTAAGGGAAGGCACTCAGGCTGCTTTGGTATCGCTACAATAAAAAAAATTGAAGATATTTTTTTTAAGATTATTGACACTCTGGGGACAATTATTCCTGAATTGCCATGAATCTCACGAATCCTTTTGCTCACGGAGCAACAATTCGTGGTACCAGATTAATCGTCGTGTTGGAATCTAACGATAGGTCTATCCCATCATTGTTTCAACTAAATTAACAAAAACATATTTTTGAATATTTATCAGTACCTACTCAATAAATAATGTACTCGGAACAACACACAGTATAATCTGATACAGCCTCCGCAATATCACAGATAAAAATGTATCACAAACAAAAATCATAGAACAATCGATGTTATTTGACGTTGGCTATCACAAAAGGTATTAATGAGGAGGATCTACGGCACAATATGCCATTTCCTGACACACACAACATGCCTATTGTACTCGGGCCTCGTGGAAGCATTCATGATAATATAATGCCCTGAAACTTTATCTATATGTAATGTGAAGCCACTATAAGTCTTGTAGTATTGACGTTTTCTGAAAAGGGATACTGAATGATAGGCGGGTTAATGTTCAGCCGTAGGCTCTATCTATACAATATTTTTATTTTCTTTTTAACTTATATACAGAGCTTATTTCGTTGACTTTTGATATAAGCGTGAACACGATCGACTTCATGAAAGACCGATTTTTCCGGGCTATTTTAGGACTTGGTTTTTGTGTGTAATTTGATTTATTGGACCATTTTCCTGAAATTTGGTCCAGGACTTAGAAACGATTTTGTGACCACTACGATCTCAAAATGAAAAATATCACAATTACAACCCTATTTGTGTTGAATTGACGTAATATATTTTTAAATTAATGTTCATAAACTTTCGCGATTTGCAAAAATATAAAGACCCCTGGGTCTTAATCGCGTGAATAATTGAAGGAAAAATACCTTGTTTATTGCCCGACGTTTCGACACGGGCGTGGTCACGGAGAATTATTCACGCGATTAAGACCCAGGGGTCTTTATATTTTTATATATATAATTTCTTAATATTTTTATATTGTTTATTAATTTCATTGTTCTTATTGTTTTTAAACTTTCGCGATTTTTATACATATTAGATATATTTCGGGACTTAATCGCGTGAATTATTTAAGGATACGAACCTTTTATTTACTTTAAATTGATTTGACTTTTATACTTTGAATTGCACCGATCGTGGTCACGGGTCGACTGAAAGGAAATGAAAGGTTCGTACCTTTAAATAAGTCACGCGATTAAGTCCCGAAATATATCTAATATTCATTGTTCTTTTATAGTTAAAGCTTGTAGAAGCTGCTAAAGTAATGTTACGCTGCCTTTACCTGGGAGATCTTGGTTTACGATTAGGTAGGCATCTATTTTTAAAGCAGTTTTATTTAACTATTACTGCTTTAAGCAGGCTTCTACTTAGACCAGGTTTCTAATCAGCTACAACTCAGCAAAGAAAGTTGAAAGTTCTACGTTATAACCACGTTTGAAATGTCTTACTTCTTTGCATTTATGGCAAGATTTCTTATTCAAAAGATTTAAAAAATTCAATCTGTGTATTAACCTTGAATCTAACTGCTATCAATAATACAAGCTCTTGAAGATGAATTAAAAACAACATGTTTTTTGCGCTTGGTAGATACCTATATAAGACAGTGGGAGCTTTTAGTGAAACAACAAAAAATATATAAAAGGAAATTCTTACATTACTCTTATAAACGTGACAAAATGCGACAAATACAGAGAGTGCGTGTTTTAACAAAAACAATTTCCGAATATAATAAGAGTTATTTATAAATGTACTCGTATGTTTCTCTGAAATACAGAATAAATTTGTTTTACATCGAAAAATGGCGGATGGAAATGTGTACAAGAAGAATGTGCTCTTATCTCTTTGTGAAGTATACATTTTGTGGAGTAAATACTTTTTTGGGTTGACTTTGATGGCTCTATTTTTTCGGGGTAACGTTAATTTGTCTGTATAAACAATATGATGGATATTGAAGATGTTCAACACATACTGATGGAATGTGTTAAGAATATAGATACGAGAGAAATTCTGATGAATGATATCAATTGGAATCGTAAAGACGTTTTTTTTTTTTGCATTTTTTTTTTAGTTGCATAAGTAGCTAGTGGGTGTAATAGCTAGTTAGTAGTAACTAGGTGTAATGCAAACCATTTTGGCTAACCCATCATCAGAAAAAGCAAGATTACTTTGTGAATTATATAATCATCAGCGTTTGTCCTTGATGTAAATATATATAATACTAGCGGACGCTTCGCGGTTTCACCCGTGTAGTTCCCGTTCCCGTGGGAATACAGGGATAAAAATAGCCTATGTCACCCGGGTTTAGTGTAGCTTCACAACGATGTAAGAATTTTTCAAATCCGTCCAGTAGTTTCGGAGCCTATTCAATACAAACAAATAATCAAACAAACAATTAAATCTTTCCTCTTTATAATATTATAAGTACAAGTATATAGATTAGTTAAGAATTTATTATAAGTTTGTATGTATGCATAAGTTATAATGGGACTATAATATATTTTAATCTTAAGTCCCTAAAATAAATAAAAAAAAAATAACAATACCTATATTGTTTTATTTACATTAAGGGATTATTGACTATGCGGGATAAGTGCCTTTTGACTTGAAACTTAACTACTGTTTTACTCAGCTGTCGAAGTAGTAAAAGGATTTGTCAACATTTATGGTCTGTCTGATAAAAGCTTTTTTTCGTAATAAGTGCATTTGATCAACAGCATGTTATACTGTTAAAGTTGCAAAAGAATTCGTTCTTAAACAAGTAGGTAGTATGAAATCTTCTTTGACTTACGTCGCGATGATAAATATAGGCAAAGGTTTTCAAGGAAAATATCAGATATTGATTTCGTGTTGTTCCAAATATATTCTCATTATATCTGAGAATAGAGGAACAAAATAGGTATTAGTTTACAAAAGCGTCTGCCCTATAGCAAGTATCTTTATTCAAGTAAGTGACAACGATTTATGTCTTATCGAGGCTTCGAAGTTAGCGAGTATTGTAGACGAAAAAAGGTTACGTATTTCATTATAGAATTTTATAAGCTACGGGTCTTAATCGCGTAAATACCGTATTGCAACGGCCGTGGTCACGGGTAGACTACCCGTGACCACGGCCGTTGCAATACGGTCGAAAGGTCGGGAAATAAACAAAGGTATTTAGCCTTAAAATAAAGTATTTACGCGATTAAGACCCGTAGCTTATAAAATTCTATAATGTGTACAAATCGCGAAAGTTTACGAACATACTCGTATGTTACGTATTTCATTTGAAATTGGTTAAAATGAGATCGTTTTTATTGTAGAAAACGGTATTTGGGTAGGTACTTTCATGTCGTTCACATTACAGTGACATTTAACAAGATTGTCCTTCAGATACGAAGGACTTTTGAGAAACTTGCAATATAATAATAAAGCTTTTTAAATTAACTCGATTACTGTTGGGTACTTACCTAATTTTATACATATTTAAACATTCTAACTGAGATCGCTATTACTTATTTATATTCGTACAAATAACTAAGTATGTTATACCGTATTTTTTTATTAATTACACACTATGTTAGGCAATATTCAACACTACAAAGCTTTTATAAACACAGGGTTAAGACTTATAAATACGAGACACGACACGTTGTGTGGTTATAAATACGAGAAATACATTGTCGATGACTTTTCAACCTAACTAAAACTCGGTATTTTCGTGGCTCCAACAGAACGTGTTATTATCGCCTTGTCACCTTGTATAAAAGCTCGAAAGGCCAACAAATTTGTCAATATAATTATGACAGTACACGTGTATGTTATGGATTTATTCTATATAGATATTTATAGTAAGTTGTCTATACTCTGATGTAGAGGGCTCAGTTTTCTAGTTTGTCATTCTTTTCATAACATGGTAATGAAGCAATAGAGTATACCTTACTACTTATCTTCATAAGCGGTGGTACCTAATGGCTAAGGCAACGGACTCGCAATCGTGAGGTCGCGGGTTCGAATCCTACCCAGTTTTTTTAAAGACGACTCCTGCATGAGTGACTTTACAAACATACAAGTCACGGATAAAAAGTACACCCAGATCGGAACAACAATTTGTGGATCACACAAAATGGTGTCCTGTGTGGGAATCGAACCCACGACCTCTTGCGTAGCAGTCGGACAAATTTACACCGCGCCACATAGTCAGTCAAATTATACTACCGACGTGAACCCACTCCTAACACAAGCCATTGTGCTTAGCTCGAGGGGTTAACAAGATTGCTAGTAATGTGGTTCTCAAGACCGCTAACTAGTTATCTTAAAAAAAAAAACAAAAACACTATAGCGTAATATGTTACTACATACCAGCGGCGTAGCTGCCGCAGTATCAGCCGTATCAATGATACGGGGGCCCCAGGCTATAGGGACCCCAAACGTGTGTTAGTAATAACCCCCCTACGTGTTAGCAACACACACTATCAATTGCAAATTTGTACGAGCAACTCACTTTGTCGTTTGGGCATTTGGGTCATCAAACAATTAATCAGCCAGCATCGGTGCACTGGGTGACATAGGCTTCTCCAAATTTACGCCGCAAAACCCGGTCCTCCGCCACACGCATCCAATTCATCCCAGCGATCTTCTTTAGGCAGTCGGTTCATCTAGCTAGGGGTCGTGTTTTGGGCACCTGTCCCAAATTTTAATATAAAACAGGACTCATCTAAGGCTAGATATGCCGCTGCTAGCTACCTAACTAGCGTTTGAGTTAATCTAATTCGCAATTTCCACTGTCGAGACACAGGCAGACGCGGATCCAAAATTTTGTTCTGGCGGAGGCAACATTCGACTCAACCGGTCAAGTGTAAGTTGCCCGCAGAGGAGGGGGGGGGGGTTGCATTTGATTTAACACCGGTACACCATCCGGGGCAAAATTACTACCTAAACACTCCGCTCCAGTGTCAAAATTCTTAAAATCCCCAAAAAAATAAAATGACATTCAGTCGAGTTTGGGGGAGGGGAGTAATTGCTCCTGTTGCCCCCACCCTTGTATCCGCGCCTGGCCACAGGTCACATGTGTAAGGGTGAGTATACACTTGAGTATTTACTAGTAACAGAATATCGAGCATTCGCTGTTGTTAAATTTACTCGAACCACACTTCAAACATGACGCCTTTAGAGATGGTACGCTTCCAGGAAGGGTTAGGTGCATGTCACTTATCTTCGAATTTTTAAGTTTGGAACATACTGATTTCCTCCATCATGTCGATTAAATTAGTTCTTAAATTTTAAAAGTATTTTTCTTTTATGGGCTACTATGCTACAGACCGACACTCGTTATTCTCCATTTGCGTCAAGCCAGGGGAAATAAATAGCTAGTTTTCCTGTTTACATTAACACCTACATGCTTTTAAAAGTTCTTGATTTGTTTATCCAAAAAGGTGGCAAATATATTTTTCTTTTTTCGGCTTCTCTCAATAAGAGTATAGATTTCAAATAAGTGTACCGGAATCATGTTTCTGACAGATCACGGTCGTGAGCGATTGACGTAGTTTCTTATAGGTAAGTCAATATTACTTTGTGATAATATTGCTGTTAAGAATATGCCAAAGGAATTGAAAGGTCTTTATAGGGTCGGTAACCCTGGCAAAACCTCTTGAAAGAAAGAGAAAATTGTCGCCTAAGAAATAGGTATAGCGGCTTCGACATATGAATAATTGAAATAAGAAAATATGGAGCATTTCTCTTTGATCAACGATCTTAGAGCAGCTTATGTTTGAAAACCTTAGTTATTCCCTTAAAGCATGAAGAAAATGAACTGAACTCAAATGAAAATCAAAGAAAATGTTAAAATAGTAATATCGTGGGACACACAACGCCATCTGATCCCAAAGTAATCAGAGCTTGTGCTAAGGAAACGAGACAACTGATAAACATGCTTATATATTTCTAAATATATATATTTATTACAGATAAATAATACCCCGATATAGAATTAACCAGCGTGCTCATCACACAAAGTTTTATCCTGGGTGGGGATCGAACTCACGACCTCAGGCTTAGCAGTCAGGGTCATTAACCATTAGGCCAACAGACCAGTCGAAAATATGTAAAACAAAGGAAAACAAGCTCATGCACATCATGGATTAGTGAAAATTTAGATAATTTAAGTTTTTAAAATCCTTTTACATAAGATCAGTAGTTATGACAAAATTAGCAAATATACATACATACATAAAATATGGTTCAATAAAATAACCTCCTTTTTGAATTCGGTTAAAAACATAACGTATAATAACCACAAGAACTAATTACTTTGGTAATAAGAAAACAACCGAGGTACCTACAAACCAATGTTTGGTACAAATTAGAAGTTATTTACGACTTGATCATGCCGCTTTCTAAGAACCAAATTATATTACGAATACATATCGGTATATTTCCATAAAACCATATTATCAAGAAGCAATTGACTTATCAATATGGGTATTATATCCAAAGATACACTTAACGAATCTTTTGAATGATATAACAAATTGGATAATGGGAGTAATGATGACGATTCATAACATATAAATGTTATCTACACATTTTTTCACTTTTCATAGGACCTGCCCCGAAGGGCGGTTTCAGACTAGTGTTTTGCAGATTCATACAAACATATAAAAATCCTTAAACTAATATCTACCATTAAAAAAAAATATTACGACCTTTAACGAGCCATGTTTTACGGCAATTTGTGGCGGCAATGCTGTCGCCAGCAACATGGCAGTAATGTCTCGACCATATAGCAAAACATTTTTTGTATGGTCATCTAGAGCCAATATTGATTTGTACTAATTAGTAGCTCACTTAATTGTTATTCAAGCTGTCACAGGGTATGGAACAAGAATGGCAATTGTTGCCGTTTTAATTGGGCTGTGTAGCTCGTTTAGGAGAATGGATCATGCGCCAAATTATTGCAGACATATTGCCATTATTGGCCGAGCAATTAGTTGCCAATAGTGCCGCCACAAATTGCCGTAAAACATAGCCCGTTTAGACGCCCCTACCCTACCAAATATACAAAAAAAAACATTAAATTCGGTCACGCCATTTCCCTAGGAGGAGTTCGACCACAAACACAGTAAGACGAGATTTTTTATTTGAGAATATATTATTTCAACCATTAGGACGAATTGTACGACAATCTGAATCTGTCAAGCCCTTGTAGGGTATCTTAAAGCATGATAAATTAATACACACACACCCACACATTATCTTTGTAAAACATTATTGGCCTGTTGGTCTAATAGTTATTGACCCTGACTATTAGGCTGGAGGTCGTGGGTTCGATCCCCACTCAGGCTAAAACTTTGTGTGATGAGCACGATGGCTTGGTTATCTATAATATGTATGTATTTAGAAATATATAAGTATGTTTATCAGTTGTCTGGTTGCCATAGTACTCATACAAAACGAAACATAACTTCAAATTCATTCTGTTTTTATAAAGTTAAAGTAAATAATATATCCTTTTTTTAGCTTTATTTATTTAGGGGTTTTTAGTCTTAATATGACCATGTCAGTCCCAACGTTAATATATCCTAGTAATAAATAACTTTTGTGATTATAGTATTGTTATAATTTTAGCTAAAACTTTTGTTTTGCTATACTTATTTAATTAAGATGTCTTTTAGAATAATTATTTTGTTTTCCCTTAGCTTTCAGCGTCGCGTTTTAATTAAAAACCTTTTAAGTATAAATAGCATAAAATTATATTTACTTACTGAATACAAAGAATAAATAGGAGACGAGGGAAATACATAACATTTTCTTAAAATATTTTGGAAGCTACCTGCTTAATTTGTAAAGTAAAAGGAGATATTGTTGCTGCAAATCATGAGCGCGCAAGAAATTTTAGGTACAGTCGGCCAAGAAAGTTGTCTACCAGTTGTGACAAAGCTTCCTGTCAAACCAAATTAGCGTTGAGGCTTCTACTCACTACCAGTAATAATAATATTATCTTGAAACAACTCACACAACGCTATCTGATCCCAAACTAAGCAGAGCTACTATGGAAACCGGACAACTGATAAACATACTTATATATTTCTAAATACATACATATTATAGATAATCAAACCTTTGTGTTCATCACACATAGTTTTATCCTGAGTGGGAATCGAACCCACGACCGCCGGCTTAACAGTCAGGGTCAATAACTATTAGACCAACAGGCCAATAATGTTTTACAAAGATAATGTGTGGGTGTGTGTGTATTAATTTATCATTCTTTAAGATACTCTACAATAGCTTGACAGATTTCATCACATGAGGTGTCGTACAATTCGTCCTAATTGTTGAAATCATATATTCTCAAATAAAAAATCTCGTCTCACTGTGTTTGTGTCTCAAAGGTCGAACTCCTAGGGAAAAGGCTTGACCGAATTTGTTTTTTTTTTTGTATATTTGGTAGATATGGGCGTATTTGTGGGGGCACAATTGGCAACTAATTGCTCGACCAATAATGGCAATAATAGATAAATAACACCCAGACACAGAAAAAACCATCGTGCTCATCACACAAAGTTTTATCCTGGGTGGGGATCGAACCCACGACTTCTTGCGTAGCAGACGGACACACTCCCACCGCGCCACAGAGGTACCTAACACTTTTCTATTCAAGGTTTTGGACTGGTGCGCTCGCCGCCCAGTGTGATTCAGATATGGACCGGATCTTCGTCGTCAGATATGGACCGGACAGTCCGCGACAATCGAACACACACTAGCAAGTAGCCAGCCGGCAACCGTTCAGCTAGTATGAAGCCGTCACATACCACTGCCGGCTGTTGACTACTAGTGTGTAGCGTCAGAGCCAGTTTTAACCATTGTTGACAGGTAATAACCGCTATGCTGTGTGGACTACGTAGACCCAGGACGACAGGAGACCGGATAGGATGACAGACTGCAGGCGGACTGATAGTGTGTGGGAGCCTTATAGGTTCAACGTAGTTACTGTCAATATTATTGGCAGGAAAAATCAACCTTGTTGTTTATGACGTGCAAAGACCACATTTTTGGCCTACTGTGCATATAGTGTTCGTCTAAGCGTCATAGTGATGTCGGTCCTCTAATAACTCAGTTTTACACGAATACGCGAGCCTACACGAATAGAATGGCCTTCGTGAATAAAGCTAAGTTTTTACGAATTCGCTGTTTTCTATAAAATGCTACAGAACATGTCAAAGAAATAAACATATTAGTACCTACTTACTTGAACAACATACCCTCACAAATGTTAACCTGATCCTTCGACAGTGGATTAATATAAAGACTAAAATATATCACACTATCTATTCCTTTTCTTTATCGTCAGCATTCAAACTTATTTACGTTTTATAATACAAATTGCGGCATATTGTAAGTCGACAGTTCATAAATAAACGGCTTGGCTCTTGTCGTGGTGACAAATGCTTTAGTTCTAGTGGGACACCAGCTAATGTGTTATGGTGATAATATCGGAGTATAAAACCTGCTACGGTGTATGCACTACGGGTTTGTATATTACGTACAATGCGCGGCTACAAGCATCGGTATTAGTCGATTATGTTTTAAATCGATTTTATTGATTAAGTACTTTTATGACCACCGCTGTTTAAGTTCTGAACTTGTAACATCTGTTGATAAAAAAAAGGAAGGTATCTGGGCAATATATAAACTAATGAATTATAATATCTCACCAAAAGAAAGAGGACAAGTAGCATATACTTTTTTATTATTATTTTTGTACTAATTTATCAATAAAAAAAAAATCATTTCCGACTTTAATTACAACTGTAGGTAATCTATTAAACGACGCGAGGCTTCTATAATCTCATCTTGATCAAATCAAAAATGGTCACCGCGTAACAATAAAACAGTAGTTCAAACGTTTAACAGTAGCGACACTATTAGTAAAACAATGAGCGATCAGATAAAGCGAATAAATCAAAAATGTTACATTGTATACATATACAATGGAAGAAGTACCTACAAAATAGATTTGGTTTCATATTCCGGAAACAGACCGGACTGTACAAAACGGTCACTTAGCATTTTCTTTGTATTCGTTGGTTAAAGATTTTGTTTATATTTCTACATACAGTACACATGCTATAAGCAAATTATATAATTCGCGCATTTAAATAGTACAAAGTTTATTTTTAGTGATAGGTAAAACACCCAAGTTGACGTGGATAAATTGAATTCATCAACACTTTGCATTCAGCGTTTTATAAAACGTATATCTTTGCAAAAGGACGACGCTGTTTGTATACGAGCGAATTATAGAATTTGCCTGCGACACATACATTATTTCTAAGCGCTAAAAACTCGTTTGACAAAGCTATTGCAACATAATTATTCAAATATGACCGGATAGGTTAAATTTGCATGTAAATATTAAAAGGGACAGCGAATTATCTTTGGAATTAAAACATTTGTCGCCAATTGTACCGAATGACGCAAATTCCTGTATCAGTAGTAGGTGAGTAGTACATATTGATCATATTCTAAGTGTTCAGAGAGACCACCCAAGGGTCTTATCGGCATATTTACGAGTTTTCAGAGTAAGTGTAGGCAGCACAACATGAACAATATCTTAAAGAACACCTGGTCACTTTTCAAAGTCAAATTTA
Source organism: Herminia tarsipennalis (assembly GCA_945859575.2). Taxonomy (NCBI): domain Eukaryota; kingdom Metazoa; phylum Arthropoda; class Insecta; order Lepidoptera; family Erebidae; genus Herminia; species Herminia tarsipennalis. The sequence goes on from OX243840.2 coordinate 16,831,733, forward strand.
TTATTTTTTTGGATGTAGACCGTATAAGATCATTGTTAATATTTATGTAGTGTATGTCGGCATCCGGTACTTAGATACAAGATGCATGAACGCAACTGCATCAGCATCATAAATTAATCTAAATAACATGGGATGCCAAGTATCTAAATCCAAAGATTCGTGGCCAGACAGTTTAAAGGCCTGTATAAAAACCAAAGGTGGCCATTTTGAATAGAATATTGTTTTTATTTTATGCTGAGACTTTGATAAATATGTACTTATAAGTTTTAGTAATATTATATCACTTCATTAAAAAAGAAATGCAATTTCATTTGTAACAGAACTTATGGCCGGACAATGTATATGTTTGATGTGAACTGGAGGCCTACTCTAATTTAATGAAAACGTTTGTAAAATGAGGTGGTAAGCAACGTCAATTCAATCTACTAATTGGAATTGTCTCCGTAAACTCACGAAATATAAAAAAACGAAAATTTATGAATTTCGTTTTAGGGAAAGAGACAAACAAAACATATGTCGATCGAATCCGATAAACTCGCAGTGTCTCTAATTATGTAAACCTATATTATAAGACACTGCGAGTTTATTATTTAGTCTACAAATACCAATAAAAAAAAACTAGGCGCACATTCAATGTTAATGATTAATGCAGTGTCAAGTTGTCTACTAATGAACCACTAGATTTCGGTTAATCTCAAACGAAATCTGATCTTATTGGACTATTCTGTTAGGTTTGTAGCTTATAATTCTAAATTTGTAAGGTTTTTAAATATACGATCACCAATCCATGCGTCGAGGGTATTCAATAGAAGGGTCACAAATCATTTCAAACTTCGAAATTCGTTTTAACTGGCCTGTTGTTCAAGTGACAACTTAGCCAGAGGTCGTGAGTTCGATTTCCACCTATTTGTGTTATGAGCACGATTGTTTATTGCATTTGGGTGTAATCATCAGTTGCCTGGTTGCCATAGTACAGGCTCTACCTAGTTTGGAATCAGAGGAGCCCTGCCTAAATTGTGCCAAGATATTTAAATAGGTAGGTATATTGTTGTAGTATTATGAAATGTAATACATAGTAATAGCACAGTACAAATATTTATTTGTACTTTGGTAATAGTAACAGAAACAAAAAAACATCGTCAACAAGCCCAAAATGTCCCATCTTTGATAAGAACACTCAAGGCTCTATTTTCTTAAAAAACTGTGATGTTGCGGTTTTCCAACTGCAAATCATATTATAAGTCGTCCACTTTCGTTTAATGACAGGCACAGCGTGTTCATAATGTTAAACACGTTGTTAATGAGCCGCTGCGTCTGCGCAAACCAGTTGCTGATTTCTCTGCGCCTGCGCCGCTGCGCCGTTAATACAGGGCTGTTCGCAGACAAGGTGTGGAAATGATAAGCGATTGACATCTTGTCTGTAATTATGTGGAAACTCTGTTACATGTGTTTAGTATTTAGTATATTATAATTTATGAACACGATTCTGTTAACTTTTTCAATACATACTGTGTGTTATTGTCAGTAGAAACATTAGTAAAGCAAGCATTATTTGCAAGTGTTACGCTCTAATTAAATAATTATTTAGGTATTAGATATATTAAAGAAAAAACTATATTAAAATCTTTACTTGAGTATGTTATTTGCATCTATGTCAACCCCTACCTAAAATGTCTAATTAAAAACCTCTTGACTCTTGATAGATAGAAATTGATTATCTTGAAAACGGCTTAACAGATTTTTCTAAAGAGGGTGGGGGTCCCGATTAAACTGGCATTTTAACAAGTCAAGTCAAACAAGTAGACAAAGTCGGTTTATGGTCGATAATTTTACGTGATAATGTCATATGAAAATATTGATTACATTGTAATTAACAACCATGCCTGTGAGAGCTTTTTTATTTCCAATTGTATCTAATGTCACTGCAATCGCCAAAACATTGATGACATTGTAATAAACAACCATGCCTGTGACAGCTTTGGTGAACCCAGGCACATGCGCCCGAGGGTTACAATACTTCAGCCTATTAGCAGGTGGAACGTGACGGATCGTGACACTTTTACTTGTGTGCACCCGGTCATCGTATTATAAGACGTTATCACGTCAAAATACCATATCAAAATTGGTACATTCGTTTGGGACCTACAATGGTGCTGATACATAGAGACAGTTTTCATTTCATTTTTAAACGATTCCCGCAGAAGAAGCAGATACAAGTCCTGAGTCGTGGGGAATTTACAAACATACAAGTGACGGACATAAAGTACACCCAGACTCGGAACAACAATTTGTGGATAATACAAAATGGTGTCCCGTGTGGGACCCACGACCTCTTGCGTAGCAGTTGGACACAGTTCCAACGCGCCACAGAGGCAGTCAAAGATATACCTACACATGACAGATATATTGATTATTTTTATAACCCCTCCATAAGGAGGAGTTATAAAATTAAGTGCATAAGCACTACTTTTGAATGCCAATATTGTGAGTCCGATTCACACACTGACGATTTATAAGTACGTCAGTCTTCATTTATGATTTTGTACAATTTTATCTGAGTACCTAATATTCAATTATGATGTAACAATTTAGGAATTCGCGTTTATGCTCTTTGGCTCGGGGACAATGTCACCTTTAATGTCAAATTACATTACTTTTGTTTATTGAGCATATAAATATCTTTATATCGTAAAACATTCCTTTTCTTTCCTTTCCTTTTTTAAAAGACAAATCCCGCATGTCACAAAGTGTCGAACTTTAGTAGGTACCTGGATGACCAAGCTTCGCTCGATATTTTTTTTGACGACGTTAGTGTTCTAGAAATGAAACTTAGCTAGATCGATTTGTCGCCCCCGAAACCCCCTGCATAAGGTATAAGATATTTTGACTGCTTTGGTGGCTGCCTTGGACACAGAACTAGTAACCAACTGCGTCAGTTATGTGTGTTCTATAGAAAAAAAAGTAACAGACCGGACTCGGAACAACAATTGGATCGGAACACAGTTTTGTCCCGTGTCGGAATCCAAGCAGTCGCCACTGATGTAGTAGGATATTAAAGTTATGATCATTTGATTTTAGGGCAGCCCTACCAGTCTCGGCTGCGCAGACGCAAGCGTCAAGAGTAGTAAAGTCATATGCATTCCGGACGACGACGCGCCGTCGCGTCGCGGGACAGGGTTTAAGCAAGGAGTCGGGACTGTCTGCGCTTGCTGCTCAAATGCCTGTGGCACTTCAGGAATACATTGCTTAAGTAGTTTAACTATGTGTTTGTTAATTATAAACATAACTAGCAATATGAAATTGTGGGTCCCATATTACTAGCAATCCTGTTAACCCCTCCAGCTAAGTTCAATGGCTTGTGTTAGGAGTGGGTTCATGTCGATAGTGTAATGGGTAGGATTCCAACCCGTGACCACACGATTGCGAGACGATGCCTTAGCCATTAAGTTATCTTCGTTTGTACTGTACAATATAATAAAAGATAACACACAAATGTAAGCTCAAACGTAATATCTATAACATCGTAGGTAGGTACGACTGGCCCACTAGCCCAGTAGTCGGTTTCAAAAAGGCTGAACAGTCCAACCGATAAGCTTATTAGGGTTCCGTAGCCAAAATGGCAAAAACCGAACCCTTATAGTTTCGCCATGTCCGTCTGTCTGTCTGTCTGTCTGGCTGTCCGTCCGTATGTCACGGGCATTTTACTCAAAGATTACTCAATGAATATTGATTAAATTTGGTAAAAAGGTCTCTTGTAGTAGCCGGGGGTCACTCCGTACATGTAACAGAAGCTGAAAAAATTGAACAGGTTTTTAAAAACATTTTAAGTTTTCTAAAAAACTGTTTTTGTGAATATTTTTGGAAATAATCGCTCTCAAAGTTGCATAAATTGTTATTCCTTATCATTTGAACCGTGTGATCAAAAAATGTGAAAAAAATCGGATATGATCGGATATTGAGTTATTGCCGAAAAACTGCGTTTCTCAATAAAAGGTTGTACCTAAGTGCCATGAACATACGCTCTTCTGTTGTTGCAATTATCGTCGTCAAAAACGTCTAACGTCTAAACCGATGACCGGGTGCACGCACCAAAAAGTGTCACGGTCCGTCACGTTGCGCCTGCTGATAGGCTGTAGTATTGTGGCCGGGTCCACTAATGCTGTCACAGGCATGGTTGTTTATTACAATGTCATCAACGTTAATGGCAATTGCAGCGACAGGCGATACAATTAGAAATAAAAAGAAATAAAAAAAGGTGTCACAGGCATGGTTGTTTATTACAATGTCATCAATGTTTTCTTATGACATTATCACGTTAAATTATCGTCCGTAAACGAACTTTACAGATAACCATTTTTTCTAATAAACAAGACTGAGGTATCTTTTTTAAATAGAATAGAAAACATATAGTTTTTGGAACACACATGATACACATATGTAAGTCGCACGGAAGTATGTAGGCTGGCCGCGTTGGCGCGCGATAACGTATCTTACTGGGTTAACAACCTATTGCAGAGTATTGGAAGTATCGCTGCAATCACGTCTGCTTATCATGTACGACTGTCTTCTAAGTCAACGTGTTATGAAAGTTGTATTTGTTAAGTTATCGAGACTCTTGTTTATATGAAACTTGATTGTAGTTTCGTTCTGTTGACCTGAATTTGCGATTGTGATTTGCGTGTTTGTATGCAATTTAATGTTAATTGTAGTTCTATGAAAATACGTGCAGGGCATGCTAAGGTTAAGGTGCTTTCTAATCGAGATAGGGCACTAAAATGTAAACGAGTAAAGAAGGCTTGAAATCTCTCCAAAATGTTGCATTTAAAGCGCTTTTAATTTTAGTCGCATTATAAAGATCACAGTACAAATCTTATCGACTGCTTTCTATTGTCTTTTGAGTTATGTAGAACGTAAAAACCTGTATAAATAAAATCATATATTCTACTATTATAAGTCTATACTTGACATGAATTACCACATGCAAAGAAACCAATACAAAAGGGGTTTCTAGTTTGTTTAACAACAATTCACTAACAGGCATTATCATGCAAAGATGGCCGACATGATTATATCAAAATATCGATAATATACGATATATAGACACACAGTGTTACATATCGTATATTATCGACATACAATGCTGGTATACCAATATTAAAAAAATACGAAAACGTATGTATCGATACAGTAAGATACTTCTAGACCGCCTACTTTTGCGGTTGTTGTCAAATTATCATACAATCAACACTTCAAGATATTGTAAATAACTATCGTACACACTATGAGTAATCTAACGACCGTGTTTCTTCCTTAAGATGGAGTTCAAATAGGCAGTAGTCAATTATGCAAATGCAAAAAAATACCCTTGCAATTTTGTATTTAATCGATACTTTACACTCGCACTCGATTAAACATATTATTTTATATAATATTAACTGACCCGTGCAACTTCGTTCTGCGTATATTTTTCCCGTTTTTCCTCCGCTCTTATTAGACGTAGCGTGATGTTATATAGCCTTCCTTGATAAATGGGCTATTGAACAGTTAAAGATTTATCGCAAACAAACAAACTCTTCAGCATTATAATATTAGTATAGATCTCGAGAGGTTTACAGATATATATAGGTTTATCTAACTATAGGTATTTTATGTCGTTGAGGCCACTTCGTAGCTGCCGCCTTGTCGCCACAGTGCGAGCAGTCCCTAAGGCCTTAAGCTTCAGGTGCTCACGATTCGTTAGATTCATCTCACGTACATAAATTTCGTCGTGAAAGTACTTCGACAGGGGATGTTGATTTACTACACCGAGATATCAAAGGTGCCGCTGATACAATTCAAGGGAATGGAAATTTATTTACAGAGAAAACAATCTTTGGTGTTGGAATCAATTCGTCTTTTTGACAGGTTGTAAAATTACCAAGCAATTTTAAGTTCTACTGCGGCGTTGTTGATCACAAGATAATGTAAGACTCATATAAAACAACACTTTGGGAGATCTACAATCTGTTATTGCTTCGAATCTGGGCGTGCTTTGAGTTCGTGATTTGTTAACAAACAAATTTTGAAAACATCTAGAATTGTTTTTGACACGCAGGGAATATTTTCAAGTGTCAAAAATGTTTAAAACACTTAGTGCTGAGAAAACTATTAGGTTTTGAACTCACCTCTGTATACAAATACAAAACAGTAGGTAATTATGTACCATGTTTGGTATAATACACATCGTACCTACACTTGTAGAAATATACATACTCGTAGACAGGTATAACCTAAACTCAAGCGCATTTATAGTTACAAAACGTGTCCGCCTACGCACCAACTGATTTAAAAATTATGTTTTCGAAATTTGCTTTTTTATTGCTGTGTGATTTTTCAAGACATCCTCATTTATAAATACGCTTAATACTTTAAACATAAACACGTTTTAATAGTCTTTAAAATCAAAACTCTTATTAGTCCAAAGTGACCACGGATTTATAACCAAAAGTTGAATGCGATTTGACTATGGTTTTAACTTTTTCTTTCAATCAGAAGGTTGAAATTGAAAAGGCAATCATATCATAGACTGACATCGCTTACAGCGAGGTGAGAAACAAAATTCACCCTACCGGGCGAGCTTAAATACTTTTAGTACCTACAGACTAGTTGTTGCCTAGTTTGAGATGAGATGGCCGTGAGTGAGTTGTTCCAAGATATCAAAAAAAGCCGGACAACTGGGAGTCGGTCTTGTCCACCGAGGGTTTCGTACAAATTTGTAGATATATATTATAAATAGTTTTAATAAAAACTATATTTTTCCAAGCTTTCGAACACCGGCACTGAAAAGAACTTGACGACAAAGGGTAATTCCCTTATCCTCAAAGCCACCTACGGCTATTATGACGGCGATGTTCTGAGATGTCTGAAGTGTGACCGAACGTTTTCAAAGTTTAGCCAACTTCGAGCACATGGAAGGGTAAATTAACAAGGCCGACACAGAAGTCCAAATTAGCAGTCACTGTAGACGAAACCGGCAATTATTTTTATTATATTTGTTTATGATTTTATTACAAATGTATAGTTTTTAGACTTTTCCTTGTACTTGTAGTATAAGACGGTTTACTTGTCAAATTGTATAGTTCTAGGTGAACGGAAAATACCCTATAAATTTGATTCCTGGAGAGTTTCGAAATGTAAGTTTTTGGCGGCATACACGACCATATAATTTTTTACGGTAATTTAGAAGTTTGATTTTTCACAGCTTCAAAGGACTGGAGACCGGAGTATATGGTCAATTTCAACTCGATACCTCCACGCGTTCCCGAGATAAATGGTCTTGGCAGACAGATGGGCGGGCGGATGGACGGATAGCCGACAAAGTGATCCTTTAATTTCTTCCTTAACGTCATACAACCAACGAAGCAGTTGAATGTAAGTGCACCAGAATCAAGAAGACATTATCGTTTCACAAAGCTACGTATACGTATAAAAATGTCGGTCATTCGAGCAAAATAAATGAAAAATATCAAGAATTCTCGGTATTACGGCCGTCGGTTCACATTCACATCATTGCCGACACGAAAAGGCGAGGAACACCTTTCTTATGTCAGTTGCCTTAATGTTTCCTGATGGCTTAAATACAGGTATGTACCTAATTTATGAGCTTTATTTTCAATGGTAATGAGAACCATACAAATTGGTAAAATTTGTATCGCATGTCGCTGCAATGGCCAAAACATTGATGACATTGTAATAAACAACTATGTCTGCGGACGGCCTCAATACTTCAGCCTATAAGCAGGTGTAACGTGACATACCGTGACACTTTTTTGTGCGTGTCGTTTTTATATTCATGTTTACAGTCTAAGTGATGAAAGATTCACAAAAAATACAATATATTGATATATTCTAACTATAATATATTCAAGGCACAAACCTACATGAAACATAATATTATCATGGTAATGTATTTCACATAAATAAATAATTGGATAACATGGGATAGGTATTTAAATAGGTTACTTTTAAAACTGTCCTGTACAATATACACAACCCAGCAAAGGTAAAGTGAATGCCATTCAAACTACAAAAAAGGGTTATTCAACCTATCGTATCTTCGAAACTGATTAAAAGATTCTTCATATAGTTACATGTAATAATTATTAATTGGTTGTAATTAAGTTAAATCGCAGTAATTAATATAAGTGCCGCAGCCGCGATCATTATGTCACTTTTCATCAATCACTCTGTAATTGTTTATTGATTGACTTTCGAAAGGAAAAATGGCAGCTGTCAAACTGACATATGAAACGAGAATGTACTTTGTTGTTTCATGTGTCAGTCTGACAGCTGACGTTTTGTGTGTAAATTATAATTACGGAAAGGAAACGTAATGCAAACACCCCAATCCCCGTTTATATAGATACAGAGTGTGTGGGTTTAACATAATTATCTATTTAGGTTATTAATTGCTAAGGTAGAGCATATTTTGTGGAATTATGTTTACATTCACATGTTGTAATTATCCCTTAGGAAATTTACTGGTTTATAACATTGTGTGCTTTTGTTTTGTAGCAGTGTTTTAAATTTTGAAACAATTAAGTTGCATGCAAGCATAAATCGCCAAAATAAACTGTATCCTGAAAGTATATTTCCACTATATAACTTCAAATGATAATTAATGTGACGGCGTTGTTACATTGCTGTAATGATTCGATACATAATAAACACTTAACCTAAATTTGTCTTAAACCTAACTTGAATCTAAATATCAAATTTATACCAAACCTTAAATCTACATATAAATACAGCATAATAATATTTGCACCTCTATAAGAATAACTTAGCTTCAACAAACAAACTGACGTCCAGTACTGATTTTAGTATAGATAAATTACCGGTTAGCGACACGGCCAGTGACAATGCACGGCGAACGCCGCGCCCCCTGCGCGCGAGTAGGGATTAGACTACTGACCGTCAACTTGTCGAGAGAATACGTGCGCTCGCTTTTAAAAAGACGACATCATTAAATATCGTGCTTTTAATTACTCTCTAAGTGCGTACGTTATAGTTCGCAATAATCTGTACATATCTATAAGTGCTTTCTACTGCGCCACTAGGCAAAAAAAACTAAGAATTGAAATCATACGTGAATATTGTGACCCCGTTATCGGGTAAGTTGTGCTTTTATTAGCTATGCGTACAGTGCATAATTATTATATCCACACCTTGTGTATTTTGGTTTTTATGTAATTAAGTAGATTTATTAATTTAGACCAGTGCTTTGTGAATTCCTATAAATGCATACCTTCATACCTAACTTTATTTCTGTGTACCGACATAGTGTTTTAATATTTAGCTTAACATTTTAAATTCTATATATATTTCGCTGATTAAACTATGTGAGTCCTTCCGCTTGCTTTAAACCGTGACTGCCGCACCTTAGTTAACTAATTTGTAGAAAAATGTAATTAATAGAATCGTTCGCTTTGCCTTTACCGCCTTCCGCAGTCACGGTGAAAGTTTGGGCGTATACTTATGGTCCACCCGTGCCTGATTCCAGGGTCTTAAGTTCACCCTTAATAACCGAGGAAAGAAAAAGCGGGGGGTAAGACCTACTCGGCTAGAGACGAAGACGCCCCGCTGTCCCCCAGATCTTCGGATGCGGACAACCCAGGAGCGTACGGTTCTTATGCTGTCAGTGCAAGCTAGGGTATCGTGTCTTTTAGTAGACTAGGGTAGCGAACCCACTTCCCGGCCAATAAATTTGTTTCAATAAATTATTTTTTTATAACATATATATTTTTTTTATTTACCGTTTACGTATAGACGTAACAGTGGCGCCAAACGTGGTTCTTAGACGTACTCTAGGCTTGCACTGACATTTTTGTAGATAGTTTTCTTTGGTGATGGTTACAGTCAACGTTTTTTTTATGTGAAACGATATTGTTTCTGGTCTAATAGTGCGTTGTTAACATGTTTTAAAGATATGTTATTATTATAAATTGTAACTTGCTATTAACAACACACTATTTAAGCCTAAAATCTTTTTGAAGAAATTGTCTATTCTACAATTATTTTTTTCTCTCACTACCTGCCTTAACTACCCACATATAAACAAAATCGTTACTATTCATTTTATTTTGTAACAGAATGGACAATTTTTAAACGAACAATCAGTTCTCCTAATACCATCTGATTTTGCAACTTATTTCTATTTTCTTGTTATTTTGTTGTGTTGTATTTTGTCGTATGTTAAATAATTTAGCGTAACTATTTATGTGCCGTATATGTAGTTGAGCTTAAGCTTTAGTAACTTAATAATTGCACAACATATCAGATAACGATCTTATAAGAATAAATACCGGCATATAATATATTTACTTAAATAATATAAATAATTAGTTACATTACGGTTTTCGAGGTTTATGTCGAATTATTTTAAATAACTAAGTATGTCTAAACAAATTAAATACCTGTCTTTACAAAAATCGGAGCTTGAATATGAGGTTGCGATTAGAGGCGAAGTACCAGCTAGTAATGTTCCGGACCTTAGAAAACAAATTACAAAACAGGCAAAAAGTTTTCCTTCTGAAGACATATTGGAATCTCATCTAGAATTTGCAGATGATATCAAGGGTGCTAAAGACAGCTTATCAAAATTAAAAAATAACATTCTATCTCTTAAAACTAAATATGATAATAATTTATTTAATAGATGTGAAAACCTTGCTCACCATATATATCACCGACTTAATAGAATTCAACCTACGACATCGGAAGATACATTATATTACAAAGATTGTTCGCAGAAACTAGAAGCTTTCTATAAGGAACTAGCTTCTCTCGTTACAGTTACTCCTGTGAAAAGTAATAGCGAGTCGGAAGACGTACCTGTATCTAATATTTCGGTCAGCTGTGACCGGGGCATTGCTGCGGAATTAGCCAAGTTAAAGTTTGATGGCAAATCGTGTGTTCGAGCTTTCATTCAAGATGTTGACGAACGCATAAAGGCCAGAAATATAAAGCCAAATCGGGTATTGGCTTTTGCCACAGAAATATTCACAGGTGACGCCCTGCACTGGTTCCGCAGCGTTCGTAATTCTATTGATACTTGGGAACAATTAGTTATTTTTTTAAAGAGGGATTTCGTGCAATTCGACTATGATTACAGACTAATGAACGAAATACGTTTGCGTACTCAGGGGGAATCAGAGTCTATTATTATATATTTTGCTATAATGGAGGGTATGTTCTCAAGATTGTCCAAGGTAGTTAGTGAAGAGGAGAAACTAGAAATACTTTTACATAATATTAGACCTTGCTACGCTAATACACTAGCCTGCTCACCAGAGATTAAATCTATTTCGGAATTGCGCACCATATGCCGTAATTTCGAAAACTATCAGACTCGCGTATTACAATTTAGAGAACCCCCAAAGATAACAGCAGATACTTTAGCCCCTGAATTCGCTTATACTAAGCCAACTACTAGTTCCAGTTCTTCTTATATGGCTTACAAAGGCGCTAAAAACTATAACACTAGTGCTATTAATATTCCTCAGGTTAATGCGATGCAAATTAACAACAAGACTTCTAATTCTGTATTCTGTCCGAGATGCCGCAGTAACACACATTCCTTAAAAAATTGTAAAGAACCTAGGTTCATCATTTGTTTTAAATGTGGCAAAAAGGACTTCCGTTACCCAGAGTGCCCTAACTGTAACAGTCCTCCTCAAGAATCTAAATCAAAAAACTGATAAGAGATTGTAGCAACATACAAAAATTTAATCCTGATGAGTGGAATAATTGGCTTAACTTTGTAAATACGTTTTTTAAAACTTACAATACTGTTGCTGCAATCAAAAACTATGTTCCTTCTAACGACCCTAGGCCCTACGTTAAGGTAAATATTATAAACAACTCCTTAACTATGTATGGCTTATTAGACTCTGGTTCTGCTGTGAGTGTTATTGGAAATGATTTTCACTTACATCTAAATAAATACTTTTTACAAATTGATAATTCTGAAATTATAACAATCACCGCTGCTGGTGGTCAACCTATGCAGTCATTAGGTTTTATGTTTCTGCCCTTGTTTTTCAATAATAAATGCGTCGTTATCAAGGCTCACGTTGTACCTGAAATTAAAACATCTCTAATTCTAGGTATTGATTTCTGGACCAAATTCGAGATATTTCCTAATAATATTAAAGACATAGAACTTCTTAATAATGATAACCCTAGCCTATTTGAAGTTTCTAACCCTACCATCACAACAATGTCTACTGAACCTATTATAAAGTCCTACGCTACCCTTGATGCTTCTCAAAAAGCACAAATTGACGACATAGTCGGTCAATTTGAACAAGTGTCTTTCGAATTAAAGGGTCTCGGGAGAACTCACTTAATAGAACACCGAATAGACACGGGTGATGCGGCACCTATTAGGCAAAGGTACTATCGCATGTCTCCCGAAAAGAAAAGAATTATAATCGATCAGGTTGATGAAATGTTAGCCTTAGACGTGATAGAATCCTGTGAAAGTCCATGGTCTTCCCCTGTGCTTGTTGTAGACAAAAAGGATGGCAAACCGCGTTTCTGTCTGGATAGCAGAAAACTAAATTCTGTTACAAAGAAAGACGCTTATAATCTACCTTACGTTTCGGAAATTTTAGATAATCTTAGAGACGCTAAGTTCCTGTCTAGTATTGACCTATCTAAATCGTTTTGGCAAATACCTATTGCTTCAGCCGATCGTGACAAAACCGCCTTCTATGTACCTGGAAGAGGCACCTTTAGATTTAAAGTTACTGCCTTTGGTTTATCTAATGCTCCAGCCACGCAACAAAGGTTAGTCGATACCTTGTTTGGCCCTGAATTTGAACTGAAAGTGTTTTCTTACCTGGATGATATTGCAATAATTAGTAACTCATTTCAGGAACACGTCACTCTATTGCACCGCGTTCTAGAGAGGCTAAAAAGCGCTAACCTTACTGTAAACTTAGCTAAATGTCAATTCTTTAGGAAAGATTTACGATATCTTGGTTACATTATTGACGAGCATGGTCTCCGTACTGACCCGGCTAAGGTAGAAGCGATTTCTAATTTCCCTATCCCCACCACTAAAAAGGAGGTTAAAAGATTTCTGGGCACGGCATCTTGGTATAGACGCTTTGTGCCAAACTTCAGTACGATAGCTGGTCCACTTAATAAACTTACCTCTAGTAGTAAAAAGGCACCGCCTTTTGAATGGACTCCGGAAGCTGACGAAGCCTTCCACAACCTAAAATCTTATCTAGTGAATGCACCAGTATTAGCATGTCCTAATTTCGATTTCAGTTTCGATGTTCATACAGATGCAAGTAATTTCGGGGTAGGCGCCATGCTTTCGCAAACGATAAAAGGTGAGGAGCACCCAATAGCATACATGAGCAGATCTCTCAGTGGAGCTGAACGTAACTATAGCGTTACCGAAAGGGAGGCCCTCGCTGTCCTTGTCGCATTAGAGCATTGGCGGTGCTATCTCGAAAACGGTAAAACATTCACAGTCTTTACGGACCATTCCGCTCTTAAATGGTTTTTGTCCCTCTCTAATCCAACCGGTCGCCTCGCCCGCTGGGGTGTAAGACTTTCCTCGTTCGATTTTGAAGTCAAACACCGCCGAGGCAAGGACAACGTTATACCGGATGCTCTGTCTAGATGTGTACAAGTGTCCGCACTACGCAGTCTAGAGGTTGCACCTACTACCACTACAGACACTTGGTACCTGAATATTTTTGTTGGATGTAACCAGTCCCAGTCAAACTTTCCTAACTATAGAGTTGAAGATAATACATTGTATAGGTTCGTCAAAAGTAAAAATCCGCTAATTTCGGAATATGAGTGGAAGGAAGTTATTCCGCAGGAGTTACGTGAGAAAGTAATAAGCGACAACCATGCCGAACCAACAGCTGCTCATTTGGGCATCTTTAAGACCTATAAACGCCTTCTTTTATCGTATTACTGGCCTGGCATGTATGCAGATGTGGTCAGATTTGTTGGTGAATGTAGTACGTGTTTAGCCTATAAACATGCCGCTCATAACACCCTAGGAAAAATGGGCCGTCCCAAAGACTGTGCCCGCCCTTTCCAAACACTTTCTATAGATCTTGTAGGTCCTCTACCTAGTAGCAGAAAACAAAACAATTACATTCTAGTAGTTAATTGCTGTTTCTCTAAATACTGCCTAATATTTCCACTACGACAAGCTACTGCTGTCGCTGTCTGTAAGCATCTTGAGGACAACGTCTTTCTTGTACATGGTATCCCAGAAACCATAATTATGGATAACGGGACACAGTTTGCAGGTCGCGAGATGGAGGGACTATTGAAAAAGTATAAAGTACCTAAAGTGCATTTCACTCCTAAATATACTCCTCAGGTTAACAACGTGGAGAGGTATAATAGGACTATAATCACATCTATATCGACATTCGTAAATGACGACCACAGGAGTTGGGACGTTAATTTATCTAAGATACAATTCGCTATTAATAACTCCGTGAATGAAGTAACGGGTTACACACCCTCCTTCTTAGTACATGGAAGAGAATTAGTAACTTCCGGTTCTCACTACGTTGATAATGACAATAGTAATGAGATTCTGTTCCTACCTCGTGATATATATGCTGAGAATTTAGGTCACTTAGCGGAAATATTTAATAAAGTACAAGCTGCTCTTTGGCACAATCATCAAAAATCATGCCAACGTTATAACTTGCGTCGTAAGGATGTCGAATTTAATGTGGGAGACGTCGTGTGGAAACGCTGTTTCTTTCAAAGTGATAAGGGTGCACGTTTTTGTAAAAAACTTGCACCTAAATTTGAAAAGTGTAAAGTAATTGAAAAGAAGTCACCACTCGTCTACGTGCTAGAGGACATGAATGGTCGTAATCTAGGAGTTTGGCATGTAAAGGACCTTAAGTTAAAGTTAACGACTTCGTAATCCTAACTTGTAATTGGATGTTAGCATTACGGATTTTTCTAACCTCGAAAAATCCTTATCTGGGAAGGGGGGTACTGTTACATTGCTGTAATGATTCGATACATAATAAACACTTAACCTAAATTTGTCTTAAACCTAACTTGAATCTAAATATCAAATTTATACCAAACCTTAAATCTACATATAAATACAGCATAATAATATTTGCACCTCTATAAGAATAACTTAGCTTCAACAAACAAACTGACGTCCAGTACTGATTTTAGTATAGATAAATTACCGGTTAGCGACACGGCCAGTGACAATGCACGGCGAACGCCGCGCCCCCTGCGCGCGAGTAGGGATTAGACTACTGACCGTCAACTTGTCGAGAGAATACGTGCGCTCGCTTTTAAAAAGACGACATCATTAAATATCGTGCTTTTAATTACTCTCTAAGTGCGTACGTTATAGTTCGCAATAATCTGTACATATCTATAAGTGCTTTCTACTGCGCCACTAGGCAAAAAAAACTAAGAATTGAAATCATACGTGAATATTGTGACCCCGTTATCGGGTAAGTTGTGCTTTTATTAGCTATGCGTACAGTGCATAATTATTATATCCACACCTTGTGTATTTTGGTTTTTATGTAATTAAGTAGATTTATTAATTTAGACCAGTGCTTTGTGAATTCCTATAAATGCATACCTTCATACCTAACTTTATTTCTGTGTACCGACATAGTGTTTTAATATTTAGCTTAACATTTTAAATTCTATATATATTTCGCTGATTAAACTATGTGAGTCCTTCCGCTTGCTTTAAACCGTGACTGCCGCACCTTAGTTAACTAATTTGTAGAAAAATGTAATTAATAGAATCGTTCGCTTTGCCTTTACCGCCTTCCGCAGTCACGGTGAAAGTTTGGGCGTATACTTATGGTCCACCCGTGCCTGATTCCAGGGTCTTAAGTTCACCCTTAATAACCGAGGAAAGAAAAAGCGGGGGGTAAGACCTACTCGGCTAGAGACGAAGACGCCCCGCTGTCCCCCAGATCTTCGGATGCGGACAACCCAGGAGCGTACGGTTCTTATGCTGTCAGTGCAAGCTAGGGTATCGTGTCTTTTAGTAGACTAGGGTAGCGAACCCACTTCCCGGCCAATAAATTTGTTTCAATAAATTATTTTTTTATAACATATATATTTTTTTTATTTACCGTTTACGTATAGACGTAACAGCGTTTTAAAACGAATGGCGTTAGAGTATTAGGTTTGTAGTAAGTAGGTTTATTGTATGAGACTTATGGTGTCTGGTGACACACAATCACTTTTAACTGTCAGTTTTATCTGACAGTGAAAACACTAACGCCCCATGTTCACTGAACTGACAGTTTTCATCGTACACTCAGTTTTCACTTTAAGTTTTAACTGACAATTAAAAATGATCATGTATAGCCACTATTAAACAATAACGATAGCACTTTAACAGTTAAGCTATTTAGCTTAACTGTTAAAGTGCTATAACTGTTAAGCACAAACTAAAACGGATAAGAAACGAAACGAAGCTAAGTCTATTTAGACTTAGCTTCGTTTCGTTTCTTACCCGTTTTAGTTTGTGCTTAAAGCTGATGTGACGCTTGCAACAGTGTAACAGTTACTTTCGTAGGGAGGCCCTCTACGAAAGAAACTGCTCAGTGCCCAAGCAAGCAATTCAGTAAAAGAAATGTCTTTTTTTTGTCCTCCAAAACCGATAACTGTTCCTGCGAAACCGGCCTCGACGCGTTTAAATTTTTTTAGGTAACTTATAATTACATGTATGCACCGCTATATTTTGCGTCAAATATGTTTATATCTTTATTTATTGAGGAGTACCTGCTTACAAAGTTAACTTGTATTAATTGGATACTTGTTGTTAAACTAGCCATACATTTATATAGAATAACCTACTTTTAGTTTAAGATGTACTAAAGGTGGATTTAGTCTTTTTAGGGTTCCGTAGCCAAAATGACAAAAACGGAACCAGGCATTTTACTCAAAGACTACAGAATGAATATT
Organism: Herminia tarsipennalis; assembly: GCA_945859575.2. NCBI lineage: Eukaryota > Metazoa > Arthropoda > Insecta > Lepidoptera > Erebidae > Herminia > Herminia tarsipennalis. The sequence goes on from OX243840.2 coordinate 16,848,734, forward strand.
GATAAAATTTGGTGAAAAGGTGTCTTGTAGCGCCGTCACTTAGTTTGATAGCTAAATAATAAAAATAAATATTTTTAAGAAATAAATTTAAAAAAAAATAGCAAACATCAACGTGCGGCATATTATTCAACAACAAATAAAGTTTTTGATTAGGTTAATATTTTTGTAAAAATCGCACCGAAAGTTGCACAAATTGGGCCACTTATTTTTTGAACCGTATGACCGTACCGAACTAAATCACAAAGCCAACGCTTAATAAATAGTTTAAACTAAAATTATTTCCGACATGTTCGAATATACCATCATTGAGTTATTACCCAAAAATATAATTTCTCAACGAAAGGATGCACTGAACATCGCTCTTCTGCTGGCGCAATTATTCAAATCGGATTTTTTCATAATATTATTAAAATAACAGCTGCGGAACCATACACTGAGCATGGCCCGACATGTTCTTTCCCGGTTTTTATATCATTACGTCGATACCTGACATAATATAGGTAGGTATAAAAGCCCTGCGTATAAATTTATTATGTAAGAATTTATGCTAACTTACCACTGGAGGCGTTTTCCGAGGCGAACAGCGGGGCGGCGTTGTAATCTGTAATATAAAACATTTCAAGGTTAAATCAATATAACATTCAGTGTACATTCACCTCTGTGAACAAATTAGGAAAGAAAATTAAGTTCGTGACACATTTGGTAATTTGTAGAAAGTTTTTTATTCTGTATTATTTTTAGACTCTGGTCAAGAAAGTGTCATAGTATTAAAGGCATTTGTTGCTAATTACTTTACAAATACAATAATAACATTTTTGAAAAAAAGAACAATTTTAAGTCCAGACCCAGGAATCCGAACCACCTATCTGGACTATGTTACTAGACCTCAAATTTCTCTATCCTTTGATGCTCGCGAGTTGGGCCCTCGCATGCGCCATCTAGCCGGTAGAGAACTATCACGGCTTTTTGTTATCGTATTTGTAAAGTATCATAGTATTATCAATATATGATACACATAATCGACTGACAGTTATTACCTATCTATAATTTTAAAGGTTTTCGAAACTTGCCAAATGTAGAATCGTAACAACGGCATATAGCATCACAAGTGAAGCTTTTACTTCCTAGCTGAATATAATTAAGAACGTAGATTGATACTACTTCATTTTTGACGTGTTCATCGATAACCGGGTGCACGCAAAATTTAGAAATAAAGTAAATAAATTAGTAAACCAAGCTAAGAATAAATATAGACAGACAGAAGTAAAAAACTGTAACGGGGATTATAGAAAAATATGGGCAAAAATTAACTCATGGCTGGGTCAAAAGAAAAATAGCCTAGACGATGTAATAATGAGACATTTGGGTAAAACGGAAAATGTAGATCAAATTTGTACAAACTTTAGTAAAACATTTACAAAAGAAATAAAAGCAATCAAACACAAGTGTAACACACAGTTTTTGGATAGGAACAAATATGTGATATCGAGTCAGGTTAGTTTTAGGTATATTGCTGTAAATCCGTCGGATATTGAAAAAGTAATAACTTTGTTGTCATGTGAAAAAGCACCGGGCTTGGATAGAATCAGAGTTAAGGATGTTAAATATTTAAAAAAGCAACTAAGTCCTATTATAGCTTTGTTCATGAATATGTGTTTGTCACAGGGTATTTACCCCGATCAATTAAAGAGTGCAATTGTGCGTCCGATTTATAAGTCTGGAAATCATTTGGAATATGTCAACTATAGGCCAATAGCCATATTATCAGTCATTGATAAAATATTTGAAAAAATAATTGTTAGTCAAATAAGTAATTTCTTGGAAGGTAATAACATACTGTCAGAATCACAGCACGGCTTCCGTAAGGGGCGTAGTACTACCACTGCTCTAGCGGGGTTTACAGACTATGTTAATGAAAGTCTAGACGCCGGTAAACAACTTATAGCATTATATATAGACTTTAAAAAAGCGTTTGATACACTGGATCATGCCATATTATTGCAGGCCATGAATGAATGCGGTATACGCGGACCTACTAATAAATGGTTTGAAAATTACTTGAGTAATAGGAAAATTCGGACCGCCATATGTGGAGTGTCCGGTGATGAAATGGATGTGGATCTAGGGGTACCGACTGGATCAGTGTTTGGGCCCGTTGGTTATGTGATGCACGTCAATAGTGTGTCAAATGTTGTGAACAGGTGTCGGGTGTACATGTATGCGGATGACATGTGTCTGGTTTACGCTGCTAAAGATATATGTGAGGTTCAAAGGTATATACAAGAGGACTTCGAAAATATTAACAAGTGGGCACATGACAATGGCATAATATTAAACTTCACAAAAACCAAATCTATGCATATACGCTCACCACATAGCCGACGGGCTAAAACAGTCTCTAGGGAAAGCCTTGCTGTGACAGGACATACATACGAATGTTTGCATAATAACAAAAATAATTGCACATGTAATAAATTAGAATACGTTGAAGCATTTAAATATCTAGGTTTGAATATTGATGTAAACTTTAATTGGAAAACACATGTTGTTGACATTTGCAACAGGCTGCGATCAGTACTAGGGAAGTTTTATCAATTAAATAGAGTATTAAATAAACACACATTATTGATTGTATATTATGCACTAGCTGACTCACTTATCAGTTATGGACTTATTGTTTACGGTAGAACCTTTAAAACATACCTGAAGAATATAAAAGATTTACAAATTAGATTAATTAAGTTTCTAGTTAGCAAAAAAGATAAGAAAAATTGTAATAAAGATTATGAAAAGTTATTTCCTGTTTGTAGAATCTTACCATTAGACAAAAAAGTGGAATACTTAATAGGGCTAGAATACTACTATAGTGATGAATATAAAGAAATGGTATACAATAAATATAATACACGAAGAGTCAGAGAAAATAGATTAATTCAACCGCGAATAACCAACTATTATGGCAAAAGACTGTCAAAGTATTTAGTACCAAAGACATTCAATAAGGTTAAGTTATTAAGACAGAAACCTATGTTAAGTAAAGGTGTGCTGAGGTCCAAACTGCGAGACTTGCTTCTCGATGGCCGAGATGCGGCAGGTGCTGGTGGCGGTACACAGAGTGACCGCAATCTTTTGCGTGTCTCTGATTGATTGTATTATGTATTAAATGATTGTATTATTACAAAATTAAATTATTGTTACGTCAGTAGGTAGTTATTAGTGTGTAATGTAGTGGTTAAGTATGTCGTTTTATTATATTATTACTAAACAAGAGCGCGTCTCGCCATCAAACATTACAGTTTGGCGAGAAAATATTATGTAAATAAAATTGTATATATTTTTTGCATAAATAAACTAAAAAAAAAAAAAACGCACGATATAGTGTCACGTTATTGACTGGTTGCTAAGCAACGGTCACGTTTTCTAATGACATTATCACGTAAAATCATTGTCCGTAAACCGACTTTATAGACTACTATGTCGGGCAATATATGACGCCCAGACATGCAAAAGCCAAAACGTGTCTGTAGTTTCTTTAAAACTGCAGCATCAGTGCTGATATTTTGACAAACTTTCTAGCAATGGACACAATAAAAAACTAGTATGCCGTGATTTTTTGTAGTTGTAATACCTTAATGCAAATGCATTACGTTAGGTTTCTTATCTAATTCAGTCCAAGTCTTCCAATTAGTGTGGAGGGTAAGAGTGACTATACTGAGATAGCCAATACTTTCAAAGAATATTTTAAAGTGAGTTCACCTCTTGAGTCCCAACCGAGGGTGAACGATGCTGAGTTTTGCGAATTAGAACCCCCCGTAAGGCTTACTTGTAAAGAAATAAAAGATGCAATTAAATACATGAAGAAAGGCAAATCGCCTGGACATGATGGGCTCAGCATCGAGCACCTTCAAAATGCTGGTAGACATTTACCGGGGGTGTTGATGATGTTATTCAATCTATGTATAGGGCATTCTTGCTTACCGCAGGAAATGTTGGATACGATAGTCGTACCTATTGTAAAAGATAGGACAGGAGACATAGCAGACAAGGGTAACTATCGGCCTATTTCACTGGCGACTGTGATAGCCAAAGTATTTGACAGTGTGCTTGACTCTTACCTCAGTAGATACACAAAGTTACATGATTCACAATTTGGTTTTCGTGCTGGGCTATCTACTGAGAGTGCCATTTTTACATTAAAGCATACTGTCAAGTATTATACAGATAGGAAAACACCAGTGTATGCTTGTTTCCTGGACTTATCAAAAGCCTTTGATTTGGTTTCCTATAATGTCTTGTGGGAAAAGCTCCGGGGGGAGGGCGTTCCTGCATCACTAGTTTCTACATTGTCTGTATGGTATGACAAGCAGAGAAACTTTGTAAAGTGGTCAAATGCATTGTCTGACCCATACAAACTTGAATGCGGGGTTAGGCAGGGAGGTCTTACCTCGCCGAGGCTTTTTAATATGTATGTTAATAAGCTACTTGTGGAGCTCAGCAGCACACATGTCGGATGCCATATAGATGGAGTATGTGTAAACAACATAAACTATGCAGATGACATGGTGCTGCTGAGTCCCTCAATATGCGGAATTAGAAAGTTGCTTTCAATTTGTGAAGTATATGCCGAACAGCATGGTCTAAAATATAACCCTAAGAAAAGTGAGATGTTAGTATTTAGAGGGAAAAATAAAAGTCCAACACACATCCCTCCCGTTCAACTTAGTGGTACATTATTACAGAGAGTAACTAAGTTTAAATATCTGGGACACATTGTTACTGAGGATTTAAAAGATGACTTGGACATGGAAAGAGAGCGTAGCGCGTTGGCTGTAAGGGGTAATATGGTGGCTCGAAGGTTTGCTGGTTGTTCAGTACCTGTTAAAATTACACTTTTCAAGGCTTACTGCCAAACATTTTACACCAGCAGCCTTTGGGCTAGTCATACCCAAAAAGCGGACAACACCCTGCGAATTCAATATAATAATGCCTTCAGGGCGTTGTTGCGGCTTCCACCTTATTGTAGTGCATCGGGCATGTTCGCTGACGCACATACTGATGACTACCTTGCGATAATGCGTAAGAAGGTTGCGTCGGTAATACGCAGAGTAGGGGAAAGCACCAACAGCCTCCTGAAGGTATTTGCAGAGAGGCTGGATGGGCCGACCATGGGTAGGTTTATCAAGTTGCATGTTATTAGTGGAATTTGATGAATCTCCCCATTGTAGCCAATTTTCATTTTCATTTGTGGTAGGTATTTTAGTATTTTAGTATGTTTACTAACATAGTTATTAAGCAATTGTACTAACACCCTATGAGCCTTAGATGTTCGAAAATAAAACATTTTTATTTTATTTTATTTTTTTTAAATTTCTTTGTCTCAATGGTTCCGAAGATCCGAAATTAAACCAGTTTCTCTCTTCTCCACAATGGTCACTTCACCGTGGCTACATATTGCTCAAATACACAGTTTATACAGTCACAATTGACTGTATAAACTGAATATTTGAGCATTTACACAACACAACTGTTGACCTGTTGACCAACCAAAACAAGCTCTCGTACAGACTTGAGACGCAAATGGAACTTTAACTGTTGATTTCAAGACAATTTTGGTTGTTAAACAAAGCAGTTACTGTTTTACTGCATTTGTTTTGCGGGTTCCGGTCGTGGTCAGTCATGTCGGTTATCGCGATTATAACTATTTATATATTACAGCTCACACTTCCCCAAAGTCTGTCGTAAACAAAGTAATCTCTATACTATGGTAACCTAAATTTTCTAACAAATAACAATATGACAGCGCACGTCAAATAATGACTTTTATGATACTTTGGGTTATTTTAGTGTAATTTGCGTAGCGATCTCTAATAAAAAAATACTACCTATGTTACTCGCTGATAATGTAGTTTTCTATTGGGGAAAGAATTTTTTAAATCAGTTTAGCGGTTTAGGCGTGATCGCGTAACAAAGAAACTTACTTTTGCATTTATAAATTAGCTAGGATTTGGATAAAACAAACTAAACAAACCATTGCCTGTTCCTTTGCAGGGCGCTTAGATCACTAATAATATAAAGATGAAGACTTTGTTTGTTTGAACGCGATAATCTCAGGAACTACTGGTTCGATTAAAAAAGTATTTTACGGTTGGATAGCCCCATTCATCAAGAAAGGTTATATGCTATATAACATCATGCTACGTGGTGACCCTGTGGTGACAAAAACGGTATGACTTAGTGTGACCTACCTTTAGGCAGTGAATTAAAAATATTTAAATTATTCATTAACTATTCTAAGTGATGAGTACCTAATCCTAAGCAAAGATAGTTGAACTATTTTGGTAGTTACACCAGATAGAATCTTTTCAAACTGACCCATTTTTTCTTTTGGGGTTAAGTGATTCAAAGTAGATTATCTAAAAGTGAATCAAAGGGAACACAAAAGGAAAATAAAGTTTAAGGATGTTTGTCACATGAATAAACATACGTCTATGGTATCCATAGAGTATTTTATATCATCAACATTGTTACATTCTTGACTCTATGATTCACATTTTATGTAAATTACTTAGATAAATGGTATTTCCCTATGGTCGTTTCATAAAAAAATAATTCGTATTTGCCACTGTTATGGCTGCGAGCCACGCAAAAATTAAGCACTTTCCTTTGTACTTTTGTCCATTTTCTTCATAAATCATGTAAACATACATTATGTATTTATTTCTAAAAGTGTTTTTGTTTGAGAACGATAGTAGGTAGGTATGTGATATTAATTATGCCTAAAGTTTGACTTTCTTTTCAGCGAATAACCACATAACACCAAGAGTTTAGAAGGAAAGAGGGGTCCCTGACTCATTGGCAACCGAGCACATAGATATCTGCGAGGTTAAGCAACTTTACCGCTTTCGATACATAGATGGGTGACCGTTTTCGAACATTGTCATACCCCTCCGTGCCTCAGAGAGCACATTAAGCCGTCTGTCGGTGCCAAATTTTTCTCCGGACGTGTCGCATTTTCGTCCCATCGGAGAGTGGGGTAATAGAGACTGCACTTGTGTCTGCGCATACACTTGTGCACTATAATATCTCCCGCGTTGTTGGCTAGTCTCTGATGAAATTTAACAGATTTCGGTTAGAAGACTTAGTTAAAGATACAAGGGGTAATAGAAGAAGGAAAGTTCACAGAAACGACATGCTCAACGCACACATAGACATCGCTTTCTGATACAAAATCTCGGACCACTTCGGACCATTTAGTACCGAAAGCCTCTTGAGATTCCGTTTTTTATATACCACTAAATGAAGTGACGAGCAGCTCGTGCGCCTGATGGTAAGCGTGACGATAGCTTTTCAGATTTTCACCAAATTGCGCTCCTCATTTGAGACATTACCTCATGTTCGTAAGTCTCATCTGCCCAGTAATTACACTTGCTACAGAGTCCTTTGACCGAAACATAGTGATTTGTTAACAACAATATTTCACGGAAGAATATCTGGCACTGTGGTGTTATTTACGGTGGTAGGTCTAAGTCTTTGGCCGTCTGCGAAAGGCTTAGATCTACCACCGTAAATTGTATCCACCGTGTCCGTGAAAGATGTGAATATGAGTGTTACTCAAGCGAAGTATGTATGAAGCTCACTTTCTGTACTCTCGTTGTTTTGTGATATAACACTGTGATTAGGGGATGCCGAGGAAAACGTTTTTTGTAATCCATCAAAACAAATTGTCGGATACATTATTATGAAACAAGTACCTACTTCTTGCGTTGTATCGCGTTTTAATATATTTAATTCACTTAATATTGTTATTTTTAGGGCAATGTTATTGTAGAAGTAACCATTTGAATCTAAAGTCTTAAACAATTGAAGAAAAGAGTAAACTCTTAAAGAACCATGTTCTTGAAATTCTTCTATATCCATTATGTACATTACAAAACGAACCTTTCAAAATGGCGCCTCTCTTAATACAAGGGATCGGGTTAGGCGTTGATGAATGAAAGAATGATCAGGACTCTCATTTCTATCATTTATACTTTTATACTACTAGAAGAGCTGAGGTGGTCATGATCGACCTGCCTCGCCTGATGGTAAGCGTTCCCACTAGCCCATAAGGGTATAAGTGCCACCCAAATCTTTTGTTCTCAAAGATCTGAATATCACAGCACTGCGCTCCTTCGTTAGTCTCATTGGCCCAGAAATGTCACTTGCTACAGTGCCTTTCAACCAAAACCTGGCCTAGGTCTTTGTTTAAGTTCTTTTTTCCGTCTTCGTTGCTCCGTGTGAACTGTCAACATCTATACTAATATTATAAAGCGGAAGAGTTTGTTTGTTTGTTTGCTTTGTTTGTTTGTTTGTTTGTTTAAACGCGCTAATTTCAGGAACTACTGGTCCGATTTGAAAAATTCTTTTTTTGTTGGATAGCCCATTTATCGAGGAAGGCTATAGGCTATATAACATCGCGCTACGACTAATAGGAGCGGAGCAGCAATGAGAAATGTTTCAAAAACGGGGAAAATTTACGCAGACGAAGTTGTGCGGGACAGCTAGTCTTATCATAATGGTAGAGAGCTGCAATGAAATGCATCAACACGCACGCGCGTTGGACATCTTTGAGCGCACCGTGCATGCGCCAAAAAGATCGCGAATAAGGACCAATGTATTAAACGCAGTTAAAAAATGTACATAGGAACCACACGTGACGTACACAACAGAATGGAAACCGAACATCTGGTTCGGTTTCCATAATAAATAGAAGCAAATGAAATACTTAATACAGTCAAACTATAGTTTGTAACATAATTCTTTATTCAAGAAAAGGTTCAATGGATTACACTACGCCCTTTAATACTCGAAGGCCCTATAAATAATTATACCTTGTATAAAGTAGGAAGTTTGGTTTGAAGGCCGTGGGGTAAACGACTCGAGCTGACGATTACACAACTGAGTGATTAACCATTTAAAATTGACCTTTCTCTGCTAACGATATCCACATTAAAATGTTTCACAGCAGGGATTTTAATAAAATGGACATCGAATACAGAACGGACCGCAATGCAGTTTTCGTAGCTTAATTAAAAGTAATTTTAAGCGCTACTGTAAATTAATACTTTAATTGTAGTTATAATAGTTTGTTTTAGATTAAAGTAACTAAGATTTTGATAAAGCATAATTGAAAGAATCATTATGCTATTATAAAAATAGGGTTAAATACATTATTACATGGACGTTGTTAAAGATGAATAAAAATTTTCCAAAAGCTTTACAAGTTCACTAGCTTGTGCCAACGGCTTCGCCCGCGTGAATATTATAATAAAAATTAGCCAATGTCCTCTCTTCTCTCTTCCCAGTCCCATACATAGAACATTTTATCAAAATTAACAGAGTTACTTTAGCAAATAGAGTAAAACAAAAAGGTATATATTGCTACAACTTTCATCAATATTAACGAATTGAGGATGCAGCTACTACTAGGGGTGTCATACATTAGACAGCTCCAGTAAAATGGTGGCTATAACTAGGGTTGCCAACTTTTATTACAAGAAATAGAGTAAATCTGATTTCCAAGGGGGTATATAAATAGTATGGACTGATATTTTTTTTTCATAAGTATTTTTGGTGCTAGTTTGTTTTGCAGCAGATATCACTTCATACATTCTAAATCTAAGTTTACATAGATCAGGACTAGTATAGTAAAAATTGTGTAAAAAAGAGTATTTTAGCCTACATTACATTGAGTACGATACTCCATTTTAGAGTACGGTTGGCAACCCTAGCTATAACTGAGCCGCAGCCATAAGGTAAATAAGTTAACCGTCTGTGTAATTATAATATCATGCTTCAATCATTCATCTCTTGAAAGAATATTCCAAGATTCTGCTTTTGAGAATTCAGCCATCCTGCAGGCGTAAGTAGGCGAAAGTCATAAATAGTTATTGATTCGGAGCTAGCTTCAATCAAGCGGGTAATGGTTTAATTTATTTAAGCGCCACTAAACCTAATAAAACCATTATAGAATGGTCACGACTAGCTATCGTCTTGTTTCAATTTTAACTTCATAGACTAGAGACCTATAGGTCTTAGCCAAGTCCCAGTCTTATCGATGATAAACTGTCCTGGTGAAAGTTTACCGACCGTGTTTTTTTTATCTAAATGTACTAATATTATAAAGCTGAAGAGTTTGTTTGTTCGAACGCGATAAACTCAGGAACTATTGATCCGAATTGAAAAAAATACTTTACTGTTGGATAGCCCATTTATCGAGGAAGGCAATAGGCTAAATAAAATTACGATACGACGAATAGGAGCAGAGCAGCAATTAAAAATGTTACAAAAACGGGGAAAATTTACACAGACGAAGCTTCGAGAGTCACTTAGATTTAGCACGATGGTTTATTCTGTGTTTGGGTGTAATTTATCTATATATGTATATATTTAGAAATACCAACATAAGTATGTTTATCAGTTGTCTGGTTACCATAATACAAGCTCTGCTTAGTTTGTGATCAGATGACGTTGTGTGAGTTGTCCCACGATATTAATATTATATTTAAGAACACATTAAAATTATATAAAAGAATTAACGCATTATTCGAACCTAATGAGTAGTTAACATGACCAAAGACAGTTTGACATTTTTATCAATCATTTTCTACTTTCAGGCATGTGTCGACATGTCGACGAGTGACATGGAAGGGTCGATTTTCCTCACCCGGTCAATGACTTTGAAAACTCGTCAGCTTTGTCCATATTAATTTATTCGTAATTATTCGGAGACAGACAACTTGACAGGCGAACAAAAACTAAAGGATTTGTTGTATATCAACTGCTTTTTTAATGTGAGAAAAGTATTTTTTCGTTGGTAGGTTAGTTAAAATGAAAGTAGGGTATTTTAATAAAACGAAAAACATTCGCTTGGTGATCAGAAAGCGGCACAGTGCAGTGTGTCGAGGTCAAAGGTCGAGTTCGACTATGAAAGCGTTGGAAATAAGGAAATGGGAAATAAGGAGGAATTCTAGACCTATCCTTGTAATTATAGCTACAATAGGTAGGTACTCATGTTCGTATGGCAAAAATATCTATAATGACAATCATTAAAAACTCAACTTTAATCCTGATATGTATGTATATAACAATAAAAACTTGTTATATACATACATATCAGGATTAAAGTTGAGTTTTTAATGATTGTCATTATAGATATTTTTGTGTATTACACCTTCAGCTGCCTAGGGATTTGAAAATACCCCCCGGGGTAGAAGCAATGGTCAAGGCATTGGACTCGTAATGAACGTGAACCCACTCCTAGTACAAGCAATTTAGCTAAACTGGAGGGGTTAATAGTATTGCTAGTACCCAATCACACATTGCTAGTTATTTTTTAAGAAAAAAAATCATACGTTCCAAATTTGAACACAAAGTTTTCGGCTGTGAGGTAACCTCTCAATAATGACCAAACAGGTTTTAATGAAACTTAGCACTTCAATACGGCATCCGATGTGTGTGAGAAAATATATCCTAAACAATGGCATAGTTTCAAACAACAAACATTATACTATTGGAAGTGTTATAATTAGCGACGTTATAAGAAAGCAATAACTGACTAAAATTATTCAAGCTGGCTGTTGGCAGTATCAAAGTGACATACTGATCGAGTATTCAGTCGTATCGCCGGCTGCCATATAGCTGTTTACAGCCGCGGCATGCAAATGTATAATGTATGGCTCACACACACAAATGCAACATTCACAGTGTTTACCCGACAATATTCTAACACAAGTTCCTTCGCACACATACGTGTGAAGTCACCAGTATGTATGCGTTTGCGGCCTCTATACGTATACAACTATAATATAAGTTATTGTTGCGTCAAAAACTAGTGTCAAGTGAAATTAGCAATATTGTTATCTGTCCTAGTATTTTGTTGATCGTAAACACAAATAGATATTGTACGGTTTGTGTTTCACTGTTCTGTTACATTGATTATTGAGTTTGCCTAGGTTAAGCGCCGATGCTAATTTTGTTGACCACAGTTCAGTCACGGCGGATAATTTTCTAGGAGAAGTTAAGAGACTTGTCTAATGTGTAAGAGATATATAATACGCAGAAATGTGTTCGCATACACATCTGCGCATTCTGTGGATGTGTGGGTATAGAAAGTTATTTCACGGTCACATTTGGCAATCTAACACGATCATAGCTAGACGCGAGATACGGAGGGATCACATTTTTGTAAAGTGGTCAGTAGTCACCCAACAAGGCCCGACAGTAGCAACATTGCTCTACCTCATTGATCCTATCTTCAAGTTTTTATAAAACGTGAAGTTGGCAACAAACTTATAATTTAATCTCTGTGTTTTTAGTTGCGAAAATTATCTTGCGAGACGTTCCTAAAAAACCCAGACAATTTTCTATAAAAACTACTTTCAGAGTTAGTAGTTTTATTAGAGTTATATTAATGTTAAAGAAATCGCTGTAATCGTTATAATGACAGTTCTATTATTTCAAGAAAATACGTTCAAAGTCGAAACGGTCGTACAGAAATATTTTACAAGGTGACTTCCCTTAAACATAGCATTGGGTTGGCAATTGTATAAATCTCACTCGGCACCAACAAGTCAGGCACTGAGAGCCTCGACCGACACTAAAGCAGTTACGAGTATTTACGGGAAAATAAAATTTTACAGCATTGAAGAACAAAGGCATCTCACGAGGCTGCATATGCATTTAATGAACAATAACTTGCTGATGGTTTAATGAGTTTAAATATAAATATTCCATTTATAAAATAACGTTACGCTGTGTTCATAAACGGCCATTTTGATTATTATTTCTGGAAATTATATCAACAACATACAGATTAATCTTACTTTGGGTTTTTTAATCCTTAACAAAAATGCGAAAGTGTCTCTTTGTTGTAACTTTTTGGGAACCAAACAGATATTAATGAAATTTGGTAAAGGGTTAGATGATATCCTGAGGAAGAAAATGTTTTTTATCACAATAACTAATATCCACGGAGGTGGAATATTGTAAGCTAAAGCTAGTTTTTGATATTGTGTGTGTGCTTATTAATACCACAGTAAAAGTAGAACAATACTATCAATAACAACATGCAATAATTCATGTCAATACCTTGCTCTATTGCTGCATAGAAACAGGACAGAACCACAAATATTTCCACACACAATTTTAGAAAAGATCAAATTACCAGCATTCAAAGAAAATGGTGATGAAGTAGTCATATTGTTCAGTGATTCCTAACCCACAGTAACATGCTGTGTAATCGGCACACGCCACTGTGTCCGAGTGACCGTTCTCCCGACTCCCGTCTCTCAGTGCATAAATATATCTACAAGCATTGTACACTTCTGTTCACGAATGCAGGCGACGCACACGCACGGCACGCGCCCCTATGTATTCATTACGTCTCCCCCAGTCCCCCCTTTATGTAACCGGTTAGGGCTTGCGCGAACGAGACTTAGGCTTTCATATAATCTGGAATTGATTTAGTAATACTTCGAAGGGTGAAACATCGATTTACACGTTCCAAATAGAACCTTAGGGTGGTTCTGATTTTCAAAATTTGCTTGTTGCTAAAGGAATTGTGTTTGGGGAATTTTGGCAAGAATCTTTTAAAATGTTATATTAAAAATTGCTTTATTGGAAGCGGCTTTCCCTTTTCGTAGATTTCCCATAGGAACAATGCATTTTCAGAAAAACGTCACGTGAAAGCTCAAGTTACGAATACAGTATTAGGCTTCCTTTTTAAGCTATTGTATAGCTTCTATCGCAAGCCTTGAGCGTGGAGACCGAATCCAGAAATTCCGTAACGAAAATAACCTAACACCCCACACTCCGACCGGCACAGCGGTGATACTTTTTAGTTCTTTTTTATTTTAATATTTTTTTTTTTATAAATTAAAAAAAAAAAAATTTTTTTTGTTGTTTTTTTAGATGATAAAAAATGCTATGCAAAAGCTTTACCGCGGCAGTCCTCGAGTGCCACAGTTTTTTTTATGTATTAAATAAAACAAGAGCCTGCAATCGAATATTCAATGGTACATATATTCGAATTGTAAATTTCGAATATCGTTTTAAAGCCTTACTTCAAATTAACGGTACTAAATAGGTTTAAAGTGCATAGTAGGTAAACAATTTAATGACCAAAATTTGTATGCAGACCAATAGAGCTGAAAAATCAATTCACTAGTCTAGCTTAAACTGAGCCTACCTCAACACCCCACCAAGCGTTGCTAACTCAATTTGCAACAGACGCCCTTGGGAGTTAGCAGCCCTGAATGCGCGCGCTCCCGACCATGAGGGCAGGGGGAAGTGGAGGGGAGGGCTTAAGTCCTGACCACGCACAACCGTCGTCAGTTGCGTTCGCTCGGCCTATATTTAGAGTTGCATTTCACTGTGCATGTACGTACATACAAGTGTGTTTACTGAAACGCAACTACGTTTTTAGCTGTTGATAGATATTGCAACTTGCATTTAGAGTAAGGGCCGATGTTCATGTATGCGTTTCTTGTAGTTTCGTCTTCCAGTAGTCTTGTATTTTCGTCTTCCAGAACGTTGTTAACATTAAATGTAGATTATTATAATTATGTTCGCGCATCACCTAAAATGTCTGAATGAATTTCGATGCAAGCTTCGCTGTTAAAGTTGTAAATATGTGAAAATAAGTCCGTATTTTTGTCTTTCTGCCTAAATCTCTGGGGAATATAACAGGATCAGGATACATATTGCAGCAATATCCACTATCCACGAAAACTATAGCTATTAGAAGTATGATAAATCTATACTAATATTATAAAGCTGAAGAGTTTGTTTGTTTGTTCGTTTATTTGTTTGTTTAAACGCGATAATCTCAAGAACTACGTGCCCGAATTGAAAGCTAGTGTAATATATAACAACTAGCTGACCCGCGCAATTTGATCTGCGTAAATTTTCTCCGTTCTTGCAACAAGTTTCATTGCCACTCCGGTCCTATTTGTCGAAGCGTGATGTTATATAGCCTATATAGCCTTCCTTGATAAATGGGTTACCCAACAATAAAATATTTTTTCAATTCAAAACAGTAGTTATTGAGATTATCGCGTTCAAACAAACACTCTTTAGCTTTATAATATTACTAGCAGTCCCGTGCAACTTCGTCTGCGTAAATTTTCCCCGTTTTTGCAACATTTCTCATTGCTACTCCGCTCCTATTGGCTGTAGCGTGATGTTATATAGCCTATAAGCCTTCCTCGATAAACGGGCTAACAGTAAAATAATTTCTCAATTACTAAGATTACCGCGTCCAAACAGACAAACTCTTCAGTTTTATAATATTAGTTTATATAGTATAGATAATAATACCTATAGTATAATTACGTTCATTTATGGATATATATTTCGTGTCGTAAAATGGCTTTACATTACAATGTATAGTTGATGCTTTCGGTTGAATGCTTTGATTGTAGACTTCGTAACGTGGAGAAAATTCTAAACGCATACTTCGAAATGTTACGATGTTTAAAATGAGTTTGCATTGTCAGTCAATGGCTATGAGAATGATACGCCTATTTCCTTTGCAAAAGAAATTGTATGTTCATTTTGTTTATTATGTATCCTGTAGGAATGTTTTTAATGTGTAGGGAAAGGTGTACTACAATTTGATATTTTATTTTTCTAATATAAAGAGAAAAGATTTGATTGTTTGTTTGCATTGAATAGGCTCCGAAACTACTGGACAAATTTGAAAAATTCTTTCATCGTTGTGAAGCTACACTAACCCCGGGTGACATAGGCTATTTTTTATCCCTGTATTCCCACGGGAACGGGAACTACGCGGGTGAAACCGCGAGGCGTCCGCTAGTATTTTATAAAATCATTACTCTCTCTACATTTTCTCATTACTAGATGTTTATAAAAATACACGTTTTTAAATGTTAAGACGTAGTACATTTAATATGACTCTGAGTGGCAATACTATGAGTAGATAATAATATTAATATCTTGGGACAACTCACACAACGTCATTTGATTCCAAACTAAGCAGAGCTTGTACTATGGTAACCAGACAACTTATAAACATACTTATATATTTCTAAATACATACATATTATAGATAAATTACACCCACACACAAAATAAACCATCGTGCTTATCACACAAAGTATTATCCTGGTTGGGGGGATGGAACCCACGACCTTCGGCTTAGCAGTCAGGGTCATAAACCACTAGACCAACAGGCCGGATACAATGATGTTTTAAATGAATAGGTTACATAAACAACATTCGATATTTAAAAACGGCAAACGAATGCACACATAGTTATCCAATATATTGCAATATCACACTAATATAAAAGTACTAGCTGTGCCCCGCGGTGTTTAGCCGATGTGTTAATCCAGGGTGAAAGCTAACTCCATACTAAATTTTATTAAAATCGCTCCAGCCGTTTAGACACGAAGAAGTAACAAACTTTCGCTTTTATAATATTAGTGTGATTAAAGCATGATTTAATTATTGCATGCGAAAAAGAAAAATGTAATCCGCTGCCATCAACAGATGAAAATCTGTGTCAGCAGTGGCGGCGGACTGACAAATAAAAATTTGGTCAACTGTCTAGATTTTAAAGTGACGCTTGCTGAACGCTTGTAACCTATCTACAACTTTTTACATGCTACATATTCCAATACTAGCTGTCCTGCGCAACTTCGTATGCGTCAATTTTCCCCGTTTTTGCAACATTTTTCATTGCTGCTCCGCTCCTATTGGTCGTAGCGTGATGTTATATAGCCTATAGCCTTCCTCGATAAATGAGCTATGCAACAATGAAAGAATTTTTCAATTCGAATCAGTATTTCCTGAGATTACCGCGTTTAAACAAACAAACAAACAAACTCTTCAGCTTTTTAATATTAGTATAGATTGAAACTAGTTAGAATATTCCTCGATATGAATATCAGCGTAATCAAAACACTTTGTCGTAAGTTAATTTTAGCTTGTAGCCTGTAGCCTAGTTACGTCAATTAACGCTCAATTTCGCAGTTGAAACTGCCTACATCGTAAACACAGTTTATATCTGCAAGTCATAGGATAATTAGGTTTGCTTTGAAGTAGGTATGTGACTTAAGGTTTTTCTTAATTTGTGCCAGAGTGAAGCTTAGTTTAATCTATTCTATTTCAAGCTGAACAGTTTGTTTGGACGCAATAATCTCAGGAACTACTGGATCGAATTGAAAAATATTTCAGTAGATAGTCCGTTTATTGAGGAAGGCTATAGGCTATATAAAATGACGTCACGATTAATAGGAGCTGAGCATTAATGAAAAATGTTGCTAAAACGGGGGAAAATGACGCAGTCGTCTGCGTCATTTTCCCCTGTTTTAGCAACATTTTGCGCGGGTCAGCAAGTAGGTACTAAATCTATACTAATATTATAAAGCTGAAGTTTGTTTGTTTGAACTCGGTAATCTCAGGAACTACTGATCCGAATTGAAAAGTTCTTTCACTATTGGATAGCACATTTATCGAGGAAGGCATCACGCTACGACTAACAGGAGCGGAGCAGAAATTGAAAAACATTGCAAACACGGGGAAAATTTACGCAGACGAAGTTGCGTGGGACAGCT
Organism: Herminia tarsipennalis; assembly: GCA_945859575.2. Lineage (NCBI taxonomy): Eukaryota > Metazoa > Arthropoda > Insecta > Lepidoptera > Erebidae > Herminia > Herminia tarsipennalis. Next base: position 16,866,352 of record OX243840.2, read on the forward strand.
AGTATAGTTATAAAAGGATATGATTTGTTTACCAAGAGACTGAAACTCAACTATGTAGGTATATAATGCTTTATAATAAATAAAAGACAGACAGACAAATACGTTTTCAAGAAATTGCAATTGTAGCCCAGACGAGGACCTTTTGATCATTTGACCTTATTATTTATCTTTCCTTATCTTTATTGACAATTAGCTTACACTAGCAATATATAATTAGTCATAATATTTATAAAATAAAAAATAAAAAAATCGGTATAAAAGAAAATGGTTATGAAACATAAAATAAAATGATGATAAGTTGATACCAATTTAAAAAATAAATTGACATTGAGTAAATGATTATCTATACCAATATTATAAAGCTGCAGTATTTGGTTGTTTGTTTGAACGCGATAATCTTAGGAACTACGGGTTTGAATTGAAAAAATATTTTACTGTTGGATAGCCCATTTATCGAGGAAGGTTCTAGTCTATAAAACATCACGCTACAACCAATAGGAGCGGAACAGCAACGAAAAATGTTGCAAAAACGAGGAAAATTAACGCAGACGAAGTTCCGCGGTTCTACTAGTACTATATACTATTAAGATACGTAAACAAACAGATATTACAAAAGAAAATACAAGAAATATAACTAAACATGTTATTAACTGTAACAACAAAAGGGTACTCGTAAATAATGTTGTAAAGTCCCTCACGATGTATAGCGAACGCCCACTTCCTTTAGCAAACATATACCTGTAATAAAAGACTAAGACTTCATTTGAAAAGAAAATACCTATAAATTAAGTTTTGAAGGCAAGGAAACCTATACAATTCGTTGAAATAAGTATTACAAAAAAGCCAACTAAAAAGTAAAAAAATTATATACCTAGAATAACAAAAACTAATAAAACATTTTGAAGTTGGTGCCATGAAATAGTAGTCTTTATGTTTTATTCGGCACCAACTTCAAAATGTTTTATTTGTTTTTGTTATTCTAGGTATATTATTTTTTGCTTTTTAGTTGCCTTTTTTGAAGTGGGTAATATTTTTTTGTAAAAAAGTTTTTTATTTCTCACTTTTTAGTGGGTTGGTTTGTAATTCACTTAAGTTACAATAGGTATATGTCAAATGCTCATATCCTTTCACAAAATATTGCTTGCCCCGATGCAGGGCCGTTAATTGTTGAGGAGTTCACTATCAGCTCTATTACATTGTGTAATAGTAGTATAACAAGAATAAAATGCTACTCAATACCATATTAAAGTAACTGAATCGTAAACTGTGAAATATTGAATAGGTCTGCTAGTCATTTGTGGTCTTCATCATCAGTTCCACTTCACCAATTGGTGTTTTTTAAGAGTGCAAGAATTACTATGAAATATACTTAAATCTCTGTAGGTGTGCCTTTAATATTTTAAGAGTTCCCTCGATTTCTCCAGGATCCCATCATCAGATCGTGATCTGATGACAATGGGACCAACTTGGAAGTATACCCTTTCAAACACAATTTTTTTTAAATCGGTCCAGCCGTCTTTGCGTAATCGATGGACAAACATATAAAAAAAAAACATACAGACGAATTAAGAACCTCCTCTTCTTTGAAGTCGGTTGAAAATACGGAATGCATCGTTTATAATTGCATAGATTATTTTTGACGTGAGTATATATTTTTTTAGTTTTAAAAAAACTGCTTATAGTATATCTTCCATTTATTCCACTGTATGTAATAAACAGACATATATTAATATAGACGTCGATTGTGTCTAAAAAAATACTCCTATTTTAGTTAGATATTGCAAAATAACTTAGGAGGCTTCACTCGTACGGAGTTGATTTACAATATTCTCTAACCTAAAAAGAAAATGCCTATCAGATTTACTTTCAATTTATCAAAATTAGAATAAAGGACCTATAAGCAGACAGGCTCTACAAATATTAAGTCTAAAATTTTAACTTTCCTTAGATCTACACCTTCCAGCGTCAAGTCAAGCGATGTACCTAACTAGATACTGTAATGTATTGCTCCATAAGGCTCATAAACTTCCCGTCTGCACATCTATTGGCGGTTATGTGGCCATCTCTAATAGCAAACTCGTCACCAACGAGGTGTCATCGTGTGGGTGTAACCACAGCCCCCTCCCCCATCCCTTAAGCGAACCTCACTCCCCTCGCAAGCCTTCACCTCGCCCTATGCCCTCGAGCTAGAAGCCTATGCATATGAACGTTACAGCCTTAGTAATATGACTTTATGAGAAACGTATCAAAAAGACCGTTTGGAATGATAAACGATGCAAATATATAGTCATGTGTATGAAAATCTAACATGTTTTACACCTTTATTTTACACCCAGTCTACGATAAACTATTACAGCGATGATTGATAAATTTTTGATTCCAATTAACTTTATATATATTGACAACAGCCATTAATTTATACCGAATGCAAATTAATTAATGTCAGTATTTCATCGAGCTACTTTAGACGTTAGATATTCATATATCATATATCATTATTGATTATATCTGTGCTCTTCAAGTGCTCGCATTTCATATTTGTGTGAAAAACAACCGCAGTATATATTTATCTATTAATATCTATACAGCTCTGGTATGTAATGACATTAATTACTTAATAACATCTGGTCTAAGAGCGCGGTACGTGATCGGAACAATATCACGAGTGAAATCCCATTTCCAACAAGTTTCACTCGGTTCGAGCTTTCTGTGAAAGAGAAAACGAGCGCAGCGCAGCGGAAAATGGAGAAAAACTTTATGAAAAAAACGAGTTAAAGCGAGCTGCGACTCGCCGTCATGACACCACGTCCTACACAATAACATAAATCGATAATAGGAAGCCCTCCGACTAGTTCAGCAGTGCGTGCGAGCGACCTAATACACCCACTACGGCGACCGCATGCAATGCGGGCTAAATATACAGGGACCCGCTGCGTTCCTACGTTGCAGCGTGCCAAACGGAACTTATGTCGCAACTACAACGTCCACAATTGCTTGTTCAGAGAAAATAACCGGTTTCACCGTAGTGTCGATCGAATCCCGACTCTGCGGCGACGGATTGCGGTGGCATTTTAGTCGCAGTGGGCGCGGAAGAAGGCCGTTTCGCAAGCCGGCCGCCTCGGTAATAACACAGCTAGGTGCATTCTCGTTGCAATTTCGCTCTCGGTCGGGCTCTGTGTGTTTGTGGCGCGCTGAAGATCAGGGCTAACGATCGGCGTGCGTGCTCCGTCTCGGTCGCACCCACTGCGAGTTGGCCGTGTCTCGCAAAAGAAACGCTACAACTTTATCTGACAGCGACGCGACGCGACGCCCGAGAGGCTTTTGTGCGTTTTCCATGTTTATGTTTATAGGAGAGCACGTACAAGGGGTGCTTTGAACGCCAGTTGCTTGCTGTTGCGTGGTTATAAATTCTGTGACGGACTTGTTTTTATTTCAAAGCGTGTGTTTGCACCGAACGGTGCTATGCCGGCGTAGTTTTCGTGCAATAATCTTGTTTGCCCATAAGATTTTATTATCGCGCTCGGGTAGGTATGGATTGTGGGAAGAATAGCAATAAATCCAATAATGTGTTTATTACTAGCTTGTATCTTATACACTACGATGTAATTACATTTTTTGTGCTAAGCTAGAGATGCGACACATAACGAAATATGTTATAGATAGACAGACCTGTCTATCTATAACATATTTCGTTATGTGTCGCATCTACCATTACCCTACCTACGCATTAATCATTTATTTACACACCTCTTTGATAGGTATCCTGTTTTTCGAACCAACAAAAATGTTTTTAGTTATGACTGTTAATTTTAAATGTGTTAATGATTACGTATCTGTTCCAAAGATATAAAACTAAATTCGTAAACTGTTTTCCTAAGCAGTCCGTCAGAGCAAATTTAGCTTCATTCAAATTCGATGACTAGGAATTATCATACCAAAATACGTTTGACTACACGTGATTCAACTTCCCCTACGGTTGTTGTATAATAATATATCCAAAATATACCTATTATGCTAAACAATATCGGTCGTGATTACAGCTCGAGGTTTTATCTGTATATTTACGGAAAGCCTTGGGTATTGTGTAATACTAATAACTTTGTAACAAGGGTACTTTAGGTTACTCTAAAATTAAATTAAAATGTGTACGGTCTGTACTTCGACACAACGAAAGATTCACCCAATTTATAAGTGTTCAATTACAGTTATAAATCTCAATATATTTATAAGAAGATTGTTTTTTTTTACAAATTCTCCCTGATTTCACCGTATCTTAAAAACTGGGAAACCTGCAGGATAAATTCTAACCCCAACCTGCTTTATATGCCAGCATTTCAGTCTGTTTTCAATATTAAACTTCCTTAAGGTAGGCTAAGGCTCTTTAATTGAATTTTCATCGAACGAGTGGAGACCGCGACTTGGTAAACGCAAGGTAGGACGACCCCCAGCCAGATGGACCGAAGACTCGATGGAATGAATTGGATGCGGAAGGCGGAGGACCGGATGTTGTGGTGTAAGTAAGGAGAGGTCTATGTCCAGCAGTGGACCGATACAGGCTGATTGATTTAAAAATCAGGTAAATAGCCTTTGAATTTGATAAAAAATAAACATTTAAACAACATCGTCGCTTTGCTTTACTTTGTAAGTGAACCGAAGGCTTAAAGTTATTTAGGAATAATGTGCTTATTACACTACACTGAATCAGGACCCTAAACCCTTAAAAAGAGAGGTGTAATAAGAAGGCCCTAATTCTCTAACAAATTTTCAAGGCCACCTCGATTAAGGGCCCTGATTTAGGGTAGTGTAATTGCCGTTTAAACACTTAAGACGTAGTGGACATAAGACAAGCTAAATACAATATATGTACATGTTCCACGGATGAGTTTTGTTTTGAAGCATATGTGGTGAGTGTGGCAGATTTTCAACTGTTTCAAGAACATTTGAAGTTAAAGCGTGTCTCCGTCTTGCCACACATGTTGTGCAAACCCCACAATATGTCACAGAAATTACCTTTTACGGAAGAAAGTTGACTGACTTGCTACTTTCTTACCCCGTTTTATACGCACACCAATGTATATAGATCCCATGTAACAGCTTAAACTTAACATAAGTTGAAGAGACTTTCTCTACAGTAAGTAAAACATGCTGGCTACAAAACTTATCGCAAAATTGTTATCGAAATGCAATTTTGTATGAAATTCCAAACACGAACATAGAATAATGAAAGTATGCAAACTGAACTCCCAACTACGAACATTTCACATATTTCACTCACGATCCATTCCTTGTGTTTTGTCGTGGAGCAAAAACATGGCCGCTCGTAATTACCCACATCTATTTTTATGAGTTTGTTGATGTGGAGAAATGTTGTACCGCCAGGAAATGTATGTAGAATAATTGTTTTTAAGGCTATGAATGTATAGCAAGGTACTTTACTACTACTTTGTATAATGTAGACGTTTAACAACTTATTTTTACTACCAATAAGTCAAGTACTCACATAATATTGCTACATTATCATTTTCATCATTATCATACTCGTACCAAAGTATGAAGTTTCCTTCTGTGTCTTCGATCTCATGGTAGATATATTTATTTAATAGCAGAATTACACCAACCTGATTTTTCGTCTCCAGAAGTAGAGAAAACAGAGAGGCGAATAAAGTTTAGATGCTATTTCAATGTTTGTTATTCAATTTTTGACTGCCTCTGTGGCGCGGTGGGAGTGTATCCGACTGCTAGGCAAGAGGTCGTGGGTTTGGTTCTCACCCGGAACACCACTTTATGTAATCCACAAATTGTTGTTCCGAGTCTGGGTGTACTTTGTGTCCGTGACTTGTATGTTTGTAAAATCTCCCGCGACACAGGGCTTGTAGCCTACAGCGGATGTCGTTTAAAAAGAAAAAATGGCGACAAATAGTTGCCAAAGAAATAAGGATACCTAATTGTATTAAAGAAGAGGTTGGTTTTTAATCACTTAAAAAACACAATAACCAAGACAGCAGGCCTTGAGTTACCAACTCTTAATTATAACTGTCCTATTTCCCAACATGACAGTGAATACAGAATGTATTCACTGTCACCTAAGATATATTTTATCCGAAGATTTGATAAATAAAGTGCGTATCATTTGCATAGGTATACAGTGGAGGAAAGTGCCGGGACGGGCGTGTATTATATGCCTATGTATAGGTACATTATACATAGACCAAATGGTCCTATATAAAGCGGTACGACCCAGGTCACGAATAGGATTATCCCTTTATTTCCATGTGTGTCCTAGAAAGTGATTTGAGCAATTTATTACTCGTAGGTAAGTAATGGAGAGGTTTATAATCCGCTAGCCTCAAAGTTTACACTAGGCTCTATGATTAATTTAGAAATAGGGAAGGTAATTGGCAAATTTTCAAACAATTTGAGTCGTATTTAAAAGTTTTTCTGTCGTTACTATTCACCTTTGTTAAAGAGCCATCTTTAACATACCTCAATACATAAGTAACAGAATCATATATCACGACTTGAAAGTACCAACAGTAAAACAAGAAATGGTGAAGTATAGTAAAAACTATCATAAAATACTTTCCAATCACAAACATGAACTTGCCCAAAGATTAAGTGGGGACAAAGGACTGCGATGTAAGAGATTGAAGAGACACGGTGTTCCAAACCTAGCGGACAGATTCATCTCATTGGAATGAGACATCTATGAAGTGTCTCACCAAGCTGTACCACGAACAAAAAAAACTGCCATGATGCAGATAAAACAAAGAAAAAAACTATTCATCTTTAAGTGGCGAGTTAACGGTTACTTAAAACCGAATGAAGATGAGTATTCGCCAGTATCAGATTTTGGAACCATTTCAAATGAAACATTGGTCAAAAATGGTAAGCGTCACGCTACTCCACAACCTTCCTCCAAACCAAATCCTGGTTTGGCAAAGATCTGAATGTCACCGCACTGGGATCTTCATTTGAGACATTAGTTCGTAAGTCTCATTTGCCCAGTAACGTTGTACCAGCCAAGACGGCCTATGATTTAAACCTATCACTTACTTAATCTATACTAATATTATAAAGCTCAAGAGTTTGTTTGTTTGATTGTTGAATCGCGGTAATCTGAGAAACTTCTGGTCCAAATAAAAAAAATCTTGATTTGTTGGGTAGCCCATTTATAGAGGAAGGCTATAGGCTATATAACATCACGCTACGACCAATAGGAGCGGAGCAGCAATTAAAAATGTTGCAAAAACGGGAAAAATTTACACATACGAAGTCGCGGGTCATCTAGTCATCTATCGTATTATGTAGAATCGTATCGGATTAACAATACGAAGAGTAGATAAATGAGAATGGTAGTAGCCTGTTTCTATTTCCCTGATATCGGATCCGTATTTTAATTGGACATCGAAACAAAACGGTGAGTAAATAAAAACGGTTTAGGAGAAGATGTTTAGTTAATAGAAGCCGACATTTCACAGAGCCCGATGCCCGACACGTGGGAATGACGAAAACGTGTAAAATGTCCCTAATATACAGTGTGTAACAGAAAGATGTGGTCAAATTTCAGCAGCGGATAGGGTATGTTATCAGTATAGCTCCTACCATAATGCCATAGCTGGTTGAATTATTATTACATAGTTATAGCATATTCTTTTTGTCAAAATTCAGTAGTGAAAGGCGTATGGCATAAAAATTATTCCTCCCCTGCTACAAAATTCGATTGGCTTATTATGGTATAGAACTTTTTATGTCATACTTTTTTTAATTCATACCTTTTTCACTCATAAATAAACGAATGAAAACATAACAACTTGAATAGGACCTTTTTGTTACACTCTGTATAAGAACATATTAGGGACATTTCACACGTTTTCATTACTTTTGATGTTCCTAAAATGAGATTTAAATCTAAAAAGTCTGTAATCGCACTTAAAGTAATAAAAAAATTACGCCTCTTTATAAATTTAAAATGTCAGATCGTCGTTGCTAATAGCCATGAACTTTTTTTTAGACTAGTTATAGACAATTCACGTCAAAGTAGGATTAAAATGTAATTTATGACGTTATTTATCATATTTCTCATTTCCGAATTAAGTAAAATATAAAGCAGAATATGGCAACCTGCCAAGAATGCCAGAAAGAAGAATTAGTCCAAGTCAAAAGTAGGAGAAGTTGTAGTTGTAGTAATTGAATAATATTGCTTTGGTGACGAGAACTCCTGATGCTTGTGTATCGATATGGTTGATAAACTAAAATAATATACTTTAGGCAAATAGGTTTCCGTCCTTTTAAGTAGATTGAAAACTTGTTTTCCGTGGAAAATATTCTACCTTATTTCTCTTCTTTATAAATAGAATCTCCAGCAATCCATGAGGATTTTTGGGTATTTGTTGTACTCTTGGAGGGTGAGGTACGATGCCCTACTAAGCTATCTATACCGATTTAGTAATAGGCTGTTAACATTTTACTACTTTAGGTTCAGTGATTTAGTCTGGTCATGATAGACAGCGGAATCTAAAATCAGCTTTCTTTTCAATTTAAAAAACTTATATATTTAAAGAGCATAAGAAATGTGAGGAGCTCATTGATTCACCTATTTCAAACCTGCAATAGTTTCTATGTAACTTAGAAACACCATTCCATGAATACTAATATTGCTAGACCAGACGAGTATCCGGTACATCATTTACGCCGTATAGAAACGATTTCCTTAGAAACAGCTCAGTATAAATCCGTCTTAGTTGCGATTAAATAAATCCGGGAAGGATGATCGGACTGGGGAGCATTTGGCGGGCATATTACGGCACGATGGCGTAACTGAACGAGTACTATATTTACTTTCGGGCACGTGTTCAGAAGTGAATGGGCAAAGACCTTGGCCTTGAACCCGGGGGGAACGCACGCCGCCCGCGGCACGCACCGCCCGCCCAAACGGCGACCGGCCGCGCCTCTGCCCCGCGCCTTCGTCCCGCGTCCCGCGACCCTCGTGACACCCCCCTCCCTGCCCCATTGCCCCGCACCCCCAAACTGATCAATAGCCCACTTCCTATTTACACACTTTCCTGCCACACCGAACTCCAATCAACACGCTTTTTTTTTAATTAATTAATTTGTATACTTTCAAAGATACCAAAGACGATTTAATTAACAGATTTTTTTTACAAAGTCCTTTCAGAATTACAAAGTTTTCTATTTGTTACGAATAACGATGTTATGTTAATTTGTATGACGTAATGTAACCGATTATAGCATAATTTTCATTAACGATCAAATCAGTTCGAATTGTGTTCTTTATTAAATACATTGTGTTTCCCACGAGAATGGTTGCTTGGCTACTTTTTGCATTTATTATGAGAATAAAAAATAAACAATTTCCGTTTTGGTATAGTTAGAGTGGTATTTATATGTATACTTTGTCACGCGAACGCGATAGTACATCAGAGGGGTAATTATTGTATTACAGGTTATCATTTTATGGTCAATAAAGGCTAGTATGCATAAATATGTATAGTCCTACTACTGACGTAAATTTGAGACTCCAAAGAGGCAGAGACCAATTCGTAGATGCAAACGCTTTTCAATAATTCAAATTTTTCACCTGGGCATTCTTTCTATAGAGTTGGGATATTTTACAACGATAAGACCAGATACAAAGTTAGACTGAGGGCAGTTTACGACTGTCCTTCTGTAGCATATATGTAGCTGGCAGCATCCTCCGTATGTGTCCCTTCCCATTGTTGATAAAAAATCTCAAAATGCCTCTACATGTTAGACCCATGTCGAACTAAACCTTTCAAAGGCCCGGCGATTCTCCTTACAATGGAGGAGATAACGTGAATAGTAAAATATCCTTTAAAAAGATCATTATTAAATTTAATCACATAAATGTTAAAAAAACAGTTGCATTATTGGAACGCTATTTTTTGAAGACTCGTACTCTTGTCAGCCGCCTTTAATTCAGTTGTAACAGTCTGTAGCAGGCCTTAGCTAGTCGCCTATCAAGTTACAGTGTTATATAAAGTTGTTATGTATTGTAGGGCACGTCGGTCGACGCGATCGATAGCTACGGACTCGTTTGACAACTGCAGTAGGACGTATGCAAACGAAAAAGGACAATCAAATTCAATCATATTTAAAGGAGTTTTGGAAGTAAAATGGAAAGTGTACAAGATTCCAATTGGTGTGAGCAGCTGATATAAGCTGAAGCACTGTTTGCTACTGAGTTTTTGAGGCTCTATTTAAGTTTTGTTACTTCATGGTAAGTAGTGACTGTAAGCTATTAGAGCTAGATGTAGCAGAGCTAGCCATTGAGCTGGTTTAATGGTGGAGTCAGAGGTCAGAGGCTGCTGGTAGAACCAGGGAGGTTAGGTTCATTTTATTCATTTTCGACTAAGGATGGTCAATAGCTTAATGTATTAATGAATTTAATACAGATTGTGAAATAAATACCTCAGTAGTACAAACGTGATATAACCTATATAATAGGTATGCATAGTAAAATTATGTATTACCCATTTATTCTAAACAAAAGGCCGCGCGTTGGACTACTACTAAATATAGTGGGATGGAAATGTGACACTTGCTTCATTGTAATGTCACACTCATTGTCTAGATCAGCACAATAGAGACCGCGTCCTTCAACAGAAATACTAATTACACAAGTAATCTCATACCATATAAATTTTATTCTATTCTTCATTCCCTATTTAGAAAGCTGCCTCCCTGTGTATTAGTTTTTTTTTTTATATAGATAAAGGCTCCCGCAGTAGGGTACAAGGCCTTTAGCTTTACAAACATACAAGTCACAGACACAAAGTACACCCAGACTTGGAACAACAATTTGTGGATCACACAAAGTGGTGTCCTGTGTGGGAATCGAACCCACGACCTCTTGCGTAGCAGTCGGACACACTCCCACCGCGCCACAGAGGCAGTCAAAGTCTGTACATTCAACCATTTAAACCGATGGACTTGAAAATTGATAAACATTGGCAATTTGAAAACAGTGGCCGCGAAATTTATTGCCTGTTCTTATCTCAGGCTCTACCTATTGTTTGCGAACAGGCATTACATATAAATGTAGAATCGACTTTTCAGAAGTGTAGTATTTTGCTTCCTAATCACTTAGGAAGCAAAATACTACACTTCTGAAAATAAAAATAAAGATTTTTTATTACTAATAGGGATGTTGACTGTCAAGTCAAATTAATCTCTTTATAAGAAATGTTAAACGACAAGCTCTATAGAAATGTGTATGGAATAGCAACCTTTGATGTCATAAGTTCATATCGACAAATCATTACTTTTATTAGTATTCATTTTCATGCTTTTAAATTAAAAACATGTAAAATTGTAAAAGAACTTTACCTGATTAGTACATAATAATTTACTTTTATTGTAGTCAACTACCCAATTGCGATTTGTCTGACTAAAAACGTAGTTTAATTGGAGATGTTCTTAGCAAGATTTGATGGAAATATTCTTAAACCGGTTTTGAAGATCAACACAATGTTTTCCTCATTACTGTGGGTTGTGGGTCGAAATGTTAGATTATTTTCGTCCATTCAAACAAAGAAATCTCTATTTATTACATTAAAAATTATGATTACTTGGATCAGGAGGAGGATGCGAGAAGCCGAAGATAGAACAAAGTGGCGTGCAATTGGAGAAGACTATGTCCAGCAGTGGACTGCGATACTGATGATGATGATGAGGATCATAATTTCGCTACCCACTTCTATGTTTTAGTCTATATTTCTAGTACTTTATAAGCTATGACAACGTTTTATACGCTGAAACTTTCCGCGAAAATATGTATAGTCGAATAGCGAATCGGATCACTAGCTTTCAAGAAAATCGCGAACATACAAACATACAAATATACGGGTCAAACTGAGAACAACCTTTTTTGAAGGCAGTTAATAAAAAGAAGCTAAAGTTCTATTTCCAGACTTATTAATCCACCCATCAATGTCCAACCTAAAGCCCTGAACCTAAAAAACTGAATTAGTTCGGTGCAATTCGATCGAAACATCGGGTAAATAAAAGGCTCCTAAACCTTTAAATAATTCACGTGATGACGTCCCGAAATATATCTAATAGGTATGTATGAAAGTCGCGAAAGTTTAAAATCAAAAATTAATGAAATTTAGCAGAGAGGGTTTTTTTGTGATTAAGTGTTAGACAGATATAATGAGGATTTTCAGGAAATTCATAGATGAAATGAACAAACTTGTATGCAATAATATTGACTAATGGACTTTGCATATGGTTGCTGTCATTAAAGTTTAATGGGCATTGCACGAACGCTATTGGTTGACTACATAATAGCAAGCTTTTACTCTTAGAAATTTTAGACACACTGAAAGTGTTACGAGATTATGCTCATAAAGGTGAGAGAAAGATAGAAAGAGTATCTTAAAAAAGTATTCGATTTTAAACGCACTGTTCTATTATGCAAGTCTTGCATAGGTACAAGTATGACGTCACATATGCGTACAAGTTGCTCGCATTGGAAACATGTTTTAACCATCGACAACAAAACACTATCAATCTTTTGTACAAATTCAAACTACCTCGTACAAGTTGTAACTTGTATCTTCTTGTAACTTGCAGCTTGCATACAAGTCACTTGCTTATTGGAGTCGAATAATAGCTCAGATACCGATTATAACCCATATTAAAAGACCTATTCTCTAAATCAAACATACATTATTGTCGCTAACGTCCCTAGAAACTAATGAAGTAATAAAATATTATGAAGTGTCGCGTCGACTCTATTGCCCAAAACGGTTCCACTACAATCAAACAAATTAATAAGCACTAACAACAATCTTTAATATCAATCAAAACAATAAAAAATATTTTAAAATGAATATATTATTTTTTTAAACTGTCTCATAAACAACTTAAAAATAAATTAGCATGAAATTATAAGTTAGTGAATCAGATTAAAATAATTTTATTATTGTAAGAAACTGGTATCACCTTGGCCGGTTTTCACATCTACCACTTGTCGCTCTGTTGAACAAATAGGGCGTCAAAGCTTGACCATTGTCAATCACGTTGCGCCTGCGCAATCTTCTCGATCATTGTTTACAACCAAAATAGAACTATTGGGAACGTATTTTGAAAGTAATTCTAAACTAGTCGTAGGTACCCAATTCTAAGAGCGAATTGAAATAACCGGCTTCAACGGGTTAGTTACAAATTACATTTTAAATGTCAAATGTGAAGTCAAAATTGATTTTAACTGGTCGCTTACTTGTAGAAGTATCTTATCTCTAGGCATCGCGATACAAATATCACAGCCTCCTTTACATTTTTATTAAATTTACATCCTTAACTTTATACATTATACATATTCAAAACATAATAAAATTAAGAGTTGTCTGGCAAAATGTTGTATTGAGTACAATAAAATTATTTTATGAAGGTGTAATGTTATTTTTTAAATGTTATTGCAACTATAATATTATTTTATAAGTAAAATTAATAAGATACTCATTCGCTTTGTTAAACACTACGATTTGGATACAGAAACATTATAACCTATCAGTTAAAATGCTAATGAGACATTTATTATTACAATAGATCCTACTTAAATTGTCCGGCATACAAATATGGAGTAGATTATCACACTATGTATAAAGAGCAATGACCGGTAATTATTATTCTTAATTTTGAAGGCCATGCAGTGAAACACTTAAGTAATCTATACACCGAACACAACCGCACAAAACAATGGCTTTATTATATAAAAGAGCGGTGAATCACGATTAGTTCCCAATTCCTTGGCTCCATTTATGTTTATTTTTTATTTCGGTCAACGGCCGAACGCGGCCCCATTGTGCTCGCTCTATTGACATCGATTTCTAGGGTTAGATTTAAACCGACAAAATTAGAATAGACACCACTATTTTACGAAGACTTAGTGCTTCTCAATTTAGCTGCATGAAACCCACGTGTTATTTAAAAATCTTCCGACGGAATTGACATTGTCTGTGCCTCGAAATTGGCTATCGGAAAAAAAAAATATCTATATCGAGTGGCTAATCGCGAACGGTAGCGTAGAACCATAAACTTCAATAAATGTTACGCTTTAAAAACCATTACTGTTTTAACACAAACGACTAAATTATTGTTACGAGCGTGCAGATTTCAAAACCCACGCGCTGACTACTTGTTTTTCAAGGTTTTTTTATTATGAATCGAGCCGCGGTGTACAATCAGATATTCCTGGCAGCCGATCAGTAAAAACTATACAGATATTTAATGAGAACTTTAACCTCGCCCTGCATCGAAACAAATCAGCGTTTAATATAATTTATATTAATTTAAAACAAGTAATAACCACGTTTAATATCTTTAAAAAATGCGTGACGAAGCAAAAAAAACAATTTTGAAATAATTTGTTTAAATTTTTCCGTCCATAAATTTTATAATAAAAATTTGACTACAAAATTAAAAGTTGAACACATTGTGAATGAGGTAGAGTTCACCGTAGATAGGTCAATAGTACTTACTGAATAGAGAGTAGGGAAATAATGCCTTTGTATCACTACGACTGACGACTAGATTGTCATGAATCGAGATATACTCGTAGTACCTAATAAGGAAAATTGTATGGCTTCAAATGTATGATGAGATGTTAGTTAACCATTAACTTTATTATACGAAAGTACTATAATAAAAATGTATATTGTGGAATTCAAACGATCTAATTCGAATAAGTACGGAGTTTATACGCAACTAATAACGTTACCTAGTTCCAAGTTACCCAAGAATCAATGAATTGAACACATTCCAAGACCGGCCAACAATGGCAAACATTACCAAAATTTAGACTACCATTCATATATTTATAGTTAGGTCACGGGCCAGTGTTTGGTCTAGGCGTTCGTTGGTGTCGAGCGTGTGTTGACCGGGCGATTCACCTTGAGACCGCACCTCGCTTCGTATAACCCCACCACGGCGAAATACCACTGGCCGGTCCGACACGTGTAGCAGTCTGCAGACTACGTAAACTGGGCGCATACGACGTTTGGTACAATGCTCGAGACCGGTCCGCGTGCTGTGGGTGAGCGAGTTGTGGAATGCACAAGACGGACTGAGACGCCGAGATTTGAAAGTATGCTTCGCCGCGCTGCCTACCGACACACTAACATTTCCGATATCAATTCAATGCTTTTTCATTATAGAAAAAATACAATGACGTCATTAATTTAGCGTCATTATCAAAGTATTCAGGGCGTAATCGTTATTGTTTTTAACTGTTTTTAATATACGAAGGTCCAATTGTTTAGTAATTTGAAACTGCCCGTAATCACACGCTGTGATCTTCACTTTATGTTATTACTGTTGGTTGGTAATCAAATTATCATATTTTATAGATAAACACACTGTAAGTCGCACGCGCACCCATCGGATCGAGCAAAAAATTTGGGTTTCGTTTGTGTTAGAAAAATAATTATGATAATTTTCTGTCAACATCTCGTCTAGCAAATAGTTTCTTTTTTATCTTAGCCACATAACATGGGTAAATGTGCACGGTAAACTCAAATGGTAAGTACCTACATAGGTATACGAAAATTGTTACGTTTACAAAAAGAATCTTGTTACCCTCGTAACCGAAGGTAAAGGTATTAAAGGCACATTCTACACGGATAAATTTAGTAGGCTTGTCTAAAAAAAAAATAATGTATACTCAGACTTAACTCTGCTACAATTCATGGTAAGTATACCCCGGAGGGTTAGCAATTTTCGCGTCATTTCATTCACAGTTTCCTCGCGTAAAATCGGACGATTATCATACTTCCTTGTTCAGTTTGTTTTCCTATACAGTTTCTATGCGCGCGTCATGGACATGATTGTCTGTAAGTGCTAGTTACCTAGATACTAGTCATCGTATTAAAATTCTAACGAAGCTCGTTGAACCCTATTCTTTACGTAAACATAGTTTATGACGCAACTAACATAATAGGTGTACTTTATAAGATGCAGGTAATAAGCACATAACACCGAGATTATAAAAGGTGAGATTCATATCAACACGCTCTAGTACATGTCTACGACATTATAAAAGACACGAAATCTCCACTTTGTTCCGAGATTCCGAGCGTTGTTCGAGTAAAGTATCTATGATACAGTGTTCTGTTTATAAGGCAGCGATACTTTTATAAATATTAAACGACTAAATAAAAATGGTAAGTACCTAATGAAGAAGATGTTTGTCTTACAGTGTAATATGAGTCCTATATGTATATCACCCTTTAATTAATAATTTATGGGGTTGTTCAGTTAAATGAATTACTTCAATCTTGGTACAACGAAGATTGAAGTAATTCATTTAACTGAACATGGTTATTTTTAGGATATATGGTTAATTTTAGGATACGAATAACCTTTCACATCTCACCTTTAAATTAACCCTCACTATTAACATTCAACAATTCCAATAATAACCCTAAATGTAACACGATGTATCAATCAAAAATTCTCTGAAGCGCCAATTTGCTCGCTGTCTATTTTATGTAGAACCGTGATATTACCAACAGTTAACCTAAAACACCTTCTGTCAAAGTTGTATTCGGGGTCTAACATTAATGGACACAGTTTTAGTGATGTAGGCTTGCCCCAATTCCTGGTTAGCTGTGTCAGCAGTGAGCGTGGAATAAATGATTGCATTAAATGCGAATTGAATGTGTTTTGAAGTGTTATATCTTCACGTTGTGAATACAGTTATTTAGTACTTAGTAAAACGGGGTGAAGAAGAAAGTAAAAGTAATGAATTCATACACAAAGTACGCAGTGAACGTTTGATGAGTGCAATTTTCTGAACCAGTTTTATAAAGTACTTGTTGCCTGCAGTTCTGCTCGCTTGGCTGGAACCTCCTTCATCGTGAAGAAAAGATTTTTTTTTTCCTTTCCTTCATAATCACGGCCGATGTGGCCGAAACCAGAGAGAAAGACAAAGTTTTCGCATTAATAAACAATTGTGGCAATATCTTTACTTGAGGTTTTCAAGATAGGTTACATACCTATCTTGGAAACTTACCATTGTATTGTATAAAATATATTTTATATAAGGCATAACACCTTATTTATCATTTAATAATATAATTTTATTAGTACCTGGTAGACTGAGCTTCGCTCGGTACTTTTTTTAAACGGTATTTCTAAAAATGAAACCTGGCTAGATCCATTTATCGCCTCCAAAAGTTCGTTGAAGTCGTTGGCGAGATTCAGATTATATATAGGTACATATTGCTCGTTTAAAGGTATTATAAATAATTAATGAAATATATAATATATATATTAGATAGATTATCGTTAATATGCAATCAAAAAAAGCTCATGTCTTAACGTTTACCCATCGCTATGGAAAAGTTAAACGAACAACATTTAGGCAGACGAAAAAATATGCCAATCAAGCGACGCTCGTAATATTAAAAAAAAATACTATGTCTGATCCATCGACGTGCCTCGACAATGTGATGTGTTATGATTTCGGCCATTAATATAAGTCAAGCGTCATCGTCGTGAAGTCATGATTGCCCCTCACTCTTAAAGTATTTTATATAGAGTCGATAATCGTTCAACACAAACCGCCCACTCAGGTATGGCATGTAACTATTTGTTTTCATCGTCCCCACGACTCGGAAACCCCGATGTTTTAACGTGCCGCCCCAATTCAAGTACCGAAATAACTGGGCTCTGGCCCAGATTCAATGTCCCGTCCGTCCCTACGATACGACGGAGGACGTGTGATACGCAATGCCCGATTAAACCCCTGTTCCCTGGTCAAAATGCCCCCAAGTGCATCGAAGTACAATTTTATTTTAAAGCATTCCATTTCGATTTAATCAATTGTAAACAGAGATAGGGGTTAAGTGAAGATATAGGGGAGATATCTCGAATGGGCATAACGATTGTCGAGTCCCGAATTTTAAATCGATTGATTATAGTTTCAAAAAAGTGAGACAATAAATCTGGTGGCATCGAATTAGCGACTCGATCGTGACTATATTCCGAGACATGCTTCGCATTCCCTTTTGTTTCCCGCGAAGCGACACGTGTCCGCCGTCCGTCCGTCTGACAGCAGAGGCCCGTTATCGCTATAGCGAGGTATAAGCTTGTATAGTGTATCCGAATATCGGTGGCGGGCGGGGTGAATGACCTCTGCCGCTCACAGGCACCTGCAATCGCGTCGTTTCTGTTGACACAAGCAACTGACAGCCGTGACGCTTCCAAGTGATAATGAGTGTCAGTGCAACGTACTTGAGATTTCAGCGTGGCTAGGATTTGCCTGCTTATTTCGATAAATATTAGTTTTGAAAATCATTTAGACTTCGGTAAATATGTGTAATTTTTTATATGGTGCTAGATCCTGTATGCAGTATGCGTAATGTAATATAAAGGACTAGCTGTGACTTCCTCCGCGTGAAGTTGTAGTGCTGCTCTCTTCCTATTATTCTTAACGTGGTCATAAAAAGTAGCCTAAGTTACTCCCTACATTCTTAACTGTCTATGGATAGTGAAGTTTTGTAAAATCCGTCTAGCCGAGAACAGACAAGACAGACAAACAAACAGACACTTCAATTTAATTTATTTGTAGAGAAGATTATAACAGTTTATTATACTTATTTTAAAATCACACGACAAAGTTTTAGTTATGTAAATAAGTATTGTTCAAATAATTTTTACATTAATTTATCGTAGAAATCTAGGCCAAAATAAAGAGATAGCATTGTAACTTTTTTCGATTGCAGAATTTTTATTTTAATGGTAGGTATCTCAATTGTATTCCAATTACTAAGTATGTTGTAACGGTTACAATTTATATCGTATTTTGACGTCGCAATTAACGTCTAATGTAATTAAAGTATCGATTACAAATAATGTTCGAAAATTACCTATGCATTAAATTTACAAGTACGTAAATAATCTAATAATAAATAAGTAAGTATCAAAGACGAAGAAACGATCAAGAGTCAAATAGCAATAAACCAAATCACAATAAAAGAGTAAAAGAATGAGATAATAATGTAAGGAAAATAGGGATACCTGCGGTGGTGGAGTGGTGGTAGGGGGTGCAGATAATGTAATCAAGGGAAAACCTTTAAAGAGCAATATACGAAATTGACCACAGAGTAAATATCATGTTACTTTGTAGACTTGTAAAATGTACAATTGCGGGTTTATTACGAGATCCACAGTTTTCCCGCGTGAGAATTGAGGGCGCGGCCTTGTCCTGCTTCTCAGATTGGCACATTTTTATCTACTCTTTGAACTATAGCCAACAGCAGGCAAACTTTCCATTTGATTGATAGAGGATGCAGTCGGCGAGATTACAGATAATTAGTTACGAAACTCCACATTATGATCATGCAATTAAGATTGCGTATGCAGTCGTATTCGTGCAGGTTCTTTGTTTCAAATGTACAGTCGATGATGGTCTGCTTTGAAGTTACCTAAACGAAACACCGCTTATACTGTTAGTTACCATTTTAAGTGTTGAGGACATATCGGTAAGCTTTCTTTCTTGGTCTTTTTAGATTGTTTTGACCTTTTAATGCCAATTTACGTCTGCATCAAATATTTTGTTTCTACCACAAAGAATGAGCCTTTTCTTGTTGGGGACGTAGCTTTGAAATGGGATCGTCGAGCGTTTAAAAAACTAAATTCTTAATATTCAATTGGTGGGTTTACAAGTAGGTAATAGAACTAGTGATACCACTGATACAACGTAGTATGCTGGGGGTGCCACGGCCTCCAACCTAAGTTCCCGTGACACACCCAGGGGTGTTTTCCAGGGTACCACAGGTCCCGAATGGAATTAAAATACGGGATTCAAGATCTATTAAAACAATACCAAGAAATTCCAAGTAAAAAACTAGATAAATACATCTAGATCGATGTAATGAGACAATTCAATTGTCTGAATGACTTTTCTTTGAACTAAATTCCATCGGCACTGGTCAAGGAGGAATTCATACGTGGATTGGTTTATAGTAACAAAGATAATAATAAACACAGAAAATAATAGAAACTCATGACGTTTTTACACTGTTATCCATTCATATTTTATTCTCAACGAGATTCATAATAAAAAGACACTTCGAAACGTAACAATAAAGGCAATATTTTGCAAATAAATATATTTCAACTCTGTTCAACGTCGTTATGCCGGTTTTGTATTTTCAGTTCCAATTAG
The DNA here is from genome assembly GCA_945859575.2 of Herminia tarsipennalis. Classification (NCBI taxonomy): domain Eukaryota; kingdom Metazoa; phylum Arthropoda; class Insecta; order Lepidoptera; family Erebidae; genus Herminia; species Herminia tarsipennalis. Next base: position 16,886,567 of record OX243840.2, read on the forward strand.
AAATATGAAAATTTAAATTAAATTCTGTTGGAGCAAATTTATAAAGTTTCTTTGTAATAACGTAGCTGTTTAAATTGCTTTTTCATACATTTGGAAATTCGGTGACAGATGTTTATCATTACTACCTACGGAAAATGGGGAAAATGAGAAAACGGCCAAAATAAATCGGGAAAACGAAGGTTTGTTTTCGGTTCATGAAGCAACGGAGTGATTAATTGATGATTTTTTTACATACGAAAGACCACTTTTTGGTAGCTGCAAGTTCAATTCTGATTTACTAATTTCTGCACCATCATAGTATTAGAGTAATTATTTAGCCATAGGTAGGTTGTGTTTGGTATTATGAAAATATATATATTTCGGGTCTTAATCGCGTGAATAATTTAAGGTAAAATAGGTAACTTGTTTATTTCCCGACGTTTCGACCATATTGCAACGACCGTGGTCGCGGGTAGACTAAAGGATAGACGCGATTAAGACCCGTAATATATATATTTTCATAATGTGTTTGGTATTTCGATCTGTCATAAAAATATAGAAGACGCAAAACTTTACGAACATAGGAATGATGAGTCCAAAGTACACCCAGAGTTAGATTTACTGACAGTTACATAAAATCTGTTTTAGTTGTATACTTAAAAATGTTTTAGGGATTTTTACTCTTCGTATGAGTGGTATTCGGGTCGCTATAGGCTTTGCTTTATAATTCAATTAATGGTTTGTTAAAGATGAAACTTCTAGAGCTGGGTTCGACTAAAACTAAGCATTCTATATCTAGTTCTAAATATGTATGATATGGATTCTATCTAGACTCTACCTAGAACGACTCTATTATATTGGGCGTTAAATTAATTACGAAATATATATTTATTGACATTAATTTAACGCCAATTTGCACTACTTAATTAATATCTACTAAACATAGTTTAATAAAAGGCTGATGTAAAAAACTTATAGTTTTGTTTTAACATTTCAGTTCACACTAGTTGAAACTAATTGGATTTTAATTGGAATCTGTGACTTTTTCTTCTGCAATAACTTTTTCCCGCGGATACACCTGTATGTTTACCATACAACATTTGACCACCTTTTTAGTGCCCGGTGGCATTTTTAGAAAAACCGTTATTATCTAATGTCTTCTACTACTGTCTCCTATATCTATATGGTTACGGGTAGACTGGTCACACACAATCTACCCGAGATCACGGCCATTGCAATACGGTCGAAACGTCGGGCAATAAAACAAAGGTATTTAGCCTTAAAATAAAATATTAATGCGATTAAGACCCGTAGCTTTCAAAATACTATACTGTCTCCTACAACTTACCTATCTGTCAAATTTCAACTTCTTTGGTCAGGTAAGATTAAAATATACTATTATCCTTTCCCAGAATACTCTCATTGCCAATTTAAATTATGATCTCATTAGCTGTTTTGTCTTGAAATCAGACAGACACACGTTTAAATTTACATATAATATTTGTATCGATATACTTCACAACTGTTCGACTTTTTCATTGTACTATAATGGAGAGTTCATAATAAGTATACATTTTGTTTCTCTATCGGCAAGCAGATTATCCAATAAAAGTCGTAATATAATTCCATTGCAAGGGACATGGACTCTATCAGCTCTACCTAATTCAATTGACGAAGGCTAAGCTATTTACGATACGAGTTGTTGACCCAAGTGCAATATGGCTCTATATATGCAGTATGCTTCGACTTTCATAGATTTGGGTTGAATAATTTTGTGATATGTAAAAAATTGGTAAATAAAAGGGTGTCAAAATAAAAAGAAAGTAATAAATAAAAAAAAATTGGACCTAATGTGTATTCATTACTTTTAAACACGTTTATTAAATTACTAATAAGTGATCTAATGGTCTGGATATTACGTGGTGAACTATTTCAATAACAAAAGTTATCAGATAAGAGTCTAAACAGTACCTAATGTTTGAGTTAAATGGAGTGTCTGAGAGAGAAAGCATCCTGTGATGAATTCTAATATTTCTGTCATTGCAATGCTATACACAAGAGTTGGACATTTAACACGTGTTTCCTGTGTCGTGATGAGTGCAGTCCCGCGTTGTCCGCACCATACCACGCTCAAACAACGCTTAATGCACATACGTAATTACTGAATCACGACTGTGAAATACCAACAAATAATTGACAACAACAAGCTCAATTGAGAGTTGTACCACGGCGACAAACAAATCAGCTGAGCGGTGAGGAACTGCAACCGGTCTTTACCGACAACTTTCCAACTTGCACGCTTTAAATATTCAACAGTCGCTCTGCCAGCACACTCTCACCACCTACAGCACATCCAAATGTCATATACCACGATACCCACCTAGATACAGTTTGGGCTCAATTTTGACGACCCGCTTTCTCACTCGGCCAGAAATACAGTCGATCGCCGGTCCGCGCGTACACTGGACTCTGTCTACTCATCCATCACTGCACATCCGCACGATACGGCGAGACTCACGATTTCACTGTCACAGCACGCGGCGGTCACCGGTGACCGACCAGCCGGAGTCACGGCACGCACCAGCACAGATACGCGTTTCAATAGTCGCGCGGCTACCGCTGCAGTGGAGTGGACGACCGACCGAGGTGAAACCGCTGAGGACCGAAACTGTGAGGCGCGAGGTCGGCGCGACCTCCACGCTCGAGAGCGTGAGAGCCGGCGAAGCCTGAGCGGTGGCAGGTGTGCTGCGTGAAGTGCAGCGATAAAGCGGAGAGAGGTGTACGAGACGACGCGCGTGACTCGCCGCCGCCGACTGACGGGGCGCGCCGCGACGAGCCTCGGCTCACCACCACACGCGCACTCGCGCACACTTCGCCCGCCTCGCTCACACCGACACACAGCGCCGAGCGACACGTCGCCGCGTCGCGCGTCGGACGCGGGCCTCGCGTCGAACCGATCCTAACATATTTTAAACTTTCATATTCCAAATTTGACTTTAAAATCCCACCGTGTTCGTCCAGGACGCGTGCCAGTCTGAATATTTACCTGAACAAAAGCATTGCGGTGTGGACGCTTCGGTTGCGCAGTGAATGGACAGCGCGTGTAGAGACAGTAACAGCGCATGCGCCACACACACTCCCTCAACCCACCAATGTACTTACTAAAATTCGAATACGTGTGAATGTAGTAGTTTAGCGTGTCCAAAACGAGGCTGGGAAATTGAAAAACAAGCCTGCGAAGCTTGCTATGTGTATGTACACAGTGTTTATGATACGACTCGCATGCTAGGAACATCGACTTTAATTATCATGTTTGATGAAGTGCTGGGAATAAACATCAGTCGATTAGTTAAATCAGTTCTGATCGTTCACGGTAACTTACATTCATCATACGAGAATATGAATGACTACATTATGCAGTGGCAGTAAGGTCGTTGAAATGTTGTAGATGCGTTGCTACAAATTGCGCAAATAGATGTTCCAATGAACTCGTTTAATAATAGCGGGCGTAGTGAGGGCGTCACTGAAGACTAGTATTTCACTAGTCACTTTAGTGCGCGACTAGTCCAAGGTTGGTCGAACATTACACTGACGAAGTCACGCTTCGGCTCATGAAAATCTGTCATAAAATGAAGATGAATGATGACACTTCAATGAACAAAATATTCGCTCAATTCTAAATGAAACTAAAAATTCCAACTGCAAACGTATTTACGTACGTAAGCAAGTTCTTCTTTGTTTTTATGCATGCATATCTTTAAATATTATATTGTTAAAATCATTCCTACATGCTTAAGAGAAGTCTCTATTTTGAAAGTTCCTACAGATTGTGCAAAATGGATTTTGTCAATAGCGACCCTACATTCTGACTGTAAATAGGCTCTAACACCATTTTAGTATACAACCTGTCACACCAACACAAATTACCCTTTAAACTTACGGCAACAGAAAATTGATATCACATACCCAAAATCAATACAGCCTAGGTTTAAAGCTTACACTTTTTAATTGCGAGTAAGACTTACACACAAGTCGTGTGTTACTTATACTTATTTTTTCTAAGCTCTATTTAGCGTTTGATTAAGGTTGGACACGGCACTAACATGTGATCCGCCTATCCATTTAGGCATAAAAAATTTGTACTAAATAGGTACAAATGTACGCCACGAACAAAAATAGAAGCAATTAAAAGTGACATTGCAGATATTAATGGTATACAAAAACTGTAGGTTTCATCAGTGGGTCGGCGTCCACCGCCGTCACGGGGCGTCAACTTTCAACGAAAATAAATTTGTTTTCTTATTGAATATGCTTTATGAAACTCTGTGATAAAAAATATGCGCTTTTAGACGTTGGAGGACATCCTTCGTTATAAAAATGTTAATTACTTTTGACGTTATTATCTTCTTAATGTATTAATTTTGATCTTTCTCTAGTTTGTTCAAATGTAAAGACGTTTTTAGAATTATAGTGTACTAGCATTCGCCCGCGGCTCCGCCCGCGTGGATGTCGGTTATCGCGATAAAAACTATCCTATGTCCTTCCCCGGGACTCAAACTATCTCCATACCAAATTTCATCTAAATCGGTTTAGCTGTTTGAGCGTGAAAGCGTAACAGACAGACAGACAGACAGACAGACAGACAGAGTTACTTTCACATTTATAATATTAGTATGGATATGGATTTATACAGTTTGTAGGGAATACTAATCGGCTGTTTTACTTAAGAAAGTTAACTCTCGTATTAAGGAAGAAGAACTTTGTCGTGATTTTACAAACATACAACTCGTGGGTCCAAATTATGTACAAATAGACTTACTGTACAAAAAAATGGTTGTCTGTAAAGTCGGTTTACGGACGATAATTTTACGTGATAACTTCATAACAAAACATTGATGACATTGTAACAAACGATCATGCCTGTGACGGATTTTAAGTTTCCAATTGTATAGCATGTCGCTGTAATCGCCAAAACATTCACGAAATTTAAATATTGTCACAGCATTGTGACAGCTTTAGTGGACCAGGCCGAGTCTGGGTGTACTTTGTGTCCGTGAATTATATGTTAGTTAAGTCCCTCGCGACACACGGCTACTGCGGGAGACGTCTTTTTTTTTAAAAAGAAAGAATGAAACAAAAAGCTCGCATACCCGATGGTCACAATACTTTAGCCTATCAGCAGGTGGAATTGCCAATTCGCGTTGCTTAGCAACCAATCAATAACGTGACCGTTACTACGTGACACTTTTTCGTGCGTGCACCGCCTCATCCTGTATATAAGACGTTATCACGTCAAAAAGTGGAGCAGAACGAAACGGCGCAGGGTCCTGAGCGATAGGGAATGAGTATATTCACTACTATAGTAGTGAATATACTTTACATTCCATTATTTGTTAAACTAGAACTCTATATCATACACTAGCTGACCCGCGCAACTTCGTCTGCGTAATTTTTTCCTGTTTTTGCAACATTTCTTATTGCTGCTTCGCTCCTTATTTCTCCACTATTTAATGGATGTTATTATACATATAAACCTTGCTCTTCAATCACTCTATCTATTAAAAAAAACCGCATCAAAATCCGTTGCGTAGTTTTAAAGATTTAAGCATACATAGGGATATAGCGACAGAGAAAGCGACTTTGTTTTATACTAAGTAGTGATATAGAGTTAATCTAAAATATTCGTAGTACCTATAGCGACTTGGTGAACACCTAATGATATATAGTTGAAAAATAAATAAAAGTTGGTTTCCAAAGACTTTTGTTGAATTAACATCAAAGCAGTTTCAAAATCTGTTCATCAAATGAAGTCAATAAATGCCAAGACAAAAGAAAAAAACATTATCATGAGCGCTTTATTGACGATAAACTTTGTCAATATTTGTTTATAAAAGATCATTGACTGCAGTAATCCATTAAAAACAGATGTTGTTAAGAACGATTTTAACATACGATACATGAAACGCCAAGACGTTATATTAAATTTATAAAGGAAAAAAAAATAGGCAAGAGTATGTCAGACCATGCTCAGTCGAGGGTTACGCAGCCGTTATCTATACATCTATACTAATATTATAAAGCAGAAGAGTTTGTTTGTTTGTTTGTTTGCTTTGTTTGTTTGTTTGTTTGTTTGTTAAAACGCGCTAATCTCAGGAACTACAGGTCCGATTTGAAAAATTTTTTTTTTGTTGGATAGCCCATTTATCGAGGAAGGCTATAGGCTATATAACATCGCGCTACGACTAATAGGAGCGGAGTAGCGACGTGAAATGTTGCAAAAACGGGGAAAATTTACGCATACGAAGTTGCGTAGTAGTTTGTTTGTTTGACCGCGGTAATCTCAGGAACTACTGATCCGAATTGAAAAATTATTTTACTGTTGGATAGCTCATTTATCAAGGAAGGCCATAGGCTGTATAACACGCTACGACCAATAGGAGCCGAGCAGCAATGAGGAATGTTGCAAAAACGGGGAAAATTTACGGCGACGAAGTTGCGCGGGACAGTAGCCACACTAATATTATAAAGGCGAAAGTTTGTATGTGAGTGTGGATGTTTGTTACTTCTTAATGTCTAAACGTCTAGATCAATTTTAATAAAATTTGGTGTGGAGTTAGCTGACACCCTGGATTAACACATAGGCTAATAAACCGCGGGTAACACCGCGGGGCACAGCTAGTTCCAAATAAATGCACTACTTATGAAAAAATCCGATTTGAATAATTGCACCAGCAGAAGAGCACGCCCTTTCGTTGAGATGAAAAACGCAGTTTTTCGGCAATAACTCAATGACGGTATAACTGATCATGTCGAAAATAATTTTAGTATAAAGTATTTAGCGGTACTTATGTGATTTTTTTTCATATTTTTGGTCATACGGTGCAAAAGATAAGGCACAATTTATGCAACTTCCAGACCGATTATTTCCATAAATATTCACTTGATTAAAAATGTTATTAAAAACCTTTTTTTTTTTTAAATACCTGCCAATGGTGCGCTACACGTAAAAATTTGATGAAAAAAAAACAGCTTCTTTTACATGTATGGAGCCCCCCCTTAAGATATTTATTTTTATTATTTAGCTATCAAACTAAGTAGCGGCTACCACAAGACACCTTTCCACCAAATTTCATCAATATTCATTGTGTAGTAAGCGTAAAATGCCTGTGACATACGAACGGTCAGACAGACAGACGGACGGACCTGACGAAACTATAAGGGTTCCGTTTTGCCATTGGCTACGGAACCGTAAAAATTGGCTAGAAAGGGATTCTAACCCGTGATCACAGGGGTTTTAAGCTGGCGTAATTATTGGCCAACTCAGGCCCCGAAATAACTCTTGAGATTATAAATGCGAAAGTTTCGATGAGACAACTCACACAACGTCTAGGTACTGATCCCAAACTAAGCAGAGCTTGTACGATGGCAACTAGATAGCTGATGTAATAAAAATGCGAAAGTGAGTTTGTTTGTTTGTTACGCTTTCACGCTGAAACTGCTGAACCGATTTAAATGAAATTTGGTTTGGAGATAGTTTGGGTCCCGGGGAAGAACATAAGATATTTTGTGATAACTGTCATCCATGTGGGCGAAGCCACCGGTGAAAGCCAGTACTTATATATAAATATATATCTAAATACACATATATTTTAGATAAATTACTCTCAGGCACATAATTAACCACCGTGCTCATCACTCAATATTTTATCCTGGGTGGGGCTTGAACCTATGACCTCTGGCTTAGCAATCAGTGTCACTAACCACAAGACAAACAGGCCAGTCAAAGATGAATGTTGGTTATTCAATCATGCCAAAACGGCTGAACAGATCTGGATGAAATTTGGCACAGGTAATGATTATAGTTTAGGACAGCACATAGGCAATTTTTTCTCTAAAAAACCGGCAAGTGCATGTCAGACCACGCACAATGTAGAGTTCCGTTGTCCCCCCCATCGGAATGTGGCTTAAACGGCTATTACACTACCCTGAATCAGGGCCCTGAATTGAGGTGGCCTTGAAACTATGATAGAGAATTAGGGCCCTAACCGTTATTACACCGCTCGTTTTAAGGATTTAGGGTCCCTGATTCAGTGTAGTGTAATAAGCGCATTAAGAAGTGAGTTTTCTGTTGTTTATGTTTCATACTTATAACATTATACCTACTTAATAAAAAAATTCAAAGGAATTTGTACGAAAATTTTGTTAATTCTCATTTGATCAGCTGTTACTCGTAAACTAGTAAAGCTAAGTATGCTGTGATAGTTTTCCTTTTAATTTCACTATATATACTACTACCGTGATTTTTTTCACATACCCAACATCAACCATTTAGCTGGCAGGGTGGGGGGATAGTCGATCCTAACAAAAATTTTCACTTTACAGCTCAAGTACGTATCCCTAAATCTAAAAATGGTATGAAAACTCCGAAACGTTTTTAAAAGACCTATCTAATGATACCCCACACGACGGGGCACCTGAGAGAAGAAATCACATCCCCACTTTACATATAGCCTCAAAAAAAAATATTTTCAAGATTTCGGCATAAGTAATATGTGTATTTATGCAATTACAGCCGTTTAGCACTAACAGTCTCTGAGCAAAGCGGCGGACGGACGGACGGACATGACGAAACTGAAACTGAAAACGTGTTTAGCCGGTGTCAATATATTCATGCCCATATACAGCTCTCTAGTACTACGAGTCTCCAAGCTAACCTGGCAACAGACAGACAGACGGACGGACGTACATAGCGAAACTATAAGGGTTCCTTGTTCACTACGGAACCCTAAAAATCAGAAAAACTTAAGACATTATTCCTGAAAACTTTCTATGGAGTTATCAGTTCCACAAATTATACAACTTAAGCAGTAACTTAGATAATTTCTAGCGAAAACAGAACTGACCTTTTCATTTCAATGGTGTCATAAAAGTGTCAACAAGTTATTTCAATGATACCAAAGTGATAGTTTTCATAGTAAAACCGACAATAAAATTGTGAGTTGTGAGACCTTACGTATTGTGAGGCCATTATTATACGACTCATATATAATTGAAATAGGGTCATACAAATCTTTTGGAAACAGATGCATATATTTTCAACCCTTTTCAGCAATAGTAAGCAAAGCTCTCCTCGTGTACCAAACGTTAATTTTTTTGGAACGAAGTCTCTTATGGCGCGTTGCGAAAGACGGAAAAAATTAAGACCAAAAGTTGTAACGACACTTTTTGCTATAGTTGTAAGCCGTGCGGCGTGCGCGTGTTTCTCTGTTTGTCTCTCTCTCTCTCTCTCTCTCTCATAGAAAGCAAGCCAGTTATTTTCGTTTCGTCTTTCTACTTCGCATTGAACAGTGTGGTGTCGCGATGATTAAAAAAAAAATTACAATTCCTTCACTAATTAATCGAAAGGAACTTCGTTCCATCCCAATGTTTTTTATTCTGTTCAGATTTCCCATGGTCAGTTGTCGGTAAAATGATCATGACGAGGGAGGGTGCTTTTCACTTGACTCAACGTAACACGCGCTCGATCTATTATTTTTACACCCGGGGGGGGGGGGGGGGGTGTCATAAAAATAAGCAAACCAATGACTCCGCACTTTTTGCTGTTAATAATGCAATATGATTTGGCTCTATGGCAGACGCAAGACTATCCGCTCTTGATAGAAAAAGAAAACGCTGTAATATGCCTTAAATAATTCAATAAGATTTGGCATTATGACAGATGCAAGACTATCCGCTGTTGATATTTGACCATACCTTTTTGTTACACGTAATATACAGATTTTTATACAACTGACTTTAAATTTATGCCTGCGATAATTTTAATTTGACCTTTTTACAAGAGTGTCATAATAACATATTTACTGCTCATGGATATTAACGCAAGCAGAAGAATTTCTCGGTTGTCACAGTTAAATTAATCAGCTGACTTGGAATTTCACGCGTTGCGCCCTCGCATCCCGTCACTGAAATTTTATGATCGACATTTTTTTATTAGATTATTTTCATCACTAAAATTTACTTGTTAGAGGGACCATATTAGGGGCGATTGGTGAATCTGCGGTGCTAAAGCGCTAGTCATTGATGTATTTGCTTGATTGCAGTAGCAAATAAACTGCCTCTGTGGCGCGGTGGTAGTGTATCCGACTGCTACGCAAGAGGTCGTGGGTTCGATCCCCACCCAGGATAAAACTTGTGTGATGAGCACGATGGTTTATTCTGTGTCTGGGTGTTATATATCTATAATATGTATGTATTTAAAAATATATAAGTATGTTTATCAATTGTCTGGTTTCCATAGTACAAGCTCTGCTTACTTTGGGATCAGATAGCGTTGTGTGAGTTGTCCCAGGATATTATTATTATTAATGTCTGCAAAGCAAGATTGTCGCTCAATCGCTTAATTTAATTGGCTTAGATTTATTGTTGCAACTTTTTAATTTTTGGGTCTGATTAACCAGAAGCAGATAAAAAAATAAGCAGACTTAATAACAACAAAAGATCCAAAAATTAATAATCAACATCATATTAATTATAAACAACATTTTAAAGTCCACGGATAAGCTATCAGTATTATTTTATTTGTTAATACCAACTTTTTATGTTTGAGTTTTCTCCCTAAGTGTTTCTGGCAATGATCCGGGCGCCGCCGGAAGCCAAGCGTTGGCAGGGGCGACCACCTCTAGTAAACAACCCATCTTTGTCTGGTTTTAAACATCATCCTTACCACCGACACGTCATATTTGTTTTGTTCGTGAAATTATATTCACAGATAACTCAATAAGTACTTAGGATTATAATTATGTTTTCAAGAGAACATGTTTATACTGCAACCAACACTCGTTAATCCAACAGCTTCTAATAGTATGAAATTATGTAGTTAAAGTAACCACGAGTTGTATTAAAAAAAAATAAAGGACTTTAACTCTCAGTAGAAAAATATAAAATAAAACTTGCAATCCTGTTAACCCCTCCTGCTAAGCTCAAAGGCTTGTGTTAGGAGTGGGTTCACGTCGATAGTATAATGGGCAGGATTCGAACCCATGATCTCACAATTGCGAGTTAGCCATTAGGCTACCGCCGCTATAAATTAAAAAGCTTGTACACCAGCAACATACAACTACACGGTAATTAGAAATAACTCTATTACGTCTTTTAACTATTAAAGATTTGAAGTTAGTACGTGTATTTCATAGTTCGAATCCGCGACCTCACGAATGCGAGACCGATGCCTTAGCCATTAGGCTACCGCCGCTTAAATCGCCGTATTTTAAAAGTAAGTATATTCAAGTCAAATATATCTTGAAACTAGAACAAGTAACACTACCTATACTTTGCCAATCAACTATTACGTTAAATGCATATTGTAGCGTTTTCTTCTTCTAAAAACAGCGGATAGTCTTGTGTCTTTCTTAATACCAAATCATAAGCCATTTTAAAGCTTTTTTTTCTATCTACAGCGGCTTGTCTTGCTTCTGCAATAATCCCAAATCTTATAGCATATTATAGGCATATGTATAGGCAAAAAAGAAACATCACATCACATCATCAGCCTATCGCAGTCCACTGCTGGACATAGGCCTCTCCAATTGCACGCCACTTTGTTCTATCTTCGGCTTCTCGCATCCAGCTCCTGCCAGCCGTTTTGCGTAAATCATCACTCCACCTGGCCTGAAGGCGTCCTACACTACGTTTGCCAAGCCGCGGTCTCCACTCAAGAACTCGTTTACCCCAACGGTTGTCGGTTCTTCGGCTAATATGGCCAGCCCACTGCCACTTCAACTTGCTAATCCGGTGGGCTATGTCGATAACTTTGGTTCTCGGCCGGATCACCTCATTTCTGATTTTGTCCCTAAGAGAAACTCCGAGCATAGCCCTTTCCATAGCCCGCTGAGCGACTTTGAACTTGTGGACCAGCCGTACCGTCAGTGTCCACGTTTCGGCTCCGTATGTCATGACGGGTAGGTCGCACTGATTAAAGACTTTAGTCTTTAGACATTGTGTGATCGACGATGAGAAGACTTGACGTAGCTTACCAAACGCTGCCCAACCCAACCGAATTCTCCTGTTCACCTCGTTCTCGAAGTTGTTTCTACCTAACTGCAATGACTGCCCGAGGTACACATATTTTTGAACAACTTCGAGAACGGCGCCGTGCACCGCTATCGGTTCCGGTAGTACATGTTCATTGAACATGACCTTGGTTTTATCCAAGTTCATCCGTAGGCCGATGCGTACAGAGGAGTCAGCCAGGTCATTTAGCATTCGTTGCAGGTCCTGCAGCGTTTCCGCCATGATGACAATGTCATCTGTAAATCGCAAGAGAGAGATGTATTCACCAAAAAGAAACGCTATTAAATAATAGCGTTTCTTTTTTTTCATATTTCTGCAGTGATTACAAAAATATTGCACCAACCATAGTGTGAAATCAGATCACGATCACTAAGCACCTCAAAACTTTGATAAATTTGCGTACTCAGTTTTATATTTAAGTGCCTAAGGACTCTTGAATTTAACAACACCATACACGTTGTAATCAATTTACCAGCCAAAAAAAGTTCGAATTAGAAGACTCAAAGTGCCAAGTCACGAACAAATATCAGATTGAATAGAAACCATACAGTAGTTGAATATAAGGCTTATTGCGCCAACTCCATACCAAGAACAGACTAAAAAGGTTTGCAACGATCATTCCCTGAGCTCAACAAACAACTTTTGATCAGACTGATGGTTTATAGAATTTAGTTCTTTGTGGAGAAATCTAAGCCGACACTAACAAAAGACTCCTGATTGGCTCGAACACATCAGAGGCTGGACAATGCGGCATAAACGTTTGCGTATTTCTGTTGGACGTGAAAGAAACATTTTCGCATTTCATACAAACGTAAACGAGCCAACAAACAGTCGTAACTGTGTACAAACAAGCAATTTACACGTGGAATTTGAAAACCCGCAACCATAATAAGAAGTTTCCACGCGATTGTTCGCGGACGACCCTCAATGAAGGAAGTCTGAGGTACCCTTCAAGAAGATATCTTCGGACGGTTGACCTCTACAAGGTGTGCACAGCCTCGCTCGATTTAGAACATTAAGACGTTGAGTCAACGACCGGCTGTAGGATGCCGAATAATTTGGACATTTTCATAAATGCGATCATTAACCGACCTTTCTGGGCTTCACTTTATAATATTTAATATCAGATTGCTTATTATGAGCATGCAGCGTAATTATTAAAATTTGTTTAGTCATCCGACGACATTCTATATGAAATAATCCGTGAAAAAAACATTAAGGCTGTGATTCAGATATTCGATTAGATAGTCTTCTATACCTTGTTGTTCTAATCCTTATAATTATGCCATATCTGAATGGTTAAGTTTTTTTACCTTGAGAGCATCATCGTCTAATGGTAATTCACTACCTACTTTAGTTTTTAGGTTCTTTTCCAAAAAAGAACCTAGGAACAGGCAGGTAGAAGATCAATCAGTGTGGAAGAAAACGAGGTGGAAGCACTGCCTCTGTGAATATGTCCGACTGCTACGCAAGAGGTCGTGGGTTCGATTCCCACACGAGACTGCACTTTGATAACTGTGCATCCACAAATTGTTGTTTCAGGTCTGGGTGTACTTAGTGTCCGTGACTTGTATGTTTGTAAAGTCCCTCGTGACACAGGGCTTGTATCTTTATGGTCCCTTTTTTACAAAAAAAAAATCAATCGTCGACCAGTTACTCAATCCCATTTTCTTCTTTTCATCTAACTAAGCCAAAACCTATACTTGTATTCTTCGGTCGTCTTCTGTCTAAGAATTTATATCCCTACTTTTGAATAGTATTTCGTTTGGCCTTTGTCAACTAGTCTTGCGAATGCCTTCCTAAAACTTAAACCGAGTACCTACATTCCGCTGTAAAATAAATACGTAATTAATCTATGTCTTCTACAGCGTGCATATTATATGTACACTCAGCATTTCTCTCAATTTATTTAAGTACATACATTAATAATAATTACTGGAATTACTAGTGGCATTGATGATGATTGATGGCGTTCCACCATGTTCTATATTCCATATACAAAGTGCAATAAGACACGCACGGCCATAAATTTGATGAACGATGTGATGCTGAACTAAATTGTAGAGTGCATTTGTCAGGTAGCTCTCGGTAATCCTTTTTGGACGCGGGTGATCTTTTTCTGCAATTATCACCTGCAGAGGTCGCACGATCTTAACGAGGCACATCCCTACGCGGCGCCCGCGCACCCACGTAACACCCACGTACAATGTCAAATGCAGAACTGACGTAAATCAATACAGAGCCTTTGTTTAATTACTAAGGAGTATGATTTATGCCAGTTTTTTCGTAGCACCTTCTTCAATATTTTTGTTGGAACGAGGTCAATGACGTTACTTTGTAAACATACATTTTTGTTGATAACGACTTCGCAGACAGATATATAATTAATTGAGGAAAAGATTTATTAGTAATGTCTATAATTGGCAGAATCTTATCAAGGCTATGGAGGTGCAATGATGAATGAAAGAATGACACAAAAAGGAACCCAATCTATATCTTAATACAGCTTTTGAAAGTTACAGAATGTACATTTTAAAATAATTTGGAATTTAAAAACATATCAGTATTATCTGTTAAAGTATTCACGCCACGTAAGAGGTATGTCTTAGTTTTTATAGCAGCGTGAGAAGTGTTCGCAACAGGAAATGTTTCCGTCAATGCAGAATGCGCTTCCATTTGGAACGTAGGCGTAAAGTTCTGCGGAATTACAAGCAAAGTGCTTTTATTTTGGTAAATGGACTAGATTCGGCCCCACATTTTTCGTCTTCAGTATGCCACCAGATAAATTACCGAATGTCCAACGACCGTTAGCAAAAGCAGAAAACAGGCAAAGAGTCATCGTTTTACTTGTTTATAAGTTTTATACTTTCGTGTTGCATGACAATGATACTTACATACGATTTGATATGAAAATAAACGCGGTTAATCTTGAAAGTATTTTGCTTATAGAGTAAATACTTTTCTTCTTCAAGCATTACACAATACAACCTATTATTCGACCGGTTTGCGAAGGTAGCCTAATGGCTAAGGCATCGGTCTCGCAATCGTGAGGTGGCGGGTTCGAATCCTACCCATTATACTACCGACGTGAACCCACTCCTAACACAAGCCTTTGCGCTTAGCTGGAGGGGTTAACAAGATTACTAGTAATGTGGGACTCAATTCCACTTTGCTAGACATCTTTTTTATAAAAAAAAAACCTGTTAGCCTTCTGTAATCTCTCTTCTGTAAACTTCAAACTATAGCTTAGACTGTCAGGTATTGTTTTTATTCCAGAAATAATGCCTTGACTCTTTTCATTTTCAAACCTTAATCTTTTTTAAGCGTCATACCATCACTCAGCAAAGTACTATCATGTTTATAATTTTAATAGTTAATATAGCGTCGCAGCTAGACTCGCGTATCGGTTGCGCGGGCGCAAGTAGGATTTCCTTTTTAGACCATACTCGTCCATCATTGGGTCAGTGTGCGAGCGACGGTAGCGATTAATACTGCGATACTTTCCTGCAAAGATATTTAACATAACCGACTGCAATTTTAAACGATATTAGAAAACGATACCGATTAATCGATACAAAAACGTAACTAAAGTTTCACCAAAAATAAATCAACTTAAAATGTTATCGATGTTTTATGATGCCTGATCAAATTTGTGTTAATTAAGATTGCATTCGAGGCTTTTGTCACCTGTTCATCATCTTTGAATAGCTCAGGAAGAAGATTTCATGTTCAAAAACGGCAAAAGAGCCCGAATCCATTATGCCGTATATATGATAATATTTATTTTTTTACTAAAAGTTGACGTTCGCGCGAACCAACCCGTGTAGAAACCAATTGTAAGATGTTCTTGTCTTTCCAATCCTCTTATTACAGACTAGCTGTCCCGCGCAACTTCGTCTGCGTAATAAATGGGCTATCCAACAGTGAAAGAATTTTTCAATTCGAACCAGAAGTTCTTGAGATTACCGCGTTGAAACAAACAAACAAACTACAACTTTATAATATTAGTATAGATATATAAAAGATACATCTACAAAATATATTACCTACTTCTTCCATCTTCTTTGTTGATTGTTTATTGACACTACTGTTAATTTAGCGTGATATCTAATGCACTTGGCTTTATTTATACTCGAACATTGGCCAAGTGTATAATTATTCTGGTGACAATTTAAGTTGATTTTGTGCTGTCACTAAAGTGTCACTATTAATGTCTACAGTTCTGTCAACGTCGGAATAACGTGTATTAAAATCTCCCAATGTCAAATACATGCGTCATTATAAATGTGTTCGTGAGAAAATAGGACTCTTGTTTATTTAGTTTTAAGTATGTGATACTGTTGTTTTTATATGCAAGCATAGAGGGTAAGCATTAAGTTTATTCTTTTAATGACCGTAGGCTTTAGACATACGCAAACTTTTTAGCAAAGTTTGTATGTATGTATGTTTACACATATTTGAATATTATCGGGACTTAATCGTATGAAATATTTAAAGGTTTTATTTATCCGACGTTTCGATCGAATTGCACCGATCGTGGTCACGGGTCGACTGACCAGTCGACCCCGTGATCACGATCGGCGCAATTCCCATAATAAAGTTTGTATCATTTCGCTTTTAAAAAAAAATATTTCAGCATTGGCTTGTGCTACAAAAACCCTATATTACGGGGGACTTACAAGCATCGGACACAAAGTACAAACAGAACAGGAACAATACTTTATGAATTGTGCAAAGATTATGTCCCGTGGGGGTATCGAATCAATGATTTGTATCTGTTTTCATCATGAAAAAGAATTTCTTGAGAAAAATTTTGCATATCACCTACATAAATATTACAGCATCGTTACGCTATGATATAAACGATATTATGTATATGTTTATATATACATATAAACAACACCAATAATAAAATATCAGGTAATATAATACCATAAAACACAACCAGATTTTTCTGTGGGCACCAGTTTTTATTACCCAAACGGGGTTATTTAGTTAACGAACCAATACTATTAACATACATTTCCCGAACTGCGTCTATCGTAGTACTCGAACTATTCAACATAACAGTAGTATACATTTATAGCTGTTTAGTGTGAGTGAGTCGTCCACATTTAAAACACGACCTACAGAGGTGAACAAACGGCCGATATAGTTGAGTTCAACCCAAATTTTTGACCTGATTCGATGTAAAAACTTGCTTCGGTGGGGTAACGACCCGCCTGACGTAAGATCGAATAGACAAATAAAAAGAGACGCGGAATGCAGCCAGTTTTTAAGCTTTCCTCCGCCGACGTAACGGGAATGGACTCCAGGCTCGGTTAGGCCAGAGATACACATGTTAAACTTCGATGACCCCTACTACGGATAGTTTATTTATTTATTTATTATTTTAAACTTCTAGCAATTACATTGCAAAAGGCGGACTTAATGCCATAGGCGTTCTCTACCAGTCAACCTTTAGGTGATGAAGAGAAAAAGGGAGGCAGGTGCTTATATTTATATGTTGAAAATTACCTACATACTTCATTACAAAATGGAAAATAAATACAAATGTAAATACCAAAAAAATAACAAATAAAATAATACTAACTAAATTATATTATTTAAATAACAATTGACGTAAGTTCCTTTAATAACGATGACATAGGCTAACTCATTATTTTTCAATTGGGGGGGGGGGGGGGGATTATTTTAGGTGTAAGGGCTAAGAGGGGATTGACAAGAGGTGGAGGAGGTGAGAATAAAATTTGAGAGAAGGGGGGATATTGAAGCCCCCAAATTGCCCCTGAACACGATAAAGACTATATTGTCTCGGCAGACAGCGCGTTATTCAAACGGCATTTGGTTATATTAAACTAACATAAATTAGGTTATACATATTATATATGTATACAAAGTAAAGATCATCAAATTGACATATGCCTAAATGGCGTGGCGGGATGCCAAAAAACTAAAATAAAGGTGACAACTGAGTTTAGTTTGCGACTGAAATACCCTATGTATTATAAATACGAGCCCAAGAAATGTGTGAAGCCTATTTAGATCAAGGTGTTGATTTCAATAGAAATTAATTAGGTACCTGTAATAACCAGAATACAATACATCAATCGAACATTCGTCAGGGTTGTCCGAAGTCATTTGTGTAATGACGTCCCTTAGGGTATATTGAGAAATTTGTAAAAACATCAGTAGGTATATTACGTAAATAATAATATTATAATATCTTGGGATAACTCAAAGTAAGCAGAGCTTGTACTATAGTAACTTTATATTTCGACATATATGTTTGTCGAAAACTAATAAATAAATTACACCCAAACACAGAATAAACCATCTTGGTCATCATACAAATATTATCTATCATGATATTTAATGTAACACCAACTATGAATAGGGCTGTGTTACAGTTTTTATTTCAAATTAAAATATATATATATATATATATATATAAAGAAAAAATATTTTTTAACTGTACTTAATATTGAAAAAAAAACCCGAAACGTGAGCAAAGCTTGTATATCTTCAAAACGTCTGAATGAATTTTTATCAAACAAATCTGAGAATTATTCTGATTGTACAATGTTCTTCAAGTAGTATTAACACAGAATACCGTATAGAACGAAAGCTTCATACAAAACGCATTTGACGTATGCACACATAGAAATCGTCACAGACGCGGAGAATCGGAACAACACGGACCAGAGACGTAGTGAGTGCCACGCACACACGCTGCGGATGCTCGTTTTGTGCGCGCGTGTGTAGGTATAAAGTCGCGGTACATACATGAGCGTTCCTTCTGTACTCCCTTTATGTTGTGGTAAGTTTTAGAGAAGTAGTATGTATTGGCTTATTAATCTATACTATCACTCCATAGTATAAAACAAAGTCGCTTTCTCTGTCCCTATATCCCTATGTATGCTTAAATCTTTAAAACTACGCAACGGATTTTGATGGGGTTTTTTTTAATAGATAGAGTGATTGAAGAGAAAGGTTTATATGTATAATAACATCCATATATTTTATACCTGTGCGAAGCCGGAGCGGGCCGCTAGTAATATTATAAATGTGAAAATAACTCTGTCTGTCTCTGTTACGCTTTCACGCTCAAACAGCTAAACCGATTTAGCTGAAATTTCCGAAAGTCCCGGGGAAGGATATAGGATAGTTTTTATCGCGATAACCAACATCCATGCGGGCGGACCCGCTGGCGAAAGCTAGTACTGTATACACGTTAAATTTATTACTCGCTACTTTTGCATCGGGGGTTAAAAATAAAGATATAAAAAGCCAAAAGTGACAGATTGACTGATCTATTAACGCGCCATTGAAGCCACTGAATTAAGAAGCATGAGATTTTTACAACTTTTTTTTTATTTGTAAACTCATCTTGGTGTAAAGTAAGCTTAACGATTCGTGATTTTTTAAGCTATAAATCGATTTACTCGCGAGAAATGCTGCAGAGAATGAAGGCGTATATAATTTTAAAGCATTATAATCTTAAACAACCTTATGGTGGGTTCACATGCTCGCGTTCAAAGCACCATTCAACGCACGAATACGAGCGCGAGCCTATGTCCTGCTAGTCTTTTAAAACGACTTGTTTGTACCGCCGCGCCGCCGGCCCGTATCAGGCTGCTTGCCAGGATGCTTTCTAGGCTGCGTGCCGTGCGTCTAAATGCACCATTACAATTTTTAGTCGTGCATCTTAAATTGAATTGTGGGCTTAACCTCTCTCGTACGCCCATACCGGCAAAGTCAATATTTTCTAGCTTTATGAGTTAAATATTGATTTAAGTTCACCGTTTTATGTAGGTAACCCACGTCTGTCCATCTTCATTTGTAGGTGTTATACAAGGTAGAGAACTAGTACAGAGTGTGGGCTTGAAGTACGGTTGTTGTTTACTATTTAGATAAGGCGAAACTGTCGTAAGAGTGCCTTGGAGGAAGCTTGTCCTGTACTGTATTGTGTGTAGAGTTTATTTTTAGAAAGATACACATGCATATTGAAACAGGTTGATTTTTAATATACTTATAACCTCCCGCTCGCAGCTTGTTTTGTTTTTATTGCACCAAATAGCTTTTTTTTTAAAAGACGACTCCAGCATTAGGGTACAAGCCCTGTGTCGCGGAGGACTTTAAAAACATACAATTCATGGACACAAAGTACACCCAGACTCGGAACAATAATTTGTTGATTACATAAAGTGGTGTCTCGTGTGGGAATCGAAGCCACGACCTCTTGCGTAGCAGTTTGTAGTATCAGTTTAGACGAATATAACCATACATGTACTCTTAACCACCCCCTCCTACATTTATACTATGGTCTATCTATACAATCTTAACGAGTCTTTGACGAACATAGATGGTGATTCGTAATATACTAATGACCTCCCGCTCGTGGCTTCTTTACATAACACTAAATACAAAAATCTATACTAATAGGTACTAGCTGACCCGCACAACTTCGTCTGCGTAAATTTTCCCTTTTTTTTTTTACAACATTTTTCATTGCTGCTCCGCTCCTATTGGTCGTAGCGTGATGTTATAACCTGTAGCCTTCCTCGATAAATGGGCTATCCAACAATAAAATATTTTTTATATGCGGCCCGTTAGTTCCTGAGATTATCGCGTTCAAACAAACAAACAAACTCTTAGGGGTATGAAAAATATTTTCCCCATTTTTGCAACATTTTTCCTTGCTGCTGTAGCGCGATGTTTTATTTTATAGGGGTGGTATTATCACTTAGGGGCATAAATAATAGATAGTAATTTTCCCTTTTTTCTTTTTTTTTCCTTTTTTTTTATAACATTTTTCATTGCTGCTCCGCGCCTATTGGTCGTAGCGTGATGTTATAACCCATAGCCTTCCTCGATAAATGGGCAATCCAACAATAAAATATTTTTTCAGTGCAGCCCAGTAGTTCCTGAGATTATCGCATTCAAACAAACAAACAAACTTTTAGGGGTATGAAAAATAGATGTTGGCCGATTCTCATAGATACCGGATAAGCACAAAAAAATTCATCAAAATCGGTCAAGCCGTTTCGGAGGAGTATGGCAACGAAAACTGTGACACGAGAATTTTACATATTAGATTATAAAGCTGAAGAGTTTGTTTGTTTGTTTGAACGCGATAATCTCAAGAAGTACTGGTCCGAATTTAAAAATTCTTTCACTGTTGGATAGCCCATTTATCGAGGAAGGCTTATAGGCTATATACCATCACGCAACATCCAATAGGAGCGGAGCAGCAATGAGAAATGTTGCAAAAAAGGGAAAATAACGCGGACGAAGTTGCGCCGGACAGCTAGTGTAACATATTAAAATGAAGCGGCGGTAGCCTAATGGCTAAGGCATCGGTCTCGCAATCGTGAGGTCGCGGGTTCGAATCCTACCCATTATACTACCGACGTGAACCCACTCCTAACACAAGCCTTTGAGCTTAGCTGGAGGGGTTAACAAGATTGCTAGTAATGTGGCACTCAATCCCACATTGCTAAATAACTTTAAAAAAAATATATATTAACCCTAAATCACTTAGTACTAGTTTTTGGAGTTATGACCTTATCCACATACAAACTGTCTTACTGAAGTAAAATTGTTGTTTATTGTGA
Source organism: Herminia tarsipennalis (assembly GCA_945859575.2). Lineage (NCBI taxonomy): Eukaryota > Metazoa > Arthropoda > Insecta > Lepidoptera > Erebidae > Herminia > Herminia tarsipennalis. The sequence goes on from OX243840.2 coordinate 16,908,232, forward strand.
GGTTTAGGCTCTCAACCTGACAAAGAAACTTCAAGTTTACTCCGGGTTTCTCAGATGAGTGGTAAATGGTTGTGAGACAAAAGTGGGTATTGGGTGGTGAAAGGAATTTTTTTTTTTTTTTTTTTTTTTCAAAAAGTATATTACGAAATTATTTGGTTTAATGTAAAGAAGCCAGCGTGAGGTTATTAATATATTGAAAATCATTCTTTATACGTTTTATACAATAAGCCGTGGTTGAATAATGAATGCCGTATTCAGTAAGTACTAGTGAATATAATAAGTAGAATACAAATGAAGTCACAGGTGTCTTTTGAGTACCCATCTCGTAAAACTTGAGAGAAATTACTGCTGTTATAGGTATCACAAAATACCGAGAGTACAGAAGACAACCTTTATGTCGCACACTCGAGTATTGATTTTTTTTTAATATCTATACTAATATTATAAAGCGGAAGAGTTTGTTTGTTTGCTTTGTTTGTTTGTTTGTTTGTTTAAACGCGCTAATCTCAGGAACTACTGATCCGATTTAAAAAAATCTTTTTTTGTTGGATAGCCCATTTATCGAGGAAGGCTATAGGCTATATAACATCGCGCACCGACTAATAGGAGCGGAGTAGCGACGTGAAATGTTGCAAAAACGGGGAAAATTTACGCATACGAAGTTGTTTGTATAAAGTGCAATTTTTTGTTAGAGTCAAGTGCCCCTGCCAGCTAAATGGTTGATGTAAAAAACACAGTAGTGAAATTAAAAGTTAAGTAGGCTTTACAAGTTTACGAGTAACAGCTGATCAAATGAGAAGTACCAAAATTTTCGTACAAATTCCATTGAAAATTATTATTAAGTAGGTATAACTTCATACGTATGAAACAAAACCAATAGAAAATCCACTTCTTAAGCCGCATTATTAAGATGGGGGGGGGGGGGGACTACGCAAACCTACATTGTGCGTGGCCCGACATGACATGACTAACACATGTCCGGTTTTATTTGACTATGAACAGCGAAACACCCTTGAACCATTTTACCAATAATCATCATCAGGGTCCTTATTCATGACCTTTTTTCCGTATCCACGTCAAACCCATGCGGAACTGTCAAAATTTAAAAAATGCAATCAGCACCCAGCTCGTATCGGTCCACAGCATAGGCCTCTCCTAATTTTCACCACAATATCCGGTCCTCTGCCTTCCGCATCCAGTCCATACCAGCGACCTTTTTAGGTCGTCGGTTCACCTGGCTGGGGGCCGTCGCGGCGCGAGTCGCGGTCTCCACTGTAAGACTCGTTTGCTCCAGCGGCCAACGGTCCAATAAATTTCGCCAATAAAGTTAATTCAATTCAAACTAACAACAATAAGGAAACGCCCGACCAACAGTGAGTGGCTTTCCTATGACGTCATCACTATAAAGAACGTATCAACCAAGTTTTTTTTTTGTTGAAGTTGAATCGGCGAGGACCTGGATTACTCATGTGCCTACTATCTGAGGTATGTCCGACTTGAGTATCATACTTTTTAGTGTTCCGGACCTAAAGGGTGCCAACGGAACCTGACTACTAAGGTTCTGCTATTTAAGCGTCAGCCAGTAAATCTGGCATTATAAGGCTATATAATTTGAACCGTTAGAAAGCTCTATAGAATGTGTATTCAATTAAAAGTAATCAAAAAAATTAAAAAGCCCATGTACGAAAACCTGTTTTTTTTTCACTTTAAATGTGTTTGCTCCATTATTGCAATAAACCCCTAAATGGCCCTTAAATGGTCCCTTTAACCACAAATTTAAAAAAAAGTAAAGGTTGTCCATAAACAAGGAACACTTTTTTAGGATTCATTAAAAGTAGTACGGTGGTAGGTACTGAACCTTTGACCTCACACAACTCGAATTTCTTCTTGTTTTTTACTTTTTATACGAATGAATGATCCACCTACTGCTAAGGCCGTATACACTCTAATGTTGCGAACAATCCAATGTGTTCCAGCCAGCCAATTTAGTAACTTTCTCTTTAGAATGTTGGCAGCACTGGTCCTGAGCAATCAACATTCCGGGGAGGATATAGCCGTAATTACGACACTAGGAAGACGAATAGTTGATCTTAGTAGTAATATCCCATTGTAGACCACTCAAGTGGTCGCCATTGCTAATTTTCTTGTCATGGTGAGCCTATCTTGGTATCATCATTTCAAATTATACGAGACTATTAAGGTTATTGCAGCAGCTCTATAAAATAGAGAAGGAATGCATTTAAATGAATATCGTGTATAAGTATAAAGTAATAAGTTGCTACTAATGTACACTTACAGCCAGTAATAAAAGTAGTTAAACATTCATGATCTTTCATTCAATTATTTGTAAAGTAAAATTAGAAAATAACTGTCCTTTATAATCCGACTGTATTGGTCCACTTCAATCGGGTGTCGTGGCATAGATTAATAAAAAACCTATATTTCTTCAAATTTACGTCACAACACAAGCGTTTCATTTCAGTGCAAGACATATTATTATGGTAGAATGTAATGGATGTATTTGTAAAATGTCAACTAAACCATCATTTTGTTACTACACTTAAATTACTTTCAAATAAATAATTCTGATTCTAAGGGTCTGATGAAAGGTAGGTATTGTCATCATAGTGAATAGGTATGGCGTCTGAATTATTTTCTTTCTTTAATTTTATTATTTCCTTCCTGTACATAGAAAGATTCGTTTGTATTACTGGCAACATTAACTGTTTGATATATTCATAAATTATACAACTTCTCCTTTGTATTGATATGATAAAGCATTTGTTTTTCGTATCATAAAGATGTTCATAATACGCAAGTTTGGTATTATTTAGTTCTGCCATCGCTTCCAAAATACACCCATTAAAACTTTGTTGACGCTAACAAAAACAAAAGTGAGTTATAATGAGTTTTGCACTCTTGGACCAAAACTCTTTGCTCTCGGAAACTTTTGTGATTTTTTATCATACTTCTTTCTTATAAGAATTAATCCTGAGAAAGTGGAAAGTCACTTTTTGTGTAAAATATCATTAATAAAGACGTTCTATATTTATTTTAATCTCCACCTACTTTATCTTTGCCTGCGTCATCGCCAGGACTTCGATTCAGCCATTTAAGCATTACTTAATCGTAGTGTTTAGGTAGGTAGTTAATTTCACATTTGAATGTTTTTTTAAGTAATTTAACAGAGGTTTTTCGATAACAGAAGAAATACTATAGGGCGCAAATTAATGTATGCGCAAATATAAAAGCGCTCTCTGTTCTTGCAAGATCAGAGAGCGCATTTTATTGCTATGAGAGTGCATTTTCATAGCGAGATGAGGCGAAAATCTGACACGACCGATGAGATTATACCTAGGGTCGGCTTAATGAGAGACCATTTACCAACCTTTAATTATTCATAGAGAAACTTCTGAGAACTCGACACTTGGCAAAAACGGCTGTGATCACGGGTAGACTGATGATCCGTGACCACCGTTGGCCGTTGCAATACGGTCGAAACGTCGGGCAGTAAACAAGTTATTTTACCTTAAATTGTTCACGCGATTAGTACCTATACTTATATAATTTTATAATGTGTACAAATTGCAAAAGTTTATCAACATTTTATCGCTACTTGGGGTTTTCCCTGTTGTCAGAATCGAAATCCCTAATGGACTCTGAATACTATTATTAAGAACTAAAACCAAATTGTTATCTGTGGTTTTCTTTTTAATTTAATCTATTGTCAAATAAAATTAAGGAAACTAGTTACGTGAATTAGGGGAGGGTTCGCCCAGCATTGGACTGAAATAAGTTGATTGATTTATATCAATAACAAACCCTATTGTATCATATCCTGTGTCTGCGGCCTCGATCATCCCTCAGACGGCCAGGAAATTAACAAATTTAGTTCTAGTCATTTCACCATTTAGCACATGTTACGATTTCTTTTATGATACTAACAAAAGAAGAAAAGGATGCCAGGAAAAAAGTAACACGCGACCCAAATATGTTCCTAGAATCAATTTACGAAATTATGTTAGACCAGTAGTCCTAACGGCAGCTTTTGCCACTAAATAATAGACTTATAACGCGAAGCTATTTTCCCAGTTTTAAATTAAGCCGTTTCTGAGAAAGACCAATCATAACCTCTCCCACTCACGAACCGTTGGATATTTTTACCGTTAAGTTACAAAAATGTGTAGCTAATAAAAGAAATAAATGGGATGGACTCCTCCCACGTATAATAGACAACATAATATCGTAAACTGGATACAATAAATCCGATCTTTATTCTTTCAAATAGTATTTTGTAAGTAGGTTAGTCCAGATCAACTAATATATCTATACTAGTATTATAAAGCTAAAGAGTTTGTTTGTTTGAACGCGGTAATCTCTGGAACTACAAATCCGATTTGAAAAATTCTTTTTTTGTTGGATAGCCCATTTATTGTGGGAGGCTATGGGCTATATAACATTACGCTACGACTAAAAGGAGCGGAGCAGTAATGAAAAATGTTGCAAAGACGGGGAAAATTTACGCATACGAAGTAGCGCGGGTCAGCTAGTAGGTATGTACGAGTATATATAGGGGTTCTTAATCCGAAACTATGCTTTATTTGTCGTTTATTTGAGCTTCACGCAAAACTCCATGCATAGATTTTGATTACTTGTGAACAGTTTTAAAGGTTTAAATAAACTTAAATAATCTTAAAGTCTCATCAGAGTCGTTTAAGTATAACTTTAGATGCCAGCTTGATCTCCAATTTACTAGCAGTGGTATAGATTCGGGAGATCAATTTAAATGGACGCTATAACCTGCATCCACTTGGGCATGCACTGCATGCAGCCACGGGTGTTAGCTAGTAAATACATAAGTTTCATTATACCTAACATAAAAAAATAAAATAAACCTATATTGCTGTTAGTTTTTTCTCTACTGTATGTTTAATTAATCTATGAAACTATTGAACCTATACTAATACTACTTAATTTAAATATCGGCGATCGGATCGTTTTCTTCTACAGCTTGTCCTACGACATAGGCCTCCTCCAAAGATTTCCATGACTCTCTATCTCTAGCTATGCGGGTCCATCCTAACCCTGCGTCTTGTCTGATATCATCCTCCCATCCTATATCGGTCTCCCTTTATTTCTTACTAGCGGCCCTCTCCGGCTTCGCGCGGGTATAAAATATATGGATGTTATTATACATATAAACCTTCCTCTTTAATCAATCTATCTATTAAAAAAAAACCGCATCAAAATCCGTTGCGTAGTTTTAGAGATTTAAGCATACATAGGGATATAGGGACAGAGAAAGCGATTTTGTTTTATACTATGTAGTGATGTTGCCCCTTGGGTACCATTTTGTTATTGCTTTGGTCCACTTTTCCTTAGTTTCCCACAACATATACCTACCTAACATAATCATCCTTATATCGTTCCTATTATTGGGACACAGGCACAGGCTTCCTCTCTGAAAAAGGGTACCTACGTACTCTACCTACCCCAACAAGCTAAATAAAGCTCTCAAGACAGTTTTAAGACTACACTTAAAAGCATCTTCAAGTATGCTATAAGATTTTAAGTCAGTCTTGTAGCAAACTATAAGACTGAGAAAACAAAAACGAATGCTCTTGAGTATGATAAGAGTTGTCAAATCTATACTAATATTATAAAGCGGAAGAGTTTATTTGTTTGCTTTGTTTGTTTGTTTGTTTGTTTAAACGCGCTAATCTCAGGAACTACTGGTCCGATTTGAAAAATTCTTTTTTTGTTGGATAGCCCATTTATCGAGGAAGGCTATAGGCTATAAAACATCGCGCTACGACTAATAGGAGCGGAGTAGCGACGTGAAATGTTGCAAAAACGGGCAAAATTTACGCATACGAAGTTGCGCGGGACAGCTAGTGCTATTATAAGTAAAGGAGTCTGCTATAAGGCAATTTTAAGAAAGTTTTTAGGACAAATATGCTTATATTTTTTTGCTTATAGAACTACTTTGCTTGTTGGAACGGACCGAAGCACACGCAAGGGCCATTTGCTCATTTTTGGTTTTAGAACATGCTCATGTCCATAATGCGTGGGAAATACAAGAGATGCTGCTAAAATCAATATCTGCTTAATTGCTTATTATGTAAACGGCTGGCAGGAGCTGGATGCGAGAAGCCGAGGAAAGACCAAAGCGGCGTGCAATTGGAGAGGCCTATGTCCAGCAGTGGACTGCGATAGGCTGATGATGATGATGATGATGATGTAAGCAGAAGGGCTGTATGCTTGTTTCCAATAATTTCACAAACTTTTTGTCGTCTTATAAATCGATGCATGTACGAAAAAGTGTCTAAAAAGTGTCTAAGCAACAGCGAATGGCGATTGCAGCGACATGACATATGATACAATTGGAACTAATGTTATTTTCATAATTACTTACTGGAGATGTCTCATTTATACCAAAATATATGTAATTATTTTGAGACAAAATAAACAAACAATTTCAATTTCAATTTTTGTCTGTAAGCCGACTTTATAGATAACCATTTTTTTGTTATAAAAACGTATGTAGGTACTTGTGTGTCGAGGATTTTCATTTAGAACATCCCCAGAGCAAAAGCTAGCAATAAATATATATTAAAACATAGGCGTGTCATTCATAAGGCCTCTATAAACAACAATTATGGCGCGTGTACGGTGCATTACCCTCAAAACAAAACCAAATTATAATTCAACAATAACTTTATTTTCGTGTTACCGCTTTGTGTACGTAACATTCGAAAAACAGTGGAACAAAAACGGATATTTTATGAACATTAAAAGATGTCGAATCGTTTCTAATTCTTTGATTGAGCTACTTTCTTTACAAAGTTGATTTGAGTGTTGAGTGAAGTTCTTTGATCAGCTTTGGATAGCAGGATAAAGCTTTGTTAAGTTTACAATGAAATGGAAAACTCCAGAATGTTTTTTGTTACGTTTTATTAACTATATATTTCGTTATATATCTACAATTCTTTGTCCTGAACTCTGACGGATCAACGCACAGTCTAAACAGAAGTAGAGACGTGAAATTTAGAGGATGTTACATGTTTGTATGAAACTCCGTCAGTTTTGAAGTTAGATTTACAGAATTGCGTACTATAGAGTAATAGTTGTTTCAACATTTTTGGAAAATCAACCCCTAACAGGTGCTGTAAAAGAATGAAACTTCGTTACTTTTGATGCTGATCTGATCTGTGAAAAAAATATATTTAGCTTTGTGATTGTAAATAAAGAAACACGTGTTTCAGCGTTTTGATTGAAAACGAAAATTAACCCTGACAGATGAAAATGACTTTACCCCGTTATGAGTAAAGTCATTCACGCGGGCGAAGCCGCGGGTGATAGCTATTTAGTAGGTGTTATAGCTTACAGTACACTGTTAATATGACAAAAAAAATAGTTTGGACAGATTTTTTATGGTGTCAATAAAGCATAACTAATATGAACTAATTAATAACCTTTTGTATTTTTATTTTTTTTTGTATTGTGGCTGAGGTATCTATAAAGCTGCGTTTTAATACATATTCATAACTCAAACCATGCGTTAAGGTTTTCTTAAATGCGTGGTTTGAGTTATTTAGAAAAAGTTTACTTTTCTCTCAGAAAATCGTAAAAGCATTAATATAATTAGTCGTTTTGGTATACAGTTTGTGACTTCCAATGTGCATATTGTGACCACCAAACTGTCTACCAAGATGTGTCTACAAATTACACATATAGTCGCTTAACATTTGAAAATGTTTAAAGTATCTAAGCTCAATTATCTCCTAACGCATATTCAGGAAAATTTAGAAAACAACAAAATAGCCATAAATGTTGATAGACTTTCGCGATTTGTACACATTTTTACTACGGGTCCTAATTGCGTGACTGACTAATTTAAGGTAAAATAACTTGTTTATTGCCCACCGTATTGCAACGGCCGTGGTCACGGGTAGACTCAACAAAATAGCCGCCTATGGATAGTCACATTATTTTTGGAGTTATGGTGGTTTAAATATTTGCAAATGTTACGCGACTTATATAGCTGACTGTACCTACCAACTTATACCTACAATCTAATGTAATTTCTTAGATTTGTTCTAACATAAGTTCTCTCCCTCTTCTTATTTGTTCCCCAGTACAATGTAGTATTTGTCATTTCGTTATGAAGAAAATGACGCTGCAATTTCGGGAACATACCTCATGAAAAAGGATGACAGGTCGTTGTCGCATCGGTTTCCATCTGAATGAGAAAAGGAACATTTTTATGTTACGTCATTTGTAAAGTGGTTCAGTGTTAATGTGTTTCTGTACGATATGAGTATATGGAAAAAAAAGAACTACCAAAACTCTTTGATACGTATCTATAATAATAATATCTTGGGACAATTAACACAACGCTATCTGATCCCAAACTAAGCAAAGCTTGTACTATGGAAACCAGACAACTGATAAACATACTTATATATTTCTAAATATATACATATTATAGATAAATAACACCCAGACACAGAATAATCCATCGTGCTCATCACACAAAGTTTTATCCTGGGTGGGGATCAAACCCACGACCTCTTGCGTAGCAGTCGGACACACACCCAACGCGCCACAGAGGCAGTCACTATCTAGTCAAATTTTCGCTTAAAAGTTGATAACTAAATTATTTACACATTACTGCCAGTAAACAGTTTCTTAAAGGTACGAGTATTTATCACAATTTCAAGAATCAGAATTTAATCGCTACTGCACCGAATGCCTGTCAATTTCGTATGATATTTCTGTATGTCGTAAGAATTATTCGGAGAACTAATTCTAAATCAACTAATACACCAAGTTATATTGAAAGTGCAAGCACTACTACGGAATTCATTCCTTCCACTTGCGAGTGGGCCACTGTGCGTCGTACTTGAAACCCACATGCATTTATAACCAGTGAACTAAAGTTGTATAATCAACTTTAAAGCTTACAAGTTATGGTTTGATTTGCGTTGTGTTTTATAAGTTGTTAGTACGTTTAAAAAGTATGTTAAAGTAACTATTTATAGAAGGACGAGTAGCAAAACCTGTGCGGCAGGATAGTGTGTAAAATGAGAGAAGCGAACTTGGATTATTGCAACTAGTATCCAGTGTGAGTGATGCTTTATAAGACGTGGTTCAAATCGCTTCGGGCTGACACTGAACCACTGTTTCTTTAGTATCATATTGATATAAGTATAAAGTTATACAGGAATTTATATGTATACAGATAAAATTGTAGGTTAGATATATTTCGGGACTTAATCGCGTGAATTATTTAAAGGTCACCGTGGCCACGATCGGTGCAATTCGATCGAAACGTCGGGTAAATAAAACCTTTAAATAATTCTCGCGATTAAGTCCCGAAATATATCTAATATGTATAAAAATCGCGAAAGTTTCAAAACAATAAAATTGTAGGTATTCATTAGAAGTGGGATCTTGATTTCATTGTCACCGTTATATCCTAATTGTAATATACTAATTGAATGTGTCCGACCACCATACCAATATGAATGAAGCGGCGGCAGCCTAGTCGCGGGTTCGAATCCTACCCATTATACTACCGACGTGAACCCACTCCTAACACAAGCCTTTAAGCTTAGCTGGAGGGGTAAACAAGATTGCTAGTAATGTAGGACTCAATCCCACATTGCTAGTTATCTTTTTAAAGAAGAAAAAATCTAATTCAACATAATCAATTTTGAATTTTTTAACCATCCCCAGGTGTACATTTCTGTGCTATCTAACCGATAGCACAGAAATGTCGTCCTTATGGTTTAGTAGCTAAAATGGCAAAACCGAACCCTCATAGTTTCACCATGTCCGTCTGTCTCTCCATCCGTCCCTGTTTCGCTTAGAGACCCTTAATACTAGAAAGCTGTAATTTTATATGGATACCTATATTAGTTATGCCGACAAAAATGGTATTAAGTTTTAGCGAGCCTAACGAACAGCAATTGATTTCTTTTAAATAGATGTTTAAATTGTGATTGAAATAGTTTATTTCTTAAAAATGTAGATATCCTTTCACGATTTGTACACATTATGAATATATATATATATATATATATTGCGGGTCTTCGCGTGAATAATTTAAGGTAAAATACCTTGTTTATTGCCCGACGTTTCGACCGTATTGCAAAGGCTGTGGTCTCGGGTAGACTTACTAAGCACCTACGGCATAGACGAGGCTATTTGTAGGTTCAATCCCGCCCCTCTCCTTACATCCCTACCTGAAACTGTCTAATCCTATTGGAGATATCCTTTATTGGAGAGTATTGTCACTCGTTCGCGTTCCCACTGGGGGATCACAAGTTAATTTAGAGTTTTGAATGCGCCAACCTTTTGTAAAAAAAATCACCCAATTGTAAATTCAGCCATTAATTTGTAAAAGTCAGTCTACCCGTGACCACGGCCGTTGCAATACGATCGAAACGTCGGGCAATAATCAAGGTATTTTACCTTAAGTTTAATCCTTGGTCTGATGAGATAGCTTTCTTTTTCCCCCGATGACTGAAGGCTGCTACCAATTATTAATACACTTGCGTGAATAGCCTAACAAACACATTCAGTGATTTTAATTATTTTAATGCGGCTGTTTGTTTTTTCACGAAACCAGTGAAGCTAATTGCCACTTAGCACAATATGATGGCAACTAAAATAATAGCTTAATAACAGAATAACTTAATGGCAAACAAACATACAAAACCTTACTACTGAAATTAAAGTCATCACGTGTGCACGTAAAACATTTCATGAATGTTTTTTTTTTTAAACACGACTCTCGCAGTAAGCTACAAGCCTTGTGTCGCGGGGAACTTTACAAATATACAAGTCACGGACACAAAGTACACCCAGACTCGGAACAACAATTTGTGAATCACACGTAGTGGTGTCCCATGTGGGAATCGAACCCACGACCTCTTACGTAGCAGTCGGATACACTCTCACTGCGCTACAGAGGCAATCATTTTTATTTGAAACAATTAAGCTTTATCGAATAGGGTAACATAATTGCAAACCAACACGCAGAACTTACTTAATTAAAAAGCGACATATTTTTTATGTGTGTCCGTAATAAAAAAGTATACCTCCAAAAAGACGAAAACACATTTAATATCATGCAGTCGGAGGCATTAATGATTCCTGTTGAACTTAAAAATTGTGCCTCCGACTACATGATATTAAATGTGAAGGGTATCTTGTTTCCGTCTTTTTGCAGATTGACTTTTTTTTATTTATGTGATTTTTTTAGCGTTTTTTATTCCAAATTACATTTAAATATATAAGTTTATCAGCTTTTAAAATCCTTTATTTTGATACGACACTCGATAGGTTTCAAGTTTTTTTAAACATATTATGTAGCCAAAATTACGATGTTTTTTTTAAAATTTTAGAGGACTCAGTGACACTCTCACAACTAAGATGTATCTAACGTCACCTCTCAAGCTAAAATCCATCAAGCCGTTTAGGCTCTAGGGCGTGTCAAACTCAAAAAACAAAATCTTCATTTTTTTCGCAGTCGGGTAAAAAGCATCTCTTCTGTCCACCTTCCACTGCGAGCGGAGCGGGCAATCTTTATAGAAGTGCTTCCACAGTGAATCAGCGAACGGAGCGAAGCTTGTCTTTGCTTTGAAGCTTGGCTTTGTCAAAATTTCAAGCAGAAACTCGCTTTTCATTAAAACTCTTTCTTAATAGATGATTATTCTCTTTCTTAATTGTACTATGTGACAAAAAAACTATTAATTTTTGGATGAATTATCTAATGGATTTTCATTTAAAACAAGTGAGCATCAACCAGTAAAAATTAATGCCAATTATGACAATTATCAATTTATAAAAGCTGAGCGTTATCTCAATTAAGTCCTCTATTTTTGCGCAATTAAATACAAGCAGATAATATTATATAACAATATCTTGGGACAACTCACACAATGTCAACTGATTCCAAACTAAGCGTAGCTATATATTAGACGCGAAGGGTTAAAATTTTCCTGAGGTAACCCGATACGAAAATGTATTTTGTTAGTGACGGTTTTTATACGTACAATATTAACTAAATACAATTTAAAGGGAAACCAAAAATAATGGTATTTTAAGGACCCTCCGCCACTGCTACGCAAGAGGTCGTGGGTTCGATTCCCACACGGGACACCACTTTGTGTGATCCACAAATTGTTGTTCCGAGTCTGGGTGTACTTTGTGTCCGTGACTTGTATGTTTGTAAAGTCCCCCGCAACACACTGCTTGGACCCTACTGCGAGAGTCATATGATTAAAAAAAAAAAATATCTTAGAAACCAGATAGACTGGGACATTAAAGGCATAATACCTTTCTCTGTATCCTAATCTCTACATAATATAAAACAAATTCACTTTCCATGTCTGTCTGTATATCTGCTAATTCCTCCTAAACGTAAGCGAACTAGAAATGTTAGAGAAATGGTTCATAATACCTAATGTATCTCTACTAATCGTGAGGTCGCGGGTACGAATCCTAAGCCATTATACTACCGACGTGAACCCACTCCTGCACACAAGCCTTTGAGCTTAGCTGGAGGGGTTAACAAGATTGCTAGTAATGTGGGACTCAATCCCACATTACTAGTTACCTTTAAATAAAAAAATAATAAAAAAGGACACATTTTCAGATAAATATGAAAGCAGTAGCCTTCTTCTAGTTTCATATTTATCTAAAAATTTCAAAGGGTAGTAATTACTAAGGGGTACAAAGTAGTTACAAAAGATTGAGGAACTGTTTATACATATAATGAAAAACATTTATCACCTAGTTTTACAATCAGTTGTACCCTGTTGTAGGTTATTATAACTGACCTGCACCGCCTAGTTTCGATTCGCCGAAGCGTATTATCATAAGTATCGTTCGTTGTATCGTCTCAAGGTAACCAAGTCACCGACCGCTAGGGACAATTTGTTTATTTTGGACGCAGCCTTCACTCAAGGATTTTCTTTAGTTCTAGCTTCTAGTTTACGTTTATTGTGTGACGTATTCGTACTATTACTATTAAGGGGTTCGTGACTCAGTGGCGACTAAGAAAATTGTTAAGTTCAGCAAGTAACGTTAGCACCAGTGGCGAAGGGTACTTAGAACACTATTACTTTCGGTTTCCCTTTGGATTGTAGTTACTTAGTATTATAGATACAAAGAACTATGTCCAGCAAGATTTATTTTTGTATCGGGTTACCTATTTTTTTTATCTTTATCTTTTTTTTTTTTTTTTTTTAAAGATAACTAGCAATGTGGGATTGAGTCCCACATTACTAGCAATCTTGTTAACCCCTCCAGCTAAGCTCAAAGGCTTGTGTTAGGAGTGGGTTCACGTCGGTAGTGTAATGGGTAGGATTCGAACCTGCGACCTCATGATTGCGAGACCGATGCCTTAGCCATTAGGCTACCGCCGCTTCACAATTTTTACCCTTCGTCTCTGGTTACCACTGGCGGTCCATAGATTACTAGCGTTCTGTTTATTGCAAAAATATAAATGTATAAGATATGTAGGTGCCTAGTTCCTTTAATAAAGTTACAATGTATTTTATCAACACATTAAGTATAAATTATTACATTAATAGAATAAGATATATATACAGGATGTAACAGAAAGGTGTGGTCATATTCAAGGGTTCGTATGTGCCCATGATGCTGAGTGCACATACTTAATTTTATCAAAATCCGAGTAGGTACCCTAAAAATTTTTTTTTTTTTCGTTTATTTATGACTAAAAAAGTTATTAATTAAAAAAAGTATGACTTAAAAAGTTCTATGCCATAATAATCCAATAGAATTTTGTACCAGCGGAGGTATAATTCTTATGCAATACGCCTTTCACTATAACTATGTAATAATAATGCAACCAGCTATGACACCATGGTAGGTGCAATACTGACAACATACACTATCCGCAGCTGAAATTTGACCACACCTTTCTGTTACACCCTTTATATGTATATATATATATATATATATATATAAAACTAGCTGACCCGCGCAACTTCGTCTGCGTAAATTTTCCCCATATTTGCAACATTTTTCCTTGCTGCTCCGCTCCCATTAGTTGTAGCGCGATGTTTTATAGCCTATATAGCATTCCTCGATAAATGGGCTATCTAAAAGTAATTTTTTTTTTTTTAAATTGGGCCCGTAGTTTCTGAGATTATCGCGTTCAAACAAACAAACAAACAAACTCTTCTCTCTCTTCTAATATTATAGTATAGTTATAAATGTTAGGGGTGGACAACCCTTATCACTTAGGAGCATGAATAATAGATAGTAATTTTCCCTTTTTTCTTCCTTTTTTTATAACATTTTTCATTGCTGCTCCGCTCCTATTGGTCGTAGCGTGATGTTATAACCTATAGCCTTATATTTTGCCTCTATAAATGGGCTATCCAACAATAAAATTTTTGTTCCTAAATTATAAAAGCACAAGACTTAGAACCTTTTTCAGGTGCTGCAAGAAATGCTTATAATAAGCATCTTTGTCTACACTTATGCACTATAATATCTCCAGCGTATTTGGCTGGTCACCACACCTGCAATCGGTTAGGAGACCATTAACCTATTAATAAATGCGAAATTTTGTAATAAGGATGAGTGTTTTGTCAACACCGAACAAACTAACAGACAGGAAAAAATGGTTGTCTGTAAAGTATATTTACACGGACGATAATTTTACGTGATGCATCATAAGAAAACATTGATGACATTGTAATACCTAAACAACCACGCCTGTGAAAGCTTTAGTAGACCACCGGGGATGCGACTACGATACCTGCCTATCAGCAGGAGCAACGTGACGGTCCATGACACTTTTTGGTGCGTGCACCCGGTCATCAATTTATAAGACGCTATCACGTCAAAAAACGAAGCAGAGGGACGAAGCAAAGAACCTAAACAGGTTCGTTTTATATCTTCCATGTACAAATACAGCTACTTTACTATTGAAAATATATATATTACGGGTCTTAATCGCGTGAATAATTTAAGGTAAAATACCGTGTTTATTGCCCGACGTTTCGACCGTATTGCAACAGCGGCCATATATTTTCATAATGTGTACGAATCGCGAAAGTTTATCAACATTTACTTTACTATTCTATTCTAGGAGAGAAAAGAAGAGACGAAATGGATTTTAATAGATTAAACATTCGCGGGATATGGTACAACCTATCGCAATATTTGACGTTAACGCAGACGCAACCGCGGGCAAAACCTAGCATATTAATAAGTACAGTCGTTTATTATATTTGTTATTTAGTTGTTAAATAATAAACCTACTTTCTCTTATAATAGCTAGTCTTTATCAAACTGAGTGTGCGCGTGACAAAACGTACTAAAATTTAACGAGAGAACATAATTATTCAATGTTTATCGACTTATATCGTGATAACCGGTCTACTTTAGCAAAAGATATGGATGTCCGGAAATACCGGCAGATACTAAAAAAATGGTTGTCCGTGAAGTCGGTTTACGGATGATAACTTTACGTGATAACGTCATAAGAAAACATTGATGACATGCCTGTGACACCCTTTTTTTCTATTGTATCGCATGTCGCTGCAATCGCCAAAACATTGATGACATTTTAATAAACAATCATGCCTGTGACAGCTTTAGTGGACCAGGGCGCATACTCGAATGCGCGCGCATACGGGTATGCGCCGACTTCCACAATACTTCAGCCTATCAACAGGCGGTATCGCAATTCGCGTTGCTTAGCAACGAGTACATAACGTGAGCGGTGACGTCACATTTTTTCGTGATTGCAGCCGGTCATCGATTTATAAGTCACGTCAAAAGACATCATTAAAAAAAAGAAGATCCTTTGTATACCATCAGTCATTCATTTCAAACTTTTCACCATTTTACATTAACCAACAAACGTATACACAATTTCTTTTACAAGCGAAGGTTATAGCAGCAATTATGAAGCGCAAACGCATCAGAATAAAGTGAACTGATATGGTGTGGAGGTCACTAGCAGCGAGCCAATACCCGCTGTACAAAAATTAGTTCGGCTTCACGGTTAGCGTACTACTTATCGTACACACCTTTGTATTCATGAATAAGCATACCTTTTGTTAAAATATAATGGAGTGCCCTTATGATGGAGTAATATTGAATCCATGTGGTAAATGGGGTTCTAAACATGATCTCGATATATTCTAACTCTAGCTGACCCACGCAACTTCGTCTGCGTAAATTTTCCCCGTTTTTGCAACATTTTTCATTGCCGCTCTGCTCTTATTGGCCGTAGCGTGATGTTATATAGCCTATAGCCTTCCTCGATAAATGAGCTATCCAACAGTAAAATCATTTTTTAATTCGTACCAGTAGATCCTGAGATAATTGTGTTCAAACAAACTCTTCAGCTTTATAATATGAGTAAAAAAAAAAACGGACTTCTCATCTTCGAATCTTTTTTAAAAAAAAATCGGACCAGTAGTTCCTGTTATTATCGCGTTTAAACAAAGCAACAAACTCTTAAGCTTTATAATATCAGTATAGATTGTCAAATTAGTTTGGCAATGTTAGAATATTTCTATTAGTCTTAAAAAAGTGAAAGTAATTTTGTCTATACCTTTTCAGACTTAAACCGTGGAACCAGTTAAGATGAAATTCGGTATAGAGATAGTTCGAGTCCCGGCAAAAGACGTAGAATAGTTTTTATCGTGGTTACCGATATCCACTCGGGTGAAGCCGTGGGCGAAAGCTAGTGATGAATAAACTCAATCAATCACTTACTTAGCATGACAGCGTTTAATCGCACTTAAACGAACAGAAAAACCGGTCAAGTGTGTAAGAGAAAGCTATTTACATTACCTGTTTTGCACAAATAATAACTTCATCTAAGTCATTTTCAATGGAGTTTGTATGGAATATTCTTTTCTACATCTTAATAGTTGGTTGACTATTACCTACTCGTTAACTTGTAAAGACTATCAAAAAATTACTTTTAAGCCATTGGTAAGCGGGGTTTTTAGGGTTTCGTACCTCAAAAGGTAAAAAAGGAACCCTTATAAGATCACTCTCTTGTCTGTCTGTCCGTGTGTCACCACCGATGTTCTCAACAAAAGGTGGACCTAGCAAGTTAAAATTTATACCAGGATATAGTCCCTATTAGGTGTATAAAAATCAAAGAGGTGTATATGAGTCAACACGATAAAAAGATATTCGCAAATTTAGATTTTCGCGAAAACTTGTAAGTACCAAAATTTACCTTAATTTTCAACATTTTTATATTTCGGAATTTTCCCTGATTTTGTGCTGTAAGACCTTGCTTTAAACCAAAATTGATAATTCTAGGTCAACCGCAAGTACCTACCCTATAGGTTTTGGGTCGCAAACCTATATGGTAGTTCTCGTTGACCTAGAATCACGTTAAAAAATCAGTTAAAAATTATATGGTGTCCCAAATTGGTACAGAACCCTCGGTGAACGAGTTCGACTCCCACTTGTCCGGTTTTTGAAAAATAGATAACACCGAACTCATTGAAAACATTTAAGCATTTAATATTTTTCATAATTATAGTTATTTTAATCGCTAGGTATTATTAACGAACACAAGCCCGGTCCAACTGTCATTTGTAACAATGCAATGTTAAACCGTGTCAAATACATATGCTTATTAGGTAAGAATCTACATAACCCTTTCAAATACTAGCAAAGTAAACAATGCTGTGTGAATATTTGTATGATTACTTACGTTCGAAGTTAGAGCACTACATGAACATTGTTTTAAGATAACTTCTACCTCTAGTGTGTATATTTAGAATTAATCTATATACCCAATATTATGTTATGTACCTACTTACATAACATAATATTGGGTATATAGATAACAATACTTATAATATCAGTAGATAGGTACTTACTATTATGTATCATATGGATGATTCACGTTGGTTATATCTGCCTGATTTAAATTATCAATCGAAATAACGTTTTCCTAATACTCCTGGCGCTAGTTTGAAGCTTTTCTCTGTAGGTACTCTTGGTGAGTTGTACATGAAAGCCATATTAAGTCCATGGTTTTGATCTCATCAAGTTTAAACTTATTTACAAATCCCTTTTTAAAGTTTTAGAGATGATCAATGAATGCTTTTATAAGTTAGTACTTGGAAAACAGCGAATATGTCAACATTTACAAATTTATTCGCGAATGCAATCCTACGATCTCATTATTTGATACACATGGCGACGACGACGACCAGCACTGCTAGTAGTTCCGCAAGCTCGAACCAATCTGCTGAGCGAGGCTCCTCTGACGCGAGCAGTCCGTACCCTCAATGTCATAGCCGGATACACAGATTTATTCTGTTGTACTGTGAGTGAGTTCACAAAGGTATCATTGTTTGTAATTTCGTATGAAAACGGTTAAGTGTATAATATATGTAGTTATAATAAGGTTGTATGTGATAATTAGATTAAGTAGAATGTTACTTTAAAAAGGTATGATATGTACGCTATCGCATTGGTTCTACTGTCATGACAGTTGTATGTTTCACAAATGAATATAAAATAAAAATAAAAATGTTTTTGTTCTCGAATCAGAATGGACATCACAGTTCCCAAGTGTTAATTTGTTAAAACAATCACGTCTATTAAATCGTACAGTAAAATGTAGTTGCAAGTTGTATTTATTATTTGTCTTTCATGCATCATTAATATTAATTTCTTCAGTCCTTCGCATAATAAAATAATGAATATGAATAGATGAAAATTAATGATAAATAAGTCATTTATTCATCGTTGTTGTATTGCACTTGAGGTGTCAATTACACACACTCTGTCAACTACCAGACTGAATAAAGTCATGTAATACTGAAATGAAACTTATTTAAGATTTCCTTTGTTAGCTTTTTATAATACTGACACGTTAAAGGTATCTGATCTACTTATTGGGTATGTGAACTATCAAATCAAATCAGTACCCTTTTATTAAATGTCAAAACGCCACGGTTTTTAGCAATTTGTATAGAATATTGAAGAGCAAGTCACGTCACAACTCAGGATTATCAAATTATTACTATTTATTTATTACTAGCTGTCCCGCGCAACTTCGTATGCGTACATTCTCCCCGTTTTTGCAACATTTTTCATTACTGCTCAGCTTCTGTTGTTCGTAGCGTGATGTTATAAAGCCATTAGCCTTCCTCGATAAATGGGCTATCCAACAGTGAAATAATTTTTCAATTCGGATAAGTAGTTCCTGAGATTACCGCGTTCAAAAAACATAGATTTGATGATTATAAATTCTTACATCTTTAAATTGTGTGATAAGTCTGATCTCGTTATGACGTAGGTACTATTGCCCAATTACTGAAATTTTATTTATTTTTACTGTAGTCATCATCCCAATTGGGCATTTGAAAGCATGGCGCAGTCCTAGTCTATACCAGGATTGCACCATCCCTATCAATTCAAAAGTAAAAATTTACTGCAAAGCGTGAAAGAGAGAAAAAACTCGTGCGGCTTTTGAGAGGTATTGTCCACAAAGTAGCGTTGTCTCTTTCTAGAGGTAGTCAATTTGATGAGGTTATGGCGCAGTCATCTTCTCTACGTCAATGTTTGAAAGGCAAGTTAAATCAGTATCTTTTTATGAAATGTCAAAATGATTCCCTCTTTAGAGGCTGCAATTTAACATTATGACGTCATTACGTTCTGGTGTCAAATCATTTACTTTTAGTATTTATTTTGATGATTATAAATACATACTAAAATATGTTAAATTGTGGATGAACTGTTTTTTTTTCAGATCATTTAAAAGCGTATTATTACCTGATTAGTATAAAATAATTTATTGTTGCATTTAAATACGCAATTCTACAAAGACAAATCTCGTACTTAACCACTTAAATATACATTAACAACAGACGGATATCACGGGCACAAAGTACATCCAGAGAAAACAGTAATTGAAAATTATTAGTCGTTCGTAGTTCGTATCACTCCAGTTAAGCTAAATTGGAGTGGGTTTACGTCACGTCGGCAGTATAATAGGTAGGATTCGAACTTGAGACCTCTGGATTGCGATTTCGATGCCTTAACCATTAGGCTACCATCGGAACCAAACTCAGAGTCGGATTTTCTAGCCCATGGCACTCATTAGCCCAGTTAGGTACCTAATTCATCGAGATACCATCACCTACTGAAAAAAACGATTTTATATTTTTTCTTTAGTAGGATCCTACCCTTCCTGGATTTTGAGAGTACCACCTAATACAAAAATAAATAGTAATTAACAACACTTTGCATATCCGCTTCGATTTACCTGTACCAACAGGAAACCTGTCAGGTTTATGGGATGTACAGATCGACCGCAGGCTCATGTCAAATCGGTGATTAATCCGATGGTAATCAGAATCTAGACGTGAGCATATTTGTAATTTTGGGAATACTGACCAATATGATTTAAACGGAGTCCTCACTATGAATACCTCCTGGAAGTCAAATTGTTTGACTTTGATGGTCTATCTTATTCTTTCCCCTGGATGAATATTCAAGTTTCAAAGAAAGCAGATTCATGGCAAATCGGTGATTAATCTGATGGTTAATCAGAATCTAGACGTGGGCATATTTGCGTTTTTTTACTGACCAATATGATTTAAACGGAGTCCACACTATGAATACCTCCTGAAAGTCAAATTGTTTGACTTTGATGGTCTATCTTATTCTTTCCTCCCAAGTTTCGAAGAAAGAAATCTATGGAAACTCCAAAAGTAAATCAAGGTTCTCAATATTTTAATTATAAGCAGGTATTCTCTTTCTGTACTGGCTATCCATATCGATTGTAATTGATATTCTCGGCCGTTTAACTTTTATACCAAGCCAAGAAGGAGTGTAACCTTTTCATTCAGGCATTTCAATTCTAAGAGTTCAAAAAGCAGGTCAACAACTATATGTATAAATTCGAAGTCATTATCGATGACATGATTGATAGCATTGTTTATATAAGGTTGTCTGGGTGACAGTGCGGTGGGTCGACACGGACGGCGGACAATTGCAATTGCAACATCCGACGCGCCGTCTGCCGCGCCAATTGCGTCTGCGACGAAATTGCACCGGGCACCCAGAGAAAACGGGCGCAGAAAACTGCAACTATGACCTCATCCTATTATACACTTGCAGTACGTAGGAGTGACCGCTAAATGGATATAACGTTACTAACAATTAGGACTCGTTGTGATGTATTACCGTATTTATTAGTACTACGACTATGCGTGACCGAACACTATCAATTTCAATGGCAATTAAGAAAAACATTTGGAACGCCCGCAAGGCCGGCCGTTGACCCCGCGAAAACTACTATTACCGACTGAATTATGAAAGAATCTGGTAAATCGTAAAAGCTTAACAATAATGGGTTGTATGGGTGACGTTGGAACATTACCTCACAGTTTCTTATGTGCACGACCTTTTTATCGGTCATCTTGAACGTTACGTGCACTTAATAATAAATTCGATGTCTCTAACTGAATGTGTCGTATTGTACGTGACTGGAGAGACAGTTGGTGATGGAATAAATTTGACACTTCGCTATCGACATTATGAATCTTTAGAGTGTTACAGACTCGGCGTATTTGACTCGCGTTTTAAGAAGTATTTCGCTCCATGTATAAGACTACTAGTTACTCACAGCACCATTTGCGCCGATTTGGTTATCTTCACAAAGAATAAACGTATGTTTGTTTCGAAGAATTGTCAAAATCGGCCTAAATTCAGAGTTTAGCACATAAACAATAAGTCTCAACTTTATAAGAACCCTTGACAAAAAGTACG
This sequence comes from Herminia tarsipennalis, assembly GCA_945859575.2. Classification (NCBI taxonomy): domain Eukaryota; kingdom Metazoa; phylum Arthropoda; class Insecta; order Lepidoptera; family Erebidae; genus Herminia; species Herminia tarsipennalis. Next base: position 16,930,048 of record OX243840.2, read on the forward strand.
TAAACAAAAAAGCGCCAGTAGCCTAATGGCTCGAAATCAAAATGGTTCGAATCCTGGCCATTATACTACCGACGTGATCCCACTCCTAACACAAGCCATAACGCTTAGCTGGAGGGGTTAACAGGATTGCTAGTAATGAGGAACCATAATTCCACATTGCTATCTTTCTAAAAAAAAAACAGGGTGTATAATACTTTTAGATACGAGTGATTTAAAAACGATCAAATATGCTAGCAGGCGCATAGGCGTTGTGCACAAAATGTTGCCAATACTGTCTAAAAACACATAAAGCGCATACAAAAACGGGTTATGATTTGATACGTGTGTCAAATACGGAAAGTCTTTAAAGGCGATTACGGGTATTCGCAAACATAAATACGGGTAAAACGAGTTTAGATCGATGTCGTAAAGCACAAAGTAATATAACTTTATTATGATCTAACTTTTATTTTGCTAACGCCTCTGTAATAAACATAACTTATTTATGTTTTTTTCGTTTTGTAATTAAGATCTGACTAAGCTTAGTGCTATCCTTTGTTAATTAAGTTTGTATTTATTCGAAGTATTTGCGATGTTTTATCATTTATTTATTTACTTAATAAATTAAGGATCTTTTAAAGTTCACATGTTTTGTATTGTGGCAAACAAGTGCAGCCAATATTATCGTAACTTTTGAACGATGGCAACACTAGATGTTATTCGCGTGTTGCCAATACCATGGGCTTACCCACGATAATTTTTCGGGGAAGGGGGGGGAGGCTTAGATAATAAAATTGACTAAATATTGCCCAAATGTATACTATGTAGTACTGTTTTACAATTTCGGAGGGATTTTAACACCCAAATCCTCCCCCCCACTGGGTACGTTCATGGCCAGTACTAAAAAATGTTTCGAAGCCTTTACCTTTTAGAATGGGCCTAAAAGAAACACACAACCTTAACCAGGCTACCAACCTCTTTAAAACTGAACCTGATTATGTTCATCATTTTTAAGTATTCAGTATTACACATTCCACGTCATACAATGACTATTACTGTAATTGTATCAATACTAGTTAAAGCTAGGCTATCACAATCAATCAAATGAGTTTATAATTGACGACTGACAATCTAACGAACATTGCCCTCATACTACGACAAAGTACAATAGTACTACCTATAGCTTAATTAAGGCAGCGTAGGTAATAAGCCTCTTTGTTCTTTAGTAATCGATGTTTCTATGTATAAGCTGCCTAGTATCTATTAGACAGTTACTATTGTAACTCCTAGATTATCAATTTCCAAGTGTCGTTCTCCTGTCCAGTGCTTATGTAGAGATACCATTGTTACTCTGAAAGAGAACTGGAATTTCACTACAATTATAGAATTATATTATCTGTGCAACTGTCATAATTAATTATTTTATACTAACTATGCAATAATATGTCGTAAAGTATTCTGAAAAAAATGTTTGCTCATAATTTAACGTGTTTATATTTTTTTATTCATCAAAAGAAACACTAAAAGTAAATTATTTGATCATTGAAATTATGACGTCACACTCTACAAGTATATATATATATATATATATATATATATATATATATATATATATATATATAGTATAGTTTATTTACGTTTCTGAAAAAGACACTGATTTGACTTTAGTCAAATACCCTATTGCTATAGAACACACAACACAACAAGGTTATGTCTATTACTTTACATTAAAACGGCTGAACTTATTTTTATAAAACAAAGTTATGAACCATCCCGTTTATAACATGCTAGCTGACCCGCGCAACTTAATCCGCGTCAATTTTTCCCGGTCTTAAAACATTTTTCATTGCTGCTCTGCTCCTATTGGTGGCAGCGTCAAGTTATAAAGCCTATAGCCTTCCTCGATAAATGGGCTACAATAACAGTAAAATAATTTTTCATTCCACGATTTTTTTTTCAATATTTTTCAATTTCAGACAACGTCCAATCGGATTTAGACGACCGTCCAAATTTTAAGTTTTGACGCAACAATGGCACTAACGGACAAACAGATATACAGAAAACATTCCTCCTTTTGTTTTAGAGCAAACTTGGCACCTCTGTCTTACAAACCCTACCCTACAAACTACAATTACTAAGCAATATAGCAATAAATGTGGGTTGATTCCGCCAACCATTCTTCTTAATCGTCCTTAATGAGACCCAAACACCCAAATGAAGACCTATTTGCATGCAAAACCACAGTTTAATTAAAATTAATTAAAAATCTTTGTCAGCAATCAGTAGTCTTAATTACATGAAGCACCAAAATCTCAATTAATTAAAATGTAACCTTTTGATCTTGTAATAATTGCGGTCCAACGGATACAATGAAGGATCAAACATCGGCCAATTACTATTAAATTGAATTCAAATCGATTTGATTTTGAACATTACTCGATTTTGTATGAATCGATTAGTTTCATGTGACGATATATCCTTCAAGCTTCAGTATTTTAAAGGTCAAATGAAGACCTTCGTTGACCTAGCAACTGATTGTATGATTTCATTGAGACGAAGCAATTATATTACCATATTATTGGATGTCGTGAAAATTTATTTTATTTTTTGTGATTTGTAAACATCATTTGAGTACCTTTTTTTGGAAATACAAATCAATGATTATCTACTTGAAAACCTTTATAAATGGTGGATAGATTTATTTTATACTTACGTACGTTTATCTCATGTTCCAACATTTTAATAATATAATTTGCATCAGTCCTTTAACATGGTGTATAGTATATTAGTGGCTGCTGCTGTACCCCCATATCAAATTTATAAACATTCAGACTTTGTAAAATTGGCAATTTGAAAAGAGTGGCTTCGAGTTTTTATTGCCGCTTCTTTTCTTCAGCTTTACCTATTATTTGCGAACTTGGCATTACATGTACATGAAGAATCCCGACGTATTACAAGTGTTGTTTGGCATCCTAAGTGAATAAAGAATTTTTAATTGAATTTAATTTATTATACGAGTAGGTATATACAGTAAAAAGGCTGCTTGGAAACTAGACTAATTATTTCTTTTACACGATATAAAACAAATTATGTATAAGCTAAATGAAATTGATTTTACTGTAGAACGCTTTATTTAATATTGATGTACAATAGATACAATACCTTACATTATACATAAGCACCAAAACAGACCATTGACCCTAATCTATTAATAAATAAATCAAATATACCAAAAACTTCTGCGTGCGTAATGCCCATTATTGTAAGGTTCTATAATTACAGGCACTAGCAGTTTGTGTCCAAAACTAATCGAAGGAAGTGGGTAGATGGAATTTTGGTAATAACGTTCAAGTAACTTTACACATTTTGCGTCTTTGTTATTCCAATTTTGGGGTAAAATTACCAATACATTAAATCACTAATTTTAAAACAATACTTAAGAAATTAAAAATACTGGGAGTACAGAAGACGGCGTGGTTCGTCTAGAGTCTAGATCACAATTTTAAAAACATACTTATAGAAATTTGAAGGAAATAGAGAAAGAAAACTACAAACAAACGCACTCGAGCAGAACACTCAGAGACATCGCTCACATAGAAACTCAGACCGCTGCCTTAGGACTAGTTTGTTCCTATCAAAAAAGCTGGACGGGTTATCATCAAACAACGATTAATACCTATCCAAATTCGTCTATTTTAGACGCTACGATGGCACCTACAGACATACAGGCAAAGATACACCGACACAAAACAAGATGCACATGTTATGGTGGCCATATACTCTATGGCTTACCGAAGAGGACGTACGCCTTCGCAAGAAGACTGGAGATTATGTGGGAATAGACCAGTTTCATAAGCCTGCATAGACGACCAAGGCAAAATCAAAAATCAATTCTTTCGATAGACTCTGTACGGTGTACATTGACTATAGACGAACCGCTCCGATAGACCATAAGGTCCCCCATATGTGCTACCGACGATGATGTGCGGTTATATTATAAAGCTGAAGAGTTTTTTTGTTTTCGCAATAATTTCAGGAACTACTGGTCTGAATTGATAATTTATTTTACGGTTGGATAGCCCATTCATCGAGGAAGGCTATAAGCTTTATACCATTACGCTACGCCCAATAGAAGCGTAGCAGCAACGAAAAATGTTTCAAAAACGGGGAAATTTTAGGCAGACGTAGTTGCGCGGCCCGCTCACTAAAATATGAATATCTATTTTAATATGTTTTATTATTAAGTAGTACTACTTGAGTATTACGTATGTTACGTCAGAATGACTGCGTTAAAATACAGTTATTTATTTGTATACTAATTAGATACAAACAATGTTAAGTATTTTTACGTAAGCAAGAGCAAATAAGATATCAGTTAGAAGTTGCTCAGTATACATTTATTACTTTTATGTCTACTAACTACCGTATTAACGGAATAATTATGAAAATTGTAACTTAATTTACGTAAGTGTAAAATTAATAAGGCTGTTAGTTTTATTGCATTGTTAAATCATGGCAATTTTAAAATAAGCATTATAATGTGTAAGTTACAGATTTAGATCATTTGAATGATGTCATATTTTGCAATTACGTTTTAATTTAAAAGTGTAGATAGGTTACAAGCGCTCAGAAAGCGGCACCTTAAAATCTATACAATTGGCTTAGTTTTTATATGTCAGTGTCGCATCGCCGGCGTCATCAGATGAAAGCAGAGTGTTACATTTTTCTCTTTTTCACTTGTGATAGTTAAGTTTTTTTTTATATAATGGTGTGACATTGCATTATATAGGCATTACTTTGCCGTTTTTAAAGATCGAATGTTGTTTTTATGTAATCTATCTAGACCTTTTTACCTAAAACATCATTGCTATTTTGTATAAAAAAGTGAAGTCACTGTTTGACGTTTAAAATTCGGTGTAGGAGCCTACCTGGTACCTGTTAAAACTTATACTATCTTTGTATATATTTTGTTAAACCTAGTAGAATCTATCCGGAAGAAATTATTTAAATAATAGTGAAAATCCAAAATCTGATGCGAAGTTTAGAAGCTCAAGCGCATAGACCTACACAGCGCGGGACGAGACTGTGACATTATTTTGGGTAACACAGCTAGCTAGTCCTAGTATCAAACTAACCTATGGATTAATCTAATAATACCCGTATTGTTTATACCAGTGTACATCACCTACACCATCACAAGTAAACACAAGAATGCATCATTAAGATTCCCTCCTACATTTAAAATTAACTCAACAATCAGATACGGTGCATTAGAATATTCAATGACAACTTGCACCTTGCAGCCAGCGTGACTGCGAAACTTGCACTCGTGAATATGACAAGACAGTAAATGCAAGGTTGTGAATATGAGTCTTTAAATTTGAGATTATTAAATTACATGTATATTTCTTGTATATAATTATAATAATAGTAATAATAACTTGGGACAACTCACACAACTCTATCTGATCCCAAACTAAGCAGAGCTTGTACTATGGAAACCAGATAACTGATAAACTTACTTATATATTTCTAAATACATTCATATTATAAATAAATAACACCCAGACACAGAATAAATCATCGTGCTCATCACACAAAGTTTTATCCTGGGTGGGGATCGAACCCACGACCTCTTGCCTAGCAGTCGAATACACTCCCACCGCGCCACAGAGGCCGAGCATTTTTTTAAAGGAATCTCTAATTTTATTGATGTGATAAAGTGTTATAAATATATGACCGGGTGCACGCACGAAAAAAAGTCATGTTATCTACTGATTGTTAAGCAACAGCGAATGACGATTACAGTGACATATGATAAAATTGGAAGTAACGTTTTTGACTGGTTGCTAAGTAATGCGAATGGCGATATGTCATCAATATTTTCTAATGACATAATCATGTAAAATTATCGTTCGTAAACAGACTTTACAGACAACCAATTTTTATAATAAAATACAGTCTATGTTACTCCCTGATATAGTAGCTTTCTATTATTCCAGACCCATTCTACCCCTGGAAGAAGATAGCCTTAGGGGTGCCACGTGAACTTCGATTGAGACCCGTGGCACCCCAAACATACAATGGTGTACGAGGGCAAATATTTTTTACAATCGGTTCTATATTTTATCCATTACGAACCAAAAATCAAATCAATCTCCTTTATATCTACCTACCGGCTACTAGTTACTTATATACTGTATGCAAATCTATACTAATATAATAAAGTAAAAGAGTTTGTTCGTTTGTTTGAACGCGATAATCTCAGGCACTAGGTACTGGTCCGAATCGAAAAATTAATGTTGGATAGCCTTATTAAGGAATGTTATATAGGCTATATAACATCACGCTATGACCAATAAGAGCATTTTTTTACAAAGTACATCCAGACTCGGAACAACAATTTGTGGATCACACAAAGTGGTGTTCCGTGTGGGAATCGAACCCACGACCGCTTACGTAGCAGTCGGACACACTCCCACCGCGCCACAAAGGTAGTCATATATATATATATATGACTGTATATATATATTATACGTTTTTGCAATGTATATAATATATATATATATATACATTGCAAAAACGGGGAAAATTTACGCAGGCGAAGTTGCGCGGGATGACAGTTCAACTAGTTAGGACATAATAGTACGTAGTTAAGTATCTAATATCAGAAAATGACCTGTGAACTTTGAAATTTCAACACGGAACGGTATAATAATACCTATTTATTGTCATTTTTAAAACAAGTTATAGGGGTGTGAGTAGAAATATTACCGTATATATTATGAAAAAAAAATACTTAGGTTACATTGTTTTTCCTATATAGGGAGATATTCTTGTGTGTTAAAATTTTCCGAATAAGACTACGCTAGATGAAATTTAAAATTATTAATAAATTAGAATCTTCCAGAAAGCAGCAGAAGCCTGCAGTTCTTCAGCTGGGCAAAAAATTCAAGAGCTTTACAGCTGAAGATAGTTCTTAATAATCAAAATCGAGCCACTTTCGTTACTTTTCAAGAAATGGATCATGTTCCAGACAAAATAGGTCAAAATGATGGTACTTGTCACTATACAGTTCCATCTAAGTACCCATCAAAAAATCATTTACAAAACAGTTCAGTTATATAAGTTTTACAGCAAAAGCTATAATCTGACAACCCTGACACGAAGTCAATGGCAACAAAGTAAGCTATGATTAATGGTACATCAATATTCGCGACACTGTCCGTCAGATTAACCGGGCGGTTCTGTCGAACGTGACACCAGTGTCAAGCAGATTGAGGACACTAACTTGTGTGTAACAATTAAAAGGGTATAAAACATGACAGTAAAGCCTGCGTTGTAAAATATAAAGTGGGTTTTTCTGTAGCATATCCTGCCTTAAAGATTGTTTGTATGCATTCAGCTCATCTACCCGTACTAGCTCTTGTAGACGACAATGACATTATCAGACTTGCAGCAGACAAGATACTTTTAAATACTAGGGTCAACAGACGAGCTGATATTCAAATTTGGTAATATCCAACCAAAATTGGGCAATCAAATTGCCCAATTTCGCAATGAAAATGGCTGTACCTACTACATAATATACCTACTCGTACAAGGTGTAACAGAAAGGTGTGGTCATATTCACGATAATTTACGCAAAACGGCTGGCAGGAGCTGGATGCGAGAAGCCGAAGATAGAACAAAGTGGCGTGCAATTGGAGAGGCCTATGTCCAGCAGTGGACTGCGATAGGCTGATGATGATGATGATGATGATGATTATTTGAATGAACTTTTGTGTGCATATTTGGTTGGGTGGTTTGAAAATACAATTGAACCCGATTCACAAAACACATACGAAGCGATATGAAGTTCGCCGGGACAGTTAGTTTACTTATATAGCCTTTGTCGTAGTCAAGTAAAAAGAAAATGTTAGCAAATATGATGTTATTTATAAATTTAGCAATTTTCCCATTTCCGCTACGTTAAGATTCTTTTTATGGTCGTATTACATAAAAATATACATACTTAATATTTGTCATAAAATTTACATAACATCGACATTTTAATGCCACGGGCTTAAGAGAAAAATCACGTTACCACTTTATTACGTTATATTAACATGTATTCTAAAGAGAAATTTCTCGAAAATATTATGAAAATGTCGCCAAGCAATTTTGAGACTAGACCATTAAAATGTATGATCTTGAACTTAGTTAGATACTGTGTACCTAATAGACTAATGGATCAACAGTGATGACTGACTCCTGACTCACAATAAAAATGCAGTGAATGGTTGTCAATACAAACACGTGTGGATTCTTCCACTTTCTCAGTCTTAGGGCGGTAAAGCACTGGTTTCAAGTTGGCCCCAAGTGCATAGTGGGAAAGATTGAGGCGTATATCATGGAGTAGACATCCTGCTGCTGGGCAAAGGTCTCCAATATAGGTAATATGATTTCAAACCTTCCTGTCTATAGCTTTTTCCTTCATATTTTCTCAATAGCATTTAAATTGACAATTAGGTTCCTATAAACGGCATGGCATTTGTAGCTATACAAGGGATGCCGCTATGATACCGCTATGTCAGCCACGTTAATTAAAAAATAAATGGAAATTCTTTATTCACTTAGTTCAAAATTCTTTATACACAGTAGTATTTAAATTACGTCGAGGTTCTACATGTACATGTAATGCCAAGTTCGCAAACAATAGGTAAAGTCGGAGAAAAGAACCTGGCAATAAAAACTCGTGGCTACTCTTTTCAAATTGCCAATTTTACAATGTTTGAATGTTTACAAACTTGATATAGGGGTAAGGTGCTGCGACTAATATACTATACACCATGTCAAAATCAGCCTTAGTAGGTACAATATAGTAGGAGCATCTACTTACAACAAAGGTAAAAACTATATGTGCTTAAATATTGGCCAAAGTACTAGTAACGAATGATTAAATATAAAATATTAATTCTGATATCAAAAGGAAGAAAAGAATGGCTTTTAATCGTCACGCAGAATCTTTACTTACAAAAGTCAAATCATGCTCTTAATCAATGTGACAATCAAAAATCACCCAAGCATTTTATTAAGGGAAACTCGTGCACCTAGTTTGTTAATCGCACGCACTGCACGTTTTAGGAGAATAAAAATTGTTTGAATATCAGCCGCCTTGCCCCAAAGCAGTATGCCATACGACATGACGCTGTGGAAATAACCAAAATAAACTAGCCTTGCTATTTCCACATCGGTATGCTGTCTGACTTTGCTGACAGCATACGAGAGACATGATACGTGGTCAGCCATTTAGCTGCTAAGGGCAAAACTATATGTGCCGCCCTCTACACTATCACATTTTGTCAATAATGGAATGTTGTATACAGTGCCGGCCCTGGTTAAATTTGGAACGAAATCAATTTAAGAACCCCAATACTGGTCAAGTGTGAGTCGCACATACGACCTGCCTGGTGCCTTCTGTTTTGCCTTCATTCTGGGCCTGCTGTACAAGGCCCCCTAAAAACCTAACTGAGGCAGCGGCGATATTTACCCTGATTCACGTATCCTTTTTGTTTTATATTTTTACGTTGAAAAATGACAATTAAATTTAAGATTTAATTGGTATGTAGAATGAGTCACTGGACTAGGTTTCTGGAAGTAGTTGACTAACAAATCTTTTTATTGTATTTGCAACAAAACATTTTTTCTAGTAATTATTTGTTATCGTTATCCAGTTAGTAAAACTTATTTACGAAGTTCCTAACTTAGGATATCTTTTTCATTATTACACTGATTCCCTTGGAAATAACTTGTTTGTAGTTAGTTGAATTAAAAAGTTTTACTATTATATTGATGGTGATGGAGTTCGCAGTGATTACAATGTTAGGGATGATGTGAAAGCTCCTTTAAGAACTTCATGTGATAAAATCTATTTTTCTGTCTATTTCTTTCTTTTATAATCGCCTATGAGAATTCTCTGTTTTCCACGGGGACTTAAAACTTGTATTTATGTAGGTATATTATGTATTTGTGTAAGTATGTTTAATAAGGATTTGTTATACATTTCTTTTTTTAATTTTATTTGTTTGATTTTATGTAATGTCAACAGATTTACTGCACCTACCTACTTCATTTCTACATCGCCCTATGGTAGACTGGCAGAGAATGCTTATAGCATTAAGTCCGCCTCTGTACAATTCTGTGCATAAAGTTTAAAAAAACAAATAAATCCAATATACAATTAATCCAGACTCAAAGATTAAGAGTCTTTCGTAAATAGAATAAATCTCGCTAGGCCCACACGGTAGGGTAGGTACTGCTCGCTTTTTTGTAGCATTCAAAGTTAGGGTACCTAGTTGCTAGTTTAAGTAATAGGTACTTAAACCAGCAACTAGGTAGTCGCGATAAATTGTAGCCTTTATATAATAGACAACAGAGATAACAGAGAAAAATGGAGAAGTATCACAACAGCAGTTACCAACCCACCCGACGATCCATGTACACGACCGCCCCGCCATCAGTGTACGGTTAAGAAGAATATAGGAACATAATCTATGGATATATTATTACAAAATAAGCTATAAAATTAACTTTGTAAAACCCATATTTCTATAAACTAGACGAAAATTTAGTTAATCATATATTTGCGAATAATATTTGACAAACGTAAATATTATATGTATTACGTTTGAATGAAGAAGTCGGAGCGTTTATTACGTGTTAGGATAATATTTGCTTTGACCGGGCGTGTGGGAGCAGCAAAGGGTAATACCACAGAATACCGACAGTACAGAAGGCAACTTTAACACTACTTCACTTTAGCGGTGGCATTAATTTATTGCGTAATATGATTTCGGCCAGTTTTTGACACCCTCCCTCTCCTATGTAAGAAAAAACAACGGGTTGCAGTCTGGGAGTGCCGGCAGAAGTGAGAACTTGAACATTAACGTTGTGCATTTTTTAATATTTTAAATTGATTAGGGATTTTTTTTATCAGTATATAGTGCTATAATTTATGTGGTTAAACACAATATTCAAAAGAAGTATTACTTAGGAACGTTTTTTGTAATACATAATCGACTGTGATTTTATTTTCATTTTTTTTCTTGCACCTCTGTACTCGCGCATTTCGAGCGATTTTTAGCCGACTGCGCGACGCAAAGGAGGGTAATGTGTTTATCTATGTACGTATGTGGGATCCTTTGTGTCACTGTATAGACTTTGTATGATTTTGATTTTGATGATTCATACATAAAATTACCGTTTAAAATTTGTTACCAAACGTTTTCATTCAAATGTTTGGTAGTTACAATTATTTTTACGTTTTTACAACTTAGCACTAAAAAGTATTAAATTAAAAAAAATAAAATTAAATTCCAAAATTCCCGCCTGCTTACAAAAAGATGGAAACACTACCTACTAAAGTCCCTCCGACTGCATGATTTAAGGTTTTTTCAAAGAAATCTTACGTAAGAACTGTCAAGAGTAAGAAAAAATAAGATATGGTCGATCCCCCTCACATGGACATGTTTATGTGGCGATGACTATGTGTCCAGTCAGCCAAAAATATTACCATCCTGTGGTTTTAAGTTAATTTGCACGTCATTAACAACAAGGTTGATTTTACCTTGCAATAATATACTGACAGTTATAAAGTTTAATCTTAATGCTATTTTGGATACACAGGAATATTTTTAAACTGATGGGTCACTTTCGGCCTTTTAGACGATTGTACGTGCGCCAAGAGCGTTTTCTATTGTAGATTGTCTTCTGAACTCTCGGTATTCTGTGGTAATATAGACATTAGGAACATGTAGGCACGTACATAACACCTATATATATATATATATATATATGAAGTATATTATATACAGGGCTTTACTGGTATTAAAGTGTGTTTTGGTAAAGTGGAGTTTTGGGTAAAATGATCGTCGTCGTTTGGTTATGTTTACGTAAGCGGATATAATCTGTACCTTTATATATATATATATATATATAAAATTCTTTGTCCTAAGTGAGTGACTGACTGACTGATGGATCAACGCATAGCCTAAACGTAGAGATTTCAGGGCGTATTCTTTATATAACGTAGGCATCCATTTAGAAGGGATTTTTGGAAATTCGTCTCCTAAGGGGGTAAAATAGCGGTTGTTAGTTTGAAGTCTTCGAAATTTTGAATTTGGCTTTTTGGTTTAAAATAATGAAATACATGCTTCAGCGTTTTCGGAAAACCAACCCCTAGGGGGATAAAAAAGGATTGAAGTTTCTTTTAAACTCCGTCAGTTTTAAAGTCAGATCTGCGAAATTTCGTATTTGGCTTTTTGGTTTAAAATAGAGAAACACGTATTTTAATGTTTTTGGAAAATCAACTCTTAAGAGTGTAAAACAGGGGTTGTAAGATGGCATGAAACTCTGTCAGTTTTGAAGTTAGTAGGTACTGTTAAAATTTGTATTTGGCTTCGTGTTTGTAAATAAATACACATGTTTCAGCATTTTGATTGGAAACGAAAATCACTTAACCTATACCCAGAACCTGATTAAAAATTAGGAAATTGTAATTTAGAGATGGTAACACAAGCTTATTGTAAGTTGGTCCTAAACCCACTAGGACGAACAAGTCATGATCGTTGTATTTTTTCATTGAATTTGATTAATTTTATGTAACGGTCATTATCAATAGAACTAAGTATCATCACTAGTCGAACAAAATTAATATTCTGTAGGTGTGCAGACCCGGTCGCGTGAATTTCAGATTTCACATTAAATAAAAAAAAAATCAAATACAACAAACTATGAAACTTACTTTTTCTTCCCGTTTCTATACACTTTTGGCGGTTAAAAGTCAACTTGACATCCAGCCGTATTTTTATTATGTAAATTTAAGAAAACATGTTTTAACGAAAAAGTTTAGGAGCCACTGTCATTTAACATTGCCATATAAAAAAAACAAGTTAAAAAAAAAATCGTTTCATGCGATTCTGGTACCGACTGAGGTCAGTGAATAGAATGGATTATTGAAATATCTACTTATATAATATATAGTATACCTAGGTAGAAGTTACAATATTATTATTATTAAAATTAAATCGCATCCTTTACATTTATACTTAGGTTATTACTTGGAGAGCTAATAAAACTGTATTAAGAATGGCATCTCCATATACCACTTCTAAGCAGCAAATAACATCCATTGATATCTATTTGTCGACGATTCGATTTAGGAATGAACTTGAAAATTCATCCCTATAAATCCATTTGGTTTGTGAAATTCAATTTCACCAACGAGATATTGGCAAACATTCAAGATGCGTTTTTCACAAAAGATAAAGATATTTTTCATCTTTTGTGAAACCCTTAACCTTTTTGGCAAGCGTTATTGGAATACAAAACTAGCTACGTTTTGTTTAAGCTTGTAAATTGATACCTCTTACGTTTTTGTTTTCTTACGAGTACCTAGTACATTTGAAGTAGGTTTACGTAGATAATATTTTTATTATATATGTGCACTAGTTTTTAACAGGCTTGTTCGAAATATGCAAACTCAAACTCTAATCTTTATTTCGTAAAATCAGGTAAATGTTTATAAAATTATGATTGTTTGAAAAAAAAAAACAAAATGAGGTTAGGCGGCAGTTCCAAGTGTAAAGCGCATGAGAAGGAGATTTCTATGCAATTCCTAAGATGCTTTCTCGTCAAACCTAGACATTTATGAAATTCATAATTTTCATTGTAAGTCATCACTTTTATAAGAAATACTTTTACTTTTAATTATTACAATGATATTTGATACTAATATTATAAATGCGAAAGTTTGGATGGATGTTTGTTATTCAATCACGCCACAACGTATAATCGGATCCATTTTTTTTCTTTCGAGATAGTCTATAGACTTTTCCAGAATAATGTCCCCGTGGGATAATTTTGAATTGTGAGTATGGATATTAAAGTCGCGGTACAAAAAGTTGGTGGTAAAAATCTACCATTTTATTCTTTCTAAATAATAATGAGTAAAATAATAATTATTTATTCACTTATGAAGCAAAATACTACACTAGTGAAATTATTGAGTTATGAGTTATTAATACGTACACAATACCTCTCAAACTTAAATCCATCAAGCCATTTAGAGCTCTCTCTCTCTCAAGCTCTAGAGTGTGCTAAAGAAATATACATACTTACACTCGAAAAATATAAACCACCTTTTTGCGCAGTCGGGTAAAAAGAAAAGAAGAATTAATGTATTCAATTACTTTTGCTGCAGACTGTACCTTTTGACATTATGTAATGACAGAGGTGAATGTATAGTAACTTTTCTACAAACACTTCGAACTTGCAATAATTAATTATATTAGCAATTATAATTAAGTTCAAAATTACAAAGTCAAAATGGTTTACTAGCAATAGTCATTGTCTTGACCATTTGTATTATTAAAATTAATGAATTATTGTTGTATGGGAACCAGCATGATTTAATTAATAAATTGAATAGGTTGTATTATTTACAGCTTTCTATGAAATTAGCTGTAAAGACTAATCTACACTGAAACACAACATTATAATTAAGAGCCTACAGTTATTTCGACGTAATTCTACTAATCTATACTAATATTATAAAGCTGAAGAGTTTGTTTGTTTATTGAACGTGATAATCTCAGGAAGTACTGGTTCGAATTGAAAAATTATTTTACTGTTGGATAGCCCATTTATCGAGTAAGGCTATAGGCTTAAAAAATTAATATAGCGGAGCAGCAATGAAATGTTGCAGTTTGGGGAAAATTTACGCAGACGAAGTTGCAGGGGTCAGCTAGTAAGTATTATAAATCCGAAGGTGTATGAGGATCGATAAATATGTAATAAATTAGCAGATGTTTATAAAGCATTTTAAATAGCAATTGTTTTGTCTTTGTTTTTCGTTCCATTTTCAGAATAGTAGAAGACAAAACATCCTCTAGCTAAAATGTTCTTAAAAAGTCTTTTAATTTGGACAGGCTATAAAAACCAAACATAATGCAGGCGAAGCTACGGAGAAAAACTAGAACAAAATGATGAGTTATATTATAACGTGATCTATTTTTTTCAGTAGGTGCTGCACAATTTTCGCTTATATACCTCAGTCCTTACTTCTCTTTTTATTTTGACCAACTGAACGCCCTGGTGCATTTCTACTAAATACAAAACTGTAAAACTAGGAGTAAAAAAATACACTAAAATGCCATCTAAATTAACAAAATTATCAGTGATCTGGTTCATTACCGCTTGTTCTACTACATCGTTCTACGGTAGAACTAGGGGATGTTTTTTCCCAGGGTTCGAAGAAGTAGGTACAAACGTTAACCAAACAATTACTAACACAACAAAAAAAAAACAGTCAAATTCGTCACACCGTTCTTAAGAGATGAACCTTTGAATGCGGCTATCGATTTTTATTTTTATAGAAGACATGGTTTTGTTAGAATTTTAATGTACTTAATACTTTGTGAATCGATGTTTCTACGTCCTCGCCATCGCGTCGACGCTTTACGCTCGTTTGTATATTGATCCAATGTTATTAAATGTCAGGTTGAATAGCCCAGTAGCCTATGAATTTGAACTATTAAAGGTCATCACATCACCATTCATAAGAATTTTATTATTGTTTTACAACAGTCTGACGTACAATGTTTTGTAATCACAACTTCACTTTTTGTGTTCCAAAAATCATAAGAGTCTGAATCCTATTTTCTTAAATATCAAATAAAACAGATTTTATGTTGTTTAAAACATTCAAGACGGAGATATCTTACTTGTAAGTCGAAAGACGCCATAAAACATCGATGTTTAACCCGCTTTAAAATCAAAGCTACAAACTGAAATCAAAATAAGAATACGGAAGACTAAAGTCTAACTTAGCTAGGTCGGCTTCGTGACCTTGGCCGGCATTGACCTTGAGTATTGGTATCACTGTTGTTCCGCATAGATGTGAAGAGAGCAGACAATCTGAACTTTTGACTCATCTTTTAAAAAAGTAGGTATATAAGAATAGATTGATAGTGTTGACGGATGAAGACAAGCGTTGTCATGGCGAAATATCGTGAAAATAATGGCAATGTAATATTATGTTTTTATTCTCCAAAGTATTAAATTCCCGTATCAATGTATAAAATACGTAGGTTTAAAATAATAATAATATACACTCACTTAAAAGTGTACTCAGATAAAATATGTTCTAAAATAATTTTGGCATATTAAAATGAACCATTAGGGCTTCAATTCTTTGCCAAGACGCGCAAAAATAAAACATTAGTTTATTATTGCATTCTCTTTGTCAAATTGAAAAAAAAACCATCCATACCTACTGAAAACAAATCAATAAAATTCGTTGCATACATAGGCATTTATATTATAACTCTATAAAAATCGAATTGTTGAATAAATAAGTTTATTTAATTAGGTGGAGGCTTTCAAGTGAATTTAGTTCAACAACGCCATTGAATTCTTTAAAAACTCCAAAGCTTTCCCGTAAGTGGGGACTAGGAGCGCAAGCATTCAGCCTAAACCAACTTTCAAGCAAATCAACCCCCGTCACTATATAAACAGCCGAATTTCTGGTTGTGTCAACAAATTATTCGACAAGTGTCATCGAGGCATCGCCTGAACGGCGGCCATTGCTGACTCGTTTTCGGGAGGTCATTGTGCGCTCGGTGTGACGTCACCGATGACCTTGACGCGTTCGCGGCAAACCTCCCGCCTCCCGCGCGCCTGCGCTCCGCCCTCAATGCACGCATGAAAAATATATCTGTCAAAATGCGAATGTTTACTGCGCGCACCGCTTTATTATGCGAACAGTTTTTTACAACTTGTTTAATGTTATTTTCTTTTTTGTTATCTTAAGTGATTGTAGGCATAGACAACCGAAAATTAGTCGTATTTATTAATTACACGCGTATATTTTAAATATGATACACGTTTAGCTCAAGTAATTGAGTATAATGGGCAATATGGAATAGGGAGGTAACTAACTAAAATATTGTGTTTTATGCCTTTGATGTTTGTAGCTTTTATTAAAGCGATATTTGTAATTATCACTTTCATATTCTGACAACTGGTATGGTTTCCCACGAGGGTAGGTCGGTGACCTATGAAAATACTAGCAAGTAATGACATAGGTGAAGTTATGCTGTAGCTGCCATAATGTATGTCTCCGGTTTGGGGTTCCGTAGCCAAAGTGTCAAAAACCCTTATATTTATTGCCGAAAAAGTGCCCTTTTCAAAAAAAGGGTGTTTGCCATGAACATACGCTCTTCTGTTGGTGCAATTTTTTACATCGTATATTTCAAAACAACGGCTGCGGAACTGAGCATGGTCCGACACGCTTCTGCCCGATTTTTTGTGTCCTCCTAATGTAACCACAGCAGCTAATCTCAGCGGACTAGTCAACAGGAGACATTATTCTCTCCTATTAGATCTGCTCATAAATGCTAAAACATAGAACACAGTACGCCACGATTATGAAAGCTTTTCATTTCATTCTATAGCAGCCAAATCGAAGAAAGCACGAACTTTGTGGTTTTTAGCTAACTATTGAGTATCAATTCTTCCCAAGAACTTAACGTTATCATACGATCACCAGTATCGTTAAACATAAATACAAGAAGATAGAGTACACGGCATTAGAAAGTTGCAGTATAAGCCTTGAAAAACACGCGGCGCACAAAATACCAAAATTAATATGAGGCCTATGTAACATTGGGAAATTTTGTAATCAAAATATTAGTACCTACTTGTGGCCATGATTTTGGGTAAATCTAATGATATGATAACAAAATATTGACATGTTCCTTACTCAGAGTGAGGAACGCCTGACATTTCAATGAATTACTCAATTTCGGTCCTCCATATAAACACGTAAAAATGTGGAAGTGTTTGACATTTTCGTGGTTTTCAAAACCATGCCAGTTTTTTACAAATAACTTTTGAGTAATGTCAAATACAAAAAGGATTTCACAAATGATTAAACTATGCTATACCTACAGTGATAAAACTTCCTAGTATACAATTTCCTGAGTGTGATTGATACAGACTAATAGTAATATAAATGTTGATAAACTTTCGCGATTTGTACACATTATGAAAATATATATATTACGGGTCTTAATCGCGTCTACCCGTGACCACGGCCGTTGCAATACGGTCGAAACGTCGGGCAATAAACAAGGTAATAGTAATATATTATTCCATTGATATTTAAGACAAAAAAGACATAACAGATACTCTCTTAATAATAAAAATAGTAACCTCAGAGCCACAGGTAAATAAAATACATTGTAACGGCACTAAACTAATTTTAACCAGTGTTCGTAGAAAAATATATTGCTGGGTCTTTAGAAGAAATTTTAGCACCTAGATAGAGAACCTTATAATATAGTTTTTCCTCAAGTCATTGGACTAGAATGACACATGGGTGGTAACTTCACAACATAGTATAAAACAAAGTCGCTTTCTTTGTCCCGATATCCCTATGTATGCTTAAATCTTTAAAACTACGCAACGGATTTTGATGCGGTTTTTTTTAATAGATAGAGTGATTGAAGAGGAAGGTTTATATGTATAATAACAGAGCGGGCCGCTAGTTATTTATAAAAGCAAAACCTAAGCGCTCAAAACGATGAGTAAGATGACATGTGGTTTTTACAAAGGTGGTGAAAAAGCCGCTGGTTTTAGTTAAGTTCAATGAAAATCTATTCAGTAGTTTCGCCTACAGCGTAAACTATAGCCATATATCACGTATCACAGGGTTTCTTGGGGCACATTAGGTTCTACGAGATAATAAATTATGATGTTGAAATACTTGAACCTATTAACAAAAAACTGAAATTTCTGTTTCGTTTTAAGAATAACAATATTTTGTTATTGTTTGTATATAATGTAAAAAAAATAATTGTAATTCTATTTTTGTTATTTTAACTTATTAATTTAATAATAAATAAGTTATTGTGTACAAAATTGGATGTAAATATTGTAATAATGTAGGCGTTTCTGAAAGTCACGTGCATCGGATTTCGTGTTAGGTTAAAGATCACATCTGTCTATAAGGTTTCGTGCAGACGAGGCGACCGATCGGCGCGTTTATGAAAATAAAAATATACTTATTTATAAGACTAATAAATGTGTTAAACTATGGTAGCCATTTAATTTTTTACAATGGCAACAAATTGACCAGGTTGTCTGGATCAGTGGAGAATGTTAGGTCATCATCATTATACAATCATTGCAATTTCATCGGTTCTGAACGTGTATGAAATTTTTTTATTTTTTTTGTTAAACAACAAGTGAGTGCTCATTAAATTTTCGTAGTTCATAGTTAACACTTTCACTAATATTGTAAATGTGGTTGTTGTTCTGACGTTGTTGCATTTTCACACAAAAACTACTAAACAGAATTTGATAAAACTTTATAGTTTTTCGTTTATATATAAGAATGGTACATAGCTTATTAAATCAAAAATAACGCTAGTTAAAGTGCAGGGACAGCAGGCTATCAGTAACATAAATATCAGTTAACCTTTTTTCTCGTTACAAGAATGTCCAACCACTCAATTTTTATAGATAAATCGCTCATATAAACATCGGTCTATTAACACCAAAATAAAATCCCAAAAGTAATATAACATAACTTATTACTTATTTCGGAAGAACAATTTCCATCTAACAGTGTTGTGTAGTATGGTTACACGAGGCTAGGCCCCAGGGTATTGTGATTAATTAGCAATTAGTCGTATAGTAAACTCGGGTGATTCAACTGTCTGACATTACGCGCCCTTGGCGAGCCGTCCTCTTCTAACTTAAACCTAGGGCTGCCTCCACTAATCTGTACAGTCGACAGCTGCTAACTAAGCAGTTTCTATAATTCTAATAAGTTATTCGAATCACTTAGTTGCAGAATTTTATGAAGTAGATTTTCCCACGACTTCTTGATTTTAATTGCAATGTTGTAGGCCTGCGATACACTCTTTTAGGGATTAAATTTAACTATTAGCTGCTAGTCATGTCACTATACTAAGTGCCAACGACCCAATCCATTCGGTTGAGCTGTGTTGTAATAGCCCAACCAGTAATCAGTTATGGTTTCCGTAATGCTTCATAATTGGGTATTTGAATGTGAAGCCAAATTATTATCTTTTTATGAAACGTCAAAACGATTCGCTCTGTAAAGATTTGTATGCAATGTAACATTATGCCGTCATTATGTTCTGGTATCATATCATTTACTTTTAGTATTTATTTTAATGATTATAAATACTAAAAATATGTCAAATTGTAGACAATCATTTTTTTTTTCAGATTATTTAAATGCGTAATATTACCCGTTTAATTGTTATTGACTGATTTCACTTTCAAATAGACAATTGGTGACTCTGCGTATGTTCTAATACCAGAGCCCAACCGTAAAATAATATCAATTGAAAACAAAAATAGACTCTTCATATTTGACATTGTGACAACCCTATATAAGGCTAGCGTCACACTCGGCGGTCAACCGTGTTATTCGATATTTCTATATTGATAAATGTCAAACTGCATGTCATTGAGGCCATAGAAAATCAAAAAAAAAATATTCTGTTGGCACGATACTTAATGTTAATGCGTAGTTTTTGTTCAATGAATCGAATATTTCCGGCACATAGTGACCTTAAGCTTTCCACAGACGAGATTAAGATAGATGACTAATATCTATTGGGCAGCAACCGGTTGTAATGGTATAACACCGTTTCATTACATTGAATATAGTGTAGTTAATAGATATACATTACAAAATAAATTCTCAGAAATATCGTCCCTACGTCAATGATGTTGCTATGAATATTTTTAAACTGATCTAACACGATTAATATTGTATTAATGAACTATTAATTTGGATTTATACTTTACAAAAAAGGAAAATATGTTGATATTCAACATTTACTTCATCACCGAATCTTTAACTTATATTATGTCCAATATCGATGTGAAATGTTTACTAACAAAGTTGCTTAGCGACTACCTTTAAAAGTATTACAAAGATAGGTTCAGAAAAAACCGGGCAAGAACATGTCGGACCATGCTCAGTGTAGGGTTCTACAGCCTTGTTTAACTGCATCAGCAGAAGAGCGTATGTTCTTGGCACTTACGCCCTTTTGTCGAGAAACGCAGTTTATCGGCAATAACTCAATGACAACAACAATTATTTATTCTGGACAAATTCTTTATACTATTATGTGCTGTAAAATCATAATAAGAACTGAGTGAAATACCGTTGTTATTTTAATTAAAATTTAGGTGACGTCATTAACCTACACTATGCTTTGTTATTAAACATATTACATCGTGCGTGTGCTTTGGTATAGTGCATGTTTCACGGCGTTTTAGATTACCAGTGAAACTTGCACTAAATTATAGCAATTATAGCGAATCATTTGACTTGAGGCAAAAGTGCGCGAAGTGTGATTCCACCATAACTAATAATTTCTATTTTAATACGTAGATTGCAAAAGTAATATCAAAGTTCTTTTTAGAAAATTGTACTTCAGAAGAAGTATTTAAAAGTTTTTAATTTTAGGCCCTATTGACTTGAAAAAATTTAATTATGTCATCATTATAAAAGTTTGTAGGTATATATTTTAACTAAAGGCTCACGGTACTGTCAATAAACTTTAAGAGTAGGTACAGTAGAAAAGTTTAATAAATTCGGATGGTAACGCACACGTAAACATGATTCACTAACACGAAATCTCGGAACACCTTGGAACAAAAGTTTTATGATCAAGAGGGATCTATCAATACTTGCATTGCTCAAATGAAGTACGCATGGGTACTACCCAGGATCTTTTTTCGGTATTCTCGTAATTTCGGAGGGGGTTTTAGGTGATACAATTGACAAACACCGGTCAAATAATAATAATAAAGAGATTATTGATATCTTGAGACAACTCACACAACGCTATCTGATCCCAAACTAAGCTGAGCTTGTACTATGGAAAGCAGACAACTGATAAACATACTTATGTATTTAAAAATACATATATATATTAAAGACTTTAATATGTATGTATTTTGAAATATATAAGTATGTTTATCAGTTGTCTGGTTTCCATAGTAAGTACAAGCTCGTTGGTTCAATCCCCACGCAGGATAAAACTTTGTGTGTTTGTTTGGGTGTAATTTATCTTTAATTTAAAGATAAATTACACCCAGACACAGAATAAACTATCATGCTCATCACAGAAAATTTTATCCTGGGTGGAGATCGAACTCACGACCTCCAGCTCAAAAGTCAGGGTCAATAACGACTAGAAAAAAATAGAACTATGTACCCACCATTTTGCAGTTTCAGGGAGGGAGGGGGGTGGGGTGTTGAAGCCTAAACCCTCCCCCCCCCCCCGGGGTACACTCATGGGTACGTATGTTTTTTTTTGTACTCTGTTTTGTGATGTGGTAAAATATATCTAGCTAGGCGAGTACGTAATAGTAGGTAATTTTAATAATTAGAAATGTAAATTAAACTCACCGTTTATCAAAGCAAACCCGTCGGAAGCGTTGGTTGATATCGTCAGGATAACACTGTACCTGCAAGCAAATAAACACATAATTATTATATGGAATTAACTCAAAGACTTACGCTATTTAAATACGACTGCTGAGATAAGTTGATTTTTCATCCTACTAATATAAACATTTCAAAAGTATGTAAGACAAGATGGATTGATAGATGTTTTTTTTTTCTTTCTTCCAATACTAACGCGGACGAAGTCACCGGGGAAGCTAGTTAAAGTCTAAATTTGTGTGATACATATTATGATAATTGGATCATCCTAAGTTGTATATGTATTAAAATATCAGATACAAAGTAAGTCGATTTTATCAATACCTACAAAATTTAAATTTGTGCGTCAAATACACTCATTTCCAAATATTTCATTAAACAGTTCTTGCGGCAACAGCAGTAGGTCTATACCGAATGAGACGTCACAAAAATAAAATTCTCCTTATTATCTAGTTACTTTTATTTTTCTATATTCATAGTCATAGTCATAGTTATTTATTGCTAAGGAAGGATTCCTTAGCAATAAATACATTATAGTTTAATAAATTTAGGAACATAAATAAAAATAGTCAATAGAATACAGGTCATGCTAATTCATTAAGATTACGAATGAATCATAGAAAAACGTAAACAACAAAAATTAATAATAATAATGTCAACAAACGAATTACATAGAATAGTGCAATGTCAATAAAACAGAAAAAAAATAAAAAAAATATTCTGATACAAATCAAGAATTTTATAGTAATTCCTTTTCTGGACTTCGTGCTTGCAGTAGTAGGTACATAATACATTGTTCCGAGTATAATAAGCTTTCGGGTTAAAGATTGTTTATTCTCAAAAAGAACAGATACAGTTCACTTATACCTATTGAAATTTACAAAAAAAAAAATGTGTTCTATAAAAATCAATTTGAGTTTGCAATATTACGGTATAAAAGTATATTATCAATTCTTGGTGACATATTCTAATAAACGCTTTTTATACATAAGTAAGGCTATTTGTTACCTCATCTGGCAATTTGTTATACAGTGGTGCACCTTCATATAGTAAATTCTTCTTTCCATAGTTAGTTCTGGGTTTTGGTAGTTGCAATTTGTGTCGTCGTTGTGTGTGGCAGGGGTGTGATTTGTTTTTTAAATTCCTTTCACAGCGATTTTGTCCATGTTCTGATTTTTAAATCCTGTGTGTTGTTCTGATGCATCTTCTTTTCTATGCTTACGAAATGGATCATTTACAGGGGTTTTTCCGTGTACCACCAGTCGTTCCACAAATGTATCTCGGCGTTTAGCTTCAGTAGTTTTTGCGTAAAACATCATTTAATATTATAAAGCTAAAGAGATTGTTTGTTGGTTTGAACGCGATAATCTCAGGTATTACTGGTTCGAATTGGAAAATTATTTTGACTGCCTCTGTGGCGCAGTGGCAGTGTATCCGGCTGATAGGCAAGAGGTCGTGGGTTCGATCTCCACTCAGGATAAAACTTTGTGTGATGAGCACGATGGTTTATTCTGTGTCTGGGTGTTATTTATCTATAATATGTATAAATTTAGAAATATATAAATACTAGCTTTCGCCCGCGGCTCCGCCCGCGTGGATGTCGGTTATCGCGATAAAAACTATCCTATGTCCTTCCTCGGGACTCAAACCATCTCCATGCCAAATTTCATCTAAATCGGTTCAGTAGTTTGAGCGTGAAAGCGTAACAGACAGACAGACAGACAGAGTTACTTTCACATTTATAATATTAGTATGGATATTTATCGGTTGTCTAGTTTCCATAGTACAAGCTCTGCTTAGTTTGGGATCAGATAGCGTTGTGTGAGTTGTCCCAAGATATCATTATTTTACTTTGTTAGATAGCCCATTTTTTTAGGAAGGTTATAATCTTTATTACAACACACTACAACCAATAGGCGAGGAGCAGCAATGAAAAAGGTTGCAAAATGGGAAATAATTACGTAGATGAAGTTGCGCAAGTTTAGTTTATAATATTAGTAGAATATGTAAGGCTTTGATGTTAATTCTTAACTTGGACTTATTTCTTGCTCTAACGATCTATTAGCTTCACAGTTTACACCGATTGCTTTTCTCAGGGTGACTGAACTACGATTGCGTAAGCACACAGCGCTCAAACGATTAAGCTGCATAATTAAAAGCCTTTTAATTCAAATTTGATTTCTCAGTTCTGGTTACAACTGTATAGTTGTCACGAGTCAATACTTTAAATGTTAAGTAACAAGCTAGGGAATGCCGTTGAGAAAATCATAAAAGGTTTCTCTTTGAAACCGTCTTGATTTGCATTAGGAACTAAAGAATCATCTAGAAGATTAGGCTTGTCAAGTAAAATATCTATAACTACATAAATGTCTGAAGTATTAGGATCTGTTGGAATTAAAACAAAATTCAAAGCATTTTCAAAAATTATACAGCGTTTTTTAATCTCAACTTTATTAAGTGTTTCTGTTTCCGTTTGTAGTATCATTGTAAACCGATGAATGGATTTGGATAAAGCTAGTTTCATCGGGTCAGTTTTTAGCATTGTTTGACCAAAATCTGTTCAGGCGTTTTGAAGATATTCATTTTTTGGCTCACATTTCGGTTATAATTTAATGTTAAGTAGGTAACTCGTTACGTCACCAAACGTGCCGTGATTTACTCCTAATGAAATATAAAAATTTAAATAATAATAATAATATCTTGGGACAACTCACACAATGCTATCTGATCTCAAACTAAGCAGAGCTTGTACTATGGAAACCAGGCAACTGATAAACATACTTATATATTTCTAAATACATACATATTATAGATAAATAACACCCAGACACAGAATAAACCATTGTGCTTATCACACAAAGTTTTATCCTGGGTGGGAATCGAACCCACGACCTCGTGCGTAGCAGTCGGATACATTCCCACCGCGCCACAGAGGCTGTCAAATATTTCAAATATTTGGAAAACATGGAATGAGCATGTTTAGGGACCATTCAGAATGGTTACTTACAGCTTTAACGTAACAGAATGGTTACGTTAAAGCTTGAATTGAAAAGGATACCTATATTTTTGCGATATAGAACTTATTATAAAGCTTGCATCAAAAAAGGTATTTCCTAATTTTGCGAGATCTTTGCTCTTGGGACTTTGATGAATTTAGAAGGTCAAAGGTTTAAGTGAAAATTTCAGATTTTTATCAGATTTATCTTATAACAAAGTATCATGAAAACCCGTTTAGAAGATTTTTACTTTTTGACCCAACAGCGGTGATATTTAATGTATTATCTCTTTTTGGGGAGAGTTACAGCTGTTGTACAAAAAGCTCAACAGTTATTTATGGAACATGCCAATCATAAACTTCCACAGCACTTCATTTTCCTACAATCTAAAATTGTACTTATTACCTACGCCTGGTAGCCGGAGCCGGATTGTAATCGGAACGTGTGAAAAGGACCTACTTTTAACACGTTCCGCTTTCAATCCGGTCGGGCGCCTGGTACCCATCGTGAATGTATCGCGACCGGACAGGATGGACGCCGGAACATGTGAGAGCTACGTACATAGCCATACATTACGCGCCGGGTACCCGCGCCGGGCCGGATTGAAACCGGAAAGTGTGAACAGGACCTAACTGTTAAAATATAACTGTCACGTAACGTTCAAAAGCTCTTTGGCGCGAGGCGTAGTGAGAAATGAGAATATTTGTTTTTTATCATGAAGGCTTAATACAAATGGAGACCGTATACATTTGTAAATATGAAGATATTTTTTTTTTCTTTTTCTTCTTCTCACAAAAGTTTTAAAACAATTTGAAAATAATGACTGCGAGATTTTATTGCCTTGTTATTTTCTCCGACTTTATCTATTGCTTGCGAACAGGCATTTCCGCTTTACCTACTGCTTGCGAACAGGCAATACATGTCATGTAGAATCATTTAATAGTGAAAAATGACTTTTTACTATTGCTTGTGAACAGGCATTACATGTCATGTAGAATCATTTAATAGTGAAAAATGACTTTTTACTATTGCTTGTGAACAGGCATTACATGTCATGTAGAATCATTTAATAGTGAAAAATGACTTTTTACTATTGCTTGTGAACAGGCATTACATGTCATGTAGAATCATTCAATACTGAAAAATGACTTTTCACTATTGCTTGTGAACAGGCATTACATGTCATGTAGAACCATGACTTTTCACAAGTGTAGTATTTTGCTTATAGTGGCGGATAGAACAACAAATTGTTCTCGGCTTTATTCATTTTGTGGACTCCAGTTAGATACTTTTTATTATGTTTGCACATAATTAAAATAGTATTTGACCTTGAAAATTTACTTTGGAAGGATTGTTAAAAAAAGAGGGGTAAGTAAAACGTACAAGTCATAAGTCCTGGGGTACTTTAGAAACAATCAATTCACGGAAGCAAAGTACACTCGGACTCGGAATAACAATTTGTGGATCATACAAAGTGGTGTCACGTGTGGGAATCGAGCCCACGACCTCTTGCACGACACTCCCACCGCACCACCGAAGCAGTCTCTTTCTACGATGTCACAACGGCTGAGACAAGAAATATTTTCCTTTTACGACATTGACAAGAAAGAGATAGAAAATGTGAAAGGACAGAATCGTTTTAAGTAAATATGCAGAATGGGTTCTCCATTTACATATACGTTGATGTTTTCAATTCAATATATTTGGTGTTGATTCGCCATTTTCTTGTGTTTACGAAGCGTAGAACGTCGATATGGGATAAAAAGAAGACATCAAATCAATTTCAAGGTCATTGAACTGTATAAAATGATTTTCAATTCACACTAGCGTTTCAAAACTCCGGGCTTTATTGATTCAAAAATGCCTGAAAGAGTTTTCTCTACGATATATTAGACAGACTGAATTGATACAGAATGAAATTTGTTTACGAGATTATATTGGCCAAAATACAGAGACTACAGAAAGTAAACTACATTCGTATCGCGCTTGACTATTCGGACCACTTTTTCTGGAGTCGTTCCGAGATTCCGTGTCTGTGAACAATGTGAGTGTGCATCACGGGGGAACATTTAATTTGTTCGGGGGCGATGTGGTACAATTATATTTTGGGACAACTCACACAACGCGATCTGATCCCAAACTAGGCAGTACCTGTTCTATGGCAACCAGACAACTGAAAAACCTACTTATATATATATCTAAATACTTACATATTGTCGATAAATGACAGCCAGACACAGAATTCTTCCACCAGCCGTAGTGCTCTTTCAACCCCCTCCTCCCTAACGTATTCAAAAGTGGGGCAACTATCCCACTGGGGTATCTATCCGGGTTTTAACCTTTAGATAAATTACACGCAGACACAGAATAAACCATAGTGCTCATCACACAAAGTTTTATCCTGGGTGGGGATTGGACCCACGACCTCCGGCTGAGTTGTCAGTGTGTGTCACTAGTGTCACTAACCACTACCTAACCACTAGACCAACAGGCCAGTCATTGACTAAACACTGAAACACCAAATATGCACTATATACACACCGTTTTGTAATTCCAGGGGGTGTGGTCGAACCCCAAACTCCGCCCAAGGTACAACCACGGTGTGCGTTATTGAGGCATGTTTGAATGAAGGTTACTTTCTGTACTCTCAGCATTTTGTGATATTTGGGAGTTAATTTACTTGAACTTTATGCAGTATAATAAAAAATCGAGTTTGATTCTATAATCGGTTTGGGATTTGATATTTGATGTTAATAACGTATACAAGTGTGATAATAAAAAGTTATGACTTAAGACGAATGACTCTATTTACTATGTACTTAAAGCCTTAAGCCCAAATGTACGCGTAGACTCTGAAGGAATTTTATGAGATCAAGGTAATGCTTGGTAGTTAAACAGCTACGATTCGGAAGATTATGTGAAAATAAGGTACGTACTTATTGAATAGAAGACGACCTTGAATTCAGAAAATTCTGGTGTGTCGTTAGCTTTCATATACGTAGTATGAAATAGTAAGCTTAGATTTAGAAAGCGTACTTAGTGTATGTTTAGAAGCAATAGGTAACTTTTATATGGAAGTGTGAAGGGCAAGGCTTTACAACCCTCCGAAACAATGGAGAGGATCCTTCAAACAATTTGGTTGTTGTAAGTTGGGAACTTGTTTATGTTGCTAGCAACAGCTAACGCGATTCAGGGTTAAAACCACAGAAGAATCAAAAAACGTCCACAGTCAAGACAGCACCCATTTCCTGGTACGAGACGAGCTCGAGTGGTGACGTCTGTCAGGAAAGTTTGGAAGGATAAAACCGACGCGCCAACGCCAAATAAGCTGGGATAAGGTCAGGAAGATGTTACGTTGAGAAGACTACCTATGTTCGTATGAGTACTTACAATTACGAACGTTAACATTTTCATACTCTTGACTATTGTCGCATCAGCCGCGCGCGGCTGCTATAGGCCGCGGTGCACGGAATGCTTTAAACGCGTTAATAAAACTCGCATTACTCGTATTGTTGATTGGTTCAGTACTAATGTCAAGGCATTCACATGATAAGATTTAGAGGTTCCTGACTCAGTGGCGAAGGAGCAGATTCAGATATCAACGAAGTTACGCAACAATAACCCGTGTCGATGGACCGACACGGGTTATTGTTGCGTAACTTCGTTGATATCTGAATCTGCTGACCATTTTAGAAAAATGTCACACCAATCAATGCCTCCAATAGCACAATAAGCCATCAATCCTGTGCACAAATGGGCTATCATTCATACCATACCATCGGGCTATAAGAGTCAAGGAATAGAGAATGCACATGTGTCTGCACACACTCTTGTACACTAAGTATAATATCTCCTGAGGTGATTAGTCTGTGATGAGATTGGTCTCCGTAGTCAACATCGGTTTGGACACCACTATTCATCACTATTGTTGTCGTTATCAGCCCGTATCAGTCCACTGCTGGACATAGGCCTCATCTTATTTTCACCACTATTATTATTGTAAAAATGGTTGTCCGTAAATAATAGTAATAGTAATTTTACGCGATAACATTGATGACATTGTAATAATCACGTAATGTGCAACCATGCAGGTTGAGTGCCAATTGTATCGCATGTCGCTGCAATCGCCAGTGACAGCTTTAGTTCCAATTGTATCGCATATCGCTGAAATGCCACTATAATAAACAATGGCCGATCGTGTCTCTCTATCGCTTGTTCCGCGCTTTCGCCTACACGTGGAACGTGACACTTTTTTGTGCGTGCAGCCGGCGTTTATCGATTTATAAGACGTCATCACGTCAGTATGATAATGTTTACCACTTACTTTAAAAGCTTGTTCTCAAATTGTTTTATATAACGCATTTTTTGAAGACATAACATCTGCATCAGGCGATTGTGAAACGAAAAATTACAATATTTAATGCGACATTTAATATTAAAACATCCAAATCACGCCGTTTCCTTATTAACAAGACGTTCTCTGTGTGAATAATTAGTAGATAATATACATAACACGCGACATGTTGAAAACAAAAGTAGAAGCCTTTATTATGTTAATTGGAATCGTGCCTTTCAATTTCGGTAGAGTATTAAAGAGAAGTCTGCAACGAGTTGTGAATACAGACTTATAAGAAAACAATTATATATCGGAGCAACGACTTTCCGTTTTCTTCTTCAAGGTCTATTTATGTTTTAATGAATACGTATTGTCGACAACAATTTAGTTTTGATTGGTTGTAATTTTCTAAAGATTAATTTTGATTATGTAGTTCGCAAGAAGCGGAATTATTTATATTGATTTGCGTCGTATGATTTTTGTACATGTCTATAAATATTTTTTCTTCATGAAGGATACCCTATAATATATATAGACTTTTGAAAATGTCTTGTAATGTTAGTCCGCAATTTAGTGTTCAAGAATAATAACGAAAACTAAATAACTGACTATAGAAAAACAAAATAACTGACTAAAGAAAATTATGACAAGATGAATTTTTATTTCATACAAATTCGTAAGCAGCTTACCTGTAAATGGTGTTGACGTTTCATAAAAAAATACTGGAATTTAACTGCTATCTTTACTTTATTACTATACTTTAGTAAATGAAAATACACGTTACATTACAAAATCGTATAGGTAAATAAAATAGGTAGGTACACGGGTACATTACGTAGCATATAACACAAAGAGATTTTTTCATGATGAAAAACTTTCATAAGGCTTCATATAAGTAGGCAAACGGCTGACTAGACAAAGAATAAAACGAAAGTACCCTTTGTTCATAAACTTTAAATAGAGTAATTTTTCAGGCATTGCGGTCTATTATTTAGCTTTTACTGAGTACTTCTTGCTGCTATGTGTATATCGGCTATATTACAATATAGCCGATATACACAGCAGCAAGAAGTACTCAGTAAAAGCGTTAGTTTTTCAGTAAAATTAATGTTTTTCTAATTTGCGATTTTCACCTTTATCGGCTACTGCTTGAGTATTTTTTTTTGTACGCTGTTTTATACAGGGTGTAACAGAAGGTGTGGTCAAATTTCAGCAGCGGATAGGGTATGTTATCAGTATTGCACCTACCATGGTGCCATAGCTGGTTACGTTATTATTATAATTTTATGTCAAAATTCAGTAGTAAAAAGCATATAGCATAAGAATTATACCTCTCCTGGTACAAAATTCGATTGGATTATTATGGCATAAAACTTCTTAAGTCATACTTTTTTTAATTAATAACTTTTTCATTCATAAATAAACAAATAAAAAAATAGTAAATATTTTTGTAGGGTACTCTGATTTTGATAAAATTAGGTATATGCACTCAGTATCATGGGCACATACCAACCCTTGAATGTGACCACTCCTTTCTGTTACATCCTGTATAATAATATATTGTTTATTCCTCTCAAAAAGGTACATTAATATATTCTTATATTAAGAAACGTAAGATCTAAGTACCCTAGTGAGAGCTGTAGTCATTACCAGGTACGAAACATGTGTGACAGATCTCCAGGCTCACACTTCGGATGATAATAGTACAATTTAATTTGATATTGTAACGAAATAGATCACATAACGTGGCCACATAATATAGGTATAATTTATAAACAAACGGGCTAGTGCATGTCAGGCCACACGCAATTTAGGGTTCCGTAGTCCCCCATCCGAATAATGCGGTTTAAGAAGTGGGTTTTCTGTTGTTTTTGTTTTATACTACTAACAACGTTAGTATTTTTCAATGGAATCTGTACGAAAATTTAGTTACTTTTTACTTGGTCTGCTGTTACTGGTTAAGTTGTAACTTAGCTGTGATAGTTTTCCTTTTAATTTCACTGTATATACTACTACCGAGTTTTTTTTCACATACCCAACATCAAACATATAGCGGGAAGTGGGAGGGGGGACACTTGACTCTAACAAATATTTATTACAAACGGATCCCTAAATCGAAAAATGTTTACTTTCTTCTTTACAACCCCTTAACAATTTAAAAGATCTATCTAATGATACCCCACACGACAGGTAGGTGAGAAATAAAAATCACATCCCTACTTTACATATAGGTGAGGTACCCTAAAATTTTTATTTTTAAAATTTTATGTCACATTATGTAATATGTGAATCCATTACAGCTTTCTAGTACTAACAGTCTCTGAGCTGCCACTGAATGCCGTACAGAATTAAAGCTTCATACACAGACGCGAAGAACAAGACGGGCCAGAGACAGAGCGAGTGCCAAGCTCATACGCTTGTTTGTGCGCGTGTGAATGTAGGTACCTATAGAAGTCGTTATACGTATACATGAGCGTTCCTTGTGTACTCTCTTTATTTTGGGGTACAACTGTCGCTGCAATTGCCATTCGCTGTTGCTTAGCAACCGATCAGTAACGTCACTTTTTTAGACGATTTTTCGTACGTGCACCACCCGTTACCCGTCGAAAACAAAACGTGATTATTATCCGGATATATTTAAAATACTGAAGAACATAATATCCTATGCGCGTTAAAGTACCTAAAGCCACTGGGTAAAAACACATTAGTAGATTGGAAAACTTTGTAAATTACGATTCATATCCAAGATAATATATGTTTTAAGTAAACTCGCGGATGATAAATGTATCCCCATCTTTACTTTCGCTATTTTCTGAGGTGATTTATAACTGGTTTAAAACTGCGTTTCAAAGGCGTTAATATTATAATTACTAGCTTTCGTTCGCGGCTCCGCTCGTGTGGGACTCGGTTAATGCAATAAAAAGTACCCTATGTCCTTTCTCGGGACTCAAACTGTCACTATACCTATCGATAATATATCATATAAATCGGTGCAGCGGTTCAAGCGTGAAACGTAACAAACAGACAGACAGAATTACTTTCACATTTATAATTTTAGTTTAAGCTAAAAACCGACTAAGTTCTAGTCGGATTTGCAAACGAAAGTTTCCTTATCACTACGTACTTTGAAGTCCTAATAATATGTTTTTGTCATAACGGTCTTCCTACCTACATACTAAATTAGAATGTGAGTATGTATAAATGTAAGTTGGTGGCTCTTTTACTTAAAACTCCTGAGCGGATTTTGATGTAATTTTACAGTAAAGTAGTTTAGCTGGAAATAAAAAAATCGTTAAACAAACCAGGAATAAGAAGAACCATCTCAATTAACTAAACTAGATTTCTTATAAAAACACAAATCGTATCCAAATTCGTCCATCCGTTTGGACGCTGTAATGCCCCCGCTAGACACACGATTTTAAATAAATGATTGGTCAGAAAATAAATAAATAATTATTTTTTTGCCAATACTACAGATAAACAAACACATCGATACACAGATACACACGTTTAACTTATATTAGGGTTGTGTGTGTCAGTATCTACAATAAACCATGGCAAACTATCTACTAAAAAGCCTGAATATTAGATTTTTTTTAGAAATAAGCTGTACGCATGGCTAAATAAAGCCAATTTTTATAGTTTAAAAGAGTATCTGAACAAAAAAGTTGACGACTTTGTATATTTTTAAAGATTTTTTGCATGCTTTACTGTAGCAAAACATGTTTGTACCTATTTTATTTGTATCATGTTTTAGGCATTTTTTTTTTCAAATGATAACTAGCAATTTGGGATTGAGTTTTACATTACTAGCAATCTTGTTAACCCCTCCAGCTAAGCTCAAAGGCTTGTGTTAGGAGTGGGTTCACGTCGGTAGTATAATGGGCAGGATTCGAACCCACGATCTCACAATTGCGAGTCCGACTCCTTAGCCTTTAGGCTACCGCCGCTATAAATTAAAAAGCTTGTACACCAACAACATACATCTACACGTTAATTAGAAATAACTCTATTACGTCTTTTAACTATTAAAGAGTTGAAGTTAGTACGTGTATTTTATATTTCGTTTTACCAACATTCTTAAATCGTTATCTTTGCAGAATAATTAAAGACATCCATCAATCAGAGAGTTGTTTGTAAAGCCTGAAACACGCTATCGAATAAATTTGTTGCGAAAATTTCAAAAAACTTTATCCTGCAGGTATTTATTGATAAAATTGTATAAAGCCAAAATGTTGGAGCCAAGTTTTGTTTGTTTATTACGAATAAATAAATACAATGTGTAACAAGACGGTGTGGTATAATTTCAGCAGCGGAGTGATTACAGTGATGTCATATCTGATTGCATGATTATTTTTTTTTATTAAACATTTTTTGGAAAACTTACAGCGAGAAAAAAAATATGCAAAATTCAGTTACATAGTGAAGCCCAATTACAAGTTTTCACTTATAATATAATTTAATTTAATAATTTAATTAAGGTATTGGAAATTAGGAACATAGAATACAAATTAATTATTATAAATATTATGGCATAGGTAGATAAATCGTTTTCTTTTTGTCACATTTCCGCAACTATAAATGTAAAATAAAATATAGCTATAGCATCCCATGGTGCAAATTGCATAGATTTTAATTTTTTATTTTACTAAAATTGTTTATTAAACGATTGATTAAAGTGACTCTTTTTTATGATAACTAGCAATCTGGGTTTGCGGTCTCACATTACTAGCAATCCTGTTAACCCCTCCAGCTAAGCATTATTTGTATTTTTTTTTCAAACTAAGTTAGTTAGCTAGTTTTATTATTATTTTATTATGTATTAATTTGACGTTTTCAAACAAATTTTGACTTGGTTTTACGAAATAAAGTGATTTGAAGTTTGGAAATATCGTAAAATTATAAAGAATTATGAATACACTCTTGAATTTAACCACAACTCTCTATTACGCGTTGTGTCTTTATATACGACTGCCTCTGGGGCGCAGTAGGAGTGTATCCGACTGCTACGCAAGAGGTCGTGGGTTCGATTCCCACCTAGGATAAAACTTTGTATGATGAGCACGATGGTTTATTTTGTGTCTGGGTGTTATTAACCTATAATATTTAGAAATATATAAGTATGTTTATCAGTTGTCTGGTTTCCATAGCACAAGCTCTGCTTAATTTGGGATCAGATTGTGTGAGTTGAGCATTGTGTGAGTTGTCCCAAGATATTATTATTATTATATTAGTCCAAGTTTACGAAACATCAGTGGTGGCTATGGATACATATTAAATTTACTTTCTCGGACGTATGTATACGGTTTAAGATTAGAGTATCTAGTACATTTTAAGCTCACTCTCGAATTGTAAAGTTTTATTAGGGTGCTGTCTTTAAAAATAAAGAGGAAAGGGAATAAAGAGCTGAATGTTGTATTCCAGTAAGGATCTAGTCTACACTGTTGCAAAACGATGATCGCCCACAAATTATAGCGTAAGTACTCCTGTATTCCTTGCGTATTTGCAAACGTTTGTTAGAAGCATGACTGAGGGTGAAAAATAGACATGTATACTAGTGACAAAATACTTGGTAGCTTTTTTTTTTTTTTGGTTGCTCGCCAGTCAACATCAGATACAGGCATATCAGTTTATACACATGTTACACAGTTAAAAAATCAAAAATCTTTTTTAATTTAGGAAGTAATTACTTCACTTTTGAAAACGGAACTAGATCCTTTTATATTTATCAATCAAGACTACAACAGACAATTAGACAATTGGGTAGCTCGTGTAAGGAGCTGTTACAAGTACAGGCCAATATTTGCACATATCATTTTTACAATGTAAGTGGATGCTCCTACTATTTTGTGTCCATTGAAGTTGATATATTAGAACTCATGTCTTCTTTTTTTTAAATATCTATTATTTTATCTCTTGCCTTTGCATCAGTGTATATATATGGTGTAAAATGCAATGGTGGCAGCATCTTACTTATATACCGTTTATAAACAAATAAACATAGTAAAAATTGGCAATTTCTAAAGAGTGGTTGTGGGTTTGTTGGCTTGTTCTTTTCTCCGGCTTTACCTCTTGGTTGCGAACTTTTAATTTTATTTAGGCACTAGCTGAATTCGGCTTCCACGCTTCGCTGTAGCTTTTAGCCAGGAATACTCGCCAGGCTTCCCAGAACATTCTGCTAAAGTTTCATCACAATCTGATCAATGGTTTTGGAACGCATATAGGACATACATATATATATATATATATATATATATATATATGTGTGTGTGTGTGTGTGTGTTCTTTCGCCTTTAAGGGTTACAACACACATTTCACTCACTTGGGTTTAATGCCTTAAACCCAAGTGACTGAAATGTGTAAGGCGATACTATCGTTAACAAATCGGTAAATAGAGAAAAAAAATCATCAAAAAAATTTCAACAGTCACTTGTCGCGGAGGATAGCTGCACATAAAAAATGCAAAATTTATATATAAATATCAATGTTTGTCTGTATGTCCTCTATGCGTTCCGAAACCATTGATCAGATTGTGATGAAACTTGAGCAGAAATGTTCTGGGAACGCCGGCGAGTGTTCCTGGCTTGTAAAGCCACCGCGAAGTGTGGCCGAGATCAGCTAGTACATTATTTAAGAGTGTTGCCATCAAAAGCGCTATGTCACACGACGCCGAAACTTAAATCGCAAACACCTACTACTAATATAACTTTATAATATTTTAATTAATCATCAAATGGAATTAAAGTCAAGAATTTAATATATTCCCTTAGCAAGACTTTTCATACAGTAACGTGGTCATGAATAAAATGTCTGCGGCGTTATTAAGAAAAGTAAGCTTCATTTGTGTTAAGTCGTTTCAGAATTCTGAAGTAATGAAGAAAACATCTCCAAGAATTTGCTTTCACTTTTCTACGTGAAAAGAAAACTCGCAAAGTTCAAACAAGATTTTGTACAGACGCGTACAATGAGGGTTGAGCTTATTTTGTTCATGTTTTATTTTTACTGTGGTAGATTTTATTCTTGCATTCTTGCCTTTTTCTCTTGCATAGTACTCAGCTACGGTTAAATGCCCTCGCCTGGTTTCTTATCAGATTTGTTTTTCTGGTTCTAAAAGATTTTTTGCATCAATTATCCGGTTTGTAACTATGTAGTTTTTGTTCATCGAATGTATGGCGGCGGCTTTAAGCTTTTTGTTGTAGGCTTTTTGTATTGTATCACTGTAATAATTTAGGCTTGTGTGCTAACATCATACTTTATTTAATTGTGTAATCTAGATAATGTCAGTTTGTGTTCTGACAATAGAATTGTTTTTTTTTTGTGTCATTAGCCAAATTACCTGTTTCGCTATCCAGTGGCGTAATTGTGTGTGTTAAAGTGAGGCTTTAGATTCTTTAGATCTTTTGGCAAATTAATTTTATTACATAAAGCGATGGTCAACTAACTTCAACAGCCGAAAAGCTTTTGGTAACAACAGAGCTAGTTGGTGACCAATTCGATCTAAACGTCAAAAATCTTTATGATAAATACTTACAGAACATAGTTGTGTTTATTTTTGCTTAACTTTAGCCATATTTGATAAAAAAAAAGGCGAAGAGCCGCATCTGGTCATATGGTAGACAACTGTTACTAAAGCTATGGAACGAGGACAGTTGAAGACACAGACAACTGGCAATCGGGCGCCTAAGAACGAAGAGAAGTAACTCCAAATAAGGAAGGATAAGGAAAGGGAGAAAAAGATAAAGAAAGTCGCGTTTATTCTTCTATCTGTGATTGTACCTAACATGTAATGCAAAAGTTCGGAAAGTATTATTACAACACATTTTTTTCATTTCCCACTTATTAACCAGCTTTAACACTAAACTGATTTATTTTCAAACCCTAAGGAAGGATATAGACACAAAAACTAGTTCATAATACATATCTTTGTGAGGCCTAAAAGGCAATGTTCAACTTCAAAAGAGAACCAGGCCAAATGAAAATGAGTGGGTATTACAGATTAGACAAAGGAAAACTGAGTCACAAAACTGTCAGAGTGGCCTCCTTTTTGGGTATAATAGATCACAGTATGTATTTTAAGCTTTTGTGCAGAACTGTACTATAGATAGACAATATACGACGAAATGACATAACCAAAACAAAAAAGACGTTTACAATACTTTGCTTAGGCTCTACGAATAATCTGCTGAACTGGGTTTTGGAAACATTGGAAGATAATTTTGGAGGGACCGTATAACATGATAATTAAATTCCCGTAGTACGTGTTTGAATCCGGTCCCCAGCCTGCCGCATTCAGTCTCTCCCAGCGAATCTTCTTTAAGTCGTCGATCAATCTCATTGTTCATCCTACCACACCTTTACCTGAAGAGTCCACCTCTTCAGGACACATTTATTGTTCAAATTGTTCAAGCGACTATCAACTCATCAGGATAAAAATAATAAATAGCTAGTTCCACCTTCAAAAACATTTGCAGATTGTAAAACATGATAATGACACAAATTTTAATATATCATTTGTTTTTGAGTGGCCGTCACACTGCGAGTGTCCGACAGAGGGCGCTGTAAGGGCGTTTGCCGGATGTGCGCGTGAGTCGATGTAATCTGCGCCGGCGTTCATTTAGTCACACCGAAACGTGATACATAAGCTTCCCTTTGATGATATTTGATTTTCGTCTGACATTCGTCGGGTGAAGCGGGTTGGTTGTAAATAAAGTGTTGTTCTCTGTAACGTTTTATTAAAAAGTAACATGAGATGGTGATGATTAAGTATAATTCTTTATATGTAAAAAACCGGGTAAGAGCATGTTGGACCATGCTCTGTGTAGGGTTCCGCAGCCTCGAATAAATGCATCGGCGGAATAGCGTATCTTCATGGCACTTATTCTATTTTGTTGGTAAACGCAGTTTTTCAGCAGTAACTCAATGACGGTATATCCGATTATTTCCGAAATAATTTTAGCTTAAAATATTTATTAAGCGCTAACTTTGTGATTTATTTCATAATTTTTGGATTATGTTTTTAAAAGACCTGCGGAATGACGTGCCACACATTGATGTTTGCTGAAAAAAAACAGCTTCTGTTACATGTGAAAAATATTTATTTTTATTATTTAGCTATAATACTAAGTAGCAGCTACTACAAAGCACCTTTTCACCAAATGTCATCAATATTTATTGAGTAGTATTTGCGTAAAATGCCTGTGACATACGGACGCACAGACAGACAGACATACAGAACCCTAAAAAGAAAAAAGGTTGTATAGGTATTATTTTTTTGAGTGTCTGTTTCAGGATTCGTTTAATGAACGAACGGACTTAATACGTTATATTTGCAACATACCAATAATTTGGGCATCACCTGGTTTGCTTAAGATTTTTGAACAGACACACTTTCAACATACGAAGTAGTTTGATCTGAAAACTATAGTAGAAGCTTTTGTGACCTATTTGTACTGTACTAATTATTTTAGTTTTTTCAACAAAACTAGATATTATGGTAGAAGTCTTTATACAAAGACAAACCATTCGCTAGCTAAAAGGCTGTTATTAACTGGTGTATAGTATATTATATTCGCAGCACCTTACCCCCATATAAAGTTTATAAACATTCAAACATTGTAAAATTGGCAATTGGAAAAGAGTGACTGCGAGTTTTTATTGCCAGGTTCTTTTTTCCGGCTTTACCTATTGTTTGCGAACTTGACATTACATTTACATGTAGAATCCCGACGTATCACAAGAGTTGTTTTGCATCCTAAGTGAATAAAGAATTTTGAATTTTTGTACTATGAACTACCTGACCTGTGCCCACTTCTTTAGGCCTATGACACTCCCAAATAACGTGGTTTTCTATTGGTAAAAGTATTTTCAAAATCAGTTGATTTAGAAATTACCCCTTACAACCTCACAAACATAACCTCTTTATAATATTAATATAGATATACGTACGTATATTAATATATTATTCATTACGTTAATAACAGCATTTTATTTTTTTACCAAACTGGTCATAATAAAGAATAAGACTAGTTTGGTGAAGAGTATCCTATTGTGGATGTGTGGATGTGTAGATGTGTGGATGTGTGGATGTTTGTTCCACTTTCACGCAAAAACTACTAAATGGATTTTAATTAAACTTTACAATAATTTAGCTTAACATCAGAATAACACATAGGCTAAAATTTATAATGATATCTATTGTGTTAATTGTCCAAAATATAACGATAAGTGTCAAAAAAATTCTACAATCGGCGACATGTTTTGGCGTGCGCCGCAAATATCGTTAAAGTTACACATATATAATGTATAAACGATATTTTTTTACAATATATCTCTCAACACATAGTCTACTTTTAACTCGATATTCCCACGGGATGTAGACTTACGCGGGTGAAGCCGCGGGGCGCAGCTAGTAGGTAATAAAACAAAACTTCATGTTGTCAGGAATTGAAATCGAACCCGCAACTTCTTGCTCTTGACACTGGGCCACCGAGCCCGTCAAAGTTAAATTTGACCTGCTACAATTTTTTAAAAGATAGTAAATTGAATAAAAACAGATTCGATGTTATGTGTAGTTGCTTACATTTTAATTTGTCAAAATATTTAAAGGCAAACAACTTTTATAACAACTATGGCTTGCAATTCTGGGTTATACGCTCATTATTTTTAAATTCGGTCGGGAGCTCTTGATATTAGGTTACCCAAAGTAAAACCGACAAGATTGATGTTGGTGTTAGCTTACACAATAAAAAGTGAAACATTTATCTTTTCAAAATGTACGTTGTTGTTTTTGGTGCGAATATAAGGAGTTTAGGTCTGTTGTTTATTGTTCAACTATTTTTTAGCGTGAAAGTGGCGGACTAGCTTATGGCTCGCATGCTTGTTGGATTCTATCTTGCTTCTACCACAGAATAAGTAATATGCTTCTACTTAAGGTACTTGCAGTTCCTGTTACATTCGAGAAGTTGTGGTCAAATTTTTGCAGCAAGTCTAGTACCTACATATATTTAGTGTATACCATAAAATTCTTGCGAAATTTGGTTCCTACATACATTATAGAATTTAATAAGCTACGGGTCTTAATCGCGAAATAAAATTCTATAATGTGTACAAATCGCGAAAGTTTTTTTTTTTTATATATATTCCTACATACATTTTGAAAAACTTAAGTAACTAAAAGCATTAGGAATGATTTTTCTTACACTTTGTATAGTAGATAATTTCTAGAGATGGTGTACACTACTCGCGGCACTCGGCACCAAATATAATTATATCGTCATGACATAGTTATAGACTTTTCTTTTTTTTCAGCATTTATCTTTGGATAGCTTAGGTATTTTACTGCATGTTGCCTTTACCCTCTTCTGTATGTTTATAAGTTAATGCTCCATCCACACCGTAGGATGCTAATTCATTTAAAACTTGATTATTCCTACTTTACGTACTATGGTTATTTCTTGCGTGAGTTACATGGTTTAATGGTTGCAGCACCTTACTGGCATAACTGTATATATACAAATATTTTGTAAAAAAATGACATTAAAAAAAGTGACCATGAGTTTTTATTGCCAAGTTCTTTTCTCACGTCTTTACTCTTGCGAACTTGGCATTAAATGTAGAATCATTCTATTCCAAATTTTGTCTGACGTTCATAAGCCTTGCATTTGTAACCAAAATGAATAAAGTACTTTGACTTTTTGACTTCGCCTGTTTTTTTTATATAAAAGATAACTAGCAATGTGGGATTGGGTCCCACATTACTAGCAATCTTTTTAACCCCTATTTGCCAAACTTCTTGGCAGTATATGATTAGGTATAAATGAGACAAAAGATGTAGTATAGTCTGGTTATAATTATCCAAAGGTGCATCTTATATACTAACGACTTCGTGTTGATAACAGATAGTAGAAACATTTAATAGATACTGAACGTGCGATAAGGAACATAAGATTGTGATGTAGATTGTAGATACAGCACAAAGATATTATACTGTAACAGTACACCCCCCTTTAAAAAAAAATTATGGTAATAGTGTTTACAATATAAATTTGACCTAGACCTTACTAGTTATTTGCTGATGTATATAAATAATAATGCTATTGTACGCGGTGGAATTTGATGACGCCTGTTGTGGTGTGATTTGCTGACGTCTGTAATTTTGACTTAGCTGTTGCACGAGTGTTTATTATTTTTTTCCGTTAAACTCTTCATTCTTCTGTCCAGTGTTTTCATTATGCCGTAAATTAGGATCACGCCGATTGTTAAAATAATC
This sequence comes from Herminia tarsipennalis, assembly GCA_945859575.2. Taxonomy (NCBI): domain Eukaryota; kingdom Metazoa; phylum Arthropoda; class Insecta; order Lepidoptera; family Erebidae; genus Herminia; species Herminia tarsipennalis. The sequence goes on from OX243840.2 coordinate 16,972,167, forward strand.
TGTCCCATTGCAAAATTTCTTGTCCACCGTAAGTCCTCCTGGATCAGGTTACGGAGTTGGTCCGCTTCGTTTTGATTGAGGCAATTGTCCGTATTGTATGTTATCTGGTCCTTAGAACTTTGATTTCCCATTTTAGATGTCTTGTTGTTACGAGTAGTTGTGAATTAATGGTATATGTTAAGATCTATGTTAATATATATACGAATAGCTTGCTTATATCAGCGATTTTTTATAGACGTACTACTGGCTTTACTTTACGTCCCGATCGTGTAGTGTACGTGTGTGAATGCCTGTCGCAATCCTTTGAATCTGGCACGTAGTTTGATTCGTCATTGATCATGAAAGCTGGTTTCAATCTATCAATTGATATCACTGTCTCTTTATCCCTAATTATAATGCAAAATGTTTTATCTGTTTTACTAATTACTGGGTAGGGTCCTTCATACGGCGGTGTCAGGGCTTTCTTAATTCTATCACACCGAACAAATACGTGTGAGCATTCTTTGAGTTCGGGATGCACAAATATAGCTTGATTGTGTTTTTTTCTTTTCGGAATTGATGTCATTTGTGTGATGTCCTTTTGAATTTGTTTTACAAACTCTTCGTACGTTGATAACTGTGCTGCTGATGACTCAAAAAATCCTCCAGGGAGTCGTATTGGCGTTCCATATGTCATCTCTGCTGAACTATAACCTGTGTCTTCTCGCAAGCTACTCCGCAACCCGAGTAAAACTGTTGGAATTTCTTTTAACCAATTTTCGTTGGATTCTCTTGTCATTAACGCCGCCTTTAAAGTTCTATGAAATCTCTCTATCATTCCATTGGATTGTGGATGATAAGGTGTTGTCCTAATTTTATGTATTCCCAAAAATTGTGAGAGTGACTCAAATATTCTTGATTCAAACTGTCGGCCTTGATCCGTAGTAATGCGCAATGGACATCCAAAACGAGTAATCCATCCTTCGAAAAGTGTCTTGGCTACTGTTTCTGCAGTTATATCTTCTACCGGAAATATTTCGGGCCGTGACGTACAACGATCTATGATTGTGATTAAATATCTCTTCGCTTGTGAAATCGGAAGTGGTCCGACGATGTCAATATGTAAATGTTCAAAACGTTGCGCTGTCATAAATGTACCAGGAGGTGATATCGTATGTCGTTGTATTTTTGATTTTTGGCAGGCTATACATGATCTACACCAATTATTGATATCTTTGTTCATATACGGCCATAAATACCTTTGGGTTATCATTTTTCTCGTAGTTCTTTTTCCTGGATGGCTCATACCATGAATGGTATCGAAAATTTGTTTGCGAAAATGCTTTGGTAAGTAGGGGCGGCTTTTTCCAGTAGAAGTGTCGCAGGTGATGTTTATTGTGGAACCCGGAAGCGTAATGTTTTTGAATTTTAATCTTTTATTGTCATGTAATTTACTTAGTTCATTATCTGTTGATTGACATTTTTCCAATTCAGCGTAATCGATAGGTGATGGCACGTATATTTCCTCTATTCGAGATAAGGTATCGGCGGTAATATTGTCACGTCCGCTTATGTGTTGAATGTTGGTACTGTATTGTGAAATGAAATCTAACTGCCGGACCCGTCGCGGTGTATCGTTTGATGATGGTTTTTGGGAGAATGCGTATGTCAAAGGTCGGTGATCCGTAAATATTGTAAATTCTCTTCCCTCGATTAATCTGTGAAAATGTTTGACGGCCATGTATATTCCTAACAGCTCTCTGTCAAACGTAGAATATTTTTGTTGAGTTTCGCTCAATTTTTGTGAAAAAAATCCTAATGGTTCCCAATTGCGTCCGGATTTTTGTTGTAAAACTCCACCAACGCAAGTAGCACTAGCGTCGGTCATGAGCGCTAGTGATGCGTTGCGGGAAGGATGCGCTGTTAACACTGCGTTTTTCATGCTTTCCTTGCATTTTTCGTAAGCTTTGTCTGCTTCCGTTGTCCAAGGAACAGGTGAATTATCGTTCTTTTTTGAACCATGTAGATATTCGTTTAAAATTCTTTGATTTTCCGCTGCGCGTGGAATATTACTTCTGTAGAAATTGACCAAATCTGACTGCCTCTGTGGCGCGGTGGGAGTGTATCCGACTGCTACGCAAGAGGTCGTGGGTTCGATCCCCACCCAGGATAAAACTTTGTGTGATGAGCACGATGGTTTATTCTATGTCTGGGTGTTATTTATCTATATTAAGTATGTATTTAGAAATATTTAAGTATTTTTATCAGTTGTCTGGTTTCCATAGTACAAGCTCTGCTTAGTTTGGGATCAGATGGCGTTGTGTGAGTTGTCCCAACATATTATTATTATTATTATTATTATTACCATGCCCAAAAATCTTCTTAATTCTTGAATTGTTTTCGGTTTGGGAAATTCCATGATTGCTTTGTAATTTTCTTCGGTAGGGTGTATTCCTTGGCTCGTTATATGATAACCTAAGAAATCTATTTCCCTTCTGAGAAATTCGCATTTTTCGAGATTAATGGTTATTCCATTCTCGTGTAAACGTTTGAAAACCGTTTCTAAATGCTGATAATGCAAATCTTCGTTGTCCGATGCGATGAGACAGTCGTCTACAAATATAAATACGAAGTTTAAATCTCTAAATAAGGAATCCATGAATCGTTGAAATGTTTGTGCCGCATTGCGTAATCCGAAAGGCATTCTTAAGTACTCAAAAAGTCCAAAAGGTGTGATGATGGCTGTTTTTTCTATATCTTTAACAGGAATACAATGGTATGCTTTACGTATATCTATCTTGCTTAGTATCTTCTTATTTTCTAATATGTATGTAAAGTCAGTTAATCTTGGTAGTGGGTATTTGTCCGGTACTGTCGTGCTATTGAGCATTCGATAGTCTCCGCACTTTTTCCGAAGTTACATGCGTTGTCAGCTCTGTAACTTTGTCGATAAGTTTGCGACCTGCTATGTCGACTAATAGTTTATAGTGCTCTAGAAAATCTGCTCCAATTATTGGTTGTGTAACATCGGCGATTACAAAATTCCATTTATAACATCGTTGTAGTCCTAAATTCAAGGTAAGCGTCTTCTCGCCGTAAGTCCTAATTTTAGTCCCATTTGCAGCGTATAGTGTGTATTGTTCATTTTGTAAAATTGAATGTCTCTGTTGCTTGCTAATGACTGAAATATTTGCGCCCGTGTCAATCAAAAACTTCATACCACTTCTTCGGTCGGTAATGGTGAGGCGATTGGATGGGTGGATTGCACAGAGTTTCGCCGTTGTCTGTGCTCTTATTCGTTTCCCTGGTTCCGTACGTAAGTCATTGGTTTCCAACCGCATGGTTTAATGCAGTTCTTGGCATATTTTCTGAATCTTTCGTGGTAGTAACAAAATCGATTTGCTCCTCTATAGTTTGTTCTCGGCCTCATAATCGGGAATTGTTGACGTTTCTTGAAATGATTGTGCGTGTTGGGTCGATAGCCATATTGACCTTGCTGAATTGCGTCAATATCTATCTGTAATTTTGCTAGCTGGGCTAAAATGCATGCTGTATTGTTGTCGTTTGAAGTGTCGTTGCTAACAGCTGATATTTCGGTTACTTTTGAATTCATTATTATTTTGTCTGCAATTTGGCTCAGTTTGTCAATTTCCATGTCTTCCGTAACTGCTAGAACCGTAGTAACTGATGTTGGTAAAAGCCTGAACCATAGTAGTTTATTGTTTCGTCACTGATTTTTCCTCTCCCGAGGACTCGCATTTGACGTAATAACTGCGAAGGTTTTTGATCACCGAGTTCTGTCTCTGATATTAATTTTTGAAACTGTCGCTGTTCTGTTTCTTCGTAACAATCAATTAAACGTTCCTTGATGTTTTTGTATTTATCTGTAGTCGGTGGTGAAGTGATTAGGTCACTAACTTGTAGTATTTCTTCCTTGGATAACTTTGCTATTACTGTACAGTATTTGTATTCGTCTCCTTGCTTCTGTGGTGCTAATATGGCTTCTAGTTGCGTGAACCATAATCTTGGTTGGTCTTTCCAAAATTCCGGAATGCGGGATAAAACCGAGGTGCCAGCAGCTACTTCAAGTGTTCCTTGCTGATTTATGTTCGCCTTGCACGGTGATTGTGCCATGTTTCTTGCTGCGTATTCGTTCGTCGGGGTCACCAATTTGCCAAACTTCTTGGCAGTATATGATTAGGTATAAATGAGACAAAAGATGTAGTATAGTCTGGTTATAATTATCAGGTAGGTAGGTATTAGGTTATTAATTATCCAAAGGTGCATCTTATATACTAACGACTTCGTGTTGATAACAGATAGTAGAAACATTTAATAGATACTGAACGTGCGATAAGGAACATAAGATTGTGATGTAGATTGTAGATACAGCACAAAGATATTATACTGTAACACCCTACAACCAAGCTCAAAGATTTGTGTTAGGAGTGGTTCATGTCGGTACGAACCCGGGACCTCAAGATTGCGAGACCGATAGTCCTTATAGGCCTTAGCCATTAGGCTACCGCCGCTTTTAGAATAAACAGTTGTTGCAAATAAACTTTTTATTTCATATTAATTGATGATTTTTTTATTACACGTCGTATAGGAAGGTCATGGGTAGGTAAAGTTATTTACTTACTTTGTGTATTTACATAACCTAATTAACCACACGATTAGATATATTAGTCTGTACATACCTACCAACTTACTGTTCGTAATATTCGTATATAATATCGGTAAGTAAATCAAAAACAAAATGTTATTGAAGTGAAGCACACAAGGGTCTTCTTTGATTTGTTTAAGTTTAACTTAAGCAAACAAATGTCAGCATTGTTAAGTCGAATTTATGTAAATGTATTGTGACGAACATAAACATGTTTTGAAGAAATTGATCTCAAGAGTCACTTGCAGGTTTTCATCATGTACGATTAAGTTATTGGACAAGGTTAACGTTTAATACTTTGTATTGAAATTGGAATTGTATAAGTTTGTATTGAATTAGGTATAATGTAGGTACTTATAAGCTACTGTTTGCAACTTAATTTATGACAAACTAGTCCTTATTAGCTAGTTCTTTATTTTTTTTTTATGTTTTTGCGTAAATGGATTACTTCTTGCATACATCATTTCACCATCCATTTTGTTTAAAAGACGGCTCCCGCATTAGTATACAAGCCCTGTGTCGCGGGGGACTTTAAAAACATACAAGTCATGGACACAAAGTATATCCAGGCTCGGAACAACAATTTGGTCATTCACACAGGCAGTCATTCTCATCTTAATTAAAAAAAAACTTTTTTACAAAAAAATATTACCGACTTCAAAAATAAATACAAGTCAACTAACAAAGTAACATTAAACATTTTGAAGTTGGTGCCATGAAATAGTAGTTTTTATGTTTTATTCGGCACAAACTTCAAAATGTTTAATGTATTTCTAGATATATATTTTTTTGCTTTTTAGTTGCCTTGTATTTATTTTTGAAGTGAAGAAGTAATATTTTTTTGTAAAAAAGTTTTTTATTTCTCACTTTTTGGTGGGTTGGTTTATAATTCACATAAGTTACAATAGGCTTATGTCAACTGCTTAAATCCTTTTCAAAATATAGCTTGCCCCAATGCAGGGCCGTTCATTGTTGAGGAGTTCTCATGATAGTTCACTATCAACTCTATTACATTGTGTAATAGTAGTATGATGAGAATAAAGTGTTACTCAATACCATATCAAAGTAATTGAATCTCAAACCGTGAAATATTGAATAGGTTCGCTCGTCATTTGTGGTCTTCACCATCAGATCGTGATCTGATGATAGGATGGGACCAACTTGGAAGTATACCCTTTCAAACACAAAAAGAAGCCGTCTCGGCGAACAAACATACAAAAAAGACATACAGTTGAATTAAGAACCTCCTTCTTTTTGAAGTCGGTTGAAAATAATTACACTTATAATAATTAATAAGAGAGCCCACGTCAATGTTAGCAGAATCATGCTTTTTCCTGTGGCTATTTTTGTAATAAACGCTATTGAAATTGGTGCTGTAGTAAAGACGCGACAAAGAGATCGGCTGTTAGAATAATAGGTACCTGATGTTAGTAAGATTGAATTTCCATAATATGCCATGAATAATAATATGTATGAGACGCAATAAAATGAAAATAGACTCAATGCTGATGTAGAGCGATAGATTAACATCATCAAACATCATCGTGTGAAGTATCACCGAAGGTTTTCCCTCACGGAGCCTCAGAGAACACATTACATACTAATGTGCAGTACGATTGTTATATCATATCAGTGATCTAAATATAAACAAGAACACACGAACCGCGGCGCGACCATCGGCCGTGATCTCCGTGACCGCTTCGTAAGTTCTGCCGTCATTAGACGGCTGAGGATTCTCTGCAGTCCTTCTATGACCGCTAGGTTAACATTTTACATTTGACGCTTTTGGAAGCTTGAACTACAGTGATTAGAAAAGGTATAGATTAAATGTGTTTAAGCACGTCAGGCAAACAAAGCACACTTATTTTAATAGGTAGCAACTAAGTTAAGATACAAGCAGGTCATGAGCCTATGGTTAAGCAGCACGCTAGCTCACAACAGTATCAGCGCCACTAAATTTTTAGGGTTCCGTAGCCAAAATGTCAAGATGAAACCCTTATAGTTTCGCCATGTCCGTCCGTCCGTCCGTCGGCAGCTTTGCTCAGAAAGTGTAAATAACCTCGGCTATATATAAAGTAGGGATGTGATTTTTTCTCACCTATCCCATCGTGTGGTAGATAGGTGGTTAAATAGGTCTTTTAAAAACGTTTAGGGGTTGGGAAGATCATTTTTAGTTTTAGGGATCCGTTTTTGAAATATTAAGATTTAAAGTGCAATTTTTTGTTACAGTCAAGTGCCCCCCCCCCCCTGCCAACTAAATGGTTGATGTTGACTATGTGAAAAAAATCAATGAAATTAAAAGGCAAACTATCACAGCTAAGAAAGCTTTACAAGCAATTTAAAGGTAAACAATGCGCGTTAATTCCCGTATAATAAATAGTTATAAGCTTTACAAGTTTACGAGTAACAGCTGATCAAATGAGAAGTAACAAAATTTCGTATGAAACAAAAACAACAGAAAAACCAATTCTTAAGCCGCATTATTCGGATGGAGGGGGGAAAGGTGACTACGGAACCCTACATTGTGCGTGGCCCGACATGCACTTGTCCGGTTTTTGTTTCTGAACGTCGCCACTCTGCACTCCTCATTTGTGACATTAGTTCATCAAATCAAGTTCAAGTCTCATTTAAGTAATTACTCTTGGTACAGTACCCTTATCACCGAATACGCAAACGATATTTGTCTTTGAGTCGTGCTCAATAGTATTTTTATTAACTATACACAGTATACACCTCTAAGTGACAGAGACAGCATTAGAGTTAACGGCGTCCCAAACTCTTCCTAGACGTCTTTTAATTTTAAAAGATTACTAGCAATGTGGGTTTTTGAGTCTCATTTAATCCATTATGCTACCGCCATTTTAAATCGTTCAATGTCGTACAAGTATTTTTTTGTCTGACATATCGTGAAGTTCATTTTGACACTACTACTATCACGAAAATAGTATCTAAATGGAGTACACAATATACTCGAAACCAAAATATTTGACATTGAAATCTCCAAAGGTGTGCAATAGTGTGAACTCCATAAATATATTCTCTTCACGGCTAAATGCAATTCAACACAGAAACTTTTCATAACTGATCGCAGATGCTTAAAATATCGTGTATACTAAGCCCTTATATTGGGTACAAGCAGGCTCTGTAGGCCTTCATAATGACGGCTACGGGGCGTTGCGTGAAGCGACCGCCACCGCACATAAATCACAAACGCCGAACCATTCCAACGTGCCACCACACGCCTTCATATTCGAACATAATTTTACATAGACGCAATATATTAAATTCCATTTGATGAAACGTCACTAGACTACACTACAGCATGAATAAATTACTCGTACGATGCACAATTTTCAGCTCGTATTAAACACATCAATCATACTCAGGTTTCCTTGCACAAAGGATAAGCAATCATAAAAATAAATTGAAGCTCGTTGGCTGAAACCAAAGTAAAAAGGATAGTTTGGGTAAAACACGGCTTTTATCAGTTCGAGACGGATGAACTGCCTGGAGCGAAGCGCGGGTCTTATCCTGCGCTTTCTCCTCCCCCCAACCCTGCCCCCGGTGCACATAAAGCGAGCTTATGCCACTATAGCCGAAGGGTACTAGTAAGAACAAAGGTACAGCCCTGACCCTGTAATATCCTTAATTACGTTCAATTTCTTCATCTACTTAGTTTCAGTACTTACACTTTTTTTGTCTATCAAGAACATTACAAGTTATTCTGTTTCAGAGACAGATTATATCGAACTACTTTTGTGACAATGATTGTCAATGGATATGGGCGCCTACCTCTGCCTTTTGTTACCCTCTCCTGCGAATATTCGTATAGGTGTTGTACGAATGCTTTCACGCATATGAGGAGCGATTAACGTTTATCAATGAAATCTTTCGCATATTCATCTGCAAATCCATTTGCAAATTCCTTTTTGACTGTACAGAAGACAAGGCAAAGATTCGAGATTAGTGTCTCAAAAACTTTGCATATTAATTTGCAAATGCCTACACTTGTGGTTCGTTTATGTGCAAATGTGAAGGACCGACGGTACAGGTTCTCCATGTTTATTTTGTGGTTAGTAATATAAACATAGGGAAACTAATGGATAGATTATATCGAAACTTGACATGAAGATTGTATAAAAATAATAGAGAATCATAGGCAATTTTTCATATCTAGGTGTGTGCTGTTGTCACTAGCATAAAAATATGCATAAATGCACCATAAATTTCCTCTTTAAACCAGGCTTTTAACTTCCAGCCGTATAATTAACTGCGCGCATAACTCAAGAAGTTTTATAAGTCGGTTGACGAGAATTTAATTAGTCGAGTTCGATGTTGTTTGATCAGAATTGAGGCGCCGACTTAGCGCGTTATTTATAGATTGGAGTGGTAGCTATAATTCAGAAGAAGGTTTTTCTCTTCACTTATCCCGTAAATACGCAAACACAAAAGGACTCGACAAAGGGTCGCAATCAACGGTGCGTGTCAATGCTCGCAATGGTCGTCCTTGAGACTCTCAATTCACAACTATTTAGTGTCTCTCGCAAGGGAAATCAGGCCTGTATTCGCTTATCTCGCCTCATTAAGCCGTAGCCGTGATGGCAGCGAGGACAAGGGCACGGGGATCGAGAATCTCTCAGGAATTGATCGGAACTGTGCTGAAACGGTTTATATGATATTGGTGAAGTATTCGCGAGAAACTTCAGTTCGTTACGTAGACACTTAGGGAGATGAATTTGCAGAATCAATTCGGTACGTTGCTCGAAGGTATAGGCTTGTTTACTGCTACAAGGGATACAGCGGAATCTGCGGAGTAATAATTTGATTAAAATGTAACATTTTTGTAGAGATTAACTACTGTGACTGTGAAATTCGTCTTGAAGAAGGTAGTGGCGAAACATTAGCGATGTATAAATGAATCTTGTAGGTAGATATAATAATAATATCTCAGCATGAAGTAAATATAAATATCACTAGCTGTTCCGCGCAACTTCGTTTGCGTAATTTTTTCCCGTTTTTGCAACATTTCTCATTGCTGCTCTGCTCCTATTGTTTGTAGCGTGATGTTATATAACCTGTAGCCTTCCTGCATAAATGGGCTATCCAACAGTAAAATAATTTTTCAATTCAGACCAGTAGTTCCTGAGTTTACCGCGTTTAAACAAACAAACTCTTCAGCTTTATAATACTAGTATAGATGAATCTAATATACTTCTAAAGCTTTGTTTCAATAAACCTTATTTTTTCCAAATCCCGCTTAAAGTGCAATAGAAAAGTATCGCAGTTTTTATAGTCTTCCACTAAAGGATTTCAAGTAACCTCTCATCCATCCAATTCAATTACGAAAGAAAATACCACCGGTGATGGCGCAGCGAAAGTTCCACTTTCTTATTCAAATAACCCTTTGGGTTCCCGGGAACAAAGCGAGCTATTCATTAAAATAATCCACTGCAACTTGCAGTAGCCGAGGGTTATAATAATACGATATGCACTGCTCAGTTGTATTACGAAATGGAGATGCGGCGTTGCTCTGTTACAGGGAATTAGGAATCTTTTTATACATCATGATACTGATACGATTGTTATAAATTTTCTGAAAGTCGGTATGAATTATACTTTCTTCTTTTGTATCCAGTCAGTTACAAAAACCAAAAGGCAGAGTGCCTTTTGGTTTTTGTTTAGATGAAAACAAAGAATCGACAGAAGAGATGACTTTTAGATGCGCCAAGGCATTTAGGCTGCATTAAGTATAGGTAATTTAATACGAGTACATAATGCCTGCTGATTCTAACCCGTGCCGCGGTGCGCGCGGAGTTATGGAAATAATCTATACTAATATTATAAAGCGGAAGAGTTTGTTTAATCTCAGGAACTACTGGTCCGATTTGAAAAATTCTTTTTTTGTTGGATAGCCCATTATCGTGGAAGGCTATAGGCTATATAACATCACGCTACGACTAATAGGAGCGGAGTAGCGACGAGAAATGTTGCAAAAAACGGGGAAAATTTACGCATACGAAGTTGCGCGGGACAGCTAGTCTATACTAATATTATAAAGCTGAAGAGTTTGTTTGTTTGAACGCGGTTTATCTCAGGAACTACTAATCCGAATTGAAAAATTCTTTCACTGTTAGATAACCCATTTATTGAGGAAGGCTATATAACATCACGCTACGATCAATAGGAGCAGAGCAGCAATAAGAAATGTTGCAAAAACGGGGAAAATTTACACACACATTTGGCTACCAATACCTTGCCTTTACACTTGAAGTCAAAATATTTGATTTTGAATATTTAGTTTGTAGGTCTATTTCTCTCCATCTACATCTTTCACGCATGTTTAATAAAGTTCCGAATTACTGTCAAAGTAGGTACCCCGTTAGTTCTTGTCGTATCGGAACCGTGACGTCAAACGAAAAAGCTCGCAGTGTTGCCATATCAAGTGCAAGGATAGATAATTGTGCAACCTATTTAGTAATTAGGTTTTGTTTAGTATACATTAAGTAACGAGATTGTTTGAATGCTAACCGTCTGGAGTTAGACTGGTTTATGTAATGAGAAACTTGATATTAATTTAATTGAATCAATTAATGAGGTTGGTTGCAGGTGTGCATCTAAGGATCACTCCTCTTGGTATCTTTGCTAAGAAAGGAATGTGGTATTAGAATAGAATAATTCGGTGTCTTTGCTGTACTTAATTATATTGTACCTAAATACATCTAACCGATTTAATAACGGTTTTATTGAGGAGTTGACGTCTTTATAAAATCTGTATGGGACCATTTCGGAATATGACCACACCTTTCTGTTACACCCTGTATACAGGGTGCCGACTTAATCAGTCGAAGACTTGCAGGGGGGTGATCAGAGCATGATTCTGAACAAAATTTTTTTTGAAAAAAAAAAAAAATCGTAAACTTGGTGGTTCTCTGTAAACTTGGTTCCCGTGACAGCCAAAGAGAATATAAAACTTCCTAACTAAATCTTTCACTGTTGGATAGCCTATTTATCGAGGAAGGCAACATCACGCTACGACTAAAGAACCGGAGCAGCAATTAAAAATGTCGCAAAAACAGGGAAAATTTACGCAGACGAAGTTCCCCGGGTCAGCTAGTTACATATAATATTGTCAGTGTACCTCTAAAATGTCTTAACAGGTTAATATGTGCATATTAAAATAACCAAGACACGTCAGATAAATTTATAGTTAAAATTACTGAACACGTTTTTATCTAAAAAAGGTATGAGGCATCCCGATTAAACCAGCTTTGTAATTAAAAAGCTTAATCAATTTTGATGTAGCTTTTTAATAGAGAGCTGGTTTACCGTCCATGTTTAGACGTTACATTGCCACAGACAGACGCCAACGAGTGGTAGGTTTCAGCCATAGGTCGTCTTGGTGGGTAGGTACTACAATAGTGTCAGTTATTCTTTCATGAAATAGTGATGTAAACACATCACCGTGTTTTGGTTGAAGAGCACTGTAGCAAGTGTAATTACTAGGCAAACGATTTTTTTTTAAATGTAACTAGCAATGTGGATTGAGACCCACATTACTAGCAATCTTGTTAACCCACCTAAGCTCAAAGGCTTGTGTTAAGAGTGGGTTCACGTCGGTAGTTTAATGGGTAGGATTCGAATCCGCGACCTCACGATTGCGAGACCGATGCCTTAGCAAATAGTGGAATTGAAAAATTATTCACGAACTAATATCTCAAATGAGGATCGCGGTGCGGTGGTATTCAGAATTTTGGCAAATAAGGCTTTGGGTAGTACTGATACTGTTACGGGCTAGCGTGAGGCTTACCATTATGCGCACGATCAGTTCGTCTCTTCATTTCGCTGTATAAAAAAGGCACACGGCTAGTATGACACTTTAGTTGGTAAGTAAGAACATCAAATTTATAACAAACTAGCTACCTACCCCGGCTTCGCACGGGTGTCATATCGTAGTTTTTTATACCTTGACTAGCTGTCCCGCGCAACTTCGTATGCGTAATTTCTCCCCGTTTTTGAAACATTTCTCGTCGCTTCTCCGCACCTATTAGTCGTAGCGCGATGTTATATAGCCTATAGCCTTCCTCGATAAATGGGCTATCCAACAAAAAAAGAATTTTTCAAATCTGACCAGTAGATCCTGAGATTAGCGCGTTTAAACAAACAAACAAACAAACAATCAAACAAACAAACTCTTCCGCTTTATAATATTAGTATAGATATACATTATTGCAATTTTCCTAGGAATCTCTATTTTTTTTGACAGTAAAATATAGCCTATGCTAACGTTAAAAGATTTTTTGAAATCAGTCTAGAGGTCTTTAAGTTTATTATTTACATACAAAAATACAAATATTTCCTCTTGAAACTATTACTATAGATAAAACTTATTATAACACCTAACATCATTTCAGAAACGTCAAATAGGAATTCGCAAATAGGTTCACAAAAGACTGTGCGAATCACATAGCATTTGATATACGCTGACCGCTTAATGCGTTGCCCCCATTGTCTACGAATCTTAAAATAATCAGCGCTTATATTTCTAACAGAAAACTAGTAACTACCCTAAAAAGTGGCGGTGGCCTAATGGCAAGGAGACAGGGCTCACAATCGTAAGAATGCCGGTTCAAATCCCATTATACATACTACTGACGTGAACCCACTCCTAACACAGGCAATAATTTAGCTCAGCTGGGGGGAGACAGGATTGCTATTAATGTGGAACCCACAGTCCCAAATTGCTTGCGATTAGTGCCACTAAAAATAATTTGAAAATAAGTACTTAATCAACAAAATCATTTTAAAATCAACTTTTTATTTAAATTAAATGCTCTGAGGGTCAATTCACGTATTTAAAGGAGTGCAGTTGTAGTTAAGTTTCGATTAAAACAGCCATTCTTGTATTCCTGTAACTTTGGGATCAATCTCAAATACGCTTGCGTCAAGTATGCGTCTTGAGAGCGCAATAACGACATTCTAGTACGGTGCGCAAGTGTTTACGGTGCGACTGCTGAGCCGCAGATCGTGGGTTCGATCCCCACTCAGAATAAAACTTTGTGTGATGAACACGATGGTTTATCCTGTGTCTGGGTGTTATTTTATCTATAAAATGTATGTATTTAGGAATATTTATGTATGCTTATCAGTTGTCTGGTTTCCATTATACAAGCTCTGCTTAGTTTGGGATCAGATGGCATTGTGTGAGTAGTCCCAATATATTATTATTATTATTAATAATCAACAGTACTACACTGCATTTTGTGAATGTGCAGCACAGCTTTATGAACATCTCGCAACAAGCTTTTATCTATACCTACTATTATTATAAAGGTGCTAAGTTTGTTTGTTTGAACGCAATAATCTCAGCAACTACTGGTCCGAATTAGAAAAATCTTTTACTGTTGGATAGCCCATTTATCGAGGAAGGCTCAAATTCAAAGTTCTTTAATCACTTAGGATGCAGAACAACTCTTGTGATACGTCGGGATGTACATGTAATGGAATATCTGTACAAGTGTAAGAGCACATGTCAAGACGAATCTAACGAGCTCAAACACGGAGGGGGGGAGGGGATCGCAGGTACATTACATGACTTTTGAGTACCACCGTCTCACCTGCTGGCTCCATCATCAGACTCCGGAAATCATCTAGGATCGGAGTACTTGATAAAACACTTACAAGGTTTCTGTTTTTTGGCTTAGGAATTTCCATGGAAGGAATTCACATGGCTTCCGACTCCATCATCAGTTCAGATCAGGTCTATGGCACCATAATATTGCATTGTCATCAAAGATAACGCTAGGAAGTGGCACTACATTACATATCGTATCATATCAACTCATATGATGCCCCATTGCTGAGCACGGGTCTCCCCTGTAGAATCTACTTATTATAGATCCTGGGGGTAATTGCCATAATCGCCACGCTTGGCGAGCGAACTGGCGATCGCAGTAAGGCTTTAAAGTAAGCAGAGGACGCTGCTGCCCATCCTCCGATGGCACTAATTTCGCTTCCAAAATTATACCCTCACAAAATAGCATACCATTTTCATAGCTTGTAAAAAAGGAGTTACAGGGTAATGTAACTTAAGTCTGCAATCTCTTTAGTTCCTTTATGTTTCATAGTGGCGTCCTTCACAGTCTTATAAGCGCCATCTTTGAAATTGAGATAGCTACGCTTGGCTGGACTAACTTAACTAACTTGGGATAAAGTTGTATGCACTAGAATTTAAGTTATCCCGTTCAGAGCTTACCTATGAATGTAAGGTTTAATTATATTGAAGAATTCGAATGCTAGTAAGTAGGTTTATTACCTTTAGATTCTTTGTAAAAAACATTTGCATAAAAGTCGCCTTTACATGGGTATCATAATAAGAATGTTTCATGTGATCGTCAAAGAACATAATTTCTATCAGTCTGTCCGTTGACTTATACCATAGTTTGTAGGTAGAATCATAACAAAATCGCAGTGTTTAATTTAAAATTATACATTTTAGTAGGTATTTTAGTACTTTGTTGGTTAATGTGTAAGGATTCTCTTCTGTGGTATTTTACTTTTCCATAGTCTATATATTTTTATGACTATTGAAATAGACACGCATTATAAAATTATATATACTACCATATTGCAACGGCCGCGGTCACGTGATTAGGACCCGTAGTATATATAATCTTATAATGTGTACAAATCGCGAAAGTTTATCAACATTTTTAGACACGCATTTAAAAGTATTTATAACATGTTTTTTTCTAACTGAATGGTAACCCAAACAGTGTCAACGTTACCTTACTTTTAAATTTCGTCTGAAGTATTGAGGTGCGCGCTCGCTCACTCTGTGTATCAAAATGCTAAATATTCAAGACAGTCAAAATAAAACAAGGCGATATTTATACAAGGATGGTTTATCTTTTGCGTCTACCCACGTAGTTAATTTAACTGCACTCTCCTTGGAAAGTTAGCTGTACGATCTTAAATGTACAGGCGCTAGTAAAAGTGTTATGATGAAATTGTGGTTTTTTACTCGGCGCTAAACAACAAGTACACATGGCACGGATACATACGGCGTTGCTGACAGAACTAGGGATGCCCATAGAAATATATTTTATTGATATAACTCATCAATAACGATTGGCAAAATGGTTACCGGTAGAAAAAAGTAAAATGGAAGTTCGATTTTTGATTACAACGCCAGCTCTTAAATCTCACGGGTGTTTGCATTATTTCTACTCTTAAGCCCTAAAAATACCCAGCGATGCTCAGTTAATCCCAGCCAGTAACGATAAATGGAGTTTTGTTAAGTATAAGTTGAACACTCTCACTGCCTCAGCAGTTGTTTTAAGGAGTTATGCTTTTGGAAGCATTGGTGTAAATAGTGCTTCTGTTGTACAAATTAGTAGAATCTACTTATAAACAGGAATGTTACTATGTGAGTCGTATCATTGACTTGGATGGTGTGCAAGGCTCCATATAATTTATAAAAGCACTACATTAAATAAATTATATGGCACCTTGCAACACCATCCAAGCCATACGACTCGCATAGTAACATCCCTGTTTATAAGTAAATTCTACACCCTGAAATTGCAGGCAATTGCAAAATCGTTACTGGTTATTGAGTTTTAGCCTGCTCACTGGTAACGGTGGAAATTTAATTATTTTTGATAGTGCTAGGACGATATTCTACCCAGCTTTCAATCTTGTAATAAAGATATGGGCATGTCTGGTTTTACTTTCGTCTTGCCATTTAGCGATGTATGCATAATAAATTACAATTATCTAGCAAAAGGAAATTGCTTCTTAGTGTATGCGCGTGTCTCACTTCTCCTCAAAACCAGTTATTGCTATAAGTAGCGCCCATTAGGGTACAATAATTACTTATCCTCCAGGTATGCTTATGCTTCATTAGCTTGATCTTTTTGTTTATTATGAAGGACTTTCATTTTTTCAATTCAGTTGACATTGCCGTCCAAATAACTTGAAAGTTTACACTTGGACACATATAGCAATTAAACCGATGACAAAGCTACATTTTCCTTTTCACTGAAATGTTAAATCTGTACTAATATTATAAAGCTGAACAGTTTGTTTGTTTCAACGCGATAATTTCAGGAACTACTGGTTCGAATTGAAAAAATATTTTACTGTTGGATAGCTTATTTATCGAGGAAAGCTATAAGCTATATAACATCACGCTACGATTAATAGGAGCAGAGCAGCAATGAAAAATGTTGCAAAGACGAAGTTGCGTGGGTCAGCTAGTATTTATCAAAATATCAGCAGGAGCTGCATGCTATGGGGCAATGTATAAAATTTTCTAAATCTATGCGATTATTTTATCCAAATAAATAAAACATACAAACAATTATTTACTTTACGGTAAATAGGAATATTGAACACTTTTCTGTGCGACTGTATCTCGTACCAACATCGCGAAATTACCTTGAATGCATTGATGTAGATGTAGTAAGCAAATAAGTTGTGAGACAAAACACAACGCTGCTGAAATGGTTGCTAAACAAACTTGATACATTTATGTGATAGTCTGACTATTTACTAAAGGAAAAGACAGCACTATGTCTGTACAAATGTAATGTAAAATGTAGTATGTACGATTTCCAGCAGGGAAATTTATTACTTTTTGTAATTTTTCAAACATTCTTCAGCAACAATTCGTCTCAGGCAAGACTTGTACCCGCGACCTTAGGGGTACAGGCCCTAAGCCGTTACCAACTCCGGCACCGAGATATGTCGTCCATATGAAACGATTTTATGGCAATCATGACGTCATTCACCGCGTTCCTAAGGAACTTGTACGGCTCTGTGAGCTTAATTGCAGAAACCCAGATTTTTGATGACGCTGGGTCTAAACATAACTTTTTGATTTTAAAGCATTTTATGCTAATTTTATGTATGGAGCGACCTTTGTGGTACCGGCCCTAAGCCGTTACCAACTCCGACACCGAGACATGACCGCCAAAGTCGAAATTTATTTTTCCAAAAACCTTACGGTGAAATAGATTTGTCGATATAGGTTTCAAATTTTTATACTACTAGATAGGGTTGTACTTTCTTATTCAGAGGTTCACATACAATAAAATATGATACAATAAATATAAAGCTAAGTCCACACACGTGAGTTTCTTATCTCGATAAATCTTTTACTCCGTCTTGAATCACCATCACTGCTTAATCTTTGCATAGAAAAGTAAAAACAACTTGTCATTCATTTGTATTGTCAATCGTAGATATTTATGACACAGTTAAATACTTATTTAAGAAAAAAAATAAAATAAACGATACCTGCAGAAGGGTACAAGCCCTGTGTCGTGGGGGACTTTGCAAACATACAAGTCACGGACATAAATTATACCCAGACTCAGAACAACAGTTTGTGGATCACAAAAAGAGGTGACCCGTTTGGGAATCGAGCTCACGACCTCTTGCGTAGCAGTCGAATATACTCCCACCGCTCCACCGAGGCAGTAAGTAGTTTTGTTATTGTATTAATTAGTTACGGCACCTTACACGTGTTTTTATTATTAATAATATCTATACTAATATTATAAAGCTGAAAAGTTTTTTTGTTTGTTTGAACGCGGCAATTTCAGGAACTACTGGTCCGAATTGAAAAAATCTTTTTCTGTCGGGTAACCTATTTATCGAGGAAGGCTATATATACAACCAATAGGAGCGGAGCAGTAATGAAAAATGTTGCAAAAAGGGGAAAAATGTACGCATACGAAGTTGCGCGGGTCAGCTAGTTATAGTATATAGTTTAAACTGAAGTTGAAATTAAAAATATATTCTTATTTTTCGTTTTACTAAAATCTTGTATACATACACATAGAGCCTTTATTTCCTACCACGGTTAGGTACTCATCTAACCATGATGGGAATCTAAAGGCTTTTATATTTAGCGTTTTGGGGTACAGATAAATTTAGACATTATTATTAAAACTTACACGAGCTTGCTATTGAATAAATACAATCGTAATTCAACATCAGATAAAATCACTGATGTGTATTATATAGCTTAATAAAATGTTGTAGTGTGTTAGTAGGAAATAACGTGATATACCTACCTGCCTTTGATACCACAGAATACCTACAATCTGGGTCCTTATTCACTATCTTATCTAATATATAAAATTCTCGTGTCACAGTTTTTGTTGCCATACTCCTCCGAAACAGCTTGACCGATTTTGATGAAATTTTTTGTGCTTATCCGGTATCTATGAGAATCGGCCAACATCTATTTTTCATACCCCTAAGAGTTTGTTTGTTTGTTTGAATGCGATAATCTCAGGAACTACTGGGCTGCACTGAAAAAAATATTTTATTGTTGGATAGCCCATTTATCGAGGAAGGCTATAGATTATAACATCACGCAACGACCAATAGGAGCGGAGCAGCAATGAAAAATGTTGTAAAAAAAAAGGAAGAAAAATAAAAAAAGGGAAAATTTACGCAGACTAAGTTGCGCGGGTCAGCTAGTATATATATATATATATATATATATATACATATATATATATATTCGTTATCGTGACAAGCCCGTGCGAACTGGCGCATGCGCGGTGCACTCAAAGATGTCCACCGCGCATGAGTGTTGATGCATTTCTAAGCGTAGCTCTCTACCGCGCATGCGCGATGGACATATTATTTAAGCGCACCGCGCATGCGTCACTTTGCACGGGCTTGTCACGACAACAAACGAAATAAAGGTAGTGAATAAGGACCCGTGTCTGACCCAACGAAGTAAGTATTCTCTAACATTCCCAGACCTTTCTCCTTCATGCACTTCCGACACTACAGGAACTGTACTGTAATTTTAGTTGTACTTGTAGATAGTGCGTTCACCAGAAGGTTTAATTTTAAGTAAAATTGGCACCAATTTTGCTTAAAACAAAACAGTTTTTTTATAACCTGCCTCGACAGCAAGTATTGCGATAATTTGTAATAAATAACACACATACCTACGCAAGAAGTTATAATGCTGCACTGACGCAAAACCATGTAATCCCTATAAAATGCCTAAGCACTAGAAGCAACTCTAATGTAAACACTATCGTAAGCGAAAGTATCAACAAGAAAACACGTTTTCAAACAGGATTCTACGATACTAACCTTCGCATTAATACTTACTCGTTGATAAGCCAGCTCATTTCAAACTTCGTTCCGTTTGACGGCCATAGCGTATCCAGAACTTAGACTAAAGTTACACGATTCTAATTAGAGAAGGTAGGAATGCAAATAGCGCAGTGATAGTATGAAAACTTTTGACAGTTAGGTAGGTACTGTCGACGGCGTTGCGTTCTGTTATCCTTGTAACATTATGCATATTAACTACATTTTAATAAGATGTTGCAAGTCCGTATTCTACCCACACTCTCAACAAAGAACGGAAAATGCAAACACGACACTGAAAGAAGACCACTTAATCTGTCTTGGAATCTACAGCGACTTTAATGGAGAAGTTGAAAGTATAATAAAATCTACTGCCCTCGTTAAAAACAAAAGAAAAATAGGCCAACAGTTTCCTAAATGGAACTGACATTATTTGTTATTTTTATAGCCGACTAGCTTTCGCCTAAGAGTCTTCTCTTGGAAGTTGATTTTCGCGTTATTTTTTTATTTCCCTGTGTTATTCTAACGACTCTAACTATAATTACTGCACTATTCAGTTCTTTTCGTGTAGAATACTATCAAACATCAGTAAATCCGACCTCAGAAAAAAATGTTTGCAAGGCAGTAATAATATAATAATAATATCTTGGGACAACTCACACAACGTTATCTGATCCCAAACTAAGCAGAGCTTGTACTATGGCAACCAGACAACTGATAAACATACTTATATATTTCTAAATACATACATATTATAGATAAATTACACCCAGACACAGAATAAACCATCGTGCTTATCACACAAAGTTTTATCCTGGGTGGGGATCGAACCCACGACCTCTTGCGTAGCAGTCGGATACACTCCCACCGCGCCACAGATGCAGTCAATGTCATGTCAAGTACACAATTTGGATCATTAAACTATGGATTAAGTTTAATGATCCAGTTGACCGCGCTAAATAATGGTTAACACTAATCTTGTATTCCAATTAGTGAGTAGACTGCGAGCCCCAGTTAAACAGTGGGTGGGCTTGCCTCAACTGAGACGTGTTCTCTATTTAGTTATTTAAAAACTGCAAAAGCTCACACACGCGACCTGGAATTCAACGGAAACTCATTCCTTTTATTGCCACCGCTTCGCCTTTAAACAAATTGTAGCTACACTGTCGTCCATAAAAATATATTATCAACATTTAAACATTGTACCTAGAGTTGAGCTTATATATATTTTTATTTGAGGGACCAGTGACGTTTGGTAGGTATACTAGTTGATGCTAGTATTATTGCCGCAAATTGATGACCGGTTTCGCACACGTCACAACGATCACACCCATGTATGCCTCAAAGAACACGTCAAGCCGTCTATATCAAAGTCGGAAACGTCAAATCTATCCTATCAAATATTACCATATCTCAGCCTGCTATAGTAGGTATTAAGCCGGTCACTATGAAAAACATAACCTTCCTTTAAAAGATTAAAGTCTACTTGAATAAATTGGGCTTAGTATGGCAAAGAGGATGTTATACCTGTCTTTAAAAAAGTGTAGTAGCATAAATTTAAGATGTGTCATTAAACAACAACCTATACATACTGTTTACAATATAAATGTGCACAAGATCATCGGGTCATTGCCCTCTAAGCATCATTTTAGTGTTGCCATGAGTCATTCAAATGCAGTTTTGAATATATTCTTAGAAAATAAGAAATAGAACTGTGAGTCACATGTCTTTAGCCAAGGACTTCGACGCATGCGTGTGAGACGCTGCGACGCGTTATTTTAGACGCAAAATAGATTCACTTATGAAATAGAAACGTAACGCTTTGTAGAAAAGTGTGATGTAAAACTCGTAATTTTTGAAGCGAACACTATTTGTAAACAACATTAAGTTTCTAATTAACCATCACGATATTGCAATAAATGTTAACCGTTTAAAATAATTGTAATTATAAAAGGCCTATTACGTTTAAAAATAGAACTACAAAGCCGCAAATTCGAGTGTAAAATTAAAATGGCGGGCGTTACGTAACAAATCATAACGGATATCCGAAATAGGCGTGTCCAGTCAAGCGTGACTAGAGCGATCGAGCGTGAATGTCAGGACGAAATTCGTGTTACAGAATCGCCTGGGGACGTTCGGATAAACAACTCGGGCCTCGTGATATTCACAACGATAGCAATATACTTATTAGGGCGCTATTCTAATAGCACAGCTTTGCGCAACAACAAGACGTCGACATCGTAGTGAAGAAATTGACGTTTCAATGCAACATCTTTAGAGAATAGCACCCCTGCAACTCTCCATAAATATTAGCTTTATTCACTGCCTAAGATCTCGTCCCCTTATTACTTTAATCGTGTTATACTTATCAATAGATAGTTAAGATTTAGTTTCCTATATAACAAACAGATTTTATAAGCCACGATATCAAGATAGGTCATAGCAAACTGTAGTTTCGTAACAATACTAACTACGACCTACATGTTAGGTTTAAGATATTAAACCAGGCTAATATTTCTAAATAATGTCCTAAATATAAAAATCAATCACGATTTGTCGGAACGGTGTTTTATCTAAAAACCTTTATAGGGTTATAAAAAAAATTTTGATCTTTAAAAAAGTGAGAGTGCTAAAAATATACACTTCATCCTCTTCGTGCCACCAACTTATTCCACCAGCAGCACAAAAAGGAATTGTCATTCCTCGTCGTACCACTAAATGTACATACATGCAGTGAATGTAGCTCTACTTAATTTAATGTTTATTTTTCACTACCTACTACAATTCATGCTCATTTTAAAACTGCATATACAAATGCAATTCTTTAGTTTTTACCTAATATTAAGTTATAGAAAATGTTATTACCACATGACTAACAGTCTATGGAGGAAGTCAAAATCTTTGGGCTAAAAAAAAATGGAAATCGAGTCGTAGACCTTGCCTCTATTGCCGCGAGAGATGATTACGGATGGTTCGAAATATACTCGTATACAAAATGAATGTCCGTACCTTTAAAAAGTAAAGAAATTGATAAACTAAATGCAAAAAATTTGGACAAAAAAATTAAAAATGTATTGACGAATGGAGCGAAATATTTGGAACAACACCGTACGAATAACGTGGTTGAGGTCTGGAATAGTAAAATCAATAGGACTATTATTAAAAATAATGTGTCATTGATCAGGTTAAAAGATGCTGCCTATTCAAATTTTAAAAAAATGTGGGTGGACTAAATACTTCTACTGGCAGACTGACATTGTCCAAAAAAGGATGAACTTGTTTTACAAACGCAAATGGAATTAGTAAACCACTTAAAATATAATAAATTAATAATAATAGTTAATTTTTTTGATTTAAGATAACTTTACAAGATAGAATTTATGATTTTGTTGATGTAGTAGTTATGAATTTGTTGTTGTTTTTTCATACTGTTAGGTATTTAAATAAATTAGCCTTTTGATTTTTTTAGAGCAACAATAATTTTGTAGAACGACGAGGAATGACAATTTCTTCTCATGCCATGGATGGAACAAGTTGGTGGCACGACTCTTACACATATATCTTATTACAAAATGATTTATAATACTGAAAACATATATAGTTTCTACGAACTCATCTAATCCAATCACGTAACGCATGGGGTATTTTGTAATCGAAATGCTAATTCGTTGTAACGCAAATCGACTCGCCTTAGGGTTAGAACACATTCGATGGCTCAGCAATCGGCCATTTAGCCAATATTAGGCCACTCAATATAGCGTACCTAATGCAATAAGTCCAGAAACCTATTACCTACAGTCCACTGCTAAAATGGAGTGCATGGACTGACTTTTAAAGCTCACTCAATTAGGTCAAATACGTATTTTTGAAAACCAGTATGATGTGTTTCTGAAAGCGAATAATGATCGTCTAAGCTCACGGATAGTACCCACTGATATTGCAGAAGCAAGTCAACCAAGTACTATACGCCATGCCGTACCATATTCAAAAAATAATGGCGTCAGTATGGCGATAAGAATAGTCCTGCCGGCCAATTAAAAAGTTTGATTAAAACGGTCATTCGTTTCAAATACGCTTGCATCAACAAGCGTATTTGAAATCGATCCCAAAGTTACAAGAATACAAATATGACCGTTTTAATCGAAACTTAACTGCAACTGCACTGCTTTAAATACGTGAATTGACGCCGCGGTGTCTTTAGTATCAACTATAGGTAACTCTGTAACTCCATAACATTAGGCGGGAAGTATGCTTATTTGTGTATTTAGTGGCATGGATAAAATCAAGTAAGCAGCGGCTCTTAGAAGTGGTTCAACATTAGACATCACACTCGGTCACGCGGTAAAAAAATAATTGGAAGCAAACTCAGCGAAACGATTACATAATTAAGTAATTAAACCGTTTGATACTCGTAATACACGTTATTAAGATATGAAAGGTAAATAAAAGCGAAATTTGTGTGTTCACAACTCGTAAAATTACGATTTTGATACCGCGAACGAAGAAGTTGTTGGTTTAATCGGTTTAGCACGTGCGAGCACATCGCCGTCATTTTCCACCACATCTACGAGAGTAATTTGATACACGAACGGTTTCCCGATACTTTGATGTAGTCATTTCGTTTTAAAATTACAATTTAATGTTCTTGTTTGTTTTCTATTTCGAATTCATATTTTTGTATATCACTTTAGGTGATCTAATTTATAATAATAATTATCTTTTATTTATAATAAAAATACTTGTATATTTTTATCAAAAACCTATTTCATTATTTAAAACTTATATGTATGCATGATTTTTTTGGCGCTTTGTTGATTGATATCCGGGGGTTATAACTGGTATCAGTTGAAAACCAGTGCCAGGCATACCTGCCTGACTCGTGCTGAACTGGGAACCTGACTACTGCAACCATGAGGCACAGGCACAGGTAGCCTCACACAAACTTACGTGCTGATATCTCTTATATTATTGTATTTTTTTATATTGGTATTATCATACGCATTCTATTTAATATCCATACCAGGGATGTTATGGAGCTTCGACTCCGACTCCGAAAGGTCGGAACTTCCGATTGATATTACACCTCCGACTCCGACTTTGGTCCGACACTTTTAAATTTGACGGGATTGTCACGGATTCCCTGTGATCGCGAGTTGGAGTCCCGCCCGAGCAATTTTTTCCTTCACACAGTTTACATGACTGAATAATGTTTCTTTGTACTATTTTATTTTAAATCCTTAAGCTTTATGTCAACATTTTTTTCTTCTCCCGCCACCTCCGACTCCGATTCCGACTCAGACAAACCCAATTTTAAAACTGTGACTTCGGTTCCGATAAAACCAATTCCGTAACATCCCTATTTTTTTAATAAGTAATAATTGTTAATATGTATTTATATTGCAGTAATAAACACCATTTTCTTTTTTATGTAAGTTGCTTAAATTTGGGAATATTTTAACCGGCTCAGTAAAAAAATCTACTGAATAGTCACAAAAAATCACATTAGAACAAAATCCAGTCATGTCATATTTAAAACATTACTTTTACAGTACATTCTTAGAAGTTCATTAGAGTGAAAATCATATCGGGGTCCTTATTCACTATCTTTTTTTCGTTTTAGCGTCAAGCCTTGTCAAAATCTTGACATAATGGTTTATAGATATGCGCTTAGAAGTGCATCGCGCCTGCGCGCGGACGTCTTTGAGGGCACCGTGCAGGCGCTAATTCGCGCAGGCTTACCGCGAAATTGAAAAAAAACATTGTGAATAAGGACCCAGAGGATTATCCGTGAGCAGTTAGATGAACAGTTAAATTCACAATGACCATTGCAAAAGTAATAATAAGTGTACCAATATATTAGCAGTAATTTACGGAACCATACATGCTGCGATAACCTAACTCGAACTTCGCAGGTTTTTTACGAGGCTCACGTCATTGTGGTCAATGAATCAATCCCGTATGGTTTTATTTCGTTTTTATGTCCAATTTATAGCACTGCCGTGACTGGAGTATTGATTGTAACGTATGCAACATTGTATCGAGTAAGCTAT
Organism: Herminia tarsipennalis; assembly: GCA_945859575.2. NCBI lineage: Eukaryota > Metazoa > Arthropoda > Insecta > Lepidoptera > Erebidae > Herminia > Herminia tarsipennalis. The sequence goes on from OX243840.2 coordinate 16,997,988, forward strand.
TGGGAACATGTCAGGTCCACTCTCGGATGACATTCGAATTCTCGTTTTAGTTTTGGTCAGGAACATGTTTGGTCCATCAAATAAAAATGAGAATAAATCCATCTACATTAAGTATATGTAGATGGATTTATTCTCAATTTTTTTATCAATAAAAAATAACCTGAACATGTTATTGTAAAAAATAAAAACAAGACTAGACAAGCTAGGACATTTGTAAAAGATGCAATGATACAATAACAAAGAATATCATTTATATTTCAATAACATTTTATATCTACTTTTAGATTTTAAATATTAAAGTCTAAAAGGCATCCTTTATTTTGATATAATCTACCCAGCAAACTTTTTAAAATATAATGTATAAGAAATAAATCGAAGAACTGATGCATAAACAACCCATAACGCTTACAGCATCATCATTTTGTATGAAAGCATCAGTACTTCAATTTATTTATAAACAAAGCCGGCGTATTTTTTTGCCATTATATGGGCAAAAACAGGTACTACATTTTTTTGCCCATATAAAGAGCGTCAGTCAATCACGAACTAGTAAAGCATGGTAAAGAAAACATTCCTTCGACGCATAGAAATCCCAGCGTAATTTCAGATAACAACATAATCCAGTAAATTCTCCAGTATATCCTCTTGGCTATGTATTTACACCATTAGGGTTTACCTGGTATTCAAAACCATAACCAGATATCATCACCACATCACTATAGAGCAATTTTAATCATAAAAGCAAAAGAATTATCTAAAATTAACACAGGATTAACATAATCACTTCATTTCATGAGTGATTAAAATGAAATTGAATTACACAAACATTTAGTTGGATAATTGCAGGTAGGGCGAGCGCCTGCGTACGACCTGGTCACGAGAACTGGGTCAGCCCCACCCTCTCCCCCCATTGCTTCTACGCCCTGATTCAACACTTCCAAACTTAATAAGTAGTATGTGATTTTTAGAACATTTTATATCAATGAAAGAGAGAGAAAATATAATTCCCACGCAACTTGCGAAGATCAAGGGTGGTTAATGATACTTGTCACAAACGACAATTTGTCAAGACTTCTACTTTTTTGTATAGACAGGGTTTCAGTGGCCGACACTAACTGGCGCCGTTGACCTTTATATAGATAGTATATCACGTAAAAATACGGCTTCAACCTCAGGTCACGGTCTTCGTTTATGTGACCCAAATACAATAGCATTTGAAATAGAACTAGAATACTTTCTGAATGCGGAACAAAGACTGAAGTTACAAGTTAAACACATAATGTTACTTAAGGTTTGTCTTTTTCTAAGTCATAAACGTCGATTGACGCAACTGGGTTACTAGACAGATCAGCTATTTATAGTTCTGTTAAGTGGTCTCTTGTTAATAATTGAACGTAAGGAGTAGACAAAGGTCTTCATAAGCTGCGAATGTTTTGTTTGATTCACCGATTCACCTAAACCAGATTCGCTATTTTGTTTCTTATAAGTAGCATGCCTATTTCATTCCTGCCCAATATTCATTTGTATATTTTTTGCTTCATTAGAATGATTATCGTCTGAATGCAGGCTACCATGATTACCAGCACCTTTATGATTACTAGTTTTTGCTTTGTTTATTTGTCAGATGTCATTTTTTTTTCTTTTTTGTCCGTACTTGCTACTGTATATTAAAGATGTTTTTGTTTGCTTGGTTTTGCGTTTTTTGGTAAACCGAGCTTGATATCTTGATTGAAATCTTTTGAAATATCGCCAGTACCTATCAACAGTTATATTGTTCAAACGAGTTGAATCGCCCATTTGTCCCGTGAGATTCAGTTTATCGGTCGTCACAGTAATTGAAGGGCCGTTAAAGCTGTCGCTGATCGTAGTCAATCAAGCGATAAGACGCCGCCGCCCAGCACCAATCGAATTTATCGCACGCTCACAAACACCGACTTAATTGTCGATTATTTGTCGCTGTATCCTGTTTTGCGACATTATAACAGCCAATTCAAACCCATGAAAACAAGAAAGTAGCTGTTTTAACTGCAGGATATAAAGACGCATAAACCTCGACCGATAAATCACACACTAAAAAAGTTACAGTTTAATTGCCACCTCGATACTCCAAACATAGTCGAAAATCTCATAAAAATATAAAAGTTCTTCGGCCATAAATCATCACTAAATTGTTGTAGTCAACAGTTTTATTTTCAAGTAGCGATTCTCGTTTCGTTTTATTATCAAGATGAAAGATGCGGCATTCAGTGACGAATTGTTGTAACACGGCAAATTGCAATTGGAATCCGATCTATGTCTATCTTCCCATGTCAAATTGCGTTGAAAGTATGCTAAAAGCCTTGAAGACTTGTAGTCCAAGATCCCAGAGCGATAAGACACAACTTATTTTCACATAAATGAAACCTCATGTTCTCAGTAGTGTCTTATGTGCTCAGAATACCTGCGCGCTTGTGGAGCTTGCCGAGTGACACCTGGGCAGGTACCAGGTGTGAAAGGTAACTAAAATTAATAGTTACCTAACTTAAATTTTCATAGCTGATTTTTAAATATATTTTGTAGAGTGTTATTATAAAGTTATACCATAAGCGTCAGACACTTTTCGTGGGCCAGTACTTTTGTCAGACGCTTTAAAGCTCTACAAAAAATAAATTAACTTAACTTATTTTTACATGTCTGACATTTAAATATGTTGTTCAGACAATTGTTACGAAGTTATATTTAATTAGTCAGACAAAATTGATTGACCAAACACCCCCTAAACAGCAAACTTATTCTGCCGTGAGTATGAGCGCGAAAGCATTATGCGCATGCGTCTTAGAGTAAATATATGAAAAATACTTACGGTACAGCTTCCGATATAAAATTTTTGCATCTCTATTTCAATATTAACGTAATAATTAGTCAGTATGAAAGTAAATTAATTCATTTAATATTTCTGGTATAATTAATCTGTTCAGAGCTATTTTTTCTTAGAAATTTTTTTATTTCATTGTAAAAATATCATTTGAAATTATTTTTTTTACAAAATCATTTTTGTAAAAAAAAATTTACCCATAATTAATTAAAATAAGCATTTATTTTATTGTTTAATCATCGCAATCATCATAACAATTATTTGAATTTTCATCATTTAACCAATCACGATACTGTCCAACTAAGTCATCATCTTCATCGTCATCAATTATGTTGTTGCTGACATCTTCTTCTGCAAAAAATAATCAAAAGAATTAAAATACATAAAATTACTAGTTAAATAAATTTTAATCTTGAACTCTAATTATAGTACCTGATTGTTGAAGAGATTCACCAACGTCCCTTGGTAATTGGTCACCATCAAACCAATGAAAGTGAAACTGGTTTTCCTCTAACCTCCATCCATTGTGTTCAGGAGTAAAAATGGTTGGTTGTTTTTCATGAGCATAATTCCATATGCTAGAAATGTAATTAGCTCGTAGAAATTGTTGAAATAGCTCAGTTTTACACGGTGGTAAGCTGCTTGCATCAAAGTTTTTTACACTGCAAGAGGGCCCTCTTTTTCCGTAGTATTAGTTTACTCTTTGCTGTATACTATTAGGTTGTACCCAAAGGACACATACACAATACACAGAAGAATTACACGAATGAGAGAAGGGGAACTGAGTTACGTCTCACTCGCTCCGAAACGCACCTATAATGCTTTCGCGCTCATACTCACGGCAGAATAATTTTGCTGTTTTGGGGGTGTTTGGCCAATCAATTTTGTCTGACTAATTAAATATAACTTCGTAACAATTGTCTGAACAACATATTTAAATGTCAGACATGTAAAAATAAGTTAAGTTAATTTATTTTTTGTAGAGCTTTAAAGCGTCTGACAAAAGTACTGGCCCACGAAAAGTGTCTGACGCTTATGGTATAACTTTATAATAACACTCTACAAAATATATTTAAAAATCAGCTATGAAAATTTAAGTTAGGTAACTATTAATTTTAGTTACCTTTCACACCTGGTACCTGCCCAGGTGTCACTCGGCAAGCTCCACAAGCGCGCAGGTATTCTGAGCACATAAGACACTACTGAGAACATGAGGTTTCATTTATGTGAAAATAAGTTGTGTCTTATCGCTCTGGGATCTTACTCTATTGCGATATTAGATTGATGACCTACATGATAGAAAGAGATATAAGTACAGCTATTGCCTAAACATGTAGGTATCAGCATACGAATGCTACTGGTAATATCCCGTGCAAGTCGGCTGCACCCGAAATAGAGTTCGTGCGTCTCCGTTGATGCTCGGGCTAGATCGTTTATCTTTTTCAATCCGCTGTAATACAAACAAAAAGGTCAGAAGCCGACGACCTAGTTTCCGAGCGGTGAATACAAAGGTCACCCAGACATCGCTTCGGGAAGCGTTTGATAACGTTGGCAAGGCTGCGCATGCACGCGAATGTTTGAGCTCGTGTTATGCAATAACATGATTCAATTCGAGTCGATTTGAGCACGCAATCCGATATCGGCAGTGTTCAACGGCCGATGGATTCGGTTGAATGATCAGCGAACATTAGTTTACTCGCAAATACTAGAACGAATAACGAGTAATGGTTTTGATAAAGTTTTATATACCATTTGTTCATAATGCTGTGAGACGTTAACATACAAAAATGAACGTGTATCTTCATACATCGTACCACATAATAAAAAGCCTCGTAAAAAGTAGATTGGCAAAACATGTACCTAAATAAATGTTTTGATGTGGCGACCACCCAGGGCCTATAATTTTGTTATCAGTACGCGTGAGCAATGATTGATACACTTTGTGTATTTGATCAGTGACACTATAAATTATCTTCACGCATATATCAACTACGAAGGTTAAGTAAGATGGTATTAAAAAATCATTCCATCTATTTTGGTAGGGACAACATGACGACTAAGAATTTAGTGGCAATAAAAGACTTGTAACATTTGTAACTAACGAAAGTAACAACATAGATAACAAAGATAAACTTTTGCGATTTGTTCACATTGTGAAAATATATATATATATTACGGGTCTTAAACGCGGGGAAAACACCTTGTTTGTATTGCCCGACGTTTCGACCGTATTGCAACGGCCGTGGTGAGCACGGCCGTTGCAATACCTCATGATTACACGTATATTATTACTCGTCATGATTTAAAAGATTACTTAAGTGTTTCTATTTTTCGTATATAAATCAAGTTGCGCCTTACTTTGTCTCTAATTTTCAAAGTGACCCTTACTTTCGTTCTATTTCGAGCACATACTAAACGAATGCTGTAAATCTTGATTGCAGGCAATGTACGATACTCCCAACTTATTAAATAAACGCCTCTTTAATCAACATGAAGCAGCCGTTGGCAATTGAGACTATCACTTGAAGGTGCATAATGAAAACATTGGTTCGGGAAGTAGAGAGTGACCTAAAAATATGTTTATTGCGTGAAGATAACGTTGAAAATACACACAATTGTAGCTAACACACCTATTTCGTACCCCATATTAGAAGAACTAAAGAAAAAGTTATCTGCCTAGAGTATTTTCTGATTTCAACAAATTGAATAACGCTACTAAAATTGATATCTTCAATCTTGTATTAACAAAAGGGTTCGTTGCTGAAGAGCCGAGATTTGAAATTTTGATTTTTTTCTGTAAAGTTGTAGCCGTTCGTTAGTATCTGTTACTATATATAATATATATAATGTTTTCTGCCAATCTGTGGAAGCTTGTAATTGGCATTTTCTACAATCAACTGTTAAACTATTTGTAAAATACCTATAAGCTTTTCAAAGAAATAAAATAAAATAAAAATGTTACAATAAAACATAATAACCATGTTGATGTTGAATTACAGTGATTACCTATCACTGCTATTAAAAGTCACCGTTCAACAAGACTGCCTGGTTTAATAACGTTTTTATCAAAGGGAATTGAACAACGAAAAGTGTAATAGATACCAAAGTCACTAGTCACAGCAAATCAAAGTCAATATACTGATTAGGCTTCCAGTTACACTGTCTATAATTGTCGAAGAAGTTCATCATTTCACCGTCAATGAAGTATGTAATAGCATCTTATCAGAAGCCCTCTAGAACGTTCCAAAGAACGCCCAGGCATGCAATTTGCAAGCATGTTTATGTGAACAGCAGTTGCGAAACTCATTTCGCAGTCGCCTTGGAGTCCAGGAGACCTTAATTTGCTAATGTAAAACATGTAGCGTAAAAACTTCATGCTCTGAGACAAGTTTTTCTAATTTAACTTAGATGTTTGACTTTAATATATAATTTTTGGCTGTAATTCTGTCTGTGTATAAAAATAACTTATCTACTGTCTCTTCAAACCTTATTGTTAAGTTAATGGCAATCCAGCCAATTTTTCTCGACTGCGCAAGTAGGAGGATAATGTTTTTCAAGTGTATGTTTATACCTATGTATGGTATCTTTGTCACGCCCTAGAGCCTAAACGGTTTGACGGATTTTAGTTTTAGAGGTGTCGTTAGATTCGTCTTATATGTGAGAATGACATTGGTATGTTTAATAAAAAAAAAACATCAAATTGCGTCATTTTGACGCCAAAATACCTATGCTTACGTTTAAAAAAAAACTACAAATCCTGTCGACTGGGGTATCAAAATAAAGGTTCACCGCCAACCCGGCCACGCTTCGCTATGGCTTTTTAGACCCGGAACCCTCGTGGGTGCCTCCAGAACACTCTACCAAAGTTTCATCACAATCTGATCAATGGTTTCGAAACGCATAGAGGACATACAGACAAACATTCCTTTATATATACACGTATATATGCACCATTTTTAGTTCAACAGGATTCGTCAATGCCTAAGACAGCATGATATTTGGTATCTTGTTTCCGTCTTTTTGCAGGCGGGTTTTAAGTAAAAAATATTATTAAATAAAAAATAAAATGATATTTTCACTAGTTCAAAGACTCTCTCCTATGAATTTTGCATGTATTATTACCATGTATATCTTATGTACGTATCTGTTTTGTTACCCATGTAAAATGCAGAGCTGTAAAAAAATTATAGCTTACTTTTCCACTATTTTCACTAGTTTCTTTAAACCTTTATTCTTTACTAGCAGAACCACGCAACTGTTTTCATTGCTGTTCCGCTCCTATTAGTCGTAGCGTGATGTTTTATAGCAAGCATTTATAAATGGGCTACCCAACAGAAAAATACCGGGTTTAAACAAGTAAACAAACAAACAAACTCTTCAGCTTTATAATATTAGTATAGATTAAATAAATATAAATAATTGTTTCTTACTCTTTTAGTACTTTTTTCATCTAAACTTATATAATAACACTCAGCTGTTATTGTTCAACTCCTGAGTAAAAATAACAGCTAATCCAGTTTATCACTAGGCGTCAAATATTCGGAACGGTCATGATGCTCTAACACTGCAAACTTAAATTGTTTGTTCGGGATGACCTCGGCATCATTTTCTTCCCACTTTTATGTCCGATCGGCGTCTTAAGGTCGCGGAGACCTTGTTTCTTTTATTTTTTTGCTAAAAACGTCATTTTGGTCATCTGACACATTATACCTATGCCAATTTATAAAAAAAAAACTCGTTGTTTTTAGTCACCAATTAATATAATCAATAGCTTTTGGTGGTTTTTTGTAAATGTCAGATCGACAAAAATGTTAAATTAATTTGTCATAGATTTGTTTTTTTAATGAATCGTTTAATTTAGATAATATCAAATAGGTATATAAAAGATTAATGTTCTTTACCATAATAAAAGTAAAAAAGCCTAATTCAGATATGACTAAAAGAAGATTATGGCAATGTCAGATCGTTTCAATTTATTCAATATTTATTAGAATTTGACTTGGGTTAGTTACTAACTAGCTAATGCGTTCATAATTATCTATATAAATTATTACACACCAAAAATCCAACAGCTTACAATGATTGTATGTAAAATAACCTTTACCAGTGAGTACCGTATACTACCAGTGACCTAAAGTTAGTTTAATTTATGTCAACTTTGCAGCGGTCATGTAATAATACTTTTTTTTTAATTAACTGAAAAATTATAGCCCATTTAAAATCAAATGTGGCCAGCTCATTGCCACTTCAGCGTGCTTAACCTGCATGCTATATCGAGAACTTTGATTCTTTGTCGGACGACCTCGTAGTGAATTTTATCTTTCAAAGAGGCGCAGCGAGCTAGAGAGCGAGCTATGCTTAGAGAGCATAGCTCGCTCTCTAGCTCGCTGCGCCACTTTGAATTTGTGGCCTAACCAAACCGTAAGTGTCCAAGTCTCAGCAAGCACTGGTTATATACCTTGGTCTTCAGGCATTGCGGTAGAGGCCAAGAGAAGACTCGACGAAGTTTAAACTCTGCCCAATCCAATCGGATCCTCCTGACGACTTCTTTCTTAAAGTTGTTTCTATTATTTACCTTTATTATTTAACTAGCTTGTAGTGAAATGAAAAGGTAGGTTTAAGATAGGACTACATACATTTACAAGAACTTAAAGACTACTTAAAATTAAAGGTAAGTTTAGAACCGATGCTGGCGGAGATGCAGTGCTGGTAGGTAGAGGTACGGCGTCCAGGCGGAGATGCGGCGCTGGTAGGTCAAGATGCGGCGCTCGTAGGTAGAGGCGCGGCACCGACAGGTAGAGGCGCGGCGCCGGTATGTAGGGGCGCGGCGCCGGTAGGTAGAGGCGCGGCGCCGGTAGGTAGAGGCACGGCGCCGGTAGGTAGAGGCACGGCGCCGGTAGGTAGTAGAGGCGCGACGTCGGCAGGTAGAGGTGCGACGCGTCGTAGAGGTGTGGCCCGGTATATAAGAGAGGCGGCCCGGTAGGTAGAGAGGCGACACCGGTAAGTAGAGAGGCGACGCCGGTAAGTAGAGAGGCGACGCCGGTAGGTAGAGAGGCGACGCCGGTAGGTAGAAAGGCGACGCCGGTAGGAATGGTCTCTTTCTCGTAATTTCCCACTCCTTCTCTTTTAGAGAGCTCGTTCTTCTTCCTTCTCTTTTAGAGAGCTGGTTCTTCCCTCCTTCTCTTTTAGAGAGCTGGCTCTTCACTGCTTCTCTTTTAGAGAGCTGGTCTCTTTCTCGTAATTTCCCACTCCTTCTCTTTTAGAGAGCTCGTTCTTCTTCCTTCTCTTTTAGAGAGCTGGTTCTTCCCTCCTTTTCTTTTAGAGAGCTGGCTCTTCACTGCTTCTCTTTTAGAGAGCTGGTTATTCACTCTCTCTTCTTCGGTTTTGTATTCATAAAGAAAACTCTCTAGAAGCAATTTAAAATTTTAAAGCTTAACTTATTTTTAATTTAGAATTTACGCACAGCCAGTTTCACAATGTAGTCCATACTTTACGAATAACTCTATGCTTATCTTGTTGTCATAGCAACCATAGAAAATATTTGTCGACATGACAGATTTGATTTATGAAAAATAATTGTTTACAATAGAAGAGATATTATTATGTTAAAAATGGCGAAATATATAACTAATATATACAGAAATGCGAACGAAATAACACTACAAGGACATATATATATACGAGGTAAGAATTATCACTACAAGCTGTCCCGCGCAACTTCGTAAGCGTAAATTTTCCCCGTTTTTGCAACATTTCTCATTGCTGCTCCGCTCCTGTTGGTCGCTGCGTGATGTTATATAGCCTATAGCCTTCCTCGATAAATTGGCTATGTGATATAACAGTGAAAGAATTTTTCAATTCGGTTCAGTAGTTCCAGAGATTACCGCATTCAAACAAACAAACTCATCAGCTTTATAATATTAGTAGAGATTTAACTAGGTATGCTAATTTTAGCTTGCCTACCTCAGTCAACATTAATGAAGTCAGTGTATGAGTGAGTTACTAGGCTACCTGAATATGTGTCATGAAACGATCTCAGTCATCTGAATGACTGAACAGGGCATTGTTCATCTGTCAGCTCGCTTCGAAACGTCTCTTGTTCGTGTATTATTGTACTCAAAGTCATGCGTGACAGTGATTGAGATTAGCCTGTTCGTGTATTAAAAATTCATAAATACGATTAAATACTGAGAATACAGAAGGTAACCTTTATATGTAGGTACTTCTCTCTTCTACTTTTAGTATTTTTTAGTTATCCTTGTAGGTATTATTAATAATAACAATATTTTTTACAATAGTTTTTACACTAACCGGAGATTGTCGTTGGGTACATTTCTATTTGATTTCTATAGTGTATACAGCAATAATCGCCGGTTTGTGTCACATAGCCTTTAGATTAAAGGGTCTAACGGGCCTCTACGTGTTTGCTTTGACCCCACGCACGCCTCTCAAATGACCGGGACTCCATAATCCCGTGATATGGAAACGACATACATATTATTAATAACCAATCTATTCAGGCTACTAAATCCCATATCACACAAATACATACATAAAAACTTTATAATCTAATTATAATTACAATCAGCGCCCTTTTCGTATCCTTTTACGCGCCCGGTGCGAGCTTAAATAACTGCGCCTTAGATATTGGGTCCTGATGGTCTATTCCGCGATCCTCTAGGTTCTGCACGCTATGCCTGGGCACCGCTGGTACTGCCCTATTTACAGGACTGATTGTTAACGTAAGCTATTAATGTCAAACACACTAGTTCGTTCACTAAAATGATTACTGTACCGAATATAATGGAATGATTTTGAAAGATAGGCCCATGAGTTTCTTGGCAGTTTCTTTTCATCAGCTTTCCATTTGTAAACTACCGCTTCAAAGAAAACATGTTTTAGTTTACCTCACAAGACACACAGACATCATTCACCACACGAATTGTTGACCACTTTGTTCAGCAGGCATGAGCAATGTCGATGTGTGCGTTGCTCGAGCGCGCGTTGAATGAAGTTACCTTCTGTACTCATTATTTTGTGGAAATACCCTCACGGATAATTGGGTTGTCGAAGATACCTGATCAGATTGTTTATTTTTATGTTAACACTTTATTGTGCTTGCTGATTTATTATTTAGTTTCTGATGTTGGCATCTCAATTAATTTGTACGAAAATAAAATAATCTTTTGGCATTTGATTGGCGCTTTAAAATAAAAAAATAAAAAAGAAACTAAAAGGATTTACTAAAGTGTTTTGAACGTCCTTATATAATTATAACTCACGTGTTTTTTTTTACGATTTTAAATGTTTTGTTTTTGTTTTACACGAAACAAAAAAAAACCCTACAAACACCCCTGCTTGAAGCCTTTTTTTGCTAAAATCAAGCGTCTCCTCTTCACACTGAATCCATCAGCCATTTTTTACGGGGGGGGGGGCGTAAAAAATGGCTACATCTTCGAAGTTCAAAACGTACCCACGTTAAGTATACCAGAGTAGTACCTAAACACCGACTAAAATATATTTTGCCAGATATATTTCGGAAACAGGAGTTCAATGCCACCAAAATTATCCTATATTTCGTCATACTCATAATGGCGAACGAAGCCAAATAATTAGCAAGTCTGTTGTTCGATTAGCACTTCACTATTATTAAATTCCTAGATATAATATGGATATAAATACGGGTTATTCTCACATCGTTGTAACTGATGAATATTAAAAACTTGGATATTCTCCAACGCAAATTAATTTACTATTCAAAATTAATTATTCTCCATATATTTTGTACGGGTAAAACAATAAATGAATTCGAAACACTGCATGTGTTGTTTTGTCATTTATTATTCATATTTGTTATGTAGGACACGTTTTGGCGAGTGCTTATTTAATATAGGTAGTTCGTGGGGCCGAGAAATCTTACGGTGCGTTTAAGCAGCTCGGCAAGCAGCCCGGCAAGCAGACGGTACAAAAAACTGGGCAAGTGCATGTCGGGCTACGCACAATGTAGGGTTCTGTAGTTCCTCCCCCCCACCAAAAAAATGCAGCTTAAGAAGTGGGTTTTTTGTTGTTTTTGTTTCATACTTACAACGTTATCTTAATAATGATTTTCAATGGAATTTGTATGAAAATTTAGTTACTTCTTAATTGATCAGCTGTTACTCGTAAACTTGTAAAGCCTACTTAGCTGTGATAGTTTTTCTTTTCCATTCACATACCCAACATAAACCATTTAGCTGGCAGGGGGGGGCACCCTTGACTCTTACAAAACTTTGCATTTTAAGGCTTAATATTTCACAAACGGATCTCTAAATCTAAAAATGATCTTCACTACCTAACCGTTTCTAAAAGACCTATGTGTTGATACCCCAGACGATGGGGTAGTTGAGAAAAAAAATACATTGCCACGTTAAATATAGGGGAGGTATCCTCATAAAAAAATTTTTAACGTAACTTTCACTTTGTTAACGTAACTTATATGTGTATCCATGCAAAATTACAGCCTTCTAGCACTAACACTCTCCGAGCGAAGCTGCGGACGGACGGACGGCCATGGCGAAACTATAAGGATTTCGATCTGCCATTTTGGCTACGGAACCCTAAAAATCTGTTCACAAACAGCCGAGCAGCACATTCACACGCTCGTGTTCGTGTTCGGGCCGTTGAGTGTCGCTTTGAACGCGAGCGTGTTAACCCACAATTAGACTGCTAACTACTTTTGTCTTCTTATTTTTCAGTTCATAGCAATATTGGCGATTTTGTAGACAATATCGAGTATTATATAAAAATCACGAAAGTTTAAAAACAATATTATCTAGAATTTATTACACACTGCACATCGACTCGGTCTTGCAGATTTTTCATGTATTTTCAATAGAGATGTGCCGAGATAAGCATTTTACAATCGAATAGTTAGCTATTCGACCATCTCTAAATTTCAAACTTTAAAAGCGAAGCTGTGAAGATGAAGACGTTTGCCACCCATTTTCACTACTGACTGTTGTTACTTGTTAAAGTGTTCGTCAGGTGGGCGTACTCAGGATGATTTTAGGGGAGGTAGGGGGTTAGGACAGGTTAGTAGTACTATGTACTTACCTTTTTTGCAATTACGGGGGGGGGGAGGGGTTCAACCCCCTAAACTCTCCCGATATTTATACTATAAGCTTAAGAAGGCAAGTATTTATAGGCTGTTGATAGTATGGATACTATAGGTAGTATTGCTGCTTATCAAAAGTATCACATTAAAAGAGAACTCGATACTACCGATAGAATCGATACTTTCTATCAAGACCTAATATTGCTGTTTATCAATATGTAGTATCGCAATATAAGAGAAATCGTTACTATTAGCTAGTATCGCATTAAAACAGAAATCGATTGGGTCTATACCTATTGATTAAATTTCCATGCTGACTGTTTGTAGAACTAAAGTATTACTTATACTTTTCTTTATTGTATTCATTATGTATGTGTAGTAATAACATTAATCCAAATATTATATGCCTCTGTGGCGCGATGGGAGTTTATCCGACTGCTACGCAAGAGGTCGTAGGTTCGATACCTACCCAGGATAAGACTTTGTGTGATGAGCACGATGGTTTATTCTGTGTCTAGGTGTTATTTATCTATAATATGTATGTATTTAGAAAATATATAAGTATGTTTATCGGTTGTCTGGTTTCCATAGTACAAGCTCTGCTTAGTTTGGGATCAGATAGCGTTGTGTGAGTTGTCCCAAGATATTATTGTTAATATTACTGTTTATAAAAAAATCCTTTACTTAAAATTTACAAAAAAATAAAAAACAATGCACTAAACGCACTGTTATATAAGTTAGTTCCGCGACTCGCCGCTAGCGAATCTTCTCCTCACCAATAGATTGAATTTACCTACAAGTTTTACCGTTTTACTATCGATAGTAAAACTATCGATCTTTTACTCGATTTAGAAGACAAAATCTGGGTCCTTATTCACTAGTCCACCGCTCATGCGCGGTATAGAGCTGCGCTTAAAAATGCATCAACGCGCATGAGGCGGTAGACATTTTAAAGCGCACCGCGCATGCTCCAGTTCGCACGGCCAATATGGATTCTGGTGTTTACTTCAAAATACGCACACAGTACACTAATTTGAAAAAGAGCCGTGTGGTACCGGCTTAAGAATAGTATCACCCCGTCTCTTCCCGTGGGTGTCGTCAAGGCGACTAAGGGATTTCACACCGGAGGACGGGCAGCAGCGTCCTCTGCGTATTTAAAGCCTTACTGCGATCGCCAACCCGCTCGCCAAGCGTGGCGATTATGGCAATTACCCCCAGGATCTACATACCAGTAGGTTCTAATGGGGAGACCCGTGCCCAGCAGTGGGCCATCATATGGGTTGATATGTACACTAATTTCTATGCGTTAACTATTAAACCTACTTTAACATTCATAACTATGGCTACAGGGACATTTGCGTATTTTTTAAGACGTTTTACAAAAAACTTGATGATATATAGTCTAACAAGATATATATAAGTGTGAGATGGGAATACCTATTTGAAGATTTTATTGATGTCGGTACTGTAAAGAACATCATAGTCCTGTATAAATTAATTAGTTGACAAAGTTTAAGTAAAGTTTTATCTAAATACACTACAGGTAAATGCCAACATGTAGGTACATAACACCTTTTGTGTGCGGGTAATAATTATTCACTTCATTATAATTGATTCAGAAGTCACTGCCCATAAAATTATATGTTAAGCCCATATTAACCTGAGCATAATATAAACTGAATGTTAATAATCCCATTAACACATAATTTACAAAAGTATCTAACAATCCTATTGTTAATTACAATATCAAGAAGTCTAATAATGAAATTAATCTAATCTCAACTTTATATGTTGACAATATTCTTTATTATCGTAAGTCTTTGATTATATAACGACCATTTGACCGTACTTTTTGACATTTCTTTGCTTAAACGCCAGATTAGGCTAGATTCCTAATCTGGCGTTTAAGCAAAGAAATGTCAAATGGACGTACTTTTTGAGAGGTAAGAAGACTCGATAGATGTTCTAGCCATAGTTTTTTTTATTTTTTTTATTAATGGCTACTATGCCGTTGTCGACAATTCTGCCAATGTCAGATGTGCGATGGAGTAACGTGTTAATCTAGCCATAGTTATTCTAGCGCGCCATTTTTAACGAGTGTCAAACGTCAAAAATAGTAGCTTCATTTTTTTTATAGCCTTACCGAGGTAATTCTCCATCTAGACATTATATAATCAAAGAAGTAAGTATTATTTCATTAGGTTTCTGCGTATTTAATCAATAAGTACCAAATATTAAAAAAGAAGAAGATTATTAAACACAACATTATGCTTAGATACTTCATATTTTGGGCAATAGAAATACGATTCCTAGACTAAATTTTGAAATAAAAAACAAAATATCGCTTCCCATTTACACCGCATTCCATTTTCAAACAGACGGGAGATTCTAAAATATTTAACCACAAAACTAAATGAATTTTCATGTAGTAGCTAAACCCTTAGTACAGTCAATATGCAAATAATCTTTTTTCCGTTGAGTAAATCTACAAAATCGTGCCTTCGCCGCTTAGATAATGAATATAGATAAACTGGATACGTGAGCGACTCACTAATTAATCACACCTGGTTCGAGCCGCCCTCTACCATTTCCTTAATTAAAATACTAGTGATGTTTGCTAAGTACTAATTCGATAATTTGTTGACGCAACATTAAAATTTGATTAATGTATTTGGAACGTTTTTTGCCGAATAATTGGTATTTTGACTAATTAAGAGCACCTTAGTCGATGATTCTACCCTATAAACGCGCATAAGTGATTATTTTTCTGTAAATGGTCGTTTATGGTCATCAAAGCTAAAATTTAACATCAAATCGTTTTTTCATAAACTAGGCTATTTAAATGATTTAACTTAATGTTTTATGTTGCCTTATGGCTATGTGTATTTTTTTAATTATTCTTTTCTATGGCTTCAATATTGGCGTTAATAGAAATGTAGAGTCATATCAGTTTTACCAACGACTTATCATAATATTATGCTTAAATTTAAAATTTTGATTCAAGTGACTTCTGGCACCAAAATAATATATTTTGGTGCCAGAAGTCTTATTGCCGTCATCAGCACGGGCTATTGGGCTATTATTAACAACAGTAAAACTTTATTATAATTAATCCCAGTAGAACGGTAATAATTTAAAAGGAATAACGATCCAATAGTGTGAAATATATAACCCAATAGTGAAAAAGTTTAAAAAAAATGTATGTGCTCACCTATCTGTCACCGGGGTAAACCCGGTGCTCCTCTTGGCTGCCGTTAGGTTCTCCACTTTTCTCACTTGCACAACGGGAGTAAAAATGTAAATCTACACTTTGTAAATTGACTTGTAGTGGTATATGACTACAGCATTATTTTTAAAATTATTAATTACGTTTCGATTCACCCGAATATTTTGGCGTTGCTAATTTAGACCTGAAACAAAAAGAACATTATTTTAGAACGAAAACAAACAAATGTGCTAGTCGCGATTTAATTAAAAACAATAAAACCAAAAATCAAAGGGACCACATAATAAAATTAAATCGTTCAATGTCATTCGTGATATTCTGCGGTTCCTTTAATCAAGGCGAATGTAGGGGAGGGTAACCTATATTGGACCACTTTTGATATAATGACACATATCACCGAATCCTTTGAAGCTGTAAAAATACAAAATAACTCATAATACAGCTTATTTCATTAGCTACACAATATAAATCCTTTAATATTGTAGCATTGTTGAAACTAGTTATATATATATATTTAGTAAAGATTGTTCGTCGGTCCAATTAACGGTATCGGTGTCTTAAATTGGACCACTAGGCCCCTAAATTGTACCAAATGTAAAAATGTGATATAATTGTAAATAAAATGGACAGTTTAGAATCATTATCATATATATTTATTGTTTGTATTATATCACATAAACAATATGTCAAAAAGGTACAAGGTAAGTACTCATATGCTACTTTAGGAACTCTGGAAATCTTACTTCAACTCCACATGAACACAATGAACCTTAAACCCAAACAACATTAATATTTCTAGTGAATATTATAGCTAATAAAAATAGTAATTAAAACAATCATTTAAAAATATTAATTCAAACAATCATCACATATGTCAGGGTTTTTAGGTAATAAAAATATTAATTAAAACAATCTGTTAAAAATATTAATTCAAACAATCATCACATATGTCAGGGTTTGTAGTGCAGGTGTCATGTAGCCATCTCTTACACCGCACGCATTGTAGCCAGTCCACTTGGGGTCCACTTTTATCGAAGTAGTGCTTACCACACGAAGCACACACATTTTCATCATCTTCCTCATCGTCATCATCGTCGTCAAGTTCGATCGCAATATCGGAATCGTTTGAACTGCTGGAAAATAACCTTTTTCGTTTCATAGACTTCTTCACAACTTTTCTTTTTTTAATTGTGGATGTTTTAGTTGCGCCTTGTTTTTTTGCTTTGCAAGCTTTTCCCTTCCTTTGGATGCTTTCTTCTAAAGATAATTTATACGGCGATGATGTAATTTCTGCAGCTTTTTGTACAGTCCTCTTTTTGTTAGCTTTGTTCTTTGGAACAGGTGACAAAATTGCCAATGATTTTGTAATTTTTGTATTTGACGTAGAGGGCTGGGGTTCGGTGGTATTGTGCAAAATATATTCATCATTTTCTTTATCTTCCATAGAACCAGAAGCCGGTTGAATCTGTTCAGTTGGATTTTCATTAAGAGCATCTGCTGCTTCAAAAAGATGTGAGGGAAACACGTTTCTGTCTACTGGCCAAACTCCAGCATAGCGGAATCCGTTTGTCACATTACTTATGGTAGCGGCTCGTTCGTAAGCTTCTCCGAACAATCTTGCTACTTGGTATTGAGTAATTGATCTTCCAGGGTTTGTTCGAAGCCATTTCTCTACTCCTTGTATGTAGAAGGTACTTAAAGGCTTAAAAAATGATACGTCTAGAGGTTGTAATCGATGTGTGGTGTGCCCAGGAAGTTGAACCATAATGATTCCATTTTCTCTTGCCAGCGTTAGCGCTTCAAGGTTTCTTGTGTGGGTTGTATGCCCGTCTAACAGAAGCAACACCTTTTTATTTTGTGTTGGTTTCACAACGTCGATGAAATGTTTTAGCCACTGCACAAATAAAGCCGAATTAATGTAGCCAGTATCAGAAATTGTGACAACGCTGTCGGGTGGTGCACCATCAGCTAATTCCGGACAATTTCTCTTCCTTTTAAAAATCAACATCGGAGGAATAAATTGACCACTTGCACTGGCACAGCATACCGCAGTTGTGTTGATCCCACGCTCTCCGCTTGTGACTGCTCCAATTTGTTTTTTTCCTTTCAATCCTAACACTTTCTGGGCTTTTTTCTGGACCGTGGAAATACCGGATTCGTCAACATTGAACATGCTACTAGCCTGGATAGAGTTATCGTCCACAATCTTCTCCAGTAAATCATAAAAACTTGACACGTTCTCACGATTAAACCCCTTAACTCTATTTAGCGAAGTACTCTCCGGTTGACGAAGACTGATTTGTGGATGTCTTTTCTTAAAGGCATAGAACCAACGCTTACTTGCCATTTCTTTTTCTTTATTAAAGGAATGAGGTATTTTATTATGTTCTGCAATCTGGTAAGCTAAACGTCGCACGTCTTTAATCGTCAACCCAAACATATGACTTTCTAGAAGCAAAAGATGGTTTACAAGCTCCTTTTCCTGTTCAATCGAGAAAATAGTCGGTCTTCCTTTCTGTGTAACATCACTATTAGCAAATTTATTAAGCAGTTTAGCGTGACGCAATATGGTGGCTTTTGGTACTTGATATTGTCTAGAAATGGCATTGATGCCCATTTCTTTTTTCTCATAAGCAATTAACGCCCTTTGCAAGTCTTCTTTACTCCATTTATAATATTTATTTTTACTCTCACCATCAGCAGACGCCATCTAAAATAATTTCAAATTAAATTAAATTAAAAACAAAAGCAGTTGCATAAATTGGACCGGTACAATTTCGGAACTCGTGAGTGGTTCGATATAGGGACCTAGACAAATTTATAATTAGTCATGAAAACAAAAACATAACCTCAACGTATTCGTGTTTATTAACTGGCACTTAAAACAATATAAAACATGCTGCATTCTGACATGTGTTACAATATTAAGACTTACCATGTTCATGAACAATCTCCTTACACAAAACACGCAAAAATAGCACCAATTCAGTCAAAAACCTTTTTTTTTCTCTTAGCGTCATACGATCTGTCGAACGTCGGTACAAAATGGCGACCTGTCAGTGGCGCTGCGGTCGCCTCTTTTTGTGTTGCGAGTGTAAAAAAATGGTGTCATTTGGTAGAAATACACAAGAGGTCCAATTTAAGCGCCGGTCCAATATAGGTTACCCTCCCCTATATTGTGTCTATTTCAATCTTGCTTTACGAAATGTATTGAAAGTGATGACGGGCGAGAAACAATGGGTTCGACCGCGAATTCATATCAACTCTACCGACAATGGCGAATAAGTCTTTCAGAGCCGAAACGGTCAACAGATTCGAACGAATAATTCGTACCCTTGCCCTTGAGAACAAAATGCACGGTCATTATGAACCGAGCTCGGGTATCGAATGCAATCTCCAGATACTACTTGCCAAACGAATATGCACTTTGATTTCGTGAAACATGAGTTGAAATTTGAGTATCCGAATGCTGTAGACCTGCATTTGGCTGTCAAGTGGATACACCGATGCAATGAGTTAGCTAGACTGTCTGAATGTCAAACCAATGATCGGCAGCGTCTGCTGCAACACCGCAATAAAAAAATAATTTATTCGCGTCTGAGTAAATAACATAATGGCGCATTCTCAATTTTGGCCTGTGTATTACTTCCATCAACTTGACTTGCGTTGTAACAGACACTTTGTTCCAAATCGGAACGCTTGGGAAACAGCCAGAAAAAGAAAAGCGCTGAATTCCAATTCAATTGTTCGCTTCCCAAAGAACAAAACTGCAAGTACGGCGAACAGTTACAAAAGAAAACTGATTGACTCGAATAACAATTTTATTCGAGTCAATCAGTATTATAGTAGTATATAGGTAATCAGAATAGATAAAATTATATTGGTTTCATTACTGTATCTAGGTGTTACAAACAGTGTCAATAACATAATTTCACACTTTGTATGTAGGTATACAATACCGTAAATAGTTTAGAAGCGTAACCAATTACATCGAACACATTTAATTATATAGCATGTTCATTCTAAATTGGGGCGTCCATTTTAATGATCATTATATTTTATAGATATAATTTGCATATTATATGGCATAAAAACATAATGTACCAAGCACGTCGGAAACTATACTTATAAAAACCTCTGAAAACACGATGACAATACTTGGATAAGAAACGGGATAACAAAATCTACCATCAATCACAAAAAGTGGGAACTTTCGCGACATACGAATATGATCGATGATATTCACCCGTTTCCTACGTAGAAGTTTTATAGAGGAAGACGTTCGTTTGTTATCAAAGAGTCGGCTAATAAAAGTAGTTCAATGTACGACTATGTAGGTACCTATATACAACTATCATTTATTCCCAAAAGGCACTGCTAGCAAAAAGCAATTAGAAAATAAATCACGCTGCATTGAATGCAGACAGAGCAGATATTCATCATTATTGCAGTTCATAATATATTACTTCTTTGCATGGGTAATAGCATCAAATTGTATATAATGTAATTATGATGTAGTGTAGGACGCCCTCAGGCCAGGTGAAGTGATGATATACGCAAAACGGCTGGCAGGAGCTGGATGCGAGAAGCCGAAGATAGAACAAAGTGGCGTGCAATTGGAGAGGCCTATGTCCAGCAGTGGACTGCAATAGGCTGATGATGTGATGTGATGTGATGTGTAATTATGATAAGTGGGTATTGCAAAAGAGCCTGAAATATATAGCAAAAAATATCTGTAGCATTAACTTGCAATCACGTACCTTTAAAATAATGTATTATCAGCGGTATTTCATTAATTTCTGCATACAAGTGAGTTTACTTTATTATATTTAACTATTTTTACTACCAAAGCAGCAATAGTGGTGTTGCGTGACAAAATTATGTTGTTTTTACTCAAATGCGTGAAGCAACGTGTGCGCCGAATGGTATGAAGGTCGTCCATTGCGACGTGAATCTAGCGAGGCATTGAACTATGAAATATAACCGGAAGACGGGGGCCGATGACTGATGAACGCTAATATGCGAATAGTAGGGCTGTTACTGTCTGTTACGAATTATTAACGTACTTTACGACCGGTAGGCACTTGAATATTCATGCAATTATTGTAGCGGTCCTTCCCATTGCTTGTTTCTTTCTGTTGATAGTTATCTCAAAGTTTGTTTAATATGTGAGTGAACTGTAAGGTTGTTTATGTAAATGTGAGTTATAATAGACGTAAAATCAAGGTCATGGTCCAATAATTGCACTTAGCAACAGCAAGCGAATAACCTACCGATTCAGTAATTGTTTGTTTCGAAGTTGAAAGGAATTTGAATAAGTAAGTCATCATGTCAACGTTCCATGTAATGTGTATCGAATTTGTAACAAAATCTTATTCAATTGGCTTTTAATATTCAAATGTCGACCCTATAGACCATATTACCATGAACCCATAGCTAAATATTCGAACCAAAACAAAAACATACGGCTTTTTTAAAATCTCAAGTAGTTTATGGTCTATAAACCTGATTTTGAAATAGCTCGGTATTTGCAAATTGAAGAAATAAAAGCGGGTTTTCAACGAATCGGGCGCATTCGTGAATCAATTGAGACGTAACCTAACTTCTGACCGGATCGTACAAAAACCTGACCACTTTAGGATCGTCGACCCAAGGGTATCTTTTATTTTTATTGAGTTCAAAACTTGTGCACAATGTAGAAAATGAATTTCATCTACCTGGAGAATGTTTCGCGGAAATATGTCAGGTATAATAAATTAACAATGCGACGTCCGAAGATTTCTCGCAAAGGGCGTTAAAAGCGCATATTTCCACAAAGAAATATGGAATGTAAATTATCCTCAGTTCTAGGATGCAGTTTGTAAGAAAACGGCTTGTGGAAAAACTCCATAGTATAGTCACAAACGTATGTAGGCGCAGGATTGCACGCGCTACTCTCTTTGTCGGTGAGTTGAATAATTGGCCAAGAAACCGGCTTCTATTCACTTAATGATTTGATAGATTGAATTCCGTGCATTCGAAAATTAATTCGCCGACAGGTCGTCTAAAAATAGCAAATGTTTTCTAAAATTGTTTCAAAAGTAAGCGTGGTATTACGTAAAATTGTAATCTTGTATCTTACCTTCGTTTTCGTTGGAAACAACCGCTATATATGCATATATGTATCTATTTTAAGCGTGTACGCTTGAAACGAGTCAAATTTTAGGTGGACGGCGCAGTTAGCTCGGGCGCATGTTGCATTAGGTCAGTGAGGTACATTTTTGTGTTTCACTGAGACAGCTATACCTATACAAATGCAAGTAATTATTTTTTGAACAGGACGAATATAAGTCAAATCTACAATTACAAAGCAGAATCACGTTTCGGCTTGTTGCTTCGCAGCCTCAGTTGACGCAAGCCCACATTGTTTCAAGTATCAATACACCCGAAATGTAACCTTGACGGTAAGTTAGAGGACGTTTTAAATGTTTTTTTTTTACTTTGAAACTTTTTGTGTCGGATACATATTGTCTCACAATGGTGCTGAGTTTTGAAAGGAATACATTAGTTGAGAGGTCAATGGCTCGGGTCGGGCCTTCCTCGTGTTTAGGTATTAATCGGATACTCAAAGCAAAGCGTAATACTTCAATACTAATGGGGGTCTCGAGACAAAACCTTTGCGGCCATGTTCATACCCCAGCGGTCAGTAAATTACATTTAGATTCCGGTTCATTGGTAGAATCTAATTTACGAACAGCCGCTGTAATTGTGTGCGAGATTAATGGAAAATGTCTTGCTTCTTAAATCAAATAACAATGGAGAGCAATGTAATTATAAATAGCAATAATTTAGCACACAGAGCAAGGCTATATTGTACGAAAATGCTTATTAAAATAAGAAAATGGTTTTACCTACAACCAATTTTCTCAGGTGGGCTCTATTTTATGAAACTAATGTTACCCATCATTTAACTACATCTACTCTAATAATAAAGAGGACACATTTGATTTTTGTATGTAACGATTTTAAAAAATCTTTCACCATTCATTCATCATCTACATTATCGGGGAGTAACATAGGCTATATTTTACTGTCGAAAAATTAGACATCCCTACGAAAATTACAATAATGTAACTCAAGATGTAAATAACTAAGATTTGACTCCCGTGCCAAGCCGGGGCAGGCAGCTAGTCTCTTGTAATTAAAATATATCATAAAATCCATAGGTAAACTAGTCTTTTTATTTGTGATGCGTTTGACATCCACCAATCATATATTTAAATATATTCAATGGTCCATATAGCTTAGCAATGGTTAAAACGGGTTCAACTAAACTATGTTTTTTTATATGGATGAATGCGTGCTCTAGATGCATACTCTGGATACGTGAGTGGTGTAGCTATGTGCAGAGTACACCTTCAGTCGTTTTCATAGCACATCTTACTCGCACCGATACATAGCACAGCAGAAACGGTCACATAGTTTCGTAGCTTAGTTTACAGTACACATTATACTCATTATACAGCATCAATCGCAGGATGAAAAGCACCCTAAGGTTGCCTGTCCATTAAAGCGAAGCGAGGCTGAAAAATGTTAATTTTTAAAACGGGTCAATATTAACCAATACAATGGCATAATCTCCGTACACTGGAGACAGGGATTAATGCAACCCTGTTGGTTAGCCTAACGGCTAGGGCATCAGACTCGCAATCGTGAGGTCTTCGACGTGAACCCACACCTTTTTTTTTTTTTTTTTTTTTTTTTGTCTGGCGGGAAAAATTCCTGACGAACACCCCCACCGTCCGGGGAAGACGGTGGAGGTAGTGTGGGGTTTGCACCCACTAAAAAACCCGCCGTGTATCGCTCGCCACCTTCGCGGACGGGCCGCCGGAATGTGTTATACCGTCGGCGGCCCGCCCAGTGGCAATGCCCGGACGCGATGTTGTAGCGTTCCGGGCATTTCACACCTACGCGGCTCCTGGATACACACAGGGCGCCTCCACGGAAGGCCGCGGGCGAGGCAGATTACCCCGTACGCCCGCCCGCAGCCCCACCTAAGGCGGCATCAGGCGCAGATGTGCGCGCCGACGCCGCCCGGTTCGCCGGCGACGGAGCGGATCCGCCAGGGAGCTCTCTTCCCTGACGCGCTCCGCCGCCTCCTTCTGCGAGATGATGTCCTCACAGAAGGATGCGACCGCATTCCACGACCCCTCGCTCCGGACCATGGACAGAACCACGGCCGGCAGCGAGAGGTCACTTCCGACCACTGCAGTGAGAACTCGACGTTGCCCCTCCCAAGCTGGACAATGCTGGAGGGTGTGCTGCGCCGAGTCCTCACCGCAGTCGCAGTGGTGGCAGGCGGGACTCGGTTCCCTCCTAGCAACCGCGTGCAGGTACTTCCCGAAGCACCCGTGCCCGGAAAGGACCTGCACCAGCCGGAAGGAAAGGGTCCCGTGCTGCCGCCCTGCCCACTCCTCCAGGACCGGCTGGAGCGCCTCCACGGTTCGAACACCTGCCCGTGGAGCCTCCAGCCGGCCCTGCCACCGGGCCATGATTGCCCGGTGGGCCTCACCGCGCCAAGCGCGTAGCTCCTCGGGCAGGGGCACCGAACCCCCTGCCCGAACAGCCACCGCCCGCCGATACACTTCGGCGAGCACTTCCGCCTCCAAATCCCACGGGGGTGTGCCGGCCAAAGCGCACGCCGCCTCTGCAGACACCGTGCGGTATCCGCGTATGGCCCTGACCGCCATGGTCCGCTGGGGTCTCCCTAAGCGGACCCTATTCTGGGCGGTCAGGGACGCCGCCCACACGGGTGCGCCGTACAGAGCCACGTGAACCCACACCTAACACAAGCTATTGAGCTTAGCTGGAGTTGTTAACAGGATTGCTAGTAATGTGGGACCCAATCCCACATTACTAGATCTTACTTTAGCAAAAAAAACTCTGTTTTTCCGCTCCGCAGACACGCTACGCTGTAATGGACAGGGAACCTATGGGTAGTATTTATCAGGTGAGACTAAAACCGATGGCTGATCAAGCTTAGTTAGCTGGCATAGCTAAGGTAATTTTTCATATTGAGTTTGCTGTCTGCATACTAGACAGCAAACTCTATAAAAATAGTAAAAAATATGCGATTAAACTAACTAACTTGGCTTGGTCCTTTTGCTGTAACCGGCTTTAAGTTGATTAATATTATGGTATTTACTATATCCTATTTTTACTTTCTGCAAACAAGTTATATTTTATTATAACAACCTCTCTTTTATTTTATAAAGCTTATTTATATTTAAAAAACAAATAGTTAATCGTTTAAAATTATAATATTGTAAGCTTTGGAACGCATCCGTGTAAATGTTTATTGTAATTATTTGCTATCAGCAAATCTATGAGCAATTCTTCCCCACATTACTCACATTTTGTCACTTATTTTTAAGTGTGATGAATTTTATTTTTTTTATAAATCCACCTGAATGCTTATTTTTACCCGACTACGGAGGATAATGTGTTTAAATATTTTGTCATATGTTTTGTCATTAGTAAAGTGAATTATATTCTTTTAATGAGAAACAACGTCTTAAACCAGAACCTCATACAGTTTCTGATTACATTACATTTTGTCTTCTAGATATTTATTTCATCGAAATAAAATAAATATGACAGGACAATTCTCACAACGTCTTCTGATCCCAAACTAGGGAAAACCTGTACTATAGCAACAAAACAACTGAATTCTAAATGCATAAATTACACTCACCCAGACACAGAATTAACCATCGTGCTCATCACACGAAGTATTATCCTGGGTTTGGATCGAACCCACAACAGCCGTGCTTAGCAATCAGGGTCACTAACCATTAAACCCACAGGCCAGCCAACTATAATAACTCTATAGGTTAACGATGCTGTATAACGTAAGTACTTAATCAAAGACAAAATGCAAAAAAGCTTTACTTTTAATAAAACAAAGGCCCAAGTATCAAGTTTGCCTTGTATAGATACTTTCTCCGTTGACCTTTTTGCTGGCATGTGCTCTTCGGAGCCAATCAAGATATTCGCAAGAGATTGATAGTGACCTCAGCTTTATTGGAAGATATTTGTCACTCTAATTAATCGAACGCCCTTTATTAAGAAACTATAGGCAGTGTGGTCGCATGCAAGTACTTGTGACAATAAAAGGTTAACCCTCAATCTTCTTCTCATGAAATTTACACTTGGAAAAGCCGATTTCTATTATTTTCAGACGAAAGTCAAAATAAGTCGGTTTAATATTATAAAGCTTTCATTTTACACTTTTTAGTGGGTTGGTTTGTAATTTATCTACGCCATTATATAATAAATACAATAATGGCGTAGATATCGTCGTTTGTGACACGAAAAGTGGGACTTCGTGGAAAATTGATTCCCATCTATTGAAATGAAAACTTTTCATACCTTCACATAAGTAAAGATTACAAAAAGTAGAGACATATTTTTAACTTAGATAAATTACATTTAAGTTTTGTAACTTAGATAAATTAAACCAACCCACAAAATGTAAATGTAATTGTTAGCTTGTCAACTGCTCATTTACTTTTACAAACTATCGCTTTTCCCGATGCAGGGTCGTTAACGGTTGAGGAGAATAATGCTTTTCCCTATGCAGGGTCGTTAACTGTTGAGGAGTTAAAATGTTGTGTATTAAAGTCAGCAAATCGTGAAATATTGAATAGTTCCGCTGGTCATCTATAATCTTCATTATCAGTTCCACTTCACCAATTGGTGCTTTTTAAGAGTAAATACGCGAACCACTATGAAATGTACTTAAATCATAACAGTTGTGCCTTTAACATTTGAAAAGTTCGATCTGATCGTTGGTCCCTGTCATCTGATGACAGGGACCAACTTGGAAGTATATCCTTTCAAACACAAAAAATATTTTTTTAAATTAGTCCAGCCATCTTCGCATAATCGGTGAACACAGATAATAAAAATACAGACGAACGTAGAACCTCTTCCTTGAAATCGGTTAACTAGAGTTTGAATGGGTACCTAGGACTATGTACTATATATACGGTGCTAGCTTTATTTCAGTCTGGCTGACCCGGATTATGACTTATTTTTTATTCACTTAGGAAGCAAAACTACACGTGCTACGTTGGAATTCTTCATGTACATGTAATGCTAAGTTCGCAAACAATAGGTAAAGCTGGAGAAAAGAGCCTGGCAATAAAAACTCGCGGCACTGTTTTCAAATTGCCAATTTTACAATGTTTAAATGTTTATAAACTTGATATGGGAGTAAAGTGCTGCCACTAGTATACTGTATACCATGATGACTGATGCTTATTATATTATTAAAAAGTTGGAACATGAGATAAAATAAAATCAACTGTTCCATTTCCGATTCCGTTTTTTGTTTTTTTTTTCGTTTTTTTTTCAGCTATTCCTTAGCTTTTTTTATTTATATTTACACCATCTGTGTATAAGAGCTAACAAAACAAAATATAGCGACACTAACGAGCAAAAATCAATTTTATGTACCTGTGCCTGTGATGTAAAGAAATAAGGCCAATAAGGCCTTATTTCTTTATTACGTATATAGGTATTGCTTTATTTTTATATTTACAAGACTTGATCTGGAATAATCAAGCGCTTTTTATATAGAGGAGGCGTGGATACTAATTTATAAAACGGACTTCGATTCCACTTCCATTACATCTGCCATCGGATATAATTACAGGGATTTTATCAATATTCAGATGTATTACTCTAATTACGTAATCAAACCCAATTTAAGTTACTTAATATTGGTATTGAAAACATACAATGTTGGACGCTTAGGTTCGATTTGCATTGATAGCATAATGATCTTTATTTTCTAGATCGTAGTGCACAAATTTGTGAAATGCTTAAAATTCGCACGAATTCGCACATCAATGTGAGAATTTTCAAGCTTCGTGCAAATTTAGGCACTATTTTGTAAAGCATAGAGGTCAATATTACGTAACATTTATGGAATCCGATTCAACATGATGTAAATTGAGCCTTGTCAACAAATTACTAAGGAAACACATGAACTTATTTCTATAGCCTCAAACCTTGAACCGAAATTGGTGTTCTTTCCTTTGAACACCCACAGTAATCCTGAACAGTCGATATTTGTGAACAGTTACAAGGCTTTCCTATTATGAATTGGGCGAAAATACCAAGCTTTACAAGTTCCCTTTTATGTTCGAGTTTAACACAAGCGAGGCTTTTCAGACCAAGTTTAAGGAGTTAAGCGTAATCGCCACATTGTAGGGAAATGAAATTCTATGGTTTCAGATTGTTGGGTATCTACAACATGCAATACCTAAGTTAAAGGGCTAGTCTTGCCAACTATGGTAAACTCACAATCTGTATGAATTTAATCATTGTCGTATACTTTGTTTTGATAAAATTGCGCTCTAAATGGCTACCTCTTCCTTTCGTATACCGCTATACTTTATGCCCCTTTTGGGAGCAGAGTTTCGAAAATCTATTTTAAACTCACTTCTCCTACCTATAATCTAGATACCTGCTAATTTTCAACATTATTGGCTAAGTAGTTTTTGCGTTTTTAAAGGTAATAAAAACAAGGTCGGCAGCCCTTAAAGTATTATGCACAGCATGTACCATAATTTAGCAAAGCACAAATTAACATGTTAATAAGTAGAAGAACTATAAAAGTATTGAAATAGTGAAAGCACAAGAACAAAGCAAGCTGAATTCAAAGGCCTTCGTGTTCAAGCTTTGTACCGAATAGGTATTGACGATGAACTATGAACAGGTAGGCCACCCGGTTACATTGGATAATTTCAGCACGAAATTATGTTCGCGGTGGTCTTTAAAAAACCGGAATCATATCAGGGAAAAGAATAAAAGTAATCCTTTCTCTTAGGATTCAAAATGCAACTCACTTGACTGTCTGAAAAATATGGCTCTACATTTATTAGTCTTTACTTATGTAAAGGTAAGAAAATTTTTCATTTATTGATGGAATGATAAGATGGAACACCATTTTCCACGAAGTCACACTTTTCGTGCCTCAAAGAACGTTATCTACGCCATTATTGTACTTATTTCATAGTGTGCCTCTATTGTTGAAATCCAAAGCTGCTGTTATCCAAATTCTCCACTTCACCATCACCTAATCAGCTGAATTCAAGAATTGGTGCGAAAAATATGGTCAGCTAAACTGAAATTGGAGTGTCTGAATACTTTAATAAATTCAAACTTTAATTAAATAAGTATCCTCCACATTTCCATTTGAATGAAATAAAAAAAGTAATTCGTTACCTCGCGATGTTACTGAACACATTTAAAGTTTTAATAAGGAAACGAAGAAACTTTCGTTTGGACATCATTTTTGGGAAGTTTTTGTTCCGCCCACTGCGTACTAACTTGAAGGCTCGGGGCTATGTCAAAGTACCTATTAGAAAAATGTCAACCAAAGATGTGGAGAGAATATAAAATGATAAGTTTTACTAAGTTTATTCCAATACTCTGCAACTAAGCTAGCAAAAAAAGGATCTATGTAAACAACTTTAATAACCTGAAAAAATAAATTCTATTCTATTCTAAGTTATTTTTTTCCAGTAGCCAAAATGCATCTCTCTGTGAAGCTATTACCACTGGAAGAATTGTGTAGGTAGTTATGTGGGGCTTCTCTTAATCTTTACAATCTATAGTAATATTATAAAAGTAAAGTTTGGATGTATGAATGTGTGGATGGATGTTTGTAATTCAATCACGCCTCAACGGGTAAACGGATCTCGACGTAATTTGGAACAGAGATAAATTATAGTCTGGAAAAGTACATAGGCTACTTTTTATCCCGCAAAAATGTTCCCGTCGGATAAATGTTGCTTTTCAAAATTTCCCCAGGTCAACAGTTAGTATCAACTAAAATAACATGTTTGTTCATATATAATTAAAGACTCCTCAATCTATGGTGTGGTTTTAGTTTGGAAACAGCTCGTGTTCGTCTATCCACTGAAAAAGGCATTTAGTGCCGGTCTAGGTGTTCCTTTTATAGATTCTTGTCATACTACCAATCCAGTCAACCCTGTTTGTTTAATTTATTTATTAATCTTGAACCACTTCTAGACTCTTTTGAAAAAAATGCCCTTTGAATGTCACAATAATTCAAAGTCTATGATACCATGATTAGAATTATTATAATCAAAAATTATTAAGTTCATGGTTTTATTGAGAATCAACATCAGAGTTCTAAATTTATTATCAAATTAAGTAAACGAGATTAAATGGGTGAAAATGTATTAAGGAGAGTCCACTGCACTTATATCTGCATATGTGTAATGTTAATGGAAGCATATTCAAAACTTTAAACGATTTTCCTTTGAAATTTTAGTAAATACGTCGTAGAATAATAAAAAAATTAAGATTTTAGCGAAAGTTATTGGACGTTTGTAAAAGAACGGTTAATAAAAACTCCTATTCTAGAAATCTTTAGGACAATTGAGTAAATCATCGGACAATGGGGAACTTATACGCTGATAGGCCAACTTAGGAGTTGATTTATAACTTAAAAACCTGATCGGTCAGAACATGTTTTAAGAACTGAGTCAATGAAGGATTTAAACAAAAATCCTGTTTTCGTAATCATCCTACGACATAATTATACATATAAAATTGGGACATCATATTTTATGGGACCCTGAAATTCTTTTACAAAACTTAAAACTGTACGATACATATCTAAACAATAAACATCATTTTATTGGTCGTTTAATTTTCTGTACATGTACCTTCTTGTTTGTTTTAAATGCTTATATATCTGACATGCATTATTGTACAAGGTGAGACGTATAATAAAATGTTTATGATTCTTGGTTAGTAGATCTATTGATAAGTGTCCTTCGTTAATGTTGGGCGTTTTATCTATCATTGTTCTCTTTATAACTCATCTGACATCACTCCAGATTGTAAAGAATTATTGCATGAAGAATATTAGTATTAAAACTGATATTAGGTCTAGTCCAGAGGCTGTCATGGTGTCAACATAGAGACTGGACTGAGCAATAGTCTCACAAAATGGACCACTCTCTAGAAACAGACAACGAGACTGTGAAGCCAATACCTGTCTATTTTCTGAAATGACAAAGTGACATGACTGACAGCCTGTGACTCACGTGACATGCATTATTGTATTGTCGTCTCTTTTGTCTTAGTTGTCTCTTTCTAGAAATCTGATAGGTCCACAGATTTCTAGAAAGAGACAACTAGTTTGTGACGATTGTTTCGTTTTTCTCACGATTTGCAGCTTGTAATTTAGTCTCGGTACAGTCCCTATTTCTATGGTATCACCAGAGTGTTAGTTATTATGCCGTGAAATAGTAATTACAAAAAAGAAAAACAAAAAAACAAGATTAGTTTCAGTTGTAAAGGCCTGTAGCAAGTGTAATTACTGAGAAAACGGGACTTACGAGGAGTGCAGTGGGGCGACCCTCGGATCTTTCTGGAACAAGAATTTAAGTGACGCTGATGTTGCTATGGGTTAGGTTATCACAAAGAGCACTATGGAGCTTACGACCGATCTTTTCAAACAGTTGTATAAAAAAGAAATACTTAAAGGTATTGTGAATATAACATTTCCAAAATTGCGGGCAAACGTGAAGTAGGTCGTCGTAAAAAGTTGTGGCTTCGAAACATTCGCGAGTGGACCAGAGTCAAAAGCGCTGAGGAGCTGATTCATTTCCCCAGGAACAAGAACAGTTTTTCAAGGCTAATGTCCAACCTTCAGTAATTGAGAAGGATAAGAAGAAGAAGAATATTTCCACAAGTTCATTTGTACTTAAGAAACAATTGACTCATATGAATTGCCATTTTTAGTTGGATTTCATTGAAACCGTTTATGGCTGCTCACTGTTCAGTCATTCTGGTCTTTAGTACAGGGAGTTAAACATCCTATTAATCGAAAATATTGTTTCTCCGTACTACCTTGGTGGGTAATAACGGGATTTATTATATTTTAATTAGTAGCAATTTATAGATACTTAGTTAGTAATTAACCAAAAGCAATTCTGAGAAGCTAGACATAGGTACAAAATAAATTTTATTTATTTATTATTTCGGAAACTCAACAGCTTTTTTACATAAATCAATGATATGGTTACAATAATCGTACACTTTAGCCACTAACAGAGTTTCACAACATGATCAACAGGTTATATAGGAATTACAGTATAATATTAATTACTATTTTTTTTTTTTTTTTTTTACATATCGAGTAAAGGATATGTGAAATATATTAAGGAGACACCCGTTTCAGTCGGAGTCTTGCCTACATACATCTTGTATGTAAAAATTAACTTTATGCTAACAAACAACTTAAAGTAGCAAGCAAGCAAATAAATGTAGCTTATAAAGATAGGCACTTAATATCAATAGCGGTGATGGGTCCCAATGAAGATGCACGAAGAGGAATACAATAATTAAAATGTAATATAAAAAATTAACTAAGTAAATGTTATTATGTTATCGCGTGCTGTGCTCAGAAGGGAATGGCTCATTGCCTTCCGTGCACATACTTCTATTATCATTGGAAGTGGTCAAGAAGATGGATCTAGGAAATTGCGAGATATAATAAATGAGTCTATAAATTCATTTTTCAAGTAGACTTATTATTATGAAAAGCAATGCAATGATCTTATGGCTATGCCCAAAAAAATTGAAACTACCAACTGTAATGTCTCACATATCGGGGTATTTTAATGATAAGTAACATTATCTTGATAGACAATAAAATCATTAATTTGTCACCTTTAGTTCAGCAGCCTTTATTTAAGCAGTATGTATGAAAGTCGGGTTAGTTGCAAATTCAACAACGGATGAGCCAATTTTCATGGTCTTTTATTTGTGGATTTATCTCTATCACGACAAATAACAGAATATCTATTAAAACATTGGAAAAAATCACGAAAAGTATACAGGGCGGTACGAAGTTCAGACAGCCGATTGGCGCAGTCGCATAAACAAACATTTATAGCCCTTTGAGTATTTTATATGGTTCCAATAACACAGTTCACCGGTTCAAGGGGAAATAATTGAAATATCAAATCCATTCATGTTCAATATGGTATGCAAAGTTAACATGAATGAAACCAATAAACCTAGGTAATAGAAAGTTGTTTATATTTGGTCACGAACACTTGAAACTTAGTTCTTTCAGCGACATACTTATGCCAATATTTCGTTTGAGTTTTAGCCATTTCAGATTACAAGCTTATCTAAACTGGCGCAGGCACGGATCCAGAACTTTATTCTGGGGGGGTGGGCAACATTTGACTCAACCGGACAAGTGGGGGTCGCTCAAAAAAAATTTTTCAGCAATAGCCCCTGTTGCCGCCCCCCCCCTTCCCCGTGTGTCCGTGCCTGAACTGCCGAGCAAAAGTCACTTAGAAAACTTCGATTCCTCCTAAAATGTCCAAGATTTGAAATAAATGAAAAGTTATGTAATACTTCTAAAATCCAATTTCATATTAAAAAACAAAACTTTTTACTAAGTACATACAATAAAAAAAAAACAAAGAAATTACAATTCTCAATATAAAATGTATAACCTAATGATAATTAAATCAAACAGGCGTAATAATGCTTCGTACATTTGATTTTTATATTCTTTAAACAGACCTGAGAATAGTATTTTTTTTCTACATCTACTGTGATATAAATTCTCTTTCACATACAACATATTTGACTGCCTCTGTGGCGCGGTGGGAGTGTGTCCGACTGCTACGCAAGAGGTCGTGGGTTCGATTCCCACACGGGACACCACTTTGTGTGATCCACAAATTGTTGTTCCGAGTCTGGGTGTAATTTGTGTCCGTGACTTGTATGTTTGTAAAGTCCCCCGTGACACAGGGCTTGTACCCTACTGCGGGAGTTGTCTTTTTTAAAACAAACAAAATAAAAAAAACTTAATGGGCTATGTTCGATATTTTGGAAGATATCACGGTTTTTGTAAATGACCCCGTACTTTTGCTCGTCAGTTTATATAAATTTGTTGTCTTTTTTTTCACCGGCTTTCGTTTAGCCTATGAGGTAAGTATTAGTTTTTTTTAAATAATTATTTTGTTTACCTACACTTATTTTCTATATACCTACTTTTGTAAGTGTGTTACACGCTCCTGCACTTATGAAGCATGTGTGAGAGGTAAACAATATGTGTGTTCTGAGGGTAAACACTTGACTTCACACTAGCATAATATGCACGCGGCTCCGCCCGCGTGAATATCGGTTATCGCGAGAAAAACTATCCTATGTTCTTCCCTGAGACTTAAACTATCTTCTTACCAAATTTTAAGTTTGATAAGGTAGACAGAGTTACTTTCATCGTTCTCTAAAAAAATACTAAAGATTACATAATAAACTAATTTATGATTTAGTTGAAACTTGAATATATCTTACTAAAATCTTTATTTTGATGAGCCCCAACGTATACGGAACAAAGTGTAAACAAATATTCAGCTTCAGTAATTCATTGCATAAAGAAAAACAATCTAATTGACGTTATTTACTAAACGTGGCGGTTAACAAGGGCATTGTGCTCGAGTGCTAGCTATGACGTGTACTCTGTAAATAGCTTAGCTGCACCAAGCGCAGTTGACGTCATCAACTATGAAGATTTTGTAACGCAAAATTGCTTGAAGTCTGCCTGTATGCTGCTTGAATGAATAACCCCCGAATACTCATACGATACTTCGTGCTCACAATTATTTCTGTGGAGAAATAAATTATGAGCACGACTCAAACTTAGGTGGTATCATGTAAGTATTGTGGGGTTATTCATTCAAGCAACAAACAGGCAGTTTTCAAGCAATTATTTTTGTGGCAGAAATAATTGTGACCTATTCCTGTATATATATATATTATGACTGCCTCTGTGGCGCGGTGGGAGTGTATCCGACTGCTACACAAAAGGTCGTGGGTTCGATCCCCACCCAGGATAAAACTGTGTGATGAGCACGATGGTTTATTCTGTGTCTGGGTGTTATTTATCTATAAAATGTATTTAGAAATATTTAAGTATGTTTATCAGTTATCTGGTTTCCATAGTACAACATGCTTAGTTTGGGATCAGATAGCGTTGTGTGACTTGTCCCAAGATATTATTATTATTATTATATAACCGATTCCTGACATACAGCTTACGCTAGTTTGGGAATCAGGGCTTGCAAACTCATTGTACAAACCTTTTACTACAATAAACCTATGATGCCCGAACGTCTTGACGTCCTTGAGACGAAATGTAAGCCAGACGATCCAAAACGAGATTGGAAAGACCAAATTTAACACGAAAGACGACGGAAAAGCAAATTTAAATATCAGCATACCTCTGTTAGTCTTTCCGTAACAATCCTTAGTCCCCCTGCCTTTTAAAATCGTGAGAATATGGGACAAGTTCAAGTCCAATGCATCAATTGTTTCGCCAACGACTCCGTACTATTTACCGGCTTCCCAGATGCCATTGGCTTGATTGTGTCCATAGCATCTGGGAATACCGTAAAAGGTATGGAGATCTGGGGAGCATGTACGCTTAGCTTGACCCACCACCCCTCACTCTAAGCGTGAATTTAAATCTTTCGTGATTTGTAAACAGACGATCCAACTTTGTACTGTCGAACCCATGTCATCGACCAATGGTCTCCAAGCATCGTTCATATTATCATCGTAAGGGTTGATCCACACAACAATATATCACATTCCGTTCTTTATCTGATCTTGGTCTAGTAGACTCTACTTAATCGTGATTCGTGTTCTTATTAAACAATCGGTCTGATTTCTTTAAGATTGATCTTTACTGGAAAGGGATTAGCCGGAAATTAACTGTTACAGATAGAATGAATGTACACATTGTTTCTTACTTGATAGTACTTTAAAAGACCGAGCAAAATTTTGCTTGGGTTTTTTTGGAATTAAAAAGCTGACTTAATTAAGTGAGCTTTCTAAATCCAATGGTTTGAGCTTAGCGTTGATGTGTGATTGAAAAAGTCAGCACTTTTATTTTCATAGATAAATAGATGACTAATGCACGAACGCTATTGGTCGATTCCATAAATTAAACAATAGCTTGGTGTGAATAGCTCAGTGAATGTGAAACGACGAAGTATTCGAACCAGTATGTATTGATCGAAGCAATCATAATAAAAGCGATAAGTAAATAATAAAAATAAGTCATTTTAATAACAATTTATTACAAATGAGCACATTATTCCCGCAATACGCTCCAATAAAAACTACTTTCACGAACTCAAATAGATTCTTACAATAGACTAGTTCCTTTCATCGTATAACTAGATCGCAATCTGTTCATAAAGAAAACGATTCAGTTCGCAGTAAATAGTCTTCATATCTGAAGCGATTTGAGGTTCATTTCACACCAAACCGGTTACAGAAATGAGAATAAAACTCATGTACAAGTATCGGAAAAAAAAGTATGGAGTCATTGGCAAAACAATTGGTGCATTGGACTTGAACTTGGCCCATATTCTCACGATTTTGAAAGGCAGGGGACAAAGGACTGTTATGCAAAAACGGCATAGCATTATATTATTAGCGTACAAAAGCTCGTACATGCACTGAGCGAATGTGTTCATTTTTTATTGCGAGGTGTACAGAGAGGGGCGATTGGTTGGAGAAAGTGGAATGCAATTATTTTGTAGTAAATTCGCGGTTACGGACCCTATTTCGTGTCGTCTTACCGGTGATTATTTTTCTACATAATAAACAATAGCGTGAGTACTTTTCCTTTGAGATGTACTAAAAATAGGCAATTTGTTTATTGATTTACTGATAAATATCAATAAATAGACACAGTTCAAAGGAGATGCTTTCCCGTTCCGATGACAGATTGACATGACAGAGCTAGTGAGGCGCCACTAGATAGATAGTGCACTATGCCAGAGACATAAATTAACTTGATATCAAAATTGTTTTATATAGGTACATTTATATGAGATCGAAATATGTATAAGCGAGGAAATAGCTGTAAGTATTCATCTAATCTTATTATTATTATATCATATACCTTTAAAAGAGTTATTCCTGTATCGGGTTTCGGGGGCGATAAATCGATCTAGGTAGGTTTTAATTTTAGAAAACATCGTTTAAAAAAATCGCTCAGTCATCCAGGTACTATTTATTATTATTTATACCTTTAAACGAGCTATTCTTGTATATACTTAAATATATCATCTTAATATTGGCAACGATTTTCATGAAATTTAGTATGCAGGGTGTTTGGGGGGCGATAAATCAATCTAGCTAGGTTTCATTTTTAGAAAATGTCTTTTAAAAAAAGAATACCGATACCGAATATCGGTCATACAGGTACTAAGATATTATGACCAGAATAATAATTTGTTTCTATACATAAAGTAAGATTTATCTTTTCTCGTTGCCTTCATGCGTATTTAGATAAAGTAATTGGACCTTATATAACTCTCCTATTAACTAAAGAAATAAATATTTTCTTCTAGTTGATGTTAAAATACCGCGTAAATACGTAATGTGCACGCCTGACATGCCAAGTAATTAAGTAAAATAATTGGCTTAATGATCATAATAAATTATACATTGCGTGAATAAAAACATTGCTGGCACTGCTCAGATAACATTTGTAATTGTAGAGATAGTATTGAATATTCGCAAATTAATTTAATAGTTACGAAAATGCCTGTCCGCTCAAAATCATAGTTATGTTTTCGTTTAAGCCATAAATCACAGGGCGACATAGATACGGAATCTATGCAGTGCGCTGCGGGCATGTAAGGTCCCAGTTATTCGCCAAGTTTTCGTAACAAATCGACTGCTACTACCTAAACAACTTGCGACACATTTTATCCTGCAGTGTACCAACTGTATTTAACTGCAAACATATGCTGCATGCCCTGTTTATAACGAATGCATTTGGCTCAATATAAACACTTCAACAGTCAGCATGCGCTGTTACACAAACGTCTAAAGATATGCATGTACGATGTAACTGAAACGCCGCGGTAAAAATCGCAGTTTATTTTAGACAGTGTCCTCATTCCTGAGCGCTCTGCCCAGTGAAAGTAACCACTCACATGCGCTCATATTACCTAGATAATACTTTCCAGATACCCTGCTTTGAGTCTTGCACCGTATAAACAAGCACAGGCTTACAATAACACCGCTCTGGTAAGATTCGAACACTCACCGTTGGATAGCTCCGCGACGCCAGCCCACTTACAGCACCATAAGGAAATTAATGTTTATAATGTAATAATAAACAATAACAGCGGAACAGAGGCGAGGGATCGCCTGTTATTGACGTAATCGTAAAGACGTTTTAGGTTAAGTTTTTGTGATCGCGCGCGGCCGGTACGGAACTATGACGTTTGTGGTCGCGTCACAGATCGCGATATCGAACCGACATTTGGATTATTTTGGAGGGATTGTTTTGAGGAAGAAATAGTTTTTTAGATGGTGTAAATGCAGTATTGTCGCGGGGCACGGAGCGTGCGCACTCGAGTCCGCGTCGGTACTGGCGACGGCCGACAGGCGGCGCTGTGCTGCGCCGTATTGATAAAAGCGCAAAGGGCGCGCAACGGCCTGGGACTTGAGGATGCGATCGCGACTCGCGGCCGGCGACACCGTAGCGCTTTCAGCACCTCAACCTTGAACCCGCTCTATCGAATATTAGATAATGTCGGATTAGATAAAGCGATGCGGTAACAACAGGCCGCTGTGCGCTGTCTACGATGCGCCGTTGTTTACATTACAGCGCGTTTACGTCTGGGTATTCACATACAAGTACGCGTTCGTACAATCGCACTTCGCCACAACACTGCATGGACGATGGAGATTAATGAACTTGGCATTTGTATAATATGGCTATTTGCAGCTCAGAAGGAATCGTACCACTGGTATATTTCATCCAGTGGCCATTTTGTCAGGTTGACTTTACAAATTGTTTCATTTAATGTAGGTATTTACCGCGTAGAATAGTATTCGATGTACCTACTTATTAAGGGCCTACGGCTAGATACATGATGCTAACATGTGGTCCGTATCATTCAAGTTTTTATTGCTTCTACTAGCTATGACCGCGATTTCGATAAGTTGCAGTGCTGCTCACTTCCTAGACTCAACTCCGTAAAACGTGACTGAGAGTGAGAGTCCTGTCAAAATCCGTCCAGCAGATTTGGAGATTAGCCGGAACAAACAGACAGACAAAAAAAAACTTTATAAATAAAATTTAAGTGTCTTGTGTAATGTCAAAATAACAGTTTTTACTACTTTTATATGCATTTAGTAAAAACTGTTATTTTGACATTACACAAGACACTTAAATTTTATTTATTTGTATAGATCTCACTAGATGCAAGATAGTCATATCGAAAAAAAAAACTTGAACATTAACGTTGTGCATTTTTGAATATTTTGGAATAGTAAAGGAATATTTTTTTTTATTATTTTCTTTTTATCAGTATAAAAGTACTATTATTTATGTGTTTAAATATAACATTCATCTAGGCGCTATCGTACACAAACATGACAATTTAAAAAATGACAATGACGACATCATGACAATTAAATCAAAAACATGAAATATTAAATCCCAAATTTAAAAACAAAAATCAAAAATCTATACTAATATTATAAAGCGGAAGAGTTTGTTTGTTTGTTTGTTTGTTTAAACGCGCTAATCTCAGGAACTACTGGTCCGATTTGAAAAATTCTTTTTTTGTTGGATAGCCCATTTATCGAGGAAGGCTATAGGCTATATAACATTGCGCTACGACTAATAGGAGCAGAGTAGCGACAAGAAATGTTGCAAAAACGGGGAAAATTTACGCATACGAAGTTGCGCGGGACAGCTAAGTATAATATAAAAAAGGGAAGAAATAAGCATTTGGTCTCGAACCGGGGTCTTCTAATTTCTAGATCGACCGATTTCCCACCTGTCTTCCCCCAATTCACCAATCTTAAGGTCGCGTGATCCTGACACGAGTTTAACATTTTATACCCATACCCATACCAAAATAAGTGCCCAACGTCGCTAAAGAAGTTTTCTTTTCAAAAATACTTATTTTACAGGAGACCAATTTTAAACTATACATTTCAACATATTTCACAAAAAGATTATCACAAACAGGTTAAACCTTTTAAGAATATTTGTGTAGGTTAATGTTGTTGTACCTGTTCGGGTAATTTTTTTGTGAAATACCTATCTATACTAATATTATAAAGCGGAAGAGTTTGTTTGTTTGTTTAAACGCGCTAATCTCAGGAACTACTGGTCCGATTTGAAAAAGTATTTTTTTGTTGGATAGCCCATTTATCGAGGAAGGCTATAGGCTATATAATATTGCGGTACGACTAATAGGAGCGGAGCAGCGACGAGAAATATTGCAAAAACGGGGAAAATTTACGCATACGAAGTTGCGCGGGACAACTAGTCTATACTAATATTATAAAGCTGAAGAGTTTGTTTGTTTGTTTGAACGCGGTAATCTCAGGAACTACTGGTCCGAATTGAAAAATTATTTCCCTGTTGGATAGCCCATTTATTGAGGAAAGCTATAGGCTATAACATCACGCTACGACCAATAGGAGCGGAGCAGCAATGAGAAATGTTGCAAAAATGGGGAAAATTCACGCAGATGAAGTTGCACGGGACAGCTAGTATCAAATAAAGTTTAAAATTGATCTCCTGTAAAATGTTATTATTTGTTATGACGATTTTGCAATAATTAATTGTAACAGCAAGAAACTTGCGCAGTAAATGGTTAAGAACTTTACTGAAATACTTTAGTTATTGAAGTAATTTTTATAGGCATTTTTTGCCAATTACTTTACAAATACAATAATTGCATTTTTGAAAGATAGAAAAAATTTAAATAAAGACTCAGGAATCGAATCCGAGACTTCTGTAGCCAAACCGGGGCCAGAAGCGAACCACCTATCTGGACTATGTTCTATCTATCAAAAATGCAATTATTGTACTTTAGTTATTGTCTATGAAATAATGATGCAAAATATTACATACTAGCTGTCCCGCGCAACTTCGTATGCGTAAATTTTCCCTGTTTTTGCAACATTTCTCGTCGCTGCTCCGCTCCTATTGGTCGTAGCGTGATGTTATATGTATACGTGATATAGCCTTCCTCGATAAATGGGCTATCCAACAGTGAAACAATTTTTCAATTCGGACCAGTAGTTCCTGACATTACCGCGTTCAAACAAACAAACAAACTCTTCAGCTTTATAATATTAGTAGTTGTGTTTCCGTTGAAGGCCGCTAGAGCAACTGAGACTTAGGAACTTGAGGAAGCCTCAGAATGAGGAACGCGGTGCTGTGAGACGCTCAGAGTTTTAGAGAAGAAGAATTTGAATGGCGTAGACGTTGGTTATCGGCTTGCATGGCGCTTACCATTAGGCTCGAGACCTGGGGGTCTAGACAAAGTCACATTCGAAAAGCGATGTCGATAATGGAAAAGAATTGGGTATTTGAATGTCAAGTCAAATCAGTATCTTTTTTATAAAATGTTAAAACGATTCGTTCTGTAGAGATTTGTATGAAATTTAACATTGTGACGTCATTATGTTCTGGTTTCAAATCATTTACTTTTAGTATTTATTTTGATGATAATAAATACTAAAATAAATTAAATTATGCACGAATAAATATTTTTAAGATGATTTAAAGGCATATTATTACTTGGTAAGTGTAAAATAATTTATTGTTATTGATTGATTTGACATTCAAATACCTAATTATAGTATAGAATTTGACGTTTGCGGTGGAGACCATAGACGTTTTTTTATTTTATTGCGAACGATTAGTACGGCGTTATCGAATTCGCCACGGAACGAGTGTACCTTGTCTAACCCTCCTGTTCACCACTTCACCATTAAATTGCATAAAAAAAGTACCTAGTAACAGAGAAATTTATCAGGACTAACATGTTTATTATTATATAAGTCGATCGTAGCCATTCGTAGGGTGCCAATAACTTCGTTTGAATATTCATACGCATAGGTACAATATAATCTTTAGCGAGGAACGTGACACGAATTCATTATGATACCAACTGAATAAAACATCGTTAGAAAATTTTGTTAAATTTTTAATCTCTGTTAGCTGAGTAATTATAAGGTAATTTGCCTTTTATGAGGTTTGTATTATAAGTATCACTTTGTTTTATGTATGAGTTTTTTTTCATTTTGAGTTTTCATTATTTAGTCGTAAACAAAATGAAAATGTTAATTTAAATATACCTACTACGTATAAATTTTCATTGCAATTATTTTTATCTTTATATAAAATACTAGCTCACCCTTGCAACTTCGTCTACGTCAAATTGACCCGTTTTCGCAAAATAGGGGTAAATAAAAAAAGGGTTTGATCGTAGAAGGGTGAAAATTCAGGGTTATATGTATTTTTGAATCCGGTATCATAAAAAAATAAAAAATTACCTAAAAATTAAAAAAAAAAAAGAAATTAGGGGTGGACTACCCTTAACATTTAGGGGGATGAAAAATAGATGTTGTCCGATTCTCAGACCTACCCAATATGCACACAAAATTTCATGAGAATTGGTCGAGCAGTTTCGTAGGAGTTAAATTACAAACACCGTGACACGAGAATTTTATATATTAGATTTAAATGTGAACACAACAACAAAAAAAACAACGGCTGATTTTGCATAAAATTTTTCAGACTTAGCGAAGTGTGGCCTGTGATTAGGTATTATATACCGAAACTATTTACAGAGTCTATACAAGCGATGCAATTTCACATTCAAAACTACTTACCCTACTGCAATTACAATATTTGTGATTGCCGTACCTAACGTAATGAAACAAAGCACATGTCCTACGTTTTAAATGTAAAAGTTTAGCCTTTGTGTAGACTCTGTAGATACTCGTTGTCGTAAAGGTTCATTTCCGTGCGACGCGGCCGCGCGCGGCTTAGGACGCGCGACAGACGATGTCGCGCGGCCGAATGCCACTACACCTTTACTTTCAAGTCTTGTTGATATAGACAAATTAGAAACAACAGGAAAACAGTGATTGCATCTGGGTATGAATCAGTTTTCGCTTAGGGCTCCTCCATTTCCATGATATCGTCTATGTACTCGCGAATTTCCAATAAAATAAGTCGCAGAAAGGTAACAAACAGATAGACACATTTCTGCATTTAAAATATTACAAATTATGGACGGTGCGTCACCACCACAAAATATATATTCTTGC
Source organism: Herminia tarsipennalis (assembly GCA_945859575.2). Classification (NCBI taxonomy): domain Eukaryota; kingdom Metazoa; phylum Arthropoda; class Insecta; order Lepidoptera; family Erebidae; genus Herminia; species Herminia tarsipennalis. The sequence continues at coordinate 17,041,389 of OX243840.2, forward strand.
GTAGCGTCTTACGCGTCGCAAATTTCTGCGTTGTTTTAACGCTGCGCTGTTTGGCGATATGGCAACTCTACTCTTTTATATGTAGCAGTTTTAAGATCTTGGTAGTACCGCACACTTGTTGCCTTCATCACTCGTTATGAACCATCCGGCGCGCTTCCACCGCCTGATCTGAATACCAACTGTTTTAGCACACCATTCGTTTCTCGTTACATAAACCTCTTGTCTTTTGACTTTCAATATGAAGTGTTAGACGACATTGGAGTGTAATGTTGTAAAGTAAATCGATAGTTCTTATTCAATCGGCTTTCTTGTGTGTGATAGAGAAGTAAGTAACGTAAACCATGGAGTTTTAAACATGAAAATAGTATATATCTCTATCTATCTACTTGGTGTCGAGTATTCGATATTGATATGATTTGAAGGTCAAATATTTTGACTTAGTAGGTATTTAAAAGTATAGAACCCGTTCAAATATACATAGAATCCCTTCATGGTTTTAGGTTATACTCGAATCAAAATTCCAAAATCTCAGTGATGTTCGATCATATGATATGATGTAAAAATCCTATGTACCTACGTCTGTCTGAAATTGGTTTGGTCTGCCTCAGTCGAGCAAGCTCGTTGCCCCTGTGGGATATCTCAAACAGAAGAAACTACTTAAAGTGCAATAAAAAAATGCACTATCGTTGGCTTACAACAAAACCTTGGCTTACAAACGTCTTTTAGCCATGGTAGATAGATAAACAAAAAGATACACAAAATATTAGTTTCGATTATGTAGAAACTTACATAATTTCTTACCTTCTTGCTTGAATACGTAAATATTTTTGCTTGATGACAAAGTGCGGCACTTACTGCAGTAAAGGGCGGATGCCGTCTCATAGCAAAGTTTTCTCAAAGAATTTTCCCGCCCCGTCTCTAGTCTTTTCAATGCTTTGTGCAGTGAAGCAAATATGAACGCAAATAAAGTGAAAGCAAGTTATTTTACAGGTATATTCTGGAATACGGTAGTTTCTGGTTCATTTTTCTGTCACAACATATACCTGTCATACATATGTGTAGGTAGTTACTTACCTATTTATATCCTTGGTTATGTTTACACTTTTGTAGGTAAATATAAATGGTCTTGACACATCACCAGTAATAATATACTTAGCCAAGTTTTACCTAAGTTAAATGTTGAGCTGCCGTGCATCGCGGCCGATCGCGAGCCGCGCGCAACTTACGACGAACAGCTGACGCGCGCGGCCGATGCGTAATATATGTCGCAGCCATATCGTAGAACACGCCATATTACAAGTAGACGCGCCGGATTGAAAAACATCGACGTAATGTAATGCTGCACGGCTGAACGTGAGGTAGCCACTAGTGGCTTCAGCCGTGCAGCATTAGGTACATTACGTCGATGTTTTTCAATCCGGCGCGTAATCATTACGGCGACGCTTTTTAATCCACGCTTACTTGTAATCTGCAACATATATTATATTTCTTATAGGTCTCAGACTAAAGATGGATTCCAATGACTTCAACTATTATTTCAGCATAGCTATTATAATCGCTACTCTTCCGGATCATAAGCGCGGCAATATCATTTGGCTCGCATAATATCGTTCGCACATCACAAACTTAATGCCGAAATAGAAGGAAATTATTCGTGAAATGGCTACGTTAAGCGGTTTTCACATGGAAACTTATCGTATAGAGATACTTTTATAATTCACTTTAACGTATTACAATTTTGGTTTGAGTTTTATAATAATTAATAATATTATCATTTATTTAAAGTAAATTTGACTCAATTTGTTAGTAATTACATTTTACTTAAAACTATGTAAACAATAGTAGACAAAAAGTAAACAATAGTATGTGCCTACACAAATCACCGCTGTATCATTCCATGTGAAATGGCACAGCAATGATTCATGTAGACACAATCCAATCTATTTACAATCATGTTGATGATGCTGTTGAGCCCAGGAGTCAGGATTTGACCCCGGTACTTAAAAGAGTATACTCTTTGTAAAAGTCCTCCATTAAGAATGGACTGTGTTAGGACTCTTACCCCCGGTCTCAAAAACCATGATTTGACTTTTCTTTGCATAATACACGTAATATCGAAGGTTCTAATTCTGTCACTATAATAAAAACTGAAGCTTTTCCCCGCCACCGCTATTCTTATGCCTAAACTAAAATTTTGCGCATATTAAAATGCAAAAAAATGTGCTTTTTCTCTTGACACCGTCTCTCTACCTCCGTAACGCCACTTCTAAGCAGAATTTAATACTCTTCTGTACTATCCCTGAGAAACTCCAAATCGAGATTGCACAGCTCTTTTCTATATATTTTTCCAATTATAGGTAAGCAAATGACTCCATTCCATTTGATGGTATGTGGAAATAGAGTCCAAATGCAAGGCTAGACAGTACAGCACTATGTGCAGCACTAGCTGTCCTTACCTTGCTCATTTGCAAAGTGCTTCTTCAGAACTCTTTTGAAAGACCCCATGTTGAAAGACCCCATGTCGTAGGTAGGAGGGAACACGTGTGTTAGTCACGAGAGTTCCATTCTTTGGAGGTGCGGCAATGGAAATGAGTCACCGAATTTCTTTGTTTGTGATGAAATGATATCCACGGTCAGATGGTGACATCGAAGACCAGCAAGCGTGGTTCGATTTAGGAGGGGATAAGGAGGGATTCAATTAAAAAGTTCATCGGAGCACTCGGCGTGGTAAAGTCTATCATCTCTACACAGTTGTAGAGGTTTCCGTTTATTAGAAACCTCTGCTTCGTCTATAATGCGGATTGCGCGTTGCTGCAACCTATCCAAGGCATCAAGTAGATAATAAGCAGATCCATCCCAAAGGTAGGCAGTACCTAATCGACTCAAGACCAGACCTGAGTCTTGTAGAGTAAACCAATATGAACAGGCGTGAAAAACCGTCTCATCGTTGAACCAATCAACTAAGTGTTTCCCAAGAATAAAATACCTAATTCTGAGTACAAACCATTAGAGGAGCTAAATATGCAACTCCCAGTTTGATTACACCCTTACATTTCACAGTAGCAATGCTATAGATAGAAAGTGCGAGTGCAAAGCTAACGACTAGGTCTTATCGCATATCGTCGGTGACTCGCCGTGGACATTTGCATCGGCTAGCCGACCCTGTACCAATGTATTCAAGCGGAATTATTTACCGCAGACATTTTGAATTTTGTTCTATATTTACGAATATTCGCGAATGCACTTAACCCTTTTATTGCATTTGTTAGATATGGTGTTATATGGCTATGTAAATAGCCATATATATAATCAATCCATGTGTTGGATTTTGATATCTACTATGTAGATGTGTTTTGGAATATTGATGGTTCCAGTTTATGTGATGTTGTATAAAACCGAACGAAGGTTTGATGGAACTGTTTTATAAGTTTGAGAGGTGGTCTGGAGTCTGATGACGGTGTAACCATCACAATGTATTGACTGGTTATCATAGCGATGATTATAAGATCATCCGTGTCTGCAAAACTATGTTTGGTAGTTATATTATACTGTATGAAATACCTACTTGTGGCACAGAACAATTCAAAGATCTAATAAACCAATTATTTATATTATAGATGTACCCACAGATATTTTAGGATGATGTTTGTATTGTGATTAATACTGTGTCAGTTGTTTATGATGCTTATGATATTAGATATGAGAATGCATTGCAGATGTTGGAATGAATATACTAAATGTAATTGCAACTGATAATATCAATAACGAATTAGACTACTCTTTTACCACAGATGTACTTATTAAACAAACTCTAATGTGGGATCCTACCCACATATGTAGGTATTTGATGAAACAATATTGTTAATACAGTTAATATTTGTATTAATTGGATAATGTAATCTAGTGTCTATCTGTTTTATATAAATTGTTGTATAACGATCTAAATGTTGAATTATGTTAGAAAACACTGCTAATATCAATAATGTACCTAAATAGTTATAACTGTGGGATTCTACCCACATGATAAAAATACGAGAGAAGCCTTTATAAGCAGTGTAACATTCTGACCTAGCCTCTTTTCTCTGGTGTCATTCGACGGCGAAGGTACGATCATTATTCAAAGTTACTTTATATTGTTTCTATTGTAGTGTATAAATAGTGTTTTTCTATACTGTGTATAATGTTTGTGTATATTAAGCTGATTGACTGATGAAAAGATATTGCAATGTGTTCAATTGTCTATTGTCCTGTAAGTTATGAATCATCTGCCTTGTAGTAATATAGTAAGACATTGCAATGGTATATCTAAGTCTCAGTCAATTGGTTACATTGCAGATTTCTTATGTAAATATCATATTGCAAATGTATATGGCAAACGTTTTATTAGGAGACGGCCTAGTTTTCTTATCACTTCTTTTCCTAGGCAATAGGTCCTCTTGGAAGTGACACTAGCATACCTCCCTGCTCCAATTCCTTGATATAACCAGAGCGAATTGTATTTTGACAATATAATGCTGATTGCCATTTGTTACTTTGTATTATTCTATACTACCCTGAATAGATACCCCGACAATACTGAACTGAGTGATAGGAACCTTAAACAATATACAGACACACACATTACATCCTGACATTTCTTGAACAGAACAAGGTCTTCCAATTATGATACTGTTCTGTAGAACCATTATCCCTCAGTAAGTACTGGTTACGACTCATTAGGCTACATTCTCAAATGACACACAAGTAGTCAATATTCCTGACATGAGATAGTATATTGTAGTTCTAAATCTATACAAGCTTTACATACATACAATTGCTACGACATACTCGTAGCAATTCTATCAAAGCTTTTCTTATAATTATCAGCTTACACTTTCTACAACCTCTACGTTCCCTACAAGCTTCTAACACATTCGTAATTGTGTAATTTTTTGCTCTAATAGTTTTCTTTTTAGGGTTCCGCTATAGGCAAAAATCGATGCGGACTTATTATCGGCAACACTTAACTACTGTTCTAGAAGTTGTTAGATACTAACAAACGGTGCTCAAAATTGTTTCCGTCGTCGCTAGTTCGCTTACATTTAAAGTGATAGTGACATCATAAGAGTTAATTGAGTGACGTGTGACTATTCAACTGGTTAACTATCAGCTTACAATCATTTACCATTTTATATGATAAATTATTGAGACGAATTTGAGAATTATCCATCATTACCCGTTTTTTTAAGTCTGTTGATTTTTTTTTTTTTTTTCTAAAAAACTTTCGATTCTCTTTTCTCTCAAAGCAAAACCCAAACGCCATTAATTTTGTTTTTAATTGCATGTAAAGAGGTTAATATTGAGTAAATACTTTATTATGTATTCTAAATAGTTAAGAGGCATTTCGCATTTACATGTCAATAATCTGCATATTCAAGCGCATCATTTACCCTTATAAGAAATACTTTTATACTATCGAAGACATGTTAAAATACTCCAACCTTTAATATTCACAGTTAATGGTCCACATTTACAAATATTGCTTTGTTTCTTTTGTAGTGATCAATTTCCCACACCTCGTTAAGGAAAGTACGTGTACGTGTCTAGCTATTTTCAAAGGGCTATTTTTTTCATTAAACCTCTTTAGAAAGACTGTATAAAATACCAAAACATCAGATATATAAATTTGTTGACATGTAATGTACCACATTTTTAAAAGTTCATTACATTGAATTGTAAAAAAATAAATCTTTCGTCAGTTTTTGTGCAAAATCTCGCCATTTTATAGTGATTTTTGTCTTATAAATCGACGACCTGCTGCACTGACAAAAAGTGTGACGTCACCGCTCACGTTATGCGAAAGGCGATTCACAGATATGGTTGTTTCTCACAATATTTTGACGATTGCATAGACATGCGAAATTTATACAATTAGAAATTTTAAAAAAAATGGGTGTCACAGGCATAATTGTTTATTCAATGTCATCAATGTTCTCATTTACTAAACTATTTGAGTTAGTGTAGTTATAGTGAACAAATAAAAGTGACAGTGCTTTAAATTTACACAAGAACAAAGTGTTTGCATGTTATCAGACTCTAAGAAAGTGCAACAGACATTATTCTTAGTTATAAAATTAGTGTAAATGTCTAAAATTAAGTTAGAGTAAAATTACTTATTAGCCTTATAGGCTAGATCGTAATGAATTGTAAAGAACCATGTTCTTTATACCCAAAAAAAAAAAATCTTATGACGTTATCACGTAAAACTATCGTCCGTTAACCGACTCTACTATTGTTTACAAATAAAATGCAATTACAAAATACGGTTTAATCTTCAATTAATAAATTATGGTAAGTAATGTAATTATTATCAATCCTTATTTAAATAAATTACGATGCAAAAACGTCAAATTTACGAAATGGCTCATAAGTTGCGCTGAAGAGTTTACATTGGGGATTTCCTAAAATGTTACGACAAGACTAATTAGTACTTATATAAAATAAAAGTTGGCAATCTTATGAAAAGAAAAAAGCTTAGGCAATCTTGAAAAGCTATATAACTTTTAATTAACAAAGACTTGGCTAGCTAAGGACGCATTTTATATTTGTACTTATGCGTAAATCTGTGCAGTAATTTCTCGAATAAGCAAAGACGGTTGGACGGACGGTTACAATTTGATACTTAATCCGTAATGTTATATAATATTCATCTAATATAATTATAAAATTCTCGTGTCACAGTTTTCGTTCCCATACTCCTCCGAAACGGCTTGACCGATTTTGATGAAATTTTTTGTGCTTATCCGGTATCTATGAGAATCGGCCAACATCTATTTTTCATACCCCTAAGAGTTTGTTTGTTTGTTTGAATGCGATAATCTCAGGAACTACTGGGCTGCACTGAAAAAAATATTTTATTGTTGGATAGCCCATTTATCGAGGAAGGCTATAGGTTATAATATCACGCTACGACCAATAGGAGCGGAGCAGTAATGAAAAATGTTATAAAAAAAGGAAGAAAAAAGTGAAAATTACTATCTATTATTCATGCCCCTAAGTGATAAGGGTTATCCACCCCTAACATTTATAACTATACTATAATATTATTACAAGAGAGAGAAGAGTTTGTTTGTTTGTTTGAACGCAATAATCTCAGAAACTACGGGTCCAAATTGAAAAAAATATTTTACTTTTAGATAGCCCATTTATCGAGGAATGCTATAGGCTATAAAACATAGCGCTACAACTAATGAGAGCGGAGCAGCAAGTAAAAATGTTTGCAAAAATGGGGAAAATTTACGCAGACGAAGTTGCGCGGGTCAGCTAGTATTTTTATAAAATATATTTATAATTTATATCATGACATTTATATGCTTATAATCATACATCTTCTACTTATCTCTTCTGTACTGTGATCTTTTTTTTTAAGTAAAGATAACTAGCAATGTGTAACACATTACGAGCAGTCTTGTTAACCCCTCCAACTAAGCTCAAAGACTTGTGTTAGGAATGGGATTCGAACCCGCGACCTCACGATTGTGAGACCGATGCCTTAGCCATTAGGCTACCGCCGCCGCCGCTTTGATCTGCCTGGTCGTTTATTCTCTTTTCGTTATTTCTCTAAAAAGTCATATAAAATATGGTATCTCGCAAACTTTTGCCACTTTCAGGTTATCCATCTTAACAAATATCTAATACTTTTGAAAACAGGTCTTCAATATTAACTTTATGTATTTTATTAATACTACCTATATAGGTAGGTATAGAAAAGATTGTGTTATGGACCGTTTTAGTACTGACGTAAAAATCCTATAAAACGATAAGAATAAACTATGCTTATTTATTTTCACAAGAAATATTTGAACTTTAAATACTAAAAATAGCAAACGCAATATAAAAACTATCGTACCTATCAATTCATCTCAAATTCATTCGCCCTCTATAAAATCCAGACAACACCTAATTAAAATCAACTAGTTACACTTAAATCAACTAAAACTAAAAACCAAAGAATCCGTGTAAATAAAGAAACGCATCTATAAAACCGATAGTAAAATCCATTACCATTTGTTACACATGTAGAACGACCGTATATACCGCGATACGAATCTAGGCGGCTCGTTGCAAAGGTGGTACCGGCCAGACGCGTCGACCTTGAGATGTTGCACTTCTCTCCCTCCCTTTACCCCACAAACTACATAGATACAGGATTCAACTCCCTATAACAAGCGAAAATAACCTCACACACACATAGAAGCACAAGTACACAGATCTCGGTCAAGCCCGGTTGAATAGCAACTGAGACTGCGCTGTTTGACGATGTACGTACGCTAGCGTCTGTGTATGCCTGGATTTGTTGTTGACCCGTGAGCCGGCGTTCTGAACCAATGGATCTTGTGCCTTTACCCCACACCCCACTTTCCTCCTCAAAAGCCGCCTGTTGCCCCCTTACCCCGTTTGCCCCATCTCTAACCCCGCCCGCAGCTATCCTAGGACTTACGAGTGCCCTAACTCGCGCTTACCCCGCTATATTTACTAGTTTTGTAATGGACGTCCAGTATGTTACCAGTTAGTTGTTTTTTTAAATTCTATATTATTTATGCATGCTGTTTGTTTTTATTTATTTGTAAAATGGAGAGCATTTCTTTACCCTATTTTTTAAGTGTAGTTAGGTACTAACATTTAAACTTTCGCGTTGCATGATTATAACTATTTATTATACGGGAATTAAACGCGTATTGTTTACTTTAAAATTGCTTGACGTTTCGACCAGGTTGCACCGGCCGTGGTCACAAGGGGACTGTCGCAGCGATGTTAGTTAGGTAATTTGTAAAAAAAGCTGTTACTGTTTTTTTGTTACGCCTATTCTCAACAACCAGCAGATACATTTGGGTAAGACTTTCACTAAAAATAGCTGACTAAATAAGAAAATAATGAGATAATACGCATATAAAAATAACGGCACAGATAATTACAGTACAAAAATTACGTCAAACATTACAAGATGTTGTCAAAAGAGAAATGGACAAGAAAATTATGTAGGCTACATTTATTTCAGAAAAAGTGGACTTATAGACTAGATACTGATATACCTACACCCCAATCTTGTGAAAGACAACTTAGATCTGCAAACAAAATTTTGATACCAAAAATGATGGCAACGAAATAAAGATACCAATGACTCATTGATTAATTTGGGTTTATAATCGACAAATCATTAATTCTTATTAATATTTAGGTATAACGATACCGTCCGGTGAATGAATGCATTAATAATACCCTAAATTTGCAATTAATAATCGTATTTTATCCGACAGTCCCTATTGCATGAGAGTTTTATATCGGACGGATATTATTCATATCTACCGCAAAACAGTGACAGTACAGAAGAAATGCTTCACACAACGCTAGGTAACGCACATACATCGTTGCCGGACATAGAATGACACGAACACACGAAATGGTTTGGTTGAAACATAGCGCGAGCACTATGATTCAACCCGACCATTTCGTGCCCTTGAGCGAAGTTTGCTGTCAAGCGATGTATATAAATCTTCTGTCTACATAAGCTTTACGGTATTTTGTCATATTGTGCTGAGTGTTCTGATTTTTCGTGTCCACAAACGATGACTACTTAGGTATGTTATCGTAGCGAATAAACTATTGCTTGTATACTCTCCGTGAGTTGACCCTTTGTTCTGAATTAGTTCCGAGCATCCATGTCGATGAAATGATGTCGAAGCACGATGTATATGCGTATGCGCTGCGGAGTGAAGTCAGCCCCCCTAGACAAGTGGCATGACCTGTAATCAGATAGAATGACGTCGAAATGACTACTACCCTAGTAAAATCATACATTAAAATCACAAAACGCGATGTAAAGCTACATTTTTTGTATGTTATTTGGGCCCTTTAGGGGAGTGTGGAACTGCATTTTGCAAGCAGAAAAAAGCGTGTGCATTGACTGACCTATGTATACGTTGCGAGCCCAAAACTGGGAAGCTCGTAATAAAAATATTAAAATTCGCGGTTGCACGCTTGCTAGTTTGCCTCTTGTGCTCTTGAGTGTTTGTTGAGCGAAGTTTGTTTGAAGTTTGCCTTCTGTACCCTCGTTATTTTGTGCCTCAACCCAGAGACGATTTAACAAGATTATCAAGTGGACACTCGGCGGTGTTGCAGTTGCCTACGCGAATTTATCAAATTGACGAGGGTTGCGAGCAAATTTGGGATACCAGGGCCATCAGTAACACAACACAATCATTTTGGAAACATTAGCGGGGCCGTGATTAATTATTATGAAGGCATGTTCAGATCAACACCGTTCCTTATTTATCTCTCAGATTTTGGAGATTGATATACGCTTTTTGTTTTATTAACTGGATTTGTTCCCTTAATGTTGGTTATTGCCACAAAATGAGCCTACGTCCTTTCTCAGTTCTCACATTGTCCCTAACAAAGGACTAAGCTCAGAATAGGGATGTGCGATATTTGTGTTTGATCCAATATCTGGGATCATAATGGATCGTAACGTTTCGTTCAGATCTGTGGATCAGCTTTCACACTGTCGATCCGATATTGAAGTGAATCAGAATAAAATTAACCTTTTTAAAATTATTATTGTTTGATGTACACATCAACAATAGTCACATTAGACTTACCAAAATATAATATTAAAGTATTACATTAGTTACGTATATATCACAAATTGTTAAATAGATGAAAATTATGCAAAACTTTTTAAATTTATTTATTTTATTTATTTATGTTCAAAAAACCAACAGCAAAATGGCCATCAATATAAAAAATAAAAGATTTTAAAAATTAATATTATTGTGCAGACTGGAATAAGCAGTATCATCATTGTAACTATTCAGTGTATACTATAACTGTGTGTAGAAGTTACATGAATCCAACTTCAAATTATAAATTAACTAAAAAATAAAAACCATTAAATAAAACTACAGAAGAAGTCACGATTCTGCACCCCCCTCACCGTTTCCAGATTAATATAGAAAATATAAAAATTGAACTCCTTACATTTATTGTTTGTTGTCTTGCTCGTTCTCCACATAAACTCATTTTGCCGATAATTACTACCTAACTAACAACTCTGATGGGTATATTACATGAAATTTATGACAATAGTTCAGGGAAAACACAATTAAATCCAATTCAATCATTTATTTGCGAATAATGATCTTATATATTATGTAGTAACAATGAGCCATGATCAGCTTATCAGCATGCAAGTGTACATATTAATATATTTCTATCAAGGAAATTATAGAAATTATATTAGAAAAAGAATACATTTTACAATTACATTATTAAGCTTAAGTGATAATGAATCAGTAGATAAAGAATAATGAATATATCAAATTAAATTAGGTATTACTCTCACGAGTTCTTGAGTGGAGACCGCGTCTCGGCAAACGTAGTGTAAGACGCCCTCAGGCCAGGTGGAGTGATGATCTATGCAAAACAGCTGGCAGGAGCTGGATGCGAGAAGCCGAGGAGAGAACGAAGTGGCGTGCAATTGGAGAGGCCTATATCCAGCAGTGGACTGCGATAGGCTGATGATGATGATGATTACTCTCATAAACTAATTTATCCGCCAAATAGTCATTAACAGAGTAATATGATATGGATACAAGTAGATTCTTTAAATTACATTAAAATAAATTAAGATTAGTAATATACTTTTATTCTGTAATGCAGTGCTATTTGCAGGCATGTGTATTCTCATATTGTGTCTACGACTATTGAGTTTCTCAAATAGATTTAAGTTTTTCCTCACAAAAGAGAATATAAATACAAGTCAAAGTTAACAAATTAAAATGCAGATAAAAACTTTTTAACAAAAAAATGTTACCGACTTCAAAACTAAATATCTACCTACAAGGCAACTAAAGAGCAAAAAATAATACACCTAAAATAACAAAAACAAATTAAACATTTTGTAGTTGGTGCCATAAAATAGTAGTCTTTATGTTTTGTTCTGCAAAAAAAAAACATACAGTCGAATTGAGAACCTCCTCCTTTTTGAAGTCGGTTGAAAATAGGGTCTACAACTATCAGCGGGTCAATTCACGTATTTAAAGCAGTGCAGTTGCAGTTCAGATGCAGTTAAGTTTCGATTAAAACGGCAAAATTTTCGTATTCTTGTAACTTTGGGATCGATCTTAAAAACGCTTGCCTAGAAGAAACTTGTACTAGAATGTCGTTATTGCGCTCTCGAGACGCATACTTGACGCAAGCGTATTTGAGATCGATCCTAAAGATACAAGGATACAAAAATGGCCGTATAAATCGAAACTTAACTGCAACTGAACTACAATTGCACTGCTTTAAATACGTGAATTGACCCCCTGTTCGCTTCAGATTGAAAATAGCCCGTATGGATTTTTTTGGGCCCTAAATGTCGCTTCTTTGTCAGTAGAGTTGCCCCAGAACATAACTCCGAATCTTAGAAGAAGTGCAACATGACCATGATATGCTGTTAACACAACCGAGGTAACTACAGTTTTTAATAATGCAAATTTATGTAATTTTTTACACAGCTGTTCGACACAAAGTGTTAACTTTTGCGCGAGTGCAACCGCTGAAAAAAACGAAGTAGGTAGTAGGTTCTAAATAAATAAAACAATGTGCATATAACCGAAATAAGAAGCTTATGGTAAAGAAAGGTCTTGGATTTTCATGAATTTAGAGTTAATACGGATTATGTTATGCATTAAGCATTCCGAACAGTTTACATTTTTGCGTACAAATGGCAATGTAATGCTGTTATCGGCAAAGATGATCACGAATATGTGGCATTTACGGCTTTATCAATTGACTTTATTGCACTACAAAATGTAAAAACTTACCCACATCCTTTGTATACAGAACATTGCGAAAGTAAAACGCGTTGATAAAAAAAGGTGTTTTTAAAGTAGATAAAAAGCTGTTTTAATTTGCTTGATAACTTTTACTATAATGCCAGTGTAATTCATTATAGATATGGATCTGTAGAACCACTTTTTTAGAAAAAGAAACAGTAAAATATTATATTACTTTATAGTTTCTTTTTTCTAAAAAAAGCGGTACCTACCTAATTATTTTTATCTGTTAACTAATGTAAGTACAACATCATGTAGGTACTTACTAAGTGAGTAGGTATCGTAGATACGCATCAATCTGTGTTGTATGAAACTTATATTCCAAAACTATGAATTTAATGTACTTACCTAACTATTTTCTTTATGTACTATGTAAAATATTAATACACAGACTATGTTAAGACGATGCTTTGTGGGAGATTGGAGTTCGTACTAGGAAACACTGTGTTACGGATGTAATGTACTAATACTTCACTGTTGTTTGCTGGCGACTTCGTTCGCATGAATACTTTGAAAACGAACCTACCCTCGAGATTCGTACATTTTTGGGATAAAAACTCGCCTATAATCTATTCCAAACTTTAATCTGAATATGTTCTGACTTTGCCTCTGTGGCGAGGTGGGAGTGCATCCGACTGCTACGCAAGAGGTCGTGGGATCGATGCCCACCCAGGATAAAACTTTGTGTGATGAGCATGATGGTTTATTCTGTGTCTGGTTGTTATTTACCTATTATATGCATGTATTTAGAAATATATAAGTATGTTTATCAGTTGTCTGGTTTCCATAGTACAAGCTCTGCTTAGTTTGGGATCAGATAGTGTTGTGTGAGTTGTCCCAAGATATTATTATTATTCAGATCCATTCAGCCATTCTGTCGTGATTGAATAACATCATTGAATTCATCCAAAATTTTGCATTTAAAATATTAGTAGGTACCTTTAGATAAAAGCATAATTTATGCAATTAAAATAAAATAATTATTTTCTAAGCGGCTGATCTAATTTTCATGGAAAAATCTTAAAACCTTACAGACAAACCAGTTTACTAGGGCACGCCAAGCAGCCAACGCATCGTGCGATAACAACAACATCTATTTTTCGTCGAAAACTACTAATACAATGTATAAATATAATTACTATAATTCACACTGCTTCCCAACTAAGTATTACATTGTAATAAATATGTAAATTAATTACAGGTAAAAACATAGTCGGCTAATGGAATATCTGGCAATTTGTCAGTCTGGCGTTGGCCAGGATAGTCTGCCCAATACTTTAGGCTTTGATGTGCCTTTTTTGAATGCGACGACGACTAATGGCGGTCTGGGATCATTTCTGATAACCGTGGGTTGCAAAACCCTTTGTTTTTTAAAGATTATATCCCATAAACATGACATGTAAATATGGTTTTGACGCTTTTCTAATGGCCATTATTATTAGTTAACAACACGATATTATCGGTCTGGCATTGAAAAATGCTTATATTGGGACAAGAATGTAAAATACTATTTGATTTTACATTGTAGAGTAGGAAGATGTTTGAAAGTTGGGTTAGGAACAATCAGGAGTAGATGGGAATATTGACAGCTTCAAATTGTTATAAGACATTTACTTTACGAGATGGCGTTGTAATTAAATTTAAAACTTCTATAGAAAATGTGTAAAATCACATATCATTAGGCAAACCAAATATTTAGAAAAACTTAAAATGTAAAACTCTTCGAAAGAAGTTTCTCGAAAACGGTTAGACAAATTAATATTTTGAGTCATTGTTGTAAGTAATGTGAGGTTTTAGGTTTGAATTATACGTTACTTACAAGAATGACTCAAAATATTAATTTGTCTTATTTCAATATTAATAAACTTAAGTTATTCAAAATAGCAGTAAATTAAATCAACGTACAAATAGAATGTAGGGTACAATGTATCTTAATTTACTCTAAATCAAATTGTCGTAGATTTGTTTATTTTGATATTGAAATAGAATATACAATAAACAATGTAACATAATTTACTCTTAATTCATTAAACACTGGACTAAATTAAGCAAATCAAATACAACTATGTACAAGTAAGTACGGGAATGTCACTGAACCCAATAATATTTCATTCAAATCAAGTATAATTTATGTGGCATTAAACGGCATTCAAAGGTGTCGAAATGTACCTATAGAAAACAATATTTAATGATTATAATGATGGACGTCGAGAAAGATGGAGACAGTCCAAGGCAAACCGTTTGCGAATACCGGTCAATATTTCTTGAGCTCCTGCGTTCCCCGCATCTTGAATAGAATAAGGGTAAAAGAAGCAAGTGGTATGGCTTGTGAAGTTTCAATGTATGCTGGTGGGTTTTGCGTATGCAGGAATATGCATCGGTTACATCGCAGCTAATGGCCGCTGATTGATATTTATGAGTTTGGATACGACGGTGCGTATTGCATGACAAGATGGTTTCATACCTCAATCAGCCAGGAATTTCTTCGATCTTTTGTTACATTGTAAGAATAAATAGCGAAGGACAGGGTGAAAAATAGACGCGTATTTTGTTATCTCATACGTAGCCCCTGTGGCCTAATGGATAAGGCATCGGCCTCCTAAGCCGGGGATTGTGGGTTCGAGTCCCACCAGGGGTAAAGCAATGTTTTTTCCCGCTTTTGATATTTTCCTAAAACTTCCCCCAATTTTCAGTGCTCATTTCTTTTCTTTATCTTTATTATATTAGTATTTTTTTCATTTAACAGGACAAAAAATTAATTGTTTTAAAATGTGTACATGTAGGTACTATGAATCTGAATGACTTTTATGGCAAACAAAGACTTTCTTTATCTTATCTACAAGACACCCATGCCCATGCCATAAAATTTCCATCCTTGAGGCCAGGGCTTTAATATCATTGCGTAAGGGATCTTACCATTACGCACATATCTACTGGAAAAAGGGAATCTTTGAGTTCGACTGACTATTTGGTTATTATACTCGTAAAATGCTGCAAATAGAATGTTATTAATTTTTATTTATATCAAAAATTTACGCTAAAAGGATTCTCTACCAGTCAACCTTTAAGGTGATGTAGAGATACAAATGGAAGTAGGTGCAATAAACTTATTGGCAGGCTAAACTATATATTAATAAACAATGAAAACTAAATAATAAATCTAAGTACCGATACACATACATACACATTTTTTTTTCTAAAGATGTGAAAGAAGATGGAGAGTAGTGCAAACTTAAATTGCCACTGGCAGGTGCTCAAACGAAAACTTAATAGGTACCTGTAGTATTCTACAGGTAATATGTTCCCTTATTAACACAGTTGCGTATTTGACTTGAAAAAAAATACATATATAATTTTTAAAGTGAAAACTTCTTTAGCGGCGTTGTGCACTTTTTTTGGTATGTGTATAAAATGTTAAATTCGTGTCAGGATCACGTGCACTCCCGACCACGTGCAACCCGTTTTTCTTAATGCTCTAACCACGAATTATATGTCACAAACTGCTCTAAAAAACTAATATCCAATTTAAATTGTTTATGAATTATTATTTTCTAAAAACCTTTTTTGCAAAAAAACATCTATCCAACTTCAATCACAGTCTCCGAAACTCATCATCAGATCTTTACGAAATTTATATAGGAACATTATGGAATAAACCTCTTTCCAACAAAAATATAATTTTGGAAATCCGTTTTTGAAAAACGGAGTAACGAAGTTATGCCCGGATCATTGACGTATAGACCTGGCCTGCGCCATAAACTCACAAAATGTATCACTCTCTAGAAAGAGACAACGCTACTTTGTGGACAATACCTGTCAAGGAGCTTTGCAATCAATATATATTTTTAATTGAAAGAGATGGCACGGTCCAGGTCTATACGTCAATGGCCCGGACATATATATAAAAAAAACCTTTTTTAAGTCAGATAAAAAGAAATAGTCAATGATTTGACAATAGAAAATACAAATACCGTGCTGTGTGATGCTTCGTTTTTGATATTTCATATAAAGAGTTTTTGATTCGCAGTCAGCAGTCAACTCACTAATATGCACTCTATATTTTCAGACTAATTCGCAGTTTAGAATCATTTGCGAATTTGGTATTTGTCTATAAGTTAAACCAAATCTACTTGAAATATTGTTCATTTATCACGCTTTTGACATATAAATGACTACGAATGAAATGGAATCCCCTTCAAAGTATCTGTGTCCTACCGCGTGTGTTTGTTTTTTAGTGTTTGTGCAATTTCTAGATGTTTTATTTTTTATACTTTGGAATTATTATAGTTAACATTATGTGTGATTTCGACCTAAACCAAGATTAGAAGGGATTTTCATAATATTTCTGGATTTAGGTGTAGTTTTATGAGTAGCGTAGGACGGTAATAGGTACCTAACCACTTTTACTGCATGGAAAGAAGGAAAGCTATAATAATAATAATAATATCTTGGGACAACTCACACAACGTCATCTGATTCCAAACTAAGCAGAGCTTGTACTATGGAAACCAGACAACTGATAAATATACTTAAATATTTCTAAATACATACATATTATAGATAAATTACACCCAGACACAGAATAAACCATCGTGCTCATCACACAAAGTTTTATCCTGGGTGGGGATCGAACCAACGACCTCTGGCGTAGCAGTCGGATACATTCCCACCGCGCCACAGAGGCAGTCAAAGCTGTGTTTATAGTTTGAAATTAAAACAAACATTCTGAGTAAATCTCCCTTTAAATCCTATAAAAACATGTCGGATTACTGCCTACATGCTACAGTTAGTATCGTATGCAATGGGAGAAATGATTTTAATACTTTACTATATGTGGAAAAAGAGAAATGGAAGATGTTGGGGAAAATAATAGACACAGACGAGACAAAACAAGCAAAAGAATCATCATCGAGTTAATACCAACAAAATCAGTAAGCAAATACTGACCTCTATACTATATTCATTGACGTATAGATGAAAGTGTGGAAGAGAGAAAAATCTCATGCGGCCTTTGACAAGTATTGTCCACAAAGTAGCGCTATCTTTTTCTAGAGAGTGGTCAATTTTGTGACTTTATGGCGCAGTCCTGGTCTCTATGTCAATGACTATACTTGTAGTATAGAGGATTTTCTCAGCGAATATTTTGTCTTTGCTTTACATTCTATTTTCAAAATAGAATAGAAGATGGTCTTAGTTGTGAAAATGGCGACTACCTGACATGTCATTATTTTCACAGTTACGCGTTTAATGTGTAAATTGTTCTTGAAATACGCCATAGCTGGATAGAAACAAGACTTTTTAATAAAAAAAGAGAACTGGAAAGAAAATAGACTTGTAACTGGCAAATGCACAGAATGTAGAACAGATACAAACCATAATCCTCCCGAATAAACAAATAGAGGAAAGAGGAAAAGTAAAAAAACCGGGCAAGATATGATACGAGCATGTCGTATCATATTCAGTATAGGGTTTTGGAACCGTTGCCGTATAAAAATCAACATGAATATTTGCACCAGTAGAAGAGCGTATGTTCACGGCACCTACGCCCTTTTGTTGAGAAACGCAACTTTTTGGCAATAACTCAATGACGGTAAATTCGATCATTGTTGAAATAATTTTAATTCAAAATAGGTTTTGCAGTTTTTCGCGTATTATGCGATATTTGTTATGCGACTACGCACAATTTTTGCAATTTTTAGAGTTTTATTTCCAAAAGTATTAACTTAATAAAAAAAATTAGAAACCTTAAAGTATTTTTTAAGGACACGTACACGTTGATGTATGCTCAAAAAACTTTTTTTCAGCTTCTGTTAACTGTATGGAGTGCCCCACCTAAAAAAATGTTTTTTATTATTTAGTTATCAAACTAAGTAGCGGCTATTACAAGACACATTTTAATATTCATTGAGTAGTCTTTGAATAAAATGCATGCGACATACGGACGGACAGACAGACAGACGGACACACAACAGGGTTACACAACATTACATTGTTAAAATACTGTTATATTTAATGATTAGGAGCCAGTCCTTTTTTTAAGCTCAGCTGGAGGGGTTAACAGGATTGCTAGTAATGTGGGACCACAATCACACATTAATCTTTAAAAAAAAAAGATTGATAACTACATCGCACATGTTCCATCCAGTGTATATATAATTCATCAGAAACTGCGCAGGCTCACCACTATCCCACACTCTCGCACGACACAATCACCCACTAATTGCACTAGTTTGACCTATAACGTCGCATTAAATAATAAGTATTACATATATACATGGTCAGTATAGATTGATTTATTAGATTGCAAAACGGTAAGGTTAGTTATTATTTAATAACTAGCTGTGCCCCGCGGTGTTACCCGCGGTTTATTATAGCCTATATGTCAATCCAGGGTCTCAGCTAACTCCATACCTAATTTCATTAAAATCGCTCCAGCCGTTTAGACGTGAACAAGTAACAAACATACACACTCACATACTCACAAACTTTCACCTTTATAATATTAGTGTGATAGTGTGATATTTCCTGGTCGTGGCTTCTTTACATAACACTAAATTACTTTGTTACATCAGTCTCGAAAAATATTTAATAGATTAACCCTTAATCACGTAAGTACCGCCTGTTTTTTAACTATGGACTATTTTATTGGAGTAAAATCATTGTTTATTGTAAGGCTTAGCCCCTAAACCTGACAAAGATACATCGATTTTACTCCGGAGTCCCTCAGATATGTGGTAAATGGTTGTGTGACGAAAATAGGTAGTAGGTGGTGAAGGGTTCATTTTTTTTCAAAAATTATATCACCGAGTTATTTAGTGTAATGTAAAAAAGCCAAGACCGGGAGGTTATTAGTATATTAAAAACACTCTGTTTACAATTTTAAATATTTATATAATTGCAAAAGAATATGTTTACAATTTGGCCAAACTTCCTACTGCAAGCTTAGAGCATTTCAAGACTTCCTAGAAGACAGTTCTAGGAAGTCTTGAAATGCTTCCACAAAGGTTCCCACTATGAGAATACAGATTTGTATATGTAAGTAAAGGCTATACTAAATTCGTATCCAAAATTAGATCTAGAAGCTTCAGAGTAATCAATCAGGCTCAAGTGCTTTCCCTCTAATCATGAGCCCGCAACGTAATGAAAACTGATTGGATTTCACTTACCATCGAAAACCTTGAATATTATTGAGTTCCTCGGATTTACCATGTTTTCTCAGATCTTTTAGTTAAATCATAGTTTGACTGTTTTTATGATGAGATGACATATGGAAATCCTGAATACTAAGTTGTTATGACATATATACATCAAAGCGTCTGTTTTTGGTTGTTAAAATTCTTATTTTATTAATTATTACTGATTTGATAATTAAGTCAACTTTAAAACGCTCGAGTAGCGTAAAAATCTTTATCTCTGATCTATCACACAAGAACCCTCCATGCAAAATTTAATTTTTCTAGGTTTAGAGGGTTGAGCTTAGCTGAGCAAAGACTTTTATTTTAATAATAAAAAATGTTATAACAATAATATCTTGGGACAACACACACAAAGCTATCTGATCCCAAACTAAACAGAGCTTGTACTATGGAAACCAGACAACTGATAAACATACTTATATATTTCTAAATACATACATATTATAGATAAATAACACCCAAATACAGAATAAACCATCGTTCTTATCGCACAAAGTTTTATCTTATGTGGGGATCGAACCCACGACCTTTTGCGTAGCAGTCGGATACACTCCCACCGTGCCACAGAAGAAGTAAAAAGTTTAACTTAACTTATTATGGTTATAAGTGCTTCTAGCAATTAATAGGTATGCATTTATACATAGCAACCTACATGATGACCTTCTGCTAGGCATGGGTCTCCCCCAGGCTGCCCCCGGAGCTCAGCCACCAACTGAGGTGGAGGTGATGGATGTAGTGCCGCACTCCTAAATGGACAGCGGTAACTCCTCCATCATCCTCCAGACGAACCTCAACCACTCCGCCGCTGCCCAGGACCTTCTCCTGCAGACCATGGCGGAGTGGTCGATAGGTGTCGCCGTAGCCGCGGAGCCCTACTTTGTTCCTCCCCGCCCGAACTGGGCGGGTGACCGGGACGGCTCCGTGGCAATCGTCAGCTCCGCTGCGCTTCATTCCCTGCCCTTGTCGATCAGAGACAAGGATTCGGGATATGTTGCTGCCGACTGGGGAGGAGTTACGCTCTACGGAGTATACTACTCCCCAAACCGGAGTTTTGCCGATTTCGAGGTCTTCCTTACCAACCTGGAGACCTCGATACGGCGGTTGGCACCTCGCCATGTGCTGGTGCTGGGGGACTTCAACGCCAAATCTACGGCGTGGGGGTCACCCAGCACGGACGTCCGCGGTTCGGCGGTTGAGGAGTGGGCGGCGTCGGTTGGTCTCTGTCTCCTAAACAGAGGCGCCACCAATACGTGCGTTCGACAGCAGGGGGGGTCGATAGTGGACCTTTCGTTCGCTACCCCTGCCGTCGAAGCGCGAGTAAGGAACTGGGTCGTCCTGGATGAGGTTGAGACGCTCTCGGATCACCGATATATCCGATTGGAGCTCTCCCGGTCTTCCAGGAACCAGGACTCAGTTAGGGGTCACACGGCGCGCAGAACGCCTCGGTTTCCGCGGTGGGCTGTGGGTGCGTTGGACAGGCACCTGCTGGAAGAGGCGGCCATCGTGGCATCGTGGTCGTCTCCACCTCCGACCGAGGAGGTGGACGTCATGGCTGGCCGCATTCGCGATGCGTTTACGCAGATCTGCGATGCGGCCATGCCCCGCTCACGACGTCGCCCCCCGAGGAAGGGGGTGTATTGGTGGTCCCAGGAGCTTGCCTCCCTCCGCGCCGCTTGCATCAGTGCGCGGAGGTCCTATACCCGCAGCCGGACTCGTCACCGCGATGTCCAGGAGGAGAGCCAGCTTTATGAGGCGTATCGCCAAGCGAGGGACGCCTTTAAGCTGGCTATCTGTCGCGCCAAGGAGAGGGCGAGAAAGGAGATGCTGGAGGGTCTCGACCGTGACCCCTGGGGTCGCCCATATCGAGCGGCGCTGAACAAGCTCCGCTCGGCGGGCCCCCCCCTTACCGAGACTCTCCAGCCCAGCTTCCTCGCGGAAGTGGTCGAGGGCCTATTCCCGCTGCAGGAAGAGCACGCGCCCCCGGCGATGGTCTCCGAGGATGAGACCGATGACCGGGAGGCCGACACAACTGTGCCGCCTGTCACCGAAGCGGAGGTGGGCGCGGCTGTTCTTTGAATGCGTTCGAAGAACACCGCCCCTGGGCCGGATGGGATTCCCGCCCGGGTATTGGCCCTGACCCTCGACCACATAGGGGACCGCCTCAGGGGACTG
The DNA here is from genome assembly GCA_945859575.2 of Herminia tarsipennalis. NCBI lineage: Eukaryota > Metazoa > Arthropoda > Insecta > Lepidoptera > Erebidae > Herminia > Herminia tarsipennalis. The sequence continues at coordinate 17,063,617 of OX243840.2, forward strand.
TTCGACGTGTGCCTGGCGTCCGGACGGTTCCCTGACTGCTGGAAGGCAGGGAAGCTGGTGCTCCTCCCGAAGCCGGGACGGCCTCCCGACTCAATTGCGGCCTACAGGCCTATCGTGTTGCTGGACGAGGCGGGGAAGTTGCTGGAGAGGATTCTCGCTACCCGCATCGTCCGGCATTTGAACGAGGTCGGCCCCGATCTGTCGGATGCTCAGTACGGCTTTCGTGCTGGGCGCTCGACCATTGGGGCCATTCTGCGCCTGAGGGCCGCATCGGAGGAGGCCGTCGCCGGTGGAGGAGTGATGTTGGCGGTATCGCTCGATATCGCCAACGCCTTCGGGTCTCTGCCATTCAGCTGCATCAGAGAGGCGCTCCGGTATCATGGAGTGCCCGTGTACCTGAGGCAGCTAGTGGCAGACTACATCGAAGGCCGAAGGATTCTGTACGAGGACCGAGAGGGAGAGGTAATCCGCAGGGACGTCTCGTGCGGTGTTCCACAGGGCTCTGTATTGGGGCCCCTCTTGTGGAACATTGGCTACGACTGGGCGCTGCGGTGTGGTTTCCCCCCTGGGATAGGGGTCATCTGCTATGCGGATGACACCCTCATCACGGCCCGGGGTGGGAATTTTGAGGAGGCGGCGCGCCTGGCCAACCTAGGGATTTCCCGAATGGTCGGGCCCATCGAGGCGCTGGGGCTTAGGGTGGCCCTTTCCAAGACGGAGGCCCTATTATTCCATGGGCCCCGTCGCGGTCCACCTGCTGGCGCCTCGATTGCCGTCGGCTCGGTCCTCGTACAGGTCCGGGCCCAGATGAAGTATCTGGGCCTAGTGGTAGACGGGCGGTGGCTCTTCGACGAGCACTTCCGCATTTTGGCGCCCAAGCTCGAGGCTACGGCGACCGCACTGGGGAGGCTGTTGCCGAACCTGGGCGGGCCTAGTGCCTCGAGTAGACGGTTGTACACGGGGGTGGTGCGGTCAATGGCTCTGTACGGCGCACCCGTGTGGGCGGCGTCCCTGACCGCCCAGAATAGGGTCTGCTTAGGGAGACCCCAGCGGACCATGGCGGTCAGGGCCATACGCGGATACCGCACGGTGTCTGCAGAGGCGGCGTGCGCATTGGCCGGCACACCCCCGTGGGATTTAGAGGCGGAAGTGCTCGCCGAAGTGTATCGGCGGGCGGTGGCTGTTCGGGCAGGGGGTTCGGTGCCTCTGCCCGAAGAGCTACGCGCTTGGCGCGGTGAGGCACACCGGGCAATCATGGCCCGGTGGCAGGGCCGGCTGGAGGCTCCACGGGCAGGTGTTCGAACCATGGAGGCGCTCCAGCCGGTCCTGGAGGAGTGGGCAGGGCGGCAGCACGGGACCCTTTCCTTCCGGCTAGTGCAGGTCCTCTCCGGGCACGGCTGCTTCGGGAAGTACCTGCACACGGTTGCTAGGAGGGAACCGAGTCCCGCCTGCCACCACTGCGACTGCGGTGAGGACTCGGCGCAGCACACCCTCCAGCATTGTCCAGCTTGGGAGGGGCAACGTCGAGTTCTCACCGCAGTGGTCGGAAGTGACCTCTCGCTGCCGGCCGTGGTTCTGTCCATGGTCCGAAGCGAGGGGTCGTGGAATGCGGTCGCATCCTTCTGCGAGGACGTCATCTCGCAGAAGGAGGCGGCGGAGCGCGTCAGGGAAGAGAGCTCCCTGGCGGATCCGCTCCGTCGCCGGCGAACCGGGCGGCGTCGGCGCGCATATCTGCGCCTGATGCCGCCTTAGGTGGGGCTGCGGGTACGGGGTAATCTGCCTCGCCCGCGGCCTTCCGTGGAGGCGCGGCACCCTGTGTGTATCCAGGGGCCGCGTAGGTGTGAAATGCCCGGAACGCAACAACATCGCGTCCGGGCATTGCCACTGGGTGGGCCGCCGACGGCATAACAAATTCCGGCGGCCCGTTCGCGAAGGTGGCGGGAGATACACGGCGGGTTTTTTAGTGGGTGCAAACCCCACACTACCTCCACCGTCTTCCCCGGATGGTGGAGGTGTTCGTCAGGAATTTTTCCCGCCAAAAAAAAAAAAAAAAAAAAGGCATGGGTCTCCCCATTGGAACCTATTTCTTATATAGGCAATTTATGTTTGGCTGGCTTGTTGGTCTAGTGGTTAGTGACCCTGACTGTTAAGCCATAGGTCGTGGGTTCGATCCCTACCCAACTTTGTGGGATATGCACGATGGTTTATTCTATGTCTGGGTGTAGTTTATCTATAATATGTATTTAGAAAAATATATAAGTATGTTTATCAGTTTTCTTGTTGTCATAGTATAGGCTCTCCCTAGTTTGGGATCAAATGGCGTTGTGTAAGTTGTCCCAAAATATTATTTAAAAATTTGCATCCAGACAATTTACCTAAATGAGTCAAACCGACCAAAAACCGCTGCAAATAAAATCAAAAACTGCGTCGATCGATTGACCTGAATCCGGTCTCTTTGAACAAAAGTAGCGAGTCAGGGATGCGCCGATGCACGCGAGAACACTCGACAAACACTCGAGTATCGCTTGCGTCGAGCCAGCCCTGATGACGTCACACGATAAGGGTTGAGGCTTTTTACGTCTATAGTTGTGTTGAAGTACTTATTTTCTACACAAAGCAGTGCATTTCAAAATAGACGAATAACAAACCATAGATTTATTATTTATCTTTTGTGTTGTCTTGTTGTTTGCAAATGGCAAACAGTGATTTTTATATGTAAAATATAAATGTCGTAGCATATCATACCTGCCATAATTTTGGTAGGTACAGGCACAGTTACAGTTTGTACAAATTTTCGTCTCTGCTAACCACTCAGAGCAAAAGGGGAATAATAATAATAGCAATAATAATATCTTGGGACAACTCACACAACGCTATCTGATCCCAAACTAAGCAGAGCTTGTACTATGAAAACCAGACAACTGATGAACATACTTATATATTTCTAAATACGTACATATTATAGATAAATAACACCCAGACACAGAATTAACCATCGTGCTCATCACACAAAGTTTTATCCTGGGTGGGGATCGAACCCACGACCTCTTGCGTAGCAGTCGGATACACTCCCACCGCGCCACAGAGGTAGTCGTTATGTTTATATCAGTTTTATAACAAGCTAGGTGTGGTCCTGCCTACAACTCCCACAGATCTCCATACAAAGTATATAATATGCTAGTACCTAAGATTAACGCATTCAAACACCAATAAACGTTTTTTTATACATATTCCTCTTACTATACTTACTTTTTTCTAAACATCGCAGAGTACTCTAAGTAAAAAAATAAAACAAGAGACAATTGATTAAACCAAGTTTTCATACAAAGTATATAATATGCTTCAAGCATCCTCTAGATAAAATTAACCTTTATCGGGCTAGTACTTAACATTAACGCATTCAAACCAACAAACGAATTTTTATACATATTCCTGTTGCTATAGAATACAAAATTCAAAATAAAACTTTTCAAAAAATAAAACAAGAGCCAATTGTTAAAACCAAGTGTTTAATAAAATGTAAAATACAAGGGGTTTGTTTATATAATATTTACTTTATATCACTCCCAACGGGTTACGAATATGACAGCTACTATAAACACTTTTCGAAATGAAACGAAATCCTTTCCAATCGACATCTAACTCATGTTATATCGTTTAATCTTTGAACATGCAGCCATTCATTAGACGTTTTCATGTTTCTTTACGACTATTATTTTGGCAAAACCTTTCGTCGTTACGCACACTGATACAGCCTACACTTAGCACACATATAAATATATTAAAAGGTATATTGTAGCAAAGGTATCATAATGTTTCAGCCTAAAGTTTAATGGCCGACCGCTTGTACGTACAAGGTGCAGGTATCCGCGTACGCGTCTGCGTAATTTACGCATGTGTGCGTAAAACGTCTGCGACCTTGGCGAGGGTCGTCTGTAGCCTGAAATTCTGACTGAATTACAGTGTGCGATGCGGCTGGCGCACAAAAAGGGGAGGGGGCAGGAGGGCCTGAAAGAGTCGGGCTGAAAAGGTCGATATTCAAATTTTAATCACAGAACAATGCGTTCGTTGTAATTTTTTAAATTTAGAATTATTGCTGGTTGGTTGAATGCTGAATTGTTTCGTTTCTGCTATAATTGTGTTGCGTTTAGTTGTTTTAATTAGAATTAGGAGCGTACCTTTAATAAATTACGTAGGAGTTTAACATAACAAACGCTTTCAAAGATTGGTGGCTATCTCAGCTCCGAGATCAGGCTCATTATACGCTCAAAAATTAACATAAAATAATATTTTTTTCAAATCCATAATAAAAATTAATAAAAAGCTGCTCGAATACATAAATACTGAGTGAATCCTTCTAAACGCGAGTCCTTTGTAAACTGTAATGGTACACTTGAATTTCAATCACGCAGAGCGAAGTTTCGCAAACAAATCGGTGAACCGCAATCAACCGGAGGATTTCGATTAACCACAAACAAAGAAATGTCTTGAAGATATAAAAGCTTTTTATCTTCCAGAAAAATATTAATAGGTAGGAATATGGCTGACTTTTTAATGTTCTGTAGATGAATTAAGACGCTGACAATTTATTCTTTTTTTTATGGCAATAGAACCGATGTGAGCCAAGGCCTTGCTCTGTAAGGACATTTCACACCAATAATTAACGGATTCTTAATACACCTAGGCTTGGTACAACAATTTTTGGATAACACTATGTCCCGTGTAGAAATCGAACCCAAGAAGAAGCTGAAGAGTTTGTTTGTATGTATGTTTGTTTGAACGTAATAATCTCAGGATCTACTGGTCTGAATTAAAAAAATCTTTTTCTGTTACATAGTCCATTTATTGAGGAAGGGTAAAGGTTATGTAACATCACGCTATGACTAATAGGAGTGGAGCAGCAGTGAAAAATGTTGCCAAAACGGGGCAAATTTACGCAGACGAAGTTGCGCGGGTCAGCTAGTACTAGCAAGTAATAAATCGAAACGTGGTCAAACCCGCAATATTTGTTGAAAGACCTATCCAACGACACCCCACACGATGGGTTAGACGAAGAAAGAACTTTAAAAATATAGGGGAAGCACACCAAAACATATTTTTTTAAAGATTTTGTTTAATTACTTTGTCGGCGTAACTAATACATATATGACGTATAACCCTACCAAATAACAGCTTTCTAGTACTAAGGGTATCTGAGCTAACCTTAAGACAGATAGACGGACGGGCATAGCGATACTATAAGGATTCCTTGTTTACTATTGAACCCTAAAAAGAACGTACTTCGCACGTAATCCATTCTCTTCGTCACAAAAATACGGCAACTTATAAATAAATTGAACAATCGGTGTTAGTCCATTCCCGTTATTGGTTTTAAAGGATTTATACTGTGACCATTACAGAGATTATGGGGTTCAAATGGTAAGCCGTTTGTTCGAAGCGTTGTAGCCATTATTAATTCAATTGGAAGGATGGGTGGGCAGGAAGATAGGCGGATTGCTATTCACGCTGTACTGACAATATGTTGTACGCGATATGAATCTTTCCCAAAGAATCTTTTTAAAAACATCCTGCTACAAGAGAAAAGACATCGCTTTTTTCATCATGATGACATTTGACGTTGGAAGAGAGATGTGACCATATTCTAATAAATAAAAATTAATCCCTATTTCTAATTGACGTATAGACCAAGACTTTTTAATAAAAAAGTTAAAAACCTAAAACAACTTTATTTAAAAAAAAATGCTATTCTATGTGTATAAAAGTATACAACGCCATTCCAAGTGAAATTAAAGACTTACCCCTAAAGAAATTTAATAAGGAAATGCGTAAATGGCTTTTGAATAAAAACTTCTACACAGTTACGGAACTTTTTGTCCACAAAAATAAAGTAATGTAAATGGTTTATGGTGTTATATGCATAGGTATTAATTCTGTTATTGACATGATTTTGTAATTAATAATTTTATTTGATTATTGTTAAACTAATTTTATAGTTAATCTTATAACTAATTTTAATCTTATTTAATCTACCATATGGCATTGATTATTAATATATATCAGTAAAAATAAATATTCACTTTCTAGTTAACTTTTGTCACATCAAATTATGACAAAGTGTTTATGGTTCTGGAAATTCATTAAAATTATCTTGTATGTTACCACACTTTATGACAAATAAAGATTCGATTCTATTCTATTGTATTCTATTCTAGAGGTGGTCAATTTTGTGAGGTTATGGCTCAGTGCTGTTCTCTACGTCAATGCTATTTCCCTTGGTCACGAGTTAACTATAGAGAACGACTTTACCGATTTCATTCATTCTTTTTTTAGATCTAGCCTAATACTCTGTTGAAGAATTCAATAATTACATTTTAATAAAGTTATTGGCAAGAAATGCTTATAAAAATACAACTCTGTTGAAGGTACTACATAAAAAAAATAACGTGGCGTACCGCCACGTTATTTTTTTTGTGACGGCTAGTTTTAAATAATTATATTATTAAATACTTACAATTATTTTGGGTAAATGCTACAGACAGGGGAGTTATCTTTTTACAAATATTCGTGTCTTAAGCAGTATTGGTCTCTTGGAAAAACAGTTCCTGGTGCCCAATTAAGGGTTTTAAAGAAGCCATTATAGAATAGAGTGTAGAAATAGCGCCAATAGTATCGCGTATCATTGATCGTGTGTCATTGATTCTCCTTTCCTCAATAACAATGTATGTACCATAAGTACAATCTTTCACTATAAAACGCCTTAATATTCATCGCCTCGTTCTCACGGCTTTACTTTTGCGAACTTGGCATTAAATGAAGAATCATTTTACTTATTTCAAATTTTGTCTGACGGCGTTGCATTTTGTACCTTATGTCAATATAGTACTTTGACTTTAACGTTTATTTTAAGGCTTTTTTTCTAAATTTTGTTCTTTCACTTTGTTGGCGTAAGTATTATGTGTATCCGTGCAAAATAACTTTTTCTTCTAGCCTTCTAGCACTAACAGTCTTTGAGCTAAGCTCAAAGACTGTTAGTGCATTTGTTAGAATGATATGAAACATTTATTAGAATTACGTTTACAAAATTATATTGGTAAGTACGGATTTATGAAATAAGAAGCTATAAGTAATAATCTTATACCTTTCTATATATATATATTTATATATATATTTCTTGTGTGCGTGTGTATGTCATGATCTCCTCCTAAACGGCTGGATTTTGATGGATTTTTTTTGTGTGAGTTCAAGAGGATTCGAGGATGGTTTAGATTCACAATTGAACCCGATTTACAAAAAAAAAAGAGTCGAGACGAAGTTCGCCGGGACAGTTATAGCTATATCATGAAATTTAGTATGCAGGGGGTTTCGGAGGCAACAAATCGATCTTGCTAGGTTTCATTTTTGGAAAACGTCGTTTAAAAAAAAAACCGAGCGAAGCTCGATCATCCAGGTACTAATATTGAATTAAGGTACTAACCAATTTAGATGTAGTTAGAAGAACAGTGAAATGTTGCCGCTTAAATCATTAGCAGATACGAACGCTTTAGGACCTACATCAAACAGTCTGGACCTGTCACTTTAGCTTTTTAGTGCATTTATCATTGTAACCATATTATCTCCATGTGTTTACATCTAATATCCCAACTAGTCAACCTTAAACAAGTATAAATAAGGTCCAAATTTGTGTGAAACCAAATTTACGTCGATATATTGAGTGACTGCTAGACTTAAATTCAGCCGACCTCTAGCGGCGGCCAATGAACGCAGCTGACATTGAAACGGGACGAAGGTAGGCCCCCTACCACTGAAAATATGCCTCTAACTTGCACTCCCTTAACGATCAACCCCCTACCAACCCCCACCGAGTGGGGGATGAATTTCACAAAAATCGCCGCCGGCAGACGCATTGTGTGCGTTAAAGAAAGGGTGGTGAGAATCACAGCTCATTTAGTTGTATTTTATGTTGGATAAAAAGTTATAAGAGTGTGTAATAATCTTTATAACATATTTGCTCTTAAAGGGTCTCTTATTTCATCAATTTCAATATCGTGATGTATCTCATTACGTACTTGCGTGTTATTGTAATGTTAAACGCACCGTTTATTAAAATGCTCCGTTTGAACGAACGGCACTTTTTTAAATATTAGCAAAGAGTTTTTATGTCAGAAAAGTGGTTAACATTTTATCAATAAAATTAACATTGGGGGATAAATTATAATTTATATACATTTAATTCTTTAACTTAAATTAATTTGACCATAAATTCATCGCCATTTATCTGTAACAAAACACAAAAATATTAATTTACTTTATTAGTAACACTGGTTGTTTTTGTGCCTTTGCCTTAAAAAAAACATCGATACATTTTTTTTTTCCCTCTTCCCTCCAATATTAATCGGTAGAGATTATGGCTCGCGCATTAAGTGCATACGCCAGTTTCAAGTATAATTTCTTTCTAGTTTTCTTCTTTCAATCACAAACTCTCGTTCTTGTCCAGTTATCACGTATTTCAAGTATATTTTACACTGTTTTACACTTTAAACGCGGAGCTGTGAAAATAGCGACATGTCAGTTTGCCGCCATTTTTACGCATCGCTAATTTGGGAAGAAGTAAATATTATTCCGCGCGCTTTTTATTTTCACGTATTTTTTCGCAAATATGTTATTAGACGTCGTATGACATACGTGCGCTTTGATAATTACAGCCTCTGCTCCTTCGGCTGGGGCTAGCAATATCGCCTCGGCTGTAATTTTCAACTTACACATAATGGATATTTGGCTAATTAAGTAAGTAAGTAAGAAAGGGACCACCTTTTTACTTTGGGGGTTAAAATACTTTTTTTTTTTTTTTTTTTTTTTTTTTTATTTTTTAATACTTTATTATCAGTCAAATTAGTGTATTTTTAAAAAACTGCAAATCGCCATACTATTATTAAATTATATACTTAGGTATACTACAGGTCTTAATTGCGTGAATAATTTAAAGTGAAATACCTAGTTTATTGCTCGACTTTTCGACTATTGTATTTTTAACCGATTTCAATAAGGAGGAGGTCCTCAATTTGGACGTTTGTATGTTCGAATGATGTGTTCGAATGTTTGTGTGTGTATCCGTTCTTTCTTTTTTTGTTCTAAAGAGGTTTGTTCCATGGTCCAATAAAAAAAATCATAAAGACCTGATGATGAGTTTTGGAGACACACAACAAAACTATAAATGCCAGCAAATCAACTGTGGTTTTTTTTAACTTATCTACGAATCTTGTTAAGTTCTCCAGCTAAGCTCAATGGCTTGTGATAAGAGTGGGTTCACGACGATAGGTAGTATAATGGGTAGGATTCGAACCAGCGACCTTAACTTAAAATTAGACTACCGCCACAGAATAAATAGTACATGCTACCGCCGCTTTGGGGTCGGTTAGATGTTTGCAAAAAAGTTTTGTATCAAATGTACCTACAGTTCTCTGAGAGTCATGAAATCGATACTTTCAGTTATTTATTTTGATCAGCACTGGCAAAGATTACTAACTATTACTACGTATTACGTAGTATATTTATGAATTAAATTGTAGACGAAATTATTAATACGTGTTATGAGTACGTCCCCCGTGTTTGCAACATTTTTCATTAATGCTCCGCTCCTATTGGTCGTAGCGTAATGTTATATAGACCATGATACTCACAAATAACGTAGCTTTCTATTGGTAAAAGAGAGTTTTAAAATTGGTTCAGTAGATGCAAAGATTACCCCCTATAACGTCACACACTCACAACATTACAAACTTTATCTCTATATAATATTATTATAGATGTGCATAATGAGCCCTTTCGTTAGATACCTAACATGGCATACCTATTTACAATCTAAAAAAAAACTGTACCCATTTACGTAGGTAGTATTCAGGTCATATAGAAGAAAAAATATTTCACCCGGACAGTTATTATAACGAAGCGATTTACAGTTTGACACCTCATTCATCGAAACTGGACAAGTCGGTAAGGCGCTTTTGGAACTCGATAAAAATAGGTACGAGTTTGTAATAATGCTAGAAACTTTGTCTTCGCCGTAGTCGGGTAAAAACACAGGACAGAACCTAGCTTAAAGTAGGTACCTACACAGTTTTAAGTAATTTTTTAATAATTATATTAAAATAAAAAAATAAAAAACAAGATACCCTTCACATTTAATATCATGCAGTCGGAGGTAGGTATTATTGAATCCTGTTGAATTTAAAAATTGTGCCTCCGACTGCATGCTATTAAATGGGAAGGGCATCTTGTTTTTTGCAGGTGGGTTTTTTAATGTATTTTTTTATTAACGTTGTTTTTTTTTGCATTTCTTATTTTGCAGTATTTAAATATATTTCTTTGGGCGTGCCAAAGAAATATACTTATATAAATACATACAAAAATTAAAAAAACATAACCCTCCTTCTGGCACAGTCGGGTAAAAAGGGTAATTTAAGGTATGGTAGACAACTTAATTTGTGATAAGCCTGACTTACTTAAATTCATACGATCGCAGCTCATCTTAGATAATAGTAAATGCGAAAGTACTTAGGTATCTACGTATCTATCTATATATACTAATCTCAATAGGTAGGTATAATGTTACACAGTTAATCCGTTGTACTGAAACAAACTTTAATAAGATTAGATATCGATAGCCTTTAAACAAAAAGAGATTCCATGTGGGCTTTTAAATTTCCACGTTCTCAAAGTCAACCAGTAGGTACTTAAATAAATTTAGTTTAGTTACAAACATTATTCTTATTAGATCAGCTAGCGCTTAATTAAAAAAATGCATAGTTAGCGTTAAAAATGAAATTATTTTTAAATTTAGATTAACGCCATCTAGTAGTATAACGTTGAACTATATAAAGCGCCTCACTAGAGACATCTGTTTGATATTTATGGAATTTCTCTAAACTTTTGCTAACAGTCTGTTGACATCGTTCAAAATTCTGCCACCAGAGGGAACCCATAGCTATTTTATATCTATATTAATATTTTTAAGCTGCAGTTTGTTTGTTTGTTTGAACGCTGTAATCTCAGGATTGAAAAATTCTTTCACTGTTGGGTAGCCCATTTATCGTGGAAATCTATAGACACGTACGTACATATATAACATCACGCTACGACCAATAGGAGCGGAGCATCAATGAGAAATGTTGCAAAAACAGAAATGTTGTAAAAAGTCATTTGATATCGCGGTGGGAGTGTGTCCGTCTGCTACGCAAGAGGTCGTGGGTTCGATTCCCACACGGGACACCACTTTGTGTTTACCACAAATTGTTGTTCTGGGTCTGGGTGTAATTTGTGTCCGTGACTTGTATGTTTGTAAAGTGCCCCGTGTCGCAGGGGTTGCACCCTACTGCGAGAGTCGTCTTAATAAAATAAATTTAATAAAAATTACTTTTACTTCATTTTATTGTACCTACCTACCTAATCAAACCATTTACATTTGTTCTTATTGTATACAGAATAGTTTGAATTATCAAATTGAATTATAAAAACAATGTTTGTCTGTATGTCCTCTATGCGTTCCGAAGCCATTGATCAGATTGTGATGAAACTTTAGCAATTCTGGCTAAGCCGGCGAGTGTTCCTGGCTTTATAAAAGCCACAGCGAAGCGTGGCCGAGTTCAGCTAGTTATTCATATTTGAAGAAACACATTTACGCATAAGTAGATAAATCTATGGTTTTGTTAACCTCAAGTCCATTAAAAAAAAACCTTGAGATCGTGACCATAAAGTGGAGGTATGTTCATTTACACGTAAAGGATTTAAATCGTGATGAAGGCAATGAGAAGGGATACCATTTCCAAAAAAAGCTATCACACAACTTTATGTAGGTACCTAATTACCTTTTTATTGCTTGTCGTTTCGACCAGGTTGCTTGCACGAAGTGATCAGAGCGTGAATAGTTGAAGCGGCGTCACGACTCCTTTATAAGACTGATGATTCTTCAACTACCACACTATCGCTTTTCGGCATCACATAGAATATTGTACTACCTCTCATACCTATGTGTGATTTTTAGGGTTCTGTAGCCAAAATGGCAAAATGGAACCCTTATAGTTTTGTCTTTTTCGTCCAAGAGAAAGGTATTAAATAAAAACCTCTAGGGGGCGCACTCCATATATACATGTAACAGAAGCATTCTAAGGTTTTCAAGAAACTTTTTTGATTAAGTGAATATTTTTGGAAATAATCGCTCCAAAACTTGCATGGCCAAAAATTGTGAAAAAAATTACCGGTAACGTTCAATAATAATAATAATAATAATAAAAATCATTTATTCACTTAGGAAGCAAAATACTACACTTGTGAAAAGTCGATTCTACATTTACTGGTAATGCCTGTTCGCAAACAATAGGTAAAGCCCGAGAAAAGAACAGGCAATAAAAACTCGTGGCCACTCTTTTCAAATTGCCAATGTTTACAATGTTTCTCTGTTTATAAACTGTATATGCAGGTAAGGTGCTGCCACCATTATATTATACACATATATTAGAGGACTGATGCAAAAAAAAGAGGTCACTAATATTAGAAGAGTACACGAGATCGGATACATCAGCCTCAATGGGCACAACATAGTAGGAGCATCCACTTACGATGTAAAAACTTTATGTGCTTAAATATTGGCCAATTTACTGCTACTTAATGAATAAGTATACATGTTTTACAAAGGAAAGAAAAGAATGGCCGTAATTTATCACGCAGAATCTTTACTTACAAAAGTAAATCGTTTTCTTAACTAGTACCTAAGTAACATCATCAAACTGTGACAACAATATTCACCTAGTAAAATGCAATAAACTATACAACCCAATACATTAATAGGGAGCAACGAACTACATCCATTTATCTTTATCAGTTAAATAATCATCGATTGAATAGTAAGCTCCTTGTATAAGATGTCTCTTGACTACATTCTTAAATTTATTTACTGGTAGACTCGATATACTGACTGGGATTTTATTGAAAAATTTAACACCTGACCTAGTCCCATGAATGAGTTATGAGTTTTATGAAGCCTATGATATCGACCTACCAATTTGTGCTTATTTCTTGTATTCACAGAGTGAATATCACTATTTTTGTTATATAAATGTAAGTTTTGCTTTACAAACATAACGTTTGCATATATATATTGTGATGCAACTGTCATAATAGTTTCAACTAAAATTATTTTTAACATGATCCGATATAACTACCGTCTTTGAGTTATTGGCGAAAAACTGCGTTTCTGCGGCGAAGGTACCTACGTTCTTTTGCAGGTGCACTTTTTTAGATTCTTTGTAGCAGCTGCGGAACCCTACACTGAGCATGGTCCGATATGCCTGCCCGGTTTATTTATTGGTAACTATGACTGTGAGTTGTAAAAATGGCGGCAAACTGACATGTCGCTATTTTTACAGCTCCGCGTTTAAAGTGTAAAACAGTGTAAAATATACTTGAAATACGCGATAACTGGACAAGAACGAGACTTTGTGATTGAAAGAAGAAAACTAGAAAGAAATTATTCTTGAAACTGGTGTATGCACATAATGTGCGAGCCATAATCTCTACCGATTAATATTGGAGGGAAGAGAAAAAAAAACTATGACTGTAACGGAGAACTCCAATTAAATTTTATCCCAATATCTTTAGGTTATAGGTAGGTATGTTTGCAAACACATCAGATGGCAATGCAAAAAATGTAGATAATTTAGTTTAATCTTACATTTTATAAGAATAACATTATAATAAATAATTATATTTGTACGCTCAGAGGCCTTTAGATATATCAGCCGTGAGGTGGTTTCATGCTTTTATCAAAAGTCTATTTTGTTATCAAAGTTTTCTCCGCAACTTTATCCTTATTGATATATATAGGTGTGGCAAATATCTTCCCAATCCCGATTTCCAATCCTCTGGTTTCAAAGTCAAATAAGTATAATAATAACTTACCTTAATCTTTATTTCGTAAAATCAAATCAATAAATGTTTGAAAATTTTTCTTACTTTGAAAAAAAAAACAATATTAAGGTGACAGTTCCAAGTGTAAATAGATCATGAGAAGAAGCTGCCAAGAAACAATTTTAAAATCATTAAGTTACGTATATTACAGTACCTACCTAATGATTTAAATGAGATCATACATAATACAAGGACAACTGAAAATAAAGTTTGAATTGTCCTTTGATACATTAGTCAGTCACGGTTTATAATCTAGCAACTTCGTCTGCGTAAATTTTCACCGTTTTTGCAACATTTCTTATTGCTGCTCCGCTCCTTATTTCTCCACTATTTAATGGTTGTTATTATACATATAAACCTTCCTCTTCAATCACTCTATCTATTAAAAAACCGCATCAAAATCAGTTGCGTATATTTAAAGATTTAAGCATACGTAGGGATATAGGGACAGAGGAAGCGACTTTGTTTTAAACTATGTAGTGATACCTTACCTACGAAAGTGAAAGTAACTCTGTCTGTCTACCTGTTTATTACCAATTTACGCTTAAACCGCTGGACCGATATAGATGAAATTTGGTATGGAGATAGCTTGAGTCTCACGGAAAAACAAAGGATAGTTTCTTCCCGATAACGGCCATCAACGCGGGCGTCACCGCGGGCTAAAGCTAGTATAGATACTTATAATTACAGAACATGATCGTATATTAAAATAAAAGCAAGTGTATGAAAGTAGTAATTCGTAAGTTACGTTACTTGCCTTTTGTTTACCCAGACTCCAAAGATATAACCTTGGGGGAAACCAAGCTATACGGAATTCCGGCAGTACAATAATTATGGGTACGTACACAAGATGGATTTTCGTATTCATTCGTTTCTTATGCAAGTAAAATATTCAGGAAGAAATGCGGTAAATGGACAAGACGTCACTGTAGGCACCTACTTACCTTAAAACAAGTACATATATAGGGTGTTTTGTAATATACTAATAACCACCCACTCGTGGCTTCTTTACATAACACTAAATAACTTTATAATGTCAGTTTTGGAAAATCTATACTGCTGAAGAGTTTGTTTGTTTGTAGTCTATATCTATACTTCTATACTATAATATTATAAAGAGGAAAGATTTGATTGTTTGTTTGATTGTTTGTTGGTATTGAATAGGCTCCAAAACTACTGAACGGTTTTGAAAAATTCTTTCATCATTGTGAAGCTACACTAACCCCGGGCGACATAGGCTTTTTTTTATCCCTGTATTCCCATGGGAACGGGAACTACGCAGGTGAAACCGCCAGGCGTCCGCTAGTATTTATTATACTAGCTGACGCGCGCAATTTCGTCTGCGTAAATTTTCCCCGTTATTGCTGTTCCGCTCCTATTAGTCATAACATAATGTTAAATAGCCTTTCTCGATATATGGGCTATCTAACAGTAAAATATTTTTTCAATTCGGACCAGTTACTGAGATTATCGCGTTCAAACAAACAAACTCTTCAGATTTATAATATTAGTATAGATTCCCTTAATCACCTACCACTTGTTTTTGGAATTATGACCTTAACCACCAACAGACTGTTTTACCGGAGTTAAATCCCTAAACCTCACAATGAAACATCTATTTTACTCCGGGGTCTCTCAGATGTGTGGTAAATGGTTGTGTGACAAAAGTAGGTTACGAGGTTATTTGGTGTAATGTAAACAAGCCAAGAACGGGAGGTTATTAGAATATTAAAAATCATCCTGTATAAGTATGAAGATAAATGATGGCACGACATCATTTCTGTTGACTTCAATTTTCTTTTTTTCAACACGCCTTTCCTGTATTATTATGAAGAATCCGTGTCTCAATGTCAAAGATCAGTAAGGTAAAGCAACGCACTGTTGGCCCATGATGGTTGATGGGTGACTGTGCTCGAAAAATGTCACATCTACTGTGCTTTGACACGTCGGAGCCTGGAGCACGTTCAGTGGTCGATTATAGTTCAAGAGGGGGCGCCAAAATGCAAGTACTTTATAAAGGCTATTTTTTTATTTTTTTTTATTTTGATTCCTTAGCGTTTGGCGCAGAGGCCAATTCATTTTTTTAATGAGCTTAATATATTGTGAAACTGCTTTCTAAAACTTAAAAAATAGTTTTCTAAAATCTTGTACCTAACCTGGCGCGTCAGTTATGCGTTAAAGTTCGCCGTTAAAAATCCCTATTTTGCGCTTTTTTTTCCATTTCATTGACGACAATAACTTAGGTTATTATCTATCAGTTTTTATTCGAATTTCAAAACGATTCGTCAGTAACAAATTTGACATGAGATAAATTATGTCAAGACTACCGTTAACACAATAATTACCGTCTCGTGCCCTTGATTTAATTTGCCAATTTCCTTGTACAGTGCAGTCGGTTAGTCATTTAGCTGTAACTTATTATCTTATTAAGACATCAGGATTAAAGGGAAATGAACAAATTGATGCACTTAAAAGATTTGACAACTGTTATTCTATTTTAGTCTCTGGATGAATGAAATAATTCTAGTAATCAAGGTAGCCCAACTGATTAAGAAGATTTTTGAGATAGTTAAAAGCCGAATATAGATATTTAACAGCTGCACCTATTTTGCTATTAAATTTTATGTTGTGTTTGTAATTGTCAAAACAACAGTATGAAAGAAAATACCATATTTAGACCGAAATACCATTTTATTTTATTCGTAAAGGGAATATTTAGTCAATTTCATTTTCATAATTGGCACGCATATGCGAAGTTGGGATGGATAACTATACACGTAGTTACTTAAACTGAAGAAATAAAATGTGACCAAGAAAATAAAAATTCCTATTCGAAAATGTCAAACAACAAGGAAGCATAATAAATAGCAGTAAGGCAGAGACAATAAATATTTCTCACCTTACACATACAGAGTTCGATAAAATTAATGACGATGACGACTCTGCTAATTTGGTATTCGATACAGGTTAAACTCTGACGTACAAAAATCGATCGTACCTACGTTGTCGATATAATATCGATTTGTGGACGTTATACACAGTAGATTAAAAAGTACCACAGTATACTCTTTAAGATATATAACATCGATTATTGTAGAGAAAAAATAATGAAAAAGCAGAGGCGGAAGAAACACCAAGACCCGTTTTCGTGGAGTAGAGCTTCTAGCATCGCCAGCATCCTTCTCCAAAGTCTGGGCAAATTGTCGGACATCTAGAATTAGGTACCTACCTGAGCTAGCTGGAATCACAGAACAGATAATAATATTTATGTAGGTATATTATGTATTAATGTAAGTATGTTTAATAAGGATATAGGTTAACTGTACCAACACACTTCATGTCTACATCGCCCTAAGGTAGACGGACAGAGAATGCTTTTAGCATTAAGTCCGCCTCTGTACAATTCTGTGCATAAAGTTTTAATAAATAATGTAAAAGGGCTCAATTATGATGCTAATTGTGGTAGGATGTGCCATAAAACTAACTGGTGTGTCATGATGATCGAGAATACTAGGTATCGATTTGCATCGAGGTTAAGCTGGGGCTTAACGGCTGCTGCTTGTTGGGAAACAGTCGCCCATCTATGGAGATGCCATATATTGATGCATCGATTAAATACTCGTACATTTGCTATGGACGTTAGCTTTTAAACGTCTATGTCTATACCACCTATCAATGTTGGATTTAAATGAAGGAATTCGTTTTTTTTACGTTACTAATCACACACAAGTTGGGCAGCTAGTGTGAAAGGGATTCTTCATTTTATTTTTGTAATTTCACTGTACCTACTAATATCTCTTCTGAATTCAGGGCTAATATGGGGAAAATCATAAAAAAAAATGTTTGACACTCGGGGACTGCCGCGGTAAAGCTATTGCATAGCAATTTTTATCAACTTATGCAATAAAAAATATTTATTTATTTTTTATTTATGCAATATTTTTTTTCATACCATACATATACGTTAAGCGAACGCTCGGCCGAACTATATGGTAGGCGGAGTGGGGGGTGTTAGGTTTTATTTTCGTTACGGAATTTCTTGATTCGGTCGTCGCGCTCAAAGCTCGAGCCCGCGATAAAAGCTATGCAATAGCTTAAACATCGGCAATACAATAACCATACACCTAGTATTAAAGGAAATCAACCAAATATCGTAAATCATATCGAGTTGAAGAAAATCCAAATCGAATTTGAAGAAAATTTATTTAAAGAACTTTCCAAAAAAATTGGTCGACTCCACTGGTGACCGTAATGGTGGCAGCTTCATCGCACAACATATCAGCATTGCTATACAGCAAGAAAATGCCGCTAGTATTTGTGGAACCATGCCCAGGAGTCCCAATTTTTTGGATATATTTTAGTTTTATTTAATCTTAATTTCTAGTTTAAATATAGTATTTAATAGTTAAAGTGTAATATAATTAAATTAAATCTTCCGATATTAAGAACGAAGAAACAAATTTCACTATATGGACCCTCGCCTGCCTGAATTTGTAGAAGAAATAATGTATCGATCAGATTTATTATTCACCTTCATATTTCACCGATTGCCCGTAGTCATATTAGTTATATTTCGGGACTCAATCGCGTGAATTATTTAAAGGTACGAACCTTTTTATTTTTTCTTTTCGATCGAAACGTCGGGTAAATAAAAAAAGGTTCGTACCTTTAAATAATTCACGCGATTGAGTCCCGAAATATAACTAATATGTATAAAAATCGCGAAAGTTTAAAAACAATAATTGCCCGTAGTCATTTGCATTTCTTGTCTCCGATGCGTGTCTCAAGCTACAAAAACCTCTCAATACACACAACACACAATCTTGCTGTAATATACGCGTGTTATATAACTGTTACTCGAGTGGTATTACGTTTGTTTGATTGAATCACTTGATCGTGATGTATATAATTACTGTTGGAATTTGATTAGCAACTCTGGATGAATTATTATATGTATTTATTCATATAGGTACCCTACTTCTTAAGATGAGGTTACATTTGAGCATTTAATAGTAACAGAACGTTGAGCATTCGCTGTTGTTAAATTTACTCAAACCACACTTCAAACACGACCATCGATGTTTGGTTTCAACCTTGTTTTAAAGCCCAATCAGCGTTTTGGTGTAATGTTTTATCGAGCAAAGGTTTCCCCAAACAAACAAGCAAGCAGGTGAGCAAACCCACCTTTGGACGGGAGTGTGTGCAAGACAAAAAGAAATGTTACAGGTAAATGTTCACTTGCCTTACAGCATTTACCCGTAATTAAGTCGAACACAGCGTCAAGCATTCACAAGAACGTTACATTAGGTACATGGAAATACTTGAAGGAACTGAGCATTTGCCTGTTTTGTATCATTGTAAGAATGTGGTTACATTAAATTGATGTTCTAGCAAATGGTCACGTGTATACTCACCCTTAGGTGTTGCAACTCAATCTAATCCTCTTTGTAACCTTTTCGAAACTTTTGCAACGCAGATTATGAAGAATAAGCAAAATTTAGAAACGGGGGCAAAGAGTTCCTAATAAAAAGCTGAAAAAAGGTAACATGGACGCTGCAACTAATTTTAGCCTTTTTTTTTTTAAATCCACCCCCTCAGTACCTTACAAGCCCTGTTTCGCGGGAGACTTTACAAACATACAAGTCACGGATACAAAGTACACCCAGACTCGGAACAACAATTTGTGGATCACACAAAGTGGTGTCCCGTGTAGACATCGAACCAACGACCTCTTGCGTAGCAGTCGGACACATTCCCACCGCGCCAAACTGTAATTTTAAGAAGTTTGAAGACAAGACGATAATTAATAAAAAACCTATTAGCACAAGATAGAGCTCCTGAAAAAAAATTAAGAGAGATTTAGCACTCTATTAATCAAGAGCATCCCATAAGTAAAGAACCGAGGTCAATACTCCGAATACTAAATGAAGGCCTACAGAATGTTGCCCTCATAACACTACTTTCTTTGTCAACAAGTCTTCGACCGCGTAGCACCAATATATTCCAAGGCCCATTACATAAGAAACACACTTTACAGATATCTTAAAACCAATAAACATTATCTAATAGGCCTTGAAATTTAAAAAAATTGGTCATTGGCTTGTTTTATGTTAATCTTGGTACAGTCTGACACACTTATCTATGTGTTTACGAACATAGAAAAACGTAATAGGTATCTGTGAATGAAGATATCTGAAACCGGAATAATTCCTAGATATTTGACATTACTTTTAGTTACAAAAACCGACCAAGTCGCGACATGCACTATGTAGGGTTCCATAGTTGCCTCCAAAAAACACACCCCCACTTTACAGGAGAGGTAATTTTTTTAAACACTTTGTCGGCGTAACTAATATGTATATCCATGACAAATCACAGTTCTCTAGTACTAAGGGTCTCTGAGCTAATCTTGGGACAGACAGACGGACGGATAGACGGACATGGCGAAATTATTTTACCATTTTGGCTACAAAACGCTAAAACGAGGCCGATTAAAGATGTTGTGATACCGTTATAAGGTTAAATTGTTTGTTTTATCATAAACTGAGCTTTGATCAGCAACTTTCAGTGCCTGATCTAAATTATAGGCTAAATAAGCCGAAGCTTACTGCTCAAGGCAGTAAGCTTCGGTTCTTAACGGCAGTTAAGCTAAAAGCTACTAGAACACTGAGTCAGACCGTATTAACAGCTTTCCGCTACGGTTTGGCATTTAGAGCAGGGAGGGTAGGAAACCGTTGATGGTGAGATACAAATTAAAAATTGTCAGCTGTTACCTGCAACTAGGAGTTAATTAGTCGAAGAGTACATGTGTCAACAGTGAACTCTTTACAGCTGGGTCCTTATTAACTATCTTTTTTTCGTTTTCGCGTCAATCCCGCGCTTTTAACTGTCAAAATCTTGTCTTATTGGTATAAAGAGAGCTGCGCTTAGAAATGCATCGCGCATGCGCGCGGACATCTTAGAGCGCACCGCGCATGCGCAAATTCACGTGGGCTGGCCGCGAAACAAAAAAAAAACTTAATGAATAAGGACCCTGACGTGGACTTTATCTCCTATCACCGAATTCATGGAACATAGAACTCATCACTCATCTACTGGACTTTACATGTCCGTTATGTTATTCACAGATGAATTTAAATCCGCTTTTGTCATTTCAACAAGTTAGTTTATCTCATTGTACTTTAAACACCTGTGCCATGGCAAGTTAGTTTTGAACCGAACTCTCGGATTCGTATCTAATGTGCCTACTTTGAATAAAATTTAGTTGGAATAAGGTAAAGACGCAGTAGTAGGTACCTGTCTATCTACCTTAGCTATGTATTTATATGTGGGTTAAACGAGAATTGGAAAGGCGGAATAAAGTAAGTACATTAATAAAGTTCTAAGTAGCTGGCATAGCTCTCATTTATTAACTGAAATAAAAGATACTAAGGTTAAGTATAGTATTATATTATCTGTGCTAAGGTTGAGATGTATAGGGAATACTTTAGCTTAGTTTAAGCTTAGGTACCTAATACATTGGAGTGCTGAAACCTCCTTGTGGTGTACCCTGGGCAAAGTGTGCCGGTGGATTCGAGGCGTTTCGCGAAGCCACCGTCACACAGCTAATGTTCTGGCAGAGAAGACGGCGGCCCATTCCTGGGCTGCCCGGAGGACGGGCTTGACGTGCACTCACACTGTCGTTGAGCGGGCAAGGAGATCTTCTTTCTGCCACCGTCGGAATCTCGTAATCCCTAGTAGGATTGTCGTAGACATGTCTTAAGGGCGTCTTTTGAGCGGGACGAGGATCTTGGCTTGGCCGCCTGGGCGTGACTAGAGGATGCATGGGCGATGGGATGTTCTGGAAAAAAATAAAAATGCCTTAAGGTTCATTTCCGTGCATCGCGGCCGATCGCGAGTCGCGCGCGTCTTACGACAAGCGTCTGACGCGCGCGGCCGATGCGATCGGTCGCGATGCACGGAAATGAACCTTAACGCACACCGTTAGGCATTTTTACGGCATAAATAAAATGGTATCTAATACATTACAAAAAACATGACAAAGCACGTGCTGACCGTTGACTGTGTTCATATAATGTTCTGAGATTATGCTAAGCTTGCACTATGACCAATTATTTAAATGGTTAACATTGGCTTTGTCAAGATTTTCTTGAAGTTTTACTTATGCTAAGCTTGAGTAAACCAAAGTACGCGCTATAGATTTTAGCGTTAGTGATGATTAGTTTGAATTTGGATAAAACACACGAAATTAACGTACTAAGAATTAGTAGCCGTTGATATGTAGGAATGAGAAAATATGCATATGTATCTGCTGTTGACAAGTGCATGTCGGGCCACGCACAATGTACGGTTCCGTAGTCCGAATAATGCGGCTTAAGAAGTAAGTTTTCTGTCGTTTTTGTTTCATACTTAGAAGGTTATACCTTCCTACTTAGTAATAGTTTTCAATGGCATTTGTACGACAATTTTGTTGCTGCTGTCAGCTGTTACTAGTTAGCTTGTAAAGCCTACTTAGCCGTAATAGTTTCCTTTTACTTTCACTGTTTATACTACTACTGTGTTTTTTTGTACATGTTGGTATGTGAAAAAAACAAGAGAACATCGACCATTTGCACTTTGAAGCCTAATGTTTCACAAACGGATCCCTAAATCAAAAAAAGTTATCACAATAAACATTTTTAAAAGACCTATCTAATGATACCCCACACGATAGGGAAGGTGAGAAAAAAAATCACATCCCCACTTTACATATTGGGGAGGTAACCTCAAAAAGATTTTTTCAAGATTTTATTCTTACACTTGGTCGGCGTAAGTAATATGTGTATCCATGCAAAATAACATCCTTCTAGCTTTAACAGTCTCTGAGAAGCTGCAAACAGACGGACAGACGGACATAGCGAAACTATAATGGTTCCATTTGCCATTTTGACTACGGAATCCTAAAAATGGACACGTCTCGTTTCTATTCTTGCACCTACGTATTACATTAAACTCCAATGTTTAAAAGCCTTTTGATTTTAAAGCCTAAGTTACATATTAGCAGTGTCCCGGGGTTATCCACTCGATATCAAAGGAAGTAAATAAGCACTTGAAGCTATAATCCTTTCCCCAATCGTGACATATTATTCTCAAATAGACTTTCACTTCCTATTCATATCGATGTTTACATCAGTATTTTGTAAGCATGGCTTACAAAATATGCACTTAAGGGTAGATTACTGCCTCTGTGGCGCGGTGGGAGTGTATCCGACTGCTACGCAAGAGGTCGTGGGTTCGATCCCCACCCAGGATAAAACTTTGTGTGATGAGCACGATGGTTTATTCTGTGTCTGGGTGTTATTTATCTATAATATGTATGTATTTAGAAATATATAAGTATGTTTATCAGTTGTCTGGTTTCCATAATAGGTACAAGCTCTGCTTAGTTTGGGATCAGATTGCGTTGTGTGAATTGTCCCAAGATATTATTATATTATTACCCGAAACAGAGTTCGACTCTCTCAAAAATGTATATAGAAAACCTAAATATTAGGACACGAAAAAAATTGTGTCACTAGTCAAAGAGTTATTCTAGTAGATGAAATAAAGAAATTTAAGGATATGGCTTAATATGATCCCGCAAATAAATCTTGAAGTTGCGGTGAAATGCAAAAACGAGCATTTTCGTATTGTCATAGTCATGGCATTCGTAATCTAACATATGTACGAACGAATATTCTACTTTATTTGACCTGCGCTCCTGCGCACTGTGAAGTAATGGTTGTGTACGGAAGAGCGAGGCCGGCGATTGTGTCGCCGTGTACGTAGCGCTAAATAAATAATTCTCTTAGTGTAATGCCCCCTTAAGCCGCTATCTTTGTCTGCTTGTGTACGATGTATTCTGTGATGTCACATTTCTTTAAAGGTGTCGATAAATTGGTTAATTTATGAATGGGAAGTAGTGGGCATTTGAATTTGTGTACTGAGGCCGATGAACTTGAGGCAGTTGGCCAAGCCATATTCAGGTGCAATAGATAAAAGACGTGTCACCTTAAGGTATGTTTACGTGTGAGTACTGTGATGGCCATGTACATTATAGAGACGGTGTACCAGTATTTTTTTAAGCTATTGCATAGCTTTTATCGCGGGCTTTGAGCGCGGCGACCGAATCAAGAAATTACATAACGAAAATAAAACCTAACACCCCCCACTCCACCTACCTTGTGGCTCGGCCGAGCGTTCGCTTTACGTATATGTATATGGTATGAAAAAAAATACTGCATAAATAAAAAATAAATAAATAAATATAATTGCATAAGTTGATAAAAATGCTATGCAATAGCTTTACCGCGGCAGTCCCCGAGTGCCACACATTTTTTTTTATTTTTACGCTATATAGGCTGCCGCGCACTACAACAAGACTTCCATTAGTAGGGGATAACAACAACTGCAATATATAGGTACAAATAAATAAACTTGAAGTGTCTATGTAATGTGTGTGTCAAAATAAAAGTTTTATACTAAATGCATATGAAAGACTTGTTACTAAAAAACGGTTTTTATTATTTTTGTTTGTCTGTTTGTTCCGGCTAATCTCCAAAACGACTGGACGGATTTTGACGGGACTTTCACTGTCAGACAGCTGATGATGTAAGGAGTAACTTAGACTACTTTTATCATCACGCAAACGTCTATAGGGAGTGAGCAACACTGCTACTTCACTACTACTTCACACGGGCTCAACTAGTTTGTCATAAGTGTTAGAAAAGTTCACAAAATGGTATACTTTGTGCGAGGTAGCCAGTCCAGTCAGTATACTAGTAGGTAAGTAGGTACTATATAGGTTAATGTGATCATTAACCTATATAGTACCTACTTACCTTGTACTGAAAGTTTAGAATGGCGTGATCGCCATTCTAAACTTTCAGTATAATTGAATTAAGTATTATTATTGACGGAGGGTTGCTTAAGTCGACACCAGTTGAGGAGGGGAAGAGGTTATAGTCCATTCTCCTCATCCTCACTCCTAACACAAGCCTTTGAGCTTAGCTGGAGGGGTTAACAAGATTGCTAGTAATATGGGACTCAAACCCACATTGCTAGTTATCTTTAAAAAAAAAAAAACTAATATTACTGAAGAACTCTGTCCTTCTGTGTTTGTCTGTCTGTCTGTCTGTTACGCTTTCATGCTCAAACAGCTAAACCGACTTAGATGAAACTTGGTATGGAGATAGTTTGAGTCCCTGGGAAGGACATAGGATAGTTTTTATCGCGATAACCGATATTCACGCGGGCGGAGCCGCGGGCGAAAGCTATTAATATCTATAATAATATCTTGGAACAACTCGCACAACGCTATGTGGTCCCAAACCAAGCATAGCTTGTACTATGTAAAACCAGACAACTGATAAACATACCTATATATTTCTAAATACATACATATTATAGATAAATAGCACCCTGACACAGAATAAGCCATCGTGCTCATAACACAAAGTTTTATCCTGTGTGGGTCGACCCACGTAGCAGTCGGACACACTCCCACCGCGCCATAGAGGCAGTTATAGCACTTTTGTGTAGAACCAAAGAATATAAGTACCGCCTCCCCCATCTCCCCGGGGTAAATACCTACAGGCTGGGAACCCAGGTGTTGGATACCTACAGTAGGATCAACGTAACTTGACCGGATTGAAGTTGGCGAAAAGTGTTTGAGCAGATGCATTTTTTGGAATTAAATGGTGACAGAAAGCGGGGGCCGGGGGCGGTAACTAAACCAAGAGAATTAGAGATGCGTTGACGCTTTACATTGTCATAATTAATATTACTAACTCATGTTTTTTGTGTTTTTTTTCGTAAAGAAATTGTTTTTCAATCTTTCTTTAGTATCTATTTACTGTTCTAAATTTTAACTTTTATGAAATCATCTATGTAGTATTTTTATATTGTTGAATTAAAATTTTGTTAGTATTTTTAATCGATTAAACATAATAAATCGTGTTCGTAAGTAATTTTAGGGTCGCATCCCTATAACATGCGCGAAAGTGATAGAACCTAACTTCTATGCGGTCAAGTTACGTTGATCCAACTGTACATGGGCTTTGTAATTGTCCCTAGTTAGCGCTTAACGATTGTACACATTTCAATGTGAGCATTACTCACCAATACGTATAGCTAAAAACTAAAGTCTTTGAACTCGAAATACATTGTACATACCTACTATATCCATATAGCATAAAATAGTCTTTGATTTCAAGGGGAATGTCAAGATGAACACGAACACGTTTTAAAAGTTTGAGGTTATTTTACAAATTACGAATTCGATTTAAACTAACAATCTTAACTTTAAATTCTGAAATGATAAAACCTTAAAACCCTTTTAAAAGTATTTCTGTGTATTGTATATTTCTGTTTTATTGAAGTGACAGTAACAGCATGGGACTAGTCGTTGCTCATGCTGCTATTTTCACTCAAAAGTAAGTAGGAGCAACAGAGACAGGTCTTAAAATTTAATTGCATTTGACTGCCTCTGTGGCGCGGTGGGAGTGTATCCGACTGCTACGCAAGAGGTCGTGGGTTCGATCCCCACCCAGGATAAAACTTTGTGTGATGAGCACGATGGTTTATTCTTTGTCTGGGTGGTATTTATTTATAATATGTATGTATTTAGAAATATATAAGTATGTTTATCGGTTGTCTGGTTTCCATATTACAAGCTCTGCTTAGTTTGGGATCAGATAGCTTTGTGTGAGTTGTCCCAAGATATTAATATTATTTGAGTAGGTAGGTAATCACTCGGCTTATGAAACTTTTTCACAATCACAAACCACATTCAATAATACTAATCAGCTATACTTATCTTAATCTATTACTTAAGTATGACTTATTATATACTACTTACGACTGATTTAAGATATCCATAGTTATTAGATTTTATTCATATCTATTAAAATATGAAGTAAGTACAGTACTCCAAAAGTAATAATGCGCATAGAAATCTTCGGAAATCTTCGTCATTGTTCGGCAACGGTCGTATTACCCGAGCGTCGAAAGACGATATTTATATAGAGTGGTTAAGAGCAATTTCTCTATGCCTAATTTTATATATTATGTGTTTTGTGCTAAAACAGATTTGATTTACCTGTAACGAAATTTGATTCGATAATTCCATGTAAGTAAATAGCGAAAACGCTACAATCATTGTTGGAGTGATTAGTTTTCAAGTGTCTTACCGAAGTTGGTGTAATTATGGAGGAAAAGGTTTAAATAACATAAGGTTTTATTAGAAGGAGAAAAAAACGTTTTCAAATAGAGGTTTACATAAAATATAATCAAAATCTCAGTTCAAATTTGTTTACAGCACTAATCATTCCAGAAAAATAATACAATTATAAAAAAATTAATCAGAATCGAGGAAGACCTCTATTCCCGACATCGCAGATTCATCAGAAGTTTCATTATGCTCTTGTTCATTTACACTTTCCTCACTGCTATCACCTGTGTAAATAATCAGTTTATCGGAATAACTATCGATTCTTGGCTCAAATTTTCTATATTCATCTTCGCATTGAACCGCATGATCAGAAACTTTTTTCCATTCTTCTGGTCCTATTTTATTGATTTTTTCTAATATAGCATCTTTAACTGACGTCACAGTCATTGCAATATTTCTCTTGGCCACGTGTTGCTTTATTTGGGACCAAATATTTTCAATAGGGTTAAAATCGGGATGATATGGTGGCAATCGTATAATTTTATGCCCATGTTCCTCCATTATACGGTCAATGGCAAATTCTGTGTAATTTTCTTTGTATCTTTGTATAATTTTATACAAATCGGGTTTCAGTTTCTTTGGGTCATGCGGAATGTTGTGTTGTTGTAACCAAGCTGTCATTTGTGGTTTAGATGTGTTTGAGTTTGGTGGTTTCACAGACAGCTTATTATGATATGGGGCGTTGTCTATTACCAACACACTATTAGGAGGCAAGTTGGGAATCAATTGATTGCGTAGCCAAGTTTGATAACGTTCCGCGTTTATTTCTTTATGATAGTCACCTTCTGAGTCGACACATTTATGTAACATTAGAGCCCCTGGGACGAAGCCTTTTTCATTGCCTGCGTGTACAATAATTATTCGCTCTCCTTTGGAAATGGGTTGTTTGATACCTTTTTTGTTGCTATCTTGCCAAGTTTTACCCTTAGTATGTGATGTGTGCACATACGACTCGTCCATAAATACTATGTTTCTACCAGAACTCCTCAGCTGTTGTATTTCTCTGAGATATTTGATCCTTTTTAGGCGTATATCATGTTTTTCCATAAGTAATTGTCTGTTATTATCAGTTTTCAGAAACCTAAACCCCATGTCTTTCAAGATCAACCTTAAAGTCTCGGCACAGCCTTTGAAATTAATAGCTTCGATCAACTTTATTCTTAAATTATTTACAGTTGGGAGTTCTTTCAGCGTCAATTGAAAATTGTATATCATATTACGAATAACACAGTAGTCGAAATCATCAAGTACCAGCCGAAATCTACTTTTAGGTCTTCCTTTTTTCGGTGTAGAAAATTTCTTTGATTGATTATGTTTTTTTTCGTTTAAGATATTACTCAAAGTTCGTCGCGAAATTCCTGTAGCTTT
The DNA here is from genome assembly GCA_945859575.2 of Herminia tarsipennalis. Taxonomy (NCBI): domain Eukaryota; kingdom Metazoa; phylum Arthropoda; class Insecta; order Lepidoptera; family Erebidae; genus Herminia; species Herminia tarsipennalis. Next base: position 17,092,193 of record OX243840.2, read on the forward strand.
TGTAACACGGTCTTGAATTTTTTTAAAATAACCATCATGGTCTCTGTTGAAAACATTGGCTTCATTTAAGAAATAAAGGTACACATTAAATACCATTTGCCGTGCTTGTGAATTAAGCGGTTTTCCACGTTTAAATTTATCCATTTTGGAAGAATTCGTCTGAAAGAAAATGGCATGGGCAGAGTTAGGTATATATTTTTTATGCATGTTTATCTATTTATTTAATTTAAATAAATCTCATTTTTTAAATGTTTTTCTAGTACTTAATATGTATTTAATGTAGGTATTTTATTTTTTTAATATTAAAAAAACGTGAAATATGTTATTTATTTTCCTTTTTTCAAAATATACTATTTAAATCTGAATAAGCTAATTAATGTTGAAATTATATTTACCAAGAAGGGTGTGTAATAGCAGCTCTATATATTTCCACAAATAGAGAACACGTGCAGTCACTACCAATATATAAAGACGACTGACAGACATTTCGCTGACCGGCGACAGCTGCCGAACGCCCGATTTGTTTTCGATTGTGCACACATGATATTGACTCCTATCTCTTTTAAACAAGGTGCAAAATGCAAATGCCTTGTTTAGGGCTCTTACGATTCCATGATTCGAGTGTTTCCGGGAATACGACAATTAGCGAAGATCTGCATGTGCATTATTAATTTGGGAGTACCTATCTAAAGAGTTAAAAAGAGATAAGAATGATAACGGGTCTGGTTTAAAATCAATATCATTAAGATATCTATATTCAAACTAACTAACGGGTCTTAATCGCGTGAATAATTTAAAGTATGTACTTAATATTATGTATGCGTGAATAAACAAGGTATTGTTTATTGCCTGACGTTTCGACCGTATTGCAACGGCCGTGGTCACGGGTACACAGGTATATTTACCTGAAATTAAACACGATTATGATCCGTAATATATATAATTTTATGATTATAGAATTTTATAAGCTACGGGTCTTAATCGCGTAAATATTTTATTTTAAGGCCGACATTTCGGAATATATATATACTAGCTGTCCCGCGCAACTTCGTATGCGTAATTTTTTCCCGTTTTTGCAACATTTCTCGTCGTTGCTCCGCTCCTATTAGTCGTAGCGTAATATTGTATACCCTATAGCCTTCCTCGATAAATGGGCTATCCAACAAAACGATTTTTTCAAATCGAACCAGTAGTTCCTGAGATTAGCGCGTTTAAACAAAGAAACAAACTCTTCCGTTTTATAATATTAGTATAGATTTACGCGATTAAGACCCGTAGCTTATAAAATTCTATAATGTGTACAATTCGCGAAAGTTTACGAACATATAATTTTATGATGTATGCAAATCGCGAAAGTTTATCAACATTGAAAGTAACTTGCCTGTTACGTTTTCATGCTTAAACCATGATGAAATTTGGTATAGTTTGAGTCCCTGGGAGGATGTTGGAGCAGAAGTATTGAAAAGTTGTTATTTGCTTTTTTTTAAAAGTCGACTCCCGCAGTAGGTCACAAGCTTTGTGTCACGGGGGACTTTACAAACATATACTCTGAACAACAATTTGTGGATCACACAAAGTGGTGTCCCGTGTAGGAATCCAACCCACGACCTCTTGCGTAGCAGTCGGATACACTCCCACCGCGCCGCAGAGTTCGTTCTTTCATGTTTTTTGTCATGTTGAACTTATTTACTTTGTGTACTGAATAAATGTCATTCTCTTCTTTCTTCATTGGCTAGCAAGCTATGAAACGTATCTTTCGCTATGAGACAATCTTTAGTGTAGCATCGTTTCCTTTCATTTTACGTAACGTAACTTGATCGACTGAGGTATATGCAGATTATGACACTGTTCGTCTGAAATTGAATGTGCAAACAAAAATAGCTCTTTATTTTTATTTTTGTACGGATTTGAAACGCTGTTAGTTTGTATTATCTTACATCAGTGTGTAATATATTGAATTGCTCACTCGTTTTGTAAGAACGTAAGAAGTGTCTTCCGCGCTTCGTGATATTTGATCGTGCTAAAATAATGTAAAAATTAAACTCTACAACAAAGTCTTTATGCAAATCTTAACAATTATACAGCAGTATTTTATAAATGATATTTATTTAAATATATATACTGGCCGTCCATTTAAATGACAGTGCAGAGCTGTGCCTTTAACACCCTGGATGGGAATCGAACCCTCTGTCTTAGCAGTCAAGGTCACTAACTACTAGACCGACATCGACAGGCGAGTGATGCGTGGTGGTCCGAAATTCCGTGAACAGTGTGCATTATTCAAGCGCTTTTGTATGAACCGTTCCTTCTATCTCTATGTTGTTTTGTCCATCTGTCGTTCCAAGTGATTGTTTTGTTTCATCGTGAGATGTGACTTGTTATTCCGGTTTCTCATCTAGTGTAAACAGCATACAAGTAAACGTACTCGTGATGACTTTATTATTTTTCGTTGTACACAAACCAAACAGATCAAAATGTTTCTTATTTACCTTTAAATCTATACTTATATTATAAAGCTGAAGACTTTGTTTGTTTCAACGCAGTAATCTCAGAAACTACTAGTCTGAATTAAAAAAATCTTTCACTGTTGGATAGCCTATTTATCGAGGAAGGCTATAGGCTATATAACATCACGCTATAATCAATAGGAGCGGAGCAGTAATGAAAAATGTAGCAAAAACGGGAAAAATTTACGCATACGAAGTTGCGCGAGTCAGCTAGTCTATACTAATATTATAAAGAGGAAAGATTTGATTATTTGTTTGTATTGAATAGGCTCCAAAACTACTAGACGGATATGAAAAATTCTTTCATCTTTGTGAAGCTACACCCCGGGTAACATAGGCAATTTTTTATCCCTGTATTCCCACGGGAACGGGAACTACGCGGGTGAAACCGCGAGGCGTCCGCTAGTAGGTAATATAAAGGCCTTCGCCGAAGGTCTTTATTAATTATAGTTATCGCTTTCATAAATAGGATACTTCCCTACTCTGGATTCAAGCTACTTTTATGCTAAATTCGATTTTAATCATGAAAATTATTCCTTAATTTTACACGCGAAATCACAGATTTATTCTCCTATTAATTTCTCTTTATTACATTATATTAATAAGGATTTTACAGAAGACATAATCGAGTAGTGAGATCAACAGGTAAAGCACGCGCTCGTGTAACAGATTATTTAATCGCGACCGACTTAAAACTATTTACCAATCACTAAAGCCTTTTCTCATTTACCAGCACAATCAACTAAAGTAAAAGTATAAACAAACATTGCCTAAAAACGAAAGTGATTAAAAAAATAAGAAAAGTACTGCGGAGTAAAAAAAAGTTAACTACAATAGTATTACGTTATAGTTAAACATAAGGGCCGATGGTCAGTGTGCCATGCTACAAATTAGATACATACAGATGCTCGGCTCCCTACAACGAACGAAAGCTGACTCACACAAATATAGGCACGCTCGTAAACAAATCTCGGTCAAACTCATTCAAATGCCCAGCCAAGTCTACGCATATCAATGTGTGAGTGATTTTTTTGTTGAGCTGCTAGCCGACTGTACATATGTTCTGTGGCCGTGCGTACGGTAGTTGACGGAAATCGTGTCTGAACGAAAGAGCGGTCTGTCAGAACTGTGTCAGTGGGCGCACGCGCAGGTTGTACGGAGAGGGGAGAACTGCACAATGCCGCCGTTAGATAATACTGTGACCTTTGCAATGTTTGACAAACCGTAATATAAGGAACTGGGTTATACCATTTCCCTTTCATTCAGTCTTGGCTATTTTAAATTTGACGTTATTTTTTTCTCTTTATATAGACCCTCAACCTGACAAAGAAATATCGTTTTTACTAAAGGGTTTCTCAGATGTGTAGAAAATGGTTGTGTGACAAAAGTAGGTGGTATGTGGTGAAGGGTTAGTTTATAATTTTTTTTACAAAAATTATGTCGCTAATAAGTATGTATTTAGAAATATTTAAGTAAGTGTATCAGTTGTCTGGTTTCCACAGTACAAGCTCTGCTTAGTTTGGGATCAGATAACGTTGTGTGAGATATTATTATTATTATATTATGACGTTTTTTGTTGTAATTTAAATAAGCCTAGAGCGGAATGTTACTAGTATATTAAAAATCTTCCTGTATATTACGGAAAAAACGTTGTGTTCGTATTTGGAAAAAAGTGAGTTTTATTCCTACACAGAGATCCTGATACTAGAACCAGTACCCTACCTGCATACTGGACCCCTACCTCAAATTAGTGTCACTTATCTCATCATGGAATAGCACCATGAGACTAGACCAAATTTCTGGCCTTTTGGTCTAGTGGTTAGTGACCCTAACTTCTATGCCAGCGGTCGTGGGATCGATCCCCGCCTAGGATAAAACTTTGTATGATGCAGCACTATTGTTTATTCTAGGCGTAATTTTAATATCTATACTAATATTATAAAGCGGAAGAGTTTGTTTGTTTGTTTAAACGCGCTAATCTCAGGAACTACTGGTCCGATTTGAAAAAAAATTTTTTTGTTGGATAGCCCATTTATCGAGGAAGGCTATAGGCTATATAACATCGCGCTACGACTAATAGGAGCGGAGCAGCGACGAGAAATGTTGCAATAACGGGGAAAATTTACGCATACGAAGTTGCGCGGGACAGCTAGTTACGTATAAATTTAGAAATTTAGACAATTGTCTGGTTGTCGTGTAATTATGTCCACTTAAAACTACAGGTGGAAAAATCAACGAACAACTTACAATCATGCACACATTTTCGCTTGCCAGTAATATTTTTTGTTTATTTCTTCACCAACTGCATAAGGTACTATTAAGTAGATATATTGCTACAATACGGATGATTTAAAAAGTGATGATTAATAAAACTATGTACAAATGCGTTTATGTAATTCTATTTGAACACGAAGCATTAACAGTAACTTTTATATTTGATTGCGAGTGTGTAACTAAACCACTTGGAATGACTTAGCTGAATTTACTTTTAAAGGCTTATTTCCGTGCATTGCGGCCGAGGGCGGCCGCGCGCGGCTTTTAACGTGAAGTTGTCGCGCGCGGCCGATTCTACAATAGTCAGAATAGAAGAATGTTTTTGATGTGATAGCATCGTATAAATCGATGACCGGGTGCACGCACGAAAAAGCGTCACATAGCAATGCTCACATTATAGATTGTTTGCTAAGCAACGGTCATGTTATAAATTGGTTGCGAAGCAGTCACGTTATTAGCTGCTAAGCAACGCGAATGTTTTTTCGTTACCACGTCAAATTATCGTCTGTAAACCGACTTTACGGACAACCATTTTTTTTTAGATTATCTAATGGCGTATTATTGCCTGGTTAGTGTAAAATAATTTATTGTTATTACTTGATTTGACATTCAAATACACAATTCTTCAACTTGGTAATGCGTTACCATATCCTATCTAGTTTTCACTTCCAATTTGCTTATAAAATATTTCTTCCTTACGCCACAAATTTAAATTTCGTTACATAGTTACAACAAATATTTTTAGTTCTGCAGGAAGTTGCTTAACAAAACTAGATCGTCTTTGAATAATAAGACTTGGCCTTGCTTCTGACAAGCTTAAATGTTATAAATATAGAATAAGTATGTAACTTCCGAACTCCGTTGCTTCCTGCAAGTAAATATGCATGGTCTAACTAACATAGATCTTTGCCTCAATATGTATAAATATTAAGTTTACGGTTGGTGCCAATATTTCAATGCGAAAGTGTCTATGATCAGTGACGTTTCCATTGTACACTAGAGTACGTACGCACTACTGTGACGTGGGGTATAAGCATAATGTAATAATAATAATAATAATATTTACAGAGCGCCTTACAGAAATGTCAGTGTCAAGAGTGACATGAGCTGTCAATGTCACTCTAGCGGAGCGTCGTGTCTATGGTAGCGGGGCGGCCATCTTAAAGACTTCACTTTTGTACGAACGGCGGCGAGCGCACCACGTCTGCGACGAATCGCTATCTATCGGGTTAATCCATATAGATTTTAACTTAGTTAGTGTTTATTGTAAAGCCTGCAATTACCGTGTGATTATCTGCGACATTATTTCATGTAAAATTATAATCATTTGAAAAAGTGTAACGGTTTTATTTAAAAGTAACTGTATCCGAAATAGTTTAAATTGTGAAGCAAGTTAAAAAGACGTTGTAGCCGAAGTGAATAGTTGTTTCTGTTACTCGACCACGTGCCCACGATGAATCCTGACGAAGGTCCTCCTGCGCTTATATATATAATAACGTCTTAGGACCAGGGCTCGGAAACCGGTTAAATTTCCAAACCGGTTTTGGTCATTGACCCCGAACCGAAATGAATTCAGGTTAAGGTTAAAACCGGTTTTTCACAAATTCCGATACTGTTCAGCGAAATAAACCGGTTAATTTGAGTTTCAAGGACATTAGTGAGTACGCGTATCTCTATTAATTTTTTGAACCGAGTGTTTCGTCTGTTTAGTCAACGTTCAGATTCACAGAGTATTTTGTATATGTTTACATTTGTATAGTTAAACATTTACGTTTGCGCACTGAATTATAAATGAAATAATAATTGAGTGAAATTGTGAATATCAGTACATTTCTTAACATACAAAAATGCTATAGATTCTTATCAACGAATGAAGTCTTACAGGATAGTCAACCGCTTTTTCTTGGTGTTGCCGAAAATATACTTTCTGATACAGATGATAGTAAGTAAACATACAGTGAAATAAAGTAAAACAATTGAATAAAATCTAAAAAGTAACATACTATCTATACTAATATTAAAAACCTGAAGAGTTTGTTTGTTTGAACGCGGCAATCTCAGGAACTACTACTTCGTTTTTTTTTTTTATATAAGTATCTATTACAATACTTTATATATATTACAATCTAGCCTAAAGACTAATGAGTAATTTAATTATGACCTAAATTGCTATAAGGACTTAAACCTAAGAATGTGTCCAATAACACTTATCTTATTGTCTCTATTACATATGTGAAGTCACTTTGTTCATGTGTTCTTTTACGTTGCACTTACACTACATTTAATATGTCACTATTATATTACACTTATTCAAACGGCTTCAGCCGTTTCAATCTTCTTTTTAACTCAGTGGTATCAAGGAGCTGGATTACCTCGACGTTCACGTGTTGTTGAAGCCTGCTTTGATGTGCTTCAGCTATTTTTTGTATAACTGTCTCTATGTCATCCATTTTAAGGTCCCGGTGGAAATCACAGTTTCTTAAGTACCAAGGGGCGTTGACAATATTCTTGAGCACTTTGTTCTGGAATCTTTGTATTATTTGTCGATTGCTCTGAGCGGTACAGCCCCAAAGCTGTTTACATAAGTCTATACTGGCATTAACACCTGTTTATATAGCAGGACTTTGTTGTATACTGAGAGGGAAGAGTGTCTTCCCAGTAGCCAGTACTTCTTCTGGTAGCGTAGGGATAGCTCTTCTGTTTTTTTATTTGACATGTGCTTTCCAGCGTAGCTTTGCGTCAAGCGTCATACCGAGGTACTTAGCTTCGCTCAAGTAGGGTATTGGTTGGCCATTTATAAGCACCGGGCAGTATTGACCTTTTTTATTTGTGAAGTCAACGTGAACGGACTTACTCTCATTAAGTTTTATTCTCCATTTTGTCGTCCACTCTAAGACTTGGTTGATGGCTACTTGAACCTTTTCTACTGATTCGTTGTGGGTATTTCCTACTGCTATGATGGCTGTATCGTCAGCAAAGGTTGTAATAGCATTATTTTCGAGCTCTGGAATATCACGGGTGTATAAAAGGTGCAGGACCGGTCCTAGAACACTGCCTTATGGAATTCCAGCTTTTATTTCTTTATTTTTAGAACAAACATCCTCTTGGCGTATTCGAAATGCTCTACTAGAAATGTAAGATTCTAGGACAGTAGCAAATTGATCTGGTAACATTGTTTTCAGTTTATATAGCAAGCCTTCATGCCAGACTTTATCAAAAGCTTGTGCCACATTGAGTACTATAACGTAAGGTAGGACGGCCCCCAGCCAGGTCCGACGACCTAAATAAGGTGGCTAGGATGGACTGGATGCGGAAGGCAGAGGACCGGCTGTTGTGGCAAAAATTAGGAGATACCTATGTCCAACACTTGCGAGCTATGCCGGTAACTTTAGTTCTTTGTCGGATGACCTTATTGCGAGTTTTATCCTCCCAAGCATACGTCGTTCCATAGCCCGCTGCACAATTTTGTTTTTTTTTTGACTAACTCAACCGTAATAAATGACTTGGCACCGTAGGTCATAACAGGTAGGACGCACTGGTTACGTTGATCCTTCAGGCATTGCGGTTAAGGCGGAGTGAAAACTCGACGAAGTTTGCTAAACGCTACCCAACCCAATTGAATCCTTCTATCGACTTCTTGTTCGAATGAATTATTTAAAGGTACGAACCTTTTATTTACCCGACGTTTCGATCGTATAATACAAAGATTCCAGAACAAGCTCACGGAGACATCGCTAAGCTGCCATCAGTCGACCCGTGACCACGATCGGTGCAATTCGATCGAAACGTCGGGTAAATAAAAGGTTCGTACCTTTAAATAATTCACGCGATTAAGTCCCGAAATATAACTAATATGTATAAAAATCGCGAAAGTTTAAAAACAATTCTTGTTCGAAGTTGCTTTTACCAAACTGGAAACAAATCAAACTCACATTAAAGTTACCTACGGCCGAGACCCACACATCTAGAGGCTCCATTTAGGCTGTGCAGCATTTCGCTGAGCTGCTCCAGCGACTGCGCTACTACGACAATATGGTCGGCAAACCGAAGGTGTGAGATTTACTCACGGTTTATGTTTATGACCTATCCAGTCCAATCAAGTGTCTTGAAGATGTCTTCGAGAGCGTAGGTGAACAGTTTCGGGGATATGACGCTCTATTGAATTCGTCTTGCAGTCATGTATGGATGTGGTCCACGGTATTGAAGCCTTTTCGAAACCCAGCTTGTTCCGGGGGCTGGAACTCGTCGAGTTTTCTAGAGAGGCGGTTGGTGATCACTCTCGAGAACAACTTGTAGACGTGGCTCAGGTATGAGATAGGTCTGTAGTTCTTCAGCATGGGGTTATAATTTTTTTAAGAACAGACCACGCACTCCCGCCACACGCTTGTGTTAAGCCTTGGTGGATGACGGAGTTGAAGAGATTTGCTAGCTCTTTCAGGACTGGGGTCCCACCTGCTCTGTAATGATTCTGTCATCACAGGGCACTTTGTCATTCTTAAGTTGCTCGAAAACTGCCCCGACCTCGCCCTGATCGACATCCGATATGCCCTCGGTATAGTGGCACGTGAGTGGGGTTCTGTGATCATCGACGCTAAGTCCCATATGTTAAGCCATCCGTGATGCATACATGTCCATAAAAACTCTCGATTTCCCCAAATATCTCCAGCCTTGAGGTTTTACCACTCGCTGTGTTTAGTATTGTCAGACAGGGTCTGCCTAGCTGCTGTGAGAAAACTTAAGTGCCTCTATTTCGATCGATCGCCGTCTCAATGTTGCGAGTGCTGTAGCGTAGGAGGTCAGGTCATGTCAGCTTCCTGATCTTCAGGTTTATGGCTCTCATATCTGACAAAGACATCTGCGTGTCTCGTCTTACCCTCATTAGTTCAAGAATCTCGAGTGAGAGTTCGGACTCCCTTTTTTTGCGTTTTCCGGGAAACAACTTCCGAGATACATCCTGTAGCGTTTTGACCAGTGTCGGTTTTCTCGTTTGTGTTTCCAGCGATGCGAAACGGTTTTGAAGCTCCCACTATAACTTTTCGGGGCATGAGGCTATCTGGGGGGCAGTAGGTCGGAGAATGGGCCTCATTATTTGGAATTTTTCGACCTTGAAGCTAATAATTAGAGACCCTCGAACCAATATGTGATCGCTGCCAGTATTGAGCCTGTTGATCACCGAGACGTCTCTAATTATTTGCAGCTTGTCCGTAATTATGAAATCTATCTAGTTTCTTATTACACCATCAGGGCTTTGCCATGTCTACTTTCTGTGAGGCTTCTTTTTAAAGAAAGAATTCAATAAGAAAAGCTCCGACGAACGTAGAAAATTAACGAGCATTTGGGCCATGTGATTTCTGCGCCCTACGCAGTTAGGTCCAATTTTCGTTTCGCCGCGTTTTTGTACTCCCACATTAGCATTGAAATCTCCCATAGCAACGTTGTAGTGAGCTTTTGTATCCTTTCATCATCGTCCACTTTAACGGATTCGTCTGTAGACGCAACAGTAGATGTATTAAATGATTCATGTCTCACAAAATTTTGTATTTAGTGATACGTATGTAAGTTCCGCTGGCCAAGTGTAATGTAGTGACCATGTAATAATTAAAAACTTTATTTCGTAATTGGTTAGCACTTCTAAAGAAGTCCTAAGCTTATTAGTTCGTAAACTTTCACGATTTGTACACATTATGGAGTTTTATAAGCTGCGGGTCTTAATCGCGAATATATTCAATAATGAACTGATTGAACTACACGAACCACAGATCCTCTCCACTGACCGTCACTATTACTCCCGCATGGCGCGGGCAGAGGTTAAAATAAAAAAAACACGTCAATTTCAACCTAGAAGATGGATATCGTTTCTCAATATCGTAAAATCCCGCGATGATTAAGTGTACACACCGTCGAAACAAATATTACACGCCAGTGTGCAGATGTCGTTAGTGTTGTGTCTCGAAGTACCGACAGTTTCGTAATAGTGAGTGATAAAAATCAAGCGAGGGTAGTTTCCGGAACCCGCGCTTTACGGAGGCGTGCGTGGTGTTTACAACCTTTCATCAAACATTTCGATTTATTGGTCTCTTAATTTTAAGCGAACATAGATTAAATCTTATTTTATTTTCTTTTTCCCATGATGAATATTCACACAAAATATAATTAACCTACACTAAATAACGGCCGCATGCTTGTAGATTTGCAGGGAACATGATTTAACACGACGCACGACGACGGTCTAACCCATACATGTGGGAAAGAAAAAGTACTAAGTTTCAATGACGTGAGGTCGAGACCGAACGACCGTGGCTTGCGTCACGAATCGTTTGTTTGAATTTAACCGGTTAATTCAGCTCACATTATCGGTAAACATTACGCTCTCTGTTTTAACCGGTAATCAAAATTATTTCGTTTTCGTTTATGATTAATACCGGTATCTTGATTAACCGGTTAATCGACGGGCACAATTAAACCGGTTTTATTACCAATAATAACCGCTATTTATAAACCGGTTCCGAGCCCTGCTTAGGACAACCCACACTCGGTAATCTGATCCCAAACTAGGCAGAGTAATAAACGGGAGTTGTAGAAATGGCGGCTAATTGGCCTGCCATTATTTTTACAGCTCCGAGTATAACTTGTAAAAAACCGGGCAAGAGCATGTCAGGCCATGCTCAGTGTAGGGTTCAGCAGCTATGAGTAATTGCATCAGCAGAAGAGTGGACAGACAGACAGGCGGACATGACGAGAAAATGAAACTATAAGGGTTCCGTTTTTGCCATTTTGGCTACGGAACCCTAAGATGAATTGAATACGTGATAATTGGATAAGAACCTGACTTTGTGCAACTAAAGTGTACAATAAAATATTTGACACTGGCAAGTTTGCCGTAAAAACCGCCAGATTGCCATCAATTAAAAAAAAAGCAAATATACATTAAGGCTGCCAAGTAAAATCAGTTATTTTATCGAAAAATATGTTTATTCGAATTTCTTTAATTCTGATTTATGTACGAAGACTTAACGATTTGACGTCATTTGTAATTAATATTAAATCATTTATTTAATAATTAAAATTTTGTAGGTAAATAAAGTTTATAATTAACGACAAAGTTTTTTAGAGGGTTATGAAGACACTTTATTTGGTAAATCATTATACAGGATGATTTGTAGCATACTACGAACCTCCTGATCTTGGCCTCTTAGATTACCTACACTAATTATCATTGTAATATAAGTTTAAAAAAAAAAATTACGTGTATAGGGTTCTGCGGAACTCAGTTTGGGAAACTCTGGTATGTACCAGAGTTTCCCAAACGTTATAAAAATAAGAATAAAAAACAAAATTAAATAAAAATAAAAACTTATTTATTCGTTGAGATAACGTACACTACATAATAACTATGGTACAGTACAGTAGGTAGGGTTCCATAGAACAGTCACCAGGATTCCGCGAAAAAAATTTTTTAGTAATTTAGAATTAAATGTAGTGACTGCCTGCTTAGAAAGAACAACAACGACAAAACGTGAAAATATTGGATAATTCCAATGTATCCAGTTAAGATAGTTCTTATTTAATTTGGTAATCTAAATTATTAGGTTAAATGCTCCCCACCCCAACTTGGGGTTCCATAAAATTAAAGGTTTTAGTAGGTGTTCCGCTATGTTAAAGGTTTGGGAACCCCTAGAACCACTGCCCAGCTACCTATTTAATTTAGATAATAAATTAGTCTTAACATATAAATACGCAATAACCATAAAAATATATGAACGTCATAAATAAATGATGTCTATATAACGGATTTTATTATTTCCTTATTATTTTTATACTTATTCTGCAACAAAGAAACACGCAAGATTCTCGTGGCTGACCAAAATTATACATTTTAATCTATACTAATATTATAAAGCGGAAGAGTTTGTTTGTTTGATTGTTTGTTTTTGTTTGTTTGTTTGTTTGTTTGTTTGTTTGTTTGTTTAAACCCGCTAATCTCAGGAACTACTGGTCCGATTTGAAAAATTCTTTTTTTGTTGGATAGCTCATTTAACGAGGAAGGCTATAGGCTATATAACATCGCGCTACGACTAATAGGAGCGGAGTAGCGACGAGAAATGTTGCAAAAACGGGGAAAATTTACGCGTACGAAGTTGCGCGGGACAGCTAGTCAATGATACACAGTTATCATTATTTATCACATACTAGTGACCCTGGCCACGCTTCGCCTTTTTTTGGCCAGAAACATTCACGGGCGCCCAAGAACACCCTGAAAAGTGTCATCACAATCTGATCAATGGTTTCGAAACGCATAGAGGACATACAGACAGACAGACAAACATTATTTTATTTTTATATATAGAAGATGTAAATCTCTTGCCGCAATCTTTTGAGAAAAACTCAGCGGAAATGATTAAATAAAAACAAAAATTGATTGTGTTTTTTTTGTTTCTTGAAGATACTATAATCGATAGATATAGTATAGTAGTAGTTTTAGTATCTATCGATAGATAGATATTATAACTCGAATTAAACAAACATGTATCATGTTTTGTAGGTTTTTTTGGAAAAAAAGCTATAATTATAATCTTAGGTATTTTTCCCATTTTTCCAGATGTCTTACTGCTGTCTACTGTTACAGCTACAAGACAAGCTGTCTTCTAGATAAGTAGAATAGTATACTATATATATATAGGCTAAGGCATCGATCTCGCAATCGTAAGGTATCGGGTTCGAATCCTACCCATTATACTACCGACGTGAACCCTCAATTTTTTTTTTTTTTGTTTTGGCGGGACGCGCTCCTTCTGCGAGATGATGTCCTCGCAGTAGCATTACCACATTCCGCATTCCACGACCCCTCGCTCGGGACCATGGACAGAACACAGAGTGAGAGGTCACTTCCGACCACTGCGGTGAGAACTCGACGTTGCCCCTCCCAACGTGAACCCACTCCTAACACAAGCCTTTGAGCTTACCTGGAAGGGTTAACAAGATTGCTAGTAATGTGAGACTCAATCCTCCCACATTGCTAGTTACCTTTTAAAAAAAAAAATAGGTACATAGTATACTAGAATAGGGTACCTACTATTGTAGTATACTATATATATACCAATTTTTATGTACTTCTATTTAAGTATACTATATACTTTTATAGAGAATAGTACTCTCGTAAACATATATGTATCCATAATGTTATATATGTATTATTTTTTACGGCGCGAATATTGATGAATTTTTCTATGGAACTTAAAACCTGATAAAGGACATAAATCAGCAGACCAGCAGGTCTGCTGGCAGAAATTTCTTTAGAAATAAGCAGTACCTTTGTACTCAGTAGAACGAAGAACGAAGTTGCGAGGGTCAGCTAGTATGTTTATATAAATATCCAAACGAGCGCTACTACAAGCATCACCTAGTATATTATATACAAAAATCTGAATGCACGAAGCGTCCACATTTTCGCTCATTAATTTTATATAAGAACAGTTCAAGGTTGAATAAAAGTTGAAGTAGTTGGTTATGCTCCTTGCATACATCCTCGTCTGTAACTAAACACGCTGCGTGGTACGTGACTCTCATATAAGTGGTACACAGCCTTACTGAGTTATAACCTTAGATTAATCATCATTATAACATTTCTCAAGAATAGTGGATCGATGATTCTGGTGTGGTTTATTGTTTAAAACGTGTTATAGAAAAGTGTGGTCAAATTTTAGGGTTATTATGTGCCTACACCATGATTCTGAGTACCTTGTTTTATCAAAATATGGTACACTCTGCGACTTATGAATTAAAATCTTATATTAAAATAAAATGATTAGTAAATTTCTATGCCGTTATAATCGATTTTTGCACTAATGCAAATGCTCCTGTCATACACTTTTAAGACTAATTGTAAAAACGCTATTCCTATGTCAAAATCTCACTCATAAATTTCTATACAAATAAATAAAATAAAATGTCTGTTTGTAATGTCAAATAACAGTTTTTACTAAATGCATGTGAAAGTATATATGGTACTTATAAACAAAAACCCATTTTTTTTCTGTCTATTTGTTCCGGTTAATTTCCGAAACAGTTGGACAAATTTTAACGAGACTTTCACTGTCAGACTAATAAGCTGTCAGAATAACTTAGGCTTAGGCTCACGCTAACGTTTATACGGAAAGAACAGCACTGCCACTTTACGCAGACGAAGTCGCGGCACAGCTAGTAATATAATAGGTTTTTCAAAAATCATTGGTATTACAAACTTGTTCTGCAAAAATAGTAAAGGGCAGTAAACAGTTCAGAGTCTTTATTCACGCTCTTTTTTTAAATTTTCGTGTGTACGCTTAAAGATGTCCGCCGCGCATGCGTGCTGATGCATTTCTAAGCGCAGCGTTCTATTTACCATCATGACAAGATTTTGACAGCTCGCACGGGCTTGCCACGAAAACGGAAAAGAAGAACTTGAATACGGACTCGGTAGTACAGAGTAGGTTTAACTACTTACGTTACGTTCCACTTACCTTTGCTGTCACTAAGAAAGACTTGCGACTTTGCAATAAGATTATTACGTTAGTACTTTATAATCTTGATGCGACTTTGCAAGTAGTACGGGCTCTACGCGGTGACCACTTTCCCGTCCCATAACGCGCTCGTTTTCAATATTTTTAACACTTATTCTTAGTGAAAGTGCCACCATGTTAAGTACTTACTGTTGCGTGTTAAACGGATTCCGTATGTACATACTTGTTTCTTCGTGGACTCGAAGTAAAGCGTCCAAAGCAACTACTCTTGACAGATCCAGAGCCAAGGCAGTGCATTTTTGGAGAAGCTACTGAACGTTTACAATGTGGGACACATCGGTGCCTTTCTTAGCAACACTCAGCAGAATGTGATGGTTTTGAGGACGAATGAATAAGAATCTTTGTTTGTTTGGCGGTAATGTCAAGAACTACTAAATTTAAAAAAAAAATGTTTGGGATAGCCCATTTATTCAGAAAGGCTATAGCTATAACATTACACTACGACCAATAGAAGCGGATCATTAATGAAAAATGTTGCGAAAACAGGGAAAATTGACGCAGACGAAGTTGCGATGACACAAAACAATTTTTCTTTATTTCAAAATTATAGTCAAAGTGTAAGTGTAAATCTACCAAAAATGTCTTGTTAAGAGACTCTGCACTGCCTCTAAGAAGAGCAACTCATCAAATATTCTTTGGCAATGTTACTAACAAATAAAAAGCAGTGTTGCAACTAGCATTATTTCATGCCCCGATAATTGACCTGCAACACTAGTCACAGTATACATTTAATTATGGGTCGGCCTCTTCAAAAGTCAAAACTTAACGATACCTAAACGTAGGTACTCTAAATGGACTTAAATACCTAGAATCACATGATAGTTTGACATACGCACAGTAGGTATTATATGTTAGCGACTGTAAAAAATAACTGGTTATCCAACTGGTTGAGATCCAGTTAAGTTAGTATACCAAACTACTTTTTTATTACATTTGGCCTGTGTATAGTGTTAGAGGTCAGAAATGAACTGTAGACGCAATAGCCAATAACTTGGCAAAAACACCATACTTAAACCAGTATATCGCTTTAACTGGTTTTAAGAATAAAAAAAATATACACTATTTTTACTTATAAAGAGGTTGACGTTTGTTCTGATGCCTTTGCTTCCAAAAGATTGGATAGATTATGGAAGGTTCAACTATGTTTGATGAAATGTCTGCCTCAAGTTTATGTCATTTAAAGGTAGAGACGTAGGTAAGTTTGTCGTCCATAATAGCACCTGGGTCCTTATTCACCTTTTTTTTGGAACGAAGTTCCTTATCGCGCGTTGTGAAAGGGAGCTAGACGGAAAAAAATCTCACGAAAAGTTGTAACGACATTTTTTGACACACACAAGCCGTGCGGCGTGCGCGTAAGATATGAACATCTAATTTGACGAAGAAGTCACCTGTCGATTTGGTCTAGAGGCCTAAATGCGGTACACAGTATTCGTGACAATTGTGTAGTTGTGGGTTCGAGCCTTCGGTATACAATTGTCTTTTTGTAAGTTATTTTCGTTTCGTCTTTCTATTTCGCATTGAACAGTGTGGTGTTGCGAAGATTATAAAAAAAATAAAATAAGATAACTTCGTTCCATCCGGGTGTCCCTTGACACCTCTCAAGTTTTTTTTTTTAGTTTTCGCGGCAAGCCCGTGCAAGCTGTCAAAATCTTGTCATAATGGTAAATAGAGAGCCGCGCTTAGCGCTTTGACTTTATTTGCCAGTTCGCGAAACCGAGAAAAAAGAACATGAATAAAGACCCTATTGTGTATCTAGTTATTCGATATCTAGTTATGAGATGAAAACTTATACACTGATGTATCTCCTTATACAGTTAGTACCTATACCTACGTAGGTATGTTTTAAGATCATTTAATTTCCTAAAGCAAAGAAAAGTTTCAAAAACTCTTTCATGTGTGGTGTGTATAAGTTATTAAATTCTACAGTGAGTATCTAGTTCTAATTAGAATTGTCATGAGGTAGGCAGGAGAAATTGTGCCGTGTCGGCAATCGGCTTGTGTTTGCACGTGACTGGTTGCTTATGTGGTTGACTGCACCTAATTATTATTTTTGGCGTCTATTAACCGGATAACGAAGCACGTTCTTTAATCAACCATTTATAATGTTTGTCTCATACCCACTTGAATTATTAATTAGGATTTATCGCATTATTAACTCTAAAAA
The DNA here is from genome assembly GCA_945859575.2 of Herminia tarsipennalis. Classification (NCBI taxonomy): domain Eukaryota; kingdom Metazoa; phylum Arthropoda; class Insecta; order Lepidoptera; family Erebidae; genus Herminia; species Herminia tarsipennalis. The sequence continues at coordinate 17,109,697 of OX243840.2, forward strand.
CATTAGTTTAATATTCATATACGAAACTAGCTGACCCGCGTAACTTTGTCTGCGTAAATTTTCCCCGATTTTGTAACATTTCTTATTGCTGCTTCGCTCCTATTGGTCATAGCGTTATGTTATATAGCCTATAGCCTTCCTCGATAAATGGGCTATCCAACAGTAAACGATTTTTTTAATTCGAACCAATAGCTCTTGATATTATCGCGTTCAAACAAACAAACAAAACTCTTCAGCTTTATAATATTGAGTATAGATATTAAACATTAGTATAAACTTGTGCGATCATAATAGAGACGTTTGTTAGTAGGTATTGTGCATGACTGGATACCTGTTTATCAAAATCTTGAGTATCGAATATAGTGTTTGAAAGACATAAGCAGAAAATACTGTGGTAGCAGGATAAAGTAGAATACCATAGAAGAACGTTCTGGAAAATTAAATTTCAATGTAAGTTTTTTTATTTATATTCTTTATTTTGGTGGAGATAATATGGTGCTTTTCTATTTTTTTTTTCTTAATTTTTTCGACAGACGACGTATCTAGTAAGTATCTATATAAAACTCGAATTGACTATTATATAACACAGGGTCGTTACATGAATTGACTTTTAAGGGTTGATTAGGTTACTGATTGTAACATTTTTACAAAGACTATGAATTTAATAATAATAAAATCTTTGGAAAACTCGCACAACGCTATCTGATATCAAACTAAGCAGAGCTTGTACTATGGAAACCAGACAACTGATAAATATACTTATATATTTTTAAATACATACGTATTATAGATAAATAACACCCAGACACAGAATAACCACCATCATGCTCATCACACAAAGTTTTATCCTGGGTGGGGATCGAACCCACGACGTCTTGTGTAGGAGTCGGATACACTCCCACCGCGCCACAGAGGTAATCGATATAGATAGAGAAGAGACTAAAGAAGGAGACTGTCCTTATTCTTTGGCATAATATAACTAAGAACATTTTTCTGTAACTGCTAGTTACAATTAAAGTAAGTATAGACGGAACCAGAGGGGGCATGGAGAACACATTCCCCCCAAACGGTTGTTTTCTGTACCAAATCCTTTTATTGGGTAGAATTTCTTTGCCCATTTCCCTGTTGTGCACCCCTCCTCAGGGGCATCTTGGACCCTTGTCCTTGTCTTGCCTTGTACGTACAACTCACACTTGGCCGATGACGGGTAAAACCTAATGCACCTCTCCCCCCTCTTTCTAAGCATATTAGATCCGGCACTACGATTTGCCCCCCGCCCCCCCAAAATGAAATCCAGGATCCGCCCATGAAACTAACGGCCAGTCTCAATATTCTAACTATCGATGGATTTGGCTACTAGAGGTAGAATTTTGACTCATTTTGTATTTAGCTTATGTCAAATATATAGCTCTAGTAGCCAAATCCATCGATAGTTAGATTATTGAGACCGGCCGTAAGTAGATATGTTAGGTTATTGCTCCATCTCTTCCTATCTATAGTCCTCTTTAAAATTCATAAGTACGCTTACAAACCCTTTTTTGCCATTTTTCTCAGAAACGAAGTAAAATAATATATTCTACAATTTTCCTCGTCCTATGTAACTATTCTGCACGGCCTTAAGTACCATTTGAGCCATTAAAGAATTCCTTGCCAAGTGTAGCGTTACTTAGATTTAACAAGGACTAGATTACCTACCACATAGTAAATATACTAATTAAACTATTTGTTTTAATACAGTTATTTACATATTTGTTTATTGGTTGACATGAATTCAATTGTATAATCAACTTGTCGTCCTTAATTGAGTAATATGGATGATAAGAAAATTTTATAATGTTATTGAGGACTACATGTATTAATCTAAAGCCGTGGCTCCCAACCTTTTCTTGAACGGTTTTAACTTTTAGTTCTTTTTTGTTCGCAAGGACCACCATGGTACCTATATTATTTGAAGAGTTCTTATAAAATCTATACTAAATAAATCTGAAAATAAACTTTAACCAAAAACTCGTTGTATTAAAATAATATGTATACTTAATAGACCATACCAACTATTTTTTTTTTCACTAATTAAATAAATCTTGAATTCATGTAATTTTTGAACTACACGCGAAATTGGAAATAGTTCGCGGACCATTTTTTGATGGTCCGCGTGGTCTGGCGGACCACTGGTGGTCCGTTGACTACCGGTTGGGAACCACTGATCTAAAGTATGTCTGATATTATAGTTACTGACTTTACCTGTAAAGATAGGGGATTAATCTCTATATATTTTTTCCATGGATGGTATTAATATTATATTATTAACCGAAAGTTTATATAATCATGTTATGGATAGATGTTTGTTGCTCTTTCAGGCAAAAACTACTAAAGGGATCTTGATGGATCTTATAATAAAGTAGTTATTATTAATCTTATATTAGTATTACACATCAGCATACCACATAGACTAAAAACAATCTTAAATCAAATCCGCGGGGAAAGCAAACTAATCTATTACAACAACACTCATAAGGGAGTTTAAAAAATAAAATTTGGGATATTGTTACATTCATTGACGTAGAAAACAGGGCTGCGTCATAACCTCACAAAACCACTTGACCACCTCTAGAAAGAGACAACGCTACTTTGTGGACAATACCTGGAAAAGGCCCCACGAGTTTTTTTTCTCTTTCACGCTTTGCAGTCAATTTTTAATTGAGAGGGATGGTGCAGTCCTGGTCTATACGTCAATGATTACATCTAACCTATAAGATTTAAGTAATTATAATTTAACTACTACGTCGTCTTATAAGTAACCTTTCAAACATTTTCCTTAGGAAATAAAAAATCGATAATAACTTAACGGATGCTAATTAATTTTGTCAACGAAAATTATTTCTAAGTTTGGCGTTTGTTGTATTATTTACCTTTATGTGAGTTACCGCTGTAATTTGGTTTTTACTTCAGAATTATTATGTACTTTTTTAAATGTTGCAAAAACGGGGAAAATAGGTAAGAGTGTGTGTTTATTTCTTTATATTATGGTGAGGGAAATCTTTGAAACTACGGGATCGATTCTAATCTAAACTATTTAATTGAACGTAACATAGGTTCAGTGTACAATGTCTGCTAATTCATTTTGATAAAAATCAGTATTCACAGTTGATAAAACCGGGCAAAAGCATGTCGGACCATGCTGAATGTAGGATTCCGCAGCATACATGCTCTACATATGAAAAAATACGATGTGAAAAATGGCTCCAACAAACGCTCTGTATGTGCCTGGCACTTACGCCCTTCTGGTTGAGAAGTTTTTTGGCAATAACTCAAAGACTGTATATCCGATCACGTTAAAAATAATTTTAATTGAAAGTATTTATTAAGCGTTACTTTACCATTTTTTAAAAAAAAACATGTCAGGATATAATCTCTTCGTGGCATTGGATAATAAAATGACGGGAGTTAAAAAAACATATAAACCGAAGCGAAGTGGTTGCTAGTCAAATATAAAAACGGAACTTAATTTTAAAAATAACTAATTTAAATAATCTTTTAGACGGAAGTTTTTTTTTTTTTTTTTTTCAACTGCGGAAATATATCTAAGCTAAATTTAATAAAGCGATTAAAATTATCGCTTTATTAAATTTAGCTTATATTTCCGCCGTTGCAAAAAAAAAAAAATAAGTAAAACAAATTACATTAATTCAGTTCATAGAAGCGGCAGTAGCCTAATGGTCTCGCAATCGTGAGTTCGCGGGTTCGAATCCTACGTACCCATTATACTTCCGACGTGAACCCACTCTTAACACAAGCCATTGACCTTAGCTGGAGGGGTTAATAGGATTGCTAGTAATGTGGGACCACAAATTTAACTTAAAAAAAAGTATGTTTTGGAACCATATGTGATGAATGTTGTTTCAAATCATACTTGATACCTTTGATTTATTTATCCAGGGTGTAACAGAAAGCTGTGGTCATATTCAAGGGTTGGTATGTGCCCATGATACTGAGTGCATATACCTAATTTTATCAAAATCGGAGTACCCTAAAAAAATATTTATTATTTTTTCATTTGTTTATTTATGAGTGGAAAAGTTATTAATTAAGAAAAGTATGACTTAAAAAGTTCTATGCCATAATAATCCAATCGAATTTTGTACCAGAGGAGGTATAATTCTTATGCCATACACCTTTCACTACTGAATTTTGTCAAAAAGAATATGATATAACTATGTAATAATAATGCAACCAGCTACGGCACCATGGTAGGTGCAATACTGATAACATAACCTATCCGCTGCTGAAATTACACCACACCTTTCTGTTACACCCTGTATATCGTTTACGTAACCACCACCAGGTAAATTTATCTCGAGCCTGTTGCCCCTCCCTTGGGTCTGTGCCTGCCAACAAGTAAGCTTAGACTCATAGCTCTGAGTATGGATTTCAAAGTCTACGCAGGTTTGTTAATCCAGAATTCAATTCAAACGGTTCAACGCACAGACTAAACCGCTGATCATAGACATAGAGACTTGAAATTTGTAGACATCCAATAAGAAGGATTTTTGGAAATTCATCCTCTAAGGGGGTTAAATAGGGTTTGAAAATTTGTATAAAACCCCGTCAGGTTTAAGGTTAGATTTGCGAAATTTCGTATTTGTCTTTTTTGGTTTTAAATAGAGAAACACTTGTTTTAAACTTTTAGGAAAATCAACCCTTAAGAGAGTAAATAGGGGTTGTAATTTTAAATGAAACTTCGCCAGTGTTTTTTTTTTTAAAGTCGACTCCCACATTAGGGTACAAGCCCTGTGTTGCGGGGGACTTTGCAAACATACAAGTCAGGGACACAAATTACACCCAGACTCGGAACAACAATTTGTGGATCACACAAAGTGGTGTCCCGTGTGGGAATCGAATTGTCACTCACAGTTAAAATTAACTGTCATATTTATAATAGGTACAAGTAGAGTTACACCGTACAATAGTAATATTATTATACTAATAACAACAAAATTTACGTCAGTGAATGTTGGACAAAACGCTACATTTGAGTAGATCTCCTTGAAGTTTCATTGTCGTACCTTGGCCGTGCTATCAAGTACTCGACATTTGTATTACAGTTAATAAATACTATACTTTATACAAATCTGTTTGCTTCTGTCTGAACGATGAAAATAATACTTAAGATTCTGCTGCATTATAAAGGGTCTTTCAAATAGAGCGGGTCGATATTAATAATCTGTGGCGGCCATTTTGATTTGGCGGCATCTGTCAAATCTGTTTTTTCTTATTCAGTCACTGATGCCAAATCACCATGGCAAGTTACACGGTTGAGCAGCATGTGCAAATGATAAAACTTTATTATCAAAATGAGTGTTCGTTAGTGAAAACGTTGCGCGCATTGCGCCCATTTTACGGCAGACGCGGTGGCCCTTCAAAGTCTACTCTCCAACGATTGGTGACTAAATTCGAGACGACCGGTTCGGTAAACAACCAACCAACACCTTTACGTCAAAGGAACGCCAGATCGGCCGAGAACATCGCCGCTGTACGTGAGAGTGTTCAGGAGACTCCGAAGCAGTCGATTTCTCGCCGTGCACAAGAACTCGGCCTTTCGCAGACTTCAACTTGGAGAATTTTGCGTCGGGACTTGGGTCTGCATCCATACAAGATCCAACTGACCCAGGAGCTCAAAGTTAATGACCATAGACAACGCCGTGTGTTCGCTGAATGGGCGTAGGAACGCTTGGAAGAGGACCCCGATTTTGGCCAAAAAATAATCTTTAGCGACGAGGCACATTTTTGGATGAATGGTTTTGTTAATAAGCAAAATTGCCGTATATGGGATGACCACAACCCACATGAGGTTCACCAGATAGCAATGCATCCAACATAACGCAGGCCATCGCTCAGATTCAGCCGGATCTATGCAGCAGAGTCATTAAAAATTGGACCTCTCGGATTTGTGCCACCATGCGAAGCCGCGGCGGACATTTGAACGATGTCATATTTCATGCATAATGGCATAAACGGGCCTTTCAAATAAAAAATAAATTTCGTTAATATCTCACACACATCTAGTTTTATTCAATTTTAACATCGACCCGTCTTTGTTGAAAGACCCTTTACAAGAGAACCAGAATAGATCCCTGCGGCATTATATAATGTAAAAAATCTAATCTAAAAGAAAACTTTTCTTATGTAGAATCACGGCAGGTAGGTATCTACATATGTATATTATAATAGCTGTCCCGCGCAACTTCGTCTGTGTAAATTTTCCCCGTTTTTGCAATATTTCTCATTGCTGCTCCGCTCCTATTGGTCGTAGCGTAATGTTACGTAGCTTATAACCTTCCTCGATAAATGTGCTATCTAACAGTGAAATAATTTATCAATTTGGATTAGTAGCTAGAGATTACCGCGTTCAAACAAACCAACAAACAAACTCTTCAACTTTATAAACAAGAATTGCTACTAATATTCACTACCAATGTCAGAGGTTAACAGTTTTCTAAAAATCTTCGATTGTCAACACTATCAATAGTTTCACAATGATCGTAAAAAGCTCAGTTGTAGCTGTCACAAATGTGAATGATACATTAATCAAAACAGACACACTATGACTGCCAAAGCTAAATATTTATGCTATCCAGGCGTCTGCGCATAAACATAAATTGCATATACATAGTAATCTATCACCAGGAGCTCTTGGCAGTTGGCTATAGTCCATTGAACAATCTCTGGGGTCATCGATACTGCAGACCTTGACATTTACTGCCTCCCCTTTACTTGCAGAATTCAAAACATGTTTATGGACATGTAAACAAAATCTAGTTATAGGTACCCAAATTTTTTTACCACTTGTCTGCTATTTGGTGATTCTTCTCAACGGATTGGTCATAGAGATACTAAACAGTAGTCATAACACAAATAGCCAAGCCACTGGTTTTTTTTTAAGACAACTCCTGCATTAGGGTACAAGGCCTGTGTCACTGGGGACTTTACAAACATAGAAGTCACGAACACAAATTACACCCAGACCCGGAAAAACAATTTGTGGAGTGGTGTCTCGTGTGGAAATCGAACCCACGACCTCTTGCGTAACAGTCGGACACACTCCCACCGCGCCACAGAGGCAGTCAAAAGTTTCCTAGTAGACTTTTCTTTCTTCTTGCTTCAAGTTTATTTCACTGACTTACTCCTATGTTTTAGTTTATAGCTCTCGTATCTTATAATCTAGTAAAACATTGAATACACTAAACCCTTCTCGGAAAAATATACCGTCGAATAGCGAACTGATCATCTTCATACATAGATACAGGTCTAACCAAGAATCACTTTTTTTTTAAGCTGTTTAGAAACTTTATAAATTACTAGCTATGCCCGCGACTTCGTTCGCGTGGAAGTCGGGTTTATATTAAGGTAGTTTATGTTACATTATAACTTCTGTATAAAACATATTGGAAACATGCTCCACAATGCTCTGTGGCATCTATGGATATTAAGGCCCAGCTTTAATCAGGGCCCGACCTATATCAGGGCAAGCCAAAAAATGCGTAGTGCAGCAAAATGAAGGGCAAAATAAAGTTTATTTCGCCAGACGGTTAGAAGACAAATTATAAAAATTAGCATGCTTAGCACCTCGACAAAAAAGTATTTTACCAAAATGATTTCACATCAAATATTTTAAAATTGAAAAATTCGGGTTAAATGAAGCCCGAAACCGCCCAAGTACTCGCGCGAAATTTTGTGTTATGGAGCTTCGATTCTGACTCCGAAAGGTCGAAAATTCCGATTGGTTTTAAACCTCCGACTCCAACTTCGGCTCCGACACTTTTAAAGCGGACGTTTTAATCAGAGGTACCTAGCCGCTCCTTCAAGTTAATTTATACATAGGTAATAAAGGTATGATGGAAAAAAACTCACAGATTCCCTATGATCGCAGGTTCGAGTCCTGCCCGAGCGATCTTTTCCGAGTCTAAAGTACACCCACTTTGTGTCCGTGTTGGTAAAGTCCCCCGCGAAATAGGGCTAGTGTGAGTTATGTTTTTAAAAAATATCCTGTTTTTATAACATTGCATTCCGGCGGTACTGTGATGCGTGTTCAAACAAACAGACAACATTCAAACGTTTCTAAAAGATATACTCAGATATCTTTTTTTGTGTTTAAATACTATTTCTAAACTTATTTGAATATTTTTTTTCACTCACTTAAATATTATAAAAATTTCAGTAAGTTTTTTTTAAATCAATTTTCCTGATTCTTTTTAATTTGTATTTAAACGCCATCTATTTTCAAAACTGGATAAGTTTCTTTTAATACTTGATGATTTTATATTAAATTATACTTAAACTATCATGCATTATTAAACGTAGGTACGCAAGGTATTCAACCTTAAATTATTCACGCGATTAAGACCCATAATATGTATATTTTCATAATGAGTACAAATCGCGAAACCTACAATGTTGCATTTATAAGTAAGCAATATTGACACTCAGAAGAAATCGAATCACAGATGGCGCCATATGTTTTATTTTGATATATCACGGACTTAATCTTTAATTTTTTTTAAGCAACAAACATACATAAATTCACTTGTGTTTATTTGTAATGTGATATTATTTTTCATTTCTACATTCATAACATAATCACGATTCATTCAAAACAATATTAAAGGTGCCTATTGAAAGTGATTGATTAATATGCAAATTGTTAACCAAAGTAAACATGTTAAAGTCGAAAATAAAAGCTTGTATAATAGGTATACATTTAGAAAAATACTTAAAAAAGAATAAAAAGAATTTTAAAACAACACAAAAAGAGCCTCGTATATTTGAGACTCAATCCTCCAACCTCACTCGTTCAATACCGCTACTCGTGCCAATAGACTCACCTCAACCGATACAAAAATGGTTAAAATAGCTGATCTTAAGAAAATTGAAAATGTTGTGTTTAGCTCCTTATAGTTTTAGCGTGAAGTTATTGTTTCCATGGGTTACAATTGTAAATAATGTCTTATTGTGGAAAAAATTGTCAAAAACCATAATGGTTCGACCAAACATACGTTGCTGCTCGCTCCCCATAGACAATAGCGTAATGATTCATAATGTAAGTTATGACCTATAGTATTTACAATAAAACTGCAAATTTTCATGAAGATCCGTCAAGTAGTTATTGTTTTATAACGATAAATAGATACAGACATTATCCGTTATTGCTCCTATGGGAAATAGCGTGATAAATTATAGCCTATATATATGTTAATCCAGACTTATTACAATACACATACAAAATTTCAACCGAATCTGTCTGGTAGTTTTTGCGTGATGCGTGTTCAAACAAACAGACAGACAGACAGACAGACAGACAGACAGACAGACAGACAGACAGACATTTCTAAAAATGTAGGAATGTGTTTAAATACTCTTTTCGAACATTTCCCAATATTTTTTTTCACTATGTTCGGCCATGTACAGACACGTGAAATTTACAATTTTATTATATGTATAGAAGAAGATATAGATATATACTACGGATCATAATCGCGTGAATAATTTAAGGTAATACTTAATACGGTCTTCCCGTGACCACGGCCGTTGCAATACGGTCGAAACGTCGGACAATAAACAAGGTATTATTAAGTATTACCTTAAATTATACACGCGATTAAGACCCGTACTATATATAATAATAATAATATAATATCTTGGGACCACTCACACAACGCTATCTGATCCCAAACTAAGCAGAGCTTGTACTATGGAAACCAGACAACTGATAAACATACTTATATATTTCTAAATATATTATAGATAAATAACACCCAGACACAGAATAAATCATCGTGTTCATCACACAAAGTTTTATCCTGGGTGGGGATCGAACCCACGACCTCTTGTGTAGCAGACGGATACACTCCCACCGCGCCACAGAGGCAGCCAAATCGTATGCGTCGATGATTCGTTGCTTTTTAAGTAACATGCTAACACTACATACATGTTCCGTATAGTTAGATAGGGATTACAACTATATATTCAAATTACAATAATTACTGAAATAGTCGTATTTTCCGGAAAGTGGTTTGTCTTAACGTACCACTTACTGTAAAAATTATACCTATTAGTTATGAAACGTAATGATATACGAGCTACAGACATTGTGTAATATATTTATATTTTGTTTGTCATGATTGTATGTATATACTTGGTTATTTTCTATTAACAAATCCGAAGTGTAGTCCCGGTTAAAAAAAATATTACCAATTTCAAAATTAATAAACATTTTGAAGTTGGTGCCATGAAATGTGAGTTTTTATGGTTTATTTGGCACCAAATTCAAAATATTTTATTTTTATTTTAATATTTTCACTTTTTAGTGGGTTGGTTTATAATTTATCTAAGTTACAATAGCCCATATATTTTTTTTTTGAGATAATCCTAAGGCTATGCAATAGCCTAATGTCAACTGCTCAAATCTTTAGACAAAACTTTGTTTTTCCCGATGCATGCAGAGAACTTAATTGTTGAGAAGTTCACCATCAGCTCTATTATATGGTGCAATAGTAGTATGACGGGCATAAAGTGTTACGCAATACCATATTTAAGTAGTTGAATCGCAAATCGTTAAATATTGAACAGCTCCGCTGGTCATCTGTTATCTTCATCATCAGTTTCACTTCACCAATTAGTACTTATTTAAGGGGAAATGCACGAATCACTACAAAATATATATAAATCCCTATAGGTGTGCCTTTAATATTTGAAGAATTCCCTCGATTTCTCCAGCATTCCTTCATCAGATTCTGATTTTATGACAATAGGACCAAATTGGAAGTTAACCCTTTCAAACACAACAATTTTTTTTTTTTTAATAGGACTTCGCGTAACAAAGACAAAAAAACAACATACAGTCGAATTAAGAACCTCCTTCTATTTTGAAGTGGGTTGAAAATAGGGGCCTCTACTATAAAATAATAATAAATAAATAATAAGTTAATTTATTTTATGTACGAGGGTGGATCGAAATATTCGCGGCCTACCACATAAATACTTGACTTATTTTAATGTAACTGACCTCATTCGATTTGTTTACTCTCTGGTTGTCACATTGTAAAATTCTGTCACAATAGCATTATCTGTTTTTAAATTAGACTGAATTTTGTGAGCCTAAGTGCAGCGTTTTTAAAGAATGGAGAAAATTGAGCAACGTGCGGTCATCAAATACCTGTTTAAAAAAAAACTGTCTCCAAAAGAGATTCACGAAGATATGTCAACAACATTGGGGGAATCTGCTCCATCGTATACGACTGTGAAAAAGTGGGTTGCAGAATTTAAACGCGGACGAGAGAGTATTGAAGATGACCCTCGCTCCGGCCGGCCTACGACGTCTACGACTGAAGAAAACATTGGGAAAATCTGTGATCTGATATTGGCAGATCGGAGATTGACCATCAGGGAGATTGCTGACACTATTGGCATCTCATATGAACGAACACAAAACATCATAGTCAATGAACTTGGATTTTCTAAGGTTTCTGCGCGGTGGGTCCCCAGATTGCTTTCAGTTGAACAAAAACGAATACGGCTCACGATTTCTCGCGACAGTTTGGAAATGTTTGAGACTGATCCACAAGATTTTTTGGACAGATTTGTTACAATGGATGAAACCTGGGTACACCACTACACCCCAGAGTCAAAACAGCAATCCAAGCAGTGGAAAAAACCTGATGAACCGACTCCAAAAAAAGCCAAAACAATTTTGTCAGCTGGCAAGGTATGGCGTCAGTTTTTTGGGATGCTAAGGGTGTCATCATGGTGGACTACCTTGCAAAAGGTGAGACTATAAACTCTGCTTATTACTGCACCCTTTTACGTCATTTGCGTGAAACGATCAAAGAGAAAAGGCCAGGACTACTCAGCAAGAAAGTGTTGTTCCATCAGGATAATGCACGCGTTCACAGGTCTGTTGAATCAATGGCTCAAATTCGTGATTGTGGCTTTGAATTACTGCCCCATCCCGCCTATTCCCCTGATTTGGCACCTTCGGACTTTCATTCATTCCCAAACCTTAAAAAACACCTTGGAGGTCAAAAATTTTCATCAAATGAGGAGGTTGAAACCGCGGTGGGTGACTTTTTTGAAGGCCTTGAAGAAACTTTTTTTATGACCGGCATACAGGCGTTGGAAACCAGATGGAAGAAGTGCATTGAGTTAAGTGGAGATTACGTGGAAAAATAAAATTACTTTTGTTTATATTTTATATTGTTTTCTTGCTGAGGCCGCGAACTTTTCAATCCACCCTCGTAATACCCAAATTAAATTACAATTGAATCCATAATAAAATTAAATTAAAAATTTAAATGACCTATAATTGTAACAAAAAAGTAATATATTAAAAAATAAAACGAAACAAAAAATACAAAATTTAAAAACAAAGGAGAAACTTTAAGGAAACCCCATTGACGTATCTATAGACCAGGACTGCGCCATCCCTTTCAATTAAAAAGTAAATATTGACTGCAAAACGTGAAAGAGAGAAAAAACTCGTGCCGCTCGTAGTGTTGTCTCTTTCTAAATAGTGGTCAATTTTGTGAGGTTATGGCGCATTCCAGGACTATACGTCAATGGGAAAACCTCTCCATGAAGATTGTAACACTAGGATTTTACTATTTCTGAAATGTAGTAGAGTATAACGTTAAACATTGTATTATCATTACATAAATATTGTAATAATCAGACGACTTTTCGCTTGGAAAGAAATCTTTTACGCAAAACGCTAAGACTATCCAGTGATTGTGTATGATGACCAATATTACAAATTGAAAGTGGAACATCTTTTTTCTCAAACAAAAATATTATAGGCAATTTAAGCTGAACTCATGTAATAATAGAGTGCTTTTAAAACTAGATAATGAGATTACTTAACTGTTCACGAGCACGGTCTAAACCAAAAAGTTTAGTTGGTATTGGTAGATACAACAAAAAATCTAATAGTTCTTTATCACTCGGAAGTGGTGTAACCGACGATTGCTTTCGTAAAGTTTCCGTTATAAGCAAGGACACATTCACACATCATAAACTATAAAACACATTGTTATTTTTAAAATGTTTGATTAACACTACCTTTACAACATTCTTTCAGATGTGCGAAAAGAACTATGCAATTATTCTCTGTTTAACTGTTAATTTCGTCATTGAGATACCATCTTGTCACAATTTTGATGTAATTAAAGTATCTAATCTAGTCAGGATATAGGTACTATAGAGTGCCATCTCTCAAGTCTAATGAGATGGAATTCCTACAAGATTAAAAAGATTAACATGCTTTCGAAAACAAGAAAGTTTTTTTTAGTTTTATACTTTCGCGATTTTTATACATGTTAGATATATTTCGGGACTTAATCGCGTGAATTATTTAAAGGTACGAACCTTTTATTTACCCGAAGTTTCGATCGAATTGCACCGATCGTGGTCAGTCGACCCGTAACCACGATCGGTGCAATTCGATCGAAATGACAGGTAAATAAAAGGTTCGTACCTCTAAATAATTCACGCGATTAAGTCCCGAAACATATCTAAGAAGTTTTTTTTGTTTCTGAGGGTTGGATCTCAAATTATAATATTTATAAAAACAAGGACTATAAATCACAGGCACTTTTTGATGTTTGAGTACCCTGGCTGGCCTTTCAAAGTCCATCTTCCCCGGGTTCACATGCTGAGTTATACGATTTTCAATATGTAGACTAGTTTGAAAGTTCAAGAACAATTTCCAACAGCAGGTATTTTTATGTACTTCTCTAAATTAGTTATATACTTACAATTTTTATCTAAATATCAATGCCGAAGTAGCTAACGTAAGTGTAATTAATTATGGGGTTTGATGTAATCAGTAAAAATAAATTAAAATTAACTTAATAAAAAAACGCGTGTTAGGTAACGTTGAGCAATCCTTGGCAAGGGCATGCACCTAATGTACCGAGGTGCCGTTACTGGTTCTTATATAAACTGGTTTAGTAAATTAGACATTATTGAACTTCTATGTAAGTATTAATTTACTTGATTTCGCTTACATTGACATACTTAAGTGAGATGTGTTTAAAGGTTTTGGAATGGTTCAATAGATGATACTGACCATTTTGCAATTCCAAATTGGAATGGTCGGAATGATGAAATCGATTAATGGTATTGGCTGTCAAATCGTTACACTTCAATTCAAATTCTTTATTGTACACAACAAAAAAAATAGAAACAAGCAATAAGTACAAAAAAGGCAATTATGTTTAAAGGCGAGCTTAACTCAAAATTGAATTTTCTACTAGCAAACCTTTGAGCTCTAGAGTAGAATGATATTTGAAAGTAATCGGGAGTGTAACAATAAAAGAAAACGAAATAGAAATTAAACCATTTGTATATATACTTAGTTTGATGATAAAAGCATGAACCCTATTGGTCCAATTAGTTTAGTCCAGATGTCTCAGTTTCAATAACTTTTAGCTCAATTTGGTATTCCAAGTTGGACTACTATGATGGATATCTTTTTAAATTTGACCTATTTTCCAATACAACAAGAACCTTTTCTGCAAAACTCATCAGATCGTCTAGATCTTATTCGTCTAGCGGGTCTAGAAGACCTGCTCGAATCTAATCTAGTAGATCTCATGAGTTATCAACAGATCTGCTAAATTTGGTGACGTGAACATATACAGGGTGTAACAGAAAGGTGTGGTCAAATTTCAGCAGCGGATAGGGTATGTTATCAGTATTGCACCTACTATGGTGCAATAGCTGGTTGCATTATTATTACATAGTTATAGCATATTCTTATTGTCAAAATTCAGTAGTGAAAGGCGAATGGCATGAGAATTATACCTCCCCTGGTACAAAATTCGATAGGATTATTATGGCATAGAACTTTTTAAGTCATACTTTTCTTAATTAATAACTTTTTCATTCATAAATAAACGAATGAAAAAATTATAAATATTTTTTAGGGTACTCCGATTGTTATAAAATTAGGTATGTACCATAGGCACATACCGACCCTTGAATATTATAGATAAAAAAAAATTGTGTGGCACTCGGGAACTGCCGCGGTAAAGCTATTGCATAGCATTTTTATTAAATTAAGCAATTAAAAAAAAAAAATCATAATAAAAAACAATGTTTTTAAATTTTTTTTTTTTAATTTTTTTTTTAAATTACAAAAAAAGGAAATAAAATTTTTTTTTTTTTTTTTAATTGTAACAAAACAATGTTTTTAATTTTTTTTTTCTATATTTTTTATTTTTTTTATTTAAAAAAATGTCATTAAAAGTTCTGCTATTCATCGATAGATGGCAAAACTAAAAAGTATCACCGCTGTGCCCGTCGGAGTGTTTTTTCGTTACGGAATTTCTGGATTCGGTCCCCGCGCTCAAGGCCCGCGATAGAAGCTATGCAATAGCTTAATAACACCCAGACACAGAATAAACCATCATGCTCATCACACAAAGTTTTATCCTGGGTGGGTATCGGACCCACGACCTCTTGCGTAGCAGTCGGATACACTCCCACCGCTATTTTCACCGGATTATACTCTTGAAAATTCTATTGACCTCAGTACTGGTTTGCTGTTGAACATAGTCCATAGCCATCAATTACTTAGCAATTAGCCCGTTGCAATGTAAGGATAACAAAATTAAGTAGATACCTTCAGTCCTACACGTGATTACGTAAACTATTATTACTCCATTTGAATACTCGTTTATGTAACGTTATTCCTTTTAAATATAAATAGCGTTTAAGTATATGTTTTGTTATGTAATGAATGCATTTATTCCATTTAATGACCACTGATTTAGTAGAACGACCTATTCAACAGTTTCCTTTGTTCGAAATATGGGTCAAGAGGCAATTTTTTTATTTTTTATTTTATTGACTAGTGCCTACAAAGTCCAAAATCATTACATAGTATCTAATGAATATTAAACAACGTATTTACTTCCCAAAACATAGCTAAAATTGTATGCAAAATTCCATGTTTCTAGACACAGCGGTTGCGGCTACGCCGTGATTATATATTGTACTAGCTGACCCGCGCAACTTCGTCTGCGTAAATTTTCCCCGTTTTTTTAACATTTCTTATTGCTGCTCCACTCCTACTGGTCGTAGCGTAATGTTATATAGCCTATAGCCTTCCTCGATATATGGGCTAATCAACAGTGAAAGAATTTTCCAATTCGGATTGGTAGTTCCTGAGATTACCGCGTTCAAACAAACAAACAAACTCTTCAGCTTTATAATATTAGTATAGATGTATAGACTAGCCTATACTCGCGACTTATTTCGTTATAGTTCACCTTTACCATTGCCGTGTGGTACCGGCTTAAGAATAGGACCACCCCATCTCTTCTCGTGGGTCCGTGGGTGCCGTCAAGGCGACTAAGGGATTTCACAGCGGAGTACGGGCAGTAGAGTCCTCTAGGTACTTATTGCGATCGCCAACCCGTTCGCCAAGCGTGGTGATTATGGCAATTACCCGCAAGATAATTAGGTTCTACTTGGGAGACCAGTGCCCATCAGTGAGACATCATATGGGTTGATATAATGATGATTGTTCACCTCCAACTCCTAGAGCTCGAGTTTCCTGAAATCCTTTGTTATCTTTATCTATCATAAAATAAAGCTCTTTATATGACGAAGGATTTTTGCTGGGCGTTGATGAGAGACTGAATGAGTCAGGGCTTTTATTTTAATATACCTATTATGTTTATGTGTTGCGAAAATGGCGGAAAACTGATATGTCATTATTTTTACAGCTCCGCGTTTAATGTGTAAAATATACTTGAAATACGTCATAACTTCTTAAGAACGAGACTTTGTGTAGTTAAAATGTACAATAAATACTTGACGCTGTCAGAAATTAGCCGAAAAATCGGCTAAGTTGCCAAAATTCAAAGAAGAACTCAAAGAAGGAAAGAAAGGAAATAAACTTGAAACTGGCAGCGGCACGGAATGTGTGAGCCATAATCCTCCCGAATAAACGAACGGAGGAGACATTGATAAATCCATTGACGTAGAGAACAGGGGGTCAATTCACGTATTTATAGCAGTGCAGATGCAGTTCAGTTGCAGTTAAGTTTCGATTATAACATCAATTTTTGTTTTTTTGTAACTTTGGAATCGATCTCAAATACGCTGGCGTCAAGTATGTGTCTCGAGAGCGCAATAACGACATTCTAGTACTGTGCGTTTTTAAATTCGATCCCAAAGTTACAAGAATACGAAAATGGCCGTTTTAATCTAAACTTAACTGCAACTGAACTGCAACTGCACTGCTTTAAATACGTGACTTACCCGCAGAACTGCGCCATAACCTCACAAAATTGACCACTCTCAAGAAAGAGACAACGCTACTTTGGCAATACCTGTCAAAAGCCGCACGAGTCGTTTTCTCTCTTTTACGCTTTGCAGTCAATATTTACTTTGATGGCACGGTCCGGGTATATACAATAGTTAAATCTAAAATATTGACACTAGTTCAAAACCCAGGCGTTTGTCTTGATTGCAGCAATAAAACCTGACTTTTAATTGACGTAATCCAGTCCCCGCAGCTTAGTTACTGTAAGTAGTAGTTATAATTATCATATTATGTAGTTGTGTTAGTCGAATGCCAACTCGTGGCTGGTAAAAGGAAACGACCTATTTATTGTAAGTGGGTGCATAATTATCTTAATATTCTTTCTCGTTAGAGTGATAGAGTTCTCAGGAGAATATGGTGAAGTAGTTACTATGCATCGTTTATTTTTGTTGCAGGCGTGCAGTCCACACATACATATATACATAGCGTGTATAAGTTTTCATAAGTAAGGGAGGGAAGTAGATTACAATAGAAATAGATTGACAGATCGCACTCAAAAAGGAAAACCTGCAACAAAGAAAGCAAGTCAAGGGTCCGGAGTTGCCTATCACTCGACTTGGTGAGAATATTGAAGTAATTTTTATAGGCATTTCTTTCCAATTACTTGTACAAATACAATAATTGCAATTGAGGGCCCAACTCGCGAGCATAAAGAGATAGAAAAATTTGAAGTCTAGTAACATAGTCCAGATAAGTGGTTCGCTTCTGGCCCTGGTTTAGCTACGGAAGTCTCGGGTTCGATTCCTGAGTCTGGACTTCAAATTTTTCTATCTTTCAAAAATGCAATTATTGTATCGGTGAGAGTACCTGTCACTAATTTTCTATGTTGCAGGTCTCTCTTTTTGAGTGCGGTCTGTTAATCTATGTCGATTGTTGTATTAAGGGCATTTCCTTACTACTTCAATCGTGGTGAATCACAGCTCGAGGGTGGGTGGTGGGATCCCTCCTTTAAGATGGATTTCCGCCATGTGACGTCTGATTCAATCAGTTATCTTAAGTTTTCATACTTATTTTTTTAAATTCCAGTATACTTAAATGTTAGTTTGCTTGTAACTTTGTTTTTATTTTCGAGTAAGATATCGGACTAAAGTGTGGGCGACTACTCGAACGTTCGAGATTTGCGCACTATGATTTGATGTGTATAAATGACTAACCCTGTTTACAAAAATAACATGGGTGTAACCCAGGCGGAGGGGGGAGGCTTGGGGGTACAGAGTATACATTTGACCGGTGTCTAGTCAATGGGCTAGTGGTGCGAGGTCATAACGCAGATTTTATATGGAGATCTCATAAATACCGGACTATGACGTCACTATATTTTGTAGTCATGTTAAATAATCGTTGGTAGTTTAAATGCTAGTTTTATTTACTAATTAGATTTTTGGATTTTTTTGTTTACCTAGGGAACAAGCATATTGTACCAACTAAAAATATTACTGGGTACGCCCGTCAATAAGAATTTAGTGAAAACTTTGCATATTCATTAGCGAATACTTTGCATTTATGGAAATACTAGCTGTTCCGGGCAACTTCTTTGGCGTAAATTTTCCCCGTTTTTGCAACATTTATCGTTGCTGCTCCGCTTCTATTGATAGTAGCGTGATGTTATATAGCCTATAGCCTTCCTCGATAAATGGGCTATCCAACAGTAAAATAATTTTTCAATTCGGATCAGTAGTTCCTGATATTGCCGCGTTCAAACAAACAAACTCTTCAGCTTTATAATATTAGTATAGATAAGTGATCGACTTAATGTCCTACATTTTGCTTATGTTATATAGCCTATAGGCTATGTCCTATGTGTCCTGTGTATAGCCTATGTCCTAAATTTTGCTTATGTTATATATATGGAGTACCTTTCTTGATAGAAGGATAGGAATCCTTCTATCAAGAAAGGTACTCCTTAATAGGTTTTGGACTAGTGATCATTTATACATAAATCAATGTTGCACAAATAGAACAAAGTAGAACATGTTCTCGTTTAGTTTCTGGCTCGTACGTTGACCTTTGATAAACAGTTAGTACTCCGACTTATACTAATATTATTGACAAATAATTGAACATGAACCTACTTACAAAATAAATACATACAACGGTTATAAAAGTATTGAAAATAAATCAACAAGGTAATGCCATTGTTACAAGTATTTTATTGCGGTTTAAAAAACATTCAACACATTGTTTTTTTAAATGACTTTACCTAGAATACTAGTGAGTCACTCGCACAAAGTATAGTGTGTTAAATCACAAAATGTGTTAAAACAGTTCCTTACTACAATACGCTGTTTTATAAACATAGCTTATTGCGTTATTGACGGAAATTTCATTTTTTAGCTTTTGACCAACGCTTCTCGTGACCAGAAGCAACCTTCTGGTCACGTGATGCCGATTTGCTATGAGATATACTCGTACTTATAGGTCAACAAATATAAGTATTAGATATATTTCGGGACTTCATCGCGTGAATTATTTAAAGGTACACGGTCGACCCGTGACGACGATCGGTACAATTCGATCGAAACATCGTGTAAATAAAAGGTTCGTACCTTTAAATAATTTACGCGATTAAGTCCCGAAATATATCTAATATGTTTAAAAATCGCGATAGTTTAAAAACAATAAATATAAGTATTTCTCATAGCAAATCAGCGTTTCTATTCAACGTAGGAATCCGACCAGACTTCTGAGAACGGTACTAGTATTTATTGACACTTGTTCCATGTGGAATGCAATAGACAATTTCTTGCACTTTGTATAACAGCAATCGTGACTACGCACCTGCATAGTCCGCCGAGTCAGTCTAATGGAAATCGAGAGTCGATTCAGTTTCAGATTCAGATTAAACAAACCTGTTTGAATTATATACTTAGTATACGTTTAAATAAAAATAATACTTTTTTCAATCCTAGATAATTATGCTTTAGTAAAGTAATAATAATATCTTGGGACAACTCACACAAAGCTATCTGATCCCAAACTAAGCAGAGCTTGTACTAAGGAAACCAGGCAACCGATAAACATACTTATATATTTCTAAATACATACATATTTTAGATAAATAACACCCAGACACGGAATAAACCGTCGTGCTCATCACACAAAGTTTTATCCTGGGTGGGGATCGAACCCACGACCTCTTGCGTAGCAGTCGGATAAACTCCCACCGCGCCACAGAGGCAGTCAAGTTCACTTGTTTGATCACGTGCAATACCTACTCAAAGATATGCGTAGAGCCGGCTAGTGAGGGCGCAAATAGAATCAACCAGCCGTTACTATACAATAATTACCCAAGATTTTTTCATGTACTTAATAAGTACTCGGATATAAACGTGCTTATTTATTCACCGATAGTATCGTTCATAATTAGGCAAGTACCTTTAGATCAACACGCAAGCAACGCAAGTTAGGTTTGAGCTGGTTCAATGTACGTAAAGGTAGATGGATTTCTGAGCATAACATATTAACTGTAAAACCTACTTATTATAAACCCTGGGGGTAATTGCCATAATCGCCATGCTTGGTGAGTGGGTTGGCGATCGCAGTAAGACTTAAAAGTACGCAGAGAACGCTGCTGCCCGTCCTCATTGTTAAACCCCTCAAGGTTCATTTCCGTGCATCGCGGCCGATCGCGAGCTTTAGTCGCCTTGACGACTCCCACGGAAAGAGCTGGAATGGTACTATTTTTAAAGAGGTACCACGCGGCAATTGATTATTTTAAGGTTTTCTTGTCTTATAGTGTATACTACCAAGTTTGTCCCGTTGTCATCAGATCAGGACCTAATAACGGAATTCTGGAGAAATCGAGGGAACTCTTCAAATATTAAAGGCACATCTATAGTGAGTTAGTTTTACATAGTAATTCGTGAATTTACTCTCAAAAAGCACTATTTGGTGAAGTGGAACTGATGAAACACAAATAACGAGCGAAACTATTCAATATTTTACGGTTTGCGATTCAATTACGTTAATACGGTATTGAGTAGCACTTTATTTTGGTCATACTACTTTAACACAATGTAATAGAGCTGATGGTGAACTATCATATGACCTCCTCGCCAATTAACGGCCCTATATCGGGAAGCGCAATATTTTGTAAAAGGATTTGAGCAGTTGACATAAGCCTATTGTAAATTAAGTGCATTACAAACCAACCTTGTCTAAAAAGTGAGAAACAAAAAACCTTTTTTTTTTAAATATTACCGACTTCAAAACGAAATACAATACAACTTGAGGAGTTCACATAATAGTAATAAAAAAATATACACAGGCAACTAAAAAAACTTTTTAGTTGCCTTGTATTTATTATTGAAAAAGGTAATTTTTTTTTTTGTAAAAAAGTTTTTTATTTACAGTGATGTACAACATTCTAAACATATAAGCTACATCAAGAACACTTTTGAATCATGACCTAACGTAAAATGATTTACACATGGCGATTTTAAGGCCGTTTGATCGCACACCTTCGTGATTATATTTTTCTGCTTAGTTTTATTTAAAGGGCGATATCGAAGCTATTTGATATTTTACTAGTAGTACACCAGTTGGCATTGCCTTGTAAGGTACCAGTTGTAAATGAGTACCCACGTTTGAAGCTGTAGTTTAAATTAGTTTGTCATTTGTTAGACTTTGTATCTACACTTCAGATGACTCAATGATGATTTTATTTTATTCACATTTGACATTGATGCGTACTACTGACTACTTTTAACTGCCTAAAATCATTATATATATATATATATATTACTGGTCTTAATCACGTGAATAATTTAAGGTAAAATACATAGTTTATTGCCCGACGTTTTGACCGTATTGCAATGGGCGTGGTCACGGGTAGTCTAAGATTGGGTAGAAAGTACAAATCGCGAAAGTTTATCAACATGCTTAAAATCAGTTAAAGTTAATCTTTTTGCGTTTCTCTTTAAAAAAGCAACCCCTGCACTAAGTTCTAAGGCACAATCCTATGTCATCGGAGACTCTACAAACATGCATTAAGTTTTTTTTTTTTTTAGTTTATTTATTTTTATTATTTCATAACATTTAGTATAAAATAGACCACTAAAGGGTTTGTCCGGAATGCTTTACAATCTGCAGTTACAATATGCTAAGCAACATAAAAGTGACACAAAGTAGTACATCTATATTCAGATTAAGAATTCAAAGTTCTGATCGAACCTGCAAATGAGATGACAATTGCACCAGCGAGTACTCATATTCGTTTCTTTTAAACTATAATTTATTATTACCAACGCAATAATAGACTTATTAAGGTAATCTATCAAGGAACTCGTTGGTCAATACACTTGCTGACAAATGACAGTTGCTTCAAGCTTCGTAATATCCGCAATGTCCACCACGCGTGACCAATTCCATTGATCTACGTAAAAGTGTCCGGGTTTTAACCACAAGGCTATACTCAATAATAAAAGTTGTTATACAAAATAGACATTAATAAAAGCCTGTGAAAAGAATAATGTCAACCAATAGTTGTTATGATTGTACTTTTTTTTAACCCTGACGCAAAAAAGGTGGTTTTTAAAACCTTCATCTGCGTCAGCAAATAAGTCTGTGTTATTCTGATATCAGCTATGTTATGTTGTATTAAAACCTGTACACGGTCCTTATTCGTGTTCTTTTATTCCGTTTCCGCGGCAAGCCCGTGCGAACTGGCGCATCCGCGGTGCGCTCAAATATGTCCGAACCGCGCATGCACGTTGATACATTTCAAAGCGCAGCTCTCTTTAAAACATTATGATAAGATTTTGACAGCTCGCACGGGCTTGCCGTGGAAACGGAAAATAGAACGCCAATAAGGACCCAGTAGTCTTTTCAAGAATGTTGGTATAATGCATTATTCACGTTTGTAACATTGCAGAATATTTTTTTTTTCTTTATCAATTAAGTACTTAGATTGGTTTAAGCTAATAGAAACGATGTTAATCGTGTAGAAATCCAACGAAAATTGACATTTATTGCACATGTTTTACCGGTAAAATATACGCTACATTATGGGCATGAGTTCAGGTACAACTTTCGCAGAGATCAAGCTATTATTTACAAAGTTCAGACAGCGTAGGTGTCCTTCAGCTGTGCCGAAATATTCCTCTTAAAGCGAACACTGTTTACGACACGGCAGCCTATTTACCACGTGTATCATAGGCAGGTATATAGTGTATAAAAAAAGACCTGTCCGATCCGAAAGGGGCGTGAACATTCACGATTTTAGTACCTACCTACTCAATTTTGCCGAAATTATCAATATTGTTTGTCTAAGGATTTTTTACAATCAAAAACAGATAGCTCCCGCAGTTGTGTACAATCCTTGTGTCCTGGGGGATTTAACAAACATACAATTCATGGACACACAGTACAACCAGACTTGGAACAACAATTAGTGGATCACACAATAACAAAGTGGTGTCCCTTGTCAATCGAGCCCATTAATTCTTGCGCAGCAGTCGTACACATTCACATTGTGCAACCGAGGCAATCGATGCAGAAAAATCTTTGCCGCATGTCTTGCTATAATATGACTTCCGTCAAGATATATTTTCATTTTTTTTTAACATTAAACTTAAAAAAATAAAACCTGTATCGAATTGGATCATGATAACAACACATTAAGGGATCAAGCAGGGATTTATGTACATGTTGTAACGTTACACTACTCATGCCCACGACTATTCGAGGGGGGCCTGGGCAAATTGGCAATGTCCGCTCTCACTAATGAAATTGGGCACTTGCTATGAACCAATGATACACGTAACGTACTCAAAGGTCACACGTTGAAAGTTACAAATAGAATCGTAAATGGTACGGTTAATATATGCAAATATAAACATACTTATAGCAATTTACATAAAGTATTTATGGTTAAAATGAAGTAGGTAAAGATCATTGTTATAAAAGCAAACGTTTGGACGTTTTAAATAATATTTTTGAAAGAAAATACCGTGTGTGTATTTGGCTGGTTTGTTATACAGTGGTTAGTGACCCTGACAGCCAAGACAGGGATGGTTTTATTCTCGGCCTGGATTTGTGTGGTGAGCACGATATTTTATTAGCAACCTGGGTATAATACCTATATATAAAGGAATATATACGAGTAATGTAACGAATATATTGGACGCAATAAGCACGTTTGCGCGAAGAACACAAGACTATGCAAGTTTTTAATATTTTCATTTTCTTTTTTTTATGTGATTTCTTGAAGTAAAAATCTTGTTGGGGTGTCTGAGCTTAGTACTATACCAAAAATAACCTTGTATAGACCTACCTATACTTTAATGAAATACAAAATCTATACTTATACCTACATATATAAAATCGAACAAATATATTTTAGAATGCACCTAAACATAATGCTTATTATTATTAACAAAATTGATAAATATAAATTAAAAATATCGTTACTTCAAAAAACCAAATCTCACATGGGTTTTCCCAGATGTGAAGCTCACATAGAAGAAGGTCAAGAAACTAGTATTCCACCATTCTCAAATTATTTCTAATGTAGTGCTAAGAACCAGAGTGTTTTTTCTATAAATTAGTATAATTAATTAACTGTAAGTATAAGAACACTGTATAGAACGAAAGATATAGGTGAATTATTTAAAACTACCTGACCCGCGCAACTTCGTAAGCGTTAATTTTTCCCATTTTTTGCAACATTATTCATTGCGGCTCCGCTCCTATTAGTCGTAGCGTGATGTTATATAGCCTATAGCCTTTCTCGATAAATGGGCTATCCAACTGTAAAATTATTTTTCAATTCGGATCCGTAGTTCCTGAGATTATCGCGTCACCAACAATAATTCAGATGACAGTATCTACCTTAACGTTCAGGACACTTCTAGTAGCTTGTTGTTGCATTTTCAATATACCCATTCCGTTTTCACAAAAACTTGTGTGATGACAGTACCTGCACCTAGCCGGTAATTGACTAATAACTGACATTGGTGTCAAACGTACGAAACAGATGGCCAATATGACGCAAGGTGTTTACGCACGAATGCGAATTCGGGCCAGTTCGACTAGTGCAGGGCGACGGACTACCGTTAATTTGGATACAAGAATGACTTCTACAATATAACTACCTGTATATAGTGTACGTTGCCTACTAGTTGTGAATAATACAATACAATTGTCTGTGTAATACATTTCTACTTCAAGTTTTGTGAGACCAACTTATTGGTAAGGTTACTCTTTTAATGCTTATAGGTAGCTCGGGTGCCGAATTAGTCAGTCGAATCCTAGCAGGGGCATGATATTTTTTATTTTTTTGGTGGCCGATTCCACTCGGGACACCACTTTGTTTGGTGAGTGTACCCAGTTCAGTGGCGGAGTACTAACATGTATTATGTTGATAAATAACAACTCTTTTCGCTCGGTAAAGTACAAGGTTCGATAACAGTGCGATAACCGTTATAGTGGGTTGAACCGCGAATTCGAATTTCGATTAACATTTTTATGAAAACATTAAGAAACTATTTTTCAAAAATTATGGTTTGGTATCATAGACTGATCAACCCCCTGCAAGGATTCGGCACCCTGTATAAGATCTTAAAGAATGTAGTAATAAGTATCTAAAGCATAAGACTAACATTGTGACAAACAGAATAATGCTTTATGCAGCCATGCTCATCGCAAACGATGTATTTAAGCTATCGCGCTCTCATTGGTCAACATGGAAAAGGCTCCAGCGGAATAACGACAACAAAAAGACAACTCCTGGGAATCGAACCCACAAAATCTTGTCTAGCAATCTCACACACTCCCACTACGCAGCTGGAGTGTGTAAGACGCCATTGACATAGTCAAGTCAAGAATTGTAATTAAATTTTGCTGACAGCATTAACATGGAATAATTTACTGCGACTGAGAAAAGTCTCGGCAAACCTCATTGAGAAATTAATATTATATCTATTGACAACTAAAAGATCGAAAGTCAAGTTCACATTGTGCTGCCTGTACAAATAACTTATTCGTATTTCCCAATATGGTATTTCATGCTACGCTATTATACATTTAAATCATTTTATTAATCAATCTGATTAAATTTTGTCATAACAACTTTCACTAGTAAAATAATTTGTGCGGTGTCAATAAAATAACGGCATATCGTTATAAATCTGACTTGTACACCGCTTTACTACTTCAAACTCAGAGGGCAGGAGGTAAACTTCATACTAAAACGCTCGAGCAAGACATACATAGCCATCGCTCATCGACACAAAATCTCGAACCACTTTGTTCCCAAGGTATGAAACCTTATTAAAAAAACTGTGCAAGTGCATGTCGGGCCACGCACAATGTAGGCTTCCATAGCTACCCAGCACAATAATGCGGTATTCTGTTTCATACTACCAACAACGTTATTAATGTATTTTTCAATGAAATTTGTATGAAAATTTTGTTACTTATCACTTGGTCTGCTGTTACTCGTAAACTTGTAACGCCAACTGAGCTGATGATAGTTTAGTATAAGTACTGCTACTCTGAATTATTTCTCATCTCCACAAACAACCATTTAGCTAGCAGGAGGGAGGACTCTAACAAAAATTTGCACTTTAATATTTCACAAACCCTTAAAATATTTTTAAAAGACCTATCTAACAATACCCTAGACGATGGGGTATATAAGAACATAAAGTCCAGTCTCATTCACTCTTGTGATGTCCAGTCTTAATCACACTTCACACTAATATTATAAAGGCGAAAGTTTGTGAGTGTGTGAGTGTGTATGTTTGTTACTTCTTCACGTCTATACGGCTGAAGCGATTTAAATAAAAGGTATGGAGTTAGTTTACTACCTGGATTAACACATAAGCTAATAAACTGCGGGTAACACCGCGGGGCACAGCTAGTAAGTCATAACGCTCATCCAAAACCCTTAGACTTAGAGAGATACAATTTTGCACAAAGGTATATTTTCCGATATAGACCACGGATTTTATGAAACTGGACCAATAAAGGGGTGAATAAACTAACTAGTCTCCAATAAACACAAACAGAAACTGACTGATCAACGCACAAACGAAACCGCAGCGTCTAGAAACTTGATCTTTCATACGAGTTCCTTATAACTTACTTTAGTAAGACTAGGGAAGGGTATTACAGAATTCTAGATACTAAAGACATCAACCAAAGACACTTGGGTGACACCGCAAACAAAAAAAATATATAAAATAAAACATAACATAAAAATTAAACTACATGACTTAACGTCGTGTAAACTATATGTTCGTAAACTTTCGCGATTTTTATACATTATAGAATTTTATATGCTGCGGGTCTTAATCGCGTAAATATTTTATTTCAAGGCTAGATACCTTTGTTTATTTCCCGACGTTTCGACTGTATTGCATGCAACGGCCGTGGTCACGGGTAGACTCACCGTGTAAACTATTTATGTTTTTTAATGAAATTCATCATACAACAAAAACACCATCACGCCTGTAAGAGTGGCGGCTAATCTCACTCATTTCACTTAAAACATACTATACTACATGTTTACATACCGTGTCCTAATCTCACATAGCGAGTGTTTACTCATAAAAACAATGATGACGTAACTGACACTCCAGTAACCTCGATAGCCGGCAGTATGTTTGTAAATCTCGCATCTAAACTTTCCTTAGTTTCTTCATAGACAGTTTATATCTGCAGGATTCTTAGAATATTACATGTAATATGAATAAATATGTAGGTAACTATTAAAGTAATTGTGTTCTAGTGTCCGCGGATCCGTTATTTAAAAGTAATCGCGAATTGTTCTAATTTATGAAGAGGCTGGAGCTCGAAAATCGGGAAAACTTAAAATGTTTCAATTTACTTTTTTTGTATAAAAGATACTACAGAAATGAGGAGACGAGCAGCGGGTCAATTCACGTATTTAAAGTGTCCGCAGTGTCAAAACGCTTGCGCACCGTACAAGAATGTCGTTTTTTGCGCTCTGGAGACGCATACTTGCAAGAGTATTTTTGATCGATCCCAAAGTTCCAAGAATACAAAAATGGCCGCTTTAATCGAAACTTAACTGCAACTGAACTGCAACTGCACTGCTTTAAATACGTGGATTGACCCGCTGGTCGTGCCCCTTAATGGTAAGCGTCACGCTAACCCACAAATGTATCAGTGCCACCCAATTCCTTGTTTGGAAAAAATCTGATTGTCACCGTGCCGCGATCCTCATTTGCCCAGTAATTACACTTGCTACAGTGCCCTTTAACCGAAACACAGTGATGTGTTAACATCATTATTTCACGGAAAACTGTTGTGGTACCAACCAAGACGTTCTATGGCTTCCTTAGACAATTAAATAGACTAAAGTCTATAATTGCTCCTTAAAAATGTTTGCCGTTAAATTCATTTACACATACCTATAGGTCAAAATCATATACAACTCCTTTTAACTACGCCGTAGTCTGGTAAAAATGGAGACTTAGGCATCGCGCTCTGGGTGACAACAATGAAAACAATTTTAGAAAAAAATATAAACGACTTCAAAATTAAATATAAGGCATCTAAAAAGTATAAAATAACATGGAACAACAAAAAAAAAATAATTTTGAAGTTGGTGCCATGAAATAGCAGTTTTTATGTTTTATTTGGCACCAACTTCAACATGTAATTTTGCCTTATATTTAATTTTGAAGTCAGTAGTATTTTTTGTAAAAAAGTTTTTATTTCTCACTTTTTTGTGGTTGGTTTGTTCTCTTGAACTCATCTAAGTAACACTAGCCTAAGGTCAACTGGTGAAATTCTTTTACAAAATATTGCTTTATCCAATGAAGGGCCGTTAATTATTGAGCAGTTCACATGATACCTCATCATCAGATGATGTAGTAGTAGTATATGTATATGACGAGCATAAAGTCCTAAGCAATAGTAATTCAATCGGAAACTGAAATATTGATCTGATTGATATCTGTGGTCTTCATCATCAGTTCCACTTCACCAATTGGTACTTTTTGAGAGTAAACACACGAATCACTATGAAATATATCTAAATCACTATAAGTGTGTCTTCAATATTTAAAGAGTTCCCTAATATCATCAGATCTTGATCTGATGACAATGGGACCGAATTAAAAAGCATGGTTGCATAACTGGGACAACCATGGTTGCATAATTTTAGCAACATTTAGAATTAAATCGCAATGAACACAAAGTGGGAACATTTGACGTATTCATTATACTTACTTAGTTACCTACTTAATTATGCATTCACCCACATTGCAATGCCAGGCAACGTATTACAAGGCAACAAGGCTAATAATCATTCTTAATTAACAAAGATTTTCATAGTAATAAATCTAAGATATATGTAGAAATCGACAATCAATCATTGAATATCAGTCAGTCGCCATTTGCGCGTGACTGAATTTGAAACAGGAGACTCTTGCGCATCGGCGCGTGTACAAATTTAGAGTAATCGTAACAATCTTTAACAGGGAGAAATCAAGAAAATTCATTATTAAATGTATATTATAAGTTTACAACTATGGTAAAAATGATCTGTTGCATCTCCTTAATTCAAACAAGTAGGTACAGAGTCTTTGAGAGATCCATAAACCTTCACTAGTCCACTGAGCGTGCCAGAAACATGAGAATAAATAATGAAAAGGTACAAATTATTGGGAAGGTTCTGGAAACAGTCAGGTTACCTTCCCGTTGTGGTAAGTTGCAAATAGAAAGTGCGTCGTCGTCAGAAATTAGATTTTTAAGCAGTCGTTAACAAAATTGACAGAATAGCACGGCAACAATCCATAAGATCCACCATCATCAACATCAACCTTATGTCGAGAAATCCTAAAACCACAAAATCGAAGACATATGACATCTACACTGTATCCAAATTAGCACCTGGTACACTCTCTAAGGAAGAAGACAAAATTCAGCACTGAGAACGTAATAAACGTTGGTTATGATTATGAATCCTATCTAGTAACGTTGCGACATTGCATTTATTGGAGACCTAAAAACCTTGTTCACCTATATTATAAACTACTATTCGATCAAACTAATTCTACCTTCTAAGTGTAAACACTATGATTAATCAAAGCCATTACAATATGAAATATAGTTCTAAGGTATCGACATAATATTGTCAGCAAAACGAACAAGTTTCTTCGTAATTTGCACATACCAGGATTTTCCTCGATTACTTTCACTATGAGCCGGTGTGCGTACGCGCAGTTGCAACAGAATCCGGCACACGATGATCACCGGGGAAAATGTATTTGAAATATCCGTATATATTAGGCAGAGATTTTGTAAAATAGAGTAGTTACATACACAAATACAAAGTGACTACTATCAGGTACTATGTATTATAAAACAAAGAATGACAGTATATTTTGAGCACCAAAATGGTAAAGATCAGATCTCAAATAATACGCCTAAATCTGCGAAAAAAAATGTCACAAAAAATCATTAAATAAATTTTATCACCAAATGATTCGATATATTTTTTTACTTTATATTTTTGCGGCTCGATGGACCCAACGTTACTTTTACCCGTGAGTGATAATTTCATAGCATGATTAATATAGGTTTAGGACTGTGAGGAAGTGATAGCAAGAAAAGAGGCTGCGGAAAGAGAAAGGGACAGGAACAGCTTTGTTTCATCTCGCAGAAGCCGCAGCGCTCGACAAAGGGCAGAAAACGATCCTCTTGATCGTTGGCTTGAGAGCGACGGGTAGGACAGCCGGTCGTTCTCAAACCAGAGACGCGATTCGCGACCAGCGAAACATAGCAGTACCTAAATGAAAGCAATGCATGGGTCGATATACGTGGCCAAGGTCCACCGGTGGAGAAAGAAACTATTCCGCAAGGGACACTCATCTCCAGCCAGGTTTGTTTAGTCGGTTCGATTCCGACATACCCACCTGTCGTGCTCTCGACGGGTTGAGATCCGTGGTGATTTTAACACACATAAAAAATTGCAATCGATCGATCTGAAATCGAAATCTATCTATTTACGTAACTAATTATCATCGAGATTTAAAATATACTATAATAAGTCTACTTGTCGATTAAACGATAGATAATGTCTAAGTAAAGATCAGGCAGGCTTCTAGGCAGGTTGCAATGCGTAATACTACCTGTTTTAATGAACTTACTGTATTCTTTTTACAAAAAAACAAAGACAGAAAATAATAAAAATATAAAATTATAAGTGTACTTTGTTTGTTAGCCCTTCTTTTAGGCAGCAACGGAACAAAACGACCATCACGATGATTTTTATGGCATAGAAAATTGTAGGATTTATTTATTATATACATATACGAAAAATCATCTTAACATAATTAAGTTATTACCCATCAACGGTGGGGCAAGTTGGTAATAGATTTATAATGGCTTGTTACACTAAATATTCATGTGTTGCATGTTCTTAAGTAACAATACAAGTATGTTTGTAACAGTTCTATGAAAGTTATAACATTGGCTAGCAATGTATTGAGTGATGAATTGCCTGTTGATTATGGCGTCCCACAAGGCAGTATTCTTGGTCCCACCTTGTTTTTGGCATATATTAATGACCTTTGTGATCTCTCGCTTAAAAAAGGCAAAATAATTACATATGCAGATGACACCGCCCTCTTATTTTCCGATACTAGTTGGGAGCAAGTGTTCGCCACAGCGCAGTCAGGCTTCTCCATTGTCAGTAGGTGGCTCCAAACTAACATACTAACACTGAACGTTAATAAGACGAAATACTTAGCATTTGCTCACAGGAAAAACGCTTTACCTGATCCTTCCCTAAATATTATTGCACATGAATGCAATGCAGTTCTTTCCACGTGTTCCTGCTCATCTCTCACTAGAACTGATCAAATTAAATACCTTGGTATCACAATAGATCAGGCTCTAAAATTTAAACCCCATATAGAAATTCTTGTCACTAGACTGCGTAAACTCATTTATATTTTCAAGACTCTTAGATATTCTGCTAATCGACAAACCATAAAGATGGTCTATTTCGCCCTATGTCATTCGATCATTGACTACTGTATAAGCTCTTGGGGTGGCGCCAGTAAATCCTTCTTAATTGAAGTTGAGAGAGCTCAACGGGCTATACTCAAAGTAGGAGCTGGTCTCCCCTTCCGTTTCCCTACATATGATTTATATAAAGTGTGGGATGTACTTACTGTAAGACAGACATTTGTATTACACATAGTTTTAATGAAACACTCCCAACTACCTTACGACCCTAATTTAATAAATAATAAGCGACGTAAAGATAAAATTTGTGCCCCAGTAAGAGTGCACTCCTCTCATGCTCATCAATTCTTTTGTTTCCTTGGCTCACATCTTTATAATAAACTTAACTTACCCCTAAACATCTATCCTCTTACCCGTACTCGCTGTAAATTATCTGTAATGACATACCTTAAGACCCTAAATTATCAAGATACAGAAAATCTTTTATCTCACTTTATATAGGAATTCATTGATATATATTCTACCTATTTCATGCATACGATTTCACCATCAATACGACCTCATTCACATACTCTTACATTTCACTCATTCCTTAAACTCACACATCACACACACACATACACACACACTCACAAAAAACACACAAATAACTAATTTTGTATTTCATTCATTGTATCTCAGTTATCTTTTACTTCTTTTACTTTGTTTCACCTCAATTCTAACAATAGATACAAAACTTTACATGTTGATCTGAATGTTAGCTCCTGGGGGAGACCTGGTGACCTGTAATTCAGGTTTTATTAAACCTACCATGGGCGCCAGTCTCTCACAATGTGACGTTTACATCTGTCTTATCAAACAACTATGTTTAGAGTTAAGGTATCAATTGTGTAGAGAAAATAAAGAATTTTTATTATTATTTTATTATAATGTATGGAATGTATTTGCGCGATCGATTAGACTGCGATTGTATTACGAACTACAATCGATAAAATCACAATCACGCCATGAGACCAAACAGGACCTTTCTTTCTTATTGCTTGCCTTTTCGTCCGAATTATATGGTTATTCTAAATGTCAACAAATTATAATTATATATCCTGATTGACAGTGATGTAAAAGTAATTGGAATATTACTAATTAAAAAGAACTAAAAATATTGCTAAATAACTTAAAACTATATAAGTGTTTAACAGATTGGACAGGTTTGGACGCCACGAAGTGTTTTTGAGGTTAAAACTTCTTTAGCGGCGTTGTGCACTTTTCAGATGGGTAAAAAATGTGTGTGTAAAAACTCCCGTCAGGACACGTGACCTGATCGAAAATTCGTAAGACGAAGGGAGGGCAATAAAATACTGCTACAATATAATTAGAATACGAAAGTTAATTTCGCCACCATTAACAATGTTATTTTATGAAAAAATTATTATAGCTCAGGTGGGAAATCGGGCCGTCCAGAAACCAAAAGACCCCAGTTCGAGTCCGAGTATTTTCTTTTCCCTTTTTTTAAATTTTTCATAAAATATTATTCAAATTTCATCAGTATGTAAATAATTTAATATTTAAATTTTCACTTCTGCCGGCACTCCCGGAGTGCAACCCGTTGTTTTATTTTCCATTTATTAGTCAACAAAATTAATTTACATCAGAACACAATCACAATCCATTGAGAATTTGAGATATTACTACTACTGAATTATCTCGATGTCTCAATCTTGTCATTATCAGAAATCCCACCTTTTTTTTAAATTAATGATTACTAGCTAAGTGGAATTGTGGTTCCCATATTACTAACAATCCTGTTAATACCTCCATCTAAGCTCAATAGCTTGTGTAAGGAGTGGGTTCACGTCGGTAGTATAATGGGTAGGATTCGAACCCGCGACCTTACGATTGCGAGTCCGATGCCTTGGCCATTAGGCTACAGCCGCTATAATATGCGTTTTATTATTTATGAATGTGGGTAACGTTGCTTAAATTTAAACTAGCGAGACGAGCCGCAGACCGAGACGTGTTCACAACACAGTTTGACACAAAAACACTTTATGTAACTAACGTGTGTTGAACATTTCACATCAACATGAACTTGACCTGAACGTAGGACTTTAAACAGCGGTCCATATTGTGATGTGAATTTACTCCATTGTTATACCTATACCCGTTTGCGTTTGCGTAATGCATTTTCGTATTTTTTAAAGTTAGGTACTTTACTAGCAATACCCCCTTGGTTTTCGCACCGTTTCGGATCTATAAAGAATTTTCCGAAATAAGTACCTACCTAGCTGGTACCTTACCAAGGAAGTATTTCACATAATAAAACAATATTGTAACCACTCATAATCTTCTGGAGACAAAAACATCAGCATTACAAAAATGTAGTTATTTTTTTATCGTCTTATTTCGGAAGCGTAATTTGGTATTTTTGGTAACGTTATAAGTAGGCACAAAAATGATGATTTTGTGCCTGCTTATAACGTAACCAAAAAGACCAAATATGCTTATATCAATAAACAATCTCAATTCAAAAATTGCTAACAGTTCAATGTCAAAGAATTTTATAATTGAACACATGAAGTTATGCGTCTTAAGTACCTATTCATTATTTTTTAAATGTATTAAAGAAGAATTTTAACCATTAAGTATAGATATACAAATTATGGCAATAAATCTCGATACAGCAATATTAAAAAGCAAAAAACCGGGCAAGAGCATGTCGGACCATGCTCTGTGTAGGGTTCCGGAGCTGTTGGAACCCCATTCCGAAAAAATCCGATTTAAATAATTGCACCAGCAGAAGAGAGTATGTTCATGGCACTTACGCCCTTTTGTTGAGAAACGCAGTTTTTCAATAATAACTCAATGACGGTATAATTATCCGATCATGTCCGAAATTATTTTAGTTTAAAGTATTTATTAAGCTCTACCTTTGTCATTTTTTTATATTTTTTGGTCACGCGGTTCAAAAGATAAGGGAGATCGGAGCGATTATTTCCAAAAATATTTCTTAATAAAAAAAAAATTAAAAGTTTAAAATGTTTTTAAAATACCTGTCAAACACGATGTGCCACGTTTTTATGGTTGCTCAAAAAAAATCTGCTTCTGTTAAAAGTATGAAGTGCCCCCCCCCCCCCCCCCTAAAAGACATGACAAAACTATAAGGATTCCGTTTTTGCCATTTTGGCTACGGAACCCTAAAAATGTCTACGAAACCAGATATTTCAATCTGGTTTTGCAGACGTTTTTGTTAGTTACTAGTATATCATGTATTAATAGGAAGAACGCAATAAGTCAATTACTATGGACCAATATTTTAAAAATACTTGGTTTAATAACTAACAATTTAATTGATTTGACGCTTGCGTCATTTTAATAGACTATTAAATTTTTCCTTAGCTTTCCGCGCTCTACGAAATAGCTTCGAATTACTATTTACAATATATTATAATAGTCACAAACATATTCGGGTTTAATAGAAAGCTACTAATTATAATATCTGTCTATAAATACGGTAAAAAAAAAAGGTTCAAACATTATTAAATGCGACCAAAAAACACGATTGGTAACGCTCAAGTGACACCGGCTTTGGTGATCCTAGATTCAATGCATAGATTACGCTAACGAAAAAGCTTATTTACAGGTGGGTCGCCTACTTGTTAGCCACATTAGTAATAATGTAGATAGTAGTGGCTTACTTTCATAACTCTTGCAATATTTGTAACCAAAATAGGACGAACATTTCTCCATAATGACAAACGTTACCGTGTGGTTCGTACACTAATGAATCATATACGCGCTGGCCTATCGTTCGCGCGCTTTTCGTAATCTTATTACATAAAGATGGCGCGCGGTTATCGTTCATGACAAAATGGCCGATGACATAACCCCGCCAAATAATATTGTGAGGTTATTCTTGGAATTTATTTGTAAACAACACTTAGATAAAATAATAAAGAGGCTTTCGCAGAAAAATATGAACATAGCAAATAACAGCATATGAACTTTAAAAATATTATTAAAAGTTCTTTACTGTTTTTATTTATTGCATAACAAAAACAAGTTTAATTCAAATATAATTTATTTAAGTACATAGTTTAAAAACTATATACCTAAGACTAGATCACGTCGCATGATTACAAATTAATATAATTGCGAAATTATTCACCACGCATTATTTACCTACCTATAGATTGCTTGCCGTTTTAACCAGGTTGCGTTCGGATGGTAGTGGTCGCAAGCGGACTGAATACTTTTCCTCAATTTTTATCTGATCCGCATTTGCTAGTTTCAAAATTACATGAGCCAGTTTCCCCGATATCATTTT
The DNA here is from genome assembly GCA_945859575.2 of Herminia tarsipennalis. Taxonomy (NCBI): domain Eukaryota; kingdom Metazoa; phylum Arthropoda; class Insecta; order Lepidoptera; family Erebidae; genus Herminia; species Herminia tarsipennalis. Next base: position 17,146,347 of record OX243840.2, read on the forward strand.
GATGACAAAGAGCGCCAAGTTTCAAAAAAACAGGTGTTAATATAAAGGTGACTCAGGTTACACATCACCACTTCATGGGCTATGCACATCTATATTTAGACTTCATTCACTAGGCCTCTCCCGTATAGGTGCGGGTACCAAACTAGAGAGAACATTGACACAGGATATTGCTATTATTCGGTGTTGGCAACCGCGTTGGCGATGGATGTAAGATGGGGAATTACGGTGGAGATTAAAAGGAGCACAGGAAACGTAAAAAGGGTTACTGATTTTAAGAGTTGAGTTGATTTCAAGACAAAGCAATTTTTTACTCTAAGAAGTAAGCAACCGATTAGTCGCAATAACATATTAACAATCTACCAAAACAAAACAAATAAATCAAGTTGTTTATCTCTGAACTGTAAAGAAAATTGCCAGTGCGCAGATACAAAATGTATTCAGTTCCTTGCCATGGTCAGGGTCTCTAAATCATTTTATTTGTTGACGACCCCTCGCAAAGTTCTACAACTGCTACAGATCATATTGTAATAGTAGCAGCACGTAGGATGATGTAATGTAGCAATGTGCGGTCACAGCCGGAAGCAAGTCATAAGCGAACAACTAAATAATCGAGACGTCGATGATGCTACCAAGATTCCAACTGACCACAGACTTTTAAATCTCTTAACATCTTCAACATTCAACTTAAATAGTTATATAAATGTCTTTTACGAAACTCTTTTTGCAACATTTTATGTACGCAAATATTGAGTCGCACAAGCATTCCTAGAATATATATGGTAACTAGAAGTCCCGCGCAACTTCGTCTGAAAAAAAATTTCCCCGTTTTTGCAACATTTCTCATTGCTGCTTCTCCCCTATGGACTGTAGCGTGATGTTATATAGCCTATAGCCTTCCTTGATAAATGGGCTATTTAATATTAAAAGTATTTTTCAATTCGGACCAGTAGTTCCTGAGATTACCGCGTTCAAACAAACAAATAAACTCTTCAGCTTTATAATAATAGTACAGGTTTACTAGCTGTTGACGGTTTGCCCTATTGGTGTTGTACAATCTAGACGCTGCGTTTGTGATGGTTTCGGCCAACCGGTATTCTAAACAAGCACATGAAAACTAAAGCATTGTGTTGTTCATTTTTTAGGCTTTTTAGTCATATGTTTATGGTTTTACCAAATGTGTTGTGACAAATTGTGATAGGTGTTCGCTAGGTACCTGGGTCTTTATTCACGTTTTTTTTTTCGTTTTCACGGCAAGCCCGTACGAACTGTCAAAGTCTTGTTATAATGGTAAATAGAGACCTGCGCTTAGAAATGCATAAACGCGCATGCGCGGCCGAAAACGGAAAACAAGAACGTGAATTAGGACCAAGTAGTATAAATGACGATGATGTCAAAATCACGAGAAGATGAATACATTTTTGACAGATTATATTTTTCATTAAAGTGTCATGTTAAAGTTAATACCTTTCTCATTCAGAGTGTAACGCCTGTCCCAGATGCTGTGTATTCATTATTATTTGCGTAGCTAATATGATGAGTGAGATGTTCAAGACCCTATGAAATTTATTAACAACGGGACATCGATACGGTCTGGTTTCTTTCTAGCGTTTTAAACTAACAGATATACCTATGTTATGTTTGACCGTGGCTGTGTCATTGTATATCCATGAACTGAACATATCTGATGTAAATAATATTGTTTTGTTGATAAAATCATGAAAAATTGGTTGAATTAGCAATTATGTGCTTGGGATATTAAAGTTTATTTTGTAGTGAAGTTCAATGTTTAGATTAAATAATCGCAAATCGAGTTGTCATCATATTCAGCTCACCGGTGAACGTATAAAAATACTTACATGAAATCCGCGTCTTTGTATAGTTAAAGTGTACACAAATACTTGAAGCTAGCTAAATATCCACCAAATTTTCAATCAATTAAAAAAAAATGTGTGGCACTCGGGGACTGCCGCGGTAAAGCTGTGCATAGCATTTTTTTATCTACTTATGCAATTAAACAAAAAAAAAATTTTTTTTAAAAAGAAAAAGAAATATATATTTTTTTCCATTACATTTCGGAGCAGCTCGTCTCGAACCGTGCGAGCTTCGTACAGTCGTACCATATACGTTAAGCGAACGCAGGGCCGAGCTACATGTTAAGTGTTAGGTTTTGTTTTCGTTACGGAATTTCTTGATTCGGTCGCCGCGCTCAAAGCCCGAGCCCGCGATAAAAGCTATGCAATAGCTTAAAAAAGAATTACAAATAACACTTCTCACAATAACTCTGAATAACGATTGCGTTAGTAAAGAGAATTTACTTCACTAAAAAAGAATAGAAACAGAGACAATACGCAACTAGACAAAGGTGAATAGCAACGATAACAGGCGTTTTGTAATCTTTTCATTATCTTTTGGAAGCTGTAAGCTTTACTCGTTCTGTGCAGGAGACAGGCGCAAGTTTATGGCCACGCCAACTCTACTCGGAATTAAGATAATAGTATAATAGAAGACGAAACCAATGTTTAAAGGCGAGTGTAGAATTGTCTCCGAACAAAACTAATGCATTAAAGTGAAGAATGGTCATTTATATTTGTTCAATTGAAGATTTGTAATTGTGACTTAAGAGCATAAATGCCTATAGACAAAATGTTTTAGAAATAAGTTTAGATGTATGTTTTGTTTGCGTGCTATTTTAATGTATGAGCACGCAAATTTCTGCCTTGTGTTACATGTAATCAAGCAACATGAAAGTCTGAAAGTTTGCATTCATCATATAAATTGCAAACCGGCTGTGCAATTGTCTGCACATCCTTTATTATGAAAACGAGACACAATACATGCCATTTCATAGAATAGCTCGTAACCTACGAATAAAAGTGATGAGTCTTATTCCGATGTGTAGTTACTTAATGATATTTTATTTTTTAAGTTTAAATACTCGAATGAATTGAATTCAAATATTTCAATTTTAAATATTTTTATTAGCAATGATGCTTTTCCGGCCGTTATAGACATGTACACATGGTTATCTATAATTTGCTAGTTTTACGGGACAATGTCATGTAAGTATAGTTATGATTGGCCAGATTAGCTATCAAGAAAAGCGTCTTTTGTAATGAAATCCATAAATTTAAAATCCTTTCAGAGCATATCTACAAAATAGACAATGCCAAAGACAGACACACTTATATAGATAGACAGGCGTCAGACGTATGATACTTTCTTAAATAGATTATTAACTAGCCTAACCATATACCTATCGCATTCAGAATTAAGACGTTTTCTTGAATTGAATATTATTTTAATCATAACTGCTTTGGCTACTAAACTTTATAAGCAGTGGGTGTGACGACCCCGCGCGCCAAATGTTAGATAAGCAATGTAAAGATTACTATGACTATTAGCGAATACCTCTCCCGGCCAAGGTTGAAGATGCTTGTCACCAGCCATTCCACCAAGTGGCTAGGACATTAATTTAATTTGCAATAACTGTTACTTAGTGCACTTGACAGACATTTGACGTCATAAAGGAAGCGATACCTTTGTAGCGACAGGATTTACCCATATGATGATCTTTGTTTAGAAAAAGATCACCATATATACTCTATACAAATATTATAAAGAGGAAAGATTTGATTGTTTGTTTGTATTGAATAGGCTCCGAAACTACTGGACGGATTTAAAAAATTCTTTCATCGTTGTGAAGCTACACTTACCCCGGGTGACATAGGCTATTTTTTATTCTTATATTCCCACGGGAACGGGAACTACGCGGGTGAAACTGCGAGGCGTCCGCTAGTATAAAATAAGTATAAAGGATCTATACTTCCATGCCTCCTTATATTATAAAGAGGTAAGTTTGTGGGTTTGTGAGGTTGTAGGGGGTAATCTCTGGATCTACTGAACCGATTTTGAAAATGATTTTACCTATAGAAATCCACGTTATTGATGAGTGTCATAGGCTATATAACACCACGCTACGACCAATAGGAGCGGACCATCAATGAAAATGTTGTAAAAACGGTGAAAAATGAGGCAAACGAAGTTGCGCAAATCAACTAGTTTTTTTATAAATTGGGCGTGTTTTGGCCTCGACGAAAAAGATGGCTCTTGATGAAAACGAATTTTTTTTTTTATAAATTGGATGTTTTTAATTTTTTCTTTATTGTTGTGGGGCTTAAGTGAAGTAACCCGACAATAAAGAATGACTTATGTACACTAGAATCTATAAAAAAGGCGGTGTTTTAATTCTTTAGAACCTGTTAACGGTGACTTTACAAATTAGGCGTTTTGGTACACTCGTACCTAATACAATGCTAATGAAGATGCGCAAATTCAAATTCACGCGTCATCGCAAGGTCGGAACATAAACTCCAAATTTTTAATTTTAAAAACTGGTTTATCGGTTTATTTTCAATTATGTCTAAATTAATTCTCTTGCTCTTCCTGTTTGGTGACTGGGTCAATATTCAGGAGCTTGTTTTGTAAGATGTAAGCATTAACTTGTATATGCTGCGATTGAGTCACGCGACTTTGGTACTGACCGTAGTGTACAGAATACCAGTTCACATGTCAACAGGTCCACACACACATAGACGTTTGTACGGAGATCTCCACGTGCGCAGTTTCGCTTGGCATTCGACCTGGATCCTGTGATTATTTTGGGAGTTTCGAAGGTGCTCCCCCCCCCCTTGGTGCACTTAATCAACGCAGGGAAATTGATTTGAAGCGGCGGTAGCGTAATGGCTAAGGCATCGGTCTCGAAATCGTGAGGTCGCGGATTCGAATCCTACTCATTAGCTACCGACGTGAACCCACTTCTAACACAAGCCTTTGAGCTTAGCTGGAGGGGTTAACCAGATTGCTAGTAATGTCGGACTCAATCCCACATTGCTAGTTATCTTATATAAAAAAAAAAAGTCGACACCGACCCCCGTTCTAGCGATTCACACTCGATCGATGTTGGAGGTAAAATGGATTTTCATGATCTGGCTACTTTCTTAAAGGTAGCGAGATCATGAAGGCTGGGTGGGAGTCACTGACTTAGATCACATCATCAGCCTATCGCAATCCACGGCTGAACATAGGCCTCTCCAATTGCACGCCACTTTGTTCTATCTTCGGCCTCTCGCATCCAGCTCCTGCCAGCTGTTTTGCGTAAATCATCACTCCACCTGGCCTGATGGCGTCCTACACTACGTTTGCCGAGCCACGTTCTCCACTCAAGAACTCGTTTACCCCAACGGTTGTCGGTTCTTCGGCTAATATGGCCAGCCCACTGCCACTTCAGCTTGCTAATCTGGTGGCCTATATCGATAACTTTGGTTCTCTGCCGGATCATTTCTGATTTTGTCCCTAAGAGAAACTCCGAGCATCGCAACTTAGATCGACTGAGATGATTAGTCTTTAAGAGCGTATGCCTATTTTCGCTCGTTGCATGAAGCCGGCCTTCTGTTCTTACATATTTTGTGCCTGTACTGACATTGAATAATAGAGAGGGGAAATGACATTAATATCTATTGACACGATCATGTGGAACCGATTTCATAAATTAACATCGATTTTTTGCAAATTCACAAACGCGTAACTATGTTACTACATAGTTGCGTGATTAATCACTATCCTCGAAAGAATTATGCTGATTTTTTTAAATTAATCTTGGTATAAGTAACACCACTACTGGAGGCTGGAGTTTGTATAATTGTCTAACTGACAGATCATTAACGGCTGGTCTCAATAACCTAACTATCGATGGATTTGGCTACTAGAGGTATATATTTCACTTATATGCTCCATACAAAATATGTCAAAATTCTACCTCTAGTAGCAAATCGAAAACCTTTAGCTAAGTACATTTTATATAATTAAGAAGTCATGCGTAATACCTATTTTTTTTTTAAGATAACTAGCAATGTGGGATTGAGTCCCACATTACTAGCAATCTTGTTAACCTCTCCAGCTAAGCTCAAAGGCTTACGTTAGGAGTGGGTTCACGTCGATAGTATAATGGGTAGGATTCGAACCCGCGACCTCACGATTGTGAGACCGATGCCTTAGCCATTAAGCCACCGCCTATACCTAATTCAGCTTTATATTATTGCCTCTAGTAGCAGTATAGGTTTTTAGTGAGCTGGTACGGGTCAGATGGGCACACGTCTTTGATTTTTGACTCTAGGATACTTCGTTTTCCTCGCAAGAGTTTTGAACAAAGAAAGAAGAATCTAAAATTAAAATTAAAATTTAAAATATAAAACTTGAGAGGTGTCACACCCAGATGGAACGAAGTTCCTTTCGCGACACCATACTGTTCAATGCGAAATAGAAAGATGAAACAAAAATAACTGGCTTGCTTTCTATGAGAGAGAGAGAGAGAGAGAGAGAGAAACACGCGCACGCCGCATGACTTACAACTATAGCAAAAAGTGTCGTTACAACTTTTGGTCTTAATTTTTTCCGTCTAGCCCCCTTTCGCAACGCGCTATAAGGAACTTCGTTCCAAAAGTTATCGTGATGAAAGAAATAACACATAGGTAATATGTACTTGGATTTTGAACCAGCGACCTATAACCTAGTAAGTCAGTCTCAGTAGTAACTCAGAAACTGGTTTAACGTTTAATGACTGTTCTTCTTAAAGCAAAAAACTTTTTTGTATTATATGCTGACACAGAATGTTACATTTTTTGCCTATAAATGATTGTGTGCGTTCTTACTCGTAGAATTATCCTTATGATGAAATTAAACCAGCAATACAACGCAGCGTTCGGCTAAAAAATACAAGTTTGCCGTGTTATGTTACGTTTATACTGTGGATCAGTGGATATTGAGCTCAATATGGGTCAAATGGTAAATAACCAAGACTCGAACGTAATAGATTATGCAACACGACTTTAAATAAAAACTACGAAACGACATTAACGCTAGTTTTATACAAAAAACTAGTTCGGTTACCAATCAATTTAATTCAAAAATCTAACACTGTTATCAGACGACACGATGTGATCTGATCCGACCAATATGGTTTATGCTTCCATGATGAAAACTATAATCAGATTACATATATGGTCGATTGAATCAGTCTGATACAACAAAATCGGATCGTCTCCTACCTTTAAAGTTTACTTACTCGTACATTATGTAAATTTTACATGAATTAATGTGATACTTATCGTTTTAATGATTTTAAGAGTTGATAATATGCGCACATTATTGTAATTAAGCAATATATATGTGTCCCTCATTAGGGTTGTATAATAAACTCATAATCTAAGGACTTGTACTTGAAATCCACCCGCATGACAACACTCAAGGAAGTACAACAAAAGGTAAGTATCCAGTTGCCATTAGACGCCCTCTTGATCACGTTTCTCGTTTCCAACCATATCTTTATGAAGCAAAAAGCTTCTATTCAAATATACATACTTAGCAATATATACTGTAATGTCTAAATAGTCGTAAAATTAGAAATTTCCTATTTAGATTGTATTAGAGAACGTTGAAACTTTTTGAAATAAAGCTTAGATAACTATAGATGAGGATGCTTTTGTAAATCACCATTAAAATGGACCAGGTAATGCATTTAGAATGAATACGTGGAATTCCATAAGCCCTAAGGCGATGCGACAAAAAATTATGGGACAAAGTTCATAGACTTCTCTCGTCTCGTAAAGGATTAGGGCCCTCGGGCCTCGCAGCGGGAAGCGATAAGTGGAGGTGGGCCTTATCTTAGAGTGTTTCAACAGCACAGTCGGCAGCGCAGTATAGTGGGGTATTCGTTGAGCCACCACTTCGCGCTCTACCGCGACTCACGAAAGCCGCGCCCGCGCAACGATCGCTACTTTCAAACGAGTCTATATTCGATTTTTTTTACTCTTAATCATGTATTCGAATGAAGTGAGGTGAATCAATAAAAACTGTTCAGTGTATTGTGAAACGAGTGTTTTTGAACATATTTGTGACGGATTTTTTTTGCGTGACGGATCAACCCTCTAAAAATTCAAGGTAATTTTCGCTGTTTTGTTATTTTTGTTGTTTGTCCGTTCGTGTGTTGCGGCAACAACTGTGTCGAGGCGACTTATTGCAAAGTGCAGTTTCGTTTTGCGGCTACCTATTTACAACATACGTCGTCAGAACGTCCGGTTGCCGACACTTTCTCGTGGATGGTTTTGCGAACATTTTATATCAAATTGTTCGCTAGTTGCGTTTATTTCATAACTACCCTAGTAATTGTGTACAGATAATAATTACGAGCAAATTTATGTTTCCTTTACCTTGTAGTTAAGCGTGTATAGTTATTTGATTTCATAGCGTTTTTCTTATCAATAAAAATTGGCAATGGATATTTTAATGATGAAGTAAATTGTATATTATTTATCGTTTTGTAATTGCGTATTGGTTACGCATGTGATGTACCTATACGCTTTCTTGATAATGTACGCGTGTAATTTTTTTGTACAAAAAAGCTTAAACTCAATGTAAACTTTTTGCTATTGAGTCGTACTTGTCAGTTGATATCATTATTTATGTATATATAATATATACTTAATAGGTCACAGTTAATACTACGGTAAATAAAATAAATAAACCAAATTAGGTATATTTTTAACAAAATGTATTTTTTAATTAATTAAAAATTCACTATGCTGTTAGTTGCCATTGTATTTTCTTATCCACTATAACGGATCGATAATTTCGTTTTAATTATGTATTAACGGTGTTTAAACAATAATTATTACTTAATAATTTTATTATTAATTATTTTATTAATTATTTATTTCTACATTACATTACTTATTACTTGCTTTATGAATTCACCTTGTGAATGTAATGTACATGTTAACCCCGTATTCTTAACACTACAGTAGGTATCTAGGCATTTTAACGAAGCATTTGCTTTTTTTTTTTGATAATAATATTAATTTATTTATTGTTCAAAACATTGTTACAACATTATGGTGCAGTTCTCTGTACCTCACACATTTAAAATATAATAGAAGTAGGCAAAATATTCACTAATTAAAATCCTGTTACTAAAGTATTATTATGAAGAGTTACTAAATTGGTCGTACCGTGACGCTGTATAGCCTATCTCTCTTATATACTGTTGGATAGCCTATTTATCTTCGATAAATAGGCTATCCAACAGTAAATAATTTTGGAATTCATACCAGTAGTTCCTAAAATTATCGCGTTCAAACAAACTCTTCAGCTTTAAAATATTAGTATAGAATTAATCGGTCTTTAAAAAAATAGTTATTATATTTTCGTGCAAAGCTATTCAAATATCTTACATACGGTAAAGACTGGCATTTGGTCGCTTTTATCATCATTAGAACCATTTAAATTTCACCATAATGACTTAAAACTAAACATTGTTACTGTAGGTACATTATGATAATAATATAATCGTCATTATATTTTGTACTAGCTGTCCCGCGCAACTTCGTCTGCGTAAATTTTCCCACTTTTTGCAACATTTCTCATTGCTGCTTCGCTCCTATTTATCGTACCGTGATGTTATATAGCCTATTGCCTTCCTCGATAAATGGGCTATCCAACAATGAAAGATTTTTTCAATTCGGATCAGTAGTTCCTGAGATTACCGCGTTCAAACAAACAAACTCTTTAGCTTTATAATATTAGTATTGATAAGTACCTACTTATTTAGAACTTGCTTAAGCTTATATACAGTATGATTTGTAATATACAAATAACCGCGCTCTTGGGTTCTTTACATTACACTAAATAACCTTGTAATATCAGTTTTGAAAACCCTTAACCATTTACCACCTGTTTTTGCAGTTATGGACACCCTAACCACCTACAGACTATTTTACTAGTGTAAAATCGTTGTTTAATGTAACTTAGACCTAAACCTGACAAAAAAAAAACAATTTTACTCCGGGGTCTCACAGACGTGGTTATGTTACAAAAAAAATAGGTAGTTAGTTAATGGTTAATATGTTTTTTTTTAAATGCTGATAATACAATGTTATTTAGTGTAATACAAAGAAGCCACGAGCGGTTATTACTATAAGACTAATTAGTCTTATAGTAATAACCGCTATTTATTATATTTTTTTTATATTAGAAGGTTAAGGCGTCGGACTCGCAATCGTGAGGGCGCGGGTTTGAATCTTATCCATTACACTATTGATATGAACCCACACAAGCAATTTAGCTTAGCTGGAGGGGTTAACATGATTGCTAGTAATGTAGAACACCATCCCACATTGCTAGTTGTCTTTAAAAAAAAACCTCCTCGTTTCTGCAATAATTTTCATTGCTCCTATTGGTCGTAGCGTGATATTCTAGTCAGCTAGTTAGATATAAAATTAGAATATGTCTAACGGCCGGTCTCAATAATCTAACTATTACTAGAGCTCATTTATATACCCTAAGGTAGACTGGCAGAGAATGCTTTTAGCATTAAGTCCACCTTTGTACAACTTTGTGCATAAAGTTTTAAATAAATAAATAAATAAATAAAATATATTTGACATAATCTCCATACAAAATATGTTGCGTTAATTAGTAAGAAGTAGGTACTTGTGAATTATTTACCTAGGTATAGGTATTTTAGTCCCTATTAGGTGCTCTAGTCTATTGTCGCATGATGACAATTGTCTCAGTTGCCCCATGGGATAAGTGACACCAATATTTTAGTTACACCAGTATTAGTTCCAGAGGTCCCATTGCCGTCTTTATCATAAGACTAGTGTAATAGACGGGCATTTATTATAATACTTATCAGTATTATAAAATGATAATATAGGTAATTTTTTACAAAGGGCATTTATTATAATACTGATAAATAATCATTAAGTAAAAAATATACCTATATTATTATAGTAAATGGCAATAAATCTCGGGCAAGATTTAATTAAGCTTGGTTAGAACAAGTTTAATTTTTTTTGCATTAGATCATTTTAAATAGGTACTAAAGCAGGTTATAATTAGGAGTAGTTACTTTATTATTACAGATTAATAAGCTCTACAATAATATATTTGATGCATGATCTACATGTATAATTATTACACTACCCACTGAACAAAAAAATCGTTTATGGCATTTCCGCATTTAAACATTTAAATAACAAATTAATTATATCTATTTATTTTTGTTTACTAGGAGTTGCCTTGTGATTGTTATTCGATCGTAGTTTTATCTTTTTTAGGGTTCCTTAGTAAATAAAGAACCCATATAGTTTCGCCATGTCTGTCCGCCCGGACGCGTCCTTCTGTCCGCAGCTTAGTTCGGAAATTTCTGATACTAGGAAAATGTAATTTGGCTTAGATATATTTCTTTTAGGTACAAGATTAAATTAAATCAGTCAACATGCTAAGTCATTTGTGTTTTATACAGAGAATATTTTATTCTAATAAAATAAATATTTGTAACACTGTAACACATATCGTATAAAGCTTTAAAATCATAAAAAAATGATTCAATGATTTAGCTTCCCCTAATAATTTATGGATATATTTGACGTCAAATATACTGGGTGGCGCAAAAGTAAAGACCCTATTTGGTTCAGCTATAACATTTTTTCTAAATTAGAAAACTAGATTTAGATTTTTTTAAATGTATATTTGTGCCATTAAATTTCGTACCATTAGGATTTAAAGATGATGTCTTTTAAATGGTGACCTCCAGAGTTGATACACATTTGAGCCCTATTTATGACATTTTGCATAACTTGCCGTAACACTTCCTGCGATATGTTCGTTATTTCTTGACGAATGTTTTCTTTTAGAGCTGCGAGAGTCTGTGGCTTGTTCACATACACCCGAGATTTCAAAAAAACCCAAAGAAAGAAGTCTGGACTGGTCAGATCGGGTGATCTTGCAGGCCAAGGCAAATCGCCAAAACGAGAGATAACTCGGCCTGGAAAAGCGTCCCTCACTAAGTCCATAGTGTCGCGCGCTGTGTGTGCCGTAGCGCCGTCTTGTTGAAACCAGATGTGCTCCAGCCCCAATTCGTCCAAACTGGGTATCAAAAACTCACGTAACATGGTTCTGTAGCGTTCTCCAGTGACAGTTATCGCATTGCCTCCAGCGTCTTCGAAAAAATAGGGTCCGATCACTCTGTCAACACAGATGCCACACCATACAGTAACTTTTAGTGGGTGTAGAGGTGTTTCTTGAATAATGCGCGGATTATCAGTGCCCCAGAACCGAGTATTCTGCTTATTGACATGCCCTGAGAGATGGAAATGCGCTTCGTCACTCATAACCAATTTTGAAGGAAAATCATCCTCTTCAAGGTTGAGGTTTATGACGCGCTGGCAGTAATCTAGACGAGCTCGGTGGTCAGCAGGCAGCAGCTGATGAGTCATTTGAGTTTTATACGGGAACATCTTTAAGTCTTTCACCAAAATACGCTGCAAGGTCCGTCTGGAAATGCCCAATTGCGTGGCACGTCGCCTCGTTGATGTTTCTGGACACACTTCCACATCTTCGCGCACAGCATCGATATTTTCAGCTGAACGGCCTGTTCTTGGTCTCTCAGACTTAGGTCTATCCAATGTTGAGCCAGTTGCTTCAAGGCGTGTGGCAAAGCGTCGAATTGTGCGACCAATCGGTGCCGGACGGTGGGGAAATCGTCGACGAAATTTACGTTGTGTTCTTATCACTGATGAATTATTCCGTAAGAACATTGACACAATTATTCCACGTTCTTGGGGAGTAAAACGGTCCATGTTTATTTTCAGTGTATTTTACATTTGTTCACTACACAATTTTCAACAACAGAATGACAGCAAATGTCATATAAAAAAAAAAAAGTATTTTCTTTAGTGCCAGTACTTTTGCGCCACCCAGTATATCTATCTATGATTGATTTATCTTTGATTTCGCTTGCCTTCTGTTACACAGACGGCTGTAAATTGAAGTACCAAATTTATAAACTAACTTACACCTCTATTTTACACTCTCTGAGGGAGATTTTTCAAAAAAATATTTTTGGTGCTCTTTCGGTACGTTATCTTATATTACTAAAAGAAAAATTTAGTATCATTTCATATTTCTAGATCAGACTAGAGTTAGCAGTTCTACTACTTACAATAAAATCAGCCCGCCAGTCAATTTCTGCGTTTTAATATTGCATGTTTATTTATGTGTTAATACAATGTTGTATAAGTACCTATGTTACAATCTTGTTAAGAAATCGTGAATCGCGATTTTATCCCATCATTAGATCATAGAGAAAGTAGGTGACTCTATGCTATATGACCGTGTGAACAATTTGTAAAAAATACAATAGGTGCCATAGTGATCTTTTATTTTTTATACAATTTCTGTTACTCTATTCTTCAAGGTTGTTTTTTTACGTTAGTATGTCAGATTATATAGGGTGCTTTTACTTTAACCATGTTTTATAATAGGTAGTTAGAGATTCTGACTATCCATTATTTAAACCTTTGGAACACAGACATGACGTATTCTAAAATATTGAGCTTGATTTTATATACATGGTGATTTTAAATATACTAATAACCGCTTATTTTTTACTAATTATTATTTTACGCTTTTAAAAAATACAATTCAACCCTTCACTATGTACTTTTGTCACACAACCAATCTGTGAGACCCCAGGATAAAAAATCGATGTTTTGTTGTCAGGTCTAAGGATTCACAATAAACTATGAATATACTCTAGTAATATATTCTGTAGGTAGTTAAAGGTCATAACTCCAAAAACAAGTGGTAGCTGATTAATTTAAATATATTAAATGTTTTCCAAAACTGATATTACAAATGTTGATAAACTTTCGCTATTTGTACACATTATTAAAATATATATATTCAGTCTTAATCAGTCTACCCGTGACCACGGCCGTTGCAATACGGTCGAAACGTCGGGCAATAAACAAGGTATTTTACCTTAAATTATTTACGCGATTAAGACCCGTAATATATATATTTTAATAATGATATTACAAAGTTATTTTGTGTTAAGTAAAGAAGCTAAGACCGGGACGTAATTATTATATTTAAAACCATCTTGTGTAGAAGAGAGTAAATACTTAATAATAACCTTCCTCAGTAGAATCTTAAGATTTGAGGAAGGCTTGTACCTATCAGACATCACCCTATGATGGCATCTGATATCTAAAACGTTAAATCAAATCCGCTTTAAAGCCTTCCAACGTATCACAAGAGTTGTTTTGCATTCGAAATGAATAAAGAATTACGATTTTGAAGCACCTAGCTTTTCTTCGGTCTTCAAAGCCTCTCTTTCCTACGAACAAGATTTTTATATTCACAATGTTTGCTAAACTGACGACAATACATTTTATGAATAGAAAATAATATTCTGTATAAAACAATGAAACTTGTAACTATATCTAACATAGTGTAAAATCTTCAACAAGGTCGAAATACTGTCGCAAAAACATGAAACATATTGAATACAAAAGCATCTTGTCCGTGTAAAGTGCGCACTTTTAAACAATTTTAAATACGTTTTATTGAGAATATTTTTATTTAAAAAGAATACCCCTACGCTAAGTTGCATGACTTTACAAACACACAAATAACCTATTAAATATGTTTCGGGACTTAATCGTATAAAATATTTAAAGGCACTAACGTTTTATACACCCGACGCCGACGTTTAAGTCTTTAGTCCTGATATAATAAAAATCACTAAAGTTTAAAAACAATCTTACAAATAACTGCAGATTCGGAACAAACGTCTATGGATAGAAAATCAAATTTAAACAAATATTAAATTTACTTGATCTCGTTAATCTCCGCATTTTTAAGTTAAGTATAACGTTAGTGAAACGCGACAAGTGTACACTTAATACATTTATCGTAAAAGCATCAAATTACAATTAGGTACTTACAAAATGTTTAGGAATCAACTAATAGAATGAAGTTATTTTTTTAATAACATGCTGTGCGCGTGCTCACCTTAAAAATTAAGTTAAAAAATACATACCTACCTAGAACTAAATAATCACGAATATAGTTTTTTCGCAAATTGCACACGTGATTATATCAGGTTTTGCAGACAACTTGTTTCAATAATATAGATGTTCGAAGGTTATATATTTACTGGAGCCTATTTATTGCTTATATGCAGATAAAAAATATACTTCATTATCCTTCAAATATTTACGCGATAGAGGGGGAATATTTACCCCTCTTAGCTATACTTATAATATAATCTATACTAATGTTATAAAGAGGAAATATTTGATTGTTTGTTTCCATTGAATAGGCTCGAAACTACGGGACCGATTTGAAAAGTTCTTTCAACATTAGAAAGCTACATTATCGGGGATTAACATAAGCTATATTGTGCTATCAAAAACAATAGAAATCCCTACGAAAATTGCAATAATGTAACTCAAGGTATAAAAAACTACGATATGACACCCATGCGAAGCTGGGGCAGGCAGCTAGTTCATAATAAATTAGCAGAGGTTTTAACAGCATTTTAACTAGTAGAGTATTCATATTAATTTATTTAGTAGAGTATTTAACTTTTAGGAACAGAATTGATGACATTTATATACCTATTTAAAGTAAAAAACCACGCTGATTAAACTAGTTTATAATAGTGTAATAAATATTACAATCTTAAAAAATATGAGGCTTGTGCATTTTTAGAATGGTACATAACGAGTATTAATATTAATATTTAAGGTAAACTACTATTTTTGATACCACTATACCTGAATATATAAATAACAAAATTCTGCATATATTAAGTCCTATTTAATACGCAATCTAAATATACGTAGACACTCCCATAACACTACCGTAGCGTACCTCTACCATCTTCATTCTTCGATATAATACTTGCCTTTACACTAAAACCTTTTGTAAATAGACAATAGGAACCTGTAAATCATTATTTAGTGAATCGTATCGATGCTAAACAAAAAAAAACTGTAAATCAAATTGAGAATTCACCGATCTCTATCTATTGTCAAATATTAAAAAAAGACCGGTACCTGCTGACCAAAAAGCTTTTTTGTTGAACATTTTACACCACGTGCTTTTACCTGCTACCTCGAAATATGGTAAGATAATAGTCAAATAGGTTTTTATGTAAGGACACTTTTTCTAACTTATCTATTTCGGTGAAAATAAAGCAAATCAGCGAACTATAACACACTTTTTGGTTCGACACCAGTGAAAAGAATTAGAAGAACATACTCAGATAGTTATATATTATACTAAGAGTTTAAACGGCTACCAGAAAGCACCTAAATATCAATCAATTTTATGTTTTACAAAGTTTGGGGTATCTCGGAAATCGCAATTTAAAAGACCACGACAATCCTACGTAAGTAACTCGATAAGTTTTAAAACAAAAAAAAACTTTACAAGATATTAAGAATATTTATTTTATTAATATTTAAAAGTCACGGATACAAAGTACATCCAGACTCGAAACAACAATTAGTGGATCACACAAAGTGGTGTCCTGTGTGGGAATCGAACCCACGACCTCTTTGCGTAGCAGTCGGACGCACTCCCACCGCGCTACAGAGGCAGTCAAAAGTTCCATTCGCTTAAAGCAACTATTATAACACTTTTGCCAGTCTTGATCCGATAGGTCCGAAATTGCGACTTCGTAGGCGGCGTCTCTTATATTCCGGATCTTATTGATAAATCCACGTTTCGTCACCTGTGATGATTTCCGAAACACGTCTTACGTTCCGTTTTCAAATCGTAGATGCATTTCGAGGCACTAAATCAAACGGGCCTGTTTTTCAATATCTAAGACCAAACGCGAGATCCAACGACAACAAAACTTCCTCACTCCAAGATTCTGATGCAGAAACATGTTGTGCTCCCATTGACGTCTCCCAGAACTGACGCCAAGAATCTTCTCGATGTTCGAGTAAGTAATTCGTGGTTCAACTCGCACCAGTATTTCAGTAGTCCACTACAGTTTACAATTACAATTTTACAGTAATTTAGACAGTAATATCATAAATATATCGCAGGGTAAAGTTAGTAGTAATATATTTACGACTTCTCGATACTTTTGTGGCCATGCAAAATGTTTTTGTTCTAAAAAGTGTTCTACGCAAGGCTTCTTTGTGTCTCGACAGTGTAGTTCAAAGCCACGTGCCAATTCTTTATATAATAACTATAATAATATTATAACAGTGAATGTTACAGAACAAAAACACGTGTTGTTAGCCAATTTCTTTAATTAGTTTCTAAATGAACGCGTTAATCATTATAATCGATTATACTAATTTGTTACTTGGAATAAGTTCACGTGTTTATTGGAGAAACTACATAATTTCTAGTGTAATTTAATTATAATTCGTCACAGATTAGTTTAGGTCTACAATTACTGGTTTTATCTTGACCATGAACTGAAGAACATGTAGGTACAGTTACTTTTTTCCCAAAAATCGACATACGTACTTATAACTCTTTACATAATTATCGTGGTTCGGTTTTTGAGATAGTCGACGAATTTGCGAAAGTTCGAGTCAAAATACTGACACTCTTTTTTTCCAAAAGACGTCTAACCGACTTCTTGAGTAGTTTCGTTGTCTTACTCCGAAACTCATTATCACATATTTACGAAATATATATGGGATCCTTTTGGAATAAACCTCTTTCGTACAAATAATAATTTTAAAAATCCGTCTATATATGACGGAGTTATGCCTCAACACACATAAAAAAACAAACATCCGAATTGAGAACCTCCTCCTTTTTGAATTCGGTTAAGAACTTAGCAAATTTCTTCATTTCCTACATGTCCATTTATGATTAATGATTATGGACAAAAAATATTTTAACACAAGTACAGGATATAGGTATTTTATAATAATACAACGCCATTGACAACAAAGAAAATGATGTCATATTGTGTTCCTAGGTAAATGTGACTTCGTTTAAAGAATACGCCTTTACATTCCTATACTCCACACTCAGAACACACATATAGGTCCACATTTCAAACACTCATCGTATCACAATTTCATTGTCTTTAATAAAAGACGATTACCAACACCCTATATTAACAATCAAATACTTAACCAGGAAAATAACCGGCCTAAGTGTAAAACATTATATGTTTGATAAATTTATACATGCACATGTCTAACTTTCATGAGTTTGACATGTGCCTTTTCCTTGATTCATATCAGGGAAAAGACTACAGTGACTGTCAAGTCAAACCAGTGTTTTTTAAGAAACGTCATAACGATATGCTCCGTACATACGAAGTCATTTGTGAGAGTTGTCAAACATTTACTTTTAGTAGTACTTAGACGTAAACTTTGGATAATAATAATAATAATAATATCTTGGGACAACTCACACAACGCTATCTGATCCCAAACTAAGCAGAGCTTGTACTATGGAAACCAGACAACTGATAAACATACTTATATATTTCTATATACATACACTTATAGATAAATAACACCCAGACACAGAATAAACCATCGTGCTCATCACACAAAGCTTTATCCTGGGTGGGGATCGAACCCACGACCTCTTGCGTAGCAATCGGATACACTCCCACCGCGCCACAGAGGCAGTCAGAAATTAGGCAGTTAGAAAGTACTTGCTACAATAATTTATGTCTCTCTCTCTCTCTTCTCAAGTCGATTCCTCATGTCTGAGGATTGTGGTCAGCGTCAGGGTTGCACCTGGAGCGAACAATGTCTACAATGGTCTCTGTCTAGCGCGTCTCTTACGACTGTGTACAATCTGGAGGACAACGACGAGACTTTGGTAGTCATCTACCCAATTATAAGACTAAGATGCAGATTCACGTGCCAATTGTGTAAAAGCATAATTAAGGAAACACTTCGAACCTCATATTTTATAGCTGAAACTTAGCACCTACGTACAGCTACATATATGGCAAGTAATGCCCCATACAATTAATAGAACAATAAGACATCAGTGCCCCAGTCACGTCCTCTTACATAAATTGTGATTGGTACTTAAAAACTAACACGCACGCTGCCGTACGACTGACGGATTTATTTCGAAAACTTCGTCGAATCAAGGCCTCAGTTGTGAATTCGAGAGATCGCCTCGTTTCGCTATCAGTGAGTCAGAGTTCCGTTGATCGAATTAGGATTCCTTGCAGAATACTGCAGGTGAATCTATAACATTAGTTTATTACGCGCGACGGTTACGTCAAAGTTATACTCAAGTTTTATTGTTTGTAGGTTAAGCAAACCAGCTATAGAACCGATATAAAGCCTGGTATCTAAGTCTTACCGTGTATATGAGCCAAGTCCTACTCCAAAGCCATTCTTTTGTTATTGTCAGGTGTGAAATGAATAAGGATTTTCCTTATTTACTTCACAACTGGTCTGACAAAAGCGTGACACCGATACAAACTAACGTCTTAAATGAGGAGCGCGGTGCGGTGACATTCAGATCTTTGCCAAACAAGGATTTAGGTAGCACTGATACTATTATGGGCTAGCGGCACTCGTCCAACGTGTCGGTTAGTACCGACTTTGGTACCGACTTTGGGGTCAACGTGTGAAGTTAGCGTGAAACAAATACTCCGCCCTAGAGACAGACAGCTGTCTAGAGTTATTTTTTTATACAACAAAAAGAAAAGACGAGCAGGTAGTGCGCCTGATGGAAAGCGCCACGCTAGCTCATAATAGTATCAGTGCCATCTAAATCCTTGTTTGGCAAAGATCTGAATGCCACCGCATCGCGCTCCTCATTTGAGACATTAGTTCGTAAATCTCTTTTGCCTAGTAATTACATTTGCTACAGTACCCTTGAACCGAAACACAGTAATATCATTACAGGTGTACAGAATAGAAAAGTACAGCAGTTATAAGCAGCATAGTCTCCATATATCTTTCTAAACCAATCAATTTTGTAAGGTCTATGATCTGTATTTATTATTGTAGAATTACAACATGGACAGCTAACAATATAACCATTCACTTTCCACTGCAGAGGTTAGTGTTACTTTAATAGTTAGTAGCACGGAAAGTGGATTTTCTAAAGTCACATGCAATTACTCGTTTGGCATTGAATTAAACTTTTTATGACCAAGCGCTCAAATTCATATTAAATCATAACTTGAATACACCTAAACCTAGGGGAGAGTTATAGCCTAAGTAAGTAAGTAAGTGAGTCTAAGCCATAGGCCGTTTTAGTCGGTACCACAACAATGTCAGTAATTCTGCCGTGAAATAGTAATGTTAACGGATCACTGTGTTTGGTTGACTGTATGTGAAATTACTAGGCAAATCAGATTTACGAACTAATGTCTCGAATGAGGAGCGCGGTGTGCTGACATTCAGATCTTTGCCAAACAAGGATTTGGAGTGGCTTTTGAGGATGGCACTAAAGGCTACAGTGACGTTTACCATCAGGCGCACGACTTGCTCGTCTTTTTATACCGTTGTATAAAAAAGAATTTGAGTCTTAAAGTCTTTAACAAAAAATATGTATGATTTGACATACCTATTGAAAGATGTTTGTTAAGTATTCTTGAGCGCTAATAATGCATGTAATAGTGTGATAGATACAGTTGGATCAACTTAACTCGGCCGGATTGAAGTTAGGTTCATATCACTTTCGCGCATGTCATAGAGATGCGACCCTAAAATTACTTACGAAAGCTAACAATTATGTTTAATCCTTTATAAATACTAACAAAATTTTAATTCAACAATATAAAAATACTATTTAAACGAGTTCATAAAAGTTTAAATTTAGAACAATTACAGTAAATTCTATAGAAAGTTTGATAAACAATATCTTAATCACAAAAAACATGAGTTAGTAATACTAATTATGACAATGTAATGCGTAATCACATCTCTAATTCTCTTGGTTTAGTTACCGCTCCCGCCTCCGGCTTCCTGTCACTATTTAGGTACTTCCAAAAAATGCATCTGCGCAACCACTTGCCGCCAACTTAAATACGTTGATCCAAATGTACATTGATAGATGACATTAAAATTTGTAGTCTACCTACCTAAGAAGTGAACCAAAGTAATCCTGACCACTACGAAATTGAAGTAATCATTTAAACCTTTAAAACTTGCATGAAACCTTTTACTTTAACCGTGTCCTCAAACTTAAAAAACAGTATGAATGAATGACATTATACTTATAATTACAGCATTTCTCCGTTTTGTTGACGAATTCTGACGTACATTACATACATACAATGCGTTGTAGTAGTTAGGTAATATCAAATTATGTAACACTATTGTTTAATAGATACAAAATCTTACTCGTGTTCGCATCCCAGACTGCATTGTCTAGTTTAATTTAAAGGTTCATATTCTTCTATTTTGTATCCTAAATCGACTTGCAAACTTTTCCCGCGACTAGCTGCCTTTCATATTTAAATTAGAACATTAGTCCACTAGTGTTGGGTTATGATACAGTATCATTCATTAGTCGATACAGTATGTTGGTCACAGTGGCGCAGTGGGAATGAGTAACACTGATGCGGAAAAGCTTTGAAACAGTGATAAGATAACACTGCAAAAATTATATCTTTGGTTATAAACTTATAACACGCCAAAGAAATTCAATGCAATACCAGAAATTTGGTAAACAATTCAACTATCTGAGGGGGAGGGGTGGCACATGCCCCGTGGCTCCCCTCCCCTTGGATCCGCCTATAGGTGATTTGTGTATGTCATTGACTGATCGATGGTGTTAAAATATTATTTCTTGTCATAGTTTGATGATCAATCTGCTAGTCTATTGGACGATTCCACGTTGGACCATTGGTTAGTCACCTTGACCGCTAAACTGGAAGTCGTGGGTTCGATCCCCACTCAGGATAAAACTTTGTGTGATGAGCACGATGGTTTATTCTGTGTCTGGGTGTTATATCTATAATATGTATGTATTTAGAGATCTATAAGTATGTTTATCAGTTGTCTTGTTACCATAGTACAAGCTCTGCTTTGTTTCGGATCAGATTACGTGTAAGTTGTCCCAAGATATTATTATTATAACATCGCGGCTCGACTGATAGTAGTTACCTATAGCAAACTTTTCTAGATACGTAATAAAAAAAATGGCCTCTGACCTAAGCAGAATAGAATTAATAAATCGCAAATTGTCTATTATATACAAGCCCTTATATGCTATAAAATATACTGCCTACCATTAAATTGCTATGTATATTAATGAATATGGGTTCACGGACAGATTCTGAGGTTATATTACCTATTATAATTTATGACATCAAGTTGATGTCAACTGATTTTTTTATTTTTTTTTAATGAAATCACACATGTGGTTCCCTTTACGAGGTTTTATTGTCCTCGACACAAAAGTTAAGATAATCAATCCTTAGAAACATTAATAAATGATTATTAATTAATGCAGTACAAAGATGTTGATCTTGACATAAGATGATACCATTCTTGTATAGATTACTTAACTTAAACTATTTTATATTTAATTAAATGCATTGGATATAGGTAAATGGCACAGTAGAATAATTCTTCAATTAAATTGAGCCAGCTCTAGAGATACTGATTCTTATGTCTTGAGTCGACCAAGTCGATTCCTCAATTAATTTCTGCCTGTATCATGGCACGTGCTCATTGTACACATTACACAAAAATTTGGTCCCTTCAGCCACACAATAAAGAGAATGCAGAAGAACCGCTCATGTATGTACCGCTACCTTTATACCTACACTCAAATGCGCGAACAAAACGAGTATACGCACCGCGTGATCATGGCACTTGCTGTGTTTCTATTCTGTCTTGTTCCCATTCTAGATCATTTTTAAAAAAGGTATGTGGTTAAATAATGTTTTTAGTGTCCCAAAACAGAACCCTTATAGTCCGTCCGTCGGTCCGCAACCTAGCTAAGAGACTGTTAGTACTAAAACGTTGTGATTTTGCATCATATTACTACGACAAGGTGATAAAACAAAAAATATTTATAGGGTGTAAAGTAGGGATGTGATTTTTTTCAGTTATCCCATCGTAGGGTTGTGAAAATCATTTTTGCGATTTAGGGAGTAACTCCTTTGTTAGAGTGAAGTGAACCCCTCCCCCCCTTGCCAGCTAAATATTTGTTTATCGAGATGTGCAATTCAGGGTGGTAGTATATACATATAATGAAATTAAAAGGAAAACTAACATAGCTAAGTAGGCTTTACAAGTTTACGAGTAACAGCAGATTGATAAATCATTTTACCGGATTTAGCGCCCGGAGCGAGTACCCCTATTTACCCTGCCCCCTCTAGAACTGGCCCTGCAACCAAGGGCAGAGTGTGATGGCCCGTAGTTTTTAAATCATCGGTAAACTTTTCGGCAATTCAGTGTCACATCAACATTACTTTTTATTGTACATACCTTCCAATCATCCGCATTAATGTACCAAAAGAGGCAGGTGTAAATGCAAATTGTTGCAATAATTAACTCGAGATGCGAAGGCAAACAAGACACGCCATCCTGCACTATGGAGTTTAGCATCATGTACCCATTGATCTTTCGTCTATACGGAAACACAACAAATAGGAAGTAATTATAATATTATAGTTTTCATAATAAAACGTAAGTCTTTATCATAAACTTTGTGTAATATGAAGGATAACAACTTTCAATTTTGACGTCAAGAATCGAAATAAAATATTCGTAAAAGTTCTTTTGGACTTAAGACTGTGTTCACATGAGTCGTTAACGTTTTTTTGTATGAAGGGAAGTCTATTTTCAACTACTTACATAATAACGAAGTAATATATTTAAAGAAGGACTTGTCTTAGATAGAAATTTCTGATTATCCTCTGGACGTCATAGCTTACCACCGGATCTAAAGGGGAAGGGGGGATAAAGGCTCAAACAATCAAAAGTATTAGTCTTCCCCTGTGTGTGTGTTTTTACTTGATAAAACGAACCAATACCCACCATACCAAAATGTCAGATTCCTCAGCGGGACGGCATCCAACTAAAATACAGAACGCTGGATCTACCACGGAAACTCAAAATGAAAAATTGCATAAGTAGTTGACTACAATAAAAATAAATTAAATCAGGTAACAGTAAATCCTAAAATACTCTGAAAACAAGTGTTCTTTTACAATTTAACATGTTTTTGAATTTAAAAGCATTAAAACGAATACTAAAATTAATGATTTGACGATAGGAGCATAATATGACGTCATAGGTTGTTATTCCATACACATTTCAATAGAACTTGTCGTTTTGACATTTCACAAAAATAGGCGGATTTGACTTGTCAGTCAACCCCCCTATTGCTACAAAATCCTCCGGCTCTGAAGCGGCGGTAGCCTAATGGCTAAGGCATCGGTCTCACAATCATAAGGTCGCGGGTTCGAATCCTACCCATTATACTACCGACGTGAACCCACTCCTAACACAAGCCTTTGAGCTTAGCTGGAGGGGTTAACGAGATTGCTAGTAATGTGGGACTCAATCTCACATTGCTAGTTATCTTTTATTTTTTATTAAAAAAAAAGGCCGTGTGAAGTTTGGCTAAGTTTACCCATGACATTATGGTCGCCCAATCATTTAATTTGTAGTTATGTGAAGTAATTTTCACTTTCACGGCGGTACTCTATAATTACAATTCGGCGACCATCAATTACTACGTTGAGAACCAGATGTTAAAATGACATTTTAAGCAAATTGTTGCTTAAAGTTAATGTTTTAAAGATAAGTTACATTTTCAATCATTACGGTTTGGACAGATTGTAACAATAAACATTATATTTCTTCAACACCATATTCCGATATTATGTATAGGTTTATAAGCACGTTCAACAGGCGTTTATTGGTGACGGCAGTAAAAGTGCAATCAGAAATCTATAAGTTCGAGTATCGTTCTTGTTGTTATACTTTGATGACTCATTGTCTAAGGCTAGGCTATTGGTCGATACTTATGGCGGAACCAGGGGGGGTAAGGGAGCACTAGCCCCCCCCCCCCCCCTCCAGACGATTGTCTTGTGTACCAAATTTCTTATATTGTATTGAATTTCTTTGCCTATTTGCCACCTATGCCCCACCCCAAAATTTTTACATCCGGCAAGGCCACTTACCTCTCGTACCCCCGTCAGAATGAAGTTATGGAACCGCCTCTGCTTATGGTTGGCAAATACTAAATAGAAACGTCTGCCAGCATTTGAAGGTGTTATACCCTTAAGGTGAATATTGCGCATATTTGGTGAAAAGGCAATTCTACGAAATCGGAGACAGGTAAGGGGTGCTATTCTCGTAACACACAGACTTTGCCCGCAGCAAAGAAATGTTAATTTTATCACTACAACGTTGATATTTTTTTACTGTGACAGTGCAGACAAGGCTGCATGTTAAGAGCACCCCAGGTGCAGAGAAGTGATACCTGAGAGGGCCATCATACGGACCCGTGATTTTTAGTACCTACGTAAAATACACAAAAATGTTCTTTTCGCATTAATTTATGTATCGTGATGACGATCGGTGCAATTATTGAACCGGTCATTTGGAAATTTGATGTCAATTATTTTATTTGTAGCAAAAACTAATTTTATTTATAAAAATATATTTTTACATGTCAGGCATTGGTTAAAACAAAATAACTATATATATACTCCAATACAATAAAATATGAAAATATTCTAAAATTACTTTGATCAAAAATATAAGAAATCTGACTGAAATTTTCGGTTCGTTCATGAAAACCGAGATTAGATTTTTTTTAGTAACTTTACTTTAATCGACTAGAATTGTATGATCATTGCCTACTTCATTGGTTTATCGATTTGCCTAGCTTCCACTGCATCGCCCAATTTAGCTCTAACTTTCTAATGCATAGGAAACACTAATTTCAATATAAATAGTAACAAAACAATATATAGAAATTGATATGACCAGATGAGCTTCAACTTCCGCGATATTTTGGAAATCATCAATAACAATACATTATATGATAGTGAATATAAAATGTCGGTAGTAATTTTCTGGTCATTTGCTCTGGCTCCGATTGCCCTCCCGATTAACATGCGAGGCAGAGATACAAACAATGACAGATCTAATTTAGATAACATACAACAATATACGTTTCAGTATTTCATGCAAAAACACTGCGTCTCGGTATAAAATATAAACGAATTTTAGATTAGTGACTGAAAATATTTTAAAGTCTCTTTTGTAGTCTGTCTTTATCCAGTTGCGCGTCTAAGGCAGGCACGAATCCAGAATTTTGTTCCGGGGAGGGCAACAAGTGTGAGTCGGTCGCATGACATCGGGGAGCATTTGATTCAACACCGGTACAACACCCACCACTAACGAGGAGGGGGGTACCACTCCGATCCAATGAATTCACAAATTATGCCCCAAAAAAAGGTGATTCAGTCGAGTCTGGGGGGTACACTTGCCCCTGTTGCCCCACCTTGTATCCGCGCCTGGTCTGAGGGCGGTTTGAATTTCTTGTTTTCGCTGAAGGACAGAATACTTTGGTTTGTGATGGTCCTAGCCCCGTTAAAGAAAAGCACATATCCATGGAAGGTCTTTGCATACTTCTGGCATGATGATGAATTTTTTTATAAATTCGACTATTTGTAAACTACGTTAATAATGTCAAAACATTGTTAATTTCATCGTTGGTACCTATAAATATCAATTATTTTGTGTAAGAAGAAAAGGAGTTTCATTAAAATTAAACGTAACTAGCGGACACCTCGCGGTTTCACCCGCGTAGTTCCCGTTCCCGTGAGAATACAGGGATAAAAGATAGCCTATGGCACCCGGGGTTAGTGTAGCTTCACAACGATGAAAGAATTTTTCAAATCCGTCCAGAGCCTATTCAATACAAACAAACAATCAAATCTTTCCTCTTTATATTTTTTATATATATATATATATATAGGTATATCTAAAATTCTGGAGCGATGTTACTTGCGACAGTTTATTTGACTAGCATTGCGCAATTAAATCCCTATACAATGTTACATTCCGTGACTTGTTTTAAAAAAAATGTTACCTGTTTGCAGGGATACCTTATTCCCTAACATTGTTATTACCTGGCCTTTTATTAACGTCGGGCTACCTGGTTCAATAACCATGATACTTGGAATAATAACGAATGCTTGGTCCTTCGAACTATGCGTTTTATACACAAAAGCGCTTTATACATTAACAACACCCTTCTTAATAATACGGTAATTACATAATTTTGAAAACACAGACTAAATATTTGCTAGTTCTTCGCTCATAACTCAGTGACGGTATATCCGATCATGTCTGAAATAATTATAGTTTAAAGTATTTATTAAGCGCTACCTTTGTGGTTTTTTTCATATTTTTTGATCGCATGGTTCAAAAGATAAGGGGGGCACAATTATGCAACTTCCGGAGCGATTATTTACAAAAATTCTCACTTAATCAAAAAATGATGATTAAGGCGCGATGATATTTGCTGTATAACAATAAAAATGACACATTTTGACCAAAATAAGACCGTGTAGATATGAAATATTTGATGCTAGAATCATTAATTACAACTATGAAATTCCAAATTCAGTTCCTGTCTTTTAAAGGAGGTACACACGATGAACTTGTAACACACAAGTTCATCGTGTGTATTTGTGACTCGTAGGAAACGAACGGATAGATAGATATTTGTTTTTTTTTTAAATAAAAAACCGTGTTTAATCCGGATAGTTCTTAACTTCGTTTGATCAAAATCCATTCAGCCATCTTGGAAACAATCAACTTTTTGTTTCACGTGCCGGGGATTTCTTAATGTTAACATATTGTTAGTTTAAATCCTGAATCATATGCTTTTAAGCAGTTTCGTGACTTCAGCGTTATTAGGCGGATTTAAAACAACACAAACAAAGTGAACTGGAGAACGAGACGTGGCTTTTATTTTAGACACCTCACATCTGTTCATTATGATTACTGCTTTGGTTGCTAGCATCTGTTTCCTGAAATCCTTTCTTAATGGGGTCTCAGTATGAGGATCTAGGCCAGTAAGGGCTTTAACTTTTATATACCTAGGTATAATATTTATATAGATTTATATATCTTCGACTCCGATTTCGTGAAATATGAAGTACCAACAATGTGTAGTTGTAAAGTAAGTTTTGACTGTCTCTGTGGCGCGGTGGGAGTGTATCCGACTGCTACGCAAGAGGTCGTGGGTTCGATCCCCACCCAGGATAAAACTTTGTGTGATGAGCACGATGGTTTATTCTGTGTCTGGGTGTTATTTATCTATAATATGTATGTATTTAGAAATATATAAGTATGTTTATCAGTTGTCTGGTTTCCATAGTACAAGCTCTGCTTAGTTTGGGATCAGATAGCGTTGTGTGAGTTGTCCCAAGATATTATATTATATATTATAGTAAGGGCTTGTACTATTTTTCAATTTTTGTTGTAAAATTCTCATATTGCCAGTAAATAGCGTTCGGTTTGATTACAAACTGAACGCTATTTTAGCAGACGGTACGGCGCGACCTTAGCCGCAAATCACGCTCATCAAGAATGTTATTTGATGAATTTTATATTCAGTATCCGGCTTACAATAATGTGCGTTCTTATACATATTAATTTATTTACTAACTAATTTATATTACAACCTTTATTTGTAGGTACTTGTTGGTAGTGACGTTAGCGGAAATACACCGGATTTGAGTTAAACCTATGAGGACGAATTATCTTATGAGAACTGGTTCATATCGGCCCACCCCGGACATTCAATAAAATGAATAAAACAAACGCATCCTAATAACCTATTAGGCATATCTACACACATAGTTTCAACTATTGAACGGAAAACAGAAAAGGAAAGATCTGACGATAGGAACTTATGACGTCATAGGTTAGCTATTCCATACACATTTATATCCATAGAGCTTTTCGTTTTGACATTTCATAAAAAGAGACTGATTTCATGTGACAGTCAACCTCCCTATTAAGCGGGAATTGGGTCGCTTTTTGTAGGTACTTCAGTACTCATTTTAATACTGTTATGTGAGTAAAATACGTAGTAGTATTTCCATATCTAATATTATTTTCTCAGGAGGAAATAAACGTGAGTAATTTTATTGTACCCGTTTATAGAATTAATTTCCCATAAGTAAAAGTTTACATCAATTTGAAATTTAAATAATGGGAAATATGATTGCTAATTTATTTAAAGGACATCATGTTCAAGGTCTTCTTAATCAAAGATTACGGATCAGCGGCTTAATGATTGAAACCTGTTATCAAACGAATTGATAACTGGTTTTGAATTTTGACATTAAATATTCCATAACAATTTGATAATGTTCGTCAATCGGCATGGGTTCTTTACGTCATAGAAAACAAAAGCAGATAGACAATTTTAAAATCAATTTATTTTAGATCAACTAGTACAAGACTTTAAGGAGTGAGAATATTCTCAAAAAATAATATGCCTTTAATGTGTACAAAAAAGATGGCCGAAATTAATAGTAAGTGATTTTATCAACAGCTTAAAGCTGTATTCGAATTAAAATAACACATGCAACTATTATTAAAATAACAATGCAACGAATATCTCACTCTAAAATCGGAAAAAAAAATGTATTGTAATTGTCTTTCTAGCGGCAAAAAAGTACCCACTTATATATAAACCTATTTTGATGTAAAATATATCTATAACTCAATCAACTCGTAATCAGTCGCTAGGTTAAAATCCGACCCATAGCGGACATTCTGTCCTTTCAGTTGCTCACCTCGATCGAAACAGCTATTTTTTTAACCGTCTCTTGATTAGGGAAAATAACATATTATTATGTATCTACAATCAACTTGTATTTCGCTTCTAAATATTAGGTGATGTATTATAGCAAGAGGCGAGAACGCGTAGGCGCTATGTGGTTAATTACCCCACGCACTGTTTCAATAGACCCCGATAAAGGGACGATTGAAAGATTTACCAGGGTTTACTAAATAGCTTCTGCCTAAATTCAGTGCATATATCAAGCAATTATTAGTTTTGTCATGTAACTTGCCTATAATTAAAACCTATCAAAGCAGATGGGATATGAAAATAGTCATACTTACTTGCAATTTTCTCAAAAATGTTTTACACTGTAGTTTTTTGTGAGGGCAGCACTAGGCTTACTCTGCCCCTGTTGCCAGGTGATGTAGTAACGATAGCTATTTTTTTTTTTTAGACATTATGCATAATTTGCATTCTATAAATTTGCAATTTCTGCTATGAACTTCTCTTCCGTAGAAATAAAATATGTAAGTAGGTGCAGTAGATAAACTTTTTGACAGACAATTAACCCTTATACCTATACACAAATACCAAGTAATAAAATAACTAATCAACACTATCCGTGCACTACACATGTCTAGATGTGTTATCTATTAGAAAAATATTATTTAATACACATTTAAAAAAATGAGGGTATAAGCTGATTCCCTTTAAACAACTGTCTTACAAATGATTACCTACTTAGTAGATAACTTCGCGAGCCCTTCTAAAGCACCGCTTTTTGCTAGTAAATATTAGGTACCTACCACACGTAACACACATACCTACACATAAATATATATTTAAACTCATGTACACATTATAATTATATTTATTAAGTTACTAACATCATGATAATAAAGTAAGAACACCTACATAAAAACTTCTAAATTTTATAAGTAAGTACCAGCAACCATAGAGCACATAGATTGATGACCCGCTAACCAAAATTTATAACCTACTTTAGAAACATTATACTCTTTAAATTCAACTTGAACGCCTTCAAACGCTGCGGTATGCATATAAGATCTCTGTATATGTTTACATTACGTAAGGTTTAGGTACCTACTAAAGAGGTTTCGAATAAAACATTGACTTAACTATAATTAACCTGTCGAGCTTACAATCACTTATATTTTATTTCTCTATTTTGATATCACAAATCACAAGTTAAGGTCGTTTTGTAAACGGAATACCGTAGTTAATTTCCTTAATAATGTAATCACTTGAATTAATTTAGCATGTATGGATTACGAAGGTATCGGCATTAGAGGTTAATTATCCTCTACAAAATGGAACGCACACGCAATTTTCAGCTAAATAATTTTAAGGATTCTTAATCACGTTGTGTGAGCGAAGTCGCTACGCCAAGTTTAACCCATAAACGTAGAGACCAGGGGGTCAATTCACATATTTAAAGCAGTGCAGTTGCAGTTCAGTTGAAAAAGAAAAGATAGATTTATTCGTTGCATTACATTAAGTTACATAAAATGTTGTGCCTCGCGGTTGCAATGAATGTCCAGTTCAGCATAAGCTAGACTTAAGAGCCTGGCGCTGGTTTTCAACTGGAACCCAGCGAAACGTGTTCGTGTGTGTGTGTGTGTGTGTGTGTGTGTGTGTGTGTTGCAGTTAAGTTTCGATTATAACGAGCATTTTTGTATTCTTGTAACTTTGGGATCGATCTCAAATACGCTTGCGTCAAGTATGCGTCTCGAGAGCGCAATAACGACATTCTAGTACGGTGGTCAAGCGTTTTTAAGATTGATCCCAAAGTTACAAGAATACGAAAATGGCCGTTTTAATCGAAACTTAACTGCAACCGCACAGCTTTAAATACGTTAATTGACCCACAGGACTGCGCCATAACCTCACAAAATTGACCACCTCTAGAAAGAGACAACGTTACTTTGTGGACAATGCCTGTCAAAGGCCGCACGAGTTTTTTCTCTCTTTCACGCTTTGCAGTCAATTTTTACTTTTTAATTGAAAGGGTTGGCGCAATCCTGGTCAATACCTCAATGGTTTAACCCTACCATTATACGTAAATCATTATTACGTTTTTTATAAATAACATCCGTGTAATCTTTTAACGTCCATTTTTATAAATCCGTTTTTCATAACGTTAAATGAAATGTCGTTCTGACATTATGAAGCGCATCTTGAAAGTAAGTTTTGGTCTTGCCAAATGCTCACCGTGCGAACGTAAATAAGGCTCTTGAGTCAATGACGATTTACATCCTCATTGTCTTGAGTGGTTTATTGTGAAGTTAATACAATTGCAATCTAAATAGAAAGTTGAACGAACGGCCAAAGAACTTATTTACCTTCAAATATTCAACGTAATTACGATATGAAATCAATAATTTAATGAATATTAAGTACCTATGCTTCACTTCATAATTTGCCCTTTTGACGAAACTTATAATCAATTCATATTAATATCGATAGGCTTTTTAATATCTATAATTATTGCCAATTTTCATTTAAGCAGAATTTTAAACCAAGCACAGTTACAAATATTATTTTAAATTTTGACGTTGTTACTCTGTAATTAGTTTTAATTTTAAGTCCTTGTTTGTGTTTGAAGACTAAAAAAACGGGCAAGTGCGTGTCGGGCCACGCACAATGTTGGGTTCCGTAGTCCCCCATCCGAATAATGCGGCTTAGAAGAGGTTCTTCTGTTAATCCAATAATTAAAGATAGTAAAACTACTAATATTAAAATTAAATGTTATTATTTCTTACTTAAATTGAACTGGTCATTCGCTGGTATAAATACTATATAGTTAGTACTTTAACTAAATGACTGAAATAAGCAGCAGTCTCTGGTTTTATTATAATCAAGTAAACAAAGCAGTACCTATCTTTAACCAAATTATAGACAAGATTCTGAGCGAACTCTGAATAACCTCTTAGAGTTAATCTCTACACTTGTTCCTACCAATTTAAAACATTTAATTGGATATTTTAATTAAAAACAAGTTTTACGGTTTCGCAATCAAGTTGCAAAGTTCTAGTTTAACTAGAATAGCGGTCTTTAGAGTCGAATCATACGTCCTTGATTTACCTATCTAATAATACATGAAGCAAAAGGGTTATACCCCTTTTAACGAGAATTGCACTATACTAGTATTATAAAGAGGTAAGATTTTATTGTTTGTTTGTATTGAATAGGCTCCGAAACTATTGGACGGATTTGAAAAATTCTTTTATCGTTGTGAAGCTACACTAACTCCGGTTAACATAAGCTATTTTTTATCCCTGTATTACCACGGGAACGGGAACTACGCGGGTGAAACCGCGAGGCGTCCGCTAGTAGTTTATATAGAGAATGAGTACGGAATACTAACAATAAAAAATATAAATATACATATATAAATATATCAATTAATTATGGTCGAATTATGAACACAAGCGACCACTAGTAAGTATTTATTTGATGAAACCCCAATGTTTAGGACTGTATTGGATCTCGATTTCAATTAAGTATATAATATTACTAGCTGTCCCGCGCAACTTCGTCTGCGTAAATTTTGCCCGTTTTTGAAATATTTCTCATTGCTGCTCCGCTCCTATTAGTTGTAGCGCGATGTTATATAGCCTATAGCCTTCCTCGATAATTGGGCTATCCAAAAAAAAAGATTTTTTTCAAATCGGACCAGTAGTTCCTGAGATTAGCGCGTTTAAACAAACAAACAAACAAACTCTTCCGCTTTATAATATTAGTATAGATATATATCTAATATCTATTCTATATAGTTCAAACGTATACCAATTCAAACATACTTTGAACAGGTTCTTGTTACCAAAAGATGTTGTAATCCTATGGCACATTGTGCTAAAATAACTTTAGATTTTCAGCTGGCCTGCCATACAAAGTTAAGAACTATGTATTGTATTTAAACTCTTTGTTATGACATCATACCAATCGATAAATTATTTGATATTACCTGCACAACCAGTGTTTCTTAAGCGGAGGCAAACCGGGACCGGGTCACGAAAATAAAATACCGGGTCGCAGCATTGTCTAATTGTTTACAATCAATCTTAAAGTAGGTAAAAACGTGCTATGAAACGCGCTTGAAAATTTTCTCCATATACACTAGGAGTAGAGATCGCGACTTGGTAAACGTAAGTTAGGATGACCCCTATCCAGATGGACCGACGACATCTAGAAGGCCGCTGGTATAGACTGGATGCGGAATGCGGAGGACTGATGTTGTGGCATAAATTAGGAAAGGCCAGCAGTGGACCAATACCAATGATGCTAACAAGGAGAATAGAATGTTGTGATTGGTCACAATTGGCAAACATGAATAAAACCGGTCCAGGGCATAATAATCTTTGGGAAACGCTGACCTACGCTATAAAACCCCACTACGCTTAAAGCAAAGCCACAAACGACCCACGCACAATACAAATACCTGCAACAGAACTGATATTAAGAAAATGACAAGACATTGTCCTTTGAACAAATAAATACAAAACCTTTGTACTAAACTAATAGGGTACAAAAGTGAACGATATTATTGTTAGCGACCAACTTGATGTAGTTACGTCACACATTGCAGCGCCTGCGCCGGCGTCGTAGCAGAACGGTTAGTTTTGCGACATCGCTTATTAACCCCCTTCGAAACGGTCTTCCTGCACAATACACATACTGTTGAACATACTACTAATTTATAAACCGAAAGTTAGTGAGGATTCTGGGGGCTATACAAGGTACATTAACGTCTAGTCTCAATAATTAAACTATCGATGGATTTGGCTACTAGAGGTATATATTTGACATAAGCTCCATACAAAATATGTCAAAATTCTACCTCTAGTAGGCAAATCCATCGATAGGTATATTATTGAGACCGGCCGTTAATCGTTCGCAAAAAACAAAATGTCTATGGTTTCCGACGCAATTTTTATACTACAATACTTTCCATTAACGACATCGCTATTGGAATGTGACTTTGTCTATGCCTCCAGAAAATTGATTTAAGTTGTAGGTATACCTATTGCTCGTTCACGCAAAAACTATCTACAAAACCAATTTTGATTAAACTTTACGGTAATATAGTAACTATAAACATCAAAAGAGCAAAAACTATAAAAAAATGGTTGTCTGTAAAGTCGGTTTACGGACGATAATTTTACGTGATGACGTCATATGAAAATATTGATGACATTGTAGTAAACAACTATGCCTGTAACAGCTTTTAGTTCCAATTGTCATGTCGCTGCAACGCACATGTAAACATCGCTAACAGACACAGAATCTCGGACCACTGTATGCCGATGGTGTTCTGAGTGATGTGTACTTTGCTGGACTGAAGAAGACACATAAGTTTTCCTTTTGTAGGTTACTCTCGCTCAGCGTTGTGTGGTCGAAGCGACAACTTCAAGCCATAGTCTTGCGAGTTCGATCCCTTATGAAACAGAAGTATAAATAAGATATTCTAAAAAAATGTATATAAAGAAAGATATTCTCCTTAAGATTATTCTCAGTATATAAACGTAGATAATTAAGTAATTATATTAGTTTTTGTAAACAAACTAACATCTACTATTATATGGTTAATGAACCTAGGTTCATTAAGCTCTATTAAGATTTTGTTTGATACCTACTTCGTTCTATGCCACGATTGTTGAAATGTTGGTTATAAATGTATTTAAAAAGACTGTTTGATGAAGCCCAATAAACCTGTCTCGCGAAAATAATATAATAATAATAATATCTTGAAACAACTCACACAACGCTAGCAGATCCCACACTAAGCAGAGAGAGGGGAACCAAACAACTGATAAACATACTTATATATTGCTAAATACATACATATTATAAATAAATAACACCCAGACACAGAATAAACCATCGTGCTCATCACACAAAGTTTTATCCTGAGTGGGAATCGAACCCACGACCTCCTTCTTAGCCGTCAGGGCCACTAACCACTAGACCAACAGGCCAGAATACGTAGGTAATAAATTAAGTCAGACAATATGTAACTTATTTCTAAGTTACAATAACTTAATAAAATTATGTTTGGCAACTGACAATGGCGATAAGTAATCATTTTATAGCAATACTAGCTGCCCGCGCAACTTCTTCTGCGTAAATTTTCCCTATTTTTCATTGCTGCTCCGCTTCTATTGTTCGCAGCGTGATTAACCTTCCTCGATAAATGGGCTATCCAACCAAGTAGTTCCTGAGATTATCCCGTTCAAAGTAACAAACAAACTCTTCAGCTTTATAATATTAGTATAGATTCAAGTGTGGCACGACCCTAATTCAAAAATAAATGTAGGTATCTACCTACAGGTAACACTTTGGTGCTAATTTGTTCGTCAAGAGGACAAGGCTCTTCACAATAAAACCGTCTAGAAAGTAGCCCAGGTATTGTTTTCAGTCATTCGACGATGTTGGCAAACGTTCTCTTTGTGCAATATAACTTGGTTAAAAAACTTATTTTTAATGTTTGGATGCACGGTGACTCGAACGTTGTTTGTACAAAGAAAGGCAGGTCAACGGCTCCGAAGGCTTTATATGCTTTGACCTCAATTAGTCATTCATAACCTGTCGGTATACATGTGGAATAATTGTGAAAATGCGAAATGCTTTTACGTTCTTAGTACCTAAGTAGTAAATTTTGGGGTCGACTTCTGACTTCTTTCTTTAATTGGGTAGTGGAATGATTGGCATTACATTACTACAATCTTAACGGGTAAAGTCTTCAAATTACCTCCTCGTCACGTACATACCACAGGACATACATGATGAGAAGGTGTTGTGAATCATCATCCTCCTGCCGTTATCCATACTTTCCTGTCAGACAGGTGCTCTCGCCCGTGCTGATGCGACCTTGACCGAATCAAGGGTTGCTGTGCCTGCACGCCGTAATCGAATAAATCGTTGCGCGTGTTTTTTGAATTCTGAAAATGTTGATCTAATTTTCATAATCGCGGTTTTGAACGCGCAATGACGTAATTTCGACGTCAATCTTTCGATTACTGCAATTTTGCATGGATTTGCCTTTAAGCAACTTGTCTGGGGGTGCAGACGCTAATTTCTATTCTTCCTGTAAACCTATGCGATTAAGGTTATATTTTAGTAGCTGATATGATGACAACTTCGTATGCGTAAATTTTTCCCGTTTTTGCAACATTTTTCATTGCTGCTCAGTTCCTTTTGGTCGTAGATGATGTTATATAAACTATAGCCTTCCTCGATAAATGGGCTATCCAACAGTAAAAGATTTTTTCAAATTCGGACGCATAGTTCTTGAGATTGTTGCGCTCAAACAAACAAACTCTTCAGATTTCTAATATTAGTATAGATAAGTAGGTACTTAAGTTTTAAAAGAAAACTAAGCTGCAAAACGCATGACCACACAATAAAAATGTTTTATTAGCTGTTTTACTGCATATAAGTATGGCATAAACATTTATTTAACTCTTGTTACAACATCATATTGGGTTTAACTTCGTTTCAAGAAGGATCTCGCCGTCTTCTAGGTGAGTTTGTATTATTTAATGTAGTGTAATAAATTTTATACTTTACTTGCTGAACCCGGCTACATTTCGCTGTGACTTTTTGGACCAGGAACCTTCGCTAGCGTACACAAAATATGATCAATGGTTTTGGAACGGATAGAGGGATAAGAACAAACATTATTTTTATTCATAGCGATAGACAGATTATACACAAGCTTAATGTATAATCGCGGTAAAATGTTTCCTAAGATCCTTTCAACTTTAACCGCGAAAATTAAACACAAAATTAGAATGACAATTTTAGAACTAACTAAAAACATTTATAGGTAGGTACATCAACCCATATGATGTCCCACTGCTGGGCACAGGTCTCCCCTGTAGAACCTACTTATTTATACCCTGGGGATAATTGCCATATTCGCCACGCTTGGCGAGCGGGCTTAGTCGATTTACAAGACGTTATCACGTCAAAAAAAATTAAAGATAGGTAATAAGCGGAAACGTTAGGTGGTACGAATATGGTGTAACAGAGTTATAGCAATATTGTTGTAACCGACACACATAACCGCAGCTTGCTTTACATGCTCATCGTTGTATCTAATACACTCTACAATATAAGTTACTTAACGAATTCTATACTTTAACTTCAAAACGTTATATTTCGAGAAATAAATAAATTAAACAAAAAAAAAAAGAATAATTAATGATTATTAATTGTATATCTTTATTTATAGAATTAAAAACAAACACTGTCAATCTTTATTTTATTTTTATTAAGCGTTTCATTGATACTATTACAAGGTCGGCGTGTGCATAAAACATCTCTAGCACGTGAGATAAAGAGTTGAGTATCTTCAAAACAGCTGGACAGATTTTCAGCAAATCCAGGCAAAATTGTAGTCTTCTTGTTCTAACAGTCTCTGAACTAAGCTGCGGAAGGTAATGGCGAAACTTTAAGGATTCCGTTTTGCAATTATAGCTAAAAAATATCAAGCACATCGCCGAATGCATATTTCGCTAGCTTACTCCTAAGTGTTTTATGAGTTAGGATCACAGACTTACAACATAGAGGTGGTTAGGATAACGTTTTATACAATAAAACCTTCCCAGAAACATACGCAGTCACGCATACGAATAGCGAAAGCCCCTCTAACGGGTACATACATACGATACATCTATACTAATATTATAAAGCTGAAGAGTTTGTTTGTTTGTTAAAACCCGGTAATCTCAGGAACTACTGGTCCGAATTAAAAAAAATCGAAAAAAAATTTCTGTCAGGTAGCCCATTTATCGAGGAAGGCTATAGGCTATATAACACCACGCTACGACTAATAGGAGCGGTGCAGCAATGAAAAATGTTTCAAAAACGGAGAAAAACAGAGAACCATTTTTTTTTAATCGGTTAAAAAAACATAAAAGAAACGTTGCAAGGAGATTTCTTTACAAGTATTTTTCATCGTTATCTATACTCTCCGCTTTCTCCTCTGGCGTTAGTAATATTTTATGTACCTAGTTGGTTTATATAATAAACTGTCTGTCACCCGCGTTGGTCATATAACCGTCACGCATTTCTTTATCAGATCTGAATAGTATTTGCAACGTCATCTTAGTAAAACCGACCCAAAAATATCTCAACAGTGTACATAGGAAATGGTACCGTAACTTACATCACGAATAAATAATAGCTATAAAAATGCCACAAGTTTATTGTCTAGCTGTGCCCGCGACATTGTTTGCGTGATGTCGCTGTGCTGCTCACTCTCTTGGCGATGCTTATAATAAAAACACTTTATTTTTCTTATAAGCACCGTATGACTTTCATACGCATTTAGAAAAAAGCTGTTATTTTGTCAAATACAAACAGACACTTCAATTTTATTTATTTGTATAGAGGACATGGCGTGTAAAGTCATAGGTCAAAACTTGGCAAGACCACTTTCCTACCCGCAGGCGTAGATAAAGACAAAATTATTCTATCCATATGAAAGTTTAAAATTGCAAATTGTTTCATAATAAATTACGAACCTCTAATTTAGACGAACTAGATCGGAGCTCAGGCGGCAGGCCACATATTAAGAGGACCAAACAAAATACCAACTGGTGCGCCAGAAATAAAAAAAAAACGAGGAAGACAGTACACTCCTGTATTGTCTTCTCTATAGGATGAGATAAGAAACACAGCAGGAAAGATATGGCCACGTGTGGCACAGGATAGAATGGAATGGAAAAAGTCTGGGGAGGCCTTATGCCAAATCTTTGATTTTGACTTTGATCAATTATCATATGACTTCACTGCCGATGTCAAAACATGTGCTTAAAAAAATTGTTTGAATAAAGGCTATTATTAATATTATTATTAGATCGCAGCTATTTTTACTCGAGTGCGTCTGAACGAGGGTATTGTTCGAGTGCATCCATTTTTTTGGAACGCTCTACAA
Organism: Herminia tarsipennalis; assembly: GCA_945859575.2. Taxonomy (NCBI): domain Eukaryota; kingdom Metazoa; phylum Arthropoda; class Insecta; order Lepidoptera; family Erebidae; genus Herminia; species Herminia tarsipennalis. The sequence continues at coordinate 17,185,966 of OX243840.2, forward strand.
CCCAAAAGCCTTGACGGATTTCATTATGTGAGGTGTCGTTGGATTTGCCTCGGACAAATCGGATTAGTAGTTCCTGACTTCCAGATATTAGCGCGTTCAAACAAAAAATCTGTCTCTCTGTCTCTTTATAATATTACTAGCTTATCAGCGCAACTTCGCCTGTGTCAATTTTCCCCGTATTTACAACATTTATCAGTCATTTATCAGTGCTCCGCACCTTTTGGTCGTATCGTGATGTTATAAGCTTTCCTCGATAAATGGGCTATCCAACAGTGAAATATTTTTTCTAATCAGTCCAGTAGTTTTGGAGCGTATTCAATGCAAACAAACAATCAAATCTTACCTCTTTATAATATTATAAGTATAGATATAGATAAATATAAATAAAGAGAGAAAAAGTGAAAACTAAAAGCGTAAGTTTAAAAAAAATCATTAAATATGTTTTTAATATTTTATTTGATGTATAATGAACAGATGCAATTTGTCGATAGAAAGTGACACGGACTCATGCATGCGATCAACGCTCAGTAAACACGCGACGAGGTGCATTGCTCTATCACCATTAGAAAGAATTAGCTTTAGCCCGCGGTTCTGCACGAGTGAATCTTGTTTCTCCATACACCCTTTGGATTCCAGTTTCACCCCCTTAGAGGGTGAATTTCAGAAATCCTTTTTTTGTGATGTGATTCTGATGCATGCCTTTCAACGCAATCCGTTCAGTTGTTTGAGCTGTGTATTCATGGGCGGATCCAGCATTTTATTCTTGAGGGGATACGAGAGGCAAATTGCAGTACGGGCGGGTGGGAAGGCATTTCGTTTCATTAGACATCGGCCAAGTGTGAGTCGCATGCACTACGGGGGAAGGTACATTTCGTTTCGAAATGCAATACAAAAAAATAATTACACATAACAATCGTCTCGGAGGGGTGGCGGGAGGGGGGATTTTTGTCCATGAACCATGTCTAATGTGTCGCTTATGCGTATGAAGTCGCAGTCGTATGAAGTTACGAGTACATTCACTACTCTTATTATTTTGTACACCGGTGGTCTACTACGGACGCTTACAAAATGTAAACGAGTTCTTATTGGCATAGATATTGTATAATTGGCTTATTTAGTCAGTATCAATTAATAAGAATCTTTAACTCCCTATGTCAATGCAAATCAGGCTTGATAAAATCAAACAGGGAAAGTTTTTCAAAATAAATCAAACGTTTTCTCTCTTTTTTCTCAAGTATCGTAATAAACGAATTTTCTTTTAATTACTTATCATTTAATTGCCCATCAATCACAATCATAAATAAAACTATACTAAATCAAGTGAAACCGCTTCATCACAAGCTTAAACGGATGTACCGAAGAAAATAAGAAAATTCTAGGAAAACTGTTCAAGCAAATCAGGTTAAACTAGAAATATTCATGGGAAATGCCAAGATCGATGATAAATATGAAAGTTCCGTATCATATACATAATGTAATAAGATACCGCGAGTTTATAATCTGGCGTGCAACATAATTGCAACTCAGCCTTTCATTAAAGTCTGCACTAAGTAACAATTATTTTATTACTCTACTCTTGTTTGGCCAACCAGCTCGATATCTCTATATTAATTTGAAAAATAAAATGTTGTTTTACCGTTTATAAAATGACGAAATAAAAAATTAAGATTTAGAGGCTGTGCGTGATTAAGTACATGTACGCTGAATAACATGGCATATTACGCATAATTATTTTAGTTTCATAATTTGGCATAGGTAGGTAACCGTTTCAAGGAAAACGTACGAACTTGCGACTAAAAGGAAAACCTAAAAGAGCATATTGAAGCCCATATTTAGAAAAGGACACATTGAATATAGGGCTGTGTGTGTGGCATGATAATCGTCACCAATTAGAGTTACGGAAGTGATGGTTGTTTAAGGAAAGTCCAATGGTGTGGAGCCTTGGCCATCGTGAACAACCTCGTGTGATCTATTTGCCTCGACTCTACGACCCAGCCTTGAGGCGACCTCGCTCAACTCTCGACTCACGCGTTAGAAAATTTGGCACAGAATTTACTCTAGAAAACGCTACAGACAAATCTAATGTTTTAGACAGTCACGAACATACTGACAATTCAGCACACATCTAACTATTTTATGTTCAGTTAAGCGACAGTTTCGTATACAGAATTTTATTAAGGTTTCCGTACATCTAATTACAATTTTATTTACAACTTTATTAGGGGACGTTGACATGATCACAGTTAAGACATTTCACTGGACGCCGACATTACAAATTTATATATTTACATTGCTTAATTTAATAGGCTTGGTATCCGCCACTAAAACCACCCTAGCCACCTAGGGCAACTTGGGCAGATTGGCTGTCTTAGCGCATCGGCCCTGTTTGGGCGCCTTGTCCGGGAGAAAAACCACTTTAACCGCCGTTTCCAATTTGGCTTGGCCTCCTTGTGGCATGCCTCGCATTCCATTGGGCATTTTGTAACCACCACCGAAGTTACTCCCTCCTGGGAAGGAGTTTTGCAGTCCCGGCATGTAGAAGCCGTCACCGAAGTTTCCTGGTGCACCGCTAAAACCTCCTGGCACACCGCCAAAGCCCTGACCGACACTCATACCTCCATTAACTCCTTCAAAGCCGTTATACATTTTAGGAAAATAATTTCTAGTTTTCATGGGAATACTAAGAAAAATTACCACTGCTTTCGACTTATTGTTTTAATTAAAAAAAATATTTTGTACGAGAGATTTGCCTAATGAATTTAGAAATGAAACTGAAATGAAATATTGTAAAGTATTGATTGGAGACAGTGACTTAGCAGCGTCTCAGTAGATGAAATGAAAAACGATCGATTCATAACTCTCTGTGCCTTAGAGAAGACGTTAAGCCGTCGGTCTTGCGCCTAATCTCTCTCCGATCGAATTTAGATTTTCACCCCATTGGACAGTGAGAGTGATAGAAAATGCTTATGAGTCTAGTCACGTGTGTGTGATCTATAATATTTCGTCCGAAACGGTTAGGAGACCATTACAAATTCACAACTCACCTCATGACATTGAAGTAAATTCCTGTCTGATTTTCTGATTAGTGAGCATACCATGTACACACAGATCAATATTTAGGTAGCTACTATCCAAAACACAGTATTGAAATATTGGATTAAATACGGGAGATTAAAACGAGACGCAACAAAGTGATTACAACAATTTTACAACCATTTCATGTATGAAAAAACTTAAGCGTGTGTTTTGGCAATTAAAGGTGTAAATTATGATTAGATTTTTATAACCTGTAAGTAACATGTTTGACCCTGAAAGTAACTATCTCTTATATTTTAATGTGTATTGCGTTACTGCCTGTAGATTACCTGTTAAATGCCCTTGTGTATGCAATAGTCTTAACTTGTCAAGATAAATTGCTTTATTTTTAAGCAGCTTCTCTTCTTGTCAAAACTTAGTCTAACTTAAATTGAGAATGATGAATAGATAGTGTTTTGATTATCATCCACGTTATGTTTAAAGAATATGTGGTAGTTGTAAATTAAACCAGCTTCAAGCATTTAGGTACGTGAGTTTAATGGGATTGTTTGAATTTGTTATTTGTAGGTACCAAATACTATTATATTTACAATGGAATTTTCAAAATTAACAATGGGCACAAGGAAAGAGAAAAGAAAATCAATAAAAATACTTGAGAATTTTAACTAGATACCCTAGGTAAATACGTTAAATTAATAGCATTCTATTTTTTTTTTCTGTCATAAGGTGGCCAAAGGAATTGTCCATTCTTCCAAGATTGAGTAGTTTTCCTATTGTTTTTTTCTTCTGGAAGATTCTGTTCTAACATACCACTAACAATCAGCCGAGTTTGGAATTGTTTAAATTGTATTGTTTCATTTCTTTAAACGTTGCGGTTTTATTCTCTGTCTTCTAAAGCGTCTTTTGACATGCAAAATTGCGCGCAGATTTATGGCTTTTGCACATTATATTATATTCTATTATTATATACCCGTCAATCGGTTACAATAGGTACTTGTGTAAGTATCCGATTGCATACCTTTAAATCTGATTTTTTAAGCATTTACATCCAACCTTCTTTGCTCTTCTTTATATGCCTTATAACATTTCCAATGATGGGATACAAATCTCCACCACAAAATACAGAGAGTAAGGATGAAATCTTCATATAATGAACGCTCTCGTGTCTCTACGAGTAGGTGTGCGCTGCCGAGCGCAATATCTATGAGGATGCCTTTCTGTACTCTCGGCATTTTGTGTCTTCTCTCTAAGGAATACGCAATCTACCTTTGTATCCAGTTCAGTTTGGGGAATGTCCATATTGTCCTGTAAACGAATCATAATTGTTGGATACCTTTCAAATACACGTATAATGAAATAATTTATTTCTATTTATCAATACGGCCTTATAACGCTTCAGTAGTTTCAATAGCTGAAACATGCGCAATATCTTGCAAGGTATGTTAATGTTCAATTGAAATTGTTATTTATGCTCCATTATATACAGGCTCACCCGGTGAACTTTGCACCATCAAAAATTGTCGGGTCCCCTTAGGTTTTTGCCAGTATTAGTATCATATCCAGAACTTTGGGGGGGAGGGGCAACAATTGACTCGATTGGTCAAGTGTGAGTCGCTCGCATGACTGGGGGAGGGGGGGGTGCATTTGATTCAACACCGGTATACCATATCCACCACCACCAAGGGAGGGCAATTGCCTGCCTAAACACTCCGATCCAGTGTTAAAATTCCTAAATTCTCCAAAAAAGGTCATTTAATCGAGTCTGGGGGGGCAATTACCCCCAATAGGATCAAATCGGTCTAGCCATTTTCGAGATTTTGCAAGACTAATGAATAGCAATTGATTTTAATATTTAGGTAGATTAAAAGTCAAATAATTTAATGATATGCTTAACTTAAAAGCTGCTTACTGCATTGAGGTCAAATTCCCCAACAGCTTCTTAAAAATAATAGGCTTTATTTTGAAACCAGATATTTACTATAGGCACAGGGTTATAACGACCAAGGTGACCAATGGCAGTATTTTTTATGATTCCCAGATTTTCGAGGTCTTCCAGCGCCGAATGTGACGAAATGGAAGTTCAGTTATATTTGTCAGACCACGACGCTTTTTATGCACTAGGTACAACATTTTTTTAATCAGTCGCAAACACTTATTTTGGTAAGACTATTGTCTTACCAAAATAAGAATTCGAAAATTGACAAAAAATAAATTTGTACTTAATAGGCTAATGAGCTACTTACACTGGCACTTCCCCCCTTTCCGTAACGTTGTCTACAAATCTATACTGATATTAAAAAGCTAAAGAGTTTGTTTGTTTGGCTGAAAACGATAAACTCAGGAACTACTGGCTCGAAGTTGGATAGCCCATTTATCGAGGAAGGCTATAGACTATAATTATAACATCACGCTACGACCAATAGGTTCGGAGCATCAATGAAAAAAGTTGCAAAAACGGGGAAATTGTAGCAAAGGAAGTTGCGTGAGTCACCTAGTTAGGTATATTAGTAATTTATTAACCTTGAAACTCTGATAACGATCTATACAAAAACAAAGACATAGAAGAAAAGATTGAAATGACACACAGCAGTGCCAATGGCAGTCTCATATTCCCCAAAGCACCTACAAATTTAAATAAATAAGTCTCTGATAGGCAGTACCTACCTACATTGTACCGAACTCCTTTTATAGCAAACTTAAAGTAAAATTAGCTTGTTCATCACCACTCCTAGTTGATGTAATCAGCATGCATTATCAGATCAGATAGCACGCGGCGTGCATCAATCATTTACTGCTTTCAAGGACTCGACGTTTTAGTAATCTGTGGCGCTATGGGAAAAGCCTTTGCTTACTAAGAACCACAGACATTCGCCACTGGAATATAATATGAGGACGTAGACCGATGTATAGCCTACTATCGCCTAGACTCTCGAAAGAACCTTTATCATATACAGAGGAAACAAGTACAAGACATATGACTTTGACGTGATGACGTCTTATACTTAAATCGATGAGCGGCTGCAAGTACGAAAAAGGGTCACGTTCCGCCTGCTGATAGGCTGATAGTATCAGCGAATGGGGATTGCAGTGACATGCCATGCAATTGGAACTAAAGCTGTCACAGCATGCAATCATGCTTGTTTTTTACAATATCATCAATGTTTTCAAATGACGTTATCACGTAAAATTATAGTCCGTAAACCGACTACAGGCAACCATTTTTAGGGTTCCGCGTATTTGTATTTCTAATCGTGTAACGCGAAAACTTAGTAGGAATATCCTGAACTAGAAGAGCCAAAAACTGTGTCACAAAAGTCCGTTTCCAGCAGTGAACTATACCTAATAATATCGTTATGATTTGTTTGAGTATACAACAACAAATGGAAACAAACAACTTTAAACTATGCTTATGCGGTCAATCCTTAGAATTTTTAAGGACTTTATGACAATAAGCTACTTAATATGTTAATGAATTAAGTAGGAAAATTTATTAGTCTGCAATTATAGCAAGCCAAACAATATAACCTACAGTTTCACAGCAGGTCACAAGCGAATCAAAGAAGCGGATACGAATTTCAAAATCAACCTACAATCTAATACATTTTTAATTGCAATTGTTTGCTATTTGCGACACACACAAAGTAGGCTGTACGTACCAAAACATTGCAGAACATTGTCTTATATATTTAAATATTCTCCGAAAATGAGTTATATCATTTATCATTAAAATTCTCCGTGAGCACGCTATGTGGGTGACGATTAGGACACTGGCGACATTGCGTACGAACAACAGGTTTCTTAACTTCGCGTGCGTATAATTAGAAACGTGTACATTGAGCAGGGACACCCTTAGCCATTACTTTGGTTAAAAACAAGGCAAAGATGACCCTATGACCCTAATATTACATAATTCTGTTAATGTACCTATTATATTTGATAACTTGCTGTTTCTATATTACTAGCTAATAGAGACAATTTGCTTATTATCTTGTGAATTATAATTTATGACTGCACGGATGGTGCAACTGTTTAAGTGGTTGGTCCGACAATGTTTTGAGTATGGTCTCAATCAATCTGCAAAAAATTACCCATTAATTGTTATTCAGGGCCAGGATGCACTTTTGTGTTTATTATAACTCGACAATGTCATAAAGCTAGTTTCCCAGGGTCCTTAAACACTATCTTTTTTTTCGTTTTCGCGTCAAGCCCGCGCTTTTAACTGTCAAAATCTTGTCATAATGGTTTATTTAGAGCTGCGCTTAGAAATGCATAATGTGTCAATACACATTATGCATTTCTAAGCGCAGCAATGCGGACATCTTTCAGCGCACAGATGCATGCGCCAGATCGCGCGGGCTTGCGAACATAGTGAATCCTTTGGAACATAATCAGATAACTTTTTATCTCACATGGAGTTTCTTATGTATTCGTGTAGTTGCTGCAATAAAATGTATAGGTGAAAATTGAGTTTCTAATTTTCAGTACCTACATTTATATCGTGGCTGTGAGCTAAGATAGGCCGCAATGTATCATATATCCATAAGGATCTATCCTACATCTTGTTTCCATTTATACAGAGTGATTTGTAATATACTAAAAACCTTCCGCTCGTGGCTTCTTTAAGTAACTTTGTAATATCAGTTTAGAAAAATATAAATGTAATATTTTAACCCTTATTCACCTACCATCTGTTTTTTTAGTTATGACCTTAACCACCTACACTATTTTACTGGATACAATTCGTTGTTTATTGTGAGGTTTAGGCCTTAAACCTGACATAAAACAATTATTTTACTACGGGGTCTCATAGACCTCAGAGTAGAATAGGATTGGGAACGTCACTATTGTGTACAAAACGTCTAAATGAAAAAATTAAAAAAAAAATGTTGCATTACATTCATCCTTCAGGTAAAGCTAATAAAGCGTATTAAAAATAAATAAATACTGTTTATTTATATTTATTTTCTTCCATTTATAATTGTTTATTATATTAAGGATTTCAATTGTTCGCCTCGCTTACTAATACGTTTTGTAAATATAATTGTTTGTTATTAATTACAATATTAACAATATGCTAAACTGTTTAAACACTTATCTATGTCAATATTTTACTGACTCATTACCTACTAACCTATGTACTTTACCTTGTAGTCAGTATTATAATGAAGTACTAATTACATAGGCATGCGAAGTAGTAACCCCCGACGAACCTAAAAGGAAGCCTGTAAAAAGTTTTACGTGTGTAGCCGTGGTCTGATCTAGTGCAGGGCAAGCCGGGTAAATGCCTAGACCGGCAAAGTTGAAGGGCATGAAAATTCATGTCGCCAGACGGCTAGAAGGCAAAATTCTTCTTAAAAATTACTGTTTAGCACCTCGACAATAAATAATTTCGCCTAATGTCGTGCGAGGTATTTAGAAGGTTTCGGGTGAAATGATTTGATTCAAACTCCTCCCCTCCTCTCCCTGTCGTATGAGCGACTCACACTTGACCAATATTAGTGCCCTAAAATTGATCTCGCTCCAATATAAATCAACAACTTTCCATCTTTGGCAAAATGTGGTTTAGGCGGCAAATATTTGTTTGCCTTGAGCGGCTAAATGGCTGGGTCGGGCCCTGTGTGCAGCAGTGGCGTAGCTTGCCCTAAAGGGGAAACTACCTGTATCAAAATTTAGAAGGGGGTGAAAGTGGTATGAGTCGCTCGCACTCATTTACGATTGACTATAGATACTAACACCTGACTGCCCCAGTAGCCTGGGGGCCATAAATATGGGAAGATATATCTAAATACCAGCCATAAAACACATATTTCTGGGATGGCTTTAGAATATAAAAGTTCGCAGATTATAAGATTCCAGAGCTAAGTAAGTAAAAATTCCATTAATCGATAGTGTGCTAGATAAAAAAACCTTAATTTCACAACACGTGACACTTCCTTAGTCAGTTCATTGTTATTAATGTTAGGTAACTATCACATTAATGCCAAAAAAATAATTTGGCCTTACAAATTCAGGGGCAAACCGAATTTATTTTGAGGCAAATTATAATACGAATAGCTCTATTCGTATTATAATTAGTCCCAAAATAGATATAAAATAATAGATTCAACCAAATGAAGGACATAGTACCTAGGTCAGTGATAGCACGAAGGCAGAGCAGATAAAACCAGTTCACAATAATTTAATTAGCATTAAAAAGAGTACAAGCAACCAGTTGTATATTTCTGGTATAAAATGAAATATGCAACTAACAAATTCAAGTCAACAACCTCACTTTAAAAACCTAAACTGCTTGCAAGGCCAACATCTTTTCCTTTCGTGTAATTAACGCATTTAATATCGTAAATATCATTTACGTGTTGTACGAGGTATTTCGCCAGTAAAAATGGGACAAAACATAATCTTTGCAGGATTTATTTATTGTATCTTAGCCAAAGCCTGTATCTTTAAGAGGTATACAAATAAACTATCGCCCCGCCATAAGATGCATGGATATTTATTTAAAAAAACACTTCTTGTATAATTTAAGAGGTACTCTTTTGCGTAGTAGGTAACCAACATCCTTCTTGATCCATGTGTTATGATGAAAATACGTCAGGGACTGCCATTCGCTGACAAGTGACACGCCTAAAAAAAAATTTGATCAATTCAGGGCAGTAAATAGCCGACATCGGCCGATTTTCTTCGGTTTACCTCCTTGGGTTTTAAAAAAAGTTTTTTTTTTAGTTTGTTTTATATCGTGGTTATTTTGGCTTCACTCGCTGGTACTACGCGCTCCGTCTATGTTATTCTTTTAGTCTGAGATATAGAGATAGAAAACCATATGGCAATAAAGAAAGAAGAACAAATGATTGTTTGAGATTTTTTTTAACAAAATTAACGTTTTCACGAAAACTGACCAGACTTATCTTGTCTGTTATAAAAACTAATAGCTTAACCAAAGTATAGCGAGACTATCACTAATCGAACATTTCACATAAAATCTCGAATATATTGTGAACTACCTATTTGGTTTGACGTCCTATTATTTTTGAATAAAAGAATACTTTTTCTTTGATATAAACGAGTGAACAGAGATAAAATATTATTTGTAATAATAAGGTAAACTTTTGACTTGAAGAGAATTATATTCTTTACGGGGAAATCTTGAGTTTGATTCTCACATCCTATTCGGCGATCCTGAGGTAAATACCTACAGTTCTGGTACCAGCTCTCCTGGGAGCTCGTCTCTACCTACTTACATAATCATATTGATGGTCAAAACTAGAGTTTCAACTAGGTACATAAGATTTTTATTAATTTTTCAGCTGTTAGCCAATTCATGAGAAATTCGACATTACGAAACTGTCTCCGATTTATCATTAACGATTCGAAAATTACAATCGACCCGTGTCAAGGTGAAAACACTTTGACAATGACTTCTAACTGTAGGCAAGTAATTAATCAAGCAGTTTTCTATAAAAAAAAAGATAATGTACTTACCTACTTAGTAAAAAAATAGTAAAAATAATGCTAGCTGAAATCATAAATCCATTTGTGACAGGTCAGGGTTTCGCGCCCAAAATAGCGTCATAAGCGTCGTAAAAAGGTCGGATGTGCCTAAGTAACTATTACAGTCAATGTCATCTATAGTCTATGTCACGTAGGGCTCTTTAATGATGTAATCTCGATGTTGTATAAGAAAACTTATACAATACTGCGCATGAGACTACATTCCTAGTACGTGATCTCATTTCTCCATATACGCAGAAAATTATAGAAAGCGAATCAAATTGGTAACAACTCAATTCCTATGCAAAAAAAAAAATGGCAGGTTAAACTTTTTTATGTCATAACTAAAACTAGATTTTCCCGCGAATTTGCTTCAATTTCAATTATCTCTTGTACTCTCTCTCTGCTATGTGCATGAGTTCAATCTTTTTTGCAAATCAAACTCAGAGAGTTAGATACAATAAAGCATATATAAACCTAGACTTTCACTTTTAATCATAAATAGGATGAGTTCTTGAATAACATTTGCATTAGGCACATGTGTAGTCGTGTAATGCTAGTGCCGTTCACTTCAAACAATCGATTAATGCACACATGAATCGATTACTTGCGATTGCGATGCCAGATCTATGGACGCAATAGCTAAAATGGATACATCATTGCTTAACCTAACCCCAATCAATACTGGTACAATACAATAGTCCACTTGATTATTTAACTTCTTCATTCAAAAAGTTCCTGTACGTTGGGTACAGGAACTTTTCAAGCGATTGAAAGTTTCTTATAATTTCACACGTACTAAGAAGGGCAGGGCACATAAGCATTCTACTCGTCTTCTCGGCTTAACCCTGTGACCGCGACGATTTTCCTCCAATTAAGTAAATGCTGGTTTCCTCATCGCCGTAGCAGTGATATCATTATCGAAGGATAATCACAGGACAGTGTTCGTCAAACGTCAGTCAACTATCACATGACGTAAGTGCCGTTGACCGTTGAACACTTTCACGGCGCCACTGATACTACTCTAGTTCAAGTAAATGTAGAAATCGTAGGCATCTACTAGAAATTCCTTATTTTAGTACCTTGTAGTAATGTGCCGTGACTACGATATTTTAGTAAAAGCTTTAACATAGCATCACGGATTATTATCTTAAAGAGTTCGCTTTGAGTTACAGTTTAAAAATCTTTTGATATAAAATTGTTATATAAAGTAATCGAAATGAAATAATATGATCTTTAGCAATTATGAAATTGCGAACAATTCATTGAATTATGTCAGTCTTGAAGAAAATAAAAGATAAATGATGTAACATTGCCAGCTTCTTCTCGATTTAAGTTGCTTAAGATTCGAATACCATGCGTAGATATCTAAACAAAATACTAAGAAGTTGCCCTACGTATTTAAAGTAGTTTGTTGTTTGGATTTTTATGACCTGGTCGCGTCACGTCTTATTTTATTTGTATTTTTCACGATAAATGCGGAGCTGTAAAAATAGCGACATGTTAGTTTGCCGCCATTTTTACAACTCTCTTTAAAGTTGGTAGGTACTTAGTACATAAATGACATAGAACAGAGTGATTCCGACAATTAATAAAAATTTTAATATCTAGTCTAGTAGAGTAATTAATTGCCAAAAGCTAATATAAAACCTAATTAAAAACAACACAAACGTCAACTTTTCCTTGTAGATAAATCCGTCATTCGATACATTTGTTACAAATCGCTAGCTGATACAATACTATACTAATTTTTGGACAATAGTAACACAATACTCAATTCCACGAAACATCATGTCATCCGAACTTGTATTTTGGCATTACATTCTAGGTATACAATCGCGATTCACCTTCCATTGTGCGCTCGCGCAAGTGTAACGACCTCTTACATAAACAACTAATTACATTATAAAGCTATTATGCAAACTACCGTGTTTTCACTAAACTGTCCCTTTCGAACCCTTATGTAGAAACACATTAAGATAATAATTATGACTTCATTAGTAGGTACGTAAATTATGCAGACAATGAATCATTTTTGTTTCAACAAATTAGTCATTTTAAAATTATACTAATATTGTTTGAGACTTTATCCACATTATTTAACCATTTGTAGTTGCTTTCTTTTCTCTAATCAGTACATTTTACAAACTATTTTAAATAACTTTTATCAGCCCTAAATATAATCAACGGCAACTTTTTATATGTAATTTTTCAATATCATTAATAAATAGGTATATTTTATCTTATAAAACAGAGTTGCATAAAATAATTTATTTTATATAACATTTTTAAAATCTAATAGAGAAATATAGATCTAAATTAGTTTGTAGAGATATATCTAATGTATAAAATTCTCGTGTCACAGTTTTCGTTGCCATACTCCTCCGAAACGGCTTGACCGATTTTGATGAAATTTTTTGTGCTTATCCGGTATCTATGAGAATCGGCCAACATCTATTTTTCATACCCCTAAGTTTGTTTGTTTGTTTGAACGCGATAATCTCAGGAACTACTGGGCCGCATTGAAAAAATATTTTATTGTTGGATAGCCCATTTATCGAGGAAGGCTATAGGTTATAACATCACGCTACGACCAATAGGAGCTGAGCAGCAATAAAAATATTTTAAAAAAAGGAAAAAAAAGAAAAAAGGGAATATTTACGCAGACGAAGTTCCGCGGGTCAGCTAGTAGTGATATATAAATATACCACCAGGAGACGAGGACTGCGCCATAACCTCACAAAATTGACCACTCTCTAGAAAGAGACACGCACGAGATTTTCTCTCTTTCACGCTTTGCAGTCAATATTTACTTCATAATTGAAAGGGATGGCACGGTCCGATCCGGTCCTATACGTTAATGGTAAAGCCAGTCGTAATGTCAAGTAATCTATAGCATAAGTACTTTTATGCCTGTTTAAACTTAATACTATTTACACACTAAAATCAACTATGCAATAGGTTTTATTCTAACTGAAATATAGCAACCTCTTTATAGCTAGAAACTTAAAAACATGTAGATATATAAAATTTATAAAAAAAATAGATTTATTATATACTTACACATTTAAAAAAAAGAAATGTAAATCTTAACGTAAATAGTATATAAGTAAATAAAGTATTTTTATTTTATTTATTTAATAATGTTAAAATTAGGTACAATGACCTAGTTATGGACAGTGTTTTAAGAACCGTTTTAAAACTATATAAGTAAGTTAAGTGTAGGTATATTTAAGTGAAAGGTAGCCGTGCGGTCGGTCAAGGAGGTCCGCGTAGATGTTCTACATACATAGATATCAATGAGCAATGCTTAAACACTGAAAATTACCGCATGATTTGGTAAACGAGTAAGTAGGTAATTTGTATAATTAAACGACTGCCTCTGTGCTGCGGTTGGAGTGTATCCGACTGCTACGCAAGAGGTCGTGGGTTCGATCCCCACCCAGGATATAACTTTGTGTGATGAGCACGATAGTTTATTCTGTGTCTGGGTGTTATTTATCTATAATATAATATGTATGTATTTAGAATTATATAAAGTATGTATATCAGTTGTCTGGTTTCCATAGTACAAGCTCTGCTTAGTTTGGGATCAGATAACGTTGTGTGAGTTGTCTCAAGATATAATAAATAAAAAAATAAACAAAAATAAAGTTTGGTAAGAAAAGATTATAATATATTGATTGTAGGAAAACGTATAAGATCTACATACCTAAGTATAACAAAATTCATGGAAGGACAATTTGTTAGAACCATTTGTTTCGTATGTAGGAACACAATTTTTTTTTTAAATATTTCTGTGTCGTATCTACCATATCAACACGTTTAAAGTAAAGCTTATGATATAAGTATGATAGCTAGAAATGGCTACGGCATTGGACTCGCAATCGCGAGCTCACGGGTTAGAATCCTAGCCATTATACTACTGACGAAGTGTACCCACTCCTAACACAAGCCAATGAGCTTAGCTGGAGGGGTTAACACGTTTGGTAGTAACGTGTGACCCACAATCCCACATTACAAATTTATTTTAAGAAAAACTAAGTGAAACCTAACAACACAACAGGTAACAATCGCACCCACAATCCCACATTACTAGTTTATTTTAAGAAAAACTAAGTGAAACATAACAACACAACAGGTAACAATCGCACCCACAATCCCACATTACTAGTTTATTTTAAGAAAAACTAAGTGAAACATAACAACACAACAGGTAACAATCGCACCCACAATCCCACATTACTAGTTTATTTTAAGAAAAACTAAGTGAAACATAACAACACCACAGGTAACAATCGCACCCACAATCCCACATTACTAGTTTATTTTAAGAAAAACTAAGTGAAACATAACAACACAACAGGTAACAATCGCACCCACAATCCCACATTACTAGTTTATTTTAAGAAAAACTAAGTGAAACATAACAACACAACAGGTAACAATCGCACCCACAATCCCACATTACTAGTTTATTTTAAGAAAAACTAAGTGAAACATAACAACACCACAGGTAACAATCGCACCCACAATCCCACATTACTAGTTTATTTTAAGAAAAACTAAGTGAAACATAACAACACAACACGCAACAATCGCACCCACAATCCCACATTACTAGTTTATTTTAAGAAAAACTAAGTGAAACATAACAACACCACAGGTAACAATCGCACCCACAATCCCACATTACTAGTTTATTTTAAGAAAAACTAAGTGAAACATAACAACACAACACGTAACAATCGCACCCACAATCCCACATTACTAGTTTATTTTAAGAAAAACAAAGTGAAACATAACAACACCACAGGTAACAATCGCACCCACAATCCCACATTACTAGTTTATTTTAAGAAAAACTAAGTGAAACATAACAACACAACAGGTAACAATCGTCAATGATATCTAAAAGTTTATAAAAAATACAATTTAATGTAATTACGTAACTAATACTAAAACAGGTTTTATGCATTCGATCCCTATACGGAGCAAAAAAATGTAATGTCCATTAACAATGAGTCAGCAAGGATAACCTAAGTAAGTCTAAGTGCAAATGCATGTTTAAGTGTTTATCTTTTTTATTTATTTATTATTATAAAGTAGATAGTTGCAGTAGCTCCGCCTTAAATAAATGGGGTAAAGGGAACGAAATATTGAGGTTTTATGAGTTTAAGGGAGTCAATCAGGAAAATAACCAAGTACCTACGTAAAGCTTTTTTTAAATGGCTACAAGCATTTCTATTAACAACAACAGGTTAAATTAGTCAATATTTAGCCTATCTAATTTCCTCTAACTTTTCGATCATATCATACGTACGAGACCTAACCAGTAGGTGGTACGTACCAGCTATACTGGTCTCGGGGTTTTATTCTGGAGATTTCATCCCGAGGCCCAAGGGACTGAATGAGAAACTCGCCTAAAATGGTGACAATAAGTATCTACGTGAAAGTACTCAATTAAAAAAAAATGCATTTTTTTACATATCTACTAATATGGTAAGGTGGTAAGGTGAATTCGAGCCCGCGATCCCGAAACCGTCCAAACGCTCTCTTCGGCACCGAGACCACGTCTGATAACATCCAATTTTTGTGTTTTTTTAGAATCGTCTACCAGACTTAGGCGTCAACAATCTCTTAACTAATGAGCTGAAGCTAAAAACTAACTTCTTTCAAGTGTATGCAAAACGGCAGTGACACAGATATTACCAACTAGTAGCCAAAGTTACCCGCATAAAGCATTCAAAAGATACATCAAGCTCGTTTGACCCTGATTCCTTTATTAATAATTTACTATCTTAATAAAAACTGATCTCGATTGCAACGATTACGAATTGATGTCGCAATAAGTCTGGCAAAGAAAGTCAGCGACCGTCAGATTGACCGGTGGCCTCCGTGCTACAGATTATAAACGGTTTTTGCGCAGGCTGTTAAACTTCTGAAAAAAACTCAACTATTTTACTTTGTAATAGGCACAACCAGCAGTAAAACACACCTACTATTACGAAACTACTTATGAAAGTAAAGAAATAATCATTGGTGTTCAACAATATAATTTGAAATGGTTTGATGACAATGCATTGTGTTTTGTTTACAAAGCATTTCAAATTGTTACTTATCTATGCAAACTGCTTATTACAATAGTGAAACAGTCTTGTCTATTTGCTACATATGCTCACCACGTTACACGGGAGCATTAACCAACCTAAATTGAATTTTGTTCTTTACCAACCTACAATACATAAATAAGTTAAGAGTGTGTATTATCATCACAAATCTTATAATATTAAATATACCTTCATAAATATTTTTGCAAATTAAACTTCCACTATTCTTCTAATAAACTGATATTATTATGTAAAACAAATTTGCCATAATCAAAATTAAAGAAAAACCACTTTGACCGGTATTAAACACCACGGCGGGTAAACCGATCACCAGATTGGTAATACCGGTCAAGTTTTGTTCAGGCAGAAGTCGCAGATAATACCTCAGGAGAGTCATACCCTGAGTACTCAGCGTGAGCCCAGAAACTCCATAACACACTCCCATATTACAGCTCGTTGCTATACGCATTAACTGGGCAGATATAGAATTATTTTTCAAGTCCTCATAAGTGTCAGAATATTCATCTACTACTAAGTGTTTCATTTGCATTTCTGAGTCAGACTATCAATTACTATTAGTCCCCTGTCTTTATGGTTGCACTTTGAAATCAAATCGATTTTTGTGTGTATGTAGGTACTGAAAGTCGTATAAAAGACTACACAATCATTGAAATAATCGCTATACTTACTTACCAATACTTAGTAAAGATTGAGTCCGTTCATGGTCACCGCCTTCAAATTTGCTAACTATAAATACGAAATAAGCGAATTAAAGATTAACAGATCATCAGTAAGTTACTGATGATAACCTCAAACCTTGCACTACGGACAGAAAAGTATGCATAGCCTTGCCTTAACAAATCGATCACCATAATTACCTACTTAACCAATCCTTGTGGTGACCACACATCATTTCAAAAAACCGTTTATCTAAGCAGTATGGTAAATAGGATAATAACTTGTAATGGGCATCATTCAGCTGTGGTAGAAAAACCGCAAGAATACCTCCCTCCCGTTACTTTTAACTTATAAACGTTTGCAGCTGTAATAAATCATAGGAGTTTCTATCTATCTGTTATTATTAGACATTCGACTAATATGAAACCGTTATAAAATCGTAACTCTACAATATGATAGAACGTTGCAAAAATCTTATTGCAATCGTACGGGATTAGCAGATTTGATGTAACGTAACCATCTAGGTATGGATTGTATGCTGCAATTGTATAACACACTGTCACTATTTCAGTATTTTGTAATGTGAGCAGTCTAAACCTAGATATACATGATAGTCAAATAACCTTTTGTTTTATTTTTAATAATAATATAGTAATAATATCTTGGGACAACTCACACAACGTCGTCTGATCCCAAACTAAGCAGAGCTTGTATTATGGCAACCAGGCAACTGATAAACATACTTATATATTGCTAAATACATACATATTATAGATAAATAACACCCAGACACAGAATAAACCATCGTGCTCATCACACAAAGTTTTATCCTGGTTGGGGATCGAACCCACGACCTCTTGCGTAGCAGTCGTATACACTCCCACCGCGCCATAGAGGCAGTCGATATTATATAGTAGATGAACCCGGCCACTGTGGTTTTTAGGCCAGGCGGGCGTCCCCAGGACATCCTATCAAAGTTTCATCATATGTTTGAATGCATAAATGACAAACATTGAATTTTATTTATCATCTCGTGTCATGGTGTTTGTCGAACTCGTTTTTAGGGTTCCGTACCTCGAAAGGAAAAAACGGAACCCATATAGGATCTCTTTGTTGTCCGTCCATCTGTCTGTCCGTCTGTCAAAACCCTTTTATCTGGGGAACGCGTAGAGGTATCCAGTTAAAATAAAAACCACATACTCTGGTCTCCGGTCCCTGAAGCTGTGAAAAAATCAAACTTCTAAGTTAACGTAAAATAGGATTTATGCTGCAAAAAAACGTACATTTCGACACTCTCAAAAATTAAAATTTATAAGGTATTTTCCGTTAATCTAGAACTATAAAATTTGGCAAGTAATACTGTCTTATACTTCAAGTTTAACGAAAAATCTGAAAACTATACATTTGTAATTAAATCATAAAAAATATAGTTTTTAAAAAACTGCTAGTCTCGATTACTGAACTATTTATAATATGTAACAAATTTGTACGAAACCCTCGGTGGGCGACTCCAACTCGCACTTGTCCGGTTTTTTTTTGTATATCTAAGTTTTTGGTAACTAGGTATGAGAATAGGTCATTGTTTTTTTTTAATCGCGTTATTGATTTATAATCGATTCTATGAATATTGCAACAACGGTTAAAATTATCACAGGCGAAGTTGTCAACTAGTAGAATTAAAAAAGTATTTTCCTTACAAATACCTATTTACCTATAGGCAGACATCTATCTTCTAAAATGGCCTTTGCGGTAAGTGAAACAGATCAAATTAAATGCTTATAATACGTAGTAAGTAATCATAGTTAATCAATCACAATCTTTAATATTTCAATTAAATAACCCCGAATTTATTGAATTCAAATTAAGTTTACATTAACTGTAGGTATCACTTAGGTAAGCCTCTGTGGCGCGGTGGGAGTCTGTCCGACTGCTACGCAAGCGGTCGTGGGTTCGATTGCCACCCATGATAAAACTTTGTGTGATGAGCACGATGGTTTATTCTGTATCGGGGTGTAATTTATCTATAATCTGTATGTATTTAAAAATATATAAGTATATTTATCAGGTGTCTGGTTAACATAGTACAAGCTCTGCTTAGTTTGGAATCAGATAACTTTGTGTGAGTTGTCCCAAGATATTATTATTATTTTTATTTATTTTTAAAAAGACTACTCCCGCATTAGGCTACAAGCCCTGTGTCGCGGGGGACTTTACAAACATACAAATCACGGACACAAAGTACAGTAAATTTACCTGTCTTTGCATATCTCATTGCTGCTCCGCTCTTATTCGTCGTAGCGTGATGTTATAGATGCCAATAGCCTTCCTCGATAAATGGGCTAACCAACAGTAAAATATTTTTTCAATTCGGATCAGTAGTTCCTGAGATTACCGCGTTCAAACAAACAAACGCTTCAGCTTTATAATATTAGTATAGATTATATTAGATAGGGCATTGACAAAGGCGTAGGAAGGGGAATATCAAGAAGTTTTAAGTTAGAAGCAGGTTACAACAAAACCAGCCGAATGTATTTTTTTTCCTTTGAAGTAGATTTATAAACGAGTCAGTGGTTTGTTAACAGTGACATCTAAGTACCTATTCCACGTACAAGAACTAAACTCATAATGCAAAAACCCTACCCAACATTTTCCCACCCAACTAACAAAATAACTTTGCCATCCATTAAGGAAAATGCATAAAATATAACATCCAAAGATTAGATACCACTTCATCGTAACCAGCAAATGACAAACACATCCTTTCGCAGTAAACCGGAACAAACAACACCTTAAAAGACACCACCATGATGACAACTTCGCTTAAATTCGACCGAGTGTTGTGCAACTCAGTTGTTCTATAATAGTGTTGTGAGAACGTAAAGATGAAAATTATCTCTAATGCCTCTCAATTATGGAACCATCGTTATCGTTTACCCCACAGCAGTGGTTTACTGCGGTTTATATTGCACTATAATCTAGCGTTTCTCTTACAGACCTACATTAAAATCCTCTAAATTGCCCCATAAAGCAAATTAGAGAGATTAATTTTGTGTGTGTAGTGTATGTTATTTTGCAAATGGGCTTCTGAATAAGCTCGTTTTACTTATAATATATGTTGCTTTCTACGATTATTTTGTTGGTATCTAGATAGATGGGTTCATGCCTACCTATATTGATAGGTAATTTTACGAAATCGCGTAAACTAGATCCAGTTTTTTACTACAGGAAAAAGTTCTGCTTGTTATGCAGGGGTCTCTGTAAAATTATTTGCAACGGCCATTGCCGAACAAAATTGACTGTGATAGTGATAACTCGTGTCTATATTTTTATGGACTGTAATAATAAAAATAAATCCTAATCATAGACATCTTATTTTTTCTGAAGCACCTCTAACGGCCGGTCTCAATAATCTAACTATCGATGGATTTGGCTACTAGAGGTATATATTTAACATAAGCTCCATACAAAATATGTCTTAATTCTACCTCTAGTAGCCAAATCCTTCCATAGGTAGATTATTGAGACCGGTCGTTAGACAATTGCTTAACCTCAAAGTTCAACTAACTTTAAAACCAGCGTCCAATTAGTTTTAAGAACATATAAAAACTCAACAGCTTTTTTAAGTCAAACATTAGCATACCATCTTGCTTAAAGACAATAATTAAAGGAAAACATTCACGTTTTTTCTTGAGTGTACTAAATCGACAATGGCTGCGTATCCTCTTGTTATCAACAAGCAATTTAGTCAAGGAAATGTAATTCGTTATGTAAAACCAATTTACTATAGTATTTATTAACTCATCGAAGAACAGTTGTATAATATCTAAGCTTAAAACGTGATATTGCCAAAGAACTCGAAACTTCCACATTTGTATTAGGTGTGTAATATTCCGTCTGCGTAAATTTTCCCCGTTTTTGCAACATTTCTTATTGCTGCTCCGCTCCTTATTTCTCCACTATTTAATGGATATTATTATACATATAAACCTTCCTCTTTAATCACTCTATCTATTAAAAAAAACCGCATCAAAATCCGTTGCGTAGTTTTGAAGATTTAAGCATACATAGGGATATAGGGACAGAGAAAGCGACTTTGTTTTATACCATTTAGTGATTAGTAACAAATTGTCTTTTAAACTTTTTTTAAAGACCTCTTTCAGTTCACTTGTGTATTGGTTACAAACCCTGTGTCGCGGGTAACTTTATAAACGTAGGTACAATTAGCGGTTACAAACTCTATCCTCGGTGGATTTTGCTAACTCTGCACATAATAAATGAATAGAGGAAGATATCGTCTCAGGCGGGACTTGAACCCGCGATATTGATGGTGCCGGCCCTAAGCCGTTACCAACTCCAACACCGAGATATCAATTTTACGGCAATCGTCACGACATCTACTGTGTCCCCGAGGAACTTGTACGGCTTTGTGTGTTTGGTTTAACCAAACACAATTTTTTGATAACGTTAGGCCTACGTAGTATTTAAGTAGGAAACCTAAAATTAAATTGTATCTTATAACGTTATTCTAATAATATTTATCATCTTCTTTTCAGATGGGTTGCCGAATCACAATAGTGGACGATGTCCTGAACAGATCATTTTACAAACTAGGCCTGCTAGTCGGCAGAAATCCAGGATACTTCATCATCATTCCAATACTACTTTCCTTACTCATGATCACTGGCTATCAAAGAATCAATTACGAAATGGACCCAGAATACTTGTTCTCACCTGTCAGCGGCCAAGGAAAACACGAAAGAAGAATCGTTGAGGAAAACTTCAAAGTCAATTATTCACATAGATTCAACGTAGGAAGAATTACACGGGCAGGTTAGTCGAACAAATATTTATTTATAGAATTTTGACGTTCACCAGAACTAAAATGTTTGTGTAATGTAGAAACCAAAGTAGGCATTAAATTAGTCAAAGTTGTTGTATCTCTTGTCACAACAATTTGGAGGTGCGAAATTTTTGGCTAATAAGGCTTTCAAATAATCAAACAATGTTGCTAAAAACGTTGAACTTTTGTTCGTGATCTTTTGCTTTACCTGAATGTTTTTGTAAGTCACGTGCATTTAGGTAGACATAAGTTTAACAACACTTTAAAATTGTTTTAAGGAATTACTTAGATACCTGTTCTTAACAAACACTTACTTAACAGCTTAAAGTATCTAAGGTTTTTTGAAAGACTTTCAAGTCTTCTAAAGAGTTCAATTTTGTTTGCTAATTCTTAAAAAAAAACTTAAAGTGGTATAGGTAGAGTTCATCCGATTTTTATTAATTTTTAAATAGCGTCTGCACTGCAGACTCTTCAAATAAGTTTGGCACGTATTTCAGATGAAAGCTCTATTTGTCGTACTCGTAATTTTCACAAATCAAAAACGCAGTCTGTGAAGACGCTTATGAAAAATTACTTTTTTACAGGACGTTTTGGTAGAGTGATAATTGTGGCTAAAGACAACACCACAAACATGCTGCGGACAGAAGTGTGGCAGGAGCTGAGACAACTAGACGAGCTAGTTCAGAACATGACTGTAACGCTGCCAAGTGGAGAAACCTTCACTTATAAGGAAGAGTGCGCTCGCTGGGAAGGCCAGTGCTACACCAACGACATTCTAAATTTGGACAAGATTATTGGTGAGGTGAGGATAACTTTCACTGTTTTATACTATTTTTGATGGCGCTAGGTAATCTGATATGGATATTATTGCTATCACTTATGTAAGATAAAAATTGTGATATTTAAATTTAAAAACGCTTAATAAATAAATGATTAAGTTTCAACACACAGGTAGATATAGTTGGAAATTGAGACTTAATCAATCACATACCTACCTACTCACTCGACTCCGGGCACCGTACTGACGAGGTAATGTTTGATACCTACCTAGTACGTACCAAGTATTTTGTGTAGGAACTAGGAACCTACCTATAACTAGGTATTAGGAGCCATTTAAGTATTATATCAGCAAAATTTTAAGGCTCCCGCACACTACCAGGCCGCCGCCAGCGGATATCAGCCTATTAGTTAATCGCAACAGACCACAGACTAAGTTTTCCAATAAAGTACTGACGGCATTCCAACCTATACCTAGTGTGTGCACTTGCCGCCGGCCGGTGCGATCTGCGTCGTCAGGTCGTGTATTGGCCGGACAGCCTACAACAATCGAATGAACACTAGAAGTAGCCGGCGGGCAACCGTTCAAGACGTGGCAAGATGTCACAGGAAACTGCCGGCACGTGATCTTACGGTCTGAAATTGCCAGCTCTCAACTGCTAGTCTGTAGTTCTAGAGCCGGTATTCAACCACTGCCGACAGGCAATAATCGCTATAGTGTGTGGACTACGCAGACCCAGGACGACAGGCAGCTGATAGGGTGACAGACTGCAGGAAGACTGGTAATGTGTGGGAACCTTTATTCATTTATGACATGTAACATAAACAATCGTTTTTTTGTCGCACGAGGGCAGCGGGGCGGATTTCACTTGGCTTAACGTAGGTATATCCGATCTATAATAAAAACACAAAAATTGCACTATTCAACACCAACCATGTCATCAAACCTCTCTTTAGTGTTTACGTAATACTTGAATAGCCTCTTAATTGCCGTTTTTATTTTCTCCATTGTCTTTTAAGGAAGCAATCAGTAACAAAATTATATCCTATTTCCTATATGGTCTTGATTATCTCATTGTCTTCAAAGCCAACGAACATGATCAAGAGACTGCCCACGTAGACATCTAGGTACGTATGTATGTGTATCGGAGCAGTTTTTATTTGTTCGTCAGATATCTACCTATGTACAAGTAGAAGGAATAAAAATATCAAAGCTATAACTAAATCTTGTAGGTATTTTATATAAATACGTACCTAATGTAAATCTTTTTGCAAAACTTTCTCCAAAGTCTATCAGACGGCGATACAACCTTGATCGATTTTTTAACTGTTTTAAACCAACTATAAAAAATGAGGAGGATGTTTTTGATGTTCGGGCATAACTCCATCAAATGAAAAAGGTTTATTCCGTAATGGTCCTATTTGATTTCGTGTGATTTAATGAGTTCCGGTGACTGACAACGGAACTCCTCATTATATGCCAACAAATCAACCGTGATTGAATTCTGTATTTTTTTTTTGTAAAAAGTTTCATAGACCTGATAAATTCAGAGTACTTAGATTTAATTCGGAATGTAACACGAAAATTTTGAAATATTAATTTCTCAAACAATTAACATAATTGAACAATACGAAGAAGATAAAGAAAAACTTGAAATTTAGACCCAGAAAAATAACGTTAAAAAACTAGCAATGTGGAATTGTAAGTCTCACAATACTAGCAATCCTGTTAACCCCTCCAGCTAAGCTTAATGGATTGTGTAAGGAGTGCGTTCACGTCGGTAGTACAATGGTTAGGATTCTAACCCTTGATTGCGAGTCCTTTGGCTAACCATTAGGCTACTGCCGCTTTAAACAATCATTTCACTATCCTCTTCATAAACTGTAGTCAGGGGCGGATCTAGGATTTGATTCAGGAGGGGGGCACGAGAGGCAAACGGCAGTGCCGGTTTGTTTCGCCCGGCAACGGCCAAGTGTGAGTTGCAAGCACGACGGAGGGGTAGGTGCCCCAAAAAAAGCCGTCTAGGGGAGAAGGGGGCGCATGTGCCGCCAAGGCCGCCCCCTGGATCCGCCTATGACTGTAGTCAACTAGACACTAGTAGCAGCCCAGTTGCCGTGCCAAGTTAATCCTAAAACGGTCAAATGTCCCATACCTATACATATGTAAATGTAGTCAATTTACTTTCGTTTTCTAAGACTTTCTATTTGAAAACGCTTCTTGAAAGCAAGTGCTACACCATCTACATAATAAACAACGTTAATTACTTATTTTCTTCTAAGCCTTTTTTACATCCCATGAGAGGGGAAGCCTCTTGTTCATAGCTTTAATAAAAGTAAAATGAATCAACTTGAAATTATTACTTTGTCCAATCAAAAAGCTCTTAAGGACTGCTAGCTTTTGCCCGTGACTCCACCCGGGTGGCTGTCCATTATCATGATAAAAATGACCATATGTCTTTCCCCGGGACTTAAATTAATTCCATACCAAGTTTCATATTAATCAGTTCAGCGGTTTAAGCGTAAAAAGGTAACAGACAGAGTTACTTTCACACGTGGGTCATTGAGGGATGCCAGATTCAGTGGCGATGGCGACCAAGTAAAACAGATTGTAATGATAATATCTCTTGGGACAACTCACACAACGCTATCTAATCCCAATTTAAGCAGAGCTTGTACTATGAAAACCAGACAACTGATAATCATACTTAAATATTTCTAAATACATACTTACATAGATATTATAGATAAATAACACCCAGACACAGAATAAACTTTGTGTGATGAGCAGTTTTATCATGGGTGGGGATCGACCACGACCTCCGTCTTAGCAGTCAGGGTCACTAACCACTAGACGAACAACATTGAGATATCTGCGAGGTTAAGCAACGTTACCGCTGTCGTTCCATAGATCTGGACCATTTGGAACATTGTCACACCCTACCGTGCCACGATGAGAGCACGTAAAGCTGTCGGTCCTGCGCCTAAACTCTATCCGATCGTGTCCGATTTCCGTCTCATCGGACTATGAGAGTGAGGGAATAGAGAATGCACTTCTGTCTATGCATACACTTGTTCACTATAAATCTCCTGCGTAGTTGGCTAGTCTCTGATGAGATAGGCCACCATAACCAACATAGGTGAGGAGACCATAATGAATTAGGATTTATATAATATTTAATACTAGCTAACCCGCGCAATTTTCCCCGTTTTTGCAAACATTTCTCATTGCTACTCCGCTCCTATTGGTCGTAGCTTGATTGATGTTATATAGCCTCGATAAATGGACTATCCAACAGTGAAATAATTTTTCAATTCGGTTTAGTAGTTCCTGAGGTTACCCCGTTCAAACAAACAAACAAACTCTTCAGCTTTATAAAATTAGTATAAATATAGTTAGTGAGTTTGTGAGGTTTTAGGGGGTAATCTCTGGATCTACTGAACTGATTTTGAAAATTCTTTTACCAATAGAAAGTCACGTTATTTTTGAGTGCCTTTCCCGTGCGAATAGGATAGGGTATATATTTTAGGTGGTAGTTACCTACCGTATTTTTGCTTAGTAGTCAAATCCCCTACCCAGTGGAAAGAACTGAGGTAGTTTTACTAATGTGTGTATCTAGATAGGTAAGTATACCTCGGTTAAAAAAAGTTAATTCGCGGAGCAATCGAACAAACTACCGGTATCCGAATACCTTTCCTATCTTGAAGAAAGTAATGTACTTATTATTTACAATAGTACTTTACGCATGTAGGTAAGCTATCCAAACAGATTTTTATTGCAGTCGGCAAGGTTCCCAATGCCAAACCATGTCAATGAGATTGAAGAGCAGGAAATTAGCGTCAATACCAAGGGTTTTCACGGTTCTTTCATACTCATAGTAAATTTTCTCCGAGTTCGTACAAAGAAATAAATGATTTATGACTCACTACAATGAAATACTGCAATAAAATGCTTGTTTGAGTAGCAACATAATCTTTTTATAAACAATAGATAATTTACCGCTGTAATAATAGTTACAGTATAGAAGGTAAATGCATACGGAACCACAGACCAACCTGTTTATTTATATTGTTCTAGCCTTCGCCCGCGGCTCCGCCCGCGTGTATTTGGGGATGGGGTTGGGGTTCCAAATGGGGATTAAAGCCCCTTACTCCCCAATCTGGATCCGCCACTGAGTCCTAAGTACCAATATGGTAGCTACCTTCTTAGACTATATACCTACGTAGTCACGTAGGCACTACAATATTAAATTATGGATGATATGCTTTACTTGAAAACCGTTGGGTGGGTAGGCATCACTGGATTTCACCACACAATAAATATAATGTAGGTTCATAAGTAGGTAGGAATTTAAAGACAGCAAGTACCAAGTAGGCATGGTATGCTTGTACACACTCCCAGTTACATCACACCATCATATAATGAGCGTCTCGTAGTCATAAAGAGAA
The DNA here is from genome assembly GCA_945859575.2 of Herminia tarsipennalis. Classification (NCBI taxonomy): domain Eukaryota; kingdom Metazoa; phylum Arthropoda; class Insecta; order Lepidoptera; family Erebidae; genus Herminia; species Herminia tarsipennalis. The sequence goes on from OX243840.2 coordinate 17,213,341, forward strand.
CAATTACAAATACCACCATACGCAATTTTGTCACGGTGTTACTTTCAGTTATTGCAATATTATTAGGCAAATAACGCTTAAGACTACCTTCATATTTTTGAAACAAAATCCATTGTTATTGAAATTACAATACGTAGTCCTACAGCATCTACATACTTAGGTAGGTACCTACTATAACAGAATATATAAAATATAGGTATAGGTAACTCAATATTATAAAACTCAACGTCTCTCTGTATGTACGTCCGTCCATTCACTAATCTGTGGGCCACATAGGTACCTACCTACCGAGGCATAAAAAAAAAACAAGTCTGAAAATATCTAAAAATATTTCGCGGTAACGGATACAGGTATTTATAAATAAATACTTATGTAGGAACTTTAATGCCCTACAGAGTAAAACTGTGTAGGAATGTGTCATAGATCATTTATATTCTAAGCATCCTTACTGACGCAAGAGTGTTTACTTACAAGGATCCTCTACACTACGCACTAGAAAAATCTGTATGCGATTAAACAGACGCTTAGTTCGTCCTTTATGGAACTAGATAAACCTTTACCTTTACATTGAAGTGTACCTATAACTACAGCCTTGTTGCGCTTGTTGATGGCAAATGAGGGCATTGAACGATTTCTATTTTCAATGATCTTCTAGTCTGAAGATGACAGAAAGGGCAACGTCGAAGTAATTTTTATAGGTATTTCTTGCCAATTACTTTACAAATACTATAATTGCATTTTTTGAAAGATAGAAAGATCTATAACGAAGCAATAAGAAAAGCCGTGATAGTTCTTTAACTACCGACTAGATGGCGCATGCGAGGGCCCAACTCGCGAGCATCAAGGGATAGAAAAATTTGAGGTCTAGTAACATAGTCCAGATAGGTGGTTCGCTTCTGGCCCCGGTTTGGCTACGGAAGTCTCGGGTTCGATTCCTGGGCCGGGACTTCAAATTTTTCTATCTTTCAAAAAATGCAATTATTGTATTTGTAAGAACAACGTCGTTAAAATGCTTAACTGACAATGATCTTAACATGGGAATAGAACTAACAGGTTCCAAAAGAGGGCGTCATAGGGTCTATGGTCTTTTCCACGGACTAACGGCAAAGGACACTTTTGGTTCTAATTCCTGATCATAGAATACTGCATAGGACAGTCTCTAGCTTGATATCTAGGTAGGTATCTAGTCAGTTCTAGTCAGTTAATGTATTGTGGGCATTTGGTAACAGAAGTTTTTTTGTTTAGGTGGAACGTGGTGAATTAAATCTGACATTCCCGATTATGTTTAATCCTGTGACGTGGGAGGCTCACGCATTCCCTGTGTTCTTCGGTGGTGCGAAAGTGGTGGACGACATTATAGTTTCTGTACCAGCTGTACAGCTCGTCTGGTTTGTCAGAACTGATAACAAGGCCCAAATGGACAGGTAATTTTTTTATCTTTCTAATTGAACACCAATAAAATTGACGCATCAAATAGACGTTTACTTTTAACGTGGATTTAATTCAAAATTTCACCACTATCATCAACAGAATGATGAAGACAAAATGCTTTCATCATCCTGCTGAGTAGATATAAAACTCTTTACCATTCACGTACAGCGTGATCTCAATTTAACAATGCCGTCGGATCACCGGGCATAGTCTCCCCTTTGTTTTTGTCTGTCTTTTATTAGGTTATGTATTTACGTTTAAGAAAAGTTCCATGTGGAAAATACTGTATCTAGTTATGTATTTAATAGAATTGGGAACAGTTTAAAGAAGGCTTAAAGAATTTGTTAGAGAAGCTGGAATTTACTCACAACCTTCGCGTATGTATGCGTTCACTGCATTTATCCGATTCAAGAATAAGAACGCAGATCGTGATTACTATTATCTTACATAGGTATAATAACGGATATCCTTAAAAATAACGCTAAATACACAGAATAGCCATGCAATCCGAGGAAGACATGATTTTATCGGTGATTATGTGGAAGGAAATCAGCATTTTTACAGTTTCTTATTTGTGTATTACGTGCTTCATTTAGCTGCTTATTGCTTCTTTGGAATTTCTATAGGAGCGCATTTTGAGTAAACACACGTTTATAACTTAGATAATAGAGTTTCGATCTTGACACGGTTTAGTAGATCGCTTTGAGCACTAAGCACTGCGTAATATTTTACAAGAATACGAATGGAAAGGCAGATACTTACTTTATCAAATTGTGGGTCAATATTTCGCAAGACCTATAAATTTCCTGATACGTTTTTAAATAAATGTATTATAAACTTACTAAAATTTGTTGCGTAATGTGTAAAGCCGTTATTCACGTAATTTTAATGTTAATTACAGAGGTGCAGCATGGGAGGATGCATTTTTGGATACTCTTGGAATTGCAGAAGACACAGGACGTTTCAAGCACATATCCGTGTCACGATTCGCCTCACGAACCCTCGACCACGAATTGGAAAAGAATACGAGAACCGTTATACCATTCTTTAGTTCCACTTTCATTCTCATGGGGATATTCTCTATAGTAACTTGCATGATGAGCGACTGGGTTCGCTCGAAGCCTTGGCTGGGATTGCTGGGTAATATGTCGGCTGTAATGGCCACAGCAGCAGCATTCGGATTGGCAATTTATTTAGGAATTTCATTCATAGGTATTAATTTAGCCGCACCCTTCTTGATGATTGGTAAGTTTGACCAAATAATTATAGTTTTCTGCCTTAGATATAAGTACTTTATTCATCAAAGGTCTTATCAAGTTATTTCATTTTATGTAGGTATAATGTTTTCTCAATTTCTACTAACTTCATTTTTGAAAAGTACCGTCAAATTATTTCGTAGGAAAATAACTCCTTAATACATTCCACTCTGTTTCAATGTTCTAATCTATACTTATAATAAATCTGTAGAGAGGTCAATTCTGTACATGAAATATATTTCCAAAATAACTATCAGGGGGTGATTAGGGATCGATACTGATGCCAAAAATGCAATCAGTAAAATTTTTGTCTGTCTGTCTGTCTGTCTGTATAACCGTTATAGAAACAAAAACTACTAGACGGATTTTAACGAAACTTGGTACAATTATTTTTCATACTCCTGAGGTGGTTATAGTATACTTTTCATCACGCTACAATCAATAGGAGCAGAGCAGTAAAGGGAAAACGGGAGAAGTTACTCCATTTTTTAAGCTTCCGTCGCGTGTGCAACCTTAATGGTTAAAGCTACACAGAAATCATGTATGACGGAAATGTTCTCCTTAAAATTATATAAAAAATATCCCACGACAGCATATGTCTATCTTTTATGGTTGACTCACAATATCGCGTGTAACTCCCGATAGCTTAGCAGTTCGAAGCTTTCTAATTATATTTGTCTACTCTTACGTTTATAACACTCTCAGTCATCCCTAATTCAAAAAGTTAACATAATTAACTATTCCATAAAAAAGAATCATAGAAATCGGTATATAAACACCAAAGTTATACATGAAATACGCTAATAATAAGCCATCGTGCTAGAATACTCAATCATGCTATCTATCTATATCTATACATATAATAAAATTGTAAATTTCACATGTCTGTACATGGCCGAACTTAGTGAAAAAAAATATTAGGAAATGTTCGAAAAGAGTATTTAAACACTTTGCTGCATTTTTAGAAATGTCTGTCTAGCTGTTTGTTTGAACACGAATCACGCAAAAACTACCTGACAGATTTGGTTGAAATTTTGCACGTGCAATTAAATAGATGCGGATTAACATTTAGGCTATAAATTATTACGCTTTTTCCCATAGGAGCTAAGCAGTGAGGGATAATGTCTGTAGCTGTCTAGCTGTTTGTTTGAACACGAATCACGCAAAAACTACCGGACAGATTTGGTTGAAATTTTGCACGTGCAATTAAATAGATGCGGATTAACATTTAGGCTATAAATTATTACGCTTTTTCCCATAGGAGCTAAGCAGTGAGGGATAATGTCTGTAGCTATTTTTCGTTATAAAACAGTAACTACTTGACGGATCTTTATGAAAATTTACAGTTTTATAGTAAATACTATACTTAGGACATTATTTACACTATGAATCATTACGCTAACGTCTATGGGGAACGAGTAGCAACGTATTTTTTGTCGCACCATAATGGTTTATCACAATTTTTTCCACAATTAGACATTATCTTTAATTGTAACCCATGGAATACATAACTTCATGCTAAAACTATACACAACATTTTTAAGTTTCATAAGAACAGTTATTTTGACGTGGTATGTAGCGAACAGTATATCCTCGAAGCTATGCTAGCGGTCTTTGACGACGACGAAGTCTCAGGCTCAAATCTGATATATGATTATGTTCTTTTTGTATTTTTTTAATATTGTCTTTGTCCTTTTTTAATATTTTTCTCAATGTTATAGTTATTTTTTCGTCCATAGGTAACTTATTTGCTTTGGTTAATATTTTTTTATATTAAAAATCAAGTGAAATATGCACTTATGTAAGATATCTATAGGTATTGCATGCACTGCAGAGAGTAATGAATTAATCGTAGTAGAAATGAAAAATAATATTACATTCCAATTTAACAAGTATTCGATATTTTCCAGAATTGATGTGTTCGTGCTCAAAAAAAAGACATTACACACGTAAAAAAAACGTGTAGCGCCATCTATGAAATCAAATTGGTCACCGTGATCAAACAATTCCTTATTTGTGAAAACATTTATTTTTTGCTGAGTGGCAACATTCTCCTATTTATTTAATTAAATTGCTTAAATTAATAAAAAAACATTAAGTATTAGAAGAAACTTCACTGGTTTTGAAAGTAGATGGCGTTGTATTCAATAATGTTCTATACTTAGTAAAAGAAGTTTTAAAATAGTATTAAAAATAAACATATTGCTATCATTTTTAGAAATGTTTGTCTGTCCGTTTGTTTGACCACGCATCACACAGGTGCATCGAGGATCATGTTTTGGGGTTATGGTTGGATATCAAGTGTTCATCAATTCAACGATAATGAATGACTCATCGGCCAAGTGTGAGTAGTTCGGGTGACGGGAGGAGGGAGGCGAGGGGTCATTGTCTGTCAACGCGGAGTCTGGGGGAGGGGAAGTCTATGTCTTTTTTTCTTACTTGCATCATTGTAACATATAAGAGAGGCACTCTCTCAGATAGGTCTTTTAAAAAGCGTTTTGGGTTTGTGAAGACTATTTTTAGATTTAAGGATGCCTTTGTGTAATATTAGGATTTATAGTGAACATTTTTGTTAGAGTCAAGTGTTCCCCTGCCAACTAAATGGTTGATGTTGGGTATGTGAAAAAAATCACGGTAGTAGTATAAATACTAAAATTATAAAGAAAACTATCACAGTTAAGTACTTAGGCTTTACAAGTTTATGATAAACATCTGATCAAATGGGAAGTACCAAAATGTTAGTACAAATTCTATTTAAAATTATTAGGTATTAAGTGGGTATAACGTTGAATGAATGAAACAAAAACAACAGAAAACCCACTTCTTAAGCCGCACACCAAATTAACTATATAAAATAATAGAATAGAACGATTTTTATTTAGTACACAGAAGACACATGTATAGACATTATTATAATTTAACAGGAAAAGTCATGCAGAAGATAAAAAAAAGCAATAAATAAAACAGTAAAATAATAAAAATAACAATAGACAAAAAGAAAAGAGACACAAATAACACATATTAATGACAGAAAAACACAGTAAACGAATACCTAAAGAGTCTGTGTTTGGTACTTATTCATTTTCACAAAGCTTTTGGGTGTTGAAGCTATCAATAGTTGACTATATGATGATTCTCCGCTGCTGAATCATATCGCGGCTCACCCGACAGGACTGTTTCCAACATATTTACACAGAAGTTATTTGGTAACATAAACTCCCTTAATTTAAACCCGACTTTCACGCGAACGAAGTCGCGGGCACAGCTAGTTTATAAATAAATCCGTTTATCCGTGGTCTTGACAGTTCTTACGTAAGATCACAAAAATGGGCGAAGTTAAGATTATACTCTGAAAAAAAAACGCATAATGCGCGAATCCACGCGAGTACAGAGGAGCGAGAGAAAATCTTAAAACTTGAACAAGGGGGGGAGGGGGTCGGCCGATTCTTGTTTTATCTTACATAGAGGGAGGGTCAAAACAGCTCAAAATCATCCTATGTAATAAATTCAAGGCGCCTTAATGAATTCTTCCTCTTTTAAGGTATTGGGATTGACGACACTTTTGTGATGTTAGCGGCTTGGAGGCGAGCTTCGCCTAAACTTCCAGTCCCAGAGCGAATGGCGATCATGTTGTCAGAAGCCGCAGTATCCATCACAATAACCTCAGTGACTGATATGCTTTCATTCTTTATCGGCATATTTTCTCCTTTCCCATCAGTGCAAATTTTCTGCATGTATTCAGGCAAGTATTACGGTGAAGACTTTCGCAAGAATAATATTATAAGTTAAATAATATAAAGAGGTAAAATATTACACCATTTTCTAATTTGCATAATTATAATTTACAGGTCTTGCGGTCTGCTTTACATTTGTGTGGCATGTAACATTTTTCGCCGGTTGCGTAGCCGTATCTGGATATCGCGAAAAGCAAAATCGTCATACCATCACATTTTTAAAAGTTTTACCTGAATCAAGAGCGAGGAAAGGTAAATAAATATTATTAGTCTGATAATATAACAACATTTCCCTATAAGAAATTGATTTGTTAACCTGGGTATAAAGCCACCGTGCGTACCACCGTATGTACCAAGTGATCCATTTGTGGGAAAAGTTTGAGGAAATTTACTACATAGGAGTAGGCACCTACTCAAACCCCAAACCCTAACCGGGATTAGATAGACCGAATCCGGTACGTTAAGTAAAATGATTCTTAATTTTTATTTCCAGAACAAAAGTCGTGGCTATACAGAGCGTTCTGCAGTGGTGGTATCGACACAGCTGATCCTGATAATCCTATAGATAACAGAGAACATTGCATTATGGCATTTTTCCGCACGACGATGGCAGACTTCCTCAACAAAGGCACCACAAAAGCTTTCGTTATTATCGTGTTTTTGGCTTACTTGGCCGGAGCAGGATATGGAGTAACTAATCTTCAAGAAGGGCTAGAAAGACGAAAATTATCCAAAGTCGATTCATACTCTGTTGAGTTCTTTGATCGTGAAGATCTGTATTACAGAGAATTCCCGTATAGAATTCAGGTAATTAGTCATTTTGACAAATTCTGTGCTAGTCAAGCGGGAGGCGAATTTTGACAACGTCGAAGGGCGACAACTTTCAGTACTTTTTTAAAAAAAAAGCAAGCACCCTAAAGACAGTCTTTAAAGCCAATTAGTAAATTCGCCATCTTGCTACCGAGGCACTGCAGACACATTTCAACTATGAACTTTGACATATTTTGTTCTTTCAGGTGGTTATTAGTGGCGAGTACAATTATTCAGACCCTTTAATACAAGAAGAAGTGGAAGCTCTTACGCAAAAATTGGAAAATACGTCATACGTTTCAAACTCACTATACACCGAATCGTGGCTTCGAACGTTCGTCGACTACGTATCTAGAAATAACGATTATTTAAATGTGACTATTGACGACGAAGATAATTTCATTCAAAACCTTAAAGAAGTAAGTACCTACCTAAAATACCAACCCCTTTTTGACCACGGTCCGACCTACTTTAGACCATTTGGCATACCTAACAGACATGAAAACTCACTACTACTCATTATCTTTTTCAGTTGTGGCTATTCCCAGCAAATCCATTCTCCTTGGACGTTAAATTTAATGAAGAAGGAAATAGAATTCTGGCATCAAGATTCTTAATTCAGGCAGTCAATATCAGCGGTACTAATCATGAAAAAGAAATGGTGAAAGCTCTTCGAGACGTGGTTGCTTCGTCACCTCTCAACGCCTCTGTTTTTCATCCTTATTTCGTCTTTTTCGATCAGGTGAGTAAATATTTATCTTTAGGTTATGTTTTACCGACTGCGCTAGGAGTTTTACGTGTGAACCTATGTATCCATTTCTTTAGTACGCCCTATAATTCAAACGAATATTGTTGGATTCGTTTCAATTGTAGAAGTAGCACTTGATTTTCCACATAACCAGTTAATTAAATTCCGCATGCGGTTTTATTGTTTTCACAATATTACTATTTCAGTACAATTCACATAAATGATAAACTATTTTTTCTTGTTTCAGTTCGAGCTTGTAAGACCAACTTCGCTGCAGAATTTATGCTACGGTGCCCTTATGATGATGATCACCTCTTTCGTCTTCATTCCAAACATTTTATGTTCGTTGTGGGTAGCTTTCAGTATCATATCTATTGAAATCGGAGTAGTGGGATACATGGCTCTCTGGGATATAAATCTTGATTCCATATCTATGATTAACTTGATCATGTGCATAGGCTTCTCAGTGGATTTCACCGCTCACATCTGTTATGCCTACATGGCGTCTAAAGCTAAAACTCCCAATGAAAAGGTGAGTGAATGCCTATACGCTCTTGGATTGCCAATAGTACAAGGATCATTTAGTACCATTCTGGGTGTAGTTGCCTTGCTCTTAGCTGACAGTTACATCTTCTCAGTATTCTTCAAAATGGTTTTCATGGTAATATTCTTCGGAGCAATGCACGGCCTTTTCCTATTACCAGTTTTACTATCATTATTTGGCCCAGGCTCTTGTTCTAAACAAAAAGACGACATAAAAATGGCTAAACTAGACAAATCTTACCCAAACCCCTATTGCTTACCACATCCTCAATTAGTCTTAAACGATCAAATATACAACGGCAAGAATTTAAACCCAAACGGTATCTACAAAATTTATGGAGACGATAAAGATCTAGGAATAGGTACCTCCGGTGAAGATACAAGCGAAAGCAGTTCCAACCAGTCACAACGTCGGCAAATCGCTGATGACGAGAATAGCAGAAAGAAATACGACGATGGCTGGAAGCGATCCAGTTACTGCCAGAGTTCGAGCCAGTTTCAGCCATCCGGTGAATTAGATCTTTACGGGCACGATTTGGAACGTAATTGGCAAAGACAGCGTTACGACGATAATCGGAGAGTTTTCGACAACTACCGGAAACCTGTAGGAGCTCCTAGAACGCGAGATGATGACTGGGTAGCATCAGCACGTAAAACGAGCGACGCAGGACCGCGTCGTGAGGGTACCTACAGAGTGATGCGAGCTCATTCACAACACAACATCCGCAGGTCGCGCGCCCCGCGACGCTCCAATTCACACCAAAACCTAGAACATTTAGACTACGTCGCAGAAATGCGCTTTCCCTGACAGTGATCCTCTCTAAATAATAGTAGAAATAAATCGAGTGCTCAATTTATGGACCAAAGTATTAGTACCTTCAGACTATCTCCGTGTAAAGTGAAGGAACGATAAGTTATTTAAGGATGTTTTAACATGGAGTTATAACTGTTATAAGTGATGTTTCGGTAATAAGAGTTAAACAAATTTTATTGTCAATTTTAGTTTAAATGGAGCTTTGCCTAGAAGCCTTTTGCCAAAATCAAATAAACCATAATTATACTGACTCTTTATTTTAGCTATAATTTTCTTGTATGTAAAAATCTTTAGTAGGTACACCAAAGTACGATCGGTCCAATAACTCTATTCGCATGTAGTAAGTTATTGTTTCCCGAAACAAAAAATAATATGTAATTATAATAATATTAGTATAGTAATCCTTTAGAATAAGTATTCGAGATTTTGGTACAAGGCTGAATATAGAAAGGTTATGATTGTTAATCACTATTATTTAGATAAATAATTAAAGGCCGCTGAAATAAATATCAACGTAGATTTTGCGTCTTTTTTCATACTATTCAAGAAAACGTTATCTTTTTAATGGCAATTAAAGTCGCCAAGACCAATTTCTTCTGGATGAACTTTACTTGAACATTCTGAAATGGATGCCACATAACTAAAATGTTATTTATACGCTGTATTTAAAAATATACGCTGTTTATTCATTTCAAATACTACACGTAAACAAAATGCTGACTTCATCATCTGTCTGTCTTGAGGAGTTACCTAAAGAAACTCATATTTAACAGTCTTATTTTCGTCAGCATCTAAAAATAGGGATGTAAATTCGCCGAAAATATAAATTTGATTTTCGGTTAATTTTTATTTTCGTTCTTTTAAATGCCAAAAGATTTGTACATTTTCTGCGCCACCATTTGACTTTACCAATACAGAATTCTATCTGCCTGAAATCTTAAGATTCATAATAAGGTCAGGAGTACTGTCATTTGGATATTTGGGTTTACCTTCGTCAATTTATGGAAGGCGTAGAAACATTTTACACTTTATAAGTGTATTTCACTGTACGAATATTTATGAAAGCAAGTGAAACAAACATTTTACAAAATAATTTATTAAAACTAGTTCCTACATCTAAATTAAAATACAATTTCAGTCATTACACTTGCTTTTAAAATCTACTCTTAATTTGGCAACCTTAGATCTAAATAGTCTAAACTATATTAGTGTGATACACAGGGCTCGAAATTTTAATGAATGACATATGGTATGCACATTTTTATTTATCACCATACAACATTCTAGATAATATTGTTTGAATTTGCTATCTAATGAAAAAATAATCGTGAGTAGTGCAGGTAGGTGATTTTTATGCTAAATTATTTATGGTAAAGTATGTCCTTTATGATGTCGAAAAATTACATATGTAATGAAGTCTCTATGTCAAATTATTGCCATGAAAATTCCGAGCCCTGTTAATAAAAATATTGGGGTGGGTGATATTTAGTGGTGTGTAAATATGTGTGTAATAATCATTTAAAACATAAGTTTCCATGAGTGTAGAAAGAAATCAAGCTTTAACTATTAACTGTGTGGGTTATGTGACGTTTACACGAAAACAGGACGGGAAACAAGCGACCTCTTGAGTTGAGATTGACAATAGGTGATTTGTCCTGTTCTATGTAAACGCTCTTTACTGTAAATATTAGTTGTGATAATGTATCTCGATGCCATGTTCCATCCCCGTGTTAATTCCAATTTTAATACTACCCTACAACTAATATTTTACTAAATATCTTACAAATACTGTGTCTCTCAAAATAGTTGTGTCATTGCATTTGTGGTAATAACATCAAGTGACTTCTGTTTGTTCCGTGTGTTTAAGATTATAATGTTTGTGATCGCTAGCGGTCGCTGATCATGACTGAATAATGTAAATATTATACATGTTTTACATAAAATAAAAATTAGTTTTATTATTTGTGTTTATTTTTTATTATTCTTTAAGACACGAATAGCTAAAAAACTAGACAACCATAATAAGGCGGTCAAATCGAATATATTTTATTCGATTTACGCAAACGTAAAAATCATCACTGAGTACGCACTACAGAATAACCATATAACATTTTGATAAAATATGCTGCGACAACACCACAAACATGCTGCGGACAGAAGTGTGGCAGGAGCTGAGACAACTAGACGAGCTAGTTCAGAACATGACTGTAACACTGCCAAGTGGAGAAACCTTCACTTATAAGGAAGAGTGCGCTCGCTGGGAAGGCCAATGCTACACCAACGACATTCTAAATTTGGACAAGATTATTGGTGAGGTGAGGATAACTTTCACTGTTTTATACTATTTTTGATGGCGCTAGGTAATCTGATATGGATATTATTGCTATCTCTTACGTAAGATAAAAATGGTGATATTTAAATTTAAAAACGCTTAATAAATAAATGATTAAGTTTCAACACACGGGTAGATATAGTTGGAAATTGAGACTTAATCAATCACATAATTACCTACTCACTCGACTCCGGGCACCGTACTGACGCGGTAATGTTTGATACCTACCTAGTAGGTACCAAGTATTTTGTGTAGGAACTAGGAACCTACCTATAACTAGGGATTTTCATTCTCATTCGGCCATTCAAGTATTACATCAGCAAAATTTTAAGGCTCCCGCACTCTACCAGGCCGCCGCCAGCGGATATCAGCCTATCAGTTAATCGCAACAGACCACAGACTAAGTTTTCCAATAAAGTACTGACGGCCATTCCAACCTATAGTGTGTGCACTCGCCGCCGGCCGGCCGGTGCGATCTGCGTCGTCAGGTCGTGTATTGGCCGGACAGCCTACAACAATCGAATGCACACTAGAAGTAGCCGGCTGGCAACCGTTTAAGACGTGGCAAGACGTCACAGGAAACTGCCGGCGCGTGATCTTGCAGTCTGAAATTGCCAGCTCTCGACTGCTTGTGTGTAGCTCCAGAGTCAGTTTTCAACCATTGCCGGCAGGCAATATTAGCTATAGTGTGTGGACTACGCAGACCCAGGACGACAGGCGGCTGATAGAGTGACTGACTGCAGAAGGACTGGTAATGTGTGGGACCCTTTAATAATTTATGACATGTAACATAAACAATCGTTTTTTTGTCGCACGAGGGCAGCGGGGCGGATTTCACTTGGCTCAACGCAGGTATATCCGATCTATAATAAAAACACAAAAATTGCACTATTCAACACCAGCCATGTCATCAAACCTCTCTTTAGTGTTTACGTAATACTTGAATAGCCCCTTAATTGCCGTTTTTATTTTCTCCATTGTCTTATAAGGAAGCAATGAGTAACAAAATTATATCCTATTTCCTATATGGTCTTGATTATCTCATTGTCTTCAAAGCCAACGAACATGATCAAGAGACTGCCCACGTAGACATCTAGGTACGTATGTATGTATGTGTATCGGAGCAGTTTTTATTTGTTCGTCAGATATCTACCTATGTACAAGTAGAAGGAATAAAAATATCAAAGCTATAACTAAATCTTGTAGGTATTTTATATAAATACGTACCTAATGTAAACCTTTTTGCAAAACTTTCTCCAAAGTCTATCAGACGGCGATACAACCTTGATCGAATTTTTAACTGTTTTAAACCAACTATAAAAAATGAGGAGGATGTTTTTGATGTTCGGGCATAACTCCATCAAATGAAAAAGGTTTATTCCGTAATGGTCCTATTTGATTTCGTGTGATTTAATGAGTTCCGGTGACTGACAACGGAACTCCTCATTATATGCCAACAAATCAACCGTGATTGAATTCTGTATTTTTTTTTTTTGTAAAAAGTTTCATAGTCCTGATAAATTCAGAGTAAGTACTCTGAATTTATATCTAAGTAGAAATAATTCGGAATGTGACACGAAAATTTTGAAAAATGTATTTCTCAAACAATTGAACAATACGAAGAAAATAAAGAAAAACTTGAAATTTAGACCCAGAAAAATAACGTTAAAAAAAATAACTAGCAATGTGGAATTGTACCTAAGTCTCACAATACTAGCAATCCTGTTAACCCCTCCAAGCCCCCACCCTCTAAGCTTAATGGATTGTGAAAGGAGTGCGTTCACGTCGGTAGTACAATGGTTAGGATTCTAACCCTTGATTGCGAGTCCGATGGCTAACTATTAGGCTACTGACGCTTAAACAATCACTTCGCTATCCTCTTCATAAACTGTGGTCAAGAGCGGATCAAGGATTTGATCCTGGGAGGGGGCACGAGAGGCAAACGGCAGTGCCGGTTTGTTTTGCCCGACACCGGCCAAGGGTGAGTAGCAAACACGACGGAGGGGTAGGTGCCCCAAAAAAAGCCGTCTAGGGAAGGAGGGGCATGTGCCGCCGAGGCCGCCCCCTGGATCCGCCTATGACTGTAGTCAACTAGACACTAGTAGCAGCCCAGTTGCCGTGCCAAGTTAATCCTAAAACGGTCAAATGTCCCATATACATATGTAAATGTAGTCAATTTGCTTTCGTTTTCTAGGACTTTCTATTTGAAAACGCTTTTTGAAAGCAAGTGCTACACCATCTACATAATAAGCAATGTTAATTGCTTATTTTCTTCTAAGCCTTTTTTACATCCCATGAGAGGGGAAGCCACTTGTTCATAACTTCAGTAAAGGTAAAATAAATCAACTTAAAATTATTACTTTGTCCAATCAAAAAGCTCTTAAGGACTGCTAGCTTTTGCCCGTGACTCTACCCGCGTGGTTGTCCATTATCATGTTAAAAATGATCATGTCTTTCCCCGGAACTTAAATTATTTCCATACCAAGTTTCATCTAAATCAGTTCAGCGGTTTAAGCGTAAAAAGGTAACAGACAGAGTTACTTTCACACGTGGGTCATTGAGGGATGCTAGACTCAGTGGCGATGGCGACCAAGTAAAACAGATTATAATAACAATATCTCTTGGGACAACTCACACAACGCTATCTAATCCCAATTTAAGCAGAGCTTGTACTATGGAAACCAGACAACTGTTAAACATTCATAAATATTTCTAAATACATACATATTATTTTTTTTTTTTTTTTTTTTAAACCAACTCCCGCATTAGGGTACAAGCCCTGTGTCGCGGGGGACTTTACAAACATACAAATCACGGACACAAAGTACACCCAGACTCGGAACAACAATTTGTGGATCACACAAAGTGGTGTCTCGTGTGGGAATCGAACCCACGACCTCTTGCGTAGCAGTCGGACACACTCCCACTGCGCCACAGAGGCAGTCTATATATTATAGATAAATAACACCCAGACACAGAAAAAACCATCGTGCTCATCACACAAAGTTTAATCCAGGGTGGGGATCGACCACGACCTCCGTCTTAGCAGTCAGGGTCACTAATTATTAGACCAACATCATTGAGATATCTGCGAGGTTAAGCAACGTTACCACTGTCGTTCCATAGATCTGGACCATTCCGAACATTGTCACACATAACATAATTAGTTTGGATTTGTATAACATTTAATACCTATTTGTCCCGTTTTTGCAACATTCTTCATTGATGCTTCGCTCCTATTGGTTATAGCGTGATGTTATATAGCCTATAGCCTTCCTCGATAAATGGGCTATCCAACAGTGAAATAATTTTTCAATTCGGATTAGTAGTTCCTAAGATTACCCCGTTCAAACAAACAAACAAACTCTTCAGCTTTATAAAATTAGTATAGATATAGTTTGTGAGGTTTTAGGGGGTAACCTCTGGATCTACTGAACTGATTTTGAAAATTCTTTTACCAATAGAAAGCCACGTTATTTTTGAGTGCCTTTCCCGTGCGAATAGGATAGAGTATATATTTTAGGTGGTAGTTACCTACCGTATTTTTGTTTAGTAGTCAAATCCCCTACCCAGTGGAAAGAACTGAGGTAGTTTTACTAATCAGTGTGTATCTAGATAGGTAAGTATACCTCGGTTAAAAAAAGAAAGTTAATTCATAGAGCAATCGAACAAAGTACCGGTATGTATCCAAATTTCTTTTCAATCTTAAAGAAATAAATGTAGGTAGGTACTTGTTATTTACAAATGTACCTACTTAACGCATGTAGGTAAGGTATCCAAACAGATTTTTATTGCAGTCGGCAACGTTCCCAATGCCAAACCATGTCAATGAGATTGGACAGCAGGAAATTAGCGTCAATACCATGGGTTTTCACGGTTCTTTCATAGGTACCTACTCATAGTAAATTTTCTCTGAGTCCGTACAAAGAAATAAATGGTTTATGACTCACTACAATGAAATACTGCAATAAAATGCTTGTTTGAGTAGCAACATAATCTTTTTATAAACAATAGATAATTTACCGCTGTAACAATAGTTACAGTATAGAAGGTAAATGCATACGGAACCGCAGACCAACCTGTTTATTTATATTGTTACTAGCTTTCGCCCGCGGCTCCGCCCGCGTGGATGTCGGTTATCGCGATAAAAACTATCCTATGTCCTTTCCCGGGGCTCAAACTATCTCCATACCAAATTTCATTTAAATCGGTTTAGCTGTTTGATCGTAAAAGCGTAACAGACAAACAGACGACAGACAGACAGAGTTACTTTCACATTTATAATATTAATATATTATGGTTTATATTGTTACCTATCCTACGAGCCCGGGGCGTAGCTTGCCTTACACGGGCTCTGTCAAATTTTCTATCAAAATTAATTAGGCGCCTGTAAGCCCTCGCTCAAATTTGCAATTGACTCATCGGTGTCTCAGTCACTGGCGAGGGTGCTAACGCACTTTCGGTGTAGCCTGGGGATTGATACGACTGAAATGGCGGTAGCTACGCCCCTTATACGAGCCTTAAAGTCGTTTTTGTTGACGCTATCTTTATCTGTTGGCTAGCCCTCATATTTGATAAAAAAAGGTTCTCACTAGGCCTTCATTAATCACAGGAGTCTCAGTTATGACAATTTCCAGTCTCGACGATTTTTTCATAGGAGGATTCTGGCTCAGAGGGAAGGCTGGACACCGTTGAAGAACACAAGATTCTGGTTTGGGGATGGGATACCCAGGAACTACATATACCCGGGAGGACTCAGACAGTTATGATGGGAAAAGGGGTTCCAAATGGGGATTAAAGCACCTTACTCTCCAATCTGGATCCGCCACTAAGTCCTACCAATATGGTACCTACCTTCTTAAACTATATACCTACGTAGTGACATAGGCACTACAATATTAAATTATGGATGATATGCTTTAGTTGAAGATAACCGTTGGGTGGGTAGGCATCACTGGATTTCACCACACAATAAATATAATGTAGGTTCATAAGTAGGTAGGAATTTAAAGACAGCAAGTACCAAGTAGGCATGGTATGCTTGTACACACTCCCAGTTACATCACACCATCATATAATGAGCGTCTCGTAGTCATAAAGAGAACAATGACAAATACCACCATACGCAATTTTGTCACGGTGTTACTTTCAGTTATTGCAATATTATTAGGCAAATAACGCTTAAGACTACCTTCATATTTTTGAAACAAAATCCATTGTTATTGAAATTTCAATACGTAGTCCTACAGCATCTACATACTTAGGTAAGCACTATAATAGAATATATAAAATATAGGTATAGGTAACTCAATATTATAAAACTCAACGTCTCTCTGTACCTATGTACGTCCGTCCATTCACTAATCTGTGGGCCACATAGGTACCTACCTACCGAAGCATAAAAAAAAAACAAGTCTGAAAATATCTAAAAATATTTTGCAGTAACGGATACAGGTACTTATAAATAAATACTTAGGTAGGAACTTTAATGCCCTACAGAGTAAAACTGTGCGGGAATGTGTCATAGATAATTTATATTCTAAGCATCCTTATCGACGCAAGAGTGTTTACTTACAAGGATCCGCTACACTACGCACTAGAAAAATCTGTATGCGATTAAACAGACGCTTAGTACGTCCTTTATGGAACTAGATAAACCTTTACCTTTACATTGAAGTGTAGGTACCTATAACTACAGCCTTGTTGCGCTTGTTGATGGCAAATGAGGGCATTGAACGATTTCTATTTTCAATGATCTTCTAGTCTGAAGATGACAGAAAGGGCAACGTCGAAGTAATTTTTATAGGCATTTCTTGCCAATTACTTTACAAATACAGTAATTGCATTTTTTGAAAGATAGAAAGATCTATAACGAAGCAATAAGAAAAGCCCTGATAGTTCTTTAACTACCGACTAGATGGCGCATGCGAGGGCCCAACTCGCGAGCATCAAGGGATAGAAAAATTTGAGGTCTAGTAACATAGTCCAGATAGGTGGTTCGCTTCTGGCCCCGGTTTGGCTACGGAAGTCTCGGGTTCGATTCCTGGGCCTGGACTTCAAATTTTTCTATCTTTCAAAAAATGCAATTATTGTATTTGTAAGAACAACGTCGTTAAAATGCATAACTGACAATGATCTTAACATGGGAATAGAACTAACAGGTTCCAAAAGATGGGCGTCATAGGGTCTATGGTCTTTTCCACGGACTAACGGCAAAGGACACTTTTGGTTCTAATTCCTGATCATAGAATACTGCATAGGACAGTCTCTAGCTTGATATCTAGGTAGGTATCTAGTCAATAAGAATGAGACAAGCACTGAGCAATAATATCCATATCCGTTTATCACTTACGTATATTAAATTACAATCTTTGTGATTTAATTAAAAGTTAATGTATTGTGGCCATTTGGTAACAGAACTTTTTTTGTTTAGGTGGAACGTGGTGAATTAAATCTGACATTCCCGATTATGTTTAATCCTGTGACGTGGGAGGCTCACGCATTCCCTGTGTTCTTCGGTGGTGCGAAAGTGGTGGATGACATTATAGTTTCTGTACCAGCTGTACAGCTCGTCTGGTTTGTCAGAACTGATAACAAGGCCCAAATGGACAGGTAATTTTTTTAATTTAACACCAATAAAATTGACGCATCAAATAGACGTTTACTTTCAACGTGGATTTAATTCAAAATTTCACCACTATCATCAACAGAATGATGAAGACAAAATGCTTTCATCATCCTGCTGAGTAGATATGAAACTCTTTACCATTCACGTACAGCGTGATCTCAATTTAACAATGCCGTCGGATCTCCGGGCATAGTATCCCCTTTGTTTTTGTCTGTCTTTTATTAGGTTATGTATTTACGTTTAAGAAAAGTTCCATGTGGAAAATACTGTATCTAGTTATGTATTTAATAGAATTGGGAACAGTTTAAAGAAGGCTTAAAGAATTTGTTAGAGAAGCTGGAATTTACTCACAACCTTCGCGTATGTATGCGTTCACTGCATTTATCCGATTCAAGAATAAGAACGCAGATCGTGATTACTATTATCTTACATAGGTATAATAACGGATATCCTTAAAAATAACGCTAAATACACAGAATAGCCATGCAATCCGAGGAAGACATGATTTTATCGGTGATTATGTGGAAGGAAATCAGCATTTTTACAGTTTCTTATTTGTGTATTACGTGTTTACTGATAGGGTGTTCAGTCTTGAGGTTGCAAAATAAAACTCACGTGTGATGTATAAGTAAAAGGTGAAAGAGATATATTAAATAAAAGTGGCACGTTATATTTACAAAATAAGGTTCGCAAGTTGTATTGCATGTAGCAAGTCAGTGCATCGCGACCGACCAATCACGACGACTGCGGTGCATTCTCGGCGCCATATATAAACGTGTGGCACAGCGCGCGGCTTAGTGCATAAATAGTTATTGCGTTGGGATGTCGTCTTTTTCAGCACGCGCGCTACGGTGTCGGCGTCGCGATGTCGGGCGCTATCGGCGGCTTGGCATGTAGGACGCCACATCACTCCCCCTCAAGCGAAGCGTACGTTGTGTTTCACCGTGCGGCCGGATCTTGTGACGTAGGCGCTGCTCGGTGAAGACGATGACGTTGCGTTGTCGCTAGGGGTCATGATCGAAGATGCAGTGTCGCTCGATGCGTGGATCCGTGGCACTGCGCCGCATGATGCTGTGCTCGATGATCTAGTGGGTGAAGCTGTGTCGCTCGGTGCGTGGATCGGTAGCGCTGCGCCGCTCGGTGCTGTGTTGCAGATATAGGCCGGCTTTAATCTGTCGACAGAAATAACAGCGGTGCGAAGCGGTAACCGCAGTGTAAAGTGTTTCCCGTCTGGGCTGCGCTGTAAAACTTCGTACGGGCCATCATATGGAGGTGTGAGAGGTTTGCGTACGGTATCGTTGCGCACAAACACATGTGAGCAGGTTGCGAGATCCTTGTAGACGAAAGTGTTCATCGTTGATGCTCGAGCTCTCGGAGAAGGTGTTAGTGACGTCATCGTTTCGGTCAGCTGACGGACGAAATCCGCGTCTTCAATGTTCGACGTTGTAGGTACGAAGAAATCAGACGGAATGCGAAGAGTCGAGCCGTATGTCATTAATGCCGGGCTGACAGATGAGTCGTCACGTAGTGCATTTCTAAGCCCTAGTAGTACCGTAGGAAGTTCGTTGACCCACCTCCCGTCGTTCGTTCTCGCCATCAGTGCCGCTTTGAGGGAACGATGCCATCGCTCGATTTGTCCGTTCGCTTGGGGATGAAAAGCCGTAGTCCGTATTCGAGTTACGCCGAGTTTCTTCATGAGTGAGGTAAACAGTGACGACTCGAATTGTCTCCCTTGGTCCGTAGTAATCTGCAGAGGACAGCCGAATCGTGCTATCCACCCGTCGTACACAGCCTTCGCGACGGTCTCAGCTGTGACGTCACGTGTGGGAATTGCTTCAGGCCATTTGGTACAGCGATCTATCATCGTCACGAGGTATCTATAATCTTCCGATGGAGGTAAGGGCCCGACTATATCGACGTGCACATGTTCGAAACGCGACGACCGTTGAAACTCGCCGAGTGGACTCACGACGTGTCGTTGAACTTTAGCGCGTTGACAGCTGATACATGATTTCGCCCAAGTACCTACGTCCTTGTTGATCGACGGCCAGAAGAACTTTGTAGTCATAATTCTTCGCGATAGTCGTACTCCCGGGTGACTAAGTTCGTGCTGCGCTTTGAAAGCTGGGACGCGATACGGCGGTGGTAGGTATGGACGAGCGTTCGCTGTTGATGTTTCGCACCATATCGGTCGTTGAACTCCCGGTAGGTTGACGCGCGTAAACTTGAGATTCGGATTTTTCATAGATTCGCGTAGTTCGGAGTCCTCTTGTACCTCCGCGAGTCTATTATAGTCGACGGTTGCGTTGAGTACTTCGACTTCAGCGATACGTGACAACGCGTCAGCTGCTTCGTTCTTATCACCGTGAATGTACTTGATGTTAGTGCAAAATTGACTGATGAAGTGTAGTTGTCGCTCTCGTCTCGGTGTGTCGCTGCTACTCGGCGTTCTTGTTAGCGCGTACGTCAGTGGCTTGTGGTCGGTACATATTGTGAGGTCATTGCCCTCTACGAGTCGGCGTAAGCTCTTAACAGCTGTATACATTGCTAATAATTCGCGATCGTATACACTGTACTTACGTTGCGTCTCGCTCATCGTTTTGGAGTAGAAAGCGAGTGGTTTCCACGTATTGTCGATCTTCTGTTGTAGAACGGCACCAATACTGCTGTCAGATGCGTCGGTGAGAAGACATAGTGGAGCGTTAGGTATGGGATGCGATAAGACGGTGGCCTCGAGTATGCTTTGTCGGCATTGCTCAAAGGCTTGTTCGGCTTCGGGTGTCCATAATATTGGTGATTTATCGTTTTTCTTACTATTGTGTAGGTATTTGTTTAACAGATGTTGATGTTCGGCTTGGTGGGGTAGGCAGCTACGGTAGAAGTTTATCATACCTAGGAATCTTCTTAATTCTTGAACTGTGCTTGGTTTTGGAAACTTGAGTATGGCTTGTATGCGATCTTCAGTGGGTTTGATACCGGCCGATGAAACTTCGTAGCCGAGGAATTGTATCTTGTCCTTGCCGAACTCACACTTGTCGACGTTAAGTGAGACACCGTAGTTGTTCAGTCGTTCGAGTACCTGATGTAAGTGACGCTCGTGTTCCTCTTCTGTTTTCGAGTGGACCAACACGTCGTCGACGAAACAGAATACATTGTCGTCGAGTCCTCGCAGTACTTCATGCATAAAACGTTGAAATGTCTGACCTGAGTTACGAAGACCGAATGTCATGCAGTTAAACTGAAAGAGGCCAAATGGGGTTATTATGGCCGTCTTCGCAGCATCTTCATTCTCCATTGGTATCCAAAAGTACGCCATTTTTAAATCGATTTTTGAAAATATTTTCTTTCCGTGCAGTTGGTACGTGAAATCTTGAATTCGCGGAATGGGGTACCGATCGGGGGTTGTCACGGCGTTGAGACGGCGATAGTCGCCGCATACGCGAAGTGAACCGTCCTTCTTCTTAACGACGTGTA
This sequence comes from Herminia tarsipennalis, assembly GCA_945859575.2. Taxonomy (NCBI): domain Eukaryota; kingdom Metazoa; phylum Arthropoda; class Insecta; order Lepidoptera; family Erebidae; genus Herminia; species Herminia tarsipennalis. Next base: position 17,235,111 of record OX243840.2, read on the forward strand.
GTGGACTAGCCCATGGACTATTCGACGGCTTGCAGATACCCATCTCCATCATCTTCTCGAACTCTAACTTCGCTGCTTTGTACTTATCTGGTGGCAGGGGGCGTGGCCTCGAGTAGATCGGTTGTCCTGTTGTCTCGATGCGATGTGTTACTTCGTGTTTCGTCGGTACTTTGAGTGACATGGGTCGCAGAACGTCTGGGTATTGTTTCAGCAGGTCGTGATAGGCGTGGTTGCGGTTGATGACGTAAACGGCTTCGGTACTTTGCACTGTGATGGTGTTTACACTGAGGTCGGTGATGCGGTCGATGAGTTTGCGGTGATGTAAATCGACTAGCAATTCGTGCCTCGCTAGAAAATCTGCGCCTAGAATTGATGTTTTCACCTCAGCGACCGTGAACGTCCACTTGTAGGCTCTACGTAAACCCAGGTTGAGCTCGAGTGTACGTTCTCCGTAGGTACGTATCTCCGTTCCGTTTGCGGCGAACAATCTGTAGGTATTTTCTGTCGGCTTCGTGGGTTTCTTATTTCTAGCGGCTAACACAGATATGTCGGCTCCGGTATCGACGAGAAACTTCTCTCTGCTGTTAACATCGACGACACATAGGCGGTAACTTGGTTTGTTAACATCGACGCCCGCCAACGTGGATGAACGTTCTAGTTTTCCGACTTCTGCTTCTGTTTAGCGCACGGCGGTTCACATTTTCGGGCTTCGTCACCAAATTGAAAATGATAATAACATACCCAATCTGGATCTCCGGGCTTACGGTTCGTATAGGCACGTACTCGCGAGTTCGACCGCGATCGATTTTGGCGGTAACGGGAATGATGCGTCGAATTTTGTTGTCTCGTGCGAAGTTCGGCGATTTCTAGCGATAATTTCTCGATCTGTTTAGATAGTAGGTCAAACTGCAGGTTTTCGTTTGGTACGTGTTTTCTTTCGAGCGTATGCGCGGAGTTTAACGATGTTGATGGCGACGGACACGTGGGACGCACGGCGACCGCGGCAACCGTCGCAGGTTCGAAGTGTTCCACCATTTTGTCAGCCATCGCAGCTAGGCCTTCGAGCGACGATTCGGTGTTCACGGCGAGCACGGCGCGCACTTGCGTAGGTAATTGATTGAGCCACATTACCTTTAACGCCTCTTGGGTCAGCAATTTCCCGCCTACATCAGTCATCTTGCGCAGTAACTGGCTAGGCTTCATGTCGCCGAGTTCTAAGCCGCTGAGCAGCTTCTGCAACTGGCGATGGTCGGACTCTTGAAACGTGGAAATCAGCCTATTTTTCAGTGTAGCGTATTTGTTGCTCGCGGGCGGGCTCAGCACGATGTCGGCGATCTGCTCCAGGTCGTTGCAGCCGAGCAACGGGACGACGAGATTGAACTTCTGATCTTCTCCAATTCTGCTAGCCGCAACGGCGGCTTCAAACTGCGCGAACCATAGGCGTGGGTTTTGGCGCCAAAATGGCGGCAGACGCGCAGGCAGCGAGATTGTGGCGACGTCACACGTAACGGTCGTTACCTGTTCTTTCACGTCTTCTACTTCTTGTGGGCTGGTTTCCTCTGTAGACATCTTGGAGTTGCTCCTTGATCACGTCGGGGTCACCAATTTACTGATAGGGTGTTCAGTCTTGAGGTTGCAAAATAAAACTCACGTGTGATGTATAAGTAAAAGGTGAAAGAGATATATTAAATAAAAGTGGCACGTTATATTTACAAAATAAGGTTCGCAAGTTGTATTGCATGTAGCAAGTCAGTGCATCGCGACCGACCAATCACGACGACTGCGGTGCATTCTCGGCGCCATATATAAACGTGTGGCACAGCGCGCGGCTTAGTGCATAAATAGTTATTGCGTTGGGATGTCGTCTTTTTCAGCACGCGCGCTACGGTGTCGGCGTCGCGATGTCGGGCGCTATCGGCGGCTTGGCATGTAGGACGCCACACGTGCTTCATTTAGCTGCTTATTGCTTCTTTGGAATTTCTATAGGAGCGCATTTTGAGTAAACACACGTTTATAACTTAGATAATAGAGTTTCGATCTTGACACGGTTTAGTAGATCGCTTTGAGCACTAAGCACTGCGTAATATTTTACAAGAATACAAATGGAAAGGCAGATACTTACTTTATCAAATTGTGGGTCAATATTTCGTAAGACCTATAAATTTTCTGATACGTTTTTAAATAAATGTATTATAAACTTACTTACTAAAATTTGTTACGTAATGTGTAAAGCCGTTATTCACGTAATTTTAATGTTAATTACAGAGGTGCAGCATGGGAGGATGCATTTTTGGATACTCTTGGAATTGCAGAAGACACAGGACGTTTCAAGCACATATCCGTGTCACGATTCGCCTCACGAACCCTCGACCACGAATTGGAAAAGAATACGAGAACCGTTATACCATTCTTTAGTTCCACTTTCATTCTCATGGGGATATTCTCTATAGTAACTTGCATGATGAGCGACTGGGTTCGCTCGAAGCCTTGGCTGGGATTGCTGGGTAATATGTCGGCTGTAATGGCCACCGCAGCAGCATTCGGACTGGCAATTTATTTAGGAATTTCATTCATAGGTATTAATTTAGCCGCACCCTTCTTGATGATTGGTAAGTTTGACCAAATAATTATACATAGTTTTCTGCCTTAGATATAAGTAAGTACTTTATTCTTCAAAGGTCCTATCAAATTATTTCTTTTTCTGTATAATGTTTTCTACATTTTTGAAAAGTACCGTCAAATTATTTAGTTGGAAAATAACTCCTACATTCTACTCTGTTTCAATGTTCTAATTTATAAATAAATCCGTTTAGCGCCATTAATTTAATAAGTAAGACGATGTAGGGTCCACCATGTCTTATTTTTTTTCTTACAAGGGGGCGGGAGGTGGTCTTGACAGTTCTTACGTAAGATCACAAAAATGGGCGAAGTTAAGATTATACTTTGAAAACGCGCAAAATGCGCGAATCCACGCGAGTACATAGGAGCGAGAGAAAAAACTTAAAACTGGAACAGCGGGGGAGGGGGTCGGTCGATTCTTGTTTTATCTTACATAGAGGAAGGAGTCAAAACAGCTCAAAATCGTCTTCACTACATAGTATAAAACAAAGTCGCTTTCTCTGTCCCTATATATGCTTAAATGGTTTTTTTAATAGATAGAGTAATTGAAGAGGAAGGTTTATATATATAATAACATCCGTTAAATAGTGGAGAAATAAGGAGCGTAACAGCAATAAGAAATGTTGCAAAAACGGGGTAAATTTACGCAGACGAAGTTGCGCGGGTCAGCTGATATGTAATAAATTCAAGGCGCCTTAATGAATTCTTCCTCTTTCAAGGTATTGGGATTGACGACACTTTTGTGATGTTAGCGGCTTGGAGGCGAGCTTCGCCTAAACTTCCAGTCCCAGAGCGAATGGCGATCATGTTGTCAGAAGCCGCAGTATCCATCACAATAACCTCAGTGACTGATATGCTTTCATTCTTTATCGGCATATTTTCTCCTTTCCCATCAGTGCAAATTTTCTGCATGTATTCAGGCAAGTATTACGGTGAAGACTTTCGCAAGAATAATATTATAAGTTAAATAATTTATACAGGTAAAATATTACACCATTTTCTAATTTGCATAATTATAATTTACAGGTCTTGCGGTCTGCTTTACATTTGTGTGGCATGTAACATTTTTCGCCGGTTGCGTAGCCGTATCTGGATATCGCGAAAAGCAAAATCGTCATACCATCACATTTTTAAAAGTTTTACCTGAATCAAGAGCGAGGAAAGGTAAATAAATATTATTAGTCAATTAACAACATTTCCCTATAAGAAATTGATTTGTTAACCTGGGTATAAAGCCACCGTGCGTACCACCGTATGTACCAAGTGATCCATTTGTGGGAAAAGTTTGAGGAAATTTACTACATAGGAGTAGGCACCTACTCAAACCCCAAACCCTAACCGGGATTAGATAGACCGAATCCGGTACGTTAAGTAAAATTAATCTTTATTTTTATTTCCAGAACAAAAGTCGTGGCTATACAGAGCGTTCTGCAGTGGTGGTATCGACACAGCTGATCCTGATAATCCCATAGATAACAGGGAACATTGCATTATGGCATTTTTCCGCACGACGATGGCAGACTTCCTCAACAAGGGCACCACAAAAGCTTTCGTTATTATCGTGTTTTTGGCTTACTTGGCCGGAGCAGGATATGGAGTAACTAATCTTCAAGAAGGGTTAGAAAGACGAAAATTATCCAAAGTCGATTCATACTCTGTTGAGTTCTTTGATCGTGAAGATCTGTATTACAGAGAATTCCCGTATAGAATTCAGGTAATATTAGTCATTTTGACAAATTCTGTGCTACTCAAGCGGGAGGCGAATTCTGGCAACGTCGAAGGGCGACAACTTTCAGTACTTTTTTTTTAAAAAGACTACTACTTACGAAGACCTTTCTGTTAACGTATGTTGGACCTCGGAACCAACTTTTCTCCATCCCTATATTATAATAATTTTCAATCACCCTTTTAAAGACAGTCTTTAAAGCCAATGAGTAAATTCGTCATCTTGCTACCGAGGCACTGCAGACACATTTCAACGATATGAACTTTGACATATTTTATTCTTTCAGGTGGTTATTAGTGGCGAGTACAATTATTCAGACCCTTTAATACAAGAAGAAGTGGAAGCTCTTACGCAAAAATTGGAAAATACGTCATACGTTTCAAACTCACTATACACCGAATCGTGGCTTCGAACTTTCGTCGACTACGTATCTAGAAATAACGATTATTTAAATGTGACTATTGACGACGAAGATAATTTCATTCAAAACCTTAAAGAAGTAAGTACCTACCTACAATACCAACCCCTTTTTGACCAAGGTCCGCCATACTTTAGACCATATGGCATACCTAACAGACATGAAAACTGACTACTACTTATTTTCTTTTTCAGTTGTGGCTATTCCCAGCAAATCCATTCTCCTTGGACGTTAAATTCAATGAAGAAGGAAATAGAATTCTGGCATCAAGATTCTTAATTCAGGCTGTCAATATCAGCGGTACTAATCATGAAAAAGAAATGGTGAAAGCTCTTCGAGACGTGGTTGCTTCGTCACCTCTCAACGCCTCTGTTTTTCATCCATATTTCGTCTTTTTCGATCAGGTGAGTGTACATTTATCTTTAGGTTATGTTTTACCGACAGCGCTAGGAGTTTTACGTGCGTACCTATGTATCCATTTCTTTAGCACGCCCTATAATTCAAACGAATATTGTTGGATTCGTATCAATTGTAGAAGTAGCACTTGATTTTATTCCGCATGCGGGTTTATTGTTTTCACAATATTACTATTTCAGTACAATTCACATAAATGATAAACTATTTTTTCTTGTTTCAGTTCGAGCTTGTAAGACCAACTTCGCTGCAGAATTTATGCTACGGTGCCCTTATGATGATGATCACCTCTTTCGTCTTCATTCCAAACATTTTATGTTCGTTGTGGGTAGCTTTCAGTATTATATCTATTGAAATCGGAGTAGTGGGATACATGGCTCTCTGGGATATAAATCTTGATTCCATATCTATGATTAACTTGATCATGTGCATAGGCTTCTCAGTGGATTTCACCGCTCACATCTGTTATGCCTACATGGCATCTAAAGCTAAAACTCCCAATGAAAAGGTGAGTGAATGCCTATACGCTCTTGGATTGCCAATAGTACAAGGATCTTTTAGTACCATTCTGGGTGTAGTTGCCTTGCTCTTAGCTGACAGTTACATCTTCTCAGTATTCTTCAAAATGGTATTCATGGTGATATTCTTCGGAGCAATGCACGGCCTTTTCCTATTACCAGTTTTACTATCATTATTTGGCCCAGGCTCTTGTTCTAAACAAAAAGACGACATAAAAATGGCTAAACTAGACAAATCTTACCCAAACCCCTATTGCTTACCACATCCTCAATTAGTCCTAAACGATCAAATATACAACGGCAAGAATTTAAACCCAAACGGTATCTACAAAATTTATGGAGACGATAAAGATCTAGGAATAGGTACCTCCGGTGAAGACACAAGCGAAAGCAGTTCAAACCAGTCACAACGTCGGCAAATCGCTGATGACGAGAATAGCAGGAAGAAATACGACGATGGCTGGAAGCGATCCAGTTACTGCCAGAGTTCGAGCCAGTTTCAGCCATCCGGTGAATTAGATCTTTATGGGCACGATTTGGAACGTAATTGGCAAAGACAGCGCTACGACGATAATCGCAGAGTTTTCGACAACTACCGGAAACCTGTAGGGGCTCCTAGAACGCGAGATGATGACTGGGTGGCATCAGCACGTAAAACGAGCGACGCAGGACCGCGTCGTGAGGGTACCTACAGAGTGATGCGAGCTCATTCACAACACAACATCCGCAGGTCGCGCGCCCCGCGACGCTCCAATTCACACCAAAACCTAGAACATTTAGACTACGTCGCAGAAATGCGCTTTCCCTGACAGTGATCCTCTCTAAATAATAGTAGAAATAAATCGAGTGCTCAATTTATGGACCAAAGTATTAGTACCTTCAGACTATCTCCGTGTAAAGTGAAGGAACGATAAGTTATTTAAGGATGTTTTAACATGGAGTTATAACTGTTGTAAGTGATGTTTCGGTAATAAGAGTTAAACAAATTTTATTGACAATTTTAGTTTAAATGGAGCTTTGCCTAGAAGCCTTTTGCCAAAATCAAATAAACCATAATTATACTGACTCTTTATTTTAGCTATAATTTTCTTGTATGTAAAAATCTTTAGTAGGTACACCAAAGTACGATCGGTTCAATAACTCTATTCGCATGTAGTAAGTTATTGTTTCCCGAAACAAAAAATAATATGTAATTATAATAATATTAGTATAGTAATCGTTTAGAATAAGTATTCGAGATTTTGGTACAAGGCTGAATAGAAAGGTTATGATTGTTAATCACTATTATTTAGATAAATAATTAAAGGCCGCTGAAATAAATATCAACGTAGATTTTGCGTCTTTTTTCATACTATTCAAGAAAACGTTATCTTTTTAATGGCAATAAAGTCGCCAAGACCAATTTCTTCTGGACTTTACTTGAACATTCTGAAATGGATGCCACATAACTAAAATGTTATTTATACGCTGTATGTAAAAATATACGCTGTTTATTCATTTCAAATACTACACGTAAACAAAATACTGACTTTATCATCTGTCTGTCTAGAGGAGTTATCTAAAGAAACTCATATTTAACAGTCTTATTTTCGTCAGCATCTAAAAATAGGGATGTAAATTCGCCGAAAATATAAATTTGATTTTCGGTTAATTTTTATTTTCGTTCTTTTAAATGCCAAAAGATTTGTACATTTTCTGCGCCACCATTTGACTTTACCAATACAGAATTCTAACTGGCTGAAATCTTAAGATTCATAATAAGGTCAGGAGTACTGTCATTTGGATATTTGGGTTTAGGTACCTTCGTCAGTTTATGGAAGGCGTAGAAACATGTTACACTTTATAAGTGTATTTCACTGTACGAATATTTATGAAAGCAAGTGAAACAAACATTTTACAAAATAATTTATTAAAACTAGTTCCTACATCTAAATTAAAATACAATTTCAGTCATTACACTTGCTTTTAAAATCTACTCTTAATTTGGCAACCTTAGATCTAAATAGTCTAAACTATATTAGTGTGATACACAGGGCTCGAAATTTTAATGAATGACATAGGGTTTGCACATTTTCATTTATCACCATACAACATTCTAGATAATATTGTTTGAAATTTGCTATCTAATGAAAAAAATAATCGTGAGTAGTGCAGGTAGGTGCAGTGATTTTTATGCTAAATTATTTCTGGTTAAGGACATCCTTTATGATGTCGAGAAATTACATACGTAATGAAGTCTCTATGTCAAATTATTGCCATGAAAATTACGAGCCCTGTTAATAAAAATATTGGGGTGGGTGATATTTAGTGGTGTGTAAATATGTGTGTAATAATCATTTAAAACATAAGTTTCCATGAGTGTAGAAAGAAATCAAGCTTTAACTATTAACTGTGTGGGTTATGTGACGTTTACACGAAAACAGGACGGGAAACAAGCGACCTCTAGGGTTGAGATTGATAATGGGTGATTTGTCCTGTTCTATGTAAACGCTCTTTACTGTAAATATTAGTTGTGATAATGTATCTCGATGCCATGTTCCATCCCCGTGTTAATTCCAATTTTAATACTACCCTACAACTAATATTTTACTAAATATCTTACAAATACTGTGTCTCTCAAAATAGTTGTGTCATTGCATTTGTGGTAATAACATCAAGTGACTTCTGTTTGTTCCGTGTGTTTAAGATTATAATGTTTGTGATCGCTAGCGGTCGCTGATCATGACTGAATAATGTAAATATTATACATGTTTTACATAAAATAAAAATTAGTTTTATTATTTGTGTTTATTTTTTATTATTCTTTATGACACGAATAGCTAAGGCTCCAAACTAGACAACCATAATAAGGCGGTCAAATCGAATATATTTTATTCGATTTACATAAACGTAAAAATCATCACTGAGTACGCACTACAGAATAACCATATAACATTTTGATAAAATATGATATGAACTGATCATTATGATCATATAAAGCACAAATTACTCTACTATACCGTAAAGTAAATAAAATAGGCACTTTGCTTACGCAGGTCTATCATAAACAATTTTTAATATTTCACTACATAAAAGAAGCAAGTCTTTAGACTCAAACCTGTCGCACAAATAATCTCTGACAAAGGATAACTCTTTACTTTTATCATCCTGTTTGATAATTCTATCAAGAACTTGTTTAGTATCCGATGGAGTTATTTTGTTCATTAACAAGTCTGTTACTGTGTCCAATAGCAATTTGTCGCTCAACTGTTTAATAGAAGACTCTTCTAAACATTCACCAAGCTCCTCAACAAAGTCAGTTTTCTGAAAAATAAAATCAAACTTTGCACTACGTAGCTTAATTTTGCGCCATAATGCGCGGCAAAGAAACTGTAAAAATAACAATCCAAGTTAAATCATAAATATTACAACATACAATTGAGAATGGCATGCTTGTAAGTGCTGTGGCAAAGTTATTTTCAACCGTAAGCTATAAAATTAAAGGTTTAATTTAATATTAAATTATCTATTCCACTAAGTTTACTTGGGTGTTATCACCCAGGTGTCTACATGAATATGATTTTAATGGTGTAGACATGTTAGTTTTACAGTTTTTTTTTACATTTTACTAAAAATAACATAATAGGTCGGGGAAAAAAATTCTTTGGTTGTACTGTTTGTATCTGGCTGGTATTTGATACCACATAATAAATGCCATTTTAATATTAGAGAAATAAAAACTGTTTCCCGATATTTTTCTATTGTTTTTCTGTCCACCCAAATAATGCTACTGTATTCTTATTAAACTTTAACAGACTCCTAAAAAAGCTTACATTTAGAAGTCACAAAAATATTATACTCTGTGGTGACTGGAATATAGATTTATTGAATGTTAAGCACAGCAATACAAAAGAATTATTGTCGATTCTTAAAAATTACAATTTAGTTAATCATATTAACACACCGACAAGAAAAAAGGGCTGTTTGGATCTAATTACCAGCAACTTACCGAATGTGATCTCAGATACACATTATTTAGCGTTATCTGACCACGAAACAGGACAGAGCATTACTTTTGAAACTTTAAACTGTAATAATAATCAGAAATACAGGAATTTTTGGTTTGAGCGACGTAGAGACTACAGTCTAGAGAACACTCACAAATTCATATCCTGTATGAGTGCACTTTCTTTCAGTGAAGTTTATGAGTGTATCGGAATCGACGAGGCATTCGACTTCTTTCACGACATGATAACACTTTTTTATGACCTATGCTTCCCAGTCATTAATGTAAAAATTACCAATAAACCTGTGAAATCAAGATGGATCACAAAAGGCTTAAAAAGAGCATGTATTAATAAGAGGAAACTCTATCTCAGGTACCTTCAATCACCCTTAAATAAGAATAAACATCTCAGACACTATAATAAATATAAAACAATATTGAAAAAATGTACACTCCAGGCCCATAAAATTCAAAATACAAGATACATTGCAAGATCAAAAAATACTTGTAAAGCCGCATGGAAAATAATTAAAACAAGTTTAGACTGTGAAAATTACACTACATATATAAATTTAATTAAAATAAATGATGAAGAATTCTCTGATCCAAAGGACATAGCAAATCAATTTAATAGTTATTTTATAAATTTAACTAAAAATCAAATGACATCTCCACAACTCAACAATCTCAATAACATTTGTATGAATCCAAATACCATATTTCTAAATCCAGTAGATAGTACAGACACCTTTAAAATAATAAATTCGCTAAATAACACAAACTCTACTGGTTATGACAATATTAATACTGATATTTTAAAAAAATGCGCACATATTCTGTCGGGGCCAATAAGTCACATTATAAACGTGTCTTTCTTTCAGGGTAGGTTTCCCAAACGTTTGAAATACTCCATTGTCAAACCACTTTTTAAAAAAGGCGATAAGTCAGAAATGAATAACTATCGCCCTGTAACGTTAATTCCAATTATGTCAAAGGTATTCGAAAAGGCAATGTACAATAGGTTAAATAACTTTCTGACAAAATATAACATTTTGAAACCAGAACAGTTCGGTTTTCGAAAATCCTCTTCAACTACATTAGCTTGCTTTAGTCTTATAAAAACAGTTACAGAATCTTTGGACAAAAAAAATGCTATTATATCGATTTTCTTAGACATGTCGAAAGCATTTGACTTCGTATCACATGAGTTACTACTACAAAAACTAGCGAGATATGGAATACGAGGTAATGCGTTAAACTGGATAGAATCCTACCTTTCAGACCGACACCAATGTGTAGAAATCTCATGTATGTCAGGGCTATATAAAAGTTCACAAAGATCTAGTTATATTTTGAATGAATGCGGTGTACCACAAGGTAGTATCCTTGGGCCACTATTATTTCTAATGTACATTAACGATCTACCAGACTCTACCACCTATAAATGTGTTTTATATGCCGACGATACCACCTTACTAGTACATGGTCGAAATAAGGATACGTTTGAAGCTGATATAAGAGGAGCTCTAGGAAATGTTCACAAATGGCTAGACAGTAATCATTTAAATGTCAATTTAAAGAAAACTAAGGTGGTGCAGTTCCAAACATATAATAATAAACAGAATCCTCTAACTGTTACTCATGACGGGCACATCTTAGAAACCGTAGAATCGACGATTTTCTTAGGTTTAAACATTGATAAATACTGCAATTGGAAGCAGCATATCGAAAAAATCTGCTCCAAATTAGACAGTTACGTTTACGTCTTGAGTAGAACTAGACAAGTCGCTACACTCAATGCCACTTTATGTGCATATCATGGTTATGTCTCGTCCGTTTTGCGCTACGGAATAGTCATTTGGGGTAACTCAGTAGATCAAATTGTTGCATTTAGAGCTCAAAAGAAATGTGTAAGGGCGATGAGTTGCGCTGAATATACTGATAGCTGTATACCATTGTTTAAAAAGTATAAAATTTTGCCACTTCCCTGTTTGTACATTTATGAAATTTGTATATTTGTTCATAGAAACCCTTTACTTTTTGAAAAACAAACATCTGTCACGAAAACAAATAGCAGATATCCCCATAAATTACACGTACCGAAGCAAAGGACGACAATGTACAGCAGAAATTCGTACTGTATGTCAATTCGAATTTATAATAAATTACCAAATTGTTTTAAAGTATTGAATTTAATTGTGTTTAAGCGTAAATTATTTAATATGTTATTATCCAAATGTTATTATTCAACAGACGAATTTCTTAATGACAAAATAATAATTGTGAATCATGGGTTAGATTGATCGGTATTGCATCACTTATTTTTTTTCCTGACATTTTATTTATATTCAGACATTGCGTTTTATTTTATTTATCATCACAGTTTATATTTTGACACTTTTATTCTATGCTCACATTGTATTTCTATTATTATTATTATAGACATTTAATGTACCCACATAATTATGAGATGCATGTGTAATCAATGATTTCTACACCAGCAATGGTAGTATATGTGTTTCGCTATTAATTATTTTAAGACCATGATGTACCATATACTGAGAAATAAATCATATTCTATTCTATTCTATTCTATTCTAATAATAACAATATCTTGGGACAACAAACTTAGCAGAGCTTTTATTATGGCAAACAGACAACTGATAAACATATTTATATAATTCTAAATACATACATATCGATACTAATATTATAAAGCTGAAGAGTTTGTTTGTTTGAACGCGGTAATCTCAGGAACTACTGGTCCGAAATGAAAAAATCTTTTTCTGTTGAATAGCCCATTTATCGAGGAAGGCTATATAACATCACGATACGACCAATAGGAGCGGCGCAGCAATGAAAAATGTTGCAAAAATGGGAAAATTGACGCATACGAAGTTGCGCGGGACAGCTAGTTATAGATAAATTCACACATTGTTTTATCATGGGTGGGGGACTTTATCTACTCCACGACCTCTGCCTTAGCAGTTAAGGTCACTTACCACTAGACTAACAGGCCAGTCAAATCAGTGAATCAAACAAAGAAATTCGATAGATTTTTAAGTTTTATTACAAAAAAGGGAAAAATGCAACACAAACCGCGAAAAAAAATTGTGCCACTTTTTATTTAGTGTCAGTAAGAGTAGCACAGAATTGGTTCAAGCGTTTTCAGTTCGGGAATTTTGATGACAAAACGAAGCTTGTTACGGATAAATGTGATGTCATTTTTGAAAAAGTGGAGCAAGATCGGTATATAAGTAGTTATAACATAGCTGAAGAGCTAGGAGTTAAAAAGTCAAGTAAACAAAAAAGCTTAATATTTCAGTGCTACACGAGCTCAGAAATAGAACGAATGAATCGTGTACTCATTTGCGAGTCTGTATTGAAACGTAATGAAACCGAAACGTTTTTGAAAAGATTGATCTCTGGTGATGAAAAGTGGATTACCTACGACAAGAACGTGCAAAAGAAATCATGGTCTAAAGGCAGTTAAGATCCATAGAAACCCGGATGAACTCGCAATAAGGTGATACTGTGTGTATGATGGGATTGGTAGGCCTTTCATAATGAGCAAGCAAGAAATAGAGAAAAAAGCAGCCGGAATTGATCAACAGAAAGGGTGATTTTTGGTGAGGGTCTCTGCGATCAGCCATTAAACGTGTATCTAACACTCCTTGAAAAGTGATATTTTGCCATAATGGGTGTTGAAAATAAAATGGCTCAAGAAAGAACTCTGTTTGGAGGAGATATCACGTTTGACCATCACGTGCAGGAATGCTTTACTCAGTATTGTTTGGTGAACGATATCACAGACGACACCGACAAGGCGCAAGTGGAAGAAATGTACCGCGTCGTTAAGGATTCTGTTTTCCCGGAAGAACTGGAAACGTTAGAATTCAAAAGTCTAATATCAAAACTGGACAGTCACTTCGCGTCTAAAAAGAGTACGTTTGCAGAGCGGTACAAGTTGTATTGAGCGGAGCAACGTCCAGGAGAAGACTTGTACGAATGGGCGGTACACAATTTCGCGGAGTACTGCAGGTTTAAAACAGAACTCGAGTCAGCATTGCGGGATCAGTTTGTTCTCGGGTTAGAATTCTTTAACCCGAGGACAAACTGATCACGCAGAAGAAAAAGCTATTCGCGGAATGTATAGACACGCTAACATTGAATCGTGCATTGGAAATAGTGCAAAAGGGTGAGATGTGCAAGATTGGCGTTAAGAGAATCACACAGCGGCGCTGTCGCCGAGCCAACGGCGCTGCCAGCGGAGCTGGTGCATATCGTGTTCGCCATTATAAGAGCTGTAGCGCGGCGTAGCGGGCAGGAATATCTCGAAAATCGGAAAATGTTGCAGTGTGAATATAAAAAAGTACCTAATACAACGCTAGCTCAATATTTTTTATTTAATTATATGAATTAAAAATACAGGATTTTCACGTCCTCAGTTGTTGATCGGTCGCTCATTACGCTGTAGGCTCGATTTGTTAAGAGTATCTGATGCACATTTCCTAGAAATGAGTCATACCGATAACGTATCGGCTGTGTCGTTTGCATCCGCTGCCAAGAATAATGTTGTACAAAAACAGACCTTACGGCTTCAACAATTTGGAGGCAGTCGTAAAAGTGAATGGTGTTGTAATGACTAAGTTTTAATTAAACATGTTTATTTTAATGGGATTAAACTAAATAAATAGCTTTATGGTGTTGTAAGGCAGAAAATCGGAAATTGGTATTTACGTTCCAGTGTTAAACACAGTTAAAACATTAAGACTACATAGTAAGCTATTAAGGGACAACGTCGCAACCATCCGAGTTAGAGGCCGTCGGCGACTTCATACAACCAGGAAGAGTAAATGATCCCACAGATACGGTCGCAGAGTCCGACACCACGACACTGGTTGACTTGGAAGGAGAGGAGAGTGACAGTTCATTCTGTTCTGTTCCCGAGGACTCTGTCTACGGTCCCGTTGAGTGACAAACATCTCAGACAAACACCTAACGGACCAGCTATCAAATAAAAGTTGCGAACAAGAAGGGGAAAATAATAACAGAAAGATCGATTAAATATGGAACTACACTGACGGACTCATAAACTGCATCAAAGTTCAGGTTTACTCTAAAAGGATTTTTTTATAATAAGTATGCAAACTTTTTAGATTAAATTATATAAATATGGAAAGACTGGCTCTTAATCTTAAAAAAAATTAAATTTAAAAATAGAACTGCGGTAAAACAAATGAATATAGCCGGGAAAAGAAAATTTACTCGTAGTATCAGATTTGCGTGTTATTTATAGCAAAGTTTTAAATTAATTCTCATTGATTTTTTTTGTTTGGTCAATTGAATTATTGTTACCAGCATAATTGTTGGGTTAGTTTTTTAACACATCGAGAGTTTTTGAACCATAATATGGATACTTCGTCCGAACAAGCGGCACAAATTGTAGCATTGGTGCGGGAGGGCTTGGATCAACGAACGATTGGTAGAAATTTAAATTTAAACCAGTCTACGGTTTGTAGAATATACAGAAGGTTTGTAGAGACAGGTTCTTACAGGAGGAGACGTGGTACAGGCAGAACTCGAGCAACCACAGGTCGTGATGACCGATTTATTGTTACAACTTCCCTGCGAAATCGTTTCCTCACGTCAGTTAACATCAAAACCGAGCTTAATGAAGTGCGTGGAAAAAACGTGTGTGCACGAACAATAAGAAGAAGGTTAAAGGAAGCGGCTATCACCCCTTTTAGACCAGCAAATGGTCCAAAGTTGTCTGCAGCTCACAGACAAGCTCGCTTAAGATTTGCGCGTCATCACCTGAATTGGACAGAAGAGCAGTGGGCCTCTGTATTGTTCACGGACGAGTGTAGGACATGTTTATATGGTGCAGATGGTCGCAGAAGAGTCTATCGTCGACGTGGGGAGCGATATGCTCAAAGTTGCATTGAGGAGCGTGTTCCTTTTGGAGGCGGTTCATGTATGGTCTGGGGTGGCATATCGATGAACGGGCGAACAGAACTTGTGTTCATAGACATGGTCCGTCAAAACGGTAATAGAGGGGGTTTGACAGCACATCGCTACATAACAGAGATATTAGAAGATCACGTGGTGCCTTACATGGGATTCATAGGCGAAAATTTTACTTTAATGCAGGATAATGCCCGGCCGCATGCAGCTGCACAAGTTCAACATTATTGCGAAGAGGTTGGGATACGTACAATGAATTGGCCAGCACGCAGCCCGGATCTTAATCCCATCGAGCATGTTTGGGACAATTTAAAAAGAGCTGTATATGCGAGAAACCCTTCGCCTACGACAGTGGCAGCACTAAGAACAGCACTTTCAGAAGAATGGGACAATATTCCGCAAGATCTTTTAAAAACCCTTATAAAATCTATGCGGAACCGATTAGAATCCGTAATAAGGGCACGTGGGGGTAATACACCTTATTAAAACACAAATAAACCCTTGCATAAAGTTTGTGTCTATTGTTATAACCAATTTTTTAATTAAACAATTTTTCCTTAAACTTCTGTTTTTTCTTCAAAAAAGGTCTTAAGGTCCTTTCCAGTACATAAACTTAAACTTAAAGATATGATCCTACGCTGTTTTAAAGTTCACGAACCAATCTAGAGGTTTCAATTTAAATCTGTATAGAAAGTTTGCATACTTGGTTAAAATATTTATTTCAAAGTCGTCTATTACTTTGATGCAGTTTATAAGTCCGTCAGTGTAGATATTCGAGATCAACCTGTAGGCACGGAGTAAACACACTAGCGACCGGTTAGAGCTGTTTGGAAACAAAAATGTAAATTGTAAATGTTTTAATTGTATATATATTTTTTAATTATTGGTGGAGGGTTTGTGGTATCTATATTAATATTATAAAGCTGAAGAGTTTGTTTGTTTGTTTGAACGCGGTAATCTCAGAAATTACTGATCCGAATTGAAAAAATATTTTATTGTTGGATAGTCCATTTATCGAGGAAGGTTATAGGCTAAATAACATCACGCTACGACCAATACGAGCGGAGCAGCAAAGAGAAATGTTGCAAAAACGGGGGAAATTCACGCAGACGAAGTTGCGCGGGACAGCTAGTATTATAATATGACGGTACTTGTATTGCGAATGTGGTATGAGTTTTTTTTATTCACAAATGATATACATACATCTTATAATAAAATGTAAAAAAATTGATAAAATACGAAAAACTTTTTTTCCAACCTAATCTATACTAATATTATAAAGCTGAAGAGTTTGTTTGTTTGTTTGAACGCGCTAATCTCAGAAACTACTGATCCTAATAGAAAAAATCTTTCTCTGTTTGCCCATTTATCGAGGAAGGCTATAGGTTTATAACTTCACGCTACAAACAATAGGAGCGGAGCAGCAATGGTAAATGCTGCAAAAACGGGGGAAATTTACGCAGACGAAGTTGCGCGGAACAGCTAGTATAATATAAAAATCGACAAAACCAACATGTGAATTGAGAGAGTCAAAATCTATCATGTTTCTAATTTATTCAAAAAATATAATTCATCGAAACCTGAATACAGGAGATCTAAATAATGTCAATGGTATAATATGTAGAAGATTACTCTAAAGTCTAAATCCTGTAACATCATGCGTGTTTTTTTCAAAGCCACATTGTACAGAAATACAGAAACAATAGAGCCATAAAATCATATTATCATGCGGACATGTCTCGGTGCCGGAGTTGGTAACGGCTTAGGGCCGGTACCTCTAAGGTCGCGGGTTCAAGTTCCGCCTGAGACAATTTTTTCTTCGATACATTTAAATAGAAACAATAGAGCCTACTGACAAAGAGTAAATATAATACAAATTCTTACCTCTGATAAACACGACTTTATGATATCTCTAGATGACTTGCTGCCAGATTCATCAGTTTGTATATTCGTGTGACCATAAGTCACTATGTTCGT
Source organism: Herminia tarsipennalis (assembly GCA_945859575.2). NCBI lineage: Eukaryota > Metazoa > Arthropoda > Insecta > Lepidoptera > Erebidae > Herminia > Herminia tarsipennalis. Next base: position 17,252,735 of record OX243840.2, read on the forward strand.
CTGTGTAGAAGTTACTATTGTAGGAACCGATTCAGTCTGTACTTCCATCTCCGTAGACTCATTTCTGTCGGTTTGTACTTCGACATTGTTATTCATCTGGGATTCAGTCATGGGCTCATCAAACGCAGCTTCATCTATTTTCATTTGAGATTTAACAAGTTCTAATTTGGCCAAATAATCAGCCAAGACTTTCTTTACTACTTTCACCTTAGGAGCCTTAATACATAATCTATTTACATCAAGCTCCGTCATTTTTGCCAAATCACCAATAGTTTCTATTTTCCCTTCCAATTCTTTGACAAGTAATGACTTCATAGCTGGTGATGACAATTCACCTGCGATGTTTAATATGGGATCATTACAATCTAATAAATCTGGGCAAATTGGATCAGTGTTGTTTAGTTCACTGACTCTAACAATCTCGACTACAGGTGTTACATCCAAAGAAGATCCTTGTGTATCATCGGGAATAACAATAACATCATTGCTTTCTGAAAAGCTTTCAACAGTTTTAGTAAGTGCTGTGTCCAATTTGAAAACATTTTCTAATCTCTTTGGTGACTTCAAAGGTGTGTGCTGACGCAACTGTCTTTCTAAACGTTTCTGGGCTGAATTTTGCGGTGATCTTACACCGCCCGGTTCAATGTACTTTTGAACTGATATTGTTGTTGACACAGGCGGATCATGGAAACTCACTCTCTTCCTCTAAAATATAAATATAGTTTAGTCTTACGTTTTCTAGACTGAAATAAACAAATTTATTTAATTGTATACTTACTTTGCTAGCTGGAGATATCGTAGCGTCATCAGTGATCTCCACAAGTTTCCTCTTTAATATAGGTCCTGAGGGACTGCAGTCAACTGTTGGTAAAGATCTTCTAAATTTAAGAAAATTCTCACTGTCATCATTTTCGCTTGCACTGTTACTACTGCTCTCTGTGTTGTCATTAACCGTATTGTACAAAATTCTCAAATTTCTTCTAACAGGCGTAGTCGACGAACTTTTCTTAACTTCTTCAGATTCGTTTCTTTCTGGGTTTACAATTGCTTGCATTGCTTTATCAGGTACACATAGGCCCAACATTTGTGCTGCTCGTCCACCTGAACGCACTTGAGGTCTGTTTTTCTTCAGAGATAACGATGAACTGGGACTAGTATTTGTCACGGTAATTTCTACTCTAGGAGGCGATTGGTCTCTTTGATCAGGTGATATTTTATCTTCAGTAAAAACTTCAGGTGAGTCACATTTTTCAAAAGGTTCTCCGTTACTTTGTACGGGAGATGACAATTTTATGACAACGTAATCGCTGCTGGTTTCTGGCGATGGTGATTTTTTATTCCGATCAGGACTCATAGATTTAATCGGAGATATTTCTATAGTGTTATTTAAGAAATCTTTTTGCCTCCGAGCTTCGTCTTTAAAAGGCGATGACGAGCCTTGTTCTATATCAGCACACGCCGATTCAGATAATGTCACTGTAACATTATTTTCTGTATTATTTATATCCGCTGGCGTTTCATTATCACATTGCATTTTAGCTATACTTTGTTCATCATTTTCCACAGTACTTAATTCGGATGGGCTGACTGTTATTTTTGTAGTAGCCATTTCAGACGTGGCGGGAATATTTTCCTGAGTTTTATCTATATCCACGAACTCTTTAGGATCTGTCGGTTGCGTATCTGCTTCAGCTATTGCTTGAGATTCCGGTCCTACAACGGCCTCATCACTCGATACTGACATTGGTGGTGCACAATCGTTGATTAAAATGACATCATCAGAAATATCTCTTTCCTCCATAGCTTCTGTGTCCATATTTTCAGTCAAATCATCTTGGATGTTTTCTTCTACAACAGTTTTGTTCAAAGGCAATACACTATCATCTTTGTTCTCTAGAACAGCAGACGGTAACTTTGTAACATTGACTACTACACGGTCTAATATACTTTGTGAATTATTTATCTCTGTAACTTTCTCCAAAGGCTTAACCATTTTCTCTACACACACTACGGGTATTTTTTTAGGTGTCTTTCTTGTAGATTTAACTGATATAGTTGTCATAGTCGAATCCTGTGAACTTTCTATAACATCGTCCGAATAAGGAAGCTCATCTGAAAATGAAGTTTCTTCTTTCGGTTCAGAATCCTTTTCTTGACTTTCGTCAACTACAATTGAAGTTGCCGAATTATTTTCACTATCCTTATTTTTTTCTTTTGTTTTTCTATCACTTTTTATGCTATTTGCTTCAGATTTTAATTTATTTAATTTTCCTGCTAAGCTGCTTCGTCGACTAGTGCTCGCTGATTCTAAAGCTTTCCTTGTTAATCGTTTCTCTGATTGTATTTTTTTCAAATAAGGATGGCCCTCGACCATATCTATAGCTAATTCTTTCTCAATCCTGGACTTTTTGGCAGTGCTCTTTTTAGCTGTTGATTTTTGTTCATCTCCTTTAGGTGAATTTTTCGGAGTAGTCACATTGCTTATTTCGCTTTCTTTAGTTGTTTTGAGTGTTGTAGCTTGTTTTGAATCTTTATAAGTAGAAGGAGTTGACAGATCTTTTACTTCTTTAATCACTTTGGGAGTTGTTCCATTTTTGACTTCTTTAGATACAATAGGAGTCGGCACGTCTTTGTCAGCTTTAGGCGTACTGGTCATTGATTCTGTGATAATATCTTTGGGTATTACTGGAGCCGATATTTCTTTAATAACTTTAGACGACTTAGGAGTTGATATCTCTTCAGATGAAGGACAAGTTATTACTACCATAACATCTGTGGAAAATTTAGGAGATATGAGTTTAACATCTTTGATATCAATGGGAGTTAACATTTCCTTGCTGGTTTTAGCTGTTTTAGGCGTCAATCCATCTTTAACGTTAGGTGTCTTAGAGATTGGGTGTTCAATATTATCTTTGGACACTTTTGGTGTTAAAACGTCTTTGACATCTTTAGATATAGTTGGATCAGGTTTATTGTTGACCGATGTACTTGAAGGAGTTGGTACATCGAGTTTATTAGATATAGATGGAGTTGACAATTCATTGCCAGCTTTAGATATCTTTGATATTGACAATTCTTTCACGGTTGACCTTTTGGGAGTGAAGACTTTTTTCAAATCTTTTATAGTTTTAGGAGTTGACGCTTCCTTAGCTGTAATTTCAATTACATCTCTTGATGATTTGGGCGTCGAAACATTGATATCTTTAGATTTCTCTTCCTCTTTGTTGTCACTACTCATAATATTATCTGGCTCTGGGCTCACATTGCTGCTTTTATCTATTTCATTATTATTGTCACCATCACTTTCCTTCGTATTCTGGTCATTAGCGACTACTTTGACTGTTTCTCGTGAATCATCTGGTTTATTATTCGTAGCAGATTGAATAACAATAACATCGTCAGTATCTTTATTTAAGAAATTTTTGGTTGGGGTTACCACTTCAGTAGATCTATCTACTCTATCTGACTGAACGTCATGTGACAAACGTCGTGCTTTTTTACCCATTAGCAACTGTAAATCTTCAAACTTTTTAGGCTTTCTTTTAACTCGCGACGGTCGATCAGCGGATAATAAAGGAGGCGCAGAATTAACAATTGTCGATGAGCCATTGTTTTTTGTGAATAATGGCGATTTAGTACTATTGTCAATCTTGTTTTGATCTTCACTTGAATCCTTATTTTCTTTTTGCATACCAGAACTCTCCATCAAATTCCTCACATTTCGAAACACTCGATCTTTTAAAGCCATACGAGGTGATTTAGTATTTTTAGGTGATGGGGTTGAAGTTTCTAATTTGCTAACATGATCTTTAGATAGCAAGTCTTTAACATTGCTGTCATTTTTCTCATTTTCTGATAAAAGTGTTTCTAAAATTTTAGGAACCATGTTAGTATTGGGTAAGTTTTTTAAGATTTCAGCAGTTGTTTCATTGCTGTCTGGTTTATTTGATTTACTTTCGGATTTACTACTTGAAGTAGTATCTTGCGAGTCAGTCTTCCAGGACACAAGTTTAAACTCATCCTGGGATTGTGATAAATCTTGATATAAAGCTGGAATGTCTTCCCGTTTTCTTTGTAATTTCTCTTTTTGATTTTCAGTTAACTTTCTAGGATTAAATTTCCAATTTGATTTTACAACAACATATTCTTCACCATTTTCTACGACAGTATTTACAATGCTTGCTTCTTTTTTCTTGACTCGCTTTGGAGCTTCTTTTGTTTGTGGTGTAGTGAACTTATTATTTTCAGCTTTTTGATCAACAGGTTTGACCACTTCGTTTACTTTCCCTTGTTCAATACCATAAATTAAACTTTGTATTTTATTGTAATTTGGATCAGCAACATCAGTTTTAGATAATATTGTTTTCATTAGAGGAAGAATGATATTGCGTGTTGAGGTGTGTTCCGATAGAAGAGGAGAGCATTTTAATAAATTGTAGGTCATACCAAATATCAGCTTCGAATATGATTCCACAGCAAATAATGTTTCTAGTGGTTTTAATAAATTTGCTATCAACATCATTATGTGGGCAACCTGAAATTACACATAGTTGAGGTCAAGAATTACTATTAATGAGAGAATCAAAATTTGTGCATATGTGGAGGTAGAAGTTACATAGATACTTAACCATGAGAATGTGGCCTAAAGAAGCATACAAAAAAGCTCGAACACTATGAAAAACTATAACAAACAAGTTCATACTTACATTTGTCTGTTGTTCACACGCTTGAGTCAATACATGGAGCACATTCTTAACGCAAACTAAAATAAGGGCTGTGACAAAATCATTCACATTTGAAGTCACTATACTCATTATAGCTACAAGTCTATCAACCAGAATTGGCAAAATTGGCTCAAAATTATCATAACCATCAATACATTTAGTGAGATTCAGCAGTAAATTTATTTCATTCTCACATGTTGTGGCTGAAACAGACGTTAAACAAAATTTAATATTTGCCCATAGACATAACAATATTAAATTAGTGTTATTAGAGCAACATCATATTACTAAAGAATCATCAAACATCTGCCAAAGTAAATAGCTGTACCCAAGTTGCCACATTAAAAGGATTATGTACAATATATAAGTATTAATTCTAACTAGACTTTAAATTAGAATTATTAAACAACAAACATACTTTAAACAATAACAAAACTGTCACATTTTTCTCAAAAAAAGTAAAAATTACACTAAAGTATTAAACAAAAATATTAAAAAATATTTAAAATTATATGTAAATGTGATAATTTTGTTAATAGTTATTTATGTCTCACTGGTTTTACAATGCACTTTAGATCGATACTATAGTCACCAAGATTACAGTGAGCGGGTCTTGGGCCGAGTCTGTAGCTAGTTCACTAATGACAGGATCACTTCTGAATGCCTTTTCTAATCATCTGTTGCTCATATATTCGATAAAAAGAAACATTTTGAGTCTAACTGCAAAAGATTTGCACACATGCTGAACACGTATTAAAAAATTACTGTACTGTTTTTGATTAAGCATGATTTAAATACTGTTTAATCTGCTGAATTTTCAAACACATGTTGTGCAATCTACATTGTATGTTCTGACTGACTGATGCATCACTGTAGAGCTAAACTACAGAAGCTACAAACACACAAATTTGGCCCATGAATTCCCCCAATCAAGTCAGATAGGGTTTGAAAATCCGCCCGGGCAAAGTTATCACAACAGCTAGTATTTCACAAAATTTTATATTTAGAGTTTCAGTACGGTATATTTTAAACACGTCTTTAGATCGTGTGTAAATTGTTTGCAGTCAGACTATATTAGTTAATATTGTAGATACTCACAATTGTTGATGGTAAATCTATGTTTCAACACAGCAAGTACTATACATAGTTTGAAGTATACAGTTGAATTCGAGCCTTGAGTCTGGGGTAGAGGGTATAGTATTTCTGAGATTTCATTATATATGTCAGTCTTACTTAGTTTTGAATTAATCACATCAAAAGATTTGTACCAAATAATTGCAGACTCTTTAACCTGAAAAAATATATTTAAAAATGTAAATTTAGAAACACTTTTTAGCCTTGGTAACAACATTAACTTAAACTTTATTTGTTTAATAATCACCACTTGGCCCATTTACATAATGCAAGTTTCTTGCCGGTTACATACAATTAATTTAACTAAAAAAATCACTTCTTTATTTATTGATTTAAATTACTACTCTGAAATGTACAATCAGGGCTCTCTACGGCTGACCCTTTTAACGAAATATTTATATGCGCTTGCGATTGCAAGCGCCGTGAGAAGCTCCACCCTATCGACCGAGATGAGAAATGTTCGTCAAGCGATTTCCGTCTTTATGGGGTCAAAGACATGAGACCCTGATTGTATAATAGAAAGTAACCACATGAATGAGGTTTGTGAGCTCTTACTGAAATGAGGCTTGTGTTCCTCTAGTACGAAACCAAACAATATAAAACGCTGATAAATCAAGTAAAAAATATACAACATATATACCTGTGTAAACGAGCTGATTGACTTCAATGGCCACAACATCATATCATGTGAAACTCGCAAATCCTTTTCACATTCCGATTCACACATAGACTCTGCCAAAGCACTCCAAAACATTAAAACAAAGTCATTGGCAGTAAAGGCTGTTAAAAACCAGGTTATGAGATCTTTAGGAGTGCATATTGTTTCATCAACAACAAATTTTGTGATTGCACCGAATTTTGTCACCAACTCACTTGGTGGTAAGCTGAAATGAAAACAAAAATTTATACTCAATACAGTAATCACATTATATTTATGAAACACCCATACTACATACTCTTGTATGTAAAAAAGAATGAAATACATAAAATATACATGAAATACATAAAAAATATATATATAAAATAGGGTAAATTATTTGAAAGTAAAATCAGTATATTTTTAAGAAACACTAATTTATATGTAATACAAATCATTAACGTCATTATTTCGTATATCTTGGGACAACTCACACAACTTAATCTGATCAAAACTAAGCAGAGCTTGTATTGTACTATGGTAACCAGACAACTGATAATACATTCATATTTCCAAATATATACATACTATAGATAAATTACATCCAGACACATAATAAACCATCATGCTTATCACACAAACATTTATCCTGGGTGGGATCAAACTCACGACTCCGGCATAGCAGTCAGGGTCACTAACCACTAGACCAACAGGCCAGTCAAAGTGTATGGTCAAATCATTTAGATTTAATGTTTTATTTGATATTTTTTTTAATTCATTACCACGTTATTTTTTTTTATTTTTTTTTTTAAATACGACTCCCGCAGTAGGGTGCATGCCCTGTGTCGCGGGGGACTTTACAAACATACAAGTCACGGACACAAAGTACACCCAGACTCGGAACAACAATTTGTGGATCGCACAAAGTGGTGTCCCGTGTGGGAATCGAACCCACGACCTCTTGCGTAGCAGTTGACCACACTCCCACTGCGCCACAGAGGCAGTCAATTGAGTCAGAAAATTGTGGACAGACATTGTTATTCAGGACATTGTAACAAATGCTATTTCCTGTCATCTTCCTAATTATGACATCATATTGTGTTTAACTAACCATTTCCAAATAGGCGCTATTCATTTATAAAGTAAGAGGATTTCGGGGTAAGGGGGTCGACCATGTCTTAATTTTACTTATAAGGAAGTGGGAGGGAGTCTTGATATTTCTTACGTAGGATCACAGAAATGGGCAAATCCCAATGGGTGCATCCGTGGAACAAAGATAGAAGAAACACTTTAAAATAAAACCAAAGTTACATTACAAGTTACAAAACAAATGTTGTAAAGTATTATTTCTGGAAAAATAAAAGTATAAAAAACCGGGCAAGAGTATGTTGGATCATACTCAGTGTAAGGTTATTATTGTGCTGGGTAACTGCGGAACCCTACATTGTGAGTGGCTTGGTGGTGGTTTTTTTCCTTAAGTTCTTCCTTAATACATATTAAACAGGGGGTGGGCTGATTCTCATTTTTTGACATAGGTAAAAATGGGTCAAAAAAGCTGGCCAAAGTCGTCTTACATATTAAATTAATGGCGCCATACTATTTGTTTTGATGAAAATAAATTCTATAACACTTTTGTAATTGTAGATGGTTAATTTCTGTTCACAGCATTTTAAGACATACTATTTGCCTCAAGGAAAGTTCTGAATTTAACATTTCAAAATAAGTTACCTTTTGTAGAATCCATATAGAGATGGATCAAGTACTGTCTTGACAATTCTGTAGAGAGGTTCATTGGCATCATTTTTCGACTTGAAGAGTTGTTTAATTTTTGTATCTTCATCAAAGAATGACAGTATAAGAGTATTAAAAGCGATGTGTAGAAACTGATTGTTGGATTTGCACTCCTGTGGTAACAAAAAATGATAATGAATCAGTTTTAAACAGATGAAGTACAGAGAAGCTTAGTTTTTACTGATTTATTAGAAAATAAGAAACAAAGTGAGACAAAAGGTTGTTTGCCTGCTCGCTACACCGATGGGGTTACTTTTGGATGTCCACAATAGCAGCCTTAAGTATGTGAATATTCATGAAGTGAATATTAATTTAAATTTAAGAACAATTTTATTTACCTGAACTAATTGAGCAACTATAGCTAATATCTCAGAAAAGAGATCTTTCCTTATATTGTTTTCAGGCAATTCACCAATCGTCATTAGAAACGACTTCCACAAACATGTCATCTGCTGATTTGTCAATCCATTGTCATTTTTGGCTGTCCTCATTATAACTGATGTCAATGAGTAAATCCAATGATTCCAATTATCTACTAGATGCTTTGTATTTATAATTTTATTATTTAATCTTGGCAGATCTGTACAACCATTACAGTTTACATGACCAACCATATCAACAATAGCCTGATTGCATTGTCTTTTTATATTAACAGATATTTGTCCAGGCACTACAACTGATTTGTCAACAGCATTGTACTTTCCAAAGCAGAAATGTAAGAATGAAACTAACACAGGGTCAAGAAATTTATCCATTTTATTCTGGAATTTAGTTATTAAATGCCACCAACATTTAAACTTCGCAAGTGCTGTCTCTTCAGTTTTAGCATTATTTGACTTTAGTGGAATTATCAGTAATTTTATTCTTTTATTTATATTGCTTTCATTTGTTTCAGTAGAAAAACTGTTGATTAATGCCGTCCAGCATTGAAACGCTTTGCATCTGTTTTCTATATCCAATTTAAATGCTGCCTCTACTACAGGCAACATTGAATTTATAGGTGTGCCAACACTATTTAGCGATTGTGTTATTTGGTGTTTTAGAAGTCTGATGAATACAATCCATAGTCTGTGCCATGCATCATTCCCTGCATGTAAAAGAGTTTTCATCAGGGCTGGGTATCTAGAATAAAGAGCTCTACTTAATACACAATCTGTAATTTAATTCAAATCAATTCAAAAATTTTTATTCACTTAGAATGCAAAACAACACTTGTGCTACGTCAGGATTCTACATGTACATGTAATGCCAAGTTCGCAAACAATAGGTAAAGCCAGAGAAAATAACCTGGCAATAAAAACTCGCAGCCACTCTTTTCAAATTGCCATTTTACAATGTTTGAATGCTTATAAACTTGATATGGGGTAAGGTGCTGCCACGAATACACTATACACATGTTAAAGGACTGATGCAAATAATATTATTAAAAAGTTGGAATATAAAAAAAAAATCTGCCTTAGTGGGTACAACATTATTCTTTATTCTAATGATTTTATTTGATAAAATTTTTATTCATTCTGTTATCACAAGATACAAGCACAAATTTTAACACGTCTGGATTTGAGAGTAGTGCACCAGGAACAAGTGTTACATTTTTGTTTTTCAACAATGCTTTTCATTCATTCCACATAAACACATAAACACATAAACAGGAAACATAAATTACTATTGTTAACAGCGGGCGAATCAGGGTAGGTAGTGCCATTTAAGATCAATGATCTCAAAATCTTTCTTGCTCTAAATCTTTAGCTAAAATATTAGCATGTTTAGTGCATGAGTTTGTTTTAATTATTGGTGACATTAGATGTAGGGCAATCTTAACATTCTGAGATGCATAGATGAGGTGGTTTGTCCATATAATGCCACAGTGGTTGACAAATCCGAATGGCATTACCTTGACTAAACAATTTATTAATTACTTGGAAATGGTTCTGTACTACACAGCTGCTTTTAGCAACAATTTATTTAGTACAAGTTTAATCGTACAACTTTATCATCAAAATAAAACAACAAAACATTATGATAAAGAATATAACATACTCACTGTTTTGTATTACAAATACACTCCAATATGTTATACCATGGAGGGTTGTATGAGTAGTCAACATCTACAAGATCATCGGTCAATAATTCAAGTATTTCCAAATTTATTTGTATATCAGAACCTCCTTTTAGTAAGTGATCACTGTCCATAATTGTCGGTATTATTTTTGAGAACCAAACTAACACCCCTTTTTCAACAAACACCTTTTTCTTTTCTCTTGGCAGCTTTTTTAGAAACTTATGTAAAAGACTAAATGCCTGTAAAAAAAAAAATATTAAGTTTTCTTTCATATTGCAACTTCTACTTAATTGAAGAAAATATGTACTCAATCTTGTGCTTTCTTATCCAATTATATAGGGTCAGCACAATATGTATCTTGCTTCCACATAATTCTATCAGAAGTTGGCTCTGTACTCACTCCCTTTTTAAGTCATCTTTCACACAGTTCATCCATCTTCCCTTGGGACTTTGTCTACTTTAAAAACCAGTGTAAAAATTAGGTTGGTGCCAGTGGTGCCCAGGTAAAGGGTGCAGAAATGACTATCAGGACCAATACCAAGGTCTCAGTTATGCAAGCTTGCACTGATTACATAAAAGCTTGTGCTGTGTGCCTAAAAGGCTAGTTATAACATTGCTGGAAGAGGGTACTAAGCCTTAGTACCCTCTTCCCAATATCTCTTTCATCCCTTTCAAGACATCATACAATGTGTGCTGTGCCTGACAGATGTGCACTTTAAAAATTTTATCTTACTAGACTCATAAGATTATCATTATATTGTGTCCTCAAGGACTCTTAGTGAGTGTTACATGCCACTTCCCTTACCTTGGGGGGAGGGGCCTTGTATGCCTTATGTTCCACCCCCCCCCCTTAATACTGCTTACTGGGTGGTGCCTGGTATAACTCCCGGCTACATAATAGCCACAAAATAAAGTGACTTCTGCTGCTGTGGCTTGTAAAGGGCACTAAGTTAAAGCTCAAAATATAATATATTTGCTACAAACCTGCAGTCTAATATTTATCAGTATCTTCACATGACAACACAGGTTGAAAGTTTCAATAACATCCTCATAATTTTCTGCTATAGGTATAAGAGAATCTTCAGGGTAGGATAAAAGTGTATCAAAGGACAACACCATCAAAGATTCCACTTTATCTAACAAAGCAATAGTTTTTATTACACCCATCACTGCTAAAGCTGATGGTACTAAATCTGGTGCGGGGTCATATCTACCCACCTGAAAAGTGATTTAGATACACATTATGATGCAAAAATGCTTATAAAGATGTATTATTGTAATTGTTGTGAATATATAGCCATAAAATTAAATGTTGAACTTATGACAGCCATGCACAGAGTAAGGGTATGTATTGTTTGTTATGGGAATTATTTTCTATAAAATGTACAAAATTTTTAACACAATTGGGACAATGGACTTCTACCTAATACCTCAAAACATACAAAGTAGGATATTTTAAACAATTTCATTGTTATTGTCTTACCTTAACTTTAGACAAAATCACTTGAATTATGTTTATAACGGTGGCTGTGTATTTCATGACCGGGGCGTCGTGGACGCATACTGCCAATAGCCGCTTTAATTCCACTGCACCAATATGTTCGTCATACTCTAACGCATTTTGCATTACTCTATAATTTTGAATTCTACACAAAGAGTTCTCTAAACTATAGTCTTCCAAGTTATCCAACGTAGATTGCACATCTGTGCTGCTAACCATCGCGTCTTCTGGCATTTCTGAAATGTAATTTAATCGTTACAAAACTACTTTGTCAGGAGTATCTTGCTATTAAATGTATGATCAGTCGGCATTACTGACGCCACAAACTGTACATCGCTGCATAATATACGCAAATCAAGCAAAAAAAAAAAAAGGAGCTATAGCGTATGCACAAGATAACACCGTGCCAAGTTAAGGACTTCCGATATCACTGCCGGCTAAACATTATGGCTTTTAGAAATCAAGTCTTATAGAAGTAGTAGTTACGTACTAATGTATTATAAACTAACTTTTATCTCGAAATGCTTATGCTAACAGGTATTTTCAAAACCGACTTAAAAACCAACACATTTTGACGTTTAGCACATTTCTGGCGCGAAGTACGACATACTAAACATTGCCAGTTGTAAATAATAAGTTGTATTATAGTTTTACAAAGTTTTATTCAGAATGGGTTACTTTAGCTAACAATTAAAAAAAAAAGTATGTCATGTTCTAAGATTGGATAGATTAGGTTACATCATAATCAACCAATGAGTTAACAAAAATTAAAAACCCGCCTGTACAAAAAAGCAAGATCCCTACATCACACTATTATTATAAAAGCGAAAGTTTGTGAGTGTGTGTGTATATTTGTTACCTACTTCTTCACGTCTAAACGGCTGAAGCGATTTTAATAAAATTTGGTATGGAGTTGCCTGACACCCTGAATTAACACATAGGCTAATAAACCGCGGGTAATACGGGCACAGCTAGTAATTATGTAATTTCATGCAGTGTCGAAGGCATTAATGAATTTCGTACATAATAAAGTGCCTCCGACTGCATGAAATTATTTAATTATAAAGGGGATCTTATTTCCATCTTTTTTGTACAGGCGGGTTTTTTTATTTTTGAAATTATTATTTTTTTATTTAATATTTTTGAGATATTGTAGGATTTAACAACTAACTTTTATCCCAGCTATTGTCAAGTACCGAAAATTTAAAAAAAGAATGGTTGCTTTTTAGTATTACAGTCATATTAATGTTATACCTTTTTGAAATGCATAAGATGAGCCCTCTAATTTGAGACCCATAATGTAGTATTCAAAACAACTTTTTTTTCACACCTCTTTATTTTGGCATCTCACAGCCGCAATGTTGGTTTTTACCAAACGTCATTATATGAACACTTGGGCGGTCAAGACGAGTCAAATGAGTATGACATCTTAATAATTTTATATTGTAGAATTACCTATATCCGTTCAGCGGTTTGTGAGATATGAGGTAATAAAGAATATTACCTACATACCTACATAAAAGATACGTGCGAAAAACTTAACCCTTCCTTACAGTCGAGAAAAAAATCTGCGTATAGCAAGCATTTTACTTCTAAATAATCACTTTTAAATACGGCGCCGAGCTTGAATAAATAATTATTCAAGCTCGGCGCCCACTATTATTGTATTATTCATTAATGGTTTCGTTGAATCGCGGTAGGAAGCAAGTTTTCTGTACTAAAAATATTGTCAGCTACCTAATGGTTCTTGAACTGCGTACCGATCGACCTGTAAGGCTCGATCTATGGAATATTTTTGTAAAGTACTTTTAGTTCGAACCTGTCTGTATCTTTGTATAGTCATCGTACATTCATAGTTAATGCAATATAATGTCGAAAATGGCGCTCCATGTACGAAATATCGCCGTGCCACGGCCACCATGTTCAAGAGCGGCCAAATGCTACGATAAAGGGGGCGCCATATCATAAAGGCATGTCATTGAGTTATAGTATGCCACGCCTCGAAATAATCATAGATCCAGCACTCAACCCCCAAGTCAGCAGTTGTTTGGATTAAAAAGAAGTACGTAAATGAACCGGAAGATCATCTTGAGTCCCAGTGGCGGATTTACCAGCAGTCTAAATAGAATTGGACCTTGGGAGGCTATTTTTGGGGCGGCAAATTTAGCCTATAATATATGTTTTGTCTTACAGATATAAAAAGACAATGAACATTACACGGAGAAAACGAGCCTAGAAAATTTAATAAAAATTGCAATATTTTAGTAGGTACTGAATACTGCAACTACTAAACACTTTGTAAAATATAGGTAACGACTATAGGTTTTTAAATATTCCTATCTTATTTTTGTTCTTCCTGGCTATTTTCCCATTTCTCTCCAAATTCATCAGTCTCTTCGTTACATGGTCATCATATCTTCTCATCACATAATCGTACCAGCTAAGGCGGTTCTCTCTAAGCCTTTTTTTGTATCTGGACAAATCTTATAGTTTATCATTTCTAGAGCCTGCACCTGCCGAGCGTAGCATCTTCATCCTGTGACGTGAACTTTTTGTTCATCTGACTTTTTGATAGGCCAGCACTCATATTCAAAGACCAAAGCTTGTTTTCCTTTCTTTTAAAATGCGTCAAACATTACAAAAGCGGTTCCTGGACATAGGTTCGGTGTAATTGTTGTAATAAAATGAGAACAAATCCCAGATCTTAAGAGAGTGTGTGGGGTTCATTTAATTCCTCTACAGTTTTAACAGTCCGCTACATCACCTTTGTATTTGTAGTATTTTCGTTTATTATGCTTTATTTTTGATTGTTACAGGGTTTCGCTTTTTACGAAAAAGGAGTCCATCTTCTTTTTAGCTGAGATTTGACTTCTTTATTCCACCATGATGAATTCTTAGTTTCCCTTTATCTGTGAATACCGCTACAATAAAGCTTAGGTCTCACATAAGCATTGTTTTAGCGGTATTCACGGAAATGTATGAAAGTTATTCCATTATGGGTTACTGTCTCCTTGTTCTTGAAGTGTCTCTTTCAGAGAGCCAACCACTGCCTTGATTTGATGATATATTCCTCAAATGCCTTGATTTGATGAATGTATTAAGTGGTTTAAGCAAATTGTACTATTTATACTAAACCATTATCATGAAAGATATCCGTTAAACTCCATAAATATCATTTTTACTGTATCATTTTTTGGCAATTATACCACTTTTACAAGCATTCTCGGATTTTATTTACATCCTCAAAATATAACTCGCAAGTGTCCGCTAAAGACATCCACTTATCATTAATATTCTTAACTTAAATATTTTTTGTCTACTACGTATTTGCTTTTGAAACTTGCTTAGCACTCTACGTTGATACACCTTCCAATTTTTTCGGATGAAAAGCTTTTCTTACTTTATGCTGAAGAAAAATTAACTACGATCTACTTTAGTCAAGAAAAGCTAAGCTTAGCTCTTTTGTGCATAAAATCAGAACTACACAACAAGATTTGATACGACGTTATAGTAAATCTATTACATAATTGATCATCACCACGGTCGCTGTAACTCGGTCAAAGCATTCGGTAAATACATAACTATAATACATATTATAGTTTAAATACGTTTTTACTAACGTATCGAATTGTGTTTAAAAAGCTGATGAAATGAGGACGACAGAGCATAAATTATACAGTTACAATTTCGTAAAAAAAAATAGAATATGATTGTACCTAAACTAAAGTATCCAATGGTAAAGTCAGTAGGGGCGGCAAAATTCTAAAAGCCTACTGGCGGCAAATGTGTAAATCAGCCACTGATGACTCCTGAGGTGGCATATGATTGGGTTAACTGGTCCTGAACCGTACATTTTTGCAAGGCCCTAAGCCGGTATTTGTTTACATGCCCCTGAGCCAAAAGACCTTGCCTCAAATCGAGAGTCCTTTGCGATGCTGCAAACCGGCAGATCTTTGCGAGGCTTCGAGCCGGCAGATGTTTGCATAAAAATACCCTGAGCAAAAACTTGATGATGCCGCTCCTTCGCCTTTAAATGTCTACTATTATCACTATTTAAATTAGCATAAGGCCTATTAATATGTGTACCTGAATACATAATCCTTCTTCTTTTTCTCTCAAGCCGACCCGTCAATGATTTATGTCGAGGCATATTTTAAGTAGGTGCGAATACCTGAACAATAAAAACAACATGAATGTAGGTACTAAAACCTAAATTAAAAAGGTTTTCATTTTAAATTTAAATCTTATTATATAGCTGAAGAAGTTTGTTTGTTTATTTGATTGTTTGTTTGAACGTGATAATCTCAGAAACTACTGGTCTGAATTGAAAAATCATTTCACTGTTGGATAGCCCATTTATCGAGGAAGGCTATAGGCTATTTATCATCACGCTACGACCAATAGGAGCGGAGCAGCAATTAAATATGTTGCAAAAACGGGGAAAATTTACGCATACGAAGTTGCGTGGGTCAGCTAGTAGGTAATAAAAGGTCCTTACGTTTGATGGTACCAACCAATAATAAATTGAATAGGCGAGAGTAAGTTCAATTCAAATTATCCACTGCTACACAGTTTTCTTTTTACAATTGTAAAAAGAAAAATTTAAAATGTAAATCAAGCAAGCTGCATTTCACTACCTAGATAATTACTTTTAAAGCGCCAATATCTAACAAAATAAACAATGGCTACGTATAACTTGCGTATTACCTACAGTTACATGCTATTTTGACATTTTACACAATCATGGTTTGACATTACTTTGTCATTCAATATTGACGTATCAAAATACCGCGCGCGCCATCCCTTTCGAATAAAAAAATATTGACTGCAAAGCGTGAAAGAGAGAAAAATCTCGTGCGGCCTTGTCTCTTTACCTCCTTCCTTTATTGTCCACAAAGTAGCGGTGTCTCTTTCTAGAGAGTGGTCAATTTTGTGAGGCTATGGCAATGGGATAGGGCGCAGTTTAGATCTATACGTCAATGTCATTCAGTAAGACCATAGGCAAGAAGCATAGCAAGGAGCATATAGTGACCATAGGTAAGCAAACTTATGCAAAGTTATCTTTTATTAAAATTTTAAAAAATAGCTGTTCCCTCTAATTAAATCCTGGTGAAGTTGCAGTGCTTCCTTAAAGACGTGATGATTATGTAAAGAAGCCTAAGTTACTCATTACATCATCAGCTGTCTTACAGTTATATTTTACCACTTGGTCGGAGGACAGACGGACGGACATAGTGAAACTATGTTTAAGGATTCCTTGTTTACTACGGTACCCTAAAAAGAGAGAGTTGTCTTATGGACACCATAATGGACACCCGGTTGGAATGTAGTTCTTTTTGCTATGTATATCTTTTTTGTGATTCTATTAATCAATGATTTAAAAAAATAACTCTGGAAGAACATTATCTAGGTACTACCTACCTATTTTTTAAAGTTGTCGATTTTTTCTACATAAATTACACACAGCCCGTTTGACATATATGTAAAATTTTTATCACTGGAGCGTAATTCGCCTCATCTGAACAGACTCATAAGAGACCTAAATATATGGTTTGAATTTCAAACCATATATTTAGGTTCAGACGGACGGACAACAAAGTGATCCTATAATCCGTTTTTTTCCTTTTGAGGTATGGTACCCTAAAATTAAAGTTATTTTTTTTTTGAACGTAAAATATTCGTTAATCAACAATTATCACTAAACTCTCGACCTTTCAAATAAAGCACAGACACCATACGAGCCTGTGCTTTGTTAACCACGCAGCGCCAGAAAGAATGCGCCAACATTTAATGTGTCAATGTTCTCTGAGATGCGATTAGTTAATATGATCTGAGCGATAAAATTTTAGACTCATGGAAACTGTCAAAAAAGCTTATAAGGGAGGAAAAGCCCATTACTATCTTCAACACCATGATATTAATAGCATTTAAAAAAAACTTGAAAAATTCGTAAAAAAGCACCAACTGCCAATTTTGAAATAAGGTACATATAGATGACATGGTTCTTTCTTTGTATGCCGAGCAATCCTACTTTTTTCTTATTAATCAAACGACTCCCGCAGTAGGGTACAAGCCCTGTGGACACAAATTACCTACACCCAGACTCGGAACAACAATTTGTGGAAATCGAACCCACAACCTCTTGCGTAGCAGTCTTATACACTCCCACCGCGCCACCGAAGCAACTAAACTCAAACTTATTACTAAAGTCAAGAGGGCAATTAATCCTGAGCTGCGTGTGCCAGAGCTAGGGGATATGTGGGGGAGAGGGGGGGCAATCCGAGGGTCCGTGCCTTGGTGGGGGTGCCAAATGCTCACCTGTCCCCTGAGGGACCAGCATTATGTGCTCACTCGCCAAATAAATAACATATCGACCCTTCGATCACGAAGCTCTCGGAACTCCACAGTGAAAGCATAGGTACCAGATAATCGCATCCGGCATGAAGTGGCGGTAGCCTAATGGCTAAGGCATCGGTCTCGCAATCGTGAGGTCGTGGGTTCGAATCCTGGCCATTATACTACCAACGTGAGCCCACTCCTGCAATCCTGTTAACCCCTTCAGCTATAGAGCTTAGCTGAAGGGGTTAACAGGATTGCTAGTAATGTGGGACGTCAATCCCACATTGCTAGTTACCTATAAAAAAAAAAAAAGCTAGCAAGCCAGAAGTGAAGAACAAGACCGGGGACTCGGACTTGGTTGCTTCTTGGAAAACAACAACAGTTTTCATGTCTGTCCTTGTATTACTGCTCCCTCTGGATTATTGATCTATTTAGGCAGGTACCTACCTACCTACCTACTTAAATTTAATGACTCATAGGACTTTAAGACTAATAACAAGATTATTTTTAACTTTATGCATTCCTCGAGTAAATACATTTTTTTTTTTTAATAAATATTGTTGGAAATACTTGGCTACAAATAAGAAAACTTCTTCTTTGCCCAGCAGTTGGCCAGACCAGGTTAAATAATTAAATACCTATCTAAATACTAGCTGTACCCCGCGGTGTTACCTGCGGTTTATTAGCCTATGTGTTAATCCAGGGTGTCAGGTAACTCCATACCACATTTTATTAAAACCGCTCCAGCCGTTTAAACATGAAGAAGTAACAAACATACACACTCACATACACACAAACTTTCGCCTTTATATAATACTAGCTGTGCCTCGCGGTGTTACCCGCGGTTTATTAGCCTATATGTTAATCCAGGGTGTCAGGTAACTCCATACCACATTTTATTAAAACCGCTCCAGCCGTTTAAACATGAAGAAGTAACAAACATACACACTCACATACTCACAAACTTTCGCCTTTAAAATATTAGTGTGATTAGTGTGATAAAATAAATAACTACAACCATATTAAATTGTAATACCTACTCACATATTAGAGATACTTACTAAACAAGAGAAAACATGCGTCTCCTCCTTCTTCAAATGTGTGAGAAGTATACCTCCTCATCAGTATTTTTTATAAATGTCCATCCCATCCATCAACAAAATTATTTCCCTAATTTGGAGTAAATCCATACTGATTTAATAAATGTGAAAGTAACTCGATCTGTCTGTCTGTTAGGTACCTTTTCACGTTTAAACCGGGGAACCGATTTTGACCTTTTGGTATGGAGATAGTTTGAGTCCCGAGTCTCGGGGAAAGACAGAATAGTTAGTAGCACTAATAATAAATTGCAATCGAAACCCTCCTAAGTGCCAAATACCTACCTACCTACAACTTGTAATTTTTTTGTAGAAGGTTTATGATTTCGGTAAGGTTACTAATCAAACTCAAAATTAATAACTCATAGTAAAAGTACCTAGGTAGGTGGCTACCTAATTAAAAGGTGGGTAGGTAGGTACTTACCTAAGTGCCTACTCTGTTAGGTTATTAAAATAATATTAAATAAGTACCTACCTATCTACTTTATTGAAAGAAAAACATAAACGGCTTTCAAAGTTCGCGTGTGAACCTCAGTTCGTTTACATTTCTAATATCTATTGCATCTTCTCCGACGTTCGTTGCGGTGTCTCGCACACAACTCGCCATTTGAAGACAAGTACGACCGCGTGCGCCCGCGCATATGTGCCCGCAACTCTCCCGCCGATTGCATCGTTCGTTTGTCGAATGTCCACTCAAACCGTGCCGAGCATAACAAACAGTGTTTCCAAGCAAAGCATATAAATTACACACTACACCATATCTGGACGGTACGCGAGAACGTGCGGTGATAGTTATGTGTCCAAATGACTGGTGCTTCAGTGCGCAAAATATCTTAGAATCGTTGTGACGGTTCTAACAGTGTTTGTGTTTAATTTGTTAGAAGTAAGTAATGCCAGGGCACGCGGGCAGCCCTTACTGGGCCGCTGTAGACTTTGAAAGCGAAGGAGAAGAGGCCCAGACGCCACCAAGCAATCACAGAGTGTATCTAGATCCCTGGGACAACGAAGCGTACGGAATGATCCCAACGGAGACGGCTGAGTCGAGTCAAGGAGAGAATTTCAATTCATTTGCCGGCGAGCCAGTCAGTGCTAGTTTTTATTATGTTCCTACAAAAAACTATGATTCTGGAGAGGAGCCGCCGCTGCCACCTCCAAGATGGAAGAAAACACCGCCCGAAGAAGTTCTTGCGCCGGAATATTCAAAGTATGGTCGTAAAGTATCAAGAACGCTTGTCCCAGAATATCCGCCTGATATGGCAATATATGGCGAGAGACCAATCCGTAAGTTTAAATGTTTACTTAACCTTTCTTTAATGATTCATTATGGTCATGATAAAACAGAATCATTAGTGAGCGATGTTAACTAGCATCTATGGCAGAGATTAGAAATAGGTACCTAGTAAGTAAGTAGTGTGCGAATTGAAAATGAAAATGTTATTGCTAATTCATTAAATCAGTATCTAGGTATGTCTTCTGCATGAAAATTATATTAAAGTAATATTGTTCAAGAACTGGTATTTTACCTATAGACAATTTATGCGGCCATAAAAATCGCGTCCTTTCATACAAAGGTTTATCTAGGATGGGGATGCAACCCACGACAGTCAGGGTCACTAACCACTAGACCAACAAGCTAGTCAACATGGTAGGTAGGTAGGTAGGTATATCACGTCCATTTTTTTTAATAAGGGGTACATATTTAAAAACCAGTTAAAATAAAGTGATAATAACAAAATATTTAAGGTGAACTCTGTGCTCTTGATAATCATTTGTTTTTATCCATTGTTTTATGCAGATACCTACACCTAGTACTACCCTACCTTTGTATAATTTTTATTTTATTATGAGGTAGTCTATACGATTAGGTAGATAGTAATATACCTATCTTTTAATATCTCGGGACATACACAACGTCATCTAAACCCAAACTAAGCAGAGCTTGTACTATGGTAACCCGACAACTGATAAACAAAGTACCTACTTACTTATATATTTTCAAATACATAGGTATATATTATAGATAAATTACAACCAGACACAGAATAAACCATCGTGCTTATATCAATAATCGTGCTCATCACACAAAGTTTTATTTTGGATAGAGATCGAACCCCCGACCTGCGGCTTAGCAGTCAGGGTAGCCGATAAGTACGATTGAATAGTGGCTATATTCGCCTATACCTACCTATCTAATGTTTTAATTTGACGTTTTCAAATAATCATTAACCTGATTTTACGAAATAAAGATATTTGACTTTGACTTTGACTATCTATCTACTACCTACTACTTATATCTAACTGTAAAATATTCGATCGATTATAAAAATAACTGACATCATTGTTACGAATGTGGTTGCCATATTTGACAGTGTCATGCCATAAGAAGAACCTGCTAGGTCCACTGTTGAACATAGGCCTCTCCTAACTTTCGCCATAACACCACATTATAACAGCAACACCTACCTATATCTATACATGGCGGTGACTTCTAATTTTGTCAAAATCTTCTACCTATTTAATAAAAATATATTTGTAGGCACCTATTTATTGAATTTTGTATATTGTCAATAAGTACATATTACTTAATTCAGAAAAGGAATTCCAGAAGTATGAGCTCGGTCTACCAGGACTACCTGCACTGACAATCTCAGGAACTACTGGTCCGATTTGAATAAATATTTTTTGTTGGATAGCCCATTTATCGAGGAAGGCTATAGGCTATATAACATCACGTTATGACTAATAGGAGCGGAGCAACAACAGCCTATAGCCTTCCTCGATAAATGGGCTATCCAACAGTAAAAGAATTTTTAAATTCGGATCAGTAGTTCCTAAGATTACCGCGTTCAATCAAACAAACAAACTCTTCAGCTTTATAATATTAGTATAGACTAGCTGTCCCGCGCAACTTCGTATGCGTAATTTTTCCCCGTTTTTGAAACATTTCTCGTCGCTTCTCCGCTCCTATTAGTCGTAGCGCGATGTTATATAGCATATAGCCTTCCTCGATAAATGGGCTATCCAACAAAAAAAGAATTTTTCAAATCGGACCAGTAGTTCCTGAGATTAGCGCGTTTAAACAAACAAACAAACAAACAAACTCTTCCGCTTTATAATATTATTAGTATAGAATAGTATTATATTATCTGTGGTATAGATAAAACAAATACTTGCAACGATGTCTGGTATATAATATTCGCCTATTGTTGAACTTGGATAACAATAGCTCGTGTCATGACATAGTCATCCCGTAGGTGTCGTGAAAGATGACTAACATTATTGAGCTTAACTAATTTTGTAATCCAAGGTTTTATTTCAAATAAATAGGTACTACGCTAAGGTCTTGAAATCAATTAAGAAGGTATGTACTTACTAGTCTACTCATTACTAATTATTTTCTGTTAAAGTACCTACTTAAAAATCAATTAAGGTACAGTCTACCCGAGATCACGGCTGTCTGTTGCAATACGGTCGAAACGTCGGGGTATAAATCAAAGGTACTTAAGGTTAAATAAAGAACATTATAATCAATTACTTTATAACATTTTGCAATCAATTACTAACTACATACCTTAAAATATTGTAAAACACGATTAGAAAATTAAATAAAAAATAAAAAAACTATTCTGCCCTTGTAGCTATTAATCATTAATTATTTGAAATCATTTTAATAAAGGTAACCTTTATTTTATTAATTATTTATTACACACTAGCTGACCCGCGCAACTTCGTCCGCGTAAATATTCCCCGTTTTTGCAACATTTTTCATTGCTGCTCCGCTCCTATTGGTCGTAGCGTGATATTACATAGTCGATAAATAGGCTATCCAACAGTAAACCCCCCCCCCCACCCTGGATAAAACTTTGTGTGATGAGCACGATGGTTTATTCTGTGTCTGTGTGTTATTTATCTATAATATGTATGTATTTAGAAATATATAAGTATGTTTTATCAGTTGTCTGGTTTCCATAGAACAAACTCCGCTTAGTTTGGGATCAGATAGCGTTGTGTGAGTTGTCCCAAGATAATATTATTATTAATTTGGTCCTGTAGTTCCTGAGATTACGAGATAATCTCAGGAACTACTGGACCAAATTGAAAAAAAAATATTATTTTAAATATTATTTTCTAACAAACAAGCTCTTTAGATTGATAATATTAGTACCTATATACATTAATTTGATCGGAACAAAGATACCTATTTATTACTTCTCTCCTTTTTTGGAGCCTCCTAAAGCAATTTCAAGCAAATTGCTGATATAATTGATTAGTACCTGCCCACTATCTACCTGATATCTAGGTACCTACCTACATATTGCTTCTTTAGTATTTCTTATTATTTATTTGTCTAAATTTAATATCTAGCTACCTTTTTAGCCATATTTTCAGAAATATTTTATTTATGTGGTAACATTAATTATACATGACTGATGAACAAAAAGACAATACCTAAGATTGAATGAGGATAATAAATCTATTGCCATTTTAACTGACTGACTGTTTTTTATAAGAAAGCTAGGCAGTTCAATTGTGATAGTTTTTACTTTTTTGATGAAAACCCATTCAATCAAAACTTTTTGATAATACTTCTCACGATTTGTTTTTATTTTTACAGAAGACCGCCGAAGGTCTATGTTCATTGAGGAACCAATTTACGTACCCCACCCCATGTTATACGAGCCGCTTTATGGGGCTATACCGCCAGGATACATGCCTCCTCCGCCTCCAAGGACACGCATGTCCCTCAGTCATCCTCCGGAGTACATGATGGCTGGCCTTGGTTATGTCAACCCGAGGAGACATTCCAGGTATGTAATATTTACCTACTCAATCTCTCTACTTCTAGTACTTTAGTCATACCTTTTTTAGGGGTCCGTAGCCAAAATGGCAAAACGGAACCCTTATAGTTTCGCCATGTCCGTCCGTCCGTCGGTCCCTCCGTCCGCACCTTTGCTAAGCAGAGACTGTTAGTGCTAGAAGGCTGTAGTTTGGCATGGAAACACATATTACTTTCGCTGACAAAGTAAAAGAATAAAATCTTGAAAATACATTTTTTTTAGGGTAAGATCACCCCCTATATGTAAAGTGAGGGTGTGATTTTTTTTCTTACTTACCCCATCGTGTGGGGTATCATTTGATAGGTATCTTAAAAACATTTAGGGGTAGACCAGACAATTTTTAGATTTAGGAATCCGTTTTCTAAATATTAAGCATTAAAGTGCAAATTTTTGTTAGAGTCCAGTGCCCCCCCCTCCCCCCGCCAGCAAAATAGTTAATGTTGGGTATGTGAAAAAATCACGGCAGTAGTTAAAATAGTTAAATTAAAAGGAAAACTATCACAGGTAGGCTTTACAAGTTTACGAGTAACAGCTGATCAACTGAGAAGTAATAAAATTTTCATACAAATTCCATTGAAAAATATGATTAAGTAGATTATAACGTTGTAAGTATGAAACAAAAACAACAGTAAACCCACTTCATAAGCCACAGGGACTACGGAACTCTACATTGTGCGTGGCCAGACATGCACTTGATCGGTTTCTTATACCACTACGGTGGCAAACAGGCATACGGCTCGCCTGATGGTAAGCGTTTAGGTAGGTTAGGTTCCGTACCCCTGCAACATAAGAGGTGCCATGGGCACGTTGCTGATTGTTTTAAATCTATTTTCCCCTCTTGAAGCACCCCATATTTCGTATAAAGAAAACCTACTATCATTGTATAAAAACAAAACAAAAAGACACCTATACACCTACTTACTTACCCATGCTAATGATATATTACTTAGGCACCTAATATTACAAAAGGTTGTTGTTAATAAAGGCATGACTGTTTTGCTTAGTTACACATTTAAGTACTTAATTTATGACTCGAGTTTCCAATTGCTACATGAACTCGAAAGTATAACAAAAAGCAGCAACACCTTGGATACCTTACATGTTCAATGACAATAAGAACTATAGGTAATACCTACCTATTCAAGACAACACCACGCGGCCATTATGTAGTTTCACGGCATGCCATTTAGTTGTAACAAGTTAATCGATACATACGCCAGTAGTAGGTAATTAGATGCAAATCTAATGCAACACATCCTGTTATTGACCTAGGTAGTTAAAAACGCGTGTCTGAAATTGATGATCCTCAATTTATCAATAGTAGAGTAAAGATGTTCAAAAGTAACACAAACATGAAGGAATAAGTAACGCGTTTTGGTCACGATATCATCAGAGCGTCTCAACATCTCGCTATACGACAAAACACGAGACGTTTTCACGCTAATGAGATAAATAATAGACATCATGCACAGTAAACATCTGCGGCAGATTTCTACACAGTCGCACCTACGTAATTACCATCCGAAGTATAATCACAGCAGAATATCCCATACTAGATAGTGAAACTAGTTAATAACTTCAAGTGTATAGCAATCAAGATAGAAAATCTTATACTTACGCATGCTTAGCGCCCACACATTTAATATACTTCGCATGTGATAAAAAAGATACAGATTAAAACATATTATAGGTACTACTCTCTTGATCACACTAATTACCTCATTTTCGAGGGCAATGATAGTTGGCAAAATAATAGTGAGTTGTATTTGCCACTTGCCATTTCAAACTGCAGTCTTTGAATGGGAAGTTCTCGTTCCCAGGGCAATGCGTGACTATAACTTCCACGGAAAGTTCAACTGCAAAAACATCTATCGTTAGTACACACTGTGTGGGGTGAACAATTTTGTATTATAATAACAAGCATTGTACATCAGTCGTGTGAACGTGCACTAGTTTTTTGTTTCGTACAAATGAAAGTTGCACTTGTGAGAATAGAGCTCGGCCTACGTTTGTGTATTTATTTATGTAGGGAAACTTGTTCCTAACATTGACCTCGGTACTCGTTAAATTTATGTAATTAGTCATAGCACGATGGAGTTGCATCTTTATTCGTTGCATAGCGTTAGCATAACAACAATGTACAATAAACTCTTCTAAGATGCCGCCAAAAACGTTATTTTGACCGTTATTTGAAAATTTATTATAGACTAGCTGTGCCCGCGACTTCGTTCGCGTGAAAGTCGGGTTTAAA
Organism: Herminia tarsipennalis; assembly: GCA_945859575.2. Classification (NCBI taxonomy): domain Eukaryota; kingdom Metazoa; phylum Arthropoda; class Insecta; order Lepidoptera; family Erebidae; genus Herminia; species Herminia tarsipennalis. Next base: position 17,279,109 of record OX243840.2, read on the forward strand.
TTAAGGTAGTTTAGGTAACGAAATAACTTCTGTGTAAATATGTTGGAAACAGTCCTGTTGACTAAATACTTACTAAATAAAAATCGATCTGTTCTATTCTTTTAAATAGTTAGTTTGGTGTGCGGCTTAAGAAGTGGGTTTTCCGTTGTTTTTGTTTCATTCTTTCAACGTTATACCTACTTATTACCTAATAATCTTTAATAGAATTTGTACGAAAATGTTGTTACTTCTCATGTGATCGTAAACTTGTAAAGCCTAAGTACTTAACTATGATAGTTTTCCTTATAATTTTAGTATTTATACTACTACCCTGAATTTTTTCACATACCCAACATCAACCATTTAGCTGGCAGGGGGACACTTGACTCTAACAAAAATGTTCGCTATAAAGCCTAATATTATACACAAAGGAATCCCTAAATCTAAAAATAGTCTTCACAAACCCTAAACGCTTTTTAAAAGACCTATGTATTGATACCACACACGGTAGGTGAGAAAAAAATCACATCCCCACTTTACATATAAGAGAGGTACCCTTAAAAAATAGTTATTTTCAAGATTTCGTTCTTTCACTTTATCGGCGTTAGTAATTTATTCATGCAAAAGTTGCAACCTTCTAGCACTAACAGTCTCTGAGCTAAGCTGCGGACGGACGGACATAAGGGAACTATAAGGGTTCTGTTTTGCCATTTTGGCTAAAAATGGGGTGTATTTCATATAGTGTTACAACGCAATACTAATAATAAAACTGCTGTAACACTTTAGTAAGCAAACACAGAGCGTGTCATGTGTGTCATGCCCGCGAAAATGTCAGATATCCCTAAAGGTACGGTTGACAAACAACGACCCCCCTCCTCCCGTCACCCGAACTACTCACACTTGACCGATGTTGAGCCATTCATTATCGTTGAATTGATGAACACGTAATCTCCAACCGTAACCCCAAAACATGATCCTCGATGCATCTGTGTGATGCGTAGTCAAACAAACGGACAGACAGACAAACATTTCTAAAAATCATAGCAATGTGTTTCTTTTTAAAACTTCTTTTACTAAGTATAGAACGTTATTGAATACAACGCCATCTTACCCTAATAAATGTTTTCACAAATAAGGAATTATTTGATCACGGTGAACAATTTGATTTCATAGATGGCGCTACATGTTTTTTTTTTTACGTGTGTAATGTCTTTTTTAGACGAACACATAATTTCTGGAAAATGTCGAATACTTTTTAATTATAATGTAATATTGTTTTTCATTTCTACTACGATTAATTAATTACTCTCAGCAGTGCATGCAATACCTATAATTAACTAACCTACGTGCATAATTTATTTGATTTTTAATATAAAAAAATAAGAACCAAAGTAAATAAGTTACTTACGGTCGAAAAAATAACTAAAACATTGAGAAAAATATTAAAAATAATTTTTATTCTATTAAATTGGATAAAGACAATTTAAAAAAATACAAAAAGAACATAATCAGACATCGGATTCGAGCCCGGGACTTCGTCGTCAAAGTCCGCTAGCAAAGCTTCGAGGCTATACTGTTCGCTACTTGCTACGTCAAAATAACTGTTCTTATGAAACTTAACAATGTTGTGTTTAGCTCCTTTTAGTTTTAGCGTGAAGTTATGTATTCCATGGGTTACAATTATAGATAATGTCTAATTCTGGAAAATTTTGTGATAAACCATTATGGTGCGACAAAAAATACGTTGCTACTCGTTCCCCATAGACGTTAGCGTAATGATTCATAGTGTAAATAATGTCCTATAGTATTTACCATAAAACTGCAAATTTTCATAAAGATCCGTCTAGTAGTTACTGATTTATAACGAAAAATAGCTACAGACATTATCCCTTACTGCTTAGCTCCTATGGGAAAAAGCGTGATAATTTATAGCCTAAATGTTAATCTGCATCTATTAGGTTGCACGTGCAAAATTTCAACCGAATCTGTACGGTAGTTTTTGCGTGATGCGTGTTCAAACAAACAGACAGACAGACAGACAGACAGACAGACAGACATTTCTAAAAATGCAGCAAAGTGTTTAAATACTCTTTTCGAACATTTCCTAATATTTTTTTTCACTAAGTTCGGCCATGTACAGACACGTGAAATTTACAGTTTTATTATATGTATAGATTTTGAATGGTCTTATTCCTACTTATCTACATATTCTACTATCTCGTAGTTAGGTAGGTACCTACCTAAGAACTGCCGTCATTAGGATATTTTTTTATAAAGACATCTTCCGCACTAGATACAAGTCCTTGTTCGTGGGGATTTGCGAGATTTAAAAAACATAGTTACCTACCTAAGTGCAACCAAATGAGACACACAAAGTACCTATAGCTAGCCAGACTCGGGATCAACATTAATGGATCTCATAATCTCGTGTAGGATGGGAATTGAACCCACAACCTTTTGTACAGTAGTCATACTCCCTCCCACAGCGCTACCGAGGCACTATTTAGGCAATCAATATTTTAGAATGCCTAACCTATTGTCCGTTTACAAGACTCAGTAAGACCGTGCCGAAGTTTCACTTTCCATTTCTGTGCATCGAGGAACATGTAGGTATTTGTATGCAACATTGATCAAACAATGTTACGAAGGCATGCGATTATAGTGCTACGTTCAATAATACATTAACTATAACAATAAAAGCTTATCATAAAACTCAAATGATGTAGGTACTTTACCTTTTAACTATGAGCACTATGGGGCTACTAAGCAATTATTCGGGTAACACACCACTTTCTAGTCACGGATTACGTGAACACAGCTTTGTGAGGTAAATTTAGCGGATAGCTAGAAAGTCAGTCATGCCACTCATGCTGGGAGCATTCTTCATAATCGTCATAACGTGAAATAGTGCGAAGTGGCCACGCTGAGGAAATGGTCCGATTGTTATCTAATCCGCTCCATGATCACGTATTGACACGGATGGCAGAATAGTGTGACATCACTTATGTACCTACCTAATGTATTTGTATGGTGTACTTATCTACACTGCTACAATGTGACATTTTTTTTTATTAACCCACTTTTTTTTCTCATAGATATGCAACTACGAAGCCCTATAATCATTTATTTGTCTTAGGTTCTTTCCAATCTCAGACTGATACAGAAATAATGCTCTGCATAAGTTGCTGAACAAATGCTTTATTAAAGACTAGCTGTCCCGCGCAACTTCGTATGCGGTTATTTTCCCCGTTTTTGCAACATTTTTCATTACTGCTCCGCTCTTGGTCGCTATTGGTCGTAGCATGATATGAATATACAGCCTTCCTCGATAAATGAGCTACCCAACAGAAAAACATTTTTCAATTAAGAAGCAGTAGTTCCTGAGGTTGCCGCGTTCAAACAAACAAACTCTTCAGCTTTATAATATTAGTATAGATAACCTCTCATAATCATCATTTAAAGGGAAATAATAAAATCTACTGTATATAGTCAAGTCAATCACAATATAACCAGGAAATTTAACATCAGATTAAGTAACGAATATGGATTCAGACCAAACTACAGACCCGCCAAGGGACGGAAAGGCAAAATGACTGACGGGAGAATTATTATTGGTGTACTCCTGTGTACAGACCGTGATGCCAATATAATATTAAATGCATGTTTGAGTATTTGAAAGGCAGAGAAATGGATTCAGAAGAGCTAAGAGTCCTCGGTCTGGTTATTGTTCCCGGCCGCCACATTATTTCTATCGTAATAATCATTAATAATTAAAACAATAAATTTAAGGTAAAATTCCTTAGTTATTTATTAAATTTCATTATAATATATTTTAACTCCAAAATTAGGAAAAACGTGTTTTTTTTACAGTGACTATAGGAACATAGGTATATTTTTTTCTTATCTGCAGCAAAAGAAGTATGTTTGAACTTGCAAATATTAAGCGACTGAAGTACTGTGCTATGTAGCTGAAGAACGAATTGGTAAATGTTTTAGGTATTAGGTACTATTACTTATTCTGTGGTTTTAGTATTAGGTACCAACCCAAGTTTACTTAGGTAAGGGTGCATTTTAAATGAAAAATTCGGAGTAGATACCTACATAACAACAACTAAGTACTTAGGCACGACAATCTACGGATCAATCAGTATCTTCACGTTACCAAGATACAGAGGTTAGATAAGTAGATAGGTTCTTCTTAATGTGGGAATTACGTAAGAGAAAATTAAGTAATGATTATAGCAACATTAAACATTATTAACGCCAATTAGCTCATGATCAGAAAGTTAATAATAGATAGTTGCTATCTATCTACGTACACAAAAGCTTGATTAACTAGTTTCTACCTTCAATTGAATACCTACTAGCTTATTACTTCATGTGAGAAAATTATAAATAATTCATAATTGTTTGTTAATAGGATGACAGATGCGTATGAACCGTTAGCTTATGAGAGCCTGTCACCGGAATACGAAGACTGGGCGAGGCCTTTCCCGAAGACAGCTCCCGATAACTTCCACCTCTCCAGGTATGGGCATCTACAGATCGACTACTCCTGCAGTTGGAACTCGCTCGACAGACTCATTCGCAGTCAACACCGAGCGTGATACATCAAGACACTTCATAAATATTTATAATGCGACAACATGATACACACTAGTAATAAAAATTGCATATTTAAGATAGAATATGTAACAGTCTGCATAAATTATTAGTAGGTAATAATTGTCATTTTAGCAGACGATAATAAGATAAGTTGTCATAGGTAGATTAAATAACTTAACAATGAAAGTTATTTGTATAATTCTGATGCTAATTTCTTTCTCAATCTGCTCTCATTAAAATAGAAAAGGCATTTGATTGCAAAATTACTGCTAACATTGACTTGAAAGTCGTATTCCGTGTTCCAAATGCTTTGTCTAATATCGAACGCATCCCTGCATAACGATGCTTCGGAATGCATGTTTCCGGTTGTGATCGCATAAAAGTATAAAACCTGTTACAAAGATGTTTACTTCCTTCAGTATGTATCTACTTACTGATCTATATTATACGTAACAATTACGAAAACTTTTTTATGTCATATATTTTAACTAAATACCTATGCAACATGAATTGTTATTTTAAATGAATGGTGTTCTTCAACTCATGTTACACAATTTTCTCGTTCTGAAATGTAACTTCCGCAATTTTCGCTCTGTTAATATCAAGATCAATTTTTATAGATGTACTTAGGGTATTATACACTTGTGAAAGGCAGCTTATGTAAGTAGATATACCTACTACCTACTTTTAATGTTTTTATGTAAGGTGCTAAATTAATATTTTTTATCTAAAGTTTTTGTAATCTTGAGAAACTAAATGTTAGCCAAAGATAACGAAATACGTTGATATGTTTATTGTACTTAATTTTTATTTTATAACTTTTTCGTAAGTTAGAGGCTCTTGAATAAGGCTGAAACCATTTTATATTATCATTATTTAGTACCTACCTACTTTAAACTGTTTAGTCTGAATTTAGAGAAGTTCAATAGATTTTAAATTGTGTAAGTTTTGTAGATATGCTCAATATTACTACAAATGGAACCAATGCACGCGTTTTATTCAGTAAACTAACTATTACCTAGGTACCTAACTACAAAGTTTCCCTATCAACGACTACTTAATGGAAATATCTCTACGGAAAATTATAATGATTATGTAGGCATTTTACTCATGCTTTCTTACTGCCAAGAGTTGTCGTTTAGATTGACAACGATTTCTGTTTATTATCCTATGGTGTGGTTAACTTTCAACATGATTTTCATTTAGATCGAGACGACGATGAATAGGTAGGTACGTTCATTTGTCTACACTTTCACTGTCAGTATAAATCTATTTCGTACCAATATGCCTAGATATTTGTAGACTATCTTGTGTGTTATTGCTTAGAACAGCTCTTTTTATTTGCTTGTTACGTCTCTAAACAAAATTCTACGACTAAGTGTAATTTTATAACATGCGAGGGGTGGGGGGCTGGTGAAAATGCTAAGCACTAAGTCCATGGGCATAATCAATATCTTCCCCAATTTTAAAAAGCTACGAAACTACATAGTACCTACATTTGGCTGGTGTTTAGTCAATTGTACCCCCCCCCCCCCCCGAAATTACGAAATACTCTCCTGACGCTCATGACTAAGGCGTGCAATATAAAGAACTTGATGAAGCACACGGCCATGGTAGGCCCAATTCTCAGCTACTTGCGTATACGTCGACCGATGTCGCTGGTCGACTGATGCGATGGTAGCAGTGTCCGTAAGCATATAGGTACCTACTGACCGTTAAAGTATTGGTCTTAGCACAAGCTTAACTAATCTTAGATGATTATATTAGTCTATTATCGGGACTTAATCGCGTGAAATATTTAAAGGTTAACAAACCTTTCACTTACTCGACGTTTCGATCGAATTGCACCGATAGTGGTCACGGGTCGACTGAGTCGACCCGTGACCACGATCGGTCGAAAGGCAGGCCGTGAACAAAAGGTTCGTACCTTTAAATATTTCACGCGATTAAGTCCCGATAATATTCTAATATGTGTAAACATCGCGAAAGTTTAAAAACAATTAGACGATTATGTTTATAAAGGTAAAGCGTGTTGTTTCGGCTTAGCTGTGGCTCTAAGTATACCACTCTCAATAGATCTCAGACTAATACCTAAGTACCTACTCTACAAATTGAATTATAAGGTACAAATATTTTTTTCTTTCTTCTCCGTCCATTTGGGACATTGACCTAAGTATAGACCTGGACTGCGCCATTACTTACAAAATTGACCACTCCTCTGTTCTATTGACTCTTCCTTTAATAAAATAATAATAGTTTAAAAACTGGGCCTAAATCACCCCGATTATAAATTATTATCGTCACAAGCACCCCATTTATTACTTTTTAGTACAACTATTTACAAAAGCGTGTTTTTTTAGTTTTTTAAACTATTATTTATTTTACATTTTTAGTTGTTTTAAACCAGAAAGCCAAATAAGAAATTTCACACATCTAACTTTAAAACTAACGGAGTTTTATAAAAACTAGCAACCCCTATTTTACCCCCTCGGGGGTTGATTTTTCAAAAACGCCGAAACATGTTTCCTTTATTTTTAACCAAATACGAAAGCCAAATACGAAATTCCACTCATCTAACTTCTAAACTGGCGGAGTTTCATTTAATCTTAGAATCACTATTTTACCCCTTTAGGGTATCTATGGACACAAAACTGAACAGACTAACCATAATGTTTAAATGTATCGTCTTGCGTGTGTACCTATATAATTCCAGCTAGATAATTACAGAGGATGATATTAACCAAATAATGCAGTTAATAAAGCAATTCACGCTTCAAGGGACTAAGCGTGAACACAAATTAAACGATGGTATGTAGGTCATCTCATGATGTAACTTATGAATATGTAGCCATGTAGCTATTTTCATAATCGCATTTTTAATCGTTGTAACAAGCATAGCATTTTGATAGAGCAACAGCTAAGAATGGACCGAGCGACCATTATTATCATAATTGCAATTTTCGATGCAAATAGTTATTGCGGGGCGACTTTTGTTGTATGTAATCATTTAATTAAGTAGCTATATTAATAATTCGAAGGTTATATAACAGATAGGTAACTATCTGATTAGATACCTACCTACTCATCTTAGCCGATTAGAAAGGCATTATAATAACGTAATTATTTTTGAACGCTAGATTAACTACCTACTGCACATCTATTACAGGTTGTTAACCTTCCGTCTTCATCCTTTACTTATATTTATATCTTAGTTGGTTATACAGGAGATATTTTAATGATGGTTGGGGGTGAAACTGGATTGTACCTACTTGTATAGGATATTGTTACACCAAAACCCACTATTGAAATCTCAAAACTTCCAAAATAAAAATCAAGGAGGAAAATTAAAATAAATCGTGCTATTTATTAAAGTGTAGGAATTAAAATATTAAAGAAGTTTTATGTAGGTATTTCAGAGATAGTTAGAAGTCCTGAAAATCTTTATCGTTGTATAACTTTCTCTTCTTAGTAATATGAAACAGTCCTTTTTTGTCAGACGGCTTCGCTTTTGGAGTTTTATCTATTTTGTTATCGTAGTAAATTACTTGTAGAGAACTTGTGGACTTAGGAGCTCTGTTCTGTGACGGTAGGGGTAACTTTGCTTTATCTTGGGTAGGATCCATATCCAAGGAACATTCGGGATAATCTCGATGGGCCGAATATGGTCTTTCCACTTGACTTTCGTACTGCGAGGGATAACTATTCTGCAAGTATTGCTTGAACTGACTCTGTTTAAGTTTCTCCTCCAGTTCTTCTAGACGCTGTTCGTCAGTTTAGAAAGTTAGACTAATAAATTGTTATTATTGTGATCTACTGTGATGCAGGTAATGCTAGCGGAGTAATTGCTGTTTAACGACCAAAGACGGCAGTTACGGACAACTATTAACAATGCTAGAAACTGCGATAACAACACTTCATGTTTTGACGTAGGTAATTTATTATCTTTCTGATGCGTTATTTTGAAGCGCAGAAAGTAAACAAAAACTACGATTTAATCGATCATCAGTTGTGTAGATATGATTTCATAAAATGTGACAAATTGCTTACATAATAATATATGAGTATGTATGACTATGATGTATGGACACAATGATTATTGTTTTCGATATTGTTTTAAATAGATTTTTATTAGTGAGAACGTGTCTTGTGTGAACATTAACTGTTTTATTACACGATGTCATTTTCTTGTACATTCAAATACAATACATATAATTAATTAAATACAATTAATCACAGTCTGATTTACACGATATCAACGTGCATGGGCGTCGCCGGCCGCCAGGATTTCTCTCAGAGGGTTGCAGCACATTGTGGTACAGTAGGATCAACGTAACTTGAGCGGATTGAAGTTAGCGAAATGTGGTTGCGCAGATGCATTTTTTAGTACCTAGTAAATGGTGACAGGAAGCGTAGTCAGGGGCGGTAACAATTAGAGATGTGATTACGCATCACATATTCATAATTAGTGATTTTTTTCGTAAAAAATCACTAATTATGACTTCTTTTGTATTTACTGTAACTGTTCTAAATTTAAACTTTTATGAACTCATAAAGTATTTTTATGTTATTGAATTAAAATTTTGTTAGTATTTGTAATCGATTAAACATAATGAATCGTTTTCGTAAGTAATTTTAGGGTCGCATCTCTATGACCTGCGCGAAAGTGATAAAAACCTAACTAGGCTAACTTCAATCCGGTCAAGTTACCTTGATCCAACTGGGTTATTATTCTATTTTTTCTTTAATATTTTTTCACCAATAAACCAAAATAAATGCCTCACAGGCTAAGCATGTACACCCTCTTGCTACCTCCTGTTGGCGCTCCTGCCAGCGTGTGGTCTAGATCATGCAAGGTTTTATCACAGAGAAAGTAATCACTACGTTTTAGGTTTCAATGCTTAAATTTAATTAAAGATAATTACGTAGGTCACTCGATAAGTTTTGAGATGCTCGTAATTTAAAAATGGAACGCATCTGTTTTATATTTTCTTAAAAAGCAAATTTATTTAAAAATAGAACTCAAGTAGCCAGGTCGCTGGTAGGTATAAAAAAAAAATGACTGGCGATACTACGAAGTGCTGAGATGCTTGTATGACACCGCCAAAATGACCGTCCAGTTTAGACTACAAGATTAATTCGATAGAGCTGCGTCGAGTTGTAATACGGGGGGACGTCATATCTCCAAAACTGTTCATCAACGCCCTAGAAGACGTCTTCAAGACTCTTGATTGGACAAGCCATAAACATAGATGGTGAGTACATCTCGAACCTTCGGTTTGCCTGATATCGTCATAGTAGCGGAATCGCTGGAGCAGTTTAACGATATGTTGCACAGCCAAAATGGAGCGTCTAGACGTGTGTGGGTCTCGGCATGAATTATGGAAGAAAAAATAAAGTCATGTTAAATGAACATGTCATGTGAACTATCACATGACATGTTCATTTAACATGACGACATACTAATGTCGAATGGTACGATGCTAGAAATTGTCCAAAAATATGTCTACTTTGGGCTAGTAATCCAGCCTGGTAGAAAAAACTTCGTGCAAGAAATCTAAAGAAGGATAAAATTGGAGTGTGTTTAGCAAACTTCGTCGAGTTTTCACTTCGCCTCTACCGCAATGCCTGAAGACCAAGATATTTAAACAGTTCGTCTCCTACCTGTTATGACCTACGGTGCCGAGACTTGGACACTTAGGTTCGCCTAGTTCACAAATTTAAAGTCACGCAGCGGGCAATTTTATTCTTCAAATAAACCCCCATCAGCTATGTTTGGGGTTTCTTTGAACATTTGCCAAAGGACCGATGGCCCATGGAGCAAACGAGTCGTAGAGTAGAGACGGCGGCTCGGTAAACGTAATCCATATGGACCAATGACCTAAACAAGGTCGCTGGAATTAAATTGGATGCGGAAGACCGAGGATCGGATGTTGTGGCGTAAGTTAGGAGAGGCCTATGTCCAGCAATAAACTGATACAGGCTGATTAAATATATTGTATAGTTTTTTCTTGTCTCAAAACTTATCGAGTTACCTTCGTACAACAAGAAGCAAGCAGAAACAGGTAAGAAACTTGCGTCGTTTAAATCGCTCTTTATGAGGTAGGTAAGACACCTAGGCTAAATGAGAAGCAACATAGAATGGGAAAACAATTTTAGATCTTTGTTGAATACTAATATAAACAGACACTTCAATATGCAAAATCTTAGCCAGATTTATCTTGAATCTGGAAATTGGAACAGTGGAGAGGAGGCTCTGACAGCCTTGCCTCTTAAGCTGGTGCTGAATTATTCGAAAAAGGAGGGCAAATATAACGTTTGGGATACTGTAAATCAGCCTGATACCATACGTACAGACAAGACTGATAGAAGTTCAGTATGGAAGCCAGCCATCCAATCCTGAAATTGCACCCGCAGCGCAGTGACTCTTGCCCTGGCTGCCGCTAAGGCACTAAAGAGCGCGGGTGACTAAGGGGGTGACCAAGTTCCTAGATTGGGCTCTGATATACCAAGTAGGTATATGATGGACCGGTCATGACCGTGTTCCTGATGGATAATTTTCGTTAGTACCAATGTAAAATGCCAATACAAACCCGTCTATAGGCATCTATGTTAAGATCAGTGCGCGCCGTCTCTCTTGTCAGCTGCTCCTGCAATTGAGCCACTTGCGCTGCCTCTCGTTGTATCTTCTCTTCGTACTCCAGTACTACTACGCTGATCTATAATGTTGTTTAGTAAGTAGTTTTAGTATTCAAGAACATTCACTGGTTATGCAAGTAAGTTCCTTTTCACACTTCAGATATCCGGCTATCCGGCGGCGATTGTATACTTAGCTATGTACGCCGGAACGTGTGAAAGCTCATACATCGCCGTACTCTTCGCCACCGGATACTCAGCGCCGGTTATCCGGCAAACAGAACGTATGAAAAGGACCTAATTCATGGCCTTATGCATACGCAAGTCTCGTGGGGAGTCAGGCCAGAAACCGTACAAAATATAATTGGCCAGGTGCAAGTCTAACTCAGCACACGAAGAATTTAATTTTTACTTTATTCTATCTGTCTTTCCACGATTTAGGTGTTCCGGAGAGGGAGGCTGCTGAGCACCCAAATCCCACTGTAGGTACGCCCCCAGCCATATACCCGTCACTCTTGTAGCATACGCGTGATGTTTCTGCCGATAACTAAACCCTCACCTGTCAACTTGAATCCCTCCATCCAGGGGCGGGATTTACCTTAGGCGGGTCTTTGTCAAAATTTGATGGGGGGCCGGGTATACAAAGGTTTAAGCAGCTAAAGGACTAATGTGAGTCAATTGTGCAAGTTTGCTATTGACTCTTCAGTTTGTGTCGCTGGCACAAGGGGGGGGGGGGATAATTGCCTGTGAACGTTCGGGGCCTAAATATAAAGCCTAGGGGCCGCCGGGGCGGTAACTATTCCCCTAAAAAGCATTATTATACGTAGTAGTACCTACGTTTTTATTTTATTATCAAAATTCTACGTAAGTATGCATCTCACTTTTAGTACCTAACATAGTTAAGCAAACTTGGTAAACAATATTTTTAGAAGTATTTACAAACCTTATCTCTATTTTCAACCTCCATCTCTCTCATCTTAGCAGTTAATTCTTCAACAACACAAGTGAACTGGGCCACTTGTGCATCGCATTCATGTTGTATCTGTTGAACTAAGAACTACATTCCATAAGCATAATATAATTAAACGTCTCATTACAAACACACGTGCCGGATCTACGATCATTTGGTGACAGGGCAGAAACGTGATGATAGCGCTCCCTTTGCCTTCAGTGATTTATGAGAACGTATATATGTCGCGACGGGGGCTTCCGACTTCCGATAATAATTTCGCGTCCCTTTCAACATAGCATTTGGCCCCTCAAACGTGGGCGCGGGCCCCACATTGCCGCTCTAAAGATCCGGCATTAAAAACACGTATATAAAAAGTTATAATTATAACGCTGATCGATGGCGGTTGTACCCCTTAATCGTCCTATTTAAAGATAGATGAGATATTAATAAATTATTTATAGAACCTCCTAGCAAATATTATGTACTTGCCGGCCCTGGGGTCAATTCACGTATTTAAAGCAGTGCAGTTGCAGTTAAGTTTCGATTAAAACGGCCACTTTTGTATTGTACCTTTGGGATCGACCACAAATACGCTTGCGTCAAGTATGCGTCTCGAGAGCGCAATAATGACATTCTAGTAAGGTGCGCAAGTGTTTTTGAGATCGATCCCAACGTTACAAGAATACAAAAATAGCCGTTTTAATCGAAACTTAACTGCATCTGTACTGCTTTAAATACGTAAATTGGCCTCCTGTGTTCGCTACTAATCACTACTACGACTCCCGAATTGGTAATCACAACACACAAAAATGTACAGAGGCGGACTTCATGCTAAAAGCATTCTATTCCAGTCAATATTTTGGGTGATTTAAAGATTATAATAACCACTTTCATGGAATATTTACACCTCTAGTTAGTATCAATATTCTGTGATTTACATTAATAGATTATTTACAAAAGACTGAACAAGGCAACACTTTTTCGATAAGAAAGATGGAACTCGCAAATTTTCAGCGCGTGGCTGAAAACCGTCACTACTGCGACATGTTGCGTATTTTATATTATACTAGCTGTCCCGCGCAACTTCGTATGCGTAATTTTCCCCCGTTTTTTAAACATTTCTCGTCGCTTCTCCGCTCCTATTGGTCGTAGCGTGATGTTCTATAGCCTATAGCCTTCCTCGATAAATGGGCTATCCAACAGTAAAAGAATCTTTCAATTCGGACCAGTAGTTCTTTAGATTATCGCGTTCAAACAAACAAACTCTCCAGCTTTATAATATTAGTATAGATGTACCTAATCAAAAAATGGTCTTTTTACTTTAGTAACTAAACTAAGTGAATACAAATACGAACTTTCCCTTTTATGATCAGACTTTAGATCTTCAATCTGCTTTTCATATGCTGCTCGGAATTTATTAATATTCTCAATCTGTTTTTGAAGTGCATTTTCTTTTTCCTGAAAAGTGGTAAGTACCTAATAACGAACTCAGGTATCTATTTTTTATTAAAAGCGTGCTTATGTAGGCAGTAAAGACCGTTCTCATTAATCTATCTATCGATGAATGGGGCTACTAGAGGTAGGATTTTGATAGATCTTGTATGAATCTTATATCAAATAAATAGCTCTACTAGCCAAATCCATCGATAGATAGAAAATTGAGACCGGCGTAAGTAAGTAGGTAGGTAGGTATGTGAGTAAGCAATTATGAAAAGTCCTATTGTACTTATTTGCAAACCTACTTGTTTACCTTAATTAGGTAAGAGTAAATAACAGTATATATTATCTAGATAACTTATACGATACCTAATTAACTCTGAGTAAATATATAAATAAGTATTTAAAATATACCTTTTCTATTTCAGCTAGATTAACTTCTTTCGAGGATATCTGCTCCTTTAACTTTTTAACATCTCTTTTCAGATAAACTAACTGTGAAACTGTCTCTTGAAGATTCCCTATCATTTCCCGAGACGATACTAAATGGTAACGGTGGGATTTTTCTAATTCACGAATTTCTTTTAACTCTACCTCTAATTTGGAATTGACTTCACGTAATTTTTTGCAATCTTCAGTTTCATTAACGAAATCCTGTTACACATTAACAAAACTTCTATAAGATAAAACTTTTACACATAGAAAATCTCCTAAATTGAAAATTTGTGCTTACATTTTTGCATCGAGACAAGCTATGTAAAATATTTTGTAGTCGATCATCAAGAGCATTTGTGTCTTCCTGTTTAATATCCATTTTTAGGGATTACGTTACATCTGTAAGTATGTAGGTACGTTTTAAAAACATTCAACAAACAATAAATCCTCTAATGTTTAATCTACTCTTTGCAATAACTTATCAGAAAACCCAATTAAACTATAAAACTTCTTATCACCGGGTTTACTTACTTCTTTTTTTTTCAACCATCCCGCCATTTTTTTCGTCATTTGGCAATCAAATCAAAATGAGCCACTTCTTCTTCTTTTTCCTTATGGTAATGGAGGTAATGTGTCGGGTAATAATAATCTTAAAACTTGTATGGTTGGATTGTCTGTTAGTATAAGTTGGATAAAATAAATAAATAAAAGTACGTAAACGACAAATTGTTTGCCATTTTAGTTTCTTATTTTTGTATGTGTCAAGAATACAGTAATTGTCATAATGACAAATGTCATACAAACCGAATTTGTCATAGTAAAATGTGTTAGTACATATTTTTCAAAGGTTAGAATTTCAAAGAAATATTTGTGAATTAAAATTTGTTACAAAGGTTATCAAAATTTCATAATATAAATAGGCAAACAATATTGGACTGTTCATTACTTCATTTATCAAAGCAATATCTAAAATGGCTGCAGCATACGGTATACACTTGGGCAACAACTCTGCATGTTTAGCCTCTTTTTCTAATGGTGCGGCTTCAATTATTGCCAATGATGCCGGAGATCGCGTGACACCAGCTATTGTTGCACTTAACGGCACAGAATGGGAGATCGGCCTACCAGCAAAATCAGGACAGCCTTCATCGAAATCAATCATAAAACACAATAAGCGGCTCATGAACAGTGATTTCAACGAAGAAGATTTAACATACGTTGAAACATCTTCATCATGTCGTATCCAGAACGAAGAAAAAGTTGTATACGAATTCGCAACTAGTGAAACCACTCTTTATTCCAATCCAGATAATATTTCTACTAAAATGTATGCAAAGTTGTTTACCATTGCGAGTCATTCTATGAATAATGAAGGAGATTTGAAGTTAGTACTTGCTGCACCTCTGCACTGGTCTAATACAAGCAGAGAACGATTAGTAAAGTGTGCTGAACTAGCTGGGTTTGATGTTTTTCAAGTTATTAGTGAACCTGCAGC
Source organism: Herminia tarsipennalis (assembly GCA_945859575.2). Classification (NCBI taxonomy): domain Eukaryota; kingdom Metazoa; phylum Arthropoda; class Insecta; order Lepidoptera; family Erebidae; genus Herminia; species Herminia tarsipennalis. Next base: position 17,294,645 of record OX243840.2, read on the forward strand.
TGCTCTCCTTGCTTATAATATTGAAGAAAATGCTGAGGATGTTAATGTTTTAGTATACAGGCTTGGGGGTTCTTCTTGTGATGCTTCAGTAGTGAAAGTGTCAGGTGGCTTCATGACTGTAGAACAAAATGTATACAGGTCTGATTTGGGAGGACAATGTCTAACAAAAGATTTAGCTGCCTTTATTGCACAAGAGTTCAGACAAAAATGGAAACTAGATCCACAGGAAAGCAGAAGGGCTATGGCAAAATTACTTGTACATGCTGATAATTGCAAACATGTACTTTCCACTTTGAATTCTGCACATGTATTTATTGAATCACTTTTGGACGGTGTTGATTGGAGTCAGAATGTATCTCGTGCCAGATTTGAGAATGTTATCTCACCGAAAATATCAGCGTACACAGAACCAGCTCAAAAAGTTATTGAGCAATTTGGTGGTCCCATCCACAAAATTGTTATATGTGGGGGAAGTATGAAAATACCGAAACTACAGTCTGCTATCGCCAATTTACTGCCTGAAGCTGAAGTTTTGTCTGGTATAAGCCCGGATGAAGTTATTGCAGTAGGGTGTGCCCGAGAGGCAGGATTACTTTTGGATATACCAGAATTTTCCCTTAATGACTTGAATACTGAAGTGGAATTTTTAGGGAAAGATATTTATTTAAAATATTTAGACCAGACAATACAACTTTTTAAGGAAGGAACTGCACCTTTTTCTCAGAATGTTCAAAGCATTGATGTTGGTGATGTTAAAACTGTAAGTTTTACTCTGCATGAAAACCCAGAAAGTGAAGAGTTTGCAGCAGAAACATTTAATGTGGAAAGTTTGACTACACCATTCACATTAAAAGCTACATTGCAAGAATCAAACATTTTGTTACAAGTAGAATAATATTTTTGTAACTTTTAAATTAAACTATTTTACAATGATGTTTTTTCTTTTTTTTTTCAATATGTTTTTACATTATCTTTAAATTGTCTGCCTGCCTCTGTGGCGCAGTGGGAGTGTATCCGACTGCTTCGCAAGAGGTTGTGGGTTCGATCCCCACCCAGGATAAAACTTTGTGTGATGAGCATGATGGTTTATTATAAATAAAATAAAAAATAAAAATAAAAATCTTTTATTTCAGGCCAATACTGCCCACTTTTGTTAGTAACAATTGGACTTACAAACTAAGTTAGTAACACACACAAATCAATCAAACAAAAAACTAAAAAAAAAGAACAATAACATAATATATACAAACACAACATAACATTAGCTCATCCCCCGATCCACTCGTTTTATAACGTGTAGATCGAGGAATCGGCCAAGGACCTCAGAGTCCATTCTTGCCTCTATCATCTGTAAGATTCCACTGGAGCTCCCCCGCATTCGCCGCATCACCGAGCTGGTTTTTTTGCGCATGATTGTGTAAAAGCAATCAACATTTGCGATTGCAAACATACCAGATGCACTGCAGAAACGTGGCAACCCCAGTAGAATCCTAAAGATGTTATTATATTGGACCCGCAGGGCACTGTATGACTTTTGTGTAAAATTGGCCCATAGTCCACTCGTGTAAAAGCTCTGACAAAATGCTTTAAATAGTGTTATCTTCACCTCACCTGTACATCGCTTAAATCTATGTGCCAACATATTACCCCGGACTACCAGTGCCCTGCGCTCCCTCTCTATATCTAAGTCATCTTTCAAGTTTTCTGTTACAATATGTCCTAGATATTTAAATTGAGTAACCCGGTTTAACGGCACTCCATTTAATAACACCGAAGGTACATTCCTTGGCTGTTTATTACACCCTCTAAAAACCATAAGTTCTGACTTTTTGACATTATATTTTAACCCATGACACAGCGCATAAGCTTCACATTTTTTTAGGAGCTGCCTCAATCCACTAATCGATGGGCTCAGCAACACCATATCATCAGCATAACTGACATTGTTGACACTTACATTGTCAATACGGCATCCTACATGCATGTTACTGAGCTCCTCGATCAGTCCGTTGATATACAGATTAAATAACCTAGGCGAGGTCAGTCCACCCTGCCTTACACCACAGTTCAAGCTATACTCATCTGATAAGCCATTTAACCATTTCACAATGTTCTTTTGACTACGATACCAAAACGAAAACAACTGAACAACCTCTGGGAGTATCCCAACATCCCTTAATTTGTCCCATAATATATCATACGACACCAAGTCATACGCCCTCGAGAGGTCCAGAAAACATGCGTAAACCGGAGTACTCCTTTTCGTGTAATATTTAACGGTGTATTTTAATGACAGAATTGCACTTTCCGTGGACAAACCCTCCCGAAAGCCAAACTGTGCATCGTGTAACGCTATGCGTGTACTGAGATGTACATCTAGAACTCTATCCAATACTTTTGCTATAATAGTGGCGAGTGAGATTGGCCTATAATTAGTTTTGTCAGATATATCCCCAGTTGAGTTTTTAACCAATGGTATTACAATTGTTTTCATTAGTTCAGGAGGTAAATAGCTATGTCTTAGACAAAAAGTGAACAACATAGCCAACAATCTGTTTATATGTGGTCCCGCATGTTGAAGATGTTCAATACTGAGCCCGTCATGCCCTGGAGATTTTCCTCTCTTCATATTCCCAATAGCTGACAATATATCCTTACTTGTAATTTGAAGCGGGTTTACTACATGATTGAGCTCAGCATTGCCCACCCAACCGCTGCTCTCACAAGAAGTCTGTATCTTAAAATGATCTTTGAAAGTATTAGCAATAGATGTGGGATCACTGACACCGTCTACACTAACAGGTAAGCCGGGTCTTTGATTAAGTTTTTTTGTACTTTTCCAAAATTTTGAGAACTGTTTCTGTGAATGTTGCGATGCTATAATATCAAGTTTAATTTGTTCTTGATTACACTGACAGTACTTTAACCTAGATTTAAAAATATTATGTGTCTGGATGTTATTAACTATAATATGTATGTATTTAGAAATATATAAGTATGTTTATCAGTTGTCTGGTTTCCATAGTACAAGCTCTGCTTAGTTTGGGACCAGATAGCGTTGTGTGAGTTGTCCCAAGATATTATTATTATTCAACTTGAGAGTACCTAAATAGAGTATATTTTGTTCAGTGATCTAATTTCTTAGCTGTAGAAGGTACTGACTACCACTACCTCTACCTGTCCTTCCAATTTAGTATATTTCTTAATTGCTTTGGTACCAATATCGAAAAAGATACTGATAGCTATATCGAAATTGTGTCTCGGTATTTTTTTTCAATTTCTATTTACCTTTAAGTCATGTTACAACTGTACTGTGTAACATGTTCTAACTGTTAAATTCACTGACCTCATAACTACAAGTATGTTGGAAGTTCTCCTCAAAATGTTATTTTTACACATTTAAACCTTGAAAACCAAAAAATGTAAGTGGATTTTGTAGCTTTATTAATAACAAATACTATAAGTAGTTTCAGAAATAGAAAAAACGATGATTTTATAAACCTCTTGAAGTAATTTTTATAGGCATTTCTTGCCAATTACTTTACGAATTCAATTTCTTTGAAAGATAGAAAAATTTGAAGTGCAGTCCCGAAGGAATCAAACCCGAGAGTTCCGTAGCTAAACCGGGGCCGGAATCGAACCACCTACCTGGACTATGTTACTAAACCTCAATGTTTTCTATTCCTTGACGCTCGCGAGTTGGGCCCTCGCATGCGCCATCTAGCCGGTAGTAAAGAACTATCACAGCTTTTGGTATTGCTTCGTTACGGAGATCATTTTAATAACTTATTCGTATGATGTCGCAGGCCGAATATTGAAGTAATTTTTATAGGCATTTCTTGACAATTACAAATTCAATAATTGCATTTTTCAAAGACAGAAAAATTTCAAGTCCAGGCCTAGGAATCGAATCCGAGACTTCCGTAGCCAAACCGGGGCCGGAATCGAACCACCTATCTGGACTATGTTACTAGACCACAATTTTTTCTATCCTTTGATGCTCGCGAGTTGGGCCCTCGCATGCGCCATCTAGCCGGTAGTTAAAGAACTATTCACGGCTTGTGTATTTGTGTATCGGTAGGTAAACCGCTCCTAGCGGAAATCTTCATTTCTCGCGATAAGATTTTTTGCTTCCTAATGGGATTTCGACAAATTCTGGCTTTAACAGCATGATAAATGAGAAGTGTCTGGAATAAATATGACCGACGGCTCCATACCCACTTTTTGCAAGGCGATCACCGCAATTCTATTTTCTATAACACCCCAATCCATATTGTAATTTGTATGAACATGAAAAAAATATGTCTAATGGCGGCGAAATCGAAAGAACTATTTTTTAAGTACTTTAGCACTTTTAAAAATAATAAACGCGTTCCAAATTCAAATTAGGTAATTAAAAAGTTGAAAAGAAGAAAAGGTTTTGTGTAACAGTATTTATGGCCGGACTAGTTATTGATATTACCGACAATGACAATTTGTGAGAATATTGATATTAGTACCGAGAAGGATGATAACCGTAAACAAACAATCACGATTTCATTATGTGTTAATTTACTGAAGCACTTACCATATATCTTAGTAAGGTCGAGAATGTTTTTGAATTGTAGGTTTAGCTACATATAGCAAATGTCTGTGTTCAAAAATATGGTAGGGATCGAGAGACATGAAAATTCCGCTTGTCCTATCACTACAAATTATAAAACAAAGTCACTTCTCGCTGTCTGTCCTTATGTATGCTTAGATCATTAATTTTTTTTTTGTCGCTTCTGTTTTGTTATTTTAACTTGGTAACGTATGCCTAGAAAATTCGGGTAACAAAATTGAAACCATAAACCCGTTAATTCAACAGCGGGATAAAACCACACGCCACCAGAGAAGATTAAACGCGTGGTGTTAGATACGGTACGGCCAAATGATATTGCTTTAACAGTTATATCGTTTACCAAAGTAAGCCGAACAAAAAAAAACGGCTACGATGACAAGGACAAAAAAGTTTTCAAAAAGTAATTATCTATTCTTATGTATCTTTATGATGATGTTACGGCGTTCATATCTAGTACTTTTTAATGTGAGAACTAGTTAACTCATTAAGTAACTACACCCGGTAACACGGACCTAAACAGCTGACACTTGACAATAATAATAATATCTTGGGACAACTCACACAACGCTATCTGATCCCAAACTAAGCAGAGCTTGTACTATGGAAGCCAGACAACTGATAAACATACTTATATATTTCGAAATACATACATATTATAGACTAGCTGTCCCGCGCAACTTCTTATGCGTAAATTTTCCTCGTTTTTGCAACATTTCTCGTCGCTGCTCCGCTCCAATTAGTCGTAGCGCGATGTTATATAGCCTATAGCCTTCCTCGATAAATGGGCTATCCAACAAAAAAAGAATTATTAAAATCGGTCTAGTACTTTTTGAGTTTATTCGTTACATACAAAAATACAAATCTTTCCTCTTTATAATATTAGTGTAGATGTAAATAAATACACCCAGACACAGAATAAACCATCGTGCTCATGACACATAGTTTTATTCTGGGTGGGGATCGAACCCGACCTCTTACGTCGGATACACTCTCACCGCGCCACAGAGGCAGTCAACAAAATGTACTCTGTGACTTGACATTGGCATAATTAGCCAATACCATAGAGATAGAACTCTATCTCCATGGTCAACACATTGACTACATTGCCATTTAGAAGAAGAAGAAGTATACCCGGTAATGTAATGTCAAAGATGTCAAAATTGAATTTGAGTTGATTTTGTAGAAACTTTCAAAACAAACATGTGATTTGGTTGAAATTATATCGTTATCAGGACAGCTTAGTACCTGCTTCATTTAAATCTGAAACTATGAAAGTACTTATTATAACTTTTATGCTAGCTTTAGTCTATCTTAATGATATTCAAGTGATAGCGTGTATGAAATCTAATTATGTTTGGAAAGAATATTTGAGTACACGCACTCCTTATAGATTTAGGAGTAATTTAAATGAATCTCGCATTAAATTTCCACGTAAGTAATTGCTTAAGAAGCTAATAGTATTTTATAATCTCTAATATTGTAATATTGTATAGTAGCTGTGTGTGTAGATACATAGAAGTTAATTATAAATAACTTTTTGAAGAAAAACGAACCACCTTCAAATGTATATTAAGAAAAGAAAATATCAAACACATCACCGAATGTAAATTTCGCTGATTCACTCATTTTAGTCTAAATCATCTCAGTCAGGACTCGAACCAGCAACCTTAACAGTACTAACCCCAAGCCATTACCAACATGAAGCAGCAGTAGCGTAATGGTCTAGGCATTGGACTAACACTCTTACCCATAATACTATCAATGTGAAGCCACTCCTAACACAAGCAAAATAATTAGCATAGCTGGTGAGGTTAACAGAATTGCCAGTAATGTGGACAAACATGTCAAACAAAAAAGCCAGAGATAGGCCTTACAAAGTCGAATTTATCCTCCATATAATACTACAAGATAATGAAGAGACCCTGCAATGGATACAGCAACTGCAGGGACACAGCAACTCAATTGGAAATGACGCGGCGGATGAGCTAGTGAGACGGGTATCTAAAATGAACATCCACGATGGCCCACTCAAGAGGCTAAGTGCGACATTGCGGCCCCATTAGAACAAACAAAGCTCTACAAAATCTACCATGTCCCTGAGGAACTTCTATAGCTCTGTTAGTTTCGTTGCAGTAACCATTTGAACACAGATTTTTGATGAAGAATTAGAATGGTTCTAATAATCCACACACACACACACAAGATGGTTAAATTAGCAGCTAAAAGTAGCAGGTTTTACAAGAAATGCACCAATGGACAGATAAATTTTTTAAAGGATCATTATGCTGTGTTTGTTTGTTGGAACACGCTAATGTCAGGAATACATTTGTTTGCAAGCAAGGGAAAAAAACCTATTTTACAACTTTTAAATTTTAGAAAATCTTGGTGACTTTCTGTGATCTGTGTTCTGTGGATATACAAAAAAAAAAACTTGTTTTTTTCAATTAAAATAAGCAACATGATTTTAAAGCTGCTAATTTCAGCCTCATGTTTTTCCTTTGATGTTATATGTGTTTGTGTTTCACAGGTTGCAAAGATTATAAGATTTGGATGGTGATTCGTCATGGTACTAGGCTGCCCGACACCAAAGATATAGTTGCTGCTCAGAATTTAACACAATTTAAAGATGAGATATTATTGCAACATAGTAGGGGAAAAGGTAATATTTTTTGTAAACAATTACGGATGATTGAAGGTAAATTCTATACAAACTTTGAACCCCTTTTACCTTCAAAATTTAAGCTCCTTTGGTTCAATAGTTTTTGAGGTTAATCCCCTTAATAATGTACACCAAATGGCCGTTCAACACCTTTTTCAATTCAATTCAATTACTTTATTTGCAAATATGGGTACAAAATAAGGTTTTACATTATTGTGATGATCTATCATATTTCACCTTCAGGCATGCAAAATTTTACATTAGGTACTTACACAATATTCATGGCTTATTAAAATTTAAACTAAATTAATTGAGTGCAGATCCCTAAATGACATTTAATTAAACAGGTACAAATGACACATTTCCATATTGGATACATTAGATTAATTCATAGTTATGTCACAGTTTTACATTAATAATGATACAGACAATAATTATTAATACATAAATAAATAATAACCATCAGAAACAGGCAATACATTTAAAATCAATTATAATAATAAAATAAAATATATACAATACATTTAAAATAATTATTTAACAATTTAATGAAAATCTGTCAGTACTGTTTTAAATTCGTGAATATTATCAATTTTAGATATTTCTATTGGTATTTTATTATAAATTCTCGATGTCATACAGAAAACACTATTATTTAACAATGTTGTTTTATTTGGTACAATTTTTATTTTATGTTGCTGCATACAAGTTATATATTTTTCCAAAATAGGTGTACGAGTTACACCGTACATTAACCTTTTACACATACGTCACACCTGCGTAAGTTGGTCCAATTACAGTAACAACGCTCAGCATTTTAGAACTAAGTATTTTTATATTATACAATAATAATTTAGTAGCAATAAACCTGTTTACCGTGTTACACGTCTACTCATTTCAACAATCAAACATTTTACGAGCTTCGGCTTATCACTAACAAACAACAAACAATCACTGTTGGGATAAAACCCCAACATTTGGTCCTTCGAGCAAAACCAGAACCAGAAGAGTGGAAAAGCAGCTCACTCTCACATCTGAGTTCGAGATCTAACAAGCAAACAACAAGATGTCGTCAGCAGATATTTACGAAAATCAACGCGTTCTCTACGACAGCATAACGAAGATTGGCATCAACATCAAGAAAGATGGCTGGGACAGGAAGAACACAGATTACTTCAAGCGACGCATGCAGATGCTGGAAAATTTGTGGAACGATTTCCAGTTAAACCATGAAACCCTATCGGAAAAGGTAGACTCTAACCATCCTTACTTTACAAGCGATTTGTACAAGATAACTCTTCGGAGCTGTGAGGAAGTCAAACAACTTATCCTGACACAACATAGGCAACTGTCGGAGCCGCAGCCGCCGGCACGGTTCTCAGAAGAGCCTACGGTTCAACAACCTTCTGTGAGCGGTACAACCTATCAACATAGTAGTGCGATTGAACCAGAACAAGTAGAGACTGAGCAAGAGGAGAAAAGCCGTCGGCACGAGATTCAAGGTAACAACGACGGCGAACAACAACTACAGGGTGCACCCACCCCGAAGAAAGATACGGGATGCAACAGCAAATTGGACGACATGCTAAGAAACCAGTTAGTTAACTGTCAAGCATTTATGAGAACAGCAGCAAATATACAAGTCGATTTTATATCGGAAAAGTGGGAGTTTCAAGACGCCCTACAAAGTTTACAAACACGTTGGTCAACAGTTGATTCTTTACATTGGGAAATAGTTAAGGAATTCAACGGAGAGAAGAACAAGACATACGAAGATCGTTTTACGAGGTTTGAAAAGCAATACATGGATCTTAAGAAAGCTTTGAATACAAAGATGTGGTCCGGAGTTTATAGAGAAAAAACTACGCCAAAAGTTGAAATACCGACTTTTAATGGCACGTACAACCAATGGATTTCATTTAGAGATCTATTCCCAGAAGTTATCCATAGCAATTCAGCCCTTACACCAGCTCAGAAGATGCAGTTCTTAAAGAGCAAGGTACAAGGTGAAGCTGAAAAGATGATACAGCACTTACACATCAGCTCGGATAACTACCAAGCATGTTGGGATATTCTCAATCATACCTACAACAACAAGAAACGCATAGCTACAGCGCATCTTGATACACTTTTCGGCTTACCAAACATGCAGCAGCCATCTGCAATACAAATCAAGAAACTTTACAACGTAACCTGGGAGTGCTTACACGCTATCAACAACCTCGGAGTAGATAGAGATACTCTTCTCGTGTACCTATTGTCACAAAAGTTGGATGCTGAGACGAATTCGGACTATCACGATACATTGAAGAATTCACGCGAACTACCACTTTTAACTGACTTTCTGGACTACCTGGAAAATAAATTTACCTCGATGGAAGCATCGCGACGTAAACAAGACAGCCTCCATAAATCTAGTTCCATGCCGAATCGTTTTCAAAATTCACCACAAAACAAAATGAAAAGTTATTTCAACACGAATCAATCAAGTAGCAACACGAAGATTGCGAAAGCCTATCATGCGTCATTCACATGCCCACTATGCAAAAATGAACATGGCATTTATAATTGCGCAAGGTTTTTGGAAATGTCGAACGACAAGAAGCTAGACACAGCTAGAAAACTACATATTTGCATCAATTGCTTATATAGTCACAATGGAAATAAGTGCACGTCGACGAAACGATGTCGCAAGTGCCCTAAACAACACAACACTTTGTTACACGAGGCATGTACGCTAAACAAAACTGAAACGCAAGCAGCAGCAAATTCGACATATGTTTCTCAGCAGGAAGATGCTTCGGAGATATTGTTAGCAACTGCCAAAATGTACGTGGAAGGTATCGATGGTACTCAACATACTTTTCAAATTTCAAATTCACCGATCACCTACAAAACATCTGTACACAAATAAAACAACGAACACAGTGTGATCTAATATTACTACAATTACGTCACGCGTTTATTGAACTTGAACACTACAACCGCATGTTGCTGAATACGCAAGGACGCGGGAACATGAGAAATAAGCGCGGCCTTATCAACGGTGTCGGTTCCATCGCTCGTTCGTTGTTTGGAGTATTGGATGACCAATTTGCCGAGCAATATGAACGGGACATTAACTCGATTAAAGCAAACGAAAATCACTTGAGATTATTAGCAAAAAATCAGACATCTTTAATAGAAGCGGAATACAACTTGCTGAAGAGATCAGAAGAAACCGTTGAGAAGCAATACAAGCTCTTTAATCAGCATCTATTGAACTTGGATAACTTTACCAACAGACTTCAGAAAGAAATCAACACACAAGAACTGTCAATCGAGTTTGTGATGTCAGCTATTTCTGCTAACAGTCTTATAGAACATATTAGAAACATACAAGAGACTCTATTGGACACCGTCACGAATATTTACAATGGTGGAATGAACCTACACCTCATCACACCCGAACAGATGCGAGACGAACTAAACATGATTTCAGGACTGTTAGCAAACGATGTGGCGCTTCCAATCACTAATATTCAAACAGAATATTTACATCTTTATCACCTTCTCCAAGTGAAGGCAAAAATGACACAGAGATATCTTATTATTGAGATGAAAGTGCCATTGATTAGTAGAGAAAGCTACGAGATTTACAAAATTATACCTGTCCCTAAAAAAAGAGACGTAGACATGGTCACCCTAGTCCCTATCACCGACACATTAGCAATCAACATGCATAAGGACTCGTACATACCAATGACTGCACTGGAACTACAACAATGTATACACCAAGATAGTACGATTCGACTATGCGCTCTGAAGAAGCCTGTGTACCGCATGAGATCTGATGAAAACCTATGCATAAAGCACAAGCAATCACCAGAATGTGAAACAAGACTCGAAGTCTGCCGAGAAATATGGTTGGAGTTATACAGTGTAAACAAATACTTCTTCTTCTGCTGTGAGAAATGCTCAATACGAGTCATATGCGAGCGGCAGATTTCTACACAAAGTCTAGAGAGGGCAGGGATCATAACACTGAGTGACGACTGCATAATTAACAGTGAATCACTTATAATCCATCCACACAAACAGCACACAGAAGAGATACAAGCACGAGCTGATATTACGCCAGTAGACATTCCTCCTATAAACCACATCATAAATCTCTCTGTACCCATAACGAAGAATGAATACGCAAACGAGAATTGGATGTTAGAACAAAATACGTCACTACGGCAGCTTGGAAAACAAGTAGAACAAGTCAAGACTGCTACAGCAGAAGATTTCCCGATTGATCGTTTGTCATACCACGACGTACATCAATATGTCTTGTTGTACATACTAGCGTGCGCCGCAATGGTAGCAGGTGCAATATATGCCTACTGCAAATTACGGAAACGTCCTACGAGGGAACCAACGATGACGCCGGAGACACCGCCTGGACCGGTACCTATACCCCGCAGGAGATCCACAGCAAGTATCGACGCGATCGGAAACACTTCCTTCATGCTCCGTGATGACGGCGAGAGGCAGCAACTATCCAGTGCACGCGTACTCGACAAAGCAACGTCGCCTATACCGCGAAGCGAAATATTGTAATTTGTATACCCTTTAATTTTAGCAACGTTCTACACATTTACCCAAGTGTGACATTTTACATTTGTATGAACTAGTTTAATTTTATACTTTTAACATTTTTAATTTTCTATTATTTTGATTTATTTTCTTTGTGAGTGGGCAAGATGTACGAGTTACACCGTACATTAACCTTTTACACATACGTCACACCTGCGTAAGTTGGTCCAATTACAGTAACAACGCTCAGCATTTTAGAACTAAGTATTTTTATATTATACAATAATAATTTAGTAGCAATAAACCTGTTTACCGTGTTACACGTCTACTCATTTCAACAATCAAACATTTTACGAGCTTCGGCTTATCACTAACAAACAACAAACAATCACTGTTGGGATAAAACCCCAACAATAGGATAAGTATAGTTTTTACGAAAACAAATTATTGTTATTATATTATGATTATGAAGGTTAGTGTATAATAGAAGACTAAGTGACTCATAATTTCTTTTTATTATATTATTAATTCTAAAAGTTTGTATGGATGGATAAATGCTTGTTTGTTGCTCTTTCACACAAAAACTACTGATGTTTATACAAGGGGATATCACATGGGCTATAAAAATCAAAGATAAAGGGGACTAATATATAAGGTCAAGCTAATAAGAAAATATAAATGGTTTAAATCTGTTACACAAATGAACAATGTTTACACAAAGTACTGAGAGTACAGAATAACCTTCATACAGTTTGGAGAAAATTAACACTCATATAGTTAAAAGACTACTAGTTAAAAGACGGCACCGTCTTTTAACTAATACAGCGAAAAGACAGTGCCGTAACTATGTCTATATGAGTGTTAATTTTCTCCAAACTGTATGAAGGTTATTCTGTACTCTCAGTACTTTGTGTAAACATTGTTCATTTGTGTAACAGATTTAAACCATTTATATTTTCTTATTGATGAATGACTGTATCATTCATCGTAGTGCAGTCATCGAGTAATTGTGCGGTAGTTGCGGGGCGGGGCGCAGCAGCTAGACGGACCCGACCCGCTTTCACTGAGTCGAGTCCGTCCACCCGCAGCCGACCCGCTGCGTCGCGCCCCGCAACCCCCACACAATTACCCCAACTAGACGGCTTCGTCGAACGCCTGTTTTAGTTTTTATACTATGGTTACATTACAGGCACAGAATCTTGAAACACCTTTTGCACAAAGTGGTTTGTGATTCACTGTCACTGAACAATGTCTGTGTGTGTGGCTCCAGCAAAGTACATATGAAGGTTACCTTCTCTGCTTCCAGTATTTTGTGATGTTACTATAATAAAGAATGTTAAGTAAATATAATATTATTTTTATTGCAGGTCAGTTAACAAGAAAGCAAATAAAACAAATAGATGACTGGTCTATAAACATTCCATTTTCTCAAGAACAGTTTTTGACATTTGAAGGTCAAGATGAGATGATACTCCTTGCTGAAAGAATGCAAAAAAGATTTCCTAATGCCATCGCACAAAATTATAACAATGAATCATTTTTAGTAAGTTTTTAATGTAATTACTATTTATTTACCAGAGGCAGCATATATCATCCAGCCCATGCCCTCATTCATAAAGGATATGGAGGGTAGAGACACAGTCTAATAACTCATTCAGACGGGCTAGTCGTGCGGGGCTTGTGGTGCGCGACGCAGCGGGTTTGCGAAGCAGACAGCCCTCTTTGCACGAGTGATTTTTATACGTGCGTTAAAAATTCGGCGATTCGAATAAAGATTATGTGATCTATTACCAACGCCCAGGGTTGAAAATACAACACTGCGCCATAAAAAATACAGTTCGGGCCACCTAAGTTTGCGTGTCTGATGTTCGCGCGTAAGCTATGCACAACTCAAATTTAGTTATCGCAGGCGATGACGCAGACATTAGAAAGGAGATTTAACGTATTTTGACAGACACTTTTCATACACAGAGATGTTTCTCCTTACTCTATCCTCCATAATAAAGGAGATAGAGTTTGTGTCCCATGATACCATTCTGAACATACTTTGACTTAAACTTAAAATTTAAGACATGTAACATTAAATAGAAATACTTCCAACTTAGCTTCTCAAATGATCTAAAAATAATCTTTGATACAATTTTCAGTTCCGTTTCACAGCGACACAACGGACTCACCAGAGTGCAAGATATTTCACAAATGGATTATTCAAGAAAAAGGATGCACAGAAAGTCGTATTTCCATCAGCTAAGAAAGTTGACAGAGTATTAAGAGTAAATATCTTTTCTTTTCCTATATGCATTGCCCAGAACTATAACGATTTCTAAATTACATTTGTTGGCTTCCTCTACACTAAGTTGCAATTTTTCAGTTTTACAAACACTGTGACAAGTGGCTAAAGCAAGTTAAGAAAAATCCAGAGGCAAACAAGGAGCAACGCTCGTACGGTATTAGTCACGAAATGAACAAGACGTTGGAGTCTGTATCTAAAAGACTAGGTCTCGATAGAATACTCAATTTGGGTTCGTAAGACAATACCTGCTCTGCTACTAATGCTGTAACTTGCTTTGCTTCACTACATTGTCACATACATTTTTATATTTCACGAGTTGTGTATTGTATTGTTAGTGTTGTAAAATATACGCGTTGGTGGTTGGGTATTCTAATCGTCGCTTGAGAAAAATTCAAATGTGACAACACGCGCACAGATTGTGACGACTCGATCAGTGGGTGTGACAACTTGAGCGTGTAGTGGCACAACACGAGCGCGTAGTGTTACAACTCAAGCGCGTAGTGTGACAAATCGAGCGCGTAGTGTGACACTTCGAGCGCGTACTGTGACAACTCGAGCGCTTAGTGTGACAACTAGAGTTTAGTGTGACAACTCGAGGGCTTAGTGTGACAACTTGAGTTTAGTGTGAGCGCTGAGTACGACAATGCAAGCACTGAGCGTGACTAATCGATTCTAGAACACGATTCTGTGCTGTAATATCACAAAATTATTAATTTTACTGGTACTGTATTTGCATCTACCATTTTAAATAGTTAGTATTATGATATTCTATTTAGCTACACTCACGGGATGGATTTAATCATTATTTTAAGCGACGTTTTTATGCTCCTGATTTTATGCTTTTGTTATTCTATTAGGCAGCTTTTTGTTGCCCATAATACTGCCCCAAGTAGAAATAATGATATAGCTAATATGTCAACAATTTTGTTGAAGACATTGTAAGTAGACTTAATCGCTGCTTTACTATGGGGATGGCGATTCTATTGATCAGTCCGCATTGAAGAATGATTAATCGATTCCCAAAAAAAAATCGAAGTTCAAAAGATCGATGCTCTAAAAATCGATTCTGTTTTTTACTTGTTTCTGAACTCCTTATTCAGGCAATTATGTGAACGAATTATATAATGATAATAAATGTTTATTGCCATAAAGTATGGTACATGATGTTAGGATTACTTGATTCCTACACTAGTAAAAACTGTGTTGCAGGAGACAGTTTCGTCCACTTTAAAAGTAGATAATATAGTTCCTAGCCATAATCGGATCCAAGGGGGTGGCACCGGGGGCACGTACCCCCCGCTCACTCTTGTGTTCTGTATCGAATTTCTTGCCCATTTGCCTCTTTTGCCATCCCCATGCACAGGTGGCGGGTATCGGGCTAAACGAAATGAACGGCACTGTTTTGCATTTGCCTCGCGTGCCCCCCCCCCCCCATAATCAAGAGCTGGATCCGTGTTCCTAATTACTAGTTCTATACTGCAGTTATTCTATTTGAAATAGGATAGTATATTTTGACTCCAATGTTTATGCTTGCGTTATACCTAATGCTTTATAAATACTTTATTATTGAACTCAATAGAACATAGGCATTTGATTTTTTTTGTGATGAGCATATAGTCATACAAAAATAATTGTAGGTATATAAAGTTTAGAATTAATCATGTGTGTTGTTTAATGTATTTAATTGTAAATTTCAAACACAAGAAAATTGTTTGTGAAGTAAATAAATAATAATAACATAATTTGCAGAGACCGTGAATACAATGTATAAGTTTTGTGGATATGAGACAGCATGGCATAAGAATCGTGCGGCACCATGGTGTAGTGCCCTCGATGAGACAAACATGAAGGTTCGTTCATATATTAATTATCAAGTCAGTGTTTGTTTGGTTAGTGTATTATAAGAAACATTTTAACAGTTTAAATGTTTCCTAAAAAAAATCGTTCAGGCACAACTGAGGATGTCATATCATTTACTTTATAAAATAAAATACATATAATATATATATAATATCTTGGGACAACTCACACAACGCTATCTGATCCCAAACTAAGCAGAGCTTGTACTATGGAAACCAGACAACAGAGCTTGTACTATGGAAACCAGACAACTGATAAACATACTTAATATTTCTAAATACATACATATTATAGATAAATAACACCCAGACACAGAATAAACCATCGTGCTCATCTTACAAAGTTTTATCCTGGGTGGGGATCGAACCCACGACCTCTTGCGTAGCAGTCGGATACACTCCCACCGCGCCACAGAGACAGTCAAACATAAGTGACAAGTCCTTATGCATTAATATTTACAAGATATGAGGATGGGAACACTATTTATTTGTAGTTAACCATCAAAATTAACATAGAACCTAGAAGACAATTTAAAAAAATACTCAATAATGATGATCGCTGCATGGCTGACTAGACGGCCAAAATTATAGTCGGACCATCTCTAGTACGAACATATTCATTCAGAGCTCTAGCTGGTTGCCTGATTAGTAAAAAGAATTTTAATTTCTTTGTAGTCTACCTAATTTCGTCGTGCCTTTGTTTATCAGTTGTAGTAGTTGTTGACTAGGAATAATAAAAATATGTTAGGAATAATAAATATATATATATATTTATTATTTTAATTTTGTTACAATAGGACTGACATATCGCAAGATAAAAGTCCTTTAAATAAATAAAGACTAAAAAAAAAAAAAGTTTAGTACCCACTATTGTCTTTAGTCCACTATTACTATAGTAATCAGACAATAGTGGGTCTTCAAATGCTTTGAAAATGAATTAACACAACTCCAGCATTTTTTGGAATACTTCTGTTGCTTTGGTTAAGTGTCCGCGATACGGTTGACGGACTCGCTCGCATTAGTAGAGAATTTATTGTATGAATACAACTACATCTAAATGTTTGGTCATCCAACTGTAGCGACTTAATAATACTAACGTGTCATTTTAATGACTATAACTTCAAGAACATGTTAAATTGCGAACGAGCATTTATTTTCAGAGCATTTTAAAACTTACTTTATTCCTGATAGACAAGTTATAACTTAATATTGGTGATTTAAAACGTAGGTACCATTGGTCGGTTTTAAATCGGTATACTTTCTTAGTCATCTTCCTTGAGATCTTTATAAAACCTACTTTATTCCTCAATAAGGAATAAAGTAGGTTTTAAAGTGCTCTAAAAATTAATGCTCGTTCGCAATTTTACGTGTTTTTGAATTTATAATTAACTAGCAGTCGCCTCGCGGTTTCACCCGTGTAGTTCCCGTTCCCGTGGGACTACAGGGATAATAAATAGCCTATGTCACCCGGGGTTAGTGTAGCTTCACATCAATGAAAGAATTTTTCAAATCCGTCCAGTAGTTGTGGAGCCTATTCAATACAAACAAACAATCAAATCTTTCCTCTTTATAATGTTATAGTATAGATAAAATTAATACTAAAAGTAAATGATTTGACGATATCAACTTATGACCTCATAGTGTGCAGGAATTTCTTTAATTTTGACATTTCATAAAAAGAGATTGATTTCACTTTATTGCATTGTCAATTTGTCATTTAATTATATTAAAATTTTCAGACTTTCGAATATTATCATGACTTGAAAATGTATTGGTTGGATGGTTATGGATATGAATTATCATATAAACAGGCGTGCGTCGCTATCAAGCATATGTTCGACAGTTTGAGGTAAGACTATTTTAATTTATTGACAATATATAGTAGGAGAGCTAGCACCAATTTTTGGGTAGGTATTTGAGGCAAGCTGAAAACTTGCCACATACCTCTCCTATTACACCCCAACACGGAGCTGCAGACCTGGCTGGTGAAAGGCGCGATTCCATTTAGTAAGTGCATACAACTTGAACAAACCTATATAACTTTGATTACGTGCGCATAGAAAGTCGAACTATCTTATCGTATGATGATATTAATAAACAATGAAGCGTAAAGCAAAGGATTTAATAAATGTTCAAGCAATTATTCAATGACATACAAGTTGTATGCAATTTGTAACTTGCATACAAGTAACTTGCCTAATGGAATCACGTCTTAAGTGTTATTGAAGTTTATCCTATTATATTTTCTTTTTATTGCAGTAAAGAAGATTATCCTAATGCAACTTTCCTGTTTACACATTCCGGTACAATTTTGAAACTTCTCGGCCACTTGGGGCTTTACAAGCCAGAGAAACATCTTTTGGGAACTAATTTAGTAGAGGATAGAAAATGGAATACTTCATATATTGATTCATTTGCTGCTAACATAGCATTTGTTTTGTTCAAGTAAGTAGCTGTTTTATATTAAAATTAAATTTCGATGTCCACAACCAGGGCCCGATCTAGGGCAAATGAGCAGAGCGGCAAAAATGAAGGGCGGCAAACGGCATCTCGACTAAACAGGAATTTGATTTGCAACCGTCGCGCGAAGTACTTAGGGAATCGGGTGAAATAATTTGACCTCTCCCCCAGGGCGGCAAATATTATTTTGCCCTGAGCGTCTAAATGGCTGGATCAGGCCCTGTCCACAACTTCCCTGAATAGAGATATAAGTATACATTTAACGGTAGATATTTATTAGGTGTATTACTATTTTTATTTTTAGGATTTCTAGCCATATGGGTTGCACATTACTATTTTTTTAAAGATATCTTGTTAACCCGTCCTGCTAATTTAAATTTCTTGTTTCTCGTTTGTAGTATAATGGGTGGGATTTGTACTACTACCGCGTAAAAACCTGTATCGCTAGGTACTTTACAAACATACAAATCACGGCCACAAAGTACACCTAGGACTCGGAACAATAATTTGTGGACCATATAAAGGAATAAATGATATAATAAATGATCGACTAAAGAAGTTTCTGCGAAGTCAGTTATTCCAAATAGGTTTCGGAGTATCAAGTTTCTACCAAATAGACCGCACCCCATATAAAGTGGTCACCCGAGTGGGAATCGAACGGCTTAGCAGTCAGGGCTACCAACCGTATTGTGATGTCCAACTAGACCAATAAGCCAGGCAATTGACTTTGACCTCTATTTCATGGGTAGTAAAGTTGAAGTTTTAAGATTTTTTACGGGTGACTTATTGGATCCCTACAGTGAGAAGACACGAGTTTTCTATTATGAATGCCATCTTTAGCCCACACTACCTAAGTTAAATGTGAAAAAAAAGTGTGTGAATTTAACCAAACCGCAGCTATAAAATCTGATTAATAGATGTAAACCACTGCAGCCCTAAACGTAAACCGCGAAAAAGTAGTTCAAGAATTCAGATTTTAGGAACACTATTCCAAAATAACTAAAACAGACCAAGTATATAAATTTCAGGTTCGAATCGGGCCAAGGCAAAGACAATTTAAAATGGCGCTTAATCTACATACATTTCTTATTGTTTTTCTATGAAGTAAACGTTGGTTAATTTACGTATTATGTGAATTATTTGGCCGTAACGAGATCAATGCGTTTTTATTAACGAATGGTCTGTATCATTCCTTAATAAACAAAATGGTTACTGTACAGACAATTTACGATTGACAATAAGGTTAATATAGATACTAGAAATACAGAGGAATATTATGGAAGATGTTGTTGAAGTTGGCAGTTGTAGACGGATTATAGCGTGTCCATTTGAGAATTGTAGAGTGATTGATATGATATATAGCTGTTCCAGGTTGGTTGAAGCGTGCCAATTGAAGAATTTTTATCCTGTTTGTACAGTAATGCCGTCCTTATTTAACGTATTTTGTCGGGAACTTTTTCATATACAGAGATGTCCCTCCTTATCTCTACTCTTCATAATGACTATTCTATTTTCCGTAATGAAGCTTTAGCGTGATAATTCGCATATTGAAATTCAGCCGGGACTAACAACGCCATCTATTATAGTTAGATGGCAACTTTGATTATTGATTTTCATGTATTGTTTATGGTCTAGGTGTGAAGATGGCGACTATGTACTCACGTTACATCAAGAGAAGATCATCCGACTGCCGATGTGTTCTGAAGACCTCTGTCCGTTGAAAACATTGACGGATTTCTTCCACGACTCCATATACAATTGTAACTACGATGACATGTGTCGTATTGAGAATGAAGAAAATACAACGATTAATACCAAGTTTGTGAGTCCGGCCGTTAATATTAATATCGAAGAGCTATAACTACGTATAATGTAGGTATATTTCGGTCTGGGATTCCTTGGAACACCATTCCTTTTGGTTTTACTAGACTAACACTAAAATATTTTACACTAATCAGGCAATAGTACTTCTTAAAAAGTCCTGAAAAACAAAGTTTGTTGACAGTTTACAGAGTTAGTTAATTTATAATAAATCGAAAAGACATGGAAATTTTAACGTCACTGATTTGTATTTCATACAAACTTGTACAGAGCTTATCATTTTGAAGTTTCCGAAAAAGATGGGGGCGTCGGGAAGCGATCCACGTAAATTAGATTGCTTGTATGTACTCATACCAACGTGACCGAGTTATGTTATTTTAAGAAGCTATGCTCAGAAAAGCAAGCACATTTCTCTCATTAGTAGCCAGAAATATTTCTTATTTTTTTTAATGTATTTTGTTTTTGGTCATAGCTTCTAATAAAAATATATATTATTTGAAGTTATTTTTGATAACTTGTCACTAGATTTTATTTTACCCACTCGCACAAAATTGACAAAATCAATTTTATAAAAATAAGTTTAGGATGTCCTGAATCTAATATGCTTTCATCATACAACTTCATATCCAGGACTAGCGACATTTAGGCCAGGGGCCAAATTATTGTGAACGGACAATAGTTATTTAATTTTGGAAAAAAGTATGTTTTCAGTTAGATATAATTTTGTATCGAGTTACCTCAAAAAAACCTTCGCCTCTGGTCTGGGACCTAAAACATCTTTAGGAAAATTTAAGAACAAACGACTCACTCAACTTTTGTTACATATTATAACTACAGCTGTAGTTGTGTAACAAAATATTTAATTATTGTATTTTAATTGTTATTGTACATGTTTTATCAGAGCTTGTTTATATAATGAACATAATGTAAAATAAATATACTATACATAAATAAAAAATAGAAAAATACATATTTTGTTTTACTAACCGAATACCTACCACCGAATGGGGCTTTTATTAGCTTCTCCACAAGTAATGCACTCATGTGAATTGGTACTAGCATACTCGGGGAATACCTCAGTTTAGTGTGGAGTAAATTTTTCCATGCAGGGTTTTTAGAGGGTACATATAACATTTCGCCGGTGTTGAGTCAATTACACTCCATTGAATGAAACTTGTCGAATCGTCACGGGTTGTCTCAAATCTACGCCGGATTTGCTGTATACGTTGTCTGGGATAGCGCTTCCATATGCCGCGCTATATAGAGAGATTAATGATTTCCAGCACCCTACGCGTGGCCATAATTCGATAACCGTCTCTGGAGGCCTACTCTAATTCAATGAAAACGGAAGTTTCGATCAATAATGAGATATTAATATACAGAGCCAGGAACATATTTAATCCACTCGTTTCAGAAAATCGTCTATGGGTTCGAACTTATTATACTACTACTTATACTTATTGTAAACTCAAGGAATTTAAGGTAACGAACATTGATTAATTTCGTTTTAAAGAAAGAGTAGGCCTACTGGTTCGTCAGATTGAAGAACGTTGAGCCATTGACGTTAGAACCACTACCTTTGTGCCTTTGATGAAGAAAAGTATTTATTTATTTATTTATTTATGAGGTACATTAACAATAAACATACATAGCGTTCATATTCTGGCATGCGTTCGTAATTATAGTTATATGTATATCAATAACAAATGTAGGTACACAGCATTCGTTTTAGATAAGATAAATATATGTACATATGTCTAAACAGTGCAGAAAATATAAAATTAAATGTGTTGTAAAAAATAGTATTTAAGTATTGTAAGTAGGCACCAAAAAGTTACCAAGAAAATGCTTAAAATCTAGGATTGATACTTTTAATTTTAACGAAAGCAATTTTTTTGCATACCAATCAAGAGTTAAATTTATAAATAAAGATCTACCTAGGTAGGTACGATTTCAGAACATTGGAACTCCCAAGATTTGTAAATATCTATAAACATTCTAAAACTTATATTTACTTACCGGCTCGTTGTCATACAAAAAGTATTTAGTACAGTACGATCAATGTAACTAGGCCGGACTGAAGTAGGCGACAAGTGGTTGCGCAGATGCATTTTTGGAAGTAAATGGTGACAGGAAGCGGGGGGCGGGGGCGGTAACTAAACCAAGAGGATTAGAGATGCGTTTACGCATTACATTGTCATAATTAGTATTACTAATTCATGTTATTTTGTGATTATTTTAGTAAAGAAATTGTTTTTCAAAGTTTCTTTATTATTTACTGTAACTGTTCTAAATTTAAACTTTTATGAACTCATTTAAATAGTGTTTTTATATTGTTGAATTAAAATGTTGTTAGTATTTTTAATCAATTAATCGTTTTCGTAAGTAATTTTAGGGTCGCATCTCTATGACATGCGCGAAAGTGATAAAAACCTAACTTTAATCCGGTCAAGATACGTTGATCGTACTGTATTTAATAACCGTTATTATTAAAAGGTATTTGGTATAAGCTACTGTCTGTTCTAGATACGTAGGTAGTGTGTAGATTCGCAATTTATCTTCCTACGTAATTGCCCACGTAAATCAACGCCAGCACAGGTGCTTATATTATTTGAAATAGAAAGCTTTTTATTGATTGACATGCTACCTACTTTTGAAAATAATATTTACAGACGAAAAAAATAAGAAGGAATGGGTTTTTAGTCCAAAATTTATTACTTAATTTATGTTGTTTTTTTCTTAAAAATTGTTAATGAATAAAATTGTGTCGTGATAGAAAAGTTTTATTTGACTTTATAGTCTATTTCTAACACTAATAACACGAAATTATATGTTATAAGGGTGTATTTTTTTATTGGCTAGTGTTATTTCAATTAAATTATTGGTATACAAGATTGATGTATTAGACAAGGACCGCCCCATTCCTTTTAATTTTAACACGCTTTTATTAGCTTCATACGTATGTTTGTATGTTAGTATGTAGGTATGTTAGTATGTAACGTAATCTTTGAACATGTTTTTCACCCACTTCAGAACGTCGGATGTAATTGAAACTTCGCACACTTTTCAAGGACTGATGACAATACAGCCCGATGAAACGGGATTGTTGAAAATCCATAGGTACCCTAAGGGGGTAAAATAGTGATTCTAAGATTATATGACACTCCGCCAGTTTCGAAGTTACATGAGTGGAATTTCGTATTTGGCTTATTGGTTTAAAATAAAGGAAACATGTTTCAGGGTTTTAAAAAAATCAACCCCCAAGGGGGTAAAATAGGGGTTACAAGTTTTTATAAAACTCCGTTAGTTTTAAAGTTAGATCTGTGAAATTTCTTATTTGGCTTTCTGGTTTAAAACAACTAAAAAAGTAAAATAAATAATAGTTTAAAAAACTAAAAAAACACGCTTTTGTAAATAGTTGTAGGTACTAAAAGTAATAAATAAAAATCAGTTTATCGTAAAAAAGCGTGCGGTGCTTGTGACAATATTAATTTATAATCACCCCACCCATTTTTTAAACTATTAATTAAACTATTAATTAAAACTATTAAGGAAATATTCGTGCGGCCCTGTCTCTTTGACAGGTATTATCCACAGAGTAGCGTTGTCTCTTTCTAAGAGTGGGCAATTTTGTGAGTAATGGCACAGTCCAGGTCTATACCTACTTAGGTCAATGTCCCAAATGGACGGAGGAGAAAGAAAAAATTACATGCCTGCATCATGACATAGGCCTCTCCTAATTTTCGCTACAACTTCAGGTCTATCTGTGTTCCGCATGCAGTCCATTTTATCATAAATAAAGATAGTCGTCGAGAGGTACATATTTTGTAAAAAAGAAACCCCGGCCAAGTGAATGTCGGATCTCGCACAACGTAGGGTTCCGTAGTCCCTCCCCCCTATCCGAATAATGCGGCTTAAGAAGTGGGTTTTCTGTTATTTTTGTTTCATACTTACAATGTTATATAATACCTAATTAATAATAATTTTCAATAGGATTTGTACGAAATCTTCGCATTTGATTGTGTGTACTCGTAAACTTTAAAGCCTACTTTGGTGTAATAGTTCATCTTTTAATTTCACTATATTAAACTACTACTACTACCGTGATTTTTTACGCATACCCAAGATCAACAAAGTTTAACGCTAAGAACAAAATCTGTTTATGTTCCTAGCGTTACACGTAATAAGTACACATAATGAACAAAAATTAAAGACAATGCTAAAGACATGTTGTGCACCATTCAAAAACTGAAAATGTATGTGATAATGTTAAGAAATGTACGACTTTAATGACTACCATGAAAAATATCATAAGTACAATACTATTATTATTGTACTTATGATATTTTTCATGGTAGTCATTAAAGTCGTACATTTCTTAACATTATCACATACATTTTCAGTTTTTGAATTGTGCACAACATGTCTTTAGCATTGTCTTTAACCTCTGAAAAATGTGCATGTCCCGATTCGGCAAATCAGTGCCAATAGGAACACCACAGAAATTACAGAGAATAAAGGTAAGGTAACCTTATTATTATAAGATAATCAATAAACCTACTTACTTCTAATTTATTATTTAAACTGATATTTGATAATAATAAATACAGTAAATAACTATAAAATTATTTTAGTGGGTGACATAAACATACTTAAATACATTGGTAAGCGGTAACCGCCGCTCATGAACTACAGGAATGTCAGGGACACACCCAAGCCGCTGCCTACCGTGAAGTAAAAACTCTCTTTAAACCTCGTTTGAAGAAAGACATGTCGTAGTGCTCGGGAAACACCGCAGCAGGTAGTTCGTTCCAGAGTCTACACGTTCGTGGAGGAAAATAACGCCGGAATCGATCCGTACAGGACCGTATTGTTTCCAGGTGGAATGGATGAACCCTACTACGATGTTGAGTGGTGCGGTGGTAGAAAGGTGACGGTGGCACCATGTCAAACAGTTCCTCAGAGCACTCCCCGTTGAACAGACGGTAGGGTACGCAAAGAGCACCAAAGTCACGCCTCTGCTGTAAAGACTCCAGTCTGTCCGTGAGATTGGGGTCATCAACGATCCGAACAGCTCGCCTTTGGAGGGAGTCAAATGGATCGAGCAAGTATTTGGGGGCACCCGCCCAGAGATGAGAGTAGTACTCCACGTGCGATCGGACCTGTGCTTTATAAAGCACAAGTCGCTGTGCCGGCGAGAAATAACGCTTCGTTCTGTTGAGGACACCCACCTTTTTGCTCGCCAATTTGGCTTTACTTTCCAAATGACTCCCAAACTGGACTTTGCTGGAGAATTCGACGCCGAGGATCCCAATACTCTCGGAGACTCTGAGTGTAACTTCTTGGAACTGTAGCACTAGGACAAATGGGTCTTTCTTCGCAGTGAACGCGCATACTTGTGTCTTTGTGGGGTTGAATCGAACCAGGTTCCTCTCACCCCATTCGGAGACCCGCCCCAGACAGTCCTCGACTTCTGACACAAGTTGCAACCGTCTCTCCTGAACAACGCTCCGAGGGACGTTCTGTTGGCTGGTATATCGCGCATCACCCGTGCTGTCATCTGCATAGCAATGTATGTTCTCTATGGACAGCATATCATTGATATGCAGAATGAACAGTGTTGGGAGAGCACAGAGCCTTATGAAACGCCAGCATTAATGGTTTTCAGACCGGAACAAGCACCGTCAACGACGACCATAATGCTCCGATCTTAGAAAGCTAGCGATCCATCTGCAACACCCCTCGGGGATTCCATAAGAAGGAAGCTTCGATAGAAGGGCCTTGTGCCAGACCCTGTCAAACGCCTTGGCGATGGCGAGGCTGACAGCGAGAACCTCGTCCTTGCCTTCCAAGGCTTCAGTCCAGCGTTGCGTGAGGAACACAAGAAGATCACCAGCTGAGCGACCGTGACGGAAGCCGTACTGGCGGTCGCTTATCAGCTGGTGCTCCTCAAGATACCGCAAGAGTCTGGTGTTGAGAACTCTCTCCATCACCTTTGATAACAAGGATGTTACCCTATCGGCCTGTAATTTGACGGGTCCGACCGGTCACCCTTTTTTGGAATAGGGTGGACATTGGCGACCTACCACGAAGATGGAACCCTTCCATTTTTATATGAGAGACGGTAGAGGCGCGTCAGAACGGGGATCAACTCAGGGGCGCACGTCTTAAGTACCACTGCAGGGATGCCGTCCGGCCCGCTCGATTTCTGGGTATCAAGGAGCCTGAGCTCCTGCCTAACCGCACGTTGCGTGATGCGTATTTCTGGCATGGAGCTCTTACACTTTGGGATGGAAGGTGGTGTGGCTCCTCTATCATCCAAAGTCCAGTTAGAGGCAAATATTCGGCCCAAGAGATCGGCTTTCTCCTTAGCACTGTGGGCCAGACTGCCATCGTAGTTGCGCAGTGGTGGGAGGTTGGACTGGCAGAAGTTATCTTGCGCAGCTTTGGCGAGCGACCAGAATGCACGACTCCCAGAGGGATGCCTTCGAAGTCGCTCGCCAATTCTAGCAATGTGATCTGCCTTTGATATAGCAATAGCCTTCTTGTTGGTTCTGGAGGCGGCGTTGAACTTACGTTTCTCAACATACACGGTCAGATCATTACGTTTCCTGGCATCGTTCCAGGCTAAGTACGCAGACTGTTTCAGGCGCGCGGTCACTCGACAAGCCTGGTTGAACCAGGGGCGACTACGACCACCAACGAGAATTCGGGCATTGGGAATAAATCGTTCCATTCCCTGAAGCACCGTATCCGTGATGCAGTCCGCACAAGCGTCGGGATCCTCTGTGGAGAAGCATAGCTGCCTCCAAGGGTAGGACGCGAAAAATTCGCGGAGTCCATCCCAATCTGCTGACTCATATCGCCAGACTCTGCTGGAACCATTCGCTGGAGAGCGGACGGGTCGCACAATGGGGGCTTCGCTGCGGACAAGGCAGTGGTCAGACGACCCAAGTGGAGCATCGACCACTACCCTGTATCCGCGTGGATGTGTTGTCAGCAGAAGATCCAACAAGGAGGCCACGTGGCTCTCAACATCTGAAATGAAATGAAATGAAATGAAATGAAATGAAATGAAATGATTTATTTTGCAATAATGTAGTACAAAGCAGGTGATAATAATTAAATATAAGCCCAATACATTCTACCATAACAATGGTGTGCAAAAGTATTGATAGTTTAATATTCTCTAAGTTGATTACAATGATTATATCAGTTTGTTAATTAATGTCAAAATTAATATATGTATGTCAATCACAGTTTTGGTCAATACAATTAATTATTAAGTACAGTTTAATAACAATATATGTCAAATTTTTACAATAATTAAATTAGATTATTCCGTATATGTCATGAAGTCATTCAGATTATAAAAACATTTATCTAAGAGCCACTTTGATAATTTGTTCTTAAATATTGATAATGGTAGATCTTTAAACATATTAGGCAGTTTATTGTAAACCTTGATGGCGTTAATATAACAGTTCTTTTTAAATATTTCCAATTTACAACGAGGTTGATAAAGTTTATATTGGTTCCTGGGGACTACATTTCTCTTTATTACCTGTGAATGAAGATCAAAGTGCTCAGGGTGTAGCTTAACAAATACACATACTTCTTTTATATACATGCAGGCTAACGGAAGTATGTGGAATCTTTTAAATATAGGTCTGCAGCTATCCATAAACCACGCTCCGCATATTGCCCTTACGCACTTTTTTTGTACTCGAAATACTCTTTCAAATTCAACCGAGTTTCCCCACAACAAAAGACCATATGCTAAGACAGAAGATACATATCCATGGTACGCACTAAGAGCTGCTTCAGTCGATACTGTAATACGAAGTCTTTTTATGGCATATACAAATTTATTTAATTTGTCGCAGACGTATTCTGTATGCGCCTTCCAGCTACAATTTTTATCTAAAATAATTCCAAGAAATTTTGTAGTAATTACCTCTTCTATTTTTGTATTATTATAACTTACATTAAGATTAGTTATTGGGCGAGTATATGTTTGGAATTGAATCATGTTTGTTTTGCTTAAATTGATTTTGAGATTATTAGTGTTAAGCCAATCAATAATTTTACTTAAAGTGGTTTTTATTTCTTGTTCATATGTGGATCTATTTTTGCCTTTGATGATAAGAGTGGTATCATCTGCAAACAGTACTGTTTTATGGTGAGTGACGTTAGGCAGATCATTAACGTATATGAGGAACAAAAATGGGCCTAGAACACTTCCTTGCGGAACACCGTAGTTATTGTTCTTAAAATCAGATCGATAGCTAGTTTTACTATTTTTCTGAATGTTTGTTACTTCGACACACTGGCTTCTATCGGAAAGATAACTCTTGAGCCAATCATTAACATTCCCTCTTATTCCGTACCTATCTAGTTTATACAATAACAGCTCATGATGAACATAGTCGAATGCCTTGCTCATATCTAAGAATATTGCCTCCTTAATTAGGTCAAAACAAGCCAGTGTAGTGGTACTGTTTTTTCGAAAACCGAATTGCTCTTTTTTTAAAATACCCATATTTGCAACAAAGTCGTAAAGCCTCTTTAACATTGCCTTTTCAAATATCTTTGATATAACCGGTATTAGAGTTATTGGACGGTAATTGTTTAGATCAGTAGTTTCCCCTTTTTTGAATAATGGCTTGACGATTGATCTTTTAAGTAAACTTGGGAAAGTTCCTTCTTCAAAGGACATGTTAATTATGTAGCTCAATGGCTCGCAAATATACTTAGAACACGCTTTGATTACTTTTGTACTAATTCCATCTAATCCAACCGATGTCGTATTATTAAGACTATTTATGATTCTGTCGATTTCTGTAGGATCTGTCGGTTTTAAAAATAATGATTTGAGGTTGCTACTGTCCATAGTTTTGTTAATGTCAATAGTTTTAAAGTCAAAATTAGTGTCATGTGTCAAATTAATATAATAATTATTAAATGCCTCGCAGATGTCAGTAGGATTGTTATATATCTCATTTTCATTTTTTATTGTATTTATGTCTATAATTTCATTAGTATGTCCTATATTTTCATTAATAATGTCCCACACTGCCTTACATTTATTTTTTTTCGCAATAATATATTTCTTATTTTGTATTTGTTGCGACTTATGAATACACTTTTTTAGTATTTCGCTGTAGTTTTTGTAAATTCTATTATTTACTTGTTTGTTTAAATTAACATGTTTATATTTTAAGTAAAGATACCTTTTTCTTACAGTTGATTTTTTAATTCCTCTTGTTAACCATGACGTTGTTTTTCTTTTATTATTTCTCTTAATTTTTATAAAAGGAAAGTGCAAATTATAAAATAGTGAAATCAGATCATGAAATTCTTGAAAAGTTTGATTTAAGTTAGGCTTGTTATAAATGTCTGAAAAAGTGATACAGGAGATACTATTACAAAATTTCATAATATTTTCTTCGCTATAGTCTCTTATAAGTTCATACCATATTTTCGTTTCGGATTTAATGCGAGATTTTAGGGTTAAACTCTGACCTGTTTCATGGTCCGATAGGGCAAGGTAATGTACATCGCTGCGGATATCTCGCTTAATATTACTAGCAAAATGGTCAATGCAAGCTAAATGTCGTGTCGGTGACTTTATATGCAATTCCATATTAAAGTTTTTAAGTAAGTTTATAAGGCAAGCGCTACTATTACTAGGTTTAAGTGTGTCGATATTCCAATCGCCGCATATTATGACTTTCTTAGTACGGTGAGTTATTCTTAATAACATTTGTTCTAATTTTTCTAAAAAAATGTGTGGGTTACTATCAGGAGTTCTATAAATGCAAACAATTAATATTTTATAAGACACCAATTCTATGCCTGTGCATTCAAAAGTACAGTTACAAGCTAGGTCATTTATGCTTGTTATGAGCCTATGATCTATACTTTCTTTAATGAGTATACAATAACCGCCTCTATTCTTTTTGCGGCTATAGTATGAGGCCAATTTGTATCCAGGCAGTTTTAATAGGTATTCAGTGCCTTTTTCTATAAACGTCTCTGTTAGACATAAAATACTGATTTCTTTGTTATTTCGAGACAATTCTGATAAAGCTAACAAGATATATTCCGTTTTATTTATAGCACCCGCGATATTTTGGTGAAGTATCGTCAAATCGAAATCAGTTTTATCAACGAAAAAACATCTCACTTTGTGCGGTACCTACTGCTGGATCATTAAGTTCAGACTGACGTTTCTGATCATTTTTATGCATAGATAAACTCGATTGAACCTGTTTTGTTTGGAAATAGAGTGGTATGGTGCCTTTATTTATTTTATTATTAACATCAGTTTTAGATCCTGCATGACAATTTGGGTTTAATATACTCTTAGAGCGCTGTAATTTGCAGGGGGGCTTACAATATGTTAAATATTCTATTTCCACTTGTAGTTTAAAAGTTAACAGTTTTGTATATTTACGAGGATAGTTTATATACATGTGATTAAAATTTATTTCAACAAATTTGCAGTCAGTATAATTATTTATAAATAATTTTATATTTTGGTTTAATAATGATTCATTAAGGTAACGGTTGTATTGCACGTTAACAATAAATACATAACAATGTCGCAAATAATATAATATATTGTTGAGATTAGAAAATAATTTATATGGATTTTTATCATTAGAGCCAAAAGCCAAAATGACAATGTCTCCAGTATTTAGTTGGCTACTAATATTTACACAAGTATTCAATATTTCGGTACTCGTGGCACATGGCTTAACCATCCCAAATATGTTGTAAGCATTATTATCTTTTTTGTGCATGTTAAAATACAATTGTGTGGCCAAAAATCGTGCCTGTTCATCGCCTATTATACATAATTGCGTTTTTTCTGGACCCGTAGCGCCATCTGTTATTTGATTTTGTACTATTTCTGTTTTGCTGTGGTTGGTTTTTAGTTTTACAGTAGAGCTAAATACTGAGATTCCGTCCGTGATGACTGGATGTTGCTTGCAGTTTGTACTTGTAGATGGTGAAGTCATGTGAATTTCTCTTCTGCCAGATAATTTCGTTATACTTATAGGCGTTTCATTTAATCCTCCAATTTAATTTCGAGTAGTATGCAATGGGGAGTGACGATGAATTCTAGTTCGAATGTTTGTAAGTTTTTTCATTATTGGTATGTTTGTCGTTTTTTGTGGTGTACATAAGTCCGTCATTGATGCATTGATGGTTACATTTTTGAGTAACCATTGTGGCGTCCTACATGCCAAGCCGCCGATAGCGCCCGACATCGCGACGCCGACACCGTAGCGCGCATGCTGAAAAAGACGACATCCCAACGCAATAACTATTTATGCACTAAGCCGCGCGCTGTGCCACACGTTTATATATGGCGCCGAGAATGCACCGCAGTCGTCGTGATTGGTCGGTCGCGATGCACTGACTTGCTACATGCAATACAACTTGCGAACCTTATTTTGTAAATATAACGTGCCACTTTTATTTAATATACCTCTTTCACCTTTTACTTATACATCACACGTGAGTTTTATTTTGCAACCTCAAGACTGAACACCCTATCAGTAAATTGGTGACCCCGACGTGA
This sequence comes from Herminia tarsipennalis, assembly GCA_945859575.2. Classification (NCBI taxonomy): domain Eukaryota; kingdom Metazoa; phylum Arthropoda; class Insecta; order Lepidoptera; family Erebidae; genus Herminia; species Herminia tarsipennalis. The sequence continues at coordinate 17,326,496 of OX243840.2, forward strand.
TCAAGGAGCAACTCCAAGATGTCTACAGAGGAAACCAGCCCACAAGAAGTAGAAGACGTGAAAGAACAGGTAACGACCGTTACGTGTGACGTCGCCACAATCTCGCTGCCTGCGCGTCTGCCGCCATTTTGGCGCCAAAACCCACGCCTATGGTTCGCGCAGTTTGAAGCCGCCGTTGCGGCTAGCAGAATTGGAGAAGATCAGAAGTTCAATCTCGTCGTCCCGTTGCTCGGCTGCAACGACCTGGAGCAGATCGCCGACATCGTGCTGAGCCCGCCCGCGAGCAACAAATACGCTACACTGAAAAATAGGCTGATTTCCACGTTTCAAGAGTCCGACCATCGCCAGTTGCAGAAGCTGCTCAGCGGCTTAGAACTCGGCGACATGAAGCCTAGCCAGTTACTGCGCAAGATGACTGATTTAGGCGGGAAATTGCTGACCCAAGAGGCGTTAAAGGTAATGTGGCTCAATCAATTACCTACGCAAGTGCGCGCCGTGCTCGCCGTGAACACCGAATCGTCGCTCGAAGGCCTAGCTGCGATGGCTGACAAAATGGTGGAACACTTCGAACCTGCGACGGTTGCCGCGGTCGCCGTGCGTCCCACGTGTCCGTCGCCATCAACATCGTTAAACTCCGCGCATACGCTCGAAAGAAAACACGTACCAAACGAAAACCTGCAGTTTGACCTACTATCTAAACAGATCGAGAAATTATCGCTAGAAATCGCCGAACTTCGCACGAGACAACAAAATTCGACGCATCATTCCCGTTACCGCCAAAATCGATCGCGGTCGAACTCGCGAGTACGTGCCTATACGAACCGTAAGCCCGGAGATCCAGATTGGGTATGTTATTATCATTTTCAATTTGGTGACGAAGCCCGAAAATGTGAACCGCCGTGCGCTAAACAGAAGCAGAAGTCGGAAAACTAGAACGTTCATCCACGTTGGCGGGCGTCGATGTTAACAAACCAAGTTACCGCCTATGTGTCGTCGATGTTAACAGCAGAGAGAAGTTTCTCGTCGATACCGGAGCCGACATATCTGTGTTAGCCGCTAGAAATAAGAAACCCACGAAGCCGACAGAAAATACCTACAGATTGTTCGCCGCAAACGGAACGGAGATACGTACCTACGGAGAACGTACACTCGAGCTCAACCTGGGTTTACGTAGAGCCTACAAGTGGACGTTCACGGTCGCTGAGGTGAAAACATCAATTCTAGGCGCAGATTTTCTAGCGAGGCACGAATTGCTAGTCGATTTACATCACCGCAAACTCATCGACCGCATCACCGACCTCAGTGTAAACACCATCACAGTGCAAAGTACCGAAGCCGTTTACGTCATCAACCGCAACCACGCCTATCACGACCTGCTGAAACAATACCCAGACGTTCTGCGACCCATGTCACTCAAAGTACCGACGAAACACGAAGTAACACATCGCATCGAGACAACAGGACAACCGATCTACTCGAGGCCACGCCCCCTGCCACCAGATAAGTACAAAGCAGCGAAGTTAGAGTTCGAGAAGATGATGGAGATGGGTATCTGCAAGCCGTCGAATAGTCCATGGGCTAGTCCACTACACGTCGTTAAGAAGAAGGACGGTTCACTTCGCGTATGCGGCGACTATCGCCGTCTCAACGCCGTGACAACCCCCGATCGGTACCCCATTCCGCGAATTCAAGATTTCACGTACCAACTGCACGGAAAGAAAATATTTTCAAAAATCGATTTAAAAATGGCGTACTTTTGGATACCAATGGAGAATGAAGATGCTGCGAAGACGGCCATAATAACCCCATTTGGCCTCTTTCAGTTTAACTGCATGACATTCGGTCTTCGTAACTCAGGTCAGACATTTCAACGTTTTATGCATGAAGTACTGCGAGGACTCGACGACAATGTATTCTGTTTCGTCGACGACGTGTTGGTCCACTCGAAAACAGAAGAGGAACACGAGCGTCACTTACATCAGGTACTCGAACGACTGAACAACTACGGTGTCTCACTTAACGTCGACAAGTGTGAGTTCGGCAAGGACAAGATACAATTCCTCGGCTACGAAGTTTCATCGGCCGGTATCAAACCCACTGAAGATCGCATACAAGCCATACTCAAGTTTCCAAAACCAAGCACAGTTCAAGAATTAAGAAGATTCCTAGGTATGATAAACTTCTACCGTAGCTGCCTACCCCACCAAGCCGAACATCAACATCTGTTAAACAAATACCTACACAATAGTAAGAAAAACGATAAATCACCAATATTATGGACACCCGAAGCCGAACAAGCCTTTGAGCAATGCCGACAAAGCATACTCGAGGCCACCGTCTTATCGCATCCCATACCTAACGCTCCACTATGTCTTCTCACCGACGCATCTGACAGCAGTATTGGTGCCGTTCTACAACAGAAGATCGACAATACGTGGAAACCACTCGCTTTCTACTCCAAAACGATGAGCGAGACGCAACGTAAGTACAGTGTATACGATCGCGAATTATTAGCAATGTATACAGCTGTTAAGAGCTTACGCCGACTCGTAGAGGGCAATGACCTCACAATATGTACCGACCACAAGCCACTGACGTACGCGCTAACAAGAACGCCGAGTAGCAGCGACACACCAAGACGAGAGCGACAACTACACTTCATCAGTCAATTTTGCACTAACATCAAGTACATTCACGGTGATAAGAACGAAGCAGCTGACGCGTTGTCACGTATCGCTGAAGTCGAAGTACTCAACGCAACCGTCGACTATAATAGACTCGCGGAGGTACAAGAGGACTCCGAACTACGCGAATCTATGAAAAATCCGAATCTCAAGTTTACGCGCGTCAACCTACCGGGAGTTCAACGACCGATATGGTGCGAAACATCAACAGCGAACGCTCGTCCATACCTACCACCGCCGTATCGCGTCCCAGCTTTCAAAGCGCAGCACGAACTTAGTCACCCGGGAGTACGACTATCGCGAAGAATTATGACTACAAAGTTCTTCTGGCCGTCGATCAACAAGGACGTAGGTACTTGGGCGAAATCATGTATCAGCTGTCAACGCGCTAAAGTTCAACGACACGTCGTGAGTCCACTCGGCGAGTTTCAACGGTCGTCGCGTTTCGAACATGTGCACGTCGATATAGTCGGGCCCTTACCTCCATCGGAAGATTATAGATACCTCGTGACGATGATAGATCGCTGTACCAAATGGCCTGAAGCAATTCCCACACGTGACGTCACAGCTGAGACCGTCGCGAAGGCTGTGTACGACGGGTGGATAGCACGATTCGGCTGTCCTCTGCGGATTACTACGGACCAAGGGAGACAATTCGAGTCGTCACTGTTTACCTCACTCATGAAGAAACTCGGCGTAACTCGAATACGGACTACGGCTTTTCATCCCCAAGCGAACGGACAAATCGAGCGATGGCATCGTTCCCTCAAAGCGGCACTGATGGCGAGAACGAACGACGGGAGGTGGGTCAACGAACTTCCTACGGTACTACTAGGGCTTAGAAATGCACTACGTGACGACTCATCTGTCAGCCCGGCATTAATGACATACGGCTCGACTCTTCGCATTCCGTCTGATTTCTTCGTACCTACAACGTCGAACATTGAAGACGCGGATTTCGTCCGTCAGCTGACCGAAACGATGACGTCACTAACACCTTCTCCGAGAGCTCGAGCATCAACGATGAACACTTTCGTCTACAAGGATCTCGCAACCTGCTCACATGTGTTTGTGCGCAACGATACCGTACGCAAACCTCTCACACCTCCATATGATGGCCCGTACGAAGTTTTACAGCGCAGCCCAGACGGGAAACACTTTACACTGCGGTTACCGCTTCGCACCGCTGTTATTTCTGTCGACAGATTAAAGCCGGCCTATATCTGCAACACAGCACCGAGCGGCGCAGCGCTACCGATCCACGCACCGAGCGACACAGCTTCACCCACTAGATCATCGAGCACAGCATCATGCGGCGCAGTGCCACGGATCCACGCATCGAGCGACACTGCATCTTCGATCATGACCCCTAGCGACAACGCAACGTCATCGTCTTCACCGAGCAGCGCCTACGTCACAAGATCCGGCCGCACGGTGAAACACAACGTACGCTTCGCTTGAGGGGGAGTGATGTGGCGTCCTACATGCCAAGCCGCCGATAGCGCCCGACATCGCGACGCCGACACCGTAGCGCGCATGCTGAAAAAGACGACATCCCAACGCAATAACTATTTATGCACTAAGCCGCGCGCTGTGCCACACGTTTATATATGGCGCCGAGAATGCACCGCAGTCGTCGTGATTGGTCGGTCGCGATGCACTGACTTGCTACATGCAATACAACTTGCGAACCTTATTTTGTAAATATAACGTGCCACTTTTATTTAATATACCTCTTTCACCTTTTACTTATACATCACACGTGAGTTTTATTTTGCAACCTCAAGACTGAACACCCTATCAGTAAACCATCAATGCATCAATGTCTGGTATACGGGTGGGCTGTGTTATTGAAAGTAGTCCTACCCGGGAGATCGGTGGTCCTCGATGCCAACCACTCTTTATGATGAGCGTTAAAGTCACCGAGGACCACCACCTCTGCGGATAGGCACTGCTCCAACATTTGGTTTCTCCTTTGGACGTTCTCAAAAAGTAGACTCGAACCCGATCCGATCGCAAGGAGATCTGTAGAGGCATGCGTAGATTCGGGTAAGTATCCCATGGTCTACGCGAAGCCATAAAATAGACAGATCCCCATGTTCGAGGCCCCGAAGGCGGCGACAGCAGATATCGCCCCATATGAATATGCACACTCCGGCTTTCCGGAGGAATGTCTGCTCCAATTCGTAGCCGGGTTATTTAAGGTACGAGATGTCATCCGGGGCACATATCTGCGTCTCTGTTAAAAAGAGCAAGGCAGGCCGCGCTGTCTCAAGGTGGTGGTGTACGGTGTCTAGGTTCCTATGAAGACCCCTGACATTGCAAAAATCCATTTTAAATGTGGATAGGGTGTCCGCCGTGTTAAGCCTTCTCTTTTTTCTATTTCGTGGCGTTATTTACAGAGAGATATATCGGGAAGGAGTTATATGAGGTATGGGGCCACAGTGATACTCAGATAAAGGGGCGGGGCGTAAGTCCCGGCTGGTCCGCGAGTTGTGTGAAGGGCTGACGCGGGGCACGGAAGGGCCCCCGCACACCACTAACGGGATCCACTCCGGTCTCCCTCCCGGCACGGCAGCAGTATGCGGGATTTTCGCCGGTTAGCGGGACAGCCTCCCAGGTGGGATATTCCCGGGTTCGGGTCTCCTACTGACCGGCAGGTGGCCGACGGTAACCATTCCCTCCGGGTCTCCCTGGACCCCCGTCAACCCGTCACGCCCTATGGATCCGCGAGAACTCCTACACCGCCTGTTTCGAACTTCAATGTGACCCGACAGCTCATGCGGGAGGGAAAGTTGGAAGAAGGGATATCGGCTACTTAGCTCTTTGGTCGGAACGCATAGTTGCTATTCGATCAAAATAAGCCGAGCTGTGGTACCTACCCGGTCGCTAGATGCTACCACAAGTGTCAGGAAAGGATAGGGAGGACAGCGGACACCAATGTGCAGGGATGGTTGGGAGTGCACTGATTGGCGGATCGGGAAGTCGGGGTCGCGTGCCCGAAGCCACCTGTATCGCAACCGGACAAGTTACGAACAAGCAGCCCCCTGACTGAAAACTTAACTAACTATTCTTTTGGACTTGGTACATTTCCCTATAGCTTAAAAATGTCTATAGTAAAACCAATATACAAGCAAGGTGACCCTTTGGAATTGAGTAATTATAGGCCTATAACCCTGATACCCATAATGTCTAAAATTTTCGAAAAAGCCATGCATAAAAGGCTTATTTCGTATTTCTTTATTTTATGATCAATACGGATTCCAAAAAAAAAAACGGCTACCTTAGCTGCATTTAATCTAATTAAGGATATTGTTACCAACATCGATCAACGGAAGCCCGCGATTGTAATATTTTTTGACATGTCAAAAGCTTTCGACTTTGTATATTTTTAGAACTTTTGGACTGCAGTGCCGCGCGAGACGCCGAGACGAGCGCACGCATTACGTTCTTACTAACCTTTTTTTTTATCTACCCGCATTTTAAGTTCAATGTTTACCTTTGTTGATAATGGATAAAGTGAGGGATGACATTAGTGAGTCGGAGAGAAGTGATGTAATAAGTGAAGAAATATTGAATGTAAGTGAGCAACAAGTTATCCCGGATATAATGGAGGAGAGGAGTAGCAGTTTGTTGAATGAATCCCAGAGGGCATCAGAGAAAAGAGTCAGAGAAGATAACGAGGAAGTTATAGAAGATGAAGATGGATTTATAACCGTGCGAAATGGAAAGAAACTACCCAGAATATCTAGATATTCCGACAGAAGCGAGAGCAGCGAAAGGAGAGATGACAGTAATTTACAATCACAGGTAAATGTCGTCAGTATCACAGGGAATGCTACCGTGTTACCGAAACAATTCGGCTTGGCGAAGCTATTAAGGGCAGAAAATATTAATAACATAAAAAAAATCCAATACAAAAATGCGTACAAAGCTGTCCTAGAATTTGGAGACAGCGAGAACGTTGATAAACTGATTAAGTGTCAAAAACTCCTAGATTTGGGATTTAGATGTCAACTAGCAGATGAGGTTCATTTATCCTATGGGGTTGTAAAACAAATAGATTTAAATACAGATGTGAAGGAAATACAACAGAGTTTGGAGTGCCAATATGAGGTGGTGTCTATAAGAAGATTGAAACGGCTAGACAGTACAAGGAATTGGGTGGACAGCGAAACAATCCGCCTGTGCTTTAAAAGTTCTACTTTACCCCCATACGTGTCTATGTATGGGTGTAGGTTCAAAGTAGAACCATATATGTTCCCTGTAACACAGTGCTCCGGTTGCTGGCGTTTTGGCCATTTAATAAAGGCGTGCCCAACAAAACTGATACGTTGCCCAAAATGTGGAGGAAATCATAATAACTGTGATACTACCAATTTTATATGTATAAACTGTAAACGTTCACACATGGCACTGGACAAATCGTGCCCACTGTTTTTAAAAGAAAAAGAAGTGAGAAAAATTATGTGTGAGAAGAACTTTACGTACAGAAAAGCTCTATCGGCATACTTAGAGGAAAGAAAACTTCATATTAGTCGTCAGAATGATCAGGAAATGACACACAACAATAGCAATAATATCGGAAATAATAAGTCGTCGTACAGGGATATGTTACTTACTAAGTCGCGAGAAAATCAAATTTTGGAAAAAGATGGGCATAATATAGACAATGAGGGTAGAGGAGAGCAGAATACAGAGGACTCCGTTAGTTCAATCATTTTGGGCAAACCGTATAAGAAGTCAAAGAAAAGGAAAGAGAAGAAAGGTCAGAGTCATGAAATCGAATGTGATTACGAAGAAGAATCACTTGGACAGCAGACACTATTAGAAAACAAAGAGAAACCCACTAAACGTAAGGTAGATTTTAAAAAATTATTAGATAAATTGAAAGAAGTTTGGTTATCTGAATGTACTTTTGATGTTAAAGTTAAATTAGTATGTAGTTTCATTTGTGAAGAATTATTTCAGTTCATTTGGAAGCTAATTAAGGAGGGAGATGTTGTTAGTAAATTTATGTACATATTTAAAGATGGCTTGTTTACATAAGGATATTACGTTAAACATTGTACAGTGGAATGCACAGAGCCTGCGACCCAAAATGGAGGAGTTTAAATGTCTGCTAGCGCAAGAAAAAGTCCATTTAGCTCTAATAGGTGAAACGTGGCTGGGAGAGGAGGTATATGTTAGTTTTAATCAATATAATATATATAGACGTGATAGGGATGATTCGTACGGGGGCATAGCTATTATAACGCATAACTCATTAAATGTTGAGGAAGTACAAGTACATGTAAATAATACAGGTATTCAATTGCTATGTATTAGGATAAACAACTCTAGTTACTTACGTTATGTAATTATAATTTATTGCCCTAGTTCTGTTCATACAACTCAATCAGACTGGGACAATATTTTTTCATTGTTTCCTAAGAAATGTGTGATAGCAGGGGACTTTAATGGCCATCATACGAATTGGTCCTACAAAAATGATAGCAGAGGAAAACAGATCTTGGAGTCAGCATTAGAGTTTGGTTTCACCTCCCTTAATAACGGTGAGCCTACTAGGATTAAATTAGTTGATAATCTTTTACAGAGATCTTCTCCCGACATCTCTTTTGCATCAGTTGATATAGCTATTAATTTCGACTGGCTTGTTATGAATGAAAATTTGGGTAGCGACCATCTGTTTATTAAATTTACAGTCAAATATAGTGAGGAATATCGAGCTAGTAAAAACCGAAACTATAAATTGGCTGATTGGAAAGGCTATACAGGATATCTTTTAGATCGCTTTACTTTAAGTTCTCTACCGGACAACAACGATGGAGTCCAAGTTATGTATGACTACTTTGTCCGTCAAATGAATTATGCAGCTGATGAGAATATACCCATATATAGAACTTGTAATAATCCTAAGCGTAGTTTTAAACCGAAAAGTTATTGGAGTCCGGATCTTTCTAAATTGGTAGCTGAGCGTCGCTTAGCTCTGAGTAATTTTAGACGTAATTCAACGCCTGCAAATCTCTCCTTGCTAGAAGAGAAAACCTATAGGGCTAAGCGAGCTATACAAATAGCTAAATCCAATGATTTTAAAAAATTTTGTGACAATGTGGATCATAAAGTTTCGGCTTCGGATATGTGGCAACGCCTGCGCTGGGTTAAGGGTTACAAAAAGTCTAAAACATATGTGTCTCAAGATCTAGCTAAAGAAATGTTATGTGACCTTACACCAGATTATGTTATTCCACCTATGCCACTGTTTACGTCTAGAAATATGTTATTGGAATCCGAGTTTACATTAAATGAAATGAGCCAGTGTTTAAAGAAAAAAGGTACAGCTCCTGGTGAGGACAAAATAACATATTCAATGGTTTCACATCTTCCTGTTGTTGCAAAATTATATTTACTCGAAATTTATAACTATATATACAAATCAGGTACTGTCCCATGCCAATGGCGCGACATAAAAGTTATTCCTATACCGAAGGCGAACGATGGTCTAACATTAAATAGCAAACTAAGACCGATATCTTTGATGTCATGTACATGCAAAATTTTTCATGCTATGTTAGCAAAAAGACTTGAGTGGTACGTGGAAAGAAAGCAAACTCTATCGCCATATACAACTGGTTTTAGGAGGGGACAATCTAGTTTGGACTGTTTAACACGTGTAGTGACGCAAGTGCAAATAGGTTTTTCAAAGGATTTACCAACGCTCGCTTGTTTTCTAGATGTTAAAAGTGCATATAATAATATCCTGATAGAAAAGCTGCTCTCTACTTTAGACTATCTAGGTGTAGGGAAACGTATTTGCCTATATCTATGGAACTTCCTTACTGAGCGTCACCTTAGAGTTACTGATGAATCTATTGTAGGAGCAGATATGATTAGATATGCGCGAAAGGGCTTAGCACAAGGTGACCCTATGTCTCCGTTGCTTTTTAACATAGCTACTTTTAAGTTTTGTCGGGATATTACTAATGTGTTTATATGTCAATATGCAGATGACTTTATTTTATATACAACCTATCAGAATGTTTCACAGGGACAGGAAGTTATACAAAATGCTTTAAATGTTTTTATTACCTTATTGAACGAATTAGGATTAGAACTGTCTATAAGTAAAACAAAATACTGTAATTTTAGTAGGGGATTTAGGCAACAACAGTTTCAATTGTGCATCAATAATTGTGAAATTCAAGCAGTACATACTTACAAATATCTAGGAGTTTGGTTAGACAGACAATTACGTTGGACTAAACACATTAACGAGGTCGTGGAAAGGGTTCAAAAGTTTATTAACCTACTTAAAGTTCTTACCGGCTCTTCATGGGGTATTCATCAAATACATTTACGTAGGTTATATATTGCCTTAATAAGAAGCAGGCTAGACTATGGTTGTTTTTTATATGATAACAGTGCAAATTCAAATATTTACAAATTGGTTAAGGTCCAAAATCAGGCACTGAGGGTGGTAGGAGGCTTTATTAGAAGCACTCCGATCCATGTTATGGAATGTGAGCTCTGTGTTCCTCCACTGCATTTAAGAAGGAAATGGTTAGCTTATAAATATTGTTTAAAGGCATGTACATTGTCTGATAACATTACAATTAAACTGCTGTCAGAACTTGCCACGTTTAGACCCATCAGATATTGGTCAAAGAAAAAGTTTCCGTTACTTGTAGATATTTGTGAAGAAGCTATGGTGGAAAATATAACATCATCTTCAATACCGGAAATGTTTTCTTTAGAAACATGGATAACTAGAATTAATGTTCAAAATATTATAAAAGATAAATTAGATGCTATTGAAAGACCTAAAAAGTCATATGACTTCAATTTAATGAGAACAGAAACGCTGAAAGAACTTGGGGATAAATATCACGATTATTATATAATATATACTGATGGGTCTAAATATGGCAGTGGTAGTGGTGCCGCTTACTATGCCCCGTTGCCGCAGGGGAATAATGGAAGTGGTTGTTTTAGAATAAGTGTTAATTTGTCAGTCTTGTCCCTGGAGCTCGCTGCAATATCAGAAGCACTCAGTCATTTACAAAATATTAATGTTAAAAAAGCATTAATTTGTGTGGATAGTAGAAGCGCACTGCAACATATTGCTCGATGCGCCTCTGGTTGCAGAGGTACACCGATAGCATATGTTATTCTCTCTAAAATTCAAAGCTTAATTAATAACGGGATTGATCTGAAATTGCAGTGGGTACCATCACACATTGGAATAAAAGGTAATGAGGAGGCTGACCGGCTTGCAAAATTGGGAAGTACTAGAGGAACAGAATTAAATATTAAAATGAATTATATGGAAATCCTGCCTAAATTTAAAAATAAATGCTATGAATGTTGGAAAGAATATTTTAACGAAAGATCAAAAGATAAAGGGATATGGTATAGGTCTATAGTATCGGAGCCTCCTCATGTACCGTGGTTCTGCAGTACTAAGCTTAACAGGAAGCTTGTTGTGATCACACACAGATTGAGATCTGGACACATGCCGCTCAACAAATTTGGATTCTTATTTAAGAAAATTAACTCACCAAATTGTGATAGTTATGGAATTCTAGAAGATGTCACTCATTTATTATCGGAATGTGCTAGATTTCAATCTGCGAGAGATGATCTTGTGAACGAGTTACATATAAATGTACGCGATGTCGGAATGTTTCATCAGATTTTGTCCAAACCTAACTCTGAAGCTGCTTATATGTTAGCCAAGTTTGCAATGTTACGTTTTAGTTGTGTATGAGTATGTAATGTTAATGTAATAAGGTACGATGGGACTGACATATACTATAGTATAAAAGTCCCTAATAATAAATAAAGAGAAAAAAAAAAAAAAAAAAAAAAACTTTTGGACTGACTTGAGAACTATGGACTTATAAGGATAGCTCTAAATTGGCTAAAAAGCTATCTCTGTGAACGCGAACATTGCATTCACTTGGCTTTTATAAACGAAGATGCAGTAGTACGGCAGAAAAAGTCTAAATATATTGTAAATAATTACGGTGTGCCCCAAGGAAGCGTTCTTAGGTCCCTTTAATATATCAATGACTTACCTAACATTTAAACTTTCGCGTTGCATGATTATAGCTATTTATTATACAGGAATTAACGCGCATTGTTTATCTTAAAATTACTTGACGTTTCGACCAGTAAACAATGCGCCATAATTCCCGCATAATAAATAGTTCTAATGACTTACCTGACATAACTAATCACAAATGTATACTTTTTGCTGATAACATATGTATTAATTTGACATGTGATAATGATATTGACATTAGTTATACAATTGACTCCGTAATGGTTTGGCTAAATGAAAATAATCCTACTGCAAATTCAAACACAGCACTCAAAAGCGTATCCAAAAACTATAAGCTATGGTGGCACTACCATAAATGAAGTTCCAAATAATACATTTCTGGGTATTATTATGGACAAGTACTGTAACTGGAAGATACATGTTGAAGAGGTGTGCAAGAAACTGAATATCTATGTATGTGTTAAACAGACTCAGGACTACATCAAATATAAAAACAGTATTGTTAGCATATAAAGGTTATGTAAGTTCTATATTAAGTTACGGACTAATACTATGGGGTAACTTGACTGACGCCGAAAGGGCGTTTCTGTCTTTGTTTTGAAAAGCGATGCATTAGGGCCATAGTCGGTATAACGCCATATGAGTCGTGCAGACCACACTATAAAAGGCTCAACATATTACCACTACCGAGGATGTACATTTTTAACTTATGTGTCTTTGTAAGAACTCATTTAGATTTTTTTAAAACAGCGAAAGATTTATATCCTAGAAACGCAAGGCATGGAGAAAGGCTAGTTTTGGAAAGGGTTCCCAGAACTACAATATTTCAGAAAAAATATCTTTACCTATGCATCAAAATATTTAAAAGAAAGTACCAGTTTGCATAAGGAGTCAACCATTGCCAATATTTAAAAGAAAATAATATATTTATAATATAAATGAATGGTCATTTTTTGTTTAAATTTATTATGTTATTTATTAATAGGACATCAAATGTTATGTGATTATTTGTATAATTATAGATTTAATTGATTTTATTATATTGACGTTTATTATTTTTTCTTCAACTTTATAACAATTTGTACACCTGCTTAGGTATTGATACTGGACGATGTATAAGTATTTAGGACCGCATGGACACCCTTATTTTATACAAATATATGATGATTAAGATTATGATAACAAATTTAGCTGGCAGGGACAGTTGACTTAAGCTTAATATTTCACAAACGGATCTCTAAATCTAAAAATGGTCTTCACAATCCCTTAACGTTTTTAAAAGACCTATCTAATGATACCTCACACAATGGGGTAGGTGAGAAAAAAAATATTACATCTTCACATTACATATAGGGGAAGTACCCTTAAAAAAATCTTTTTCAAGATCATTTTGTCACTTTGTCTCGTTTAATATGTATATCCATGCAAAATTACAGCCTTCTAGCACTAACAGTCTCTGAGCTAAGCTGCGGACGGACGGACGGACATGGCGAAACTATAAGGGTTTTGCCATTTTGGCTATGGAATCCTAAAAAGTATTCGGTATCCTATGTTAGGGCATATGTAAGGTCTGTTTCACTTTTTTATGAGAGCACTTGCGCTCTCATAAAAAAGTAAGACAGACCTTATTACAACTAAAAAAATAAGGTATATACTTGTCAAATGCTAAGTATAAGGGGTTGGGTTGAAGCAGCCTTCGCAGCGGTCGGTGTTTTTAATACTAACAAACAGAATGTTTAAGTAAAACAACCTTAATACTCAATTCATAAAGTATATGTTAGAAGAAAAAAAATACAGAAGTCTTTGAGCCATTGCCTAAGCCTGACGATAATAATTAACCAATATGATCAAAAGTTCAATTAGGATTTTTTTTTATTTTTTTTTTTTATTTTGCCACCTGGGAACGTATTTCCTATAATCCTATATAAATGACTATTCCATAATCACCCCGCGAATAAAGAGCTTTTACTAAAGGTAGTTTGTACCAACCTATTTGTCTTTTAAAGATCTTTTAGTGCTAAGGATCACTTGCAGCTAGTGTCTAAGTAATTTGTCTGTATTTGGCTTTCTACGAGTTCAACTTTAACTTGTCCGAAACCAAAGCAAATATGAACGGAAGTTCGGCGAAGGCTATCACTTCCACAGTGTGCCGTGGAAGTAATAGCCGCGCGCTAACTAACACCCAACTTCAATCAAACTTACGACGCTGTAGTTGAAAGCTTTGATAAACTCCATATTCTCAAGTCCTTATCCTCAAAACACTTGATAGTTTAACCGGAAGAAACCATAAAATATATACCTTAGTAATTATTATCATCAAAAAGATTTAAATGACAATTACCTACAGGTATACCTACTAATTATCATCTACTTACATACATGTTTCAATGTTTGTATAACAAGTTGGTATACCTAATACGGGGCTGATTTAGAAGAAAAAGAGATAACTAGAAAATTAAAAAGTTTCCGATTGAAGATTCGATACATGACGCAAAGCCGCGGGAAAAAGCTAGTGTCTCTTCATAGTATATCTACTTAGTATAGGTACAAGAGAGTTGGTAGGAATACCTACTTTGGCACTGGGTATAATCTTCCTGCTTACCTTTTGTATTAAGTAGTATCCGTATGTAAGTAGGTACTGGTATCTATGATTAAGTACTCGTACAAGTACCTAATGTGTTAATTTTATTTAATTCTATTTACTCCTATTTAGGTAATACAGCCGCCTTTGACCTGCCCAGACCATTTTGCTTTATTGCAGTCTTTCTCAAAATAGTCGATAACGCCTCCCTGGCCAGGGCCTATAGGGGCGGTAAGAATTCAGGAAGAGAAAATAGGCCAGATTTCCAATAGTCAAAACCAGTTCATTAAATACGCTTTAAATTTAAATATATATGTTTGTTTTAATTTAAATAGAAGTTTTTCTAAACTGTAAATATCATAAAGTTGCGAATTTGTGTCACTAGTTAAAAGTCTCGTTTAAAATGTAATTTTGGACTTTGAAATATGACAATATTGATATTGCACGCTATAATTAATTTAAAATAATTAATGCCTTAATACCGTAGTGAATTTTAGTATGCGGTAAAGATAAGAGGTTAAAGGTGATTCTCAAAGAGGGCGGTAGACGAAATAAGTTTGAGGGCCTCTGCTGTATTGGTTTATTTTTAGAATTTGTGATATACTTAGTAGAAATTAGTTAGTGCATACTTAAGGAAGGCATAATTATAAAGGTACCTCCTACTTATAAATACCTACCAGTTGCTTAATTTGACAGAATTTTTCACACGATTCACTAATCGGCAATGAATAAGTTGCGATGATTGCAATGGAATTTAAATCATAAATTAGATTGTGATACTTATTCTGTAGGAATTCTTTTCCTTTGTCGTTTCGCATTTAGCAGAGCAGTCGTGGTCACGTAGAGGCGTCCGCAACGAATGGTAAAAGCGGACACAGCTCCCTGCACGGTCTCCCGTCAACTGTGCCACTCTCTGGCTTAGTTAGATACGCGGGTTCATATTGCAGATATGACTTGGTCAATCCAGCGCATAGGTGCCCTACCGATAAATGATTAGGTTACCTCCGCTTTTCACTGTATTAGATGCCACAAATGGTTTGATGAGTTTGATACAATAATAGGTAGACAAATTCTGATTAGATTTCTCTAACATATAAAAGCACTGAACAGCCGTTGAACGAAGCGCTCGTTAACAGTGCTTTAAAAAATAAACTATAACTATTACTAAGAAAACACGTCAGCAGTGCGTCTGCATCGCGTCCATAGAGCATCGACACCGCGTAAAAAAGGGTGACGTCTGTGTCTGCGAGTGAGGGATTTCACAATCTGCTAACTTGGTACTTTACCTGTTGTAAAACACAAAATATGGCAAAATCTTTCGTTTTTCTACATTCTATATTTCAAAGTTAAGTTTCTATAATCGGGTACCACCATTAAGGATAAAAGATAACCTAGGTATCTACAAATCTTAACAGGCCAAAGGATTCATTTGAATTAGATAAAGCTAGGTGTTAGAAGCGTAGGGTGATTGTTTTTCTGAGGTAACCCGATACAAAAATATATCTTGTTAGACATGGTTCTTTGTACCTAAAACTTAACTAATTTAACTACAAGCCAAAGGGAAACCGAAAGTAATGGTGTTCTAAGAACCCTCCGTCACTGCTAGGTACCTAACGCAAATTTTATTTGCCAAAACCAGCTCGGTTCTCGATGATAAATGTAGAATGAGAACCTACATTAGAAGGTAAGTGGCTAGAGATGGATAGGTCCGACGTCTTTTCGCAGAAACACATAATTCACGTACCTATTTAGTATCGGTTTTCACCCTATTGCTTACATATGTAGACAGAAGTTTATGTATACCTGTGTATAAAATCATTGAAACACCTATTTCAATGAACGAAGATTTATGGACCTTTGTACATACCTAATATTAATTTATAAAAATTGTGGTATGTGAAATTGAAATAAAAATAAAAATAAGCACCTACAGTAAGATTGCAACTTGAAAAATGATTCTTTTTGCAATAAAGTTGCAGTACAAAAGCTCCCAGGAGTATACCTACCTAGGGACACGTAGAGGCTAACTACAGACATCTACGTTAACGACCGTCGTCTCGTAAAGTATATCGAACTAGCAGGAGGACATTACATTGTATGTTATGTTGCAGGTTGTAATAAAAAGCAGATAAAGAGTGTCCAAAATGTTTGTTAGGGTTTAGGCGATCTGAATACTTACCAATCGAAATTTCATCAATATCGGTTCTGTGATTAAGTTGTGGAAATGTAGATAATAGATACCTACCTAGTGAAATATATATTAAGGATGCACTACTTTCTAAGAAGCAAGTGTGCAAGTCACTCTAGGTATTTATAAACGAGCGACTTCCCTATTTGTCATTTTAGTTACCTCTAAAATAACCAATTAAAAATCTATACCAATATTATAAAGCTAAAGAGTTTGTTTGTTTGTTTGAACGCGAATCTCAGCAACTACTGATCCGAATTGAAAAATTCTTTCACTGTTGGACAGAAAGGCTACAGGCACATCACGCTACGACTCATACGAGCGGAGCAACAATAAGAAATGTTGCAAAAACGGGGAAAATTTACACAGACGACGTTGCGCGGGACAGCTAGTAATAAATATTCGATTTGCCCAACATCTAACGCACAATCACTACGTTGCCTGTATTCTTCTTTTTACCTATTTTACTATGTATACGAACGCATTGGAGTCACACTACAAAAATCGAGTGCAATATTCCAAATAGGAAACAATATTCCAGGGTTACATACCCTAATCGTATAATACAGCTTCATGTAAAAAGCTCAACAAAGTTTTAAATGCTCGCACATAAAACATTTTCATTACAAATCATCTGCATAAAATACAAGGTATTTATACGAGGGCTCTAGAATCATAATCCAAGATGGCTGCCTATTTAAATTCGTGCCAGCTATTATGATGCTATGACTCTTGCACAGTTGCACACAATGTACAATAACGCTTTTGAGACTGTAAACAGAGATTATAAGATGACTTGTTGTTGCTTTGAATATTTTCGTTGGAAATGCGGTTTAAAAGTAAAAGATGGGTGTCAAAAATTATACGTGAAATGTCATTCATATTCGTTACATTCGTCTTTAGATGATCGATAGAAAAATGTGGATAAGTCTTTGCAAAAGAGCGAGTAATTATCATTTCACTGATAATTTTCATTTGTGTAAATAGATGCAATACGTTAGTACCTAATTTAGTCAAATTTCAAAAGATAATTATCTTTGAAATGATAATTATGACTATGAATTCTGGGTAGGTATGAACCTATTATTTATAATAAAAGTTATTTATATAAAATCATAACAGTTTCGCGAGAAAATATAATAAAATTGTATATATTTTTTGTATAAATAAATAAAAAAAAAGAGATATATTCCGGGACTTAATCGCGTGAATTATTTAAAGGTACGAACCTTTTATATCAGTCGACCCGTGACCACGATCGGTGCAATTCGATCGAAACGTCGGGTAAATAAAAGGTTTGTACCTTTAAATAATTCATGTATAAAAATCGCGAAAGTTTAAAAACCATAGTTATTTACTTAAACTGCAAACATGTGTGAATAGATACTACAGACGAGGTTTACCTATTTCTATCAAGGGCACAACTTTTTCAAACAAACAGTTAATTTTGCATGCTTGTTCCGGTCGCCAGCTTCGCGGCGGTGATAGTAACCTCTATTTCCAGTTTTACAATGCTATAAATCAACCACAACGACTAAAACATAATAATTCACATTAAAACATAGCTCTAAGCATAAAATTCATTAGTATGGAGTTTAGTGTTCGACATTCAATCATTTACTGCAATGTGCACTCCGTTGTTCGGACATTAGTTTTATTGTTTTAGCTTTCTTTAGCTAATACTTTAGGTTTTCTGTAAATCTATTGTTACATTTATTACAGTATTTACAATTACCGTGGCTTAACATAACAGATTTGTATTAAAATGTTCTGTTTGGCTGAATCTTAACGGATTATGAGAAATGTTTCCGGAAACAATAATGTTTGTCTGTCTGTAGGTATTTGTTGATCTTACGTTATTGGAGTGATTCATATTAAGACATAGCGTGTAGGTATGTAATTCAAATTTTCCATGGATGAGACTCTGGTAGTTTGTTGCTTGAGTAGATAGGTATACCAATCTCCTATAATTCTATTTAAATGTAATCAGAGGGCATCAATTCAGAACGGCTGCAATAATTAAGCTTTTTTGTGTTTGTACCTAATAGTACGGAGAACATTTGAATAAAAGAATTTATTTGAAAAAATACGTAAAAGTGAAAGAAATGGGTCTCTTTTTTTTAGGCAAATAAGTGTCATCCTATTAAGCTATATAATTTATCAATGAAAACATAATTATCTTCATAAACATGCCTCCGACTTTTAATAGTTGACAGAGCCTAATACAAATTTGCTTCAGCCATTTTGTATTAAGGTCTGTGTTAACCCTTACGATGGACTTTCGTGTATGAAACTAAATACTTAACGTCGGGTTTAGGTCCCTACTTACTTAGGTATCCTAATATTCCAGGTACCTGATAGATTTATGTTACATACCCGGTCGATAGGTACATGCGATTAAGTATGTGTAAATGGTACCTATTTCTGTGAGTGAAAGTGATAGTTTGCATACATACGTAATAGATACCATTATATCAATAGTTTATATGTGCATAAGAGCTAATTTTGTGGGTTTATTATTATACTAGCTGACCCGCGCAACTTTAATTTTCCCCGTTTTTGCAACATTTTTCATTGCTGCTCCGCTCCTATTGGTCGTAGCGTGATGTTTAATGACCTTCCTCGATAAATGGGCTATCCAACAAAAAAGTAAACAATTTGGTCGAGTAGTTCCTTAGATTATTACTTCCAAACAAACTCTTTTGCTTCATAATATTAGTGTAGATTATACTCGCTTATGTATGTATGAATAAAACTAGCTCACCGCGCCGTCCTTGGTCGGGTGTAGGTAGGTACCTAATATTGAGGAAAGTAGACCACATCTTTCCTAGAAATACGACCATATAATAATGAAATAAAATGGCAATTTCTTTCCTACAAATCTTGTTCTGACAACTACTTACAAACACAAAAAAGAGAATTAGCCCTTTTGAAGCGCTTACATACCTACATTCGACAATTGATTTTTATTTACTTATACATGGTTTAGTAGGCACTACTTTATTTACGGCCGGTCTCAATAATCTGACTATCGATGGATTTGGCTACTAGAGGTATATATTTGACATAAGCTCCATACAAAATATGTCATAGTTCTACCTCTAGTAGCCAAATCCATAATAATAGATTATTGAGACCGGCCGTAAGTCTGTACACGTTGCTGTACAAGTGACAAAAAATATTAACTATATATTACTTAGAATGCGGTTTTCAGTTGATTATATAAACAAACAAAATCCCGATTGTATTTAACAAAAGTCTAAACATAATGAAATGTTAAAGTCTAAAAACAAATATCCTTGATTGGAATATGTAAATATTTCCAGAATGTTTGTTTGTGTTACAATTATAACGTAATAATAAAAGTAAATTCAGGTCAGGAACGAGTTTAAATCTCTGCAAATTAGCTCGGTAAAGCTCCTGAACAATGCGTCGTCATTTTATGATTCATTAAATGAACACTGTACAAAATTGAGTAATACCATTCTGTATTATCAAAGAACTATTTTTAGAATAAAATTTCACTCTCAAATGAATCAAACACTAGCTTTTCGACGCGGTTTAGCCTGCGTTATGTTTGTTTTTTATAGCCTATGGGCTATTCTGATATATAAACTACAGTACCTGAATGACCAAGTTCTGCTCGTTATTTTTTAAACGACGTTTTCTAAAAATGAAACCTAGAAAACTGCACGCTAAATTTCATGAAAATGGTTAGAGCCGTAAATGTATACACAATTGCTCGTTTTAGATACATAGATTACTGTAAAGTCTAAATCCATCGGTAGTTTTTGCGTGAAAGACATAGAAAGATAATAATAATAATAATAATATCTTGGGACAACTCACACAACGCTTTCTGATACCAAACTAAGCAGAGCTTGTACTATGGAAACCAGACAACTGATAAACATACTATATTTCTAAATACATACATATTACAGATAAATAACACCCCGACACAGAATAAACCATCGTGCTCATCACACAAAGTTTTATGCTGGGTGGGGATCGAACCCCACTCTCATCGCGCCACAGAGGCAATCCATCACCATAATCTTTCAGATTTTAATATTACTAGGATTTTAAGTAGGTACTTAAAGCGATCTCAACATTTTAATATTGCCGTATTACGAATCCAATATCAGATACTTGGAATATAAAATGCAGTCGCCTTCGTGAAGTCATTGTACGAAAATATACCTTTCACCTACTTTTATGAATGAATATAGAGGTGGGTGTTTGATTTAAGACGCAGTTTCAATCTGACAGATGGATGCAAGTTTTTCAAAGCTTGCGTTCGACCATGTGTTATATGAATGATCACGAGGTTAAATGATAGTTTCATCTCATCTTGCACGCTAATAGTAGACAGTGTATCTAGTTGTAGACAAACTACACTGTAATAAATGAGGAGCTTTTGGAATCTCTGTTTTACCCATAGACTTAGAATATACTATATCTTATGTCTATGGTTTAACCGGTTCAGTCGTTGCATTTTCAAAATTCCTTTCTTAGTGTGGTGCGGATGTCTATGTCATAATAAATTTACCTGTGTACAAGATCCGTTTACAGGTTTGTGCGTCCAATTACGGTAGGTATATTTGATACTTAGGTACACTCTTACAGATTCTTTGTCAGGCGCGGATAACGGGGGGGGGGGGGGGGAGGGGGGAGGGGTAATTCCGCCCCTAGACGAAAGGCAATGACGTTTTTTTGGGGAATTTTAGAATTGCTCTCTCCCGTCCCCCGGATTCGCGCCTGTTTATTATTAATTATATGATAAAATTGACAACCGCGTTGAATTTTTACGTTACCCAATATTTCGACCGAATTGGAAACATCCAAAATTAATAAGTAGAAAATTTTAAATTAATATTTAAACCAATATAGTAAAGAGATAGTGGAACCAGTAAAATTTAACGGCAAACGCGTCTTTTCTAGATAATCGATACGAACAGATGTGAACGGCAGACAAATGCTAGATAAAATCACAGATCTAACATCTACGAGAATCTTTAAGTTACCGATAATCTTGGAAATTCGACTGCAAATGTCAGATGTCAATTGCTTTGTGCAAATCCTGAAAATTGAACTGTGATAATAATATTGTGGAGGTTTATGTACACATAAATAAATTCTAAACTTGACAAAGGTCATATCTATGATTTATTTTGGTAATATGCTTTAATATTGGAAGAGTTTGTGATCAATAGCTGTAGAAAAGACGTAAGGTTTTTTGATATTTAAAATAGATTAGTCTAATCTTTTTTTATGGATAGCTATCTATACTTATGAGTAAGTATAGATAGCTAATATGTAGTTATGATATTTTAACAATAGGTTTACCACTGAGATGTCATCCCTTAAAAGTAAAACTGTAGAGTCGTGTCCAGTTTTAGGATTCCTTAGTAAACAATAATAGTTATGTAGATGCTCCTACTATGTTGTACCCACTAAGGCTGATTTTATTTTATCTCATGTTCTAACTTTTTTGACAGCCTCTGTGGCGCGGTGGGAGTGTATCCGACTGCTACGCAAGAGGTCGTGGGTTCGATCCCCACCCAGGATAAAACTTTGTGTGATGAGCACGATGGTTTATTCTGTGTCTGGGTGTTATTTATCTATAATATGTATGTATTTAGAAATATATAAGTATGTTTATCAGTTGTCTGGTTTCCATAGTACAAGCTCTGCATAGTTTGGGATCAGATAACGTTGTGTGGGTTGTCCCAAGATATTATTATTATTATTTTAATAATATAATTTGCATCAGTCCGTTTTTATGGTGTACAGTGTACTAGTGACAGTACCTTACCTCCATATCAAGTTTATAAACATTCAAACATTGTAAAATTGGCAATTTGAAAAATGTGGCCGCTAAGTTTTTATGGCCAGGTTCTTTTCTCCGGATTAACCTATTGTTTGCGAACTTGCAATGCGAATGTCGACGTATCACAAGTGTGGTTTTGCATCGTGTGTATAAAGTGAATAAAGAATTTTTAATTTTATGTCCATCCGTCCATCTGTCTGTCCCCACATTAGCTCAGAGAACTATAGTACTATAAAGCTGTAATTTGTTATATTAGTTACGCCGACAAAGTGGTGAACTAAAATCTTGAAATATATATTTTTTTGGTAGTTAAGTAGGTATGTTTATACGTGTTTACACGTAAAGATGTGAGTTTTTTCTCACCTACTAAACTTGCCCAGTTTTCGTAAAATATTGTATGTGATACGTAAGTAATAATTGTTTATTGTTATATTATATTTTATTATATTTGTATATTATTAATAGATTTTTAGGTAAGGGGCGTTCCTGGCAATCTGAACATCAGATAACTTTGGGCTAGTCGAACGTGGCTCATAAAACTGCAATGTTACACGGATGGAATTCATTCTCGCGACGTTATAACAATGGCACACACAGTTGGCACGCACTGGCCGTAGCAATACCACTTCAATGGCACGGTTTGGCACAGTTATGGTGCCAAAACGTTGGCACCGTCGCCGGGCAGCATGCCATAGTTCAACGCACTACTACCCTAGTTCAGAATTTCAGATCAGCAATTGATTAAAACTTCCGACTGCAGATTTATTAGACAACTTTGTTATTTGATTTAAAGTTCAATTGGAAACTAAGGGTTTGTTATTTTGGTACATGAGCAATTTAAATTGTATCCAGGGATCCTACGAATTTGACCGTACTTTTAGATTGCGTGTGGTACGACCTTCCGTTAGGAACCAACATAATTATGTTAGTTAAGAGTAAATCGGTTGTGAAGAATTTCTGATGACTTTTAACACATAAGTCGTAGTAGGTAACTCTACCTAGTCCGGCTATAAGTTCTATTACATTTGAAAATGCCATTTTTTTTAATGAAATAATGTAACATTACTAAAACTTGTATGTACATATTTATTAAAGTCTCAGCAAAAAATAAAAACAATATTCTATTCAAAATGACTACCTTTGGCTTTTATACAGGCCTTTAATCTGTTTGACCACGAATCTATGGATTTACGCACTGTTTCCATGGGAAATTTCGCCACTGCTTTCTCCAGAGATTTTTTAAGAGACTCAATGTCGCCGTGTTGTTTAGAGCAAGCCATATCCTTTAAAACTGACCACAATTTGTAGTCTAAAGGGTTGAGGTCTGGGCTAGATGAGGGCCAGTTTTCAGCTCTTATAAAGTCCGGAACGTTGGTTTCAAGCCAGGCTTGGGTAGTTCGTGCCTTGTGACCAGGTGCAGAGTCCTACTGGAAAGTCCATGGTACATTTATAAAAAGTGTATTTTTGAGAGGTTTCACAACACGATCCAAGACTGTTTCTTGATACTCTTTGGCTAAAGTTTTCACACCTTTTTCACAAAAATGTAGCTTTATGATCTTGATGGTTTGGTGGGGCGTATCTTACGCCCCACCAAACCATCACTGACGTTGTATGATGACCACTGTACCTTTCCCACCACTAGAGCAGCTTCTTTAGAACTGTGAGCGTACACTTTATCATTTTGCTTATTGTAGTGTTTTTCAATAGTGATTTTTTTTTAATCGGTAAAGGGGATATTTCTGTGCCCTTCACCTGCGTATCGAGATCGGGCGTTTTACCACTCTCTTTAATTGTAAAGATTGATTTAGGGTATCGACGATAAGCATCGAGCTTCAGGTCTTGTTTTATAATACGCGAAAGAGTCCTAGCGGGAATGTTCATTTCTCGCGATAAGATTTTTTGTTACCTAATGAATGGGATTTCGACGAATTCTGGCTTTAACAGCATTAACAGCCTCTGTAGTTCTAAAAGCACACGACCGCCCCGATCTTTTATGGTCTTTGACAGAGGAAATGTTGTAGTATCAGTTGATAGTAAGATATACGAACATACGGCTGATACCAAGCTTTTTAGGTATCTGGAATATGACCGACAGCTCCATACCCACTTTGTGTAAGGCGATCACCGCAATCCTAGTTTCTTTAACATCCCAATCCATTGTAATTTAAAAAAATATGTGAAATGGTTAAAACTTTAAAAAATAATAAACGCGTTCCAAATTTGAAGTAATTAAAAAGTTGAAAATAAGAAAAGTTTTTATGTAACAGTATTTATAACACATTTGCTCGTAAAGGGTCTCTTATATCACCAATTTCAATACCGTAATGTATCTCATTACGTAGGTACTTGTGCGATAATGTAATGTAAAACGCACGGTTTATCAAGCTGCTCCGTCTAAAACGAACGGTTCCTTTGTAAATCTTAGCAGAGAGTTTTTATGTCAGAAAAGTGGTCAACATTTTATGGATAAAATTAACTTTGGGAGATAAAATATATTAAATGTACATTTAATTCTTTATTTTAATTAATTTTGACCATAAATTACAACCATTTATCTGTAACAAAACACAAAAATATTAATTTACTTTATTAGTAATACTGGCTGTTTTTGTGCCTTTGCCTTAAAAAAAAGCGCTTATGCGCGCGCATCGCTAATTTGTGCACAACTAAAAATTATTCCGCGCGTTTTTTCTTTTGAGTGTAGTTTTTTTATTTATTTCCTCGCAAATGTGTTATAAAACGTCGTATGACATAGCAATGTCGCCTCGGCTGTAATTTTCAACTTACCGCACTTGTACCTATCATAATGTACTATTATGGCCGGACTCGTTATGTGCCGAGGCACGTAACGAGTCCGGCCATAATAGTACTTTATACACAAGACTTTGTAGAGTGTCTAAAAAGTGTAGAAGTTAACATACAGACACAAAATAAACCCAAACTTAAAAATTTAAAAAAACCCACGACAAGCGTAAAAAAATATCAATTACAATTTTAAAACTCCCCGACTAACAGGATTAACCTAAGAAAATCCGCCCGGGTCTACTATTTATTGCCCAAATTGAACTCAATAATTTTTGTGCATGTAACAGGTAATGATGATTGATTAATACCACATTATGGTACATAAAACAAAAACACAACTTTTATTTTTATATTTCGTCTGTCTGTTTTCTCCGGCTATTATCCGAAACGACTGGACCTATTTTGACAAGACTTACACTGTCAGACAGCTGACGATGTAAGGAATAACTTATTAATCATCACGCTAACGTTTATAGCGAGAAAGCAGGACTGCAACTTCACGCGGACGAAGTCGCAAACACAGCTAGTTTAGAAATATACTGCCTAGCCACACATTGTGACTACGGTGTAGGGTTTGTAGAGAACTTAAGACTAAGATTCACGCAGAACGCCATATGTTATGATGAATTAAAAAGTATTAGAATTAGAATTAAGTTAGGGCGAGTAGAGTTAGATGCTTGGCTTCCCAAAAAATAATGACTTTTTTTAGTGTGGTAGCATATGTACTTACTCGTCTTGGCGTCAATTTACATAAAAATGTTTTTGGTTGACTCGAATTAAAGCTCAACATAACACGAATATTGTAAACCATTTCCAAGAAACAAGCTTGTCTATACCAATTTCATTATGCCACATTCCAATGCGCAATCTTCGATCTACATTATTCTAGATATTCAAGGATTTCTCGTTGGAATGTGTCGTTTTGTATTCCTAAATTGTAAGGTTTGATTGGAATGCTATAACCTACAATGTTGTAACGTTCAGTTACAACATTGTAGGTATTATGACTTGAGAGGATGCACAAAATAAGGAGAGTAAGAAGTCAGACTCACGTATGTACTATGTACCACGATTTTTATACCTACAATCGGCGTTTGCGCTAGGGTTGTCAACTCTAGGATGAATACGACGCTACTCAAAAAGTTGTGTGAGATGGAGAAAAATAAACATTTTCGTGGTGTTTGCATTCGTAGGTTTTATTTGTGATGGTGGTGGGGGTGGTGGTGATGATGATGATGATGATGATGACCATCACCACCATCACCATCACCATCATTAATACCACCACCATAACCAATACACCACTACCATCTGCTTTCAAATTTTTCATAAGCCCTCCGCGTGTGGATGCATTGTGACGCACGCACACTTCGTTATCTATGAGTGCGTGCGTCATATTGACGTAGAGACAGGACTGCGCCACAACCTACCAAAATTGACCACTCTCTAAAAAGAGACAACGCTACTTTGTGGACAATACCTATAAACTAAAGGCCGCACGAGTTTTTCTTTCTCTCTTTCACGCTTTGCAGTCAATATTTAATTTTTAATTGAAACTGATATCACGGTCCAGGTCCTATGCGTCAATGACGCACAAGAGAGAAAAGAAGCTTTACATCGCACGTGTATAATCTGTGACGGATGTCTCAGCTCAGATGCTGTAGTATCATAAAATTGTTATGCTATCCATAACAATTTTATATTGGATTATTGAGATCCGTAGCATAAGATAACATACTACATGATGTCTAAGCTACTAACTATAGGTACATACGGCAATAGGACAACAATGACAATGAAAGAGTGACAAATTGATATTTCGCAACTCGATCTCTGTCATGGTGGTTAATCTTAACTAAGATTATTAGGACGGTATACGCAGGAAATATTTACCTACTTAGTACAACATGGGCTTACCCTGGATCCTTTTTCTGAGGGGAGGGGGCAGCATTGTTGAGGTCGGCAATTCAACAGGACTAGAGAGGTATGGCGCAGGACTCTCAACGCACCAGTTCACGGAGAAGTTGAGACATTTTTAAAAGCGTTCGGATTATTTATGAACCAGACAGTGTTAAACTAAATCATGACAGATTTCTCAATTCCTTTTGTGGGTACTTAGGCATGAACCCTTCTTACCTATAATAATAGGGACAGCAAACCTTTTTGCAATTTATTTGACCACCAGCTGACCTGCGCAACTTCGTCTCCGTCATTTTCCCCACTATTTATTACGCTACGATCAATAGGAGCCTTACTTTTTAATTCGAACCAATAGTTTCTGAGATTATACTGTTCGACCAAACAAACAAACTCTTCAGCTTTATAATATTTGTGTAGATTAAAATGCCGGAGAAAACTATGAAGAATATAATGGAGTGTTTCTGTTTACCTTATTGAGGCGGAGTGACGCAAGCCAAGCATTCCAGTCTATTATTTCACAAAGGAGCGTTTGTGCTGATAGCTTAGAATTACCATTAAAATAACTTTATTGCGGTTGAATTTATTTTATTGCCGTTTTACTGGGAAACTACGACTTTTCCGGTGTAAATGTTTGTAGCTCGTGGCTCTGAGTTACTGAACAGTTGTGTTGTTCAAAGAGAATGGCGTTTGTTTGGTGGTTTCAAATTAAGAACACGGTAGGGGGCGGCTCATATTTTTAGGGTTTCGTATCACTTTCGGATCCGTATCACTTTGTTGTCCGTCCGTCCGTCCGTCTGTTTGTCAAGACCCATCATCTCAAGAACGCATGGAGATAGAGAATTGAAATTACAAACATATACAGTTCCTTGAAGCTGTGAAAAAATCAAACTTCAAAATTAACGTAATAAAAAGATACGGCCGTTTGTTTAAAAAACTGTGAGACACGATTCCTAAACTATTTATAATATATACCTACAAATTTGTACGAAACCCTCGAGTTAAACTCGCACTTGTCCGGTTTTTAAATCTGTCAGAGGCTATATAATCATCTATATATATAATATAATAATAATAATCTTTATTTGCAAGAACATTGTTACAAAGATGGAAGGTCGTCTTAAAATTAAATGCGTACATCATGTTCTGCCTAAATCGGGCATGCAAATGTCAATAGAAAATATACGCTAAAGAAGTTAGTGTTTTGAAGCATTTACCTAATCTGCCTATTTATTATTTAAGAACTCTTTCACAGTATAGTAACCTCTATCTATCAGCCAAGTCTTATATATATATTTCAAACAACAAAAAGCTATTAAGTGATGAAGTGATTATCCTTTTTTTTAATCATCATAACCGCTAAATGAATTTTACATTGAACTGTGAGTGTGTACTTTTGTGAAAGAGTTGGTCTATATAATGAAATCCGATTAAATTCTCCTTCGCCCTGTAACCAATAACCACATCTCAAGTCCATTCATCGGTTTGGATGATACACAAACAAACAGGGTCCTTATTTAAGTTCTTTTTTCCGTTTTCGCGGCAAGCCCGTGCAAACTGGTGCATGCGCGTTGATGCATTTTGACAGTATGCATGGGCTTGCAACAAAAACGGAAAAAAAAGAACGTGATTAAAGTCCCAGCTTATATAAGTGTAAGGCATTTTATAGCGATTAATCTATACTTATATTATAAAATTGAAGAGCTTTGTTTGTTTGATAATCTCAGGAACTACTAGTCCGAATTGAAAAAAATATTTTACTGTTGGATAGCCCATTTATCGAGGATGGTTATAGGCTAGATAACATCACGCTACGACTAATAGGTGCGGAGCAGCAATGACAAATTTATGCAGAGAAAGTTGCGTGGTTCAGCTAGTATTACTATATCTATATATATATATATATCGATGGTTAACGGGCAAAAGAGGCTAACCAACAATATACAAACTTTACAGGAGAGAGGTTTAAAGTTTTTAAAAAATCATAAAAAAAATTCTGTTGCATCGCCAAGCTTAAAATTTTAGCCAGATAGCTGTCAAATGTGTATCTTTAAACTGGCATATTTAGTTATCTCGAAATTCACCACGTTCCATAGTTAATGGTTGGTTACCCTCAAAGGTGTCTGATTTACAAACAGGAAAAAAGTCCTAAGTGAAAATAACTCTTGATTTATTACGGGCGAAATGATCTAAATGTATTTGCATTATTTTGTAAATACAAGAAAAAAGGCATTATTTTTATACTTAGTACTCATCTAGTGAGGCAAATATAGTATAAGTTATTACACGCTGATGATATATGGTAGGAAAATTGTCTTAAGTTAAAAATCTGTTAAATAATTAGTAAGCACTTTGAATATTTCAAAGTGCTTCAAAAAATCAGGGTTAAAAAAAACAACATAATTTTTGTAAACAAACTTGTATTAGCGACAAACCAACCACATGACGCTGTAGGGAAATATGGCAAGTGGCTTACATTAAGGAAGCCGGACAATCAAACAAACAAAAGATTATCAAGCAATTATCAATTTAAATGTAATAATTATTACCCATAACTTAAAATGTTCAACTGGTATTTAAGTACCTGCTACAATCACAGAAATATAATTATCAATCTAACTTAAAATGTTCAAACCTTACAACTGTTGGTATTTAAGTACCTGCTACAATCACAGAAATATAATTATCAATCTAACTTAAAATGTTTAAACCTTACAACTTTTGGTATTTAAGTACCTGCTACAATCACAGAAATATAATTATCAATCTAACTTAAAATGTTCAAACCTTACAACTTTTGGTATTTAAGTACCTGCTACAATCACAGAAATATAATTATCAATCTAACTTAAAATGTTCAAACCTTACAACTTTTGGTATTTAAGTACCTGCTACAATCACAGAAATATAATTATCAATCTAACTTAAAATGTTCAAACCTTACAACTTTTAGTATTTAAGTACCTGCTACAATCACAGAAATATAATTATCAATCTGACTTAAAATGTTCAAACCTTACAACTTCTGGTATTTAAGTACCTGCTACAATCACAGAAATATAATTATCAATCTTAAAATTTTCAACGATTACAACTTTAAGTATAACTTACAATCACAGAAATTTTTATTTTTGTAAATTTACAATTTCAAATACTTATAAGTAGTGTGTTTAATGTACTACAATCACAGAAGTGTTTACTAAATCATTAGGTATTATCAGTTCAGACATTTTTAGAATTTTAATGTACTAAAATTGTATTAAAATATCAATCTTACTTATAATTTCTAACTATAAAAACTTATATTTATTCATACTATAATGTATTATAATCAAATAAAATATGACTGTAATATGCTTAAAGTTAAGAATCAGTTTTTAAATTGGTTTTGGGAAATTTGTATTAAGCGCTATTCTATAATGTTTTGATGACATGGTATAATGATATTAACCTCCAAATTTAATACCAGATATGGGGCCTAAATGTATTAAACGAATATTATTTTTTTTAAAGAAACTGACCTAACGTCATAACCAGAAGTCTCGACGAATAATGATTCCAGTCAAATTTGATTAATATATTTTTTGCATTAACTCTGTTTAGCAAAATTAGGATAAACACCATTCACAAAATTCCACATTTTCTCTAACTACCATAGTTAAAAAAAACATCGAAAAACCTGTCGTTTGGGATGAAAGATTCAAGGGAAATTTCAAAATTTTCAATTGACTAAGCGTCAAAAATTTCGTCTTAGAGTCATGAAACCTAGACCAAACGACGCAGAAAAAAAAGCTAATTCCAACCATATATATAACTCATTTTCGTCAAAACTGTTGGTTAGCCTCTTTTGCCCGTTAACCATCGATATATATTACTGGCTAAATTAAACTCCTAACTGAGCTTCAATACACAATGTACCTAATAGGTGTATGCAATAGTAATACTCTAATCTTATTCTCAGCTACTATTTCGTCGTAAATTCCCGTAACACCTGCAAAGCACATATTCTTGTCATCGTAAGTATACAAGTGATATGAAACTGTATTTGGAGCAATAAAAAAGATTTATATTCCGACTCCGTATTCCATATCTTGCAATATATTTAAGATGCGGTGAAATGTTCCAAGGAAAATTTTTCAACTGAGTCAATTTTTACGCCTGAATGTTTTCATTATCTTTATAACTGATATTTTAGGTATACGGTACTAAACACATCGCCTATATGTTTTGAAGGGGACCTATGAGAGGGCTGTTTAAAGTAAGTGAAAAAATATATGGTGAGGGAACGGCTATAAAAAATCTAAGACCACCCGAGCTGATACAACCCTGATTGATAGTGGGGAAGTTATAATAATAATAATATATTTATATTTTTAGATATATTTAATTTTAGTTAGCTATATTTAAAAATGTAATTTATATGTTTTTAATTTTAATAAAGAGAATAATAATAATAATAACTTTTTTTATTTCAGACACAGTCCATTTTGCTAGTATGCATGATTTAAGAAAAACTAATGTTAGTACATAAATCTATGTTACAACCACCGCGCGACATTTGCATGTCGCGCGGTGCATGTTGTTACGAGTATGTTAAATTAAGTTCCT
The DNA here is from genome assembly GCA_945859575.2 of Herminia tarsipennalis. Taxonomy (NCBI): domain Eukaryota; kingdom Metazoa; phylum Arthropoda; class Insecta; order Lepidoptera; family Erebidae; genus Herminia; species Herminia tarsipennalis. The sequence continues at coordinate 17,358,176 of OX243840.2, forward strand.
TAAATTTCGTTTTATTTTAGATTACTAGGTACAAGTTTGTAAGCTTTGCTACTATTATTGAAGGTGCAATTCTGTGTATCGCGGCCGATTTAGCTGGGCACGATGCACGAAATTGCAGCTTTGAAATAATATAATATGCCTAGTCACTACATTACTGACATGTAAAATTCTTATCAAATAAACATCATAAATAATACATACTATAGATAGTTCCCACTTAATTTATCTCAAGTGGTAATATCAACGTGTATCTCAGTGCATCACTGCATCATTATTATGTAGTGTAACGTGAGCAACAGATACTTCAGTAGTTCAGCACAATTTAATGCTCAACATTGTAGTATATTAAATATATATATATATATCTAGATTTTATTGCTTTGAAAGTAGCAACAATGGTCTCGACCTTTTTCTTTTAAACAGTATCGGCAAAAATATTTAAAAAATCACCTATACTTATATATATTATACCTATACCTAATATTTATATATACTAATTTTAAACTCGTATTTTTTCAAGTGTATGTATATTTCATTGTAGTAGTTTTGACTGCCTCTGTGGCGCGGTGGGAGTGTGTCCGACTGAGACGCAAGTGGTCTTGGGTTCGATTCCCACACGGGACACCACTTTGTGTGATCCACAAATTGTTGTTTCGAGTCTAGGTGTACTTTGTGTCCGTGACTTGTATGTTTGTAAAGTCCCCCGCGATACAGGGCTCACCTACTGCGGAAGTCGTCTTTAAAAAAAAAGTAATGGCTAAATAACCCTATACTGAGCATGGTCGGCATGGCCTGGCAGGACCATTGACGTAGAGACCAGGACTGTACTTATCTTTTTCACCCTTTGCAGTCAATATTTACTTTTTAATTGAAAGCTATGGCATGGTCCAGGTCTATACGTCAAGAGGTAGGACTGCGACATAACCTCACAAAATTGACCACTCTCTAGAAAGAGACAACGCTACTTTGCGGACTATTGTCCTGTCAAAGGCCACACGAGTTTTTTCTCTCTTTCACGCTTAGCAGTCAATATTTACTTTTTAATTGAAAGGTGGTCCAGGGCTATACGTCAAGGGGTAGGACTGCGACATAACCTCACAAAATTGACCACTCTCTAGAAAGAGACAACGCTACTTTGCGAACAATACCTGTTTTTTCCGCACGAGTTTTTTCTCTCTTTCACGCTTTGCAGTCAATATTTACTTTTTAATTGAAAGGGATGGGTCTGGTCCATTGACGTATAGAATAGGACGAGGCCATAACCTTACAAAATTGACTACTCTCTAGAAAGAGACAACGCTGCTTTGTGGACAATACCTGTCCAAGGCCGCACGAGTTTTTCTCTCTTTCACGCTTTGCAGTCAATATTTTGTTTTTAATTGAAAGGGATGGCGCAGTCCTGGTCTCTACGTCAATAGTCTGGGAGAATTAGTACTTTGCGTGTAAGTCGGTGTTGTGAAAATAGCAGCAGACTGAGTTATCGTCAATTTTACAGCTCCGCATTTATCAAGAAATGATTTTTATGAGTCTTTGTGCAGTTAAAGTATAGACAAAGGCTCTCGTCTAGATTGCCATCAACTCAAAAATAAGAGGAAGAGGAGTGGAACTGTATGGTTTCATAGTGAAACTGAATTTTGAAACTGAATTTTTTTTATCCTCAAATTCATGGCAATGTTTTATGAAAATTTTACAATGAATAAGCTTATGTAGGTACCTACCTACTTGTAAGTATGTTAAAAACGGTGTATCATTCATAACTTCCCTGGTTCATAATATTAATAACAGCAATTTGACTAACGAATGACGTGCTTTTGTTGTTCACTCTATTTTCAAATGGAACACAAGAAAAACATTCGCTATTTAAAATACGTTAAAGTAATTAAAAATACATAAATTAATGTATTATATGTACCTAAAATAAAAAATATAATGGTATTTTTCTTATTAGTTTCAATACTCTTTTGTCACCGCTCTAGCCAGCGACAAATCTGGCGGAGTAATGCGATCATTGCTTCATCACCATAAAAATATATTCTCCCGCCATTTTATTTTGGTTTAAACGTTCTTTCGGAGTTGTAAAAATGGTGGAAAACTGACATGTCGCTATTTTTACAGCTCCGCGTTTAAAGTGTATAACAGTGTAAAATATACTTGAAATACGTGATAACTAGACGAGAACGAGACTTTGTGATTGAAAGAAGGAAACTATAAATACATTATACTTGAAACTGGCGTATGCACTTAATGTGCGAGCCATAATCTCCACCGATTAATATTGAAAGGAAGAGGAAAAAAAAAAACTTACTTTCATAGCTTACAATAAATACCGACATATGTTATCATTATAATAACAAATACCTATTTATTGTACATAGAATTTGGGAACTAGAAGAGAATATCATAAAAGCAAATGGCAACTGCAGTTTCACCCGGTTAGTATGAAACTCGCTTTTCGCTTCGCACATTTGCACAGTGCACAGATAGGGCCATTCCAGGAAAGATGCCCCACTTTTGGGAAATGCTTTATAATTTTAAAACTATTTATTTACTGTGTATTGTCGCTATGAATATAAGTATTTTAGTCTTTAATGTACCTGTATATGGATTTATGCCCCACCATGAAAATACCGGGTTAGGATAGATGCCTTATGGTATAAAATAAGTGAAAAACATGGGCATCTAATGTTGTATTTTTAATATAAATAAGATTTTTAATATGACGCGTGCAACCCTAATCAAATACGTCATATGTCCAGCAAAAAGTAACTTTTTGTGTAGTAGACTTGGTATGTTCTGATATGCACTGGAGCACTTACAGTGCTCCAGTGCATATCAGAACATACTGTGACTTCATTTTAGTATACAGCCAAGCCGTTCCTTTATAGTTAGTTAGCTATATTGGTTACTGTTTAATGGAAAGCAGTCTAGTGTACTCTATACAATCGCTATATAAAAGGACCTAAGGGTACCTTTAGGTGTAGGTATTACACATATCAATCTTAAGGTCTACTATGTTTTAATGTTAGGGGCCCCCTTCTAACTTATTTTCTAAAAATCGGGGCGACTATCCTTTTCGATATGGATAGATGCCCTTTTATTTTGGAAATAAACTAAATAATAAAGAATTATTATTGACATCTACATTTGTAGTTAATATCTGAATGGAATCAATTACTACTTAAAAAATTACACAGCGGTAAATACTCACGTCACTAAGATTCAAGTTTTGGTGAGGGTATAATCGCACACACAAGCAAAACGTATTTGCTCAGTGATGGTCTTCTGGCAATAAGGCGTGGGGTGTCCATCATCATCATCATCATCATCAGCCTATCGCAGTCCACTGCTGGACATAGGCCTCTCCAATTGCACGCCACTTTGTTCTATCTTCGGCTTCTCGCAACCAGCTCCTGCCAGCCGTTTTGCGTATATCATCACTCCACCTGGCTTGAGGGCGTCCTACACTACGTTTGCCGAGCCGCGGTCTCCACTCAAGACCGGGGGGCGTCCGTGCTTCTTAATTAAAATTTTAAATTAATTGATGCAATTTTGGACAGTACTTTTTTTTAAATATGGGGCACTTATTCCATGCAGCTCTATCCTGAAATGACCCTAGTTAGATCAAAATGTTTGCATGATATTTTGTTATGTATTATTAAAGTATAACTAAGTTTTGCTTTCTCTCCGTTTTGCCGCTGGTGATGCACAAGTAGCGGATGTTATTATTTTGAAATCATGAAATTACTTATTAGTATTCTTAAATGAGATATATTGGTCCCAATACACAGTTTAACCTCGTGTTTGTATTCTTTTTTTAGGATGCAATAAACTTATTATTAGGCTATTATATTAGCGACATAAGCTATAATTATACAAGTAACTACCTACACGGTAATGCCACTTTTCAATGAGGTCATCGTTCAAGAGTTAGCTACATTTGTATGAGCCATGAGCAGACATTTAGCGAGCTCTGCATACGGCCATTAGTCGATCTCATTCGCAGCTGCTTCCCTTGTAAATTGTTATAAAGTCGATAGATGGATACGGATATTATCTATTCTGTGAACTTACTACTAACTTATACCATCTTATTTCACCTTTAGATTAAATTTACCACCCAAAGTAATTATTATAATTATATTATTGCTAGCCCAGTTGTCCCACCGCTAGGCAAAGGTCTCCTGTCTGTCTGACCTGACTCTGTATATTACGTTTTCACCCATATACCGCTGAAGCGTTTTAGATGAAATTTGGTTTGAAGTTAGTTTGAGTCGGGACGGAAAAGGACATGGAATAGTTTTTATCACGATAACCGACCTTCGCACGGGCTGAGCTGCAATACTACAATTTATGCAACTTTCGGAGCGAAAAGTCGTAGTATTCCAATTTATAGAAATTATATGTACCCTATGTAACTCAGTATCTTATATCTTTAAACGAGCAATTCTGTATATAATCCTCTATACCTAATTAGTCCGGCCATAAATACTGTTACATAAAAAGTTTTCTTTTTACTTTGAATTCGGAACGAGTTTATTATTTTAAAAGTTCTTTCGATTTCGCGCCATTTCACATATTTTTTTCGTGTTCATTATTAAATTACAATATGGATTAGGGTGGGTGGGGTATGGTTAAAGACAATAGGATTGCGGTGATCGCCTTGAACAAAGTGGGTATGGAGCCATCGGTCATATTCCAGACACTTCAAAAGCTTGGTATCAGCGGTATGTTCGTATATCGCACTATCAACAGATACAACAACACTTCTTCTGTCAAAGACATAAAGCCTGTTAAAGCCAGAATTCGTCGAAATCCCATTCATTAGGTAGCAAAAATCTTATCGCGAGAAATGAAGATTCCCGCTAGGACTCTGTCGCGTATTATAAAACAAGGTCGGTACTTATCGTCGATATTCAGGACATGCCTTAATTCAATCTTTACAATTAAAGAGAGTGGATCGATCAAAACGCCTTCTGTCGCGATACGCAGGTGAAGGGCACAGAAATATCCTCTTACCGATGAAAACAAAATTCACGATTGAAGAGCAATAAGCTGCTCAAGTGGTCGGAAAGGTACAACGTGTCATCATCCTGCGTCAGTGATGGTTTGGTGGGGCGTGTCTTATCAAGGCGTCACAAAGATACATTTTTGTGAAAAAGGAGTGAAAACTTCAGCCAAAGTTTATCAAGAGACAGTCTTGGATCATGTTGTGAAACCTCTCAGCAATACACTTTTTAAAAATGTACCGTGGTCTTTCCAGCAGGACTCTGCACGTGGTCACAATGCACGAACTACCCAAGCCTGGCTTGAAACCAATGTTCCGGGCTTTATAAGAGCTGAAGACTGGCCTTCATCTAGCCCAGACCTCAACCGTTTAGACTACAAATTATGGTCAGTTTTAGAGGATATGAAAAACGAACTTAAACTTGCTCTAAACGACACGGCGATATTGAGTCTCTTAAAAAATGTCTGGAGCAAGCTGTGGCAAAATTTCCCATGGAAACAGTGCGTAAATCCATAGAATTTCAGGTCCGGATAAAATTATAGGCTATATATCATCGCGCTGCTTTCCTTAGGACCTAAGCAATGTGTCTTTATGACGTGGAAGCAAGTGAGAATAAGAAGCAAGCTTAAGCTAGAAAGCTTATAACATTAAAGATAGGTATTCAAATCTCATCAAAGTATTAAAATTCCTCATTTATTACCAACGAATGGATTCATCCATCCATTTGTATCATTCTCTCGGGGAGACAATAATGACTGTAAGCAACGGAAAGTTTTAAAAGCGCTTCTCTGTAATGGCGTGTTTCTGTTTCACCTCATTGACTTTAACGATGATGAGACAATTTCATTGCATTAACGCGCTTTACGTGCCTATGTTAATTATGCGACTTTTGTTAATTTGTCATTGTTCAACTTTGGATGCAGAATCGTGAACTTGGCCGCAAACTTATATCATCATTTTCAGCTCCGCGTAAAATATTATCTTTATTAGTTATTTTGTCTCTACTATGAAATATGTGTAAATTTGACAAGTTCAAGTTTTAGTACCTATAAGCGTATACCTAAACGAAACTTGATTAATGTCAATATAATAAGAAGACTGTAGATAAACTACTTATAGTAAATCTAGGTTTAACCGAAAATCGGTGACCCACGCGTTGATATTTAAACAATTTATCTAAGATGCTGTATCATATCATATTAGTAGTCTATGCATTGGCAATAGGCATAGGTCTTTAAGATAAATAGAGCGTTGTCGAATGGTCTAAAATTAGCCCAATTATATTAGCAATATTGTTATTCAATAATCGATCTGTAACTCAATTAACTCTCTCGTTGATAGAATTAGGATGACGTTGGAATTTCGGTGCTGATGTTATGCAACAGAATACTAATGTACAATTACCTGCATGACTCAACCAACTAAATGCAGACTGTTCTTTCTTCACATACGTACATCTTAAATTTTAATAGCTATCAGTAGATATCTCGCGAATTCCTTATTTTTAGCAAAATTCTTTTATAGTCAGCTTGCGGTTAGTTAAACCATAAAATTCAGATCTGGTGAGTTTCAAACTAATATTTACATTCAATGATTAATAGCATCATTGTTACGGAGTCGGGTATTCTGTTTAGCGAAAGGAAGGAGAACTGCGAGCTTACAGCTGTCGGTGTGATAGACTGGATGACTGGTTCTGTACTGGTCGGTTGGATTTACTCGCTTTTTAATAGCCAGACAAACAAAGCATGAAATGATTATGCAGTGGCGTTAAACTCGTAAGCCGGCTGCAGTGTATTCGCGCCTTCGTCTCGGGCTATACGCGCACACGCACTCGCGTCGACGGCCTCGTCTTGTAACCCTTGGAACCTCACTATTGAGTTACGATACTCAGAGTTTATGAGTGACAGGTGTGTACTTGCAACAATAATAAAAGTTCGCGAAATAAAATGTTACTGTCGAAAGCTTCGCGCGTTAAATTAAATGTTTATGTAGATGGACTGTTTTGTTAATTAGTATTTGTTTTGTGTTTTAGTATCGACGGCACAATGAATTTGAAGTTGAACAACGATGTGAAAAGTTCGATTAGCGGGGATAAGTCCCCTGAATCATTAGTGAAGGTAACGTACCTATAGAACTTAAAGTTTTTTAGTTAAGTGTTACTTTCAAGATTAGTTTTAATTGTATCGTAACGGCTTCGGCAGCGTTTGGAGAGTGATACAAATTTCGTTACAAATATGTGGCTTATCTTCACCTATAAAGGAAATTGTTTGAAACAAACTATTAGGTATTTATACTAAAACCATTTTAGTGGCCAAAAGATGGTTTTATAAACTGTTGCCCAATTTTGTCTAAATAATGTGTACCTATATTACGAAATTAATTCTAAGAAACGACGCTACACTTGTGTTACAGAATTGGCACAATATCTAAGGCATATTCGTTGAATTAGGTCAATACCATCTTCAGAAATGTATTTTAGTTGGTAAAAAGTGAGGCATTTATAAATACCTAGTATTCAATGTTTAGGTAATCGGAATGGATTGAGCTAGACTCAAACCATTCTGATCTACGCAAATTAAATTACAAATCACTCATTGCTTCTCCAAGTATCTTATGTGTTGGGTATTAATAAATTGTTCCTAAACCTTTGTGATTTACCTACATTAATTAAAAACTGTAAAGTATAGAAAAATATTATGAACATCCGGCTATTTAATCTCGAACCGCATTTATAACGTATAATATTTACTTGGTCTATGTGTGCTAACTGTGTGTACATCTGCAGTCATAAAGCTGCTAAAACAGTTTAATGAATGGACTTTACTATGGCTAGTAACACAATTTTGTAACGTGAAGCATGACGTTTACTGTTTGCGTCTTTTGTCAGACAAAACATAGCTTTGTTTGAAAACTCGCGATATATCGAAAGTCAGCTGTTATTCATTCCGCCCGTGTGGATGATGATAATGGTAATAGAAAATCCTTCTTTAAGCTTCAAGATACCTCCATTCCAAATTTTATCAAAATTGGCCTGGTAATTTCGAAGATATTTTCTACATTCAGATTAATTACTGAATGAACGCCTAAATATTGCGGGTTCGCTTTCAGCTCAAAGAGACTGAATGTACTGTATCCGTTATTTAAAAGGTGAGACAGAAATACAATTAATACGGTTAGGATAAAATTTTCAACAGATTATTAAATTGATTTTCAAATCAAAGTTCAATAAAATTTACTGTGGCTACTATGAATTCAACCAACAACAACATGCAACTATATTAAACTTAGTTTAAGATCCTATACTTGATTGAATATTTTTATAGCGATGTGTCGATTTCTTCTAAATTGTGAAACATTGAGGTAATTACTCTTTTTTCGTAAGAATATTTTATGAGATTCTGTGATGAAACACATACGAGGTACTAAATAATAACTCCTGAGAACACACGTATCGCTGTTGTGAAAAATAACTTTTAAGATAGTCCCAAAGGCATCGATAAATTTGAGTTGCCAGGTTTATTTTACTACTCTTTAAAAATGTAAACCTAATTTGTAGGGTACCTATATTTTTAAACTGTTTATATTCATAAGGTTATCGCTCTGTCTGGAAGCCATTATTTTAAAGTTATTACCCCCACGACTAAAATGTTATAGAATGAGGACATTGGTAGTTTTCAGGTAAATTTCAGGTTGGTGTTAAAGATTAAAAAAACTCAATTAGTCTACCGTTTACCCTGTAATTATAAATTTATTTCAATTATTCACAAAAGAGGTTACTTCTTTATTTTAGTAAGTATAATAGCTTTAGATAAAATCAACTTTCCTACGGGTATATTGTGTGTCTTATTTCGATAAACTAGCAAAGTTATTTGCTTAAATTGTAAATTATTAGTTTCTAATTATATTGAATAATGTTCTACAAAACCCTCCTTCTGAGTCGGGGCTTAAATAATGTTTTGAGTTTAACTTGTATCTGTGTATCCGTTTGTGGTATCGTAGCACCTTAGCACCCATATGCAGTGCCGACCCGAGGCTTGATTTAGGTTGGAGCGTGATCAAATTTTACGCCCCAATACTGGTCAAGTGTGAGTCGCGCGGTGCTCATGGTATTTAACATCCAAAGTCCTATGACGCCTGGAGCGGCCGCTCCGTTCAGCCTATAGCGACCCTGCCGATACGTATGAATGGATTTAAATCCTTTTTTTAGTTCTTGGTACCCGGCTTAAATGTACCTAATTAACTTTCTTCTGTTGTGCAATGTAGTTGAAATTAGATCGAAAGAGTGAGATTATCTTAAACTTTCAAAGAAAAAATAAATTATAAAAATAAAAAAACCCGCCTGCACAAAAAAGATGGAAACAAGATCCCCTACATAATTATATAATTTCATGCAGTCTGCAGTCAGATAAAAATAAATTATAAAAATAAAAAAAAACCTACAGTGACTGACTGCAGACTGCATGAAATTATATAATTATGTAGGGGATCTTGTTTCCATCTTTTTTGTGCAGGTAGGTTTTTTTTTATTTTTATAATTTATTTTTTTACTTAATACTTTTTAGTAGTTGTAGGATGTAACCGATGTAACAACTAACTTCTATCACAGCTATTGTCAGTATTGAAAATTGAGAAAAGAATAGTTGCTAACTAACTTTTTTGGTATTACAGTCATAATCATGTTATAACTTTTTGAAATGCTTGATGAGCTCTTTAATTTGATATCCATATCGCAGTATTGAAAACAACTTTTTTTTCACACCTCTTTATTTTGACATCTCACAGCCGCCATGTTTGTTTTTTTCAAACGTCTAACACTTGGGTGATCAAGACGAATCTAACGACGTCTTAATTGTATAAATCCGTTCAGTGGATTATGAGATATCAGGTAATAAAGAATATTACATACAAACAAGATACGCGCGAAAAACATAACCCTTCCTTACAGTCGGGTAAAAATAACAAATCTTGACCTACTAAACGTAATAAAATTGTCATACATAGTTGAATGAGTATCAGCTAATAATTAAACAATTAGAACGTAGTGTCATTGTCATTGATATGTCTAATCACAATTGACCGAGGTAGTTTCGCTACGAATAGAACATATTCTATTCCTAGCCAAAATCTAAAACGGTCAACTTTGATTCGTAGTTGTTATATAAAAAGACAAAGTGTTTAATTTTTTTTTTTATAACTTTAAGTAAGTCAATCAAGTACGACTGAATCATACTCGTGTAGTAGGTACATATTTCACAGTATAGATTTAGATTAGTTTAATCTAATCAAATACCTCGTGTAAAATCAATGCAACTGAAAGTAAAATGAAAATGGATTAATAAGAAACATCGTGCTACGAACGTGAACAAACGCCCACTTTCCTCATATGATTTCAGTTTAAAATCTATAACACCCGACGGCTCAAGATAAATGAATGCAGAACATAAGAATAATAACCCCTCTGGAAATAATCATTTATCACTGTTTACACCAAAATATAAGTGGAAAAGAGTAGGAAGCGAAACAAAATTTATATACCATGTAAGAGAAAAATGAGGGTTTTCGTGGCAGCTTAGGGAAATAGTAAAGGTCTGCATATATCACGGTGAGTTGGGTAATCGATAATAATTCGAATGTTTGCGTTGACCGGTTGTTACCGTATTTGTATTGATTGGGTAAAGAAAATTGGACTGAATTAACTTGCGTTAAAGGTAGAAAGTAATGTTTCCTATTTCATACTTGAAGCTTCTCTATTGTACTAGCAAACATGGGAATTTTGTTAATTAGTTTGTTCTTATTTGTGCGATAATTAACTTTAAGACTACTAGTTGATAATGTCTCTACATTCTAATAGATTTCGGCCACAGCGCCATTTACGTCCGGTCTCAATAATCTATCTGTCGATGACTTTGGCCGCTAGAAGTAGGATTTTGACATATTTTGTATGGAGCTTATGTCAAATATCTATCATGTAGTAGCCAAATCCATCGATAGATAGATTATTGAGACCGGCCGTTAGTGGGAATAAATGAAGATTACCCATCTACGTAGGAAGTATTGAGTATTATGACTTTACCCACACTCTTGTGTTTAACTATCATGCAAATGCCTTTAACTATCATGCAAAAATATAAAAAGTGCCCTCTCTATTAACTCATTCTTATATAGTTAGTCTTAGTGATTTAACACAATCAGAGCTCATTGCTTACCAAAGTCCTAGGGGTGTGATATTGTTTTTGAAAACAGTCACATCTAAACTAACAATAGTGACAGTAGCAACGTTTTTTTAACTTCCCTGATCTTTGTTACGCAGCCCGCGCTAACTAGCGCATGTGCGGTGCGCTCTAAGATTTCCTCCGCATGCGCGATACATTTCTAAGCGCAGCTCTCTATTAATCATTATGACAAGATTTTGACAGTTAAAAGCTCGGGCTTGCCGCGTAAACGAAAAAAAAGATAGTGAATAAGGACCCATTAGTCATTAATTTTTTAAATATTATCGGCAATGCGTATATATCGAAAATAGCTGTCACTCCACTTGGATCCACAACTAAAATTCAGATAATTAAGTAATGACTTGCTTATGATAGCATAAACATTATAACTTTTCGACATCCTGGTGGACGTCCAGCTTTACAAAAGCTAGAAGTTAGTGTACATTGAGTGATTTACTGAGTTAGCGACACTATCCGTCAGACTCTCGAGGGAGCACGTTAAGCCGTCTGTCCGCGTCACTGTTAGATGTGGACGCTTGAGCGCTTTAAGGCGTTGACAATCGCTATGATGCTTATAGTATGTATATAAAGAAAGAGTTATAGATATAGTGTACAGCGTCAGCAGTTTTGTAATGATTTTTCACGCCCGTGACTTTGTTCGTGCAGTAATTATAATAGTTATAGGCTCCTATATAGCCATGGGGTGCGGTTAAATAGGTTGGATAGATATAGGACAGTAGGTTGTTTTTTCAACATTTTCACAATTTCAAGAGGTATTGTGCTGCACTCTGTTTTATATTCCTAATATACTAGGTACCTAATTAACGGCCTTCAGACTGAACAGGGGCATAATTGCACTTTTGAATCAACTCGATACGAATGCGTCGTTTTTGTTGAGGTTATGATAGTTCCGTCCCACATAATAATTTTTAAATTCGTTTAAAATAGTTTTAGAAATTATATACCTTGCTTTGCCTTAAGAATGCCTGTTAAGTGTCAACCCCTTAAGGAGTAGTAAACAATGAGGGACTCACAAACGGAAGCTTATAATTCCTTTGTGGTCAATGCGATCATGTCTGTTGGGTAGGTAGGTAGGTACTTCTGCGAACCTTGACGTTAAGGTTTAAACATGATTAACCTGCTTTCATCAGTGACTACGTAAACACCATTAACGTTATGATTCTGCGCAATGAAAGAAGAAAAAAGAAAAATACATGATTGGAAATATTTAGGCTCGGAGGAAAACAAAAACGCAAAATGTGTTTTGAAATTTTGAATGTATATTTATCTGAGTTATAATATTCGTCTTAATTTCAAATACAGTCGTCGGTTTTCAATTGCGTTTATACTCCATTGTAATTAATTAAACCATTGACATCTATAAACACGTGTGACTTAGGTATCTTCCAAATGTTATATTCCTTTATTGAATGCCTCAGAATAGCATGAGAACTTGATCGAAATGGAATATACCGATGCTATTCTTTTTTGCAGGATGAGCAGACTTCCAAGCGGCAACGAGAGGTACGTCAGTACCGCATGAAATTTTAAAACAATCTGTTAACTTGCCTCACTATTCGGTGTCAATAACATTTCAAATTCAGTTAATCGTGTCGTTTGAGTTCTTGTTCTCAATTACCTCACTCTTTCTATTTCACATCTAAGCACTTAACCATTTTGATCACCATTATCAGTACTGCACCAGTATCAGCGATTTTGCTCCTGCGTCGATACTTCTTCTCGTTATCAGTTCAAAATCGGCAAAAGAAAATAGCGTGAGAAAAAAGGAATATTCTAGAATAAAAAAATCGAAGACATATAAAACCCACCAATTTGTACTAGGTCTATACAATGTTTTACGTCACAGACTCTCTGTCAAAGAAGATACCTGTGTCTAATACTCGGTATCTGGAGCTCGAAAGGTCAGCCTGGACTTGCGATTTAGCTAGTACGTAGGTCACTCGATAGGTTTTGAGATGCTCGTAATTTAAAAGCTGAACGCATCTGTAATAAATATTTTTAAAAAGCAAATTAATTTCAAAATAAAACGCATGTGCCAGGTGGCTGGTTTTAAAAAAAATAATGATGTTCCAGTCATTTTACTTAGACGGTTTCCGCGTTTTTCTCAGCAAGATAGCGCTTAACCGCGAATGTTTGCGTGCTATGATATTTTATGATTTTAAATTTAGTTTAACTTAAAAACTTAGTCTTCAACGATTACAATCAGCGTAAGGGGAGTCTGTCCCATCTTGAGTAACAGTTTTTATATGGGTCAGTGAATTTAAAACGGGTAAAACAAACCACGAAGATGACCATAGAAGTGGTCACTCACAAATGACGGTGCGAGAAGACCCGCGAATTACTTACTCCGACATCGAGAAGATTCATGGCGTTTGTTCGGGTAGCGTTCGTTTTCATCAACATCTTGGAGTTAGGAAGCCTTGTTGTCGTTGGATCCCGCGTTTGCTCTCGAAAACTGAAAAACAGGCCCGTGTGGATTGGTACCGCGAAATGTATCTTCGATTTGAAAACGGAACGACGAAACGTGCATTTATCATTTTAATCCGGGAAATAAGAGATAGTCGTCAGTATGGTTCTTTTCAGAAAGTTGCCATCAAAACTGCAAAGACCTTGTAACGTTGGTAAAAAAAATGATGATTCGTTTTTTTTCTCGCAGCGGGTATGTGAAGACAACAATGTTGGAAAATCATAGATCTGTTAACTCGGAATGGTATTCAACAGTAGCATTGCAGAAAGTTTAGTTATAGTCAGAAAGAGACCAAAGACTGAGCTTCGGGGAATCATGCTGCATCACGACAACGCTTCATCCACATACGTCCACCAGAACAAAGGCGTTTTTGAGGAATCCTTTTCGCAACCTTGCCCCATCTACACCGTACAGTCTTGATTTGGCTCCCTGTGATTATTTTTTGTTACCGATAATCAAGGAAAAAATAAAAGAGGTTATTTTTCGTGTGCCTAGTATTTCGTGTATTCAGACCTATCGGATCAAGACTGGCAAAATTGTTTTAATAGTTGGTTTAGGCACATTTTGAAAAAAATGTGAAATTAATATTGTTAATATCTTGTATAGTTTTTTCTTGTCTCAAAACTGATCATGATACCTACGTATATCACCGACCGCTGATGCCAAAAGTATCAAAATGTGCTATGGTCTATTCAGTGATCTCAAAAAGGACACTCTGTGTTGCATGGAATTTTACAAAATTTAAAAATAACAACACAAAATGTGAACTTGTATTTTTGTTGGAGACTTATATTGATGTATTTTTTTTCAGTCATGAGTTTACAAGTTTTGATACTAAACTGGTATGAAAGGGTATTCCATATTTAGTGAACAATACTGTCTGAATTCAGTATAATTGGTCGTTCCGCTTCCAAAATACCTACGACTTCGTCAACAATAAATCAAACCATACCAATGAAAGCGTTTGTTTATATGATTACACTTCTTAGAATTTCGAAGTTTATTCAACATTATAATCACACAGAATGGCATGTTGGTAATAAAACCTAATTACGTCTTGAAGTGATTCATATTACTTTACTTACGTTTTGACACCAACAAAAGTGCCTACGTACCTTCAATTTTCTCAAGCGTTACTTAACATGAATCAAAAACAATTAGTATTTCTGTCGCTAAGTTTCTCCTTAAAGTTTAATGAATCATAATTGAGTGGAGTTTTGCGTTCAGTTATTACCTAGTCTTTTAATTTCAAGAATGTAATAAAGGTGAAAATACAAAAAAAAATACTATGACCAGTTTTAGTATTTGTGCTATAAAAGTTGAGTACTTCAAAGCAGGAATTTATTCCATAACTTTAAGTTTTTTTTTATAAAAAGACGACTCCCGCAGTAGGGTACAAGCCCTGTGTCACGGGGGACTTTACAAACATACAAGTCACGAACACAAGTTTAACATGATCAATTATATATAGCTATTGTATGAAACTTTCTTCCCAACACTATTTAATTTTTTTCTAATATTGAAAACAATTGTTTCATTTTGGTACTTAAATAATAATAATAATAATATCTTGCGGCAACTCATACAACGATATCTAATCCCAAATATAACAGAGCATATTCTATGGAAACCAAACATCTGATAAACATACTCATAAATTTCTAAATACATACAAATTATAGATATATAACACCCAGATACAGAATAAACCATGGTGCTCAATACACAAAGTTTTATCCTGGGTGGGGATCGCACCCACGACCTCCAGCTTAGCAGTCAGGGTCACTAACCACGAGACCAACAGGCCAAGCGAATATGTTTGATAATGGTCAGAATACAGTAAATAAACCCGATGTTGAAACTTAGACGTTGCATTATGCCACGTACCGTTTCAATATCGGTGATTGAATCAACGCATTGATTGAGAGCTGATGCGGTTGAAGCCCGCAGGTGCCCGGGGACGCACTCAATCTAATAACTCACTAATATGGTTAGCTATCCGTGTCTATATCGGATCAAGTGGTTTATACAAGCCTTGACCGCTAAATATACATGCGCGTCAAAGGGGTCATGATAAGGCTTTTATTAACTTGTTTGATATCTTAATATAGATTATCTCTTCAAGTTTGCATGAAAATATTTAACGTTGATACGTTTATTTGTGTTTACAAAGTACTTTTGAAAGATACTCTCACTCAGGCATATAACATATGGCTAGGTTTAGGGTATGTAAAAATGTACCAAAAGCCTTAGTTCGTTTTAAGGCGTGGATAATAAAATTAAACTAAAAAGTCGTCACTGCCTAATTACTTGACACAGGCCGTAAAGTAGTTAGTTAACTTCTTTGTAGGTGGTGTAGGTAACCTACATTGGACAATATACTAATGTGCCCGGTAAAAAAATACTTAACATTAGTTTTTATAGTAAAGTTTTCCAGCACTATATCATAAGTAATTTACAATGAACCAATCACAGTGTCTGTTTACGTTAACTTTTAGCCAATCACTCTCATTGTCTACCTATATTTTTATTCAAACAATACAATCTAGGTATAAGCAATAATATTACAATAGTGTTTCAGCATCTTTATAGATATGAATTTAATAGTTTGCTATAACTATAAAATTTATGTTTGTTTGACCGGGTGGTCTTTTATTTTATATTTTTACTACTATTTTTAAATCACTAAAGAAAAACGGCATGTTAGGATTAAATGGAGATAAACATGATAGATAAACTAAGTTATGCTTGCAAAAACAATCTTGAAATATTCTCTATGATTGTTTCGCAGGAAAATCGTCGACAGGTGCACAGGGGTAATGATATCATCACATACAAGATGTATGGTGCCGCTTTTATTGAAGTGTCAGTATAAATTATAACCACACCTACTTACCGCATTTAGTCAGGCGTATGTTACTGACCTGTTACTATTTTTAAATACCATTGTTGCCAAGGATTTATTGTTTTTACCTCGGTTTAGTTTCGTCACTAGTATCTCAATTTAACCCGTATGTTCGCACATCGCACCAACCAAATTGAACTTAAAGATCCGTTGGAAAGTTTCAGAGTGAGAATGGATTCACAACGGACGTCAGCACATCACTCGTGATTAATGCAATCGTAGTAAACAGTACACATTTCAACAGATACTAACAACGGAACGGTTTATTTTTTGTTAAAAGTTATTTTTCGTTTAAGTTTAATTTAAAAATCGTTTGTTCAGTGATCGCAGCAACATCAGAAGTTAAGGTTTGAGTTGAGTTAGATTGAATTATAAACTTTTTGGACCACAGAAATTGTAACAACGAACGTGGAATCCTAACAAGGCGTAAAGCTGGGCTCGGTGGGTTGCGTCCGTAGGCGTTTGCGGGGGCTCACAGCCTCACACCCACGCCCGAGAATGACGATTTGATTATATGGGAATAGGTTCAACCGCATATCTTCCCTGAGATTGTGGTGGTTGGTTAGACATCTGCAATAAACATAGGATATCTTAGTTTCTGTATCAGTTTTGATTCTTAGTTATAGTAATGAATGGCCCCTTTTTTATTGCTGCAGGCGTCGGATTCCGTTAAAGTACAGGACCAACAAATCGAGGCAAGCAATCAAATTGAATAAAAATATTTATTTACACGAATGTACGTTTATAATAATAGTCTTAAATTAGGTAAATAGGTATTTTGCCTCAATCATATTCTGTCCATTAGACCATGTTATAATTTTATTTTATGTAGGAACCTACGTGTAGTCCTCGAGCCTTGACACTAAAACTTTCGATATCATATGCAAAATTAAATACTATCGTGCTGTGTATCTATTAACAGCCAAAAGTAATTTCCGCGTCCTTCTCCTAGTCCAATACAATTACGTTAAGACGGTATCTATTCTGGGGGGGGTTAGACAATGTACATTCGTTCCGTGGCGCAATTCATAACGCCGTACTAATAGATTGCAAAAAAAAAAATATGTCTATGGTCTCCACCGCAAACTTCTAATTCTATGCTATAATTCTTTTGCAATAACGACATCGCTTTTCGAATGTGACTTTGTTTAGACCCCTCATTCGAGTAGGTACCTTACCTATAAGCTGCTTCACGCAGCTCCATATGCGATACTATCTACTTTCCCCAGCTACAAGCTACTTCCTTTTCATGAAATTCATAGAAGCAAATTCATTACATATTAGGCGCGTTAAAAAAATCTTTAGTCTTATAATATTATTCCGAATAAGACTAATAACATATTAAGCTTTTCAACCACAAAAGTTATAGTATTTCATGAAACAATAGTTGATATTTCCAATTTTCTAATTCTTTGACGACAATTTTCTCAAACTTTTTTTCATGTATAGATTTAACCTGAAATATATTTTGTAATACAGGAGGAACGTCGTCGCACTGGACGGTACATAGCCATCTTGGTTGGCATATCGTTGTTCATCCTGGCACTCTACCACGCTTGGGTACGAAGGATCCCAGTCGTTGCCAGTCTGGTGGTGCCCGCTCTGATCATGTTCGTCTATGTCGCCTGGGTGCTGTATACTGCCTCTAGAGATAAACATAAGGTAAACTATCATTAATATTACAGTGGTAAGAGTGTTTCACTTCGGTATTCTAGGCATTTAGTTGAATCAAATCGATTAAATATTAGATACCGCCGCCGCTTTAGAATTTGTGTTAGGTACGTATTAAAATTGCATATGCGAACTTACACTCGCTTTGTTTGTTCAATTAACAGTTACAAGAATTTGAATTCCTTTACTGTTTTAATAAATAACTTCTTACAGATTTGCTAACTTTTGTACTCTTGCTTTTGAATTCTCAAACGCTACTGAATTGTAAGACATCCTTTAGATTGCTGACACTGTAATTTTAAAGTGAATTGTAGAAACAGAAATACTTAGAAAATGTCGTAATGTATCTAAAAAACATATAAAGAGGTTAATATTTGATTTAAATGTGAGTGGAAGTGCAAGAAAGCTACGTAAAAACCTTTATTCACTCTTTATGATAATATTTAATTATCTTTGCAAAAGTGTAATCATTTTTGTATTTCATTAAACCAGTCTGATAACAGACAACATCGCAAGCTGTATTCATTTATTTAAATTAATGAATTCGTTAAAGTGTTCGTTAGTGCAAAAATATTTTACTGTAATGATTTTCTGCGAATATAAAAACAGCTTTCATTTACATTTTTATCGTCATGATAAGAAACATAAAGCTTTGTTAAATGCTACTAAATTATTAATTATGTTTTAATAGATATACTTTGGCTGAGGCATAGGCTTAATTTAGGTATAAGCGTTCTTTCAACCTATGCAGAAATACAATACAATACTTGAAACTGAAAGTTATCATTTTTATTGTTAATTTAAAACAACTCACACCCTAGGTTGGCTTTTGTCGCGGGGGACTTTATTCAACATACATTTGACGGACATAAGGTACAATAATTTGTACCTATTCAGAACAAAAGTATAGGGGCTCACAAAATTTGTCTAATGTGAGAATCGAACTCACAACTTCTTACGCAGTGGTCGTACGTACTCCCATTGAGCCACTGAGGTAGTCAACATTTCTTTTTAACAACATTTTAGTTAAGCTGTAGAAATAAATCGTAGTTTCTCGAAATATGTCTAGATATCCAAAGGATTTACGTCACGGATGACGTCATGAGTTATGTGATGCATTTAAGGTGACTGGTAGATTTATAAAGCATGCGACATGTTTACGAAAGCAGGAAACACTGTCGGTTCCCGGGTCACCACTCCGCAACATTATTCAACTTGTTTGTGAACACACTCAGACATGACAACCACGTTCTCTCATAAAATGAAATTTCAGCATTGAAATCCGTGCTTTTGTGGGTAAATGGATTGCTGACAGACGGTATCATATTAAAAATGCTCATAGTTTGAATAGTTACGAGTGTTCTCAGTTTGTTGTACCTAGCACCTACTTGTTTGACGATGTGGTGAAACAGTAATTACTTTTTGTGATGAATGTGAGTCTAAAACTTTTACTTACTCATCGTATGTAGTTTTTGTGACGAGACGAGTATACATGTTAATAGTATACTTGTAAATAATTTCTAGCATAACCTAAAAAACGTGCTACCGCAGAATGTTTTTAGTGATCATTTTCAACCTTTGAGATAATTTTGGTTAGGTATTTTCATACTTATCGTATGTAGTTTTTGTGACGACACGAGTATACATGTTATTAGTATACTTGGAAATAATGTCTAGCATAACCTAAAAAACGTGCTACCGCAGAATGTTTTTAGTGATCATTTTCAACCTTTGAGAATTTTGGTTAGGTATTTTCATACTTCATCAAGTGCGGAATTTTGTAACCTCATAAAAAAGTTAAGTTTAATTGCGATGACTCGCTTTTCAATTTCATTACGACACGTTCAGTCGAAAATAGTCAGATTTAAGTTTCATGACGTCACCGCTTTTATTAAAAACACAACATCAAAGTAGTACTACCACGAGGTACAGTGGGCAGTTAATGATGTCTGAATCACTGGCGGTCTGCTCATTTATATAAACGTAAACATCTGCGTTAACGTTAGCGTTCCACCGATTGATGCTGCTTTGACAGCGTGTTTACAAAACGGGGTGTGAACGTTTATTAAATTGTGAATCAGCCGTGAAAGAAAGAAATAATTGATGCGCTATAAACAAATAAAATGACTATCATTAGATTCGAAGGAAAGGAATACGTAAGTAGTATGTATAAACTTTTCGATTTAATTTTAGACATTTGAATCACTTTTTCGCGTAAAGTTATAAACTGTTACAAGACTAGTCGTAACCATTGATCATGATCAATACTTTACGAGTATTTACGTCTGCTTTGCGTTACACCCGTTGGGTTTTGTAAAAGGCGTTTGGCAATACTTCGCATTTGAAATCTAACTTAAATTGTGGATTGTAGCTACCAGCTTTCGGAATAAGAGAGATTTTACTTACAATCAAAACCTATATCAAAATATAACTATTAAATATTGATTATCCAAAACAACAAAAACGCTTTCTTTATACAAAATAAATATTGTGACATTGTAAAGTTCTATAACAGAGCTAAACAGAATCAGAAATCAGAATTTACATTTTATATTTAATCATTCTTTACCAATACTTTGGCCAATATTGAGGCACATATAATTTTTACCTTTCTTGTAAGTAGATGCTTCTATTAAATTGTACCCACTAAGGCTGATTATATTTTATCTCATGTTCAAATTTTTATTTATTTTAATTTGCATCATTTCTCTAACTCGGTGTATAGTATATTAGTGGTAGCACCTTACCCCCATATTAAGTTTATAAACATTGAATAATGAATTTTGAATTTTGAGACCAATATGTTCTTGAAATAGGTAGGTAGGTATATGAGGTATGTTTATCAAAATATTATTTATAACAAACTTATAGAAATCTAATAATAATAATATATCTAAAAATATCTTGGGACAACTCACACAATGCTATCTGATCCCAAACTAAGCAGAGCTTGAACTATGGAAACCCGACAACTGATAAACATACTTATATATTTTTAATACATACATATTATAACACAGACATAGAATAAACAATCGTGCTTTTTTTAAGCTTAGTTTTATCCAGGGTGGGGATCGAACCCACGACCTCCGGCTCAGCAGTTAGGGTCACTAACTACTAGACCAACAGGCGAGTCGATGATGTAGGTATATGAATTCACTATTGCAAGGATATATAGATATATATCGGTCCATCTAAATAAAACACTCTCAATCTTGTGAGTATACCTAATAGTGATAAGCTTTAGTTTCAGGTATGGTTCCAATGTGACCGACGGACTACTTTTAATTAAAATCGCGACAAAATTAAATTGAAATTAGAAATTACCCTGTATATTACAAGGTTCACATAAATCTGTATGTTTAGTAACATAAAAAGATACATTATCCGTGTCTCATTGAAGATAAAAACGATGTTCAATTTATATTATCCTCACTTGTATGTTACAACAACAGTTATAATATTGTACACGACGAACAAAAACACAAAGCCTTCTTAAGCCATGATCTCCTATGTTTAGTCTGCAGCCAAGAATAACAATGATAGCATCCAAAATTTTCTTGATACTTTGCAAGTAATTGAGATCTGAGATGGTATATTTCTTTAGCACTATAACATTTTTGATAGCCTCAAATACCTTTCAAAATTTATTCTTCCCGAATTTCTTTAAATATTTTGAACGTATCAGTTTTTAAACTATCTGCTTAGTACAGGATGAGCTTTTAAGAAGTGTAGTTTATTTAACTACTTCATATTTGCTGAAATAAAAATCGGACTTGTTTAACTTTCAATATTTGTTTATAGAACTTTATTGCCATTTCGGCAGTATGATGACGTCAGACATGTTAAGTGCATAATCAGCTATTTAAAATTATTTTGTTTTCTTGTGTTTTTTAGAAGTCTAGTTAGTTTTGTGGTCGAATTCAAAATGTTATTCAGCATAGAACGATTTTTATGCTAACTTGTTTATGCTAAGTTTTAACTGCCTCTGTGGCGCGGTGGAAGTGTATCCGACTGCTACGCAAGAGGTCGTTGGTTCGATCCCCACCCAGGATAATACTTTGTGTGATAAGCACGATGGTTTATTATGTGTCTGGGTGTTATTTATCTATAATATGTATGTATTTAGAAATACATAAGTATGTTTATCAGTTGTCTGATTTCATTTCATTGGGATCAGATAGCGTTGTGTGAGTTGTCCCAAATAATTTATTTATTATTTTACTTGAAGAACCTACTTTAAAAGGCAATGTTTGTATGTAGTTTACTTGTTAGGGAAAGATGATAATGCAAATATCGATTCAAATAAATAACTGAAATTACAATTAGGTACAAAAAAGACCAATTAATTGTAGACACAAAGAGGTATGACGTCAGTATGCTGACGATAAAAATTAATAACGCGCGTGCGAATTACCTCAACCTCTAACTTTACAATAATGTTTTGGTACATCACTCAATAACGGATATGCTAACACTTTGACAGCGCTAGTTAAAGTTTTGCAGACTTCGGTACGTTGATGGGCTGAAAGATCCGAAGTTTATTTACCTCCAGAATATGTTGTTTATGAAACTTAGAATATAATAACTCAGCAAGGTTAGATCAACAAAGTCAAGAGCAACGTTCAACTCCGCTTTGTAAAATGAAATGCCAATAAATTTGCAATCTAGCTGACTAAATTTACTAGATAAGCTGTGTAGTGTAAAATAATTAGGAGCATAAATACACTCCTCTGCATAATAAACTAAATTCAAACATTATATTTGAAATGGTTGATTTATCACATTTGATCGTCATAATGGTTCATTATTCTGCTAAAAATAATGACTACTTTAACATAGAGTTTTTACTGCGCACAGATGGCCGATAAATTCTCCAAAGTCAATTTATTTAACTTTATCTAAACTTAGTTGAAATATTAGTCATTATCGTAATATCAATTTCAATAAATCCGCCAGGTGAGTGTTAAAGACAAGACGATTAACAGGCGGTAGTAATAAAATATCCGAGTACGGAATTCATTCTGTAAATAAACTTTTATTAGCTTGTTAGTATTTCAGCGAGCGCGTGGCAAAAAAGATCACCTACAGTGTAACAATTTTCCCGCATAAATCAGGAGGCTAAACGAACGGTTTTATTGTAAACGTGACTGGAACTTAGAGTATGGCAGTTTGGATCGCCGTCGTAAGTCACGGATCAGATATTGGCTTCGGTCCAGGTGGAATAGTGACCAGTACTAATCGTTTCCGCGGTCATTTGTTGACCACACACTGGCGTGGATATGAGTGTCATTTGAAAGTTTAAGCTATTTGCATATTGGTTGGTATTGTAAAATCTTTATCAATAAAATTGTAGCTTAAATCCAACAACCCGCGGGTTACTCTATACATTTACTAGATATAATTTTAATTTGAAAGAAAAATAAAGCTGTAGTTACGTTACGTACCAATTATTTCGAATAATTGTATCTCGGACTAAGCTACGAGTAAGTACGTAACCTTGTGTTTAAATTAAGTAAATCTTTCTTCCTTTCTAAATATGACCCTTGCGCTTCCTACTTATCACTCGTTCATCATCAATCAATTATTCCTCCATAATAAAAATTATAAAAAAAATATTCACTTAGGAAGCAAAATATTACACTTTTGAACAGTCGATTCTACATGTACATGTAGTGCCTGTTTGCAAACAATAGGTAAAGCCGGAGAAAAGAACAAGACAAGAACCTCCATCAAATCCACTACTATAGACGAATAAAAAACTACTTCAATGTACTTTATTGAAGATTCGTAATTACGAACGAAACATTAAATGTATAGTTACTTAGATCTATTTTGTAGACAAATTAAAGACTACAGAGAAAAAAAACAAGGGAAGCAAATATTACTTACCGATATATTTGTCTTGATTCTTTTGCAATCAAACGTGTTTATCAGACCTTTGTGTAGTACCCAACAGTTAGCCTATAGAAATGATTGTGAATAATAAATGAATATAGAAGATTTAGCCTCTTTAGTCTAGGGAGTTTCAAAAGTGGTTCTAATCACCCTCAATACGCTAGAGATTTGATTCACAAAACAGTTCTAGATGTTTTTGGCTAAGTAGTACAGTATCATTTTTTGTTATCCTACAATCAATAGTGATTCAGATTTTATGAAAAACTAGCTGTCCCGCGCAACTTCGTATGCGTAAATTTTCCCCGTTTTTGCAACATTTCTCGTCGCTGCTTCGCTCCTATTAGTCGTTCCTCGATAAATGGGCTATCTAACAAAAAAAAGAATTATTAAAATCGGTCCAGTACTTTTTGAGTTTATTCGTTACATACAAAAATACAAATCTTTCCTCTTTATAATATTAGTGTAGATATACCTATTTAATTTACCGGATAACACAGGATAAAACACAAACAGACAGACAGAGAGATAGAGAAACGCTAAGTTTTAAAATACGTACCGACATAGATAGAAACATTTTGACGTGTACCTAGAGCTTTTGACGCTGTATAAACATTTTCAATGTTTAGTTCAGTTCGACATTAGACTTTGTTCGTAAGCAATTACGAAAACAAGAGAAACAATATCACGTTTTGTATGTAAATGTCTTCTGTAATGGATTTTCAGTACATCTTCATCTACAAATATAACAAAGAGGAAAGATTTAATTGGTTGTTTGTATTGAATAGGCTCCGAAACTACTAGGCGGATTTGAAAAATTATTTCATCGTTGTGAAGCTACACTAACCCCGGGTGACATAGGCATATTTTTATCCCTGTGTTCCCACGGGAACGGGAATTACGCGGGTGAAACCGCGAAGCGTCCGCTAGTTAGTTATATAGCGGTTGTAGTCATGATTAACTTTAAAATCGGTAATTACCAGTACCGGATCCAGGATTGTTGTTGGGGGGGGGGGGGGGGGGTTGCACTATTCACACGATTGCAATTGGCGAATTGTGAATGGTTGGTAATGACCAGTGGTGGATTCAGATCCGCAACTGGTAATTGCCAACATCCCACTATTCACTATGAGTTCTTAATAGCGAATTTTCCGTTTTTGTTTTTCATTGTATTTTCAACATGGAATATAAGAAACCACAATTCCCATAGTTTAACTACCCGCATTTAGCTAGTGTTTACGATAATACCTACATTAACGAATTCTTCTCTTAACATTCTAGAGGAAAACCAGTCTTAATGATAAATGGAGCAAATTATGTTGTAGACAGTCATGCTTTTTGTAAGGGCAAGATTTGGTTTTGCTAACACGCACTATATTGGTCCCCGAGCGGATGATAGATGCGTTTCTATTGTATTATTTATGTTTGCATTTGAAATTTCAGTTTCGCTTGTTCGACTTGGAGGGTGGGGAAGGCTCGACACCTGAGCCCGAAGGCGATATCGTACACATATCGGAACTGACACAAGGCAACGTTGAAATATCAGTAGTTTCATCCAAGGAAGGATCTAATTTAAACTCCCCAGAGGAACACAACTGGACCGAAATATCTTCGGCATTACTCAAAGACAAGAATGTCAGAACTGAGAACAACTTTACTTTGCCAATAATATTAGTCAACGACAAACCACCCGAGGACTTGGACCAGAAATGGTTGAAAATCGTTGAAGTGTCAAATAGTGAAAGATTAAAATGTTTTTATACTAGAAGGAAATTCAAACGGAGATTTTGCAGAAGCCGAAGGAATGCGGTTTTTAAAAGATCTTACTCTATTGCATGAAATATTAAGATGTTGATTAATGAACACTTTATATTTATTGTACTGTGATTTATAAATATACGTGACCGTCTACATAAATTATAATAATGTACTTTTTAACGTTTGTAGGTAGTTCTTCAAACCCACGTCAAGTAAATAAAGGACACAAGATACAGAATGTCCCAAAACTATGCCACACGGAGGGAAAGCTTAAATTTTATAAAGATAGCACAATTTACTCAAAGAAGACTTCATTTTTATTTTAAAAATAAATCGAACTGCATTTAAAGTTTTTTTAATGCCTAATGTGAAAAAGCACCATCTTGTATTTTTATGTCACCAATCAAAAAGGTCACAAAGGGTCAGTCGTGGGGATAATTTTTTTCTAAATAACATTGTATCTTAAATAAAGAAAAAGCTTTGAAATTTTTCATTTAATAAATAACCCTGTGGGTGTCGTCCAGGCGACTAAGGGATTTCACACCGGAGGACGGTACTGCAGCGTCCTATGCGTACTATAAAACTTTACTACGACCGCCAACTCGCTCCCCAAGCGTGGCGATTATGGAAATCACCCCAGGATCTACAATAATAAGTAGGTTCTACTGGGAAGACCCGTGCCCAGCAGTGGGACAGTATAGGGGTTGATATAGTATAATAAAATACAATTTGTATAGTTCAGTTGTAATCAAGACACTAGTTGGGCTATTGTATTTTTTTGCAGTGTTGCTGTGCTTCTATGTAAGATGATTTTAAGTTGCAAACTGAACTTAAACGTATTGTTTAAAATATGAATTACGCAAATATTAGTAAATCGACAAATAGTGATATTACAGGCGTGCTATCTAATTTGCGCTTTAAGTATGTGTAAAGTTAAATTTGTTGTAGGTTGCAGTTCGGTGTAATTATTTTAACTTAAATGTTATATTTTATAGTTTTCCTTACATTTAAGATACTATGTTATGTAGAAAAAAACCTCCTAATGATTGACCCTTTCGATTGGTATCGTCAAAATACAGAGTATTTCTTTTATCATATTTTACGGGTTCGATTTCCGGTCCACACTGGCGATTACTTAAAAAACTTTGAATGTATTTCGAATTATTTTTAAAATCAAAATGAAGTCTTCATTAAAAATTAACTTCAATATTAAAGGTACTTTCCCACCGTGTGGCATGAAGTTAGGACATTCTGTATATCTTCAAGAAAGGGAAATGTATTCCTTTTGCATGATATTGTAAGTGTAATAAAATTGAACTGTAATTATTATTTATACAGTCGAATAGAGTGTGTTAACATTCCCACTGTAATATTATTGTGTTACGAGTAAAATCCATGGAGCCTATTTAGTTTTTTTTTCTTGTTTTGTGTTTATTGACTCTATAATTTGTATCCCTCTTACAGGACTATATTATACACGCGGCTTTGTCCATGTTAGTGTTGAAAGACTCAGTTAGCCGTCGAATTTTCAAAAACTTTCATCAGCTCTTTACTTAAGGAAGTGATGTAAAACATTTCAAGCTTCTAGACCCAACGGCTAATCAGTTATTAAATCAATAGGTCAGTCAGTTTCTATTTTTGTAGATCTAATTTGATTTGAGTTTGTATCCTATCCCTCTATGAATAATACTTTTGTTTAATAAGCGAATGTTTTGTCTTCTTCTATTCTATTTACAAAACGGAATGAATAACAAAGACAAAACATTCTCAAGTAAAAATGCTGTTACTAAAGTACTTATCATGAACAAGCGGCTAGATTCAATCTGACTGCAATGCGTATTCTGTGAAGTATGATGTTGAAGCAGTGCAATTATTAATCTTAAGAGATACAACGTTAATTCTTGCTTGCTCATCAAACAGTCATCATTATAGATACATAAGATTGTAGTGAAATATAAGTTGCTTCAAGCTGCTCAATAGAATGTTGGATTGATTAATATAGAACAATCTGGAACTCTTTCCATTCTGGACAAGGGGTTTGATTAATAGAGTACTTTTCTTTTATAAAAAGACGACTCCCGCAGTAGGGTACAAGCCCTGTGTCGCGGGGAACTTTACAAACATACAAGTCACAGACACAAAGTACATCCAGACTCAGAACAACAATTTGTGGATCACACAAAGTGGTGTCCCGTGTGGGCATCGAACCCTCTTGCGTAGCAGTCGGACACACTCTCACCGCGCCACAGATACAACAATCTGGAACTCTTTCTATTTTGGATGGATGGAATGGAAACCATTTATTATACGAGAAGTACGCCACCACCATCGGTGCAACCTGGTCGAAACAAAATTTTATGGTAAATAATGCGCGTTAATTCCGCCCGCACCTATATAAAATAGTTATGATCATGCAACGCAAAAGTCTAAATGTTAATAAATATGTAAACCGTCAACAGGTGGTGGTGTTTTCGTTACCCTGGTTACAATTAAATCCAACTAAGTTTTAGTTTGTTTTGTTGAAATAATAAATAGATAGTAACATTTTGTTTATAAACATAACTAGTGTTACAGTACAATATCTTTGTGCTGTATCTACAATCTCTACAATCTACATCACAAACTTATGTTCCTTATCGCACGTTCAGTATCTATTAAATGTTTTTACTATCTGTTATCAACACGAAGTCGTTAGTATATAAGATGCACCTTTAGATAATTATAACCAGACTATACTACATCTTTTGTCTCATTTATACCTAATCATATACTGCCAAGAAGTTTGGCAAATTGGTGACCCCGACGAACGAATACGCAGCAAGAAACATGGCACAATCACCGTGCAAGGCGAACATAAATCAGCAAGGAACACTTGAAGTAGCTGCTGGCACCTCGGTTTTATCCCGCATTCCGGAATTTTGGAAAGACCAACCAAGATTATGGTTCACGCAACTAGAAGCCATATTAGCACCACAGAAGCAAGGAGACGAATACAAATACTGTACAGTAATAGCAAAGTTATCCAAGGAAGAAATACTACAGGTTAGTGACCTAATCACTTCACCACCGACTACAGATAAATACAAAAACATCAAGGAACGTTTAATTGATTGTTACGAAGAAACAGAACAGCGACAGTTTCAAAAATTAATATCAGAGACAGAACTCGGTGATCAAAAACCTTCGCAGTTATTACGTCAAATGCGAGTCCTCGGGAGAGGAAAAATCAGTGACGAAACAATTAAACTACTATGGTTCAGGCTTTTACCAACATCAGTTACTACGGTTCTAGCAGTTACGGAAGACATGGAAATTGACAAACTGAGCCAAATTGCAGACAAAATAATAATGAATTCAAAAGTAACCGAAATATCAGCTGTTAGCAACGACACTTCAAACGACAACAATACAGCATGCATTTTAGCCCAGCTAGCAAAATTACAGATAGATATTGACGCAATTCAGCAAGGTCAATATGGCTATCGACCCAACACGCACAATCATTTCAAGAAACGTCAACAATTCCCGATTATGAGGCCGAGAACAAACTATAGAGGAGCAAATCAATTTTGTTACTACCACGAAAGATTCGGAAAATATGCAAAGAACTGCATTAAACCATGCGGTTGGAAACCAATGACTTACGTACGGAACCAGGGAAACGAATAAGAGCACAGACAACGGCGAAACTCTGTGCAATCCACCCATCCAATCGCCTCACCATTACCGACCGAAAAAGTGGTATGAAGTTTTTGATTGACACGGGCGCAAATATTTCAGTCATTAGCAAGCAACAGAGACATTCAATTTTACAA
The DNA here is from genome assembly GCA_945859575.2 of Herminia tarsipennalis. Taxonomy (NCBI): domain Eukaryota; kingdom Metazoa; phylum Arthropoda; class Insecta; order Lepidoptera; family Erebidae; genus Herminia; species Herminia tarsipennalis. The sequence goes on from OX243840.2 coordinate 17,387,925, forward strand.
AATGAACAATACACACTATACGCTGCAAATGGGACTAAAATTAGGACTTACGGCGAGAAGACGCTTACCTTGAATTTAGGACTACAACGATGTTATAAATGGAATTTTGTAATCGCCGATGTTACACAACCAATAATTGGAGCAGATTTTCTAGAGCACTATAAACTATTAGTCGACATAGCAGGTCGCAAACTTATCGACAAAGTTACAGAGCTGACAACGCATGTAATTTCGGAAAAAGCGACACAACAAACAATTCGTACTATCGCAGTGGGAACGAATCCACGTATTACGCAACTTTTAAACAAATACGAAGACATCACGAAAGAGTCCTCTCTCCGCAATGCGCCCAAACATAAGATTGAACATCACATTATCACTACAGGACCACCCGTCGCAGCTCGGGCAAGACCATTACCTCCAGAAAAATACGACATAGCCAAAAAGGAATTTCAAAATATGATAGAACTCGGAATTTGCCGACCGTCAGATAGCCCATGGGCAAGCCCATTACATATGGTAAAAAAGAAAAATGGCGAGTGGAGGCCGTGCGGAGACTATCGAATGCTCAATAGCACGACAGTACCGGACAAATACCCACTACCAAGATTAACTGACTTTACATACATATTAGAAAATAAGAAGATACTAAGCAAGATAGATATACGTAAAGCATACCATTGTATTCCTGTTAAAGATATAGAAAAAACAGCCATCATCACACCTTTTGGACTTTTTGAGTACTTAAGAATGCCTTTCGGATTACGCAATGCGGCACAAACATTTCAACGATTCATGGATTCCTTATTCAGAGATTTAAACTACGTATTTATATTTGTAGACGACTGTCTCATTGCATCGGACAACGAAGATTTGCATTATCAGCATTTAGAAACGGTTTTCAAACGTTTACACGAGAATGGAATAACCATTAATCACGAAAAATGCGAATTTCTCAGAAGGGAAATAGATTTCTTAGGTTATCATATAACGAGCCAAGGAATACACCCTACCGAAGAAAATTACAAAGCAATCATGGAATTTCCCAAACCGAAAACAATTCAAGAATTAAGAAGATTTTTGGGCATGGTCAATTTCTACAGAAGTAATATTCCACGCGCAGCGGAAAATCAAAGAATTTTAAACGAATATCTACATGGTTCAAAAAAGAACGATAATTCACCTGTTCCTTGGACAACGGAAGCAGACAAAGCTTACGAAAAATGCAAGGAAAGCATGAAAAACGCAGTGTTAACAGCGCATCCTTCCCGCAACGCATCACTAGCGCTCATGACCGACGCTAGTGCTACTTGCGTTGGTGGAGTTTTACAACAAAAATCCGGACGCAATTGGGAACCATTAGGATTTTTTTCACAAAAATTGAGCGAAACTCAACAAAAATATTCTACGTTTGACAGAGAGCTGTTAGGAATATACATGGCCGTCAAACATTTTCACAGATTAATCGAGGGAAGAGAATTTACAATATTTACGGATCACCGACCTTTGACATACGCATTCTCCCAAAAACCATCATCAAACGATACACCGCGACGGGTCCGGCAGTTAGATTTCATTTCACAATACAGTACCAACATTCAACACATAAGCGGACGTGACAATATTACCGCCGATGCCTTATCTCGAATAGAGGAAATATACGTGCCATCACCTATCGATTACGCTGAATTGGAAAAATGTCAATCAACAGATAATGAACTAAGTAAATTACATGACAATAAAAGATTAAAATTCAAAAATATTACGCTTCCGGGTTCCACAATAAACATCACCTGCGACACATCTACTGGAAAAAGCCGCCCCTACTTACCAAAGCATTTTCGCAAACAAATTTTCGATACCATTCATGGTATGAGCCATCCAGGAAAAAGAACTACGAGAAAAATGATAACCCAAAGGTATTTATGGCCGTATATGAACAAAGATATCAATAATTGGTGTAGATCATGTATAGCCTGCCAAAAATCAAAAATACAACGACATACGATATCACCTCCTGGTACATTTATGACAGCGCAACGTTTTGAACATTTACATATTGACATCGTCGGACCACTTCCGATTTCACAAGGGAAGAGATATTTAATCACAATCATAGATCGTTGTACGTCATGGCCCGAAATATTTCCGGTAGAAGATATAACTGCAGAAACAGTAGCCAAGACACTTTTCGAAGGATGGATTACTCGTTTTGGATGTCCATTGCGCATTACTACGGATCAAGGCCGACAGTTTGAATCAAGAATATTTGAGTCACTCTCACAATTTTTGGGAATACATAAAATTAGGACAACACCTTATCATCCACAATCCAATGGAATGATAGAGAGATTTCATAGAACTTTAAAGGCGGCGTTAATGACAAGAGAATCCAACGAAAATTGGTTAAAAGAAATTCCAACAGTTTTACTCGGGTTGCGGAGTAGCTTGCGAGAAGACACAGGTTATAGTTCAGCAGAGATGACATATGGAACGCCAATACGACTCCCTGGAGGATTTTTTGAGTCATCAGCAGCACAATTATCAACGTACGAAGAGTTTGTAAAACAAATTCAAAAGGACATCACACAAATGACATCAATTCCGAAAAGAAAAAAACACAATCAAGCTATATTTGTGCATCCCGAACTCAAAGAATGCTCACACGTATTTGTTCGGTGTGATAGAATTAAGAAAGCCCTGACACCGCCGTATGAAGGACCCTACCCAGTAATTAGTAAAACAGATAAAACATTTTGCATTAGAATTAGGGATAAAGAGACAGTGATATCAATTGATAGATTGAAACCAGCTTTCATGATCAATGACGAATCAAACTACGTGCCAGATTCAAAGGATTGCGACAGGCATTCACACACGTACACTACACGATCGGGACGTAAAGTAAAGCCAGTAGTACGTCTATAAAAAATCGCTGATATAAGCAAGCTATTCGTATATATATTAACATAGATCTTAACATATACCATTAATTTACAACTAAGCGAACCAACTCCGTAACCTGATCCAGGAGGACTTACGGTGGACAAGAAATGTTGCAATGGGACAGATTATTTTAACAATCGGCGTGATCCTAATTTACGGCATAATGAAAACACTGGACAGAAGAATGAAGAGTTTAACGAAAAAAAAAAATAATAAACACTCGTGCAACAGCTGAGTCAAAATTACAGACGTCAGCAAATCACACCACAACAGGCGTCATCAAATTCCACCGCGTACAATAGCATTATTATTTATATACATCAGCAAATAACTAGTAAGGTCTAGGTCAAATTTATATTTTACAATATAAATTAATTATATGGTAATAGTGTTTACACACTATTACCATAAATTTTTTAAAGGGGGGTGTACTGTTACAGTACAATATCTTTGTGCTGTATCTACAATCTCTACAATCTACATCACAAACTTATGTTCCTTATCGCACGTTCAGTATCTATTAAATGTTTTTACTATCTGTTATCAACACGAAGTCGTTAGTATATAAGATGCACCTTTAGATAATTATAACCAGACTATACTACATCTTTTGTCTCATTTATACCTAATCATATACTGCCAAGAAGTTTGGCAAAACTAGCAATGTGAGGTTGTGGGTCCCACATTACTAGCAATCCTTGTAACCCCTCTAGTTAAGCTCAATTGTTTGTGTTAGGAGTGAGCTGTCGTCGGTAGTTTATTGGGTAAGATTAGAGCCCGCGACCTAACGATTGCCAGTCCAATGCCTTAGCCATTAGGCTACCGCCGCTTATTTACACGTTACACTTTAAATTTATAACATTTTTATTAGTTACTAGCAGCCAAGGCTTCGAACGGTGTTTTTTCCACTATCTATATACACAATATCCATCGACGATCGTCGATGACAATATCCAAACACTAATAATAATAAAAATAATAATATATGCCCAATTTATCTAATAAGTATTATAAACATAGTTTCAGGGTTAAACTTTTGACCTGTTAAGGTTAGCAAGTAGGTAGGTTAAGTAAGTAATTATTACATTTCATACTTAAAATGTTTTTATAAAATGTGTCAACGTTTAAACTTTTTAATGTAAAGGCTTCACCCTAGAAGATTTAATCCCTAGAAGACTAGAGAATTTAATGAATATTTATTCTTAAAAAAATACTACAGAAAAAGTCTTTCTGTCCTGTAGCGAAACTACATTAAAATTTAGGAGTAGGACGCAGTCGGCACACATTCATTCAACTTATGTTTTATGCGTGTGAAAATAGGGCTGTATATTAAAGTTGCTCACGACGTGGAAGTCCTAAGCTAGCCTATGCCACGATGTCTCTTACGAAATAATTAATTTATATAAACCAAAACTACGAACCTATCATTACCTTTTACCTTATCGCTCGATAAGTTTTGAGATGCTCGTAAGTTGAAGATGGAACGCATCTGTATTATATATTTTTAAAAATCAAATTAATTAAAAAATAAAACGCAAGTAACTAGGTTGCTGGTTTAAAAAAATAATGATGTTCCAGTCATTTTACTACGACGGTTTCCGCGTTTTTCTTTGCAACGATGGAGCTTAACCGCAAACATTTGCGTGCTATGATAGTTTATGATTTTAAATTTGGTTTAATTGAAAAACTTAGCGTTCAACGATTACAATAGTTTACTCCATCTCGAGCAACAGTTTTAAAATGGGTCAAACAAACCTTGAAGATGAGCATAGAAGTGGTCACGACCTACTTTGCTCCAAACCATGATAGGATCCGAAGCGTTCCAGTCAAACCTGGATAACCGATTTGCTGCCATGGAAACCACAACAGACGTAAACCAGAAGCTCGTAAATGTGGTTCGGATACTCAGGGAAGAAGGTACGAGATTTTGTGAAATGCAGCGTAAGGACAAGAAGTCAAAGCTTTCGGAAAAGACTTTAGGGCTAATGAAGGAACGACGTGAAAACCCACCCGTCACTTCGTCGGAAAAGCGCGCTCTAAACCAAGAGATCAACAGGCTTATACGACACGACCTTCGGTGCTCCAACACTCTTTTGATTAAAAGAGCGATCGAGCAGAACCGGGGGTCAAAAGTGTTCGTACAATCTCTTGGAAGAAGCCACCTGACGAAGTTGACCACAGCAAGTGGAGAAGTCGTTTCTTCGAAGCCGGCAGTTCTCTCCGAAGTGGAAGGCTTCTATGGCCGGTTATACGCTTCGCATGCATCTCGACCTGATCCTGAAAATGAGGGTCCTAGAGCCACTCTAAGACGCCACTACACCGAAGACCTGCCAGAAGTCAACATTGACGAAATCGTGCTGGCTCTTAAACAGCTGAAAAATGGAAAAGCCCCTGGAGAGGATGGCGTTACAACAGAGCTGTTAAAAGCTGGAGGTAAACCCGTACTGAGGGAGCTCCAAAAGCTTTTTAATGCTGTCCTGTTTGAAGGGAGAACTCCAGAGGCGTGGAGTAGAAGTGTAGTCGTCTTGTTCTTCAAAAAAGGAGATAAGACCCGGCTGAAGAACTACGTCTATAAGCTGTTTTCAAGAGTCATCACGAACCGCCTTGCGTGAAGACTTGACGAATTCCAACCACCGGAACAGGCTGGATTTCGGAGCGGATATGGCACCATAGACCACATCCACACTGTGCGGCAGATTATACAAAAGACCCAGGAGTATAATCAGCCCCTGTGTCTAGCATTCGTGGACTATGAGAAAGCCTTTGACTCCATTGAAATCTGGTCCGTTCTGGAGTCTCTGCAGCGATGCCAAGTAGATTGGCGATATATCCAAGTGATGAGATGTCTCTACGAAGCCGCCACCATGTCCGTTCAAGTACAGAATCAGCAAACAAAACCTATACCATTGCATCGAGGAGTGAGGCAACGGGACGTTATTTCCCCGAAACTGTTCACAAATGCAATTAATTTCTTCAAAAGCTCTATATGCAGTGAAAAGTTTAGGCACTCGTCGAAGGTCACTCCTAGATACTTAGTAGTACGACAACGTTTCAGTTTAGAGCAGGTACAGGCTACGGTGCCTGGTTCAAGATATAAGTGTGATGCTAAGGTGTATGACTCAGAAGGTTGGCTGGAGCTTCGTAGGCTGTAAGTAAGTATTTTCGTTTTGTCAGAATTAAGTGTAAATAAGTGGGTTCTCAGACCTGTATGACTACTGAGAGACTGTGTTAAGACCTTTTTGAGCTAAAAGGATAGCTAAGGCTAGCAAAGGGGTCGGTCCAAGTGTTGTCAGTAAATGTGAGAACGGTGTCGTCAGCAAATGCTATAAATGTCCATCTTTTAATTTTATGTTGTTAAGTTGGTTTACATAGATTAGAAATAAGGTTCGACCAAGAACGCTTCCTTGTGGGACGCCGAATGTTACAGCCTGTCGCTACTGGTACTTTTGTATTTTTACGCACTTACCTTATTCTAAAATTGCATCAGTAGAAGAGCGTATGTTCATGACCTGCTGTTGAGGAACGCGGTTTTTCGACAATAACTCAATGACGGTATATCCGATCATGTCCGAAATAATTTTAGTTTAAAGTTCTTATAGTGGGTTGAGTCGCTACCTTTGTATTTTTTTTACACGGTTCAAAAGTTAAGGGGACACACAATTTATGCAACTTCCGGAGCGATTATTTCCAAATATATTCACTCAATCAAAAAAGTTTATTAGAAACCTTATAATGGTTTTAAACATCGAATGATGTGCCACACGTTAATGTTTAGTAAAAAAAAACAGCTTTTGTTACATGTATGGAGTGCCCCCCCCCCCCCCTGAAACTATTTTTTTATGATTTAGCTATCAAACTAAGTAGCGGCTACTACAAGACACCCCAAACCAAATTTTATCAATATTCATTGGGTAGTCTTTGAGTAAAATGCCTGTGACATACGGACCGACAGACAGACAGACGGACAGACAGACAGAAGGACATGACGAAACTATAACGTGAAATGTAAAATGGCAAAAACGGATATATAGTTATATATCCGTTTTTGCCATTTTGGCTACGGAACCCTAAAAACTATTATAGAGTTTGAAAATGGAACTTTTTGTAATTTTTTACTTTTTAATTTGCGAGGCTGTCATTTATTTTTTTCATTGTGGCGTTCTTTCGAAAATTGATATCGATATCAAAAATAATATATCTCGTAAACATTTTCGTTCAATGATTTTTTATGATTTTCTTTGTGGCATAAGTCAACGATGATGAAGCACCATGTCGCAGCTCTATGTACTTGTGGTTTGGAAAAGTTAGATGGGGATGTGATTCTCTCCATGATCAGGTACGTGAAGGTAGACCGGCGACTGCGGTTACAGATTAATATTGACACCGTACGACTACTTATTGAATCTGGCAAAAAATAATTGCCAGCAAATTCGTGTTTGTTAGGCATTAAAATGAGCCAAGTTCAAAACATTTTACATGTGCATCTAAAGGTCTGGAAGCTTTGTACTAGATGGATACCGCATGACTTAACGGAGTACCAGAAACGACTGCGTGTCCAGTGGAGCCGTAATGATCAAAGTTTAACAGAGGACAGTCATTGGTTGTCTATAGTATCGTGACAGGTAAAGAATACTGGGTGTACTGCTTTGAACCCGAAAGAAAAAGCCAGTCGGCAGAATGGGTTGAGGGAAAGTAAGATTTGCCGTCGAAAGTTAAGTTTTTTTTCTCAGCAAATCAGACTACAGTATCGCTTGAAGGTGACCGTAGATTGGTACGTCAATACTTGCTTGCTTCAAAAAAGTTAGCAAAAAGCATCCTTGAAGCAATGTCATCCTTCACTAGGATAACGTATCCTCACATTCCGCTAAAGTAACAAAAGCTTATTTTATTTGAAGGCTTTAAATGTTAAACTGATGACGTGTTCGCCTTATCCGGACCTCACACCCTGCTACTTCTTCTTGTTTCCAAAAATTATAGACGTTTTAGGAGCCCTGAATCGGCGGTAAATGCGTTCCGTGAAGCCATTGAAGATCCCTAAGGAAGACTGGTCCAACTGCTTTATACAATGGTTTCAGCGAATGCAAAAATGCATTAATTGCGATGGAATATACTTTGAAAAACAATAAATGTATCGATAGTCTTATTTCTAGTCTTATTTATCAGAATCCAGAAACTTTCAGTATGCCCTAAGCAATTCTATGACGAACTAGCTATAACCGCAGCTCCACCCGTATGGATCTGGTAAGGGGGCGTCCATTAATTACGTGAGGTATCTAGGGGGGGGGGGGGAGAGGGGCTCAAACCGAATCTCACCAAATCTCACGTGGGAGAGGGGGGAGATCTTGGCAAATCTCACGTAATTTTTTTTCGCAAGAAACCATCTAAATGTATTCAATTTAGTATTTGTTTTTGCATAATTGTTAAGCAATTTTATCATTCATTACTACTCCCCGGCCCCTGCCATGCGAGTGACTCACATTTGAATAGTGTTTAGTCAAATATGAAATAAACGTAAGATTACGGAGAGGGTCAAGCCAAATCTCACGATATCTCGACAGTGGGAGGGAGGGGTCCCATAATTTATGGACGCCCTTTTATCGCAAAAAAAACGATCCTATGTCCTTCCCCGGGTCTTAAACTATCTCCATACCAAATTTGTGCGTGTTTAAGCGTGAAAAAGTAACAGACAGACAGAGTTACATTCACATTTGTAATTTAATGTTAGTATGGATTACACTCTAAAAGTAAGCTATATCGACATTCAAGAAATAAAAAGAATAGGAAAGAAAGGAGAAAAACTACGCCCGATAGTAGTGACCTTCACAACTCTAGGTACAAAGATAAAAATTTTGAAACACAAAAGAGCACTAAAAGATACACATTATTACATTAAAGAAGACTATCCAAAATATGTACTAGAGAAGAGAAGGGAGCTGCATGAACAATTACAACAGGAAAGAGAAAAAGGAAACTTAGGTAAAATTATATATGATAAACTGATTATTACAAAGAATAACACTAAAAGGAAGCTGCCTACGTCACCCGAAAATGCTACTGAAACCAATGTGGAGAAGAATACGCAATTAAACAAGAAGAACAAAACACAACAAATTGTCACATCAGTCGGGAGGTCTAACAGCTTCTCTGAAGGAATCATTAAAAAAGGAATACTAAACTACGTAGTGAAAAATACAACAAATAAGAACAAAAATCAAAACAATCAAGCATAGCAATTCAACGCCTCCTCCTCCGGGACAGAACAAACAAACACACAATTAAAAACAAGAAAAAAAATAAATAATCTTCCAATCCGGCCGGTCACCGTGGAAGAGTACGACCATAACCCTCCAAAAATAGATACCACAAAGGTACAAAGTAGAAACAAAGAAAAACCACAATATTTATACATAGCAACTTACAATACTAAATCCTTATCATCATACGAACGCCTACTAGAATTAGAGGAAGCAATACAAGACATGAAATACGACGTTATAGGAATATCAGAAATAAGACGGCTAGGTACCAACATACAAGAGCATAAAAACTTTATATTTTGTTATGTGGGTCACACGCCCGGCCTGTATGGAGTAGGCTTTATAGTAAACAAAGTACACAAAAGCAATATAGAGAGCTTTACGGGCTTGACGGAAAGAATCGCTGTTCTAAACATGAATATTCAAGGCTTCTTAATCACTATTATACAGGTGTATGCACCAACGGAATCTGCAAGTGAGGAAGAAATTGAAGAATTCTACAAAACGATAGACAAAGCTCTGGACACTACACACATTAATGTCATACTAATGGGAGACTTCAATGCGAAGATTGGGCTCCCTAAGAAAGAAGAACATATAGTAACAAAGCAATTCGGGAGCGGGACGAGGAACGAAAGAGGACAGAGGCTGGTGGATTTCGCATTGGAGCATAAACTTACTATAATAAACACATGTTTTAAAAAGAGATTAAGTAGAAGATGGACATGGCGGTCTCCGGATGGAAAAACTAAAAATGAAATAGATTACATATTATCAAACCAACCGAGACTGTTCCAAGATTTGGGTACTATGAACTTAAACTACCCTTCAGACCACAGGCTAATCAGATCTAAAGTAAAACTAACTAAACTAAAGAAAAGTAGAATTAATTACAGTATTAGGCATGCAAACCAACTGAAATCTGAAGTAGAAATTGCTACTTACAGGGAAACCTTATCAGGAATGGTATACAGGCAATGTGATGCGACCACGGAAACACCTCAGTACAAACCCATTACGATAACATCATAAATGCAATCACCACGAGTTTAAAATCAGCCCAAGCAGTGAGAAAGGAACACAGACGACACCAAATACTATCGGAACGTACTTCATCTCTTTTACAAAGAAGGAAGGAACTTCAAAAAACTAAAAACAAATCGAGATCTATGAAAAATGAACTCTCCGCACTCTACAAGCTAGTCAATAAATAATATATATATATATATATATAAGTGGGTTCGATTCCCACACGGGACACCACTTTGTGTGAACCACAAATTGTTGTTTCGGGTCTGGGTGTAATTTGTGTCCGTGACTTGTATGTTTGTAAAGTCCCCCGTGACACAGGGCTTGTACCCTACTGCGGGAGTTGTTTTTTTTAAAATAAAAAAAAAAAAAAAATATAAGAAAGGACTATTCAACATATAGACAAAGTACATTAGAAAGGCATCTAAACCTCACAGGCAGCACAAAAAAGGCCTACAAAGAACTAAGAACTAGCAAAACCTGGATAGAAGGTCTAAAAGAGTTTGGCAAAGACCTAAACAATCGAAAAGACATTATTAACACAGCAACTAATTTTTACAAAAACTTATATAGCAATAAAAATCAACTAACTACATTAAAAAATAAAAACTTTATAAAAACTATAAACATGAAGGAAAACCACATTGAACAAGTTAACGAAGATAACATAAAAACAATAAATGAAATTGAAATCATAGATGCAATAAAAAGGCTCAAACTAGAAAAATCCCCTGGATCAGATAACATAACAAACGAAGCTTTAAAAACAGCTTATCATTTACTAGCAACACCGCTCTCTGAACTGTTCAGCCTGATATTACAAAGCTCTGAAACACCTGCACAATGGTCCGAATCCAACATTATTTTAATATATAAGAAGGGAGACCCAAAAGATATAGGCAACTATAGACCGATAAGTCTACTACCAACTCTGTACAAGCTTTTCTCGGCGATTATAAATTTGAGAATCAGCCCCGTAATCGAAGCAAGACAGCCTGTAGAGCAGGCCGGTTTCCGAAAAGGTTTTTCTACGATAGACCATATACATACCTTAGAGTTAATTATAGAGAAATATCGGGAACAACAGAGACCACTTTATCTCGGATTTATTGACTACCAAAAGGCCTTTGACACGGTTGCTCACGATAACGTTTGGCAAGGCTTGAAAGAACAGGAAGTAAGTGAAGTGTATATAAAAGTGATCCGGAATATATATAATAACAACATGGGCAGAATAAGGCTAGACATACTCGGCCCGAGGTTTGAAATAAAGAGAGGTGTAAGGCAAGGCGACCCCTTGTCGCCAAAAATATTTATAGCCATACTCGAAAGCATCATCAGCAAACTGAACTGGAGCAAACGAGGAATCTACATACAAACAACCTTTCTGAGTCATTTGCGTTTCGCCGATGATATAGTAATACTATCAGAGACTTTCTCAGAACTACAGCTTATGATCAATGACCTACAATCATCTAGCGCAGACGTTGGACTTGAAATAAATCTCACTAAGACCATGATAATGACTAATAGCCTCAAAAAACAGATAAAAGTCAATGGATATCCACTAGAGTATACAGACAAATATACTTACCTAGGAAAAACAATCAGTTTTGAAAAAGACAACAACGAACTAGAGATTGAAAGAAGAATACAGCGAACATGGAATAAATTCTGGAGTCTGAAAGGAATTTTCAAAAGCAACATGCCGATAAAACTAAATACTAAGATATGGAACTCTAACCTTTTACCATGCTTGACATATGGATGTCAAACATGGAAATTTACGTCAAAAGCTAAACAAAAAATAACTTCTTGTCAGCGCGGAATTGAGAGAAGCATGTTAAAAATAAAAAAAACTAGATAAGATTAGACATGTAAAGATAAGAGAAATAACGAAAGCCACTATTGCCTTAAGCTACGCACAAAAGTTAAAGTGGAAATGGGCCGGCCACATAGCGAGGCTTGGAGACAAGAGATGGACCTATAGCACCACCATATGGAGAGGACCCCAAGGAAAAAGAAAGAGAGGAAGGCCCTCATCACGCTGGGAGGATGAAATAAAAAAAGTCGCCGGCCCAAAGTGGTGGCAAACAGCTCAGGATAGAGAGAAGTGGACATCGTTGGAGGAGGCCTTTACCCAACCTGGGGACATTGCTAAAAATTCAGACTTGTTGTTATAGTACCTAAATTTGAAAGAAATTAAGAAATGTAGCAGGATCAAATAAAGGCTTTTTTATTTTTATTTTTATTTATTTTATTTTATTTTATTTATTATGGATTACACTATTATTCAACGTCAAGTATACGCGTTTCAATCAGTATAATCCAATCAAGCTACGATACTGAACAAATATGAAACCAAAAGTTCTGTAAGTAGATGGATTAAGGCCTCATTTATTGAGACGTGTGGCGTCGCGCGGTAGGTAGGTACTAACATTAACAGTAAAACCATGAAGATAGACTATATCAACAGAGCTATAAGCAGGATAGGACGGCAACAACATGGCATTAATTATGGTCCAGCCTTTCATTTCAACTGTTTGAACATTCATACTTAATTGGAAACACTTGGAAACACTCGTCCGGTCAACTCTCATTACCTTTGACATGTCAAAAGCATATAAATTTGACTGACGTAGTTTACTATACGGTATGATTTGCCAAAATGCTAGGAACCACACATCATTAGTGAATAAACTAAGTACAGGAAATAATGTAGGCACGATATTAATAACACGAGAAACGTGATATCTAAGAGTTATGAAAATGGGAGCACGTTGCTGTCTTCATTTAACGTGTAAGAATGTCTATTTGAAGTAGACATGAGCGCCGAGGGGCGTAAGGTCGGCGGCGGCGCGCTGTCTTTTTGGGGTCGGCTTGATTTTATAAAGCAAAATATAGTTTATTGATTAGGATTATATAAAAAATACGTAAATAAAAAAAAATAACCCTAAAAAAATACCCTTTGTAAAGAAACCATTTTCAGTACTTTGATTGGTGAGAGATAAAAAAATAAAAAAATGTAGTAGTCCGAACAACGCAGCGCGCTTAGGGTTATATATAAATTTGTTATATTTGGCCATTAAACTAAAAAATTACGGGAGCGGCCTAATAATCTCCCAGGTGGGATAAAAGCAACATTTTCAATTCCTCCTTTTCCACCTATCCCACCTGGGAGGGAAAAGTTGATTAATTTTTCCACTCTTACCACCCAGATGGGATGGCCATGTGGGAATGGTGGAGTAGGGGGATTTTTCCTTTATTTATTTTCAATGTCCATTTAACTGTCTTTGAATTTATTACAGAGCTTATGGGGAATTGTTGGTAAATAAGAACGAAACCATATAAGTTAATATGTTGACTTTGCTGCCTTTTGTAATATGTATTTGTAATTTAGATGTTGGCAATATTGTATTCTTTTTCATTCTTGTATTATAAATTCTATTTTTGTTGAACACAATAGAATGCGTTTGCACATTTTCAGAGCTCTACAGTTATTTTGATGTTTCAATAGGAGTGTTCTAAGAAATTGTTAATACTAATTCACCAGTTGAGTTATGGCACCGTACAACCAGATAGACATTAAAATTCGTAGCTCGATCGTACACGCACTGTGGATTGGATGGTGAGGCATCACCATATGATAAGCTGTTGCCATGAATAACCATGAAATACGCTGTTGCCGCAGTATTTCCAGACCTTTGAACAAGAAACCTTAAAAAAAACCTTTTTCTTAAAGCGGCAAAGCACCTGGAGGCCTTCAGGTGCTGGTGCAAATTCACGTATTTAAAGCAGTACAGTTGCAGTGAAGGTGCAGTTAAGTTTCGATTAAAATTTCGATCGATTACATTTTTTATCGATCTTAAAAACGCTTGCGCACCATACTATAATGTCGTTATTGCGCTCTCGAGACGCATACAATGAGATCGATCCCAAAGTTTCAAGAGTACATAAATGGCCGTTTTAATCGAAACTTAACTGCAACTGCACTGCTTTAAATACGTGAATTGATCCCCTGGTACCCGTTTGGTGTCGCAGATATCCTTGGGTAACGGTAATCAGTACAATCAGTTGAGCAGGTTTTTCATTTGCCCTTATCCCATACAAAAATCTTGATAACTTAATTGTAATTAATGTATCCAATTATAACATTAAAAAACCAACAATTTCCTTTATAAACTTGACAACATCATAAGCATGCCAACTAAAACGTATTCTTTTTATAGTTGTCGGACTACACTGGAAAAAATCGTATTAACTAAGTTTTGAAGCTGTTCTGCAACTTTATCCACCGTCACAAGGAAATTATAACATTCTGTTCTAGAAGCAAGATGTATAATTTTTTTTTTACTTTTTCGCACTTGTTTGCTTCATCTAATGCTTGAATGCCATCATTAATGCCGTCTACCAAGTTAGGTAGGTGCGCAGTTGACTTTTCACGGCGGCAGCGGCGCGGGAAAATTTTTGGCAGAGGCGGGCGCGCCGCTCATGTCTAATTTGAAGTACGTGCAGATTCAATAGGGACAAGTTTTGCAGTTAAATTGTGGTATTAAGCTTTGAAATAAGCAGAAACAGCGGTTAAATTGTTGCAAATTGGCAATTTAACCGCTTATTCACCTCATTTCTACCAAGATCAAAGTTTAATACTAAACTCAACTGAAAAAGTGAAAAGTTAAATATTGATTGGTAGAGTTAGCTACATAAATTGCTTAACAAAACCAATATAAAAACCATCTAAGCTTCAAAATGAATAGAACGAACCGTGGTGTTAAAAATTGTATTATTCAATCCTTTTTTTGTGACACAGTTTGTTTAGCTGGTTGCATGTTTCATTCTCGAGCGTTCAGAAATCAACTGTTTTTAGGCGACTGTATAAATTAGTCAAAGTGAGCATATGGTACAGCGAAGAGGAATGCAGAATTATAGAACTCTGGTCATTGGAGCGCGCCAATTACAGCCTGTTGTCTACATGTCTTTCATTCCCCAGAGCTCTCCCGCTTTGAACCCGTTAAGCCACGCAGTAAATACACAAGTACCGCATTGTCAGTATAATGGCAGGTAATAGCTCTCCCGTTTAGTAGCCACTCCACGTATTTTTATAGCCTTCTGGTCCAACCATTACGACAGATATTTGTTTCTATCGTAAACACGTGCATAATAAATCAATTAGGCCTGTTACCTTTGAACTTCGACTGATTTTACGCCAGTTTCATTGATTGCAGTTAATTTAATTATAGAATGGACCGTTCTGGTTTTGTATGTGGGTAAAAACGAATGTTTGTACAAGGTCGCCAAGATTTTATGTGTGAATCGTTTTATGCGTGAACAAGATATTCAGAAGCAGTATTGGTTTGAGTTTTAGATGTAATGTTACTGCCTATTGATAATTTTTCCATTAAGGTTCATTTCCGTGCATCGCGACCAATCGCGAGCCGCGCGCGGCTTACGACGAACAGCTGACGCGCGCGGCCGACAATAGTCAGAGTATGAGAATATATGGTACCGTTTCCGAGGTAAGCGACAGACGCGCGCTGTCGACGACTGTCGTAGGCTGCGCGCGCACTCTGAATATTGTCGCATCGGCCGCGAGCGTCAGCCGCTTGTCGTAGGCCGCGCGCGGCTCATCGGCCGCGATGCACGGAAATGAACCTTTAGATTCTATCGAAGTTAGTACTACTTCTTACAGATAATTTCATCGAAAACTGAAGCCTTACTATTATAATAATAATAATAAACTATGAATTCGTATAGCAGGTCAAATTTAGACGGACAATATTCTGCCAAAATGCAGGCGAGTCAGTGATGACGTCACAAAGCCGGCGGCCGCTATTTGTCAATTCTTTGCACTTGACAGCATGTCAGAAACTGACATGCGCTTAGTTTAGACCTTTTGACACTTGGAAACCGAAAATTGAACTGCCGTGCTGTCAAATTTTGCAGCTATGAGAAACCCTTTAAAATTGAAATGTTTAACGTATTACCAATACAACATGTATTGTAAAAGTAAACAATGTTTTTTTTTTTTGAAGAGTATTTTAATTTAGAGTTATTATTGTGTACAAGTATTTGGTATGCGAAGACACAAGTACACTCTTTATTCCATCACTCCCATAATCAGATTGACGAACGGATAGAGATTAGGCACAGGACAGAGGGGTGTGACCACAGATTAGAGTGGGACAATTTACAGTCACCGATGTCCTAGTTAAACATAGGGCTTTTACTTCCTACTATAGGGCTGTCCATACTAAAGGTTTTTTTAATGGTCTTGATAATTGTACAATATTGTTAAAATCTATACATATATTGGCAATTAAACTACATTGTGTAGTAGGTAGGTAAGTACAACTATTGATCATTTTGCTCATCATCAATAGGTATTCGATTCGAATTTTCAGTTAGTACTTATATAGAAAAAATATAGTAAATGCAATTGTATCAAGAGACAATGTAATGTAATTGAGATTGAGAGAGATAAAATTGTTATGCACACAGCTCTATTTTTGACATGTAGGTAAGCTGGTTCGAAAACATATCCTCCTCAAGGGAATTTATAACGTCATTCTAGTGTCTTAAAGTAGATATTATGATTTTTAAAAGACGCAGATAAGTGTAATCATTTATTTTGCATAATCAAACTTTTAATAAGTATGTTTTTACTATTAAGCTATAAAAATATCAAAAAAATTAAACGTGTTTTAAAACGTAGCTGCAGGACAGCATGTTTTAAAGAGCATGGTATAAAATAACAACCTGCTTCAGGTTCAAACATGATGTTGAACTATTGCGTTTCAATACGGTCGAAACGTCGGACAATAAAACAAAGGTTTACATTTAGCTTTAAAATAAAATATTTACGCGATTAAGACCCAAAATATATATTAATGTTGAACTACCCTGTACTTGGCTACTAAAAGTTCTGAACGCTACTCCAATGCATATTTAGGCGAAATACACGTACCGGTATTCTGTGGCGCGGTGGGAGTGTATCCGACTGTTACGCAAGAGGTCGTGGGTTCGATCCCCACCCAGGGTAAAACTTTGTGTGATGAGCACGATGGTTTATTCTGTGTCTGGGTCTTATTTATCTATAATATGTATGTATTTAGAAATATTTATGTATGTTTATCAGTTGTTTGGTTCCCATAGTACAAGCTCTGCTTAGTTTGCGATCAGAAAGCGTTGTGTGAGTTGTCCCAAGAAATATTATATTATTATCTTTCAGTCGATTTTATTTTTACTGCACAAAGGCATACATGGGTCTACGGATTTTACCAGTATTTCATGTATTTTCTGAGTATGGCTCAGCTTTCACAACTCATAGGTATACATATCTTTATCTAAAAGTTATGACAATTCTTTCTCGAATTTTCTAGGCTGATGGCACCACAAAAAAATTAAATATGCCTTTAGTTGCCTTTCGAAGTGGCGCACCTACTCTACTACTCTAGCTAAGTCGGTTACCCTTATGTGCGTCATTCTTATATGGGCAACCAGGAATTGACACAGCTTTGTCAGTTTGTATTTTTACCCCACTGCAAAGAAGGGTTATGTTTTTACCGCGTTTCTTATATTCTTTATGGTAATAAAGTTGGTTGCGTCTTGTGGTTTGAAAGATATGAGGTACATATCTTTCAAACCACAAGACGGATTTAAACAATTAAGACGTCGTTAGATTTTCTTGACCGCCCAAATGTTTTGGAAAAACGAACATTGCGGCTGTGAGATGTCAAAAACAAGAGGTGTATAAAAAAGTTTTTGGCGGGTTTTTTCATTTTTATAATTTATTTTTTTGTCTATTACAGAGTTATACAAAACAGAAACGATTCTGAAAACTGCAAGAGTTCAAGTATTAATAAAACAATTGTGTTTCATATTTTTAATTTTGTGATTGTTGTTTTTAAGTTTAAAAGATTTTGTATTGAATGATTCGAGTGTATGTCTATTTAATTGATGGTCTATTTAATTCATGATGCCATGTATGTAATGGGATGAGGAACAATATTTTGACTAGTTAAGATAAAAATCTTATAAGGCTTGAATTATGCAGGACTTAAGGATGCCGATTATTACGATAAAAATACCTGCTTTGTTTTCTCTAGGATACCATCTTGCCAACTTTAACTATTCTTAGCTTTTCGACAGCCAAGAAAATATGTTACCCTTTCAAAGCAGAAAGGATAACATATATTATATAGTTGAGGCCCTAACACGGCCACGTCGTCAGCAATTTCGGAGGTAGACATATGCAAGTTGTCGGATGTACAGGACACTATGTAAGGCAAGCCATTGTTTGCATTGCACCGCGCAAGTAACTTAAGTAAAGTCTTTGTTGAAGAGTCGCAAGAGTTTGGAGAGAAGAGGCGACTCTCTGACCACGGAGCCATCAATGGCAAAAGGCAATCAGTGTTCAACGCAATTCCCCTGGTAAATCCATTTGTGAGTTGCCTAATTTCATTAGGCACCAAAAGAGACAAACAGATATCTAATATATAAAATTCTCGTGTCACAGTTTTCGTTGCCATACTCCTCCGAAACGGCTTGACCGATTTTGATGAAATTTTTTGTGCTTATCCGGTATCTATGAGAATCGGCCAACATCTATTTTTCATACCCCTAAGAGTTTGTTTGTTTGTTTGAACGCGATAATCTCAGGAACTACTGGGCCGCATTGAAAAAATATTTTACTGTTGGATAGCCCATTTATCGAGGAAGGGTATAGGTTATAACATCACGCTACGACCAATAGGAGCGGAGCAGCAATGAAAAATGAGAAAAAAGAAAAAAGGGAAAATTTACGCAGACGAAGTTGCGCGAGTCAGCTAGTACTTTATATATATATCCTAAGTAGGTATATGGTTATTATTATTTACACGTGCCTCGACAAACAGTCAAGGCTACTTAAAAGCGTGATGACCTCAACCATATCGCCCGTTGTTTTGAAATATTGTATGTATTTAATCAAATTAATTACATATCTGGGTCGTACGTATTTACGTGATGTTAACATTGTTATGAATACGATGTTTTTACCTATTTTAAAGAGTGTTTATTACTCTAATTATGCATATAATTATGCAATTATGCAAAAAATATTCAGAATTATTTTTGAACTTTACTGCTTTATAGAAATACCCATATTTCCACCACAAGCAGTGAAGCGGTCTGAACACAGTTTACATTAAAAATGATGAGGTATTTCACTACTGAATTCATTTTTGATCAAATAAATCTGACAAATAATTTTCACAGTGTTATTTTGAGGTTAATTTTATGCTTGCTAGAGAGTTCTGAAGTGACCGAAACAGGTGAAAATCTGATGGAGCAAGATCAGGGCTATACGGAGGATGCATCAACACATCCCAGTCAAGCTCTCTCAATTTTCGCTGAGTGGCTATAGATCGGCGGTCTGGCGTTGTCATGATGGAACACCACGCCCTTCCTGTTCACCAGCTCCGGCCGGTTTTCTCAATGGCTTCTTTTAACCTCATTAGTTGCCGACAGTAGAGGTCAGAATCGATAGTTTTATCCGGCAGAAAAAGCTCATAGTGGACAAGTCCTTTCCAATCTCACCATCAACACTTTGTTCCGAGTCTGGCCCGGTTTTGCCACGGTCTGTGAGGCTTGTCCATGCTTCAACCACGTAAGTAAGTGACCCATTTTTCATCACCCGTAATCAACCGTTTAAGAAATGGGTCGAAATTGTTACGTTTCAACAAAGAATCGCAAATGGAAACATGTTGCTTTAAGTTTATTTTAGTGAGATCATGTGGTACCCAAAAGGTTGTAAACAAGTCTGCAAAAATTCAGAACTACTAGATTTGACGCAAAGTACCCCGTGGTTATACGCGACAAGGTTTCTTTTTTTGACACTCGACTCTAAGAAAAATTTGCACTTTAAAGCTTAATATTTTACAAACGGATCCCTAAATCTAAAAATTGTCTTCCCAACCCCTAAACGTTTTCAAAAGACCTATATAATGATACCCCACATGATGGGGTAGGTGAGAAAAAAAACACAACCCCACTTTATAAATAGGAGAGGTACCCTAAAAAAAAGTTTCTTAAGATTTTATTCTTTTATTTTATCGGCGTAAGTAATATGTGTATCCATGCTAATTACAGCCTCCTAGCACTAACAGTCTCTGAGCCAAGGTGCGGACGGACGGACTGACGAACGAACGGACATGGCAAAATTATAAGTAAGGGTTCCGTTTTGCCATTTTGGCTGAAACGTCATTACATTAAAAACAAATTATGGTAAACTTAAACAATTTTTTTTTTGTTTTGAACAGATCTAGGTACTACAAATTTAATTTCATTGCCTAAGTTTCGTGTTTTGTGTGTGTGTGTGTGTGTGTATCAGAGTGTCAGAGTGATTGTGTATTGAATCAGAAGTGAGTGTGAGTGTGTGAAAGGTAAATTTGCTAGGTGTTAGGTATTGTATGAGGTCTAAAAAAGTAGGTAGTTATTAATCTCACAAAAAATATTATTTGACTTTTGTATGAGGAATGAGATGTGTTGAGAGGATTCAGTGAAGAGAACTCGCTGTCTCCGTATATCTTTTTTTTTTTTTTTTTTTATAGATGGGAAATCATCATATGACTTCTCCCGCTGTGGGTACGAGCGGGAGGGCGTGTCAGACTCCTACTGACTAAAACCCATCTGTGTTCCTTCTTTCGCCCTGGTGTTCCGGGAGCACGGTAACTCTTTCGAACGATCCCGCACTCCCGGTGGGCGCCGGCCCAATGGGGCCCCGTCACTTGCTGACACCTCTTTGAGGCGCGCGTGGAACACTAGCGCGCCGTCGACCCGGCCTAGTCCTAAGCTGGACGGCAAGCTACCCACTGCTCGTCGTCCTCAGGCCTGCGCCTAGGGTGGCCGGATGTCGTCCCTTGTCACCCGTCGCCCTGGGCGTATCGCGGGGCGGCCGGGGCGTGAGGACCGTCTGTCTCTCACGCGTTCCGCCATCTCCTTTTGCAGCATCACCCCCTCGCAAAAGGAGACGACTGCCTCCCATTCCCTCTCACTCCGCAGCATGGCTCGAATGAGCCCCGGACGCGAGAGTTCACCACCGCCGATTGCTACCACAAGGGCAAGTCGCTGCTCGGCCCAAGCGGGGCACACCTCCACCGTATGTTCCACCGTGTCCTCCGGCCGGTCACCGCAATGGTGACACCCAGGAGTTTCCTCCAGCTTAATGCGATGCAGGTACCTCCCGAAACACCCGTGTCCGGTGAGTACCTGCGTCAGGCGGTAGGTGAGGAAGCCATGGCGCCTCTCCAGCCACTCCTCAAAGAGAGGACTTACCGCCGCTATCGCGGAGTGGCCTGCTTGTGGTTGCGACAGTCGTTCTCTCCACGACGCCATGAGATCGAGGCGGAGCTCCCTCCGACGTGCAGCAATTTGTCGCGGCAGCGGAGTTTCGCCCCAGTGTAGCGCCTCCTCTCGCCACTCGTAAGCGAGTGCGAGGGCTATCGCCTCCAGATCCCACGGCGCCATTCCGGCGAGGAGGCAAGCCGCCTCGCGGGAGATCGTGCGATATCCCCGGATGACCCTGTTGGCTGTCACCTTTTGGGGCGCATTCAGGAAGTGGGCGGCTCGTCGCCCCAAAGAACGTGCCCATACTGGAGCCCCATATAGGGCCATCGACCGCACGATCCCCGCGTATAGCCTTCGGCAGGGGGCGTTTGGACCCTTCAAATTTGGAAGGAGCCGTTTTAACGCGGCCCCAGCCCGTTCCAATTTGGGAGCCAAACGTCGGAAATGCTCTACGAAGTTCCACCGGCTGTCGAGGACGAGTCCCAGGTACTTCATCGTCAACTCGACGCCGATGTGAACCCCCCTACTGCCACCTGGAAACCCGGGGGTGGCCCGTTCCGTCGGCCATAAAAACACATGGCCTCGGACTTGTGCAGAGCCACCTCAAGACCCAGTCGCCGAATTCGGTTAATGACCGTCGCAACCCCGCATGATATCGCGGCGGTCGCCGCTGGGTACGACCTCCCCTGTGCCAGGACCAGCGTGTCGTCGGCGTAGCACACTACGCTGACACAGCTGGGGAGGTCAGTCTCCGTATATCTGGAATAAGGATGTAAGGTGATATTATGGTATTTTGTTCTAGCCGAAGGTACGGATATTAATGGGGTATGCCTTGTGCGTCTGATTGGTACATTAAAGTTAATTTATTGTAGGACTTCTGGGCAGTCAAATTTACTATTTATTACGTCATATAGGAATAACATGCAGTTAGGTTGGTATCTATCTTCTAACATGCTGTCAAGAATGGCGTTTTGGGGATGGTTTCATTGCATATGCGGTATTCGTAATTAAGTGGGTGATTTTTCCTACCGAAACGAATTGTTTGGCATTTCTGTTATGTCGGCATAAGTCGGCAATAGTAAGAAGGTGTTTTGAGTAGTGAGCGCAATCAGACTTATCAAATAGGTAAAGGAGTGGGGATTTTGAAATTACTAGACTAAGAAACAAAATTTTCGTACCAATGTCGTTGAAAATGACTTACCTGTAAGTAGGTATTATTACATTATAAGTAAGTATGAAACTAGAACAACAGAAAACCCATTTCTTAAACTGCTTTATTGTAATAAGCAATTACGGAACCCTACATTGTGCATAGCCCGATATGCATTTGCCCGTTTTTTTTTCTCTTGACAACCGTGGAGACAAGAGAGGGATATTGAATTCCAAAGTAAATCAAAGTCAAAAGTATTGACCTCTAATTGGTAGGTCTGTATTTATAGTAGAGACTTCATAAAAATACTATCTTCATAGTTATATATAACATGCAAACTCGCTGTTGTGTTAATATTATCTACGGTTGCAAGTAGTCATAGCGATTGTAGCACTGGTTAAGTTCGTCAGTAGCGTGCGTAGCACTCGTAGCACACTATGGAGGATCTACTAATTTTAGTTAAAGTATTGAGGCAACACTAAAACAAAACTATGGTATGAGATCGTCTACATTACGATAACTTCAAAGCAATATTTTAGCTTCCTAAAGCCCGGTTTCAGCAGGGCGTTTATGAGACAGTTATTACGTACTACCCGTTCTAGTGTGTACAATACGTCTTGTCTAGACCTCCTTATTTTTAATGGATTTTTTAAAGATAAGTAGCTATGTAGGATTGTGTGTCCCGCATTACTAGCAATTATGTTAATACCTCCAGCTAAGCTCTATGGCTTGTGTAAGGAGTGGGATCACGTTGGTGGTATAAAGGGTAGGGCTCCAACCCGCGATCTAACGATTGCGAGTCCGATGCCTTAGCCATTAGGTTACCGCGGCCTGAAATTCTTAACTAAATCTTCTTCGGTCAAGCACTTTCCTTAATTTCATGTTGACTCTGCTGAGGTGAGGCAGCAATACACACTACGTATGATATTAATGAACCTCTCTCGATATTGCTCTCGGTGGAAGCTCCTCATGTAATAGATTATTTTACGGTTTTTGTTTTTGAGATTTTCTGTGACTTCTTGCGTGAGCTTCAATTAAATAGGAATATAAAACAGAAAAAAGTAAGTCAGATTGATCTGTCTTTAAGTACATTCTATTGTACACTTGTAGAGTAGTTGTGTCAATGTTAATAAAAATCATCCTAAGTAGATTATAAGGGAGGACTTAAGATAGATTTCCGCCATGTTACGCCTGATTCAATCGGTTATTAAAAATCATTCTGTATATATACACAGTGACTGACACCACATTTTTAAAATACATATTTATAATCACCCGGTCGTGGCTTCTTTACATAACACTAAATTACTTTATAATATGAGTTTTCGATAATATTTAATATACGAACCTTTAATCAAGTACCACTTGTTTTTGGAGTTATAACCATAACCACCTACAGACTATTGTATTGAAGTAAAATCATTGTTTATTGTGAGTTTTAGGCCCTAAACATGACAAAAAGGGGTCTTGCAGATGTGTGGTACATGGTTGTGTTATAAAAGTAGGTAGTAGGTAGTAAAAAGTTAATTAGTATTTTATTTTTCAAAAATAAATTAACGGTTATTTATTTAACCTATATCAATAAAAGTTTTTCCTAATCTGAAACTGTGCCTGTGTTTTTATCATGATCGTTACCGTTTCATGTTTAACTTTGACACACGCAAAGTTGATACTAGCATAGAAACATAACCCTCCCTTTTTGGCTTTGCCGTAGTCGGGTGAAATGGACAAATAAAGTAAAAATAAAGCCAAATAGAAGGTAAATTTTCACAGCAATGCATTTAATATGTGTGTAAATGAAATACGTGTATACGTATTAAACGGAGTCTTTGTGTTTTAAACACACTGTCAAAAATTCGACTATCTCGGTGGCGCAGTGGGAGTGTGTCCGACTGCTACGCAAGAGGTCGTGGTTTCAATTCCCACACGAGACACCACTTTGTGTGATCCCCAAACTGTTGTTTCGGGTGTACTTTGCGTCCATGAGTTGTATGTTTGTAAAGTCCCCCGCGACACAGGGCTTGTACCCTACTGCGTAAGTAGTTTTATAAAAAAAAATATAAATTCAAAAATATTATAAGAAAGGTCAAATGGCACACGTGTGAATTTTTTATTCTGTCTCTATATCATTCCTTCAAGTTATTATGAATTTGTCTTATCTATGTTTCTGTTATACGTGAGGTCCATTTTGCATTTGCTTTTGTGACCTTCAAGATATTGAATTATAGGTATATTACTAGGTTTTGCCCGTGGCTTCGCCCGAGTGGCTGTTGGTTAGTGCGATAAAAACTATACTATGTCCTTTCCCGGGGGTATACACAGGTTGAGATCTATAGAGCGTACTTTGGCTTATGTCAAGCTTAGCTTATGTAAAACATTACAAGAAACGAGACAGAAAGCGCATTTTTTTAGTACACACATCAAAAGTGTCTAGGGATCAAGCATTTTTAAGCGGATTTCTTGAGATTGAGATGTGGCTTTGTAATAAATTTATGATTTTATAAATTTATATGGATCCTTTTTGGTGCATTTCATAATTTGAATCAGGAACTGTGAATCAAATTCGAGTAAAAGATGAAAATCAGCTGTCAATATTTTCCCTATAAAAACATACAACGCATTGAAGACATTATTAGTGCTACTGTTTCCCTACTACTGATTAAAACCAACGTTATTATGGAGCGGCGACGTCATTTAAGCAGGGAAGAAATGCTCAGAGCCGTGGGAATGATAGAAGCTGGTTCCCGGCAACGTACTGTGGCTTTAGCTCTGAATACAAGTCAGAGTGTTATCAGTCGACTTTGGACACGTTACCGAAGCACTGGTACCGTGGCTGAGCGCCATGGAGGACGGTATCGCTGCACCACACGGAGACAAGACCGATACATTCAAATCTTAACTCGAAGAGGTCCAACAATAACCGCCATGATGTTAGCCGTGAGGCTTCATCACTCTACAGGGAACTTAATTAGCGACCAAACAGTCAGAAACCGCTTGCATGAAGTGAACCTTCATTCCCGAAGACAGATACGGGTACCACCTATAGCAATGCACAATCGTAGGATTCGATATCAATGGGCTCTTGAACACAGAAATTGGGCAGAAGAACAATGGCGTTTCGTGTGCTTTTCTGATGAGTCTCGTTTTGGTATGAGACCGGATACAAGACGTATACGACACTGGAGAACCCCTGGACGCCAACAGCGATTAAAATCCTGCCAGGAAGTCCATCCTTATAGTGGTGGAACCATCATGGTATGGGCGGGTATTTGGATCGGCGGAAGAACTGAGTTGATTTGGATCAGAGGCAACCTCAACGCTCAAATTTATGCTGAGACGATTGTATCAGACGTCATCGTTCCTCTACAAGTGCAAATCGGTCCCTTATTTCAGTTAATGCATGATAATGCACGACCGCACACCGCAAGAGTTGTAAGACAGACTCTCGCCGCAGCTAACATCAATGTCCTGCCCTGGCCTGCTCAGTCGCCAGACTTGAACCCGATTGAGCATGCATGGGATATGCTACAGAGAAGAGCTCTGCCGAATATGGAGGGTATGCAGTCGCAAGAAGACCTTTTTTTGTTGTTGCAACGAACATGGGCGGCCATTCCACAGCGTGATTTGGATGAACTCATTTTGAGTATGCCAAACCGATGTTCTTGTGTTGTTAGTGTTCGCGGTAGAAACACGGATTATTAATTGTTTAAGTTACCCAATAAAATTTTAAAGAAAACTGTTATTTCAGTCTTTTTTTCGAACTTTAATGTTAGTGGTTCTAATGTCAAAAATCCCTTTATTAGGAAAATGGCAAATTTCTTTATTAATGCAAAGGTGACTTGGTTTATCGTTACTGTGACAAACGAAAACACTTTATTTGATGAATCCTTAAAGAAATAAAAAAAAAAAAACAATCAGGAGAAAAGTTATTGCAAAAATATATGTTGATCCCTAGACACTTTTGATGTGTGTAATTAAAGATAACTAGCAATGTGGGACGGATAGCCACATTACTAGCAATCTTGTTAACCCCTCCAGCTGAGCTCAAAGGCTTGTGTTAGGAGTGGGTTCACGTCGGTAGTATAATGGGTAGGATTCGAACCCGCGACCTTACGATTGCGAGACCGATGCCTTAGCCATTAGGCTACCGCCACTTTGTTGATATAATGTTGAAAATTTTGCTGACCGTTGACTGTGTTGATATAATGTGCTGAGATTATGCTAAGCTTGGACTATGACCAAAAATTTAAACGGTCAGCATTTTCTTTGTCAAGATTTTCTCCAAGTTTTACTTATGCTAAGTTTTAGCTAAGCCAAAGTACGCTCCATAAATTTATGCTTAGCAATTTAGTCATTTTTTACGGTTTCAATTACTGGCAACAATAATTCGCCAGTAATGCATTTTGGTTGGTATATTTAATAATCCACTTCCTTATTCTCTTCGCTAAATTTCGTGACACCATTTGTTGGGGTCTAAATTATTTTACATTATTACAAAATTATCAAGACGTAGTCTCTGAATCGACATAAATTCATATCAAAAGTAAGAAAAAAAAGGTCAGATGCCACACATTGTTTATGCTCGATTTTTGTTATCTCTCGCGATATTTACCTATCGTGTAGAGAAGACGTGTAAGTGACGCCTAAAGACGGCTACAGATTTTCGGCATATAAAAACGGGTCTAGCGCTGTACGAGCAGTAGTCCAGCGTTCGGAGCTCTCGAACCAAGAAACTGACTAATTTTCTACCATAATGCACGCTCACTACTTCACCGCGCTTATCGCTTTGATGGCTATCGCTACTGGTGAGTTTTTTTTTCAGTTTTTAATCGAATAAGTACGCAACAACAGAGATTTGTGTCCGTGACTTGTATGTTTGTAAAGTACCCCGTGACACAGGGCTTGTACCCTACTGCGGCAGTAGTTTTTAAAAATAAAAAATGCCTATTTAATAGATATTTATGTAGTATCGTTGGCGATGGTGATGGTTGTACTATTAATTAATATCACAAGTGTGTTTGCTTCGTTTATTTGATAGACAGATGACTGTCTTATATCAAAGTTACGTCTTAGAACTACTTTACATCTACGACTGATATACGTCGTGTGCATCTACGACTGATGCTCGACTTCAACTGTGTGCATCTTCGACAGATGCTCGTCTTCAACTGTCGACTAAAAACAAACTTACAATAAAACATCTGAATATTACTGACTACCTGGGCCTCTCGCCCTACTTAACGATACCCTTACTTTAACAACTTAAAACCCTAATAATACTTAAGGACGCTATTAAATCACCATTGTCTTACATAGGCGCCACCAATTCTTAAGAAATCTCTTTTGCTGACATCTGGTACATATTACGACCTTTAACTATACATATTACTAAACAAAAATTAAACTCTACATCTAGCCTACATAACGATCTTAACTATTTATTTTAAGATGATGGAACTGTCTAAGAGGAGAGATGTAACCGACTTAATATTTTTATATAAATTGTTAAGAAATAAGATCAATTGCCCGGAATTGTTACAAAGGATACGTTTTAGAGTTCCGATTCACACTCGGCGTAAACCAATCACACCGTTAGTCCCTCCACTGCGTAGAACAGTGCTTGGCTCAAGCTCACCTCTTTGCCGAATGACTAAATTATATAATGAATGCAGTGACAAGGCTGATATTCACCACGACTCATTGGGATTGTTTCGGAAAACTATCAATCATTGTTTAAGGTCTTAGTTAATTAACACATACAAATTATATAATTTGTAACGAATGGCTCATTATAAATATGAATATAGTGTTTACCTATAAGTAACTAAACATTTAGATGTAAGTAATTGTGAAAGTTTGTATTTAGATTATTGTTGATGTATTAGTTGTTGGTGAACCAAATAAATAAATAAAATAATAAATAAAAATAAAACGACAAGACATGGATACAAAAATGAACACGCTTAACTCTAAAATACCACATTTATATTCTTGGGCACTTGGCCCTTAGCTCACATATCATGCTCAGTATATTTCCCAATCATTACAATATCGAGCTGTAATCTATGGCATGCCTAGTCATGTCTTGCTTCTTTGACAGCTTCGGTAGCGCAGTGGGACTCCACTGCCTTGAAATATAGTCGTGCGTGACGAAGCACAGTATTGCACAGTCGCACGACTGCTGTACACGAGGTTGTCGGTTTGATAACCACGAAATCTTTATGATTTTTTTTAAGTCTGTCGTGTCTTTGTGTTCGTTAATGATTCTAAAGATCCCCGTGACAGGTAACAAACAAAATAACTTTCGCTATTTAAATATTAATTTGGATTCGATGAGATCATTGTTATGAGAAATTGAGGTCAGGGTGTTTTTATGCCTCTATTATGGTATATAATGTTTAAAAAACTATAAAATTTAATTTAAACTATTAACTGATTGAATCACGTGTCACATGGCGGAAATCCATCTTAAATAGATTATATGGGGGTAATCCCACCACCCACCCTCGATCTGTGAATCACCACGATTGAAGTAGTAAGGAAATGCCCTTAATACAACAGTCGAAATAGATTGACAGACCACACTCAAAAAGAGAGACCTGTAACAAAGAAAATTAGTGAGTAGGATCCCTCCCTTATAATCTAATTTAAAATATTATTAAGTAATAAAAAAAATATATCATTATATCTTGCTGAACTATTGAACTTGATTCTTTAAATCCATAGTTCAGATGAGCTGTGCTGCTACTCGTGCCACTGAGTGTAGTACCTACTTGGTCATTAAAAAAAAAAAAAAAATATATATTTACCAACAATAAAATATACCTAGTGAATATGTGTGAACCGAAATAGAAGACACTATGTTTTTCTGATAGCACTAGATACGGTCTAAGTAATAAGTTCATGCATATTAAATTTTTATTCGATACTTACAAAGAGTATAAGTTATTAAATGTTCGAGCATTTTTCTAACGATGTATTTAAAGTATTTTGAAAAGTCTATATGGTATTAGTATTTTTAATTTAGGTACCTCTGTCAGTATAAGTACATGGTGTAATTGTGCCAAACTTTAGCCGAGGACAATGTATGAATGACATTTAAATTACACTAGCTGATCGTGCAACTTCGTCTGCGTAAAATTTTCCCCGTGCAATATTTTTCATTGCTGCCCTCCTATTGGCCGTAACGTGATATTATATAGCCTTCCTCGATAAATGGGGCTATCCAATAGTAAACTATTATTTTAATTCGGGCCAGTAGTTCCTTAGATTGTCGCGTTTAAACAAACAAACTTTTCAGCTTTTAATAGTACAGTTTATTTATCCTACTGTACGTGTCTTAACGCCATCACACGTGGTGCCGACTAACATGAATTTATTCTTACCAGTATGGATACAACATACGTTACTAATGTTCACAGTTGCGGAGAGCAGAGCCAAATACTCAGCCAAGTTACACCGCTGGATCTTGAAGAAGAGGCATCCTGCGGAATATGAGGACGCCTCTGCAATCTGCGCGAGAAGCGGTAACTTATCTCGTTTACATACTATACAGTACGATCAAAGTATCTTGACCGGATTGAAGTTAGGTTTTTATCACTTTCGCGCATGTCATAGAGATGCGACCCTAAAATTACTTACGAAAACGACTAAATATGTTTAATCGATTAAAAATACTAACAACATTTTTATTCAACAATATAAAAACATTATTTAAATCAGTTCATAAAAGTTTAAATTTAGAAAAGTTACAGTAAATACTAAAGAAACTTTGAAAAACAATTTCTTTACGAAAATAATCACAAATAACATGAGTTAGTAATACTAATTATGACAATCTAATGCGTAATCGCATCTCTAATTCTCTTGGTTTAGTTACCGCCCCCGCCCCCCGCTTTCTGTCACCATTTACTTCCAAAAAATGCATCTGCGCAACCACTTGTCGCCTACTTCAGTCCGGCCTAGTTACGTTGATCGTACTGTAGTTATCTACTCTCGTTAGTTTTTATATGTCAGTGCGACATCGATTTTTTACTAATGATAATTTAATCATGCTAGTATGCTTAATAGTGTGACAATGCAATATATAGGTTATCTATTTGTGCTTTAGTTTGCCGTTTTTAAAGATCGAATGTTGTTAATGTAACCTTTCCACACTTTTTTACTTAAAACATCTTTGCTTAGTATCGTTTTTGAGCGCAAGTAGTTCTCCCCCTGCAAGTAGAAAAATCTATTTAAATATACATATTATTTATACCAAGTTTTTTTTTATATAGTGCAAAGCTCAGGCACCCCAACAAGATGTTTAATTCAAGAAATCACTTGAAAAAAAGAAAATGAAAACATTGAAAACTTTCAGAGTTTTAAGCCGTTCAGCAACAAAGTAGTTTGCTCAGAATCAGTGACGCAATCCATTGTGGTAGTTTTTGGATAGTGTTTAGTTATTGCTTTGTTTGTTGTATATAAATAAGAGAGTGAACTATGTAATATATGAAGTACCTACGCACATTGCAAGGCTTGTGCTACGACGATGCCATGTCTAAACCAAGGAATAACTTGGAAGAACAAACATGGTACTCGGCATACACCTCGGAAAGTCTGTGTCCGGCTTTAGACAATGCTAGGTGACTAATCGTCTAAGTTTAAGCATTTTGTCCCATAATGTAGACATGAGCTCTGTTACAAGCTAATCGTTTCTTACAGATGCAATTCTGGCGTCGCCACTGACTACAGAAATATATAACTATATGCAAACTCTCAACATGTCAGCCTTTTACATAGGCACTTACAAAGACAGCTCCAGCAGGGATCAGCGATATGTAACTGAAGAAGGTAAGTGCTTGATGGGTACTGTCCATGTTAATCTTGTTTCAGTGCTCTTGTTACTTAAATATAATAATATATTGATTAATAAATAAAATAAAGGTTATTTGACGTATTGATATATGGACTGATTGTCAAGAGCCTCAACAAAGTTCGCGTTGTTCATATGAATCAACGGCTTAATAGGCTTATTGCAACCTCTCGATACGGCTCGACACTATTTTGAAATATGTGATTCATAAAAATACTCGTAGTAATAATCCTCTTTGTCTTAACATTTCAGGGAAGCGACTAAATGACCTGCCCAAGGCCGTGTCTGATGCGATTGAGCGATTAGATGGCACGCAGGGCGACTGCCTCTCCATGGATCGGAATGGAATACAGGTCGTGTCGTGTGAGACGGAGCTGCCTTTTATCTGTTACTCGAATGTGACGACTAGTTGCGGTTATGGTATGTAAATGACCAAATACTCAAACGATACCTTACTTTAAGCCGTCCTCAAAGTATTTCCTTAGCCACTATTTAGTGACAATGAAAGTTAGTCAGCTGTGTGTTTTACAGGTGGACCAAGAATTCGTTTACATTTGAATTAAGTGCAAAAATAAAATTTGATGATTTATGAAGAGAACAAAGAAAAGCCCATAAAGCATCCGTCGTCTTCGTGATGAAAGCTGGAAGGATGCTTTATTCCACAATTCGAGTGATTTGATTCATTTGATTATGAAGCTTTATGGGCTTTTCTCTGTTGTCTTCAGGTTAGTTATTGTCTGGCTGAGCGAAGTTGTTACTTGTTGGGATCGGTTACCTCTGAGAAATCCATTATGTGTTTAACTTTGTTTGTTTTATAGGATGGTGGTCATTTAGATGACATTGTTTTAAAACTAAACTACTATGACTATAATACAAATAAATATTATTACAATAAGTCAGAAAGTTTGATTTTTATACATAATTAAAATGTAAATGCATTCATGGCCCATCCTGTATATGCATTTAATTAGATATATTTCGGGACTTAATCGCGTGAATTATTTAAAGGTACGAACCTTTTATTTACCTGATGTTTCGATCGAATTGCACCGATCGTGGTCACGGGTCGACTGATGGCAGCTTAGCGATGTCTCCGTGAGGCGCGGGGTTTTTTTCAACTACCCTCCCCTGGTCTTGATAATTTTGATAATTTGTACTGTCGGTACTTCCACACACTACACTTACAACGTCTTTACACTGAGGCGCGGTGTCTTTACGGCTACGATTGCATTTGTTCATAACAGGGTTCCAAGATGGTGAGAGCCGGTATCCATCTTCTCGGTTGAAGTTCTTATACTTCTTGATCTCAACCGCCTCGCGTACTATCCTGGAATAATAGTGGCGATCGGTGGAAAGTACCTGTGGCTTATGCAATTCTATCCAGTGATTTGGTCCTGATTCCAACATATGCTCAGCGATAGCAGACTTGTAACCTTGACGGTTTTTTACAGCTGCGATATGTTCATTGACCCTGTCTGCGATTGTCCTTTTGGTCTGTCCGATATAGGAACTACCGCAACTGCAAAACACCTTGTACACGCCAGGTGTTTGGAGCGGAATAACATCCTTTGCCGTTCGTAAAAGCTTCAAAACCTTGGAGTGCGGACTACATGCTGTCTTAATGGAGTAATTCTTTAATACAGTTCCAATTTTGTCTGTAACTCCTTTGATGTATGGCATGAAAGCTGGCACCCTGTCGGCATTTACCTCTGGTCTTCTGCTCTTTGGATGTTGAAGGTTATGCTTGTATCCGTTGCTTCTTAGTACCTCCCGAACGTGTGCAAGTTCACCCTCCAAGTGTTCGGGGTCGCAAAGGTCGTATGCTCTGTTTGTTAAAGAAGCTACAACGGCCTGTAAGTGGCGCGGATAATGGTGCGATAAAGCATGTAAATACCTATCCGTGTGTGTAGATTTTCGGTCTGCGTGTCCGAGGGTACCATTTTGTCTCGCCGATACCTTCACATCAAGAAAAGGCAACGACCTACCTACCTCCATTTCAAATGTGAATTGGATATTACGGTGGATCGAGTTTAGATGTTTTACAAATTGTTCTACTGTGCCACTGTCACCCTCCATGATACAGAATACGTCATCGACGTATCTCTTCCAGAGCTTGTCGTGAAACGCGTGCAGGTCGACAACTTCTTCTATATGCTCCATCCAGATGTTGGCCATTACCGGTGCTACTGGACTACCCATAGCCACTCCGTCGATCTGGAGGTAATGCTGTCCACGGTAGAGGAAGAAGTTACTCTCTTTATTTATTTATTTATTTATTTATTTATTTATTTATTTGCTTAAATTGTAGGTTACATGAAGATGTTCAAATAATCGTAAAACAGTCCCGAATACATTTTATCATCTTGTGACATGCAAATTTCATACAATAATTTATTTTTATGAACTAAGAATTTAATAAAGTTAACAATGATATTCCATTACAAAAACAAATAATTAATAAAATAAAATTATATTCTATTACAAAAAACAATAATTACCTAATAAAATAAAATTAAGAATGTCCGAAATATTACTGAAATTATGTCAATTAAATAATGATCGTAATTAAATAATAATATCTAAATGTCAAATGATAAACTAATTATTTCAATTTTACACTAATTATTTAAATAGTTCTGAAACTGAATAGAAACATTTATCCATAAGCCATAATTTCAGTTTCTGGACGAACAATTGTTTTGGATATTTTTTTATGTCCTCAGGAATATTATTATAAATGCCACCACACATAGCAATACAGCTTCTACTACACACATCAAAAGTGTCTAGGGATCAACATATATTTTTGCAATAACTTTTCTCCTGATTGATTTTTTTTTTTTTATTTCTTTAAGGATTCATCAAATAAAGTGTTTTCGTTTGTCACAGTAACGATAAACCAAGTCACCTTTGCATTAATAAAGAAATTTGCCATTTTCCTAATAAAGGGATTTTTGACATTTGAACCACTAACATTAAAGTTCGAAAAAAAGACTGAAATAACAGTTTTCTTTAAAATTTTATTGGGTAACTTAAACAATTTAATAATCCGTGTTTCTACCGCGAACACTAACAACACAAGAACATCGGTTTGGCATACTCAAAATGAGTTCATCCAAATCACGCTGTGGAATGGCCGCCCATGTTCGTTGCAACAACAAAAAAAGGTCTTCTTGCGACTGGATACCCTCTATATTCGGCAGAGCTCTTCTCTGTAGCATATCCCATGCATGCTCAATCGGGTTCAAGTCTGGCGACTGAGCAGGCCAGGGCAGGACATTGATGTTAGCTGCGGCGAGAGTCTGTCTTACAACACTTGCGGTGTACGGTCGTGCATTATCATGCATTAACTGAAATAAGGGACCGATTTGCACTTGTAGAGGAACGATGACGTCTGATACAATCGTCTCAGCATAAATTTGAGCGTTGAGGTTGCCTCTGATCCAAATCAACTCAGTTCTTCCGCCGATCCAAATACCCGCCCATACCATGATGGTTCCACCACTATAAGGATGGACTTCCTGGCAGGATTTTAGTCGCTGTTGGCGTCCAGGGGTTCTCCAGTGTCGTATACGTCTTGTATCCGGTCTCATACCAAAACGAGACTCATCAGAAAAGCACACGAAACGCCATTGTTCTTCTGCCCAATTTCTGTGTTCAAGAGCCCATTGATATCGAATCCTACGATTGTGCATTGCTATAGGTGGTACCCGTAGCGGTCTTCGGGAATGAAGGTTCTCTTCATGCAAGCGGTTTCTGACTGTTTGGTCGCTAATTAAGTTCCCTGAAGAGTGATGAAGCCTCACGGCTAACATCATGGCGGTTATTGTTGGACCTCTTCGAGTTAAGATTTGAATGTATCGGTCTTGTCTCCGTGTGGTGCAGCGATACCGTCCTCCATGGCGCTCAGCCACGGTACCAGTGCTTCGGTAACGTGTCCAAAGTCGACTGATAACACTCTGACTTGTATTCAGAGCTAAAGCCACAGTACGTTGCCGGGAACCAGCTTCTATCATTCCCACGGCTCTGAGCATTTCTTCCCTGCTTAAATGACGTCGCCGCTCCATAATAACGTTGGTTTTAATCAGTAGTAGGGAAACAGTAGCACTAATAATGTCTTCAATGCGTTGTATGTTTTTATAGGAAAAATATTGACAGCTGATTTTCATCTTTTACTCGAATTTGATTCACAGTTCCTGATTCAAATTATGAAATGCACCAAAAAGGATCCATATAAATTTATAAAATCATAAATTTATTACAAAGCCACATCTCAATCTCAAGAAATCCGCATAAAAATGCTTGATCCCTAGACACTTTTGATGTGTGTATATAGACATGTTCTAGGGATCTTATTTAAAACAATCCTGTCTGGATCTCTAGTATTTCTGGGAAAGATATCTTTTGCCTTCTTAAATTGTTCCTGGTTATATTTAACAAATTTTGCCGCTTCCAAAATGTATATACAGGGAAAAGTTAGAATTTTAAAATTTTTAAACCATGGCTTGCAGGATTCCCATGGCGGTATACCTGCAGCTGCCCTAATACATTTTTTTTGGGCCAGAAAAACTCTTACTGAATCAGTCGAATTTCCCCACAGTACCACCCCATAACTAAGAACAGATGCTACATACCCGTAATACGCTGCTAGAATGGACTGTTGAGTGGAAGTCTTCCGCAGCTTGTATAAAACATAGACGAATCTATTGATTTTCGTACAAACTTTATCTACATGAGTCTTCCAATTCAAATATCTGTCTAAATTTAATCCCAAAAATGTCGTATTGTTGACTTCACTTATTACGATTCCGTTGTAATAAATATTTAAACTTTTATTACATTTATTGTAAGTGCTAAATTGTATATAATTAGTTTTTTTTAAGTTTACCTGAAGATTATTATCACTAAGCCATTTTATTATAGAATTAATAGAATTGTTAATATTATTATTGTAGTATTGAATGTCAGAATTATTTTTACATGTCATGATCAAGGATAAATCGTCAGCAAATAGAATACAAGGATATTTTGTAACATCCGGCAAGTCGTTGATGTATAATAAAAATAGGAGTGGACCCAAAACGCTCCCCTGGGGAACTCCATACCTATTAACTAAATATTTTGACCGATAGGCCTTTAATTCTTTATTATTATTAATATTTTTAACTTCTGCTGACTGTTTTCTATCTTTTAAGTATGTTTTTAGCCAGTCTAGTGCAGGGCCTCGGATGCCATACTTCTCCAGTTTGTTCAATAGTAATTCGTGAGAAACAAAATCAAACGCCTTACTCATGTCAAAGAACACAACAGTGACCAAGTTTCTGTCGTCAAGATTTCTGACAATGTTATTTATAAGATCAACACACGCCATTGTAGTTGACTTTCCTTTTTGAAACCCGTATTGCTGCGCTTTCAATATGTTGTGTCTCTGAACATAGCCAATCAATCGATTATACATTGCCGACTCAAAAACTTTTGACAAGACGGGTACCAGAGTAATAGGCCTGTAGTTCTCTAAATTTGATTTATCGCCTTTTTTATACAGGGGTTTAATCAGAGACAGTTTAAGTGGACTTGGAAAGCACCCCTCAGTAAACGATAAATTAATGAGATGTGTTGTTATAGGCGTAATTTCAATTGAACATGATTTTAAAACCTTGGTAGCTATTTCATCATATCCCTCAGCATTTGTGTTATTTAATGACATTATAATTTTGTGGGTTTCATTGTAACTAAAAGGCTGTAAGAAGATACTGTTGCAAATATTTGTTTTCAAGGTATTGTAAAGATTTGATTTACATGTGTTGGTAGAGTTAATAAAGTATTCGTTAAACACTTCTGCCACTACACCTGAATCCTTAAGAATGATGTTGTCTTTTTTAATATCTAGAATAAAATCGAATTGTTTCATACAGCCGGATTCATGTTTTATTAATTGCCATGAAGTTTTACAAACATTTTTTGAGCCAGATATAGTCTTATGGTTTTGATTTTTAATGGATTGGTCAATACAGCGGCGGAGAAGTTTTGAATAATTTTTAAACTTACTTCCCAGAAGTCCATGTTTATCCATATAATATTGGTACCGTAGTTTTCGTTTATTTTTGCAACTTATTCTTAAGCCTTTAGATATCCACTTAGGCTTACGTATGTTATTTGATATTTTAATTTTGAGTTTAGGAAAGCACAGGTTGTAAAACAAACGGAAGGTTTCATAGAACAGTTCAAATGCACCTTCAAAGTCAGTTTGTTCATACACGTCTTTGAATGAAAGATTTAACATACATTCTTTGAATTTTTTAATATTTTCTATACTGTAATCTCTTTTATATATATAAAATTCTAATATTGACATCTCCATCTCATCTTTTTGTTTATAGGGATATTAAGTAACTGAGCAGTATTGTGATCTGAAATATGTAGTTGTAATAATTCACTTGTAGCATTACCAACGTTGGATATTATGTGATCAATACATGTATTTTTGCGAGTGAGTTGGTTAAAATGTAAGTTTAAATTGAAGTTTTTTATTAAATCTATAAGATGTTTAGTTTCTTTCTTATTTTTCTCTAAAGTATTAATATTAATATCACCAGCAATAACCATTTTTTTACCGAGTTTGTGAATTATTCTATACAGCATAGTTTCCAATTTTGCAATGAATACATTAAAGACACAAACAAATGACAAACATGTTTTCTGATGGAATTTCAATACAACAGCATTCAAAATGCTTGTCCACAGAGTAATCATTGCTAAATTTTGTTGGTTTGTATTTTAGGCCTTTTTTAACCAAAATACAAACTCCACCCCGTTTTTGTTTAGCTTGTCTACAATAGGATGATACTAAATTATAACCAGTAACATTGACTATTTGTTCAAAGCCTTCTTGAATAAACGTTTCCGATAAACATATTATATCCGGTTCCTTATGAATTTCAGATAGTTCGGCCAAATGTATTTCCAGTAGATTACGTTTGCTTAATAAACCAGCTACATTTATTAGTAACGAAAACAAATTTCTGTCGGTGTTTCCGGGGTGTCATCATGATTAGTCTTAGTGAATTGATTTTTCATAACTAATGTAGTGCGGGTTGTAGATTTGTTCAATATAAGACCACGGCAAGGCATTTCATCGCTTACATTACAAGTAGGATATGGCATATTTACATTATTATTTTTATAACTTAAAAACATTTCATTGTAATACTTACTATCTAGAATTAAATTTATTTTATCACATAAATCTAATAAATATAATTTTTTATTACGATGTTCTATTCCTGTATGCAAATAGGTACAATTTTGGAAATACTGGCAAAGATTTTTTGTTTGATTATTTAACATAAATTCATTCAAATATTTATTTCTGGTTACATTTAATATAATTATATTCGTTTTACAGTAATGTCTTAGCATTGTTATCAAATTTATCATATATTTATTAGGATGTTCTTCATATTCGCCTGGGCATAATATTATATAATTGCTCGAAGAGTCTTGCATATTGTTACATGATTTCAGCATGTCACCAGATGCTGCATTATATTTAATTATTGATGAAATTCTGTATTTTCCGTATTTGCTATTACTTCTTGTTTCTATTAGCTTAGATGAGAGACCTGCAACTTGACTTCCTCCGATTATTAATATTTCTGGTGTTTGCAGTGTTTTTTCATGACCTCGGATGTCGTTGTTAAGGACACTGCCCCGCGGTTTTGGTTTTAAACTATTGTTTTTTACAATTTCACCTGAGGAACACATTTGTGAGATACTTCCGCTATTTTTTTTGTTTTCTGTTTCATCTATTGCATTCTGGTATTCATCATCTGATTCGAGGCCTAAACAGTTACTCAGTAGAACAATGTACTCTTTTGGCAGGCCGCTGTCCCTCAGTTTTAGTTTTATGACGTCAAGGCAATCGCTTATCGGAACACTAGTGAATAATGACTCGACATCGAAACTCACCATTATCTCGTCCGGTTCCAAGCGTACGCTCTTGAGTATATCCACAAAATGGCGAGAGTCCTTCACGAACGATGCAGTTTTCTCTACCAATGGCTGCAGTACTGAAGCTACGTGTCTCGCTAGATCGTAAGTAGGAGAATCAATTTGACTTACGATCGGGCGTAATGGTACGTCTTTCTTGTGAATCTTTGGCAAGCCATATAATTTAGGAGGCTGCACAATTCTTGGCTTGTACAGACGGTCGAACACTTCATCCGTAAACAAATGTTTATGGTCCCCGATTAATTTGCGCACACGTTTGGTAACTCTCGCGGTCGGGTTGTATGACACCGGCTTGTAGATGGAAGTATCACTTAACAGATTCCGTACTTTACAATCATAGTTGCTGGAGTTCATCACAACGGTGGCGTTTCCTTTATCAGCCTTAAGCACTAAGATTTCCTGGTTGCTACGCAGGTCTCTCAACGCTTGACGCTCTTCCATCGTGATGTTTGGCTTAGGTACTTTTGATTTTCGTAATATAACCGCAACATCCTGTCTAAGCGTTTCCGCGCCAATAGCAGGTACCTTGTTACGAGTTATCACTTCCTCTATGCCACTTATGATGTTCTCGTACGGAATCTGTTTCGGTGTTACTGCGTAATTTAACCCTTTCGCAAGGATATTATGGGTGGTGTCATCAATGATTACACTCGATAAATTGATAACCGTATCTATTTGCGTCGATGGTACAAATTTAGTTTTTGTGTTGAGGGTATTTTCACGACGTAATAACAGCTTGTTAAACTTAGCGTCTTTCCTTTTACGACACAAATCATAAATACGGGACGCTTGTTGATATGTGACACGACCACATAGCTCGAAATCACTTATCGATAACACCACACTGCATTCCATATGTAATTCGTATAACTCACACTGCACTTTGTTTACCTTGTACCGACAGTTACGAATTAATTGTTTTAGGAGACAAACACTAGCACTCTTTAGAATTCCTTCCGAATGTGGGATATCTTTGCGCGGTTTTATTTGCACTCCCGTTGCTAATAAGTCCGAATCTCGAAACTTTGTTAAAAATAACAACGATGATTCTAACTTAGCGCGTTTTATTCGGAGGAATTTAAGATCTTTAATCTTGTATGCATATTCCGGCCCGTAGCGGTTTGCAATTATTGTTTTTTTAAACTTTCGCGATTTTTATACATATTAGATATATTTCGAGACTCAATCGCGTGAATTATTTAAAGGTACGAACCTTTTATTTACCTGACGTTTCGATCGAATTGCACCGATCGTGGTCACGGGTCGACTGATGGCAGCTTAGCGATGTCTCCGTGAGGCGCGGGGTTTTTTTCAACTACCCTCCCCTGGTCTTGATAATTTTGATAATTTGTACTGTCGGTACTTCTACACACTACACTTACAACGTCTTTACACTGAGGCGCGGTGTCTTTACGGCTACGATTGCATTTGTTGATAACAGGGTTCCAATAATAATAATAATAATAATATATATTTATTTCTCTCAAAAAGGTAAGTACATTGGTTTCTATATTTAGGTAAGACTAATGACAGAAGTGTACGACTTAAACCTTAGTGAGAGCTGGAGTTTGTACTAGGTACGAAACCTGTGTGACAGATCTCCAGGCTCTCTCATTAGGGATTGAACAATTTTATTTTTTAATCTGAGAAGACATGTATAGTTAATTAATACCTGTACTTAAAAAAAAAAACGTAATAATAACAAAGCAAAACAATTAAAAAAAAAGAAAATGAAAATAGAGGATATATTTAAGTGTGTGTGTGTGTGTGAGTCTGTGTGTGTGTGTGTGTGTGTGTGTGTGTGTGTGCGTGTGCGTGTGCGTGTGAGTGTGTGTGTGTGCGTGTGCGTGCGTGTGTATGTCTCTTTGTTTGGTTTGCGTGTAGAGCGGGTGTCTTAGAAATAATGTATGAGAGTAAGAATGTAACTGTGTATGTGTTGCAAGCAATATTATTTTCATTGCATTACACTTTATGTCAATGTATGGATAACCTTTTCGGTCTCCTCGTAATCTAAATTATGTAGCCAAGTGGTTACCATTTTCTTGCATTCACTTTTAGACTTGGGATATAAGTTTAAAATTTTATTTAATTTGTTATATATATAATTGCCAAGAAAGTAAAAGCATCGTTGGGCAAGAGATGTACGTACTGTGATCCGGGGGCACACTGAGTATTTGCGACGCACAGTATTAAATTTGGTAGGATCGTATGTGAGTTGGGAATGAATGGTAAGTACAGAATGTAGGATGAACAACTTGCGGACAGAGAGGACATTGCAGACTTGATAAAGATTTGTGGTGGGAAATTGGTACGGCAACATCCATCCTCCCTTAGGAGTGCTCTTTGAGCACGTTCGAGTTTTAGAAGATGTGTTTTGTCGGTACCACCCCAAGACACTATACAGTATTCAGTAATAGACTGACAAAGAGCTAGGTAGGTACGTCGAAGTATACTGGTGTCCACCACATGTCGGAGAGTTTTGAAAATGTATATTAATTTGCGTACTCTAGAGGTAAGTAAATCGATGTGGGAGTGAAATGATAGAAAATTATCAATTTGTATCCCCAAATATTTAACACACTTAGTACGATTCAGGGTTAGACAAACACAAGTTTGAGTGGGATTGTTGCAGGTATGTGCGATGAGAGAATGAACAGTAGATGAAGGTAGCCCAATTGATGATGGTGCGAAGGTGAGGTAACCAGTTTTGTCGACGTTCAAAGTGAGTTGATTTCCAGCTAACCAATTTGTAACGGCATTGAGTCCCAACTGAGCATTACGAAATGCAGTATCCCAGGAGTTGCCGTGGGTTACAAGGGCAGTGTCATCGGCATATGTGAAAATGCGGGTGTTGGTAAGTTGTAACTGACAGAGATCGTTAATATAGATTAAAAATAGAGTTGGACCGAGGACACTACCCTGAGGCACTCCATGTGTGACAGTAAGCTCGTCACTTTGGCAGCTATCAATCTTAACAAATTGGCGCCTTTTTGAAAGGTAGCTTTTGAAGAGTTGAAGCTGATTACCTCTAACCCCAATTTTCTCCAATTTTGCAATAAGGGTAGCAACAGAGATCGTGTCAAAGGCTTTTGAAATGTCTAGAAAAACCCCAACTACCTTCTGCTTGTTATCGAGATTTGAAACAACTTCGTTGGTTAAATCCAAAACGGCTTTACTTGTTGAGAATCCCGACCGGAAGCCATATTGGTGAGGAGATAATAATCTTGTTTGTTCCAGAAATCTCACAAGCCGGTTGTTTATCAATTTTTCCAGTAGTTTGGAAAGTGTGGGTAAAATAGAAATAGGTCTGTAATTACTTGGTAAATCCCTGTCACCGCCCTTATGAATTGGGTGTACAACTGCGAGTTTAAGTGCGTCAGGAAATGTTCCTGTGTCAAAAGCCAGATTACATAAAAATGTGATAGGTGGGACTAAAGAGACTTTGAATCTCTTGAGCAAGTGACCGGAAATATTGTCGCTACCTACAGCACAATTGCTCTTAAGTGTCATTATTAGCTGTTCTATTTCAGACATATCTGTTTCTAACACAACAAATGTATGTTGGTGATAGGGGAGAGTGTCAGCTGGAGAACCGTGCCTTATCGGATTTTTTTCGGCAAGTGATCGTCCTATATTTGCGAAGTAC
Source organism: Herminia tarsipennalis (assembly GCA_945859575.2). Lineage (NCBI taxonomy): Eukaryota > Metazoa > Arthropoda > Insecta > Lepidoptera > Erebidae > Herminia > Herminia tarsipennalis. The sequence continues at coordinate 17,431,142 of OX243840.2, forward strand.
GAGTTTACTTCATTAATTGAGCGCTTAGGATCTGAAGGATTGAGAAGTTCGGACGGTTGTGTGGTTATTTTAGTAGTGTACGTGATTGATCTTATAGCCTCCCAAAGCTTTTTATTGTTACCCTGTGTACTGTCAATTTGCTTTTTATTGAAATTAATTTTAGCGGTTCTGAGTAAATTCGAGCAATAATTCCTGTATCTTTTATATGTAATTTTCAATATTTCGTCATTAGGTTTATTTTTAAGCTTTAAGTGTAGATTGTCGCGATTACGTAAGCATTTTAGTAAGCCAGGGGTCATCCATTGCTTTTTAATTCTTTTACGATTTGAAATTTTCTTAAGGATTGTGTTCGCGGTTAATATTGAGTTTAAAACACCTATGAAATAATTAGTAGCATCGTTGACATCAAGAAAATTATATATGGGGCTAAAATCAGTTTGAAGCAGATCTGATTCAATCATAGAAAAATCCATTGATATTTTAGTTTTATAGTTGCGCGTATTAGAGTGTTGAGTTGAGCGAAGAAAAAAGAGAACTGTATGATCATGATCAGTGATGGAAGTATTAGCTACATAACAATACGCGGGTAATTTTGTTTTTAACATTAAGTGATCTAGACAAGAATGATTGTTTCGTGTACATAAGGTGTGAGCCGGTAGCATGGCGTGGTATGCTGCCATAGTGAGATATTCGGTAGCTCGTGAATCGTTAGTACCTTCAGATATGTCAATGTTGACGTCACCAGTTAAAATAATATTTTTGTACATATCGACCCATATGATGGCCCACTGCTGGGCACGGGTCTCCCCAGTAGAACCTACTGGTAGGTAGATCCTGGGGGTAATTGCCATAATCGCCACGCTTGGCGAGCGGGTTGGCGATCGCAGTAAGGCTTTAAGTACGCAGAGGACGCTGCTGCCCGTCCTCCGTTGTGAAATCCCTTAGTCGCCTTGACGACACCCACGGGAAGAGATGGGGTGGTACTATTCTTAAGGGTTTATTACATTAATAATAATAATCTGTGGAGGGCAAGGTGTTAAGTCCCTCCAACACAAAGGGAGGATCCTCCGACCAGGCGAGGTGATCGTGCCTGGCGGGCCGCGGCCCCCAGGCACGATCACAGGCATATTTTTGTAAGAGGAGGAGTACTTCAAGAGTTCATGTAAGGAGTGTATAAAGACCGATACATTGCGTTGCGCCGGAGGACGATAGATTGCTATTATCAGAGTGTCCTTATTGATTATGAAACTTAAGCAGTTAGCATCCTGTATCTGAGGTTCAGTGAAGGATACTTGAAGGTGGTTCCGGTAAAATACCACTACCCCTTCATTTTGTGACCTAACATTCTGAGTAAGGACTGAGGTGTAACCAACTAAGATTGGTATTTGTGGAGAGTTTTGCAACCAACATTCAGTTAAGATAATAAGATCCCACAGCACTTTACTTCTGTGTAAGAGGGTCAGTAGACCATCAAAATTTTTATTAATACTCCTAATATTTTGACAGAGCAATGTTAGAGAATGCTTGTCCGAGCGAGCAATATGTTAACAGTCTTCTATAGAACAAATAGCAGAGTCGGCCACGGATACGTGGTCTATATCAGCTTGAAAATCTTGTGTATTATCGAATTTTAAGAAGTAAAAGTAATCTATGAGGGGTTGGATATAGTGGGTGATATGCAGTAATTATTTCTGGTGGATTGAAGGTACGTATGTAAATTGTTAGACTAAATATTTTTAGTGTATGTACTCGTAATACAGTATGTAAGTGTAAATGAAAGAATGTTTTACTTATATGTGTTATGTAGTTTGAATTATAGTGTATGTGTAAGTTGGGGCAGTGGTAGTGTAAGTTACAAGAGTTTATCTTAAGACTAGATGTTATGAACAAGTTGTTGTATATATTAATTAATAACTTAATTAAGTTTAGTTTAAAAGTAATGTAAAAGAATAATAAAAGATCATACATCATGCATAGTCACGCAGCGTTGGGAGCTAGTTGCTTGAGCTGTTGTTCGTTTTTCACGAGAACGGGATGACTGTCGGGATCCTTCTTCAGTAAGACTCGCCCATTTGAAGTCCAGCAGAAGTTATATTTATTTAGCTTAGCAAAATTTCTGGCGAGATAGAACAATCTCTTTATATGGGTTGTCAGTAGTTCATCGACATAAATAGGTACTTGAGGGGTAACGGACAAACCCAAATTATTTGAGCTAACTTTGTTAGTTGGATTCTTCTTATTGTACTCTTTAACGGCGTTCAGGAAGTTTGCTTTAGCGAGTGTATTCGAGAAATCAACTGTGATGTTAGAATTTTTTGAATCCTTATTTGACGGCTGACGTGTAATATCGCGAATATTGCTAAACTCAGAGGGAGTATTAAGTTGTTTTGACATATGTTCAATCATATTGAATAACATCGTTTTGGTTTCTCTATCTCTCTTGGGTACGTTTCGAATTTCTATCGACGTTTTGACGATGTTCCTGTCGTATACTTCCAGTTTGTCCTCGAGCGCGGACAGTTTAAGTCCCATTGAATTACGCTCTTTTTCTAAAATTGTTATTTTGCTTTCGAGTGCCTGAAGTTGATCCGAAACAAAGGTCATACTCTTTTCCAATTCACTTGAGGCTACCTTGATCTCAGAATATTGAAAATTGATCTGAGCTTCAAATTTATCGAGACGAGCGTTATGAGCACTGGTCATATCCATTAACATTTCTCTCATCTGATCTAAGATTTCGGTCTTGACACTCTCTAGCTCATGTCTGGTAACCTCACCCGAAACGTATTTACGTTTTGCACGTGTCGTGATATTCTGTAGAAGAGCTTCTTCTGCATATAGCTTCCTTATATCCGATTCGGAACGTGTAACTCCACTTACATTCTGAGGTGTTTTCAGCAGGGTCCGTTCATATTCACAGGGCGCCTCGACGGTCTCGCCTGTCGGAGTTTTGGGTGGAGTTTTAAACATTGGGTAACGACGCAGCGGAAGTTTATTTAAAAGAATCAACAGAGCTTCAAGTAAAATTATACTTGGACCAGGCGCAAAAGTTTACCCGCTTATCGCTATCGCTCTTGACTTGTGGCAAGCGGCGAAGATGACGTGCACGCACGACTGACGCACTTACTACTTGTGGTAGCTGCGGGCGCTATCGTTGACTCGTTTGTTGCTATCTTGCTTCCTCGGGCACTCCGTGTAGCTTCACTGCGTTATGCGCGCCTAGTACTTTGTGAGAATTAAATGTTCAATTTAATGCGAAAATAATTAAAAATTAAAACAAAAATAATATTGTAGTTGTACGGATCACACGTCTACTCGCTTTCGCGGTCCAAGATGGTGAGAGCCGGTATCCATCTTCTCGGTTGAAGTTCTTATACTTCTTGATCTTGGAAGAGGAGGAAGAGGAAGAGTTATTAGCTACCGATATTACTTCTAAATTATCACTCAACAAAGTAAACGATTACTTTACTTCAATTGGAGGTACCCTTGCCAATCAGCTATTACATAAAATGACTGTAACTAAAAAGGTTCTAGCACAACTAGCAATTAGCTCTAACGCACCTTTAAACTCGATATCACTCTCACTAACATACCCTCATGAAGTGCGAGGTATTGTTTTAGGACTCAAATCTTACAGCGCATCAGGATGAGACAAAATAACTACCATGATTCTGAAGCAAAATATTAAAACTCTTGCCTCACCGATCACGTATCTGTGTAACCTCAGTCTAGAAACGGGTATCTTTCCAAACAATTTAAAAAAAGCTGTGGTCTGTCCGTTATTTAAGTCAGGTGACAAGGATTCACCATCAAATTACAGACCCATTTCTCTTTTATCAACGTTGTCAAAAGTACTAGAAAAATTAGTGAACAACAAAAGATTATGAACTATCTTGAAAAATATTACATGCTTAGCAAACTTCAATTTGGATTTAGAGAGAAGAAATCAACGGAGGATGCGGTATCATCACTAGTATCAAATATAATGTCACATCTAGATAAAGGGAACAAGGTGTCTAGGAGTCTTTTTGGATCTCCAAAAAGCTTTTGACACGGTCTCAATTCCAATTAATTAATAAGGTGTAGAAGTGACAGACGTTGAGAGCGACGATGCGCTACTTTCGGGCAAAAGCATTTTAACTTTCTTGCTTCTAATATTTACAATAAGTGTAACAAAGTATTGAAAATCAGAAAACTAAATAATAGTAGTATTAAAAAATCTATAATCACTTGGTTAAGTTTATTGGACTATGATGACGTTGAACATTTATTAACAGTTGTTACCTGATGCACTAACGTACACGCATGAACAAACACACACACACACACACACATACACATTCTCTCTCTCTCTCTCTCTCTCTCTCTCTCTCTCTCTCACACACACGCATTAGCTCTTTTGTCTTATATTTATTTTTTATTTCTTTTTTTTTTGTTACTACCTACTTCGATGTAAAATGTTTGATTCGATTTATAAAAGTGGAGGAAACTGTTTCCTACAACACAGTTTTTACTAGTGCAGGAGACAAAGAATTTTAACATAATGTACGGTCTACCTTATTTTATGTCAATAAAGAATTATTATTATTATTATTAATCCATACGGGTGAGCCCGCGAACTAAAACCTAGTTTTATTGAAACCTGCAGGATGCACGTACTCTAACGTGACTGGGAGCGCTTACACATTTTACGGCATACAGATGATGACGTGGGACAGGGCTAGTTCCACATGTGCGGGACGAGGCGGCTACTTAGTAGTGGTCAACGATGCAGCGGAAGCGGCAGTCGTCCTTGATATTATGGAAAATAATGGTTATTTAGGCCCATGGGTAGGCCTCCGAGACCGCCAAACGGGCGGAGTTAGCGACTGGCGTAGTGTTCGCGGTAAGTGAATTTCGTCTTACTTACGCTTGCACAATGTGTGACAGAATAAGAACAAAATGTAACAGAAACATGTTTTCAAATTCAATGGTGGTAGTAGGTTACACCTCACGTAGGTAAGCACCTCAACTATGGTAAATTCTAAGATTTTTCAGATTTCCCAAGTCTTAATAGTACCTGCTTGTAATAGTATAATAATTTCCTGAGGGATAGGTACGGCAGATACATTTAACGAACTATTTTGTAATAAATCTTTAACATCGAAGTTTTACTGGCATTTTTGTTAAACCTTAGGCATCTAATGACATGGTAAATACTGAATAATAGTCATCTTTTTAACTGGAAGTGTGACAACGCACGGGCGTTTAGACAGCGCATCCTTTAACGCTTCTGTGGCTGTACTCTTGTCTGTTTTTATAAGCAGTGTGGTTCGTCTCATGGTAATATGATCGCCCTCACTCGGCGTTGACTTCGACTGGCTGGCTCACGACTGTATGTACACGAATGGGGGCAAACAGGTAGCCTGCCGAAGTCTCATCAAAAAATCATACTTGAATCGAATTGTTCGCACTTATATTGAATTTCTTAGACAAAAATTTGCTAATGTAAATGTCTCTGTTTGACTATTTGTTATCTTACCACGAGAAAATAAAGTCAAAGGTAATTATAAGATTGCATAGTGATACCGGCATAAGAATAGTACCATCCCATCTCTTCTTGGAGGTGTTTTCAAGGCGACTAAGGGATGTCACACCGGGAGGACGGGCAGTAGCGTCCTCTGCGTACTTGAAAGCCTCACTACGATCACCAACGCCCTCGCCAAGCTTGGTGATTATGTCATACTCCCAGGATCTACAAGAAGTAGGCTCTATCACTTAGACTCCAGCAGTGGGACATCATATAGGTTGATATGTAGGTACTTAGATCTTAGTTCACACTGATAAATTAGTATGTGTATTGATTACCATACAGTAGGTACTACACAAAAAAACAGAAACAATCTTCATCTGAACTATTGTTATTGTTTCAGGAGAACCTCTGGAGCAGATACACCATGAATGGAGTAGCAATCGAGACAACAACAGTGCGAAGTACGGATGTGCTATCCTGGATCGCGTTAAGTTGTTAGATAACTATGACTGTGAGAACACGCGTTACTTCATATGTGAGACATTGGAGTAGTGTGATGAGGTCCACGCCTCTTCACCGTGAAGAGTGCGATATCGGTCTTGCTGTTCTTCTATATTCTTCTACTTCTTTTGATTACTTACACTACCGATGACAAAGATGTATTGCACAGTAGTTACGCGCCGTTTTTGGGTTCCGTAACACAAAAATAATTGTGTTGTCTGTTTGTTTGTTTTTATGTCAAGACATTTTTATTTTCTAACAAAAAAAAAACTTATAATGTAATTTTCTCTACGATAAGGTCGTTGCGAATCGGCATTGACGGAAGGGTACTTTTACATGATATAGTTACAAAATAAAATTAAAGTGCTTAAAAAAATGTTGTTATTATTCCTATACACATGTATCCATAACCTATACTATATGTATATAGCATAGGTTATGGATATAATATAACATAGTCTATAGTTTTTAAAGTGTTCGCCATCACTGAATAAATGAATTTTCTTTGTGAATTGCTCTGTACCAGAGCCCGATCTACGGCAAAGCAAGCCGGGCAAATGCCCTGGGCGGCTAAATAGGTGCATCAGGCCCTGATTTGTCACATATGATTATATGTTGTAGATATTATCATATGTGTAAATACCTACATAGTGAGCCAACTCCTTTGAAGTAGCGCAAAATGCACACGCCTCGATTTGTTTTGGATTTATTTCTTTGGAATTTCTTGATTGGAGTATATTTCTTTAGTAATTTTACACGATAAACACAGAGCTATAGAAATCGTGACATGTTAGTTTGTCGACATTTTTACAACTCCGCCTTGACTTGTTGAGATTACGCTAGGGTTGTTACAAAAATCAATAAAATTAAATGTAGATAAGTTTATTGAAAAAAGTTTTTTTTTTTTACTCTTCGGCTTACTAATGTACCTAAGGTCTATAAAGGTATGTACCTAAGGTCTCCTAGATATAAATGTCGACAGTTATAATGTTAATAGAGAAATTCTAAACGGTAGAAGAATTGTGAATAAATGATTCTTATTAGAAAGACAGCTATTACTTGTACAAGGTATGTTTTGTTTTAGTTTTGACAATCTACGTATGTTTGTATTGGCATAGAACATTGATAAATTTTATAGGATGATATCCTTTATCATACATTATTATATGCTATTTTAGTTCGCAGCGCAAGTTATAAATCACACAATAATTATATCTAGGTTCGTTTCTGTATAACTAGGTAGGTAGGCACCAAGTAGGCGCAGCGACTGCGACGCAAAGGGACGAATAAGGCCGCATGGAATGAAGGATAGATTGTAGATGAAAAAAAATCGTAAGCCGAAGAGTAAAAAAAAAACTTTTTTCAATAAAATACTAACTACCTACTAACAAATCGAGGTATAAAATTATTTTATTTGAGTAAGTTGTTTAGTACGGTTGCGGGTTTGAATCCTACTGATTACACCCACTCCTAACACAAGCCATTGATCTTAACTGGGGCGGACGAGCCTCGAGGTACTGCGAGCAGGCGGGTGAGTCGCTTCGCTCTCACCGTCTACCGCACCTCATCGGACACCTGGCCAGCTCTCACACTCATTATCAGTATTAATTGCACATATGATACATATTATATATCTAAATATTTTCAAGCATAGGGACCGTCTCCACAGGCGAGAGAATCGCGGCGATTCCCCTTTATTATCGTCGGGTAGTCTACACGAACGAGCGATTATTACGCCAGCGTATCGACATGATGGAATCACCGTGTGTCCGCGATGATGAACGTTACTTTTTCGAGGCGGGATAGCGGCGTTTGACAGCGCGCCCGCGTTCCGCGGCGAGCGCGCGGCGATGCGATGACGATTCTTTTGCACTCAGCCACTTGTCGTAACGCCGCGATAACATCGCCGTGTTGAGGTATGTTCTAAGGGAATTTACAGAAATATATGGCACGACGATAATATCGCCGCGATTCTCACGCCCCGTGAAGACGATCCCTTAGCGGGCAATACGAAGTCAATTTTGTGTCAAACAATAAACGCAAAAGCAAATAAAATCCTTATTTTGAAAAACAAAATTAATGATTGTTTGAAAACGTCAAATTAAAACATACTCAAAGAATAATAAAATTATGACATATTTGAAAAAATAAACAAAATGAAGTTAGGTGGCAGTTCCAAGTGTAAAGCTCACGAGAAAAAGTTGCCAAGAACTTTTAAAATCATCCAGTTTTTCTTTAAAGGAATAATTTTATTGAACGAACCAGTGTGTTTGTTGACTGTGAACGTTTATCATACTATAAGTAACTCTAAAATAAGTAAATGTAAACATAATCAGCAAGCACAGTAGTTCACTTCTTACATGTCACACTAATATTATAAAGGCGAAAGTTTGTGTGTATGTTTGTTGTAATTTAAAATCCACCAGAAATGTAAAAAATAAATTGTAGGATTTTAAATCTACGTAACATTATTGCTCGCACCCATCTTTTGGTACGTTTTGTTGAGTTTTCTTTGTCACAATCACAACATGTTATGTCAACGGCAAAAAACGATACGATAGTACATGCATGTATATATATATATAGATATATAATAAATGTAATAATGCATGTATATATAATACCTATCGATTTTTTCCTGTTTATCATATTATGGTGACAATACCTTACTTTATTCAATCACTGTTTTCAATTTTTTGTCCAGTCAATCAGTGGAATGAAATTTAATTTTCTGTCATAATGACTTTAATACTTAAAATTATCTTCTCGCAGATCTACTTACTTTGAAAAGTATCATAATGGAATATCAGACTCATTTAGAAATAAATATCTAATATTTAGGTTAGTTAAATACGAAGGTACATAGTGTATGAATAAAATATTGGCTATTATGCTTCTTAAAATATATTAAATTGTGCTTAAATATTAACATTTAAAATATGAATAATTATTTATTATAGCTTGATGAAAAAATGTAAAAGAATTGCTACAACAGTTTTTCTTTTACATCTAACAACAGATAGAATTTTAATTATAATGTTTAACTACCTACGCACCGGAAACTCGGTTTAGAAGCAATTTAATTTATTAATCAATTAGTGACCCTGGTCACGCTACGATGTGCCTTTTATTGGCCAGTAACATTGGTGGGCGTCTCCAGAAAACCCTGCCAAAGTTTCATCACAATCTGATTAATGGTTTCGAAACACATTGGCACAGATACACATTAATTTTCAACCGACTTCAAAAAGGAGGAGGTTCTCAATTCGTCTGTATGTTTTTTTTTTTTTTTGTATGTTTGTTCACCGATTACGCAAAGACGGCTGGATCGATTTGAAAAATTGTTTTTGTGTTTGAAAGGGTATACTTCCAAGTTGGTCCCATTGTCATCAGATCACGATCTGATGATGGGATCTTGAAGAAATCAAGGGAACTCTTAAAATTTTAAAGGCACACCTACAGTGATTTAGGTATATTTCATAGTGATTCGTGCATTTACTCTTAAAAAATACCAATTGGTGAAGTGGGACTGATGATGAAGACCTATTCAATATTTCACAGTTTGCGATTCAGTTACTTTAATATGGTATTGAGTAGCACTTTATTCTTGTTATACTACTATTCCACAATGTAATAGAGCTGATAGTGAACTCCTCAACAATTAACGGCCCTGCATCGGGGCAAGCAATATTTTGTAAAAGGATTTCAGCAGTTGACATGAGCCTATTGTAATTTTAGTGAATTACAAACCAACCCACTAAAAAGTGAGAAATAAAAACTTTTTTACAATTTTTTTTGTAAAAACGTTTTTATATAATACTAGCTGTCCCAGCGAACTTCGTACCGCCTATTTTTTTGTGAATCGGTTGTAATTGTAAATCTAAATCCACTGGAACACTCACAAAAAAAAACGTCACAAGCAGTCCAGCCGTTCAGGAGGAGTACCTAGTAGTAGTAGTAGTGACGTACACGCGTACATAAATAAAGTATAAACATAAATAAGGATAGACAAAAGTTGTTCAAGAGCTATTTCGCAAATTTGACATAATTGTATGTTGTGTACGTTTATCCATGGTAATTAATCAAAATTCGGATTGATAATAATTAAGTTTTAAGGTCTGATTAAATGAAATAATAATCAATAAAATAGTAACATTTTAAGTTAACTGAAGATCAAAGGTAAATTAAGCGCAAGAAAATGCAAATCACTGATATATAATTGCGAAATGCCTCTTATGTACCAATACAATTACTTTATATAACATAAATAACAACTAAAACAACAGTGAGAGTAGAGTTAGAGCTTGTGTTATATATTTTTAGTTTTGAGTAAAATCGGGTAAAAAAGATAAGGGTTCAACGAAGTGTTAAATTATCTTTAGGTGTCAATAACACGCGTTGATTACTAGTGCGTATCTTATGCTTAGAGTACGTATGTTTGCGTAAGATACTAATAGTTGGTACCGATAATATATATTAGAGATTGTCACAGAGTGACAAGTGCCTACTTATTATAATGGAATTCAAAATACTATGACTTGTAGTTAATTATAAATATTTTATACCAGCTGACCCGCGCAACTTCGTTTGCGTTATTTTTCCTGTTCTTGTAACATTTTTTGATGAAGCTGCGCTCCAATTGTTCATGGCGTTTTGTGTATAGCCTTCCTCAATAAATGGGCTATCCAAAACTGTTTTTTTTCAATTCGAATCAGTAGTTCCTGAGATTATCGCGTAGCATTAGAATAGTTCATCTCTTCCCGCGGGTGTCGTTAAGGCGATTTTAAAGCCTTATTGCGATCGCCAACCCCCTCGCCTATCGCCGTGATTACGGCAATTGCCATCAGGATCTATATAAGAAGGTTCTACTAGGGAGACCCGTGCCCCGCATTGGGACTTTATAAGGGTTGATATGGTGTAATGAATACCTAATAATTTATTTAATGTTCATAACATTATTATAGCATTATGGTACAGTTTTCTGGACTACATTGTTAACTAGGTAGGTACTTATTTTTTAAGTATTACACCTTCCACAGTTTTACATCATTTTCAAATAATTTTAGTAAAACAATTTCACCCACAAAAAGTTATGGCAATTTGTTTTTAACCGAATTAAAAAAGGGGAAGGTTCTCAATTCATATGTTTGTTTTATTTTTTATGTATATTTGGGCATAACTCCGTCATATGACTGCCTCTATGGCGCGGTGGGAGTATATCCGACTGCTACGCAAGAGGTCGTGGGTTCGATCCCCACCCAGGATAGAACTTTGTGTGATGAGCACTATGGTTTATTCTGTGTCTGGGTGTTATTTATCTATAATATGTATGTTTTTAGAAATATATAAGTATGTTTATCAGTTGTCTGGTTTCCATAGTACAAGCTTTGCTTAGTTTGGGATCAGATAGAGTTGTGTGAGTTGTCCCAAGATATTATTATATATATAGACGGATTTCCAAAATTTCTTTTTATTTCGAAAGAGGTTTAGGTATTCCGAAATGGTCCCATATAAAATTAATAAAGATCTGATGATGAGTTTGACAACGAAACTCTTCAATCAATGCCATAAAATCAGCCCTGATTGAAGTAGGTTAGATGTATTTTTGTAAAAAAAAGTTTTTGTTAATACCTTTATAAAAATTTAACTTCTAACCATATGCCTTCTCTACTAAAATTTGACTACACTGTCGAGTTTTCACTACGCAAAACAGCCTCCGTTTATGTTCCTAAACAATAAAATTAATCATTCTAGCCTAGGCATGTGCTGATGTATAAATGACATTACCTACTATAAAGTTTCATCCGACTCCATTCAGTAGTTTTTTTGTGCAAAAGCGGCAAAAAACCATTATTTGTCCTCACAAACTTACTTTAATGTTTGTTGGATGCGCAACATCTATGTGAAGGCTTACTTAAAACTTTAAACTGTTACATTTTGCAAATCGACCATGTTTGTACTCAAACTTCATGTTTTCGCGAGATCGAAATGGCATTTCATGAATATTGATTCCAAAAATATGTCTATCGGGACTTAGACGCTTACCAAAAAGTCTATCAATTTTTAAAGCTAGAGAAATGTTTATCGACTGAAATGATCGCAATTATAGAAAGACTAACTCTTCTTATTTTTAGTAAGTATCTATTTCTTACAACAGTATAAGTTTATATTTAAATTTTCCTAAATGATTGGAAATATCTGTCTAAATAAATTCCCGCGAATAGATATAGGTAGTATCTCATAAAAGTGTTAATGATAATTAATGCTATATAGGTTATTTTCCTTGTATTTTGGGTTTTCCCGTGTACTATCATCATATAAACGATACTGTATCCGGTCACGTCGGTAAATGAATCATAAATTATGTAGTTATAATTTGTAGTCCAAGAGCTCGCAATTACTAGAGTTTTGCGTATGTAGTTGGGCGGAGAAAACGTCCCCTGCGGCCACATTCGAAACCAAGTTGCCTGCTAAGCCTGAGGTTATAGGTTCGATGGTTTATTCTATACTAATATTATAAAGCTTGAAGAGTTTGTTTGTTTGTTTCTATTATTTGTTGATAATTTTGGTTTTATTAGAAGGTATTCCAAAAAAAGCAAGACTCCACGTTTTACATTGATGTATGTACATCTTTAGGAAGTACTTATTAACACCTTTGTGATAAGTTACCTGGCAAAGTCAGCTTGACCTACCTATCATAAAAGCCGTCACTCTTTCTTGTTGTAAGGTAATGCTCTTGCTTACAAAAAGTTTGTTTGTTTAATTCTGGCTGCCGCCGGCTTTAAGACTATTAATCATGTGTAATTGAGAATGTGATAATAATGTAGGTATGTTATTTATTGTCCGTTCACAATCATATGGCCCCTGGCCTAAATGTTGGTAATCCTGGATATGATGTTGTCAATCATTCAATTAACACTCACCCGAAAGCTCATTATAAAAATATTTTAAAGGTTTTGGGTTTATTTACCCGTAATTTTTGATAATACAATTGCATCAGTCCTTTAACATGGTGTATAGTACCTATATTACTCGCAGCACCTTACCCCCATATCAAGTTTTTAGCATTAAAACATTGTAAAATTGGCAATTTGAAAAGAGTGGCCGCGAGTTTTTATTGCCAGGTTCTTTTATCCGGCTTAACCTATTGTTTGCAAACTTGGCATTACATGTACATGTAGAATCCCGACGTATCACAAGAGTTGTTTTGCATCCTAAGTGAATAAAGAAATTTGTTTGGTCTGTTTAAAAGTAGTGGCATTTATCTGTATGTGGCTTACTAATAAATATATTTGAATTTGCTGATATTGAATATTTCTTGTAGTATTTTGCAAATATTTAATCTCAAAATGAATCTGTTTAGACTAATATGTCAAAGAGGCGTTAAAAGTGAGTACGTTTAAATGTGATGCAATTACTCCGGTTAACTTTAATTGTTTGATTATTCAGATTCAGATAATAACTGACTTAAATATATAGACTAGAAAAGTGTAATTTCCCCATAATATGGGCATAATGTCTGAAGTTGGCATACATTTCATATTCATTTCAATTCAATTTCAGAAATTTTACTTGCTCATTGTTATAAACATTGGGATTCAGCATATTCTACTCTTTGGAGTGTGCAAATGACTAGTACATACAATAAAACATAATATTTCAAAATTACAAGATTATACAAAAAAAATTTATTAAAAATGAAACATAATCTTAACTAAACATATAAAAATTAGCTTAATGTACTTATTACAATGTATATATTTATTGATATTTATAATATTCTTCAGTATTATAATAGCATTTTTTTCAAAAGACTATTTTACTAACATTATTTTAAATTGGCGAATAGGTAAAGCTTTCATCGGCTGAGTAATCTCATTGAATACTTTAATTGCCATGCAGAATGCGTTTCTTTTGTTTCTAATTGGGCAGCTTCAATTTCTCTTTATTTTTTGAGAATGCATCAAATTGTTTAAACAGATTTTCATGTTTTTTTGAAAAAAAATACACATTTCCATAATGTATAAACAAGGTAAAGATTCATTTCCGTGCATCGCGGCCGATCGCGAGCCGCGCGCGGCTTACGACAAGCGGCTGACGCGCGCGACCGATACGACAATAGTCAGAGGGCGCGCGCAGCCTACGTCAGCCGTCGGCCGCGCGCGTCTGTCGCAGACCTCTGAAACGGTGCCATACATTCTCATACTCTGAGTATTGTCGCAACGGCCGCGCGCGTCAGAGGCTTGTCGTAAGCCGCGCGCGGCTCGCGATCGGCCGCGATGCTCGGAAATGAACCTTAAGGGAAGGGTTTTATGATTTACAAATAATGTCTTACAGCTGTCCAAGAAGTTTATTGCTCTAATGCATTTTTTGTGCTTTCAACACTGAGTCTACTTCTACCGAATTCCCCCACAAAATAATGCCATATCTAAATAAAGAGGCGACATGCGCATGGTATGTAACTAATGCGGTATTTATATCCACAGTTTGTCTTATTTGTTTTAAAACATATACAAAACTATCTATCTTACCAACTAGTTTATTGATATGTGGTTTCCAACAGCAATATTTGTCTACTGTAACATCCAAATCATCAACACAACTTATTGTATTATAGATGGCAACACTTGACATTCACTGTCATTTACGTCGGAAAAGAATGAGGGTAGTTGATCATTCTTGCGGAACGTCATGGACGTGATGGCGGGGCAGTTCGCCGACGAGGGCCGTTTGCGCACCACGTGCCCGACGAATCGCTAATTTCCGACCCGATCATTTTATTTTTTTCTTATAATGATATGTGGAATCAATTATTAGCTATATAATTTAGACGCGTCTAATATTATTTCGTTTATCCAATTATCTGTGGTGAAATTAAGATATAAATTTAAATAATAATGGTAAAATCTAAACCTAGTGATCTCCCAGTGTTCGTGAACGATGGCAAACTATAACCTGCGGCATCCTGAGCCTACATCAGAAGTGGGATGAATACCCCTGTAAGCCGGACGGAGGCGCGTGTTCATATAGAGTTGGCAAAAAAAAAAAAAGCCGCTTGTCGCGTGTGATGTTCGTGTGTTGTGTATGTGGATGTGTTGGACGTTATTCTACGTCCAGTTTGGCCGTTTTGTGTCTACAGATCGGGTAAAGTTAAAATTAGGCGGCCTCCAGCTCCCTGGATGACGAATGGAATCAGGATGGCTATGCGGCGCAGAGACCGAGCTTTTCGCAAATTTAGGAAAGACCGGGACGATGATAACTGGGCCCTTTATAGAACTGCAAGGAATCGGTGTAATCAGATGATTCGCAACGCTAAACGCCGTCATATTCTTATTCATATTAATTCATCTTCTCCCAAGGGTATTTGGCAGTTCTTGGGGACTCTAGGAATTGGCAAACATGGAAGTGTTGATCCTCCGTTGGCGGTTGGTATAGATGAAATCAATACTCATTTCACCTCCTTCGTACCTATTGATCATCTAACCAAGCGTCGTACCTGTGAGTACTTAGCTAACCTTCCTCGCCCCAACGTAGACTTCTTTCACTTTTCTTCAGTTGAACCTGGCGAGATCAATAAGATAATTATTTCTATCAAATCTAATGCTGTTGGTAATGATGGTATTAGCCGTCGCATGATTATACCCATTCTTGATCATCTTCTTCCTGCTTTAACACACATCATAAATTTTTCTTTAGATTCAGGGACTTACCCGTCTTCGTGGCGATATGCTTTTGTTATTCCTCTGCCTAAAATTACAAATCCCACTCTTCCTAATAATTTTCGACCTATTTCTATTCTTCCTTTTTTATCTAAAGTGCTGGAGGCTTGCGTGCATAAACAAATGACACATTTTGTGCATCGAAACAATTTGTTGAGCCAGTTTCAATCAGGCTTCAGGCCAGGACATAGCACCACCACTGCGCTTCTCAAAGTAACTGGCGACATTAGAACTGGCATGAATGATACCAAAGTTACGGTTTTAGTTTTGGTTGATTTTTCTAATGCTTTCAATTCTGTCAGCCATGATATCTTACTCTCTATCCTATCTCATCTGATGTTCTCGGCAGGTTCTTTAAACTGGTTCTCATCTTATCTTCGGGGACGCCAGCAGTCCGTGCGCGTGGGTGATACTTTATCGAGGTGGCGCGATCTTGACGCTGGTGTTCCTCAAGGCGGTATTCTTTCTCCTCTATTATTTTCTATTTTTATCGATCTCATTACTTATGTCCTTCAGTGTGCGTTCCATCTTTACGCAGATGACTTGCAGTTATATGCCCAGGCCAATGTGAATAACATATCCGAGGCCATCACTAAGCTTAATGGGGACCTTAACGCTATCAAGACCTGGTCAGACAAGTTTGGTTTGACTATAAATCCGTCTAAGTGTCAGGCCATTGTGATAGGGAGTCAACGCCTCTTAACTCGATTAAACACCGACACATTACCACCTGTTATATTTAACGGCTCCATTATCGCGTTACATTCTTCGGTTAAGAATCTCGGGATTTTCCTTGATACCACCCTCAACTGGCATACTCAAATAACAAATGTAAGTCAAAAGGTTACGGGTACTTTGCGGGCTTTATATCGTCTCAAGAACTTTCTTCCTTATAAAACTAAAGTAATGCTCGTCCAAACGCTAATATTCCCCTTGATTGATTATGGTGATGTATGCTATCTTGACCTGAATGCAGAGTTCCTTAATAAACTTGACCGACTTCTAAATAACTGCATTCGATTCATTTTCAATCTTCGTAAGTTTGACCATGTTTCTTCCTACCGTTCCGAACTTAAATGGCTCCCTATTCGCCAGCGACATAGTTTACGCGCTCTTACTACACTCTATTCTATTCTTAATTCTCCTACTGTCCCTTCTTACTTGACTTCCTACTTTCAGTACCTGCACTCAAATCACAGTAGAGATCTTCGATCTTCCGACAATCTACTTCATTTATGCCCTGCTCATTCTTCTGGATTCGTCGGATGCTCTTTTATAGTTCAATCTGTTTCTCTCTGGAATGCTCTGCCCCCCGAAATTAGGATGGTACCCAATCGCCTTAATTTTAAATGGAAGGTACGCACTTTGTTCCTTGATGGATCAGCTGAATCATCACAACAATAGTAACATAAATATTTGTCTGTATCTATGTATTTATTTATGTATGTATGTATGTATTGTTGTAAGTACGTATACTATTTTATAGTTATGTATGTAGGTATATATGTATGTATGTATTTTTGTAAGTATGTATACTATTGTATAGTTATATTGGATTTTAGTATTTATTTTATATTCTCTATCTAGCTATTTTTGTTTGTGTATTATGTAAGAATAATAGGTAGTTTTTATTTTACAATTAGGTTACTGCACCTACACATTCCATTTCTACATCACCCTAAGGTAGGCTGGCAGAGAATGCTTTTAGCATTAAGTCCACCTTTGTACAACTTTGTGCATAAAGTTTTAAATAAATAAATAAAAAAAAAAAAAATACCCGGTTTCGTCGCGGATCTCTGGTATGTGAGTTGTCCTAAGGGACTGTTCATAGACACAGGTGAGTCTTTCTTGTTTTATTAACATTTTGAAGCCGAGTACTGTCGCATTCGAGAAAAAGTTGTCACTGAACTATGCAGTAAACGAGTAAATAAGTATCGCTAGTAAGCGTAGCGAAAATGTTCAAATGTTATCCGTATAGTGTTGTGTGTAATGCGTCGTTGTATATTTTATCTCGCGTGTGTAGTCCCGTTACGTTAAATAGTTGTGGGGCGCAAGAAAGGGTTATTTCATTTCGCGATTGAGCCGAGTAGATGCAGTATTCAAACAATTTTGAAACCGTTTAATTCAATTAATTTTCAGTTTTCTTTGCATTTGGTGTATAGCTTCTCATGTGACGTGACGAGTGGCTAGTTGGAAATTCTCTTTCGTTTAAATTTAGTAGTGTTTATGCTGTCCTTATCACTACCATATGCCAATCAACCGTTAATAGTAATGTGAACATTTTAACTTGTGTGAATATTGATAACGTCGAAAATCTTTAACACGCCATAGTGATTGGACGTGAAATTTTATTCATGCTGCATGGCTGTTAAACCGTTGGCACCGTTACTAATGTCCCAAGCTAGTACTAGTACCTCTAATGCTGGTTCCACCGAGAGGTTCAGTGCGGGGTTCACAGAGGCGTCTAATGTGGGGCCAATGTGGGATCCATCGAGGGGTCCACCGTACGGGTCAATGGGGTCATCAACAGTGGTTCAGCTGTGGGGTCGACAATGGGTCAACTGTGTGTCAACATTGGGTCAATTGCGAGGTCAACTGTGGGTCAACAGTGGGTCAACGGGGTGTCAACTGTGGGGTCTACTGTGGGGTCTAATACAGTATCTCTGGTTAAGCAGTAATGGTACCACTGGATAAGTGGACATGTTTCAGTATCGTGGATAAACCAGTACGAATCTGTCGCTAATTATGTGATGGGTTGAGTGGCGCTGGTTAAGTGCTGTTGTAGCATTGTGTTGTAGCGTACTAGTTAGTACTTCCTGGATTGCTGGATAAGCAGTTATGTAGAACACGGTAGAACATGCTAAAATACTAAATATCACAGAATACCACGGTAGAACATGCTAGAATACTGAATAAGACAGAAGAACACGGTAGAACACATTTAAGTGCTATAATTGTGACAGTTGCAATGCCTAATATCATTTTATGCAATAGTTCTGATTGGGTAGGTATTAAAGAGTCGGTAACAAACGATAGGGTCGTCTTTGCAGGCAGTTTGAATTGATTCATTTAACCTGATATAGTGGGCTCCAGTCAATCACCCAGTGTTTAGCGTGAATAGGGTAGGAGAATGGGAGCAACCGTTTGTGAGTTGAGGTGTATGGTAGAAGGTGGTAAGGGGCTGCTCAGTCCTACTAGGATTTGAGCGCTGGACTAACTTACGTATTATTGGCTTGACCTGTGTGAGATTGACTAGCCTGTGTGGCAATGACTAGCCTGTGTGGCAATGACTAGCCTGTGTGGCAATGACTAGCCTGTGTGGCAATGACTAGCCTGTGTGATTCCACATATCACTATAAGAAAAAAATAAAATGATCGGGTCGGAAATTAGCGATTCGTCGGGCACGTGGTGCGCGAACGGTCCTCGTCGGCAAACTGCCTACAAGATGGCCGCCCCGCCATCACGTCCATGTGACATTCCGCAAGAACGATCAACTACTCTCATTCTTTTCCGACGTAAATGACAGTGAATGTCAAGTGTTGCCATTTGTTGCGCCGTCACGGCCAGACTGACATTCGACCGTCCTCGGGCGATAATACATTATGGTCATCCTGAAACAAGAAGTATATGTACGCTCGTCCATCCCCGACGAACATCCTGATTATATGCAGTCAAGTGAAAGCTTTTTGATCACATTAATTATAATACTTCACACAGCAACAAAAGGTGTGTTCCTTCGACCAGCTCCATAGTGCAACGTGGACCGAGCGATACTTTTCTATTAGTTAATAACTTTAGACAGCAACCTGGACCGGACGAGTGCGTCCCTTCGACCAGCCCCACAAGCGGCGTGGACCGGACGACACTATCCTCTCGACCAGTTGGACCAACAAACAACTGGACAAGACGAGTGCGTCCCTTCGACCAGCCCTACAAGCGGCATGGACCGGACGACACTGTTCCTTCGAATAGTGCGTCCCTTCGACCAGCCCTACAAGCGGCGTGGACCGGACGACACTGTCCCCTCGACCAGTTAGACCAACACACAACTGAACCGGATGAGTGTGTCCCTTCGACCAGCCCTACAGGCGGCGTGGACCGGATGACACTGTCCCTTCGACCAGGTTCAAAATTACATATTTACAACATGACAATTATATTTAACAACTACTGCTCCCTATGAATTTCCAGTCCATGTTGCACTTTGAGTGTGTCGGGATCACAGCATACACTGAGTCCGGCAGTAAGAGTTTCTGTTGGCTGATGCTGGAGAGTACTTAGTAATAGTAGATTTCGTACTACCAGTGGGTAAACCGAACCAGCACCTAACAGTCTCATGCTTATGGCGACGCACTGCTTATTGTCATTACAAACGCAATGATTGACGAACTCATCAACTTACCGCGATATAGGTACCGCTCAACTATCCTGCCTGACCAAATCAGAACTATAACAGAAAATGATAAAAATAATATAATCTTGAAGTAATTTTTATAGGCATTTCTTGCCAAAGACTTTACAAATACAATAATTGCATTTTTGAAAGATGGAATTAGTCTGGATTCAAATTTTTCTAACCTTAAAAAATGCAATTAACCCCTGGTCTGTGTAAAAGCCGAAATTCGGTTTTGACAGTTCATCGCGCATCTGTGTAGCAACCGAAAATCGGTTGCTGTCACGCGGTATATACTTATTGATTTCTCTATATAACTTTATATTTATTTATTTATTTATTTGGTTAACCAACAATTGTTTACACATTTGCATCGCTTAAAAACTATTAATCATAAAAACGTTAACGCGTGTAACAATTAATTACAGGTTAACACCACATGAACCAACGGACATTAATATTATTCTATTTTAAAATTATTGCTGAAACATTGCTTATATAATATCATTAGTATAATAACAAATAATTGAGTTGAGAATAAAGATAACATTAAAAATATGTCATAGTGAGATTAAGTGATTAAATGATTAATTGAATATAATTTGAAATAAAAAAAATCGATAATAATTGTGATGAAAATATTAAATAATAATCAAAAAGAAAAAAAAAATAAATAAAAATAAACAATAATTATTCTAGTATAAAAATTAAAAAATAATAATAACTATAATTAAGTATACATAAATATTCATTTATTATTACATAGTTTGAGAATGGTTGATTATTTCTTTCACAATTTTGCCAATGCTTTCGAGATGGATGTCAATTCGGTCACTGCATCCATTGACAGTTTTGCACATTCTAAGAATGGGCGAGTTTGCACCAAGCACCGTCCTTCTCAGTGGCGGACACAGTGGTGTTATGCAATGTCTGGGAATCCTAGTGGGTGCACGAAATCTAATGAGACCCAGCAGCTCAGGACAGTCAATTTTATTTTGTAAGAGTTTGCAGGCAAATATGCCTTCCGCCGTGTTCCTGCGCAAAGATAGGGAGTGCATCCTGAAATACTGCAGTCGTGTATTGTAGGTTGGTAATTGTTTGGACTTCTTTTTTGCAAATGCAAGGTGCCATAAGAATCGTTTTTGAACCCGTTCCAATCGTAGCATGTGAACTGCATAGTGAGGTCTCCATACGACACTGCAATATTCCAGGACGCTCCTTACTAGGCTATTGTAAAGCATAATTTTAGTGCTGCTTTCGCGAAATTCTTTAGTATTTCTTATTACAAATCCCAGCACTCTTGAAGCTTTTTTAGTAATATTATCAATATGTGGCACAAAAGTTACTTTACTATCGAATATTACACCTAAATCTCGAATAGTTTCCTGTTCTTCGATTTTCTGATCTCTTATAGAATAGTGCCAAAATATAGTTTGATGTTTTCTCGAAAATTTCATATGATTACATTTTTTAACATTAAGTTCCATTTTATTATTTTCGCACCATTCCACAACTCGGTTTAAGTCTTCTTGTAAGAGCTCGCAGTCATGTAAGGAATCAATCCTTCTAGCAAATTTCAAATCGTCCGCGTACAAGAAGTGATCAGAAAATCGGAAACATTTGGAGAGGTCGTTTATGAATATATTGAATAATATTGGGGCTAAGTGAGAGCCCTGAGGGGTGCCAGAGGTGATGTTATAATTTTCAGATTTAAAGCCGTTAACAACCACATAGAATTCACGTTCTGTTAAATATGACCTGAGCCACTGTAACAAAGGACCGGTGATGCCATATGCTGAAAGCTTATAGATTAATACAGAGTGGGAAATCCTGTCAAATGCTTTGCTGAAATCCGTATAAATTACATCATACTGCTTATTTTCATCTACTGTTTGTATAACAGACTCCGTAAATGTTACCAAATTTGTTGCTGTGGACCTTGACTGTACAAATCCGTGTTGATGATCACTGATATATAATTTGAAATGACGTTGGATGTGTGGACATAACATTGATTCAAAAATTTTAGCAAATATTGATAGTATCGATATAGGTCTATAATTGCTGATGACATCTTTCTTATCTGATTTATGTATAGGAACGACTTTAGCTTTTTTCCATTCTAGTGGAAAAACCCCTGAGGCTAGTGATGTGTTGTATATGTCCAATAAGGGAGAGACCAAGGCCGAGGCACATGCAGAGATAAAAGATGGCGGGATACCATCCGGACCGGCTCCTTTATTAATGTCCAATGATTGTAACTTTTTGAGTAGTGATTCATGATCGAATATTGGGTAGGTCAGGCACTGGCTATTGTTTTGTAAAGATTGTAAGAAGGTAGAATCATAGTCACAGTTCTCTATATCACGGCTGTAAACGGATGAGAAATAGTTTGCAAATAGTTCACATATGGTAAACCCGTTTGATGTTGTGGTCTGTCCGTCTGTCATAGTCAATGGGTAGGCACTGGAACCGCCTCTTTTTGTTTTGACATGAGACCAAAATAGTTTGGGATTATTTTTAATTTCTACTTCTATAACATTCATATAATTATTATAACATTCTTTAGCTAAATTTTGACATCTTTTGGAAACTAATTTAAGCTCTAGTTCATCCATTGGATTTCTATATTTTTTAAATCGTAGACGTAGTATATTTTTTTCTTTTAGAGACCTAATTAAAGATTTGTTAAACCATGGTGGGTAACGGTTGTTCGTTGATTTACGATTTGGAACATATTTACTAATCGCACTTTTAAGCACATCATAGAATATTTTCAGCATGTCATCAACGTTATTATTTCCTTTAAAGAGATGATTCCAATCTTGTTCATTTAAATATTTTTTTATTTGCTCGTAATTCGCTTTATAGAAGTTAGGCCTCGAATTTAATATGTTATATGGCAGGCTACTGTCATTTATCAAGGAAAGGGAGAGGTCAAGCGGAGGATGTAGTTTATCAACCTTGGTTAAAGAGCTACAAGATTCAGATACAAAACACGAAGGTGCAGTAGACAAAGCTAAATCCAAGATACGTCCGGAGCTGTTTTTTATGTTATTGTACTGAGTTAGATTACTGACATTTACGAATTCCAATAAGCTTTGACAGGTTCCGGGTAGTAAACTGTTGTCTGCATCTATAGTCCAATTTATTTTGCCTAAGTTGAAATCACCAATAATGGTTATAGGCATGTTACTTGTTTCGAAAACATAATTACAGTGTTCAATAAAAAGCTCAAGCGTGGATAAGCATACAGGAGGCGGAAGATATACTGCACAGAGAGCCATCTGACGTGATGAATTTGCAGAAGGAATGTCAATAGTGACCCAAAGGTCTTCACATTTACTTTGCCATCTTTCAATACAGTTTGAGTTAATTTTTTTTGTTACAGCTATAAGCACTCCTCCGCCTTCCTTATGGCTCTGAATACCTGACATTTCTCTGTCCCTTCTATAGACAATAAATCTATCGTCAAACAGCTCACTGCTAAGTACGCTGTTATTTAACCATGTTTCGGATAGTATAACAATATCATAGTTCGTGCAGCATAAATTTCGGTAAAAATGATTTGTTTTAGTTCGCAAGCCTCTACAATTTTGGTAGTAAATATTTAAGCTGTTGAATTTTGAAAACAGTATAGTTACTTAAGCATGCAATAAGATAACAAAAATGAGTTATTCATTAGATGATTTTGTTCAAACAGTCCAAATTCTTTACTAGAATGTATTCAGCTCCATCAGTTTTGCGCACATAGATTCTTCCGTTTCTTACCCATACATATTTGTAGTTTTTTTCTTTAGCCTTGATCCTAGTAGCTGCATGTAGCGCTTTGTTCGTCGGAGAGAGATGTTCTACTACATAGACGGGAGAAATCCGCCCCGCAAAACCCAGGTGTCCACAATTTAGCTTGTGCTGAGGATTATCTCGGTTATATTTTATGACCGATGCGAGGAGTTGATCGCGCAGTCTTGGTGACGACAGCTGGACAATTATGGACCGAGGGCGGGCGCTGGAAGAATTAGCCTTGGCGATTCGAGTACAGTGTAAGATTTCCGTTTCTTTTATTTCACAATTTACTGTCCGTCCAAGTTGTGTGACAATAGTGTACAAATTTTCATTTTTATGTTCAGGCATACATTGTAATTCCAAATTATTCGATCGAGCTTGTTGTTCCACATTGTTGATTCGCACGTGAAGATCCCCGATAGTGGTTTTGAGTTCCGTGTTTTCTGTTTGCAGTTTTTGTATAATTACATTAGCGGACTGTTGTTGTTTTTCAAACTCCTCAAACTTGTTATTGATGAAGGACATCGATTCCACAATTTCTCTCATTTCCTTTTTAAGCGACTCCAACTCGTTGTTAATTGTAGTTACCATGTTTTTATTAAATTGTGTTAGCATTTCGTTGAATTCCTCCTTTATTATCTCTTGGATAATGAAGCGAATCTCAGTTTTATCACACAATGATGTAGGAGGTGACGGGGAGGCAAGGGCTGGTCTTTTATTGCCTCTATTCATGGGTACGTTGCGAATAGGGGTCGAGTCCTTTTTAGAGGTTTTAGGGCCAGAGTTCATGCACGTTGGGCATTTCCAAATTTTATTTGTTCCAGGTTTATTTGGAGATTCCTTAAGTGATAGACAGGCGTAGTGGTAGGACCTCCCACAAGTTGCGCATTTTACAGATTTTTCTATTTCCTCTGTCTCATTTTCATTACTACAGCATCCCCATTCTATAATATGGCAGGCCATGATAAGTATTTTATATATTAGATAAAAAATAAAAATAAAAATAAAAATAACAAAATTGCAAAAAGTGATCTACTAGACACTGAGATTCGAACTGGCGGCGCGTGCGCTCCAACCGTACGTCGTACACACTCGGCCAACACTGCTCTAGGCGACTCCGTAGAATATGGGAGCACTATTCAATCGATATTTGTTACAACGAGTGGGTATGCGGCGCTCGATGTTTATTCTTTTGTTTGCACTAATGACTCCAAAGTTCACTTTTAGCAAAAGTTTTTAAGTTTTACCGTTCGTTTATGATTTTATTTGCATTATTTGTTATGTTTTAGTTATAATTTCAATATTGTTTTTTCACAAACACATCACACACGCACTTAAGTTTAGTTTTATATATTCGTTTTTACTGTGTATACACTTTTTACAACAATTTTTGAATTTTATCTTAGAGAACACCAGTAGCACGTCCGTACTCAATGAGGCCGCGAGGGCGGTATGAAAACCATCCTATGTTTTATGCCTAAAATTTGAATTAAAAATAAAGAAAGCTAATAAAACCATATAAATATAACTTCTAGAATAAAAAAACGGCGTTAAACGCGGGCGAAATACGATGACGGTTAGAATATTTTGATTGTGATTTATATAAAAAGTTCAATATTTATGAAAAAGAAAATAATATGACATTATAGAATGGTTATCATAGTTTCATTTTAGATATAAATAATCTAATATAATTATATATCTTTTGTTAAAACAGTCGTTAAGTGCGACCATAACCTCAAAAAAACCATGAACGTCATTTTATATTGGTCATATTTAAATTAAATCGTTAATAGAATCTATAGTTCTTTTTTTTAAATGAAGCCCTTACTAATAACAAGTAACTTAAAACAATTTCCAATGTGAATATTGGTTTAAATAGCCAAATATATTAATAAAACTGAGCGAGGGTACCGGCCGCCCGCGCAAACGCGGAGTTTGGCGGCGCCACCGGAAACCCTACCGTCATTGACATAGAGATCACTTTTGCACGAACTTTTGTTTAAAAGCAGGTAATTATGGGTGTTCTTTGTCGGCTTATATTTCGAATATTTGTTAGAAACATTATTATTTTTTGTGTCGTAATAGGTAGATAATATTATAAAGAAGCTAAAAATCGTATTCATTTTTTGCTAAGAATTGTTTTTTTGCCTCTAAAAAATCAAAGGCTGACCGCCGGTTTAACGACCCAATTTTTTGTGCATTCTTTATTCATTTCTTACTTAAATTCCTTTGATCTCACAGGTGTGCCGCTTTTTTTGTCGTCTAGACGATAAAATGAATTTATGAAATAAAATATTCCTTTGTATAAATGAACAATAGTTTTTTTTTAAATCGACTACAAACGAGCGCCGCCGCCGACGGCACGTGGGGCCCGCACCGCGCGGTCCGCTTTGATATATTCAGGTATTGTGTAAAAAAAATGTACTAGAGCAGGTAAAGTTTCTTTTAAATCTTATTGTAATTATAATTATGTGTAAATAAAATAACAAGTAAGAGGCAAATATTGTCTAGCTTTTGAGATAAAGAGAAAAATATGATTAAAATTTAGCTCCCCTCACATTCAAACTCGTATTTTGAATATAATTTTACGAATTAAAATTTCAAAAAAAATATTAATATGTAACTGATTGTATTAACAATAAGTAGGATAAAAAAAATTACACATATATCAATTAAAATCAGAGTAATTCAATTAAAACCAAACGCGCGCCGCCGAAAAATTGCGGTCGAACTGCAACTGATTATCGACTGCACAGACGCGCCATATTGTCAATATGGCGGCGCACAGATCAGGGGATAATATAATCTTGATCGTCATTAAACATTGGTACTATTGCAACTACAGTCATAGTCATTCCTGTGACTATCATACAAACAGTCATCCTTGTGACTATCACACAAACATAGTTATCCCAGTGACTATCACACAAACAGTCATTGCCACACAGGCTAATTATTACCACTCATGCTAGTCATTGCCACACAGGCTAGTCACTGCCATACAGGCTAGTCATTGCCACACAGGCTAGTCATTGCCACACAGGCTAGTCATTGCCACACAGGCTAGTCATTGCCACACAGGCTAGTCATTGCCACACAGGCTAGTCAACCTCACACAGGTCAAGCCAATAATACGTAAGTTAGTCCAGCGCTCAAATCATAGTAGGACTGAGCAGCCCCTTACCACCTTCTACTATACACCTCAACTCACAAACGGTTGCTCCCATTCTCCTACCCTATTCACGCTAAACACTGGGTGATTGACTGGAGCCCACTATATCAGGTTAAATGAATCAATTCAAACTGCCTGCAAAGACGACCCTATCGTTTGTTACCGACCCTTTAATACCTACCTAATCAGAACTATTGCATAAAATGATGGCATTGCAACTGTCACAATTATAGCACTTAACTGTGTTCTTCTGTCTTATTCAGTATTCTAGCATGTTCTACCGTGTTATTCTGTGATATTTAGTATTTTAGCATGTTCTACCGTGTTCTACATAACTGCTTATCCAGCAATCCAGGAAGTACTAACTAGTACGCTATAACACAATGCTACAACAGCACTTAACCAGCGCCACTCAACCCATCACATAATTAGCGACAGATTCGCACTGTTTTATCCATGATACTGAAACATGTCCACTTATCCAGTGGTACCATTACTGCTTAACCAGAGATACTGTATTAGACCCCACAGTAGACCCCGCAGTTGACACCCCGTTGACCCACTGTTGACCCACAGTTGACCTCGCAATTGACCCAATGTTGACACACAGTTGACCCATTGTCGACCCCACAGCTGAACCACTGTTGATGACCCCATTGACCCGTACGGTGGACCCCTCGATGGATCCCACATTGGCCCCACATTAGACGACTCTGTGAACCCCGCACTGAACCTCTTGGTGGAACCAGCATTAGAGGTACTAGTGCTAGCTTGGGACATTAGTAACGGCGCCAACGGTTTAACAGCCATGCAGCATGAATAAAATTTCACGTGCAATCACTATGGCGTGTTAAAGATTTTCGACGTTATCAATATGCACACAAGTTAAAATGTTCACATTACTACGGACATACTTATAAGGACAGCATAAACACTACTAAATTTAAACGAAAGAGAATTTCCAACTAGCCACTCGTCACGTCACATGGGAAGCTATACACCAAATGCAAAGAAAACCGAAAATTAATTGAATTAAACGGTTTCAAAATTGTTTGAATACTGCATCTACTCGGCTCAATCGCGAAATGAAATAACCCTTTCTTGCGCCCCACAACTATTTAACGTAACGGGACTACACACGCGAGATAAAATATACAACGACGCATTACACACAACACTATACGGATAACATTTGAACATTTTCGCTACGCTTACTAGCGATACTTATTTACTCGTTTACTGCATAGTTCAGTGACAACTTTTTCTCGAATGCGACAGTACTCGGCTTCAAAATGTTAATAAAACAAGAAAGACTCACCTGTGTCTATGAACAGTCCCTTAGGACAACTGACATACCAGAGATCCGCGACGAAACCAGATATACCCGATCCGTAGACACAAAACGGCCAAACTGGACGTAGAATAACGTCCAACATGTCCACACAACACATGAATATCACACGCGACAAGCAACTTTTTTTTTTTTTTTTTAACTATATATGAGCACGCGTCTTCGTCAGGCTTACAGGGGTATTTCATCCCACTTCTGATGTAGGCTCAGGATGCCGCAGGTTATAGCTTGCCATCGTTCACGAACACCGGGAGATCACTGGGTTTCGATTTTATCATTATTATTTAAATTTAAATCTTAATTTCACCACAGATAATTGGATAAACGAAATAATATTAGACGCGTCTAAATTAAATAGCTATTAATTAATTTCACATATCATTATAAGAAAAAAATAAAATGATCGGGTCGGAAATTAGCGATTCGTCGGGCACGTGGTGCGCAAACGGCCCTCGTCGGCGACCTGCACCGATATCACGTCCATGTGACGTTCCGCAAGAATGATCAACTACCCTCATTCTTTTCCGACGTAAATGACAGTGAATGTCAAGTGTTGCCATATGTTGCACCGTCATATTTATTTTTATGTTATGTTGTTTAAATCAGTTTATGGCATTATCGAGAGCTGTATTGATGTCTTCATTTAGCTGCATATTATTATTTTTTTTAAGTCGTATATTCTGCAAAAAAAAAATCGAGTCTTGATGTATTACGTCTAGAAGGTTGTTATTATAAAGTACTAGTGGCCCGCTCCGGCTTCGCACGGACTTTTCTCCACTAAACATATCCACATATACGCAGTTTTGGAAGAACCACTATTTTTTTCGAGAATTAAATATAGCCTATGCTACTTCCCGATAATGCAGCTTTCTATAAGTAAAATAATTTTTGAAATCAAAATACAAAAGTACAAATCTTTCTCCTTTATAATATTAGTATAGATTGATAAATTCTTCGCTAGAGAACGCGTGCTATCGCTGCTAATTATGAACTCCTCAACAATTAACGGCCCAGCATCGGGGAAAGCAATATTTTGTAAAAGGATTTGAGCAATTGACATAAACTTATTGTAATTTTAGTGAATTACAAACCAACCCACTAAAAAGGGAGAAAAAAAATACAAGCAAAAATTAATATAGAACAATAAAAAAAAAATAACATTTTGAAGTTGGTGCCATGAAATAGTACTTTTAATGTTTTATTCGGCACCAACTTCAAAATGTTTATTTTTTTTGTTATTCTACATTATTTTTTACTTTTAAGTTGCCTTGTATTTATTTTGGAAGTCGGTAAAATTTTTCTAGAAAGCTTTTGATTCATTCGTGAGCGTTTCCTCGTATCCCATAATTTAAAAAGGAGTGTCCTATGACATACAAAGTCAAACGCTTTTGTCATTTCTAGAAAGAGACCAGCTACTTTTTGTTAAAAGCTTCAGTAATCTGTGTAATTAATGTAAAACAGACCAGAGCCCGCCGTTTCAAACGTATTGCAACGGCCGTGGTCACGGGTAGACTGGTTAAAGTGGAAACTACCCTCGCTTGATTTTAATTACTCACTATTACGGAACTGTTGGTACTTCGACACACAATACTGGCGTGGAATGTTTGTTCGGGCGGTGTATTGTGTATATATACCTTAAATTATTAATGCGATTAAGACCCGTGGTATATCATAATGAGTACAAATCGCGAAAGTTTATTAACATTTAGACCAGAGCCGAGATTTCCTTTCTGAATCCGACTTGTTCGTTTTTGAGAATATTACAACTCGTTAAGAAAGTCTCCAATAATTATAATCTTTTCAAGTATTTTCGATAGTATCGGTATTAAGTTGACTTAAGGTAATGGGTCGATAATTATTCATGACTGTTTTGAGGCCTTTTTGAGTATTCACAACTGATAGTTTAAGACGTGTTGGATTTTTTTCTTCTATGAGGGCAAATTTATTAAATATGTCAGAGGGCCTACCATTTTAGAAATCTGTCTTCATTTTCACATTATTTTTATTGTTTTTTTAATGTATGTATTGTTTATTATTATTTATCTGTTGTGCTTTAATAATGAATTGTTTTAATATTTTACAATAGTTAAGATGTTTTATTTGTTTTGTTTTTTGTTGTGTTTATTGAGATTATATTTAAAGTATAGTATATTTTTTTTTTATACAGCATCGTTTGATGTTTTTTGTTAATTTAGAAGCATAGGTTGTAAACTAGGGTGAAATAATATATAATATCGTGAAAACCGTCAAAGGCCTCGACTGTTGCTTGGTTATCGTAAATTTCTAAAAATGAATGGTTAGTTACATATTTTTTTAATTTTATAATTGTTTCTATACTTATCTCTATCTCTCTTAGTCTACCTTTTTAAAACCAGAAGCTAGATTTTTTAAGTGCAAACTTCTTTAGCGACATTGTGCAGTATTTGGGATGGGTAACAAATTATATATAATTGTTATTTCTATGGCACAGTATTCAAAATGATAAGGTACGGCCTTGGGAAGATTTGTAATTTCTTTATAGTCTAGATCTTGTCTTACACGCCTCTTCGTTGATTTGGTTAAGAAAAAGATGATAATAACTCGTATTGACCTATTCGAAGGTTCGATTCACTACCATGTTTTAAGAATGTTTCTGTTATGCAGATTATGTCTATTTTACCAATGTTTACAGCTAGATCCGATAAAACTTCCTCAATTAGTTCTTGTTTGTTCTGCACTACCACCATATTTGATGCAGTAATATAATTATATCTTGTTTAGTTTTAACGAAAACAAATAGTATTCGAAGATGTCTTATTTTTTTTTTATTTAAAAAATAGATTTTTATTTTTGTTTTGCGTGATTATTGTTTTTAATGTTATAATGTTAATAATATTGTTTTAGGTAGTGAATCTGTTTTTAAGTTTGCTTCTATATACGAGTATGTATTCACTTTGATAGCGTTTATATTTAATTTCGATATTTAAATTGAAACATTATTTTGATAAACAAATAATAAGGTCATTGATGGTGAAGTTGTATCGTTTGATATTGTCTATTTTTAGGTGTCTGCAGTTATTATAATACTTTTTTAACAGTTCAACCATTTCATTTAATATTATGCTCATGATTGATATATATGTGCATTTGTGATATATATGAACTGCGTGTTCGCGTAATCTATGTAATATATTATATAATTCAGATAGTAAAACACAAGGTTTTGAGTTGTTGGTCCCAAGCATTATAACAATGATATCTTCCGCAATTATGGTATATAAAAAACCCTTATTGCAGCTTTCCAAGAATTGGAAACCAGTGGTGTACGGTTTTATTATTGATCTAACCTTGTATCTATCATTCTATTTGTTTCATCTGCATTAAGTGATGCCCTTGCTTAGACTGGGGGCCTGTTGATAAAATATGAATATATTAAGTGCATATCTCAATGATGTGGGTAGGTGTTTTAAATTCTGTGATTAGAGTTTTACAAAGTTCTGTTGTTCTCTTACCCTCGGTGTTTGAGAAACTACTAGCGCCATCTTATATATTGTCCTCACAATTCAATTTTGGTGTCTTCATTTTAACTTATGTAGAGTGTCATGTTGTTCAATTACTTGATCCGTTTCCGTTGTTTACTTAATTTCTAAGACAAAGAGATATTGAGGGTACATAGAGAATAGTACATATTTTTAATTGTGTGATTGTTCTTTCTTGTTCTACATTTTGACGTTTGAATACGTTAATTTCCGTAAGGATATTTTTTATTTCAGCGTGCGCTATTTCGAGTTGTTCATTTAATTTACAGTTAAATTGTTTAAGTTGCTTGGATTCTTCATAGTTTAGAAGTTAGGTCTGGTAGACTTTTTCGTGTGTAATCTAACATATGATTAAGGGGAGGACATTGAATTTGTTGCGCTAGACATGAAAGATAAGTAAAGTGATTTGTGTAATATTTTGTTATTGCTTTGATGAAGTGTTACATTTTAGAGGTCCATGCTACATTCGAATTGAATTTTGGGCTAGACGAGCAGTGGCGCCAACATTGACAAATCAAGAGACACAGTATAATGATGAACGCACAGTAGGTATTCCAAGAGATAAGATGTCAAGACAGGGTTCAAGATCGGCGTGGGTCATTAGTTTTCAACAAAATATCCATAAGCGATAACGTGGACCATTTATAAACCTCAAATTACAACCAATCTCACTCACAGTGTATCACAACTGTTGCTGGCACACGAAGTAACCGTAACAATGAAGAAGTACAATTCTTTAATCTTGTTGTTTATTCTATGGCGTTTTTCAAATATCACAAGTAAGTAAAAAAAAATCCTACCTGCATTAATCATTTTTAGAAATAAATCTTTTCATATCAGTAGACAACAACAAATATTACAGTCGGTCATATTCCATACACTTCAAAAGCTTGGTATCAACCGTATGTTCGTATATCGTACTATCAACAGATACAACAACACTTCCTCTGTCGAAGACCCTAAAAGATCGAGGTGGCCGCGTGTTGTTAGAACCACAAAGGCTGTTAATGCTAAATCCTATTAGGAAGCAAACAATCTTGTCGCGAGAAATGAAGATTCTCGCTAGGACTCTGTCGCGTATTATAAAATAAGACCTGAAGCTTTGTGCTCATCGTCGATATACACGACATGCCCTAAATCAAGCTTTACAATTATAGAGAGTGGATCGATCAAAACGCCTTCTGTCACGATACGCAGGTGAAGGGCACAGAAACATTTTCACGATTGAAGAGCACTACAATAAGCAAAATGATTAAGTGTACGCTCACAGTTCTAAAGAAACTGCTCAAGTGGTCGGAAAGGTACAGCGTGGTCATCATACTGCGTCAATGATGGTTTGGTGGGGCGTGTCTTGGCATCACAAAGCTACATTTTTGTGAAAAAGGAATGAAAACTTCAGCCAAAGTGTATCAAGGGACAGTCTTGGATCGTGTTGTGAAACCTCTCAGCAATACCCTTTTTAAAATGTACCATGGACTTTCCAGCAGGACTCTGCACCTGTTTACAAGGCACGAACTACCCAAGCCTGGCTTGAAACTAACGTTCCGGACTTTTTAGGAGCTGAAGACCTCAACCCTTTAGACTACAAATTAGTCCAGTCATTTAAGCTTAAATTAGGTAAGAATCTCGGAATTCGAGATACCCAGCTAAGCTATAAATATTTGTCAAGTTTTCATTGAATTATCGATAGTTCATCAACTTGGCACATTTTCGACCGGAGGCAGCGGTTGACCTGAAGTGATGCGGTGACCGCGCGCTCTCCGCCCTCTATCTCGAAAACGGTTCACCGTATAAAAATTTCTTTAAACAAAATTTGTAGAGAATTTTGTATTCTACAATATTGATAATAAATACAAATAGCAAAAAACCCATAGGAAATTAGATATTTCCAAAAAAAGCGCAAAAAACTGATTTTTGTGACCTTTGACCTTGAAATTTAATAGTTGCTTACACCCTACCATATGTAGGTTTAGAGACAACTTTTAGGGTGTCAATATACAAGTATTTACAGACTTAAAGCTGGGTATCTCGAATTCCGAGGTGAACTTACTATAATGACTGGACTAAATTATGGTCAGTTTTAGAGGACATGGTTCGGTCTAAACGATACGGCGACATTATAATAATAATAATAATAATAATAACTTTTTATTTCGGACCAGTGCATCCATATTTTGTTAGTAACAAGATAAAACTTAAAAACTAGTGTTAGTATTATAAAACTTAATATTAATTATAAAAATATGCTGGCCGATGATACGCTAAGCAACTTTAAAGTTTATTTGAGTGCATGTAGTTGCACCCATCGTTTGAGCAGCGGAGAGTCCCATCGGTCAGCCAATACGCACAGGATGCTGTTGGTACTCGATCGCAGCCGCTCAAGCGTAGAGGCACAGCGCTTACGCATTATTGCGGCAAAACTATCTATGCCAGCATCCGCGAACATGCCCGACGCACTGCAGAACCGTGGCAACCCCATCAGCACCCTGTACGCATTATTGTACTGGACAGGCAGGTCGCTGTATGCCCGCTGCGTATAGCTGATCCATAGGGTGCAAGTGTAGAAGGACTGGCAGTATGCTTTGAAAAGCGTCTTCTTTACCTGCCCACTACAGCGTGCAAACCTACGGGCCAACATATTACAACGGACAGCCAACGATCTGCGTTCCCTTTCAATGTCCACATTATCTCGCATATCATCGGTGACCCAGTGGCCCAAATACTTAAACTTATCTACTCTATTTATTAAAGCACCACACAAGTGAATATCTGGTACGACATCATAACATTTATTGCCAGCTTTGAACACCATAAATTCACTCTTAGTTGGATTATATTTGAGCCCATGGGTCACGGCGTATGACTCACAAATACTAAGCATTTTTCTTAATGCACTGATTGAGGGGCTCAACAGTACCATATCATCGGCGTAGCTTATATTATTAATACATACCCCGTCAATATGACACCCAAATCCGGTGCTGCTGAGCTCCCGGATCAGCTCATTTACGTACAGGTTGAAAAGGCGAGGGGAGGTTAATCCACCCTGCCTTACGCCACATTCCAGCTTACAAGCTGCTGATGAGAGCTGCTTGCTAAGCAGCTCTCGGATGAGTGTACTCATCAGCTTACAAGCAGCTGATGAGTACACTCATCCGAGAGAGTGCCTGCCCATCTTACATTGTTTCTTTGGTTGTCATACCAATGCTCCACCACGGATACTAGCTCCCTAGATACTGTAGTGTTACGCAACTTTTCCCACAATATATTATAAGACACAAGGTGAAAAGCCTTGGAAAGGTCCAGATAGCATGCGTATACTGGTGTTTGTCGGGATGTATAGTAATGGACAGTCTGTTTAAGAGTCAGGATTGCACTTTCTGTTGAAAGACCCGCTCTGAAACCAAATTGCTCATCATTCAGTCTAATATGCTTATCCAGGTGTCTGTTAATCAGACTGTCCAGAACCTTGGCTATAGTTGTTGCCAGAGAGATCGGCCTATAGTTAGAGACATCAGATAGATCACCCGTTTTATTTTTAACAATTGGTACAACTATTGTTTGCATTAATCTCTCCGGCAAATAAGAATGACTAACACACAAATTGAACAACATAGCTAGTACTCTCGGTAAATGCGGTCCAGCATACCGCAGATGCTCAATGCTGAGACTGTCATGACCCGGAGATTTTCCTCTGACCATAAGCTGTAACGCAGAGGACACTTCTTTAGCAGTAAATCTTACACTTACGTACGAGTCAGACGTCCCTGCGCTGGGCATCATTGGCTTCAGTGAAATCCGTCTTAGAGGTGATTCTACTTTAAAATGACGCAGAAATGCATTAGCTATATCCCTAGGCTCATGTAATCCCCCAACGCTCGCGGGAAGGCCAGGCCTGTCATTATTTTTGCTTAATTTCCAAAAATCTTTAAAGTTCTTATTAGCATGTTTTTCTGCGATAATATCATTTTGATTTGTTGTTGATTATTTTGGCACCATTTAAGTTTTGATTTAAATAAACGCCTGGATTCGCGCATATCATCATAAACACAACCGATAAGAGGTTTATTATATAATAGCCAAGTTTTATAACAGAGTCGGGCCCTCTCGTGTACGGACCGCACGTACTTATTCCACCCAGTTACGTAGGTATTTTTACGCTTAGTTTTAGCAGTAAAGGTATGTTCAGCTGCCTGGGAGAGTATCAACACAATACTGTCGTACATTTTATTTAAAACAATTCTGTGTGCGGGGTCATTACACAATTTATCGGCACAGTGCATTAAATCAGCCGGCAAGTCGATGTCCCTTAATTTGATATGACATAAGTCGTTATAAAGATTAATTTGTTGTCTATCACGTTCACCCCATCTAACTTTGTTTACAAATTTATCTGACACAGTTACTTTAGGATTTAATAAATCAAAGTTGCATTGTAACATAATAGGTATATGGTCAGACCAGTAATTATCATACAGTACCGAACAATTAATAACTGATTGTTGTGCCGCTTCAGTCAGTACACAGTGATCTAACCAACGCAAGCTACCATGGGCGTCGCTTATAAATGTATGTGTATTGCTAGGTAACAACAACATGTCCATACATAACCACGACTGTTCTATACAAAAACTTAACAACTCAGTGGAAAATAACTCACCAGGGTGGGCGTTAAAATCACCAAGCACAAATACAGATTCCACATTTTGGCTTTCAATAATAGCGGTTATCTCACTTAAACATTCGGTGAATAATATTAGGTTGTCCCTAGAATCGGTAGGCATGTATACAGATATTATTAAGGCCGAGCTGTTGCACATCACAACTTTTATCGCTGCTAATCGCGCACTATCACACTTCACTATTGTAACTACCGGAAATATCGCTTTTCTCCAAAGTAAGGCCACGCCACCATAGCTACGCCCCCTCAACACTCCAGCAGATACGTCCACAGCGCTAGTGCCCGTATAGGCAAAGTCATTGTCGATGCTACCCAGGTACCCGATCTCGTGGGGTAGTAACCACGTCTCTTGCAGACATATAATATGTGCAGTTCGACAAAGCCTCCTAACACATTCCACAGATCTCTTTATATTTTTGCAATTGAAGCTTAATAAGTTTACTTTATCCATTAGTCAGTGGTAATTTCATTCTCGTCTTTCTTTTTTGCCTTTTCACTACCTGCTTCATATTTATGCCTATTGAAGTATATAAATTTTTATCATCATTTTAGAATCATATTTATCACGAGGTTTACTACTACTTAGGTACTTACTATTATCACTAGAAAGTATTTGATGTCCACATAACTATTGTTTTTTTTTTCCCAGATGGACTACAGACTAATGATGGCTATCAATTTATACCAGGAACTGATGGCTTGTATAAACTCCACCGTACGCCGTCAGAATGGGGTATTGCTGCGGAGACTTGCGAAAACGAAAAAGCAATTTTGTTCCACCCAACGGATGAAAATGAATTGAATATTATATCTTCGTTTTTTGATTTTGCGAATCTACAAAATTACAATATTTTCTGGTTAGGTGTGAGCAAATCGCAAAATAGGTTTAAAACTATCACAGGTGTGTATTATAAAACGCAACTGTACCAAAACAAAATATATACTTGTTTTTTTTTTAAGTGAAAACTTCTTAAGCGGCGTTGTGCACTTTTTGGTATGGGTAAAAAATGTTAAACTCGCGAAAGAAAACGTGATCTGATCGAAAATTTGTAAGACGGAGGGAGAGTACATCGCTGGCGCGGTGTAGGAAGTAATATCTCACTCTCTTTCTACCGCGCGGTGTAAAAATGTATACCTGCTCCTGCTGTTTCGTTTAAGCGGCGCAGGGCCCTTGCGCGAGTGTGTGTACAGCGTAATAGTTCTGAAGTCTTAATTTTTTATGTAATATAAATTATCATGTTTGTGTACGATAGAGCAAAAATTACTACAAATAAAGCAATTCATGCGAAATTATTCCCTAACCATTCCAAAATGCACAACGTTAATGTTTAAGTTTTCACTTCTGCCGGCACTCCCGGAGTGCAACCCGTTTATTTTACATTTTAACATATGAATTATAACATAACATTACAGGTGTTCCCATTTCGAATACGTTCAATATTTGGAATGATCAGCAGCTCGATCATGATTATCAGGATTGCTTGGAAGCATTGCACACGTCAATTTTTGAGTGGAGAATATATGCTCGTCAATGTTCGAAAAACAATATGTTTATATGCAAGATGCCGATTACTAATCAAAGCAATTACAATAGCGGTAAGTAGGTGCATATCATAAATTCTGCAAAGGATACTCTATCTTAGCTTGAATCACCTGTCGCACCAACGACTATGAGCGAGAAGCGAGTAGTAATTTATCGCTCAAGAAACATACAACAGATGTATTTTGTAGATCCCGTCTGTGTAAACAAAAGAGATGCAGTATAGAGCGAGCAACTAATAATATCTGTATCTCTTTTGTTTCCACGGGATCTACATAAGTATCTTCGTGTGTTGAGTGCTGATGATGATGTGCCACACGTTCATGATAGTTAAAAAAAAATCTGCTTCTGTTCTATGTGTGAAGTGAAGTGCCCCCCCCCCCCCTAAAAATATTCATTTTTATTATTTAGCTATCAAACTAAGTTGCGGCTACTACAAGACACCTTATCACCAAATTTAATCAATATTCATTTAGTAGTCTTTGAGTAAAATGCCTGTGAAATACGGACGGACAGACAGACAGATAGACGGACATGACGAAACTAAAATAGAAAAAAAGAACGTGCTTCAGGTGAGAATGTAATGATATATGTTTAGAGCTAATCTGTGGATACAATAGATGACAATGACAGATAAAAATAGATTCAAAACGACAAGATGTTTTGAATGTATCGTTGAAGGTCGATTGTGGGAGTAGACCCCCATCATGATGGACGTGGTAACATTCAAGTGCAATGAATTCGTAATGGATTCTCGCAATACAAAACGTGGAAAAGACATAGACGCAGATGCAGAAAGGTGCGTAGTAGTAGTGACTTTTCTTCACATTGTCCTTATCGTATGTGCTTTTTGTCTATCCAGCGATGAGTGAAAAGTATTACCAAATTGTGTGGCAAAGCATAAAATTATTTACTTTGCTTTTTATAGGTGCAGTACTTCCCCATCATCACATTTCAAAACCAGGTTACCATTTCGTACCAGGGACGAATGGTTTATACAAATACCATAATATAAAAAGAGAATGGGAGACTGCTTTGGCGATTTGTAATGAAGAAGGTGCAACTTTGTTTTACCCCGCGGATGAGAATGAATTGGCCGCTGTTATTCGATTTTGGCAAAAAACAGATAATGAAAATGTTCCAGAGCGATTTTTGTTAGATATGAAGAAAGGGAAAAATGGTTTTAGGACCCTGTCTGGTGAGTACTTACCTCTGAAAAAGTAAAAATCTATTGTAAAATTATTAGGTATATAGAGAGTATATTGATGACGATATGACGTGCTAATTAACTGTCAATAAAATTAATATAATTGTAATAGTTTACCTACCTAGCATAGTAGGTAATTTTTAACGAATTCTTGACACAGTCTTCTGAGTTATTTTATGCGTAAATATGGTCACCGACCATATATAATTGAGGTTGACGTAATCCAAGTAAAATTACTTACAGAATTAGACAGCAGGTCTAAATCTCGAAATTGAATATTGTAAGGTTAGTATTTGTCCATCCATGACCACAGCTATTGCAATACGGTAGTAATGTCAACTCACGCAATTAAGACTCGTACTTTAAACAATCCATCATATGTATGCAAAAAAATATTATTATCTATACTAATATTATAAAGCTGAAGAGTTTAATTAAACAAATTTGTTTTAACGCAGTAATCTCAGAAACCACTGATCCGAATTAAAAAATCTTTCACTGTTAGATAGCCCATTTATTGAAGGAAGGCTATATATAGACTATATAAAATCACGCTACAACCAATAGGACCGGAGCAGCAATGAAAAATGTTGCAAAAACGGGGAATATTTACGCAGACGAAGTTGCGCGGGACAGCTAGCAAATTTATATTTAGGAAGATTTCATGATCCAGGAAGCTTAGAACTCCAGCAGTAACAGTAATCAAACACTGCTGTTGTCGTCGAAAGTTCAATAGGATAATGCAGTCATCAGTTAAGTTCGCTATCAAGATCGAACTTGGTTGCTATTAAACTTCTTCAAGATTATAGTATAAATTTGAAGCAGACAGTAAATTGCAACGGACACTACTGTTTCAAACTTTTAATTCAGTTTTCTCGCATATTCTCATATTTTTTTATGAATTACTTTCATCAAATATTTAAATCAGAAATTCTTTCTTCTTTCTTTCTTTAGAAAATATAACTAACAATGTGCGATTGTGCTCACACATTATTAGCAATCTTGTTAACCCCTCCAGCTAAGCTCAGTGACTTGTGTTAGGAGTGGGTTCACGTCGGTAGTATAATGGGTAGAATTCAAGCCATTAGGCTACCAGCGCTTAATTTTTCATAATGCGAGTGCGGTGTTCCTAAAAATGACCCGATTGGTATTGGATTATTTTTGCTAAATTTTATTCTTACTTACATCCAATATATTTCAGGTATACCTATGTCAAAGATGTTTAATAAATGGAGGAATGGTGAGCCTAATAATGTACATGGTAATGAGCATTGTGTGGAAATAGTAAACGGAAACTCTGTCTGGGAACTCAATGATTTTACTTGCTGGGTAACAAGGAAGTACATATGCAAAACTCCAATAAAACAGGATGACCATCACCGTATATCTACTGTTGGTAAGTCTATTATAACTACAATACCACAGTGACCATTATTTAAAAAATATTATTTCCTTGGGATTTAAGCAAGCATGGTAACTGCCGTGTTCAAATTAACTATTCATATTTAGTTTAATTCTTTAAGGTTATAAATACTCAGAGTTGTTAGGGAAGTCTTACAAGTTACATTTGACACCTAAGAACTGGAACGAAGCTCGAGCCGTGTGTCAAGCAGAAGCCTCACAATTAGCAGTGATTAATTCTCCCGATGAAGCTGCACATCTCGTCAGCCTGACAAACAGCGTTAATGATTCCATCACAGAACATTTCACGCACGGAGTAATTCTTCTCGGTTTTCATAAACAAAATGTTGAATATTGGCAAACCGTTCAAGGTACCTAATTTTATTGTATTCTAAGTTTACTTATGTCTATTCATATCTATTCAAAAGTAGCTAAAGTAAAATAACCTAGATTTTCATGTCTGTATCTTTATTTTTTTCTGTTTTAAATTATAGGACAAACAATGGTCGTAGAATTGTCGTGTTTGGAGTGTTGATATAAAGATAATTTATCTCATATGCCACTGAGTGATCCTTGCTCAGATGATGATGATATGGATAATACAATTTTGTTTCTTATGTTCAGGAAAATCGCTATCTAGTATGAATTACTGGCAGCCTTGGGGCAAACAGCAATCTGATAGAGGAAACGGAGAAGAATGTGGTGCGATGTTCTATAACGGATACTTGACTGACATCAGCTGCAGCCGAAAAGCGTTATTTATTTGCGAACATGTTGTCGATGATTTAGATTTCATTGTTCAACCAGATTGTTAAACCTTCCATAAAGGTTTAGGTGAAATTTGGGGGTTTGTAAATAAAACACAAAAAGAAATCAGGACCCCAACTTGGTTTGAACACCAAGCCTGATTTATTGGCATCGAATAAGAAACACAGTCGAGTATTTAAAGCCTGTCGGAAAATCTTAACACCGACTTTTAATTTGGAAAGTAGCTCCATCTATACACTAACTTATAAACTCCGTAGTAATAAACAAAATAAAACAATTCCATAAAAAGGGCAATAGATGGCTTAACATGCCGCCCACCAAGGACATATAGAGCGACAGTAATTTCTTATATGTCCTTAATATTCTAAAGATAGCTTCCCTAATTTTACAACCTTATACTCCAAGTTAACATATCTAACATATACATGGAAATTGGAAGATAGCCTAATTAAGTAAATCTCATCATATATTAAACATAAACATAAAAACAAATACGACCTCTAATAGAATTAAATGAAGATAAAGACAATAAAAGTAACCTAACTTATCTATTACTAATACAATTATCCTATAGGTAAGACACACAACTTAGATGTCGGCCTCTTGATTGTGGAGGTACTGGTACGTAAAGTTACTACTCGTGTAAGATTGTCCTGACCTGGATGCTTTTCCTTAACTCTACCAAGGAGCCACCTGGAGGGAGGTAAATTATCCTCTTTTACTAAAACTATATCTCCAATGCTAGGTTCAGGAGTTTGTTGCGACCACTTGTATCGATGAAGAAGCGTCGTCAAATATTCGTTTGACCATCGACGCCAAAATACCTGCATCATTTTTTGGACTAAATGCCATCTTTTTAAGGTTGAGATATTCGTAGTTTCATAATTATGATCTGCTACATTAATAATTGGTTCACCCACTAGAAAATGACCTGGCGTTAGAGCGTTTATATTGTTTGAATCCGTAAGTCGACAGAGAGGACGTGAATTTAAACACGCTTCGATTTGTGTTAATAAAGTTGTCATTTCCTCGTAAGTCAACGTAGAGTTACCTATTACTCTGCGTAAATGTAGTTTGCATGATTTAATTCCAGCCTCCCATAATCCTCCAAAATTTGGAGCGTGTGGTGGAATGTAATGCCATGTTGTTCCTTCGTTGGCTAAAGTTTCAGCGATTTCTTTAGCTATACCTGACTTTTCAGAACGGACCAGAATCTGCAGTTCCTTGGACGCACCTTGAAAGTTTGTACCATTATCGCTCCAAATGTCCTTGCAGTGACCACGTCTGGCTACAAATCTTTTAAAAGCTGCTAAAAAGCCTTCTGTAGTTAAATCGCTTACAACTTCGAGGTGTATGGCTTTAGTTACCATACATATAAACAAACAAATATAACCTTTGAACGAGCGGTGACCTCTGCTTTTAGAAGTTCTCAAGTTAATCGGTCCGGCGTAGTCTACTCCACTACTTATAAAAGGCCTGCTAGGTATTACACGAGACGATGGCAATTGACCCATCAGTTGCGGTTTTATGGAGGCATTATA
Source organism: Herminia tarsipennalis (assembly GCA_945859575.2). NCBI lineage: Eukaryota > Metazoa > Arthropoda > Insecta > Lepidoptera > Erebidae > Herminia > Herminia tarsipennalis. The sequence goes on from OX243840.2 coordinate 17,474,236, forward strand.
ACGTATACAAATTACACATTTTCTCACATAAGATCTAATTAAAGCTTTAACGCCGATTATGTAATATTGATTGCTTAGATAATTCAACATCAACTGAATACCACCATGAAGAGTTAATCGGTGAGCATCAGCTATTAAAAGATTAGTTAAATAAGAAACTCGTGGAATTAATATCGGTTTTCGATTCATATCAAGATCAGACTGATCCAGCCTGCCGCCCACCCTTAAAATATTAGCGGAATCCAGGTAAGGGTTTAGAGAACTTAAAGATGTTCGCTTATTTTTAGTTGTTCCTTGCAGGAGTAACAGTTCTTCCTGAAAACCTTGTTTTTGGCATTCCTTAATACAGACATTTAAAGCTAACCTTATCTCTGTGGCGCTTAAGTAAGATTTATTTCTTAGTTCTTTAGGTTTTCTCCATTCACATGCGCGTCTACAGTACGCTACGATTCTAATTAATCTGGTAAGTGAGGAATATTTATCCCAAATAAAATTGTCATTTTGTAACGATACTATGTTATTTGCTTTAATTTCTTCTACAGTAGTAGAAACATTTTTACGTTTAACCAATAGTATTTTATTCTGTTTCAGAAACGCAGGACCTTCTAACCACAATCGTGAAGTTAATAGATCTGACGGGTAAATACCACGGGACGCGCAATCGGCAGGGTTCTGCTTTGACGGAATGTGATTCCACTGTTGAGGTTCACTAATATATAAAATTTCAGAGACTCTGATTGCTACAAAGGTCTTCCATCTGTTGGGATGACTATTAATCCATGCCAACACTATCTCTGAATCTGTCCATGCATATAAACTGGATTTATCAATTCCCATTACTCTAGAGACTTCTTGCAGAAGTTTGGCCAACAGGACCGCGCCACACAATTCTAACCTGGGTATTGAAATAGTTTTTATAGGTGCCACATTAGACTTAGCTGTAAGTAAAGTGACATGAACACCACCTTCAGCATCGACAACCCGTGCATACACAACTGCTGCATATGCAGTTTTTGACGCATCACAAAAACCGTGCAAGTCGATCTGCTTATCACTTTGTTTACTGTTTAACCATCGAGGGATTGAAAACTCTGTTAAGCATTGCAGTTGTTGTCGGTAAGTAAACCATTCTTGTTTTATTTCATTTGGAATAACTTCATCCCATCCGATTCCAGTAACCCACAGTTTTTGTATTAATACCTTTGCTATCACAACTACTGGCGTAACCCATCCTAATGGGTCGAATAACTTAGATATGTCTGACAGTATTTTTCTTTTGGTTATAGGTTCTTGTAGAGGCTGCAACTGTACAGAATATTGGAATGTATCCTCCTTGCGATTCCAGGTAAGTCCCAGTGTCTTTAATATTTCATCTTGCTTTATCATGATTCCTTTCTTAATATTATGATTACCCTTTATTGCTTGTAGTAACTCATCGCTGTTACTTGACCACTTTTGTAATTCCATTCCTGCTTTCGATAATAGCTCATTCATTTGACGGTATATTTCAATACCATCACCAATAGTTTCACAACCAGTCATAAGATCATCCATATAATAATCGTTTAGAACTCTTTTTGCAGCTAAAGGATAACTTTCTCCTTCATCATACGCCAACTGTTGTAAGGATCGTACAGCCAAGAATGGTGCTGAAGCTGTACCGAACGTAACAGTAAGAAGCTTATAATCTTGAATTTCAGATTCCTTTGTATCCCTCCACACAAATCGTTGAAAGTCAGTATGATCGTTTGTTACATATATCTGACGGTACATCTTTACTACGTCCGATATAAGGCAAATTGGGTGTTTTCTCCAACGAAGTAGTAAATGCCTCAAATCGGATTGCAAAGTAGGTCCGATTAACAAATCATCATTAAGTGATATCCCATTACTACCCTTGCAAGATGCATCGAACACTACACGAAGCTTAGTCGTTTCCCTGTTGTTTCTTATTACGGCATGGTGAGGTAAATAGACAGCCTGATTATTATATTTATCCGTTGCTGGTATTAACTTCATATGGCCCAGAGTTAAATACTCATGAATAACTTCTGCATACTGAGCTTTAATTTCTTTGTCTCGATTTAGCCTATTCTCCAAGGCATAAAATCGATTGATTGCTATATTTCTTGAATTTCCATATTTACAGCTAGGATCTTCATTTCGAAACGGCAAATTAACCACATAACGACCATTTTTATCTCTAGAAGTTGTATTTTTAAATATTCGTTCACATTTGATTTCATCCTTTGTAAGTATATGTTTTCTGTTTTCATTAGGTTCTTTTTCGAGTTCCCAGAACTTCTTCAGCATTTCATCGGTGTCATGAACGTGAACATGTAACATTGTAATGTTAGAAGAACAATTAGCTGTTAAATCAATAGTGCCCGATAAAATCCACCCTAAGGTGGTTCGTTGAGCTACGATTGAATCATTGGGACTTTTCTTAAGCCCCTTTTGAATAACTTTAGTATACACTTCGGCCCCTAACAACATATCAACTTTGTCTGGTGTATGGTATCTAGGATCTGCTAACTGTATTTCATTAACCTGCGACCAGTCTAAGCATATCGTTTCCCTAGAAGGTAATAGAGAAGTTATCGTTTTAAGAACATATGCTTTAACTACCAACTCATAGGAAGAATCTATTCTGGACTGAATCTTCACTTCAACAAGCGAATTGGAAATTATTTTACTTCCTCCTCCTACCCCAAATATGACCCCTCTGGCTGATTGTTTTCGCAGACCTAAGCTTTGAACGACATCCTCAGTGATAAAAGAAGCCTCAGAACCTTGATCCAACAAGGCTCGTATGGTATATCTGTTCCCACCTTTCGACTCAGCCCTCAATAGAGCCGTGGCTAACAAAATCTGATTGTTAGCCGACGCTTTAGAAAAACATGTTACGACTTCTGCTTCGTCCCCCACTTGAACCATATGAGAGCATTCTTTTGCCTGTAAAACCCTTAAGTTTGAAGAAGTCGATTCTCCCTTACCTCCAGAGGGCTCCCCGTCACTCTCAGGGTGCAATAAAGTATGATGTCTTCTTTTGCAAATTCGACAAGTGATCGCGGATCTGCAGTTCTTTGCAGAGTGATTTTGACCTAGACAATTAAAACATAAGCCTTTTTCTTGAACAAATTTACGGCGAGTATCTACGTCTTTATCTAAAAATTGCTTGCAATTGAATATTTTATGTTCATCTTTACAATACTGACATAACAATAGTGCAGCATGAAAAGCGCTATGCTTGTTGGCGTTGACATTCACATTTTTATTCAGTTTAGGTTCTATGAATTCAAATGCTCTGTATCTACTTGTTAGGAAATCTTTAAACTCTTCGTAAGTGGGTAATTTATCAACCTCCTTACTAGTGACCTGCAATTCCCACTCTTTTCTACTCTCTTGATCCAATTTCAAAGTAAGAATGTGAATTATTAAAATATCCCAAGAACTAACATTGATATCTAAATTTGTTAAAGCATTCAAGCAGTCAGATGTAGTATCTACAAAATCTTTTAATCCTGCTGCTGATTGATGTGTAATGCTTCTTTGGCCCAACAATCTATTAAGTATATTATGGGAAAGATATTTTTTATTATTGTAGCGAGATACTAGTAGATCCCAGCACCGGTTATAATTTAAATCAGAAATGTTAATATGACGTAATAGCTGCTCTGGTTCTCCACATAAATATCCTTTTAAATAGTGAAGTTTCTGAACGTTATCTAAATTAGAATTTTTGTGAATTGCAGAAACAAATAAATCTCTAAATGTAGGCCATTCTGTATATTTCCCCGAAAATTTGGGAATTATAATTCGAGGTAATTCAACAGTATTAATGGTATTATTTTTAGAAAAATTAGGAGTTAAAGTATCCGAAAGCTGAGTTGAATCACTTTTTTTTACTTTGCATAAAGCAATTTTAAGTTCACACTTTAAATCTAAATAAAGTTCTTCAGTAGTGAAGTACAAATCTTTTGTTGTATACGGGGAAACAAGCAAATCTTCCGTATCAACACTTTTAACAATTTCAGAGTGATTTGTATTAAATTTGGACCATAAATCTTCTACATTTTCTAACCTAGTATTAATATAATCATAGGTAAGTCGATCTTTTGGAGACTTCTTGAAATTGATCATTGACCTTGACAATCTATTATAAATGTCATCTTGGATCTTAACTAACGTTGGCAAAGACATTTTGATATCAATTTTTTCTAAGTCAATATAAACAAATCTAAAATTTTTCTAAGTGTTTTTCACTTTGAAATCCTAGCCGAAATCGGGCATAGGTTCCCCGTCTGAACAAATTTGTCTTAAATTTAGGCTATGTCTAAAACTAACAATCTAAATATTATTCTAAGTCCAAAACCGAACAACGAAATTTACAAGTCTACAAAGTCAAGAATATGGTTGAATTTTTGAACAATATTTCTTAACGTCTCTAAGGTTCACTTTGGCTAGTAGTTGAATGACTCGAGTTACTCACGTTTTTACCACCACTCACTCACTTCCTTTTTTCAGATTCCTGTGTTCCGTGACCAGTCCGTATATCCTTGACGTCTGCAGTCCACCTTGGCTCTGCTGATTCTTCCTCCTTTTCCTTCCTCCGCACCACTCTTGACGATGGCTGATAAGGTCCCTAGTTTGACCATCAATCCAAGGGCTGCGAGGCTGATGTATTACCCGTGACTTTCACTACAGGGTAACCACCTGATGAGGTTTCCTTCTTCTAGGACTAGATCACTTTACTATCCGGCTCGAAGGACCATGTTAAACCTTCCATAAAGGTTTAGGTGAAATTTGGGGGTTTGTAAATAAAACACAAAAAGAAATCAGGACCCCAACTTGGTTTGAACACCAAGCCTGATTTATTGGCATCGAATAAGAAACACAGTCGAGTATTTAAAGCCTGTCGGAAAATCTTAACACCGACTTTTAATTTGGAAAGTAGCTCCATCTATACACTAACTTATAAACTCCGTAGTAATAAACAAAATAAAACAATTCCATAAAAAGGGCAATAGATGGCTTAACACAGATATAAGTTAAGTAACTTAATGTACTGACTTCTTTTCTAACGACACACCGCGAAACATATTATCTATTTTATTTTATTGCTTACCGCTAACCTTATTGTATTGTGTGGTGTTATGGCAATCCTACCTTTCAGACAACCGCCTCAAAAAAATGGATGTAAGTCTCTCTATTCCATCATAAATTCTAAACGCCAGAACGGTTGATTAGGGTATTATTAGAATCATCAAATAAGTGCAGGTGACATAAGCTTTTATTAAAAAAAAAGAAATATGGCAGCCGTCAGATGCGATTCAGCCACTCTCAATTTATTTTATCCGATCTGATCGGGTCAATATTGTATCGAAATAAAGAATAGAAAGTGAAAGACATGCGTGTTTTCTTCTTTTCTTTATTTCTTCTTTACTTTTTCTGTTTCTTATTTTTCTTTATTATTCTAGTATGAGCTGTTATATGATAAAATATTGTTTTCAAATTTGCTCATACAATGTCAATGTAGCCAGTAACTTATATTAACCATGTTGTTTTTTTACATTTCTGATTCTTTTCATATAAAATTTTAATAAAAGTGTGGGTAGATAAGAGTTTTCTTTATTTATATTTGGCATTCATTTCTTGTTTTAAAGTAACACATTATTTACCCAAAAAAATGCATTTACCTTTACCTTCATAATTAATGTGCACTAGTTTTTCTAGAAGCTAAAATAATTTATATTGAAGACTGTCCTGATTTAAGTAAGAGCCCAAACCTATTCTTTAAATTGCTATTACAGAATATCCGTATCATATCATGTAACTTCTCGGGCTTAGAAGCTCTCATAGCCAGGTCACACACCAGTTGGGACTTTCTGGTATTAGCAGAATGTTGGCTGCGAGATGATTTTAATATACTGCAAAACACGGCTCCAAAAACTTTTGCACATTCTCTACAAATAAACTTCAAAATGACGAAATTGTAATTTACTCGATAGATAACATTTTTATAGTGGTAGTAGAATCGGATTTTATCGACGCGAACTGCCTTGTAGCTAAAATTTACTATAACTTTGTAATATAAGATGTGGAAAATATTTAATATATTAACCCTAAATCACCTACTACTGGTTTTTGGAGTTATAACCTTAACCACCTACAGACTATTTTATTAGAGTAAAATCATTATTTACTGCGATGTTTAGGCCCTTAACCTGACCAATAAACAACTATTTTACTTCGGGGGCTCTCAGATATATTGTTCGTTGTGAGCAGCTTCAGTAACTATGTTAAAACTAGGCATACTTTAAAATAAATAAATAAATCATTTATTCGAAACCTTCCCATTTTACATTTTTGTAAGCCTGCCAAACTGCATAGCAGTTTGTCGGCAGGGATTAGCACTTGTTTTTAACATGTTCCTTAAAAACTATACATTATACTTATTCTACCTAAATAATAATATCTAAAAACCATTTACATGATGTGGTTATTTCACACCGTGATAATTATTTTAAAAGTTACAATATCCACAAGTACAATTACAAGTACAATACCTACAAGTGGACAAGAGAGTCATATCAACCCTTATGATGGCCCACTGCTGGGCACGGGTCTCCCCAGTAGAACCTACTGGTATGTAGATTCTGGGGGTAATTGCCATAATCGCCACGCTTGGCGAGCGGGTTGGCGATCGCAGTAAGGCTTTAAGTACGCAGAGGACGCTGCTGCCCGTCCTCCGGTGTGAAATCCCTTAGTCGCCTTGACGACACCCACGGGAAGAGATGGGGTGGTACTATTCTTAAGCCGGTACCACACGGCACGACAAGAGAGTACACACAAGGATTTCAGTACAGGAAAGTAAAAGTTATTTGATTACAACAGGTATCGAACTTAATAGTACCTGCCTTAGTTTCTCTTAAGTGACAATTTCTCCTTTACATACGGAACGATAGTTATGGTGGTGATAGTTATGGTTATGGTGTTGATAGTGATGATTATGGTGGTAGTGATGGTGGTGGTTAGTGATGGTTGGTGGTGGTAGTGGTGGTGGTGATAGTAGTAGTGGTGGTTATGGTGTTGGTGACGGTAGTGGTGGTGATGGTGGTGGTAGTTATGGTGGTTGTGACGGTGCCGCATCTTGGATTTACAATTTGACATCTCGCCCTCGAAAACCTTTTAACGATTAATATGGAATCAAAATTGACTAAATGTTTCAGTAGTTTAATTATATACTATGGCCGCGCCATACGTTAGAGAACTCAATTTAATTAGTTATTTATAGCAACTTATTTTAGAGCAAGCATACGCATGTTTGACATCAAATCGAAATAGAATATTTTTGGGCTGATAAGACAAAAATAAGAAATGAGGTGATTCGGCAGAGAACCAAAGTTATCAACATAGCCTACCGGATTAGCGAGCTGAAGTGGCAGTGGGCTGGCCATATTAGCCGAAGAACCGGCAACAGTTGGGGTAAACGAGTTCTTCAGTGGAGACCGCGTCTCGGCAAACGTAGTGTAGGACACCCTCAGGCCAGGTGGAGTGATGATTTACGCAAAACGGCTGGCAGGGGCGAGAAGCCGAAGATAGAACAAAGTTGCGTGCAATTGGTGAGGCCTATGTCTAGCAGTGGACTGCGATAGGCTAATGATGATAAGACAAAGACAAACAATAATCAAAGAATTTGTTTGAAGGGTTGAAATAAATTGAATTAAGGTAACGCTGAGCCTTAGCCTTATTTAAATTTGGCCTTGATTTTATGGTTCAACTTGATATTAGGTAAATAAGTACTTGTACCTCTTTTATGACGGCAAGTACACACCTTTTTTTATTTATTTAACTTTAATTTTACCTATACGTTTCAATTTCCCGCCGCAAAAAAAGAAATTCAAATTTCTGTTTAGAAGTTGCAGTGGAATAATGTTCAAAGCTCATATATATTATTCCACTGTAACTTCTAAACATAAACAGTCAAACTTTGATTGGGGTATTTTAAATAATGCCTGATTCAGACACACGGCCTGAAGCCCTGCTAGCAGCCCGGCAAGCAGCTCAGTAAGCAAGAATTACCTACCTAACTAACTAGATATTTTCTTGTTTTTTGAAACGTCTGGAGCAAACGTAACTTTTTAGCTGTGATTTCATAAATTTGCTGTAAATTGAATACAGTGTCAATGTTTTGTTATCATTATTATTATTATTATTAATGTAGCCAGTAACTATGTTGATGTTTTTACATTTCTAAGCCTTTTAATTTTAAAATATATTAAAAGAATAAGTAGATAAAAGTTTTTGTCAATGCCAATCAAAAGTACTTAATTAAGTTTGATCTAGCTAGAACAACTGTATGGGATCTTATCATACTAAGTGTGCAGTGAAAATTAAAGCGTTTATAGACACTGGAAAATGTGATGAGTGTCAAACTATGGAGTAGAGTAATAGTTGATATCACAAAAATACACCGGAGAAATTGTTAGCGGAGGTGAACGATAAATTGGCAATCGTTTTTGTCATGAAGAGAACGTTGGAGTCGATGTCTGAGGATATTAGCTTTTACGCCAAAAAGTATCAGGAGCTAATAGGATAGGAGTAAAGGACAGACAAAAAAACAAAATCACTAGAACATAGAAATGTGCATCTGGAGACAAGTAACAAAGCATTAGAAGAGAGAATAACTTATTTGGAAGTTCGAGAGAGAGAAATGAATGTGAAGATATTTGGGTTAGAAGAGCTGTAAATGAAACTCTTGAAAAAAAATTAAAAGTTATAACTCATAAACAAGACAACATGAACTGCCTTTATATAATATTCAAAATTACGATACGTATCTACATAGATACAAGAGAATCGAGGAGGAGAGGGGTAATATTGCTGTACGTCAAAAATAGTTTAAATTTTATTGCTAAATCAATTAAGTATAAGCATTGCGAAATGATACGTGGTCAATTATTTCAAGACGGAAGTAGGGTTAATCGCTTAATCGTTATATACCGACCTCCAAGCACAAACAAACAAGGATTCATTAAGGAGATAAATACAAACGACATTCCGCGAAATTGTGAGGTAGTAGTCGCCTATCAAAGGCAATATGAATATAGATTTGTAGAAAAGAACTATCGGCGGCAATGTAACCAGTCAGCACACAAATAATATGAGCGAAATCGGGTTGGAGTGCGCCATTTGCGACGTAACGCGATCGGATGTGTATAATGGCACAGTGACGCGGTCGTGCATTGACCATGCGTGGGTTCGAGTTTAGTGTAGTGCATATTCGTATGTGATTAACTGTAAAATATCAAACCATTACATTATCGGTGTGTGTCTCGAGAACGCCTCTTAAACATTCCCATTGTTAATCAATCCCAATTAACTGTAATAAGTGATAAAAAGGTAAACAAACAAAAATCTATACAATTTTCTGTAATATTTAAAAACAAATAACATTATGTAAGAAAAAAAACCATGGATTACAGATACAGTTAAATAATGAATTGAAATATAAACTCATCGCTATACTGTCAGTAATAAATAAAATTGTTAAAAAATGTATACTTAGTTAATCAAATAAATACCTTTTTAAGACACAGCGTACCAACAAATGCACAGCATGGTTTCCGACGGGGCAGGAATATGGCAACGGCATTGGCACAATTTCCTGACGATGTTAATGAGTGTTTAGACCAGCGGAAGCAGGTGGATGGTGGTCTACATTGATTTAAAAAAAAGCGTTTGAACCTCTGGAACATCGCCACCTGCTGAACAAGCTATGGAGGAATGCAAGGTCGGGGCCACTTAAAACTGGTTCCGCGCATACCTCACTGGAAGAAAGCTGTGGAGTACCTACCTACTTCAGCAATATCATTACTAGTAATCTTGCTCCACCTTTTTAAAGATGGCACTGATTTTATCCGTGACAGGGCGTCCAGAGCGAGCCTCATCCTTCACACTAAAATTTCCAGACTTCAAACGCTTGAACAACATTGATACCGCATTAGGTCCGTAAATCGCACAAATTTTATTCGCGGCGTTCGTGGCATTATTACTTTTTTTGTAATAAAACTTTCAAATGTCACATACGTTCATTTTGTTTGCTTGAAAAACAATTGAAAAATGGCGGGTACTAGTTTTTTGGTAATTTATTGCATGTCAACATTGAATGGTATTAAAACCAGCCAGTTACATTCAGTACAACCAAAGAGGTTTGATTACTAACAATACATTCAAAATACGCAAATACTTTTGCCCCTACTTATTAAATAAATATATTTTTTTTAAATTTTGAGTTATTTTGAAAATTATTCAGGATAAACCATGAAAGTAGACAATCCCCCGCCCCTTATATCGGAAGCTATTGGGTCTAATATTTTGGAAAAAATACAAAAGGTATAATAGTTTAGATGTACTAGCTGACCCGCGCAACTTCGTCTGCGTAAATTTTCCCTTTTTTCTTTTTTCTCCCTTTTTTTTTACAACATTTTTCATTGCTGCTCCGCTCCTATTAGTCGTAGCGTGATGTTATAAAACCTATAACCTTCCTCGATAAATGGGCCATATAACAGTAAAATATTTTTTTATTTAGGACCCGCAGTTCCTGAGATTATAGCGTTCAAACAAACAAACAAACTCTTCAGCTTTAAAATATTATAGTATAGGTAGTTATAAATGTTAGGGGTGGGCAATGACCCGCGCAACTTCGTCTGCATAAATTTTCCCTTTTTTCTTCCTTTTTTTTTTACAACATTTTTCATTGCTGCTCCGCTCCTATTGGTCGTAGCGTGATGTTATAACCTATAGCCTTCCTCGATAAGTGGGCTATCCAACAATAAAATATTTTTTCAATGCGGCCCAGTAGTTCCTGAGATTATCGCGCTCAAACAAACAAACAAACTCTTAGGGGGATGAAAAATAGATGTTGTCCGATTCTCAGACCTACCCAATATGCACACAAAATTTCATCAAAATCGGTCAAGCCGTTTCGGAGGAGTATGGCAACGAAAACTGTGACACGAGAATTTTATATATTAGATAGTACCTACAATAACAGGAAAACCTATTAGAAGTCTGACTTTTTATTAACCCTGAGAATAATTTTAAACAAAAAATTTAAAAACCGTTATGAAAATGGTGTAGAGTAAAATGAAAACAAAGTGTAAGGGTCTTAAATTTGCATTTTTTAAGTTTTTTATGTATTTTTAAAAAATCAATCCCCTCAAAGAAATGACTGAGCCTACAACTTTGAAAGAAAGTCTATAGTGTGAAAATAACGTGGAAAATAGACTGCCCTTTTGGTATAATGGTTACTCTTACTGCTAAGCTAGAGGTTGTGGATTCGATTCCCATCTAGGATAAGTATATTCTACAGACGTACACACAGTTTATAAACATACATATATATAGTTTATAAACGATCAAACATTGTAAACATGGGTAATTTCAAAAGAGTGACCGCGCGTTTTTATTGCATTGTTCCTTTCCTTGGCTTTACCTGTTGCTTGCGAACAGGCATGTAGTATGTACATGTAGAATCATGACTTTTCACAAGTGTAGTATTTTGCTTCCTAAGTGAACAAAGTACTTTTGATTGATTTATATAATACTTAGAATTATCTTAGTATGTTTACGAGTATCACTTGTCTGGTTGCTACCTCAGTTTGGGATCAGGTGGTCTTGTGTGAGTTGTCTGATATAAGTTAAATCTTTTATTATTGTTTCGTTACAAGGATTCCGTTAAAAACAAAAATGTGGAAATATGCCAAGGTTTCGCTAATCAAAAATGTAACTGAAAATCATATTCCTTTGAAATTCTAAAAATCATACATAGGTCCTATCATACATGACCTATTCCATTTTTAGGGTTTTAGTTTCGCCAAGTTCGTCCGTGCGTCCGTCTGCACCTTTGCTCAGAGACTGTTAGTGTTAGGAGGCTGTAATTTTGCACGGATACACATATTACTTACGCCGACAAAGTGAATGAATAAAATCTTCTTTTCTTTTCTCACCTACCCCATCGTATGGGGTATCATTAGATAGGTCTTTTAAAAACGATTAGGGACGATTTTTAGATTTAGGGAACCGTTTGTAAAATATAAAGCTTTAAAGTGCAAATTTTTGTTAGAGTCAAGTGTCCCCCTCCCCTGCCAGCTAAATGGTTGATGTTAAATATGTGTAAAAAATCACGGTAGTAGTATATACAGTGAAGTAAAAAGGAAATCTATCACAGCTAAATAGGCCTAACACTTTTACGAGTAACAGCAGATCAAATGGGAAGTAACAAAATTTTCGTACAAATTCTATTGAAAAATATTATTAGGTAGAAAACCCACTTCTTAAGCCACATTATTCAGAGGTCGCTCTTTTGTAACTTGGTTGATACAGTGACGTGTGTTTAGATAGATTTCCGTGTTGATCGAACTGTTTACATACTTGTAAGTTAGCACGGAACCTTCAGTGCGTGAGGTCCACTCGCACTTGGCGTTTTTTTTTAGAAATTCGTCCTCTAAGGGTGTAAGACAGAGTTTACAAGTTTGTATGAAACTCCGTCAGTTTTGAAGTTAGATCAATGAAATTTCGTATTTGGCTTTATTATTTAAACAAACTGTTGAGGCCTATGTCCAGCAGTGGACTGCGTTAGGCTGATGATGATGATGATGATGATTGATTATGAAACATTTGTTTCAGTGTCATGGAAAGAGCGTCAAATCATATCCGCGGGCGACAGCTAGTGCAGTATAGTTACTGACATAAGTGTTGAACACAGGTGACTGTTGACACCTACCTACAGGTAACATCATGTTGGAACTAGGTTTTCTCGTTAAGTTTATTTGTTTATACTACATTCATCTATGAGGTACCATGGTCTCTTTGAAATTTTGCAAACTTTGGTTAGCAGATCCTCGGTATTTGTTCTCAAACCTTGTGTTTTCAAGCTTTGTTAGTATACATTAGTACACATTATAAAATTTTAACGGTCTCCTAACCGATATCGTTTATTCTGTCAGAGTCTCATTAGAGACAAGCAAACTACGCGAATACGAGATACGAATTATAATTACAGGATCAAATTAAATGCGCGTGTCAAGATAATAAAAAAATAAAAAAATGGCCAATGGTACGTTAAATACTTTATACATGATTTTGATTTTGTATCTCATGCGCACCTGATTAAATTTATAATTTGAATATTATTTGCTTTGTTTAGGCATGCTTGACAAAAAATATCATCCTAAATTAATTTGTTAATATCCTCTTCAATAGCTTTGTTTACATTAGGTATTATCGATGGACTACAAAATCTGTTTCATTTATTTTACAAGTTTAATTAGCAATATACAAAAACATTTCATTAACCAGAGTTGTAAAAGTTGTTCAGTTTCCTCATAAGAGAGGGGTTTGATCCAGTTTATCAGTGTTTTCTTGCATTCGTATAGATGTTTGTCATGTATGTGTATCTCTTTATTTATCTTATTATATAAAACTGCAGAACGTTTGTTATATTGTCTGTTTGCAAATGTTGTTCTTGTTGGCGGTATTTTAGCAACGTTATATTTACGTCTTTTTATTATTATATTCTTGTTGTATGGCAAGTTTTTATGCTTTTTCAGGACAGTAGATGTAATATATAATTTTCTAACAGATAATATGTCACTAATTCTATAAAGATCTTCAGTGGGATGCCTCTTTTTTTTGAAGTACATAGTTTTAATCAAGGCACGTTGTGCTCGTTCTACATCTATAAACTTAGATTTAGCTGCACCTCCCCATATGGGGATGCAATATGTTAGTACAGACTGTACGAGGGCAACGTAGATCTCATTTAAAACATTCCTATGTAGGCTCTTCTTATCTTTTTTTACTAGGTTTGTTGGAGCTACATGTCTCAGCATCTTAAATATCCAGCCTAATTTTCTAATTCTTCCAGTCATGTATTCCAGATGGGGAAACCAGGATAACCTATGATCAATTATAACTCCTAGATATTTTGCTTGTTTAACTTTAGCACATGAACAATTGTTATCTGGTGTCATGTCACATGAGTTAGCTTTAATAATAAAATCGTCATTGGGTTGTGATCGGTTAGTAATGCCAAAGCATACGCAGTTTGTCTTAGCTGTATTTAAAGTGAGTAGGTTGTCTCTAAGCCAATCAGCAATTCTAGCTAAGCCATGTTCGGTATTGTGTCTGACATCAGACCAATTATTTCCAAAGAACACAACTGCAGTGTCATCAGCATAAGAGAAAATATTTCCCTTGTTAGTGTTTAGGTTACATAAGTCGTTAATGTATGCTAAAAACAAATTAGGGCCCAAGACACTTCCCTGTGGTACGCCAAATGACAGTTCAGCCTCTTCACTGTCGTAGGAACCTATTTTAACGCTTTGTGTTCTATTAGATAGGTAATTTTCTAACTTGGTGACAAGGGTTGGAACAGAGACGGTGTCAAAAGCCTTTTTTAGGTCGAAAAAACAGTTAAGCATTTTCTACCTTGGTCTAGCTTATCAGATATTAGAGAGCTTAAAGCAGAAATAGCATCCTTCGCAGATATACCACGTCTAAAACCAAATTGTTTAGCTGAGATGATGTTATATCTATTGAAGTAGTTTATGAGTCGATTATTGGTTATTTTTTCCATGATCTTAGACAGGACAGGTAATATAGAGATAGGCCTGTAGTTATTAATATCGTCTCTGCTACCTCCCTTGTGCACTGGGGTAGATTAAAGATTTTTTATTTTTTTTAATATTTCAATAATAAATGTATTACAAGTACTAAATCTCCCCTATCAATTTGTCTATTGATTTCAAAGCCAATGAATAATGCAATTAATGATACAGAAGTACCTACCATTATTTTTTGTGTTAAATAATTATTTTAATCAATAATAATATTAACACTAAAAATTATCGGGATTAAATTATCGTCGGTAGTTTAAAGGTTAGTTTTATTTACTGATTAGTCTTTTGGATTTTTTGGGTTTAATCATTATTTTAATCATTAATCTTACTATCATAATTTATGATAATATGATTAAATAAATTATTTCACACAAAAAAAAATTGGGACTTAATTGTTGGTAGTTTAAATGTTATTTTTATTTACTGATTAGTCTTTTGGATTGTTTGCTTACCTAGGAAACTAGTCTATTATAAATATGTGCCTAAATAAATTCCGTCGAATATAGTATCTCAATAAAGATTATTTTTTTTATATTTTTTTATAATTTACTTTTTTTTAACCAGCTATGTGGGATTGAGTTCCACATTACTAGCAATCCTGTTAACCCCTCCAGATAAGCTCAAAGGTTTGTGTTAGGAGTGGGTTCACGTCGGTAGTATAATGGGTAGGATTCGAACCCGCGACCTCACGATTGCGAGACCAATGCCTTAGCCATTAGGCTACCGCCGCTTTATAAACTTGAGTTTGGGTTCTTACCGGGCGAAGTCTTATCTATATTTAGGACAAATTACTGTTGACATATGAATCAATAAACTATTGGTTTTAATTTACTCTGTGCAGTAGGTACAAAATTGAGATTGCCTAATGATTTGTAGTCCAAGAGCCTACGATGATCAGACGTACGATATTAGTACCTATCTAGAAAGGTACGACGTTGCCCAAGTGCTTTGTGCAGAAAAAGTTTGTTTGTTTATATACCCGCGGTCTGAAAACTTTGATCAGACAAGTGCTACATAAGCCAATTCCAAAATTAGGTAGAGAAGAGGGAAGGGGGGTGCAGTTGAGTAAGTATAGATTACTAAAAAGAATAATTTCGAAGTGGGTATAAAAGTGTACTTATACAAAATTCAGTGTGACTTTAAAAGTTAAGAGTGCTAAGCACAAAACCTAATCCCATTAAGCAAAAAAATAATATAATACTAATATTTTAAAGCTGAAAAGTTTGTTTGTTTGAACGTGGTAATCTCAGGAACTACTAATCCGAATTAAAAAAATATATTATTGTTGGGTAGCCCATTTATCGAGGAAGGCTATAGGCTATATAACATCACGCTACGACTAAAAGGAGCGGAGCAGCAATGAGAAGTGTTGCAAAAACGGGGAAAATTTACGCAGACAAAGTTGCACGGGATAGCTAGTTCTTGATAAAGATGTTTGTATTGTTTTTTAATTAGGTATTTAAAAGAATAAGACTTTTTTTTACTAAATAATTTCGGGCCGTAACCCGCTAACCCGCCCGTTGACGACCGTTGGTTTATATACCGTGGTCTGACGTCTAAAGTCTGACTATCGCTAGCCTTGACTTTAATAATTAAATATCTATACCAGTTCATTGCGATATTATACTTTGAGAGATATTGTGTCAAGACGGGAATCATAATCGGGTTGCGTCATTGATTTTAAACAAAAAAACCCTTAAGCGATAGCAGGGGCCATATTAAATCGTAAGATCGTCAAATAACACTCAATCTCACAGTATGTACTGTGATCACTGTAGCAGACACACGAAGTAACTGCAACAATGAAGAAGTATAACTCTATATTTGTGTTGTTTATTATGTGGTGCTTTTTAAATATTACAAGTAAGTAAAAAAAGTACATACATATATAATTTTTTGAAAAATAAATAAATTGGAGCTTCATTAGGGTTCATTTTACATTCACACTGAATATCTGACTCTCATGAAAATTTAATATTAGCCGTTTACCACTGCACAGCCATTTAATGCAAACTGCAAACCCATCATGCAAACTGGCAGATTCTTCTGTTATTATCAAAGGCACATGGGGCATAAGCACCATCAATATCTGATGCGCTCCAGTGCTAACCGCTGCCGTACAAGAGATACTAGAAGACAAAAACTATTACCAAACATTTATTAGAACAAAATATCTACTGTGTAATAAATATTTTGTAAAACAACATTTTTGTATTTTCCAAGAAACCTTGCCAAGTGTTGCTTGTGGAATCAAAATTTGTTAAATAATATAATCTTGTGAGAAACATTTTAGAATCATATTTACCACAAGATTGACTACCATATATGTGCTTACTATTATCACTAGAAAGTATCTGATGTTCACCTAACTATTGTTTTTTTTTTATTTTCTCAGGTGGACTACAGACTAATGATGGCTATCAATTTATACCAGAAACTGATGGCTTATATAAACTCCACGGTACACCATCAGAATGGGGTAATGCTGCGGAGACTTGTGAAAATGAAGGTGCGATTTTGTTCCACCCAACGGATGAACATGAACTGAATCTTGTGATTTGGTTTTTTGAACCTACAGATCTAATAAATTACTATTATTTTTGGTTAGGTGTAAGCAAATCGCAAAATCGTTTTAAAACTATCACAGGTGTGTATTACAAAACGCAACACAAAATAAACCTACATTTCTTTCTTTTTTTTAAATTTTACATATTAACACATGAATTATAACATAAAATTTCAGGTGTTCCCATTTCAAATACGTTCAACAATTGGAATAATGTGCAGCTCGATCATGATTATCAGGATTGCTTAGAAGCAGTCCTGGTAATTGTCAATCGCAATGGCACGTCATTATTTGAGTGGATATTATATGCTCGTGAATGTTCGAAAAAAAACGTGTTTATATGCAAAATACCAATTACTAATCAAAGCAATTACATTAACGGTAAGTAGGTGTATCTTATCAATTCTGCAAGGGATTTATCTTAGCCAGAGGCTGGTATAAAAGATGACTTTTAAGTTCCCTGAATTCTGGCCTGCAATTATCTGTGTTTTATATAGTTCGTTCGTTCCTAATTAGGCGATAGACTGACAGCCTAGGGCAAGTTCGATCTCCACCTAGGATAAAACTTTGTGGGATGAGCACTATGGTTTATTCTGTGTCTGGGTGTTTTTTATCTATATTTATGTATTTAGAAATATATAAGTATGTTTATCAGTTGTCTGGTTTCCATAATGCAAGCTCTGCTTAGTTTGGGATCAGATAGCGTTGTGTGAGTTGTCCCAAAATATTATTATTATTATTATTATTAATTATTGAATAGTTCGGCTAGTCTTCATAATCAGTTCTATTTTACCAAATGGTGCTTTCCTAACGTATAACAAGTATTTGAACTATTCCCTCAATTTCCTCAGGATACCATTTTCCCAACTTCAATGTATACTCTTCTTCTCTAATACAATAAGAATGAATAATATCACACCACTATGAAAAAAGTTATGCGTGATTATACATAAAAAAAGTTGCACGTTAACTCGAAAACCTTCTTCGCGTGTTTTCGCCGGTTAAAAATTACAACTTATTTGCATCGTTTTTACTTTTTAAGAAGTAACCGACTGATGTCAAGTAATAGGTCGATTTATAACCCTACTCCTAGCAATAAGTACCTTCATGAATCTTTGATTACTTTCGGATACTAAACGATAACGCAATATAGAATACAAACTAGCTGTGTGTATTTTGAATTAAAATACGACATTTTAAATATCTAATTGACTTATTTCGAATAACACGAAAACGAGTATCGTCAATCGGCAGATTAGCAGTATCATTTTCAATTACTGTTTTAGGTCAGAATATTATGATATACCTATGTTTAGAGTTAATCTGTCGATACGATAGATGACAATGACAGTTAAAAAAATACATTAAAAATAAAATGAAAACAAATGTTTTGTTGTTGATTGAGGGAGAAGACCCCCATATCACGGACGTGGTAACATTCAAGTGTAATGAATTCGTAAGGAAATCTCGCAATACAAAACTTGGAAAAGACATAGACGTTAACGCAGAAAGGTGTATAGGGCGCGCTCCATCCATCACGTTTCATTACATAGTTCTTCGTCGTATTTGCTTTTTGTCTATTCAGTGACGATTGCGTTTAATCTCGTTCTCTTAGAATATTGTTTTGCCATTCAAAGTGATTAGTATTATCAAATTTTGTGGCAAAGTTTATCATTATTTATTTTTCTTTTCATAGATGAAGTACTGCCCCATCATCATATTTCAAAACCAGGTTACCATTTAGTACCAGGGACGAATGGTTTGTACAAATACCATAATATAAAAAGAGAATGGGAGACTGCTTTGGCGATTTGTAATGAAGAAGGTGCAACTTTGTTTTACCCCGAGGATGAGAATGAATTGGCCGCTGTTATTCGATTTTGGCAAAAAATAGATAATGGAAATGTTCCAGAGCGTTTTTTGTTAGATATGAGGAAAGGAAAAAATGGTTTTAGAACCCTGTCTGGTGAGTACTTACCTCTTAAAAAAGTAAAAATCTATTGTAAAACTCAAAGAACGGAAAAAACAACGTGAATAAGGAATTGAAATATGTACAATATTCAATTTCGGTTAGTAGGTATTTGTCTATCCGTGACCTCTGCATGTAATGTACCTAATGTACCAAACCATTCAAGGTACTGTAGCCATCAGGCCAGTTCTTAAGCCGGTACCGGGGGTGTTCCTCAGAACTTTTATCGGGCTTAAAACTTGTGGATTTCCCCAAAGCTAAAACACGGTTTATTACTGAAATCTTACTAAATACATGATCATCAATATCACATTTCTTAACAACTTAGTATTACTATTTTATATAAATCAAATCACATTTGGACGACCCGAATCGGTCGGCCATGAAACTCGCAATTCTAGAATGACATCTTTCTTTTTATTCTGTTAAATGAGTTTCATCTACTACAATGAGGTCTAACATGAGAGAGGTGGATCATCTTAATCCCACCTGCCGCGGTACCTAATGTAATGTCTATTCACGCGACTCCTACTCAATATAATTGTACAATCCATGATATGTATGCAAAAATATATACTAATATTATAAATTGAAGTAATTTTTATAGGCATTTCTTGCTAATAACTTTACAAATACAATAAAAGCATTTTTGAAAGATAGAAAAATTTGAAATCCAGACTCAGGAACCGAACCCGAGACTTCTGTAGCCAAACCGGGGCCAGAAACGAACCACCTATCTGGACTATATCATTAGATCTCAAATTTTTCTATCTCTTGATGCTTGCGAAATTAGGCCTTCGCAGCGCCATCTAGTCGGTAGTTAAAGAACTATCACGGCTTTTGTTATTGCTTCGTTACAGAGAGCATTTTTATGTAATATATAAAGCTGAAGTTTGTAATATTATAAAGCTGAAGTTTGTTTGTTTGTTATGATAATCTCAGGAACTATGGGTCCGAATTGAAAAATTATTTTATTGTTGAATAGCTAATTTATTGAGGAAGGTTATAGGCTATTTAACATCACGTTACGTCAGCTAGTGTATGTGTAGTGTAATAGTAAAATTTATATATAGGAAGACTTCTTGACCCATGAAGTTCAGCACTCCAGCGGCAACGTTAACGAAATACTGCTGCTGTCGTTAAAGTTCAATAGGATAATACAGTCATCACATAAGTTCGCTATCAAGATCGAACTTGGTTGCTATTAAATATCTCCAAGCTTAAATTACAAATTTCAAGCAGACATCAAATTGCAACGGCACTACTATTTTGAACTTTGTATCCAGTTTTTTTTACATATTCTCATATTTTTTTATGAATTACTTTCGTACATCGTACATAAATTAGAAATTTATCATAATGTGAGTGAGGTGTACTTAAAAATGACTTGATGTGTATTGGATCATTTTTGCTAAATTACATACTTACTACATCCAATATATTTCAGGTATACCCATATCAAAAATGTTCAATAAATGGAGGTATCGTAAGCCTAATAATGATCATGGTGATGAGCATTGCGTGGAAATAGTAAACAGATACTCTAACTGGGCACTCAATGAATTTACGTGCTGGGTAACTAGGAAGTACATATGCAAGGCTCCAATTAAACAGGTTGACCAACCCAGTACGACTACTGTTGGTAAGTCTATTATAACTACAATACCACAGTGACCATTATTTAAAAATATTATTTCCTTGGGATTTAAGCAAGCATAGTAACTGCCGTGTTCAAATTAACTATTCATATTTAATTTAATTCTTTAAGGTTATAAATACTCCGAGTTGTTAGGGAAGTCTTACAAGTTACATTTGACACCTAAGAACTGGAACGAAGCTCGAGCCGTGTGTCAAGCAGAAGCCTCAGAATTAGCAGTGATTAATTCTCCTGAAGAAGCTGCACATCTCGTCAACCTGGCAAACAGCGTTAATGATTCCATCACTGAAAATTTCACGCACGGAGTAATTCTTCTCGGTTTTCATAAACAAAATGTTGAATATTGGCAAACCGTTCAAGGTACCTAATTTTACTGTATTCTAAGTTTACTTAAGTCTATTCATATCTATTCAAAAGTAGCTAAAGTAAAGTAACCTAGATTTTCATGTCTGTATCTTTATTTTTTCTGTTATAAATTATAGGACAAACAATGGTCGTAGATATGTCGTGTTTGGAGTGTTGATATAAAGACAATTTGTCTCATATGCCACTGAGTGATCCTTGCTCAGATGATGATGATATGGATACTACAATTTTGTTTCTTATGTTCAGGAAAATCGCTATCTAGTATGAATTACTGGCAGCCTTGGGGCAAACAACAACCTGATAGAGGAAACGGAGAAGAATGTGGTGCGATGTTCTATAACGGATACTTGACTGACATCAGCTGCAGCCGAAAAGCGTTATTTATTTGCGAACATATTGTCGATGATCTAGATTTCATTGTTCAACCAAATATAAGTTAAATACCTACAAGTACTGACTTGTTTTCTTACGACACATCGCGAAACATATTGTCCATATTATTTTATTGCCTACCGCTAGCCTCATTTTTGTATATGGTGTTATGCCTTGCTTACCTTTTACACGACCGCCCCAAAAAAGAAAATTCCAAACGCCCGAACGGGTGATTAGGGTATTGTGAGAATCATTACCAGTGCCGGTGACATATGGAGAGCTGTGGTCAGATAGGATTAAGTCACTCTCCATTTATTTTATCTGATTTGGGCGGGTCAATATGGGTATCAAATAAAGAAGAAAAAGAGTTTAAGTATGTTGATTGCAAGGCCAAGCGTGTTTTCTAATTTTGTAATTAAGTATATATGTAATATTTTTATTAGGCTGGTATAAGCTGTTTTATGATAAAACATTGTCTTAAAATTTGCTATAAATAGCATTTAATGTCAATGTAGCCAGTAACTTATATTAACCATGTTCATGTTTTAACATTTCTAAATTTTAATAAAAGTGATCTTTATTGTTATTTTGCACTCATTGTTTTACAGTGAAACATTATTTCCTCAAGAAATTGCATTTACCTATACCTACATGTCTATTTTGAACTTGTTTTCCTAGAAGCTAGAGCTAAAATAATTGATATTGCAGACTGTCCTGATTTAGTTAAGATCCCAAACCTATTCTTTGAACTACTATTACAGAAAATTTCGTAGCATATCATGCAACTTCTCGGGCTTAGAAGCTCTTATAGCCAGGTCACATATCAGTTGGGACTTTCTGGTATTAACAGAATGTTGGCTGCGAGATGATTTTAATTTACCGCAAATACACGGCTAAAAAAGTTTTGCACATTTTCTACAAATAAACTCCAAAATGACGGAATCGTAAATCCCTCTATGCCTTAATAGCGCTCATTATGCTATTAAGGCATAGAGGGATTCAAAATGGCACATAATGGTCATACACCCATAAATGCAATGAATATAATTAGGTCATAAACTCTATAGTGGTAGAGGAACCAGATTTTACTGACGCTAACGCCTTGTAGTTAAAATTCATCCGAATACTATAATCTTAACTACATATCGCTCACATTCTCACAAAAACCTTTTAATTGCTATTTAGAGATAGCATTCTTAATATTCAACATAAAGTAGTAAAATGTTAAACGGGGAACGGTTGCTTGGACTATAATTTTGGTAACTACCTAAATCTAGCCATGGGTTATTGCCAATTCATACCCAGCCTACACGATTAAATAACAGCCTCGACCACGTTTTGCTTAAAACTAAAATTCCTGTAATATTGCCCAAACTACCTTGACCGATCGTAAAACTTTAACTACTGATCCTGCGATCCACGTCTCTAAGTTTGTATAATAAGGTGTTGTGGCTAAATGTGTCAAACATTTTTTTGACATCTATAAATATACCTAATACTATCTCTTTTGTCAATAGCGTCCATAATTTTATAAAAAATAAATCTAAATCGGTAGTTGCGGATAGAGTGTTGGACTTTGGGCGAAAGCCATATTGAAATATATATAAATAAGAAGAAATCCATTTCGATCCATTTCGTTGAGGTATTTGTTGAGCTGCTTTAACTTTCTCACAACTTTCATCAGCTCTATGAATCTAATGACCCAAATTTTGCTACCGACTTGCTGATATCATACATTACTAACGCTAGAAAGAGAAAATTAACTTACGAACCCTGGATCACCCCAGGTCTAATTAAATGTAAGCGTAATAGAGATAATTTACACAGAAAAGCCCTTTTCATCTGAAAAATGAAGTTCTAACAGTAACATATAAACATTTTCGTAATTATAATATATTCAAAAAGGTCTAACAAGAACATGAAAAGAATAGTCATAATAAAACTAAACATAATCCTGAGCTTTATAGAAAACAATTGATGCCATCACGAATACGCAAACAGTAAAAGCTAATAGTACCGAATTAATAAAAAAATACTCAAATATAACAAAAATATGAAACAGGGTAAATTATTATTTTGTGAATGTAAGAAAAATGTAACAGAAAACATTCTCAATAAAAATCTCTCTTAACATAAATGTATTGTGTAATGTTTGATTTAGTTTATTTTATAAAATCCCACAAGAAACGAAAACGATTTATGCGCGAATTGGGAACAAGAGTGTCTTGGACACACATTGTTTTCTTGTCGCCTTGATAGTATAGTATAAAGTTGTGTGTGTTTTTTAACACTGAGTGCAAGATAAATAGTTGTCGAACTAAGTGTAAGGAACATCGCCTATACAATTCTTTGGTGGGAAATCTATATGGAAGGCTGAATGATGTTTTTAGCACCTGGGTCCTTATTCAAGTTCTTTTTTCCGTTTTCCTGACAAGGCCGTGCGAACCAGCACATGCATGGTCCCTTGCGCTCTCATGTTTCAATATTTTGATAATACAATTTGCATCAGTCCTTTAACATGGTGTATAGTATATTAGTCGTAGCACCTTCTATCAAGTTTATAAACATTCAAACATTGTAAAATTGGCAATTTGAAAAGAGTGGTTCTTCGGCTTTACCTATTGTTTGCGAACTTGGCATTACATGTATCAAGATTCAAGAGTTGTTTTGCATCCTAAGTGAATAAAGAATTTTGAATTTTGGTAAGTATACTAATGTTGGTTCTAAGAGGACCTATTGGCTTGGAAAAAAGCCAACAAGAAAGTAGCTCGTCTTCTATAAACATTTGCCATACGACATCTCATATGTTACATATTACAATATATTCTGTAATATAACCAAATTACAATATAATTGCAATGTTCAACGATTTCACTGAAGAACAGTGGATACGTATCACACAAGACAATATTAATTAAATCACATTGCACTACAGATAAACACTGTTATTATATACAGATTAGTCTCATATATTTCTGTGTAACTATGTTTGTTAAATTCATGTGTAACATTTTATTAGGAAAAATTAATAAAATAAAATAAAACAAAATATTTTTTAGTTAAAACACTCCCAATTATACTTTTTCCCTTCAAAACGGTTAAAAATCATTGACTCTATATTAGCATAAAATAATTTCCAAAATTACTTTGTCATTGAACGTTGGTAAGTCTGTTACTGTACTTCGTTATTATGTGAATATAGATAAAAATGGAGAGGTGCTCAGAGTTCAACGAAAAGCTTTGCTTTCAGTAACACGCTTGAGAATCATTTTGTTTTCTGGTGCATATCTATACTATAATCACTTATCCTGACTGATTGACTGATTCATCAACGAACAGCCTAAACCGCTAGGGTTACAGATCTAAAATTTTGGCAGATGATGGCTTTTTATGTTGTAGGTATCCACTAAGAAAGGTTTTTTAGAAATTCGTCCCCTAAGAGGGTAACATAAGGGTTTGCAAGTTTGTATGAAACTTCGTGAGTTTTAATGTGAAATGTCGTATTTGACTTATTGGTTTAAAATAAAGAAATACGTGTTTCACCGTTTTGATTAAAACGATAATCAACTCTTAACTAAGTAGTTGCCGTGTGGTACCGGCTTTAGAATAGTACCACCCCATCTCTTCCTGTGGGTGTCGTCAAGACGACTAAGGGATTTCACACCTGATGACGGGCAGCAGCGTCCTCTGCGTATTATAAAGTCTTACTGCGATCGCCAACCCGCTCGCCAAGCGTGGCGATTATGGCAATTACCCCTAGGACCTATAATAAGTAGGTTCCCTGGGGAGACCCGTGCCCAGCAGTGGGACATCATAAATGGGTTGTTGATGAACTGAGTAAAGTCATCCACGCGGGCGAGGCCGCTGGCGACAGGTATAAGTAATAAGATTATTGCTCGCACTCGTATTTTGATTTTCATGTATCTGTTGTTTTTCAACTTTCGCGATTTTTAAACATATTAGATATATTTCGGGACCTAATTGCGTGAAATATTTAAAGGTACGAACCTTTTATTTACCCGACGTTTCGATCGAATTGCACGGATCGTGGTCACAGGTCGACTGCTAGAAAAAAAAACGTCGGGTAAATAAAAGGTTTTAAACAATGATTAAATAATTTGATATTCAATCAAATTATTTAATCATTGTTTCCATTTATATTTCCATGCTAGTTCAATCAGGTTAATGAGATTTAATCATCAGTGTTAATAGTAGTAAAATCTAATCACACTAATATTATAAAGGCGAAAGTTTGTGAGTGTGTACGTTTGTTACTTATTTACGTCTAAACGGCTGGAGCGATTTTAATAAAATTTGGTATGGAGTTAGCTGACATCTTGGATTAACACATAGGCTAACAAACCGCGGGTAATACCGCGGGGCAAAGCTAGTAAATGATAAAAATATTAGGTAAAATAATATAAATAAGGCAGTAAATACGTAATAATATCTAATTGTTCGTTGTCGAAGATGTTATTATATCATCTTCGGACAACTCCCACACGCTCATCTCTGATCCCAAACTAGGCTGCGCCTGTACCTACTGACCCTGACCCTACTACCAGACAACTGATAAACACACTTATAAAATATAGTTTTTATAAAATAATAAATGAATGATATTATACATAGATTTGGCAGTAAAGACATAGAAAAAACCCTAATTCTTAAAAATAACACTACAATAGGTATTACAAATGGTGATAAGTCTAACTAATTGCAATTGTTAGTAGCTATACCCTGAACTAGGTTATACATAAACCTGTATTCTGTTACAAATGAAAATTACTAAAACTTAGGTATATTTACATATTTATAAAGGCTCAGCAAAAAATAAAAACAATATTCTATTCAAAATGGCCACCTTTGGCTTTTTTACAGGCCTTTAATATCTCTGGCCACGAATCTATGGATTTACGCACTGTTTCCACGGGAAATGTCGCCACTGCTTGCTCCAGAGATTTTCAAGAGACTCAATGTCGCCGTGTCGTTTAGAGCAAGCCATGTTCTCTAAAACTGACCATAATTTGTAGTCTAAAGGGTTGAGCTATAAGCTACATGAGGGACAGTCTTCACCTCTTATAAACGCGACGCTGAGCTGGACCAGTCTACCCGTGACCACAACCGTCGCAATACGGTCGAAACGTCAGGCAATTTAACAAAGTATTTTACCTTAAACTAGTATTGACCCGTAGTATATATAATTATATAAAGTCCGGAACTTTGGTTGCAAGCCAGGCTTGGGTAGGTCGTGCCTTGTGACAAGGTGTACAATCCTGCTGGAAAGTCCACTGTACAGTTTTAAAAAGTGAATTGCTGAGAGGTTTCACAACACGATCCAAGACTGTCTCTTGATACACTTTGGCTGAAGTTTCACCTTCACAAAAACTCCTCCTTTTTCAAAACAATGTAGCTTTGTGACCCACCAAACCATCACTGACGCAGGATGATGACCACGCTGCACCTTTCCGACCACTTGAGCAGCTTCTTTAGAACTGTGAGCGTACACTTTATCATTTTGCTTATTGTAGTGCTTTTCTATCGTAATATTTTATCGGTAAAGAAGAAGGCGTTTGGATCGATCCACTCTCTTTATTTGTAAAGATTGATTTAGAGCATGTCCTGTATATCGACGATAAGCACCAAGCTTCAGGTCTTATTTTATAATACGCGACGGAGTCTTACCATCTTCATTTCTCGCGATAAGATTTTTTGCTTGATCCAGATGGGATTTCGACAAATTCTGGCTTTAACGGTATTTGTAGTTCTAACAGCACGCGGTCGCCCCGATTTTTTATGGTCTTTGACAGAGGAAGTGTTGTTGTATCTCGACGATGAAGTATCAATATCTCCTATCTCAATTTTTTCGATTTTTTTTTTATTTCACCAATCGATGCATTTTTTCATTCTCTATCTCCTGATAAAAACACACGAATTTCAACTTAAAAACAACGTAAATACGGATCAAATGAAAATAATACTAACTCTGTTAGTTTCAAATCATGCTGGAAATACCTACTATCTGTATAAAAGAAATACCTCCTATCTCCTTGAAGCGCGTGCGAACCTGTTCGATGTTTCAGGGAGGGGGGTGTGTCTCACGCGGGAGTTTGCCCCGCGCGCACCTTGCCCCGCTCCGCTGATGCACTGTGACCTTCCGCCATTTCGAATTACCGCGTTACAATTGTTGCATCGATTTATTGATTACGTGCATAAATTATACTAATTATAGTGAAATAGTGCTTTATTTTGCTAAATTATTCCTGGATATCACTGTAAATGGTAAGTACTATGGAACTAGTGTACTAATATGAAATTAATATTATGTTTTCAAACAGAAAATAGACTGATTAGATAGATTTGAAATAGATAGGAGATATTGCTTTTGATTAAAATTTATTTAGTGGGATAGAAGTGTTTGTTGCTCGCTAATAGATAATTCTGTTCATTTTTAGCTAAAATGCCGCGTCCGGGAAGTTCGAGATGGAAAAAAATTGTAAATGATATTAATAAAAATCAGACAGCAATGGCGACTACCACCAAAAAGACACAACCAACGCTGGATAATGAATCTCGTAAGTATCATAGTCAAACCTACCAGACAATCTAACATTACAAGTAACACGCCCATACCTACCTACTTCAAAGGACAGTGTAGGTACTTACAAAGTACGTACCTGCAGAGTAGCCACCTACTATGTTTTTCATGTCAATCGTTATGTTGTGTGTGTTTTGTTTGTGCGTAGGTACATGTACAATACGCAACTATCACTTACTTGTATGTAATTTATTATTGTTTCTTCAGGCATTGGGACTAAAGAAAATGAGACAGGAGTGGGAGACCAGGAACCGATTAATAAAAATGTGGATGAAATACAGCCTGGTAAGATTACCCTCTTAAGTAAAGTGATATTATTAATCGGTAGGTACTCGGTGTGTTAGCTTTTGGAGCCTTAACTAACGGCATACCTACTATTCATGGCATTGACCAATATTTTTTGTGATGAAGGGGTTAATTTGTTCGTTAAGTAGGTAGGTAGGCTGTGAGGCTCCTGTGTTAACCACTTATCAAAACCAGACACATTTACTTTGTTTTACTTACTACCTATCCATGCTTCACGGAGTCCCTGATGGTGGCAGGGCGCGGGTTTCCTCTTTTTTTTTAAAAACCCCCTTATGGTTAACCTATGTAATGTTAGCTACCTCTTCTTAAGTAATGTTATAACTACCCACATTTAATCAATTTCTTTTTGTAGCTGGCTGTCTTCGCACCGCTAATGAGAAGGATCGCAGGAAATCGTCAGAAATTGAAGAGATGTCATACCAGGTCCCCTTATCATCTGTTGTAGCTAATAAAACGCATACAGAGGTTGTTGGTGCAGATGAGGGCACAAAATTTTATAAAATTGTTCGCTCTCTTTCACTATCCCATCTAACAGTAGATACCCAAAATAATTTCAGTGTACTCAAAAAGAGTTCTTCTCTTCCTAATCTAAATGACGATCGATTTAATTTTGTAGACAGTTTATTTCATGCATTTCATAGAATTTCTGCGGGTGATAATCAGGAGTTTATACCTGAAAGTACAAATGAGGAGTTTTTTGCCGATATAACCTACGGTAACGTGAATGAGGGCAGAAAACGAAAACATACAGCTGAACCTAGCTCTTGGAAAAGAAACAAGGCTAAACAGCTCCGTATGCGTGGTGATGAATACTTGGGATATAGGAAACCTAAAGGAGAAAAGATGGAACAAGACACAGTAAGATCTGCCAGGGAGTTACAGGAAACTTGTAAATCTAAATACTGTGAAAAGAGTAAGTTTCGGGGATGTAACCGTTTCACTGAAGAAATGCGTAATCAGATACATACTCACTTTTGGAAGAATATGTCGTGGGACCAGAGAAAAATTTATGTCAATGGACTGGTGAAAAGCTTGGAAACAACTCAAAAGACAAGAAAAGTATTAGCAGCTGGTGATGATGATGATAAGTCGAGGCGACAATGTACGCTGTCGTACTTTCTACCTATCAAAGACCAAAGCAATGTTCAGGTATGTAGAACTATGTTCCTAAACACATTATCTCTTGGTAGTTTTACTGTGCAGTCATGGGTAAAGAAGTCAGTTTGTGGTATTACTCCTGATAGACAAACCTTAAATGAATCACGGCAAAGAGCCATAAAACCCAGAGACGAAAGAAAAGTTCATTGTGCGAATACCTTTCTCAACAATCTTCCGAAACTGCCATCGCATTACGCAAGGAAGGACACCACAAAGTTGTTTATAGAACCTACTTATCACACTCTTACAGATTTGTTCAATGCTTACAAAAACTATTGCATGTTGAATGAAGAACCGCTAGTGTGCAGGTTCACATTTGAAAAGATGTTTCGTGAAAAAAATCTATCACTTTATACCCTTAAGAAAGACATGTGCGATGTTTGCTCGAGCCACAAAGCTGGTAATCTAAGTGAAGCCGATTTTCAAATTCACACCATCAAAAAGAACAGAGCAAGGTCTGAAAAAGAGGAGGACAAAAAGAAATCTGCCAATGGGGAATACATTCTCCTGACGTTAGATTTAGAGGCCGTTAAGGTGTGTCCTTATCTCACTGCCAGTGCATTGTATTTTAAAACAAAGCTGGTATGTCACAATTACACCATTTATAATTTGACCTCGCACCATTGCACTTGCTACTGGTTTGACGAAACCGCTGCAGATTTAACAGCGAGCACCTTTACTTCTTTCCTCCTTGATTATTTGGAAAAGCATTGCTTAACACTGGAAAAGAAGCCGATAGTTATCTTTTCAGACGGTTGTACTTACCAAAACCGTAATGTTGTCCTTTCCAATGCGCTGTTACTGTTTTCTCAAAAGAACGAAGTAACCATAACACAAAAGTATTTAGAACCCGGGCACACTCAAATGGAGTGTGATTCTGTACACAGTGCAATTGAAAGGAAATTAAAAAACAGAGAGATACACCTCCCGAGTGACTACGTTTCCATCACGAAAGAAGCTCGAACGCCACCTTATGATGTCGAACACGTTAATTTTGATTTTGTCAAAAATTATGCTGATCCTGACACTTGGGTGTACAAAAGCATTCGTCCAGGACGTAAAGCAGGTGATCCTCAAGTGGTCGACATAAGAGCAATTCAGTACAATCCAGATTTAACATTATTGGTCAAGTTAAACTTTGATGACGATTGGATGGAGCTTCCACAAAGACCCAGACCACTTAGACAAGTAAGTTATTCGCAGCTTAATGCTAGTCCTCTCCCGATCAAAGACACAAAATTTAACCATCTACAACAGCTAAAAACTGTTTTGCCAAGAGACTGCCACCATTTTTACGATACATTGCCACATTTACAATAAGTAGCTTTATGGGAAAGCGTCAAAATATATTTTATACTATTATGTGTGTTTTTTCGAGAAAATATTATTTTGTTTTTGGTATAGTTTATCTATTATTGTTAACTTGAAAAGTATTAATTTTTCATGCGTAAATGCTAAATCTTTTTAGAAAGTAATTTCTTATTTTTGATAGTTTTAACATGACTGTGACTTTTTTATAACTTTACTGCTGACACCTACCTACCAAGGCAAATATTTTGTATGTTTGATGTTTATGAGTCGCTGTATAAATGATTATAATAATTTAAAGATGTTTAATGTGTTAATTGGAAATAAAACTACTTTTTTAATAAAAATAACTCTTTGTAATACCTCCTATCAAAATCTAGTTTATCCTAAATAGAATCAATACCTCCTATGTCTGATTATCTTCTTAATTAGATATCCTACTCATAATTCACCAATAGTAATATAAATTGCCTCCAAATAAGCTTCTTTTTGCATTAAAAATATCTGAAAATTGTAAACAAAATAAAAATTATTATGTTTTTTTTGCTTCCTGTAAAGTTACTGATTTTGAGATAGGAGATATTGATACTTCATCGTCGATCTGTTGATTGTACGATATACGAACGTACGGCTGATACCAAGCTTTTGAAGTGTCTGGAATATGACCGACGCGACGGCTCCATTGTGCAAGGCGCATCCATATTGTAATTTGATAATGAACACGAATAAATATGTAATATGGCGCGAAATCGAAAGAACTTTTAAAAATAATAAACGCGTTCCAAATTCAAAGTAATAATAAGGTACAAAAGTGCACATATACACAATTCAGGGTGACGTTTGCTATATTTGACTGATTTACGTGACTTTCATGCTTGTAGTTAAAATTCCTAAAATTTGTCTCTGCGGATTGGTTATACCAAATGTCGTAGGACTGGCTATCGCCGGCTTTTAACTCTATTAATAATCTGCACTTACAGTTAATTGTGAACGTGATATCATACTACGAGAGATAATGTGTCAAGAGAGGGATCATGATCGGGTTGCATCATTGTTTTAAAAAAAAACCCAAAAGCGATAGCAGGGGCCGTATAAAATCGTAAGATCGTCAAATAATACTTAATGTCACAGTGCATCTACGACTGTTGCTGACACCTGAAGTAATCGCAACAATGAAGAAGTATAACTCTATGTTTGTGTTAATTATTCTGTGGCGCTTTTTAAATAGTACACGTAAGTACAATTTGATCGAATGATCGTTTTTGAAAAATCTCTACTTATATTATAAAGCGGAAGAGTTTGTTTGTTTGTTTGTTTGTTTAAACGCGCGAATCTCAGGAACTACTAGTCCGATTTGAAAAAATATTATTTTGTTGGCTATATAACATCGCGCTACGACTAATAGGAGCGGAGTAGCGACGAGAAATGTTGCAAAAACGGGGAAAATATACGAATACCAAGTTGCGCGGGACAGCTAGTTGAAAAATAAATAGTTCGTGACAGTAGATAAAAAAAGATGTAGCAACAGACACTTAGTGATAGCTCTCCTACTCCTACTACAAAGTGTCCCTCTCTGGTAGGTAGGGAATTTTACTGTTCAACCGGCCGTTGGATGTTGCTGCGGAGTACCTCCACTGAATATTAGAATCGTTTAGGCAGCTGATCAAAATACTTAAAAAAATATCGATCATTCCAGCTACTCGAAAGCAGATTTTTGTTTAACTAGATGATTAAACATGCTGTTCTAATAATCTGACCATTAAAAATAAATGGAATAAAAACAAATATAAATTTACGTATTATGGAGCCAATAACCAGTGGTTGCCACCGAAGAGATTCTAAACAAAAATTCCATACACCAAAAATCAGTATTTTGTGGTCACACTAATATTATAAAGGTGAAAGTTTGTGACTATGTGAGTGTGTATGTTTGTCACTTCTTCACGTCTAAATGGCTGGAGCGATTTTAATAAAATTTGGTGTGGAGTTAGCTAATACCCTGGATTAACACATAGGCTAAACAAACCGCGGGGCACAGCTAGTAATAAATATTTAAACAAAATATTTTTGAATTTTCTTGTAAAATATAAATTTGCCAAACAACGTTTCATTTGTCCAATTCTTATTTTAACAAAGCTTGTGAAATGATTATCTCTATGCCTATTATAGAACTAAAATTTATTTTTCAGATGCACTACAGACCGATCAAAGCAATAGTGGTTATCACTTTATACCAGAAACTGATGGATTATATAAATACTATGATACACCTTCGAAATGGGTCAGTGCTGTGGAGACTTGTGAACGGGAAAGTGCGATATTGTTTCACCCCAAGGACGAAAAAGAACTGACCACTGTAGCTTCATTTTTGGGAAACCTAGATAATAATTTTACTAACTTCATATGGTTAGGAGTGAGTAAATCGGATAATAGTTTTAAAACTGTCACAGGTATGTATTATGAAGTGCATCATTTATATAACGGAAATACTTCCAAAATAATGTTGTTGATATAAGACTGTAAGCTGACCTATATACCAGTTTTTTCCAGTTGTTTTTGCGTCATACAGTACAAATGTCGGGGGAGGGGTAATACCTATTTTTACGTAATATTTTGTAATTCGAAATCTTGTTTTATTTCGGACGCCAAGTGGCTTTCTTGATTCTTAATGTCTTTTTCTTCGATTTATATGTTATTATATTGTTCACCAAAATGTGTAAATCACACTCTTAACATCACACATTTTAAATAGATAATAATTAACACATTTAAGATTTTCACTTAAATGTGATAATTTTTATGCATTTAAATGTTATAAATAATAATTAGAGCAGATATATTCTTCCAATGTATCAAAAATTATATAGAATGGTCTTAAGTAAGAAGAAAATCATCATTACGTAATAAATGAATGACCCCTAAATTCCTAGTTCGACATTTCAAATTTAACTTATTTATCTGATAAAATTAACACCAAATTTGGTGGTTCATTTACTACGTAAACGTCAAATGTCAAAGTTTTTAATCGTTTTTTTGCCAATTTTTAGTAGTAGTTACTGGCGGACCATGTACAAAATATATATGTACTTATCAAAGCTGATAAAACATATTAATGTAATACAGATGTATAGCGTATACCTACATCAAATTTCAGGTGTTCCCATTTCAAATACTTTCAATATATGGACCGAGAACCAGGCAGAAATTGGATATGACGATTGCGTGGAGGCATTGCATACATCAAACTCTCAATGGGAACTATATGCTCGTCAATGTTCAAGAAAAAGCACATTCATATGCAAGATGGCAATTCCTAATCCGAACAACCAATCAAGAACGTCTTTTGACGGTAAGACGGTTTTTTTGCATATTATGTCCGCACCAACTCTGCAAGGCGTATTTTCACCGTTGCTGTTGTTGTTTTACGGGGCTACAAAAATCGCAATTAGCCTCTCGATTGGGCCATTGTGAATTAAAATACTTGTTAGTTCCGGCACTCCAGACACCCGCGACACTCCCAGAAACTCAGCAGTCCGCTCATCCATAGCACAGATAATATAATACTAGTGACTGAATAGTGTGTTCCATCCATTGACGTATAGACCTGTACTGCGCCATGACTTCGCAAAATTGACCACTCTCTAAAAGAGACAACGCTACTTTGTGGACAATACCTGTCAAAGGTCGCACGAGTTTTTTCTCTCTTTCACGCTTTGCAGTCAATATTTATTTTTTAATTGAAAGGGATGGATTTATACGTCAATAGTTCCATCACAGGTATAAACTAAGGCTGAGGTGATTTTTAAATTCCATAAATAACTTAAATTCCGATAAATCTACCACTTCTTCGGTAACGTAGGTGTTAATTGTATATTAAAGAAAATAAACACGTCTTTAATAAAACAATATGATGATAGCTACATACCTATCATCATCGACTGCCTCTGTAGCGCGGTGGGAGTGTGTCCGACTGCTACGCAAGAGGTTGTGGGTTCGATTCCCACACGGGACACCACTTTGTGTGATACACAAATTGTTGTTCCTAGTCTGGGTGTGCTTTGTGTCCGTGTTTTGTATGTTTGTAAAATCCTCCGCGACACAGGGCTTGTACACTACTGCGGAGTCGTCTTTAAAAAAAAAAATTTTTTTTATTAAAGACGTGTTTTATGATTACTACTTAAAATAAATAAAAAAAATAAATGAATTAAATTTTAGGGTTTTTGTACCCAAGTTTATGCAAACGAATAGAGTAGGTACTCGTATATATAAAAATGTACACACCTATTCTACTTTGTAAATATTAGGAGCGATACATTCGCAGAAACATCGCTGCATCGAATCAATTGGAAAATATCGTTATCAAATGTGCGAGAAGACACTCAAGTCACGACTGCTAAGCCGGAGGTCGTGGGTTCGATCCCCACACAGGACAAAATTTTGTGTGATGAGCACGATGGTTTCTTGTGTCTAGGTGTTATTTATCTATAGTATGTAAGTATTTAGAAATATTTAAGAATGTTTATCCGTTGTCTGGTTTCCATAGTATAAGCTCTGCTTAGTTTGGGATCAGATAGAGTT
Organism: Herminia tarsipennalis; assembly: GCA_945859575.2. Classification (NCBI taxonomy): domain Eukaryota; kingdom Metazoa; phylum Arthropoda; class Insecta; order Lepidoptera; family Erebidae; genus Herminia; species Herminia tarsipennalis. Next base: position 17,509,801 of record OX243840.2, read on the forward strand.
GTGTGAGTTGTCCCAAGATATTGTTATTATTATTTAAATCAACTTTCATACAATTTGTAAGGGAATCTTGTAACCCTAAACGTATCTGAAGGGTGAATGGGGCGCAGACAGGCCATGGAAATGACCAGTAGTGAGTTATGTATAGCGAACGAGCGACGGGGCAAATATTTGGAAAAAGGCCTTGCCTCCCCCATCTAAAACGCGTCTTCGAACAGGGTGCTCGCTCCTGCTCTTGGCTTCTTAAATAACTTTGTAATATCAATTTTGAAATATATTTAATACTAACTGTCCCGCGCAACTTCGTCTGCGCAAATTTTCCCCGTTTTTAAAACATTTCTTATTGCTACTCCGCTACTATTAGTTGCGATGTTATATAGCCTATAGCCTTCCTCGATAAATGGGCTATCCAACAAAAAAATATTTTTCAAATCGGACCAGTAGATCCTGAGATTAGCGCGTTTAAACAAACAAACAAACAAACAAACTCTTCCGCTTTATAATATTAGTAGATATAGATGTTTATTTTGTTTTTTATATTGGTGTACAATAAATTATATATTATTATTATTATTATTAAAACAATAGTTTTACTCCGGGGCCTCACAAACCCCGGAGTAAAATCATTGTGACTAAAGTAAGTGGTTGGTGGTTATGGGTTGGTATGTAATTTCTTTTTCAAAACTAATATAACAAAGTTATTTGGTGTAATGTAAAGAAACCACAAGCGAAAGGTTATTAGTATTTTAAAAATCACTCAGTATTTAGAATTCAATAAAATTGGTAAGTATTATCATATTGATTATAGAATTTTATAAGCAACGGGTCTTATTCGTAAATATTTTATTTTAAGGCTAAGTATCAGTCTACCAGTGACCACGGCCGTTGCAATGCGGTCGAAACGTCGGGCAATAAGTAAAGGTATTTAGCCTTAAAATAAAATATTTACGCGATTAAGACCCGTTGCTTATAAAATTCTATAATGTGTACAAATCGCGAAAGTTTTTTTTTTTTTTAAAGTTTACGAACATATATTATCATATTGAGTTGCAAAGCATAATAAACTTGATTTATTTTTCTTTTCATAGATGAAGTAATGAGTCATCACCAAATTTCAAAACCAGGTTACCATTTTATACCAGGAACAAATGGCTTATACAAATACCACAAAAAACTTAGGGAATGGGAGGCCGCTGTGGTGATTTGTGACGAAGAAGGTGGAACTTTGTTCTATCCCGCGGATGAAAATGAATTGAACACTGTTATTGCATTTTGGAAAAATATAGAAAAAGAGAACTTTCCAGGTCGTCTTATGTTAGATTTGAAAAAAGGAAAAAGTGGTTTTAGGACTATGTCAGGTGAGTAGATTTTAATGTAAACAATAGTTAAGATAGCAAAGTGATCAGTCGACGAACACATTTTAAATATTTATTTTTTACTTCATGATTAACTAACTAAATTCTCTAGTTTTTGCACTAACGTATAATACAATATATTTAATAAAAACACTCTAAATAGTTATAGCAGCTTCTTTAAGATATTTGTATAAACGTACCCTACACGTTGGGTATGTTAGTACAGCAGGGAGATGGTACTTTTGTATACAAAGTGAGGTAGGTTTATACAGGGTTGTAATTATAGTAATTTGTAATTAGCAAGTAATTAGCAACCAATGAATAACTTTAGTTGCAATTGTATCGCATGTCATGCCGCTGCAGTCGCCATTCGCTGTTGCTTCATCATCAGCCTATCGCAGTCCACTGCTGGACATAGGCCTCTCCAATTGCACGCCACTTTGTTCTATCTTCGGCTTCTCGCATCCAGCTTCTGCCAGCCGTTTTGCGTATATCATCACTCCACCTGGCCTGAGGGCGTCCTACACTACGTTTGCCAAGCCGCGGTCTCCACTCAAGAACTCGTTTACCCCAACGGTTGTCGGTTCTTCGGCTAATATGGCCAGCCCACTGCCACTTCAACTTGCTAATCCGGTGGGCTAAGTCGATAACTTTGCTGTTGCTTACAACCAATCAATAACGTAATTTTTTTTTGAGAGTGCAGCCGGTCATCGATTTATCGGACGTTATCACGTCAAAAATTACAAAGGTTTACGCTTAATAAATACATTCGACTAAGATTATTTTCAAAATGATCGAATTCTCCAATTCGAATTCGTCTTTGAGTTATTGGCGAAAAACTGAGCTCTTCAATAAAAGGGTACACTTTTTCAGATCGTATTTCTTCATTATGTAGTGCATTTATTTGTAGAAACCGCTGCGGATCCCTACACTGACCATGGTCCGACATGCTCTTGTCCGGTTTTTTTTTTATATTCTGCAACCAAATACCCATGAACTATTTAAATTATAAATGTTATTTATTGGCTAGTATTTAACTGTAAACCAAAAAACTTTCGTAATTTATATTAAAAAAAAAACAATTCTTATCAAAAATACTGATTGCGCAGCAAAATAGTTACCTTAAAATAGGTATAATTATTTTAGCAAAAATTTAAGATTTAAAAAAAACGTAGCTTTTTTATGAAAGAGCGCACAATAAATTTTGCATATAATTTTTATTAAAACAAAACTCTAACGTAACCTAACTGAATCGAATTTGTGAAATAGGTTGAGCGAGTTTTGAGATGCCCGTTTGAAAATATGTTGCAAAAAAAGTTATTTTAGAATATCTGTGAGTATTAAGTTTGTACTCTGGTTAATTAAACGAAAATAATATTTGACAACTTGTACTTTTGACAACTTTTATGTCGTGCATTAGAGGAAAAAAAAATACAATTGAATAATTATTCTGATAAAAAAAATATAGATTGACGACTGATAAGATTTTTAATATGCATTTAAAAATGTGTAGTATTTATTAAAGGTTTAGTTTTAAAAAATGAAAATCAATGCTTGTTAAATGTAAAATACTTATTTATTGAAAACTTTCCGTCAGTAAATAGCGAATAAGAATATTATTTTTATAAACAAAGTGAGTTAAAAAGTCAAATAATCATATGACCGTGTACAAATATACCGCCGAAGCAATGTCTCTTTACCAAAATTAAAATACAACATCAAAATTTGAGTTAATTGTGACAAAAATATTAATATAAATAATGTTAACATAAATAAAGTTAAACGATTATTTTCCGCTGTTCCTTTAGGTTTTTCCTAAATATAGGTAATTGTAATAGGTATAAAATCATTATTTCAGGTACTCCTATTTCAAAAGTGTTCAATAAATGGACTCCTGGCGAGCCTAATAATATATATGGTAAGGAGAATTGCGTGGAAACGAAACCAAGTGGCAGTAATAATAATAGCTGGACACTCAATGATATTTGTTGCTGGGTAACAAGACAATACATATGCAAAATTAAAATAAATCACGATGACCAACCCAGTGCATCTAATTTTGGTAAGCCTTCTCTATTTTCTATCTAGGTGACTATTATAGAAAAAATAGATGAAATGAATTTTTATAAGAAAAAAAATTGCCTCTGTGGCGCTGTGGGAGTGTGTCCGACTGCTACGCAAGAGGTCGTGGGTTCGATTCCCACACGGGACATCATTTTGTGTGATCCACAAATTGTTGTTTCGGGTCTGGGTGTAATTTGTGTTCGTGACTTGTATGTTTGTAAAGTTCCCCGCGACACAGGGCTTGTACCCTACTGCGGGAGACGTCTTTTTCTAAAAATAAAAAAAGGAAAAAAAAATGCTATGGACTTTTCTCGAGCATCAAAGCTAGCTTAGTAGTTTCTGCCTTTCATAAACCATATCGCTTAATAATTTTAGTAGATATGTTAAATAAATGTAGGTACCTACATAGATTTAAGCTTTTTAAAATGTTTGAAGGATATAGATACTCCGAGTTGTTAGGGAAGTCTTACAAGTTACATGTGACACCTAAGAACTGGAACGAAGCACGAGCCGTGTGTCAAGCAGAATCCTCAGATTTAGCAGTGATCAATTCTCCTGAAGAGGCTGCTCACCTTGTCAGTCTAATGAACGACATGAATGATTCTGTCTCTGAAAATTCCACGCAAGGAATAATTCTTCTGGGTTTTCATAAACGAAATGTTGAATATTGGCAAACCGTTCAAGGTAATTTTATTCTGTATTCTATATATCTAGTAATAACAATACTATATTATTATTATTATTAATCATCATACGATAAGAATAGTTCGACTTTCTATGCGAACGTAATCGTATAAAGGTACTATTATAAATAATATATAAAAATCACAAATTCAGTCAGGTATAGTTTCGAATCGGTAAACGATCAGATATGAAATTAATCGATCTGTAGGTGGAGGTGGGTAACGTTGATAAATATTAAGAAAAATAATACCTTCTAGTCGTAAGTTTTGTTGTTATAATTTTGCATCAGTTTCCATCTTTGGGTGTAATGCCTGAATTGAAAACCTTATTATTATTATAAAAAATATGTTTCATCAATCACCAGTGTTCATGTGGACAAAGTAAATATATTTGTTAGTTCCAAAATAAAGTAGTATCTCTATTAAGCTAGTCCGGCCATAAGTTCTGTTACAAATGAAAAAGCATTTTTTTTAATGAAGTAATGTAACATTACTAAAACTGTACATATTTATTAAAGTCTCAGCAAAAAATAAAAACAATATTCTCTTCAAAATGCCGGTATAAAAGCCAAAGGTGGCGGCTTTTATACCGGCCAATATATGGATTTACGCATTGTTTCCATGTGAAATTTTGCCACTGCTTGCTCCAGAGTTTTTTTAAGGGACACAATGGTGCAGAGTCCTGCTGGAAAGTCCACGGTACATTTTAAAAAGTCTATTGCTGAGAGGTTTCACAACACGATCCAAGACTGTCTCTTGATTAGTCTTGATACACTTTGGATGAAGTTTTCACTCCCTTTTCACAAAAATGTATCTTTGTGACGCCTTGATAAGACACGCCCCACCAAACCACGCTATGACACGCGATGACCACGCTGTACCTTTCCGACCACTTGAGCAACTTCTTTAGAACTGTGAGCGTACACTTTATTATTTAGCTTATTGCAGTGCTCTTCAATCGTAAAATTTATGTGCCCTTCACCTGCGTATCGCGACAGAAGGCGTTTTGATTGATACACTTTCTTTTATTGTAATGATTGATTTAGGGCATGCCCTGTATATCGACGATAAGCACAGAGCTTCAGGTCTTGTTTTGTAATACGCGAGAGTCCTAGCGGGAATCTTCATTTCTCGCGATCAGATATTTTGCTTCCTAATGTCATTTCGACGAATTCTGGCTTTTACAGCAATAAGCTTTTTACTTCTAATAGCACGCGGCCGCCCCGATCTTTTATGGTCTTCGGAGGAGGAAGTGTTGTTGTATTTGTTGATAGTACGATATACGAACATACGGCTGATACCACACTTTTGAACAAGCTTATGACTGACGGCACCATACGCACTTTCACCGATCACCGCAATCCTATTTTCTTTAACACCCCAATCCATAATGTAATTTAATAATAAACACAAAAAAATATGTGAAATAGCGCGAAATAGAAAGAACTTTTAAAAATAATAAACGCGTTCCAAATTCAAAGTAATTAAAAAGTAGAAAAAAAGAAAAGTTTTTATGTAACAGTATTTATGGCCAGACTAGTTATAATAGGAATTAATTTATCACTTAAGCAAACTCTGGGCTATCACTGGGTCCTTATTCACTTTCTTTATTTTGTTGTCGTGACAAGCCCGCGCGAACTGGCGCATGCGCAGTGCGCTCAAAGATATCCACCGCCTTTGCGGGTAGATGCATTCTTAAGCGCAGATATATTCGGGCGCACCGCGCCTGCGTCAGTTCACACGGGCTACGACAACGAAATAAAGATAGTGAATAAGGACCCAGCTCTGATGATGTGTTATGAATAATACAATTTAATTTTTTTTGTTTAGGAAAATCGCTGTCAGATAACAAATATAGGCAACCCTGGGTCAAACGACGACCTGATACAGGAATCGAAGAAAAATGTGGTGCGATGTCCTACAACGGGCACTTGACTACCATCAACTGCGACAGCCGGAAAGCGTATATTTGTGAAAAGATTAGAGAACAGACGTCTACAACTACAAGATATTAATTAAATCTGATGTCTTCAAGTACCTCTTTTCTTACGACACCGCAAATCTTATTGTACCTAGTAGTCGAATATTTTTTTTTCGAAGGAATAGACTGTAGTTCCATTACTTACCGTTGTCCGTTACCTTACGTTTTATGTAACAATTTTAGTTTATTCTTGTTTTTATATAAATGATTTCTCTTTTTTTCTTTCTTCTTAGTGCTCCGTTAAATAAGTTGTGTTTGTGGTAAACGTTCAATGGTTTATGATGTTCCTCAATCGGAATGCTTAAAATAAAAGACAAGTCACGCGAACTTAACTACAAACTATAATATGTTTTGTACGTAACTGGATGGTATAAAGAAGATATATTATTATGTGTTATGCAGGGTTTAGTATTCGGCAGAATTTATAACTATTCATGATCGTACCAAAATCCTGGTCCATGTCCTAAACTTTTACTTACCCCCATGAGATGCTGATTGTGAACAATATTAATTGAAAAATTATTTATTATAAGTCACAGTGTAAAAGATTGTTAAGGAGTGAACCCACCACTCACTCCCGATCTGTAAATTACCACAATTCAAGTAGTAAGGGAATGCCTTCAATATAAAAATCGAAATAGATTGACAGACTATCCTCAGGACTGTTTTGACTGTTTAGTATCCAATAAGCATGTCTGTCCTGAGAATGCCTAGTGTATAGACGAAACCTGAGTCGATGTTTCACTTCGTGGAATGTGAATATTGAGAGTCAAGGATTCGGAGATGCCTACCACTCGACTTGATAAGAGTAACCTGCAACTAATTTTCTTTGTTGCAGTTATCATATTTTGTGTTCGGTCTCCCAATCTATTTCGATTGTTGTATTAAGGGCATTTCCTCACTACTTCAATCATTGTGTTGTGGATCACCGATCCGTGATCGATGGTGGTTGGTGGGTTCTCTCCTTATTAATCTACTTAAGATGGATTTCCGCCAAGAGACGCCTCATTCAATCAGTAATCATCAGGAAGGCACTTGTCACTCAGTAACAATCTCTAATATGTATTATCGCGACCAGCTCAACTAATAGGGATTAAAGTATGAAATTGCCGATTTATACTGAAAAAATAAAACAGTTTTGTTCCAAGATGTAAACATAATTACTTAATCAAAATATTTACCCTCATTATCTATACATTGCCATCTAATCGTCAGTTCATTTATGCCTTTGTGATAGAACTCTAAAGATCTAGATTCGACAAACTGCGTGAACATTTTGTACCTACTGCCTGAGAAAAAAATACCACGTAGAAAATAGTGGCGAGTTCTATTCGATTCTAACAGAAGCTCCTGTAGAGTTATAATGGTTTCTAGTGTAGTGTGATCTTGCGTTTTTTTGCGGCACAGTAAATTTAGAAAAAACAACACCCAAGCACAGAATAAATCCTGGATGGGGATCGAACCCACGACCTTTGTCTTAGCAGTCAGGGTCACTAACCACTAGACCAACAGGCTATAACACCATGTAAAATCATCAAACAGTTACCTTTTTATTGGTAAAATTTAGGGCACTGTTGCGGCGTTTGACCTCGGGTCAGCCATTAGGATGATGGATTAGGATCCACGTTTTGCCACATGTCACAATTCTATCCAATATTCCTTTATTTCTGTACCGATTCAACAACAAACACGAGTGAGAGGTTCCGTTTTTTTATTTTGACGAACCCTAAAAACAATTAAAATTAGAAAATCGATAGTTTATTTCACAGAAAAACCTAATAGGTATTAAGTGAAAAAAAAAACACTAGAAAATGTCACATCATGATGGTTTAATGTTACGTACTTTAAGCCTCCAATCTTGGTATATAGAAAAACGTGACTATAATAAAGATAATCTTAGAAAATTTAAGGAAAGCATAGATTCCCTTAGCTTTGATTGCGTCTTTGATAGTGATGACCCCAACGTAGCGTTTAATAACTTCTATGAATTGTTCCTTCTCTTTTACAACTTATGCTTTCCTTTAATTCAAGTAAAATGCTCAAACAGGACTCGTCCTCAGTGGATTACAAGAGTGTGCTGTAAGCGTAAGCGACAGCTTTTGTGGGAGTTCAGGAGAAAACGTACAACCAAATATAAAAAGAGATTTGTTGATTTGTCATCTAGGTTAAATAAAATAATCAAATTAACACAAAAATCACGGAACGATCACTATATAAATAATGCGCCTAATAAGTCTAAAGCTACATGGGCGGTAATCAACAATAATAATTATAGAAATATGCCTAATGACCAAATACAACAAATAAATATGAATGACAACATAGTAACGGACCCTTTACAAATTGCAAATCTTTTTAATAATTTTTTTACTGGCCTAACTCAGACACCTAACAATGCTTTCTAACTAACAATCTATCAGCACTAAAAATTCCCTATGAACTAAAATCAATATTTATTCGACCGACAATACCTAAGGACATTCTTAAAATTATTCTGGACTTAAAAAATACGAACAGCACCGGATATGATGGTGTAACAACAAAAATACTAAAATATGTATGTAAATAAACTATTATATATACTTAGTCACTTAGTAAACCTGTGTATAGCGAGCGGTGTCTTTCCTGAAAAGCTAAAATTGAGTGTAATCAAACCTTTATTTAAAAAAGAAGATAAGAAGGATATGGGTTATTATCGCCCGATAGCACTCGTGCCAGTGTTGTCAAAAATATTTGAAAAGGTGATACACGACAGCATCTATAACTATTTTGAATCGAACAATCTATTTTGCGAAGAACAAGTTGGGTTCAGAAAAAACAAATCGATTGACATGGTAATTTATAGATTTCTTAACATAATAATGTCAAATATGGACAGAGGTAAACTAGCTAGCGCATTATTTATGGACCTTACTAAGGCGTTTGACCATGTCAGTCACAAAATATTGCTCAATAAACTATATGCCTACGGTGTGAGAGGGAATATATATGATTTAGTTAAATCGTATCTTAGCGGGAGAACTCAGGTAACGAAAGTTATCAAAATATGCCAGACTACGAAAAAGATGACAGAATATACATCATAATGCAAAGAAGTAACACTCGGTGTTTCTCAGGGCAGCGTACTGGGTCCACTACTGTTTATCATTTACATAAATGACCTCCCTAAAGTAACTCAGAATAATTTAATTTTATTTGCTGATGACAGCACAATTTTATTTACCGGGGATGATAAGGGTCAGGTTGAGAATGAAATGAATGTGACATTAAATAAAATTATTAATTGGTTATCACTAAATAATTTAAATATTAATCTTAAAAAGACAAATCTTGTGACATTTCGGAACAGAATAAATAAGTTAGCAGATATTGGCATTAATTATGCAAATACAAAAGTTGAAGAAGTACACGTAACAAAATTTCTTGGCCTAAGCATTGACAATAGTCTAAACTGGAAACATCATGTAGAATCTTTGTGTTCAAGAATCAACTCATATTCTTACGCATTGTATATGCTGGGGAAAACAGTGAGTAAACAAACTGTGCTGACGGCTTATTATGGGTATGTTGCGCCCCTTCTTAAGTATGGTGTTATATTCTGGGGCAACTCTACAGATAGAGATTACGTATTTAAAGCACAAAAAAGGTGCGTACGGGCTATATGTAATTTAAAACCAACTGACAGCTGTAAACCGCATTTCATTACTTTAAATATCCTCACGCTTCCGTGTATATATATATTAGAAGTCGCACTGTTTGTAAGGAAAAATATGCATTTGTACGAGACACTAAGAAGCAAAAGAAATAATTTCAGCATTTGTTTACCTAAGAACAGGACCGCACTATTCAACAAAAGCATATTTTGCATGGCTCCACGTATTTATAACCATTTGTCAAAACATTTTTTGAGTACTTTTAATGTTAATGTGTTTAAGAATGAAATCAAAATACTATTAATGCAAAAATGTTATTACTCAATTAATGAATATTTATCTGACATAATATAATCAATTATTTATTAGTAATGTTATTATTTTATTGTTATCAATTTGACATTTATTCATAGTCTGTAATTATAGTATTGATATTATTTTGAAAATGTAAGTGTAAATTGCATGTAATATTTTATATTTTATTTTTGTAATTTTTTATAAAACGATTATGTTAAACCAATCCTGCATACCGAGACGGTGGAGCATGGTAAAACACAATAACAATGTAACAACTATATTTAAGACCCATGTATCGCAAGAATAAATGATTATGATTATGATTATGATTATGTTAATTCAAGTATCTTATGAAACGGTAATTTCATACGGTTAAAGTATGAAATTGTTGTTGTTGCCTGTTATTAGTATCTTACACTATTAATATATACCTACTATCTATTTACGCACTAATACCTAATCTACGTAGGTACTTTAATTAAGGCTTACGCACTTACAAATTGATGAATATTCCGTCTAAAGCTAACACGTCCACGTAATAATCGATCAAGAAACAAACGTACTCGTACCTACACGAGCACACATAATCTATACCTGACTGTAAGGAAGGGTTAAGTTTTTCGCGCATATCTTGTATGTATGTATGTAATATTCTTTATTACTTCATATCTCACAAACCACATCACGGATTTATACAATTAAGGCGTCGTTGTTAGATTCGTCTTGACCGCCCAAGTGTTCTTAGATAGGTGACGTTTCAAAAAAACAAAACTGGCGGATGTGAGATGTCAAAATAAAGAGGTGTAAAAAAAAGTTATTTCGAATACTGCAATTTGAGTATCAAATTTAATATAAGGGCGCATCTTAAGCATTTCAAAAAGGTATAAAATATTTATGACTGTAATACTAAAAAAGTTAGTTATCAACCATTCTTTTTTCAATTTTCAATACTTGACAATAGCTGTGATAAAAGTTAGTTGTTACATCCTACAAGTACTCAAAAGTATTAAATAAAAAAAATAATAAAAAAATAAAAAAACCCGCCTGCACAAAAAATATGGATAGATCCCTGCCTGATGCAGTCGGAGGTACTTTACTAAGTTCATCGAGATTCATTAATGCCTTCGACTAGCGACTGCATGAAATTATATAATGATGTAGGGGATCTTGTTTCCATCTTTTTTGTGCAGGCTGTTTTTTTTTTTTTTATTTATTTTTTTATTTAATAAGTTGTGTGATAAATTGTTTTGTGTAGGTGCTGATTTTTTTTGTAGTGATTTTTTGGCCATTTGGCTCTCCCCTTTCACCTCCCAAATTAAATCCTGGATCCGCCTATGTAGGTAAGGGTCCACTTAACAAGCACTAGAGATGTGGAAAAACAAGCCAATGTCCTGTAAAGCAAATCTTATTAATGAACGCTCTGAGTCGCACCTTACCTTATCTGATCTACCCATATTTATTAACGAAGTATCTCTAACAGACGATGTAGGTACCAACGTTGAATGATAAAGCAATATTGGAAACAATTTCATGCAAATGTAAACCTCAAGATGTGTACCTAACCGTTTCGCAGGGTGAATATATAAACAACTAGCTGTCCCGCGCAACTTCGTATGCGTAAATTTTCCCTGTTTTTGCAACATTTCTCGTCGCTGCTACGCTCCTATTAGTCGTAGCGCGATGTTATATAGCCTATAGCCTTCCTCGATAAATGGGCTATCCAACAAAAAAATAATTATTAAAATCAGTCCAGTACTTTTTGAGTTTATTCGTTACATACAAAGATACAAATCTTTCCTCTTTATAATATTAGTGTAGATAGCTTCTAGGAATACGTACTAGTTCAAATTAGGGATGCAAATATGTTGCTTTGATAAAAAAATGTGAACTTTTGTCCATAGCAACATAGTTAAATACATTAAAACTAACTTTCGCCTCTTTATGCTTCATTGTTAATTCAAATTATAGAAAAACTACTGTAACGACTCTTATTTCCATACTTGTATAAAAGTAATACTAAAAAACTATTATTAAGGTAATCAATGACTAGCCGACCCGCGCAACTTCGTATGCGTTAATTTTCCCCGTTTCTGCAATATTTTTCATTGCTGCTTCCTATGGGCTGTAGAGTAATGTTTTATAGCCGATAAATAGGCTATCCAATAGAATAATTTTTCAATTCAGACTCGTAGTTCCTGAGATTATTGTGTCCAAACAAATAAACAAACTGTTCTGCTTTTTAAAATTATATTAAGTATAGATTCCTTTATTGATATTCGTAATACAGCAGCATGTTTAAATGAACGATCACGCGTGAAGCTAAAAATCTCGTCGGCGGCGTATGTTTGGAATTCGAATAAGTAACAAAGTATCAGATCACACATATTGCCCATCAAATAGATTCTTAGCATCCACGCCACACAGATCGGCTTAAGGTTCATTTCCGTGCATCGCGGCCGATCGCGAGCCGCGCGCGGCTTACGACGAACGACTGACGCGCGCGGCCGATGCGACAATGACAATGTATGGTGCAGTTTCCGAGGTAAGCGACAGACACGCGCGGCCGACGACTGTCGTAAGCCGCTCGCGGCTCGCGATCGGCCGCGATGCACGGAAATGAACCTTGAATCATGGCAGAAAAATTCCTAAATGGTAGTTTTTCGAAGCGCCATTCTTTATGTGCACAATTATAATTAAATTATATTGTCTTTGTGTTCGTGTATCTATTATAAGTCTAAGATCCGGTTTGATTATTTGATACCTCCTTCCTGAACCTAAACTTTGTTAGATTAGGTTTAAGTTAGATATTGTTTAGATTGATAAAAGATTGACAAACGGTTTGCCTAGCTAAATCGCGTGAATTAGTTTTAGACTGGCATTATTTATATACATAAGTAAGTTATTTATTTATTTTTAAAATGAAATTAAAGATTATTGTATTCCTTAATCAACAGTATTAGTAAAAAAAACAATTATAAATTTAAAAAACTGATTAAGGGCAAGTTGTATTTGCTTACCTACCTAAGGTACCGTACTTACTTGTTTTTTCTTGTGAAGTAACAGCAATATTATGGTTTTTAGTCCAATATTTGTGCATTATGTAATTGCTAGAAATACGGGAAATACTATTCTAGAACAACAGGAAATGCCTTTTGATTCACTCTATTGCCACGTGAAACGGTTAATATTAAACCAATATTAACCAATTCTTAATATTAAATCTACTATACAATGATCAGAGTATTCTAGTAAATACTAATCGAACTAAAAATATTCAAAGTTAACACCTGGCCATATTTTTCTTAAAGAGGGCAATCATTGTAAGTTAGTAATAACTCTCTAGTTTATCCTATATAAGTTAGAACATTAAATTGTTATATGTTTATAATTCTACAATATGTAAAAGAGATACATTATACATGTTCGTGTGTAACGTGTGGTTCTTGTTAATGAAGACCAACATGTGTAGTAGTTAATGTTGATAAGCTTTCGCGATTTGTAAACCTTATAAAATTATATATACTACGAGTCTTAATCTATTGGCCGTGGTCACGGGTAGACTCAGTGATTATAAAATTATACTACGGGTCTTACTCGCGTGAATAATTTAAGGTAAAATACCTTGTTTATTGCCCGACGTTTCGACCGTATTGCAACGGCCGTTGCAATACTAGTTACATTAACATTAGTAGTAGTTGTTTCGAGTCGGAGTTGCACCGAACTGCATTTGCCGATCGGCTTATGCGTGTAGCTTCTCTCACACGCAGTAAAACTAAATTATTACCTTGACGCTTTTCATTTATTTCTCTAGATTGTATCAAATGATATCACAGTTATTTTTTTACCCAAGTTCAATAAAGAATAAGGTTCTCAGTTCGGATGTTTTTTTATCCTTTATCTACTTGCGTTCGTTAATTTGGGCTTGCCTTTTTTGACTATGTTTAAGATAAATTACAACCACTAAAAACCAAAAAAAATAGTTTTACAAATAAAATCTAACCGACTTGAAAAATAAATACAAGGTAACTGAAAAGCATAAAATAAAACACAAAAAAAAACATTTTGAAGTTAGTGCCAAAACAAACAATTTTTTTTTAAGGCGTCTATTGCAGTAAAAAGTTTGTCCCCTGTGACACTGGGCTTGTACCACAGCCCTGTGTCACAGGGGACTTTACAAACATACAAGTCACGGACACAAAGTACACCCAGACCCGGAACAATAATTTGTGGATCACTCAAAGTGGCGTCCCGTGTAATATACTAATAATCTCCCGCTCGTGCTTCTTTACGTAACATTAATTGATTTGATACATTAAATAGCTTTGTAATATCAGTTTTGGAAAATATTTAATATATTAAACCCTTAATCACCTACCACTTGCTTTTGGAGTTGGTCATAACTAACCTACATACTATTTTACTGGAGTAAAATCATAGTTTTTTGTGAGGTTTAGTCTCTGTCTCCCAGGTGTATGGTAAATGGTTGTGAGACAAAAGTAGGTAGTAGGTGGTGAAGGGTTATATATGATACGAAGTTATTTGGTCTAATGTAAAAATACAAAGAGCGGGAGGTTATTAGTATATTAAATATCATCCTGTATGTTTTCTGCTTTTTAGTTACCTTGTATTTATTTTTGGAGTCAGTCAGTTAAATTTTTTTGTTAAAAATATTAATTTACTAAATATGTTTTTGTTGACAAAGTACCTACTACAACTCAGTAGTACAATGTTCACAAGATAGTGGCCGAGCTCATTTGAACTATTCAACTTAGTAATTTGCAAGATAAGATTATTCTTTAAAGGTACTTACTAAATTGAATTTATCTGTGTTTAAAACATTATCATAAATATTAATAAAAATATTGTCAGTTTAAAAGAGTACTAAAGTTAAAAGGAATGGTCGGGAGTTTTTATTGTCTTGTTATTTTATTTGAGTTTTTTTGCTTGCTGGCCCAACTCGCGAGCATCAAGGGATAGAAAAATTTGAGGTCTAGTAACATAGTCCAGATAGGTGGTTCGCTTCTGGCCCCGGTTTGGCTACGGAAGTCTCGGGTTCGATTCCTGGGTCTGGACTTCAAATTTTTCTATCTTTCAAAAATGCAATTAAAGTACTTTATTCGTTTAGGTTACAAATGCAACGCATATGAACGTCAGACAAAATTTGGAATAGAATGATTCTACATTTAATGCTAAGTTCGCAAGAGTAAGGCGTGAGAAAAGAACGTTTTTTATTTATACAGATAAGTGTATTTATACATACAATATATTTGTATTTATACAGTTATGTGTTATGCCAGTAAGGCGCTGCAACCATTACACCATGAAACTCACGCAAGCAATAACCATTGTATGTAAAATAGGCATAATAAAGTTCTAAATAAAATTAGTCTCCAACGGTGTGGATGGGAGCATTCATATCAACCCATATGATGGCCCACTGCTGGGCACGGGTCTCCCCAGTAGAACCTACTAGTATGTAGATCCTGGGGGTAATTGCCATAATCGCCACGCTTGGCGAGCGGGTTGGCGATCGCAGTAAGGCTTTAAATACGCAGAGGACGCTGCAGCCCGTCCTCCGGGGTGAAATCCCTTAGTCGCCTTGACGACACCCACGGGTAGAGATGGGGTGGTACTATTCTTAAGCCGGCACCACACGGCACATTGGATGGGCACATGGAAGCATTAACTTACAAAAAAACAGAAGAGGGTAAAGGCAACATGCGATTATATTTATAAGAAAAACTAAATATTAAACTAATATTTATGAACCACTAAGTTTTAAGTAGAATGTATTTGATTAGGTACTTAATTCACTAGTTGGTAAATGGAAAGACAACATTGAGACGCAAAAAAAAATACAGTAGACCCCCGGTGATCCGGCCCCTGGCTAATCCGGAGCTCCTTGTAATCCGGCATGCCTATCACTGTACATTGTCATGCATGAGATTTGTTATTTGTCGGATTACAAGGTACACTCCTTCAAAATAAGTCCGGATTATAGAGGTCTGTGACACTGTATAATCCTTAAATTTGTTATTTGTCGGATTACAAGGTACACTCCTTTAAAAAAAGTCCGGATTATAGAGGTCTGTGACACTGTATAATCCTTTAATTTGTTATTTGACGGATTACAAGGTACACTTCAAAAAAGTCCGGATTATAGAGGTCTGTGGCATTGTATCTTTCTCGAGAGTAGTCAACGCTACTTTATAGACAATACCTGTCAAAGGCTGCACGAGTTTTTTCTCTCTTTCACGCTTTGCAATCAATAAGTATTTATTGTTTTATTTGTCGGATTCGGAGTCTGTGGCAGTACTCTATAATCCGACATATTCGATAGTCCGACAACGTCCTGCAAAACGTTTGTCGGATTAACGCGGGTCCACTGTACTACAAAACTTCATTCAAGAGTTTGCCATTGCTCTGTTGTACCATTTTAGGCGTTTCAATAGGGTCTAAGTCAGGTGATTGTGTCTCGGAGGCCAGTCGACAGAGGGGCTCGACAGTGTTTGATGTTCATCACCATTGCTGTTATTACACCATTGATTACCTATAAATTATATAATGATTATTAGCTGGCCCGCGTAATTTTTTCCCGTTTTTGCAACATTTTTCATTGCTGCTCTACTTCTATTGGTCGTAGCGTGATGTTTTATAGCCTATAGCCTTCCTCGATAAATGAGCTATCCAACAGATTTGTTTTTATTCGCACCAGCAGTTCTGGAGATTATCGCGTTCAAACAAACAAAAAAACTCTTTAACTTTATAATATTAGTATAGATTACATGTAAAATATTCATGCGTTCAAGAAAATCGCCACTTATTTCTAACCGCTTTTAAAGTACCTACCTAAATCTTATGCAAACATCTCTATATGTAGTTAAATACTTAGTTAAATTTGCAGCACCAAGGTCGAATTTCATTTTAGTATGATAAACAGAACAAAATATATAATTATAATCAATTAATAAAACATACTACTTTGAGGCCTACGAAGTTTATATTTGTAGTAATAATCTATAAATTTTTATCGCTAAATACTTTTTAGCTCGTAATTTATAACATACCAATAAATCTTATGTTCTTACCTGTAATAAAATCCCTTCTATTTAAATAATTTAATTTAAAAAAATGGTTGTCTGTGAAGTCGGTTTACGGATGATAATTTTCGTAATAACGTCATAAGAAAACATTGATGAAATTGTAATTAACAACCGTGCCTGTGACATCTTTAATGGTTCCGGTGACGTCACACTTTTGACGCTGTCACTCTTAGCTGTCACTATAAGACGTTATCACGTCAAAAATTAGAACAATTTTTATAGACGCAATAGGATGACATTTTAACACGGTGTCAAAATGCGTTTATTTTTTTTTTCCTTTTCCCTCCAATATTAATCGGTAGAGATTATGGCTCGCACATTATGTGCATACGCCAGTTTCAAGTATAATTACTTTCTAGTTTTCTTGTTTCAATCACAAAGTCTCGTTCTTGTCCAGTTATCACGTATTTCAAGTATATTTTACACTGTTTTACACTTTAAACGCGGAGCTGTAAAAATAGCGACATGTCAGTTTGCCGCCATTTTTATATCTCTGTCAAAATGCGTTGTCACTAATTTTCATTTGACATATTTTCACAGACAATTAGACTTTTTTATTTATATCACTCGTTGTTATAGTGACTCTAGTATTTAGCTTGCTACATAGTGTAAGTAGTAAGTAACTGATCTGTGCTTGTATTTAGGCAAAGTATTACCCGAGGTTTAAAATTGTTCTCTATTATTTGACTTTGATTATATTATGTCTTGATTAAAACTAATAGGCATGTAAAATTGAGGTAAAGAACTGTCAAAAAGTACGGTCAAGTGCACGTACGACACTTTGACAGGTAATAAGCGGCCATCTGAACGTTCTAGCCATAGTTAATCTAGCGCACAATTTTTCTCAGTGTTCCCATTACAATAAAGTTAAACATCCTACTACTTCGTGAAATGAATCTGATATTAATGATGGGAATATAAATTTTCTACAGGTATAAGTTGGTGTATTACCAACTTTAACCTACACAACAACACTGCAGCATTATATTTTAAAGTAATAAATTTATTGTTTTATTGGTTCGTGTTGCATTTTATAAATATTAAGTTGAAAACCTAAGCACGGTTAATATGTCTATATTAACTAAAGTTATTATTTTCCACTTTTCTATCTTTAATAATCAGGAGGAAACCCACATCCATTTTACGACGAACTATTATGTAAACATTTACATAATAAGTTTTTATAACTTTATTTATTTCTAATCAAAGAAATAAAAGAAAAAATCTTGGTTTAATCCCTACTTTATTATAAACACTACTTTTATCTGTGTTCGTAACAGTTTTTCCACATAAATTGTACTCGGCAACACTAGTAGTCTTTAAAAAAAACCGTACGTCAAAGACCGTAGCTTAATTTTTTTTATAGGCTTATTGAGGGAATGCTCCTTCTAGACATTATAAAAAGTTATATGATTAAAAATACTAGAATTTCCGATGGCTTGGTAACAGATAGAGTGTAGCAGAATACGTAGACTAGTTTTTATCTGTAGGTACCTACAATATTAAATTATCAAACGCAATAAATGTCTCTGATGAGCTAGTATTCATTCGAAAATGGAACGCGGCGTCGACGCCGCCGCGCCGTCCTCAGTGGATATCGATTCTATGAAAACGGAACTTTGTAAAAAAAATATGCTGGACAGGCTTTAGTAGCAATTAGCAAAAAAGTACTACGTATTCAACTTCAAGCCACAAGAAAACAATATAAAAACTATACCATAAATTACAGCTTGATATAGCAATGCTTGAGGAATCATGCTAATATATTTGAGCTAAGGGTCCAGTGCCTTACAAATTTATTATACAGCTAGTTGAAACGATCGTATGTTGTCATGTCGAAACTAAATATAAAAGTCACCAGTAGCGATTGCCAGCACAGCGCTAAGCACGGTGAAAAAGTGCGACTGCATGGTGGTAGAATCTCACAACAGTCTTTTAGTTCGAGAGCTCCGAAGGCTGGACTAGTGTTCGCACAGCGCTGGACCTGTTTTTATATGCCGATAAATCCGTAGCCGTCTTTAGGTGTCACTTCAATCGTTCGCGGTGTCTCCTCTACACACGTAACTTGTAAGAATTATATAAATTTACATTACGAGAGATAATAAATGGTTGAACATCATTCATCTTCTTATTTTTGATACGATGGCAATCTATATTATTTTAAGCTATTTTGCCAGTGTCATGTATACATCGTATACCTAACAGAAAGCTGTTGAAATTCAAATTTAAATTACACGATATTTTTAATAAAAAGTTATTAAAGAAATATCTGATTTTAAATTAATAAGATATTAGCCATAATAAAGCGATCGAATGTTGCACCATACTAGATGCAATAATCAAGCTATGGTGCATTACTGTACCTACGGTGCTGAAATGTCAAAAAGGTAAAACTTTAACTATGCTAACTATGGCTTAATAATGCAATCATGGTGAGTGCCGTTTAATACTTAGGCCATGAGCAATACGGAGCTAAGTTTTTACCACAGTTATTTGATACATTTAGTATTAAGTTAACTACGCAGACGTTGTGTACGAACTGCAACTACCCGCACAAACTGTCTGCTTCACTCAAAGGTCAGTACATAACGCCTATGCACGGTTCTGTTTCTCCTTACCGCCAAAAAGTCAAGTCGCCCTATTTCGCAATGAACATTCTGTGCTCATAATGAAATATGAGGAGATTTATATTTTTAAATATATTTTTTATATATGTCGGAGAATTATTAAAACATATATACATATATATATTATATATAAATATATATATATATATATATATATATATATATATATATATTTATATATAATATATATATATATATATATATATGAAATACACCTGGTGTGCAAGTAGAGCGTTTGGCAAAGCTAAAAGTCAAGTCATAATTAGAATAAGTGTAAGTATATATACTTTTCATTCCTAATACCCCATAGATTCTAATGACTAAATGATTTTAATGAGTTTCCATCTTCCATAATTTAATGACCATACAAAGTGGGCATAATAAATAAACTGTATTAGGTACGACGTTATTTATTTGTAATTTTTATTCTTGCTGTAGGCAATGCTCTTGGTAAGAAAAAAATGTTTGTTTAAACCATGGCGTTGGTCTGACTGTTACTAATGCAGTTAATTGCGAACGTGAAAAACTGATAACTTATTCCAAGAGATAATGTGTCAAGACGGGATTCAATATCGAAGTGCGTCATTAGTTTTTAAACCAAAAGTCTAAAAGGGCATGTATACAATCGTAAAATCGTCAAATGACATACAATCTCTCAGTATTATATCTAAATAGAGAGGCCAGGATATAATGTCCGGAAGTGGCTGCGACCTAAAAGATCTATTGTGACACCAATAAAAAAAATATCGCTTGTACAATCGCACAGTACATCTAGAACTGTTGTTGACACATGAGTACCGCAACAATGAAGAATAAAAACTTTATAGTAGTGTTGTTTGTTTTGTGTCGTTTTTTAAATATTACAAGTAAGTTTACAAGTATCTACCTAACCTACATTGGTAATTTTTCAAGTTATAAAATTATCACGTCTTTTAAAATGTTAAGCAAGAACTTAACATCACCCAAAAACTAATTCTTACACAAGTTTTCATTAGGTAACATGTCATTCGTTAATATCTTTAATGACAAATATGTTAAATATACAAAAACAATTTGGCATCAGAACATACAGTACCTATGTTTTTCGTTTGATTAGATTTTTTAAACATTGGATTTAATTTTTTAATTGTGAATTTACTACGTAACTACGTTCCAATGATAGTGAGCAAACATTTCTAAAGATCTCACTCCTACGATGTGCAGTGTAGGTACTCTTATAGCCTAAAGCCGAGGGTGAATTTGTCTATTGCAGAATTGGTGCCTGTACCATACGAGACGGAAGTGAGATAAAGAAAAACTATGTATATTATTTCGGTCTACTAAACATTTTGTAAAATTATTCGGGTTAGGCCGTAATTCAATAAAACAAGTTAGATTTCTAGTTGAAAAATGAAAAATTATATTTTCGTTGTATTTTTACATTAGAGTTCACAAGAAAAGATAAGAGCGCCGCCAGTGGCGGAAAAACTTAAACTTACAATAGCATTTACATAGCCAGTTCGAAACAAAACGTTTACAGAGATGCCTACAAATACTTTAACTAAATTTATTTATTCAATACTCCCACTTAAATTTATAAGGTAGACAACTTTACTTTACTTAATACTTACTCTATTAAAAAAAAAATAACCTCTTTCCATTTAAACACTGAATCACCCAACTCAAACCTTAACTCAAACATTAACCACATGAAACATTTCTCAAAATATTATCTCTGTTTGAATTAAATCTATTTGTAGGCAAAGCTTTAGTTAGGAAATCAGCTAATTGATTTGCACTCTCTACATATTTAATATCAATAATTTTCTTGGTAACATTCTCTCCAATAAAATTATATCTTATATCTATGTGCTTACTTCTTCTTTGAAAAACAGGGTTATTTATTAATTTAATTGCACTCTGGTTATCAACATTTAAAGTTATTATGCCTTGTGGCTCCCCAATATCACAAAGAAATTGCCTAAGCCATAATATTTCTTTAGTAGCTTCACTAGCAGCCATATACTCGGACTCAGTTGTGGACAAGTGACAGGGCCTCCATTCAATAAAAATATATAGCCTGTATTAGATTTTCTAGTGTCCAAATCACCAGCAAAGTCAGAGTCAGAGTAGCCAACTAATTCAACATTACCCTGATATATTACACACATCTTTAGAATTAATTAAATAACGCAAGATTCTTTTTACAGCTGTAACATGTGAAGAACCTGGGTTATTGACATATCTACTAACAACATTAACAGCATACGATATGTCAGGTCTCGATACAGATGACAAAAATAACAAAGCTCCCACTGCTTCTCTATATGGGAAATTATTAGGCTCATTAGTTGTATTCTTCGATAAATGCACATTTACATCAGCAGGGGTACTTCTGCTTTTTGCATCTGACAAATTGAATTTATTTATTATTGTTTCAATATACTGTCTTTGACTTATGCTAATACAACCTTTTTCTATATTTATTTCCATACCAATAAATGAATTATCATTTAAAACCTTAATCTCAAACTTTTGTTTAAGAATATTTAATACTAGCTGTGCCCGCGACTTCGTTCGCGTGCAAGTCGGGTTTAAATTAAGGAAGTTTATATAACGAAATAACTTCAGTGTAAATATGTTGAAAACAGTCCTGTCGGGTGAGCCGCGATATGATTCAGCAGCGGAGAATCATCATATAGTCATCTATTGATAGCTTCAACACCCAAAAGCTTTGTGAAAATAAATAAGTACCAAATACAGACTCTTTAGGTATTCGTTTACTGTGTTTTTCTGTCATTAACGTGTGTTATTTGTTTCTTTTATTTTTGTCTATTGTTATTTTTATTATTTTATTGTTTTATTTATTGCTTTTTTTATCTTCTGCATGACTTTTCCTGTTAAATTATAATAATGTCTATACATGTGCCTTCTGTGTACTAAATAAAATTCGTTCTATTCTATTATTTGATATAGTTAATTTGGTGTGCGACTTAAGAAGTGGATTTTCTGTTGTTTTTGTTTCATTCTTTCAACGTTATACCTACTTAATACCTAATAATTTTCAATAGAATTTGTACAAAAATTTTGGTACTTCCCATTTGATCAGATGTTTATCGTAAACTTGTAAAGCCTAAGTACTTAACTGTGATAGTTTTCCTTATAATTTTAGTATTTATACTACAACCGTGAATTTTTTCACATACCCAACATCAACCATTTAGTTGGCAGGGGAACACTTGACTCTAACAAAAATGTTCACTATAACGCCTAATATTACACAAAGGAATCCTTAAATCTAAAAATAGTCTTCACAAACCCTAAACGCTTTATAAAAGACCTATCTAATGATACCCCACACGATGGGGTAGGTGAGAAAAAAATCACATCCCCACTTTACATAAAAGAGAGTACCTCTCTTATATATAAGAAAAAAAGACATGGACTCTCCCTCCCCCAGACTCCGCGTTAACAGACAATGACCCCCCACCCCCCTCCTCCCGTCACCCGAACTACTCACACTTGGCCGATGAGTCATTCATTATCGTTGAATTGATGAACACTTGATATCCAACCATAACCCCAAAACATGATCCTCGATGCACCTGTGTGATGCGTGGTCAAACAAACTGACAGACAGACAAACATTTCTAAAAATGATAGCAATATGTTTCTTTTTAAAACTATTTTAAAACTTCTTTTACTAATTATAGAACATTATTGAATACAACGCCATCTACTTTCAAAACCAGTGAAGTTTCTTTTTATACTTAATGTTTTTTTATTAATTTAAGCAATTTAATTAAATAAATAGGAGAATGTTGCCACTCAGCAAGAAACAAATCCGTCATCGCAAGCACCTATAACCTTATAAATGTTTTCACAAATAAGGAATTGTTTGATCACGGTGACCAATTTGATTTCATAAATGGCGCTACATGTTTTTTTTTACGTGTGTAATGTCTTTTTTTGAGCACGAACACATCAATTCTGGAAAATATCGAATACTTGTTAAATTGTAATGTAATACTGTTTTTCATTTCTACTACGATTAATTCATTACTCTCAGCAGTGTATGCAATACCTATAAATATCTTACTTAAGTGCATATTTCACTTGATTTTTAATATAAAAAAATATTAACCAAAGCAAATAAGTTACCTATGGTCAAAAAAATAACTATAACATTGAGAAAAATATTAAAAAAGGACGAAGACAATTTAAAAAAAATACAAAAGGAACTTAATCAGATATCAGGTTCGAGCCTGAGACTTCGTCGTCTAAGACCGCTAGCATAGTTTCGAGGCTATACTGTTCGCTACATACCACGTCAAAATAACTGTTCTTATGAAATTAAAAAATGTTGTGTATAGCTCCTTATAGTTTTAGCGTGAAGTTATGTATTCCATGGGTTACAATTAAAGATAATGTCTAATTGTAGAAAAAAATTGTGATAATCCATTATGGTGCGACAAAAAATACGTTGATACTCGTTCCCCATAGACGTTAGCGTAATGATTCATAGTGTAAATAATGTCCTAGGTATAGTATTTACTATAAAACTGAAAATTTTCATAAAGATCCGTCAAGTAGTTACTGTTTTATAACGAAAAATAGCTACAGGCATTATCCCTTACTGCTTAGCTCCTATGAGAAAAAGCGTGATAATTTATAGCCTAAATGTTAATCCGTATCTATTAGATTGCACGTGCAAAATTTCAACCGAATCTTTCCGGTAGTTTTTGCGTGATGCGTGTTCAAATAAACAGACAGACAGACATTTCTAAAAATGCAGCAAAGTGTTTAAATACTCTTTTCGAACATTTCCTAATATTTTTTTTCACTAAGTTCGGCCATGTACAGACACGTGATATTTACAATTTTATTATATGTATAGATAGATAGCATGATTCAGTATTCACGCGCGATGGCTTATTATTAGCGTATTTCATGTATAACTTTGGTGTTTCTATACCGATTTCTATGATTCTTTTTTAAGGAATAGTTAATTATGTTAACTTTTTTAATTAGGGATGACTGAGAGTGTTATAAACGTAAGAGAATATAATCAAAAAGCTTCGAACTGCTAAGCTATCGGGAGTTACACGTGATATTGTGAGTCAACCATAAAAGATAGACATATGCTGTCGTGGGATATTTTTTATATAATTTTAAGGAAAACATTTCCGTCATACATGATTTCTATGTAGCTTTAACCATTAAGGTTGCACACGCGACGAAAGCTTAAAAAATGAAGTAACTTCTCCCGTTTTCCCAACATTTCCCTTCACTGCTCTGTTCCTATTGATTGTACCGTGATGGAAAGTATACTATAACCTACTCAGGAGTATGAAAAATAATTGTACCAAGTTTCGTTAAAATCCGTCGAGTAGTTTTTGTTTCTATAACGGTTATACAGACAGACAGACATACAGACAAAAATTTTACTGATTGCATTTTTGGCATCAGTATCGATCCCTAATCACCCCCTGATAGTTATTTTGGAAATATATTTCATGTACAGAATTGACCTCTCTACAGATTTATTATAAGTATAGATTTCAGATAATACAACTTTACTTTTAGCCAGTAACAACCCATCATCAACATAAAGAATTAATATTACTTTTACATCTTTAAAATATCCTACAAATACACAATTATCAGATTGGCATTGTTTGAAACCACAAATGTCAAGAAAAGAGCAAAATTATTTATTCCAACATCTAGATGACTGTTTGAGACCGTATATCGATTTAATTAACTTACATACTTTTGAAGACTGTGCTTCCAATCCCTCTGGCACCTCCATGTATATTTCTTCGGAGAGCTCACCATACAGGAAGGCTGTCTTCACATCAAATAGCTTGATCTGCAGTTCATCTCTCGCAGCAATACTAAGCAATACTCTGATGGAATCATACCTGCTAGTAGGGGAAAAGGTTTCATTATAATCCAAGCCATTGACTTGTGTGAACGCTCGCGCACACAGTCGTGCTTTGAATCTTACTATTTCTCCACCTTTGTTTTTCTTTATGGTGAATACCCATTTACAAGACACAGGTTTCTTCTCTGTTCGATCAGTCAGTATCCAAGTTTGATTCTCTTTATGTGAGGAAAGCTCTTCAATCACAGCTTTCTTCCACTGATGGGAATTTGGACTATTCATCGCATCTTCATAAGTATTAGGTATTTCAAATTCTGTGAAATTTAATTCTAGGTTATTATTTCGACGAGGACGCAACGTGACATTTCTCTGTTCTTCCTGTCCCAAACATATGTGTCTAGGAGGGACATAAGTTTCATCTAGTTCTTCTAAACTCTTCATACTATCATCTGAACTACTTTCTTCAGGTAAATTGTCTTGTCGATCGATAACATGTTGAAACTCAACCTGTGGGGGAGACCTTGTAGAATGATCTTCTTGTTCAGTTGTCACTTCAATAAGGCTTTGTTTTACTTCTTGTGTACCACATTCATCTTGTGTACTACATTCATCAAACTTTACGTCCCGGGATATTATAATCTTCTTGGTCTTTTCATCATACATCCTGTAATTATCATGGTCATATCCAACTAACAACATCGTTACACTTTTCTTGTCAAGTTTTCTTCGCTTTTCTTTTGGCACATGTACATAGCCAATGGATCCAAATATTCTGATATATTGCAAGTTAGGTTTCACTCCATGCCATAGTTCAAATGATGTAACATCCCCCGTCTGGCTTGATGTACTTCTATTTAACAAATATATGGCACAGTTGACAGCTTCTGCCCACATATTCAAAGGAATGTTCTTTGCATATAACATTGTTCTTGCAGTTTCCATGATGGAACGCATTTCTCTTTCTGCTCTCCCATTCTGCTAAGGGGTATACAGGGCAGTACGTTCAGGTGTTATTCCCTTATTCTCCAAAAATGATGTAAATTCATGGTTCACATATTCACAACCATTATCTGTATGCAGTATGCGCAAATCATGGTTAAATTTGTTTTTTACAATTGCATTATACTTCAGAAAACATTGAAATACTTCACTCTTATGTTTCATGAAATAAACATAACGATAACTTGTTGCTCCATCTTTGAACAAAACAAAATATTTCATACCCGACACAGAAGGCTCTTCTATAGGCCCACACACATCACTGTATGCAATTTCGCCAGGCTGTGTTGGATCTCGGGTAGATTTCAAGAAGGGGCGTCTTGCTTGCTTCCCATATGAGCACGCTTCACAAACAAATTCCTGATTTCCACTCAATGCAACAGGAATCACACCATTCTTACTCATATTTTTACTCGACGTTCAAATGTCCTAATCTTTCATGCCAAACTTTTATATCTGTTTGCACAATATTACAAACTTCTTGTTTGATTGTTCTGACATCTAATTCATACAAGTTATTTTCTGTTAGACGTCCACTCATGACAACAACATTATTTTTCAAAATCATTGCTTTTTCATAACTCTTCATTATCATATATCCTCTCCTAGTGGCAGCACCTTCCGAAAACAGATTTCTTCGCAAATCTGGTACATATAAAACATTTTCAAGTTTACATCTCTCCCATGTACCATTAATCTTTTTGTCTATCAGTATAGTTCCTTCACCACATACATTGATACTCTGTTTGTTACCCAATTTAACAGAATTATTGTGCTGAGACTCATTAAACTCACAGAAGTAGTCCCGCTTGAAGGTCATGTGCATTGAGGCTCCACTATCAAGAATCCATGCCTCTTCATCATGTTCATTCAACGCAGCGCTGAATGCTAACATATTGTTAGGTGTTTTATCATACTTTTTCTTTGGCATTCGGCAATCCTTAGCAAAGTGGCCTCTTTTATTGCAGCATATAAATCTGTGACTTGTTGGTCTCTGGTCATTTGAAGTGTTCTGTTTATTTCCATTACTTGATTTAAAATTACCTTTCGATGTTACTAGTGCTGTCTCACTATTACTTGCATCATTGCTAAGGCTGGCTTCTTCATCTACTAAACGAGAAGTCAGGTTTTGAATCGTTTGACTTTCTTCATCTAGTGACAACCATGCTTGTCTAAGGGAACGGTATGTTGATGGTAATGTACTCAGAATCTTAGTCATTACTGCTGTGTCACTGATTTTCTCACCAGTTTCCCGTAGCTGTTTTGCCAAGCTTTCAACCTTGGCCACATGCTGTGCCATTGTATCACTGGCGCTGTATGAATATTGATAAAATTTTTCATGAATTAACATTTTGTTAAATTCAGATTTTTATCATCTTTATCCCACTGCACTTGCGAACTGGTTTCCACTGGTCTTGCTTTTTCTATGTTCAATCCTTCTGCTCTTAATGCGCACTTCACTTGGAATTTCCATTGTTTGAAATTTTTTCCATCAAATTTCTCAATTTTCATTGCGTTCGTAACCTCCATTTTAGGTTGATTTTATATCGATCGTAATCTTGCTCTTAACTTGAAGATTTTTATTAAAATATATTAGTAATTAGTGCCTGGGCCCATAACCTATTCGGGTTAGGCCGTAATGCAATAAAACAAGTTAGATTTCTAGTTGAAAAATGAAAAATTATATTTTCGTTGTATTTTTACATTAGAGTTCACAGGAAAAGATAAGAGCGCCGCCAGCGCAATAGCATTTACATAGCCAGTTCGAAATCAAACGTTGTCAGGTGTTGCTTGCGAAATGAAAATTTGCCACATAAAATAATTTTGTATGAAACGTTGAAGAATCATTTTTAGTTATCACATAGAATTACTGCTACTTAAGCAATATTAGCTCAATGTCTTATAAGTACCTGATAATAACATTTTTTCTTTTTTCTCTTCTTAGATGGATTACCAACTAATCAAAACAATAGTGGTTACCTCTTCATACCAGAAACTGATGGGTTATATAAATACCACGATACACTTTCGGAATGGGGCAGTGCTGTGGAGACTTGTGAAAAGGAAAGTGCGATTTTGTTCCACCCTATGGATGACAATGAATTGACCACTGTGGCTTTCTTTTGGAAAAATCTAAAGAGTAACTTTACTAACGTATTATGGTTAGGTGTGAGTAAATTGGATAATAGTTTTAAAACTATCACAGGTGTGTAAAACGCAACATTTTCATTATACATTATACTGGCAGACTGACATTCAAAAAGTCTAAAATTAATTGTTTTTCTATTGCTATTTTAAAGGACCTCCTATTGGTAGACATAACCTAGTCACAATTTTATTAGGTATATGCATTTAGTACCCATTACACATAGATTTTGATTATATAATGGCTAGAAAATGTCCGGCATCTAATCATTTGATTGAAGCCGCTCATTTGGATGGATTGATGGATATTTGTAACATAATCACGCCAGAACAGCGGAACGGATTTAGATAAAATGGACAGATGTAGATTAAGTGGAATAGCACAAATGCTACTTTTTATTCCCCACATACATTTCCTCCTCGCAAATAAAGTCACGGGCTGCCTAGCAAATAATATCAAAGCAGATAGAACTTAGGAACTGATAGAAGATGTACTCGTATAGTTTATTTTATTACATATAATTTCAGGTGTTCCCATTTCAAATACGTTTAATAAATGGAATAATCAGCAGGCTGAAAATTCGTATGAGGATTGCGTGGAAGCATCACATACAACAAATGCTACATGGAAACTTTATTCTCGTCAATGTTCGAAAAAAAGTGCATTTATATGCAAGATGACGATTATTAATCCGAACAACCAATCAAGAACGTCTATTGACGGTAAGTAGATACATAGTACCTATGTAGGCATCAACTCTGCTAGGGATACCTTCACCTAAGGTCGAGGGTTATTTTTACCCCACTGCAAGGAAGGGTAATGTTTTTCGCGCGTGTCTTGTATGTATGTACGTTTGTATGTATGTAATATTCTTTATTACCTCGTATCTTTCAAACCAGTCGACGGATTTGAACAATCCTCGACGTCCTTAGATTTGTCTTGACTGACCAAGTGTTCTTAGGGACGTTTGAAAAAAATAAACATGGCGGCTGTGAGATGTCAAAAACAAGAGGTGTGAAAAAAGTTTCGCTATTACTTATGTAATAATAAAAGTGTCATCATTTACTTACACATATATTTTCCATGCAATATATGTATATCTTTATGATATAAAGTGGTAAATCTAACATTTTTGTTTTTCTTTTCATAGATGAAGTAATGTCTCGTCATCAAATTTCAAAACCAGGTTACCATTTTATATCAGGGACAAACGGCTTATACAAATACCATAAAATACCTAGAGAATGGGAGGCTGCTTTGGTGATTTGTGACGAAGAAGGTGCAACTTTGTTCTACCCAGCAGATGAGAATGAATTAGACACTGTTATTAGATTTTGGCAAAATATAGAAAATGAGACCTTCCCAGATGGTCTTATGTTAGATATGAAGAAAGCAAAAAATGGTTTTAGAACTACCTCAGGTGAGTACTACTTCTAGGGTGGTTTAAAAAAGAAAATTAAGAAAAACCTTTAAGAACAACCGAATTATCACCTAGTGAGCTTGTCTATAATATATAAAAAATTGTAAGTCCATTATTTCAGGTATTCCTATCAAAAAAGTATTCAATAAATGGATAAATGATGAGCCTAATAATATAAATGGTAACGAGAATTGCGTTGAAGTAATAACGAGATCAACTGGCAGTAACAATAGCTGGGGACTCAATGGTTTTACCTGCTGGGTAACAAGACAATACATATGCAAGGTTCCTATTAAACAAGATGACCAACCCAGTACGTCTAATTTTGGTAAGTTTACGGTATCTAAGTGATCATTATAGAAAAAACGCAGATTTTATAGAAAAATATTGTTTTTCGGGCTTGCAAGCTACTTTCATATCAACTCTTCAACAAGTCGGACTAGTAGTTTTTGCGATTAATAAACTATTTAGCTCAATAATATTAGATTGTATTTATTGTTGAAATACTTGAAATTAAACTTAAAAACATGTTTGAAGGTTATAGATACTCCGAGTTGTTAGGGAAGTCTTACAAGTTACATTTGACACCTAAGAACTGGAACGAAGCACGAGCCGTGTGTCAAGCTGAATCCTCAGATTTAGCAGTGATCAATTCCCCCGAAGAAGCTGCCTACATTGTCAGCCTAACGCACAAAATTAATTACTCCATTCGTGGAAACTTCACACATGGAATAATTCTTCTGGGCTTTCATAGACAAAATGTTGAATATTGGCAAACCGTTCAAGGTAATTGTTTAATTATATATTCATACTAGGTCTCTGAGCTAGCCTGGTGACAGACGGACGGACGGACAGAACGAAATTATAAGGATTCCTTGTTTACTACGGAATCCTAAAAAGCTTGTCGCGAAATTTTCCTAATGCTGTACAGCACATGCAGTATTGTATTGTCGAATAATGACCTTATGTAGAGTCAAATCACTAGAAGGTCTTATTAACAATCTTGCGACAAGTTTTTATATAATATAACAAATTGATCGGTTTGTTTTAATTAAAAAAATATTTTGTTCCTTTTAGAGCGTTCAAATAAAATTATTTTTTAACTATTTATTCTTCATGTCTGTTTGTGTGTTCAAGCTTTACACAAATCTCCTCCAATACGAGTAGGAACAATGATCGTAGGATTTTTTTGGGGTCTTAAAATAAACATAATCAAACTATCACTGCTCAGACAATGATTGTTTGATTATACAATTGTATTTATTTTGTTCAGGAAAGTCGCTGTCTAGTATCAAGTATAAGCAACCCTGGGGCAAACAGCAACCTGATAGAGGAAACCACATAAATTGTGGTGCGATGTTCTACAACGGCCACTTGGCTGACATCAGCTGTGACCGAAAGGCACTATTCATTTGCGAACATGTCATCGATAATCTTGATTTTATAAGTGAAACAGATATTAGTTAGATCAGGTGTCTTCAGCTACCCCTGTTCTTAGGACTGCGAACTATTTCTGTAATATTTAATTTTACTAAAGTTCAAATGGCGTGAGAGTTTGTTAGATTCTTATTTATAAATGTGTAGTTTTTGTAAATGTCAATTGTATACAAATGTTTGCCGTAAACAATTATTGGCTAACCGTAAATAAATAGATAGGTATTTGTGGCAGATTTAACCTCGATGTTTTAATAAAAATAGTAATTATTTACCGTGTAAAACTGGATGTTTTACATTTCTAAACTTTTCCATTTTTTTTTATTATGCAAGTTTTTTTATTTCGTACCTTGTTTTGAAGTAATACATTATTTACTCAGGAAGTTTCATTCACGTATCTACTGTACCGATGCCGTGGTCAGACGATCATAGAATTGATCAATTCATGATATGGTCAACTAAAACTGATCATATCGTTTAAGGGTCAAAGTTGAACGCAAATGTCAATTCACGTTTTTGATGCATCAATAATTTTAGTTGCTAAAAAAGTTATCGTATTTTAACATTCTTTTGCTCTGTTGTAAGAATTATCTAATAAGTTCTTAGGTAGTTCAGGTCTCAGTCAGTTTAAGTTTATACCAAGTTTAAGCTTCCACTTTATTTTTAAGAAAAAAAAAACTTGGTTTAAACTATCGGTTCATAGACGGGCGACCATTTTAGAAAAACTGCCCTCTCATCCTCGCCTCGTAATATGAAAATGATTAATGCAAGTACTCCCAGGATATATAATAAGTAGGTTTTACTGGGGAGACCTGTGACCAGCAGTGGGACATCATATCTGTGTGATAGATTGCGTGAGAGGTCGCGCAATCTCTCAATGCTATATGGTCATTTAGCATTGCGACAATGGAATCAACAGCTTTGCTTAACACTGACTCTAAATTATATTATCAACTAGCTGTACCCTGCCACGCTTCGCTGTGGCACATTATGATTATTTAAATTTACACAGCTGTAAAAAATATGTTTTTTCGCGGTCGCGGATATGTGACTGATGCAAAAATTAGATAAAAACAATCCTTGATGTGGATTATATATCATGCTAAAATTTCAGCTCGATCGGTGCAGAACTTTTTGAGTTTTTGAAGCGTACACAAACCAACATAACATTTTTATATATATAGACTAGCTGACCCGCGCAACTTCGTCTGCGTAAATTTTCCCCATTTTTGCAAACATTTTTACTTGCTGCTCCGCTCCCATTAGTTGTAGCGCGATGTTTTATAGCCTATAGCATTCCTCGATAAATGGGCTATCTAAAAGTAAAATATTTTTTTCAATTTGGACCCGTAGTTTCTGAGATTATCGCGTTCAAACAAACAAACAAACTCTTCTCTCTCTTCTAATATTATAGTATAGTTATAAATGTTAGGGGTGGATAACCCTTATCACTTAGGGGCATGAATAATAGATTGTAATTTTCCCTTTTTTCTTCCTTTTTTTTATAACATTTTTCATTGCTGCTCCGCTCCTATTGGTTGTAGCGTGATGTTATAACCTATATCCTCGATAAATGGGCTATCCAACAATAAAATAAATTTTTCAGTGCAGCCTAGTAGTTCTTGAGATTATCGCACTCAAACAAACAAACAAACTCTTAGGGGTATGAAAAATAGATGTTGGCCGATTCTCATAGATACCGGATAAGCACAAAAAATTTCATCAAAATCGGTCAAGCCGTTTCGGAGGAGTATGGCAACGAAAACTGTGACACGAGAATTTTATATATTAGATGTAGTGAACTATGTTGCAGCAGACTCAACCTGGTTAAGCTCAATGAAGTAGTCCGGCCATAAGTTCTGTTACAAATGAAAATGGATTTTTTTAATAAAGTAATGTAATATTACTAAAACTTCTATTTAAAATGGCCACCACATGGAGCAAGCCATGTCCTGAACACTGAACACAAAAAAATAAGTGAAATGGCGCGAAATCGAGAGAACTTTAAAAAAAAATAAACGCGTTCCAAATTCAAAGTAATTAAAAAGTTGAAGTTTTTATGTAACAGTATTTATGGCCGGACTATAGATACATATGCACATCAGTACATATGTACCTATAGTATAAGTATTGCATAATTAGACTTGCGGTAATAGTATTAATTGTGGTACGCTCTAAGAATTATTGGCCGAACCTAAAATTTATTTATTATTTAAAGGTATTATGTTCAGTAACATATATTTTAGTTTTTACCTGTAGGTATCATAATATCAAAATAAAGTCACGTCTCAAGTGCATTATAATATTCTGAGTTTAACAGGAACGGTTAAAGAGTGAATAATATTATAAATAGAACAATAACGATTATTATAAAATGGTTCAGACTGTTCAGAGTTTTAGCGCTTACACTTGGTAAATTTTAGCTTTTAAGTAGATGCATAGGTACTGGAAAATCTTAGAACTTGCTCTGTTTTGGACTTATACTATAACACAATATTAAACATACATATCTATATTTCTGGCTGGTTGGATGCACGCAAAAAGCGCATCGGATTTTTGACTGACATATTCATTAAGTCTCTCGAGCCACCCTTCCTCTCTACATCACTCATTACAGAGCACCCTCTATAACAGAAACTGGGGAAAATGCTCATCTGAATATTTGGGTCACAACATATACATACCTACTTTTATATAGATAGCTAAAGGGAAACAACTTGCTAATTTTTGCGAGCCCTTACACTTCACCAATAAAAAGGTCAACGGAAAATTTCTAATCAGGAATACTTCGTGTAAAATTGTGTGACTTATATATTTTTGTATGTGCAAAAACCAATATAGACAATAGATCGTTTTCGTCGCTTGACAATGCGTGAAATAAGCCCTAAATCCAATCTAGCCGTATTACGAAACAAATAGGGAACATAAGAGTTTTGATGGTAACATATGAATTGCGGAGCGGAGGCAAAGCCGGCGGCGGACCAGTGACACACATTTATTTATTATTCACGCATTCAAATTGTGCGGGTAAGCGAATTTATGAATGGTCCCAAAAGGTTCGCAGTCTTAATTTGTTTAACTACGCACAGAAAATCGCCGTCGAACGGTTTAATGATACTTATATTTGAAGCCCTCGGGTCTTTAATTTGCGGTATGTACTTTGATGAGCAAAGAAGCGTGCGGTAGCTGCGTAGGTAAGTACTTTCGGGTTAACTCAAACGTGGTCTAAATCTCAATTACCTACCTATATTAACAATGCATAATATGATTTCATTTGAACGTTTTTAAGTCATTCCATTCATTTTAATATAGGTATAGATTTGATAAGTAATATTAATGAGCAATTAATTGAACGACGACAACAAATGATTGAAGGGATTTCTCAAGATTTTAAATGTTGATTTACGTTTATATTATTTAGTTACTTTTATACCCATATAATTCCTGAACAAACCTATTGATCTAGTAGTAGTAGTGTAGAGTTAGGTAATATTAATAACAAATCATTGAATAGAACAACATTTGGTTTTAACAACCTCTTAACATAATTAGCTATCAACATGAATTCAGTCAGATTATAGACAGCTCACAGAGTTATAAAATTTGTGAGCTGTCTATAATCATGATCAATATTTGGTTTTGATAACAACCTCTTATCATAATTGGCTATCAACATGAATTCAGTCAGATTATAGATAGCTCACAGAGTTTCAAATTCTGTGAGCTGTCTATAATCTAACAAAATTCTTCATAATCACACGTTAACCCAGCTAAAAATTCGCCGTCGCGGCGCCAGTGTCACATAAATATGTACTTAGGTACCTACTTCAAAAGACTTTCCATTTCCATCTTCACAAACGAAACGTGAATATTTTTTCCTCTATTCATACTTATTTGCTACATCATTCATCTTCACTACCACTTTTAAAGCATTTATTAATATAACTTCTGAGAAATGGTAGCATTACATTGTCAATTTCAATACAGCTGAAATAGGTATTTGTATAAGACACTCTTCACGATCTTATAATGAGCAAATTATGGTTGTTGATGTTTCGATTCTTTCTTGATTGCAATTAAAAAAAAATACAAAAAAAAAAATCACTATCCATATTATACAATATACATTGAGTGCTCCTCTGATATGTTATGTAACCTGTGTTAGAAAAGTTGTCTTGACCGTTACTGATTAATGATTATTTGATTATAACTAAATGTAGGTACTTATTACAAAATTTGCAATTGCAAATTACAATAGAGGAAGAACCTTGTAAATTCAGTACTATACTACTATATAGATTGATAAAGCTTAAGATTATACACTTAGGCAACATTTTTTAACAATTTAACCGATGTTCTTTGCTCCTAAATATAAAATTAAAATGTTAAATTTACGTGGATTGCACTGAGAGTAGGATTAATATATAAGTATGATGCCTCACCCTTTTCTAAGAAATGTTTTTGTTGTGGTTTACATAATTTCCCGTAATTGAGTTTTTCTAAGTAACAGTTAAACTCTACCATGTAATACTAAGGTACCCAATTACTTTATTATTTAAGTATTAGAAATTAAATTAAAATCCTAACTGTTGATTTATTAGTAATATATTAAGGAAGAAGTTGTAAACGCGCGGCAAGATAACGACATCGAGCGATGTCGTTAATGGAAAATAATTATAGTAGAGCATTTGACGTTTGCGGTAGACCATAGACATTTTTTTCTTTTTTTGCGAACGATTAGTACAGCATTATCGAATTTGTTACGGAACGAATGTACCTTGCCTAACCCTCCTGAACGTAGGCTAAGATGGCGTCGGCAAAGATATGGATATCATCTATATAATTTGACTTGCCGTATAAATATTTTAATAGCACCAGTACGTAAATATTTTATAAGACATATATTTATTAGCCCTACAAACATTGTAATTAACTACAATAGTAAAAACCCTCCAGCATAGTTTTTTAAGTTATAAAACTACTTATAATTAATGAGTAAGCATTAATATTTTCACTACGATAAACGTTATTAATTGCTGAACGCCGGCGGTCATTCGCAAATGTCTAGTAATTTTGCGTCATTTCACGAAAAGCTTTAATAAAATATTCGCGGGAGACCTTAGTAAATTTCACATATTAATCTTTTACGTTATTACTCGAGAACCGTTTGCAAAGTGATGAATACGTACACAATAGGTACACGTCGGCTCCCCGACTCGGTCTGTACGTCGACACCAAAAGATATGTCTGTTTAGCGGATATTGTATAAAGTATAATCGTCCTTATGCCTAAATCATACGATAAATTATTGCTTGAAAGAATTTTTGAGATAGAACAATAAGCATTACTGTGGTAGAAGCATTAGCATCCACAGCATGTAAGCAAGCTGTTAGACCGCTAATATATAAAATGCTAGCAAGTATTTTTGTAGCACCTTCGTCAAAAGAACAATACATTATTCAGTATTAAGTAGACTTGTCCAGGCCCTGAATAAATCTTTCTCCTTTATACTGAAGAAAATAAATCGCCTTATGTATCTAACTCGGTCGGGTAGCTTTAGAAACTGAGTTATCGCAATAAAATGAAACATTCAACTGATTCATGCACTAACTTAACTTAAATTATTGTACAAGTTAAAGTATTGTACTACTTGTGGTCTAAAGATTCATTTCCGAGCATCGCGGCCGATCGCGAGCCGCTCGCGGCTTACGACAAGCGGCTGACGCTCGCAGCCGATGCGACAATATTCACAGTGCGCGCGCAGGCCTACGACAGTCGTCGGCCGCGCGCGTCTGTCACTTACCTCAGCCGCTTATCGTAAGCCGCGAGCGGCTCGCGATCGATCGCGATGCACGGAAATGAACCTTAAGATATAAGCAATGAAGATTAATTGTTGCAGTATATCTTGGTCCCTAATCACTATGTTTTTTTTTCGTTTTCGCGTCAAGCCCGCGCTTTTAACTGTCAATATCTTGTCATAATGGTTTAAAGAGTGAGATGGCAAGCCCGCGCGAATTGTAGCACGGGCTTGCCGCGAAAACGAAAAAAGAACACAGTGAATAAGGACCCTTGTTAGGAAAAGTGTGGATGGAAGATGAAGTCCTGCCTATTCTACCTAAACCCTTCCGCGTTCGTTCAAGTCCCTTACGTTGTGTCAATTAAATGGGTGTACCCTCTATACAGTTCCTAACCGGTGGTGGTCCGCAGAAATAAAAAAAGGTCCATGAACGATTTCAAATTCCACGTTCAGAAGCTCAAAAATTACATTGACTTAATATTTTATTAGGTTAAATATTATTTTACCTAATAGAAAACGTATTTTTTGAATACGTTTTCTATTAGGTAAAATAATATTTAATTGTAAGCAAGTTTTAATGTAATCGAATAGCACATATACTACTTTTTATACCGGAAAAATGTTCACGTGGGATGAAATTGTTTTTATTTTTAACCACCTTCATAAAAGTTGGTTATTTGTTTGACCTGTATGTATGTATGTATGTTCGGATTGTCTCGAAAGGTAGCGATCCGATTTAGATGGGGTTTTCGATATTCGACTGCTTATTTTTCTGGGAAGGATTTAGTGTATGAAACGTTGTCCTAGCTAATAAAACACCAGAGATATAGACTAACACAATGGAGTGGGTCAGCGGAATTTGCATTCGGTGATGTGCTTGACATATTATATATTCCTTGAAGGCGGTTTATTTTGTCTTGAAAAAAGGTACTTTACGATGTCTTCGTTTACGTAAACATTTATTAAATAAATTTCAAGTGCAGCCGCAAAAAACAGCTAGTGGGTGTAAACAATAAGGGAAAAGCTTGACGTTGTTGGACAGAAATTGGCTGACAATTTTTTATTTTTTTTTTAAATTTTGTACACCTGCGATCAGTCGCTTAGACTATAATCAGGTAAGTTGCAAGAGGTTGTGGTTTGGCGAGACAGAGCCACTGCTCTATCTCCCCTTAGTAAAGAAGCACATCGGCTCTCTTGGGTCAATACTGCTGACTAAATAGATTTTAATTTGTATGCCTCATAAAAAGGTATAGTCATTTTTCTCGATATTGAATTGAAGCAATCACAGCGATTACTCAACAGCAAATCGTTCTCATTATTTTATTAGGAGCGCTAATGAAGCGGTTTTTGATCATTCAGAAAACGAATGGTAGTCATTCATTAGTCAATCCTGCAGAAGTAGCAGTTTTATAAGAAAAAAAGACATCTTATAATAAAATCTTTTATAGAAAATGCAGATAAATTTACTTAAGTTTTATGTTAGTGAAAAATACTGAAATAGTTTTCTGAAAAAGTGTTTTTAATTTAACGTTAACATCGCATCTCTCGATGCGAATGCTTTATGAAATTTGACTGATTTTATTGGTCACGTAATAGTCAGAACGTGTCGCAAGCCTGCAAAAGAAATTTGAATATGCTATAAACCAAAAAAAAACCGGGCAAGTGCATGTCTGGCCACGCACAACGTAGGGTTCCGTAGTCGTCGTCCCCCATCCGAATAATGTGGCTTAAGAAGTGGGTTTTCTATTGTTTTTGTTTCACACTTACAACGTTTTATGTAGGTACTTAATAATATTTTTCAATGGAATGTGTACGATCATTTTGTTACTTCTCGTCTGATCAGCTGTTTCTCGTAAACTTGTGAAGCCTACTTAGCTGTCATAGTTTTACTTTTAATTTCACTATATATACTACTACCGTGTTTTTTTTCACATATCCAACATCAACCATTTAGCTGGCAGGGGGGGTGATTGGCATTTGACTCTTGACTCTAACAAAAATTTGCATTTTAAAGCTTAATATTTTACAAACGGATCCCTAAATCTAAAAATCGTCTTTCCAACCAATAAACGTTTTTAAAAGACCTATCTAATGATACCCCACACTATAGGGTAGGTAAGAAAAAATCATACTCCTACTTTACCTATAGGGTACCTACTCTAAACTAAAATATTTTTTAAGATTTTATTCTTTGACTTTGTCGGTGTAAGTAATATGTGTATTCATGCAAAGTTACAGCCTCCTAGCACTACAGTCTCTGAGCAAAGGTGCGGACGAACGGACATGGCGAAACTATAAGGAACTAAGGGTTCCGTTTTGCCATTTTAGCTACGGAACCCTTATAGAAAAACCGGCCCCAGGAGAAAGTTAATACTGGAATAATACTGGCAGCCGTTAAACCGGCATTGGTTAGTAGAATCATTTTACAGAGGTACCTACATACACTAACTTCAAACAAACCAAATTTGATGAAAAATACATACATAAACTTTCGCAATTTGCACACATTATAGAATTTTATAAGCTACGGGTCTCAATCAAGTAAATATTTTATTTTAAGGTTAAATACCTTTGTGTTATTGCCCGACGACGGTTCGACCGTATTACAACTGCCGTGGTCGGGCAATAACAATATAAAAGCTACGAGAACTTTAAAATTCTACAACTAGCTTAAAAGAACTTCAGTTGTATAATTAAAATGAAACAATAGTTCTCTATAAAAGAAA
Organism: Herminia tarsipennalis; assembly: GCA_945859575.2. Lineage (NCBI taxonomy): Eukaryota > Metazoa > Arthropoda > Insecta > Lepidoptera > Erebidae > Herminia > Herminia tarsipennalis. The sequence goes on from OX243840.2 coordinate 17,549,949, forward strand.
GGCGACCTTGATCACAACTGGCATAGTTGCCAAAGCCGGGCTTCTACCCTACTCTTGCTGCTCGTAGCTCTTACTCGTATTGTTCCCACAAAGAGAATGCATGAATGACACTTGCGAGGTTAAGTTGCCGAGTTAATTTACTAATACGGGAAGCAATCCGAAAGCCTTGTGTTCCCCTACAGGGACTCAATAACCTGATTAACTGAAACCGCACACAGATTTAGAATTCCTCTGTAGTAAACCGTCTGTTTGACTTAATTTATTAATCTAAACCGATCTAATACTATTAAGAAATTATAGCTAAACTTGTTAGCTATTCTTGTGCATAATGAATACCGCTGTTTAAAGTTTCCATACTCGGTAGTATCTAAACTAATATTATAAAGCTTTAGAGTTTGTTTGTTTGTTTGTTTGAACGCGGTAATCTCAGGAACTACTAGCCTATTTATCGAGGAAGGCTATAGGCTATAACATCAAGCTACGACCAATAGAAGCGGAGCAGCAATGAGAAATGTTGCAAAAACGGGGAAATTTACGCAGACGAAGTTGCGCGGGACAGCTAGTTAATTATATAATCCATCTTAAGAGAAAGTTTTAGTAAGTAAAGAGGGTTATAACATCCGGTCAGTGACCTTTCCAAGGTTAAACAAGATGCGAATTGATATAATCAACGGTATGAATTATGTATAAATTGCTTTGGACTGTTTGGTTGGCATTCACGGCGTTAAGTAAACAAACCTAACATTTTGTTACCGCCGTCTATTTATTGCCAGAGCTCGGTATTTAAGGGAGGTTGTGGGTTAATTTTAACCCTTTGAATTTGAGTCTATAAAAGCAGCAGGGTTATGTTACCAGTGTTATACGTAGTTAATGATAGACCCTTCTCTTCAAGAGAAGATATGGGCCGCGGGGGCCATGGTGAATGTGTATATCTACGTAGATACTTAAAATTATTATTCTCAGACAAGAAGGTTTCACTAAAATTTTTTTTTACTCGATTATATATATATATATATAATCGTATATATATATATCTTGGGACAACTCACACTACGCTATCTGATCCCAAACTAAGCAGAGCTTGTATTATGGAAACCAGACAACTGATAAACATACTTATATATTTCTAAATACATACATATTATAGATAAATAACACCCAGACACAGAATAAACCATCATGCTCATCACACAAAGTTTTATCCTGGGTGGGGATCGAACCCACGACCTCTTGCGTAGCAGTCGGATACACTCCCACCGCGCCACAGAGGCAGTCAAATGATAAGTTCTGAAGAAACTTATGTCCTGGATTGAACCACTATCTGAGAGTCGTTAACCATGCCTATTGATAGATATAATTTACATACCTTACGAGTAATTTTAAGCAAACTTTGTTGTATTATATTAAGTCTCTAACAAAATATTGAATACCTTTAAATTTTCACTTACCTATTTACAAAGAGAAAATGTTACTACAATAACAACTAAAATCTCGTCTGGTACCTACTTCTGTTTCAATTACTTATAAGGCAATGAACTCAGTTAATAAGTAATGGAATTGTTCAAGCGAGAACTGTTTTTCTTCTGTTTATAAGAACATGGTTCACTTACACTGCGGGGGCCGGGTGAGTAAGTTAGATGTATGAACTAAAACTTCTAAGATATACCTACATTATAGTTCCGTATGCTTGTTACTTCAGGTTTAGTATAACACGCACTACAATTAAAAGTAAGCCATTTTGAATTGGCTGATATCACTAAAAAGCATACAAACTCGGAGTGTGGTTGACATTACGTGTTTTTATTTTTAGCACCACTATGGGTTTCTGGCGGTTATTTTAATTTATCTCCAAAGAAGCGGCGGTAGCCTAGTGGCTAAGGCATCGATCTTGCAATCGTGAGGTCGTGGGTTTGAATCCTACCCATTATACTACCGACGTGAATCCACTCCTAACACAAGCTTTTGAGCTTAGCTGGAGGGGTTAACAGGATTGCTAGTAATGTGTGCCTAACAATCCCTCTACCTTTAAAAAAATAAGTCTATGGTGGCGTTGGCTTTAAAAGGCATAAAATGTAAACAACATTACACGTTATTATACATTACCAATACATACTATAATATTAGGCTAATTGGAATGTGAGTGGCCTGATGTCCTGTAATACAGGTATACAAATTCCTATTACGACTATCAATCTCTCACAAATGAAGTGGTAAACTAGTGCTTGGCTCGTCGGACTCGCAATCGTGAGATTCCATCTTGGCATCGAACCGAGCCCACTTCTAATACAAAAACAAATTAGCTCAGCTCAAGGGGTTAACAAGATGGCTAATAAATCTTCAAAAACATTTTTTTTAGAATTCATTTTTTTTTTAAAGACGACTCCCGCAGTAGGGTACACGCCCTGTGTCGCGGTGGACTTTACAAACGTACAAGTCACGGACACAAAGTACACCCAGACTCGGAAAAACAATTTGTGGAAAGTGGTGTCCCGCATGAAATCGAACCCACGACCTCTTGCGTAGCAGTCGGATACACTCCCACCATGCGTATTTTTATAATCTATCCGTTTCGTTGGACTTCCTACTCTTAAGGGCGCCCTAGTCGATGATTCTACCACACAAACGCGCATAAGTGATTACTCATCTGTATGGAGTCGTAAGTCAAAGCTTAAAATTAATATCAATTTGTTTAATCATAAACTAGGTCTGTAGGCAGCCATAATTAAAAATCGTCTCTTGTTGGTAACTGGGCAAAGGTACACAAGGATTTAAAACCCGCAGAAGGTACATAAACATGCGATAGTTGGCAATGTGACCACTTCCCCAATGCACCAATCGTGCATCCATGTTATAATATTTAACATCTCGTATCTGTGCGGTCTGTTTGTATACCAACAAGCAATAAAATATTGGAAACGGTAGTCGGATTCCAAGGATTTCTTTTCTTGTTGTACATTGCTAATGTGAAAGAAACATACCAAAAGAGATTTAACTTCCTTCAAGCCTTTGTTTGAGTTGAGTTTAAAAGAATACAATCGTATTTATAGTATAAATATGAAAGTTTGGGAAGGAGGATGGATGTTTGTTACTCTTTCAGGCAAAAACCACTGAGCGAATAAATAAGTGTAATAATATGTATAATGTAAGCGGCGAAAGCCGAATGGTTAAAGTTAAATAATATGTGTTCAAAAAATTTACGAATTTTAAATCAGATTTCAATTATTATAAGACATCATATTATCATCATTATCATCATTTGGCCGTGTGGTATCGGCTGAAGAATAGTACCACCCCATCTCTTTATGCGGGTGTCGTCAGGGCAACTAAGGGATGTCACACCGGAGGATGAACTTTACTTTAAAGCCTTACTGCGATCGCCAACCCCCTCGCCAAGCTTGGCGATTATGCCAGTTAAGATTCATTTCCGTTCATCGCGGCCGATCGCGAGCCGCGCGCGGCTTACGACAAGCGTCTGACGCGCGCGGCCGACGGCCGACGTAGGCTGCACGCGCACGCTGACTATTGTCGCATCGGCCGCGCGCATTTGCCACTTGTCGTAAGCCGCGCGCGGCTCGCGATCGACCGCGATGCACGGTAATAAACCTTTACCACCAGGATCTACAATAAGTAAGTTCTACTGGGGAGACCCATGCCTAGCTGTGGGACTTTATATAGGTTGTTAAGTAGCCATCATAATTATTGTTTAAATAAATCTCATGGCGTCACTGTTACTTTTAAGTGATAAGAGTGAGATAAATAGGTAATTTAAAAACGTTATAAAATTACCTATTATTGGAGAATTCGAATTTTTGTAACGACTTTAAATACACAACGAGTTATTAATTGCAAAGTTTTCTATTTTCTATTAAATAACAAAGAACAAACCTTCTTTGTAAACGAATACGCGACACAGTGAAGAATGGCCTGCACTATATAATGCATTACCAACAATATCGAGTTACAGCCCTACGCCGGCTAATTACGTCACTACACAAGGGTTAGCACGGACACAAGCTAATCTCTTCACATTATAACACGAGGCAAAACTTGATTTAATTTCTGATTAGACTGTAACGAAACATTTACTACCGTAAACAAAAGACATTTATGGATGTGATTGGAAATGGGCTTACCCAGGATAATTTTTCAAAGGGGGTTTAATGTTGTACAATAGATCAAACATCGGCTAAAAGTGTACTTTCGGGGGGTGTTTCAACCCCCCGAAAGTACACACTGGGTGCGATTCCCACACTTAACGTCACTCTATGTCTATAACTATTTATTATACGGGAATTAACGCGCATTGCTTACCTTAAAATTGCTTGACGTTTCGACCAGGTTTTTATGCCTGTGCTAATTGTGTATTTTCGTTATGGGGGAACTCTTTAGTACCATGCTAGTGTGAGAGTTGTCCCCCTAGACATTAGGGTTATACGGATATCCCAGTGCGGGACTTGTCATAAAAAACATATTAGACACAACACACACATACTGTCGCACTCAGAGTCGGTTAATGCTTACTTAAATCATTTCTTTACAAATAAATTTATTGCATTTTTGAAAGATAGAAAAATTTGAAGTCCAGACTCAGGAATCGAACCCGAGACTTCCGTAGCCAAACCGACCGCCAAAATCATTCCTATTTAAATTTTGTCATAGAAAACCCTAACTAATGAATGATTTAAGTAAACACTAAATTACTGAGTGCGCCTGATATACACACAGAGGCTAAAAATATAAACCGGCCATTTGTTTAATAAAGTAAATGTCACATCACTAGTATATAGTCATTAAATGTGAAGCACCTCTTGACGCTCGATGGGCCAATATTTAGCAGCCTTTGAATGCTGTGCCATCATTACTGCTCGTTACTACGTATTGTCAGTGATGACTGATTTCTTAAAATGATTAATTCGATAATGAATTGGATTCTTATTTTATTGTAATAGAGCATTTGTACTGAGGGGGTCTACTTCTGGCGTGGGGGGGGGGGGGGAGAAGTAGGTAGGTACATACCTACTCGTACATTTTAATCTTTGGCTTCACAAAATATATATACTAGTGTAAAATGAGTTATCTAAAAACCAATTCTTGTAAGTATAGACATGGTTTTTATAGTAGATAGAAATAACTGGTTTTTTCGTAAAAAAAATATTTATTTCTAGCTGTCCCGCCCGCTGTCTGCGTCAATTTTCCCCGTTTTTGCAACATTTCTCATCGCTGCTCCGCTCCTATTGGTCGTAGCGAGATGTTGTATAACCTATAGCCTTCCTCGATAATGGGCTATCTAAAAGTAAAATATTTTTTCAATTCGGGTCAGTAGTTCCTGAGATTACCGCGTTCAAACAAACAAACTCTTCAGCTTTATAATATTAGCATAGATTACCTTTTATTTTAGACGATTTAAGATTGGAAATTATAGTACATTTCTCAAATTTTTATGACAAATCCTTTACTGTCGAGTCGGCAAGAGTTGGAATGCACTGCCTCTACCTATGACACGAGCTCAATCGTAGGCATCGTTTAAAATATATAATGTTCAAGAATCACTATCTGACTACTTAAAGTTTAAATATCTATTCATTAGTTTTCTTTCTCTCCTTCCTTTTTTCTTGATAACTTTGATTTAAAGATTAAATTTTATACATACTCCTCACGCTGTACATCACACTAATATTATAAAGGCGAAAGTTTGTGAGTATGTGAGTGTGTATGTTTGGATCTTCTTCACGTCTAAACGGCTGGATCGATTTTAATAAAATTTGGTATGCAGTTAGCTGACACCCTGGATTAACACATAGGCTAATATACCGTGGGTAACACCGCGGGGCACAGCTAGTTATGTATAAAACTTTGTGTGATAAGCACAATGGTTTATTCTGTTTCAGGGTGTCATTCATCTATGATATGTATGTATTTAGAGATATTGATGACTGCCTCTGTGTCGCGGTGAGCGTGTGTCCGACTGCTACGCAAGAGGTCGTGGTTTTGATTCCCACATGGGACACTACTTTGTGTGATCCACAAATTGTTGTTCCGAGTCTGGGTGTACTTTGTGTCCGTGACTTATTTGTAAATTCCCCCGTTACATACGGTTTGTACCCTACTGCGGGAGTCGTCTTAAAAAAAATGAAAAGGATGTTTATTAGTTGTCTGTTTGCCATAATACAACTATCCATAATACAGCTCTGCTTAGTTTGGAATCAGATGGCGTTGTGTGAGTTGTCGCAAGATATTGTTATTACCCTTATTTTGTTTCTAACCATCCAAAGATTGTCTGGAAGAGGTTGCTATTAGGGATAAGGCCCCCTATAATACATTTAAATCTTACTATGTTTAACTTTTTGTGTATGTATGTATAATAAAGAATATATATTATTATTATTTTATTCCTTTCATTGCTGTAAATAATAGCTAACACATAAGTTTATCTTATCACATTAGCCCAAGCTAGGTATGTAACATACGCTAGATAGTTTGTTCGTGTTTATTGAGGACAAACATTACCTGTGTGCTAGTTAGACATGCGGCTATTCTTCTTATATGGCGACGACCTGGCGACAAAACCCATTATCATATTCAGTTACACCTTTACAATTGAAAAGGTGGTGTGTGGACGCGTTGTATGCATTGTACGTTGACCTTAATTTAATAGATTTTATCTACAACGTGTTAAAGAAAAATAAGCTAGAAATAAAATCAGCAAATGGTGGGTGTTTGACAAATGGTGTCAAGGCCGATTGCATTAATATGGTCTAGCGCTTTTTGTCAAATTCAAGACAATATATGGCAGATACAGACACATTAAAAATACGGTGGCATTGTAATCCAAACGAATTCTATACTAATATTATAAAGAGGAAAGGTTTGTATTTTTGTATGCAACGAAAAAACTTAAAACTTTCATAATTTTCTTTTTCGTTTTCGCGTCAAGCCCGCGCTTTTAACTGTCAAAATATTGACATAATGATTTAAAGAGAGCTGCGCTTAGAAATGCATCGCGCACGCGCGCGGACATCTTTGAGCGCACCGCGTATGCGCCAATTCGCGCGGTTTTGCCGCGAAATCGAAAAAAAAAACATGTGAATAAGGACCCTGGACCGATTTCAAAAATTCTTTCACCGTTGGGGAGCTACACTATCCCCGGGTGACATAGGCTACTTTTGATCCATGTACTCCTACGGGAACGGGAATTGCGCGGGTGAAACCTCGAGGCGTCCGCTAATATAAAACTCTGTCGGTATATCATTTACGTTTTCACATTTAAACCGCTGAACCGATTTATATAGGTACAAAGACGGCTGGACCGATTTGAAAAAATCTTTTTGTGTTTGAAAGGGTAGGGCTTCCAAGTTGGTCCCATTGTCATCAGATCACGATCTGATGATGGGATCCTGGAGAAATCGAGGGAACTCTTAAAATATTAAAGGCACACCTATAGTGATTTAAGTATAGATATTTCATAGTGATTCGTGCATTTACTCTTAAAAAACAATAATTGGTGAAGTGGAACTGATGATGAAGACCACAAATGATGACGAGGAGACCGTTCCCTTGGGAATACAGGGATAAAGAAATAGCCTTTGTCACCCGGGGTTAGTGTAGCTTCACAACGATGAGAGAATTTTTCAAATCCGTCTAGTAGTTTCGGAGCCTATTCAATACAAACAAACAATCAAATCTTTCCTCTTAAAATATGTTTATATAATATATATATATATATATATATATATATATATATATATATATGTAAAACCGCGAGGCTTCCGCTAGTTTTATATTAATCGGTAGCTAACCCGTGCAACTTCGTCTGCGTAAATTTTCGCCGTTTTTGCAACATTCATTGCTGCTCCGCTACTGTTGGTCGTAGCGTGATGTTATATAGTCTATCCTTCCTCGATAAATGGGCTATTCAACAGTAAAATACTTTTTTAATTCGGACCAGTAGTGCCTGAGATTATCACGTTCAAACAAACAAACAAGCTCTTTAGCTTTATAATATTAGTATAGATTTGATATGGAGATAGCTTAAGTCCCAGGAAGAACATAGAATTCTTTATTGCGATAGCCGAAATTCACGCGGGCGGAGTCGTGGGCGAAAGCTATTTGAATATAGTTTATAATGCATATATTTCTTTCAAAATGACCTGTAGTATAAAAAAAATAGGTTTAAGTATTATTTTATTAATTTTTTTATTTATTGACTTTATGCACAAAAATATTGTACAAAGGCGGACTTAATGCTAAAAGCATTCTCTACCAGCCAACCTTTTGGTGATGTAACATAAAATTATATAGGTGCAGATTGTTGACAGCCAATGCTAGTTATTTAAGATAAATACAATCGATTATATAAAAAAATATATACACGCATACTTATACTTAAAAACATAACATATGTACAAATATACATAACTATACTCAAATACATTACATACATACAAAATACATTTAGTATTTATTACACATTCAGTATCATGTGTATGTATTTTGATTTTGAACACACCTTTCTGTTACACATTGTACCTATAGTAGTGCAACCTTGGTTAAAATAACGTTTTTAAGAAAAAGAAACCGCCTTCAATTATATATGACTGACGCCTTCAATTATACTGACTGCCTCTGTGGCGCGGTGGGAGTGTATCCGACTGCTACGCAAGAGGTCGTGGGTTCGATCCCCACCCAGGATAAAACTTTGTGTGATGAGCACGATGGTTTATTCTGTGTCTGGGTGTTATTTATCTATAATACATATGTATGTATTTAGAAATATATAAGTATGTTTATCAGTTGTCTGGTTTCCATAGTACAAGCTCTGCTTAGTTTGGGATCAGATAACGTTGTGTGAGTTGTCCCAAGATATTATTATTATTATTATTATATATAGAAAGTAAGAGTGACTCAGCTAAATGCAAATTTAGCTGACTCACTCTTACGTTTTACTCTATATCTCTCTCTCTATTTTTATAAACTAGGACAATGTCTTATACACTTGACCTTCCCAGAAAAATATGCAGTCGAATAGCGAAAGCCCCATCTAGAAAGCAGATCACTAGCTTTTGAGAAAATTACGAATATACATACTTAGACATAAACATAGAACCACATTTTTTATAAGCGATTATAAAATACGGAAAGGTGTGAAGTAACTAAGTAACTATGTCGTGACGACAGATTATCGTGTCAAGTATTTAAATGGAGGTGTTCATACATAGGACGACACGATCAACTATCGTCCACGACATTTTTACTGTGTCGACAGATTGTCAGACCGGCTAGCACGACAGTCATTAAAATGAGAACAGCTATAGACGACAGTCGTCTAACAGTTAATTATTCGTCCGGATGTAGTGGAATCCCGCTGTTAATGTTTGTTTAGAAAAACGATTAGAAAATACGTCATACAACGTAAGTGAACAAAATTTTGATTAATTTTCGGATAAATATGCTCCTTATTTGTTGTCATACAGAAAATAAGTCGTTAATTTTAAAATTAATTTATTATGATGGAGGTAATAAATACCATAAGGCTAGGTACCTACATTATCGCATTGTTTAAAAAGCTAAGTAAATTATACTTACTTCACATTGAACTAAATACAACTTTCGGATAAATATGCTGCTTATTTGTTGTCACACAGAAAATAAGTGTTTAATTTTAGAATTAACAAGATGACCCGCGCAACTTCATCTGCGTACGTTTTTTCCGTTTTTGCAACATTTTTCATTGCTGCTCCGCTCCTTTTCGTCGCAGCGTTATATAGCTCATAACCTTCCTCAATAAATGGGCTATCCAACAGTAAAATATTTTTTCAATTCTGACCAGTAGCTCCTGAGATTATCACGTTCAATCAAACAAACTCTTTAGCTTTATAATATTAGTATAGATTTACTATCATGGAGGTAATAAATACCCCATATGGGTAGGTACATTATCGCATTGTTTAAAAAGCTAAGTTAATTATACTTAATTAACAAACCTAGTATAGTAAGCATATACGAGGAATACGAATGTAATGTAACATGAGAAGCTATTTGTAGGACTAAACCATTGCAATTCCTCAGAAAACAATTGCGTCATCTCTGTTATCAAACGAATACTTAAGCGTTCAATCAGCTTTCTTTGTTATCTGATTCAATTCAGCCATCGAAAATCCAATACCTACCTACTAACGTTCTTTCAATAGAAATAGCTGGTAGATTTATATTGAGGATTTTATTGTACTCGTTCTGAATACTAAACATGCCTGGGCTTTAACTTAAAATTGTTGCTTTAGGGGAAAGCAATTTGCATTCAATTGCGTTTAAAAGTTTTAATCGAAAAACGCAATTACCATGTTAGTCTCTTAATCTGTTTAAGCTTGTTGAAATTCAATGCATTTGTAAAGGCAAGTCTATAAATCTTTGGATCGGCCTCCGGTTTTTCACCAACAGGTTGATTAAATTCTCTGAGGCGCGGGTCTTTGAGTGTTCCGAAACCTCAGAAAAAACATTTATTATGTCTTAAACATTTTCCCTGCGTCAACGGGGAAAGTTGTCGACAGTTGAAGAATAGCTTCGTTCACAGGATATGATTATAAATCTCTTATCGATTGGGTGCTGTTCTGACAAGTAATATAAGGGTTCAACGATTTCAAATTTATCTATACTAATATTATAAAGCCGAAGAGTTTGTTTGGACGCGATTATCTCAGGAACTACAGGTGCGAATTAAAAAATTCTTCTACTGTTAAATAGCTCATTTATCGAGAAAGGTTATAGGCTATATAACATCACGCTATGACCAATAGGAGCGGAGCAGCAATAAAAAATGTTGCAAGAACGAGCTAAAATTTACGTAGACAAAGTTGCGCGGGTCAGCTAGTATTTCATAAGTTTCATCCGAGCTGTACCCTCTTGTGGCGATGTAAATTTTTAATAGAGTGTCAGACAACTCGGGGTATATTGAGTATTCGATGTGTCTTGACATATTTCATGTTAAGAACTTTACAGTAGGTATATTCATATGACGTCACATGTGTGCAGTTATAGTGAGATGAAGAGAGTGGAGGAGATTAGTTTGTCGACGTATTTATTCAAGTTGTATTACGTCTTTGAGCAGTGTTTTTTATGCTTCTAAAGGTTTGTTAAAAATGTAATGCTTTCTAATGGTTGTAGTGGGGTGTGTGATGAGAGTTATTGATAAAATATTTTTTTAAATTAATTTTTAGGTCTGCATTTTAATTATATCTGCTATAAATACGAATGATGAATTTGCTGGAAAATTATGTAGGCTTCTTCTACAATTATATGCCATCTAAAACTTTATCTATATCACAAGAAACCTATGTTCTGCTAAATTTTAGCTTTCTGGGTCTTAGGGTGTGAACTGAGCATTGATAAATGAATGTAATAATAATAATAATAATAGTCTTACGATAACTCACACAACGCTATCTGATCCCAAACTAAGCAGAGCTTGTACTATGGAAACCAGACAACTGATAGACATACTTATATATTTCTAAATAGATACATATTATAGATAAATAACACCCAGACACAGAATAAACCATCGTGCTCATCACACAAAGTTTTATCCTGGGTGGGGATCGAACCCACGACCTCTTGCGTAGCAGTTGGATACACTCCCACCGCACCTCCCACAATCCTTATTAGCTGATAGACCACATGCTTTTTATAGTAAAATATTTCTCCAATTTGAGCCACTACATAAAATTTTCTTTCAATTTGTCTGTTGAGCTCCAAATTGAGCAACAATTTGGGTCTCAATCAAACAAAAAATCCAAAAGTTCCATAGAAGTACGAAGACAGAGGTAACTGTCGTAACACGAACAATTCCAAAGGTTTTATTTCCTAATGTGATCCGGAACGAGCATACCGTCATTTATCCTGCACACTGGACCATAATGAAAATTTATCTAACAAAAACTCAATTACACGACCCAGGGATCGAATATTGATCTCTCGAGCCTTTACTAGAAAGGGATTCCTTTGATTCAAGGGTATACGAAGAATTTTGAGCCTGAAAGAAGTGACTGTTTATGTTGCCTGTTCACGGATTTTTATTGATGTTGAAAAGCAGAAAGCATACGGTATCTTTTGGGAAGAACATGGGCTACTATTATATCACGTCAATTTCAAAATATTTTATTGATTCTTGATAAAATGAATGGGTAATATTTGACTGACGTCACAATTGATGACTCGTATATGACTCATGCTAGTTTCGATTAAATCACCAAAATTTACATTTGAGTAATGTTAAAGAATCTTTATTCTTCTTAGAACATACAATAATTCGCTAACATGTTACATGATATTTATAATGTGACTGAACACGTACGACACCTCTACGTGTACGTTTTAAATGCATGTAAAGTATTCCATGCCTCCTCTACAAACTATCCTTTATGATGGAAGCTTATTTTCACCAGAATGCAGTTTGGTTGCAGGTGTTCATGAACTAGCTTGTATACTACTTAAAGCACTCTAACTGACGAAGAGTGTTTAAGTTACACTTATCCACTTTTAAAACTTTAAGCAACTCCCCCATTGTTAACAACACAAACCACTAACAACAGTTATTCAAACCAGGAAAATCAATGCTATCTACCCAAATCCTTACAAAACATAATCAATACATTCATTCGGAAAACACACAGCTCATCTGTAAAGATTTATGCGGCTGTAGTTTTCTCTGGCTCCGCCACTTCTCGTCATGCATATAAAGAGACAACCAGACTGTTTATTTCGCGCTCTTATCGGCTTTTTAGGACTTTCCCTCTTTACAATGCGATGTCGTCTTGATTTCGGACGTTTATTCGCGTCAGAGTTAATCTTTGAGCCATTAGTTGGGATGAATCTATTTCTGGCCCTATTATGTTTGAGAATTGAGGCCGCCTGGCCTTAACGGGTCACATTTTTTACTGCTTTTGTATAGGTCTTAAAATAATAGCTGACATTAACTGTCTCAAAGCAGATCGTTGTGTCACACGTAGCTTTGCAGCATTGCTACCGCGTAGCGTTGCTATTGCGTAGCGTTTCATCCGCGTAGCAGATTTAACGTAGCGCGTAACAAATAATACACAAATCTATAGTCAGAATTTACACATATTTATACAATTATACAGAGTATAGGTCTTAATCGCGTAAGTATTTTAGGATATAACCTTTTTATTGCCTGACGTTTGGACCGTATTGCAACAGCCGTGGGCGCGGGATGTATCTCCTAATCAGTGATTGTATTTCATGCCAACTAATGGATGGGTAATTCAATATGCGACCGTTTCAAGTTTCTAACTTTGGTTTGATTACTCACTTGGCCCGATTGCTATTTGTGTTCGATGTATGTGTGTGATTGAATAATCTTTACTGAGTTTCAATGAAATATTGAATAGGAACTTAACGAGATGAAAACACTTTTAGTCCAAACGTTCGTTCTACAAGTCGAAAAATACAAAGAAGAATTTGTTTGTTTGCTTGAATGCAGTAATCTCAGGAACTACTGATCCGAATTGAAAAATTCTTTCACTGTTGCATAGCCCATTTATCAAGGAAGGCTAACATTACGCTACGACCAATAGGAGCAATAATGAGAAATTGCACAAACGGGGAAAATTTACGCCGACGAAGTTGCTTGGAACAGCTAGTATATCAATATTATTTGATAAAGTATTCATACGGTAAATGAGAGAGCGTTGGCCTAGATTTGTATTATGTTAAGATAGATATAAATTATTACACCCACACACAGAATAAACAATCACGTTCTTCACACAAAGATTTATCCTGGGTGAGGATCGAACCCACGACACAACGACACTGCTTAGCAGTCAGGGTCACTAACCACTAAACCAACATGCCAGTCAAGTTACAAGAGTTAGTTAGTTGTTTAGTTAGTTATAGATACGTAATTGTATTTAGAATGAAAAGCACTTTCTTATTTGAAAAAAAAATATGAAAACAAAATGTTTATATATCATTATATGAAATATATCAATATGCGCATAAATTGCACTTGCAATATAAGCGACGTTGTCGATGGCAACGTGCGACAAGTCTGCAAACGCGATGACGAAGACAACTTGCGTAATTGGGTTATTTTGGCCGCACTGCATCTCAGCCTATCGGCAATCCTAGCGGCAATTATTTTGTACTTCGTTATGATATGCACAACTTAATCAATAAACTGGTTCAACCTAACAATAGATGGCACTATTTAGGAATTCCGATTCTGACCATACCTACATTTTGTTGATATATTTTACTTATTTTTCGACGAGAAGAGAAAAGTGACATGAAGTTGTAGTAAATTACAACTAGAGATAAAAGAACTTGAGGCTTTTAAACCAATAAAAGAACTAGACTCCTGTTCCATTGTCCATCATGTTCTGAGGGGGGGGGGGGGGGTAACACCGGCCAAGAGTGAGTTAGTTCACGCGATGTGGCGAGGGGAGGGGAGGGGGTTAATAAGTACATAATCATATCCTTCACTTCCCCTCAACCCCTCAGGCAGGACCCGCTATTGAATGTGTCTTTTTACCTGACTACGGAGGGTAATGTGTTTGACGTGTATATATGTATGTATGTGTGTTCCTTTGTGGCACTATATAGAGCAAACGCGTGGACCAATTTTCATGATTCATACGTCAATCGATTTGTATTATTCTTGTCGAAAGACATGACAGCAATCGAAATTCAAAATGGCGACAGCCAGACGCCATATTGTGATAGAGAAAAAAATTAAAGTCAACAAACTACTAAATAAGATTGACTCGTTGGTCTTGCGCCTAGTCGCTCGTCGGTGGTGTCGGTTTTGATGGGTTTCTGCCCTATGACTCCATTAACTTATATCGGGCTATAACCGTCGATCCTGCGCCTTGTCCCACTCAAATTTTATGGTTTTCTGACACATTTATGACACATCGATTCTGCGTCAAATCCTTCTTCAAATTACCAAAACCAACCGGACAGCCGAAGTCCCTGTTTTTGTGAACGAAAAATATAATTTTAAATAAAAATGGATTTTAAAAATAATAATCAAGGCCATGTTATTAATAGGTACGTACTTACACGTGCCAGCGGTGTTTTCAAAGACGCCGGCTTCCGATCAAATGTACAGACCGATGTCACAAAATGCCGAGAATAGAGAAAGTTAGCTCATAATAATGTATTTCATTATTTATACCTACGGCAGTCGCGCGGGCGGTCGCGCTAAGTCAATAAACTTTATGTTATACAATATGTAAAACACACCTTTTTGTAGTTTGTTTTAGATATTGTTGCTAAAGCTAATAATGAAATAATTTATATTGAATACCACACCTATATTACAAAGTAACTGAAAATAACTTAGACGAATGCACGATTAGCCACGTGATTAGAATTATATGTTAATATTCCAAAAGAGCAATGCCCGTGAACGATGACTATGCAGTCTAAAGTACGTCAAGCATGCATTGTATGAAGCATGCCTTCTGTAGTGTCGTTATTTTATGTCGCTGTCGGTAGGGCCAGTCGGGCGGTCGGGCGCTTAGCGCTTAGACCAGTAATGCCGACGCATTGCCGACGCTACACTACCTTAAAGCATGTTCCAGACGGTTAGAAACAAGGCTTCCCGCCAAGGTGACCTTGCTGGTTTGCAACAGTGTAGACGGCTGTTGCAAACCAATTTGCATACATATTCTGTTGGAAACCAGCAAGGTCACCTTGGCGGGAAACCTTGTTTCTAACCGTCTATAAAAAATCGACATTACCGAAGAGGGACTAGGCGCAGGATCAACGAATCGGTCCTGCGCTTAGTCACAGTCTTGCAGTACGAAAATGCATTACAATCGACATGACCGAAAAAGGAATAGGCGCAGGAACGATAATCGATCCTGCGCCTAGTCACAGTCCTACAATACGAAAATGCATTACAATCGATATGACCGAAGAGGGAATAGGTGCATGATCGACCAATCGCACCTGCGCCTAATCACAGTCCTACAGTACCTACGAAAATGCATTACAATCGACATGACCGAAGAGGGAATAGGCGCAGGATCGCCCCAATTGGTCCTGCGCCTAATTCCAGTCCTGCAGAACTCAGGATTCGAAATAAGACTGATAGAAGGTTTTGACGCGGGCATCGCTTCATCGAGAATCGCGTGATGTTCCAACAGTAAAAAAAAATCAATTCGTATCAGTAGTTCCTGAGATTACTGCGTTCAAAATAAACAAACTCTTCAGCTTTATAATATTAGTATGGATCTTGTTTCCATATTTTATGTGCAGTCGGGTTTTTTAATTTTTAAATATTTTTTTTTGTTAATTTATGTGTACTTACTTGTGTGATATAACTTTATTTATTAGTTTATTATGATTTTTTTCTTCTTTTTTTATAAATGTTTTCGTGTAATATGGGCCTTCGTTGCCTTTTATTGGTATATATTGATTGTTTTTATTTCATTTTGGTTTGACTGCCTCGGTGGTGGGAGTGTGTCAGACTGCTACGCGAGAGGTTCGATTCCCACACGGGACACTTTGTGTGATCCTCAAATTGTTGATCCGAGTCAGGGTGTACTTTGTGTCCGTGACTTGTATGTTTGTAAAGTCCCGCGCAACACAGGACATGTACCCTAAAAAAATCCATAACAACTAAAATGAATGTTGTCCTAATGGGAACACTGACTCACTGTTACACTGTATTAACTAGCACAGGAGCCAT
Organism: Herminia tarsipennalis; assembly: GCA_945859575.2. Classification (NCBI taxonomy): domain Eukaryota; kingdom Metazoa; phylum Arthropoda; class Insecta; order Lepidoptera; family Erebidae; genus Herminia; species Herminia tarsipennalis. The sequence goes on from OX243840.2 coordinate 17,566,660, forward strand.
TTAACCAAATACCTATAATAATATCTGTTTATGAAATAAAAAAAATAGTTACTGGTAAAAACTTGTAATATTATTTGTGTGAATTATTTTATTATAGAATGCAAGAAAAAGAGTAAGAGCGAGTAGCGATTTTATCGCTCAAGACACGTACATACTTATGTAGGTCCCGTATAAACAAAAGAGACACAGATATTAATAGTTGATCGCTGAGTGTTCACACTGCCAGCGAGTACTCGCTCTATACTGCATCTCTATTGTTTACAAGGACCGGACGGGATCTACAAAATACGTTGTACGTTTCTTGAGCGATAAATCGCTACGCGCTTCTCCATCATCGTCGTAGGTGGGACAGTGGCCTAAGTACTTGTACCTAATTTATCAACTCTTTAGTATCCTAAATCCTTTTATAATTGCTTGGTTATTAATCAATCAAAAGATCATCAACTAACAAAAAATCATAATGAAACAATAATCTATGCAAACGGATAAGACACTACGGGAAAACACACAAAAACTGTTTATAGGACCATAATCAGACGAGTGCAGTTCATTGCGATACTATATAAAATGTTAATTACTACTAATTTAGTTACGTACTATCACGATGGCAGTTACGTTAAATTTCAACATAGTCAATGTTTGGATGTATTTTTGTTAGTAAATTTTTAGATTTGTCTATGCGGAAGAAAGAAAGTGCATAGAAAACTCAATTTCATGACTCAAACAGTTGGACAGACTAACATTATTTATTTTGTTAACAAACAGTGACACAATACAGACTTAGAGCTAGTATTAAGTATGTTACGCGTCGGTGTTATAGACGGACCGTCGACACCATTTATCTACGCTTTGGTGTAAGAGGCGGACCGTTGACACCATTTATCGAAGCAGTGCAGTTGCGGACCGGCACGAGGCGTCGAGTCAGCGCTACGTGATTTCCACATCTCGCCACTTCGATTTCGCAACCGTCTTTCCATAGTTGTAGTTTTAGATTTTAATAAAGAACGATTCATTCTTGGTACATACATCGACCATTTATCACTAGTTTTAGATTTTAGTTTAATGTAATTTATAATTAAATTTATTTAAGATGTATAGACTTTCTCTGCAACCTCCGGCTCCAGTTAACGTAATTGGCGCAGTCGGTAGGATATTCGCGGGCCGGTTCGCGATAATTAGGAATATCTCAAATCGATATCCGCGTTCGCGAGTCACCCGGGTGGTTTCCAAGCACCTTCAACGAATATCCGGATCTTCGGAAGCTGAAGCCAGAGGCGTATCCAGACATCGATACTGCAGAGGGGCCAACTATACACTTATTGAACCCAGACGGAACATCCGACCAGAAGAAGTAAGATGAACACCAGTGGTCTGGCAGCAATATTTGCCACTCCGCTTGACAAATAGTTGCTGTTCTTCGGGGGGAGGTGTTACGCGTCGGTGTTATAGACGGACCGTCGACACCATTTATCTACGCTTTGGTGTAAGAGGCGGACCGTTGACACCATTTATCGAAGCAGTGCAGTTGCGGACCGGCACGAGGCGTCGAGTCAGCGCTACGTGATTTCCACATCTCGCCACTTCGATTTCGCAACCGTCTTTCCATAGTTGTAGTTTTAGATTTTAATAAAGAACGATTCATTCTTGGTACATACATCGACCATTTATCACTAGTTTTAGATTTTAGTTTAATGTAATTTATAATTAAATTTATTTAAGATGTATAGACTTTCTCTGCAACCTCCGGCTCCAGTTAACGTAATTAGTACATGGTATAGATGATTGTGCGACCAACATCGATGATGATAAAAAAAAAGAAAGAGAAAAAAATCGCTACAAAGATTTATTTACTGTCAAACAGGAGATAGCAAAATATAGTGACGCCTACAAAAAAATACTGTCAAAATACAAAAATGAGCTTGCCGTCCGACTTAGTGGAGACCAAGGTCTCCAATATCGAAGACTAAAGAGACATAGTGTACTGACTCTTCAGGATAAGATTCGTCAGGATGGAATAAGACACTCATCTGACAAATATCTCTACCTAAAAGCCCTAACCAGATAAAAATACCAGCCAAAACAGTGGCTTATTGTTGTGTGCAACAGATTGCAATGGTGCAGTGAGAAAAAAAAAACAAAGGTTTATAATCTAAATCTGAGTTCAACAATATGTAAAATGAGAGCTAGAAAACTTCCCTTGATAATCCTGTGATTTGATTCAATATAACGAGTAAATACCTTGGCTTGCCTTCAGAAACTCGACTTAATCTCTGTGGGTTACTTTGGAGTTAAGTGATTAATATTGAAATTGTTTAAGCGGCAAACTTCATTTATAAATGTTAGTGCGGAAAGTAATCTACTCTTTGCTTATACTTCATTGTCTCACTTTCTTATAAGTTTAAGAACAACGCAAAGGAATTAATATTAAATGGTCTTTTATACTGGCGTTTGTATGAAATGTAACTTCTGCTTTGAAAATTTCCATATTAAGAGGTAGGTAAATCCAATTTAATTTTGGTATAACCCGTTGCGCATGATGTTAAACTCAAGGCTTCGCTATTCCCCTGCAAAACATCCATTATTTCAGCTGCGTGACAGACGCTATAATTAATCATTAGCAATTAATCATTCCGTAAAGACTCAAAACTTGAAGTATAAGCAATTTGAGTTTAGGATGAAATGGACTTGTAATTAAGTTTATTCCTAACAATAACTAAATTACCAGCTGCTATAAATTAGGATTATTGACCCAAGGGTGAAGTATCTAACTTTACACTCAATTTATTCACTATCGGAATTTAGATGGGACGCCCAGGGGAAACCGCTCATTGCTCGATGTCTGGCGGTTAATGTAAATCGTAACTTTACAAAATTTACAATAACGTAGGTCGACAAATAAACAAGTTTGTGTAGCACAGCCACCCCGCCTTATAATTAAAACTTTGCCGCAAATGAAACTTATGACTGCATTATTTAAAATGAGGAAAACTTATTCATGTCCTTAGCTAAATTAACTTTAGGCACGAAGTTCGAAACCCGCCGCGAACGTCCGCCTAATTGTTTTTTTTTATTTATTCTTTGCTTCTATCTAGGTTCTATCCAATCTGCGTCCATTCCTTTTCTTTTTCTTTTTTAATATTTTCTTTTCTCATGAACTAGCGCCCGCCCCGGCCAAGCACGGAGATTCCTTCAAATTATATTCATGTATACGTATATATCATTATAAAGAAATTGCGCACGCATTTTGATGCGCAAAGCGATTTAGATTTATGCTCTTAATGATTAACAATAAAGACGCCATATTTATTTTTGCAAACATTTTTAATAAAAAAAAAATCTACTTCAATACCTATAAGAGTTAGAATATGAGTATACCTTAGCAGAAATCTATTAAAATTGAAATCTAAATATGAGAGCGAAGCCTGTCGAACGGTTAATTCACATTTTAATTGGATGCTCTCAAACGCCGCTGACAGGTGGAGTTGTAGAAAGATGAGTTTTTCATCACAAAACTCGTCATAATTAAGAAAGTCGTCGATCACACCCGCGTGTCGTCGACTTCAGAACGTGGTTTATCTTGGACGTAAATCTACGTTATTTATGTATGAAGATGCTTAGGAACAGCATTGTTAAACAAAGGAAGGGATTAATTGGGGACGGGAAACTTGGATTCTGGCGTAAAAGGAAAACATATCTATAAGACGGTGAGAAACAAGAACCACACACACACACACATGTATTTATAAGGATAATTCATGCAACTGAATTTTAAACCCCTTCCTCCTATCCTAGAAGTAGACTTTTTATATTCGTTAATTTCTTACAACAACATATTTTTTGATACATGCATAGTTGTTTAGTAGTTGCGTTGAGAATTGCCCCTGTGACCAAAACCTCGGCTAGAACAATACAACAGCAGAAACACATAACAAGGGAAAACAAACATTTCAGGAAACTCGCAGTCCAAGGGGTGGGCAAACTTAACTTCAGCACAAAACAGTTTTTTTAAATATTGACTGTCTCTAATTCTATTTCTTGGATCGATCACTGGAACACTTAAGCGTCGTTGTTTTACTAGTTCGATCGGCGATTGAATAATACATTATTATGGCCTACCCAGGATCGAATTGCTAGGCAATCCAAATAGAAAGGTTTTCCATGTCTTATTGCATATAATTACGGTAATGTTTTCTTTAAGTACGAACGGTCGGAGCCAAAAAGGTTCGGTACTTTCGGTACGTTAAGATGAGTGTATACTTGAGCATTTGTTAGAGCATTACAATGTAATGTAACGTTCTTACGATTGCTACAATACAGGCAAATTCTCAGCAAAGTAAAGTATTCCCATGTAATGTAACGTTCTTGCAAATGCTCGACGCTGTGTTCGACGTAATTACAGGTAAATGCTATAAGGCGAGTGAACAATTACCTGTTACATTTCTTTCTGTCTTGCATATACCCCGTCAACCGTACTCGTGCCTTTGCTCGATAAAACGTTACAGCAAAACGCTCGTTGGTTTTGAAATCAGTGGTTTTTAAACTCAATGGCTTAAATTATATTGTTTTTCAGTATTTATTTTATTTTCTCTTCTAGATATTTCTATTTGTATGTTATGAAGAATAATATGAAGTTATTCATTTCCTTTTAGTTTACTTCACCTATACATTCCAAATATATATCACCATAAGGTAGACTGGTGCTGTGGAATGCGGTGAATGTGGTGCTTTTAGCATTAAGTCCGCCAGTGACAACAACCTTTTTTTTTAAATTAAAACTATAAAAGTTTTAATTAAAAAAAAAAGGTTGTAACAAAACATCAAGCGACATGTTCGAAGTGTGGTACGAGTTAATTAAACAACGAATGCCCGACGTTTTGTTACTAGTAAATGCTCAAGTATATACTCACCTTTAGACGTCGAGATGTTGGACTTGGATTTAATGAAGTAATGCTGTAAAAGTTATCGGAGATTGATTGATTTGTATTTTAAGAGGTTTTACTTTACTGTCTAATTAAATCACAAAATTTTGGTTTTAAATTGACATTATTTCAAAAATAATACGTTAATTAAGTAGTAAAAAAACTTTCCTAATAACCAAAATTTATAAATTAGTTGTTTTTAAAAACAACGTTATCAAATGAACTGTCTCCTTCAATAAATGAATCAACGGCGAGAATTATACGGGGAACAAACAAACGATGTTTTTTAATGTGTTCCCTTTCTATTTGTGAATATCAAAGACGAATCTTTGTTGTTTACTAATAAATAATCTTTTATGACACCATACTGGAAACGAAACGTAGCTTTTATATTATAGCATGGTCGTTAATAGAGCTTACAGATTTAGCGAATTTGAAAAACGCTACGTGGCATAGCGTGTTATCGAACTCTTTGTCATGCACACTCAGTTGTGCCACGAACTTTTCATGCCAACATTTCGTATCTGAAACTATCATATACATAAGCAGCTGTTCCATAACATGAATCACCTTGGCATGGCGTATTATATGCCAATATTTTTTGCCCAACCACATATAGATAGAAGATAATCAACGAAGACCATCTACAAAAGCCACTGTTTGGGTTAAAAACCCTTTCACATTCAGCCAATCAACCTACATTACTGAACCGAACATCGAACCGGTCAGCAAGCACCATAAATATAAATTATATCCGCTATTTATCAAACCGTCTACAATAAGGAAAGCTCAAACGTTATTTCAAGCTCTCCCTCGCTAAAGAGCTCACGTGATAGATGAGAAATCGTATCGTTTGCTCTTTGCTTATTTACTTTATCTGCGTTGTAATGGGAGAGGAAAGTTTGATACGAAATCTTTCGTTCACTATGCATGGGTTTGATAGTATCTTGTAAATAACGTACAAATATTAGTATTGTCTATTTTTAACTTTTAGCACAGTCTTTTAGTAGGCTTATGGCAAAAAAATGTATTAGACCCACATAGTGGATGGACGTTCGTTTATCCTCTGTTAAATGACTTTACAGTAATATTAAAAACTCTTTATTCACTTATTAAGCAAAATACTACACTTGTGAAAAGTCCATTCTCCATTTACATGTAATGCCTGTTCGCAAACAATCGGTAAAGCCGGAGAAAAGAACAGGCAATAAAAACTCGCGGCCACACTTTTCAAATTGCCAATGTTTCTTTGTTTATATACTGTATATGCAGGTAAGGTGCTGCCACCATTATATTATACACCATATTAGAGGACTGATGTAAAAACAAGAAGTCAACAATATTAAAAGAGTGCACGAGATTGGTTAAATCAACCTCAATGGGCACAACATCACTTAAAATGTAAAAATTTTATGTGCTTAAATATTGGTCAATTTACTACTACTTAATGAATAAGTATAAATGTTTTACAAAAGATAGAAAAGATATTAAAAAAATTTAAACTTAACCTATATCTATAAACGAGTACCTAATACTCGTTTATAGATATTTTAGTGTATATATAAGTACCTATAAAAGTGTAACACCTGAGGGAATATGTCAGCACACAGTGCGCTAGAATAAATACGATGAACTACTACTATATTATATACAACGTGTCCCAAAATTCAACGACAATCGGGCACTAAAAGGTAGATAGGTCTACCTTTTAGTGCCCGATTGTCGTTGAATTCTATATATACTTACGACTATTCGATAAAAAAAAGAAAAAAACGATATGATTAATATTTAAATTACGAAAAAAAACTTAACCCGTAAAAAATGTACACCCCTTATTATAGTTACACCCCTCAGTATAAGTACCACGGCTACAATTTTATAATTATTTCAGATTTTATTTGTATCGACAAATTAAATAGCACAGCTATCCGCTACAATTAAAAAAAACCCAGAATGTCTGTTTTCAGACAAAAATTAACCGAAGTTATTTTTTTCCAACAATTATGAAAGATTTTTCTTCTCTACGTGTAAAACATGTATAGATACTAGTATGGTAAGTTTAAAAAAAAGAAGCAACTAACCAAGATTCTAAAATGGTACAATAATCTAAGAAAATTAGCCACAAAAAAAACATGCGTACTAATAAGTACTTGATGTATTTTTGTTTCTTGAAAAGGTAAATGTGTAAATCAAAACAAATGATCCAAACAATTTCTCAATATTTTTTTACGAATGAAGATACGAGCAAATCGCGCGGCTTGTATTGTTATACATATAGTTTGTTGTGGTTCGATACCTCTGTTGTCTACGCCACGACGCCGCGGGGGATTCAGCTTCACGCCTCTCATGACATTGTGCGAATAACTTTACATAATTAAGCCAACTTATTCACACACTCGTATTAATATGATTTCACTACTCCTCAGGCTTATAAACATAACCGCCGAACACTTCTTAAGCGCCTTAATTAGTAAAGGTTTCCAACATAATGAGAGAATCCATTTTGGACGAGCCCTAAAACGTTAAACTGAATAATTACTAAAACCACCCACAGTGTGAATATGTACTCGTTAACAATACAACTCAATCAGGAATTTGCGTAATTCTAATTAGTTCACATAGTATTGACATTCACTAGAGTATATATCAGCAATCTATAATTCAGAAATGACTATTAATGAACGCATTAATAATAATTGTAGCTTTAATCAAAGGCAGGAATACTATGTGTAAGTACCTAATTGATGCTTTCATCTCTCGGTCTCTAGCACTTTGAGGCCATATTAAACACATTTAAGTGACTGCTCATACCAGGAGATTATAAGTCTACAAGTATCTATACTTAGCAGGTGTATGGAAGTTAGAAAATCGTTTGTTCCTTTTCAAGAGACCGATAAAAACAGGAAAAGAAAGGACAGTTGTTTGCACTTCTCTGTTTGATGTGTGCCAAGAGTAAAGTAACCTCATGACAATCAGACGTCAAGTTTTTCTCCAGGGCATAGATGAAGCGAATTGAAACGTTAAAATCTGGAAATGTTACGTAGTAACAATAAGTGCTGCAATATTTCTTACTGAAATTTTATTTGAAATTTTGACGGTGTATTTTAGGATTTAGCATTTCTAAAGGGGTCCATACCTCAGTTTTGCACCGGCATATATTGGCAGATCATTGAGGTTGAGCTATCTTAAAAGGGACATCTACATCTTTCTTTTATTGCCTCTCCGAGATTGGCTGTCAGCTCTGCATACTTTTCCTTTTCTTTAGAGAGATGTAATAGTTCTGCGGCGCTCAAGATTCCACTCCACTTTCGTAGGTTCCTCAGCCAAGACTTCTTCCTGCGACCAACGCCTCGTTTTCCAGCAACTTTGCCCATCATACGCAACCTTCCTAACTCTGACAGTATCCCAAAGTTCGCGTTTCTTGGCAACACGTCACAGAATTTTATTCATTCTAACCTTTTGAGTCCAACTAACTTTTAACACCATATTTCGAATACTTCTATACGTTTTCTGAGTTCAATTTTGATCTACGTAAAGTATTAAAATTATGAAATTTTATAATTCGAAGTCCATTCTTGGAGAACGCATGACGTTCAGTGCTCAGCGATGACGTAAAATTGTTCAGTCTCGCTAAAAAAAGTCGTTTATTAAAAACGGTGAAAATATTTCATGATATTTGTAGTATCATTCTTCGCTACTTCAAGAAAAAGTGTCTTAGAAAAAGTAAGTAGTAAAATAGTAGTTACTTTTTGTAGCATAAAGTCTAAATCCTTTGTCTTACACATAATGAATGTGGGTTTTCCTACATATTCAGAATAAGGGACATCTTATCTCGGCAATTTGTCTAGTTAACGAGGTCATTTTGCTGATGTTTGTGATGAGATAAGATCGGATCGGTCAGGTAGATAGTTATTTGATGTGGATATTCGTAGTATCGCTTTAATAATAAGCTGTTAAGTGAGCTATTGATTTTTGGATTTAACCCCCCCTTCAAAAAGAGATAGGTTCGTAAGTCTGTCAGTAACTGATGTGGTTAAAAGAAGCCATTGAGAAAAACCGGCCGGAGCTGGTAAACAGGAAGGACGTGATGTTCCATCATGCCAACGCCAGACCGCACTCATCTACTCAGCAAAAATGAAGAGAGCTTGACCGGGATGCGTTGATGCATCCTTCGTATAGTCCTGATCTTGCTCCATCAGATTTACAACTGTTTCGGTCACTTCAGAATTCTTTAGGAAGCATAAAGTTAACCTCAAAAGAACACTGTGAAAACTACCTGTAAGATCTTTTTGATTAAAAATCTAAATTTTTTACAGTGACATGCTCCCTGCTAAACTGTGGTATAACCCCCTTTAGAAATGCTAACTACTAAAACACACCGTCAAAATTTACCAACAAGATGGTAACAAGTCATCGATCAAAACGGCCCATACATATTATAAATAAACAAAAATTATACCGCATTTTTTTTCTTTGTATGAATAAAACAAAAATACTTTGCCGCGACCTTATATAATCTACATCAGTATTATTTTATAGTGTTTAATAAAAATTGGCAATTTGAAAAGAGTTTTTACTGCCGTGTTCTTATCTCCAGCTGAACTTTGTTTTAAAAAATCTTGGCATTACATGTACACATTATTAGAATCATGACTTATCACAAGCGTCGCTTTAGCGTCCTAAGGCCTCATTTACGAAGAAGCGGGGCATTGCGCCTGGCGTCGGGCGGCGCGGCCCGCACTGAATTCAAACACATGGCGTTGTATGAGTGCGTTCACGGAGAAGCGATTTTACATGCGTTTGTTTTTCACGTTATTGATTGGTTGCTAAAGAACGCGTATGGTGATGCCGCCTGCTAATACTTCAATCGGGCCGCGCGCTTGCGGCCAGGTCCACTAAAGCTGTCATAGGCATGGTTGTTTATTACAATGTCATCAATGTTTTCTTATGACGTTATAACGTAAAATGATTGTCCGTTAACTGATTTTACAGATAAACTTTTTACGGTATTAAAAGCTTAAAAAAATGTTATGCTTAAAAAACCTATATTACGGTACTTAGAAGACATTCTTAGATGTTCCTACGTAAATAATATTGCAGGTAGACCTTGCTTGAAAAGTGAGTATGAAAAATGTATAAAAAGGAGGTTGTTTAAAAATGGAGTCTTAGTTAAAATAAGACGGTAATTTACTCTCTTTGTAACAATTACTTCGAAAAGGTATTGCACAACTAGTGCAGAGTTTGTACCTAGCGCAATGAGTCATGGGAATAGGAAGGACGTTACTCTTACTTTGTGCCACTTTGTTTGTTTATTGCAGAGTAAATATATTGTGTATAAAGTACTTATTGCATAGATACACACTGTTTCTAGAATTCGTCTAGAGTCATATATACTACAGGCCTTAGTCGCGTGTATAATTTATGGTAAAATACCTTGTTTATTGCCTGACGTTTCGACCGCATAGCAACGGCCGTGGTCACGGGTAGACTCTGTGACTCTGACTCGGTGTCTACCCGTGACCACGTCAGGCAATAAACAAGGTATTTTACCTTAAATTATTCACGCGATTAAGACCCGTAGTATACATAATTTTATAATCGTCTAGAGTCGTTTTGAAAAATAACGACACTGTTTTGCCTTTGTCGCAGTCGTATCATTAGTTTTATAATATTTTTTATAGTATCTAGCTTTGATGTCTGTAATATAATTATTAATATTAATGAAGTACTAACTAATGGAACAAAGCTCTAGCCTTAACGTTTCATAAAAAGAAGCTGACTTTACTAAAAAAGTATGTAGCATGTTGAAAGCCTCTTATGCTCCTACTTCACGCAGTCTTATTTTACTCTGGGTGGTGGTTGCAGTAAGTAAAGTAGTATTACATGTTACTAACCCACATTCTTTTACTCATAGGAAATAATTTTCAGATCTAAAATCATCTGATAAATCTATTAGTAACAACTTCTTGTTGAACACCTTGCCCCAACCCGTGAATTGGATCGAACATTTGGAAAGAGATTTATTTCATGATGTAGACCACGGATAAGACATGATAGCAGAAATCTCAAGCTTTAAGGAAGCTGAGACGTGTAGTTGGAGCCGTGGGCTAAAGCTACTTTATGTTTTTAAAACACATGCTTTTCTCTGGACTCTTATTTAACTGATGTCGGTTGCAGCGGCCAATCATATTAGAGACCAGCCAACTACACAGGAGGTATGGTGCACAAGTGTATGCGCCGACATGAGTGCACTCTCTATTCCCTCATTCTAATAGTCGGCGACCGGAAAAAGACGGTTTGACGTGCTCTTCGAAGCACAGAGGGGTGTTCCAATTTTTCTAAAACGGTCACTTCAGTGGTAACATTGTTGAACCTCGCATATTTTTCGATCAGCTCGGTCACCTCTAAATCAGGAACCCCGATGACGTAAACATTGTAACCATAAAATACAAAATCATATGTAGATGTTCGGGCAGATGAAAGTTCCCCGACATATCACCGCAGTCAAACCTCAATCCACATCGTATCTCTAGTGTTGTCATAAGGCGTCGCTACGTAGTTATATATCACACTTACTCGGATAACACATAGAGTGTTAGACGAATTGTGAGAGAAAATGTTTTGAAACAAAACTCCTTTCCGTTTATTCAAGCGGGTTAAGGTTTTAGAGTTGAGTAGTACTTGTCACTAACTTTGTATATTTATGCAAATGTTGTATAACCTCTTCTCTGTCTGTCTTGTTTTGAAGGTTTTGCTTCATTGCTTTTTGCTTAAAATTCCTTATTAAGATACTTAATTACTGAGTAGCATATTGTTTATAATTACACATTTCTGGGACACGGGACTTTTTAGGCTGTGACCCAAAAAGGTTGAGTTTTTATTGCCAAGTTCTATTGTCGCTGGCTTCGCCTTCTGCAAGCTTGGCATTAAATGTAGATTTAATCTATTCCAAATTCAGTTAGACTTTTAAGAGTTGCATCTTATAACCAATGTAATTATTACGACTTATAACTTTAGTTACGAGCCGTAATCCGACACACTGGTCGATCGGTGAAGATTGGCGAACGTTACAAATCTTCGTCTTTTTAGCACTATAAGTAGGTTGTGGCAGTTTTCTCTCGACATTTTTAGACTGCTAATCTTAAAATGTTCTAAAAAAAATATTGTTGTGTAATTAACGTATATGTGAACTCATGAAATATTAGAGAGTCATAAAATATATTGCATTAGCTGTCCCGCGCAACTTCGTCTGCGTAAATTTTCCCCGTTTTTGCAACATTTCTCATTGCTGCTCCGCTTCTATTGGTTGTAGTGTGATGTAATATAGCTTATAGCCTTCCTCGATAAATGGGTTATCCAACAGTGAAAAAAATAATAATTCGGACCCGTAGTTCCTGAGATTACCGCGTTCAAACAAACAAATAAACAAACTCTTCAGCTTTATATATTATAGCTGTCCCGCGCAACTTCGTATGCGTAAATTTTCCCCGTTTTTGCAACATTTCACGTTGCTACTCCGCTCCTATTAGTTGTAGCGCGATGTTATATAGCATATAGCCTTCCTCGATAAATGGGCTATCCAACAAAAAAATAATTTTTCAAACCGGATCAGTAGTTCCTGAGATTAGCGCGTTTAAACAAACAAACAAACAAACAAAGCAAACAAACAAACTCTTCCGCTTTATAATATTAGTATAGATTAGTATAGATATAATTTTGATGTTTTTTCAAAAGAAGTTGATTTTACTTCAAAATAATAGGGCATTACCATGTTGAAAGCCTCCTATCCTTCTACTTCATGTAGAATTTTTTACTCTGGGTGGTAAGTGTCTTTAATGCTACTTGCAAACAGGCCCTCTTTTTGCTGTAAATTTAATGTATTTTTGTGTCGGTTTTTATCGCACAAACACAAGCCGTTACTAATTTGTGTTTGACTTGTTTTTTGGTTTTAGATCATATCCACCTATGTGATGTCCCTCTGCTGGGCACGGGTCTCCCCAGTAGAATCTACTCATTATAGACTCTGGGGGAAATTGCCCTAATTGCAGTAAGGCTTTAAAATCCGCAGAAGACGCTGCTGCCCGTCCTCCGGTTCTAGATATTTTGATAAAAAATCGTTCAGACGAGTGCTCACATTAACATTCTCTATTTTTATAGGTGATTGATTGTTAGTAGTTGAAAATTCAAAAATCTTTTCCTATTCGGCGTCAACATCACAAAAGAAAGCTAAGTTTGAGTTATGTGAATTTGGGGTTGGGCGTCGCTGAATGAATAAGCGAGTAAGGCGGGAACTCGTGACTTTTCATGTAGTTATGAACCTACCTATCTCTAAGTATCAATAGAAACGATTCGTTAAATAAGTTGCTAAGTGTAAAACTTCTGAATATCTCAACCAATTCACATTTAGGTAGTCCTAAATATTAAATGCGTGCCCGACTATCATTAGACATACGAAACATTATTGTGCAAAAATCAAGTTGAAAAATGAGCACCGTTTTGGTGTAAAACACAAAAGGGTATCTTTTCATTCCGGTCCAGACAAGCTGACACCTTTATAAAAGTAAAAAATAACAATACCTAGTGAAGGTAATATTCGGCCCTTATCCACCCAGTGTTGAGTAAAAGCCTACCTCTCTTTATGCTACGTTTTTGTTGCCTACCTTCAGATATTATGATGATTTCGTCGAGGTCGCCTATTCAATTTAGACGTTTATAATAGGTTAGATAAAGTGTGATAACTTTACACTACATACATACATACATCATGATATTCAATACGTTCCAAAGCTGCTTAAACATTATAATGTGGTAATTTTATTTGGGAAATGACTTCTGATTATTTATTTATTAATTAGGTTAACTAACAGTTACACATTAGAAAAATAAAAAGTACTGGGTGGCGCAAAAGTAAAGACCCTATTTGGTTCAGCTATAACATTTTTTCTAAATTAGAAAACTAGAATTAGATTTTTTTAAATGTATATTTGTGCCATTAAATTTCGTACCATTAGGATTTAAAGATGATGTCTTTTAAATGGTGACCTCCAGAGTTGATACACATTTGAGCCCTATTTATGACATTTTGCATAACTTGCCGTAACACTTCCTGCGATATGTTCGTTATTTCTTGACGAATGTTTTCTTTTAGAGCTGCGAGAGTCTGTGGCTTGTTCACATACACCCGAGATTTCAAAAAACCCCAAAGAAAGAAGTCTGGACTGGTCAGATCGGGTGATCTTGCAAGGCAAATCGCCAAAACGAGAGATAACTCGGCCTGGAAAAGCGTCCCTCACTAAGTCCATAGTGTCGCGCGCTGTGTGTGCCGTAGCGCCGTCTTGTTGAAACCAGATGTGCTCCAGCCCCAATTCGTCCAAATTGGGTATCAAAAACTCACGTAACATGGTTCTGTAGCGTTCTCCAGTGACAGTTATCGCATTGCCTCCAGCGTCTTCGAAAAAATAGGGTCCGATCACTCTGTCAACACAGATGCCACACCATACAGTAACTTTTAGTGGGTGTAGAGGTGTTTCTTGAATAATGCGCGGATTTATCAGTGCCCCAGAACCGAGTATTCTGCTTATTGACATGCCCTGAGAGATGGAAATGCGCTTCGTCACTCATAACCAATTTTGAAGGAAAATCATCCTCTTCAAGGTTGAGGTTTATGACGCGCTGGCAGTAATCTAGACGAGCTCGGTGGTCAGCAGGCAGCAGCTGATGAGTCATTTGAGTTTTATACGGGAACATCTTTAAGTCTTTCACCAAAATACGCTGCAGGGTCCGTCTGGAAATGCCCAATTGCGTGGCACGTCGCCTCGTTGATGTTTCTGGACACTCTTCCACATCTTCGCGCACAGCATCGATATTTTCAGCTGAACGGCCTGTTCTTGGTCTCCCAGACTTAGGTCTATCCAATGTTGAGCCAGTTGCTTCAAGGCGTGTGGCAAAGCGTCGAATTGTGCGACCAATCGGTGCCGGACGGTGGGGAAATCGTCGACGAAATTCACGTTGTGTTCTTATCACTGATGAATTATTCCGTAAGAACATTGACACAATTATTCCACGTTCTTGGGGAGTAAAACGGTCCATGTTTATTTTCAGTGTATTTTACATTTGTTCACTACACAATTTTCAACAACAGAATGACAGAAAATGTCATATAAAAAAAAAAAAAGTATTTTCTTTAGTGCCACTACTTTTGCGCCACCCAGTATGAATAATAAAAAAAAACTTGAGAGATGTCAAGGGATACCCTGATGGAACGAAGTTCTTATCTTATTTTTTTTTATAATCTTCGCAAAACCACGCTGTTCAATGCGAAATAGAAAGACGAAACGAAAATAACTTACAAAAAGACAATTGTATACCGAAGGCTCGAACCCACAACTACACAATTGTCACCAATACTGTGTACCGAATTTATGCCTCTAGACCAAATCGACAGGTGACTTCTTCGTCAAATTAGATGTTCATATCTTACGCGCACGCCGCATGGCTTGTGTGTGTCAAAAAGTGTCGTTAAAACTTTTCGTGACATTTTTTCCGTCTAGCCCCCTTTCACAACATGCGATAACGAACTTCGTTCGACGTTTCGACCGCATTGCAACGGCCGTGGTCACAAGTAGACTGCCGGGCAATAAACAAAGGTATTTAGCCTTACAATAAAATATTTACGCGATTAAGACCCGTAGCTTATAAAATTCTATAATGTGTACAAATCGCGAAAGTTCACGAACATATTTCGTAAAGCAACGTCTAATTCACCAAAAGGATAACCATAAACAAATTTATTAAAGCTGTAGATCATAGACATATTAAATTGAATAGCAATATATTACATAGTTATCTTTAGAGATTATTTCGTAGGTAGGTATTAAAGGCGGGCAAGGGTCAATGTCGCCCTACGGACCTTCGGCTTAGGCTTCCTTTGGCGAGTATTCAATTACGTGTTGAAACAAATTGTTAGCATGAAGTTTCTTAGTGATAAAGAAGCCTGATACTCCCTCGACTTGTTACAGAGTATAGTCGTTAATTACTTTCGCCTTTTCAGAGTTCCGTAATTGAGTTCTTTTTAGTTTTAGTAGTAGTTTGTATTGGTGTTATTCGCGACGGTATTAAGTGAATGCGTAGTGTTTTACATTATTTGCTCATTAGAAAAGTGATCTACGAAACTGTGCCTTATGGGTCCATTTGACATCTATACTAATATTATAAAGCGAAAGAGTTTGTTTGTTTGTTTAAACGCGCTAATCTCAGGAACTACTGGTCCGATTTGAAAAAATTTTTTTTTGTTGGATAGCCCATTTATCGAGGAAGGCTATAGGCTATATAACATCACGCTACGACTAATAGGAGCGGAGCAGCAATGAGAAATGTTTCAAAAACGGGGAAAATTTACGCAGACGAAGTTGAGCGGGACAGCTAGTAATAAATAAATAGCTTTGGGAAAAACAATTGAAGATCGGAGGTGCGACACGATATTTTTTTTTTTAATGGTAACGGTGAAGGCAGACTTTAACTTTTTATTTTTTTTTTCAATCACAAGTAAGAACGTTTTTGCGATGGTTGTATTGAAAGAATGGATTATGAAGCGGTTAAAAACCTCATTGGCTGGAATACAGACAGGTTTTTCTCTCTGAGAACAGGCATGGGTTGAAAAGTATGAACTAGTAGACTGTTGTATTATCTGAATCATAAATAAAGCTTTTTATATCGGAACTTTTTGGATAGAAAAGATTTTTATGCCTAGTTTGTTTCCCAATAACAAAGAACATCAACATCCTAATTAAGATATTTTAAAGCCCTTTTTCTCCCTAAATATTTTTTAGTTTAGTAATTGTTTTTATTGAAACTTTTTTGTTTTGGATACAGAGAAACAAAGCTGTTGTTACAAGGAAGGTGAATATCAAGTAAGAAATATAAAATATCCTGGAAGTTATTGTTTTTGTTTAATAATAACTTTCAAAGAAACTCTTAAGTAAAGAACGAACCTCAAAATTTCTATCGCCCAATTACTTATAAAAACTTTTACCACAAAATACCGAGAGTACAGAAGTTTACCTTCATACAAGGAGGGCAACGCTAACGATGCAGCTGATGAACTTGCCAGGAGGAGTTCGAACACAAAAGCCTTCAGACCCGAACTCATTGTGCCCATTCCTTTCAATCAGTTATGGAGTGACCCTTTTTATAGTAATTTGTAAAAAATGGAAATACAGTTTTTACGATTCTTTTACGCAAACAATGCCTGTGTTAGAAGACACCGCTCTTCCGTAGTATATTTGATACATATTTTGTGTGTAGGTATATGGGTCTGTTTAAAAGACCATGTGAGAATTACTTTCTGTACTCTTGGCGTTTTGTGATTTTACGATTTACCAAGGACCATCAAATTTGTTGGCACGGAACCATTTTAAGTGGTAGCGCCCGCACTTGACTAGATTTTAATTTTTCTTCAACGACGCTGACTTTAATTTTGCTCGTTTGCGCCACGGCAAACAGTTTTAATATTTTTTATATCCGTCTGAAAGTTTTGATACTTACCTACTGAAAACTTAGACATCTGTTTTTTACTTTATGGAATAAGAAATAAAAATTACCGTCGTTCTCATATTTTATTACTTAAGAAGGTGAATGTGAAGAAAATGGGCCCTTCTCTTGAGCATCAAGGGAAAGAAAAATTTGAGGTCTAGTAACATCTAGACAGGTGGTTCGATTCCGGCCCAGGTTTGGCTACGGAAGTCTCGGGTTCGATTCCTGGGTCTAGACTTCAATTATTTCTATCTTTCAAAAATGCAATTGTTGTAGGTATTTATAAAGTGAGATTTTTTTTTAAAGTAAGATAACTAGCAATGTGGGATTGAGTCCCACATTACTAGCAATCTTGTTAACCCCTCCAGCTAAGCTCAAAGGCTTGTGTTAGGAGTAGGTTCACGTCAGTAGTATAATGGGTAGGATTCGAACCCGCGAAGCTCACGATTGCGAGACCGATGCCTTAGCCATTAGGCTACCGCGCCGCTTATAAATTAAACAAATATGTTCTCTCATACAAACCTTTTTGAATTAGCCAAAATTGTGCAGCCTGTTTTGAAGTTATGCGCTTACATATATTGAAGTTTGATGGATAGGGACGACTTGGCCCTCATTAACAGAGACGCGAGTCGTCGCGCGTGACGTTGGGCGGCGCGACCCGCACTGAATTCAAACAAGTAGTCTTGTAAGTATGAGTGAGTTAACGAAAAAGCGATTGTACAAGCGTTTGTTTGAAATGGAGCGTTTTTAACGGCGGCACTTCTTAATGAAGCGATGCCCGCGTCGAAACCTTCTGCCAGTCTTATTTGGAAATCCAGAAACCCAGACTCAACTATTTTTTGAAGGAAATTCTATGTTTAAAAGAGAATAATTTAATACCATTTCATACTATAATATAGTTAAAAAGTGAGAGTTAAGAAGTGAAAAGCCTAAGGTAAGTTCAGTTGGCTGCTGGAAGATAAATAATTGTATTGTAGGACTTGCCAAAACATTGGTCGTAGACAGTTGCTTTTAGCATTTTGAAAGGTCATGAAAATAATGCAATATTTTCATAACTGCGTAACTTAAAATTTATATTTTTTTACTGAAGTAACCTGTGTGATTAAAAAACCGTAGAAACGCAATATATACTCATACCATATTATATTTCCTCTTACTGATATTTACCTTAATTCATTAAAGCACTAGTCTGTTCACAATCACACCTTCTCGTAAATAAAAAAATAAGTATATCAGTAAATCTTCTGAAACCTTTTTACTTCTCTGTCCGTCTCACAGCTCAGGCATTATATACATTCTTCTTTCCCAGCGCAGGCTTTTCGTCTTTGGAATGTGTTTCCTGTTCAGATTGTCCACCAGCTGTTTCGTATACAAAAATAAAGTACGTCATCTTTATAGATGTCCGTCATCTCGGTATGATATACATATATAATGTTTAAATAGGTAATTATATATTTATTAGTATTATTTTGTATGTTAACAATTTCAAAGTTATTTATTCACTTAGGATGCAAAACAACACTTGTGATACGTCGGGTTTCTACATGTAGGTACATGTTATGCCAAGTTTGCAAAGAAAAGGTGAAGCCGGAGAAAAGAACTTGGCAATAAAAACTCGCGGCCACTTTTTTCAAATTGCCAATTTTAAAATGATTGATTGTTTATAAACTTGATATGGGGGTAAGGATTATTATATTGTTTATTATATTATATGATATTTATTCCTTATTATGTATATGTTTTGTGTTTATTTAGATTATACTTTGTTTAAATGTAATAATTTAAATAAAATGCACCTGCTCCCCTCTTCTCGTCACCACCCAAAGATTGACTGGTAGAGAATGCCTACCATAGTAAAGTATACATACACGAACATAGTATATAGCTAAGTACCTACGTATACATAAGTATGAATAGGGTAGCACTGAAGATATTCACATCGCAATATAGGCTTGTATTAACACATCGGTTATGTATGAAAAGATTGCTAAATAGATAAGCCTGAGGAAATGAGATTCACAGAAATGGGAAGATAAATACTGTAAGAGATATATATTAATAACTATGAAAATGTACAGAATATTGATGACTGCCTTTGTGGCGCGGTGGGAGTGTATCCGACTGCTACGCAAGAGGTCGTAGGTTCGATCCCCACCCAGGACAAAACTTTGTGTGATGATCACGATGATTTATTCTGTGTCCCAGACACAGAATAAACCATCGTGCTCATCGTGTTATTTATCTATAATATGTATGTATTTAAAAATATATAAGCACGTTTATCAGTTGTCTGGTTTCCATAGTACTAGCTCTACTTAGTTTGGGATCAACTAGCGTTGTGTGAGTCGTGCCAAGATATTATATTATCACTATCACTACATAGTATAAAAGAAAGTCGCTTTCTCTGTCCCTATATCCCTATGTATGCTTAAAGCTTTAAAATTACGCAACGGATTTTGATGCTGTTTTTTTTAATAGATAGGGAGATTGAAGAGGAAGGTTTATATGTATAATAACATCCATTAAATAGTGGAGAAATAAGGAACGGAGCAGCAATAAGAAATGTTGCAAAAACGGGTAAAATTTACGCAAATGAAGTTGCGCGGGTCAGCAAGTTTATAATATTTTTTTAGGAAGATGGTCGCAAACTAAGCAATCTAAAAAAAAGACTCTCAAATGAAGTGGTCGAAACTTTGTCTGTATATCACGTCTCTCAAAAACTTCCCTGTTTAATATACGATCATATTTATGGAGATACATAAGTATATTGTGCTTACTCACATAACAGCCATAAATCTCCTAAGACACGTCCCCCTTTCAAGTGTGATTTAACACCACGTCGGTATGCGGTTTCGGAACGAACCTCACTCCGTTTCTCACTTTGCGCACAAATATATTACATAGGTACAAAAGGTCTACTCACAGCTGAACAAAAAATGCATAGGTACATAGACGCGCACGTACGACGATCTCAATGTGTCAATTGACGCAACAAACAATCAATTTATCTTATTTTTGTTGATCATACGCCATACACAACGATGTACAACACACCCTGAAATACACATACTCGTACCAACTAAATTGCTCGCAGTTGCTTTTTTTATTACTATTTTCATTTCTTTTTTTTATTATTTTATTATTACATTTTTGTCTTTTCTAATTATAGCTAAATAAGACTGCGTTTGTGGGAAGGAACTGTCTCCAGAGATACGAGTTTATAACATAATTCATGAAGTAGGGATTCTATGTAAAAGTGTAACCAAAGAGTGAATAAAGATTATTATTATTATATATGTTTTACTAAATATTTTTCGACGTAGATCTGTACGTACGCGTTTATAGGTACGTAGGTACAGTACGCTCGTTGTAGAAGCCGGCCATCTGTATCTACGTATTCTGTTTTGCGTATCGTCCCCTTGTTTGAGAACTTATACTGATTAGACATGAACGTTTTCGAACGTGATCGATGGAACATTTTGTTATTCTCGTTTTATGCAAGTAGGTACCTTATATTATTACTTGACATTGTTGGTAATGGGTCAATATTATCGTTACCGAAACCTGTGACGTCATATTACATTTTTTACAGAATGAGAGTGACGATCATCTTTGTTATAATATGGTGAGGAAGCCTCCGTCATCAACTTTTCAAGTGAAGAACTTCCCTTCCCTCCTGCTCCGTCCATGGGGGTATTTGCATATAATCGCGAAAAAAAAGTCTATGTCCTTATCAATTTTTTTTTGCCCTTGATACTGAACATCAAAATCATCGGCCTAGTAGTTACAGAGTTTATATTCTACATCTAAACTTATTTTACTTCTACTAATTAGTATAGATAATCGAGATATTTTACTACATTATGTTTCTATATTTTTTTTTTAAAGACGACTCCCGCCTATGTTGCGGGGGACTTTACAAACATACAAGTCACGGACACAAAGTACACCAAGACCCGGAACAACAATTTGTGGATCACACAAAGTGGTTGTCCCGCGTGGGAATCGAACCAACGACCTCTTGCGTAGCAGTCAGATACAATCCCACCGCGCTACAGAGGCAGTCAAAACTACTACAATGAAATATATATACACTTGAAAAAATACAAGTTTAAAAAGTGCACCAGTAAAACAGCGTATACATATATAATGTATCCAAGAACATCTAAAATAAGTTACAAGAAAACCGTCAAAAGCACCCACCAGTTGTTTGTCATCTAGTTTTGGATAACTTGTTATAAATCTGTTGAGGATATTTAACACAACTTTGATGAGCACAAAAGTTTCTTAATTACAAAAGCTGTAATGAGTTTCGGGGAACGCAATAAAAATATTAAACGATACCTTTACTCTGGAGAAAATAAATGAGGGAATCACGGAGATACAGTCGGTGTCGCTCCGTTCGTAATTTATTTGGGGTGCGTACATGTCCTTTCAGTATATTCCTATCTACTTACCTACATCTACGTTCATTTCTTTTTATCTCGAGTTCATGTACTCTCCATCCCTTTGAGGTTTATTTCTTTCAAGAAAATCGGTATATAACTAAAGACTATGTCGCCTAGACTGCTTTACAACGTAATAAGACTTTTTCCAGAGAATTTCTTTATTATTGAACTATCTCTGGCAAGCAGCTTCGCCCAGCAGTGCCAATCTTTAAAAATAAGACATCATTCCATAAACTTTTTTATTATTTTCTTTTACAATAGCAAAAGTATACAATAGCAAAGTTTGCCAAAGCCTTATAAGCCAACAAAAAGTAAATACAAGTGGAATTTTATTTTTAAATTCGTTTGAGATAACTCACAACATTTTTGCATCGCGTTTCTGTCCCGGAAAATATTTTACAAACAAGTACAAACAAGTTAGTTGTATACAATTGAACGTGTTTGTTATAAGAACGCTTTGAGTGTTAATATATATTTTATTAACATATGAATGAGCAATGTAAATAGGTACATAATCAAATGAATAAATGTTAGAATAAGAAACCGTATTGTTAATAAATTTCGGTTTTCTATTACAGTTATAGGTTCGAATTGATGTCATAACCGATAACTGCTAAAAGCCTTAACCGTATCATTTTTGGGACCTAGATACATAAGTAAGTCCTAAATTGTTACTTTCAATGTTACATAAAATATTTAGGTAGACAAAATATCAAATAAAGAATAAATAAAGTGAACAGAAATTGAATCTGGCATGTCACAATAGCATTTCCAGACCCAAATGGGTCCTTATGATGACAGAATTTACTTGACTACTATTTTAACGCAAAGATAAGAAAGATTTGCTTAAAACTAGGGAACGTAATAGGAGCTTTTGCCTTCTACAGAAGTAAACGAAACTAAATGAACTTCTAGCCCTTAACTTGAGTAGTGTCAGCTACAAGAAATGATAGGCGATTTGGGATATTGAGTATTTTCCGAAGGATTTATCGTGACTGGGGTTCGGTCTAGGCATTTGCCGATAAAGCTTTATGATTATAGAGCTGACGTGACGACAATAATAGTCATAGAATGAACGCGTCACAACACGGCAACGTAACCAAAGCGTAAGTTAGTACACAATATTGCAATAACAAGGGCATAACCTACTTGCAACTATGTAGCAGTTGTGCTAAAAGAAATGCGTTCTTTCATACTTTGTATTTAAATCGTGCCGCATTGCATTTGTAGCTTAGATTCTTAAGAAGAGTTAGTTTGACTGGAACAAGACATTATTTAATAAAAAAGATTCTGGGTGCGCCCATGATGGTAGCAATAACGAGCATCAAAGCAGGCAGAGTCTAGATCGTAATCTAGTAATTGTTTTTAAACTTTCATGATGTTTACACATATTAGATTATTATCGGGATTTACTCGCGTGAAATATTATAAATTAAAGGTATCATACCTTTAAATTTAACGCGATTAAGTCCCGATAATAGACATATTTACCCGTTTAGATTTAGACATAATTACATTAAAATTTAATAAATGTATAAGTAAATAAATCATATTTATTTCTCGCAGATCCATAACATTTACAATTACCTTAATCTAAACTTAATACTAGATCATCTTAGGAAACTGCGACAGATAGGCCCACCCTCAGCGTATGGCTGTGTTGCAGCGAACCACATCACAGCGCTGATTTTCAGTGTGAACCTTAGGGGGTCGCACGGACAGGTTAAGTTACCCTTTTGTCAAATCTTTTACAAAAAATAAAAATCAAACTAAAATTAACAACTAATTAACCAACTAAATAGGCTAACGAAAACAAAAAACCTATACCTAAATTATGTACACTTACACCTAGGCATAGTCACTTAGTGACTATGCATACCTAATTATAACTATACCCTGCGCTGACTGCATTCCACATTACGTGTGTATGTCACTGAACTCCTAATCGGCTGGATTTTTTTTGTGTGTGTTCCGATGGATTCGATAGTGGTTTAGATTCACAATTGAAACCGATTCACAAAAATAAAATAGGCGGTACGAAGTTCGCCGGGACTGCTAGTATATTTATAAATTACTAAATGTTATTTTTTAGAGCTAAGCATATTGTGTAACTGTTTGTTTTATCGAATAAAAAAAAAAATCTAATATAGCCGTAAAAAGTTGTATTGTATTATCACACCTGACTTAACTGTCCAACAAATCATTTAACAAGTTACCTGTTAAACTTGAAACTAGAATTGGTCGTCTAATCCGTGTGAATAGTTGTATAATTAACTAAGTTAGTTTATGAGTACATAATGTTGTTTAATAGTTATGGATCCTAACTAAGTTTGGCACTTTGGCCCGTAAGGTGAGAAGTTACGAACAAGTTTGCATTGCATACTCGATCATTGCATACTGTGCTTCTATTCATGAAAAAGTTCCGTAAATAGACTTAGGTATATGACTTTGCTTGTCTTGAAATTCGCTCGGGTTTTAGAGTATTTTATAAATTTTATTAGCTCGTGCAGCGGTGTTTGACGTCAGAGTAGAGGAGAAAGTCAACTCTATGTAGTATATTGTACGCTATTTAGTAACAAATTATTACTGGATAGGATGTCCAATAACGCCTAATGTCCATTTTTAGTAGATGTAGACGTGAAAATAATTAACGAATTCTGACAGTTATCAAAATACTACAAAATAATAATTAGCAGGCAATAATTGAAGCGGTGGTAGCCTAATGGCTAAGGCATCGGACTCGCAATCGTGAAGGCGTGGGTTCGAATACTGCCCATTATACTACCGGCGTGAACCCACTCCTAACACAAGCCATTAAACTTAGCTGGAGGGGTTAACAGGATTGCTAGTAATGTGGGACCACAGTCCCACATTGCTAGTTATCTTTATAAAAAAAAAAACAAAAAAAAAAAATCAAGCAAACCATTCGATATCGCTTAAAATTTCATAACATAGACAGAATCAACTAGTGATTGTAAAAGTTATCGATTATAAAAGTATTATTCGTACCGTATTGATTTTATTGAAAAGTCTTTCTACATACTACTTTTTGACGTGATAACGTCTTATAAATCGATGACCAGCTGCACTCAGGAAAAAGTGTCACGTTACGCTCACGTTCCGCCTGCTGATAGGCTGAAGTATTGTGGCCATCGGGCGCATTCGCCTGGGTCCACTAAAGCTGTCACAGCACGGTTGTTTATTACAATGTCATAAATGTTTTGGCGATTGCAGAGACATACGATACTATATATTGCAAATAAGAAAAAGGTGTCACAGGCATGGTTGTTTATTCAATGTCATCATTATTTTCTTATGACTTTATCACATAAAAATATCGTAATAATCGTACCAACTTTAAGGATAACCATTTTTTTTTCTAGTTTTTTGTTTCATCTTTTAATATAAGTTTCACGTAGAAAAATAGCGCCATCTTGCTGTAATCAACAATTCGTCTGCTAAATTAATTATTTAAGGCCTAATCGTATGAAGAAAACCCAGTCCCGGTAGTGAGAATAAACATTTTACTGATGAGTTTTTAATTTCACGGCTGAGGTGTGAAACTGATTGCATTTTACATTTTTCTTCGAGCGTATTGCTATCACGAAATAGATCTTTAGATATATTATTTACGATCTAGAATTCTGAAATACATACGGAACGGTAGGCTCCGTCTAACTTTCACGATTCAACTAGAAGCACGAAGTTGGAGTAGTCAGCTTCCGTTCCTTTAAATTCCTGACAGCGCGTCGTGAGTGCTGTACTAATTGGTATTGACAGTACAACTTTCGTCAATCGCTTTATCGTATTCCAGCGGCTTACATCCTACTGAATAAAAGATTAAGTTGACATTACAAGTTTGTCTTTCGAATTTGGTCACGAAGGGTTAGTTCTTCACTTGTTGAACGTTATTTTTCGCGCCTCAGTTGGGAATTTGTCCCTCCTCTCTCTCCCCACCCCTGCCCCCCACCGCTTGAGCCTAATTTGCAATTCCAGCCGCAGGCACCTCAGTATTCACACAACTGTTTGCCGTAGACTTAAATGAAGTTCTCTTTGGCAACATTTAAGAAAATGCTAATTGCTTTTGTTTGTATATAACTATTAAACGCTGATGTGTTCAAGTAAATTGAACAGGTTCTTAGAACTCATAGTGTTTGATCTTAAAGTGTTGTTATTATGACAGAGGGCGCACTGTTTGCGCACTTCTGTCATGGACATACCTATTACGATGTCATATCTAATATATAAAATTCTCGTGTCACAGTTTTCGTTGCCATACTCCTCCGAAACGGCTCGACCGATTTTGATGAAATTTTGTGTGCATATTGGGTAGGTCTGAGAATCGGACAACATCTATTTTTCATCCCCCTAAGAGTTTGTTTGTTTGTTTGAACGCGATAATCTCAGGAACAACTGGGCCGCATTGAAAAAATATTTTATTGTTGGATAGCCCATTTATCGAGGAAGGCTATAGGTTATAACACCACGCTACGACCAATAGGAGCGGAGCAGCAATGAAAAATGTTGTAAAAAAAAAGGGAAAATTTACGCAGACGAAGTTGCGCGGGTCAGCTAGTGTTTTTATAGTTTTCAAACTTTTGCGATTTTTATACATATTAGATATATTTTTAAACTTAATCGCGTGAATTATTTAAAGGTACGAACCTTTTATTTACTCGACGTTTCGATCGAATTGCGCCGATCGTGGTCACGGGTCGACTGTGACCACGATCAGTCGATTTCCCGAAATATATCTAATATGTCATATGTTTTATCATCAAAAATACGAAATTTGGTAGGCTTCCTTGCGGTGAATGCTGGCTTTATTTTGCGAATACAGTTAAAAGGTTGTATATATCTAACCGTTTTAAGGATAATCTTTCTTTACTTTTTGCTTAGCACTTTTTACGAGTTAGTAGTCCGACCTTTTGCCCAATACGGGTGTTCAACATTCATTGTGGATACGTTTTATTTTAAAGAAATATGGAGACCTGTAAAAAAAATAAACGGTACCTACCTATCTAAGCAAACAATCGCAAATTCGTCTCTTTTTAACAAAGATTATATTGAATCTGAATAAACATTTTATCTTCAGTCGTTCAGTCTTTTGTAAAAACGTGACCTTTTGCTATCACGTTTATCTATGCGAAGAAAAACGATTAAATGTTAAATCCCACGCCTACAAAATGTAAAGTCATTATTAAGTTCAAATAGCCGTGAATGTACTGATAAAATCTTTTGTGTACTCTAAGATTTTATGTGTATCGGCAGAAATCTTCAAGTCTCAAAGCTGACGCGGATTTATCTCAGGAATATCTACTTAAGCAGCGATTTGCAATATCATTAAAACTTGTTACGGGTGCCGCAGAGATAAAAAATGGAGGCAGTCGATTTTTAAAATTAAATGTTGATATAATAAATAACGTCCCCTAGCTGATTTCAGTTACAACGACCGATTATTGTTATCAGTGACTGGCCAACTATGCAGAATATATGCAAAAGTGCACACTCGATTGTGTCACTTTCTTTCATTGAGATGGAAATTCGATACGACCAAAGAAAGAATAGACGCAGGTCTGACGGCTTAAGGAGCTCTCCGAGGCAGGGAGGACAATTTTCAAAAACGGTCACCAATCTGTGGATGAATGAGTTGCTTAACCTCGTTAATATGCTCAGAGACCACTGAGTCACGAACCCAGTAATATTGACATAATTACTGACCTCTTATATTATTAGTAAGTACGCTAGTAACGCTGCCGCCGACAATAATAAGACTTATAAATATTAAAAAAAAAAACAAATAGAAGTCTATACTAGTGTAACAAGGTATAAAGACAACTCTCGCAGTTTGATAAAATACCTGTGTCGCGGGCCACTTTACAAACATACAAATCACGGACATAAAGTACACCTAGACTCGGAACAAGTATTTGTGGATCACACAAATACCTGTATGAAAATTTAACCCACGGCCTCTTGCGTAGCATTCGGACACACTCCCACCGCGCCACGGAGGCAGTCACATGTGTCAAAAGTGTTTACAGGACGGTCATTCGATTCTGCATTTCAAAATTGCTGTTACTCTGTACAGTCCTGCGTACTAGAACTATACAGATCAATTTCGAGAAAGTATTTGCTGCAAGGAAAGAGTATAAAACCAAACGTCGCGTTGTGTGTGGGAGCCGTGAACGCAAGTGTTTTTATTACGATTGGCCAATTATGTTTTAAGTAATAAGGTGTAGATAGGTAACTTAAAGAACATTCGATCTTTAAAAACGGCAAACTAATGCACACATAGATAACCTACATATTGCAAGTCACACACAGAACAGTGATACCTACTAGAGATGTCACACTATTATAAAATAAACCGGACAAGAGCATGTGGGACCATGCTCAGAGTATGGTACCACAGCCTCTAATAATTGCATCAGTCGAAGAGCGTATGTTCATGGCACTTACGCCCTATTGTTGAGAAATTCAGTTTTTCAGCAATAACTCAATAATGGTATATCTGATCATGTCAAAAATAATTTAAGTTTGAAGTATTTATTCAGCGCTACCTTTGGCCTTTTTTCTTCTTTTTTTTTTCATATTTATTGGTCAGACGGTTCAAAAGTTAAGGGAGTGAACTCAATTTTTAGCAACTTTCGGATCGATTATTTCCAAAGATATTCACTCAAAGAAAAAAAAAAATTAGAAACATCAAAATGTTTCTAAAAGACCTGCCGAATGATGTGCCACGCGTTGATGTTTAATGGAAAAAAAAAAAACTTCTGTTACATGTATGCCCCCCCCTAAGAATATGCCCCCCCCCCCCTATTTATTTTTATTATTTAGCTTTCAAACTAAGTAGCGGCTACTACAAGACACCTTCTCACCGGCTACTACAAGACAATTTTCATCTATTTTCATTGAGTAGTCTTTGAGTAAAATGCCTGTGACATACGGACAGACAGACAGACGAACAAGATGAAACTATAAGGGTTCCGTTTTTGCCATGTAAGCTACGGAACTCTAAAAATAGTCGTACAAGTTCGAAAGCATGTCTTAATTATCACAAGTGAAAAAGAGAAAAAAGTAATCCACTGCTTTCATCTGTCTGTTAACGTCGTAATTTTAAAACTAAGTCATTTGTATAAATTTTAGAGTGCCGCTTTCTGAGCGCTTGTAACCTATCTACACCTTTATACTTGAAACATAATTGCTTTTGTCTATAAGAAATCTGATATTATCAGACCACAGATTTTGCGTCAATCATTAAAATATTATAGGTACTTTCACGCCAAATTACCTAAGTAGGTATACCGCAATAAAACAGAGCAAAATATTGGCTATGACTCGTACTCATAAACATTTTATTGGGAAATGTAACAAAGAAAATTTGGTCAGGAGTACGTCCAACGCGCTTTATTACAAATTTCTTGGTATTCATTTTTGTTGAGCCTTTTGAAATGGACAGATAAGGTTATCCATCATATCGAAATAATTGATTGATGTTTTTATTATAAGTTAGCTCATAAATATGTCTGAATCTCAAGGAACCCTAAAAGAAAAATACAAAATTGTTCATAAGCGTGAAAACGGTAGGCTCTTAGCAAAAATAAATCTTCATTTTTTTCTCGTTTTCGACACAAGTATTTTAATATATTGTGAAACCAGCGACACATAAAATTACACGTAATAAATGAGAAAAATAAATCTTTTGAAATTACCTTGAAATGTCTATTATTTTTGTTAGTCCTTACTTACGAGTACGTCAAATGATATTGTGGTAAAAAATATTAATAAAAATGTCACGCAGATATTAAATACGTTCTGGTTTCAATTCATAAATATTCTAATCCAATAACTTACCAATTACCCCTAATACGATGTTATCAATTTGGCTGAGTAAAATTTAATAACATTACTTCTCATACGTAAGTTTATCACGTAGAAGATTTATTTCTTTTCTACTACGATGATACACGTGTATTTGGAACTTTGTAATAAAAATCCCATCTGCTGATGACAATAACTGGAATGAACGTATACATTATTCGGTAACACGTCTCATCGAGATACGTTAAGTCTGAAAATATTTGTAAGAGAGAAAGTTTACGAAAACATACCGAACACTTATCCACTTATGGCACAAGGCAGGCGGGGCGCAGCAACAGGCTACCTACATGCCTATAGGCAGTATT
This sequence comes from Herminia tarsipennalis, assembly GCA_945859575.2. NCBI lineage: Eukaryota > Metazoa > Arthropoda > Insecta > Lepidoptera > Erebidae > Herminia > Herminia tarsipennalis. The sequence continues at coordinate 17,596,747 of OX243840.2, forward strand.
CTACAGAGCTACAGGTATCTCATCTCGAACACTTTCTTGTGTATCAACGCCTGCTGCGAAAACATTCAAGGTTTATATCATTTCTATTAATCGTAGTAGGTATAGTTAATGAATTAATTGAAAACAAGTTTCAATATAACAAGGCTTATGTATGCCGTTCGAAATGTAATTAAATTCACATTCTATCTTCATATCACGCGACGCAACGTTTCGTTTATTGCATATTGATTGGCTTAATGCTATCTTTTCAAACCAATCGATATCTACTGCACTAGAATTACAAATTTGTTTCGTCGTTGAAATCGCGTGAAATTGTAACAACATTTCGAAATAAACGTCTCTTTGTGTGATAAATGGTTTCAATTTGATATTAACGCTCAATTTATAGCGAGTTTAATGTGTCAAAGGGTATTCAATTTTAATTATAACATGTGATCTGTGATATATTTTTCAATAGACACGTCGACAAATTCTGTATGTAGCTGTGGTGTAGCGTGTTGAGCGAGTATCGGCCGGGCACAGGGCACAGGCATTCGTTCGCCGACCGCCATCGTCCGCGCACGTCGCGACACAGCCCACCTATCGCGCTTATCTGCATACGCATCAAACATTGTGGACCAAACGTAATACCTATTATGTGCTAAAGTGAATTGACAATTGCCAATATGAAGGGTCGACACCAATTTCGTCGCAGATTCAGTCTGCAACCATCGTTTATGAAAGAGGATCATGAGGAGGAGAGGAGACCTCACAGGTGATGACTGCACTTTATTATTATTTATAAGTATAACTTATTAATTAAATACAAGTTATAAATTAAACTCGTAGCAGTGTCTACGAAAACAATCTCGTCGCGTAGCACTCGTAGATGTTTTGTTTGGGTTGCGGCTTAAGCTTAAATAATACTGAAATTGAATTACGAGTAAGTTTCAGACGTTTACGAATGCTTCAGTGGATTTTCTTGGAGAAACTTTATTTTATATTCTACAGTACATATCGTGTGCGGCGATATTTCGCATGAGGTAATGTAATAAGGGTGTTTGCGTTTTCTTTGTATTGCTGATATAATATTAATAAAAGCAAATGTGCGTCGTGTATAGGTGGCACATTAATAACTTTCTTATCGTCTATCGTTCGCAAAATGCGTTACTTTCATACGCCAAGACAGGGGATGAGAGGAACTCGTTATCTCAGAAAAGGGAAGGCAATTTTCTGCAATTTACCTTCGTGCCGACTTCATCTCTTCAATGAATATTTCGATAAGATCACGGCGTGATACGATGGGATTTTTCTTCACACACCTTTTGTTGGACGGATATTTTGGACGATTATTGGATTTTTGCGATAAAAACACTATATAAGATAAACCCACGTATTTGCCATACGCTGGCGATAATGTAATATTTGGGTTTTAACTGAAAAACTAACGAAATAGAATTGGTTTTTAACTAAGAAACTTCTTACTTAATTATGATTAAAAATATTTGTTCAATCGTAATTAAGTAGTTTCTCAGTTTTGAATTTATTACCTAGCTGTTTTTCAACAGTTAAAAACAGATATGTAATAAATTGAAAACCTCAACCTATCAGATTAAAGGATTGACAGAAACTGTAATTACTGTTCAGTTGACAGGCGTCTATCACAATTAGTTTTCTCGACTCAACCAAAGTAAATACTATGCTTTTATCTTGTTTAAATGTTATACGTTTAATTTTAATTATTAATCGTTAAACGTTTTAACGGTGCCGGTATAATTGAAAATATAAACTTAATTCCTATTAGACGAAAGATAATTATCACACTCAATGTATAAAATAACATCATTCTAAGTATCTGTTATGATAAATGGTTTACATTACAAAACCAATTACAATGGCATATCCACAAACATATTACACCTGTTTGTTGCCCTTTGGCTGTCACTTAAACATAAGTCGTCGAAACGTAATGTAATAACAAATACGTTTACGTTAAAGCTTGTTACGCGTCGGTGTTATAGACGGACCGTCGACACCATTTATCTACGCTTTGGTGTAAGAGGCGGACCGTTGACACCATTTATCGAAGCAGTGCAGTTGCGGACCGGCACGAGGCGTCGAGTCAGCGCTACGTGATTTCCACATCCCGCCACTTCGATTTCGCAACCGTCTTTCCATAGTTGTAGTTTTAGATTTTAATAAAGAACGATTCATTCTTGGTACATACATCGACCATTTATCACTAGTTTTAGATTTTAGTTTAATGTAATTTATAATTAAATTTATTTAAGATGTATAGACTTTCTCTGCAACCTCCGGCTCCAGTTAACGTAATTGGCGCAGTCGGTAGGATATTCGCGGGCCGGTTCGCGATAATTAGGAATATCTCAAATCGATATCCGCGTTCGCGAGTCACCCGGGTGGTTTCCAAGCACCTTCAACGAATATCCGGATCTTCGGAAGCTGAAGCCAGAGGCGTATCCAGACATCGATACTGCAGAGGGGCCAACTATACACTTATTGAACCCAGACGGAACATCCGACCAGAAGAAGTAAGATGAACACCAGTGGTCTGGCAGCAATATTTGCCACTCCGCTTGACAAATAGTTGCTGTTCTTCGGGGGGAGGTGTTACGCGTCGGTGTTATAGACGGACCGTCGACACCATTTATCTACGCTTTGGTGTAAGAGGCGGACCGTTGACACCATTTATCGAAGCAGTGCAGTTGCGGACCGGCACGAGGCGTCGAGTCAGCGCTACGTGATTTCCACATCCCGCCACTTCGATTTCGCAACCGTCTTTCCATAGTTGTAGTTTTAGATTTTAATAAAGAACGATTCATTCTTGGTACATACATCGACCATTTATCACTAGTTTTAGATTTTAGTTTAATGTAATTTATAATTAAATTTATTTAAGATGTATAGACTTTCTCTGCAACCTCCGGCTCCAGTTAACGTAATTAGCTTCACCTAAATAATGTTGAGACTTGTATATATACAGAACGTTTATAAACAAAACTAACCAAAACAGCGGGTGTTACTAACGCTGATTATAGTAAGTAACGTTTAAATGAATACTTTCGCGATTTGTACACATTATGAAAATATATATTATGGGTCTTAATCGCGTGAATAATTTAAGGTAAAATACCTGGTTTATTGACCGACGTTTCGACCGTATTGCAACAGCCGTGGTCACGGGTAGATATTTATTTTATAACTATTATTGTAGAGGGCAAGGTGTTAAGGCCCTCCAAAACAAAGGAAGGATCCTCCGACCAGGCGAGGTGATCGTGCCTGACGGCTCGCGGCCCAACGGATAACGCTGGGGTTATATTATATTGTTATCAGCTGTGAAAACTTCTATATCGTGATTCAGTGATATGATCGTGAAAAAGAATAGGAATAATAACGTTTAAATTTACGCGTTGCATCAAATGTCAGTTTGTGACTACGGTCGGTGTAACCCGGTCGAAACATCAAGCATAAGGTAAATACTTTACCTAGGTTAAACGCTTTTTTTATTGATTTAAGTTTCGAGATGAGGGTATTACCTTGCGATATAGTTTTCTTTAGCTCCTGCAGACTTTGACCAAGCATATCGCCTCATCCATGATCTTATCAACCGCTTCTTTGGTTCGCCGCTCGCAAATCAGTTGTCAGAATTATTACACTTACCTACTTTTCTTCTACGAAAGACAACGCCGGCACAAGTGCTCAAACCCTGTATCGCATTAATATACATGCATAGTATTAACTGACTAACAATACGCCGATGATGGTATCGAGTCTAAAAGTTCATTTCCGTGCATCGCGACCGATGCGACAATAGTCAGAGTGCGCGCGCAGCCTACGTCAGTTGTCGGCCGCACGCGTCTGTTGCACACCTCGAAAACGGCGCCATACATTTTCATACTTTGAGTATTGTCGCATCGGCCGCGCGCGTCAGACGCTTGTCGTAAGCCGCGCGCGGCTCGCAATCGGCTGCGGTGCACGGAAATAAACCTTAAGTGTAACCAGACACGGAACCGTAATTTATGGATTTAAACTTAAATTATTTTAATCTGGCTGTGTGTGAATCGACACACAATATATGTCCTTGCACCTAAGTTTTAAAAAATAATAATGTAAGTCCTTTAGCGGAACCTGGCACCACATAGTACATAGTACATGTAAATTTGGCAAGGAGGATTCTTTTTATCGCGCTAAACGCCATTCACGCGGGCGGAGTCGCAGGGCGAAGGCATATTTAAAACCGGGCAAGTGCATGTCGGGCCACGCACAATGTAAGGTTCCGTAGTCCCCCCTATCTGAATAATGCGGCTTAAGAAGTGGGTTTTCTGATGTTGTTTTTTTTTATATATACTACTACCGTATTTTTTTTTACATACCCAACTATAACCATTTAGTTGGCAGGAAAATTTGGACTTTAAAGCTTAATATTTCACAAACGGATCCCTAAATCTCACAACCTAAACTTTTTTAAAAGACCTATCTAATGATACCCTACACGATGGGGGAATTTTGCTATTTTGGTTACAGAACCCTAAAAAAGTAAAAAGTAGATATATATATTATGCCTTTAGAGCACCTTACATACATATATATAAGGTGCAAAAAAGGTGTAAAAATGCAAATCCATTATTTCTACGAAACATTGCTTGGTTGCTAAGTACTAGAGCGGAGAATTGAAACAACTTTATGAAACAGTAAAAGCTTATTGCATCTATATTAAGTTAGCGACGCAATCTTATCATTCCTAGATTATTTGCTCAACAAGATTCTTTTCAATTTGCTCAGACGCCGCCTCAAAATAATCTACTACGCCTCAGGATAATTTGTTCATTTTGCAACTGATTTCAAAGCTACGGCAAAAAGTAATTTATTTTTAATAGTTTGTTTTTGTACATAAAAGCTACTGTGACCCGATCGCAACCTTTGACAATACAATACATGAGGCGTCAGCGGTTTGTACAAACTATTCGTTATGGATGAATAGAACGGGGCCCAAATTGCACCCCCTTCTGCACGCAAATAGCTTTGACATTCATGCAAAATTGACACATTTTCATACCACTCGCCCAAGGATACAATTATAGGTACTGAATAGACGTAGGTATGCATAATATGAAATGAAAGTAATAGAAACTTTTGGTTCTTGAAAAAAAATGTTACTTGTTACGTAGTAGAGTTAAAAAAACAATTATGAAAATATATATATTACGGGTCTTAACCGCGTGAATAATTTAAGGTAAAATACCTTGTTTATTGCCCGACGTTTCAACCGTATTGCAACGGCCGTGGTCACGGGTAGATTTTACCTTAAATTATTCACGCGGTTAAAAATCGCGAAAGTTTATCAACATTAAAAAAAAACAAGTTTACATTTTAAATAACTATAATTTTTAAAAATATTGAAAACCTTTATCTATACTAATAGTACAAAGCTAAAGAGTTTGTTTGTTTATTTGAAAGCGGTAATCTCAGAATCTACTGATCCGAATTGAAAAATTATTTCAGTGTTGGATAGCCCATTTATCAAGGAAGGCTATAAGCTATACAACATCACGTTACGACCAATAGGAGCGGAGCAGCAATGAGAAATGTTGCAAAAACGGGGAAAATTTACGCAGATGAAGTTGCGCGGAACAGCTATTGCACATATAAATTGTAAAAAGGAATAATCATTGCAATTCAGTTGGTACTTACAATAAAATTAATATTACTTGTTTAATTATTCACAATTAACCCAATTAATATTTTAATTGGGAATCGATAATCGTAGGTACTCCCGGTAGTTGGTCGCCAGAAAGCAAAACGGTTAATTGAATATTTATTTATACTGTCTCTTAACATTATCATACATCTATACTAATATTATAAAGCTGAAGAGTTAGTTTCTTTGAACGCGGCAATCTCAGGAACTACAGGTCCGAATTGAACAATTATTTTTCTGTTAGGTAGCCCATTTATCGAGGAAGGCTATAGGCTATATAACATCACGCTACAATGAATAGGAGCGGAGCAGCAATGAAAAATGTTGCAAAAAGGGGGAAAATTTACGCATACGAAGTTGCGCGGGTCAGCTAGTATAATATATTAAGGGGTCTCTGACTCAGTGGCGATCAAGCAGATCGAGATATCTGCGAGGTAAAGCAACAATATCACTGTTGGTCCATAAACGGGTGACCGTTTTCGAACCCATCGGACTATGAAAGTGAGGTAATAGAGAGTGCACTTATGTCTGCACATACAATGTGCACTATAATACCTACTGAGTAGTTGGCTAGTCTCTAATCAGATTAGCCGCCGTAACCGACGTCGGTTAGGAGACCTTATCATAGATATTCATCATTATCATTAGATTAACGGCGGCCGATCTCATTGACGACTACGTTGATGCAAATTTCTTTGATTAGATCTTTGAATAATAAATATCTCGGACAAACCATAAGCCCTTATGCACGCATACACACACTTACACATACACACACTCACACACACGCACATCTTCATAACACTTACTTTCAATTATTTTCTCTCTCTCGAATACACTCTTATGTACATTTAAGAATACCCTTAACTTACCTTTCACGATTGTAAAGAAGAGAGCCTGGAGATCTGTCATACAGGTTTCGAACCTACTACGGACTCCAGCTCTCATAAAGGTTTTATGCTACTAAATTGTAAATTATTTTATTTAATAAAACATGTACCTGTTGTTATAAAATAAAAGGCCACTTTCCGACATAAATACTCTCCGGAAACTAATTTAAAGATGAAAAATGTTCCCAAAAAACAGCAATAATGTCAGATGACAATCTCTGCATTCAGCGTCTTCCGTATACCGGCTATCAACCGATCTTACTTTTCCTTAAGGAAGGAAAATTGCTATATTTATTACTCTTATATTTTCCTCGTGAAAGAGACAAAACTTTGTTATACATAGAATATATATTTGGGTGGCTATATGCAAGTCAGCAATGCGGTTTCCGGAACAAAGTACAACTTCCATAAGCGTATTTTTCTTTTCATTGGTATGCTGCGAACCGTTGAAAATATTATTCAGAGGAAACCTACCTATCATACACAATTTGTTGATAGCAATTCTTTAGACTATTATTATTTTATATCATTATAACTTATTTTCCTCTGTGGTGCGGTGGGAGTGTATCCGACTGCTTGGCAAGAGGTCGTAGGTTCGATCCCCACCCAGGATAAAACTTTGTGTGATGAGCACAATGGTTTATTCTGTGTCTGGGTGTTATTTATCTATAATATGTATGTATTTAGAAATATATAAGTATGTTTATCAGTTGTCTGGTTTCCATAGTACAAGCTCTGCTTAGTTTGGGATCAGATAGTGTTGTGTGAGTTGTCCCAAGATATTATTATTATTATTTCCGTGCTTTTGAGTGCCCCTTGGATGCTGGTTATTGCGACCATTTAACGTGAGCTATCATAAGGTGAGTATACACTTGAGCATTACCTAGTAACAGAACGTCAAGCATTCGCTGTTGTTAACTTTTTGAACCACACTTCGAAAATGATGTCCGATGTTTTGTTACATTCCGATTTTAAAAACCGATGAGTGTTTTGGTGTAACGTTTTATTGAGCAAAGGCACGAACGCCATTGACGGGAGTGTATGCCTTTTTCTATTTGCCTTACAGCATTTATCTATAACTAGCTTTCGCCCGCGGCTCCGCCCGCGTGGATCACGATAAAAACTATCCTATGTCCTTCCCCGAGACTGAAACTATCTCCATACCAAATTTCATTTAAATCGGTTTAGTTGTTTGAACGTGAAAGCGTAACAGACAGACAGAGTTACTTTTACATTTTTATTATTAGTATGGATTACGTCAAACACAGCGTCGAGCATTCGCAAGAACGGTACATCACGTGGAAATGCTTTAGGAAACTAAGCATTTTTTTCATTTGCTTGTATTTTACCATTCGTAAGAATGTAACATTAGATTGTAATGCTCTAGTAAATGCTCTAGTGTATACTCTCCTTAATATACCCAATGGAGATATAGCTGTATCTAGCATTACCCTTTTTAATTAAACTTATTATAGCAGTATTAAAGTTAGAAGCTTTAAAATTGCACTTAATCAAGCTCTAATAAATAAACAAACTTGAAAAGTACATAGTGAATAGTTTCAGGTTTAAAAACTCTTTATGTGATTTTGAGCATTGCTTGAGCTACTCGGACAAGACTTGAACTCCGGGCGTGGCTCGGATACCTACTTAATAGTTAACGCTGTAGGGATTCCTTAATTATTTTTTTTAAATTATCTTCATGCTATAATCTCAGGAAGTACTAGTCCGAATTAAAAAATCTTTTTCTGTTGGATAGCCCATTTATCGATGAAGGCTATAGATTATATAACATCACGCTAAGACCAATAGGAGCGGAGCAGTTAGTTGTATTTACGCAGACAAAGTTGGGCGGGTCAGCTATTTTCATATACAAGGTTATTTTTGGTATGAAAAACAAATGAAAGTATTGAAAACTTGCAGAGTTATAAGCCATTCAAGTTGTCTTGTGTTCTTCGCGCTATCGTGTTCATTGTGTCCCGTAGTACGTAATTCATGGTTATTATTGAAAAATAAGTGATCACTACATTTCACATCACATTGTGAAGAGAATAATATTTGAGTAATTAATTAATTGAAAAATATAACATGGGCCAAAAACTACCCCAATGAATTGTGTTACTGATTCTTTGCAAACTACTTCCAGGTTTGCACTATACCAAGAATAATGTTGTTGTATAAAGTCTAGAGAAGAAAAAACAGAAATTGCTTTAATCTGGATATACCAATCCTGTTCTTGTACATTAGGCACGTATATACTAAGCATATAATGATTCAGACACCCTCGGCCACAATAAATGGACAAAATATTTTTCGACGGTTTTCGCACGCAAAAAAGATATCCACTGTGATTAATGTCGTACATGCTCGTACTTTAACCCAAATAAATACATTAACGATAGGTTTCTAGACGTATCTTGGAAGTAAAAGGACATATTCGGCGATTATCGGCTAATATAAAATAACTCTTCATGAAAAATAAGGTAAGTAGGTAGTCGTAGGCCGCCCTCTGAGTTATGACCTAGTGTAACATCGTAGCTGGGGCAATGAACGTTGTAAAGAATTATTATTACACCCATAACCTGAGATATTATATCTTTTTAACGGTTCGTTGAACCTTTTAAAAAGTGAAATAAATTGATACTTAGTTGGTATATAGTACAAATACACGTGCATGTTTTTTAATAGGTATACCTAGAGCATTCTAGAACTCACATGGTAGATAACAGCCATTAACCAGCTGTAAGTAATCACCTACCCGCCTCAAAAACGAAGTAGGTGATAACGGCCGTATATTATTTTCCAAACTTTACATTACATCGCACCAATAAATCATCGGTGGAATAAAACATCGCACAACTGTGTTATCGACACACCGTGTTCGATGTAATAAAAATCGAATCATCATCTTTCGAATACTAGTAGGGAACCCCAACAAAATCGATCCAGGGTCCTTATTCACCAACATTTTTTTTCGTTTTCGCGGCAATGCGGCGCATGCGCGGTGCGCTTATGTCCGCGAATGCACGATGCATTTCTAAGCGCAGCTCTGTATTTACTCATTATGTATTTATGAATTATGATAAGATTTTCACAGTTAGACGCGCTGGCTTGCCGCGAAAACGAAAAATAAATAGTGAATAAAAACCCAGTAGTTTTGGAGATTAGGCACGTCCAACACCTGTATAATATTGAGCATAGATTACTCGATACTATCATATTTTTCCTAAATTAAAAAAAAAACCCTGACTAAATCATTCACTCATCAGAAATTAACCCAAGTCTAAGCCATAGGCCGTCTTGGTGGGTACCACAATAGTGTCAGTTATTCTTCCGTGAAATAGTATTGTTGACACATCACTGTGTTGTGATTGAAGGGCACTGTAGCATGTATAATTACTGCACAAATATGAGACCAGTGAACTAACATCTCAAATGAGGAGCGCGGTGCGATGACATTCAGATCTTCTAAGCACATTTGATGCTATGTCTCTTAAAAGATAAATCTTGGTACATAGTCGCGCTGTAATTTGCTGATCAACATCTCTCCGATCTAAATGCCAGTTATTTCAGTTAAGCGTACATTTTATTGCTCACGACTCCAGTAGGTACCTACTTATTACTTTCCTAGCACAGATCGTTCTGAATTTATGACTCGAGTTTATGACAAAGCAGAGGAAAATTGAAAAGTAATGGTCCACCAGAGATCAGACAAGTTTTATGATGTGAAATGAGCTGAGAATTAATTTTGTATCTTGAGAACCAGTCCAGTTAATTATCTAAATTTATGTATGTCCATAATAGTAAAATAAGCTAAAAAGTGGAATTAAATTTAAGTCGGCGGTAGACTCGCAGTGAGGTCGCAGATTCGAATCCTAACCATTTTACTATAGACATGAACCCACTCCCAACACAAGCCATTAAGTTTTGCTGTAGGGGTTAATAGGATTGCTAGTAGTTTGTGATGCACAAATCTACAAAGCAAGCTATTTAAAAAAAAATAAGCGGTAATAGCTTTTTCATAAAGTTTTTTATTGTTTAAGGTTAAAGATGTCACAGATTTTGATAAAACTGATGACCAAGTATTGCTTCTTATTCTTGAACTATTTCATTGATACCTTAAGTTGCACTTTAACTGACCTGCTTCATTTTATAAAAAATATTTTCAAAGTTTATAAAAATAAAATCATGTATTGTAACTTGTTTAAGCACTTTTTCTCACAAGATATGCGCGCTACCAAAATGTGCGTCCAATGCACATCAAAGGCTAACTTTAATCTGATATTTGCTGCATCAGAACCCTTGTGCGTTTAATAATAACACAAGTAACATAACATAACAAGCTTCATTCCTCACAATACGTAGGCGGATTCAATACAACACCCACATGCCTGCACTCATATTTTCACGTAATAGAATTCTGTATGTTTGCTTTGAAGCGGCGCGGCCTAGTAGTCTTCGTTAGCCTAATGGCTAAGGCATCCGACTCGCAATAGTAAGGTCGCGGTTTCGAATCCTACGCATTATACTACCGACGTGAACCCACTCCTTTTTTTTTTTTTTTTTTTTTTTTCTTTTGGCGGGAAAAATCCTGACGAACACCCCCACCGTCCGGGGAAGACGGTAGGGGTAGTGTGGGGTTTGCACCCACTAAAAATCCCGCCGTGTATCGCTCGCCACCTACGCGAACGGGCCGCCGGAATGTGTTATACCGTCGGCGGCCCGCCCAGTGGCAATGCCCGGACGCAATGTTGTTGCGTTCCGGGCATTTCACACCCACGCGGCCCCTGGATACACACAGGGTGCCGCGCCTCCACGGAAGGCCGCGGGCGGGGCAGATTACCCCGTACGCCCGCCCGCAGCCCCACCTAAGGCGGCATCAAGCGCAGATATGCGCGCCGACGCCGCCCGGTTCGCCGGCGACGGAGCGGATCCGCCAGGGAGCTCTCTTCCCTGACGCGCTCCGCCGCCTCCTTCTGCGAGATGATGTCCTCGCAGAAGGATGCGACCGCATTCCACGACCCCTCGTTCCGGACCATGGACAGAACCACGGCCGGCAGCGAGAGGTCACTTCCGACCACTGCGGTGAGAACTCGACGTTGCCCCTCCCAAGCTGGACAATGCTGGAGGGTGTGCTGCGCCGAGTCCTCACCGCAGTCGCAGTGGTGGCAGGCGGGACTCGGTTCCCTCCTAGCAACCGTGTGCAGGTACTTCCCGAAGCACCCGTGCCCGGAAAGGACCTGCACTAGCCGGAAGGAAAGGGTCCCGTGCTGCCGCCCCGCCCACTCCTCCAGGACCGGCTGGAGCGCCTCCACGGTTCGAACACCTGCCCGTGGAGCCTCCAGCCGGCCCTGCCACCGGGCCATGATTGCCCGGTGTGCCTCACCGCGCCAAGCGCGTAGCTCCTCGGGCAGAGGCACCGACGTGAACCCACTCCTAACACAAGTCTTTGAGCTTAGCTGGAGGGGTTAACAAGATTGCTAGTAATGTGAGACCTAATCCCACATTGCTAGTTACCTTTTTTTAAAAAAAAATCCCAACTTTCACCTCACGATTAGTAGTTAAACAATTATGTAAAAGCAAAACCATTTTTGAAGCCAGCAAATGTTATACTTTTTCTACAACAATGAAGAATTTGATCATTAAAATTTTAGATAGCATTCTAAAGGTTATTTCTGATAGACAGGACTCTAATATTCTGAAAGCATTGATTCGTGCTCAGGTGCAATAATTATTGGATGCATTGTAATTGTAGGTACTATAACTAGGTACTTACCTATATCAAGCGTTGATCTAGCAAAGTATAGTCGTTTAAAAATATATCTCAATAAACATATAGCTATATAAGTCTGTTAGCTGCTGCCCCGGCTTCGCATGGATGTCATACCGTAGGTTTTTATACCTGGGTTTCATTAATCAATTTTCGTAGGGATCTCTAATTTTTGGACAGTAAATATGGCCTATGTTACTCTCCAATCATGTAGCTTTCTAATGGTGATAGAATTTTTGAAATCGGTCCAGTAGTTTTTAAGTTTATTAATGTTACATACAAAAATACAACTATTTTCTCTTTATAATATTAGTATAGATATAGATTATATGGTTTTTAATTACTCATACGTATTGAACTACTATATAAATTAGTTTCCAGAAATATTTACTTTATGTAACTTTTTTTTTATAAAGACGAATCCCGCAGCTCTCAGGACTTGTATACAAGCCCTGTGTCCTGTCGCAGGGGACTTTACAAACATACGAATCACGGACACAAAGTACACCCAGACTCGGAACCACAATTTGTGGATACACTCCCACCGCGCCACTTAGATATGAAACTCTATTTTCTAGTATAATAACGATACATATTTATATGCGTATAAAAAGCTCTTTTGCCAGCTTGTACGCGAGTAGCCACCGAACCTTTCAGATCTTATCTACTTTCGTTATCAGTAAAACACGATAAGCTTGATAAAAACTATAATCATGGATATAAAGTGGGTGACTTCACCATGCATGTTTCACGTTTTCCATTTCACAAGCAATGGCAAGCAATATTTTAACATAAATAATAATAATAATAATAATAATAATATATTTATTTCTCTCAAAAAGGTAAGTACATTGGTTTCTATATTTAGGTAAGACTAATGACAGAAGTGTACGACTTAAACCTTAGTGAGAGCTGGAGTTTGTACTAGGTACGAAACCTGTGTGACAGATCTCCAGGCTCTCTCATTAGGGATTGAACAATTTTATTTTTTAATCTGAGAAGACATGTATAGTTAATTTTAATACCTGTACTTAAAAAAAAAAAAAAAAACGTAATAATAACAAAGCAAAACATTTAAAAAAAGAAAATGAAAATAGAGGATATATTTAAGTGTGTGTGTGTGTGTGAGTCTGTGTGTGTGTGTGTGTGTGTGTGTGTGTGCGTGTGCATATATAAATGTGTCTGTTTACCATATAAGTAGTTTTGAAATTAAGTTTATTTATCATTCTTTTAGCATGATTGATTTAAATATTTTGGCTACCTAACTACATTCCGTATCTACATAAGATAAAGTTCTGGGAATGAAAGCGGAGTTAGGAATCCGAAGCAAAACGAAATCTGTAATAACTAAAAAAAATGTGTGGCACTCGGGGACTGCCGCGGTAAAGCATAGCATTTTTATCAACTTAAGCAATTAAAAAAAAAGAAAACCAAAACATAACCACAACTCCTGTGTGGCCCTTTGCTGTGGCCTTTATAATAGAAACAACAAGAAAGGGGAAGACTAAAATGACAATAGGTAACATAATGTCAATAGATGGCGCTGTATTTAATTTTGTTATTATTCAATACAAAATGTACTACGGTCTGAATCGCGCTATTATGATTTTTGCAGCCAGAATCATAAATACAAAATGAAACGACTTTAGACGATGCACGGCCTTCAAGCCACACCTCCGTGCCCGTCGGAGTGGGGAGCGTGAGGTTTTTTCGTTACGGAATTTCTGGATTCGGTCCCCGCGCTCAAGGCCCGCGATAGAAGCTATGCAATAGCTTAAAAAAACCGCCTGCAAAAAGACAGGAACAGCATCTTGTTTCTGTCTGCAGTGCGGGCACGATATTAAGTTCAACATAGAATTTATTATCGCTTCCGACTGCATGATATTAAATAGGAAGGGTATCTTGTGCTTGTCTATTAACATATGGTTTTTTTTTAGTTATTATATTTATTTTTAAATAGTACTTTTTAATCGTGTTAAGTTAATTACAAGTTGATTCAATAAGAACTATTTATTATAGTAATAACGTTGTTTTTTCTATGATTGGCCACTAAAATATTTTTAAACATATAGAATAAGTATTAGTAGGGGCCCCATTGATTTTAAACCTCACTCGAAGGTCTGAGAAAAAAAAATTCTTTCAGCCTGCAACATCAACGCTCATAAAATCCGCCATTTCATTTTTTTTAATTTTATGTCCAGTGACACTCGCGCCATCAAGATGAATCTAATGACATATCATTACAATCGGTCCAGCCCTTGAAGATACATACATAAACGTCAAACGCATAACTTCCGCAGTCGGATAAAAATCCCTTATTAGGTAATAGTCAAAAAGTACCGTTACTTTTGTAATTTTTAAAACATTTTTATGCTAATTTTATACATATTTAAATCCTTAAGGTCGCTTGTTCAAGTCCCACCTGAGCCGATTTTTTCCTCCATACAATTAAATTTATGTGTAGGTATAAATTTAGCATATCATGCTTTAAAATTACAAAAAATAATTTTCAGGCCCCAGGCGTGTTCAATCTGTTTAAATGGTTTTTGCAATTAAACTCATAGAACCGTACAAGTTCCTTAGGAACGCGGTGGATGACGTCACGATTGTCATAAAATCATTTCATATGGAGGACATGTCTCAGTGCCGGAGTTGGTAACGGCTTAGGGCTGGTACCCCCAAGGTCGTGGGTTCAAGTCCCGTCCGAGACGATTTTTTCCTCCATACATTTAAATTTATATGTATAAAATATTATTTTTCTGAATCGTAAGTCATTTCAATGACAGATTTTTATGTGTTAACTTAACATCCTCGTTTCATATGAAGGGTTTTTTTAAGACCAGGGGGTCAATTCACGTATTTAAAGCAGTGCAGTTGAACTTCAGTTAGTAACTTTAGTAACTTTGGGATCGATCTCAAATACGCTTGCGTCAAGCATGCACCTAATACGAAAAGGGTCGTTTTAATCGAAACTTAACTGCAACTACACTGCTTTAAATACGTGAATTGACCCGCTGGAGCCACCAATTCCCATTTATATAATTGAAAGAATATACGAGTATATCCTAAACATTCTTTCTTTGCAACTTAATAATCTTCAAAATCAAATAGGTGGCCACGATGCTCGAGTAAATCCTAAATAGCTTCTTGGACTCCCCAGCTATATAGAACTTAACTAAAAAAATTACACACACGAGAAAAAATGCTTTACAAAATAACACACTAAACATACTTACAGATTTCAAAACAACTGTTTTCTCCTTTGTTTATTTTTCAAATTAACTTTAAAATATAACAAGAACTAAAAAAAAAACTCTCTTAAAACAAACCACATGATGTCCCACTGCTAGGCACGGATCTACTTATTGTAGATCCTGGGGGTAATTGCCATAATCGCCACGCTTGGCGAGAAGGTTGGCGATTGCAGTAAGGCTTTACAGTACAGACTATGCTGCTGCCCGTCCTCCGGTGAGACATCCCTTGGTCACCTTGACGACGCCCACAAGAAAAGATGGAGTGGTATTATTCCTAAGCCGTTACTACAATGCGAGATAAAAAAAAACTGATGAAGTGTAAATTGGACTTCTAATATGACAACATTTTTTCAAGCCCGCTTTTGCTAAAATGTACGGTATGGCGGAATATGAAGCCGATGCGCAAATTCCACTCGCATGTGATCGTTTTCTTTTATTTGTCGTTGGATGAAATCTCTTTTTGTATTATGTCATAAAATTAACAAAAACGTGCAAAGCTACAATTCAGTGTTCAGGACCGTCGCATTTTAGGAGCAACTGGGACGCTAGCGTTCGGGAACTTTCTGGAGAATTCATTTTGTTTTTAGTCCGTTGACTGCGATACTTTTGTGCTTCTGTGAGTTGCGCCTCTGTTTGATGATGCATATAACGTGCATAGTAGTCATAAACGGAATCCTTATAGTTTCGTCCTGTCCGTCTGTATGTACACAGGTATTTTTCGCAAAAACTACACTTTGTTTATGAATAAAATGTATAAGTGTATTATATGAGCCACTACTTAGTTCGTTAGTTAAATAACAAAAAAAAATTAGGGTGGGAATAATACGTTTAAAATTATATTTTAAAGAGTTTTACTTTTAAATAAAGCGTTTTATTGACGTGATAACGTCTTATAAATCAATGACAGGGTGCACGCACGAAAAAGTGTCATGTAGCAACGGTCATGTTATTGATTGGTTGCTAAGCAGTCACGTTATTGACTAGTTACTATGCAACGCGAATGGCGATTCCGCCTGCTGCGTCGGGCGCATACGCCTGGGTACTACTAACACTAAGTAACTACCTGTCAGAGGCACGGGCATGGTTGTTTATTACAATGTCATCAATGTTTTCTTAAGACGTTATCACATTAAATTATCGTCCGTAAACCGACTTTACTGGCAACCATTTTTTTGTAATATATAAAAGCCTTAGCCATTAGGCTACCTAATGTCCTCTGCCTTCCATATCCAGTCCATCTCAGCGACCTTCTTTAAGTCGTTCACCTGGCTATTTCCTACCTTACGTTTACCAAGTCGCGGTCCCCACTCGTGGTCTCATTTGTATATGAACATACAACTAAGCGTAAGCGCGTATATAAGGAAAGTTGAGTGGAAGATAAACGGCTATTACACTACCCTGAATCAGGGCCGATGTGGAGGTGGCCTTGAAAATTTGTTAGAGAATTAGGGCCCTAACTCTTATTACACCTCTCTTTTTAAGGATTCAGGGTCCCTGATTTAGTTTAGTGTAATAAGCGCAATAGAACTGAACCAAACGGTGCGGTACTGCACCGCAGCGGATTGTTGGACGATCGTGGCTCATCGCGAAACGCGCTCGGTTTTCGACGAGCGGCTGACGCGCGCTGCCGATGCTACAATAGTCAGAGTGCGCGCGCAGCCTACTTCAGTCGTCGGCCGCGCGCGTCTGTCTCAGACCTCAGAAACGGCGCCATACATTCTCATAGTCTGACTATTGTCGCAGCAGCCGCGCGCGGCTTGCAATCGGCCGCGATGCACGAAAATGAATCTTTAATTACATGTACCCTTTCTTCTGCCGCGCAAACAACTGCGGTGCCGCTCAGGCGCTGCACGCTGCTCAGATTACACCCCTCCCCGTCTCGTCTTGGACAGGCGTGCGAATGGCACGGTGCTGCGTTGTTCTGTGTGACATACTTACTCGTACCATAGATTTTTATAAGCAGCACAACGCAGCTGCACCGCTCAGGCGCCTACCCTCGCGTGTGGTTCGGCTCATAGTGTTTAAAGAAGCAAAATTTCTCGTGGCGTAATTCCCTGAGGTCATATTGTGCATGATAACGGCAACAGCTGGGAATATGCGGAAAATATCGTACTTTGTGAATTTATGCAGCTCCCTTTTATAATACAAACAATGGAGGAGACTGCTTGTACTGTGTATAAGCGGTCGAGTACCTTACAGTTTAATATTAATGTTTTATATATTTTGTAATTTCAGAGTAATTCTGGATAGTGTACAATTATTAAATGCTTTACAGTTTCGATTTACTTAATAAGTGATGTGAATTTTGGAAACCCTTAAGGAAACTTGCCTTTCAGAAACCTAAATATTTGCCGAGATATTTATAGTTTTGGCGTTAACCTATTGCTTTTAATATAATAATATTAAATATCATCCAAATTCAATTTGTAGGCTTAGTATTATAGCTATCCTCTTAAATATCTCTTTGTTAGAATAAACCAATCAATTAACATTGGTGTTATTTTTTTATTTATATATTGACCTATTTCTTCTCATCTCTAGCGAAAGGCATCGCTAATCGACGAAACTCTTCTTTTGTCAATATTGCTACGCCATAAAGTCTTTTCAGAAAACAATATTTTAGATAGATAGATATTTACATTTGTACATGTGAAAACATGTTCATAATCTATCTAAATTAAGCAGAACCAAAGACATAATACCCGACCCAAACTAATCCGTTTAACCAAAACGGTAACAACCGCAATCCTACGCAATTAATATAATACGTTGCAATTAAGCCCTTAGCCTCAGGTATCTCAAGTTCCTTTAGGATCTTAGACTGGATATTAGCTGAGCTTATCGACCGATCAAAACAATTACCCGATGTTACCCCAATCATAGTTGAATACGTGATCGATAGTTACATTTGCCCCTTTGTGTTTCGGAGAGCTTGTACAAAATACTGAATGTGTAGAAGGTAAAGCATCACACAACGAGTGCTCAAGCAACGCATACTTACCATCGAGTGAGCCGCTTGTTCGTTTTCCCCTATCACAAAAATAAAAAAAAAAACAGTGGATGCTCCCATCCACTGTGTGTCCGACTGCTACGCCAGAGGTCGACACTTTGTGTGATCCACAAATTGTTGTTCCGAGTCTGGGTGTGCTTTGTGTCTTTGTCTTGTACGTTTGTAAAGTCCCCCGCGACACAGGGCTTGTAACCTACTGCGGAAGTCGCCTTGAAAAATAAAAAAAAAACGTCTCTGCTCTCAGACATAGAATCTCAGAACGCGTTCTGAACCAAAGTGTCCTGAAGTGTAAATATTATTCATTCCGGGGAGATTATTTACCAACCTTAAAATTGTTTGACATTTCGACCAGATGGCGCTGTCTGTGGTCACAACTTCACAAGAGGACAATCTACGAAGTGAGTCTACTTGAGACCAAGTGTGTCTAATTATGAAATGCTAGAGGTTTTAACTTTGGTGTGAAGTGGTCTGTAATTATCTGAAGATGTGAGCGTTGCTTGAAAAAGGTATGTATGAAGGTTACCTTCTACAGTCTCGGTATTTTGTAGAGCTTTTGGCGATGACGATCTCACTACGCAGTGGTTATCTATGCTACGTTTGTGGGAATAATTGCGGGAAGTCGGAATACTGAGAATTAATTTACCTGTTGTACCTACGATACATTAGAGAGGATATATTGGATTGTCAGTTAATGGAAACTGCATTGATATAAATTGAATTTGGGTTTCTGTGTATCAATAGGTTCGTAGAATCGTATCGATAGTTTACTATTGCCATTGATTGTGGTAGGATGCCCGATGTCCAGTCCAATGTACACGCGTGAGGGAAATTCCGACATTTTTATATTAGCTGTCAATAGATTATAAGGGAGGGATGCCACCACCCACCCTCGATTGAAGTAGTAAGGAAATGCCCTTAATACAACAATCGAAATAGATTGACAGACCGCACTCAAAAAGAGAGACCTGCAACAAGAAAATTAGTGACAGGTACTCTTACCAAGTCGAGTGGTAGGCACCTCCGGACTCTTGACTTGCAATATTCCGCTTCCACGAAGTGAAACTTCGACACGTGTTTCGCCTCTACACGAGGCATCCTCAGGATAGTTTGGCACCGACTGAGATGGTGGGATCCCTCCCTTATAATCTACTTAAGATGTATTTCCGCCATATTATGCATAATTCAATCGGTTACCTATAAATATTGTCAATCGCATAAAATTTGACGTCGTAACCACAACTACCTTTATTCTCGTATAGGTGACACGTCCAGCCTCCTAGAGTATCCTCACTCCGGAAGACCTGGAGCCTCAAAGCAGTGGTAATGTTAACAGGCCGATAATGATAAAGAGTATAGCAATGCCTAGCAATATGATTTTGATGCAATAAAAATATGATTATATTATAAAGGACACCCTTGTTATAAATATACAAGAGGTACGAATACAGTTACAGACGACTATAAAACCCAATGTACGAGGAATTTTGTTGCGCAATGTAGAACATGCTACTCGCTGTCGTGCAAAGCGGATTGTAGCTAGTAACAACACAAAAAAACCTACACTTTCAAGTCTCCTATGTGCTGTTTCAATTTCGTTAGGTCTTACGCTGATTTACTCCAATTTCGCATCAGTTTCCACAAGGGGAGCTTTTAGCTTCAAAACCAAACGTAAAGCGAAATTGTAAAAAATGTTGATGTCCAAAAATGTTTTGTGCGTGCTTTGGAATCAAAAGCCTTTTAAAAGATATATTAAAGTCAATGAAATATATAAGGGAAAACGTTAGTAAGAATATTTTAAAGTTTAACCCCAGGGCCATTCCATATCAAATCAACACAGGGTATAAAACCGGCCATCTTAGAATCTGATGAAATTTGGTACAAAGGTTGTACCAATTTGTTTCCAAATATATCAAACGGTTTTAAAATTAGGACTACGTAAAGTTTTCCAAAATCCGCGGTTAAAACGTTACCGATATATTTTGAGATCACCATAACTTTTCTCTTAATTGAGCAAGAGAGGTGGGTTTGGCGTAATTTTACTCAGTTTAAAATATTCTTTCTTGTAATGTTCTTTCAAAGTATTTTTGAGAGTAAATTTTAAAAAGATTTTAATTTTTCTTCAACAGCACATTTTTCAAAAAATACTATACATTTAAAAAAACCATCTATGATAATGACAGCTACTGTTAAAATGTAAAAGAATTGTTTTTTTATCGTATGTGGCGAACCAAGCATTACAACGCAAACCTTTAATGATACTGTCTGATCTGTAATATTTTGATACAACTTGATGAAAAAATTAAAGATGTTACAATACAGGCGCATGCTTCGTCAGGGAGGCAGTATTGTAACGTATTGCTCGAAATCACACTAATATAATAATATTAGTGTGATTTCGAGCAATACGTTGTTTAAGGCGAAAGTTTGTGGGTATGTGAGTGTGTATGTTTGTTACTTCTTCACGTCTAAACGGCTGGAACGATTTTAATAAAACTTGGTATGGGGTTAGCTTACACCCTGAATTAACACATAGGCTAATAAGCCGCGGGTAACACCGCGGGGCACAGTTACAATACAGGCGCATGTAACGTATTGCTCGAAATCGAATCATAAATGTTACATTACAGGAGCATGCTCACGGTTAGGGAGAGGCTTATTCTAATAATATATAGCATATAGTTCATAGCACGACAATATTGCTTACGATACATTATTTAGAACATGTTTACTTAGCTATACGAAAGGTACATTTTTTTAAGGTAATCCGATACCAATTATGTCTAGCTGGACACAGTTTTCTGTACCTTTAATATTATGTAACTAGGATCCAAAGGGAGTCCGAAAGTACCTAATGGTGTTCTAAAGACCCCGCTACTGCTATAAATATATTATTGGCTTGCTATACGCTATGAAATTGAGCTATGCGTTACGTTGTGCTATGCGAGTAGAGTTGCCATCCTTCGGTTCCCCTGGAGTTCTTTAGCTCGGTTGCCGTATTTAAATTGACAAAAAAAAACTTAATATATTCTTCTATTATCTACCTTAAGTAATATAAATCTACGCACTTTATGCTAAGCCGTTAATGAGGGCTGTTTTTGTCACGGTTTGCGAAATTCTCTTGAGAGTTTCACGGGTACTTAAAACTTCATAAAATACTAAGTGGAAGAGTTTATTCGGTTTAAAACTGGGCGTCCCTTTACCGCGTTTCGCTTTGAATTTACAAATAAATAAAATTGAAGTGTCTATTTGTAATGTCATAATAACAGTTTATTTTCAAATACCTACAAAAGTATATAATTTGCGGCTTATATCAAAAACATTTTAATATTTTTGTCTGTCTGTTTATGTGTACAGACACACAGACAGACAGACAAAAATATTAAAATGTTGCCATTTCGCAAAAGCCATTTCGAAGGTTAGCTGGAACAAACAGTTGTTCCGACTAATCTTCGAAATGGCTAGACGGATTTTGTCGGGACTTTAACCGTTAGACAACTAAGGATGTCAGGAGTAACTTAGGTTACCTCGCTTATCATCACGCTAACGTCTATAGGGAGTGCGCAGCACTGCAACTTCATGCGGCCGGAGTCACAGGCACGGCTAGTTATGTTTTTAAAGCTCTATTTACATTTTTCATTTAACAAAAGTGTGTCAAAATAGTCAGTGTAGCGTGTCATTCACGTATCTGATATGGTATACAACTGTGCATAAATTATTATAATCCTTATATTTTACATTAATATTTAAAATCGAGATAAGCTACCAAATGTATAAAATCTGATTCAAATAATCAATTAGTTAATTGTGCCTCTGCCTTGATTTTTGTTTACCTTTAACATCAAACAGAAAAAAATCCAGTGCGGGTTTTGCTATCAAATAAGAAAAAAAATAGGTGCAATACCTACTGTCTATACCTACAGATAAAATATCGACAAAATAATTTGTAATTTTGTAATAGTACATTAAGTTATTAGTGCGGTAAGTTGAAAATTACAGCCGCGGCGATATTGCTAGCCCGAGCCGTAGGCGAGGGCTACAAGAAAGCAGAGGCTGTAATTATCAAAGCGCACGTATGTCATACGACGCTTTATATCATATTTGCGAGGAAATAAATAACATTTTCAAATAAAAACAATACAGCGAAAAGAAAAAGCGCGCGGAATAATTTTTACTTGTTCACAAATTAGCGATGCGCGCGCATCGCTAGTTTGTGTTTTTCTTTTATGGTAAAGGCACAAAAACAGCCTAGTAGTACTAATAAAGTAAATTAATATTTTTGTGTTTTGTTACAGATAAATGGTTGTAATTGATGGGCAAATTTAATTAAATTAAAGAATTAAATGTTTATTTATTATATTTTATTTCCCAAAGTTAATTTTATTCATAAAACGTTGACCACTTTTCTGACATAAAAACTCTTTGGTAAGATTTAAAAAAGTGCCGTTCGTTTTTGACGGAGCATCTTGATAAACCGTGCGTTTTACATTACAATAACGCACAAGTACGTTATTACGAAATTGAAATTGGTGAAATAAGAGACCCTTTACGAGCAAATGTGTTATAAAGAAATTTACATGCCAAGTTAATTAATGATGAAATTTAAAAAACGAACGACAAATTTTGTCAATAAAATATTTATTAACGTAAAATTTGAGTACCTAAGCATTATATGACTCTAAATGCGTTGTAGTTGTAGTTACAAATAAGTATTACTAAACTATATTATGATAATTAATTAATTTAACTATTATTGTAATTGTCCAAGGTTGGATGTATCCAAAACAACTCTACTACTAACTTAAGCTGTTTTTTAATAAGTACCTAAAACTTATTAAGAATGCAGCTTAAGTTAATCGGAAGATTGAATATAATTCATAGTGGAACATTCTTTGTTGGCTAATAAAATTAAATTGCACAATCACAAATATAAACCAATTTATCAAAAATATATTACGGTTATGAAATCATTTGTATCGCCTCTCAAAAGGTTTTTCGTTACTTTAGACGACAGGAAAATACTGTAAATTAAATTAAACGATTTCGTTTAATTCGTAAATACATTCGTCATGCCGAGCTAATAAAAGCGTGTTAAAAAACTCTTTTCACTCAACTGGAAAAGCCGTAATACTGTGAATAACATCACCCTAATGGGTTTTTGGCGAAAAAACCAATATAAACTCGCTCTTGATAATTATTCCTGCCACTTTGTGGGCTCGTCAAAGTCATTTGCAGTGTTCTATCGTCTTTATAACTTTCCAATTGAAAGCCATAAAATTGTTAAATGAAACATGGCTTACTACTCAGTGAGTTCTGACTAAAATATCGCTTATATTGAGACAATTATTATGAGCTTTATATCAAGCTTTAAGTCCCATTTATTTGAATTTGAATTTAATAGAAATAAACTTACTATTAAATTTAAACTTAACTTTTTATAATAGGCAGATAATAATTCAATAAAAACCATCAGTGTTGTCTAATAATAATCGCAATAAGAATATTTTTACACCATCAAAAGTTTTTGGAAACGTCACAATCCAACATTTAGACTATCTATGTCTCTTAGGTAATCGCGTAGATATTGTAAGGTTGAACCTTTTTTAGGGTTCCGTAGCCAAAATGGCAAAACGGAACCTTTACAGTTTCGCCATGTTCGTCCGTCCATCCGTCTGATTGCAGCTTAGCTAGACAAAGTGAAAGAATAAACTCATGAAAAACATTTTTTTTAACTTTCTTAGGATGTAATTTTTTTATCTCACCATTGTGTGGGGTATCATTAGATGTGAAGACCATTTTTAGATTTAGCGATCCATTTATGAAATATTAAGGTATTAAAGTGCAAAATTTTGTAAAAGACCCCCCCCCCCCTCCCCCACCAGCTAAATGGTGGATGTTGATTATGTGAAAAAATCACAGTTGTAGTACCTATACACAGTGAAATTAAAAAAAAAAACTATCACAGCTTAGGCCTTACAAGTTTACGAGTAACAGCTGAAGTAACAAATCGTACTAATTCCATTGAAAATTATTATTAAGTAGGTACTTGGATAACGTTGTAAGTAAGTGGCTCGGCTTGCACTTGCCCGGTTTTTTTATTTAACTTTATATACTCTCTCCCTACTGTCTATGACACTCATCTATGACATTATATCCCTTTAGGTGTAAATATCGTACAAAGAATGATAATCAGTAATATAGTCAGTAATCCTAAAATCAGGAAATGAAAGTATTCGATCATTGTTTCACCCCAACATTCAGAAGCAAATCTTTCAGATAATAAAAATACGGAGACGAAGAATGAATGATCTGTGAACCAAATGAACGTCGGGCGTACAGACGAACGTGACAGGAAAGCTCATTACTACGAACTTCTGAAGGTATTCTAACCCAAGAACGAGTTTAAGGAGGCAATTTTTCAACATCGCTAGTCACGGCTCCACTTTTTGTTGGCGCGTAAAAATCAGACATAATCTGATCCGGTATAATTTCTGTTATATTTTTCGGGCTGTGAAGTGGATATAAATTTAGATTAGCAGGGTTATTAATTATCGTGACTGGCATGCGGTTGAGAAGGCATCGTTGATTCGTTGTAGCTCCGTTGAAATATTAACCGTAACGGACGGCGTTTTATAAATTCAAAACTACGTCTGTCAGGTTGAAATCATTTATTTTGGGAATGGCTACCAACTAAAAGCAAAGGAGAACTAATCCTTGAAATAAAATATTATCACACTAATATTATAAAGCAGAAAGTTTGTGAGTGTGTGAGTGTGTATGTTTGTAACTTCTTCACGTCTAAACGGCTGGAGCGATTTTAATAAAATTTGGTACGGAATTAGCTGACACTCTGGATTAACACATAGGCTAATAAACCGCGGGTAACACTGCGGGGCAGAGCTAGTGTTAAATAAATGGAATTAAATACCAATAAATTTACAATTACGGTCTTGTTATAATCCATTTACAAAATTATGTTCTAAATTTGAACCGAGCTTAGCAAATTGTAATAAAACGTAGTATCGATTGTTACACACGAAGGTATTGCCAAATCTCTCCATCGAGCTCGGGTATAGCGTGTAACAGTTTATGTTGGTAGCAAACCTTAATAATCCAACTACAGCATCGATCCATCACGCAACAAGACCCAAATTTTAATCTCGACCCAAATCCTACCTACATCAATCTAGAGCCAACTGATTTGATACAATGGATTCACTGTATTTGTTAGTATTTGATATGATCAAACTATGTTTGGTAACATTTTATAAGTTGTTAGGTAAACGCTTGCGCTACACGTAAGGTTAGGTTTAGGAGGTTGATTCACGTATTTAAAGCAGTACAGTTGCAGTTAAGTTTCGATTAAAACTGCCATTTTTGTATTGCTGTGACTTTGGGATCGATGTCAAAAACGCTTGCATCAAGTATGCGTCTCGAGAGTGCAATAACAACATTCTAGTACGGTGCAAGCGTTTTTAAGATCGATCCCAAAGTTACAAGAACACGAAAATGGCCGATTTAATCGAAACTTAAGTGCAACTGAACTACACTGCTTTAAATACGTGAATTGACCTCCAGATTAGGTGAAGGTTACACCAGCGGTTTTGCTTCTTCTTGTTCTTTGTCGGTTCACTCTTCACTCGTGACAAAGCAGTCGTGGTCATCATGTAGCAGTCAGATTTCAAGCATTTATGTTCTGCTAGCTTGCGTTTATAATTTCGTTCAATGCACGTTATCGTGTAGAGGAGTTTTGAATGTATATCAGCAAAACATACGTTGAGAACTTGTAATCTGAATCCAGTTCAATGGTAAACTACGTTTTTGAGCACTTTTCACGTGAGCCTAGACTAAGGTACTTAACTTGCGTTGACATTTTATTAGCCTAAATGTAAATTGTAGGCCTGCCCTACGATGACTATTACCTAAAGCCTCATTAAAAACACCATTAATCTTAAAAGCGGCGACGAAACTCAGTCTGGCTTTTAAATTTTTCGTTTATTTTAAATGTCGACGCGATTTAGGATTCCGTTTTTTTTAAACGGTCAAAAGGAACTCTAACGAGCTCTGAATTCAAAATGCGACAATAAAGAGATCATACACTTGACTTGAAGTACTAGGTACTTCTTTCTTTTATCTGCCCTCATTATTTCCAATGTTATTGAGGTCAGTTTTTAGTCGAATGGAATTCTAGCCACAGATATTACGTACTCGTTGTTATTATTTTCTCAAATGCATTTTCATTTTAGATTTTTTGGACTATGTCCAACAGTATATGCATTTATGGAATAGATGTCAATAGTAGATTTATCTGCAGAGTTTTATGAAACCCCGAATTGTATGTCATAAATTCACATTAGCCGCGACAAATTAGTGGCATGTAGAACTATGATAATAACGTTTATTTTAACTAAATATTGACCTGGGAACTGCAAGAATGTAAGTGAAACTCTATTAGATAAATACAAGAAAACTAAAGAATATTCGATTTAAAAATAACACTAACACGTGTAAAATATTGTGTTGGTGTAAACCAGTTAACGGGAAAAAAACTATCGAGAGGAACAGGAATTCCAAAGTAAGAAAAAAATGTACTAGTTACGTTTATTGCATTAAGGGTATCTAAAAATTAAAAATAAAGAAGAAAAGTACATAAATGCTTGCGATGTGAAGAGAGTTTATTAAATTTCGATGTCATCGAAAAATACTTTAATTAACACGATATTTTCATTCGAGTTCTGTGATGATTGAAATTTATTTAGCGTTGAACAATTCAACAAGTTTTGAATTGAATTGTAAATACTAAATTGAACGCGAACATAACAAACGGCAACCTTTTATTTGATTAAACAACGTCGACTGTAGTTTGAGTAATGTTCAATTGCCTTCAAAAATAGATTTATGGCTTTACTTTTTGTAATTTTTACAGCGTTTTTATGCTAATTTTTACCTATAAATTTAAATGTATGGAGGAAAAGAGAGCTGTACAAGTGGATGACGTCACGATTGCCATAAAATCGTATCATGTGGAGGCCAAATTTATAACTACGTTTCGACCAGGTTGCACCGGCCGTGATCACAAGCGGACTGTGACCACGCCTCTTGTGACCACGGCCGGTGCAACCTGGTCGAAACGTCAAGCAATTTTAAGGTAAACAATGCGCGTTAATTCCCGTATAATAAATAGTTATAATCATGCAACGCGAAAGTTTAAATGTTAGAGGCTAAATTTGATTTTGGCGGACATGTATTTTTACCTTAATTGATAACGGCTTAGGGCTGGTACCCCTTACGTAGCGAGTTCAAGTCCCACTTAAAACGATTTTTTCTCCATAGATTTAAATAGCTTTTAATAAAAGCCTTTTCTTCAAAATTATGACTACATAGCCGAATGTCTTTTGAAA
This sequence comes from Herminia tarsipennalis, assembly GCA_945859575.2. Classification (NCBI taxonomy): domain Eukaryota; kingdom Metazoa; phylum Arthropoda; class Insecta; order Lepidoptera; family Erebidae; genus Herminia; species Herminia tarsipennalis. Next base: position 17,624,764 of record OX243840.2, read on the forward strand.
TACATCTACTATTCTTACAACACTACATCTAACTCTAGATTATTTTATAAAATTTAACGGTGATATGTTATATTTAACCATATGATGCTATTTTTCAGGCGTTAACCTTTTGTGTTGGGATTTTTCGTAGCCCAAAAGGGTATTGACCGCATTATATTTTAAAACAACTCTTAGATAAAGTTCAGGAACTGGCACAAGTTCAAATGTAAAATACAATTTATTTTACGTCTGCATGGCTTGTTCAGTACTTTTTGGCTTAAAGTTTAAGTACTTACAACATTATTACAATATACGAGCTATAACATTTCCATTCAAAAACAAGTCCAATATCTAAAGTTAGTTTGTAAATTTTCAAACTCGCTAAGTCTTTTTGATGTCAAAACAAGGTTTTAACAGCAGAGACGTAACATGGCGAGTTGAGAGCCGTGTAAACATTAAAGCGCGAGGATACTAGTCGGTGGTGTTGTTCGATAGATGAAATCAACCAATTGCAATAGTCACTCATGTTGTTAGTTGGATGACTAGTGTCCTTTAAAGTAGTAGTAATACTCCGTTATATTCCTTCTTATTAGTAGTGCTGTACTGTCTTTTTTGCAAGCGGATTTTATTTTGTGTTTCATTATATTTTTATTTAGTAGTTTTTAGTCTTTGTCTTTGTCAGTTGGTTAAAGATGGCCATCGTTTTTTGAAGAATAATTATATAAGCAATATAAAAATATTTGTGTTATAATTTAACCTTTATTTTTAAAATAATTATCAATTAAATCGATCTTTGAAAAATCAATATGAATTAATTATTTTTACAATAACATTGTCATAGCCATAAAATGCAACCATAGGACAAAGACTTATCTCGGGTAGGGATCGATCCCACGACCTCTGGCTTAGGAGTAAGGGCCCCACCACTACAGCAACAGGCAAATGTAAAAACTTTATCTTGTTACATTTCTGTCAAGTTGTAGCTAAAAACTAACAAAAATTAACACCTAACATTCAAGTAATGGATAGACCACTATAATGGATTACCCCTCCAGCTAAGCTCAAAGGCTTGTGTTAGGAGTGGGTTCACGTCGGTAGTATAATGGGTAGGATTCGAACCCGCGACCCCACGATTGCGAGACCGATGCCTTAGCTATTAAGCTACCGCCGCTATAATGATATATATAATATATCCTAAGTCTATGATTTCTAATATAAATATTTTCTAGTAAAATAATGACATTTCAGTTTGCCGCCATTTTCACAATTCCAGCTAATGTTTTGTCTTCATCTATTATTTATAAAAAAAGATAAAACATTTGCTAGTCAAAATATTGTTACTAAATTATAATCAACTAGTGGACGCCTCGCGGTTTCAACCGTGTAGTTCCCGTTTCCGTGGGAATACAGAGATAAAAAGTAGCCTATGTCACCCGGGGATAGTGTAGCTTCAGAACGGTAAAAGAATTTTTAAAATCGATCCAGTAGTTTTTAAGTTTATTCGTTACATACAAAAATACAAATCTTTCCTCTTTAACCTATTAATATAGAGTATAGATATTGATAAGGGGGTGGCGATGTGACCTCTAACCACTCTTAACTGAGGCCAAACCCACAACTAAATTGCGAAGTTTCATTTCAAAAATAACCCTGGCGATGCACGTTATAGCCGCATTGTGTTAGCGTGTTAAGGCCTTTAGCTAATCGTGACTTAATCATGAAATTTCTGATAAAATTGCTATCTAACGTGTTTGTGTACACACGGCCCCTATTTCATTATATATGGATAATGAACAAGATGTAATCATCAGGTGTTGGACATGGGTATAAACGCTGCTTTTATTTCGGAGTTAGTATAAAGTATCTGCGTGTTATCTAGAATATTATTGAGGTGTTTGACTCCTAAAAGGTTTTGTTAGCCAATTCAAGCTTTTAAAGTAAGGTTGCAAATAATATTTTGAAAAATATATTTTTCAAAAATGTTTAAGTTTATTATTGTTTTATTATGTGCCTAGTGCTAAGTGATTGCTAGATTATGACACCGGGAGTGCGGGATCGTTCGAAAGAGTTACCGTGCTCCCGGAACACCAGGGCGAAAGAAGGAACACATATGGGTTTTAGTCAGTAAGAGTCTGACACGCCTCGCATGCTTCAGGACAATAAAATTACTTTTGTAATAGAATAATCTCATGTAAGCGAGCTATTGTATGTTCTTATGAGAATAAAGTTGCTTTAATATGAAACAACCAGCTACATTTAAAAAATAATTATGTAAACAAAAAGTTCTGCTACTGCCTACTCCCAGAAATGTTTAGACTAAACAAGTTAACAAGGTAGTTATTATACTTAAATCAAGGTTTTTATGTGTAGGTTACACATAAAAACCTTGATTTAAGTATAATAACTACGCAATGTTTTGTTTCAATTTGTTAAATAACTAACCTGTAATAGAGAGAAAAAAATATTTTTGTTGAGACAAAGTCATAAAATGTAGACAGCTTCCTTACTTACTAGCGGAATATTAGCGTGATGGATTACATTCCTACAGCTTTTGTCAGTAGTTGAAGAGAGACATATTACAAGAAAGAAGAAATGATTTCTCTATTAGTTGAAATGAACGTTTGAATTATAAGCAGACTGCACAAAGACAGACAGTCTTTTGAGCTCATCGCACTCAGAAATGTTATAATAATACAGAATCATAGTATTATCTACTAAAGGCATTAAAGTGTAGGTATCTAGGTATTCATGATAAGAAAAGGGTTGCTTATAAATAGAGATGTTCTAGAAAACATGATTAGGTACATTCTACCAATTAAGCGTGTTTGAATCAAAAACAACAAGATTTAGAAATTTTCTTTGTTTAAAAGAGCATTAGGTAACATAAAAACGAAATCCATTTTGTTGTTTTTGTTTCCTCCGTTCATTCGGGAGGAACTTTGGCGTATTGTGCGTCTGACAGTTTCAATTTTGTTGTTATACATTTAAAAAAATGTGCTATCAAGTACCTATGTAGAATGAGATTGATAATGTATTTTCTTCACATCGATTAACCTCGATTATATTATACCATTGTCAGATTATAATATCAATGCAAGGCTATTGAGGTCTACCGTACTTCGATGAGGACTGGAAGTGCCAGGAGTTTAGAAAATGGCGGCATACCGACTTTTCGCGTTTAACATGTGAAAATTTAGGAAATCTGTACTAATATTAAAAAAACGGAAAAGTTTGATTGTTTGGACGCAATAATCTCAGTATCTAATGGTCTGAATTAAATAATTATTTTAGTTTTGGTTATGTTATCCATCGAGAAAGGCTATAGGCTAACAACATCACGCTTCGACCAGTAAGAGCGGCGCATCAGTGAAAAATGATTCAAAAACGGTCAAAATTGGGATGCACTAGTTCAATCAAGTTTGTGATTAATCGATAAGAACGATACTATAAGCAGTTATAGTCGTGTACAATAAATACTTGTCACTGACAGAAATTAGCCGATAGGCCGGCTAGATTGCCATATGGAAGAAGAAGTGAATGATGAAGAACCCATAACATTGACGTAGAGAACCGGACTGCGGGATAACCTCACAAAATTGACCACCTCTATAAAGAGACATAGCTACTTTGTGGAGTATACCTGTCAAATGCCGCCGATTTTTTCTCTCTTTCACGCTTTGCAGTCAATTTTTACTTATAATAATAATAAAAATGATTTATTCACTTAAGAAGCAAAATACTACACTTGTGAAAAGTCGATTCTACATTTACTGGTAATGCCTGTTCGCAAACAATAGGTAAAGCCCGAGAAAAGAACAGGCAATAAAAACTCGTGGCCACTCTTTTCAAATTGCCAATGTTTACAATGTTTCTCTGTTTATAAACTGTATATGCAGGTAAGGTGCTGCCACCACTATCTTATACATATACTTTATAATTGAAAGGGATGGCGGAGTCCTGGTCTATATGTCAATGATCCATAACGTCTCAAAAATAGTTATATTCAGGCACAAGTGATTTGAAAAATCTATGATATAAAATTTAACCCTCAAGTGCCTTGGTATACAACATTAAATAATAATTATTTTAAGGTTGTTTACGTTATTTTAAAATGAAACTCAAAATACAGAGCCCACGCAGGTTTTATTGTCGGTTCCCCTCTGATATTCCCACAGAGTATTTGTATGTTAATCAAGCTCTTAATTAATATTACAAGAACCAACCTTGAAACAAATTGCTTCAAGAAAATGTTAATTTAACAATTTACAAATAGCATTGCGGGTTTTCTAATATTAACGTCACGCGTGCCTAGGGAACATTTTTAGTAAATTTTCAAGTTTAGTTTTCATATCTCTGCCATGTAATTTTAATTATTCTGGCAAATTCGATGAATGCCTTTAGAAAAATGAGAAATACCGGCTACGGACCGAAAACATGTTGTTTTATGAAGCAAGACTCCCAATTAATTAAGTAAACAATGTGTATAGTATTATACAATGTTATAGATTACAGGTCTTTATTAATATTTTAAGGCTTACTTCTAATAATTAATACCTTTGAGTTATTCCCAATTTAGATCCATAGTCTATAAAATTGTATATTTTATACAAAGACATTTATTAATGTATGTAACTACCTACTAATGTTCTCTAAAATTGACCTTTAAAAACCGAATCTTGCTTAGCTTTAAATTTACGATCATTTTTATCTAGCACCGATAAAAACTAAGCGAAATATAAACCACCTATAAACCTTTTTAATAAAACGAATACTTTTTAATCCATCCAGCCGTTTAGAAACTGCATTTATGGATGTATTTTCTGAACTGTTGGAAAAAATCGGGATTTTCTAGATTTAAGAATCCTATTAACTAAAAATTAACACAGACAAATATGTAACTACTGAGGTCACCTTCATAGTCTGCCAAACCCTACTATCTAGAACTTTCTACGGCCACTTCACAAAAACATCCAGATCGTCACACTAGTATTTTTTTTATCTTCGATTACGGCGTCATTCATCATTAGGCATCTATTGTGGTGTGATCTGTGCCCATCTCTCTGGGAAAGACATTAAACTTAAACTTTAGTTTCTGACAGTTTCTGACATGTTTCTGACAACAATTTGTCCTTTTGTTCGCATCATTGACGTATAGACCTGGACTGCGCTATAACCTCACAAAATTGACCACTGTCTAGAAAGAGACAACGCTACTTTGTGGACAATACCTGGCAAAGAGACAGGGGCTCACGAGTTTTTTCTCTCTTTGAAGTGATGGCATGATCCAGGTCTATACGTCAATGGTCCTCATAAACAAACTATTTCTGTCACTCTTACTCGCCCCATCTCACAAGGGAGCTGATGTGAAATAGAAGATAACTCAATCTTAAATGGATTTTGCCGCATCCTTTCACATCGAAAACGTTTTTAATATTCGTATCATAATAAATAAAGAATATCGGGGACATGATGGAAAACCTTTTTGAAGTTACGTAATAGAGATGGCGGATAGCTTTGTCTGGCTACCTACGCGTTTACTTTTTTTTATCAAATTTTATGTCTATTGAAAAAGTATTGATATTGAGGAACAAAAAGTAGGATATTTATGGAAAAAACATACTTACTCTTGGTTGCCAGTGGGGTTGTCAAAGCTTATTGGTGGGAGTGGCCATGATGAGTTAATTATAGCAATGACCCACCACTCGGTCGACATAATGGCTATCAACGAGACCTGGCTTAGACCTGGGCAAGAAGGCCGAGTGCCATCAGTACCGGGGTACCGACTACGGCATGTGCCGCGACCCGTGAGCGTGCGCGATGGCCGTGGTGGTAAAGTTGCCTTCTGCGTCAGAAATGGTATCAGGGTTCAAATACAGTCTAACCCTGTTCACACGCAGGTCGAGCAGATGTGGGTGAGTTTAAATATAAACACTAAGAAGGTTATCAAGGGCACTGCTTACCGCCCGCCCTGGCTCGATATTGATTTGTACCTTGATGCTATTCCTGACAGTCTGAGTTCTTTTTCTCACCACGACTATTCCATACTTTTAGGAGATTTAAACATTAATCTGATGAATTGTTTGTCGATTGCCTTTTTTTTTTTTTTTATAGCGTGTGTCAAAATCCCCACGGATCTCAAGCAATCGAAGGCACGACAGGTGGGTATGTCGGACTCGAACCGACAAAAAAATCACACGTTCTTACGTCTTGTAGATTAATTAATTTGTCGATTGCCCAACATAACACGACCCACTCATCAATACCACAGATTTATTACAAAAAAAACCTTCTTATGTTTGATTCGATCCATATTTATGTTAACATCCCTGTGTTTACACAAGCGAGTATAAATCTGATACTCAAACACCCACACTTGATACAAAAGATGCCAAGAAAGGTAAATAGATATTTGAGCTGACATTTCTACCTACCGTTAAAACACATTTTGGTCCGTTTAAATGTAAGTAATAATATAATTCAGAATAACTTTGCCAGTAGGTAATAGTAGGTATTATACCTATTTTAAAAATGATATTTGCGAAATGTATGCATGCGGACTTCGAAACGACCAAACTATCAAATGGGGTAATTTTTTTTTTTTTATACTAATCTGGTAATAGTAGAACTTAAAATGCTTTGAAAATAAGTATTATTTTACAATTTAACCTGTTTTTGAATTTAAAATCATGAAAACGAATACTAAAAGTAATGATTTGAGGATAGGAACTTATGACGTCATAGGTTCCTATTCCATACACGTTTCTAGCTTGTCTTTTTGACATTTCATAAAAAGAGACTGATTTGACTTGACAGTCAACATCACCATTAAGATATAGAAAAAAGTATAATGGACTTCAAAACAGTTCATTATCAGTTCGATCTTTAAATAAATAATGTCTAGATGAAGTATTCCCTCAGTAAGCGTATATAAAAAATGAAGTTAATGTATTTGATGTTTGACACAATCATATTGAATCATGTTGATTATCATGTTTTATAAAGACTAGTTGTGTTGCCGAATACTATTTTTTCCCCCGTTCATGTGGGAAAAATATTACGAATACAGTTAAAAGTAAAAGTACTGTATATAATAAAGTAGGGATTAAACCGAGTTTTTTTTTATTTCTATGATTAACAAGCTATAAAAACTTTTTAATTACATATTTACATAAAAATTCGCCTTAACTATTTTAACGGATTGCTGTTAAAATCGTTGTCGAAAAGTTGATAATGTTTTCCTCCAGATTATCTATGGATGCATTTCATAAAAGTTTAAAAAAAACCTTAGTTAGGTACATAATAGAAACCATTGACGTATAGACCTGGACCGTGTCATCCGTTTTATTTAAATAGTAAATATTGACTGCAAAGGGTGAAAGAGAGAAAAAACTCGTGCGGCCCTGTCTCTTTGACAGGTATAGTCCACAAAGTAGCGTTGTCTCTTTCTAGAAAATGGTAAATTTTGTGAGGTTATGGCGCAATCCAGGTCTATACGTCAATGATATTAACCAAGCTTGGGTTTTTGAACATAACATTAATAAAATGAAATACGACCTTCGACCACGATTTCAAATATGAAATTTAATTTATTAATCTATTTCATTTTATAAATATATAAAATTAAAATAAACCTAAAATAATGCATTCAATAATGTTGCGGAGTACCAATTTAAACCTGTAGAAAATTTAATTTCCCAGCTTTACTATCAGGTTTATTTGACAAAGTAGTAGTATATTTAACTTTCTATTAATGGCAACACTAAGAAAAATGGCGCGCTAGATTATCTATGGCTAGAACATCTGATGGCGGAATTTTTATCTGTCAAAAAGTACGACCATTTGATTGCACTTTTTGACAGTTCTTTGCTTTAATTTTAGATACCGGATTAGGAATTTGGACAATAAATAATCAAAGAGTTCGATGCGTATAATCTAAATTGTTGGAATTACGACTTTTACATACGATGATCTTCAAAAAAAGGCAAAAACATGTCGGACTATACTCAGTATAGGGTTCCGCAGCTGTTACTACAATAAAATGCACTATAGATAGATATATGAAAAAATGTGATCTAAAAATGTGTACCAGCAAAAGAGCATACCTTCATAGTACGTTGATAAGCGCAGTTTTTCGGCAATAACTCAAAAACTATGACTATTTGTTAGATTATTTTTTTATTTTCCAAATAAGTACCTTTAGCAGCAAATGCAACAATTTACAAACGACAAACAAAGACTGACAGAGTTATAATCACATTTATCAAAAGGTGAATGTAACTCTCTCCGTCTGTCTGTCTGTTACGTTTTCACGCTTAAACCTTGTAACCAATTAAGATAAAATTTAATATGGAGATAGTTCGAGATCCCAGAAAGGATTTAGAATAGTGTTTATTGCGGTAACCAACCGCTATGCGGGCGAAAACACGGGTGAAAGCTAGTAAGGTCATAATTATTAAATTGTTCAAAGAAAGAGAAGTGGCAGTCAGTAATCAAGTATTGTAAACCTACACAAATATTTAGAAACCCTGTAAACTTACTACCCATTCTGTTTGGCGTATACCTAACCATTGATTTGTTGTAGTGCGTCGACCCCATGTTTACTAGAACTCGTTAAAACACTCTACTAGTAAACCAGCGACATTTCACCACAGTGATTACACATTTCCTGGAAAACATAAACACAGCGAGCGTCGGAAGAAAACAGTAACCTGCACATACCTACTTACATTTTATATATTAGGGTTCCGTAGCCAAAATAGCAAAAACGGAACCCTTATAGTTTCCTTATTGCCGTCCGTCTGTCTGTATGTTTGTCTGTTTGTCCTTTCGTTTGCCACAGGCATTTTACTCAAATACTACTCAATGAATATTGATGAAATTTGGTGAAAAGGTGTCTTGTAGTTGCCGCTACCTAGTTTGATAGCTAAATAATAATAAATATTTTTAGGGGGGGCATTCCATACATACATGTAACAAAGCTGAAAATTATTTTTTTCAGCAAACATTAACGTGTGGCATCATTCGACAGGTCTTTTAAAAATATTTTAAGGTTTTTAATAAACTTTTTTGAAAGAGTGAATATTTTTGGAAATAATCGCTACGAAAGTTTAATAAATCGTGGCCCCCTCCCCTCCCCTTAACTTTTGAACCATGTGACCAAAAATATGGAATACATCTCAAAGAAAACGCTTAATAAATACTTTAAACTTAACTTATTTTGGATAAGATCGGATATACCATCATTGAATTATTGCCAAAAAACTGCGTTTCTCAACTAAAAGGCGTAAGTGCCATAAACATACGCTCTTCTGCTGCTTAATCAAGGCTGCGGAACCCTACACTGAGCATCGTCCGACATGCTTTTGCCTGGTTTTTTTGCTTACAGTAAGTAATTATCACGCATACACTTTATAAAAAGACTTTCTTGTCTTCTTTTTACAATACTTACAAGACAAAAAAGAAGTGTATTATTTTCAGGGTTCGTGTGTGTTTTGGTCTAGGAGTTTCTTAGATATAGAGACAAAGAAACTCCTTAACAGATTTTCAATATTAGGACTTAGAATCAATAAATAAATCCGGCTAACATTGTGTAGTCCCTTTGTACAACTCACGAACAAATAATGGAGTACCTAACTCATACTCGAATCAAACACATATGCATGACACTAGGTTTTATTTCACGTGTAAATCGAAACCATCACCAATCGACCTCTTGCACAGTAATCTTACATAATACATACTACCACTGAACCACCGAACCAGTCTGAGGAAACTGACGACGAATAAGGCGTTCTGTAGCTTTAGTCCTACGACTTAATTCAAAGATACCAAAGCTTTGACAAACCCTTAATTAAACAAACCATCCAAAGAGAGGCCTCCAGAAATATAAACAATTAGAGAGATCCGTAAAAGTTTCTCTGACGGCGTACTAGTTGTTACAATAAACCAATAAAATTAATATTATGATACCGCCTGCTGGTAAATAAAGCCTTGGCTCGTAAAATGTCAATAAGTACGACTATCTAGCTAATGCTGGGGATAACGGAGTGTCTACAAGTCTCGGCTGATTACTACCTTATTTATAACTTCGTAGTTTTTATTTTTTTTATTTTGTAAAAGAACAGATTCATAACTAAACTGAGTTTAAATTTAATGCAGTGCTAGCTTGAGTATTCTTGGGGCTCATAAGCAATGCTAAGTGTATCGGTTTTTATGAAAATATATAAGTACGTTGTATACCTATAGTAGGTAGGTATCTACATACTATAGACATACAACGTAGCGGTGTCCCCTTTCGGTTTAAGGGGGGGGGGGGGGTACCGGCAGCTAGAAACATAAAATGATTACGTCCTGTTAGATTTTTATAGTAAAAAACACTTCATCTAGCAATTTAATATAACTGGAAAAGTTGTAAATGTACAGGTTATGATCCTATTAGTTTTTATATGCAACGTGCGTTTTGGTGAAATGCCAAAGTGCACGCCAGCGTACTTAAACGCTATGTGAAATAGCGTTTGCCTGATATGTTGAGAGTTATTATAGTTAACTCTGTGCATGCGGTCCACTATATATTTGGTTTCATTGCCAAATCAATATGCAAATATTTAGAGAGTATCGTAAAAGAGAGCGAACGTTATAATTGTATTTCATGATTACTTCAGAGAACGAAACCGTAGAACATTTAGATTGCCTGAAATTTGTCCATTTTTATAATAGAAAATATTTTGATTAAACCAAAATGTCCGTTTAATATACATCACATATAATACCAGTCACACTTAAAAATCAATAAACATAAAACAATATCACGATACGATTGACTATAAGTCTTAGTGAAGCTAAACGAGCTTCAGAATACCTTATAAAAATACGTTCATGAAGCTCAATCCAATTTAAAACCGATTATTTATATGCTTGAGTCAGTAGCGTATCGTAAATGAACATAAAAGTTAATTTAGCTTCTAATTTCAAATCCGGATCACGAATTTTTGACGCATTTTCGTCAGAACTGCAAAATATGACATTTTTTTTTCTTTTCGTGCCGTTATTTGTCGGCAAGGATTATGGCTTGCACATTATATACATTCGCCAGTTTCATGTTTATTTTCTGTCAGTTTCAGGTTTATATTCTTTCTAGTTTTCTTCTTTGAATCACAAAGCCTCGTTGCCGATTTCAAGCAGGTACCAATATTTTCTTTCAAGTTTTTTTCTTTGAATCACAAAGTATCGCTCTTATAAAGTTATCACGTGTTTCAAGTATATTTTGCACTCGTAGAGTATATTTGTTCTGTGGTTTTACACGTTAAACATGGAGCTGTAAAAAATAGCGACATGTTAGTGAGCCGCCATTTTTACAACTCCCAAGTATGGCATTTGTGTAGCACAAAGATGACTAAAGACTCGATTGATGCCTTTTACTTATTTATACTATACTAGCGAACGCCTCGCGGTTTCACCCGCGTATTTCCCGTTCCCGTGGGAATACAGGGATAAAAAATAGCCTATGTCTCCCGGAGTTAGTGTAGCTTCACAACGATGAAAGAATTATTCAAATCCGTCCTGTAGTTTCGGAGCCAATTCAAGACAAACAATCAAATCTTTCCTTTTTATAATCTAATATATAAAATTCTCGTGTCACAGTTTTCGTTGCCATACTCCTCCGAAACGGCTTGACCGATTTTGATGAAATTTTGTGTGCATATTGGGTAGGTCTGAGAATCGGACAACATCTATTTTTCATATTCCTAAGAGTTTGTTTTTTTGTTTGAATGCGATAATCTCAGGCACTACTGGGCTGCACTGAAAAAATATTTTACTGTTGGATAGAGCCGATTTATTGAGAAAGGCTATAGGCTATATAACATCACGCTACGACATATAGGAGCTGAGCAGCAATGATAAATGTTGCAAAAACGGGTAAAATTTACGCAGACGAAGTTGCGCGGGTCAGCTAGTAATAGTATAGATATAGATAGTACAGATGGTATAGATATAGTAAATATTATAAAGATGTAAAGTTTGTGAGTTTGTGATTTTATGATGTTGCATTTGTGAGCTTGTGACGTTGTAGGAGGTAATGTCTGAATCAACTGAACCGATATTGAAATTTCTTCTGAAAATTCTTTTACCAATAGAAATAACATTATTTGTGAGTGTCATATGCTATATAACATCACGCTACGATATATAACTTCAATAGGAGCATCAATGAAAAATGTTGCGAAAATGGGGGAAAATTGAGGGCTCGTACAAATGCAAGCTTCAATTTAGACGATACAAGTTGTTATTGGTTCAGTTTAATTGTAAAACATGCACGAAAATGCACGTAGTAAATGGTTTTTTACAGCTCGCCTTACGCCTTGCCCTAAATACAAAATTATGAAAAACATATTGGTAACTGACCTTACATGCTTACTTAATTATATTACATTACGTTCCCACTTACATAGATTACGTCGCGAACCTTTAATAGTTTTCCATAAAGCCTAGCCTAGACTAGTTAGGGTTCCGTAGCCAAAATGGCAAAAACGGAACCGTTATAGTTTCGTCAAGTACGTCTGTCTGTCTGTCTGTCTGTCCGTTCGTATGTCACAGGTATTTTACTCAAAGACTTCTCAATGAATATTGATGGAATGAGAAGTGTCATTAATTTTGAAAAGGTGGATACTTACTTTGATAGCTAAATAATAATAATAAGTATTTTTAGGGGGGACACATGTAACAGAAGTTATTTTTTTTTCAGCAAACATCAACATGTGGTTCATCATACGACAGGATTTTTAAAAACATGTTAAGGTTTCTAATAAACATTTTTGATTCAGTGAATATTTTTGGAAATAATCGCTCCGAAAGTTGCATAAACCGTGACCGCCCCCCCCCCTAACTTTTGAACCGTGTAACCAAAAAATATGAAAAAAATCACAAAGATAGCGCTTAATAAATACTTTAAACTAAAATGATTTCGAAGATGATCGGATATACTGTCATATGCAATTATGCAAGGCTGCGGAACCCTGCACTGAGCATGGTCCGACATGCTTTTGCCCGGTTTTTTTAGTTAGTTTTAGTTTTACCTGGGCGAACAAGAAAAACCGCAGTTAGCCTCCTGATTGGGCCATTGTGCGCGTAGCCTAGACTAAATGATCTTTTATGTTCATATGTAACCTTGTATTACATTTATCTTTGTAATTGAACTATTTATATTACTAGATAGACGTCGCCTTATATTAAATATCGCAAATTGCTATTAGGGCCCGGCTACACAATCAATCTTATTTGCAAAAAATCTTGTTTGTGCAAATAAACATGTGCGTTAAGACGGCAAAATGGTAAACGCTAGTTTGTTATATAATTGATTAGCACAATTAGGCTTGTATGTGAAGACGGTACGTAACCGTTTGTACCAACCGGTTTGTGCAAATAAGATTGTGCGTGGAGTATGTAGGGGTCTAGCTACACGCAGCGACTTGCATACGCAAACAGTTTGTGTTCGATTTTTTGCACAAACTGGTTGCCCATGCAAGTCGTTATCGTGTAGACACCATGCAAATTTTGCGCCATTTTTTGCACAAACTGTTTGCGCATCCAAGTCGATACGTGTAGCCAGACCCTTAGGTAATCTGTTTTCAGAAGTGTCATTAAGTTTAGTGTAATTGCATACTTAGTTACGTCACTCGCACCGTAGATATTAATCGCACGCAAAAGGATTATACGTATAAATTACTAATTTGACGGCTTTTATGCGATACGAGGGATTTAGCGGCAGTATTTCAATATAATATTCGTCACTAATGTCTTACACGTATGAATTTTCATTGCCATACATCAAGAGATTAAAATGCTACCTGCCAATCTAACCCAATCATTACAAAAACCAATTGTCGAATCCTTGTAATAATGTTAATGTCATTGTTAACTATCTTTAGTAAGTACGATCGCCATTACTTTTTTCGTCATCATACATTTTGAATCTATGCAATTTATATTATTGTTCGTTTTAAGGTATCAACTTTACTTTCCCAAATGTAACGTTAGTAAATATTCAGTTACCTACCAAATCGCTGTATGAAGAAACCCTAATTTCTCCTTGCTAGGTAATTCAATTCTATAAAGCCTGAAAAATCAGTATTTTTTGGTGATTTCCAAATTCGCGGTTTTGAACGCGGACCGACGGGCGTTCTGAAATTTATTTTGACGACAAAATCACATATTTTAAAATGCAAATAAATACATTATATTTGAAACCTACTTATTTTAAAATTGATTGCTCAATGATTTGTTATTGTTATTTATAATATTATTTTTTAAATTGTTATATTATTATTATCTATTGCACCTGTTATATTTTTTTTTGTATTCTTGCACCTAATGTGTGTCAATATTTTATCAAAATAAAAATTTATTTTCTTTTTCTTTTTTTTATTTATATATATATCGTCGGCTTGTTGCAAGAAGTCATTATGTGACATATACACTATTCTGAGATAAACGGTATTTTAGTTCGATTTAGTTAGTGGTTATGTTCATTTGCCCATATTTTCCAAAATATAATAACGGTGACGAAAAATTTCATGTTTTCGGTTAGCCTAATAGATATATTAATAAAAAAAATGAGAATCTCTAATCCTACAAAGTTATTTATTTTTAAAAAAAACAAAATAAAAGTTAATGACTTCTGGCTACTGTAAGTCTGTTCGGTATGTGAATTAATTATTTCTTAATTGGAAATAAAACAACGAAAATCTAATCAATTGTTTATTATATAAAAGGGATAACCAGTCTTATATTGAATAAAATAGTGCTAGCTATATGAAAAACAAATTAAATTCTTCCAAACAATCAAAGTCCTTAACAATTCTTTATCAAAAAAAAGACTTACCATTTAGGTCATTGAATAAACAAGTAATTAACAGAGCTAATTCAAAGCAATAAGCAAATGAATAAAAAAATCTTTAAAAAAATAAACAAAACAATTCTGTCTTAACAGTTGTCGTAACTTACTCGTACAATAGCAAATATAAATTATTAGCCACAACTTACATAGTCTCATAATAATAATATAAAAATTAAAATATTTTTCTTCTCCGTATTGCTATCAGTCATGTTATTTTTTAATAAAAAGTAGGAACTGGGGTAAACACCGTACAAAAATATAAAAATGTTAGATACATACTAAACGTCATTTTCTGTATCAGAAATTTCTTCATCAGGAAGATAATCTGGGCCTTCTTTGTCAGGTAAATTATTATACCAATGGTGTAGTTCTGCAGGTATGATTTTTTCGTTACACATTTTTATTAAATCTTTTTTCTTTGATTTTGTAATTGGAAGTTTCCTGGTATATGCTTTTTTAAGGGAATAGCTATTGTAGTCAAATCCACTTTCAGTATCGTCATGCTTGCGCTTTCGCAGGTTTTTAGTATTAGACACAATTGATGTTTCTTTTTTCGATACGTCCATTTCTTTATAATCGGAAACGTAATCATACCTATATTGCACAATGTTAGGCCGCTTTTTTTCAAACTTGAAGCATTTAACCTTCAGCCACTGCAACTTTTCTCCTCCAGAGTCAATTGACCTATTGACCATTAAGTTGTTTCGTAGCTCTTTTAGGTCCAAGATGTCAGAGTTGCTCATTACAATAGGTTC
Source organism: Herminia tarsipennalis (assembly GCA_945859575.2). Classification (NCBI taxonomy): domain Eukaryota; kingdom Metazoa; phylum Arthropoda; class Insecta; order Lepidoptera; family Erebidae; genus Herminia; species Herminia tarsipennalis. Next base: position 17,640,391 of record OX243840.2, read on the forward strand.
ATAAGGCTTCTTTGCTGGTTTTTTCTTGTTTAGTTTTCTGTTCGATCTTGCTAATCTTATAACATTACAGAGGTCTATCATAGAAAAAATTGGCATAAGACGCATCTGATTTTCGATAGCGCTATGCATACTATCAACCTCCATATGCGTGTGACCCGATTCTAAATACTTATGTTCAATCACTTCGAGGTGGGTAACTTGAACTACGTATAGCATTAAGCATAACAGAAACTGGTTGCGATTTTGACCTCCGCAAGTGTCAGAAAATATAGATATTTCGGTAACAGTTGGAGGTAGACGTTGGATCCAAAGATATAGTGCAGTTCCCACTTCATCACTTCCTTTTTTTCCATCTACTTCAGACCATAAGTAACAAAAACCATCATTTGGAGAACGGGCTTCATAAATGGTGGCATTGTAAACGTTTAATTTACGCAGGTAGTAAAGTAGAGAAACGTCACTAGTCGGCAAGTGCAAAACTTTTTGTAAGTCGATCGTAATAGAGTTAAAGCTGTTATCTTCATTTGCTCGAACTTTATCCAACTCTTTAGCTTTTCGACTTTGCTCTTTTAAAGACATGTGTTCATCATACTTTTGCTGCAAAACAGCAAGATCGGAGGCGTTTTCAGCTTTGGCTCGGTCATATTTATGGCACATTAAACATTGGTCCTTCTTGGGTTTATGAAAATCTAAATTGTACTGAGTACAAAAAATGTTGCGATACACATTGATGGAAACAGGCGTTCTAGATGCACATTTACATTTTTCTTGGTATAGTTCATACATTTTAGAGATGGAAAGATTGCTATCTAAGTACATTTTAGATGATGTTTTCCTGCAATAATGCGACTTCATCTTAGGGAAAGCCTCGATGTGTTCTTTGACGAATTCTACATCTACTTCTTTTGTTTTATTGACCGGTTCATGCTTGCCGCGTTTGTCCTGACCTATAAAAGAGCCTGATGTTCCTACTTCTGAAAATGCCTTATTAATGGGACCATTTGATATACACAGAGTATTTTTAAAAAACGTTTCACAAACCCTGATCTTTCGGTCGTCCTTATTAAAGTAATAATAACGAGATACAGTCCTCTTTCTGGTTGCATTTACGAAACGTCTCTGTGGCGCCTGTACCATAACATTCATTAGTATAAAATCTTTCTGTCGACAGTAATCCGATAGTGCCCAGTAAGACCTACAGATGTCCTTTCGATCTTCTTCAGGAAAATTTAATAAACAATTTAATTTACATTTGCACTCACCGGATTTAGGTGCTTTGGGAGGCTGCGTCTGTTTTTTGTAGTTTTTGTAAGGTAAGCTTTGTGAACGATTTCTTTTTTGCGCATTTCGGTCATAGGTTTCTATTCTTCTCTTGTGCCACCTTGCCGTTTTAATTTTTTTAGGTGGGACAACTTCAGACTGGACCGTTTCTGTGCCACTATCGGTTTCTGTATTTTCTGTAGCTAAGTCTTCAGGATTCTTCCAGTCAGGATCAGCAACCGAATCATCCTACAAGTATGAACACCAGGTAAGGTATCTAATACTGTATTACTATTGGTCAATGAACATACCTACATAGTTTAATAAAATATTATGACTAAAACAATCATTTATATGAAGGAACTTACTGATAAATACAAGTCATCTTCAAGAGACACAACTACATCGTTGTCATTTTTATGAGATGAGCTGATATTTTGAGAAACATTGTCTATCTGGAAGAGAGAAGATACAAGACGTTCCACTTAGTTCTATTAATCAATTTTACATCATAATTAGTGGCATACATGAAGGTTCTTACATCGGATAGCACATTGAAGATTTCATTATTTTCTACGACTTCGCTGTCGCTTTCTTCAGAGGATAGTACCGTTTTACTTATTGGTCGACCTATGTTGCGGCCAATTGGACGTGGAGATGGCGTATTTTCGATAATATCACTGGTATGCTGAGACAAAACGACGAAGGTAAGTACATAATTTACAATTTATATAATAATATAATATAATAAGGTAAGAATTATAATAATAAGGTAAGTACATAATTTACAATTTATATAATAATATAATTATAATAAGGTAAGTAATAATAATATTATATAATAAGGTAAGTACATAATTATCAATTTTTTAATAATAATAATGTTTGGACATTTACAAAGCGTCATTTTAGCCCCAAACTATGCAAAGCTATGGGTGCTAAATAACTGATATAATACTTAAATACTTTTTTTTTGTAAATATATACTTATATAATACATAGAAATAACACCCAGATCTAGGTCAATATGCGGACCATACATGCGGGAATCGAACCCACGACCTCGTGCATAGCAGTCACATCATGCCACTACTAGAATAACGAGGCCGTCCAAAGTAATAAGATAGAAGCGAAAGGGATGAAATGAGATTCGAGAAGACAGGCGATAGCTGTGGGTATATTAATTTATGCAAAAGGTAAGTATAAATTGCCTGCATTCACGTTACATCGATCTCCGAAGTAGCGATATAGGTAATAATTAATTACATGCATATCATGAACCTGCACATAGATAAAAATCTTACATTTGACGATGAGTCGTCACTTGAAACCTTTCGTGATTGTGCTTCGCGGTCTTCTGCATCCAGAAGTACTTTTGCTGGAGGTAGTACATTCTATCAACAAAAATACCTAGGTAGAGTACAGGAAAACCAACATGCATGTAAATTAGTAGACGGAAAACATTGCTAAATAAGGAGCTGAACAGGCGTGAAGGTAAGTTTTAAAGTGGGTCGCCAGAAAAAAGTTTTAGGTATAAAGTGGTTAGTTATTATCTATCTTACCTACCTACCTTTTTTACCATCAATCTGTTCGGTAAAACAAGAATCTCGTAAAGTATAGGTAAATGGCAAATTCAAAGTAAGCGGAAAGATAAATAGGTAGGTACTTACATTATCTGTAGAAACTTCCGCTACTATAATATTAATAATATTATTATTCTCCTTATTATAGTTTAATTGCTCCAACATCTTGCTTCTTCACTCCGGAGGACGGGCAGCAGCATCCTCTGCGTACTTAAAGCCTTACTGCGATCGCCAACCCGCTCGCCAAGCGTGGCGATTATGGCAATTACCCCCAGGATCTACATACCAGTAGGTTCTACTGGGGAGACCCGTGCCCAGCAGTGGGCCATCATATGGGTTGATATGTATGTATGTATATGTAACATCTTGCTTCCTCGTCCTGGTTTAAAACTTTTATTTTGCTGCATTTTGTCAAAAATCATTAACTTCTTATAACACGCGTGGTAGTCAACGTATCTCGCCGCGAACCGTGCGAGCGAGCGAGTCAGCCGCGCTCACGCAAAGCGCTCCTTCGCCCCGCGCCCCCACCCTCACCTCCGCGTTCGTCCTTGTTCCCGCGTTCCTTTGACAAGCTGGTTTGTCGTATTTTACCTAACCATGAATAACTCACTAAACTACAATCGAGGATCCACATAGTTTTGCAAGAAGTTACTATATTCTATTAACCGATGTTAATTAAATTAAATTATGCGATCGACAAAATAAAAAAGTAACTAAAAACAATAAATGATTTTAGGAAAATCTTAGATATCATGATTTATATAAATTTATTTCGATAAAATTCATTAAGATAACTTATTGTACATTTGTGATCAATTATTCATAACAGAAAGTAATGAAATGCAAATAATGAACTTTATCGAAACAAATTCTAAGCTATTTTTATGCTACACTTGTTTCGATAAAGTTAATTACATGGTAAAAATGAGTTCTGTATAATTATGTATGTTCTTATTTTATCAATTATCTAATAAATAAAAATTACTTGTGCAGCTTAGTGATTTTTTTGTAAATGCCTGATTTCCAAAGTTGCAGTTATGGATTTAATGGAAAGGCCGTAACGCCTAAAATTGACTAGATAGAAATTAGTGAGTTTTTGCCTTTTGTAGAATGTGTCAAAAGAAGTCCACTACAAATAAAAACGTATTTAGTGATTTTTTGCAGTTAATGAGTTCTTGCAATAAGCCGACGATATATACATTGACATCTAGACAAAATGACGTATTTTAAAATGTAAATAAATACATTATATTTGAAACCTACTTATTTTAAAATTGATTGCTCAATGATTTGTTATTGTTATTTATAATATTATTTTTTAAATTGTTATATTATTATTATCTATTGTACTTGTTATATTTATTTTGTATTCTTGCACCTAATGTGTGTCAATATTTTATCAAAATAAATATTTATTTTCTTTTTCTTTTTTTTATTAACGAGTATACATTGACATCTATACTACTAGTTTGCAGGGCTGGCTACCCCATTGACGTAGAGACCAGGACTGCGCCATAACCTCACAAAATTGACTACCTCTAGAAAGGACAACGCTATTTTGTGAACTGTTGGCGACGCGAACATTTAATTAAAAAACATTTAAGTAGTTGTGCATATTTAATGTAAATAATTTTAAAAATAGTATTAAGGAATTGTAAATATAATTAGAATAAAATTGGCGCTTTATTTAAATAAATGGATCGTCGCTTGAACGTGAGTCCAGAACAGGGGTTGAAACATCGCGCGGGAGGCGGGAGCCGCGCGCGGGAACATTCGGCATTGCTATAAATGTTGATAAACTTTCGCGATTTGTACACATTATTAAAATATATATATTACGGGTCTTATATGGTCTCGGGAAGAGTCTTCCCGTGACCACGGCCGTTGCAATACGGTCGAAACGTCGGGCAATAAACAAGGTATTTTACCTTAAATTATTCACGCGATTAAGACCCGTAATATATATATTTTAATAATTCGGCATTGCATCGGCTGGACGCACGCTCGGTTGTGACGCATTTATAAATAGAAAAACTTGTCTTAATCCAGTACTTGTCTGCGTATTATCTCCCTGTAGTCTACAGTGAACAATACCTGTCAAAGACCGCACGAGTTTTTTCTCTCTTTCACGCTTTGCAGTAATTTTTTACTATTTAATTGATAGGGATGGTGCAGTCCTGGTCTATATGTCAATGCACAGGACGATATTTTGACACTTATGATAAAAGGCCGTTGTTATTATCCTTCTTCTTCATATTTGTATCTATGGCAATCTAGCCTTTTTATCGGCTAATTTTTGCCAGGGTTAAGTATTTATTGGGCACTCTATCTGCCCCTATGGCGCGGTGGGAGTGTGTCCGATTGCTACGCAAGAGGTCGTGGGTTCAATTGCCACACGGGACACCGCTTTGTGTGATCCACAAATTGTTGTTCCGGGTCTGGGTGTACTTTGTGTCCGTGACTTGTATGTTTGTAAAGTCCCCCGTGACACAGGGCTTGTACCCTACTGCGGGAGTCATCTTTTTTAATAAAAAAAAAAGTCTTGTTCTTATACAGTTAATACGTATACAAATGGTATTTGAATGTCAAGTCAAATCAGTATCTTTTTTATAAAATGTAAAAACTATTCGTTCTGTAGAGTTCATTATGTTCTGGTTTCAAATCATTTAGTTTTTGGTATTTATTTTGATGATTATAAATACTAAAACATATTAAATTATGCGCGAATATATATTGTTAAGATTATTTAAAGGCATATTACTTAATAAGTGTAAAATAACATATTGTTATTGATTGATTTGACATTCGAATACCTAATTCATTTTTGTTGATAAACTTTCGCGATTTGTACACATTATTAAAATATATATATTACGGGTCTTAATCGCGTGAATAATTTAAGGTAAAACGGCCGTGGTCACGGGAAGACAGTCTTCCCGTGACCACGGCCGTTGCAATACGGTCGAAACGTCGGGCAATAAACAAGGTATTTTACCTTAAATTATTCACGCGATTAAGACCCGTAATATATATATTTTAATAATAATTCATTTTTTACAAGTTTAACTCGAATTTTTGAAATTATGACAGGTTAGTTTGCCGCCATTTTCACAACTCAATCCGTGTCACGCAAGTAGGTATAGACTTCCATTTAATTTTAACAAATTACTGTCCAAAAAGATGGAAGCGGCGGTAGCCTAATGGCTAAGGCATCGTCTCGCAATCGTGAGGTCGCGGGTTCGAATCCTACCCATTATACTACCGACAAAACCCCACTCCTAGCACAACCCTTTAAGCGTAGCTGGAGGGGTTAACAAGATTGCTAGTAATGTGGGACTCAATCCCACATTGCTAGTTATCTTTTAAATAAAAAAAATCAAAATCATTAGCTTTCTACATTTGGATCTTAGTTTAATAGTAGTGTCTACTACTACTGTGTAGTATAGAGTACAATCATCACGGTAGACTATTTAGTCTTGTCGAGATGTACCTTGTCTTTAATCAAAAATAGACTAATGGATGTGTAAAACGCACGAAAATCCATTTCCAAACATAAATAATAATGTTATGTATGTTACTAAGAGAATTACCAAACATATTACCGATCGAAATGGGGCGGAAAGGTGCTAGATTGGTTTGGTTGTACCGCCTCATATTTTTGTTATATGTATGCAAATATAACGCGTTATTTTCTCGTTACTGAAGCACGTTGTTATTTTTATGACGACTATAAATACTCACATACATTATGTGTCTCGTGATTCAGTCGCCATGAATTGTATGAAATATTTATTTTATTACACGTAGGTACCCATTTTAGGATTGTGCCTGACTAAATGGGTTTCGATATTCAATCAAAGAAATAATTAGATTTGATAATGAGATTGCCGATTTGGCTAACGAAGTGGAAATATCTGAAGGCGACTGTGCACAATGGGCCAAGATATTGGGTGAGCACGTTGGGCCAATGCGCCAACGTCGGAACACGGTCGCCAAGATCCTTTGATGTGTGCACGAAAATCGACTCCATTCAGTTGGCCGGCCAGTGTTGGCGCCGTTTTTTTTTGTATATACAGGGTACATTTGAGCACGTAAACATATCGTGTAAATAACCATAAAATATAATATTTTAGCCTTTACAAACAAACACTTCCATATCATTTACACTCACTGAAAATTATCGTGTTTTATCTAAACTCTATATAAAGTCAGCATTAAATAACCAACTATTTATTTAAGTGTAAACTAAGTTTTTCACGAACTTCCTTTGGCAGGTAGCTAAGTAGTTCAACACACTGCAGTACTGTATATGTGCAGGTGAGCGGAGCCACAAACTAATAGATACAGATGACCGGCTCCGTGCAACGAGCGAAAACAGGCTCACACACATATAGACACGCACATAAACAGATCTGCCACACTAAACAAGTGGCATAAATACTAATAGTATAGATAGAATTACAATCGAATAGAAGACGGAACGACGTCGTTGCGCGCGCAAAACTGCAAAACTTATATTAAAAATGTTTTGCACGCAAAGCAACGTCATTCTATACGAATAGCGTTTAGGCCATATCTCTATCAAGTACTCTCTTTCATACTCTTTGATTGTTACCGCCCGTTGCAGGGTTTAGTATATCTGAATGGTCTCCAACTTAGACAAGCTTGGAGAGATTGTTGATTGTCAACCAAGACGGCGCACATTGAGAGCTCCGTATGCGCGCGTCTATGTGTACGTGCATTTCTTGTTGAGCTGTGAGCCGACCTTCTGTACGTATTTATTCTGTGAACGAATTTGTCCATCCACGCGAGATAATCCGTTAATCGCAACACGAGCTACGTCACGTGTAATTCGATACAAAACCTCATGATAAAAATGTTGAAGTGGCAACTAAATGAATGTTGTTTAATTTTCAGTTTAACTTTAGTTTAGGACTTTATTTAAACTCAGTCGTAGATATTTGAAGCCAACAGTTGTTGTAATAGACCATGTCTGTAATCCTTTCTCATTATTAAAACCAGGGGTGTAGCTTGCCTTAAATGGGCCTTTTTTAAATATTGTTGGGGATCCAGGTGCCCAAATGGTTAATATAAGAAACTAAGAACGAATGTAAGTCCTTCGCACAAATTTGCAGGATTATACGTTTGGGACCCCTGTATAATTTTTAAGTACAGGTGATAAGGTGGTATCTCCGCCCCTGATTATGTCTTACCTTAGCTTTAAGAGGAACGTTACCTATTATAGCGATTCAGGCATCCTCCCTCAAAGAGGGTGGATTCACACGCAAGCCTAGTGCAGATTATATATAGTTGTAGTCCAAAAATTCACGCTTCCATGGGCGTACCCAGAATTATTTAATCGGGAGATGTTTTCGTAATTTCGGTGGGGTTTTAGGTGGTACAATTGGCTAAACACCGGCCAAATGTGTACTGTGTGACTTACCTTTTTGCAATTTGCGGGTGGAGTTTCAAACCCAAATCCCCGCCCTTCATGCTTCATTTAAGATCTCGGTAAGTCCCACCTTGAACGGGTTGAAATGTCTCATGTTTTAATAGTATTAAAACCAGAATAAGGTATTACACCCATTTTTGAAAAGTGTCTCTATTAAATTCTATAGTGGTAAATAGCCACTAAAAAACACAAAAATTTTATTCAATCGATAAGTGTCATAAAAATGCATTTAAATGTTACATTTTCAAATTTCCCGCGTAATTTGACGAAAACGCGGGACGCAGTGGACGCCATATTTCTCTGAGGTAATGACGTCAGATGTCTGTGTAAACAAATGTGCTGACGTTTTGTATGATTATTAGGTAGGTACGCCGATCAGTTGACAGTTGACCCTTTTTAGTTTACAAGCAGTATGACGTAGTAACATGGCGGTTACCATTTCATCTATCTATACTAATATCTATTATAAAGCGGAAGAGTTTGTTTGTTTGCTTTGTTTGTTTGTTTGTTTGTTTAAACGCGCTAATCTCAGGAACTACTGGTCCGATTCGAAAAAATATTTTTTTGTTGGATAGTCCATTTATCGAGGAAGGCTATAGGCTATATAACATCGCGCTACGACTAATAGGAGCGGAGTAGCGACGTGAAATGTTGCAAAAACGGGGAAAATTTACGCATACGAAGTTGCGCGGGACAGCTAGTACTAATAATAAAAAGCGGAAGAGTTTGTTTGTTTGTTTGTTTGTTTGTTTAAACGCGCTAATCTCAGGAACTACTGGTCCGATTTGAATAATTATTTTTTTGTTGGATAGCCCATTTATCGAGAAATGCTATAGGCTATATAACATCGCGCTACGACTAATAGGAGCGGAGTAGCGACGAGAAATGTTGCAAAAGCGGGGAAAATTTACGCATACGAAGTTGCGCGGGACAGCTAGTAGTGTTATAAAAAAGATTTAAAAAACTGAAAACTTTGAATTGAATTTTAAAATTTATTTAGATAATTTGTGAACTAAAACTAACATTTTCGAGCTGCTTTTTAACTAAACTATCTCAATAATATATTTATAGATTTTTTTCATATAGAGTAAAATACCCTATTAATAAGTTTACTAATAGCTAGATCCTCTCCTGGTTCCATCATCAAATCTTTTTTACCAAATGTTTAGAACTCATCAAAATCTATGGTGTTAACCCTCTGAAAAGCTTAATATATCCACCTGGTTTCTCAATGAAGTTGCTCAAATTACATATTAAACAAAACATGTATGACGTCTAAAGACACTTAAAAGCTAGTAGCTACACGTCTTTTAAATACAAATCAACGTACCTAAATCCTAAATCTAGTATTCATAAATCACAAAGGTTTAACTTAATGTGTCGTCCACACCAAAATTACTACAATTTAGGTTGGATGAGAGATTTTAGGTAAGCATTTATTTTTTCTTTAGCATTTTTTGTATTTGTATTTTAGTAATTTTAATACATAATAGATAATATACTATAAAAATTTACATAACTTTCACAAATTTATGATATAGGAGCTGTACAGGGTGATTTGTAATACACTAATAACCTCAGACTCGTAGCTTCTTTACATTACACTAAATAACTTTGTAATATAAATATTTAATAAATTAACCCTTCCACCACCTCCTTTGGTCAGAAACCACCTACTATACGTCTGTGAAACCCCGGAGTAGTTTGGGATCAGACGACGTTGTGTGAGTTGTCCCAAGATATAATATTAAATTAGATATTATTATTGTAAATCTTACAAAATTATTCTAAATGTTGACGTTGTCAGGCCGTGCGAACGCACGCTCTTAACTTGCGAAAATCACTTGTAGGTACACAGTAGATCGTGATAAGAATCGCTTTAACAAAACGGAAAAGAATTTCCAAAGTTTTATTCGACTTAAGAATTAACGAAGAATGCCTAATTCCCTTGCCGATCACTGAACTTCTGTTTTAATTGGGAATTTGGAAGAATACATATTTTCTTGTAGATTAAAACTTTGTTCTTTGTATCGAACCACCGATCAATGAAATAATAGGCTTGCCCTCAGAACTTTTCTTCTTTGATATGTACTTAATGTTTTAGAAGTACCTATCCCAATAAATTTGTTTTATCAACTTCAAAACTGAATGGGTATGATTTTATAACTTTGAAGAAATTAGTACAGAAATCGCTCATAATTTGAATTAGTGTATTTCTTATATTTTAACCAATTTAGATGTTTTGTTTATTTTTAGGGTTCCGTAGCCAAAATTGCAAAACGGAACCCTTATAGTTTCGCCATGTCCAGCCGTCCGTGCGTCCATCCGTGAGTCCGTCCGCAGCTTAGCTCAGAAATTGTTAGTGCTAGAAGGCTGTAATTATGCATGGCATACATACATTTTACTTACGCCGACCAAGTGAGAGAATAAAATCTTAAAAAAAAATTTTTTTGTCAAATAAAGACAGAAAGTAAAGTAAAGAAAAAAAAATCACATCGCCGCTTTACATATAGGGGAGTAATGTTGTGAAGACTATTTTTAGATTTAGGGATGCGGTTGTGAAGTATTAGGCTTTAAAGTGCAAATTTTTGTTAGAGTCAGTTGCCCCCCCCCCCCCCTTTTCCCTGCGAGCTAAATGGTTAATGTTGGGTATGTGAAAAAATTCACAGTAGTAGTAGTGAAATTAGAAGGTAAACTATCACTGCTAAGTAGGCTTTACAAGTTTACGAGTACCAGGTGATTAAATTAGAAGTAACAAAATATTCGTACAAATTCCATCGAAAATTATTATTAAGTTGGTATCTTGTATAGTATTGTATTATCTGTGGTATAACGTTGTAAGTATGGAACAAAAACGACAGAAAACTCACTTCTTAAGCCGCTTTATTCCCGCCCGGTTTTTAGGGCTAAGTAGTCAAAATGGAAAAAAGGAACCTTGTAGTTTCGCCATGTCCGTCTGTGTGTTTGTCTGTCCATCCGCATGTCACAGGCATTTTACTCAAAGACTACTCAATAAATATTGATGAAATTTAGCTAAATTATAAAAATAAACATTTTTACGGGCACTCCATACATGTAACAGAAGCTGAATAAAAAAAACAAACATCAACGTGTGGCACATTATTCGACAGGTCTTTCGAAAACAAGGTTTTTAAGGTTTCTAATAAACATTTTTGTAAATAATCGCTTCGAAAATTGCACCAAATAATATGAAAAAAATACATTAAACTAAAACTATTTACTAGGGTCACTAACCACTAAATCAACAGTCATATGATCATGATAACCTATTTGAGCTGACATTTTAAGGTTATTTATAAAAAAAACCACGGGTTGCACTCCGGGAGTGTCGGCAGAAATGAAAACTTGAACATTAACGTTGTGCATTTTTGAATATTTTGGAATGAAAAATATTTTTTTTATTAGTATAAAAGTACTGTAATTTATGTGGTTAAATACAATATTCATCTACTGCGCTATCGTACACAAACATCACAATGAAAAAAAATACAATAACAACAACATGACAATTAAAAAGTTTATTTCTCAGAAAAAATTACATATTGATGAAATTTGAATAACATTTTTCGATCTTACTGACATAATAATAAAAAAATATTAAAATAAATTACAAATCAAAAAACCAAAATCAAAATTAAAATATCGTTACGGATTTTTATCGGACTCGAACTGGAGTCTTCTGGTTTCTGGACCGCCCGATTTCCCACCTGAGCTAATAACATTGTAGATGGTGGTGAAATTTATCTTCGTATTCCAATGATATTGTAGCAGGTTTTCATTGCTCTCTACGAATTTTCGAACAGCGTATCCTGACGAGAGTTTAACATTTTTTACCCCCACAAAAAAGTGCAAAACGCCGCTAAAAAAGTTTTAACTTCAAAAATAAAAAATAAATCAAAATTCTTGATTCACTTAGGATGCAAAACAACACTAGTGCTACGTCGGGATTCTACATGTACATGTAATGCCAAGTTCGCGAACAATAGGTAAAGCTGGAGAAAAGTACCTGTAAAAACTCGCGCCCACTCTTTGCCAATTTTACAATGTTTGAATTTTAAAAACTTGTTATGGTGTTTTTAAACTTTCGCGACTTTTATACATTACACAATTTTATACATTTAAAGGTACGAACCTTTTCCCGAACCTTTTTTTCGACCCGTGACCACAATCGGTGCAATTCGATCGAAACGTCGGTAAAAAAAAAGGTTCGTACATTTAAATAATTCACGCGATTAAGTCCCGAAATATATCTAATATTGTTATGGTGTATCTATTATGCTATAAAATAGATAGACTTACCTGTAGTACATAACCGATCCAATCGATCAATCTGTTATTTATCCTCTCAAACCCCATATTAAGATTATAATGTACAGACACGTTATCCATCATGAAACATCTGGTTAAAAGCCCTTTAGATCCAGGTGTACAGGCTGAAACGATAATAAACATTTGGCTTCATACCTTTCTCTGAAACCAGCTGCAATTTGGTAAATACAAAGGAGAAATGTTCCCTTTGATAGTTATAATTTATTTTAACGGTACCCGCCTTTTAACCATGGTAGCCCATTAGCTAAGCTAACATTTAGGTGTCTTACCTACTGGATTTTTGTTAATTTGTGTGGATTGGATTAATGTAATAAATTGCCGTTTAAACGAATGTTTTCCTGCGGTTCAGTCCGCTCAAAAGCACAGCATAAATGAGTCATGATCTTTATCATAAATCTAGAAACATTTTTTTTCATAAAAATCGAGTCAGTCACGGAAACGATAGGTAGTAATAGTATAAAAGCAACTTCTATCGCATTTGTTCGCATATTAGTTCTCATGGATATGAATGAAACTATCGGTGTGTTATCCAGCAGGATTAAGTAGGCTTTTGATGTCCCATGAAAATGAGGTTGACGACATTTCCCAGGTAAGCTTTACTTCGATCAATGTTCAGGTTTCAAGAGATATTATTGTAAAATTGGTTCCACTAGTAGATAATATAAAGTTTAAAGATTTGCCTATTTTTTGTTATGAAAAATCACTAAAACTAAGTACTTGAACGATTTTATTGGAATTTATACTTGGCAAAAAACATAGGCTATCCTTTATTCATCATAAATGTGAGATATATTTAGATACCCATTTAGATAACGTAATCAATCGGCTCTAGATACTTCACTTCTAATTATTTATTATTTGAAGACTTTTTGGACCACAATCGAATAATATAATGTGAACATCAATGTGAAATGTGAATCAGTATCGAATAATAATTTTGGACAAGAGCTAGGAGTTTCCTACATTTTTGTAAGCGATTGTTTATCGAAATGTTTTTATACCGTCATGCTCACTAAAATGTTATTGCTTGTGGTGGCGGTGTGGGCCCAGTTGTCTTCTTTCCCTCCAATTCCAATATGACGAAGGGGATGAGGATTGACCCATGTGCTACTTGGGGTGACTGGTCGGCCTAGTCATTATTATCTTATAGGTTTGTTTTTTAATAATGTTTCATAAATATTAAGTAGTTTCTGTAATTTTTATAAGTCAATGCTCCCATCGACACCATAGGAGGCTAATTCATTTAAAACTTGATTATACCCACTTTACGTACTATGGTTACTGCTTACGTGAGTTTCATGGTGTAATGGTTGCTGCACCTTACTCTGGCATAACTGTATATACAAATAATAGGTAGGGGCAAAACTATTTTCGTATTTTTAATGTATTGTTAGTAATCAAACCTCTTTGGTTGTACTGATTGTGACTGGCTGGTTTTAATACCATTAAATGTTGACATTCTGAATGAAAGAATGCAATAAATAAAAAAAACTAGTTCCCGCCATTTTTAAATTGTGTTTCAAGCAAGCAAAATAAACGTTTGTGGCAAAGAAATTTGGTGCAAGTTTAAAGTTCTATTATAAAAAAGGTAAAAATGCGACGAACGCCGAGAATAAAACTTGTGTGGTTTACGGATCTAATGCGGAATCAATACGAGTAGCACAAATGTGGTACAAGCATTTCAAGTCAGGAAATTTTAGTGTAAAGGATGAAATCTTAATTTTTTTACAGCAATGGGATCATGGCACTACCCACAAAATGGCAACAAGTTATCAATTAAAACGATACGTATTGTAAATAAATATAAAATAATACCTATTTTTTTGTATAGAAATACGAAAATACTTTTGACCCGACCTTATCTAAATGTAATAACTGGCATTTTAAAAAAGTAGCCATTAAATTTTATTGCCAAGTTTTTTTCCCATTGTTTTACTCTTGGCATTAAATGTAGAATCATTCTTTTTAAATTTTGTCCGACGTTTATAAGCGTCGCATTTTGTAACCTATGTGAATAAAGTACATTTGATTTTTTAATTTTTTTAAATTTTATATTACCCATGTATAAACTGCTACATCCGTTTTACTTGTAGTCCCCAATTACGTATATTTTAACTCGATTCCTAAAAAGTTTTCCAACTATATTTTGCATCGCAATAATATCATCGTATAACTTTCGTCGCGAGTTGAGTACTGTTCCCAAATTCCCGTGAGAATAAACCTACATACGTTATATCTGTGCCAACTAAAATACGAAGTAAAAGCATATTAAGAGTTAAATGTATGCTTTTAAAAATTGCTTGCGTTGTTTAGGAACAAGGAAACAACTATTTCGGGCATTTTAGCCATACGGTGTAGGCAACTTATATAAATTAATCAAAACTAGTTGCTAGGCTGGATCCAAAATAATAGGAGGGTTTGACTTTTTGAGTTGAAGGCAAATCTAACTAGTTTTTCAGCTAACTAGCTATAATAATAATTAAAAGTAGAATAATTGTCCTTTTATAATTATCACCTTACATCTAACTAGGACAGAAACTCAGATAATAATTACAAAACGATAATTATTTATTGACAACCTCGATTTAACAGAACATTAAATATTAATCGCGTTTAGTACGCACCGCCTATATCAGAAGCTGACCAAGAGGCTAAGGGATAGTTCTGGGGGGTAATACTAGGCACATTCGTTCCGTGGCGTATTCGATAACGCCGTACTTATCGTTCGCAAAAAAAGAAAAAAAAAATGGTCTCCACCGCAAACGTCAAATTCTATATATAATTATTTTCCAATATCGACATCGTTTTTTGAATGTGACTTTGTCTAGACCCCCTGGTGGCCGGCACTTTCCTCAGCCAGCGAATAAGTCTGGCCATACAAATAGACCAGCCGTCTGGGTACAGTGCCCATAGGCACCGATTTGGGACAAATTTACTATTTGTAGTCTTTTACCTACATTGTCATTGTTATTTATTGATTACTTCTAATATAATGTTACTCATTGGTAACATTGAAGGCAATACTATTTTACGAATATACGAACTGTGATTGGATTTAGTAACAAGTGAATATCTCAAAATACCTTCCTATCTTTAGCGAACAAAATTCTAGTTTTATTTGAGTTGAAAAACCGAAAGACTACGCATTTACGAGGTACCTTCTGAAGTTGTGCTGTTTTCAAGTGATTCATTGGACCTTTTGAGAGTATCGTGAGGTCGCGGGTTCGAATTCTACCCATTACACTCCTGACGTGAACCCACTCCTGACACAAGCCTTTGAGCTTAGCTGGAGGGGTTAACAAGATTGCTAGTAATGTGGGACTCAATCCCACATTGCTAGTTACCATTAAAAAAAAAAGATCCTAGCGAATTTGAACTATGTATGTACACCCTATCCTACAGTCTTGTTAAGTTTAGAACCTCATAATTTGTTAGGGAAAGACAATTCCAATCTAAACTAGAAAATCTAAATTTCAATCTACCTACTGGTTTTATGTATACAGTAATACTTATTCTCAATAAAAAAATATTTGAAAAGTCCTTTCACATTAATCATTTTTCATTGACCACAACGTAGATTACTCACTCTGCTACTCACGGACAGTAACAAAAAACTTGTTAAAAAAAATGCCTGTAGCGCCGACTGATTGGAAGAAAATTGTAACGTTGAATTGAAGCTTTTACAGGAGTCGCCAACCCCACGCCCTGTTTAGTGGGAGGCAGAGGTGTCGCACAATGGTGCAATCAGTGAGAAACGGAAACATTCTGACGATAATAACAAACGTTTTAGCCTCTAACTGGTCTCTCAGGGACTTGACTACAAAGGAGACTAAGACCCAGCTTTTCTAACTTTGAGGAGCTTAATTCGATGAGTCTATATTTATTCATTGTCCTATTTTACTTTTAAACAATTTACCGAGGAAACAAAGTAATATTTCATGTCAGCAGATTTATTTTATTTCTTCAATTGTTAGCCTTGTCAGGTGTGAAGGAATTGTGTTCAGTCATTCATAAATAATACATTCGCGTTCGCTTCGTATGTGTAGTGTATGTATGTAATGGAATAAAATATCAGAGATACAATCAGAAATAAACTTAATAAACTGATTGTATTGCTTACATGTATAGATAAGTACTTACTACGAAAGAAAAATAATATTTTATGTTTCAACAAGTAGTACAAATGTGTTAACATATTTTTGTGAAGATCAAACAGTGAACAGAAACTACTTACAATTTTATATATTCGTAAACTTTCGTGATTTGTACACATTATTGAATTTTATAAGCTACGGGTTTTAATCATAAATATTTTATTTAAAGGTTAAATACCTTTGTTTTATTGCCCGACGTTTTCACTGTCTTAAAAAAAAGAGTTTAAATAAAATATTTACGCGATTAAGATCCGTAGCTTACAAAATTCTATAACTAAATTTTTTTCGAGTAAGACTATAGGTACTACCTAGCTATTGTGTCAAAAACTTCTCAAAAGTATACTATTACTTTGTTAAGTTTCTTAGCTTTCACAGGTCCTTGCTATCGGCAAACCGACCACTTAATCCCAGTAGGCCAATCGCTAGTTCTTTGATAAGCCTACCTAATACTTTGACTGCCTCCGTTACAGTAAGAATATGTGCGACTACAGGGAAAATGTGTTCAATTATCACACTGTTTAGAGCTTTGTATGATTTTAAAATAATGTGGATATTTTGGATGCTTTTGTGCCCGTTACTTGGGCGTACCTTGGTGTACCAGGGTGTACAGGACGTACCCCCAAATCATAAAAAGACAGTACTCAATTGGCCAGCATTCAGTCAAATATACCACTAAACCACCCTCCCTCCGCCCCGCGTTACAAATCCTTGACTACATAGTCCATTAATTGTATATTTATAAAGTCCCTGCTTAATACCCTACAGTAGGATCAACGTAACTTGACCAGATTGAAGTTGGCGAAAAGTGGCAGTGTGCAGATGCATTTTTTTTTACCCGGCTGTAAGAAAGGGTTATGATTTTCGCATGTATCTTATATGTATGTACCTAATATTCTTTTATACCTCATATCTCACAAACCACTGAATGAATTTATACAATTAAGGCGTTGTTAGATTCTTCTTGACCGCCCAAGTGTTCTTAGATGGTTGACGTTTGAAAAAACAAACATGGCGGCTGTGGGATGTCAAAATAAAGAGGTGTGATAAAAAAAAGTTGTTTCGAATACTTCAATATGAGTATCAAATTAAAGGGCTCTTGTTAAGCTTTTCAAAAAGGTATAACATGATTATAACTGCAATAATAAAAAAGATAATTAGCAACCATTCTTTTTTCAAATTTCGATACTTGATATATAGGTATAGGTGTGATAAAAGTTAGTTGTTACATCCTACAACTACTCAAAAGTATTAAATAAAAAAAATCCGCCGGCACAAAAAAGATGGAAACAAGATCCCCTTTATAATTTTATGCAGTCGGAGGCATTAATGAATCTCAATAAACTTACAGCAGGTCTCAATAATCTAGCTATCGATGGATTTGGCTACTAGAGGTTTGACATATTTGTATGGAACTTAAGTCAAATCTATAGCTCTAGTAGCCAAATCCATCGATAGTTACATTATTGAGACCGGCCGTTAGTAAAGTGCCCCTGACTGCATGAAATTATATAATTATGAAGGGGATCTTGTTTCCATATTTTTGTGCGAGCGGCTTTTTTCTTTTTTGATTTATTTAGTAGCAAATGGTGACAGAAAGCGGGTGGCGGGGGCAGTAACTAATTTAAGAGAATTAGAGATGTGATTACCCATTACATTGTCATAATTAGTATTACTAACTCATTTTTTTCTGATATTTTACGTAAAGAAATTGTTTTCAAACTTTATTTATATTAATTGTAACTGTTCTAAATTTAAACTTTAATGAACTCATATATATATATATATATATATATATAAGTTTTTTTTTATATTGTTGAATTAAAATTTTGTTAGTATTTTACTCGATTAAACGTAATTAATCGTTTTCGTAAATAATTTTAGGGTAGCATCTCTATGACTATTTTTATTTTACATGCTCTTTGTCTATGACATGACATAACATAACATAAGAACCTAACTTCAATCCGGTCAAGTTACATTGATCTAACTGTAGTGTGGGGTTGTCTTTAAAATAAAATAAAAAAATACCTACACGGATTTTTTCCGTAGTTCCAAGGAAGAAGGCATACTAAAACCATCACTAAACACTAATTCTAAAAGGTAGCTTAACGAATAGGCCCTGAACAGGCGGCTCCGGGTACACAGAATCATAACAAGAAACAACCGAAACACACGAAAAAGAGGGTTATTCCGCGTCGTATTCACTAAAACCTTCATATGTGGTCACGGTGACCGCATGATTAGGCATGGGTTTTCCTTGGGGTATAGTTTCCTCCGCCCTCGACAGGCATTGACCGCTCATGACGTAGCTAATTCTTTAGGAACATCCCTGAGGTATACTAATGTTACAGTTTTTGGCAATATGTTGTGTGCGGTTAGTTCATGAACGTAATGTTGGCAATTTAAGCTAAGAAAACATTATTTTTGAGAGTCCAAGTAATTCTATAGATAGGAGGTAACTTTGGCGTCCAATACAGTATTGTTATAATGATAAGTAACGTCTCGCTATAGTCGCTATTTTGCTTGCAATTACGTACCTACTTAAAATAATTATCAAAAGCAGTTTTTACCTGCAGCCCCGTCGCGAATTTCTACTCAGCAACCGTGCATTTTTTCAGGATAACGAGAACTTCATGTCATTCACACGACTATAAACTACATTTAATATAAAAGTTGTTTAAAATTCGTTTGTCATTTTTATGACAAACGACAAGAGCAGTTTTTAAATAATTTTCTATTCTTTCTAGATATTTCTTTTTTAAGAAATATCTAGACATAATCCCGTCGGTATAATGTGAAGGAATTTGTCACAGTTGATAACAACCCTGGTTTTAAATTAACTGTCAAGAATGCCAGCGTATCTTGCACATGTGTTGATAAATGTTGAGCTTACATTGCTGAGAATCTCTCGGTGTAATTTGAACATCTCTTGCAAACTACGTACCTATGATAAACAGATTTTGTGAGAAGCTTCACACGAATGTCGAATGGAAAGAGAGAATTTGGTCTAAGTAAAATCTAGTTTTAGGTTGTTTCACTGGTGATCTGAAGGATATTCTTAAATGTATTAATTCTTTAATTCAAGCCCTTCCAGACATGCAATGAGCTCTGACAGAATTTCCATTACCGACATCGTGAAAATATCTTTCTCCCTCGATTTCACTAAACCTCTTCATCGTACTGATATGTTTTTTCTTTGTCATAAAGTAAAAAAACTTGAGAGGTGTCAAGGGACACCCGGATGGAACGAAGTTCTTATCTTAATTTTTTTTTTTTTAAACTTCACAACACCACACTGTTCAATGCGAAATAGAAAAACGAAACGAAAATAACTTACAAAAAGACGATTGTATACCGAAGGCTCGAACCCACAACTACACAATTGTCACCAATACTGTTTACCGAATGATGCCTCTCGACCAAATCGACAGGTAACTTCTTTGTCAAATTAGATGTCATATCTTACGCGCACGCCGCACGGCTTGTGTGTGTCAAAAAGTGTCGTTACAACTTTTCGTGAGAATTTTTTCCGTCTAGCCCCCTTTCACAACGCGCGATAAGGAACTTCGTTCCAATTATATAATCTTCAAAGAAGGCTGTGTCGCACATACTTCTGCTTCTCTTCTCTGAAAGTATTACAAAATAGAAGCTAACGTAACATAAATATTTACGCCGTCGTTTGTTTGTCAATTAGCCGCGCAATGTGCGCCCAAGTTCCGTCGATAAGGAACCCGGTGCCCTCGCTATTTATCTATCAACCACCTACGTGAATATACATTAGCTAGACAGTCTGTACTCTCAAGGCTATCACTAAGACCTGCCTGTGCCGTCAACGTTATACTTGATTTGCATTATTATCGTTCTGTTTGCAAAATACGTCCCACACGTTTTCGTCATATTTATGACGAGATTTATTCCTTTAACCAAAATTAGGTCCCATTTTCCTAGTCTATTTTATGTAGGTAATAACTTTCATTTGTTTTACTCGATTAAAGCACCCGTATGAAGTTACAAAATTGGTTTTGCGACGAATCTCATAACTTAAATTTGTAAGACATCATTTATTTTTGTTTTCAGAACGGAGCGTACAGAAGACACGGTATCCAGCAGCGGCAACCTTACCAATAATGCTGTGCGACACAAAATTGTAGTTTTAGGAGCTGCAAAAGTCGGCAAATCCTCGCTCATCACTCAGTTTCTATACGGATCCTTCTCACCTAAGTACAAAAGAACCATAGAAGAGATGCACCACGGAGATTTTAACGTTTCAGGCGTCAGATTAACGCTGGACATATTAGATACATCTGGTGCATATGAGTTCCCTGCGATGAGAGCACTGTCCATGCAATCCGCAGACGCTTTTATTTTGGTCTACGACATCACAGATGCCAACAGCTTTGCCGAAGTGAGGTCTTTAAGAGATCAAATACACGAAACTAAAGATAGCACAGCTGTCCCAATTGTCGTCGTTGGAAATAAAGTGGATCTGGCTGAGACTGGAGCAAGACAGGTAAGCGATTCTTTCTTGATTAAAAAGACAAAATGACTTGTTTGATGCAGTTCATTGACTTGGCAATATCGTAGCTTAGTATGTGTGTATTATTATGCTTGACGGATTCTTACCTCGTGTATATTTTATACGTTCAATATTTTGTGGTGTCGATATTTTCCTCAGTATCCTTGATTTTACGTCTCTTATGTTATGCATTTGTAAAGTGTCGGGTGAAGGGCGGATCACCGAACATCACGTATCGTATACCCCGGGGACGTGCTCAAACATCAACAATGAAATCTATCCGTTGTAAACAACAGATACTATTACGCACCAATAAACTTCTGATATTCAAGCACAGTTTACCAACAAATCCTTAAATTCTATTTGCTAATACACTTCTGTTATTGAATATCTGTCAAAAGTTCTGAGTTTCGAATAATCATATTAAACAACACAAATCGTGAATCGTAATATAATTTAACTCTCGGCATTCAGGGCCATTTATAATAGAATCGAGTTGAAAACAAAATTGAATTTCCGTGGTGCCAGTAGCCGTGATATGTGGAACAGGAGGACAGAAAGATCTTCCAACTCCGTCGGAAGCCTAACGGATGTGACGAGATCGTCCGACCCGCTCAGCTTTTCATCACATAATGGCTCCTATTATGTACAATGCATTCTTTCGGGTTCGTTTATTTTTATGGCCCTCTATATCAAAATTAGTCTACCGTAAAAAAGCGACCCTTTCAACGAATCTTTGTAATTTTTAACTGGTCTGCTGAGTTATATATTTGTCGTGGCGTATTGTCGAGGGGGATACATGGCCTTCCGAGCAGAATAGGTATTAGTTCAGTACGATTCTTTACTTTGTCACAGTGATGTAAATGAATGTGTGATCTCTTTTCCAAGTAGTCAAATCAATCTGTCTCTCAAAGGACACATTATTTCGTCGAACACAGATATTATCGATATCGACTGCGGGCTGTATGAAGGACTTTCAACATCGTAGATGTCGTTTGCTCTGAATGTAGATGCTCCGAGATGAAATGCGCTTTACACAAAAAAAATTCAGAGATTTGATTTTCACACGCAATTGGTGTTTATTTATACAGAATGTCAACTATGCCACACCGAGGGAAAGTAACTTAAATATTGTAGATAGAACATTTTACTGAAAGAGGACTTCATTTTGATTTTAAAATAATTCCAACAACATTTAAAGTTTTTTAATCACCTATCTGAACCAAAAATCGAACTCGTCTAATGTGAAAAAGCACTATTCTATATTTTATGAAACCAATTCAAAGGGTCAGTCACACGGATATTTTTTTTAATAACATTGTATTTATTGAAGCGGCGGTAGCTTAATGGCTAAGGCATCGGTCTCGCAATCGTGAGGTCACGGGATTGAAACTTACCCATCATACCTACTACCGACGTAAACCTACTCGTAACACAAGCCAATGAGATTAGCTGGAGAGGTTAACAGGATTGCTAATAGTGTGGGTATATATGTATACATATATATCTATATTATAATTATTAGGAAGTATAAAGTACGTGTTCTGCTAGCTAAGCAAATCTAAGACCCCACTATTTGTATTCTAAATCTTTTGTTATAATTTAGTATATAAAGGTAAATATTGTTATATAGAATGAGTCCGTCCAGTGACTCAATAATCAGTCAATAACTAACATAAGATCTCGTCTCTTATTTTGACTCACATTACAATAATTAAGGTACTTTCCCTACACCTGGCATTATTTTGGGACACCCTGTACAGACAGAATTATAATCATTAAATATTAATTTAATTAACATTAATAATAATTACATGTTTTGCATATCACATAGTTTAATCATATCATAAATGAATCAGTTTCTCTACAGCTGTGGACCGGAATTTGTGCATTAAATTATCTACAATAAATGTTTATTTTCCTAACAAAGGAGATAATGGCATTACGTTGTAAAATTAATTATAATTTATAGTTTACAAACTGTTAATGTGTTTATAAATTAATTGCAGTAATAATGTTGTGAATGTTAGGTACATTCACATTTATTACAAGCTATATATTAATATTATTATTAGCTCTTCTGGTCACGGCTATATTCCATAATGTAAGGAAGATCACAGGTATTTTGAAAGGCTTTTACAGATATGGATCCAATATGCAGAGGTCGGTGGAGACTTTCAGTCTAAGACAAGATAAGACAATTACCGATGACAGTCTACTACTGCTATTTTATGAATAACAGATAGCGGTTGTATTGCCTCAAAAAAATCGTGGGTAGATTCTAAAGTTTCTAAAAGTTATATGACGCAAGCAAGTCAGCTAATCAGCACTTGACCAAGCATTTCTTCGTAAAAGAAGTAACATAGTAAGAAGGACATACCTCACACCGACCTAATTCATGGATTCTCATATTTTAAATAAACCGTAGATTTCTCAAAAGCATCTCAAATATAAGACATCGTCCAATCTTATCCTGTCGCTGTCACTCACTTCAAAGTATATAGTAGCGACAGCAATACGTTTGGGAACATCTTAAAGCCAAGAATCCTTTGAGTATTAAGGTGTAAGACCCATAAGTCTACGTAGTTCAGTGTTAAGTTAGAAGAAGAGACTAGTAATAAATGTATTATAAAGTTTCTTTTAAACCCGTTGAAACAAAGCAATAATCCCCTATTACTTTTATGAACAAAGTTTACTTTCAACTATGCTTTCTTAAAAGTTTCGAAACTATTTTGCTTCGAGAACAAAAGAAAAAGTTTAATGACTTCTTGGTGAATTTGATACTATGCCAAGTTAAAAAAAGTTAAAACTGTATACTACTACTATTTTAAAGTTTACTTGTACGTAGAGGAAATTAAACAAATACAGGGATTTTATGTCAAAAAAGTTGAATTAATTTCAAGTCCCTACATTTATTTTTAGGCAATATTTGGTAAGTCCAAAAGGTTTGATAATGCCTAAATCATTCAACCAGGTCTCTAGATAAAATTTTTGTAGTGCTTATGCTTAGTGGACTTAGTAGAGTGGCGAGTAATTAAGCGACTAAAATACTCGTTACTACCCAAAAACCGTTAATACTTCTGCCGTAAACAGTAAACAAGTGAAGAGTGCTTTGTAAGATGAACAGACTGCAACACAATAAAATGAATAAGCTGATAAAATTATTTGATAAAGTAAAAAAAAAACTATAGGACTATGGGTGTGAAAATGGATTATTAGAAAAACTAACTATAAATCCCAAACAATACTTAAATAAATTTATTTAGAAACAAAAAGTATATTTATAAATCAATTTTATTGTTTTTTTTTTCGCTCCATCGAAACGTCATTTTTTCCGCTAGTAAACTCAAATAATTTCCACAGTTTAGACTTGTTTAGCCACTGAACGTGTGAGCAGTGACGTGTGCTAAGAGACGCTAGTCGCCTGTGAAAACACAACAAAATGGATCGACTCGACTGTGTTCCGACACGTTTAGTAACTGAATTACTAGCCTAGTCTGAACTAGGCATTAGAAGATTAGTTGGTGAAAACTGCCTAAAACGCACGACGTAAACCTAACCTAAAACGCAACAAGCGTAAATTAAATATTAATTGATATTTAGAATAGGTAATACAAAACAAAGTATTCCTCAATCTTTTTTAATGACCTACCCTTAAATAGAATAAATAGCCTATTAAAACTCTTCTAACTCATTTTCCATACATCCGAGTGACGTCGGTCTGATTTGATTATGGAAACATTTGTAAACATGAGACTGTAACATTTATGATTACATTTCTTATTACAGCTTTGTTTTACGTTCTATATTAAGCACACAATATACAATACTGTTATTATTTTCTTCTCATTTACTGACAGAAGTGGATGTATAATACCTACGAGTGACTGTATTATACCTACATACTTAATAGGCATAATTAGTAAATAATTATGTTACGAAGTAAGGCAGGGGCCTTACTTCGTAACATAATTATTTACTTATTTAGGTGGCAGTTATTTTGAGCAAAGAAAGTGTCTAAAGTGGTTCGGTGGTAGGTTTAGTGAAAGGGGGTTTTCTTTTCATTTCAATTGTATTAATTGATTCGGTAATACCGTGGAAGCGCATTCGAGTACTGTACAAGAGGTTCTAGGTTTTTTTTCTATTTCGAGACAGATTTTTGTGAGCATAAGTCGTCGAGCCTGAGTTAGCAATCTATATTTTATATTGTGGGATAGATTTATTTATTTATTTTTATAATAATAAATATATTACGGGTCTTAATCGCGTGAATAACTTTTTTAGAATCATTCTATAGATTATATTCAATAGATTATAAGATTATAATAGATAGAGTGATTGTAATAGATTAGTATTATTCAATAGATTATAAGTATTTACTATGTATCTCATTTTAAGTGAACTATGTTCTTATGAGAAAATAAATGTCTTAAAACCTAAACCTAATAATTTAGGGTAAAATACCTTGTAGTCTACCCGTGACCACGGCCGTTGCAATACGGTCGAAACATCGGGCAATAAACAAGGTATTTTACCATAAATTATTTACGCGATTAAGTCCCGTAATATATATTTTTTCCTATTGTGTACAAACCGTGAACGTTTATCAACATTAATATTTTTTTTAACTTTAATACTGTTGTAATTAAAGTAGAACTTTCATCAATTACAATAATTAAAGGTACAACATTAAAAAAAAAAAAACAAATAAGAAATAGAACTAAAGAAAAAAAGGGATTGTATGGTTTTATGAAACCACGGTTTTTTCTCATTTTTTTACATTATAGACATATAACTAAAATTTTTTGAAATTATATTCCGGTATAAAAATCGCTTTATCAATCTTAATCTTATACTTGGAAAATTGGAATGATAAAAGTATACTCAAGTCTCCAACAAGTAACCTGCTCCGCGGCCGACCGTCACGCGACATGCAACAAACAGACGAAAAAGATTGAGATATGTGTGCGATGTAATAAAAGTTTCACTTTAAAAAAAAGAAAAATTTGTTAATTGTTGTGACTTAAATCAAGACCTAAATAATTTTAGGTCTTGATTTAAGTCTTGTTTGCGCATGGATGGTCAAATATTCTGTCAGTGTTTAATAACACTGACAGAATATTTGACCATCCATGCGCAAACAAGTCACAGTCAGGATTGGCACACAGGAAAGCGTTGTGTACAGAGAGGGTTTGTGGTATGGGTGAGTTAGCGCGCGCGACGGTGCGACATGATGGTACGGCAAACAACATATGCCTTCAGTTACGCCAATAGTTGTTAGGGACATAAAATCGAAATAACACTTCATGTAGATCTGTCAATGCTTCTTCTAAGGATTTTACACATTGCAAGTTAATGTAACTCTCTTCTGACCTCCAAAGAATTAAAACCCTGACTTCCTAAAATAAATTTTGTGGGGCACATATGGGGGTAATATCCGTAGACGCGCCTGTATAGGTACCGAAGAAAAGCTTTTTGCACTTTTTTAAGCAACAGGGCATATGTGCTCTCATGTGGATTCCACACACACATAGCAGTTTTAAGCTTGGAACGAACCAATGCCCCGAAAAGTAATTTTATGACGTGATGGCCTCGGAATTCCCGTCAATTTCTAAGAATGATAACCAGACGCATAAATGACTCTTTTGCACAATCATGTGATCATGGAATGTCAGTTTGTGATCAACCTTTAAACAGTCCGTTGGTTCACATTTATAACTGAACTTTGGTAATCTACGAAAATAGAATTAAATTATCGTCTTCATATCTGATTTTTATAACCAGCTATTATTTGTATAGTACTAGCACAGATAATATAATACTATACTAGTAGTACTAGCTACAATTTATTTTTCTCTGTTCATTATTGGTTACATAACGAGATGAAAAAGACTATAGTGTTGTATTATAACATTACCAATACATAAAACCAGATGGACTGACGACCTAAAGAAAGTCACTGAAATTAATTATTTGATGCGGAAG
Organism: Herminia tarsipennalis; assembly: GCA_945859575.2. Lineage (NCBI taxonomy): Eukaryota > Metazoa > Arthropoda > Insecta > Lepidoptera > Erebidae > Herminia > Herminia tarsipennalis. The sequence continues at coordinate 17,667,691 of OX243840.2, forward strand.
ATTGATGCGATGGACCAGGTTAGTGACATAAATGAGGAGAAGTCTATGGTCCTGCAGTGGACCGATACAGGCTATTTGATTTGATTGATTGATTGAAAACAGCTATAAATGTGTTTCATTACATATATCCCAAAGTTAGCCTAATTTTGATATAATTGCTTGAAACACAGAGCTTTACGTGCAACTTCCACACTAGCTAACAGTTTTGTTGAATTAACAACTCTAAGTTCAACTCGGTTGCAAATGAAATAGAATAACCTTTTAAACTTTATAGACAAAGGCCAGTTGACTCCAACACGTATGTACATATATAAATATATGGGTAAGTTGTTCCATGTTCCGATAGCTAGTCCGGAACGGAACACAATAGCCCGAGGCATCCGTTTACTCGCCAATATTCGCGCCACTGCGCTTCGCACAAACTAAGTATAATAACTGTGCTTCTATTAGAGCGAAAAAATACAGCCATATAAAGAGCTACATTTTACTACCTTTTATTTTAATTTACTGTGGTATGTTGTTGTATTTGTATTTTTAATCTAAAACTAGAAGCTACTGCTGTGGTATTTTTACAATGTCTAACAGTAAGATGTAGGTGGGTACTATGATTTGGAGCTACCGTAGTGTGACATCCGATTACAGCGTTTTCTTTATGTCAAATTTTAGTAGCAGAAGGTATTACACATCCCACATACCTAGATCTTTTAAATTGATAAATAACTTATCTAATAATCATTAATGAATAAAGAACTAATTTAGAATGCTTGTATAGGTTGTAACAGAAAAGTGTGGTCATATTCAAGGGTTGGTATGTGGCCATGATACTGAGTGCACATACCGATTTTTTTCAAAATCGGAGTACCTATCCTAAAAAAATTATTATTATTTCTTCATTCGTATATTTATGAATGAAAAAGTTATTAATTAAAAAAAGTATGACTTAAAAAGTTCTTTTCCATAATAATCCAATTGAATTTTGTACCAGGGGAGGAATAATTCTTATGCCATACACCTTTCACTACTGAATTTTGACAAAAAGAATATGCTATAACCACGGAAGAGATAAATAGTGCTATAACTATGCAATAATAATGCAACCAGCTATGGCACCATGGTAGGTGCAATACTGATAACATACCCTATTCGCTGCTGAAATTTGACCACAACTTTCTGTTACATCCTGTATAGATAGGTACAATGGAAACGTTGGTGATTAGATTTTGATACAATTAGGTTTAAATTTACAGTAATTGTACATTACCCTTGAATTTAACTACTAATTCTAAACAGGGTATGGGTTCCGTACTCAAAGGATAAAACGGGGCCCTATTACTAAGAGTTCGCTGTCAGTCTGTCCGTCTGACACCAGGCTGTAGCTCATGAAACGTGATAGTAAGACAGTTGAAATTTTCACAGATGATGTGTTCCGCTATAACAACACATACTAAAAATCGAATAAAATAAATATTTAAGGGGGCTCCAATACAGCAAAGATATTAATAACGGCAACAGGTAGACGCTTGAAATTTCACAGAGTACTGAATTATATTATTCACTTAAAAAAATAATAATTAAATTAAAATAAATACCAATACAGGCCCCCATACAATAGACATGATTTTTTTGGCCGTTTTTATAGATAATGGTACGAAATCCTTCGTGCGCGAGTCCGACTCGCACTTGGCCGGTTTTATTTCTTGGTAAGCAAAAAACTTTGAATACATACATACTAATGGATTTACAGGCAGATTATTGTCTATCTTTTAAATTTATACAATATTCACATTATTAAATCACTCCCCTGATTAAGATGACATTCAGCATGGATAGGTATATTACACTTAGGTATCTAGGAAAAGATACTAATTACTTTATAACTTCTCATTAAACAGTCGCGAACGCAAACGTGGGTAACCCCACGATCCAGGAATCAAAAGTATCTAACCAAAGTGTAGCATTTGCTTCTTACTTGTATTATAGAATATAAAGCAAATTCATTAGAAACCGAAATTTACATACAATTCAATCTGGAAAACGTGGGTAACCCCACGATCAAGGAATCGAAAGTATCTAACCAAAGTGTAGCATTTGCTTCTTACTTGTATTATATAATATAAAGCAACTGTACAACACTGACTTAATATACAATACAGTATGGTAAAGTATTCTCTGTTCAAAATTCTAAATAAAATAAATCGAAGGTAAATTTACTAGTGATTCAAATATTTTTAACATTATTTTCGCCGAGCCGATCGTTAAATTGAATCAGTATTTTTATTTCGTGCTAAAATATATTTTACAGTAAGTTGCGTAGACGAAATCCCCTTAGACTTTCTCTATTTTTGCAGACGGATCTAAGCGCTCATTATTAAACCGTTTGCCCAAATGTTGGCTGTAGTTTGCCAAACACGATGTGGTTCACATATTTGGCGAATACTTTAAACTTAACTCATAAAACAGAACTTAGCACAATAAATCTGTACGAAACTCATTTACGCACGGTAAACTAAAACAGAGAACCAATTTCACAACAAAGATATGGTAATTAGCGATGGCTTTACCTACGCTAAGAACTTCAGTGATTACGTACTACCTACATAAGGTGGAGTTAGTAAGAGAAGACGCTAATAATGTTTCTACTTCATTCCATTTTTAATGACCTGTAAATAAAAAATGTGTATACAAGGTAATTTGTTATATACTAATAACCGCCCTCTAGCGGCTTATTTACATTACAGTAAATAACTATGTAACAGTTTAAAAAAATATTTAATATATTAACCCTAAACACCTACCACCTGTTTCTATCTGACTACGGTGAAGCCAAAAAAGAAGGATAATGTTTTTAAAGTTATAGCCATAACCACTGACAGACTATTTTACAGGAGTAAAATCGTTATTTATTGTTAAGTTTAGGCTCTAAACCTAACAAAAAAACAATGATTTTACTCCGGAGTGTCATAGACGTGTGGTGTTTGTGTGACAAAAGTAAATGGTAGGTGGTTAAGGGTTAAAATGTTTCTTTTTTCAAAATTGATATATATTTAAAAAAAAAACGACGCTCGCAGTAGAGTCGCAAACCCTGTGCTGCGAGAGGGACTTTACAAACATATAAGTCACACACAAAGTACACTCAGACTTGGAACAACAATTTGTGGATCACACAAAGTGGTGTCCCATATTATAAAGCTATTTGGTATAAAACAAAGAAGCCACGAGCTGAAGGATAATTACAATATGTAAGAAAATCGTGACTGATGTACTATGAATGCTTATCTCAAACGACTGAACGAATTAGGTTTGAATTTGCCACATTCGCTAAAACGTTTTTTTTTTGTAACCCCTTAATCCGTTGAATCTTAACCTATGTATTAAAATTTTCCAAAATCAAATATAACGTGGTAAATTCTGTGGGGAAAAGTTAAAGATTTTATTGTTTTATCTGATATTTGACTGTTTAGTTAAGCAGGTAATCATAATCTATGTAACTAACCAAAAATTAGTTTAAAAAAAAAACTTTTTTTTTATAAACTAATTTCCGCATAAACAAAATCCCTGATTGCAGTTACCAAATAAAAGGAGATAGGATCTTTACAAATTGCGGCATTTTAATGTCAACGAATTTGTCGTCTGAGAATTAATACATGGGGTTAAATCCTATTCAATAGAAAAACGATCATCAAAATCGAATCTCCTATTTTGAAGTAGATATAGCGAATATTCATTATTCTAAATATTCGTATGTTAATAACAGCATGGAGCAATTCAATTCCACGTGTTTAATAATTTAGACGAAGAAGTGTAATTTGACGAAAAAGTATAATTTTATAATTGTTACGAATTTGTCGAAACAATTTTCTGTATTTAAATGACTTTCTGAATTAATATTTGTTTCCCGTACCTAACTGAACGATATTTCGTCAAAGTACATAAGAGCTTTTTCCCAATTCAGCATTTTACGTCTTTTCGATATGAAACTGAAATTGTAGGCAAAAGAGCCTCGGGTAATGTTGACGCAGCTCTACGGTGTCTCCAATATTTGCCAGCCTAGCTGAAATACTTCAAAAAGATAAAGAACATTATTAATGGCGAGGATTTTTTGTTTTATTTTCTTTATAACTTCTTCAGGGCATATACAAAATGATTATATACTAAATGCTTATGTAACTCAAGGATATAGGTAGGCAATAATATCCTGGCTGTCATGATATCTTACAGAAAATTACAGCAACAGGTGCGCCTAAGGGCAGTTTCGTTGAACAGAACGTCCCAGTTACTCAATAACATTATTATTATCATAACTGCAAACAAAATTGCCTCTTTTACAAGCAAAGTTATGGTAATCTAATATTAATTGCATTCCTACAGTTGTATATTCTTTTGCAGGTGGAATTCCATACAACAGAATCGGTAGTTACCGTCGATTGGGAGAACGGTTTCGTGGAGGCGTCAGCCAAGGATAACATGAATGTATCGCAGATTTTCAAAGAGTTACTGGTGCAAGCAAAGGTTAAGTATAACTTATCGCCAGCTTTGCGACGGCGAAGGCGACAATCTCTTCCTACAGGGCCTCAGGGACCACCGGGCTCGAGTCCAACACCGCCTGGTAATGCGCCACATGTCCCCTCAGCAGCACAACTAGCCCATCTTCAACAGATTCGCGAACGGCACAGCAACAAACGTAATTCATGCGTCATTTCTTAAATTCGCATGATATCGAGACGATACGATCAACATACGATTTATAATGTTAGTTAAGTTCACGGGTAACATTCGAATTTTCTATACGTACAGATACAATTTAACTTTCATTGAAGTGGACTTGGTATTAGATATTCTGTCGTTGCTATTATCTTCTGAACTTCCATTTAGCGTCTAATACAGCAGTTGACTTACTAATTGTATTTTTCGACGGATTCCAATCTATTGTGATAATGCTTTTAGATGAATGTCACTAGTCTTTATTGTGATTATTTTAATGTTCCTGCAATGTGTTTTTAGTTATCTATATAGTTGGATGATTATATAGTCGATAATATATTAGTCGTCCTGTTCAGTTAGTTATTTTGCCGTTAATTTACATTTAATTAAAATTTTACTGTAAGGTACTGTCACCTTAAATAATCGTGTTTTTTTTCTCCGTCGCCATATTTTATATTTCAAGCTGTGTCCTGTATTTGACAACATAGAAATAAACTTTACATTTATAATATTGATATCGTTACGGATATTACTAGCTCGTAATATGATGGTAACAAAGATCTACTTATGTAGGACCTTTTGTCCTGTGTAATATCCTGTTTCGAGTTTGATGTTCACAAAGGGGTATGATACCGATTCCTAGAACTAGCGCTACTTTCACTTGGTTTATTGCTCAACTTGAAACATTATACAAATATCGGCTAAGATATTTTTAAACCAAATGTTTAACATTTTCAGAAGTTACATAGAATACGCAAAAGTATTTAATAATAAAAACTAAGTATTTGGATTCGGGCGAAAGATTACCTAAGGCTCCGCGAAACGAAAGTCACAGACCACATCAAACCACAGCTAGGACAAAGAGATAATATGATTTTTTGTAAGGTTTGTAGCAAGACAAAGTGGCTGTCATGCGACTAAGTAGGTATCTATGACACGCCAAATAGTGGCAGCCATATACTGCACAAAAAAATGTAAAAATAACAAAGCAAAAAGGATGTAAGCAGAGGATAGTGGTCAGCCTCCGACCATCTTCATTTGCGCGGTCCTAAAAAAAGTGCTATAGCCACCATTGGCTCTAGGTGGCTCTAGAAACCTAAAAGTAAAAAAACTGAATTTATTTTAGGTGGCAATACCAAATATAGTAAAGATTTGTCCATTCTGTAACAAAAAAGTTCTACTTTACTATGTGTTTAATTAGATAAGTAGTGAAAATAACGCCAATCAAGCCCATGTACCTATAGAATTAAGGTTTTAGTATATCAGAGTGACAATGTAGGACAAGTGATAAGTAGAAGTGACGGCTATATGTGACTGGTTTATACTGTAGGGTTATAATAATTCTAATAAGTAAGTTTAGGTGTGACGTAGGATCTATTACGGGGACTTGGACTGAGTGTGACGCGCGATATCACCGCGGAACAAATGACATGTCGGTATTGGATTTGTCTTTCTTAACATATATAGAGAAAAAGTTGTAAGAGCAAGTTATATAAGATCACATAACACTAATTACTTTGGCAAAGAATGTGTTAACGAGGGTGTACAACAACCACAAATGTGATTACGGGAACTATCAGATTACTTTCTATAATAATAAGATGTTCTATATCCTATACATTCCATTTGCCAAAACCAGTATTAATGAATCTTCGATCTTATTGTAATTGATATCTTATTATATCGTTCAGAGTGGATCAATGTCATGACATATAACTTTCTACGTATATATATCTGAAACAATTATTATCAAAGTAGATTTACAAATACATTCATTGGAATAATTTAAGATACAAAGTTTACTGTAGACGACTCTTCGGAATTTAACATCGGGTTTTAGAAATAACTATTATAAGCGTAATTTAAGGCAGATGTTTTCAAAGTTATACATTATGTTAGTAGGCTTAGATACGTTGTGTCGCGTTTCATTCTCCTGAACTGAGATTTTTGTTCCAAAATGATGGCCTTTATATTATAACAATCAGAATGTGGCAACAATATGAGATGAGTAAATCGTAAAAGGTTTTGGTATAATTTTAAAAAGTAAACCTGCATTTGAGTTGAATAGTTACTTCCATTTCGAGTTGGATTTTTAATATTTAATTATGTGATGTGTGAAATCGTCTTGCTGCGACACGAGACTCTTTTATGTGAGTCAGAAATTCGCTGCTTTTGGTGAGATTAGAGTTGAAGTCATTAAAAACATTATTTTATAAAGACGGATAAATTACAGTTAATTTTGAACAATATGGCCACCCGGGAAACATCGAAAATTACAAATTTACAATCCAATCGTATTAAAAACCTGGTACTTTCTGGAAACCAATAAAAACAATTTACAACGATCGCATGCAAATCAAATAACTTTATAGCAACAATCTACCATCACTTTGTAATATAATGAAGGTATGGAAAAACAAGTACAAAGTTAGGAAAAAATTACCTGAATTTTCCCCGTTTTAAGGCGCAACCCTAATCTCACCTCAATCCCGTGGGAGTAACAATTAATTATTTAGGTACCACTTAATTTGTTTACTGTGTATTTAGACCTATTGTGGACTTTATAATGTAATTATGTCTTTAAATTTTTGTTTTCATAAACTTTGTTTGATCTCTAATTTAATGAGTAGTTTTTGAATAGTTTTTGGGCTTTTAAGTACAGTTTATTTTATTAAAGTTGTTCCATAGGGGCTATTTACATATGTATTTAGTATTTTAAATTATATGGATGTGCCTTTTTTAAAGAATGTAGTCTTCTTAGTTAGTAGATCTTGTAGATTTCGTTGTATTGAAAATGTATTTAAACTTTTATTCTTCATCGCTTCCTTCAATTTATTTTCAAATGGTGTCCGTAGCTTAATGTTAGTTTATTAAATAAATAGATATAATATCTATATTTACTGTTGTATTTCAAAATTTGTGGTAAATTTTATATTCTGTTATTATTTTGTGGGTGTTAGTACTTTGACTGCAGTCTTCGCACATTTAATTAATATTAAAAATAGCGATGTATTTCTAAGGTTTTTATGATCCTTTATATAAATAAATATATCGAAACTATTCGTGAAACTTAGCACAGAAGGATTTGAAATGTGTAGATTGTGTATATGTGTTAATTTTCCACTCAATTTCCTAACATTTAACGTACCTATCTTAAGATAAATTATGTTTAATTTTAATGTTTAAATAATATGTTTCAAATAACTACAGGTATTTACTTCAATATTTGTACCGAATGTAATAAAATTATCTCTGAATAAAAACTAACTTCTATAACGTAATTATTTGTTCTCCAACAGCATTTTATTGTTTGGCTTTGTGAAAATTTAATATTTTTTCCACAATTAATGGCAAAGAAGAGAAAAGTTAAGCTTTTAGCTAACTAAGTTTACTAAGAACGGAACGATAAATTATATTAGGTACTGAAACGATGACATTATTCTTCGCAACTAATCAACTTAAGTCATTACTCTAAATTCACAAAAAGAACAAACTAGTACAAACTGAATTGAGAATTAATGCTATCTCTTTCTCAACATAGACATTTAACTGTTTGACTTTGTTTACAAACAAGTACACCTACATATATTTTCAGTGACGGAATCTAATTACTTTTGTGGGTTTTCTCAGCTTGCTTGCTGATCGGTGGATCGGTGTGTCCGCCCCACACGCAGCGGGTGGTTCGAGGCACTTGTTGCGCAGCGCCTTCGATCGATACCAGCAGCCCCTCTCCTCCCCACCCATCCCCTCTCTCACCTCTCTGCCCGGCTCTACACACAGACAATTTTCATTCAATGCTACTCGACGCCTCAACCAAACCTTTGTCATCAATACACAACGTGGGAAGATTTACGCCAGCTGTAATCTAATATGCCTCTGTTATTTTTCACAGTATTTCTTTACCATAATAAATAGTTTTCAGATGTCTTTGGAATCCATTATCAGGGTCGAGGTCTTTATTAAGGTCCCCGCAGATACTTCGTTTGAATTTACACTTATCACTGATGAATAAAAGCGGGAATTATTGGATTCCATTTTAAAAGTTTCTACGGCTTATAAACGTGTACTTTTAGTATCAACAGGTGTTCTGAAACCAGTATAAATTATTTTATGAAATTGATTAGATAATTTTTCGATCAAGCTTCAACAGTATTTTTTCGTAAAATATATTTTATTTATCAGAATGTTAGATTTTGAAGGAACAACGTTATGTCGACGAAAACATTTTATGTAAGTAATCACGAAGATCAAGCAAGCTTATACGCATACTCTACAATATTAACACTTGGATGTATAATATTGTAATTGTGTACTCTACTCGCATCTACGAATAATCGTTCCATTATGAAACTCGGCACGTTGTCGTGTGGTTCTCGCCAAATATCGAACACATGTTGTCGCTCCAGTCGAATTGCGACAAAGCCACAGCGCTGCCTCGCCTCTGACACAATGCCTCTATATTCCAACTCATTAAACACACCCGTTCATGCGACACATCTCTCTACCAATAACAACTAATAACACTAAGGACTAGCCCGCACTGCGAAATTTCATCAAGCTTTTTATTTTCACCGTTTATTTTCAGTAAACGGCATCGCAATTGCAAATGTATATTCAAATTGTTCCAGATTAGAGAAAATAAAACTACAAGCTTTTTTATAGCAATGCAGGCCAAGGAAGACAATTATTATTAACAAGCTAAAAATTATAAAGTTTGTTATGTACTCAAACATCAAGAACCTAAACTTTAACATTTAATCACATTGAAGTAATTAATAAGATTTGAATGAACTACATGCATATAGTTAGACGTATTGTTAGGTCTATATTTGCTAAACTTAAATACGGCGACTTAACATAATTCTAGGAAGTGCAAAAGCTAGTACCTATAGTTTCACGTCAAGATGAATCCTGCTTCCAGCTCCTGTTGAATAAGTGAATACCTCGCATCTCCAGTGAAACTTATTTTATAAACTAGCATGCATTGTAAGAAAGAAGTAGATGGTAAATGACAATGCTGAAATTGAGTAAAATATTATTTTTACTCTATACTAATATTATAAACCTGGAGAGTTTGTTTGTTTGAACGCGGTAATCTCAGGAACTACTGATCCAAATAGAAAAATTCTGTTGGATAGCCCATTTATCGAGGAAGGCTATATAACATTACGGTACGACTAATAGGAGAAATGTTCCAAAGACGGGAAAAATTTACGCAGACGAAGTTGCGCGAGACAGCTAGTCTATAATCTATACTAATATTATAAAGCTGAAGAGTTTGTTTGCTTGTTTAAACACGATAATCTCAGAAACTACAGGTTTGAATTAAAAATTAATTTTATTGTTGGATAGCCTATTTATCGAGGACGGCTATAGGCTATATAATATCACGTTACGACCAATAGGAGCGGAGCAGCAATGAAAAATGGTGCAACACGGGGAAACTTAAACAGAGGAAGTTGAGCGGGTCAGCTAATTTAAAATATTATCTAAGCCGGTAAGAAAAAAGGTTAACCAAGGTAAGAATGAAAAAAGGCTTCAATAATTTTCTTTTATGCGATCAAGAAGCACTTTGAATATTTAAGCATTGTATATTTCAATTGGTTATTCAAATACATAACAATAATCGTTCAGAATTTCATTTGCATATTGTGAAATGTTCAAACGTTGTTAAACTGTTTACAATGGATAAACATTTTGCAAATCATTTCAAAAGAACATTATCAACAACCAGTTCCGAAAGTAATAAATAATAGGAATACTTTCTTTAACTTGGCCATGAAGTTTGTATCGAAAAAAGTTCGATATTGAACACGACTGTGGTATTTATTTACCCGCATTTTTAATTAAATGACCCTTGTCAGAGGGTCCGCAAAACTTTTCACTTCATCAAGGGCTGGCTGACACAACACTAAAGCGATGTTAACATCCCTGTACATTCTAATTAGGTAATGATGCTATGGCTTCTGCTAATAAAAACTTCATATTTATTGAAATGATAAAAAAAAAATGGAGGCTCTTTTCTACATAATTTATTCGGTTCATTGAGTAAACGTATTGATTATGTATTAATTACATGGATCCTATCTTTCAATGTAGGGAATAAAGAAGCTTTTCCTTATCTCTGATTTCCCAACCACGAGAATAGTCTGCAACAAAGAAAAAAAATCCAAGCTTGCTTTGCCATTGCCTCGTTATTTCAAACATATCCGCCTTATTTTGTGTTTATGGCACAAAATAAGGCTGGAACTAACGGATTTGTTGTTAAAATATTCCAGTCTCGTTGCTACTTTTACGCCGAAGGCAATTAAGCACATTCATTTTCTTTTCATTTAGTTACACATTTAACACAATAAATGTTACGTAGTTTTTGGAACAAGTTGTTACTTGTGAGAGATTTTATTTTGAAAATGGACTAATGCTATCAGCATAAAATAAAATTGTTACGATTTATTTCTTATGTCAATTTGATTACCTTTTCTGCAACAAGTTGTAATAGGAAAAGACCACCAGTTTCTAAAAAATATAATTAATATTTACAACGCAATTTTTTTTCCTTCAATTTTAGAGAAAATTAATTTAAGCCAAACTTTTAATCAAATAGTATTATCAAGTATCAGTATGAATAAAGCCTAGAAGAAAACAATTATAAAACCGGTGATGCCAGCTTATCTCATAGATTCAAAGTGTAATATAAATTACTTACATTAAATTGTCATTAAACGTTCGCTAACCTCTCGAAAGTCAAGTTAAACGATCTCGTTTTCTTCAATTATGTTTAGATATCTGCAACTCGAGAGTGATTGTGAATCTTCTTTCATTTGGAAAAGCTATGTAAAATATTTCATTTAAATATGCCGTGTATTTTATTGAAAGGACCTAAAGGCAATTCTGAGACGAGATTAAATTTTGTTTCTTGTTGGCTTTCAATTGCATACTCATGCATAAATCTCCACCCGAAGGATTTAGGGTCATGTTTTTTTTCAACACAATTAAGAGATGAGCTGGTGGTGTACCTGAGGGTAAGCGTCACGCTCGCCCATAACAGTATCAGTATTACCCAAATCCTTGTTCAACGAAGATCTGAATGTCACCACACTGCGCTCCTCATATGAGATATTAGTTCGTAAATCTTATTACATTCAGTAATTATACTTGGTACACTGCCCTTCAACTGAAACACAGTGATGTGTTAACATTAGTATTTCACGGACGAATAACAGACACTGCTATGGTACCGACCAAGACGGCATATGGCTTAGGCCCTATCAAAGTTAAGAACAATAGATACCTACTTCAATACCATACTTTTTTGTTAGTTTTAATTATATTTTTTATTAGTAACTTTAAAAGTTTAAAGTCCTTTAAGGTTCATTTCCGTGCATCGCGGCCGATCGCGAGTCGCGCGCGGCTTACGACGAGCGGCTGACGCGCGCAGCCGATGCGACAATAATCTGAGTGCGTGCGCAGCCTATGTCAGTCGCAGACCTCGGAAACGGCGCCAGTATTATGGAGTAGTGAAGTAGAGTATGAGAATATTCTCATACTCTACTTCACTACTCCATAATACTATCCGAAGTGGTGAAAATGGCGGTAAACTGTGGTGTCACAACTTTAGTAGCTTCGAGTTTAACATGTGAAAATGAAATACGTCCAAAATCAATACACTGGAGAAGAAATAAACTGGAGTAGGTACTTTCTAAATATCCATGAAAGATACACTTTGACAATGATTACTTATTGAGCCGTTAAATTATTGTAATTATCAATTCAAATTTCATTCCTTTTTAGAATTCCGTACCTTATAAAGAAAAGCCGGAACCTTTATAAAACTGCGTGGAGGTATCAGAATTGAAATTAAAACAATATATTCAGGTACAGCCCCTTTAGGTCGTGAAAAAAATCAAACTTCTAAGTTAACAGGAAAATGATACGGCCGTTTATTTGAAAAACTGCGAGACTCGATTTCTTAACTATTTATAATAGTTACCTACTTTATACGGAGCCCTCGGTGAGCAACTACGACTCACACTTGTGCAGGTTTTTTTCTTTTTATAGAATAATTATAGCTATAAATTACAGCGAGGTATTTCACTTGGGTATTTTTTCTACAATTTATGTCTTTCTTTGCTTGAGATTTCTCTAACCAGTTAGGGAATAATTAAGCCTTATTCATTCCCTTTTAATTAATCTTAAATGCAAAATAGCAATGGTAAAATTTAATGAAAAATATTCCAGTATCGTTGCTACTTTTACGTCGAAGGCAATTAAGCACATTCATTTTCTTTTCATTTATTTACACATTTAACACAATAAATGAAAAATATTTTGGCACAAGTTGTTACTTAAGCAGATACTATTTGAAAATGGAATGAAAAACAAAGAAAACATTCGCTAGTTAAAATGCTTTTACATCTTTTGCTAATTTATTATGAATGTGATTACGATTTTGAAACCAATTTGTAATCTTGCAGATGTAACGTGTTCAAAACTTGAAGCATTTGAAAGGTGTAAAGTTAAGATGGCACCCAATCGCCTTAATTTTAAATGGAAGGTACGCACTTTATTCCTTGATGGATCAGCTGAATCATCACAACATTAGTAACATAAATATTAGTCTGTATCTATGTATTTATTTATGTATGTATGTATGTATTGCTGTAAGTATGTATACTATTGTATAGTTATGTATGTAGGTATATATGTATGTATGTATTTTTGTAAGTATGTATACTATTGTATAGTTATATTGTTTTATTTGTGTATTATGTAAGAATAATAAGGAAGTTCTTATTTTACAATTAGGTTACTGCACCTACACATTCCATTTCTACATCACCCTAAGGTAGACTGGCAGAGAATGCTTTTAGCATTAAGTCCACCTTTGTACAACTTTGTGCATAAAGTTTTAAATAAATAAATAAATAAAGTAATGCATGATCACATTTATCTCTCTATATAAAACCGAATGAGAGAGAATCAACTAAAACCATAGGACCAAGAGTCTTCGAATCATATTTGTCTATAACCTGTACTAGTAGCCCATTTGATGCTAAAAAATGAGGTTACCTGGAAAGTTCTCAGCGAGTTTTGAAATTTGATGATTTTATAGATTTTGACGTCCCCTTTCCGAATTTTATCTAATTATTATAATATAATAGAATAATAATATAATATATCTTGGGACAACTCACACAACGCTATTTGATCCCAAACTAAGCAGAGCTTGTACTATGGAAACCAGACAACTGATAAACATTCATAAATATTTCTAAATACATAAATATTATAGATAAATAACACCCTGACACAGAATAAACCATTGTGCTCATCACATAAAGTTTTATCCTGGGTGGGGATCGAACCCACGACCTCTTGCGTAGCAGTCGGATTCGCTCCCACCGAGAGGCAGTCGATCTTTGCCACATCCTATCTTTACCGCTCGCGTACCTACCTAATACCCAAGTATAAAGTAACTGTTCTATAGGTAGTGCCTGGATGTTTTTAATACTAAATACCCGACTACTCCCGAGTATAGATAACCTAATAATATCTGAATATTTAACCGACAGATCCAGGGCCTAACAAAACTCGTTAAACACGTTACACGTAGGTAGTACATAAATCCTCTTACAAGTAATTACTCGTACCGTAAATTTTGTCATTTAAAGCTAATAATGTGTCGCTTAAAACAGTAAATTAATTTAGCTAACATGATTAAAATCACTCAAGCGTACAGTTCATCGAGTAAACAACTCATCGTCAAACTGATATTGAACTTGTGATATTTTAGACTTTATCGCTCAACAAAGCTTGCGAAATTACGTCAACATATTTTCTGATGTGTGTAATCCTTCAAAGGAGGTAGCAAAGATGTTCCAGAATTTTCTTTTTATTTTTTTAGTCTAACGTCAGTTGTCTAAGTAGATTTCTACTGAAATGTTGTTAAACATTTATGAAATCATATAAATTGCGTAAACAGTAAGGTGGTATTTTGTGAGACGTATTCCTCTTCAAATTACGCTGTATTTCGTAACAAATGTTTTTATGCGTATTATTATAATTTTGAATATGAAACAATGACGAAGTTTTACACTGCAGAAACATAACGGGGTACTTGCTAAATTCGAATGAGGTCTTGCCGCACATAGTGAATAAGGACCCTGGGTTAGCTTGGGGGGAGCCAGCATACAAGTACATACTATATTTTTCATACTAGATTAGTACGCGTACCCATGTGAAAATCAACAACCTTGTTGGTGGAGCAGCAGCAAATATATTTTTTATCTACGAGTAGTATACAAATCTTCTTTTATATAAAAACTAGCTGAACTCGGCCATGCTTCGCTGTGGCTTTTAAAGCCAGGACTTCCCAGAACATTCTGCTAAAGTTTCATCACAATCTGGTCAATGGTTTCGGAACGCATAGAGGACATACAGACAACATTGATTAAAGGCCTGACTCATTCATTGGCTCTTCACCTTCCAGCCCAAACCCACAAACCCTATAGCCGGGTTCGCACGAGACCTTTTCCCGAACATAATAAAATATCAGTTCTCGTTGTTTTCTAAACGTTCAAATAAAACAACTGAATTCACAAATACATGTTCACACGACAGCGTTTTTAAAAGCGATGCTTTTTATCGAGGAGTGTTGTATTCTCAATTCTAGGCGTTGTAAATATACCTCAGAAAAAACCGGGCAAGAGCATGTCGGACCATGTTCATGTAAGGTTCCACAGCCTTAAACCATCGCATCAGTAGAAGAGCGTATGTTCATGGCACTTACGCCCTTTTGTTGAGAAACGCAATTTTTCGGCAAAAACTCAATGGCGGTATATCTGATCATGTAGAGCTGTGGTTGGGCTTAAGTTGTCTCAATTTTAATATAAACTATAACTATAACTTTTAAAATGACGAACACATTTAATATCAAAAACTCATTGCTTTGAAATTGAACCGCAAAAACTAGAAAAAGTACGAAAATTTTGCAGTTTTTCGCGTATTACGCAGGTAGCCCTTTTTTATTAAGTGCCATTAACATACGCTCATCTGGTGGCGCAATTACTCAAATGGGACTTTTTCATACGGCAACAGCTCCAGAATTACACTTGAGTATGCTCCGACATGCTCTTGCTGGTTTTTTTTAAACTCCTGTGTGAATTAGGCCTAAAAAACTGAAATTTTGCAAATAAATTCCTTTTGTGATGGAGACAAACTAGAAGAAAGGATTGCAGAACTCGAGCTATAAGGAGGTTAACAAACTAACCGCGAGCGAAGCTGCCGTCACAATCTATGTAGTTAATAACCCTCTATTTTTTTTCCTTCATAAATGGTAAGTATCGCTTTCCCGTTATATCTATAATCCAACCATGTTTTTGTCATCATAAATTGTGGTCTCAACTTTAGGTAACAGGCGGGTTTTATTACGGGTAGTTTTCATCATTAGATGTTTATGGTCGGGTTAATATCATAATTTTATCGCTTTTATAAATAAGTAGGTATGGTGGTCACTTTATGTACCATTTCACGCGGTATTTATTTACAAAATTTATAATAAATTTAAATTTTCATCAAGAATTTCTCTTGGTCGTGAACAAACGCTACTCAGCTCTAAGACGCCAATAAAAGCTTATGCCGTCACTGTCACACTATTGTGAGTAGCAGTAACAGATACTCTTGAGAAGTGCTTAGAGTTAAGTATCGTTTCAGTACTGGAACTGCGGGTATAATAAATTCATGCAATTAAAAAAAAACTGTAGTTACACAATAAAGCTAATGACTGCCTCTATAGCACGGTGGGAGTGTATCCGTCTGCTACGCAAGAGGTCGTGGGTTCGATCCCCAACTAAGATAAAACTTTGTGTGAAATGATTTATTCTGTGCCTGGGTGTCATTTATTTAAATTATGTATGTGTTTAGAAATATATAAATATGTTTATCGGTTGTCTAGTTTCCGTTTCTGCTTAGTTTGGGATCAAATAGCTTTGTGTGAGTTGTCCCAAGATATTATAAAAAAAGGCCTAAGATTTTTCACGTTTACGACACTGAGCAGATTTAGATAAAATTTGACATTATAGGAGCAGGGCTGGATTAACCTTGTCGGGGCCCCTAGGCATAGCATTTGTCATGGGCCCTTTACCATGGGCGGATCCATTTTCAAAACAGGCCAATTGCGAGTCTTCGTTTTTTCTGCCAATATCGATCAAGTTTGAGCTGCACGCGCGACGTAGGTAGGTGCAATTGAGTCGAGGCCAACTAAATCCCTTTTTTTTTGGTGCGCGGGGCCTGTTGTCGACGCGGATTCATAGGCATTTGACTACATTGCCATAAGGTTATTCAGGCCTTGTATAGGAAGAATGTTATATATAGGCTTTTATCTCGATCTGATCCACGAGGGCCAAGTCAAAGGCATAAGTTCCAAAAGGCATATTTCTATCAACAGTTGTCAATCAAACTTTGTTGATGGAAGTGTGAGTGAACTTGCCGATACCACTCAGCAACAATTTACGAACAGCGCGTTACAAACAAAACTGGAACACATTTTTCCCGCTGCAAACTTTTCAACCTTTCTCAAAGTTAAATAAGTACTCGTCCGTACTTGTATTGAAACTAATCATTCTTCAGTGACATCTGGTTGTGACGTGCACCCGTAATTTGCCACTCCTCCCTCCTTTCGCAAGCAGTAGCCCTGTAGGTACTGCAAAAACTGCAATATTAAATTGTAATAGCTCGTTTTACAATTTGTCGCAGCTCTGCAATCAGTATACTGAGAAGCCAGATACAGCGAAAGTGAAACAATATTATTTTATGTCGTCAGATAACCGTCTTTAAAGGTTTTTAAGAATTAAGAGATTAAATTTAAAAAAGAATGTGCTTTACAAATGAAAGGGAATTTGTCTAGTAGAAAAATCAGAAAATTCTCTTCTATTTTTCCATTTTATGCTATTTCAATCTCGCCTAAATTATTGCACGGTTCCGTAGCAACTCTCTGAGTTGTCCCTTCATCATTCATATCTGTCATACTATGATCCTGCGACCTACGAAAGGAAATGAAATATGTTATATAAACTATCAGGTTCAAATCATCCCTACCTACGCAATATATAGGAACTTAAATTAATTCTATTTAAGGGTATCCTTACATCAAATAATGGGTAATATTATTACAGTGAAAAACAAACATACCTACCTACCTAATATCCTGACCTACCACTGAGAGAGAACACTGAGAGTAGAACAGACCGCGATAAATCTCCACGGCAATGTTAAAATTCAGTTTCAATACATAAATACAGGCAAGAGGTAGTAGATAAAAAAAAAACATTTTTATAAAATTATGAACCGACTTGAAAAAAGTGGTTTATATTTTTTGCAAAAAAGTTTTTTACTCGCTTTTTTGTGAGTTGTTTTGTAATTGATCTACTTTACAATAGCCGATGTCATTTGTTTATCTCGTCCTACGAAATATTGATCCAGGATTGTTATTTGGGGGGAGAGGGAGCTTGAACCGGACAGGGCCGTTTTTGCACCACTCACACGAATGGAATGGGTGAATGGTTACTGATTTTGGGGGAAGCTTGAGCTCTTTAGCTCCCCCCTGCATCCACCACTGTTCCCGATTTTACCGGGCGTGATTGAAGAATTCTTTCAGTACTTCACCATCAGCTTCGTTACACCATGTATTTTCGCTAGAGTAAATTACCTACTAAACTAAATCTTTTTATAGTACCTAACCTTAACGAATAGCAACCCTTGAAACGTTTATTGCGCAGGTTATCAGTGGTTTTCATACAGTTTCATTTTACCAAATGGTGCTTTCTGATAGTAAATGAACGTATGTACTACTATAAAATATACCTAATTCACTGTAAGTGTACTTTTACATTTAAAGAAAGAATCCCTTCAATTTGTCTAAAAATCCTGACGTGATGAAATGGGACCAACCTTAAAATTCTAATCCAAAAAGAATAATTGAAATCGCACTCTGCTATAAAAAGACATGCATGATCATCATTTTATTTATTTATTTTTATTATAAGCCCTTCTATAGTAGATACAATTATATTAAATTATATGCATAAAATTAGCACGCAAAAGTTCATGCACTTAACAATACAAAATATAAATGATTCTATTAATATTAACATAAATTATTCTAATTAAATATCTATTATTAATATTTAACTAATTTTGTTATTATTATTATTGATTACATTTCATTTTGAGTAAATTTTATATAAGAGGTGAGTGCAGCATGATCATAGGTATATTGAAAAAAGTACATGTTAACGAGACTTGAAAACCTCTTTCGTTTCTGTTCATCTGTGAAAAATTAATGAATGTAACGTTTTAGGGTTCCGTAGCTAAAATGGCAAAATTGGAACTTATAGTTTTGTTATGTCCGTTTGTCTGTCTGTATGTCACAGGCATTTTACTCAAAGACTACTTACTGAATATTGATGACATTTACGCTCTGAAAATTGCATAAATTGTTATTGGTAACACGATTCAAAAGTTAAGTTACCCTTAACTTTTGAATCATGTGACCAAAAAAATATAAAAAAATCACAAAGGTAGCATTAAAAATACTTTAAACTAAAATTATTTTAGACATGATAGGATATACCGTCATTAAGTTATTGCCGACGAACTGCGTTTCTCAACAAAGGGGCGTAAGTGCCATGAACATACGCTTTTCTCCTGATGCAATAATTCAAGGCTACGGAAGCCTATACTGAGCATGATCTGACATGCTCTTGCCCGGTTTATAAATAAGACATCAAAGAAACTTGTGCAGACTAAGATGGCACAGGACGCTGTACGGGTGCGAAAAGCGTACTGTGTCCTTATTTCCAAACCTTTTTTCCGTGTCCACGACAAGCCCATGCGAACTGTCAAAATCTTGTCATAATGGTAAATGAAAAGCTGCGCTTACAAATGCATCAGCGCGCATGCGCGGCGGACGTTTTTGAGCGCGCTGCGCATGCCCCTTGATGCATTTGTGATATTATTCCGATGGCCATGTCGCGCGTTATAGTTGTCACAGTCTGCGATAATGCGATCTGGCATTTTTTTCTAATAATTATGTATCTACAGACTGTGACAACTATAACGCGTGACTCAGCGCGAAAGACGGGTACCTATATTTGATTTTATTTATATTATGAACTCAAGACTCTTTTTAAATAAGTCTCTTTCTAAGTATCAAAATCCGTTGCGTACAGACAGACGATCTAAGCGCACAAACAGGCAAGGATTTCGACTGTCCTTTGCGTTATGAAGTAATTTAAAAGATCGTTTGTCGCCAATGTCGGAAATACGACTCGCAATAAAAATGAACAAACAAAACACGTGCTTCAGAAGTTATACCGTTCGTGTACACTCGAAATCCTGCAACTCCACAATCAAGCTTCTGCTTTTCTTTTAGAAACTTTTCCGTTAGACTAAAGTACAATACGGAGATCAAACAACGTCTATTAGGTCAATTTATTGTGTTTCTTTGCTCTGTCGTGTAAGAAAGTAACAAAAAGCGTCTGCGTTCACGGTTGAAGTATTATTAGTACTTTTGTCAAAGAGTTTTATAGGCCTTCGTAGGCTCGAGGTTGGCTCTGTTTTGGTACGTTCGTACCTAACAAGGAAAAACACATACATGCTGCTATGCTACCAGTATTTGTGTTTAAGCTAACAAACAAATATTTTTAGACAACGATTTCTGAAATTTGTCTTTTCTTTCTGTACACTGTTCCTTTTTTAATTTTATTTTTAACTTTATGTGTTTCACGAATTATGTAGGTATTTAGGGTGAAGCTACTAAGAGAAAGTAAGACATTCCCTTTAAAATGTTGATTTAAAAAGTAGTTAAAGTTTAGAAACCGCTTGACACGGTCTCTTGATTATTACGAATGTGGCTGAAGTTAATTGAAGGTACCCACTTCTGTTTGATCTAGCCAGCTGAAAGATTCTACATGTTCTGCTAGCCACGTGTTACGATTCAAGAGACACAGATATACAAATATACAGATTTATGCACGTCCTAAAACAGGCTGTTTAGCAGTCTATCTAAGAAAAAAGTATGGCTATTAGATCTTGTCATATTTCATATCTAACTAATGTAAATTAACACTCCTAACATTGTAAATTACAATCTTATTTCTGAAATAAAGTTGTTATTTATTTTTGTTTGGGGAGCTTACGGCTAATTTTACAAAATGGTTAAAATCTTAAATGAATGCATATACCATAAATAAATGTAATTTTATGCTTACCCGATTGCGTTATTGTTATATATGTATGGCGTAGGCCTAATAAGATTCCATTGGTGCCCTTTGTTTACGGAAAAAGGAAATCAAAGTTCCATTTGCTGCAACCGAAACCAAACAAATGTTCCATCCAATTGTATTTAGTCATACTTATATCGTCGTTACATTCCTTCATTGTAAAGCTGTACGAGAAAAACAGCTATTATACAACCTGTTGGAATTCGCCACCTGTGTCAGACAATAAGCCTTTGTTCTCAACTCAGAACTGTCTCGCCACAAGTGCTATGCTTTCAAAGCTCTGTCATCTCGCTCTACTGATTTGAATTCCAAGTAGCTTGGAGTGTATATTTATAGGCACGCTTATTTGTAGCTTTCGATGCAAAAGAAGGACTGCTACGAGTATGTATTTGTTTATATCTATTTGTCTATGGGTCATTAGGTCGTCCTCGGCGTACCCTTAAAAAAAAAAGTTAGGTTAGGTTATAACCTAACTTTTTCTGTCTATTTTTGTTCGATGAAAATACGTCAGCCGTTTTGATGAACAACCGTTTTGTAATCAACTTTTTTGTAAACTTATCAGAATTTTATTAACGCTAAATAATTGTTAATGTAAATGTTCTGTTGACCGATATAATCACATTATTTTTTAAGGTGTGCTTATTGTGTATTCTTTATTATTTTTTATTTTTTTGCAATGTAGCCTATTTAAAGGCCGATTTCTGCCAGTGTCAGGTATTCAATGCAACAACACACTTTATCTGCATGTACAAAGTAATTATACATGATAAACGTGAAGCTGTAAAAATAACGACAGGTTAGCCTGCCGCCATTTTTACAACTACTATTGTGTATTCAATAGATATTATTTTCTAGTCCACAGTATAGTCCTTGCAAGAAATTTTCAATTTCAGGAACTAAAAGCCACAATACCATACATTTAGTTTGTTTAGAAAGCTTTTATTCAGTTTGCGATAGTTTATAAAGTTTCTGCGTATTTTTTCAGTTTCATTTAATTTGTTGAATCAATTTCTACGTGAAATTCATTTCTAGGTATTGTTAATTTAAAGGAAAAACGATAAAGTCAATGACAATATGATGAAGGAAATCGATAGCCCAACGGAAGCAATCGTACATATTGTTTTAATGATGTTACAATTGATGTTACAATTACGTAATAGAAACTAATATTATACTGATTTGTGCGCTTTTTAATAAAGCTAGAAAAGTTTGGATAATTCTTAGCTTTGTTTAAGGGTAGATTGCGCGAAACAGGGTTCGGTTCTCTCAAAAATTTATATAAAAAACCTAAATATTAGGACATGAAAATAATTGTCACTAGTCAAAGAGTTTTTCTAGTAGATGAAATAAAGAAATTTAAGGATATGTCGTAATATGATCCCGCAAATAAAACTTGAAGTTGCGGAAAAATGCAAATACGAGCATTTTCGTATTGTTATCGTCATGGCGTTTGTAATCTAACATATGTACGAACAAATGTTCTACTTTATTTTGACCTGCGCTCCTGCGCACTGTGAAGTAATGGTTGTGTGTGGAAGAGCGAGGCCGGCGATTGTGTCGCTGTGTACGTAGCGCTAAAAAAATAATTCTCTCAGTGCAATGCACCCTTAGGGAAAACCGTTCACTTGATCTGAGAAAATCAATGTTTTGTTTCACGTGGCGTAAACATTGTCTTGTGTGATGACGTGTTCCTCCCATATTCACTAATCTACATTATATCACGGTAAGGCACCGCCTCCTACCTTGTTCAATTTAAATATCTTATACCCACATAATTCAGTTGACTGCCTTTTGCGGTCACATCAATTAATCACCCATCAAATTATGAAACCAAATTTGTGATGGGATGTTGTGTTTAAGTAAATAATATTTGTTTAACAAAAAATATATCTACGTATATTATATATACTTAATCCTAAATTACCTTTTCAGTGTTAGCTTAGTTTCGTGTGACACGACTGCTACAAAAAACAGCCTTGGTTCATGTATGTAATGTGTGTTGGAGATTTTTTTTTTATTCCACCCGTTCCCCATTCTAACCCGCGTAACTTCGTCTGCGTCAATTTTTCCCGTTTTTGCAACATTTTTCATTGCTGCTACGCTCCTATTAGTCGTAGCGTGATGTTATATAGCCTATATCCTTTCTCGATAAGTGGGCTATCCAACAGTCAAATCAATTAGATCCAGTAGTTTCTCGAGAACCAACGACTTATTTTTCCTTATAATGAAGTTTAGCACTTAGCCTTTTATAATTCCCACCATCTAATAATACTGTAATAATTACATGATATATTATTTAATATTAAAATTCAAATATTTGACATAAAACGGACCGAAGACGGGAAGCAATCTGTAGAAACCATTCACTAAATCAAGTATCATCTTTAAACGCTGTTCTTTGGCTTAAAAATAAGCCATATAACATTTCTTGAGATCGTCGTAAAAGGAGATTACGTCCGTTCAGAAGGACAGCAATGTCCGGCGGTGTCCGCCAAGCCTCTGATTTATAACTCCAGTGAACGTACACTAGTCCAGCTGCCTAGTAACATGATTAGATATACATTCAATGATTATACTTTCGGTTTGGGAGCCTTTGAACTGAACTTTTGAATAAAAATAATGTACTTTCGTTCTACAATTAGAATAAATGTTGATAAACTTTCGCGATTTGTACACATTATTAAAATATATATATTACGGGTCTTAATCGCGTGAATAATTTAAGGTAAAATACCTTGTTTATTGCCCGACGTTTCGACCGTATTGCAACGGTCGTGGTCACGGGAAGTTTTCCCGTGACCACGGCCAACCTAGTGGTTAAAGCCTCAGAACCGCAATATTTCGCGATTTCGAATCCTACTCGTTATGCTATCGTCGTGAAACCATTTCTAACAACTTCCTACCTTAGTTCGAGGTGTTAGTAATGTGTGACCTACATTATAAGATACCTTAAAAATATCATATCTATAGTAATATTATAAAGCTGAAGAGTTTGTTTGTTTGAACGCGGTAATCTCAAGAACTACTGATCCAAATTGAAAAAATCTTTCACTGTTGGATAGGCTATTTATCGAAGAAGGCTATAGGCTATATAACATCACGCTACGACCAAAGGAGCGGTGCAGCAATTTACGCAGACGAATTGCGCGGGACAGCTAGTTAATAATTAAGTCCTAATTCCTTCTTTCACTTGTAAACGACCTTCAAACCCTTGAACATAGAAAGCACAAACTGTTACATATATTTCCAAAATTTTGACTTTAAGGGAATCACACGGACGAAGTTGCTGCCTAAAACTAGTATTAAAATAAAATATTGACTAGGAGCACTTGAAATAAATCAAGTTTATTTCTCGACAGATAATGTTTGTCTGATAAAGAAATAGTGGAAAGCTTATTACGTGAAAGATTTTCTAAAACATAGTAGTTTCAACATTTTATATTTATATTTAGACGTGAATTGCTTTTTTAAGCTTTTGGGAGATTCACAATTTAGAGTTGGGTATAGTAGGTACTAAACAAACATCTCCCAAAGGACTATTTGTTGTTTCTAATTAAGTAGACGCGTGTTTAGCAGTTTAAAAGGATTTCTACTGGTTGAAAGTAAGCCGTTGTATTGTGATGCCTCTGTTAGTTCAAATTGATTTAGTGAAGGCGCAGGGAAAATTGGTTGAGTCAAATTGTTGGTTTAGGTGTGGTACTGGCTTAAGATACAATCGTTGTTTGTTATACATAATTAATCAGATTAAATTTGACCGATATGCCTGGGATTTAGGAAACTTAGAGAGATGTATTAAACATATTAACATAGTTAAACAAAAACTTTAGGTCAAACATAATATATATACATATTCTTGGGACGACTCACACAACGCTATCTGATCGAACTAAGCATAGCTTGTACTATAAAAACCAGACAAGACAGACAGAGACAGACAGAGACTGGTAAACATACTTACTTATATACTTTTAAATACATACATTATATAGACTAGCTAACCCGCGCAACTTCGTCTGCGTAAATTTTCCATGTTTTTGCAACATTTTTCATTGCTGCTCCGAATTTTCAATTAGTAGAAGTGCAGTTCCTGAGATTATCGCGTTTAAACAAACAAGCAAACAAACTCTTTAGCTTTATAATATTAGTATAGATTAAAAATAACGTAGAATAAGTAATTGTGCCCATCACACAAACTTTTATTCTGGGTGGGGATTGAACCCACGACCTCCGGCTTAACAGTCAGGGTCACTAACCATTACACCAACAGACTGTCAGTCAAACATAGCATTTTAGTCCCAATTAATAGAAAGAGGACACATGGTAGAGGGTGTAAAGGAGTCAAACTGATTAAATGCAATCAGTTCTTTATCAAAACCTTCATTGATCATCATTTTACAACGCCAATCTCATTCTTATCAAGCCGAAAACGTGTGTTAGCACTTTAAGCTATATATAGCTATATTTATACCTACCATCTATAAAATATTGTTCTCAGTTTCTAACTTTTGGATTAAAAACTTCCTAAACCATTATTCAACGTAGTCTATCCATTTTTTATATACATTTTGATTAATGGCAACTATTCTCATCCCTCTCAGTCCGCTAAAGTTGAACTCATCTAATCACTAGTTTCGAAGCCGCGAATAGTTTCCATTGTTCTACGTCCCTATTGTTCTCGAATGATGATAACGTCACTAACGTGTTCCACTAAAACTCTTTATGCCACTATTCCGGTCACGCAACAAACTTAATTATTCAGTGGAAAATTGCTACACATGTTTCAATTTTCAGCACTATGTAGGTACCTTTATAGTGCGAAATAATTTGATTCTCTTCTATTTGTTTGTGTCACTTTAGCAGGGTCCTTATTCACATTCTTGTTTCTCGTTTTCGCGGCAAGCCCGTACGAACTGATGGCGTTGATGCATTTTTAAACGCAGCTCTTTATTTACCACTGGCTGTGCCCCGCGGTTTATTGTATAGCCTATGTGTTAATCCAGGGTGTCAGTTAACTCCATACCAAATGTTATTAAAATCGGTCCAGCCGTTTAGACGTGAAGAAGTAACAAACATATTAGTGTGATTATGATAAGATTTTGACAGTTCGCACGGGCTTGCCGCGAAAACGAAAAAAAAAACATGAATAAGGACCCTGAGTTATTCTTTTATACTTACTATTTGTGTATGTGTTGTTAATTGGCAGATTAATCATTTTGATATTTTAAAAGTACCCACCCGAACCCTGCAAGGGTTGCGTTCCATTTTCTATTTAATTACTATTAATAAACTTACACTTAATACTTACTAGCCTATGCTCGTAAGTATTAATTAAAAGTGCTTGTACAACTAAAAAATAATGATATCAAAACCTTATTAAAATTATAATAATATCATTGCGTTTAGATAAACTAAGATAAAGAAAACTCGACAGGAGACTTATTATTATGCAATCTTGATTATAATTACCTCTAAAAGATGCCTACTTTACCATTGCTCTACAACTTTTCTGAATTAAAACCTATTTTGAAATGAAACCTGCGGAATTATGAATACTAGATACTAGCGAACGAAATAAACATTCATCAGACAATACCAAAAGCATATATTCTGTATGGTAATTATTAACATTGTTTATCGAGTACGTCGAGTAGGGTGTGACAGGGCAGACGTCCCCGTTGGCCACTTGTGTTATTAGTCATACTCGTAGCGAGTGTGACATGTTAATACCAGATAACGCGTCACCTATTTGTAATCACGAATCAGGACCTATGTATGGAGTTATACAATACATAGATGCGTAAATTTGCCACATTAAGGACCCCCTAAATTACATTGCCATCTTAGGTTTTGCGTTTCATGTTGGTTTACGTTTGTCCTCAACTATAAATGTGATAAATGTAATATTAAAAAAAACAGTTGTAGAAGTGATTAATTATAATTTTAATTAACATTCGTTTGCAACTTTAATAACCTGCAATTAAAATGTAGGTAAAGATAAAAGACAATAGTAAGTGGTAGTAGCATAAGTGTAACCTAGAAGTTACACATAAAGGCAGTAATCTCGATTTGAAGGAATACAACTCTTGTTAGTGTTAAAAAGGTGTTATATCATATTTTGATATTTTGACTCCCTCTGTGGCGCGGTGGGAGAGTATCCGACTGCTACGCAAGAGGTCGTAAGTTCGATTCCCACACGGGACACCACTTTTTATGATCCACAAATTATTGTTCCGAGTCTGGGTGTACTTTGTGTCCGTGACTTGTATGTTTGTAAAGTCCCCCGCGACACAGGGCTTGTACCCTACTGCGGGAGTTGTCTTTTAAAGAAATATATATATTTCACACACAATTAAGTCTCGATATACCTATATTGAATAAACATACACTTGAACTACCAAAAGCTACAGATTCAGTGCTTTTGACGTACCTTATAAAGAAGCTGATTGGATTTGAAGAAATAGCTACAAAACCAAAACGCCGATTGAACTCGATCGTGTCTAAACCCATTTGGTATCTACGTATTATATATTGATCGCTCGCCAATCGCTTACAGGCTGCTATAACACGCGAATGATAATATCGTTTGTACTGGCACAGCGAGTGAACAGATAGAAATCGTAATTTCTGTGCCGATTAGAACGGCAATGAAATCGTATATTTTTACCCCACCGTAATCTTTTTGCAATTCACGAAAGCGTGCGAAAGCCTCCTAAGACATCTAAAGCTTAAGCGTTGGTAACGAAATCTTTAGATCAAAATATCAACCAATATGATTTCCCACAGCTGGGCAAGGGTCTCCCCAGTAGAACCTCCTGAATATAAATTCTGACACACCTAATCGCCACGCTTGGTGACCGGCTTGATGATCGCCGTAAAGCTTTAAAGTACGCTTAGGACGCTGCTGCCCGTTCTTCGGTGTGAAATCCCTTAGTCACCTTGGCACCTTCGGTAAGAGATGTCGTGGCACTATCCTTAAGCCGGTACCACTCATTCTTTGTTATATTTATGCTTTTTGCCCTGTTCACCTCCTAGATCTCAAGTTCCTTGGAATGCTTTCTTATCGAAATTCCAGCTTTCTAAGTCTAAAACTTCAGGCTGCTCTTGAATGAGTGTATGCATGAGTAATTCTTAGTTAAGTATAGCACAGTATAAAGATTTATTGTAAAACTGTGGTTATAGTTACGTAAGTATTTGTTTGTACAATAAGAAAACAGAAACAATAAAAACGAACGAGCAATGTTTTCAGAATCGAAGAAAATCAAATGCGTAGTTTTTCCTCAATTCTGAAAATATAGTAGATAGTTATAGATAACATTTTATAGGCTTAAAGCAAAAAAGAAAAGGGGTATGCATTGATCTAAGGTCGAGCGCGGATTCGTGTTGAATAAAAAGTTATCCCAAACTAGTGGTCAAGAAAGGTAGAAAAGTTAGAGATAGGGAAAATATTGTTAAAAAGGTTTTAAATATGAATATGGGATAATATTATCTCTGTTCGTACAAAAAATATATTTATAAAGTTATCCAGGGTATGAAGAGTCCAAAAAATATACGTGGAAAGTTTGTATGAAGTATGACATTGGCTGATGGAATCTTACTGTTGTATAGACTGCTACAGACAATAAAGATAATTTTAACCCTCAACATAAATAGGAGGTTATAAAGACTGACATTTATGTCTATGTATCTGTCTGTACCATCGGAGCGCCCAAAATAATGGACAGATTTGAATTCGATTTTATTACAAAGCTGCTTTAATCAGAATAATTGTTTGATGAAAATCTGTTCAGCCGTTTCGAAGATGAACAACTTTTTCAAAACCGATGTTTGTATTGACTTAACGTGATCACGTCATGTCCAATTTGCTACTACAATTATTTTGATAAAGTACCTACTTACTTCATTTAAAGTAACATTGATGCTGCTATTGGCTAGTGTGATGCTTACAATAAGGCCCGCCTTCCACTAGAAGCGGAGTGGGCTTCGTACGGACTAGCAACGACAATCTTCATCGAAGTGCTTTCACTGTCAACTTGAACTCTTTCTTATGAATAGTAAGGACTATTTACTCGCTCAGCTATTTTCCACTCATTACCCTTTTGCAGTGGAAGGCGGGCGTCAGACTCACTCGTCTCATTATTGTCATATAAAAAACAGTAAGTTTATTAAATGCCCACATTTGGCACGATATTCAAAAACGGGGCTTTCCCTTTAAACCATAATTGCAGATTAGGTAGACATTTTTTTTTTTTGCCATAAATAATAGTGTAACAGCCTCCTTAAAAGGGGTCACATAGACTAATATTGTAGCCATAAGTTATAACAGATATAAAATATAACTTAATAGTATAACGATATCTTTCAAGGATACCTACCCTCAATAATATTTTTAATCTCCATCCTTATATCAAGGGATGACCTTTAACTATTTATGTTAGGTACAATAGAAGCCCGGTTTAGAAGCTAATATAGAAATTGATATTATACCCATATAGGTGTTTCTACTATTAGCTACCGCGCTTTATATATACATCTATATATATATATTGTGACCGTACCTTGTAAAAAATCTATAATATATACAAATCTCAAGTTTACGAAAATATATCGTTAATCTCCAATATTACTGAACCTATTTTGATAAAAAATTGGTTTAAATTAGTGTGAAGCTTAAGGAAGGGCGTTTTGTCATATAAAAAACAGTAAGTTTATTAAATGCCCACATTTGGCACGATATTCAAAAACGGGGCTTTCCCTTTAAACCATAATTGCAGATTAGGTAGACATTTTTTTTTTTTGCCATAAATAATAGTGTAACAGCCTCCTTAAAAGGGGTCACATAGACTAATATTGTAGCCATAAGTTATAACAGATATAAAATATAACTTAATAGTATAACGATATCTTTCAAGGATACCTACCCTCAATAATATTTTTAATCTCCATCCTTATATCAAGGGATGACCTTTAACTATTTATGTTAGGTACAATAGAAGCCCGGTTTAGAAGCTAATATAGAAATTGATATTATACCCATATAGGTGTTTTTACTATTAGCTACCGCGCTTTATATATACATCTATATATATATATTGTGACCGTACCTTGTAAAAAATCTATAATATATACAAATCTCAAGTTTACGAAAATATATCGTTAATCTCCAATATTACTGAACCTATTTTGATAAAAAATTGGTTTAAATTAGTGTGAAGCTTAAGGAAGGGCGTTTTGACGTCAGAATGACGTGATCGCGCGCGAAAAGTTCGAATCTCAAATTCAAACATATATATTTGCGGCCTTGCTAGCGCAACTACGTAATTCTACTCGATTGTCATTCTATTCGAGTAGCATTTATGGAGGGGTTAACGGGATTGCTAGTAACATGGGCCCCAATCCCCCATTTGTCTTTATAATATTTTAATAGACGTAAAATAGACATACCAACACACATAATGTAATATTTAATAAATCACAGTATATATAGACACCCAACAACACAGATATAATACAACATAGGCTAGATAAACAAGTATAACATTGTGTCGTCGGTCTCACTTGTTGCTCTGATGTGCCGCAATCGATATGACTCTTGTCACCACTGCGGTTGTCCCGGCCATCCGTACACATTTAGCTACACATGCAAATATATAATCAGTCTCCAGTTTCATAATTAAATAAGCTGTAACGTCGTGTATACATGCTATAAATGTTTATATAAACCTTTTGAATATTAAAAAGGTTGTTTTATTTAGACTAAGTTGCGTAAAATTTAAAAAATCTTGTGTTTAGCTCACAAACTTCACGAAAATAAAGTATTTTCCTACGGAACCATTCATTTTCAATTTCAAAGGTTGTCCTGTCCTTACCTTGAAACTTAAAAAGAAATACAATTTTCTTCTGTTCTGATCCCGGACGTTTCAACTTTGCAATATGGTCGAAACGTCGGACAATAAACGTCAAATAAACATCACCTGTCCAATGCCGGCTACGGCGCATCCAGGTATACCTGCCCAACAATAAAAACAAAATTTGTTTTTGGAATGGTATTTCAATAAACATAGTATGATTTTATGAAAGAATAAGATGATTGTAATGCTTCTATGAACAAGCATTAAACTGCCGACCTTCTTAAAACACACACTTATAAAATTATGAAAACACACTTCGTGTATAACAGAATGAGCCGAGACTTGACTTTAGACGAATTTAGTGAGACGCTCATACACTACCAGTAATCGAATGATATTCCATGAATTGAATATTTATATAACTCTCGTACAGTTTCGCTATATTGACTGAAGATTGAAAATTACGTTAATAAAACCCGCTCCTGACCTAATTTTGAACATTCGAGTCGCTTTTAATTTGAAGTGGAATTGGTGTCATACTTTACAAAGTGTCTTACAGATGATTTTACGATGGGCATACAGTCAATGTGTGCCTGAGCTCGCCTTTAAGATGGCATACGTACTAATACGAAGCTTCTGGTCGCCCGGGGCTTCACTGGGGTGCACTGGAATCCAGGCATAAGGGTTGACTCAAGAATAGGACAGAGAAAACTATGCACTTTAATCCGCTGTTGTATATTATTGTGCATATTATTATTATATCGTGACCGCTGTGGTTTTGCTTAACGAGATTAAAATAGCCTTCAATGACCATGCTTCGACACGTCCAACTATTTTATTGCAAGCAATAAACAGCAAAATACTTTCTATATATCAAAACTGTCTTCGCCACGACGCTCCCTCGTAAAAGTTCGAACACGTGAGATGGTATTGACCTTTAAAAATATAAATTCCATTTACTCTAAGCATTTTCCTTAGTGCCATAAAATTGGCTGTCAGTATCTACGGCAAGCCTGTTAAGGGTTGGTTATAATAATGTTTAGAAAGTGAACAAAACAACGAATTGAATATGTGTTAGTGAATGCCTGATGTGCCAAGTGCCATAGGTTAAAACCTCTCCAAGTGAAACTGTTTTTTTTTTCATTTAAAAAAGACGACTCTCGCAGTAGACTACAAGCCCTGTGTCGTGGGGGACTTTACAAACATACAAGTCACGGACACCCAGACTCGGGAAAACAATTTGTGGATCACACAAAGTGGTGTCCCGTGTAGGAATCGAACGCACGACCTCTTGCGTAGCAGTCGGACACACTTCCACCGCGCCACAGAGGCAGTCAAACTGATGGATGGGATACTTTTTTATTTCCCAACGATTCGATGGTAGTGCAATGGCTCTGGTCACGGGTAGACTATGCATCTTATATTGCCGTCATAAAGTGCTGTTTTTAAAAACAATATAATAAATCACCAAATTTAATATACATAATGATATATTTTTAAAGACAACTCTCGCAGTATGGTAAAAGCCTTGTGTAGCGAGGAACTTTGCAAACTTGCAATCCTTGCAAATTTGTTTTTTTTTTTATAAAAGACGACTCCCGCAATAGGGTTTCAGGTGACTTTACAAATAAATAATAATAAAATAAAAAATGATTTATTCACTTAGGAAGCAAAATACTACACTTGTGAAAAGTCGATTCTACATTTACTGGTAATGCCTGTTCGCAAACAATAGGTAAAGCCCGAGAAAAGAACAGGCAATAAAAACTCGTGGTCACTCTTTTCAAATTGCCAATGTTTACAATGTTTCTCTGTTTATAAACTGTATATGCAGGTAAGGTGCTGCCACCATTATATTATACACCATATTAGAGTACTGATGCAAAAAAAGAGGTCAATAATATTACGAGATCGGATACATCAGCCTCAATGAGCACAACATAGTAGGAGCATCCACTTACGATGTAAAAACTTTATGTGCTTAAATATTGGCCAATTTACTGCTACTTAATGAATAAGTATACATGTTTTACAAAGGAAAGAAAAGAATGGCCGTAATTTATCACGCAGAATCTTTACTTACAAAAGTAAATCGTTTTCTTAACTAGTACCTAAGTAACATTATCAAACTGTGACAACAATATTCACCTAGTAAAATGCAATAAATTATACAACACAATACATTAATAGGGAGCAACGAACTACATCCATTTATCTTTATCAGTTAAATAATCATCGATTGAATAGTAAGCTCTTTGTATAAGATGTCTCTTGACTACATTCTTAAATTTATTTACGGGTAGACTCGGTAAACATACAAGACACAAAGTACAACCAGTTTAATATAAATTGTTATTCCTAGTCGGGTTATACTTTGTGTCCGTGACTTGTATGTTTGTAAAGTCCCCCCAACATAGGGCTTATACCCTACTGCGGGAGTCGTCTTTTATAAAAAAAAGAAAAAAAATCGTACATACTCCCACCGCGCCACAGAAGCTGTCGAATTTATCATAATATGGCTGCAGAAACGCGTTGTCTATGCCATGAGATTCCATATGGGCTCAAGTTCGTCCGTCCATAAACTAGCCCTAAAAATCTTTCTAACTTAATAGATACTTTAACAAGAATCTCCACAATTTTAACAACAGTTTTCAAACTGTTTAAACATAGCCAAGTTGAGGCATATATTTAAATGAGTTGGGCCGATTTTAGCAAGTTCACTCGCCGTGTCAGCTTAACTGCCGATAAGAAATTCCATGATATACCTACGTAGGCATATTAAAGGGGACGCTACGCATTAGTGCCAATACTCCGATCTACGTTATTTATTTAATGAAATGAAGTACTTTAATCTGCTTACTTTGTATTTTGTATTTGAATACATTACCTAATTAGTTCACCTAAACCGATAAGCGAGTTGCGGTCTATAATCCAGGTCTCATTAGGGCTTAGTTTAGAATAGAATAGAAAGATTTTTATTAAGTACACAGAAGACACTTCTTCCTTTCACAGACAGACTTTTCTTCGTTTTGATATCAGAATTAATATTTTATATTTAATCATTCGTTACAAGTACTGTGGCCAATATTCAGGCACATATAGTTTTTACCTTAGTTGTAAGTAGATGCTCCTACTTTATTGTAGGCTGATTTGGGTTTATCTCATGTTTCAACTTTTTGATAATACAATTTGCATCAGTCCTTTAACATGATGTACAGTATATTAGTCGCAGCACCTTACCCCCATATCAAGTTTATAAACATTCAAACATTGTAAAGTTGGCAATTTGAAAAGAGTGGCCGCGAGTTTTTATGGCCAGGTTCTTTTCTCCGGCTTTGCCTATTGTTTGCGAACTTGGCGTTACATGTACATGTAGAATCCCGACGTATCACAAGAGTTGTTTCGCATCCTAAGTGAATAAATAATTTTGAATTTTATCACATAGACATTATTATAATTTAAAAAGGAAACTAGTGCAGAAGATAAACAAAACAAAAAATAACTGAAAAATAATAAAAAAACCATAAGCAAAAAAGAAAACAGAAACTAATAACAGAAATCAATAACAAGGAACAGAAGAAATAAACAATCAGAAACTTCGACTGCCTCTGTGGAGCGGTGGGAGTGTGTCCGGCATAGCAGTCGGACAAGAGCAAGAGGTCGTGGGCCCCATATGCGTACATATCAATTTAACTTTTAAATCCCCATATACACACTTAAACATATCAATTTAACATTAGCCGCGTACCATGTGTCACAATGGGTACCAAATAGGACACAACTCATCCTCCGTCATACACCGAAAAATGTCTGACACTGATATTCTGCTGGGCCCATAGCTTGCAATTTGGTTTACGATGCAATAATTTGGTATAGTCCCATTTATTTTAGGTACCATTGAATTGTACATACATTTATTCATATTTAAATGTGCGCTAATAGAACCTAGCAAGTCTACAAGAAGACACGCCACTTCAAGGATTTCTCTCGCTGTACACTTAGTGAGAAAAGAACGGTACTCCTTCGTCGTATATCTGTCACCTTGAGTTTGATATGTTCTCTAACTATTCCTCAGACAGACACGTCATTGTCTTTTAGTTTTTTTAAATTATTTACTTATCTCAGGTTTTAACAAAGAAACACGATACGCTTCACATAATAAGGTAAGATTTTAACATAAAATATCTTCGCATTTTACAACATAAAATATTAGCACAGGGCTGCGGACGCTTTATGAAAAATCCATTTCTTAAATATATGTAAAGCCTCTTAAAATATTCCCATTTTGGACGTGATGACTTCTTTACGAAATTAACTACTTGCTCAAACCTGTAATATAAAAACAAATGAGACAATTTATTTTATAACAAACAAAAAAAAGCATTATATATTAGCAAACAACATTCGATGTGCTTATTAAGGAGAATTAAACTTTTCTCATTATTTTCTTAGCTGTTTTCTTCTTATATTACTATGGAAATGTAAAAAGATATGAACGGATACATCATTACTAAAAGCTTTGCGTTGCTGTACTACTAAAATCGATGTTTTGCTCTATATTACCGTAGCATCTACGGCGTAGACTATGAACCGCAAATAGGCTACGCCGTAGCTACGCAAGTGCCCCACTAACATACGAACGAATCTGTAAAGATAGATGAACCGTAATCTCATTCAATTTTTTTTTTGTGCGGTTTTCATTATCTCTCAGATTATTTCTTGCGGCATATACATGCATATCATGTGATTGGATTGTAGATAAAACTTCACGGGAAGCCGCAGAGGGGGCTTTTTTTAAAAATCAACCACCTTCAAGCAAAAAAAATTTCATGCACTTCACCGAATGCAAATTTTGCTGACTCATTTATATGTTTTAGGCTATACCTCCGGTATTTTATAAGCTAGAACAACGTTTTATATACTAAAACCTTCCCTAAAAAATATGCAGTCGAATAGTGAAAACCCCATCTAAATCGGATTACTAACTTTCGAGGAAATTGCGAATGTACATAAATACATACATATAGGTCAAACAGAGTGCTTCCTTTTTTGAAGGCGATTAAAAACAATTTCCCTCGCCGCGTCTGTCTGTAGTATATATGTTCGCGATAATATCAAAAACTACTGAATGGATTTTTGTACGGTTTTCACTATTATTCAGATCATTTCTTACTGATGGCTTATATTAAAATACATGCATGTTATGTTATTAGATTTAAGAGAAAACGCCGAGCAAAGCCAGGACGGGCCGCAAGTAAGTTTATAAGAATGTTTGTACCTAGATATCGACCAATTACTCTAATGAAAAGTTTTTGTTGCATGAAGATTTCTAAGAGACTATACCACTTTCCATTTATTTATAGAATATTAAATTAAGCTCTAAAACCTCCAATATGTAAACTACTATCACATACGCTCACCTGATAGACTTTTGCAAATTGGGTTAATAACAGATCCAATCCTATTAAGGGTTAAGTCTAATATAGGAGTGAAAACTATGAGAAAATAATTGGATTATTCGCACCGTTGGTTTTTGTATTATAAGCGACAAACAAGTAACAATAGACCTCAGCGCTTTGTTCGATGACTCACGGTTGGATTGTAGACTCAATAAATTACGCTCTGACAGGATATTTTTATTTCAAAATCACCATCCTACAAATAAAGAAATTGATTTATTATTTTTTTTAAGTCAAGAAATTCTTCGGGCTTATTAAAGATTGTAAGCCTGGCGTTGTAGTCTGTGGATTACATTATG
Source organism: Herminia tarsipennalis (assembly GCA_945859575.2). Taxonomy (NCBI): domain Eukaryota; kingdom Metazoa; phylum Arthropoda; class Insecta; order Lepidoptera; family Erebidae; genus Herminia; species Herminia tarsipennalis. The sequence continues at coordinate 17,704,278 of OX243840.2, forward strand.
ATGATATTTTCTATCATATACAAATAAATAAAATTGAAGGGTCTGTTTGTATTGTCTAAATAACAGTTTATACTAAATGTATACGGTACTTACAAATATCAAAAACACATTTTTTTCTGTCTGTCGGTCTGTCTGTCAATTTGTTTGTTCCGGTTAATCTCTGAAACGGCTAGATGGTTTTTGACGGGACTTTCTGTGTCAGATAGCTGAGAATGAAAGGAGTAACTTATGCTTTTCACTTTCACGCATATAGGGAGAGAGCAGCATTTGCAAATTCACGCAGACAAAGTCAAGGTCACAAGTTTAAGTAAGTGTCTTACAAATATTCTCATTTTAATGGCCTATAAATAATACTTAGTATTTTTACTTAGACTTAGAGTTCACATTAAAATAGCCTTTGTAAAGAGGCCATTATCGCTAGCTAAAGTATCCCACTTTATTTGAAGCTAATACGTCTTTATAAAAAGTAAATTTGAGGTAAGTAAGTAATAAAACTTGGGTACTTTTCTCGCCTAAAACAATATGTATCTTAAAAACTACCCTTCGCTTACAGTTTTGATTCGCTGAATATGTAAATACAAAGTATCCGTTGCCAGTTTTGAGAAGCGTCTTTGTTGTTATGAACCTGGCGAGATTCGGCGAAGGGACTAACAATACTGACATGTGTTCCGTTTGAATTGCTATTTATAGTCAGACACTTGCCGCGGCTCGCAAGGTATGCGCTGAACTGCCATAATACTACTTCTTCAAGGTGTAGGTAGTATATCTACGACATATGATCCCAGGTGCCTACGTTTATCTATACTAATATTTTAAAGCTGAAGAGTACTTGTTTGTTTGGTTATATTCTTGGAAACTACTTAGTTGGAATTGAAAAAAATACTTTAGTGTTGGATAGCCCATTTACCGAGAAAGGCTATAGGCTACATAACATCACACTACGACCCATAGGAGCTGAGCATCAATGAAAATTATTGCAAAAATGGGGGAAAATAACACAGATGAAGTTGCGCGAGGTAGATAGTCAAATATAACTATACAAGTGGAGTGCTGTAATGCCATCAATGTGCCAGGATCTTTAGAAAGAAGATAAGCACGCGACCGCAGGAACAACACAGGAGTTGAAGTAGTCGCCGTGGCCGTGATCATCAGATCATCATCATCTATGGTGAGACATTATACGCAAAGGTATTGCATATGTAATTTATGAACGTAACTAACAGGTATTTCATATGTAATATAAGAACGTAAGTAACATTGAAATATCTAAAAGTTCACATTACCCACATTACCCATATCACACAGAAATTCTATTGACCAAGTTTTGGGACAAATGAGCAAGTATCTATAACTGACATTGAAAACGATGAGCGAAATCCAAAATGGTAATCGTCTGACTTAGTTCTCGTTTCACACACGCCCCAAACGCCGATTAAACTTTCAAACAAAGTTGCCAAGACAATTTGGGAGAATTTGAAACTCGGTTAGAATGTTGCATACCAGCGAAATGTCCACATTAATCACGGCATATGGCAGATATTAGATAGTCGATATTTGCATGCAAACGCAAATATCGACTAAGAATACAAACTGTAGCTTTACTGGTTCTTTGCAATTAAAACAAAAATATAACGTGGAAAACGGTTAGGGCTCTTTTGACGTCCGGTTTTTTCACTGGACGCCTCTTCTGTCTTTCTAACATTCGACGACATTCAGACGCCGGTTCAGTGTCCAATGCGTGTGAACACACTCATTGTAAACCATACAACACTGCACAGTCCGGCAAAAAATCCGGCGAAAGAGCCCTCTATTCTTTTTTAATCGTGCATGATGTTTTCATTTGACAGTTATACTTATATCTTATATAAATAAAAAACAATTGTTGTGTTTTAGTCACCCATTAACTAAAATGGCTAAAATTCTTAAATTATTTCTTCTCGTGAGTACTGGGGTGGTTTAGGATAAAATAAATTAGGAAACATCTAAAAATAACAGCAAAAACGTTATTTTCGCTCTTTGAAAACAAAATACACGAAAATGTTATCCTTTTCACTATCTATTCGTATTATTACGTATAAAGTAGAAACGTATTTATTGCCCTTGACTGAATATTAATCCTAAGAAATCTCGTGGATATTTAAACGATATTATAAGCTGGTCTTCGGATAAATATATTTCTTGCGCTACTAGTTTTTTCCGGTTCATTGCACGCGACGGATTTGTATTCCCGTATGAGTATGTATCCGGAATACAGTCTATACATATGTAGGTATGCTTAACTTTATCAATATCTATTCAAGCGCAAAAAACTAAGTTTTACCGATAGTAAGATGTATTATTTCAAAAATTATGAGAGTTACAAAAGAGGTTTTTTAAAAACGCTCCGGTTATAATTGGTTTGTTAATTGAACACTACCGCTTTTCATTTACAGCTCTCAAATCCCTCTTTTTAGTCATTCGATAGCTGAAAGAAACTGCGATATGGCCTAAATGTGTACAATGCCTTAATTTTATTATTGAATGAATGAAGTAGAAGTTGAATAAATTAAGTAATTTAATTAACACAGACAACTCTGGTAGTTTTTAGAATATTAGGTACTTATTGTTTTAAGTTTCGCGATTTTACAAGATTATAATTGTATTTCGCGTAAAAATGGTGTCGTATTTCTACATATTTCACGCGTTTAAATCTGATCTAATAATACTAAGCCATTTGAAAAGCAAGGTAAGCAAGGCAAGCTCTCCTGATTTCCCTCATATTCACTGATGGTTTTATGTCAGTATTGTCGCCAAGGGAACCATTCTCGGAAATAGTGAAATCGAAAACTATGTCGAAATACGAAATGTTTTGTTTTCAATCAGAGTTATAAAGAGTGTTAGTCGAAAGCTGCAGCCGTTACCCGCTTAAATAAATGCCAAAAAAGAGACATGTTCAAGTGAAATAGTAATTGCGTGGGTACGATCATTCATTACCTACGTATGAGCGCAAACATTTTTTTCAGAATGATTTATTGCCTACGAAGCCTGCAAATGCCGACAGTTGTCGGTTAGCACAGTTCATTAGTCAAAGTGTTATGATGTAATATTTTTACATGCATTCACTGTCATCCAATGACATGATATGTACCATCGAGTGTACATATGGTAATATGTTCTCGAAGGTTCCTTGAGTAATAATAGTTTACTATTATTACTAAATATATTATTCTACTGCCTCTGTGGCGCGATGGGAGTATGTACGACTGCTACGCAAGAGGTCGTGGGTTCGATTCCCACACGGGACACCACTTTGTGTGATCCACAAATTGTTCTTCCGAGTTTGGGTGTACTTTGTGTCCGTGACTTGTATGTTTGTAAAGTCCCCCGCGACACAGGGCTTGTACCCTAATGCGGGAGTCGTCTTTTATAAAAAATACAAAAAATACAAAATTCAGTCTGGCATAACATGACATGGTAATGGGTCAACTTTGTTGCCATTCCAATTTCTAATAGGTACGTACCTACTTTTTTTTTAATTTGACGATAATAATTAATGATTTCGTAGGTATTAACCATGCCATAATATTGATATGTTTAATATTGGTATGAATTGATCTTTTATGAATTTTAATCATCAAATGAAATACAAAAATTAAATGACTTTGAAAAATATATTGACACAACCTTGGAGTTTATACAATACTAGCTGACCCCATTTTTCCAACAGTTTTGGTAGTAGAGTGATGTTATATAGCCTATAGCCTTCCTCGATAAATGGGCTAACCAACAGTAAAATACTTTTTCAATTCGGACCAGTAGTTTCTGAGATTATCGCGTTCAAACAAACAAACAAATTCTTCAGTTTTATAATATTAGTATATATAGAAACGCTAATGACGATATGTCATTCGCGTTTCTTAGCAACTAATCAATAACGTGACTGCTTCGATATTAATGTTTTCTAATGACGTTTTCACGTAAAATTATCGACCGTAAACCGACTTTACAAACAACCGTTTTTTTTATTAATTACATTTTATTGATTTATAAATACGCATAAGATAAATTACCAATTGAAAAGTGTTCATAGCTTTTTTTTTATTTTCAATAACCCTCACTCTTATGATAACCGAAATAAACCAAATTTAGTTTCATTGGCCAATAAAGGAAAAGTTAAATCAAGCTAAATTGCGACATGCAATTTCTTTCTATCTTTCTTTTCATTCTAATAATTTATTAATTATACCTAAATTAAGTACAATTTTATGATATTACATGTATCACATTACGACATTAGATGTATAAAAAAAGACTACGAAAGAAGTTGCTACACACAAACTACAAACTTATTGTGTAACTATGCTTAATAATTATATTCATGAATTGTTTGCACCATTATTTTTTAGCTACGCCCTGACTTTTGACACTTCAACGACTTTATTGTTTGTGTGGGTAGAACATTTGAATAAATACATTGTGCCTACTATATCTGTTACATCAATTTGGAAGCCTTCTACATACGTCACTCGATAAGTTTTAAGATACTCTTAATTAAAAAATGGAACGCAACTGTATTATATATTTTTAAAAAGCAAATTTATACTTATATATTTACAAATAGAATGCAAGTATCCAGTTTGCTGGTTTGTGTCTGTGTTCTAAGTTTCAGTCATTTTACTACGACGATTCCCGTGTTTTTCTTTGTATCAATAGAGCTTAACCACGAATATTTGAGTGCTATGATATTTTATGATTTTAAATTTGGTTTAACTGAAAAACTTAACCTTTAATATATATAGTATAGTCTGCTTCATCTCGAGCAATAGTTTTTAGATGGTTCAGTGAATTTAAAAACCTCGAAGATAACCTTAGAAGTGGTCGCGCACAAACGGCAGTAACTCCAGAAAATGTGGACTACTGAAATGATGGTGCGAGAAAACCCACGAATTACTTATAGGATTCTTGGCGTTAGTTCTTGGAGTGAGGAAGCTTTGGGGTCGTTTTGTCTCGCGTTTATTTATTTATTTATTTATTTATTAAAGTACAGCCACATCACATACATTATACCTTATTAATATTAAGTTACAGTTGGTATTACTCCTGATGTACATGACAATAACGGCGTACATAGCACTCAATTACAAATCAGCTGTATGGTTAGTAAATCTAAAATTAACTTAAACTGTAATAAAAATACGAGAAACAATGGATTGATTAAGAATAGGTGTGTGATTGTCGATTAAGACGAAGTCTTAAGCTGTGACTTTATTATTTTATTTTTAAAACTGCGGAAATTATCATGAAATACATCCAGATCGGGTATACGTGTAGCTAGTGTATTATATTTATGGACAATTCTATTGAGGGGCGATTGCAGGCCAAGGTTGCTTTTAACGGACAGGACTTTGAAGATATTCTTAATTTTGTGCCGAGGATAGTTATGGGGAACATTAATTGAAATATTGTGTAAAACATACGTACAATGGTTTACACCATTCATGACTTTATGAAAAAAAAATTGTTCCAAATAAAAGCGTCGATCGTGAAGAGTTTGCATATGAAACTTTTTTAATCTACTATTATAAGGGTTTCTATGAGAAAAACCATTTGAATTGTAAGCCAAGTATCTGGTGAACGCTCTTTGTATACTCTCGAGCCGTTGTGAGTGTATTGCGTAGAAGGGGTTCCAAACAACACTTGCATACTCTAAATTGCTGCGTACCAATGTATTATAGAGCATGATTTTGGTATGTCTATGTTTAAAATCCCTGGTGTTGCGTTTTAAGAACCCAAGCATCTGTGCTGCTTTTACAACTATTTTATCTATATGTGAGGTAAACTTTAGTTTATTATCAATTATTACACCTAGATCTCGAATTTCGTCTACTTCTTCCAAGAGTACATTTTTGAGCTGGTATTGGGTACTCAGTCGATTCTTTTTCCTGGTAAATTTAATGTGCAGACATTTTGAGGTATTGAGGGTCATACTATTACATTGACACCAATATACGATAGCGTTAAGATCTTCTTGCAATAAAGTTGAATCATTTTGGGATGTTACTGTTTTGAAAATCTTTAGGTCGTCTGCAAACAATGACACTTTAGAGTGATTTATATGATCGACTATATCGTTTATGAAGATAAGAAACAATAATGGCCCTAGGTGTGAACCCTGAGGCACTCCTGTTTTAGCGAAATAGGTTGTTGAAGTAAAGCCATTGATAACTACTGATTGAGGTCTTTGCCCCAAATAGGATTCAAACCATTTCAAAAACATTCCGCTTACTCCAAACTGACTTAATTTTCTAAGAAGAACCGAATGGTTAACTTTATCGAAAGCGCTTTTGAAGTCTGTATATATAACATCGACTTGCTTGCCTCTATCGACTTCAGTTGAGATTTCAGATACGAAGGGCACCAGATTTGTAAGCGTTGAACGACCGTTCCTAAAACCATGTTGAAAATCCGATAAACTATTGTCTACAAGTCGGGATATTACTGGATATACGATTGATTCAAACAGCTTTGCGAAACAAGACAGGATAGATATGGGGCGGTAATTTCGAACATCCAATATATCCCCTTTTTTAAAAACAGGCACTATTCGTGCTTGCTTCCATTTCTCTGGAAAAGTGCCTTCCTTTAATGACCTGTTAAATATTATTTTCAGCGGCAGAGAAATAGAGGTTCCGCATCTTTTTATGAACAAGGGTGGAATACAATCGGGGCCAGCTCCCTTAGTTGAGTCAATACTTTGAATTTTTTTAAGAATTTGAGTTTCCTTGATATGCAAAGAGCACAACACCTGTTGCGAGTTCTGTTCAGTTTTATACATTTGGTAAATACTCTGTGCAGGTGGTATAGAGTCTGTAGAATAGACTGAAGCAAACTGTTCAGCAAACAAGTTCGCCATTTCAGGGCCAGACTTAGCGATTCTATCCAGTAGTTTCACGTTTGTTGGTATTGATGACCGGCCACCTCTTTTGTGTTTGATAAAGTGCCAAAAAGCCTTAGGATTTACAGTAATACTGGATTCAATTTTGTTTTTGTATTCAGTTAAGCATTTAGCATACAAAGCATGACATCTAGATCGAAGCAATTGATAATCGATTTCGTCCCTAGGATTGTTGAATTTTTTGAACTTTAACCTAAGCTTTTCTTTTTCTGACATCAGTTTTATCAATTTTTTACTAAACCAAGACGGAAATTTGGCCTCTTTTGTTGTTTGTTTTGGAACATTTTTGTCTATGACCCGCCTAAGGATTTCGTAGAACTCCGAAACCATAGAATCAACATTGTCACACCTTAAAAACTCGTCCTGCCAATAAACTTTTTTAAGATCATCATTAATAACTGAATAATTGGCCTTATAGAACAAATACTTTCTTTCCCTATATGGACTGAGGAAAACTGTATCTTTATATGGAATATGTATTAATAGGCTTGGATGAAACGGGTAACATTTACTTATTGAACTTAGGGGTTTAGTTACATATGCATGCACAGAGTTAGTTACAACCAAATCCAAAAATTTGTCAGCACTATTGCCGATACAGTTAATTTGGTAAAGACTATTCAGGTGCATGAAGTCTATAAATGAGTGGCCAAGCGGGGAACTACAATTCGATGGTATCATGTAATTACAGTGTTCCTTTCGGTTCCAATTAATAAAACTAAGATTGAAGTCACCCAGAATTATGAGATCGTCAGTCCGGTTGATTATATTGTCAGCATTGTTCAGGTAGGATACTAGAGATCCTAATTTAACTGGCGGAGGCAGATATACAACACAGATAGTTAATTTTCTTATCGCCGACGCGACCTTAACTTGAACGGTTACCCATAAGTCTTCTATGCTAGTTTCCCAGCTCTGAATGCGAACAGATGGTAAGTCTTTGCTCACGGCTAATAGTACTCCACCTCCATCTTTTTTGGAACTTTGACTACATTGACGGTCCCTTCTATAAAGTACATATCTATTATCAACTAGTTCATTATTGTGGATGTTAGAGTTAAGCCAGGTTTCAGTAAGTGCTATGATTTTATGATCGGATATATAGATGTTTTTCAAGAGATCGCTAGTTTTAGTCCTGAGACCTTAGACATTCTGGTAGTATATATCAACCATTGATTATCTTTAAACCCAAAAAAATCACAATAAAACACCTTATAAACTAAACCAGAAGCCTCAAACAATCGTTATTTTTGATAGGTATGGCTTGATCCTCGACGGTTTTGCGAACATAAATTCGTCCGTTACGCACCCAAACAAATTTATAAGACATTTCTCGAGCCTTGAGGCAGGTTGCTGCATGCAGGGACTTCTGCGTTGGTGTCAGATGTTCAGAGACATAAACTGGTCGTTGAGGTCCTCCCACTCCCAAATGCTGTGTACTGAGTTTCTTATCAACTTCCTTTCTATTAAACTTCATAACTGCAGTCAGCAGACTGTCTCGGTGGCGAGGACTACGTAGCTTTACAATTACTGGCCGAGGTCTTTCTTTGTCGTTAGTCATTTTGGCGACTCTGACTGCATATTGTATGTCTTCATTGACCAACGGGCTTTCAACAGTTTTGGCCATTTGCACAACTGTGGTTACCAAATTTTCAGCTCTAAATTCCGGGATCCCGTTGATTTCAATATTCGATTCACGCATATGCAGCTCCAAAATATTTAGCCTGGTTGCGAGGTCTTTAATGGTGGTTTTAAATTTTTCGTTATCCTGTTTGAGCTCAACAATACTGGCTGTTCTCTCTTCCAAACGGGCTTGCGTCTCTTCGAATTTGTCGTTCATAAACTGTAAGGAATTTTTAAACTCATCTATTTTGTCAGTGATATTTTTAAATTCAGTGGCTACAAGTTGCTTCACAGTTGAATTTAATGCTATAGAAATTTCTTGTTGAAGAATTTCGCGTAGTTTGACTTCAGTTACGAAATTCAGCGTTTCCTGAGTTTTCAACGGTGGTCTGATGGTGGTTGAGGTTTTACGAACCGTAACTTTAGAGTAATCCGCGGTACGGTCTGCTAGTTCTGTAACCTCAGAGCTTTGGGTTGTACGTATCGGAGTGTGGGTGTTATCTCCTCTTGGTAACTTACTGCGACATTCAGGGCATTTCCACGTTTTTTTTTGTTCAGCTCTCATTCCTTGAAACTTAGTGGAGGACAGGTTGGCACATTCCAGGTCGTAATTCGACTTGCATAGTTTGCAAGTCAGATAAAGTTCATCATTAAGCGTTTTTAAGCAGCCGGCACACTCCATAGTTATTGAATTACACGCATAAGATAGGTGAATCAATAAAAAGTTTAAAGCAAAACCAAGAGAATTCAGTATTCGTTGCGTTGTGTTAGTAAATGAGTGAAGTTTATTTCAAAAATACTTACTCACTTTATTTAGGAATCCAACTTGAATCCCTTAAGCAATATACTTTCTTTGTTTTGTCTTCCAGGCACTAGTTAATGACAATATTGGTCATTAATTATAGTGAGTTTATTGTTTACCACGATGTAAGTAGTGCGTGTGTGCGCGTACAGCGGGCGAGCTGCGAGTTGCCGTAGGTCATGGACGGCGACACAGGACGACACAGAACGCGACTCTTTCCAACTGCCGACACTATGACACAGTGTTCGTACGCGTGTTTCAAATCACCGTCACAAGTCACATTGATTAACTGATTTTTCTTAACACGAGATAGTTTCCAACAGTCTGATACAGTCACTTTTGTTCTAGCACTATACTTATTAAGTTTATGTAGTGAAATTAAGTAAGGAGCGAATATAAACACACTTTTATATTTTATTCCTCCGGAGCGACACAAAACACATCCAGCCGATATTAGTTCACATATATACGCGTTTGTTCTCAGACACCGAAAAACAAGCACGTGGGATTGGTGCCGCGAAATGCGTCTACGATTTGAAAACGGAACATCACAACGTGATTCGGAAATCATTTCAGGTGACGAAACGTGGATTTATTAATATGATCCGAAAATAGAGACAGTCGTCAGTATGGATCTATCAGAAGGAAAGTTGTCGCCAAAACTGCAACGACCTCGTAACGTTGGTAAAAAAATGGTGACTAGTTAGTAATTTTGAAAAATCATAGATCTGTTAACTCAGAATGATAAGATGGAATACTTTGGGAAATCATGCTGCATCGCAATAACGCTTCGTTTTATACGCCCTTCAGAACAAAGGCGTTTCTTGAGGAATTCGGTGTTGAAACCTTGCCCCATCCACCGTACAGTCCTTATTCAAATCAGATCACAGGTAGCTATTCCTGTGATTTATTTTTGTTCCCGATAACCAAGGACTAGTACAAGGGATGTTTTTTTGCTTACAAAGTCGCAATATCTGGAACTTATCATAGAGAATGGAGGAGAGTATTTCAAAAAACGTTAAAATAAATATTGTTATTATCATTGACATAGAGACCGGGACTGTGCCATAACCTCACAAAATTGACCACTCTCTAGAAAGAGACAACGCTAATTTGTGGACAATACCTGTCAAAGGCCGCACGATTTTTTTCTCTCTTTCACGCTTTGCAGTCAATATTTACTTTTTAATTGAAAGGAATGCTGCAGTCCAGGTTTATACGCCTATGGTTAATATCTTGTACAGTTTTTTCTTGTCATATAAGTTATCAAGTTACCGTTACGTATAATTTAAAAAGGTAAGTTAAGTGTTCTCTTTTATACGTTTCAAAGAGCTTTTTACACTTGTTTTTATTGGTGATATATTATTACTTATTTACCTATTAATAAAGAAGGTGTACGGAAAAAAGTCGTAAATGTAAGGTTTCTCTTTATGCCCACATAAAAGGGTACCTACACAGGGCAGCTGTGAAAACGACTGTTAAAATTTACATAAAAAATGAGATTTTGTTTTTATCTTTTGTTTTAAATTATCCTACTCGAATTTAGATTGCGAGTCTGAAAAATGTTGATCACACTCACATACTCTGACTGGGTTCCCTTTGTATTAACACTACAGTATAACCCAGTCTGTGTATGGATAAAACCATAACATTTTTAAGTTTTTGGTTTTTGGCTTGTACTAGCTCTTCGCGTGTGTTTTTTTTTTATTTACACTGTGGTCCATTATAATCGCACATGTAATCATTTATTTCTATCTATTTTTTTTAGTATAAATATATTTCGGGACTTAATCGCGTGCATTATATAAAGGTACGAATTGCACCGATCGTGGTCACGGGGCGACGATCGGTGCAATTCAATCGAAACGTCGGGTAAATAAAAGGTTCATAAGTACGAACATCATATCAGGTGATCGCGTGGCTTATTTAAAAGTTTAAATAATTTACGCGATTAAGTCCCGAAATATATCTAATATTATGTATAAAAACCGCGAAAGTTTAAAAATTATTTACTATTTTTTTAATTGTTATTTATCCAGATTATTGAAATCATTAACAATAAGAAATACTGAGTACTTATTGAAACCTAAACGAAATTTGACTCAATATGGCTGGACTAACTTAAGGTTTTATATACCTGGAATAGGTGCCGCTTTTGGTACTACCTACTCCGAGCTCGCACTACCTATTGTCATAGTCCGATTTTACTGTCGCTCAAGTAAATTTATCATCATTATGTTGTATTGGAATAATTTTTAATCCTGCATTTAAAAAAAGTACTTTATTTTTAAATTTAGAAATATGTGAATGAAACATGTGCAATTTCATTGAACTCGACACTCCAGTGCAATAAAATCGCACATGTATACACGTTTAAATATTTATTTTACCCCTTTAAAGCTTGATTTTTCTGAAATCATTTTCTGTTCCTTTCGAGTAGAAACCTCTGCAAAATTTTTGATTTCTGGGTCCAAGGTTAAGACTCAACGACGTTAATTGAATTAATGATTAATAAAAATAAAAAAAATAATGGGCTAGTACTTTCATTTCTAAATAGGCATTGTATAGTGTAATGTTCATAAAGAAACTCATATATGTCTGTTCCAGATATTAGTTTCCTTAAGAAATCTATCCCTATCTATTTTAGAAAAACGTGGCGTATCCGTATCTATCTACTTGTCGAATACTGTGTAAACCACGCTATCAAATAAACCACATTGTGACAGAAAAAACGTACTTTGATGGAATATATTTACCACTCCATGGCCTACTCCAGGCTTGTAATATCTACACTACAAGTTGGTGTCACTCGAGTCAAGTATTTGGTTTATTGATTGTGCCTAATAGTGCACTCATAGAAATAGATGTTAGTTCATCGCTTCAGGGCAAAGTAACCCTTTACTTTAGGTGACCTTTGGATCAGCGTGGGATGTTCAATGGCCGCAAACTCGTGTCTGTTATTTAGGAATTATTTAGTAACTACTCTCTGTTTCTTGGGAATGTAAGAACAATAGATTAAGATATTGCGGTGTAATTATCATAAATTTGATATTATTGTTGTTTAAAATTGCATTGGTTAATATATAATTACTCGAAAGAGGTGTGCAGGACAGCGCACTTTCGTTTCCTTTTTTTTAACTAAGGAATTAGTCTTTATTCATTAACTTAGGTTTTCTGCTTAGTTAAAAAAATATTATATACACACATCAAAAGTGTCTAGGGATCAACATATATTTTTGCAATAACTTTTCTCCTGATTGATTTTTTTTTTTATTTCTTTAAGGATTCATCAAATAAAGTGTTTTCGTTTGTCACAGTAACGATAAACCAAGTCACCTTTGCATTAATAAAGAAATTTGCCATTTTCCTAATAAAGGGATTATTGACATTTGAACCACTAACATTAAAGTTCGAAAAAAAGACTGAAATAACAGTTTTCTTTAAAATTTTATTGGGTAACTTAAACAATTAATAATCCGTGTTTCTACCGCGAACACTAACAACACAAGAACATCGGTTTGGCATACTCAAAATGAGTTCATCCAAATCACGCTGTGGAATGGCCGCCCATGTTCGTTGCAACAACAAAAAAAGGTCTTCTTGCGACTGGATACCCTCCATATTCGGCAGAGCTCTTCTCTGTAGCATATCCCATGCATGCTCAATCGGGTTCAAGTCTGGCGACTGAGCAGGCCAGGGCAGGACATTGATGTTAGCTGCGGCGAGAGTCTGTCTTACAACTCTTGCGGTGTGCGGTCGTGCATTATCATGCATTAACTGAAATAAGGGACCGATTTGCACTTGTAGAGGAACGATGACGTCTGATACAATCGTCTCAGCATAAATTTGAGCGTTGAGGTTGCCTCTGATCCAAATCAACTCAGTTCTTCCGCCGATCCAAATACCCGCCCATACCATGATGGTCCCACCACTATAAGGATGGACTTCCTGGCAGGATTTTAATCGCTGTTGGCGTCCAGGGGTTCTCCAGTGTCGTATACGTCTTGTATCCGGTCTCATACCAAAACGAGACTCATCAGAAAAGCACACGAAACGCCATTGTTCTTCTGCCCAATTTCTGTGTTCAAGAGCCCATTGATATCGAATCCTACGATTGTGCATTGCTATAGGTGGTACCCGTAGCGGTCTTCGGGAATGAAGGTTCACTTCATGCAAGCGGTTTCTGACTGTTTGGTCGCTAATTAAGTTCCCTGAAGAGTGATGAAGCCTCACGGCTAACATCATGGCGGTTATTGTTGGACCTCTTCGAGTTAAGATTTGAATGTATCGGTCTTGTCTCCGTGTGGTGCAGCGATACCGTCCTCCATGGCGCTCAGCCACGGTACCAGTGCTTCGGTAACGTGTCCAAAGTCGACTGATAACACTCTGACTTGTATTCAGAGCTAAAGCCACAGTACGTTGCCGGGAACCAGCTTCTATCATTCCCACGGCTCTGAGCATTTCTTCCCTGCTTAAATGACGTCGCCGCTCCATAATAACGTTGGTTTTAATCAGTAGTAGGGAAACAGTAGCACTAATAATGTCTTCAATGCGTTGTATGTTTTTATAGGGAAAATATTGACAGCTGATTTTCATCTTTTACTCGAATTTGATTCACAGTTCCTGATTCAAATTATGAAATGCACCAAAAAGGATCCATATAAATTTATAAAATCATAAATTTATTACAAAGCCACATGTCAATCTCAAGAAATCCGCATAAAAATGCTTGATCCCTAGACACTTTTGATGTGTGTAGTAAAGAAAATATTTTAGGAGCTATTAAAAAAAAGGAAGCCTCCAAAATGCGCACTCTTGCACAACATACGCGGACAAAAGTGGGCTGCGCCCAGATGTGCAAGTCTGCGCAGGTAGGTCAAGAGTGCGCATCACTCACAAATGTCATATTTGAAGTAACCGTGGCCGCGTATCCTGTGCATTTGTAGTGCCACCAGTGCCTGCAAGAAATACACAAAATCAGTCTTCTATATTTAGTTAGAGCAATCTGTCTGATGCCCATTTTTTGGGTTCCGTAACCAAAATGACAAAACGGAACCCTTATAATTTCGCCATGTCCGTCCGTCCGCAGTTTAGCTCAGAGACTGTTAGTGCTGAAATCTGTAATTTTGCATGGATACACATATTACTTACGCCTTAATAAAATCTTGAAAAACATTTTTTTAGAGAACGTGATTTTTTTTTTCTCACCTACTCCATCGTTTAGATCCGTTTGTAAAATATTAAGCTTTAAAGTGCAAATGTTTGTTAGAATCAAGTGTCACCCCCCTGCCAGCTAAATTGTTGGTGTTGGATATGTGAAAAAAATCACGATAATAGTTTAAATAGTGACATTAATAGGAAAACTATCACAGCTAAGTAGGTTTTACAAGTTTACGAGTAACAGCTGATCAAATGAGAAGTAACAAAATATTCGTAGAAATTCCTTTGACAAATATAAATATGTAGATATAACGTTATAAGTATGAAACAAAGACAACAGAAAATCCATTTCCTAAGCCACATTATTCGGGGGGCGTGGGACTACGGAACCCTACATTGTGCGTAGCCCGACATGCACTTGCCCGGTTTTTATTTTTTTATTTCTTTCGTCTGCAGACTTCTTTGGATCAAGAGTCTTAATCGTTTTAGGTTATTTCTTTCTGCTTTTGCAATCTTAATCTGAGAGTAGCTTCAGCATTGGAAATAGTTCTACCAGGCGCTTGAACTTGCCATCTGCTGCCATTTTCGAGATTTTTCTATCACACTCGAATTCTAATATTGTATTTCTTTGCCTTCTTGGTATCCTAAAAATATCTTATCGTTTTATTTATAAGTTGATCAGTACATACCTAATTAAAACTATTTTCAAAATAAATGTATCATACAGTGTGAAAGAGTGCGCACGCAATCTTGTACACAATAACTATGCGCACTTTTGGACAATGAGCAATAAAGAGTTTTAAAAGATCACTAGTGCCATATTTTGATAAGAATGTGGTATTAACTTAATTGAACCTATCAGTATCTTTCATAGTAATTTGAATAAAATAATCAAATAAATACAGGTTACCTGGTTTATATTTTATCTAAATCACGTTTACAAATTACCTAAATATCGCAACAGAGGTGCCCAATTTGGATTTTTCCAAATAAATTTCAGAAATTGTTTTTATTCATGTAAATTTTGGTGCCAGTACAGTTAAAACATCGGTAAGACTCTGTCTGAATTGAAATAGCCGCCAAGGATTGTTTCCTGAGCCGTTATTGTCTTTGCGCATTGTTATACACTGCGCAATCTTGGACACCCCTACCCTAATAGTCTGTGTAAGTAAGTACGTATGTTTCTATTTACGGATATTCCACCCCGTAGCGACCTTTGTGCTAGCCAATTGCTATAAAGGTGACCACGGCTATTAAAGATAGTTGGTAAGCACAATAGGTAAGGAATATTTTTTATTACTTTTATTTTAACATCCGACACAAAATTTGAAGTCATAAATTTAAAGACTCTGTGTGTACCAACCTAAATGGGTTTTTGTGGTTTTATGTAGATATTTTTTCTATCTATTTCACCAAAGCGGTTCAGCCCTTTTAAAGAAATTTTACTTATCAAATGATTGATTTTTAATTAAACAAGTCGACCCGTGACCACGATCGGTGCAATTCGATCGAAACGTCGGGTAAATAAAAGGTTCGTACCTTTAAATAATTCACGCGATTAAGTCCCGAAATATAACTAATATGTATAAAAATCGCGAAAGTTTAAAAACAATAAACATTGTTGCCTTTATTAATCTATACTTATATTATAAAGCTGATGAGTTTGTTTGTTTGAACGCGATAATCTCAGGAACTCCTGGCCCAAATTAAAAAAAATCTTTTACTGATGGATACCCTCTTCGCATTATTAATGACTGCAAAAAATAGCTTAATATTGCACGTCTTTCAAAATTAAGCGCGCTAACCGAAATAAACTGTAATGATTGTCTTAAACAAGAAGCAAATTTAATTAATTAATTTGATTAAATTGGGGCAGTGAAGAGACCCGTCCTCAAATAACAGGAAAAGGGACGGACACGGAGAAGAATGACTGTCTGAAATATCATTAATGCTCTTAAAGATCACTCCTTCATCTAGATACTGTTATTATATTATTAGTTACTAGCTGTCCCACGCAACTACGTCTGCGTAAATTTTCCCCGTTTTTGCAACATGTTTCATCGCTGCTCCGCTCCTATTGGTCGTAGCGTGATGTTATATAGCCTATAGCCTTCCTCGATAAATGAGCTACCCAACAGAAAAATATTTTTTCAATTCGAAACAGTAGTTCCTTGAGATTACCGCGTTCAAACAAACCAACTCTTCAGCTTTATAATATTAGTATGGATATGTATCGCAACCTACAACTTGCAAATTTTGCAAATGCTTTATATTAATAAAATTGTCTGATAATTTGGTGCACATGGTAGTTGAGATATTTAACAAGACAGCAATGGAACATGATAACTTCACAAACAAGCAACTGGAGAGGTACCTTCATAAATAGCTACTTAGAACTTTGTGATCCTTAACGAGATCAAGCCACCTAAAACAACATTCATGGATTGACCTGTTGGTCTAGTGGTTAGTGACCCTGACTGGTAAACCAGATCTCGTGGGTTTTATCCCCACCCAGAATAAAATTTTGTATGATGAGCATAATGATTTAGTCTGAGTCTAATAATATGTACGTATAATGTTTATCAGTTGTCTGGTTGCCTTTGGAATCATATGAGTTGTCTGAAAATATTATTATAATGAATTTGCCACCAGCTAGCCCCGCTGCTCCAACCGCTTGTATGTCGGTAACCGCGATAAAAATGAAACTTTGACTAAGTTTGTACTCCTTTTAGAAGATAATTTTCCAGAAAAAAAACTCTCTTGGCTACGTATAAGCTTATTACTTACCTACTTAACTGGATTTCTGTATGGGTCAAGTAGTTTTCTGTTATCGCATGTAGGTAATAAGTACAACTTTTCCCTTACCCCGAGTATGCTCCTTTAACGCAATATTTTGATTCGATTTCGAGCATTACGTTACAATACTGCCTCCCTGACTGACCAGCATGCGCCTTCAACAGGTATGATTCGATTTAAGAACTGATTGTTTATTTTTGAAGGGAGAACTTCTTCATTAGCGGTGTTGTGCACTTTTTGGGATGGATAAAAAATGTTAAACTCGCGTCAGGACACGTGACCTGATCGAACATTGGTAAGACGGAGGGAGAATAGACCGCCGGCGCGACGTAGGAGAGGCAGTAATATCCCCTTCTCTTTCTACCGCGCAGCGAAAATGTATGCCTGCTCCTGCTGTTTCGTTTAAGCAGCGCAGTGCGCTTACGCGAGTGTGCGTGTGTTTGTACTACAGCGTAATAGTTCTGATGTGTTTAATTTTTTATGTTAAATAAATTGACATTTTTTTTCTATTTTTTTTTTTTAAGACGACTACCGCATTAGGGTACAAGCCCTGTGTCGCGGGGGACTTTACAAACATACAAGTCACAGACACAAATGTCATGTTTGTGTAAGATAGCGTAATAGATGAATATTGTATTTAACCACATATGTGATAGTACTTTTATACTGATAAATAAAGCAATTCGTGGGAAATTATTAAAAATGCACAACGTTAATGTTCAAGTTTTCATTTTTGCAGGCATTTCCGGAGTGCAACCCGTTATTTTTTTAAGTGAAACTTCTTTAGCGGCGTTGTGCACTTTTTTTGGTATGGGTAAAAAAATTTAAACTCGTGTCAGGATCACGTGACCCTGTTCGAAAATTCGTAGATCACGCGACCCTGATCAAAAATTCGTAAGACGGAGGCAAAGCAATGAAAAACTGCTACAATATCATTAGAATACGTTCAATGTTATTACAGCTCAGGTGGGAAATCGGGCAGTCCAGAAACCAGAAGACCCCAGTTCGACTACGAGTAACGTTTTTTTTATTTATTGTTGATTTTGGTTTTTTGATTTGTGATTTATTATTTTATATTTTTTTAATAATATGTCAATTAATATGTAAGATCGAAGAAATATTATTCAAATTTCATCAGTATGTATTTTTTCTGAGGGATAAACTTTTTAATTGTCATGTAGTTGTGACTGTCTGTTTTTAAATTGTCATGTTTATGTACGATAGGGCAATATAAACTGTTTTGAAAAAAATATTCCCTAACCATTCCAAAATTATAAAAAATGCACAAGGTTAATGTTCAAGTTTTCACTTCTGCAGGCACTCCCGGAGTGCAACCCGTTTTTTTTTTCATGTTTATGATTGTATCATTACAGGTTGCGCATTGTAATGCTCGATTCTCCTCCCTCAACGATGTAATGCTCTGATCTGTAACGTTACATTACAGGCGAATACTCGCGGTGAGGGAGCACTCTTAGATAATAATATTTATTTAAACTAAATTCAAACCAGTAAGGTAGACAGTGTTCTGAAATATATGTACTTACTTAGATTAAAAGTAGCTGAGCCGATTAATTTCCCCATGGAGATACTCTCGTATTAAAACAAGAACCAACACATCTTTTGTCTAATAGGTAGTATGTTAAGGTCAAAGGTCGCGTGAGTGCTAGCTTATCGTACATAGACTATAATTATAGATAATAGTAATAACTTTATTACTGAAAGCCTTACACATACATTGGTTAAGTGCAAGTTTAAACATTAGTTAGGCTAGTTGTAGCGAAAGATGGTGAAACCTCTGATACCTGAACTAGGACAAGTCCTATATCTCAGGTGCCAACTATCCTCTTAATAGAGTTAATATAGAGGCGTGCAATATTTGGTAAATTATATTTATAATATTTCAAAAATGTTAATAATTAGCATGACATTATATGTTCGTAAACTTTCGATTTGTACACATTATAGATTATTTTAAGCTACGAGTCTTAATCGCGTAAATATTTTATATTAAGGCTATAGCCTTACAATAAAATATTTACGCGATTAAGGCCCGTAGCTTATAAAATTCTTTATAGGTAGGTTATGAATGAGTGACTGAGTGAGTGTATAAATGAGCGTATGTGTGAAAGTTGGTGCCAGGAAATGTAGTTTTTATGTTTTAGGCTCCAACTTCAAAATATGTACATATTTTTGACAAGATTTTTTGTTGTTGTAAGTACTTATACTATTTTATGCTTTTTAGTTACCTTGTATTTTCGAAGTCTGTTGACACATGACACTTCACCATCAGCTCTAACTACATGCTGTAATAGTAATTCCATCAAATTCAAATCCAAATTGCAAAACGTGAAATACTGAATAGTTCCGCTGGTCATTTAGGTATTAATCAGTGATTGTGTTGTAGACCGAGGTTCACGTTATGTTAAATCTTTTTCAAAAACTAATAAATCTAACTTTGCGGCGTCTATTGATAGCATCGACTGGGATGAAATAAGAATACGATATAGAAGGCCCTGTGAAATAGCGTGTGCAGTTATCAATATATTAGTTAATAAGATTGACATCTGTTTTCCTTTAAAAAGGCGTGTATGACAAATAAATCTAAAATATCCTGGGTAACCACTGACATAGAAGATTATAAATTATTATTATTTGAAATCCTTGACATTTGTAAATATAATTCTACGAACGAAACTGACAATTTAATAATTGACATGAAAACGCATTACGAAAATTTAATATTAAATAAAAAAGCTGCCTTTTACTCTAAGTTAATACAATCTTCAGATAATTCATCCAAGGCTATGTGGGAAGTAGTAAGCAAAGAGCGTGGTAAAAATAATTGTCCACGGATTGATTTCACAGACATTGTTCTACACTTAGACGGAACACAGGTCATCACAAAAAAAGCATTGGTTGATGCGATGAACAAACGCTTTGTAGACGCAGCGATGACGTCTGGTGCACCAAGTGCCAATGTTCAGCTTGTGCGGAATGTTCTGCATAAAGCGAGACCGCAAGCAGACCGTTCGTTGAGATTTACATCTTTTAGCGCGCATGAAGTGTACCGCATAACCACAACACGCGTTCCTCCGAAACCATCAAAAGATGCATATGGTATCTCAATAAAAGTTTTTAAATTAGTTGCAGCCCCTCTGGCCCCCGTACTCGCTCACTTATTTAACACTTGCATAAGAACTGGAACATTTCCTGCAACTTTGAAGTTAAGTAAGGTGACCCCTTATTTAAAGGAAAAGGTAAAAGAGACTGCATTGACAACTACAGGCCATTATACCGGCGGTGGCAAAAATATTCGAGAACGGATTAAGTTCGCGGTTAACAAACTTCCTATCTGAGACCGAAGCCCTTTCAGACTGCCAGTATGCGTACCGTGAAGGGCGCTCGACCACCTCTTTAGCTCGTGAGCTAATTAGACACATTATGTCTGCACGAGAGTGCAAAAAGCAAGTCGCTGTTATTTGCTGCGACCTGTCGAAAGCATTCGATGTAGCGGACCGTAGCGTGCTTGTTGTAAAACTGCGGCATTGCTGTGGATTGGATGTGCTATTTATGCCGTAAATAGCACATCGCATACATTATTGACAGATATGTTGCGCGACAGAATGCAAATAGTGGTAGGAAACAAAGGTACGGAGAGGTCAGATCCCGTAAAAACAGAGATGGGAGTTGCTCAAGGTTCGTCGATCTCAAATATACTGTTTTCCCTGCTGTTGAACGACTTGCCTGAAGCCGTGACTGAAGCACAAGTCCTAATGTACGCCGATGATGTTGCAGCTGTGGTGACGGCAGGGTCAGTAGATCAACTAGAGCTGAAATTAAATCAAACCGCAAATCAGCTAGCGCTGTGGTTCGACACAAACGGTCTAGCACTAAACTTAAAGAAGACACACTTCATCCATTTCGTCCTATCAGGAAGGTCAACAAGACAGATAAATGTGACTTCGAATGGAACTTGCCTTTTTTATTTTTATTTTTTCTTTTGGCGGGAAAAATTCCTGACGAACACCCCCACCGTCCGGGGAAGACGGTGGAGGTAGTGTGGGGTTTGCACCCACTAAAAAACCCGCCGTGTATCGCTCGCCACGTACGCGAACGGGCCGCCGGAATGTGTTATACCGTCGGCGGCCCGCCCAGTGGCAATGCCCGGACGCGATGTTGTTGCGTTCCGGGCATTTCACACCCACGCGGCCCCTGGATACACACAGGGCGCCGCGCCTCCACGGAAGGCCGCGGGCGGGGCAGATTACCCCGTACGTCCCCTCGCAGCCCCACCTAAGGCGGCATCAGGCGCAGATATCCGCGCCGACGCCGCCCGGTTCGCCGGCGACGGAACGGATCCGCCAGGGAGCTCTCTTTCCTGACGCGCTCCGCCGCCTCCTTCTGCGAGATGATGTCCTCGCAGAAGGATGCGACCGCATTCCACGACCCCTCGTTCCGGACCATGGACAGAACCACGGCCGGCAGCGAGAGGTCACTTCCGACCACTGCGGTGAGAACTCGACGTTGCCCCTCCCAAGCTGGACAATGCTGGAGAGTGTGCTGCGCCGAGTCCTCACCGCAGTCGCAGTGGTGGCAGGCGGGACTCGGTTCCCTCCTAGCAACCGTGTGCAGGTACTTCCCGAAGCACCCGTGCCCGGAAAGGACCTGCACTAGCCGGAAGGAAAGGGTCCCGTGCTGCCGCCCCGCCCACTCCTCCCGGACCGGCTGGAGCGCCTCCACGGTTCGAACACCTGCCCGTGGAGCCTCCAGCCGGCCCTGCCACCGGGCCATGATTGCCCGGTGTGCCTCACCGCGCCAAGCGCGTAGCTCCTCGGGCAGAGGCACCGAACCCCCTGCCCGAACAGCCACCGCCCGCCGATTCACTTCGGCGAGCACTTCCGCCTCCAAATCCCACGGGGGTGTGCCGGCCAATGCACACGCCGCCTCTGCAGACACCGTGCGGTATCCGCGTATGGCCCTGACTGCCATGGTCCGCTGGGGTCTCCCTAAGCGTACCCTATTCTGGGCGGTCAGGGACGCCGCCCACACGGGTGCGCCCTACAGAGCCATTGACCGTACCACCCCCGTGTACAACCGTCTGCTCGAGGCACTAGGCCCGCCCAGGTTCGGCAACAGCCTACCCAGTGCGGTCGCCGTAGCCTCGAGCTTGGGCGCCAAAATGCGGAAGTGCTCGTCGAAGAGCCACCGCCCGTCTACCACTAGGCCCAGATACTTCATCTGGGCCCGGACCTGTACGAGGACCGAGCCGACGGCAATCGAGGCGCCAGCAGGTGGACCGCGACGGGGCCCATGGAATAATAGGGCCTCCGTCTTGGAAGGGGCCACCCTAAGCCCCAGCGCCTCGATGCGCCCGACCATTCGGGAAATCCCTATGTTGGCCAGGCGCGCCGCCTCCTCAAAATTCCCACCCCGGGCCGTGATGAGGGTGTCATCCGCATAGCAGATGACCCCTATCCCAGGGGGGAAACCACACCGCAGGGCCCAGTCGTAGCCAATGTTCCACAAGAGGGGCCCCAAGACAGAGCCCTGTGGAACACCGCACGAGACGTCCCTGCGGATTACCTCACCCTCTCGGTCCTCGTACAGAATCCTTCAGCCTTCGAGGTAGTCTGCCACTAGCTGCCTCAGGTACGCGGGCACTCCATGATACCGGAGCGCCTCTCTGATGCAGCTGAATGGCAGAGACCCGAAGGCGTTGGCGATATCGAGCGATATCGCCAACATCACTCCTCCACCGGCGACGGCCTCCTCCGATGCGGCCCTCAAGCGCAGAATGGCCCCAATGGTCGAGCGCCCAGCACGAAAGCCGTACTGAGCGTCCGACAGATCGGGGCCGACCTCGTTCAAATGCCGGACGATGCGGGTAGCGAGAATCCTCTCCAGCAACTTCCCCGCCTCGTCCAGCAACACGATAGGCCTGTAGGCCGCAATTGAGTCGGGAGCCCGTCCCGGCTTCGGAAGGAGCACCAGCTTCCCTGCCTTCCAGCAGTCAGGGAAACGTCCGGACGCCAGGCACACGTCGAACAGTCCCCTGAGGCGGTCCCCTATGTGGTCGAGGGTCAGGGCCAACACCCGGGCGGGAATCCCATCCGGCCCAGGGGCGGTGTTCTTCGAACGCATTCGAAGAACAGCCGCGCCCACCTCCGCTTCGGTGACAGGCGGCACAGTTGTGTCGGCCTCCCGGTCGTCGGTCTCATCCTCGGGGACCATCGCCGGGGGCGCGTGCTCTGCCTGCAGCGGGAATAGGCCCTCGACCACTTCCGCAAGGAAGCTGGGCTGGAGAGTCTCGGTAAGGGGGGGGGCCGCCGAGCGGAGCTTGTTCAGCGCCGCTCGATATGGGCGACCCCAGGGGTCACGGTCGAGACCCCCCAGCATCTCCTCTCTCGCCCTCTTCTTGGCGCGACAGATAGCCAGCTTAAAGGCGTCCCTCGCTTGGCGATACGCCTCATAAAGCTGGCTCTCCTCCTGGACATCGCGGTGACGAGTCCGGCTGCGGGTATAGGACCTCTGCGCACTGATGCAAGCGGCGCGGAGGGAGGCAAGCTCCTGGGACCACCAATACATCCCCTCCCTTGGGGTGCGACGTCGTGAGCGGGGCATGGCCGCATCGCAGATCTGCGTAAACGCATCGCGAATGCGGGCAGCCATGACGTCCACCTCCTCGGTCGGAGAGGGAGACGACCACGATGCAACGATGGCCGCCTCTTCCAGCAGGTCCCTGTCCAATACCAAAACCCACAGCCCACCGCGGAAACCGAGGCGTTCTGCGCGCCGTGTGACCCCTACCTGGGTCCTGGATCCTGGAAGACCGGGAGAGCTCCAATCGGATGTAACGGTGATCCGAGAGCGTCTCAACCTCATCCAGGACGACCCAGTTCCTTACTCGCGCTTCGACGGCAGGGGTAGCGAACGAAAGGTCCACTATCGACCCCCCCTGCCTCCGAACGCACGTGTCGGTGGCGCCTCTATTTAGGAGACAGAGACCCACCGACGCCGCCCACTCCTCAACCGCCGAACCGCGGACGTCCGTGCTGGGTGACCCCCACGCCGTAGATTTGGCGTTAAAGTCCCCCAGCACTAGTACGCGGCGAGGTGCCAAGCGCCGTATCGAGGTTTCCAGGTTGGAAAGGAAGACCTCGAAATCGGCAAAACTCCGGTTTGGGGAGAAGTACACTCCGTAGAGTGTGACTCCCCCCCAGTCGGCAGCAACATATCCCGAGCCCTTGTCTCTGATCGACAAGGGCAGGGAATGAAGCGCAGCGGAGCTGACGATCGCCACGGAGCCGTCCCGGTCACCTGCCCAATTCGGGCGGGGAGGAACAAAGTAGGGCTCCGCGGCTACGGCGACACCTATCGACCACTCCGCCATAGCCTGCAGGAGAAGGTCATGGGCAGCGGCGAAGTGGTTGAGGTTCGTCTGGAGGATGATGGAGGAGTTACCGCTGTCCATTTAGGAGTGCGGCACTACATCCATCACCTCCACCTCAGTCGGCGGCTGTCCTCCGGGGGCAGCCTGGGTCGATTGGCTGCTGCCCGGGAGTGGCTTGGAAGCCTTGGGGGGCTTACATCCCTGCCGCCCCATCATATGATTGGCTGGCAGATTGCCCACCGCACACATGGGGCAGTGGGGGGCGGCAGAGCATTCCGCCGCCCTATGTCCCGGTTGACCGCAGCGATAGCACATTGTGCTGCAGTCAAAACCGCTGGTGCACCTGGGCCGCAAGTGCCCAGCGTCTCCGCCACGATGTCCGCCACCCTAGCGCCGTCCTGAGCGGGACACTCTAGGATCCTGGCCCCGGTCTGGGCGTGGCGAAAGGAGACCCCCGCGCCAAGATTGTTGGCGTTAAGGGTCACCCTCGCCTGGCGGAAAATATCGGCATACGAGACGCTTCCACTTCTCTCCGCCTCCGGCGACAGCGTCACGACGACGGCTGCCGATTTGGGCGGAGTAAGTTTCGGCTTCCTTTTGCCACTTTTCGGGTGGGCTGGCAGAACAGCCTCAGGTTGAGCCGTACTCTTCTTTTTCTTTTCACGTCGCTTCCTGCGCCCAGCCGTCCGCCACTCCTCACCAGAGGGGGCTGCGACGAAGAGAGCAGAAGCACGTGTGGGAGCAGTAGGTACGGCCACCGGCTCATTAGGTATGCCGGCGACAGCACGAGGCGCACCTCTTTGTGCTCGCTGAGGGAGGGGTTAAGATTAAGTAACCCCCCGTTCCTCGCGGCCTGCACCACTCTCTTAGTTGGCTGAAAAGCCGGTACACGCGACGACCTACTAGCAGCCACCCTCGGAGCAGCCGCTTCGGCGAATGACTCCACGCGTCCCCCGGAACAAGGCAGTGGCGTGGGAGGTGTGGCAGTATACCCCTGGGAGGGCTTTGGCCTACTTGCCGCAAGAGGCGGCCGGCAGCTTGGTTCGGGAGGGAGACGCTCCTTGATGGTTGCTAGCCTCCCGTCTATCATCGTCCCAAACATTATCATCAGCTGCCGGCATTGCGCCTCTGTGAAGGCGTTTTCCGGCTGCTCCTTAACACCTGGATTGGCATGAGTTTCGGTGGCCGAAGAGGCCAAAGAGACCTGCGCCATACGGGCGGGGGCCGAAATGGTCTGTGTCAAGACCGCTGCCGCAGAACCAGCCGTGGCAGAGCCGGCCGGGACCGATGCGGAAGGCGGTGAAGTTTTCTGGATCGCTGTAGCCGGGGGAGAATTGGCACCTGCCGACCGCAAGTCTGCCCGTAATTGTGCGAGCTCCACGCGTAGCTCACCTAACTGGGCTTCTAAACGGGCGTTATCAACTCGCAGTCGCACAGTTTCCGCTTCCGTGGCCGTGGCACGCTTAGCCAGCGTTTCAACTACCTCTTTAAGGGCCGAAGCAGAGGCCTTCAGACCCTTGGCGAAGGTGCCTTTCAAATTTTTGGATTTTGTAGCCACAGTAACTATTACGTCCACAGATTTATTCGCGGTTTCAATTAGATCCGCTGCGGTTTTCGTGGTATCATTCCCTCCCGTCGAGCGGAACTCCTCTAATATGTGGTCTACTTGGTCTTCCGCAGCCAACTCTCTCTCTTTGCGACCGCGCATATACGATTCGCGTCTGGAGAACACGGCAGATGTTGTGCTCTACGCGCCCGGTACAGACACGGGTGTTTGGGGGCAAGAGAAAGGCGTTAAGGAACGCGTTCGTGCCCCCGAACCTCCTCTACTAGAGGACCTTACCTTCCGAGGGACTCTGACGTTTGCCTCAGGAAGGTCCAATTCGTTTTCCGGCGAACGACAGCGTTTCTGATGCCGGGAAGCACGTCTCACTTGACTGCTTGCCAAAACTTGGTTGCCCGCAGTCTCGTCCCCCAACAGCTCCAAGTCGCCGATGGAGGACCGTGAGCTACGTCCGCTCATGCGAGTTAAGCTTCCAGTGGAAGCGGTGAGTAATGGAGTTCCCGAATTCGACGTTCGGGACTCCTCCACCGTTAAAGCTGGCACAAAAGCTGCCTGCTCTTGGAGCGCGACCTCCGCGCTTTCGTCGGTGCCGGATTTACCGCTCGGCAACGGGCGGGTGTGTCGCTGGGTGCCCCCCCCCCCCCCCCCCAGAGTACGTGGGGCTGCCGAAGCCGACTGGCTTCGGGAGGGATTCCCCGAACGAAGCGCGCTCGGGACCCTCCTGGGCAGATAATAAGCTATAATGGACCTTCGACATTTTTGTTAAGTTTAAGACCTTCGTCTAGGTAGCCCTTGGGACTGAGATCCCCTCAGCCATTCATCCCATTGCCAGGCACCACAAGCGTAGGATTAGGGTATTTTTTAAAGGGGTTTACTTCCCCGCAGCCCACAAAAGTTGCGATATATTAGTATTTATTTAAAATTAAACAATTAAGTTTCAGTTGACTTTTACAACTTTTCTGTACTATTTACAACAGAATAACGTAGTACTTACGTTTGTACGGCATCTTATGCAATATTAACTGCTAATTTATACACCACCTACCAGCATAACACTCACACAAGATGTCACAACTAAATGAAATTAGGTCCACACAAAAATCACTGGAAGAGACCTTCAACCGGAGAATGAATGAACTGGAAGCGCAGCTGAACAGCGGAGTGCCTTCCAGAGATACCGTAGCAAAAGTTGCCGAGGAGTTTCGCACCTTTCGGGAACTTGTGTTCGAGATGCTTGGTATGCTCCGCAATCAAGTTAATGACTGCCTCAGGATTGTGGATGAAATGGAGACAAGGTCACGACGTAAGGTCCTCCTCTTCATTGGTGTGGCTGAATTCGATAAAGAAGACTGCACTGCCACAATACTTGACCTAGTGCAAAAGAAGCTGGGTCTCAAAGATATCACACAGGGTAATTTTAAAGTCTGCCACCGGATTGGAGCCCAGAGTCGAGATAGGCCCCGTCCCATACTTGTCCGATTTGCCAGCACAGATCTCAGAGCAGCTGTTTGGAGAGCAAAGTCCGCTTTTAAGGGCTCTGCGGTTTCAGTTAGGGAATTCCTAACGAAAGCCCGACAGGCGGTCTTCAGCAAGGCTCGTCAGCATTTCGGGATGAGGGCTGCTTGGACACTAGACGCCGCTATCTACATCAAAGCGCCCGACAGCAGTCGCCACAAGTTGTCTTCCATGGATGAGCTGGACCTTTTGATTGAGAAGCACCCTGTTTCCACGTCTAAATCTGATAAGCGGGCAGCCACCGGCGACACGGGGTTGAAGCAGCCTTCTTCACGTAAATAACTCCCATGGCCTTTAATGTGCATGATCTTTTGTGTCGTGTAAAGTTTTGTTTTGTTTTGTTTTGTTGTTGCTCAGTGACGTAAGTTAATCGCAACCAATTGGTACCACATAACGATTTAATTATCTAGTTTGTACACTGTTCTTTAATATGTAGGTTTTAACATGTTTAATTTTGATACCCACTATTTTATTTTTTAGGAATTTATTTTCTTGTGTTTGATTGACAGCATCAATTTGACACATGACACAACAGTCCAATGGGTTGCGTTCAGAAATGCTCTGTTCATTTAGTTTGTTGCGTTTAGTTTATTAATTGTTTAAAATGTATTGTATTTAGTTATATACAGTACTCCAAAAGTAATAATGCGCATAGAAATCTTCGGAAATCTTCGTCATTGTTCGGCAACGGTCGTATTACCCGAGCGTCGAAAGACGATATTTATATAGAGTGGTTAAGAGCAATTTCTCTATGCCTAATTTTATATATTATGTGTTTTGTGCTAAAACAGATTTGATTTACCTGTAACGAAATTTGATTCGATAATTCCATGTAAGTAAATAGCGAAAACGCTACAATCATTGTTGGAGTGATTAGTTTTCAAGTGTCTTACCGAAGTTGGTGTAATTATGGAGGAAAAGGTTTAAATAACATAAGGTTTTATTAGAAGGAGAAAAAAACGTTTTCAAATAGAGGTTTACATAAAATATAATCAAAATCTCAGTTCAAATTTGTTTACAGCACTAATCATTCCAGAAAAATAATACAATTATAAAAAAATTAATCAGAATCGAGGAAGACCTCTATTCCCGACATCGCAGATTCATCAGAAGTTTCATTATGCTCTTGTTCATTTACACTTTCCTCACTGCTATCACCTGTGTAAATAATCAGTTTATCGGAATAACTATCGATTCTTGGCTCAAATTTTCTATATTCATCTTCGCATTGAACCGCATGATCAGAAACTTTTTTCCATTCTTCTGGTCCTATTTTATTGATTTTTTCTAATATAGCATCTTTAACTGACGTCACAGTCATTGCAATATTTCTCTTGGCCACGTGTTGCTTTATTTGGGACCAAATATTTTCAATAGGGTTAAAATCGGGATGATATGGTGGCAATCGTATAATTTTATGCCCATGTTCCTCCATTATACGGTCAATGGCAAATTCTGTGTAATTTTCTTTGTATCTTTGTATAATTTTATACAAATCGGGTTTCAGTTTCTTTGGGTCATGCGGAATGTTGTGTTGTTGTAACCAAGCTGTCATTTGTGGTTTAGATGTGTTTGAGTTTGGTGGTTTCACAGACAGCTTATTATGATATGGGGCGTTGTCTATTACCAACACACTATTAGGAGGCAAGTTGGGAATCAATTGATTGCGTAGCCAAGTTTGATAACGTTCCGCGTTTATTTCTTTATGATAGTCACCTTCTGAGTCGACACATTTATGTAACATTAGAGCCCCTGGGACGAAGCCTTTTTCATTGCCTGCGTGTACAATAATTATTCGCTCTCCTTTGGAAATGGGTTGTTTGATACCTTTTTTGTTGCTATCTTGCCAAGTTTTACCCTTAGTATGTGATGTGTGCACATACGACTCGTCCATAAATACTATGTTTCTACCAGAACTCCTCAGCTGTTGTATTTCTCTGAGATATTTGATCCTTTTTAGGCGTATATCATGTTTTTCCATAAGTAATTGTCTGTTATTATCAGTTTTCAGAAACCTAAACCCCATGTCTTTCAAGATCAACCTTAAAGTCTCGGCACAGCCTTTGAAATTAATAGCTTCGATCAACTTTATTCTTAAATTATTTACAGTTGGGAGTTCTTTCAGCGTCAATTGAAAATTGTATATCATATTACGAATAACACAGTAGTCGAAATCATCAAGTACCAGCCGAAATCTACTTTTAGGTCTTCCTTTTTTCGGTGTAGAAAATTTCTTTGATTGATTATGTTTTTTTTCGTTTAAGATATTACTCAAAGTTCGTCGCGAAATTCCTGTAGCTTTTGTAACACGGTCTTGAATTTTTTTAAAATAACCATCATGGTCTCTGTTGAAAACATTGGCTTCATTTAAGAAATAAAGGTACACATTAAATACCATTTGCCGTGCTTGTGAATTAAGCGGTTTTCCACGTTTAAATTTATCCATTTTGGAAGAATTCGTCTGAAAGAAAATGGCATGGGCAGAGTTAGGTATATATTTTTTATGCATGTTTATCTATTTATTTAATTTAAATAAATCTCATTTTTTAAATGTTTTTCTAGTACTTAATATGTATTTAATGTAGGTATTTTATTTTTTTAATATTAAAAAAACGTGAAATATGTTATTTATTTTCCTTTTTTCAAAATATACTATTTAAATCTGAATAAGCTAATTAATGTTGAAATTATATTTACCAAGAAGGGTGTGTAATAGCAGCTCTATATATTTCCACAAATAGAGAACACGTGCAGTCACTACCAATATATAAAGACGACTGACAGACATTTCGCTGACCGGCGACAGCTGCCGAACGCCCGATTTGTTTTCGATTGTGCACACATGATATTGACTCCTATCTCTTTTAAACAAGGTGCAAAATGCAAATGCCTTGTTTAGGGCTCTTACGATTCCATGATTCGAGTGTTTCCGGGAATACGACAATTAGCGAAGATCTGCATGTGCATTATTAATTTGGGAGTACTGTAGTTATTTTTAATATTATTATTTTGTGAGTGTCGGCTGGCGGGTGGTGCAGAAAAGTATTCGGAATAGATACGAGTTTAGTAGTAGTAGTAAATTCATATATTTACATTAATATTTATTTAAATCATTTATATATTTATATATATTTAAATATCCTTTTTTTTTATATATAATCTATAATTATTAGTATTAATGTCTGATAATGATTCATTTTATTCAGCAAACGAATCTGTTGATTCATCGAATAATAATAGTTTCAGCTCGGTTTCAGATTCACTTAGTGATTTTTTGCGAAAAACATTTGATGAGCAACACAAATGTTTATTTAATGTCTGTCACATCAACGCTCAAAGTATTCCTAGTCACTACAGCGACTTGGTTGATGCTTTCGCTAATTCCAACGTACATGCCATCTTAGTTTCGGAGACTTGGCTCAAGCCTCACCTTCTTTCTACTTCATACGCTCTCCCTGGCTTCGTTCTCATTAGGAACGATCGAGTCGATAGGAGAGGAGGTGGAGTCGCTATTTATCTGCGTAGTAACTTTTCTTACAAAATATTATCATTTCCTACTTCCAGTAACTGTACTACTGCGGAATTTATTTTCCTAGAGGTGTGTTTCAGGGGGGCTAAAGCCATTCTAGGTGTTGTTTATTCTCCTCCAGCAGCGGATTATTTCTCCAGTTTCGAAATGATTCTGGAATCTATAGGGTCAGAGTATACTCACCATATCATCATGGGCGATTTTAATACCGATCTCCTCTCGAGTAACTCCCTCCGTTCCCGTAAGTTACTCCAGATCGTTGAGTCCACTAGCTTTCATATCTTACCACTGCAAGCTACTCATCACAACTTGGATGGAATGGATACTTGGTTAGACATCATTCTTACCTCGGCTCCTTCTCTAGTCCGTCATCATGGGCAATCTTTAGCTTCGGGGTTTTCTCATCACGATTTAATTTTTCTCTCCTACAAGCTAAAACCACCAAAACCTTGTCCTAAAGTTGTGTACGTGCGTTGCTTTGGTCAGATGAATGAAGATAAACTCCGTGAGGATGCGTCGGGATTAGATTGGGAACCGGTATTTGAGGCCCCTACGTTAAATGATAAAGTTGACGTTTTCAATGATTTGGTCGTGGGGTTGTACGACATTCATGCGCCTGTTAAAAAAGTTAAAATTAAGCGGCCTCCAGCTCCCTGGATGACGAATGGAATCAGGATGGCTATGCGCCGCAGAGACCGAGCTTTTCGCAAATTTAAGAAAGACCGGGACGATGATAACTGGGCCCTTTATAAAACTGCAAGGAATCGGTGTAATCAGATGATTCGCAACGCTAAACGCCGTCATATTCTTATTCATATTAATTCATGTTCTCCCAAGGGTATTTGGCAGTTCTTGGGGACTCTAGGAATTGGCAAACATGGAAGTGTTGATCCTCCGTTGGCGGTTGGTTTAGATGAAATCAATACTCATTTCACCTCCTTCGTACCTATTGATCATCTAACCAAGCGTAGTACCTGTGAGTACTTAGCTAACCTTCCTCGCCCCAACATAGACTTCTTTCACTTTTCTTCAGTTGAACCTGGCGAGATCAATAAGATAATTATTTCTATCAAATCTAATGCTGTTGGTAATGATGGTATTAGCCGTCGCATGATTATACCCATTCTTGATCACCTTCTTCCTGCTTTAACACACATCATAAATTTTTCTTTAGATTCAGGGACTTACCCGTCTTCGTGGCGAAATGCTTTTGTTATTCCTCTGCCTAAAATTACAAATCCCACTCTTCCTAATAATTTTCGACCTATCTCTATTCTTCCTTTTTTATCTAAAGTGCTGGAGGCTTGCGTGCATAAACAAATGGCACATTTTGTGCATCGAAACAATTTGTTGAGCCAGTTTCAATCAGGCTTCAGGCCAGGACATAGCACCACCACAGCTCTTCTCAAAGTAACTGGCGACATTAGAACTGGCATGGATGATACCAAAGTTACGGTTTTAGTTTTGGTTGATTTTTCTAATGCTTTCAATTCTGTCAGCCATGATATCTTACTCTCTATCCTATCTCATCTGATGTTCTCGGCAGGTTCTTTGAACTGGTTCTCATCTTATCTTCGGGGACGCCAGCAGTCCGTGCGCGTAGGTGATACTTTATCGAGGTGGCGCGATCTTGACGCTGGTGTTCCTCAAGGCGGTATTCTTTCTCCTCTATTATTTTCTATTTTTATCGATCTCATTACTAATGTCCTTCAGTGTGCGTTCCATCTTTACGCAGATGACTTGCAGTTATATGCCCAGGCCAGTGTGAATAACATATCTGAGGCCATCACTAAGCTTAATGGGGACCTTAACGCTATTAAGACCTGGTCAGACAAGTTTGGCTTGACTATAAATCCGTCTAAGTGTCAGGCCATTGTGATAGGGAGTCAACGCCTCTTAACTCGATTGAACACCGACACATTACCACCTGTCATATTTAACGGCTCCATTATCGCGTTACATTCTTCGGTTAAGAATCTCGGGATTTTCCTTGATACCACCCTCAACTGGCATACTCAAATAACAAATGTAAGTCAAAAGGTTACGGGTACTTTGCGGGCTTTATATCGTCTCAAGAACTTTCTTCCGTATAAAACTAAAGTAATGCTTGTCCAAACGCTAATATTCCCCTTGATTGATTATGGTGATGTATGCTATCTTGACCTGAATGCAGAGTTCCTTAATAAACTTGACCGACTTCTAAATAACTGCATTCGATTCATTTTCAATCTTCGTAAGTTTGACCATGTTTCTTCCTACCGTTCCGAACTTAAATGGCTCCCGATTCGCCAGCGACATAGTTTACGCACTCTCACTACACTCTATTCTATTCTTAATTCTCCTACTGCCCCTTCTTACTTGACTTCCTACTTTCAGTACCTGCACTCAAATCACAGTAGAGATCTTCGATCTTCCGACAATCTACTTCTTTTATGCCCTGCTCATTCTTCTGGATTTGTCGGATGCTCTTTTATAGTTCAATCTGTTTCTCTCTGGAATGCCCTGCCCCCCGAAATTAGGATGGCACCCAATCGCCTTAATTTTAAATGGAAGGTACGCACTTTGTACCTTGATGGATCAGCTGAATCATCACAACATTAGTAACATAAATATTTGTCTGTATCTATGTATTTATTTGTGTATGTATTGTTGTAAGTATGTATACTATTGTATAGTTATGTAAGTAGGTATATATGTATGTATGTATTTTTGTAAGTATGTATTTTAGTATTTATTTTATATTCTCTATCTAGCTATTTTTATTTGTGTATTATGTAAGAATAATAGGAAGTTTTTTTTATTTTACAATTAGGTTACTGCACCTACACATTCCATTTCTACATCACCCTAAGGTAGACTGGCAGAGAATGCTCTTAGCATTAAGTCCACCTTTGTACAACTTTGTGCATAAAGTTTTAAATAAATAAATAAAATAAATAGATGGTGAACCCGCCGCCCCTCGCCCTTCCTCCGAAAGGCCCAGGGATGGGCCTAAAACCTTCCCTGATTGTACGGCAGCAAATTGCACGAGTCCGAGTCCACCACGATTCTCCATGACTTCCCTCAAGTGGGTAAACAAAATTAAATAAAACAATGTAAATGTAAAAGTGTAAAAATATTATAGCAAACCAAATTAAACCAAAAACAAAAGTTAAACAAATTAAAAAAAAAACAGAGAATTAATAATACAAAATAGAGGGCACATGGAGTAAACGCCCCAAATAGGCGACCCAAAACGGGCCACCCCTACTCTGCCAGAACATTAGCCGTGTGACGGTGGTTTCGCGAAATGCCGCGAATCCACCGGCACACGTTGCCCAGGATGCACCACTAGGAGGTTTTCCGGCACTTAGCACCCCAAAAATGGAACTTGCCTATCTCAAGTAAACACCACTACTTTTCTTGGATTTGAGTTGGATGCGTGCCTAAAGTGGGAAAGCCACATAGATAAAATCTGCGCTAGAATAGGCAGTACGTGTTTTGCGCTTGGCAGGATTTCTCGTGTACTGACTACAAGAGAAGTACGGTCCTGTTACTTCGCTACGGTGCACTCCGTGCTACAGTACGGAGCAGAGTTGTGGGGTCGCGCTGCTGACTGGCAACGCGCCTTCGAATGCAAAAACGTGGTCTACGAGCCATCGTTCGAATTTCACGCGAAACATCTGTTAGGCCGTATTTTAAAGACCTAGGCATTCTTACGTTACCTTCGATAGTGGTATATCAGGTTGCAGTGTACGTAAGAATGAACGAGAATAAATACCCTAAGATCGGCGATGGTCATTCGTACTATACTAGAAGCAGAGGATAGCTAACTACTGTCTTGAGGACGCTTACTAAGTCTTCCAAGATAACTCATGTGATGGGTCCGGATGTTTATAACCGCCTCCCAG
Source organism: Herminia tarsipennalis (assembly GCA_945859575.2). NCBI lineage: Eukaryota > Metazoa > Arthropoda > Insecta > Lepidoptera > Erebidae > Herminia > Herminia tarsipennalis. The sequence goes on from OX243840.2 coordinate 17,739,481, forward strand.
CATTCATCACTAGTGCGACCAGTGCATGTAATTTCAAGAACAGGTTAAAGACGTGGCTTATCGAGCAAGCATTTTACTCATTTGACGAATTACTAACTTGATGATATACCTACTATTTTATTTTATTATTTTATTGTAATTGACATTTTGCTGTTTTTTATTTTATTGTATGACTTATTTATATTTTATTGACATTAAGCACTCTATTCGATTATTGCCTTTTTTACTTTTATTATTTTCTATTTTATTGACACTGCGCTATGATATGTTTTTAGTTTGTTGACATTATTATTATTAATTTTTGTTGTTTATAGCTATAAGTTTTCTATGTTTAATTAGTAATCCTAATGAATTGACATAACCTGTATTCTATTGACTATTTTTATTTTTGTTCCCTAATTTATAATTTTGTGACATGTAAGAATTCCTTACCAATAAATTACTATGACTATGACTATGACTATAATCTTTATTATCAGTTCCACTTCCCCTATTGGTACTTTTTTTAAAGTAAATACACAAACCACTACTTACGATACCTAAATCACTATAGGTGTGCCTTTAATATTAGAAAAATTTCCTTGATTTTTCTAGGAACACGTCATCAGATTCTGATCTGTTGACAATAGGACCAATTGGGAACTATGCTCTCTCAAACACAAAATGTGAAATTGGTCCAGCCGGTCTTCGCGCAATCGGTGGGCATACATAAAAGTTAAAAAGAATAATAAACATACAGAACATAGGACCTCCTCCTGTTTGAAGTCGGTTAAAAATACATGATGTTTCTTTTTTCACATTTTACGTTTTTGATTTCCATTCCAGACATACAGACAGATTATTTAAAAATCTTTGAGTGTAGTTTCAATTATTTTTACCAGACTATGGCGAAGCCAAACAGGAAGGGTAATCTAACATTTAAACTTTCGCGTTGCATGATTATAACTATTTATTATACGGGAATTAACGCGCATTGTTTACCTTAAAATTGCTTGACGTTTCGACCTGGTTGCACCGGCCGTGGTCACAAGCGGACTGTCGCAGCGATGTTAAGACTCCATCAGGCCGATGAATCTTCATCCACCCTCACTTTTTTACTTCTTGAAAAGTTAGGGTCACTGCACACTACACTGATTTTGTCCATGTTAACCGACTGCGAAACAAAACGAGGTTGTGTTTTACGAATCACTGGATTCCACGTCACGGATAGTTTGAAGCCCTCTTCCCGATTGAAAGTTTTATGTTTTTTAATTTCAATCGCTTCACGCACAATTCGTGAATAAAAATGGCGATCTGTGGAGAGGGTTTGTGGACGATGAAACTCAATCCAGTGATTGGTGTTCGATTGCAGTATGTGTTCTGCAATTGCCGATTTGTTCACTTGCCGGTTTTTCACTGCTGCGATGTGTTCTTTTAGCCTTTCCGCTATAGTTCGCTTTGTTTGGCCAATGTAAGAACTACTGCAGCTGCAATCAATTTTGTAGACACCTGGCGTCTGCAGAGGTATAATATCCTTCGGAGTGCCCACCAAGTTGCCCACTTTAGCCACCGTTGTGTAGATCGTACGGATCGAGTATTTTTTCATAATTGATCCGATCTTGTCTGTCACTCCTCTGACGTAGGGCAAATAAGCAGGTTGTCTGTTCACCTCCGGAGGTTTGTCACGTTTTGGGATATGCTTCATTCTTCGGTACACCTGATATCCGTTTTTCTTGAGTACCTCCCGAACATGGACTAGCTCTTGCTCCACATGATCAGGGTCACAGAGGTCAAAGGCTCTGTTTTTCAATGACGTCATCACGGATTGTAGGTGACGAGGATGGTGATGTGACGTAGCATGCAGGTATCTGTCAGTGTGTGTGGGCTTTCGGTATACACAGTGTGATAGCGATCCATCAGCTCGCGCTGTTATCTTGATATCCAGGAATGACAACGATCTATCCGTCTCCATTTCGCATGTAAATTTCATCTTCGGATGAATGGAGTTAAGGTGCCCCATATACTGATCCACATCATGTTGGCTTCCTCTGACGACAGCAAACACGTCATCTACATACCTCTTCCATAGTTTGATGATTGGTGGACCCAGAGTTAGTGCCTTCTCTTCAAAATGCTCCATCCAGAGATTAGCTAGTGCCGGGGCTATTGGGCTCCCCATTGCGACACCATCTATCTGGAGGTAATATTGACCATGAAAGAGGAAGTAGTTTCCTTCCAAACAGTGATTTAGCAGATCAATATAATTGAACGGTAGCTCGTTGTCACTCAGTCTATCTCTCACCACATCCAGACATTCCTTAATCGGAACGTTGGTGAACAATGACTCAACGTCAAAACTCACCATTATGTCTCCCGGTTCCAATTTGAGATTTTCTATAATCTGGACGAAATGGCGCGAATCTTTCACGAAAGACGTTGTTCTTCCCACGAGTGGCTGTAATACAGACGCAACGTGTTTTGCCAAGTCGTAAGTAGGACAGGCAATTTGACTTACGATGGGTCGCACTGGCACGTTGGGTTTGTGTATCTTAGGTAGCCCATATAGTTTTGGTGGTTGATGTGGTTTCGGTTTGTACAACCTCTCATACTCATCTTCCGTGAAAAGGTCTCGGTGTTCCTGGATCAGAGCTCGAGTTTTACGTGTTACTCTGGCTGTTGGGTTATATGATACCGGCTTGTACACCTTGTTATCACATAACAAATCCCGCATTTTCTTTTCATAATCAGTAGTATTCATCACTACAGTGGCGTTTCCCTTATCGGCCTTAAGCACCAAAATATCCTTATTTTCCCGAATTTCTTTTAGTGCTTGACGCTCTTCTGTAGTAATATTACTATACGGAGGTTTGGACTTTCGCAATATGACCGCAACGTCCTGTCTCAGGGTGTCGGCATCGCCGGGCGGTATCTTGTTACGAATAATAGTCTCCTCAACACTACTGATTATATTCTCATACGGTATTCGCTTAGGAGTTGGGGCGAAATTCATGCCTTTAGCCAGGATGTTTAAAGTAGGAGCATCTAAACGTCAAGCAATTTTAAGGTAAACAATGCGCGTTAATTCCCGTATAATAAATAGTTAGGAAGGGTAATGTTTTTAGCAGTCTATATATGTTTGTGTGTTCCACTGTAGCGCCTAATCTACTTATCCGATTTCAATGTACGAGTTGTCAATTGATTCGTTATAACAGCGCGGGTGACATAGGCTACATTTTCTTCCATTATGATGGTCACAAAAAGTGTGGTAAACATGTAAGAGGTTTTTATTTTTTAAAGTATTTACTTGTGCTGTATTTGGCATCAAATGAAAGGGCTTAATTAGCACATTCATTTGATACCGAACACATTGCTAGCATAGTTTACGTTAACTAAATAATTGTGTAATATCTCCGTATTTTTTCGTCAAATACAATGACATAGTAGAGACGTCAAAATAACTATGACGTTTTTGTTTGATGGATTAAATCTCTATGACATTATATAAACAAGTCATCGGAAATTTAGGATAGTTTTGAATGATAAAACCCCGGTAATTAATATGGCCGAGTAAAAAATAGCTTAAATTGGCCGAGTAAAAAAAAAAAAGAATGCTGTGCAAAACAATACACCAGACTGTTATTACAACTTTACAACGTTATAGAGTTACTATAGCAACCTGTTTTGGTCTCTGGTTTGTTTCTGTAAATAACTAGGTAATAGACAAAATGTAGAATTCTCTTTGGTAAGTACAGACTTGAAACTATACTGATCTTCAAAAATTGACTAAAGTTAAATAATTGCATAGTTGCACGATCTTTGTGTCCATTAAACAAAGATTTTTGCCTTGGGAAGCAACGATTCCCGAATCCCCATCTCGTGCGCTAGAATGGTTTATCACCATAGTATCGATCTTGGTTTATACGGGAATTAGTTTTTATTATTTATAAAATGTTTTTAAATAAATAAAAAATGATTTATTCACTTACGAAGAAAAATACTACACTTGTGAAAAGTCGATTCTACATTTACTTGTAAAGTGTTGTTTCTAATCTAAAATATTTATAAAAAATAAAGACGATAACATTTTTTTATAACTTTGAATCGTTTTCTTGTAAACGTCGATTTCTTTTGGTTTATCAATCTATTTAGGTACATTCTTATGAGCACAAATATTATATTAATTTAATTTACGCTGGCTCCGCCCACGTGAAAGTTTTCGCGATAAAAACTATTCAATGTAATTTCCCAGGACTTAAACAATCTCCAAACTAAATTTTGTCTAAATCAGCTCAGCTGTTTGAGGGTGAAAACGTAACAGACAGACATAGAGAGTTACTTTCCCATTTAAACATTAAAAAAGTCTATGGATATTCCATATTTTGTTGATTATAAAAAACTATAAGTATTTTGTTAAGAAAACTAGGTTTGGTAAGAATCCGAATTTTATAATTTAAAAAAAAGGTATTTAATATTTTGAAAATTACGTTGTTTTAAAAAATCTCAAAAATTGATAAAATTGACTTAATTTAATTACAATAATTTAAAAAAACATTTTTTTTATAAATTGGTAATCCGTGTTCCCTAACGTTAATAACACACACACAGAAATGTTGAGAGCGGTGGGCACGTTAGAAGTCGGTGCTGTCCAACGTGTGTTTGCTGACGCCCTGGGCACCAGCCAGCATCTCCAGCACCACCAGCGTGATTTCCAGGTTGTAGTCATGTCATCGTGTAACTGGGAGTGTAGCAGAGCGGCACAATGGGGGGAATCGTGTGACCACCTCTCGGTAAGACCGATATCTACAAAACACCGCGAGGAGGCAACCCAACATTACAGAGATGCAACTAGTGCAGAGGCTACAGACATACCACCAGCTGTTAGTAAATGAACAAACTATTAGGAGAAGGTTGCATAAAGTCGGATTTCATGCGCCAGACCGCTTCGAGTTCCAGCTCTACGGCGTATCAATCGCAGAAGGAGGCTTATTTGGGCTCGCTAACATTTATTATGGACCAACGAACAATGGTCGAGGGTGCTATTCACTGACGAATCTCGCTTTGGATTTCACTCAGATTCAAGAAGAGCTCGAGTTTGAAGACTTCCAGGCATAGAAAGCCTTCGGCAGCACACACAAGAGGTCCATTCGTACCAAGGCGGCACCATCATGGTTCGAGAGTTCTATCGTATGGGAGCGTAATCGGACCTAATTTGGATAAAGCATGACGGCCAAAAAATACCATTACGAGATCATAGAATCTGTGATCGTCCCAAACAGGACAATAATTTCACTTCATGTATGACAAAGCACCTTATCACACGGCGGCTACACTTTAGGAACACGACATCGGGGTTCTGGAGTGGCCTGCACCCTACTTAAATTTCATTAAACACGCATCGGACATGTACAGCGACGAGATATGTGTAATTATTCACCAAATTTGACTACTGAAAATCATATTTTTCAGCATTTACAAAACACATGGGACCGCATACCCCAGCAAGATGTGTTATTAACGTTAGAGGGGCTAAACAGATTACTGATTTATAAAAAAAAAAGTCAATTTTATAAAATTTTCAGATTTTATAAAACAATGTAATTTTCAGAATTTAGCAAATATAGTCATTTATTGAAAAAAGAGCTACGGAATTAATTGAATGAATGAAGAATGAAAATTTTTGGAATCACGAGAGTCGAGTTTCAAATCTATGAGAGATTTTTCTGCTAACACAATTCACAATTTTCACAAACTAAAAAAAAGTTAATCCGAGAAAAGAAGCTCAAAATTCAGCGAGAGCACGCTTCAGAAACAGGCTTGGGAACAGAAGCAGACTTGTCACGTTCAGGCTCCCTGCGATGAGGAACTATGCCTCAGAGTCACGGGAGCTCAGACTCACGGCGTTATCAGACCGCGCCTATTTCTCGTCTCTAGTAGAAAACAAATGTGTACCCAATGTGTACCATTACTTTTATAATAAAACTCGTCCCTGTAATGTTGTAAATCTGTAATGGAATGTAAAAAATTATGTAAGAGTTCTCATTTTCTACTCGACTCTGGCGAACCCAAATGGAAAGATTATGTTTTTAGTTCTTTGTCTTTTATATTCTTTAGTTTAGGAGCATGCATTTGAAATTTTACAAAAGATAAGGCGGGGAACACAGTTTGTGCAATTTTCGGAGCGATAATTTCCAAAAATATTCACCTTTTTTTTTTTTTTTTTTTTTTTTATCGTGTGCAAAAATCCCCACGGATTCCACTCCTACGAGGGCACGCAGGAGGGGGTATGTCGGAGTCGAACCGACTAAAAATCACACGGTGTTCCGGCGCAAAGCCTATGGCCAAAGGTGAGGGTGTCCCTTGCGGAATTGGTGCCTCCACCATTAGCAGGTTTGGTCGTTGGTTACAACGACAATTTTTGCGACAATGTGGGTGGTTTCATTACCACTTCGTGACAGAAGGTGCGCGTGGAACAAGTCGCAACACCATCTCAGGCTTACTTCGTTGAGGACGACAAGTTGCCCTTCTTGTCGCCCTCTGGTCAGAGCCTATGGGGGCCGAAGATCATTTAGTGCTCTTCGACGCCCCGTTCTTGTACTACGGGACGGATGTGAGGTGGTTCTCTCCCGTTCTCTCTCCGCCTCCTCCTTGGCGCTCATAACCTGCTGGCTGAAGGTCTCGATATATGTCCACTCCCTTTCATTGCGTGTCATCGACGTTACTACATTTTCTAGCGAAAGGCTTTGGACTCCGATGGCCACCGCAAGGTCGTGGCGTTGTTCAGCCCAAGCTGGACATTCCGTCATGGTGTGCATGCCGTATCCTCGCTACAACTCCCACAGTGGTGACATTCGGAAGTTGGTTCCCGGCCTATGCGATGCAGGTACTTTCCAAAGCAACCATGCCCCGTGAGTACCTGCGTCAGCCGGTATGTAAGACAGCCATGTCTTCTGTTTAGCCAATCCTTCATAATGGGTCTTACTGCCGCTATTGTAGCATGCCCTGCGCTTGGGTGCTCAAGCCTTGTTGCCCAATCCGCCAGTAAAGTATCGTAGAGCTGAGATTGTTGTACCTTAGTCTCTCGAAGCGTCGGTCGTATATCGCGTTCCAGTGCCTCCTTACGCCATTGATACAGTGACGCAAGACTTCTCGCTACCAGATCCCAAGGCGGTGTTCCTGCAAGAAGGCATGCTGCCTCAAAGGAGATAGTGCGGTATCCACGTATAACCCGGATGGCCAACGCTCTCTGCGGCCTTCTCAGAATGGCGATGTTGCGGGCCTTCAGGGTTAGTGCCCAGACTGGGGCTCCATAGAGAGCCATAGACCTCACGACCCCTATATACAGCACTCTGCATTGATTATTGGGCCCTTGTAGATTAGGCAGCAACCTCGATAGTGCAGTCGCTGTACTTATGAGCTTCGGGGCCAAACTACGGAAGTGAGGTCCAAAATCCCATCTGCTATCGAGAACGAGGCCAAGATATTTCATCGTAGATTCGATGCCGATACGAGTGCCTCCCACCATAATGCTGGAGCCTGAGGGTGGCTTGTTTCGAGGGCCGTGAAAACATAGTGCCTCGGACTTGTTGAGAGCCACCTCAAGACCTAGTCGCCGAATCCTACCAATAACTTGTGCCACCCCGGCCGTGGCCAATAAGCACGCTTGACGGTGTGTCTTTCCTCGAGCTGTAACTAGGGTATCATCCGCATAACACGTAACTGTTGTACCATGTGGGAAATCGCCACGCAGCACCCAGTCGTAACCGATGTTCCACAGGAGTGGTCCTAAAACCGATCCCTGTGGAACACCGCACGACATAACTCGCCGACAATATCCCTGCCTACTCGGGTAAATAACCGCCCTGTCCGTTAAATAAGCTTCGACAATGCGACGGAGGTAGAGAGGCACATCATGATGTACTAGCGCCGCTCTGATGCAGTTCCAGGACAGCGTGTTAAAGGCATTAGCGATATCAAGAGACACTGCAAGAATGACCTCACCTTGTGATATCGCGTCTTCCGCCAAAGCCTTAACACGCATTATTGCGTCTACCGTGGATCGCCCCCTACGAAAACCAAACTGGTTATCTGTCAGGTTCGGGCCAGCTCCTGCCAAATGTTCAACTAGGCGGTTTGCAATAATGCGCTCAAAGAGCTTGCTCACCTCGTCGAGGAGCACAATGGGTCGATAAGCAGACGGTAGGTCCGCTGGGCGTCCGGGCTTCTTGATGAGGACAAGTTTACCAGTCTTCCACTGTCGTGGAAACTGGCCTCTTTCACAGCATGCGCTAAAGAGTGCCCTCAGTCGGGGCCCGAGAACTTTTAGAGCAAGAACCCACGCGCAGCCTGGTATACCATCGGGTCCTGGAGCGGTATTTTTGGCCTGAAGCCGCTGCACTGCACTTCCAAGTTCGCCATAAGTTACCTCGGGCACGTTGTTATTCGCTTCGTCTAGCGCAGAGGGCTGAGCCATCTGCGGTGCCATGAGATCCCCTCTTTGGGGAAATAGCGAGCTTACAACGTCTTCAAGCAGACCTGGTTGCAGAGTCTGAGTGATTGGAGGAGTCCACGGACGAAGTTTGCCCCGTACCATGAGATAAGGACGCCCCCATGGGTCACGATTCAAAATCTGAAGCAGCTCTTCGCGAGCTTGGACTTTAGCTCGCTTTATCTCTGCTTGTAGGGTCTTTTTGGCTCCTCTGTACCTCTCGTATAATTCTGCTTCTCTCACTGCTGCATCCTCTGGACGGCGATGTCGTCTTCGAAATCTGGCATACTGGCGCCGTGCTGCAACACATGCAAAGCGCATTTGAGCGATTTCTTGAGACCACCAGTACACCTGGTTCCTCGCAGGTCTAGACCGGGCTCTAGGCATTGCCGCATCGCAGATTTGCGTTAGGGCCTCGCGAAACCAGTTTGCCTCACTTTGGATATCCACAGGTCTATCCGGTGCTGTCGCCCAGGCCTGCACGATTGATGCCTCCAAAAGTAACTCTTTATTCAAGCGTTTTAGCGCCCAACGGGGATAGTTATTTAACTGGGCTACTGGAGCTGGTGTGATAGGTGTTTCAGCTGAGATGTTAAATCTAATGTAGCGATGGTCGGATAACGTCTCTACCTCTTCCACAACTCGCCAGTCGTGAACACGACTTGCTATAGAAGGACAGGCGAACGTAATGTCCACTATAGAGCCACCCCGCTGGCGTACGCACGTGTTAACAGAGCCCCGGTTAAGGATTTGTAGGCCAGACGTTATAGCCCACTCTTCCAGAGCTCTACCTCTCGCACTCGTTGCCGGAGAACCCCAGACCGTGGATTTGGCATTAAAATCACCAAGCACAAGTACTGGACGGGGTTGAGCACGGCTGACAACAGCAGCCAATTGGGTAAGCCAGTTCTCAAATTCGCTTAGGATGCGGTTGGGTGAAAAGTAACAGGCCACAATCGCAATCCCCTCAACCGTGGCCATCACCCATCCCTGTCCACTAACAACATTTGTGAGAGGGGTGCAATTAGATGCAGCGCGTGTCACTATAGCCACTGAACTATCAAGATCTCCCGCCCACAACTCCGCCGGAATGACAAAATATGGCTCCGCGACGACTGCAACATTGATCTGCCACTCCGCCATGCTCTGTATCAGAAGATCCTGAGCTCTGGCGCAGTGGTTTATATTTGATTGTAATATGCGGAGATGTGGATCCATTATTAAGTTTCCATGTTCGTATTTCCGCTAATGCTTGTCGCTTTTTCAGCAATGACCGGAGCTTGGGCTACATCTGAAGAAATTATCTTTGGAGCACTACAGCTTTTTCTACCGACCCAGTGATCAGCCTGTTTGCCAGACGCAGCACACAGATAACAGTTTTTCGCCTTATGGCCTAGTTTACTGCAACGGAAACATTTATCTCCGCAAGTGATTTCCGAGGTGCATTGTATTCCAATATGCCCTACAGCTAGACAGCGGAAACACCTCGTCGGTCTCGGCTGTAGAAGTTTCACTTGCGCTGAAACCCAACCTACTAATAGACGTCGACCATCTGCCACTTTCTGGGCCGCTGCAACAGGGCAGCTGATAATTGCTGTCCCCATAGTCCTACTGCCACTGGCATGTATGGTTCCCGCCTTAACTTGCTCCGGAAGGCATTCGCCAGTTCTGGCTACGGCATGGACGAGATCTGCTATATCGATAGCGTCGTGCAAACCCGTTATACGTACCATATTTGGGTCGAATGATGCTCTTAGTTCCTCGGCGATAGCATCAGCCTTGGGACCGCTGGTGGTGCCTGGGATCTCCAACAGTCGAGCACCGGTCTTCGTTGGCCTACACCGGATGCCTTGGATACCAAGTGTCTCCAGTTTGATTTTTTCCGTAGCTATCTTTAGGACGTCCGCATAATTCATACCCTGCTCTTCGGCATCCGGCTGTATAGTAAGCACGACAGCTGTCGAGCGAGGGATGTGTAGTTTACTCGGTAGTTTGATCGTAGTGGCCTTATCTTTAGCAGCGTTTTTAGCTGCTTTCTTCTTTGCTTTTTTTTTGGCTTTCTTTTCTCCCGAAATCTCCCATCCCACCTCATTAGCTGGTTGTCGAGAAGCTGCCGAGGGTGGTGGAATATTTTGCCTATTTGCCCCCTCTTTTGTATTCCTGGATGTGGGTATTGACATCTTTAATACGCGTTTTCCAGTGGGTTCTATTGAACGGGTCTCAGATACGCTGGCATATGTTAAAGGTTTGGCCAGTTGAGCCCGACTACATAGATTTTCCAAATCGGTAAAGCGCTTTGTGAAACGCTTCTCCATATCCGCAATTAGACGGGTGATCTGCATTTGCTGGGCTGAGTTACAAGTTTCGTCTTGTTGTACAGGTATCTCGGCAATCTCTGTTCGTATTAAAGGGCATTCCTTACCTACCTCTTTTCGCAATGCCTTGAGTTCCTCGCGAAGATCAGCCACTTGATTTGCAAGGTGAGCATATTCGCGCCGCAACCTAGCAACCTCTTCCGAAGAAGTACGCTTCAGGAGCGCTGTCCCAGACGCAGCAATCACGGCTGCTGCTTCGTTAAGGGCCTTTTGCATCATTCCTTTGGATGTTTTGGCGACTCCCCGGATCGCATCGACGGCTTCTTGGATTTTGCCATCTAGTTCAATCGGCGTGGATTTATCTGTCCCAGTGGTTTCTGTGGGCCATTGACCCTCAGTTGATTCAACTTTGTCGAGAAGCTCTTTTAACAGCCGTCGTTCTTCTGCTGTTTTCGCAGCCTGCTTCTCGGCTTGAAGTTTCCCTGCCGTCTCTTTTCGGCGTTTTGCAGAGTCCGTCGTGGCTGGTCGGCCTCTACCTCGTCTGCCAGTACCAACCTTGGAGGGTGGTAGAATCTCGTCGTTCGAGAAAGTTTCCGACCCTGAGAGTTCCTCCGCTGTGCACTTAGCGACATTAGTGCCCCTTCGCCGTTTTGTGGATGCTTGTCGCAGTGAAAGTCGTGTAGACCCAGCAGGACTGCTCGCACCACTTCTATCGCTCATGGATATTTCAGACCCCGCCATTGAGTCTTCGTTCATCGCGACCTTCGCGTTTGTGTTGGTACCGGATTTGCAGCTCGGTACAGGGCTGGTCTGGCATAGGTTGCCCCCCCCAGAGTACGTGGGGCTGCCGGAACCGACTGGCTCCGGGAGGGATTCCCCAGGCGCTGCGCGACTGGGACCCTCCTGGGTAAAACAATTCTTAGACTTTTCCTCTGCCATGATGTAAGTTTAACGACCTTCGTCGATAAGGCCACCCTTGGGACTGAGGACCCCTCAGCCATTCATCCCATAGCCGGGTGACTGGGGCGTAGGATTAGAGTGATTTTTTATAGGGGTTTTCTTCCCCGCGGTCCAGAGGGACCCCCATTCCTGTCCGTTCAGGTTTACGGGTCGGGCCGGATGGTGGTCTGTGTCAGACCGTGTTCGCTATTTATTAGCGAACCCTCCGCCCCTTCTTTCTTCGGCGATGGAAAGTAAGATTCCCCGCCCTTGCACCTCCGCATTGACTTCTGCTTAAGCAGAGGAAAAAAAACTATAAGTATTTTGTTAAGGAAACTAGGTTTGGTAAGAATCCGAATTGTATAATTTATAATTTAAAAAAAAAGGTATTTAATATTTTATTCAATAAATTATTAAATTTTGAAAATAACGTTGTTTTAAAAAAATGATTAAATTGACTTTATTTAATTACACTCATTTTTTTTATAAATTGGTAATCCGTGTTCCCTAACGTTAATAACACACACAGAAATGTTGAGAGCGGTAGGCATGTTAGAAGCCGGTGCTGTCCAACGTGTGGTTGTTGACGCCTTGAGCACCAGCCTAAACGTGATTTCCAGGTTGTGGTCACGTCATCGTGTAACTGGGAGTGTAGCAGAGCGGCACAATGGGGGGAATCGTGTGACCACCTCTCGGTAAGACCGATATCTACAAAGCACCGCGAGGAGGCAACCCAACATTACGGCGATGCAACTAGTGCAGAGGGTCCAGACATACCACCAGCAAAGCGTTAGTAAGTGAACAAACTATCAGGAGAAGGTTGCATAAAGTCGGATTTCATGCGCCAGACCGCTTCGAGTTCCAGCTCTACGGCGTATCAATCGCGGAAGGAGGCTTATTTGGGCTCGCTAACATTTATTATGGACCAACGAACAATGGTCGAGGGTGCTATTCACTGACGAATCTCGCTTTGGATTTCACTCAGATTCGAGAAGAACACGAGTTTGAAGACTTCTTGGCATAGAAAGCCGTCGGCAGCACACACAAGAGGTCCATTCGTACCAAGGCGGCACCATCATGGTTCTAGAGTTCTATCGTATGGGAGCGTAATCGGACCTAATTTGGATAAAGCATGACGGCCAAAAAATACCATTACGAGATCATAGAATCTGTGATCGTCCCAAACAGGACAATAATTTCACTTCATGTATGACAAAGCACCTTATCACACGGCGGCTACACTTTAGGAACACGACATCGGGGTTCTGGAGTGGCCTGCACCCTACTTAAATTTCATTAAACACGCATCGGACATGTACAGCGACGAGATATGTGTAATTATTCACCAAATTTGACTACTGAAAATCATATTTTTCAGCATTTACAAAACACATGGGACCGCATACCCCAGCAAGATGTGTTATTAACGTTAGAGGGGCTAAACAGATTACTGATTTATAAAAAAAAAAGTCAATTTTATAAAATTTTCAGATTTTATAAAACAATGTAATTTTCAGAATTTAGCAAATATAGTCATTTATTGAAAAAAGAGCTACGGAATTAATTGAATGAATGAAGAATGAAAATTTTTGGAATCACGAGAGTCGAGTTTCAAATCTATGAGAGATTTTTCTGCTAACACAATTCACAATTTTCACAAACTAAAAAAAAGTTAATCCGAGAAAAGAAGCTCAAAATTCAGCGAGAGCACGCTTCAGAAACAGGCTTGGGAACAGAAGCAGACTTGTCACGTTCAGGCTCCCTGCGATGAGGGACTATGCCTCAGAGTCACGGGAGCTCAGACTCACGGCGTTATCAGACCGCGCCTATTTCTCGTCTCTAGTAGAAAACAAATGTGTACCCAATGTGTACCATTACTTTTATAATAAAACTCGTCCCTGTAATGTTGTAAATCTGTAATGGAATGTAAAAAATTATGTAAGAGTTCTCATTTTCTACTCGACTCTGGCGAACCCAAATGGAAAGATTATGTTTTTAGTTCTTTGTCTTTTATATTCTTTAGTTTAGGAGCATGCATTTGAAATTTTACAAAAGATAAGGCGGGGAACACAGTTTGTGCAATTTTCGGAGCGATAATTTCCAAAAATATTCACCTAATCAAAAAGTTTATTAGAAACCTTTACTTGTATGACGTTAGTTTGCTGAACAAAAAAATCTGCTTCTGTTACATGTACAGTGTGACCTCCCTCAAAAATATTTATTGTAGCGGTTGCTACAAGACACCTTTTCACCAAATTTCATCAGTATTCATTGTGTACTCTTTGAGTAAAATGCCTGTGACATACGGACGGTCAGACATACGGACATGATGAAACTATAACTATAATTCCTTTTTTTATAAATTTGGCTACGAAACCCTAATAAAGGCGATTTTTAGCTCAGGCATCAAAGTTTAAAACGGAAAAGATCGAAATAAAATAGAGATTAAAAAACTATAACCCGACTAATACCTATCGTGATCTAAAAAGTATGAAATAAAATATTATTTTTGGCCGATATTTGTATCCAGCAATCGGCCAAAGATGAGCAGATCGAAGATGCCATGCGACCACGGCTATATTCTTTACATCACTATCTAATACTTGCTAGATACAAATATCGACCTATAGGGTTATAATCGGGTTATAGTTTTCTAAACTTTATTTTTTAAAATCAAATTAAGTCTTCTTTCAGTAAAATGTTCAATCTACAATATTTTAGGTACTTCCCTCCGAGTGGCATAGTTTTGGGACACCCTGTACATATGTATTGAATTTGTACTGCTGACGCTTTTAGCCTGCTTGCCTAATAAGTACCAAAAACTATCAGCTAAATACTCAAACACCATTTGAGCTTTTATGTGACGCCATTTAGCTCTCATGCTGTCATTGTCACATAAAGGTACATTTAATTTCAAGGTATTTTTCAAGTATTCGGAGGTACCTATATGCAATATATGTTCGTAAACTTTCGCGATTTGTGCACATTATAGAATTTTATAAGCTATGGGTCTTAATCGCGTAAATATTTTATTTTAAGGCTAAATACCTTTGTTTATTTCCCGACGTTTCGACCGTATTCCAACGGCCGTGGTCACGGGTAGACTCTGAGTCTACCCGTGACCACGGCCGTTAAACCGTTGTAAACAAAGGTATTTAGCCTTAAAATAAAATATTTACTCGATTAAGACCCGTAGCTTATACAATTCTATAATGTGTACCTATGTGCATCCTAAATATTACTTATCTAACGAATATATATTTTATTGTAACATAATTATCTTTAAGACTAGATTCCATAATATTAAAACAAGCTATTGAGTTTTATCATTTTTGTATATCTATTTTCTACTTAGTTAATGAGTTTATAACTTGATTGATGTGGCGCGCTTGTGGTTTGCTTTGCCAAGCGGCTCATTATAGAATCCGTCTGGTAGAAACATTCATCGTGTTTTTAAGCTAATAATAATATAAAGTAATTTATTAAGTAGTTTCTACGTTCCTTCATTCCTCGGAGTTGCCCCTGATGTTTCACACAAAATACCTGTCATATTCCAGTTGATTCAAACACCGTAGAAAATAATAACTGTATTTTTTTCTGTATTATGAGCAACATCATTTACACATTATATACCTACTATTAATGCAGTAAAACCGTTATCCATAGAATATCCATGGCCTTATGCATCTACCAATGGCCATTAACTGACAGGATTTGACTATTACGAAATATGTTGGCTAGTATCGCAAACAAGAATTCATCGAACACGTTAGGTGTTCGATGAATTCTTGTTTGCGATCCATAAATCATAATTAGTCACGGTAGTTCACATTTTACGATAGTAAGTACACTTTTCGAGTGCAGTCTAGAATTTGACATTCCATTTAGTACTATAATTACATCTACGAAAATAACATCCAAAATAGAATCTTCTGACAAAATACCACATTTTGCTCTGCAACATTTCAGCTTTCTCTGGCTAAGGACTTAGGCCGCGTGTTGATGAGCGAATGAGTGGATCAAGACTTTTCTTTTATGTATAAATCGGATTAAGTTACACAGGAATAACTGACAATATTGCTGTTATGAACATCTAAGTAGATGATACCTCTATAAATTGTATCCGGGACCCTTCTTTTGTTAAAAAAAAAGATAATTCATTATTCGCTATAACTTCTTTTGTTTTACGATACAGTGATCTCAGACACTGTTATCCTTATCTGCTTGATTTATCTTTTTTTTAACCTATTATTTTTTTTAAAGGCTGTAATCAAGCTGAAAGCCAATGAAGTTTGTAAAGACCTATAAAAATTGGCTCTATTTTAGAAAGTCAGCTTCATAATAATTTCGTCTTCGATAATGGGTACCTATTGTCTAACTCTGACAACTAATTAAGTAGTTTAACAGATGAAGTTTATAAAGTAAAATCTATCTTGGGAATTGGTAAACAATAGGTAACTTTTTATTATGCCTGTAAATTGGTTTCCGAAAATACGGACTATTTTATAATTGGTTAGGTTAGGTCTGATATCCTTAGTACTACAAAGCTGTAATCTGGTTGGATATACATACTAGTTACGCCAAAAATCATTAAAAAACAAGTTGGGCTACTGCCAAACATGTAAAGTGGGGATGTGTTTCTTTTTTCTCGTCTTCCCCATTATTTGGAGTGTCGTTAGATAGGCCTTTCAAAGATATTGCGGGTCTGTGAGGAAAACTTTTTGATTTCCGAACGATTGATCCGTTTGTTAACTAAACTGTGAATTTCGTGTCAAATGTAGGTGAAAATAATCACGGTACTAATAGGTAGGTACCTATATTATAGCGAAATTGAAAGATGAACTAACACAGCTCATAAAATGTAGGTAGTTACTTGGAGAAGTAAATTATAGATACAAAATACAAGGTTATGAACCATTTAAAAATATACAAAAATACATGACATAGACATTACACGCTAAGTAGATATATTTTTCTATCTCGCTTTGTCTTCAAGTGTACTTAGAAAGTGTGATCTTTCTAACCACTGCATGTGTAGTTCTAACACCGCTATAATAATATTGTGCTCGAACCAACAGAAGTGCTCAGCGAGACAATAAAATATGCCATTGTTAATTGTGCGGTTCAAAGACACGGCTAACAGTAACCGCCGTTGGAAAGCTTCACAGTACTCCACACATTATTCATTCTCTAGAAATTCCATTTGACAGTCACACAAACGATACAAAAGGGCTTCGTTTTTCATTTTTCCATTGTGAATCGCTAAAATACCGCTCGGGTCACAATAGAGCCAACTCAATGAAAAGTTTCGTCAAAAATAGAAGCAGTATTGAGAGCTATGGATATGCTAAATCAATATCTGCTAACAACGACACGCCTGACTGCATTCGTTAACTGTTTTAACGAGACTGTCCCGAAAAATGAGAGTAATGTTTTTTAAGGGTTCATGTATGCACATATGTTTGTCTGTGAGTTTGTAAACGCTTGAAAGGATTTTGATGATTTGGGTATTGTTACAATCTTTAAATGAGTCTGGATTGTAATGTTGTTTTTTTAAAAAGCAACAGTGCTGCTGTCTGCCGTGAATAAACAGGCCCAATCGTTTTTTTTTCTTCAGATCGTTTCAAAATATTGCCATGTTGAGATAATTTAAAATATGTACAACACCTACTTAGTTAATAATTGCAAACCTGCGTTTGCAATAGTTACAAGATGACAGATATTTGGGTACATTTTTGTTGCGGATCATTCGATAAGTTTAATTTTAAATTTCTCCTAGTTTTAAGAGCATTTTGATATCAATTTCTAGGCAATTTCCTTCCAAACTTAACTTGGCTTTCAAACGTTTACCTACTAAAACAATCTTACTCAACTTAACTTTCAAACGTTTACCAACACACTTCATTTTGAAACTTTCTAAATTATGTATTAAGAGTAAACATGAGTTGTAATTTAAGTAAGTACACTGTAGATATTGTCTGAACTTTCATCACATCGTAGGCGTGAGAATGTTGATACACAAAGGACTTAGGTATGTTTGTATAATGACTTAACGTAATGGTGTATACAAATCCCCCTTTTCGAAACATTAGCACACCGTGCTTTATGTTAAGGGAATCGGCTTCTGAGCAAAACAATGAGTCTCTAATGACGGAATCTAATTTAGAAGTTTATGCTTTCTAATGAACTCTATGCCGACTATGTATGTCTAAACAATGCAGATTGTTTACAGTTTGGTTTCCTACTGTATAGGCGTATCCAGAATTAGATTTCAAGTCATTTCAAATCCAAAGGATGTTCGCCGACTCTAACAATAAAAAAGAAAGAAAACGCCGCCGCTGTAAAATTGCCTTAACCGTTTCTATATGTTTTCACTTCACAAATTGTGAAACAGATCACTCCGTGATTCTGTTTCGGAGGTGAGTGTGAACTCCCACCTGGGTACGCGTATAACTTACTCATAATAACAAACAAGCATAATCCGCTTGGTGTCAACAATTTTCCGTGATGGAATAAAGACGCCTTCATGTTGAGAAAATGACACACAACACTTCCTGCTCCACGTGTAAAATATGAAAATATGTAGTTTGAAATACCAAAGTAGGTAATATGTCGATGAGACCATAAAATTCAAACTATTTGGGTTATTAAGGCATAGGTACTCGTACCTAGGTACCTACATAAAATACATGACAGTGGCAGGCATTGGATGAAAATTCGCATTTGGCTCTAAAAAGAAGATGCTAGCAACAACAACAGCCTCATGTACTCATTGCCAACCAAGTTATATTATCATTAAAAAGAGTATAAAACATTTAAAATAATTAAAAATAAAATTAAACAATTTTAGTAAAGCAACGACTTTTATATAAATATTACACAAAATGTACTAAATAATTTTACGCAGCGACCTCTGAACAGTAATCAAATTTATAAACGAGGTAGACCGTTCGCGGTCCAGCTTTTGCCCACCATGATGTAATTAAAAAGTAAAATGTCAAAGAACGACCTAATAAAATTGCTGAAAATGTTAACAGACCTATTTCGTTGGCTTTTTACATGTTTAAGGTCAAAGCACACTGATCGACTCGGAATGGGATTTACAAAGTATCAACTCTAGTATCATTCAGTTTTCTTTTTAAAGGTAATAATAATAATATCTTGGGACAACTCACACAAAGCTATCTGATCCCAAACAAAAGCAGAGCTTATACTATGGACACCCGACAACCGATAAACATACTTATATATTTCTAAATACAGACATAATAATAATAATAAACGTTTATTTGCGTTAAAACATGGTATAAAATGGTGTTACAAAATTGTAGTATTACGTACATGTTTTCGCTGTAACAATCACAGCATGCAAAAATTTCAGTTTTAATTTCTTAACTTACTCGTAACAAAATATATCATTATTTTCATTTATAAATTCTTTAATGCTATAGAAATTACAATCAGTAAGCCATTTGTAAAGTTTTATCTTAAACAATCTTATGTCTAAATCTTTTAAGGTGCTAGGTATCTTATTAAAGACATGTATGCACATTGCCAAGCAGCTTTTATTATATTTAGTTAGTCTCGGGAAATCTGTGAGTACTAACCTATGTGGGTCTCGTCTGTTCCGAGGGTTTATTTCGTCTGCTGTTTTAAATAATTTCTTATTCTTCTTAACAAACATACATATTTCATAAACATAGAGAGCAGGTAAAGGTAACAGACCAAGTTTCTTGAATACTGACTGACAAGATTCATCAGGTTTTAGTCCGCAGATCGAACGGATGCATTTTTTTGGGCAATAAATGCTCTATTCATGTCGGTGCTGTTACCCCAAAAAATAAGACCGTAGCGTAATATGGATTCAATGTAGGCGCGGTAAGATGTCAGTGCAGTTTTTAAGTTAGTTACATTTTTAATTTGTTTCAGTGCATACACAAATTTATTTATTTTATTGCTAACAGTATCTACGTGTGCTTTCCAATTAATATGTTCGTCTATTACTACGCCTAAAAATTTTGTCTGGGTTACCTCATTAATTTTATTTATATTGAGTGCGGTGTTATTTTTATTATTAAAAGATTTATTAAAATGAATATAAACTGATTTTTCTAGATTTATTTTTAAATGGTTACTATCAAGCCAAAGCAATAATTTGTCTATTGTGTTATTTACATCACTTTCATTCATACTAAGATAAATAACACCCAGGCACAGAATAAACCATCGTGCTTGTCACACAAAGTTATATCCTGGGTGGGGATCGACTTGCGTAGCAGTCGGATACACTTCTACCGCGCCACAGAGGCAGTCGAAACTTATATGAAACTTCCTACTGCAATGCACACTAATCGGATTCGTAACGTAATCGCCTTGCCTCGAAACAAGCTCACGAACCGTTTACGGCTAGGCGATACGGCGTCGTTTTCTTTCCGAGTTGATAAGTGTGCTTTGGACCTTTACTCGTCTATTTTTACGCGAACACTGACGTCAAGTTTTATTATTACCTAAAAGCTGTGCCTGATGGTAAACAATTACAGAAGGCTATGGGTGTTATTAACCCAGATGGATTGCTACTTATTCTTATTTTAAAGTTGATGGCAACTAGGGCGATTTTCACCCAAATTCTGTCTGGTATTTATTGTACACTTTATCTGCACAAAGACTGAGAACAAAAATGTTTTTATCACTCTCCTGTCCGTACTTAAACCGCAGAATGTGGTCTAAAAATTTTTTTTATCGCTTTGTTTTTCTGTCTATTTGTTTGTTCCGGAACGACGGATTTTGACGGGATTTTCACTGTCAGAGAGCTGAAAATGTAAGGAGTAACATAGGCTACTTCTTATAATGCTAACGTTTATAGGGAGAGAGCAGCAACTTCACACGGACGAATTCGCGGGCACAGCTAGTTATAATTATAATGTTTGTAAATTCTCGTGTGGGAGTCCCGAGTGTGGGAGTTTCAATAATATATTTCTACAAATTTAAAGATAACTAAACCGTTTGTGACATAACTATCTAAGTATTATTTATTTATGGTAGGTGGATAAGTACACTGATTCTCGATACTAAAGTAAACATTAGGTATGGCTTACATTGTTCACCACAACAATAAGAGTTCAACCAAGAGCTTGAACCTTTGACCTTTGTTTTGTTTAGTCAACGCCTCGGGCGGTATTATTGGTTACGATTGTAAATAAACACAAACACAATGTCCAACCACTGAAAACTTTAAATCACGTCGGAAAATCAGAATGGTACCTATTAGGGCATAGCTTACCGTCGACGGAGCCTGAATCAAAACTTGTTGGGGGCCTCTCAGCCTCTGTGAGTGCTTCGGCACAAATCAGCTATCATATCTCAATATTCCCATATGACACAGCACATTCTTAAGCTTTAAAATCAGGTAGGTATGTTTAATTTATGTCCGCCGTGTAGTAATTTTTCAATTGTAGGTAAACATCCCAATGTCCTTTGTCAACTTCAAAGCTAGATAAAAATTATGATAAATTATGATGAGTACAATTATTGCATTTTTGGAAGGTAGAAAAATTTGAAATCCCCGTAAGCCAAACCGGGGCCGGAATGGAACCTCCTATCTGGACTATGTTACTTGACCTCAATTTTTTCTATCCTTTCATACTCGCGAGTTGAGCCCTCGCATGCACCGTCTAGCCGGTAGTTAAAGAACTAACACGGCTTTTGTTATTAAAGATGCGTACACAAATTTAGATAAAAATTATAATAAAAAATAAATTTTATTCCATTTTTTTAGTCATTAACATGAACAATTCAATAACTATAAAACAAAAACTTTATTTCCAATCACTATTTAAATTTCATGTAAAGTTGACAACACTTCTTGTCATATTTTTTCACATAAATAATGATCATATCAACCCATAGTACATAATTCCTTTCTTTCTTCTTCACTATTTTTGCCGCCCACAGTGCATTGTTTACCTCAATGTGACGCGCAGCAAATTGCTCTAACTGTCGCAGCTGTCGCTACCATTTGCCACGACAATAGCTACGGCGTGTAGGCCTACTGTCTTTTTCTACAACAAAATCCATGTATTTTCGTTTTCTTAAATTTATTGAGTTGATTGTAATTATTTTTTGAATAAGCACAAGAAGTCCAAACCCATTGACGCTTTTTAGACACGAGTTGCTGACTCTGTATATCACCACCTCATTTTTAATCGAAACTTCGTTTTCATTGAATTGGAGTAGGCCGCCTGTAGATGATAGTAAAACGTGCTCTTGTACTACAAGCAGTAAAGCTAGGCCTTAAAACAACCGTAGCGATGCTCATTTTTCTGTCTATCAGGTCTGTTAGTCTTTTATTACCCACTCTCTGAAAAGCCACATATTCCTATCTATAGTCCGCATGACAGGTTGACATGGTACTTATTTTAAATTTTAAACCTACGTATTTATTTAAAAAAAACAAGACTGTCGGACCAAAAGCAATTCATGTGCAAAGTGTGTATGTGTATGTTTAATAATTTTAAAATTCGGGTTTACTTATATAAACCTAAGAGAAAGACCAGTCCAACTTAGCATTACCTACCTAATTGAGATGTCTAAATATGTAGCGAATTATGACACACATACGGCTGAGCATTTACCTACCTAAGTAATTGAAAAAGTTCCAAACTTTTCCGCTACAAAGTTGTTTCTCTGCCAAATTTTCTCATAATATGTATATCATTTTCCAAAATGGTTGCATTTACGCAAGCATTATGCGTAAGTGATGAGATTGTCTTAAGTTTACCTAGTTAATGACATCGCGTAAATTCGGGCCCGTAACGAGCTGGCTCGGGAAACTTCGCGGTTAATAAATTCCTGCCGAAATAGCTGAGAAAGGTGCTTCAGCATTAGCCACTCAACTCCAAATGCGAACTCGTGCCTCCATTTATAAGCCAACGCAATTCGATGTTTGCTTCAAAAAGCTAATTTACTTAGGTAAGCCGTACCGTACCCATTAGCGAGCTAAAACTATAATCAGTTACAGTAAGGTCCTTCTGATGTACCCAGTAGGCTCAAGTTCATCAAGCATCGCCTATAACAAATAGTTTTTTTTTTTTTATTATTATTAATGGTTCACAAATCGGACAATACAGTAAACTTCTTAAATAAAGTACACTTAAACTATACAATACTGTGTGTCCTAAAAATAGTGAACACGACATGCATTTCGGTACAGACATAACTTATCCCTAAAGATTATAAGTATTTGAATACACAACAACAAAAATAAAAATAGTTAAAATTAAGAACAAAGGTAATAATAATAAAATGTGGATGGTATTGGTAGACTTTAGACAAAGGTTTCAAATTTATTCCTAATATATTTTTTAGTAGAAGCTAAGCTGTAACAAAAAATATCAATATGTTCCCTAACTCCGTTATAGCCTGAGAGCATTCTGTAATAGTTAAACTGCAGTTTAAATAAAATTTTCTCCAAAATGATTTTTAAACTTCCGTTAACTCTCGGCGAGCGCGTGTCTTATTCATAACACGTTATTAAAGGTATTTTAACTATTGAATGCTTTGTTTCCTTCTAGAGAAATATAAAGGGGTTAGTATTAATCCGAACGCATGCCGTTCGCATTCGTAAACCGTACACACCACCTATCATTTTTTGAATAGTACTTACCTACGCAGTTCACATGCAATGCGCAGTTCACATTTTTTTTTATATGACAGAAGGCAATAAAATAAGCCGCTCACCTCTCTTTGCTCGCCATTAATAGTAAGCGATTACCGCTGCCCTGAAACCGTAGGAAATAGTAGAAAAGAGTAGGTCCTTTTTTAAAAAAATAATATCAATGAGGGATTGTGGTCCTACATTACTAGCAATTCTGTAAACCACTCCCACTAAGCTCTATGGCTTGTGTTAGGAGAGGGTTCAGTTCAAGGATTCGAACCCACGACCTCACGATTGCGAGACCGATGCCTTAGCCATTAGGCTACCGCCGCTTCTTTGCCGGTTTTTTTTCTTGAGTCCGTTTGGAAATACATCTGGCTATAATTTATTTTACAAGATGGCTGTGCGTGTCAGAAAATGGAAAATGAATTTAAAATGCACATTTATGACGTAGAGGTCGAAAATGGCGGCAGTGACATAATGTGACCAATGGTTATTCTTTAGTAGGTATCCCATTTTCATCTGACCTATATGTAGCTATATTGACACAAAAAAAAAAGTTTAGTTTCAATCTTCTCTGCCAGCTTTACGCTGAGCCTTAAAGTTAGGGATGCTTCACAGTAAGCGGATCGGCACGTTCGTTTGGTATTTTCCGAACCGAAAATGCCGACCCGAAACATGTACTAGTTATACATTTTTAGGTTTCATTAATAAGTGTTTTATCGCCCGGCTGTGCCGATTGATACTGGCCGACTGGCCCGGCGGTCCGCTTATATGCTCTCAACTCTTTTTGCCGTAGAGCAAGGAGTTACAAAGCGACGGTAATGAGCCAATCTATCTTTTGTACGTCCATCTGTGAAACTCCTTTCAAATTTCAAGCCCACTATACACATTATTTTTTTATTGCTAAGTAAAAATCCCTGAACTAAACATGTGAAGCCGTAAATGCCGGCAGAAATGAATTATCTAATTAGGTACCTAATTAGATAAAATTGGTTAATGCCTATATTAATAATTATAATTTACTTATTAAGTGATTTTTACATTTTGAATTCTATTGGATAAAATGGAACAAAGTTATTAAAAGAAGGCGTTTGTAACAATATAGGTAGGTATAAATATAGGTACAGGTATTATAATATAATTACGTTATTAGATACCTATATAAGTAATACCTACCTACTTCTGTATGAATATTAAAATATACATATACAGGGTGATTTTAAAAATTAGTCGAAAAATTGACAGGGGAGATTCAGCACCTGTAATTCACATTGAAACATTGACAACTAAAATTGTAAAAAAAAATCATCTATCTATTATGTCAAATTAACAGTTTTTTATTTTATTTTTGTTTTGCATTTTGAAGAAAACAAACAGTTCACGAATCTTAAATACAACTTTGTTAATAACTGAGAACCATATAAAATTACGCACGCACTAAAAACTATACATGGTACTTTTAACTAAAACACGGTTTTAAACTTTCTTCTTTTTCTCTCTGTCTGTTTGTTCTGGGTAATCTCCAAAATGGCTGGACGGATTTTGACCGGAATTTCACTGTCAGACAGCTGATAATGTAAGGAGTAACTTAGGCTTTTATTAACTCGAGGGAGTAAGCAGCACTGCAACTTCACGAGGACGAAGTCACGGGCACAGCTAGTAAAGAATATAATTTTCGGTTCAGGCGGTAGCTTAATATGTGGTACCAAATGATGGACAATGCCATTATCATTTGGTATTAAAAGCGCAGTGTCAACTTAGCAAGTTAATAATAGAATGCAGGGGGGTACACTTGACTATAACAAAAATTAACACTTTACAGCTATATATTACATAATAATTGGATCCCTCAATCGAAAAAGAAAATAAAATAAAAAAACCCGCCTGCACAAAAAAGATATAAACAAGATCCCCTACATCATAATATAATTTTATGCAGTCGGAGGCATTAATGAATCTCAACGAACTTAGTAAAGTGCCTCCGACTGCATGAAAATATCACGATAGTACCCAATAGTAAGAAAAAAAAAAATTTAAGTATTTCTTTTACAACTTTGTCAGCAAAACTAATATGTTACATACCAAATTACAGCTTTCTAGTCCAAATCTTGTTCACTTGTGGTGAGAAATGTAATCGTTTACTTATTTTCAATAATAACCTTGGATTACGTAAGTACTATGTGATACAATAAGCATTATACTGCGCCGATACATAAGACAACTTTATTGGCTTATATTTTTAACACTGCAATTTTTTTTTAATGATTTCTTAAAGTAAAAATCTTGTTAGGGTGTCTGAGCTTTGCACGTTAGAAGTTAGAACATATGTAAGAAAAGTAGAGAGAGAAAAATTTAAATAAAGAAATTAGGTACTATTGAAATATTGTTTTTAATTATTGAAAATTTTAATTGCAAATATTTAATTAGACTTTTTTCTAGTATCTTCAATACTTGACTCTTTTGTTAACACTAGTATCCCTACAGTGATTTTGTTTAACCAAATCGAATCGTTTTTTACCCGACTGCAAGGCTGTTTTTTCGAATACTGCAATATGGGTGTCAAATAAAAGAGCGTATACATACTACATCATACTTTTTTGCAATGCTATGACGAGCATTTCAACAAAATGTATAACATGATTATGACTGTAATACTAAAAAAGTTAGTTAGCGACCATTTTTATTTCAATGTTCAATACTTGGTAATAGTTGTGATAAAAGTTAGTGTTACATACTACAACCACAAAAAATAAATTTATATAATCAAAAAACCCGACTGCACAAAAAAGATGGAAACAAGATGGGGTCCAGGCGGATTTTTCATAAATAATATCATACAGCCGGAGGCTCTTTACTGGATTCATAGAGATTCATTAATGCCTCCGACTGCATCATATTATATACTAGCTAACCCGCGAAACTTCGTGTGCGTAAATTTTCCCCGTTTTTGCAACATTTCTTAATGCTACTCCGCTCCTTATTTCTCCACTATTTAATGGCTGTTATTATACGTATATAAACCGCATCAAAATCCGTTGCGTAGTTTTAAAGATTGAAGCATACAAGGGGATACAGGTACAGAGAAAGCGACTTTGTTTTATACTATGTAGTGATGAAGGGGATCTTGTTTCCATCTTTTTTGTGTTTTTTGATTTTTTATTTAAATACTACCTTTTATGACCTACCTACCGACATATAATCCTCATATTTAGTTTTATTCCGTCACCCATAGATTTCTTAAAACATCGACTATGCGAGCTTTTCCCTTATAATAATAACGCCTAGAAACCTAGTACGCGCACACAAAGTGAAGTGAATCAGACTGAGCCACAAATGGCTCAGTCGATCGAGCGACTTGTCAGTGCGCGAGATCGTGTCGACGTCGGAACGTTTCCCACAATTTTATTTTAAAATGACGGTTTGTGCGGTCAAAGGTTGTCTTGTCACAACCAATCTGGAAAACAAAATAAGAATTGTAATGTGTAGGTACACTAAGTTTCTTACATTAGAAATCAAACATTAAAGACATAATCGTAATCGTGTTGATCTGGTAAATTTAAAAAAAGTTATTTTTCAAATCTCCAGCTCGAAAACGGTGCGTTTCTTTTGACTTAATAATACTTTTATTTTAATTATTTTTACTTCAACATTTTTCAAATATCGACTAAGCTGTATGTATGAGCCCGTTGCCTAGACTTGTCGTAAAGAATGCATATTGAAATAAACATATTTAATTCTTTATTTGTTTTTAACTATTTCCCATAACTGTATTCAAAAATGTCGTGTGATACACGTGTGTTTGCTAAAACCTACTTCACACCCTTGTATCACAAGTACTATTTATATACTTACCATAATCTGAGGCATTTACCGAGTTAAAACTCGAACACAGTTAGTCCCATAGATGGGTATGTCAAAAAGCCAAAAAAAAGTAAATTCGTTCTATTCGATGACGTCGTCACACACAGACGCAAAAAAAGCTTGTTTCTAAAAAAGTATTTTTAACTTAGAGCTTATATGGGTTACGGAATCCTAATAAGTTCTAAGTTAAAAATACTTTTACAAAAAAAGGCACCGGCCCAAAGGGTGCCGGCAGAATGTGTGTGTGACAAAAATGGCGCTTTGTTCATAGTGGTCTCTGATAAGTCTTAGTGGTATCTCTTTGTGCTTGGGCAGAACACAATGATCTGGTGCTTATGCCAGATGTTTTTAAATTATTTGAATTTGAAATATTTCATTTATGCTTCCAGACAGACAAACACTCACAATACATAAAGAAGTAGACCCTAAGTTACCTAGCCTACTTTTGGGGAAATGTTTATTTACTGGCAATCTTTTTTGAATGGCTGTGTGCGTGTCAACAGCTGTAATCACATTTCGCTTACGCACACATAATTTCATTAGTTGCCTCAGTTTTAGGTGGAGCGCTTGTATGAAATTATCCTTCTAGGCGTTATTATTCTAAGGTTTTGGCTAACGACGTGTGTTTCCAATACATTAATATTAAGTTTTTGAAATCAAAACTTTTTGTGTTAAGTGAATGATGCCCATAGTATAAAAAAAAATATCCACATATCGTTTGGTATATTTGCGGTCAATTTATTGATTAAAGTCAGTGTAACTTATAGACCAAATTTTAAAAATTGATATTGTTATTGCTTTGACTTTTTAGTTCATAAATCTGCACCAAATTGAACGCCTTATGTTTATTATACACTGTGTGTTAGTTCATTAACATCACCAGTTCCAATGACATGGACTGTGCCAAAAGAGCACATAGATTTAGATTGTTACATCTGCCAATCTGCCAATCCTGCCGTGTGGTGCCGGCTTAAGAATAGTACCACCCCATCTCTTCCCATGGGTGTCGTCAAGGCGACTAAGGGATTTCACCCCGGAGGACGGGCAGCAGCGTCCTCTGCGTACTTAAAGCCTTACTGCGATCGCCAACCCGCTCGCCAAGCGTGGCGATTATGGCAATTACCCCCAGGATCTACATACTAGTAGGTTCTACTGGGGAGACCCGTGCCCAGCAGTGGGCCATCATATGGGTTGATATGTATGTATGTATCTGCCAATCATCAAAAAACCGCGTTATTCACAAATATCACAATCTATACAAAATCATTACACATCAAAATCAGACATAAGAAAAACTACGTCAAAAATGGAGGTAGTTTTTGATAGGCAATGTGACTTGTAAGGGTATATTTGTACGGTCTCAGATGAGAGATATACCTACCTGTCTATTGGCTAACGAACAGTTTGAAAAAACATGTACCTACTCCGATTAAAAAATCCGCTTAGGTATGTGAAAAAAAACTATTTGTTTTGAAGGAGCACGTTTATTTAATAAATTACCTATTAAGAGCATACAATCCTTCACATTGTTCAAAAAGAATCTAAAATACCATGTCTTGAGAGATTTCTCGCGATTAGATTAATTAAAGTGTGGGTAGATAAAAAAACATTCATATTTTACGAAAACATTCGCTGTATCAAAATGTATACCTATCTAAATTTCTCAATGTAAGCGGAATGTAATTCTTTTTTGAGAAACAAAGTCTTAAACTGTAACCATTTAGCTGGCAGGGGGGGGATACTTGACTCTAACAAATATTGATATTACACAAACGGATCCCTAAATCTAAAAATGGTCTTACCAATCCCTAAATGTTTATCAAAGACCAAGACGTTACACGATGGGGTAGATAAGAAAAAAAAAACATCCTCACATAACATTTATGAGAGGTACCGTAAAAAAAATGTTTTTCAAGATTTTATTCTTTCACTTTGTCAGCGTAAGTAATATGTGTTCATGCACAATTACATCCTTCTAGCACTAACAGTCTCTGAGCAAAGCTGTGGACGGACGGACGGACGGCCATGGCGAAACTGTAAGGGTTCCGTTTTGCCATTTTGGCTACGGAAACCTAAAAACGATGCCTAAACAAGTGGAGTCCATGATAGCTGACTACTAGAGGCAAACAGTTTTCAGAGGTAACTCGATACAGAAACATAGGTATCTTGTTGGACACTGTTCTTTGTACCTGCAATATTATGTAACTATAATTCAAAGGGAAAACGAAAAGAATAGTGTTCTAAGGACCCTTCGCCACTGCTGATTTCTTTTAGGATTTTCGGGAATATTTAGTTTTAAGTAAGTACACCCCGTCTAACTGTAGAGACGGGGTGTACTTACTTAAAACTAAATATTCCCGAAAATCCTTAATAGGTATAATCCTGAAAATAAATAAAATTCAGTTCATTCTATACCCACCATTTTTTTTTTTTTTATTTGCAAGAAGAAATTATGCCTAGATACCTACGAACTAAGTTCTTATTTTTGTAAAAATAAAAATATACATAATCAAAACTATTAGATTCCTTTATATATATTTTTCTTGCAATATTTTACATTAGTACCTACACAGTACACTATTTGGTTTAGAAATGTTTTTAAAACAAATTATTCAAGGCTGCAGAACCCTACACTGAGCATGGTCCGACATGCTCTTGCCTGTTATTTTATTCCTGATTATTAATATTATACAGTGGACCCGCGTTAATCCGACAAACGTTTTGCAGGACGTTGTCGGACTATCGAATTTGTTGGATTATAGAGTACTGCAATAGACCCCTTTTATTCCGGATTTTTTTGAAAGAGAGTACCTTCTAATTCGACAAATAACAAACCCATGTATGACAATGTACAGTGACAGCCATGGTCCGGATAACCGGGGGTCTACTGTATATAATTTATTATTAACAAGTTATAAAATGTTTTTAATTATTTACATATAAGCTCGTCTTATCTATTTTAGCGCATTGCTTTAATAATCGTTTTCAAAAAGTGGATGAGACAATCTCGAGGAAATCCTCCAGATTATCTATGAATACATTTGGAAAAAAAAATCTTAGTTTATTTAAATATTAAGCATGCTTATGATTTTTTCTTCACATGACTAAATAAAATATAATTTAAACTTAGATACCACAATTACTATATTTTGAACTTAATTTATTAATCTATATAATTTCATAAATTTATTAGATTACCTACAATATACCTAATAAAATGCAATTCAATAACGTGGCGGAGTACCAATCTTAAACCTGTTGAAAATTAAATTTCCGAGCTTTCATTCCAGATTCATTTCACGAAATAGTAGGATATTTTTTATTGTAATGGCACCACTGAGCAAAATGGCGCGCTCTTTTGTTATCTATGGCTAAAACATCTGATGGAGGCTTTTTACCCCTCAAAAAGTACGTCCATTTGACCTTACTTTTTGACAGTTCTTTGCTTCAATTTTTGATGCCGGATTAGGAATCTAGACATAATTTAATCAAAGTTTTAGGTATATTTTTTTGATTGCTACATTTTTTTACTTCTTTGTAGGTTATCGTGATTTCATTATGAAATGATGACCTTATGCAAGAAATAAGTTTAATTTACTGTCTTTCAAAGCTATGTGATGAAAATTATACCTACTACACAGTAGGTATAATTTTCATCACATAGCGCGTTACCTGCATTCAGTATATAAACAAACTAACAAACATTGTAAAACTGATAATTTTAAAGGAGTGGTCGTGAGTTTTTATTGCCTTATCCTTTTCTCCAGCTTCGTTGCATAATGTTTTGCCATTACGTACACATATAGAATCATTCTATTTTCTATCTAGATATAAAAACTGTAATATGTTCATTTCGATAGGTATCTACATTGGAATGACTTTGACATTTGACAACACTACGTAAAGGATAGCAACATCTAACATAGACCAACGTCGGTCCCAACGCCACTCGCCCAACGTGTGGATCTAGATTATCGCTCGTCCCAGTGTCGGCGCCAATGCTATTTTCTAGATCCACTGTCCACACTTTGGACAAGTGGCGTTAGGACCGACGCGACGTTGGGGTCAACGTTTGGAGCCGGTGTAAAACAATTGACATGCCAATGACGTCACGAGCGATATGACAAGGAGAAAAATAGTTATCTGTCTTCTTCTAAAACAATTGCCACACAATTTTTTTTTCTTTTTGGTTTCTTTATCTGCGATCAGTTTATAACTTTATGCGGATGTCTTTAGAGCCCCTATTCTAGTTTAAGTGTGTTCTCCAGCGAGGGCATCTACTTATAGCGAACATTTGTTGCTGCGGTCAAAGGCTGCGGTCAGAAAAAAATATTGTATTGCCACACTATTAATCGCTAAATCTATCTTCTTTCAAAATGACTGAACAATTTATTTCCAAAAATTGAAGTGTCCGTTTGTGAGCTCAGAATAACAGCTTCTTACTAAATGCATATAAAAGTATATACGATAGGTACACAAATAACCAATTTATACATTTATGTAATCTAAGTGAATAAAGTACTTTGACTTTAACTTCACCGCGTCATCACGTGAACGAAGTCACGGGCACAGTTAGTAGTATCTAAAAATAAGTTTGAGAAGCCCTGAACTAGTAGAATATAATTCTTCAGGGAATCATACTTACCATCAGAACAAAATATAAGAAACAAAGTAAATGAACACAAGTTTAAACAAGTTCATCTGTTGTAACAACTCTATGTAGAGTCTCCATACATCTTGTTAGCGCACGTAGCTACCACAAATTGGTTTTCTTCAAGAACAACAAACTCGTCTTGATTCGTTTTTTCACTGACATCGGCGTGAAGCTTATTCTTGGTGTGATACACTTGTCTCGTCAGGTCACAGGCGTAAATATAGAGAGGGTTTTGTAATTTTTGGTTGATTTATTTATGGTTATGGATTAGCTAATCTACGTGCCTTTTGGGCTCGGCCGACGCAAGCAACAATAGAGTTTTGGTAACTTCTTAGCAAACATCTTAACATTTTGCATCTCTTATGTACCGTTTTACCGCCTTTTCTTTTTTCATACTTGCTGTTATACATTATTATATACATGTAACTGTACCAGAATCTCTAGTAACAATTGTTTTTTATTATGATTTTTATATGGCAACTAGCTGACCCGCCACATTCGTTTGCATCAATTTTCCCCGTTTTGGTAACATTTTTGATTGATACTCCGCTCCTATTAGTAATAGCGTGATGTTATGTAGCCTATATCTTTCCTCGACAAATGGGCTATCCATAACTAAAATATTTTTTTCAATTCGATCAAGTAGTTTCTGAGATTCAAACAAACAAACTCTTCAGCTTGTTCCTACTTCATAGAACTCTCTCTTTATTTTGTGTAATAACTTATCGTTGTACAGTGCCTACCCGTGGAAACTACAGGAAGGTTTATCACATTATTATTGGAGCTATAGTAATTTGAGCGGTGCCACTGCGGTGTCCTGCATATAAAAATACTAGCTGACCCGCACAACTTCGTCTGCATGAATTTTTCCCGTTTTTGCAACATTTTTCATTGCTGATCCGCTCCTATTAGTCGTAGCGTGATGTTATATAGCCTATAGCCTTCCTCGATAAATGGACTACCCAACAGTAAAATATATTTTTTAATTCGAACCAGTAGTTTTTAAGATTATCGCTTTCAAACAAACAAATAAACATTCAGTTTTATAATATTAGTATGGACTACCTGACCCGCGCAACTTTTTCATTGCTGCTCCGCTCCTATTGGTAATAGCGTGATGTTATATAGCCTATATCTTTCCTCGACAAATGGGCTATCCATAACTAAAATATTTTTTTCCATTCGAACAAGTACTTTCTGAGATTCAAATAATACAAATACAAATAAATTTTATTCGCAGTAAATAGGGTATACATAAACAGGTGTTGAAGTATAATAATGTTAGTTCAAGCCTATTTAACTATTGACAATAGCATGCAAATCAGTATATTATTATTAAGTAATTAATTACATTAGTATATCTCTAATAACATTACAATACATTAATATGTTGATAGACACATTATAGATTTTCTTAATATTGCATATAAAAAACAATATATATATATTTATTTTTAATGGATTAAATTCAATATTATTAATTAATGGAAAAAATTAATATTATTAATTACATTAGCTAAACTCCAATCAAATAACAATACATACATTAATAGACACATTATATCTCTACGCACATTATTTAAAATTTAGAAATTCTTTAATGGAATAAAATGTTTTTTCTAAGAGCCATTTTTTTAATAAATTGGTAAACCGGCTCATAAACATCACATCATAAACAAACTCTTCAGCTTGTTCCTACTGCGATTATGACCTTTGATAGTTTTTAGTTGAAACGTGTATTCTTAAATATCTATACTTATATTATAAAGCTGAAGAGTTTGTTTGAACGCGATTTTAGAGGTGGTCAATTTTGTGAGGTTATGGCTCAGTCTTGTTCTCTACGTCAATGCCTATTTTTCATCAGATTCTGGTACAACTACTTATACGCCTAGGTACTTATATGTATGTAAGTAAATAGGTAGGAACCAGTATCGTAACCAGTAAAATTGGATAATATATTTTCTGTTCTAATAATGGCACAGAAATAAACACAAATTAAGTAGGAAAAAAATGTACAAACATTTCCATACATTCTAAGAAAATCATAACAGGTCGTACCTACCTATCTACTTACTTGTTATGATACGTTCCAAATAATGATGTGCTATTTACGTATAATTTATTAATAGATATTAACCACAGAAGGGAAGCTTCATAGAACTCTCTCTTTATTTTGTGGAATAACTTAACGTTATACAGTGCCTACCCATGTAAACTACAAGAAGGTTTATCACATTATTTTTGGAGCTATGGTTATTTTAAATATGGCTTTTGTAAAAGCCGAACTAGCAGTGCCGCTGCGGTATCCTGCATATAAAAATACTAGCAGTTTCCCGCGGTGTTACCCGCGGTTTATTAGCCTATGTGTTAATCCAGGGTTTCAGCTAACTCCATACCAAATTTTATTAAAATCGCTCCAGCCGTTTAGACGTGAAGAAGTAACAAACATACACACTCACATACTCACAAACTTTCGCCTTTATAATATTACTAGCTGTGCCCCGCGGTGTTACCCGCGGTTTATAAGCCTATGTGTTAATCCAGGGTGTCAGCTAACTCCATACCAAATTTTATTAAAATCGCTCCAGCCGCTTAAACGTGATGAAGTAACAAACATACAAACTCACATACTCACAAACTTTCGCCTTTATAATATTAGTGTGATTAGTGTGACTAGCTGACCCGCACAACTTCGTCTGCATGAATTTTACTCGTTTTTGCTCCTATTAGTCGTAGCGTGATGTTATATAGCCTTCCTCGATAGATTGGCTATTCAACAGTGAAAGAATTTTTCAATTCGGATCAGTAGTTCCTGAGATTACCGCGTTCAAACAAACAACTTCAGCTTTACAATATTAGTATAGATGTATGCCACACGGACCGGCACGGTGCCTCGCGGCTCGCGCCGTGTGATTCGGCTCTAAGGCACTTGACTCACCGCCGGCGAGTAGCGAATAACTATCAACTATTTAATCGTTCAAGGTACGTGCAATATATTTAGGTATATTGTAGATCCTGTCAATAAATTGCGTGAATTATTTTTGGTTGCTTTTAAACCCCCCCTCCCCCGTCCCTCCATCTGATAAGATTTGGCTTGACCCCTTAAACCATCACACACGTGATACTTCACATTAACTCAAAACTGGTGAAAAAAATCTTTGTACCTACGTCCTCAATATTGCCACCCTTCATTTTTGATGTTCTGCTCATTTGACATTATTGTGTCAGATACGCTTCATAATGGACGTAGACTATGAAGTGTTAACGATCAGCGATCAACTATAAACAAAAGATAAATACAGATATTAAATCCGTCTATCTTTTTACATGGGATCCACATACGTTATGTAAGTTTCTAGAGCGATAAAATGGTTGATAGCTGCTCGCTTTCTCACCGTTGGTGGGGCAAGTGCCTTATGCGAAGTAGCTAACTGAACCTACAAGTAAAGGGAACAGAAAATACAATATTCCCAAAATAACATCACGATGATTTGTCAAATTCGCACCTTGCCTAACGGGCCGGTTCTTGACCCCACAGCGAATGACTTTCGACGCCTATCAATTAATTTTACTTACTTTGATAAATGATCACAATCCAACTTATATAATTGGGTATAACCGCAGGTACCTCTTACAGTCACCTGTGAGTTCACAGGAAACCGGGTTCCCTTGTTATAAACCTTAACGCAGCTTGCAAACCAAATAGCTACCTACTGAAGTTAGTTTAGCCTATCTCACATGATATCCAAAGTAGATAAGAATCTCTATTTTTCGTAATATAGTGACCGATATCTAAGAAATAGAAAATTATCTCAACTATGCGAGCTAAGCTAAACGACTTAGCTCTACTTACTTACTTACTTAAACGTACCTATATTTAAAAGAACTACGAGATGATTTATGTGCCACTTATGTAGAGACTGCAGCAGATTCCCATTATTAAATATGAAAGACTTTCGAAAACTTCAAACAGCCATTAGTGCCGCTTTCGCGAAATACAGTTTGCTATAATAGGAGGTAGATAAAGTATAAAAAGTTGCGAAAACCGAATCTGACAAGCGGCGGGGAGAGATAAGCTCTACCTCAGAAGTAATTCTTTTAAGAACTTACTGATGTCTCCATTGAGGGCGTGGGTTGGTTTTATTGAAAATTCAGACGCTCCTTCAAATCTAATTTGCATGGAGAGCGACTACTGAGATTTCGATGGCAATGGAAGATTGTTTATTTGTATTGTATCTGTATTGTGCTCGCTTCAATGATTTTTCCAGAACGAGGAATAGAACATGGAGTTTTAAATAAATTGATTACCTACCTATCTACCTAGTTCTGCACGATCGCGTAAAGAATCAAGTTTTGCTAGTTACCTACTTATAGAACATGACGTAAGTAAGTAAACATGGGTATAAACCTACTTTTAAAACAGCCATAAAACTTTTGCTATTGTCTTTTTGCCAAGATTATCTAGATCATCTAGGTTTCCCAAAATATGGATTCTTATGAAATGTTTGCATTGAAAACTCAGCGCTATAGAAGAGGTAAGGAAGGTGACGCCCTTAGAAGGCGGCAAGCAGAACAACCGCCCGGGGTATTGCTTTTTTTATTAAAAAGATAACTGTTAACCCCTTCAGCTTAGCTAAATTGCTTGTATTAGGAGGAGGTTCCGTAGTATAAAGGGGATTCAAACCCGCGGCCACACCATTGCAACTTCGACTGGCGATGGTGTGACGCCTGAGCGGTGCTGCTGCCGTGTCCTGCAGATGAAAATCTATGGTATGCCACACGGAGCGGCGCGGGGCCGCGCGGCACCATGCCGCTCGCACGCTGGACGTGGCGGGGAGGGTGTAAGCGCAGCGGTGCCGGAGAGGTACTGCAGTTGTTTGCGCAGCAGAAGAAAGGGTGTATATTATTAACAGACTGTACGACCAACACTCCGCTGCATTGCCGCGACGGCGCAGTGTGAGCTTGCGCAACGAATTATTTGCGGAGAGGTCCCAATTCGCGCCGTGTAGTTCGGCTTTTAAACTTGTTTAACTGTATCTATAATTATTACAAAATTTAATTAGGTACCTACTTACTTATATTTGCAAAGAACAAAGGTCTCGGAAAGATCTGCCGGTTTGATGCTTTGCAAAGATCTGGCGGCTTGAGGCCTCTCAAAGATCAGCAACCCAGAGCCCCGCACCCGTTAAGGCCTCCACTCGCTAGTTTCTTTAACATAATATAAGAGAAGATTATTTACAAAAAAATTTGACCTTAGGAGATTTACCTATTATGAAATCTATTAATTTTAGGTACTGACCTCGCAAACAATACAAAGACACACGTCACCCTCCTTCCTATCTGAATAAACATTAACCGTCCCAAGTTTAGAGAACAACTGAACAGCCAACAGGGTTTCCGTTTACAAGTAATCAATCGGTATCGTAACTGACTGCATGGACAAAGGCCGATGTCGGTGGCTTTCACCCTACCGCCACGCAAATGTTTGTTTAATAGGTAATGTAAATTTACGTTAGGGTACCTACCCAACTCGTTGCTTTATGAAACACTATAAATTGAAAAGCTACGATCTCGTAGGCACGGTCTCGAAAGGTTTCCTACAATTGGTAGTTAAAATAGAACCTTGGTATTATACTGACGACGAGCGATATTTTCGTTGGCCTTATTTATTCCTACCTACCTACTTAATTAAATAGCATACGCGGATTTAGCGTTCGTCTTAGGTGTTTATCACTTACTAGCTGACCCGCGCAACTTCGTATGCGTCATTTTTTCCTGTTTTTGCAACATTTTTCATTGCTACTCTGCTCCTATTGGTTGTAGCGTGAAGTTATATAGCGATGATTTTCCTTTCATTTAACATATTGTTATTTATTAAGTAATACTAATGACCCCTTTGGATCGGTATTGTAAAAATACAGAATACCTAGTGCTGTTTTACATTTTGCGCGTTCGATTCCCGGTTCAAACTGACGATTTTATGATCTGTCAGACAATTAATCACATCAGAGAGCTATACAAAAGAGGAATACAACGATCAACATTGATTAAATAAACGTCTTGGGCCGCACACCAGAGCAGCACACAGCGAGCATACAACAAATGCTTTAGGCAGCAATTAATGCGCCCATACATCATCTACCTGCGCACATGCGAGACTAAATCATACGCACATGCGAGAAGCATTTTTGTCTCGGTCCATTTTGCTACGTGTTTGACAGCACGCGCGCCGAGCTAAAATAGTTTTATATTGCTTTTATTAAATAAATCGAACAAAATCCTGCTCTTTAAGACCATACATAGCAAGATTACAGTAACAAGAATCTAATCTTAATAGAAGAGTCACTGAATTAATATGGAGTAATATATACTAATACGTCATACCGTCGCTACAATTGTTAAAAAATTCAACGATTATAATACGGATCTGGATTAAGGATCCGGTACCTACTATATTTTCCTTCTATTTCTTCGTAGTAATTGTCACATAATTATGTCCTCTTAATGAGATGTATTGCGTAACTATTGCGATAAGCTCTCAGAGCAGCGCTCTAGTGAGCGCCTTTACGCCGCAAATGCTTCAAGATGCAATTGTAGGTAAGCAAATAATGTAACCTTTTGCTTGCTGCTTGCTTGCTACTCTGATGTGCTCTGGTATGTTTAGGTACCTACCGGAAAAAAGCAGAGTGCCTTATCTTTATTATTACCTACTAGCCAAATCCGGCCACCCCACCAAAGTCTCATCACAATCTGATCAATGGTTTCGAAACGCATAGAGGACATACTGCCTCGGTGGCGCGGTGGAAGTGTATCCGACTGCTACGCAAGAGGTCTTGGGTTCGATTCCCACACGGGACACCACTTTGTGTGATCCACAAATTGTTGTTCCGAGTCTGGGTGTCCGTGACTTGTATTTTTGTAAAGTCCCCCGCGACACAGGGCGTGTACACTACTGCGGAAGTGGTTATCTTAAAAAAAATGCAATATGTACAATGTTCCAGTGGATTCGAGAATAGTTTATAATGGTTACAATTAAACCCAATTCACATTAATAGAGGCGATAGGAAGTTCGCCGGGACAGCTAGTTTTTCTAGATGTATATTTTTTATTATTAAAAATATATTTGATTGGGTCTGGTAATACATATCTACTTTGACGACACGATCTGGGATTTTTATTTTTAAATTATTTATTTGCAAAATTTAAGATAAAAGAAATCCCAAGTTGGTCCAATATTTAAAAAAAAAAAAACTTTGGCAACTTTTCTTTTACATTATAATTTAGCATTTACTTCATTTCCGTTTCAGCAAATGATGAAATAATGTTTTTTTTACTCATTCAATTTGCCAAAAGGGCCTTTCCAAAATTCCCGGCTAGCGGGAGCCATCCCCACATCATCGCTGCTCCGTCGAACGCTTGAGTTGACTCACTGTTTGCTGTTGATAGATAATATTAGTTACATATTTCACATACGAAACTGAAGTTTTATGTCAAAGATGCTAATGAAATCTTTTTTAAGAAGACTAAATACAATTTTTAACTTACGTAAATTGAATACTAAAAAAATAGATAGCAACATTGAAAACTAAACGTATCTTCTTCTTCTTCTTCTTCGAGTTTATGGCAATCTAGCCGTTTTAACGGCTAATTTCTGCCAGTGTCAAGTATTTATGTGCTTATTACATGCACAAAGTCTCGTTCTTAGTCAATTAGCACGTATTCAAATCATTTTTTACAAGTTAAACTCGGAGCTGTAAAAATAATGGCCGGTTAGTTTGCCGCCATTTTTACAACTCCTAAACGTATTAATAGTGTCAAAAGTGTGTCATGGCTGTCAAAAGTGTCAACTGTCAATGTCTTTATTGTCAATTGTCATTTGTATTATTTTGTAATTGGATTTGGAAAAAAATAAAAAATACTTCCTTTCTCTTATTAAAAACAAATAAACATGCATTGTTTAATTCAAACAAGAATGCGAAAAAGATTTATAGCATGGCGTATTGATAACGGCTAAAACACAATTATGGGAGAATTATTGATGTATAGAATCTTTTCAGATGTCCGAATCCAGTTGATAGCTGGCACACATCATTAAGGATAGGAAGCCAAATTCTATTATTGAAGCAAGTAAGTGAGTGTGGATGTGAACAATCGTTTTGGATTCCATAAACGCTCTCTGTTGCTATCAGATTAAGTATAGTACTTTAGAAACTGCTAGGAATGTCATAAGTTTGACGAAATGTCTGAATACCTGTTTCATGCCCATCTAAACAGGTTGGTGACAGGTGAGTGCAATGATCCCACCTGCGACTTAGTAAATACCTCAAGAAAGACCTATATTGTCTATTATATTGTTATCTTCACCACTAATAAAGACTTTTAGGGTTCCGTAGCCAAAATGCCAAAGCGGAACCCTTATAGTTTCGTCATGTCCGTCTGACTGTCAATAGGTTGGCTCAGAGGCCCTTATTACTAGAATGCTGTAATATGGCATGAATATACAAAATAGTTACGCCAACAAAGTAAAATAAAACCTTTTTTTTTCGTTACCTCCCCTACTTGGAAATCTGATTTTTTTCTCACCTTGTGTGTAGTATCGTTTTTAAGGTAGGTATTTGAAAAATATTTGGGGTGGTGAATATTACTTATAAAATATTAAGCCTTAAAGTGCAAATTTTTATTAGAGTTAATTTTAAGTGTCCCCTCCCCCCTGACAGCTTAATTTTGGAGTTGTGGAAAAATTCAGGGTAGTAATATATATGTAAAATCAAATTAAAAGGAAAACTGTCACAGCAGACCAAATAAAAATTAACAAAGTTTTCCCACAAATTTCATTAAAAAAAATTAAAATTGTAAGTAGTATGAACAAAACAAAAGAAAACACACTTCTTATATGCTGGGCAGCTACGGAACCCTACATTCAGCATGGCCCAACATTCACTTGTCCGGTTTTGTCCATGTATAGACGAATCTATCCACAAATCATTTTTTTTCCTTATTACTTGTCAGTTAGATCTGCTTATGTTCCTAAGTAGGTAGTTAGTGCCTTTCTAAAAAATATTTTTTTTACAGCTTCAGTTAGAAGATATTAAGCCCAAAGTAGCTTGTTAATTAATTTGCACAAGAAAGAGCAAACCTGATACCAGCTTAGGAAATGCTAATGTGAAGAATATTCCACAAAGTTATAAAACAAAAAATGGTGAGTTATTACCTTGATATTACCTACTCTTTTTTTTATTAATTGATTTTGATTTATAAATAGTATCATAGGCAGCATGCTGATTGTGAAGTTGCAGAAGAACATTTATTAGCCAACTAAGACTTTAATTTTTATTTTATCTCTGAGTTGGTTTGTACACTTTCCCACATCATGCAGCGTAGTGTGTTCTTACGTTACTTGTAAGTACCTTGCTATGTTTAGAAAACACTCATAGTGCACAACACATAGAGAACGCTTTTTGGGGGTGCATCGATTGGCTGGAGTGACAGAAAGGATAAGTAGAACATGCACAATGGCCCAATTAGGAGGCTAAGTTTTCTTGTTCGCCCAGGTAAAACTAACTAACATAGAGAACGCATTCACACCTGATATTGCAAAGCACACGTCTAATCGCAAAGAAACGCACCCCCGCACGTTTTATTTTTATTCTGATAAAGAGAGAAATAGATCTGCACTCTTGCAACCATGCATGCACTTTCATGGCCAAATACCCTGCTGCGTAGTGTGGGGCAGTGTGCCAACTGCCTAAAGTGTACCTAAGATTTTGAATAAGGTATCTTTCCCCCTCAATATGCAAATGCATAATAAATTAATTGAAACCTAAATTTCATAAATATCAATTACCTACATAATGTCTATCTCTTACATTGAACTTAACAGTATTTTCAAAATATAAAAAAAAAAATAAACCACCAGCAGTAACTGGTCAGCTACTGCATCTACTGCTGTTTTTTGCAGCTTGTTTTAATGGTTGGACGAATTACAATAAAAGTAACCTCTGGCGCGGATCCAGAAATTTGTTCAGAAATTTGTTTTGGAGGGGCAATTTCACTCAACTGGCAAAGTGCTAATCGGTCGCATGACGGGTTTCATTGGGGGCCCGTCAAAACACGCCGGTGTAAAATTTCTCAAATTCCCCAAAAAAGGTATTTCAGTCGAGTCCGGGAAGGGGGGCGGCAATTGCCCCTGTTGCCTCATCTTAGATTCGCGCTTGAGCAATCTACATCCAGTTGTCCATTCTCAAATTGAAATAATACATCTCAAAGTACTACTCCCATGCCAAAAAATTGGTTCCAAAATTTGTGCATTTAAACAAACTTTGCAACTTTATAATATTAATTTAGATTTTTTGTACTATGATTACAGTTGAAACCGGAAAAAAAAACAACAAGTACAAGATGGCATATCTAAAATAAAGGTGAATACAGATGATGTGAATAATTCAATATCCTTTGATGATATTTTGCTATTTGGATTGTTTAGAAAAAGGTATTTTTTATAAATTATTTTTTGAATGCTATTACAACTGGCCTTTTGGTCTAGTGCAGCGGTCACCAAATGGCGGACCGTGGGCCGGATCCGGACCGTCGACCTTTTTTGTGCGACTTAATAAAATGTGGATACCGCGCTTTGTCTTTGCTGCCATCAATTCAATAGTAGTAGTAACAATAGCTACTCTGCAGATGGAAATGATCGATTGACAAGAAAACGCAGTATTAAAACACAAACATATGGTACGAAAGATTCTTTTAAAGAGTTCTGGATAAAATTTGTGTTGAAACAAAATACTATGGGTCAACATATATTTGTGAAGCAGTATTTTCGAAGATGAACCTCATTAAAAATACATTTCGATCTCGACTTACTGATGAACATATCTAGCATTTAATGACAATAGTTTGCTCCAATACAAATAGTTCAAGGCATAAAATGTCATTTTTCACATTGATAATTATGTCACAAAATCCTTGTTACTTTTGTACATGTACATTACATTTTGGTTATTTAATAAACTTTAGTAAACGGACCGCAATGATCATTTTATTTTAATAACTACTAGACCAGGGATCACCAATTACTTTCTTCAGGGGTCCCTGAAGAAAGTAATTGGTGATCCCTGGTCTAGTGGTTAGTGACACTGACTGGTAAGCCAGCGATTGTAGGTTTTAATCCCGCCGAGGATAAATCTTTGTGTGATGAGCATGACTTGTCTGTCTGCATGTAATTTATATATAACCAGCTGCGCCCGCGACTTCGTCCGCATGAAGTTGCAGTCCTGCTCACAACCTATAGGCGTTTGTGTGATGATAAAAGTAGCCTAAGTTACTCTGGCTGGACGGATTTATGATGACGGAGCTATTTTGAAGATTAGCCGGAACAAACGACAGACAGACCAACAGACAGCAAAAAAAATCAAAATTGTGTTTTCGTTATAAGTAACAACTAGTGCGGCCATAAATACTGTTACATAAAAACTTTTTAAATACTTTGAATTTGGAACGCGTTTATTATTTTTAAAAGTTCTTTCGATTTCGCGCCATTTCACATATTTTTCCGCGTTCATTATTAATTTCAATATGGATGGGGGTGTTAAAGAAAATAGGATTGCGGTGATCGCCTTGCACAAAGTGGATATGGAACCGTCGCGTGGTTCATATTCCAGACACTTCAAGAGCTTGGTATCAGCCGTATGTTCGTATGTCGTACCTACTATCAACAGATACAACAACATCCTTCTCCATTCCTCTGTCGAAGACCATAAAAGATCGTTAAACTGTTAGAACTACAAAGGCGGTTAATGCTGTTAAAGCCAGAATTCGTCGAAATCCCATTAGGAAGCAAAAACTCTTATTGCGAGAAATGAAGATTCCCGCTAGGACTCTGTCGCGTATTATAAAACAAGACCTGAAGCTCGGTGCTTATCGTCGATATACAGGACATGCCCTAAATCAATATTTACAATTAAAGAGAGTAAATCGATCAAAACGCCTTCTGTCGCGATACGCAGGTGAAGGGCACAGAAATATCCTCTTTACCGGGGAAAAAAATATCACGACTGAAGAGCACTACAATAAGCAAAATGATAGTGTACGCTCACAGTTTTAAAGAAGCTGCTCAAGTGGTCGGAAAGGTACAGCGTGGTCATCATCCTGCGTCAGTGCTCATGTCGCGTCACAAAGCTACATTTTTGTGAAAAAGGAGTGAAAACTTCAGCCAAAGTGTATCAAAAGACAGTCTTTGATCGTGTTGTGAATTTCTAAGCGCAGCTCTCTATTTACAGTTCGCACGGGCTTGCCGCGAAAGCGGAAGCTTGAATAAGGACCCTGTTGCAGGCCAGCACTAAAATATTAAAAAAAAATAGGTAAACCACGGCACTCTATGCGATGCACATGAAACGAGCTGTCAGCTCATAGTGTAGATACCTACTTAGGTGGCTACCACAGCATAATATTTATGCAGAGCATAATATAGCAAGAATAATTGGTTGATTTAGCCAGTAGGTGCTTAGTACAATTTGAAATCAGAAACAACTAATTTTATCCACGCCTTAATTTGCAAGTTTTTATAATAGGTAACCATTCGTGACGAGAATGTATTTTATAGTTATGGCTGTAAGTTAGGACAGAAGGTGGAAGGGGTAAGGCGAACACGCAATTTAATTGTGAATTATGTTATACGTAATCCTAAGCTTAATGTCCTTAAACGCAATGCGGCTTCTAAAGATATAGGTAAAGTTGCAATTACGTTCGGTTGTCAACCCGAAATAATATTAAAAATGCTGCTAAATACCATTCCTTCCGGACTTACCACCAAGTTCAAACCTGGCTTGGGAAGTACCTGGATCCGGAGGAATGGGGATGAACACGAACCGTTTTGCCGTCTACCAATTGCTTCAACAATTCCTGCAAATGCTGAGCTGGTGGAAAAGCATATGGATGCAGAAAAGCAGGCTTGGACCGCAGTGTAAATTGTGAGAACTGCACGGCGGAAATATGCTCGAATCACCC
Source organism: Herminia tarsipennalis (assembly GCA_945859575.2). Classification (NCBI taxonomy): domain Eukaryota; kingdom Metazoa; phylum Arthropoda; class Insecta; order Lepidoptera; family Erebidae; genus Herminia; species Herminia tarsipennalis. The sequence continues at coordinate 17,784,378 of OX243840.2, forward strand.
AATAGTAAACCTCGTTTACAACGAGGAGTCGGTAGAAGTTGACGATTTTGACTACGAGAATAATGAAACTCATTCATTTCATTGAGACTTACAGTCTTCTTTGTATTCTTGCGTAGAGGGTAACACTGTTAAAGAGAAACCATCAGATAGAATAAAACATTGAAATGACTATTATTAATTATTATTCAATGCCACAGTTTACTCCCCCCCCCCCCTCCTTTCTAGATCCGGGGCTATAATTGATAAAAGAAACCAATATTATATAAAAAACCTATAAAAAAAATTGGATTGGTCTTTTGTGCAAAGTTAAATTGGATTTTTACTATTAGTACTGCATACTATTTCTATAGAGGTCAGTGTGCTTATCACACAAATATTTATCCTGGCTGGGAATTAAACCCACGACCTCTGGCTAAGTCAGGGTCACTAACTAACACACTCTTTTATGTAACTGCTCGAGACTTAAATTTATATTCTTACAAAAACCTCAAATATAATTTATTATCCAGATGCCCTGTTCTCGAGAATCATCTCGCTACATGGAAGAAACACGAAGATACTTCAATATGCTTGAACAAACTAACGCTACACTCAAAGAACCAGAAAACAACATAAATGTGGCCTGTAAAAATTGTTCATGAAAAGAAATCAAAGAAAAAAACTGTCCAAAAGAGTTCGTATACTATAGGCCGACCGCTTAACTCGTATATCGCCTGCGCGGTGAGAAGGGAGCGCGGGGTGATGTTAACGGGTGGGTGAGCGGTGTGCGCGGGACAGAGAACGTCCCGCGCACACCGCTCACCCACCCGTTAACATCACCCCGCGCTCCCTTCTCACCGCGCAGGCGATATACGAGTTAAGCGGTCGGCCTATAGCTTCTCATTTAGCTGTTGAGAAACTACACCGGGATCTTGTATGCAACATATATAAATAAACTGTTAATGTATACTTACTACATACTACGTGTTCATACCAATGAAAAGGTATAATAGTGCAATATACGTAAGTAATATTTTAATGGCATAAGTGATTTGCAAGAGTGATGATTTACACACATTGTGAAAAAAAAACACGACATATTTTTCCTTCCTACAAGGGTAAATCATATAAATGCAAGTTATTTTAATCGCATAATTTTTCATTCAAATAATCATAATAGAATGCGAGGTGACGAACTGCATCACTATAAATTATGTAAGAAATGTTTTCTTAATAAGAGTTCTTTGAATAAAGAATATAGATAAAAGTGCAACATTTTTCTTATTAATTTCAACCCCCAAAAAATAAGCCTGCTTGTGAACGTTTTATTCTGTGCTTGTCAGTCACTATGAAATTCAGTTGGCGTGAAACGGAACTTAATGGAACTGACTAGCTCTGTAGCAACCACAGTCCATTCACAGAGTAGTTTCTGTTCAGTTAGCTTCGTGTTTCCACACAATCTTACTAGATGGCGTTAGGTACCACAAATTTATTAAAAATATAATAGGTACTTAACAAAAACAATAATGTATGTAGTTAAACATTAATTTATAACAACATTTCTGTGAACTTTTACAGAGAATTTCTAATAATCACTGAAGTAGTAAAAAAAGCAAATCTATTAGAACTGTTCGGCAAAAGTGCCGAATATTTCTTAGTCGTTGATTATTATTGCACAAAACCGAAAACGAATGTGTAGTCATAATTGTGATAAAGATATATGCATGCAAACGGCAAATGTGAACGGTGCTAGGAGCAGCAACAAATAACTGATGAATCGAAAGAGCCTTGGCTCGGTCACGCAGCCTAACTCATTAACCTACGTCCTTGAGCTGATTTTTTGGCGAAAATCACACGCAGCTTTTTACTGCAGAAGTTTTCGTAATGTAGTAAAAGCATAAACTTCACTTTATACAAATGTTGCTATCTATTATCTTTACCCTACGATTAGAATCCTTTTAAATCTAATCAAAATCCCCGCTATTCAGTGTTGCCTACTTCAAAATAAATTGTCAAATAGTAATTGTTAAAAAAGTTTATGAATAATGCTCACTACTGCGCTTATTAAGTGGGAAATTGGGTTAGTCCATCAAAAATTGAACCCAATATCTTAAAAATTCCAATGGATTGACGATTTTTGAAAACTACGTGGTACAATTTAATTTTAATAAAAGTATAAGTATATTTTATATCTGCAGAGTAATAAAACGTTAACCTTACATTAACCGCATTGAACTTAATGCATAAATGAATAATTATCCTTTCTTATAGTAATTTTTACGAGGTATTATAATTTTATTAAAATATAATGTCGTATCATAAAAAAGTCATAACTAATTAGACAAAAATAGAGTATTACGACTCGTGGCAGTTATTTGTTATTTATTGTTAGGTTTTGATTACGGGTTGTAATTTATGTGCCTAGGCAATCTCCCACAATAAGACATACCTAACTCATAACTACTTGACTACTTATGCCGAGTGACTATTGTATTGGCGAACCACATAAATTGAAAGTGATTTAGTGCTCTTAGTTGCCCCAGGCGCGGATCCAAGGGTGGGGCAACAGGAGCAATTGCCCCACCCAGACTCGACTGTGACCTTTTTTTTTGAGGAAATTTGAACACTACCGGTTTAGACAGGCAATTGCCTTCCCCCCCCCCTCCTCTTGGCGGTGGTTGCTGGAGCCAGCTCGTCTCTCGCAATGGCTTGATATGTTGCAGGCTAGCGAGAGTAAATGTCACTTTTAAAATCTTCTCCTCTGGACCAGAGTCAGCCTATTCGGAGGGAGTGAGGAGAGACCCCTCACTCACTTCCCCCTCCTGTCGAGCTATGACTGGTGTAATTTATGTAAAAAAACAGTTCTCAAAATCGTACGTCTAGTCCAGACTTGACGCTTGGCGCGCAAACTGAATATGGGAACCCGGTTTAAAAAAATCTTGTTGGCATAAATTGTTTCACAAAAATCTTCATTATGCAGAGTTTTATATGTAGGGAAAGTAATATGTAGTAGAGTAAAGGAAAACACATACATGTTATCTCTCACACACAAATTCCGTTAGTTTTTGGCTATTTTTAATCAAGTAGTGGTTATTAGTAGCTCTGCTGACCCCCATACAAAGAAAACAACAGTAGATTCTTAGTAAATCCACCTTGCAAACTAAGTATCATAGCTTTTATTGTAAGAACTTATGAATGTACTGTCGACAGACGTGGCAAAAATTGTTTGGCAATAATAAAAGTTGGTAGTGGCTATTATTTTCAGGGTTCATCTTGAAATATGAAATACCCTTACAAACAGGTAACCAGAAAGATACCACAGTGAAATGAACATATTTTGCCAATTACGATATATGACCGATATAGGCAAAATGAGTGTTGTTAGAAAAGTTATTCACGTATACCTCTAAAACATCATGTGACAGAAACATAATACTGCCTACATAATGTAACTAATAGAAAACTGAAAGAGCAACCAGTTTTTCAGGTACCAAGATTGTGTCACACAGTGTAACAGTGTAATATTAGGTAGGTTTTTAAATTAAACACTGAAAAACGATTAGTGGAACTGTGCAGAAAGAAGACCTCTTGTTAAAGTGGCGCCAACTAGTGGTGTAAATCTTCGTAAACACCCTCATTACCGGGAAACTGGATGCCCTTCGAATGCTTAACACCAATGAATACACGTCAATATGAAGGCTAAGGTCTGATGGTTCACCGTAAGTATTTGAACTAAAATTACACAAATCAATAAATAATAAGTCAGGTGTCAGAGAGATGTCAGTGAGGCAGCTCGATACAATTTTAAAGTTCAATTTGTTGAATCAATGGAAGTTGCGTCGGGGTGTCCGTGAATACACGAAAGGTCTTACTGCCACGGGGCTGGGGCACGACGTTTAATATTAATTTATAACGTCAATGGGAAATAATATCCTGTATCTTGGAATACATTTAGTTAAATAGGTTTATAGACGAAAGTAGGGGAAACATAAAACACATTGACAGCGAATAAGTAGCACGGGAGTACTCAGGGGGGGCAATTTAAGTGTTGATCCCCCACCCCTCCCCAAATTTCAAAAAGGTCGGTACACATTTGGTCGGTGTTTACTCAATTACACCACCGAACTCCCCCACTCATCATCAGCCTATCGCAGTCCACTTCTGGGCATAGGCCTCACCAATTCCACGCCACTTTGTTCTATCTTCGGCTCTAACTCTAACATTTTTTGATTAAATTTTTTACTAACTTCTGGTAAATATTTATGTCTCCAAGTTTCACTATATCAATGTGAAACACTATTAAGTAGCCAATTTTGATTTCTCTCATTCATGTATATTTTTAAAAATAAAACAGCCAAGAACACAGTAAAGCCGTAAAGCGACATCCAAAATAGTGGTCGTTTTGGCGGTTTTTGGTTAAAAATATTATTTGTGTTACTTTATTGTTTGAATATTTTTGAATTATGGATATCTACATAAATCAGATCTACATAAAGCAATTGTCTGTGTTCAAAAATATGGTACGATTGCAGAGAATCATCGAGAGATATGAAACTTGTGCTTCTAAGAGAATGTCCCAGGCATAGTGATGGAAGACCATACATAGGTAGGTAGGTAGATAAACCCTTTCATCCGTTTTGGCTTCGCCGTTGTCTTGTAAAAACGTGTTAAAATTGTAACCAGTCTCATACATTACAATACAACTATTTAGTTAGGTAGGTAGGTCTACATCAGTTAATTTATGTGAGCGGAGTAGACACAAGTATTAGAAAATTCTAATGTAATTTGAGTAAGCACGCGAAATGGTTTCAAATATCAAGGCATTGTCAAGGACGGCATTACAAGTGAAGGGTTTGCGACTTGCGTCACAGATGTATGTTAACAATAAACATTGCGACTCTGTCTGTCAAAAGCTACTAGGTAGACACATTCTGTAGCTATCATATTATTTGAATGAATTGAACAAGGCCATAGCTGGGGGAGGAGGGATTGAGGGGCAATGCCCTATCTTAAATTCTAGTCTATTCCATAAGTCCTAGGAACCTTAATAAAAATTGTGCGAGCGTCTCACATCTTGGCTTTGCCCTAAGGTGTTTACTACCAGTAGTTCTTCCATCCTCTGTATTGTAGACTAGCTGTCCCGCGCAACTTCGTTTGCGTAAATTTTCGCCGTTTTCGCAACATTTTTCATTGCTGCTTCACTCCTATTCATCGTAGCGTATTTTATATTGCCTATAGCGTTCCTCGATAAATGGGCTATCCAACAGTGAAATAAATTTTCAATTCGGATCAGTACCTAGCTCCTGAGATTACCGCGTTCAAACAAACAAACTCTTCAGCTTTATAATATTAGTATTGATATCAGAGCAGAGACTAATTAAGGCTTTTAGCATATGTGTAACTAGTACCTAGTAGGTAGTTACAAATATGTTTTAGTTATCATAGTCTTAGCTACGTCTAAGCGCTCTTTACGGAATTTCTTGCCGCTACAATACCCGGGACGTGGGACTCGATTAAGTCGGCCTCTCCTCCCACTCGGATCTTGCACCAAGATCGCCCTAGGCAGAACAGGCCCTGGTCAGAAGATGTGATAACCAGAGTCACTTGTTTTAACACTACGAGATTTTCATAAACATTGAAAGGCGTGATACTGTTATTGTCTAAAAAAAACTATCAACTGCAAATGTAAGCCCCACTACAACCTAATTTTTTTCTTTTGCTGTAAATGAACAATAAGACTGAAGAAGAAGAATAATTAATATGTAACCAGTTATGTTTCTGTAAGTGAGTTTCATTTCGGTGTCAGATAGGTACTGTAGGGTAGGGATGTACAAGATCACGTACTTTCGCTTCTATGTTTAAAAAAAAAACGAAGCTGTTTAGAACCATCTTTCTTTATTTATTTACTTTAATTATCTGCCTAGTAAAAAAAGATAAAGTATTTAAAAATAATATTTTAGGAGCGAATCAAAAAGTTAGGAGCCTCAAAAATGTGCACTCTTTTACCACATATCCGGGCAAGAGTGCGCAGCCAGATATGCAAGTTTGCGCTGGTAGTTCAAGAGAGTGCTTCACTCACAAAAGTCTAATTTGAAGGGACCTTGGCCTAAGTATGCTGTGCATTTGTCATGTCACCATGTTGTCTGAAAGAAATGCACTCATTCTGGTCTTCCATAATCTAATACCTTTAATTAGCAATATATGTAATCTGAATCTTGGCAAAGGCTCTAACGATTTTCATAAAATTTAGTAGTACCTAGGTATGGTTTCGGGGGCGATAAATTGACAATGTTAAAAAAAATACCGAGCGAAGCTCGGTCATCCAGGTACTTAGTTTAATGTGACTAAACTTTTGAGCAATCTGAATAAGGCCCATTTTATCTTATTTATAATTTTTTTTGGTGACTTCGTATGTCTCTTGCTTCAATCATAATCTAAGATTAGTTTCAGCATTTAAAATAATATTAAATTAAATTAAAACGGTATCATATAAATTTTGATAAACTTTCGCGATTTGTACATATTATGAAAATATATATATTACGGGTTTTAATCGCGTGAGTAATTTTATATTTTATTTATAAGATAAATCAGTGCACACATAGGTACCTAATTAAAAGTAGGTACTGTCTAAATAAATATATTACAACGCTGCTTGCGCACTCTTGCACGATGAGTAACAAAGAGTTTTAAAACGATCACTTTATGCTATCTTTTGATTAGAATATCGGGTATTGGCTTACTAGAATCACTCTTTCATAGTAATTTGATTGAAATAAAAACACTTATGTTTAGGCTAGGTTTTGGTTTGTATATTTTATTCAAATCACGTTAATTAAATAATTACCTAAACAGATGTCCAATTTAGATTGTTTTTATATAAATTTCAGAATATAGTTTTATATACCTATATCATATTAATATTATAAAGAGGTAAGATTAGATTGTTTGTTTGTGTTGAATTGGCTCCGAAACTACAGGACGGATTTGAAAAATTCTTCGTTGTGAAGCTACACTAACCCCGGGTGACATAGGCTATTTTTTATCCCTGTATTCCCATGGCAACGAGAACTACGCGGGTAAAACCTCGAGGCGTCCGCTGGTATACCTATATAGCTACATTTTTGTGCTCTTATGTACTGTTAGAACATCAGTAGGACACTGTCCGAACTGAAGATAGCGCTGCGCAATCTTGCACACCCCTACCCTACTTCGGCATTACTATTTAATAATAAGTAGCTACATACCAAACTCCTTGTAAGTAGGAAAGAACTGCAACGAATATACCTATCTATATACTTATATCATGACCCAGTTCCGATTGCGTGAAGAGCGCGTCCTCTACTCGAAATAATGTCTCTACAAATTTTATTGTCATGCAACGTTTACTGTTTGCTTAGAAGATTGTATCGATAATCGAAATGTTATTGTTTTTGTTTTTCTACCAAAACTTAGTAACTGTTTCTGTTCAACATTTTACGCAGAAAAATATCTACGAAGAATCTAAATAATTACCTACCAAAATAAAGACAAAACCATTTTATTTTTTAATGATTTTTCTTCTTTGGCAATACGCCCGATTACAATTAATAAAATCATAAATCATGTGATTAATGGTCGTCATCATGATTTTTATAGCTTCGTTTTGCTCCAAGAGATTCTGAAACAGCGCGTTGGTTCAAAAAATCTTGGGATAAACAAGGATGTCGTCTAGACATACCACAAAGATATCCACCCAGGGCCGTAGCTTGGGGGAACGCAATATTCTACCTTAAATTATCTAGTAATGCCCTACCTTCAAGGCCGAAGCTTGAAGGTGATTGTTGGGTACCTACCTAATGTCCTGGCTTAAATTAGTAGGTAATGCTCTTGGTACCTTAAATTACTAATGCCTTTCTTTAAATTACTAATGCCGTATCTTATCTTAACTCAAGCCCTACAGTCACCTACCGTGTTATCCGTATCTACCGTAATGTACTATATACTGTGGTGGGTGTGTCGAATGGTCGAACATCATTCATGAAACCACGAATTTAATGCGAACTATTTGGTTCTTTTACTTTGGATTTTTAATTATTTTGAATAAAAGAAAAAGTAGAAAAAAACAATTGGGAAAAGGAGAAACCGTCATGGCGTATAGCCTCAAAAGTCGTGTTGAAATAAATTTGTGAAATAATCTGTCTATACTAATATTATAAAGCTGAAGAATTTGTTTGTTTGTATGAACGCGGTAATCTCAGGAACTACTGGTCCGAATTGAAAAAATCTTGTTCTGTTGGGTAGCCCATTTATCGAGGAAGGTTATTAACATCACATGACTTTTTTGTAGAGTCAATTCTAGTTGTTTCAACTGGACTGATCAGCCACTGAAAATAATCATAGGTACTGTGATGTATATTGCCGAGATCTCATGCAAATCTATACTAATATTATAAAAACGAATAGTTTGTTTGTTTATTTGCTTGTTTGTTTGAACGCGATAATCTCATCAAACTACTAGTCCGAATTGAAAAATTATTTTACTGGTAAATATGGTTATATAAAATCACGGTACGACCAATAGGAGCGGAGCAGCAATGAGAAATGATACAAAAACGGGGAAAATTGACGCAGACGAAGTTGCGCAGGACAACTAGTTACTGATTTATGCGAGTGAACGGTGTTAATTAATTAATTATTATTATTGTAAACCTACGTTGAACTTAAAACTTTAACTTTGATTTTCACTCGCTATCTACGATGCCTAGGTACAGTCCTGGTAAGTACCAGCTCTCCTGGAAGCCGTCAACGTTACTGTACCATCTACTGACAACATGTATTTTATCCATCGAAGCTGTGAAAATAATGACAGCTCAGATTGTCGCCATTTGACAACTTCTCACTTACAGTTATCTTAAGGAACCACTTATTTCTCTAGAAAAACCTACTAAACTTACGAACCACTAAAACCACTGTTTATACTCCAACATGTCTGTTTGTTAAAATAAAATAAAATGTGTTAATTATTATTATAATACACCGAGTTGGAGGCCTGGAGATCCGTAATACAGGGTTTCCCAAGTATTGAGTCCAGTCTCTCACAAAAGATCGTCTTAACATAGTCTCTGTATTAATATTTTGTAACCCTTTGTGAAGAGAAAAATAAACATATATTATTATTATTCTCTTTATTAAAATTAAATACATATTAATTACATTTTAAATATAGCTAACAAAAATTAAATATATTTAAAAATATAAAAAATAGTGCCCCACCGGCATCGGGTACAGGGACCAAGCTACCGGTGGTTACGGTTCCAAAGAAAGGAACCTCCTCACTATGCGAGCCGTGTCCAGAAGTACTGCCTTCTGTATCAAACGCTTGATCCAACCGTCTAACGCGAGCCTCTCAAGGTGTTGGTCGAGGCTCTTGGCAATCAAACCATTAACGGAGACGACTATCGGTACAATGATCGCCGAATCAACATCCCACATGTCGACAATCTCGTGCGCCAGATCCAGATATTTTATTTGTTTATCCTTTTCGGCTTTCACGAGATTTTCGTCATGTAGAATGGTGATGTCGACGATCATTGCACGACGCTCTGATCGGTCTATCAGCACAATATCAGGTTTGTTAGCGACAACAGTCCTGTCTGTGATGATAGAGCGATCCCAGTACAACGTGATACGACTATTCTCGAGAACTGGCTCAGCAACGTACCTGTAGTATGGTACCTCAACGTCCACAAGGTGGTATTTCAGAGCAAGCTGCTGGTGGATTACCCTGGCTACTTGATTGTGTCTGTGCAAGTACTCGCCGTTAGCAAGACGTGAACAGCCGGAAACAATATGTCTGAGGGACTCACCGGGTCGGTGACAGGCACGACAGATGTCAACAGTGCCATCCCTCAGGATATATTTCCGGTAGTTATTCGTCATGATAACTTTGTCAGCAATTGCACAGACAAAACCCTCGGTTTCACCGAAGAGGTCACCGAACCGTAGCCAGGCCACGGACGCTAGTAGGTCCACATCGGGCCCATGAAGAGCCCTAAAGAACCTGCCGTGAAGCTCCTTGCTCTGCCATACCTCCCTGCGCTCGTTGACACCAAGCACTACAGGCCTGCGCCAGTTCTCTTTAGCCAAGGAGAGCGGGGTTAGCCCGGTATCCACCGCGACGACATCCCGATGTACACCCGCGTCCACATGGAGAAAATATTCTCTTAGATTGTATACCTCGCGGTTATGAAGGGACTTAAGGTTTAGCAAACCCCGGCCCCCACACTTCCGCGGGATATACAATCTCATTACAGATGAACGCGGGTGATGCATTCGGTATGACGTCATCAGTGTACGGACTTTTCGATCCAAGGTGTCTAATTCAGTCTGAGTCCACTTGCATAACCCAGCTGTTGCAGGCCCGGATCTTGTTGCCACCTGACAAAAGGCTATTAAGCACTTTTTTCAGGCGGCCCAGGAAACGTTCCCGCAGCAGCTGTTTCATGCCAACCTCATTTATGCACAGCGCCTGCGACATACCCAAGTACTTGTAGGTCTCAGTTGCGAGTAGTGATCTTAGGTGAATGGAATCCGAGAGTGGAGTCCCTTCGGATACCACTATCCGCCCTCGCTGTATATGAACGACTGCACATTTGTCCACACCAAACTCCATTCTAATAGAATTACTAAAGGTTTCAGTTACCTTCAGTAACGCTATTAGCTGTGAGCTGGTGGGAGCAAAGAGCTTCAAGTCATCCATATAAAGCAAATGAGATATAACCTGACCACCACGTCGCAACCTGCAACCTAGCCCTGAACCTACTAGTAAGGTACTAAGTGGGTTCAGTGCTAGGCAGAACCAAAGGGGAGTATCACCCTGGAATATACCCCGCTCAATCCTTATAGGTACGCCGCCACTTTCTTGGGTCCCTCGGCACCCTGGATAGGTAAGAAGCGTATTCCATTGCCCCATACACGACTTCAAGAAGGTACGTAGAGTTGTATTAACTTTATACAACTCTCAGAAGCCATGTATGTGGCACGGAGTCATACGCCTTCTTATAATCTATCCAACATGCCGATAGATCCTTTCGGTTGCGACGAACCTGCTGGCTAATAGTCGTATCAATAAGGAGGAGCTCCTTAGTACCCCGGGCCCCACTTCTACATCCATTCTGAGAGGTACACATGATAGAGTTTGTGTGTATATATTTGTTTATTTTAGCTCTCAGTATGGATGTAAGAAGTTTATAGATCGATGGTAAACAAGTTATCGGTCTATAATTACTAGGGTCCGAGGTACTACCGGTCTTATGGAGCAAGTGGGTCACTCCTTTAGTCATAAAGGCTGGGAGCGACGCAGATTCTAGGGCGGACTGGAATTGTGATGCCAAACAAGCGTGCGAACTGCGTAGCCATTTTAGCCAAAAGTTGTGCAGTCCGTCTAGGCCTGGAGATTTCCAATTAGACAAAGGACGGACTGCGATGGCTACATCTGTGCTATTAATGATGGTATCTTCCATTTCTGGAATAAGTTCGCACGCTCGTTCTACGTCACGCATCCATTCCCCCTCTGTGTGTATGACAGGCACCGACCAAATGGTGCGCCAAAACAAGCTTGTCGCTTCAGCATTCGGTAAATTCCCGTCATCCACACCTTGGTCCGTTCGCTGCCAGTCTCTATACACCCACCTTTGGTCCCTTTGGAACATGCGGTTCACGTTATACCTGTCCACGCGATTTTTATACCTGCGTATTCGGTTTGCCCATGCATATTTTTTTTTGCTTCAGGAAGCGGAATGCGCTCTGTGACACGTGACATATAATCTTGAGGGCTGATTCCAGTCCCCAAGAATGCCCGTTTCACAAAGCGCATCACTCTCGGACGAGTGTTCCCGGTCCTGAAGCAGGACAACTTGCCAATGAGTACCCTTGCCTCGGTAATACGGCGTTCAATCCTGTATTGCCAAGCCGGTACGGCGTACCTTGGTCGTATAGTAGGGGCTTCAGCTAAAAGCTTAATACCTGCTATACGACACGCCGCAACAGCCGTACAATACAGGATCGAATGGGTATCACCGAGGTCTTCGCTATTTTCTAGGTAAGTAGGCAATAGCGATTCAAGAGCACACACCAGCGCAATGTTCCGTCTATGCATAGGCAACCGAGGCAGGCGTGGTCTAATATTGTGGGGCGTGGACCGATACTCGTGAAGCGCACATTCCAAAGCGGCCTTAACCTCCTCTTTGTACTGGGTACTTACCATTATAGTCGCGGCATCCGGCCCCGTCGATTCACAGTCAACTACATTTGTAGAAACCTGGACCGGGGCAGGGATATCGCGGCTAGTTTGGGGGTACTCCGAGCGTAGTCTCTCAAGTGCAGCCTCATTCAGCAGATGACAGCGCTGAATGGCCCGCACTTGGTCCGATAGTCGTTGTGCCGTAACGTTAACAGTCGGCTCAAGCACCTGAAACAGAGGCAGCATCCGTTCACGGTACACAGTAAGGTTGGCTCTCCCCTCTGTAGCCGCATAATATGCCCGCATGACGTTCTCATTAATGGATTGAGTCCATCTCATGCGGCGCACGTTACCACCGGCAGCGGGGGCCCTGCTTGAGGCCTGTGGGCCTCTGGGTCCCAAGCTTGTAGGTGGCCGGCCTCTCCCTCGGCGACGTGCAGGTGGAGGTGACGTCGGCGGAGAGAAGTACTCGTCGCTCGACGAGCTCGACGCCTCAGCAACGGTTGGTGTCGACGTAGCGTTCGGTTCTCGTGTTTGCGAGGCGGAGCGGAGCGACGAGTCCGGGGGTGGAGTTTGTGCATCTTGTGCTCTGGCGCGACTTCTTGTTATCATTTTTATATTATTGGGCTATAGATTTCTTCTATAAATTTATAATGTGTTTTACTTGACATATTGTCATCATCTGTCATTCTGTTTATTTTTGGTGATCTGGATTATATCGGAATAGGTGTAATTTTCGTAAATTTACTATTTATTGGTTAATGAGGTTTCCTTTTCTTTTTGCGGCTACTGTATGGTTTGTAAAAGCTTGTAAAATTATGAATTTAAATGTAATTTGAACTTTATTGAGATATATTTTAGACGTCATGACTCTTTAAGTGTTGCCAGGTATTATTATTATTATTACTAAAGAAGTCGTAGGTATTGTATTGTTAAAAGTGATGCAAATATCTGACAATTTTATTATCCTCTGAAGAAGTATGGGCAAAATTGTGTTGTTTCACTTTTTCTCTCTCAACGATAAGATCAGGAGGTCAATTCACATATTTAAAGCAGTGCAATTAAGGTGCAGTTCCAGTTAAGCTTCAAAAAATGGCCGTTTTAATCGAAACTTAGCTGCAACTGCACTGCTTTAAATACGTGAATTGACCCCCTGATATCAAAAGGTAACAGAAAACATAATCAGATATTGAAACTACACCGTAATAAAGCAATGAACAAAACGGAAATAAAAAATAGTAATAATTGATGTTAAAAGTAAAAAAAGAGAAGGCCATCGAGATTCTTCCGGCGGAATTCCGTCGATCCGTCGAGGCCATTCCGGTCAGGTAGACGTTCAAAAATGTATTCTAGCAAATGTTTATTATTTACAACAACGTAATTTCGTTTTATCAACAGTTTTTAAAATGTTAATGTAATGAAATTTAATAGATAGTATGTACCTACAGCTTCTGTAAACGTAGACCTAATTTTTGTAAAGGGCCTACCTGAACAACAATACATACCTAGGTAGGTAGATCTACTTCCCTACAAATTATGAAACAGTTATTATTATATTCTGCCACGATTAACATTCGAATGATCCATCTATGTCCTAAAACCTACTCGTCCCTAGCAATTATTAGTTACCTACAATCACCTATGTATTTATATGTGCCCAAAAACATGTCAAAAACACATTAGACAGTATACCAGACAAGCGATGTCGTACTTAAGGTATAGGTACTTATGCTAGTATGTGACAGTCGAGTAGTGCGCGCGCGCAATGCCCGGGCGAGCGGGCGCGCGGTGCCGGCGAGGGCGGGCGGCGCACGCGTTTCAATCTGGCACACAGTCGCATGTCGGATTTATTTTGATCACCCGCTACCGACACCCAAATAATTACATTTTTTGAATACCAGACAACGTTACGCAAGTTCAATTTACACTGTTCAATGTCCTCGTAAAGAGACACTGACATCACAATGACATGTCAGCTGGTCACATTTAAAAATCGAATTTTATAAATTCGCACGCCATGTTTGATCTCTGTCAGACTGATTTTGAATGTGACATACCCTGACATACCATAACTAATCGAGAATTGCCCACTAATATTCGTTTGATAATTTAATTAATATCTATATATTGCATCGAAGGACTATTATAAAGTGATGTCGCTAACCTCGGCGGCAAAACAACGCAATGTAGGGTATTAATAAATTCAACATTGACAAAGACCGCCAAAACACCTGGCTGTCCGCCAAATGAGAAAAAATTGTCTTACGTTCCGGTGCCGCGTTGTGAGACAATTCCTGTGACGCTATGACGATGATAAACACTCGCACTGTTAGATATTGCTCATTTCAAATACTGCGGGAAAAATCATTTGGACTTTGTTCTTATCCAAACATTTTTCGTCAGGGATTTTAGTAATTTCGGATTTAGGTGGTACAACTTACTAAATAACGGCCAAGTGTATGATGTGTACCAATTTCCCAAATCCCCCCCCCCCCTGGTACGGCCATATCCAAACAACATATGTATTACCTAAGCAGATAGGTACTCGTTATTGAGAATACCTATATATGGGAAAAATAAAAAAATGGTCATTGCGAGTCAAAGTCGTGTCCCAAAGATTTCGAGACACAATATTATGATTAGGTAACTAGGCAGGCGCGGATACAACAGGGGCTATTCCCTCCCCCCCCCCCCTGACTCGGCTAACTAACCGTTTTTTGGGGAATTTGATAATGGCACTGGATCGGAGTGTTTAGGCAGGCAATTTCCCCCCCTCGGTGCTGATGGATATGATGTACCGGTGCTGAATCAAATGCAATGTCATGGCTCACACTTGACCGGGTGAGTCTAAAGTTGCCTCCCCCCAAAACAAAGTTCTGGATCGCGCCTGTAACTAGGTACCCCTATTCATTACTGATGAATAAACGATTTCACCGGTTGCTTACCTAGGAATAGACGATACTAAAAACTAAGCTCCTACAGTCACACAAGACTGGTTTCAACAAAATATCACCCACTTTGAAGGTTTATTTAACACCTACCTTATTCATTCACAGGTGAATCAATTTTATCTCAATTAGATTAGACTCGTCAACCCTTAAGATGTTTGTGGCGACATAAATCGTAAGTACGTCAGAACCACATCAGCCGATACACGACCTCTGCCTGACCAACTGCCTACGTGACGCCAGCATCCGTTTCGCAAGAGATCAACACCGATCATTTATTAATAGCAACGTCTAGTTGAATCCGTTCCATATCGATACTCTACCGACTGAGAATACCTAATCATAGCATTAACCTACCTAATAAGATGCTATAAATGATTTCAATAATGGCAGCTCCGTTTTAAGCTCAATCTAAGACTTACTAAAGCCTGATTTACTCAAACAGACATCTACCTACTTAGTTACTAGATCCTTAGCTACGCTAGGTTGCCAATTCCTATTTCAGTAACACGAGTTGATGACAAATTGTTTCGGTGCAGAAGTAAATTGGAAAGAAATGCTCTCCTAATTAGTGCTCTATAGGAAGATATAGTACCTACCTGAGCCTGATGCTGAAGTCCACCTTCCATAAGTATAAAATTTTTGAACTTGTCTATTTACTTACTCAGTACTCAGTACTGCAGAGTCATGTAATTTTCTTGGAAATCATTTGGTCCGATGAAACTTTGTAGAACGGTGCAAATTCGACTTCCTTTATATACTTACACGACAAGCTTTTACTCGCAGTTTCGCTCGCGAAGTAGCGAGGAAAAGCTTGTCATGTATAAAAAGTTTAGAAACGCTACCGTTTGTAACGTAATTGAATAATTTTAGTAGGTACTAAAATAATTACTTCGAGCTTCCGTTTGATCACCCATCTGCTAGTCAAGCGCTTAGGTTAGCGTTGCCAGGCGTCTGGATAAAGCCGGACATAGTTAGGCTTTTTGATTGCATATCTGGCCAAAATAAACGGTGTCCGGCTTGTCCGGCTTTTTACATTTCGCAAACGAGCGAGCCCAGAGCGGTGGCCGAGGAGCGATTTTGTCGTACCTATTAATACTGAGACACAAAATCCTCAGTAATGTAGGGTATCCGGCCTTTTTATCCAAATGTCCGGCTAAACTGGCTGGTCTGTCCGGCTATTAGGTTTAGCGACCGGGCAACCCTAACTTAGGTAGATACCTACTTTGCCTGCCAGACGTCAAAACTCTCAATAATCTCAGCGGACGGGTACGTCCACTAAGATTATTGAGAGTTCATGCCTTGATCCCATTAGAAGATTCATACACATTATCTACCTATAATGATCCGCCATATAGGCTAAATAGGAATAAACCTACGGAGCAACGACGCCTAATAGAATTTATCCCTCTGGTACTGAAGTCACACACCTCGGTTCTCGTGAAGGTTCTTGAATGAAGTCACTAAGTAAAGAGTAACTTGACTTCTAGATCAGGCTTTTGATGCAAAAATGAATTGTAGCCGAAGCCGAGTAGAAGTAACAAGTGCGACGATGAAGCTCCCAAACTGTTATAGAGTGTTAATGTAGAAAAAGTAGGTAGCTCCCAATAAGTATTTAATAGCTTGTAGCAGACGACTCTGTTTTTGCCGCAAACAAACCTCAACCGAACGTAAACGGCTCCGTCGCTCTGTTTACGATCGCAGTCATTATTGGCATGCAAAATTATTTATTGTTAACAATGCATGTTATATAAATGGCGCTTATCGGCCAAAACAGAAACGTGAAATTCTTAGTCTGTATTTTGAATGCTTGTCATTTAACTCTTCTCTTTATAGATAGATACTAATTAGGTACTTCCTAAGTACTTATTACAAAGTACCTGAAATTATAAAGTAGGTACCTGATTCTGTATAAATAGGTATATAAAATAATCTTATTTGGAAAATACTTACCTTCTGACTTAGATCAACTAAGTAAAGGTTTCGGAATGCTTTGTATTTTTATGTCAGTAGATTCACTCACTTTCTTTAAAACGAAACAAATCTTATTTTTTTAAGAACTTACCTATGCAATTTTCATTAATTTTGGATAAGCACATGAAGTCCAAATCCATAGACGATTTTCGGGAACGAGTGGATATAATTGATGTTGCTGGCTCTGTTGGTATACCTACTGATAAACCTAATTTTTGATTGAAACTTCGTTTTCATTGAGTTAGAGTAGTCCTCCAGTTTATTGGTTTGTTCGGGGTTGACACAAAACTCCGTGAATTTATTTTAATACCTATAGTAGATACTTAATTAAGACTGGAAAATAATGACATTACTTTATTATGCTGAAATATTTTCAATCGAATAAAATCGACAATACTCAGTTTAAGCGGCAAACATGATTGATTAAGACTCGTTCGATACTGTTCTCAAGCAGACGAACCTTTATATTACAAAATAATAATTATTACAAAAGAAAACAGAATCGTATCTAGCACATTCGATACTTGTTGATCTTTTTACGGTTCCGTAGCCAAAATGGCAACCGTCCGCAACTTAGCTCAGAGACTGTTATTACCTACTTGAAAGTTGTAACTTTGCATGGATGTAGGTACATACATATACTACGCCAACAAAGTGGGAAATTAAATGCGTGAAAAAAAAACATTTTTAGGGCACCTGCCATACATATAAAGTAGGGATTTACCTATTTTTTCACCTATCTCGTGTGGGGTATAATTAGATAGGTCTTTTAAAAACACATAAAGGGTTGCAAATATATTTTTTTGATTTAAGGATTCGTTAGTGCAATTTTTTGTTAGAGTGAAGTGCCCCTTCTATCCCCGCCATCTAAATAGTTGTTTTTGAAGAAAATTAGAGTAATACTTAGTACCTAATGAAAATAAAAGGAAAACAGCACATTACAGCTGATTAGGCTTTATAATTTGACAAGCAACAGTCGGCAGCTATGGAACTTTGCATTGTGCGTGGCCTGACATGCACTTGCCCGGTTTTTAAACCTTGAACAATATGGAATCTACCTTAATCGATTTTTATTTCTTCCAAACCTTGAATACAATCGAAACTGCCACATTCGTTAAAATTATATTTGTTGCAAACAAGGTTTATCATCGAATGTGAAATATCTCGAAAACTACATTAGATAATGTAAATATCATTAGGTAGAAGAAAAATGTGTTATTATGCTTAGGCATTACTTTTATTTTTATACTATTATTAGTTATATAAAATGAGGTCATTAATGTACTCTTAAAAAAAGTTGAAAGGATATTTTGATGATAATATTGACATAATTTGATGGTTATGAATTTTATCTTATAGTTTTATGATATACTAGCGGACTCCTTGCGGTTTCACCCGCGTAGTTCCCGTTCCCGTGGGAATTCAGGGATAAAAAGCCTATGTCACCCGGGGTTAGTGTAGCTTCACAACGGTGAAAGAATTTTTCAAATCCGTCTAGTAGTTTCGGAGCCTATTCAATACAAACAAACAATCAAATCTTTCCTCTTTATAATATTATTATAAATGTGTACTTAATCATATGCATGAAATACCTAAATAGATAAATAATCACTTAATACAACAAAAATTGTTATTCTCCGTAATATTTGCACACCAACTTAATAAATCTTGGAATGCTCAATATTGTAATTACTAGCAACTCGTAATGTACCCATGTTATGCAAAAATAAATGAATTGAAAAGTGGATAGTTTATTAGTCACCGTTGTAGGTCAAAATAAAACTTCAAATTGCTCTCTTGTAAAGTATGGCAGTCGAAACGCTGGGGTGAGTAGAAATCATAAGAGAAAAAGATGCAGAAAGGGAAATTTGGAAGCGCATGGGGGAGACCTTTGCCCAGCAAAGCGACATTTTATATACCTACCTGAGTTCTTATTCTCACTATCTTTTTTTTCGTTTTCGCGTAAAGCCCGCGCTTTTAACTGTCAAAGTCTTGTGATAAGCTGCGCTTAGCGCACCGCGCATGCGCCAATTCGCGCGGAATTCCCGCGAAAACAAAAAAAACATAGTGAATAAGGACCCAGGTTAAACAAATAATGAGTATCTATCTACCTAATTATTTAAAAACGTCTCTAATACCTACTATGTACCTAAATTAAGAGATAATAAAACTGCAAAATTGGAAAAACTCAAACCTGTAAATCCATCACTCTAAATAGAGGGCAATAGGCTACTGCCGTAGCCGCCAATGATGATAGCAAACGCGTAAATCGTCTCAAACGATACCAAAATGGTTTTCAAAACAGAACATAAAAAGTTATTCAGATTTTTAATGGAGGCCGTCTCCATTAGCAAAAACCTGCAACAAATCTGCTTATAATGATCTCATTATTGGAGATGACAAAGATATTTCAAAATAGAACAGTTTTAGGTATAGCCACATTGTTTTAAACAAAATAATTAATAATATAGGTATTATTCCGAGCAAATTGAGAGACAGGCAAGGTACCTAAGCAACGTTTCTACTGTCAGGTCTTCGGATAAATTACCGTTGTCTAAAAATTTCATACACGAACAAGTTAAGCCTTCCGTTCTGCTGCTAATCTGTCCACTTGAACTGAAACCTCTCCATCTAACTGTAATTGATTAGGAGAATACCTACAGTAGGTATACGTATTCTTACTTATATATAGTTTTAAACACGACACTCCGTAGTTATAAAATCCTATACTGGATACGAAAAAAGTAATCTAAAGATAAAAAAAATTAAGAAGGTAGATAAGTACCTACTTATAATTATTATTTAAATAAGCTCAATGTATTAACAATAATTTTAGCATTGAAGCGAAGGAACTTTCAGCGTTACTATACCTAAGTTGTTGGCTAAAAATAGAACCGCCCCATATCTTGGAAACGGTATCGTACAAGGCCTTACGGATTATCTAGTCTAGGTGATATACAGTTGGTACTTTATGTATTTACTATGTGTTACTCTACGCTCGTAGATTAGGTAGGTACTACATTTGAATACGTATCGAATTATTATTCCCTATTTTACAAAGATACGATAATAAGATAAGAGCGGTTTAAAGTTAATAAGATTTAATACCAGAATCTTATTAACTTTAAATATCATATATATATATATAGTGCAAACCTGAAAGTAGTTTACTCAGAATCAGTAACACATTCTGATGAGGTAGTTTTTGGACCTAGTTATATTTTTCGATTAATTTATTTATCAATCGTTAATTAATTCCTTAACCATTGAAACAGTCCAAATCCTGTTCACAATTTGATGTGAAATGTAATCATCACTTATTTTTCAATAATAACCATGGATTACGTACTACGGGACGCAATGAGAACGATAGCGCGAAGAACACAAGACAATTTGAATGGTTTATGCTGCAAGATTTCAATATTTTCATTTTCTTTCTTTATATGATTTCTTGAAGTAAAAATCTTGTACGGGTGTCTGGAGCTTTGCACTATACCAAAAATAACCTTATATATTAGGTTCCTACATAACATAAAAATACTAAAGTAATATATATGTATTTAGAAATATATAAGTATGCTTATCAGTTATCTGGTTGCCATAGTACAAGCTCTGCTTAGTTTGGGATCAGATAGCGTTGTGTGTGTTGTCCCAAGATATATTATTATTATAAAAACTTGTACAGATAACAGTGACTTTCGACACAAAGTAAATATCAACATACCTATCGATATCACCCGGCGCTGGATATCAGCTAGTCATCATAATTTCCAGAACAAGATAATGTTAGTTTTAAAAATAAAACAGGAAATGTATTAAATATGTATCTACACAATGTTCATGATTTATATTTAAACCTACATCTAAAAATTTAAATGATCTAAATTAATTTTAAAATAGACAAGTTTTTTTAGACGGCCGTGACGTGACCACGCGTGGTCAGTGGTCACATACACAGACCAATATTACCTACGTGTTGCGTTACAGTTAATATTTCATTTTGTGATGTGTTTATGTTTATTATGTCATAAACTCATAATTAAGTATCATTAGATCAGACATGGTACATCCACTAACTAGATAAACGTACCAGTTGCTTACTTCTTAATGAAATAAAGTAAAAATCAATGTTTTTTTAAAAACATTGATTTTTACAGTAAGGTGATAAACTGAACTACCTTTAGAACCTGTCAACGTCTTTCTTTTTATAAAATACTAGCTGTCCCGCGCAACTTCGTCTGCGTAAATTTTCCCCTTTTTTTATAATCTTATGTTACTTCTATTACCTCCAAGAATATGTGTACAAAGTTTCATGATGATCGGTTGACTAGTTTTCGTGTGAAAGCGTAACAAACAAACTTACATTCATTAGTATAGATAGCTGACCCGCGCAACTTCGTCTGCGTGAATTTTTCCCCGTTTTTGCAACATTTTACATTGCAGCTCCGCTCCTATTGGTCGTAGCGTGATGTTATATAACCTATAGCCTTCCTCGATAAATGGGCTATCCAACAGTAAAAGAAGTTTTCAATTCGGTAGTTCCGTTTTCAAACAAACAAACTCTTCAGCTTTATAATATTAGTATAGTTAACTACGAACCGATCCGATGAAATCAATTTTTTAACAAAAAATTCTAGACGTACCTATTCATTGTCTTTCAGTTTGGATGCTAAGACGTTCTCTTTAAAACTTGTAACGTCCTCGCTTTGCATCGCGTAGGGCGAATATTATAATAATAATATCTTGGGACTACTCACACAACGTAATCTGATCCCAAACTAAGCAGAGCTTGCACTATGGTAACCAGACAACTGATATACATACTTATATATTTCTAAATACATACAAATTATAGATAAATTACACCCAGACACAATAAACCATCGTGCTCATCATACAAGGTTTTATCCTGGGTGGGGATCCAACCCACGATCTCCAGCTTAACAGTCAGGGTCACTAACCACTAGACCAACAGGCCAGTCGAAATTAATTTAAATACCCTAAAATCTGTAGTGTGTAATTAATAACATAATTCAAAGATACACAGAAAAATTTCTGTGCCCCTTCAGGACCTACTACGAGTTATGAAAATTATAGATAGCTCCGTGAAATATTTGAAGATTTTATCATTACGCCAGGTTTTTTATATAAGTAGATACACAGTCATGTAACGTCGATAACACACATAAAGCCGCCTGCAAAATCTTTCAAAGTAGGTACGTAGGTACCTACTAGATACCTATTTAAAATAATAAAGTCATCAAAGTAGAAAACTTCTAAGAAAGGTTAATCTCTTGTCAACTGCTAGTATTTTACTTCCGAAACAACACACATACATGTAAACAAAGTGGATCATACCGGAAAATAGCAGTTAATAGTTGGTTATCTAACATCACTAGGACGGAGGGAATCCGATCAAGTGCAAGTGAATACTACACGCTCTGCTAGGTAGTTACTTTAATACCTGTCGACATTATGTTTCACGTAATAAATCGTTTATGTGGATGACTTCATGCGTGGCTCAGTAGGTTGTGCGTTAATAATGGTCTTCTAATCGATTTCGGTCACAGCGACCAATCTCTTCACAGACCAGCCAACTATACAGGAGATATTAAGGAATAAAGTCACTCTCTATTCAGATGGAAATGCGACACGACCAGGGGGTCTAGACAAAGTCACATTCGAAAAACGAAGTCGATATTGGAAAAGAATTAAAGTATAGAATTTGACGTTTGCGGTGGACACCTTAGACATTTTTTATTTTTTTGCGAAAGATTAGTACGGCGTTATCGAATTCGCCACGGAACGAATGTACCTTGTCTAGCCCCCCTGAATGAAATTAGGCGCAGGACCGATGGCTTAATTTGCTCTCCGCACATCGAGAGAGCAACAGTGGTAAGTTGCTTAATCTCTCAGATCTGTTACAGGTCTGGTCGATCGCCATCGCCACTGAATCACGGATCCCATGGGTTATGACTGGTAGATCCATATAAGAATGGTCGCTTTGACCGTGATCTCCGTGGCTCAAAAGGCATCTAGTGGCAGATTCAGGATTTGGAAGGGCGCGGCTTGATCAGGAGTGCTTGAAAATAAATATAAATAACGAGTTTAAAAAAACCAGCAGTACACTATGATTAGTGTGTATAGCATTGTTGGTAGGTCACTTATTAAAATTGTAGTGAAGGCCCACAAAACGTATGATTGTGTTGATCTAAGTAGGTACTACAATTTAGTAAACAAGACGCGATACGAATTATCTTCTAATTCTAACCCCAGTAGCTAGTAGTTAATGTTGTTTACAAATTAAAGAGCAGCCCTTCCCTCCTAAAGGTTTCGAGTCCTACCGTGTATGTGTTTTTTCTTGATAAAACGTACCCTCAGACTCTCCCTACCCCCCACCAAAATCTTAGCTCAACTACTCGTCATAAACAATTGAGAGAATTAACGTAGGTACTTCTATGCGTTAGTTCTTAAGGGTTGCGCTTACATTTGCGTTCAGCCAGCTCCGTTTACAAAACAGCCTTTACCTCCTGTAGGTAGAGCCTGCGAGAAAACAATGCAATTAAAAATCATAGCCTACTTTTCAATGTCTTCTAAACTGTCAATTTGTTCTCATTTTAATTAGGGGCCTAGATAATGACCATTAATTATGATTTACTAATACACATTTTTTGATCTGGCGAAATTTAACACAATCACAACACAACATTATTTACAATCTACAGAAGACATAAGAGTATAACAGTGTCTAAAGTAACTAAAACTTTACGTAGAAACCGCCCAATATAACCTGTTAGTTTGAATTATAAATTGAGTCCATACTACTACTCCTACGTTGTTTTCACAAATGAATGGTTGTTTTATTAATAAAATAACACTTCCCATATCAAGTGCAGTATTGTATTCAACGAAACAGGATTATCACAAATAAATAATACGGAATACCATGTACACATTCACAGTTTGGAGATGTTCCAAACATGCCATGGGTTCTACGTGATTATGTACTTATTATACGATGGATATTTACATTTTGCATCCAAAGAAATGATAAAAATGTTATCTAAAACGAAGTTTGAAAGCGAAACAACAGATTTGCTCCTGTCCTCTTTGTTTAAAGAAGATTAGTTGCCAGTATAATTTTTATTTCACTGTCCAATATCTTGAATGCAAGAAAGCATACTTGCAATAAAAAATGTTAACAAAGAGCATGGTGTTTTGTAGTTTATATTCAAAACATGGTTTATTTCGTGCGGCTCGATAAAGGTTGATCGTTTTGAATCAATTTGCCGTTGGTACGCGGCGGCGTCTCCTTACAACGATTCACTCTATTTGTGTATCGTGGCTAACGTTGCGATCAAATTAAATAAATCCCCGATTGTTGCACGCAAACCACGACCTGATGAGTACGGCTGATACCATTCTGAATATACTGAGAACTCTTCAAAATATACACTTACCTACTTATCAAAACCTTATCTCTTTGTCCTAGTATTTGTCTAACAAGTGAACATTTATAACCTGGCGACTGACTCACGAATGTGTGTTATCCTACGTAACTAGGCACATTTGAATTTATGAGCTGGATCTGTCTACGTAAATATTACATAAAGCTGCAGCTTTCAGCTGCGGATCTACGCACAACAGTAATCGATTAGTTCAAGGATCGGTGACGTACAATCAAAATTGAATTTGTTGAATGTTATGAAAAATATAACAGCCCACGACTGTTATATTTGCTGCGGTTGTGTGGCCTTGGAAATTAATATCTTGTTAGCAGTTTATTCGCTTTTGTTACAGTCACTCCGAGTAGATTTGCGAAAGTCAAATGTTGTCTAACGATTGGGCACGGCAGGCTCTGTCACGCGAACTCGACACGCCGCACAACCCACCCGGGGCTCCGAACTTCGCAAGCGCTGATTACTCTGCTGCAGAGCCGTGTAATTGTCATGTATAACATTAATTACTATAAATCAGGCACGTGGGTGAAGCGCCGCGTGACGGTCAACTGGTCGAGACGTGTCAGCTCCGCGGTAAAATATGAATTAACGAGAATGATAATGCGACTAGAAATGATCGCACACGCCGCGTCCGCGTCCGCCGCGTAGCTGGTTGCGTAGCGATAGTTTTTCTCGCGTCTCACGTCGGTCGCGTCACAGGGTGAGATCGCACGGAAGCGAAGGTTGCGCCCGTGACCGCGCCCGCCCGCCGCCGCCGCGATAACGGCCGCCCGTCGCAGTCGCGCAGTATCGCGCCGCGCTCGCTGATCCTCGGACCTCGACCCACGCGCGGAGCCCGCTCCCCAGCTGGTGCACGAGGACGACTCCGCCAGTGTAGTGATGTGCCCGCGTTCATTCCGCTGATGATGTGTAGGCGGCGAGTGAGTGAAGTGAGAGTATGCGCGCGAGGTGACGACATCCGCCGGCATCCCTCGCACCGACCGTAGCCCGACATGTGGACACTGCTCCCGCCGCTGCTGGCGGTACTGGCGCTCGCCGGTGGGGCCACCTTCGCGGCCGACAAGGATTTGCTTGAATGTGCGAGGTTCGTTTATACCGAGGGCATATAAGCGACCCGATTTAACTATCACCGATATTTTTATATTCGCTTAAGCATGAAAAACATTTTAAGAATCCATTACAAGTTAGTTTCACCGAGACCTAGAAATCAGCTACAAAAATAATTTTAATAGCTGTCTAACATGACGTCTGCCCATTGTAAAAGTGTTTAGTACGTTCTTAGAAACTTTGTAGGTAAAAACTTAATTAATATCGGATCAAATAGTGTAATAGTAATAAGCTATGTTGACAATGCTGAACATTTTTTATAATTAGTATTTAGGTTATGAATATTATGCCATACCTACCTAATTAAAAACGTTGTGAATTTTAAGCATGTGTAGGTAAACTCTTTTTAAACTTCGTACCATGAAAAATAATTAAGCAATAAACAGTCCATTAGTATTAAAATAATTATTCAAAATTATTGAGACGAAAAACATATCTAAAATAAAAGAACCAATAAAAAATATTAAAATTAAAACACATTATGTAAATCTTCACAGTTTCAAAGAGCAAATATCAGCATTCATCATTTTCCTACCATCATTAAGACGCCGCAAAATGGCCACACGACGATAGCGACGACCCCTTGAAATAAAACTAGACTACTCATTTAATAAAAATATAAATTTACATAGAATCTGGCAGCCACACGAGACATACATGCGTTCGTCGGTGTCACCCGGCCGCGTCCGCCACGGTCGCCGTTTGGCAAGGCTACCCGTCCATAGGTAAACACTACACAACACATCCCGCTGATACAAACACACAGGTGTTTACTATAACTCGGCTAAAGACTTATTAGCGACTGTCAAATGAGCTTTTTAAAATTATAAATGGCCCAAGGATACAATAAGGTCTCCTGCAAATAATCTTGTCTGATCTTCAGATGTTTAGTTGTATTATTGTTGACGTCAACAAAGTCAGTTTGCTTTGCAAATAATATAGAGCAAATGTGTGAGCGTGTCTAACAATGTAAACTATTGTCTGCAGACGCGTTACAGATATTGTCTTCATTCCAAATCTCAGAAACCTAATTAACGTGAAAAAACCGTCTAAATATAGGAGGAGTTACACCTAGTCGCAAATCACTTTGACTGTTTGAATAGTGGCGAAGTGTACTTATCCAGGATTTAGCTGCAAAAAGTACTTAGGTACATTGGCTGTGGTGTGTGAGGAAAAGGAGCAAATTTGAGTGCAATTTGCTCTTTGTTATGGAAGAAACTTTCTGTATTTCAGATGATTTACTAAATATATTATCTCTCTAAGGGGTCATTCTCTAAGAAAACGCCAAATTTGATTTAAAAACGCGTTGCATGGTTTCCAATTTCCATGAAAAATTAGAGGATGGTCGTCTAGGTATCAAATACCTTAATTTGTCAAGTTTATACTTTTCAACAGCTTTACTTTTTTTATACTCAACCAAACTTTGAAAATGGATCGATTTTATGGTCGGCTTTAATGGGTTACAATTTCTTTCTCCTAGAGTAATTCCATTATGAAAACACTAAGGCACAATTTAAATAATTATTGTATTTATATGTTTTTTTTTAATTTATATTTCTATAGTTTAAGAAATTATGACATACAATTAAACCTTCGTGAAAAATTGTGGATTTTCCTGATTTTATTCCTTATTAGATGACTTCTCTACAAATTATTATAAACTGTGGGATGTTAGTTTCTTTAATGATACTAGTGCTTATATAGTAAGTAGATGATATTTCATTAGATTTCAGTCCTAAAAGTGTCGTCTTATTTTAGAAACTAGCTGTCACCCGCAACTTAGTATGCGTAAATTTCCCCCGTTTTTGCAACATTTCTCATTGTTGCTCCGCTCCTATTGGTCGTAGCGTGATGTTATATAGCCTATAGCATTCCTCGATAAATCGGCTATCTAACAGTGACAATTTTTCATTTCGGATCAGTAGTTCCTTACCGCGTTAAACAAACTCTTCAGCTTTATAATATTAGGATAGATAAAATATTGAAAAATAAAATCTAAATAAAAAATAGCCCAATTGGGCCCTTGAAATGGACCTTTTTATAAAAATCTGAAATTTTCGAGAAATACAGTACACCTTTCTTCCAAAAGTACCACTTCTCGTGTAGGTATGTGTACTTAGCGTTGGTAAAATCTACCCCCAATTGCGTCAGGCACTCACAATCTTGTCCTTAACTGTGTCAAGCCCCCCAAAGTTTGTATTTCGGCCAGCACAGGGCAACAGCAGGTTGGCTACGTGCAGGGCTTTGCAGGGAATGTAATGGTACATTCATTCCTTTCCTTTTATGTTCGATTTTTAATTTCTTTCTTTTTTAATTATTTCTCAATTCTTTCTCTTAGAGTATTTTCATATAATGCTGCATATTTTTTTTAATTTGAAGAAAACAATAGAGGATTGTCCGACATGCTCTTGCTCAGTTTTTTTATAATTTATATTTCGATAATTAATGAGTAATGAATGACAGACAATTAAACCTTCGTAAAAATTTAAATATATAAACAGTAGCATGAAAAAAACGAACTTCCTACAATAATCAGGAAAGTCCTAGGCGAATCTAGGTTAGGTTAGGTCTAGATTCGCTACTGCCAGTCTCTTTAATGCCGAATGCCAGTACCTACTTATGATCGACTCTACTAAACTTGTAATCTCTTACGAAAATTAAGTCATAATCCTTATGTATGCCGCTCAATTTTAGTGATAATTAAACTTATTACTTGACATTTAATTAACGTTTCTTTTTCATAGTTTTCTATTATGTTATCTACCTGCTGATAAGTGTATCTAATTGGTTTTTAAACCGATTTAATGATTTATCAGGTAAATAAATAAATAAATTGTCTCCAAAGTACCTATCCGCGCCTGAGACTAATTGAATAACAAATTAGCTAATGTTTTTGATACTCAATCTGTTATCAATTATAATAAAATCATTATGATTATCTTTTCTAACCACATTCCGTTATAATATAAGTACACTTTTATCATGAATCATTAAGCGAGATAAACTAATGGCATTTTAATAGAATTATCAAAAGAGTGTAAGCACTTTGGGGCTAAATAAATATTTTTAGAGCCTTTTTATTGCGGTACAAAACAAAGTCATTGTAAAGTAATAAAAGCAAGTTGCTAATTATTCGGGCCAAAAAACATAATGCCAAAAAGCATTTCGCCCACACGCTCATCTGTCAACTGGGAGATAATCACATTATATACAACAAAAGAGAATATTCGAACACTTGGTTGGTAAAGAAATCTTTAACTTCATTAACTTTTCTTTTAATGAATAAATTAAGTATTATTTTTAAAGCACGTCCCATTAACAATTTGTTAACATTATTGCTTTATTGGTACTGTGGTCCAGGGCCCAATCTAGCCATTTAACCGCTTCGGGAAAAATAATGGCCGGCGCTCTTTACACTACCATATTTGCCCAAAGATGAGATGTCAGTGCCGAGGCCAGATTTAGGTTGAGTTTGGGCAGGGGTGGATCCAGGATTTCATTCTGGGGGGGAAATGCACGAGAGCTAAATGGCAATGCCGCATGTACATTCTGGGGAGGGCGAGCATTTCGTTTCACTTAAAAAAAGCGTTCAGGGGGAGGGGAATGGGCAAAGAAATTCAAAGCAATTCAAGAAATTCGGTAAGTAGAAAAAAGAAACGTCAGGGGGGCACGTGCCGCCGTGCCCCCACCCTCTGGCTGGCATTGCCTATGAGTATAATCGAGATCAA
This sequence comes from Herminia tarsipennalis, assembly GCA_945859575.2. NCBI lineage: Eukaryota > Metazoa > Arthropoda > Insecta > Lepidoptera > Erebidae > Herminia > Herminia tarsipennalis. The sequence continues at coordinate 17,813,797 of OX243840.2, forward strand.
ACTTTGTTGCCCCAATATTGGTGAAGTGTGAGCCGCACGTACGACGGGAGGTGGGGAGGGTGCAGCTCATTTTGTCGCCCTTCATTGTTGCTGCTCTGGGCACTTGCCCGGCTATCCCCGATCCGGGCTTGATGAGAACTAATTTTGGTGTTTCTATTGGATTGACTAGCTTCTAGTAGGTATACTTACGAGTACTTACCTAAAAGATTGCAGGTTAGAAGATATCTAGGTAGCTAGGAAGATTTATGTCCCTTCTTACTTTCTTTCACATTTTAATATCACATCAAGTGAATATTACATAGACATCCAACAACTATCAAATAAAAAATATTACAAGTTCTCTTTGCTTGTACGGCTATGTCACACAGATGAGTAATACCTTAAATATTGTTGATAGAACATTTTACTGAAATAAAATTTCATTTTTATTTTGAAAATAATTCGAACTGTATTTAAGAAAATCACCTTTCGGAACCGGGAATCGAACACGAAAAATATAAAATTTTAGATTTTCAACTAAATCTTCATCTAGGGTAAAGATTTAGTTCGAATTTTGTTAGATTCCTAAAGTTTTATTCTGAAGTTGACCTGTAAAAGATACTTTTACTGGACAACCTCAGGACTGTAGATTTGTACAAAGTACAAGTAAAAGGTATAACCCTCCGTTATGCCCAGTTGAGTAAAACTAGTAGGTACCTAGGTACCTACTTACTTAATAGTAAGTTGGTAATGTAGAATTGTTGGTAATAGATTTTATGGCGAGGATAAAAAAGATAAAGATAAAATTTACGTAAAATATTAACACCTATTTATCATCCATCTATAAACTGCAAGCTAAACAAACACCTATACCAAAATACAAAATAACGCCAAATCAATTCCAGATGAAACTTCACAAACATGTCTTCTGGAGCAAACAGCATTTAAATACATCAAAGGCAATCCAGACCCACAACCTTGCTTGAAGACACTAATGACCTAATGACAACAATAGCTTTTCGAGAGCGAAGCGCCAAATTTAAACTCGTTTATCACAGCTATTTGCGTCACTAAATAACCCAAATATAACCCAAGTGCTCGCTTGCGGTAACTGTGACAACAGAAATAAACCCTTGGTCTGAATACCTCATTGAAGCGGCTAGGATTGCGTCTGTCGCGGCAGACAGGTCCAACCTGCTCGTACAATCATTATAATACAATACAAAGTGACGCATGCACCTATACATCATTTTACACTAAACAGTAGCGTATTCAAGCCGAATCGCACATTAAACAATTGGCGAATCGTTTACACAGTGTAAATAGGTCTATCAAACGAAACTACTGTAGACTGTACTGCCATTCAGCAAACTCTGATTACGTAGTCATTTATTGGAGTCATTATAGATCCATCGTCTTTGTAACATGACATTTATCATACAGTTTCCTTTGTATCAAATGTATGAGTTTTTTAGTCACTCTATGATCATAAAACATTAGCGGACGTGACAGAACGTAATGATATGCAATTTATAGTTCTATGAGAAACAATTTGAATAACATTTATTACGAGATGGACATAATATCTTTCACGCAGATGTCATTAGCGACTTCGGTGCAATTAGTGTCTTCTAAGAACTCAGGTCTTCTAGCTAAGTTACGTAATGTCTGAAACCTAAAACGTGCTTGCCCATATTTGTAAGTGATATCTATATTTTATTTTAAAACGAAACCTGTATGTTTTGTTTTTAAACTTTGTTTTTCTTTTTGTTTAGGTTTGGTACTTCTTTAATAGTCGCGAAAGACTATGAGAAGACACAATTAATGGACACAAAGTACTTAGGTAGGGTAGGGATGTGCAAGATTGCGCAGTGTATAAGAATGCGTAGGTATAGCGATTAATTATCGGTTCAGTAAATAGTCCTTAGCGTCTGTTTTCAGTTTAGACAGTGTCCTACCTATGTTCTAACTGTACTGACACAAAAAATACATAATAGAACCATTTCCTGGAATTTATTTGAAAAAATCTAAATTTGGCACATCTGTTGTAATATTTAGGTATTTTGTAAACGTGATTTCGATAAAATATAAACCAGGTAAGCTGTATTTATTTGTTTATTTTAATCAAAATTATACTATGAAAGAGTGATTCTAATATTATAACTTATAGCTAATACCATATTCTGACTAAAGTATGGCACTATTGATCTTTTGAAACTCTTTTTTGTTCATTGTGCAAGAGTGCGCATAGTTATTGTGTACTAGACTGCGCGCGCACTCTTGCACGCTGTTTTTTACATTTATTTTGAGAGTAATTTTTAATTGTGTATGTGTACACTTATCAATTTATAAATAAAATTAATAAAAATGTATGTGTAAATATTTTTAGGACGTCAAGAAGGCAAAGAACGACAATATTCGAGTTGAGTTCGAGTGTGATAAAAAATACCGTAAATGACTGTGCCAGGTAGCAAAACTATTTCGAATACTGAAGCTACCTTCAGATTAAGATTATTGCAAGAGATAAAAGACGCCACCAAAAGCACTAAGAAATAACCTAAAACGAGTAAGACTCTTGAGCCAAGAAGTCAGAAAACAAAGCAAAGAAAAAAAACTGGGCAAAAGCATGTCGGACCATGCTCTGTATAGGGTTCCGCAGCCTTGAATAATTGCATCATCAGAAGTAAAGAGAGAGTTTATTCATGGCACTTACGCCCTTTTGTTGAGAAACGCGAGTTTTTCAAATTTAACTCGATGACAGTATATCTGATCATATCCAAATAATTTTAGTTTGTAGATTTTTTCATATTTTTTGGTGTCATGGTTCAAAAGATTAGGGGGTTTGTCCCCAATTATGCAACTTTCGGATCGAATATTTCCAAAAATATTAACATAATCAAAAAAAAATTATAAACCTCAAAATGTTTTTGGAAAACCTGTCGAATGATGTACAACACGTTGATATTTTCTGTTACAGTCACGTATGAAGTCCCCCCCCCCCCAAATATTTATTTTTAATAATTAGCTATCAAACTAAGTAGCGGCTATTACAAGGCACCTTTCCACCAAATTTCATCAATATTCATTAAGTAGTATAGAATTTTATCAGCTACCCGTACTACCGTATTGCAACACCCGTGGTCACAGGTAGAGAGCAGTCTACCCGTGACCACAGCCGTTGCAATACGGTCGAAACGTCGGGCAATGAAACAAAATTTTACGTGATTAAGACCCGTAGCTTATAAAATTCTATAATGTGTACAAATCGCGAAAGGCGATTGTTCAAGTGACTATGGAATTTAGTATCGCTACAAATTTTGTTGTGCCAAGATGAAAACTACTGATTTATGTAGACATTAATATATACTTTCAGAAAAACCAACAATGATTTACCTAATTTGCCGAGTTTAATTGATATGGGTGGATGAACTTCGAAAATCGAAATATTTATATACATTTTTTTTTGAAAATAGGACATAACTATGATATTGCGTATTAATTATGTATTACACATGATGTGTAACACTACTTTATGGCTATGAATTCGGCTTTGCAGTGATATATAATCCGAATCTCTATCTCACAAACACTTCACAATTGTCACAATATTGGTACGAGTCTCTGTCTCACAAAATATTTCTGATTGTTACTATGTATATGGAGTCTCTATCTCAAACTCACGTAATGTAACCACAATATCATACACAACACGAGAAATAACAAAAGCTATTTGTTATTAATACTTTAAACTGTTTTCATAATGGACCGGCACCAACAAGCTTTATGCACAGATAAACAAGTGACATGACATTACATTTCAGTGTTGCCATAACTTTTGTCACATCCTATACAAATCGATTTTTTTATTAAAATTCATTACTATGTTCTTATTTTTAATCGAGCCGGGTCCTAATCTAAAGGTATCAAAGAATATGCTTATTAAAAAGTATAGTGTATAAATATTATCGTTCTTTACATTCAAACGGTGCAACAATTAATAGAGTATTTATATTAATTATTTAATAAAAATCGATAATAGCCCTAATCGATATTACGATTTTATTTTTGTAATAGTGTTACCACCGTTAAAAATAACTTCATACGAAAAAAAAGGAAATAAATAAACTGAAAGACTAATATTTGTATTTCAATATTCCGGCAAATGTGAGACTCCATATCATTATATAATAACATTATAATTAGAAACAAGAATTATACATTTAATCAACTTGTGGCACAACGTAAATACTAGCGATACTGCTGGTGGGCATACCCCTTTTACGAACATATATTTCATTAAGTAGTCTTTGTAAAATGCCTGTGACATACGGACGGACGTGACGAAACTATACCTAAGGGTTCCGTTTTTGGCATTTTGGCTACGAAACCCTAAAAATGGGCATCATCCAGATTTCTCAAAAGTGTACAATAAACTAATTATAGAACACCAGATTGAGTGTATTTCCCACAGACAATGGTGGCACTACAATTGCACAGCATACTTAGGCCACGGTTACTTCAAATATGACATTTGTGAGTGACCTATTTGCGCAGACTTGCACATCTAGCTGCACACTTTTGCCTTCTCCTAAATGCGCACTCTTGCACAAGACTTGCATATTGTGCAAGACTGCGCATTTGGCTATGGCTTTTAATTTTTTTAATAGCTCTTAAAATATTTATTTATTTATCCGGCAGATAACTTATGTAAATGAATAAAGACTAATGTTGGTTCTAAATTCCTTCGTTTAAATAAAAAACATAGAATCGAAAGTGCGCAGTCCTGCACATCCCTACCCTACACTCAGACTCAAAACAATTTGTTAAATTTATCCATCACACCATTATATCCCGTTCAGAAATCTACAGCACTTGGATGTTAGACACACACACTAACACATTAGGCCACCGAAACCATTGTTAAAGTGCTGACCCATTATCTATAGAGCTATGTTTCTCCTACTTACGGCCAAGTCTCTCATTGTTGGCCGATCATTGGTCATTTGAAGGCTTAAGATATGGAGACATGATTGTAACGAGTCTCTGTTTTTAAAAATCTCTAAATTAAAATTATGATATTTTTTTATTTGAACTGGGATATTATCTATATTCGATTGCCTCAGTAGCGCAGTGGGAGTGTGTACGACTGCTACGTTAGAAGTCGTGATTCGCCTCCCACATGAGATACCACTTTGTTTGATCCACAAATTGTTGTTCCGAATCTGAGGGTACTTCATTAATTGTTAGTGAAACCCCCATGACACAGAGCTTGAACTCTAATGCAGGAGCCTTTTTAAAACAGAAATAAAAAAAAATGTTACAAAATAATACTATTATTATATTTAAAAACGGTGGACTCTTTCTATATTAACCGATTAAATCAGGCGTAACATGGCGGCAATCCATCTTAAGTAATATATATATATATATATAAGATAGGGATCCCACCACCCACCCTCGATCTGTGAATCATCACGATTGAAGTAGTAAGGAAATGCCCTTAATACAACAATCGAAATAGATTGACAGACCGCACTCAAAAAGAGAGAACTGCAACAAAGAAAATTAGTGAAGTTGTATTGTATAGTTGTATTATATTAATTAGTATAATGGAGTGGTAGGCATCTCCGGACCCTTGACTTGCAAATCTTTCTATATTGATTTCGAATATCTAATACGTTCCGTGTCATCCTAATAATCTGCTAGATCTATTCTTCAGGGTCCTATTATGCGCTCGCGGCTGATCGAAGTTTCCCATGGCATTTCCGGAGCGAGACGCCAAAATGAAGCTAAATCGTGTCATGTTTTATATAAATTATAAAATATATTTTTGTACCTTGCTACCTATGAAATAAAAATACATTTTAATACTGGCAATTAATTAAGTATTTGGCACATATTTATTTAATTGCCTATTTATCATATTTAATTGAACATTTAAAAATTAAACGTCCAATTAATTATGATAAGTAGGTTTAAATGACCTATATCAAAATAACATAAAAAAAACAGCTGGTCTTAATTTAAAAGCATTTTAAATTATTAGTTCTCTTTATTTTATTTTTTTATAATTATGAGAGAATTGACTACTTATTTACACTTTTAGCACCTATTAGTTAAAACAAATTATTGGTTTTAATTGGAGTCTAATGGAAATTTTTCCAGTTCGTAAGACAAAAACAAAGAGAATAAAAAAAAATCGCCAAAATTGACACAGGTGCACAGACTAGTTAGTACTTATAACATTAAAGTAATATTACTAGTTAATAAGTAAGTTCGAATATTTGTTTCCAAAATTTAATAAATAATATTTATTTTTCTTGACGCGAGACTATATTATATATATTTATTTTTTTTTACTTTTTTTGTTTGAATATTTAATCTACTGATTGGAGTTAAGAAATTATATATTGTTGTTGAACAGAGCTTTGAGTATTTTATTTTGAGATCTCTGATTTATGCCCAAGTTGGTCTTTGCTGATGTACCTACCCCATGACAGACTTGGGCAAAACCGTTGACAACCGTTCTGTGGGGACTATACCATACCGTATATAACCAGAGACAAATGGGCAAAAAAGTTCAACACAATACAAGATATTCCTTACACAAAACAAGCATCTGGGGGAGGGGAGCAACCCTCTCCCTGGATCCGCCTATGACTAGCAATATGGGATTGTGGGTCTCAAATTACTAGCAATCGTTTTAACCCCTGCAGCTAAACTCAATGGCTTGGGTTAGGAGTGGGTTCACGTCGGTAGTATAATGGGTAGGATTCGAACCCGCGACCTCACAAATGCAAGTCCGATGCCTTACCTATTAGGCTACCGCCGCTTCAAACATATAAACCAAGAAATTATTTAAGTAATAGTGAAAACCCGCATGAAAATTCGTTCCGCAGTTTTTAAGTTTATCGCGAACATACAGACAGACGCGGCGAGACTTTATTTTTCAATATGTAGTGACTGTGATAAAGTATTTCAGTAAAATTAATTCACAGTGTAATTACTGGCATAGCGCCACAGTTATCTATAATTTTTAATCAATGTGTTGATACCGGCATGTTTCCTGATCTGATGAAACATAGTAAAGTAATACCATTATTTAAATCCGGATCAAAGAATGACCCTAGTAATTTAAGACCAATATCCATCTTGCCAGCTATTAGTAAAATTTTTGAAAAGGCCATACTTATGCAGTTAGAATCATTCTTTAATTTTAATAATCTACTGCATCCCGATCAATATGGTTTTACAAAGGATCGCTCTACAATTGATGCAGGTACTAAGCTACTGAAACGTATTTTTAGTGCCTGGAAAGATTCACAGGATGCCATTGGAGTGTTCTGTGATCTTTCTAAAGCTTTTGATTGTGTGCATAGGACACTTCTCCTGAAACTTAGGCATTACGGTATTAAAGGTACAGCGCTGGATCTACTTGCCTCTTACCTGAGTGAAAGAATTCAATATGTTGATATAGGAGGAGTAAGGTCGTCTGGATCGCCAATTAGTATGGGCGTGCCTCAGGGATCAATACTCGGTCCCTTCTTATTTTTGGTATATATTAATGATTTACCATTTTATGTTAATAACTTTTGTGACATCATTTTATTTGCTGATGACACTTCTCTAATTTTTAAAATCGATCGTAAACTAGAAAATTTTAAGAAAATAAATAGATCACTCGCACTAGTTCAAGATTGGTTTACAACGAACAACCTACTTCTAAATTCCAAAAAAACTAAATGTATTAAGTTTAATTTGCCAAATGTGAAAAGTACTAATACGAGTATAATTTTAAATAATGAGGTGATTAGCTTTGTCGACTCGACAGTTTTTTTGGGCATTACATTAGACAATAGGTTACAGTGGGGCACCCAAATATCATGTCTCGCAGGAAAACTCAGTTCTGCAGCGTATGCTGTCAGCAAAGTTAGACAGCTTACGAACGTAGAAACAGCTTGACTAGTATATTTTGGTTATTTTCACAGCGTCATGTCCTACGGAATATTGCTTTGGGGCAAGGCGGCTGATATACAAACTATTTTTATTATTCAAAAACGTGCAGTGCGTGCGATGTATCAACTAGGAGCACGAGTTTCCCTTAGAGAAAAGTTTAAAGAGATAGGCATTATGACAGTTGCATCACAATATATATATGCAAACGTTATGTTTGTAAAGCAAAACTTACATTTATATAACAAAAATAGTGATATTCACTCTGTGAATACAAGAAATAAGCACAAATTGGTAGGTCAATATCATAGGCTTCATAAAACTCATAACTCATTCATGGGACTAGGTGTTAAATTTTTCAATAAAATCCCAGTCAGCATATCGAGTCTACCAGTAAATAAATTTAAGAATGTAGTCAACAGACATCTTAAGCTTACTATTCAATCGATGATTATTTAACTGATAAAGACAAATGGATGTAGTTCGTTGCTCCCTATTAATGTATTGTGTTGGATAGTTTATTGCATTTTACTAGGTGAATATTGTTGTCACAGTTTGGTAATGTTACTTAAGTACTAGTTAAGAAAACGATTTACTTTTGTAAGTAAAGATTCTGCGTGATAAATTACGGCCATTCTTTTCTTTCCTTTGAAAAACATGTATACTTATTCATTAAGTAGCAGTAAATTGGCCAATATTTAAGCACATAAAGTTTTTACATCGTAAGTGGATGCTCCTACTATGTTGTGCCCATTGAGGCTTATGTATCCGATCTCGTGTACTCTTCTAATATTATTGACCTCTTTTTTTGCATCAGTCCTCTAATATGGTGTATAATATAATGGTGGCAGCACCTTACCTGCATATACAGTTTATAAACAGAGAAACATTGTAAACATTGGCAATTTTAAACAAGTGGCCACGAGTTTTTATTGCCTCTTCTTTTCTCGGGCTTTACCTATTGTTTGCGAACAGGCATTACCAGTAAATGTAGAATCGACTTTTCACAAGTGTAGTATTTTGCTTCCTAAGTGCATAAATGATTTTTATTATTATTATTATACCTACTCAGTATCTACCTACGTATTTCTTTTTCTTAAATAAAATACACTCTCGCATTAGAGATTAAGCCCTGTGTGGCGGAAGACTTCATAAACATACAAGTTATAACATACAAGGACACAAAGTACATCCAGACTGAACAACAATTTGTGGATTACACAAAGTGGTGTCCCGTGTGGGAATCGAACCTACGACCTCTGCCTTAGCAGTCAGGCCCACTAAATATAGACCAACAGACAGTCCAGTCAATCGTTGATATTATTATCATCAACACCCACGATAATAATAGCCAGGCATAAAATCTACATTTTATCAATGTTTCAGTACAAAAATCTTAAATAGGTGACTAGGTACTTAAAATGTATTAATTTCTAGGGACAGTGGTAGCCTTGTGCCGTCATCCAAATGTAATTTGTAATTATTTTTACTATAAGGTGTGTACGTTTACATTTTATAACAAAAAGTAGCTTAAACCAGGCTAGTGCGTGTTAGACCACCTCTTGTTTATTTTAGGTACAGGACAGGACATGAAGTCTATTTTATATTCACCCCGTTATCAATTTCTATTTAGAAGTGAATGAACCTTGGTTTTTCAAAGAGCGATAAACACTAAAACTAATATCTATAGGTACTTAATATTATATTAAAATATCTTGGGACAACTCACACAACGCTATCTGATCCCAAACTAAGCATAGCTTAGTAACTACTATGGCAACCAGACAACTAATACTTATCTATTTCTAAATATATACACATAGTTATTATAGATAAATAACACTCAGACAGAATAAACCATCGTGCTCATCACACAAAGTTTTATCCTGGGGGGTATCGAACCCACCCACTTGCATAGCAGTCAGATACACTCCCACCGCGCCACAGAGGCAGTCATTTTTTTATTAAGCTGAAGAGTTTGTTTGTTTGAACGCGATAATCTAAGGAACTACTCATTCGAATTGATTTTACTCTTGGATAGCCCATTTATCAAGCGAGGCTATATATCATCACGCTACGACTAATAGGAGTAGAGCAGCAATAAAAAATGTAAAAAAAAAAATCGGGGAAAATGTAAGCATACGAAGTTGCGCGGGTCAGCTAGTCTATTTTTCTATACTAATATTATATACAGAGGAAAGATTTGTATTTTTGTATGTAACGAATAAACTTAAAAACTACTGGACCGATTTCAAATATTCTTTCACCATTAGAAAGTTAGAATAACGGGAAGTAACATTGGCTATACTTAATTGACAAAAAAAAATCGAGATGCCTACGAAAATTACAATAATATTTCATAAGGTATAAAAAACTACGATATGACACCCGTACGATGCCTTGGCAGGCAGCTAGTCACACTAATATTATAAAGACGAAAGTTTGTGAGTGTGTGAGTGTGTACGTTAGTTACTTCTTCACGTCTAAACGGCTAAAGCGATTTTAATAAAATTTGGTATGGAGTTAGCTGACACCCTGGATAACACATAGGCTAATAAACCGCGGGTAACACCGCAGGACACAGCTAGTTATATATACGTGTGAAAGTAAGTCTGTCTGTTACATTTTCACGCTTAAACAGCTGAACTGATTTAGATGAAATTTGGTATTTGCGTCCCGGGAAAGGACATAGGATAGTTTTTTTCGTGATAACAGACAGCGCTAAGTTGCGGGGGAAAGAATTCTAGTAGGTACCATTTTATCTTTTAAATATTTTATTAATAACTTATGCCCGCAGCTTCGCCCGCATGGATGCCAGATATACCAAAATATTTTTACGGCAATCTTTCATACTTTTTTAAATTTATTTATAGATAAGTAAATGACTCCATTCCACCTGATGTTAAGTAGAAATAGAGCAGCACTGACTGTCCTTACCTTGCTTACCTGCAAGGTGCTTCTTCACGCCTCTTTTGAAACACCCCATGTCCTAGGTAGGAGAAAACACATGTGCTGGTAGGGAGTTCCATTTTTTCATTAGTTCATATGAAAATAAACTGTTAGAAAATAAGAAAACTTAGTCCGATTTTTTCTTACCTTTCTCACCTGGTACCTGAAAATTGGCCGTCTTAGCTTAGCTGGTTTGCTAGCATTGAGCGTACATATAAACACTACCCGAAACCCCACATTTAATCTGCCAGAAAATTAAATAGGTCTGGCACGACAGGGATCTTGGAACAATTGTGATTTGACTACAGAAGTTTTTTAACACTCTGGGAAAATATTCTCCGGAAATGATAAGTAAATCAAGTACGTTAAATGAGGTGTGAGGATATTTACACATTTTTTTAGAACATGCGTAGATATTTCGTCATAAGTTCATAACTAACAGAACGTGTGTTATTTAAAGACATAATAATGTTTTGTACCTCTTGGTACATAACGGATAGAGAAACATACTATTATTAGCACGATTATTATTCATGTTATGGACATCAGCCTTATTGCTGTTTGTTATTCCTATAAGGTAGTTGTTAAAATTGTTGGCGATTTCGAGTGGATCATTAAATAGTTTATCACCTACTTTAACTTCCTTCATCATCATCCACTGTTGGACATATGCATCTGTAATTGCCCGCCACTTTGTTCTATCTTCGGCTTCCCGCATCCAGCTCCTGCCAGACGTTTTCCGTAAATCATCACTCTACCTAGCCTGAGAGCGTCCTACACTACGTTTGCCGATACGCGGTCTCCACTCAAGAACTCGTTTACCCCAACGGTTGTCGGTTCTTCGGCAAATATGGCCAGCCCACTGTCACTTCAGCTTGCTAATCCGGTAGGCTATGTCGATAACTTTGGTTCTCTGCCGAATCACCTTATTTCTGTTCCTCATTTTGTCCCTAAGCGAAACTCCGAGCGTTACCCTTTCCATAGCCCGCTGAACGACTTTGAACTTGTGGACTAGCCTTACCGTCAGTGTCCACGTTTCGGCTCCGTATGTCATGACGAGTAGGACGCACTGATTGAAGACTTTAGTCTTAAGGCATTATGGGATCGACGATGAGAAGACTTGACATAACTTCCCAAACGCTGCCCCACCCAACCGAATTCTCCTGTTCACCTCGTCCTCGAAGTTGTTTCTACCTAACTGCAATGACTGCCCGAGGTACACATGTTTTTGAACAACTTCGAGAACGACGCCGTAGTTCATGTTCATTGGTTTTATCCAATTCGTCCGTAGGCCGATGCGTACAGAGGAGTCAGCCAGGTCATTCAGCATATGTTGTAGGTTCTGCAACGTTTTTTCCATGATGACGATGTCATCTGCAAATCGCAAGTGAGAGATGTATTCACCATTGATGTTGATGCCCCGCCCTTTCCAAGGCAGCGTCTTGAACACATCCTCCTTTGCATTTGTGAACAGTTTCGGGGAAATAACGTCCCCTTGCCTAATTTCCTTAATAAAGTTCAGATTCACATTGCTTTCCATATCTTCAATAATGACTCTTCATGCAGCTTTGCAGAAATTTCTTGTATTATTGATAAAATTATTATTATTATTTTATTGTTTGGTATAGCATGTTTTTTTACTAACGGAAAAAAATAAAGCAGCTATTCTTTGGGAGTAATGAAAGTGGTATAAGCCCTCCCCCCACCCCCCATCCCCCATTTTCCATGCCACCCAAAAATGTTTAGTTTAAACACAACTTTTCCTATGTACGAATGTTAAATACGAATAAAATAGGAGAGATAATGTACAATTTCCACCTGTTGAACAACTTCATAAAACAAGCACTAAGAATGCTTGGCTAATTTAAGATCGGTAGCCAAGTAGGTGCCAAGTATGTTAAAATATTTACTAAGTAGGTATTTTTCTTTATTTACAAGCTGTCTAGACTGATGACTAAAATATGATCTAATACCTATTCATCCCTGCTGTTACTAATGCATTTTACAAAATAAATTCGGTAGGTAGTATTACTGTTTCAACGTTCAAGGTTTTCACGAGGAAAATAAACAAAGATTTAATTTAAATATAAAATTTTATTGCAATGTAAGACATAACGTGGATAGTAGAAATTATCTGTCTGTCTAACGATACTAAATAAATTTATTATATCGACTTGTATAGGTACGTTCGTACTCCGTACAAGGGGTCATTATAAAGAAACTTAAAGAAGTTTCAACATATTTAACGACAACATTGACTGCATCAGTGGTGCGGGGGGAATGTGTCCGACTGCTACGCAAGAGAATCAAAAAACCAACTTCTCTTTACTAATTGTGTACCTATTCGCCTCAAGACAGTTTCTAACTTGAAAAACAATATTTAAAAAAAACTACCGACGAACGTAAAAAACAATTAAATAAAATGTTAAAAACCCCTGACTAACAGGAGGTAGGTCGGGGTCTGCTATTTACTGCCCTAAATAGAACTAAAATATTTTTGACGGCTTTTCTTCAGTCAGGTACTTACCTCCTGTTAATCAGGGAATGTTAAAATTTTATTTGATTCTTTTTTTGCGTCCGTCGGGGGCTTTTAATTTAGTTTTTTTTTTAAACTTTTTGAAGATTTATTACAAAATATGCAACTTCCACTTATCCGTGTTGAGAGTAAACATTTAATTAACACGAAACTAATATGTAATCCGATTTAATAATTTAAAAAAAATGTATGTCGTCATTTTGTGGTGGCGGCCATCTTGAATTTGAAATTTATCATTGAGAGAGTTGTGAAAAAATATGTAATCCGCTATTTTGTGGCGGCGGCTATCTTGGAACGATTAACATCAATCATAGCTAAGAACACTCCCGACTAATTTACCATTTAAACAAACTAAAACAAAATCGGTTCATGTGTTCGGGAGCTACGATGCCACAGCAGACACACACCACACACACACACACACACACACACACACACATTTTTGTGTCGGGGGTAATAAATCATTTTACAATATCTAATTCGTTAAATGCGACTTTTCATGCCATCGATCGGCCCTGACCGTTCTCTTTTCCCAATTGTTTTTTCTCCTTACTTTTTCTTATATTTAAGAATAATTAAAATTATAAAATAGATTTTAAAAGGACGTCAAAGCAGACAGTTCACAACTATCATTGAGGTTTCTTGTGAGATGTTCGATCACTCGGCATATCCACCACAGTGCCTACTTATATGGAATAATATGGATAGTAAATTTGCCCGACCAGTACCAAAATGTACCTAAGCCCTTATTTTTTGCCACCAGTGATGCCTATATTGGTAGATAAAAATTAAAAAAATACTATACCTAGTTGGTGCCATTTCATCGCCTCTGCTGCGACATACATCGTGGTAAGTAGTATCACCATCATCACTCCAGTCTCCACTATCCATCATAAGAATAAAACAGGGTGTAACATATTCATGGGTTGGTATGTGCCCATGATACTGAGTACAGTGAGATACCTAATTTTATCAAAATCAGAGTACTCTAAACAAATATTAATTATTTTTTCTTTCGTTTATTTATGAGTGAAAAAGTTATTAATTAAAAAAATTTGAATGAATGAATTTTGTACCAGGGGAGGTATAATTCTTATGCCATACGCCTTTCACTACTAAATATTGACAAAAATAATATGCTATAACTATGTAATAATAATGCAACCATGGCACCATTGTAGGTGCAATTCTACATATTTTATTGTTTTATATTAGTTAATAGAATCGCCAACAAATGAAACACAGATCTTATACTATAATAAAATTACATATTCATGTCTTGTGCTCATTCAATTATAGGCAACATACCCTATCCGCTGCTGAAATTTGACCACACCTTTATGTTACAACCTGTATAGGTGGCGTTATTGTGAAAAGTTAATTTCAATGAAATTCAAATAAAATATTGATTATTTTGTTTTAACACTAATCCAGAAAGAAAGAAATTGTCTTTATAGATCTAGTAATAGAATCATCCAAGAAGAAAAAGAGTCAAGTGATTAGAGCACTGATAGTATTATTATGGCATGCCCACTGCTACATAGTATATTGTTAAAAACAAATAATTTTGTAAGATATAAGGTATAATAATACCTACATTACTTCAAAACGAGATTGCATCGTTTGATCTTAGTTAGGCTCTTGAAATTTTACACCAGAGATAGATACAATGAATTTTGAAGTCTGAATTTTTAAACTTTTTGAACCTACCCAGCTCTGATTGTATTAGTGACATCCTTTTTATGTCATACGGAAGAGACAGTCTTATTTCTTAGATCTTATCTCGTTGTTGTCGCCTATTGTTGTTTTTGACTTCAAATTCGTAATCTATACTAATATTATAAAGCTGAAGTGTTTGTTTGTTTTGACGGGTACAAATTGCAAAAAATATTTTACTGTTAAATAGCCCATTTATCGAGGACGGCTATAGAACATCACGCTAGGACCAATAGGAGCGGAACAGCAATGAAAAATGTTGCAAAAACGGGGAAAATTTACGCAGACGAAGTTGCACGGTCCGCTGGTGGATTCGGGATGGGATCTTACATCTCGCTTTTATTTTTATCTTTAGAAGAGACACAAGTTTAACATAAAATATTAATGGAATAATTCGATTGAATGATTTAATTTAAATTCATGAATGTAGCCAAGTGAGTCCTTCAACTCTAGAGTGACATTGAGCTGTGATGTTGATATTTTTCCACATGACATGCCAAAGTAATACATGGGGCGTTCGTCGGCCGACGCGCTGGCTTCACGCCAGAGTCGCGGCCGTCGCCTTTGTCCAACTGATACTTACAACACCAAATTATCAAAGACACCAGACGTAAACCAGATTCAATGAAATCCTCTTATTTCCGATCGAAATATCTTTTAAACATATCAAATGTTTTAATACCGGCGTTTGTTTTTAAATTGTAGTCATCTTACAAAGTCACCGCTAACCTCAGCATTTATTTTTCAGGATTTAATCCTTTAGTCTTTAAGTTCAGTTTGATTATAAAAGTATTATAAAATTTTATATACTATGGGTCTTAATCGCGTGAATAATTTAAGATAACCAGTCTACCCGTGACCACGGCCGTTGCAATACGATCGAAACGTAGAGCAATAAACTAGGTATTTTACCTTAATATTATTATAGATTTCATTGATTTTATTATATTGACATTTATTATTTTTTTCTTTAACTTTATAACAATTTGTACACCTGCTTAGGTATTATATGGATAATGGACGATATATAAGTATTTAAGACCTCATTACACCCTTACATATCAACCCATATGATGGCCCACTGCTGGGCACGGGTCTCCCCGGTAGAACCTACTAGTATGTAGATCCTGGGGGTAATTGCCATAATCGCCACGCTTGGCGAGCGGGTTGGCGATCGCAGTAGGGCTTTAAGTACGCAGAGGACGCTGCTGCCCGTCCTCCGATGTGACATCCCTTAGTCGCCTTGACGACACCCACGGGAAGAGATGGGGTGGTACTATTCTTAAGCCGGTACCACACGGCGGCATTACACCCTTATTTTATACAAATAAATTATGATTATTATGATTAAATTATTAACGCGATTAAGACCCGTAGTATGTATATAATTTTATAATGTGTACAAATCGCGAAAGTTTATCAATATTTATAAAAGCATTTTTCAATAGGAAATAATTACTGTCTCTGTGGCACAGTACGTATGTAAGACTGCTGAGCAAGAGGTTATGGGTTCAATTCCCACCCAGGACATCACTTGGTTGATCCAAAAATTGGTTTTCTGAGTCTGGGTGTATTCACAGAGTACTCGTGATTTGTTTGTTGTTAAAGTACCTACCCAAAGACAGGGCTTGTGCCTACTCTAAGAGCAGGAATACCATCAGAAAAAAGTTTAATAGAAAGTAAGTTTTAGAAAAATAAAATATTAAAATGCAGGTAAACATACAATCATATTTACGATATTTACTCAGTGTCCACAGCGGCAAACCCGTGCGAACTGTCAAAATCCAGTCGTCATGGTGAATGGGGAGGTGTGCTCACAAATAGGTACTTTCTTTTAAATTCTTTATTTATTTACAGGACTTTTATCTTGCGATATGTCACTCCTATAAATAGGTACATCAACCCGAATCCGCGGCGCGCTCAAAAAGGTTCGTCGCGTATGCACGTTGATGCATTTCTAAGCGCAGCTCTCCATTTGTCAAAATCTTGTCATATAGGTATATGACAAGATTTTGACATAAATGTTGATAAACTTTCGCGATTTGTACACATTATGAAAAAATATATAAGTATTACGGCTCTTAATCCAGTAACCAGTCTACCCGTGACCACGGCCGTTGCAATACGGTCGAAACGTCGCGCAATAATCAAGGTATTTTACCTTAAATTATTCACGCGATTAAGACCTGTAATATATATATATCTAATATATAAAATTCTCGTGTCACAGTTTTCGTTGCCATACTCCTCCGAAACGGCTTGACCGATTTTGATGAAATTTTGTGTGCATATTGGGTAGGTCTGAGAATCGGACAACATCTATTTTTCATCCCCCTAAGAGTTTGTTTGTTTGTTTGAACGCGATAATCTCAGGAACTACTGGGCCGCATTGAAAAAATATTTTATTGTTGGATAGCCCATTTATCGAGGAAGGTTATAACATCACGCTACGACCAATAGGAGCGGAGCAGCAATGAAAAATGTTGTAAAAAAAAAAGGGAAAATTTACGCAGACGAAGTTGCGCGGGTCATTGCCCACCCCTAACATTTATAACTATACTATAATATTTTAAAGCTGAAGCTGAAAGTTTGTTTGTTTGTTTGAACGCTATAATCTCAGGAACTGCGGGTCCTAAATAAAAAAAATATTTTATTGTTAGATGGCCCATTTATCGAGGAAGGTTATAGGTTTTATAACATCACGCTACGACCAATAGGAGCGGAGCAGCAAGGAAAAATGTTGTAAAAAAAAAGGGAAAATTTACGCAGACGAAGTTGCGCGGGTCAGCTAGTATATATATATATATATATTTTTTTTTTTCATAAAGATTTTGACAGTTCGCACGGGCTTGCCGCTGACACAGTAAAAAGATCATGCTACGGGACTCAGTTGTTAATAAACTGACATTCAACCTTACCTA
This sequence comes from Herminia tarsipennalis, assembly GCA_945859575.2. NCBI lineage: Eukaryota > Metazoa > Arthropoda > Insecta > Lepidoptera > Erebidae > Herminia > Herminia tarsipennalis. The sequence goes on from OX243840.2 coordinate 17,831,851, forward strand.
TATCTTTAGAAGCCGCATTGCGTTTAAGGACATAAAGGTTAGGATTACGTATAACATAATTCACAATTAAATTGCGTGTTCGCCTTACCCCTTCCGCCTTCTGTCCTAACTTACAGCCATAACTATAAAATACATTGTCGTCACGAATGGCTACCTATCATAAAAACTTGCAAATTAAGGCGTGGATAAAATTAGTTGTTTCTGATTTCAAATTGTACTAATTACCTACTGGCTAAATCAACCAATTATTCTTGCTATATTATGCTCTGCATAAATGCTGTGGTAGCCGCCTAGATCTACACTATGATAGATTTACACTATGAGCTGACAGCTGGTTTTATGTGCATCTCATAGAGTGCCGTGTTTTTTTTTAATATTTTAGTACTGGCCTGCAACAGTTTTTTTTTCCGTTTTCGCGGCAAGCCTGTGCGAACTGTCAAAATCTTATCATAATGGTAAATAGAGAGCTGCGCTTACAAATGCATTAACGCGCATGCGCGGAAAAACAACGTGACCCAGGAAAAATATCATAAGTAAAGTGCTTTAAAAATTAAACTCAGTAATGAATACACAATTTAACTGAAATAGGTATTTATGATGTAAAATTGTGTCAGATGTGACAAAACGTTGCAGTTTACAGACTAATGCACGATACCAACTTGATCTCTCTGATATGGTAATGGTCTCTGATATAAAGTAGGTTTTCTACCCTAGTACCTACTTATTCCAAGATAATATTATGTAAGTCTATGTTATTACCTACCAACCGTAATATTTATATGTAATATCACGGTCAACTCTGTGGCGCAGTGGGAGTGTGTCCGACTGCTACGCAAGAGGTCGTGGGTTCGATTCCCACACGGGACACCACTTTGTGTGATCCACAAATTGTTGTTCCGAGTCTGGGTGTACTTTGTGTCCGTGACTTATATGTTTGTAAAGTTGTTGGGCACAGGGCTTGTACCCGACTGCGGGAGTTGTCATTTAAAAAAAAAAAAAACTTATCATCATCACCAGTCCATGTGCCACAATCGTAAACAGGTCCTACTACAATATCTACCTACCTATACTACTTAATCGGAAAAATTATGGAGTACCTAGCTAGGTAGAAACATGATTGCCATTGTTACTTTTTGCGGTATATAATTTGATTATATGTTGCCTTTACCTTATTGTCAAGTTCTATTGCACGACAAGAAGTTTAATAACTTAATTCTTGTTTTATTAATATCTACCCAAGGTTATAAGCATAAAATTCGTACTGTCAAAAGAGGTATTTAAATTAGCTGGCATGCAAATTTCATCAACGGACTTATAAATCGCGACAACATTATGCATCATGAATATGAAATAAATCATATAGACAATCATGAAATTACTACAGAAATAGAACACTTTATTACTAACCGTTTATATATAGTGTAAGCAACATGTAATTGGTCCAGTAATAAGAGTAATCAACGGAGATTGCACTCCACAGATGTTCATGTAACGAAGACGTAAAATATTTTTTAAAGTAGATTAGGTACATAGGCTATTGCCTTGCCTCTTGGTCTAATTTTAAAGGTGAGTGGCCCTAACTACTAAGCCAGAAGTCATCTGAGTTTGACATCAGATGGCCGTGAGTGAGCTGCCCTAATATATTTACTTAAAAACATTTCCTTCATATCTATACTTATATTATAAAGCGGAAGAGTTTGTTTGTTTGTTTGTTTAAACGCGCTAATCTCCGGAACTACTGGTCCGATTTGAAATTTATTTTTTTTGTTGGATAGCCCATTTATCGAGGATATAACATCGCGCTACGACTAATAGGAGCGAAGCAGCGACGAGAAATGTTGCGAAAACGGGAAAAATTTACGCATACGAAGTTGCGCGGGACAGCTTGTCTTTACTAATATTATAAAGCTGAAGAGTTTGTTTGTTTGTTTGAACGCAGTAATCTCAGGAACTACTCTCCGGATCCGAATTGAAAAATTCTTTCACTGTTGGATAGCCCATTTATCGAGGAAGGCTATGGGCTATATAACATCACGCTACGATTAATAGGAGCGGAGCAGCAATGAGAAATGTTGCAAAAACAGGGAAAATTTACGCAGACGAAGTTGCGCGGGACAGCTACTTAGATATATTTCGGGATTTACCCGACGGCGACGTTTCGAGATGAGATGAGAGTCGACCCGTGACCACGATTGGTGCAATTCGATCGAAACGTCGGGTAAATAAAAGGTTTGTACCTTTAAATCATTCACCCGATTAAGTCCCGAAATATATCTATCTATATGTATAAAAAATTGCGAAAGCTTTAAAAACAATAACATTTCCTTCAGTTTAATTTAAAACTACTCGCTGTAGAATGACGAAACACATTTATTACGCCAAGCTAAACATGCTTGGTTAAATAAAACATTACGAGTGTTAGGTAGGTTTTAATCTAAGTTTATTTTAAGCATGCGATTTTCAAAGTCCCTGTATTACTTATTTACACCCCAGTTGTTCGGCTAATGTGCAATGCATGGTCGAGGCTTCATTAGGGTTTTTCAAGGAAAGTCATAAAAAACTGCATTACAAGTTGCTTGAATATAAAAATAGAAAGCTAATTATTTGCTTTGTAAAATCTTGTGAAAACCGTAAAAATATTTATAAGAAGTAGGTTACATTCATATTTACACGAGTAGTATAATGTAGGTAGTTATCTCAATGTCACTTACAGGCGTGGACACAAGAGGGAGGTAAAAGGGGCAATTGACCCCTCCCCCCCCCCAGAATCGACTGATTTACCTTTTTTTGGGAGGAATTTGAGAATTTTGACTCTGGATTTGGGAATTTCCCCCCTCGGTGGTGGTGCCCAGTCGCATGAACATCTCACAACTCACACTTGACCGGTTGAGTCAAATGTTGTCCCCCCCCTCCCCCTTCCCCAGAATAAAGTTCTGAATCCGCGCCTGGACACCTATAGCTTTGCTCTGAGCGTAGGTAGGTACTTTATGATCAATTGATCATAAAGTCAATTAATTTTACTTGGGACTCTATTAAAAATAATCGATGAAGTAAATATCGGGCACCGGCCACGGTTATTTAATTCGAAAAATGTTAAAGGTGTCATTAAAGGTATTATCGACAACCAAAAATGTAATAGGTACTTTGAAATTTAATTTCATCTCTCTCAAAAGTTCTGCACAAAGAGACTAACTAGATAGGTTTAATTTAGTTAAAAGTACAAATTTCATCAACGGACGATGTATGATGTAGCGTAAAACCTACTTTGAAGCGTTTTATTTTTGCTAATTTCAGTAATACTTATCTACCTAACAAGCAGTGTATGTATGTATATTCTCAGAACATAATAAAAACTTTATTTTTCTGGCTGAAGTACAGCGCCTATAATTGGCATATATTTTTTTAAATCATACTTTTATTATTTTATAAATGTAAATTAAAAAAATATTAAGTAGTTGTATTTTTTTCAAATCTGGCAATCTTTACTGTATGTTTATAAACAATCCTTGTATCCACATCATAAAGTATCTATGTGGATAGTAAGTATACCAAAACAGTGGTAAATATAAGACTCGCAAGGTCTATGGACGGTCTTTATTAGGTCAAATATTGCACGTTCCTTGCGCTTCGTGGTACTAAACGCCATCTGCGCCAACGAATATTTGCTTTTAGAAAAATACTACTACAACGTTGTATTGTATGTAATACAATATTACAATTTGGCATTGTAATAGTCGTTATGGTTTATTTACTTTTCTTGACCATAATCATTTATTTTTGTTTATTTTATCTATGTAATGTAAATTATTTTGTGTAAGTAATTGGGTAGGCAGACACACAAAATAGGTCTCTTTTTCTTATTTAATAGTTTTCAATACGTAGGTAGGTACAATAACAATTACAATTTTTGTAGAACCGTAAATAAGTAAGTAAGACAGAGAAGTAAGTAATCTGGCACGATACAGGCGTTTTCACGTTTTCAACATAAACTGAAAACAAATTCTGCCGAAACAATTAGCATATATGTGCCTAGGATGATAATAATATTCTTTATTGTACACCAATACAAAAAAAATAAAGTATACATTGTATAAATTAAATTAAGTACAATGGGCAGCCTTATAGCTAAGAGCGATCTCTTCCAGGCAACCTTTACCAAGGATAAACAGATATAAAAAATCAAAGCAAGTTAAAACGCCTATTCATCATCATATCAACCCATATGATGCCCCACTGCTGGGCACGGGTCTCCCCCGTGGAACCTACTTATTAACACTATTATTGAAAATTTAATCAAACTTAAGCGGGTATGCCACAAGGTAGTGTCCTTGGTCTAGTACAGGACTAAATGTATTAGATACTACTTGCAATGTATTTCTTACTCAGTCCTAATCCATTAAACTGTTTTCTAAACGTTTGCATCTGATATAAACGTGTGGGAAAGGTAGAAGGACAATTAATTCGATGTTACAGTGATTACGCCAATTACGTAGGTACTATGTAGGTAACTGTCAGAATTGTCTTCTAAGAAAACATCTTTGTCCGCAATTATAATTGCAAATAACTAGGTTTTAATATATTAAAGCATTACCTACTAGGGAATTAACTATGCCTTTGTCGGGGGTTATCTTAGTTCAAATTGTGTAACAATACGTTTAAATCAATTACGTTACTAATCTTCGTTGTGAAAATTGGAAAATTCAGCAGTAGTTTCAAGAGTATACTTAGGTATTTGAAATCAAAAAATTCTAGGAATAATAATATATCTAATAATAATATCTTGGGACAACTCACACAACGCTATCTGATCCCAAACTAAGCAGAGCTTGTACTATGGAAACCAGACAACTGATAAACATACTTATATATTTCTAAATACATACATATTATAGATAAATAACACCCAGACACAGAATAAACCATCGTGCTCATCACACAAAGTTTTATCCTGGGTGGGGATCGAACCCACGACCTCTTGCGTAGCAGTCGGATACACTCCCACCGCGCCACAGAGGCAGTCATATTCTGATAACATCGAAAGTAAGGAAACATTTCAATTATCACTTAGCCTACTTTTGTATTGGTTTTCGTCACAGTATCTAAGTATATATATTTAACTACAATCAACAATTACGTTGCAAAATGCAAATAAGTATTCACGTAATTAAGTCAGTAAACCAGATAATATTTTTCGTCATGATACTCGTATTTGCTAAACAATGATTCAACGAATGTATCTACAGTATTATTGCTTTGATTCTTTGTAACTGCAATTATTATATTATCTGATGACAATATTGATATAGGTAGGTACTAGGTACCTATTTAATTTTGAAATCATGTGCGTGGAAGAAATGTTATATTAAATAGATTAAACTACGTCACATGTTATTTTAAAAATCATTCTTTCCCTTCACCTAGGTACCCGAAGAAACACAATTATTTGCTTAACCATAGTGCTTCCTACTTTTACTCCAATTTCAAAATATCCCACAAAATCGAATAGAGTAAAAAGTTAAAATATTTTTAAAGAAAAAAATGGTCCTGTTATCTTTAAGTGTCTAATTGATTCAAACTTTTTTCCAGCCAGATCCTGTACATGGACCAGCGCGTTTACGATATTCCAAAAGGCTACAACAGAAACATTCCACCCGGTGAGTTCTCACACATTATTTTTAGCAAGTTGGCGAAAGTCAACGTCTATTTTTATATACACTTAATTTATAACATTGTAGATTGTAGATCATATTTTTTATAAACTCACGAGATATGAGGTCGTCCCTCGGCTATCCACTTAGTGCCGGATATTATTCAGCAGTATCAGACAGGTTGCCGCAAAACCAACCATTAGTCAAGCTGTTGGCGACTGTCGTACGTAATAAACGCTCTTTGCTAATTATTGACCTCTTCCTTACTAAGCAACTTGTATCAGTACCACCAGTTAAGTACCCTTTATTGAATGCGTTTCATTCGTTCAGTTTCCATGGCCAATACGGCTGACGTCATTACTACGTAACAGCTGTCATGTCAGTCAGTATCTATAATCATAATTGATAAATAACCATGCATAATTAAGTATCTACCCTGCAAATCCAAATATACTTAAGCATGTTGGGATCCTAATAGGCATGTTGATAGAGGAAGACTACTACATAATATACTGCTATAATTCCATAATTTCTGAACCAATAATTGGTGTGAAATTCTGAGCAACGTAATAGAAAGACTAGCTCCTTAAACAGACTTGTTGAAGGACAATCATTTTAGCCGTCAAATGACTGCATTTAGAAATGGATACAAATGCATGCAAAAATATACATAAGTGTTTTGTCTAAGTATTCGAATCGATTGTTACGGTTGTAAGCAATGTCAGAGCCAGACTAGAGTTTGGAAACAGACGTGCTGTCTCAAATGAAATAAAATTTGACTACCTAAATGAATAGGAAAAATAATCTTTACCCAAATATCAATAAGATAAAGTATTGCGCTCCCCGATGTGAAATAGATTCCAATATTTTCCCACCATAATTTGCGACTGTGACAAATAAAATCGACAATTACTTACCTTGAAATATCTTCCGTACACATTTTCTTAATTAATTTGATTAATAATTTATCAAATAACTGAAGTTATAAAATAAATAAGCAATATTTTGTAAGCGACGAGACATTTTATGTATAAAACAAAAAGTAGTAAAACTGAAATTTAGTAATCCTAATGGTTTTGCATCACGAACATTCACGGACGTTCGTTCGTTTACCTGTAGTAGGTAGTAGGTACCTATGTGCAACATCTATAACCTACAAGACGCCAAAAGTCATACCTATATCTACGGATTATGCTATTGGGGAAGTTAAACAAGTTATAGAACGAAAAACTTGTATTACTTACTTATGTAAGTTGTTTTATCTGTCATTTGCCTTCACGTTGGTTATATTATGTTGTGACGTTTCATGAGAAGCAGAACTTAGGTACCTAACCTATACTACATAACACCTATACCTACCTATACTTTACTATTAGGTAGGTACACTCTATTACTATAGTACTTATTGAAATAAAACGTGAGGCTTTGTTTGCAAGATTTACCTAGTGGTTAGTAAAATCCAATCCAAGATTATAAAATAAAAATAATATCTTGGGACAACTCACACAACGCCGTCTGATCCCAAACTAAGCAGAGCTTGTAGGTACTATGGAAACCAGTAAACTGATAAACATACTGATATATTTCTAAATACGTACAATTATAGATAAATAACACCCAGACACAAAAAGACTATCGTGCTCTACACATAAAGTTTTATCCTAGTTGGGGATCGAACCTACGACCTCCGGCTTAGCTGTCAGGGTCACTAACCACTAGACCAACAGGCAACAGAATTAACGTTATATAACTGCCTACAACCTTGCAATGTATTAATTTTTTCTTCCTATTACCCCATAGTATAGTTTTTAGTTCCGTAATGTTGCATAAAATGATATGCTTAGCACTTGCACTTTTTAAATATATACATAATATTGTAAAACTGCTTGTTTGTTTGATCGCGATAATCTCAGAAACTACTAGTCCGATATAAAAAAAAAATACTGTTTAATAGCCCATTTACCGAGGAAGGCTATGGGCTATACTAATATTATAAAGCTGAAGAGTTTGTTTGTTTGTTTGATCGCGATAATCTCAGGAACTACTAATCTGAATTGAAAAACTATTTTACTGTTGGATAGCCCATTTATCGAGGAAGGCTATAGGCTATATAACATCACGCTACAACCAATAGGAGCGTAGCAGCAATGAGAAATGTTGCAAAAACGGGGAAAATTTACGCAGACGAAGTGGCGCGGGTCAGCTAGTTTTTAATAAGTATGTTTGTACATTTGCTGTAAATAAATATGCTTGTTAAAACGTTTTCTTTCCCGACGTGGCAAAATAGTAATAAAAGCGAAAAGTAATTAGCAAAAATCAAGATTGAATCTGTAGATTTTTCATGAGGGGATTTTCTCCCCTCATGAAAAATCTACAGAATGTGAAGCACGTAATTTCATTCACACTGAACAGCTATATTACACACTAGTTACCTACGTGCGTAGGTTACAATTCACTTAAGTATCCATCCATCATCATGACTGTCTAAAACATATGAAATTAGCCTAACATAATCTAGCAACAAGTTCAAGGCTTTCATATAAGAAATACAAAGGTAATGTGAACCATAAATTTGTCACAATAACTGACATTGTTTGATACAGCTATGTAGTAGGTATTCACATGTACTTACCAGCAAGTATATTTAGAGTAGGTAGGTACTTAAAATAGTAATATCTTTATTGTCGAAAACACACGCTCTATCGAAATCTTTCAAGGCGTTATATACCGAAATAGGAAGAAGATACCTAGCAGTGATATGATAGTCTTGAAAATCATAACTCTGAAAGACTATCATTTACTTTTGAATGTCACTTGCAATTCGCCAAAGAATGTCATAATACAGGATTTCATAAAGTTACATTATGGTTGATTATCGATTAAAATAAAAAAAACCTTTTGATCAGTCAAAACGTAGTAGTCAGATATAACTTTGAAACTGACGTAGTTTCACCGTCTTGTTACGGCGTTTCTCATAAACTTGCAACCCCTATTTTATGCCCGAGTGGTTGATTTTTCAAATACGCTGACACGTGTTTTTGTTATTTTAATCTGTAAAGCTAAATAAATTTCGTATTTAGCTTATTAATTTACAGATCCAACTTCAAAACTAACGGAGTTTATGAATCTCTCAGTCTGTGTTGATTAATCAGAGATTATAAAGGTAGGTATATAGATGATTTTAAGACTGTTAGGTACTTACTTCTGAATATCAGTTGCAACTCGCCAAAGAATGCAACAATACAGGATTTCATAAAGTTATTATTCTCAAGACTCATTTACTCTGAGTGAAAAACACTTTCCACGGCAAACGCAATTTATTCATTTTTTCAACATTCAATTTTATTCATTCTGATATTTCTTAGTAAATATGTGCAAGAATATGTACCTACCTACATAAGTTGTAGTCAAAAGCCTTGGGTCATTGACCGACTCTTGATTAATAAATTGATAACAAAGTGAATAGGTAGGTACGTACATAGTTTTTTTTGCAGTCAAAACTATGAACAACAATTTGGAATTAAAATGTAATTTACAGCAATTTATATATATTAATGTGTTTTGGGAGTTCAGGTCGCAGGACAGTCTGACATAGACATGTTAGGTCATTAGAGGTCTTGCACGAAAAAACATCATTATTGATAATTAATTTTGCTTGAAATTACTTTTTAAAATTCAAAAAAATCCAAATTCTTTATTACGGTGCAAAACAACTCTTGTGATACGTCGGGATTCTACATGTACGTGTAATGCCAAGTTCCCAAACAATAGGTAAAGCCGGAGAAAAGAACCTGGCAATAAAAACTCGCGGCTACTGTTTTCAAATTGCCAATTTTACAATGTTTGAATGTTTATAAACTTGATATAGGGGTAAGGTGCTGCGACTAATATACTATACACCATTATTATTAAATATTTAGGTATTAAATAGATCTACGCCAGTCATTGCTTGCAGTTAAAACCAAGTATAAAAGTAGGTACACCTAGTCCGGGACGTCCAATAGGAAATCAGGATAATGAGATTAATTGGGAAACATCTAGACCAGGGATTCCCAAACTATTTTAGGCAACAGACCCCTTATCCAATATGAACTACTTCATACACCCCCATAGCCAAAACTAAAAAGGTTATCAAGCTGTTGGGTTTTTTATAAGTACAACAATGATACTTCCTACTAAAATATTAAAGTGGCCACGGACAATACGTCTGTTTGGAAGCCTTCCGAATGGACGCATTTCGAATGTTAGTACGCAAAATGATGGCATCATTGACTATACTTCCAATTGGACGTACGCAAGAAGGTCACTATCAACACTATAAATTTGTTTCAGAAGAAGTAAAGAAAATAAATTTGTCATTTTGCGAGACCGTCTTTCTCTTTCGTTGTGGGAACCATGGTTTGGCACTATGCTAGAAAGAGAAGGTGGGTCTCTTTCTAGACGAGACGAAAGGATAAACCATAGACACATATAAATACTTACAAACTTCAGGATTTGCCCATTCACTGACAATACGGATGCCTTGCAAATGGCGTGTTGTGTTATACCTACGTCCATTTGGACTGGATGAACGTCAGTTGGGAAATCCAAAACCGAACGACATCTATTCAAATTTATTACGTTTTTGACATTCACTATAAGTTTTTGACAGAAGTCCACGCTATTTGGATTGATGGATGCATCGTCAGTGGAGTCCTTTAGTAATTCTCATAACAAGTAGGTCATCATCAGCCTATCGCAGTCCACTGCTGGACATAGGCCTCTCCAATTGCACGCCACTTTGTTCTATCTTCGGCTTTTCGCATCCAGCTCTTATAGTAGAAGTAAAGTACTTAGGTATAAGTTGTTAATAGTTACAATAATTGCATTTTTGAAAGACATTTAAGTCCAGACCCAGGAAACGAACCAGAGACTTGCACGCGAGTTGGACCCAACTCGCGTACAGGAAAGGATAGAAACATTTTAGGTCTAGTAACGTAGTCCAGATAGGTGGTTCGATTCCGGCCCCGGTTTGGCATACGGAAGTCTGGGGTTCGATTCCTGGGTCTGAACTTCAAATTTTTCTATCTTGCAAAAATGCAATTATTTTATCAATAAAGTAATTGGCAAGAAATGCCTATAAAAATACTATAAGTATAAGTTGTATTACGTGTACCAACACGTAACTTACATAAACTCGTACAGTATCTTGAAAGTTCCAAATAAGCACTTGTGTTAATTAACATGAGTAGATTTTTAGACCACTGGGAAACCGATATTGAGGTTGATATCGACCCCTTTGGGAATCTCGGATCTAGACGGTACGCAACCTACAGTCTAGGTACACTTGCGCAAAGTCCGTGCCATCATAATCTACAGCAGTTCTCATCGTCTGCAAAATCTTTAATTACGTTTTTGCTTTCATTTGTGTAGCTTAGTTAATAAAAACTAATTCTTAAATTGGAATGTGGACCATTTTTTAGCGTTTTTTAGGGTTCCGTAGCCAAAATGGCAAAACGGAACTCATAGTTTCGTTAGACGCACTCCAAGACATGTTCAACCTATTTATTAGTAAAGGAATTTAATAATATTACTTACACCGACAAAGTGCTTACTTACCTAAAATATAATCTGGCAAAAAAAAAAAAAAATTGGGAACCTCTTCTGTTTGTAAAATGGTGATGTGATATTTTAAATTTCACTCATGTCAAGTCGTAGCAACCAAAAAACGGCAGGCGAGAAAATCGCGCAGGAGACCTGTTAATGTTAATTTCCTTTGTATTAAACTTACTAGGATTATCCTCTAGCTAAGCAGCTTTGTACATTTAATCAATAAAATATGAACTGACTTGCCGATTCGTGAAAATGGCGGCAAATTTAGGCTGTCATGATTTTCACAGCTCCTTAATTTAACATGTAAAAATACCTACATGTACCTACCCTTAAGGCCAAATTTTCACAAGTCCTACAGTTAAAGTAGTAAACCAGTATACGGGTAGAAATTCACTGGAAAGTTGTCACTAACTCAAAAAGAAGACTCACTTGCTCACTATTAGTATTTACATATTTGCCTATTGATTTAATTAAAGTCATAATTTATTAAGTAGACAACTTTCACAAACAAGCGAATGCCGAGTTGGTGGCCTACATAGATGAGGTTGTACCACGGCTTTAGCCGTGATATCTCCGCTCGGTGGCCATAAAGCCATTGATTAGGCGCTATTATTTCACAACAATTTTGTTATTATTCCTACAATGGCTTATGTAATTTGTTTATTTTTTTCAGTTAAAAACACAACGGTATACATAGGGGTGAATGTCAATCGGGTCTCTGGAGTAGACGAGAATAAGGAGGTACGTTCAATATAAGCCATAAATAACAGTTCTTTTTTTTAAATCTCGAATTCCTTATGTTGTGTTCTAAAATTTTTACTGACCAATCGAATGATTTGATGATAATTTTAAACCGCTTTCCTCAAAGTGCACCACAGTAACCCGTGTAAGTAAGCGACATCGCTTTAATGAACTTGGGAGCGATGTCGCGCTTACATTACACAAAGAAAGTCTGGCTTCGCTATCTCTGATACATACTTTAACTACAGTTTTAAGGACACAAAATTCAAAACAAAATTTTGTAACTGCAGATGGTGCGAGTGCACTCAGGCACAGAGAAGCATATTTTACAGGTCAGGACAAAATCAATGTCAATGTCAGTCTTAATCCTGATCATAGGTCATTTTCTTCATAACCCGAGGTCTTTGGGTCCATGGGCTGTAAAAATCATCTCTGGTGCTTGGTGTTTAATAAATAAGCTGATAACAATCTTATGACATAGCAACATCCCCATACTAATATTGCAAAATTAAATACAACCATCCCTGCTTGTACCTATTTGTCTGTTGGTTTCTGTCTGTCGGCCAGGTAGGTACTTGTATTGCTAAATTATTGAACTTATTTGAATTAAATTTGATATGCTATTACTTTTTTATAAACGAGCATAAGCTTTTCCATTGGCGAAAACTAGACGAGTTGAAACGATAATTCAAATTGAGTTGGCTCGCTCCTTCCCACATTCATCATATGGCCAGTGAAATTTTAATACTCATATTATCACCTCGTGCCAGTGGATATTCATACATACCCAGTCAGAATACTATATGGCAAACAAAGAACAAGTTACGTAAATATAGGTAGGTATATTAAATTATATTAGGTAACTACAATGTATACCTACCTACTTAATGCAAAACAATCAGTCACATGACCGTATCTTTAAAAATAGAAGTTTAATTTTTGTTATTTAATGTTTTGCTTTAGTCAAAATGAAGTTTCGTTGTTATAAACTTAATTTAAAAAGAATTTATCTTTTATAGATCTCAAAGTAATCCTTCCAGAATGATTTTACTTTTTATGTTATGTTCATTTTAAACATACAATCCGTTTAATTTCTTCAGGAGATAACACTAGACGTATTTCTACAAGTATCGTGGCAAGACACTCGTCTGAACGTGCCACCTGACAAGCCCTTCATCGACCTGCCGTGGGAGTTCCGTCAGCTACTCTGGACGCCAGACCTTTACATCTGGCAGCTTCAGACTATGAAAATACTCTCCGTGCTCCAGGAGATGACGTCCCTGAGGCTATACGCCAACAGCACCGTCTCAGTCAGTATTGGGTTCGTCGATTTCACTTTATATATTTTGTGTAAATTACATTGTTATAATGTGTGTGTAATAATAGTGGATATAATTCGCGTAACTCATCTGTAGGTACCTATTTCTACACACTATTTAGGTACCTACATTTAGTTTTTCTTACATAGGTACGTGGAGTCAAACAATGCTAGACCTGTGATTAATAAAAGGTCATCGATTGCCATTTGGTCAGTAATCTTAGTTTTATATTGTCTACCTTCTTCAACCAATCTTGCGAAGCTCTTTCTAGAATGCTTCAAACTAAAGATTGAAGTTGATGACCGCATGGGTATACCTAGGCGTTGAAAACCCCTCAAAATCGCAAAAAGGCAGGTACACAGGGTTCGGTGTTTAGCCTATTGTACCACCTAACACGTCCCCTCCCCTCTCCCCAGAAATTTATCCTGGGGATGCCTATGGTTGATATTCTAAGCAGTTACGTTGTTGTTTATAGTTACAACTGTTCCAGATTAAAAAATGCCATTCTGCCAAGTATGGATACCTACTAGAAGTCCGTCCCAGAACGGTTAAAATTATTAAGACAATAATTAAGAATATAGAATATGCCTAACTAATTATAGTTTTGATGATCTTAACAAAAGAATATTAGCGTCCAAACATCTTTCAGGCGCGTTCCGTCGATTCATTGTAATAATCTATTTATACTAGTGACAGACGGTCTGCAATGGATTGTAAATTGACTCGTGTTAATGTACCTACCTCTATCTAATTTATTTTTGTATGTATGAGTGAAAGGCGGGACTATTTTTCTCCTACTCAAACATAAACTGTTGTACCTATCTTCTGTTTATTGTTAAGCGTGCCGAATTTATGTAAATTCTTTCATAACATTGACTCCAATTATTGTTTCTTAAACTGTTTTTTTTTTCTTTGCAGTGCGACTATAACAATCAAGTGCCAGATGGACTTTGTGCTGTACCCTCTAGATGTTCAAAATTGTGATATGGACTTTAGCAGCTGTAAGTATTTTTAAAACAATCTTTAGTCAGGTTTTCAAGGAACTTTGTTAGGGAATAAGTTCCTTGGTCAGGAGCAAAAACTGATATTCACTTGCATCTACTTCTCTTTATGTAAAGGTAAAATCTAAACACATAAGGACGTAGAATCTAGGGTAAAATCTATCAATGGACCTAGGTTCAGTATCATTCAACCTCAACAAAATATCAAAACTAAACTAAAGTAACTAAACATCGAAGAAGTTCAACTAAATTATTCTATTAACATGGGAGTCCATGTTTAGCGAATTTTAATATGAATAAATAAGGGAAATCGACAAATACAATAAACCAAATTAAAAAGAAAAAAAAATAGCGAAAACATTTCTCACACAGAGCATATTATTACACTTTTAATACTGCAAAAAAAATAGTTGTTTTGTCTACACGCCAGCCGTTTGACTTTATACCTAAACATTTTTAATAGATTTTCCCACTCGATTTTGAATTCGTTTACGATTGCTGTGTAACGAGTTTACGATGTTTAATCTGACGTTGGTTAATGGCTCTTTTTATAGATAAATACACAAGGCAAGATGTGCGGTTCGAGTGGCGAGACGTCGCGCCGTGGATGGGCATGGGCGCATCGATGGCCAGCAACGACCACCGCAGCCACCAGTTCCGACTGCCTAAATATGTTGTCACCTTCGTCACGGACAAAAGTAATCATATTCGCACTTTTGGTGAAGGTAAATGTAAATTTATTGCTTTGCGCTTTTGTTTGCGCCTCGTAACTAACTATGTACCTACTAACGCTAATGCTCTGTTGCTATCCGCTGGCATGCCGCCCGCACTGCTTGGCGCGGATGATCACAGTGGATCATTATTTAAAAAAATATTTTGAAAACAGTTTAAAGCTGTCTTAATATTCCGTAGATTTAGTTTACTTATTTTCTTATGATTCCACATCCGTGCCTTGCAATTCTTCCTTTAGTGAACGTCCGTAACGCACGATTTGAATATTGTTGTGTTGTTAGATGTCTTTTTTTGTTGATGTTAAAATGAATTGTAGCTGCAATTTGTTACTAAAACAGTAATAATGGCAATGAATAGCCGTGCAGAACAATGAAACCTTTAGAATCGTCAATAGTCCCATGTCTCATGAACTCATACGCAAGAGTGGCTGCAATGAGAGAAGAGTGAACGGAATGCTTAGGATCAACTCATTTGGTAAGTTTTTAGATCCCACTTTATTAGTAGGTAGTAAATAATATTCTATTGACACTAGGTAGGTAGGTACTCACTTGCACACTACTATCGTGTTATAATTGCTGAACGTTTGAATGTAGTTAAGTTTTTCGCTTTAAATTATAGGTGACCATTCAACTGCGAGGCTGCAAATCAAGTTGTCGAGGGAACTGAGAAGCTACTTGCTGGAGAGCTACCTGCCTTCGTCACTATTCGTCATTATATCGTGGGGCAGTTTCTGCGTTATTCCGGAAATTGTTCCCGGCCGAATG
The DNA here is from genome assembly GCA_945859575.2 of Herminia tarsipennalis. Lineage (NCBI taxonomy): Eukaryota > Metazoa > Arthropoda > Insecta > Lepidoptera > Erebidae > Herminia > Herminia tarsipennalis. The sequence goes on from OX243840.2 coordinate 17,847,648, forward strand.
GTGCTGCTAGTTACTACTTTACTTTCACTTGTCACCATGTTCGATACAGTCAGGTAATTGTTTTTTTCTCGTTTTTCTTGTAAGTTGGTATTCTTCAATGCGATTAACACCTGTAGTCTGTAAATTATAGGTATAACCCAATTATGTTTCGGCTAATTCTTCGTTGGTGGTTTTGGATTTCTTCTTTAGACCCAAAGAAAAATAAAGAAATTTAGACCTGTTGCCACATCTATCTGCCAACATCCAAATATATTTCCTTCACCATTCATTTTGGTTCTATGAAATAAAGTGTTTTTGGTTTGTAAACAATATGTTCTTCCAGCACAAACTCGCCAGATGCGCTTGAGCTGAAATGCATCGAAGTGTGGCTGATCTCATGCACGTTATTCGTGTTCCTCGCACTCATGGAGTATTTCGTGGTGCTATTCGGCATTCGCTACGACAAGAGTTGGAGCAGACGGCGCGCGGACATCCGGCGCGCCGCCTCCTCGGCGCAGTTGGCGCCGCCGCCATTACATATCAACCACTCACAGGCAAGTGTCATTGAGAGGTTTGTGAACAAAATCATTCCACCACGAGACGATCCACACTAAAATTAAACACAATTCAATTGAAGGATTCGTCGAAACGCGGTAGCATTAACGTCCCGGGCTTGCCTTCGCAGAGGCTGGGTACACCGGTAACTGGCACACCACAGGGCGGTGTGTTCTCGCCGACCCTGAGCGTCGAAGATGATGGTTTTAAGCAACAAATGGACCACCAAACCATACAGAGGGTAAATAAATTGTGCACAAGTAATCTGCCTCTTAACATAGAATAATAACAGTACTTTTCAGTAACTCAGTGTAGTCTTACACTGCATGTGAAATATTATAATATACCACGTATTATTTAGGTGCATTAATTTTTAAACTTAGGCCACCAATTTCTAGTCTCTCTCGGGAAGGAATTGGAGACAAAATAAGGTCGGATGTGAAACAAGATCTGTCAGCAAGGTAAAAAATGAATTTAAAGCAAAAGCACTGCACTGTGTGGATAGTGCTAATTGCAGTTACCATTGATACACAAGTAGGTACAAATAGTTTAGATAGGCTGTAATTACCTGACAAATCTGATATGGTAAATTGGCGAGCAAGCTTAGTGCATGCCAGTGACAACAACAAACAATGCAAAATTGTTATTCAGCAATGGTGGTAATCGATTGGTGGTGGTTTGATTTGTAGAGTACAAACACAGCAAGCAGTAAAAAGTAATTACTCGGCTAATTGAAATTAGAAATGTCGTACATAACAGTATATACCTAATTATTGTAAAATGAATCAATCTTTAGTTGCACTGCTTAACCCCACTGTGTCTTAACAAAAAGTAACTTGATTTAGGACCCTTTAGAACTAGCTAAGATGTAATTGACTGTGTAGACTAATTCATGTTATTAATTTAGCTAAGTATAAGTGATTCTACATATTTATATGAGTCGACAAAAATATTGTGATCTCTATTTCTTTTAGGATTCGCCGATATTGGACTCGATGCCGTCGGCGATTGGCGGGACCAATTTCATGTCGCGGGTCAGTTCCGTAGTAGACCGCGGCGTCATGTTCTGTGGCGCCCAACATGGGACGCTCGACAAGTTCGCGCTAATGCTCTTTCCTGTGTGCTTCTTACTTTTTAACATTATCTACTGGACCACGTACCTTAGTGAGGCTCATCGACGATTGCAGTGAATACTTGTTCATGAACAATTTAGCACGACCACATCACCGAGTTTGTGATTATAGTGCCTACGCAGACGATAAGACAATGTTGTATATATTAGACGAATTACTAGTCGAATTATAAATAATAACGTGTGACCCCTTTATATTTAAGTTAAATACTAATGAACGAAAAAAATGGACATTTCAAGAGCAACGTTGTGAACTTATATTTTTATAAAGAGTGCGATTGTTCTATAGTTTTAAAGGAAGTTTTCGTTAAAAGAATACTTGAGTAAGTTAATAGTGTTCTTATCGATAGTTAGAGCTGTAAATGTGCCTTGTATTAAAATCAGTTTCAATTTATTCATATTGAGTACTATGACGCTAGTTTATTCGAAAAGAATTTTAGTAATCTTAGAAATGCTCAGATTAAAATCATTTCGGAGGGTTAAGGGTTAAAAATAGCGTATGTGAAAACAATAATATCTATAAGTAAGCGGGCATGGGGACCACAGTTGAGCTCAATAGTACAAAACTATTCTAAGAAAATGCCTTTTCCGACTCAGGTGCCTTTTGCCTTTTATTTTGTTTCAACGAATTTCGATTCTATATAATTGTTATACCTACGCTTCCGTTTGTACCTTATTATATCAAACAGGCTTAACAAATCTACGAGCAACAAATAAAATGATAGGTAGGCACCTACCTACTTACTGTTATTTACAAAATAAATGTTTATATATTATAATAATAATGGAGTGTTTCTGTAATTGTTTTACATTGCGTCTATATCCTAAATAGTTGTACTTATTTTATACAAAGCCAATTTCTAGGATATTTTACTGTTTTGTTCTTGCCATATCTTGTTACCCGAGTTATTTATTTTTTAAAAGCAGTTTTCTACAAAATCATGTTTATAATCCTGAACTCGTAAAAATAAATGGCATTTAGACAAATGCCAACCGGCAAGTATACATAATAATGTAAAGTAATCTTGTTAATAAGATAAGTAAGTAAATATTTAAGTAAGTCCTGAGATAATAGCAATATCATAGAGATTGTAGTGCTCATTTAGTTTTATTAACTTATTACGAATACTTAGTTTATAGATCGTCATCATACCTAATTATAATTTTACACGCAATATAATCTGTCTACAGAGTGTCTAATACATAGTTGCTATCAGTGGCGAATCCAAGCCCCCCTCCCTCTAATCTTTCACCATTCACCCATTCGATTCGTGTAAGTGGAGTAACAACTAACCTACTAGTTCAAGCCCCCCCAAACGACAATCCTGGATACGCCACTGGTTGCTATCAGATTATTAAACATTTAAGTACCTACAAAGAAGCTTCAGGCTTCTTATAAATTAAGTTATGCCACGTTTTTCTACTTTCATTATTTCGATACGACATGATTTCACATGATCTAAATTACAACTAAATCCTATTCGTTTTTTTACCCTTTAGGTTTATATTAAAATCATTCGCCCTGATTACCTAGTACTTGTAACAAGCAGATCTGTCTACCTATTACCTACTACCTAATTAGTAAATATTAATTACGTTTTTATTACGAAAACCATGCATAATTAGGCAATTTGAAATATTCAAAAATGATTGTTTTAAATAGGACAACTTTCATTATCTTATTAAACTTATAATCAGTTCCAAAAAGTAAATTAGGTATCTAGTTACCTATATTTACCATGCTTGCGTATTGAGATATCAGACTGTGAAGAACTCTATATACCGACTTACATACAAAGTAGGTATATTCCAGTACCGGCTACACTAAGACTTGACTCTAGTGGGCTTCGAATGCTGAAGACGGCGACTAAAGGACTGCCTCCTCGCTAAGGTTCCTATAGATGGCTAAGGCCGGCCCTGAAAATAATTAAAAACACAATCGATAAAATATTAATCTGTTAACTTGTAATCGCTATTTCGTTAATTTATTTAGTTTAAATGCAATTTTAATTTATCCCATCTAGTCATGTGCGGTTATGATCTTATAGCTAATAAGTTTATCATTACTTCACTAATTAAGTTCGTAGTTTGTCCTCATTTAAAAGCACAAATCAGTTTTATGCACAAAATGATTATTGTAAACATTTTGGTGATAACTACTTGGGCTGATTCTCTATGACCACGGCGTACCCAGATTATTTCTGGACTTGATTTTAATAATAAAACCGGCGTCAAACCGTTTCAATGGGGGGGGGGGATCTCCCGAGTACTTCTATAGCCACGATAATAGTGGCGTGTTAGAAAAAACGTTTTATTAAGGTGTGTCATAGCTTAATAATGTTGATATTAGTATGGTAGGTACAGTACGTGGGCAACATAATTTATATAATTTATGGTAGGAAACTTATATGCCAGTGTCGGATCCATTCAAGGGGTAGGCCAAGGGGCTAAAGTCACCCCTCAAAGGATTTGAGTCTGACCTGTGTGAGCAGGTTTTATCAACAAAAAACCTTGTTAAAACCTACCCTCAGCTGAGTCCAGCTCTATACCAAACTAAATCAAAATCTTGGGTTCTCCTCCTGGTTCCGTCACTGATATCTATGTATGGGATCGGGGTTTTAAAACCCGTAGGTACAACTAGAACTAGAGTGCGTGCTAAACCACAATAAAGAGAATAGTACCTACCTTTTTTTACACTTCTGCGTAAATTGTAACTACACCATTTGGTTTGTTGGCGCCCCTCGTCATCTGGCGCCTAGAACGAGCGCTCCACTTAACCCTAGGTCCGGCTGGATAACGTCAAGCCTAATTATGTCATAGAGAATCACCTCTATCCTAAACAGCCATCATAAAACTTAGTATAAGACCTAAGCATTATGTGATACAAATTTAAAATGTAAGCATTGTTTGGTCCATAAATATTGTTACAAATTGACATTTCATTTTTTTATATACAAATAAGTACTTACATACATATCGATAGTCACAGGTTGAAACCCTTACTAGAGTCGCAGAAACAGAGTCATCCAATGTGTTGGATTTTTAGAATTGGGGGGAAAACACTGGTTAAATGTAGGTAAGTTTATAAAAACCGGACAAGAGCATGTCGAAAAATACTCAGTGTAGGGTTCCGCAGCCTTAAATATTTGAATCAGCAGAAGAGCGTATGTTCATGGCACTTACGCCCTTTTGATGAGAAACGCAGTTTTTCGGCATAAACTCAATGACGGTATAATAAATAATTTTAGTTTAAAGTAGTTTGTTAAGTATTTTTGGTCACACGGTTCAAAAGTTAAGGACACAATTTATGCAACTTTTGGAGCGATTATTTCCAAAAATATTTACTTATGTAATTAAAAAAGTTTGTTAAAAACGTTGATGTTCGCAAAAAAAAAACAGATTCTCAAAAGAACCTTAACAAAAAATCAAGAGACCTGTATTTTTTTATTTCAGAGAATTTCATAGATCGATAGAATGGTGGGGCTGTATTTACTTTCGCATTATTTATCTGTGACTTTCTACACTGTGCAAGTGTAGAAAGTCACTAACTTCTACTTCTATAGGTGCATAAACAAATCACTTGTCCTGACTGACTGACTTCATCAACGTAGAGCCTAAAATGCTGAAACTACAGGCCTAAAACTAATAAATTAAGAAAGGGTTTTTGGAAATTTATCCCCTAAGGTGGTAAAATAGGGGTTGTAAGATTGTAAGAAAATCCGTCAGTTTTTGTTATTTTTATTTGAAAATTTGTATTTGTTTTTAAGAACACTTATATAAGCGTTTTTGGAAATCAACATTTCAGGGGTAAAATAGGGCGTGCAATATAAAATAAACTATAAACTCATTCAATCGAAACTGTGACGTCATCACATTCTTTTCCAAAATGGTGGATTGTAAAACTATTATAAAACTAAGCGTAAATAGTGAATATTTTGTTATCTTACACACTTTTACATTTTGAAATGTTGTCAATTCTTCATAGTGTTAACTCCTATCATCTACTGAAGAAAATTTGTGCCTTTTCAGTCTTTTACTTGCCTAATTAAGACATAGGGTTACGCTTGTGATTCATATCTGTTACTTAAACAAAACTGTGGAAAGGCAGTATTAAAACCTAACAAGATCTTAAGCAATAATTATTATGTAAATAAAGAAAAGAACGAAATAAAAGACATTATTTTAAATCAATTCTAGTTGTTTTATTTCAACTAAATTTCCTTTGATAACAATAATTTTGTATATTACACTATCTACATATATAAATAAACTACAGGAATCTACTGATAACCGTAATATCCTGCCTCGTTAAATGCTCTTGTCATGTCTTCAGAGTTCCGTCTGATACGTCTCCCAATAGGCTCCAAATCTGCATAACATTTAGGAAAAACTTTTTCTATTATTTCTACAGCCTCCTTTTTACCTATTTGTCTAACAGCCAGTACAGAATATAACGCTTTAGTTTTGACACAATCCTGAAAAAAAATAATAATAATAAAATATATATCACCTATTTAAATGCTTACACTTTTTTCAGCATTAGCAAAGTTTTCTTTATATTTTCAATAGTATTGCTTAAGTGTGTGTGTAGTTAGGTAGCTGTCTACCTAACTACACACACACTTAAACAATACTATTATTTAATAAACTATTGAATACATTATAGAATTTTATAAGCTACGGGTCTTAATCGCGTAAATATTTTATTTTAAGGCTAAATATATTTGTTTATTTCCCGACGTTTCGACCGTATTGCAACGGCCGTGGTCACGGGTAGACTAATTCAGCTCAGCGTCGCCTCCGAGAAGCGCGGGTTTCGGAAACTACCCTCGCTTGATTTTTATTTTTATCACTCCCTATTACGGAACCGTCGGTATTTCGACACACAACACTAACGACATCTGCACACTGGCGCGTAATGTTTGTTAAAATTCTATAATGTGTACAAATCGCGAAAGTTTACGAACATATATTGCAAACTATTGAATACTAAGATTTATAAAAGACTATTGAATGAAGTATCGGTTTCCTATGCAAAATAATATAAAAAGCCCATTTAAAATTTTTGGTGTAACTTAAATAAAATTTTATTGTAGGAGAATAAATTTCCCTAGTTTTTCTCGAACTTACTTATAGACATATTTTTCTTTATTTTATCAATTAAGTAATAAAATGAATAGAACTATAATTATTGATAAATTAATTCTAATAATGTTAACCATCTTCACTTCAATATTTGAAAAACAACGACGAAAACATTCAGCTGATATTCTGCTATAGTTCAACTGTCTAAGTTAGTTCTGCGACCTGCCGCTAGGGTTACCAATACATACATAATAGATAAATTATGATTAAAGTACCTGATGCGCTTTTTTAATCCTGCCCCAAGAAGCATCTCCTTGTGACCATGCACTTGCGAAAGAACAATGCGTGAGGTTAGCGGCCCTGATCTCCGTGCATGCCAGGTGTTCCATATTCTTGAAGTCTAATTGGTTGCGACAGTAATCAAACATATGGATCATCTCGTGAGCTAAAACTCCTTGGACCATGCCTTTACGTGTTGAAACATTTTGACATACCACTATCTGTAACAAAAAAATAATATAAAAAAAAAACTTTGGCACTCGGGGACATCCGCGGTAAAGCTATTGCATAGCATTTTTTATCAACTAAAAAAACAACAAAAAAAATATTTTAATTTTTTTTAATAAAAAAAATATATTAAAAAAAAATCTTTAAGTAAAATAATAAAAAACTATCACCGCTGTGCCGGTCGGAGTGTTAGTGGGGGTGTTAGGTTATTTTCGTTACGGAATTTCTGGATTCGGTCTCCACGCTCAAGGCCCGCGATAGAAGCTATGCAATAGCTTACAAATACTTAAAAATACTAAAACACGACTTATTAATAAACGCGCTCTAAAAAGTAAACAACAATATTTTCTTTCGCGATTTGTACACATTATTAAAATATATATATTACGGGTCTTAATCGCGTGAATAATTTAAGGTAAAATACCTTGTTTATTGCCCGACGTTTCGACCGTATTGCAACGGCCGTGGTTCAGTCAGTCTTCCCGTGACCACGGCCGTTGCAATACGGTCGAAACGTCGGGCAATAAACAAGGTATTTTACCTTAAATTATTCACGCGATTAAGACCCGTAATATATATATTTTAATAATATTTTCTTGTTTCATACTTTTTGAGTGTGATTTGAAAACTTTTAGGTTTGGTTTATAAGTATTTTAGTTTATTAATACATATAAGGAGTGAGCAACAGCTAGTAATATATAACTATTTTATAAGAAGATTTAGAATTAACGCAAATTGTTTACCTTAAAATTCCCGTATAATAAATAGTTATAACCGTGCAACGCGAAAGTTTAAATGTTAGCAAGTAATATATATTAAAGGGTCGTTTCAGCTGCAATTGTAATTTGAACGCGTAATCGTTAAAAATGGCGCTAACAAAGACACTGGTAAATGTGGTAAGTATTTTACAAAATGGTGGCGTTAACGTACGTCAAAAAGTAACGATTACGTTAACCAGTGCCTCACCGGTTAGCGGTAGTCTTAGTTTAAACAGCTTTGACAATACGTACAGAATGGATACGCTATTATTTTCGGCATTATTTTCGTTTATATTCGACGATACTTCATCTGATGATGACACTAGTGAAATGCAAAGAAAAAAATTATATAAATCACATATTAATAATTTAAACCTTCGGGACGAAAAGGAGTTTATTGCAAGATATGGTGTATTAAAGGAAGTAGCTCTATTATTAACGGTTCAAATAGAAGAGGGGTTATTGATTTGTACAGAAAAGTAAGTATATATCATCTATACTAATATTATAAAGCTGAAGAGTTTGTTTCAACGCGATAATCTCAGGAATTACTGGCCCGAATTGAAAAAGCGGAGCAGCAATGAAAAATGTTGCAAAAACGGGGAAAATTTACGCATACGAAGTGGCGCGGGTCAGCTAGTACTTCATATTATCAGAGTGATGATCAAACCTAATGTGCATTTTTTATCTGTTCGTTCTTATTATTACAGAAATTTTGCAGTAAGACCCATAGACCAAGTACTAATAAGTTTGCAATATTACGGCTCCAGATCATTTAAGAGCTGTGTTGGCGACATGTCAGGTTTACATAAATCGTATTATTCAGTGACTCTCGCGATAGCAAAATTACGTCCCCAGTACATAAACATGCCAGCTAATGAAGAGGAGAGACTGGCTGTTACAACTGAATTTCATAAAATCGCCAGCTTTCCGAAAGTTTTGGGTGTTATTGATTGCACTCACATTGAAATTCGGTCTTCTGGTAAAAAAAAAATTATACATTTTAAATTGTTTAATTTCAGGTGGGGAATATGCAGAAGCTTTTAGAAACAGAAAATATACATTTTCTATTAAAGTGCAAGTTGTAGGTGATGCCAATTTATGCATAAGGAACATAGTTGCAAGATGGCCGGGTTCAGTACATGATAGTGACATATTTAATAGGTCTATTTTGAAAAGTAGATTGGAATCTGGTGAATTTAATGATTATTGATTTAGAGTTACCTTTAAATGATCCTCAAACCAAAGCTGAGAAATATTACAATAAAAGCCAAATGCGCACAACAAATACCATAGAAACATTAATTGAACTTTGGAAACAAAGATTTCCTATTATTGGAACTAAGTAACGCTGCAAAATAGATAATTTACAACACTTTATTGTTGCAACGGCACTATTACACAATATATGCTGTAAATTGAATGCTGCACAACCACCAGACAATGTTCAACTACATGCAGAGTTTGAGGAAACCAGGTATATTACTAATAACAGTAACACAGATCCCACAAAAAATGATTTAATCAATAACTACTTTAGTAAGTATAATTATGATTATTAAAAATAAATATTTACATAAAATGCACATCATTATAAAGAATTTCTGGATTACTATAAAACCTTTGAAATAGTTTTATAGTAATCCAGAAATTCTACTTTTATATAACCTATCTATTTTTATTTTTCATTTTGGTTGATCTGACTTTTTGTACATTGGTATATTTTAGGTTTTTCACTCTACAAAAATAGACATCTAATATGTGAGATGTGACATGATACTGATAATTCCATATTACAGTCATGTATATTGTATTATAAATCATACAATGCGAAGGTTATTAATTCACTATGGTGTTTTACCATGAGAGTCAATGATTTCAAAGATTAACTGTTTATGAATTGCTCACCTGATTAAATTCTGGATCATAACCTCCACTAACGGAGTAATCACATACTTCACATGATATATGCCTCCGAATATCAATTGGGCTGAAAAATAATATTTGATTACACACTATTACATAAGAGTAACAAATATTGGTGACAAGTAAATTTCCCTGGCAGTTTGCAAAACTAATAGGGGTAAATAAAAAATAAAAAAATAAAAAATTGTCTGCAATATTTTATAATTCATAGTACTGCAACTTGTTGTTAGGGAATATACTTGTCACTATTTTTTTTTTATATATAAATCTTTAGCAAAATATATAGCAATCTTGTTAACCCCTCCAGCTAAGCTCAAAAGCTTGTGTTAGGAGTGGGATAATGTTGGTAGTATAATGGGTAGGATTCGAACCCACAACTTCACAATTGCGAGACCGATGCCTTAGCTATTAAGCTACCGCCGCTTTAACTAAATATTAGAACCTTACCATCCAGAACTCTTCAAAGCTGCCATCATGACCTTCACAATTGCACCTACAACCATAATAGTTACATGAATAGAAAAAAAAATAATAATACTGCAGATAATCTGCATAAAAATAAAAAGTGTTGGTATCAAAGATGATTCTGTAGTGGTGATAAGCTTTGGTAGTTCTTGCAATTCACGATTGCACTTCAACCCAGCACCACCTAAGTGTAAGTAGTTTTGCCCGTCACCAACTGCCGAGTTTGGCAGGCTTACAAAAATGAAAAAAAAAAAAAAAAAAAAAAATGTATGGCAAACACTTGAAAATTATAAGTCTGGGGGAGGAGGGGGGGCGCAACTGCCCCTGTTGATCCTTGGATCCTGGACCTGCGATTGTATGCCATCTTTAGATATGTGCAATGCAAGTTGTTTTAAAAAGTGATTGAAGAGTACCAAATCTATACTGTTGTTATAAATGTGAAAGTACATGTTTGCATAGGTGGATAGATAGATTATACCAGAAAATTAATAGGTACCGTAAAGGTCGCAAGCGCTCAAATCAAATTGTACCAACGTTACTATACCTTTTCTATTGTTGATAAATATAAAAGGGAAAACAAAAAATTTTAATATTGCTACTTACTGTTCTTAACACATTCGTAGACATTCTGTTCGCATTTGAATTTATCGATATTTTCTTTTCCTTCTTTACCAATAAGAATATTACTCAACTTGGAAGTAAAAGTACCGCGCCTTTCTGGATACAAATCGTAGCCCCAAGCTTCCTCCTGCTTGGGCGCAGTGTTGGTTTGCTTTTGAGTATTGTCACCATTGTTTGTTGGTTTACTGTTCCCTGTTGTATTACTTTCTTCAGACATTATCAGAAATGATCAAAACTTATTCCAATTTAGGTTATCTTTTAGCAATTGCATTAATGAATGAATACTTAAACTTTGACCTTTACATGAGTGATTTTCTGTTGTTTACTTCATAACAAACCAAATACTTTAAATAAATAATATTTTTTATTGCTATTATGAAAGTATTGCACAATAATCCGACAATTTGAAATTTCTTTAAATTTTTATTATGACACTTTTTTTTTTTTACACATGACAGCTTGATTTTGAATCATTGCATTTTGTCGGGGAGTTGTAAAAATGGCGGAAGACTAACCTGTCGTTATTTTTACAGCTCCACGTTTATCATTTAAAAATACTTTGTACATGCAGATAAAGTATGTTGTTGCATTGAATACTTGACTAGTATAGTATTATATTAGCTAACTAAGTATGTTTTCGATCTTACACAGTGAGAGGCTAATAACAATAATTTTATAAAGCTGAAGAGTTTGTTTCTTTGAACGCGATGATCTCAGGAACTACTGGTATGAATTAAAAAATATTTTACTGTTGGATAGCCCATTTATCGAGGAAGGCTATATGTAACATCACGCTACAATGAATAGGAGCGGAGCAATTTAAAAAACGGGGACAATTTACGCAGACAAAGTTGCGCGGGTCAGCTAGTACTAAGTATTAAGTTTAATGGTTTCCATCGCGATCTAAGGGTGGATTGGGGTGGATGCAGAAATTACGAGACATGAAGGTGCTAGGTCATAACTTGCGGGGTCGCAATGCCTGTATCTTAAACGAACGACGAATGATTGTGAGCTGCACTATACATTAGAAAGCTCAAGTACTTGGTAACAATCTGGGATCCACGAGGACCGAGCCGCGGGCATAAGTTAGTTTTGTATAAAATCGCCATTTCTTCTGAAAGTACCGGCCTGTTTTAAATGCCTTCAACACAATATTTATTATTAATAAAGCTACAAAATCCACTTAATTTTTTAGGCTTTTTTTGCAAAAAATAAAATTTTGAGGAGAACTACCAAGGACAGGTCAAGCAAACACTACTTCAAGTGTCACTGGCCTATAGGTCACAAAAATAAAATAAGCTGAGTTGGACCCGCAAGTTGTGAATAACCCAAAGTGGTCGATCAAACCTGCAACACTTTGGTTCGCTGTCCTTGGTCCCAGCACTGCGCCACCTATACTAAATTTCTGAACATGGAGCTCTGATTAGCCAATAAGCTTGTTAGGGTTACGTAGCCAAAGTGTCAAAAATTCCCATAGTGTGGAGTATTGTCAGACAGGTATTTTAAAAATATTTTGGGGATGTGAATATCGCTTTTCGATTTGGGGATCCGTTTTTTTTAATTTTAAATTTCTAAATGCAACTGTAAAGTTCAGGCAATATGTCATGGCTACTGAAATTATAACACAATAAAAGCTAATACCTAAAGTTTTTAGAAATAAATAAATAGTATTACTAAGCTGGTTATGATTTCAAGAATTTTATTTTCAATAAACATTTTTGTATATTTTCATTCCATTCTATAAACACGCTTTTACTTATTTCTACTTCTTTCCACTCTAAATTCGATGTTTCTGAAACAAAATAAAATAAGTATGGAAATTAAAAACAGATTTATCACAACTGAAATTCTGTTACAACTGAAACTTAAGTTGCACTTTATACTCACCTAGAGTTTTCAAAAACTCTTTAAAAGTTTCTGTATTTCTTACAATACTTGCAATATAAACTTCAAGATTATTATTTTTCTTACAAAATGTCTGGATTACTTTGCACAAAGGCTCCAATATCGAAGGATCATATACTATGTCTGCTCCTATGATTATATCTGGTACCATTCTGGTTTCCAGGTGTTCAATTTCAAACCAATCCAACAACATTACCCCTTAAAAAATGAAAAAAGAAATGATGTAGAGATGAATAGCAGAAAGAAACAGGGCCAGGCTAGCATTTAGGAGTACAATGGACCCCCAGTAATCTGGCCCCTAGCTGTACATGTTAAGCATAATTGAACCGGTTGTATTCCACATCATATAGTATGATTTGTATTTTGGACAAAATCTTCTCACTTTGACACATACTTTTTAAAATAAAAAAAAACTAATTTTAGAGCCTTGGGGGTTGCAGTACTCTATAATCTGATAGTCCAATACTGCCCTGCAATAAGTTTGTACTGTACTTATAATTTAAATATCATAATAAATCATACCTACAGACTTAGATCCATTTCCAAACAATGTAACATTGTTGACCTGTTCTCTTTTGTAATCTGAGAAATTTATTCGAATATTTTCACTGATAGTTTTCAATACTTCATCATGACAATCTGTGAGAACCATAGATTTTGTATTGCACATTTTTCCAATAGTTATACCAGCAAAACCTACACCTGAACCCAGTTCTAGGACATTTTTATTTGCAAATATATCCTTGTTACTTAATGCCCAATCAGATATCATTAGAGCAGCCTGGAAAGAATACCATAAATATAAAAGGTGGTGTACTCTAATTCAATAAAAATGAAATATTGATAAAAAATTTGGTGGTAATATCAATTCAACCACTTGACAACCTTTTAGAGCTTATTTTTGTTATTGGGGAAACCTGAGCTCTATAAGGGTATTAGATATATTTGGGGACTTAATCACATGAATTATTTTAAGGTACAAGCCTTTTATTTACGTGGACCTGTGCCCACTAACAGTGCATTTTGATCGGAACATTAAATCAATAAAAGGTTAATTCAAAACCTTTAAATAATTCATGCTGAAGATCTAAGTGTACTTAGATCTTTTAAACTATGTATTTTGAGTACGGACTTTAATGCGGTTTTCAGTATTATTTAGATAATATCTTCCAGATGGTTAATATGTATATTACATGCATAATATGTGTACAGATATAGGAGAAAACTACATTTGGAACCAATAGGGTATCAGTACATAGTATAAAACAAAATCACTTTCTCTGTACCTATATCTCTATGTATGCTTAAATCTTTAAAACTATGCAACAGATTTTGATGCGTTTTTTTTTAATAGAATGAGTGAAGAGGAAGGTTTATATCGTCGCTTTGGAGGGCAATGGAGCTAAGCCACAATTTTTAAAATTGTGGCTTAGCTCCATTGCCCTCCAAAGCGACGATATGTATGATAACATCCAATAGTGGAGAAATAAGGAGCGGAGCAGCAATAAGAAATGTTGCAAAAATAGGGAAAATTTACACAGATGAAGTTGCGCAGGTCAGCTAGTACAAGATTAACCACTAGTGTATACAAGATAAAATACCTCCCAAGTCTTCAGTCCCGTTGTACCATTTACTACCATATTCCTTGTTTCTTTCATTGTCACAATTTTCTGTAAGTCTCGGCCAATGACATAGTGCTTATAGTTAAAACCATCTTGTAGTGAATCCTTCATAACTGTACATAGTTGTGAATAAAAATCGTCATGGACCTCTTGCACTGGTTCGAGATAATCAATTACTTTTTTAATAAATAACTTACAAAATTGACTGCTTATTGGATACTCTTTGATTATATTACTATTTAAGGTTGCCTCCAGAAAAGTTTTCTGCCAGGCCCAGTCCATTTTCATAATATCATCTGGCTAAAACATTAATATAAACAACCATTAATTTGACAATGAAACTCTAGTAAAATAAGGTGTTTTATACCAAAATTTTAAACATGTAACTTACTTTCAAACTAAACTGAAGATTTCCCATATAAAAATTAAGTATTAACTCTTGTAGTAGCGAATTACTTTTATCTATGTAAGTAGTCATTTTACATTACTATTGAACTATAAGTATTAAATAAGTACTGACTTATTCATAATAAAAACAATATTAAAATAAAAATAGAAGCATAGCAGCAAGTTTTCAAATCACGTCCACGTGATTAAATTTAACACTTTGTTTTGACTTTTGAGTTTGACGTTTGACATCAAAATAATTGTCTAAAACTAAAAGCGCGCATTGGGCTCAGACTTTTATTCTGAGACATTGGGTTATTTTGTCTGTTTGGGTACATATGGTTTGGGATATTGTGTCACACACACACATTAACCCAAACCTTATCCAAACAGGCAAGGGTTATTTTGTCTGTTCCCATGTGTCTATCACTTTGACGTATAGACCAGGACTGCGCCTTATCCTCACAAAATTGACCACTCTCTAGAAAGAGACAACGCTACCTTGTGCACATTAACTGTCAAAGACCGCACGAGTCTTTTTTCTCTTTCACGCTTTGCTGTCAATAATTACTATAAAAACTAAGATAGTATGTTAGACTAACGTATAGACGTGCAAGCAAGAGGATAATATAATCTTACACTTTACTTTAATATGGATAATATAGTAATACATTCGTTAGAAGTATTGTTGTAGGAAAATATTATTTTGTTATGTTTACAATAAGGCTTGACCAGAATCCTTATCGATAAAATAAATTCTAGCTTAAGACAGGACATATTGAGATTGCGTGTGCGTTACTCCAGCAGAATATTGTCTCCTTTCAAGATTTGAATGATATTTCGCTGATGGTGTTATTTTATCTGCAATGTAAATGTTTAAAAAGTGGCGGCGACGGTTTAGCATAATGACTAAGGCATCGGTCTCACAATCGTGAGGTCGCGGGTTCGAATCCTACCCATTACTACCGATGTAAACCCACTCCGTTTTTTTTTTTTTTTGGTCTGGCGGGAAAAAATCCTGACGAACACCCCCACCGTCCGGGGAAGACGGTGGAGGTAGTGTGGGGTTTGCACCCACTAAAAAACCCGCCGTGTATCGCCCGCCACTTCGCGAACGGGCCGCCGGAATTTGTTATACCGTCGGCGACCCGCCCAGTGGCAATGCCCGGATGCGATGTTGTTGCGTTTCGGGCATTTCACACCTACGCGGCTTCTGGATACACACAGGGCGCCGCGCCACGGAAGGCCGCGGGCGGGGCAGATTACCCCGTACGCCCGCTCGCAGCCCCACCTAAGGCGGCATCAGGCGCAGATGTGCGCGCCGACGCCGCCCGGTTCGCCGGCGACGAAGCGGATCCGCCAGGGAGCTATCTTCCCTGACGCGCTCCGCCGCCTCCTTCTGCGAGATGATGTCCTCACAGAAAGATGCGACCGCATTCCACGACCCCTCGCTCCGGACCATGGACAGAACCACGGCCGGCAGCGAGGGGTCACTTCCGACCACTGCGGTGAGAACTCGACGTTGCCCCTCGCAAGCCGACGCACGTGAACCCACTCCTAACACAAGCCATTAAGCTTAGCTGGGGCCGTACCATGAGCATTTAGATTATTTGCCAAGTACAGGGCAGTACAACATCGTGTTTGAACCTGGCAGGTTTTTAATTTGTACCATGAACTTTAAAAAATGCTGTCCTGCAGCAACGTTCTAAAACACGTTTTAATTTTACTAATTTTATAAAGCTGAATAACAAAAACAAACTCAATAAAAGCTTGATTAATCAAAATAAACGATTAAACTTCTGAGCGTCTTTTAAAAATCATAATATCTACTTTAAATAAGACACTAGAATGAAGTTATAAATTCCCTTAGGGAGGATACGTTTTCGAACGAGCTTAGCTACATGTCAAAGATAGTGCTGTCAGCATTATGTTTATATTCTATGTAGGGTGCTAAGACTATATCGTGATCGCGGAAAATATTTAAATTTTATCTCTCTCAATCAAAATGCATTTTGTCTTGATACTATTGCATTTTTTTCTTCGAAGTAATACATTATGATGATAAGCAAAATTATCAATAGTTGTACTTACTTACCTACTACTTAAGTGATTTTATACATGGTATCTCAATACTACATGTAGGTACCTATTCCATTGCTACAATATTAAAATTTTAAAAACAAAATCGTAACTAGCACAAATAAAGAGACCATTATAAAAATCCATTATTATGGACAGCCCTATAGGTAGTATGTTTAGCTAGGACATTGGTGACCGTAGATTGTCACACCCTAATCTGTGGTCACACCCCTCAGTCCTGTGCCTAATCTCAGTCCGGTCGTGTCGGATTTATATCCAATCTGACTGAAAGTGAGAGAATAAAGAATGCACTTGTATCTTCGCATACCAAATACTTGTGCACTATAATATCTCTAAATTAAAATACTCTTTGCTAGTAGGTCAACTATTTATACATCAACTGCATGCTTATACATAGCTTGGCAAACATAAGGATATTAAGAGACCATTTTGAAATTCAATTGCATAGACAGTATTCCTATTGATAGTAATAAAACACACAAGGTACTTAAGTTTGTTGAAGCTTTTATTAAGTATGGGCATTAACATAATTATTTTGTAGACTAAACATTCCTGCCAAATTTGGAGTTTACTACAAAGTTTATTACAATGGCTACAATTTCTTTACTGAGTTGATAACACATAACAAATTTATCTGAGAAAGACAAAGTTTTGCTAAACTAAAGTAAATTTGATAACAAATCAAATCATTTTATTTTTGCGAATATGACTAGGAACCTCTGTACATTTTTATATGGGAGCTACATAATACTATAAGTCTTTTTGTCATCAGTCAAAATATTGTAAGTAATGCTCCTTTTTTATTTACCTACATATTAAATTAGAACAACAATATATTGCGAAGTAAAATAATAGTAAATAACATTGAATTGGATTTTGAGCTATTTATCACTGTGTATCACTTATGTATTACAACCTACTACACTTACTTGTTTTAATAAATGATTGTGTATTTATGACAGTATACAAAGAAAAAAGTTATTACTATTTAGGTACCTACTTTTTTTCATTTGTGATGTTTCATTTAGTCAGACTACATATTTCACTATTATAATATTTTTTTACTTTTACACTACCTATTCAATAAAGTTTTATTAGTTGGTAGGAATGTGTATGTATGCACTTAATAGCAAAATAAATTGCTTACATGAATCAGTAGGTAAACTTAATTCTACAGTTTGTATAGATACATTTCTTTAGAGCTTTAAAGCCAATTTCTATTGAGTTGCTCTAAAAGGTGACATCATATCTTAAAAAGGACACAATGATAATTATCCACTCTTTGTGCATTTAAAATGCATAGGAATATTGTTTCAATTTGCTTTCTAAAGCTCATCTTTAAGTGTATTTTCCAGTTAAAGTAATAGTCAAAATTCTCTTTCACTTGATTATCAGAAAATTCAAGAGGTTGTTATTTCAAAATTAAGATTTAAGTACATATTTTTTATCTATTTCTACATTTTATCACAGTTTGTACATTCAACAAATTTCATGCAAGTACATATACTAGTAAATCATGTTAGGCATTCAAATTAATGTATTTATTGTCACATTTCTTGCATTTTCTAACTAGGCATGATTTACTACTATAATAGGTGGTATCATGAGCAAATAAAACATCTTTTGTTCGATAGCTTTAAGTAGGTCGTTGATACACGTAGTAATAAAGTTACTTATTTCACTGAATTCTGTCCAAGAAACATGAACTTATCTTCATCGCACTTAAACGTAAGTCTTATGAGTTTGTTCACAGAATCACAACACTTTTTACATGGAATATACATCTCCATTAACACTGCTATCGTAAAAATATGTCAATAATTACTTTTATATTACGTATTGTATTGATAATACTATAAACATTTCAATTATAGTTAGTTTACAATAGCTGCAAAATTTGATAGCACGGCAGTTCAATTATCGAGTTTCAAGTGTCAAAAGGTCTAAAATAGGCGCATGTCAGTTTCTAACCTGCTGTCAAATTCAAAGAATTGACAAATAAACAATAGGTCGCTCGCCGGCTTTAGTGACGTCATCGCTGACTCACCTGCTTTTTGGCAAATTATTGTTCGAAATTAGCAGGACAGTTCAATTTTCAACACTCATGGTACGGCCCCTGGAGGGGTTAACAAGATTGGTAGGTGGTGAAAATACAATGTCACTCACTAGAATCACAAAGTCTCGTTCTTGTCTAGTTATCACGTAGGTATTTCAAATTTATTTTACATGGTTTTATACGTTTTTTTTTCATTGACATAAAGGCCTGGACCGCACCATCCCTTTCAAGTATGAAGTAAATATTGACTGTAAAGTGTGAAAGAGAGAAAAATCTCGTGCGGCTCTGCCTCTTTCTAGTTATTTTTTGTTTAGACCATGTATTGAAAATCTGTATTGAAATCTGATTGCATTGAAAATCTGTATTTCAATGAAAATTGAAAATCTGATTACCTTGAAAATCTGTATCATTCAAATCTTGAAAGGACACAACATTCTGCTGGGGTAACGCACCCGGTAAGTCCTTGATTTCCTAAAGAAATGCACTCTGTGATCCATGATAGTAAGTGTCCGTGTTCACGATTCATCGACATTCATCAAATAACATTTTATTGATATTATCTTTACGGTTAAGGGATGGGACACTTGCAAATTATAAACAAAATGCAAAAACTTGGTAAAAATTAGCAACACTACGAAAATAGCTGTCAGCGTAGACAGCTGTTTACGGCTGTCAGCCAAATGAGGCCATGCCATGTTGTCAGCTGTCAGGCTGCTGATAACAAAGTCAAAATCACCGGCTAAAAAACCGTCACGTTTTAAATAGGTATTCTAAATAACATAATACTTCGTGTTGTTATTTATTTACAATTAGAGAAAGTATGGAAACCTCTGTGCCTCAGCTTAGAAAACGGAAGGCTGTAGCTTATAGTAATAAAAATGAATCTGATAGTGAAGTTGAATCTCAGAGCGAAGATGAATTTAAGGTTTCTCCTCAGAAAAAACCCAAGGTTGCGCCTAAGACGACCAGAACGAAAGTGGTGAAAACGGAATCTAAGGCTAAAACAGTAAAAACACTATCTAAAGTCAAGGCTGAAAAAACTGAATCCAAAGTAAAAAAGCAGCCTGTAAAGAAAACAACAAAAAAAGTTATTTTAAAAAAGGAAGGCGTCGAGGGACATGATGAAATTGATGGAAACTTTTGCAGTGCACCTACTACATCGGCTACATTGGATACAGGTAGCAATGCTCCAAATGTTTGGAATGAAGCTTTTATGTTATCACAAGTGGAGAGAATTTCATTGCAAGTGGCGGAAAATTTGATTAACTTGCTCTCTGAAGGGTGTACTTTACCATTCATTGCTAGATACAGAAAAACTGCTGTGGACAATTTGATGCCAGACCGGTAAATGCTAATATTTATTACACTATTAACATAATTATTAATAATGTTCTTATAATATTCTACTAACAAATTGAATTATAAATGCATTTATGGTGTGATTGACTAGCCATTAGGTATAGCCATACTTAATACTTATAGTATGCTATTAATATTGAAACCAATGCATATTTAATTAAACTATTTTACAAAATGACATTTATTAGTCTTCAGGAGCTACATGAAAGTTATGAAAATATTACACAACTCAAGAAGAAAGCACAATCTGTCATAGTAAATCTCAAGAAAAGTAATAAGTTGACATTAGAAGTAGAGAAAAGTATTTGGAATGCAAGAAATTTGTCTGAAATAGATTTAATAGTAAGCTGTTTTCCTTTATGGTATTACTCCATCATTACTTTCATTTAATACATAGACTATACAATATTTGTTTAATAATTTCAGTATGCTCCATTAAAATCACATTCTTTATCACTTGCTGAAAGAGCTCGGAACTTAGGTTTGGAACCTTGTGCTATCCAAGCCTTAAATGGAGAATATGTTGACTTGAGAAAACTGTGCAGTGACAATGAGGAAATAGATACTGTTGACAAAGTGGAGGCTCATGTCATGCATATAACTGCTGACATTATCTACAAAGATACTAGAGTTTTGGAGCAAATGAGGAACTTGTAAGACATTCATATTTATTATTCTAGTTTTTACTTTCTTATGGCCAGACCACATGGTAATTTTAACTTCGGTGACTCACTGGTAATTTTTTCGCCGGCCTGAAATCTGATTCCATATCTAATTGCTGAAATTTGCTTATACAAACCATAGTTTTCTTTGCAGTATTCAAGTCATTTTTATAAGTTCCCTACATCACACCCAACTTATGCAATAAGCAGTGGTAGTCTGATGATTAAGGCAAGACTCACAATCAAGAGGTGGTCTTTAATCCTACCCATTTACTTTTTAAAAAGATACACAGTGAAAAGAGACATTGCTAGTTATGTTAAAAAAATGTAAACAACCTGTGTCAATTTTGAAATGTATTAGTATAATATATTTTCAGAAAAGAGGAAACCAGATTCACAATACAAAGCACTAGAACTAAGAGCTCGACCAAGGAAGATAATAAGGAAAAGAAAAAACTGGATTCCAAATCAGATCCTGACACTTACAAGTTGTATTTTGAGTGGAAATGCCCAAGCCAGTTTATTAAGGCCCACCAAACTTTGGCTCTTAATAGAGGTGAAGATGAAAAGATTTTATCAGTGAAAGTAGTTGTGCCCGATTGGTTTTATAATAAACTTGAAAGGTACAAAAAGTTCTTATTCTCAATTTAGGTAACTGTCTGCAGAGATTTCCCATTGACAATTTTTATACTTTTTAAAGGTTTTGCCTTTCTCTATGGAAAAGTGCATTCTGGGTCCGCAAAGGCTTGGGTGATGCATATAATCGCCTTATCAAATCATGGCTCTCCAGGCATGTGAGAGCAGATCTTACAACGGCAGCACAGAAAGAGGCTGTGAAAACATTTACAAATAATCTAGAGAAGTATCTCTTGACTGAACCAATAAAAAATAGGACAATTGTAGGCTTGGATCCTGGTTTCAGAGCTGGTTGCAAAGTAATTATTAATTCACAATTTGCTTATTTTAAAATTGAAAGCTTTTACTTTTAACTTCTACTAATTAGTAGATACCTATAAAAAAACTATTAAGGGTGAAGGTGTTGGGTTTGGCACGACTAGTTAACAATTGAAGTATTTTTAAACACTAACAAAAAATACTAAACACTATCCTAAAGAACTAGCAATGGAATCTTGCAGCAATGATCAGTCCTAGGATGCTATTCTCTAAACTATGGGCTGATTCAGGTTTTGGTTTGGGAGAGGAGGGGGGAGGCTTGTCTTGCTGAAAGTAGTTTTTCAAGGTAAACATCACACATGAGGGAACTCAGACTTTTGAGGGGTTCTCTTGCAGCAATTAAACATACATTTTATGGTGATTCAAAGGAACCTACCTAAGGAACCTAAACATTCCACCTGATTAAATTCCAATTATAACAAAAATATTCATAAAAATCGTGAAAGCTTACAATTATGGTCAACACTATCCTGGATATTAAGAGAATAGCCTCCTCACCTCATAGTAATCATTTACGCGCTTCTAAACGTGTTCCCGAAAATATCAAAAACCATGTATTTGTTATTCTCTGACAGGTTGGTATTATCAATTGCAATGGGCAAAAACTGGAAGCTTGTACTTTGTATCCAGATTTAAGACAACATCGACATAATGATGCAGCGGCTAAACAATTGAAGGATTTAATAACCAATCATAGGTAAGTAAAACTATAATTTTATTGTGGTTCACAGTTCAGCGCTAGACACGCTGTCCTCTGTCTACAAATCCATTGAAAAGGTTTTTGATTGGGTTTTTATGCACTTTTACGAGTATGCCCACTTTCATACTCTTAACATATTTTTACGATAAATGGATCTATTAGGATTGTTACTCTCGAAAAATCAGAGTAGGTAACAAAAAAATGCATTGCCTAATGCACTATTTATTTATTTAAAACTTTGGCTAAGGCATCGGACTCGCAGTTGTGACGTTGGGGGTTCGAATCCTGCCCATTATACTACCGACAGAAACCCACTCCTAACACAAGCCATTGACCTTAGCTAGAGGGGTGTACAGGCTGTTATATAAATAATCAACTTTTTATTTTTAAACTTTCGTGGTTTTCGATATTATCGGGACTTAATCGTGTGCACTATTTAAAGATATAACGTTTTATTTACCCAACGTTACGATCGAATTGCACCGATCGTGGTCACGGGTCGACTGATGGCAGCTTATTTGTCGTGTGTAGAAGTACCGACAGCACAAATTAACAAAATTATCAAGACCGGGTGAGGGTATTATGAAAGTATATGTTACGGGTCTTAATCGCGTGAAAATTTAAGGTAAAATACCTTGTTTATTGCCCGACGTTTCAACCGTATATATATTTTCATAGTGTAGGGTAGTTGAAAAAAACCCCCGGTTCATGGAGACGCAAAGCTGCCATTATCAGTAGTGTTGTTAAGTTCCGGTGCAATTGAATAAACTTTTTGTCTTACATATTATTATTGTCTTGTTATCATTACAGGGTAGAATTAATAGGCCTTGGTAATGGCACTGCTTGCCGAGAAACTGAATTGTGGTTGAAAAGTCATCATATATCAAATAATGTGCCAATTATCATAGTGCCAGAACAAGGGGCGTCTATTTATTCAATTAGCAAAGAAGCCCAGAAGGTAAGTTCAGTTAGAATTTTATGTAAATTTTTCTAATGCCTTGCTAAAAAGTGCTCTTATAATTTTAATGTGTTTTGCAGATTTTTAAATTTTCATTCTGTGCAGTCATTTTTATCTGTATATTATCAGCCATATTAACAAAATTAGGGTTCAATTAGAGTATTTGTTAAATCTTTCGTACAGAATTTTGTTTAGCCCTCTCAATGCATCTTGTGTAGTCTTGAAATTTTTTATATTATTACGAAGTTTATCATTTTTGCTAGCATCGTTTTCGCTTTCATAATCTGTTTCACTATCACTAAGATATACTTTTTTAAATATTTCATCTACTTCGTCTTGTTTTGCCTCTACTACTGCAGAACCGCTAGATCCACTTTCTGCATTTCAAGAAATAAGATTCTGCAAGGAACTCAATACTCTTGAGTTCAAAATTAAATTATGTACGGAACCAATTTCAGTTTCTTTAAATTTAACTTGTCGTGTAGAAATATTCGATTGATATACAATTTGGACTCAAGGAGCGCAGTGTAGATTTTTTAACTTGCCTTATAAAAGCACTCCTTTTTTTACATTTGCCCATCTTTTTCTATCTATTTTATGGATACAAAGCTAGAAAAAAATGGCTGAATTGTGATGTTAATAAACTCTACACATATAGGACATTCAGTCATTAAATAGTTGTATATTAGTGTTCATATAATTTAGAATCGTGTACGAGTGCAATTTATCACTCTTTTATGATTATCACGTATAAGTAGTTCTCGTGACTCGTCGTATAGACGTCACTAGGACGACAGCACCGGTTATACCACCGAAAGGTGTGTAATAGTCTTATAATACAGTCGCATAGAAGTTTATACGACGTCTTCATCATACAAGTTGTAGTGTCGTCATACAAGTTGTATAAAGATAAGAGGCACTAAGTCGTAGTATACACTAAAATTACTTCAATACGATGTTTATAGAAGTTTCAGCCGTGTAACTTACTTACTTAAACGACTGAAATGTTTGTTGGGCAGTAAGCCCAACAAACATTTCAGTCGTTTACGTCAGGTACGATTCTAGAATGTCTGCGGGCTGCTTGGAGAGCATATTCTTTAATTTATAGATAACACCTTTATGTCACACTTTCTAGGAAAACTGTAGAACAGACTTTCTTTGCTCTAATATATTCCACAACTGTCAATTCATCGAATTGAATTGAATTTGGTCAGTTGTGGAATGAAATCTAAAATTTAAATTAATTAATTTAATATCATTAACTCAAATGCAAATCACAATACCATGATTGTTTTTTTTTTTTGTAAATCTGTATATTGTTTGAAGAGCTCCACGAGGCAATTTTTTTAAAGTTAATTATTTAAACTTTAAAGCAAAGATCTGAAAATAATTTCTAACTATAGTAAGTATAATTTTGTGAAAAATGATTTTTTGTTTTGACCACATTACCATATTTTTTATAGTGGTTTGATAACACCATATACTTTTCAACCGACTTCAAAAAGAAGGAGGTTTTCAATTCGACTGTATGTTTGTTCACCGATTACGCAAAGACGGCTGGACCGATTTGAAAAATTATTTTTGTGTTTGAAAGGGTATACTTCCAAGTTGGTCCCATTGTCATCAGATCACGATCTGATGATGGGATCCCGAAGAAATCGAGGGAACTCTTCAAATATTTAAGGCACACCTACAGTGATTTAGGTACATTTCATAGTGATTCGTGCATTGACTCTCAAAAAGTACCTATTGGTGAAGTAGAACTGATGATAAAGACCACAAATGATGAGCAGACCTATTCAATATTTCACGGTTTGCGATTCAATTACTTTAATATGATATTGAATAGCATTTTATTCTCGTCATACTACTATTACACAATGTAATAGAGCTGATAGTGAACTATCATGTGAACTCCTCAATAATTAACGGCCCTGTTTCGGGGCAAGCAATATTTTGTAAAGGGATTTGAGCAGTTGACATAAGCCTATTGTAACATAAGTGAATTACAAACCAACCCACTAAAATATGTAAAATAAAAAACTTTTTTACAAAAAAATATTACTGACTTCAAAAATAAATACAAAGGCAACTAAAAAGCAAAAAATAATATTTACCTAGAATAACAACAACAAATTAACATAAGTTGGTGCCATGAAATAGTTGCTTTTGTTTAATTCGGCACCAACTTCAAAATGTTAATTTGTTGTTGTTATTCTAGGTAAATATTATTTTTTGCTTTTTAGTTGCCTTGTATTTATTTTTGAAGTCAGTAATATTTTTTTGTGAAAAAGAGTTTTATTAAAATTGTTAAATTGGCATTTATATTCATAAAAAAAAAAATTCAGTATGTCTGTGGTAAAGCGGACGCGCGGTACCATATTTTCAGAGTTAAATTAACTATAAATAATGGAGGTATAGCTACGGTACAGTCAGAACTTTTTTATAGGAAATTTCCTCCTGTTTCAGAATATTGTTTCGATCATTAAATATTTATAGTTATAGTTTTTATTGTCATAAAACTAAATAGATATACCTTATTTTTTCCCAACCATATTTTTTTAAAATAATCGCAATTTTTTATCTCCTGTAATATTCTGCGAATACATTTTTCTATAGCTCATTCCGATTCGAATGAGCTATAGCTCATACCTATAGGAGTTTTATCATTCATTTTCGTTCTTAGCTTTCTTTGAATAAAATCAGTTCAGGCATTTTAAAAATAAGCAACTTTTTATTTCACGTATCAGGAGTTTATTCCTGCACCACTTGTCTTCTTTCTGTACGTATGAATTGTGACTTTCGTCTGCGAACATAGACAACATCATTGTAACAATCAAGTAATTGTGCAATATTTGATCTTCAATGTCATTAAATGTAATTACGTTGACACGACTGCCTCTGTGGAGCGGTGGGAATGTGCCCGACTGCTACGCAAGAGGTCGTGGGTTCAATCCCCACCCAGGATAAAACTTTGTGTGATGAGCACGATGGTTTATTTTGTGTCTGGGTGTTATTTATCTATAATATGTATGTATTTAGAAATATATAAGTATGTTTATCAGTTGTCTGGTTTCCATAGTACAAGCTCTGCTTAGTTTGGGATCAGATTGCGTTGTGTGAGTTGTCCAAGATATTATTATTATTATTATATTATTATTATTTTCAGGAACATCCAAATATGGACCCAAATTTAATATCAGCTCTATCAATTGCTAGAAGAGTACTGGACCCTTTAGGAGAACTAATAAAAGTAATGATATAATTGATTTATTTAAAAAAATCTATAGAGTAGTACAATATGATACTTGTTTATAAGTTTAAAATTTTATTTTTGTAGGTAGATCCCAAAAACTTGGGCGTCGGTCTATATCAACATGATATACCGCCAAAAATGCTAGAAACAGCTTTAGACTCTGCTGTAGAAAAGGTCGTCAGCTTAGTTGGCGTTGATATTAATACTGCATCTCAAGCAATGTTAAGGTAGGTGTATAATATTTTTCATTCACTGTGTTTTAAAATAGTGATAAAGGTTTGCTAACCTTTCGGTTGCGTTCCCACTATGTCATTACGATTAATTTGTCATTGGACGAATGTCTTCTCTAGCTGTTTCTTTTATATCGACTGTGCTGCCGATCTGACAATCTGTCGTCACTGCAAAAATGTCGTGTCGTATTATATGAGAACACCTCCATTTGCGGCGCATTAAACGACACGATAGACTATCGTCATGACCAAGTGGGAACACGCCCTCAAGCAGTTTCATCTTCATTAAGGTCTCATAGAGCACGAGATTAGTAATGACACCTATTAATTAGTTATGATAGAAAGTTGTATTTGATTAATCACATTTGGATTCAAACCAGATAAAAAAAGAAACCGAACAAAGCCATAGGAATACAATCTTAAGTTGATTTGAATTCAGTTCCAGTGATTTATTTGGAAACATACATTTAATGCATGGTATATGCAGGTATTATAGTATGTGTGAGATTACAAGGTGCATGTAAAAAAAAAAAAATTGTGACTAATAAATATTTTCTTTCTTTCAAAATGGTTTATAGTTTACTATCGGTCTTTTACTTTAACATTCAAATGCGGCTAATAAACCTATTTTATTGCGTTGTTTGTGCTTACAGACGAATCTCAGGTCTTAATGAGGGAAGAGCTAAGAAAATTATAGCATATCGCCAAGATAATAATGGATTTTCGACTAGAGCAGAAATTTTGAAAGCACCTGGAATAGGAAAGGTTACTTTTCAACAATGTGCTGGTTTCTTAACAGTTTTGGGTAGTTCAGAACCTTTAGATACCACTATTATACATCCAGAAAGCTACAGTATAGCCAAAACGTAAGTTCCACATAAACAAACTTTGTGTTGTAAATTTGAAGTTTTTTCGATCACAGCTATTAGTAAACAAATTTAAATATATTTTATTATATGATTCTTAATCATGTGTTTTTACTAATACACAGTTTCGCAAAGAAAATTGGCGTCAATATCAAGGAGATTACACAACCACATTTTCCAGAAGTGGTCGAAAGAAAAGTGTTAGCTATTGATATTAACGAAATAAGCAAAGAATTAGCAACTGATATTTGCACTTTAGAACTTATAATCAATGCATTCAAGCAGAAAAAATACGAAGATAACATCATTACATTCTGTAAACCAGTGTATTCTGTTGCTGTGCTCAATGCTGAACAGATTAGAGAAGGGACATCGTTGACAGGTAAATCGCATAAATACTTTTATTTTCACACACGCACACACACACACGCACACACACATACCAATACATTTATCGTATCATTTATCATATTCGAGCGCACGCACGCGCGCGCGCGCACGCGCACACACACACACACACACACACACACACACACACACACACACACACACACACACGCACAACGTTACACAAGTACACACGCGCGCGCACACAAATGAACCGATAATAACGCAATACTATGATGGCGGTTGATGAATGAAACCAACGATATGACAGGTTGACTATATTTTATTCATTGCATAATGTTTCATGTACAGGTTTAGACTTAGACAGACTTAGGTTTCCTATGTGTTGTTCTTGGGATGGACTGCGGGGCTATCGCATCCCTTAAATTCCTAGCTCTGCTATTCCTGAGGGCTGCGGGGCTACCGCTCAGTTCAAGCAAAGGCAACAGGGGTGACTACGATGCTATCGACCACTGTGCCGTCTGGCTAGCGAATGCCTAATATGACCTTGGGATGGACTGCGGGGCTATCGCATCCCTTTGTCAACCTAGCTCGTGCTATCCCTGAGGGCTGCGGGGCTACCGCTCAGTTCAAGCTTAAGGCAACAGAAGTGACTGCGGGGCTATCGACATCTGTGCCGTCTGGCTAGCGAATGAATCCTTCCTCCGATAACCGCTGGTTTTAAAGGCTCCGATGCGTGCGTGTGCGTCGCCGTTGCATGTAGTGGTGAATCATCATTACTCTTGCTGCATTTGCGTACGACGTTCATAGATGGCATTAGTAGTCTGTACCGTGACTTGTATTGCTGATCTTATATCTGAGGAGTGTTGCAGTCTACTTGGTGTTATGCTCGCTGATCGATAGATGGGTTTAAGCCAAAATAGTTGTACATTTTTCACATGACTCGTGAGAAACGTTTCTCACAAAAGTGCGTTGTTTCTCACAAAGGTGCGTTCACATTATTTTTGTTGTTTTCACTCCAGAAGAAAAATAGGTCAACTAGGTAAAATAATGTTCAAGCGAAAAGGTAAAAAAAAAACAACTATAAATTTAACCAATGTTATTTTATTTTAGAAAAATATGACAAGTTAAAAGCAAACATAAAAAATTAAATAATAATATAATTTAAATCGGGCAAATTCTCAAATACAAACTGTGAGAAACGTTCCTGTGAGAAACATGAACAGTGTATACGTACCTTATTTTTCGACCGTTACTCACAGGTGCAACAAAATGGACGTTTTAAGGAATATTGATCAACATAACCTAAAAACTGTATGTTATAGAAACACATTTCTAGTAGCGTTAGGATTACCTTATGTACCTCAATACTTTGAACTAGCGTTTAGTTTAAATAATACTTACCTTTCTTGATAAACGCAGCGTTTCTCACAGGACTTTTTAAAAAATAATCACAGACGTCTCACAAAAATCTTCCTTATCTTTCACAGATAAAATTAAAGTGACTTTTTTCTTTTTAAATAATGTTCTCAGATGTTGCCAGCTTTGAAAAATATAGCGAGATGACAGATTTAACAATTACATTATGGTTAAATTAGCGTTTCTCACATAATATTTCTCACAGGTAAAAAATCGAGGAATATTCTTTTTTATTTATTTTTGTTTATTATTTCCTTAGCTTTGGTGATAAAACATTAAGAAATCAGTAGCTGAGATCATAATTTAACGATTTGACTTATTTTCGTTTGTAATTTATACTTCTTGGTGCTTCAGATTGTAGCTTTTTTTCATGGAGCAAGGAGATGGACATTTTACAAATGTATGGACGCGTAAATTATAAAACTGGTTTAAATTAAAAAAAAAACAGAAGAATACATACCAGTGTACAAATTACTCCTAAATTAGAATAAATATGAATTATCACATATAAAAACAATTTTTAAACGTTGACTAATGAAAGAATTAAATACACTATCATGCACTAGAAACGGTGGACACGATATTTTATTCAAATGTACACTTATTTTGACTTAAACCCAGATGGCGTCTTGTTACATTCTCCCCCTCTGGTACTTTAAAGTCGTCCCGACGAAGTACCAGCACCAACATCCTTCCGAGGCCTACCTCTGCGGCGAATTGGGTGTGTAGGTTTAGATATGACGTCATCCCTCTGTTCATACTTTGTGATTGCTGAAGTATGGTATTTTCCAATCGATTTTCCTGGAGCATCTGGGTGCGCGATTTCATATGTTGAAGACCCGTGTTTCTTTAGTATAATATATGGGCCATCCCGTCGGGGCGCAAATTTTGCGGTAAACTGTTTGTTAATATTGCTTACAGGATGTGATTCTACCAAAACAAATTGTCCAGTTTTATAGTCAGGATCTGGTCTTCGTTTATTGTTTGCCTTTTGACGCGACGCGTCTTTATTGCGTTCCACATTTTCTCTTGCTAGCTCCAAATCTTGGCATAATTGTTTTAGTTTTGGCGTAATATTCGCTACAAACTTTTCAGATTCTACAACAGAACTTAGGTCATGTGTCAATTCATAGGGTGTACGCAATTCTCTTCCAAATGTAAGGTAAGATGGTGAGAAACCTGTTGTTTGACATTGAGCAGTATTCATTGCGAATCTTAACGCAGGTAGGGTTGATGGCCAATTATGATGTTTGTTTTTCACCATAATCGCAATCTGTGATTTCATGTCTCTGTTTCTACTACATTCGGTTCCGGATGATATACTGGTGTGAAGATTTGTTGAATCTCTAGACAATATGCAAGCTTTTGCATTATTGCGGATATGAATTGTACTCCATTATCACTGATTATTTTTCTAGGTAAACCATACCGAAGGAATATTTCATTGAGCAGAATCAAAGCACAATTTTCACCAGTTGCTTCTTTTAATGGAAATATTTCAATCCACCTTGATGCAGTATCTTCAATTATCAGAATCCATTTTTCTCCTGATGGGCCTTTTGGTAATGGTCCAAAAAGATCAACAGACAGTACTTCAAACCTTTGGGAATTCGGTGTAGATTGGTATAACCCTGCTGGTTTTTTGTTTGAAGGTTTATACTTTTGACATTCAGCACATGTTTTCACATATTTTATTACATCTTTTCGTAATCCTATCCTATAGAAATTGTTTGTTATACGTTGTATTGTTCGTTCTATTCCCATATGTCTAGCAGTAGGTGAGTCGTGATACGCATTGAGAATATTACGTATTTCATGACGTGGTACTACTAGCTTTGCATTTTCGTTTTCTTGTTCAGGTATATAGACATATAAGACACCTTTATGAAGTAGATATCCTTTCTTTATATATTCTATGTAACTTGCAGCTTCTTTTCCTTCTTCCAGACTTCTTATTATACCGCAAAGAGAGTCATCTTTCATTTGTTCCTCTCTTAACTGTTTTTCATTAAATCTAGGTAGATCCAACTCTGTGCTGCAAATGGTGCAATTTTCATCATGAATCTCGCATGGCGGTCGAGATAACATATCAGCTACAACATTGGTTCGTCCGGGTGTATAGTGTATTTTGAACTCGTATGGTTGTAGTTGTAAAGCCCATCGTGCAAGGCGACCAGTAGGCGTTTTAAGATTCATAAGCCATTTCAACGGTTGATGATCTGTTACAGTAATAAACTTTGTTCCTTCTATATAGCCACGAAATTTTGATATCGCCCATACTATGGCTAATGCTTCCTTTTCTGTGACACTATAATTACGTTCAGCTGGCGTCAAGAGTCTACTTGCATATTCTACAGGGTGTTCGCACTCTCCCTCCCCCTGCACCAAAGCCGCCCCTATGGCATATTGGCTGGCATCAGTTTTTATTGCGAAGGGTAAGTCTGTACTTGCCTGTTTTAATACTGGTGACGTAATCAATGCTTCTTTTAATTTCATAAATGCTTTTTGTTCGTCTTTGTCCCACTTCCAACTTATCTTTTTCTTTGTTAAATTTGTTAATGGTCTAGCGACTTCCGCAAAATTAGGGATGAATCGCCGATACCATGACGCAGTTTGCAGGAAAGACACCAATTGTTTTAAGTTTTTAGGCGCCTGCCGGTTTGCAATAGCAGAAACTTTTTCTGGGTCTGCTTTAATGCCTTCCAAAACTATCAGGTGTCCTAAATATTTAATCTCGGAGCATACAAATTTACATTTCTTTCTGTTAGCTCGTAACTTATACTCTCTTAATTTGTCAAGTACTTCTTTTAGATCCTGTATATGATCATAGAATGACTTAGATCTAATAATCAGGTCATCTAAGTACGATAATACACACTTGGCTTGTAGTCCTTGTATGAATTTATCCATTAATCTTTGAAACGTAGCTGGTGCATTTCGTAAACCGAATGGCATTCGTTTAAAACGGAACGTTCCAAATGGCGAAACGAAGCTTGTTTTGTCACAATCTTCGGGTTGTAACAAAATCTGCCAATAGCTAGCTTGCAAATCAATTGTTGACATATATATGGCATTGCTTTCGCTTGATGTAACAAATCGTCAATACGTGGCAATGGATATCTG
The DNA here is from genome assembly GCA_945859575.2 of Herminia tarsipennalis. Taxonomy (NCBI): domain Eukaryota; kingdom Metazoa; phylum Arthropoda; class Insecta; order Lepidoptera; family Erebidae; genus Herminia; species Herminia tarsipennalis. Next base: position 17,880,621 of record OX243840.2, read on the forward strand.
TCTGGTTTCGTTATCTCGTTGAGTCGGCGATAATCTACGCAGACTCGAACGTCGGTTTCTCCCTTTGGCACTAGAATTACAGGTGCTGACCATGGGGAATCACATTCCTCGATAATGTCATCGTTAATCATATCATCCAATTTTTCTCTCAGTTGTTGTTGCCTTGTAGCTGATAATCTATAGGGCTTAACGCTGATTGGTGGATGAGTGCCTGTATCTAATCTATGTTGTGTAAATGGAGTTGGTTCTGTGTTTTTTTCAAAGATGTCGCTGTACTCAAACAACATTTTGTTAAACATTACCCTTTCATTATTTGTAAGTAAAGTACCTTCATTGGGATGTAAATAAATATCAACAGAATATAATGAAGTAGGATTTATTGGTAAATAATTTATTCGTGGATCTACACGGGATGTGTCGTCGGCGGGTTCACGCGGACGTATAGGGCGTGGTGGAGTATCCAGCTTGTGTATGATCCATCTGGGCTTTTTATTTATAGGTGGGCTGTCTTCTGTAGCTCGATGTGGTGGTGTTACAGGTAGGGATGACATTTCCAATTCTTTGGCCCAATTTATAAATTTGGACATGGCTATTACCTCTCCGGGCTCCTCCTCTTCAAACGATAGTCTTTTCACCGCTTTGATTGGGATTGAATTGGTCTTTAATTGAATAAAGCTGTGGAGTGTTTTCGTGTCGTCAATAAAATTCCAACTGCGCTGTGGTAGGTTTAGAACGATTCCTGATTTTTCTAGGAAATCGATACCTAATAGGGTTCTGTTGTCGATCGCTTCAGGAATTACTGACATAGTAATTGACAGTATACGTCCTCCAATTAATATGTTAACTGTGGTTGTTAACAGGTTTGACGTTTTTGTTGTACCATCTGCCAATGTGATATCTGTTTTTAATTTATCAAATCTTACCCCATTTCGCAGTAACGTTTTATGCAGCTGTGTACTAGCGATACTGCTACGGGCGGCAGTATCAATGTATGCATAGCCCTCTTCACCTTCAATTGTTACCTTAATAGTAGGTATTTTTGCTTGACTCTGTAGGGTGTTTTGTATTGAGTAGAATGCCACGGGCTTCGGCGGTGTCTCCTTGTTTTTACAGGAACTACAATTGCTTCGGTATACCCCCGGTGTTCCGCATCCAAAACATGAGAAGGTTGGCTTTTCCATAATTGCTGTATTCTTCTCTGCCAACATTTTTCGCCATACCTCATACAGGTGTCCCTTTTTGCCACAAAATGTACACCTTTTTATGGTTTTGGATTTTTGCTCTACGTTTGAAGTTGCTGCAGGTGTGTCTACTGCTTCCTTCAGGAGGCTTTCCAGGTGGCGACCGCGGTCTAGGAGTTCCGCGAACGTATTTATATCCTCTCGCATGATTTCTTTCTTGTATTTTATATTCAAAAGCCCATAAACATAATCTATATGTACTTTTTCTTTCTGTCTCTTTGTAGGCAACTGGGCGAGCAAGGCGCGTTTTTCACAAACAAATGCGTCGATTTTTTCGTTCGTTTGTTTCTTTGAGAACACTTCCACGTAAATTTCGTGAGGTTGCATTGTGGGAGTAAAAGCACTTCTGATAGCGTCTAAGGCGTGTTTCCACTTTTTAATATCTCCTTTTACACCTCTCCACCACGTTGCAGCGGCACCAGTGAATAATAAGGTTAGACCTTCTAATGCGTCTTCGTCGCTTATGTTTTCAATTTTCTTGTACACAGATATACTTGTAACAAATTCTTCCACTTTGTTGTGATTTCTCTCACCGTCGTATCTCTTTGTGCACCAAGCGAAACTTTTAGTGTTCTGATTACCCGTTTCACTTTTTTCTGACAGCTTGTCAATGAGTGCAGCGAATTGTTCTTGTGTCATAATCATCATTTCTTTTTCAGCCATCTTGAGGGTAATTTAGATTTTTTTTTTTTTATTGTGGGTATATTGATTTTACGTTGGGCGTCAATATGATGGCGGTTGATGAATGAAACCAACGATATGACAGGTTGACTATATTTTATTCATTGCATAATGTTTCATGTACAGGTTTAGACTTAGACAGACTTAGGTTTCCTATGTGTTGTTCTTGGGATGGACTGCGGGGCTATCGCATCCCTTAAATTCCTAGCTCTGCTATTCCTGAGGGCTGCGGGGCTACCGCTCAGTTCAAGCAAAGGCAACAGGGGTGACTACGATGCTATCGACCACTGTGCCGTCTGGCTAGCGAATGCCTAATATGACCTTGGGATGGACTGCGGGGCTATCGCATCCCTTTGTCAACCTAGCTCGTGCTATCCCTGAGGGCTGCGGGGCTACCGCTCAGTTCAAGCTTAAGGCAACAGAAGTGACTGCGGGGCTATCGACATCTGTGCCGTCTGGCTAGCGAATGAATCCTTCCTCCGATAACCGCTGGTTTTAAAGGCTCCGATGCGTGCGTGTGCGTCGCCGTTGCATGTAGTGGTGAATCATCATTACTCTTGCTGCATTTGCGTACGACGTTCATAGATGGCATTAGTAGTCTGTACCGTGACTTGTATTGCTGATCTTATATCTGAGGAGTGTTGCAGTCTACTTGGTGTTATGCTCGCTGATCGATAGATGGCGTCTTGTTACAATACTAATTTAAAAAATAGCATTACAACTTACAAGTACATAATTAATATAACCTTCCCAGTTTTCTTTGGTCAATATATTTACTATTAGTACAATGCTATTTATTGACCAATGTTGTCAATATATTTACTATAAGTACAATGCTATTTATTGACCAATGTTGTCAATATATTTACTATTAGTACAATGCTATTTATTGACCAATGTTGTCAATATATTTACTATAAGTACAATGCTATTTATTGACCAATGTTGTCAATATATTTACTATTAGTACAATGCTATTTATTGACCAATGTTAAAAGAGACAAAGGAATATAAAGCCGAAGGTTTTTATAGGCGGGGGGCGGGATATATTGAAACAAATTATTCCGTGGCGCCCTCAGCCGTATTGATATGACTGAAAATCTATGGTCGTTTGTGTATTTTTTTATTTATTTATACCCGACTGCGCAAGAAGGATTGTTATGATAAGAGTTTGTAGATGTATGTATATTTCTTTGGCACGCCCTAGAGCCTAAACGGCTTGATGGATATTAGCTTGAGAGGTGTCTTAGTTACTAGGTATTCGAGTGGGGTATAAAAACAAAGGATTTTAAGAGCTGATAAGAAATTATATTGTTATTATCTATTTAAATGTAATTTGGAATAAGAAATGCTAAAAAAACAATTTAAAAAACTAAACATAATATCATGCAGTCGGAGGCATTAATTAATCCTGTTAGAACTTAAAAATTGTGCCTCCGACTGCATGATATTTAACGTGAAGGGTATCTCTTGTTTCCATCTTTTTGCAACCTACCAACCAACCTATCTGGCATAAAAAAAAATAAAAAAATATATGTTACAGGAGTAGTCCGGAACGTCGTCCCATTTGGTTGTTTCGTGGATTGCGGTGTAGGAGACAACGGTCTCATACACAGAAGCAAACTGGGAGGTAACCAAACACCTAAGTTGGGTGACCGGGTAGCAGTCACAGTGATTGCCTCACCCAAACCAAAGAAACTACAACTCAGACTTGACAAAATATTAGACTAAGTTACCAGTGGTATTTTCTCATAAATAAATTATACATAAGTTAATCAGAAAAACAATATTTTATTAAATAATATAAGGAAAGAACAGTAGAGTCCTCAACGCAGACGAGTGAATCTCTCGTAAATTGCCGTGACAGAAATTCATATATTTTAGAATGGGCTAGTTTCCAACTAATCAAAAAACATCTCTAACAAATGTCAAAACAAGATTTCATATAGAGATCTCGTACAAATATCGGACTATGATGTCACTATTTGTCTCGTCAAATCACTTTGTCAAAAATTGTAATCAGGGCTTAATTTTTTTATTTATTTTTACCTAGGAAACTAGCTTATTGTTTGAGAATTATTGCCCGAACATTTACAATTATATCATGTCACCGACGTTACAGAAGGCCTAGACAACTGCATTCAACTGAATTATCTTTAAACGCTAAACGTTATGGAATGCGATATCCATATAGTTCTACGTTTAAATGAAACAGATCTTGCTAAGGCCACAGTCATTCTGCTTCCATCATCGCAGCATGGTCCCGTTTAGAATGCAGGTTGTATGTATGGAAAATTGCTTTATTGACTATAGCGTCACATATCCCTGACGTCATTCTGAAATTAAAAAAAAAAAACTTTAAAATAGACCATATAGCGGACTATCCGGTCAATTTTTCGTCATGGATACCGCATGATAAAAAAACAACGCTGACATCTAAATCGGCATTGAGATTTTTGTATGACGTCACACAATCCGTGTCACTTTTTCTGTCTGAGGATGAAACATGCGAATATATCTTACATAGTTATTGACATGAACAATGAACATAATAACGTCACACTAAAGTCTGTACGACAAAATTAAATCAATACGATAAAAATAGGCAGTCTTGACTTGAAAGAAAATATCGATTGTGTCTCAATGTCCCAAGAGACAGTGACGGATCTACGATTACAATAATTGCATTTTTGAAAGATAAAAAATTTGAAGTCCAGACTCAGGAATCGAACCCGAGACTTCCGTAGCCAAACCGGGGCCAGAAGCGAACCACCTATCTGGACTATGTTACTAGACCTCAATTTTTTCTATCCCTTGATGCTCGCGAGTTGGGCCCTCGCATGCGCCATCTAGTCGGTAGTTAAAGAACTATCACGGCTTTTGTTATTGCTTCGGTACAGCCTGCGACATCATAATTTGTTAAAATGCTCTCTGTAACGAAGCAATAACAAGAGCCGTGATAAAAATTACTTCCGGATCTACGATTGTTTCGAAGCGGGGCAAAAGCTTGATCGCGCGCCCCTTCGCTTTCAGCGTTTCATGGAAACCTGCTTACGACTTGTATTTTATTTGTTGGTCTAGAGTGGTTAGTGGGACTCATCCCCACCTAGAATAAATCTTTGTTGTAATTTATCTATATACCTATGTATATAAAATTCTTTGTCCTGACTGACTGACTGATGCATCATCGCACAGCCTAAACCGCTGATCCTAGAGACGTGAAATTTCAAAGACGTATTCCTTATGTTTTGAAGGCATCCGATAAGAAGGGATTCTTGGAAATTTATCCCTTAAGGAGATAAAATAGTGGTTGTAAGTGCTTTTTGTTTTACGGTTTGAACGGGTTTCAGCATTTTGTGAAAATAAACCCCGTAAAATAGGGGTTGCTTTGCTTTTTGGTTTGAAATAGAGAAACATGTGTTTCACCGTTTAACTCCTAATAAAGAGGTAAAATACCTCGTCAGTTTTAAAGTTAAATCTGTTAAGCTTTGGGTTTATGGATAAAGAAACACTCTTTCAGCGATTGAAAGCGAATCAACCCTTCACGGGCTAAAGCCATGCACGAGGGCGAACCTGGGGGCGACAGCTATCCTAATCTTAACTAATATTATTAATGCAAAAGTGAGTGTTTGTTTTTAACACTTTCGCGTCTAAACAGCTAAACACATATTTTAAAAATTCTTTCACGAAGAGAAAGCTACATTATCAGCGAGTAACACAGTCAGTATTTTTTTAAATTAGAGATCCCTTCGAAAACTACAATAATGTAACCCAAGGTATAAAAAATGCCTATAAAAGTCATTATTTGACGTGCGCTGCCATTTTGTTATTTGTTTGAAAATTTATGCTATGCTTGGGGTTTCTTTGAAGAGTAAAATTCGCAATGAGGTCATTCGACAAAGAACTAAATTTACCGACATAGGTAGCTCGCAGGTTAAGCCCGCTAAAGTGGAAATGGGCTGGCCATATCTTCCGAAGGACCGTTGGCGTAAACGTAAGGTAGGACGGCCCCCAGCCAGGTGGTCCGACGACCTACAAAAGGTTGCTGGAATGGACTGGATGCGAAATTTAGAGGATTGAATCTTGTGGCGAATATTAGGAGGTCCAGCAGTGGACAGATACGGGCTGATGATGTGAGAAAATTTAGGTTATTCTGCAGACCCTTTAATACTTTATTTGACATGCGTTGCCATTTTGTTATTTGTTAGAAAATTTAGGTTACTATGGAGATCCTATGTTGCCAACAGACAATGGGGAGTGTGAGCTGTAACATATAATTGCGAAAACATAGGATAGTTTTTATCGCGATAAGCGACATCAATGCGGGCGGAGCCGCGAGCAAAAGCTAGTCTATAATATGTATGTATTTAGAAATATATTAGTATGTTTATCAGTTTGGTCTGGTTGCCATAGTACAGGCTCTGTCTAGTTTGGGATCGGATTGCATTGTGAGTTGTCTCAAGATATTATTAAGAATATCGGCCAAGAGAGGATACCATATGATGACGGCTTTTGTAATATGCAGTTGGCTTTTAATGCCATTTGACGTCCCTTGAACGTGGCCCCAGGGCATAGGACCGGATTGCCCACCCTAGATCCGACACTGTCAAGACATTCAATAAAATGTGTAATCTTATCCACGGTGATAAACTTACAACATCTATTGTCTCACCTTCGAGCTAATCGTGGTTTCTTTTCCTTTGTTAATTTCTTTGTTATTTGGCTGTAAGTAGGCACCTCCTCTTTGGCGTAGTATTGTAGTTGGTATTTGAACATTTTACTATGTAGAGCATCCCTGAAATTCAGATCTATAATTCACTCACTTCACAAGATTATTTTATGCCACTAAATGAAGAGATGAGTAGGCCGTGAGCCTAATGGTAAGCATCTCGCTACACCAAAACATTATGTATACTGTGTCACCCAAATCATTGTTTGGCAAAGATCTAATTGTCACAGCACTGCGCTCTTCATTTGAGACACTTGCTACAGTGCTCTTTAACCAAAACATAGTGATATGTTAACATCAGTATTTCACGGAAGAATAACTGACAGTGTGGTGGTACCCCCAAGACGGTCTAGGTCTAAACAACCTATAGGAAGCGAATCGTTCGGATGTCGTTTCACTGACAGAAATGAAGGATTGATTAGAATCCATCCCTCTTTTCTCTTAGTGGGCTTAAATGGGCAGTTTTTTTTTTTTTATAAAGATAACTAGCAATGTGGGATGGATTGTGGTTACTAGCAATCCTGTTAACCCCTCCAGCTAAGCTCAATGGCTTGTTAGAAGTGGGTTCACGTCGGTAGTATAATGGGCAGGATTATATAAACAGTTTTAGTATTAAATTATTTAAGGCATGGAAATTGTATTTAAAGAAAGACCAAAAACATGACGTCAATCAATGATCTCTCTCTCTCGTCGAGACGTCCTAGAAAGAGATAGATGGTTTTAAAGCAATCAAGGTCTAATATTTTGACTTCATGTAGCAAGTAAACATTCGTAGCGTGGACTCCATATACTTCGATATTACATGACTGTCAGTCATATTTTTAGTATAATAATAATTTAGTTTAGTGTTCTTTGTTGCTGCATTGCTGTATTGGGTGTGTAACCTGTGATAACCATGTGTGCTTGATAAATAAAAAAAAATATCAGTCTCTTTTTATGAAATGTCAAAACAAAGTTAAGACGTCCTATCTGCCCGTCATTTAAGAATATATATATAAATACCCCGGATGTCCTGAAACTCAACGTCAAGCGGGTACCAGGTGTACCATCCTGTACCTGTTCTGGTAAAAATAAGAAACTCGCATGGTACCCGCTTTACGTTGACTTACGGGACATGTATTTGTATTTTTAAACACATTGTTTTATTATTAAACATATCATGGACGAAAATATTTTTATTCCTGGGTTCCAAACCAGTGGGTATTATATGTGTATATACCAAAAAAAAGCTGTTTGACCCTCGCGGGGGTAAAACAGCTTTTTTTGGCAATTTAATTGCACGCTCATCGATGTGCTAGCGACTCACACACGGTGTTGGGGGTGAAATGGATTCTAAAGTAGTGAAAAAAAGTAACTAGACCAAAAAAGGTTAAACCACTGGACTAATTAGTGTAAATTAAAATAAAAAACATACCACAAGAGGCTATCCACAATCCTTATTATGTCAATCTTTGTCAAGTTGTTGCTTGTCGTAACTCTACCGCTAGTAGGAAACAAGTCAACATCATCTGACGACAGTAAATTGTAAGGGGGAGCCTGAAAGAAATCGGGTAATATACGAGAGTTTTTATTTGAACTGCAACTTTACTTCCAGGTATGAAGTAAATACACGGTCCTTATTTACGTTCTTTTTTCCGTTTTCGTAGCAAGCCCGTGCCGAACTGTCAAAATCTTATCTTAAATAAAGAGCTGCGCTTAGAAATGCATCAATGCGCATGCGCTAGTTCGCACGAGCTTGCCGCGAAAACGGAACAAAGACCCAGGCTGCAAAGCGTGAAGGATATAACAATAGTCTTTTTCTAGAAATCTAATTGGTGTGAAGTGACCTAGCAGTGATGTGTCACAGTCATAATTATATCTGTTAAGTCACTTTGACATAAAAGAAAAGTGACAGGTGTTGGCGCACGGCCGCGTTGTCTCTTTCTAGAGTGATCAATTTGTGAGGTTATGGCGCAGTCGAGTCTATGTCTATGATTTTATCTACATATTGGTTGGCCCTTAATGAACATCTAGAGGTGTTTTTCGCGTATCTTGGGTGTATGTATGAAATATTCTCTATTACCTCATATCTTGCAAACCACTAGACGGATTTATACAATCAATATGTCGTTAGATTCGTCTCGATAGCCCAAGTGTTCTTAGTTGAGTGACGTTTGAAAAATATAAACATGGCGGCTGTGAGGTGTCAAAATATAGAGGTGTGAATAAAAAGTTGTTTCAAATATTGTAATATGGGTATCAAATTAAAGAGCTCGTCGTAAAGCCTTTCAAAAAGGTATATCATCATGATTATGACTGTAATACTAAAAAAGTTAGTAAGCAACCATTCAATACTTTAAAATCGCTGTGATAAAAGTTGGTTGTTACTTAACTAAAATGTATTAAATAAATTACTCAGTCCCTGCCTGAGGCACTATACTAAATTTATCCAGATCCATTAATGCCTCCTACTGCATGATATAATATTATGTAGGAAACCTTGTTTCCATCTTTTTTTGTGCAGGCGGGTATTTTTTTTTAGAAACATGCTTTCATCTAAAGGCAAGGTCATAAAGCAAACGGTTTACTTACCTACTGTTACTATATTCAAGATAAAAATATTAAATTATGTATTAATAATAATGTAGGTAGGTATATTACCTGTTCCCACATTTTTCTTATAGACATTCTGGTGTATCCATCTCGCTGTCCTTTTGATGATATGGCAATCGTCACAGTCAAGTAAGAAGGTTGAGGCTTGGGTAACTCCAACACATATGGCGGTGAGTCGTTTATATTCTAAAAAATGTTGTACCAACTATATAAATACCGCGAATGCGATACAAAGTATTCACAGTATTTTATTTATTTAAAAACTGTATGCACTGTTATTGTACAAATTGTAGGAGAAGAGGCAACTCGTACGATTCGTACGAATCAAATTAGTGCGAGTTGCCGCCTAAATTGACGCCGGGTTGATAAAATCCACCAATAACTTTTGTGAGTCATCATCTCATTCATCGCTCATCGTAAGTTAAATAAAATAGGTAGGATACCTAAAATATATCGATTAGTCTAATAATTAACTTTTGAACATATCAATATTAAAATTTTCCGATTTCGAAAGGTCGGAACTTCCCATTGATTTTTCACCTCCGATTCCGATCCGACAGTTATAGGTCGAAGCTATAAGCCAATTTATACTATTAAATGTTTCAAGATAAAAATCCAGCAGATCCCTTATAATCGCTTCATAATATCACTAAATAATTTTCTTTTTGTTACTATTTTAACTTATTTTGAACCGAAGTCTGAGTCGGAGGTGGTGAAAAAACAAATAAGTACGTTGAGAAAGGTTCAACGTATTTGTTTTTTCACCACCTCCGACTCCGACTTCGGTTCCGATAAAACTACCTTCGTAACATCCCTAGTTAAAAGTACTTAAATGACAAGTTCGTTCGAGCACTTACCGGAAACGATTTGCCATATTCGGTTATTATGAACTCTTGGTTGCACTTCTCAATTTTCCTTTTCCTTAGAAATTCATTCCGTTGATAGTTTTTACGATCAGTCAAATCCAGAATTTCACAAGCTACTGTCGTTCTAATAGTGGTGAAAAATAATTTAAAGACGTCATCTTTTTCATACATAGAATACAATCGAAGATATAGATTAATAAAATTGCACGAATTGTCAAGTAAAATCTGCCTCTTTTTACTCGACTAACTAACTTTTACACACAGGCAAGAGCATGTGAGGCCACGCACGATGTAGGGTTCCGTAGTCCCCCATCCGAATAATGCGGCTTAAGAAGTGGGAAAAAAGCCGTCACCTATTTAGAGTGAATTTGTATTTGAAAAATATATGGCTTACGTGAATGTAGAAGGTTCTTGAAGTGAATAAACAGTCATAGTGATCCATTCTGCGCTCTTTGGTTGAATCACGCCCCAACATGGAGTCATCACCACATTCAAAATATTCGCTATTCTTTCTCTATAAGATCAAAAGAAACTTGAAAATCGTGGCAGATTATGCAGTTACCCTTACTCATACATAAAAATATAAGAATACTTAAGGATCCGTGGTTCAATAGCGACCGGTCAGATCGAGAGATCTGCAAAGTTAAGTTACGTTACCACTATCGATCCATGAAAGGTTGATCGCACCTTTCCGTGTCTCGGAGACTATGTTAAGTCGTCGGTCCTGCGCCTTATCTCTTTATGGTGTTGTTGGATTTCCGTCTCCTCGGAATATGAGAGTAAGGGAATAGTCTACAGTATCTGCGCACGCACTTGTATCTACACATCAATATTGGGTAGGCTCTCTAATGAGATTACGCACCAGTGACCGAAAAACTTTAGGAGAACATTATACTTAAATACTTACGGCAACCAAATAAATCTTATGACATGATCGGTGTCGTTGCAGATGCTTATTATATCCCGGGATAAAGAGTGTGTCGGCATTGGTGGTATAATCAATTGTTCCACGGACAAATACACCTGAAAAATATGTTGTATTCCATAATGATTTCATGGATTTTTGATTTTCGAGACAAAAATACTGGGCAAAATTACCCATTAAAGTTCTGTGTCAAAATTAAGAATTCACTGAGCAAAGGTGCTTTAAAATTATCTACTGATTTAGAATGTACTACATTAGTAATTACTTTTTTATAAAAAGCTTTTGATGACTGCTCAACCGTAGATATCTTAAATCAATAGAGTTCTCAAGATGCCCTTAAACACAAAAGGACCAGCAAAGAATCGTGGCGCTTTTTACAGATAGATAAAAATGTCCTACCACATTAGTTCTATGAGCTTCTCTAATAACTCTCTCAATATAGAACGGTATATCAAGCCTGGTCTCGAGGCAGTTGGGCAGGCCACCTTGTCCTTTAACTAGCATTTTTACTGTATTGTATCCAAACGAAGAGTACAGTATCACCTGCGTCAAATAAAAATGGAACCATTAATATTATGTACTTATTTTTCTTGAAAAATTGAAATAGACAATTTTGTAGTCCCACACGTTATGCATTATTACCGCCTTGAAAAGATACTTATATCAGGCTACCTTACCAAGGTCGGTACTGCCAAAGCTAGTCAACTATTGGTTAGATATACCTCGATCTTCATAAGCCTTTACAACCGGTTCCTACCTAATTATTTATATCTGCCCACTGCAGAGCAGGGATGTTAAGTGGCTTAGACTCCGACTCCGAAAAGTCGGAACTTCCAATTGATTTTACACCTCCAAGTCCGACTTCGACTCCGACATTTTTAAATCGGACCTTATAATCGGAGGTACCTAGCGTTCGGCGTCCTTTAAGCTTATTTATACACTAGCTAGCACAACTTCGTCTGCGACAATTTTCCCCGTTTTTGTAATATTTTTTGGTTGCCGTTCCGCTCCTTTTGGTTGCAGCGTGATTTTATATAGCCTACAGCCTTCTTCGATAAATGGGCTATCTATCAGTTAACTATTTTTTCAATTCGAACCAGCAATTCCTAAGAATATCGCGTTTAACGTAATAAACAAACTTTTCAGCGTTATAATATTAGCATAGATAATAAATGTATGAAGGGAAAATTCTCGATTCCCTATGATCGCGAGTTCGAGACCCGCCCGAGCGAATTTTTACTTCACACAATTAATATGACTGTAGGTATAATGTTTCTTTTCTATCTAATTTTCTTAAGCCTTATCTTAACATATTTCCTAGTGGGAGGCTCTGATTCCGATTACGACTTCGACAAGCCAAATTTAAAAACTCCAACTCCGACTTCGGTTCCGATAAAACCACCCCGTAACATCCCTACTGCAGAGTGTATAATGTAGAACTTCAATTTTTATAATCTTATGCCGATATCCTCTTCGCCTCGGAGGTGTATCGCATATTTGGACTCAAAATGGCAAAAATTGTCCCATAATCCAATAGTGAATGTAAAACCTCTACCCCCACCTAAAACCTCCCAGAAATTACGAACTCCCAAAAACGCCGATGCTGTAAAGTAATGTGCTCGTTTTATGCCGCATCTTGCAGAAACGTTTCTATCTACTTTTTCTAACCTCGTAATCAATCATTTCAGTAGGCAGAAATGATACAGGTATGGCTAACTTGCCAAGCGGCGGGACTTCTGCGAAGTAAAGCAAACATCTAATAGATTCCGTTTGATCCTTCGTGACAATGTTACCACGTAATAAGCGCCATGTTGTAAACACGTCTGTTGGATTAAACAGCCATATAATCTGAAAAACATTCTGTGTTCAATTTCATGTAAATATACATAAAGCTTTTTCTCTTGTTTGATCCCAAAAATACTTGCATTAAATGTTTTGATCTATCTTAAGTGTGCTACAGTTATATTCGCAGCTATTTGTAATTTAATTGCAATTTTACATCCAAATTTCAAATTCCGTATACGTTTATTCCGCTTATATAAACTGTGTCAATAGGTTGTCACAGTTTCATATAAGCGGAAAAATCTAATTTAATCAAACTTCCTTCAATTCTACCTATCCCTGGTCTTAGGGAGCACGTTATATAGTCAGTTCAGACCGCGTATATTGAAAATGTACAGGTCGGCACGCTATCATAGTGTTCTTACACTGTATGATTTCAAAATACATAGTAAAATATTTTTTTCAGAAAATATGCGTCCTGCGTAATTGTCGTTTAGGTATACTTTTTGACGCTGATTCAGTGAATTAGTTAAGACATTATAAAAGGCTAGAACCAACATCTTCGGACATTGTTTACATTTAGGGTGTAAACGCGTCACAAGTACCTATCCTATATTGTATCCTACCTATTTGTAAATCATACAAACTCAGAAAGTTACATGATGATAAAAAAACATAAAGCAATTTATTAGTAATCAACTGATCAACTAATCAAGTCTCAAGTTCGATTCCTAGGTCTAGTATTTTAAAAAGTGTCTATCTTTCAAAAATGCAATTAATGTATTAGTCATGGAGTTATTACTATAACTGGTAATTTATTTATTTATGTTAGAAAAGCTAACAGACTAATAACAAACCTATAAACGACACAATTTTCAATACAAATTGCTAATAATAAGTTTCCACATTTATACACATGAGTTAAATATTATTAACAATAAACGGTAGGTAAATTTTAAACACAACTAAGAAGAATAAATTCAGGTAACTAATTACAAAAAAAGAAAAGAAAAAATAAATATGAAGATGTGACCCATGAAAAAGTCTGACTGAGGATACTTTAGAACAGAACAAATTTATATCTAAACTAGCTGACCCGCGCAACTTCGTCTGCGTAAATTTTCCCTTTTTTTTTTACAACATTTTTCATTGCTGCTCCGCTCCTATTGGTCGTATGTTATAACCTATAGCCTTCCTCGATAAATGGGCTATCCAACAATAAAATATTTTTTCAATGCGGCCCAGCAGTTCCTGAGATTATCGCGTTCAAACAAACAAACAAACTCTTAGGGGGATGAAAAATTGATGTTGTCCGATTCTCAGACCTACCCAATATGCACACAAAATTTCATCAAAATCGGTCAAGCCGTTTCGGAGGAGTATGGCAACGAAAACTGTGACACGAGAATTCTATATATTAGATGTAAAGAAACTTTTTTAAAATCTACCGTATAACGGAACTAGTAAGAAATGCGTCTATAGTTAGTTGTGGCAAATGGTACGTCCAGGACGTTGCCTCAGACCTAACTGATTAGTACGAATTTAAATATTCTCTCAAAGTTCAGAACTATCCATGGTGGTTTCATGGATAGTCCTGAACTTCGAGAGAATTAAGAAAACAGATATCATTGACTTTCCTTCTGTAGCCTAAAAGCAAGTGATATCAACTGAATGTATGTTAGCTTTGTAGTCTAAGTACTGTATGAACTTTTTCTATATACCTTCAATTCGATTTTAATACAACTGGTACTGTGGGTTCCGTACCAGTAATGCGTACTGTAAGTGGCTTCTTACGTATGAGTACTAGTATAGTATTATATTATCTGTGGTATGAGCAATATAAAAAAATGATAGTCAGAGCGAAAACATGCAAATGACCGAATGACAAAACCAAACGATACGACTACAAGATGCCTTACTTATGATGTGATCAATATCGTATATGACTGCCTTTGTGGCGCAGTGGGAGTGTGTCCGACTGCTACGCAAGAGGTCGTGGGTTCGATTCCCACACGGGACACTACTTTGTGTGATCCACAAATTGTTGTTCCGGGTCTGGGTGTACTTTGTGTCCGTGACTTGTATGTTTGTAAAGTCCCCCGCGACACAGGGCTTGTACCATACTGCGGGAGTCGTCTTTAAAAAAAAAAAAAAAGAATAAGTGCTTGTTATCCAGAATAACACCAAGGCCCCTAACTTGATCAACTGTACTGATACGGTAGTTATTGAGTTAAAATATTAACTCGGTATAACGGTATCTATAAAAGCTCTTCGTCGTGTAAATGTAACGCAAGAACATTTAACTGCAGTTTATTAAGTGTACAATAGTTAGTAAAATTGTCCAGATCAGTTTGCAACTTTTGAGCGTCGGAGAAGTTAAGTATTACCTTAAGGATTTTTATGTCATCTGTGTATAATAGTATATATATAGTAGTAGTTGATGTCTGCAATTAAAATAGTGAATAAGAGAGGTCCTAACAGGGATCCCTGCGGAGCACCAGATGGATTGGAGCACCAACCAACCGTATAACCTTGTAAGACTACAGTATGAGTTCTATTTTCTATATAAGAGCAGAACCACCTATATAGACTACCGTGTACCCATCCGATAGTAGTTTTTGTAATAGTAGCCGATGATCAATTCGGTCGAAACATTTGGTGTAGTCGGTATAGATTACGTACTGCACCTCATGCTCCATACCTTTTGGAATAAAGTCATGGCACAATACTAAGTTGGATGTAGTTGAGTGTGTAAGAATCCATGTTGCTCAACGCCAAAGATATTTTGAATATCTATTTATAGGTAGGTATAGCTTATATCAAGGTATACACCGTGAATTTGTAGTCGTTTTGAAGCCGAAAATTTTGAACTCAGCATCAAAAACCTAATCCATAACGGATTCTACTGTATACACGATTACTTCGCAATGGAAACTAGTGCAGATGTTTTTTGCTCAAAATTTGTGCGTGGCTTATTGGAAAATATACGCGATAAGACCGGAGTAACCATATTCCTAAGAATAAATTATGCTTATTATAAAAGGGACCCGTGGGCATTAAAACACATGGTAAGAAAGGATAATACTTTAAGTGCACATACCCTAATAACGGGATCCAAATTGTTAATAGGCACTCTTCCACAATCCAATACAGCAATATACTCATCCATAGCAACATGTCTTCGCAGTGGTGCCAAAAAGGTTACAGTATTCGCACTAGCTAGTATATGAATGTATATCTGAATAGTCCTTTGGTTTGGCATTGACATTAAATAGCACAAGGTGTTGTGACCCTCGGCGATGTAGTTGAAGGTTAGATATAGTAGGTTAGGGTTATCTGACTGGGAAAAAAATATTTTAGTGAATACCTGCAATAGCTAACTATGTGTACTAGCTTTACTAACGCCCTTCGTGGTTTCCGTCAAGCACTGTTTTCTATAGTAAGTATCGCGTTCAGCTACTTTCGGATTTAAAACAGGAATATTATTTCCTGTTTTAAACCCGGAGGTAGCTGAACGCGATGCATGTCAAAATAGGAGCCCATACCGGAGCCGGTATGCTCCACAGACGACGTGATCCTTGGCAAAAAATAATCAAATACCCAACTGGAATTTAGAAAAGCACTAGCTCGTCTTAGCACAACTTCTGTTTATGGTCCTGACAACATACCTCCATTTTTGGTTAAAGACTGTTCGGCAGTACTCGAAACACCTTTGCTTTATCTGTTTAATTTATAACTCCAACTCAAAATACTCTGACAAAAAAGAAATCTGACGAAAGTGGTCTAAATCGAATAAATAAGTAAAGAATGGGTTTCCCTTATAGCCGTAACGAAGGGTAGGGCTGTTTCAATGAAACCGTCCGACCGTGTTTACCGTCGGTTTTCGACTCGACTGCCTCTGTGGCGCGGTGGGAGTGTATCCGACTGCTACGCAAGAGGTCGTGGGTTCGATCCCCACCCAGGATAAAACTGTGTGATAAGCACGATGGTTTATTCTGTGTCTGGGTATTATTTATCTACTAACTAACTACCTTAGTTACTCTGCTTAGTTTGGGATCAGATAGCGTTGTGTAAATTGTCCCAAGATAGTATCATTATTATAATATAGTATTATTATATTGTTGGAGTCAAGTCCACCTCGCCTTTTACCTGGACACTTTTATATGAAAGTGATAAAAGAATGTTAGTTACTTACCGTAACAATCCCACTTGACGGATTCATCTCAACATAATTCCTATGCACACAAGTATGCCTCATCTCATAAAGGGACGTTCCAACTTTGACTTCGATCATCTCGCAATCACATATCTTCTCTCTACGAAGGTTCCAAGGGACCGGAGTGCCATATAGGCATCCCATGACGAGTATTATTTCTACGTTACTCGCTTTATCACCGCGGATACACAAGTCCGGAGCGTAAAGGTTTACCGTTAGAGGTATATTCGGACGACAGGCTGCAAAAGCTTTGTTCAATCTGTAGAAAATGAGCATCAACAGAAAACTAATAGTTAATAATATATTCCAGGGAAATAAAGTGCAAATAAAGTAGGTAGATAAAGTTGGAAAAAATAGAGAAAAGCTGAATTTTGACATGAACCTTTTTTTTGTAGTTCTTAACAAAATCCTAAAAGTTCCCATCTATCAGAGTACCGTTATAAAGTTATTCTATGAGGTCTAATGTCAAAAAAAGGGTTCTTGCGAATACCTCTCTGTGCGAGTCGGACTCGCGCACGAAGGGTTCCGTAACATCTATAAAAATGGCAAAAAATCAGTTGTATGGGAGCCTCCCTTAAATACTGATTTTATTTTAATTATTTGTTTTTATAGTGAATAATTTAACTAAATATTCTGTGAATATTTCAAGCGTCTACCTGTTGCCATTATCAAAAATGAGCAAAAATTAGTATTTATTGTTATAGCGGTAACAGAAATACATCATCTGTGAAAATTTCAACTGTCTAGCTATCACGGTTCATGATATACAGCCTGCTGACAGACGGACAGCGAAGTCTTAGCAATAGGGTTCCATTTTACGCTTTAGGTACGGAACCCTAAAAATTGTCTACAAAATATATTATTTTTTTACTATCAATATTACAAAACGTTGTTTATGATGAAATTTTTTAAACATATAGGAAAACCAGACTTACGACATTTTTTTATCTACTACGTAAAGTCAAGCAGCTATAAGGTAGGTAGGTACTGTAGGTTCCTTTACTTTAAGCCTAGGCTAAAAATTAATACGGAGAATATAACATACGCATCTATATCAATGATATTCCATACATCGTGGTTACTGAATATTATTGGACATCTGACACATATTGTTCGCTTCACCTAAAATAATATTTGATGGATAGATATGTGATCAAAAGAACTACTATTTTTCAATGTCGAAAACTGAATATAGGTGGATCAATATAAAACTACTAGCTTCCGCCCGCGGCTTCGCCCGCGTTAAGTTTGGACTGCTATTCCACCCCTTTAAAGATTAGCTTTAGGCTTCGTAGTGGATGCCTACATCATAACAACTACCTGTGTACCAAATTTCAATCCATTCAGAAGTGTGAGCTGTGTGTTGATAAATCAGTCAATCACAGTTTCTAACTATTTATTATACGGGAATTAACACGCATTGTTTACCTTAAAATTGCTTGACGTTTTTAGTAATTTTAAGGTAAACAATGCGTGTTAATTCCCGTATAATATAGTCATTTTAAGGTAAACAATGCGTGTTAATTCCCGTATAATAAATAGTTATAATCATGCAACGCGAAAGTTTAAATGTTAGTATAATCACAGTTTCCTCTTATGCCTCTTAAATACACAGATAGCTGATCCTCGCAACTTCCTGAAAGGTCACATGAGAGGGCTAGAGAGAGTGGGCACCTTCAATGGCTTCAATACAATCCTAAAGGAGCTGAAACTTTATTTGTTTTATCCACGAATCACTTGGTAACAATTCTGTAATGGGTATTTTTTTTTTTTTTATTATTAACGTTAAAAGTTTAACATAAAGCTATTTTAGGGTACACCACGCTATAGATCGGTAAGAGTGAAACAGGAATATCTAATAGAGGAACGCTGGGTAGCTACGATACGATAATAATAATAATATAATAATATTTTTTTATTTGTGAAACATGAGTATACATTTACAGGTTTGTAAAGTAAGGTGTTAAATATTATTAAAGCTCTGCATGTTTCGCCATGTCATTGGCATACAAATTTACAAGTTATATGTAATTATGAAATTAAATTTAACAATACAACAATAGGTTTATCTATTACTAGCTGTCCCGCGCAACTTCGTATGCGTAATTTCTCCCCGTTTTTGAAACATTTCTCGTCGCTTCTCCGCTCCTATTAGTCGTAGCGCGATGTTATATAGCCTATAGCCTTCCTCGATAAATGGGCTATCCAACAAAAAAAGAATTTTTAAAATCGGACCAGTAGATCCTGAGATTAGCGCGTTTAAACAAACAAACAATCAAACAAACAAACTCTTCCGCTTTATAATATTAGTATAGATTAGTACTAGTCTAAAAAAAAAAAATACGTGACAAATAAGAGAATGTGAAATAACAAAAATGTTAAAATCTAGCAAAACGAAACAAAATATAACAATAACAAAAACAAAACGTCATAATAGTATGTTACGTACTCATAAAATCATCTAATTTATAAAAACATTTCGCAATAAGTTCTTTCTTTAGTTGCTGTTTAAATTGTTGTAGGTTTAGATTCTTTATATGTTTTGGTATTTTATTATATATTGAGGGAGCTAAACATAGAACACTTTTATGCATTAGTGTTGTTTTGGCTCTAACCATATATAGTCTGTTTTTATCTCTATGACTACGGCTGACTGTATCGGAAACACGATGGAATACGTGTGGATTTGTTTTGACGAAGACAGCTATTTCATAAATTAAAAGTGACGGAAGAGTTAGTATATTGAAGTTATTAAAGTATTGTTTACAGCTATCGGTGCTTTTGAGACCAAACATTGCCCTAATACATCTTTTTTTGAATTTAAATAAAATGTCTTTATTTGTCGAATTTCCCCAAAATATAATTCCAAAACGTAAGAGAGAGCCTACAATACCGTTATAAGCCATAAGAAGAACCTCGTGGTTTACTACGGATGACAATTTATACAAAGCATATGCAGAAGAACTTATTCTTTTGTTAAGTTCCTCAGTGTGTGCTTTCCAATTAATATTTTTATCCATTACTATACCTAAAAATTTTGTTGTATCTACTGTGTTTATAACTGTACCTTTATAGCTTATTACAATGTTTGGAATAGCCTCACGTTGACTGAACCACATTACTTTAGTTTTTGTTAAATTTATTATTAAATTATTGTTATCCATCTATTTAATTAATGATTCTAAGGTGTCGTTTATCTCTTTGCCATAAGTAAGTTTACTATCAAACTCTACAACTACAGTGCTGTCATCAGCAAATAGTGTCATTGGGTACTTCGTTCTTTTTGGTAAATCATTTATATATAAGATGAATAATAACGGGCCCAATACGCTACCTTGCGGAACGTCGTATCGGACTGTGCGTCGGTCTGATTTGAATATGTACTCTTTTTTTTTGTCGAAATATATTCTGTTAAGCTCAGTGTACTGTGACCTATTTTTTAAATATGTTTCAATTAATTTAAGCAAGTTTCCTCTGATGCCATACGCTTCTAATTTTGTGAGTAATATGTCGTGATCTACATAGTCAAATAGACGATATTGTGGTCTTTTAAAATTAAAATGTAGGCTTGTATTAATATTATATAGGTATTTGTGTGGCGTACTTTGAAGTAACATATTCATACATATATTTTTATAAAATAATTACAAAACAAACTTATTTATTTCAAAAGTTTTATTATACTTTAACGCAAAAGACATTAAAAAACAGTTAGCTCAACACAACCGTTCCATAGGAAGCATGCCGCGTGGCTTGCCTCGCAGAGCTACCGGAAGGACTTGGTACGGTGCCCACATAACCGCCAACCTTGCACATCATTCCGTAAAGGCATTATGGTACTTGACTCGCCTCTCAGCAGATTCGATTGATGAAAAGTTTGACACTGGACTGATGTGTTTTCTCCCATCGGCGGTGGTGGTTTATGTACCGGTGTTGAAGCTACTGCCCCCCCCCCCCTTCTAGTCATGCAAACAACTCACACTTGGCCAGTTGAGCCAATAGTTGTCCCTCAAAACAAAGTTCTGGATCCGCGCCTGATTTTGTTGCGTAATATTCTAAAACTATGATACCTACTTATCTCCTAAGATATTTATTGAAATCAAATGAAGTAAGAACAGTTTTGTTCAAAATTAAATATTTGTGATCAATAACGTATTTATTTGGATATGGGTTAATACCATGTTTAATAGAACACTTTCGCAAATAAATGTATTAATATAGAAAAAAATCGATTACCATAAAATGGGGTGGGGTAATAGTAAGGCATTTGCTGTCGCGGATTTTTTTTTAGAACTTTTCAAGAGGTACAACGTCATACATTATTGCTGTGTAATTTTTTTCCCCGTTTTTGCAACATTTTCCATTGTTGCTTCGCTCCTATTGATCATAGCGTGATGTTATATAGCGTATAGTCTTCCTCGATAAATGGGCTATCCAACACAAAAATATTTTTTCAATTCGAACCAGAAGTTCCTGAGATCATCGTGTTCAAACAAAAAGTATTAATTTGACTTTTTAAATATCACTCCTTGGATGAGTACCTACATACCTTGTTTTGTATTACTAAAATAATTACCAAAAATTGGATAAAAAAATCTCAATTAACGTCTGTTGGTCTAATAGCATAGTCCTAACAGCTAAGGCAGAAGTCGTGGGTTTTTCAGACTTTTTATCTTTGTGGATTTTTTTAAAGGTAAGAGAGGGTATAAAATGTCTACTAACCTTAAGAGTAGGATAAATTCCATCATACCAAATTATAGCTATGCTCTTTACAATCGGTTGTATTTCTTTGATCTCATCATTTATTGTCCGGAACAGGACCGTGTACCGTATTTTTAATTGTCTTGGTCCGGCACCGTTTGGGGTCACCGTCATTTTTACTTTGCAGTAGTTTGATGGCTTGAGACTATTCTGAAAGATCCACAGAACTGAAAGGCCGCAGTTTTAGTAACGTTTTCACACAATCTTTTTATTATAAAGCTTGTTAAGGACTACAACTCCTTCCAGATCTTTCCAGTAGGTACCTACTTTAAGCGCCCCAGAAATCGACGTTACCTTCATTATGCCTATAATTATCAAATCTTCTTAATGCATTGATCTTGGCTATTATGATCAATATTAACGTCTACGAAAAATTAGTGCCAGTATTATTTTTTATCAATTACCGACGTGATCCCACTTTTACCTTTTTTTTTGGATGGGCGGGAAAAATTCTTTACGTACACCCCTACCGTCTGGAGAAGACGATGGAAGAAGACGACTCCTACCTAACACAAGCAATATAACTTACGTGAAAAGGTTAACAAGATTGCTATTAATGTGCAAACCACATTATTAGTCATCTTTTTAAATGTGTATTAGTACTATGTCAATAAATCTATAAAAATTGTAACAGCGTTGTAATGACTAACTAAATTGAATACAATAGTTCTAAAGGGACTTTTTATTTGGATGATGATGAAATAACTCAATGACCAAAAACAGAAAAACTTACTACTGCTGAATCTATTTCCAAACGATCGCCGCTAAAATCATCTTCACGCCCGTCAATATCATGGTAAAGTTTGGATGTGAAGAAACATGATCCGTAATTGTACAAAGTAATTGGGAAGGTAATACTTTCGCCTACAACAATATCGTGCAGATTTTTGGTGTTAGGCAGCACCTACAAAAGATAAAGACCAAACTAATAATGATTCCATAATTTTGATCTTGTTGGTGAATAAGAATCTTTTTACGGTGATAGGTACTATTATTTGAAAAAGTTTTAAAGTATACAAAGTTCTAAACGAATGGATAAGTACCTACCCTTAAATCTGGCAATTCTGAAAATCCTGTAATATTGATATAAACTTCTGTTGGCTCTCCTACGGGCCTGTAAAGTAAATTTGCCTTGAAAAATTATATTAAAAAAAAACCTCGCCTGGTATTACAGATGCTAACAGACAATTCATTTTAATGGGCCCGACGAATCGTTGTTTATCGGATTGGGTTGACCATTTTTGTGTAAGTAATTTGGAAGAACCAGTGGAGAACATCATTGGTCGATTGGAAACTATCGAATATGAGATTTTCCGTTAACACTATCAGATGATGAACTAATTTGATTACCTGCCATCAATTAAGCACACGCAAGATAAAGTAATAGTAGTATCGTAGACTTTATCAGGTATCCCCGGAAAGAACCACCAATGATAATTTATGATTTCTTTTGGAGGCAACACTATTGATCCATTGAAATCGGCACCAAGCCATGGAACGTAGTTGAGAACTCTAAAACTGAAAGTAAACACATTTTTTGCATATAGTTAGGTAATTCTTTCAGACTATTCTCAATGTCTCTTTGCACTGAATTGGTATTTATCAGTGTACACCGACATTCCTGTGTCTTCAATTTGCTAGAGAGACAAATTCTGTTTAATTCAAATAAATGTATCTTTGCCTTACCAGTCATCAGAATGATACCTAGGCAAAATACCTACTACAAAATACCTGTAGGTAGTCCCATAGGAACTTTGTAGTAGACATAAATTTAAGACCATATTTTTTTGAAACATCACGGAAATTAGTACCAGAGCGCCTAGAAAAAAGTACCTATTGCTAAATTAAGCATAACTGTTGAAAACCAAATATGCTTGATGTTATACTGACTAAAGATGCATTCATGCATTTTCACCACGTCATAAAAAGTATGAGTGATCGATCCAGGATTAAGGCTGGGCGAAGAAGTAAAAGGGTATGCATATGACCTGTTCTGGATCCGCCAATGGAAAGTATGAATAGTGTAGAAGTAGACTACACAGGATACTTCATACTACTGCCACAGTGTTTACAATAACCAAGAATATCAATGTCTACGAACTGAATGTCCATCCTAGTAAGGTTATGTAGGTATGAGGTAATGTAGTTGGTGCATCCGGTAATGGTTGGTTGGAACTCCAGCATAGCATGAGTGGCAGGATGATACCCATGTGACATTACTTCCACTTGACTGGTCTCCGCGTTACCGTTAAAGCAAATTCGGGACTGAAAGAAATTCCTTATTTTAAGAGCAGCGATGTAAAATGGAATTTCAAATAATTGCATTTTTAATGCTGAAGGGTTCCAAAGAGATCGCCACGTCTGGAGAACAAAGTTATTTTTATTGTGTAAAGTCAAAATCACATTTGAAGGAACATTACCATGTGGTATTTACTTTTTGCAACCTCTCATGTGCGTAAAGCAAAACTTATTAATAATGAACAGCACTAACTTTTTGAACCTTATTTATAACCAGATCCCAGGTTTCACAGTAGTCTCCAAAACACATTGGCTCCAAAGCAACCGATATTATTTGCCATCCGCGCCCTTGAACTATCCCACATATTGGCATTACTACGAAATTTCTAAAACATAAAACGTTTGGGGAAGTGTGTATTTAGCATGGTACCTACGTACGTAGTAGTTGAACTTTGTCATTAAGATGTTTGAGTAGGTGGACTGTGGATCTGTACTACTTGGATTATATTATCAAAAGTTTTTAACGCCTAACGGAAAAAACAGATGTTATAAGTTTAATATATCTGTCTGTGCCATCATAGTATCCAAGCAGATCACTTCGTCGATCATGACGATGCATCATGCATCGACATGATCGACGAAGTGATCTTGATTGATGAAAGCTAGTTCTATTGGGATGGGTTTTTAGGTTTGTTTGATAAAAATCTATTCAGCCGTTTTAAAGTCACCGTCTCGAGGTTTTTTTTGTTAAGTAGACAATATATCTTATATTAATAGCTTTACTTACGATCCGAATGGTGACTCAAACTTAAAGTGCATAGGTACTTCAAACATGTTAGATAACATGAAGTTGGTAAATGTCGTTCTCGCAGGTACGGTTGGTGGTAGTGTTACCTATGGAACGAAATACGAATTCAAGTCTGTCCTCCGCAAGTATTCTCTGTTTGTATTCCTTAAAAGTTTCAGTACATTAAACATAGGCAGCTACATAAAAATATTTGGAAGGGTTAGGTGTTACTTATGTGATTTCATCATACAATCAGGGTTTTCACAGGGTTTTTGAACAAGTAGTAGGAGATAACGAAATTCTTAGTTGGGACTCCTAACCTAAATATATCGGACATTAAAGGTGGTTTTGTGATCTTAACGAACAGCTCTTCCTTTACGGCTCAACTTTGGAGAACCTATATAACAACAGTTTAAAAAATACAAGAAATATAACCTCAATAGGGCAGTCCCATTCAGTCCCCCATTCCGTACAAGGTGACCACGTGTTCCCAGTGCATGGTATCCGAAACCACGTATGTTTTATCTTGTAAGGGTAAGTGTTCTCCAAAGGGTAAATATTATAAGTGAAGTCCCCACACATTAGATAGCCGTATACTTCATCTGGCAGCTTAGGCCTAATCAAAAGTGCAAACGAATCATTTATAGCAAATGGTACTAGACAGTTTTATATACTACTAGCTGTCCCGCGCAACTTCGTCTGCGTAATTTTTCCCCTTTTTTATTTTATAATCCTATGTTACTTCTAATACCTCCAAGAATATGTGTACAAAGTTTCATGATGATCGGTTGAGTAGTTTTCGCGTGAAAGCGTAAAAAACAAACTTACATTCACATTTATTTATAGGGATATCTAACGACGTGATTATCAAATAAATCGATAGGTCAATGAGGTTAAGCAACATGGCTACGTTGCAGGTTAACAGATGTGTATTGTATTGTATTGTATTGTATCTATCTGTATAGAGTACGGAATCAAATAGCCAAAATGTTACTACATGAAATACCTACTGTGACACTTATTTTTTCCATAAAGGACATCTTATAAGTTTGATTGAATACTCAAACGTCACTTGGTTTTGAGTTTCTATAATTCTCATGCCTGCCTGTGAACAGTAGCGACATAACTACTTTTACGGGATTATTTTTGGTACATGGTACAGTTCCGCGGCGGAAGTACAAATACCCTTTTTTCCGGCGGAAATGCTTTCATTTCGACAATACAGTGAGCATTGAAGATGACTTGTGTGAAGTGCCCTCCAATACCCAAGATTTTGATGGCTTCCGGGTGCTTAAAGATGGGTCCTTATTTACCAAAAATATATACTATTTATAATATGACTAACATTACCTATCGTCCGCCCGGTTGGTGAGTCTATGTTGAAATAGCCTGATAATGTAAACTTTCAAGATGTGCTTGAGAAAAGGTAAACAAAAAAATGAAAGATAGAATTCTCTACTTTAAATTTTCTCATACAGCAAGTAACTAGAGGCCAATTAATCATGACTCACCTGAATCTTACTGTGAAGAGTCTGGATTCATTTGGTGGTATTACAGAAGCTATGGGATCCATTAAAAATATATTGTCTGGATCTGAAACCGTTTGCCATCTGGGTAAGTCTCAACTAGGTAAGTATGTCGATGGATGCATTCGACCTTTCGAGAGGTATCTCGTAGTTTGGGTGGTTATGCAGATTAACTGGTAAGTTTATCTGCATGACCACCCAAACTCCCCGGGTTTTTCTTTATTTAGCCGTCACTATCATAATAAATATAATCAACTGAGCGGGGTTGAGTGGCGTAGCTGGTGTCTAAAATCTTTAATGTCTATTAGTACCTATTTATTAATATTATTCTGTGTTTCAGACGTAGGTGGTCTAGAAACTAACCTGGCATCCACTGTATATAACCGTCCTCTTGTTCATGATTTGTGATACAAATAGTTTGAGATATATTTTTCGAGATATTACTAGCACTTCCCGTACCAAAGTCAAGGTATCTCTCAAATACAGAAGCTGACGGTATGTAAGCAAGGCGGTTAAGACTATTCTCCATAAAATGAACGAAACGAGACTTTTTCTTCCAGTTCTTTTCAAAGAAATGGTTTTGAATGTTAACAATTGGACTTCCTGGTAAAATTACTGTTCCGAATACATTTAAAAATAATGGCTCCTGAAAATTATGTAAGTAAATGAATTGGTAAGTAAGTTTGAAAGTAAAACTAGATGTCGTTACATCTAGTTTACTATTTAAGGTATATACACAACTACTTACAAACAAAAATTGAAGCTAGATTAAAATTAATAAACGCATCTCACGAGAACTGGTGTAGCACTAGAAGATAAAATGGCTAGGGCGCTATATGAGGCCGGGCTGTACCGTCTTCCTTGTCTAAACTAATAGAAGGTATAAGTCTCATACCCCGATTGTCATGTCGACCTTTCGCATACCTATTTTCCACTGCGATTTGATGTCGATAAATAAAATACTTACATAAAATGTACTTACCTACAGGAACATTTACGTTACCTGATTCAATACCAGACAGACTAACTCCGCAGTATAGACACCCAAAGCAGTTCCGAGAAACATAACCGTGGTGGAAATAGTTTCATATGCTGTGATGAGACCGCAGTTCCCTGTAGAAATCTATTAAGAAAATGTTCACCATGATGAAGGAAGACCATTAGAAGATTGTTAAATATCTACAGAGCCCTAGAAAGACCTGAGTTGAAGGAAGAACATCTGTTATTGTTAGAGGTAGGGGAGACAGTAACGAGAACGAGCTTGCAATTTAAGGTAATTTAAACTAGGACATTACCACACAATGCCTCCTACCTTGAGCGAACGGCTCGGAAGCTAGGACATTATTTACTAATTAAAGTTTGGCGTTAGCTCACAATGCCTCCCCAGGTCTCCTAGCTACGGCCCTTGTGTTAACATCTCCTGGATGGCACTCTCTCAAGAGCCGCATTGCTAGTCCATGCGGAACATGGACTTGGTTTGCGGTTCTTGAGGGAGTGCCATCCAGGAGATTTTAACAACTACATCCTACATCCATATCCTGCATCTACTCCTCCATCATAACCTGCCACATCTGGCGATCTTATAGTTCTATTATTACTAGGGCCATCTACGAAGCTAGATCTTGGTTGCCTTTATTGATTAAGTATTAGCGGCCCTCTCCGGCTTCGCACGGGTATAAAATATATGTATGTTATTATACATTCCTCTTCAATCACTCTATTTATTTAAAAAAACCGCATCAAAATCCGTTGCGTAGTTTTAAAGATTTATGCATACATAGGGATATAGGGAAAGAGAAAGCGACTTTGTTTTATACTTACTATGTAGTGATAAAATCAGTTTAAAGAATAGCTACTAGGTAAGTAAATGGTTTCTTCTTTTCCAGTTACAAAGACAGACTGGTATCGAGTCGAATCAGGTTATGTAAGTCAGAATACGTACTTCACCTAAGACTTGCATTCCAAGGAGCAGTGCTGAATATATAATTTATTTTGACGCAGGGCAAATACGTGATAGTGGCGCCCCTTTACCTTCAAAGAACGTGTTTACGACGGACGGGGGACAGGGGTTGCAGTTCATTTTACCCGACACCGGCCAAGTGTTTGTGTTTGAGGCCCCTTCCTAGCTTTTGGCGTCCCCAGCAACATAGCATATGAATATGCCATTTTGCGCTCCTTTGAAGTGGCGCCTGGGGCGCGCACCCTTGTCCCCCCTATCCTCCCCAGAACCGGCACTGCCAGGTTGATCTGTAAATCCGTAGCCTGAACAACATACCTGGAAATATCCTTGGCCACCAGCCGGCATGTACCACTGATATGTTGTATCCACTGCAGAGTTATTCACAATATTTACAATTTCTTTTCTTTGCTCCGACACATTTTTGCATATTCTAAAGACCAATTTCTTTTTATCTAAACAGACTTGGGGCCCTAGACAATAAACAATAAATATGTATTTTAATGATATCCTACTATTATATCTAAATCCTAAAATTTGTGAGTATGGATAGATGATTGGTCTTTCACGCAAAAACTGATCTTTCCGTGTTTTTGGAAAATCAACCCTTAAATATTGATAGTAAGTTAGTAAAATAAAGTAGGTAATAAGTGTACCTATATTAAAACTCAGTAGGTAAGTATTATACTATATAATCTTCTTATATAATGCTCATCTATTGACTGCCTCTGTGGAGCGGTGGGAGTGTATCCGACTGCTACGCAAGAGGTCGTGGGTTCGATCCTCACCTAGGATAAAACTTTGTGTGATGAGCACAATGGTTTATTCTGTGTCTGGGTGTTATTTATCTATAATATGTATGTATTTAGAAATATTTAAGTATGTTTATCAGTTGTCTGGTTTTCATAGTACAAGCTCTGCTTAGTTTGGGATCAGAAGGCGTTGTGTGAGTTGTCCCAAGATATTATATATTATATAAAATTAAGTTTGACAAGTAGGTACATAGGCAAAGCCATAGCAAAGGTAATGTTAAATAGTGCATTGGCGTACCCAGGGGGTTTGGGGTTTGAACACCCCCCCCCCCCTGGGAAATAAGGCAATACCAGCAAACCCTCCCGAAATTACAAGAAGTCTGAACCCCCGAAAAATAATCCTGGGTCTAAAGTTTTACTACAAATAGGTACCTATGCCAAAACCTTTATAACTAGCGTAGGCAGGTGTAGGTATGTAAGTACCTATGTACTTATGCAAATGTTATGTTTCTTGTACTTACCATAGCATTTTCCAGTGACTGTTACCCTGTAATTATTGCCAAAAGAGTCGTCTATGAGGAAATATTCAGTGAATGACTGTCCGACGACGTTTGGTTTGTAAACAATTTTCACTCTTGCAAAATCACCCGGCTCTACCGGAACATCAGTAATAGATAAATTGAAGACGCGGTCTATGTTGTTCAATATATAGATATTGGTAATCCGGTAAGACACGCTTTTCTAAAATTATATTGTTTGGTTATAAAATATGTTGAATATTCCGAAATTGTTCGTATTTGCACACAAGGCAAGTATTTGTAACTACAAAATAATTGCAAATACTTGCCTTGTGAGTATTTTCAATGGTGATGTATTTTTCCATTGCCGTATCTACAGGAATGCAGCCAAAATCTATCACTTTCACTTTTGTTAAACTATCATCTGAATAATCTTCCATCTTGGAATTAAAATATCAGAAAAATAGAAAAACTTCAATAAATCAAACACAACACAGTCACCACGTTTTGTCAATTTAAATTTGACGCCACTTTTGAGAAGCAAAACCATAAACAATTAGAATAAATCAAACCCCAATCCTACCCTGATTATCCTTGCCTGACTTGTTCTGTGACCTACTTAGCCTGTGTAAATAAAGTAGACATATTCTAAGTCTATGGAGTAGACTATCTTTACCCTAGCTGAACCCCGTTTTGTAGTTTTTTATTTTGCTTGCCCCAATAATAGTAGATTTTACTTCTTCATACTATTTCACAGCACTATTAGCAGTGGGCATCTGTTAAAGGTCCAAGCGACCAGGTCATTAAAAAAAAAAGTCAACAATTATCGTCTGATCTGTCATCTGTCATCTACGGGAAAATAAAAGTTGCCTGATGGTTGCTGTAACTGATTGTCTGTAGCAAATTTTTTTGCTTGGAAAACGGAATTTATCGATATTTTAAAGATATTACATTGTAATTATGGAAATATTATTCCTTTGTGCCAGTAGAATCTCGTAATAATTACAATTTATTAGTGTAAGTGGAGTTTATCTCAATAAGTTAGAAGCGTATACTTGGTTGGTGAAGTAACAACCATTCGAACACTCACATCCTTCGTAACAACGACTTCCTGCTCGAGATGCGTTTATTTTATCCAAAGCTTAGCAAAGAATAATTGAAAAATGGATTCAGGCACCGACTGGCTATGCGATATTCTGCAAAATGTTCAACTTGAACAGTTTTATTTACCAATAAGAGATCAGTTGCAGGTAAACAATAAATTATTTACAAACAGTATTATGTTTAACGCCTACTTTTGTTTAAGTCATTATTGTTTTATACTAGTTTAGATCAGATCTTTTATTCTAAAACCTTACTGGATTCTGTCATAAAGATTGTTGAATACTAATTTTATTAGTAAACTTTTCAGATTACCAGATTGGCACATTTTGATTATGTGCATGCTGAAGACCTTGAGAAATTAGGCATCAGCAAGCCTGGTGTCCGTAGGCTGTTTGATGCAGTTAGAAAAAAAAAGTTGCTGCTATGGAACCGAAAGTTTTGGAACAAACTTTTTGGTTCTTCATCAGGCTCTGTTTCCAAAGAAAAAACTGATTTATCTATAAGACAGACTCCACAGGCAGAGACAAGAACCACATGTATTATACTGGAGAAAGATATTATGTAAGTATACATACATCTTATTGGAAATGAAATTACAAAATATATGGATTGGAAGGAATGACATTTCCAAAATATATTACAATTTGTTTATAAACTTTCAAGTTGATTAGCCTTTTAACATTGAATTTTATCTTGTAGATTACATAATGAACTTGGTACTGGTTCATTTGGTGTTGTAAAGAGGGGGGAGTGGCGAGTATCAGAGCAAACATCACAAACAGTTCCTGTAGCAGTTAAAGTATTAAAGGCTGACGCGTTCTCCCAACCAGGCATATATGATGACTTTAGAAGAGAAGTGGAAGCGATGCACAGTTTAAAACACCCTAATTTGATAAAACTTCATGGTGTTGTGTTTCATCCGTTAATGATGGTCTGTGAGTTGGCAACTATGGGTGCTTTACTGGATTACATTAGGGCACAGAATGGAAAGGTGTCTTTAGGTTATATTTCAAAATGGTCAGAACAAGTGGCAGCTGGGATGGCACATCTAGAGAAAAATAGATTCTTACATAGAGATCTTGCATGCAGAAATATTTTATTGTCTACTTTAGAATTGGTAAGTTTTAAAATTCATTTATATTTTGTTTTGTTTTGTTCAGAAAAGGTAATATGCCTGTTATTAATACTATAAAGAATATTTTTCTCTTTATATTTATATATTACTAGGGGGTGGTGATAATAATGTTGAAATGGATGGAGGTAAATATTTCTGAAAACACTGATCGGCCATGGGTGGCTCAAGTCTTATAACATAATACAATTTTGGGAAAAAATGGTTATGTTGGATTTACAAACACATATTTCAATATTATTTAAATGTATTATGTGTCTGACGTCAGTGTGTACATGCGCAAATTGGATATTAAAGTTACTTTTACATTATTACGTTGGGTCTGTTGTCTGGTTTCATTTGTTTTATTCATATATTCAATCATACAACATACATAATCCCACAGTATACACAGAGGTGCTTATTGTAAATTTAAAATAATACAATGCAGAATGCAGACATTGATTTAACTAGAATTGTGGTATAACATAGATGCAATATCTCATATAATTTAAGTAAATTTAGAATTCTTATTACATTACTGGCTATTGACTTCGTCTGTGTGAAGTCACAGTGCTACAAATTTCCCTATAGACCTTAGCCAGATGATAAAAGTAGCCTAAGTTACTCCTTACAACGTCAGCTGTCTGCCTTTGAAAGTTTTGTCAAAATAGGTTCAGCCGTTTTGGAGATTAGCAGAACAAACAGACAGATAGACAAAAACTGTATATTGAAAGTTGTTACTTTTACATTACAAACAAACACTTAAATGTTATACATTTGTATAGATGTATAATTTTAATTCTAGTTCTCTCATTACCACAATATTAATTGACAAATTGTGCTTATTAGTGAACTCCAGGTGTACCCAATACCTATACAATATGAAAAGAGAAACCCACATATGATTCTGTAAATATTGTGTTATTATAAGTCATCTTCACCACAATTAACTTGCATTAATCACAAAAGGCAATAAATTGCTTTGAGTTATTGCTTATTATATTGTGTTATTACTTTGCTTTTTCAGGCGATGTTTTATAGGAAGAACCTCATCTTATTTTAGTTTTTTTTTACAAAAGACAACTCCTTCAGTAGGGTACAAGGTCGCGGGGTCTCGACAAACATACAATTCACAGACTCAAAGTACAGACTAGGGGCTTAGCTTCCGCCGTATAAGCCGTGTCAGGCTACAGGGACCAACATGCGTTAGCAATTACGCCCCCCCCCCGCTCCCTTCACTCTTCACCCAATCCTTTGGCCACTTGGGCCTTTGGAAAATAGGCCCCCAACAAATTTTGATACACAGCCCATCTAAAGCAAGCTGCACTGCCTGACTTGGAACAACAAATTGTAAGCGGCGGTAGTCTAATGGCTAAGGCATCGGTCTCGCAATCGTGAGGTCGCGGGTTCGAATCCTACCCATTATACTACCGAAGTGAACCCACTCCTAACACAAGCCTTTGAGCTTAGCTGGAGGGGTTAACAAGATTGCTAGTTATGTGGGACTCAATCCCACATTGCTAGTTGTCATATTATAAAAAAAAAAAAAAATGATGAAAAGTTTGACTGATGTGTTTTTTCCCATCGGCGGTGGTGGTTTATGTACCGGTGTTGAACCTACTGCCCCCCCCCCCCTTCTAGTCATGTGTCCCGTGTGGGAATCGAAACCACGACCTCTTGCACGCCATCGAGCCAGTCACGCGTCGCCCATAACAGTATCACTGCCACCCAAATCCTTGTTTGGCAAAGATCTAAATGTTACCATACTGCTAGTCTCATTTGCCCAATAATTTCACTTGCACAGTGTCCTTCAATTAAAAAGAATCACTATTTCACGCAAGAAAAACTGACACAGTTGTGGTACCCACAAAAACGGCGGGTGGCTTAGACCTACCACCCACTTCTGTTATTTAGGTCGTATTGCCTACAATGCCTTGTTTGTTATAGGTGAAAATAGGTGACTTTGGTCTGATGAGAGCACTACCTGATGCTGATGACTGTTACGTGATGAGTGAACGTCGACGCGTGCCCTTTCCTTGGTGTGCTCCTGAATCTCTGAGAAGTCGGCAGTTCTCACACGCGTCTGATGTCTGGATGTTTGCTGTAGCTCTCTGGGAGATGTATACCTTCGGAGAAGAGCCTTGGATAGGTAAGCAATTCGTTTCTTTTTAAATCTTTTTTTCTAAGACCTCTCGTCTTGACATTTAGATGAACAAAAGTGCTGAGTGACTTATATAGTATATGTCCAGTCATATGTTATAATTACTGAGCTGGCGGTTCCTCGCGACTCCGCCCGCGTATAGATTAGTTATCGCGATAAAATTGAACATGATCCTTACTTTCAGTCATTATTCATTAAAACAAATTCTTCCTCTTTTACAAGTATAGTTATATATTTACTAAATATTCCCCGTGTTTGTAACATTTTTCATTGCTGCTCCGCTCCTATTGGTCGTAGCGTGATAATGTATAGCCTAAAGCTTTCCTCGATAAATAGGCTATCCAACAGTAAAAGAATTTATCAATTAGGACAAGTAACCCTTGAGATTTATCGCATAAAACAAACAAACAAACTCTTCAGCTTTATAATATTAGTGTAGATGTGTGAAACTCAATTAGACCATACTATTTATTTCAAAACTTATTTAAGCTAACAGAATTATAAGTATAAGTAAATAATCAGTAATACTGTTCTAATTTATTTCATAATATGGAGTGTTGAAAACACCTACGAGTATAGATAATATTACACAACATTCATTTCATGCTTACCACGTCTGGCGCACCCGACGCCCAAGTTGACGTGTCATGTTTCACGCGTTTCGTTGTATTACTCATTGACGAATCGTTAACATGAATTCTGAATTTAATGTTGTACAGACATTAATTAAACCGGCAGCATTAGACTTAACCTTCAACTAGTAGTAGTTAAACAGAATCATGCTAATATAATAAAGCGAAAGTCTGTTAAGATGGTTAGATCTTTGATACTCTTTCACGTAAAAACTACCGATCGTATTATGAAAAACTTTATAGTAGATACAATAAACAATAGGCTATAATTTATAAAGAATTATAGCAATAAGCGACTTTAAGTATCTAGCCAAATAGTCGATCACATCTCACTCTTCACATTCCCGCAGTAAGGAGTATGCATGCATTAAGTTTTTTTTTAAGAATAGGTACTAGCACTGTGGGATTGGGTCCCACATTACTAGTAATCTTGTTAACCCCTCCAGCTACACTTAAAGGCTTGTGTTAGGAGCTGGTTCAAGTCGGTAGTATAATGGGGAGGATTCGAACCAGCGACCTCATGATTGCAAGGTCGATGCTTCTTTCTTTTCTTTCTTCTTTTTCGATGCCTTAGGGCCCGTTCCCACTTGTGGTGTGTCGGATCCGACATCCGACAATTTAAATATCAACACTCGATTTTTTAGTTAAACATCACACCCATTTGTGATGACCCAGATGTGATGTTTAACTGAAAAATCGGGTGTTCTAGTGAGTCACTAGAGTACCTGATTTTTAATGGGTGTGTTGTTGAACGATGATTAAATTGTCGCGTGTCGGATCCGACACACGACAATTGGGAACGGGCCCTTGGCTATTTGGCTACCGCCGCTTAATTTGACCAAGTAAATCGTTCTCGGTTTGCTTAAAACGATTTTTTATTAGGTACATGGATTTTTTCATAAGACAATTAAATTATTCCACCATAAGACACTCGCAATATAGAACAGTATATTAGAAGAAGAATATAACTTTGGTTATTCTACTTTTCTATACTAATATTATAAAGAGGAAAGATTTGATTGTTGTTTTGTATTCAATAGACTCCGAAACTACTGAACGGATTTAAAAAAATCTTTTATCGTTGTGAAGCTACACTAACCCTGGGTGACCTAGACTATTTTTTATCCCTGTATTCCCACGGGAACGGGAACTACGCGGGTGAAACCGCGAGGCGTCCGCTAGTTGCTAATATAAATGCGAAATGTGAGGCTCGATGGATAGATGTTTGTTGTTGTTTGCGCAAAACTACTGAACTGATTTTGGTGTAACTTTGCAATAGTACATACCTAGTTTATATGTATACATACAGAGGACACACATAGGTCATAAAAGTCAAACATAAGGAAACGTTTTCACTCACGCTGAGCGAGGCGGAGTAAGTGAAGCGGACCGTGAATTAACAAATGACTCCTCAAAATAATCCTGGGTACTATTCCGAGCATTGTGATTGGTTAATTGATGATTCGGTAATTTCTTCCCTATCCCGCTTTGCGTCAGTGGAAACGCATCCTAACGCGTGCGAAGACGCGGTGTAAAGCAAGTAATAAATATTGCGAGTATTAAGTATCTATACATTTAAGTATTACCAATAGAAAATGTTTTTGTTTCCTAATAGCATACCTTATTATTCAATAACGATTGCTTGACCTCCTTCAGGCTTAAACGGTTCGGAGATTCTACGTCTAATAATGCGAGAAGGTCAACGGCTTACGGCGCCGAATGCATGTCCTCCTGACGTTTATATGTTGATGATGCAATGTTGGGATCTTAACCCTAAGGAAAGGCCTACATTTGCGGGAATACAACGGTATATGGAGACCAATAAGTTCGAAACTGCGATCGCCGCTCTCAGGTATTTTTTTATTTATTTTAACGTTCCAGCTTGCTAAGGGGTAGTCCATTAATCACGTGAGTCTCGAGGGGGAGGGGGAAGGGGTTCGAATAAAATCACGAAATATCACCAGGTGGAGAGGGGGGTAGTGGGGATAGTGGGAAATCACTTTTTTTTGGATCGTGATGCCTCAGACTTGCCCCGCGATCAATCAATTGCACCCCCCGTCGTTGGAGACACTCGTGTGAACATTGTTGTGTTATTTTTTGTACCAAAAAATACAAGTGATCTCTCGGGCTAGTGTAAGACCTCACCAGGTATTATCAAGAAGGAGGGAGGGTCCCAAAAGTGGTACGTGATTTATGGGCGACCCCTAAAAAGATTCTACAGGTTATACATATTTTGTACACGCAGGAAACATTTGAAATTAAGAGGAGAAGGCCTATTTTGTGAAGGACTTTACGAATATAATCATATCATATCATAGCATATAAATTGGTCAAATCAAAATTATAAATCGCACATTTTTTTGTGTGGGAATCGAACCCACAACCTCTTGCACTACAATAGTACATATCTTAATATCTACAAGATAAAATTATATATTGTATTATAACTCGAGCTATAAATGCCATTTATTTTATTGAGGTTATTTGCCAGATTTTTTATACACCTCGATATGAGACAAACCTGTACATTTTGTATTATTCTATACGGTTATTCCCGTTTGGCAATATCCTTGTAGACACTGCTATAGAGAATATTCATAGTTATTATACTTACTATATTATTTAAGAAAAAAAGTTCGGCTCCATTGACTCATTGGGAATAACCTATTACGCGCTGACGTATTATGCTTTTCTTTAAATTTCCAATGTGCTCATATATATATATATATATATATATATATATATATATATATATATATATTAGAACAATATAATAAATTGTAGATATTAGGATAGTAGGTATAATAATAGGCTACGTGAATGTCAAGTTAATTTAGTTTCTTTTAACAAACATTAAATAGTTACGCTCTGTAGAAATTTGTATGAAATATGATGACGTCTTAAATGCGGGTCGTCAAAACATTTACTTTAATATTTGTTTTGATGATTATAAATTATTAAACGCATTAAATTGTGGTGGAGCAAATTTCTTAAGAGCATTTTAAAACAACCGTTCTGATTATTGTAAAATTATTTATTTGAATTGTAATCATCTACCCAATTATTGCCGCGGCCCGCCAGGCATGATCACCTCGCCTGGTCGGAGGATCCTCCCTTTGTGTTGAGGGACTTAACACCTTGCCCTCCACATGTGTATGCATATACAACAAAATACCTGAACAAATTAAGCAGCTTCCTCTAAATAGACTTAAAAACCATCTTAAGCATTGGCTTCTGGATAAATGTTATGTTAGTTATAACAAAATAATTTACTTACTTCATAATAAAAAAATACAGTAAAGAACCAGTAATTTCTATGAACATGTAATTGTTGTCTGTTCTCACATTATGAAGTGTGAACGACATCATTATTGTTTACGAGCACCTTTCACCGACAGTTACCGAAGACCTAGTAAGATGACCATAGAAGCAGGTGATCCAATCATTTTAATAGATAGAAGACCTGAATTACATTGGTGGAAGGGACAGAACCAAAGGACACTGGAAGTGGGGCTATTTCCAAGGTAATTTATTGGTGTAATACATTTTATTCCAGGCATTTAAACCTAATACAAATTATAAATGTGAAAGTTACTCTGTCTGTTTTCGTGCTAAAACCGCTAAACCGATTTAGATAGAATTTGGAATGGAGATAGTTTAAGTTCCAGGGTAGGACATAGGATAGTTTTTATCGGGATAACCGACATTCACGCGGGCAAAACTACACGCAACAAAAGCTAGCATAGATAATTTTTTTGCAAAGATACCGCTTTCGCACTGGAGGATATGGCCTGTGTAGCTGGTCACATAATACATCTAGACTTGGAACAACAAGTCAAGTAGTTTATAAGATTTCGTGTTGAGTCAGTGTTCCACGTGAGTCATTGTTTTTGTCTGTGACATCGAAGCTCATAAACGTCTGAACTGGTTTGAATACGTATCTGTTTAAGTCGCTGACGATGACAATAATAAACTGATTTCTTTGCGGTGATTGTTACAGATCACATCAAAATTGATTCAGATGTTTTAAAGATAATCTATTTTTTCTCTTTCAATTTGTCGGCGGATTTTTTGTAATGTGCAACATAGGTACATTATCTAGTTTGCAATTGTGTAAACAGTTACATCTCTACCAGAATTTGTAAATCTTATTTGTCCGTGTTATTAGATATTTTGTGTAATCGTATTAGAGTATGTTTCGCTGACGTATTAAATTATTTTTTAGCACTCTAGTCACGACTACGAAAAGTAAAGTTATCCCGGCAGCTAAGAAGTCTCAAACATTATCGCCAGTGCAGAGAGGTAAGTTGAATAATTTTAATTCCTAATATTTTCTTCTAAATGGTTGTCTGTAAAGTCGGTTTATACTATAATTTTACGTAATATATAGCTGACCCACGCAACTTCGTCTGGGTTAATTTCCTCCATTTTTGTATTTTTTTTCATTGAAGCACCGCTCCTATTAGTCATAACGTGATGTTATCACACTAATATTATAAAGGCGTAAGTTTGTGAGTATGTGAGTGTGTATGTTTGTTACTTCTTCACGTCTAAACGGCTGGAGCGATTTTAATAAAAAATTGTATAGAGTTAGCTGACACCCTGAATTAACACATAGGCTAATAAACCGCGGGTAACACCGCGGGGCACAGCTAGTATAACATATAGCCTTTCTCAATAAATTTGGTATCCAACACTAAAAGATTTTTTCAATTTGAACCAGTAGTTCCTGAGATTATAGCGTTCAAACAAACAAACAAAGATATAATTAACAAACTCTTCAGGTTTATTATTAGTATAGATACGAGATGAGCGTAATAGTACCTAATGAGTATGCAAACTACAAAAGAATAAAAAAATAATAGACTCATATCTGAACGTGGCATCTGAAGCCATATTGGTCACATACGTTCACTTTTATTAGACGCGGCCGGGTAACTGATGCGATGCACTCTTACTTTCGCTAAGGAAAGTAATATTTTGACTGGCCTGTTGGTCTAGTGGTTAGTGACCGTGACTGCTAAGCCGGAGGTCGTGGGTTCGATCCCCACCCAGGATAAAACTTTGTGTGATGAGCACGATGGTTTATTCTGTGTCTGGGTGTAATATCTATAATATGAATGTATTTAGAAATATATAAGTATGTTTATCAGTTGTCTGGTTGCCATAGTACAAGCTCTGCTTAGTTTGGGATCAGATAGCGTTGTGTGAGTTGTCCCAAGATATTATTATTATTATTATTATTTGGTTGCCGACCATGTGTCGTACTATTATTTTGTCTGGCCTGTTGGTCTAGTGGTTAGTGACCTTGAATGCTAAGCCAGAGGTCGTGGGGTCGATCCCCACCTTGGATAAATGTTTGTGTAATGAGCACGTTTGTTTATTCTGTGTCTGGATGTAATTTATCTTTTATATGTATGTATTTCGAAATATATGTCTGTCAGCTATCTATTTGCCATAGGCTCTTTCTAGTTTAAGCCGTGTGTTAGTTGTGCCAAGATATTAAAAAATATGTATTACTAGCTGACCCGCTCAACTTCGTCTGCGTAAATTTTCCCCGTTTTTGCAATATTTTTCATTGCTGCTTCGCTTCTATTAGTCGTAGCGTGATGTTATATAGCCTATAGCCTTCCTCGCTAAATGGGCTATCCAACAGTAAAATAATTTTTCAATTCGGGCTAGTAGTTCCTGAGATTATTGCAAACAAACAATCTCTTGAGCTTTGTAATATTAGTATAGATTAATAAATAAACAAGCCTTTTATTTCTTGCATTTCACACATTATATGTTACTGAAATAAACTTTTTTCTATTATTATTACTTAAATTTTATTTTTGCTAAAAAGTGCTTTAAAAGTGTTTTTAAAATATTGCTAATTGCAAGAACCCCTCTTCAGGTG
Source organism: Herminia tarsipennalis (assembly GCA_945859575.2). NCBI lineage: Eukaryota > Metazoa > Arthropoda > Insecta > Lepidoptera > Erebidae > Herminia > Herminia tarsipennalis. Next base: position 17,921,102 of record OX243840.2, read on the forward strand.
AAGGCCTCCTCCAAAGAATTTCATTTGGTTCTGTCTTGTGCTTTCTGCGTCCAATCCGGCCGTTTCTCTTATATCGCCTTCCCATCTTGTCTTTTTTTTTTTAAAGACGACTCCCGCACTAGGTTGCAAGCCCTGTGTCGCAGGGGACTTTACAAACATACAAGTCACGGATACAAAGTACACCCAGACTCGGGACAACAATTTGTGGATCACACAAAGTGGTGTCCCGTGTGGGAATCGAACCCACGACCTCTTGCGTAGCAGTCGACACACTCCCACCGCGCCACAGAGGCAGGAAATATGTGCGGTCTACCTTTTTGGCGATTCCCTACTGGGATATTCCATGATGTGACTCTTATGATCCATCTGTCATCTCTTAGGCTCGCTACGTGTGCCACCCATTCCTATTTGAGCTTTTTGCATAATTTAGAGCATCCGTGACTTTTGATATGGTTCTGATTTTTGTGTCGTTTTTTATTTTAGGTATGTATTTTTGTATTATTTTATTATTGAATGGTTATTATTATGTTATATTAATAATGACTAATGGGCGTATGAGTGGATGGATAAAAGCTACATTATAATAAAGTAAAGCAATTATTATTTGAACCTTATTCATAATATATTGTTTAACTGGGGAATGTTTTGATGTTAAAGAAATAGAAGACAAAACATTCGCTTGTTAATATACTGTTGTTGATGTATCTAAACTTGTATACCTAATAATATTATAAAGAGGTAGAGTTTGTTTGTTTGAATGCACTAATCACAAGAATTAGTTATCCAATTTGAAAAAATCTTTTTGCATTAAATAACCCGTTTATTAAGAAAGGCTATGAGCTATATGTCATCTAATACATATTTATAATGAGGGATTCCTGACACAGTGGCGACCGAGCAGATCGATATATCTGCAAGGTTAAGCAACATTACCACTGTCTGTCAAAAGATGGGTCACCGTTTTCGAAAACTGTCATACCCCTCCGTGCCTCGGGGAGAACGTTAAGCCGTCGGCCCTGCGCCCAATCTCTCTCTGGCCGGATTTCCGTCCCATCGGGCATGAGAGTAAGAGAGTGCACTTGTGTCTGCGCATACACTTGTGCACTATAATATATTATTTCCTGCATAGTTGGCTAGTCTGATAAGATTCGCCGCCGTAACCGAAATCAGGTAGAAGACCATTATTATTAATTATAACTAACTGTCCCGCGTAACTTCGTTTTACCCGTTTTTGCAACATTTCTCATTACTGTTCCGCTCCTATTGGTTGCAGTGTGATGTTATATAGCCTATAGCCTTCCACGATAAATGGGCTATCTAATCTATAGGCTATAAAATCTAATAGTGAAAGAATTTTTCAATTCTGATCAGTAGTTAGTGAGATTACCGCGTTCAAACAAAGAAACTCTTCAGCTTTATAATATGAGTATAGATTAAATTAAACGCGGTTGAAACCGCAGGGCTCAGCTAGTTATGAATAAGGCAGTAAGTTTGAAACCCAGTATATATGTGGATGGAAATAATTTAGTTTTTATAGTTTTATCACAGAAAAGGTAGACAAATGTCGAGGTAATAATTCCATAATATGACTTGGAATTGAAAATTTTCCTTTATCCATAACGAATCTACGTTTTCAATAACGCGCATTATCGTGTCCACTAACTACGTAACATCGTCACATGATGTAGTACCTACTTTAGCATTGAAAATTGCTAATCTATGAGTAAGTGAACATAATGAGTAATATGTATAGGTAGGTACGTACGTATAGTACGTGAGGTCAGAATAAATATGTCACACCTGGTACTAAATCTTTAGATATGTACCAGCGGCGTAGCTACCGTCGTATCAATTAAACGTTAGCCCCAAGCTACAGAAGCTCCGAAGACATTAGCCTGTTTAGCCTTTGTGCACCTCCCCCCCCCCCCCTCCTAATAAGTTTGATACAGGGCTCACCTTAGGCAAGCTGCGCCCCTGATGCGTACATATATACATACATATATATATATATATATATATATATACTAGCTGACCCGCGCAACTTCGTCTGCGTAAATTTTCCCTTTTTTCTTTTTTCTTCCTTTTTTTTTTACAACATTTTTCATTGCTGCTCCGCTTCTATTGGTCGTAGCGTGATGTTTTAACCTATAGCCTTCCTCTATAAATGGACTATCCAACAATAAAATAATTTTTCAATGCGGCCCTGTAGTTCCTGAGATTATCGCGTTCAAACAAACAAACAAACTCTTAGGGGTATGAAAAATAGATGTTGGCCGATTCTCATAGATACCGGATAAGCACAAAAAATTTCATCAAAATCGGTCAAGCCGTTTCGGAGGAGTATGGCAACGAAAACTGTGACACGAGAATTTTATATTATATATATATATATTTTTTTTTTTTTATTTAAGTTTATATACCAATACTACAAAACGTTGAGAGTACAAAAGGTATACGGTCACGGACCGCTGCGGAGTTCGGACCACTTTTTTCGAAAGCTGTTCTGAGATTTCGTGTTCATGAATGATATCTGTTCGCGTTATTTGTGCGGTGTTTATGCTAATACTACATATATTTGTTACATGAAAGAAATCATACATATTTAAGTACATTATTTATCACTGTATCAACATTTACTTACGGCTGCGCCCAAGCAATGTGACGTGTTAAGTACTTAATAAAAATGTGATCGAATAAATACGACCGTCATAAAGTTATGGTACATATAGGCTATGTTAGTAAGTATCGAAATTATAAGAATCCTGCAAAGTCAGCTGCTTGTCAGCAACATTAAAATCTGTCCGGCTGTAGTTGAGATTACTTTAAAAGAAGAGGCAGATGCACCTAAACTATGATCTATCCTATACTTTTGTAGAATTCATCTTATAAATTATAGCTGCCCCGGCTTCGCACGGATGACATGTCGTAGTTTTTTATACCTTGAGTTATATTATTGCAACTTTCGTAGGGATAATAAAATATAGCCTACGTTACTCCCCGATAATGTTTTCTAATGGTTAAAGATTATTTGAAATCGGTCCAGTAGCTTTTAAATTTATTCGTTACATACAAAAATTCAAATCTTTCCTCTTTATAATATGAGTATAGATTAACAAAAGCTCGCTGCTTATATTTAACAATGAACTAAAAACGTTACCCTCATTGCAATGAGGGTAACGTTTTTGTGGCGCTACAGAACAGCGGGTAAAAAATATATACAAAAACGTTACCCTCATTGCAATGAGGGTAACGTTTTTGTTGCGCTACAGAACAGCGGGTAAAAATTATATAGCCCAACCTCACTTGTCACTCCCAAAAATTGAGGTGATTCCTACGATACCTCGATTAGATCCGTTAAACCGGTTGGGTTGTAGAGCGTGTCAAAGATATGATAGAAAGAATTGAAAGAAGAAAGAAAGAAATAAATTAATTTTATTTGTCACAGTGTACAGAACAAACTTAAACGAAGTACCTACGTCAGCTATTATTGCAGTCCGAAAACTGCAACCCTTGTATTCTCATAGGCCCTTTATTTGTTTTTGCGGTCATATAAGCAGCAATGCATCAAATACTAACTAAAATGTACAAAAACTTATAAAAAGACACACATACATACATTTTCACTAGTGTAGTACCTATTATGTTTCCTAAGTGAATAAAGAATGTTTGAATTTCGACGCTCATAATATGGGTAATATTATGAGCGTCGAAATTCAAACACAGTTGAGAAAACATCTGTTATTTTGACATTATAAACACATATTTAAATTTAACAAAGGCGTATATTAATTACCTACTAGCTGACCCGCGCAACTTCGTATGCGTCAATTTTCCCCGTTTTTGCAACATTCTTCATTGCTGCTCCGCTCCTATTGGTCGTAGCTTGATATTATATAGCCTATAACCTTCCTTGATAAATGGGCTATCCAACAGATAAAGATTTTTTAAATCGGACCAGTAGTTCCTGAGATTACCGTGTTCAAACAAATAAACAAACTCTTCAGCTTTATAATGTTAGTATAGATTCTTTTTTTTTCTTTGGTCTCACCTTATCCCGTTACGCAGGTTTACATTTCTAATCATGCAACGCCATTTGTGTGTCCTTGCCCTTTCATGTCCCTAAGAACATTAGTGATCCTGGTGCCTCTGTTTTTTGACGTGATAACGTCTTATAAATCGATGACCGGGGGTGCACGTATGAAAAAGTGTCTAAAAAGTCACGTTGTTGATTGGTTACTAAGCAACAGCGAATGGCGATTGCAGCGACATGACACGAGATACAATTGCAACTAACGTTATTGATTGGTTGCTAAACAACGCGAATGGCATATGTCGTCAATGTTGTCACGTAAAATTATCGTTCGGAAACCGACTTCACAGACAACCATATTTTATTTTCATTTTTAGGGAAGTATATGACCGTATTTGGATTAATTTATTTTATCGGCTAATTTTGCAACCTATAAGTATTTATAGAATTTTATAAGCTATGGGTCTTAATCGCGTAAATATTTTATTTTAAGGTTTAATACCTTTGTTTATTGCCCGACGTTATGACCGTATTGCAACGGCAGCTACCCGTGACCCGTAGGTATTTAACCTTAAAATAAAATATTTACGCGATAAAGACCCGTAGCTTATAAAATTCTATAATGTGTACAAATCGCGAAAGTTTACGAACTATAAGTATTTATTATTGTTTTGTATATTTTTCAGTTCAACCATCCACACCGATACTATCAACAAACGGTTCATCGGATGATTCAGCAGTGATCTTGCGCAAGCGTCGTACGATCGAGTCTACACAACCGCCGACGACCCGCGGCGGGAACACTGGCAGCAAACACTTCAATTACAACAAGTTAACCAATGATAGAGTAGCCGCTCTTAATCAGGATCGAGCCAGGAGAGGGACTAGGGAGGCGCATTCGAAGAGTTTGAATCAAGGTTAGAGAAATATAAACTCAAAACTCTTTACTCACTTAGGTAGCATAATGTAAATCATAGACAGTCTTGGAGTGCCCCATAACCTGTTCGGCCAATACCTGTCTCTTTTCTGTAGGCCTGTAATGACAATTTATGTCAATATTTTTGACAACTACTGGCTGCATGAGTGTTTTGTCTCTCAACAACAACAAAAAAAAAACAAAAAAGTAATTAGTAAATAAAACTAGCATTAAAACTACCAACATATTCATAAAGTGAAGTGATTTGACTAGTATGTATCTCCGTATAAAATGCGTGTTTTGTCATTACTAAAAGAGTTGTTTTTTTTATTAGTTGGAAACGACCCTATAATCTCGAATCTATGCTTACTTTTCATCAATTATTTAATATATAATATAGGGGCTTAGCACACTGCCACGCACACACTGCGCTGCGGGATCTATCTCTCTCTCTCTATCAGAGAGAGAGCGCGTGATCTCCACGCGCAGTGTTCTAGATCACGCGCCTACGTCCGGGGAACACGCGCCCTCTCACGTTTTCTTGATATTCTGATAGAGAGAGAGAGAGAGATAGAGCACCACGCGCGTGTCTCCGTCGCCACGCACCCGCAGCATAGAGCAAGGCAGTGTACAATTATAAGTGGAAAAGAGGATCGCGGGATCACTTTGTCTCTCAATCAAAACTTTATATAGTTTTTCGCAGTAAAGCGACCTCAAGGTCTGTGGGTCTTTGGTACATAAAAAAACGTCCAAGCATATGCTAATGGGGTGCACCAGTGTGGCCGAACACCGGGCACTGTTCCTAACAAAACCGGCATCCCTCCCTGAGGCCTAAGTCACAGAATACGTATACGTACGGAAGGTCGGCTCATAGCTCAACAAATATACGCACACGCACATATACAGGGTGATTTTTAATATAGTAATAACCTCCCGCTCTTGGCTTTACATTAACCAAATAACTTCGTAATATAATTTTGAAAATGAAAATACTTATAAATTCACCACATACCACCTATTTTTGTCACTCAACCATTCACCACACATCTAAGAGGCACCAGAGTATAATCGATGTTTCAGGTTGAGGGCCTAAACCTCACAATAAACAATAATTTTAAATCCAGTAAAATAGTCTGTAGGTGGTTAAGGTCATAATTCCAAAAAAAGTGGTATGTGATTAAGGGTTAACATCTATACTAATATTATAAAGCTGAAGAGTTTGTTTGTTTGAACACGGCAATCTCAGGAACTACTGATCTGAATTGAAAAAATCTTTCACTGTTGAATAGTCCATAGATATAATTACGCTACGACCAATAGGCGCGTAGCAGCACTGAGAAATGTTGCAAAAACGGGGAAAATTTACGCAGACGAAGTTGCGCGGGACAGCTAATATTAAATATTTTCCAAAACTGATATTACAAAGATATATTTGGTGTTATGTAAAGAAGCCACGTAGATCTGGACGAGGAAAGAGCGCGCTAAAAAGAGCACAGTGGAAAGATATGGAGGAGGCCTTTGCCAAAGTTGGGCAAACAGACCAAATTATCGGTGTCACCGGCTCAGTAGAGTCGTTAGAAAAAATTGTGTTTGAATAAAAGGCTTATATTATTATTATTATTATTATAAAAAAGTCACGAGCAGGAGGTTATTAGAATATCAAATCACCTTGTAGACGCGCACATACGGACGCTTTCGACGTGCGCATCTCTCAACGTTCTTACATACTGGGGGCTTAGACAAATGACACGCGTTTCTCTTTCCACACACGCTAACGCGAAAAAATTTATGCATTTGACATAAGGTCGACAAAACGTCACGCGACTGTTGCTGAATTTGTAAACAAAAAACAACAGTAGCGGGTGCGGAAAAAGAAGTGAGTGGCATTTGTCTAAGCCCCCTGGTTGTTATTCGTTCGAGATCTGCGTGCATGCGTGTCTGTGAACGTGAACCTATCTTCGCTCATTGTAAGGAGCTGGCCATCTGTATCTATTTAATTTGTGCTGCTGGGCTTCTGTGAGGCATATGAACGCACAATGGCCCACCTAAATGGCTAAGTGCAATATTACAGCCCCGTTAAAATAAACAATGAGTCCTTGAAGCAGTAAAAACAGTAATTTATTCCGCATGTTTTGACGACAACAGCAACCGTATGACTAACTGATGTGTTTCCTGTTGTTGTCGTTCCGACGTATTTCCGAGGTACTTATGTCGTGTTGCTAGAATTAACGTATCTTACAAAACAACACATTTTTTTTATCTATCGTGAAACATCGACACAAAGACTCCAAACTATTCGAGTTTGTAGTTTAATCTCTAAAGTACAACAAAAAGTCATAAAAACCGATGAAGTGCAAGTCAGATTTCCAATCACTATCCCGAATATAAGACATTTTTTTTTCTTTTTAAAAGATAACTAGCAATGTCCCACATTACTAGCAATCTTGTTAACCCCTCCAGCTAAGCTCAAAGGGTTGTGTAAGCGACCGTGATACCGAGTTACCCGCGACCTCACGATTGCGAGACCAATGCCTAAGCCATTAGGCTACCGCCGCACCATATTGTTAATAACAAGCTGATTTGTTTTAATTTCAGTAAAAGAAGACATACTGATTGACCTAGATTTGCCCCCTTCGACTAGACTGAGCACGCCGTCCAAGAAGTCAGCTCAACAAAGCAGTTTAAATGCCATCTCTATACTGGATGAACCTATAGATGTACCCGAATTAGGTAAGTGCAATAATGTGACTTGTTTTTAAAGACATAAGGCGTTTTTTCCCACGGCTAAGGATAAAAACTTTGTGAACTAACCAAACTTTATTGATTTGCAATTCAATATAAAAGTGCACCTATACTTTTAACAAAAGCTTGTGAGTTTTATTATTTTTTCTTTTATTTTAGTATTATTAACTGTTAAAAAGTAGTAGTATGTGGTGGTTTAATACTTAGTTTTGTTTGGTAGTTGAATCTATTATACATGGTAATAAAAGTGTTTGTATAACTTAATGATATACAGTAGTGGACATACCTAGTATGGATTTTATTTTTAGTAAAAATTAACTATAGAATGTCGAGGTAGGCTAAAACCTTTTTGTCTATAACATACCAATCTATTTGAAGCACATTGTGTTAATTTTGAAGAAACAACAGTTTATTTAATAATAAGTATATTAAAAAAAAATAATGAACGACTAAAAGTGGACAACATTTTTTTTTAAAATAGATAACTAGCAATGTGGGATTGAGTCCCACTTTAATAGCAATCTTGTTAATCCCTTCAGCTAAGCTCTATGGCTTGTGTTAGGAGTGGGTTCACGTCGGTGATATAATGGGTAGGATTCGAAACCGCGACCACACGATTGCGAGACCGATGCCTGAGCCATTAGGCTACCGCCGCTTACTGCTAATGGTAACAAAGTTAACGAAACAATAATGAATTTAGTGAAATTGTACTACTTTAAAAATAAAATAACATTTAATATTTATTTGGAAAGCCTATGTTGTCGATTACAGCTCTGCAACAAACGTAGCACTGATTCTTTACATTTTTCACTCATTTCCACAGTGATATCTCGCCAAACTTATACAAATGCGTCAAAAACTTCGTGTATGTTAGTGATAATTATGTTTAGTTTTTTTATAATAATAATATCTTGGCACAACTCACATAAAGCTATCTGATCCCAAACCAAGCAGAGCTTGTACTATGGAAACCAGACAACCAACTCTTGCGTAGCAGGCGGATACACTCCCACCGCTCCACAGAGGCAGTCAATCACTCACAAGTCACTCAAAACTCGATAATGTATATTTAAAATATGCCACAAATTTTCTATAGGATTTAAGTCCCGGGTATATACAGGTCAGTCTTACACTGACGCTAATTAATCTCTTTAAAAAAATGGTTGTCTGTAAAGTTAGTTTACGGACGATAACTTTACGTGATAATGTTATAAGAAATCATTGATGACATTGTAATAAACACGCATGCCTATGAAAGCTTTAGTGGACTCGGGCGCAGTCAATGTGATGACATATCGCTATTTGCGTTCTGATTCGTTCATAATTCTTTAGTTAATTTGTACTAAAATAAAATCCATACTAGGTGTTTCTAATTGTGTATCCACCTGGGGCGAAGGGTTAATTTTTTTCTGTGGCAACCCGATACAAAAATATATCTTGTTGGACATGGTTCTTTGTACATATAATACTAAGTAACTACAATCAAAAGGGAAACCGAAAGTAATGGTATTCTAAGGACCCTTCGCCACTGGTATCCACCACTGTATATGATTTCTTAGAGTGATTGCTATGACATTAATCCTGATATTTGTATATAACATTTCAGGCCTCGACGCTGATTGGGGTGAGCAAAGCATAGAAAGTCTTCCCGGTATATCCACAAGCACATTTAGCTCCCAACACTATTCGAATCTTTATGGTGCTAAGTCATTAGACAATCTTGCCACTCCCTTACACTTTAGTAGCACACAAACTACAGTACAGCCAGACCCCTTCGACACTTCGCCGACCTGGTCTACGAACCAACAAGCAACACCTAGACATAACTACCAACATACATTTAACAATTCTAGCAGCCAAACTCAATTTCCAACATACCAAGAATCTCCAAGGTACGCTTCGAATAATCATTCAACTGCAAGCGACTCTTCACATATCTATAACAATACGCCGTCTACTAGTAATAATTCGTATCAAAATAATTCTCCGTACGGAACGATGTCTGCATCTAATTATGCAAAGACTAATACCCTTTCGCTAGAAAGGAATGCCGTGCCGAGCGTTTCAGCTTCGCTCGCTGAAATGTCACTGGATGACAGAATCTCCGAATCATTGAATCTCAGAACGAAAAGTAATAATAGCGATTACGGCTATACCGAATCCGCTTACAATGCACCGTCGACTTCGACAGCGAATAACACCACCGAAGATAGTAAGTATCATGATATTCCTACATACAAAAACTACGATATAAATCCTGCTCAACAACAATTCATATTAGAGACGAAGGACTACTACACGAAATTTTCAACGCCTACCAAGACAAACACTGAGAACGATTACGAAAAGAACATCTACATACCAAAGTACGAAGAGGAGGCGGAAAAGTTGCAAAATTTCAGCGATTGCGTCGAGAATTCCAAAAATTACTCTGCTTTTAAATATCAGAACGTAGATTTTAGTAATTACTCGAATTATGCCGTTGGTTATGGGATGAACGTGGCTTCTTCGTCTCGTGGCGCGGTTTATGACGAGGTTAATGATACTGCGAGTAGCTATTATAGTGAGATTGGTGATAGTGGGCCTTCGCACGTTGCACACGCTACGCACGCGGCCTACGCTACGCCCGCGGCCCACGCTACGCACGCAGGCCACGCTACGCAGGCTACATACGTGACAGCTCCTCTGTACTCCAACGCGAACTTATATGACGAAGTGTATGAAGCGGCACCTCGCCCGCATCGGCCCGCACCACCCTGCCCAAAACCTAATTAATTAACTTCCTAATAATTGAGTTTTCTTGTAGTAGTAGTTAATTGCAATAGAATATTAAGTTACCAAAAGATAATGTCTTTGTGCCTTTTAATTCATAAAACAGAAAATTGACTGAAAAAACAGATTGACATTTCAGAATACACCACATTTAGCGTTATACATATTACATCGAGTCCATAGAGTATTATATATGTATAGAAAATTTAAGTATTCGCTCCGTGATATGTATGTTTTGTTTATGTATGTCTTAATGTATGTAAATTATGTTAGTAATATTAGTGTACTGAAATGTCAATTTCTTAAAGACTGATGGCATTTCAAAAATCGATTACAATATGAAAACATCAAAATCTCCTTTAAAATGTAGTCTATTTAAATTATAAGTTCCATCTCTATATTATCAAACTCTATTAGATATTAGTTTATTTTGGAATATACATATTTTCTATACTGTTTATAATTTTATCTTTTTAACATAAAAACCTCCAGTTTTGTATAGGAAAAATATTTTATGTTAATAACATTCACTATTCATGATATTTTAACATACTCACATAATATTATAATTTATAATATTTGTATTAGAATATTGATATTAAATGAGGACAAAATTGAATATATGTTTCATCCAATGTATCTACGTCGTTATGTAATGAAAAGATAAATAAGTACCACATTAAATTGTTAAAATATTCATTTTATTTTAACGATTATGGGTCATATCATTTATTATGGGTGTGACCCACAATACTCAGTGTTGTTATGGATTTAATCAAAAAAGTTGGAAAGATTTGTATATGACGAATTTCTTTCTGTTACATATTTATAGGACGTGTTTTTATTGTTGTTTAGAACTAATTTTCACCTCAACTTTTCTTACAAGAGAAAAAATAAATATCACACTTACATAATGTGGATATTGGATTACATAGATATTTAATTTATACTTAAATGTTCTGTATTCTCGGATGTTTTTTACGGAATGTTATTTTTATACATAGGACCTACTATAACAGATACAGTGATGAACGCAGTGACTTAGGATTATATTCGATATATATTGATTTAAAACTGAACATTTTAGATCGCTAATTATTATTATTGTAACTGTTAATAGTTTCAAAATACATAAACATAACAATGCAGTTCATTTGCATGCATCTTTTACATTGTTCTGTAAAAAAAATGTTTTGACAGTTATGGTTATCAATAAAAATGTATATGTATTGGTCGAACTACATTTGATAATTCTGCGACGGATTTACATATATCTCCAACTCTTTCTGCCATGCAGGTAATACATCTGTATGTCAGATATTAGAGCGAGAAAGAGCAATCTGCTACGATCAGATGTGGTCAGACTATCAACTCCGCCTTATTCGAATCGCAACAAATCAAACATTTTCAAGTTCCAATATTAAAAATATTAGGAAACATTTACATTTTTACTTTTTACATTTAATTTACTGATCATTGTAGCTATTAATATAACGTGAACGTTTTGTGCTATTTATTTAGTTTAGATAAAGATCGGACAACATCACAATGGTGCCTCACCAATAAGTACCTGCTAGTATAGTTAAGACGAGAGCTAAGACACGTCACTAGCACGTTTTTAAGTCATTTTGTAATTATTTATTTGTCATTTATAGTCAATAAGCTTGCCTATTGCCGGATCTAACTATAGTAGTGTTTTAAGACTATATTATAAACTTTCAAATAACATCTTTCCTAACTCGTGATAATGTCTTCGGTAATCGATACTATTTATGGACGACATAAATTGTGACCATAGACTGTTCTAGACGAAGTTTGAACAATTCGTGGTTTTATTTTTCTATTTTTGAATATAGTAAAATATTTATGATAAATGTCATGCCGTATACTAATTAACGTATCGTAATGTGACGTATGGCAGCTCAATATTATAATAAGTAAAATATTTCGTGTTTTATGCGACAATGGAATTAAGCTATTAAAAAAACTGTATAGCAGCTATTTTTGTCGTTGTGTACATGCTAGATGGACAAAATAATTATCCTCAACAATTTGGTCCTACGAGCCGGATCAACAATTCGGGTCGAAGGACCACAACTTCTGTTCCTATAAGGATTTGCTGCTATTCATCATAAATATTTTAATAAATTGACGATCTAGATTAACGAACTAGATCGACATTTATTTTAATGTGTGTTAATAAATTAATTAATGGTTGTGTATGGTCGATATCTATAAAACACGAACGTTGTATTCCATCATGTGCTTTATATGTTTTTAAGAACTATGACATACATATTAATATATATATATATATATACATATATTTATATTTATATTGATATCTGAAATTTTGAGGTTGTTAAATAATAAAGGTGATATTCGCGCCAAGTTAGTTTGAATATCGGTTGAATGCAAGATACACCTTATCTTGCATCATTCAAGGGAATAAAGGAGTCATGTTGCTGACTTCATAAAAAGCAAGAATTTAATACCTATTATGTATGTACATGTTTTTTTAGTTAGGGCAAAGTATTAGAAGTGAAGCGTGTCTGATATTTTATTTTACTAATTCAGTTAATTACCGAGACATATACAAACTTGTTATCATGTAGATCCGGCATAATAATATTATTTTATTAGAATTGGATAAAAAAATAGCTTAAGTTTAAATGCAAAGCAAGTTGATCTTTAAAAAGTAAGTTTAAAAAGTATACACTTTATTAGATTTTTTAACACAATAGTGTTTATGGTTGCTATTTAATGACGTCACTACCGTTCAACAAAACAATGTAAAATATGTTTAACCTAAATATACTAGCCGTTGTGTAAATAACCTGTAACCAAACATTAATCAGTTGGTATTTAGAACATGTATAAATGTACAGTTCTAGTGTAAATAAGCTTTATTGTCATTTTGGATGAAACTAATACAAGGTCTTGTTGACATCCAAAAGCTGTTTTATTTGTTTTTTTAATTACCCTTCCTTTAATATTAAGACCAATTGAGGCACGATGGCGATTATAATATGTATCTACAAATTTGTATGGAACCCACGGTGCGCGAGTCCGACTCGCCCTATTCCCCTTTTTTTTTTAAATTTGATAGCTAGTACCTACGTTAAATATGTACAGACACCGACTTAAAATAAAAATGTAATTTGATTTCGTTTAAGTATATAAAAGTATTATTTAATTATTTCAGTTAACTTTTTAACTATGTTTAGTTTTTTTTAAATTAGGTACATTTTATTGGGTGTAAAATTTACCTAATAATAATAATGGGTCCTACACATAAGTGGCACACGACGGCAGTATTATAGGCACATACAGGTGGCACAGGGACACGTGCCTAAATGAGATGGGATTGACTCGCTTTCGTTTTATATATGAGTTGTGGACACAAAGATATAGGTACGTTTATGTTTATTATCTATTGGATGGAACATGACTGACCCACTGCGAATGTTAGGTATAAAAGCATCATAGTACGTGAAATATATATTTGAAACCTTCCGTCAGAACCCGTAAATATTTTAGTAGTTGCATCAACTTACAAAACATGCAGGTGTAGAGAGCCGAACCAAATACTTAGTAGAAACTCTGACGGAGACGGACCTACTGATACTCGCAATGTCGAAAAAAAGATAACGTGTGCACTGTGTATCTGTCTATCTGTGGCATCGGAACGAAGGAACCTATTTTGATGCTGGTTTAATGGAAATGTTTCTTAGCTTCATTTATTGAGAGTCGGTTTAGCTGTTTTCAAGATAAATCAACTTTTCATTCCACATATCGCGTGTTTTTGTTAGTGACGGTTTTTGACTGGACAGAACTTATTGCATTTAGATCTCTATCTATTTTCTTTTTTTTTTCTTTTTTTTTATTGTAGATGGTCCCACATTACTTGCAATCTTGTTAACCCCTCCAGATAAGCTCAATAGCTTGCGTTAGGGGTGGGTTCACGTCGGTAGTATAATAGGTAGGATTCGAACCCGCGACCTCACGATTGCGAGACCGATGCCTTAGCCATTGGGTAATTACATACATGAATGGTACCGTTTATTGACGGGTATCGTTGTGTAAAGAACGTAAAATGCGTGTTTTATGAGTCATGAGTTAGACTCTTATCACATTCCGGTTTCAATCCGGTCCGGCGCCGCCTACCTGGCGCAAATTTGTGGCGACCGGACCGGATGGTCGCCGGAACATGTAAAAGGTATCGTACATCGCCATACACTTCGCGTCAGGTACCCGGCCCCGAACCGGATTGTGTGAAAGGACCTTAGACTTTCATTTAACCTTCGCGATACCAGAGTATTTTGTATCTATACATATTAACTAGGTAGGTTTAGTACCTACATAACTATCCTATTATCAGGTATATCCAACGCGATAAGGACTCTACGTACCTATGAGTAGGTACCTACCCAAACTTATCTATAAATTCATAGACGAACGAATATCTAGGTATAGTTATACATAACGGATACCGGTCCTAAACTTGTTGCGCGTGCTATAGGTATCGTTGTAACTATATTATAGGTAGAAAGGACAAGAACATTTTTACAAGAGTAATTTAAACCTGCCTCCCCTATTACAAGTACTCTCTGAAATTGGGGTCGCAACATTCGGTAGCAATTAATATGAACGGATATTGTGTAAACGAGTACCTAGTCGTTTTATAATTAACGTTTTCAATTGATACAGAAACATTTTTGTTATCTACTGGTTTACCACAGCTTCAACTGTTAAGCGCACTAAAAGGTACCTAATTCCTCTTACAGGGGTGGGTGATTGTATTCTATTAACCTTTAGAACTATTTATCTTCTGTAGGTAGGTACATATAGGGTCATTCCTCGATGATGCCTTGATGGGAAAGGTGGCTCGTCAGAGACGAAGGGTTAAATTTTTCCAAGGTAACCCGATACAAAAATATATCTTGCTGGACATGGTTCTTTGTACCTATAATTCTAAGTAACTACAATACAAAGGGAAGCCGAAAGTAATGGTGTTCTAAGGACCCTCCGCCACTATGGCTCGTATTCGAAATCCTTTCCAAAATTGCAGCAATTTTTTTTTTAAATTAAATAAGAAGCACTGACACCACACACCGTATTGCCAGGAGACCGTCATCCTGAACAAATACAAGTTTCGCTTTGTGTGCGATTATATCCGCAACTAGCACGAAAAAAGCTTCAATCTTAGTGACGTGATTATTTACCGTTGTGTAACTTTTTATGGTGTCATTGATTCCGTTCAATTTTTGTTATATCAATACTCTGGTTCATTAACTTCATATTTAGGTGTCAATAATAGCTCTTTGTTATTTAGTATATTTTATAAATAAAAGTCCATATTGAAAAGGATAGATGCCCCGATTTTGTTCGGTATATGTGCCCACAACATTAAAGATAGAGGTATAGGTTAGTTGCCCAGTTAGTAGGAGGTAGAGGTTAGGTGCCCATTTGGTTAGATATATCTTTCGACCATCCAAATTTTGCGGTATTAATAATTTTTTTTTTTTATATTATCCATTTTTTTTCATCATCACGATATTTTGTTTTAAACTATGATCGGTAAACAACAACAAACACTATTGTGTTTGTTGATAACTTGACAGTTTATAACATCCCGACAAAGATTTTATTATTTTATTACGTACACCGTATTTCTACGGTGTACGTAAGTATTTAGTTTTAAAAATTGTATGCCATATCAGCCGTATCAATTATATGGGGCCCCGAACATGCGTAAGCAATTGCAGATTCCACCTCGTCACACACTGACGAGTCAATTGCAAATTTGTGCAAGTAACTCACATTAGTCGTTTGGCCGTTTGTGCGATGTATACACTAGGCCCCCTAACAAATTTTGATACGGGGCCCGTCTAAGTTAAGCTACGCCCCTGGTAAAGTACTTCAGATACCTACTCAGGAATCCCGGCGAAAAGAAAATACGCGTAGATCAGTATTTACCCTCAAGGTGAACTTACATGGGCAAATTTATTGTACAAGCAAGGATTGTTACGTCTTACCACCCCAATATCAGTTAAAAATATTTGGTGGAAGTTATGAACCAATAAGTCAGACGTTTCACGCGAAGTCGCTTCCTGTCGTCTTTGGAGGGGGCAACATAGTCAAGACATAGTTGGCTATGTCTCGACTATGTTGCCCTGATAAATAGAACTTTTATGGATCTTAGGCGAGGGTGGATGGATTCGTTATTCAATTGCGTCAGGGCGAAAAGGGCTTTGTAAAGCAACAATCAAAACAAAGAGGTAGATAGATATAATTTATCTTTGCACGCAACTTCGTCTTCGTCAATTTTTCCCATTTATGTAACATTTTTCTTTTCATTGATGCTCCGCTCCTATTGGCCGTACCGTGATGTTATATAGCCTATAGTCTTCCTCGATAATTAGGCTATCCAAAATCAAAAGAATTTTTCAATTCGAACCAGTCGTTCCTGAGATTATCGCGTTCAACCAAACAAACAAAAACTCTTTAGCTTTATAATATTAGTATACACACACACACACACACACATGAAGTTTGCATTGCTTCCGTGATGAATTTTCATGATGATGATTTTTTTTTAATTTTACCAAGTCTGTTATCTTATTTTCGAGCGTGCCTTAATTTTTTGTTGAATTAGAATGGGCCAGCAGATACTGATCAATAGCACAGCATAATATAATACTATACTATTATATAGTATCAATAGTAAGTAGGTATACCTATATTTTTGACTAAAACATGTTTAGTCTGTGTAAGCATACCTTTATACTGAAGTCTCTAACACCGCCCACGGACAACTCAAGAGGGTAATTGACCCCGCTGTTTATTAATTTACGATCACCTCCATTTTTTATAACGTCTTTATTATATAGGTACAGGTAGCTATTTAGTAGCAAAGGGCAAAGGTTCATGGTTCTACTGAATAGACAATTTTGTAATTAGCTAACCAATTGCCATACGACTACTTCTATCCAAATATACCTAGATAGGGGCGGATCCAGGATTTGATTCTGGGGAGGGGCAAATAGTAGTGCCGTATCTAACATACTTACAACGGGGGCAGGGGGGGGTGTGCATCGCCCGACACCGCCAAGTGTGAGTTGCACGCACAAAGGAGGGGTTTGGTTACCCAAAAAAAACCTTCTAAAACACAAGAGGCAAATGAGCAAACAAATTCAATACAATACAAGAAATCCAGTACACAAAATAACTGTCTGGGGGGCGGCACGTGTTCCGTGCTCACCCCCCCCTCTGGATTCGCCTATGTACCCAGGTACACGTACCTACGTACTACCTAACTACAAGCAGTGGGAGTGTGTCCGACTGCTACTCAAGAGGTTGTGGGTTCGATTCCCACACAAGACACCGCTTTGTGTGATCCACAAATTGTTGTTCTGAGTCTAGGTGTACTTTGTGTCCGTGATTTGTATGTTTGTAAAAAGTCCCCCGCGACACAGGGCTTGTACCCTAATGCGGGAGTTGTCTTTAATTTTTATAAAAAAAAAAAAATCCTATAACTTTAGAACTATTGCACCAAATTGAATAATTATTTTCGTTGTTATTATCTGGTCTTTGTGTACTTTTTTAATGGTACGGAAGAGTGAATAAATTTGGTTCAAGCTACGGCCGTGCGATGCCGCGGGGCGGACAGCTAGTTTCTAATAAAGGAAATATATTCACGCGTTACAATAAAATTCAATATAGAATCTCTATTTCCTAGTTTTCCACAACAGAATGCAGACTGAATACTAATGTAACTGAAAATGCAATATGAATGTGTTGTAGGTACAATAAAACAGATAGAAGCCTTAAAAACTCTGCGCGGTCTGATGCGTTTATTAATCCGTCGAAAGTAGATACTACATGCACAATGTGACTACGCCAGTTTGTAACTTGGATAGGAATATTAGGAATGGTTATACGTTTGTTTTGTTCTTTTTCCTGTTTGCCTTCGAGTTATTAGGTGACTACAACACCTGTTTATTCCCCTTTATTAGTTAAATAGGTACAATTTTACTTACCTACCTATTTATATATTATTCTACGGGTTAAGATCAGTCGGTAGGTACGTAAGCCTGGTGTGTGCCAAGTACCTATTCAAGAAACCATTCTTAAAAATAAATCTAATCTATACTAATATTATAAAGCTGAAGAGTGTGTTTGTTTGTTTGAACGCGATAATCTCAGGAACTACTGGTCCGAATTAAAAAATATATTACTACTTTATAAGCTACGGATCTTATTCGCGTAAATATTTTATTTTAAGGCTAAATACCGTGGTCTCGGGTAGACTGAGTCTACCCGTGACCACGGCCGTTGCAATACGGTCGAAACGTCGGGAAATAAACAAAGGTATTTAGCCGTAAAATAAAATATTTACGCGATTGAGATCGATTGATATAATGTGTACAAATCGCGAAAGTTTACGAACAAATATTTTACTGTTGGATAGTCCATCTATCGAGGAATGCTATAGGCTATATAACATCACGCTATGACCAAACGGAGCGGAGCAGCAATGAAAAATGTTGCAAAAACGGGGAAAAATGACGCAGACGAAGTTGTGCGGGTCAGCTAGTAACTGATATAACGAGATAGGTTAAACATAAAATTTGTCTAAACAGATTAGAACTGCGGTGACAATTCAATTGAGCTTGATTTCATCTCTGGTTACCAAAACTAATTTCTGAGAGTTATCACGAGCGAAGCCCACGGTAGATGACATTTATTTTTAAACTAGCTGTCCCGCGCAACTTCGTATGCGTAAATTTTCCCCGTTTTTGCAACATTTCTCGTCGCTACTCCGCTCCTATTAGTCGTAGCGTGATGTTATATAGCCTTTAGCCTTCCTCGATAAATGGGCTATCCAACAAAAAAAGATTTTTTAAATCGGACCAGTAGTTCCTGAGATTAGCGCGTTTAAACAAACAAACAAACAAACTCTGCCGCTTTATAATATTAGTATAGACTATGTGCCTACTTATTGCTTGATATCTACTCTTTGCTCTCATTAACTGTATCTATGTTGAACCTCGTAGATTAATGGATAAAAAAAGTTTGGTATTTCCCGTTTAGCCATTTGAATCTACCAATTTTTTTTGATCATTGAGACAAAAAATACAGAATAATAGTATAAAGAAAACGTACCTATTGCAATTACCTACTTATGAACCTATATCTAAAATAAAAAAAAAACGGGCAAAAGCATGTCGGACCATGCTCAGAGTAGGGTTCCGCAGCCTTGAATAATTGCATCAGCAGAAGAGCGTATGTTCATGGCACTTACGCCCTTTTGTTGAGAAACGCAGTTCTTCGGCCATAAGTCGATGACGGTTTATCCGATCATGTCCGAAATAATTTTAGTTTAAAGTATCTATCAAGCGCTACCTTTGTGATTTTTTTCTATATTTTTGGTCATATGGTTCAAAAGATAAGGGGCGGGGGTGGGGGGGGTCTTAATTATGCATCTTTCGGGGCGATTATTTACAATATTAATCAAAAAAGTTTATTAGAAACTTCAAAATGTTATTGAAAAACCTGTCAAAAACGTTGATATTTGCTGAAAACAAATTTTCAGCTTCTGTTACATGTATACAGTGCCCCCAAAAATATTTTTTTTTATTATTTAGCTATTAAACTAAGTAGCGGCTACTACAAGACACCTTTCACAAATTTCATCAATATTCATTGAGTAGTCTTTGAGTAAAATGCCTGTGACCCGACGACGGACGCACAGACGGACATGACGAAACTATAACGGTTCCGTTTTTGCCATTTTGGCTACGGAACCCTAAAAATGTTTCTGTTTCACAGTTGAGTCTAATCACCAATAGACAATGCCTATAATATCGCAATTTATCCCTAACGTAATTTATCATTAATCAACCCGAACCTAAACTTTGATGTTAATAAAACATTCAGTTAGACCCACTGTCTATTTATAGAACCTGTATCGGTGTGGGTAGTTCTTTGGTATAACATTTTATTCATATTGAGTGAACAAAAAGCTTCGCTCTTCCATGTGACTGCGAGGCTTATGGGTATCTATTTATATTAAAATAAAATAAAAAAATGTTGCGTGTTGTAACAAAAACATTGCTATTACGATACCATTTAGAAATAACTACCTACCTATATTAAAACTTTGTGCAGAAGAAGAGAGGAAAATTTACCAATGATAGATAAATAACTCGTAAATTACAGCAGTATGTTATAGAACCAACATGGGACGACCCAGCCGTGTTATCGTAATAACGTCATTTACATGCAGGGCAACTACTCGCGATAAGTTTGCGTGGGTGAACTGTACCCGACTTTGTTTAGTGTTTGCTCCTCTAAATATTAGTTCTACAAAAGTACATAGTTCCAACTCCCTATAACCAATATCGTTACGTAATATCCGATTAATTTGCGACTGGAAGCATTCACACGACAGCTTTATCATTTATCGCATCCATCGCATCAAACTTAATTGTGGTGTGTTTGAAGTGGTTCAAGTGTAGAATCTCCTGGTGTCCAGCTAATATCGCGTTATCTAATGATGATTGGTGTCTAACATCGTCGGTGCGCCGTTATGTAGGCGGCGAAGTGGCAGCACGTGAATGGACGGGCGCAGGATCGATAGAGCTGAGTGCGCAGGCCCGTTCCGCCGGTACACAGCTGGCGGCTTCGCAACCGCTGCCGAGTCGTCTCTATCAACCTGTGCTTCAGTGACCACAGTGAGGGAGCTAAGTGTATCAGCTGTATCTCGAAAATGTTCCAGTATTATCGGCGGCTCTAAACGGTGCGTAGAACAATCATTATACCTACCTTGTACTCTTCACAAATTTCGTGTCTGTATTTCGACTACTCGTCGCCATAACTGCATATTAACTGGAAACCTGTTACACGACACCTCATAACAATTCATTAGTACTGTGAATGTTTGTTTATAAACTAAAGGCTGGGCTGAAACCTCGAGTGAGTTCTAGAATAAGTTTTATTTTTATTGAATGTTCTATTTTAGGTAGCTTCATCGATTCAGTCGCGATAACTGAAAAGTACCTACTTGGTCTGTGGTGCGAGGGCATTCTATCGTGCCGTAAATTAATTGGGCACGTGATGTATTTATCGGGGATAACCGCAAATGACTCTAATAACAGTAAAAAATAGTTTATGTTCAATAAATTAGGAGTTCAGGTTATAAAAATGGCATCAAGATACAGTTAGCGTAGGAGGCAAAGGGCATGAGCTCCTACGTCACTGAATTCGACATAACAAACTATAGAACGTACGGTTTTCCACGATTTTCGCTTCTATTCCAATGTGATTGCGGTTCAAAACAAATTGACGTTTTTAGAATTCGACTTCACAGGCTAAAATCGACTCGGGGCCTGTGGTGGTAAACATTGAATATATTGAAGTAGGTTCGACGTTTATTTTACTAATATCTACACTCTAGTTGTTAAACTGCTACGAGATAAGAGGCGTGTTGAAACGATATAAAAGAGATTGCCAGAGGCTCATATTTGATTTAGAAGATTTTTTTTATAATCAAATAAACATTTCTTTTACAAACAAAGCAAATGTAATTTACCGCAACCTCATTTGCAGAGCGTGGGAGGAATACAACCTTTTATCTTCCTAATTAAGTAAAGTGTAGTTTAATGGACTCTTAGAGAAACAGAACAGACTTCAAATGCAATAAACTTTGTTGCAAAATATTTTATTAAGATTCCAAGAAAAAAATAAATAGGTTGTGAAACCCATTTACAAAAAACAACTGAATTTTCTGAGAGCTTTCTTTTCCAGAAGAATGAACCGAATGAGGCTATTTTAAGATAAATATCCGAAATTATTCGTTTGGGAATATCAACAAATTATGTGTTCGCTTTTGGCATACGATATGAAAAGATAATTTGGGTTCGTCCAACCAAAAGTTTCTATATATTTGTTCAGGTAAGCTTATAAACCTACCTATATTTATTTGGGTCAGTGTAACTTGTGTGATTAATGATCTTGTACCTACCCACAATGTTAATAGGTACAAATGTTGTGAATGCTGACGTTTAATATTTTGGACAATAAGAAGCAATAAACGACTGGGTGTTTAAGTTACAGATTTTACAGAGAATTAAATATTAGAACAGTTTTTGAAATCTTGACTTTGAAGTATAGGTTTGTCTATTGTTACATTTAAAAACCGACAAGAAATTCAAGTAGGTACCTATATGTCCGAGTATAAACCATAGTAGACTAGCAATGACAAAGGTATTAGATAGGTAGATACTTACAAGACCTATTGGTATCTTCAACAGTAAACTAAATTAGCAATATTAATAACTAGCTGACCCGTGCAACTCGTATGCGTAAATTTTACCCGTTTTTGTATCATTTTTCATTACTGCTCCGCTCCTAATAATCGTAGCGCGATGTTAAAGAGCCTATAGCCTAAGAGGCTACCCAACAGATAAATAATTTTTTAATTCGGACCCGTAGTTCCTGAGATTGCCGCGTTCAAACTAACAAACAAACTCTTCAGCTTTATATTATTAAGTATAGATAACGTATTTAAAAGTCGTATTTGCTGTTGTAGTAGGTAGCTGTGGTAATGTAGCTCCCAAATGAATGAGTGAAACCAATTTTGATAAGATCGTTTATTACAGACTTGCTTAATCAGGGTGGTTCTTGTTCTTAGCTTTGTTTGATGAATGTCCGTTCAGTCGTTTTGAAGACTATTAACTTTCTCAAGTCGTTTTTTTTTTTTTAATTAATATATGTATCATACAACTGCGCCGTACATCAGAGAGCTAAAGTAAAATGATCGTGTTTAAAGGTTTATAACCGGCATCTAAGTGGAAACCGCAGGCTAAACTTAAAGATAAGTAACTAAAATTAAAGTTTTGGTTTAATTGTTATCTTTCAGCGACTACACCGCGCTACGCCAGGTTTTCCCTGGGTCTTAGACTAGTTACCGTCGGACCCTATTAACCATCCGAGTAGTAATGACGTTCTCTTAATCGATTTCAGTCCCAGAAGTCAAAACCTACTTACATATATACACGCGTCAACACGTGAGGCTAGGAACAAGAGACAAACAGCTTATCGTCCTCTGTAAGGCACGTAATGGTGTGATATTCTAGAACACAGTCTTTCATCTATTTACCTATATATACTGGGTGGCGCAAAAGTAGTGGCACTAAAGAAAATACTTTTTTTTTTTTTATATGACATTTTATGTCATTCTGTTGTTGAAAATTGTGTAGTGAACAAATGTAAAATACACTGAAAATAAACATGGACCGTTTTACTCCCCAAGAACGTGGAATAATTGTGTCAATGTTCTTACGGAATAATTCATCAGTGATAAGAACACAACGTGAATTTCGTCGACGATTTCCCCACCGTCCGGCACCGATTGGTCGCACAATTCGACGCTTTGCCACACGCCTTGAAGCAACTGGCTCAACATTGGATAGACCTAAGTCTGGGAGACCAAGAACAGGCCGTTCAGCTGAAAATATCGATGCTGTGCGCGAAGATGTGGAAGAGTGTCCAGAAACATCAACGAGGCGACGTGCCACGCAATTGGGCATTTCCAGACGGACCCTGCAGCGTATTTTGGTGAAAGACTTAAAGATGTTCCCGTATAAAACTCAAATGACTCATCAGCTGCTGCCTGCTGACCACCGAGCTCGTCTAGATTACTGCCAGCGCGTCATAAACCTCAACCTTGAAGAGGATGATTTTCCTTCAAAATTGGTTATGAGTGACGAAGCGCATTTCCATCTCTCAGGGCATGTCAATAAGCAGAATACTCGGTTCTGGGGCACTGATAATCCGCGCATTATTCAAGAAACACCTCTACACCCACTAAAAGTTACTGTATGGTGTGGCATCTGTGTTGACAGAGTGATCGGACCCTATTTTTTCGAAGACGCTGGAGGCAATGCGATAACTGTCACTGGAGAACGCTACAGAACCATGTTACGTGAGTTTTTGATACCCAGTTTGGACGAATTGGGGCTGGAGCACATCTGGTTTCAACAAGACGGCGCTACGGCACACACAGCGCGCGACACTATGGACTTAGTGAGGGACGCTTTTCCAGGCCGAGTTATCTCTCGTTTTGGCGATTTGCCTTGGCCTGCAAGATCACCCGATCTGACCAGTCCAGACTTCTTTCTTTGGGGTTTTTTGAAATCTCGGGTGTATGTGAACAAGCCACAGACTCTCGCAGCTCTAAAAGAAAACATTCGTCAAGAAATAACGAACATATCGCAGGAAGTGTTACGGCAAGTTATGCAAAATGTCATAAATAGGGCTCAAATGTGTATCAACACTGGAGGTCACCATTTAAAAGACATCATCTTTAAATCCTAATGGTACGAAATTTAATGGCACAAATATACATTTAAAAAAATCTAAATCTAGTTTTCTAATTTAGAAAAAATGTTATAGCTGAACCAAATAGGGTCTTTACTTTTGCGCCACCCAGTATATATATATATATATACTCGTATATATACATATATATTATAATAGTAGTAGTGTCGTCTGCATCCTACACAGGCGCAGATCTAGAACTTTGTTGGGGGGGGGGGCAATATGTTACCCAACCGACCAAGTTTGAGTCGCTTGCACGGCAGTGGAGGGATGTATTTGATACAACATCGGTAGTGTCAAAATTCCCTAAAAAAGGTCTTTCAGTGAAGTGGGGGGGGGGGGGGCAATAACCCCTGTTGCCCCCCCTTGGATCTGCGCCTGATCCCACACCCTAATCAGATAACGATTAGGGTATTAAAACAACATGGCTTGTATTGAGTGTATTGACATTTTCTGTAGTATAGGTACAATACATATTATATTGGTGTTCGCAAACAATGGCGGTTTGTACGTAATCACTTGATGGTGCATAAATGGAACATAATGGAGCTTCCACTCATCAGTGGCGTAGCTACCTTGGCACCCAGTGCGGAAGTTGGTGGTATCACCCCATCGAAAGTTAAAAGCAATAAATGTTAAATGATAAACATCATGGGATCATGTAATACCTATTTATTTCAAATATTGAACAAATAACAAAACACAATAAAAAGTAATATGAAGAAATATCTTACAATTAAAATCTCTTCTTTCTAGTTCTTACAGCTGCAAATCTATTTTTTTTTACTTTTAACTAAATAATTTTATCAACCGACTTAAAACGGGAGGAAGTTTTCAATTCGTCACACTATTTGTTTTTTTTGGACCGTGGACCGCAGATTAGATAAAAAGTCTAAATGGCTTAATTTCATCAATAATTTTATTTACTATCGAATATTAACTACGGAAGTCTCGGGTTCGATTCTTGGGTCTGGACTTCAAATTTTTCTATCTTTCAAAAATGCAATTATTGTATTTGTAAAAAAAATTGTATAATACAATTTTTTTTACAAATACAATAACCCGTTTTGCACGAAACTTCCTGGTAATGCTAAAAGTACTTCATTCTTCACTTTTTAACTATTATTATATTTTTTACTTAGTGCTTTTGAGGAAATTCCCGGACAAGATAGCTGTACTAGCGGTTATTTTTTTCTTAATGTTTGTATTTTGTTCTTGAAGTTGAGTCACCGGGTGTCATCCCAAAAAGAGTGACACCCGGAGCGGACCGCCCCCGCAGCCCCCCCTTAGCTACGTCCCTGCTACTGACATCAAGATGTGCGCATTATCCTAATTGAATATTCATCGCGGGATTACAGTGAGTTGTAGTCTATCTATGTTTTACATTACAAACTTATGTAGCTAATTAAAAATATACAGTGTGCAGAAACGGAGTTTATTTCTGCAGCAATGACAATGGCTTAAGGATTAGAGTACATCCCAGTTCTTATCTTTTAACTTATTGTGAAATTATAGAAATTAAATTAGACAGATGTTCTAAGCCTACATTCAGATGACGAGCGCATAATAACAATTTCATATTTAACGCGAATCATGTGAACGCTTGGAACTGGCTTGGAACAATATGGAAGAATGTAGATTGTCATCTGTACATA
Source organism: Herminia tarsipennalis (assembly GCA_945859575.2). Taxonomy (NCBI): domain Eukaryota; kingdom Metazoa; phylum Arthropoda; class Insecta; order Lepidoptera; family Erebidae; genus Herminia; species Herminia tarsipennalis. The sequence goes on from OX243840.2 coordinate 17,947,602, forward strand.
AGCTTATTATTAAAATAAATCAATTACCAAAATTTAAGCCTATTTTGTGACACCTTTGTAATAACACTAAGACGTAGTTTTGATAACGAATCATTTCTAGTGTCGGTCGCGTGACCAATAAAAAGATCAGATCGGCTTGCTCTCACTAGTACCACACCACCATTGGAGTAGCTACTAATTGTCACCTAAGTGGTATCAAAGCTACGTGTTGTCACCTAGGTGGTATAAAAAACCCAGACCATTTGGCCGAGTAATGTCGGTGACATATGGACCTATTTATTCTCATTATCGTAAATCGAGAAAATAATAATCGCGCGTTGAGATTTCGGGCTAGGCCTTATTGGAGCACTATAAATTCCTCTCAGGGCCCTGACATTGGAAAGGACTGTGGCGATCCTCGGAAAGGGACAGGATTTTTTTTATTTACAATAATGTCTGACTGAATGTGTGACTATGTCCACAAATGCTAGGACTCCAGCGTCTCCAGCAAAGTTATCTAAGCAACACATTGTAACTAGCGATCTCTGCGAGTTTGGATATTGGCAATCCGAATCATATCTTCTCTTATTCAAGGAATAACTGTGCTGCGTTCCTAGAATCCCTGATTTCCCTTTACATTCCTCCTCCTTCATCTGTGCCTACTCTATTAGCTTGTCAAAATTTTGATATTTATATAACTATGTATATCTTTATTTATTGAAAGTAATAATGTCCGCATCTATTTTTTGCTATTTATTAAACTAGTCTACAAATTAAAATTGTAAAATTGCCAATACTTGATGATGCCATGAAATAGTTGCTTTTGTTTAATTCGGCACCAACTTCAAAATGTTAATGTGTTGTTGTTATTCTAGGTAGATATTATTTTTTACTTTTTAGTTGCCTTGTATTTATTTTTGAAGTCGGTAAATATTTTTTTGTAAAAAAGAGTTTTATGGTTTGATCCATTTCCCTTCCCTACTCGCTTCCAAAATTTACTTATGTTTCTATTGATTCTCTACCTTTTAAAATGGCAATACGTTAGCCGCGTCATGCCAAAAAACCGTGTCATGTTTACATGGGTTGTGGTGCCTCCCATAAAAATATCCCTTAAGCTAGAAGTAAATTATTTTGGCATAATTTCTAAACGTACGCCTATGTTGTCTTGAAAGCACTTCATATCCAATCATAGACATAGGCCTCTCTTATTTTTCGACACTGTCTGTTCTATTTTCTGTCTCCCACATCCAGTCCCTCCCAGCGACCTTTTTTTAGGTCGTCGGTCCACCTGGCTGGGCGTCCTACATTAAATTGCATTATTGTGGTCCATTCCTTTAGATCCTATATACATCACAATTAATAAAGTTACCAGTAATATACCTACTTTTTAATTCGGCTAATGACATCGAAGTAGGTAACCATTACACCTATCATAAATTTCTACATGAATGGAGCTGTGCGTGTAACTTATGCAATGTACTTTTTCTTTGTATGTTTTATGTCCGTGATTTCAATGTTTAATAAGCCCCTTGCGAATCATTAGTGGGGTGTGTCCTCCATACAACATAGAATTATTATTTAACAGTATTTTGAAGGTACCGTGTACCTATATACCTACTTTTTGTTTGTCATTAAAATGCTGTTTTTGTGTGAAATGCTGTACTTCATATTTTTGGTGTTTAATGTGTTAGACACCAAAAATATTAAGTACCTATCATAATACTTTATATTTAATCATTCGTTACAAGTACTTTGGCCAATATTTAAGCACATATGTATAGCAGGAGCATCTACTTACAACAAAGGTAAATTGTTGTAAGTAGATGCTCCTACTATATTGTACCCGCTAAGGCTGATTTTGCTTTTTGACATGTTTCAACTTTTTGATAATACAATTTGCATCAGTCCTTTAACATGGTGTATAGTATATTAGTCGCAGCCTTACCCCCATATCAAGTTTATAAACATTCAAACATTGTAAAATTGGCAATTTGAAAAGAGTGGCCGCGAGTTTTTATTGCTAGGTTCTTTTCTCCGGCTTTACCTATTGTTTGCGAACTTGGCATTACATGTACATGTAGAATCCCGACGTATCACAAGAGTTGTTTTGCATCCTAAGTGAATAAAGAATTTTGAATTTGAATAAGATAAAATTATTTTCAAATACCGGTTTCTGAATTAAAATCGCTAGATATTATTCACAACTGCAAATAAAATGTGAAAGTATAGGTACTACTTCTTTATATATTCTGAGCTAACCGCTTGATCTGATTCGATACTATTTATTATTAAGATAGGTAACTTAAAACCTGGGGAAATTGCTATATGTTTTATAAAATAAATAAAGCTAAGCTGTTACGCTTAATAAATTAAGCTGATAAAAGTAGAATGAAGTCTCTAGAAGTCAACATAATTGATACAATAAAGTAATCTAAATACTGCAGTCAACCATATCGCTTATACGATGTGAATCTACATGATCACACATTTTCATATCAATGCTTTTTTCCACACGTGCCAAAAGTATGTTTGGTGAAATATTCACGCGAATATGCCTTTTTGCTGAGTTCGTATTATTGGATAAAATAAAGATTTCACGATCGTGTCGGCTCGGTTGGACCACGTGTAACCTTTCATAATACAATTGAATTTATTTAATTCTATCCATTAGGTCGTTTGTTGCCTTGGGATACGTTTATACAACGTGTAGGTAATTACACTCAGACATCAATTGATTTCAACTGCTGCGCAGTAATTTTGTATGAGTTAAGTATTTACCTACTAATGGTTTATTAGTACTTACCTAAGTAATATAAGATAATACCTAGGTAATAAATATAAGTATTTACCTAATAATAATAAAAACGAAACACATTAATATGATTATTGTGTTTATCGATTTTTGTTTTCATTCTATTGTAGAAAATGGTACTATTTAAGTAGGTACGATTTAAAATTTAGACAGTTTATTGAAAAATAAGGAAAATCGGTTAAGTGCATTTATTTTGCTCTTGTGCGAAAAAATAAAATAGTGATTTTGTTTATAAAAATAACATGTATTCAAGAGTCTCATTGACTTGAGTTTTTAGGGTTCCGTAGCCAAAATGGCAATAAACGGAACCCTTATAGTCTCGTCATGTCCGTCTGTCCGTCAGGCATTTTACTCAGAGACTTCTCAATGAATATTGATGAAATTTAGTTACTTAGTTTGATAGCTAAATAATAAAAATAATTATTTTTAGGGGCACTCCTTACATGTAACGTAACCTGATTGTTTGTTTCGGCTAACATCAACGTGTGGCACATCAATCGATAGGTATTTTAAAAACATTTTAAGGTTTTTAATAAACTTTATTGATTCAGTAAATATTTTTGAAAATAATCGCTCCGAAAGCTGCATAAATTTGGCCCCCTCTTAACGTCATTTAGATTCATCTCGATGACTCGAGTGTTACTGGGTACATAAAATTGTAAAAAAAATCTAAACCTGCAAAAACAAGATACGCTTCAAATTTAATATCATGCAGTCGGAGGCACGATGTTAAGTTCAACAGAATGCCTCCGACTGCATGATGTATTTTTTATTTCATACCACCGCTAAATTAATCTATTTTTGCGCTGGTAACCTTAGTTCTTAGAACAAATATCTACTTATACTACAATAATGCAAACCATAATCATAAAGCAGAAACAAAACCCCAAAACTCGATCCAAGAAATCCCTTTTGATTGTCTCAATGAGCTCATAGCGAGCTATGAACTCATAACACTTATTTTGCACTTGGGCAAGCAGATACTTATATATAAATGTTACTAGTAGACGTTCCCACTCAATATATCGTATGCACTTAGGGTTGCCATCCGTTCGTGGTTTCCCGGATTTATCCCAGTTTACAGGTCCGGATCTAGGGGGGACAAACCGGGCAACGGCCCTGGGTCCCATGTCTGAGTAGCACGTCAAAAGTATATCATCGGTCGTCGGGGCGTCAAATGGAGTGAAATTAGCCCAAAAAAAACCTCGCTTCGAAAAAAACCTAGATCCGGCCCTGAGGCAGCGTCTGGACGGTGTCTCATTTGTATTCCCTGTATTATAAAATTCAAGCCAATGGGCATGAGTAAGTTTATAAAAAAAGTGTAAACATGTCCGGTTTCTGAGCCCAAAACTCCGGGTTTTTATGCTTCTTGTCCTGGTTGCCAAATTTTAGAGATGGCAACCCTATATGCACTTAGCGTTTCTCGCCAGTTCTGTGTGTGTTATATGAGAGTTCTTATCGAGGTTCTCAATCCGCGTGACAAACATACCGGAGTAGGTAGGAATATTGATTTATTCCGACGTTATTGGTGAAACTTTGAATATGTAACTGTAATTTATTACATATTTTTTGTGAGAGAAATACTAAAAAGTTTATGTTTATTTGGGATCTAGTCTTTGAAGCGGAGCAGGGAGGCAGGGAGTGTTAAAGAGGACCTTCAAGAAGTCTTTGAACCACTGACTTTAGTCACAACTTTGCCTTTGTGAATCTTATGCTCGTATGTAGGTGGTAGTAATAGTACTTACTACTACGTACCGTCGTTTGATTGTGTTGATTTAAAATAAAATCCAGGAACTTTGGTGCTCATGCTCCTATCGACTATGAGAGAAATACCAACAAATGGCGTTTAAATATATAATACGTAAGTAGGTTTTAAATTCTACTTACTTTTACCTTTATTAAATTAACTATAAACTTCATAAAACTAACGCCGGTAACATTATCTTTTGTCATAATTAGTGCAGCACTAATGGGAATTCTAGTGCCACTCGTCTTACAGCTACGAATATGCTACGAGTGCTACAACACGTAGCGCTTTCTCTCTATAAGTTCTAGGTAACTTTGATATCACCTAGTTGTAATAACTAAAGTTCTACCTGAAGGAATAATGTGGTTGTTCGCTTGTGATTACTTTTGTAAAACAATGTAGACAATCGGTGATACCAACAGACGTTTCGATCGTTCGCCGCTACGAACAGACGCTTGCGTAGGCTTCAGTAGCTACGCGACGTAGCTGTATGCCGCTTAAATATTACATTTAAAGAAATGTCCGGTGCATTACTCACGAAAAATGTATTCATTTACAATAAAATTCTACTACCTACATGAGAAAATAAAGCTTTTTGTTAGGCTTTACGGCTAAAATGCGGGATACTGTATGTAGGTAGCGTAAAATCTGGGATAGGACGTGGGCTATTTTTATCGTCAGAAGGGGCATCCACGTGGCGTGGGTGGCACCGTTGACAAATGTTAAATATTATTTTGTATCAAATATTCGTACCTACGATACTCGAGGGTATTATGAGGTGATTTATTCTTAGCTTGAGCTTTACGAGTCGGTTTTACCTATGAACTTATATAAGCCTATTTTTGTACATAAGATCCATGTTTAAATTCGGCTAAGTTGTGTAACTTTGATATTCTTATGCTAATGTTTATTATCCCTCGATTGATCTTTGTATCTGCCTGTTTTTAGAATGTTATGAGATGAATAATGGTGTACTGATATAAATACATTATATAAGTACACTATTTGTACTTATATAATGTTAAAGGACAATAGTCAGACGCTTACTGAAAAAATGTAAATTACAAGAATAATTAATAATATATAATGACTGGCCTGTTGGTCTAGTGGTTAGTGACCCTGACTGCTAAGCCGGAGGTCGTGGGTTCGACCCAGGATAAAACTTTGTGTGATGAGCATGATGGTTTATTCTGTGTCTGGGTGTAATTTATCTATAATATGTATGTATTTAGAAATATATAAGTATGTTTTTCAGTTATTTGGCTGCCATAGTACAGTCAGCATCATATAGATAGCAGCTGTTAAAATCCGCAAAAATGTCTCAACAATAAGAATTGAAATTTATTTCAGCAAACAATTTGTCATTTTTATTAAAGCAGCTAAAGTGCCAAAAGTAACTCAGCAGCCACTGCTAAATTATTTAAGCATTCAGTTATATAATTTGTTCTCCACATCCAATCATTCATAAATATCGCCGCCTCCAATAGTAGCAATATCTACGCAGTCATGGTGTTCAAAAGTCGACATTTTGGAAAAAAGAAAGTTTATTGATTGTTGATTGTTTTTTATTGCGGGACTCTATGTGCGTGTAGCTAAAACATTCTCTACACGCTCCCATAACGCCGATCACGAGTACAGTGCGTGAATTTAAAACAAACAGTATGAAATCCGATGACGAGTCCCACTCGTGATCGGCGTCTTGGATTAAATAAACTATGCGAAGCTGAACTCGTGATCGGCTGTCAAAGTGTTAAAAGAAAGAAGACAGTTAAAGAATAAACTGTTTATTATTGTTTAAAGAATAACTAAAATGCTACACTTACTGCTTGAAAACGAACGGAAAGAAAACCTACATGCTAAAATAGTCTTTTAAATCTTAAATTATCAATGAGCAATAACTTAGAAATTAAAAACGAGTGTAACCCCCATCAGCATTTATAACGTCTAGAAGACGTTGTCTCATAGAGCGGACACAATTAAAAGAGAAATTACTAGATCGCAGAGTCTCCCAGTTGTCAAAAACGTGACGTCTCAAGTTGTCTGTGGTTCGAGCTTGTTGGCTGTCCCAGTTCTGAATCATTTTACCCCACACATTTTCAATGGGGTTCAAGTCCGGACTTTTAGGCGGCAAATTGATTAAATTCAGCTCCGAATTTTGAGAAATATAATTTTGTACTACCCTTGAATTATGAATAGAACATCCATCTTGCACGAAGGTAATTACACTGTTTGGATAAAAAATTTGAGCGGTGGGCAACAGCACTTCATCTAGAATTTCTTTATAACCTAGTCCGTTCAATCGACCGCCTATCTCAACTAATTCTCCAGGTCCAGCTTTTGACATCCAGCCCCAAAATCCAAGAGAAATCCTACCGCTTCTATTATTTGGCAAAATATTAGGTTCTTCATAACGAGTGTTATTCAACCGCCATAAAGAAAGCCTTCCGTGAGCCGAAGAAGTGAAGACTTTTTCGTCAACGAAAACCACATTTTCAAAGTTGTAATTTAGGTATGTCCGAGCAAATTCTAGCCTCATGGCTTTGTGTCTAGCCGTCAACATAGGTTTTTTGGCCGGTACACGGTGATGATAACCAGCTTCTTTTAATCGACGGCGTATGGTAGATTGTGAGACATTATGGATTATTGATAGTTCGGAGGTGTTCACAAATCTATCTTCACGCGCCTGCTGAACAATACGTCTATCTTGAGCAGCACTACTTGTTCGGGGTCTACCTGTGGTAACGTGACGTGTTACATCTCCCTCAGTAGACCATCTATTGATCCACAGGTAAACAGTGTTCCACTGTAAGCAAAGAATAAATAATTGATAAAAATGTTAAAATAAGATTGGTTCAATGAATATAATAATTTTTTTATACGGGATTCGATACGTATATTTCCAATGTCTAATGTGGTAAAACAGTTTTTTACTTACATCAATACCAAGTTCATTGGCGATGTCCGTGACCGAGACGCTTTCACGGTGAAGATTTACAATCCTGTGTCTGGTCTGAATATCTAAATGATAATTCATTTTTTTATAGAATTTTGTAATAAATGATGCTTCAATCAAGATGTACTTAAATGTCAATAGATAAATTTTGTGACGTATAGAAGAAAACATTTGCATTTTGATCTTTGATAACCTTCTCTAACATTAAAGAGTTTTGTTATCACCGTACGTCATGTCAAATGACATAATTTTGAACACTATGACTGCGTAGATATTGCTACTATTGGAGGCGGCGATATTTATGAATGATTGGATGTGGAGAACAAATTATATAACTGAATGCTTAAATAATTTAGCAGTGGCTGCTGAGTTACTTTTGGCACTTTAGCTGCTTCAATAAAAATGACAAATTGTTTGCTGAAATAAATTTCAATTCTTATTGTTGAGACATTTTTGCGGATTTTAACAGCTGCTATCTATATGATGCTGACTGTACAAGCTCTGCTTGGTTTGGGATCAGATGACCATGTGTGAATTATCCAAAGATATTTATATTTATTTATTTATATAGTAACAAAAAAATAGAGTTATAGTGCACAAATTTAGGTTATGGATCGCTGGTGCCTGACGTAGGTATAATATTACCTGCATCACAGGTCACCAGGCCTCCAATCAGAACACAGGAATACAATTACAATAGTTATAGACTAAACGTTTGGGTATAGCAAGGAAACAAGATTACAAGCAAGGGTGAGCTAGTGACTAAATTACTACAAGTCTTAATATCTACAGTTTCCTTTAAAGCAAGCTGAAAATAAAAACAAAAATATCTTGGGACAACTCACACGATGCTATCTGATCCCAAACTAAGCAGAGCTTGTACTATGGAAACCAGACAACTACACTAAATATTTCTAAATATTATAGATAAACAACACCCAGACACAGAATATACCATCGTGCTCATCACACATTTGTTTTATCCTGGGTGGGAATCGAACCCACGACCTCTTACATAGCAGTCGGACACACTCTCACCGCACCATAGAGGCTTCCACATAACACCAATAGTACGTATATTTCTGTGCGATAGGTACAGATTTACTAGATGTAAGACATGGTTAATTAACCAATTCAGTTAATTACTAAACACACCCAACCGCCAACCTACACCTGTCAAATGCACGCAACATCCACGCCTCTATTAAATATAGCAGCATTCAGCCTCTGACTGCCATTCATTCAAGCCTTGTAATTATATTGTGAACGGTTTTAAAGGTGTAATTTGTTTTATATAGCATTTTTTTACTATCCCACCTTTCCTTAACTGACTGTTGATGAATGATGGTATTATTTTCATGAGTATTTCTTTGACACGCACTGTAGACATAATATCCTCTCCTAATCTCCTACTATAATGTACCCACTAAGGCTGATTTTGGTTTATCTCATGTTTCAACTTTGTATAGCATATTAGTCGTAGCACCTTTCCCCCATATCAAGTTTATACATATTCAACCATTGTAAAGTTGGCAATTTGAAAAGAGTGGCCACGAGTTTTTATTGCTAGGTTCTTTTCTCCGGCTTTATCTATTGTTTGCGAACTTGACATTACATGTGCATGTAGAATCCCGATGTATCACAAGAGTTGTTTTGCATCCTAAGTGAATAAATAATTTTGAATTTTGAATATAATTAGGAATTATAAACTGAAAATAAAAAGAGTTAAATTTTGTGAGTTTGTGATGTTGGAAAGTTTGTGACGATGTAGGGGTTAATCTCTGGATTTACTAACTTGATTTTAAAAATGACTTTACCTATAGAAAACCACGTTATTTGTGAGTATTAAAGGTTATGTAACATCACGCTACGACCAAAAAGAGTGGATCATCAATGAAAAATGTTGCAAAAACGGGGAAAAATGCTCTTTCTTCTGTTCTAAGATTTAAACAATCAACCATTTTCTTGATTACAATGTGAAAATAAATAAAATAAATTCGAACAATATACAAGTAAGTTTCTCTGCCACGGTATTACATTCGTAATTAATCTTCTTTTTCGCCGTTATGAGTTGTAGCAAATATTAAACTCTGGAATGCAAAAATACAACACAGCAGGTAGCCTGGCGACTGGTATTATCAAATAATAAGCCAGTCATTCAACTCTACAATGGTAGCATATTTAACCTTTGAAGTAATACCTATTCCTTAGAGGCTTAATATAAAGTTTTCAAGCTTATTAAGTTAACTGACATACGGCAATAGCTACACCTACGCACGACCTAAGTAGGTAGGTACACCCACGGTACAACGTCAGAGGTAAAAGGAACATTGAAATAGAAAATTCAATAGCAATGTTACTAAAAGGCTTTGTGAAAAGCTTATAAGAGTATTACAATGTGCAGTCTTTTATAGGTATACTTCTATTTTGTTGACCTGAAAATACTATGGTGCAGTTTTATAGTCGGATATTGTAAGCATCCCATAAAACCTTTTTAGTGTTGTGTGTCATAAATAGCAACATTGTTTATTGTATGTAAGAGGGTACGTTGACGACAGTTGGGCTGTTTCAATTATGACTCCCATGGATTTAATAAATATTTAACTTCGTTAACTACGTTAAAAAATATAAAATGATATGTACGACCTTAAATATACTACCTTATTAACCGGTTAACCGTATTGCAACGGCCGTGGTCACGGATAGACTCTACCCGTGACTACGACCGTTCCAATACGATCAAAAAAAAAAAAAAAAAAAAAAAAAAAAAAAAAAAAAAAAAAAAAAAAAAAAAAAAAACGTCGGACAATAAACAAGGTATTTTTACGCGTAGGTTCTCTACGCTATTCTCGAAACATCGCTCTTATCAGATAGGACTAAACCCAAGCCTTAACTTAATGTTCTAGTACAACTTATTAATAGTTTGATATAATAAATTTCTGTCTTAAGTTTTCAATCCAATCTTTTTCTACAGTCGATCAAAGCTCATGTCAAATTTATCTTGTGCGTGTTTCATTTTGGGGATTATATTTATCTTAAAATAAAGTTTTGAAAGTTTGTCTTGGAAATTCCATTACGCCCTAAATATAATTTAGGGGGAGGGCCGAATATGACGCTTGTGAAGATTTAATTTTACGCGCGCATCGTAGGTATAAAGATCGGCCAAGTCTTCTTTTTATTCATTTTTTAAAACATAAATGTGAATTCGACTGCCTCTGTGGCGCGGTGGGAGTGTATCCGACTGCTACGCAAGAGGTCGTGGATTCGATCCCCACCCAGGATAAAACTTTGTGTGATGAGCATGATGGTTTATTCTGTGTCTGGGTGTTATTTATCTATAGTATGTATGTATTTAGAAATATATAAGTATGTTTATCAGTTGTCTGGTTTCCATAGTACAAGCTATGCTTAGTTTGGGATCAGATGGCGTAGTGTGAGTTGTCCTAAGATATTATTATTATTAATTAAATGACTTGTCAAGTTCTGCCAGTGTCTGCTTACTTATTTTATACAGAAAGACTCGCTCATACGAATGTTGAACAATTCATGTACATATAGTCCCACGTTAACTGCGTAGCTGAGAAAGTGATTACAGCTCAGTCTGCCGCCATTTTAACAACCTAAAGACAATTAATGTTATGTCACCATTACACAGCAAACAAAATTATTACTAATCAATTTTCGGAAACGAGGAAAAGGAAAATACATAGAATTCAAACGACCGTTTGAGAGTTATTGATTTCTGTTATCCGAATAATGTTCGGCACCCCACACCCGAATCTGAATTAATTTAGTATGTGTGTAAGCACACGGAAATCCAAATTCGAATCTAAACATACTTTGCTTGCTTTCGACCAAAACTTGGCATACCTATAAATTAAAGTAGTTGTACTGAATTTGCATGTAAAAATTTTATGAACAACTAGCTGTCCCGCGCAACTTCGTCTGCGTAAATTTTTCCCGTTTTTGCAACATTTCTCATTGCTGCTCCGCTCCTAATGGTCGTAGCATGATGTTATATAGCCTATAGCCTTTGTCGATAAATGGGTTATCTATTATATATATTCTTGAGATTACCACGTTTAAACAAACAAACAAACTCAACAAACTTCAGCTTTATAATATTATAGTATAGATTGTACGATGGGTTTTCACCTGAAATAAATATTATTATTATTATTATATATAGTTAAGTAGGCATTTTATAATTTCGAACACTGTAGTAGTGGAGTGGAATAAGGCATAGTTACAGTTCAGTATTAGCTAAGTTAACCAAAACATCAAAATACTATGGTTTTACTAAGAAAAGAAAAATACATGGCAAGATATATTTATTTGTTTTAAGTAATTCGGTATAAATATTTGCAAATGTTAAACGTCAAAAGAGGCATGTAGCTGAATCTACCTACGTCTTTGTAATAAGTATTTAACACCGCTACTGGCTTAATATACTCGGTTAATTAGTTATAACGCAGTTGAGTACATCGTCGCAAACAAAACTTTAGTTTATCATAGAGAATACGTGACATATTATATTCTAGGTGACCTACATCAGTGGTTCCAGGCAGTTTCGAGGAACAACGCATACATATAGGGTTACATTCTAGTTTTAAATGACACATTCATAGGTTTCACTATTCCAGTTTTATTTCTGAACAAATTATTTGCCGGTTTCAAGATAGAATGGAGCTTAATTGAACCTCATAATATATCATATTTCATGTTTATTTATTTAAAAACAATTTTTACACTGAATGCAAATGTCATGTGTACATATAAATTTTAAATAACAATCAATAAAAATATTATAAACTAAGAATAAAATAAATTGAAAATAAACTGATCAATGTTTTTGGATGCATCTCATTTTAATATAAGTGTTATGCATGGTTACATATCGTTTACTGAATAATATCACTCCTTTAACAAGAAAAGCCTGAGTTTTATTGTGTCAGCGCCGCCTATTATTGCCACCGAAACCTACCTACCTCAAAATATGTTAGCTGCTGATATAGGTAAGTAGGTTTAATGGTCTATTAATAAACGTGATAATTTAAAACTTGGTTGTAGCTATATTAGGGGTTTTAAAAGGAATTTATTTAGTTAAAATTGGACACACGTTGGTACCTATATAGAGTACCTACGTCAAAGTCTCGGCGAATTAAACGCTCAGCAATTTCGTTTATAGTTGATCCTGGCTTACTGAACTCGGTATAAAAGCGGGTACAATTAGTGAAGATAAAATCTGTTTGAAGAGTTAATTACTGCGGGTGAATTTCTATTTAATCCACCGTACTAAATTAAATCGACATTAAAATTGGATGAGAGTAATTCAAGTAGGTTTACAAGGTTAGCAAAATCAGCGCTGTGATGTGGTTCGCCGCAACACAGCTATGCGCTGAGTGTGGACGTATCTGTCGCAGTTTCCTAAGATAAGCTCGTTTTAAGTTTAGATTAAGGTAATTGTAAATGTTATGGATCTGCGCCAATTAAATATTTTTTCTTTCTTTTCTTCTTTCTTCTAGTTTATAGATCCCAGCACTGTACTATATTATTAATATAATAATATAATATATCTTGGGACAACTCACACAACGCTATCATTCGCTATGATCCCAAACTAAGCAGAGCTTGTACTATGGAAATCAGACAACTGATAAACATACTTATATATTTCTAAATACATACACAGAATAAACCATCGTGTTTATCACACAAAGTTTTACCCTGTGTGGGGATCGAACTCGACCTCTTGCGTAGCAGTCGGATACACTCCCACCGCGCCACAGAGGTTAAATAAACTGTCCTATTTATTTTCTCACTGGGAAATTGTATAATTATGTTTATTTAAATACGGGTCTCGCAAAATTAAACAAAACATATTTCATAGAACAAAGTACCTAACTAAACCTTTTGGAAGATAATGTAGTAATTAGTACGGGCACGGTGGGTCGCCCTCTTCACATTATACTTGAATTATCTGTCCCTTCGCTTATAATGACATGAGTCGTTTGTACTTAGTTTTACAGTAAGGTCCAAAATGTGTGGGTCTCTCTGAAACTCACCTATTAGGCGACATATTTCTTTGAAACTTTTTAAGCCTTGCTTTTACTTAGGTATATTATAATAACACCTCGTTACCACAAGTTAATAAAAGTTAAATGAAGTTATTTAAGTAAGTGCTTATTTCTAATGTAGGTATGTATTATTACTGAGAAGTTTATGTACCTATATGTCATTTTTGGTAATTTCCCTAGAGCAATCTCCAAGGAAGGATACAGGTTCACGGCAAATACAATTAAGGGCCCTGTGTTACATGACCTGAGAGCGTCAACAAGACTACTATAAATATAGGATTTGATTGTTATTTTATATATCCTCGGAGGAAATTAATCTTCTAAGTAGTAGGAAAAACGGGCAAGTGCATGTAAACATACTTATATATTTCTAAATACATACATATTATAGATAAATAACACCCAGACACAGAATAAACCATCGTGCTCATCACACAAAGTTTTAACCTGGGTGGGGATCGTACCCACGACCTCTTGCATAGCAGTCGGATACACTCCCACCGCGCCACAGAGGCAGTTAATATTTATAATATGTACCTACAAACTTGTACGGAACCCTCGGTGGGTGAGTCCGACTCGCACTTGTCCGGTTTTTTTTACTATGTACCTATTTGTTAGTCAGTCACTCGGAAGCACCCGTAGATGAGGTACGTTACCTTGTTGAAATACTTTTGTTTGTTTCACCAGATGTGATGTGCCGCCTGACGGTGCGGCAGGCTTTGTGGGCGCTGGCGCTGCTCTGCACGCTGGCGCCCTCGCACGCCGATGGAAACATAGGTAAGTCTCTCCGTGATTACATACTAAAAATACTATTATTACATAAAATATGGGTCGGGGTGTAGCAAAGGGGGTGCACTAAAAATACATTTTTTTTTTCTTTAAATATCAACAACAAAATTTTCGAAATGAAATGATTTTTTATTGCTTACAACATGGTATACATAATTAAGATGTTAGTCAGACCATCACATATCGTCGGGAATATTTCTGACATGCAATATTTCTTAATCTTAACCTAAATAATAAACGAAATTAATTTAATTAAAATACATATTATTGTTGTTACCACTTACAATATTCGTCATTTTTGATGTCATAAAATAAATATTTATTAAGATTATAAAAACATTTGTCACTAAGCCACTTAGGTAACGTTTTAAAATTGTCTTGTAGGTAACTCTCTTATAGCTTGAGGTAGTTTATTATAAACCTTTATTATCATATAATAACCATTTTTCAGGCCGAGTGCAGTTGAAAAGCGTGGCACTATTAATTTTGAGAATAAAATAAAAAAAAGAATAAAAAGAACCTTTTTTTAGCGCACTTCCTTTGGTGTCAAATTGGATTACATTATTTTGGCAAAGATATAGCGTTTGTTTTTTGGATTTCACCAGCGAACAATGTATGACAAAAGTATTGGTAATCTCTGAAAATATCATTAAGTAAACTGAAAATGATGAAACTGATTACTAGGAGTGGCTTTAATGGTTTGGGTGGGTCTGCGCTTGTGTCGTTTAAGTTAACTGGCATCAAAATTTATGGGGGGGCCAAAAACCCACACTGGCACGGGGAAGGGGGTGTTAATAGCTAACGCCCCTATAACCTGCGGGACCTGACCTTATCTGCTCTCTGTTGCCAAAGTAGGCATAGGCTTTGCCTGTTTTGGAATCAGATGGACGTGTGCGAGTTCTTTGAGGTATATTATTATTATTAAATGGATACAGATTACTCTTATTATCTCATTGCATATACTAATGTCAGTTAAAAAAAATGATTGTCTGTAAAGTCGGTTTACGGACGTTAGTTTAACGTGTATACGTCATAAGAAAACATTGATGACATTGTAATAAACACCCATGCCTGTGACAGGTTTAGTGGACCATACAATACAGCCACAATACTTCAGCCTATCAGCAGGCGGAATCGCCATTAGCGTTGCGTAGCAACCAGTCAATAACGTGACCGTTGCTACGTGACACTTTTTCGTGCGTGTACCCCGTCATCGATTTAAAAGACACTATTACGTCAAAAATGTCGTCCAGGATTTTACGTACCCAGTCAAAAGTGTAGCGGTAGAATCCTTAATCGCAAATCATGACTGCCTGCTAATATTTTTAGTATTGACAGGGTTGTTTATTTGCAGGTTGCTTATTCAGCGCATCATTATGCGTGGAGGGGGTGGAGTGGTGTTACGATGGTAAGTTCATTAAGTTCACAACTTATAATGGGAAAACTTTTCCTACACTGCCTCACCAGTCAGACACCTGTTATCTGTTGTTATTAGTTGATACTCATATTTCTCAGAAAGATGTTATAGAAGTAAAAATAATTTATTCGTGTTATTTTTAGATTTCGCATTCGGTAAATGTATACCGGTATTTGAAGAGGAAACTGAGGAAGGAGCTTATTATCAGTAAGTTAATCATTTTTATATTTCCTAATTTTAGAAAATTTATAAAAACCTATAAAAGACTTCACAATTTTTACATAGAACCTAAAAGCCATAGCGTGATTGTATGTAGGTATTATTACAATTTTTATCGTACAACAAGTTAGGTAATATTAATTATGGACTGTTTGTAAACATTCCACACCGAATTTAATTGTATCTACCTACGTAATTAGGTTCTCTCTTTAGGTTAGGTCTTTCACACTGTGAGTGGTTCGAACCGGCGCGCGGCGGTCTGAATTGCCCAAAACAAAACAATTTATATCTTACATCACACTATCACACTAATATTATAAAGGCGAAAGTTTTTGAGTATGTTTGTTACTTCTTCACGTCTAAACGGCTGGAGCGATTTTAATAAAATTTGGTATGGAGTTAGTTGATACCCTGGATTAACACATAGGCTAATAAACTTCGGGTAACACTATGGGGCACAGCTGGGCTTGAGTTCACACCCCAATGGATCTACCACTGTTAAACGGCAAAAGTTTAAATAATTGTTCGATAAATTGGGAACTAATAAAAAATCATTTATAATCATTTAGGTTCGATATGAGCTCGGAACAACTACAATGGTTTGAAGAGGAGCTACAAAGGCTCGCCTCTCGCGGCTACGGCTGGGAGCATGCGTATACGCAGTGCGTGCTACAAGCTATGCTCTACACTCTACGACAAAACTTGTGAGTGCTTTTTATAATGCCTTTTTTATCCTAAATCTTGATGTTCTTTGAGGATATTGGTATTTTACAACTGTTTAATTGGATAGTTGACTACAATAAAAGTAAATTATTTTATACTAATCAGGTAGTAGTAGATCTAAAAATGCTCTGAAAATCAGTGTTATTTTACATTTTAACTACGTTTTTGAACGAACGTAGAACGTAGACGAACTATGTTATATAAGTTCCTATCGTCAAATCATACTAAAAAGTAATGATTTGACAATAGGAACTTATGACGTCATAGGTTCTTATTCCTTACACATTTCTATAGAGCCTGTCGTTTTGACATTTCATAAAAAGAGACTGATTTGACTTGACAGTCAAAATGCCTATTTAATATATATTTTATCTTTTTTCTTTAAAAATACTAATTTGATCCTATTCGACCTTAAACAGGGCGACACTAGTACATCCATGACAAAAGGTTACCAGTGTAAATTTATGGAATGGGAACAAGAGTATTTATCTGTCTATTTAAATATTGGCTCAAAATGAATTGAAAGATTCAAAAAGAAAAAATAGACAGCCGACACCTATCTAAGTACTTAGAATCGTTTACCCATTGCAGGATATTATCCAACTTTGTCTATCGATTTGTTTTAGTGACCCGGCAACAGTCAATACCAACATATGTGAACACTTCGTTGATCCTAAATTGAGTACTGAACCTGTGGAAGATGGTGAAGAAAATGTAGAAGTAAGTTATCTCTACTGCGTGCTGATTTAGTAATTCGAATTCCCACAGGAGGGTATGACACTACGATACTCTACAAAATAGTACTTTAATTTTTAATACCTGTTGTTAGTATATTGACTCCGCGCATTGTCTTTGGATTCGAAACATGATTTTAACAATTTTATAAAAAAGGTATCTGATCTACTATTTTTTAAATTGATTTCGGTATTAGTATCGTGGTGTGGTCCTGCGGGGATTTGACTGAATAAATTGGCATTCAGTCCAGCATATTGGTGTTCAAAATTACCTGCAAAAATTTCGTGTGCTTGATCAGTATCAGAAAACTGGAACATTACAAGAATTTTTTGAATTTTTTATTTTATTTTTTCACAATGTTTTATAATATTGTTATGTACACTGTACGTGGGGTTTTGCTGACGCCCCGATCTGCACCGCATCGTGGCTTTCATTCTCTTTTTATTACGTAAATAAACTCTACACGTTTTTTGTCATGTTTTTCTTTCTTGGTGTTAATTTTGTAACACCTTGTATAGAGCCATAATTACGGAAACATGAGAGTATTTTACCTAACGATATTTACTTATTTCAGGTTGAGCCCGCTGAAACAGCATATGTTCGATTCACACCAAACTCACCGCTATCAGACTTTGCAAATGAAATCTACAGTCCACCGTTTACCTCAGACGATGACCCGACCCCATACATATCTAAAGGTAAACATTTAACAACCAACAATAAAATATTACAATAAGTGCCTACCCTTATTTACCCATAAAAACTATCATCGCAAAACACCGAGGGTACTTAAAGAAAGCCCCCTACGTACTTAAACAGACATCATTCACGTACTTATCTATAATCACTTGATTAAGCTACGACTGTGATGACGTAGGAAATTTATTAACACTTTTTACCTGATGCACTAACGTATAACAGCAAACACGCATGAACAAACAAACAGACACACATACACACTTACTCACACGCACTTACACGTACACACCCGCGCGCGCGCGCGTACACACACACACACACACACACACACAAACACACTTGTCTTAAGTTTTTGTTTATTTTATGTAGAATTTAGTTTGTAAGTTTGATTCAATCATAAAAGGGGAGAAAACTGTCTCCTGCAGCACAGTTTTTACTATTTCAGGAGTCAAAGAATCCTAACATAATTTACATTATTTATTTTATACCAATAAAAACAAAAATATTATTATTACATGGAAACTCCGAACACCTTCTTAATAGAAGTGATCCGAGCTGGTCCAAGATACCGTGAGCTGTGTCTATGTGTACGTGATGAAAATTCCTTTCTGTACTCTCGGTGTCTTGTACTATTATTTAGAGTTTCTTAATTTTGCAGATGACGAACTCCCAGAAGATGAAACTCCTAGTGATAAATTACGCGACCTCATGCTCTTTAGCGGCAATGAAGAATCTCCAGTTATAATGCCCTTTTCGGGATTCAGGGAGAGAATCCAAGCTGAACAAACGGCAAAAGCCATAAATGACAATTCCGTACCTAGTATTGTTATTGAGAAACAGAAAAAATCTGTTCCCGGTGAGAACGAACCTAATATGCCTCTAGACGATGAAGAACGACTGGCAGCTCATTTCCGCAAGTATAAGACCAAAGCTCCACCATTTACGGCAGAATACATAACCAGTAATCGTTTGTCTCCCTTAGATGAAGAAATTCGTTCTAATGCATACAAGAACTACATTCATAATTTTGCTGAGAAACAATTTCCTTTCGAATATGAAAACCCAAGCGAAATTCCCCAACAAAGAGTGTATATAGATGAAGATGGCGTCGAAGAATTTCCCGTCGACACTGGTAGCGGAGAACTTGATCCTTACCATCTTAAAGGTACGTTTTGATATATTTGAACCTGTAGGCACTTATTGTATGGTTTGGCATGTTTTATTAATTAGCAAACATACTGCAGATAATCCTACGGCATTAGACCCTAAGTATTCAAAGCAAATGGCGTATTACTGGCGTGATAGAGATTCTAAGATAAAACCACAAGGAGCTTTCTACGCTGAAGGAGGTCCGCTCAAACCAGATGACTTGCTAGGTGAGTCACTGCACGATTTTATATGTTGATACAGCGTAATCTTCATGTAAAGAAGGCAATTTGTGTTGCTTCTGGCTTCGTTTGCATTGTAGGTACAAAAGCAACATTATTTCACTCATTCAGTTGACGTATTAACATACGAACATTTTGATTGGTTTCCCCTTATTTTACTTCTCAGTTTACTAATGTGTTATTTTATTTTTTGACTATTTTATTTAACATAGGCCCCTTATCAAGACTTCAACTCGTAAAAGATATTCACACCAAAATGAAGGTGTTACAAATACCAACAATGTTTCAGGTGAAAGTTCCAAATTTTATCCCGAGGATATTCAAGATTTGCTTAATAGCGAATGGGGCTTTAAACGTAGGGAAAGAGACGATGTTAAAAAGCCTGGGCCACGCCCGGATATTGCACTGTTAAAGAATTTATACCACAATAAATCAGTGACAGGTTAGTGTCACGGCGGCCTGACTAACTGTTTTAGACCATTGATGTTCCCTAAAGTAATATCAGGCGACAGGCTAACGCTGCATCTAACTTTAAAGTACATTTTTTTACTAATCGCACCTCCACGTCTTGTATAGAACACCGCACTATGTGTTTCCCTAACTCAGCACATTTTGATTTTTTGTGAGACACAGAGCATGGGCTGTAATAGTCCTCTGTATAAAACGTGTTGCCTTTGTGTGATTTTGTCTAAATGTTTTCGTTTGTAAATATATGGCCATTTCATTTATATATTATTATGTGTTTATCTCGGGCTTACTTATTTGAGTAGCCCGTTCTATATTTTGTTATTTTGTCGTATTCAATGTTTATTATATTTAGGATGCCTTTTAAGTGTTCACAAATAATTTTGTATTCCGTTTTTATGCGCTTTTCTGAAACATACTTATAAATATGCTTGTACACCACAACCAATACAAATTTTAAGTATCAATCTTTCTTTATTTACCTATCCTCTTCGCAATACCAAAATCTGAAAATAATTCTTCACTAAATGCAAAACTATGCATGCTTCGTCTTCTATATCGATGTTGTATCTATATAAATCTTAATTTATTAGGAATTGACAACATGTATCTGATTTTATATTACAGCTAATGGAGAACAGACACAAAACGATAAATCAACAAGTGACAATCGTTATATCGATCCTTCATTCGCATACGTGAAATTCGATAAAGTGTAAGATCATTTTATCTTAAACAATCTACATTTTGTTTAAATAAATTATTATTCTTCCTTTCATTGATTGACTATTATTGGTTTGCCTCAGGTTCCTAACAGATTGGGTGAAAGGTACCTCATTAATTTCAACACTAGAAGCAATGCTTGGTTTAGAGAAAAACACTTTTACACACCCTCGGTAACTTTTGAAATATTTTTAATGTAGATTTTGACTTTTTAAACTTTCTTTGTGTAGTGGTTAGTGGTTTATTTTAGAATAATATTCGGATTAGGCTTACCTACTTGGTTTTTGTTTCAGTGTTGATCCAACGGAAGTTACATTCAAAGTAGGGAACAATAGCAAAGGGTATGACGCAGCAGAAGTCGCAAAGCGTGTTGGTAAGTCTACTACAAGTCTTAGAAATTAAATGGTTTCACTGTGGTTACCTATGCTTAATAACGTTGGCGTCTAAGTACTGTACCTATATTAGCAAGAGCCAAATGCATGATAAATGAATTGAAGAAAAATGTAAAGTGCCCAACAACTATTTCTTTTGTACTTATTTTTTTTTGTAATTTGGCTTTATTTTGAACTATGCAGTGTGAATGTAATTACTAAAGTTTTCCTATTTGATTTTAGATGCTATCAAAGATGAAGTATTGCGTGTGACTGGGGCGCATATCCTTGCTACTGGTGTTGGAGGCTTGGTAAGAAACAGTTTTTCTGATGTTAAAGCTTAGGGGTTTTGAACTTGGCAATGGCGCAAATGTTTAAAAATGTTATGTTCCATTACTACGTAAGTTCTAGTAGGTAGGTATTCGAACATCGGCCAAGTTGTAGTTGGACTCCGCACATGAGGACTTCAATTTAGATTTTTATCTAAAGTCTACCTAAGATTTCAGGGCCGGAAGGATTGAATCGCCTTTCCACTGCCACTGGCAGGGCAGCAGCGGTTCAACTCTTCAGCCCCCTGGTACGCTCAGGTGTGGTGTTCAATAGTAACGAGTGTAAAGTGCCGTACAAAGACCAAACCAGTGAACTCATAGCCAAAACGTCTTTGAATCTTTAAACACATCACTACTTCACATACTTACCTAATTTGTTTCAGAATAAAGGCGAACCGATAAGTAAACGTTTGGAACCTCCAAAAGAATATTTGTTAGGCATGGATATGCCAGTGATATTGGCTTTGGTTGGAAGTTTGTCGGTCCTGGTTATAGGAGCCACTATCTTCGCCGTGCTGTTGAAACGAGACATGAGCGCCAAGAGGAAGATGCAAGGTCTTTCGTCAGCTGCTGAAATTGACGCTGAGGCTAGACTTGACTACCAGGTATTTTTTTTTCGATCAGCTTGATGGAGTGCCAGAGCACAAACAAATTTGTCGATTAGGTATAAACCAAATTTAAAACTAGAATTATGTTCTAATTGCACGTAATACTATTCGATGCTGTTTCCCAATTATGTGTGGTGGTCACCAATATTCGGAAAATAATAATGGTTGACCATGTTTTTAGGAGTTGTGCCGAGCACGCATGTCAGGTAAATGGTCAGGACAGCAGACAACAACCTCGGCACCTCCTCATCCTACTGAACCACCACAGCGCATCACGTCTCTGTCACGAGAACCTGAGGGCAATTCTCCTTCTACTCGATCAAGCACCTCTTCATGGTAATCTCTTAAAAGTCTAATTTGTTTTTGAAGTCTAAACGTTAACATGTATTACAATTCTTGTTTTACTTCCACAGGAGCGAGGAACCAGCGCTTACTAATATGGATATATCTACCGGACACATCGTTTTGGTAAGAATCGAAAAATATTAGATACCTTGAATTTGCACTTACAGTCAGCTACATAATTCGCTTAACATTTGCAAATATTCAAACCATGATGGTTTTTTGGACCATCATAACTCCAAAAATAATGTGACTATCCATGATGATTTAACTTTAACATGATTTTAGGGCAACTATTTTGTTCTTAACTAAATTTTCGTGAATATGCGGACATAATTGTGCTGAGATGTTTTGAAAATTCCCATTTCTTGTCTACTAACTGCTGATGGACTGACGATGGAGTAAGAATTCTTTTTTTGTTCTTTGCAGGCCTACATGGAAGACCATCTTCGTAACAAAGATCGCTTGGAACAGGAATGGCGCGCTCTTTGCGCATATGAAGCAGAACCCTGTGCGTCTACGGCTGCCAATAAAGCTGACAACACTGGCAAGAATCGATATTCTGAAGTACTGCCCTATGACCACTCCAGGGTGACTCTAAATACGCTCTCCAATCATCTCGGATCTGACTTTATCAACGCTTCGACGATTGTAAGTCTATTGTTAAAATTGATTGCCATTTATAATTTCGTGGTAGATACCCTTTTTTGTACCCAGTAGCATTTTTCTGGGGGGTGTGGGCACTCCCCCCCTAGGTACTCATGCTGTTTTTATATATTAACAGGCACTTTGAATCCGTTGCGGTTTCTACATTTGCCAGGGAATTATGTAAAGTGAATTAACAGTGCACTAAGAGTCTAGAAAAAGTTTATTTTGGATCTTTTTGAAATAAAAGGATACATTTACTCATTTTGCAGACGGACCACGACCCTCGCAACCCAGCTTACATCGCGGCTGCCGGCCCAATGGCGCACACAGCGCCTGACTTCTGGCAAATGGTGTGGGAACAAGGCAGCGTGGTCATGGTGATGCTGACACGACTTACTGAGAACGGACAACAGCTCTGCCATCGCTACTGGCCTGAAGAAGGTTCTGAACTCTACCATATTTACGAGGTGAGCAATGGGTACTTTGATGAGCGTCCTTGATTTTAGCTATGACAGCGAAAAAAAAATTGTTAAAGAATGGCAATTGGTCAATCAGACCCTTCTTTTTCAATTTTTTTTTCCGCTGCCATTTTTACACACAGTGTGAATATGAAATTGTTTCTCTTAGTTCTCTTTTACACATAGACTAAGACTTATTATTTAAAATTTAATCTTCGCTTTATTAAACACTAGCCATTTTGTTGCGGCTCAGCATGCGTTTTTACTACACACAATTCGGGGAAACAACCCCTGAATTTCACTTTCTCTGATCAAGTAATTTTCGAGATTTCTTATTGAGTCAGTAAGTGAATGACCATTCGTTTTGATATGTACTTAGAGACTGAATATTTTTTCCACAAACAATGCAGTTTTCATGTTTAGATGTAGGAGATAACCTACATCTAAACATAAAAACTGCATTGTTTGTGGAAAAAATATTCTAAAAACATTACCGTATTACAGGTCCACCTAGTAAGTGAGCATATTTGGTGCGACGACTACTTGGTACGCAGCTTTTACCTGAAGAACCAGCGCACAGGCGAAACCCGAACTGTCACGCAATTCCATTTCCTCTCCTGGCCTGAGAACGGAGTCCCGTCATCCACCAAGGCACTACTGGAGTTCAGGAGGTACCTGCAAAAATCTTATATTTCAATTCCCTGTGTGCGTAGTTCATGGCATATAAACACACGATATATTGGACTATAATGACGATAATGTTTGCAATAAATGTTAATTATTTTACTAAAGTATTTTATTAAGCCTATTTAACTCTGTTTATTTGACCTTGTACCTTAAAGCCCCGGTACTCTTTAACGCCATAATTGACGCCAGGGGAGTCTCGGGCTCTCGGGCAACACCTACAAAAAAACTTTACTAAACAAAGTCCACTAGTTTTTCACAAATTAATAAAATGTGATTGATTTTCTTTCAGAAAAGTGAACAAATCGTACCGTGGAAGATCTTGTCCAATCGTTGTCCATTGCAGGTAAGAAATAATTACTATCCACCTGACATTATTGCAGAGCCAAGAAGTTGTTTTAAAATTAAAATCTAAGGTAAATAAATATTTTCTTTGCTGTGTATTAAGAAAATATATTTATTACATTTAAAAAAATAGTCTGGGTTCATAATTTTTTTGGTTTTCCTAACCAAGATTTTAACGAGAATATCTATAGACACTCGGATGGATAAAATATCTTATCTATTCGAGTGTCTTTATCCGATGACGTAAATACCTAAGAAGGTACTTGGGAATAATAGTGTCGTATTCAATAGGTAAATTCAAGTAGTGAGCGCGCATAATCAGATGTCATAGAGTTAATAGATAAATAAGTAGATATTTATTAAGGTTTAAACTTCACCAAAGGTTTGACCACTTGAACTTGAAGTAATAAAACTATAGAGACTTTGGAGAAAATTACGTTTAACCGCATTGGGTACACGTCGGTATCTTATAATTAAAGAAACATTATGCATCCGATTATTCGAATCGGATGCTTAAGTAGCCATGTAGCTAAGGTTAATTTTCGGTTAACATATAATAGAAGCGGCTTCTGGGATTACTTTACTAGCCAGATGTATATTAACACTCCTCATTCAAGTATGTGTGTACGTAGAGTGTGAAAGAAAGGGTAGTGTGGTAAATGATTTAAATATTTTAATTGAACTTGGTGCTATTTATTTATTTTTTAAGGATTTAAGATATCCTTAAAAAAACAAAATATTTATTTATTTTGTACATACAGAAAATACATGACAAAATAAAATATGAAAGATAGTAAAGATTTTGTCGATAAAAAAGCGCTTTCCATAATAGCCAAAACCTGAACTTTAGGTAAATATGCATCTGATTATTCGATCTCTACTTATAATCTAACAAAGATATTGAGCAAGGAGAACAAGAAATACAAAATAATATGTAAACTAATAAGAAATGTATGAACAAATTATTATACCAATAAATTATTATTATTATGTATGTCGTTTCCATATCACAGGACTATGGAGTCCCGGTCATTTGGGAGGCGTGCGTGGGGCCGAAGCAAACACGTAGAGGCCCTATTATTATTATTATATTTATTAACCGCATGTGTTGTCAACAGTGATGGAGCCGGCCGAACAGGCACCTATTGCCTAATCGATATGGTACTAAACCGCATGGCTAAGGGCGCCAAGGAAATCGACATCGCTGCCACTCTTGAGCATATCCGTGACCAGCGCTCGCGCACCGTGGCTACTAAGCAGCAGTTTGAGTTCGTGCTAATGGCCGTGGCTGAGGAGGTGAGATTCATGCATTGGATTGTTTTATAATAACCAATTAATTAGTTTTATAGCATTTCCACTGCAGGGTTACAGGCCTTTATGACTAAGGGTTCGAGTCGTAATACTACGTATGGATCTGACATCCATTATCTAATCTGCACTTTGAAGCATGGTGTTCTAATTTTGATTGAAGAGATCATGGTCTTGAATCAAAATTAGAACACCATGCTGGTTTCCTCCTGAAGTTTCCCTTCATCAACTTTTAACAGGGGTGATGAAAAAAATCATACAAAGTGCGCACTCGCCAGATTTGTTTAGACCAGGGGCGTAGCTACCACCATATCAACCGTATCAATTATACGGGCTACATGGGCCTCGAAAACAATGTTCTCCCCCCCCCCCTCGTGCCAGCGACACACATTGAAAATGCGAGCCTCTCACATGAGTCAAAGGACTCATTTCCTTTGATTAATGTAAAAATCAAATAATTTATTGCAACTAAGTGTAAATACAGATGTTATATTTAAGGATACTTAGTGCCTTTTTCGAGCATTGCAATATTTTATTTTTTTATTTACTTATTTCAGAATTGCCAACAGTTATTACATTTTATAAAGAATTATTATACAAGTCAAGACTTACAAGCTAAATGCATAACCTATTACAGGCAAACACCGCATGCAAAATAGACATAGTTAACGTTAAGAAAGTAAATTTAGTAAATAAAGAGAAATCCTATACTATGGCACTAATACAATAGCTATTTGTAACAGTTAATTTTATAGTTTTTATTGATGACACTTTGTTTGATAGTTTTGCTAAACTTGTGAAGTGTAACATTGTGTACATCAGTTGACTCACTGCATTCATTATATAACCGAGAGATGCGAGAGACGGGTGAATTTTGACCAAAAACAGTTTTCCTGATGGGAGCGCTCAAGGGTTTAATTGTATACCGAGGATATTTACTTGGGACTGCAAACCTGATTTTCTGGAAAATATAGATAGAGCTGAACTTAAAATTAATGTTAATATAATTTTTATACATAAAGCGGCGGTAGCCTATTGGCTAAGGCATCGGTCTCGCAATCGTGAGGTCGCGGGTTCGAATCCTACCCATTAAACTACCGACGTGAACCCACTCCTAATACAAGTCTTTGAACTTAGTTGGAGGGGTTAACAAGATTGCTAGTAATGTGGGACCCAATCCCACATTGATAGTTATCGTTTTATAAAAAAAAAATACACATTGCTTAAAATTAATGTTACTTTATTAATACTCAGGTGTATGAGATTTAGTGTGTTATATATTAGATAATTAACAATTTTATTTAAATATTATTATTATGTGGTGGCCTAGTATCAGATATAAAGAGGGCCAGACGGCCCTCTTTGGATACCAGGCCCCCGAACAAATTCTGACGTCGTCTAAGGCAAGCCCCTGCTGACGACCTACGTCTTCTAAGCCCAGCATAGACTAATCTGTCAGGGACTTACCACAAGTGTTATAATATGCTACTTAAGTACGTGAATGAAGCATTACAAGTTTGTATTTCTAAATCTATGGTACATATTATCTACGGTCTTGTGTGCTGTATTATATTAAAATAAACTAACACGGGTTCATCAGTTTTTTTTAAAGATAACTAGCAATGTATGATTGTGGGTCCCACATACTAACACTTCAGCCCTTCCAGCTAAGCTCAATGCCTTGTGTTAGGGGTGGGTTCACGTCGGTAGTATAATGGGTAGGAATCAAACACGCGACCTCACGACTGCGAGCCCGATGCCTTACCGATTAAGCTACAGCCGCTTCAGTGTGTAGTTAGTCTGGTATGCAGTCTCGTCTTCTAAGTGTCTACGGCCATGTACCTAAGTAATGAGCACATTTTTCCAGGTACATGCAATCCTGAAAGCTTTACCGGCTCATCTACAACAACTGCAGGAGAAAAAAGACAAAGATAAAGAAAAGGATAAAGACAACAAAGATGGCAACACTGAAACTAAGGAGAAGCCCAACTGAACGCACCGCGCCCTGACATGACTATTAATATTTACGTTACGAGTATATTATTATTGTATTCACTTATTGTGGAATTAATGTAATTTAAATTTAAATCAGAGGTGGAGATTTCGCTATACAGCATGATTAGGAAATACGCTACGTACCTATTTTTAATTTATTTTTAAATGACAACTATTTATAACTTTGACAGACAAAACCCCGTTAATTTTTTAATTACCAACCAGGAATATACTGATATACATTAATATTTACGAGTAAAATACTTAGCAATTTTGAATTTGGATTCACGTGTAGCCGGATGCAATTTTTTTATTTATCCATATACATTGAAATTATAGTATAGGCACAGATATCTAAATACCGACTGTCTCTACAATAGCGGTGCCGCTGTTATGGCATTTATTTTTTTAAAATGCTTTTTCATATTTTCATAAGGAGACTTCACATGAGCCTATTTATTGTATTTTTAGAAATTAAATGACACAAACTATTTTATATAATTTGTTAAAGCATTTATTTAGCTTGTTGATTGGAGTGTTGAGGACATGGTCAATTGTTAGAGTATCTAAAAGGTTTAATTTTAGTTGCGATTACCCACATATAATATATTTTTTAGTTGAAATAGTATATTTATTTATTATAAATATAATTGGAGAATTATTAAAATAGCTAATTTAAAAAATAATATTGTAATTTAAGATCTACGTAATATCAAAATAGATCTAGGTACAAATCATATTTTTAAATTAGTTTTTGTGATTCTTCAGGCGATTCAGTTGTTATATTATGAAATATTCGCATATTTAATTTTATTGTAAAATATGCATGAAATGCGTACCTAACCAGTGAATTGATCTAGTCAGTGAAATGTTTATTTAATCTAATTATAAACTTAGGTATTTTATCTATGGTCACAATTCTAATGTTGCTTAAATATGTAGCGTTGTTTTAAAGTACTTATTTTGTTCGGATAGATGTTTCAAATACAATTTGAATTAAACAGACTTGTGGCTATACATAAAATAATTGTACCTATCGTAATTTTATGCTTTCTGTTATGTCATTGTGTCTTTAAAATCTTTAAGTGGTAATGTAAGGACATTGTTATATCTACATTTTGCAACTTACTACCTAATAGGTACCTACTTTTAATAACAAACAAAGAGATTTATATCTTTTGCCCAATCATATCCTACAAGAACGGAATACCTGAGAAAAATAATCAAACAAATCACAAAAAATATTTACAGAGTAGCAGAAACAATAGATACATACTAATACGTGTTATGTACGAAATTTATATAAGTAAGATATATTTATTGCATATTATGTGGAAAATGTAAAAAAAAATAAAAACCTACCCACGAAATTATGGATGTAGTATTAGATTTAAGAGAAAATATATTTAACCGTATTTCTGTATGAAATTATATGTAGTTTTTATGTGAATGATTGAATAATGGATTTTGATTAAATTGTTTTAGGGAATAAGACATAAGTATCCTGATTACCCCACCAAATATTCCTTACTCCAAATCGGCTTTCCCACAATCACTTTTTATAACTTTTTTTTTTCAGATGGATGATAATTTGGTGTTGGTCAATTTAACCTTCATGATAGCTCAGAACGTAGCAGAATTCGTGTTGAAAATTAGGTGTCTAAAATATTGAGATCTAAAATGAATTTAACAAAGAAATATATCTCTTACGGCGCTCGACTCGGCTGTACCTGCACAAGTACGAACGCGCGTCTTTGTTCTGAACTATCATAAAGTTAAAACCGACCTACACAACTACCAATTTAATCTTGTATTTTTCATGTTTAAAAAAAACGGCCCGCACTAGCGAATTAGCCAAGCCCCATATTGCGGGGGACTTTACAAACATACAACCAAAAGACACAGCTTGTGTGTGGAAATTGAAGCCATAATCGTCGCACCGACTACCACCACTGAACACCCGACACTCTTTTACTCAAATAAGTACTTATTAAATCATCTTCAAGTCTCTATTCGCGCCATTATGGCAACAGCGCATCTAGCACTTTTAGTATAAAAGAACCTTTAAAGACCTGTATCACTTGGTTCAAAAATGTCGCGTGTTGGCGCGCGGTCCCTGGCGTCTCATACATGTAGGTAAACCAAGGTAAACAATCTGTTCTTTTTAGTACGTGGATATAGTTTAAAATTCTTTCACACTGATAGTGCCCGTCTCGCCTAAAGGTTAAATTGTGCGTCAGCCACACGTCCATGGGCGTATGCAGGAGGAGGGGTGACAGGCGGCAGCGGCCCCCCCGGAACTTAAATGCTTAAGTACATACATAAATATTGTCGATATTTATACATCAGGGGCCTTACCCGCTTTCTTTGAAAAGAACATTCTATAACGAACAAAATTTAAACGAAGGTTCGTATGGTAACCTACCTACTCTTAATTCTTTTTCCAATACACATACAAATTTCGTATTTTTTCTACCAATTTACAGGTAAGTAGCAAGTACCTACTCATTGCGTATAAGCAGATACAGAATTAGGTCGGTTGTTAATTGTAGCGGCAGTTAACTTCAAAATGTTATCATTTTAGGATCCAAATGGCTCCTTACATGGGATTCGCAACTTCCAAGCTCATCGAGGCACTTCTCAATTTATTTGATGAGCACGAAAATCTAGCTCGCAGGAATTGATTCATATTTATTTGATTTCTTCACTTTTGACTGAGTTTCTTCAAAAGAGAAGAAATCAAAGAATTATTATTTCTTTTCTTTGTCTCTTTTCTGGACTGAGTCTGTTATTCCTTACAAACTCAAAGTCGGAAATTAGTCTGTAATTTCTTACAAAATCTAAGCAAGAAATTATGTCAATATATAATTAATTGCCCAAGCGACGGCGGTTTCTTCTACGCAATGAGCGTTCTATAGGCAGAGTAGCCTCCATTAAAAAATAATCTTCAGCCATAATAATTGTTTTTAACTTTATTCTTAATAAAAATGTACCACGACGAAAATCAAACGGTAGCACTTTTGGTTTCGTACATTTTAGGTTATAATTCCGAATAATTCACCTGTCAAATTCTAAATTTCGTACGGTGCATACGGAATTAGAGTAGGCTTAGAGAATTTATATGTCAAACAATTTTCGTTTCAATGAAATTCGTGAACTAATAGAATTGTGAAACTTTGTTTTTCGTTGAAATAGAGTAGGCCTCCAGTCCCGCTACAACATTTATAGCCAGGTAAAATATTGTAATTAACTTCATGCGGGTATGAATTAAAGAAAAGGAAAGGCGCCGTGGCCCCGACATTTTAACATTTTTTTTTTTTCTAAGTAGTCGAAATTTGCCCCTTGCTAAAAATCCACAGCATGAGTGGGAGACAAGAATTTTCTCATCTGCTTCTAAGTTCACGCTGCGTTTACTAGCTCTTTGGGCTGCCCCTTCTTCTCTGTCGTTTCGCTCTTGGCAGGTCGTGGTCACGTGGTAGAAGCGGAAACTGTTCTCCGCACGGTCTCTCGCCATCTCTCCCTGTTGTCAGAGTGTCTGGCGGCTATCTATATACGCGGCTTCCTATTGCGGATTTGACTTGGTTAGTCAGGCGCATAGGTGTCTTACCGCGTGATCTGGTTCACTCCACTTTTCTTTGTATGACACTTTTGCTTATGGAGTCGCTATCAAGAAATATAATATTCGTGATTGTACCTACCACGGCCGATAGCACCACATCTATAGAACGTCTATCTTCCCCCTTTCTAATTCGCGCCCTATTCATGTATCTGCCGCGTTAAGAAAAATGGGGAATACTAGTGTTCGCACCAACCTGACTTCGGTGACTTTGGTAAAGTTGGGATTCCTCCATACTCTCTATAACTTTTTCATCGCAGTTCTATTTATGGCTATACGTCATTTTCCTACGACTACGCAGCCGCCGTTGTTTGCTATTAAGGCCAGGGCCTCAAGGTACACGTAGGCCTCGACCACGTCGTAGTTTGCAATTTAAGTAACTTCGGGCGCCATTGGCGCGCGCGGTCGGTTATCCGTACCAACCACAATACTATCTGTCCAGTCTTCGAGAGTGATTCGCATTATAAGTTCGGTGTATACCTACCTTAAACAAAAGAATTGATATTATGCATCCCTGTCGTATGCCCGCTCTGAAGCGGAAACTGTTTGAGAGGAACAGTTTCCCACAGGTTCAACGGCTTCAGTGCGTACAGGTTCAGAAAATGTGTAAATCCATAGATTCATGGCCAGACAGAATAAAGGCCTGTTTAAAAGCCAAAGGTTGCCATTTTGAATAGATTATTGTTTTTATTTTTTGCTGAGACTTTAATGAACGCTGCAGAGTTTAATGTAGTCAAAGGTAGGTTACTACCTACAACTTGTAGTCTAAGGGGTGGAGGTCTGGGCTAGATGAGGGCCAGTCTTCAGCTGTTATAAAATCCGGAACGTTGGTTTCAAGCCAGGCTTGGGCGCTTGGGTAGTTCGTGCCTTAGGACCAGGTGCAGAGTCCTGCTGGAAGGTCTAAAATCTTGATATTCGTTTCTCGCGATAAGATTTATGCTTCTTAGTGGAATTTCGACGAATTCTGGCTTTAACAGCAATAACAGCCTTTGTAGTTCTAACAGCACGCGGCCGCCCCGATGTTTTATGGTCTTTGACAGAGGAAGTGTTGACCGACGGCGCCATACCCACTTTCTGCAAGGCGATCACCGTAATCGTATTTTCTTTAACACCCCAATTTGAAAATAACACGAAAAAATGTGGA
Source organism: Herminia tarsipennalis (assembly GCA_945859575.2). NCBI lineage: Eukaryota > Metazoa > Arthropoda > Insecta > Lepidoptera > Erebidae > Herminia > Herminia tarsipennalis. The sequence continues at coordinate 17,980,176 of OX243840.2, forward strand.
ATGGCGCGAAATCGAAAGAACTTTTAAAAATAATAAACACGTTCCAAATTCAAAGTAGTTAAAAAGTTAAAAAAATAGAAAAGTTTTTATACAGACAGACATCAAAAACATTCAGCCGTTAGTTTGAGTGCGAGGGTATTGTAATAGCTACTTAGCTTATTTTTCAATGCTTGATTTTGTTAAATGTTACAGGAGATTAAATGGAACATATATTTGGTAACATATAAAAGAATCAAGCATCAGAAAATAAGATGTCACCATTTTTGACCACTTTAAAGTGTCCGGCGGAAGTTATGGCCGGCGGGAAGTGTTATAATATTTTTTTATAGTAAGTATTTTACAGCATTTATATGAAAGTCAACTGTCAGAAAATAACATAAGTTAGTCCGATTTTTTTACCTTTCTCACCTGGTACCTGAAAATCAGCTTACTACGTGCGCATGGGCGTACCCAGGGGGAGGCGAGATCCCTTCTAGATAGCCCATCAAGTCATCAGTGGCTTCAGTGCGGACAGAACCTGTACGCACTGAAGCCACTGATGACTTATCTAGTAAGCTGATTTTCAGGTACCAGGTGAGAAAGGTAAAAAAATCGGACTAACTTATGTTATTTTCTGACAGTTGACTTTCATATAAATGCTGTAAAATACTTACTATAAAAAAATATTATAACACTTCCCGCCGGCCATAACTTCCGCCGGACACTTTAAAGTGGTCAAAAATGGTGACATCTTATTTTCTGATGCTTGATTCTTTTATATGTTACCAAATATATGTTCCATTTAATCTCCTGTAACATTTAACAAAATCAAGCATTGAAAAATAAGCTAAGTAGCTATTACAATACCCTCGCACTCAAACTAACGGCTGAATGTTTTTGATGTCTGTCTGTATAAAAACTTTTCTATTTTTTTAACTTTTTAACTACTTTGAATTTGGAACGTGTTTATTATTTTTAAAAATTCTTTCGATTTCGCGCCATTCCACATTTTTTCGTGTTTATTTTCAAATTGAGGTGTTAAAGAAAATACGATTACGGTGATCGCCTTGCACAAAGTGGGTATGGCGCCGTCGGTCAACACTTCCTCTGTCAAAGACCATAAAACATCGGGGCGGCCGCGTGCTGTTAGAACTACAAAGGCTGTTATTGCCGTTAAAGCCAGAATTCGTCGAAATTCCACTAAGAAGCATAAATCTTATCGCGAGAAACGAATATCAAGATTTTAGACCTTCCAGCAGGACTCTGCACCTGGTCCTAAGGCACGAACTACCCAAGCGCCCAAGCCTGGCTTGAAACCAACGTTCCGGATTTTATAACAGCTGAAGACTGGCCCTCATCTAGCCCAGACCTCCACCCCTTAGACTACAAGTTGTAGGTAGTAACCTACCTTTGACTACATTAAACTCTGCAGCGTTCATTAAAGTCTCAGCAAAAAATAAAAACAATAATCTATTCAAAATGGCAACCTTTGGCTTTTAAACAGGCCTTTATTCTGTCTGGCCATGAATCTATGGATTTACACATTTTCTAAGAGCATTTATAGTAGTAGGTATTAGGAAGGAGGAAGGAAACAGCAGTTTTTATGTTTTGTTTGGCATTTATTTTGTTCTTAATGTACCTACTTTTATTTGTCCCTATATTTATTTATTAATTACACATTACAGTATTGATTAATACAGTATTAAATTTTTATAATTCATGTTAGGTTTTACTCACATAAATTGATAACAGCTCCGTAGACAGACGCGAACGAATGCACACATGTCACCTGTCACTCATTTTGATTATAACTTAATGTCAAACTGACACTTGAAGCTTGAACTTGACAGTACAACTTCTTACAGTGTGTGCGGTGCTGATGCGGTGATGGTGTGGTGATTCGTTAAATCTAATTTATTTATTTTAAAACTTAGTTTCATCGTTTTATTTCACTCTGTCGTCGGTGACAATAATAAGTATTTAAATCAGAAATCACAGTACATACTATAAAAATGGTTAAGGGCCGCGCTTTACACTTTGTATTCAAAGTAGCTGACAGGACATTGACGGCAAAATTCTACAGGGAGATCCTTGGAATGAAGGTAAGAGGTATATACAGTACGATCAACGTATCTTGGCCGGACTGAAGTAAGTCGCAACAGGCTGCGCAGATGCGCTTTTTAGGGACAAAACTGCGGCGTGCGCGGGCGGTAACTAAGCTAGAGATGAGGGTGCACATATTGGTTGTGCACTTTTTCATTTACGTTATTACTCGATTATCGATTACTTTCATAATTAATTATATTCGTATCACTCTTTTATATTTAACTAGTAATGGTATAAAAAGTAGCTTAAATTGATTTATTGTCTTTAATTTATTGCTATACTATAGATTATCAAACATAGTATCATATGGTACTTTTTTATTGTGGTTCTTTACAAACATAACTAAATACCTATTACAACACAAAAAATATGCATCTTTCTAAGAAATACATATTTGAAATATAAGCCAATATAGAAATTACCCATTTTATCTACAAAATTCCATACAAAAATGGCTGTTACCCCGCGTCTGTCACGCAGAGTACGTTGGCTTCATTTTATTAAAATAGTTGTGTATTCATATAAATATACACATTTTACTTTGTATTTATCGAAAGATAAATATCTTAGGCTTTTATATTCAAAAGAATGTTAGTACTTTACGATTTAATTTGAATATGACCAAAATAAAATGAACAAACAATTTTACCTTTAATTTTTAATCGATTTAAATAGAACAATTGTTTCATAAATGAAGTTTAATAACTTTCGAAGCGAATAGAAAAGGCGCATCTCTAGCGATGATGCACGCTATCGCTCTCTCAGTTACTCGTCGGCTCTCATTGGTTGTTCGCGTTGCTCTCTTTCTCTCCGTATAGTCGGTTACAAAGTTGTTATTATTTTCGTTACTAATTCTTGATAAGTTTATTAATGTTTTTGTTCGCTGTTATTGTTTGTTCTTTTTGAACAATTTTAAACATGCCGAGAAGGAATACCGTCCTTCGTCGACAGGCACGGAAAATTATATTTAACGTTGCTCAATTTATGAAGAAGGAAAAGGATGAAGGTGTTACAGATATAAACGCCGTACAGCGCAGAGTAGCTAAGGCTACCTGGACATCCGAGAGGACGATGCGTCTGATTTTATCCGAAGGAAAATCTAATGAATGGCTTTCTATTTTTCGCACGCCTGGGAAATCAAGAAACAGGGGTAAACCAATCGCGGGACTGGATAATTTTGACCAAGGTGTGATCAAGCGCTGCATACACAATTTTCATGAAACAGAAAAGCAGGTGGTTACCATGAAAACGCTTACATTATATACGTGACATTATATAAGTTCATACCGAGGGCGACTCTGAGCTGCATCTGTCTACCCGTGACCATGATTGTTCGATCGTTGCAATACGGTCTAAACGTCGGATAATAAATAAGGTACCTCTTTACCCATAAATGATTCACAGGATTATTTAGATAATATATTAAACAATTTCAATAGACCCGTTGTATACATATTGTGCATAAATAACAAAAGTAAAAAAAAAATAAAACAATATATTATAAAATAAACGTGCTCCGTGTTTATTATTTTCTTAGCGACTGTACCTGCGCGAACTTCACTGTTGGCTAACTTCAGAACGGCCTAGTTACGTTGATCGTACTGTAATATCAATCTTAATCCATGAATATAAAATCCTATGTACCACAGTACGTCCTATTTTTGAAATACAATTTTGTATCTATTACTTTATACGTAAATAAATCAAGATCAGGGCCGTACTTGTGTCAAACCCGGCCCAGAAAGTACCGGTTAGTTGTTTCAGTTAGGGAGGTCAACTGGTGAAACGAGAACAGTATTTCATGATTATTGACATACATAACAGGACATGACCTTGATTGTCTTCTAGAAAAAAAAGTAAGCTAAGGTAATTAATATGTAAGTAATTTTAATTCCAAGTCTTTGAAATGTTCAAGATTTTTGTTTGGGAAGGCACCACCACATTTTTTTTAAATTTCATACTTAAACTAAAAAAAATGGCATGGATACAATCTCATTACCGGCAAAGTCTTACTGAATCTTCGATGAAAAGCCCTAGTGAAACTTACAACTCTTATCAATGCTATATTCAGACTTAAATATGTAACTGATTTGTGGAAGGTTGCTGAAGTAATAATGATAACCCAAGCCTGTAAACCACTACAGGAAGCAACATTGTACAAGAGCGATCTCTCTTTCTCCTGCCCATATTAGCAAAAGTCTTTAAAAACTATTTTGAGGCGACTGAAACCAGTCATTGATTTCAGTTGCCTCAAAATAGTTTTAAATGTTTAAAAGAAAGAAACTTGATCCCTGACTATCAATTTGGTTTCAATTACAAATGTAATAGAACAAACATTAGAAGGAAAAAAGCCTGTTCTACACTTTTCCTGGTCCCTTCTTCAAAGTAAGGAATATGCTCCCAAAACAATTTAGGCATATTTTAGAATCTTACTTAGTAGATAGAATGTTCAGAGCTTGACAAAATAATGCATATTCAGAACTTAAACAAATAAAACTTAATAGTAATAATAATACTTAATGTACACCTGTTATATTCCAAAATTAGAAGAAAACACTATTAAAACATTCGCAGGTGATATGGCTATCATGGCTACGGGAGTGACACACGAGAATGTAATTAAGTATTGCATTGTAGAATGCTTCACGCAAATGTGTGAAGCATTTCACAATGCAATCATATCATAATTACATTCTATAACACTATTTAACAGATTACCTTAGAATGTCATATATTGACCATAATACATTCTTTTTCCACCTCTTTTTTAATAATCATACACACATACAAAGAGGTTGCTTAAATTTGTATAAGAGAATTTGTATGTGCTATGGCGCTATCATTTCGATATGAATTGGCTTAAAGTTTCCTTTGTAAATGATTGTTTTTTACTGTAGGTACTTCGTCATGAAGAATTCAGTGAAGGTTGTGAGGCTGCATGTAATGGGTAAGTTTTTTAATTAATCAATTACAATTTTTCAATTGGTTTCCAAATATTTAGGAGTGCGAATTTTGAATAACTATGTATTGAGCGAGAATAGTATTGAGTTAACATTGAGTTTGAATAACTGCTCAGACAAATGGAGAATTGACTTAAATTGCAACAAAGACTAGCTACATCTATAAAAACTTTAAGTTAAAGTGGTATTATTTGAACCTTAATAGAAGAGTAATTACATTTACTATTAGTTACATTTATTTTGCGCGCTTACAACTAATAACTATTAACAAAAATATTATCCTTGTAAATTCATAAGAAATAAATTCGAATAAGTCTGTCTCATTGGCTATGACATTGAAGGTATGGAATTATAGATTGCATGCCTCAGTGGAACCTCTGTGGTTCTCTCTGGTGCTTAATTAATTATTCTGAGTTCCAACAGCAGTTTGGTACGTATTTATTTATTACAATTGCTTATTTTTATATTTTCAGACCTTACGCTAATAGATGGAGCAAAACTATGGTTGGATATGGTCCAGAAGACACACATTTTGTAGTAGAACTCACATACAATTACGGTATCAAAGAATATGAACAAGGCAATGACTTCCTTGGTCTAACAGTTCAGTCCAGTGAGAGTCTAAAGAGAGCTGCAGCAAATAACTGGCCGATCAAAGAGCAGAATGGTCTGAAGTATGTTGAGGCACCTGGTGGATACAAATTCTACATTGTTGACAAACCACAGCCTAGTGACAGAGGTGAGTATTTTTAAATTACCAATTTTATTTTAATTTATTGAAAGGTACATGGTAACTTTACGAAGTAATATATTGTCACATACATCCTAATAAAAATAATTGATTGATTGCATATATAAGCAGAGCTTGTACTATTCAAAACAGACAACTGATAAACATACTTGGATATATACATAGGTATTATGAATAAATAACACCTAGACACAGAATGAATAAAACTTAGTGTGATGAGCATAATGGTTATCATGCTCATCACACAAAGTTTTATTCTGGGGGGAATTGAACCCAACAACTCGATACTTAAACATCCTCTGGCTTGGCAGCCAGGGTCACTAACCACTAGACCAACAGGCCAGTCAAATATTAAATGCATAGTCTAATCAGTTGAAAAAAAAAACTAAGTAAAGCTAAATTAGTTAAATTAATATAACATAATAAGTTTACAATGTTCCCATTGTAGTGACACAGACTTCCCATCTGCAAGGGTAGAGCAATAACCCACATTACATTAGTGCATCAATCAAACATATCTTTAATATATTTATATAAAAAAAAGGAAATTCATAACTTGGTATTGATTAAAGAACTATGAATAACTTGGTGACAACTGTTCCTTCTCATGGATTAATGTATATATTTGAGAATAACAGCAGGTGCACTGCATGCAGAGCTCTGTATACACATACTAATAATTGGAAAAGAATATTGTCTAAAACTATAGCAAAATCTTACCTTAACTATAGATGTAGGAAATTTGTATGTTTGTAAAGTCCCCCACTGCAAAGGCCGTGGTCACGGGTAGAGTCTACCCGTGACCACGGCCGTTGCAATACGGTCGAAACGTCGGGAAATAAACAAAGGTATTTTAATTTTAAAAATAAGCCTTAAAATAAAATATTTACGCGATTAAGACCCGTAGCTTATAAAATTATATAATTTTTGCCAAATGCTGAAAGTATATAGGGTGCTTTTAACAAACACACAGTTTTAATGATTTTGGTCTGTCTGTTAGATACGACTAATCTCTGAAACGGCTAGACGGATTTTGACAGGACTTTCACTGTCAGTCGTAACTTAGGCTACTTTTATCATCACGCTAACGTCTATAAGTAGTGAGCAGCTCTGCAACTTCACGCGGAAGAAGTCGCGGGCACAGCTAGTTTTAGAATAAATAAAATACTTGAAATAGTAGTGTTTTTGTAAGATTTTGGCTATCCAATAGTATAATTTTTTTTTAATTCGAACCAGTGTAGTTCCTGAGATTATCGCGTTCTAACAAACAAACTTTTCAGCTTTATAATATTAGTATATATATGTACAAAAAGCTTTATTGCAGACTAGGTGACCAGGTAAACTTCCACCATCACTTAAAATTGAATGTAATCTAAAGTGGCAATTTCCATACAAATGGTCTACATTTTGACTATTTGCAATATCTGTTTTTTCAAATTACCTCAATGTTGAGGTATGTTTCATATTTCAACTCGGAGTTTAAAAACCCAAGTTGTATGAAATCACATTCAAGAACTATTATCAATATGAACAGTAGTTTAATGATAATGTAGCCAGCTGATACTATCTGTTTGAGATGTCGTTATCACACGTCGATATGATAGTTTTGTAGATACTTACTTTACGTAACTGGTATGCTAATATGGTGCATGACATGATTGTCATGTAACCATAGAATGATATTCAGTCCTAGATGATGTGACCATAATTCAAATAGGACATTTCCGAGTTTGTTGCCTTTATATTTTACTAGCGGCTTGCCTCGGCTTCTCACGGAGTTATCTCCAGTATAATAAATTCACATAATAAGCATATATTATCCGGAAGAAATTATATGAATGATTGTGAAAACCGTATGAAGCATGAGAATCTCAAAATCTACCTAATGACTGACTGAGAATTCATTCACTGAATTTGAGATTTTAGATTATCGCGAACATACCTACATATTGTGGCGGCTCAAGGAGGGCTAGGAGGCTCGGACCCCCCCCCACCCTTCCATCATTCACCATTCATCCATTTGATTCGTGTCAGTGGTGCAACAACGGCCCTATCTGGTTCAATGCAGGTCATTTCGAAGTACCGATGTTCCAATACAATTTCACGAAGAATGGCTAATATTTTAACAGTAAAAACTAAACTAACAGACAGTTTTGCGTTTATAATATTACTATGTAGGTATTAAGTGGTCCCCTTTTCAACAAGCTCCGTTATCAGTGTTGCATCTGCACTTATTTTATCATTACGTGAGCGCAAGACAGTTGATTAGAAATCGATGGGCTTAAGTTAAATCAATTGCTGATTTTCCAAACAGATAACCTATATTCCTCCAGAGATAATCAGATTACATTATCGACCAATGTAAGTAGGTAATATCTCAAATTCTCAAGTGATCTCAAGTACCTACGTGTTTGAAAAAATAAATACTACTAATATTATAAATCTTAAAGTTTATGAATAGATATGGATGGACGGATGGATGTTTGTTGCTTTTTCGCGCGAAAACTACTAAACGGATTTTATTGAAACTTTATAGTAATGTAGTTATCATCATCAAAATGGCACATCTATACTAATATTATTAAGCGGAAGAGTTTGTTTGTTTGTTTGTTTGTTTAAACGTGCTAATCCCAGGAACTACTGGTCCGATTTAAAAAAACTTATTTTTTGTTGGATAGCCCATTTATCGAGGAAGGCTATAGGCTATATAACATCACGCTACGACTAATAGAAGCGGAGTAGCGACGAGTAATGTTGCAAAAACGGGGAAAATTTACGCATACGAAGTTGCGCGGGACAGCTAGTCTATATCTACTAATATTATAAAGGTGAAGAGTTTGTTTGTTTGTTTGAACGCGGTAATCTCAGAAACTACTGATCCGAATTAAAAAAATCTTTCACTGTTGGATAGCCCATTTATCGAGGAAGGCTATAGGCTATATAACATTACGTTACGACCAATAGGAGCGGAGTAGGAATGAGAAATGTTGCAAAAGCATGGAAAAATTACGCATACGAAGTTGCGCGGTCTGACATAACGGGGAAGAAGTTGGAGAAAAGCTAGTTGTAGGCACCTGTCCCACCAGAAACGTGCATTCTTATGTAGATCTCGTGTAAACAAAACAGATACAAATATAAATAGTTGATCACTGACCGTTTACACTGCCGGCGAATACTCGCTCTATACTGCATCTCTTTTGTTTACACGGACGGGATCTACAATATACATCTGATCTATTGTACGTTTCTACTACGTACTAAAATCGCTACTCGCTTCTCGCTCATCGCTGTTGGTGGGACCTATATTAATAGGTTGAAGTTTTGATATTTAAATTTAAAAAGTATTTTGCTATTATTGTTTTTAAACTTTCGCGATTTTTATACATATTAGATATATTTCGGGACTTAATCGCGTAAATTATTTAAAGGTACGAACCTTTTATTTACTCGACGTTTCGATGGAATTGCGGTCGACCCGTGACCACGATCGGTGCAATTCAATCGAAACATCGGGTAAATAAAAGGTTCGTACCTTTAAATAATTTACGCGATTAAGTCCCGAAATATATCTAATAAGTATTTTGCTATTTAAATTGAAGCATGTACAATATTGTTACATATTCCTAATGAATTGTCACCCTATTAATATAGAACATGTTGAGGATTAAATAGTTATGGTACCTACTTATATTAGTCACCATTATCATAAAAGTTTAAACGAGAGACACGTCCCGCGTTCAGTAATTGTTCAGCAAACATGAGTCATTAGCTTAGAGGTATATAGAAACGATTATTGTAAAGTATACAATTAGGTACTTGAAGACGATATACATGCGTATCCTTATATATTGGCAGGGATGTGTGTCCATATAATTATCTTATTTTTATTAAAAAAACTAAACTGCCCTGCTGACTGGCAGATAAATAGAACAAAAAAACTTATGAAAATATATATATTACGGGTCTTAATCGGCAAGTCTACCCCTGCCCACGGCCGTTGTAAAATGGTCGAGACGTCGGGCAATAAACAAGGTATTTTACCTTAAATTATTCACGCGATTAAGACCCCTAATATAATATATATTTCATAATGGCTAGATAAAATTAACGCACATTCAAAACTGTTGGGTCAAATTTAAATACTTGCTCGATCCATTTGACTCCCTCCAAAGGCGAGCTGTTCGGATCGTTGATGACCCTAATCTCACGGACAGACTGGAGTCTTTACAGCAGAGGCGTGACTTTGGTGCACTTTGCGTACTCTACCGTCTGTTCAACGGGGAGTGCTCTGAGGAACTGTTTGACATGGTGCCATCGTCACCTTTCTACCACCGCACCACTCGACATCGTAGGAGGGTTCATCCATTCCACCTGGAAACAATACGGTCCTGTACGGATCGATTCCGGCGTTCTTTTCTTCCACGTACGTGTAGACTCTGGAATGAACTACCTGCTGCGGTGTTTATCGAGCGCTACGACATGTCTTTCTTCAAACGAGGTTTTAAGAGAGTTTTCACTTCACGGTAGGCAGCGGCTTGGGTGTGTCCCTGACATTCCTGTAGTCCATGAGCGGCGGTTACCGCTTACCATCAGGTGGGCCGCTGGCTCGTCTGCCAACCATAGGCAATAATAAAAAAAAAAAAAGTTTCTTTTAAGTCATAAATAATGTATCAGTACTAGATAGAACATAATATTTCATTTTTTATTTAAAATTATATCTATATTCGTATTTCGGCTCAATGGTTGTTAAGTCTGCTTGTAATGTCTACTCGTAATGTCTGCTTGTAATGTTCAAGCTTATTAAGAATAAGTAGGTATGCAACATTGTACTTGCGTGTCACATTTTTCCTCATATTTCTGCAAACTAACGTAAATCTCTGTAATTACTGTAACTCAACCGCGTCTAATTTAAATCAGTTCCACAGCGACTAGATACGTGAAAATGTACTTTTTCATTAGATTTTAATCTGAAAGAGCGTATCAAATTTGCCTCTGTGCACGAGAAGCGGTTTTCTATTTAACGCGAAATAAAAATCTAGGCGGAATAAATACTCGACTAAGTGATTCAACTCAAACTCTTTTTATGTGTCGTCTACACGAAAAAAAAAAGTATGAAATACAACGTTTTGAAGTCAAGATTTTCTGTAGTCAGATCATTTAACGGGTGGCGCAAACGTAATGTCAACATTTGGATTGGCTGTTGGAATTATAGTAATTTTATAGACATTTCTTGCCAATTACTTTATTAAAACAATTATGCAATAATTGCAGACCCAGAAATCGAACCCGAGGTTTCCGTATGCCAAACCGGGGCCGGAATCGAACCATCTGTCCGGGACTATGTTACTAAACCTCATTTTTTTCTATCCTTGCATTCCTGCACTTCCTGCTATCCTGCACTCAAGCCATCTAGCCGTTAGTTTAAGAACTATTATGGCTTTTGTTATTGAAGTGTCATAAAAATGCATTAAAATTTTACATTTTCAAATTTCCCGCACCATATTTCTCTTCGGTCATGACGTCAGTTAGCTGGGTAAACAAATGTGCTGACATTTTTAAATGACAATTACGATCAGTTGACAGTTGGCACTTTTTAGTTGACAAGGTTTTTATGGCTGCTTTTAACCTAAACTATCTCAATAATTTATAACATTTATAGATTTTTTCTCGTATAGAGTAAAATACCCTATTTGGCGATGGTAGAACCATAGTGATCCAAGTTACAATTTGAACTTACTGAGAAAACAAGGGAAATGCGTTTGCATTTGTTGCAATGAAAATAATAGCTTATTACTGGAAACTCTTTATTAAAATTATAGCTTACAAATTAGAATAAAAATTATGACTACGTTTATTTAGAATATTCTATCTTTATAAAACAAAATGTTGGTTTTTCCGAAAATTAAAGCACTTGGATCATTTTAGCACAAACAAAAAATCTTAATTCAAGTAATAGTATGTACGTAACGAAACAAAATTATAAAAAAATGTATGGTTAACTTAAGCTAATCATCGCCTAACATGGCAGGTAGAATGTCTTGGTCATCCTGAGACTCCTCACTGGCACCTCTTCTGGAAATATATGGAATTGATTGGTAAAAACTATGATGAATTGGTGGAATGAACTTAAGGATTTTTCGAATATCTTGCATCTTTTTGAATGGAATTGGCTTTGCTCCTGTAGCTTGTTCGGGTAAATAGTGTCTGATGTTATTTAAAAATGTCTCCAAATCCATGTTATTTGGTATGAGGTCTATCTCTTCATATTCTTCGGAGTAATCATTATTATATTTCATTATGCTTGATCCTTTACTGAAACAAATTTTTCGCATCTTTGATATTTTTGCGCCTTCTCGCAAAACAGTTTGGTAGTCTTTAAAGTGACCCGATAAATTTTGGAAATCAAGAAACTTGTCATTCATTTCGCGAACTACGAAGGGGTTATGTTTTCGACAATTACGCACGAGATCCATCCATGCTTGAGGCGTGAAGATATCAGTCCTTTTTCTTTGTGCTTTACTAATGAAGGAGAAGTCAGTGTCATTAGGAAGGTATGTGTGCCCACTCACGAGATAGTGCATGACAATATTGTCAAGGTGGAGTGATTTATTGACCGAAAACATCATAAAATGTAAAATATTCCAGTGATCCAAGTACACATCGTCACTTAGATCACTATGGCCTACTCTATTTTTTGTAATTCTATAACGTCCAAAGTGAGAGGTTGTATTTTCTCTTTAAAAATGTTTCTGAATGGCACTTGGATTAATATGGCATGAAAAAATATTGCTTGTTTTATAGTTTCGTGCTAAAATCTGTATTATACTAAAAATGTCACTTAGATCACTCTGGTTCTACCATCGCCATTTTACATCTTCGAATAAACTTTTCATAAAAACAGAACTTATTTTTTTAAATTCTAATGTATTGGTAGCTATTTTTAAATTATGATATTACTTTCTGTATTTATTTTTATTTAATGTTGGCACTTTAATGAGTGGCTTACTCCAAAGAGATTTTATTATTATATCTTTAACAAAATGTTAATCTTATTTTTTAATTATCAACATTTTTACCACAGATCCGGTAGTCAAAGTGTCTTTGGCCAGTTCAAATTTGGAAAAGTCTATTGCATACTGGAATGGTCTACTCAGTTTGGACATCTACGAAAAGTTATCCAAATCTGTTCTCCTTGGGTTTGACGATAAGCAGGCCAAATTGGAGCTGGTTGACATTGGTAAGTGCATTTTTAGTTCATATATACTTAATCTACATTAATATTATAAAGAAGTAAAGTTTGTGAGGTTGTAGGGGGTAATCTTTGGATCTACTGAACCGATTTTGAAAATTCTTTTACCAATGCCATGTTAATCATGTTATTTGTGAATGTTATATGAGAAGAGCATCAATGGAAAATGTTTCAAAAACGGGTAAAACGCAAACGAAATTGTCAGGTTAAATATTTGTAAAAAAGCCTTTTGCACTCGTGTTGACACCACTGCAACGTTAAGCCCGTGCTTGTATAAATCAGTTTGCCATAATCTAGGCAAACTTGCATCGCAAGGGGTCACCCTAATCCAATACAAAAAAGAAATGCTTTAGACAATGAGGTTCACATATGTAGTCTTAACATGTAGTTCTTGAAAATTGTTATTTGCCATTGAAATGTCAATAAAATTAAAAACCTTAGCAATAGACAAAGGGAAATATCATGACTATATTAGTGTCTGTCAATGTTGCACACGCATTGATAACATAGTTTAGGTAGATATATGTAGCACTTACCATCGTGTTTACAATTCATACAACAATAGCTACTTAAGTGTGATAATAAAGTAGTAAATAGTTGCAGTTTTATGAACCAAAACATCGATACTGATTAATGTGACGGTTCAATGTAAGCAGTTGAAGTACAAAGCAATGTTTTAGAAGTTTATGCGCAGATAAAACTTCTATCATTCAGTAAACACGAATTCAAACTTTACGTTAAACGTTATTAGAAATAAATAAAATTGTTACTTCCATATTTTAGTAACTACAATTAGTGCATTAGGTTCGCCTGCAATAGATGGGGAGCCTAAGTAGCTAACTTTGATTTACTTTAGCGCGGCATATTAACATAAGGGGGATACCTTGTATCCTGTTGAGTACCCCTACCGAATATTAGCTCTTTATATAGTGACACGCGACTTGGGGAGCTGATCAACATATTTAGTAAAGAAATCTTGATCTCGAGCGTATAGATTATTATACAGATGGTTCAGCTTCATATCCTAGGCTCTGATCTAATATTTCAACGATTATGTGGAAGGATTTTCTTAATCTGAAGATATTTTTTTAATTTTTAAAAAGCCACAATGAGCCTGTCCGAATCGTAAGTAATATGAATGAAAGCTTCTTGTGGGTTCACCTAAGATCCCGTTTTAAGATCAACATTTCATTTAAAAGAGTTTTTTTAGACCTGGCGCTGCTAACTCCCTTCCCCCTTTCCCATATATACATCTTAAACATTTCTTTCTTCTCACCATAATAATCTTTAAAATCAAATAGGTCCCCACGGCGTTCGATTAAATCCAAGATAGCTACTTGAGCTCCCCAGCCATAATGATAGCAGTAGATATGATGTCCCTTGACACATGATATCACTTGATGATATTAATTAATACCTACAATATTATTTTATGTCTCAAAATGTTCTAAAAACGTATACTCCACCTCCATTATGATCAAAACACTGACGTAAATTCTTCCCCAATAATAGCTAACCAAATTCTTTAATAACCTACATAAATTCTTCCCCAATAATAGCTAACCAAATTCTTGAATAACCTACATAAATTCTTCCCCAATAATGGCTAACCATATTCTTGAATAACCTACATAAATTCTTCCCCAATAATAGCTAACCAAATTCTTTGATAACCTACATAAATTCTTCCCCAATAACAGCTAACCAAATTCTTTAATAACCTACATAAATTCTTCCCAAATAATAGCTAACCAAATTCTTAAATAACATACGTAAATTCTTCCCCAATAATAGCTAACCAAATTCTTGAATAACCTACATAAATTCTTCCCCAATAATAGCTAACCAAATTCTTGAATAACCTACGTAAATTCTTCCCCAATAATAGCTAACCAAATTCTTGAATAACCTAACTCATTAACAAATTTAAAATTTCAGGTGAGCCAGTAAACCGCGCGAAAGCATACGGGCGTATCGCGTTCGCTTGTCCTTTCGATGAGCAGCCGATTATCGACAAGAAGATCCAAGATGCCAAAGGGACTATCCTAACTCCGCTCATCTCATTGGACACTCCGGGCAAAGCGACCGTACGTGTCATCATCTTAGCCGACCCTGATGGTCATGAGATCTGTTTCGTCGATGACGAGAGTTTCCGTCAACTGTCCCAAGTCGACCCTAATAGCGATGCCGACCTTGACAAATACATCAAATCTGATAAATCTAGAGCGTAAAAGTTTTAAGGCAGTAGTTATGCATTTTTGAACTCTATTGCTAAGCGATTAGAGTTCATAATAAGGTGATGAAAATATCACCGCTGCCTTATAAGCTCGTGTAGATGGATAAAAGTACTTAACTGTGTCTGATAATAACATGGTATTGTCACTAGACCATTGGAAATATGATTTGACTCACAATTTTTTGCTAATATTGTAATAAAGACAAGAAAAGTTCAACTGGTTGTACCACGGGGTAGTAGATTTACCAGTGGTTCAACTCAGGTGAGTGTTTTTTGGGTGGTCTAACTAGTGTACTACCGGGAATTTAAGGTATCTGAAAACAGGAAA
The DNA here is from genome assembly GCA_945859575.2 of Herminia tarsipennalis. Taxonomy (NCBI): domain Eukaryota; kingdom Metazoa; phylum Arthropoda; class Insecta; order Lepidoptera; family Erebidae; genus Herminia; species Herminia tarsipennalis. The sequence goes on from OX243840.2 coordinate 17,995,785, forward strand.
ACCGTTCTTTTTAGTATTTTTTTTTGGTAACCACACCATCGTAATGAAGTTCTAATACAAAACTGGCATTATAACTATTTATTATACGGAAATTAACGCGCATTATTTACTTTAGAATTGCTTGACGTTTCGACCAGACTTGTTTTGAACAGACCTAGTCGAAACGTCAAGTAATTTTAAGGTAAATAATGCGCGTTAATTCCCGTATAATAAATAGTTATAATCATGCAACGTGACGTAGTTCCCCACAACTAGGGTTCTTGTTCTTCTAGTAGGAGACGCCCAACATGGCCGTAGGTAATTTTTTGTTAGTTCCGTCTAACAAAAGTTTGAATACATAGGTGCATTTAGGGTAGGAGCACACGCTCGTTGCACGACCGCGCATGGGTGTACATAGCCTACATACATACATGGATTATAGGTACGTCACACATCACAAAAAAAAAAAGTTATGTACCTATTTCTTCGTGGTACAACTAGTTGAAGATAATTTTACCATTGTACAACAGGTCATAATAATAAATAGTAAAAAATATATTTCCCAACAGTTGGAACTTACTTCCCCGTGGTACAACCAGTTGTACCAACGTCGCAGTTGTACCATGGATCGGCAGGGCTAATGGGCTGGGCTAGAATCAAAAATTCCAGTGGCAATATTATGTATTCGTACTGTTATATTTAAAAGTTATTGGGCAAGGGTATTGTTTTTCTTTTATTCTAATATAGCATTTAAGAATATATTCCGCGTTTAACTTTACTTTATGACTTGTACACTAATATCTATTTCGTTCTATTGTACACTATACATTTAGATATATAATATATTAGTATTTAACTACTTACCTATGTACAAAACATATCTGCTTCGTACATTGTAACATAGTACAAAATCATGGAATTGTAACATTTGCTCTTAAGTATATAAAGCTCAATATCCTGTGTCTATTTGTGTAATATGTATGGCGCAAATGTGATAAAATTGTTTTTCCGAATTCTTGAGTAGATCTAGTAAAATAAACTATTGAATACAGTATTAGATCTGTTTTTTATTTGGTTAGTTACAAAATGTTGTTAAATTATATGATTTATGAATAAGTATAAAGACTATGTTTATTAGCTATTGTTGCGCTCAAGTGTTATAATTACTATAAGTCAAATATATAATTTAAACAGCATTATGATTGTAATTTTTTTACACAAACACCCTCATTTATTATAACGTTAATGACACTATTTTAACTTTTTCTATTAAGTATGTTTTGAAAATAGAATAAAAACAAACACAATAATACTGTGATTATCTTTATCTATACTAATATTATAAAGCTGAAGAGTTTGTTTGTTTGAACTCTCTCAGGAACTACTGATCCGAATTGAAATTTTTTTTCACTGTTGGATAACCCATTTATCGAGTAAGGCTATATATTATAACATCACGCTATGACCAATAGGAGCGGAGCGTGATGTTATGATGAGATTAGCGCGTTTAAACAAACAAACTCTTCCGCTTTATAATATTAGTATAGATATGTTTATTTATATCTTAAACATTTTTTTACTTTTCACATGGCTTTACTCTTGCGAACTTGCATTAAATCATTCTATTCCAAATTTTGTCTGAGGTTCATAATCGTTACATATGTAACCTAAATGAATAAAGTTTAAACTAACTTTTGACTTTTTTTTGACTAAAAATTTCATGCTACTATATTTATTTCAAATGATAGTAAAAATGACTTTAGTTATGAAAGTGAAATAAACAGGACATTAAAATCAGTAACAGATTGGCTACAGTCTATAAACCTAAAAGTAAACTTGACAAAAACAAAACTAGTGCAATTTCGTAATTATCAAAGTAAACCTGCACAACTAACCGTATCCCTTTCTGAAGTTTTGATTGAAGAAGTGATGACTACAAATTTTCTAGGAGTTACTATTGATCAACATTTAAACTGGAAAGCGCATGTAGAAAAAATAAACAAAAAAATTTCAAGTGCTTGTTATGCATTATCCATCTTATCAGAGTCAACAAACATCACTGTTGCTAGGAACGCTTATTTTGGTTACATATATCCATTACTAACGTACGTAACGTACTGGGGAAACTCGACTGATGCTAAATCCACTTTTATTCTACAGAAGAAATGCTTGCGAACAGTATATAATATGCATAGCACTGAATCATTAAGAAATATATTTAAAGAAGGAAGTATACTTACTCTCACCGGTATTTACATATTAGAATTGTGTTTGTTTGTCCGAAATAATATGCAATATTTTGATTTGAAATCTAATACAAGAGGAAATATTCGTCAAAAGTATAAATATAATTTAAATTTACCAAGTATTTCAAACGCAACATACTATAAAAGTACCTACATAACTGCCATTCGTGTGTATAACCACCTACCTGTCGCCATTAAAGAACTAAACGGTAATCTGTATAAAGCTCACTTGAAAAAATGGCTACTAAATAATGTATTTTATAACTTGAATGAGTAATTCGAAACTGTGTAAAATGTATACCTACCTAATTTCAGATAAACCCATTTGTTTTTCTGTTCTTTTTTTTTCTAATATTTTTATGTTTTGTTATTGTTTGTATAAACACTGTCAACTAACCGTGTCTATTGCATACCCGATATGGGTAGACTGTTGTTACTTTAATAATTATAATGACACCTTTTGTACACAGTTATGCAATAAATATATCTTTATCTTTATCTTTATGCTATTGAGTCAAAATCGTTAAGTTACCGGAGTACTTGTGTTAGTTTTGACTCGCTCCTACCCTTACATACCCAAGTAGAAAATGTATAGACCAATCTTAAAAACAATACATGAATAAATGGAAATTAAATACACAACTCATAGCACATATACCATTTGCTTCAAATAGGTTATCTCTTCATTGTACCTGTACGCATAGTTATACATATTAATATCTTGCCAAAATGAGTATATTAATATTTTCATTAAGATACAAATGGACATACATATTCACCTACTAAACGTCGCGCCATTATCAAATGCAAAATACTTTATTGAGTGAGATTCATATTAGTTCTAGGAATTGCAATCCCGCAAAACGGGATCCCGCATTCCCGCGGGCTCCCGCTCCTTTTATTAATCTGCAGGATCCCGCACTTTCAAAACGCGGATCCACGGATCCCGCAAATTACTTATATAAAGTAATATATAATTAATCCATTATACTGTAAAATTAATGTATCGCATCAGTAATTTTGCCATTTCATATGCATTTTATATGCACGTTTGAAACGTGCAAACTAAGTTAAAGTCAAGACTAGTTATCGCCGTTGTTTGTTTCTTCATCGAAAATATTTTTATTATATTTTTATTTACTTGTAAATACAAGTAAAATTAATGTAAAAGGACTATATTCTACTAGATAATTTTATAAGAAACACGTATACTAGGTACACGTACACACGTTCTTGGCTTCTTTACATTACTCCAAATAACTTCGGAAATATTCGGAGCTTGCGTGTTCTCACTACTCTCTACTCTATTCTTAACTCCTACAACTCCCTGTTACTTGTCTTATAACTTTCAATACCTACTTGTGCTCCAACCATAGTAGAGATCTTCGATCATCCAACAGTCAGCTTCTCTGCATGTCCTGATCACTCTTCTGAATTCGTTGGATCCTCTTTCCTTGTATAATCATTCTAACTCTGGAATGCGCTGCCCCCCGAAATCAGGTTGGCTCCCAATCGATTCAAATTTAAGATGAAGGTACGTTCTCTATTTCTTGATGGTTCAGCTAAATCACAATGTTAGCAAATTACATTATTAAAATATATGTATGTTTTAAGCTGTCTGGCACCGGCTTAAGAATAGTGCCACCCCATCTCTTCCCGTGGGTGTCGTCAAGGCGACTAAGGGATTTCACACCGGGGGACGGGCAGCAGCGTCCTCTGCGTTTAAGTACGCAAGGCCTTACTGCGATCGCCAACCCGCTCGCCAAGCGTGGCGATTATGGCAATTACCCCCAGGATCTACATATAATAAGTAGGTTCTACTGGGGAGACCCGTGCCCAGCAGTGGGACATTATATGGGTTGTTATGTATATGTTATGTATGTATGTTTGTGTTAACCCCTTGCCACCTACCACCTACTTTTGTCACACAACCATTTACCACACATCTGAGTCGATCGAAAATCGATGTTTCTTTGTCAGATTGAGGGGAGTACGAGTGGTTTGCCAACTAGCTCGTTTTGCGAACTGGCGCTATTCGCCAAATTGCGCCTTTGACCAACTAGAGCCATTCGCCTACTGTGCTATTTAGATACTATGTTGTACACATAATTACAAAAGTGAAACAAGTAAATGCTAATAACAAAAACATTTATTTATTATTTATTGTAAAGCCGAATGTATACTGGCTATCAGTAACCTGATCAAAATGTTTTATGGCTTATTTTATACCTATTTGATAAGCGTAGGACACACTTTTTAAGATCTATTTTCTTTTCTAAAAAGTCTGTTAATATATATTTTATGCGTTTGTCTTTAAGGGCCGACTTCTTTGCACGGTTATTATTTTCTTGATAAGCACCGGCTCTATTTAATTGAAATATGCTATCAATTGCTTCGTCGCGGAGTACATTAATTAGCTCAATAAGCGTTGTTTTTTTTCTGTGACATTTATTATTAACTTTGAAATGCCAACCTTCTAAACTATTGATGGTTCGATGGCGCTCTTCATAGCAGCTTATAATACCTATATAATTTTCACGCATCCATTGTTTATTGAAATATTCGTTAAAGTTTTTAGTATCACTTGGTGCATCTTCGTAAATGAGAGGCCACGCTACAGATATATATTGCGCTGGTAAATGTGCTAGTGCAGCGCATCTTGCAATATGATTAGCAACTTCGGGAATCTCATGTATTTTTAAAACTCGAGCCTTTTTCCAAAGGGCTTGGCGAAAATGAAAAAAACAGCCTGTAACTAAAACATTTGGGAATACTTCACGGATGCCGTTGATTGCACCAACTTCGAAATCAGTTTTAAATGTCACAGGATTAAACATAGGCACCTTCTCTTTGATAAGTGTAAACAGTCTAACATATGTTCTTTGCGATTTGTTAGACAGGAGAGCAAAAAAAACTGGTAGAATATACGTCGACGCCTCTGTACTATTAAAATCCGCATGTATCGTATATAGCTGTACGAATGGATTTGGTACAGATTTAAATGTACCGTCACTAAAAAATACAGTCATATTTTCAAGTTCAGCTTCCATTTCCCTCAGCATGAAAACTAAAATCCTGTCTTCCTCTCCGCTATCGTCAATTAACAAAAAATCTTTCGTAAGAATTTCGGGAAGCTTAATATCTTTTAATACATCAAATTTTGTTTTAGTAACATCGAAGGCTTTATTTCTAGCCCGGCGAAGTGAATCCTTTTTTTCATAAAAAGTTGTCCTTTTTTTCAAACATTCCACGTAATTATCCTTTATTCCTTTTTTAAATGCAATGTCTCTTCATCAAAAATTGCCTTAAGACCAATAAACTCATTGGATACTCTTTGTTAACTGTATCCATGATCTTCTCTACTTCGTTTTTCTTAAAATCTGGTATACAAGTATGGCCCAATTCACGACGTATATTTTTTTTGTCACTGCTTAAAGTTAGGCTCCCGGAACATGTGCGATTTGTACATCGCCATATTGTAGATTCATTCAAATTTCGTTTAGAAAAAAGATAACTATAACCAGCTCGTAACAGAACATCTCCGCCTCTTTTACTTTTAACAAATGTCAAATCTGGGGCAGAGTCAGTAGACCCAGCAGCAGAATACATTATATTCTAATTATTATATTATAATTCAATAGGAAAATCTAGGAAAATATACAAGGACAATAATGAATGACAATAACAAGAATATGTTTTTATTTTTCTTTTTTCCTGTCAGTACTATAAATAGAGATTGATACCAAGGAGTATTTTATATCTTGTATATACTAATCATAGTCTGCCATGGAAAACTAAAACTGCTCATTGGCATACGACTCGTACTCCTCTGAACTGTACCTACACAATGACAGTATCTAAATAGCGCAGTAGGCGAATGGCTCTAGTTGGTCAAAGGCGCAAGTTGGCGAATAGCGCCAGTTCGCAAAACGAGCTAGTTGGCAAACCACTCGTACTCCGATTGAGGGCCATATTTTCTAAAAATATATGTCAAAGTCGAGTAATTCAATAATAAACAAAGAACGCAGACAAAGAAATCGTCTGTTTATCTTTGTTTTCGCCGTTCGCACTCCCTAGTAATTTAATAAAAGTTGATTTTTACACAAAAATCTGAGTTTCAATTTGATTTTATAACATAATTTCAAAGATGCGGGCTCCCGCGTGATTCCGCGAGGGATTGAGTAACCCCGTATCAATCCCGCGGGATTGAATAAGCTGCGGGATTGCAATCCCTTTTTAATAAAGTTATATTATTACCATCAATGATTTTTTTGAACGTTGGTCTTTGAAGTCATTTGTGCTTATAATATAGTTGGTACCTAAAATACCTGTTCAGTTGAAAATCGGGCTTGCGTGTCCCCACTATTTAGTGATAAACACCTAGATATAAATCGCAAGTGAATCACAATAAGCGGTTCGAGCTAAATGGTTGACCGTATCGACCAAATAGCTCTTGGCAAAACTGCGAGATCGCGTGATACCTTGCACAGTTCAGGCCTCGACTACATCCGTGCTAGAAGTCTTTAACTTTGCTTGTTATCTATACGTGATCTTCTTGGAGATATTTAAGTACTTAATTGTGATTCTTTCTTTCACTTTAATGGTATAGAAAAGAGAAAAGGCGTTGCTATCTTTCCGATTACTATGGTGTCGCTAACGTATGAAAAATCAAAAGTGTAGGTATCACTAAATACAATACTGGCCCAGAAACATTGCCTTGAGGTACTCCAGCCGTTATTTCTCTGTTTACAATTTAGTGTTAGATCAAAAATGGTTAATCTTTTTGTCGTTATTCTCTTTATTAACATATTAATTACAGTTTTAAATAAGTATACTTCACAAGATTTTCGGCCGAAAACGAATATGACATTAAAAATATTTTATATTTCACATTCTACACTGAAGTCTTGTTCGTTCTTTTTACATTTAAGAGAGAATAAAACCCGATTAGAGGTTGGAGGATTCAAATATATCTTCATGTAGGATACAAAATTGCGTCGACTGATAGTGCCGACCAGCCGATGGGTATACGAAGTAAGCCGAATAACGCACGGCAGCTTAAGTATTTACCGTGAGCTACTTTCTATTCACGGCAGATGGAGTTGTACGATGGATGTATATTCTATAAAATTTCAGATTAAGTAGTATTTTAAAATTGATTTTGTAAATGCTCAAAGTAGGTACACGTAATATGTTAATCCGTACAGCTGTAAGTGATATTGATGGAATACGAACTCCCTCCCGATTGCGAATTCAATGTTTAATGTGTTTTCAAAATGCAGTTGCTGAGGTGAACAATATGGTATGTGTCTATTAAAGGTAGATGCATGATATTTACGAGAATCGTGAACAAATTCTAACTTTTAATAGGTTCGTTGAGTAAGGTAGCGTGACAATAATAAGTACCCTGCGTGACAGGAAGAACGGAATTATATTCTGTGAAATGTTTACCTCCAAAATAGTACCAATTCACTAGATAATTTGTATTTCTTTTACTAATCTTAACAAGCAATAGGTAAGTAATACACTGTTTGAGGCAAAAAAGAGTGTATTGTTTTCTGGATTCATTTATGTAGGTACCTAAGTCCCTAGGTACCTATAGGTATATCTGTGAGTTACTTTATTTCATTCACCAAAGCTTCTAAAGCTTTAATAATTTAGATGATTTGTGTATTGATGGCTCCGGGTAACATAGGCTAGGTACAAAAAAAAAATGGCTGCCGGCAGACGTGAATAAAGTGGTCTTAAGGGTATTAAACTGATGGTCATACTAAGATAATTTACACATACCACCTAACCCAAACCAATGACCCTGGAGGGAAAGTAGCTACCATTAATATTTATGTTAGCTTTAAATATAACTAGCAATATGGGATTGTGGGTCCCACATTACTAGCAATCCTGTAAACCCCTCCGGGTAAGCTCAATGGCTTGTGTTTGGAGTGGGCTCACGTCAGAAGTACTGGGTGGCGCAAAAGTACTGGCACTAAAGAAAATACTTTTTTTTTTTTATATGACATTTTCTGTCATTTTGTTGTTGAAAATTGTGTACCTAGTGAACAAATGTAAAATACACTGAAAATAAACATGGACCGTTTTACTCCCCAAGAACGTGGAATAATTGTGTCAATGTTCTTACGGAATAATTCATCAGTGATAAGAACACAACGTGAATTTCGTCGACGATTTCCCCACCGTCCGGCACCGATTGGTCGCACAATTCGACGCTTTGCCACACGCCTTGAAGCAACTGGCTCAACATTGGATAGACCTAAGTCTGGGAGACCAAGAACAGGCCGTTCAGCTGAAAATATCGATGCTGTGCGCGAAGATGTGGAAGAGTGTCCAGAAACATCAACGAGGCGACGTGCCACGCAATTGGGCATTTCCAGACGGACCCTGCAGCGTATTTTGGTGAAAGACTTAAAGATGTTCCCGTATAAAACTCAAATGACTCATCAGCTGCTGCCTGCTGACCACCGAGCTCGTCTAGATTACTGCCAGCGCGTCATAAACCTCAACCTTGAAGAGGATGATTTTCCTTCAAAATTGGTTATGAGTGACGAAGCGCATTTCCATCTCTCAGGGCATGTCAATAAGCAGAATACTCGGTTCTGGGGCACTGATAATCCGCGCATTATTCAAGAAACACCTCTACACCCACTAAAAGTTACTGTATGGTGTGGCATCTGTGTTGACAGAGTGATCGGACCCTATTTTTTCGAAGACGCTGGAGGCAATGCGATAACTGTCACTGGAGAACGCTACAGAATCATGTTACGTGAGTTTTTGATACCCAGTTTGGACGAATTGGGGCTGGAGCACATCTGGTTTCAACAAGACGGCGCTACGGCACACACAGCGCGTGACACTATGGACTTAGTGAGGGACGCTTTTCCAGGCCGAGTTATCTCTCGTTTTGGCGATTTGCCTTGGCCTGCAAGATCACCCAATCTGACCAGTCCAGACTTCTTTCTTTGGGGTTTTTTGAAATCTCGGGTGTATGTGAACAAGCCACAGACTCTCGCAGCTCTAAAAGAAAACATTCGTCAAGAAATAACGAACATATCGCAGGAAGTGTTACGGCAAGTTATGCAAAATGTCATAAATAGGGCTCAAATGTGTATCAACTCTGGAGGTCACCATTTAAAAGACATCATCTTTAAATCCTAATGGTACGAAATTTAATGGCACAAATATACATTTAAAAAAATCTTAATCTAGTTTTCTAATTTAGACAAAATGTTATAGCTGAACCAAATAGGGTCTTTACTTTTGCGCCACCCAGTATAATGGGTAGGATTCGAACCCGCGACCTCACGATTGCGAGTCCGATGCCTTAGCCATTAGGCTACCAAAAGCGTGGGGTGCTTGTTTGATAATTATACCTATTGATTTATAGTCAGCCCTAGCTTTTTACGATAAACTGTTTTTTTCTTAATAACTCAATTTTTTTAAAGTTATAGAAAATTATTTTCTACTTTGTAGTTTGGCTAGCTACAAAAGCTTGTTTGTTTACGGTAACTTTTATTTTTTACAACCACAATGACAAATGCGAAATTTCACAGATCTAAAGTAGAAACCGACGGAATTTGACACAAAGTTTTAACCTCTATTTTATCCACTTAGGGGTTGATTTTTCAAAAACGCAGAAATATGTGATTCTCTTTTTTAAACCCAAATTGAAAATTTCACATATTTAACTTTGAACATAGAGACATAGATACATACCAAGTTAATAAAAGCATGTTAATAATACTAATAGAAAGGGCCAACAATAAATAAAAAATCTCTCTAATAAACATTGCATCTAAAATCAAAAAAATGTTAGGAAAAATCAAAACGCATGGTAGTTATGGTCGTTTTCAACTGACTTCCAAAAGGAGGAGGTTCTCAATTCGTCTGTAAGTTTTTTTTTTTTTTTTTGTATGTTTGTTCACCGATTACGCAAAGACGGCTGGACCGATTTGAAAAATTGTTTTTGTGTTTGAAAGGGTATACTTCCAAGTTGGTCCCATTGCCATCAGATCACGATCTGATGATGGGATCTTGAAGAAATCGAGGGAATTCTTAAAATATTAAAGGCACACCTACAGTGATTTAGGTATATTTCATAGTAATTCGTGCATTTACTCTTAAAAAATACCAATTGGTGAAGTGGAACTGATGATGAAGACCACAAATGAGGAGCAGACCTATTCAATATTTCACAGTTTGCGATTCAGTTACTTTAATATGGTATTGAGTAGCACTTTATTCTCGTTATACTACTATTCCACAATGTAATAGAGCTGATAGTGAACTCCTCAACAATTAACGGCCCTGCATCGGGGTAAGCAATATTTTGTAAAAGGATTTCAGCAGTTGACATAAGCCTATTGTAACTTATGTGAATTACAAACCAACCCACTAAAAAGTGAGAAATAAAAACTTTTTTACAAAAAAATATCACCGACTTCTAAAATAAATACAAGGCAACTAAAAAGCAATAAATAATATACCTAGAATAACAAAAACAAATTAAACATTTTGAAGTTGGTGCCGAATAAAACATAAAGACTACTATTTCATGGCACCAACTTCAAAATGTTTAATTTGTTTTTGTTATTCTAGGTATATTATTTATTGCTTTTTAGTTGCCTTGTATTTATTTTAGAAGTCGGTGATATTTTTTTGTAAAAAAGTTTTTATTCATTAGTAGGTATCGTATTGTCATCTAAAATTTAAATCACTAAGTAATTATTCAAAATGCTATTTGGTGCAATTCAAAGATTGATTTTTAGGGTTTCGCAGCCAAAATGGCCAAAACGGAACCTTTAAAGTTTCGCCTTGTCTGTCTGTCTGTCCGTCCGTATGTCATCATCAGCATCATCAGCCTATCGCAGTCCACTGCTGGACATAGGCCTCTCCAATTGCACGCCACTTTGTTCTATCTTCGGCTTCTCGCATCCAGCTCCTGCTAGCCGTTTTGCGTAAATCATCACTCCACCTGGCCTGAGGGCGTCCTACACTACGTTTGCTGTGCCGTGGTCTCCACTCAAGAACTCGTTTACCCCAACGGTTGTCGGTTCTTCGGCAAATATGGCCAGCCCACTGCCACTTCAGCTTGCTAATCCGGTGAGCTATGTCGATAACTTTGGTTTTCTGCCGGATCACCTCATTTCTGATTTTGTCCCTAAGAGAAACTCCGAGCATAGCCCTTTCCATAGCCCGCTGAGCGACTTTGAACTTGTGGACTAGCCGTACCGTCAGTGTCCACGTTTCGGCTCCGTATGTCATGACGGGTAGGACGCACTGATTAAAGACTTTAGTCTTTAGACATTGTGGGATCGACGATGAGAAGACTTGACGTAGCTTACCAAACGCTGCCCAACCCAACCGAATTCTCCTGTTCACCTCGTCCTCGAAGTTGTTTCTACCTAACTGCAATGACTGCCCGAGGTACACATATTTTTGAACAACTTCGAGAACGGCGCCGTGCACCGCTATCGGTTCCGGTAGTACATTCATTGAACATGACCTTGGTTTTATCCAAGTTCATCCGTAGGCCGATGCGTACGTACGTAGGAGTCAGCCAGGTCATTCAGCATCAGTTGCAGGTCCTGCAGCGTTTCCGCCATAATGACAATGTCATCTGCAAATCGCAAGTGCGAGATGTATTCACCATTGATGTCTTGAACATATCCTCCATTGCATTTGTGAACAGTTTCGGGGAGATAACGTCCCCTTGCCTCACTCCTCGATGCAATGGTATAGGTTTTGTTTCCTGATTCTGTACTTGGACGGACATTGTTGCGGCTTCGTAGAGACATCTCATCACTTGGATATATCGCCAATCTACTTGGCATCGCTGCAGAGACTCCAGAACGGACCAGATTTTAATCGAGTCAAAGGCCTTCTCATAGTCCACGAATGCTAGACACAGGGGCTGATTATACTCTTGTCCGTATGTCACAGGTATTTTACTCAAAAAATACAAAATGAATATTGATGAAATTTGGTAAAAAGGTGTCTTGTAGTAGCAGATAGGTAAAAAGGTACTTAGTTTGGTACCTTTTTAGGGGGGCATTCCATACATGTAACAGAAGCCGAAAACATTTTTTTTTCAGCAAACATGTCGACGACATCGAACATCAATCTACAATCCTTTTAAAAATTATATATCTTTCCAATAAACCGTTTTGATTTAGTGAATATTTTTGAAAATAATTGCTCTGAAAGTCGCCTAAATTGTGTACCCCATATCTTATGAATCGTGTGCCCAAAAAATATGAAAAACAATCTCAAAGGTAGCGCTTAATAAATACTTTAGGCTAAAATTATTTGAAAGAACCCTTATAGTTTCGCTATGTCCGTCTGTCCGTCCGCAGCATAGCTCAAAGACTGTTAGTGCTAGAAGGCTGTAATTTTGCATGGATACACATATTACTTATGCCGACAAAGCATTTATTAGGGATCCGTTTGTGAAATATTAAGCTTTAAAGTGCAAAATTTTGTTAAGAGTCAAGTGTCTCGGGAGTCAAGTGGAACGGGATAAATTGACACAGACGAAGTTATGCGCGTCAGCTAGTCAGTATCTCATACGAACATGAAACTTAACGAATAAATCTGTCGTAGGTACCTAATTAAGTACTTTTCCTAAATGAAAATCGTGAGGAGTAGATACAAAGATAGAATAAAAATAAATAAAATCTATATTCTGTCGACGGATTTCACAATATATATAAGATAGATCAGCTGACCCGCGCAACTTCGTCTGCGTCAATTTTCCCCCTTTTTGCAACATTTTTCATTGCTGTTTCATTTCTCCTATTGGTCGTAGCTTGATGTCAAATAGGCTATAGCCTTCCTTGATACAAACTCGAACAGTAAAACATTTTTACAATTTGACCCAATCATGGCCATTATGGCAAATACCCACATGATCTTTATTATGAGGTAAGGAACTTCTACTGGGGAGACCTGTGCCCAGCAGTAGGACATCATATAGACTAATATAGATCTCTATATGCTGCCTATGTAGATCTATCTACCTATCGATAAACTTAATGTGTATGCATACATCAACGTAAGTATATCTACGGCATAAAGTAGGTCGTATTTTGATGGATTGCTGAGAACGTACAATGAACCTAATCACTGTGATCTATATGTAGGTATTTCAATACACTATAATAGGGTTTCTATGTATGTGCACTAGGGATGTTATGGAGTTCCGTAACCGAAACCGAAACTATCGGACATCCAAAATAAAAAACTATCCGTAACCGTAACGATATAAAAGTTTCGGATAATTTCGGATATGGGCGGAGTATAAAATTTTAATAATAATAATATCTTGCGACAACTCGCATAACGTCATCTGATCCCAAACTAAGCAGAGCTTTTACTAGTAACCAGACAACTGATAAATGTACTTATTTAATTCTAAATACATATATATTATAGATAAATAACACCCAGACACAGAATAAACCATCGTGCTCATCACACAAAGTTTTATCCTGGGTTGGGATCGAACCCACGACCTCCAGCTTAGCAGTCAGGGTCACAATAACTAGACCAATAGGCCAGTCAAAAAAATATACTCCTTATCAAAAACCTAGTTTTTGATTTTGCCGGCCGAGCCTGAGCGCATGTCTCTTGCATACTGGTGATGTGTTCTAATAGCTCTTATAGAGATATTGAAGAATATAATAGAAAACCACTCGGTGTAGTAATAATTTTCTTTCATCGTTTTATAAGTAGATAACTTAAGAAATGTGTAGATAGCTGTAATAATTACCTAAGTAAACGACTGATTGTATTTTTATTACTTACATATTAGTATTTTGCTTAGATTTCTCAAAAATCCAATATCCGTAACCGAGATCATCCTAAACTAACCGATAATACGAAATAATTTTATACCCGTAACCGAAACCGATATAATATTAATCTTATATCCGTATCCAGATTCGAAATGTCATATCCGTAACATCCCTAATGTGCACCTATTAAAAAAAATCCTGATATCTTGTCCTCGTACATTATTCCATGTGGTCAAATATCTAATACTTACCTACTTAGGTACTTAATAAGACAGTTTGTAGGTAGGCATATTATGAGTGCAAATCCGAACAAGTTAGTACAATTCGAGCTTCTTGAGAGTTCCACTGCGTGCGCTGTATCAATACCTACTAAGTTATAGTTGCACAGTTCCATTTTATTAGCAATGAAAAAGTTCTCGCTATCATACCTGTGTCTAATCTTTTATGGGTACCTATCCTTCGTCACACATTTTTGTTCGAAAGTAACTAAGCTAGGTAATAATAATAATAATATCTTGGTACAACTCACACAACGTCATCCGATCCCAAACTAAGCAGAGCTTGTACTATGGAAACCAGATAACTGATAAACATACTTATATATTTCTAAATACATACATATTATAGATAAATAACACCCAGACACAGAATAAACCATCGTGCTCATCACACAAAGTTTTATCCTGGGTGGGGATCGAACCCACGACCTCCTGCGTAGGTATTAATTTACTTATATCTAAATAAATATAAATACCTATAATGTATCTTCGATATGTAATTTCAGGCGTATTTGTCTTTCATATTAATTAATTTAAATGTTTTTATCTAAAATATCTCGCGTTAAAATAATTATGGTGGTCGGCGGCGATGGTAGCGATATTTTCTTCGAGAGACGGTCACATTTTAATTTCGGAGGTATTCAGGGGCCCTGTCCATTTTATGGGATAATACTAGCAGTGCTTGTCTGAACTGTACCTAATTATGTAGTACTAGCTTTCGCCCGCGGCTCCGCCCGCGTGGATGTCGGTTATCGCGATAAAAACTATCCTATGTCCTTCCTCGGGACTCAAACTATCTCGGTTTAGCTGTTTGAGCGTGAAAGCGTAACAGACAGACAGACAGACAGACAGACAGAGTTACTTTCACATTTATAATATTAGTATGGATACCTAGTGTATTTTCTACTTACCTCAGTATACCTATCTATTTCTTTTTCTATTGATTACATCGGCGCCTGTATTAACTAGTCACTGCCTCTGTGGCGCCGTGGGAGTGTGTCCGACTGCTACGCAAGAGGTCGTGGGTTCGAATCCCACACGGGACATCTCTTTGTGTGATCCACAAATTGTTGTTCCGGGTCTGGGTGTAATTTGTGTTCGTGACTTGTATGTTTGTAAAGTCCCCTGCGACACAGGGCTTGTACCCTACTGCGGGAGTCGTTTTTTTTTTTTTTTTTTTTTTTTAAAAACGAATACACCTCAGAGGTATAGGTACAAGTTTCCATAGTTAGAATATTATCGGGACTTAATCGCGTGAAATATTTAAAGGTACGAACCTTTTATTTACCCGATGCTTCGATCGAATTGCACCGATCGTGTATAAAAAGATCGTGGATAAAAGATTTGTACCTTTAAATATTTCACGCGATTAAGTCCCGATATTATTCTAAGTGTAAACATCGCGAAAGTTTAAAAACAAGTTTCCATAGTCCACCTAGGTGAAGTTTTCAGGTGGACCCCGGGTAACGAAGCATCTGGGTGTGTAGTGAAATACATGTTGGCAGTAAGTACAAAGCTAACTATTGAGTATTGAAATTTGTCTAGCTTTTGTTCAGAATTGCTCATAAATGTAGCGTCATAACTACTAAATTAGATATATTTTTTTTACGAACTCTATTTTGCAATTCAAAGGATTTAAAATGTTTAGAAACTAATGCCGATTTCAGTTTATCTCATGTTTCAACTTTTTAGGGTTCCGTAGCCAAAATGGCAAAAAACGGAACCGACATAGTTTCGTCATGTCCTGTCTGTCTGTCCGTCCGTATGTCACAGGCATTTCACTCAGAGACTTCTCAATGAATATTGATTAAATTTGGTGAAAAGGTGTCTTAAAGTGGCCGCTACTGAGTTTGATAGCTAAATAATAAAAATAAATATTTGTAGGGGGGCACTCCATACATGTAACAGTAGCAGATTTTTTTTCGGCTAACATTAACGTGTTGCACATCATTCGACAGGTCTTTTAAAAACATTTTAGGGTTTCTAATGAACTTTTTTGATAGAGTAAATATTTTTGGAAATAATCGCTCCGAAACTTGCATAAATTGTGTCCCCCCCCCCCCTTAACTTTTGAACCATGTAACCATAATAAAAAAAGTGACCTATGAAAAAATCACTAAGGTAGCGCTTAACTAATACTTTAAACTTAAATTATTTCGGACATGATCAGATATACCGTCATTGAGTTTATGCCGAAAAACTGCTTTTCTCAACAAAAGGGCGTAAGTGCCATGAACATACGCTCTTCTGCTGATGCAAATATTTATGGCTGCCGAACTCTACACTGAGCATGGTCCGACATGCTTTTGCCCGGTTTTTTGATAATATAATTTGAGTCAGTCCTTTAACATCGTGTATAGTAGGTATATTAGTCATTCAAAATTAAATAAATTCATTGTAAAATTGGCAATTTGAAAAGAGTGGCCGTCAGTTTTTATTGCCAGGTTCTTTTCTCCGGTTTTACTTATTGTTTGCGAACTTGGCATTACATGTACATGTAGAATCCCGACGTATCACAAGAGTTGTTTTGCATCCTAAGTGAATAAATAATTTTGAATTGAAATGAAGTCGGCGACGCGCAAAAATATAAAAGCTTTACACCTACTAAGCAGTATTGTAAAATTTCATGCATACAATTTGAGATAGGTGCTTAATTGACATCTGTAATTAGGTCCCTACTTATGTTCATAATTCGCCTTTGAGACTTTAGTTCATATTTTCCCTTCCTGAAGAAGTCTTTAGTGATCTGTTTAAACTTTGAACCGAGGAAATGAAAATTCCGATCGTCACGGTAGGTACCTACAGCTTGTGTTATTTCAGCCGCTTACCTATTTGTAAGCCCCTTGATCGTTAATTAGTCTTATTTCAGTACAGATGTTTTGCAAACCTTGTATTCGTATGGGACGATAAAATGGTTTGGTTTAGGTACCTACATACTTGATGTTCTTATTCAGTTTCTAATTTCTTAAAATTATAAATAGCGACATACTTAATAACTTTAGAGAAGATAACGATTGCATTGCATGTACATCCAAATATTATTTTGTAAATCATCATTATTGTTTGTAGATATAGAGTACGTTATCTGAATATATTTTAGATCCTAAAAATTCAAGATATTAATAACAATGTTCTGAATTAAATAAACTGCAAAACACTGAAAATTTTTCAAAGAACGAGAACGATTGTTTTGAATTTGTAATTAAAAATTGAATGTAAATAAATATTTGTAACCATGTGTAGTAATCCGCTTCTGATCACAAAATCTGTGCGTTTATCGGAGTGATTCCAATTATTATCCGCGGCTTCGGTGGTATCACGTCGATAATAGATCCACGACCTGTCATAAATTTCATTGCAATCGAGGATCCGGCTGATCAATTTGGTGTTCGGGCGGGGGCGGCAGGGCGGGCAAAGCGCGTGCGCGGGCCCGGGCTCCGGCGGAGCGGGCGCGCCCCGCGGCGGCAGTGTGCGAATCGTCGCCGAAGCTGCGTCGCCGCCGTCATGGCCGCGCCGCGCCGCGACCGCTGACCGCAGCGACCGACCGCGCCCGACTCGCTCCGCGCACCTCCCTCTCGGCCGCGCACACCTCGCTCCGCCGGCGCTAGGTAAAGTATCGGGCGCCGCGGCGGGCTCGCGGCCGCCGCTCTCTCGCCGACGAGCGCCCCTCGCCCCAGTGCTGGGCTGCGCTTTGTTCTGCGGAGTCGCCGCCGGGTTCGGCGTCGCGCGCTCATCTCCGCGCCCCGCGCTTTCCGCCCGCCCTCCGTTCATGACGATACGTAGGTAACGTTATCGAGTACGAAAACAGTTGTTATAATCCTGCCGGGGTCTACCATACTACGTCACGATCTCTTCGACTATCTGGACTGTACCTGTTTTTAAGCCCCGGTGTCTACCCGTAACCGACGGTCGTGTGTTGCGCATCCGACTGCTCCGATGCTCTATCGGTTAGTTTTCAAAAGATTTTATTTTAATTTTTTCATAGAGCTCTAGTGCTTGTATCTCAATAATATTACAAATAGATAATCTTGCTAGCTGGTAGTTGGGTATATAAGTTAGTGCTTAAGTAGCGGTCTTTAGATGGGTGTTACATAATGAAATATCGGTCGATCTCGTCGAGTGAGCGCGCTGTGCCCAGCCACCTTCGAGTACGTTACGGCACAAGAAACTCTTTACGGAACGTTGATTTTCCTCACACTGATTTACCACTACTTTTATACTGACTTATAGCTATAATTAAAACTTTTTTAATTACTATACTAATTCTAAAACACAAATGAAACTAGCTTAACCTGTGAAAAGTATTGTAGGGTTTTGGAACAAAAGAAAAATTGCGAATCTGGTAAATGAGATAGGTATCGATTTCTATGTGATAGCATGCTAAGATTTTAGAGACAGCGGGTTACAGCTGCTTATTATTCCCAAAGGCAGTCGAAGAGATGCACACAATGGAGACACACAGAGGTCGAGTTAGCGGTAATCAGTGTTAATTGACTCGTAACGAGTCCACCGGGGCCGGGTGTAGAGATGTGCGAAAGTGTCCATGGGAAGAGACGTGCCTCTCGTCAGACGCGTGTCGCTGTGCGGGATCGGAGGAACCCCTCCCAGATGCGAGGTACTACTTCACTTTATACTATCACTATGTGTGCAAATGTTTCTTTCTTCTCTGTAGCAGTAAAGACTGTACACTCATCTGCTTAAGTGTTATCTGTGATCAACTGTACTTACGAATTTACAATATTTTCACAGTCAATCACTTGATGTTTAGTATGTACCTAGTATTTAAGGTTTTAGTCCTTATCGTTTATTTTTATTAAATGTTCGAATTGTACCTTGCTATGAGTCGCTTTAGGTGCCTTGCCTAAATATTTCGAAACAGTTAATGTACTGGGAGGTCTCGAAGACTAATAACAATAACAGAACTCGTTTGTGTGTCTATTTAATGTGCTTTTACGTGACGCCAATAAGCCTGAAAATAACTATTTCATGTTTACAGTATAGTATTGATATCAGAATGGCAGCTTAAAGCAATGTCCTACACTTAAATCAACCCTTTCAGAAGCTAGTAATTATCGTTAAATGTATTAGGTACTGAATTTTCTTCCGTGCAAAAAATGTATAAATCCATTTGCATCACTGAATTTTTATCAACTAAATAAAGAAGGAGCTTCATTGAGAAAAATGGTGTTTAGACCAAGAATGTGAAGTATTTCACTCATGTTTTTCACCTAAACTACAAGCTTGGTAACTTTTATTTTGATACCGTTTGGTTAATTCAGTAGTCAAAAGAAAGTGATATTATTAGGTTTATTTACGGTTTCCCGAGTTACACGCGTGAATTACCTCCACGTAAACATTGGTGAATAAACAACTTGAATCTTAACCGCTATGAGCTCTAACTAATGCGATGTTGTGCACGGTTTTAAACATTTTATTATCTGGTTAATAACATACACTTTTTACGACTATCAATCTTGATTTCCGGTGATCAGCAAAAACGGTATTACCGCACGGGGTTTGATTTTATTAGATTTTTTATCTCTTGAGCGGTGGCTGCTGAGCTAATCTCAGATTTAATATGAGATTAGGTACTATAATTTATTACGACCTGATGTAGATATAGTAGGTATTCTGCGGAAAATTACTATAATTATATATTTCATACATTTTACAAAGAGATAATTAGACTAAGGTATTAAACTAGACTAAGTATAGTTACCTAAGTTCATTGCTATTTATTAAGCAGTAAGTACATCCTTTTCTAAGTACCTAACTTCACAATTCTTAATTTATATTTAGCAGAACACTAACTGCCGTACTCAGTCGTTTTATGTATACTTAAATCCTTTCCTTTTTTAAATTTTGCCATATAAAATCACTAGATGTTCCGCGCAACTTCGTATGCGTCAATTTTCCCCGTTTTTGCAACATTTTTCATTGCTGCTCCGCTCCTATTGGTCGTAGCGTGATGTTATATAGCCTATAGCCTTCCTCGATAAATGGGCTACCCGACAGAAAATATATATAATATTTTTTCAATTTGGACCAGTAGTTCCTGAGATTACTGCGTTCAAACAAACAAACTCTTCAGCTTTATAATATTAGTATAGATATAATGAATGATTATTATAGCTTTATATGACTCTGAGTGCGGCGGTAAATCCAACAAATTCTTCCAGCATAGGTATTACATGTATATTAATTATATTTTTATATGTCGAGTAGGTGTAAAGTAATTTATTTATGTCGTGATATTCAAATATGTTAATGCCTACGCAGTCAAACCTACTAAGACCTAAAAATATCAATCTTTTGAAGAGTAGGTAATGATGCGTGACGTATTCGTCTGCTTCCTATTTTTGTTTATACGATATGTAATAAAAATCACGTTTTTGGTAAGGATTAAAATGTCGAAGAAGGTATAAGAAAAACCCGACATAAACTCAAACTCATGTAGAATTAAACACTTTACCTAATCGTTGATAGAATCGACTTGACTTTAAGGTCATCGCGGCTGAATGAAGCCGCGCGCGGCTGACGATGTGCGGCTAACGCGCGCGGCTGATGCGACAATAGGAAACAATTAGTGTGCGCGAGCAGCATATGTCAGTAAATGAACCTTAACGCACGTGTTTACTTTGCATTGTTATGTTATACTCATCAAAACACATCCTAAGAAAATTGATAACATTCATATGTTTTGAGATTTACCCTCAGTTATGACGTCATAACTATATACCTCATGAAGATAGATATATTCTATCTCTATACAATGGTTTCCATTCCATTGACTGTAATTTTTGTATTTGCAATTAGCTTTCAGAAGTATGTAGAAGTTAACTTCCTGCAAGAACTTGTAGAACCATTTCCAAAGCAATAGCATGCAAGTTACTTGTACAAAAGCAGTCGAACAAGATGCCTAGCTGCAGAAAAGTACGAGCTGCGCTGCGTCTATTATGTCGTTGTTAAAACATAAAGGATGGGTCCCTGACTCATTGGCAATCGAGCAGATTGAGATTTATCTGCGAGGTTAAGCATCGTTACTACTGTCCTCTGTGGCGCGGTGGGAGTGTGCGCAAGAGGTCGTGGGTTCGATTCCCACACGGACACAACTTTGTGCGATCCACAAATTGTGGTTCCGAGTCCGGGTGTAAGTACTTTGTATCCGTAATTTGCATGTTTATAAAGTCCCCCGCCACACAGAGCTTGTACCCTACTGCGGGTGTCGTATTTTTAAAGAAAAGAAAAAGGTGACCGTTTCGATCGTCGACCGTCACACCCTTGCTCTGTGCTGCCTCGGAGAGCACATAAAGCCGTCGTTCCTGCGTCTAATCTCTCTCCGGTCGTGTCGGATTTCCGTCCCATCGGACTAAAAGAGTGACAGAATAGAGAGTGCACTTGTTTCTGCGCAACACTTGTGCACTTTAATATCCTGTGTAGTAGGCCCCATGAAATTAACCGCTGTAACCGACATCGCTCATATTGAAATTACTAGTTTAAATTTGACACATACAATCAACGTATCAAGTGTATCCACCAATTACTTGAATAATTTTGAACTTGCACTAAAAACTTCTAACTTTTTTGTGTGAACAAAAGACACAAGTTCTTGCTGCAAGTTCAAAACAACCGTTTACACGACTTGCAGCAAGTTCCAGTGAAACTTGCAGAAGTCCACTTGTGTAAGCGTTTACACTTTAAAAGTTGATTGCGCAAGTCAACTTCCGCAAATGTTATTGCTAGTGGACACTACGTATATGATGTACCTCTGTTTCTTAAAAAAATGCTGATTTGTGATAGCCGGGGAGAAAAGATTAAAGCGATAAAAACTAAAAACTTTAGAATGTTCCTAATACGTAGGTATTTAATATTTTATAATTGCAGCCGGGATGGCTAAAAAAACATATTAATAGCTTTAGTTTGGTATAGTTTGGGTTAACGTTTGCTCTACAAGCTCCTCCATGTCAAATAAACTTCTATCCACCATATACAGGATGATTTTTAATGTACTAATAACCTCTCACTCGTGGCTTACATTACACCAAAAAGTAATGGAAATCAGTTTCAAATCGGTTGGAATATCAGTTTCGATAACGGTTATCAGTTTTGAAGAAACTGATAACCGTTAAAAGTGGTCATAAGTGGTCATATTTTCGCGACCGTTGTCACACCTTCAATAATGGATGCCAAACATGCTTTGCTTATTCATAGTAGGTACTTAGTTAACTTAAGCCACAGTTTTACTGTACGTTGTTGTCTAACTCTAGTTCTTATTTCATAAACCAAACAAAATGTGAGAGTTGAGGGTGTTATAGGCTTTAATTTGTTAGAATAGCTTTGCTACACTTCGGTTTATTCGTTTGGAGGACTTTGAACAGCGGATGGTCATTGTTTATTTATTTAATTAAATGTGCTCTAAAGATCTCTCTTTGATGTTTGATGTGTTGCACAGAATACGATACGTGGGCTCATTGATCTATGTAGTTAGACTTCAGGGATCCGATAATGTGTGATATAAGGTCGGGGCAAAAGTATTTTCGTATTTTTCATACAAAGAAAAAAAAATTAGGTCCATTTATTTATATGTGTAATAAATGTACTTTTGTGCCGTTTTGATCGATAACTTGTTGCCATCTTAAGGGTAGTGCCATGATATAATTGCTGTAAAATTTTGAGATTTTTGATTAAAAAAAAATTACAGGTAGTATGGCACACATTTTACACATTGCATTTTCAGAATGTCAACGAAAATTCACTTGACGAAATTATAAAAAGCAATTTAAAATGCACTTTTTTTATAATATTTTCTTGAAAAATTAAATATTTATGATTACAGGGTAAATAGTCAGAGGAATATGTCAAGTGAGATGGGATAATCGTTTTTTTTTTCTTTTTTCCCTGCGCTTCTCGATCGCTTCACTTTCGTAGGCGCTGGTTCGTTTTGAAACAGCCAAACTGTCGACTGCAGACATTGTGAGTCTGCTTAACATTTTTAAATCACATCACGGCACCACTCCACACAGGCCTGTTTCTGAGCTTCGGCGAGGTTGTGCGGCACCTAGCGCGAAACTATCCTCCTCACGCGAAGGTGCTCGTGTAGAATCTTGCGAACGCTTACCGAACCAATCTGCAGTGTATTCTGAATGTCTTTGTATGTAATTCGCCTGTTTTCTTGAATTAAACGACGGCTTCGTAGGACGACGGCTTCGTAGGACGACCACTCCTTTGTTCATACCCCAAAGTAAGGCGACTGCGCTTGAACTCGCCATTCCAACGGTAGGTGGTTGCTTTTGATGGTTCTTCATTCATAAAAACCATTTGAAGTCGATCAAATGTCTCATCAGGTTTTCAGGCCACATTTAAAATCGTAGAAAATCATCGCACGAAATTGTTCTCGATGCAGATCCATTTTTAAATGAGGCACGATAATTTACAGTACGATCGACTTAACTTGACCGGATTGAAGTTAGGTTTTTATCACTTTCGCGCATGTCATAGAGATGCGACCCTAAAATTACTTACGAAAACGACTAAATATGTTTAATCGATTAAAAATACTAACAACATTTTAATTCAACAATATAAATACACTATTTAAATGAGGTCATAAAAGTTTAAATTTAGAACAGTTACAGTAAATACTAAAGAAACTTTGAAAAACAATTTCTTTACGAAAATAATCACAAAAAACATGAGTTAGTTAATTAGTAATACTACTAGTATAGTATTATATTATCTGTGGTAATACTAATTATGACAATGTAATGCGTAATCGCATCTCTAATTCTCTCGGTTTAGTTACCGCCCCCGCCCCCCGCTTCCTGTCACCATTTACTTCCAAAAAATGCATCTGCGCAACCACTTGTCGCCTACTTCAGTCCGGCCTAGTTACGTTGATCCAACTGTAATTTGGCTCTCGAACAAATGAAAAGGGAATTCTAAATTCGAACAATGGTATTTTTACTTTTAATTAACCAATTTTTTTAAAATAATTTGCTAGTGGCCAGTGCCTTATACATAAAAACTTTTTTTCTCAAAACTTTCTGAGTGGCCTGGTATAACACTAGAAATAGGCATGTCCCACGTTACAGCAAATTTAAGTTTTTTTATCTATCTGCTTCGAGATCGCACAGCATTTCGTGGTAGACACATATTTTCAAAACATCATATCTTGAACTGTTGGCTTTATTGACGTATAGACCTGGACCGTGCCATTCCTTTCAATTAAAAAGTAAATATTAACTGCAAAGCGTGAAAGAGAGAAAAACTCATGCGGCCTTTGACAGGTATTGTCCACAAAGTAGCGTTGTAGAGAGTGGTCAATTTTGTGAGGTTTTGGAGCAGTCCTGGTCTCTACGTCAATGGTCGGCTTAATAATCATAGATTATATGACAAAGTTCCGTCACCTGTTAGTTCATCATTAACCTTATTTTATTCCTTGAACGTTACATTTTTCTACTATAATTTTTTGCAGGTTTAGTGCAAATTCGTATGTACGTACCTTCTGATTCTCCTTGTTTTTTGGCGGTTTCCCTCACGATCGGTTTCCCTTCGTCGATATTCGTTAATATATTTTCCGACAGCTCAACCGTCTTCGTGGAGAAACACGCTTGGCGGCCGACCTATCTTCGGCTCCTCCAACCACGCTCTTCATAAGTTATGGTTATAAGTTCAAAACATATCGAGATTTTAAACTTTTTTTGTAGCCCAAATAATTAAAATGCAAAAATCAAATGGAATGAGCTCCATTGTCGTGAGCAAATCCTCCATCCTCCAAATCTTCTAGAAAAAATAAATATATTTCTTATTATTACAACTATTTTTTAATGTCAAATTAAATACCAATAACTAACGTTTACGTTGATATTTAACATGTCAGTGTCAATCTAAACGGCGAGGAGTATCCAGAAACTTTTTGCATGCACCTCGTATAATGGCCCGACATTCAAGAAGATGTTCGCTCTGTCTTAGTAGATATTAATAACCAAGCAGGCACGCAAGCGCTTTTGGAATTTGATTGGCTACTAGAGGTAGAATTTTCTAATATTATAAAGCTGAAGAGTTTGTTCGTTTGTTTGAACGCGGTAATATCAGGCACTACTGATCCGAATTGAAAAATTCTTTTACTGTTGGATAGCCCATTTATCGAGGAAGGCTATAGGCTATATAACATCACGCTATGACCAATAGGAGCGGAGCAGCAATGAGAAATGTTGCAAAAACGGGGAAAATTTACGCAGACGAAGTTGCGCAGGTCAGCTAGTGTCAAATATATAGCTCTAGTAGCCAAATCTATCGACAGTTAGATTTTTGAAACCGGCCGTTAAAGAAGAGCCCTCGCTCATGTATCAGCAGTGGAAACGTACCTATGGTTAATTATGTTACGATATAGAGATATTACAAAGGGAGGATCCTCCGACCAGGCAAAGTGATAGGTAGTGCCAGGAAGGCCGCGGTCCAACTATTAATGTTAGGAACTTGTATATTATTATGTCTAAGTGTAATGTGATAATTTCATTCGCGATTCAAAACTTTGGACTTATACAAAGAATGTTTCGGCTACGTAATTTACCAAAATTGAAAATAATAGGTAGGTAGGTATTTTCTGTTGTATGTCTGCATTTGTGGCGCGGTGGGAGTGTGTCCGACTGCTACGCAAGAGGTCGTAGGTTCGATTCCCTCACGGGACACCACTTTGTGTGGTGCCCGTGTGGGTCTGGGTGTACTTTGTGTACGTGACTTGTATGTTTGTAAAGTCCCCCGTGACACAGGGCTTGTACCCTGCTGCAGGAGTCGCCTTTTTTTAAGAAAAGAAAGACAAAATAAAGAGCAGTACCGACAGGGATAGAATTCCTTTCATTAAACCTTGATTTCAAGGTCTACATACTATTCGTATGTATTTCCCATGAACTGCTAAGTAGGTCACTTTTCACTTAAATAAAACAAGGGTGTCAAGATATATCTCTAGTTTACGATCAGAACTATTGCAACATTCAAGTTAAAACAAAAGTATAAACAACGGTTCATCTAGTATTCGTAATAGGACATTCACAGTGCGCTCTAAATGATATACGAGCAATGAACATCAATCCTTAAAAGCGAGTGATTGACGCAACGACTTCTACTTGCCCATACACGTCACTCTTTATTTATTGCACGTTACTATTGCTTCTACGCCATATACGTAGTAAATATCCGATTGTATTAACGGGTTGCTTAGGTTTCTCTAGAACAATAAAATATTTATACTAAGTAGATACACTTTGGAAAAAATAGATGGTAAGGCTTCACCTTTCGAATTAAAAGGCCAAGTACCTACTACCTACTTAACGTTACAATATGCTCCGTAAAAGTGTATATAATACCTATTACAACGTTATGACGTCATAATTTGCTTTCGTCGGAATCATCTACATAGGTCGTATAGTATTTGTTTTGATCGTTTTAAATTCCTAAGCCTGATTAGTGTAGAATAATTTAAATTCATCTGTAGTCGTATACTGGATTGACTTCTTCTTTTGCGAATAGTTTTATACCTATTTTTACATTTTTATGTAGTCACTTCCAAACTATTGACACTGCACATTATTCAGTATGTCAAAAATGACATTACCTTTCCTACTTATGTAATTTAGTGTTTAATACGGACACGGAGCGCTAGCGCTAGATCTTTTTGCGTTATAGGATTAGGTACTATTCAAATGTATGGTTAGGTTCGTGCTTTCGCTATTGGTCTCTTTGTCACCAATCTTGTACGTTCTACCTTGTAAGTTTGCTTAGGTTTCTGGACCAATAAACAACTCGTTTGATTCTTCAAGAGTGCCCGTATAAAAGTACCTACAATATCACCGTCATAAGCCCCGAATTAACTCTAACAAAATGTGCTCATTGATTTTAAATAAACACAAATTGATAAACTGCCAGAGAGTATAAAGCAAAGTTTGTATATTTGGTAAAACGTGGAGACGATCGATTAATTGATCCTGAATCGCGCACTGCATAAATTCTACCTACCGACTGAAATAATATTGAACTCAATTTCAAATAAACATTATGAAACGGCTTTTGTAGCTGTATTTCGAAATGACTACAATGGGCACGCATGTCAAATGTCAAATCAACTAAAGATCAGATAAAACTAGATAGAGATAGTAGCAATAAGTGTGAAGAAATAAATATTAAACAAGGTCACCATTACAATACGGTTTAAGTATAATATAGGCGAATAAACATCGAGGAAAACTAAGCGGGAAATTATATTCATACGGGGTGCCTCTCGCAACGTCGACCACTTATCTCACTTATCTTAAGGTGGTTAAGCCTCCAAAATTCCCCTATGACTAGAAATTTACGACTTGAGGAGATTTAACGGACGCGCTCTTATCTGTTTTATCAGACGATATTGTGAGTCGCTCGGCGTCTGTCGGTTGTTAAACAATAGACTTGTCGAACGTACTGGTGTAGTGGCATTTCTATATTTATGTCAAATAGTTTAACTCGAACGTATATAAACACTGAGTACACATGTTTGGTGCAGGAAAGTGGTGGTGGGCTCGTGGCCACGTGTGCGAGTTTCAATCAATGATCTCTATCACAGTGACGCACGATGCCAGATATTTATGATCTCAATTGTTGGATGAGGTTAGTGATATTTTTTGTATGTACTTACAGTGAATAGATTTATTTACAAAGGATTTATCCAAACAGATTACGTTTTATGTACACTTTTCTGAATATTTGTGATAATACATGTATCGAATATATTACTTTCGTGAAAGAATTGGACTCAAGGAACTGTCAAATGTAATATTTACTTACTTTTTTGGCAGAATTACAATTTAAAACATTCGCGTGTATAACTTTTCAGAGAGACAGGCTGTAAGAAATGACATCATTGGATGAGTTCGTGAACTCCCCAGCATGGCTTGCAAAGGTATACCTAAGTAATCGTTATTCGTCACGATATCTGTATACCTAAGTAATCGTTATTCGTCACGATATCTAAGTATTTATAATTTATCTTCGGCCCGTTTAATCTGTGAGTACTAAATGCATCAGGTAGGTGCAATGTTTGTGAGATAGACAAAGTAAACAACTCAGGAGTACTCAGACATGTGTATTCAGATAAATAATTTCAATGAATATCAATCAACTTTAGTGATTCTAATCGGTTCTGCTCTTCAAGATTCTGCTACTATTTTTGGTTTAACAATGAAAATCTCATCATCGTTCTAGATACCTCTTTACTCTCTCCCATCTAACCTCTATAACAGACATAATTATTGGATGGGCAGCGAAGGCCGTCGACCAACCATCGATTTGTATCAACAAATTGCTTATTGCTGGTCTTTCCTGCAAAATTCTCTATGAATGTGCAGGAAGTCTGCGTCCAACATTGATAACTTTATGGCCTGTGATGATACTTAAAATAAACACAAATAGTGTGTGGCCTTAATAAAACCACAGTTAGACATTAAAAATCTGTGACTACTTTATATTTTCGTACATTATACAGTCGTTACGTTTATATGTCTGGCGCTAATGAGGTTAAATCATATATGATTTGTGCGACACGCGAACATGTTTCACTGTCCGTCAGCTACCGTTTCCAAGTCGTAAACACGCATCACCATACTTTATCATTTTCCCCTTAAAGTTTCTTTTCCTAAGTATAATTCTGTAATAACGTAAGTATAATTGCAGTACGGAATGGCAATTCATAAAATTTTATAGTCTACGGGTCTCAACTGAGCGGTTATTGTAAGTTTAAATACCAGTTGTGGTCACGGTAGAGTTCATTCGTGAATGTATACGGACGGTGCACTGAAAATAAAGGTTTTTGACCTTAAAATATTTGCACGAGTAAGACTCGTAGCCAGTAAAATTTGATCAAGTGTCCCTACCAATTTTAAAAGTCCAAAATAAAAACGAACGTATCAAGCAAGCAATTCGGTCAAAACATTGAACATCAAAATATTCACTCCTAAGCAATACCTAAGTTTTTGTATGCGAATTGCAACTGTATTCTTTTTTAATTACAATTACGGTTAAGTTACGTTTTAATTAATATATATTTCTAGAGAACGAATGAGTAATGTCTAACCAGAGAAATATTGGGTCGATTGAATCTGAAATTCCTCTTAGGGTGACATCATGCTTCGAAACAACGTTCAGGAAATATTGAACATATTGTAAGTCGATCACTTTATTAGTTTATTACTAAAGTGGTACAGATGAAGACAGACAGTTTTTTTTCTTTTTGTTGGTCCAAAAAAGTAGGTAAGCAATTTTTGTTTAAGTCTTTGAATGCCCGCAGCTTTGTTTATGTAGATCTCAATGTAGACAATATTGCTATTTTTTCTCAGATTTTTGTTTTAACGATTAAGTAAATTAGTTCATTAGAATGTAACACCTATCAAAAATGACCGGTATCCCGTAATTTAAAGTACCGTTATTTGCCATAGCTTTAACGTAAACATTTATTTTACAACAAATAAGTATGTACCTAACCTTTAATCCTTTTAAAAATTACTTCAAGCACTTTATATTATAGGACAGTGAAGAGATAATACGCGTGATCAAATCCAAGGCTACGATTATTTCTTAGGTAATGCCAATGGTAGATCGTGATTATAATGACTTGTACTTAGTTGTTACGCGGTAATATGCTAGTTACTTCTTAATGGTTGGGTAAATAGCGGCGCATGTACCTACATAAGTGTACATAATTCATTAAATGCAAGTGATCGATGCATTTATACATTTTAACGGACTGATCTCATCAAACAAGCGGTCGACGCGAACAGTACTGTTCAACATCGGCACGGAGAAAGCTAGTTTCATTTGGCAATTATATTCATTAGTCCTGGCTTTAATAGTTGTATTAATTGTTATCATGAAGATGTGTCTTAATGGACTCTACACTACTTGAGATTACTCTTAAGCTCCATCTTTATGATGATGAGGTGACTTTTGATACATCTTCACGAAATTGTTCAGCATGTGGACTTCGTTCGGCTAAACACTAGTTAACGTGTTGTGTTGTGTGTTGTGTCCGTGGTGCAGGTGTCGGGGGCGCAGCGCGGGCGCGAGCGGCATGCGGCCCCGACGGCAGACGCCCATGGAGGTCGGCTAGCGGCGCGCGCGCAGCCCCCGCGCCCGCTCCCCACGCCCCGCCCCGCCGAAGCCATGGAACTCGCTGACGTGCCTCGACACCGACCCCTCGCCTTCGATAAGGTAACACTTTCTTTTTATATCTATCTTTTTATGCTGGCCTGTTGGTCTTGTGGTGTAGTGACCCTGACTGCTAAGCCAAAAGTCGTGGGTTGAACCATCGTGCTAATCACACAAAGTTTTATCCTGGGTGGGGCCAGGATAAAACTCTGTGTGTTGAGCACGATGGTTTTTTTCTGTGTATGGGTGTAATTTTTCTATAATACGTAAGTAGGTAGGTATGTATTTAGAAATACCTACAGGGTGATTTTTAATATACTAATAATCTCCCGATCGTAGCTTCTTTACATAACACTAAATAACTTTGTAATATCAGTTTTGGAAAATTAACCATTAATGACCTACGACTTGTTTTTGAAGTTATGACCTTAACCACCTACAGACTATTTTACTGGAGTAAAATCATAGTTTATTGTGAGATTTAGGCCTTTAACCTGATAAAGAAACATCAATTTTACTCCAGGGTCTCTCACTCCCAGATGTGTTGTAAATGGCTAGCTGACAAAAGTAGGTGGTAGAACGGTGGTGAAGGGTTAATATGTTATTTTTTTTTACAAAATTATATTACGAAGTTATTTAGTGAAATGTAAAGAAGCCAAGAGCGGGAGGTTATTAGCATATTGAGAATCATTCTGTATATAAGTATGTTTATCAGTTGTCTGGTTGCCCTTGTACAAGCTCTGCTTAGTTTGGAATCAGATGGCGTTGAGTTGATATATTATACAAAAAGTATGACAAAATTACATTATTCTTCTTATATCTTCCAGTTGCTCGCTGAAAAGCAAGATAGGTACATCCTATTTCCTTATAATATTGTAAATCCGAATGTTTGTTAGGATGAATGGATGTATGTTTGTTTATTTTTCACGCAAAAATTACAAGTCGGATTTTGGTTTTTAGACTTTAAAAATAAAACATTACGGTGATGTCGCTGGGAAAAGCTGGTATTATAAATGCGAAAGTTTGAAATGGATGTATGTATGTTACACAATCACGCCAGAACAGCTGAACAGATAGATTATAGTCTGGAATAGACCATAGGCAAAATGTCCCCCCAAACAGTGACGGGCAACAGCAGCCGTTATTATAAAATAAATACACTATATATGAAAAAACCCGATTTAAATAATTGCACCAGCAGCCGAGCGTATGTTCATGACACTTACGCCCTTTTGTTGAGAAACGCCGTTTGCGGCAATAACTCAATGACGGTGTATTCGATCATGTCGAAAATAATTATAGCTTAAAGTATTTAAAGGATAAGGGGGGAGATACACAATTTTATGCAACTTTCGGAGCGATTATTTCTAAAAATAATCACTTAATCGAAAACGTTTATTAGAAACCTTACAATGTATTTAAAAGACCTGTCCAATTATTATAATTATTATTATAATTTAACTATCAAAGTAAGTAGCGGCTTCTACAAGGCGTAGTCTTTGAGTAAAATGCCTGTGACATACGGACGAACAGACGGACATGATTAAGCTAAAAGGGTTCCGTTTTTGCCGTTTTGGCTACTGAACAGTAAAAACCACATTTTGCATTTTATATTATACAGCCGCTCGCTAAAAAACAATCCACTAATGACATACATTTCTACTTCTATACAGAACTAGCTTTTGCCCGCGGCTTCGCCCGCGTTGATGTTGGTTATTGCGATAAAAACTACACGTACTATGTTTTCACATTCCCTAAAGTCTGTTGGCAACAAAGGGATCTTCATAGTCAAATAATAACTTTTAAAGGCAAATAAAGAAAATAAAATACCTTTGCTTACATTATACTATATATTAGTAGGGATCTCTTATTAAAACATATACAGATTGATCATATACAGCTATATTGTCACCCTGTTGAAATAATTGTTAAAATCGGTTAAGCTGTTTAGGGGTGAAAGCGTAACAAAAAAACAAATACACTCACTTTCGCATTCATATAATTAGTAAATAAATAAATTATGATAGCTATCCCAGTTGCACGCATGAACGACTTTATCCTGTTAAGGGTTGATTTTCGCTTTCAAACGCTGAAAGACGTGATTCACAGAGCCAAATTTTCACAGACTTACGTAACTTTAAAACTGACCAAGTTACATACAAACTTGCAACTCCTATATTACCCCCTAAAGGTTCATTTCCGTGCATCGCGGCCGATCGCGAGTCGCGCGCGGCTTACGACAAGCGACTGACGCGCGCGGCCGATGCGACAATAGTCAGAGTATGAGAATGTATGGTGCCGTTTCCGAGGTAAGCGACAGACGCGCGCGGCCGACGACTGTCGTAGGCTGCGCGCGCACTCAGAATATTCAGTCAGCCGCTTGTAGTAAGCCGCGCGCGGCTCGCGATCGGCCGCGATGCACGGAAATGAACCTTTAAGGTACATGGCATACAATCATTGCGTTCACATTATTCGCGTGAGAGTTCCAACTAGTGTTGCCCAAATTCAGTCTTGGTCTTGCAGTCTTGGTCTTGTTCTTGCGTTTTTGCAAGACCAAGACCAAGAACAAGACCGCGTATTTTTAGCAAGACCAAGACCAAGACTGACCGTGCAAGACTTGAGCAAGAACAAGACATAGCCTGCAAGACTCTTGCGTCTTGCAGCTAGGACTTAGCGCTATTTCACTGAGTAGTTAGGTGTAACAGTTCGGTGTATAGGTAGGTACGCTTAGGAATTCTATGAGACGCAAAAAACTGTATCAAAGAATATGAAAAACTGGACCTATGCGCATTACGACTAATACCATAAACATAGCGAATAAAAAAATATCTATTAAAATCAAACTGAGTGCATGCATAGTTATGTTTTAACCATCGGCACTTTGATAATGCGGCATCAAAGGTTTTGTACTTACTTCTCAAAGAAATTTGCCGCTTTTCGGAAGTACATGGTTATGATACACGCGCCGGCGGCTTCTTTTGAAATCTAAAACAATCGTTGCCGCCACGCCGAAATCATAACATTTGACACTATTTGATTGCCGCCATAGGGCGAAGGTATACTCATGCAAAATAATTTCCTAGTAGAGTACCTACAGGTGTTCCAAAGAATAAATAAGTTTCAGAGTGCTTAGAATGAAAATGAATACATTATACTGATCACGCAAGTAGTATTATGATTAGGATAAAATGGTAAGGATAGGTAGTAGATGTCATATTAATTCATTCTAGTAAGTATATATTATAATATTGATTACTTATATGGTTTTAAACTAATTACTTAGGTACTATTATTGTACATTTAGTCATTATATTTCTTAAGTTTTTACAAGAAAAAATAGCAAAAAAGTGTTCAAATATCACCCGTTTAATAAATATTGTAGCCACTTTTAAATATACTTGAAACGTGTAAAAAAATTCTACAAAACTAATAAAATAATATAAAAAGCGTAGGTACTTACCTACTAATAAAATAAAAAGCCTGCGATAAGAGTTTTGTATTACTTACCAGCCCGAATATCTCTGAGAGAGATGATGAGAGTAAGTATTTACTAGCTGTGCCCGCGACTTCGTCCACGAGGAATAGTAACTTTGGAGGTATAGTGACGTTCAGGACTTATTTATTTATTTTAAAACTTCTGTCATCAAACATACAAACGAACTCTTCAGCTTTATAATATTAGTATAGATGTACGCCAAAACATTCACTTATATGTAAAGAATAGTGATTGGCACTAATTCTATTTTATTCACGCGTCGCGTCTGTACAAGTAGGTAATATTTAGTGTGTGTTTGTACGCCGCACGCGGCATTGTTTGATTTGCGGCGGCATCCTTTTCATAGAGCCGGCACGTGGCGAGGCGGCGCGGTAAAGCAAGGAAACGTACTATAAATAAAGGAATTATTTTAATTCCAGTCATTTCCAATTGAGCTGTGCTTCGAGTCTAACTTGATAATTGTTTTTACTAATTCTCGTTGTTTTCTAAAAACGTATCACGTGTACAATTTAATATGAGTGACGAAGATTCAAATTATTCTAGTCCGAGTAACGAGAGTTTGAGTCACAGATCTAAAAGACCCAAAAGCAAATTTGAGGAGTTTTTCGAAATAATTCATGCATCCCAAACTGCCTTCTGTAAATTGTGCCAACATAAAAAGATTGAAATAAAAATGAAAAACAGAAACACTTCAGGCTTAAGGAAACATCTAATATCTTTCCACAAAAAGGAATCAGAAATATTTCTTCCTGTTAAACCAAAATTAAGTGGAGATATCACAAGCTTTTTAGTAACCGCTGGAAGTGGACAGGTAAGAATATTTTTTTAACAGTTAAAAGAATTTTAACTCCGCGTAGCTATTCATGCGATACTTTCAAAAACGCCATTAACTTACGTAAGTATTTTTGAGTTAGTGGTGTTTTCACAGTTTTCATCTAGGGGTGCGACATATTAAGTATGTAATTATCGTCTTAAATATTTTTTATAAACACCCATATTTTCAGTTAATCGGCCAGTAACAACTAAGTACTTTATTTTGGTAAATTACAGTACAGTGCAACCTTAATATAACAAATATCAATTTAACGATTTTCTCGATTTAACAACAACAAACCTCCTCCTCTTATACGCTCAAACCTAATAACACAAGATTTATTGTTTTGTTTCAGTCGGAAAACAGCAGTGACAACATCACGACAGCTACAGTTGATTGGGTGGTGAAAAAATATCTTCCCTTCTCATTTTTCGATGACGAAGCTACACAAGTATATTTTCGACGTATTTGCCCTAATATGGTGTTTCCTAAAAGGTCTACACTTAGAAGGAAAGTCAAAGAGCGATTTGAAGAGCTCCAATTGAATCTCAAGGAACGACTTCAACAATTATCATCTAAAATGTCTTTTACCATTGATGGGTGGACGTCAATTGCTGGTAGGAGTTACTACGGGGTTACTATTCATTATATAGACAACGCATGGAAGTATCAATCTGTAGTTCTTGATTTTATACCATCACGCGGTCGACATACTGGGGAAGATATTGCAACGATTTTCCATGAATGTTTATTGGAATATGGCATAATTGATAAAATACAAGGTATCACGGTCGACAACGCAACTGCAAATACCAAATTCATGTATGAACTGGGCAAACAGCTGCCGCCACACTTTGATTCAGACAATCAACATTTCCGGTGCTTTGCTCACATTTTAAACCTTGGTGTACAAGATTTATTAAAGACCTTAGCATTACACTGTGAGTCTGACACTAACGCGCAAGATCAGCAGTACGAAGACTATGCAGACGAAACTGAGGATGAGGAAGATGAAGAATCTGCACCAAATATTGCTGACTCGCGTACATCTGTAACAAAGTTACGCAGTATTTCCAGTAAAATAAAAAGAAGTGAGATAGTGAAGAAGAAGTTTCAGTCTGCTTGTGAAGCAGCTGGCGTGCCATCAAATCTAAATGCCATTCTTGACTGTCCAACGAGATGGAATTCCACACATGATATGATTGGATTTGGTTTAAAAGTGAGAGCGGGCATTGACATATTGTGCAGTTCTGTCACCGAATTAAATGATTTTCAAATCACAGCTAATGAATGGCAGGTACTCGAAAAATTACATAAATTTCTAATAAACTTTAAACTTTTAAGTACAAAACTTGGTGGAGACAAATATGTTACATTACCGCTAGTCATTGTATCATTCAATCTCTTGCTAGATAAAATTGAATCCATGGTAAAACAGTTAGATGAGAAACCTAATCGATCTGAAGTGGATGAAAGGCTCATTCTAGCTTTCCAAGCAGCTCGAGACAAAATGCTTAAACATTACAAGAAGAGCAACTGGATTTATTGTACTTCTTTAATTTTAGACCCAAGGCATAAGGCTCAGACTTTTGACCTGACAATGTGGGGGAAGCAACTTAAAACAGAAAGTCTGCGCAAGTTCAATGAACTTTATGAAGAATATAAAAGTCTACACTCACTGAACAAATCTCTGGAATTACCAGAAAAAGAAAATAAAGTATGTGATGAAGATGAAGACGTAATAGACTTTGATAAACTCTATGAATGTCCCTCGACGTCATCTGGATCTTGTCTTCAAGGCTTAGTGATAGACGAGTTGGAGGAGTACCTGAGAAAACCAAGAACTGCCAGCTCGGAAGACATTTTAGATTGGTGGAGGACGCATGAGACAGAGTATCCGATTTTATCGAAAATGGCCCGTGATTTTCTCTCAATACCTGCAACTTCAGTACCTGCTGAGAGGTTATTTTCTAAAGCATCATTAGTAATTAGAAAACATAGAAATAGGTTAAGTGATGAGTCAGCCAGATGGTTACTTTGTATTAATTCTTGGTCAAAAAAAATTATATAAAGTATCATAACCTAATGATAAAGCTGTTGATTTGTGTTGTATTTTATTTTTTATTCAAATAAATGATAAATCGTAAACTCTTTTATTAAATTTCTTATAAGTTGAGGGTTCAATCTCTTTCTAGACAGATAAGTATTGTTCTTTAAAATACAGTCAAGTTATTGTAATTAATTTGTTTTTTTACATGTTTTAGCAAATGTAAGCTTATAAATCATAAATGTTTATTAAGAAACAGTTACTTCCATGGAAAACGACATATAGGTCAGTTGATTTTTCGAATTTCTTATCAAATCTTCAGTTACTTATTAATCTGCTTGATCTTTACTATGGCTATGTTAATTCAAGCTCACAATGTTCCAATTCTAATACGTTTTTCTAAGATTTAAAGTAAACTTTAATAAATAGTAATAGACTAATAGGTAATTGCAAGACTTGCAAGACTCTTGCTGCAAGACCAAGACCAAGACCAAGACTGGGAGCGCAAGACCAAGACCAAGACCAAGACCAGGTGTATTGGCGCAAGACCAAGACCAAGACTGGCTAAGTCTCGTCTTGTTCTTGCATTTGGGCAACACTAGTTCCAACTATTCAACTCGAGCGTAATCACGTGTCATTTGGCGGAATCTCGTCCGCTATTCGCGCGTAGTACGCGAGTTGAGATACTCAGAGCTCCTTTTTGCGTTCAGTCGTAGTTATTGGTATAAGTACTTTTGCATTCAGTACACGCG
The DNA here is from genome assembly GCA_945859575.2 of Herminia tarsipennalis. Lineage (NCBI taxonomy): Eukaryota > Metazoa > Arthropoda > Insecta > Lepidoptera > Erebidae > Herminia > Herminia tarsipennalis. The sequence goes on from OX243840.2 coordinate 18,033,380, forward strand.
CGAAGCTAAGCATGAGTGGACGGACTCAATAATACATTGTTTAATAAATAAATCGATAAGTGATATTCACAACCCCTTGGATAGGATGGTTTTAAAAATATATATAAAACTATCCCATCCAACTTGAGCGTAATCAAACTTAAAAAAAAAAAAAATGTACATCAGGTCTGGAAGAATAAGAAAATTTCGTATTTGGCTTTTTAGTTTCAAACAAAGAAACATGTTTTTCAGCGTTTTTGGTAAATCAACCCTTAAGGGGCTTTAATAGGGGTTGCAAATTTGTATAGAACTCCGACAGTTTTGAAGTAAGCTTTATTTATCTTTGTGGCTATGTATAAGGAAACATGTGTTTCAGCGTATTGATTGAAAGCGATAAATCAACCATTAAAGGGGTAATATAATGTACACGGGCAAAGCTACGGGCGACATCTAGTATTAAGTATTCCGTTTCTGTGCAGCATTTCTTACATTATGCACGATAGGGCTGTTAAGGTAGTTTCCCTCGTTTTATTTATAACACATCGTCGCCAGCATGTTTCGATCAAAGAGAACTATTACTACTACGATGGTGTCTGAAAATCGATAGGGTTACTTCCGATCATAGGCGTTCATGTCTATACTCTACAGCCATACGATGCAAACATGTAGATAAACAAAGTAGGGACTTCTTTGGGTAATAGATTCTCGTAATATTGAGAAGTATTTACGAATTTTATGTCAGAAGAATTCAGAATAATAATAATGATAATATCAAAGTACATAGGCAGAGCTTTAATCATAATACGAGTAAGTACCTACTTATTTAGTGGCTGCTATTAAGTTGTGAGAAAAGCCGTAGAATATTTAATATAAAAATAATATCTTGGGACAACTCACACAATGCTATCTGATCCCAAACTAAGCTGAGCTTGTATTGGAAACCAGACAACTGATAAACATACTTATATATTTCTAAATACATACATATTATATATAAATTACACTCAGACACAAAATAAATCTTCGTGCTCATCATACAAAGTTTTATCCTGGGTTGGGATCGAACCCACGATATCCGGCTTAGCAGTCAGGGTCACTAACCAATAGGCCAGTTATTTAGCAATTGCAATATCCAAATACTCACATTAAGGTAATCCTTCTACTGCTTCTGATTTGATTTAAAAAATCTTTTTGTTTCCCAAGAAAAAGTACTTGTTAAGGCAAAAGTAAAGAAAATGAAAAGGAATTAAAAAGATGAAATAATAATAGGCTATTCCGTCTTTTTAGATTAAATAAGAAAAGATATGGTTTACAATGATTTACACAGTGCTGTTGATTGATTCTAATATATCCTGAAAATAAAAAATTTACAATGTGCTCAATATAAAATAGATTTCATTGATTAAAATTCTATTAATTGTTTGGATCTATTTTATTTTAGAAAGAGAGAAATGAAGAATCATCTGAACAATACCCATATAACCTCTAAATCTAGAAGACTCTACAAATAATCTAAACCTGAATTGAAAATATACAAAATCAGCAAAAAATAATAATAATAATTATAAGGAAAACTCGTACAACTATTTGCATTATCAGTTTGCTATTACCCTTGAGGAAAAATAAACGTATTTTGCAAGCCACAGTTCTTATATTCATTCATCCAGCTCACATTTCATTAGGTGTAACAATCCACCGGACTTCACACTCAATATTTGTGTTTTGGTGTTAGAAATCTTAACAGTATTAATCGAAACAGCTGTTCTTTAAAATTGAATAAAGCCAACATCTCGTGGAAAAGCATCAAAGTATGTTCGTGCAGTATTTACAAACACTGCTTAAGTACTTTAGGTAATATACAAACGGATGATCGGTTTATGTCCGAGCATAATTCAGAGCACAACGGTATTACGGAAAATCCAGCAGAAACATTCTATTTATAACCTTCGAGTACTCCTGAAAGTGCGGAATTGATATAAATACATGTTATAGGTATTTCAATACAGTTGTTAATATTGCTTCGTTAATGTTTATATTTACCTGACTTCCTGCTGCAGAAGGTGAAAGATTTACGAATTCTTATGGTTGTTAGTTTAAATCAGTGTTACCATGTGAAACCGTAATTACGGTAAATGCACCGTAATCAGCCCAAACCTACCGTTACCGTTGAAGTACGCCAATGATGACAAAAACTACCGTCATCTGTGGGGTTTGCATTTCCTAAAACACTCATAACTTTCTAACTCTTTCAGTATCTATAGACAGTTTTCTTCAATTCTCATTTTTACACACAGCAAAGTGAACGATATAAAAACAAGAAAATATATTGATATACATAAACTTATAACTCGCTTTCATTGATTTAGAATCTTCCAATATAAGAGTCTATCAAAAGACATAGACGAAACTGCATCGACTTTAAGCAAACAGAATATTTACAAAAATGTGGTGTCAGATTCAGATTAATTTTTAGACCAGGGTTAAGGACCCTGGTCTAAAAATTAATTCACTCTTTTTTTTCGTTTCCGCGGCGAACTGTCAAAATCTTGTCATTATGGTAAGAGCTGCGTTTAGAAATGCATAGACGCGCATGCGCGGCGGACATCTTTGAGTTCACGGCGCAAGCGCCAGTTAGCATGGGCTTGCGCTGAAAACGGAAAAAAAGAACGTGAATAAGGACCCAGAAATATTTCCGAAGCAAAATAAGGTCGCTCTACGCTCGCTTAATTAACATTTACGTAATTGCTACACTAACTTTTTTTATAAATTTAATGTTTATTCTGTATTTTGAACAGTAATTGTGCGCTATAAACGCTAAATGAAACATCCACGTTTCATTGAAAGTAATTTCACTGATATTTACATAGTTTTTTTTCAGGGGCTAGTATCCGTAATTTTTAAAAAATACAATTTTTTAATATTTTTTTGTGAAAAATCACCGTAAATTTAATTTAGGACATGGTAACACTGGTTTAAATGCACCATGTTTACTGGTATACCTAATGATAGATTCGCAGGTCTATGTATTGAAAAAAATATTGGGTTGTTCTAAAGAAGCCAAGGAGGAATCTTTTGCTTCTTAAGAACAAGCTATGATTTTTTTTACGTACGGCTTAATGGTCTTAATTTGTATTTATTTTTGAAGTCGATTTAAAAAAATATAATCGACTTCAAAAATAAATACAAGGTAAAAAAATAATATAGGTACAACAACAAAAGATAAATAAACATTTTGAAGTTGGTGCCAGTAAACGTAGTTTTATGTTTTAGGCACCAACTTCAAAATATTTATTTATTTAGGGCGTTAATTTTTGAAGAGTTCACCTGATACTAGACTATCAGTTCCATTACATGATTTGATGGAGGTAAAGTATCAGGTATCGAACTCGGTACTCAGATCACAACCCGCAAAATTTATTATTGAATAATTCCGCTGGTCTTCGTCATCAGTTCCATTTCACTTAATGGTGCTTTTTGGGGTTCGGTAGTTAAAATGGCAAAACGGAAGCCTTTTAGTTTCGCCATGTCCGTCAGCTCAGAGACTGTTAGTGCTAGAAGGCTGTAATTTTACATGGATACATATATAGTAATAAAGTGAAAGAATAAAATCTTAAAAAAAAACATTTCACCTTTATGTAAAGTGAAGATGTGATTTTTTTTCTCACCTACCCCCTATCGTGTGTGGTATCGTTACATAAGTCTTTTAAAATTGTTTAAGGGTTGGAAAAACCATTTTTAGATTTAGGGATCAATTTGTGAAATATTAAGATTTAAAGTGCAAATTTTTGTTAGAGTCAAGTGTCAGTCCTGCCAGCTAAATGGTTGATGTTGAGTATGTGAAAAAAATCACGGTAGTAGTATATATTGTGAAATTAAAAGGAAAACTATCTCAGCTAAGAAAGCTTTAAAGCAAGCAAGTTTACGAGTAATAGCTGACCAAATGAGAAGTGACCAAATTTCGTACAAATTCCTGAAACAACAGAAAACCCACTTCTTAAGCCGCATTATTCGGATGGAGGAGGAGGGGTGACTAAGGGGCCCTACATTGTGCGTGGCTTGCATGCACTTGCCCGGCTTTTTAAGAGTAAACGCACGAATTACAACAAAATATACCCAAATTACTATAGGTGTGCTTTATTATTAGTCGAGACCCCTCGATTTCTCATCATCAAATCCTAACTTGGGACAATGGGACCAATCTGGAAGTATAGATACCCTTTCAAACACAAAAATCATTTATTGAATATATTTGACTCTAGACTTGTTTTTTTAAGCAAGTCTAAAGAAAACTACGAAGATGACTGATTATTCAATCGTACACTTTTATATTTTTACATGTACCTAACAGAAAGATGTGGTCTAAACCAAGGGTTGTCACATACACATAATATTAAGAGCTTGTATCTAATTTTATCTGATCTAAGCACCCTAAACTTTTACTACTTAAGTATAATTTTAAACCTTTGTGCACCAACTTTTCTGCAAATAAAACGAATTTCAGTCACTCGCCTATTAAGCCTATAAATAAAAATTAAATTGTGAGTTAAATTTAAAAAAAAACATTTTTTTCAAAGATTTGTAATATTATTAGGCAAACAGATTTTGTAACATGGAAGATTACTTTACAACTACCATGCCATTATTGCACGCTGCTGAAAGATAAAAAAATAAATGCTTAGATATTTTGCCAAATAATCTAACGAGATTTGGAATCACGGCAGAAGCAATCATAAAACTTTGAACTGTTTTGTGGTATCTCGCCAAAACAGTGCAACAAAATCATTTTTATTAGGTGAATAGGTCGGTAACTACTAACGGCCGGTCTCAATAATCTACCTATCGATGGATTTGGCTACTACAATTTTGTCATATATTGTATGGAGCTTATTTCAAATATATACCTCTAGTAGCCAAATCCATCGATAGTTAGATTATTGAGAGCAGCCGTTAGAGAGTATACGTTACATGTTATTGACGAACAAAATTCCGACAGAATCGTTTTGCTCGTTGCACGTTGTATATACAAACAAACAGGTGCCATCTGCTGGTCACATTATATTGAAGAGCAAAACCCTTTATCACCTGTTTGTATCAAACCATTCCTGGCATATAGGCATGGCGCTGTTTGCTCACACGACAATACAAATTAGTCATGTTGACTTTGATTTACAAGGTAGCAACAGCTATTATTGCTATTGTAATAGACCCCATATGTCCTATTAGCATTTGTCACGGTGTCGCGGGACGGTTACAATACGGGGGTGAGTAATACACAGTACACATACTCATGAATACTGTGTACTACACATGTGTGCATAGGTACCTACACATTCGTGTACAGTAGGTAGCATTCACACGTGTATAGATTTAATTCTAAGTAATTTATTGTAACGTTGGTAAGGTTTCGTTCGAAATTTTCGAATTATGTTTATGTTATGTGCTTGTGTTTAATATAATGTATCTAAACAGCGTGTAACAGAAATGTGTGGTCACAGTAGCAAATAATCTATGGCATAAGCCAAAACTCATTGCATAATATTAAATGACATAGTTTTCGTTTTATCTCAAATTTTCAGTGGCGTACCGTGCACTCATACTTAGCTTCATTATTGTACCTTCGTTGCTGCTAAATCCGATTGCACTACGATACCACAGAACTATTTTATTTAAACTTTTAAAATTGTTAACTTTTTAATTAACAATTACATAAATTTAAAAATCATGAACGATATTTTAGGTAACACATATTTTAATAAAATTAGATACAGCATTCATTAACAACCTTTGAATTTGACAAGTTGTGTGTCTACTACAGACAAGACTAGAACAAGCACCTATTGAAAAATATTCTACGATGTGTAAGTTGTCTAAACACTAAGTAATTAATGGTCGCATTAGCATAAAGTAAGTAAGCATAGATTAGTTGACCCGGTAAACTTAAATCCTCCCAAAAAAAAAACAATTTCGATTGTTTAAATTTTTTGGCTTTTCTAATTTTCTTTTTTCTAAACCATCCCAGTAGTAAGTTTTAGCGAGACTGCAATTGCAACAAAAACTGTTTTTTTTTTTATAGGTATACTAGCTTTCGCCCGCGGCTCCGCCCGCGTGGATGTCGGTTATCGCGATAAAAACTATCCTATGTCCTTCCCCGGGACTTAAACTATCTCCATACCAAATTTCATCTAAATCGGTTTAGCTGTTTGAGCGTGAAAGCGTAACAGACAGACAGACAGACAGACAGAGTTACTTTCACATTTATAATATTAGTATGGATTAAAAAAAACAGTTATAAACCTATCTATCTACCTACTGTTTTTACATTTGACTGTTTCCTTTCTCATTTAAAACCTTCTAACCATTATTATTAAACGAAAAGATAAACAAACTCTTCCGCGTTATAAAATTGCCTACCAAATAAAGGTTACGTAAGTAGATATACGCATATAATAAAAGTATGTTTACTAAAGTACATTGCGAACAACAAGGGCTTCCAATTCCGGTGCGCCATTAGATTTTCTTTTACTATGGACTGAAAATATTTTATTAATTGAGCAAGACTCAGCGAAAATCCAAAAAGGGCTCGAGGCCGCCCTTCCCGCCCACACGGCACAAGCGCTCTGCGTCACCCGAACCTAATGCATTAACGCGAACATTTGCGATTCACTTTTATTTTACGCCTGCTTTCCACTTACATAATTAAATAATGTAATTCACACGTACGGGATAAGAACGCTGAAAATTTTCAGCAGTTACACTTGGAGAAGTCCATATATTTACGAATGTAGAAAGCGAAATGAAAATTCTGAAGTCGCATTCTGTACAGCGAACATTTTGAATTATTTATAGCTTTCAGTAGCAAGATGATTTTCTTTAAAAATATGTGAGAGTTCTTACAGAAATGGTAGAAATAATATCAAAGGTTTACGTAAATAACTGAAACATGGGATCCAAACAATCCGTAGGTGTAATGAATCGCACGTAGATTCGGTCGTGGCGAAGGTGGCCGAGGTTTCCCCGAAGACGGCGCTCGGAGGCTCGGGATAGTGAGATGTGGCCCGCCTCTCCCCGCACCGCCGCGACGCCGACAGATCGATCGCGCCCGTGACGTCACCACCTTAGCCTTCCAGCTCCCATCTTCGAGGACGAACAGACGAATCAACGTCCATAACAAATATTTTACCAACTGATTACCTATGTCCTACAACTGATCATTAACAAACAAGTTCCACAAGAACCTCCAAATTACTACATCATGCAAAAAAAACTTTCGTAATGGAAACCTCTACAAAAATCTCAACATATGTGTTAATTTAAAACCTCTCAGTCATCTTAAATATACCAAATTGCCAAGTCACGAATATATCAATACGTAGATGAGACTTGTAGTTCAATAGACAGGTGCGGTATATGCGAGCATGAGTAATTTGTTTTCATCGGTCAATTTTCCACCGCTTGCATAGGAAAATTGTATTTGAATGTAAAATCAATTTAGATTGGAACGGGCGCCCTCGATCGTATTAAATTGAGTTAAGCGCGGTGCATCGGCTTTGTATAGGGGTGGAAGCGAGCCCTCGATAAAGCGAAGAGCCTCTCAGCTGGCATTCAGCGCAGGGTCAGCCACTTGCGGCAGTGGACAGCCCTCGACACCCCTAGAGACCAGCTCGAGTGCACGTTGACCTAAAAGGACGCGAATGACGTCATCAAAGAGCCGTCTTTAAAACCTCTTGCACAGATTTAGCCTACTTCGTTGCATAATCATTTTAACTTGGAAAATGTTTCAGCAAGAATTTTTATTTCAAAGAAACTGTGGAAATATGTAGGTAGTGGTTTGTGGTTATATATTTTTTTTCTATATTAATTTCATATGAAGACGTACTAATTCTAATGTTTTATTGTCTTTTCAAATAAAGTATATAACTTTTGACGAGCAACATAAACTTTCATTCCATAGTTAGGTAAGTATAAAAGTTTTAATGAACAGTTTTGGTTATTATTGAACAACATTATTTTCTTTAGGTACGTATTTTAATCTGAGAAATAGTACTTTAATTTTTTTTTCAGACATTATTTTTATTTTTTATCGACTTCAAAACGGAAGAGGTTTAATGTTTGTTTGTATGAATGTTTTTTTATTTTTTTTATTTACGTCCGATTACGTGAAGACGGCTGGACTGAGTTAAAAATGGATTATGGTGTTTGAAAGGGTATACTTACAAGTTGTTCCCATTGTCATCAGATCAGGATCTTATGATGGGATCCTGGAGAAGTCGAGAGAAGTCTTAAAATTTTAAAGGCACACTATAGGTATATTTCATAGAGGTGTGTACAATGTAGGGTTCCGTAGCTACCTAACACAATAATGCAGTATAAAAAGTTGGTTTTCTGATGATTTTGTTTCATACTACTAACAACATTAAATAACATTTTTTTGCTGTGATAGTTTTCCTTTAAATTTCATCGTATATACTACAGTCCTAAATTTTTCCACATCTCCAAAAATAAACATTTATCTGGCAGGTGGGGGGGGAAGGGGAAGACACTTGGCTCTAGCAAAAATTTTCACTTTAAGGATTAATATTTTCCAAACGGATCCCTAAATCGAAACGTGACATTCCCAATCCCTAAATATTATAATACCCCACATGATGGGGTAGCTATGAAAAAAAACACATCCCCACTTTACAGGGGCGGGAAGTGTCCTAAAAAAAATATTTTGTCAAGAATTTGTTCTACCACTTTTTCGACGTAAACGTAATATAATACATACCTACATGAAAAATTACAACTTTCTAATACTAACAGACTCTGAGCTAAGCTGCGGACGGACGGACATGGCGAAACTATAAGGCGTTTGGTATTTTGGCTACAGAGCCCTAAAAGACACTAATTGGTGAAGGAAGTGGAACTGATAATAAAGACCATAGATGACCAGCGGAATTAACTATTCAACATTTCACGGTTTGCAATTCGATTACATATAGTAATCGAACCGAAAAAAGTATGGTATTGCGTAGCACATTATGCTGGTTATACTATTATTACAGCATATACTCGTATTAGAGTAACAGTTAACGATCCTACATCGGTAACGATCATACAAAGCAATATTTTGTAAAAGTAAAGTAGTTGACATTATGCTGCTGTGACTTAGACTAATTACAAACAAACACAAATTAAAACTTTAAAAAAAAGATATAGATAGATGGGGGATGGCGTAGCTAACATGTATTTACTCGAGCGCGACAGATTAACTTAAGGGGGATACCTGCCCTGTTGAGTACCCCTACTGAATATTTGTGCCGCGCGTCTTGGGCAGCCATCAAAACATTTAGTAAAAAAAAAATTATCAATACTCGAGCATATTACATTATCATACAGATGGTTCCACCTTCGATAGTGAATTCGATGGTTTAGTTCCTAGACACACTGATCTAATATTACAACGATTATGTGGAAGGATTTTTTTTAATCTGACTGAATGCCGCCACGAGCTTGCGGCTTGGCCGAATCGTAAGCTTCTTGTGGGTTCATTAACATCCCCGTTTCATGCGAAAGAGTTTTTTTTAAACTCCCTTCCCCACCATTGAATGGCTATAAGTACATCCTAAACATTTTTTCATCACACCATAATAATCTTCAAAATCAAATACATCCCCACGACGCTGGACTAAATCCAAGATAGCTTCTTGTCCCCCCCCCCCCCCAATATTAAACCGACATTAAACTTATTTTATGCTTTTTGGTTACGTTGTATTCGTTTTTGAAGTCGGTTTAAAATGTTTTAGTAAAAAGCTTTTTAGATTTTTTAAAGGATTTTATTGGTAAATTGTGTCGTACAACAAACAACACATTGGTGGTTCTCATACTAGCAGGCGTAGATCCAGGACCCATGTTCTGGGACTTTGAACCAACATTGGCCAAGTGTAAGTAGTTTTGCCTGTCAACGCGGACCAAAGGTATGGCGAACACTTGAAAACTCATGAGCCTGGGGGGGGGGGGCGTAAATTGCCACCGTTGCCCCCACTCTTGAATCCACGCCTGCACACTAGGTCAATGAATGGAAGATAGATACATGATGATATAATAATAATAATAATCTCGACAAAAATATTTGAGGCTGTGACTCCTGTGCTAGTTTTATAACTGTGTTACAGGAGTCAAGTTACACCAACACAAATAATACTCACACCGTTCTCCTATGTAGTAGGTGGTCAATCCCAATTAATAAATGTCAATTTTTATGTTACAGATGGAAAGTTTGATTAGGGAAATGCAAGATTCAGAAACGGGTGTTCCTGTAAGAAGCCAAAAATTATTTCTCAGTGTAATTCCTTCCGCTTTTATGGGTAAGACTATCTTTAATATTATACCTAATTATAAGTCCTGACTCATTCATTCACTCATTAATGCCAAGCCTAAACCCTTGCACCTAGACAGCTGGAATTTAACAAAACGGTTTATTTTGTGATGAAGAGCAGCACTGACTTCTATAGTACTACTACGATGGACAGGCTATCGCCGACAACAAGACTTCCATTACATTATGACTTTTGTCCGGTCATGGGACAAAATCAAATAATTACATGTGAAAGAAAAACCGGAGCGAAAGCCATCTGATATATCACTATAAAACTATAACTTATAAACTTGTTTTTTTTCTTCCCTCGCGCGCCATCTAGCCATGTTCTTATGGAAGCCATGGTATTATGACTTTTGTTATTGCTTCGTTACAGAGAGCATTTTTAACAAATTATGATGTAGCTTGCCGAATATTATATTATTAACCAGTTACTTTATTAATACAATAATTGCATTTGAAAGAAAAATGTGAAGTTCAGACACAGGAATCGAACCCGAGACATCCGATCGCTTTACCGGAGCGCGGAAGCCGAACCATCTAGCCTGAACTATGTCAATAAACTTGTCATTTTTCTTCCCTTGTTGCACACGAGTTGGGCAATCAAATGGAAGTTTAAACTTGTGTAACAAGGATCAACAACGGACATTCGTCATAAGTGTCAAAAAGTTCACAGGACGGTCATTGGATTCGGCATTTGAAATTGTTGTCACTTGATGCGGGTAGCCAATCCAGCGTACTATTACTATAGAGTTCAGTGCAGAACAGGGATGAACACACCTAACACATGCAAAACCACGGACATAAATAAGTATTCTTAATTAAAAAGTTCGAATAGGGTAGTTGACAGTTATTTTTAAATGATTATAACGACACGTTATGACGTCGATAGTTCTTTTTTTTTTAAAAAGACGTCTCCCGCTGTATCGTAAGAGTCCATTTGTCGCGGGGGACTTTACAAACATACAAGTCACGGACACAAAGTACACCCAGACTCGGAACAACAATTTGTGGATGACACAAAGTGGTGTCTCGTTTGGGAATCGAACCCTTATGTGTAGCAGTCGGACTCCCACAACGCCACCGAGGCAGCCAAAAGTTGCAACCGTCAAATCGTTTACTCCACACGATGGCCACAACGGTCCCAACGCCACTCGTCCAACGTTTGGATCTTGAAAATAGCATTGGCGCCAACGTTGGAACGAGTGTTATTCTAGATCCATATGTCGGACGAGTGACGTCGTGACCTATGTTGTGGCCAATGTGTAGACCCCGTGTTAAAAGTATATAAATTCAAAAACATTCAAAGCATTTTAAGATCTAATATTGCGTTTTTAAAAGATGAAGTAGGGCCTGATCAGTGTGAAATAATATATTTACATTGTACTCAGTTATCAACCGATACGGGTCACAAAAAATAAAAACGTCTCTATCACGTCTATGTATGTTATGTTCGTACCCTTTTTCTAACGCCTATTGTTACAAAGTTTGTTTATTTTCATTGAATTGAAGGGTAGTAATTAACAATGAATGAAGACTTATTGGTTAATTAAGTTCTTTTCTTTATCAAATATTGGTGACAATACCTAATGTGTATTATTATTTCTTATACCATGATTAATCTTTTTTTTTTCAATCAACAAAAACATTAATTGTAGAATCTTTTTGGTTTTTAATAAATGCAACTTGAAGCCTCTGGTCTAAATATTTTTGAATGAAAGCAAAAGGCGAATCCACCCCGAACTGAGGGTGTGTCTAGCGTCTTGATTGTAAAATCAATAACAAGCATACTCTACTATGTTTTTAGAACTTGTCTAGAGCTTGCCTTTCTTATTCATTTCATTATTTTGAAAACTCGAAATCGTGGATATACCATTAAGGAATTATCATTTGTCAGACAACAACAGTTTACAAATATGACATCTTCTGACAAAATAACATAATAAATAGCTATTTTCAGACGATTTTTATTAAAAAAAAACAAAAATCTAAGTATCTATTGAAATTGAGGCAAATTCGAGAACGGGAAAGTACAGTACTCCAAAAGTAATAATGCGCATAGAAATCTTCGGAAATCTTCGTCATTGTTCGGCAACGGTCGTATTACCCGAGCGTCGAAAGACGATATTTATATAGAGTGGTTAAGAGCAATTTCTCTATGCCTAATTTTATATATTATGTGTTTTGTGCTAAAACAGATTTGATTTACCTGTAACGAAATTTGATTCGATAATTCCATGTAAGTAAATAGCGAAAACGCTACAATCATTGTTGGAGTGATTAGTTTTCAAGTGTCTTACCGAAGTTGGTGTAATTATGGAGGAAAAGGTTTAAATAACATAAGGTTTTATTAGAAGGAGAAAAAAACGTTTTCAAATAGAGGTTTACATAAAATATAATCAAAATCTCAGTTCAAATTTGTTTACAGCACTAATCATTCCAGAAAAATAATACAATTATAAAAAAATTAATCAGAATCGAGGAAGACCTCTATTCCCGACATCGCAGATTCATCAGAAGTTTCATTATGCTCTTGTTCATTTACACTTTCCTCACTGCTATCACCTGTGTAAATAATCAGTTTATCGGAATAACTATCGATTCTTGGCTCAAATTTTCTATATTCATCTTCGCATTGAACCGCATGATCAGAAACTTTTTTCCATTCTTCTGGTCCTATTTTATTGATTTTTTCTAATATAGCATCTTTAACTGACGTCACAGTCATTGCAATATTTCTCTTGGCCACGTGTTGCTTTATTTGGGACCAAATATTTTCAATAGGGTTAAAATCGGGATGATATGGTGGCAATCGTATAATTTTATGCCCATGTTCCTCCATTATACGGTCAATGGCAAATTCTGTGTAATTTTCTTTGTATCTTTGTATAATTTTATACAAATCGGGTTTCAGTTTCTTTGGGTCATGCGGAATGTTGTGTTGTTGTAACCAAGCTGTCATTTGTGGTTTAGATGTGTTTGAGTTTGGTGGTTTCACAGACAGCTTATTATGATATGGGGCGTTGTCTATTACCAACACACTATTAGGAGGCAAGTTGGGAATCAATTGATTGCGTAGCCAAGTTTGATAACGTTCCGCGTTTATTTCTTTATGATAGTCACCTTCTGAGTCGACACATTTATGTAACATTAGAGCCCCTGGGACGAAGCCTTTTTCATTGCCTGCGTGTACAATAATTATTCGCTCTCCTTTGGAAATGGGTTGTTTGATACCTTTTTTGTTGCTATCTTGCCAAGTTTTACCCTTAGTATGTGATGTGTGCACATACGACTCGTCCATAAATACTATGTTTCTACCAGAACTCCTCAGCTGTTGTATTTCTCTGAGATATTTGATCCTTTTTAGGCGTATATCATGTTTTTCCATAAGTAATTGTCTGTTATTATCAGTTTTCAGAAACCTAAACCCCATGTCTTTCAAGATCAACCTTAAAGTCTCGGCACAGCCTTTGAAATTAATAGCTTCGATCAACTTTATTCTTAAATTATTTACAGTTGGGAGTTCTTTCAGCGTCAATTGAAAATTGTATATCATATTACGAATAACACAGTAGTCGAAATCATCAAGTACCAGCCGAAATCTACTTTTAGGTCTTCCTTTTTTCGGTGTAGAAAATTTCTTTGATTGATTATGTTTTTTTTCGTTTAAGATATTACTCAAAGTTCGTCGCGAAATTCCTGTAGCTTTTGTAACACGGTCTTGAATTTTTTTAAAATAACCATCATGGTCTCTGTTGAAAACATTGGCTTCATTTAAGAAATAAAGGTACACATTAAATACCATTTGCCGTGCTTGTGAATTAAGCGGTTTTCCACGTTTAAATTTATCCATTTTGGAAGAATTCGTCTGAAAGAAAATGGCATGGGCAGAGTTAGGTATATATTTTTTATGCATGTTTATCTATTTATTTAATTTAAATAAATCTCATTTTTTAAATGTTTTTCTAGTACTTAATATGTATTTAATGTAGGTATTTTATTTTTTTAATATTAAAAAAACGTGAAATATGTTATTTATTTTCCTTTTTTCAAAATATACTATTTAAATCTGAATAAGCTAATTAATGTTGAAATTATATTTACCAAGAAGGGTGTGTAATAGCAGCTCTATATATTTCCACAAATAGAGAACACGTGCAGTCACTACCAATATATAAAGACGACTGACAGACATTTCGCTGACCGGCGACAGCTGCCGAACGCCCGATTTGTTTTCGATTGTGCACACATGATATTGACTCCTATCTCTTTTAAACAAGGTGCAAAATGCAAATGCCTTGTTTAGGGCTCTTACGATTCCATGATTCGAGTGTTTCCGGGAATACGACAATTAGCGAAGATCTGCATGTGCATTATTAATTTGGGAGTACTGTAATAGAGTTGTTTTGAATAGAGCTGAAGAAAGACTTCCTCAGCCCTATTTATATCAATACTAATATTATAAAACTGAAGAGTTTGTTTGTTTGAACGCAACAATCTGAGGAACTACGGGTAAAATCACAAAAAAAATACTGTTGGATAGCCCATTTATCGAGTAAGGCTATAGGCTATATAACATTACGCTACGACCAATAGGAGCAGCAATGAAAAATGTTGCAAAAAAAATTACGCATACGAAGTTGCGCGGGTCAGCTAGTATATTATAGGAGTCATAGGTAGATCTTTAATCGTAATAAGTACGTACTTATTTAGTGGTTGCCATTAAGTTGTGAGAAAAGCTGTAGAATGTAACTTGTTTGGTATTATGTAAAGATAACCACTGAGAGATAATATTACCCTATTTTTAAATTGACTCTGCTGCACCTAGAGTTACTAAGTATGTAAGTATCTTTCAGTAATAAAGGAACAAAAAAGAAATAATACTTACTCGTAGCCTGAGGTAGATATTATGTATGTTAATATGTTAATAGTATTTGTTAGTCTGTAAGGTATGTATAGAAATACATACCTAACAGACTAACAAATACCAATGATACCTGAAATAAATGGCATTATTAATATAAAAATAATGCATGTGATCAATACGATAACTGCAATACAAGACACCATTTAAAAAAAATAAAATATAACTAGCAATGTGGGATTGTGGGTCCCACATTACTAGCAATCCTGTTAACCCCACCAGCTAAGCTCAATGCCTTGTGTTAGGAGTGGGTTAATGTAAGTAGAATAATGGGTAGCGCTTATTACATGTATGCCTTTTACATACAGTTTAAAAAAAAATAGCTAGAAGTTACGAAATACCTACATTTTAAATTTGAAAAAAATACAACATTAGTTAAAAACATATCAAAACTATAAGATTTCATTAAATATTCACATTTCACTTTCACCCTAATCCAATAAAGTATAAACTATTTATCTAATAGCAAATGCACCTTTCTTTTCAAACAAAAGAAAATTTGGTAAAAACCAATGAATATCGGAAAAAACAAATGAACATCGGTAAAAACAAAAGAACATCGGATGTAGAAACAAGTCAATTCTACAAAATTTTTAAAATATCAAGTAGGGTTCCATAGCTCCCAACACAATAATGCAGTGTAAGAAATGTCTTATACCGCATTATTGTGTTGGGAGATAAGTTTCTTAATCTGGAAGACTGGTCCAACTGCTTTGTATAATAGTTTCAGCTATACTATAATTGCGAGGGAATATAGTTTGAAAGACAATTAATGTATCATAAGTCTTATATCTAGTCTTATTTATCAGAATTCAGAAATTTTGTTACTTCTATTTCTCACTTGGTTTACTCGTAAATTTGTAAAGTCTACTTAGCTGTGATAGTTTTCCTTTTAATTTCATTATATTTTTTCACTTCTTCAAAACAACCATTTAGCTGGCGAGGGAGGTACACACTCTTGACCTCTAAATCGAAAAATGATATTCACAACCTTTAAATATTTTTGGAAGACCAATCTGAAAGATTGGTCTTCCAAACTACCGACTAGATGGCGCTGCGAGGGCCCAACTCGCGAGCATCAAGGGATAAAGAAATTTGAGGTCTAGTAACATAGTCCAGATAGGTGGTTCGCTTCTGGCCCCGGTTTGGCTACGGAAGTCTCGGGATCGATTTTTTTTCTATCTTTAAAAAATGCAATTATTGTATTTGTGACAAGAAATGCCTATAAAAATTACTTCAAATATGAAAGATTTTTTTCAAGATTTTATTTTACCACTTTGTCGTAACACACTTACAACTTTTAAGTACCTACTACTAGTACTACAGCCTTTGAGCTAAGCCGCCGACGGACGGACGGACATATCGAAACCATAAGGGTTCCGTTTTGCCATTTTGGCTACGGATCAGAGTTGAATAAAAACACACTATTTCCTACAACAAATTTGTAGGTACTTATTATAAATAGTTAAGAAATCGAGTTTCGCAGTTTTTTAAAGACTATATTTTTTTATGATTTAATAACAAATGTATAGTTTTCAGGTTTTTCCCTATAATTGTAGTATAAGAAGTCATTACTTGACAAATTTCATAGTTCTAGATCAACAGAAAATACCATATAAGTTTTGATTTATTCTTTCATTTTTACCGCATAACCGTATCTGATTTTTTATGAAGTTAAGTCAGAAGTTGATATTTTCACAGCTTCAAGGGACTGGAACATGAGTATATGGTTTAATTTCAACTCGATACCTCCACGCGTTCCTGATTTAAATGGTCTTGACAGACAGACGGAAGGACGGACGGACAGACAGACAACAAAGTGATCCTATAAGGGTTCCGTTGTTACCTTTTGAGGTACGGAACCCTAAAAAGGAGTGGAAAATAATCCATTACGGTAGTGGATCACAGTAGAACTAAAAGTGGAAATAGATCCAGTACCTAGTGGTTTTGTCAGTGGATTAAAGTGGTATAAAGAATTGAGTAGTTGACTACAATAAAAGTAAATAATTTTATAGTAGTAGTAGTAATAGTAGATCTTAAAATGCTCTGAAAATAAGTGTTATTTTATAATTTAACATGTTTTTTAATTTAAAAGCATGAAATCGAATATAAGTAATGATTTCACGATAGGAATTTATGACGTCATAGGTGGCTATTCCATAAACATTTCTTTAAAGCTTGTCGTTTTGACATTTACAAAAAGAGACTGATTTGACTTGACAGTCAACATCCCCATTTGCACGAGATTATTGTTTGTACATATAGCTTACTAGCTGTCCTAATTTTTGCAACATTTTTCATTGCTGCTCTCCTCCTATTGGTCGTAGCGTGATGTTATATAGCCGATGTTATATGTCTCGATAAATGTGCTATACAATAGTAAAATAATTTTTCAATTCGGACACCTTGTTTCTGAGATTATCGCGTTCAAACAAACTCTTCAGCTTAAAATATTAGAATAGATAAAGAAATGACGACTTCAAGCACGAAATAAGTTTAATTTACTATCCTTCAAGTGTATTAAAAACAGTCAACGCTTCTCGCTACCTGACCAATTTTCCAACTTGGTTTTAAGTGAGAAATTAAAACCCTCTTTATCTCAATTAATTAGATTCCCACAGCTTAAAAGTCAGTACCTAGCTGATTGACGGTGGCATAATTTATGGCATTTTCATCATAATACCTAAATCGAATACTTGAATAATTTATCAAATGTAAAGGTTTCTAAAGTTATATTTATTTTGATTTCAGGTTATGATCTTGTCGAATGGTTAATGGATCGGTTTAATCTCGATGAAACAAGCAACGGTGAGTGTTTGATAAACGGCGTCGTAGGGCCGTGGGCCTGGTCGCGGCGACGTCCTGTAGACACTAGCTATACTGAGAGAACTACTGTCAACATATGTAGGTGACCTTCCATCACAATCCGCATGGCTACTTACTGTACCATAGGCTTGAAGTCGGGTTCGCAATTGAGCAGGCACAAGCGAATGATGTCCATATACTTTCGTTCCATATTTCGCTGGCATATTCGACAGGTTTTGATTTGGCGACCCAGAGTAATTCGGCTGAGAACTTGGAGAGACAGATGGAGGACTTTGTTAAATTTAAGCCCAGTCAAGCTCAAGGCAATTTGAGCTTTATATCGGATCCACGTCTCTTAAAATTGGACGGCTCTGAACGTTCACTAGATATAAAACTGGGTTCGCTCGCGACGGACACGAGCTCATTCGCTTGAACATGCTTCCATGCGTACTGGTCTTTAGGCTGATGGTCCACTAAAGTGTAAACGCGCTTATCTAATTGGTATGCGAGCATTGTATGGAAATCAAAGAAAGTAAATGTTCGAATGAATTATTAGCAATTATACAAGATTATGCTTGTTAGTACAAGCATAATCTTGTATAATTGCTAATAATGCTAATAATATCCACATAAGAATTTGTTATCTAAATATACAAGAAAAAATGGAAATTATTTAACAAAAACGGAAAAAGAACTGAAGTCAAACTTTGAAAAACTAAAAAATCAGCTTTGCTTTTTAAAAACGCATGTGTTGTTTAAATGTACTAAATGTTTAATGTACGTAAATCTACTAACTTCAATGTTTGGTGTACCTACTTACACTCTCCTCTTTGTACCACTGTAGTGGCGCAAGGGTAATATGACCCGCCTGATGATATCGTAAACAGTGGAAACTATCAGCATAAAATACCAAGAGTACAGAACGTAACATTCATACACCGCGCTCAAGCAACGTATACATACACATTATTCACGCACATGAAATGGAACACAGATTACTTACGTACAGATGGAAAGCTTCATACAGAACGCTCTTGTGGCACGCACTCATAGATATCGTCACATTCGAGAAGAGACAGCAAGTGGCACGCTCACGCGGTGTGGTTGTTCGTTTTGTGCGCGCGTGTGAGTGTAGGTATAAAAGTCGCGGTACATATATGAGCGTTCCTTCTGTAATCTGTTTTTTATGTGAATGGAATCATGGAACGCCTTCCGATTTCGAACAAAGTGGTCTAAGGATCTTGGCAAATTTCATTATCTTTAAACGGTACGAACGTCAGCGGAATGGCAAAAATTGAATGAATTTGACATTAAGGTTTAGCAATGTAAGAGAAAAATCATCCCAATTATCTAAATTTCAAAGGCATTCCTGCAGAACTTATTTCAGGAACTTTTTCCACTAACGGCGAAAAAGCGAGTAGCGATTTTATCGCCCAAGAAACATACATACTTATGTAGACCCATAAAACAAAAGAGATATATACACATTTTTGATCGCTGACCGTTCACACTGCAGACACTCGCTCTATACTGCATCTCTTTTGTTTACACGGACGGGATCTACAAAATACATCTATTGTACGTTTCTTGAGCGATAAATCGCTACTCGCTTCTCGCTCATCGATGGTTGGTTGGTAGCCCTATTGTTTGTCGTGCCGTAGCCTTTTGCGCGCTGGGTGCGATCTTGGTTTTGGTTCTGCTGGTCATTTCTGCGCCTCTCCAAGAACTGCACGCTGTGCCTGGGCACCGCTGGCACCGTCTTAGTTACGACACTGATTGTACGTTTCTTGAGCGATAAAATCACTACTTGCTTCTAGCCGTTGGTGGGAAAGGTGGCTAAGACCCCTGTCATTCCGTGTCAGTGAACGACGTCTATGTGTGCGTTGCTCAAGCGAGGTACGTTACAAGGTCACATTCTGTACTCTTGGTGTCGTGGTATCATGGTACTGTTTACATATAAGAGCGGGTTCACATTATATCGAGCTGACAGTTTAACCGGGACGATAAATATGTTGGATAGGTAAGTATTTCAGTAGCCCTGTTCACATACATGCCGACATATTTGCCGTTCGTTTGACCACGATGTCAGTCGGGTCGAATAAATGCCATTCACTAGTGCACCTACCTTTTTACGATTTCGGGAGGGGGCGTTCAAACCCCCCCACCCTGGGTACACCACGGGTAACGTCTTCCATTATTAACAACTGGTCAGTGGTAAAGCTGTCGGTTGTGAAACCGCTCTTTCTCCTACACATTAACACATAGATATCTGTTAAGTGTAAAGCTTACTAAAGTTTTTCTTGATGTTGACTATTAGATTAATTGGATATTTTGTTTGTGTTTCAGTTGAAGCAATAAATTTAGCCAATCAGCTTTGTCAATACGGTTACTTCTTCCCTGTCAACGATTTGAAAAACCTTGTACTAAAGGACGACTCTTCACTTTATCGATTTCAAGTAAGTATCCAGAATCATTTTTAGGGGGGGGGGAGAGGGATTGAGATTGAGATGAGAGAGACGAGTTGATCCTAAAATAATAAAATCTCTACCTAATATCTACATAATATCAAACGATTAAAAAAAAAGATATTAAACATTATTGTTATTTTTTTTTCTAAATCGTGTACGTTCCATGGTATAACACAATAGACATTAGCTTTTTCTGACTACTTTGAAAATAATCTAAAGATAAACCTTATTTAAGATTGCCTCACGGTTCGAAAATATTGCGATCCAAAAGGTCAATAGATATACTTACGGCCGCTTTTTCAAAATTAACTTAACTAAAGACAAAGATCTATTGCATTGTATTATTTAGCAATTGTATATAGAACAAAAGAAAACCTCTTGAACTAGAAACACCACTGAAAAAAAAGAAATGAAACATCATTGGCAATAGTGAAGTAAAACGAAAAGAAAACCAAATCAAAGAATATGATGACTATATCATGTGCACTACATAGGCGAAACCAAGGGACTATATGGAGTGGGATTTATAGAGAAAAGCCCCTTAAGAAACACATCCTGGAATTCTAAGGCTGAGAAAGTTCCTCTACTAAACATGCAGCTAAACGGTTACAAAAACAAGTAGACCATAATCCTAATTTAAGCACCAACAGAAGCAGCAGATGAAATAAAAGATGATTTCGACGACCAAAGTTCAGCCACAATACAAACTGCCCATAAACTAGGGAAGACTAACTCAAAGACAAAAAAGGCACACAAAGCAATGGTGAAGAATTTGTAGTAGAAAACTACGGCATAGGAATAAGAAAAAAAAATGGAAAGAGAGTGGTAAACATGGCCTTTGATAACAACCTAACCATCCATAACAGGCTTTTCAAGAAAAAGCCTGCTAAGAAATGGACATGGATATCACACGATGGGATTTTGGGTAATGAAATAGACTTTATAACAAGTAACCAACCCAATTTTTTCCAAGACGTCAGCGTTATTAATAATTTCATTTTCAATAGAACCAACGCATGGTAGTGCTACAAACAATTCTAGAAACTGAGGGTGGAATCTTACTTACGGCAGGGAGACCCACTCACCCCGAAACTTTTCTTGTCGGTACTAGAGGAAGTCTTCGGAAAGATGGAATAAGTTAACATATGAATTATCATCAATGGAATGCATTTAAATCATCTAAGATTTGCAGATGAGATAATACTCATAAAAAGATTTGCCCAGAAAGATTTCAAACCATGATCCAATACTTGACGGGTGAAAGCAAAAAGGTAGGCCTTACAATAAACCAAACAAAGACCAAAATAATAACAGAAACAGATCCAAAGAAACCACTACAGTAGAAGAGGAAGAAATAGAATATATAAATTCCTATACATCTTTGGGACAACTTAGTAGCCAACGCATGGAAGAGATTTTGTCAAAGAAATTCTAAAAGGTAAAGCATTTAACATCTCAATGAAAAAGAAAATATACAACACATGCATTTCACTAAATTGACTTATGGATGCCAGACCTGGGCAAATACTCAGAAACATACTAAATCGCCATGGAGAAGAGTATTCTGGGATACACAAAAGAGATAGAAAAAGCTATGGACATATGACATATAACAAAAATTGAAGATGTAGAAGAAAAAGTTAAACAACTGAAATGGAGAAGGGTTGGCTATATGATGAGAGAGAGAGAGGAGACAAATGGACAAGAGATATATCAGAATGAACCCTAGATTCTCAACTAGAAGGAAATGAGCGAAACAAAAAAAAAACGCTGATCTAATGAAATTAAAAGATAACATGTTCAATATGGTTTAGAACAGTATAAAATACAAAGAACTGGAGGAGACCTTTGGTGGTGGTTTAAATAAAATATTTCATAACTCATAACCATTCAGTCACAAAATAAAAATAAATAAATACAAAAACAAACCTTCATCCATTTTATATAACAAACATCTGATTCCAGAGTCCATACTACTGGCCATGGCAAGCTCCGCGGGTGGCGGGGGCAGGGGCAAGCGCGCCGACCCTCGGCCCAGACAACGTGGAGTACGCCATCTACCTGGTCAAGCGAACATTGCGCAACAAGCAACGCCATGGTCTCGAGGAGTACGAGCAAGAGGCGCTAGCCAACCTCAAGAAGAACCTCGCTGCCAAGTGGGACTTTATCACTATGCAGGCTGAGGAACAGGTATGTTGCTTTTTGTTTTATAGGTCGAATGCTCATGAGCTAGTTGTATTTATAAACCTTGCATTTTTCTGAAAGCAAAAATCGAAGACTGTTTCTGGTGTAGGTACATACTAGAAGCTAGTTATTGTACCTAAACAATGTAACTAGTGACACAAATTCCCAATTTGTGCAATTCTTAGGTTTGCCTCATATTTCTAACAAAGCTTTGTATTTAGTGCACAGAGATGAAATTGCCGAGATATGGATTTTAACAGTAGGTAGAATCATTAAAATAATTGTTTAAGTGTTCGACACAGGTATCCATGTGGTTTGTTATGTTCTCTTTAACTATACCTAATTTTGAGTCATTAATATCACACACCATTTCGTGACCGTGAGAGCATAAGCACAGAATAAGTAATAGTACTACGTAAAAAAAAATCAAAAGCGCGCTCGAGCGCGACGCACGTGATCGCGACTGTCGTGCAAGCCGAGAGACAGCCCACTGCCATACTGCCATACTGCCCCTTCGAGGGGCGCGCTGCCCGAATATACCTAAACTGCGGAGTGACACCCACCTGGCATAAGAGATTCATGGCGCAATATTTTCAGCCAAAGAATGCTAGCCAATGCCAATCCACTCAACAACATAATATTTTGATCTGTGCTTGGATCAAACACTTTTTAAAGATGCACTAGCATGCGAAGTGTACAAATAAAAATTATATAATGTAGAAGATTGGAAACGGCAGAGGGCCGCTCCAAAAATACAAACAACGAATTTCGGAATCATACAACAAAAGCCTCGTATTAATTTCTAGGTGCGTCTAGCGAAAGAACGTAAGAAAGGGGACAAGATAGTGAGTGACAGCCAGGAGCGCGCGTACTGGCGAGTGGCGCGGCCGCCACCCGGCGCCGTGTCCGCACTCGAGCCGTGCCCCGTGCCCGTGCGCGCCAGGCACCACCGAAACAAGAAGCGGACCATACACCAGGTCACTAGAGAGGTAAGAACAATACATTTGGACTTTCTCGGAATTCTCAAATGTAGGTAAAATTTCATGCTTCTATATTTCACAGATATAGGTAGTTTACATATGGGGTCATTCAAGTATTACCTGAGCAGAATTTTACTCATTTTCAACGACCCCCTTGTTAGTAAAATTATACAAAGCTTACACCTCCTTCTATGCAACATGTTATCACCATCCAACATCCCCTCAAAATTATCGTTATAAAAAAACAATGGCCCTCTCACTAGTTGGTGTTTAAGTAATACTTAAATCGCCGCAGCAATCCTCGCAGCTATCCATAGATTCTGTAACGAAGATTTATGGGTTCCTTTCATTTTAATTTTCTTATGCTCAAAGCTAATAATAATCCATTTTAAAGATCAAAGAACCAAGTGCATTTTTAGCCCTCGTTTATACGAGGGGCTTACAAAAATGGACATTAATAGTGCTGCTGACGTAAAAATACATGTTTCTAAAATCAAATACATAGTTTAAGAATTCACTCACCCTTCATATTGCTTTCTGGTAGACTTCAGTCTTTAGTGTTCTATATTTATAATTACGGCGTAGTTATTACTATATTTATTTAGTTTTTAAATAACACCTAACTAGTATGTAGTAAATTGAAATCTTCTTGTTAACTTTCTACTTCAAATTCTTCTAGATTGAGCATCTAAGAGCGAGCCTGGACCGTACGAGAGTGAAGACTTCAATTGCCCTAGAGGCTCTTGTGGCCTACTCTGAGACCTTCGCTCCCTACGATCCCTGGCTCACCCCGCCGCAGCCCTCCAACCCTTGGGTCAGCGACGACACCCTATTCTGGCAAATTAACAGCCCTCTGTGAGTTTAGTTCTATTCCTGTACAAAGTAGTTCATTTTTCTACCTGTCTTCTTTCTTGTTCTTAGTTCATTATCTTCAAAAGAATTTTGTAGAGAAAATTATTTAGGAAATTTTCATTGAAAATTGAGGTGGGCTGAACTTGGGCCTTTTGACGCAGGAAAAGAAACTTGAAGTGTAAAATACCAAATATAGAGGCTATAAATGAGCCAAAAACCTAAAGTTGAATATCACGATCAGTGTATTGTATACTAAATATAACAAACATAATCATTTGTTCGACTGATAGATTAATATTATTTTTTTCAATTTGGATTTACCAAGGTCAGCGCAATATTTTTTGTTCATTGACTCTTACAGATGTAATACTCGTACTAGTATCTAAGCTCAAAAATCTTTTCCATTATCCCACTTCAAAAATTATTAAAGTTCCAATGTAATTTTGTCAATTATGCGTGGCTTTGGTAATTGTCAGGGGGGTTATCAACCATTCTTCTAATTAGAACGAAGTGTTTTATTTTAAATTGTGTTTAATAAATTTACCGAAATACTTCAAACTATCAAAGAAAAAAATCTCTTTTTCAAAGCAGAGAAGAGAAGATACTCTTTCTTCTCTTCTGTGTTTAAAATCTTCTTTTTTGCCATTCAGCGTGGAGGTGCCCAGTGAAAAACGTGTTCAGCGATGGGCTTTGTCGATAGAAGAACTGGTGTCGGACCCAACAGGACTACAAGAGTTCACCAGCTTCTTACGCAAGGAGTACTCTCATGAGAACATCAGGTTCTGGCTTGCCGTCATGGACTTGAGAAGAAGTAGTACTAAACAAATACCGAAGAAACTTGAGGATATCTATGAGTAAGTTTTTAATAAATTTCTTAAGGGAATTTTTCATTAAATAGTCCACTATCAGAACTGTTTTTATTATCTAGCTTAGAAAGTGAATTTAAAAAATTAAATTTGTTTCAAACCGAGTGCATATGAAACGCAAATTTGTTTTGTAACGAACATGTTCGGTTGACTTGGTGGTCATCCGTGGCCTAAATTGTCGGTCGAATGGGTCGGTTCCTGAGCTTTATTTCTTCTTTTTCATAAAAGATTTTTATTTAATTTATTTTTATTTAGAACGATGGAATATAGTAAAGCCAGCATGATTCAGTCTAATGTAACGTTATTCTATCCACAGAGAGTTCCTCAAGCCAGGTGCACCTTGCGAGATAAACATAGACGGTGCGACAGCCGAGCGTGTGACGGAGGGCATGCGCAGTGGCTCGCGCTATGCGCTCGACCACGCGGCCGACCACGTGTACAGTCTGCTGCTGAAGAAGGACTGCTACCCGCGGTTCATTCGCTCAGACCACTTCCAGAGACTGCTGACTGAGGGCAAGAATGTACATCAGAAGAAGGCGAAGTGAGTTTTTACTTTTTTGCTTAGGTTATGGCAATCAAACTAATTGACAGATAATTCAACAAATACTTTCTACAATATTTACAAGTTATGGTCACTGTTTTAACCCCCGACGCAAGAGTAAGTTTATCTCACAGTACAGTGCAACCGTACACTGCAAGTTATAGTGGGCCATGATCAAAATCGCTTCATTCATTTGTAACCATTATCACCATCAATCGACCCGCGTACATGTCACTCATCTAAGTTAGTTGCCAATCAATAAATAACAGTGTTTATCAATCAATATCAATCTATAATTCTCAAAGCTGTGCGGTTAACAGACCGTACAAACGCACTGACATATATTTAGTCCTAGCTGTCCCGTGCAACTTCGTCTGCGTAAATTTTCCCTGTTTTTGCAAAATTTCTCATTGCTGCTCTGCTCCTATTGGTCGTAGCGTGATGTTATATAGCCTATAGCCTTCCTCGCTGGGCTATCCAACAGCGAAATAATTTTAATTCGTATCCGTAGTTCCTGAGATTACCGCGTTCAAACAAACAAACTCTTCAGCTTTATTTATGTTACAGCCATTGTTCTAATTTTTCTAATTTGAATGGCATCCTATGAAATTTTTTGGACACTTACGACAAATGGGCGTTTGTTTCTATTCTTGTGATTAGATTAGAGATTAAATTATGTCTAAGGATACTATGAATGAATATCTGTTACATATGTGTAGCGCTCAAACGGATGGATGAATCTCTATGCATTTTTAGATTTCCGTAGACAAAATGCCAAAAACGGAACCCTTATAGTTTCGTCATGTCTGTCTATCTGTCCCTATGTCACACACACTCAATGAATATTAATAAAATTTCGTGAAATTTTTCGTTTGTATTTCGTTGTAGTAGCTGCTACTTAGTTTGATAGCTAAATAATAAAAATAAATATTTTTAGAAGATGAAAACATTTTTTTTCAGCAAACATCATACTGTTGTACATCATTTAACACGTCTTTCAAAAACATCTTAAGGTTTCTAATAAACTTTTCGATTTACTAGATATTTTTGGAAATAATTGCTCCAAAAGTTGCATAAATTGTGTTCCGTCCTCCCTTAACTTTTGAACCGTGTGACTAAAAATATCAAAAAAATCACAAAGGTGGCGCTTAATAAGTACATTAAAATCATTCGGACATGATCGGATACACCGTCATTGAGTTTTTGCTGAAAAACTGCGTTTCTCAACAAAAGGGCGTAAGTGCCATGAACAGACGCTCTTCTGTTGAAGCAATTATTCAAGGCTGCGGAACCCTACACCGAGCATGGTCCGACACGCTCTTGCCCGGTTTTTGTTATTACAGAAGTAACCATCTAAAAAAACTTTGATAAAAATCCATTCAGCCGTTTTATTGAAATATACATTTTGTCTCTCTCGTCGGTTTCTTTAATGTTCATCTTGTAATTACCAAAGATTACATTGTTTGTTTACAAATCGTGTGGGCAATTAATCTGATGCTTGAGAGTTTTACTACGGCGTTTGCTAACAATGACAAGGCCAACCGGTTACTGCCTGATAGTACCTCAATTAGTACAAGCTTTTGTAGTGTTTACTTACTGATGATGCTTTTAAATGGCTGATGTTAAACAAATAAGTTGGTACGAAATAACAACTTGTTTCGATTTTTTTCGTTCTAAATCATACACATGTCAATCTTTTTGTTAATTCATATTTGTATCTACTCTGTCTATAACTGTACTAATATTATAAAGCTGAAGAGTTTGTTTGTTTGTTTGAACGCGGTAATCTCAGGAACTACTGGTCGGATTTGAAAAAATATTTTACGGTTTGATAGCCCATTTATCGAGGAAGGCTATAGGCTATATAACATCACGCTACGACCCATAGGAGCGGAGCAGCAATAAAAAATATTGCAAGTGTACGTAGACGAAGTTGCGCGGGTTAACTAGTATATATGAATATATAATTCTTTGTCCTGCTTAACTGACTGAATGACTGACTGATTGACGGATCAACGCACATCCTAAACCGCTGATCGTAGAGACTTGAAATTTTGAGGACGTATTTTGAACTGTAAATTGTTCAGGAGTAATATTGTTGGGAGCGTGCACGACAGTAGCGCCACTTATCAGCACAAGTTATCTGAACCAAGCCAAATATTCACGTGCAAAGTTTTATTTGAAGTAATGAAACGTTGAAACACAACCAAGAAGATTTTGTTGAGAGAATTTAAAAGGAAAATCGTGGTGACGTTCCTAAAAAGGACTTTATTCCGGGTCCGATTTTGGCGCCAATAAAATGTTCATTATAAATTGTGTCGTGGAGTTTGGGAGACCTCTGCACATCTGTACTGATATAATACAGAGAATTATAGGTAGGTATATTTAGTTTCACATTTAATAAGACATAAATTATTTTAGATATACTTATACCGTAATAGGTCAACGAGAAGTTACCAAAAGCTAAAACTTTGGGAGTTTCTCTTTTGACAAGAAGTTCTTGTTGACAACAAGCCATCGGAAATTGAAGTATTTTTTAATGAATTAATTTCTAAACCCTGATCAATTAACGTAAGTTGAATTATATAATTTTGTAATCTGTCCAAAACAAGCAATTCATACCTACTAAAATAAATAATCTAGTAAAGCGTTACATTAATTTGTCATAAGTACGAGAGTTAATATGACAACTAGGAATAGGTACGGGACAACTTGAAACCGTTCGAGTGCTGAACCAAAGAAATCGTTAGTTACTTAAATGAAAAATAATTGTTAGAAAAATAAATTTGTATCTTCCCTATACCCTATGAAAGTGTTAACTGTTTTCCTTGAGAAAAAAATCTTATTGGTACAAATTTCCTTTAATGTAGATAATATTTTAAAGAATTATAAATAATAGGTACTTATTATATTATATTAATTTATCAATCGATTTCTGGGAAAATCTAATTTCTTTTGTTTATCGAATGGTTTAGTTACAACCTTAAAATCGATGATGAATTGTCAAAAGTACGTTAAAGTTTATTTATTTATTTATTTAAAACTTTATGCACAAAGTTGTACAAAGGTGGACTTAATGCTAAAAGCATTCTCTGCCAGTCTACCTTAGGGTGATGTAGAAATGGAATGTGTAGGTGCAGTAACCTAATTGTAAAATAAGAACTTCCTTATTATTCTTACATAATACACAAATAAAACAATATAACTATACAATAGTATACATACTTACAAAAATACATACATACATATATACCTACATACATAACTATACAATAGTATACATACTTGTGACTAAAATAATAAATTTATTTTAAAGGGCCCTTATGTATCCAGTAATGTTTTTATCAATCCAAGAGTTGACGTCTGTCAAAATCTTCTACATTTGGAAGTTGGTGCCGAATCAAACAAAAACAACTATTTCTTGGCACCAACTTCAAAATGTTATTTTGTTTTTGTTATTCTAGGGAGAATTTTTAATATTAATTATAGGTCATTATTTATAAAATATAATACAATTCTAGGTAGATATTATTTTTTGCTTTTTAGTTACCTTGTATTTATTTTTGAAGTCGGTAACATTTTTTTGTAAAAACGTTTTTTATAAATAAATGACCTTTGCAATGTTAATATTGGTCATGGCAAGATAATGAGATGATAAGAAAATTTAGTGACTATAGTCAGAAAATAAAAATATGTCTTTAAAAACTGCGTACCATCGCAGATTCAAAATTAATTATACCTAGTATAGTCATTCCATCATTCAGTATTGCATCACTTCGTCTCTTGAAAGAGCACAGAAAGCCGTTCTAAAAGTAGCTACTTTTCGACTTTTCCTATTTCCCATCTACCTCCTGTAGGTATAAATACTGTAAGATATTGGCTGTCCGCCACCTTTTATAGTAAATATTATTTTAAAACAGCACAACTTCTCCTTTAGTACTGACGTAACTAACAAGAGACAAAAGTGATTCCACCTCAATGTTATAGGCTCTTTTTTGATGAGAGATTAAATCAAATAGTAAAAAAAAACTGATTGTCTGTAAAGTCGGTTTACGGACGATAATTTTACGTGATATCGTCATAAGAAAACTTAGAAATCGCAATCAATCATTAACGTTTAACGTTAGGTTCAATTGAATCACATGTCATGTCACTGCAATCGCCATTCGCTGGTGCTTAGCAACCAATCAATGACGTGACCGTCGCTTAGCAAATCAATAATGTGACACTTTTTCGAGCGTGCACTCGGTCATCAATTTATGATTATTTTTGTTCAAAAAAAGCTGTATATTCGAAACAACAAGACATGTCATACGAACAGACAAAGGACGTTAGTTTCGGCGAATATATATTTTTTAATACTTTAGCCTGAAACACAGGTTTCAAGCTAGTTCAAGCAAATACTCAACTGTGCTGTTTGTTATTTATATAAAAATACCTAATGATAAGTTTATTGTACCGTTACTTTCACGAATAAATTATTAGATATTAGGTCTTAATTAAAAAAAAAATACTTTAACTTTCTGTACCGATACCGAAAATTCTGTGGTAGATACTTAAAATACCTACACCAAACAAAAATAGCAAAGTAATGTTGAACTGAATTTAAAAACCTACAAAAATATTGCAGATTCTTCAACTTCGGCGGGCAAGTGAAGAAAAAGCCAGGCTCGACGAGTACGAGCGGCGGCGGCGGTGTGGCCCTAGCTCGGCGACGCGGCTCCGACCGGTCGCTAACTGGCTCCGCGCACGAGCTGGCGGTTTGCGCCGCGCAGCCACCGCGCGCACCCGACCAGCCCAGCCACTCGCACTCACAGTCCAACCTCTGTGATATACCGTTCAGGTACAATAGCCACTTCTTCTTTTCCAGCAGCTTTACATCTATAGCTGGTTCGGAGAGACACTAAAAGAAGAAAATTTAAAGCACCTAATATTATCACGATTAGATGAAATTCTTGATTTTATTAAATTCCTTTAAAACTTTGCCAAGTCTCATGAAGTCGTAAAATGATTTTCACATTCACCTTTATTGTCACATACAGAGATCCAATGGACGACGATACCGCCGACGTTCTGCCGTGGGAGTGTTCGTCTCGCGACTACGGCAGTACGAGCCGGCGGAGGCAGGACTCTGCCGCGGACTCCGGTAGCTCGTCGTCTGACGTGAGCGCCGCCGTGTCGGCCGGCGAGCGCCTGCGCCGCCTGCCGCAGCAGAGCACGCTAGACGGCGGCCTGCGCGGTGCCCCCCCTCCACTGCGGCGGTTGTCTGCCGTCGAGCCCAGACACCTCACCCCTCTCGCGTCCCCGCCCCACTCCCCACGCCCGCCCCGCCCTGTGCAACACCCGCCACCCCCCGTCCCACCACCCCTCGCACACCCCACACCCACAATCAGCGTCAGTTCCGCCCCCGACGATGAATCCGCCACCGGTTCACCAGAAGAGCCTCGTTCCATTGCACAGTCTGATGAGCCTTCCTCCGTTTTTGCATCTGCGGACGCGACGCCCACTGAACCAGTACGCCACGCATTCAAGTGTGACGCTTCCACTACCGACTTGCCCGGCGACAGCTCACAAGAAACTTCGAAAGAGAACATTTCAGTACGACCGGCGGCTATGGTCGTCGGCGCATTCTCCGTCGATTCTTGTGACGATTCTGGTGTCTCCGATTCGAGGGACTCGACTGACCGAACTAAATCGTCCGAGGACGATATTGTCTCCGTACGCCGTGTATTATCACGTGAACCGTCAACGATAAAAGAAACCAGTCCGGCCTCAAGTAAAGATAAGTGTAATAAAACTGATCTTTCCGAAAAAGTAGACGCCGCGACGAGTTCTGTGCGGGTTGTCGAGCTGACCGTCACGGAGCCGGAGCCGGTGGCAGAGAAAGATGAATGTGATGCGCCGCCGATGCCAGTGACGTCCACGACGGTGCCGGTCACGCCCGCTCCGGTTCCGGTAACTGCTGCAATGGTGCCGGAATTGTCTGGTCCGCTGCAGGATGCGTACGGTCCGGCGCCACTCGCCGTCTGCGAGGACATAGGAGTCGACGACGACAACGTAGACAAAGTGCCTTCGGCGCCACTGCGGAGAGTGTCGGAAGATTCCAGGGCGTCCGACAAGGACGCGACGAAAACTATTGCTCATAAAGTCGAACTGATGGGGGTATCTGAAACCACTATTGTTAAGCGTGATAATAAAGGCATCGGTGAGCGTAAGCAGCGGAACGACATTTGTCCATGGGAGGACGAGTAAGTACTCGTGAGTTTAGTTTGTGCATCGTTTTTTGGGATATTGCATAGCGTTGTGTTATATGTGTTGAGTAGATACGGTGTTATACACGATTGATGGACTGTTACATGTGTAGTTGTGTTACCTCATGTCAAGTTAATTGCTGATGTCGGCATCGCGTGTAGCCTTAGTTTGTAGGTTACATCCACGTATAGTGTAGTTAGGTTAATCTGCATGACATTTCTACAAAATTGATTTTAAATAATTGCTATTCGTTGATCACAATATATCTGACTACGCACCTCATTAATATATTTTGTTAAGTACGGCGATTTATGTATATAAATATAATTTTGTTTTATTTGTTCCTTTTGTTCACTTGTGAATTTTCTTTGTATATAATGAAAAATAAATTATGTAGATATAAAAGAAAATTAAATATTATTATGTCCGTTATGATTTTGGTTTGTATTTTTTTCGCACGAATTAGCACGTAGTTATCGGCTCAATGATTATCCGTAAAAGATACATCGATGTTTAGTGCATGGAAGATAAGCTATAAAAATTATCAAAATTACAAATTGCACTCATGTAGTTACCGGTGTAATCACTTTATCATAATTACCGATTAGTTTAGTACCTACCTAAAACATGATACCTGTCTTAATTGGTTCTTTTATAGGTTTTTTAACAAGACTATAGGATATTAGATATATTTCGGGCCTTGATCGCTTGAATTATTTAAAGGTACGAACCTTTTATTTACCCGATGTTTCGATCGAATTGCACCGATCGGGGTCACGAATCGAAACGTCGGGTAAATAAAAGGTTCGTACCTTTAAATAATTCACGCGATTAAGTCCCAAAATATATCTGATATGTATTAAAATCGCGAAAGTTTAAAAACAATAACTGACTATAGGATATACGTATTATGGTAGGCTATTAGATAGATAGATTAAACCAAGCTAGATATCTCTAAATCGTGTGCCAAACCTGATGTAGCGCGAGGTGTCCGTTCGGCCGTGTAATAATTAATTTGTCATCACATTTGTTTTTAAAATCTATACTAATTCAAGAAGAATTGAATAACCAATTCTTTTAAAATTAACATTTTGTCTCAATCAGCTCAAGGACTTGAAACAGAAAAAAATGTCTGCAAATGCGTAAGAACGCAGAATTTCATTCACTTCGCGTATATGTTTTCTTTGACAACAACCTAATTCCGGTGGGTGTAGAGCGCGTACGGTCTTCCCTACTATAAGTTTTAGACATAGTAATCATACTTGTATTGATAATAATAACTTGATAAAAGCATATACGTATAGGCAGTTCTTTAGCACGAAAAGAAATTGAAGGTGCTAGCGAGGCACTTTTGGTGGCGGTTGTTAATAATAAAACATGTAAAATTAATATTTAATACCACGACTTAAGTGCAAACGTACCTAAACAAAATACTAGTAACTAGTAATGTGTCGATATATAATAATTAACCTATTTCTATTTATAATACTATGTCAGTATGCCAGACACTTAAGGAGGCCAGGTAGGCAGAAGTTAAATCATCTTTATGTAGGTACAGCTAAATACACCAATTACTCTTAATGGCTTCGGCAATAATTCATTTCGTCACTCAATAGGATTTTTGTATAGTTATTTATTTGAAAGGCAATGTTACGTCAGGAGTAAGCTTTATTAATCATCATTTTAAAATAAATTGTGATCGTGGTCTTTTCTGAATTTTATGTTAGTCAATTATGTGCCAAATAACAATGGACGAGAGTTTGTTTTACTCTGACTGATCGCTGCTTGAGGTAAGGGTGTCGCGGACTTAGGTAGGTAAACATACATAATAAATAAATAATAATATAGGTAGGTACATATATTGACGATGGGAGTGTACAGACATTTAAATACGTATTTGTATCTAAACTGGGGATTAAGATAAGCCTGCTTAGACTCGAGGTAAATCGCAAAATATTTATTCACAAGTAGATAACTAAGTAGATTTTTTTATCAAACAATAAAATTACTATCTCAGTTAGTTGTATCAGTCAATGTCTGTTATCAATACCTTATATCATATTGCCAAGCCCATCACCCATCTACGCATAACATATTTTACCAACAATTTTGTTAGAAATGCAACCAACACTGTGTATTTAAACCTAACCTAGTAGAAAATACTGAAGCCAAACATAATTTTAGTCTCAAAAAGGATGTAACTACACCTGTCGCCAGCTAAGTTTGCGTGTCTGATGTTGGCGCGTAAATTGCGCACAACTCGAATTTAGGTATCGGAGGGGATGAAGGAGACGGGTGGGGAACGACGTCCCTGCGCAGAACTACATTCGAATACAACTTCACAAACGCAAACTTAGGTGGCGCGAATTGTATGTAGAAATCACACATTTGTTAATTACGTTTCTTGCTGTTGAGTCGATTGTTGTTTTGTCTTTTTGTAATGAGAACTAAGAAGAGAGAAGACTAATGGTCATCATTCAATACAACATTACAACTCAATATACCTACGACCTTAAATGGTGTATAGTACATTATAGTAAATATTAAAATGGCAAGAAAAAATAGGTGATGTTGCGACGAACGATCGACTGTTATAACTGTCATTTTAAAATTAACTTTAATGCTATTATTTTAAGGTCGTAATCTTATTGAAAGTTATGTGCTGTGTTGGAACAGTGCTGTTATAATAAGAGATGAACATACCTATGTAAGCCGTGGTTTACATTGCATGTTTATAGCAGTAGTCTGACAGAATAGCAGGTGGCGTAGGTACACAACGATTGTGTTGCCAAATATTTGACGCAGACTAGATATGGAATACATAATCGCAAAATCAGGATAACTGTTAAAATCCTAGGACGTTTGCAAAGGAACGAATGATAGGAAAAGATGATAAACCTTTATTCAAAATTATCAGAACATGGTTCATCATAAAATCAATCAGCCCATCAATCAGTCCTTTATACTAATATTAGCTGACCCGCGCAACTTCGTATGCGCAAATTTTCCCCGTTTTTGCAACATTTTTAATTATTGCTACACCGCTCCTATTGGTTGTAGCATGATGTTATATAGCCTATAGCCTTCCTCGATAAATGGGCTACCTATAAAAATATTTTTTCAATTCGGACCATTAGTTCCTGAGATTACTGCGTTCAAACAAACAAACTTTTCAGCTTTTTTTTTTAAATACAACTCCCGTAGTAGGGTACAAGCCCTGTGTCACGGGGGACTTTACAAACACACAAGTCACGGACACAAAGTACACCCATACCCGGAACAACAATTTGTGGATCACACAAAGTGGTGTCCCGAGTGGGAATCGAACCCTCTTGCGTAGCAGTCGGACACACTCCCACAGCGCCACAGAGGAAGTCCAATATTAGTATAGATCAGCCATCATCATTGGTTCACTGCTGGATATGGACCTCTCCTAATTTCCGCCAGAACACTCGGTCCTCCACCCATCATATTCTTTACTAGCTGTCCCGCGCAACTTAGTATGCGTAATTTTTCCCTGTTTTTGCAACATTTCTCGTCGCTGCTCCGCTCCTATTAGTCGTAGCGCGATGTTATATAGCCTATAGCCTTCCTCGATAAATGGGCTATCCAACAAAAAAATATTTTTTCAAATCGGACCAGTAGTTCCTGAGATTAGCGCGTTTAAACAAACAAACAAACTCTTCCGCTTTATAATATCAGTATAGATTTCTAGCCCATCTCAGCGACCTTCTTTAGATCGTCGGTCAATCTGGCTGGGGGTCGTTCTACCTTACGTTTACCAAGTCGCGGTCTCCACACTAGGACTCGTTTGCTCCAGCGGCCATCGGTCCTTCGGCAGAATATCAGCCAATCACTGCTTTTAAAATACATATTGGTAATTCGTAATTTACCTAAATAAACTCGAATTTTCGCAATTGTACTAAAAAAGTGACAGCGAAAATTAATCTATTCTCCTATTATCTATTCCTTTGCAATCGTCTTAGGATTTTCGCGATACGATTTCAATTTTCCTACGACATTATTTAGCTAGGTATTATTTCTACTGTTTTAAACGTGCAGTAGGTAACTAATTTATGAAGTCATGTGAATCCAGCCTTAGGCCGTATATTCGGACAAACGTACGGTGCGTTCAGAGGGGCGTTACACGGTGGTTTAAAAGTCGATTCTATTGCGAATTAATTATTAAAATCAAAGTTTCTAAAATGACTAAGAAGTATGCTTGATTATTAGTAAAATAATTATAATATTACGTAACAGTTAAAAAAGTTAAGTTAATTGGGTTTTGTAGTAATGACACCTCTATGAACAGCATAAAAAATTAAGTGCGCATACACTATGCGCACTTAATTTTTTACGCTAATAAATAGGTGCAATTTCAAGTCAATTCTATCAATAATTAGTAAGAAAATACTGTATTTTTGGTGTTATTGTATTGTATAGGTGTTATTGAATAAGTTTATTGTACAGACAGCGGTACGTTAATAAATCTGACAGATACTTGTTAAAGCACATACTCATACCTATGCTTTAAACTAAAGATATGTAGTAACCTTAAGGTTTACAAAGGTTTAAAAAAAATGCCAAGAATTCATTCATTTGAAAGTCTATTTAAGTCTATTTACAAATTCATTAATATCTTTTTTCCCCTCGTGGACGTCTATTTTATTGTGTTTTTTTTACTTATTGCTCCCATATTTAGGTAATCGGTTAAAGTTATTTGAAAAATGGTATAAAGTTATGAAAATGAAACAGGAATAACATACTGATGCATTATTTTAGAACGTCTTTCTTCGAAAAACGCCAAGAAATAAAAGATATTTTGGAAAACAAATTAAAAAGAAAATGAAATTTAATAGAAATGACCAATTTTGATTTTTGATGAAAAATAACAAATTATTGAAAGTATATTTTTGAATTATATTTAGAGCAAGAACTGAAACCTGGGGCGTCAAACTCGTAAATAAAAAGACAATAGGAATTATTTCGTTATAAAATCGAACTTTAAACCACAGTGCGTTGTTTTGAACTTGCTACTAAGGAAGGTATAGATTTCTCGTTTAGTCTCTTTGTAGCAGCGTAGGCAATTAAAAGAGCGGGGCGTTCAACGTTGTGATTTATTCTTGTGATATGATAACGCTTGCCCTTGAACAGTGACCTTCAAAACCAAGGGTACAAAAGGTAACCTCCATACGTAACTCACTCGAGCAACATAAATACACATATACATCATTCACGTATTAACGTGATCGAAACGTTTACCGTGTTTGACTCTCTGATTGGTTATGAGCTTGGAGCGCCAAACGTCTTAAGCGTGTCGTTCGGACGTTCGCGTTAATGTAAAACAAACTAGCACTAGGTACATGGAAGGCGTGAGTAATGTCTGTATGTGTGCGTCGAGCGCGTTGTATGACTGATATAATGATACTCTTTTTATCCAATCGGAGGCCGCCGTTCTAGGGTCTTCTCAATATTTTGTGTTAATATCACATGCGCTGCTTGCATAAGACGGGCCCCGTATCAAAATTTATTAGGGCCGCTGGTGTCCAAAGGCCCAAACGGCCAAAGTTTGCAATTGCAATTGACTTTTCATTGTCTCTTCACGGCTTGATACGGAGTTATGGCACTGGCTACTCCTTTGCTAATCTACGTTAGTACGCCCCGCTTGAGCCAAACCTAAGTTAGCAGTAATAGAACGCTGGATCGCTCTGTAGCAAGCGCCGCCCGCCTGCCGTTATTGCGACCTTAAACAACAAAATACATAGGTACAGACGGCCAGTTCCCTACATGCAATAAAAACAGGCGCACGCACCGCATATAAGGATCTCGGTCAAGCGCCAACTAAGACTCCGCATGTTCAAGAACATGTATCGGTATCAATTCAACTAACGTCAAAAATACGGCAACCCTGTATACTGAGACCTCATTGTGTGCGTGTAGCGTGGTCTGCTCTGCTTCTGCATTGCGGCCTGCAAACCCCGCACGGTTAGGTACCCTGTCTATGCGACTTCGTCGAATGACTGTATAAGTTATTCGACTGTGCTATTACTTTGTGTGGACTGCTACGCTGCGCACGTTAAGGTCGCTGTATGTGCGCTTCCTTCCTATGACAGTGCCGCCATTCTGTATGAGCCGACATTCTGTCTGTACCCAGTGCCGGAACTAGGACTATTTCGAGGTGGGGTAAAAATGAGATGATAGTGCCCTTCATCTTCGTTTCACCTAATACCGCCACTGAGAGTACTTCGCGCAACGGGGGGAGGTAGCGGGGGTGCAAATTATTTCATCCGATTTCGCACTCCTTGATAGCGTTTGGCGCCACATCAACATAGCAGTTTGTACCGCTTCAATAGCCATTTGGCACTCCTTAAACATAGCGCCCGGGGATGGTGCCCCGGCTTCCCCAGATCCGGCCCTGTGCGTACCTATTTTTTGCCGCTTGTAGTTATAGGTAAGCTTGTGTGTGGGTGTTAATAATATTTTTTCTTTTTCAGGAACTCCTGTGAGAGTGACGCTCCCTTTGTTAAAACGTACGCCACTTTAGGTTACTTATAATTTTTGTAGAAGACTTTGAAATATTTTAAAAAGTGCGATATTAGAAAAAATATTGTTTAATTTTTTAAATTAGAACCTGGGACCGTCTCCACGCGCGAGAGAATCGCGGCGATTCCGCTCTAGTATCTAACTTTACTCCACGAACGAAAGATTATTCCGCCAGCGTATTATCGCGACTCGTAACCGAAACACCGCGTGTCCGCGACGATGATCGTCACTTTTTCGAGGCGGGATGCCTGCGTTTGACAGCGCGCTCGCTGCGAGATCGCGACGATATGATGACGTTTCTCTCGCACTCAGCCACTCGTCGCAACGCCGCGATAACATCGCCATGTGGAGACACGTTCTAAGGGAGTGTACAGAAGTAGGTGGCATGATGACAATATCGCCGCGATTCTCTCGCCCGTGGAGACGGTCCCTAAGTTTTAATTATCACAGATTACCTAGACCTTATAATAATATTATATGAATGATATTTTAAAAGTAAATGATCGTTAATTATTAGAAATTTAAATTGTTTTATTTTGTTTCCAACTGAGATTTTGTGGTCTCAACGTAGTAGTAAATTAGTACCTACCTATACCCGAGAATATTAATGGTTTTATAAACAACTACCTAGCTGTCGCCGCGGTTCGCCCGCATGGGTGATTTTACCACCTTAATGAGTGTGAAGAGGACCTGTCCTTTTCACATGTTCCGGTTTCCTGACGGAGTACCTTGTGCGAAGTGTAGCTTTCACATGGTCCGGTCGCTATATATGTGCTGGATACCCCGTTTCATTCTGGCGCCGCACCGGCTACCCGGTCCCGGATTGAAACCGGAACGTGATGAAAAGGTCGTTGATTTTCGCTTCTGATCAAAACTCTGAAACACATGTTCCTCTAATTACAACCATGAAGCCAAATACAAACTTTCACTGATCTAACTTCAAAAGTAACGGAGTTTCATACAATCTTGGGACGGATTTGTACAAAACCTGCTACTATTTTACAGCAAAAAAACAACTAGTAAATAGTTGATTTTCCAAAATCGCTTAAACACGTTTTCTTTATATTAAACTAAAAATTCAAATACGAAAACTCACAGATCTAACTTCAAAACTGATCGAATTTCATACAAACTTGCAACCCCCATTTTATCCCCTTAGGAGTTGATTTTCCAAAAACGATGAAACACGTGTTTCTTTATTTGGGCCTTTTTGGTCTAGTGGTTAGTGACCCTGACTGCTAAGCCGGAGTTTATTCTGTCTCTGGGTGCAATTTATCTATAACTAGCTGTGCCCCGCGGTGTTACCCGCAGTTTATTAGCCTATGTGTTAACCCAGGGTGTCAGCTAACTCAATTCTAAATTTTATTAAAATCGCTCCAGCCGTTTAGACGTGAAGAAGTAACAAACATGCACACTCACATACTCACAAACTTTCGCCTTTATAATATTAGTGTGACTATAATATGTATGTACGTTATCTGGTCGCCATAGCACAAGCTCTGCTTAGTTTGGGATCAGATGCATATGTGGGAATTGTCCCAAGATATGGGATTGTGGTCTCATATTACTAATAATCCTGTTAACCCTAAACTCCAAATAAGCTCAATAGCATGTGTCAGGAGTCGGTTCACGTCGGTAGTATATTGGCCAGGATTCGAACCTGCGACCCCACGATTGCGAGTCCGATGATTTGTATACCTAGTTAGATAGGTAGATTCACCATCATAGCTTCACTTAATTAATACGTTAAGAACAGGTTTGAAGCAGCTTTGTCATTTTATAATTAAATTTTGAAAATATAATTTCAAGCAGACTATAAGTACATTCGCAAATTGAAATACTGTAATTAACATACTATTTATGAATAAACCGCGTTTTGGGATTTTTGGGTTAACATCTGCTAAAAATTTGAATAAAGAAATAAAACAACGTATATAGTCACACACAAACATTTATTATGTTTCCAACAAAATAAACATGATTTGACCGAATTAATAACAATTAAAATTTAGGTATAAAACTTAGCATTATAGACTAATTTAGTCTATGCTACTGCTTAAGTTTCTAACGAATACATTCGAACTCATTAATACTGCTCATAATTACTTAAAGAACCATGACGATAGAAGTATCTAAATACTATCTACGCTATGAATTGATACTTAATTAAAATCGAAATGTTTGACTTTGATCGGGGGGGAGGCAATCTGAGGTTCGCAAATTTTCTTCGAAGGTGAAGTAGCGCCATCTTCAACTTTTTGCCCCGCCTCAAAATTATCCCAGATCCAGCTGTGGAGACAAATGGAACTTTCAAAGTGAATTTCAACTTTAAGCAGGCATTCGTAGCGTGGACTCCATATAAACATTATCTTCATGCTTAGAACCTACATCATTACATACAATAGCTTATCAATAAAAAATGTAGCGCTTCAATTGTGCGTGATTTTGATGCATGAGATTGTAATCACGCGCGTTTTTTTCGCGCCAAAGATTCACGAGGGGTTTAGAAAACTTCTCGGCATACTCCGTCAGGTCCCCTTTGGTAGCCTTCGGGACAATTAGCCGGGGCTTGTATTAAGTTCCGGCTGGTAACGGTGACCTCTTCAGAAGCAGCGGTCTCTTCAACAGTATTGGTCTCTCCGCCCACTTCTTTCTTAGCATCAGCTGCTTTCGCCTTGGCGTCTTCAACCTCATCGGGGAAGACAATGCGGTTAGATTCAGCCATTATTCTGTAAGAAAAAAATATATATTTGAGCCGTTTGGGGTTAAGACGCTGGGGAATGGGGCTCAAGTACGCGGCTCCTTTTTAATGAAATTTCGCTACGCCTCATCAGTGCTTCTCAGCTGGCTTCTTCTTTGCACAAAGAATTAGCATTGCCATCAAACGTCGCAATGCTGTTAGCCTTCTGATAATATTACCAGTTGACATCGATGAGGAGGAATATTTCGACGCCTAAATGGTTTTGTATCCTCCCTTTTTTTACCTTTATAGAGTAGTTTTTAAATATCTTGTTTATATTATATTATTTATGATAACAATATTAGTTGCAATAGGGATAAGTTGGTATTCTTAAGTTTTCAACACACACAACGCAAAGGTCGCTTGCGAGCCTACAAACCCATTAAAAATGAATAAAGTAAACTATGTAGGTAAGAACGTATTAGAGACCAATGACCAATCCAATGTTTACTGATGAAGTACTAGCAAGTATTTATATAACGGTATCTAGTTAGTGAAGCTAATGTTTATTTTCCCTGTAGACACCTACTTTGTAAATTTAACAGTCAATATATAACCAATTAGAGATCTAATTTTGTATTTGTATAAAGATTCTTGTGTTAATAAGTTCATGATTAGCCAAGTGCGTTTTTATGTTGCAGAAGGCCGCAGAAAATAATTTCGTCTTATTTTTTTATAAAGCAGGCCACAATATACAATTTATAAAGTAAAACCAAAATAACTAGCCTGTTGGTTTAGTGGTTAGTGACCCTGACTGCTAAGCCTCCGGCTTAGTTGTGGGTTCGATATCCACCCAGAATAAAACTTTGTGTGATGAGCACGATGGTTTATTCTGTGTCTGGGTGTAATTTATCTATAATATGTATGTATTTAGAAATATATAAATATGTATATCAATTGTCTGGTTACCATAGTACAAGCTCTGTTTAGTTTGAGATCGGATGAAGTTGTGTGAATTGTCCCCAGATATTATTTTTATTATTATATAAAAAACAATGTAAGTAATTAGTTAAAACTAAAAACTAACACTAAATAAGACTAAAATATATCCAAAAAATTGGGGCCCCTGGGCATGGTTCCACAGATGCTGGCAGCATTTCCTCGCTGTATAGCAATGCTGATGCGTTGTGCGAGGAAGCTGCCAGCTCTACGGTCACCAGTGGAGTCGACCAATTTTTTGGAAATTTCTTTAAAAAATTTGTTTGCGCTGGGACCCCATGGGCCAAGGGTCTCGACGCCAAATGGTACAAAAATATATTCGCTGCCAAGACCCCTGTATTTAACAATTTTTAAATTTTCGGCCGCTTTAGCTGCCGCCCCAGCTTGAACGCTGGTTCCGTGGAGGTGGGAAGGAGCAAGTGTGTCTACACACGTGGCGTCCCACACAAGCACCCTTCCCATACTCCAAGGAATCAGTGACATCCCATCAGGTCTCTTGCCAT
The DNA here is from genome assembly GCA_945859575.2 of Herminia tarsipennalis. Taxonomy (NCBI): domain Eukaryota; kingdom Metazoa; phylum Arthropoda; class Insecta; order Lepidoptera; family Erebidae; genus Herminia; species Herminia tarsipennalis. The sequence goes on from OX243840.2 coordinate 18,076,313, forward strand.
CGTCCCTGGCTAAGCCGGTAGGTTCCAGCACAGCTGGTATGTTTACAGAAGCAAGAGACCGACGGATGATATCATTCAGGGCGGCGTGCCTAGAAAAGCGGCCGGCACTCTTTTGGCAAGAAAGCCCATGGTGTCCCAGAATTAGAATTAGATGTCTTTGGCTATATAATCACTTTTACTTTTTTCTAACAAGTTAAATTAAACGGGTGTCGGATGAATGAATAGGTAAATTAGGAGAAGCCTATGTTTAGCAGTGGACCATTTAGGTATGTACCTACACCTGTACCTACAGGCTAATCATGATGATAAGGGTCCTTATTAACAATCTTTTTTTTCGATTTCGCGTCAAGCCCGCGCTTCAAACTGTCCTTGTCATAATGGTGTTTATATAAAGCTGCGCTTCGAAATTACTGATGAAGTACTACCAAGTAGCGCACCGCGCATGCGCCAAATTGCGCGGACTTGCCGCGGAATCGAAAAAAAGCAGAGAGAATAAGGACCCAGATTGAACATGCCTAAAAGATTTTTAAATAACAGGTATTCATTACATCATTGTTTGTATTATCTAATAAAGAAGAAAGCTGCATACAGCTGTGACACAAAATATAGGTTACATAACTGCATTACATATTCTTTGCACTTATTGCAAATATTCGTAAACTTCAACCACTCGCTGACGAAAAAAAGAGAAATTATCGAAACCAGTCTTGTGATTTCACGCTTGTCCTTCAAAGTATAGATTAACAAAACCTGTTTAGGACAACAAATAATAGAAGATCAAAATAACAAAGCTTATACTTCATCAGCTTTTGTAGGTATAAAAACAATATCTATCGGTTAGAACAGGTTTTGATAACTATTGCAATCGCCATGCTAAATCAAAATGTTTGCTTTAATGAAAGCGCAACAATAGATAGGTATGAATTACATTATCTTGGTAGTCGTAGATCAAGTTTATTTCACTTTCGCTTAAGCTATTTTCTGTAGATAGGTAGAGTTTAGCTTGAACTAATTTCTACACCTTCTAATCTAAGTAGAGCTACGGAAATTACATTTTGCAGTAATTTATCAGCCCCATCTATTCAAATACTTATTAACTGACGCAGTTGGATAATACACATTGATGCTATTTTGATGTTATATAGGTACCAAGTAGTACCAATATATTTAGATTTTTTTTTTATTAGGTAAACCTTGTAATATCGACTAGTACCTAATGTAAATGTAGGAAATTGTGTTATTTATCTTCTGTATTCATTCTGTTAGAATTAACCTATTTTCTGACGTCTTTCGAAAGATAATTCATACTATCATGCTAATAATATTATGAAGTCTGCTACTTTATGTGGTAGACACATTTTATGTAGGTATCCATAAGTATATGTATCTATAGTATAGATTCTCGTAGATTTCTGTCTCTTTATAGTCGTCTGTGTCTCTTAAGCTTTCTCACAACTAACTGCTAAAAAAAATTTGGAAATAAGGAAATCACGTAAGAAGCTACCTTGATATTTTTTTAATTCTACACGGACGTAATCGAAGGCTAGTTCATAGCATTGTTAATAGTTTTTTTGCTCAAGATGGAGACAAAACTCGGAGATAATGACTGTATTGGGCGAATTTACGTTGAAGTAGTTATGGGAGCATTACCCTGATTTGAGCATCACGAATCACGAATATTGAAGGTCACCACAGATATGTCAGGGTTGTCAACTGTCCATCCCATTTCTAAGCCGTTTAAACGAAAAACTCCTTAAAGTTTTCACTTTTCAACAAAGCCCATTAAGCATATTACCTTTAAATTTTAAGTAGATTATACTGCACTCACATGTGGCGTCTAGCGCGTTATTTAAAATTAGTATCTACATTGTTTAAACTTACCTACTGATAAAATAAAGCTATTTATCACATCTATAAATAGGTTCTTAAAGGAAGTGACGCGAAAGATGTCTAGATCCCTGATTAATTACCAATAAATTACCTGTTAACGTCATTTTTGAAAGCAGCAAAGATAAACGTAGTGAAATCAATCAAATATTATATTTAAATTTAATGTTCGTATAACCTTTTCAGTTACCCCTTGGGCATAAATTGACTTGTCTATAAACTTGCGACCTGCGACAACCCTATGCTTACACGTGTCTGTCTTTTTTTTTGTTCTGAGTTATCTTGGTCAGTGATTTTATAGTAATGCATCATTCCCTCCTACTCTATAGTAATAAAAAAATGCTATTATTCGCAGAAGAATGCGTGCTCGCTAAACTTACAGTAGGTACACTAAGGTCTTTAATTAACTAATGTAATTAGACTAGGTATGTAAGTAGGAACCTACTAAAATATTCCACTGAGTCACGGTCAGTTTAATAATAACATATTGGTTTTGGATAAAAACATTATTATTAGTACGAATAATATTGGATTGGTATGTACCTATTACAAATACCTGAATCGACTTCAAAAATATATTTATTATACTTTTCCTGCCAACTTTGACTATATTCAACACTATTGTATTGAATTACGTCCGTCGATAATGAACATTAATAATGTCCTTACTTTGGTAGGCCAAGTGTTAAAACCAAAATTTAAAAAAAAACACAAGATCGTAAAATAGGTCTTCGTAACCGAGGCAATTTTCTTCAAACATTTTGATTAAAACCCGCTGAAATGATTTTAAGACTGCTAGCATTTTTAAAAGTAGCTATTTGTTTTTTTTTATCGTAAACTTTTTGAGCTAACGGCTAACGGCTCAATATTTGCACTTTATAAAACTTAATTACCTGTCTAGATGTTAATTGATATAATTATATGACATTATCAGATTACTTATCGAAACATTGACCTAAAATAAGTAACCTAACCAAGAAAGTCAAATAACATAAAAAATTACTCACGTTTAATGAAAATATAGTTCCTTAGATTATGAAGACAATTCAGTGTACACACACCCGTTAGGCTCTAGATCCAAGCTGCGACTGGTCCATTCGCCGGCCGGCACCAAGTTATATACGAACATTAGCAATTTGTCAGTACAACCACCACTCACCGAGAATGCAGAAGGCAACCAAATGCAACCTTCAATTGCCCTCTCCCTCAACAGGGTCAATTGCCCTCTCCCAGACTCGGTGTTCGCCATTAACTGGGTGTTTGCCAGGCAATTTGCCCCCCTCCCAAGGCAGTGTTGGCTGGTGTACCGGTGTTGAATCAAATACTCCCCTCCACTGCCATGCAAATGACTCACACTTAGCTGGTTGGTCACATGTTGTCACCCCTGAAGAAAATTCTGGATCCGCGACATCATGGACATCAGTTGAGCAACGCACACATAGACAGAACTCACATACAAATAATCTCGGGACGCCTTCCGAACAAAAGTCAAAAATTTCGCCTCGCCTGGGGACAAGCTCACGAACAGTTGACGGCGAGGCGATAAGGAGCTGATCCCTTTCCGAGTTGACCAGTGTGATTTGATCTTTAAGAGGTATGGTAATTCTGTCCGTGTGCAAATGTCCGTGAACGATGTCTATCTGTGCGAGTGTGTCCTACTTACCTTCTGTACTCAAATTATTACGTGGTACGTTGTAAACAAGCCCAGAATGACGCCGACATGACTCACTGATAATACAGAATTTGAAGTTCCCTCGCAAAATACTTGCCTTTTTCCTTCGAAATGATCACATATTGATTTTCCTGCTGTTATCATCGTGACGTTATCATTCCATATCTTTATAGTCCTGACGCCCTTCAGTACTGGATTATTCAATGAGTCAATTTCTTGGCATATTTACGATTTATGATGATATGTATAATTTCAAATGGACTCTGTTTTTAACCGGTCGATCAAAAAGAGGCGTAGATTTTTGTAAGTAGGTTATGTCCTACTTACTTTCATATTTTCCCATAATTTCGCGCTTTTTTTTTTAAAGTTAGGGAGCACGAACAAGCGGCTCGTCTGAACTGATTACCACGGCTCATGGATGTCTGTCATATCAGAGGCATAGCCGATCCGTTGCCAGCCTTTTAGAAAAGAGTTGACTCTTTTTTTGAAGGTCTCTAAAATCATATGGGTCCGGAAATCAAGTTGGCAACAGTTGATTGTACAAGATAGTTATTCGTGGCAGAAGATGGCGTTTAAAATGCACTGGGGTAGGCTGCCAAGTGTCAAGATGGTAAGGGTGATACTTGGACGTTTGTCGCGTTGTATGGTGCCGAAACTCAGGAATTAGTCCGAACAGTTCCTCAGAATATACTTCCTTAGAAAGTTCTCTAAAAGATGCGAAGGTAACCAAAGCCTTTGGATCAAGCTTATCGGAGAGGGCTTGGTCACCGACGATATGAAATGCTCTGATTTTTGCATTTCGTGAGTGTCACATGCAGTAAAATTATTACTTATTGATTTTGAACGGACTGTTTACTGCTTTTAATCCCAAAATTGTTTTGGGAACAGTGAGGAAAAAATATATATTGCAACGGCCGTGATACGGTCGAAACGTCGAGGAATAAACAAAGTATTTTACCTTAAATTGATTTTGATTAAGACCTGTAGATAATACTGTAACATAATATGTACAAATTGCGAAAGTTTATAAAAATTGATAGTGGGGTAAAAGGTTAACCGAACAAATATTTTATATTTAAGACAAATTATACGGCGAAAAAGTTGTGTAATTAATGTAGATTCCTACGTAAAACCTCTTTCCTATCGCTATACAACTAATAATGTACTAGTTTGCAATTAAATTTGTGATTGCTATCACATAGGTAAGGCACCAAGCTGTGACATAAAACCTTTATCTAGAAAGTGTGATAGAAAGTCAGTCTAGAAAGCTCAACAGCTTTGCTAACTTCAATGATAATGCCTAGAGCAGGTTGGTAATAGTACTTGTATTTCATTATTCGAGCTGCACCTCCACATCAAGACTTATTTATAGACTGGCTTACCCGCAGCTTCGTCCACAGCAACTTTGTTTACACATTTAGACATCGAATTTCCTGAAAAAATGTGATGTCAATAGTTTCCAAGAGCAGAAGAGATCCAAGAGTTATGAACTAAATCCTATTCCTAGGCATCTTTTGTTTAGAAGCCTGCATTCGTTCGGATCGCGTTTAAAGTAGGCTATGTACCTAACCTCCCCAATCTTCAAAACCTTCATATCAAATTTATTAAAGTATCCTCGTAGATTAGCTCGTTCATACTAAACTCTTTTAGTTTAATATTTGAGTACATATAGAAAAGGTTGTAAATAAGTCTAAATGTCATCACTCATCACCTACAATGACTAAAGTTATTGAAAAGTCAAAATTAAACAAATCATACACCATACCTAGAATTAAGGTATCTACTCTTTACCGCATGTATGTAATAACATACTAGCCCAAAGATTTATTTTAAATTTGCAGACGGTAGATATGGTGTGCAGACCGAATGCGTCAATGTCTGAGTATATATAGATTATTTGCTCGAATTCCGATAACGATAGAAGGAAATTGTTATATTATGGTGTACATAGTGTTAGCACACAATGATAACAGCGCCGCGTGTTATAAGGACACGTTTTTGCAAGCTTTTTATAGGGACACAGAGCAAACGCATTTAGATACTGAGACCAAGGTCGCAGATAGCAGATGGGCTAAATTACGCCTAAAAATGTATAAGTATTTTTTAAATTTTACCTGAGGCAAACCGATACAAATATTTATTGTACCTAAGAATTCGAAGAGAAGACGAAAATTATCATGCTTTAAAGTGCCTCCGTCAATATAATCTAGGTCACAAATTTAAAATGACGATAGAACTATGGATAGGTGTAATGCCGATTCTAATGCGTGAGTAATCGTATAAAAAGTCCATTAAAATATATACACAAGCATACATATTTAATTTATAAACTAAGATACATGTGGACGAAGCTACGGGGATCACCTCGTGATACTAAGAAACGAACGTGACAAACATTCTCTGCAACCAAAGATCACAGATTTCATAGTCTATGAAAAAAAAAAACATCCGTATAACGTTAGGCGTTAGCTACTATTAGGTATGTCTATGACGTAGACACAGGTACCTCATATACATAGTTAAAACGTTATAAATAAACGGATGTTCTTTTACAATGTCAGCATTGACGTTTTTAATATTCCGGTGTCGTTTTTTACATAGGTATAAATATCACCATGTGAACACTTCTTTGTAAGAGTAAGGCTAGTTCTTCTCGGAACTGTTATTTTGAGCAAAATTTCAAGTTATTCGGGCGCGCCTAAATGAGTAAAAATTAAGTTCTAAAATTCATAATTACTTAAAAAGCTTCAAGGCCAAGTTAATAAAAGTGTGCTAATAGTTAATTATTGAGAAGTAATCCCTTACGCGGTGTTCGGCAGATTCGGGATAAGGCAGAAACTTGATTAGGTTAATTAAGGATTTAACTGGAATTGGCAGAATTGTGTTCCGGCAGAAGTACAGTTAGAAACAGTTGTTTTTACTTATTACTTTTTAATAAAGATGGAATTGATTTGATTCTAATAAATATATTATTACTATAGAAGAGTAGCACAGAAGATTCAACGCAGTCAGATATTAACTCACTAATGATATTCCATCTACAGTTATGTGTTCTTTTAAAAATATCACCATTTCAGTATATATTCATATTTTTATTTAGATAAGCTTTCCAAAAGACATTAAATGCAGTTAGTTATTTTTGGAAAAGAGATGTGATATGGTAGAACTTATAATTTGATTTAAAATACCTTAATCGTTTCTTAATCTTAATCTTTTATGAATTTCAATTCATAATCGTTTATACAATAACTAAGGTCTATCTCGGTTATGTACATAATATAAATTCAACTATTAAAAGGTGTCAAAGATTTTTAAAGTGTGCCTTGTTTGATTATGGTACATTGTTTTGTCTATTACGTTATTCGGCACATATTTTAACAATGTTTGCTTGAGGGCTGCTAAAACTCCAAGACTACCTACGTCCAATTTTAACGCGCCACGTTAACATCTTTTATTCTTATATAATTGCAAAATGCTACCTACTGGATGCCGATTTAACTGTCGAATCCCACTTCATCATTACTTTTTACAGTCACATTTGGGCTAACTAGGCAACGTCCAGTATACTAGGCAGCCTTTATCTCAAAATCTAGGCTAATGATATAAAAATTATAATATTTAAAATGATGAATCTGCCAAATTAAGAGTTAAAATAACTCCCACACGGGTACACGGGGATATAGCTTTAATATCATCAACCTCTATCGGCACACTGCTGGACACAACACAGCTCTTTTCCAACCGCCAAAAAGCGCTACACATTATTATCTGTAGGCTACGTTCTCTCTTTCTTTAGAATTAAATAGCTGTCCCGCGCAACTTCGTATGCGTAATTTCTCCCCGTTTTTGAAACATTTCTCGTCGCTTCTCCGCTCCTATTAGTCGTAGCGCGATGTTATATAGCCTTCCTCGATAAATGGGCTATCCAACAAAAAAATAACTTTTCAAATCGGACCAGTAGATCCTGAGATTAGCGCGTTTAAACAAACAAACAAACAAACAAACAATCAAACAAACAAACTCTTCCGCTTTATAATATTAGTATAGATGTATAAATTTTTGTTATCTTATAATTAAGTTTACTATTATCAATTAATTATTGCACAAGCACAAAAAACCCTCACCGATAGACGATTTTCGGGAACGAGTGGATTGAAATAATGCTACTAACTCTACATATTATGACTAGATTTTTGATCGAAACGTTGCCTCCTGTTTGCAGCAAACGCCACGACACACATCAGCGTCGACTGGAAAACGTTGCAACATCTTTTGGTGACAGTCCAAGTCCAATACAAACACAACGTTACCTTAGCAACACAAAGCATAACAATAGTTTTATAATCTTTTTGATAGCAACGTGTTGAAAACAAGTTATTGTGACAACGCTGGTCACACCTATAAAAAAGAGCTAGCTGTCCCGCGCAACTTCGTCTGTGTATATTTTCCCCGTTATTGCAACATTTCTCATTGCTGCTCCGCTCCTATTGGTTGTAGCGTGATGTTATATAGCCTATAGCCTTCCTCGATAAATGGGCTACCCAACAGAAAAAATATTTTTTCAATTCGGACCAGTAGTTCCTGAGATCACCGCGTTCAAGCAAACAAACTCTATTATTTATATTTTTATTTTTACTTTATAATATTACTATAGATAATTCTGTGCAAAGTTATTTAGACCATTGTGTAGTTACAAAGGCAGCACGCGACTCTGTAGTTGCATCGCGGGTTATGTATGACGTAATGTGGTCGGATCATTACCCACTTGAAATTGATTGTTTATTTGATAAGATTTGTCATAAGCAAATTAAGCATAATAATTATTTAGATAATTATGTTGTATGGGGGGAAAGAATTTCCGAACAAATACAGTCTTACACCATGGCATGTCATGAGAGACTTAGGCTTATTAATTTTCCTGAAAGGTTTATAAACTGTTGCGACAAAGCTTGTCAACAATATTGTCATCGCAACGATATAGACAATATGTACAATAATATTGTGAGAGTTTTACGGGAATCGGCGTTGGTTGGACGAGTAGGCAGCAGAGGTAGGAGAAAGAAGGTTGTTACGGGTTGGAACAGGCATGTCGGTGACGGGGTGCTGTTTGCCGGAAAACCTCCTCGTGGTGCACCCCGGGCAACGTGTGCTGGTGGATTCGCGGCTTTTCGCGAATCCGCCGTCACACGGCTAATGTTCTGGCAGAGTAGGGGGTGGCCCATTCCTGGGCTGCCGGACGGACGGGCTTGACGTGCACTTACACTGCCGTCGAGCGGGCGGGGAGATCTTCTTTCTGCCACCGTCGGAAACTCGTAATCCCTAGTAGGAGTGTCGTAGACATGTCTTACGACTCTGACCGGGGGCGAGGGTCTTGGCTTGGTCGCCTGGGCCGCGAGGATGACAACCTCTATAAAAAATCCCCGAATCCTGTGTTGCGGAGCGTGACCAGAGGATGCATGGCCGATGGGATGTTCGGTTTCAAGCGCTACCCCCAGCTGGGGCACCTGCGGACCCCCCAGTTGGGATACAAATTTACGCTTACCCGGGTACAGGGGGCACTGCCTGGGTGGACCTTTATTTCCCACATACTCGTGGGAACAACAGAATGGATGATAATAAACTTAAAAACATTTTTAATAGGAGGAGGAGCCCAAGGCTCGTGGTAGGAAATAGGGAGGTAGAGACAGTAGAAGTGGACGCAACAAGGAGTGGGGGCAATTTGTCCCGAGAAGTCATCGGACGTTTAAGCGGTTCCAGGAGCTCAGTGACGTCTGCGTCACTGGACAGTCTGTTGCGCTCTGGCCGGTTCAGCTCAGAATCCTCACTAAGCTCAGCGGTTAGCGATATGGACCAGTTGGTGGATGAGTGCCGCGCTCGACAGCAGAAGCGTGGAGCCTCTTCTGGAGACGGTGAGAACCTTCCTGAGGTTGACCTTAATGTCCCTAGGAAAGTTCACTCCTCCCAAAGAGGGGGATCTGTGGCTAGGTTTGTTCGGCCACAGACACCCCCTGCAAAGACGGCTGCCAATGTGACGGCGGTCGCTACAACATCCAGCGTTTTCTCTAGGCGGGAGGCCTATAATCGAGGCCGTACAGAAAGGGAACTGGTGGCTGAGGACCAGGTCCAACAGCTGTTAGGTGGACTCCAATCTACGGGAGGGGCTAATGCACTGAAAACCGCGGAGGAGCTCAAAAACTCGGCAACCGCTTCAATAGCGGTCATCACGGAGGTGGCCTCTAAGAGTAGAAACCTCAAAGGCACCTTCGCCAAGGGACTGAGAGAGTCCGCCTCTGTGCTGATAGAAGTAGTGGCGGCGTTGTTCGAGAACAACACCCGCATGGAGGTAGAGCTGAAGGCACTCCGCGTTGAGATAGCTCAATTGCGGGCTGATATTGGGACGATTAGAGCCGGTTCTGCCCCGGCCTTAGTCAGCGCTGTGCCGCCCGCTTCTGTCCCGGCTCATAGAGGAGAGCGGCCCCCTGATGACTCTTTTACGGAGGCACAGATGAGGCAGCTCTCACTCCTTTTCGGGGGCCTGATTGACGCGCGCCTAGAGGGCATTAAGCCGCGCCTGCCCCCGGAGCCGAGTTGTCGGCCACCACTCGCGGCGTCCAGACCGAAGCCCCCTCAAGTGCCCTCGGTGGTACCTAAGGCGCCCACTCCACGTGCAGGAGGACGCGCCGTAGCTCTTGTAGTAGCGGCTGCCTCAGAGCCGACTGTCCATCGCCCAACGCCTGCGTCCGCTCCCGCCACTGCCCCCTTTTGTGAGGAATGGCAAACGGCGGGGAGCAGGAAATCGCGGCGCTGGAAGAAACAGAGAGCCGCTGCCGCCTCCTCTGTGCAGGAGGTCGCTGCCGCCTCCTCTTCGCGGGAGCCCGCTCCGGTGAAAAGAGGCAGGAAGAAGCCAAAGCTGTCTCCGCCGAAAACGGCAGCTGTCCTTGTGACGGTGTCGCCGGAGGCGGAGAGCCGAGGCGTTACTTACGCCAGCTTCTTTAGTAACGCGAAGGCCGCTCTCTTAGCTGCGGGGGGCGTAGAGGTTAGGTTCCGCCGCTCGCAGAACGGGGCTAGACTCCTTGAAGTTCCAGGGGCGGAGGGTACAAAGAAGGCCGACCTGGTGGCGGAAACGCTCAGACGTTTCGCGGGAGGTGAAGAAGGCGTAAGAGTCGTCAGGCCGATGAAGTGCGCGGAGTTGCGCGTCTCCGGCCTGGACGACTCCGTGACGTCCGAGGAGGTCCGGGAGGCAATCGAGCAGAAAGCTCAGTGCTCTCCCGGAACCGTGAAGGTCGGCGCGATCCGCCCCGGCCCCGGCGGAGTTGGTGCGGCGTGGGCGCGTTGCCCCGTCGCCGCGGCCAAAGCTTTGGGAGAGGCGGGCCGGCTCCTCGTGGGTGTCTCTGCAGCAAGGATTACCATCCTCGAGGCGAGGCCCGCGAGGTGCTTCCGGTGCATGGGCGCAGGGCACTTGCGCCCTCAATGCACCAGCGGCTTTGACTGTAGCGGACTTTATTTCCGCTGCGGTCAACCAGGGCATACGGCAGCGGGGTGTTCCGCCGCTCCCTACTGCCCCGTGTGCGCGGCGGGCAACCTGCCCGCAAACCACATGATGGGAAGGGCAGGCTGCAAGCCTCCCAAGGCGCACAAGCCGCCCCCGGGGACGGGCCGAGCTGCGGCCGATCCCTGCACCCAGGCTCCGGTGCGGATGGAGGAGGGTGGGGACGAGGTGCCTTCCCATGCCTCTCCACCCTCCACCTAACGGACTCCCTTAGCCGTGCTCGCTCCTCGCCCCTGTCGTCAGTGATAGGGGTACCGGATGTGGTGCGCGGTGGGGGGTCTAGGACGCGGTCGCACCCTCCTGCGAGGACTTCACCTCGTGGGGGGAGGTGGCGGGGCTAGTCTGCCCCGTCGCCGGCGAACCGAGCGACGTTGAGGCGCGGTCGCGCGTGACGTCGTTTGGTGGGGCTGTGGGCGTGATGGACGGGGAAGTTTCCCACGCTCGCGGCCTTTCGCGATGGTGGCGTTCTCTGTGTACCCAGGACGCCGCAGGAGCAGGAATGCCCAATGGGGGCTATGCCGCTGGGTGGGTCGCCGAAGAAATAGCAAATTCCGGCGGCCTATCCGTGTGAAGGCGGCGAGGTAGGTACACGGCCGATTTTTTAGTGGGGGCAGGTCCCAAACTACCTCCAGCGTCTGCCTCGGGTGCTGGAGGTGTGCGTTCAGGAATTTTTACGGCCATAAAAAAAAAAAAAAAAAAGGCATGTCGGTGACGCATGGGGGGAGGCCAGGCTGAAGTTTTGTGTATGGCTGGATTGTGGTAAGCCGTCTTCAGACCACTCTAAAAACAATTTTCACACAAACAGGCTGAACAGAAGGCCTGGCTTTCCTGTATCGGTTAGTGGCGTGAGTGATCCTGTAGGCATTGCCAATCTCTTTAAGGAGCATTTTAAAGTACCATCACAACTGAACCCCAGCTTGTGTCTGCCTGATGTTGCCAGTCGTCATGATCTTGAACCTAGATTAACAGCCAAGGATGTCCAAGGTATCATCAACACCATGGTAAAAGGAAAGTCTCCAGGTCATGACGGTTATAGTATCGAGTACCTCAAGTTTGCGGGTTCCCATTTACCTAGAGTGTTGGCTATGCTTTTAAACTTTTGTGTGATTCATGCGTATTTGCCTAGTCAAATGAACCTAGAACCATTGTAGTGCGTATAGTTAAAAATAAAACAGGCGATAGCGCAGATATAAAAAACTATAGGCCTTTGGCTACCGTGATAGCGAAAGTGCTTGACAGCAGGCTTAATAAACAGCTCAAAAAATACATTCGACTACACGACAATCAGTTTGGCTTTCGAGCCGGGCTGTCCACGGAAAGTGCTATTCTGTCTCTTAAGTGGGCTATCAGATACTGCACAGACCGGAAAACTCCTATTTATGCTTGTTTCCTTGATCTATCCAAAGCCTTTGATCTGGTCTCATATAGTATTTTATGGAGTAAGCTTGAGAAAGCTGGAGTTCCTTCTGAACTGATAAGCACTCTGAAGTGCTGGTACGGAGGTCAGATCAATCAGGTTCGATTGACTGGGGCCTTGTCGGAGCCATGTGTGTTGGAGTGTGGGGTGAGGCAGGGGGTCTAACCTCTTTAATTTATACGTCAATGAACTGATCGAGACGCTCAGTAGAGAGCGAGCTGGTTGTTATGTTGACGGTGTATGTGATAACAACATCAGTTACGCCAACGATATGGCATTAATGAGCGCCTCGATTTGTGGTCTTCGGAAGCTGGTGGCTATCTGTGAAGACTATGCTAAGCTTCATGGTTTAGTGAACAACGCCAGTAAAAGTAACATCATGGTCTTTGGTGTCGGCGGAGGGAGGTATCCTGAAACCATGCCACCAGTTAGGTTAAATGAAACACCCCTCACTAGAGTATAATATAAATTTAAGTACCTTGGACATATCTTAGCCGCTGACATGAAGGACAATGAAGACGTTGAGAGAGCGAGGAGGGCACAGTCGGTTAGAGCGAATATGATAGCTCGCAGATTTGCACGCTGCTCACTAAATGTAAGAAATAACCTTATTTCGTGCATACTGCACTTCTTTCTATACGTGCAGTCTGTAGGCAGATTATTCGCAAAAATCGTACGGTGTCCTTCGCGTTCAATATAATAACGCGTTTAGGATACTGATAGGGTTGCCCCGATTATGTAGCGCGTCAGGGATGTTTGCCGAAGCTCGTGTCGATTGCTTTTTCACGATTATGAGAAAAAGATGCGCCTTTCTGGTGCGCAGGGTGCGGGCCAGCTCCAACAGTGTTGTGAGGTGCATTGCGACCAGACTCGACTGTTTGTATGTGAATCACTGCTGCCAGACATCCACCTAGGTGTAGTGTAGTACAAATAATAATTATTTGATAGGTTAAGGGCTTAGAATAGGAACATTAACATAGGAATAAGAAATATTGTTACTAACACATTGAGTCATGTTACTTGTAAATAAAAAATATTATTATTATTATTAAAATTGATTTAAGACTAATGACCAGGTTCGCATTTTAAAAATGGACACGGATTTGACACAAATAAAAAATGAAAGCTATGAGTAGGCGTTTAATTACTGGAAATAATCCAGGTGAACAATTCTACGTTTTCTTATCAATTACTTAAATTGATAATTTAATTATACACTGGCTTAAATTATATAATAATGATAAAAGATTTCGAACAGCCGAATGAAGAAGATGACCCTAATAGTATTCATCATCATCATCAGCCTATCGCAGTCCACTGCTGGACATAGGCCTCTCCAATTGCACGCCACTTTGTTCTATCTTCGGCTTCATGCATAGTATTATTGCAATGATTGTTGATATGCTAAGAGAAAATGAAATTGCTGTTGATTTCTCATCACACAAACTTAAGCAGGGTTATGGAAAACAAGTCTGCTACACTGAAACGTTAAATAAAGACGATTTTGAATGGCAGAAGTCTATTGTAGACATCCCTGAACCTAAAGAATCGCCTGGTGATGAAGACCATATTAAAGATGAGACTAAAATTTTCCCTGACAAAGTTGAGGAATATATTCTGGAGAATCTGACAACGAGTTTAATGAAGAACAACCAGAATCGATGACAGATAGTTAAAACTTTTTTACAACAAAAAATAATTAAATATTAAGTTGGTGCCGAATTAAACAAAAACAACTATGTCATGGCACTAACTTCAAAATGTTAATTTGTTTTTGTTATTCTAGGTAGATATTATTTTTTGCTTTTTAGTTGCCTTGTATTTATTTTCGAATTCGGTAATATTTTTTTGTAAAAAGTTTTTATCTTTCACTTTTTAGTGTATTGGTTTGTAGTTAATTTAGGTAACAGTAGCATAACCCAAACTGCGCATTTCTTTTTACAAAATGTTGCGTTTTGCGATACAAGGCCGTTGATTTTTGAGGAGTTCACCTGGTACTAGACCATCAGTTCCATTACATGATTTGACGGAGGCGAAGAATAAGGTTTCGAACACGGTACTCAGATCGCAACCCGCAATATTTATTATTGAATAGTTCCGCTGGTCATCTGTGGTCTTCATCATCAGTTCTATTTGACTCAATTGTGTTTTTAAAGAGTATTAAATTACTATTGGTGTGCCTTTAATATTAGAAGAGTTCGCTGGATTTCTTCAAGATCTGATCATCAGATCCGACAATAGGACCAATCTGGAAGTATATCCTTTCAAACACAAAAATATTTTTTCAAATCGGTCGGATAACAAACATTAAAAAAAAAACAAAAAAAAGTACAGTCGAATTGACCTCCTCCTTTTTACCCGACTATGGCGAAGCCAAAAAGGAAGGGTTTTTAGCTGTCTATTTTTGAATCGAGTACCTATATGAATTTGTATATATTTTTCAGCCGATGTTTTACGAAAGCGTCCAGCTAGAAATCTATATGTAACACAATCTTTGCAAATTGATATTATCAAGCTCTCTAACTTTTGTCCATTTCATGATATTTGTTGATGTTACTCATCGCTTTCATAAATTAACTAAGTACAAACTAACATAACTATTTTAATTGCTTTTAAAAATTGGATAGAAATTAAATAACTTTAACCCGACTGCACAAGAAGTAGGGTTATGTTTTTCGAGTGTGTGTATGTATGTTTCTTAGTAGGTATATAATAAATAAGAATAAAATAAAATGGCGGATTTTTAACACTAACACAAGCCATTGAGCTTAGCTGGAGGGGTAACAGGATTGCTAGTAATATGGGACCATAATCCCACATTGCTAGTTATCTTAAAAAAAAAAAAAACAATTCGACCTTATAATTTTATTTTCTTTTAGTAGTATTTGTTATGGTAAAAAGAATACTACTAAAAGACAGCCACTACACCGCCGCCGGTTCAAAACTATTATGACTTGAGCTAAAAAAAGAACCGGCAAAAACACCAGGCATTTCATCTGATAAAAATATAAATAAAATGTTGAACAAAGACACAATAAGGGCTCTTATAGCGATGAAGAGTCACAACAAGAAAATCATTTGAATTTGATTGACTAAGGCCTAGATTAAAGGACTGGTCGGCATTTGCCATCTGCTGCTTTCTTAGTTCCTTCTGGGCAGTTGTCTGGCAACTGTATGATATTTCTTCTTCCAGACATATAATATGGGTTATTCGGTTTGTGGTTTGCGTAGAAGTCAGCTTCGATAGATGGAGACAGCACATAAGCTTTTACGTTGATGGGCTCTGACACTACATAGCACACCTGAAAAAGAGTTTATTTTATCGACACGGTATATAAGTAAATTTCTTTAATCATATTGGGCAGATATGGTTAATTTTCGGGATATAGGTAAATTGTCTTGTACATTTATGGCAAGATTTAAATGAAATGAAATTAAAGTGTCATTTACACGATGTCAACGAGTTGGTTAGAGACCACAGTCTAATAACTCATACAGTCGTTTGACGAAGCCGTTTAGATAGGGTAATCGTGCGGGGGACGCGGGGTGCATTGCACGGGTTAGCAGGCCCTACTTGCGGTCGCTAAGTCGGGTCTCCAGTATCCAGGGCTGCCGCATTTATTAGTTGGACGTTAGTGATTAGATTTTATATTTTGAATGTATTTATAACTTGCTTAACTCGGCCACGCTTCTGTGGCTTTTAAAGCCAGAGCACACTCGCCGGCCTTCCCAGAACGTTCTGCTAAAGTTTCATCACAATCTGATCAATGGTTTAGGAACGCACAGAGGACATACAAACAATAATTGTTTTATATTTACTTAAAGATTTTGTTGTAACTGTTTAATAATGTTTATTTGTGTTAATAATTTAAAATATAGGTAGTAGTAAAATATATTTATTAAAATAACAAATAAATAGTTTATTCAATACATATTGTTTACTTTTGACAACAATAGCTTCTTGTTGTCACCATTTATTGAACTTCAAAGACGTCGACCTACTGCAGCTTTTCTTGCAGTGGTTAGACCGTCAAGTCATTTGTTGCTTCAATTTATTAGTATACAATAGTCAAGAAAATTTAATCGTGTAAATGACTCTTTATAGTCGACAGTATTTTTAAAAAAATTGAAGAAATTACATTCTGCAAAGGCAAATAGGTAACTCGTAAGTATACCCATTACCTATATAGGGTATACTTAAAACAATTAAGATGTTTGTTTATTTACTTTTTTCGGTAGAAGTAGGTAACAGTTAAAAACATTCAAAAAGTCTTAAATACTTACAGCTATAGCCAAGAAGGCAACAAAAACCTTCAGTCCCACCATTTTAATGCTATTATGAACTAACTCAGTACTGTATGCTTATTGATTCCAACCTCTTTTATACTAAACAAATAACAATAATCTAAATATGCATAAAATGTAATTACTAGGCCGTGAATTGTAAAAATAATTAGGCATTAATTAAAATATTTTCGATCTTCAAAATTGTTATTAATTTTATTATATTTCAATATGTTATAGCACAATGGTAACTAAGAAAATTATAGCCGGACTCAGCGTTTCCGTTCGCTAATCTATATACAATTACGCTCAGCTTGAAATTAGTAACGGTTATATACAGGTAGCTACTGTTCCCTATGTACCTATTATTATTTATTGCTTCTATGTGAGTCTAGTTAATTTATAATTGCTTTACTTCGTTTGTTTCAGTCGAAAAATATCCACAGCTGAACATTGTTTTTTTTTCTTGCCGTAAGATACACCTAACGCACACCTCCAGCATCGGGGCAAGCGGAGGCAGTGTGGGACCTGCTCCACGAAAAATCGGCCGTGTAGCTACTCGCCACCTTAACGAACGGGCCGCCGGAACTTGTTATATCTTCGGCGACCCACCCAGAGGCAAAGGCCTATCGGGAAATCCTGTGGCCTCCTGGCTACATACAGAAAGCCCCTATCGCGAAAAGCCACGAGCGTGTCAAACTTCCCTGTCCATCACGCTCACAGCTCCACCAAGCGACATCGCGCGACTGCGCTTCGACGTTATGTATTTGTTTTATTTTGCATTTTTAGGAAAACAAACAGTTCACGAATCTTAAATAGAACTTTGTTAATAACTGAAAACCATTTAAAGTTTTCGCATGTTGAGCTGAACATTGGCCTCTTCCAAGGATATCACAACGACCGGTCCTGCGCCACCCGCATTCAGTGGTTTCCCGCAACCTTCACAAGGTCGTCGGTCCATCTTAAGGAAGACCTACCGACGTTTCGTGTTCCGGTATATACTAAATAGTTTTAAATGTAGAGCCATGCCAGTCAGTCGAGCACAAGACTTTAATTTAGTAACATAGGTAAATAAATAAAAAACGTTTTCTTTGATTTTCCTATTCCAATATTTTATCTTCTAGACTCCTGATATTCGTCAAAGTAATTTTTATTTGATTGTGGATAAAGTTACAAGTACAAAGTCAAACGTAACAATTGCAAGTGTTTTGTGGTATTTTATAAAAGAATAAGTACATACAATATATAATTTTTTTTATCTTTTCTTAAAAAAAAACGACTGGTGGGCGACATTACAAATCTCGGTCGCAAAGTTCAGTCATATAGGAACCTAACACGAAGTTTTCTATTTTCTTTGTAGGTAAATTAGCCTTTTTACCTTGACGGTTTAAAAAAAAACCACCAGAGGGAGCACTAGTCAACAACACTTCTATACTATCTATACTATAATATTATAAAACTGAAGAGTTTGTTTGTTTGTTTGTTTGAACGCGGTAATTTCAGGAACTATTGATCCGAATTGTAAAATTATTTCACTGTTGGATATCCCATTTATCGAGGAAGGCAACATCACGCTATTACTAATAGGAGCCGTGCAGCAATGAGAAATGTTGCAAAAACGGGGAAAATTTACGCAGACGAAGTTGCGCGGGACACCTAGTAATATTATAAAGCTGAAGAGTTAGTTTGTTTGAACGCGGTAATCTCAGGAAGTACTGATCCGAATTGAAAAATTATTTCACTGTTAGATAGCCCATTTATCGAGAAAGGCTATAAGCTATATAACATCACGCTACGAGCAAAAAGAGCGGAGCAGCAATGAGAAATGTTGCAAAAACTGGAAAAAATTACGCAGACGAAGTTGCGCGGGACAGCTAGTAATAAATAAAAGTACCTTTAAATAATTCACGCGATTAAGTCCCGAAATATAACTAATAAATAAATGTTTTCAATGAAATTAAAGTAAATAGAGGATGGTGTATCTGAAGCGACATTAATTAGTTACAGATTATTTTAATGGCTGACAACAAATAATGTAAGAGAATAAACACACCAAATAAATGTTGATAAACTTTCGCGATTTGTACACATTATTAAAATATATATATTACGGGTCTTAATCGCGTGAATAATTTAAGGTAAAATACCTTGTTTATTGCCCGACGTTTCGACCGTATTGCAACGGCCGTGGTCACGGGAAGACTTTTACCTTAAATTATTCACGCGATTAAGACCCGTAATATATATATTTTAATAATGCACACCAAATAAGTTGACCACCAAATAACTCACTCAAGGCCATTTGATCCCAAGCTAGACAGAGCCTGTATTAACGTACCAGATAGCTGATAAACATCTATACTAATATTTTAAAGAGGTAAAGTTTGTGAGTTGTGAGATTGTGAGTTTATGATTTTGTGAGGTTGTCGGGGGTAATCTCTGGATCTACTGAACCGATTTAAAAAAATCTTTTGACAATAGAAAGCCTCTTTATTTATGAGTGTTATGGGATAAGTATAACGTACGCTACGACCAATAGGACCGGAGCATCAATGCAAAATGTTGCAAAAATGGTAAAAATAGACGCAAAAGAAGTTGCGCAGGTCAGTTAGTACTAATGTAATTAAGTAGAGATATAAAAAACAATCACAAGTAAAGGACTACAAATAATAAACTTGTTCCATATCGGTGCCCATGGGCATTGTGCCCAGAAGGCTGGCCGCATTTCCTCTTTGTATGGCCAGGCTTATTCGCTGGCCGAGGAACATCAGGCCCTCTGGTCACCAGAGCTATCTCTTAGCCGCTTGGCCAGCTCCTGGTATAAGCGGTGTGTGCCTGGTCCCCACGGTCCCAGGGTCTCGACTCCAAACGGCTCAAATATGCAGGTGTTGCTGAGCCTTGCATATTTACGCCGTTTGTTGGACTCCGCCGTTGACGCAGCAGCTCCGGCCTCTAACGAGGTTTGTTGAAGATGAGACGGCGCCTGGGTGTCATCACAGGTAGCGTCCCAGACCAGGGGCCGTCCCATCTTCCACGGCACCAGAGTCATACCGTTAGGCCTCTTGCCATCGTTTCGTTCTAGGCCGTTCGGTTCCAGAACAGCCGGTACAAAAACGCTAGCAAGGGTCCGACGGATGATGTCGAGTTAGTACTTATATATTTTTATATACAGACGTAATTTCAGATAATTAACACCCGTACAGGACACCCAACTAATTGTGCTCATTAGACAAAGGTTTATCCTGGAAGGGAACGGTTCGTACCTTTAAATAATTCATGCGATGAAGTCTCAATTTATATCTACAATTTTTACAACATATTACATGTGTAAAAATTGCGAAAATTTAAAACAATATTTAGGTACTTAGAATTTTATTTATGCTGTAATTTCATTAGACATACCTAAAGTTTTCTTTGGCATAATTAACAAAATCGATAAAACATAATATTTTCTCTAGATTCATTGGTCATAGTAAATGAACGGTAAAATTCTTCTAAAATACAATTATCATTTGACAACCATTTATGTGACTAATTTAAACAAAGGATTTCAAGTAATTCGAAAGGAGGTGAACAAAATTAATGCTGGTGGAGACGAGGGACCCAGAAATGGAAGTTAAAATTAAACGAGACAAAATCCGTAGGTACATATTGACTTCACAAACTTCTAACACATCCTATCTCTGTATATGGTATCCAAGTTCCACATGCAAACAGCCAAATACCTATCGATGAATAGCTCACGTGAAATAGAAGAAACAGGAACTAGATTTGCGCTATAAAACCATGTATGTAACTGATTTTTTCATTATTATTTTCAATTAGGTGTGGCTACAAAATACCTGTCAAAGGTACCTACTGAAGGCCGGCTCATAGGTCAACAACAAGTTCACGCACACATAAACACACAAGCGATCTCAACATGCACAGTCGTCGCAGTCCGCTAATGCACTTATTACACTACACTAAATCAGGGACCCTAAATCCTTAAAAAGAGCGGTGTAATAAGAGTTAGGGCCCTAATTCTCTAACAAATTTTCAAGGCCACCTCGATTTAGGGCCCTGATTCAGGGTAGTGTAATACCCGTTTAACTCATATAGTAGGAGTTCCTAATCGTGCAGACTACGCTACACGCACACAACGTGGTCTCATTATTACCTATTATATTTTAGACGTTATTTATATTGATACCGATACCAAGCCCAAACCCTTGTTCAGTAAGCCGAAAATTTGCATACAGGATTATGTTATGATTTTAACAAGGGATTTTAGGTAACTCGTGCTCTAAAGGGGTGAACGAACTAAAAAAGGGCGGGCGAAGCCACGGGCTTGTAAGCTTAATAAAAACCTATTAAACAACTTTCATTAGGAGGTGGTATATGATAGCCATTCAGTTGGAGTAGATCGAGCCCATCTACGAGTCGATCCAGCCGATCTACTGCCTACTTATTTAGTTTGGCACTTAATTCGAACAGATCAGCAGACTGGGCTTATTTTATAGTCGTAACAAATGAGTCTTACGACTATAAAATAAGCCCAGTATGCTGATCTGTTCAAATTAAGTTCGAAGATGGACCGGCAGATGAAAGCTTGCCGCTCTACTCCACCAGCTGACGTGCATATCAAACATGCTTCCGTAGCGTCGTTGCGCCGAGATTCTGGGCAATCTACGTGGGTGTGTATGCCCACGTAGAGTGCCAGAAAGGAGAGTGCCATCATCCTTTATTGCCGATCAAACGGACGCTAAAAAGCTTTAAATGATGCCTGATCTTCATAAGCACGAGCCTTGGCCAATATACCTATCTATAACAGCACAGGAATAGGTAAGAATACCTTTGGTTGGCAGGCGGACTTTTAGCGAGGAAATGTATGTATGTATGTACATGTATGTTATTTTCACAGGATACCGTAGAGTACACAAAGCAATCTTCATTAAAAACATACGCTCATGACGCACGCACACATAGACATCGCTCACGGATAGAGAATCACGGAACATGTCACACAATATTAACTATAATAAAGAAATCGTAGTAAGGAACCTTAGACTTAGCACGACTTTGTCTAGATTTCATTACTTTTTAGAGATAAACAAGCTCTATCGAGACTTGGCTAGTTTTTTACAGAATGTTTTTGGTGGGATTTCACTTCTTTTTGTAGAACAGTGGGTAGATATTGATTTATTTTATTAGATTTTCTTATTTGACACATTTTTTTCTTTTTAGAGTAGTCTTTTTACTATCTAGAAAACTAAGAGTACTAAATAACTAACACTTAAATAAAATTAAGAGGCAAACAAAGTTAAATATTTTTTGTAAAGATCGACTTACGTCGATCTTTAATAGTTTGGCTGGGCTCTTGTGTTTTTAAATAAGGGTCACCAGATCTTCGATTATCCTAGTTTTTATAGTTTTCCCTTTATGTGGCCATTAAACCCTAACTCTGTACCAAATTTCCTATTCTGATGATCATGAGTGAATGAGTAGTGAGTGTCATAAATGCGAAACTTTGCTTTCGCTTAACTTCAGATTTTTTAAACTTTTAAGTGTGATTTTATAGCTACTGGATGACGAAAATTTCTGTGTTCTGGTCTTATCCAGAGATTCTCAAATAGGGGCCTGAAAATGTGGCGAAATGGTTCCAGTAAAGGATGGTACGGCAGTGTTTGCTTCGCGCTCGACTTGGCGGGGGCACTACCGTGCCCCCCGATGTGTTATAGATTCAGTGTTCCCACAGTGATTTGGCAATTCTAGAGGTCTCAATGGGATTGACATATTTTTACAGATAAAAATCCCTAATAAAAAAAAGAATAAAAAAAACATGTCAGTTTGTACTGTTAGCCCTGCGCATTTACATGTACGTTTCGGAGCGAGGGATAAAGCGGCGTGTGCTGTTTCCCGCGTTCCCAACCTTACGTGTAAAGTCTTTGAACGATGAGCGTGTGTGCGTGCGTCAAGAGCACTTTCTACGTAACTTGCTATCTGTACGTAAGTAAAATTTGTTATTATTTTATAGGATAGAAGTTACAATACTGCATTACAATCAGTAATAATTAATATTTATATTACAAGCTCCAATAATTTCATTAGTTAAGCCTATTACGATGTAATTAAATACAGAGTATAAAAGAACGTCATGTTCTACTCCGAAACAAGTCATGTTTTAGAGAAGCCTGTAGGAACCATCAAAATGGATCCTAAGCTATTGTGCCTTTGTTTTATAACGGTTGTGGCTGTAAGTATACTTTGTTCAATAAGTTTTACTATAGTCGCTATAAGAGGGTCCCATACAAAAAATAAGATTTTTGTGAAGTTTTTCGCTTGATCAATAGTGGAAACAGATAGACACTTCTGTGTCGCGAGGGACAACGCGAAGGGTTACAAACAAACAATTCAAAGACAAAAAGAACACCCAGACTAGGAACAATAATTTGTGAATCACACAAAGTGGTGTCTCCACGACCCACGACCTTTTGCGTAGCAGTCGGACACACACCCAGGCAGGGAGGCAGTTTGTAGCTGCTATAAATAATCGAATTTTAAATTAAAATTTAATAAATTTTAAAATTAATGGAAGTCCCCAATTCCCCATACAAGAATCAACCGTTCATTTAAAACATATTATTTCGGCGTGTAGGGGTTTAAGTGTTTTTAGCTAGTACTGTGAGACGGAACTTTTCGTGTGCGAGTCCGACCCGCACTTCTTTGATTATTGCTAAGATCATTCTCCATCACATCACACTACTGTCTTCAACAAAGAACGTCAGCTGCTTCGTTGAATACAGTAGTGGTCAACCTTAAAAAATGTTAATAAATAGCCTTCCATTCCGTACGACTAAACCATATCTAGAGATAATTTTGATAACATGTACGGAAACATATAGCAATGAATATATACAAGTATATTAAAACTTTTCAGATGTGCAAAGCACAGCCCATCGTCGTAAAAGCAGTAGTACTGTCACCATATATACGTGGTAAATTTACTTCTAATGGAGATGTTAGTGAAAACAAGAAATCGTTTGACAATGGAGAAGACGAAACATCATTTGAATTTGAAGAATATAATAGACGGAGTATATCGCCTTTAAGAAAGAAGAAACGGCTAGAGAGTAGGAGAAAATTGATTCAGAATAGAAGAATTGATGCTCCACTTAATGTAGATCCTTGTCCTTCTAATTTACAGAGAAGTGTCGATGGCGTTTGCAGAGAAGTGTGGTTCCCAGAGCCAGCGCCGAATAGGAGAAAATTGATTCAGATTAGAAGAATTGATGCTCCACTTAATGTAGATCCTTGTCCTGGTAATTTACAGAGAAGTGTCGATGGCGTTTGCAGAGAAGTGTGGTTCCCAGAGCCAGCGCAGAATAGGAGAAAATTGATTAAGAATAGAAGAATTGATGCTCCACTTAATGTAGATCCTTGTCCTGGTAATTTACAGAGAAGTGTCGATGGCGTTTGCAGAGAAGTGTGGTTCCCAGAGCCAGCGCAGAATAGGAGAAAATTGATTAAGAATAGAAGAATTGATGCTCCACTTAATGTAGATCCTTGCCCTGGTAATTTACAGAGAAGTATCGATGGCGTTTGCAGAGAAGTCTGGTTCTAGAAGGTGGCGTTTCCAGAGCCACAGCCAACGCAGAATCGGAGAAAATTGACAAAATTATATAAATAAAATAAAAGCTACAAAATTTCTAAATAATGGCATTATTATACTTCTTTTTCGTTTCTGAAAAATAAATGTTATTCAAAAACATTGTAGTACACACTCCATCTAACAAGAACTAAATATTTGTAGTGCTAGTTGAGTTTGAATTTGAATCAACAAAATGAAAGAATAAAATCTTGCTAAATATTTTTTTTGAGGGTTTCCTAAGTAAAGTGGGGAAGTGATTTTTTTTTCTGACCTACCCCTTCGTGTGGGATATCATTAGATAGGTCTTTAAAAAACTTTTTGGTTTGTAAAGATCATTTTCAGATTTAAGGATCCGTGCATGAAATATTAAGCTTTAAAGTACAATTTTTAGTTAGAGTCAGTCAAGTGTACCCCCCCCCCCCCCCTGCAAGCTACATGGTTGATGTTGGGTATGTGAAAAAATCACGATAGTAGAATATATAGTATATGTATATATATGATACGAAAATGTTATTATGCTTGGTGACTATAACGCGGATGTGAGCGATACCTTCGGGGAGGAGCTAAAAGCCTATTGTACCGACCAGGACTGGGTATGTGCTGACTTTTATTTTCTTGGTGAGTCATCGGGCACATATACGTTTAGAAGACTCAATCGTCTGGCTCGACCATTATGTGGTCACTATAAGTGCATTAGCGCTAATGACTAACGCATATAATTCCTGGTCAGATCATTTTCCTTTCGAAAATGGATATTGTTTCTGATTTATATTTAAACAAAGTATTATGGGGTACAAGAAGTATCAAATTAGTCTATTGTAATATGTGTTATAACTATCTGTTAGATGTTAACTTACCCGACTGTGTGTGTTTGGGGAGGCCAGATAACTTACAGGAATACAAATTTAAAATAGTTCATTATTACAATAAAATAATTTTTAGATAAAGCTGCTATTAAATCATTCAGAAGTCAATCCAAATATGACCGGTAGTAGACCGGTAGTAGGATGGAACTTGTATATCAAAGAATTGCATGCTAAAGCGAAGCTTCATTACCGCCTGTGGAAGTTGCATGGCAGCCTCCAAAACAGATTATATTTGACACAATGACTAAGTCAAAAAAAGACTTAAAAAAAACAAGATTTTAAAGACAAGAAAAAGACTTTTGTAAATTCTGGAAATCTACTAAAAATATGCAAATTAAACCAAAAGTAGCAAGTAGCGTTAATGGCACCCAATATTCTAAACATATTGCTAATATGTTTGCAAAACAGTATAATATAATATGTAAACTGGCAGAGAATGCTTCTAGCATTAAGTCTACCTTTGTAGAACTTTGTGCATAAAGTTTTAAATAAATAAAATATAATGTAAAACCGATCGATGTAAATATTGAGACATACTCTGATGCATACGGGGCGTACCCCCCCCCCCCCCCCTGCTGGCCAGCATTGTGTGATGAAATGCGCAAAATCTGCTTCACTGCTGATCAAGTGCTTACCTGTATACACAATGTGAAACGCGGGAAGTCGCCGGGACACGATAATCTTAGCATCGAGCACATCCTATACGCAAGTCCTATTGTTTTAGATAAAATGTGCGATTTATTTAATGCATGTCTGGCACGCTTACTTGCCAGGTGCACTGATGAAAGCTAATGTAGTACCAATCGTGAAAAACAGAACGGCCGACGTCTCCGACCTGACTAATTAGCGCCCCATGTCCCTATCTACAGTTTTCTCAAAGATCTTGGAGATACTTCTATTGCAAAACCTAACAGCAAACAGCTCAATGATGCACAGTTTGGTTTTCGTGCCAGTCTTTCAACTGAAATGACAACAGACATGACAATATTTGCCTTAAAAAAATCGGTCATTTATTGTTAGTTATTTGCATCAAATAAAAAAATAAATTATAAAAATAAAAAAACCCGCCGGCACAAAAAAAATGGAAACAAGATCCCCTTCTTAATTATATAATTTCATGCAGTCGGAGGCATTAATGAATCTCGATAAACTTAGTGAAGTGCCTTGGTGCACTTTTTTAGATCGTATTTTTAGGGTTCGGTACCTCAAAAGGAAAAAACGGAATCCTTATAGGCTCACTCCTGTTTCTGTCTGTCCGTCTGTCATAGCCAATTTGCACCGAATGTACTGGACCGATTATGTTCAAATTTGGTACACATGTGTGTTTCTGTGACCCACGAATGCATGGCGTAAATAGAAGAATTTGGAACTTAAAAGCCATTATTGGGAAGCAAACTAGGAATTAAAAAATAAAGTTTCGCAAGCTGTATCGTGTAATGAGAGAATTTGTTGTAAGGATATCAAATATATTTTTTTATAATTTTAAAATGCCTTTTTTTAAAGTTATTCAACAAAAACTATGAAAATAGACCATTCCTACAGAATCAGAATCGCTCAGTAGCTTGGCTCCTTATCTCCGAAGCTACTGAGCGATTCTGATTCTGGAAAAAATACAATAGATAGTTCTTACTCTATAGATTACAGCAAAATCTATTAGAAGACTGACTTTGGAACATGAGATCCATTTTAGGGGTAAAACAACAAATTGAAAAACTGTTATGAAAAACGGTATAGAGTAACATGAAAACAAATGAAAGGCTTAGTGTAAGGGTCTCAAATTTTTCTATCTTTCAAAAATGCAATTATTGTATTTGTAAAGTAATTGGCAAGAAATGCCTATTAACATTACTTCAATATTCAGCCTGCGATATCATAATTTGTTAAAATGCTTTCTGTAACGAAGCAATAACAAAAGCCGTGATAGTTCTTTAACTACCAACTAGATGGCGCTGCGAGGGCCTAACTCGCGAGCATCAAGGGATCGAAAAATTTGAGATTTAGTAACATAGTCCAGATAGGTGGTTCGCTTCTGGCCCCGGTTTGGCTACGGAAGTCTCGGGTTCGATTCCTGAGTCTGGATTTCAAATTTTTCTATCTTTCAAAAATGCAATTATTGTATTTGTAAAGGGTCTCAAATATGTATTTTTTTAATTTATTAAAGACCCGAGTGGGTCGATTTTCATAAACGTACTTTAATAACTTCTTCTCCTCAATGAAATTACTGAGCCACAATTTTTAAAGAAAGTCCATGGTGTGAAAATAGCGTGGCAAATCGACTGGCGTGTTGGTCTAGTAGTTAATGACCCTTACTGCTAAGCTAGAGGTTGTGGGTTCGATTCCCATCTAGAGTAAAGTATATTCTACAGACATACATACAGTTTAAAAACAAACATATATACATTTTATAAACAAACAAACATTATAAATATCGGCAATTTGAAAAGAGTGGCCGCGAATTTTTATTGCCGTGCTCTTTTCGCTGGCTTTACCTATTGCTTGCGTATGTAGTATGCATGTAGAATCATGGCTTTTCACAAGTGTAGTATTTTGCTTCTTAAGGGAATAAAGAATTTTCGATTGATTTGCTATATGTATTTAGAATTATCTAAGTATATTTACAAGTATCAGTTATCTGTGTGAGTTGTCTGATATAAATTAAATTATCTTTCAATATTGTTTCATTACAGAGATACCCTTAAAAACAAATATGCCAAGGTTTCGCTAATAACAGAAGCGAAATCTAACTGGAAATCATATTCTTTTGATATTTTAAAAATCCTACATAGGTCCTATAATATTATGAGCAATTTTGATTTTTTTTTTATTACTAGCAATGTGTGCATTTCTTTGTAAAAACAGCTGCAGAACCCTACACTGGCACTTATACCCTTTTGTTGAGAAACGCAGTTTTTCAGCAATAACTCAATGACGGTATATCCGATCATGTTCGAAATAATTTTAGTTTAAATTATTAGCGCTACCTTTTTGATTTTTTTCATAATTTGGCCACACGGTTAAAGAGCTAAGGTGGGACTCAACTATGCAGCTTTTGGATCGATTAAGTATTTCCAAAAATATTTACTCAATGAAAAAGTGTATTAGAAACCTTATAATGTTTTTAAAAGACCTGTCGAATGATGTGCAACACGTTGACGTTTGCTAAAATAAGATATTTTCGGCTTCTGTTACATGTATGGAGCGCCCCCCCCCCCCCCCCACCTAATAAGTATTATTATTATTTAGACATGACGAAGCTATAAAATATAAGGTTTCGTTTTTGCCATTTTGGCTACGGAACTCTAAATGCTAAACAGAACTGTTTCTCAACTAACTATTGAAACAACACGAACCTATTACGTATTAAAAACGAAGAGTGGCAGAGTTTGTGGAATAGTTGTATATTATCACATAACTGTACAACATGAACTAGAAGCATTTTTTTTTACCAATGACGACTTTCATAAAATAGACTTATGACCGCCCAGATTGGTCGAATCTCTCTATGCGTGCTGAGCCAAGTTGTAACTAGACAGACTTTTCGACGCTGCGGCGGCTTTGCTGTTATGTGCACGCAATAAAATTGAAAACCGAATTTTAAAAAACTGTAGCGCGAAATTATACTGCAACGAAAAACTTAGTGCGCGCCTAGCCTGACCTATAGTTTTATAAACACCTATTACTGGCTTAGTGGTTAGTGATCTTGTACTGCTAAGCCGGAGGTCGTGGATTCGATCCCCACCCGGTATAAAACTTTGTGTGATGAGCACAATGGTTTATTCTGTGTCTGGGTGTAAATTTATCTTTATTATACTTATATATTTAGAAATATATACGTATGTTTATCAGTTGTCTGGTTGCCATAATACAAGCTCTGCTTAGTTTGGAATCAGACGATGTTTTTTTTTATTAAATAAAGATAACTAGCAATGTAGGATTGTGGTCCCACATTACTAGCAATCCTGTTAAACCCCTCCAGCTAAGCTCAATGGCTTGTGTTAGGAGTGGGCTCACAGCGGACCATGGCGGTCAGGGCCATACGCGGATACCGTACGGTGTCTGCAGAGGCGGCGTGCGCATTGGCCGGCACACCCCCGTGGGATTTAGAGGCGTAAGTGCTCAGCGAAGTGTATCGGGCGGGCGGTGGCTGTTCGGGCAAGGGGTTCAGTGCCCCTGCCCGAGGAGCTTCGCGCTTGGCGCGGTGAGGCCCACCGGGCAATCATGGCCCGAAATAGTAGTTTTTATGTTTTATTCGGCACCAACTTCAAAATGTTTAATGTGTTTCTAGGTATATTATTTTTTGCTTTTTAGTTGCCTTGTATTTATTTTTGACCAACTTGGAAGTAAACCCTTTAAACACAAAAATAAATTTTCAAATCTGTCCAGCCGTCTTTGCGTAATCGGCGAACAAACATACAAAAAAAAAAACACCGAATAGAGTTGAATTGAGAACCTCCTTCTTTTTGAAGTCGGCTGAAAAAAAAATATATGTTGATTTTAACAACCTACTCTGTTGTTTTTCGGCGGTTAAAACTCAAAAAATATTTGATTAACGTCTATTTATTTAGTATAACAACGAATCCTTTTTTATTTCTCACTTTTTAGTGGGTTAGTTTTTAATTTATCTAGGCTACGATAACGTAATGTCAAATGCTCATCTCCTTTTTCAAAATATCTCCTTTCCATAATGAGTCCTCGAATCGTAGTAATAACCACGCAGCACTCTAGATGCCAAACCTAATACTATTGCATTGATACCTGTCCTTTTCGTATCAGTTCTCCCTTGCGATGCCCCTGACGCATACAATAAACACGGGCCTGGGCCGCCCGCAATAGTTAAGTTAGTTTGCCTCGACATGTCTAAGTACTTAATTGTAGATATACACAATATGAGAATGGCTGACCAACGAAGTATACGCGAGAAAATGAAAATTCAGTAGGTAAATAAGACATTGTGACTGATAGGTTAATATTTAACTGAAATTCATTTTAAAACACATAATTGCAATTACGAATAATAAATTAATATTTAAATTATACAAACTAATTTAGTTTGTTAAGCCTATCACGATGTAATTAAATACGAAGTATAAAAGAAGTTCACCTCAGAAACAAGTCGAGTCTGGAATAACAGAGCAACGTCTGTAGAAGTCATCAAAATGGATCCTAAGCTAATGTGCCTCTGTTTTATAATGATTGTGGTTGTAAGTATACTTTAATTGTTTTTTTTATTATTGCCAAGGTCTATCCTCCTACTTTGATCACTACAGTCTATAAGAAAATAACTACATTGAAGTAATGTGGGTTTTGAGCACACCAGTTGGCGCCACTGTTGGGCAAATCTGGATGTTAAAGTTTAAAATATGATTTATCATATTTAGTCCCTAAAAACCGTGCTGTCTAAACATCGAGCGTGCCACAGTATTGCGCAGTCCCATTTTATTCGATAAAAAGGTGGATATAAGTTTCCGAAAGATAAAACACACAGTTTGATAAATATGCGCAAGTTGTTCTTTTAAAGACACACATTCATTGATCCGTAACTTATATTTCATGTTTGCGGATTTTTTGCTCGAGTTTTTCTGTAATTAAACTATAGTTGTGAATATTTTACAATACCTGAAATTAATTATGGCCAATATGAGCAGCGGGTCAAAGAATGTCAATGAGACAACAACAAACTTAAATCCTCCTTTTTTTTAATATTACCAGACTGCCCAATACTGCGACAAGCTCGATATTAAAATGGCATTGTTTTAAGGTAATATATAATGATTTAAATATAACTTAAACTTTGACAGCCAAACCTTTGCCCTAAACTGACCAAGTACGATCCGCAATAGGAAGCCGCGTATCTGACTGCATCAGAGAGTCTGCCAACATGGAGTGATGGCGGAGGACCGTGTGGAACGCTATGTTTGCATCTGCCATCAATGCAGACCACTCTACGTAACCACTACCGCTCTGCCAAGAGTGAAACAACAGATAGAAGATTTACCTATTCGGCAAAACACCGGGACAATTAAGATAACATTTGGACTATTTAGTAACGAATAACAGTAGTTCAATGATATTAATACATTATTTCAGGTGTGTAAGGCACAGCCCATCGACGTAGAAGCGGTGGTACTGTCACCATCTCTGCACGGTGAATTTACTTCCGATGGAGGTCTTAAAAGTAGCGCTAACAGAAACAAAAAAGTATCGCTCGCTACTAGAAGAAAAGGAGGTTTGATTGACGCTCCATGTAACGTTGATCCATGCCCTCCAGGTCAAAAGCTGAACGCCGATTGCGTTTGCAGAGAACCGTGGTACGTTGACCCAAATGAAAAAAGAGAAGATTAATAACTAGTCCATTCTCACTCATTTTAAGTTTATAAATTTTTCATTAAATTGTACTTATTAATGTCAATAATTATTATTTATTCATGTTATTCAAAAAATTGACGGTGGCAGTTAAGTATTAACTGTTTGAATAACATTTTTTTTTGTGCTAGAAAGTTCAAATTTATTTCATAGACAGTTTAGTGTATTCGTGTACCACTATAGAAGTACTATTGTTGACACCTGTTAACATATTGGACCACATGATGTTATTTAAAGCAATGTCTGGTTTTCTTGCCGGTTCTTTTTCCAGACCAAAACCTTTTACGAACCGGTGGTAATTTCATTAGCTTTTGAACGAACCTTTATCAGTTTTGTATATATCTGTACAATATGGTGTAATAAAAGTTGTGAGACTAATCTGTAATTTTTTGTGTTATTTTTGCTCCTATTAAGATTTTATTTGGGTAAATCTATACTTATAATAAATCTGTAGAGAGGTCAATTCTGTACATGAAATATATTTCCAAAATAACCATCAGGGGGTGATTAGGGATCGATACTGTTGCCTAAAATGCAATCAGTAAAATTTTTGTCTGTCTGTCTGTCTGTCTGTATAACCGTTATAGAAACAAAAACTACTGGACGGATTTTAACAAAACTTGGAAAAATTATTTTTCATACTCCTGAGTTAGTTAAAGTATACTTTTCATCACGCTACAATCAATAGGAGCAGAGCAGTGAAGGAAAATGTTGGGAAAACGGGAGAAGTTACTCCATTTTTTAAAGCTTCCGTCGCGTGTACAACCTTAATGGTTAAAGCTACACAGAAATCATGTATGACGGAAATGTTCTCCTTAAAATTATATAAAAAATATCCCACGACAGCATATGTCTATCTTTTATGGTTGACTCACAATATCACGTGTAACTCCCGATAGCTTAGCAGTTCAAAGCTTTTTGATTATATTTGTCTACTCTTACGTTTATAACACTCTCAGTCATCCCTAATTAAAAAAGTTAACATTATTAACTATTCCATAA
Organism: Herminia tarsipennalis; assembly: GCA_945859575.2. Taxonomy (NCBI): domain Eukaryota; kingdom Metazoa; phylum Arthropoda; class Insecta; order Lepidoptera; family Erebidae; genus Herminia; species Herminia tarsipennalis. Next base: position 18,108,983 of record OX243840.2, read on the forward strand.
AAAAGAATCATAGAAATCGGTATAGAAACACCAAAGTTATACATGAAATACGCTATTAATAAGCCATCGCGCGTGAATACTGAATCATGCTATCTATCTATCTTTTATATCTATATACATATAATAAAATTGTAAATTTCACGTGTCTGTACATGGCCGAACATAATGAAAAAAAAATATAAGGAAATGTTCGAAAAGAGTATTTAAACACTTTGCTGCATTTTTAGAAATGTCTGTCTGTCTGTCTGTCTGTCTGTTTGTTTGAACACGCATCACGCAAAAACTACCGGACAGATTCGGTTGAAATTTTGCACGTGCAATCTAATAGATGCGGATTAACATTTAGGCTATAAATTATCACGCTTTTTCCCATAGGAGCTAAGCAGTAAGGGATAATGTCTGTAGCTATTTTTCGTTATAAAACAGTAACCACTTGACGGATCTTTATGAAAATTTACAGTTTTATAGTAAAAACTATACCTAGGACATTATTTACACTATGAATCATTACGCCTATGGGGAACGAGTAGCAACGTATTTTTTGTCGCACCATAGTGGTTTATCACAATTGTTTCCACAATTAGACATTATTTTTAATTGTAACCTATGGAATACATATCTTCACGCTAAAACTATAAGGAGCTATACACAACATTTTGAAGTTTCATAAGAACAGTTATTTTGACGTCGTAAGTAGCGAACAGTATAGCCTCGAAGCTATGCTAGCGGTCTTTGACGACGAAGTCTCAGGCTCGAATCGGATATCTGATTATGTTCTATTTGTATTTTTTTTTAATTGTCTTTGTCACTTTATACTTTTCTCAATGTTATAAGTAGTTATTTTTTCGACCATAGGTAACTTATTTGCTTTGGTTAATATTTTTTTATATTAAAAATCATGTGAAATATGCACTTATGTAAGATATTTATAGGTATTGCATGCACTGCCACACAGTAATGAATTAATCATAGTAGAAATGAAAAACAATATTACATTACAATTTACAAATATTCGATATTTTCCAGAATTGATGTATTCGTGCTCAAAAAAAAGACATTACACACGTAAAAAAAAAACATGTAGCGCCATCTATGAAATCAAATTGACCACCGTGATCAAACAATTCCTTATTTGTAAAAACATTTATTAGGGTATAGGTGCTTGCGATGACGGATTCGTTCCTTGCTGAGTGGCAACATTCTCCTACTTATTTAATAAAATTGCTTAAATTAATAAAAAATTAAGTATTAGAAGAAACTTCACTGGTTTTGAAAGTAGATGGCGTTGTATTCAATAATGTTCTATACTTAGTAAAAGAAGTTTTAAAATAGTATTAAAAAGAAACATATTGCTATCATTTTTAGAAATGTTTGTCTGTCTGTCCGTCTGTTTGACCACGCATCACACAGGTGCATCGAGAATCATGTTTCGGGGTTATGGTTGGATATCAAGTGTTCATCAGTTCAACGATAATGAATGACTCATCGGCCAAGTGTGAGTAGTTCGGGTGACGGGAGGAGGGGGTGGGGGGTCATTGTCTGTCAACGTGGAGTCTAGGGGAGGGGAGTCCATGTCTAACATTTTTGTTAGAGTCAAGTGTTCCCCTGCCAACTAAATGGTTGATGTTGGGTATGTAAAAAAAATCACGGTAGTAGTATAAATACTAAAATTATAAGAAAAACTATCACAGTTAAGTACTTAGACTTTACAAGTTTACGATAAACATCTGATCAAATAGGAAGTACCAAAATTTTAGTAAAAATTCTATTGAAAATTATTAGGTATTAAGTAGGTATAACGTAGAAAGAATGAAACAAAAACAACAGAAAACCCACTTCTTAAGCCGCACACCAAATTAACTATATAAAATAATAGAAAAGAACGATTTTTATTTAGTACACAGAAGACACATGTATAGACATTATTATAATTTAACAGGAAAAGTCATGCAGAAGATAAAAAAAAGCAATAAAAAAAGAAAAGAGACACAAATAACACACATTAATGACAGAAAAACACAGTAAACGAATACCTAAAGAGTCTGTATTTGGTACTTATTTATTTTCACAAAGCTTTTGGGTGTTGAAGCTATCAATAGATAACTATATGATGATTCTCCGCTGCTGAATCATATCGCGGCTCACCCGACAGGACTATTTCCAACATATTTACACAGAAGTTATTTCCTTAATTTAAACCCGACTTTCACGCGAACGAAGTCGCGGGCACAGCTAGTAATAAATAAATACATAGTACCTTAGGACGAATCACATACGGCGATAAAATGACGAACAGTTATTGCAAACGGACTGTAAATTAATAAACTAACCAACCTAATTAAAAAACAGTGATAATGTTATTTAGTAGGGGATTTTAGGATTTACTGGAGCACGGCAGATTAACATAAGACCTCCTTACCCTTTTGAGAACTTCCACTAAAGAGTAGCCCTTTACACATTTAATAATATAATATACTTACTAATAACCGGGAGGCTTGCGACTTCCTTACATTACACCAAATAACTTGGTAACATCAGCTTTTGTCATTTTAAAAAATTATAAATACCACATTGTTATTACTCTTAATCTAAGAATTTTCTTTTCTTATCAATGCAATAAGAATTTAGGAAGTAGATCAATAACCAAGAAGCCAATTTTTTGGAAATAATTCGATTAAAAATCATATTTGACAAAAAAAATACAGATTTAAAATAAATGTAAAATAACTAATTATGTGAGTTGGTTTTTAATTTCTATAAGTTACTATAGCCAATTTGGAAGTGTATCATTTCAACCAACTTTCCGAAACGGACCTGTTGTTTAAACGACCTCTTTCTTTTTAAGTCGGTTAAAACATAGAGTTGAAAAATATTATAGTTATAATAATTCTTTATTGTTTTTTACTGAAATAAATAATATTTTTTAATACATTTTTTTGGTATACCTACTTGTAATGTTTAACAGCATAATAAACTAGGTGCATAAGTATTTTGAGCTCCAGAGGCAGGAATCTTTTAACAATGCGATCCGAGTTTACAAGAACTTCCTCCTGCATCAGGCTATTGCATCTCCAGTTTTGAGGATTGAGGATGTTATATAAATCAATCTAAAAATTAAAAAAAAATAAGAAGATGGTAATGACGAGGCTGACTAGTCACCCCAAGTGGGTGCTACTTGGGGTGACTGGCTCACAAGTTTGACGGATGGGTCAGCTATCGTCTGTCCGTAAGTCAGACGATAGCTAACGTCAGGTAGCCCCGATCTCATACCACCCATATTCATAGCAAATATGGCAGAAAGCCTAGTTAATTCGATCTGTATCCTTTTTAAAAGGTCATTAGCGGAAGGTATAGTGCCTAAAATATGGTAAAGCACGTTTGTGTCACCTATATACAAAAATGAGATAAGACGAACATTCAAAACTATCGCCCCATTTCAAAAATATGTCTAAAGTCTAAAGTATTCGAGCGACTGGTGTACACTGGAGTCTATTCAGCACTCAAAAGCACCATTGGGGAGGAACAACACGGCTTTATGACCAATCGTTCAACCACTACAAACCTGATTTTATCGCACGATTCTATAACAGAGGCCATGGAACAGGTGCATACGCAGGTAGATGTAGTGTTTACTGACTACAGCAAATGTTTCGACCGCATAGATCACCGGTTGCTGTTAATGGGGTTACAATCTGTTGGTATACTTATATAGATGGCCCGTTTCAAATATTGATAATCGTACGCAAGCAGTGGTACTCCAAGGCTATTTCTTCACATTGGTATAATGTTCCTTCAGGCATCCCTCAAGGATCAATTTTGGGACCACTCCTGTTCACCCTATTCATTTCCGTTATTAAATCTTGTTTTCAGTATTCATATATACTCCTTTACGCTGATGATATGTGTATCAGAAATGCTGTGAACTATTTTATGAATTTTCCATAAAATAGTTCACAGTATCTCTGACACACAAAAACTACAAGAAGACCTAGATTTCAAACATACTGTAAACGTAACAAACTACAACTTAATGTGTCAAAATGCTTTCATATTACATTTAGTCGTAAAAAAACATTGATAAACTCAGCTTACTTGTTGGAACATCAAAATATTACAAAAGTTAACAATACTAGGGGTTTAGGACTCACACAAGATCATAAACTTTTGTATGATTTACATATTGAGGACATTATTAAAAAAGCATCAAAGGCTTTAGGTTTCATAATAAGAACATCAGGTGACTTCCGCTCATTGAAGCCAATCAAAGTACTGTTTTGTTCGTATGTCAGAAGTCACTTGAGTATGCATTCCAAGTGTGAAATTCATAGTACAGTAGTTTACAATTCTCGTGTTGAGAATATACAAAAAAAGTTCCTCAGATACCTCGACTATACTACTAGATACCACTTCCTATCCCTCCAGTACAGACGTGAAGTTAATGATGTATGTTTACTAATGAACATTGCAAAGGGATTGGTGGACAGCACTGAACTTCTAGCTAAAGTTACCCTACGGACTAATCAAATAGGTTTACTTCTGGGACCGATATTTCATGAGCCTTTTGCATCCGTAAATTATCGGCGAAATATATTGATGTTGAGAAATACAATAAGTTTCAATGATCTCATAGGTAAAGTTGACATAGACTTATTTTGCACCAGCACAACCATTGTACTAAAATTATATAATAATTTATTTATCGACAATAACAACAGCAGTAACAGCGGCACCCATACTTATAGACCTCAGCGGTTTTTGTTTATACGACTTTTTTTCATATATTCCTAATTTTTTTTTAATGATGTTTTTTACACTTAAGCTCTTTTTTTTTAATGATCATTTAAATGTGGAGGCTTGTTATTAGCAATATTGTAACTAATGTATTTTTTATTTATAACATGTTATTAGTCTGTAAGCCTTCTTCATAATAAAATAAATAAAAAACGTAATGTCAACTGTTCATCTCCTTCTCTAAAATATCTCGTTTTCCATAATGAGCAGCGCGCTAGATGCCAAACCTAATACTATTGCATTGATACCTGTCCCTTTCGTACCAGTTCTCCCTAGCGATGCCCCGGACACATACAATAAACACGATACTTAAGTCAGTTTGCCTCGACATATCTAAGTTCATGATTGTAGATATCCACAATATGAGAGTGGCTGACTAAAGAAGTATGCAAAATGAAAATTTAGTAGGTAAATAAGACATTGTGACTGATAGGTTAATATTTTAACTGAAATTAATTTTAAAACACATAATTGCAATTACGAATAATAAATTAATATTTAAATTATACAAACTAATTTAGTTTGTTAAGCCTATCACGATGTAATTAAATACGGAGTATAAAAGAAGTTCACCTCAGAAACAAGTCGAGTCTGGAATAACAGAGCAACGTCTGTAGAAGTCATCAAAATGGATCCTAAGCTAATGTGCCTCTGTTTTATAATGATTGTGGTTGTAAGTATACTTTAATTGTTTTTTTTAAGTATTGCCAAGATCTATCCTCCTACTTTGATCACTACAGTCTATAAGAAAAAAACTACAGTGAAGTAATGTGGGCTACTGGTTTTGTACACACCAGTTGGCGCCATTGTTGGGCAGATCTGGATGTTAAAGTTTAAAATATGATTTATCATATCAAGTACCTAAAAACCGTGCTGTCTAAACATCGAGCGTGCCACAGTATTGCGCAGTCCCATTTTATTCCATAAAAAGGTGAATATAAGTTTCCGAAAGATAAAACACACAGTTTAGTAAATATGCGTAAGTTGTTATTTTAAAGAACTGACATTCATTGATCCGTAACTTATATTTCATGTTTGCGGATTTTTTGCTCGAGTTTATTTGTAATTAAACTATAGTTGTGAATATTTTACAATACCTGAGATGAATTATGGCCAATATGAGCAGCGGGTCAAAGAATGTCAATGAGACAACAACAAACTTAAATCCTCCTTTTTTTAATATTACCAGACTGCCCAATACTGCGGCATGCTCGATATTAAAATGGCATTGTTTTAAGGTAATATATAATGATTTAAATATAACTTAAACTTTGACAGCCAGACCTTTGCCCTAAACTGACCAAGTACGATCCGCAATAGGAAGCCGCGTATCTGACTGCATCAGAGAGTCTGCTAACATGGAGTGATGGCGGAGGACCGTGTGGAACGCTATGTTTGCATCTGCCATCAATGCAGACCACTCTACGTAACCACTACCGCTCTGCCAAGAGTGAAACAACAGATAGAAGATTTACCTATTCGGCAAAACACCGGGGCAATTTTAATAACATTTGGACTGTTTAGTAACGAATAACAGTAGTTCAATGATATTAATACATTATTTCAGGTGTGTAAGGCACAGCCCATCGACGTAGAAGCGGTGGTACTGTCACCATCTCTGCACGGTGAATTTACTTCCGATGGAGGTCTTAAAAGTGGCGCTAACAAAAACAAAAAAGTATCGTTCGCTACTAGAAGAAAAGGAGGTTTGATTGACGCTCCATGTAACGTTGATCCATGCCCTCCAGGTCAAAAGCTGAACGCCGATTGCGTTTGCAGAGAACCGTGGTACGTAGACCCAAATGAAAAAAGAGAAGATTAATAACTAGTCCATTCTCACTCATTTAAAGTTTATAAATTTTTCATTAAATTGTACTTATTAATGTCAATAATTATTATTTATTCATGTTATTCAAAAAATTGACGGTGGCAGTTAAGTATTAACTGTTTGAATAACATTTTTTTTTTGTGCTAGAAAGTTCAAATTTATTTCATAAACAGTTTAGTGTATTCGTGTACCACTATAGAAGTACTTGTTGACACCTGTTAACATATTGGACCACGTGATGTTATATAAAGCAATGTCTGGTTTTCTTGCCGGTTCTTTTTCCAGACCAAAACCTTTTACGAACCGGTGGTAATTTCATTAGCTTTTGAACGAACCTTTATCAGTTTTGTATATATCTGTACAATATGGTGTAATAAAAGTTGTGAGACTAATCTGTAATTTTTTGTGTTATTTTTGCTCCTATTAAGATTTTATTTGGGTAAATCTATACTTATAATAAATCTGTAGAGAGGTCAATTCTGTACATGAAATATATTTCCAAAATAACCATCAGGGGGTGATTAGGGATCGATACTGTTGCCTAAAATGCAATCAGTAAAATTTTTGTCTGTCTGTCTGTCTGTCTGTATAACCGTTATAGAAACAAAAACTACTGGACGGATTTTAACGAAACTTGGTACAATTATTTTTCATACTCCTGAGTTAGTTAAAGTATACTTTTCATCACGCTACAATCAATAGGAGCAGAGCAGTGAAGGGAAATGTTGGGAAAACGGGAGAAGTTACTCCATTTTTTAAAGCTTCCGTCGCGTGTACAACATTAATGGTTAAAGCTACACAGAAATCATGTATGACGGAAATGTTCTCCTTAAAATTATATAAAAAATATCCCACGACAGCATATGTCTATCTTTTATGGTTGACTCACAATATCACGTGTAACTCCCGATAGCTTAGCAGTTCAAAGCTTTTTGAATATATTTGTCTACTCTTACGTTTATAACACTCTCAGTCATCCCTAATTAAAAAAGTTAACATTATTAACTATTCCATAAAAAAGAATCATAGAAATCGGTATAGAAACACCAAAGTTATACATGAAATACGCTATTAATAAGCCATCGCGCGTGAATACTGAATCATGCTATCTATCTATCTTTTATATCTATATACCTACATATAATAAAATTGTAAATTTCACGTGTCTGTACATGGCCGAACATAATGAAAAAAAAATATAAGGAAATGTTCGAAAAGAGTATTTAAACACTTTGCTGCATTTTTAGAAATGTCTGTCTGTCTGTCTGTCTGTCTGTTTGTTTGAACACGCATCACGCAAAAACTACCGGACAGATTCGGTTGAAATTTTGCACGTGCAATCTAATAGATGCGGATTAACATTTAGGCTATAAATTATCACGCTTTTTCCCATAGGAGCTAAGCAGTAAGGGATAATGTCTGTAGCTATTTTTCGTTATAAAACAGTAACTACTTGACGGATCTTTATGAAAATTTACAGTTTTATAGTAAAAACTATACCTAGGACATTATTTACACTATGAATCATTACGCCTATGGGGAACGAGTAGCAACGTATTTTTTGTCGCACCATAGTGGTTTATCACAATTGTTTCCACAATTAGACATTATTTTTAATTGTAACCTATGGAATACATATCTTCACGCTAAAACTATAAGGAGCTATACACAACATTTTGAAGTTTCATAAGAACAGTTATTTTGACGTTGTAAGTAGCGAACAGTATAGCCTCGAAGCTATGCTAGCGGTCTTTGACGACGAAGTCTCAGACTCGAATCGGATATCTGATTATGTTCTATTTGTATTTTTTTTTAATTGTCTTTGTCACTTTATACTTTTCTCAATGTTATAAGTAGTTATTTTTTCGACCCTATGGTCGAAAAAATAACTACTTATTTAACTTTAACTTATTTGCTTTGGTTAATATTTTTTTATATTAAAAATCAAGTGAAATATGCACTTATGTAAGATATTTATAGGTATTGCATGCACTGCCACACAGTAATGAATTAATCATAGTAGAAATGAAAAATAATATTACATTACAATTTACAAATATTCGATATTTTCCAGAATTGATGTATTCGTGCTCAAAAAAAAGACATTACACACGTAAAAAAAAAACATGTAGCGCCATCTATGAAATCAAATTGGCCACCGTGATCAAACAATTCCTTATTTGTAAAAACATTTATTAGGGTATAGGTGCTTGCGATGACGGATTCTTTCTTGCTGAGTGGCAACATTCTCCTACTTATTTAATAAAATTGCTTAAATTAATAAAAAAACATTAAGTATTAGAAGAAACTTCACTGGTTTTGAAAGTAGATGGCGTTGTATTCAATAATGTTCTATACTTAGTAATAGAAGTTTTAAAATAGTATTAAAAAGAAACATATTGCTATCATTTTTAGAAATGTTTGTCTGTCTGTCCGTCTGTTTGACCACGCATCACACAGGTGCATCGAGAATCATGTTTTGGGGTTATGGTTGGATATCAAGTGTTCATCAGTTCAACGATAATGAATGACTCATCGGCCAAGTGTGAGTAGTTCGGGTGACGGGAGGAGGGGGTGGGGGGTCATTGTCTGTCAACGTGGAGTCTAGGGGAGGGGAGTCCATGTCTAACATTTTTGTTAGAGTCAAGTGTTCCCCTGCCAACTAAATGGTTGATGTTGGGTATGTAAAAAAAATCACGGTAGTAGTATAAATACTAAAATTATAAGAAAAACTATCACAGTTAAGTACTTAGACTTTACAAGTTTACGATAAACATCTGATCAAATAGGAAGTACCAAAATTTTAATAAAAATTCTATTGAAAATTATTAGGTATTAAGTAGGTATAACGTAGAAAGAATGAAACAAAAACAACAGAAAACCCACTTCTTAAGCCGCACACCAAATTAACTATATAAAATAATAGAAAAGAACGATTTTTATTTAGTACACAGAAGACACATGTATAGACATTATTATAATTTAACAGAAAAAGTCATGCAGAAGATAAAAAAAGCAATAAAAAAAGAAAAGAGACACAAATAACACACATTAATGACAGAAAAACACAGTAAACGAATACCTAAAGAGTCTGTATTTGGTACTTATTTATTTTCACAAAGCTTTTGGGTGTTGAAGCTATCAATAGATAATTATATGATGATTCTCCGCTGCTGAATCATATCGCGGCTCACCCGACAGGACTATTTCCAACATATTTACACAGAAGTTATTTCCTTAATTTAAACCCGACTTTCACGCGAACGAAGTCGCGGGCACAGCTAGTAATAAATAAATACATAGTACCTTAGGACGAATCACATACGGCGATAAAATGACGAACAGTTATTGCAAACGGACTGTAAATTAATAAACTAACCAACCTAATTAAAAAACAGTGATAATGTTATTTAGTAGGGGATTTTAGGATTTACTGGAGCACGGCAGATTAACATAAGACCTCCTTACCCTTTTGAGAACTTCCACTAAAGAGTAGCCCTTTACACATTTAATAATATAATATACTTACTAATAACCGGGAGGCTTGCGACTTCCTTACATTACACCAAATAACTTGGTAACATCAGCTTTTGTCATTTTAAAAAATTATAAATACCACATTGTTATTACTCTTAATCTAAGAATTTTCTTTTCTTATCAATGCAATAAGAATTTAGGAAGTAGATCAATAACCAAGAAGCCAATTTTTTGGAAATAATTCGATTAAAAATCATATTTGACAAAAAAAATACAGATTTAAAATAAATGTAAAATAACTAATTATGTGAGTTGGTTTTTAATTTCTATAAGTTACTATAGCCATTTTGGAAGTGTATCATTTCAACCAACTTTCCGAAACGGACCTGTTGTTTAAACGACCTCTTTCTTTTTAAGTCGTTTAAAACATAGAGTTGAGAGAAATATTATAGTTATAATAATTCTTTATTGTTTTTTACTGAAATAAATAATATTTTTTAATACATTTTTTTAGTATACCTACTTGTAATGTTTAACAGCATAATAAACTAGGTGCATAAGTATTTTGAGCTCCAGAGGCAGGAATCTTCTAACAATGCGATCCGAGTTTACAAGAACTTCCTCCTGCATCAGGCTATTGCATCTCCAGTTTTGAGGATTGAGGATGTTATATAAATCAATCTAAAAATTAAAAAAAAATAAGAAGATGGTAATGACGAGGCTGACCAGTCACCCCAAGTGGGTGCTACTTAGGGTGACTGGCTCACAAGTTTGACGCATGGGTCAGCTATCGTCTGTCCGTAAGTCAGACGATAGCTACCGTCAGGTAGCCCCGATCTCATACCACCCATATTCATAGCAAATATGGCAGAAAGCCTAGTTAACTCGATCTGTATCCTTTTTAGAAGGTCATTAGCGGAAGGTATAGTGCCATATGGTAAAGCACGTTTGTGTCACCTATATACAAAAATGAGATAAGACGAACATTCAAAACTATCGCCCCATTTCAAAAATATGTCTAAAGTCTAAAGTATTCGAGCGACTAGTGTACACTGGAGTCTATTCAGCACTCAAAAGCACCATTGGGGAGGAACAACACGGCTTTATGACCAATCGTTCAACCACTACAAACCTGATTTTATCGCACGATTATATAACAGAGGCCATGGAACAGGTGCATACGCAGGTAGATGTAGTGTTCACTAACTACAGCAAATGTTTCGACCGCATAGATCACCGGTTGCTGTTAATGGGGTTACAATCTGTTGGTATACTTAGATAGATGGCCCGTTTCAAATATTGATAATCGTACGCAAGCAGTGGTACTCCAAGGCTATTTCTTCACATTGGTATAATGTTCCTTCAGGCATCCCTCAAGGATCAATTTTGGGACCACTCCTGTTCACCCTATTCATTTCCGTTATTAAATCTTGTTTTCAGTATTCATATATACTCCTTTACGCTGATGATATGTGTGTCAGAAATGCTGTGAACTATTTTATGAATTTTCCATAAAATAGTTCACAGTATCTCTGACACACAAAAACTACAAGAAGACCTAGATTTCAAACATACTGTAAACGTAACAAACTACTACTTAATGTGTCAAAATGCTTTCATATTACATTTAGTCGTAAAAAGACATTGATAAACTCAGCTTACTAGTTGGAAGATCAAAATATTACAAAAGTTAACAATACTAGGGATTTAGGACTCACACAAGATCATAAACTTTTGTATGATTTACATATTGAGGACATTATCAAAAAAAAAGCATCAAAGGCTTTAGGCTTCATAATAAGAACATCAGGTGACTTTCGCTCATTGCAGCCAATCAAAGTACTGTTTTGTTCGTATGTCAGAAGTCACTTGGAGTACGCGTTCCAAGTGTGAAATTCTCAGTACGAAGTTTACAATTTTCGTATTAAGAATAATATACAAAAAAGTTCCTCAGATACCTCGACTATACTACTAGATACCACTTCCTATCCCTCCAGTTAATGATGTATGTTTACTTATGAACATTGCAAAGGGATTGGTGGACAGCACTGAACTTCTAGCTAAAGTTACCCTACGGACTTATCAAATAGGTTTACGTCTGCGACCGATATTTCATCCTTTTGCATCCGTCAATTATCGGCGAAATATATTGATGTTGAGAAGTACAATAAGTTTCACTGATCTCTTAGGTAAAGTTGACATAGACTTGTTTAGCACCAGCACAACCACTGTACTAAAATTATGTAATAATTTATTTATCGACAATAACAACAGCAGTAACAGCGGAACCCATACTTAAAGACCTCAGCGGTTTTTTTATACGACTTTTTTTCATATCTTTCTAATATTTTTGTTTTAATTATGTTGTTTAAACTTAAGCTCTTTTTTTTAATGATCATTTAAATGTGGAGGCTTGTTAATAGCAATATGGTAACTAATGTATTTTTTATTTATAACATGTTATTAGTCTGTAAGCCTTCTTCAAAATAAAATAAATAAATAACGTAATGTCAACTGTTCATCTCCTTTTCTAAAATATCTCCTTTTCCATAATGAGCAGCGCCTAGACGCCAAACCTAATACTATTGCATTGATACCTGTCCCTTTCGTACCAGTTCTCCCTTACGATGCCTCGGACGCATACAATAAACACGATACTTAAGTCAGTTTGCCTTGACATATCTAAGTACATGATTGTAGATATCCATAATATGAAAGTGGCTGACTAAAGAAGTATACGCAAGAAAATGAAAATTTAGTAGGAAAATAAGACATTGTGACTGATAGGTTAATATTTTAACTGAAATTCATTTTAAAACACATAATTGCAATTACGAATAATAAATTAATATTTAAATTATACTAACTAATTTAGTTTGTTAAGCCTATCACGATGTAATTAAATACGGAGTATATAAGAAGTTCACCTCAGAAACAAGTCGAGTCTGGAATAACAGAGCAACATCTGTAGAAGTCATCAAAATGGATCCTAAGCTAATGTGCCTCTGTTTTATAATGATTGTGGTTGTAAGTATACTTTATTTGTTTATTTTTTATTATTGTCAAGATCTAACCTCATACTTTGATCACTACAGTCTATAAGAAAAAAACTACAGTGAAGTAATGTGGGCTACTGGTTTTGTGCACACAAGTTGGCGCCACTGTTGGGCAAATCTGGATGTTAAAGTTTAAAATATGATTTGTCATATTTAGTACCTAAGAACCGTGCTGTCTAAACATCGAGCGTGCCACATTATTGCGCAGTCCCATTTTATTCGATAAAAAGGTGAATATAAGTTTCCGAAAGATAAAACACACAGTTTGATAAATATGCGCAAGTTGTTGTTTTAAAGACACACATTCATTGATCCGTAACTTATATTTCATGTTTGCGGATTTTTTGCTCGAGTTTATTTGTAATTAGACTGTAGTTATGAATACTTTGCAATACCTGAGATTAATTATGGCCAATATGAGTAGCGGGTAGTATAATGTCAATGAGACAACAACAAACTTAAGTCCCTCCTTTTTTTAATAATACCAGACTGCCCAATACTGCGGCATGCTCGATATTTATATGGCATTGTTTTAAGGTAATATATTATGATTTAAATAGAACTTAAACGTTGACAGCCAGTCCTGCCTCAACAGTGGTTCCAACTGGTGAGCACAAAAACGGTAGCCCCCATTATGTCTGTACATTTAGTTAGAGAAACATGTTCGGGATAACTGATTTCCGCAGTGTTTGTCAGCGGAATAACGACTCCATAGAGCGACTGGTCATACAGGGAAAAGTGGAGGAAATCAGACCACGCGGCAGGGCACGTTTGCCCTGAACTGACCAAGTACGATCCGCAATAGGAAGCCGCGTATCTGACTGCATCAGAGAGTCTGCCAACATGGAGATCTGCCATCAATGCAGACCACTCTACGTAACCACTACCGCTCTGCCAAGAGTGAAACAATAGATAGAAAATTTACCTATTCGGCAAAACACCGGGGCAATTTTGATAACATTTGGACTATTTAGTAACGAATAACAGTAGTTCAATGATATTAATATATTATTTCAGGTGTGTAAGGCACAGCCCATCGACGTAAAAGCAGTGGTACTGTCACCATCTCTGCACGGTGAATTTACTTCCGATGGAGATCATAAAAGTAACGCTAACGGAAACAAAAAAGTATCGTTCGCTACTAGAAGAAAAGGAGGTTTGATTGACGCTCCATGTAACGTTGATCCATGCCCTCCTGGTCAAAAGCTGAACGCCGATTGCGTTTGCAGAGAACCGTGGTACGTTGACCCAAATGAAAAAAGAGAAGATTAATAACTAGTCCATTCTCACTCATTTAAAGTTTATAAATTTTTCATTAAATTGTACTTATTAATGTCAATAATTATTATTTATTCATGTTATTCAAAAAATTGACGGTGGCAGTTAAGTATTAACTGTTTGAATAACATTTTTTTTTGTGCTAGAAAGTTCAAATTTATTTCATAAACAGTTTAGTGTATTCGTGTACCACTATAGAAGTACTTGTTGACACCTGTTAACATATTGGACCACGTGATGTTATATAAAGCAATGTCTGGTTTTCTTGCCGGTTCTTTTTCCAGACCAAAACCTTTTACGAACCGGTGGTAATTTCATTAGCTTTTGAACGAACCTTTATCTATCTTGTATATATCTGTACAATATGGTGTAATAAAAGTTGTGAGACAGCTCTAACCTCTTGTGTTATTTTTGGTCCTATTAAGATTTTATTTGGGTAAATAATAAATAAATACATAGTACCTTGGGACGAATCACATACGGCGATAAAATGACGAACAGTTATTGCAAACGGACTGTAAATTAATAAACTAACCAACCTAATTAAAAAACGGTGATAATGTTATTTAGAAGGGGAATTTACGATTTACTGGAGCACGGCAGATTAACATAAGACCTCCTTACCCTGTTGAGTACTTCCACTAACGGCCGGTCTGAATAACCTAACTATCGATGGATTTGGCTACTAGAGGTTCCACTGTTTTATTACTCTTAATCTAAGAATTTTCTTTTCTTATCAATGCAATAAGGATGTAGCGAAGTAGATCAATAACCAAAAAGCCAAATTTTTGGAAATAATTCGATTAAAAATCATTTTTGACGAAAAAAAATACTGATTTAAAATCAATGTAAAATAACTAATTGAGTGCGTTTGTTTTTTATTTCTTTGAGTTACTATAGCCTAATTTCAATTGCTCATATCATTTTCCATAAAATTGCTTTTCCCCTTTTCCTATTGAGTAGTTCTGTTGGTCATTTATTTGTGGTTTTAATTTTTTCCATTTCACTAAATTGTTAATTTCAAGAGTAAACGTACGAATCACTATAAGACATAGGTACCCAAATCACGATAGCTGTGTCTTTAAAATTCGAATTCTCCAGGATCCCACCTTCAGATACCTGACGAATATGGGACCACTTTGGAAGTATATCATTTCAACCAACAAAAGAACTTTTTGAATCGGACCTTCTGTTTACTCGAAGGACCTATTTATTTTTAAGTCGCTTAAAACATAAAAAGTTTTTTATTTTATTTATTTATTTTATTTATTTTTAACAACATTACAATACCATTACAGGATTCCCAATGCGGTATCTTAAGCTACATAGATTTAGTAGGTACATAATAATTATATCTAATTAAATATGTATATTTATATTTGACTCAATACACATTCGAGCAATTTCTGTGAATTTAAACAAGTTACAGTGATAAATATCTACGTGGGTAGCAATTAAATTAATAAGTCGTATGGCTCGCGACTATGGGGCATATTTCAGCAAATTAGTTCTCGTGACTGAGACGCTAAGCGTAAGAGGTCGTCGGCGCGCATCTACGTAACAATCGGGGGCGCACAGCTTCAGTTCCGCGAGCAAGGCCGGGTGATGCCGCTGTCCGATAAGCACCCGCCATACGTAGCTCGCTAGCGATACGTCGCGCCGAACGCTCAACCGCGGGTATCCTACCATACCGAGGACGAACAAGCTTGGGTACATCAGTGGGTACATAGGGTATACTCCGTATTGTGTCAAATACAAGAATCTAGTCAGTTTCTTCTGAATTTTTTCTACCATGAGGCTATATTTAGCCTCATGAGGATTCCAAATAATAGCTGACGACTCGAGATGACTTCGAACTAGTGCATTATATAACATATTAATTACTAATATATTATTAAAATCCTTACAATTTCTAAAAATAAAACCTAAATTTCGAAAAGATTTGCCGCATATGTAAATAATATGTTTACGAAATGTAAGTTCCGGTACAATTTCCACGCCTAAGTCCCGAGAATTATTAAAACGAGGAACCAAGGCAGCTTCTATTTGATAAGGATAATTCAGTGGAGCTCTAACCCTACTATAACTCATTACTCCGCACTTCGTAACGTTAAAATGTAGTTTATTAGTGTTGCTCCACTGCACCACCCGGTCAATGTCATCCTGCAACCGTTTCGTATCTGACGCTTCCTTTATTGAGAGATATAACTTAAGGTCATCTGCAAAGAGTAGACACTCGGCATGTTTGACGACGGCTGGCAGGTCATTAATCATGAGATTAAACTCTAGGGGGCCCAAATTTGACCCCTGACTAATGCCTGAAACAGTAAAATATGGTCGCAATTGGTAACCCGCATAATCGACGTACTGTCGGCGATCGCTAGGATAGTTCGCGAAGAATTTAAGTAAGTTCGATGTGAAACCTAGTGCTGCCAGCTTCGACAGTAGAACATCGTTATTAACAGTGTCGTAAGCCTTTTGGAAATCGAAGTATGCGCAGTCAACCTCGCCTCCCGCTTCTACTATGGGTGTTAACGTATGTCATAAACGATAATAGGTTACTGCCCGTACTTCGACCCGGCTTGAAACCGTGCTGAGCATCGCTTAGTTGGGAGCGTATCTGCGTATAAATACAGGTATGTAATGCTGATTCAAATATTTTAGCGAACGCCGACAGCACCGCCACAGGTCTATAACCACTGACGTCATCAGTTCCACGTCCTTTCGGAACCGGTATTACTCGGGTCAGTTTCCATTTATCCGGGTAAACGCCTTCTCTCAAGCACAGATTGAACACATGCAACAAGGGTTTACAGAACACCTCGCGGCGGTCCTTCACAATATACAGCGGTATACCATCTATAGCCCCATCGAGTGTTTGGGCTTAAGACGGCCGAGCGCCGACCGGAGCTCAAACTCACTGAGTTGACCAACATGAACCCTCGCTGCGCCCGCCCTCTCTCCCGCCGAACGTTCTGCCTCCGCCAGATTCAGAGCCGGTCGCTCTGTGCTATAAACTGAACTAAAATATGATGCAAAACACTCCGCACCCTCGTCGTCCCTTAATTCTTTTTAATATATTTTTGCTACAATTCAATTGCTTATTTTTAATATAATTCCAAAAGGATTTCGGATCATTGCTAAAGTTGACCTGCAGTCTATGCTGATAATCTTCGTAAGTCGACGCAATTTTAGTTTTAACCAGCGACCTATACCGAGAAAACGTTTCGTAATCGCATTGTGATCCCGTTGCCTTATAAATTTTGAGATACCTGGATTTTTCCTTAATATGATGTATTATATCTGCCGTATACCATTCTCGATAAGAGTACCTATCATTATTTTTTTGTCTGTTTTTGTTTTTAATAGGGATGTGCTGGCTGATGGCCCTAATAACTATATCATAAAAATATAACAACGCTGCTTCTGAATTATTAATGTCAAATAATGCGTTCCAATCTAACATACCGAACGTTTTATACATCATATTGAAATTACATTTAGTAAATTCCCATTGAGTATGCCAGTCACTATCAATATCTATACCTGCACCGGCCGCGGCGGCGGTGGCGTTGCATTATTTCGCTTTGATCCTAATGATACTTTAATATCTAACGGAGGATGATAACCGTCGATGCCTACCAACGGATCAACCGACATATTAACCTCTATGTCACCCGACAACACTGTGGTCAATACTAAATCTAAAATACGATACGATTGATATTACATATGTTATTTACCTGCTGAAATCCACAGAATGCAGTAAAATACTCAAAATAGGTTTGCACTTCAACCGTTGCCGAAGGCATGTTAAAATCGCCAACCACTATCACTGACTGATATTTGGTACAAACGTTTTCTAACATTTGAAATAATTGAACATATTCACTGTAATTACACTTTGGAGGAATATACACCACGCAACACAAAAATAAGAAGTTTTTTTTACAGTACACCGTCGCACAAATTATCTCAAATAAGCCCGCGTCCACGTTGTCAACACAGACTTGTTTAATATCAAACTGAGACGACACAGCCACGAGAACACCTCCCTGTTTTCTGCCATCCACTCTATCACATCTTAATATCTTAAAACTAATACCACCAGGGTATTAGTTCACCATCTTTTATAGAGTTATTTAGACCAGACTCGGTAACAGCAATTAGGTCGTAAGTGGATGCTAACAAATTCTTATAAAACGTTTCAGTCTTCGTTCGTAGCCCTCTGACGTTTTGATAGTAGATCTGAATGGACTTAGGGACTATTTTTGTCCCCAACTAGTTGGTAGGTCTGTGAGAGTTCCGAAACCACACCTATTATTATGGTAGAAATATTATAGTTATAATAATTCTTTATTACAGAAATAAATAATTATTCTTTTAATACATTTTTTATTATTACCTACTTGTAATGTTTAACAGCATAATATACTAGGTGCATAAGTATTTTGAGCTCCAGAGGCAGGAATCTTCTAACAATACGGGCCGAGTTTACAAGAACTTCCTCCTGCATCAGGCTATTGCAGTTTTGAGTAGTAATCCCCTTGTAATTCAGTTAAGCCAGCAAGGTGCTGCAACCATTACACCATAAAACTCAAGCAAGCAATAACCATAGTGCTTAAAGTATAATCAAGTTTTAAATGAATTAACCGCCTATGGTGTGTATGGGAGCATCGACTTACAAAAATTACAGATGAGGGTAAAGGCAACATGCGATTCGATTACTATAAGAAAAACCACCTACTTATCACACAAATATTTATGAACCACTAATTTAAAAAATTTAAAAAAATAAGCCCATAAGATGGTAATGACAAGGCTGACCCCAAGTGGGTGCTAGTTAGGGTGACTACCGTCAGGTAGCCCCGATCTCATACCACCCATTTTCATAGCAAATATGGCAGAAAGCCTAGTTAACCCGATCTGTATCCTTTTTAGAAGGTCATTAGCGGAAGGTAGGTATAGTGCCTAAAATATGGTAAAGCGCGTTTGTACGAAAATGAGATAAGACGAACATTCAAAACTACCACCCATTTCAAAAATATGTCTAAAGTGTAAAGTATTCGAGCGACTGGTGTATACTAGAGTCAATTCAGCACTCAAAAGCACCACTGGGGAGGAACAACACGGCTTTATGGCCAATCGTTCAACCACTACAAACCTGATTTTATCGCACGATTATATAACAGAGGCCATGGAACAGGTGCACACGCAGGTAGATGTAGTGTTTACTGACTACAGCAAATGTTTCGACCGCATAGATCACCGGTTGGTGTTAATGAAGTTACAATCTGTTGGTATACTTATATAGATGGCCCGTTTCATATATTGATAATAGTACGCAAGCAGTGGTACTCCAAGGCATCCCTCAAGGATCAATATTGTTACCACTCCTGTTCACCCTATTCATTTCCGTTATTAAATCTTGTTTTCAGTATTCATATATACTCCTTTACGCTGATGATATGTGTGTCAGAAATGCTGTGAACTATTTTATGAATTTTCCATAAAATAGTTCACAGTATCTCTGACACACAAACTACAAGAAGACCTAGATTTCAAACATACTGTAAACGTAACAAACTACAACTTAATGTGTCAAAATGCTTTCATATTACATTTAGTCGTAAAAAAACATTGATAAACTCAGCTTACTTGTTGGAACAACAAAATATTACAAAAGTTAACAATACTAGGGATTTAGGACTCACACAAGATCATAAACTTTTGTATGATTTACATATTGAGGACATTATTAAAAAAGCATCAAAGGCTTTAGGCTTCATAATAAGAACATCAGGTGACTTTCGCTCAATGAAGCCAATCAAAGTACTATTTTTTTCGTATGTACGAAATGTGAAATCCTCACTTGTCACTTGGAGTTTGCGTTCCAAGTGTGAAATACTCAGTACACAATACAGTAGTTTACAATTCTCGTATTGAGAATATACATAAAAAGTTCCTCAGATGCCTCGACTATACTACTAGATTACACTTCCTATCCCTCCAGTACAGACGTGAAGTTAGTGATGTATGTTTACTAATGAACATTGCAAAGGGATTGGTGGACAGCACTGAACTTCTAGCTAAAGTTACCCTACGGACTAATCAAATAGGTTTACTTCTGGGACCCATATTTCATGAGCCTTTTGCATTCGTAAATTATCGGCGAAATATATTGATGTTGAGAAGTACAACAAGTTTCAATGATCTCTTAGGTAAAGTTGACATAGACTTGTTTTGCACCGGCACAACCACTGTTCTAAAATTATATAATAATTTATTTATCGACAATAACAACAGCAGTAACAGCGGCACCCATACTTAAAGACCTCAGCGGTTTTTTTTATACGACTTTTTTTTCATATCTTTCTAATATTGTTGTATTAATTATGTTTTTTACACTTAAGCTCTTTTTTTTAATGATCATTTAAATGTGGAGGCTTGTTAATAGCAATATTGTAACTAATGTATTTTTTATTTATAACATGTTATTAGTCTGTAAGCCTTCTTCAAAATAAAATAAATAAATAACGTAATGTCAACTGTTCATCTCCTTTTCTAAAATATCTCCTTTTCCATAATGAGCAGCGCCTAGATGCCAAACCTAATACTATTGCATTGATACCTGTCCCTTTCGTACCAGTTCTCCCTTACGATGCCACGGACGCATACAATAAACACGATACTTAAGTCAGTTTGCCTCGACATATCTAAGTACATGATTGTAAATATCCACAATATAAGAGTGGCTGACTAAAGAAGTATACGCGAGAAAATGAAAATTCTATAGGTAAATAAGACATTGTTACTGATAGTTTAATATTTAACTGAAATTAATTTTAAAACACATAATTGCAATTACAAATAATAAATTAATATTTAAATTATACAAACTAATTTAGTTTGTTAAGCCTATCACGATATAATTAACTACGGAGTATAAAAGAAGTTCACCTCAGAAACAAGTCGAGTCTGGAATAACAGAGCAACGTCTGTAGAAGTCACCAAAATGGATCCTAAGCTAATGTGCCTCTGTTTTATAATGATTGTGGTTGTAAGTTTACTTTAATTGTTTTTTTATAAACTTTGACAGCCAGACTTGCCTCAACAGTGGCTCCAACTGGTGAGCATAAAAACGGTAGCCCCCATTATGTCTGTACATTTAGTTAGAGGAACATGTTCGAGATATGGTGGACTGATTTCCGCACCAATGTACCTATACTCCAAGAGCTCAGAATCTCGCAGCGTTTGTCAGCGGAATAACGACTCCATAGAGCGACAGGTCATACAGGGAAAAGTGGAGGGAATCAGATCACGCGGCACCTTTGCCCTGATCTGACCAAGTACGATCCGCAATAGGAAGCCGCGTATCTGACTGCATCAGAGAGTCTGCTCACATGGAGTGATGGCGGAGGACCGTGTTTAACGCTATGTTTTCATCTGCCATCAATGCAGACCACTCTACGGAACCACTACAGCTCTGCCAAGAGCGAAACAACAGATAGAAGATTTACCTATTCGGCAAAACACCGGGTCAATTTTGATAACATTTGGATCATTTGGTAACGAATAACTGTAGTTCAATGATATTAATACATTCTTTCAGGTGTGTAAGGCACAGCCCATCGACGTAAAAGCGGTGGTACTGTCACCATCTCTGCACGGTGAATTTACTTCCGATGGAGGTCATAAAAGTAACGCTAACAAAAATGTATCGTTCGCTACTAGAAGAAAAGGACGTTTGATTGACGCTCCATGTAACGTTGATCCATGCCCTCCAGGTCAAAAGCTGAACGCCGATTGCGTTTGCAGAGAACCGTGGTACGTAGACCCAAATGAAAAAAGAGAAGATTAATAACTAGTCCATTCTCACTCATTTAAAGTTTATAAATAATAAATAAAATTGTACTTATTAATGTTGATAATTATTATTTATTTATGTTATTCAAAAAGTTGACGGTGGCAGTTAAGTATTAACTGCCACTACAACTGCTAACTAACATTTTTTTTGTGCTGGTAATTTCAAATTTATTTCATAAACAGTTTAGTGTATTCGTGTACCACTATAGAAGTACTTGTTGACACCTGTTAACATATTGACCACGTGATGTTATATAAAGCAATGTCTGGTTTTCTTGCCGGTTCTTTTTCCAGACCAAAACCTTTTACGAACCGATGGTAATTTCATTAGCTTTTGAACGAACCTTTATCTGTCTTGTATATATCTGTACAATATGGTGTAATAAAAGTTGTGAGACTAATCTGTAACCTTTTGTGTTATTTTTGCTCCTATTATGATTTTATTTAGGTAAATAATAAATAAATACAATAAGTACCTTGGGACGAATCACATACGGCGATAAAATGACGAACAGTTATTGCAAAAGAACTGTAAATTAATAAACTAACCAACCTAATTAAAAAACGGTGATAATGTTATTTAGTTTATTAAGATTGCTGTTTCATAAATAATAAAATAAATACTTTATTTGCACAAAAGTTTGGTACATCTGTGGTCTTTTAAACTATTTAGTTCTTACAACTTCAGTCAATAGTGACATGCAAATGTTATTTTGTTTATATAAGATACCTGCTGAATTTGTTTCATAATACCTTATGCATAATACGAAAAAAATAAAAATAAAAAATACATTATTTTTTAAATGAATTACACAATATGAATAATTTTACTAGATTACAGAATTAAATAATAAAATTACAAATTGGTAGGTCCATTTATCACATTTATGTCAAGAAATAAAAATTAATAAAAAACATGTTAAAGAGTTATAATTTTGTTACATTACATATCATTCAGAAAATCATTTATTGAATAGAATTATTTCATTAATAGAAATCGTTTCAGTTTCCTGATGAATATTTTAATTGGCAGGTCTTTTATCTCATTAGGGATTTTATTGTAAATGCGGACGCATGCGGGCACATGGCATAACAATTTTTCTGTAACAATGTGGTTTTGGGAACCCTAGTCAAAACAATTTTTGCTGGATCGCGAGTTCCCATTCCCTTTGGCATATCGGAGGGAAGGAAGATGACCCGCGCGACCGTGCGCTCTTGGCCTGACCTATAGTTTTATAAACACCTATCACTGGCCTAGTGGTTAGTGACCCTGACTGCTAATATATTATTATTATTTATTTATTTATAACCCCGATAAATATTATGCGAAGCGAATTTTACAAGAAACTCATGGTGAGCCCTTCATTAATTACGTAAGGGTCTCGAGGGAAACGAAAATCTCTACATCATCTGGGGGAGGGAGGGGGGTAAAACTCATTCTTACGTAATATTTTGTAGTAAGTAGAAATTTAATATTAAAAATCTATTTCCTTTTCGGATGCTGCACAGTTTTTTTCATTCTACAACGTTCACTTCGGTTTACTGTTTATTATTATACATATTGTTATTATTTATTATTTAGCGAAACACAGTAAAAATAAACAGTCACCCCCGCAAACAATTTTCACGCAAAACTAATATATAGCTACCTAAATAATAATAAATAATCTGTTCAATTTTAGATTTTTTGTAAAAAATAAAATGTAAAAATCTACTACTTCACGGCACCAACATCAAAAGGTTTATTTTTTATGATGTTTCTATATATTTTTTTATAATATTTTGTATATTGTATCTGGATAGAGGCCGGCATGTGATAAAGCCCGGAAGTCGCTGCGACCTAAAAGATCTATTGTGACGCTTCGAACGTGTTAGAAAATAGACGTAGAATCTGTAGATATTGTAGCGAGTTCTACGAATTTCTAACATAATATTATATTAAAGTAACTGCTACGACTACTATTTCAAAAACTACATTTATTATTAGTCAAGATATATAACTATTTAATATCTGGATATACAACCACTTCATCAGGATGTATATAAGTCAGTGACTTGATCATCTGTTAACTCAGAATGCTAACTAAATGTGATCTTAAACTTCTTATCAATACGCTTGGTTTTGAAAGGTAGTCTAACACAACCAGGGAGGTAAATAATACAAAGAAGTAAATGGTAATTATCATATATTCTCAAACTTGTTTGGTCTGGTTGTATCAAGGATTTAGGAACAGGTAGGTATACTAGTGTTGGTTCCAAGAGGATCTATTGACTAGGAAAAGAAGCCAACAAGAAACTAGCCCGTCTCATTTTAAATATTTGCCATACAACATTTCATACGTTGCAACTACATGACAATTAGGTATAATTACCTTTATACCATAAAGATACCTTGTAACATATTTTAATACACAAAAACACTAATAGTGCTGTATACAACACTACAATAGTACCACACAGCACTACAATAGTACCACGAGGTACTATAAGAAACTTAGTAATATACTCAGGACTATTATTACAACGTTCAACCATTTCACTGTAAAGCAGTTGATATGAATCACACAATACAATATTCATCAAATGTATGACGATAACAACTTTTATAACTTTTTTGAATCGTTATATCTCAGAAACGATGGCTCGTAAGAAAAAAAGTATTGATACATTTTTTATAGATAATTTTATGATCTACAATTTTTGGCTGAGGTACTTTTATGATAAAACTTACCGTTTTGCTGAAAATCGCGAAAAACTCATTTTTTTGACCTTTGACCTTGAATTAAATTTTTTCCTTACAGGGGAATGATGGGGAATTTCTAGACATTGTTTATAATTATATTTTGAACAATTTCACTCAAATTCAGCTTGTTGGGACTTTATGTAACCTTACTCTAATTTTTTGGTCTAAATTGACCGGACTATTACAGTCATTGAGTTATTGCCTAAAACTGCGTTTCTCAACAAAAGGGCGTAAGTGGCAAATCGGATTTTTTCATACGGCTACGACTCCGAAACTCTACACTGAGCATGGTCCGACATGCTTTCCTCCTTTTTTTTAGGGTTCCGTAGCCAAAATGGCAAAACGGAAACCCTTATAGTTTCGCCATGTCCGTCCGTCCGTCCGCACCTTTGTTCAGAGACTGTTAGTACTAGGAGGCTGTAAATTTGCATGGATACACATATTACTTACGCCGACAAAGTGAAAGAATAAAATCTTAAAAACCTTTTTTTTAGGGTACCTCCCATATAAGTAAAGTGAGGGTGTGATTTTTTTTTTCTCATCTACCCCATCATGTGGGGTACCATTAGATAGGCCTTTAAAAAACGTTTAGGGGTTGGTAAGACGATTATTAGATTTAGGGATCCGTTTGTAAAATATTAAGCTTTAAAGTGCAAATTTTTGTAAGAGACAAGTTTCCTAAATAGTTGATGTTGGGTATGTGAAAAAATTCACGGTAGAAGTACAGTATTATATAGTCAAATTAAAAGGAAAACTATCACAGCTAAGTAGACTTTGCAAGTTTACGAGTAACAGCTGATCAAATGAGAAGTAACAAAATTTTCGTACAAATTCCATTGAAAAATATTGTTAAGTAGATATTGAAACAAAAAAAATAGAAAACCCACTTCTTAAGCCACATTATTCAGGTGCATTGTGCCCGACATTCATTTGCCCGGTTTTTTTATTTAATTGTTTGCGTTTTGATTTGTGATTTATTACGGTTTATTATTTCATATTTTTTTATTATTATGTCGGTAAGATCGAAAAATATTATTCATATCTCATAAGTATGTAATGCGTGTCTAAATATTATTTCCAAAATACACGATTAACCAAAAAAAGGACTAGAGCATGTCGAAACATGCTCAGGGTAGGGATCCGCGACGGTTGACGTAAATAATCCGATTTGAATATTTGCACCAGCTGAAGAGCGTTATGTTCATGGCACTTACGCCCTTTTCTTGTATGGACATACAAGAAAAGGGCGTAAGTGCCATGAACATAACATAATGATAATGTCGAAAATAATTATTTTAGTTTAAAGTATTTATTAAGCGCTACCTTTATGATTTTTAATACAATTATTGCATATTTTAATAAATTGATTGGCAAAAAATGCCTATAAAATTTCTATTATTTTTTGGTCACACAGTTCAAAACATAAGGCGAGGGGACACAATTTATGTAACTTTTGGGGCAATTATTTCCAATAATATTAACTCACTCAAAAAAGTTTATTTGAAACCTTACATGTTTATAAAGGCCTGTCGAATGATGCCACACAGTGATTTTTGCTGTTTTTTTTTCAGCTTTTGTTAAATGTATGGAATGCCAAAAAAAAATTATTTCTATTATTTAGCTATCAAACTAAGTAGCGGCTACTACAAGACGCCTTTTCACCAAATTTTATCAATATATTCATTGTGTAGTCTTTGAGTAAAATGCCTGTGACATACGGACGGACGAACAGACTATTATACTATAAGCGTTCCGTTTTTGTCATTTTGGCTACGGAACCCTGAAAGTACCGAGCAAAGCTCGGTCATCCAGGTACTAAAATCTTAATAGGAGCAAAAATAACACAAAAGGTTACAGATTAGTCTCACAACTTTTATTGTACAGATGTATACAAGACAGATAACAATATGTACAGAAACATACAAAGGTTCATTCAAAAGCTAATGAAATTACCACCGGTTCGTAAAAAGATTTGGTCTGGAAAAAGAACCAGCAAGAAAACCAGACATTGCTTTATATAAAACCAATATGTTAACAGGTGTCAACAAGTACTTCTATAGTGGTACACGATTACACTAAACTGTTTATGAAATAAATTTGAACTTACTAGCACCAAATAAAATGGTATTCAAACAGTTAATACTTAACTGCCACCGTCAACTTTTTAAATAACAAGAATAAATGTTAATTATTAACATTAATAAGTACAATTGAATGAAATATTTATAAACTTTAAATGAGTGAGAATGGACTAGTTATTAATCTTCTCTTTTTTCATTTGGGTCTACGTACCACGGTTCTCTGCAAACGCAATCGGCGTTCAGCTTTTGACCTGGAGGGCATGGATCAACGTTACATGGAGCGTCAATCAAACGTCCTTTTCTTCTAGTAGCGAACGATACTTTTTTGTTTCTGTTAGCGTTACTTTTATGATCTCCATCGGAAGTAAATTCACCGTGCAAAGATGGTGACAGTACCACCGCTTCTACGTCGATGGGCTGTGCCTTACACACCTGAAAGAATGTATTAATATCATTGAACTACTGTTATTCGTTACCAAATGATCCAAATGTTATCAAAATTGACCCGGTGTTTTGCCGAATAGGTAAATCTTCTATCTGTTGTTTCACTCTTGGCAGAGCTGTAGTGGTTACGTAGAGTGGTCTGCATTGATGGCAGATGCAAACATAGCGTTGACGCAGACTCTCTGATGCAGTCAGATACGCGGCTTCCTATTGCGGATCGTACTTGGTCAGTTCAGGGCAAAGGTGCCCTGCCGCGTGATCTGATTCCCTCCACTTTTCCCTGTATAATATATGGGGGACTACCGTTACCTTACCATAATGGGGACTACCGTTTTTGTTCTCACCAGTTGGAGCCACTGTTGAGGCAAGTCTGGCTGTTAAAGTTTATAAAAAAACAATTCAAGTAAACTTACAACCACAATCATTATAAAACAGAGGCACATTAGCTTAGGATCCATTTTGGTGACTTCTACAGACGTTGCTCTGTTATTCCAGACTAGACTTGTTTCTGAGGTGAACTTCTTTTATACTTCGTATTTAATTACATCGTGATAGGCTTAACAAACTAAATTAGTTTGTATAATTTAAATATTAATTTATTATTTGTAATTGCAATTATGTGTTTTAAAATTAATTTCAGTTAAATATTAACCTATCAGTAACAATGTCTTATTTACCTATTGAATTTTCATTTTCTTGCGTATACTTCTTTAGTCAGCCACTGTCATATTAAGGATAGATACAATCATGTACTTAGATATGTCGAGGCAAACTGACTTAAGTATCGTGCTTATTGTATGCGTCCGGGGCATTGCAAGGGAGAACTGGTACGAAAGGGGCAGGTATCAATGCAATAGTATTAGGTTTGGCATCTAGGCGCTGTTCATTATGGAAAAGGAGATATTTTAGAAAAGGAGATGAACAGTTGACATTACGTTATTTATTTATTTTATTTTGAAGAAGGCCTACAGACTAATAACATGTTATATATAAAAAATACATTAGTTACAATATTGCTATTAACAAGCCTCCACATTTAAATGATCATTAAAAAAAAGAGCTTAAGTGTAAAAAACATAATTAAAACAAAAATATTAGAAAGATATGAAAAAAAGTCGTATTAAAAAAACCGCTGAGGTCTTTAAGTATGGGTGCCGCTGTTACTGCTGTTGTTATTGTCGATAAATAAATTAATATATAATTTTAGCACATTGGTTGTGCTGGTGCAAAACAAGTCTATGTCAACTTTACCTAAGAGATCATTGAAACTTATTGTACTTCTCAACATCAATATATTTCGCCGATAATTGACGAATGCAATAGGCTCATGAAATATGGGTCCCAGACGTAAACCTATTTGATTAGTCCGTAGGGTAACTTTAGCTAGAAGTTCAGTGCTGTCCACCAATCTCTTTGCAATGTTCATTAGTAAACATACATCATTAACTTCACGTCTGTACTGGAGGGATAAGAAGTGGTATTTAGTAGTATAGTCGAGGTAGATACCTCGACTATACTATACTAAAAAAAGTCCCTCAGATGAGGGACTTTTTTTGTATATTCTCAATACGAGAATTGTAAACTACTGTACTATGAATTTCACACTTGGAATGCATACTCAAGTGACTTGTGACATACGAACAAAACAGTACTTTGATTGGCTTCAATGAGCGGAAGTCACCTGATGTTCTTATTATGAGGCCTAAAGCCTTTGATGCTTTTTTAATAATGTCCTCAATATGTAAATCATACAAAAGTTTATGATCTTATGTGAGTCCTAAATCCTTAGTATTGTTAACTTTTGTAATATTTTGATGTTCCAACTAGTAAGCTGAGTTTATCAATGTTTTTTTACGACTAAATGTAATATGAAAGCATTTTGACACATTAAGTAGTAGTTTGTTACGTTTACAGTATGTTTGAAATCTAGGTCTTCTTGTAGTTTTTGTGTGTCAGAGATACTGTGAACTATTTTATGGAAAGTTCATAAAATAGTTCACAGCATTTTCGACACACATATCATCAACGTAAAGGAGTATATTTGAATACTGAAAACAAGATTAAATAACGGAAATGAATAAGGTGAACAGGAGTGGTCCCAAAATTGATCCTTGAGGGATGCCTGAAGGAATATTATACCAATGTGAAGAATAGCCTTGGAGTACCACTGCTTGCGTACGATTATCAATATATGAAACGGGCCATCTACATAAGTATACCAACAGATTGTAACTTCATTAACAGCAACCGGTGATCTATGCGGTCGAAACATTTGCTGTAGTCAGTAAACACTACATCTACCTGCATGTGCACCTGTTCCATGGCCTCTGTTATTTAATCGTGCGATAAAATCAGGTTTGTAGTGGTTGAACGATTGGTCATAAAGCCGTGTTGTTCCTCCCCAATGGTGCTTTTGAGTGTTGAATAGACTCCAGTGTACACCAGTCGCTCGAATACTTTAGACTTAAGACATATTTTTGAAATGGGGCGGTAGTTTTGCATGTTCGTCTTATCTCATTTTCGTACAAACGCGCTTTACCATATTTTAGGCACTATACCTACCTTCCGCTAATGACCTTCTAAAAAGGATACAGATCGAGTTAACTAGGCTTTCTGCCATATTTGCTATGAATATGGGTGGTATGAGATCGGGGCTACCTGACGGTAGCTAACGTCTGACTTACGGACAGACGATAGCTGACCCATGCGTCAAACTTGTGAGCCAGTCACCCCAAGTAGCACCCACTTGGGGTGACTGGTCAGCCTTGTCATTATCATCTTATGGGCTCATTGTTTTTTAAATTTTACATTAGTCGCTCATAAATATTTGTGTGATAAGTAGGTGGTTTTTCTTATAGTAATCGAATCGCATGTTGCCTTTACCCTCATCTGTAATTTTTGTAAGTCGATGCTCCCATACACACCATAGGCGGGTAATTCATTTAAAACTTGGTTATACTTTACGTACTATGGTTATTGCTTGCTTGAGTTTTATAGTGTAATGGTTGCAGCACCTTACTGGCATAACTGGGTCGTTATTCACTATCTTTTTTTCGTTTTCACGTCAAGCCCGCGTTTTTAACTGTCAAAATCTTGACATAAAGGTATATTTCTATATACCATTATGTCAAGCATGCATTTCTAAGCGCAGCTTTCCAGCTGCGCTTAGAAATGCATCGTGCATGCGCGCGGACATCTTTGAGCGCACCGCGCACGCGCCAATACGTGCTGGCTTCCCGCGAAATCGAAAAAAAAGCATAGTGAATAAGGACCCTGTATATATACAAATATATTGTGTTGTATTGTAGAAATTAGATATAATTCATCGAAAAGTTGGATCATGTTTATTAACGTGATTAAAATATATGTAAAATACACGCGACAAGGGGATTACTCCTCAGAACTGGAGATGCAATAGCCTGATGCAAAAGGGAGTTCTTGTAAACTCGGCTCGTATTGTTAGAAGATTTATTATAACTTTAATATTTCTACCAACTCTTTATTTTTTAAGCGACTTAAAAATAAATAGGTCCTTCGATTAAACAGAAGGTCCGATTCGAAAAGTTATTTTGTTGGTTGAAATGATATACTTCCAAAGTGGTCCTATATTCGTCAGCTATCTGAAGGTGGGATCCTGGAGAATTCGAATTTTAAAAACACACCTATCGGGATTTGGGTACCTATATCTTATTCTACGTGATTCGTACGTTTATTCTTGAAATTAACAATTTAGTGGAATGGAAAAAAATTAAAACCACAAATAAATGACCAAAAGAATTACTCATTATTACATATTTCATGGGTTACGATTTGATCACTTTGACATGGTTCGTCACAATCAATAGAGCTAATGGTCAAATACAAGAAGAACTCCTAAGTAATTAGTGATCCTGCAATGGGAAAAGCAATCTTATGGAAAAGGAGATGAGCAATTGACATTAGGCTATAGTAACTCAAAGAAATTAAAAACCAACGCACTCAATTAGTTATTTCACATTTATTTTAAATCAACATTTTTTGGTCAAAAATGATTTATAATCGAATTATTTCCAAAAATTTGGCTTTTTGGTTATTGATCTACTTCGCTACATCCTTATTGCATTGATAAGAAAAGAAAATTCTTAGATTAAGACTAATAAAATAGTGGTATTTATAATTTTTCAAAATGACAAAAGCGGATGTTACTCGTACCAAGTTATATAGTGTAATGTAAGGAAGTCGCAAGCCTCCCGATTATTAGTAGGTAACAAATCAGCCTGTATAAAGGGCTACTCTTTAGTGGAAGTACTCAACAGAGTAAGGAGGTCTTATGTTAATCTGCCGTGCTCCAGTAAATCCTAAAATCCCCTACTAAATAACATTATCACTGTTTTTTAATAAGGTTGGTTAGTTTATTAATTTGCAGTCCGTTTGCAATAACTATTCGTCATTTTATCGCTGTATGTGATTCGTCCCAAGGTACTATGTATTTATTTATTATTTACCTAAATTAAAATCTTAATAGGAGCAAAAATAACACAAGAGGTTAGAGCTGTCTCACAACTTTTATTACATCATATTGTACAGATATATTCAAGACAGATAAAGGTTCGTTCAAAAACTAATGAAATTACCACCGGTTCGTAAAAGGATTTGGTCTGGAAAAAGAACCAGCAAGAAAACCAGACATTGCTTTATATAACCTTTATTTAACAGGTGTCAACAAGTACTTCTATAGTGGTACACGATTACACTAAACTGTTTATGAAATAAATTTGAACTTTCTAGCACAAAAAAAAAAATGTTATTCAAACAGTTAATACTAAACTGCCACCGTCAACTTTTTGAATAACATTAATAAATAATAATTATTAACATTAATAAGTACAATTTAATGAAATATTTATAAACTTTAAATGAGTGAGAATGGACTAGTTATTAATCTTCTCTTTTTTCATTTGGGTCTACGTACCACGGTTCTCTGCAAACGCAATCGGCGTTCAGCTTTTGACCTGGAGGGCATGGATCAACGTTACATGGAGCGTCAATCAAACCTCCTTTTCTTCTAGTAGCGAACGATACTTTTTTGTTTCTGTTAGCGTTACTTTTATGATCTCCATCGGAAGTAAATTCACCGTGCAAAGATGGTGACAGTACCACCGCTTCTACGTCGATGGGCTGTGCCTTACACACCTGAAAGAATGTATTAATATCATTGAACTACTGTTATTCGTTACCAAATGATCCAAATGTTATCAAAATTGACCCGGTGTTTTGCCGAATAGGTAAATCTTCTATCTATTGTTTCACTCTTGGCAGAGCGGTATATAAACTCGAGCAAAAAATCCGCAAACATGAAATATAAGTTACGTTCTTTAAAAGAACAACTTGCACATATTTACTAAACTGTGTGTTTTATCATGTTTAGACAGCACGATTTTTAGGTACTAAATATGACAAATCATATTTTAAACTTTAACATCCAGATCTGCCCAACAGTGGCGCCAACTTGTGTGCACAAAACCAGTAGCCCACATTACTTCACTGTAGTTTTTTTCTTATAGACTGTAGTGATCAAAGTAGGAGGTTAGATCTTGACAATAATAAAAAAAAACAATTAAAGTATACTTACAACCACAATCATTATAAAACAGAGGCACATTAGCTTAGGATCCATTTTGATGACTTCTACAGACGTTGCTCTGTTATTCCAGACTCGGCTTGTTTCTGAGGTGAACTTCTTTTATACTCCGTATTTAATTACATCGTGATAGGCTTAACAAACTAAATTAGTTTGTATAATTTAAATATTAATTTATTATTCGTAATTGCAATTATGTGTTTTAAAATGAATTTCAGTTAAAATATTAACCTATCAGATTGTGACTGATCTCGTCTTATTTACCTACAGAATTTTCATTTTCGCGGGTATACTTCTTTAGTCAGCCACTCTCATATTATGGATATCTCATATCATGAACTTAGATATGTCGAGGCAAACTGACTTAAGTATCGTGTTTATTATATGCGTCCGGGGCATCGCAAGGGAGAACTGGTACGAAAGGGACAGGTATCAATGCAATAGTATTAGGTTTGGCATCTAGCGCGCTGCTCATTATGGAAAAGGAGATATTTTAGAAAAGGAGATGAACAGTTGACATTACGTTATTTATTTATTTTATTTTGAAGAAGGCTTACAGACTAATAACATGTTATAAATAAAAAATACATTAGTTACAATATTGCTATTAACAAGCCTCCACATTTAAATGATCATTAAAAAAAAATCTTATGTGTAAAAAACATAATTAAAACAAAAATATTAGAAAGATATGAAAAAAAAGTCGTATAAAAAAAACCGCTGAGGTCTTTAAGTATGGGTGCCGCTGTTACTGCTGTTGTTATTGTCGATAAATAAATTATTATATAATTTTAGTACAGTGGTTGTCCTGGTGCAAAACAAGTCTATGTCAACTTTACCTATGAGATCATTGAAACTTATTGTTCTTCTCAACATCAATATATTTCGCCGATAATTTACGAATGCAAAAGGCTCATGAAATATGGGCCGCAGACGTAAACCTATTTAATTAGTCCGTAGGGTAACTTTAGCTAGAAGTTCAGTGCTGTCCACCAATCCCTTTGCAATGTTCATTAGTAAACATACATCACTAACTTCACGTCTGTACTGGAGGGATAGGAAGTGTAATCTAGTAGTATAGTCGAGGTATCTGAGGAACTTTTTATGTATATTTTCAATACGAGAATTGTCAATACGAGAATTGTAAACTTCGTACTGAGGATTTCACATGTCTGACATACGAACAAAATAGTACTTTGTTGGCTTCATTGAGCGAAAGTCACCTGATGTTCTTATTATGAAGCCTAAAGCCTTTGATGCTTTTATTTGTCCTCAATATGTAAATCATACAAAAGTTTATGATCTTGTGTAAGTCCTAAATCCCCAGTATTGTTAACTTTTGTAATATTTTGATGTTCCAACAAATAAGCTGAGTTTATCAATGTTTTTTTACGACTAAATGTAATATGAAAGCATTTTGACACATTAAGTTGTAGTTTGTTACGTTTACTGTATGTTTGAAATCTAGGTCTTCTTGTAGTTTTTGTGTGTCAGAGATACTGTGAATTATTTTATGGAAAATTCATAAAATAGTTCACAGCATTTCTGACACACATATCATCAGCGTAAAGGAGTATATATGAATACTGAAAACAAGATTTAATAACGGAAATGAATAG
Organism: Herminia tarsipennalis; assembly: GCA_945859575.2. Lineage (NCBI taxonomy): Eukaryota > Metazoa > Arthropoda > Insecta > Lepidoptera > Erebidae > Herminia > Herminia tarsipennalis. Next base: position 18,143,786 of record OX243840.2, read on the forward strand.
GGTGAACAGGAGTGGTCCCAAAATTGATCCTTGAGGGATGCCTTGGAAGTACCACTGCTTGCGTACGATTATCAATATATGAAACGGGCCATCTATATAAGTATATCAACAGATTGTAACTTCATTAACAGCAACCGGTGATCTATGTGGTCGAAACATTTACTGTAGTCAGTAAACACTACATCTACCTGCGTGTGCACCTGTTCCATGGCCTCTGTTATATAATCGTGCGATAAAATCAGGTTTGTAGTGGTTGAACGATTGGTCATAAAGCCGTGTTGTTCCTCCCCAATGGTGCTTTTGAGTGCTGAATAGACTCCCGTATACACCAGTCGCTCGAATACTTTAGACTTTAGACATATTTTTTGAAATGGGGCGGTAGTTTTGAATGTTCGTCTTATCTCATTTTTGTATATTGGTGACACAAACGCGTTTTACCATATTTTAGGCACTATACCTTCCGCTAATGACCTTCTAAAAAGGATACAGATCGGGTTAACTAGGCTTTCTGCCATATTTGCTATGAATATGGGTGGTATGAGATCGGGGCTACGTGACGGTAGCTATCGTCTGACTTACGGACAGTCGACTTGTGAACCAGTCAACCCAAGTAGCACCCACTTGGGGTGACTGGTCAGCCTTGTCATTACCATCTAATGGGCTTATTTTTTTTTAATATGTACATTAGTGGTTCATAAATATTTGTGTGATAAGTAGATGGTTTTTCTTATAGTAATCGAATCGCATGTTGCCTTTACCCTCATCTGTAATTTTTGTAAGTCGATGCTCCCATACACACTATAGGCGGGTAATTCATTTCAAACTTGATTATACTTTACGCACTATGGTTATTGCTTGCTTGAGTTTTATGGTGCAATGGTTGCAGCACCTTACTGGCTAAACCGAATTACAAGGGGATTACTCCTGAAAACTGGAGATGCAATAGCCTGATGCAGGAGGGAGTTCTTGTAAACTCGGCCCATATTGTTAGAAGATTCCTGCCTCTGTAGCTCAAAATATTTATGCACCTAGTATATTATGCTGTTAAACATTACAAGTAGGTATACTAAAAAAATGTATAAAAAAAATATTATTTATTTCAGTAAAAAACAATAAAGAATTATTATAACTATAATATTTCTCTCAACTCTATGTTTGAATCTATGAAATAAATAAAATAAAATCAACTCTATGAAACGGACTTGTTGTTTAAACGAACGGCCTGTTTCTTTTTAAATCGCTTAATTTAAAAAGAAACAGGCCGTTCGTTTAAACAACAAGTCCGTTTCGGAAAGTTCTTTTGTTGGAAAGTTTGTTGTTTTTGTGTATCTGAAGGTGGGATTTTGGAGAATTCGAATTTTAAAGACACACCTATCGTGATTTGGGTACCTATATCTTATAGTGATTCGTACGTTTACTCTTGAAATTAACAATTTAGTGAAATGGAAACAATTATTTTAAATCAGTATTTTTTGTCAAAAATGATTTTTAATCGAATTATTTCCAAAAAATTGGCATTTGGTTATTAATCTACTTCGCTGCACCCTTATTGCATTGATAAGAGAAGAAAATTCTTAGATTAAGAGTAATAAAACAGTGGTATTTATAATTTTTCAAAATGACAAAAGCGGATGTTACCAAATTATATGTAAGTATATTACAAATCAGCCTGTATAAAGAGCTACTCTTTAGTGGAAGTGCAGAACAGGGTAAGGAGGTCTTATGTTAATCTGCCGTGCTCCAGTAAATCCTAAAATCCCCTACTAAATAACATGATCATCGTTTTTTAATTAGGTTGGTAGGTGTATTAATTTACAGTCCGTTTGCAATAACTGTTCGTCTGTAATAATTTTATCGCCGTATATGATTCGTCCCAAGGTACTATGTATTTATTTATTATTTATCTTAACAAAATCTTAATAGGAGCAAAAATAACACAAGAGGTTAGAGCTGTCTCACAACTTTTATTACATCATATTGTACAGATATATACAAGACAGATAAAGGTTCGTTCAAAAGCTAATGAAATTACCACCGGTTCGTAAAATGGTTTGGTCTGGAAAAAGAACCGGCAAGAAAACCAGACATTGCTTTATATAACATCACGTGGTCCAATATGTTAACAGGTGTCAACAAGTACTTCTATAGTGGTACACGATTACACTAAACTGTTTATGAATTAAATATGAACTTACTAGCACAAAAAAATGTTATTCAAACAGTTAATACTTAACTGCCACCGTCAACTTTTTGAATAACAAGAATAAATAATAATTATTAACATTAATAAGTACAATTTAATGAAATATTTATAAACTTTAAATGAGTGAGAATGGACTAGTTATTAATCTTCTCTTTTTTCATTTGGGTCTACGTACCACGGTTCTCTGCAAACGCAATCGGCGTTCAGCTTTTGACCTGGAGGGCATGGATCAACGTTACATGGAGCGTCAATCAAACCTCCTTTTCTTCTAGTAGCGAACGATACTTTTTTGTTTCTGTTAGCGTTACTTTTAAGACCTCCATCGGAAGTAAATTCACCGTGCAGAGATGGTGACAGTACCACCGCTTTTACGTCGATGGGCTGTGCCTTACACACCTGAAATAATGTATTAATATCATTGAACTACTGTTTTTCGTTACCAAATGATCCAAATGTTATCAAAATTGGCCCGGTGTTTTGCCGAATAGGTAAATCTTTTATCTGTTGTTTCACTCTTGACAGAGCTGTAGTGGTTACGTAGAGTGGTCTGCATTGATGGCATATGCAAACATAGCGTTCCACACGGTCCTCCGCCATCACTCCATGTTAGCAGGCTCTCTGATGCAGTCAGATACGCGGCTTCCTATTGCGGATCGTACTTGGTCAGTTCAGGGCAAAGGTGCCCTGCCGCGTGGTCTGATTCCCTCCACTTTTCCCTGTATGACCAGTCGCTCTATGGAGTCGTTATTCCGCTGACAAACGCTGCAAGATTCTGAGCTCCTGGAGTATAGGTACATTGGTGCGGAAATCAGTCCACCATATCCCGAACATATTCCTCTAACTAAATGTACAGACATAATGGGGGCTACCGTCATTGTAGTTTTTTTTCTTAAAGACTGTAGTGACCAAAGTAGGAGGATAGATATTGGCAATAATAATAAAAAAACAATTAAAGTTTACTTACTACCACAACCATTATAAAGCAGAGGCACATTAGCTTAGGATCCATTTTGATGACTTCTACAGACGTTGCTCTGTTATACTATTACTCCAGACTCGACTTATTTATGAGGTGATTTTTTTTTATACTCCGTATTTAATTACATCGTGATAGGCTTAGCAAACTAAATTAGTTTTTATAATTTAAATATTAATTTATTATTCGTAATTGCAATTAGGTGTTTTAAAATTAATTTCAGTTAAATATTAACCTATCAGTCACAATGTCTTATTTACCTATTGAATTTTCATTTTCGCGCGTTTACTTCTTTAGTCAGCCACGCTCATATTGTGGATATCTACAATTAATATCGAGGCAAACTGACTTAACTATTGCGGGCGGCCCAGGCCCATGTTTATAACTGTACGAACGTGAGAACTGATACGAAAGGGACAAGTATCAATGCAATAGTATTAGGTTTGGCATCTAGCGTGCTGCGTGGTTATTACTACGATACGAGGGCTCATTACGGAAAAGGAGACGAGCTAAGACTAACCCACTAAAAAGTGAGAAATAAAACTATTTCATTCGGAAACAATGTTACTGACATCATGTATAAATACAAGGTATCTACTAAAGTAAAATCATGTAGAAAATAGTAAGCACTTTAAAGGAAATCCCAATACACACAACTGAAAAGTTACATTGTATTTACTTTTAAAATCGGTAACATTTTTTTTACAATAAGAAAATGTTAGAAAATGATTTGTTGTTAAACTAAAACTCACAGTTTGACGTAAATCAATTTTTTTTTTCATTTTTAAAAACAACAGAATAGGTTCTCAAATCAATTTACTGAGTTTTTCGATTTTAATAATTTTAATACAATAATTTTGCATTCTTAGAAATATAGAAAATAAAGAGGTTGTTGTATTTGAGGTTTAGTAACATATTCCTGGTTAGATAGTTCGATTCCGGCCCGGGTTTGGCATACGAAAGTCTCGGGTTCGATTACTGGGACTGGACTTAAATTTTTCTATATAACATATTATTTTTATATACAAGATGATGCGTTTGAGAGATATGGCTACATAAATAGACGTATCTATAGTACTTTGAGGTATTGTGGTACTATTGTAATATTGTTTATAATATTATAGTACTCGTATTACTGTTTGTCTGTATAGACTGTGGGAGGACACAATTTTTGCAATTTTCTTTCAATGTGTAATAAAAGTTTATTAGAAACCCACGTTTTTAAAAGACCTGTCGAATGATCGCACACGCTAAAGTTTGCTAAAAAAAATGTTACAGCTTCTGTTACATGTATGGAACGCCCCCCCTAAAAATATTAATGTTTATTATTTAGCTATCAAATTCGTTTGATAGCTAAATAATAAACATTAATATATTAGCGTCTACTACAAGACCAAATTTAATCGACAGACAGACAGACAGACAGACAGACGGACATGACGAAACTATAAGGATTCCGTTTTTGCCATTTTGGCTACGGAACCCTAAAAAGGGAAAAAAAATATCTGGACTCAACCCGGGGTCTTCTGGTTTCGGGACCGCCCGATATGCCATGAACATACGCTCTTCTGCTGGTGCAATTATTCAAATCGGATTTTTTCGTACGTACGTACGCAACGGTTGCGGAACCTTACACTGATCTTTTTTTGGTAAATCGTGTTTTTTTGGAAATTATGTTTAGATTATTAAATGATGTCATTTGATAATCTAAACGTAATTGATGAAATTTGAATAATATTTTTCGATAAAAATATGAAATAATAAAGCACAAATCAAAAAACAAAAAAATCCAAAGTTAAAAAAAGGGAAAAAAGTATAAAATAAAAAAGCTTATATATTTCATTCGGATTCGAACCGGGATCATCTGCTTTGTGGATCGCTCGTTTCCCACCTAAGTTATTAAAACAATGGAAATCGCGGCGAAATTTACCTTCGTATTCTAATGATATTGTAGCAGTTTTTCATTGCCTGAAAATACAGATAGAACGACGTTTTTTAAAAATGAAATCTAGCTAGATCGATTTTTCGCCCCCGAAACCCCCTGCATACTAAATTTTAAGAAAATCGCTGGGGCCGTTGCCGAAATTCAGATTATATATAAATATATATATATATATATATATATATATATATACAAGAATTGCTCGTTTAAAGATATAAGATTTAGGTAAATCACACTAATATTATAAAGGCGAAAGTTTGTGAGTATGTGAGTGTGTATGTTTGTTACTTCTTCACGCCTAAACGGCTGGAGCTATTTTAATAAAATTTGGTATGGAATTTGCTGACACCCTGGATTAACACATAGGCTAATAATCTGCGGGTAACACCGCGGGGCTCAGCTAGTAATAAATAAATACATAGTACCTTGGGACGAATCACATACGACGATAAAATGACGAACAGTTATTGCAAATGGACTGTAAAATAATAAACTAACCAACCTAATTAAAAAACGGTGATAACGTTATTTAGTAGGGGATTTTAGGATTTACTGGAGCACGGCAGATTAACATAAGACCTCCCACCCTGTTGAGTACTTCCACTAAAGATTAGCCCTTTATACAGGATAATTTGTTATATACTTACTAATAACCTCCCGATTGCGACTTCCTTACATTACACCAAATAACATTGTAACATCCGGTTTGTCATTTTGTAAAATTATAAATACCACATTTTTATTACTCCTAATCTAAGAATTTTCTTTTCTTATCAATTCATTATGGATGTAGCGAAGTAGATCAATTACCAAAAAGCAAAATTTTAATTCGATTAAAAATCATATTTGATAAAAAAATCTGATTGAAATAAATGTAAAATAACTAATTGAGTGCCTTGGTTTTTAATTTCTTTAAGTTACTATAGCCTAATGACAATTGCTCATCTTCTTTTCCTTAAGATTGCTTTTCCCGTTGCAGCATCGCTAATTACTTAGGAGTTCTTCTTGTATTTGACCATTAGCTCCATTGATTGTGACGAACCATGTCAAAGTAATCGAATCGTAACCCGTGAAATATTTATTATTGAGTAGTTCCGTTGGTCATTTATTTGTGGTTTTAATTTTTTCCATTTCACAAAATTGTTTTCAAGAGTAAACGTACGAATCACTATAAGATATAGGTACCCAAATCCCGATAGGTGTGTCTTTAAAATTCGAATTCTCCAGGATCCCATCTTCAGATACCTGACGAATATGGGACCACTTTGAAAGTATATAATTTCAACCAACAAAAGAACTTTCCGAATCGGACCTGCTAAGCTGCTGTTTAAACGAACGACCTCTTTCTTTTTACGTCGCTTAAAACATAGAGTTGAGAGAAATATTATAGTTACAATAATACAATAAAACGGTAGCCTAATGGCTAAGGCATCGGTCTCGCAATCGTGAGGTCGCGGGTTCGAATCCTACCCATTATACTACCGACGTGAACCCACTCCTAACACAAGCCTTTGAGCTTAGCTGGAAGGGTTAACAGGATTGCTAGTAATGTGGAACTCAATCCCACATTACTAGTTAACTTTAAAAAAAAAAATCCTTATTACAGAAATAAATTACTATTCTCTTTATAATTTTTTTTATACCTACTTGTAATGTTTAACAGCATACTAAACTAGGTGCATAAGTATTTTGAGCTTCAGAGGCAGAAATCTTCTAACAATACGGGCCGAGTTTACAAGAACTTCCTTTTGAATCAGGCTATTGCATCTCCAGTTCTGAGGAGTAATCCCCTTGTTGCATGTATTTTACAAATATTCTAATCACGTAAATAAACATCATCCAACTTTTCGATGTCTAATTTTAATCTGGATTTCGTGGTCTCCCATTCTTATAAAATCCAGAATTGTAATCATTGGAAAATATACAAAATCATAAAAACGCTCTACTGTGTCCTTTACTTTGGTATAAGTTATTTTTATGGAGAAACTTCTACTAAAATAAGTTTAACAAAGTAAATCAAATCAAATCTCTCACATAGGTTACAATTAGTTGTTAATATACAGTGTAGGTTTCGCTATGCCCGTGCCATACATCAGGCGTACAAATTTATTATTTCGGTACATAACATCATTAATCAATTCGAACATAAATATAGTAATAATAATATCTATAAGGTCAACAATTATTAGAAAGTTCATAGTTTTAATTAAACAATAAAATGTCATAAATATTACCTAATAACAGCCATGTCACACATCTCAAATCATTAACTCTAATACGGAATAGTACGGTTTACCTAATAAAATAAGTTTTAATGTTTTTTTAAATTAGTCAATATTTATTTACGAGTATTTAAAACTTTATGCACAAAGTTGTACAAAGGTGGACTTAATGCTAAAAGCATTCTCTGCCAATCTACCTTAGGGTGATGTAGAAATGGAATGTGTAGGTGCAGTAACCTAATTGTAAAATAAGAACTTATGATGTCTTTTACTAAATGGGGCCACTTATTATAAATTTTCGGGGCCATACTGATGACGCTGTTACTAGATAGCGCAGTGCGGGAGCTGGGTATTCGCAGTTTATGTGGATACCTCCTATTATTACAGTTTTCGTAATTATTAATATTACTTTTGACAAAGACGGCACACTCATAAATATAAAGACTAGGCGCGGTAAGTATTCTGAGTTCCTTGTAGTGTTTACAACTGTCAGTCTGTTGTAAGTTGCACATACACATCTTTTATGTTACGTTCGCGATGTCAACAATTGAAGTCAACCGCATTTTATATTTGTGTTCAATTTTCTTACATTTTTATATAATTAGGGCGAGTTTTGGACGCCTCCTCATATAGATTTCTAGTGCAACTCAGTGTGTTCTCAATTTGTGAATTAAACAAGAGTGTATGCGTACACGTGCCGAAAAGTAGTGCATGTATACCAAAATACTGAAAAGACGTTGGGCTCCCACTTACTCAAGTGGGAGCCCAACGTCTTTTCAGTGTTTTTTGGGCTGGAAACCATATGGGATAGGTGGTTCTAATCGTATACTTTTCTGAACCTACGTACGATATATTCGTTTTTATTTTTGAAGCCATTAATGTTATTTATAGAAAAAAATATTATTCTCTGCTCGCTTGTGTTAATAACATTTACAATTATGCAATTAAAATATTACCACGAATATTGTATTGCCTTAAAATTGTTTTCGGGTTTATATTGCATTGCAAATTTTTAGCATTACATGTATCATGAATTAACACAAATGTAGTATTTTACTTTCTAAGGGAATACATAAAATTTAATTTAAAGAAATGGGTGCCTGACACTTTAGATGAACGACTAGATATAAGAAACTTTCTGGCAGTGTCTCCGGATTGAGAGTAATTTCCCCCAGAATGTTTGTGGAAATTGGGAAAATCTTAGTAGACTTCACAGTCTTCACAATTTATTAATTTATGGTATAGGTTTCCAAAATAGTGTCGTTTTTTAGTAGTTTGTGTCTAGGATAAGGAAATGGGGAATGCTTGCTAGCAAACCGCGAATCAGAGAATTCATAAAAGTAGCCATGTTTAGATGTAGTAGTCATGAACCAATAAGTTGTGTTAATCCATCCTGTAAAGATTTAGTAAGCAAGAACAAAAAAAAAAAAAAATCATAAACATGAAATTGTTTTTCGCGCCCAATCCCGGTCACGGTAGAGTACTCGGATCGGTTAACTTAATTATCGAGTAAACTCGGTACTTGGTTACTCGGTAAAAGTGGTACTCGGCGCATCTCTAAATTGCTGTGTTGCTATGCGTTATTTGCTTGTCTTATTGCTATTTTTTTTTTAATTGATTCGTAACATTTTCATGCAATTAGTAATAATAAATAATATTAATCACGGTCCAATAATTTAATTTGCTACGCCTATTACGATGTAATTATAAGCAGTGAGTATAAGAACTTCACCTTAGAAACACGTCTGGTTTTGAGTAATATAGAAAAATCTGCAACAGTCGTCAAAATGGATCATAAGCTAATGTGCCTTTGTTTTATAATGGCTGTGGTTGTACGTATACTTTAAAATATATATTTAGTTATTATTGAATATCTAACGAAGAATAAATACCTAGTAACCAATATAAGCCCTTTGGTTTTTACGACTAAACTACTTCGGCAATATTAATAATCTTCTATGAATAGATATTTATAAGGCAACCATAACTGACTGATCTATCAACACACAGGTTAAACAACTGAACGGATTGCGCTGGAATTTGGCACGTAGAAGTTATTATGACGTAGGCATCCGCTAAGAAAGTATTTTCCATAATTCCTTCCCTAAACAAGAGTTTATCCTTACAAACTTTGGAGCCCTATTTCATCCCCTTAGGGAAATAATTTTGTAGAATACTTTGTTAGTGAATGCTTACATCATAATACTACTACGTGCAGGCAGAGCTGCTGAAAGCTAGTTTTCATATAGGTACCAGCTGTTACAGGCGACTTCATTTGTGTGATAAAAAATAGTCTAAATGTATGTATTTATATCGCCGCTCAACCGCTTAGCCATGATTAAGTAACAAAAATCTTTACATCTAAATTCCAAATTGCATTATTATATTAAATTAATATATTTTTCAGGTGTATAAGGCACAGCCCATCGCCGCGAAAGCTTCACCATCTCTGTTCCCTAAATTGACTCCTAATGAAAATAATCCTGGTGTTTATAGAAAGTCTGATGGATTAGGGTCAGTATCAATAACTAGACATGTTGCTAATGATGGCTCAATATCAGTATCTGCAGATAGCGTTGCGGAAAATGGAGCCGACGCAATAGCAGTAGCTGATGTTCGCTGCAATGGTGGAAATTGCAGAGAATTCTTATATTCAGACGTATATTATAATTAAGTATGTTAGTGGCGTTATAATATGTATACATCAAATATAATATCCATTTGTATAATCAAATCTTGTATATCCATATGATTGTATGAAGCGATGTCTGGTTTTCTTGCCGGTTCTTTTTCCAGACAAGGCTCATTTATGAACCGGTGGTAATTTAATTAATCTATAAAAGCAACCGCCATTATGATATGTAACTTACACAACCTAAAATAATAAATGTTATATATTATTGAATTTTTTTTATACCTCGGCGTGTTCGCTTTTAGGAAGTTATTTATAAATTTTCTTTTTTTAATTGACACCTATTGTGGAGGCCAATGTGTTACGTCCCTTCAACACTAAGAAAGGTTCCTCCAAACTGGCGAGGTGATCATGCCTGACGAGCCGCGACGCAACCGTAGGAGGAACTTATCTAGGAGCTAGAGCTCACAAATATCAGCTATACAACAGGTAAATAAATTCCTATCCGACCTAACAATGCTAAAATTGTAGAAAAAAATATATATTTTTCAAAACAATTTTCACGGTACCTAACCGATTTCGTCAAAATGTGTAAATTTGCAAAATTGTTTATCAACCTTGTTTATCTAAGGGCTCTTTACAATCAAAACAATATTTTCCGCCTCCGCATGTTTGTTCATGTCCCATATGACATCTCCTAAAAAAAATGGTGCTTTTATTCATCATAAAATTATTAAAAAATGAGAAGAGAAAAAGATAAATTTATTCGAATGGTAACATGATACTCGTACCTAACAACACATTAATGGATCGGACAGGGATTAAATATACAGTTATATGTATCATTATATGTGGGTACCGCTACATCACTCTTCTCCGAGACCAGAGAATGATTGTGTTGATGAGTAAGCTGTCGTCGCTCATTTTTAACCGACTTTAAAAAAAAGAGAAGGTTCTCAATTTGTCCCAATATTTGTTTTTTTTTATTATTTTCATCATGTCGGGCTCTGATAATGGGATTCTGGGGAAAACAAGGGAAATCTTCAAATATTGTAGAGCAAAATAGCGTCGTTGACAATAATGAGTAAAAGCCATCGTAAATTCGAGTATTTTTTCATTAATTATGATGAAATATTTTCTGAACCCCGGGCAATCAATGTAATTTGAATAACTATGTTATTCAAATTACATTGATTGCCCGGGTTAGGTTAGGTTAGGTTAGTTTTGAATTTTAACAAATTCCGGTGGCCCGTTCGCGAAGGTGGCGGGCGATACACGGTGGGTTTTTTAGTGGGTGCAAACCCCACACTACTTCCACCGTCTTCCTCGGACGGTGGGGGTGTTCGATAGGATTTTTTCCCGCCACATCAAAAAAAAAAGGTTAGTTTTGAATTTGGTAGTTAAAATCTATCCATAAAAAAAAGCAATTCATAGGTACTGTAACAGACAATCCAGTAAAGCGACATAAATCTAATATTTTGGGCCCACTCACACAACGCTATGTATGTTGCTTAAGTACGAGAGTAACTATGATACCAAGTGTTAGATACGGGACAACTTGAAACCGATTGAGTGCTGAACCAAAGAAATCGAATAAATTTAAAATCGAAAATGGATTCTAATATCAAAATATACAAGATTTAGTAATTTTTATTACAATTAAAATTATTTTATTTATTTATTTATCTATTTATTTAAAACTTTATGCACAAAGTTGTACAAAGGTCGACTTAATGCTAAAAGCATTCTCTGCCAGTCTACCTTAGGGTGATGTAGAAATGGAATGTGTGAAAGGTGCAGTAACCTAATTGTAAAATAAGAACTTCCTTATTATTCTTACATAATACACAAATAAAACAATATAGCTATACAATACTATACATACTTACAAAAATACATATATACCTACATACATAACTATACAATAGTATACATACTTACAGCAATACATACATACATACATAAATAAATACATAGATACAGACTAATATACATATATAAAATTATCATCGTTATGTCTAATAGATTAATGACCGGTAGGTACGTAGATAAAATTACATTACCCACACACACAGTTGTACATTAAATTGTTATATTTTTGAATATTTTCCCTCTGCTGATATCAGTATCAGCAGTCAGGCCTCAAATTAAAAAAAATGTTACGGTTTTAGTAAGAATAATAATTAAAATTAGCTGACCACTAATCTAATTACATGGATGGATTTAAAACGTCTATTAAAATTATGAATAGGTGACTGCTATAAAAATGGTTTATTTAAAGAAACTGTGACAATGATTTTACGTAAATGTCAGAATGGTAGATTGTAGGGTAACTTGCTACATCTGTGTAACAATTATATCGGTAAGTTATATTGATAATGATTGTTTTTACCTAATCATGATAAAATAAAGAAGTAATTCTATTCATCTCTAAATAAATAGATCTATAGAATAATAAATAGCTCAATCCTGGGATATCCAACTTGATTGACAACATTTTAGATGGATGGTGATAAGATCAATCAGGTAGGTAGATACGATTAATTTAATGGTTGCGACTAGTGAACTACTAGTACTAATTTTGAAGCGGGCGGTAGCGTAATGGCTAAGGCATTGGACTCACAATCGTGAAGTTGCAGGTTCGAATCCTATCCATTATAACAACGACATGAACCCACTCCTGTCACAAGCCATTAAGCTTAGCTGGAGGAGTTAACAGGATTGATAGTAATGTGGGACCCACAATCCCACATTGCTAGTTATCTTTCATACTAAAAATTGCACCAGCAGAAGAGCGATGTTCATGCACTTATGCCATTTTGTTGAGAAACACAGTTTTTGGGCAATAACTCAATGACTGTGTATCCTATCATGTCCAAAATTTTGTTTTTTTTTCAATTTTTTTCGTAATACGGTTCAAAAGATAAGGGGAGACACAATTTATGCAACTTTTAGAGCGATCTTTTCAAAAATATTCACTTAATCAAATGAGTTTATTAGAAAGCTTAAATAGTTTTTTAACCTTGAAACTTTTTTTTTTTTTTTTTTTTTTTTTTTTTTAACTTAAAATAACTGTCGAATAATGTCCCACAAGTTGATCTTTGCTCAAAAAATTTTCAGCTTCTGTTACATGTATGGAGTGCCCGAAATAATTTTAGTTTAAAGTATTTATTGAGCGCTACTTTTGTGATTTTTTTTAATATTTTTTTGTCACACGGTTCAAAAGTTACGGGGCACAATTTATAGAACTTTCGGATCGATTATTTTCAAGAATATTCACTCAATCAAAAAAGTATATTAGGAAGCTTATTGTTTTTAAAAGACCTGTCGAAATAGGTGCCACACGATGATGTTAGCCGCAGTACTCCCTTTAAAAACATTTATTTTTATTATTTAGCTATTCAACTAAGAGCGGCAACCAGAAGACGCCTTTTCACCAAATTTCAAATCTCTGAGTAAAATGTCTGTGACATACGGACGGACAGACTGACAGACACACGGACATGACGAAACTATAAGGGTTCCGTTGTCCCATTTTGGCTATGGAACCCTAACAAGCATGGGTATACCCAGGCTCTATTTTCAAAGAGTTTTAGGTGGTACTATTGACTAAACACCGGCCAAATGTGTGCTTAACCCTCAATTTTTACCCGACTGTAAGGAAGGGTTATAATTATTATTTTCGGGCGTATCTTGTATGTATGTATATATGTATGTATTATGTATGTATGTATGTATCACTAAACGGATTTATACAATTCAAACGTCGTTAGATTCGTCTTGACCGCCCAAGTATTCTCAGATAAGTGACGTTTGAAAAAAACAAACATGGCGACAGTGAGATGTCAAAATAAAGAGGTGTGAAAAAAAAGTTGTTTCGAATAATGCAATATGTATCAAATTAAAGGGCTCATCTTAAGCATTTCAAAATGTTATAACATGACAACGACTGTACTACTAAAAAAGTTAATTAGCAATAGGTTAGCAACCATTCTTTTTTCAATTTTCAATACTTAACAATAGCTGTGATAAAAGTTAGTTGTTACATCCTACAACCACTCAAAAGTGTTAAATAAAAAATAAATTTAAAAAATAAAAAAGCCCTCCTGTACAAAAGTGTCGGAGTCGAAAAAGTCGGAGGCACTTTACTAAGTTCATCGAGATTCATGAATGCCTCCGACTGCATGAAATTATATATTTCTGTAGGAATCTTGTTTCCATATTTTTCGTGCAGGCGGGATTTTTTATATTTATTTTATACTAGCTGTGCCCCACGGTGTTACCCGCGGTTTATTAGCCTATGTGTTAATCCAGGGTGTCAGCTAACTCCATACCAAATTATATTAAAATCGCTCCAGCCGTTTAGACGTGAAGAAGTTACAAACATACACACTCACATACTCACAAACTTTCGCATTTATAATATTAGTGTGATAATTAAGTTTGGACTCGTTTACTCGGGCAATTACGGTTAAACTATAACTAAACACAAGGAAACTTTTTTATATATAAAAAATTAAATCCAATTGTTTCTTCGAGACTAGAAACTTATCCACATTTTTTTTCAGATATGTGTGTTGAAGTCACAACTTGTTGACGCACAGGGGACCACACTGTCCACATCACTCAACCTTATTTTACCTTCCCACATCACACCTACGCCTATAAACGAAACTACCAACAGTGCCACGAAACAGGATACTACCATCACTTTCACTGAAAGTCCACAATGGATGAATATAAACCAGCGCCTAACGGCAAATATAAAAGAAAAACACTCAAACGAAAAAGAAAATGATACAAAAAACCACATCAACCTTTTAATATTTGGCGTTCCACGTAAAATTTTATAAGTAAAATTGAAAATATGGGTAATTTATTAAAATCGCAGAGGACAAATTCGCAGATATTAAACAAGTTTTTTGTTTCTTTCTTTATTAAAAGCCAGCTCCCGCAATAACAACCCCCTCTACGGGCTGTGGTCTACGAACATTTGGTATGGAACGGCACAAAGTATAACTAAACTCGAAAAGGGTAATTGACTGAAGTCAAATCAGTATCTTTTTAGGAAACGTCAAGAACGACCCGCTTCGTATAAATTTGTATGGAATGCTAGGATATGACGTCACGTTTTCTATAGTCAAATCATTTACTTTTAGTGTTTCTCTTAAAGATTAGAAATTAATAAACACGTTAAATTATTTAATGAACATATTTTTCAGAACACTTTATGACATACTTTTACATGGTTATTATAAAATATTTTATTTTGTTAGTAGTCAAATACCCAAATGTCTGGCGCAACAGTTATAATACTGCCTCTGTGGTGCGGTGGTGTATACGACTGCTACGCAAGAGGTCATGGGTTCGATTCTCACCCAGGATAAAACTTTGTGTGATGAACACGGTGGTTTATTCTGTGTCTGGATGTTATTTATCTATAATATGTATGTATTTAGAAATGTATAAGTATGTTTATCAGTTGCCTGGTTTCCATAGCACAAGCACTGCTTAGTTTGGGATCAGATAGCGTTGTGTGAGTTGTCCCAAAATATTATTTTTATATACAAAAATTTGAAAATGTATTATTTACCTAGCATCAGTACCTACCTGCCAGTTCTGATAGGTATTAGAGTTACTACAGAGTAAAAAGGGGTTATTACCAGTACCGTAACTAGCCTTTAATGCGCCCGGTGCGAGCTTCTATAACTGCGCCCTCTGCGCCCATGGTTATTGATTCTAATGGTCATTTCTGCGCCCCTATTAGGATCTACGCCCTGTGCCTGGGCCCCGCTGGCACCGCCCTAGTTACGGTACTGGTCATTACACGTGATTGTGGCGAGTTAATAGTGAATACCAGTTTATAACTATGGCTAAAATCCAGTAACCCGTTTTATCAGAAACTATGGGTTTTTGATTAAATCTGTCTATCAATGCAAGCCAACACGGTTGGTTGTCCCAGGTCTCACTACTAAAATCAACTACTTAGTCGATTTCTTCAAAAGCGAAGCGTTTTCAAGTTACATCGAGTCGCAAACAACATCGTACCTTCAAGTTGTAATCTGATATGGTAAGATCTGTCCGACAGTATCTATATCGTGTAAGCTCATGCGCTTTCCTTCACTGTCATCCCATCTCGCCGGTACAACGATCTCAGTCAAACTGGTCAAACTTTCCGTAGTATTAGTTTATTCTATGGGTCCATAAACTAACGTATATCGTAAGTAGTATATCCTAAGTCTATGTTTGGGTCAAACTATACTAATGTCTACCTATTTCTTTTTTTATAAACTATATGGCTATACTTTCGGCCTGCCTTACGTCATAGCGTCAAGAATCAATACTCTTTGGTGAATTTTGCTTTGTCAATTTTTTGAATAATTTTGAGCTTGACAATTTCCTTTTAGCGACACGGACATCAAATGTCAAAAAATTGAAAGAATTCCTGGGAATTTTTATCAAACATAAAAACATTATTAATTACAATATGGTTCACGTGTCTGCATTACTAGTTTAGTGGATTTGAAATGCAAAGAAGTATAAGTTTGGATAAAGTAAGCAGAAACAGAATATTTTAAAGTTAAACGAGATTACTCGTAATAGTTATGGAATAGCAGTAAGAGACCTGGAGGCCTACTATTATTCAATGAAAACGAAGTTTCGATCAAAAATAAGGTGGTGATATACAGAGTCAGGAACATCAATTCAATCCACTCGTGTTTGAAAATCGTCCATGGGTTCGGACTTCTAGTGCTTATCAAAAAATTAAAAAGAATAGTCCCTGTAAAATCAAGATATTTCAGAAAACGAAAATTTATGAATTTCGTTTCAGAGAAAGAGAGTAGGCCTACTGTTACATAACATCATTGGAGACCTGTATATCTACAATTTTATTTGTTTGCTCCAGATAAATGTTACAGAAGTGGTGTCCAATGACAGAAACAGTGCACTCAACTCACCTGAGTGAGTACTCCTCTAGTTTATTTCGATTCTCATATTAAGTTAAGGTATTAAGAGACCACCTCTTGGGCTTAATAATGCCCAAGAGGTGGTCTCTTAATACCAATGCCAATTGGTGAAAATACTAGGACCAAAAATTAAAAATATATTTATACTTTGTTGTTTGTTGTCACCACAAATATTTAAATGTACTTAGCATATTTTGTTTAGAGGTATTTAGTCCTTAATATAGGTTTCAATAGTCATCAGTTCAGAAAACTGCTTAAGTAATCTGAACTTATAGACATAATCTACCTCTGATAAAATGCCAGTCGATGATTTAACCATATAAACGTGCATAAATGATCACTTCTCTGTTTAAGGTCGTAAGGCAAAGCTTAAAATGAATATCAATTCGTTTTATCATATGCTAGGCCTGTAGGCAGCCATTATTATATATATATATATATATATATATATATATATATATATATATATATATATATATATATATATATATATATATATATATATATATATATATATATATTACTTTATATATTTTACAGCATAAGTGATTACTTATGCTCGTTTGTGTGATAGAATCATCAACTAGGGCGCCCTTAAGTATCGTCCGCGACAGGTCGACATAGGAATTGTACTACACGCGGCGCCCTGTCCGTGCACCCCGAATTTAATTCGCTTACGTTTTTGCCTACTGAAACTATATTTAGTAGGTACACATGTGTACTAAAAAAACTCTTTTTTCAACACACTTGCTTTTACTGTAGGTTTTACCCTTGTCAGCTTAATGGCGTCAAATAAGGCATTACGGTTTTTTCGTTTGAGTTTTTTTTATCATGACGAGTTTTAAGCTATTGCATAGCTTCTATCGCGGGCCTTGAGCGCGGGGACCGAATCCAAAAATTCCGTAACGAAAAAACCTCACGCTCCCCACTCCGACGGGCACAGCGGTGAGACTTTTTAGTTTTGCCATCTATCGATGAATAGCAGAACTTTCAATTACTTTTTTTTTAAATTTAACAAGAAAAAAAAAAAAATATTTTATAATAAAAAAACTTAAAAATTTTTTTCTATGCTTTTTTTAAAAAAAAATTAAAGAAAAAAAAATTAAAAACATTGTTTTTTTTATAATTCAAAATAAAAAAAAATTAAAAACATTTTTTTAAATTTAAAAAGAAAATAAAAATAAACATAAAAATATGTTATAAATATATGTTTTTGTTATGCTGTTTTCAAAAAAAAAATTAAAGAAAAAAAAATTAAAAACATTGTTTTTTTTATAATTCAAAATAAAAAAAACATTTTTTTTTTTTTTTAATTGCTTAAGTTGATAAAAATGCTCTGCAATAGCTTTACCGCGGCAGTCCCTGAGTGCCACACATTTTTTTTTTTTTATCATGACGTGTCTATGTGATGTCTATGAACTAAGTTTTTAATTTTGGTAAAATCATTCGAAAATCAATCAAAATTCACCACTCTCTAGAAAGAGACAACGCTACTTTGTGGACAATACCTGTCAAAGGCCGCACGAGCTTTTTGTCTCTTTCACGCTTTTCAAAGTTCTTTTTAAACAAGCGTTTCTGGACGGCTGTCGCTGTCACTTATTTTGTGAGCGGTATGCTGCGTAAAGAAATAAAACATTACTTCATTTTATAGCACGCGAATTTTCTTTGTAGTTTATCAAGATTTGTATATAGAAATTATGACTTCAAGCACGAAATAAGCTAAGTTTATTTACCTATCCCTGAACATTGTGTTTTTTTTAAGTTTATTATTTGGCAATTTAGCTTATATAAAGGCTAATTTCTGCCTGGGTCAAGTATTCAATGCAACAATACACTTTATCTGCATGTACATACAAAGTATTCTTACATGATAAACGTTGAGCTGTAAACATAACGACAGGTTAGTCTGCCGCCATTTTTGCAACGCCTTGAAGTGTGTTGAAAACTGTAGTAAGCAGATAAGGCAGTATCTCGTAAGTTCTGCTCAAAGTACTTCCGGCCCAAAACCTCATAAGTAGGTAATGACATAACCAGCCTAGCTAAATAGTAGGTACACTATGATATAAGCTAAGCTCATATTGTAGTGTACGTACTATTTTAATTCCGCTTATGTTATACCCAACATTTGTATATTAAAACTGGATTACAAAATTTCCTCGTCAACCTGTCGCATTACTTCATATGTACATATTTTCTGTGTTTAGTATTATTTTACCTCAAAGGAGACGATTTCGACGCATCGGGAGCATATTCGAGCAATATTATATAACGATTAAGCCAACATTGTACAGGTGTAGTTCTCTGTCGGAACTGACTACATGTTCAAGTGATTTCAGTGAGTGACTCATTCGTTAGTATACATTCTCATAAGTTTATTATAACTATGGCAGTTTGTGTTGCATTTATAGTTGACCAATTCTAACAGAAGATTATTTTGTTAGAATTGGTCAAAAAATTATGATAATAATATTACTGTATTGTAAAAGCCAAAAAAAACTACTCCGGCTCATTCATGGTACTTTCTTGGTTTTAGGTAATAGATATCTTAGTAGAAACTCCTACAGACGAAACTTATTCAGTAGTATCATTGCAATATGCCAATTTTAAGGGTACTTCCTCGTGCTCCGACTACTGTCAAGTAGGTACAGTTAAGTGAAAAAAGTTATTCTATCTGTTGTGCTTCACCTGAGTAGAAGATGAATGTCACAAAAATAAATGGATGGTAAACAATCAGGTACCTTCCAAAACTATGAATGTGAGCTATCAAAATATATATTACAAAAAATAACAATTTACAAAAAAAAACTTTAATTTTTATTTTAATTCAATAATTATCTTCTTTGAGTGAAAAATTACTACTAGAATATTGTAGAATAGAGATAACGGTTAAGTAATGACTTCTTTCAATGAGTGTACAACAATATCATCAATTGAAGCACGAGGACATATAATTCCTCGTTCTCCACCCAGGTGGAGCACAAGGAAGTACCCAATTTAATTCTATGTGTTTGGTAACAGCAAACCAATATGACTTGGACTGCCTATCGGCCGGGTTCGATTCCCACACAAGCGCACTTTCTGATCCATCTTTGTTGTTCCAAGTTCGTGTGTACGTTGTGTATACGTTGTGATTTGTATATTTGTTCAGTCGGGTCAATACAGGGTCTTCATTCACTATCTTTGTTTTCGTTTTCTTGTCAAGCCCGCGCTTTTAACTGTCAAAACCTTGTCTTAATGGTATATAGAGAACTGCGCTTAGAAATGCATCGTCTTTGAGCAAACCGCGCATGCGGCCATTCGCGCAGGATTGCCGTGAAAACGAAAAAAAACATAGTTGACCCAGGGCCTGTAATCTAGTGCGGTAGTTATCTTTTAAAAGAAGAGTAAAAGAACGTTTCAGGAAACTTAATTTGAAGGGTAAAAAGGAAAAGCCGCTAACTTGCAACGACTCATTGCAGATTTAGAATACTACAAGAAAAAATACTTTGTATACAATAATCAACAGTTATACTACAACAGTGCTGGTGACGCTGGAGCAACATATTATAGGAAACATATCGATCCATTAATGTCGTGGAACTTCAAAGGAAAGTAGGTATACGCTCTCTTGGACTTATATTTAGCACTCCCAAACACATCACAAATGCTTTTGCAACATTTTTCATTGCTGCTCCGCTCCTATTGGTCGCATCGTGATGTTATATAGCCTTATATGATATAGCCTTCCTCGATAAATGGGCTATCCAACAGTGAATCCAAAATTCTGAAAGAATATTTCAATTCGGACCAGATTATCGAGTTCAAACAAACAAACAAACTCTTCAGCTTTATATTATTAGTATAGATATATTATTCCAACATGTTTGGCACACAATAATAATATTGGTCCAACGTTATCAAAAATTTGCGTTTAAATGGTTTGAAACGTACAAATTCCTTGGGGGACGCGGTAGATGGCGAAGCGATTGCATTAAATCCTAACATAATTAAAGTAATGAAGGAATTCCAACAATTTTGAAGATGAGTCAGTGGACGCCCTAGGGAGGCCCGATGGGATTTGTCCTTCATACAATTAATGTGTTGGAAGCAATCCTTAATCTTGATTGCCTCTGTGGCGCGGTGGGAGCGTGTCCGACTGCTACGCAAGAGGTCGTGGGTTCCATTCCCATACGGGACACCACTTTGTGGTGCGATCCACAAATTGTTGTTCCGAGTCTGGATGTACTTTGTGTCCGTGACTTGTATGTTTGTAAAGTCCCCCGCGACACAGGGCTTGTATGCGGTAGCCTTTTTATTAAAAAAAAAACTACCTACTATCAAATTTTTTATAAGTTTTACCACAACAACTACGGTTCAATATACATAAATAATTTAGGTAGAGCATATGCATAGTAAGACACATTCAATTTTTTTTTTTTTATTCTTGGGTATAAAGAACATAGTTCTTTACAATTCCTTATAAAATTAGACGTTTAGACTAATTTTATAACTAAGAATAATGTCTGTTGCATTTTCTTAGAGTCTGATAACATAAAAAAATCATCAAGTGAAAATAGATTCTGCAGAATTGGTTGTGCCTTTGCATCCATTTCTTTCACTAAACTTTTTAAGGGGTAATCTAAAATAATGCGTACTATTAGCAGAAAGCCCAAGAAGAAAGCCGAAATGACTCCAGAGAATTATGCCTCAAATTTTGCCAATGAATATATAGCGAATTTTCAAAGAAATAGAGATGACACCGACGCAAATCCATCGTCTTGTGTAGATAATACCAGGTAATCAATACTTTACTACAGAGTTTTAAATGATACTTACGAACGATCTCGATGTCTCAAATAAAGAGCGCAGTGAGGTGACATTCAGATCTTTGCCAAACAAGGATTTGGGTGTCACTGATACTGTTTTGGGCTGGCGTGACGCTTACCACAACTTGGTCGTCTCTTCATATCGACCGGAACAAAGTCATGATGTTTCCTTTCAATTGGGTTGGGCAATGCAGTTATGACACTTTAATGACGTCAGGCACTGCAATGGGATTTTTTGATGTTCCACTGGTAAGATATACCAACAATCGGAGATTATAGATTTAAGAATGCATCACATCAATAGCCCATAGAAAATTATCTAGAATGTGTAACAGAAGTGTGAGGTCAAATTTCATCAGTGGACAGTATATAGCATAAATATTGCGACCCCAGTCTGGATAGCGATTTCTTTTTGTAAAATTTTAGTAGCGAACGGTGTTTGGCATAGGTGTATCTTCCTTTGTGCAAAATTATATTTTTGATACTTTTTAAAATTGATAATATGATATGATATATAAACAACGAATATTTTAAAATAGAATGAGGCAAAAATACCTGTATCATGGATTTAACTACATCACGTTTAATAAAGTACTGTAAAATGTACATATCATTTAAAGTGCCTTAACACCGATATTTTGTGAATTGATTTGAACTAGATAACTAAGAGTTGATAAATTATAACTATTCGACATCTGCATTATTCTATATAAAGTATTATTTATTTTTCAGTTCCGATAGCACAGAACGGTTTGGCGCCCCAAGAGCACCGGCATTCCCTTTCAAAACAACTCCTAGTGGTAACCTAAAAGTTCAAACAAACCAAGTAAATATTTTTATTTTATAATCATGCTTAGGTTTATGTTCAGCAACTTCATCAATTCAAATCTAAGTTCGTTGCCAGGCGTCCACTTGAACAGTTCGTTGAACCTTAGAGCCAAAATAAACTTGTTCTTTATTATTTGGTACTAGGAAACTACCTAGTTTTCGAAATTGTTTGCGTCACCTATTTATTACATAACTCTTATTTATTCTGATGCCTATTCACAGGTAGTATTTCAATCGTCCACAGTAGGAGTATTATTAGCAGACCCAACACAAGCTAAAGTCAAAGTAAAATTTGAAGGCAAGGCGGCAGGGGAACCTGACGATGATGTTTCACAAATTAACTTTGTAAGATTCTTTGTAATATTTACATGGAAATTTAGTAAAAAAGCGGAGGATATAAAATAATATGATTATTTCTTTTACAAGGATGTCGAAGATTCACAATCTACGCTACATTATGGTCCAAGAGAAATACAAAATGCCAATTTCTCTTCGAAACCTTCGAAACAACAGAACGTGAAAGATGATACAGGAAAAGAATTAGCTAGCTTGGGATACACAGTTGCCGAGCCTATAGACTGGATACGTACACAATTGCCTAAAAAACGGGATTTATTTCAAGAGTTTTACCGCAGGATACATAGTTATATGTAATATTAAAAATATAGACTGTTTGAATCCTAAATAGAGCCTAGTCTCAGCAGTTGTTATTGGTCCCTCAATAGTCCGTTTGTAGAAGTCATCCGTACTGTTGAAATTGAGACCCTCTAGTCTCTCGTAATTTTGTCAAGCCTTCTGAATTGGCAAAAGTGCTAAGTAGATGGATAGGGAATCGAGCTACTCAGCAATTAGCAAAAAAAAAATCTTTACAATAAATTTTAAGAAAATGATGACAAATTCCTTAGATTGACCTCGTCACATTTTTTTTCCTTAATTATAACGATTATTAATAATGATATAGAAATTAATAAAGATACAAAAACAAGGTGGCTTGATTTAGAAGTCCAGAAATACACTTTTTCTATAACAATTATAGACCAACCACCTAGAGCGATCAGATTTTACAAATCATATTATTTTCAGAAATACAGATACTATAGTACATATCGGCGAAGAAGAATTTCACTGTCATTTAATTCTATTACAAGTTTATTCCTCCTACTTTGATTTAAATCCACAAAGAGAAATAGTACTACCCGAAGTAAGTAATAATATAATAACACATTATTTTTTGTTTTTTTTTCCTTTTTATTCACTATTTATTTTACTTTTATTCCATTTCTCTTAATTTTTTTTTATTATTAAAAGGTTCACAAACTGGTTATTACACATCACATATGTTTACAGTTCTTTTGCTAATTAAAAAAATGGTTTGTGTATAACCTACTAAGAGTGAACACAGCATGCAAAAAAGAGAAAAGAACACAAAAAAGAAAAGAACACTATAAGAAAAGAATATTATTACATTCAATATCTGTTAGTGTTAAAAGACAATAAAGTACACATTAAGTAGTTATTTACAAAATTATGTAAAAAATGGAATGAAAGTAAAGGTAATACTAGAAATCAAACAAATGTTGATATAAGACTAAGACAAGCTAGGCCCGTGATTGACTAGCTTGATGGTCTAGTCGTTAGTGACCCTGACTGCTAAGCTGGAGGTCGTGGGTTCGATCCCCACCCAGGATAAAACTTTGTATGATAAGCACGATGTTTTATTCTGTCTGGGTGTAATCTATACTAATATTATAAAGCGGAAGAGTTTGTTTGTTTGTTTGTTTGTTTGTTTAAACGCGCTAATCTTGGAACTACTGGTCCTATTTGAAAAATTCTTTTTTTGTTGGATAGCCCATTTGTCGAGGAAGGCTATAGGCTATATAACATCGCGCTGCGACTAATAGGAGCGGAGTAGCGACGTGAAATGTTGCAAAAACGGGGAAAATTTACGCATACGAAGTTGCGCGGGACAGCTAGTAATATTATAAAGCGGAAGAGGTTGTTTGTTTGTTTAAACGCGCTAATCTTAGGAACTACTGGTCCGATTTCAAAAATTCTTTTTTTGTTGGATAGCCCATTTATCGAGGAAGGCTATAGGCTATATAACATTGCGCTACGACTAATAGGAGCGCAGCAGCAACGAGAAATGTTGCAAAAACGGGAAAATTTACGCATCCGAAGTTGCGCGGGACAGCTAGTCTGTAATAAGTATGTATTTAGAAATATATAAGTATGTGTATCAGTTGTCTGGTTTCCATAGTACAAGCTCTGCTTAGTTTGGGATCCGATGACGTTGTGTGAGTTGTCCCAAGATATTATTATTTTTATTAAAGTACCCATTACTTAAATGTTTAACGGTTGTTAAATAGGTATTTCTTATACATTTGTAAGAACACTAACTTAAGTTTAATATCTTCAGACCAGTGTCACACCAGAATCATTTCGGGTATTATACGACTGGATGTTGTTTAACGGTGTGGAAAGTAACAAACTTCTGAAGCGAGAGAATATTTTGGACTTATTTTGTGCAGCCCAGTTCCTTGCCGTTAAAGGTATGGCTTTAACGACCGAATATTCAAACGTCAGTCAGTTTTTTAACTCCCAAGCTGTCACTGTCACTTTAAAGTGGTTAATGGATAAATAAATACTTTTGAGCACGTCTCAAGTTGCCGCCGCATGCCGGCGAGAACTCGCTCTGTACTGTATATCTTTTGTTTACATAGGATCTTCATCTATTGTACGTTTCTTGAGCGAGATAATAATTGACAAGTCCAAAAGTCCCAGTTATATACACATATCAACCCATATGATGTCCAACTGCTGGGTACGGGTCTACCCAGTAGACCTTATTTTGATTTTAGATCCTGGGGGTAATAGCCATTATCGCCACGCTTGGCGGTCGCAGTAAGTTGCATTTTGAAAGATAGAAAAATTTGAAATCCAGACTCAGGAATCGAACCCAAGACTTCCGTAGCCAAACCGGGGCCAGAAGCGAACCACCTATCTGGACTATGTTACTAGATATCAAATCTTTCTATCTCTTAATGCTTGCGGGTTAGGCCCCCGCGTATTTATTATTTGTATTTGTAAAGTCTTTGGCAAGAAATGCCTATAAAAAATATTTCAAGGTCGCAGTAAGGCTTTAAAGTACACTGAGGACGCTGCTGCCCGTCCTCCGGTGGGATATCCCTTTGTCGCCTTGACGACTCCCACGGAAGGAGATAGGGTGGTACTATTCTTAAAACCTGCAACTTGGTTTGCAAGGTTACATGGGTCTGCAGTTTGAATGTTAACATTTAATTGTCTGATTCAGAAATGTGCAATTTTTCATATAGATCTAGAAGATCAGTGTTGGTCTTTTATCGTCAATGAAAACCTGTTCACCGAAGATACAGCTTTCGCACTGTTCAGAGAAGCAAGGACAAAGAGCATGACGCCTGTTATGGATTTAATGGTAACTTAATCTATCAAAAGATGTAGTATTGACGACGAGTCTTTTTAGAATGAAGAAAAGAGAAGATTGAATCCAACCCTTTTTCTTTGGTCTATGTTACTCAGGGGCGTACCCGGGATCATTTTTTGGGGAGAGTTCTCGTAATTTTGTGGGTCCAACCCCCAAATCCCTTGGGGGTAAGCCTATGATGTTACTTCCATTTTGACAATTATTTAAATCAAGCAATAGCAAGACACATTTTAGTCATAAAAGTCGGCCTGTGTAATTGTTTCTTATATTTATTTATTTTAGGTCCCTCGTGTGATGAGATTTTTTCTGCCACTAGTCGCTTCAAAAGATTTTATTGATCTCGAACCTGAAGAAGTAATGACGTTTTTAAAATCAAATTATATATCAGTAACAAGGTATTCACTTATTAATTTATTATACGGTATCTTTATAAATATATAAGTATGTTTATCAGTTGTCTGGTTGCCATAGTACATGCTCTGCTTAGTTTGGGATCAGACGTCGTTGTTAAGATAATAATAATAATTTCTAAAGAGATTATTATTATTACCTAAAATTGATTACACTCTACATTTATTAAACGAGGCATAAGCGAATCCAGGATTTTGTTTTGGGACGGATTTGACCGACGGACCTACCAACGTTCTGTTTGGTAGGGAATGGAATGGCTTGACCTAGCTTAAGATAAATTTTAGAATTATCAAGGAAATGCACATGTACGCGAGAGGACTCGTAACACATTTGGAGGGAGGGACGAGGTTTGAGCATCTATATAGAATGCATAAACTCCACCTGGGTCCCTTATTCACTATCTTTTTTTTCGTTTCCGCGTCTAGCCCGCGCTCTTAACTGTCAAAATCTTGTCATAATGGTACGCTGCGCTTAGAAATTCCAACATTTTTGAGCGCACCGCGCATGCGTCAGTTCGCGCGGGCTTGTCGCGATAACGAAAAAGTACATATTGAATAAGGACCCTGTAAACGCTACACATCAGAGTCAAAATAAATCTTCTTAATAATTTTATGGGACTTATACTTATACTGCCAACTTAATTAATTTTATTTTAAACAGACTTTTTCAAACAATCAAAAATGAATTGGTTTAAATTTGAGTTTACATGATTCTAGCGAAATAGAAGTCTTAATGGCGGGAGTACGGTGGTTGTACGGCAATTGGTCATCTCGCCGAAGGCTTGCAGTTGAGGTGATGAAGTGTGTCCGTTTCGGCCTCATCTCTCCTTGGCAGCTCGTGGATATTAAACGTAACCCTGATAATGCAGAGATATTGGAGATTGTGAACGAGCCTGAAGTGCAGCAAATGGTTGATGATGGACTTGCGTGAGTATTTAGATATCTGTACTAATACCTATTATAAATGCGTAAGTTTGGATGTATGAATAGATGTTAGGTTTTCAATTACGCCACAAGGGGTTAACGGATCGGCTACTTATACTACTTTTTATCCCAGAAAATATTCCCGTGGGATAAATTTGTTTTTCAAAATTTTCACGCGTTCAAAGTCGCTAGCAACTGCTAGTCATTATATATTAGTATTAAAGACTGCCTCTATGGCGCGGTGAAATGTGTTCGACTGCTATGCAAGAGGTCGTGAGTTCGATTCCCACACGGGACACCACTTTGTGAGATCCACAAATTGTTGTTCCGAATCTGGTGTACTTAGTGTCCGTGACTTGTATTTTGTAATGTCCCCGCGACGCAGGGCTTGTGGCCTACTGCGGGAGTCATCTTAAAAAAAGAAAAAAAAAATAATATGAATACTACGAATATTTCGATGAATGGAGGTTTGACAGAACGGCTAAACGGATCTAGATGAAATTTGGCACATGTCTTTGTGTCGATTATAATAAATCTGGAATGGCACACAGGCTTTGTATCCCGGAAAAATATCCAGTTCCCGTGGGATACACTTTTACTGCTCTTATGTAAAAATGAAGACTCATTTTGTGAAAATGGCGGCATTTTCACAACCCCGTGTGAGTGAAGTCTATTGCATACTATGCATTTGCGCTCATCGAACATTGGAACAATGACTAGAGCCTTTGACACTTACAGGTGCAGGGAATTGTAGAATACTTTTAGGATATTATCTACTGGTCTTGGTAAAACTGCTGCTTAAGCATCTTAAGATTAACATTAATCGACCATTATTTTAATAATTGTGTTCAATTAAAGTGTAGAAAACTTGTAAAACGATTGCGTAACATTTGTACAAGGTCGTCAGTCGCGATGTGTTGTATGTGTACTTTATCAGGGTAAAATACAAAACTTGATTAGAAACTACTAAAACTAATATCAAATTTAATACTTAATTGATTTGGAAGGGTTTCTAATGTTTTACTTTATCTACATTCATTTAAAATAGTTTTTTTTTTGCAGTGGAATCGAGGTTTCCTAGTTTTTATACTATTTTAATAATCATATAAGTAAGCTGTAAAAGCAGCCAGATGTCTTCCTAATAAACCGCGTGTTTGACTTCCGAGGTGTTCATAATCATGTCAAAGCGGCGGTAGCCTAATGGCTAAGGCATCGGTCTCGCAATCGTGAGGTTGCGGCTTCCAATCCTACTCATTATACTACCGACGTGAACCCATTCCTAATACAAGACTTTGAGCTTTGCTGGAGGGATCAACAAGATTGCATGTAATATGGGGCTCAATCCCACATTGCTACTTAACTTTAAAAAAAAAATTCATTCAATGCGAAAACAGGGTTACTAACAAAATTGCTGTCTCATATAGGGATGATGACTGCTAAATATTTTGAAAAGGAATTAGTAATAAACTCCTTTTTTTTAGATATGTAATAATAAAATATTGGTACGGGAACAATTCGAAAAACTATTACCATTGGATTGATGTTCTTGGTCTCACTGAGCCAGCCGAAAGAAACTGGATTGGTGAAGAAAAGGTAATATAATAATAAAAAAAAAAAATAAAAAAAAAAAAAAACAATTACAGTAGCAAAACCATTATCATACATTGCAGAACCATGTTACGTACAAGGATTTCTTGAAATATCTAGAGCAGTACATGGTACCAAAAGACCAGATGTACCAGCAGATGGCAATGATGCAACCACCTAGAAGAAATGAAGACATACCTGGTAAGACTTTGTTCACGTAAAGTGTCAGAGGTGTGTATGTAAAGAGGTCAGATTGTTTCATGATAAAAATCGGGTTTTAGTACATACATTTTGAACCACCTTTAGCTATTGTATTTCATAAAACATTGAATTTTGGCAAAAAAAATATTATACTTAGTCACTTTCGGCGGTAACCTAATGGCTAAGGCATCGGCCACGCAATCGTGAGGTCGCGGGTTCGAATCCTACCCATTATACTACCGACGTGAACCCACTCCTAACACAAGCCTTTGAGCTTAGCTAGAGGGGTTAACAGGATTGCTAGTAATGTGGAACGCAATCCCACATTACTAGTTATCTTTAAAAAAAAAAAACTTTTAAAAAGAGCACCTGCATAATCAGATTAGCAAATAAACGTACAATCCGATAAAAGTGTTAGCACATTATCAGGTGGCATGCGCGGCATGGATCCAGATAAAATGGAAATGCGACGACCCAAAATGGATTTTCCACTGCCGGCTACACTGAAAGGACTTACTGCTGATAAAGACAAATGCTTCCCAACTGTGAATGAGTTTTTCGAGAACAAAAGAAAGGTAATATTCTTTATTATATTTTTTATGTACTTTTAATGTTAGTTTTTGTAAAGTAATTGTATCATTCTTGAAATTATAGTTTGCACTGAGACAAGTTAATCTTTTCGGCATGCATAGGGTACATAGACGATGAACTACGCACGGGTGTCGGTCAAGGCATTATTAATATATACACTGTGATTCCAGACATCTATCCCTACTAATATATAAATGTGAATGTAAGTTTGTTTGTTACGCTTTCACGCGAAAACTACTCAACCGATCATCGTGAAACTTTGTACACATATTCTTGGGGGTATTAGAAGTAGTTGCGCGGGACAGCTAGTTAGTAAAAATTTCTTGTATTAAATAACCGTCGTAATATCGTTGCAACTTTATTATTGACTGATCGAATATGATAGTAAAATATAGCTTAAATTCTATAATGTTTCATTACAGACACAAGATGTGAAGCAGTCTGTTTCTCCATCAAACAGATCGCCACCTTCAATGGACATGGATTTATCGGTACACTTTCGCCTATTTTAGAAAATAGTTATTATATTTGAATGCTTTTTCTTGGACAGCCAAAAGAATTGCTTTATTGATACATGAATAACATATTGCTATGTGATCTTGAATATGTGTATGGCAATATTTTTTTTATTTTTTTTTGTATATAATTCTAGGAATCAAGAAAGCTGGCAGACTATCGAACACATCAGATTATGTCGGCGCGACAATCGCGTCCCAAACAAACACATCAAATTCACATGTGCACCATTGAACAAGATAATGTAGACGCTTTTTTTTTGTAGTTTGGCACAATTTTTTAACTGTAACTTTTTACTGAATTTTAGAATTTAATATGGCATGAGTCAACCGAAATTATTTATTCAGATTTTTACTAAATATTTATAGCTAAATTAAAATCTATTGAATTTCGGAAGAACATTTGGTGGGTAAATTTGTTGTATCTTAACCTGTCCTGCAAAAAATGCGTGAGCTACCAAAAACATGTGTAGACATCGGCATCGATCGAATCGAATTTCCCAGAAAATGTGGCCACACTTAAAATGCCTTCAAAATATTATAATGATTCCTTCAAATATCGCAGATATCACAAATGTCACATGCCAACGAAGAAATCTATGAACCTCCGGAAAAGGACTCCGCCGAGGAACTGAATACGACGAACAGTGAATCCAGTAGTGAGGCCGTTGAGACCAGTACCGTTGAAAAAGTATGTAAAGAACTCGTATCTTAAAATCATTATTACTGAAGAACTTCTCAACAATTATAATTATTTTTAGTAAAGTCCATCAAGGACACATCACATACCTACTGTAAGCAAGCACGAAAACACTCGAACATGAAGCAAAAATCAATCACGGCTATTCTGAAATGTAATAGGTATTTGTTATGGCCATGCAGGATAATTGCTTTAGTTCTCGATTGCACTAATGGCTCAAAGGCTAATCTAAAATACCAAAGCATCATCGCCAATGTCTTCGAGCTTCTTGGGATAGAGAAATTTGTTTTTGTTCTGTGTCTTGCTCTAATAGATTTCCTTAAAGTACATTTAACTTTCAGAGTCAGTCCTCGAGAAGAACTGAGAAAAGGCACAGTGTGGCGGCTACGTATTTAGCTGCTGCTACGGCGGCATTGGCTGGTTCTAGAAGGTATTTTTTTTAGTCACACTCTTAACCTTGTAGCAGATTTGGAAAGCATTTTTGTTACATTTATGTATCTAGCTTATATATACTAGCTTATATAACTGAACATGTTCAGCTCTTTAAATCCAAGGGTTTGGGCTGCGTTTAATTAGTCAGGGGTTTAATTTTTAAATATAACATTTTGTACAAAATCGTAAGCATCAATATTGCAGGGGATCGCCAAGTCCTTCAGGTCCTCGCCCACAAACGCCGACGACTGCATCTCGACTGGAAACAAACCCGCGACCAAACCTGCTTCCACCGAACAACAGCTGCAGCCCAGACATGTCTCTATTTCACCAGTCCAAGGAGTCACTTGCTAAGACCAACATGTGAGTACCCTCCCCCCCCCCCCCTCCCTGGCCCCTTTCAACAAGAGAAAGTTGTCAATATCTTCACATCAATGATTCTAGTTGTCATCTTCGTAAAGGATCTGGATAAATTCTTTCACAGTTTTCCATGGCCCCTGATTTGCCATCATAAAACTAATCTATACTAATTTTATAAAGCTGAAGAGTTTGTTTGTTTGAACGTAGTAATCTCAGGAACCACTGGTCCGACTTGAAATTTTATTTTTGTGTTGGGTAGCCCCTTTAACGAGGAAGGATATAGGCTATATAAGATCACGCTACGACCAATAGTAGCGGAGCAACAATGTAGAATGTTGCAAAGACGGAGAAAATTAAGTTGCGCGGGTCAGCTAGCATTATATTATTAAGGGGAAATACTTACTAATAGATAACTTCAATTATGAAGTCATTGGGTTAAAGGTAAACAGTAACTAATATATTTATGAATATTGTACAGTTACAGACCATTAATTATTATTATTATAATAATAACTTTGTATTATTATGACATTATTATAGTTTTCGAGGTACCTGCTTTTTCTTCGAATGTTTTGAACTGGAATGATTTGTCTATCTGACCTGACAACAAAATAATTGGCTCAATTCGGACACAATATTTGATTCCTTTAACGTTAATAATTAATTTTACCAGGAACAAATTATCCACTTCAATACTTGGTCCTTCGAATAAGAACTACATCGCAGAAGGCTCCTTGTTCAACTGGGACAGAGAAACTGTCTTAGTTTTTGGCGGAATAGATCCTCATACTACTTACGGTTTTGGGGGAAACACTGGCAAATATATTTATAGGTGAGTTTCTTATCATAATGTTTTTCTTTCAGACTGCCTCAGTGAGGAATTGCAATTGTTCTGAGTCCTGTAACCTAAAGAGGGTTGCCTTTTAAAAAATGTATCATATTTGCAGCATCTAGGTAGGGCAGATGTAAAAACTTATATTCGACAGTAAATTGATGTCACAAATTACGTCACTGTCCTTCCAAACCTATTGAGCTGACTTGTAAAACGGGGACCTATGGTCAAAGACTGTTCCAGGAAAGAAAAGCTCGGGCATGTCCGTTTCATAAAAACACAGCATTTGATTTCAGATTTGATCCAGTAACAAATGTTTGGGATTATGTCGGGGATCTTCCGGAGCCAAGACATCATCATTCAGTAGCTTTCCTAAGAGGGCGCGTCTATCTTGTTGGTTAGAATATTATTAGTAGAAGGTAGTCATTTATTAGAATAACAAAAACTCCAATCCAAAAATCCAACAAAATGAAATATCTGAAAATTTATAAAGCCTATGTCACAATCTAATGACAGTTACATGAAGAATTCCATTAAGCCTTTGGGTAGTAGAACGTGGCAAAGAAAAATACATAGTCTTTAATAAAATGTGGTCTAACACCCTAAGGTCGACGTTCAGTTGTACGTAATAAAACAACAAGGTTGAAATTCCCTTGCAATCGTATTCTGACAGTTGCTAGAGCAACCTTAATGTAATTTTGGTAACAGATGAAGTTTTGTCAAACCCGGAAGACCACTTTCTTGGTCGACTTTCCGAAAAAAACATCTTTCGGGCGTGGAAAGCATGAAACTTATGGTGCTTTATCACCTATCTACTGACAGGATTTTATGACTGTGTAATTTAGGTGGTGCAGATCCAAGAGACGATGATATCCGAGGGAAGTCAGTGGTTGTATCGACTGTATGGAGTTTCGAGCCGGTGTCACGTTCGTGGTACAGCGAGAACGGTCTCATGACTCCCAGAAAGAACTTCGGTCTTGTGGTCCATCGTATGGCTATGTATGCTATTGGAGGACAGGATAAAAAGGGCAGGTGAGCTTATTAATACTATTTTTTACCAGGTGTCAATGTCGACGTCGAGTTGCCACATATTAATTCCTAAAGATAAGCTAAATTGCTTGTGTTAGAAGTGGGTTCACTCCGTTAATATAGAGCGTGAGACTCGAATCCGTGACCTTTCGATGGCCTTAACCACCTATCGCCGATTAATATATTATTTTTATTTTTAATAAATTTAATAATATTATGCTATTGCGCTAAGATGCACCACGTAAAAATTTTATTTTTTGTGGCAGAGTTCTACGTTCAGTAGAAAAGTTTGATCCTAAGACCGGTTCCTGGCTGGAAGTCCGGCCTATGAGTATAGCTCGAATGGCAGTCGCTTGCGCTAAGTACCGCGAGTACATCTGGGTGGCAGGAGGAATGACGGGAGAGAAGAAGAAACCTGTCTGCAAGATTGTGGAATGCTATAACTCGAAAACTAATGAGTAAGTATCCATATTGGTTTACAGTTATTAGTGGTCGAGATTATTATTATTTGCCATGAGTGTTTTACAAGACCAGTGTTTATTGGCCACTATTTGCCCGAAAAAGTATGTATGTTGTAGGTACTACAGATGATTCTCGACTAATAAAACATGTCAGAGCGAGCATCAATCCGCCAGCTCGGAATAGTTATGTATGAAGGAAGTGATGGTATAACATAGAAGGGGGGCTTTAAAATGTAATAATCTATACTAATATTATAAAGCTGAAGTTTTGTTTGTTTTTTTTTTTGTTAAAACGCGGTAATCTCAGGAACTACTGGTCCGAATTGAACAAATCTTTTTTTGTCGGGTAGCCCATTTATCGAGGAGCCTTCCTCGATAAATAGGCTATATAACATCATGCTACGACCAATAGAAGCGGAGCAGCAACGAAAAATGTTGCAAAAGTGAAGTTGCACGGGTCAGCTAGTTTATAATGTTTAGTTTAATACTTAGAATCAGAACCATTTTATTCTATGGACTATTTCAGATGGACAGAAATACACAGTCTGCGCTTCCCCAGATGTTTCTCGACCATGTTTGCTATGAACGATAAATTGTACATTGTTGGTGGAGCTGGCAAAGTTTCAGAAAAGGTACACTCTGATTTGCATGAAATTAATATTTTTTTTATTTTTTTTAAAAGACGACTCCTGCAGTATATTATGCATGTTAAATTTATTTGCTGTAGATGCCAGATGGTATGGATGGATAAGAAAAAATCTAAAATCTAGTATAGGTATAAATCTGAAGAGTTTGTTAAAGCGATAATCTTAGGAACTACTGGTTCGAAATGAAAAAATATTTTAAGCTCATTTATCGAGGAAGGCTATACCAAAGGAGCAGAGCAGCAATGAAAAATGTTGCAAAAACGAAGAAAATTGACGCATACGAAGTTGCGCGGGTCAGCTAGTCTTTGGAATCTTGTGAGAGCTGGAGTCCGTAGTAGGTTTGAAACCTGTATGACGGATCTTAGTTCTCTACTTACGAGAACACCTATTTGTGTGATCCACAGATTGTTGTCCTGATGCCCTGCTAACCTAATTTATGAGTTTTATAGTAATTTTTATAGGCATTTCTTGCCAATTACTTTATTATTACAATATTTTATGTTAAGGCTTAACACCCTTGTTTATTACCCGACGTCTACCCGTGACCACGGCTGTTGCAATACGGTCGAAACGTCGGGCAATAATCAAAGGTATTTAGCCATAAAATAAAATATTTACGCAATTAAGACCCGTAACTTGTAAAATTCTATAATTTATGAGTTATGTTAATTAAATCACCGAAAACATTCCCTGGTGCAAGATTTGGGTAGAAAATTTACTCTCTGTCTTATCTGTTCTCTTTTTCCCACAACAATGTCAGGACAAAACAGCGAGTAGTGTAGGAGCCATCGATATCTGGGACTGGAAGGATCGCCAATGGAGACAGGAGACGGACATGTCTATGCCCAGACACGGACATGCGCTCGCTTATCTAGGCACACAGCTCATCATCATAGGTACGTAATATTTGTATACCTTGACAATCTGAGATGGTAGGGTTCATCACTTTATTATGCAAGTATGAAGAATATAGATCAGGAGGAAGAATTATGTAAAGTGAATTTGGGGTAGACCTACGATAGCAACGAGGTAAAACTTGCTCCAATCAACACACTTCAATCCCCTTACATATCAGAAGATCCTAAAAGCAAAATGTCCTACATATTAAAACGACATAAGATCTAAATGACCTAATAGCAAAAAATGACACAAGATCAAAATGGCCTGATAGCAAAACGGCCTATTAACGAAATGGCCTTTGTAATGTTAAAAAAAAAGCGTTCTTGCTAGATCTTATGTCGTTTTAATAAGTAGGGCATTTTTCTTTTAGGTCCTTCGGATATGCAAGGTTCAATTCGCCTACAACTGCTATTATAGGCGGATCCAGGGGTAGAGTGCTATATAGAGGATAGAGCATCTGTTTTACGATGCTGCAACGCTAAAATCGGTGTTGTTTGGCATTTAAAACAGCCAATATACTTATTTATTTCCTAAGTTAGATTGATTTATTTTATTATTAGATGATAAATTGTTGTAGAACTGTGTCTTACCGGGAAACTTTTTTTTTTATTATTGTAAAACTAATCATTACACTAGCTGTTAAGTAATTTTTTCAACCTCAATACTAACATACGATAATTTCTTTCATTAATATGTGGTAAATGTTGTTGGTGTTGAAATTAGTAAGTGTAGTTATTATTACTCTGTATGGTAATATGTATTTCCACACTGTTTTTTTACCCTAATAAATGGAAAAAAAAAAAAAAAAATAAGTTTAAATACGCGTTTCGACATCTAAATTTTGGCCGATCCTTTGCCCGTTAATTCTTAAATATATTTTACTATACTACCTACCTACTTAAGTAGGTAATAATGTTGTTTTCGTTTTCTGTAAAATTACTGAATCCGGCACTTTTGAATCGCTCTCCATAGTACCTATTTCTGTCGGTATTATTCAGACCAAAGGTCCGTTAACTGCGTGGGACTCGTAGTCGTGTTTCAATTCGAATTTATATTTAATAGAATATGCTCATCTTTTTTAAATTATTAAAATTGAGAACCTAAGTTTTCAACTCCAAACACCGACCAGAAAAAGCAAACAATCAAACACGTAACACACATCTGCAAACACGCGAACATATTTTAGCATTAGTTATTTACTAAAACAAGATCGATGCTAACTATGAATGTTCCAAAATAGCTTTTTGTAAACATTGCAAATTCTTTCTAATGAACGTAACTTCCGCCAGAAGGTAGGTCACGCGTAATATTGCCACAAAATAGAGAGTAGGCACAGAAGGTAAACTCTCTAGCAACGCAGGGCCCAATCAACTATATCGGGGCTCCTAGGCAGTGCAATTTTGGGGCCCCTATTCTAACTGCCTAAATCTAAGAGCGTTACTTGTTTAACGCGTATGTATGTATCTGTTCCAATGTTCCTATGTCCACTAGTAAGTAGTCAACGTTTCAACCGATTTTATTAAATTATAGTTGGTATCATTTATTAGAATCGGTTGAGTTGATACGTCTTTAGATTCATCTTCATGACGCGTATATAAAATGCATAAAAAAATCAAAATTTAGGATTTTATGGGCTTTAATGTGCGAGCTGAAAAAGAAAGTATTTTAGGATTAAGGGCTTTCAAAGGCGAGTACGAAAATATATACATACAATCTAAATGTTTGAATAGTTTATTAATGGGACTCCGACTGCATTATATTAAATATGAAGGGTATCTTGTTTCTGTCTTTTTGCAGGCGAATTTTATTTACTTTTTCTACCAGTATGCATGTTCATAATTACGCTTGATGCGCGGGGCCCCTAGGCAGTTAGGCTGCACTGCCTCATGGACTAATCGGCCGTCGTTCAACGTCTACATGAACATCGCTCAGGGACTTGGAAAATCAGACCACCTTCAGAACAAAGTGCTCCGAAATCACAATTCCGTGCAGGCACGAATCCATCTAAGGCGAGGGGGCATCGGAAGCAATTGTCTCCCCAGAGTCCCGTCGCACGTCGAGTAATAAATCACGCATGACCTACTAACACTTTCATTTCGACGACAATAAGATGCATCCCCCCTTACCCTCCATTGCGCGAACCACTCGCCCGATGTTGGATCAGATTGCCCTCCTCCCCCCAGAACATGATCCTGGATCCGCGCCTGCACCTGGTCAATGATCGTAGCTTAACACAAAATGACTGTATGGACCTTTCCTTCTGTTCTTTCGTTGTCTTGTGTACGTACTCACAACACGTACAAATGTTAGTGTTAGATCTCTTGGAAATTGATTACTAAGCGGTAGTGTTAGCAAATCGCTAACATTGATAATTTTATACATTTCCTCGTTTCTATGTAATCTTGTCTAATTGTTATTGTGACTGTCGATTCCTAGACATATTTTTTTAAATTTATCACATTATTGATTTGTTTTTGTTTTTCACATTGAAAATCGACGGATGTTTACAGGATTTTTTTTTTTTTTACTAGTAGGTAAGTAGTAGGCAGTCTTGGTCCCATTCATTTAACCGTTTTGATCGTAGTAAACCATACCTACTTAAATTAAAAACGCGAAAATCAGTTTCTTTATTACACTTTCACGCTAAAACCGCTAAACCGATTTAGATGAAATTTTGTATGAAAATAGTTTGGGTCCCGCGAAAGAATTTAGGATAGATTTTTCGCGATAGCTGACATCCACACGGGCGGTGCCACGAGTGAAAGCTAGTACATATCCATCTTCTATATATATGTCGTAGTCGGATTGTAGAATCAAACATTTCGTGATATGGTTAACCGTATCAATAAATGGTGGCATTTCCTGATATAGCACAATAAGTCCTGGGTCCTTATTCACTTTTTTTTTCCTTTTCGCATCAAGCCCGCGCTTGTATCTGTCAAAATCTTGTTTTAAAATGGTTTAAAGAGAGCTGCGCTTAGAAAAGCATCACGCATGCGCGCGGACATCTTTGAGCGCACCGCGCATGTGCCAATTCGCGCGGGCTTGCCGCGAAATAGAAAAAAAACATAATGAATAAGGACCAAGGTCGCATCATGATGTGGTCTGGCCAGATCGATGAATACTCAACGTTCGATGATATGAACATCCAAATGTAACTATTTTTTTAAATTCATTCGAAAAAAGAGAACAATGTGAAAAATCCATGGAGATTGGAACGTATTTCCGAGGTTTGTTTTGATTAAATATTCTTCATGATTAATAGTTAGTATATTTTTGCATGCAAGCTATAGAACATGTTTTAAAATTTATTTGATCAAGAATAATACACGAAAGTGGGGTGCCCCCGCCAAGAAAGTCCATGGACTTATTATTGGATTCCACATTGAAATGCAAGCTATAGAACATGTTTTAAAACTGTATTTGATCAAGAATAATACACGAAAGTAGGGTGACCCCGCCAAGAAAGTCCATGGACTTATTATTGGATTCCACAATAGGTTATGGAAACTGCAACCGTACAGATCGAGATATCTGCGGGGTACCACTGCCGGTTCATAGATGGTTGACCGTTTTCGGAAAACGGTGACGATGATGGTTATGATAGTGATGGTGGTGGTGATGGTGAAGATGATGGTGGTAATGTTTTTGATAATGATGGCCACCACAACCAGCAAGGATATTACCACTATCACCTCCACCACCAACATCACCACGCGGCAACGGCACCACTACCACTACTATCACCACCACCAACACCAACATCACCACCATCAACACCACCACCATTGCCACCACGATTTTCTTAAGTTATCTAATACTATGTAGAAAAAAAAGGTTCTTACATTTAAAAAGAAAATAACGGGACGGCTAGTAACTTACAAACTAAGTACTTACATCAAATTAGGTAAAGTCTATTTACAATAAATACTTACACCAGCAGAAACAGCTTAAAAACCCTAGTTTACCTTCAACTCAAAAATATTGTAAAGATACGAAATATAGCCAAGCCTTTTCACGTGCGTTAAAATTCCCACGTATTTTCATTAGCTTGTTAAAGATACAAAATCTAGCATAATCAACAGCCAAGTCTGGTAATTGTTTAAAACCCGGTTAAAAACATAATAATATAGTACTTACAGACTATATTATTATGTTTTTAATTTAACTTATAGTACTTACCAGACATACAAAACAATATTATCTAGAATTACCTACTACTACTACAGTAATCACCATGTTTACTGCGATAAAGGGATGATCTTTTCATTTTAATACAACAAACAGATTCCTGCTACACTGGTGTATAGATAATGAACATTATCTGATATAGGTACCTACTTGTATTGATATTGTGACATTGATACCACATAACACTGAGACTACAGAAGGCAAACACCTTGTTTGTACTCTATTTTTACACCTGCGTTCTGAAGAATATTAAATTAATGCGCATTGGCGCTTAATTACTTATTTACCATTTATGGTTACAAAAAACTTTTTTTATTATTAACATGGTTACAAAAAACTTTTTTTTTCCAAAATAATATCTAACAGACTTCAATCACAGTTGATTCGCTGGCATTTATTGAGGAGTTTTGTTGTCTATATCCATCAGATAGAAATGTATACCATATACATGTGTAAGGCTATTTCGGAATAAACATCTTTCGAACAAAAAAAAAATTAATATCCGTAATATAATATAAGACGGAGTTGTGCACGACAAAAAAACAAACATCTTTTTTGAAATCGGTTAACAATTTTTTTATCAAAAATATATACCGACGATTTCTACACCATCGAAATGTATAACATTATATTTTAATGTATTTATAGTATGCCAGTCAAAACATTTTCAAAGTACATAAATGCACTCACTTCGACACTGGTCTGAAGTAGTCTGAGATTCCGTGTCTGGGTGATTCTACGCACATTGCTCGAGTGCGAGTGGCTTGAGCGCGCGTTGTATTAACCCTTAGCTGGAGTCGCTATTTTAGGCAACGTAGTTGGAGTCGGGGGTCAAAAATGACCCCAGCAGAGTTGCAACGTATCATATTAAAACCATCAATATATTTTTAATTATTCTTTTTATTTTATTTAAAGCAACTTATTGACTAATTAATTATCAAGTTTTTAACATAATTTGTACTATAAACTATTAATTTTTTTAACAGTATGAACTTTAGTTAAGTTTTTAAAATCATTTTAATAGTGTCAACTTCAGAAAGTCGTTATTAACAAAATTATAATAATAATATAGATTTTTTTTCTTATATCGCTTTCTTACATAATCTAAATAACAAAAAAAAGGAACACTTCTTGAGATCAACTAAAATAAAAAAAATGACAACATAAAACTAAACTCCTCTAAAACTCTAAAAACTTCTAATCGGTTTTTTTCGGAATCGGTTTTTACCTCTGTAAAAATCCGACGTTCGTATTACTTCTTCTTCTTCTTCTTCTTCACCGCTTGAACTTGAAGAGTCAGTATCACTGTCTGTCTCCTGTTCATCAGCCTCAGAACAGGTGAGTTCTTCCGCTTCCTCACAGTCGCTGATGTCTTCGTCTTCACATGTAGGCATTGCGGTATTACGGACGGATTCTGAGTCTGATCCATCACTTTCGTCTTCTAGTAGCTGTGCAATACGTTCGTCGCCCAAGAGACCAGCCATAATGTTAATAATTTACTGTAAAAAATAAAAAACATGTCAAAATGAAATAATAATAATACAACCATTATCGGAGTCGGGGGTCATTTTTGACCCCATGAGAGCACATACCTTCACTTCCAGTAATGTTAGAGTGACGCGCGTCCGTCACCCGCCGCACCCCGCGACGTAATGAGATTACTCGAATGCGCAGGATTGCAGGGCCTTAGAACTCAAAGTTATAACGCGAAATTCGACACGTGGGGTCAATTTTGACCCCCGACTCCAGCTAAGGGTAGTAAAGTTGCCTTCTATACTCTCTGCATTTTGTGACTGATTCGGTCCTTCATTTGAAACAGGTATTAGTTTGATTAGTTCGATATATACCTAAACATATCACTAGGAACTTAGTTTTGAGATAATATCAATGTTGATCAATGACATACAATCGTCAACACATAAAAATTGAAAAGTCATGTTTGTGTCTTAGAAAACAGTTTTTTTGTTAGCTCTCGAGTAACTAGCTGTTTCTCCTGACTCCGGTTGAGTGGATGTTGGTTAACGAGATAAAAACTTGCCACATGTCATCCAAACTTCAAGCCACCTTCCCCAATACATATTAAGTTTCATAAAAACCTGCATTTACACGCTACTCGTTTCTAAGAAGTGACTAACAGGTCGTGCGGCTTGGTAGTAAGTATAACGCTAGCCCATAACAGTACCTATCTGTGCCCCCCAAATCCTTTTATCCAAATAAACTAAAATAAACAATTTCGCAGAAAAATGCGGTTGCAACTAGTAGGCCTACTTTTAACAAGAGTCCTAGGTATTCAAATATACTTACCTTCTACAAGGATGTCAATCCCAAAAATGCATATGAGTTTTCCCCAAGCGTTCCGCTAATTCTGGCTATTGTTATCACATCTGTATGTTAATGGTCGTACGATGTTGTTTTCTAAGAAGAAAGGATGTGGTTACTGCGTGCATACTTAGAACAAATCAAAATAAACCATTCAAATATGAGTTAAAAACTATAGAAATCCAATTCACTGAACTCTAGGGAAATTCCCTTTTATAGCTATTCTTTTCCTGTCTTAAAACGTTGTTGAGGTTCTTAGAACGAAAGTAAGGTTTTACAAAATTGACGATAACCCTCAATATATAAAACTAGGTATCTGTCACGCGCAACTTCGTCTGCGTAATTTTTCCCGTTTTTGCAACATTTCTCATTGCTGCTCCGCTCGTATTGGTCGCAGCGTGGTGTTATATAGCATATAGCCTTTCTCGATAAATGGGCTATCCAACCGTGAAATTTTTTTCAATTCGGATCTGTAGGTCCTGAGATTACCGCGTTCAAACAAACAAACTCTTTAGCTTTATAATATTAGTATAGATTATAATAATAATATAGATAAGTCATACATTTGTTTCTATCATAATAAGGATATAGAAATAAATATACCTGACACACACATTCTGTTACAATTTAAAGTCTTTATGATGCAGTAGTGTCCGAGCAAATCGGAAATGAGTAATTACTACTTTTACTAACGTCTGGTCTCAATAATCTAATTATCGATAAATTTGGCTACTAGTAGTACTTATATTTGACATAAGCTCCATACAAAATATGTCAAAACTCTACCTCTAGTAGCCAAATCCATCGATAGGTAGATTATTGAGACCTGCCGTTCATGTACTAACAACGTACCTACTACAGGTTACCCTGAAATCTATTATAAGGTCCTTAATAAGTATAATTTAAAGAAGTCAAATAAACCTCTACTTTCATTATGTAAACAGTGGAAAACTTTAAGGAAAAGTAAACGAAAAACTAGTTTATCAATCTAATTAATTTATATCTGGGAAATTAATCTCGTAAATATCTACGTCAAAATCAAAATTTCACATCAGACAATTCAAAATCAGCCCGTATCAGTCTAATTTATCTGGATATTTGGCTTTAAAGTAAAGCTTAATATGTTGCTGCACTGAATTGACGTCAACGATTAAACCAATTTGTGTGGCTTAAGCTTGACACTACCATTCGACTATAATTTCCAAGTATAGCAGATAAACGGTTATTTAATCCCTTTAATCAACCGACTTCAAAAAGGAGGAGGTTCTCAATTCGTCTGTATGTTTTTTTTTCTTTTTTTTTGTATGTTTGTTCACCGATTACGCAAAGACGGCTGGACCGATTTGAAAAATTGTTTTTGTGTTTGAAAGGGTCTTCCAAGTTGGTCCCATTGTCATCAGATTACGATCTGATGATGGGATCTTGGAGAAATCGAGGGAACTCTTAAAATATTAAAAGCACACCTACAGTGATTTAGGTATATTTCATAGTGATTCGTGCATTTACTCTTAAAAAATACCAATTGGTGAAGTGGAACTGATGATGAAGACCACAAATGACGAGCAGACCTATTCAAT
Source organism: Herminia tarsipennalis (assembly GCA_945859575.2). Classification (NCBI taxonomy): domain Eukaryota; kingdom Metazoa; phylum Arthropoda; class Insecta; order Lepidoptera; family Erebidae; genus Herminia; species Herminia tarsipennalis. Next base: position 18,187,498 of record OX243840.2, read on the forward strand.
ATTTTACAGTTTGCGATTCAGTTACTTTAATATGGTATTGAGTAGCACTTTATTTTTGTTATACTACTATTCCACAATATAATAGAGCTGATAGTGAACTCCTCAACAATTAACGGCCCTGCATCGGGGTAAGCAATATTTTGTAAAAGGATTTCAGCAGTTGACATAAGCCTATTGTAACTTAAGTGAATTACAAACCAACCCACTAAAAAGTGAGAAATAAAAACTTTTTTACAAAAAAATATCACCGACTTCTAAAATAAATACAAGGCAACTAAAAAGCAATAAATAATATACCTAGAATAACAAAAACAAATTAAACATTTTGAAGTTGGTGCCGAATAAAACATAAAGACTACTATTTCATGGCACCAACTTCAAAATGTTTAATTTGTTTTTGTTATTCTAGGTATATTATTTATTGCTTTTTAGTTGCCTTGTGTTTGTTTTAGAAGTCGGTGATAATTTTTGTAAAAAAGTTTTTTTGCTATCTAAACCTATTGGAATTATGGGTAGTAAAATATATTATTTTTTGTTGAAAGTATATACTTAAAAGGGCGAAAATTTGTTACTTTTTCACGTCTAAACGGTTGGAGCGATTTTTATAAAATTTGACATGGAGTTAGCTGACACCCTGGATTAACACATAGGCTAAAAAACCGCGAGTAACACCGCGGGGCACAGCTAGTTTATTAAATGTTTTGCAGCAAATAGAAGTTCCACTTTCACAAGTATCTCCTAGAAATATCCTATTTTAAATCACCTGCAAAACTCCACAATCTTAATTAGTATTCAATAATGTTTCAACCTTATTTTTATTTCAACTAGCAACTCTTTAAGAAATGTCCGAACGCAGATTTTATATGGAGATCTCATACAAATACCAGTCTATGACATCACTATTTTTTCTAGTCAAATAACTTCATTTTATGATATAGGTGTACAGATCTTTATTTCTCATAAGAACAAAAAAAACAGTTCACATAAAATGAGATAGGTTTAACCCCCGAAGCGCTCAACAGCTCACAGTTTACATTCTTCGTATATATTCTACGAGTGTACTTTTGTATTATGTGCAAACTATCACAATCTTTTATGTTGTTTGGTTGATATGATTAATTACAATAAAATTATATTTAATACAAAATTTTGTCGCGACTTAATCGTTGGCAGTTTAAATGTTAGTTTTATTTACTAATTAGTCTTTTGGATTTTTTTGTTTAATTAAGAAACTAGCCCATTTATGCAACACACATATATCATGTGAGAGAGCCGTAGATAAAATACGTTAAATAAAATGCCTGGACGTATTTCCAACCAGTGCTTAAGCAGCCAGAAAGTGCCAGATTTTTTTTCATTGATTGTTAAAAGAAGCCAAGTTCTTTGAACAATTAATGCCTTTTCGGTAGCAAAGCTATGGCATACTATACCCAAACACTGTCTTATAATTCTCTCAGAAATGTTTTACAAGCGAGGATTTTTAATTGAATTACGAATTACAATATAATTTTCTTAAAGTAAGTCCTCTATATTTCATGTAAGTAGTACAACCCTAAATAAAAAAAATGCATTGACAGGTGGAGTAACGACGATATACATGCGGGCATTGAACAACGTGGAGTCCTTCTGTTGTGAACGAGGTGCGTGGATACGTGGTGTCGCGACACTGCCATCACCGCTGTCAGGTCATGGAGCTGTCACGTTACCACCTGCCTCCCTCATGTGACGTCACACATAACGGTATGTTATTTTATATTGAAGTTACAACAAACACCAATCCATCTTGAAGAGATCCAACCGGATCTGGCTAATAATATATTTCAAGTTGGGATGTGATTTTATTTACATATATAAAATCAAGTTCCCCGTTTTTGCAACATTTCTCATTGCTGGTCCACTCCTATTGGTCGTAGCGTGATGTTATATAGCCTAAAGCCTTCCTCGATAAATGGGCTATCCAACAGTGAAAGAATTTTTCAATTCGGATCAGTAGTTCCTGAGATTACCGTGTTCAAACAAAACAAACTCTTCAGCTTTATAATATTAGTATAGATATCCCTGGCTGGATCAAAGCTGGATTCGTGTCTTGCTTGAAGTCCAGTTTTGGTTAATTGTATACAATTACAATTTACCAAAACTCGACCTAAAGGAGGGTAGGACATGATTAATCGACCTCGATCCCGTAATATTCCTCTGATCCCTTCAGTCTTATACATCTTGGGACAACTCGCACAACGCTGCCTGATCATTAACTAAGCAGAGCTTGTACTATGGAACCAGACAACTAATAAACATGCATAAATATTTCTAAATACATACATATTATAGATAAATAACACCTAGGCACAGAATAAACCATCGTGCTCATCGCACAAAGTTTTATCCTGGGTGGGGATCGAACCCACAACCCAGAGGTTGCAGTCAGGCTTACTAACCACTAGACCAACAGGCCAGTCTTGTCTGTTATACAGTTGCCACCTGGGCGTATGATTAGTTAGATGACAGTGCATTTTTAGGGTTCCGTTTTACCTAAAACGGAACCCGTTATAGTTTTACCATGTTCGTCCGTCCGTCCGCAGCTTAGCTCAGAGCAATAATTTTGCATTTATATAATTTTGCATTACTTACGCTGACAAAGTGAAAGAATAAAGTCTTAAAAAAACATTTTTTTAGGGTAGGTAGCCACCTCCCTTAATTGTAAAGTGGGGATGTGATATTTTTTGTCCAGACCATTTTTCGATTTAGGGATCCGTTTGTGAAATAATAAGCTTTAAAGTGCAAATTTTTGTTAGAGTTAAGTATACCCCCCCCCCCCCGCCCCTTCCAGCTAAATGGTTGATGTTGGGTATGTAGAAAAAATCACCGCAGTAGTATACCTAGTCCGGCCATAAGTTCTGTTACAAATGAAAATGCATTTTTTTTTTTAAATGAAGTAATGTAATATTACTAAAACTTATATGTACATATTTCTTAAAATGTCGGCAAAAACTAAAAACAATATTCTATTCAAAATGGCCATCTTTGGCTTTTATACAGAGGCCTTTAGTCTGTCTGGCCACGAATCTATGGATTTACGCACTGGTTCCATAAGAAATTTCGCCACTGCTTGCTCCAGAGATTTTTTAAGAGACTCATTGTCGCCGTGTCTTTTAGAGCAAGCCATGTCCTCTAAAACTCACCATAATTTGTAGTCTAAGAGGTCTGGGCTAGATGAGGGCCAGTCTTCAGCTCTTATACAGTACGGAACGTTAGTTTCAAGCCAGGCTTGGGTAGATCGTGCCTTGTGACCAGGTGTAAAGTCCTGCTGGAATAAGAAATATTTTTGTAAAAAGTGTATTGCTGAGAGGTTTCACAACACGATCGAAGACGACGAAGGTTTTCACTCCTTTTTCACAAAAATGTAGCTTTATGACGCCTTGACACCAAACCATCACTGACGCTGGATGATGACCACGCTGTATCTTTCCGACCACTTGAGCAGCTTCTTTAGAACTGTGAGCGTACACTTTATCATTTTGCTTTTGTAGTGCTCTTCAATCGTGAAATTGTTTTCATCAGTAAAGAGGATATTATTGTGCCCTACGCAGGTGAAGCGTATCGCGACAAAAGGCATTTTGATCGATCTACTCTCAGGGCGTGTCCTGTATATCGACGATACTCGTAAGCACCGAGCTTCAGATCTTGTTTTATAATACGCGACAAGAGTCCTAGCGGGAATCTTTATTTCTCGCGATAAGATTGTTTGCTTCCTAATGGGATTTCGACGAATTCTGGCTTTAACAGCATTAACACCCTTTGTTGTTCCAACATCACGCAGCCGCCGCTATCTTTTATGGTCTTTGACAGAGGAAGCGTTGTTGTATCTGTTGATAGTACGATATACGAACATACGGCTGATACCAAGCTTTTGAAGTGTCTGGAATATGACCGATAACACCCCAATTCATATTGTAATTTGATAACAAACACGAAAAAATATGTGAAATGGCGCGAAACCGAAAGAACTTTTAAAAATAATAAACGCGTTCCAAATTCAAAGTAATTAAAAAGTTGAAAAAAAGAAAAGTTTTTATGTAACAGTATTTATGGCCGGACTAGATATATAGTGTTATTACAAGGAAAACTATCACAGCTAAATAGGCTTTACAAGTTTAGAAGTAACAGCTGATCAAATGAGAAGTAACAAAATGTTCGTACAAAATCCATTAAAAATTGTTTAACGACGTGCAAATAGGCCACATTTTAGCCGATTAAAACAGTACAAACTTCGCAGCTGCAACCTCGTTGTTACCAACTAGTTTAGCCTATTAGTCAATTACCTGACCTACTGACTCTGGGCGTACCGAGGATCATTATCGGGGAGAGTTTTTGTATTTTCTTGCGGGGGACGGGGAGGTTAGGTGGCACAATTGACTACGCGGGCTAATATGTGCGGTGTACCTACCTACCTATCTTCCTACATTTTAGCAATTTCGGGAAGGGGTTTCAACCCCCAAATCCAATGTTGTGTTTATCCGATGCATGAGCATTTTATCCAGCCCATAATAGGACGTTTATATATTTCTGGCGCGGTGAGAGTGTATCCGACTGCTACGCTCTTGCGTATCAGTCGTCATCAAGTCAACTTTGTTTGATGAGCACGATGGTTTATTCTGTCTGGGTGTTGTTTATCTATAATACCTATGTATATATTTAGAAATATATAAGTATGTTTATCGGTTGTCTGGTTTCCATAGTACAAGATCTGCTTAGTTTGGGACCGGATAGCTTTGTGTGAGTTGTCCCAAGATATTATTATTATTCTAAAAGTTGTTGTGTTGTTGTTTCAGAAGAACATCCCTGTTGGCTGCTGAATCGTGATTCATTCAGATAATCCGCCTAATTTAAAATGTTATTATAGTTAAATACCACGGACAACATATGGATTGTTAAGTGCACTGTGACTGTAGGATCGGAAAGATCTTTTAAGAGCTAATCGAAATTCGTAGTAGTGTGTATGATCGTATGAGTACCTTTCACAAATTGTTGTAGAAATTATTGTATGCGTTAAATTATTCTTTAAAATATTAACGTCTTTGTTCTTTACTAAATTGTTTTCATTTTAAAATATTTTGTTTTATTGAATTCCAATTAAAAATTGAGCAATATTGATACCCTCGGTCCATTTGAACACATGTATGAATGAAACCATGAATACGAAGATTGTTTAGATTTAACTTCTCCTGGAACCACAATATCGGGTGTGAATTTGAATGCGCAAGTAATCCTATAACAACGTAAGGCCAGTAATGTAATTTCAGTTGACATTTGATATCCATCATAAAATAAAACATGAGGTGCCTTTGACGGAAAAATATCGATGGTGAGAAGCGATTGAATTGATTGGTAACCAATCGGTGTAAGGCACGAGTCACGTGATACATATATATCAATCATTGGTTTATATGTATTACGTGACTCGTGCCTTACACCTTATTTCGCAAAAACTGGTAGAGAGCATCCCCATACCAAATGTTTCTTATTGGCCGTCCATCTCGACAGCCTCTGTGGCGCGGTGGGAGTGTATCTGACTGCTACGCAAGATCGTGGGTTCGATCCCCACCCAGGATAAAACTTTGTGTGATGAGCACGATGGTTTATTCTGTGTCTGGGTGTTATTTATCTATAATATGTATGTATTCAGAAAAATATATGTATGTTTATCAGTTGTCTGGTTGCCATAGTACAAGCTATGCTTAGTTTGGTATCAGATAGCGTTGTGCGAGTTGTCCCAAGATAATAATATTATATCTATCTTTGGAGCACATCAACCATGGATGGATCCAAGGGGCGGCAGAAGGGTTTATGTAAAGACATTCTTTGCATGAAAGCGTTCACGCAAGGACATTATTAGTGTCAATACTTGTAGTGTTAATTCATACCTTTCGTGTATCATAATATATTCCACCATTATTATATATTTCGCTACTTTCATCTTATTATATTCCTTCATTTAACATTTTCGTGGACAGAACGTGATTTTATGTCATTATTTGAGATCTTGATACGGCAAAACATACACGGTCTAAAACAGAATATTATTTACTTCAGAACAGTGAATTTAAAGGCGAAAATTCGTTTCAATGTACCTTGTCACAATGTATTGAACACTGTGCGTGAAGGTTTAGAGTGTTCGATATAACTTTTTTACCATTTTAAAAATTAGTTGGAACTATTAGTGACAAAATGTATGCAGACGATGACGCGATAAAACGTTTACGTCATTATGTATTTTATTTACCTAACTAGCTGACCCACGCAACTTCGTATGCATTAATTTTCCCCTGTTTTTGCAACATTTTTACAATTGCTGCTGCGCTCCTATTAGTCGTAGCATGATGTTATATAGCCTATAGACTTCAAAGAAAAGAATTTTTTAATTCGGGCCCGTATTTCCTGAGATTATCACGTTCCGTTTGAACGTAATAACAAACACACAAACTCTCCAGTTTTATAATATTAGTATAGATCACGTAGGGGTATGAAAAATAGATAGTAGCCGATTCTCAGATCTACTAAATATGCATATAAAATTTCATAAAAATCGGTCCAGCCGTTTCGGAGGAGTATGGTAACTAACATTGTGACACGAGAACTTTATATATAAGAAGATATATAAGATATCATTCAACAAAACGAATCGATACGTCAAATCTGTTTGTATAGAATTTCGTTGTCATTCTAGAACACAATTTAAAATGAGACTGTCCGCGAACGTGTTAAGATTGTAAATAATTATAAAATATTTGTTTATAAATTTGTCAGAACTGTGACTTTGAAAGAAAATATTTTCTTTGTTACTTTTACGATAGGTAAGCATAGTCTATTGTAGGTTTGGTAGAATATGTTTTTTAATTTTGTATGATTCTTCATACAAAATTACAAAATATATTCTATTTCACATGTGGTATTACATATGCAAATAACACACAGCCAGTTTGGAATAGGTGAAATAATAGTAGGTACATACTTTTACAAAAGTACTATATACTTTTACAAAAGTAGGTACTGTACGACTATGTTCTATATGGGGAATAATCGGGAAAAGATTGAATGAAGCGAGAGTTCTCTAATAGTAAGCAACAAGAAGAGCATCTTTATCTATCGCCGTTGCATCTCATATACACCAACGCTGCATCTATACCTACCGACGTTGCGTCACCCATCAGTTGCATCTCGACGCACCGACGCTGCGTCTCTACCTATTGACGACGCTGCTTCTCTATCTTTTAAGTTCATTTTTAATTTGTTTTAAGGTTTCTACCCATATTTATTTAATACTCTAATCTTATTCTTCAAAATCTATCTATATCTAATCTATATATATATAAAACAAAGTCGTGTTAGTTACGCCATTTATAACTCAATAACGGCAGGACTAATTTTTATGATTTTTGTGTTTTTGGATTTGATTTGTCCAGAATAGGATTAAGTGATTAGTGTCAGTGATGAAAAAAACCGGGCAAGAGCATGTCGGACCATGCTCAGTGTAGGGTTCCGCAGCATTGAATAATTGCATCAGCAGAATAGCGTATGTTCATGGCACTTACATGCTTTTGTTGAGAAACGCAGTTTGTTTTTAAAGACCTGTCGAATGATGTGCTACACGTTGATATTTGTTGAAAAAAAATCTGTTTTTTACATGTGTGGAGTGCCCTCCCCTAAATATTTTTTATTATCATTTAGCTATCAAATTAAGTAGCGGCTACTACAAGACACCTTTTCACTAAATTTTATCAATATTTATTGAGCAGTCTTTGAGTAAAACACGGACGGACAGACAGACAAACATACACAAAAACAACAAGACGAAACTACAAGGGTTCCGTTTTTGCCATTTTGGCTACAGAACCCTAAAATGGATTGGCATTTTTAGTAGTTGTCAAATATTTATGCTTACGTTTGAATAACTTCATGACCTCCTTTGGTGATGTTCAATAAAAAATAAAACTGTTTTTAAAAGTGGAGATGGCCGATGCCAACGTTTGTATAAGATAGCATTTAGATTAGTTGCAATGATTTTTTGAACTGATAGTTAGAACGGTTTTTATCCCTATCGTAAGCTCGAGGCACCGATTGGTGGGATACTTTTACAAACAACGATAACTTAAATGTAGGTACCTATTAAGGTTGCATAACCTTTCTGAATTCGCAGATTACTTGGCCGTAACAATACACAACTGACAGCTAAACGTAATTTTGTCTATGGTAGAAATTTAAGTTGACCGGTTGATATACCGCGACCAAGAAGATCTAAACTTTCTCTATAAAGCCGTAATGCAATTAGGATTCAAAACATTGCAAATTAAACCACTGAAGAAGAACAAGAAATTGCCCGTGAAGAGTGCCGCTTTAGCAAATCTTTAAAATTAATCCTAAATTAATTTTAAAATCCTAAATCTCCTCATTTATTGCCTCTTACGAGGAACGAAGTTCGGCGGGTCTGCTAGTTATTTATAGTTCCACATATCTCTACTGGTAAACAGTTGATATGGGACTAATGGAACGGGCTTTTTAAAGTGACGAATGATAAGGTGCGCCAGGCACACCCTGCCCGAGTATGTGATGATGTAAAGACCGTACCTACCTACTGTAAAATGTACGTAGTCCACGACTGACGGACATGGCCACTTCAAATTTCATTTTTAATTCTTAAATGCAGGTTCAAACGTGGGACTGAAATTTATTAATGCATCCGTCAGGAACTGGTGCAGACTAACGGCGGGTTCTATAACTTATCTACTGTTAACTGTTTGTTAAAAAAGCTAAATACTAACAGCTAGCTAACACCGTAAGATGTTATGGACGCGGATGTGGGATGCTTGCCATACACGTCCACAGCCTCTCGTCCACACGTTCGGCCGTGCAAACCGTGGCAGCGCTGTGCTGTAGCGTTGCCTTGTCTATGGACAAGCTTCCATAGTGACCCATACAACACTAACGATCGTGTCTACACACGGCGAATAAACCGTGGTTTTCCACGGCGTGTGGACAACAGGCCTTCCGAGCCCTTCTCACGCCGTGGAAACCACAAGAGTCTGTGGACATGTTTCGACAGTGGCCCATACAACACTGAAGAACGCGTCTACACGCGGAGAATCAACCATGGTTTTCATTTAGTTAGGTTCAAGTCCTTAGGTTCTACCTAGTGTGGTCTTACTCATACCTACATCATGCTACATATATTGTAGGTATCATTCTTTTATTATGTAGTTTATTTCGTTGAGTAATGGGTACATTCCGTCCTAAACTCATTGTTTACCAATTGCTTTTAAGTGGTGATAATCAGTTTACAATACACACTTTAGGCGAAAATTTAAAGGTGCTAAGTTACTCTTTGTTTATCACCTCTTTGCTCTTGAGTGCCTACTTCATAAAAGATCCGTAGGTTTATGCTAAATACGTCGTCATCTCGTCGGTATAATACATTACGTGGGATATAATCTATAAATGATATAAAATTCTGCAGTCCTTGCTGACTGGCTGACTGACTGATGGATCAACGCACAGCTTAAACCGCTGATAGTAGACACTTGAAACTTCAAGTACGTATTCTTTTATATTATGTAGGCATCCCCTAGAAGGGGAAAAAAGGGTTGCTAATTTGTTTGAAAATCCGTCATTTTTAAATTTAGATTTGCGAAATATTGTATTTGACTTGGTTTAAAATAGAGAAACCGGTGTCTCGGCGATTTTGGAAAATTAACCCCTTAGAGGGTAAAACAGGTTGTAAGTTGGTATGAAACTCTGTCAGTTTTACAGTTATATCTGTGAAATTTGTCTTTGTGATTGTTAATAAAGATACCTAGGTACTATGTTTTAGCATTTAATCCGTTATGGGTTGATTTTCGCTTTTAATCAAATTAAAAGCGAAAATCAACCCATAACGGATTAAAGTCATCCACTATTTTTCACGCTTAAACCGCTAAATCGATTTAAATGAAATTTGGTATACAAATAGTCTCAGTCCTGGAGATGGTTGTGATGGTGATAACTTCGTTCCCAAGTTTACAAGTCATTCTTATATTATAATAGAAGAATGACAGAGAATGACTCAAGAATGACTCTTAACAGTTTGTGTTCTTTCAATCTATAATTGTGCAACTTGTCTTTATTTTCAATTCAAAATTCAAGATATTTACTATCTAATATACTTAGTGAAATTTATGGGTACTTCCTCGTACTCGTATTTTTTTTTTTTATTTCTTCTTCTTCTTTCTTCTTCTTCTACTCCACCTGATGCTCCTATGACAGGGTGTAGCACGAGGAATTGTATGTCCTCGTGCTCCAAGTACTGTCAAGTACTGTTAAGTGAAAAAAGTTATTCTATCTATTGTGCTGCGTAGAAGATGAATGTCGCAAAAGTAAATGGATGATAAATTATACAACTAGCTGTTGGCCACTACTTCGTTTGCGTGAAAATGTTGAAAAGCTAATTGAATTCCACGGGAACATTTTTCTGGGATAAGAAGTAGCATATTTGCTCTGTTCCAAATTCCGTCCAGGAGTGTTAATTTAAGTACCTATTTAAAGCAGTGCCGTTGCAGTGCAGTTGCAGTTAAGTTTCGATTAAAACGGCCATTTTCGTATTCTTGTAACTTTGGGATCGATCTTAAATACGCTTGCGTCAAGTATGCGTCTCCAGAGCGCAATTTCGACGTTCTAGTACGGTGCGCAAGTGTTTTTTAAATCGATCCCAAAGTTACAAGAATACGAAAATGGCTGTTTTTATCGATACTTAACTGCAACTAAACTGCGACTGCACTACTTTAAATACGTGAATTGACCCTCAGATCTGTTTACCTTATGTGGCGTGATTGATTAACAGATATCCATCCACACATCCATACATCCAAACTTTCGCATTTATAATATTAGTATAGAAAAACAATAACCGTTCTAAGTAACTGTCCCTGACTTCTCCATTTTAGATGGTTTTGAAAAAATGACAGTGACCCTTTAAGGTTAAGGTGAATTGTTACAGCAACATTAGTTCTAACGACGGCGCTGCGATTTAAAATTGCGTGGCGTTTTAAGCATCAGGCCCGCAGGCAGTGTCTAGATATTCAGACGTTAGTGGGAGTAATCGTTAAAATCATATAAAAATTAAAATTGTATTATTTATGTAATACCACTTACGATCTATCTTATCGATACATTCGTACTAAAATTAGATCAACTTTACTCTTATCACTAATATCACAAGGCAACTAGTCTGTCGCATTTATTGTTTTTCAAAATAAATTTTCCACATTGTTCAAAATGTCCTTGACTTATACGTTGAAGTGTTCACTACCAGACTTCTCTGCAGACTCCCAGTAGATCTCTCTCATAGCCCTCCTCACAGGGAGGGTATATTTCGAAGTATAAAGCGCTGTTTACCGGCACGAACCAGCTTGGTTTTATTCGGCGAATCAGGTCCTGAAAATAACAATAAGTTTATAATAATGTATACGACTTTCTGTACTACATGGATTAGATAACTTAACAGGGATCTCTAAACTGTGTATTTAAAAAAAAAAACTAATTTCACCCCTACGGATAGGGATACTAGGTATCTATTCCAAGTCCATGTATGCATATAGTAGAGGACAGCACCCTAAGCAGAGAATTAATGGAAGCAGTGTGCCTGGGTTGGCTGGCCTGAATCCGCCCAGGTAAACTAACTAACCAAACTTCTCTAATTGCTATAAATACATTAATAGGAATAAAAGCGGGAATAAAAGCGGGGGTTGCAGTATTAGTATTCAGAATAAATACAATCATATTGCTAGTAAATAGTTAGGTTAACAATATCTTTCTATTGAACTTATAATCTAACTATAGCGCCGCGTCGCATAGCGTGGTCGTAGCGTTTGCATACATTATTATAATTACTTAATATGGTACATATATCGACATTCATGTATCAATTAAGTATATTTGATAATAATAAAATTGATAAGATAATTATAAGTCAGGCGTATTACTATAGTCTGCTATTAAAACAGAATTACTATGGGTATGTTATAAAGAATGAATTAACAATAAACTACACTCCGGTGCAATGAAATCGAACATGTAAACTCATTCACATAATTAAACATTTAAAAATAAACTCTTTCGCTTATATGTGGGCTGAAAGATTATTTCAATACCACATAAGTGATGATAAATTTACCTCAGTGTCCTTAAAATAGGATTACGACAACAGATAGTGCGAGTTAGGAGTAGGTAGTACGGATTGCGGGACCTATTCCAGGTTGTGAAATAAAATGCCGCCCTCATTTGAGTTTCAGTACTCAGTGTTTCTAATTGGCAATGATTTTAATAATCTAGATAAATTACGTTAATGATCCCTGAAATCAACTTGTAAGCCTATAATCATTTATGTGGTGTAATTGGATAGATATTGAAATAATCTTTAATTCCACATTTTAAATTTTAAATTTAAAAAATTTAAAAATTAAAAATTTTTAAAAACTAAATCACAAAACATATTTACTATCAGCGACATGTGCGATTTCATTGCACCAGAGTGTAAATAGTAAGACAGATTTCAATGAAAACCAAATAAATAGAATTAATAACATGAACGGAAAACAACCTGATGGACGATAAAAGAAAGATTTATTATCTACCTACTCGTAGAATCGAAAGATGACATGACAAGAATATAAAAACAAAGTTTACTGCGTCTAAACCGAGTTAAAGTCATTGATTAAATGTTAAACTAAATAATAAGTATTGATTAAAGTTTTTAAAAATAGATCTGGTGATAATGTATTCTACTGAATACATTATCACCAGATAAAATAGATACCACGGGCAAAATTTTACATACTGTCTTCATGACCTACCCCAAAAAAAGTCCATTGTATGTGCTATTATTAATCGCATGATTTCTGAATTAATAACTACAATTTTTTACAGTGTCTATATTTGATGGTGTCGCGTTTCCATGCTTTCTTTAGCTACGAGTATTATCCTGTGGGTTTCCACCGCTAATAAATTATATTATAAATTTTTCTGAACGACTTGTATGATCTTAGAAATTAGTACTCTACCTAGAACGTTACCATGTACCATTTTTTCACGTAAACATTTAACTAATATATGTATAACAAACTAACATCTTGTAATTTTATTTAGGAGATCCTTTGAAATGTAAGTTTTCTAGATAATTATACTTAGTTATAAAGAAGAAGATATTATACGCCTAAAGATAATTTAAATGCAGTTAATGCAACTATGAGTAACATACAATTCAGCAGAACACAGAAGAAAGTATATAAGAAAGTTAATAAGCACATAAAACTAGAAGAACAAATAAAATATAATCAACTTACAATTGACATTCCATCAGCATCTGTCGCAATCGGTTTACTTTCGTCCGAATCCTCATCCATATGAACAATATTTCTAGGATGTATATGTTTGCTGAATACAACAACAAATACTGTGCAGAATACTAGCAGTTGTACCAAAACCTTCGACATTTTGAAAGTCTCAAAAACTCCTTCGAATTAAATCCAACGTGTGTCACAGTCAAACGCTTTCAAATTTGTTTGGTGATTGCTTACTTTAGCCGCCTTTTAAATGTAGTATATTGTTATCAGTGGGCTCGTCGTTTTACGTCACGAACTTGAAGTGCCAAGCAGACTGGCCGTTGTTTACTCATACAACGGTCTCTCTATATTTGTACCTACTTGAATAATACGGTAAATGTTCCATTCGTAATATTCTTCAAAAATTACGCAATTCAATGTACGTTTTCTTGTGAATTTGTCCTACGTGAATTACGTCATTGGAACTTTATAGTTAGAATACAAAATGAATGCGTCGTTCAGTAATATATGAATGGAACGTTATCATTAGTAGTACAATGTAAGTTCTTACAAAAGTACAATTCCATACAAAACTAGGTTTTGCCCACGGCTCTGTCCGCTTCGTAATCATCACGATAAATCTTTCCATTATGCCAGCCGCTCATTTCGTACTTTAGAACTCGCTGCTATACATTTTAAGACATTATGTGTGTAAATAAATTGGATACATTTTTCCCATATAAAAAGAACATGACAGGATAGCTCGACAGATACGCGTGATACGACACACCCTATGACAGGGGTTTCCAAACTTAACGTAATGAAACACCCACCAAATAATTAGTATCTTATGAAAGCCTAAGCTCATGACGGGAGAGGAAGCGCAATTAATCTGACATAGATGATGTTAGTAAATTTAACCAAATGTCCAGTTAAATTGATGGACATACGCGATACATGCAGCCATCCAACGTGTTTTCTTGTTGTCCTTATCGTTATTTCTATGTAAAAAAAATAAACATATATATTGCGGAACCCTAGTAACTCCTGGGTTCCATGGAACCTATTTTGGGAAACGCTGCCATAGAGATGATAGGAAATCTGAGTGAGAGGCTATGAAAACCTTAAACGACCGTTTCAAACCTTTTGGTTTTGCCCGGGTTTTCCCTGGATCCGACTCTGGAGATGGGATGAGAAGGGACTGTACTTAGAAACTTATCGGATCCCCTTTAGGTAATTAATTTATTTTTTAAACCTGTTCCATACAAGTCAAGTATGAGTCTAACGTACGACAAGGGGGGGGGGGGGAGTGCAAATCATTTAACCCGATACCGTCAATGTGATGATGATGAATGATGTGTAGATACCTCGCGCGATGGGGAGCGGAACATATAAATTTTGCGCTTCTTGATAGCTTTCGGGCCCCTTTGACAGCTTCTGGATATGGCAGAAACTTGATTAGGTACTGCCTAATCAAGTTTCTGCCTTATCACGAATCAGCCGAACACTGCGTATGGCCTCCTGACCTATGGATAGTTAGAAACAAAACACTAGAAATTCACTTTGACACTTATACCACGTGTCTCATAAAGGTATAGCCAAAATTGGGATGATGAATGCAGGAAAAATAAATTCAATTTCAGTAATCAGGCAATAGTACGTCATAGCAAGATCTGAATATATGTGTTATTCCACAATTTAACGTGTGTAATAATTTATAATCATCAAAACAAATACTAAAAACCTCTTTTATAATGTCTTTGACTAAAAATAATGATTTGATGATCCTGAGTTGAGATGTCACGCCTCAGTTTTCCATATAAATTTATAAAGACCGTGTCGTTTTGACATTTCATAAAAAGATACTGATTTGACTTGACAGTCCCCATCCCCATTAAAAAGCACAAGGCTATGTGTGCTTGTCTTATTATTTTTAGTACCTATTTAGCAACTTTAATACTTAAGAAAATTATAGAGTAACTAGGTAGGTATTTATTATGGGCACGACATTAAGGCAACCTAGGTACCATTATACATACTTTGTATGAGCATAAAAGATAAACACTTAAATTATGCACAGACATAGTTATCTAGTTTACAATGTCTATTATGTAAATTGGTCATACATTATTTATAAGCAATTATTTAATATACTTTACGTCGATTTCTTTAAACAGTTTATTAGTCTACATGCTTGTTAATTTGTTTATCTTAAAGACTAATGACATCGCTGAATATAATAGTTTCGAAACAGGACATGGTATCAATCAACAGGTAGGTACATAACATTCAAACAATAAATGTTGATAAACGTTCGTTATTTGTATATTTTTTTCAAAGACGACTCTCGCAATAGGGTACAAGCCCTGTGTCGCGAAGGACTTAACAAACATACAAGTCATGGACACACAGTACACCCAGACTCGCAACAACAATTTGTGGTTCACACAAAGTGGTGTCCCGTGTGGGAATCGAACCCACGACCTCTTGTGTAGCTGTCGGACACATTCCCACCGCGCCACAGAGGCAGTCAACATAAATAAAGTAGTTTTTATAGGCATTTCTTGTCAATTACTTTATTAATACAATAATTACATTTTTGAAAGATAGAAAAGTTTGAAGTCCAGATCCAGGAACCGAACCCGAGACTTCCATATGCCAAACATATACTAGACCTAAAAAAAATTCTATCCCTTTCTGCACGCGAATTGAGCCCTCGCTTGCGACATCTAGCTGTTTGTTAAAGAACTATCACGACTTTTGTTTTAAAAAAAAACAATTATTGTAATAATTATTAATTATTATTTTTTTGTCAACAAAATTTATAGACAAAACAATCTATATATGTATATAAAAATGAATCCCTAATTCCCTTAGTCACGCCATAACTAGAGAACGACTTTTATGATCTCATTCATTACCAATTATAATATACAAATTTCAAGACATTAACTGTATTTGTGAAGTTCTGAAATATTCTAAGTATCTAATAATTATTATAGATTCAATTATGTTAGGATTCTAAAAAACTTTGACATGCGGTAGCAACCCACAAAACTGAATGCATTTTTTTTAGGTAAGGCAGTTGATTTTAAAATTCGAAAAATAAGGACCTCCCTTATTCAGTTAATTAAATCATACGTTATTCCTCAATTCCGCTTCCTCAATTTTATATTGTACTGACGGACAGGCATGGTTTCGACGTTGAATTGAATTGAATTGAATTGAATTGGCGCCTGCAATGCGACGGATCTGTCCACGTTTATCGTTTCAAACTCGCCTCACAACGACACTCGATTACCGTAATCAATGGCGCGATTAATATTCCAAGAACAACACAATTCAACAATACGAATGCTTCTTCGAAAAGGTGTAGTGTTTACCTTGATTATAATTATAGTAAAACGCAATTTACGTATTATCGGATTTCTATATATAGAATTCTGAGTGAAGATTAAAAATGTTTGCTAATTTAGTACTCGGTATCCGAATAATCTAACTCTCCCACGTATACAGACGGAAATATATAATCGTCTGCCTGAAACAATAATAATTTCTTGGGACAACTCACACAACGCTATCTGATTCCAAACTAAGCAAAGCTTGTACTATGGCAACCAGACAACTATACTATATTTCTAAATACATACATATTATAGATTAATAACACCCAGACACAGAATAAACCATCGTGCTCATCACACAAAGTTACATCCTGGGTGGGGATCAAACCCACGACCCCTTGCGTAGCAGAGTCGGATACACTCCCACCGCACCACAGAGGCAGGCAAACTGTTAAGAATTTGCCAATTAATAAATTCAAAAGCCATTTGTTTAGATGGCTTTTGAATTTATTAATTGGCTTGGAAGATACTGAGAAGTGTTTTTACTCCGTTAAAGAATTTTTAGAAAATAGAACCTAATAAAACCGCATACATTTATTCTTTACTAGTTGTACCCGCGGTTTATTAGCCTACTAGCTGACCCGCGCAACTTCGTCTGCGTAAATTTTGCCCGTTTTTTCAACATTTTTCATTGCTGCTCCGTTCCTATTGGTCGTAGCGTGATGTTATAACCTATAGCCTTCCTCGATAAATGGGCTATCCAACATTAAAATATTTTTTCAATGCGGCCCAGTAGTTCCTGAGATTATCGCGTTTAAACAAACAAACAAACTCTTAGTCGGGTTTAAATTAAGGTAGTTTAGGTAACGAAATAACTTCTGTGTAAATATGTTGGAAACAGTCCTGTTGACTAAATACTTACTAAATAAAAATCGATCTGTTCTATTCTTTTAGATAGTTAGTTTGGTGTGCGGCTTAAGAAGTGGGTTTTCTGTTGTTTTTGTTTCATTCTTTCAACGTTGTACCTACTTATTACCTAATAATTTTTAATAGAATTTGTACGAAAATGTTGTTACTTCTCATGTGATCGTAAACTTGTAAAGCCTAAGTACTTAACTGTGATAGTTTTCCTTATAATTTTAGTATTTATACTACTACCCTGATTTTTTTCACATACCCAACATCAACCATTTAGCGGGCAGGGGGACACTTGACTCTAACAAAAATGTTCACTATAAAGCCTAATATTATAATCCTTAAATCTAAAAATAGTCTTCACAAACCCTAAACGCTTTTTAAAAGACCTATCTAATGATACCACACACGATGGGGTAGGTAGGTGAGAAAAAAAATACATCCCCACTTTACATATAAGAGAGGTACCCTTAAAAAAATAATGATTTTCAAGATTTTGTTCATTCACTTTATCGGCGTTAGTAATTTATTCATGCAAAAGTTGCAACCTTCTAGCACTAACAGTCTCTGAGCTAAGCTGCGGACGGACGGACATAAGGGAACTATAAGGGTTCTGTTTTGCCATTTTGGCTAAAAATGGGGTGTATTTCATATAGTGTTACAACGCAATACTAATAATAAAACTGCTGTAACACTTTAGTAAGCAAACACAGAGCGTGTCATGTGTGTCATGCCCGCGAAAATGTCAGATATCCCTAAAGGTACGGTTGACAAACAACGACCCCCTCCTCCCGTCACCCGAACTACTCACACTTGACCGATGTTGAGCCATTCATTATCGTTGAATTGATGAACACGTAATCTCCAACCATAACCCCAAAACATGATCCTCGATGCACCTGTGTGATGCGTGGTCAAACAAACGGACAGACAGACAAACATTTCTAAAAATCATAGCAATGTGTTTCTTTTTAAAACTTCTTTTACTAAGTATAGATAGAACGTTATTAAATACAACGCCATCTACTTTCAAGAATGTTGCCACTCAGCATCTCAAGCACCTATACCCTAATAATTATTTGATCACGGTGAACAATTTGATTTCATAGATGGCGCTACATGTTTTTTTTTTACGTGTGTAATGTCTTTTTTTTAGACGAACACATCATTTCTGGAAAATGTCGAATACTTTTTAATTATAATGTAATATTGTTTTTCATTTCTACTACGATTAATTAATTACTCTCAGCAATGCATGCAATACATATAATTAACTTACCTACGTGCATAATTTACTTGATTTTTAATATAAAAAAATATTAACCAAAGTAAATAAGTTACTTACGGTCGAAAAAATAACTAAAACATTGAGAAGAATATTAAAAAAGGATAAAGACAATTTAAAAAATAACAAAAAGAACATAATCAGATATTGGATTCGATCCCGGGACTTCGTCGTCAAAGTCCGCTAGCATAGCTTCGAAGCTATACTGTTCGCTACTTACCACGTCAAAATAACTGTTCTTATGAAACTTAACAATGTTGTGTTTAGCTCCTTTTAGTTTTAGCGTGAAGTTATGTATTCTATGGGTTACAATTATAGATAATGTCTAATTGTGGAAAATTTTGTGATAAACCATTATGGTGCGACAAAAAATACGTTGCTACTCGTTCCCCATAGTCGTTAGCGTAATGATTCATAGTGTAAATAATGTCCCATAATATTTACTATAAAACTGCAAATTTTCATAAAGATCCGTCTAGTAGTTACTGTTTTATAACGAAAAATAGCTACAGACATTATCCCTTACTGCTTAGCTCCTATGGGAAAAAGCGTGATAATTTATAGCCTAAATGTTAATCTGCATCTATTAGATTGCACGTGCAAAATTTCAACCGAATCTGTACAGTAGTTTTTGCGTGATGCGTGTTCAAACAAACAGACAGACAGACAGACATTTCTAAAAATGCAGCAAAGTGTTTGAATACTCTTTTCGAACATTTCCTAATATTTTTTTTCACTAAGTTCGGCCATGTACAGACACGTGAAATTTACAGTTTTATTATATGTATAGAAGATAGAAGATAGATGTGTTAATCCAGGGTGTCAGCTAACTCCATACCAAATTTTATTAAAATCGCTCCAGCCGACGGCTGGAGCGATTTTAATAAAATTTGGTATGCAGCCAAATTCCGGATCAGAAATTCTAACCAGTGAGCCCAGACAAAGTCACATTAAAACAGCAATGTCGCTAATGGAAAAGTAGGTAAAAAAGTAGGTGTATGGAATTAAAATAGGTCACGTGGTCAATACAACTCTATTGACAGTATCTTTGCTATTTTTTCCATTCGATTGATCACTAATCTAGCGAACGGTGAGACCATAAAGATAGATTAACTACTTATTATTTACTTTATCTCCATGAGTGAGTCGGGTGAGACCTCAGATTAAAAATAGTATTTGATGAGACCGAAAACGAAATAATATGGCGGATTTTATTTTTTAAGAATTTGACGTTTGTGGTGGAGACCATAGACATTTGTAATCGACATCTTGTAGGCTATAGCGAATTCGCCACGGAACGAATGTAGGTACCTTTTCTAAGCCCCCTAGTGCTGTTAATATTGACAAATAAAAACTTGCAAATAAGGAGTTTAGTAAAACTTCACAATACTTAAATAATAATATTACCCTACTGCGGAAGAGGGTTCTTGTTTGACGCATATGTAGGTAAGTATGTCTGTATGTATCCTTCCAATGTTCTGTCTGCTCGTAACTCCTCAACGGCTCAATCGATTTTAATAAATGATGCGCCATTAGATTCATTTCGTTGACACGAGTGTCACTGGGTACATAAAAATCTTAAAAAATCCTAATGGCGGATTTCATGCGCTAAAAAAATAATAATTTTGTAGGCATGGAGCGTATTGCCCCATTCATACTGGTAACACATTTTGATTCATCCAGGAGGAGTACTGAGTGGGGTTTTAAATTAAAGGCCATTAAAAAGCGAGTTCAAAAATATTTAAAAAAAGTTGGGGATGACAAATCATTGAAAAAACAACGTCAATGATGAAACAAATAGTTCTTATTAAATCGCCTTGTAATTATGTATAATGACAAAAAATAAATTTAAAAACTTAAATAACCCGCCTGTAAAAAGACAGAAACAAAAATCATGCAGTCGGGAGCAATGAATCCTGTTCAACTTAAAAATATTGTGGTACACAGGCACAAACTTGTACCTACCTACAATTTTAAGGAGGTAGGTCAATGAACCAGTACCTATTATCTAATAGGTTTTACGTAGTTTGTAGTAATACCTCCATGATATAGGATTGGTATAGATTAGTGTTTCTCGGAATTAATTTGTGTTGCTTAGCGCTCAGTACTTGTTTAGTAGTATTATTATATTGATTAAACTTTGGAGAGTTATTTTCTTAATCGTAGTGAATCCAATGCGACTCATTAATGTTGATTCTGTTTCTGACAGGATTACACTGCATATTTGCACCCATATATTCTCCTGGAGGACAAACCGGGGCTTCTGCGAAAGGAAAATATTGTTTTTTAGCTTTTCAACCGACTATTCTAATTGTTAGCAACCTGACTCCTAAAGTCAGAAGTCCTGGGTTCGATCCCTTGATGAATCTGAGTGATGAGCATAATTAAAAATAAGGTGTAATTTATCTACAATACCTTTGTACCTATGTATTTCGATGGAAATAGGTATAGGTAAGTATGTTTATTCGTTGTCTGGTTGCCATAGTATAGGCTCAGCCAGTTTGTGACCAGGTGGCTGTGTGAGTTGTCCCAAAATATTTATTTATTTATGGGATAACTATAAACTTTATTTAGATTAATAGAGGGAACTACTGCTATTTGCGCTAGCCCCTCATAAATGCATTATTTGTCATATGATAACAAATGTATCTGTCATAGTCCAAATAAAACAAGAGATTAATGTATCATTTTTTATTGCTTATTCGACATAATATTATCATAATCGGTCAACCAAAATTGAAATAACTTGTAGGTAAATGAACACTAGAAGCTTTAATTAAATATACAGAACTGAATCGTCACTGTATTTCCCTAAATCTCCTCTATGAGGCTCACTAGAAAGTACTGGCTGAATTTGTTTTGAATATACCCTGGTCAAAAAACCTCGATCCAAAAACGGGTTACAGTCTAAAAGATAGGGCATATTACAGCCGCTTGATACACCACTTGGAGGAGGAAATACCCCTGTCTGCAACGGCAAGGATGGATAATCTGCATAGTCTTCAGACCCCCGAACGAAAGGCATCGTCGGTATATCGTTACTCATCATCGATTTATGCACCAAGTCTGCTATAAGATCGTCGGTTCTTGAACGTGTTGGTCTCATATTGGGAAACTGTAGTTCCGTATTTTCGGGATTTAAAACATCAATTTCGTAACTACCACGTGTTTCCAAAGACGGACTTTCATGAACATACGTGGAATAAATATGAGGCAGGAACTCTAGCGGCAGCACAGGGTTTGGCAGAACATCGTCATCGTCATCATCATCATAGTTGTTTTCGTCAATACCCAGAAACACTTTAGTTGGCGCTCGATCTTCATATTCTTGATTACTTTCTTGAGCCGATGGAGCGTATTGCCCCGTCCACACTGGTAACTCATTTTGATTCATCGAATTGTGATCTATGGATACGCCGTCTTGACTATAAGAAGACGGATAAGTATCATCGAATAGCATTTCACTAATGGGTGGAGCAGACAGACCCACAACGTCGTAGTTTCCTGGCACTAATACATCTTCCTTCATGCCGATTTTTCTTGTTGATGATCCCGTTTCATTGTTTTGGGTGACGTCACCTGAACTTCCACATAGCGTAGTATTGTCCGAATTGATATTTTCATGTGACAAAATAATAGGCTCTACATGATGTACTGGTGCGCCAAGAGATAAGCCAAAGCTTATAAAAGTCGTTAGAAACACACCAAACATATTCGTCTAATGCACTTTTATTGAATACTAAAAGTAATTATAGGTTTTAAAATACGATTTGTGCAAGCGTTTAGTAAATTCAGCAAATTGTTAAAGTCAATGAACAATTGAACTCGGCTTCATGTTACCATTTATAGCGTAATTATTATAGCGTAATATTATAAATTATGTAGTGCTTGCCTTAAGTTATAATTTTTATTTTTTGCTTATTCGAGCCACCCATTTCATGCCCATGACTTCATCTGCGTGAAGTTAGTTATCGCGAATCTATGGAAAGTTTATTTTTATTTTTATAAAATTTTACAAAAAGTACTAAATTTGTATCCATCCATTCTCACAAATATTACATAACTAGCTATTACCTACGGTTTTGCGCATTTGAATTTTGTTAACTTTACATACTACCTACTTAATAATAACAATAATAAGAATATCTTGGGACAACTCAGACAATGCATTTGATTCCAAACTAAGCAGAGCTTGTACTATGGCAACTAGACAGCTGATAAATATACTTATAAATATATTTCTAAATCCATACATATTATAGATTAATAACACCCACACAGAATAAACCATGGTGACACAAAGTTTTATCCTGGGTTAGGATCGAACCAACGACCTTTTGCGTAGCAGTCGAACACACTCCCACCGCGCCACAGAGGCAGTCAACTTACGTGTTTCCTTCATCCATACTTCCATACTTAATATTATAAATGTGAAAGTAACTCTGTCTGTCTGTCTGTCTGTCTGTCTGCTACGCTTTCACACTCAAACTACTGAACCGATTTAGATGAAATTTGGCATGGAGATGGTTTCAGTCCCGGGAAAGAACATAGGATAGTTTTTATCGCGATAACCGACATCCACGCGGGCGAAGTCGCGGGCGAAAGCTAGTACTATATATAATTTATTTTTCTAAATACTTTTTTACAATTACATACTAAATAGTTTACTTAAAAACGCTTATGTATCTATACTCTCTGTACTAATATTAAAAAGCTATAGAGTTTGTTTGGTTGAACGCGATAATATCAGAAACCTACTGGTTCAAATTGAAAATATTATTTTAGTGTTGGATAGCCCATTTGTCGAGAAAGGCTTTATGCTACATAACATTACGCTACGACCAATAGGACCTGAGCATTAATGAAAAATGTTGCAAAAACTGGGAAAAATTACACCGACGAAGTAGCATGGGTCAGCTGGTATAGCATATTTACACATGCTTACTACTTATGCATGTTTAAATATGCTATACCAGTTGTAAAAGACATTTTTCAATATGGCTTTAAAATATTAACTAGCTACACGGATGGCGGATCGCTTGCCTACGTTGACGCCACGAACCACAAGAAGCCACAGGGATAGCGAATTACGGGTTCGATTCCTGTTCATGTAACAATGTTCTTACGTATCTACATTTAGGTTGTAGGTATTTATTTCTTTGTAATGACATTATACTATCAAAAAGCTAACTCGGAGCCTTGTCTTGAAAGTACTTTGTATTCATAATATAAAACAACATAATTTAAGAAAATTCTTTATTATTTTTGTGATGTTTAACAAACATTATCGGTATAAAATTAGAAAAATTATTGATTGATAAGTCAAGTTTCCGTTGGCCGATCCTTTTTGAGTCAGTTCACATAGTGTTTTCTAAAACTGTCGAAGATTTCTGTTTGACTATGGCAGGCTTCCGCAGAATGTTGGAGCTGCTGATCTCGGACGTCTTCTTGATGTCACGCTTATTGTGGAAACTGAAATCTTCTTCAGTTCTGTAGGAGGGAGCGACGTATGGGGCTGCGCCAACTGTATGGGCTTTGGCCAAGCTACCAGACACTACAGACGGTGAGCAGCTCAGAAGCAACGGGATCCCGCATCCTCCTGTATTCGCGGTCGGGAACACGCCAACGGCTCCACTCGAAGAGCCTATGGATGAACCAATAGAACCAGAAATACTTGCTCCATAAGCGTTCCTGGATTCTTGTGAAGGCCTCCACCGGTACATGTGCTCAGATTCAAGGGCTTCCATTGCGTCTCTCATGCTTGAGTGGTATTTTGATGACATAGCTCCCCCGGGAATATTGTTTGATTCGTGCATCTGTGAGTGAGACATCGAATTGTGATGATACCTTTGAGGGAAGTGTTGATGCTGATGGTGGTGGCTGTGATCGGACATTTCAAAACCTGGAGTCATTCCCATTTTGTTGGATCCAAAATGATGTTCAGCTAAATGTGACTTTTCCTTATGGGCAAGTTCGTGAATCTCCTTTCTATGGCCTGAAGCAGCTTTCATCGAAGGTAAATGTCTGCTCTCTTGACCCCAGTGTGCGTCAATGGGTTCTGATTCTAAATGATGTAAATTATTTTCTGTGGCTTTCATGTTTGCGAGGTGATGATGGTGGTGATGATGATGGCTATCAGCTGATTGCAATGCTGTCAAAGGATGAAGTAAATGATTATCAGCTGATTTCATTCCTGACATTTTTGGTGAGGCCTCTTCTGTCTCGTTGTAATCAATATTGTGATATTTGTGTTGTACTCGGAGAGAGTCCTGAACCGAATGGTCTGATGGGTGTGCCGCTTTCATGAAGTTTTCTTCTATAGGTGTTACAAAATGCCCTTCAGGTTCAATGTCTTCATTTTCTCTAAGAAGGCCGTGAGTCGTATACTTCGATTTTGTTTCGAAATTTTTCAAATGAAGGGGTTTCAATTGTTCAGCTAAGTTTTCGGTTACTTCACGCATTTTAGTTTCTTGGTGCATTGGTTCATCAATTTGTTTTACAGACGTTGATGGTAATTTTTCATGCTTCAAGTGATGCTCTGCCTTATCACTTGAATCTATCTCCGTATTTCTTTGATGTTGACCACTTAGCACTTCAGCATTTAATGTATTAACGGCATCCATTAAAGGGGCCATGGAGATATCGCCTACATTTTCTGAGCTTTTAAATAAGGCATCTATCTTAGTGTCCAGCTTGGTTTCGTTTGGTTCCTCAGTTTCCTTCAAGTGTGGCGTAGATTCGGTTGCTGTAGCCAGGTTGAATAGTAGCTCCGAATTTTTTGGTAGATGAATATGTTCTTGAGTTTTCTCAATATTTTGTATGGGCTTATTATGGGCATGTGTAACTCGTTCGCTGGATTTGACTTCAGTGTTTTGTTCGTGCTCATGATGCTTATGGTTGTCACTCCTGAAGGTGTGGGGGTTCTCAATATCTACAGTCTTCATTTCTATAGCTTCAGAAGCGAAAGGTCTCATATCATCTTCAAAATATTGGTCTTCTTTGTCAGGATGTTCGCTGATAACAGCTTCATGCGGCAATTGTTGGCTGTTTTCTTGTAAAGTGGTTGGTTTAAGAAGGTCTGTAGTTTCAACGTCGCGCATGTGATTTTCTCCTAATGAAGCATGGGATGCAACATTTTCTTCCATTCTATGCTCATTTATGGTAGATGGTGATTGAGATTGATCTAAATGTATCAGACTCTGATCAGGTGCTACTTTGAAGCTGTCTTCAATATTTCTAACAATTTCAACATTCCTTTGAATAGTATCCATGGCTTCTTTCCACTGAGCCATTTTTTCTTCTTCTGATCTTGCAACAGTTACGTGTAAGTCATGGGTAGCTTCTGAATCTAGGGCTGCAGTATGTGAATTCATTGTTTCAAAAATACCAAAGTTCTTATGGATATGATCCAAAGCCTGTCTAGCTACTTCAATGTCTTCATGTAGAGCTGCATCAGTTTCTGAACCATGTGCTTTTTTCATAGAGTCACTTTTTTGTTCCATTTTCTTCAGATCTCTTTGTAAATTCTCAACAGCTTCTTTTGCCATCATAATGCTATTCTTCATGTCGTCTTCAGATGTATGAATGTCGCTGATTTCCTGACCAGTGCTTCTCAGCATCTCTCCGAACTTGCCATCTTCATCGCATAGCTTAACTTTGACTTGTCTACCGCAGCTTTCGTGTGAATCAGCGTTCGCTTTCTCTTCATCCGAATCGCGATACAAACGGTACCCATATTTCTTCTTAACGATCAATGGTTTCTTCAATCCAAAGCTTCTGGCCGTAGGAGTTGGAAGCCCAGATTCAATGAGAACTTCGGTGTTTGGTACATCTGCATGTAAGAGTGGGCTTGACGACTGGTCTAATGGCGATTTCTTTTCTCTCTTCACGGGGTCTAGAAGACTTGGTTGTACTTGGATGTTCCAGTCTTGAGAATGGTCGATATCTTCGATGATTTCATCCTGGAGTGCAGGAGCTGCTAAGGCGATTGACACCAAAGAGCAAAGTACCACAAGTGTCTTCATGATGTGTGTTGGCACGTCTGATGCTGTGATCCATCAGTATATGGCATTTATACTAATTTGGTTTCAATACATTTCTTCGGTTGAACGCTAAACAAAACAATACGTGCTTGTTGTAACTGACTCACAAATGCTGAGACAACACCTTCCGGTACAGTACATACGTTTAATTTTTATTCCAAGAACATTATTTACAAATGGTGTCATTTACTATAATAGTAATTTTACTGATATCATATCAATGTTTCCTTATCATTATGTTGTTAACGCGTCATGAATGAAAAACGGACTTTTTTATTTTTTTTTAAGCGAGATTTTAGTCGGAATAATATAATATAGCACTCTATATATTTAAAGACATGTAGTTATAAAAATTATAAATATAACGTGGGTGGTACTGAGGTGCATACCAAGTTTATCAAGTATTAAAAATTAAGTAGGTACTTATTTGAAACGCATTGAAATTCAGCTTGACTATTTGGAAACGGTCTAATCTAAACTAAAAATTATGAATGTGAAAGTAACTCTGTCTGTTTGTTACCTCTTCACGCCTAAACTACTAAAGCGATTTAGATAGATGTATGGAGATAATTTGAGTCCCGTGGGAAGGACATAGGATAGTTTTTATCGCGACCATCGAAATCCTCACGAGCGCAGCCGCAGGCGAAACTAGTCATCTTTCCAGATGTGGTAATTGAACCTACAACTTTTTGCATAAAAATCTTTAGCATTCCTACTGTGCCACCAAGATACTCATATACATGAGCGTACCCAAGGGGGGATGGGGTGGTTTGGGGTTTGACAACCTCCTGAATTTGCAAAAAGGATGGGTACAAAGTACAGTACATTTGTTATAGTATTTTTTATAGGCATTTCTTGCCAATTACTTTATTAATACAATAATTGCATTTTTGAAAGATAGAAAAATATGAAGTCGCTTGCATGAAAGGATAGAGAAATTTGAGGTCTAGTAACATAGTCCAGATAGGTGGTTCGCTTCCGGCCCCGGTTTGGCATACGAAAGTCTCGGGTTTGATTCCTGAGTTTAGATTTAAAATTTTTCAATCTTTCAAAAATGTAAATAATGTATTAGTATACATTTGGTCGATATTTAGTCAATTGTACTAACTCACCCCTCTCCCCGAAACTATGAAAAGTCGTATAAATCTACATCTACACTAATAATATTATAAAGAGGAAAGATTTGTATTTTTGTATGTAACGAATAAACTCAAAAAGTACTGGACCGATTTTAATAATTCTTTTTTGTTAGACAGCCCATTTATCGAGGAAGGCTATAGGCTATATAACATCGCGCTACAACTAATAGGAGCGGAGCAGCGACGAGAAATGTTGCAAAAACGGGGAAAATTTACGCATACGAAGTTGCGCGGCACAGCTAGTGGTATTTATTCATATAAGTGTCATCGTAGCTCCCACACGCATTAACCAATTTGGATTTTGTTTTTTTTGTTTGAAAGCTGAATTATATGTTTGATGATCCAGGCAGTAAATAATAATATCTGACCCTAACGGATTTTATTCGGTTACTCTCCTCCTGTTAGTCAGGGGGTTTTTTAAATATTATTGATTCTTTTTATGTCCGTTAGGAGTTTTTTTTTAACTTTTAATTTATTTTTTATCTAATTATATACCTATTAGCGACCGGTGTGGCGGTGTCTATACCTAATAGACTAAATCTAGAAACTAATATTTGTGCATTTCACTACTAGTTAGCTATTTTAACGGAGAGACGGAGTAACAACACCAAGTGTCATCACCCCATCTCATCCTAAGTATCGTAAGAGGCGACTAAGGGAAATACACCGCAAACATAAACAGTGCCAAAGAAGGGAAACTCGAAACGAAACCCGATATTGTGCCTCCCGTAAGACACGAGTCAGGGGGCCTAAACAAAGTTACATTCAAATAGCGATGTCGGTAATGGAAAGTAAGTACATCTAATATATAAAATTCTCGTGTCACAATGTTCGTTCCCATACTCCTCCGAAACGGCTTGACCGATTTGTATGAAAGTTTATATGCATATTCAGTAGGTCTGAGAATCGGCTACTATCTATTTTTCATAACCCTAAGAGTTTGTTTGTTTGTTTGAACGATATTTTATTGTTGGATAGCCCATCACGCTACGACCAATAGGAGCGGAGCAGCAATGAAAAATGTTGTAAAAAAAAAGGAAAAAAAGAAAAAAGGGAAAATTTACGCAGACGAAGTTGCACGGGTCAGCTAGTAATGTATAGAATTGAACTACTTATGTCACGTGGTCAATCCATGTCGATGCGTAGATAAGCTGCACTATTGACAGTATTTTCGCTATTTTTTACTATTTTTTAATAATAATACCTTGGGACAACTCACACAACGTCATCTGATCCCAAACTAAGCAGAGCTTGTACTATGGAAACCAGTCAACTGATAAACATAATTATATATTTCTAAATACATACATATTATAGATAAATAACACCCAGACACAGAATAAACCATAGTTCTCATCACACAAAGTTTTATCCAGGGTAGAGATCGAACCCACGACCTATGGCTACGTCAGGGTCACTTACCACTAGACCAACACGCCAGCCATTCGATTGATCACTAGCGAACGGTGAGACCATGGTGAGACAATGTAAAAAACGAAATAAAATGGCGGATTTTATTTTTTAAGAATTTGACGTTTGCGGTGAAGACCATAGACATTTTTTATTATTTTTGAACGATCGTTTGGAATCGACCTCGTAGGCCTTAGCGAATTCGCCACGGAATAAATATACCTTGTCTATGCCCGGTCCTGCAACCGATCTGGCGCCGCAAGTATTGACTAGTTATTCCTGTGAGTTCTGTCAGATAGGTAAAGAGGGTAACGCAAGTTCTGGGCATGCTTGCGCCTCCTAAATCGCGTCCCAGGCGATACAGAGTCCGTGGAGTTAGTAGTCACCAGCGAAGATGCAGAGGCTCTTAAGACATTGTTTTAATCATCTGATAAAGATAGTAAAGGCCAATGATAATGATAACGGTTGATAACTATTGAGACCGGTCATAAATCACTTTCCATTTAGTTTTAAAACTATGTATTTGGAAGGTTGATTGTTATTTTTAGACATTCGTCAATATTCATATTTATTTATTTGCACAAATACAGGTACATAGGATGTTATATAAGTTCATTTACATAAGTACATTAGAACGCTATATTTAGCTTTACAGCATGCAAATGACCTTAAGTATAAAATATTTTTTACTTACTTACGCACTAGGGTGCGCCATCGAATTTGTATATAGATTTTATTCTAATTCAATATACCTAAGAAACGCCACGGGCCGGACATAACATACAAAATTCATAATGAAGGTATTTGCTGAATCGCCATCACGATACTTACAATGAATTTCTAACGAACGTGACCAATATAATATTCATTTGACATGCTTTAAAATGTTATAAAATTAACTAGCATTGTAGCGCAGAGTTTCTTGTAGTTTACTTTTTTTTATTAATTGAACTTAAAACCTAAATACGTAACATCTGTGAGTTTTAGGTTTAATTTTTATACATTATCTATGTAATAATGTGGATGATGTGAATACAAGAATCATCATCGTCGTCGTCATCATCATTATCTCTCATGGGACTTCTACACCACTCCCACCCCCTTATTAGGTACGTAATAGTTTGTTAAACAAGCTATTATGTACATAATAAATCTTCCACACCACTCCTACCCCCTTATTAGGTACGTAATAGTTTGTTTTTAACTATTATGTACCTAATAAGAGGGTGGGAGTGGTGTGGAAGTCCCATGAGAGATAATGATGATGACGACGATGATGTTTGTTAATTACACTACATATTTTAAGAAGCGAATGTTTATTCTTCTTCTATTTTATTGTAATAATAAAATGAAATACAAAGTCAAAACATTTCCGTATTTATAAATAAGGTGGTCGAAACCTGGCCCTTCCGTATGACGTCCACTTGAAAGTTTGGATGTTTAGTTGTTTGTAACTAAAACACGAACGAACTTGGTTAGTAAGTTTTAATTAGCTATGTATAACTTAAATACATAGATGGTTTTAAAATTGGTTTGGTTTGCTTTGTAAGGAAAAGGGACAATCATATTTGAATACACCATTGTGATACGATTATATAAAATCTACAAGCATAATTTGTATTTTGCTATAGGCCGTTATTGTATCATCGCACGGGCATTGCTTGGTCCTTCTTTCTTAAATAAAATACTGACATTTGGGTATTTGACTCCCATTTTAGCAAATTATTTTATACTAACCATGCAATAATATGTCATAAAATATTCTGTAACAATGTGTTCGTTCATAACTTAACGTGTTTAGTATTTTTTATTCATCAAGAGAAATACTAAAAGTATTTATTTGATCATTGCTAGTATTGCTAGTATGCATCGCTAGTATTTCATTCAAACTTGTACGGAGCGAGTCGTATTTGTTGTTTCTTAAAAATTACTGATTTGACTTTGGTCAATTACCTAAAAAAAAAACGAAATCTGTGACGTTGTAGAGCGTGTACTGGCGCAAATTGGTGTTATCTTGGAAGTTTTTTTTTTTTAACATAACAGGCAATGTAGGATTGTGGGTCCCATATTACCTACTAGCAATCCTGTTGACCCCTCCAGCTAAGCTCAATGGCTTGTGTTAGGAATAGGTTCACGTCGGTAGTATTATGGGTAGGATTTGCACCCACAACCTCACGATTGCGAGTCTGATGCCTTAGCCATTAGGCTATTAATAATGTAGAACGTGCCTAAACAAGTAGATATATATGCTTGAAAAACATTACCCTTCTTTTGTTGGAGTGGGGTAAAACAAAATTAGTACAACATACAGACAGTATAACATATGTTCATACCTATAATACAAATTAGGTACAATACAATGTACATGTTATTTATCAATGCTCGCTACTTTTTCACTTACGAAGCATTTTTGTATGAATGTGATGTTTACGTAATAATGTGTTACTAACGGAATTTAACCCATGTACTAGATTGTATTAACATCGAAAATAAGTTAAGGTTACCTAATTTAAAAGAAAAGGAGCCAGTCAGGGTACTAACGCCTGACGTCTTTCATATAACATAAATATTAGTCTGTATCTATGTATTTATTTATGTATGTATGTATGTATTGCTGTAAGTATGTATAGTATTGTATAGTTATGTATGTAGGTATATATGTATGTATGTATTTTTGTAAGTATGTATACTGCGCGGACGCGCGGATCCAAAACTTTGATTAGGGGGGAGGGGGGCAACATTTGACCCAACCGGCCAAGTATGAGTCGCTCGACGGGGGGTAAATTTGATTCAACGTCAATACACCAGCCACCACTGCCGAGCAGCAATTAAAAAGGTCTTTTCCCCTCCTCCAAACTTAACTAGTTTGGGGGAGGGGAATTGCCCCTGTTGCCCCGCCCTTGAATACCCGCCTGTATCGACCTTCACCCTACTGTTAACCAGATGAGACAATTTTTATATATTTTTTGTATTTTATAAACACGACTATGAAAGTTTGCCAATCGAAAAGTGTTGTGGCTATGCTTGTTTCTTTCAGATTGGTGAAGGTCTACGTCTCCCCTTTTAATAGGTACCAAGGTCTATAAAAAGGGGACGAATACCTCTCCCTACCTCTATCCCTCCCTCCTATAAGTAATCCTATGAATAGGTACAGTTACGTTCGCTCAGCCCTTGGTGAGCTGGTACCGAATCCATGAATCGATATATTTAAATAGAACCAGTACTTCAACCCCGGAAGAATACATAACATTGATTCATATATATAAAGCGGAAGAGTTTGTTTGTTTGTTTGTTTAAACGCGTTAATCTCAGGAACTACTGGTCCGATTTGAAAAAATCGATCATTTCTTTTGTTGGATAGCCCGTTTATTGAGGAAGGCTATATAACATCGCGCTACGACTAATAGGAGTGGAGCAGCGACGAGAAATGTTGCAAAAAACGGGGAAAATTTACGCAGACGAAGTTGCGCGGGACAGCTAGTCAAATGATATAAAACAAATACAGCGCATCATTTGTGGTACAATTATTAATTATTAGATCATTACTCTATTTTATACAATAATACATTATTTTACTTTCAGTTTAAGACTGTCTTTTATTTTTCTCTATTCTTCAAATAACTCCCAAACAAATGTCACACACAAAGGTTCCATCAACATACGTTTTTGATGTATTTGCATGAGACCTCGGCAATATACATCACAGTACCTATGTAAGCGCCTAGCATACCTACCAGAGAGATATTAGTTGCAGAGCCGAAGACTTAACGTGCTCTCCGAGGCACGGAGGGGGGTGACAATGTTCGAAAACGGTCACCCATCTATGGCGCGACAGTGGTAACGTAGCTTAACCTCGCATATCTGTATCTGCTCGGTCGCCACTGATTCACTCCTTAGTACTAGACCGTTAGTTTCAGTATCCAACATTTTACGAAAAAGGGGTACCTTGCCAGTGATAAAGATGTAATGTGATTTAATGGAATAGATTTTTGCGAGGCTAAACTGTTAGTTTGTTGGTAAGTGACCCTGATTGCTAAGCCAGAGGTCGTGGACTCGATTCCCATTCAGGATAAATCTTCGGGTGTGCACCACGATTGCTTATTCTGTGTCTGGAAATAATTTATCTGTAAAAGTCGTATTGATTGAAATTTGTATCTGCAAGTTTAAAATCAAACACAGCTAAGGACATGATATATTTTATTGTTTTACATATAAACAAGAACATAATACCTATCATTTTCTATGATCAGTTCGAAGTACCAGTCGTACTAAGTTTGAGCGAGGGAAGTCTTTTGAAACCACGTGATGATTATTCTGATTTGGCTCCGGGTAATCTTCAGACACCTTGTAATGACTGACGGCTTGTTCTGCATCCAACCAAATACAATTCCTGGTTCTTCTTACATGATCTTGACTTGAAGACCTCTTTGAATCTCTCAAATGACCCGAAACTGCTTGGGGTTTTTCATTATCAATGGAATCTGTGTCTAATATTGAAAGCACTATAGCTGCTTTTAGTATAACAATTAAGAGCGTGACTTTCATCTTGATTTCTATTGCATAGATAAAGCTAAATATATTCTATTGCATTTTTATAGTATTTTTACTTTATTACGTGCTGATAAAGATACGCTACATAGATAGCCACTCGCGATAAACGCAAACGCAAGCCATTGTAGAATAGTGATATTAATTTTATAGTTTTGATTTTTCTATTATTTTTTCTATTAAAAAAGACGACTCCTGCATTAGGGTACAAGCCCTGTGTCACAGGAGACTTTACAAACATACAAGTCACGGACACAAAGTACACCCAGACTCGGAACAACAATTTGTGGATCACACAAAGTGGTGTCCCGTGTGGGAATCGAACCCACGACCTCTTGCGTGTTACTTTAGCTTAGGTCGCATAACTGACGTATTATTTCATTGTTCTTACACAATTTGAAGAATGACACATTGCTAGTCAACCGAGACTAACTTTGCTCAGCTTTTGATCTGAAAACGGCTCAATCGTCACATTGTTTTGAATGTGTATTACTATTAAACACTGTACTATGTATGAGGGAACCGCCAGTTTGAAATTCTTATAGTATTTTAGACCAAAACTATCTTCGAAACTTTCATTAAAATTGGTTGAACAACCAGACACATAATAAACCATCGTGCTTATCATCATACAAAGTTTTATCATGGGTGGGAATCGAACCCACGACCTCCGGCTTAGCAGTCAGGGTGACTAACCACTAGACATAGATATCAAATGTAATAAATACATTTTTGAAGCACTACGTTTTTTCTTTAATTCTCTCTCTAGCAATGGACGTTTTCTATGTTTGTTCTGATTTGTTCCAAGATGTATTTCGCTTAACAGTGCTTTTTATTGGTTAACACTTAACGACTCCCTGTACCTAAACCTATATTGACATATCTGTTCATACCTGCTTGCCAGGTATAAATAAGTTGGCAAGCCTACCAAAACATATTCTCCATGTTAAAAACTATCAGTTTAGTTAGCAAAAGATAGTTAATCTGTTTAGTTATCAAAAGAGGGAAAAATGAATAAAAAATAAATTTAATAGAACACATTTCGATTGGTAAACTATCATAGGCCTGTTTATAAATCAACTAGCTGTGCCCCGCGGTGTTACCCGCGTTTTATTAGCCTATGTGTTAATCCAGGGTGTCGCCTAACTCCATATCAAATTTTATTAAAATCGCTCAAGCCGTTTAGACGTGAATAAGTAACAAACATACACACTCACATACTCACAAACTTTCGCCTTTATAATATTAGTGTGATAACATTTAAAAAAGAAATTTCTTATCTGGTAACGTCTCTTAGACATACTATAGGTATAAACGTAAAATAAACGGTGGGGCAGTTTCAAAGTAGTTCAGGGTTTTATTTGTAATCAAATAAATACTTTCATACCTAAATATTTTGTTGCTGGTGAAGCGATTGAAGCGTTTTACGAACTGAAAAACTCTTTCAGTTCGTAAAACGTTCGTATAGTTTTACTCCGTACGGGATTTTACTTTGTGTGATTCACAAGTGGTTGTTTCCACATTCGTATGTTTGCTAGAACCCCTCGATTATGTGTAAAATATACCTATATACCTAAAAAACTATCACGGCTGAGCTATACCAGTGAAGCCGTAAATCATTGACTGTGGCTGTACCTACGATTATATTCCCGAAAGGTATGTCTGTAATCCTTCAATAAATTCATCTGTAAGTACGGGGACACGTGGCACCTATTGGGGTCCAATTCACGTAGATAAATGGAAGTGCAGACATTATGGCATGTAGAATAATGTTTTAATGCGTCATTCTTACTGTAAGGGTAAGGTTTAGCCTTACTATACACGGGACTGTGCTTGGACTGATTTACGTGAATGAATACGCCTGATTTAAATATCCCAACCCAACTACTACTACTATATTTTTTTTCTTCTATTTAAAAGACGACTCCCGCATTAGGGTACAAGCCCTGTGTCGCGGGGGACTTTACAAACATACAAGTCACGGACACAAAGTACACCCAGTCTCGGAGCAACAATTTGTTGATCACACAAAGTGGTGTCCCGTGTGGGAATCGAACCCACGACCTCTTGCGTAGCAGTCGGACACACTCCCGCTGCGCCACAGAGGCAGTATTAACTACAAAATGTCCATCATCAGTTAGGTAGGTACTAAGTGAGAACTAAATAAGAACTTGGTTAAAAAAACAGAAACACTCTTTAAATTAAAATCATTTATTAAAACATATACATAATTATTACAACATTAACAACTATCTTATACTACTGTAAAAATACATTGCCTTAACCTATTGCACTGAAAAACTGTAGTCTACGCGTGAGCTTGATGTACATGATTGGTTTCATGAGCGGGTTCCAAATGTTGGTCCACTACCTCTTCTGATTCCTGGTCCTCAAGATGAGACGGTTCCGACACCAGCCTGTAAGAACTTGCAGCTGCTATCGGATATGCTGAAGCACTATGAGCTTGAGATTCCAGCATGTGCCCTGAAGATATCGATGGCGAACAGCTGAACAGCAAAGGAACGTTGCATCTTCCAACGTTAGCGTTCGGGAATATTCCATACGCGGGTGCAGACGCTGATGTAAGAACTGGGCCATTGAGCGTTAGACCTGAGGCTATTGCTGATACTGGAGCAACGGCAGCACCGTATGGTGTTCTCACCATAGGCATGTGGTTCATCATCCTAGCTTGCTCGTGGTGTATTTGATCCATGTCGGAAAAGGCTAACATCTCGTGCTCTGCAATCTGTTCATCCGCTGATCGGTAGCGCTGGCCTCCGTATCCATAATGTGGTACAGCATATCCAGGGACGTTGAGATGGTATGGAGCAGATGCGTAGTGCAGTGGCGCTGCTGCTGCGGCAGCGGCGGCGCATGGCGATACATACTGAGGTGAGTATTGCGATCTTGGTTCTCTCAAGTGTTGATATTCGTCTGGATGGTACTGCCTCGCCAGAGCAGCAACTTGAGCTTCTTCAGACTCCGTGAACGTTGGTGCCCCAGCCGCACTCAACGCAAAAGCAACGAAGATACAACTGAATAGTACAGCTTCCATTGTCACAATGTTCTGATCTCCCAGACCATCGTTACACTAATATTTATACGCAAATTACATTTGGTTTTCTACGTCATATTGGAGTCCGAAATACTTAGGTTGCAATAACTTGACCGAGAAATTTTTGCCATGTAAGATGTTTTATCTCGCTATTGTAAAGAATTGGGGCAGTTGACTAGTAGTTACATTGTTAGTGTAAGTATTAATTAATTAAATATGCATAATGATTAA
Organism: Herminia tarsipennalis; assembly: GCA_945859575.2. NCBI lineage: Eukaryota > Metazoa > Arthropoda > Insecta > Lepidoptera > Erebidae > Herminia > Herminia tarsipennalis. Next base: position 18,224,813 of record OX243840.2, read on the forward strand.
GTACATGACACAGATACCTATTGATTTCATTAATATTTAGGCTATGATTTAATAATATCACTCTTAATCCCTTATCGAGTAGTAGATATAATGTATGATGATATGTGTGATATATGACTAGAAATTTATGGGTTATTTCTATGGCTAATAACAGTAATTCTCATAAGAACTCTGTTGGATCGTATTTAATCTCAAGAACACAGCATAAAACTGTATTAATTGTATCTCTGCGGTTTTGTGCAATATTGCACAAAATCGCAATTAAGCGACTCAATTTGAACCGCTTTAAGATATAAATAAAAACATAAAATGGGATAACTCACACACGCCACTTGAATTCAAATTAGGCAGAGTCTGTCCTATGACAATCAGACAACAGACAGACATACTTATGCATATATTTCTAATCACACATATTATCTGGCACATATTATAAAAAAATTACACTCAAACACTGAATAAATAATCGTGTTCATCATATAGAAATTATCCTAGGTGGGAATTGATCCCACGACCTCTGACAGTCAGAGTGACTAAACATTAGACCACTAGGCCAGTCAAAAGAAAATTATAGGTACCTACTACGTTTATTATGCTCGCGTCCATATCCCACAGACTGTAGCCCAGGAGGACTGCTAGCTACAGTTGAATTACATGAATTACACACACATACACACACTACCTAATGATGCGGGGTGTCCGGCATATTAATTATCCTGATACAAAAAACTGTAAACAACTACATCTAATAAGTGCACATCATTTTTTTCTGTTGTTTTGTATTTTCCCTATATTTGCTTAATCTACTTTGCTTGTAGAAGACAGAGAAAATAAAAAATACTTATTTAGACTTTTTTGAACTTTTATCGAGACGGGCTACATTTTTTATCTAAGTAATGGTATCTAAATATATAAGTAATGTAATATTTACTTCCTACATATAATTTTTTTAGTTTATTAAACCTCTAATTAATTATGGACTTTAAAAATAAACATACAGGACTAGATGCCACATTGTTACCAAAATATTTTAACGTCAAAGTTTCATACCCACTTTACACCTCCGTTTTTCCCTTTGGGGGTGAATTTTCAAAGATCCTTTCTTAGTGCTCCACTACGTTACAAAAGTAACCCCTGTGCAAAATATCAAGTTTCTAACCCTTATAGTTTAGTTTACTTTATATTTGAGCTAGCAAATTTCACTCAAAGGAAACATTCTTTTAATTTTAGAAATAAAACTAACTGCATTCAAAGATTTTCGGAAAGTCACTTGCCAGAGCCGGGACTCAAACCCGTCAACAAGAAAACAAAACAAAATGATAAAACTACGCTAACTACTATCAAACTTTGACTAATTCCTTATGTTCTAATGATTTCAGATGCAATGTTTAATAGAGAGATTTGTTCTTTATGATTGACCCTTTCGATCGGATTCATTAAAGAATAAAATATTTATTTTCGATATTTGATGGGTTTGATTCTGTGCTCTCACAAGTTACTTTTAAAACTATTATAATGCAGTTATTTTTATACCTGAAAATTTTACTAGATCATTTTATTTAGGGTGCTTTACCTCCAGGGGCTCGGTCTACCTAGTATCTCACGGAACTCATTTGTGCAGCTTGTTAGCAGGACCATAATAGGTCAAATATCTACTAACAAAATTCACATAATTAATAGTAGGTAAGAACCTACTACCTAAGGTAAAGATTAGTTCGATTAGTTATCTTTAATCCCCCACATAATCTGTCTGTGTGCTTAATTCATGTATTTTACGCAACGAAAATTTATATCCATGATTTTATTTGAGGCGGAATCGGGAGCCTGACACCATTGAGGGTAAGTTTAATGGAAGAAAAACACTTATATGGAAAAACTCAGATACGTATGATTACTTTACTTAGTTTTATATTCTAGGTAGGTACCTGCTCCCCGCACTGGCACCGTGTTTAACAACCTAGATATCCTTTCTCGAGCTACTTCCATACCGTCACAATCGGCCCTGTACTTTCGGAGATTGGCGCAGTGAAACAATCAAACTAAATATTGACCTACTACCTATTGGCTACAAAGGCAAAGGGTTCAAATTTTCCTCATGTAACCCGATACGAAAATGTATCTTATTAGAGATGGTTTTTGTATGTGCAATATTAACTAAATACAATTTAGAGGGAAGCCGAAAAAAATAGTATTCTAAAGACCCTACGCCACTAAAGGCTAAAAATGCATCAACGCGAATGCGCGGCGGACATTTTTGAGGCTTGCTACAGCCTCGGAAAAAAAAGATTGTGATTAAGGACGCTGATTATGATTAGGTAATACCTAATCATAATCAGGGTCAGAATGTTTTTGGTGGGTGGTCCCACCAAAAACATACGTATCTGAGTTTTCCATATAAGTGTTTTTCTTCCATTAAACTTACCCTCAATGGTGTCAGGCTCCCGATTCCGCCTCAAATAAAATCATGGATATAAATTTCCGTTGCGTAGAATACATGAATTAAGCACACAGACAGATTATGTGGAGGATTAAAGATAACTAATCGAACTAATCTTTACCTTAAGTAGCTTACCTATTATAAGTATGTGCATTTTGTTAGTAGATATTTGACCTAATAAGGTCCTGCTAACAAACTGCACAAGTGAGTTCCGTGAGATACTAGGTAGACCGAGCCCCTGGAGGTAAAGTACCCTAAATAAAATGATCTAGTAAAATTTTCAGGTATAAAAATAACTGCATTCTAATAGTTTTAAAAGTAACTTGCGAGAGCACAGAATCAAACCCATCAAATATAGAAAATAAATATTTTATTCTTTTATGAATCCGATCGAAAGGGTCAATCATAAAGAACAAATCTCTCTATTAAACATTGCATCTAAAATCATTAGAACATAAGGAATTAGTCAAAGTTTGATGGTAGTTAGCGTAGTTAGTTCACCAAAAACATTCTGTAAAAAACTAGCCAAGTCTCGATGGAGCTGCTTGTTTATCTCTAAAAAGTAATGAAGTCTAGACAAAGTCGTACTGCGATTTCTTTATTAATATAGTTAATGTTGTGTGACTTGAAAATCAAGTCTAAGGCTCCTTACTGTGATTTCTTTATTATTATAGTTAATGTTGTGTGACTTGAAAATCTAATAAAATAAATCAATATGCCTACGGCATATTGATTTATTTTATTAGATTTTCTTATTTGACACATTTTTTTTCTTTTTAGGAGTACTTTTTTTATTATCTAGAAAACTAAGAGTACGAAATAACTAACAATTAAATAAATTAAGACAAGCTTAGGGTTCTTCATCAGATACTTCAGACCTTTGATTTTTGACATCAAATGAAGAGGCAAACAAAGTTGAATATTTTTTGTAAAGGCGGTATGTCGATCTTTAATAGTTTGGTTGGGCTCTTGTGTTTTCAAATAAGGGTCACCAGGTACTCCAGATCTTCAAGTATCCTAGTTTTTATAGTTTTTCCTTTATGTGGCCATTAAACCCTAACTCTGTACAAAATTTCAGCTCTCTGAGTTTATGGGAAGTACTAGTTCTATTTTGATGATCATGAGTGAGTGAGTGAGTGTCATAAATGCGAAACTTTGCTTTCGCTTAACTTCGGAGCTAAATGACCTAAACACTTGATTTTTTAATTTTAAGTGTGCTTTTATAGCTTACTGGATGACGAATTCGAATTCGAATTTCAGCGATCTGGTCTTATCCAGAGGTTCTCAAATAGAGGCCTGAAAAAATGCGGCGAAATGGTTCCAGTTATGGATGGTACGGCAGTGTTTGCTTCGCGCTCGACTTGGCGGGGGCACTGCCGTGCCCTCCGATGTCTTGTAGTCTAGCCGTAAAAATACTTCTGTGTGTTTACATTGTTAACGTTGACTAAACCTAGGAGAGTAGGTATATCTATTACTTATAGAGTTTTTAAGAGTAGGTTAATAAAAAATTGAATATGCTTAATGCATGCATGGACGTACCCAGGGGGGATTTGGGGGGTTGACCCTCCTCCCTTCGAAATAGCAAAAAGGTAGTTACACAGTTAGTTCAGTACGCCCAATGATATTTTAATTAAAAAGGTGTAAATAGATTACATAAACAACATTCGATCTTTAAAAACGGCAAACTAATGCACACATAGATAACCTACATATTGCAATGTCACACTACAATAAAAAATAATTAGGACAGCATAATTTAATTAACACGAGTTAAAAGGGAAAAACGTAATCCGCTGCTTTCATCTGATGACGCCGGCGATGCGACACTGACATATAAAACTAAGTCGATTGTATAGATTTTAAGTTGTAACCTATGTACACCTTTTTACTTAAAACATCATTGGGTACGCCCATAATTTATTGCATAAAATGTATACCGCTATACCTACCGCTAATACATACTTATGTACCTACTCTTCGTTTGTTTGCAAAATCCTTCAGAACATCCACAGCCTTTTTTATTAATAGATGATTTTTTTTTCATGAAGGCTACTCTTACTAATGAATAATACCTGTATCTGCAGGCGCGGATACAAGGGGGGGCGACAGGACACCCCCAGACTCTTTTTTTGGGGAATTTGAGAAATTTGATACTAGATCGAATTGTTTAGGAAGGCCCTCCCCCCTCGGTGGTAGTACACCAACAGACAACCGTTGTGAATCACACATAGTGGTGCCCTGTGTAGGAATCGAACCTCTTACACTGCCGTGCACTACTGTCTCTACCCACTGTGAAACCGAGGGAGTTAAAGTCAAACCTTTTCATATTAGGATTCTTTTCATTATGTTTATGTGTACCCGCGTAGCGGCAGGATACGAACTATCTTTAAGTTAAATTTAATCTATTCAATTGTTTAACATGATTGACTAACAAGTCAACTAAGCCATCAAAGCTGAAATTGCCAATTTTATCTAGAACTAACTGTCCCGCGCAACTTCGTCTGCGTAAATTTTCCCCGTATTTGCAACATTTCTCATTGCCGCTCCGCTCCTATTGGTCGTCGCGTGACGTTATATAGCCTATAGCCTTCCTCGATAAATTGGCTATCCAACAGTGAAATAATTTTTCAATTCAGATCAGTAGTTCCTGAGATTACTGAACAAACAAACAAACTCTTCAGCTTTATAATATTAGTATAGATATATAACTTTTTTAGTTTTCCATTAGTATTTCTGTTAAACTTGATAAAAAGGAAATAAATGTTGTCTGAATTGAAATAAACAACTTCGTATGTTATCAATAACATTATTGCACATTGCACAACACCTACAGAATTACATTTCAACGAACACGTATATACGCGGAATCAAAATACTGTAACGTCGACAAACAAGGTCGCATGCAACAAACACCTATGTTGGTATAATAAGTATAATAAATTATGTTCATGCGCGACCTACATTTAGTACCTTTGTACCGGTACTTTGTACAAGTGCACATAATTAATTTATGAATAAGTATCACAGCTAAATCTGCCCTGAAGCAAAATCCTAAAAACACGATGTTTGCAGATAAGTTCATTTAAACGACAACTTTTTCCTTTTAGGGTTCCGGTCTCAAAAGGAAAAAAAGATCCCTTTAAGGGTCAGTTTGTTGTCCGTCCGTTCGTCTGTGGATTTATATCGGGAACGCGTAGAGGTATCGAGTGGAAATTTAAACCATATACTCAGGTCTACAGTCCTGAGCTGTGAAAAAAACAAACTTCTAAGTAATCGTAAAAAAACGGTACGGCCGTTTATGCCGTAAAAAAGTATATTTCGACACTCGCTAGGAAATCAAATTTTATTTGGTACTTTCAGCTGAAAGTACCATAGTATAAGCGTTGGTAATAATGGCTAAGGCATCGGCCTTGCAATCGTGAGGTCGCGGGTTCGAATCCTACCCATTACACTACCGACGTGAACCCACTCCTAACACAAGCCATTGAGCTTAGCTGGAGGGGTTAACCTGATTGTAATGTATGTAATAGACCCACAATCCCATATTGCTACTTAGCTTTTTAAAATTAAAAAATATATATATATACTTCTAGTTCAATGGACCTAGAACTATGAAATTTGGCAAGTAATACCGTCTTAAATACTTTTCACCGGCACTCCAGTTTCAAACCGGCGTCGATACGGTAGCTTTCACATGTCCCGGCGTCCGTTCGGTCCGGTCGCCATACATTCGCGCCGGGACCCGGCACTGGGTCGGATTAAAACCGGAACGTGTGAACAGGGTCTTATAAGTACTACAAGTATAGGGAAAAGTCCGAAAACTGTACATTTGTAATTAAATCATAGTAAATATAGTCTTTAAAAAGTGCGAGACTCGATTCGAAAATTTTTACGGAACCCTTGGTGGGTGAATCCGACGACTCGCGCTTGTCCGGTTTTTTCACGATCTAGTCGCTTAAAATTAACTTTTTTATGTGATAATGTAACACAAATGTTCTCTACTGAAACCATGTCGTTAAACAATAAAACAGAGCAATAAACAAAGCCAACAATAGGTATAACAGTCTTTAGAAAAGACTTCTTAGAGCACATTTTACATAAGATCAAAGGCATGTAATTTCTGTTTTTGACGTTAACGAACGTCTTATAAATCGATGACAGTTGCACTTATGAAAAAGTGTTACGTCACCGCTAGCGTTCTTCCTACTGATAGGCTGAGGTATTGTGGCCGTCCACTAAAGCTGCTGTCACGGGAATGATTGTGTATTACAATATCATCAATGTTTTGGCGATTGTGGTGACATGCGATGCGATACAATTGGTAGTTAAAAATAAAAAATAAAATATTTATATTTTAGAGGACACACATTGATTAAACAACCATGCCGGATGGCTGTTTATTCAAAAATATTGCCTCTGTGGCGCGGTGGGAGTGAGTTCGATCCCCACCCAGGATAAAACTTTGTGTGAAGAGCACGATGGTTTATTCTGTGTCTGGGTGTTATTTATCTATAATATGTATGTATTTAGAAATATATAAGTATGTTTATCAGTTGTCTGGTTTCCATAGTACGAGCTCTGCTTAGTTTGGGATCAGATAGCGTTGTGTGTGTGAGTTGTCCCAAGATATTATATTGTAAATATTACATTGTATATTACTTACGACGGTATCACGATTGACTGAGGCGAGAGGGCATCGGGTACCTGCTACATTTTACATTTAAATAAAAGAGGGATCATCTCGCCTGAAGATCCCTTCAGGCGAGATGATCCCTCTTTTTTTTAATGTGATGAATGATCCCATCTTGTACACCTTTCCCATATAATAAGTATCACAAGAAGCTTATGACTTTGGAAAGCTTATGGCAGGTATATTTACTTGGACAATCTTGAACGAGGACGCAAGCCTTAGTGTACTCGTCCCTGATGTAGCCTGCGGAACATCGACAACCGACGCGGCACTCCCACGTAGATGGACAATAATCTAGAATCAACCATTAAAAATTTTAAATATTATATTGTAGGTAGGTCAGATACAGTAGAGATCTTTGAAGACGGAACATTTTCGTTCATTCTTCTGTTTTTTATGGAATCGCAGACTCTTTAGCAATTTTATTTGAAATATTATGGAACGAATTTTTGCGCAGTTAAGTTTAGGTAGGTGCACAATTCCTTCCACATCAAGTAGGTACTTACCTATTTTCAACTGTTACATGCGAAGCTTTGAAAATTATTAGGTAAGTGCATTGACGTAGAGACCAGGACTGCGTCATGACCTCACAAAATTGACCACTCTTTAGAAAGACCCTACTTTGTGGACAATACTTGTCAAAGGCCGCACGAGTTTTTTTCTCTCTTTCACGCTTTGCAGTCAATATTTATTTTTAATTTAAAGGGATGGCGCGGTCTATACGTCAATGGGGTAGTTACTGTGCAGCACCGATTAAAAAATAGAGAGATGTTGAAACGGTGGCAAACTGATCTTAGTTTTCCACTTTAACAACTCTCTGAAAATTCAAATTGACCTACTGACGCTGTACCTATTACCAAAATTTTGTTATTTATTTACCATCTAAAAAAGAGAGCTGAGCTCTCTGTTATGAATCAAATAAATAATGAAACAATTTGCTAATGCGTGAGAAGGTCAAAATCTTTTTTTTTTTGTTTTTTTATGCTACTTTTGGGCAATCTGCAATTCTATGCAACCGATTTAGGCTAATAATACCTAATTAATATTTATTTCCACTAGAAGCTGTAAATTAAAATTCCATAGGTAGGTACCCAGGTAGGTTTGTATATACCTAGTTAAAATTACCTGTGGCAAGCATCCTTAAATTGACACAAGTTGCTGGACATTTCCACCCGCAGAGCGAAAACTCCTCATTTTGCCGAACACAGAAGGAACTTCGAAACGTAACTATATGTTTTGCATATAACAAAAATATTACAACTGCTAACATTTGATTTTATGGCAATGAAACAATTTAGGTAGGTATATTGGGCGTATCAATATTTTATATATGAAGTTATTATATTTATTGTATTACAGGTTATCGATTGTATCTGAAATTGTATTATATTGTATTTAGAGATATGTCGGTCAATAAACCCTGGAAGTTGATTGCAAACTTAAACGGAAAAAACAGTTCTAACTTACGAAATGCTGTTTACTTATCTATGGACCTTTTAATTTCCCCACTTTTATTATTTTTTGTCTACATATTTTACTGGCTCTGTGACGCGGTGGGAGTGTGTCTAACTAACAAGAGGTCGTGGGTTCGATTCCCACACGGGACACCACTTTTTGTGAACCGCAAATTGGTTCCGAGTCTGGGTGTACTTTGTGTCCGTGACTTGTTTGTTTGTAAAGCCCCGACAGGGCTTGTACCCTACTGCCGGAGTCATCTTTAAAATGAATACATATACAGGGTGTAACAGAAAGGTGTGGTAAATTTCAGCAGTGGATAGGGTATGTTATCAGTATTGCACCTACCATGGTGCCATAGTTAGTTGCATTTTTATTACATAGTTATAGCATATTCTTTTTGTCAAAATTCAGTAGTGAAAGACGTATGGCATAAGAATTATACCTCCCCTGGTACAAAATTAGATTGGATTATTATAGCATACAACTTTTTAAGGCATGCTTTGTTTAATTAATAACTTTTTCATTCATAAATAAATGAATGATAAAATAATAAATATATTTTTAGGAAACTCCGATTTAGATAAAATTAGGTATGTGCACTCAGTATCATGGGCACATACCAATCCTTGAATATGACCACACCTTTCTGTTACACCCTGTAAATATGCGTTTATTGAAACGGCGGTACCCTAATGGCTAAGGTATCGGTCTCGCAATCGTGAGGTCGCGGGTTCGAATCCTACCCATTATACTACCGACGTCAATCCACTCCTAACACAAGCCTTTGAGCTTAGCTGGAGGGGTTAACAAGATTGCTAGTAATGTGGGACACAATCCCACATTGCTAGTTATTTAATTTTTTTTTTACCATATACATGTACCAAGAGAAAAGCCAAGAGGAAGTCATAATCCCCTAATCCCCTATGGATTGATGGAAATCAGTCGAATCACAACCAGACAGACGAAGAGGATATATTGTCAAGGATATAACAACGATTACGTATCACCAGATTACACCGGTTTCTAGTGTTTTCGGATGTAGCCCAGGTTTCGTCACAACGGTCTGTTTTAAATTATTGGAATGCCCTGTCTCTAACATTTCATCGCCATCCGTACACCATTTGTCCACCAGGATTCTGGTGGACGTTTTAGTTTAATTCATTTCACTGGGATCATGAGCATTGTACCTACAAGTGAGGAATTAAATTGTTTAACCCTGCGACTTTAGAGTCCATTGTGACGCATCCGCTTGCAGTTTATTGAAGTCCAAGCGCGCAAAAGAGCGCCTCAGCAATATTTTTGGCTTAGGTTTTGGAGGTTTGAATATTAAAGAAAAATGAGGTCGTGGTGAGAAACTTCTGGCGCTAGACGTTGACTGTGATGAAAAGCTAGAGTAGAGGCGGAAGTCAGTAGGTCTATCTACGTGTTTTCTCCATGTGTATTATGGTGAGTGACTTGTAAAGGTAAAATATTGAGACAGTTTGATGTTAATAAATTTATGAGATAGTTTATGAGAGCAAGGAGAATCAGAAGAAAGGAGATCCGTATTAAAGTCGCCCGTGATGATGTGGTGATCAAACTCAGACCCTAATGATTCCAAAACAGATTCGGGGAAATAGTCGATGGTGGGTGGACAGTAAATTACTCATATTAGGCAGGTTCGATTCCCGGTTCAGACGGGCGATTATTTAAAAATCTTTGAACTCAGTTAGAATTATTTTTAAAATTAAAATTAGGTATTATACTTTCCCTCCGCATGGCATACTTTTGGAATACCCTGTATAATTGTTAACTTTAGACTGCCTCTGTGGCGCGGTGGGAGTGTGTCCGACTGCTACGCAAGAGGTCGTGGGTTCGATTCCCACACGGGACACCACTTTGTGTGATCCACAAATTGTTGTCCCGAGTCTGGGTGTACTTTGTGTCCGTGACTTGTATGTTTGTAAAGTTCCCCGCGACACAGGGCTTGTACCCTAGTGCGGGAGTCGTCTTTAAAAAAAAAAAAAAAAAAAAAAAAAAAAAAAAAAAAAAAAAAAAAAAAAAAAAAACTTTGACTGATAAATAAACGAATAAACGATTGTCTGTTGAAACTCGAATGGCGTCGGCTGTCATTTTACGCTGCATTTTTGAAAAAATGTTTTTAACCTATTTTTGTGCCTTCCTGTACTTTGCTCTGGGTGCAATGGAATTTTAATCGTGCGTCTCTCATAGTAGAGTGTTGGCAGCGAGTTTCGTTTACTGAAGCACCCACAAGAGTCACCTGTCTTAAACAAAGTTTTTAAAAGGACGCCTTAAAATGGTTTCCCTAGGCAACCGCCTACCGTACCGTCTTGCCATTGGCAAATCCATTGGCCATGGCCTATTTGTAGTATACGCCTGCGCTTTAGTTCTGCTCCTCTTCATTTTCGTCGTCTCCACGCAACTTTCCACGCATCTACGCATCTCGTCAAAATTGTGACAGTGTCAAACTAATTCGTTGTGTTTTTTTATGTGTTTGTTTTTGTAATTATTTTAGTAGTGATCTGTAATATAGTTTTATAACAATAATAATAATAATATTGGATGCAGAGTTCTGCGCAGCCCGGTGACAGCACGTATAATCATCCATGCTCGGTATGTAGCAAAGTTTTCAAAACAGTAAGAGGTCTCAACATACATTTCGGCAAAACTCATAAATACCACCACAGCCAAAATGCCCCTCCTATTTCAAATTGTCATATTATTCAACCCCTTGTACCTACAGCTACAAACCATTCAGCCATTCCATTTCATCTATATATCAGTAAACTTAAACATACTACCCCAGTTGTCAAAAGGATTCCCCGCGGCGCAAGAATCACCGTTGCGTGCCATCTATCTCATCTTATAGAAAAATGTGTGGAAAAAAATTGTTTAGAAGACTGGCACAATCTTTTACTTTTTGCCTATCGCACTCTTCATGTCATCAAAGATAATTCACCCGGTTCTCTCACCCAAAAAATCAAAAACAACTGTTTCGATCAATCATATAGCATATCATCAAACAAACCAGTCAAAAATATTCTTTTTAACCGCCGCAAGATCATAGAAACTAAAATAAGCGACGGTGATTTAAAAGGCGCCGCCCGTCTCCTTTTTTCAAACGACGTGTTGTCACCAGACACTCCAGACACCTTCTCGGCCCTACAATCAAAACATCCCCCAGCTCCTTCTTATCCGCTCTTTCTGGACCCACCAACGGCTAGCCAGTCATGTTTACAAATTAATACAAAGGACACTTTTGATGCAATTTTTTCATTTAAAACTGGTTCCGCAGCGGGCATCGATGGTATCTCACCTCAACATCTCAAAGATCTCGTTTCTGTCTCAGCTGGCGATGCAGGCGTTCAACTTTTAAATTCCTTGTCTAAATTAGTTAACACAATGTATTCTGGCAACATTCATTCGGATATTGTTCCAATTTTGTTCGGCGCAAACTTGATCGCCCTCACTAAAAAAGATGGAGGGGTGAGGCCTATAGCCGTTGGTTCAACACTTCGTCGTCTTGCTTCCAAAATTGCTGTCCGGCATATCCTTCCAAAATTACAGTCTGTTTTTGAACCAGTACAACTCGGTTTTGGAACCAAAGGGGGGTGTGAAGCCGCCGTGCACTCCTTGCGTTCATTCCTTTCAAGTGCCACATCGGAAGTGTTGGTCAAAATTGATGTCAAAAACGCTTTTAATTCGGTAAATAGGGACGCTCTGCTGACAGAAATTAAACATCACATTCCCGAAATCTACAATTATCTCCTTTTCTCTTACGCTGACCCCACGAAATTACTTTACCGTGAGAAAGTTCTTTCTTCAGAAGTAGGCTGTCAGCAGGGTGATCCTCTCGGGCCAGCTATTTTCAGTTTGGCAATAAATACAATTATTCAAAATTTAAAATCAAAATTCAACGTTTGGTATTTGGACGACGGAACCCTCGGAGGTGAACTTGATACTGTTCTTTCCGACCTTGCAACCATAAAATCAAAATTTCAAAATATTGGTTTGGAATTAAATTTTGGTAAATGCGAACTATACTTTCATGATACCTCTCTAAATTCTAATGAAATAATTCAGAAGTTTTATAATTTAACTCCGAACATAAACATAGTTACCAAAAACTCACTTTGCCTCCTTGGAGCCCCCGTTTTTGAAGACTCATTTCCTTTCTATTTGCAGAACTGCATTTCAAAATTTCAAAATTTCTCGCATCGTCTTCTCGATATAAGCCCGCATTACGGTTTAACTTTATTAAAATTCTGCCTTTTCGTACCAAAATTAACTTACATACTTCGTTGCTGTCCCATATGGAAATTTCAAAATTTGCTGACTCCATTAGATGCCCTCATGAGGTCAACTTTAGACTCAATTTTGAACATACAGCTCAGCGATAAGTCCTGGACCCAAGCATCCCTCCCCATTCACCATGGTGGTTTAGGGATCCGCAAAATTTCTAGTGTCTCCTTACCAGCCTTTTTGTCTTCTGTCCACAGCTCAGCTAGTCTTATTGGTAAAATCCTTCACTCAAACCATAAGACTGCGGGTTTGGAGGAAGCTAAAAAAGCTTGGTCATCAGCATGCCCAGGTGAGGATATCCCTGCCCGTCCAAACTTTCAAAGAAGCTGGGATGATGGTTTGTGCAAATTTTCATACAACACTCTGTTTGACGAAAGCTCTGGTCTTGAGCGCGCTAGACTGTTGGCATCCAGCTCCAGAGAATCCGGTGAATGGCTTCGTGCTTACCCGTCGTCAAACACTGGCACATTTCTGGAGCCTGATACCCTCCGGCTTGCTATCAGCCTGCGCTTAGGGCTGCGCATATGCACTCCGCACCGTTGCCCCTGTGGCAGTGAAGTCGACCAATTAGGATACCACGGGCTATCTTGCCAAAAGAGTGCAGGTCGCTTTTCTAGACACGCCGCCCTGAATGACATAATCCGTCGGGCTCTTGCCTCGATAAACGTACCAGCTCTTTTGGAACCTACCGGCTTAGCTCGGGACGATGGCAAGAGACCTGACGGGATGACGCTGATTCCTTGGAGTTTGGGAAGGGTACTTGTGTGGGACGCCACGTGTGTAGACACACTTGCTCCTTCCCACCTCCACGGAACCAGCGTTAAAGCTGGAGCGGCGGCTAAAGCGGCCGAAAATCTAAAAACCCTTAAATACAGTGGTCTCGGCAACCAATATATATTTATACCATTCGGCGTCGAGACCCTTGGCCCGTGGGGTCCAAGTGCACAACATTTTTTTAAAGAACTTTCCAAAAAATTGGTCGACTCCACTGGTGACCGTAGAGCTGGCAGCTTCCTCGCACAACGCATCAGCATTGCTATACAGCGAGGAAATGCTGCCAGTATTTGTGGAACCATGCCTAGGGGTCCCAATTTTTTGGATATATTTTAGTTTTATTTAGTCTTAATTTCTAGTTTAAATATAGTATTTAATAGTTTAATCAATATACCTAGTAAACTTGTAAATATTTCTAAATAAATAATATATAACGAATAAAACAATTTTGATATAATAAGATAGGTATAGGCTCGTTATCACAGGTACACGGCGCCAGCCGGATTGAGCCTATGTTAATCCAGAGTGTCAGCTAACTCCATACCAAATTTTTAGACGTGAAGAAGTAACAAACTTATACACTCTATTATTTATAATATTCTTTATGTTAATCACTAGTGTGATTAACATAAAGAATATTATAAATAACTTCACATTGCTAATTTCAATAACCTTGGCATCCGATGCACTGAATACCTACGTGCTAATGTTCCACATTACAAATAAAATTAAATCATCATATTTTATGCGGAAATGTCTCAATTAATGCGAACGAGTTTCACGGCTGACTATGTTTATGTAATAGGTACTACTTACATAAAAATATTTTATAAGCAACTAGCTATTGCCCGCGACTCCGTCTGCGTTGATGTCGGTTATCGCGATAAAATAATCCTATGTCCTTTCCCGGGACTCAAACTATCTCCGTACCAAATTTCATCTAAAATCGGTTCAGCGGTGTAGCGTGAAAACGTAACCGAAAGACAGAGTTTCTTTCACATTTATAATAATACTAGCTGACCCGCGCAACTTCGTTTGCGTAAATTTTCCCCGTTTTTGCAACATTTCTCATTGCAGCTGCGTGATGTTATATTGCCTATAGCCTACCTCGATAAATGGGCTATCTAACAGTGAAAGAATTTTTCAATTCGGATTAGTAGTTTCCGTGATTACCGCGTTCAAACGAACAAACAAACTCTTCAGCTGTATAATAATAATAAAGACTAGTATTATACAGCTGAACTCCCCGTTTTTGCAACATATTTATTGCTGCTCCGCTCCTATATGTCGTAGCGTGATGTTATATAGCCTTCCCAGATAAATGGTATCCAACAGCAAAAGAATGTTTCAATTCGGATCAGTAGTTCTTGAGATTACCGCGTTCAAACAAACAAACAAACTCTTCAGCTTTATAATATTAGTATAGATTAGTCGGGATGATATTCTGAATATAAGTTTAGACTTCTTTTATTTATCTTGAATACCTAGTATTTTACGTATAGGTATATAGGTACCTACCTAACATGTTAACTGCACGTGCGTATCCTAATGTTTTTCTTTGGAAGCCAAGATTCGTCCTATCCCAGTATCCTATACCTAGAGACTTCAGCAAATTGGAGACTACCTACTATAGGTTTAGAGAATTTATATGTCAAACAATTTTCGTTTCAATGAAATTCGTAAACTAATAGAATTGTGGTAGGACAGCCACGAATATTCTATAGAAACTTTGTTTTTCGTTGAATTAGAGTAGGCCTCCTGAAGTTGTGTAGAGTGCCGTAACTAGCCTTTTATGCGCCCACTGCGACCTTACATAACTGCGCCCTTGGTATTGATCCTTATGTTCATTTCTGCGTCCCTCCAGGTGTGCCTGGACACCAGTGACACCACCCACTGTTACCTATTCAGAACAAGTCGAAACTGTGTTTAAAGTAGGTAGTAAGTAACTAATGAAACAAAATTGTTTTTCTCTCAGTTAAATTATGTCTGCCGCTATTTGGAAATATGTAAAATTATGTAGGTAAGTACCTACCTACGTTCCCTACCTCCACAACATTAAATATCTAAAACATCGACGTTTTTGCAAAACATAAATCATGCAATTACAGCGTGCATTGCATATTTTAAACTGATATCATAACTTCCGACTAATTTTATCTACGAATAAGATAGAACCTCTCAGAACAATCTTTATCTTTGATCGAGATAACCAATAATATGAATTCCACACATCTGAACGTGAGACATGCAAAATTTTCCTATCACTTATCTTATAATAATATTTAATTAGTATAAAATGAAACTTTTAACTTCAAAATTATCATTCATCATCCTCGCAACTTATAAAGACAACAGTAAATAATGTACGCTGCAGGTAGCGTCATCTTCATTTCATTATTGATAACATGTGTGAGAAGCTATCCAGGACACTGGAATAGTCCAACTCTTAATCCTGTTCACGGTCTCTACGTCAAGCCTTCAAGCGATGGGACAAAAGGAGATTTATATGTCGCAGCCACAGAAGAAAATGGTGTGAAATCTACGTGGGCAGTTGACCAGCCCGTTAATTTCATACCTGTTGCAGCACCTACACAACCACATACGGCTGCGATATCTCTGCCTTATCCAGGATTATCAAAACCCAATGATGAAACTTCAACACAAAAGCGTGTTGTAATAGCCAGCCCCACTGCAAGTCCACCAGTTCAGTACGCCTATGCGCTGCCTATGCCATCGAGTGAAGGTACTCCTATTGCATCCTACCCATACATTTATCCATACCCAGTAAATACTTCTGATAACTCAGCAACTAAATGTGACTCCTCATCTACTACTCCACAGTATCCCTTCCAATTTT
This sequence comes from Herminia tarsipennalis, assembly GCA_945859575.2. NCBI lineage: Eukaryota > Metazoa > Arthropoda > Insecta > Lepidoptera > Erebidae > Herminia > Herminia tarsipennalis. The sequence continues at coordinate 18,241,331 of OX243840.2, forward strand.
TCTATCCACAAATGATGGCTTCTGCCTATTCTAACGCAATGAGCATTTTAAAAGATGCAGGACTTAGTGAAGACACGGCCAGTTCCGTCATGGCACATCACCTTTCACCTTCATCAATGTGGCCATCCTCATCTTACGGCTATCCAATGTACGTAATGGTTGACCCAAGTGCATGGAGCCAAAGCCAAACCACAACACCTGCCACGTCTACTGCAACGCCCAACAAACAAGAAGAAGAAAGCACTCAGTTATAAAACGCCTAAGAAAGTGACCTAAATTAGTAAAATATTTATTTTTTATACAAATAAAAGTTTTGAAAGTAATCTTGATTTTTATTTTTTTATTTATGTTTCAAAAGCTTTATAGCCTAAGCCTTAAATGTACATTTATTAATAGCAACACAGAAAATATTGTCATTTTGACAATATCGTGTCGTGTGACAATGACATTAATGACATTTTTAAAAACGCAACATGCGTGTGTGATCCTCAATATGCGAATATCGTGAAAATTTTATTTAAATTGCGCTAAATAGTTAAACAAAGAGCGTATCTTCATCACATATATACAACTATCTGTAAGACAAAATGGTTTCCAAGAAAAAGAAGAAGGTATGTTCATTACATTACATTTCATAATAAACACGTGTTTATATTTTTGAGATAACCAACAAATTTTTTGGTTATTACAGTATTCATCCGGAGAGGGAGCGCAATTTATGACTCGGAAGGCTGCTCTAAAGAAGCTACAGTTATCTCTAAAGGACTTTAGACGTATTTGCATATTGAAGGGAATCTACCCCAGGGAACCTCGTAACCGCAAGAGGGCTCAGAAGGGCGCTGGTGGCATCAAAACATTGTACCACACTAAAGACATCAAATTTTTATTGCACGAACCTATAATATGGAAATTAAGAGAGTTAAAAGTGAGTATTTACGACAGAAATAACTTTAACGAGAATTTGCTCAATACAACCTAATGTACTACGTATGCATGCATTTTTCTAGGTATACCAGCAAAAGATCCGTCGCGCACGGGCTATGAGACAATACAGAGAGATGAAGAAGTTTTTACGTGACTATCCAGAAGTAAACATTGACCACATCGTCAAAGAGAGATATCCAACCTTTGTGGATGCTTTGCGCGACTTAGATGACTGCCTCACACTGTGTTTCCTGTTCAGTACTTTCCCTTCATTGAAAAAAGTTCCTCGCGACCAGTCTATGTTATGTAGGAGATTGACAGTAGAGTTTATGCATGCTGTCATAGCTGCTAAAGCTCTCCGCAAAGTATTTGTATCTGTCAAAGGTTATTACTACCAGGTTGAGCTTGAAGGACAGACTATAACATGGATTGTGCCACATCATTTCTCATTCCAGGTAAATATGCATTGTAGTGATGTTAATTTGTTTATAGAAGGCAACATTTATTAATTTAATAAAATTCATCAGTTAATATTAACAATGAACAAAAATAAAAAATATAACAAGTTAAAGATAAAGGACCTAGTCCTAGTCATTGATGTCAACTCATAATAATATGATCCCACATCAATGAAGAGAGAGTGCTGCCGGAAATCTGAGCATATTATACTTAGATGAGCAGTCATCTAAGTATAATATGCTGCCAGCAGCATTGCCTCATTGAGAAGCAACTAAAAAATCTATAAATAAACCAGAATCCTAATGAAATAAAATCTTTATCTAAAACAAATTAAACTTCTTTTAGCCACAAACTAAGGATGAAGTGGACTTCAAAATCATGTCAACGTTTGTTGAATTCTACACTATGATGCTTGGATTTGTAAACTTCAAGCTGTACCACTCTCTAAACTTGGTATATCCACCTAAACTGACCGCAGCATTCTCAGCAGACGAGAAAGACCTTGTAGACGAACATGCGTATGTGTCGGAGAGAATCGCAGCAATGAACTTGTCTTTGACCAGAGTGGCGGGTGCTAATGATGCTGAAGAACTGCCAGAGATGGATATCTTTAACACAGAGGATGAAGACCCTCAGAAATTAGAAGAAGCTAAGCAAGAAGCAGAAAAGGTCAAGAAACTTAAGACCATGTTCAAAGGCTTAAAGTTCTTCATAAATAGAGAAGTCCCGAGAGAACCACTGGTGTTTATCATTCGTTGCTTCGGTGGTGAAGTATCTTGGGATAGGGATCACTTCGTAGGTGCTACATTTGATGAGGCAGATGAGAGTATTGCGTATCATATTGTGGACAGGCCAACGATGGACAAACAATACATATCTCGTTACTATATCCAACCACAGTGGGTATTTGACAGTGTCAATGCAAGAAGTCTGCTGCCTATAAACAAATATTTGATGGGTGCTGTTCTTCCTCCACATCTTTCACCATTTGTTGACAAAATTAAAGACCAGGTTTATATGCCTCCTGAGGAGAAAGCTCTCAATGATCCTAACTTCAAACCTTTGGGTAAATATGAATTCAATTTAAATTTGATTTTGTTTACATTAACATCACTAATGGTAGCCTAATGGATAAGGCATTGGTCTCACAATCGTGAGGTTGTGGGTTCGAATCCTCCCATTATACTACCAACGTGAACCCACTCCTAACACAAGCCATTGAGCTTAGCTGGAGGGGTTAACAGGATTGGTAGTATTGTGGAACCACAATCCCACATTGCTAGTCATCTAAAGTCAATCTCTAATCTCCACTCTAGTTTGTGCAAAGGTTCTTTTTAAAATACACTTATAGAATGATGTCATTTCAAATCATAGCTGGAACTTATTACTAACAAAGATTTTTTTTATCATGTTGAGTTTAACATGTTCTCAATGTGTATCATATGGTCTATTGTGAAGTCTGATCAATAGGGCATGCCACACTAATTTAAAATCTTCAAATTTGCACTTATTACAAAACATTTTCTCATTTATCATTTGTTCATCAGATTATAATGTTAATAAAATCCAAGGTTGACAAGAGCAATTTAGAAAATTATGTTATTTGCAGATGATGACCAATCTGGCAGTGAAATAGAGGAAGCAAGTGATGAGGACAAGGAAGATGAAGAGGAACCAGACTCTGAGGATAGTGATGCTGAGGCAGCTTTGGCTAAACAGTACCAGCAAGAGGTAGAGGAAGACTCGAGCTCAGATGAGGATGATGGTGTTGACCCTGAGAAGAAGAAGATTGCTAAAGAAAAGGTGAGCTAGTTATGTAGGGGTGGAATTTTCAACAGTAACTATTGTACCTACTACATCCACATTCTCATTTGTATACAGCTGCATTTGTATGTATGTCATAGGTATGTACCTATACAACTTAAATATATTTTTATTGTATATGTATTTAAATATACTCTAAACAAAAAACCAACATTTATGGATTTCATGAATCTCTATCTTGGAGGCTAAACAAACCCAAAACCTGTCAGAATCAGAGAATCGGATCAAGATCAAAATGTCTACAGCAGTCATGCATAGGATATTATTTGACAGCCTCAGTAGCTGTCAAATAATAATTATCATCCAACAACCATATATCATCCTATCTTAATCTTTGTTGTACTATTTTGGGCACTGCTATGTTGATTTTTTTCTTCCTCTTTTCCTCTAAAGGAATGTATTGTTTGCTGTAAGTCAACATGGTCTTCTAGAGATAATGAAGGTAATTTTTAGGAATGCTGACAAATTCTAATTGAATAAACAAATGAAAGGTTTAAAACCGAACCAATACAATTTTTCTAATGTTTTTATCTCTGCAACCCAAATGTATTTCTCTATAGACTTATAGTAATGAATATTTAATTTTCTTTTTATAGAAAAAAGCCATGGCTGTCACAACAGGAGTGCCACATAAGGAGCATCCTTACCAAAAGGAAATAGAAGACAAACAGGCCTTCAGGTTAAGAGAGAAACTCGTTCGCAAGAAGCACAGGAATCTTTACAAGAGCATGAAAGCTGGACAAGAACAACGCAAGAAGGAAATATGGCTACTCAGAAAGAAGAGACGTCTTCACGATGAAAAGGTCAAAGAAGAAAAGAAAACTGAAAAGCGCAAACAAAAAAAACAAGCATTAGAAGCTTCTGCGTAAGAATAAATAAAACCAGCTGATAAAAATTTCGCTTTTTATTTTGTATTGTGCTAATTTATTTATTTATAATATAATATTTACATCACAATATAAAATTAGGATATTTTTTTTAAATAACAATGAAACAAGATAATTACAACACAATGTCATTGAAGCAACAAAATTACTTTGGTACTAGTAGATATGGCTTATAACACTGATATAGATCGAGTACCAACGTAAATAGAAAAGTGAGAGCCAAATAACTTGAGCTATGATACCAGACAACTGTCACAGAATATTTATAAAGGCCGACTCTCAGTTCAACAAAAATCCACGGACACAGATGCACAGTTTCGGTTGGAGTTCGACCGAGACCTGCGTAAGTGCGCGACTGTACGTTAGCCTGTTTTCGCTCGAAGAGTTTGCCATCTGTATAGTTAAGGTTTGCGCCATCTAAGTTTGCGTTTGTGAAGTTGTATCCGAATGTAGTTTCGCGGAGGGACGTCGTTCCCCGTCCGTCTCCTTTATCCCATCCGATACCTAAATTTACGCGCCAACATCAGACACGCAAACTTAGGTGGCGCGAACTATATCTATTTTATTTGTGCAACTGCGCACCGATTACTTGCTGCCTGCGTAAGATCCTTTTCTGACGTTCCGGTTTCAATCCGGCGGCGATTGAATAGCGATACGGACACTAACCTCGGCACGTGTGGAAGCTAGCGCACATCGCCATACACTTCGCAACAGGAAACCGCTCCGGTTTAAATCCGGCGCCGGTTTGAAACCGGAGCATGTGAAAAGGATCTAACTGTTTGCCTCCAAAAACATACATAGTTACGAAGATTTTTTTTTAAATATATAATTTTTTTTCATAACTCATAAAACACGTTCAGACGCATTCAAAGTTCATAGATAGCTCAAGTTATTTACAAATCACTTTATTTAGCTATAAAACAATGAAGACAAGACATAACGTAAATTGTTACTATCCAAATTGCTAACTTGAGCAGATCAACATGTCTATTTTTCGATGTGGTTCAACCACAGAGTATAAATAAAATATTTTAATATCCTAATCAGAATCATTGTCGCTATCACCTTCCGCATCGCTGTCTTCTAGTTCCGGCATTGGGAAGCGCAGAACCGCTGCAATGCCAGTCAATTGATCTAATTCTGTGAAATAATAAATGTGTTGTATAAAATATATGTTCGTAAACTTTCGCGATTTGTACACATTATAGAATTTTATAAGCTACGGGTCTTAATCGTATTGCAACGGCCGTAGTCTACCCGTGACCACGGCCGTTGCAATACGGTCGAAACGTCGGGCATAAACAAAGGTATTTAGCCTTAAAATAAAATATTTACGCGATTAAGACCCAAATCAGCAGGCAAATCGGTTTCTTTCTATGTGGAGTGATGAAGGCCTTTAAATATACCACAAAAGTCAACCTCGGCATTAACCATACGAGGCTTTAAGGGGTCCTAGTCGATGATTCCACCACATAAACGCGCATAAGTGATTACTCCTCTGTATGATGTCGTAAGTCAAAGCTTCAAATTAATATCAATTCATTTTAGGCCTGTAGAAAGCCTTAATTGAAAATCTATACTAATATTATAAATCTGAAGTGTTTGTTTGTTTGAACGCGGTAATCTCAGGAACTACTGATACGAATTGAAAAATTCTTTCACTGTTGGATAGCCCATTTATTGAGGAAGGCTATAGGCTATATAACACAACGCTGCGATCAATAGGAGCGGAACAGCAAAGAGAAATGTTGCAAAAAACGGGGAAAACTAACGCACACGAAGTTGCGCTGGACAGCTAGTAAATGAATATATTGAAAGTTATAAGCCTTAAAACATTTAAGAATTTGAACAACAACAAATTGGCGAAATTCTAATGTTATTTAACGCTACTTACAAGCTTCCACAGATTAAAAATGGTGCAAAAACTGGGAAATTGACGCAAACGAAGTTGTCAACTAATTATGTATACTTACGTTCTCCAGATACATGCATGCTAGAAAAGATCCTGACTTCGCCGCCATTATCTCGCACCGAGTCAACCAGAGCTACGTATTCTTTCCGCTGTTGTATATCTTGGCACCTGAAAACAACCAACATTTTTAGAATCCCATAGCCAACGGGTGCCATCAGAACTCTAATGTACGATTTCCACCAAGCGGGCGACGCAGAAGCGCATCGTAGCGGATGTGCGAGCAGCAGACCGCGTCCGCTCGACGGCCACAATCTGCTAGAACCTAGGCGCATGCGCGGGCATGCTCGCGTATCCGTCGGCATGCTTTCTGCGACTAGAATACAAAACAAGAGCGCGCGCGGCGGCAGCCGAACGGACCTGTCAGATTTCAAGCAGTGTAAATTCCATAAAATATGAAACTTATGGCTGAGTCAATAAATACTCAGTGGCGACCTAGCAAAATACCTATGAGTAATAACTAAGGCATCCGGCGTCTTCGTACCTTTCAAAATGTAAGATAAAACACTTGAAAATTTTATATTACCGAACCCGCTATAACATAAAATTATTAAATCAATTTTATCGAACATCCATGAAAGTCCTTTCGGTGTTTTATTATTTTTGTGTTCCACAGTGTGTTGCTCCTATCATTATGTTTGCTTTACGAAAATATTTTAAAAACTATGCAGTGTATCAAATACTGAGAATCTGTGCCGCATCTCTCCGTGTGCAAGTCCGATCCGCCCTTAGATAGTGTTTTAATTAAGACTAATAGTTAGATATATTTCGAGACTTAATCGCGTGAATAATTTAAAGGTACGAACCTTTTATTTACCCGACGTTTCGATCGAATTGCACCGATCGTGGTCACGGGTCGACTCCATAGTTCACTTGCGATTAAGTCCCGAAATATATCTAATGTGTATAAAAATCGCGAAAGTTTAAAAATAATAACAGTAATAGTGTTTAAGCAATGTAGTTATAGAAAACTAGAGGCAACAAATTACCTAAACAACTTATCAGAAATCATAAGGATCTCGATAGCGAGCGCCTCGTTTGCTCGCTCCACATGCTTCTTGCCGTAGAAAGCCTTCGCCGGCTCGAGCTGTAACATCGTGTAGAAGCTCTCTAATAGCTTCACCTCGCTGGCTGCCTTCGTGTCTGAGATCTTTGCCATCACAGCTGGTTCTTGAAGCACTTCTGTAAGTATAATACGTGCTAACATTAGAGATACGTCAAGACAAATTTCAAATGTGTATGAAATGGCAAGCTAATGTTATCATAAACATTATATGCAACAACTATTATAGTCTAAGATCCGGTCTAAGAAATATATACCCTCATCTGTTATTTAATTCTAGCAAAGATTATATGATAGACTAGCTGTCCTGGCAAACTTCGTACAGCCTATTTTTTTTTGTGAATTGTTTTCAATTGTGAATCTAAACCATTCTCGAATCCACTGGAACACACACATAATATTTCGTCAAAATCGGTCCAATCGGTTTAGTGACATACACACGTACAGTAAAATTATATAGGTACCTAGTCCGACCATAAGTTCTGTTACAAATGAAATTGCATTTTGTTTTTAATGAAGTAATGTAATATTACTAAAACGGTCTTAGCAAAAAATAAAAACAATATTCTATTCAAAATGGCCACCTTTGGCTTTTGGCTGTCTGGCCACGAATCTATGAATTTACGCACTGTTTCCATGGGAAATTTCACCACTGCTTGCTCCAGAGATTTTTAAGAGACTCAATGCCGTGTCGTTTGGAGCAAGCCATGTCCTCTAAAACTGACCATAATTTGTAATCTAAAGGGTTGAGGTCTGGGCTAGATGAGGGTCAGTCTTCAGCTCTTATAAAGTCCGAAACGTTGATTTAATAATATTTTCTAGATTGATAAATCACAAATAGATTGCCTAACTAAATCGCGTGTTAATAAAGTGCATCAAAACCTGCAGTAAAAAAAATAAACATTTCACTACCGAGGGACTTTACAAACATCCAAGTAATGAACGCTATGTACACCCCAGACCCGATCACACAAAGTGGTAACCGAACCCACGACAGAACCGAGGGCAATTTACGCATTTAGCCTACTCGTCCATACATAAGTACTGCTTGATTCTTCGACGCAGAGCCAAAACCGCTTGGGCTACAAACCTAAAAATATGGCAGTTGATGCTTTTTATGTTGAAGGCATCCACTAAGAAAGGAATTTTTAGGTATGAAACTAAAAGTTTTGAAGTAAGATCTATGTCGTTGTAGATAAAAAAAACACGTGTTTTAGCGTTTTGATCGAATGCGAAAATCTACCTACGGGGGGAAAATTAAAACACCCTTGCGACATCTAGTATAAAATATAGCAACTATCAGTCATATTTAATCTGCAAGATATAATATCAATTTACAATGCGTAGATATTTTTATTATGTAATAAAAATGTATTTAAATATTTGGCGACAATTATGATATCAGTCTTTGAGATAACAATAACAAACAAACACTTTCTGAGGTTAATCAGTAGTTCAACAATAACATATTTCTTAAACAGATTAGGATTACCTACAGACAATGTAACACCAAGATGAGTTATAATAGAAACTATTGCACAAGATTTACGCAACACAACAACCAAATACATAAACTATTACACCCAACTAATATTATAAATCAGAAAGTTTGTGAGAATGGATGGATGTTTGTTGAGAGAACTACAGAACGGATTTTTATGAAACTTTACAGTAATGTAGTTTATTTAGCAGAATAGCACATATATATAAAACAAAGTCGGGTTAGTTACACCATTTATAACTCAACAATGGGTGGTCCAATGTTCATGTTTTTTTTTTTTCTACCTGATAAATAAATTACTTGATTGTAGTTTATTATAGTCTAGGCAGTCGCTTAATCAGGTAATTTGCAAGAGATTGTGGTTTGGCGAGGCAGAGCCACTGCTCTATCTCCCCTCAGTAAAGTACCACATCAGCTCTATTGAGTCTTCTGATCGGGTTTGGTTGCAAGAGCATACTGAATAATGGGTTTGGGTGAATTATTAAGCAGTCCCTGTAGCTAGCTGAATATCGTTTTACTTCATCCAAGATAGTTGGGTGGGATTTCCAGGTATTCATGGATTTCTGAATTGCAAGCATACAAGGGAGCTGATGAAAGGTCCCTTAAAATACTGTTTTGAGCTCTCTGAAGGCACATAATGTTAGATTTGCTTGCTGTCGACCACATTGGATGCCGTATGTCCAGACCGGTTTAATTATGGAGCAATATATCCTTAGCTTGTTGGACAGAGAGAGAATCTTTGATTTATGATAACTATAAAAAAAATGGGTAAAATTTACGAAAAAGAATAACGGAATGGTACGAGGTTCGCCAGAACAGCTAGTAGGCTTTAAAAATCAAACTTATCAAGAACGAGGCAGTGGAATATCACCTGCAAGATGAACGGTAGAGTATTTGTACTAATTGCTAAAAAGTTGAGTTGATGCTAAATAATTATGTTTTGAACAAACCTTTTAAAGAATGTTTGAATCCAGAAGAAGCCTTAACCAGTAAAAATTTGCTTTTATTTTCAATAAGCAATTTGTTATCAGTCTTTACTGCCTGTTGCACCATATATTCAAAGAACTGGTCTTTGACAAAACCCGGTGAGGCCAGAATCACACATTTGACAATACTGAAGTCAATGTGTCGTAGAATACCTTGCATCACTGCTTCATAAAACTTGTTGAGGCCCTGTAATACAACAAAAGAATAATAAACAACATCTTTACAAAAACCCTATCTGATCTGTCATTATATATTGTCTATACTAATATTATAAAGCTGAAGAGTTTGTTTGTTTGTTTGAACGCGGTAATCTCAAGAACTACTGATCCGAATTGAAACATTCTTTTGCTGTTGGATACCATTTATCTGGGAAGGCTATATAACATCACGCTGCGACCTATAGGAGCAGAGCAGCAATAAATATGTTGGAAAAACGGGGAGTTCAGCTGTATAATACTAGTCTTTACTAATATTATACAGCTGAAGAGTTTGTTTGTTCGTTTGAACGCGGTAATCACGGAAACTACTGATCCGAATTGAAAAAATCTTTCACTGTTAGATAGCCCATTTATCGAGGTAGGCTATAGGCAATATAACATCACGCTACGTCCAACGGAAAAACGGGAAAAATTTACGTATACGAAGTTGCGTGGGTCAACTAGTATATTATTTATGTAATGTTGTTTGTATATTATATAAGTAACTAGCTGACCCGCGCATTTCTTATTGCTGCTCCGCTCCTTATTTCTCCACTATTTAATGGGTGTTATTATACATATAAACCTTCTTCAATCTATTAAAAAAACCGCATCATAATGCGTTGCGTAGTTTTAAAGATTTAAGCATACATAGGGATATAGGGACAGAGAAAGCGACTTTGTTTTATGACTTTGTTTTATACTACGTAGTGATGTTGTTTTTATATCATTAATAAACACATTTTTTTTTTGCATTATTTATGAGATATCCACATACCCCTTTTGGATTAGACAAAGGTTTTGTGTTACACACTGTAGAACAATTTTTTTATTACAATCAAAATATTTTTTAACGTTAGATAACATTCAAAGAACATTTTTTTTAAGTATAGGCATAGTTTCTGATTCTTTTCAAATTGTTAGAATGTTATCAAAGAAATTTATGCAAAGGATGTCCATAAGTGTGAGTCCTGCATATGAAACAAAAGTTGCACAATATAAATATTGTATTGTGCAACAGTTTAAACCCAGCCACAGTGAATAACACAAAAACAAACCCAGTTTGTGATCCCTGATGCAACTTTGGTGAAATATTAATTAAGCCACTGGCAACAAAATGGCTTCTTATTGATATCATAAAGTCCTAAGCTTACAGGTATTTAAGCATGCAATACATATTTAATGGATGCATCACTTTAAAATTTCATATTATCAATATTACTGATCTAATAAAATGTTGTGATTTACCATGACTCATTTAGGATTTCATATCTTTTTAAAGATCAAAACTAAGTGTTATTGCTGGAAATATTTGTTATTCTACTGCAGTGGCAAACAAGGTTATTTAAATGTTATCATGGCTTTTATACAATACCAACAGCAGTCATTCTGACATTGCCAATCATTGCAAAATCTCACTGCATGGTTTTTATTTTCTTGAATTATTTTTATTAAACAGTATTCACAAAATCAGGAGTTTTAACTAACAAGTTACAGTGTTGGGAAGTAGAATTTGGTAGGATTTTTTCGTAGAGTTTCACCATAGTTTCCAAAATAGAACAATTTTTAATTATTCATACTAATATTATAAATGTGAAAGTAACTCTGTCTGTCTGTCTGTTCACTTTCACGCTCAAACAGAAAACCAATTTAGATGAAATTTGGTATGGAGATAGTTTGAGTTCCAAGGAAGAGAAGTAACCGACATCTACGCGGGCGGAGCCGCAGGAGAAAGCTAGTCATTGATATAATAGACAGAAAAAACATATTTCACATACCTTTTCATGTTGCTGTACAAATCCTTTTCTCTTCCTGGGAATTGTGATATCAATTTTAGACCTAACTAATGTCATAGAAGGTGTAATCAAACAGACGTGTGCCAGCCCTTCTTGCATCACAACGGCAGCTACGTCAGCACTGGCAGCTGGATCACATGCCATATCCACCCTTTCTAATGCCACAGAATCCCATAGTGGTTTTTTCATTGTGAACTTTCTGTTCAATTCTAAATCTAGAGTATGGTATGCACCCATCTGAAATCATAGTGTATAATACCATCTGAGGTGATACTACCAGGCACGTAAGTTTGGAGGCATGCAGCGGTATGAGCAGACTACTGAGCTTCCAGGAGTGTCTCAGGTGGCTGGATGGAGTCTTAAGGATAAGTATATAATGCACAATGGCCCAACCAAGAGGCTAAGTGCGGTTTTGTAGGCCCATAAAAACAAACCATCTGAAGCAAAGGGTCAACATTTGCTAAAAGGAATAGTGTTCTACGAACCCACTGCCATTAAATACCTATATTCTGAGAACACTATAGCAGTTTAGAGTCTTGTAAGTACTTTGTGCTTCACTAAGCTGGAAGTCGCCCAGGACAAAAAGAAATCAAAAATGATGGAGGAGGCTTTTACCCTCAAAGGGGCCATGAAAGACAACTTAAGCAACACTAATACAACTAATCCTTACTTATTACTAACATTACTAACTTCACCACTACATACTACATGTAATACTGTAATACTTGTCATGGAATATAAAGCTTAATAAATAATACATAAATAAATAAAGCTGGAACTATTAAAATAAGGCAATTATCTATTCTAATATTATAAAGCTGAAGAGTTTGTTTGACTACTGGTTCAAATTGAAAAATGATTTTAGTGTTGGATCGCTAGTTGCCATTACTAACTATGTATTTCTATTATCTAAGTGTATTTGTTGATCCCTCATTAATAAACGAGACTCTAATGGTAACAATTCTATTAGATCATAATTAATTTATTAGTAATAAAATGGATTTAGAGATAGCACAATGACTCAATCAGGAGCCTAAGTGGTGTTTTTCCTGTTCGCCCGGGTAAAACTAACTAGCTTTGCATTAAGAGATCAATCATTTATATTTTATCATATTTACTATGTACACCTGATATGATAGTTGTATGGGTTACCTTGCAATACAACTATTTTAATTGTATTGCAAGGGAACCCCCATTCACAAGTACCCCGGAACAAATAGTGAAATATTTACCTTTACATACTGGTTCTCCACAATATTGCGGCCTTTTAACCTGAGTACACATGCTTGTGTATCAAAATCAATCGTTTCGACAGTAATAGTGAGTGTTGTTCTCACTCTACTGCTTGTGGAAGAACCTGTGGAGGATTCTGTCTGTACTTTACGCACTGTGGACGCTGTCACCGCGTCCCCGATCGCGATAAGGTTGTAGGCATGCCACATATCCTCAGGCTCTTCAGGGATAAGGCCAATACTCCTGTAAATAAATGAAGTTTACAGTTACACCTCGACATGAGGCCCGAAGTCACGTTCAGCATTTTGATCATCACTTTTATTAGAACCCTAACGATTATGAGTTGATCCAGTCTATCGCATCAAGGAATCAATTAATTCCTAACTAATATTGACCGAATATTTTCGAAAACAAGAAACCTGTGAAACATTACTTACCTGGTGTTTTATGAATAACAAAAATGAAAAGTTCGTAACCTAACTTACCCGCAGCCGTCCTTTTCGATACTTTTGAAAACAAGCTTCATTTTGGGTTTAATGCTGCTGTTTTTAAGATAATCATTTATTCAAGCACATAATGAAAAATATTTTTTCTAGCATCTACATCTGGTCGATGACGAAAACTAAAACGCGAACTCAAACAAAACTCAATTCAATTGACAAGTTGACAATACGATAAAAAAATTCTGACATTATCACAACAACTCTTACCAACTACTGGATACTAGACTTTTAGGAATAAAAATTACTATAAATTTTGATAAACTTATGCGATTTGTACTAATATATTACACGTATTATACAGGCAATAAACAAGATATTTTTCCTTAAATTATTCACGCGATTAAGACCCGTAATTTATCTAGATATTCATATTAAAAATTATTTCCATAACCAAATAAGACAAATTCAGGCGAGACTGAGTTAATTTAATAATATTGGGACAGAGTCTGAGTGAGAGAGAAATTTAAATCTAAATACACTTAAAATTATCCTTCACAGATATTTCATGTTCATGTTCAGAGCCACCTGACTGAGAACCCGACTTTTTAAACAAGTTAGCTTTGTTGCCAATGTTCCTCCTAAATCGTGAACGTTGCCCCAGCAGAATGTTGTCTCCTTTAAAGACTTGAAATTGAATGATACAGATTTTTAGGTGTGCTTTACCCCAGCAGAATGTTGTCTCCTTTCAAGATTTGAATGTTATAAATTATCAGTACAGCGTGCCGTTGAAATGTGCGCAACTTTCTAAATTCGTGCATTCAGCCATTTTGTAAAAATGGTTAGGAAGTTAGCTTTTATTTTTTGCAAAATGTGCATGCAAAAGCTAAATTTGTGCATCGTATGGTTTTCAAGTTAATTGAGTTTTTGCTGGAGTAACGTTTTGCTGATGGCCAGATCTCGCAAACTACTAAGTGAAACTATTTTAATGATTTTAACATGAATAGGTGTAATTTGTGCTCTTGCTTATCTATATAGTTACACTGTTTATTAGATATGAGACATATTTTAAAAAGGAAAAAAAAACATTTTTTTAAATGTGTCTCAGCTTCAAGTTTCCAAACACCCAATGCTGGTTTTTATTTAAACATCTCATTTATTTTCATAACCTCACAAAATTTCATAAACCTACTTCAACCAATTTATTATTTATAACGAATATTCTGTTTCAACCGACTAAGTTATTGTGAACTTAAAATTAACTCCTTACCAACGATTTAACGGATAAATGAATAGTATTACTTTTCAGTGAATTTTATCTAATTGTATGCAAAATTGCAGCTGAAAATATATTTCTGTTTTCATTATAACATTAAAAAACCTACCTTAACCTCTATACAGAGATTAACCAGCTAAATTAAAATGCTGCAAAAAAGCACCGCGGTACAACAAACTACATACCTAAATTGGCATCATTTTAGGATACTTCTGTTTGGTACAAATGCGTAACAAACCTATATAATATTTTTTTGTATTAAAATAGAGAATTATAGTAGTTTTATAGGCATTTCTAGCTAATTACTTTATAAATACAACAATTGCATTTTTGGAAGATAGAAAAAAAAATCCTGGGTCCGGATGGTCTTCCAAAAATGCAATTGTTGTATTTAGAATAGAGAAGTTAATTATAACGTATATTTATCATAATTTATATTTATTAAACACTGCATATAATGCTAATTGAGATCAAAAGCTACAGTTTGTTAAAATAAAATATTTATACAACTTATCGAATGAAGTATCAGCAAAACGTCAGTCCAGCAAAAACTCAATTAACATGAAAATCATACGATGCATAAACTTAGCTTTTGCATGTACATTTTAGACAAATTATAAGCTATCTTCCTACCTATTTTATAGCCAGAAAGGTCCTTTGCGAAAAAAAAGTTCTGTATCTATTTCTTTTGAAAAGCTCAAAAACGACTGAATGCACAAATTTATAAAAGTTGCGCACATTTCAACGGCATGTTGCTCTAAAAATCTATATCATTCATATCCTGAAAAGAGACAACATTCTGCTGGGGTAACACACATGATTTTTAATTAATCACGAAAAATAGATTCTGCCATAACATATCTTTTTCAGTTTTGTTTGAGTTATCCTTTATTTATTGTCCTAGCGCTACCCAACAAGCTCGATAAAAAATGGGAATATTAAAAAAAAGCATAGCCTTAAGCATAAAAAGCTCTAAAAATCTCAGATCAAATAATAAAAATAGGCACTATACTTTTATCAAGACAAGCCAGGAATAAACTAAACGTAGCTAAATGTTTTACAAATTTCTCAAACAAAACTTTGACAACCAATAACCATTTGGCAACAAACAAAACGCAACTTTGAAGTTTTGAATGCAAAGGGAGGACGAATGAGTGTAATGATTGCATTGCTGCAATTGTTTTCTATTGATAGTTAGCAGCTTGTTTATGTTTTAAGCTATTTGTGTAATAAATTTATTGAAACATTTGTGTGTTAGAAAAAAAAATATGACATTGGTCCATTAGATATAATTAGATAATGTGTGTGTAGTGGCAGTGATAACGTCAACGGTCAAGCTCAGCTGGTCCCGTCGAGCGGTAAAAATCTCGCGAGTTTTTCTTGGCCTTACAGGTAGCACTTTTCGTGCTCCATTTCTTCAAGGTATGCCGTTATATATATTTTTTTTAGATAACACGCTTGCTTAGTTACACTCTGTAACATGAACAAGTAATTTAACACGTAGACCCTGATGTAATATTTTCAATATTGTTAAGTATTATTATTTACTTACACGTGTTATTTTATTATACTTTTCTATGGTCATAATTTTGGAATACGGGTCGTTTATATCGAGAATATTGTGTTTATCATCATTTACTGTTACACTGGCCGTGATCCAGATTACGTGTCGTCTTATTGCGCGGGAACTCGCGGTATTTTTAGTATTTAGTCGTATGATGATTTAAGATGCGACGCGGATGGTTATTTCTATAAAAAATCGTTTTCAGAATAAAATGTAGCTAGACTTTTGAAAGTGTCAGTTTTAAGTGTTTTATAAGTGAAATTAAAAAAATGAGTGAGGCGCAAGAGAACCCTTCACCGGACATGGCCGCCACACCCCCTGCACCACCGTCATCCACGTCTTCAGACAATGCATCAGTTGTCAGCACTGCAACCTCCACCATTGTAAAGACAGCCGACTCAACACGACCATCATCATTACCAAAACCATCTGGCTTGAAGCCACCTTCCAAGATTGGTCGGCTCTGTTCCAACTCTGCACCAAAGCCTGCAGTGCCCATCTCTCCCAGAACTGGTGAGTACATTTTATTTCTGTGTTTCAATTCTTATCCTCAGCAGTCTGCCAACCAGCATTCTTTTTTTTAAAATACACAGGAAGCACTATAAAAAGGTCTAATACAAACTGCAATTGACAATATCATTCACTAGGGTCTCAATCAACATCTATTGATTATTTTTACATAATACCGCCTCTTTGCTGATTTGTATAGTTTCGCTGTGTTCCATATTCAAGCATCATACAGGCAGAGTTTGAGGTGAATCAGTTTCAAGTTGTTGGTTACAATTTGGCTTAACATATTGGGCTGAGAATCCTATTAAATCTAATGAGGTTAAAAGAGACACAAGGTCACTGGGTAATGCCTAATTTATTGCCAATGTTCATACATCCTGTTTTTATCTTGCAACATTTTGCGGACCGCTATCATTAATCATTATTGAATGTACCTGTTAGTATATTTAGTTGATTCCTCATGAAGTTACAGCAATTTAATATTGCTTGGTTATATTGCAGTTCATGTTGCAATGAGCCTTTGGCCCAGTTATTGCAGACATGTATCACGATTATATGGCGCAGCATTCACTGCGCGTGTGTAGTAGATTATATTGAACTATAAACATTCGTGAATATTACAATACAGATAATTGAATTAGAGAATGTTGTACAGTTCTTTAAAGCTTATATATTTTTTTATGTACACTCTATTACGACCGTAAAAAGAAGGCATGTCCGTAAACAAAACCTATTTGTATAAAAATAAATTAGTTTCGGAAAAATCGAAAATGACTGATTTGTTCGCGTCAATTACGAAATGGTTTAAAAAAAAATAGGTATCATCCAAGAATCTGCCGAAATATCGAAATGTTGCGGTAATTATCTTTTGGATTAGGTACATTCTTTAGGTCAGCTAGTTTGAAATAAATTACGATTTACCAATAACAAGCTATACAAGGTCATCCGTCAATAAACAAAACATTACAAAGTCTATATTAGTAAATAACGCACGAGGTCTTTGTTTACTTGTAAAAGTCCTCCGTCACCACGAGCATGCTCCTGTAATGTAACATGATTCGACTAGCTGACCCGCGCAACTTCGTCTGCGTCAATTTTCTCTGTGTTTGCAGCATTTTTCATGGCTGCTCCGCTCCTATTGGTCGTAGCGTGATGTTAAATAGCCTATAGCCTTCCTCGATAAATGGGCTATCCAACAGTAAAAATATTTTTTCAATTCGAACCAGTAGTTCTTGAGATTATCTCATTCAAACAAACAAACTCTTCAGCTTTATAATATTAGTATAGATTTCGAGCATTACGTTACAATACTGCCTCCCTGATTATGCGCCTGTAATGTAACATTTATAATTCGATTTTCGAAGCGATCGTTGAATTTTTTCATTGATGTTACATGTATCAAAATATTGCAGATTCATTACAGGTTGTGCATTGTAATGCTCGATTCTCCTCCCTCACCGATCTAATGCTCGGATCTGTAACGTTACATTACAGGCGAATGCTCGCGGTGAGGGAGCACCCTTGGCAAAATTATTTTGAATTATTTATCAATTTACTCTACATGCTAATTTTTATCAGTTAAACCCAATTTTAGGCAAAATTTATCAGCGTTTATACTTTTGTTGAATCAAACAGTATTGGTATTTTAAGATAACGAAAGTCGCGGCTCAGTTTCTTGAATAGCGAATAAGTGTGGCGTTAGGTCATCGATTCTTATTATATCGATGAGATGCAAAGTGTGACATCAACTGACCAGTATCGCCGGATAATCGAGAATGCTCATCAAAATTGCACGACCTTGAAACAAAACCAGTTTTCATAATCGATGTTTACCATTCGATATAAAGTCGTCACTATTAACGATTTTAAATTAATGTTGATAAATTGAATCATCATCTATCAACTGCAAATTAGATGTTTGAGTTGTTGCTAGGGTTATCATTTTGATCTCTGAACTCTTGCGAAAAATACATTCAAGTAGATTTTCTTTAATTACGAGTTCGTTTTTGATAACAGAATTAATCCATAAACCCGGAAGTTTATGAGTGGGTAGAGGATATCCTCTACCCATTCTGTGTTGCTCTTTCATGCAAAAACGACTGAACGGATTTCGATAAAACTTTATAGTAGTTTATACGCTAGAAAAAGCACATACCTAGATTATAAAAATGAAACAAAACGCGGGGAAACCGCGAGAAAAAATAATAATGTTAGTAGTATAATAGTAGTAGTCATGAAACCATGTGAAAATAATATGTTTTTGTTTTGCGTAGATGTTTAACATAGTGAGAAAGTGTGTATAATTAAAAGCCCTATGATTTTTTGTTATTTTTTTAACTCTTATGAAAGATAACTAGCAATGCGGAATTGAGTCCCACATTACTAGCAATCTTGTTAACCCCTCCAGCAAAGCTCAAAGGCTTGTGTTAGGAGTGGGTTCACGTCGGTAGTATAATGGGTAGGATTTAAACCCGCGACCTCACGATTGCGAGACCGACGCCTTAGCCATTAAGCTACCGCTGATTTGACAGCAGGATAAAAGTCCAATAAATATATTATGACAGCCCTATTAGTCTTTGCATCTATTCATTAATAAAAAGATGTCAGACAGCAATTGAAAGTGAAAATGTTTTGGTTTTGTTATAGTATCTTTTCGTGTTATAATACAGTTGTCGAAGTTTCTCTCGTGCTATGTCCGATGGTCGATTTGCGCCGCCTCGTGACTGCGCACCGCCAATCATCTCTGTCCGATTTGTACCAGCAATCATCGTTTTCACTTCAGACAGCATGAGTAAGCTTTTTAATAATTCACAATTGAGCTTCTGACACCGAAAAGTTGGTCTATGAAGTTGAAGAATTCGGTCGTTTTGTTAAATAGTTTCCCTAAGTACCTACCTAAGTGCCAGACAAGCGTACGGCCTAAGACTTACCACAGAATAAGTAATAGTACGCCTTACGCAGATCCTTTCCCTATTGCAAAAAGTTTTGATCTAAATCAGTTTTTGGGATCTATATTTTTGTACGCAAGAAGATAATAGCAATGTGGGAAGCACATTACTAGCAATCATGTTAGTACTATTGCTATCTATACTAATACTAATATTATAAAGCTGAAGAGTTTGTTTGTTTGTTTTAACGCGATGATCTCAGGAACTACTGGTCTGAATTAAAAATTATTTTACTGTAGGATAGCCTACTTATCGAGGAAGGTTATAGGCTATATAACATCACGCTACGACCAATAGGAGCGGAGCAACAATGAAAAATGTTGCAAAAACGGGGAAAGTTTACGCAGAAGAAGTTAAGCGAGTCAGCTTAATTTATAAAACTGAAGAGTTTGTTTGAACGCGATAATATCAGGAACTACGGGTCCGAATTAAAAAATATTTTACTGTTGGATAGCCTATTTATCGAGGAAGGTTATTGGCTATATAACATCACGCTGCGACCAATAGGAGCGAAGCAGCAATGAAAAATGTTGCAAAAACGGCCTATATGTATAGGCTATCCAACAGTGATAGAATTTTTCAATTCGGATCAGTAGTTCGGTCATATACTATGTTTTATTAAAGTCAGCACCCCTAATAAATGGATATTAAATAAAAATCACAGTCTACAGCGAAAAATAAATACTTAGTTAAAGCGAATTCTTCAAGTATTGCCTAACAGACTGATGACGGACGCGTCAAAATCTTCAGAATACCTTACGCGTTGAATAGAAACACTGTAATAATGTTGTAATTTGAACTTTGATTGCCCATTAAATGCTAGTACATATCCATTACGAAACATTTGCGCAAGTTTCAATGTATTTAATTTATCAACATGATTTCGGTTTAAATAGCCAGTCATGAATGCAATTAAATATCTGCACAGAGCGAAGCTAATAACTGGGTACAAAAAAATCAATTAATTGATTTTAAGTATACATTTTTGCATTCAGCCCACGATTTACTATGGCCAAGACATTGATCTAGATTTTTCAATCTTCAAAAACAGTTTAAACACAGACTATAATGTTGAAGTTAACAAGAGATATTAAATCCTTCTTTGTTATCAGATATCTTATTTAAACGTTAACCGTGACATACTTTTAAACACGTAACAGATTTACCGTTAGTCATGTGTCAGTTCTTCACACAAAAAACATTATGATCCAGTTTTGAAACGTCAACGTCCACTGTTTATTGTTTTTACGGCGCCAATACAACCAAACATTGGCAAAAAAATCATTCCTGTTATAGCATTCGCAACACCGGTTTTCAATGACCTTCGTGGCATTATTTGTTCCGTACATAGTTTTGGGTACCGTTACTTTTAACAGTGCTAGGAAGCTGACATCTTAGTAATATTGTAATAAATTTACTAATTTTGAGACTGCCTCTGTGGCGCGGTGGGAATGTGTCCGACTGCTACGCAAGAGGTCGGGACATCACTTTGTGTGATCCACAAATTGTTGTTCCGAGTCTGGGTGTACTTTGTGTCCGTGACTTGTATGTTTGCAAAGTCCCCCGCGACACAGGGCTTGTACCGTAATGCGGGAGTCGTCTTTAAAAAAAAAATTGTTCCTTAATCTTACGGATTATTTTAAGAAAATGTGATCCGAAACTGGTTTGGATGACGTAACATGTAAAGATTTATTATTTTCGTCAACAAAGGTCCGACAAAATTAGTAAAATAATTCGCAAATTGGCTATAAACACGAAATAAGCAAAAACAATAATTAACAGACTAGCAATTTCCTTTTTATTACGATACATGTCAAGGATGGCCGTTTCATCATTTAGCTGCGAACAAAATGATATAGCATCGTGTAAAATAATTGCGTTTTCATGTTTTGTTTGAATCTTACAATTCGTCAATCTTCATTGTCCGTAGATACTTCACTTTCTCCGCGGGCGTGCGTGACGTGCGCCTGCGCAGACATTCGTCCGATGTTTTATTTTACACAAGTTGTAATAAAAAATATTCTTTTAATGTAGATTACATTTGGTTTCTAAGAAGATGCATGGGGTACTTAGTAATCCGTCTTCGTGCTAATCTGTGAGTAAAAGGAAACATAGAAAGTATTGGTAGTATATCGTTTCAAAGATCTAGTTAGCAGAGCGAAAGGGTTGCTTGTTGTTAGTCAATCCGTTAGAGGGAATACATTATGCATCTGTCCAGTAACTACACTACAGATTGCCTGATTGCCTTGGTTTATTTTTCTAAAATGAAGACATATTTTAAAGACAATAGGGACGGGTAATTGAAGGATATAATCCCAATACTGTTGAGAAATGATCCCTCTACAAGTTAGCTGGGTTGACTGAGCTAGGTGTTTTTAGGGTTAAGTTGAAATATTCGAAGTATCTGTATGTAAGACTAGCCGATCCGCGCAACTTCATATGCACCAATTTTCCCCGTTTTTGCAACATTTTTTATTGCTGCTCTGCTCCTATTGGTCGTAGCGTAGAGTCCATAGCCTTCCTCGATAAACGGGCTATTCAACAGTAAAAGAGTTTTTCAATTCAGACCAGTAGTTCCTGAGATTATCGCGTACAGAATAAGTATTTCACAACTAGATATTTGAAACAAATTTACGCACACAAAGTTGCGCGAGTCAGCTAGTACTAAATATTTGGGAACCCCTGGTATAGAGTATTGATTGTATAGACTACTATAGATTATAATATTGTTGTAGATGTTTACTGTGTAAATTCGCGTCTTTTTTTATCCGAGGAAAAATAACCATTCTTACATGTATGGTAAAATGTTACTTTGATGCTATTAAGTACTTAAACGATGATGTAACTTTATAAATTATGCGGGTATTTGATTATTATTATCAAATTCCGTTTCCGTCTTTACCAAATTGGTTAAAAATTAAAAAAACACGACATAATTATACAAATTTAACCTTCGTTTTAAGAATATTAAACAACGGAAATTGTTCATCGATACTAAATATTATAAATGCGAAAGTGTGTTCGACGGTTTTACTTTTATTTGTATGCAGCAACAAACGGATGGTCACAAGTATAGAGTTAATTTACGGTTCCCGGAGTGATTTAAGTGACATTTTATCTATATCTATACTAATATTATAAAGCTGAAGAGTTTGGTTGTTTGAACGCGGTAATCTCAGGAACTACTTATCCGAATTGAACAATTCCTTCACTGTTGGATAGCCCATTTATCGAGGAAGGCTATAGGCTATATAACATCACGCTACGACCAATAGGAGCGGAGCAGCAATGAGAAATGTTGCAAAAACGGGGGAAATTTACGCAGACGAAGTTGCGCGGGACAGCTAATTAAAAATATATAGGAGTGTGCCTGGAGCAAAATGCTTTTATAGTATGTCCCATTTTCATCCTGTTCCCAATAACTGGCTCACAAGAACCAGTTACCTATCTTTACATGTTGGTAACCTCCAATGAAACCTTCATTGAATTACATATGTGATGCTTCATTCACGACATAAATCACCGAAAGGTCATTAGACACTTGTAATCTAAGATTTGGCTAGCCAATTTGACCTTAAAGTACTTTCAAACCTAAGCATGCCTTTTCGACCTTATTTGTCACCCGTATTCACGGGCCGTTACTTTGACAAACGGTTTAATAGCCAATTTGTTTATTTAAATTGGCTGTTTAGAACTTAAAACCTTATTTATCGGAGTTTAATTTATAAGGAAATAGCTTGATTAATTACAAATAGCTTTCATTTGTTTAATCAGAAACTTGATTGGGGAATCATACTAAACGAATTATAAAAAAATGTTGATGATTCGCAGACGATGACGGTGGCCAATGGTAATGACTCCATAGGAAAAAATAATAATATAATAATAATATCTTTTCACAACTCACACAACGCCATATGATACCAAACTATGGACTCGATTAGACTAGAGCCTCTACTATGGCAACCAGAAAACTGATGAACATACTTATATACATACATAAATACATACATATTATGGACAAATTACTCTGACACAATAAACCATCATGCTCATCACACAAAGTTTTATCCTGGGTGGGGATCGAACCCACGACCTCCGGCTTAGCTGTCAGGGTCACTAACCACTAGACCAACAGACTAGTCTCAAAGCTTTCCCCTTCCTCCTAAACTGTTCAGCAGTCTCAAGACCTTGGATCTGCCACTGGCTCCGACTAACGAGCCGTATAGACCACGGCTCAAAATCGCAAGTCTAGCGAAAGCGGACATTGTTTGATTTGATTCATCATCACTGCACGGAAAACTGCGCAAGGAAACCGCATGTCCTAGTCCTACCAAAATTTCAAAGATAAATATCAAGTGAAATCCACCAATCGACATTAGGATTACAGCCGATCGGAACGACGACGAATGATATATCTTCTCTTGGAGAGGAGGCTTGAAGTGTGAAACGGGAACGTTTTCAAGCTGATTATGTATTCATGAAGATTTTTAATATTTTGGAGTCCTATAACTTCACTAGTGTATTAATAGACGGTGTTTAATTTTATTATCGGAAACTATGAGTCTGAAAGATATATAATGGGAAGCCAAGTAAATCCATAAAACAATAATATGTACTATGCATGTGCCGTTCCCCTCGCCTGTGCCAAAAACAGTTTACACAGTTCCGCATTATGCTACTAGCTCTTCGCTTATGTATTATACAGTTGATAAATCGCCCGGGCCTAGGAAAATATGCCTCTTTTTCTCATACATATGTACGTATCCACTCAGATTCAATGTCTCCAGCGGGCATTGTTGTAAAGGGTCTCGAATGTACACAGGGCCATCCCATCCTTCCGAGACGACTCTCGAGTAAGAACCTACATTACAAGAATGAACATATTCAAGATTTGTGAGCAGTGAATGGAAATGTATATGGAAGAAAGGAAATGTATACTTTTATTAGCCCTGACGAAAGAAGGAGTGTTTGTACTTTAATATGTGTGTCTGAGCCATTGTAGCGCCTAAACCAATGGTTACTAACCTTTTTGATTTCCTTACTCCTTTGAGTACTTTGTAAAACACTAGCTATCCCGCGCAACTTCATCTGCGTAAATTTTCCCCGTTTTTGCAACGTTTCTCATAGCTGCCCCGCTCCTATTGGTCGTAGCGTAATGTTATATATCCTATAGCCTCGATAAATGGGCTATCCAAAGGTGAAAGAATTTTTCAATTCGGATCAGTAGTTCCTGAGATTACCGCGTTCAAACAAACAAACTCTTCAGTTTTATAATATTAGTATAGATTTTACCCCCAACATTGGGGCCAAGTGTGAGTTGCTGGAATGAGGGGGGGGTCGAATGAAGATCAGCATTAGCCCTACGTGTGAGTAGCTCGCACGACTGAGGGGGGAGGGCTTATACCACTACCAAAGAATAGCGGTTTTACCCCCGCGGGAGCAATCATCCATAAGTTAGGCACCCAGGGCTGGTACGCAACCTAGGATGCCGTATTGTTTTTGTTAAAAAATTCCGTCCGGTTGTTTCGAAAATAAATAACTTGGTCTCACATTGGGTTTTTAATGTTATTTAACACTATCTTGTCAATTTCAATGTTAAATTGTTCTTCTTTTGTGTGAATTCAAAGTTAGTGTAACTTAAAATGTTTACTACATTAGATACCTACATAGAATTATGTTTGACATCTGTTATCACACAGCATCGCAAATACGTAGAAAACATTGTTATGTGTTTCAGTTATGGTTTATGTTATATCTAATCATGACAGCGTTTTAAAATAAACTCAAACGCTTGGATTTACTAGATAATACGACGGACCAATATTTCGGGAAAAGTTAACCGAGCTACTACCGTTTGTTTGTCAGCTATGCTTTCTAATCCCGTTCTATTGTTCAAGGTGTCGCATCAATCAATTCCCATGACTGACAGTTCAGTGCCGAAGCTTCCATTTACGTTACGAGAGTGCGTGATGAAAATATATTTTTTATTCGTAAAACTTTGTCCTTTACGAGCTCCCATTAGGCTATTTATTATGCAAATATGATACGCTAGAAACGTTTCGTTAGAACTTTTTCGAGACTGAAACATAAATCACGCAACGGGTTTCTTTTTTTACGTGATAGTTACTTACATAACAAGCGATGGTAATGTTGTTCCTTTCTCACCGGCCGATAAAATCTAACTTCTATGTCGCTATTACTTTCCGCCCAAAAACAATAAAGTAAGTGCCCGGCATTCCAATTTATCTGGCAGTCAGTTATTAGTTATTACCTATGACGACGATTGATATAAACCGCACGGATGTCGTAATCAAGATTCATAGCAACGGCCTCTTTGATCGCTACCGACCGATATACTCCATCATCATTGTAACTAGTCTATTTATTTTCATTCCACGTTATCTAGTCCATAGCCAATTGAATCTCGAGATAGTTAATTATTTAAAGTACAGCAGAAACTGTAGGTCATTGATTGCATAGCGTGTACAATCACAACAATATTGGATCTACAAGAGGTCTGCCTTGAACGGTCTAAGTATGAAACAGTTTAGCCTGACATTTTCTTTGAATGCCAGCGTCCGTTTGCCTCAACTAATACATTGGTATTTCCAAACAAGATACAATTATATTTCCCGTCACTTTCAATGATACAAGGGTTTCTCTCAAAGGATATCTTTACCAAGAACAGGATGTTTAACTGACGCAATATCACTGTTGTAGTTTATATTATGAGTTTGTAAATGAAAGAACGAGGAAAAATACATTTTTGAATACTCTGCTGCATTGTGAGACACCACCAGGTATGGGACAAGTGGCATGAACGAGCCAGTTTGCTAAACAGAGCAAAAAAATATACTTTTATTTAAATAAATTATGATCTTTTTTTCTTTAATTATTATTTATTTATTAAAGAAGGTAATTTTATACGAAAAAACCTTAAACACAATAAAAAAATATAATTTTTTAAGAAATGTGTCTTTTGGCTCTTTCATAACATTTCGGTATTGAAAGAGTCACTAAAAGTTATGAAAGAGCCTGTCTATTGTGAAGTATAATTATAAACATTATGCAATATAATATCTAGCAACTGCACTATTAAAAATAAAACAAAAAGATAATTCTAAAAAACCCTTTTAATAACTAATAACCTTTTTTATGAAAATTTCAATTCTATCAGTCATTTTAAGTCATTCTAACAAAATCTTAACATATTTTTTAGTCCTAAGTACCTATTTATTAGAGGCGGATTATTCTTTATCAATAACAATCTTGAAAATTAAACAAAATAACAAAAATATCTTCTATCAAAAATAACAATAATATTAAACAACTACAATATCAAAACTTTTGCGGCCTAGTTTTTACGCAGCTGCAAGACATAACATGTGCACAAACACAATCTACAATCCATGTTTTTACAATAAAATACCAAAAACAACAGTATTTAGTGCCAAAAAGTTTGATTCGATGTACCGGCGGCGTCCGTTGGGTTCGATGAACCGTTATATGTTTGTGGGAGGCGGGAAATCAGTGTTGCCACTTAAAAATAAAAATCGCCAACCAAATCCGTTCTAAACTACCGAAATAATTCAAGTGGCTCTTTCAGAACCTGGCTCCTTCATGGCACTTTTCCCCTATGTAAATCAGTAAACCTTGTCACGTAGTATGTAAATTAATGAAGTGCATATATGACAAGTAACATAATAAATCAGTTGTCTTGCATTACTTATTTTGTGATTAATTGACATTTGAACCAAAAGAATTGGTGTTGGACTCCATTATGCGTAATCTAATATATAAAATTCTCGTGTCACAGTTTTCGTTGCCATACTCCTCCGAAACGGCTGGACCGATTTTGATGAAATTTTGTGTGCATATTGGGTAGGTCTGAGAATCGGACAACATCTATTTTTCATATCCCTAAGAGTTTGTTTGTTTGTTTGAACGCGATAATCTCAGGAACTACTGGGCTGCACTGGAAAATGATTTTACTGTTGGATAGAGCCGATTTATTGAGAAAGGCTATAGGCTATATAACATCATGCTACGACATATAGGAGCTGAGCAGCAATGATAAATGTTGCAAAAACGGGTAAAATTTACGCAGACGAAGTTGCGCGGGTCAGCTAGTTCTCTATAAATTATGCTTATCTTGTCAGAAACAGATATTATTTTTATTTTTAGGGCCAATTGCTTTGAAAAAATATCTGTTTTAGTTCATCTTGTATAATGTCATAACGATATGTTTTCATTCTATTGTTTATTTTAATTAATCTCATTGTACTAGCATTGCAACACGTGGTGTAATACGCACGTTAAAGAACGCAATACCTTAAAGATCTCAACAGTAGATACTATGTCATACATAAATGTTTTGACGCATTCATTCAATCAATATGTTATTTTTAACTGATCCAGGAAGTGAGAGCCTGATGTTCTGCCTGTGATCTTACCTAATTCAGACTCTGGTTGGTGACAAACGAATACTTGTTGCCTCTACTATTACCACTTTTTTTTAATGACAACTTACGCTGTAAGGTGCAAGTCCTGTGTCTCGTAGGACTTTACAGACATTTAAATCACGGACACAAAGTACATCCAGACACGGAACAACAATTTGTGGATGACACAAAGTGGTGTCCCGTGTAGGAATCGAACCCACGACGTCTTGGCACAGAATAAGTAATAGTGCTCTTGGGCAGCAGTCGTACACACTCCTACAGCGCCGACTACTTATAATTATTATTTATGATGACTTGTGAATGAGGATACAGATTTGTGAATGAGGATGATTATTATTCATTGAAGAAAATAAGTGCCAAGTGCTCTAGTTCTGTCTATTGCAGACGGAACAAGGCTTCATAAAGTTTCGAAGTTTTAAATTTCCTTATTTTACTAAGCTTATTCTAATTCATTTGGGGAGGGCCCACACAAAAAAAAAGGATATCAATCACACGTTTAATGTGTGTATATGGTTGCCAACAAAGCTCCTAAGGGAGTGAGCCGTTTTTGGCCGGTTTTTAGCTTTATTTGAAAAAAAATCCGTTCAGCCGTTTTGAAGATAATAACTTTTATTTTTCGTATTTTTAATAGTGTACGTGATTAGCTTGTCGTATAATAGATTGGATTGACGTCCAGTTGAAATTGATATTTATTAAATTTTCTATCGAAACTTTGTATTTAGTCCTTACTTTATCGTTGAATAGCAAAAATTGTAGAAGTAGAATCAATTCCCTTTTCCAATCGCAAACATTATTGAATGTACCATCGCCTATATTTTGTAATGTAATCATTTCTAAAATAGTAGTGCACATAATTAAATAATAAATGTGCCATAATAGCATTATAATTATGTGAAATAATACCTATTAATTAAACAAAATGATTACGAACGGGTTTTGTTCACCACAATGGAGATAAGAGCTGATTTCATGGTAAAATACATAACAATGATTTCGTGGCAGTGACACATAATATATAATGTTTATTGCCTAATGTATAGTGTGAACACATGAATACAATACCTATTGCACAATTTTATATTACCGGGAAATATTTACGACGATGTTATGGTTTTAAATCTGTGCCAATAAACCTGAAGAATTTGTATGCGGATATCGCAGAAGTTGGATCTTCTTATTACAGAAAATTATATATATAATGTCTAGATTCCTAATCCGGCATCTAAAATTGAAGCAAAGAACTGTCAAAAAGTAAGGTCAAATGGACGTACTTTTTGAGAGGTAAGAAGACTCCTATGAGATGTTCTAGCCATAGTTATTCTAGCGCGCCATTTTCAACGAGTGTCAAACGTCAAAAATAGTAGCTTCATTTTTTTTTTATAGGCTTACTGAGGGAATGCTCCATCTAGACATTATATAATCAAAGGGTCACCTCCGAAGAGCAGATAACGGCCCAAATAAGACGAGTAATACCTACATTAATTTAACGCAAATCAGACCTTTAGTCACAGTTAGTAAAGCAACATTGCGCTGACTCCTGACTTCTCACTAGAATATATTTTGTGCAAGCTATTATACACAAGTTATAGAAAAATTAATATTATATGGTTTTTAGGGTTCCGTAGACAAAATGGCAAAAACGAAACCCTTATAGTTTTGTCCTGTCTGTCTGTCTGTCCGTACAGTCACAGGCATTTTACTCAAAGACTACCCCATGAATATTGATTAAATTTGGTGAAAAGATGTGGTAGCCGCTACTTAGTTTGATAGGTAAATAATAAAAATAAATATTTTTAGGGGGGGCACTCCATTCATGTATCAGAAGATGAAAAAAACATGTTTTTAGCGTACCTACATCAATATGTGGAACATCATTCTACAGGTCCTTTAAATATTTTTTTTAATAAATGGAAATAATCACATTACGAAAGTTGCCTAAATTGTCCGCCCCCCCCCCCTTTTTCTTTTGAACCGTGTGACCAAAAAATATGAAAAAAAATGAAAAGGTAGCGCTTAACAAATACTTTAAATTATAATTATTTCAAAAATGATCGGATAAACCGTCTTTGAGCTATTGCCGAAAAACTGCGTTTCTCAACAAAAGGTCGTAAGTGTAGTAGATCCGATTTGCATGCTTTTTTAAAAGCGTATTCCTAAATTAGGGCACAGAATTCTGAAGAGCAAGGGTAGCAGAAATGCAGAAATAAATTAGGCATTTAAAAAACTGTTCAATATAACAATTTTTAAAATGCCTATTTCGCATTTTAGAAATTTAGCTTGAAACTACACTGAATTTGTAATAATAATAATATCTTGAGACAATTTACACAACGTCATCTGATCCCAAACTAAGCAGAGCTTGTACTATGGCAACCAGAAAATGTTTTTCTAAATACATACATATTATAGATAAACTACACCCAGTCACAATAAGCCATCGTGCTCATCACACAAAGTTTTATCCTGGGTGGGGATCGAACCCACGACCTCCAGCTTAGTAGTCAGGGTCACTAACCACAAGACCAAGACCAATAATAACTATTTTAATTAAGATACATCGAACGATCAGCGTTCTAAGAATGATAAATATGATTTTCCACAATTATAAACTGTCTAATGAAAATTAATTACTACGATATTTATCAATTCGCATGTATTGCTTTGACAAGCAGATATGAATTGACAAGGTTTTTCACGCAACATTTTTTTTGAGATAATTTAGCGATCGAAAAGTGATATTTTAGGTATTTTTTTATCGCTTAAGCTAGTATAGTATTCCATAGCACGGAAGGCTTGGAACCCTCTTCAACTTTCAAATTTTTGTATGCAATCACTTTAATATGGCTATTAAAAGAAAAAGATGCACCTACTTAAGTAATCAGATAACACATAACACATTGATATTATGTACCTTGCCCTTTCAAACATGTAATATGTTATTTGGTTTACTAAATAATAGCTCATCTTTCCGAATATAGACATCGATCATAAAAAAAAAATGTTGTTGAAAATTCGTCAGGCGTTAATTGTGATTCCTAGAGAATCTATTAAATATTCACGAACATGGTATAGAAAATTGTAACATTAGCTGATCTTAACAATTCAAGGCCGCGCCTGCATTATTCATGTCCGCCAATGATATCATGCTCAATCCTACATAATATACAATGTAGGATAGGACACATCAGCTAAAACTTGTTCAGCTGGAATATGTGTTTTAGTTTCTAAACCAGTGACTCTTGCTCCTAATTTTTTGTACTCAAATGGAACTAGGTACTGTGACGTGAACCTCTTGCTGGCTTTGGGGTGCGCAGCCGGGATAATTGCTCTCGAGGATGAGGAATCAAACAACTTCTTAAGCCCAGAACGATATTATATATTGAATAACTTGTTATATGATTTCTTTACATATTAATTCTTTTTCTCGACCATTCGTCTTGACGCTTGGTCCAATTCTCTCAATTGTTTCTTTCGTTTTCTTCTTCGTCATTATTTCAAAGTTTTGGAACGTCAAGACAAACAGTTCACAATTAATGAGGCTTTATGCGAGTGGCCGGTCAAGTTTCCGACGCACCTGCCACACGCCGCCGCCTTATGAAAAAAAAAAAAAAAATTTTTTACATTTGAGTACTAAGTCAATTTTTTTTTTTTTTTTTATATAATATAAAACAACAAATATAAACCTAGCTGTGCATTTACCTATCATGGCGATATAGATTTTTTTTTTTTTAATACCCCCCTTGATCTGTCTCTATGCAAAAGACAACGTGTAACTGTTATACCTAATCCAACAAAATTTATGTCAACAAACACTTTACATAACAGTTATACGATGATGCTGGGCAAAAAACGCCATTAAAATAAGCACCAGTATCAGATTCGTTACCTAGCTAAACTTATGTATAACTAAATTAAATCAATCATTAAACACCAATTGACCCCAGGCAACAAATTGGGTGAAAGTCCTGCTTTGCTGTAACTGGAAGAAAATTCATCTTTAAGTATTAATCTTATATCAGTTAAATAATTGGTCAATCAAGCTATCGGTGACCATCTGATCACATCTATTGATTATTTAGATAAAATAATCACAAACGAACTTCCCAAGTTCGATTGAACCAAATGCAAAACTGTCTGCTTAATCACAGAGTTATATTTATAATTCAAAACAATAATACACCCGTTTTTGTTTGCCTAGTGCTCTATGGCATTAACATTGTAGGACATTTCTTCGCCGTGTGGTTGTACATGCAAAAACAAACAACATTTTAGAATCAGATCTAAAACCATTAACCATCCCTAAATATACAACTGTTTACACGTCAGACTATTAACAACGTCGCCACTTCTTTTCTGGCATCACCTACTCCTAAAAAAATAATTCTCATCAACTACTCATGTTTATCATGACTTAATTATAACATATGTTCATATAATAAAAATTCTCAACTACATAAAATTAAATACTAAGATATCGATATCTATTCGTCCATCCTCATAATAAATGGTTTCAATCTATTCGCATGAACAATCTGCCTCTGTCTTGAACCCACTTTCTTTATAATGAAGTTATTGTTATTCAACCTATTTTCAATTCGAAATGGCCCTAAAAACTTTCTACATAACTTCTTCGATATCCCCGACCTTCTCTTTGGATTAAAAAGTAAAACTTTCTGACCTATGTCATACGATACTTCAGTTGCTTTTTTGTCAAATAATAGTTTTTGTTTCGCTCGCGACTTGTCCAAATTTACTCTAACCCTTGTAAAAATGTTTTCTCTATTCTCTATTCTACTCGCGGTATTCTCATTCACTTTAATATTTAAATTAATTCCCGTATCCGATGGCAATTCTGGTTGTCTTGCAAAGACCAGAAAGTACGGTGACACCCGTGTCGATTCTTGTTTACTAATATTATATGCAAACGTAATTTGAGGTAAATATACCGACCAATCTGACCTATCATCTCGACCGTACTTGGCCATCATGCGCGACATAGTTGCATTTAATCGTTCTACCAACCCTAATGTCTGATGATGCATCGAAGTTGCAACTTTATGCACCGCCCCGAAGTTTGTAATCGTTTCTTGAACTAAGGCCGACGTAAAAATTGACCCTTTATCCGTTATAATTTCTTTTACGACCCCATGTATTGAAAAAATATTATTAATAAGGAAGTTCTTTATTTCAATCGCTGTGGCCTGTTTTACTGCCTTACTAATCGCATATTTTGAAAAACAATCTATTGCCAATATAATATATCTACTTCCATCCGTCGCATTATTTAACGGGCCTATCGTATCCACTTCTACCTTTTCAAATAACCTGTTTGTAACAATCGGTTGCAACGGCGCCACCTTATTTGACGTGCGCACTTCTTGACATACTTTACATGCTTTGATATAATTCTCTATTTTCTTATATGACTTTGGACAGCAGAATCTTGAATTAAATTTTTCTACTGTCTTCATCAAACCTAAATGACCTCCATATAATGGATCATCATGAATCTCATGCATAATTACTGGAAACAGTTCATCCGGAACTACCAGCAATCTTTTTATAACATTATTTTTTGTATTTAATTTATATAACATGCCGTTGTGTATAAAGAATCCTTTATATCTTTGTAAGTTTTCATCTATGATTTTATTTCTTAAAGATGAACAAAAATTATCGTTCATTTGAGCCCTTATTACTGGGTCTATTTCTAATTTGCAGATTTGCTCATTATTCTCTGTACCTCTCATCCTAAATATTTGTAACCCGTCAGTGACCACGTGATCATCTTGACTTATTAACGGATTTCGACTCAGATAATCCGCCACCGAATTTTGTTTTCCCGAACAATATACAATCTCAAAATCATATGATTGAATGGCAAGAGCCCACCTAGCCAGTCTACCATTCATATCTCTTCTATCTCTTAGCCAGCACAATGCTTTATGATCGGTCACCACCTGAAACTTAAGCCCCCATAAGTACGATCTAAAATAATTCAAAGCAAATATTAAACCTAAGCATTCTTTTTCTGTTACAGAATATTTCTTTTCCGCATCATTCAATAATCGCGATGCGAATGCAACCGGAAAAAAACTTTTATCCCCTTGCATTAAACATGCACCTACTGCTACGCTACTAGCGTCAACAAACAACCTTGTGTTCACCGCCTTATCATCTGAAAAATGTCTGAGCATTGGAGGGTTAGACATTATCTCTATCATTTTGTCAAACGCTCTTTGTTGTGCACTTTCCCAAATAAATTTACTGTTCTTCTTCAATAACATACATAAAGGTTGATTTATTTTTGCGAAATTATCTATAAATTTCCTATAATAAGAAAACAGTCCTAGAATGGATTTCAATTCCTTCGCATTGTTCGGTCTTTTAATCATCTTTAATTTTTCTAATTTATTCCTATCCGGTAACACTCCTTCCCCTGAAAGTTCATGCCCTAACACCGACATACTAGTAAACGCAAATTTGCATTTACTCATGTTTAACGTAACATTAAACCGCCTACATCTATGCAATACTTTATTTAGATTTTCTAAAAAAACTTCATACGTCTTACCAAATATACAAATGTTGTCTATATATATCATGCACGATTTATATTTCAAATCCGCGAGCATTTCATCCATCGCGCGTTGAAAGACTGCACTACTGGTCTTAAGACCAAATGGTAGTACATTAAATTCATATAATCCTGCGTCCGTCACGAACGCTGTTTTGTATTTATCTTCTTCTCTCACTGGTAACTGCCAGAATCCGGAATTGAGGTCCAACTCCGCAAAATATTTCGCCCCTCTAAGATAATGTAGCACGTCGTCTACTCGTGGCATTGGATAGCAATCATTTATGACGTTTTTGTTTAATTTCCTATAATCTACACAAAATCTAAAGGATTTATCCGGTTTCTGTACTAAAACAACTGGAGAGGCATAATCACTACAGGACGGACGAATAATACCAAGATCTAACATCTCACTTACTTGTTGACGAATGATCTCACTCTGTTTGAGTGAGACCCTATATGGAGATCTATTCACAGGAACCTCGTTCGAAGTTTTTATTTTAATCGGCTTCACCCGGCAACAACCTAGCCTATCCTTACTAAATGAGAATTGTGGCCTGTATTCTTCCAAGATTTCAAGCAATCTATTCTTATTAGTTATACTTAAGTTTTCATTAATAACAAATTTTTCACCAAAAAAATTTAAGTCAGGAAGTTTACAGACCTTATTGTCATTAAGTTTACAAACATCCACAAAATATAAATAATCACATTTCGAAATATTAACAGACACTATTTCCTCTGTATCGATACTAGGAACTTTATCCGGTCTCTTCACAAAACATATTTCGTTCCATTTTCTTAATATTATTTTGTTATTCACAAAGTCTAATATTGCCTCATTATTAATTAGGAAATCTTGTCCCAAAATCAGTGGACAACTGATATCTACTACTACATAAAATAGTGTGTTATATACCACATTGTTAATTATCACGTTGAGGTATGTTTTTCCTAGGACCGGTATAACTTTGCCGTCCGCGGCTTTTAATATAATATTATTGTCTATATCTAAAATTGCTTTATTCATTAACGCTACTTTTTCCGATAGCAAGGACACTGAAGCCCCACTATCTAATAAAGCAGGAATAGCACCTGAACTTAATTCTACTAAAATGACTGGTTCGGACTGACCATAATTATTCTTCTTGACGTCTTCTATGTTTGAGCGCCGCTGCGTACTCATTACTGCGACGTGATGCTCGCCTACTCTCGCTGTCGACGACGCTGCATCACCAGCTGATTGAACTGGCATCGGCAGAGGTTCTCTGCTCCTTAAAAAGTACTGGCGGGGATTTGACTCCCGCCTTGGTGTTAACGAACCGCTTGGTGAATCATTGGGCGGAACCCGAGACAACGGGGACCGGTATTTACTATACGGAGTCGATTGATTGCTCCGAAATGGACTATTGGTCGGTCTGTTGGAGTCTCCTTGCTGCCCAGACCTTACTGCTACCGCATTCTCAACCTTAACCTTAAGATTGACTTCCCTTTCAATTTCTTTATCATATACTGATTGTAATTGTAAAACTGTGGCCTTTAATATATTTTTATCAGCACATACAACTGCAGCGAGCTTTGATTTGTAGAAACTATTACATTTCTTTGGAAAGCTCCTTACGAACGTATTGTCGTCAATTTTTCCCTTTTTGGCTATATTTGAAAGCTCGTAGTAAAATGAAACAATATTCTCCTCTGGCGCCTGTATCCTTTCATAGAATTTTTCCGTATAATTAGTACGGTTTGGGAATTCTGCTTTTAATGCAGTGATGAAGCTCTCGAAGCTATCACAATCTTCTATGATTGCTTTGTATAGGTGTAGCGCTGGTCCAGCCAGATACGCCGCCACAAATATTTTCTTTTCCTCATCCGAAGTGATTTTATTAATCACACAGATGATCTGGAATTGGTTGACAAAATCATCTACGGACTCATACAATCCCGTGAATGCACTCATTTTTAATTAACTTTACATAGAAATACGACTTAGCTCTTTAAATGACTTCCTCTGAAGAGTTCGGCGCCTCCACCATGTGACGTGAACCTCTTGCTGGCTTTGGGGTGCGCAGCCGGGATAATTGCTCTCGAGGATGAGGAATCAAACAACTTCTTAAGCCCAGAACGATATTATATATTGAATAACTTGTTATATGATTTCTTTACATATTAATTCTTTTTCTCGACCATTCGTCTTGACGCTTGGTCCAATTCTCTCAATTGTTTCTTTCGTTTTCATGTGACGTGAACCTCTTGCTGGCTTTGGGGTGCGCAGCCGGGATTATTGCTCTCGAGGATGAGGAATCAAACAACTTCTTAAGCCCAGAACGATATTATATATTGAATAACTTGTTATATGATTTCTTTACATATTAATTCTTTTTCTTGACCATTCGTCTTGACGCTTGGTCCAATTCTCCTAATTGTTTCTTTCGTTTTCTTCTTCGTCATTCTTTCAAAGTTTTGGAACGTCAAGACAAACAGTTCACAATTAATGAGGCTTTATGCGAGTGGCCGGTCAAGTTTCCGACGCACCTGCCACACGCCGCCGCCTTGTGGCAGGTGCGTCGGAAACTTGACCGGCCACTCGCATAAAGCCTCATTAATTGTGAACTGTTTGTCTTGACGTTCCAAAACTTTGACGCACCTGCCACAGTACCTGGAATATAGAATAGAATAGAAAGATTTTTATTTAGTACACCAGAAGAGACTAGTGCAAAAGATAAACATAACAAAAAAAAAAGAAATATAAAATAGGCAAAGAAAGAAACAAATAACAGAAACAAATAACACAAATCAGTAAGAGAGAACAGAAGAAATAAACAAACATAAACTATACAATACACAGTTAAACATATCAATTTAACATTAGCCGCGTACCATGTGTCACAAAGTGTACAAAATAGGACCTAACTCAGCTTCCCTCAGACACCGAAAAAGGTCTGAGACTGATATTCTGCTGGGCCCTTGGCATTTAGGTATTAAATAGTAGCAAAAAGGTATTGCATTTTGATATTTCTAAAACTTAAAATACCTGGTCCAGCGGTTTTGACGCTTACCAGCATCGGTCATCATCAGTCAAGTGTGTCGATGGAAGGGGTTATACCAACTTCTTTACCCCCCTTGTTTTGCCCCTCGAGGATAAATAATTACAGGTTCAGAACCTAGGTTCTATACGAACAAATCCAAACATCATGATACTTAAAATTGTATCACAATTAGTTTCGTTACAATCAAAACACGTGCCGAAAGCCTTTTGATATGCTTCATTGCATTTAGTCAGCTATGTATCATTCACGTTGAATATTTTAAATGTGTTGAACAACTATTTACGTCAGCCATTTTTGGACTAATACATTTAAAACAAAGTAGAAGACAAATTCTGGATATGTACGTATTTTGTCTTACTTTGTGTTCAAGGCAATCAGTTATATAAGAAAATATTAAATCCCAAGTGGTTTGGTATCGGCTCGTCTAGAATAAAACCGTGGTCTTAAAAAACAATCCTACAACAAATAATATGACTGCATCGCAGTAAAGGGGCGT
This sequence comes from Herminia tarsipennalis, assembly GCA_945859575.2. NCBI lineage: Eukaryota > Metazoa > Arthropoda > Insecta > Lepidoptera > Erebidae > Herminia > Herminia tarsipennalis. Next base: position 18,279,494 of record OX243840.2, read on the forward strand.
CTATTAATAACGTGAGGAGTTTAGGGGTGAGAGGGGTAGAGCTGAATCTCACCAAATCTCTTCTTAGCAAATCTCACATAGATTTCAAATTTGACGCAAGTTGAGTCAAATGTGAAATATACGTGAGATTTTGGTCAAGCTAAATCTCACGATATCTCACCAGTGAGGGTCCCCCAGTGTCCAAAATCCGCCATATTCACTTCACGTGATTTATGGACGCCTCTGGCATGACTGCAGCTGCTCAAAAGTCGTGGGTTTGATTCCCACACAGGACACCACTTTGTAAACTCCACAAATTGATGTAAGGTACGAATCTGAGTGTACTTAGTGACCGTTAATTAATTTGTAAAGTCCCCGCGAACAAGACATGCACCCTTGCACTGGAGTTGTCTTTTAAAAAACAATACAAATAATAGTAATAGTCTCCTAACTAGTCGATGCCGGTTACGGCGGCTCCGGTTAGGAGATATTATAGTGTACAAGTGTGTGCGTTGGCGTAGACACAAGTGCACTCTATTCCCTCACCCTCATAGCCCGATAGGACGAAAATCCGACACGACCGGAGAGAGATTGGGCGCAGGACTGAAGGCTTATCATACACCTCTGTGCCTCGGAAACCATATTATTTCTCGGTCCATCTATGGAATCGACAGTGATAACATTGCTTAACCTCGAAGATATCTGATCTGCTCAGTCGCCACTGAGTCAGTTTTCACCAACACGTAGAGGTACGCAAAACTCCTGAAAAATTGTCATTAAACATTTTATAACAACAAATAGTAGGTAAGTACATAATTACATTTATAGGTTACACAATTTGTTACGCATAAAAATTCCTCAATCGAAAGTAAATCTAGTCTATCCGTTATTTAGCTGATGTAAGTTAATTCTACGTACGTATTAGCAACATCCTGGTATGTCGCGAGCGAGTGTTGCCCGCAGGTGATCCGATATTCCTGTAACATGAGTATGTTGAAATCATTACTGGAAAGTGTTCCGGTCTGTCGGTTGTAGTCACGACGCGCCAACGCGCAGGTGTGGAAAATCGTCACAACAATAATAAGTATGTATACATTCTGATTGTACGCATATATATGCGCATAATTTTCTCATTCAGGTCGTCTATGCCTTCAAGATATTTTCAGAATGAAGTGAACAAATGGCTTGAATTGTAAAGTATCCTTTCAGACGTCAATGTCTTGAAAATATTGATTTATTCTGAATAGTGTGAATGTTTAATACAGGAAGCGATAACACTAAAAATATAACGCTCATGTTTAAACATTCAAAATTTGCAATAAAAAAGGAACAAAACCTTAAGAAATGTATCCATTGAGAACATTTTATTTTTCAAGGCGTACTCTATCTTATGGTCTTACTTATACGTTTATTGTATAAGCTAAATATGTGTCAGAATAAGATGATGTAAACATTTAAAATATTGCTTTAGACCTAAGCAGATATTGAGTACTGAATATACAAAAAATATTAGCCAAATTGAGAACCAAATAAATGGCCAGGCTGCGTATAAAATTTTCATACAACATCTCGCGATAGCAATCAAGAACATCTAATCCAATACCGAGAATCGTATTTTCCACTCTTCCAATTCCAATACTCTAAAAGTCTAAAATATTGAGTGGAAATCTTTTCGACAATGATAATAACAATTTACAAAATAAGGAGAACCAGAATCTTTTACGAAGGGTTCGAATTTCTTTGCTACGGTTGAAAGCCTCGATAAAAATCAGTTTATCTACCAAGGGCAAGGTCAAGGTTCTAAACGTTACAGCCACAGACAGGCATTGTGAAATTAGTATAATGTACATTAGTACAATCAGTTGGCCTATGTAACAGGGGCGGGCACTGAATGCACTGTGAATAGACAGGTAAACATTACGTACCACTATTTTGGGCTACCTCTATGGCAACCGGTGCCACAGAATTCAAGCGGCGGTAGCGTAATGGCTAAGGCATCGGTCTCGCAATCGTGAGGTCGCGGGTTCGAATCCTACCCAGTATACTACCGACGTGAACCCACTCCTAACACAAGCCATTGAGCTTAGCTGGAGGGGTTAACAGGATTGCTAGTAATGTGGTACCAAAATCCCACATTGCTAGTTATCTTTTTAAAAAAAAAAAAAAAAAAAAAAAAAAAAAAAAAAAAAAAAAAAAAAAAAAAAAAGAATCACAACAGCAGTGCTCTTGACCTTGGTTTTATTATAAACTGTGTTTTTCCGGAGGCTTTCATTAGTTTTTGCAATAAAGAGCGACAAGCATGCATCCTCACAACCCATTTGGATTTATAATATTTATAGGAAGGACTTATAGTTTGTGTTTTAATACGTCCTTCCTTATTGCCACCCAATTTTAAAAGTAAGTTTTTCAATCGTTTGCCACTGCTCACTTCTACTTATCCGATTTAATTTGCTAATAAGGAAAACATTTTTAAAACTTAACATTACCACTTGACTGTATTGCTTTCGAAATAATTTTTACACAAGGTCTCTGAACGTGACATGGAACAGGATATCGGTTGTACAAAGTGACTCGACTATCAAAACGTGACAAATTCACAGTATGGTGATCCCACGGTAACATGATCTCATTATTTTTCAACACCGCCTGCGAATTTACCAATGACGGCAACATAAGTTAATAATATTAATCTCTCAATCTTAACGATGTATGTTAAAATTTTCTTTACCCCCTTTAAAAATAACCTCCATGCCTGACAGGGGTATAATCTTCTTTTAACGAGACTTAAGAAACATTCCAATCGTGGACATAAAGTTATTCAGCTTAGTCACAGAGAAGTGCAAAGTGACAGCCTCTGTGGCGCGGTGGGAGTGTGTCCGACTGCTACGCAAGAGGTCGTGGGTTCGATCCCCACCCTGGATAAAACTTTGTGTGATGAGCACGATGGTTTATTCTGTGTCTGGGTGTTATTTATCTATAATATGTATGTATATAGAAATATATAAGTATGTTTATCAGTTGTCTGGTTTTCATAGTACAAGCTCTGCTTAGTTTGGGATCAGATAGCGTTGTGTGAGTTGTCCCAAGATATTATTATTATATTAAAAAAGATTACCCCTTTCGTGGATCGAAGACGCCATACTTCTTCGTGTTACCGTGTGCTTAATAAAATGGTTACGCCATCCGTCTAGTCAGAACTGTGTATTATGTAGGTATATTTAAAACATTTTGTAACTGTGCACCGTGAAAGAAATTCAAAGGAAATGACTTATTGGCCATTACTGAACATTTATTACTTTATTATGCAATGCCAAACACTTTTCCCGCAACAAAGTTACGTAGCATTTTATAACGTGGTTTCAAGTAGCGATATAATTCAGAAATGAGTATAAATTAAATCTACGATGCTGTGTACTGGACCACGTACAAGTTGTTTAGACACACTTTACTTTCTCACTGTACTTACTGTACTAGCTGTTGCCCACGAATTTCTTTCGCATGTAATTTTTGAAAAACAATTTATTTCTTGGTTAGATTTTGCCGAAGTAAAAGCTTATGTGCTATTCCAGACTATACTTTTATCTTGTTCAGTTGTTCTGGCGTGATTGAGTTACAAACATTCATCCATTCAAACTCGCTTTATATATATAGACTAGATATAGACTTTTAAAAATGTTTTTTTAGGAACTACTCACCGGATGAACAGTACACGCTTTGAGTTTAAAAGAATTAACTTCGGACTTCGGTCATAATTCCCTACATATTTGAACTCTGTGGGAAGCGTAATTTCTCCTTGTTCTTTGTTCACGTCACGCCTTAGCTTTGAATACCGAAGTTCTGAATAGTCTCAGTTCAAGGTTTCATTCTCTTTGTTTTTAGGACCGTTTATTAACTTCACTTATTTTGTTTTTGTTATGTTTTAACCAGGCAGGTATGAATTAGTCCCTACATGGTGTGGAATGGTGTGGGGCATGAGCGGTACGTGCTTTCCGTTGTAAACTCGATGTATGACTTGCGGACTGTTTGGATTCCAATCTATCGGTCAAAGCCCGCGGTGTAAAGTCAATACTTCATAACATAACATTAATATACTCGTTTTACTACCGCTTGCTAAACACACGTGCTCGGTTACTTTGGTTTTAACTAAATATTTAGTACAGAGCGATGCAAATTGCACATTTCGTATTATAATTTGCGACTAAATTAGCCAAATATTTTTTTACCAGGTTGTAAGTAATGCACATTAGTTCGTTGAACGTCTCTGAACCATCCATCTGTCTTATGCTGAAGAATTGTTTTTTCGCAAATTCGTTCCAGAAAATTGATTCTGTAGTTATGCAGCTCATGTATTCATTTAATCTTATGTCCCCATAAACATGGTCGTTAAATATAACTAAAGTATAGTATCTTAATCAAAGAGACTCGTAAAAAAGAAACTGCAAACAATAAATTTGTTATGCGGCTTGTGAAATGTGTCGAGTGATGTTCGTCATTCGTCCCGCCAAGCTTGCGCAGATAATTCAACGGTCCCTGCGTGCCTCGAGGGGCGAATAGCTCGGCTTCTAAAGCGCTGAGTCAGTATTCTCTCACGGCAATTCGTGTCATCTGGGCCTCCGATAAAATCGCCACCTTCGTCAAAAAATATTTTGTCTGGAAATGTTGCCTTCTTTCGTTAGATAGCAGTCATTAGTTTTCAAAGTTTGGTCATTAGGAGGCTTGTTTATGATTGAAAAATATACTTTAGCGTTTATTTTATAACTATCGTCGACCTCAACTTGTTTTCAACCGACAAAAAGTTGTTATTGCGTTTAAAGATATTACGGAGGCAATTTGCCTGCGTGATCTTTTGCGTTTTATAAAACATTCCTCAATATTGTATGAGCTAGCAAATATTTTAGAAATGACGACTTTGGAAGTGACTTATTGGAAAAATCTGCTATGGCAACCTATAAAACGAGATACAAATGCCGATTGCATTTGATTTCTTTTTAACCTAGCTTTCTTTCTGAAACATATAATCATAAAGGTATTGACTGTTAGGTACTTATTATCGGTATTCATTCATAATCGTATCATGGTGAAAGGAAATTAAACTTTATTGTCTACTGTTGCGTAAGCTCACTGACCGTTCTAAAACATGGTTTCTCGTTCCCTCTGCCTTGTCCAAACTCGCTTTCTGCCAGTAAATTAGTTTATTGTTAGGTCACTTGTAGTGAAAGGAACAGAGACTGTGTTTACGGAATTATTACAATCAATTGTCTTTTGGGACAGGTGTCACACGGTCACAAAAGAGCCCCAAGACTGTTTTCCATGAGGCAGGGGTGCCACCTTAAAGGTTTCCCCATTTTAGAAGGCTTTTTATTAGCGTACCAATATTGTATTTGTATATTTAACACAGTTAATAGATAAACAGTTGTATCACAGGCGTCAAAACCATTTTGAGGTTAGTACAGATGTAAAAGGGGTGGGGCCACTAGCGATATTAACCAGTATTCTCCCCTGAGCAATAGGCTTAGTTGTATCTAGTTAAATTATGGTAGTCTATAACGGATCTTACAGAAAATTATATCGTAACAGCTGTTTATTGATTACTGACAGACACTGGTTACTGTAATAAAAACAAAATTTTACTACGCAATTGGGTATTTAACTACACACTATCATAATGAATAATTTTATACTAACCATGCAATAATATGTCATAAAATATTCTGAAAAAATGTGTAAATAATTTAACGTATTTATTATTTTTTATTCATCAAAATAAATACTAAAAGTAGTATATAGTGATTTCGCCATTGAAAATGTGACGTCATACCCTAGTATTTCATACAAACTTGTTCTGAGTTAGTCGTTTTTAACATTTCTTAAAAAGACATCGATTTGACTTTAGTACTGGAAACTTTCCTTAAAACAAGTAATAAACGAGAGCATCTCGTTTTTTCGGGCAATTGTAGTATTAATTATAAAAAGTAGTAATAACTATAAGTATGTAGGTAAACTTTTAAGAGTCGGTAACCCTGCCATCAGGATGTGGCGACTTGAGTGATTCATTGAACCTCGAACGCTTTCTTTGACCTGTTAGAAATCGTGGCCGGCACAACCTTCATGCGTCTTATTGTCACGATGGACGTCTAATGTCACATCACCATTTTAATTTCGTTGCCATTATCTATGGTTATTTATTAGAAGATTATATAAACAATACCGGAGTCATCATCTTATTTATGGGCGCCAGCGTTTGCCTTGTTAAACTAACCATTGAGCCATCTGTGGACTATTGCTGACAATTGCAATATTGGACAATATTGGATGTATGTCTACAGAAAAGTTTATATTTATTAGAAGATTATATATGCTATGCCGGTGTGATCGTTTTATTTTTGGTCAGAGTTTGCCTTGTTAAACTTTGATATTATTTTTAACTTTTAATTATTTATTAAACTTTGATAACGCCATCTGTTGAGGACTATGGACAATATTCGGAATATTCTATGTATGTATGTCTACAGAATAGAAGATAAACATTTAGTTTATCTTCTTCAATCGAATACCTAACATGTATTTTTGTAAGATATCTTGTTTTCATCGATGAGTAAGAATTTCGTAGCACGCATTCTTATCGTACGTTAACGATAACTCCATATTTATCTTATCACTATTTATAGAAAAGACAAATAATTTTGTTGTATTCTCTATCTATAATACATATAAAAATTGTTCTATTGCTTACCAACAGACAACGTACAGACTAAACCGCTGAAGTATAAAGATTAAAAAAAAAATTGGAAGAATATTCCAGGAAGAAGATGAAGAAAAAAATAAAAAGGAATTTAAGCACACGAACAAGAGCTCATAATAATTGACTGAATTGTAGCAAATGCTAGGATTCTAATAACTTATTGAGTGATTAAGTAAAATGAGTAAACAACAATTAGTCAGTGTAATATTGAGATGAAAACAAATAGATGACGTAATGGTTTTAGTTGATACCTTTGAGGGGTAACCCTTGAGCTGGACAAAATGCTTGTGCGTGAACCACAGATTGTTGTTCTGAGTCTGATCTATAGTAGCATTTTTGTTAAGCCTTGTGTCACAGGGTTTATTAATGAGAATGAGAAAAAGAAGACTAATTATAAACTGCTGTTTACTACTTAATTGACTTACTATCACGTCAGAAGTAATCATAATTTACAAATTTTAAATGCATATTATCTTAATTTTTGGACTGAATTATGGAATAGGGCTTAAAAGATACTAAAACATGATACGGGGTAAACCAAGTGATGTCCAATTACTAGTTTAAACAACTTACATTGATAAATTAATATAATTTATCAGCAATAAAATATTTATATTATCTTGATCTTGGAATCATAGCTTTCTAAGTACTTTATAAATACGCGGAAATCAGCTCATAACTTAACATTTTTGGAAACAGTGAAAAACTGGTTCCCTTTAGAATTCTTAAACCAATTCTAAATTCTTTTCATGAAACATTTACCGTGACACGTAAGGGAGTTCATGGAGTAAAATCAATATTCTCCTGGGGACATTCATCGTAGCGCTCTCTAGGCGAAGAGGGGTAATCCCGATTAATTGTTCATCAAAGTAATAGAATATTCTTACCGTTATGCATCTGTAATTAGCGGCCTTTCCCGAACAGTCAGAGAAATGGTTTACGATGACGCAATTAGTTAAAACTCCGTTATACCGTCATTAAAATTTGATTCATAAATGTGATAGGCAAATAAATCTTTTCTACGACTTTATGGGTTATAAAAAATAATTTTAATGTACGTATCTAATGTTTAAGATATTGCGATATTTTAATTCTTATGATATTAGATGCCAATTTTAGCAAGAAATTACAACACTTCGTCTTGATAGCCAAAGTAGCGTAAGGTAGGTTTGTTTAAGCCATAGGCCGTCTTGGTAGGTCATTGTCATTTATTTCATTGAAGGGTACTGTAGTAAGTGTAATTACTGATTGGGCAAATTAAACTTATGAACTAGTGTCGCAAATGAGCAGCAGGGTACGGTGACATTCAGATCTTTGTCCAACAAGGATTTGGGTGGCACTGATACTGTTATGGGCTGGCGTGACGTTCTATCAGGCATACGACCAGGTCGTCTCCTCATCTCGTAGTATAAAAAAAAATGTGATTCTATCCAGAGCCATGTTTCTTCGTCGTTTAATTTTGAGTTAGCTAAGTTCTGGAAAACGACGATTTTTTCTAAGGAAATCAAGGTATGCCAAAATAACGCTTCGTTCATTTTGTACGTTTTAGTCCTCTGTTTTTCAAGCATGCCCTTGAATTGCCAAGGTTGTAAATGTCTTAGATTGTCCACCTAGGTTTAAACAAACAAGTTACACGTACGAAAACCAACTGTGTATACTAACTGTGCATAATTATAAAATAGTGAAGCAAATACTTCTTGTAGCAAAGCAAGCTCTCAGAAATCCACATCAACCTTGTATCGTATTGTTCGCATTTTAGTACATTTTCCAGCAATTTTTCTCGAGCATAAGTTCCCTTTGTAGCAGTTTAGGTGTACTTGAATAACCCACAATTACAGAGAGTAACAGAAATAAAGAGCTGTAGCTGGGGTTGAATAGGCTCTACTCGCGCCGGGGGTGTCGAGCGCGCGCCGGGAAAACAAAAACAAAGTAAGGATGATATGAGCGCGAGGGCGGCGGCGCAACGTAGCCGGGCGCCGGTCGCCGGTCGCCAGTGCACACTCGACAACCGACTCTATCGCGCGTTTCCACACGTCAACCGCGCATCTGCATCGCGCAGGATACACGAAATAAAAATCTCGTTTGCTTCACCACCACGTTGCCGACAAGTATTGAAGAATTTTCTTACATTAAAGAGCATTCTGGAAATTTAAAGATGCCGGTTGAAACGAAAATTAGCTTTTCTGGTAAGTCTAGAATTTTCAGTACAAACGATGTCTAGCTCCGAGTTTTTAAGACTAAAGTTCACTTAAACTTACATAATAATCCCATAAAACCATTTTAACTACAGTTGAATGATGGTCGTGAATAAGATTAGCATATTATTTTAAATAAAAATACTCAATGAATATTTAACAATAATAAAACATTATCAAAATGATGTCATTGACTGTGTAACTTCCCGATAAAGTTTTTGGTATCGAGCCATGGTTTCCTTCGAGAACTACATAAACAATTTCAACTTAGCCAAGTATATCATACAAATTAACATCTGCACGAACTGTATGCAATTTTGAATTCTTATCTATTTCTAGTCTTGTGTGGAATCGTGAACCGTTAAATGGCGCTAATGGACAGGTGCTAATTGTTTAGAAATTATAACATCATATGACGTACTTAGATGCTCATAGAGAACCTTGTTTACAAGAATTCACAGTCCATTGAGGCTCTATTAAGTAAAGGATATTTAGGACTTTTAAAACCTTACATTTCCAGAGACACAAGTCCAATGCCTCGCAAACAGTGACAGATAAACCGGATTGTAAGGATTATAAAGGCATACCGATCAGAAATGTAAAACTAAAAAAATAAATTGGCTGATTGGAATATCTGAAATCTGTTCGGAGATCTTCATGAGTCGGGAATATTGAAAACATTTATGATGTAGATGTGTATCAACGCTTAGGCTTTAGATTTTAGCTTCAAAGCAAATGGTCACGTCACAATCACAATATAGTTGTGGTTTTCGCATTTTAATATAAACAAACTCGTGATTCGTGACTATTGGCATGATCTCATGGATATTTTAACTTAGTTGTTATTATACTTCTTTCACGTTTACTACGTATTAATAAGGTCTACAAATATCATACTTATAAAATAGAAATCTCGATTGTAGGTGTAAAGTATAACGAATTTAGCCATTTACATGCTCATTATTAATGTAATCGGCTATTCTTATATTCTCAATTCTCATATCGTCAAAAACTTTCTCGATTTCTCTGCCATCCTTGTTAAATTGTATAATTTTATTATTGTTGTTTTATTTTATATTGTTGCGCTCTTCGGTTTTATCTGACTAATCATTACGGTGTTAGTCATTTTATTCTACTACGTGCTTGATATCGAGTAAGAATTTAATCAACAAATACTGTTGTCCTGAAAGAAAAATTGTGTTATTGCAAAATGATTTTCTTTTGGAAGGCATAGGAAGCTACAAAAATATTTTATTAACAAAATACGCTTTATCTGGTAAAGAGAGATGATATAATATAAAAATATTTACGCTGGAATTTTTAGCTTAGTTTGATAGCAGACAGTGGAAGCTTCAGGCTTATTTACGGCGTAGTTAGTATAATTGCGCAACCTTAACATTTTAGACGTAAAGTGAAGTTTAAGGCGTGCCCGTATGCCCTCACCCTGCCTCCCCTAGTTGCCCTTGTAGGTAATTCAGCCATGTTACAACCACTCAGCACTCACATTTAAATTTCAAATGTTTAATACTACTGTCTAGTCTTTACAAGTCGTTTTTCAGTTTATCAACCTTATTGGCGCCTGCATAAAAACTTGTTTTAATGGTTATGCCCAATGCCTTTTTATCAAGCCTATGTTGGTGGTCGACATTAATTTCCTAAGCGTTCTTTTATTGTTACATGTTTACCATGACCGCCGGTCCGATGCACTTATAGTTCTTGCTCATTAATAGATTTTACTATTGCGGTATCGGTCGTACTTAACCTTGTTTGGTCTAACTAGTTGACATACCACATCGCGAACCATAACTGCATCCTGGCCTCGTGTGGTTCTCATACAAATCATACCAACGAAACCATTGAAATGATAAAAACTGGCTCAAACGTAGGATATGACAATTGAAATGTATTTTTGGAGTTTTAAACTATGTCTCTTATCTCATCTGCGTTTTATGTACAACAAGTTACAACTCATTCCTCTGAAAAAAAATCCAGTTTCATGCTATCCTTTGTTAGTTAAATTCAAAGCGAAACGTGTAAATGTTGTGTTATATACACCGTGTTCTGTGTCTATTTTATTCTACAACCTTGTTAATAGTTGCGTAATAATTTTGTTTCTTTATTATTTTCTATTCTACGGTAGCGTGTCACACGTCATGTTTGGTGTTTAATAATACATGAAATACTACCCTACGATATCAATGTGGCTTATGGTCATTAAAACATTACGCCTGTTGGACGATAAACAACTTACCAAATATTCAAGGTCACAAATCTTAACGGAGTGCTAAGGTGGATGTGACGGCATTGTATTATAGTCAATGTTAATCAGATCTAAATGTTTCTATTTACATTCTGATGGTACCGTTAATTAAAATGGACGATGTAAAGATCTCAAAACTGATAATCGCTTGCCTGTTCTTATTATTACTAACATTGTTGAATTTGCCAGGAATCTGCCTCTTTTCACAAATATCCATTTTAGCATTCTCGTCACGTTTCATATGCTTGCGATAACATGTTTCTACAATGTTTTCTAGTAAAGCATAAGGACTGTCAACATCCTGTCTCTTATCCTTATCGGAGATGTGCTCTTCGAGTTGAAATTGCTCAATTACATCAGCTAGCATTGTTGTCGGTCAAGCGTAGCAAATTTGTGAAGCAGGTGCGACCTGCACACGCTTTACGTGGTTTCCTTGCATAACGAATAGATGTATCTCAGATAAGTTCTTGAATGTTCGAGGCTATAGGTATTTTCCTTATTTTTACGTCGTCATTAAATCCTTTAATGTATTGTTTTTGTCATTGCAATAAATCAGCTTGTGCAGGTGCCGCCTCCTTGAACCACGGTTTCGATTTCGTGTCGATTCTTCTCGAGCGTATCAGACCGAACCAAACATGTCTCGGTAATCAATCGTTAATCGGGTTGTCTTACATGATATTTTTCTTATGAAATTGAGATGTAAGCTTAATTGCACATGGGTTGGAAGGAGGTGCCAAGCCCACGCATCACAAATAATGAATGGCCAAGTGGAGCTCGGTCGGTTATATCATCAGTTGGGATAATAAATGTAAATTTGCGTTCACTGGACTATGTCCTGTATCTAAATACGTTAACAGGACAGGATGTCCCGTTTTTACGATTTACCATCCCATCGTCCCCATGAAACACGGATAGATCTTATTGTTAGTGACGCGATGCATCTCGAAAGACAATTTCTTATGCGGGGGCACGTGTTGTAATTCCTAGTTATACTATAGTCATTATATTAAATTACTTAGGACACGGCGCGTCAATCACTTGAGCAGGTTTTTTGCTGATCATGGCGCCACTTGATATTAAAGTAACATTATTTACTAGCGGTTGATTTCTTACGGGTAATTTATAGCGAAATGTGTCTAATTTAAGAAGATATAAATAAATGACACCTTTTTCAGTTACTGAAATTATATTTAATAGCTTCAAGTGGTCACAAACATGTTTTATGTTAAACAAATCGATCGGATTCAGCTTTAACACTGTTTGTCAATCTTGATTATTTATCCGTCATATCGCAAGAATAAAATATTTATTTTTGTGTTATTGAAACATACAAAAACACGTACCCGCCACTTTGCTTACAAACTGTATAAAGCAAAATATGTTTTTGCGCAGCACAATAAGGCTGAGATCATAAACGATTTGAGATGTAGGTTTGCTAGTTGACACTCCTTTAGAGAATACTCGCCGCTTAAACCTCAAGTTATTACGTCGGTATTCTTATTTATATGCCATTGTTTATTACTTTACGTCGCACTAGCTGCAATTATTAAGAGAATCTTGGAAATCATGTCGATATATATTCAATAAATGTGTATTCTACAAGTTCTTAAATAGTAGTTGGTTCTGGAGTTATGCCAAATAAGGCTATATTTTCAGATACGCTTTGAAGAAGAGGTCACAGCGCTTCGTTTATTTATAGTTGTAGACACAGGCGCCGATACGTCTAGACTATTCCGCCTACTCGGGGTTCCCTGTGATCCCCCATTCCTCCCGTTGCATTTCTCCGTTGTAAATGAGGTGAAAAAATATATCTGTGACGTCTTTGTATTCATAATATAGCTTTCCTTTTGCGTCCGCTTTCTCGTCTTGGTTTTACTAGCAACCTAATAACTAGAAACTGGAACACTCTATCAGCGTTAATTTATTAGTTTCGTTTGTCCCTTTAACTAAGAGTTGATTTATTTAAGGTCTGATCTTATCTAGAGATTGCGAAGATTATCGAGAAGATAAGTACCTCAGTACAGTAATCGTTTATGAATAATAATTTAAAACGTATTAGTGAGCTTAACTGTAGATAATATCGGAGTAAGACTTACGGCCGGTTTCAATAATCTATCTATCGATGGATTTGGCTACTAGAGGTGGAAATTTGACATATTTTGTATGGAGCTTATGTCAAATATATAACTCCAGTAGCCAAATCCATCGATAGTTGGAGTATTGAGACCGGCCGTTAGCTTCTTAGATTCTTATCGTCATTGCCTATTTCAAGAGCATTGATTAAAGTACAAAATCTGAAAACATTTTTTTCTGAAGTTATCTAACATGTTCTTTGACATGATACTTCTCAGGGTTCAATATAGAGCCATTTGTTAACTTTCCCTCCCTACACTTAATCATTTAATCGCTAGACCCGAGCCAAAAACACCTTTACCTAAAGGGAGTGATTTTGGCCCGATGGCGCGTTGGCGCCGAGGTAAAAGAATGCTATGAATAGGAACAGATATTCCAAGTATAACCACAGCATTCTTTACCTTTTTTATAGAACAAATAGTTCACAGGAAAAAGGAAAGGGCAAACTATTAAGAATCTGATTCATGATATAATATTCTTGTGTTGTATCTTTGTGTCTATTCCTATAATAAAAACTAACTTTATTACTTTAACGACATGATCATTTGCGACTATAATTACTTGTATATGACGCATTGTCAAGGTGCTTAAAATAGTTACTTCAAGGATTCATACCACTGTAGAGCTTGTATTTTCCAATAGTCTCAAATAGAGGTATATGGAGAGATACCCGCTACGGTAGTACCTTTTAAATTCTCGTATTAGGGGCCAGTCCCATTAAAAATCTGCTGCTCTAGTGGTAGAGCACCCGATTTGTAATGGGTGTGATGTTGAACTGATGTTGTTGAAAGATGTTTAAATTGTCGGGTGTCGGTTCCGAAACACGACAAGTGGGAACAGGTCCTAAGACATCCTTTTCTACTGTTATTATAAATCAGATAGATTGTGAGAATGGATGGATGAATTAATGATTGTGCTCTTTCATGCAAAAACGACTGAACAGATTTTGATAAAACTTAACAGTAATGTAGTTTATACATTAGAACAGCACATAGGCAAACAATACGCTTGCGAAGCCTCGGGGAAAATCTAGAACCTAAGACTACATTTTATAATAATATATATCTTAGGACAACTCACACAACGTCATTTGATTCCAAACTAAACAGAGCTTGTACTATGGTAACCAAACAACTGAAAAACATACTTATTTATTTCTAAATACTAGTGGCGGAGGGTCCTTAAAACATCATTACTTTCGGCTTCCCTTTGGATTATAGTTACTTAGTATTATAGGTACAAAGAACCAAGGCTAGCAAGATATATTTTTGTATCGCGTTACCTTAGAAAAATTGCAACCCTTCGCCTCTGCTAAATACATACATATTATAGATAAATTACACCTAGACACAGAATAAACCATCGTGCTCATCATACAAACTTTTATCCTGAGTGGGGATCGAACCCACGACCTCCGGCTTAGCAGTCAGGGTCACTAACCACTAGACCAACAGGCCAGTCCCGTTCAATTATCTCGGGTAGCTGTTCTGAAGAATTTAATTCGAATTACGGTTAGGAGCTGATGACACTCTATTAATCATCTCCCTGTGTCTCCAATTTGTGATCGCACCCCATCATCAATAAAAGTGTCACTGCGACTCAATCAGACCTCAAGGATTCATTAAAAGTAATGACTGTGTGTTTACTATGAATATATTTATAGACATTCATTAACGCCTTTATGATTTCTAAGGCTTAAGTCGATACCTACTGATCATCGGCATCTCTCTATACATACATTTACAAGTTACTGATAAAGAAGCAGAGGCGTTTGTGTTAAATATTCCAACGATTAATGCACAAGTTCACCTTAGCACGAATTATCAGCCATTTATAGCAACGACAATACGCCTTCGCTAAATATTGGTAGTATATTAGACCAAATACGAATATCAACTGTTCTTTACCGTCCATTGTAACTGTTTCCTCGTTTGCATTCTATGATCCAAATATGGAGAAACATCTTTCTAATTTTTTGCGCTTTTTTGCAGTTTCCTATCTACATTCTCCATTAATGATATTATTGTTCGACATGTGTTTTACATTTATATGACAGTATTTTCGATTTTTATCTTTATAAGAACATTCATTTTTTATCAGATATTGAGGTTTCTATAATCAATTATTATCTATTGAAATTGTGGGCGGCACATTCGTGTAGGCATTAGGTACGACGGTGTAAATTGCTATATTGACAAATCACTTACGTCAGATGAGCATTCGAATCGCACTCAGGTTCAAGGTGACAGATGTTTGGGAAGTCCAATTTGCTATCTCTCGTGATGTTCTCTTTAAGGACGTGCTATGAATGTAAAATCTTAACATTTTCATCAACTTGGAAAACATTTTTTAAGTTTTATTCTTTGTTGTAGTACTTGTCACAATTCTTTAATTGTACGTAAGTTAAGCTACATCATCGGACAATTTTATGTGCACAGTTGGCGATGGAGACTCAGTCCGATTCCATGTAACCATTCCACAAGCATGTAGCAACACCGCTGATTCACCTTGTTTACCCTTTGTCAACACATGTGCTAACCATGGTTTAGTTTCGGCAAGGGTTTCCCATTATAAGATAAGATTAACTTTATTATACGTAAATAAGATGGCATCATCTCACCTAATTTAGAAATCAATTATACGATGGGGTTCTTGACTAGCTATCAAAATAGTATTCATTAGCACATGTATGTTATAAGATTAAAACAAAACTTATCCTTCCTAAAAGGCTTGGTTGCACAAACTGTCTATGATTCAAATAACAACATATATATAAATATAATGCCAGCCTTTCAAGCACGTACAGTAAATAAAGGTAATTTATTCTAACGCCCCGCAGATTTTGCGTTATTTGTTGCATTTATCATTGACGTAGATAAAGATCGGGGCAGTATATCTGCTATCGTGGGAACTTCGTGACTAGGCCCACACCTAACTGTTTCCCTTCTTGTAATGCCAATGCCAATTGTATTCCAGATATCACGAGTAGAAATGATAACTATTTTAGTAGCCGTACTTTTTGAAGTACGGCTGAGTTTTTTGAATGATATTGACTCGCTAAAATTTTCATTTCTTATTTAAGTGAAAAGTAAAAAGAGTTCATATTATTTTTGTTGTACATTGCTTTTAATTTCATTCAGTTGAACGCAATAAAACAAACAAATATTACGTTTGCGTATTTTTTTGTTCGCCGACATTCAATTTATGTGAGTTATGTGTTAGCATTATTGCTTCTCTTTGTGCTTAAACGTTTTTATTTACTGGAGTTTAAATATTATCTTCACAAATTTTGCCAAATTGGGCTGCTTTAACACCTACTCCTAAGTGTTTATATATGTAAATTTTCCGAATTGATGTTCCATTCGACCATAAAATAATCGTGACTTCTGTCACTAATAGCCGGTTTTTCACCGCTTGCTTATCCTACTAGTTCTTTCGATAATAATACGTGTTTATGGCAAACAATACAGTTATAAGTAGCAATACACCGTTGGCATTAACTTTGTTCGCGAACTTATCTGCAAGACTGTTGATGCGGAGAATTTCATTACGCTCTTGCCATGTTTTGCTCCTACGTACTTCCATTTCGAAACAGAAACCTATTTCTCTACCTTTACTTCATAAGTAATCTATTTTCTATCCTGATTCTGTATTAGCCTGCATTGTGGTATTATGGTGTAATATTTTATTCTCGATTTTTAAAACCACTTTCCACAATTTTTTAATTGGAGCGAGAGTCGTGGTGTTCGATGCTACTTGCCACTTACTACTTCTTTCGGATTAATTATCGTCATTTAGCGTGTGTGACGATCCACAATTAGCATGCCAGCTGTGCTGTTGTGTGGCTCATTACGGCCCATTAACGTTGCAGGAGCGGACGTGTCCTGATTTTCGAACGAATTTCATTCCATATACGCTACTCTAGGGCGGCGGTTTCGATCAATCTTTAATACTGAATTATTCATTGTTAAGAGGCTTAATTATTTGTAATGGTTATCGATATATTAAATAGATAGCAATCACAAACGAATGTTCAGGTAAATCTAACCAACCGTGACAGCCGCAACCGTTCAGACTGCGTAAATACTAGATTTACATTCAAATGTATTTAATATCTTTGTTATTTGTATCTGCATATCTGTCGAGAGTCGACCCAGTTTGATGTGATACAATTCTTTTATCTTGCAATCTTGCATCATCAACGTTCTCATCTTATTGATGCCTTGCTACATGGTATTGTATGATTGAAACAATCGAACAATTTCGGGTAGTTATTGCGTAGACTGACAGTGATTTTGGTCTGATGTTTAAGCTTTCCTCTTTTAATTCATGAAATACTGTTTTTGGTTTCAAAATATGCCGTATATGGTAAGATCAGTCTTTATTGTCATTTGCCAGGGAATACAAATTGGCGGATCGCGTCTCTCTGTTTACGCATCGTATTATTATGTGCCGGCTGTTGTATGTTGTTATTATAAGGTAGTATCAGCATTGTCTCCATACACGTTGGTGACTCACGTACCAATAAATATACACGCAATATTTTTTTTCATATATAGTCACACGGCCAATAAATATTTCAGTTATGTTAATCTTACAACTATTAATTGCTTAAAATACGAGGTCGCTGATTCATTGATGTTTACTGACATCGATATGCCATTTCTCGATATGTCAGTGTGCATGGCTAGCGGGTCGGCCGCCAACTCGGTCGAACCGAGTATTTTCGTTACAAAGTTTAGTGAACTATATCGATACCACTTCCTTCTTTAATCAACATAATTAACCTTGAAAAGGCTTTCGTATTCATTCCTGCCACAAACTTTGAACAAAGTTTTGATCGTGATAGGAGTCTTCAGGAAATCGGGTATTTTCACGAGTGAAATCCGATTACGCAACAAGTGTGCCGTAGTGTGCGTGAGATATAAAAATGAATATATCTTACTCGTTGTTACTGTCGATTTATATTGCAAAAGTTGGATTAGACGCGCACCAACACGGCATTTTACACGTAACCCATCTCAATTAACGTGAAACCTTTTAACGAACTCAGATTCACTTGTACTATTAACTAAACTATGTAATTGCCGTCATGAATTGCATCGGTCTTGCAGTTTAAGCTCGTTGCATCAATTGCGAGCCTGGTCCACCATGAGAGATGACCGCAAAATTGTCCTTAATTGGAGAATTAGTGTCTATACGTCGGGAAAGTGTGATACCTACACAGCCGGATTAATTGGGGCTAGCTGATGATATAACTACACTTTGTTTTGTAATAAACTTGAGGATGAAGGAAAACGGTATGTTTCCGGAATTAATGTAGGTATCCTAGATAAATCATTTGAAAGCTACACTACCTTAAAAAACATCCAAGATCATAGCATTGTCAAGATTGGATTACCATACATTCAGATTTCCGGGTAGGTCACGGAGACTTTTAACACGTGTCTGTACTGTTTACTACCTACATAAACAGTAGCGATTTGAGGAAAGACTTAAATAAACTGATCCACATTCTATGTATTACACTACAGCACTGTGTGTGTGCCGAGGAAGGCCTAGAAAGAACATTTCGTGTCACCTTGAAGGCCTCAACAGTAAAAACACACTGACATTTATCAGAATATTCCTTAAGCTCTATTTACCCACTATGAATCCAAGACCACAAAAGAGAAAAGTATACACGAGAACACAAAAACATCTACAACATTAAATAAATGTTTGTTTTCTAGCCCGCACGTTTTTATCTGCACAAGTACGTCAACTTGAACTTGACCAAAAAGCAATGTCATTGGTTGAAAATTCTTCGCGCACGGTTTTGTTACCAAGTAATCGGCAGTGTGCTAATAAAATGGATAAATAATGACCGCGCTTATTATAGCCGTTACATCATATGATTTGAGCAATGTTTTTCAATTTACTTGTTGTTATTATTTTTCACTTCGGAGAATCCGAACGTCTCAAGGATGAAATTAGTATCAGTTAAAATTTCTCCAAAAAAACTTACCAAGATTGTTTTTAAATTTGCTTTTGTATCCAGAAAGTCTAATGCTTGTAAAGTTTTGCGAGACATATAAACGTGTGCCAGTATCGGATGATATAATTGATACAAAGCTTTCAATAGTTAGCGTGTCGAAAACATTCACAAAAGTTTTATTAATGCGAAAACAGTTAGACTTATTTTCGTGGGCAGGTCAAAATGAATGAGATTCATTAATATTGACAAATTCAGAATGAAAGAGATAATGAAAAGATGCCCAGTTTGGAACTTTTGTAATGAGTTAAATACACACGAAGAAATAAATAACAGACTTTGCATGCTTTGAATTAGAGTGATTCTCACTGATAGTAGATACTTTACGTTGACTCATCAAATACCTTTTATATCTATTGACCAAGTTCACCGAGAACGGTAAGTGACTGCAGAGTTCAAAGATCGCATTAGTGCATGCAGGGACCGGTTGTCAGAAGCACCATAGTAACCCGTTTCTATATGATTGCATAACACGTTCATCATAGTACATGCCCGGCACTTTCCGTTCTAAGATTATAAATGTCAACATCGTAATTGAAGTCATAAAATCTGTAGACTCCGTCCTAAATCTCTAAATCGTGTTACTCATACGTCCTTCCTAGGTGGACTAAGCGATAATGTAATCTGCTAAGTTAATAGGAGTTATTAAATTCTTGTTGTGATCAGCCTCGATCGAGGATGTGAAATCAATGGTGTTCTAGATTTTTTACTAAATTGGTTGTTTATTAATTGCGAAGTCATATATTAGATTAAAGTATGCAGTTTGTTATAATATCTTAACTAGCTAACTGCTCAATCTATTAGTAAGTACACATTTAACCAAGTCCCGTTATTAATCATGACTTTCTTCTGTAGGTCTAATGATCCAATTGGTTCTGATTGGATTAGAACGTTAAAAATATTTCTTACAACAATTTTCAGTAACCGACAGCCAATGACGCCTTCTGTTCAAAATATTAACAGATATTTGCCATTAATGCTATGATTGGCAGTTTCTTAAGTTTTTGATGTAGGTACGCCATTAAATATTGTTGGACCAGTAAATTTCGCTAGTCCCTTTCTACGATATTCACGGATAACTCTTTTCATAACAGGGCCTAGTGACATAAATATCTTAAACATATTACGTGATTCACTAAAGGGGATTGAAACGAGACTAGGTCGCCCCCGCAGTGGAGTATGTCGGGAGTACACGAACATTGGCGTGGGATGGAAATTTGCCACAGCACAGCACCTGCTTTGATACAATATGTGTTATGTCACATTTAAATATACCATCAATAGCCTCTTCGTTTACAACATTAATTTTGTCGGTTATGTCTTTATATTGTTGTTTTTAACAAAATGTCCTTGCCACATGGATCTCAATCTCGCCATTGTCAAAGTTTGGAATAGAATAATGACAAATAGTCTCCTTTACATGACAATAGCAGTCCTCGGTTTGACCGACAAACACGAAAAAATTCTACTTGTTATGTTAATTTTACCAATTAAACTTTATTTTAAATGCTCATTATTAGCTAATGTTTCCGCATCATCCGTAGATGACAGACCTGTTGTTATTGTCGACAAAATGTAATAATAGATAGTTTTGTGGTATCATATCAGTTTAAACGTAATCATTAAACCACAAAAACTGATGTCCTTATGAAGGTCATTGGAGATAAATTACCTGTGTCATTGTTACGTTGGATTTGCGATAGTCCTAATATGTAGTATAATAGTAGCTGTGCGAAATCCGCACACCGATTTAAAGAAAAGTCGTCCAGGTAAATTTCTTATGGTAATAATAGTTTGAAACTTTTCTTTTAAATAATATCCAATATCCCTCATATTTTCCACTTTTTGGTATTAGACTTTCAACTACTGCAATGCCAGCTTTGTAGCGCGCAATAATAATGGGAAAACTTGCAACTGCGAATATAATCAGACGAAACCCCTTGCCGACATCTATTAAAGAGTTTCATAATTTATGACCGTCTGCAATGCACCGCGCCCCACTATAATTTGTCTCATGACAAGTTCTAATTCATTCTGACTTGGTGTATCAGTTTGTAAATCATCAGCGGTTTTATGTTGATGATATCGTATAACATAGTAATCAAACGCAATATTCACCTACGCGGAAAAGTTACGGGTTCTATGAACAGGTGCGTGATGCTGCATTCTATGCATATTTTAATTATAATTGTTTTGATTACTGTTATTGATTAGGTCGTAAATGCTGCAAAATTATAGGGTACACGACAAATCGTTATTTGTTTAACGTTGGTGTTATAAATTGCATATTGTTATAATAATATAAATCATTGTAAACTATGACATTTTAACACATAAGGACAAATAAATACTTTGTAGTGCTACTCTTCTCAGTAATTTTTGACGGCGATGCTTTCTTGTTATCTGGTGTTAGGAGACGAGCTACTTGTCTCGGGTCTCAGTTATGATATCCTGCCCACGCGTAGCGTACCCCAAGGCCGGGCCACTGCGCAATTGCTTCTGATGATTAATCGACATCGGACGATCAGAGCCGGACATACGCGAGAACCATTCCGTCGGCTTCGCACGTGTCTTTACGAAACTCTGCAACCAAGTTAAGTGTCGCCATCGGTCTATTGAGAAAACTCCGAAGCTTTTCACGGTCAACCAATACTTCTCTATATTTACCCATATAATTTGACGGAACCCGCCAGAATTTTTCTTTGTTCTATATTATTATTTATAGACTAATTAAGCGTATCAAACCGTAAAATATTCTTAAACAAACACCATTGATGTTAAAACATCACCCACCCGAGTTTATGAGCCTACTCAATCGTGTGGACGTACCAGTTGTGCCTTGTGTTTATTATGAAGTGGGTGTTTACATGCTCAAATGACAAAATAACACGTTATAACTCTGCCTATATGATGATTATCATCTCAACATAAAACATATCAAAATGTCATCTCTCGTATTCATGTCGAGTGCAATGTACATGTTCATGTAAGCGTAATTCCGCTATCTGTCTCCAGATAATTCTATGTCATCTAAGTATTTTTGTCGGCATGTTTTATTTTTTGCTTTATGTGTCTTTGTTTTTTGTTGTCATAGACGGCAGTTCCACGGACACGCTGAGGAAGCTCAGTGACGACTCTTCGAGAAAACATTTATCCGGTAAGTTCGCGCATGTGTCAAGGCTACGAAACAATAAGATTTGTATTGTTTATGTGCATGAGGGATGCAATATTTTGCATGATCCATGCTTCTCGTGTATCAGCACGCACATTACACGAATATTATCATCACCTCTCATTGTCGTATCTAACTGTACATAGTGTATAATGTCACTTATTCATTTTGTCACTCTTCTGCCTGGACCATTCGGAGCAGACTTAATTGAAGCTGAGGAAGACGAGGTGTCCAGCAGTCTGCCGGAAAGGCCACGATCACATCGCAAGGCATCTAGTAAGTCGGTCTCATATACTAACTGTAGAGTAACCATTGGTGGAGGCATGCACAGTAAATAATTTACAGCGTGGCAGCGTAGCGTATTGCGGTGATGGGAACATTAGAGCTATCGACCATTAGATTGTACAACTGTGAATGCTTGAAATGAAGTAACAGTTATAGTCCTAATACCGAATATTTAAATAAAATAGTATAGTAATTCCATAATATTTAGTAAATATAACAGCATTTAATTTATTAGGTATTTCAGTAGATTAAATGACGGCTATGCGATTACCCAGAAATTGCTCGTGCATGACAAATTGAAGTAAAACATTAAACAGAGGTATCGTGGTGTATGATAGCTAATATCGATCGGATACTAATGAAATAATAACCAATGCAATACGAAAATGTAATGCATAGGCGAGTTGATCGGCCAATAACAATTAAAATTACCGTGTTTGAAATACCTTGCATTTCATCGCGATCGATTGCGTGCCGGACAACAAACACTCGCTGCGGTCGCTCGCCTACGACCAATTAGCGACATTGTCTTGGAATCGATTCATAATTCTAATCTATTGTCTGGCTTTTTTACTCCTTACTTGTCTCACATTTAGTACAAAGAACAACATTAATTACATAATGAGGACTAAGCTATTAATACCGGTGATAATGGAATATGTGCAACCTTGTGTTGTCTATATTACTCTTAGTTAAAATTGTCTTATAAACATATGTACAAATTTAAGTTACTCAGTTTAGACTTACAGTCTGCTTACCCAAATGTGGAATTGACGTATTACATAAGAAAATATATTAACAGTATCCAACGGAAATTAATGCAATAAACTCTATTATATGCAGACCTAAATGTGTGTAACCTACATCTTGAGTAATAAAAGTCAAAATACTCAACACAAAATCAGATAACATTTACGAAATGACGTGTGAAGTAGGCGTAGTTACTTTGTCTAGTTAGTGGCTAATGTGTATGTGTGTGTCGCTTGTGTGTGATCGCAGCCAGCAGCACGTTCAGTGTCACCTCCATGGACGCACTGTGGGAGAAGTACCCGCGACGCCTCAGCGAGGCTGGCCTCAGGAGGTCATCAGGTAACTGGCACGCTTTTTCCTACAAAAATTACTATCCACGTCAAACCTCGCTACATTCTCACGACTATTAAATGCTAACTGATCTGACGTCACACTTCGTGTACGTTTTATTCGTTAGTTACATAACAATGAAATTGTCGTGGAAGTAATTTTTGTTCAGCATTTCTATGTTTCACAAGACGAATAGCAAACCATGCACCATAGATCGCACCCATCACATGCTCTTTAGATGTTGCGAACATTTTATGTGCTTTGTTATGGTGTTTGCGCTGATTTGAGATGGTTGGAAGCATGAGTTTCTTTTTGAGATTTCTTTACAGAGCGTAGTCGCTGTCGCCAAAGTCAAATGCAGTTTGTTCTTGTGTTTAAACGAGGATCCGTAATTTCGATGTAAGATATGCAAACGAGTTTGCAAGTCATTCCAATAGCTGTGTACCTACTTACGAACAACGGTACTGATGCACCACATATGCACGTTATAATGTGTGCATAGAATAGAAACGAGGGCTATACATATTCAAGGAGCAATCATTCAATCCTTTTTAGACAATACTTTCTTTATCAAGTTTTCTCTTTAGAAATCGACAAATTTTGTTCACTCTAAATTGATCTTGCCAACATATTTTTTCTTTCAGGGAAAAAAAGCATAAACATCGATTTTTAACGCTTTTGCCATGTTATTTCAGATCATAGTGTAATATTGACCGAGGACACTGACAGCTTCATTATTGGCGAACGAGTTTGGGTGGGTGGCACTAAACCTGGCCAAATCGCATACATTGGCGAGACACAGTTCGCTCCCGGAGATTGGGCAGGCATTGTTCTTGACGAACCTATTGGTACGTACTCCACATGTTTTGAAATATACCCATTCGACTAAAAATATCTGTCATAACTTTACATAATTTTTACAGGCAAAAATGATGGATCAGTAGCTGGAATTCGCTATTTCCAGTGCCCTGAGAAACGTGGAGTGTTCTCCCGATTAACTCGCTTGACTCGTGTACCATTTGTTACACATGCACCCCACGATGCATCGCCGATCTCAGACGCAGGTAGCGTTTTCGAACGCCCGCCTTCAGGCACCAGGCTTAGACGCGCACACTCACCGAATGGCAGCATACGCAGCATTGTCAGCAGTAAAATGAGTGAGTCACGAAATCACGATCCTGTTCTTGATAATTAAGTTCTACCTTAAAACCAATGTTACTAATCATTGTAATCTTTCTCCAGATGCTTCAATATCGACAACTACCAATGGAGACGTTCGCGTAGGTGACAGAGTGATCGTTTCTAGTAGCCGCGGTAGTAAAGCTGGCACTCTGCGTTACGTTGGAGCCACTGATTTTGCCACAGGTGTCTGGGCAGGTGTAGAACTTGATGATCCTCTTGGAAAAAATGATGGATCTGTAGACGGCAAGAGGTATACATCTACTTATAACTTTTAAAATATAGAATCCATGGGAACTTCAGAAACAATCCATGTCACATATGGTCATTTTCAGATATTTCGACTGTTCACCGCGCTTCGGTCTATTTGCGCCCGTCTCGAAGGTTTCGCGATCACCATCGAACCGTAAGCCGGGCGCGTGCGCCATCCACAGCAACGGTCGCGCGACTCCTCTGAGGCGTTCCAATTCAAGGGAGTCTCTGACGTCACTGGGCACGTCTATCGCGTCTTCCCGCGTGGGGGTGAGGCTCGGGGTGACGTCGCTGGGCGCTCAGGTAGGCTAGCCCCGCGCACGGTCAGCTGAGCCCCGCTCACCGCGATCTCCGCCGCTCCCGCCCCGTGCGAGGCCGCACCGCAGCGCGCCTAGCTTGCTCGACAAAACACTTCTCGTCAAGCATGTCGAGCACGACCGATGCGCCATTATCGCTCTGCCACAGCCGCGAGTTTATTACGACATTATATTTCGATCGAATGACAAGAGTAAAGAATTGAATCCCCGTAGATGGGCTAGTGAGACATTGCCGAAATCTTGGCGATGCTCTGAAAGCGTGTTAAGCTTTCAGAGCAGTTCAGACCGATCACGGCGTAGCGAGTCAAGCGGTAGTAGCGCGAGCGGTACGGTGTCGCGAATTTCTAGAGGTTCTAGGGGCGGGGGCGGCGAAGTGGTGCGGTGGGGGGGTCGGCCGGCCGCCGTGACGAGGGCCAGCCGCGGGGTCGCCGCAGCTACGGACATATTTGTGGAGATGCCGCCGCCGCGCACACACTTCTCAGGCTTCGGGAAAAGTTACCATTTCTCTTGCGTGTCACCATTTCAGTTCACATACCCGTACGTGGTTTATATTTGAACGATTTCTTTGTCTTGCAGTATCATACATACCTATTTGATGAGTTACTTGGCCGTGGTTTTCGACGTACGAAAATATAATATGATATATTTTAATTATTTTTTGTTTTCCATACAGTTTTATCATTAATAGTAGCTTCAGGCTGGAAGCGAAATACCAATTACCAAAGTTCCTTGTACACTTTTTGTGATAAATCTAATTGCGCCTTTTCGCCATGCTCTTTATCAATAGCATAATCAGTATATCTCTTGTTGCATAATTAATTATAATAAAAACATGTTATTCATCCTAGCACCAGCTAAAATGAATCTCTTACTCAGGTTGGCAAAGGTACACTAGCAAAGAATTACCGAAGGAAGAGGAAATCACAATTATACTTTTAGACGTGGTTTATACCTAATATATTTAAATCCGATCAAGATAATGTAAATGACATGCAATAGTGATGGTATCTATTCATTTAGAAATTGCTTATTTTTGCATGAGAAATGGTTTTAGTTTTTTGGTCTGTAGCTGGCACTCCTTGGTTTGGCCCTTGTGTTAATTTATAACTATTATTTATGTTTTTATTTTGTTCTCTATTCACTATACCTACGTACTTAAGTTTTTTAGAAATTTATTTGCCTTCTAATAACAGTGAGTCGAGAACAAACACATTTGGCAGTAGTGAATCATCTCATTTCGCTTCTAGTATGCCCAAATATAGTTTGGTATAGTTTTCAAAAGACTGCAATAGTCATATCGTATTCTCTAATATGTTTTCAGACTGTGATATTATTTTTAAGACGTCCTCCTTATAGGGCTTTTATACAATAAACATTCGTGTTGTGTGCATTAACAATTTTACTTTGCATATTGCTAACTAATATCTGTCAGGTATGGTGCCTTTTATTTGAAAGATGACAAGTTTTATAAATCCTTTATGGTCTGGAACTATGTCAACATTTTATAGACTTATATATCCAAAGATATCTTGATAAGCATACACAGAAACTTTCATACTTAGTAGTTTCGTAGTAAACTTTCTATATAGCCTTCATCATAAGAACTTAGAAACGAGTCCTTATTATCTTCTATATAATATGTATATCTCCTATAATCGATCTCCAAGCACCTACATTTATAGTATATATTCATTCATCATTAGTTTTAGTTTTGAGCTTTTTTAATTTGCTATACGGCAGTTAGTGTGTGACGTCACACACCATCTATCGTATTTAGTGTTCCACTCCATGGTGTAAAAACCAATGAAATGGCAATGAAACTTAACAAGTTTTAGTTGTACTGATGGATACCATTCAAATTGATTTAGACAATTGGTACAATATCACACGAAATAGCAAGCAATAACTTCCTCAATGAAACTAAAAGACTGCACTTTAGAATGTTAAAGAACCTCATTGACTTTAATGAGGAATAATTTCGAAGCTAAATTACTATATCAAATTGTATGGTATCGGTATGACGTCACCATGTAGTGGAATTGAGTGCGTTAACGCGTGTTGTTTTCCCTCATGTTTGTTGCGTTTTCGCACTGTCACTAACGGCACAACGGCAGCGAGTCGGTGGTCTCGGTGGTCCCAGAGCTTCCTCCACCCCGGTGTCCGCGAAGAACGCCCTGCAGGTACAGTACCCCACTATCGCCGCGCGGTAGGCTGCCTATACACATGACACACATGTGCCAAATAACAAACCTGTACAAAATGTAAGGCAACTCCACTATTTAAGGTAGTGTCGCTGCCCTAACCTGTTTTCAAGTTTGCCACATGTGTGGAGTCTGTGTTCACCAACCGTGCCGCCGGCGATAAGGGACTCCCATTGTTTTGAGTATTTTGACCGAGCAACTTAGTTCTTAAGATTGTTTTTCTTCGTACTAAAACGACAACGAATGTACGTAATTGTAATTTATTTTTGTGTTTTTGTGATATTGAATTTGTATAACTTACAAACTAAAATCCTAACACTATGAAGTTAGTTTCAAGCCGTCCTGTTCTCTAACAGGGTGTAACAGTCCGGTAAAGTATTTCATAGTAAGAGACAATTATATTTGTCAATTATAGCGCCCTTCAGAGTACAAACACTTATTTTTATGATGATCATGTTCCGATAAATCACCAATGAGCTTAATACATATTAAATGAAAGTAGTCCGAATATAAATACATTTTTCTCAGAGGCATAGCTGTGATACTTCTTTGGTTATGTTGTTAAAAAAAAATCATGAAGTTATGAGTTTTACTATTTATATTTTTGATGCATTTTATGTTTTTTTTTATCTTAGTTTTTAATATTGACCAGTGCCTGTAAGTAATGATGATATTCATAAACAAAGACTCATTTGAACACAAGCATTCCATTGCTACTTAGATAGGTTCTCACTTTTTAATAATATATTATTATTGTTATATAACTAGTTATTAAAATCTAACTATTAGCGTAACATAGATATAGATTAGTTTCTAATTGTTATATTGAGAATGAGTAGTAATTAATATAACAGGATGGTAATAAAGTGTACTACATTACTTGTGTATTATTATCCTACCTACCTTGCACTATCCTTCGCCTCTGGTGTAATGATAATAAATAATTAAGATTTATTTATCTGTTGTTTTATTGCATCAATAACTAGCTGTACAATATTTTTATACTATTCGACAATGTTACGAAGAGCATCAGAAACATTCGCCACGTCTTATTCAGTCAAATATTATTTCTGGATTAACAGAACTCTCCGTCTTTGGAGATCACTTCTGGGTTAATCCAGAAAAATGAGTAAAGTCTACCGTCGTTGGTTTGGAATTGGGACATCAATAACTAAAAACTCTTGATTTTCTTGTCCTTATGCCAAAACCGTGAAACTAATTTATCATCAATGAAAATCACACTTTTTTTTTACTGCGATCTGCTTTTCTGGTCATTTTAAAACATTGTCGGATTGTATAGCTTGTGGAGGCATGCACTATTTGAGATTGACTCGAGACTGTTTTGGAACATTGACCTTAGTTTTGTTACCCCCTTTCCCGCCAGCCAGTCTGACCTTGACTTCGAGTAATTGCGTAAAAGTAATTTGATATTCAGCCCGATACGTGATATTTACGGCTCGAAATAACTGAATCAGATTACCATCCCGATATTCATAAATTATTCTATAGCGTTTTGATAGCTTATTTTTTTACCAGCATTGATATTTTAACGACAGACAAACAATAAAACTTTAAAGGTTAAGAGCCTGTTGTTACTGACTCCAAAATTTAATGTCTGATATCAATACCTGTAGAATTTATACTTATTTTTTTAACTTATCAACAACTTGTTTTGGTATTCTCTATAAGTTTGGGAATACCATTTATAAATCAGTAATTCAATACCTTGTAAATAGCCGAATTGAGTCACCACTTCCTAGAAATTGTCGTAATAAATCTACTTATCAAAAACAAGGAAATAAATATGACGGAATCGGTTTAAGCAATGAGTTCCATTCAATCTCGAGTCCAACGATTGCATGAATGACGGTGTGGTTATAAGACCTGTACGAATATACCTTTTGTATGCAAATATGGGTACCGGTATTGGTATATTGGTAGCGTTTATGTAAATATTTTAGTAAGTATTTATTTTCGACGCTTGGATAAGCTTAATTTGGGGTTTCTGCAGCACCTCGAGTTTGTTTACAGTTATGCTTGAGCGAAAACAGTCCACAATTTGTTGATCTGTTTTCAAGTGCTAGTTAAATAACTTTGCTTTAACCTGAATGTTAGCAAGCCTACTGATTGAACTAAAATAAGACTATAGGATTTAAAAATACCTAGCGCTACCTCAAGTTAATAAACATTCAAACGTTAAAAAAAAAGAGTGGCCGCGAGTTTTTATTGTCAGGTTCTTTTCTCCGGCTTTACCTAGTGTTTGCGAACTTGACATTACATAAACCTACATGTAGAATCCCGACGTATTACAAGTGTTGTTTTGCATCCTAAGTGAATAAAGATTTTTGAATCATTATTAGGGTCAGGACCTTTTTGAACAACGGAAATCACAATGGAATGTATCACACTGGAAAATAAATGTAGCACAATAAAATCATTAGGGTGTGTGTAAATAGTCGAAAGATTTTAGGTACTTAACTGTAATTATAAATAAATAAAATTCTGATTATATTTCGAGAAATATAAGTTTTCGTTTTTTAGCTTTCGTTCTTGCTAAGTTTTTCTTTTTCATTTCTTCAAATTATAAGGCCACGTTAACATAGTTATTCCAACTCGTGACGCTAATAACTTAAATATCTATTATACCTCTCTATTCTATAGGTACATGACAATTTACTGACAATAGAATACCTTGCTAACTCCATTATATAAGATTGGCGCTTAACTGCCATAATTATCCGCTTTATGTAAACAAGAATAGGTTCTCTTTGGAGTTGGATCATCTTATCTAAAACCTTTACTTCGCGGCCCTTTTGTTTTCTGTGCCCTCTTATTAGGTATGCCTTGCATAGTTACCCAGGGGGGAGGATTTGGAAGTATCTAAAACTTCCCCCTACCCTCTGATATCCTAAGGTAGCTGTAGCTTGGCTGGTGTTGAGTCAATTGCGTTCGAGTGACTCGTTCCTACTTGGTTGGTGTTATGAGTCAATCCTGGGCTGCTTCATCTATGGTGTTCATCTCTGGTCAATTCGAGTACCATTTAGTTTAAACAATAATATTACGGGTCTTAATCGCGTGAATAATTTAAGGTAAAATACCTTGTTTGTTGCCCGACGTTTCGACCGTATTGCACTCGTGACCACTGTGTAATATATATATACTAGCTGTCCCGCGCAACTTCGTATGCGTACATTTTCCCCGTTTTTGCAACATTTTTCATTACTGCTCTGCTCCTATTGGTCGTAGCGTGATGTTATATAGCCTATAGCCTTCCTCGATAAATGGGCTTCCCAACAGAAAAATATTTATTCAATTCGGACCAGTAGTTCCTGAGTTTGCCGCGTTCAAACAAACAAACTCTTCAGCTTTATAATATAGTATAGATTTAAACATAATACCATTTAGTTATTTGAAAATATGATTAAATTTGACTTATTTTCTGACAAGTTTCATAAATATTCGAAGGTTTCGAAACCGTTTATTCTTAGTCCCTTACTATTTATAGTATTTATAACCTACGCGTCTAACATCTTAAAGATATGCATTGTAACGTAACCCTTAATTAAACGGTTGAGAATGTGCCAAGTGTTAGTACCTACTGGAAAATGGCCTCTAAGAATTGTATTACACTACACTACTATTAAAATAGATGGCCTCTGCTAATGATTCGATATGCAACCTAGCATTCTTAACAGTTTAAAAGTACCTACGGGTTTTAAACGAACAAGAACTTTGAAATAGAACCAAAATATGTTAAGCTATTACCGAATTTTCTACAGTAGTAGTCAGTCAGGTCTTCTTTTGCTATTTAAATTGCCAATTCTTACGACCATAACATACCCACTAGTATCACATTGGGATTGTGGTTCCACATTACTAGCAATCCTGTTAACCCCTCCAGCTAAGCTCAATGGCTTGTGTTAGGAGTGGGTTCACGTCGGTAGTATAATGGGTAGGATTCGAACCCGCGACCTCACGATTGCGAGACCGATGCCTTATCCATTAGACTACCGCCGCTTCTTTTACATTCCTTTTCTTTCACATTCCTTTTTCTAAAGTATATTTTGGCAACACTGGTGGCCAGCTTTTTATCATTTTACACATTCACTCCAGAATTCCTCAGGGGGAAACTTTTTGAAATTCAAAACAGGTAGATGCCGCATTTCTCTTCAAACAGACCTCGAAAGATACCCTCGGGGGAAAGTAGAATGGTTCTAATCTCAACCGCGAATAACACAGTAAAATTAATTAAAACTTTAGGAAAAGAAGGGCCTCCCTACCTAATTATATTTAAGGCTAACTTTTGTTATAAACACAAAATTGATACGGCGAAAATCTAATGGAATTTCTTTTCTTTTGAATTCACATTCTTTTATTGTCGGTCTTAATAATTTATCTACTGATAACTTTCTGTTGATATAGCTAACTCTATTTGCCAATATAACATTTGTAAGTAGGTACGTTTCGATAGCGGTCGATTAATAGAAAACCCGAAATATTTTTTATCTATCAACGACACAAATGTCAGTTTGGCTACTAGAGTTAGCTGTATTAACAGAAAGTTAACGGTAGATAAATCATAGAGACCGGCCGTTAATAATAATTATTAACGGCCGGTCTCTTGCTTCCGCCGCCCGCCTAAAATAACTTTTAATTTGTAGAGTTGCAATGATTACCTAATGACTTACTTGTAGTTAGCGAGGAGTCTATATTATTTATTTATTTCTAAATATCTGTTTCCCCTGTTGTTTTTTATCCTGTGTTCGTAATTCTAAGTAATCGTCGTGTGGTTTTCGCGGCTAAACCACTGGATCGATTTTTGATTAGAAATTCTGTGTGAAGGTAAGCTGAAATATAAGGAAAACTGGACTAGGTGCTTTTCTGATACCTACCTAACAAGTCCACGCGCGCAGCTTGGGCAACAATTATTGTTGCCCAAGCTGCGCGCGTGGTAATAAATAAATAATATAGACTCCTCGCTAACTACAAGTAAGTCATTAGGTAATCATTGCAACTCTACAAATTAAAAGTTATTTTAGGCGGCGGCGGCGGAAGCATTGAAACTTATCTAAAAGAAGGTTTAGTATTTTCAAATAAAGTCTCAGATGGACATTCAAATAGGCTCGATTTCCTTGAATTTACATAGAATTCGTGCTATAAAAGGTTTGAACGTCAATCTTGATACCAAATTCCCTCGGGCGGAAAATCGATTTTCACTGGTCGCTAAAGTACTTGAATATCCTTGAAGCTTTTATTCCATGGTCAACTAATTTCAAAGGGACATTGTACCTAAATAGTATCCTTTGAGCCCATGTCTCACATGGCTTGTGTGTTTTTAATATTCAGAATGGTTTTAATACATATTAGGGTAGCTTTTGGCATAGAGACAGGGAACCGTATTAATATTATACCTACGCCCAAAGGCTTTGTTCATTGCGGGAACTAAAATGACGAATTTGCCTCTAGGGAACAGCCTTGAGCCTTGTATCCTTCCCAGCTCGTGTGATATCTGAGTGAGATGAATTATTTGAAGCGGGTCTCATGCCTTCTACATTATTAATGTCTCAATTTAAGGAATTCATTGAATATTCATTTCGTTTTGTACCTATAGACCGCGTCTTTAATTGTTCAGGCGTTATATATCACTGAATATCTACAATAATCTACATTAATTTGATACACACCCAACTTTAGGTCATGTAGGTACTACTATTAAGGTGTCCTTACTAATGCTTTATAAATATTCATATGGAATCAACATAGCTATGTCAGATTTACGAAACGCATAGCATCACGCCCGCATAATATGGCCAATACCACTTTATAAAGATAGCATCAACACGGGCAACAAAATGGTATCGGAAAATGAGAAATCGTAAGCCAAATGTTGCAATCGTCTACACGTTTCCTCGTTCAATGCATATTCGATTTACTCGAAAGTAGCTCACCAATTTCTCTTATTTGATGAGCCAATAAAATTTGAAAAAGATATCGCATTGTAATTGCTGCTGTCAACGATAAAGTTAAAATTCTGACATACAACAGTTGTTCGAGCATAAAATAACTCGTGACATCCAAGAAATTATTGTTTTTGCTTACAAGATGAAACGTGTAAGGCAATTTGATGGATAAAACACTCATAAATTACGTTTATTATTATAAATGAAGGCAGTGGACAAACTCGCCTGCCTACGTGGGGTTAGGTCATGCTAGTGATCATCGTCACCCACAGCCTCAAGATAGTACCTACCTACGAGTACCTAGCACTTAGCAAACCTGACCTTGTAAGGGACTGACGCAATTGTAGATAATTCTAGAAAATATTAGTACATACCTAAGTACTTTGATGTCAGTGCACAAAAATAGGTTCTATAGTTTTTATTACTGGCAACTCCTGATAACAACGGCCACGACTTCTCTTTTCAAGCTTCGCAGACAATTGCATGCTAAATAAAACATGTTACACTGATAATGAACTGTATCGTCACCAAGGTCATTATTACACTATGCATTACTTTAATAGATATATAACCAGTACTATAAATTAAATATATAAATATACAAACTAAGTACGTACCGATAACGCTAAGTGCAAATTGTAGTTCTTCTAATTATCATGATAAACTGTCTGTTATTGCTTAGATTGCTGACTCAATCTTAGACATTTACTTAGCTCGCTGCTATCTTTCGATATTGTTTATTTGTATTTTACGATATACCTACTAACACAAATAAAACGTAATCTTTCGACAAGCAAAGCCTTTTATGTATAGCGCAAGCATAAATGCATCATAAACATCATGTTTGGATATGTAATATAGATCTTTACCTAAATGTTATTCCGATTATTTTTCTATCTAAAGTGCGGTTGACTCATTAAAACATGACTTAGTTCCTTCTATTTTTGTCAACGGCACTGCCCATTTAAGGAGGCTACATTTATTTGTAGGTACCTAACTGTTTTAGCAGCTAATGATACGAAATCCCAAAAGTAAGATGATCATAAGGGTAAAAGTTGTACGGCAGAAATATTGAATGTTTTCTTCACATCTTATTCTAGCAAAGCAATTAGGGTGCGAACTCTAGCGGAAATTTAATCAGTATGTTGCCCTGAAGATATGTTAGAAACATTTTGTTATAACAGAAAGGTGTGGTCAAATTTCAGCAGCGAATAATGTTATCAGTATTGCACCTACCATGGTGCCATAGCTGGTTGCATTATTATTACATAGTTATATTAGCATATTTAATCTAGTTCAGGATATGGCTAACTTGTAATTGAATAGGCTCACCTACTATTTGTAACTTAAAATATAGCACAATATATTTTCTAATTTTTTTTAAGGCCTAATATTTTTATTAAACGGCTGGACTGTTGATCTAGTAGTAAGGTACCATCAGGTTGTGGGTTCGATTCCCACTCAGCACAAACCTTTGTGTGACCAGCACAATAGTTTATTCTGTGTCTGGGTGTAATTTATCTATAGTAAATATATATTTATAAATATATAATATACATGTTTATCAGTTGTCTGGTTGCCATAGTACAGGCTCTGCCTAGTTTGGGATCAGATGACCGAGTGTGTGTTGTCCTAAGATGTTATTAATTAGATATTATTATATATTTACTGCCATTGTATGTTTTTGTAAAAGTTTTTCGTAATAAATATTATTATTAAAAATATACATATACCTATATTATTTTTGTCAAAATTTAGTAGTGAATGGCGTATGGCATAATTAATAACTTTTCACTCATAAATAAACGTATATTTTTTTTTAGGGTACTCCGACATTGATAAAATTAGGCATGTGCACTCAGTATCATGGACACATACCAACCCTTGAATATGACCACACCTTTCTGTTACACCTTGTATAGCTGACTTAACATCTTTTATTCTCTTGATGACTTACAGAAAAAGGTTTTTTCGGGCTGAGCTACGCCAAACTGATTCTGCAAAAAACATATAAATTACTACCTACCTCCTTATTTTGTTTCGCAAAGCATGAAAATAACTAAAAACTCATGTCTTTTTTTGCATGTTATACCAATTATTTTGTATAATAAAGCTGAACAGTTTATACCTTTACTACTAAACAGAAGATACTGGGCCAATTTAAGGGAATTAGTATCTTGAGGAAGATTATAAGTAGGTATTTATTTAATAAAAGTTAGTCTGTAGGTATTATGTAGAACTGTTCATTTTAAAATGAAAGTGAAATTTGGTGACGATGCGTGATCACGATTAGGATAAAAACTTTTGAAAAGATTATGTTTTTATTTATTTATTTCACAAACATTTATTTTTATTGTATATGAAATTTACAATATACATGCTACAACATTAAATTTCACATTTAATAATTAAAATAGTACAATGTCTCTAACAGTCAAACAAGATTTAAAAAAATACAATATAAAAATGAAAAGAGAAAACAATATAATCTACACCAAAAATATGTCATTTGGTGATAATCGGCTACGCAGTAGGTAAAGACATTTGTCCAACAGGTAGGCCCTTAGTTGAGAGTTAATGTGGCTAAGGCATCGGACTTGCAATCGTGAGGTCGCGGGTTAGTAATGTAAGACCCACAATTCCACATTGCTAGTGATCTTTTTAAAAAACACAGCAAAAGACGTAAACGTGACGAAAGGTAGTTTGTTGCTCAATTCCACTGCTTGATATTTAGAGCAATGCTTAGTAACATTAAAATTTAACGTTGGAACTATTTTATTAGTTATAAACTTTCGCCGTGTACCTTCTTTAAGCTATGAATGTGCTTAGCAAAGTTGCATAATACAGTTAATATTAACTGTTAACATGCCTAATTTTTGCAGGAAACATGTTGTGAGACTCGAACTGTAGTTGCTCTTTGTATATAATGCTTTGTACGTTGTAGGTAACTGCCTTCAGTTCTTCGATACCAATTTCATCTCCAAGGCTCCTTATAGCATAGCATGCGGAAGAAATTTATGAATCGAGTGATGCCAGTTCTGGCTTCCAGTTTAGTTGTGAATCTGATGCTAGTTCTGGCTTCAGGTTTAGTTGTGAATCTAAATTTACTCCTAAGGATTTAGCAATATCAAACTAATATTGTAATTCCTAAATATTACATCTAATGTATAATTATTTCTAGACGTCGTCTTAAATAGTATTATATTTGTTTTAATCTATATTAATTATTGAATTATTTGCAGTAAACCATTTATGTATCTAAAGTTAATATAATGTTATTCATTCCAATAGTAAATACTTTGAATGAGCAATTCAGCAAAAACGGTGCATGTTCTATTTGGATACAGTTAATCATATCGTTTATAATGGTATTGAAAAAAATGGTCCCAATATTGAACCC
Source organism: Herminia tarsipennalis (assembly GCA_945859575.2). Classification (NCBI taxonomy): domain Eukaryota; kingdom Metazoa; phylum Arthropoda; class Insecta; order Lepidoptera; family Erebidae; genus Herminia; species Herminia tarsipennalis. The sequence goes on from OX243840.2 coordinate 18,316,683, forward strand.
TGAGGAACACCGCGTTTAATATTTATGTTTGATTTGTAAATGACCTCGTAGCTATCTTCACTGACCTTTCTTAGTTCAACATACATTCGTCTATTTCTTATATAAAAGGTCATTAGTTTCCTGGCATCGCCGTTTATGTCATAGTGCTCCAGCTTTGCCATAAGTAGCTCGTGATCAATAGTATCAAAAGCAGAACTTAATCAAATAATAATGCAGCCACTTTCATTTGAATGGTAAGTAACATATTTGAAAAATATTACTACGAAAATGCAAGTAATTTTGCGAAAGTTTTCAAACAAGAATACACATACTATATATATCTAGGTACTTACACAGTGTTTATATTTTATCTATTTATATTTATAATTTTCAGAATAACCTTCAAGGACACCGCATTGCGAGAAGAATGCAACCACAAACCAGTCATCGCCGGTTAACTAACCCTAGATATGTACATACCTACTATTGTTACAATACATGTCTGTTCTTATACAAAACACGTAACATTTGATTGCTTCAAATGATGTAAATTTAAAGTAGTATAGATGTGTTCTTACAGGATAATAACAGGCAATCAAGATTTCATAATTTCAAAAGAGAGTACCTACCTACCTACTTAGTTTTAGAATACTAACATGACACTTTAGAATTAGAAGGCCTATAAATGATACTATTTAGATTTTTTTTAATGATTTTTTTACTATAACTTCAGTAGAAGTAAAGTAGTTAGAAGTAAGTTATTGGTGTATTTATTAGAACATGAAATTAGTATAAAGCAACTTCTCTATAGATAAGATTCAAGAATCAAAAAATTTCGACGTTTTTTTAAAAAAAAACTAGAATGATGTATTGTCTTTCTAGAAAGTGTCTACAATCGTTTTTGCCTATGACAGGAGCTTCTTCGAGAGAAACAACAACATTTGGAACGTCTGATGCGCGAAAGAGAACTGGAACGAGCTGAAATGGCCAAGATATCATTGCAGGCAGACCGCGCTGAAAGTGCACTTTCACAGCTCAAAATGGAAGCTACACAGGTACCTGTAGATTTCTTTAAAATTGGGTTTGGTTTCGAAAATAAAAAATAATGGTTTTAAAATTGGGAAGGTTCACCTTCAAAGATTTATAAAGAAAATAGTAAGTAGTCCGTAGATTACTTACCATTTAGATATATGTGGAGAAGACTACAGCTCAGTGGCCGATCCAGTGTTTTGTTTTGAAGGAAGAGCCGGTTATATACGTCGAGAAAATCAAGATTTTACTTTAGGTACATATGTACACGGGAGGACTTAGATGTTTTGAGGAGATGCGAGTCGCTTAGCCTTCTTACCTATAGCTATAAACGTGGCCTGTCGTTTTCAAAAGATAGAGAGCTCACAAATTCTTTACTTAGCACTGAATAGAACATACATATATCCTTACTATATTTAGCACTAATAGAACATATATAACAACAATTTGTGTTACATTCACTTTACCCGCTTAGTTAAAGTATATTTGTATTCGTTTCATACTATCCCATAGTATTTAGATAGGTATAAAAACATTGTAAATATAAGTTCAACATAAGGTCAATAGAAGGTCTTAGGTATTGGGATTTCTCCGATAAAAATATTATTTTTAACATTGTTAAACCGTTTTATTTCATTTTGTTTGTCGCCTCTCAGATTTTTATAGGTACTTAAATATGACAATAAAACTTTTGTTATTTCTTTAAACTTTGATGAGGTTTTTAATTACAAACGCTGTAATTTAATACAAAAACAAAGTAAAAACTAAAAGTTCGTGACGTACCCAAAGAAATATACGTAATTCGTTTTTGTTAAGATCAATGAACCGAATCTTTATTAAAAATGCCAATCTTTAGTCAAACGAACTTTGAACTTTAGATCTTGACGTTTTTGTGATAAAACAACTTAAAAACAATTTACAATGCCATTTAGATATTTCAATTCACTTGACTCACTATGATGATTCTTAGCGAAAGATTAAAATACTAAAAGAGGATAGGGCAAAAGCACCAACCGAATGTTTCCCGTCTGCTTTTATTTTCCATAAAGTCTATTTTTGTGAAATTTGTTGATAGAAATTCATAAGCTTACATTTTACAATTCCATGGAGACAAAATTGGAGGCGAAAACCGATTATGCTATTTCTAACTATAATAAATAGTTTATTTGAACGCACCGATATTCGAAGATTCTGGGTCGATTTAAATTAAATGAGATAACTGGGTATGCATACATACATACATATCAACCCATAAGATGGCCCACTGCTGGGCACGGGTCTCCCCAGTAGAACCTACTAGTATGTAGATCCTGGGGGTAATTGCCATAATCGCCACGCTTGGCGAGCGGGTTGGCGATCGCAGTAAGGCTTTAAGTACGCAGAGGACGCTGCTGCCCGTCCTCCGGGTTAAAATCCCTTAGTCGCCTTGACGACACCCACGGGTAGAGATGGGGTGGTACTATTCTTAAGCCGGCACCACACGGTATGCCTCCATACCAAATTTTACTTGAAACTGGGAAAAGCTACTACTTTTTATCGCGATCCGATTAACCGGGACGATGCCGCGAGCAAAAGCTAGTCTTTAAACAAAGTAGGAACATTTACCTAAGTTACATTTAAGAGGGTTACAGCACTTTCTTTCATGCCTCCCATTTCTTGAAGCACTTTGATAAACTAACTTTATGCCGGAAAACTTTACCCTACTTCAGTCGATTAGGAACGTTATTACACTTTTTATTATCCTCAACATCAATAGAAAAGGATTCTTTTCGAGCCGATCTGCTCTGAAATCTCTAGAATGAGGAGAACCTTAATATTGGAAACGTCACAAGCGATCGAAAATATTCGAAACACTTGTTAGATGATAGATTTGAGACATTCAACGAGATACTTTCAATGTTTTGAGTTCGAAACATAAATTTAAGAATTTATTTTAATTTCGGCGATTATTGATATTGGCGGCTATACATCGACACCAAAACATTTAATTAAAAGAAAATACATTCATTTTCATTATTTCGTATTTTTAACAATCGACAAAAATGTGAACAGGAAACAATGATTGAGAAAAAAAACTTAAAAATCGAACTATCGTCATCCAGCTCGCGGGACTACACAACTAATAAAATTCTATTGCTGGACTAGCCTTGACCGCTGATCTAGGAGATAGGGCCAAATTAGATGACGATACATTTACATATGTCAAGGTTAACGTTAAAATATAAGGTACCTAATGTTGATTTATTGTCTTGCCAGGCTTCGACAGAAAACAGTAAACTGAAAGCTGAACTGGATAAAGTCATCAAGCAATTAGAGGATGAGAAGCAAAAAGTGGAAGATCTCATGTTCAGGAACGAAGAAGAAAATATTAATAAAGAAGATCATAATGTGAGTTTCAAAATCGTTTATTTTAAATTTGAACTTTTTTAATATGTTGCCAAAGTGGTCTTGCTTTTACCCGACTGCGCAAGAAGGAGGGTTATGTTTTGTATGTTATGTATATGTCTTTGACACGCTCTAAAGCCCAAATGGCTTGATGAATTTCAGCTTACGAGGTATATAGTTAAATTTATCTCAGTTGTAAAAATTGCGGATTTTAGGCGCCAAACTGTTTCAGTGTTTTTGGTTTTGTAATCATTTAGCATTTTATGTTTCTTGTTAAAAATGCGCGTGTATTTGCTAATCTACGATGCTTATTATATATATCTACTACAGTTTTTAGCTGCCATTAATGTTTTTTTTCTCATTTCAGAGATTTAGAGAAGCGATGGAGGTAAGTTGACTAGTTTATTTTTGTGATTCAACAATTTGTGGAGAACTTCCAATTGCATTATATTCGGCACGCAATTAAATCTGCTGATATCGATATCAATATTACTCATCTTTATAACAGACTTCTATCGCTATATTATATTCATTTTTTCTTTTTCTATTCAATAATCGCAGATATTTTATATTAAGTACCTACGAAGGTCTCATGCGACATTAAGCCGATATTCTTCCACTATTCATTAATTTAGTAACATTTACTAAGAAGCCTATACAACGACTAAAAAATATTCTAAATTCGAAATTGGTGTACAGGCTGAGCTGGCTCTCCGTGAACGAGCTATCCGTCAGATGGAGGCTGAAATAGACCTACAGAAAACACGCGCCGAAGCGAACGCCGCTGCGATGCGAGTCTTAGAAGAACAGCGCAACGCTGAAGCTGCAGCCGCTGAACTACAACATAGGGAGGAACTTAATGCCGCACAGAGTTAGTATTTTCTCATTTGCAGAGCTTGTGAACTTGTGAATCCAGTGTAAATTATTATTCAGGTCTTATGATTTACCGATTTTTTCCAGCCAAGTTCTTTTACACAAAATTGTTAGTTTCGAACTCTCTATCACATTATTATCAAAATTAATGAATCCATTTTGCAATATTAATTATTATGTATTTGTGTTTTAGCATTATCATCCGAGCTGCAGAAACTATTAGACGAAGCTTACGCTCTCCTTAAAGAAAAAGAGAACGAAAAAGATTCAATAGGCAAAAGCATGTCGGACGAACTAGCGCGTGTGAAAAACGAGTCTGAAAGAGCATTAAACGAAGCTAGAACGAAAATGGCAATCGCACAGACTGAGTATGAAACCAAAGTCTCTGTTCTAACAGGCAAGCTGCAACTAGCAGAGTCGAAATTGGAGACTGAGAAACAAAACTTAGAACGATTCAATAAGGAAAACGGCCAAACTATTATAGACTTAAATACTAAGTTAACTCAGCTTCAAGCTGCTGTAGATGATAAAACTTTAGAATTAAATAAAGGTAACTGTACTATCATACTTTTGTGTAACATAGATAAATTATATTTTTAAACTAATTTTATAACTTTCTCTTTCTATCTTTCTATTTTCAGTGATTGGTTTAAGTAAGGAACATGAAGTAAATCATAACAAAGAAATCACGAAGTTGCGAATGGAACTTAGCGCTAAAGTATTAGACTTGGAAGAGTTAGAAGATTCAAAGAAAAAACAAGAAGCTGCTTTCAAAGTTCTACAGGCTGAAATGAGTCATGTCAAAGATGAATACAATAACAAGGTCAACGAATATGAAAGCTTGTTGAATGAAGTTTCACAACAAAACGAAAAAAATAAAACAGAAATTTTACAATTGCAACAAAACCTCAACACTAAAATAAAAGAAAATGAAAAGTTACAGTCAGAATTAAGCGTGTCCACAAATTCATCTGAGCAGCTTGTTAGTGAATATAAACAAACTATTCACGAAAGAGATAAAGAAATAATAAAACTAAAGGATGATTATGAACAAACAACCGCTAATTTTAATATCAAACACAGTAAAATTGCTGAAGAGCATAAGAAAGAAATTGATGAACGTAATACTAAAATAGAACAGCTATTGAAAGAAATTGAAGTTCACAAACAGACTTTAGATCAGAACAAAGTTGAATTTGACGCTTTGAATTCTCAATTTATAATTAATGTAGATGAATTAAAACAGCTAAAGGAAGAAAATGAGAAACTTAAAAAATCTGTAAACGAATTGACTCTAAATAATAATGAACTTAAAGCCAAAATAGCTGCTATGGAACTGGAAATTGGTGAATGTAAACGCCAATTCGTAAGCGTCAGTGAAAAGTGTGCGGAGTTACAAAAGGCTAAAGAAAAAGTTGAATCAGAGTATCTGAATCTTACCGGACAAACGACAGATTCTAATGAACAGTTCAACAAATTATCACAGCACCTGAAAGAAACTGAGCAAGAACTGCAAGACCTTAAAGACAAACAGAGAGAAACAGTCAATAACTATGCAAGATCAGAGCAAGAATTGAAACAGAAGTTGTTTAAAATCCAAGAAGACTTTTCTATCGAACGTGCGCAATTAGTAGAGTCTATAAACCTAAATATTGAAAAACTTAAAGAGGCAGATAATAAAATCAAAGAATTTGAAACTCAAGGTGCCGAAATAAATAATCGCCTCAAGAATATTCAAACAGATAATGACAAACTTCTTGATGAAAATTCAATATTGAAGAATGAAATTGAAGCACTCAAAGTTAAAGAGCAGGAACAAAACAACGAACATGAATCCATGTGTAAGAAATTAGAAGTTGATATCGATAGGTACAAAGAAGAAATAACAATTTTAAAAGCAGATGGTGCAACATCCGAAGTTAAGCTTATGGAGAAGGTAGATCAATTGACAGAAGCACAAAACGACTTAAATAATAAACTTGAAGAAGCAAGAAAGCACGAGGATTCGTTGCAAAAGATTTTAGATGATATGACTGCTCAACTAAACAATCAAAAAATTCAACATGAAAAAGAATTATCGCATTTACAAAGTCATTTATCAACTGTTACCGAGGAATCTAATAAATTTAAAACCGAAGAGATTCGGTTAAAAGAACTATTGGAAGAGAAACAGAATACTGTTAAAGATCTCACACTGAAAATTGAAATGCTTGAAGTAGATATAAAATCCAATATAGATATTGTTACAGAAAAAGATCGCCAATTTAATGAAATTAATGTAGAACTCCATAAGGCAACTGAAGGCAAAAAACAATTAGAAGATAAACTAAACAACGCTGCTTTAGAAACTACAGAAATTAAACAAAGATATGAGAGCCTTATGGCTAATTCTTCTGCAGAAGAAAGTGTTTTAAAGGAACAGCTGAGCCAATTAGATACACTAAGAAAAGAAATAGCTGTTTTAGTACAAGATAAACAAACTTTAGAAACTAAATATAGTGAGACGTTATCGGAACTAAATAATCTGACAAAATCATTGGAAGAAAAAGATAATTTACTAAAATCTCAAAATGAAAAATCCGAGACTGATGTACAGAAATTGCAAACAGAAATAACGCAATTAAAAGAAGCAATAACTAATAAAGATAATATATTACGAGAAAGAGACACACACATAGCAGAAACAGAAGCGGCCTTGAACTCCGGTACACACGAAGCATTAATAGAAATGTCGCAACTTCATCGTGAAAATAATAGTAGAGTTACTGAAAATAATGTACGTACGATACAATCTCTTACACAAAGAGTAGGTGATTTACAAAAAGAAAATGAAAACCAAAGCAAAGAACTAGAAGAACTTAAGCAGTCTAAAGAGGAAACGAAAGAGTTGAAACAACTTCTAGAAACATCTGAAAAGCAAGTAAAAGAACAAGCGATAAAATTAAAGGAACTTTTAGAACAATCTGAAAAACAGCATCAAGAAAAGTTGTCAGACATGAAAAAGCTTTTAGAGAAATCAGATGATGACATTAAGAAATTGACCAACATTAACGAAGCGCAGAAAACAAATTACGAGGACTTAAATAAGCAGTTGCAGACACAGTACGATGAATATAAAAAAGAGAGTAAGCGCGCGAAACATGAACTTAAAAACAAATTAAATGAATACGACAAACAGCTAAAAGAAACTAAAGAAAAAGTAACAGTAGAAATAGAAAAACAAAATCAATTGCAACAGAAATTAACTGATGCGGAAAAGAAAATATTAGAATTAACACAGAAACTTGAATTGATCACTGTTCAACAAAGTAGTGACGTTGAAAAGGACAAACAATTAGAGAAATTGACCGTAGAACTGCAAACCGCAAAACAGTATTCGTTAGAAGCTGTAGCGAATAACGAAACATTAGTTAAGAATCTAAAATCAGACGTAGAAAATAAACTTAAGGATTTAAAACAAAAAGAAGACATGATTAGCAAATTACAGGAAGATATTAAGGTAAGGATATTCCAAATCACTATATATTTTTTTATTAATTGGAGATTTGTTCGTACTAAATATTCATTTATTGTTATTTTAGAGCCAAAAAGCCAAAATAGAGGTAACGGAACGAGAAAAACTTCTGTTACAAAAAGAATTGGCAACTAAGGGTAATGAGATACGCGACAAAAACGACAATAACGCTCTGGGAGTGTTGGGGCAGGGCGATTCTGGACCACAAGTGTAAGTATACAGTTTATATTATCCTTATTATACTAATTTTTTCCTGATCAGAAGTCGTTTATTCCCCTTCCCAATTTCCAAATAGCATAGGAGGTATACCTTTCATCAAAATCGACGCTTGATTGACTTTAGCGTTGTATTTTTCGATTTCAGTTCAGTTGGAAGGCGTCACTCCGAAACTTGTTGACTAGTTGCATGTCAAACTCGTAAATCCTTTTCTCGTCACCATTAACAATGCCGATCTGAATTGACTAGTTCTACCATGTATTCAGCGACACTTATTTATTTATTTTCTAGAACCACAGATGACAAAGAGATGATAGATGGACAAGTGAGCTTCCTGAACTCTGTGATCGTAGATATGCAGCGTAAGAACGAGCAGTTAATGGCGCGAGTGCAGGCGCTAGAAAGTAACACTGTTGCTACTGAACCACCTATTTTGTAAGTTTATGTTTATTTTTCTTTGTACTGGCAACTGTTTGTGACAAATTTGTACTAGGACTCATACAGTTCAGCTCTAACGTTTCAAAGATAAACCGTGTCATATAGATAGATTAAGAATTGGGTCTCTCGTATTCACAGCACATTAATGTCACATGACCAGTTCGGAGTGATTCCTTGCACAAAATAGATGCTTTTAACGTGATCGATGACCAGGTACATGCACGAAAAAGTGTCACGTAGCAACGGTCACGTTATTGCTTGTTTGCTAAGCAACGTTTTCGTTATTGATTGATTGCTAAGCAACAGCGAATGGCGATATGTGGCCCGGGTCCACTGAAGCTGTCACAAGCATAGTTGTTTATTACTATGTCATCAATATTTTGGCGATTGCAGTGACATTCGATACAATTGGATAAAATAAGCTGTTGTCGTGCCCCGCAGTCAATATAAATTCTTCATCAACAATCGCGTCGAATTTTTGTGTGAGAGAAATGCTCATAGCGCACTTTCTCGGTTAACAAAGCAAACAAAAGTCCTAATAAAGTTGGTTACTCCAGTAACGGGCGCAAGACCCGCGCAGTGGCGCCGCGGTTGTTCTGCGACATCTGCGACGTGTTCGACGCGCACGACACGGAGGAGTGCCCGCGCCAGGCGGCCGAGCCCGACGCGCCCGCGCCCGCCGCCCGCCGCGCCGCCCCGCCACCCAGGCCTTACTGCGATATATGTGAAGGTAATAGCTATTCCTATTCTTTTTAATTTTATGTGATAGGGAGCAAATGAACAGGCTGCTCATCTGTTCGTAAGTCATTTTAGTTACCACTCTCCATGGACATCTGTAACACCAGAGGCATATTTGGCTATGAACAAGCGCGAAACCAGGATCATGTTCTGGGAGGGGATCATCACTTTGACCCAACATCGGCCAAGTTTGAGTAGTTTTGCCCATCAACGCAGACCAAATTTATGGCGAACACTTGGCGCCTGGCTATGAAATATTCCATCTTCCTATATGTACCTACCTACCCTGGTTTCAGGTTTCTCTTGACAAACAGACGAACAAAAATGTTAAAATCAGACTTGGTTACGATGTAGACACGAGGCTTTGCAAGGTTCGAGCCAGGAATATATGTATTTGAAAAATAGTGAAAACAAGAAAGTCCTGCTTCAAATTTGATTTTAAAAAATATATTATTATCTTGTTTCGAGTTCATACTTTTCAGAGAAGCATTGATCTAATTTCCAGAAACAGATACTTACATAAAATGTTATTATTGATTAGCTGCCCGCCTCGGTTTCGCATGGGTATTTTTTTCGTACGATTTTATATACAAACCGGGTCCCAACAGAGAAGGTTAGAGCCGGCGGTAGCCAATGTAGGCGGTAGGTAATGGCTAAGGCATCGGTCTCGCAATCGTGAGGTCGCGGGTTCGAATCCTGCTCTATATCCTACCGACCCTGCGACGTGAACCCACTCCTGACACAAGCCTTTGAGCATTGCTGGAGGGATTAACAAGATTACTAGTAATGTGGTACCCAATCGCAAACATTGCTATAGGCCGACCGCTTAACTCGTATATCGCCTGCGCGGTGAGAAGGGAGCGCGGGGTGATGTTAACGGGTGGGTGAGCGGGGTGCGCGGGAAGTTCTCTGTCCCGCGCACCCCGCTCACCCACCCGTTAACATCACCCCGCGCTCCCTTCTCACCGCGCAGGCGATATACGAGTTAAGCGGTCGGCCTATAGTTGTCATTTAATTAAAAAAAAAAAAAACAATAAACGCAACAAAAAAATATTTATGGAATTTGGTGCAGTCGTTATGAAGTCATACGCATACTACATTTCGGCGATTAATTTTTATTTTTATAGATTTACAAATAACATTGATTATCTTTTGTTCCAGTATTTGGCCACGCAACGGAGAACTGTGATGAAGAAGAAACCTTCTAAAATTGCCTATTTGTTGACGGTTTAGTTTTAATGTTACCGTTATTGTTGTTATCGTTTTAGTTGGCTATTATTTATTATTGTTTACCATATTCATGGTATCCGTGTTGTTTTATAGTAATTATATCTTAGGAAAATATTTGTAAATAAGTAACATTGATCTTTTATAATAAGTAAATAATTGCATGATGATATTTTAATCGTAATTAGGTGAAAGGTATTACACTTTTCTTATGCGTTATCTGGCTATAATGCATATTGAGAAATGCTCTATCTATAGCACAAATCGGTCTAACATCACAATCATGATTCTACATTGACTCTATTGCAACCTATTTTTAATTTATAAAATTAATGAACACTCAAGATATTACGGTTTTATAACAATAAAATAAATGGAAATTGAATTATTTTTTTTATTTCTGCAACTACTTTTAACATTCATATTAATCAAGTCAGTCTTTTTCTTAACTTACTTTTAAAGCGGCGGTAGCTTAATGGCTAAGACATCGGTCTCGCAATCGTGAGGTCGTGGGTTCGAATCCTACCCATTATACTACCGACGTGAACCCACTCCTAACACAAGCCTTTGAGCTTAGCTGGAGGGGTTAACAAGATCGCTAGTAATGTGGGACTCAATCCCACATTGCAAGTTATCTTTAAAAAAAAAAAAAAAAACTCTTCTGCCCCTGCCCGTGTGATCGTCTATCATAAAATCTTTGAACTTGATTCATCATTATCGGTCAGGCTGCGCATGTAGCACAGATATACAAACTGGAGCAGTGTAGCCGGGCCCTAAGTCCTCTGTGACCTTTTGCGAGGCGAGCTTGATTAGGTGATCCTTGACCTTGACGTGGCCATGGTGACCACTTTAGTCACTGACCTCTTATAGAGGTGGTGACTTTTGACCTTTATGTAGTGCACATTGAGATCACAAACCTGTCTTAGTTAAAATAACAACAGGAAAGAAACAAATGTATGTATGGGTTGTAATATTATGTATGGTGAGCGATATAAAATTATTATTTGCTCACCATACTTTTGAATAGAACTGTTTACACTGAGATATAATTTAAAATACATTTCAAGGTGGAAATATTTTTCCAACCGATACAACGATATTTCAACAAAGATATTTTTTATCTAACGTTATGTGGTAATAGCGACCAGTACTGAACTGGGTAAAAAGATATAAGTATCTCAATTTGCTTGCAGGATATAATATATATATATTGCATCCCACTGTGAAAAGCCAGCTTAAACAAAGTTAACCATGCCATTGGTTATGTCCAACCAACAACGGTTTATTATGAAACCTAGTTGAATTAAATGGACACATTGGCGCAAAATAAAAGTCAACACGGCGTTTTCTCTGACTATTGGTGATATTATTATCACTACCTAATGTCGATGGAAGTCTATTTTAAATCCTACAAAGTATCAAAATCCAAAAAATATTTCGAAAGTCAATATTACCATGAGTCAAATAGGTGCTTATGATAGTGACAGGCACGACGCGTTACATGTGTGACGTCATCAACTGTTGGTGCATTTTCACGTGCATTTAAAAATGTTAGTTCAAAGCGGATTGCTCGAAAAATTTATGGTTTTAAAATTTTATTTTATTCCCGACAGTTGATGAGCAGCTAGTTTCATAATAAAAATACACATTGCCAGAACCTAGCAATATTAACTACAGGGCGCCCAGATATCTGCAATGAATACAAAGAAAATATTTGCTATATGATTTTATTACTTAAAAATATCACTTATTGATAACTTATCCAAAGCAAAATTAATATTCTATTTAATCCAAGCCTTCCTTCTTTTCTTTTATTGCCTCCTGAAACAAAATGCATATAAACGATAACAAAATAATTTATAGAAGTAGTATAATATACCTGAAATCTACATATAAAAATAAATTGCTGCAAATCTTTTTTTTTGTGCGACTATCCGGCTCACAAAAAAAAAGATTTTTGATAACAATTATTATTCAAGTTTACTGCATCATCAAGTTAAAATAAAGTATCCTGAAAATCTATGACGCCTGCTGTAAGACTTAGGATAGTAGCCGATTTAGGAATATGACAAAATGTTACCTCCACTCAGAATTTCATCTAAATTAGGTGAGTCCCTGTATATTATTAGTTCATTCAAACAAATTACATATTACCATTATATATATATTGTATATAAAAACAAACCTTAAACCTTTCTTCAAACAATGACAGCTCAGATGTAAGATCTGTGATGGCATTCATGAAAGCCTCTTGGGGAGTGTAATCTGAAGTTGTCTGGATGCGAAGCACAAACTTGTGTTCTAAAGGATGAGGCACTTTGTAACCAGCAAATAATACTTTAGGATCCTTGAGTAACTGACTGAAACAGATGAAAACATTTTCATAAATATAAGTATACATGACATGCCTCTGCTTAGGTGGTTGTGCTGATATATTGCTCCCAGACATATATAAACCATTGTGCTCATCACATAAAGGTTTATCCTGGGTGGGGACCGAACCCTCCACTTCTGACTTAGCAGTCAGGATCAATAACTATTAAACAAACAGGCCAGTCAAGTCAGCTAATTAGATGATAATATATGAGTAAGCATGTTTGTTCATAATTAGAAGGAACACTGCTGCATGATGTATCTATGCAAACATAGATGTAAATAACTGCCCGTAGAGCAGCACTGCAATAGTATTTTAAAAAGATACGAAACTACTTACTGCCTGATCATGTTGCCAAGTGTATGGTCCTCTTTGTTTACAGTAAATATAGCAGCGTTAGTCACTTTAGTATCTTCTTCTTTCTGTACTCTGAAAACAAATATTTCGATTCTTTCATTCTGTTCTGTTATGGAGAAAGAAAGGTTAGTTTAGATGCCGAACTTACTTCTTCTCTCCGTCGTATAAAAGGAATGATTCGAATGTTGGCGGTGCATTCATTTTAGTAAATTAATAAGGTATTTTTTGGAATCTATCTAAATTCTGCCCTAAAGTAATAAACAATGCGCAGCAGCGATGCAACGCTAAAAAATGTTTGGGAAATTGACACAAACACAAGTCAAAATATTTGACGTAATAATGATATAAGCTAAATTGACATTAATGACATTTGTTTTGGATTTTAATGACCTGGTCGCTTGGACCTTTTATGCACGTCTTATTTTATTTTAAAAAAACATTGCATTTGCACTCGTAGAGTTCTTCGGTAATTTTACACGATAAAGGCGGAGCTGTAAAAATAGTGACATGTTCGTTTGCCGCCACATTAATGACAGTTACAGTAGGAGCACGCAGAGATGTACTTCAAAACAATAATGAAGCGCGCTTTTGTTTCGAGAATGATCTAGTTTAATTTTTCCTTCTATTACAAATTTCGTCTGACGTTCATAAGCGTAGCATTCTGATAAATTCTACGCGAGTACTTTGACGTCAATTTTTTTTTTTTACACATTAAACTGTTGGTAACCCTTTCAGTATATACAAAATTACTGTGGCAACACTTCAAAACAATAGTTTGGGGTAAAGAGAGAAAAAATGTAAAATAGTAGGGTCATAGAGTATATTTTTATTATAGGGTTTAAGGGTTATAAGGGTATTTTACATGCTCTTTGGTCTCAGGCTAGGACCTGTACTTGAACTGTTACTGAACTGTAATATAACTGGACACATTGGAGCAGTGGCGGACTAAGCCCGTCAGAAGCCTGGGGTGGCAAAGCTGAATGAGGCCCCCCAGCTTTAAAAGAAACGTAGTTTTACAAGCTTTTTATTCAGTTCACATTTGTATGTCTATGTAAGTATGTGTTTATGTTTACTTCGTTAAAATCTGGAAAGTGAAATTTACATATCAACCCATATGATGGCCCACTGCTGGGCACGGGTCTCCCCAGTAGAACCTACTGGTATGTAGATCCTGGGGGTAATTGCCATAATCGCCACGCTTGGCGAGCGGGTTGGCGATCGCAGTAAGGCTTTAAGTACGCAGAGGACGCTGCTGCCCGTCCTCCGGAGTGAAATCCCTTAGTCGCCTTGACGACACCCACGAGAAGAGATGGGGTGGTACTATTCTTAAGCCGGCACCACACGGCAAAGCCGGCCCTTATTCGGTGAATGGCAGATTCTGGAAATGGCAGATTCTTTAAACGGCAGATTCTGGTAATGGCAGGTTCTTGAAATGGCAGATATTGTACAGTCAGGCTGTTTGAAATGTAAATAATCAACAAGTTGCACTAAAACTAATTTAATACGTTTTATCAACCTCTTTACAACCACGTTAATGGGTACTGGCCACTTGAAATACAATTACTTTGTCACATGTCATTGTCAACATTTTCGCTAAATTTGTCTAGTTCGCACTCATTCTGTTTATGTTTAAGTGTTGCAATATGGATTCACCAAGAGCTGGACCCAGTAGTGAGGTATCTTCAATAAAATTAATCAAGAGCCAAAAAGGGAAAGCAGTTATTTTACATGCTGGCTATCGATATAATTTCGTTAAAAAAAACATGTGTGGTACATATAATTATCGTTGCAATAAAAAAAACGAATGCAGTGCCTCTATTACTTTAGACGCTAAAAACAATATTATTAAAGAAGCCACCCACGCCTGCATGCCTAACTTGACACAAAATATTATAGACCAAGTGATGGACGAGTGCAAGAAAGAGGTATGTTCCAACCTTGGTCCAGTTCAAAAAATATTTGAAAATAAGATCAATGATTTTGCCCATAAAATACCTGTGGACAATATACCAACATTTAAAATGAAAAAGGATGCATTATATTTTGCACGTTGCAAATATCTAAAAAGAAGCCGAACTACCTGTACTACATTCAAAGATTTGTTGATACCCGATCACCTTGTTGGAGATTTTTTTGCTTATGATGACGGTGTCGATGACAAAATTATAATATTTTGCACTCCAGAGGCTAAAATAAAAATTAAAACAGTTGATACATTTTATGGAGATGGTACATTTCGAATTGTGCCAAGCCCCTTTTACCAACTCTATTCTTTACATATTGATCTATCTAACGATTGTGATAGTGTTAATTTTGTTCCTGTTTTATATATCCTTTTACCAAACAAAAATCAAGCCACTTACGTACGTATGTTTACAATATTAAAAAATCAATTCCATGTGCTTATAAAATCATATCATTGCGATTATGAAATCTCCACCATCAACGCTGTAAAATTAATATACCCAGGAGTGCATGTAAAAGGCTGCTTTTACCACTACAGTAACGCAGTTTGGAAAATGAGCAGAAAATTAGGACTGAATAGCACTCCAGACGGAATTCACATCACAAAACTCTTTGCAAATTTAGCCCTCTTGCCTAAAATTCTGATACCAGAAGCATTCCTTGGTATCTGCGAGGAGGCACCAAATACAGATGTATTTCTTAATTTTAAAAGTTACTTTATTAAACAGTGGATGGAATTAGTAACGTACGACGTATTTTCCTGCTTTGATCAAACCTTTCGCACAAATAATGCTATTGAAGGCTGGCACCGCCGAATTAATGGTATAATACCTAAAAAGCAAAGTCTATATTTTTTTATTCAATTGTTAAAAAAGGAAGCACGCACTCAAGATCTAAAGTTGAAGAAAAATGATATTTTTAAGAAAGGAAAAAAACGTAATAAAAAAAACCTGGAAAAAGATCACATGATTGAGAAAATTATACAATGTACATTACAAGGTGATATTTCGACAACAGAGTGCTTAAGAAGATTATGTCGTGCAATAAATGTATTTCGCTAACTATTTAACTGGTATTGAAGTTTTTTTCCTGAACCATAAAAATGTAAAAAAAATAGTACCCAAGTACACGAGCAAGGACTATGACTGTACATCTGCCATTTCAAGAATCTGCCATTACCAGAATCTGCCGTTTAAAGAATCTGCCATTTCCAGAATCTGCCATTCACCGAATAAGGGAAAGCCGGCACCACACGGCAAGTGAAATTTAAATTCTACCTAAAATAATTAGGCTAAATAAACATACATATGTACCTACCTACAATATGGAATGGATATGGTGAGGAAAATAAAATACGAATCGCTCGGTAAAAAAAAATAGATAAAATTAATCAAAGATAGTTTTTTTTAAATTTTTGTAGCGTGATAAATGTGTTTTCGTACATTCAATTTACTGAACTCCTCAATAACTTCTGTGAAATCGATTTCTTTTGAAATTTTTCTATCGATTGAAAGCGCGGCTAACTAGTCCCTCTTGACCCATTGTAGATCGAAGATAATTTTTAATGAGTTTAAGTTTCAAAAAACTCCTCTCACATGATGCGACCGAGATGCCAATGGTCAAGAAGTATTGAAGTTTAAGCGATATTTATACAGGGTAACGATTCACTGAAGTCCCATTTTATATAAATTGAAGAATTTCTTGGGCTCTCCATTTGGTAGCAACGTCCATACTCACATCGGTAGCTTTTACATGCCTGCGGTACCTTTAAATTTTTTGGGAAACTTGCTCCTTGTCAAATTCACCTAGGACAAAATCAGAAATGAGTTACCGACATAGCCCACCGGATTAGCAAGCTGAAGTGGCAGTGGGCTGGCCATATTAGCCGAAGAACCGACAATTGTTGGGGTAAACGAGTTCTTGAGTGGAGTCGGCCGCGTCGAGTGTAGGACGCCCTCAGGCCAACTGCAGTGATGATTTACGCAAAACGGCTGGCAGGAGCTGGATGCGAGACGCCGAAGATAGAACTAAGTGGCGTGCAATTGGAGAGGCCTATGTTCAGTAGTGGACTGCAATAGGCTGATGATGATGAATAGGTGTTTATTATGGTGGCTCTGCTGCAGAGTATGACAACTATTCAAATGTTTCACGAAACCCACTTTGTGTAACGCTGGTTTAGGGCATTGTTTATTAAAGATATTGGAAAAAAATCTACCATCGTTTCTAGTTTCCTGTTTCTATCTGTTTAATCTTTATAAACATTCTTACCCATTCCTTTATTTACAATAGTAATGAGAGCAAGTAGGTGCCTACTTATTATGTAAGTACTAGCTGACCCGCGAAACTTAGTCTGCGTAAATTATCCCCGTTTCTGCAACATTTTTCATTGCTGCTCCGCTCCTCCGCTGTTGGTCGTAGCGTGATATTATAGCCTATAGCCTTCCTCGATAAATAGGCTATCCAACAGTAAAATATTTTTCAATTCGGACCAGTAGTTCTTGAGATTATCGTGTACGAAACAAACGCTTTATAGTATTAGTACAAATTAAAACTTTGTATAAAAACACTCAAGTAGTAGTAGTAGGTATTGAATAAAACCACAAATACAGCAGAAAACACCGTTTATTTTATAATTATGAGAGAATTTCAGATTGATAACCTACATACAGAATAATATGACTATAAAACCAATCTAACTTGAATTTTACATGTGTGTCCAGAACCTCACTGTTAAGTTAATTCGTAATACGATAGTTTGTTATTGTAACAATGGTAGGCAATCAGTGTTCCTTTACAAGATTATGAGACAACTTTGTCATAGGGAGTACAACTTTAATATAAATTCTGAAATACTTATATAGGTACAAGAAACATCCGTAGAACAATACTAAACTATTATAACATTTTTTTGGCTAAACTAAATATGAAAAATAACATGATTTAAAATAAATTATAAACTCTAATACAATATTTTATACATAATAATGTTTCACATCATTCAACGCCAAGCAACATCAAAGATCCAGAAAGAATAAAGCACAATTGTGGAAATTTGATAATTACGAACATTTAACTACAAATTGAAGTCTAGCGACTCTACTGATAAACAATATCATTTGTAGAACATTTGGTAGAATACCTGAACGGTGGCCTTGAGGTATTCGTATCATGGTCTCATAATAGGGTACCTTAGGAAACCGGCAGAGTAACTACTTATAACAAAACACCGAGAGAACAAAAGGAAAAGCTGACCCGACAGTGGCGTGTAGATATTTTATATGCTAAAAAAAAAAGAAAAAAATATTTTACGTCAAAACGATTTCTTTTAAATTTCATTTCACGATTTTAGTAGGCACCAAATTCCTCCGAAATGTATATATTTTTTGTTCGTCATGAAATAAAAACTAAAATAAAGTAAATCCTAACAACACATAAATGGATATGAGATTTAGAGATTGCTCCTGTACAGGAAATCTTGGATCCAATATTCCGTGTCCATGATGTCTCTATGGGCGCCGGCAGCAGGGTGCAAAGGGGTGCAATTGCATTTATTTTGGTTTATTGATGGAACATTTTTTTTAATACATCAACAATAACACAATGTCCCACAATTATCGTAATTTTAACGGTTTTTTTTCGCTATAGATAAAGGATGTAGATGCATCTACACTGAATGTTAAAATGTTGCATGAAAATCTTGCACCGAAGTGTTGCACCCCCCTAAAAGAAATCTTGGCGGCTACATATTGTATGCGTTGGCCGGGAGACGTACCTACGTATGAAGTTATCTGTACTCTCGGAGTTTTGTGTATTTCTCTATAAGTATTATTTAGTAGCAATTGCATAAACTTTCACAATAAAAATATTGATATGATAACCACAGAACAGAGAATTGTTTAGAATCAGAAAGGCCATCAAATCACTTTTGCATTGGAACGACTGTTGCCAATGCACACACTTACATTATTGATTATACCTACATCATTCAAAATACATAGAACACATGGTGGCTATTCGTCAAGATTCGAGATCGATTTTAATTTTTATTCGTTTTTTTTCGATTAAATTCGAGTTTCTTACTGTACCTATCACAATACGAGCGACTATGAGCTGCTAAAGTTAATTTCTGTTACGATATTATGAGCGTTGTTCTCATTTTGTGGCGTGCCTGCCCTGTTAACAAGGCCTTTCTAAAGTCTTTTTTTTCTCTATTCTGTGGATAGAAAAGTAAGTAAGAAGTTAAAATGGTTTTCTAGTTTTAAATTAAATTAAGACTACGTTGGTGTATTTCTTAGCGATTTTTAAATAACTATCTTTATTTACCTAGCCTTGCCGGTAGTCCCTTATATTTGGGTACCCATGATATCAAATTTGAATATCTACCAATTTCGAGGAAGAATATCCCCACATGACACTGACGACATACATTGTTGTAGATAAATATGTAATATTAGATATATTAAGTTAAAAGTAAAAATGCAAAACACCGAGCGTACAGAAGGCAAGCTTTACACATACTTCGCTCGGCTACGCATACATAGCTACCGCTCTCGGACACGAAATCTCTGAGCAGCTACGAAACAAATATGTCTAGATTCCGTGTATTTCAGCGATGTCAAAGTGTGCGTTGTTAGAACAAAACAAGTAAGCTTTCTATTTGTACTCTCAGTGTTCTGTGGTAGAAATTTGAGGCGTTATATAGGGTGTTACAAAGTGTAATGGCATCGAACATCAGGTTCTTAAAATTACATTTTATAAATGTTCGTTGTTTCACATTCTTACCAAGCATTTTGATCTGTGAAGTGATTATTTGATTTATTATATATTCAGAACTACTGGTATCAATGACATACAATATCTATTGCTTATATAATGCTGTAATTTATTGTGATACAATTACATAGACAGTCAAGAGTGAAGATAACAAGTTTATTCAAACCTCATTCATATAGAACTCAAATGTTTAATAAGCTTAATAAACAGCACTGCAATCATTTTTGGATTACTTATAACACTTACTAGCTATCGTCTGTTAGGTAATAAAACGCTATGAGAATTGACACATAAGTATATAAACTATACTAATTGTGTACGTACATATACAAAATTAGCAATCCAATCAACAATATGCATACTATTGATTATGAAAATATCTATGTTTTACGATAATATTGAGATTTGTTAGAACGTACGTGCCGGAGACGCGTGGCGGGAACGTGTGACGTCCCGCGCGTCCCGGAAGCGTGCGCGGGACCGGCGCTAGGTGCGCGGTCCCGCGGCCGATATTTGAACACGAGAACATCACTTATATGTACACTAGTAACAGAAGATACAATTGCAATATTACGATTGATATTATTAGAATAATAGAGATTATTAAAAGCTGACTAGAAGTTCGGTTATACCTACTCTAACGATTTATTTTTACAAATTAGGATTGGATACGAAGAGTTTCGCAGCGGTTGCGAGCGGGACGGCCCGCGGCGCGTGCGGAACCCTTCGCGCTCCGCCGTGAGCTGGGAGGGCGACTCACTTGTGCGAAATGTTCCCGGAGTAGGGCGAGCTCCGCCCATCACTACCATTAACGTTAGATTGGTGTCAGGTACGCAGCCTCGCTTCGAGACCAATTATATAATACTTAGACTAGAGATACGATGAGATTAGAAGCGACTAGCTAGTGTCAGCGCGATGTCGGTACAGAGTACGCGGGCGGCGGGAAGACAAGCGACAATTGACTGGCTAGTGGAGAAACGCGGCTGACCTCGATGACGTTACAATGAAGCTACTCAGAGAAAAGGTATCACCTAATTTCTCTACTGATACGAAGGCAACTAGATGAAATCCTACTCTTAGGGATAAAAATCTAATTATGCTATAAATGTTAAAATTAACATTGCTTCATGTTCTTAAATATTCAACTGCAGACTAGAGGCGAGCGGGCGCGAGGCGGGAGGCCCGCGGCCGAGGGTATTAGTGCCGTTGTCCACTCGCGCCGCTCGACACATTAACAATATGCCATTATACCACTACATATTCATTTTTCGTTTAATCATTATAACTTTATTTTCTTATAGGAAATTGCTAATACATGTTGGTGCTTAAATTTTCGAGTGACTCTCTACGACAATTTAATATTACAAACGGAAAATACTGCTCGATAACTATTCTTATATTGCTGAAGACTGTACTTCAAATTTATTAAAAAAGTTATCCTAGCTAAAACGGCTACATTATGTATTACTGTACAACGAAGAGCTTCTTAAAAGGTATCAAATAAATTTTTATATTTCACTCAACTATAAATTTGATCGAAAAGCGCCAAAATTTTTAATGAGTCGTTTATACTATTTATTATTTTGAAAAGTTCAAAGTACTTTTACTGTTTATTAAAAGTTACATTCACAATAACAATTCATTATTATTATAAAGTTAACTAAACAACAACTGCATCTACTATCACACATTCGAAAGTTTTAAACAATTTTACAATTGTAATCGAACTTCATTATTGCTACGGCGACGGCACGCCGGCGCGATATGCTGCTAGTGCGAGCGCGCACGCGCCGTGACACGCCCGCGACACGACACGCGCCGTGACGAGCCCGCGATACGACACGCGCCATGAGTACACCGAACTTGTGTAAGAATTGACTGTTTAGCACCCAAGCTGAGCGGAGAATTGTTACACAGCTCGACTCATCTCCGCTGCAACAGAACGGAGCGGAGTAACGCGGGCGTGCCGAGCGCGTCACGC
The DNA here is from genome assembly GCA_945859575.2 of Herminia tarsipennalis. Classification (NCBI taxonomy): domain Eukaryota; kingdom Metazoa; phylum Arthropoda; class Insecta; order Lepidoptera; family Erebidae; genus Herminia; species Herminia tarsipennalis. The sequence continues at coordinate 18,338,532 of OX243840.2, forward strand.
GCATCGCACGCTACACGACCCCTCGTGCTTACCACGATCGCAAGTACCGACAATCACTTGCGCGAACGCGAAGGTTATTCATCTAAATGGTGAGGTAGAACCTAACGATATCGCACCCAACCCGTACACCCAAATACTGATACACCCAACTACAATAATCTCGTTACTGCCAAATTTGATAATGGGCATACGGGCGCTTCACTCCACCATTCCCTCTAACCTATCAACGTGGTTAAACTATTCACGATTAAACAGAATTATTTGAGGCTTACTGTTTACATGAAAGAGGATATCTGTTGAGAGTTTGTATCACTTTACTTATACATATATACTATATTCACGTACGAAGACTTATATCAACCGTACCGTGATTTAAAAACTTGAGATAAAGATTTTTCACTGGCAAATATTTTTAAATACATTAAAATATAATGATAATGTAGTGAAACCAATAAATATAAAAGTCACTAAATACTGTTATGCGTGTAGATACTAGTTATATAATGTACGTATCGACTAACAATATGTATATTTGATTATTGCGCACTAAATTATAATAAATTTCATTTTGTCGTAAATTAATGATTTGTGTGATCGCTATGAAAATTGATATTAGAGCCAGCGGTTATGGAGTGATCTTACGACCAGTTGTTAACAACGAATATATTCGTGAAACATTCGCAACTATGAATCTCAGAACATGAGTAATTGAATATAGATTGAATGTTACAGACGAACATCTAACAACAAATAAGAAATGTTTATATGTGTTAGTGATGATTCGCACTGTTGTTGATTGTTGTTTACTGCCACACGGGACGCAGGCACCGATATATGCGCGATGATTTTTCTTTGCGTGACGGTCCTAAAACATGTTGAAAACAGTTATAGCTTAACATTATTCCGACAGCAAATCGTCGTTCGGTATTAAAATTACGAACATGGGAAATAAAATAATAGTATGAATCTAAACGAAAATTAAGTTTTTAACAATTTTTACTTTCGCGGTTTTTAATGCCGAACGACAATATGCAATCTTGTATAAAATACTTATTTTAAATTATTACAAATTACTTATGGCTATTTTTATTATAAGCTGTTGTTATTTTTTAAATGCTGTGTCATGCAAATTGTAACTTTTATTATAATTTGATTAACTAGATATTACATCACTATCAAACTTATCTACATCTGAATGTGTATTTTCATAGTGCTGACAATGGACTTAAAATTAATTACTTACTAATTATAAACTATGGTTAAAATTCGGTAGAGACTATTTCTTCTATCGCCTATGACTAAGATTCGTTAAGCTCGGCCACAGAAAATTATTATACAGTGTTCCATGGGTATGCAATGTAATACGCGGAAGAAAAGTACCTAAAATGTTGTAGATAGAATATTTTACTAAAAAAAATTATTTAAGAAGATTTAAAAAAATAATATAAACTATATTCATAGATTTTTATATAATCGCCTGTCTAGACCGGAAATCAAACCTAGTAGATAAATGTGAAAAAAAAACACACCCGTATTTTTACGATTTAGAGCGAAATAGTCAATCAAAACATTTAATTTAAAAAAATGATATAATGATAAAATATACTTCATGATTATTTGAATTATAAAAATATATAAAAAAAACATTTCAATCTTGAATGAGAGGCTGACTTTAAAATTCAACATTCTGTATACAATCTAGGTACCTTTTGAATTTTCATACTGATTGATTTGACTTGACAGTCATCCACTCTATTGTAAGCGTGAAGATATGGAGTCCACGCTACAAATACTTGCTCGAAGTCAAAATATTAGACCTAGATTGACTTTGGAGGGTCTATGTATCACTTTTCAAGAAGTCTGGACATCGTCCAGACGAGAGAGATAGATAAACCATTGACGTCAAATAATTTGAGTTCAAGTAGGTATTCATAGTGTGAACTAGGTTTAGTTAAGTCCGTCTAAAGCATTAGGAATTGTTCTTATTTTCTTCAACAATTAATAATAAACCTACAGTTTTTACACGGGTTCCTAAGTTAAAACGTAACCATAAACTTACCGTTTACTTCAACAACCTATGTAAAACTTTACTTATACTATTCTACCTACCTACTAGTTCTCATTTTATAAACTTTAGATTATAATACCTAAATAGGACTTAATAATAAAAATAAGGGTGCGAAAGAAGGTATAAATGTGAATAAATATTAGTTATACATATACTAATTAAATTAAAAATATATAAGCGAACAGGCAGTTTCAGGATATACAAATCTTTAAAAGGGTTGTAAAAACTCAATATATTAGGTAAATTTATTACTTTAAAAATAATAGGTAGGTATGAAACTTTATAAAAATAATATGAAGTACTAAACTGATATAATTATATTTTAGTTATATCCTGAATTGGCAGCGGTTACTCAACGTACAGCACTTAAACCTAATGGCAAAATATAATTATTGTATTAAATATAAGCACATTAAAATATGCATCACCTAATTATGCAATTGACTCATGCAAATTTCAAACCCCAATCGTTATAAAAAAATATATAGATTTTGTTGCGAATATTGATGAATTTGATTTTAGCGTCATGTGACACATGAATTTATCGAATGAAAAAATCTACGTCGCGATATTAAAAGTCTAACTAGGGATGCGTCTATAAAGTCGAAATTCGCATCAAACCTGCCCCCTTCACACTTTAGAAGAATGTGTTATAGACGTAGCCAGTCGCAATGAGTCCGAGCACGAGCAGGCACAGCATTATCATTATCTTCTTCTGCAGTGGACAAACACAACAAATATTAGTAGCTAGCTATGTTCAGCGAGCGTACGCAGACCGCGGTCCCGCTCAAACGTCACGTGACGTCTTGTTCGAGCGCGCCGGGTCCCGTCCGCTCGCCGCACACTTACAAATTACCTTTGAGCATTTGGCGATCGATGTATGAGTGTGGGCCGCTCATTACAAATAGCTGCAGACGTAGCCGATGATGACGAGACCCAGTATGAGCAGGCACACTAGGATCATGATCTTCTTCTGTAGCGGCGAATGTCGAGTGATGGTGAGCATGCAACAGTACGCTTTAGACATGCCTCGAGTGTGTACTCGGGCGAGTCTCTTCAATCTCTTATTTATTACACATGATTACCAATAAAATAAAACTGTAATAATTCAATAGGCTTCCCTCATTAGAGCAAGGTGGGTGCGTCATTTGCCTTACAATTTAAACTTAAACAATTATTGTTGATAAACAAAAAATATTATAAACAAAAAAAATGGTACTGAATGATTTTAAATAATATTAATATTTGTTGGCCTTTTATAATTATTGAACTGGAATTTTCGACTTTATTGATAACAGCGAAGGTGTCTTTTTTATTATACATACAAATATATAAATACTTAAAAAAATATAAGGAAAAAATAAAAAAAAAATTAAATAATAAATATAAATGTAATTTTCGTAATTATAAACATATTTACAACATGAGTAGTTTTTAAATAACAGAATTAATAAACAACTTTGTAATACGCCGATGTTGTTGGCGCTAAACTACTTAGAATATTTTAACATAACAAATAAACCGTAACTTCTATTAAGGTATCGACATATTAAGTAAATTAATCTTCATTAGTGAAAATGGCATTAAATTATATTCACAGTCTTTTGATTAAATAAATAAGTGCACAAGCTAGGTCGACGTGAAAGTAACAGCTCGTTCTATAACATATTAGCACATTTAACTACACGAATATTTAATCACAGATGTCGTATTTGTGCTATAGTATAACACAAAGTTTATACAATAATTATAATATAATAATATTATATTATACTTCAGAGTAATTTATTTGTTTTTATATATATAATTTGTTGATTCAAAATGCTAGAATTAAATGCAAAGGTACACACAAATAAAATGATAATTGGTAGCCATATTCATTTTCTATAGATCCTGGCATATTTACAGTATAAATAAATGGAACACAAAATTAATTAAATACTTTTTAACTCAACAATCCGAAAAAAGGGTTTGTTTATAAACTGAACACAAAAACAAGTAAAATTAATAAATCAAGAGTAATGGAAAAAAAAATGAGGGAAAATGATATTCCAAATATACAACTCTAAGCTTCCTCAAAATACTAGAATGTACAAATTAAACGTACAATTAAATTAGTCTAGAATACTGATCACTGTATCTTTGATATTGACTGACTTTTTGATTCTAGATACTTGTAGTAATGTCACAAAAGAAATAATTAATAAAACTATTTGTTTTGAATACTTTACGGCAACCGGTCCATTTTGATAATACTTCATAGCAATCAAATAATGTCATTTTTGAAATTACGATATAGAATTCCGAGCAACTGGCTATATTATAGGAAAAGCTAACAATTATTATAATTTATTCATCTATGAACGGCATAAAATAAAATTTAATAAGTAGTTAACAAACCGCATAAAGCTATCGAATATATTATTAATTTTAATATAAAATGTACCAGTGATAATATTATTTAATTACTAAATATTAGGGCAGATAAAAATGCTGTGAGATACTTGTGTACTTCAAAATATAGTGCCCTGTTTAAGAAAATGTGATGCTTTTTTATTACTTAATTTAAGAAGTTAATATTTACATACAGAATAATTACTAAATATGTTCGTATGATATAAGACAGCCTGGCAATACCAGCAAAGCCAATATTAAATAACTTACAAATTCTAAAGCACAATCTATATTATTGCACTTTACACATATTGTCTTCAAACTTCATCTACCAAGATGGTATATGAATTAGTTTAAATTCCTGTTTCATTAAACCTATATACATTTGATAAGTATATTAACAAAAAGGCTGCATTATAATTGTTAGAGTGAAATAGGCAATTTGTAATAGATGGCGCTGCTTGTTATAGTAATATTTTATGCTGTTAAAGCATAAATATTACTCAGAAATTGATATTTTTTTTAAGTTTATTAAATAAAATATAATTGGGTAGATGACTACAATAACAATAAATTATTTTACACTATTCAGGAAATAGCATTTGCAAAAATATTCTGGAAAACAATGTTTATCTACAATTTTACGTTGTCATGAATTTATAAACATTGAAACTACATGATTTGACCACACAAAAGAATGACGTCATTGTTTTGTATTTCATATAAATTAGTACGAGGCGCATCGTTTTGACGTTCCTTAAAAAGATACTGATTTGACTTGACAGTCATCTACCCTATTGTATTAAGAACCAAAATATAGTTAATTTTATAAATTCGCCTAGACATTTTGAATGTAATTATATTTTGTTACAACTGGTAAAACTACTGCAGCTGTTGTTTAATCAAATTGAAGACAAATCTAACATATAATCATAACACAGCCGTTTTGATTATGTAACACTTCTTACAACCATGAATTAGTTGTTGTGACATGAAGAGAACAATAATGTTTGCTTTATAATAACCGCAAGCAATACATTCAGATATATCGTGTTACATTAAAATCAATATACGACGAATATCAATGTCGATTACTTGTGCGTATAAACCACAAACCAACTGAATTCGTACACATTGTCCATGGGCGCCATCTGGCATCGTGACGTCACACGCCGAGTTTCTTCTCACGAAGTTTAAGACAGCACGATCGCGAGCACTATTATTAATATTACCAGCGTAACTGACAGGCATATTATGATGAAGATTTTTTTCTGCAATAATAAAGGAAAAACAAAAAGAAAATAAAGTCGCTGCAATGGATATTGCACATACAAGCATAGTCGACATAAAGAAAAAGAGATACAAGTTCAAAATTAAATAGTCTGATCAGAAAAATGAAAGATCTTTATCGCAATATAAGTTTTCACTTTTATTAATTGGATGTAACCAAACCATTCGATAACCAAAAAATTTAATTATATCCTATATTCAAAATTATGTGCATTTACAATTAATAGGACAAGATAATAGTTTCATAGGAAAGAGGAAGGAAATTACTATTAACGCAATTTTTTTAAACTAGCTAACTTTGTCTGCGTAATTATTTTTTTTTTTTCGTTTTTGCAACATTTCTTATTGCTGCTCTCCTCCTTATTTCTCCACTATTTAATGGATGTTATTATACATATAAACCTTCCTCTTCAATCACTCTATCTATTAAAAAAAACCGCATCAAAATCCGTTGCGTAGTTTTAAAGATTTAAGCATACATAGGGATATAGGGACGGAGAAAGCGACTTTGTTTTATACTATGTAGTGATTTTTATTACAAAATATTTAAAAATGTATCAATTACTGTAGGTACTGTAATTATTAATGTACATGTCAATAATCTAATAGAAGTAATAGTTATTTTTTACAAAGCCTTGTATCCTTTTATATTTGAATGGTTTCACTCGAACGGTTTTAGGTCGTCCCATATCACCCAAATCACTTGTTGTCATAGAAACTCTCGTATTTAAGCAAAATTATAGTACCGCTTAACTGGATCGTTTGTTTCAGTAAGGGTTGGATGCCTTTTTGGAACAGATTTTAACTAAATTGTGTTATTCAAATACCATAATTGCCCGGGGTTTATAGAGTATTCCATATTAATTCATTAAAAATACTCGATTTATCGATGGCTTGTTTACTGTCAACCAGAAGTTACAGAAGTGTAAACTTAAATTGGGAGAACTACAGTCTCAGTATAGTTTTTGTTATATAAGAGAAAATAATAAATATTCAAAAACTATAGATAGGACCCAAAAGGCATGTAACTATCATTACAAACAACAAAAAGCATAAAAATATATATTTTTATAATAATAGTTTGTCCTAATATGATGAAACTAATCTGATGTAATAAAATATAAAGCTTTTATTTTTAAATCTATGAATCTATTTTTAATGGCTTCTCCAATCTATCTCTTGCATACATCCTCTCGGACGGCCTCTTCGCCGAAATTTCAAATTCCTAATCAGACTTAATTCGCGGACATATTTAGGTAAATTAATTTATGCGTGTTTATTATACAACGTGTAACAGAACTATGTGCCTATTGCAAATTAAATACATTATTTTAATTACTATTTATATTTAATTATTATTTCTTCACTAATAAGGCAATAATAGGTCTTAAATACTCTGAAAACAAATGTTCGTCCACAATCTACTGTGCTTTAAAATTTATAATCATTAAAATGATTACTAAAGGAAACAATTTGACGACATGAACTTATGTATGACGTCACTAAGTAATAGTCCACATCAATTTCAACAGTGTTTGTGGCGTTTTGACGTTTCATAAAAACTGGTTTGAGGCACCTGTCCCACCGCCGGCGATGAGCGAAAAGCGATTTTATCTCTCAAGAAAAGTACACGCAGTACAGATGTTTATTGTAGATCCCGTCCGTGTAAACAGTGCTAGTACTCGCCGGCAATGTGAACGGTCAGCGATCAACTAATAATATCTGTATCCCTTTTGTTTACAAGGGATCTACATAACTATATACGTTTCTTGAGCGATAAAATCGCTTCTCGCTTTCTCGCCGTTAGTGGGACAGGTGCCTGACTTTGCAGTTAACTATCCAAATTATATTAAAATGTGAATAAAACAGTCAAGATATTTTAAATCTTGTGTTATTTATCAATTAATTGGACACCTTTCTGTTACACATTGTGGTTTAGGGAATTAGTAATGTGGCGTTGTGGTTCGCCAATTTATTCTTTATCGACTATACTTGAATAATTTATAAATGATAGTGCAATTATAGTTGCATTACAATAGTAACATGCTAGTTAATATGTTTACATTTTACAATTTAATTTGGTTTCATACAGTTTTTGTAAATTATTATTAATACCATTCCCAATTCCAATTTTAATTCTTCGACATATTTGTAATAACATTACAATATGATATGTCGAAAAAATAAAAACAATCACCAAGGCATATCAAGACATTATTTGATAAGGGTTACGTCTATAAATGATTATTATTTAATACTTCAATGTTTTCATCATAAAGAATACAATAATTATAGCCGTTACCAAATAATGTCGAAATAAAATAAAATGGTAGGCATTTAAAGCGTTCTAATTACAATAAACTAGCGCCAAATAACGGCACTGATCAGCCGAAGTATGGCCCACATTGACAGCATCATATTCATTCAACCACCAAAAGCACATTATGCTTAAAACTGTACAATGTCATTACCGTGATATCTAAGATCGGATACTAGCTTCTACCCGTTAAGAAAGGATTTATTCATATTTGATCCCTGAAGGAGATAAGTAGATGTTGAAAGGTTGTCTATAAATGAGCAAAAAGCAATGAGGAATGAAAGTTTATTTTGAAAATCAGTTATGTCTAGCTAACGCTAATAAGGCCGTCAGCATAAACTACCTACGTACTTTAACCCCTATCACATATTTATAAATAGTTCTTCAAATTACTAACCAAAACCAGTTCATTTTCCTTATTGATATGCGTTTGTATGGTATGCTTTGGGCGTACTATAAAGGGATTACGGGTGATGCAAACAACAAGAGAAAATTGTATGTATCCGATCTTATTTCACATATCCATAACCAACTGTATTACACTTAGAAATAAGCGGCGATATTGTGCGATGCAAGTTTATGACGCTACATTATAAATAATATTTAACTATAAATACGTCTTACGAAATTCTTTGTGATTTTTAGGCAATTGTGTACATATTCTAATATGTACACAATTGAATAGATTGGAATTAAATGCAAGTATTTTTCTGGTATACCAGAAAAATACATGTATTTAAATCCAATCTTTTCACCAATTGAAAAGATTGGAATTAAATGCAAGTATTTTTCTGGTATACCAGAAAAATACTTGTATTTAATTCCAATCTTTTCAATTAAATTTCAACTGGTAAATCATCCACCTGGACCCGTAGTGGTGGATGGCGGTCAGTGGGTAACCCTTTGAGAGTGTCCCTGCAGTCTGTCATATGTATTTTATAATTTTGAATTGGTATCTACCCACTCTTGTAACATATCAAAATATTTATAATGGAACGAAATAAACTCTTCAGAACATACCCCATATGGCAAATACAATCACAGATTTGTCTGACGAACGAACTAAGCATGTTAAGTAAAATAAATGCTTTGATATTGACATAAATAAGGAGACAAGGCTACAAATCAAACCAGGGATAAATAATGTCCTAATGTCAGAGTTAAAATATTTATGAAATGACTTTTGCAGTCGCCTTAACAAAATGCAAGACATTACAATTCATGCCATTCTGGATGTTTACTTTAAATGTACAAAAACGAACAAATGAAAAGATGTAATAATATTATAAATACATAATAATATATAGGGTACATAATAGTGTGGTCAGTGTAAATGTTGAGGGTAGTATTTAAAATATCTGAAAAAATACCAATAAATAATTTAGAACCGAACCCCATTAATAGCATTTTTATTGATCACTCTAGCTATTTTTTTTTTTAATAGCCCAACGTTTCTACCGTATTGCAAAAGGTGGTCAACCTACCCGTGACTACGACTAATTCAGTCGAAACGACGGGTATTTAATCTTAAAAAAGTCACGTAGTCTATTGTATAATCTGTTCAAATCGCGAATATTTTATAAACATACATTAGTAATATGATCATTGCTTACTTTTGTATCGAAACTCGCTTGGGATTTTTCGATCATAGGCATTTCTAATGAGTTTTTTACCTCCTCTCATTATTCATAATTATTTTGAGCAAAGAGTTTCATAGCGAACGTTTATCCTATTCTTCATATTTAGTTTAAGCTGTTCTTTGATAAAATAACCGTTTGTAAAAGGTTTGCGACAACCACATTGTATGATTCTTACTTTTTGGTTTTAATAGTAAAAAGTGGACCTATTTTTAAGAGTTTTCGAAAGGAAATATTGGATAAGTGTTTGAAATGAAGATTTATTATTTCTAAGAAAAATGTATTACAGAAAATGATTAAAATGTATTAGAAGGATTCACTAATCCTAATATCATGCGACATGCGTTAATTGAAAAAATAAACTAAGAAAAGTGTTGAAAAGTTTTGTGCGTCTACCTGAAAGCTATAACGATATAAAAAATTGCTTGAATTAATCAAAAATCGAAGTTAAAGTTTAACCCTGCCTCAGTTGAGAACAGTAATTGTTAAATGCGCTTCACCCCATAAATCCAGAAGTACGTAGTAGAAATGTTTTGTTTAGTAAAAGTAGTAGGTTTGAGCCGTAATTTAGTTTATCATGCATTACCTTCCGAGCTTTTATCATGTATTCCTTGGCCTTGCCTATTTCGCTCCGGCCGTAGTCGACGTAGTCGGTAGCTTGCGTCACATGGTACTCGATGCGATCTATCAGCTCGCCCTGCTTGCCTAAGGTGAACGGCGCTGGGAGGGAAGGGACGTGTCGCGGCACACGGCCGATTGGTTCATACGGTTTATACAAATCCCCAAGTAAATATATTGTTACAGGAACCGACCAAAGCGCTGAAGTAAAACGTTAGGACAGGTTAAATATAACCCCAGAGTAATGTTACCACAGTTATCCTATGAAGGTAATTATGTTTACAATAAGCACAAAGGACACGTGTTGTTATTGTATGTATATGACATTCAGTGTTAACCTAGTTATGGCACGATATGTTATAATGTAAGTTTATGACAATCATACTTATGATACACCAAACATTGTTACATAATAACGTGTTAATATATGAATATTTGAACGTGTTAGTTACAGTTATTATATAACAAATATCACCATATACAGAAGGCAAATTACGCACACACCAATTAATTTCACAATAGTGATACATAGATTCAAGTAGGTTATAAGAAGCCCATTTCAACCGTATGTTAGTTGAGCCGTAAACACAACAATCAAAGCAGAGTGTAGATACATGTATGGAAGGTATGACAACACAAACACATGTGTGAACCAATCACCGCATCGACGTTAACATAATGCATGTTTCAACGAATCATTCATAACGAAACAAAATGGTAGAGGTACGTGGGAACGGGACGGACGGTTGGAGAGGGAGAAAGAAAACAAAAATAGATTAGTAAAGAATGAATTCACATTGGAATGATCACTCACCCGTCGAGCTTTGCTCTGATATTTTAGGGCCTTCTTAGTGTCTTGCGTGGCAGTTTGGACATAGTCCACGGCGTGTTCTACATGATATTCAATGCGGTCGATCATCTCTCCCTGTATCCATAACAACCAATTTAGTTTTTCTATCTACAAGGATACTAACTACGAGACTACTTTCTACTTTTTACCATACTTTTGTATGTTGTTTAAATTAGGATTTCCTTCCAACCTCTACTTGGCCAAATTTCGTGGTTTCTCCGATGATATAACGCATTCCGAGGACTTGTCATATTGACCTAATTTATCGCAGTTGTAGTTTATATGTATACTAGCTGACCCGCGCAACTTCGTTTCCGTCATTTGCCCCGGCTTTTGCAACATTTTTCATTGATGCTCCGATCCTATTGGTCGTAGCATAATCTTATATACTCACAAATAACGTGGCTTTCTATTGGTAAAATATTTTTCAAAATCGGTTCAGTAGATCAAGAAATCGTCACAAACTTTACCTCTTAATAATATAAGAACAGTCCCATAATATATCTAGGAGCCTAACTCCCCCGTATGTTAAGCAATATATTATCGACTTACCGAAGGACTCTCCATAAATATCTTCTACCCTTTATAGCTTCTATATACACTACCTCGCCGAGCAGGTGTGCCTCCTAGCATTATGTAATTGTGATAGCACTTCAATGAAAGATTGTGGATTCGCCATTTCATTGTATGGCCGGTCGTGAATACGGCATTTCATTGAATGGCCGATCGCAAATACGATACGGCCGCCGAATTTTCGTGAAGAAGTAGTTTAACAGTCTAACGGCCAGTCTCAATAATCTAACTATCGCTGGATTTGGCTACTAGAGGTAGAATTTTGACATATTTTGTATGTAGCTTATGTCAAATATATAGTAGCCAAATCCATCGATAGTTAGATTATTGAGACCGGTCGTAAATCAGTCAAGATCCTTGTATACCTGACCGCAGATTGGAATAAATTTTGATAATAGTTCCTCTAAAATAAATTAAGTATTGTTGTGTGGTGACCTGGCTCTCGACAAGCATCGCCATGTCCATGAACATGTCGTGGAGCTCCCGGATCGACGTCTCCAGCTTTATGATGTCGGCGTGCCGCGCCTCGATGTCTGCAAGCGTCTGCTTCGCCTGCTGGGTCTCCATTATAATCTGAAATAGTCATTGCAAAAAGTTATAAATACTGTTCACTATTCGAATATTGGCATAATAAATGTCCTTAGAGGAAAACTCAATACTAAACTATACTATGTTATTGGACTAACGAAGTAACATTTTAGATTCCTGTACGCAATTTTTTTGGAGTCACTGACCTCTATAGTACTAGTATGCTGGACAAGCTATCGCCGACAACAACAAGACTTCAATTTGATTTTGACATTTGGATAATCATTTGACAAAATCAAATGGAAGTCCATACTTGTGTTACAAGGATAATTTGGATTCCTGTACGCAAATTCTTTGGAGTCACTGACCTCTATAGTACTAGTACGCTGGACAAGCTATCGCCGACAACAACAAGACTTCAATTTGATTTTGACATTTGGATGATCATTCGACAAAATCAAATGGAAGTCCATGCTTATGTAACAAGGATAATTTGGATTCCTGTACGCAAATTCTTTGGAGTCACTGACCTCTATAGTACTAGTACGCTGGACAAGCTATCGCCGACAACAACAAGATTTCAATTTGATTTTGACATTTGGATGATCATTTGACAAAATCAAATGGAAGTCCATGCTTATGTAACAAGGATAATTTGGATTCCTGTACGCAAATTCTTTGGAGTCACTGACCTCTATAGTACTAGTACGCTGGACAAGCTATCACCGACAACAACAAGACTTTAATTTGATTTTGACATTTGGATGGTCATTTGACAAAATCAAATGGAAGCCCATGCTTGTGTAACAAGGATAATTTGGATTCCTGTACGCAAATTCTTTGGAGTCACTGACCTCTATAGTACTAGTACGCTGGACAAGCTATCGCCGACAACAACAAGACTTCCATTTGATTTTGACATTTGGATGGTAATTTGACAAAATCAAATGAAAGTCCATGCTTGTGTAACAAGGATAATTTGGATTCCTGTACGAAAATTCTTTGGAGTCACTGACCTCTATAGTACTAGTACGCTGGACAACCTATCGCCGACAACAAGCCTTCAATTTGATTTTGATATTTGGATAGGCATTTGACAAAATCAAATGGAAGTCTATGCTTGTGTAACAAGGATAATTTGGATTCCTGTACGCAAATTCTTTGGAGTCACTGACCTCTATAGTACTAGTACGCTGGACAAGCTATCGCCGACAACAAGACTTCAATTTGATTTTGATATTTGGATAGGCATTTGACAAAATCAAATGGAAGTCTATGCTTGTGTAACAAGGATAATTTGGATTCCTGTACGCAAATTCTTTGGAGTCACTGACCTCTATAATACTAGTACGCTGGACAAGCTATCGCCGACAACAAGACTTCAATTTGATTTTGATATTTGGATAGGCATTTGACAAAATCAAATGGAAGTCTATGCTTGTGTAACAAGGATAATTTGGATTCCTGTACGCAAATTCTTTGGAGTCACTGACCTCTATAGTACTAGTACGCTGGACAAGCTATCGCCGACAACAAGACTTCAATTTGATTTTGATATTTGGATAGGCATTTGACAAAATCAAATGGAAGTCTATGCTTGTGTAACAAGGATAATTTGGATTCCTGTACGCAAATTCTTTGGAGTCACTGACCTCTATAGTACTAGTACGCTGGACAAGCTATCGCCGACAACAAGACTTCAATTTGATTTTGATATTTGGATAGGCATTTGACAAAATCAAATGGAAGTCTATGCTTGTGTAACAAGGATAATTTGGATTCCTGTACGCAAATTCTTTGGAGTCACTGACCTCTATAATACTAGTACGCTGGACAAGCTATCGCCGACAACAAGACTTCAATTTGATTTTGATATTTGGATAGGCATTTGACAAAATCAAATGGAAGTCTATGCTTGTGTAACAAGGATAATTTGGATTCCTGTACGCAAATTCTTTGGAGTCACTGACCTCTATAGTACTAGTACGCTGGACAAGCTATCGCCGACAACAACAAGACTTCAATTTGGATGGTCATTTGACAAAATCAAATGGAAGTCCATACTTGTGAAACAAGGATAACAATAACGGCCATTTGTTATAAGTGTCAAAAAAGTTCACTGGACAGTCATTCGATTCTGCATTTGAATAGAAATGACAGAAATACTGAGCATGACTCTAAGATAAGTATCGTTTGAGTATTTGAGGTACAAGTCAGCCATATTTGAAACATATTTGCAGTAAGCAGAAATGAAAATCAATGTATACCACCAGGCCAACATGAATAAAAGATTACTTTATACATACATCATTGTATTGATTTTTTTAAAAATTCAACTGCAGTGCATGATATCGATTGTTTAATTACTGTTTGCAAGGCTGCATTATATAGTCCATATTGCAGCGGTTTTTAATTGGACGCTTGTCGACGTAAAATATTTCATTGAAAAATTTATTCATTGAAGCATAAGTGATTTCAAGTTTTCCGAATTGGTGAACATTTTTAATGTACTTAATTAAAAGTTAATATTTTATGCAAGTGTATGAATGCTGTTATCCGCGGCTCGCGTGAATGTTGGTTATCGTGATAAAATGTAGCCCATATCCTTTTCGAAATAAGCTAATTCTATAACAAATTTCATCAAGACCGGGCTATTAATGAGACACAAAGCGATCTAGCAGCGCTAGTAAAACAAGTAAATAACAGTTTTTACGATGTTTATTAGAATTTTGGTTGAAATAAGCAATTAATTCTGTTTTGGCACTGTAAACCATCTTACAACATGGGCATGGAAAACATTGTCCGCGTTACCAAGCAGTGGTCATTTAATAAGTTGCCTGAAGAGCTTAAATGTATGGTCTACACAAGTTCATTCAAATTTAAACTTAAAGAGTATCTGCTGAATAGATGTCTGTATGACGTACGAGAATTGTAATTTGTTAGTTAATTTTATATTTTCCTATTATTTCATGTCAATTATTATTCTTATTTTATAATTTTGTAATATTCAAATACAATGTAATTTGTTAATGAATAAATGACTATGACTATGGTTAAGTTAGATTCTCT
Source organism: Herminia tarsipennalis (assembly GCA_945859575.2). Taxonomy (NCBI): domain Eukaryota; kingdom Metazoa; phylum Arthropoda; class Insecta; order Lepidoptera; family Erebidae; genus Herminia; species Herminia tarsipennalis. The sequence continues at coordinate 18,353,876 of OX243840.2, forward strand.
GATTGACTTTTGTGTAGATACCCCCCGTTTATTTTTCCTTATTTCCAGGGATATAGAAAAATCCAGGTATACCTACAGCATATTTCGGTTAATTAAATTCACATGAACTGTGTCAGTAGTGGCAGTTTTTATGGCATTGTTTACTCTTTTATTGATGAATAGAAAGCTGATAGAACTCCCATTACGCTAGTGAATTCAGATAATTGATTTAAGTGGTTGACAATAGGCAACCTATTGAGCAATTTGAGATAGCGAGTGACGATCTAAGTAGATATCTATAAGAGGAATAAGAATCTGGTCACAATGCCGGTTATAATACAAAATTGAGACTGATGTAACAAAGGCCCCTAAAGCCCAATACTATGGCACTATTATTTGTAAGTATTAGTAGGTAAGGGGATAATGTTGTATCACATATAAGCCAAGACTTTTTAATGTATGTAGACTGAACGAAGAGAATGCTGACAATAACTATAACAGTCATTTATATTTTATTTAAATTTTTTAATTTAGAAAAAAAAGGTAAGTCGTTGTTTTTGTGTGACTTTTAAGCAAGTACTAAGGTAATTTACTAAAACATAAGCAAGTTGCTCATACAATGGCTGGCTATAGGATGGAGAAATTGTACAGTAATGCAATTTCGAAATACAATACTTTGATTATCTTTAGTTTCAACATTTTCGGATGTCTGTATAATTAGTTCTCCGTTTTCATCAGTTGTTATACAGCAAGAATTAGAATTTACCGCTCTAGCGTCTTTGTACATATTTTAAATGCAAGTCTTTGTTCTTTTGGAATGAATAGAGTAGATATTTAAGTTCTAGATGTCACAATGTATGTAAGAAAGAAAACTCGTATGATACTGACCCCTTGCGTGAACACTGCAGAGTTTCCTTGTTCAAGCATCTCTTCCAGCTCATCGTCGGTGGTGGCGCGGCCCGTGATCTCTAACTGCCGCTGTATCCTGCTCTTGCACCGGTCCCGGTAATCCGTCTGCGTGCGGTTGTACTCCGTCATCACTTCAACGAACTTGCGTGACAGAGTCGAGTGCTGTGTCTTTCTTATCCTCAGATCCGCAGATGATTTATTCGAGTGCTCCTCCTGCTCGATATTCTGCTCTATGTCTGTGAATTTTTAATAAATCTTGATGTATATTTTGAAACAAACAATCATACGGTCCGACTACTTAATAAAGGTACTTAAAGATGGTAATTAAAGATGGGCCTTAAGCATTCCGTTGCTATCTTCTACATATGTACGAGTATATATGTTTAAGATTCCTTTTTTAGTCGATAATATATATATGTAACATAGATTTGTGATACATTAACAATCTAAGTATAACTCCTTCGCCTAGGGTAAATGCTTATGTTAGGTTTAAAATAGAAATTCACGGTAGTTTGATTGGCCGGGTTTTTACCGCTTTCAATTACAAATCTCAGGTTAAACGGCGAGCGAAGGAGAGTATTACTATTCTAATAATTTCTGGTTTTGATCTACTTCTATATTAAAAATGTGGTTAATCACCCTAAGATTGATTTTCCCTTGCGATTATATTCTATTTTAATATACATTTAACAGGTTTAATATTAATTGCAGTTAGTATAGTTTGCTTTGTTGTTTTTTCAGAACTGGTATACCACTTTCTTGGCCGACTCTACATTATGAACCTTCGATGATTCGATTATTCAAAAGTTTGATAAAATAGGTAATTTTACAACAATGGCGTCATGAGTCGTAGTTTCATAGATTATGATGCCTCATAAAAAGGGAACTGATTTCAAGCAAGTCACATGCCGTGATGATAAATGAGTGGAGGAGGCTTACGTCAACAAACTGTCCGCGAATGACTAAGCCTTAATGTAATCAATTACCAACAAAAGCAGAGACTACTTGAATATAATAATTCAATATTCGCTTTAACTAAGACCGGTGATTCTAGATTAATTTTCCTAGAATATGATATCATAGAATTACGTAGACAATTTACCGAGTTTTGGTTGTACTATTTATCAAAAAATTGTAAGTATGATTAATGATTATAGTTAAAGTACCTATTGAGCCAGAAGCAGTGTAAAGAATAACTAAGGGTAGGGTACTACACTTTTTTTTTAGTAACTAATTGAAAAACAGGTACGTATATTGTACGTTATATTACTTATGCCGCACGTCAACTCTGACATGTTTGTTCGGTACCTATGCTACACTATTCATCATTCCACACAATAAATGTATATATATTTTAATATAAAACCATGGAGCTACGTCCATACAATGTGATATTAGCCACTTGAGAATAATAAAATACTAAAGTACGGGGGTTATTACTTAGACAGTTAACACAAAATAAGGAGAGTACAGAAGGAATGCTCATGTATGTACCGCAACTTTGATACCTACACTCAAACGCGCGCATAAAACAAGCATCGCGCGTGAGAGTGGCACTCGCTCTGTCTCTGGTCCGTCTTGTTCCGATTCTCCGCGTCTGTGACGATATCTATGTGTGCGTGCGTCAAGAGCGTTTTGTATGAAGCTTCCGTTCTGTACAGTTACCGACAATTTTCAAAACTTTTCTCTAACAAAGTGTAACTCTAACGTACTCTAACATAGTAGACTGAAGTAACTACTTCCCAACAGTTTGACTGTACGCTTGTTTGTCACAAAATTTCATAATTGTGTTTTAGCTTTGGTCTTACCTAGTCTTTTGTCGTTGACTCTATTTAAACTTTTGACCGCCCCGTTCTGATTTATACGACAAATGTTCACGTTAGTCGAAAAAGTATTCATGTTTAGGTTACGAATTACGATGGTGCTGGCGTTGTATATGGACCTCAAGAGTCCAAATAAAAAACATTTATTTCGTACTCGTGGCGACTACGGTCGTATTTATATGCCTGAAAACCAATGATCGTTTGTTGTGTTTTTTGTTGTATAAATAAGACCGGGCGGACAAATGGTAATACTAGAATACAGCAAATTTCTATAAACATAGTCAATTTATACTATACATTTTCTTTCTTTGTTTTTAGTCTAGTAAACATAAGTTAAGATATCATTTTCACTTACGTTTTAACTTTCCTCTGACTTTGTTGGCAGTTTTCTTCACGTCAGCCATGAGATCTTCTAGTTCATGCTTTGTCTCTGTAAAATAAAACATGTTAGGATTAAAATTATGTTCCAGTAAAATCCTGTACTTCAATGTTAAATCTGTAATATGTCTACCCGATTACTATACTAATAGGGTATTTGACTGAAGTCAAATCAGCCTCTTTTCAAGGACATCACAAACAATCAGTTTCGTACAAATTTGTATGAAATGCTACCATATGAACTCACGATTTCAATGATCAAATCATTTACTTTTAATGTTTCTTTTTATGATTAAAAAAATTTTAAACACGCTAAATTATAGATGAAAATATTTTTTCAGACCATCATTGACATATTTTTACATGTTTACTATAAAATATTTTATTTTGATAGTAGTCAAATACCCAATTATGATATAATTGGGTTGTATACCATAGGTCTATTATGTAACTGTAAAAATTAATTAAATAAAATTAAAAGTTATGACTCATAAGACTCAAAGGTTTAGGCAGAGCGTTAATGAGTGAATGATCACTTATTAACGCTCTGCCTAAACCTTTTGACCCAGAAAATGTTTTTATTATTAGTATGTTAGTTAGTATTAATTTTGCAGAGAGGCAAGTAAGGATTTCAGGAAATTCCGAGCTATAGACGTCTAGAGAATGAAAAAATAAATGCTAGGGATGACAGGGGTATAAGACAGTCAAGACACATTATCCGCTTTTGAATTTGAACGGTAAGTGTTAATTTTAATATCATTATCCACGTTCAGTAAAAGCGGCGGTAGCCTAATGGCTAAAGCATCGGTCTCGCAATCGTGAGGTCGGGGCTTCGAATCCTACCCATTATACTACCGACGTGAACCCACTCCTAACACAAGCCTTTGAGCTTAGCTGGAGGGGTTAACAAGATTGCTAGTAATGTGGGACTCAATCCCTTATTATACTTAAAAAAAAAAAAAAACAAAGTCAAAGTACTTATTTTGTTCACTTATGATGCAACGCTTATGAACATCAGACAAAATTTGTAAAAGAAAAGTAGAAAAGTACAGCTGAAAAAAAAGACTTGGCAAAATAAAGTCATGACCACTTTTTTAAAATGCCAATTATTACAATATATTTATATATGTCGTGGTCGGATCGTACAATTTGACATTTCGTAATGTGGCCAACCATATCATTAAATGGTGGTAATTCATTAAATTCCCAACTAAAACTGACCATGTCGTTAAGACGTCAACGTTTAAGGATTTGTTCATCGACGTTTGGCCATATCGTTAATGTAGGGTGTTCATCACATTAATCACATTAATATTATAAAGGCGAAAGTTTGTGAGTATGTGAGTGTGTATGTTTGTTACTTCTTCACGTATAAACGGCTGGAGCGACTTTAATAAAATTTGGTATGGAGTTAGCTCACACCCTGGATTAACATATAGGCTAATAAAACGCGGGTAACACCGCGGGGCACAGCTAGTAATATATAAAGATTAATAAAAAATCTCAATATTGAAGAAAAATATCTTATGAGTACAATAATCAATTTTCTCAACTCTACGCAAACTCGAGTTCTGACTGACTTTAAGCTCGTCATTATATCACGTTTACTGGATGAAGTAAGTGGCGTAAACGATGTGATGTGATGATGGTGGTGATATTGGTGATGGTGGTCGTAATGGCGGTAGTGATGGTAATGGTTATGCCAAGTAAGGTGCTGCAACCATTACACCATGAAATGCATAGGTTACGGTAGCTGCCACCATGCAGGCAGGCCATACGCTTACATTTACCGTAACTTTTTATAAAAAAAGACAACCTGTACGCCAACATTAATTGTATCGGACATTATATTGAATTTAAACTATATCGGACTGAAAATTTGAAGTGCGTGGGTGCGCTAATTGAATGCTCAATAATCGAATTCTCTAAAACGAACCTGTTTTATGTATGTATTCTGTATGTTGAATATACAAATAAAAACCTTAATACAATTGTTATCGTTATTAGCAGTGAATTTGTATGCGTAAGCGATTTTCAAATCCAAAGCAACGGAAAAACCAAAATCAGAAGTAATATTTCGTGAGCCCAAAAGTTACTATTCAGCTATAAGAGGTAACATAAAAAATTACTTCTCCCTTTATTCACATTAAATTAATTAACGTACTTTTAACTACACTAAATCCAAAATGTAAAATCGCTTGGCAACAATTCGATCTTTAATACTTTTGTTAATGGTTGCTGAGCGACGTTATTATTAATTAGTTTAATAACAACGTTTCACGTTCATTTGGCTTTAGCATAGCGAAAGATTTGTCAAAATTGCATGAAAAACAAAAATTCGAGATTTGACACAGACTTAAAATGTCGTTATTAACGTGTTATGAATAAGGATGTTCAGCTTTTTAAACTACTCATCAATACTATTAAATAAATGTGAATGTAAGTTTGTTTGTTACGCTTTCACGCGAAAACTACTTAACCGATCAACATGAAACTTTGTACACATATTCTTGGAGGTATTAGATGTAACATAGGATTATAAAAAAAAAGGGGAAATTTACGCAGACGAAGTTGCGCGGGACAGCTAGTATTTATATAATCTAGCTACAAATAAGGCACGTGTTGCTATGTAGCAAAGTTATTCTTATCCAACACAATAGATAAAAGGTCACTTGAGCAGAGAACGGTGACCTTTAACTTAATTTATGATATATTGGCGTATTTATATAACAGATTTTATTAACGGCACAACGGCTTTCTTCGTTTAATTCCAGGTGCCTGACAGCCAGACTGAGCAAGTTGGTAAACCTTACAGAAGCCCGTTGTGTAAGAAGTAGTGAGCAATTTGAACGAGTTTCTAAACCAATGGCAGGGACCAGCAAAAGTTGAAGCTCAAATTTATAAATTTTTAAAACTATAACCTCCAGGCATGATCGGTTTCTTTGTTAACGTTGTTTGAAACTGTTCATTGAATTATCTACAACTAAAACAATTATATCTGATCGAATTTAAAACTTTAAAGCTAATTGCTTGAAGTATCGGAATTGAGGTAAGAAAATCAAAACCTATGTTATCATAATGTTCCATAGGTGGCCAGTTCTTCCAAGTATCGGTTTTCTTCTGGAGGTAAACCTTGAATAAGCTACGACAACATCGCGTAATAGGGCGCTTAGTGGAGCAATACAATTAGCAGTATAATAACACGTACGCTGGCGAGAGAATCTACAACATGTTAAAATATACATTGATGAAATTGCCAATAGCGCAATGCGTAATTTGACTATTGGCAAATTTTCAATAGAAAATCCCGTTTAATTTTGTATTAATAGTTATACAAAAGATTGTAAAAAAATACTATCGACTCCTAATCAAAAGAAATACGTTGGTAAGTTGATTTAATCGTTTTCCATAATATCAAATAATACTACATTGATTCGGTGCAAGTCTCGGCATGTGATTTCCAGCTCCATATTTTATAGTTCGCAACATCTCAGTGAGAGTATCGGGAACGATTTCCCCTAGCATCACCGTAACGACTTTTCCTGTGTATCACGTCCCGGAAATTGCACTTCCTGACACGACGTAGCGATTGAATATTTACCGAAACAGTATGTAATCGATTACTGGTAAAACAATAGGTTCGCAAAGCCGATGATTTTGCACGCTTTCAATGTATGCCAACAGTTCTTTCGGGCTTTGGATTTAGTGCAACTAGCGATCAATTTGCATAAACTATTTCGTGTGCATACGCAAACGCTCGAATACACAGTCCACTGCGATAGAATAACTGAATATTGTTACATTTCAATTTGAAGAGTGAGCTTCAGCCGTAGCAGAATAAACATATGGCGTAAAGCGTAATGTACAAATTGTCGCGTGTGTAAAGCACTTTCTCGGCATTGTTGTTTCGAAGCGCAATCCCTTGTGGGGTATTATCACCTACCGGTGCCTAGTGTTATATTCTAAAACTTAACACCCGGGCTCAGATCCCTTTCAAGCCTGAAATTCGGGTCATTTCGGCGGCGCGTTTTAGCACCTTGGTGGATATTAGAAGGCAAGTTTACTATGTTTCGTTTCTAGTGTTACTCGTATTCTGTCTTAAAAGAACTTCATTTAGTCACAAGCACATTTTTATTACATTGCTCATGTAAAATCGTTTTTGTGAAGACTTCCGACTACAGGAAGGATTTTTCTTCTCACATTAACATATAAATAGACACTCTAATTCGCATGCGAATAAACACATTAGAATGAAAATAGTGCAGGTAATAAAACTGAATGTTAATTTAAACACGAACAAAATTTCAGTAAATGAGAAACAGGGAAAACTGAGTCGGAACAACGGCTTCAACCTTGCTGAGTTTGTAGTGTACGTGATTTCACTACGAAATTGGAAATAAACATGCATTTACAGACTAACTCCCTTATTCATAGAGGTTTAAAACACATTTTAACTAGCAAATGTTTTGTGTTGTTTTTATTCCATTTCAAAATCGAATAGAAGAAGACAAAACATTCGCTAGTTAAAATGTGTTTGCAACCTCTCCTAATTTATTATGAGCTAGCTGACCCGCGCAACTTCGTTTGCTTCCCCATCATTGCAACATTTTTCATTGATGCTCCGCGCCTATTGGTCGTAGTGTGATGTTATATAGCCTTCCTCGATAAATGGGCTATCCAACACTAAAATAATTCCTGATGATAATAAGGAACTACTCCTTAGGTTATCGCGTTCAACCAAACAAAAAACTTTTCTGCTCTATAATATTAGTACATCTATAGATAAAGAGGTCAGTTATTATCTATACTAATATTATAAAGCGGAAGAGTCTGTTTGTTTGTTTGATTAAACGCGCTAATCTCAGGAAGTACTGGTCTGATTTGAAAAATTCATTTTTTTTTTTGTAGGGTAGCCCATTTATCGAGGAAGGCTATAGGCTATATAACATCGCGCTACGACTAATAGAAGCGGAGCAGCGACGAGAAATGTTGCAAAAACGGAGAAAATTTACGCATACGAAGTTGCGCGGGACAGCTAGTCGTAAATAAAATGTGATTTCTTTTTGACATACAAAAATTCATACGGACGATATTTCTTGAATTCCTTTTCATTCAGAAAGGCATTTCATTGAAGTAACTAACCTAGGCGATCGTGTAGACAAGACAAAAATGATCTCAAAAGAAAATCCAATTTCTCGATTCTATCATTCATGTTGAATATGATCCTCTCTTTTCTATTGGTTTGGAAATTGTTATATGGATTTCGACGATGCTAATGTTGCAATAATAAGCTTAAGATAACATTTATCGCGGGGTAAAATATTACAATGACATTGAATTAATAAACAATACAGGTTGTAGTCACGTTTTTATATGATTAAGCGATCCATCCGACATGTTGCATCAGACACACCTGCAGCTGCAGTTGATTTATCTTTATAAGACGTTTTATACAATAGAATTTGAAAAAAATCAGAAAACATCTAACCGACTTCAATCAGGGTTATTCGTTGTTTGTCTCCGAAACTCATCATGAGATCTTTATGAAATTTATATGGGACCAGAATAAACCTCTTTCGAACAAAAAAGAACTTTGATATAATATAATGACGGAGTTATGCCCGAACATACATAAAACTGCATCCGAATTGAGAACCTCTTCCTTTTTGAAGACGGTTAATAAAGAAACAAGGTGAACAAACTTGTATACAGAATAAAAATAGGCTGATTTTGCTATAGTTTAAAGTAATAAGTATGGAAGTACGTGCTTCTGGAAACCAGAACGTATGTAAACATTTTGCGAAGGAATAAAGAATAACCATTTATTTCTGTACACAAAAGTAGATAAGCACAAGACAACAAAAAATAGGAAAGGACAAACAGTAAAATGAATTCCTAAGGGGATGAAAGAGGTTGGAAACTTTGTACGCAATTTACACGCGCGTCAATCTGACTAAAGCCACGAAAACCAACCTAGTAATATGTAATATATTTATATTATACCCTGACCATTAATCGCGACCTGTTTGGTTCGTTTTTCGGCCGACAGCTTAATTTTCTTTCAAAGTTTCAGCATAAGAATGTCCGTTATTTTCCTATATTTGAATAATGAACTAAGCATCTTTTTAGGAGCATATTTATTGCATTATTAGCATATTTTTATTTTTTTGTGAATAGACTTTCTGGGAATATTTTAACGCGAGAGTAGATAAAAAAGATTCATGTTGCCGGTACTCGTTCGAAACTAAATAAATGGAGAAACATACCACCCACGGGAATTTTACAAAAATTCTTCTGTCATGGTGTTTGTAGAGACTTTATATGTGCATGTATACATTTATACGTCAAAAACTGCACAGGTTTAATGACGAACATGTAAAATATTGAGTGAGAACTTAGTCGAAAAGCCCATAAAAACTGGAACACTTTTTAAAGGCTTGAATAAAGCTTTAGCGACGTTATTTTTGGACAACCTTTCGAAATAGGGCGAGTCTATTAGGTATTAACTACTTCCATAATGAGTAGACCACTAACCCTATTCATTCTAGGAATCTGTGGACCACTTCGTTTGACATTCAAAAACTTTTAACCATTTTCATCATCACACCTGATATCACCTGATTTTTTAATCCCCGATAAAGGTCTCTGTCGGTCTGTCCTTTGGTCATTACTGTGTATTATTGCATCATTATGCTATTGCAGCGAAGCGCCCAAATTGATAGATGTATTTTGATTACGGTTATTCGTTTTTTTATAATTTTCTTAGCTTTTGTTATACCAATTTAGATATAATTTTTTTTATACTACGAAATGAAGAGACGAACAGGTCGTGAGCCTAATGTTAAGGGCCACGTTAGCCCATAACATTAGTAAGTAAGTCTGCTTTGCCCAGTGGTTCCACTTGCTACAGTGATGTGTTAACATCATTATTCATTAATTGCTTTACAAATTAATAGATATAGAAGTGGTCTGATTACCAAGTTTTTAGTCTACAAATTGGTTCTTTTATTACAATAACGTATAAAACGTTATCGCCAGCTTGTTCGATATTAACGACAGCAACGATGGCTTATTCGAGGCTATTTAGGTCGGGTCAATGGCTAATCGAGGCGTTCGTGGCTATTCGTGACGCCCGCGCTCCTGTTGAGGGACCCTTCGCGTTGTCGACTGAGCACCAATAATGGTGTCGTGTTACACCTCTTTAAATAATATTGCCGCTAGATCGATGTTCGAATGATGTAAAGGTTTACGCCAGGTATAAGCAGCTGAAAATGTGAAACTTAAAACAGTCGGTATCACAGTGGAAGTGTGCTGCTGCTGCTACTACGACTACTGCGGGATCGATTCCCTCACCAATTTCCATGATCCAAAAATTGTTGTAAGGAGTCTGAGTGTACTTTGTGTCATTGTGATTACGACGATTATTGTGAAAATGTCTTAAAAAACTGGGTAGTCTATGCATCGCTGCAGCGAATTTTGGGTTGCGTGTGACAAAGCTTTAATCCAGGACACTCAAATTGCTAACTCAAACCACTGTCACATCATATAGGTAGGTATCATGAAACACCAAAAATGTAACATTTATAAAGAATAGAGTGGAGAATTTTATTTAAATGTGTAATGTGGAACGTAAAATATGAATAGGACAAAGGTAAAGGAAAATATTTGACATGGGGTCGACATCAAGGGAATGAATTCGAGCTAATCTTGCTACAAAATGAACAAAGCTTTTGCTAATCATTCTTTAGCCTGCTTTTTATATACATGTATAGCAAGAACGCGATGAAATGTAAGAAACATTCAAGTGTTTCTGTTTCTTACAGTATGTTTGGCACGAGGCATTAATGAATGTATTCAATTTTAACGAACGTTCAGTTACTTAAATCAATAAAAACCCTCCAATACGTCTCCCGATAATATTGAAAGTGATACAATGTTCCTTTGGATAAAATAAGTAATAATCGAAGTTATTTACAGACATTCATGAATGAAAATATACATCAATAGGTTTTCCACTTCGTTGACAACAACAGGAATAAAATTATTTGAGGATAAAGAAATAAAAAGCAGCTTCATATTGAAAATCCCCATGAATAGCAGACAGACGGACCGCCCCCACGTCTGCGTAAATGCCACCAACTTCGCCCTATCAATTAGTGTGTGGGTTTTCTCTGAGCTAACTTTCAGACCGTCCCACGCCCAGACACTAACACCAATATCGATAAACCATGAGCAATGACGTTCATGGAATAAGATATTTTTAGACAACAAACTTCAAGAGGACACGCGTAGGTTGTTTTTTTTGTAATAATCAATTAATTATAAGCCCAAGAATGAACAGAAAAGCAATATAGAGTACTTAAGATGTATTATTAGCACTTTGCGTTGGCGTCGCGATAATAGCAAGGCTTCTTAGATTTAATAAGCGCTCTAGAAGCAGAGCGATATTATATAATGTTTACAAAATAACATTTTAAGTACATGTTTTCTCGGTACTCTGGATATGCTTACATCTGTTACTTGTAATGGGCTGGCAACTAATCATTGCTTAGTAGCCATTAAGGACTGTTAAATAGAAGTTATGAACTTAGTAACAGACTCTTATTTTGACTAGACTACCAGGTATAATGGTTGTAGAGAAATAATCATAACAGTACACTCACTTTCATCTGATTGCGGTGCTGATAAAATGGCACTGTGCTTCTTCTTCACTTCTTCGACGTTCGCCTGAATCTTGTCTATCATCTCTCGTATCTCTTCCACCTGTAAAAATAAGGTTAACATAATCAAAGTTCAAAGTGCTAAAAAGATTTATACATATTGAAAAAGTTATAATAGTGATTCCAAGGTGATTTCATCCGCATAGATGTTATATAACGTTTGTAACTTTTCATGCGGCTCTAGGGTACAATAAAGCACGTCCAGAATAAATTACGGACATATTTTTCATTTTATTATTTGTAAGGATAAAGGCGAGGATCGTGATAATTCCAATTATCAGCTAAGTTCTTATTCAATTCTAAGGATTATTCCTTAAGACGACATAAGAGTATGTAATTAAACAATGCCAGAGTGATTTGTCACCATATAATATTTAATCTATTTGTAACTAATGACAGTCATTTATATTTAGATCATAAATATGTTTAATTGCGTTGAATCTTAGTATTTATCTTTGTTTTTTTATTTTATGTGAATCCGTCAACCTCATCATGCCATAAACATTCCAATATTTATTTTAGAAAAAATCAATTGCTGTTCGTTAGTCTCGCAAAAACTTGTAAACATTTGAAGAGATTTTAATAATCCTTTTTTATGTTTTGTTCGCCTCAATGCCGGGAGGGTTACAAAGAAGAACATAAGAAATGCCAAAGGAACAGCCGAAAAACCGATAAGAAATTCACGGGTTTAGCTAGTCTATACTAATATTATAAAGAGGTAAAGTTTGTGAGGTTGTAAGGAGTAATCTTTGGAACTATTTAACCCATTTTGTTTTTTTTTTCCAATAGAAAGCCCAGTTATGTGTGAGTGTCACAGGGCAAGGGAAGTGGGCATGGGTCAACTAGTGGACAATAAAATTTAAAAAAATTGTAACTTTCAATTTAAATCAACATTTAAGAAAAACCGGGCAAGAGCCCGTCAGACCATGCTTAGTGTAGTGTTCCGGAGCCGTTGCCGTATAAAAAAATCGATTATAATCGGTATGTTCATGGCACTTTCGCCCTTTTGTTATGAAACGCAGTTTTTCGACTATAGCTAACTCAATGACGGTATATCCGATCATGTCCGAAATGATATTAGTTTAAAGTTTTTGTTAGGCGCTATATTTGTAATTTTTTTTCATATTTTTGGTCGCAAAAGATGAAGGGGGGTGGGACACAATTTATGCAACTTTCTGAGCGACTATATCCAAATATATTCACTTAATCAAAAAAGTTTATTAGAAACCCTAAAATGTTTTTAAAATACCTGTCGAATAATATGCCACACGTTAACGTTTGGTCAAAAAAATATTTTCAGCTTCTGTTACATGTATGGAGTGGCCCCCTAAAATATTTATTTTTATTATTTAACTATCAAACTAAGTAGCGGTTATTACAATATACCTTTTTACCAAATTTCAACAATATTCATTCTGAGACTGTGACATACGGACGGACAGACAGATAGACAGACAGACGAACATGACGAAACTATTAGGGTTCCGTTTTTGCCATTTTGGCTACGGAACCCTAAAAACAACTAAGTGTATTTCAATAGAAGGTAAGCACAAATTTCATCTTCATAATGTTTAGGATAAGACCTGGATAAAACTTGTCAAGATATTTTCAGATTTTCAGTTAATATACGTGAAAAGAAAATTAATATTTTAATTTAGGCTTTAATAATGTCAGATGGCTCATTTATTCTTTAAGCGTCGGCTGACTAGCAATCTTTTAGCACGAAGCTAATTACTCATCAAGTAGGGTGAGTGAGGCATTTTTTCTTTGAATATTGCAGTTCGCCGTTTATCTCTGTATCGGGGCCATGGTAGAGAACGTCTTTAAGTCTAGCCGGGGCGGCGGCGGCCATGGCTGGCATGAAGCCAGCTGATACACCCTGACCTAACCTACTATTCTCTGAATAAATTATGGTTTGTACTGTGAAGTTAAGGAATTTAAATAATTTTGTTTGCTTGTTGTCTCCGTGACAGCGTTATAGATTTTCTTTTAAAGACTGCTCTCTCATTAGGGTACAAGCCCTGTGTCGCAGGGGACTTTACAAACATACAAGTCACGGACACAAAGTACACCCAGACTCGGACAACAATTTGTGGATCCCTCAAAGTGGTGTCCCGTGTGGGAATCGAACCTCTTGCGTAGCAGTCAGACAGACACAGAGGCAGTCATGCAGTAATTATTCACGGGGCAAAGGGAACGGCTTGATATCCTGCTGTTCTCCTGACAGGAGCTAAGACTAGCCAACTGTACAAATCTTCGGAATAAGATACCGGTTTAGATGGTTACAAGATTATACAACACTATTGTTAAGGTAAACTACAAACGTCGGGTTCTACGTTTATTTTATTTACTAGTTGTTCCTTGACTTCACCAGCGTTTATGTTGGATATCGCGATAAAATGATGCCCATGTTCTTCCCTAAGCTTTAAACTACATCAAAACATTTTTATTTTAAGTATTACGTATAATACCCAAAACAAATAAATCTTCGCTCTTAGCATAGAAGTAGGAAATCATTTTTACACTATCTGAAACAGAACAAGGTTTCTTTTCCAACAAAACGTTAGTTTTCGTTTAGAGAAAGAAAACATTTATATACTTAATGTTTTTACGGAGGGTCATGAATCTACGAGTATTATAATTAGCTGCCTTACATTACTTCACGCCTTTTTTGCCTTCATTATGTTAAAATAAAAGGTGAATGAAACGAAAATGATTAAACGCTTAAGAAAAGTGCCACCGATTAATTTTCAACCCGCCCATCCGCGTAAAAAACGAAAGGTAAGTGCGAAACGAAAGAGCTAATTTGATAAGTTTTTCGGAATAATTAGCGCTAATTCGACACACACATGTCTATTATTACGTTTTGTTGTTGTACTGTAGAGCTTTCCCTTAATACTCTAAGATGTATTTAGATACAGTCGGCCATAGAAGTGGTATAGGTACCAGTTTTGACAAAGTTTCCTGTGTAACCGACATGGCCTTAAGGTTGAAGTTAGTAGCTGTGAGAATACAATTGCAAGGGAAAATCAATCTTGTTGTTTTATGACGTGCAAATGAACTTCAACCTAAGGGTGGGTGATAGACCATATTTTTGGCCGACTGTACCTATTATAGTTTTAATGATAGATGGAAAACAAACAGCAGTAAAACAAGTATTGTAATTTTAAAGTCTACTTATCATATTTCTCAATTATCTACACACATAAACATGTATATAACCTAAACTTCCGAAAAAAGACTAAAGGATAATGAAAACCGTGCCAAAATCCGTTGCATGTATAGAGGAAGAAATGATTTTATAAGTAGCTATTTGGAGAAGAGATTAGGCTTATAGGACAACTGGCTAAAGTCCAAGACGGGACAAACGTTTTGTTTAAGCATATTTCGTTAAATATACCTGAGTACTGTACGTTTCTGTACAAAACTGAAAATATGTAAAGTGTAGCAAGTCACCGAGGAAAAGTGTTATCAACGATCATAAAACAATAACCATGAATCATTGTAAGTTTGATTGTTTTTAATAGATGAATCAGATAGAATTGAAAAAAGTGGAACGGAGGAATGGATATTCGTATCGAGTAGTCTTCGTATCATTAGACAGTTAATTCGTCATATCGGCTTTTTAAATAGACGACACATCGATAACTGAAAGTTCAGGGACGGTTATGTGTTTGTGGTTAGTGGTTAAGTCGATAGGAAACGACCGCACTTCGAACGTGCGACACTTCACATTGTGACTCACCAATTAATCAGATTACGGTATCGATATCATCCGAGCACTACTCGATAGCAGGTTTTACGATTAGTCTACGATAGCGTTGTGACGTTTCATAAACTTCGATGCTGTTCTAATGATCGTTGTCTAGACAATGCTAAGTTATGAACCCAATAAATCGATAGATTTTTATGACAATGAGGGAATAGAAACAACGCAAAAATGTTACAAAAGAGTGCCAAAGAAAACAAACAATGCTAAGTAAATATTTCACGCAAAAATGCGTAATTCCCAGTGCTGCGATCGGAGTTTCGACTGGCAGAGCTGGGAACGACGAGAACATTCTTTCACGATATGAAAAGGATAAGAATAATAACAGTTACCAATTTATTATTGTTCTCTTTTCATATCGTTTATTGTTTTCATTTCAATAAGTACGTACAACATACATTTTATTACTCAGCTAATTTGCTTTCTACATGACTTTCTATATAATATAAGGTAACTGTTATATCTACAATCATATTATTATAAAACCTCCTTTTTTTAGTAAACCTAATTTTTAATAAAGGTTCATTGACATAGGAATTAAAATGAGCTTTCATCGGACACTAGAAAAGTTAAATGGCTAACAATGTCACGTCTGACGTCATGATTGTGACGAGTCTTATCAAAATGATATATTCAACAGCATTAATATAATCCGATTCGTTATTTCCTGGCCACCTACTTTCTACTTTCCATTCGATTCGTGAAGTAAAAAGGTCCCCGCCGACAATAAAAACGTGCTCCATTAATTCTGCGGCAGAGTAACTGAAATAGGTGGACGAGATGGAGTTGCAAATGGAACACGACACAAGCTCGAACTTGCTTTTGTATTAGTCGTAGAGGGTACTTACATGTTAGATACACCACTTGACTGGCCTTTTGGTCTAGTGGTTAGTAACCCTGTCTGCTAAGCCGTAGGTCGTGGGTTCGAACCCCTCCCAGGGTAAAACTTTGTGTGATGAGTACGATGGTTTATCTATAATATGTATGTATTTAGAAATATATAAATATGTTTATCAGTTGTCTGGCAACCATAGTACAAGCTCTGCTTAGTTTTAAATCAGATGTCGTTGTGTGTTGTCCTAAGATATTATTAGTATTATTACTTAGCACACGCGTTCATAAACGGTGTTTCCCTCCATAACACAAACTTTATGTTCGGTGTAATTTGGTTACATAGAATGTAATTGCTGCAACTTAAATTCAGTTTCATACAAAAGCGACGCGTAACATGGAAGTTCCAAATATTAAGTTCCGCTCTATTACGTTACGGCACTTTCACAAGCCAATCAATAAATTTTATCTTCCACCGAAGTTCGATGCTTTATTATAAGATAGACCGCGGTTCATGTTTTATCGTTAAACGAAAATCCTTGTCATGCCCTTAACAGATTTTATGATAGGGCAATATCCTGATTCAGGTCAAGTTCTCCTGCTCATAATACTGGAAGTCATTATAAATGCATGTGTTAATGCCTCAATTATGTAATACGCACACACACATCCGTTTGTGGAAGCGTTTATCTAAGTACGTCGACGTTCAACGGCCAACACATTTGCACATCTCTTACACACATAATAACATGTAAATGAATTGCATGATTATGACGAATACCATGCCCAACTTGAATATTTATGACACAGTGTTGTGTGCGGTGTGTTGTGAATTAAATGAAAACGTGTGAAGAATTCGTGCCGCGAATGAAAACTGGGCGACGACTCGTATTTTTATTGTATTTTGTATCAGAGAAGAAAAGTTGGGGAAAGAAAAGAAAATTAGATATCTCCCTAGGGCAGTCTACTGTCTCATTTAGGGACAGCGGCAGTTGAGAAAATAGCATCAACCATTTTGTACAGTATAAGCTACTAATTATCATTTATTTTATTGGCTTCCGTTGCTAGCACTTTGTATATTCCGTTTGAAGATGATCTCATTTATTTAAACGCAAATTTTTCGGATTTTTTTCTTTAAGAATATATTATAACTAAGTAAAAGTAAAGTGCCTATATTTTGTATTATAGTCAGATTATATGGGATAGTTTCTAAGTAAACTATCCAAATAATGTATGGTATAAGGTCATATCGATTCTCACAAATATTTACGATCATACCTACCAGCAGACTGTAGTTTTATGTACACTCGCGATGTGTAGACAGTTGTAAATTTTTATTATCCATTTAGCAGTTCCACTCACTTAGGGGGCAGCGTTTATACTCACGACTTTCAACTTTCGGAAACAACAAAATTGGTACGAAAACGCCGAGCACCCTGTGAGCAAATTGCAGCTACTTTCCTCCGAACTCAAAACACCTAAAGAACCTGCTGAATTGCTGCGTTCCGAAAAAATGTCCTCTCTCCACTTCTCCAATTTGAATAAAATACATTTTACAATTACAGAATTCCTTTATTTTACAAACTACACTCCTACACATTCAGGCTTTCAACGACAGGCTTAGTTCCCACCATTTAGTCTAAGTAGCTGCACACGATAGCATCGATTGCAGTAATGTTTTCACCCTTCGTTGAGTTGAATGTGGGAAATTGTGGGAAACCTGAATGCTCAGTATGTACCACCGCCAATTAGTTGCAGACATGACCTATTAAGCCGAAGTACATACACAATAGTAATTAGAACTTGAACATAATTATAAGTAATGTAGTTTTGTTTTCTGTTTTTAGTTCTCCGACGGACTGGTAATACTTGCATTCCCGAATGAAAAAAAAACAGGTTAATGTTTTTAAAAGGTTAAAATGTTTTTAAAAGACCTGTCGAATAATGTGCTCACACATTGACATTTGCTCAAAAAAAAAAATCTAACTAGCGGCTACTACACGCCACCTTTTTACCACATTTAATCAATATTCATTGTATAGTCTTTGAGTATAATGCCTGTGACAAACTTACGGACGGACATGACGAAATTGTAAGGGTTCCGTTTTTGCCATTTTGGCTACGGAACCCTAAAAACTTGCCTGTTATGTCTAAGGAAAGGTATAAGCGAATCCTGTTATTAATTTCTGAATATTATCAAGCCTTTAGAATCCGCTGTCACAGATTCCAGTTTTGCTCTTATGGAGCGATCTCATTTGTCCTAGACTGGGAATAATAATCTATTCTAGCTATAAACATAATTGTACCATTTTAGTGAATGATTTATGTGTTCAAGAAACGAGCCTGCATTGTTAATATGTACTCAGTTATTCACAGAACATCTCGCTAGATATTTATGCTCCTTATATTACAAATACTTGTTGAGAACTTACGATTGTATTATACGACCCTTGTAGTCGTATGAAATAATAGAGAGGGCTTTTATTTGTGTAATAATGTAGTCCAATAACAGGTCTCTATCAAAGGCCGAATAATATCATAGTACGAATGGACCGCCAACTACTTTGTTTAGCACGATTCGGCAACTTGAGTAACAAGTGAATTGTGTGAAATGTAGATGTAAATGTCTACTCAATCTTTCATTACCTTTATTAAAAGTTCCTGTTGTTAAAGGCTTAAAGTTTCGGCAAAATACTAATTGTTTTATCAAGGGCCTAATATATCATGTTACTCGCTAATTCTAAAGAAATTGTTTAGACAGACCTTCCATTTCTTTTTTTGTTATCCCTTTAATGTATCAAATAAATTACCCGTAATGACATTCTATAACGGTCTATTTTTCAAGTCAACAAGTTTCATATCAGCATGTTTATTTTTGATACGAACGGGAGCATATTTATATAACAAAATACGTGCTTAAAACAAAGTGTATGTTTGATACAAGTTCGCAAATTCATTTTCTAAGTATTACTCAACGTAATCGAAATTCGGTATGACATTTGCTGAGTTATCTTTTGGATTAACCCTGACTTTGTATTAAGCTGGGTTGTAATTGGAGCCGGTTAAAGCAATTAAGGTCAGGATGTGCACAAGGCATATATGTTTAAAGAAAGAGACGTTTTTGGAAGAAATTCAAGTACCTACTTCTAGTCGTTTTACAAGTATCACAGAATCAGTCAGATGAAAGGCGACTAAGAAAATCAGTCAATAGGTTACATCTGTGTAATATAAAACCACAGAGCGATTGTCAATATACGCCTGGCTATTGCCAAAGGTGGACTACAGCAAAACCTTTCCAAACGGATAAGCGATCAATGATGAATTTAGATGGAACCTCGTCGTAGTGACTGTCTGAACAAACTGAACAAAGTGAAAACTTGCGAATTGGTGACAAGAAAAACAAAAAGTTACCTCACGATGTTTACCGTCTACGGGTAAAGCAAAGGATAATTTATGTTAGGCAAGGTTTCCCTGAAAGGTCAGAGGTAGCCCCGGGATCAAATTCAAACATCTACTGCGAAAGGTAACATATTATTACACAAAACTATTACCGCCGAAATTGCTTTTGTTGAATTTGCACGAAATGTAATTAGATGAGATTTGAAATAGTTATATATGATTCGATTACTGGCCTGAATTAGACAATTTAAATGCAATTATATCAATTGCAAAGTTCAATTAGTTTCAGTTGTTTTAACTTAATTGTAATCAAGTGGGTTAAATGGCGGTTTGAATAGTCCAGTAATTTAATCTTTTAATGGTCGTTGTACAGCAGATAAATCTGTTTTAAACATTATATTAAGCGTTCAGACGAACTTTAACATCATTGTAATATTTTTTCTTCAACTTCGTCTTTTGTAAATTTTCCCCGTTTTTGCAACATTTTTCATTGCTGCTCCACTCCTATTGGTCGTAGCGTGATGTTATATAGCCTATAGCCTTCCTCGAAAAATGGGCTATCCAACAGTAAAATATTTTTTCAATTCGGACCAGTATTTCCTGAGATTATCAAACAAACAAACTCTTCAGCTTTATAATATTAGTTTACCGCTAATTTGTTTGCGTTGAAATACTTAATTAAAAAAAGCATTAACTATTTACTTTGCAGATTTTAGAAGTCTAAATATTTTCAAGAGGAAAGATCAGTTATCTAAAGGATCCATCAAAATTATCATTACTCATGTGACACCATAGAGACCAAACAGATGACGTCAGCACGGTAAAACCCAAAATTACTCGGTATTAAAACACGGAAGTTCACCATTACAAGACCTGCAAAGCACGCATTAATCTAGTGCAAACACATAACTGTTTTTGAAAGCTCTAGTAAACAGGCTAATACGAGCACTACAAAAAACACCAACACGCGAAAATGATTCATCCTAAAAACAGCTGAAACGATTTTAATCAAACAAAGCAAATAACTATCCCGATACAACTAATCTGTTGGGACGCTATGTTGACATAGACAGACACATAGATACTCACTAAAATATTTTCTATTTTGACGAAGTATAAAAAAGGTGTTTTAAACTACTTGGTGTAACAAAAACTAGCATAAAATAATACCAAAGGAGGTACCTCAAACTCCTGGTATGCAAATTCAACTGTAGCAGAAACACCCAGTGGACCGCCGAGTTATTACGTTAAACTATAAACATAATTCCATCCGGTTTATCATGAAACCACCAGCTTTTATGTTATAAATTTATTATGATCCAAATGAATACTTAACTAAGAGAATTAGATTAAAATGGACCACAATGTCGGCAAGTATCGAGTCTATTCAACTATTTTATGTACCTTATAGTTAATTAAGGCAAAATAGTTTCAGTATATAAATTAGTAAGTACCTAGTAGAATAAAGTTGTAGGTATTTAATAGGATTGATAATTGTGTTGTTCTTTGTGACAGCTGCTGGAGTTACTTGACAGACATTTAGGGTTCCGTAGCCAAAATGTCGAAAAACGGAACCCTTATAGTTTCGTCATGTCCGTCTGTCTGTCTGTCCGTCCGTATGTCACAGGCATTTTACTCAGAGACTACTCAATGAATATTGATGAAATTTAGTAAAAAAGGTGTCTTCTAGTAGCCGCTACTTAGTTTGATAGCTAAATAATAAAAATAAATATTTTTAGTTTTCGACTAACATCAAGTTTTAAGGTTTCTAATAAACTTTTTTGATTGAGTAAATATTTTTTGGAAATAATCGCTCCGAAAGTTGCAAAAATTGTGTCCCCCCTTAACTTTCGGACCGTGTGCCAATAAAATATGAAAAAAAATACAAAGGTAGCGCTCAATAAATAATTTAAACTAAAATTATTACGGACATGATCGGATATACCGTCATTGAGTTATAGCCGAAAAACTGATTTTCTCAACAAAAGGGCCAAAGTAAGTGCCATGAACCTACACTCTTCTGCTGATGCACTTATTTAAGGCTGCGGAACCCTACACTGAGCATGGTCCGACATGCTTTAAGAGAAAATAAACTTAAATAACTTTATGAGAAAATCATACAAAAAGTAGGGGGTGATGCTATTCATAACCACAATAATTGAAATAAAAATTCATGAAAAACTGCTTCAATATCACAAACCTTATTCGGTATTTTATCAAGCCTATTCTCCAAATGAAATATTTTTTCGCATAAATGAGCCCAATATACGCAAACAACCAAAAAAAGATTTATAATAACCATAGACATAAATATATTTATGAAGGTAGCTTTTCCGAGGCGGGTCATGTTTCTGGGTTCCGGATTAGCGCGGATTATGTAAGCGAGTTTCTACTGCCATTGTTTAACAATGTGCCTGTGCGAATTAAACTCCTGGCAACCCTTACCAAATACTTCAAAGGAACGAGAAAAAGTTTTTTCTACGTGGCAACGTAATAACAACATAAAGTCCTGGTTCCGAAAGTGTAAACAACTTTTATGAGTATGCTTGTAAGTAGGCACTAACTCCGTCGTAACTTTCACAAGTTTCTACACTTTAAAATTCTGGGAGAAACTAAAAGGAGAATTATGGAATTATAATTATATGTACCTACGTATGTATTATTGTCTTACTTTTGTATGAGGAATAAATTAAATATTTATAAACTTTGAATTAGTAAAGACCAAGTGAAGTTTGGAGTTGACAAACCAATTGCTTACTGAAAAAAGACGACGGTTCAGGGTCATTTAAGCCTGTTACCATACATGGTCTAGAAAGCATTGTGTAACTAAAAACATCAAAGTATAAATTTAAAATATTTTCAAAAGTATTCATAATTTTTATACACCGTAGAACGACTACGACCTTAAAAGTATTCTGGCGTTAAGAATTTCGGAGTACATTTTCTTATTTCATATTTTTACAAAGCTTTTTTTTTGTCGATGTCGAAGTTTTAGATTTGTTTTTTATAAATTTTATAAATAAAACGTTACGACAAAAACGTTTCACCAGAAAAGTTTTTGGCCTAAATCTAACATTATAAAGCTGAAGAATTCAGAAATGATAAATCTTTTACTGCTGGATAGCCCATTTAACGAGGAAAGCTATAGGCTATAAAACATTACGCTACGACTAATAGAACCGGAGCAGCAATGAAAAAAGTTGCAAAAACGGGGAAAATTCACGCAGACGAAGTGGTGCCGGTCAGCTAGAAATACATACGCGTCGTTAAATGTTTAATTAAAAACATTGAGTTTATGTCTGTCTGAATTCACCAATAAAGTTTGATCAAAGTAATATTTGGTCTATTAATAAATGTACGATCAATTAATTTGTTCTTAGTCATCTATTACTCCAAT
Organism: Herminia tarsipennalis; assembly: GCA_945859575.2. Lineage (NCBI taxonomy): Eukaryota > Metazoa > Arthropoda > Insecta > Lepidoptera > Erebidae > Herminia > Herminia tarsipennalis. The sequence continues at coordinate 18,377,081 of OX243840.2, forward strand.
ATCGGGGTTCCCTGTTGCTAAGTTATCGCGTCTGACGTCATCTGATTCCTTCAGTCTTAAGGTCGGCGCCGCTTAGTAACAGTTTTACGTGCTCTCTCACTCCCAAAGGAGATCAGATGTCTTAAGAATACACTTATTCGATTAATGATCTGACCTATTCCATGACTATCGTAATTTGGACAGCCCTAAATCTGATTGGCAAAGGTGAATAATTTGATTTTGATATTTCGGCCAATGTGATGTTAAAAGCGATGGCTTATCAGATTGGTTTTATAATGAAATTGATAAGTGTTATTACCGGATGTCCTTTTATCGTGAGAGCATGTAGAGTGCGTCACTAATTGATGGTTACGAACATATGGAATATTTACATACCTTCATGTATATTTACTTTATCATCTTTCTATTTCATTTACAATTTTGTAATGGATTTCTCAGTATAAGTTATATATTATACTCAAACTGCTAGGGATTTTTTTTAAATGAAGTACCTACGGATCTTCTTTTCAGATCATTTAAAGGTGAATTATTACCTGTTAAGCGTAAAATAATTTATTGTTATTGATTGATTTGACATTCAAATACCCAATTACAATTGTGTTGGTACAGTTCCTCATGGCAACATAATAGTTTCTTTTTCTATAGGTATATAAAGCAATGTAGGATTTTGGGACCCACATTACTAGCAATCCTGTTAAACCCCTAGCCTGTGTTAAGAGTGGGTTCACGTCGGTAGTATAATGGGTAGGATTCGAACCTGCGACCTCACGATTGCGAGTCCGATGCCTTAGCCATTGGGCTACCGCCGCTTTAAACGACTAATACTACGATTGAGACGATATTAACATAATATTAAATTATCTAGCGGTAGCAAGAAAAGACTTGTAGTATTTTATAAGTTTATGACTATAATGAACAACACAAAACCACTTAAATCAAACTACAAATGATCAAGACTATATATGTAATTTCTTTAATACTTATCTAAGAAAGAATTGAAACTTAGTACAGTAGATTCTCTGGGGAAGCTCGCACTAATCACCCGAGAGGGTAGCAATTACTTTCATGTTTAACAGCGTAGACTTATTGTGTTCCAGTTAATTGACGGCTCCGTGAGGAATGGCGACCGCAAAATTCGAATAATCGCCGAAATTACATTGCAACAATGCAATGTCGACGTCACGTCTTAGGTTAACCACATCAGACAGTAGAGATATCAGTAAAAAAACCTACTGATTACACAACAAAATGCTGATATCCATATCACCTTTTGTTGATATTGAAAGAAAGAATACATATTTATTTCAACTGATCTTTAAATAAAACTGAATCCCTATTTCCTTTGGTCACGAGATAACTACAGAACGACTTTAAAAAAGAATGAAATCGGTTCATTCTTTTCATTTTTATTTTAGAACTAGACTCTGCCACCCTTTGCTGTGGGTTTTGAAGCCAGGAACACTCACCGGCCATCCCAGAATATTTTGCTAAAGTTTCATCACAATCTGATCAATGGTTTCGGAACGCATAGAGGATATACAGACAAACATTGATTTTTGTGTATGTAGATACTCTGCAGACGGTAAAAAAAAAAGAAAATTACAAAAAAAATTCCGGGGCGGTACGAAGTTTGTCATACTGCGCAAGCCCGTACTAAGGTGTTGATTTTAAACACTCTTTATCTATGATATCGTAATCTTATAAGGAGATTTTTGCAATTTCGGAGGGAGGGGGGGGGGGGTGTTCCAAACTCCGAATCCCTTCCATGGGTACACCCATGAATGTTAAACATGAATCCCTCACGCAGAGGATATGCTTTGCAAAAATATAACGAGGCGCTTTCTTGGACTAATTACTTGTGTAAAACTCTGTGACTCTTGTCTGTATATCAACAAAATCTATGTCTTAACGTTTAGTACATGCCATTGCTTTTTACATAATAGTTTACGAGACTGCTTTCATAGAAACTTAAAAGTCATTGTTTCGAAACGCCAATTGCGGTCGAAATAGCAAACGTTTCAGACAGACAATTGCAATAAAATTCTTCTTGAATACAAGAGTACCTATCTATAAATCGATAAAAATGGAATTTCGTATTCACCGTCCGATCGGCCCAATTAAACAGTTGACTGGGCATTCGGTAACCGTGAAAGTGCGCCTTTTAGATGCTCCCGTATTTTAGGATTTGCTACAATATCGCTAACAGAAAAGGGTTAAATGTAAGTAAATTAAACAAAAGCTTATATACTGTTCATTGCGGAAATTGGTCTAAGCAATTAATGTAAATTGATAAAACAAATAGGTTTAGAGAACAGTACTAAAACGATAATGTTGTTCGAAGGGGCGTCATAAAATAAGTTTATTGACGGTATACGACAATGACTTGTAGGGTTGTCAACACGGAACGGCATTTCATTTTAGTAAAAAGAATGAACTTTGGTCTGCAATAAAATAATTTTAAGTGTAAATACATGGTGTCACAGGTTTGCCTTTCACCGTTTCAAACTCTGTATTGATCTAATATATCGATAATATAGACTATCAGCTAAAGACGAGAATTTACATTCGTAAATTATTTCTATGTTATAATTTTCTGTTTGACCTCAGATAATAATTTTACGTGTTATACATTATATGTTTAGGGCTGGCAGCCCTGGTTAGGTCATGTTATAAACACGCGAGTGATAAAATTGAGCCTTTTTATTTATTGACCCACTACTACACTGACCTGCACATTGTATATGCATGGAAAAACATACTTGCATGTTAATTTGGTTTTTCCGTGATATAAATAGAATGCATAATATAATAAGTTAGTAACGAAAACCAGCCTAGCAACCAGTCACGTATTTATTTACAAAAATACTATACCTGTACCCCATTAGCGATTTTTGATTCAATATTATTCGATTTTGAAATTATTTGATAAAAAAAATTAACATGTTATGTAGAAAGTGACAGATTTTGTTTTGGAAATTTAATGAAATCCTGATAATCAGAATAAGGGAAAGTAAAACGTCTACTTTCGATTATTAATACGTACAATAGAGTAGACCAGACGCACACATTCAAGATTTGGGGGAATAAAAACAAAGACAGAGGCTCCTTATGAAATAAGGAATGAAAGCGAGGGTAGTTATAATTAAATACCGATAACAATAAGCAATATCGTATTAGTATGTAGTAGAACAAACAGAGGCATCGCTTACTCGCACAGCGTACACAACAAAACAATAGAGAGAAACAACCTGAAACTTTTGTTCAACAATGCTGATTGGAAAACTCGGGCAGAATTTACCGTACGCCGGCAAAGCTTGAAAACGGAATCGCTGTTACCTTTTTTCTATGCGAAAATCGATGCAAATATGACGAGAGAAAAGTCACCGCCTCAGATCACAGGCAAAAGAAAAGCACACAAATCCTTATCACACTAGCATATTTAATCCACCTCGCTAGCGTAAAATCCAGAGATAAATCTCGCAGCGAAAAAGGAAATAAGGAATAGGTTTTCTTTCTAGGTTTTATACATACAAGGAGCGTGCTTTTAAAGAAGCCCGTCAAGAGAAATAATCGAGTAAAGTCGAGACAGAAGAAAGTGCTTAAATAGCAGTATAAGTATCAGGCGCTGGGAAAATAAGTCATCACATGTCTAGTTCATTACGTGTTGATTACTAAAGCGGTGGAATAGAAGCGACAAAAAACGCCGTGGCTGTGTATATCTTTCGAATAATGACGTCACGTATGACTCATACGGTTCGGGATTAAGATATACCCACAATATGATAATATCTATAATCTATACTAATATTATAAAGCGGAAGAGTTTGTTTGTTAGATTGTTTGTTTGTTTAAACGCGCTAATCTCAGGATCTACTGGTCCGATTTGAAAAATTCTTTTTTTGTTGGATAGCCCATTTATCGAGAAAGGCTATATGCTATATAACATACGCGCTACGACTAATAGGAGCGGAGAAGCGACGAGAAATGTTTCAAAAACAGGGAGAAATTACGCATACGAAGTTGCGCGGGACAGCTAGTGACTAATATTATATGCCTGTCTTATATGAATTGCGAAAAGATCTTAATATTCCTTTCGTATGGCGTCATGACGACTCGTTTAACGCAGCGTGGGAGGGGATCGTACTAGAGAATTGACCTGCACAAGAGGGCAGGGACCTGTTCGATGCGAGCGGAATAGTATCAATCGATGTAGAAAATAAAGTCGAAGCATGGACTGGGGATATCACTGTGCTTGGTTTGACGGTATTGCCATGAGTTCGTGAACTTCAAATGGTTAACCGATGAACTCCGATGCTGTTTAGGTGGCGCGGCAGGCTCAGGTGGCGTAATTATAGTATTGGAAATGATAGGAAATCCATGTCATGTACACAGAGAACTTAAAAAGGTTATATAAAATTGTACTTTCTAGTCACAACATATTATAGGAAATAAGTAATAGGTAGGAAGGCCATGACATGTACCCGGAGCATAAAAAGATTATATAAAATCGTATTCTAGTCACCTGTCCAACAAAAATCGAATTCATCAAAATAATAGTTCATACGGTACTCGTAATTCACTTCATTTCAACTCAACTAACGCTATGAAGGGCCGTGTCCTCCGAGCAATTTAATAAAAAGCTATACGTAACTAAGTTGGCTCAGGAATTTACGGCACTATTGTAATTAACAAAGCCTTCAGAATATAATGTACCTACTAAATACCTAGTTGTAGAGTAGCAGCCCCGGGTTAATTAAAGGCTATTAGTTGATTACTCATGTTTGCGATGGTACTATTCAACATGTTTAGCTACATAGAGGTGTCTTAAAGTGAAGTAGAATTGGACTGCATTTACATATATCGTATGAAAGAATCTACAAGAAGAACTATGAGGTCGTAGAAGCTTTAAACTTAACCAGGTTCCTTATAAGGTACAAAAATTGTGACGTCACTTACCTCACTAAAGAATTCATCCATAAAGCCTCCTTCGACGGCGACGTTGACATCGTCGGGCCCGACATCGTCATCGTCGCTTTGCGCCTGCATAACAAAAACGAAAATGTTATTAAGACAAAATCAGAATATTACATATACATAAATCAGCCGTGTATTTCCCTAATCAGAATTGCTAACAACATGCAATTCGTGCGGGAATTATATCGAAAACGGTTGCTTCACTACGTTTTTTACATAATTATGACGTTTTGACGTTTAAATACACAAGTAAGTACATCAATTCAGGAAATGATCGCGAAATAGTTGCACATTACTACAGTTGGTAAAGAATAATTAAAGTTACAGAATACAGTACAATAATTATTATTATCTAGTCGGTGCGGTTAACACTTCATATATCTTACTCAACAATACGTGTAGAGTTGATGAGTGTGCTACATGCGACCAAACACTATAACACTAACAATAATAGTTTAAGTTAGAGGCAAAATATTGAACGAACTTCGTCGAAACGTGCTGTTTTATGTGGTTCATAGTAGTAATCAAATTCTCTATAGACTCATACATAATAGAGACATTATGAGTAATAGAGGTGTTTAATACGCTAACTAGGTGCTTTCTTGTCATCCGACCGCCATTAATTTATAATGAGATATACCAGGCGCCACATATGACATTACGATTACATACATCTCTAATTAAGTCGCGTATGAAACGTTGAAATACAAAACCAAAGGAATAATAAATGAACGAGGAGGGTAAAACATGGTAGGTTTAGTGAGTTGTGACGTAAGCAAGGGTCGACATTGGACGGTACACGGAAAGCAAAATAGAATCCACTTAGTTGAGGCGAGCTGGCTATTATTCAATTTACACGGACGTGGACTGTTCGTGTGCCCACAAAGGTTCACCTTTGACTTCGATGCGCGTTGGGATAGTGGAATAGTGCAACAATATCTAAGCACGTTACTGATAACTTTATTGTGGGCCCGTGATGCAGTGCTGGCCATTCAGATCGATCGCAATAAGCAATAATTCCGAGGTTAGATCCAATGTAGACTTATCCACAATAAAGAAGATTTCGCGTGCCAAATTTATAGTCAGAATTAATTAACAAGCCGAGGCTCAATAAAACAAGCAGTTTCGTAAGATCCACTTCATCAGGAGACTGCCAAAAATACAACAAGCTCATTTGAAATGTTAGAAACTTGAATATATTTTTTGTAAAAGTTAATTTTGTGAATTTAAAAAATATATATTAGAATAGGTAACTATTTAGACAAATTATTAAAGAAATATATTCTTAGTATCTTAGACAATTACGGTTTCCCGAAAATAACGTTTCTAAGTCAATGTTTATTATATCCTTTAAATTAGGGATATAAATATAATTAATTGCAATAGGTATACATTACAATCTTAATTATTTAATACGGTTATATCTCCGTACTGTGATTACAATCAATCATTGTAATCACCCACAATAGACAACAAAATGGTTTTTCCGGCGAAAACTTTTGTTTAGACGACGCGACAATAATCATTTTTTCGCCACCTTTTGTATTATGTCAAGTCCACCGTCAGAGCCATGGTTGCTTACAATGCTAAACGATATAGGTCAGTGCGACACGCTGCTGTGACGACGTCCATGCTTCGCTCGTCACAACAATGGCTTCAATTAGGACACCTTATTATCAACGTTTCATTGAAAGCAATATAGATAATCGCTTTAGTAAAGCGCCATATTCTATTATAGCTAATAAAAAGTAAATTGTGATCTAAATATGCTTATGTTAAAAGATCGCGTGTGAGGCCTATAGGTATACAACAAATTGATGGTAATTTCTTATTGGATTTTTTATCGGTAAGGAAAATCAGCACTTTTGTTCCAATTTTGGTTTTTTATTTTCAACTTTTGTTAGTCTCAACTAGTAAAATTTGATAAAGACATTGTCAAGTCTTTGATGGAGACGTACTTCAACACAAAAAATATCGAACGCAATTACAAAAGTATCCATTATAAATACAGGCAACATTTTCATAATACACAAGCTAGTTATAACACCTCGGTCTCGTACAAATCGTAAGATTCCAAAGAAGGAAATGAGTTTTGGTGTTAAGCGGGGGCGGTAACTTGGAAACTTGCTACTTTATTCGTACTTCGTACAATTATACTATAGATGCTTCTATTATGTTGCTTAGAAGCAGGAATAAAGAAAAAACCATTTGTGTAAACTGCTGTTTTCGCGAGACAAAAGCATCCCTTGTATTCCCGGATAAGGTCATCCAATCCGTTCAGTAGTTGGAGTATGATTAATGAATAAACTTTGACACGTATAATATAGCGGGAATACATTTCCGTCAATCTCCATTTCATCACTGGAGTGTTTCCTGTGCCACAATATTTAAAGAGAAACTTTAAATAAATCTATACTAATATTATAAAGCAGAAGAGTTTGTTTGTTTGTTTGTTTGTTTATTTGTTTGTTTGTTTAAACGCACTAATCTCAGGAACTACTGGTCCGATTTTAAAAAAAACTTTTTTTGTTGGATAGCCCATTTATCGAGGAAGGCTATAGGCTATATAACATCACGCTACGACTAATAGGAACGGAGTAGCGACGAGAAATGTTGCAAAAACGGGGTAAATTTACGCATACGAAGTTGCGCGGGACAGCTAGTCATTTATATGTGTAGCATTTTGCATACGAACTTTGACAGATGAGGCGCAGTGTCAACACGTGTACGACCTAACTCGGTGTAATAATTTACTCGGCACAGCGCCTACAAATAATGACAGCTCATACGCACAGGAGCATAAAGAGGATTTGTATTTACGATACAAAACGTAATTGTACACATTTGCTGCGCTCGTTATCCTGATTTAATAGCGTAGGATACGACCAATTGTTTACAATGGTTATGAAGCTTCGTTTCTATCACGGTTTTCTCTCGATTAACGTTTTAAAGCTTATCGCATATTAAGATTTTACCTGTATAATGAAATATGTTTGTTATAATTATGCCTTATTGTTTGATTGCCAAGTGTGGTTAGACAACAGAATCGAATGTTCTATCAATCATCGTAAAACCCCGATACTGCGCTAAAGCTGGCTGTTTTCCAATAATATTAGGTATATATATTACAAAACCTTATCTATACTAATATTATAAAGAGGAAAGATTTGATTGTTTGTTTGTATTGAATAGGCTCCGAAACTACTGGACTGATTTAAAAAATTCTTTCATCGTTGTGAAGCTACACTAACCCCGGTTGACATAGGCTATTTTTTATCCCTGTATTCCCACGGGAACGGGAACTACGCGGGTGAAACCGCGAGGCGTCCCCTAGTGTATTATAATTCACTTTATTCTTCCACCAATAAAAAGTCACGAAATTGCTGAAGGAACTGCGACAAAGGTTACTCTTTGGTGGGCCAAAGAGCACTGCCCGTGTGGATGTCACTAACCGCCATAATATTATTACTTGAACTCATAATTTTCAAGCCGTCTCCACTCTATACCCAATTTACCTACCTAGCAATCTAGCAGTTTCTGAAGATATTACTAGATAGACAAACAGAGTTCTTTTCGCATGTTTAATATTATATGGATTGAAGAAAACGGCAGAAAACTAAACTGAAGCCACGGGCTATAAATGACCAGGTAAAATAATATCGTCAAAGACAAGACGTTTGTGGTTTAGGTAATATTCTAAAATCCTTATTTGCTTTGTCAAATTGACAACTCAAGTTTGTTGTTGATATATTTATCAATTTATCAACTATTGTCTGGATAAGATAACGATATCGAAGGCTTGTACGTGAATCGAAATTCTCTCGCGTGGGAATAGTCGTAAGATACCGAAAAAAATAAAATTTACATATTCAAATACAATCCGAGCGACGCACGTAAGAATCTAAATGACATCATCAAGTACCTATGACCGAAGAATATGAACGAGGAATTAATTACAACGAAAGAGCGAGCACAGTTTCACAATAAATGTGTAGAACAAAGGTAGAAGAGTAATTTTCAGGCTTCAAAGCGTGTAAAAGAGCCTATCCTAACCGGGTGGCAACAGTGAGCAGGCAGTGAGTTAATTTCGAGTCGAGACGCGGTCACGGTCGCTATCGCCGCCCCCGCGCCCAGACAAAGGGCTCTACCGACCGCCTTAAGTAGCTATAAACTACTTAAGCTCAAACCTTTCAAATTATATTCGATATTCATAGAAATTCGTACCTAATTTTAATAACTCGCCTAAAGGAACTTGATATTATGAAAATTGTTTCACCCGAGATGATTTATTAGAATTATTAGACCCACGTAAAAATACCATAGCAACAGCTTTCGTTGGAATATTGAGTTTAAATTTTGCATCGATTTATACGCCCTAGCTAGTTTTCCATGAAATAATTACAAATTCACTCGCCTACGAACTTATTTGCGATTTATACGAAGATAAGGAATAGCTCGTTACATTTTATGTACCTACAGTAGTAGGTACCCTTGAAATTGTATTTGACATTAACCTCTTTGTTAAAATATGTTATCATTGCGTCTAGTTTCAGGTTTCAAAGACTGGTGCAGATTAACAAATTTGGACAATAATATAACGGGTAAGAAATAATGTTCCAGGGAATAGTCTACAAGGAAAGATTTGTATTTTTGTATGTAACTAATAAACTAGTGGACCGATTTAAAAAAATATTTCACTATTAGAAAGCTACATTATCTAGAAGTAACTCATTTAACATATTTTATTGTCAAAAAAATTAGAGGTCCCTACGAAAATTACAATAATGTAACTCAAGGTATAAAAAATATTTACTTCCCGATAATGTAGCTTTCTAAGCTTTCTAATGGTAAAATAATTTTTAAAATCTATCTAACACCCGTGCGAAGCCGGGATAGGCAGCTAGTATAAAATATAGATATAACCTATCAACCGTATCGATAGATAATGATCAAACCATTCATAGGATCGACGGACCTAGCTATATTCAAACTGTTTTCCAAGAGAAATTATTGAATTATAACTAACACCAATAGCAACTTAAGAAATTCATGTCAACTCATTCAACAGATCCAAATAGTACAAATATCCAACTGCCTAATTTTGTAAATAAACATAAAACGTATTCAAGACCGGAATTTTATAAATCAAACGAGCTATAGTTAATTAAGGTCGCACACGGTTCGTAGTATTTTCGTGTCGTGGAGGCAGTCAATTGGGAGTCACGACACGTATTTCAATTGAACCAGAACTGATAACGTCAGCTGTATTGCCTTCCAAACATAGGTCGGTCCCGCGACCATTTTCACTTTTTCCACACTGAATATATTCATTTCATCCAGTTAAAATTTCCCCGTTGCTTTTAGCAAATTGTAAACAGCTACGTGTGCAAACATTGTTGATTACGATTTCAGAATACTGTTCATTTCGAAATATTTTTTCTTTAGTTTTGTTCTGATTTATTCAGATGTTTTAAGACGAGTCTTATTCTAGTAAAGATATTATCATACCTACATCACAATCAATAATAAATAACTATATTATGTTAACAACCAGAAACCTAAATTTTCATAGAGGGCAAGGGTAGTTCATTTACTTTATTAATTTAACAAATGTCAAATAGCCTGAAATAGTCCAAACTCGGGTTTTTTGGTGATTTTATTACAACGGCTTCTTAAAATATTTTGAGCTTCAAAGATACTCTAAGGGCGCCCTAGTCGATGATTCTATCATTTAAATGCGCTTAAGTGATTACTCCCCTGTATAAGGTCATAAGTCAAAGCTTAAAATTTTAAATTAATAACGATTCGTTTTATCATAAACTAGGCTTATAGAAAGCGATAATTGAAAATAAATGAATATTTTGAAAGTTACAATATCTTGGCATTAAATGTAGAATCATTCTATTCCAAATTTTGTCTGACGTTCATAAGCGTTGCATTTGTAACCTAAATGATTAAAGTATTTTTGACTTTTTTTGAATTAGCCTTAAACATTTAGGATTTTAAACTAAAATTGTTTAAAATCCCAAATGTTTAAGGCTAATTCAAAAAAAGTCATTTTTGGCGAAATTCCAATGTTTTAAGGTTTATAACTTTCAAAATATTCATTTATTTTCAATTATCGCTTTCTACAAGCCCAGTTTGTGATAAAACGAATTGATATTAATTTTAAGCTTTCAATCACTTATGCACGTTTGTATAGTAGAATCATCGACTAGGGCGCCCTTAAGAAGCCGTTTAGATATGAAGCATTTTATTGATTTTAATAAATTGAAGAACTACCCACAATTTCACGTTAGTTTTAACAAATTTGTTAATGTGTCAATTAACTTTTTTCTGTTCTGCTTATCTGTTCGTAATGAAGTCACGCTCTAATGGGTTACGTATATAGAACGATTGTCAATGGTTCTAATGGAAAAAGGAATAAATAAGTTAGATCCCAATTAACGTTTCGATTAGGAAATTAACTACTTATAAATGTATACCTAACAAAAAAGGGACGAACTCAATTTATAACACTGTGGACATAACATACTCCAATAAAATATTCAACTGAATCATCCACGGAAACATACAAAATTCTACAGCACGTTTGGATGAAATATTTGAAAGTTTAATCAGTTAATTGTGGTTCCTCGCGTTTAAATTTTAACAAAGTTTAATTAAACAGCGACAAGCCGACGCACAATGGGGCAAAAGTGTAAAATAACGATATAAATTATTTCTTCAGATTTTTATTTTTCTAATACTTTCTATGTGTTTAGCGGACTATATTATGTGTTAATAATTAAACATAACTAAATGTCTTCTAATTTGGAGAGAAAAAAAAACACTTTACTCTCATGGCTAATGTTTAACCAATTTCACATGAATTTATTTCAAAATCATATTAGGAGCCATCATTTTATATGATTTATTCCTATGTTTAACTGTATTTATTCAGTATCATTTAGCTTTCAGCAGCAAAATTTGAATACGTAAAACGGTCGTATTTCAAAAATATAAAAAAATATATTTATTGCGGAAAAGTTAAGCACTTTTGAGTTCAGTTCATAATTAACGAGGTCCTGTAGTTGTAAATACTGTTTACAAAGTCACAAACTTTTGCCGCTTCGAAAGTTATTCACAGATATGCAAAAACAGTTTTTAAAAAGTGTTATTATGACTTGTTTACCTGTTTATTATTCGACAAATACTTGTATTCTACAATATTAAATTGAAATAGATTCCTCTTACCTTCCATAATACACTACATTTAAAAGTAAATCAATATCAACAAAAAAGATAAATAATAACGTATCGCTCCAAAAGAAAGCAAATAATGCGTAAGCGTAAAATAGGAAGCAACTGCAAAAAAAAATCCTTATTTTGAAAAATCGAATAGATATCGTTTTCTGAATCTTTTGCCCCATTATGCGAAGTTTCCAAAACCCTGACACCAGAAAGAAATACGTTTATTTCAATTTATTTAAATGGACAACACGGCGATTTCGCGCAATTCCCTGTGCGCAATCAGGTGTTAAATTGGCTGGTTAAATCTTGTTTGATACTCTGTTTTCAGAACACAAATTAACATGATGAATGTAATAATTTACGTATTCACAATACATACATATCTAATATTGAGTTAACATAATTATAGCCATAAAAATCTTAGCCCGCAAGCCAACTATCCTCCCCGCTCTCCCCCCGTACGTCTAGACTCCATCCTACGGATTTAAAAAAGCCTGCTCGAGGTAAATAGGGTCCAAGTTTAATTTATAACTCTCAACAAAGATAATACTTACCAGATATTCTGAGCATCAAAAAATGGACACATTCTGTGAATAATAAGCAATTGAAAAGAAAAGAAATGAATAATGAACTAAGATACCCAATGTATCTACCGGAATCGATATTTCAATATGGCCTTCAAGTGATATTGCAGGGATCTGAAACAGCATTGCGTAGCTGATACTCATCATAATTGAAGCAGCGACGTTCAATCTATTCTGACGAGTTTTATAGAAACTTTTCGAGTTTGAGACTCCGTTATCTACTTGGAGCGTACTGTTGGAAATCGTCGCGAAAATGCTTATACATAGTATCAATATAGAAAGTAGCGACACAAGTAACAAGATAAAAACGATCTCTGGTAGCAGTCGTCGAGGGAATTACATAGATCTGGGTCAATTCGAGCCCGGCATCCCTAAATCTCGGCACATAATTACGCTGGCGGACGCGTGGTGAGGAATCTAGATCGCCCGTCACCACTTACAACTTTTTGACCCGTCCTATTTGCGGGCTCTTGAGAATCTCGACGATGCAATTAATTCAAAGCAGCGTTACACATAACTAATCGTGAAGAATGCTTCACTGTTTTTGCAAAGCCAACAATAAATAGGGCTCGTAAGTAAGTTCTATTTCTATTCCGTTTTCATAATACAAGCATTCAGGATTTACATAGGATGACGCTATTATCTTTTATAATGACATATTTAATCAATTTGCAATGGATAAAAATGATTAATGGTATTCTAAAATTCTCTACAATTATTTCCACTCGAACATCAATTTAATTCTCGTACAGGAAAACTAAACATCACATGATCATATTTACAATTATTTCTACATATAAACAATATTTATGCACATTTAAAGTATATTACGTTAGGCATGTTAATCACAAACAATACTTACGCACATTTATCAAGATTTTAATTGACATGGCTAAGATACTCTGCTATTAAAACCTAGAATATCTGATAAATTTATCAAGCATCAAAGTATTTCATCATTTAGCTAAGGCGAGTGAAGATTACTGCTACTAAAGACGTAAGTTCAGCGAGCTGAGGGAATAGGCTTACCCTGAGGCGTCGCGAAATCGCGGCATTAACAAGTTTTTCCACTTGAAACAGTCTACGAACATTGCGCGGCAACCCGAACCACTCAGTTTGTTGCAGCTGGACACATTTATATCTTCTCCCAACTAATTTCTTCTACTTGGGGCTATTTTATCAATCGACTTCACAAAAGGAGGAAGAGATTTTTGTGTGTTTGTTCACCGATTACGCGAAGACGGTTGGACCAATTTGAACAATTATTTTTGTGTTATGTTCATCAGATGAGGACCTGTTCATAGGATTCTGGAGAAATCGAGGGAACCCTTTAAATATTAAAGGCACACCTATAGTGTTTTAGGTATATTTCATAGTGATTCGTGTATTTACTCTCAAAAAGTGAATCGGTGAAGTGGAAGTGATGATGAAGACCATACATGACGACCAGCGGAACTACTTAATATTTCACGGTTTGCGTTTCGGTTACTTTAATATGGTACTGAGTAGCACTTTATTCTCTTTCTACTTAGGTGAATTAGAAACCAATCCACTAAAAAGTAAGAAATAAAAACTTTTTACAAAAAACTAGGCAACTTAATAAGAAAATAATAATATAGAACAACAGAAAGATAGAACAATAAAAAATAATTAAATATTTTGAAGTTGGTGCCAAATAAAACATAAAAACTACTATTTCATGGCACCAACTTCAAAATGTTTAATTATTTTTTATTTTTGAATTCGGTAACTTTTTTTTGATGCTATATATATTTTGAAAATTTTTTTCTGATAAGAATAGCTTTACTGTTAAACGCGAAAGTAAGAAATCGAATAACAACAGAGTAATAAGCACACAAGCTACCCAAGCACACAAAGGCCCAGCTAGAAGCATAGGGCACATAAGACAAAGGGAATTAGAAGTTTCATTCCAAAACCCTAAAGTTGGACGGAAACTTGCTTCATTTAATCAAGAATACGCACCACGGGTTTCTCTAATGGTCCCGTCCCTGCTTTTCACGTCAAAAACAAACACCACTTGCACAACAGTCTCGGTTGGGTGGTTCACCGTAGTCTAAATATTTCAAATAATTATATTTCAGAAAGCATAAAAGTAACGAAAGTACTAAAGTATTCTGCCCCGCAAACCTACAATAAATAGAAACAAAATGGATTGATCTCATAATGCGCCGGGCCGGGACGGTGATCTACGTTTTTAGAACGCTTAGTTACGACCTCGAACACGAGTTGCGTGAAAAGGATAGAGAGCCAAAATTTCGTACAAGATGACCGAGGCCGTTCAATGAGCCATAACATTTATATTGCCCCACATAACGGACAATAAAGTCGTATATATAACAGAAATGCCGTCTAAGGGCAGAGTATTACGGACATACATTACAGCTAACTTCACAAGTATCTTGAACTTTAATATGATGTAAGTAATTACTTTGCCAATATTTCTTTATATCTGTACGAACTTGAAATACAAAGGGAAAATTATCCTAAATTTGTTTTCATTCTTTTACGGAAGTAAATTGATGACGGATATTTACGAGGAACCGTTTATACACCTGGAGCAATCACTCTTTTAATAATAAATTATGCTGTTTAACTGCTTTCCTCGCGTATATGATCGATTTTCTTAATACCATAGCACATTAGTTTTAACTTTATTAAACGCATTCTCAGTTTAACTAGCGTTTATTAAAATATTACTTAAATAATATGGAACACTTTCAAATTTGTACAGTAACCAAAACATTTTCCGGCTTAATTAAACGTTTACGCTACCGGATTTTCAACATCAATTAAAATGTTGTTTGTACTGATTGGCAAGATTGAATGGTGACCTATTTTATACAAGGTCACGAATCAAAAGCCGTGGTTTCACGCAACCGACGAGTTTACTGGCGGTCGGTCATAAAGCCTGCCGAGAGCCTGCCCCACCGCTGACGCTACCGCACGTATATTTACGACCCCTAACTTATCTAGGAATATTCCCCGTAGCTGTACCTGCGGAGAAATCATATCAAAGTTTTATAAACATTTCGGTCCGCGCAGGTAGAAAATAGATTATTACCGTTATCGTTATGTCCATATTTTTAACCGCAATTTAGCCGTTTGGACGGTAAAACAAGAATGCAATTTTCTAACCACAAATAATAAGCCCTCGAAATAGAATGTCGTAATAAACAAATGTTTTATGCTTTACAAAATATATGAAATTGTTGTTCTAAACTAGTGCAATAAAAACTTCATTGCAACGACGAACAAGCGAGACGTCGTCGTACTCCAATAAAAATGCTGAGCTGAAATGCAAGCAAGTGTACATTATGAGCGACTACAATAGGCGTCACGACGTGCATTGACGGTAGCTGGAGTCGGAAGGCGAACAGCGTTGCGGCAGACCTTACGTAACCACCCCCGTACGCCCCTGCCTTGACACTTCCGAGAGCGCTCGTCAGATGGTCGCATAATATACATTTCGTATTCAGCTAGTATCAAAATATATTTTCAGAAATAGAAAAGTCACTTTTAAGTAGCACATAGAACGAAAACATTGTACACAAATATTTATATTATACATCGAGCTGGCTCTTATATTGTAGAAAATATATTCAAGTTAAAAGCTACGGCAAAAACCTTTTTTATCCTGCCGTTGTGTTGACCTCAACTTTGATAAGGCAGAAAAATACTTTTATTTATCAGAGGTATAGAAAAACTGTGGATGGATAAAACTTAAAAAGGCAATATACGTTACAAACAGAACAAAGATCCAGTAGAGAATTCCAAATGCCACTTTTTTTTTTAAAAAGAACTTTCTATCTGATTGATTAAATATGTAGTTGCTAAAGAAGGAAATTAGCTAAAACGTGGTAAGGGTACAATCAAGAACAGAAACAGACAATACAATGACAGAATAATTAATATGAGTCCAAGATATCACGTCACTACAATTCGAAACAGTATCCGGAGCTGTATCTCTGACGACAAATGAGCCGGAAAGGGCCCTTGGCCGCCACACGTCCTCTGCATCCTCAAAACTTACCCGACTCACATATCGAAAAGCCTTTGTCAGGGTACAAACACAGAATAAACTTATTCAAGAGAGGTAGGACACAAGAATTTACTGCTCAAATTGAGCAGTCCGCCTTGCAGAATAACGCAATTAAAATATTATTTTACATTTTTGGAAGCGATAATACCGAAAGTACAGGTAGTGGGGGTAACTTTCGTACGCGCTTCGAACGAACAACGCACTCATAGATTTAGTTCACGGACAAGGGTTAACAGACTACGTCGGACCACTTTGTTCAAAATACTCCGAGATTCCGTGTCAGTGCGCGTTGCTCGATCGCACGTTGTAAGGTTACCTTCAGTAGGTGCTATCGATATTTTGTATTCATATACATTCTATACTTCTCTGATAGCATGGAGACTGGAGATTCAAGAGCCCACATTGTACTCCTCAACATCCGTCCATCTTCTTGTAGTAACTTCTCAAAAATAGATGACAAATTGTTAGCGAAACACGTAACTCTCTTGCACATTTTATGATTAATCGCTTAAGGTTTGTTTGTGTATCGTGTTAAGTTTGTTTGTTATATTATTTTCCGCACAGCTGTTGTTATTACGTTACAGTATCGTATAATTTGTATTAAGTAGTAGTAGTCAGAATCGATGTCTCTCTCTCGTTATACTAAACATCAGCGTAATGTTTAATACAACATCTACTACTTAATGAAGTTCTCGACTATGTTCATTCAGATTAATGTACTTGTGTTCGTGTGTAACTTGGTTAGCTTTAGCTGTACCTA
Organism: Herminia tarsipennalis; assembly: GCA_945859575.2. NCBI lineage: Eukaryota > Metazoa > Arthropoda > Insecta > Lepidoptera > Erebidae > Herminia > Herminia tarsipennalis. Next base: position 18,394,692 of record OX243840.2, read on the forward strand.
CATATATCTATCAAAGTTATCGTCAAATTGTTGAACGGTTCCTAATATTGATCTATATATAGCTAATTTTAAGATAATGTATTAATAATCGTTCAATATTTACAAAACATGTGCACATTTTAGAATAAAAGAAGTCAATTTAAATTACCATCCTTTCAGACTATCTCTACGGAAAGAAAAATAACTTTGTTGCAGTACATCAGAAAGTCAAATATTGGCATTTACAATAATAGAAAATAAATAAAAATACGAACAAAAGGACAAATGTTTAATCTACTTTAATATAAAAACGGGATTGTTTATCTAACTGTGAAAAACCGGGCAAGAGCATGTCGCATGCTCAGTGTAGGGTTCCGCAGCTGTTATAACAAAGAAATGATACCGAAAAATACGATCCAAAAGTGCTACAGCAGAACGGGTGCTATCTTCATGACATTTACGTCCTTTTGTTTAGAAAAGCAGTTTTTCGGCAATAATATTCAAAGATGGATGCCGATCACGTTGAAAATAATTTTAGTTGAAAATATTTATTATTACACCTTCGTAATTTTTTTTTATATTTTTTGGGCCATACGGTAAAGGTGCAATTATTTAAGAAAATATTTACTTTATCAAAAAAGTTTCTTAGAAACCTTAAGCTGTTTTTAAAAGACCTGTCAAATGATGTGCCACACGTTGATGTATGCTCAAAAATTTGTTACATAATATGGTGTGCCTCATAAACATTATTATTTTTGTTATTTGACTATCGAACTAAGTAGCGGCTTAAACAAGACACCTATATTCCAAATTTCCTTCATATACATTGTGTAGTTTTTGAGTACAACGCTTGTGACATATAAATAGACGGACTATAAGGGTTTTTGCCATTTTGGCTACGGAACCCTAACAAAGTCACGGAAGCAAAACATTTCTTGAAAAATTACTTAAATCCCTGTGGACACGACAATATAAATGTTTTTGTCATTTGTATTGTAAGTTGTAACATTCATGTTAAATCAAACGAAACCTTTTGGTACTTGACCTTTTCCACTGTAAGGTTTAGGTTCAACCCAATTTTGTGAAACTTTACACAACGTAAGTATTTGTTGCAAAAAAGTAAAAATACGAAACGTTTGTCGTTTTGAGAATTAAATTGTTAATAAGTAATAGTAAAAAGTTATTTTTTCTTAAACAATCAGAAAATTATAACAGGTATACTTGGAGCTATTATGCCTTGACTCCCTAAGCTGTCTAAATTCTTATATGGCGTCAATACATCAATCTATACTAATATTATAAAGCTGAAGAGTTTGTTTGTTTGTTTGAACGCGGTAATCTCAGGAACTACAGATCCGAATTGAAAAATTCTTTCACTGTTGGATAGCCCATTTATCAAAGAAGGTTATAGGCTATATAACATCACGCTACGACCAATAGGATCGGCAATGAGAAATGTTGCAAAAATGGGGTAAATTTACGCAGACGAAGTTGCGCGGGACAGCCATATAAAATAAGCACGACGTGAAAGAATTTCTATGACGGATGGTAAAATATGTAACGCAGAACAGACGCATTCAGCAAGGCGGATGCAGAAAACCACCACCATCAACCAACTCTAAGGCAGCCAATACACGTTCAATTAAAAAAAAAAAAAAAAAAAAAATATCAAGATCGAGATCCCGTGATCGTGATCAGTGATCTCGATCCAGATTGACTGTGTAACGTGTTGGATTGACAGATCGCGATATGTTACAACTAGCCAAATCAAGTTTTTTTTTATTTTTTTTATATATAAGATAACTAGCAATGTGGGATTGAGTCCCGCATTACTAGCAATCTTGTTAACCCCTCCAGCTAAGCTCAAAGGCTTGTGTTAGGAGTGGGTTCACGTCGGTAGTGTAATGGGTAGGATGTATCAATCTATTGCGATCTGCGACCTTAATCAGATCACGATCTAAACTGAACGTGTAATGGTTGCCTATCCGCTCATTGTCTTCTCACAATCTGCCTCTCTGAAAGGTCTAAGGTGGTAAGAAGGAGTTACTGTCATCCATGGGAAACAGTAACATGAGATGACAAATAAATTTCGCTCTCCTGTATTGATTGCTGCTCACCATGACCGGCAAACCTATTTGAAAATTTAGCTGCACTTTCTGGTAATAGACGAAAGCAGTATTTCTGGTAATGGATGAAAATAGAGCCAAATTGACGGCGGGACAGGAAACTGTTCTAAAACTCACGCGAGGTCCGCTGGCAGCAAACACGACACGCACCCGAAAACCGTAAATCTGACTGGAAATGGTCAAAACGGTATCCTTCGGGAACGCGTTAAAGAAACCTCGTATAAAATATGAGGACACATCGGATGCTCTCCGTGAATCTAATAAAAAAATCACGTTAGTAAAAACATTCATGAGATTTATATTATTTTTTAATTCACTTTGATTCTATATTTTCTACAGATAGAAGCTTCCACTAATATGGGGAAAACTTCCCCTTTGTCTCGTGAGTTCAATAAAAGAAGAGAATTGTTACAACACTGAAAAAGAAAAATTACAAACATGGACAAATCCCAGATAATAGGATGAAGCGGCGTCCTAGGCGGGCACAATCACAGGACATTAGTCACGGGTTCACAACCGTGAGATAATTCGCCCGATAACAGCGCCTTGTTTCAGCATTCAGCCCATGTTACAACGACAGAATCAGCCGCCAACATCCCCGAGGCGAGGTCGTACTATTTACACTAAATTACTGGCGCAAACCTATGATATTGCGTATCTCGACGAACCAACTATTTATAGTGGAAAATACGTTTTGCCAAAAACCTTTCAACAATCCCTTGGATTGTTGAAAGCTTAAATTAATCTCGTTTTATGTTAAGTAGAGTTCAGAGCTATGAGGATTGTGTTGTTATGGTATTGTTTTTTTCTATTGTTTTCTAATCTTAAAATGATTGCTATGGCTTACAATCATACAAATGTTTAATATTTTAATGTTCCACGGAAAATTTCTTTGATTAGGTCAACATACGTAAAGTTTGAACATGTATGTTTTTAAATAAATTGATGAATATTATTAATCATATACCGCACACTGCAAAAAGAAATGCAGTTTTTTATCTTAATGCTGTTTGGAAGAAGATGTAGGCTAGTAGATTATTTTTGAACAGAACCGGTACCTTGTAATTTAAATCGAGTCGTGTAGACTACGTGGCTAAAAATGTTTGTTGGTATGCAGAGCCTCATTTGTATTTTGACGGCAACTCGTTCCAAAACCGGAGCACAGGAAATGCACATGTATCATAGCGCTAGACATATTACAGGCATTCGCATCCATTTTGAAGTTTGGTTTCCGATACACTGACTCGCTTTTGAATTTGCAGCATGTAAATTGTAGAACATGATGGTTTTAGACTTAAATGAATACTAAACAGTATAAGATAGTGTTGACGTAGTGTAAAACGGTAGTGATGACAAAATATCAAGGCAATCTTTAGGTCGGAGAGCTATAAAGTTTTTTCACTTAGACATACCTACTATCTCCGTTCCCTATTATATGGGAATGGAGATAGTAGGTATGTCTATTGTAATACTTTAGAATACGTTGTGTACTTTTATATCGGTTTTAGACAACAAGTTTCTCAAGCTTGATTCTTTTGCTCAATCGGTCGGAGATTGCACATTTCTCAATAAGTCTCTCTCTATTTTCACAAAGTACGAACAATCAATAAATCAGGTTTTTTCTTAGAAGCCGTAGATAATAAATCATATTCCAAAACCTAACGACGGTCTCGGTATCAATAAATCTGTATGAGATAATTTGGCATAGTACCTAACTCCCCAGCGACCTCAAACTAGTCGTCGAGTGGAGGCTTTATTTGGAAACTTGCCAAGAACATTAACACAAATAATACGACGTTCGACTAGACTCCGACTGCACGAACTCTATGGCTGAACTACGCAAAACAATATTGTGCACCGAATGCAAAACCACTACATACAACCGTTAAAGTAAATTGTATGCGTGTCACTGTTTTTGTTCGCGAAAAACACCAAACCAACGTGTGCCAGACAGGTTACACTTTTATGGAATTCCGCTTTGTAAAATGTAGTCTGGATACATTCTACATTTCCAGGACATTTAAACTTTGCGGCATTACTACTGTTGAGTACCAGGTACAATGCTTTGGGATACAATGTCAATTTTTAACCGGCACAAAACCGAAAGCTGAGATAAAAAAATGTATATTCACTACTTTATCAAAACTTCTAATCATATTTGGGGTTTTCGTTATGCGACTGCATATTTTTCTGGGAAGGTTAAGTGTATATTGTCCTAGATCATAAGTACAGAATAAGTAATAGTACTTACGGTATTATAAGGTACCAGAGAGAGAGACGGAAATTATAAGTCAGTGAAGTTTCTATTAATCAGTGAAGTGCTTGGTATTTTTACCCGACTGTAAGTAAGGAAGGGTTATGTTTTTCGCGGGTATCTTGTATGTATGTATTATTCTTTATTACCTCATATCTTACAAACCACTGAACGGATTTATACAATTAAGATGTCGTTAGATTCGTCTTGACCGCCCAAGTGTTCTTAGATAAGTGACGTTTGAAAAATACAAATATGGCGACTGTGAGATGTGAAAATAAAGAGGTGTAAAAAAAAAAGTTGTAATTAAAGCTGTAATTTGGGTATCAAATTAAAGGGCTCATCTTAAGCATTTCAAGGTATAACATGACATGACTGTAATACTAAAAAAGTTAGTTAGCAACCATTCTTTTTTCAATACTTGACAATATCTGTGATAAAAGTTAGTTGTAACATCCTACAACTACTCAAAAGTATTAAATAAAAAAATCCCGCCTGCCCAAAAAAAGATGAAAACAAGATTCCCTACATCGTTATATAATTTCATGATGTCGGAGGCATTAACGAATCTTGATGAACTTAGTAAAGTGCCTCCGACTGCATGAAATTATATAACGATGTAGGGGATCTTGTTTCCTCCTTTTTTGTGCAGATAGGATTTTTATTTTTTAAATTTATTTTTATTTTCAACTTTTGATTATACAACACTTAACGCTTCCCTTATTTTTTATATTAACAGAAAGATGTCAGCAGTAGAGATGTTCGTGCATAGGTTTTTATTCAGAAATTCATTCATTCAGACGACGAATGAGACTGCTGCTAAAAATAGACGCGACGCACTACGTGAATCAGCTGTTGCAGGTGCATTATGTTGAAGTTGCCACGGCTACATCAATAGAACCTTGTACTTCGTTTAGAAGGACTTATGTTTGTGCTTGTGTGACGATGTTTTAGATTTTTATTACTCTGTCTACATTTCCAATAAGACTATGAATTAAAACATATGTTTGTCGGTTTGTTAGTTCTTTTTTAAGGCAGCAGCGAAACATATCGACATGAATTTTTGAACAGTGATATCGGCTAAATAAATTCTTATATTTTTAGTTCCGTAAAAATGAGAGGTTTCAGCGAAAAATCAATCTTCAATTTTAAGTCGTACTCTAGGTATAACAAGGAATCATAAAAGATTGTGAAGGTAATCAGTTAAATTAGAACAGAAACTAGGTAATTCGGCAATTAGTGTGCTGTTGTTGTATGTATATGATCTGGAATCTGAATGCCATGATTGATGATGTAAATCTGACGTCTGTTTGTATGACTAAGTTTGGTGAAGGCCGCCTGGCGGATGCCGACATCGTCAGCTGATAACGGCGCCAGCCAACGTTGCTTAGTTAACTGTTTGCCGACAAACTTCATTCCATGAATTTAGATTGCACTTTTGGTTAAAAAAAACTAATATTTGTAATGACATAAACAGCGATAAGCTGAAGCTAGCAAAATAAAAATAATCTAATCTTTTAGTGCACGCGATGTGGGCGTCACGTCATGTAACACAATCAAGCAGTACTTATACACCTCGTTGGTAGAAATGCCTCACTATTGTAATGTTTCGCTTTCCGTTTACCTTGTAAACGTAGCATAGTTTGTAGTTTATTAAGTAGAATATGGTCTGTTCGTGTCTCTGTTTTGTAGTTAATACTGGTAATGATTCATAGCGGGGATGACGGGATCAAATTATATGCCAATATGAGAATAAGATATGGAATGAATTGAATACAGTGTGAATTCTACTGTGATATAAAGGTTGAATATGGCATAATTATATCATATACACAAACACTGATAAACAAATAACAGTGATAAGTGCAAAACTCGCGCTATTTTAGTCGTATACATTATTGTATGATTATTTTATTTTTATTGTAATGTTGGTGTGAATAAAATTATTTAAACAATAGAGCTATTTACGAGAATAAAACAATGTCTGTAATTTAGAAAACCGTTCAGAGTGCATTAGATGTATGTTGAAGTAAAGGCGACGCTAAACTCAATATGTATTTCTATTGACTATTGAGAGAAATATAAATACTAGTTCGCTATTTCATATTTATGGTTGTGTAGTTGCCAACCGTGGGTTGAAGTTTCAAGCTAGCAGTAGTTGGATCGATGAGAACTCTACGTTAAGTGATTCCTGTTAGACTATTGACGAATATTAACAAAACTGTGAACTAAACAGCGTCGTACGATTTTGAACTCTAAACAGCTAACAATTTGTACTTTATTTCATATTGCTAACAGGTAAGATGTTCTCTTTTGAATCTTTTTCTTGTGGGTTTTTATCCACGGCTCAGCTACGAGCAGAATTTTCCTCAAAAATACTTTTATCGCATGGATTTGCAGCGTGGTTTAGTGGTTTTTTGATCGCATATGACTCATACAAAACGCATAAACTAACGAAATCTCTATCCGATCAAATGAGGAATATTTATGGTACGTACGTGTTAAACGTTTTTACGAATATTGATCGTAGTTTTAAGTATTTGAGTCATTCAGTTCAGCTAGTGAGCGGTCCCGGAAATACCTCGGGATTTATGCTTCACTGTAAATCTATCCAAACTAATGTTATAAATGTAAGAGTAACCTTATCACGCTTAAGCCGTTGATTCAGAATTAGACCGATTTAGATAAAATTTGGTACGGAGATAGTTTGAGTCCCGGGAAAGTACATAGGATAATTTTTATCGCGATAACCGACATCCACGCGGGCGAAGCCTGGGGCGATACGTAGTACAGAATATACATAGCATGTTTTACCAAGGAATCTTCCTGAATAATTTGACTAGCGTCCGGTTGGCATTGTCAATGCAAAAATCAACCAACAACCGCCAATCTATTGTGATACTAGTTGTCCCGGCAAACTTCGTTCCGCCCCGTTTCTTTTTTTTTTTATGTAAAAACCTTCTACAGTCTATTACAAAACTAAAAAAAAGAATGAATGATATCGGTAAAGACGTTCTCTAGCTAATTCGTGACCAAGGGAAATAGAGATTCATTTTTATAATACAAAGTAAGTATAGATTGACATTAACCAATGGATTGGATAGTGCTAGTTATTTATCCTATGACGAGTCTTTCAAAAACCGTGCGTCAGTAGTGAAAACCATAGGTAGGTATCGTAAAATCCATTGCGTAGTTTGAATTGATGCAGAAGTCAACTTTACCTTATACTAGGCTAAGAGTACCTACATTTAGTAGTTTATATACCAAAATATTTTTATAGTAGAATTTCAATGACCTCTTAAGCGAAACAATAATAATTCACAATTAATTACATGAAAAACAAAGTGCCGTGAGGTAATTCCCACAGGTATCTATACTTAGGTGTACCTATTAGTTGTTGTCCATTTGAAAATATTAGCTGACGAGTTCATTACGATTGAACTGCTAATATCAGGCAATAATGAAGTGAATGAAAATATTTGGTAAATTCGAAATAGTGATAACAATAGTTATGTAGAGTAAGGTCGATTTCAATAATTTATCTATCATTAACTGTCTGTTAACAGAACTTACTCTAGTAGCGAATCTGACATTTGTGTCGTTTGATAGATCTATCTATCGACGGTTGTTTGTTTGCTATAATATCGCTCAGCCTCCTGATTGGGCCATTGTGCGTACATTATTGTGCCTTGATAGTTGTTCCAGTTAGCCTAAACATTCCCAGAAGCGCCGCCGTTTGTAGGCCTCGGGTAGGGATGACGGTGTTGCTGTGCTCGGGTGTTTCTTCGTGGTCCATATCCATGGTTCAGGGCCGTAGATTGTCATACGCACAAATATAAAGTTAGCTAATTTACAGGGAGTGCATATGTCTTCGTGCGACGGGACTCTGAGGGGGGCAATTGCTTGTAAACGCGGACCAATGTATGGCGAAGACTTTTAAATACCTACCAGCACCCCGCTGGTAGGTATTTGAATTTTTTTTTTTGCCTTAATTTTCAATACAAATTACATAGATAAACATCTTATAAGAGTTTCTTGCTAGACTCAATTGCTTTGTGTTTTGGAATTAGTGATAACTTCATCAAAATGTTGACTTTTCCAAATCCAACATTTTGATGATTCCAAATTATTAAGTTAATTTTACAGAATTATTACATTTAGACTATGACTTAAATATTTATTTCATCAATATGGTGAATCTTAGCATAGTTTTTAGAGGTAAGATTTGTAAAATATTAGCACTAGCATTGGGATACAATTATAATATATTCTCATGGATAACAGATATCACAATAAAATGCACCCAGTCCATCTGTCTTTGTCATTTTTTTCTCCACAGTGGGACATTATTAAAAAAAAAAAATTATAAATATAGATTTCAGCTGTCCCATTAATCCCATGATAGCAACAGAATGTCTAAAACCAAACTATTGGTGTTACCACTTCTACCACTTACTGAGTCAAAATAGTGTCAGTTTTTTCATCATGGGACAACACTATGAGCCTAGTAGTAAGTACTGTATAAGTTAAGTACTGTTTTAAAATGTTGCGTGCCAGTGATGGCAATAGAATGAACAAAACGACCTCGCACCAACTGTATATCCATTTAAGATGATTAAATAATTTACGGGATACCTGACCAGACCTGGATGAAACAAGTAGGAACATATTTGTTTATCACAATACAAACAGGTAGGACTGATTACAGGATATTGCAACCATTAAAATTTATCATGGCAACTATAATTTGTAACCTGTTAGGTATTATAGTTATTCCGAGTAATGGTGTCATCTCATCCTAACATATCTGATTGAATAAGCCGGGCAGGTAAATGAAATACTATAATATATACATTTAACAGTATGAAATGAAATACCTAGTAAGTATTTGTTTTATAATAATCTAAAATATTGTTAGGTAAGTCTTTTAAACTAAAATTTGTTTTACAGTCAGAAAAGTTAACAACTAGTTTTGAGTATATTTTTTTTTCTTGAGGCCAATTTGTCAATTTTATTGTACTCACATATTACCATAGAGTGAAGCCAGAAATGTCCCATTATGTAAATACACTAGACTATAGACTATAATATATATTGGGAGTATAATAAATATGTAATTCAAGATTCAATATTGTTGTGATTAACATTGTGACTAACATGATGCAATGCCTGCTAAATAAATAGTAAGTTTCGCAATAAAAAAATTGCGAAAAGAGGGTAGATGGATGCAAATAAAATCAACAAAACTCTTGTTAGATTAAATGACAGTAAAATTAATTCTAACAAGAAACATAATATCCAGTAAAGTTACAGTAGCAATTTTATATATTTTTTAGAGTTAAATCAGTAGGTGCTAAAGTTGGAAGTTTTATGAGATTGAGTGGGTAGATAGCCTTTCTAGTGAGGTTATCCATCTCTGTGATGGCTTGCAAAATAACAACCAAAAACAATGAAATAATGCAGATAAAGTAGGTTTACGATAAAATTGCGGAACGCAACAAATTGTCTCGCTTCAATGACAGCTATCATTCAGCGGTGTCAAGTCCGGGGTGGGGCGACAAGAATAAAGAACACCATTGGAAGTAGCTTCCTTGAAAGCGATTTCTTCACTTCGAAAGACCCATGACCAAGGTCTACCACACTTGACTGATATGACACACGTTTCCAATGCTATTTTTTATGAATTCGAGGTCATCGTTTGAAACCTTTGGTTAGAGAAGTGCTAAGAAACTAGAGAAAAGTGACTTACCGCTTGGAGCGCCGCTAACCTGTCCTTCGTCATCCTTTATAGAGAATCACACACCAAGTAAACGTTTTATCTCGTTACACAATCCCATTCACAGATATTTTTCTAACAAACGTCACTAAACTAAAGGACACGAACACTACGTTCACTTCACTCAAAAAATCGATACACACGAAACGAACAAAACTTCACTACCTGTCTCATGTACTGTGAGAAATTTTCCAAAGTTGTAGATGGCGCAACTGTTCAATACTGTCTGTGACGTCAACAGATGTGTCGGTAAAACAGTTATTGGCGCTAATAATCAATTTGTAATTTATTAAAACTTTAGTCATAATATATTCTTTATTGGCATATAATTTAATAAATAAAATATTAATTTTCTTTTAAATTTAATTTTTGTTCCAAAATAACAAGTACGCACTACATCTATCGTCAAATTAAAGTTTAAAAAGACAGTCAGTTGACCTTTGTATTCAATGCGCCTGTCGTTGTCAATGAAATGTTCCGTTTAGTCTAGTGACGCCATTGTGAGCCGTAACGACTTTTAGCTGCAACGAGTTAAATCTCGGTTTACTTATACAATCTCGGTAACTAGTGCTTATATTTTGTGTAAACTGATTATCTGCTTCACGTTCTCCCCATTTAAATCAATATTTATGTCGCAGATTGCGTAGTTTTAGTGTAATTTGTGTTAATGTTCGGTACTATTGAGCTAAATTCCTGTGAGGCCAGTTAAGCGCCATTCGGTGAAAAGTTACGAGTAAATTTAACTTGTCAGTTTGATACGGCCAGTGAATTTGTTTATTTCTCCGCTAAATAATATCCGTTATCTTGTTTTACATTATTAAAACGGTACATAAAACATCTATAATTTGAGTTGTTTGCGGTAAAGACACATACGTCATGGAGTCTTTGTCAGTTTTACTAATATAACTTTTCGGTTACTTTTCAGGATTAGAAGTAATAAACTAATACAATGGCAGATGATATGCCCACATTCAAATGCGTGCTGGTAGGAGACGGAGGTACTGGCAAAACTACATTCGTCAAAAGACATTTGACTGGAGAGTTCGAGAAAAAATACGTTGCGACACTCGGAGTTGAAGTGCACCCCCTCGTGTTCCACACAAACCGTGGCCCCATCAGATTTAACGTATGGGATACTGCTGGCCAAGAGAAATTTGGTGGTTTGAGAGATGGGTATTATATACAAGGTCAATGTGCCATCATCATGTTCGATGTAACCTCCCGTGTCACCTACAAAAATGTCCCGCATTGGCATAGAGATTTAGTGAGAGTTTGTGAAGGCATTCCGATTGTATTATGCGGCAACAAAGTTGACATCAAGGACAGGAAAGTCAAGGCAAAAACAATTGTATTTCACAGGAAAAAGAACTTACAGGTGAGACATCCTTTATATCTTTGCGCAATGTGTTGTCAAACAATAGATGAATTTAGTTCCCCTATACATTATGTATCTTTAAAATATCTTTGTTATACTTTTCAGTACTATGACATCTCAGCTAAGTCAAACTACAACTTCGAAAAACCTTTCCTTTGGCTTGCAAGAAAGTTGATTGGTGACGGCAACCTTGAGTTTGTCGCTATGCCTGCCCTTCTGCCTCCTGAAGTAACCATGGACCCACAATGGCAGAACCAAATTGAAAAGGATCTCAAAGAAGCCCAGGACACTGCACTGCCTGAGGAAGATGAAGACTTGTGAATATAGCTGTAGCTATTAACAAATTTCAGTGCTGTTGCATTGATTGTGCAAAGTGTACACACAATGTATCAAAATAAATTTCATTCCATATGTTCTGAGTGATCAAGGAGTTGGTATTAAATTCGACACTAACTTATAAAACATTGTAATTTCTGTTATTGCTTTAATTAATTTGTATGTTAAAAGTTTTTTTAATTTTTTTTTACGGCACTTGAAGTAATTAGAACTCATTTACTGGACTTCAATGTATTAGTGTTATAATCAAGTATCACATGAGGCATCAATTACCCAAAGAGCTGGTTCCGTTATTTATTGTAAGTGTGTAGGGTCCCAGGTCAGTAATCCCACTAACATTTAATCTTATGGATGTATAATGTAAATTCCCAAAATAGTACATTTACTGTAACTACACATGACTGACAATATTCACTGTAAAATTGTGGTGATAATTTTTGAAATAAAGTGATAAATAAATTTTCTTCTTTTATTCTTAAATTTTATATATATTTTTGAAATTACTGCTCTTTTTGTCACCCATTTTCACAAGTCATAGTCTTAGGTTATTAGCTTTGTAGGTAATTGACTTTCTGCTTAATCATTTTCCACTAAGTGTCCATGTCATAGATATTAACTGCCCTGCACAACTTCGTCTGCATAAATTTTCAGTTTTTGCAACATTTCTCATTTCTGCTCCGCTCCTATTAGTCGTAGCGTGATGTGTTATAAAGCCTATAGCCTTCCTCAATAAATGGGCTATCCAACAGTGAAATAATTATTCAATTCGGACCAGTAGTTCCTGAGATTACCGCGTTCAAACAAACACTTCAGCTTTATAATATTAGTATAGATGACCAAAATGGTTACTCGTGCACAATGTTAAACATTGTGTCACAAGCATCTATTTTTATCTTGGGCTTTAACAATAACTGCTTTATTTTTTGGCAGTAGGTACTTGAGCGTTTTTCAAAAAATTTGACCCATGCGCAATAATCTTGTCCATGGATTACAAACTTCAATAATTATATTTTTACATTTGTTATTGCAACATGCGTTATGTCAAAAGATAGAAAATTGAAATAGAAGTAAATTCTAATACATAAATTTATTGAAAAATGTGCAGAATTTTAACAATTTAAAGAAATGTGGCGAGTGACCCCTCATTTTTACGGTGTCCCACGCATACCTTGCTAGCTTTGAAGTGTCCTACCATAAAATGTATTCATCAAAATCGCCGAAAAATATTTTATTAATTTTTAAATGTGTTTGTTAAAATATTAATTAACAGTTTTAATTCGACTTTAAAACAAAATTATATAAATAATTCAATTTTAAGTTTGTCCACGGATTCCCGGTATACCGGAATTCCCATTAAGTAACGGTAGTTTTTGCCATTTTATCAAAAAAATACTAAATTGGGAGCGTATTTTTTAGTCTAGCAACCCTTTTTTGTTAGAATTCAAATAATTTCCGGTGACATTTTAAGTGTCATGGCTGTTTAAATTGTTACTTTCTGTTGCGACGTGACCTCGGACCAAAACTGTATTCCCGTAAGTACTGTATTTTTTATTATGTTAAAATGTTATTCGAGATGAAAACTTTTTATTTTTCATTGCACGGAGTATTTTAAGAACACTTTAGACAATGGGATTCATTGAATGTAAGGTATTTTAAGTTTTAAATAGGTTATTTTGTTTAAAAATGTGCTTCCGTAACGTCATGTTCATAACGTTATATACTGGCGGAATGGTTTTTGTTACGAACTGGAATCATAAAGCCGTGATCTCAATGCTGAAGATTAACGACTTATTAGGTGTCATTTTATTTAAAAAAAATATATTTTATTATGACTGCTTTTGCAGAGTTATTTTATTTATATTTTTATATTACATAATATACTTCTACGCTTTATATTGTCAACCCGAATATATATCCCCTCATTTAGTACAATCTAACCGGGGCGTATCTCGAACCTCGTTAAGTTCGTTTAATATTATTTTCATTTTATAACTGTTACCTACCTCACTTTTTTTTCAGATCTACCTCACCTAACATTTTAATATCGGAAATAGAACTAAATAATGCAATTAACGTTTCTCGCAAAGCCATGGTAGTGTTTCTAAACATTGACAAATTTTTGACTCGGAACGATTTAAGACTGCTTAAACATAGAAGATGGCCATGGAGAGTAACACACTTTATACTAGCACCAAGATGCCATAATTGCAATAACTCTACGGATACTGTTGACCAAATACCAAAGCATTTTGTTGTACTGGAGGCAGAAATAATAAGTCACCTAATACTTTCAAACTTTTTTTGGTGTCACACCTGTTCCTCCTTTAGTACCTATTTATGACCATTATCCACAAGACGAATGTGAATATTGTCAAAACAAAAACAAAAATTTCATTAAGAATGTTACTCATCATAACTTTGATATTTTTTCGATTCTTATTTTATTTTTTGTAGTCTTTAAGGATCAGTTAGTGAAAGGCTTAAGACTGAATATAATTGTGTAGAACGACTGATTATTGTAATGGTAATATAGTTTATAGTTTTATAGTAGACACAATTATATAACATTGTGAACTCCGCCTTATGTTCCAGTTAGGAACGGAGCAATCCACTATCGTAACTATTGTGCTGTGAGTCAGTTAAGAAATTATTACTTTATTTTGTATTTTTATAAGAAGATGTGTAATATTAGAGCTGGATATTGCAGATTATAATATGTTTTACCTGTTTTCCTAAAAATATAGTTGACATACTAAGTCATTGTTTCATAAAATAGTTCTAAGCGAGTGTACTGACAGAAAATTGTTACTTACTGGAGGTAACTTCATTGTGATTTCCATAAAACATTACTGTTAAAGTAATTATATTGATTAAATTTTTTGTTAAACAAGTTGATTTTTAAAACAATAAATAAAACTTACTCATTAATATGTTTTTTAATAAATATCGATATATTAGCAATGTTGCTAATTGGAACTTTTCAAGTCCCATATGGTCTAGAAAATTTGAATTGGTGATCAAAGTGTTCATTTATATACTTAAATATTAGTATATTGGAGGAGTTTATTAAATACTCTATGAAACTACATAAAAATCATAATTATATGAATACTTTCAAAATTGATGTTCCGGTTGCGTAACGGGCCATTTTTTTTGAAAAACGCTCACTTACCAGAGCAGTGCATAAGATAACACCCTGCCCTGTCTTATAACTAGTGATTGGCGTAGGTAGGTAGTGCCATTTCGGATCAATGACCTCAAATGCTATGTTAACATCGCAGAGTACTTTTATATATACCTACTGATAGTTAACATGAACTCTTATCTTACCCTGGAATTACGGGATTTTTAAAATTATGGAGTCTTCTAAATTAATAATAATCTATGTAATGTAAAAATCACAAAAGCTAAAAAAAATGTTACACCGGGTCCACACATTAGTCCCAACGTCCGTCGGTCCCAACGCCACTCGTCCAACGTGTGGATCTGGATCTGGAATAACGCCCGTCCCAACTAGGGTTGCCAGGGCGCCAAACCTAATAGCCGGACAGACCCGCCAGTTTGGCCGAACATTTGGGGAAAAAAAAGCCAGACGCCGTACATTATTGAGGATTTTGTGTCTCAGTATTAACAGGTACCATAAAACCGCGCTTCCGCTACCGCTCTGCGTTCGCTCGTTAGCGAAATGTAAAAAGCCAAACAGAAGCCGGACAAACCGGGCACCGTTTATTTTGGCCGGACGCGCAAGTAAAAAGCCTAACTATGTCCGGCTTTATCCGGACGCCTGGCAACGCTAGTCCCAACGTTGGCGCTAATGCTATTTTCTAGATCCATACGTTGGACGAGTGGCGTTGGGGCCAACGTGTGGAGCCGGTTTAAGAGTATTTCCTATTGAATCGTAATGTCATAGCAAATTGTGTATATTGTCAACGACACCAGGGGTGTAGTTTCCATTTTGTTTTAACAAGAAACCTTCCAAATTGCTGTGTATTGTCCAACACCTCTAGGGTGATGTGTCTATGATATGATGATGTCATGTCATGTCGTAATTTTACGAATGTTTATTCAGTTATTTTTCCTTGTATACAAAAAGTTCAGAATCACTAGCTAAAATATGAATACTTTTAGGGTATGAGTTTGTTATTTATATATTGGTGATATTAGACGAAGGTAAATCTTAAAATCCCGGGATTTCGAGATGAGGTGGTATGTCCACGTTATGCCTCGTTAGACGAATCCCACTGAATGGCACTACCTAATCGGGTTGTAAAAATGGCGGCAAACTAATATGTCGCTATTTTTACAGCTCCGAATTTAACGTGTAAAAACACAATTATAAATAAGACGTGAATTAAAGGTCCAAGCGACCAGGTCATTAAAATCCAAACAAGCCCTACGCCATCCTACGCCGATCACTACTTTTTAACACTGCATCAAGTCTATCCTAAGTCTATGGCATCAAGTTATAATCTATACTAATATTATAAAGCGGAAGAGTTTGTTTGTTTGTTTGTTTGTTTAAACGCGCTAATCTCAGGATCTACTGGTCCGATTTGAAAAATTCTTTTTTTGTTGGATAGCCCATTTATCGAGGAAGGCTATAGGCTATATAACATCGCGCTACGACTAATAGGAGCGGAGAAGCGACGAGAAATGTTTAAAAAACGGGGAGAAATTACGCATACGAAGTTGCGCGGGACAGCTAGTCTATACTAATATTAAAAAGCTGAAAAGTTTGTTTGTTTGAACGCGGTAATCTCAGGAACTCCTGGTCCGAATTGAAAAATAACTTCACTGGTGGATTCGTCGTTTATCGAGGAAGGCTATAAGCTATATAACATCACGCTACGACTAATAGGAGCGGAGATGTTGCAAAAACGGGAAAAATTTACGCAGACAGCTAGTATTCTAATAAAACTCGATGCAGAGTTCATGAATGATGAGTCACACACAGACGTGGTAAAATCCACATAGCTACATCATGATCATAGGCTAATGATAACCTTTGGCTGTTAGAAATAGATATGTACTAACTTAAGCCGATAACCGTAGAATATTGATAGAATGATACTTATCTACATTACTGAAACTGGAAAGAAGCCAAACATTAGGTATTAATTATCAAAGTAGGTATTAAGGCAATTTTATTTATTGATTACTAGCCGTTTTTCGGAGCTCCGCTCGCTGTTTTCCCGATAAAATGCATTCTATCTCCTTCCTTAGGCTTTCAAGCTGTTTCCCTTCAAACTTGAATGAAAATTGGCACAGTACTATCACAGCTCTACGCAAAACGTCAATTTCACAAAATGACAGGTAGGGTACCTACGTTGACAAATGCGCATTGTTGAATTATATTACTTACCAGGGGCGGATCGCCATTTTAGGGGGGTTTTAGGTGGTACAATTCACTTAAGACGAGCCAAATGAGTACTGGATAGGAACTTACCTATTTATTCTTAATTTCGGAGGGGGAGGGTGGTTGTATCCTCCCCTGGATATGCCAATGGTACTTCAATCTTATAAATCAGTCTAATCACAATACCTTTGTTTTTATCTACAGTCGTTCGATTAAAACGTAGTGATTACTTTCTCTGTGCGTTCGCTGAATACGCCTATGTAGACAAGGCAATCGCGTGCGAGCTCGAGGCTCGAGCACGAATTTATAAGTTTGCAGTGGGGGAAACAAAACTGAATATCCTCAGTAGAACACTCTGATTCTACTCAGTGATGTACTATGCGTTTCAAATGAGTTGATAACTGTTATGATGACATTTTGATTCGCATTAAGACGGCAACTTCATTATATGACGTAAGGTCAGCAATAAAATGATTCGTAAAAAGGTGTCATTACACAGACCCTATGAGTATGAGTACCTATCTACTCTAATGACTATACGCATAAGCACTGTATTTTACTATTTATTATTATAGATATGTTTTAGTTAAAAAAAATATCACATCTGACTAAAAAACCACAAAAGTATAGAATATTTATAATTTTTTTTCTATTTACTTACTTCAGTTTGTTATTAAACAATAAAGAATCCTAATAATATAATAATAAAGAAAATTGTGTTTATTAAACAATAAAGAATCCTAATAATATAATAATAAAGAAAAATATTAGGTACATGGTTCAAAGAAAATAAATATTACGTTCGTTCTATTACCATACCCAAACATATTATACCAGACTTGGGAGCTTTTGTTGCTAGCGGTACAATTTTGACAAGTACAGAGTGAAGTTGTCGCGATCGCGATTATCTTCTCATTTGAAATGCATAGTAGGTACTCCAATTGTACATGTAAACTTAGTTTTATATGATGTTACAGAAATAAAAATCATATAGAAGGTGAAATTTTTATTGAACTTTACATTGTTAAATGCATAATACAATAACTTGAACTACATCCCTAAGCTTATAATTTTATTAACATCTAATCACATTTACTTCTTGGCAGCAGACCTTTCTCGGGCTTTCTTGCCTTCCAAAAGCTTCAGTCTCTCATCTTCAGATAAGTTATTATTGATTTTAGTAATAACACCGGTACCAAGGGTCAAATCTCCCAAACGCAAAGTAAATCTTTGACCAGTTTCGCACACCATGGGTTTCAGTAGACGGAGTCGTAACCTGAAAATAAATAATAATATTAATATCTTGGGACAACTCACACAACGCTATCTGATTCCAAACTAAGTAGAACTTGTACTATGGAAACCAGACAGCCGATAATCATACTTACCTACATTTTTCTAAATACATACATTATAGATAAGTAACACCCAGACACAGAATAAACCATCATGCTCATAACACAAAGTTTTATCCTGGGTGTGGGATCGAACCCACGACCTCTTGCGTAGCAGTCACACAGGCAGTCATAACATCATCTTAAGAAAATACTCCAGAGTGCATCAAACGATCTTGAATTTTTGACGTGATAACGTCTTATAAATCGATGAACGCCGGCTACACCTGAGCCGAGCGTGCAAGCGATAGAGGCACGATCGGCCTAAGATGTTTGGATGTTTTCTTATGACGTTATCACGTAAAATGATCGCTTGTAAACAGACTTTACAGGCAACCATTTTTTGTTAAAGTTACTGTCTTGAACAATGTTTAAGTAAATAGGTGTACAACATACACCATTCATTCGATCTACACCGCACACTAATGCACTATCGACACTATATATCTACACTATCACACTATTACAAAAAAATAAAAATAAGTCAATTGTATAGTGTTTAAGGAGCCACTATCTGAGCGCTTGTAACCTATCAAAACCTTTTTCCTTAAAGCATCACTGGCCTTGAAGGCTTGAATACCTCAGGCATCTATATTTATCTATGTTTAGAGCTGAGTCTGGGTGTGCTTGCATTTATGGTTTTGTTTTTGTATGGTTGGTATAGCTATTTTTTTTGTAATTTATGTAATTCTTGACCGACAGTTAGTTAAGTTTTTAGAGTTTAGTTTTAAGTTAGTTGAAGGTGAACAAGTTTTAAAACAGCATCTTTAAAATAAAAATACTTACGTAGCATCTTCACCAGGCATAATCATTTCCTTATCAGGTATGGTAACTTGAGTAGCACAATCCCAAGTCATGGAGAACATTTGCAATTGAATGAAAGAGGTAAACGGCTTTTGACGACCACCTTCGTCTTTGCTTAAAATGTAGACTGCGGCGTCAATACTGTCATGGGCCTTGACTGTGCCAGGCTTGGCCATGACCATACCACGTTTAATTTGCTCACGCTTGACTGAACGGACCAGCGCACCAAGTTGATCACCCGCTTGAGCCTCCTCAAGAGTCTTGTGGAACATCTCAACTCCTGTTACAGTGGTCTTCATAACTTTGCCATGTCCTACAATTTCACACTCAGTACCCTTCTTTAGTACACCTGAAAGACAGATATTATCAAGTATTATTTACATGTATTCATATACATCGACGCGGATCCAAAAGAGAGGGGGGGGGGACAACAGGGGCATTTGCCCCCCCAGACCAGACTCAAAGTTTTTTTTTTGAGGCGGTAATTGGAGTTTTGACACTGGACTGGTGTGTTTTGATAGGCAATTGCCTCTCCCACCTTCGGCGGTGGTGGCTGGTGTACCGGTATTGAATCAAATGCAGCCTCCTCCTGTAATGCGAGCGACTCATACTTGGCCGGTTGACTCAAATGCTGCCCTCCTTGCGTGTACATCCATACTAATATTATAAATGTGACAGTAACTCGGTCTCACACCTTTTCACGCGTAAACCGCTGAACAGAGTCAGATGAAATTTGGTATGGAGATAGTTTGAGTCCCGGGAAAGGACATAAGATAGTTTTTATCGCGATAATCGAGATCAACGCGGGCGGAGCCGCTGGCGAAAGCGAGAGGATAGAGGTTACAAAACTAAAGAGTTTGTTTGTTTGAACGCGAATAATCTCAGGAACTGGTTTGAATTGAAAAAATATTTTAGTTGTTGGATAGCCCATTTATCAAGGAAGGTTATAAACTATATAACATCACGCTACGACAAATAGGAGCGGAGCAGCAATGAAAATGATGCCAAAACGGGGAATTTGACAATAAAAAAGCTGCTGTCTACAAATTTGATTGTCTCACTTTGTACTTGGTGCTTTGCTGTGTATCTGTTTTCTACAAACCTCTGTGCAGACGTCCTGTGACGACAGTGCCACGGCCTGGAATTGAGTGGACAGACTCAACTGGCAAGAGGAACGGCTTGTCTAATTCACGGATAGGAGTAGGTATGAATGAATCCACTTCCTTCAGCAGTTCGGTGATCGCTGCAGAGCCGATTTCAGGACTTTTGCCTTCCAAAGCACAAAGGGCCGATCCTGGAAGATAATAAAAACGATTGTTCCTGTTATTCCTTAATAAAAATTAGGTGTTGTTAGGTCACATCTATACTTACATTATAAATGCGAAAGTTTGGATGTATGGATAGATATTTGTTATTTCGTCAGGTCAAAATGGCTGAACAGACCGGTATGAAATTTGGCATACAGATATATAAGTCTAGAATAATACATACGCTACTTTTTATCCTGGAAAAAAATTCTAACCCATGGGTCAGAAAATTTTCGCGCGAATAAAATCGCTAAAATGTGCAACACAGAAAAGACATACGACAACTTATAACGTATTGTGTGCTCATAGACTTAACTATTCTACTTCCAGCCATGGGGGTACCCAGGGTCATATTTCGGTTAGGTTAGGTGTACAATTGAATGTGGAAGACGGGTGGTGGCTCTTTCACGAGCACTTCCACATTTTAGCGCCTAAACTCGAGGCTACTGCGTCCGCACAGCCAGGGTTGTACACTGGGGTGGTGCGGTCAATAGCACTGTACGGCGCACCCGTGTGGGCGGCGTCCCTTACCGCCCAGATTAGGGTCCGCTTGGGGAGAGCAGACCCTGGCTGTCAGGGCCATACGCGGATACCGCACAGTGTCTGCAGAGGCGGCGTGCGCATTGGCCGGCACACCCCCGTGGGATTTGGAGGCGGAAGTGCTCGCCGAAGTGTATCGGCAGACGTTAGCTGTTCGGGCAGGGTTGCAGCTGTTTGGTACCTGCCCGCTACGCGCTTATCGCGGTGAGACCCACCGGGCAATCATGGCCCGGTGGCAGGGCCGGCTGGAGGCTCCACGGGGCCCTTTCCTTCCGGTTGGTGCAGGTCCTTTACAGGCACGGGTGCTTCGGGAAGTACA
Organism: Herminia tarsipennalis; assembly: GCA_945859575.2. NCBI lineage: Eukaryota > Metazoa > Arthropoda > Insecta > Lepidoptera > Erebidae > Herminia > Herminia tarsipennalis. Next base: position 18,416,258 of record OX243840.2, read on the forward strand.
TGCACACGGTCGCTAGGAGGGAATCGAGTCCCGCCTACCAAAACTGCGACTGCGGTGAGGACTCAGCGCAGCACACCTTCCAGCATTGTCCAGTTTGGGAGGGGCAACGTCGGGTTCTCACTGCAGTGGTCGGAAGTGACCTGTAGTTCTGTACATGGTCCGGGGCGAGGGATCGTGGAATGCGGTCGCGAGGTGACGTCCTCGCAGAAGGAGGCGGCGGAGCGCGTCAGGGAAGAGAGCTCTCTGGCTGATCCGCTTCGACCCCGGCAACGACGTCAGTTGTACAATTGACTGAACTCCGGCCAAATGTGTATTTGGGCAAAGTCGAGGGGGAGGGTGAACCCTCAAATTCCCGTATGGATGGTTCAGCTTCACTTTCTTTTTCTGTCAGTTTTTGCTGTTTTTTTTTTATATAGTGCCAGCAGCTCTGCCTAATTTGGGAGGCAGAGGCTGTACTAAATCAACCAAACAAACATATATTTCTTATTATATTTGTAATATGTATACCATACTCATATTTGTACTTTGTAACTCATAGGTGTTTTCAAGTACTAAGACCAGCTTTGGTTATAGCTTACTTACTACTGAACCAAGATGGCTATGGTATGGTTTGAATAAGTGCAATCTGTGGATCTGTTCAGATGATTGTGTGTGAGTAGTCCCAAGACAAAAAGTAAATACTACAAACCTTTAACAACAGGTATTTTATCACCATCATATCCCATTTCAGACATAAGTTCCCTGATTTCCATTTCAACAAGCTCCACCATCTCCTGATCGGCGGCATCTACTTTGTTGATAAAGACTACAACATGTTGAATGCCAATTTGTTTGGCAAGTATTAAATGTTCTCTAGTTTGTGGCATTACACCATCTGTGGCGGCCACTACCAAAATTGCACCGTCCATCTGAGCTGTACCTGTGATCATGTTCTGTAAAAACAAAAGAAGGGTTTTCATACAAAACTTAAGTAAATTTACTAGTGCTCGCCGTAATTTCATGCTCCACCATCCGCGCAATTCTCGTTAAAAGAGTTACAACCTTTTTGCTTCGCATATTAATATATGTGAAGTAACATACAATACAGGGTGTAGGTAGAATGACAATGATCAGGGCCCAATCTGAGGCAGGGCAAGCTGGGCAAATGCCCAGAGTGTCAAAAGGTTTCCAAGCCCTGTTATATATACAAGTGTAGTATTTTAGCCTAAGTAAATAAAGAATGAAAACTTTTAAATTTACTATCTTTTAATGGTCTGCCTGACAATGGTTATGTTACTGGCATCATAAGTCACAATCATCAATTACCTTAATATAATCAGCATGTCCAGGGCAGTCTGTATGTCCATAATGTCTGGACTCCGTTTGGTATTCAACATGAGCCACATTGATAGTGATACCACGGGCTTTCTCTTCCGGTGCATTGTCAATATCCGCATAACCTTTTGACTGGGCTAAGTCCAGATCTGATAATACTGGAATTGAAAAACTTATTATGAACTAAAAAAGTATTTTATAATATAATAACTATTTAAAAAAATTAATAGGAGTGGAGCAGTACAATTTAAAATGAAAATTGTTAACAACTGCCCCAAAAAGTGAAATGCTTTAAGGGATCATGAATGTGTGTCTGCGAGTTTCTTCAAATGCTCTAAGCAATTTAGATGGTTGAGGTATTGTTAGAAATGTTAAATGTATCTTATAAATGCAGCTTTTGAGCATGATTCAAAATTATGTATTGTAAAGAAGGACTAGGATCTTTGATATTGACTTTTCCCACTGGAAAGACCTCACAGAGGAGTACAAATTAGGCTAGTTTTCCTCTTACGTTGATCGTCGCTGCTGAAACACACTATGGATGCGAGCCAACACATGTTAGCGCTGATCGGACAGCAGACAACAGAAATGTTACATTTAATTCCATACAGCATCACTAAATCAGCACAGACGATTAGCACGACATGAAACCATTGGTGGAGAGGGGTCATTGCTGATGTCTTCAAAACTCACTATAAGACTTAGTTAGAAGTACTGGTCTAAATACAAGCACACATACACAAGCAAGCTAACATTTCAATACTTTCAAACTTCACTTAAAGTGTGCTTGCTGCTGCGGCTAACGAATCAGTCTTTTTAGTCATCAGTGAAAATACTAATGCTCTTATTTATTTAAATATTAACTTTGTGATTATAAAGAAAGTTAAGTATTTTAATTATGATCATATTGATTACACTAACCTCTTGTAATTGCTGCTGTGAGTGTAGTTTTTCCGTGATCGACATGTCCAATAGTACCAACATTGCAATGGGGTTTTGTTCGTTCAAATACTTGTTTCTCTGCATAATTTCTTCTAAGTATAATACTTAAAGGTGTTAATCCTGGCAATGTAGTACTTCTTACGTGTGAACTGTGGTTTTGCTTTAGCAATAATTTAACAGCTGAAAAAAAATTGTCAATAATCAATAACCTAACCTCAAAAAATAAAAACAAACATCCGGAAATTAATTCAAGATGAAGAGCTTTTATGTTTTTAAATATACCTACTTATAAAGTCTTAACATTACAGTAAATTTAAAATAATTTTAAGACGACACTGTCAGAAGGCTCTCCCATCGTGACCTGGTTTTACATAATCTTCTGATAACCGCAAGTGCCTTCTGCACCAGGGAATACTTAGTTTAAAACTACAAATGTTTAACACTCTTGTGTGGAGCTGAAATTATTATCTAAATAATTGTTTAAAAACAATAAAAATCTAATAAGAAACTATTAAGCAATAACCCTTCGTTCGTCTTACCTGGGTTAACCAAACTTTTAGCAAACGATATGGTAGCCATTATGTGCAGATATCCACAGCAGATGCTGTAGTTAGGCCTAAAATTTAATCAATTAGTTAAACGATTTATCAACTGATTTTTTAGTAAAAAATCGTTTACTTGCACGCCGACTTTTTTCACTTTTCTTTGACAGCTAACCATCCCATTTTTCATGACAAATAATTGTCGATTATTCTACATTGTTTATGGTGAAGTGAACTAAAGATAAGAGATTACTTAGCCAAGACGGCCAAGATTGTTTTTAATAAATGAGGATAACTCTGCGTAAGTTATTATCACGCTTTTTTAGGGTTCCGTAGCGAAAATGGCAAAAACGGAACCCTTACAGTTTCGTCATGTCCGTCTGTCTGTTTGTCTGTCTGTCCGTCCGTATGTCAAAGACATTTTACTTAAAGACTACACTATAAATATTAATGAAATTTGTTTGATAGCTAATTAAAAAAAAATATTTTTAATTAGCTATCAAACAAATTTCATTAATGCATATCATTCGACAGATCTGTTAAAAAGATTTTAAAGTTTCTAATCAACTTTTTTTATTATGTGAATATTTTTGGAAATAATTGCTCCGAAAGTTGCATAAATAATGCCCCCCCCCCTTATATGAAGAAAAAAACACGAGAGTAGCGATTAAATACTATAATATAAAATGGTAAATCATTAATATATAACAAGAAAAAGAAGGGACCGAGTATTGATACCTGAGGCACACCAATATTAATTGGTGTTCCAGACGACCTTACTCTGCCTAATCCGCCTATAACAACATATTGAATTCTTTTACTCCTGGAAGAGGCAAGTAGATTAAGCGCTATACCTTTTATACCGTAATCCCTAAGTTACGATTAAAAGCTTTAGAAAGATCACAAAGTACACCAATGGCATCCGGCGAGTTTTCTCAAGCACTAACGATATGTTTCAGTAGCTTAGTACCTGCTTCAACAACCCTTTGTTAAACCATATTGATCGTTATGCAGTAGATTATCCATACTAATATTATAAATGTGAAAGTAACTCTGTCTGTCTGTCTGTCTGTCTGTCTGTCTGTTACGCTTTCACGCTCAAACTACTGAACCGATTTAGGTGAAATTTGGTATGGAGATAGTTTGAGTCTCGGGGAAGGACATAGGATAGTTTTTATCGCGATAACCGACATCCACGCGGGCGGAGCCGCGGGCGAAAGCTAGTTATCCATAAAGCATAGTAAAAATATATGCTTTATCTACTGTGCCTAAAGTATGATTCTCACTGTTGAAATATTGCCTTTTTGAAAATTTCACAAATAGCTGGCAAGACAGATAATAGGCATAAAATTACTAGGGTCGTTCTTTGATTCGTGGTATCTGATGGTATATTAATATGTTTCATCAAATCAGGAAACATGCCGCGCCGGTATCAACACATTGATTAAAAATTATAGTTATCTATCGTAGTAAGTTCAAAATCAGCTGATTTCTGGGGTATTTACCCCATAAATCAGCTGGTTTTTAAAAAATAAGTGACTTGAATATTTTAATTAAGTCACTATAATTATTAGCAAATGGTACATTGCATTCATCCACATTATCTTATATGAGTAATTGGATTTTATCTGGGCATGAGTTCAAGGAGCTGGTTGTGGTTAGCCGTTAGTGTCATGTCAGCAAAGGTTTGTGCTAGGTCTAAAGTAAGTTATTCAAATATTAATTCAAAGCTTGTATCCCAAGGCTTTGCCCGTCCGCTTTCCAAATTAATAATATTTCACTAATACATAATTTAACAAAAAAAAATTGCATTTTTTCACTTTGAACTGTTAGAATTTTAACTAGAGAAATTTAATTTATCTTTTTTTTGAAACGTAGATATTTGTTTTTTTAATTAAGTAATAATAATTTTTATTTCAGTTTATTAAAAATATGTTTTATAAATACAATCACAATGTGGTTATTAGTTTAGGCTTAAAAAAATATTCTTGAGTAATCATTGCTTTCGATTGAATTTACATAAGATCGATCTTTAGATTTTTTGGGTAACATCCCTATTGTTTTAAAGTCTTCGTCAAACGGCGGGCGGGGAAGAACGGCGCGGGCGGTGATGATGGCGCCATGCATTCATAAATGAGGTACGAGCAGGGGCTGTATGGTCGTTGGGTACGAGAGACGATTTTCACCTGTTATTGACCTCCTCACCCCTCTATGTAAGAAAAAATAGAATAGGCCGACCTCCTCTCCTCGTGTTTTATAAATAATAAAATAATATTACGTAAGATTTTAAAGGAAATTTACTTTTGCTTTGTTTTAATTTTTATTTATCAAAAAACCCTTTTTTGTTAAATTTTTGAAATACTTATATAATCAACTTTGACTTTATTTCAAAGTATTTCTTCTCTTGCAGTCGCACCCTCGCAATGTGTGGATGCGTGGGCTTTTTCGAAGTATAATCATAATTTGGCGCATTTTTGTGATTTTACTAACAACTATCAACATTCCTTTTCACCCCCTGCCTTGTAAAGAAATATAACACATGGTCCTCCCATATATCGTTTTACGTAACGAATGGCGCCAATGCACTAATGGGGATGTTGACTGTCAAGTCAAATCAGTCTCTTTTTACGAAATGTCAAAACGTCAAGCTCTATAGAAATGCGTATAGAATAGGAACCTATAACGTCATATGTTCCTATCGTCAAATCATTACTTTTAGTATTCGTTTTCATGCTTTTAAATTCAAAAACATGTTAAATTGTAAAATAACACTTATTTTCAGAGCATTTTAAGATCTATTTTTACCTGATTAGTATAAAGTAGTTTACTTTTATTGTAGTCAACTACCTAAATATCATAGAAAATATTACACAGAGAGGTGGCACTCGATGCTTGTCTATTGCCTTTAACATTTGAACAGTTTCCTTGAATTCTCCAGTATCACATCACAATGGGACCAACTTGGAAGTATACCCTTTCAAACACAAAAACAAACTTTTCAAATCGGTAGAGACACCGATAAAAAAAAACATAGGTAACAAAACCTACTAACATAGAACCTCCTCCTTTTTGGATTCGGTTAAAAATTCACAAAAATGGATGCGAATAAGGTGGAGAAATTGTTTAAAAATGTCGAAACATTGGCGGGATCATCATCGTGACATCCACGCAGCGACACCGGTCCGTTAACGCCCGGCCGCTGTCGCGCGCTGCCTTGGCCAAACAGCGGACAGCGGCTTAAAAAAATCGTGTTCAATATCGTAACCTGGTAACGATGTGCAGTTTTTAGGAACAAACAAATATTGTTAATTTATATTTAAAATGGTTTATTAGTAAAAGTAAACCATCAAATTACCTCCTTTAAATATTAGTACAATAAATATATTATATTAGAACTCAAAAATTTTAAGGAATTTTTTTCAGTTCTAACTTTTAAGAAAATAATAATATCGTGTGCCCGCCGACTGTAAGTTACGTTGTAAATTAAATTTACATGAACACGTATTAAGTTGGCCCTACTATAGTGAAAAAATAATCTTCCTACTACTAGGGTACTAGGGTACCTTAAATGTTGCAGATAGTCGATGGATCGTAAGGGATCCCTGACTCAGTGGCGATCGAGCAGATCGAGATATCTACGAGGTTAAGCAATGTTATAAACGTAATAGATGGGTGGCCATTTTCGAACAACGTCACACCCCTCCGCGCCTCGGAGAGCACGTTAAGCCGTCGGTTCTGCGCCTAATCTCTCTCCGGTCGTGTTTAGTCCCATCGGACTATGAGAGTGAGGGATTAGAGAGTGCACAAGTGCACTCTCTAATCCTCTGCGCATACGATTGTGCATTTTAATGTCTCCTTCATAGTTGGTTAATCTAACTAATGAGGTTGGCCGCCGTCCGTAACCGACATCAGTTATGAGACTATTATTATTATTATTGTAGATAGAACATTTTTCATTGTGAAGACTTATTTAGATTTTAAAAATAATTCAAACTACATTCAAAGATTTTTAAATAATCTAATCTCGTCTGAACCGGAAATCGAACTCGCAAAATATGAAAAAAGAAACAGCCTGTATTATTACTATACTAATTAGTGTCTATCATTAGGATTATTTTTACTAAATAATATAACAAAAACAAATTACAGCTAGTGGTACAAGAGACAGTTTTATCGCATTCCGCGATCTCTTCCAGACAATCTTAATGTTATGGAACCATAAAATTTAACATTTAAGTTAAAATATTACATCGAACTGCAACTATTAGGTACAAAAATCCAGAATGATAGCGAAAATATATTTGGTTAGACTAGCGGCATATTTGGCGCTATCAGGGGCGTATTTTGAAACTTGCCCGGGCCGCCTCAGAAGTCAAGGAAAAAAGGATTTAAAATAAAAAAATAACATACATACATATACCATAACGTCAAAATTTTTTGCTGTGTACAAATTTTTTTACGAAGTCAATAATGATGATGTCGTTACTTAGTTGTTTGGTTTTGCTTCAATATTGAGAATCGCTAAACTATTTAAACGTTCTTCACAAATTTGTGTAATATATATAAAAATAATATAAATATATAATATATTGGTGCTCCTATATTCTTCTGAGAATTTATAGACGAAATCTGTGAGTTGTTGAGCTTGGACACGACTACAACGTCTTGTAAAATTTTATAAACAATAATAAACTGGCCCGGATGGCCCTAGGGTTAATATGTCTCAGTATGAAACTATGTAAAAGTAGGAAGAACAGTGTATTAGAAATCAGATTCATTATGAGATAAATTGTGTGAAATTGTAAATAGCTATCCTACAGGAATTTATGCCATCATACCTAAAACCTAAGTTTAAGCAGATGTTTACTGTGCACCACACAATCAAATGCTTATAAGAAAAAAAAAAAACAAATGCTTTTAAAACACCAATGGCGTCTTGCGAGTTTTCGTGGTACTACATATACTGTCGAGCCAACCCTTTGTGATACCATATTGATCAGTCTTGCAGTTTTCGTCTTGATATTCCGGAGCAACCGGAGTGCGTAGAGAATCGGAGGTACATATTATGTCAAATCTGAAATTAAGGTCTCGAACTCAGAACACACATCTTTGGTCTCGAACTCAGAACACAAATCGAACTTTTCTTTCGTGTAGGTAGGTACTGTGGCAGGTGGATCGTGGCTACGATCACCTCACATAAAAGCTCAATAATATTTATAAACTATTTGCTTTGACGTTCCTTAAGTTGGATTCGAAATAGAAAAAAGGAGAAATGAGGAGTTGTAAAATGGCGCCAAACTGACATGTCGCTATTTTCACAGCTCCGCGTTTAACGTGTGAAACGGTGTAAAATATTTCGTACCTTTAAATAATTCACGCGAATAAGTCCCGAAATATATCTAATATGTATAAAAATCGCGAAAGTTTAAAAACAATAAGTGTAAAATGTTCTTGAAATACGTTTTAACTGGACAAGAACGAGACTTTTGTCATTCAATGAAGAAAACTAGAAATAAATTATACTTGAAACTGGCGTATGCACAGAATGTGCGAGCTATAATCCCTACCGATAACTAACGGAGGGAATAGATAGCCAATACTTTCAAAGAATATTTTAAAGTGAGTTCACCTCTTGAGTCCCAACCGAGGGTGAACGATGCTGAGTTTTGCGAATTAGAACCCCCCGTAAGGCTTACTTGTAAAGAAATAAAAGATGCAATTAAATACATGAAGAAAGGCAAATCGCCTGGACATGATGGGCTCAGCATCGAGCACCTTCAAAATGCTGGTAAATATTTACCGGGGGTGTTGATGATGTTATTCAATCTATGTATAGGGCATTCTTGCTTACCGCAGGAAATGTTGGATACGATAGTCGTACCTATTGTAAAAGATAGGACAGGAGACATAGCAGACAAGGGTAACTATCGGCCTATTTCACTGGCGACTGTGATAGCCAAAGTATTTGACAGTGTGCTTGACTCTTACCTCAGTAGATACACAAAGTTACATGATTCACAATTTGGTTTTCGTGCTGGGCTATCTACTGAGAGTGCCATTTTTACATTAAAGCATACTGTCAAGTATTATACAGATAGGAAAACACCAGTGTATGCTTGTTTCCTGGACTTATCAAAAGCCTTTGATTTGGTTTCCTATAATGTCTTGTGGGAAAAGCTCCGGGGGGAGGGCGTTCCTGCATCACTAGTTTCTACATTGTCTGTATGGTATGACAAGCAGAGAAACTTTGTAAAGTGGTCAAATGCATTGTCTGACCCATACAAACTTGAATGCGGGGTTAGGCAGGGAGGTCTTACCTCGCCGAGGCTTTTTAATATGTATGTTAATAAGCTACTTGTGGAGCTCAGCAGCACACATGTCGGATGCCATATAGATGGAGTATGTGTAAACAACATAAACTATGCAGATGACATGGTGCTGCTGAGTCCCTCAATATGCGGAATTAGAAAGTTGCTTTCAATTTGTGAAGTATATGCCGAACAGCATGGTCTAAAATATAACCCTAAGAAAAGTGAGATGTTAGTATTTAGAGGGAAAAATAAAAGTCCAACACACATCCCTCCCGTTCAACTTAGTGGTACATTATTACAGAGAGTAACTAAGTTTAAATATCTGGGACACATTGTTACTGAGGATTTAAAAGATGACTTGGACATGGAAAGAGAGCGTAGGGCGTTGGCTGTAAGGGGTAATATGGTGGCTCAAAGGTTTGCTGGTTGTTCAGTACCTGTTAAAATTACACTTTTCAAGGCTTACTGCCAAACATTTTACACCAGCAGCCTTTGGGCTAGTCATACCCAAAAAGCGGACAACACCCTGCGAATTCAATATAATAATGCCTTCAGGGCGTTGTTGCGGCTTCCACCTTATTGTAGTGCATCGGGCATGTTCGCTGACGCACATACTGATGACTACTTTGCGATAATGCGTAAGAAGGTTGCGTCGGTAATACGCAGAGTAGGGGAAAGCACCAACAGCCTCCTGAAGGTATTTGCAGAGAGGCTGGATGGGCCGACCATGGGTAGGTTTATCAAGTTGCATGTTATTAGTGGAATTTGATGAATCTCCCCATTGTAGCCAATTTTCATTTTCATTTGTGGTAGGTATTTTAGTATTTAGTATTTTAGTATTTTAGTATGTTTACTAACATAGTTATTAAGCAATTGTACTAACACCCTATGAGCCTTAGATGTTCGAAAATAAAATATTTTTATTTTTATTTTTATTATTTATTTTATAATAGGAAAAAAAAGAGCAATGAAAAAAACAAAAGTGATGAGAGAATTGAAGGAAACGTCAGAGTGAATGGGCGGAGGATATCATTGAATGTGTTAGTACTAGTATGTATTATATTATCTGTGGTATTACTTTACGATTGTATAATTAAAGCTTAGAAATTTAAGTGATATAACTCTTTGATTTCTCTCTCTACGTGGATATACAATACGCCTGCGTCCCCAATCTGCAGTTCAGCATTGCTTTAGTATCTACATATTACTTACTTTCCTATTAGGAATTGGTAATCCAATATGATTAGATCAGCTATACAAATGGGTAGATGACTACAATAACAATAAATTATTTTACACTATACAGGAAATAGCATTCGCAAAAATATTCTGAAAAACAATGCCACAACACAAATGTAGGTACATCAATTTATAAACATCAAAACAAACATTGAAACGATTTGACCATACAAAAGAATGACGTCAGTGTTTTGTATTTCATTAAATTATGTACGGTGTGCATCGTTTTGACGTTTCTTAAAAAGATACTGAATTGACTTGAATGTCACCTACCCTATTCCTGTACCGATTATTGGCGTTAAAGATTAATAAATTGTAAAAAAAACATGGTTGTAATAAGAAATTGAAGTTTATTTATGTCAACGGTCAAATATACAAGACAAGTACTGTACGATACTTCAACACCAACTTTCGTTCCAACAGATAGAAAAGCATTCTTGACTTTATAAAGAACAGTGGTGACTATGTGAACAGAGAATCATTAAGGAAAGGGTAGGAAATAGTCCCACGACCCTTATCTTAAGTATATTTGACAATAATTATTAATATAATAATAAATATTCCATTAAATATTCAAAAATGAGAAGTCCTTTTGTGACCACGGCGAGTGTAACCTGCTTGCATATCAGAAAGAGGTGTACCTGTAAATTTCAGAAGGTATTATTACGAAACATGTTTTTTTCGAACTGACAAATGGGCCTCAGTAAGAGGGTACCGTTGACATAGTTTGTTTTTTTGGGTACGAAACCTTAACAACAACTGAAAGGACCGGTCATATCACCTTTATTTTATTGTTAATGAAAATTAATGAATTTGGTTTGTTGTTAATTATCGGTAAGGTCACAAACAGGTAACATATAACCTACCGTCCGTCGGGGTTTCAGCTCGCTTTCAATAGGTGTGCTATGTTATGTATAAATTTCTGTATAGTAAGTTTTAAAACAACATTTTAAAAAAGCTGATCAAGTGTAAACCGAACTCCCACATCGACGGTTCCGTACAATACATGTGTAGATGTGTCTAGAATTAATGTTAAAAATTCCCCCCAAAATCCTCCCCCTCCGTCCCTACCCTAGACCCGGCACTGATGAACTTAGAAGCTACTTCAAGAGAAATGGAACTTAAAAAATCCTTAAAAGCCACTGCGCGAGCAAAGGAGCTGATTGGAAAGGTGAAGTTACTGCGCGATCTGCTGAGAGTAGCATCAACTTGAAGCTATTAAGCGGCGGTAGCCTAATGGCTAAGGCATCGTCGCGGATCCTACCCATTATACTACAGACGTGAACCCACTTTTAACACAAGCCATTGAGCTTAGCTGGTGTTAACAGGATTGATAGTAATATGGAACCACAATCCCACATTGCATCTTTAAAAAAAAAAACTTGAAGCTATTGACTGACCAGCGGCAGCGACCCGCAGCGAGATCAAAAAAGCCACCGCTATTTCAGCAGAGGGGCGCAACTTGAAATTTAACAAAAAAGCGCGAGCAAGTGCGAATCATTTTTTTATGACATTGCGTGAGCAGGGTCACTAGGGTCCTTATTCACTGTGCGGTGGACATCCCTGAGCGCACTGCGCATGCGCCAGATCATGTCAGATCAGATCGCCGCGAAAACGAAAAATAGAACGTGAACAAGGACCCTGGTGACTCTGGGGTGACCCAAACCGTCGAATGATGAATAATTCCAAAAAACGGAAAAAAGCGGAACCCTTATAGTTTCGTCATGTCCGTCTGTCTGTCTGTCTGTTTGTCTGTCTGTCTGTCTGTCGGTCCGACCGTATGTCACAGGCATTTTACTCAGAGACTTCTCAATGAATATTGATGAAATTTGGTGAAAAGGTGTCTTAAAGTGGCCACTACTTAATTTTATAGCTAAATAATAAAAATAAATATTTGGGGGGGGGGGGGGGCACTCCATACATGTAACAGAACCATGTATCAAAGAGTTACCATACCTTTGTTTAATTATGGTGTTACTTACCAATACTAGGTGTATCGTCACTTCTTGCATATAAACGGCTTAGGAACATCACAAGCTTTATCATTTAGTCCCGAGACATTTGGGTAATTCCACACCTCCACACAGTTCTCTTTCCCGTTGGAATTATTTGGCTCACCATACATCCATTTGTTGTATAGATTATAAATAGGGATACCTGAAATAATGTTCTTATCTACATAACTAATGTAAAAATAAATTTAAAAACTATAAAAGCCCACCTGCAAAAAGACAGGAACAAGATTCATATCATGCATTCGGCGAATTATGAATTCTATTCAACTTATTATAGTGTCTCCGACTGAGTGGTCGTCCTGTCTTATGTTTATCAAGTCGCAGTCTCCACTCAAGGAGTCGTTTACTGCAACGGCCAGCAGGTCTTTGGCAGATATGTACAATTTTTGTACAAAGGAAAACCTAACTTTCCCTTAGGGATGTAAAGATAGTTATTGTCTTACAAAAAAACATTTCACTGACTTCAATCAGGGCTGAGTTGCTGGCATTTATTGAAGAGTTTCCTTATTTATTTCCGAAACTCATCATGCGGTCTTTATGAAATTTATATGGGACCATTTCGGAATAAACCTCTCTATAACAAAAATAATTCAAAATCCGTCTATATATGACGGAGCTATGCCCGACCATACCTACATGAAAAAAAACATCCGAATTGGGAATCTCCTTTTTAAAGTCGGTTAAAAATAAAAGTAGCTGCAGTAAATATGTTGATAGCTAAACTATAGAATAAACAGTAGCAGTACCTACACATGTACACAAAAATATACATAAATACTCCATTTACATTAATAGCTACCATATCTAATCACTGGTCTCATCAACCAACTTCATAATCAAATCGAATAAAATTACAATTACGAAAGGATATTTACCATCTATGGTTTTAAAAACGTCTCCTGACTTCTTGATACCTACAAAAAATTCTTTTGGAAAGTCATTTCTCATAGTTTGCCAAAATGAAACGACAGTGTGTAATTGATTTTCATTCTCGGCGTAGTATAAACGGGCTCCCTCGACCGCACAAGTCGCCGCAGCATCGTGCCATACTCTAAGTGTGTCGTGGTACTTGTACAGTCCATTTATACCCGGTATATTATAGTAATCTCCTGATGTGCCAATATTGCCTTCAGTAGCTTCATCTATGAAAATATACTTAGGTATTATATAAATAGTTGTATCTATTAATTTAAGTCATTTGGTATATATTTCATCTGAAAATACGTTTTTATTTTTTAAATAATTGAAGTTAATTGTTTTAGATCGAATATAAATGGTTTTGGCCAGCTAGAATACTCAAAAATCTGCATCGTCGGTCGATCGAGCTAGGTATAGAAAAACTTACAAAAATGGTAGTTAACATTCATGTAAAAAAAGGTTCTGTACTTACCAATGCAAGGTGAATCATTACATTGCCCATCAATATTAGGTAACTTGCATAAAAACGGTTTACGAACATCACAAGCTTTATCATTAAGTCCCCAAACCTCTGGGTAATTCCACACCTCCACGCAGTTCTCGTTACCTTGATTATTTGGCTCACCAGGCATCCATCCGTTGTATACATTATAAATAGGAATACCTGAAACCATTTTGATATCTATATCATTAAAAATGAATCGCCAAACCCAAGAACAGGTGGACCAATTTCTCTACTTTTTTTTCAAATAATCGTTGAAACCTGAGGAAGGTTGTTTTGAAGAAAAAATGGCAAAACGCCCGAAAATATGCTAAACCACATTTATCTTTGACCATTAAAAAGGCGTGTAAAACGGGGGTTCCAAATTAAAGGTTTGTGATTCTAAAGACACTTAGGTACAATCGTATTTATGTAAAAATATAGAATTTTGTTTTTTTTTCACATAGACCCCTTTATTGAACTTACAACCTGAATGTCAAGCATATATACGCGGGTGACACCGCTCGCTGGCCGCGGGAAAAAGCTAAATAAATACAAATTAATAATAATAATATTTTGGGACAACTCACGCGATGATTATCGCGTAGGAAAAAATCGCTTAAGTATTTTTTTTCTTGGTACCATGACCTCCGGCTTATCAGTCAGGGTCACTAACCTCTAGACAAACAGGCCAGTCAAGTGATTTGTAAAAAAGAATACTGGCGCAAATTAACATTTTTTTATTGAGACATTGCGCTAGAGGTCGTCATCATTATCAGCCTGTATCGATCCACTCCTGGACAGAGGCCGTTCCAGCGAACATCTTTGGTCTCGATCCATCTTTCTGGCAATCGTACTACCTTATGTTTACCAAGTTGCGGTCTCCACTTTAGGACTCGTTTACTGCAACCGCCATCAGGCCTTTGACAGATTTGCGCAAATGGTCATTTATTTTATTTTATTTATTTACTAATAAAAACAATTCATAGTTTTTGTACAAAGGAGGACTTGATGCTAAAAACATTATCTACCAGTCACCTGTATCATTATCACCTGAGGGCGATGTAAAGATAGAAATAGAAGTGTGTATAAATTAAACATTATATGACAACGAAATAATAAATACTACATATACCTACATACAAAAATACATTTAGGAACTTCTCGTTTCACCAACCAAATTTATAATCAAATCGAATAAAATTACAATTACGAAAGGATATTTACCATTTATGGTTTTAAAAACGTCTCCTGACTTCTTGATACCTACAAAAAATTCTTTTGGAAAGTCATTTATCTTAGTTTGCCAATATTTAATGACAATGTAAAATTCGTTGTCATTCTCCGCGTAGTATAGGGTGGCTCCCTCGGCCGCACAAGTCGCCGCAGCATCGTGCCATACACTTAGTGTACTGTAGTACTTGTATAGTCCATTTGTACCCGGTATATTATAGTAACCTGGTGATGTGCCAATATTGCCTTCAGCTTCATCTATGAAAATATAGATAGGTATTATAAAAATAGTTAGTTACCTATTGTAACGGGTGGCGCGAAAAGAATGACATTGAATTGGCTACCATATTACTATTTTAGAAATGAAGACAAATAAGGGTTCTGTTTTCATGAAAACTTTATTTGAAGATGTATAAAAAATTACTTCCTACCGAGTTGACGTACAATTGTGGTCCTTTTACGGCATTTCAATTGTTGCTCGAAAATCTTTATTTCTTCATCAATGTTAGATTTCAAGACTTGCAAGGTATGTAGTTTATTAAAGTAAGCGTGACATTTTAAAATCTCCAAAAGAAGACTACTGACGATCTGGATGGTCAGTTCAAATCCCCAAAACAGAAGATAACTCGGCATGGAAATTGGTATCTCAAAATCTCCATCGTTTCCCGAGCTGTATGCTATTTATGCTGACTGGGATTTTATTGAAAAATTTAACACCTAGTCCCATGAATGAGTTATAAGTTTTATGAAGTCTATGATATTGACCTACCAATTTGTGCTTATTTCTTGTATTCACAGAGTTAATATCACTATTTTTGTTATATAAATGTAAGTTTTGTTTTAACAACATAACGTTTGCATATATATATTGTGATGCAACTGTCAAAATGCCTATCTCTTTAAACTTTTCTCTAAGGGAAACTCGTGCTTCTAGTTGATATATCGCACGCACTGCACGTTTTTGAAGAATAAAAATAGTTTGTATATCAGCCGCCTTGCCCCAAAGCAATATGCCGTAGGACATGACGCTGTGGAAATAACCAAAATATACTAGTCGAGCTGTTTCTACGTTCGTAAGCTGTCTAACTTTGCTGACAGCATACGCTGCAGAACTGAGTTTTCCTGCGAGACATGATATTTGGGTGCCCCACTGTAACCTATTGTCTAATGTAATTCCCAAAAAAACTGTCGAGTCGACAAAGCCAATCACCTCATTATTTAAAATTATACTAGTATTAGTACTTTTCACATTTGGCAAACTAAACTTAATACATTTAGTTTTTTTGGGATTTAGAAGTAGGTTGTTCTTTGTAAACCAATCTTGAACTAGTGCGAGTGTTCTATTTATTTTCTCAAAATTTTCTAGTTTACGATCGATTTTAAAAATTAGAGAAGTGTCATCAGCAAATAGAATGATGCCACAAAAGTTATTAACATAAAATGGTAAATCATTAATATATACCAAAAATAAGAAGGGACCGAGTATTGATCTCTGAGGCACGCCCATACTAATTGGCGATCCAGACGACCTTACTCCTCCTATATCAACATATTGCATTCTTTCACTCAGGTAAGAGGCAAGTAGATCCAGCGCTGTACCTTTAATACCGTAATGCCTAAGTTTCAGGAGAAGTGTCCTATGCGCCACACAATCAAAAGCTTTAGAAAGATCACAGAACACTCCAATGGCATCCTGTGGATCTTCCCAGGCACTAAAAATATGTTTCAGTAGCTTAGTACCTGCATCAATTGTAGAGCGACCCTTTGTAAAACCATATTGATCGGGATGCAGTAGATTATTAAAATTAAAGTGTGATTCTAACTGCATAAGTATGGCCTTTTCAAAAATTTTACTAATAGCTGGCAAGATGGATATTGGTCTAAAATTACTAGGGTCATTCTTTGATCCGGATTTAAATAATGGTATTACTTTACTATGTTTTATCAGATCAGGAAACATGCCGGTATCAACACATTGATTAAAAATTATAGATAACTGTGGCGCTATGCCAGTAATTATACTGTGAATTAATTTTACTGAAATACCCCATAAATCAGCAGTTTTTTTTAAATTGAGTGACTTGAATATTTTAATTATTTCACTGGGGTGTATATATTTAAAAGCAAATGGTACATTGCATTGATCCACATTATCTCTCAAGAGTGATTCGGCTTTATCTGGGCAAGCGTTCAAGGAGCTGGTTGTGGTAAGTGGTATGTCAGCAAAGAAATCATTGAAGGTTTGTGCTAGGTCTAAATTATCAGTAACGGTCTTATTGTTAATTATCAATTCAAAGCTTTTATCCCGAGGCTTTGCCCGTCCGCTTTCCGAATTAATAATATTCCAAGTGGCTTTTATTTTATTATCAGATTTTTTAATATTTCTACTAATAAGTAAAGCTTTGGCACATGCACAAGCTTTTTTAAAAGTTTTTGAATAGTTTCTTACATACTGCATAAAGTTTTGATCAAAATTAAATTGTTTCATACCATATAACTCGTATAACTTAGCTCTACTTTTATAAATGCCGGTAGTTGCCCAATCACAAAAGCTAAGTTTAGAATTCTTATAAAAAGTTTTTGATTTAAATATATTATTGTATTCACTTTTGATTATATTAAACACTGAGGAGTAAAGATAGTTCGGATCAGAGTGGCTGAAATCTATATTGGTAATATTAGCAGAAACGTTAGAATTGAATTTTTCTAAGCGAGCCGTACTCATTGGCCTACATGTGATCTTATCTATTTTGGCCACTGTGTGTGAGGGAAAAGTGACTTTCTGCCCACAGTGATCTGATGTTTAATCACTCAATATTACCTCATTAAAATAACTACAGTTGCAGAATATATTATCTAAGCAAGTAGCAGAATGTGATGTAATTCTTGTTGGTTCATTAAATAAGTACACTAAATTAAATGATTTAAATAGGTTAACTAATCTGGTAGACAGATATGATTGTTCAAGTAAATTTACATTGAAGTCGCCACACACTACTATATGCTTATTACCGTAACTTACCCTTTTAAGCACATTTTCCATTACAGATTCAAATAAGTTAAAATCACTCAGTGGTGGTCGATATGCACAAACTATAATATATCTCTCCAGCTCCACACATGATAATTCTATAGTACGCTCAACAGACAGATGTACTATATCCTTGCGTTCCTTACATTTAACATTGTTGCATACAAATATCATAGACCCACCGTGTATAGCCCTTTCTCTTATAAATGCAATAACCATACAATAATAACTATTATTAAATATCAGTTCATTAGTTTTCAACCAATGTTCAGTTAAGCAACAAATATTAACACTGTGCTTTTTAAGAAACAATTCGAGTTCCTCTATTTTGCTGGATAAGCCTTGAATATTTTGGTGAACTACAGTTAGACCACCTGTGGGCTTGTCCATTGTTAATAGAATACCTACACGGTCGCGGACAGGGTTTAATTTACACATTGTACAGTTTATTTTGGTGTGAAAATTGGTAAACGGTCACCCATCAAAGTACCAGACAGTAAATTGCGACATTACTTTCGTGCCACCGGTAGTATTTCGGATTAAGGATTTTGTTTTTGAGAAGGCTAAACCTCTAAAGTGACCACTTTCTCCGAAATTGCCGCGGCATATTGTTGTTAGGGTCGGCGGATTTTTGACACCTCACCTCCCTTTAGTGAGATTCCGTGAGATTTGGCTTGACGCCCTCTCCCCCGACCTAATATCACGTGAAATTTTATATTTTATTAACACTAGTCAAGTGTAATAACTTGAATGACGGTGGGGGGAGGGGCAAGACCTGATCTTGCCATTTAGCCGCTTTGGGCAAATCTTTCTCTATTGCGCAAGACGAGGGGGGTGCCTCGCGCATTTGTAGTTATCACGCGAGATTTGCAAAGACTCTTCCCAACGTGAGAATTGGTGAGATTCGGGTCGACCACACACCCTCTCCCCTAAATGCGTCTCGTAATTAATGGACGCTAACTTATGCCGTAGCGTGTCTTGTAGAATTATACAAAATGTTGACAATTTACAATTTATCTTTGTATAATGCTGAGTCATGCCTTCATACGTATGTCAAGGTGCCAGGATATGACCGTATGAGATATTAGCGGCTCAATATTCGAATTAACATGGTGAGCCGCATTATGATCGATAGATCATAATGTGGTATGTGGATAACTCGAGCAAGGTGAAGTCCGTTGTCATTCTAATAATTTCGATTACGTATATGCTACTACTTCACTGATACTTTATCAATGCTAACATTTTGCACATACGACTTTACTCGTAATTAGCGACAAGTCTATTGGAAAACGTGCTTTCGCTTCGACAACTCGATTAAGACTGACTGCTTCACTCTCAGCACTTCAAAAGGTAAACGTCAAACGAAAGTTACGCTACCTACTGACGGCCATGTCATGGAAATCAATTAGCTAATTCTCCGACTTTATTTATTAAAACAATTGACTAATGATATTTTGCCAAATGTAAATTTACGAAATATTTATAAATCATATGACGTTTTATTTCGCTTTCGATTGCCCGTTAGTGAATACTTGTCAAATAACCGTCGGTTAATCATAAAATGTACTCTAACGGCCGGTTTCAATAATCTATCTATCGATGGATTTGGCTACTAGAGCAAGAATTTTGATATATTTTGTATGGAGCTTATGTCAAATATATAACTCCAGTAGCCAAATTCATCGATAGTTAAAGTATTGCGACCGGCCGTAAGGGTTAATCGAGCTAGGTATAGAAAAACTTACAAAAATGGTAAGTTTTACACACATCCATGTAAAAAAGTGTTATGTACTTACCAATGCATGATGAATCGTTACATTGCCCATCAATATTAGGTACCTTGCATAAAAACGGTGTACTAACATAACAAGCTTTATCATTAAGTCCCCAAACCTCTGGGTAATTCCACACCTCCACGCAGTTCTCGTTCCCACCTTGATTATTTGGCTCATTATGCATCCATCCGTTGTACACATTAACCATAGGAATACCTGAAATAGTGTTGTCATCTACATTATTAAAAACCGACCAAGTTCAAGTCGGACGAAACGACGACGACACGAAAGGTTCCGTACCATTATCTATACAATATTAGACACTATATTATAATATCGAGCAACACACATCAAAGAGAAATTAATATTTATTTTATTCTGTTTTTAGTATTTGTTGTTATAGCCGCAACAGAAATATATCATCTGGGAAAATTTCAACTGTCTAGCTATCACGGTTCCTGAGATACAACCTGGTGACAGACGGACAGACAGACAGACAGCGGAGTCTTAGTAATAGGGTCCCGTTTTGTCCTTTGGGGACGTAACCCTTAAAATGAATCGCCGAACGTGTTGCTAAGTGCAAAATTCAATCAGGCCTTTGGCAAGGAGGCCTTAATGCTTAAACATTTGCTACCAGAGGGTATAAATATATAGACTAATATATATAAATCTCCTGTCACGATGTTTGTCCGCGATGGACTACTAAACCGCTTAACAGATTTCGTTCAAATTTGCACGCAATATGCAGTTTGGTCCAATTTGAGAGATAGGATAGCTTAGATCTTTAATTATAGTCGCAATTACTAAAAAAATTAGGGATCCCATGCCCACCCGTGCGAAGCCGGGACGGGCCGCTAGTAGACTATGAATATAAAAATGGAAATAGGTGCAGTAAACAGTTGATAGCTAAATTATAGAGTAAACATTATATGAAAACGAAATAATAATATAGGTACCTACACAAATACATAACGTGTGCATTGAATTTATTTCATTATAGATTTACCTAACAGATGATATACCATAAGTAATTAATTATAGCACTGTATAGCAATGCTGTGTGTGTGTGTGTGGGGGAAATCTCTTAGCAATACACTTTTTAAAAATGTACCGTGGACTTTCCAGCAGGACTCTGCACCTGGTCACAAGGCACGAACTACCCAAGCCTGGCTTGAAACCAACGTTCTGGACTTTATAAGAGTTGAACCTTTAGACTACAAATTATGGTCAGTTTTAGAGGACATGGCTTGCTCTAAACGACACAGCTACATTAAAAAATCTCTGGAGCAAGCAGTGGCGTAATTTCCCATGAAAACAGTCCGTAAATCTATAGATTCGTGGTCAGACAGTTTAAGCCCTGTATAAAAGCCAAAGGTGGCTATTTTGAATAGAATATTGTTTTTATTTTTTGCTGAAAGTTTAATAAATATGTACATATAATATTACATCACTTCATTAAGAAAAAAATGCATTTTCATTTGTAACAGAACATACGGCCGGACTAGGTATATAAATTAATACCCCATTTACGTTAATACCTACCGTTTCGAACCACTGGTTTCACCAACCAACTTCACAATCAAATTGAATAAAGATAAATTACAATTACAAAAGGGAAACGTGCAATAAGGAGGTACTTGCCATTTACGGTTTTAAAAACGCCTCCCGACTTCTTGATACCTACGAAAAATTTTTTTGGAAAGTTATTTATCTTAGTTTGCCAATATTTAATGACAATGTAAAATTCTTTGTCATTCTCCGCGTAGTATAAAGTGGCTCCCTCGGCCGCACAAGTCGCCGCAGCATCGTCCCATACACGTTGTGTGTCGTGGTACTTGTATAGTCCATTTGTACCCGGAATCTCATAGTAACCTGTTTTTACAATCCGGCCAGCAGTCGAAAGTCCATCTATGGAAAGACAGATTTAGATCATAAATGTTTGTATTGTGTCAATAAATAAATGTATGTAGATTTATTTATTGACACAATACAAACATTTAAAGTACATCAAGTGCCAAGTTTTCGACAAACAAATGGTTTAGTGGGACTAACACACACACGCACGCAAGCAAGCACGCGCGCGCGCGCACACACACACACACACACACACACACACACACATTCATATACATTTGGAACACAACACAAATATTAAAGTTAAAGATACAATGAACACTAGTACCAAAACTAGGCCGAGCCTAAGTAGTGCCGACTAAGCCAAATTTAAGTATCTTACATATTTAATAAAGATCATCAGATTTAAAAAAAAATACTTTATGGAAGGTTTACAGACTGTTTGGTGTACAGTCAAACTATATAAATACTAATTAGCCGACTATGTTTTATATAAATATAAAACATAGTCGGCTAATTAGTCATAGTCTTGTATCATAAATACCTAAAGTTATTCCCTTTTAGTTTAGCATTTATTAGTAATTTTTAAGTATTCAATTGCTGGCAACATTAATTTGCCGGAAATGCATTTTTGGGTGCACACAACATTGCAATTGCTTACATACTTCCATTCAGGTTTTATCACCACACTCTTAGCTCAGTGACTAAATTGATTTTACAAAATTACAATGATAAGAATCAAATGTCTTTACCGACAAAGACTATTAAACAATATTTAAACAGACATTATTATGTACCTATATTGCTAATGCGAAGCCTTCACCGATATATAAAGCACTAGCTGTCCCGCGCAACTTCGTCTGTGTAAATTTTCCCCGTTTTTGCAACATTTTTCATTGTTGTAGCGTGATATTATATATCCAATAACCTTCCTCGATAAATGGGCTATCGCGTTCATACTGGGTGGCGCAAAAGTACTGGCACTAAAGAAAACACTTTTTTTTTTTTTATATGACATTTTCTGTCATTCTGTTGTTGAAAATTGTGTAGTGAACAAATGTAAAATACACTGAAAATAAACATGGACCGATTTACTCCCCAAGAACGTGGAATAATTGTGTCAATGTTCTTACGGAATAATTCATCAGTGATAAGAACACAACGTGAATTTCGTCGACGATTTCCCCACCGTCCGGCACCGATTGGTCGCACAATTCGACGCTTTGCCACACGCCTTGAAGCAACTGGCTCAACATTGGATAGACCTAAGTCTGGGAGACCAAGAACAGGCCGTTCAGCTGAAAATATCGATGCTGTGCGCGAAGATGTGGAAGAGTGTCCAGAAACATCAACGAGGCGACGTGCCACGCAATTGGGCATTTCCAGACGGACCCTGCAGCGTATTTTGGTGAAAGACTTAAAGATGTTCCCGTATAAAACTCAAATGACTCATCAGCTGCTGCCTGCTGACCACCGAGCTCGTCTAGATTACTGCCAGCGCGTCATAAACCTCAACCTTGAAGAGGATGATTTTCCTTCAAAATTGGTTATGAGTGACGAAGCGCATTTCCATCTCTCAGGGCATGTCAATAAGCAGAATACTCGGTTCTGGGGCACTGATAATCCGCGCATTATTCAAGAAACACCTCTACACCCACTAAAAGTTACTGTATGGTGTGGCATCTGTGTTGACAGAGTGATCGGACCCTATTTTTTCGAAGACGCTGGAGGCAATGCGATAACTGTCACTGGAGAACGCTACAGAACCATGTTACGTGAGTTTTTGATACCCAGTTTGGACGAATTGGGGCTGGAGCACATCTGGTTTCAACAAGACGGCGCTACGGCACACACAGCGCGCGACACTATGGACTTAGTGAGGGACGCTTTTCCAGGCCGAGTTATCTCTCGTTTTGGCGATTTGCCTTGGCCTGCAAGATCACCCGATCTGACCAGTCCAGACTTCTTTCTTTGGGGTTTTTTGAAATCTCGGGTGTATGTGAACAAGCCACAGACTCTCGCAGCTCTAAAAGAAAACATTCGTCAAGAAATAACGAACATATCGCAGGAAGTGTTACGGCAAGTTATGCAAAATGTCATAAATAGGGCTCAAATGTGTATCAACTCTGGAGGTCACCATTTAAAAGACATCATCTTTAAATCCTAATGGTACGAAATTTAATGGCACAAATATACATTTAAAAAAATCTAAATCTAGTTTTCTAATTTAGAAAAAATGTTATAGCTGAACCAAATAGGGTCTTTACTTTTGCGCCACCCAGTACAAACAAATAAACAAATTCTTCAGCTTTATAATATTACTAGCTGTCCCGTGCGTATAAACGAAGTTGTTTGCGTAAATTTCCCCCGTTTTTGCAACATTTCTCGTTGCTGCTCCGCTCCTATTGGCCGTAGCGTGATGTTATATATATATATATATATATGTAAATGGGCTATCCAACAGTAAAATAATTTTTCAATTCGGATTAGTAGTTCCTGAGATTACCGCGTTCAAACAAACAAACAAACTGTACAGCTTTATAATATTAATAAAAAATAGTATATAGTATAGATTAGATATATTTCGGGTCTTAATCGCGTGAATTATCTAAAACCTTTTATTTACGAACAGTATTGAAGAATTACTCCATTAAGACTGTATATAGTCCGCACTCCAAGGTCTCGAAGCTTTAACGAACGGCAAAGGATGTTATTCCGCTCCAAACACCTGGCGTGTACAAGGTGGATTGCAGTTGCGGTAGTTCCTATATCGGACAGACCAAAAGGACAATCGCATCTAGGGGTCTATTATTCCAGGATAGTACGCGAGGCGGTTGAGATCAAGAAGTATAAGAACTTCAACCGAGAAGATGGATACCGGCTCTCACCGTCTTGGAACCCGGTTATCAGCAAATGCAATCGTAGCCGTAAAGACACCACGCCTCAGTGTAAAGACGTTGTAAGTGTGTAGAAGCAGCGACAGTTCAAATTATCAAAATTATCAAGACCAGGCGAGGGTAGTTGAAAAACCTCACGGAGACATCGCTAAACTGCCATCAGTCGACCCGTGACCACGATCGGTGCAATTTGATCGAAACGTCGAGTAAATAAAAGTTTCATACCTTTAAATAATTCACGCGATTAAGTCCCGAAATATATCTAATATGTATAAAAATCGCGAAAGTTTAAAAACATTATTTTATGATATTATTATAGATTACAGATTAAAACACAAGGTTTAATTAGTAATTTAAAAAAAATGTTGTCTGTAAATTTGGTTTACGGACGATAATTTTAAGTGATAACGTCATAAGAAAACATTGATGACATTGTAATAAACAATCATACCTGTGACAGCTTTAGTGGACCCAGGCGCCTGCGCCCGACGTCCACAATACTTCAGCCTATCAACAGGCGGATTCGCTATTCGCGTTGCTTAGCAACCAATCAATAACGTGACACTTTTTCGTGCGTGCACCCCGTCATTAATTTATAAGACGTTATCACGTAAAAAAATGGAATCATAAAAGGAAGAATAACTGGGCAAGTGCATGTCAGGTGGACTCAAAATGGCTGATATACAGCTGTCTAAATGTCGAAGACACGTACATAAATTGATTACTCTCTAAGGAAAACCAGTCCGAGAAATATCCAGCGTCTAAAATTGGTAACAGATGGTGTGTGTTAACTAGCCGAAGAAAATAATTAACATGTAAGACAAATGACGAGGTACCTATGGCTGAATTTGACGATTTTTCGTCCCTTTCTGCCTACTATTATTTTCATCTGTTACTAATTTTAAAGTCACAAAGTCTTTAACAACGACTTATCAAATTGCTGATACTGTTTCGGCTTCAAAAGAACACTTTTAAAGTGTAATGGATAAATCCATATTTTTGACATAAACTAACTAACTCAATGCCTATTGAGTAACTTATTTCGGCGTTGAATTGAAAACACCTTACGATTGACTCAGCAGAAAAGCATATGTTCATGGCACTTACGTCCTTTTGTTTAGAAACGCAGTTTTTCGGCAATAACTCAATGACGGTATATCCGATCATGTCCGAAATAATTTTAGTTGAAAGTATTTATTAAGCGTTTTTTTTTCTATAGATGGGAAATCATTAAATTACTTCTCCCGCTGTGGTCATGAGCAGGAGGGCGTGTCAGACTCTTACTGACTGAAACCCATCTCTGTTCGTTCTTTTGCCCTGGTGTTCCGGGAGCACGGAAACTCTTTCGAACGATCCCGCACTCCCAGTGGGCGCCGGCCCAACGGGGCCCCGTCACTTCCTGAGACCTCTTCAACACTAGCGCGCACTTTAAGCGTCTTTTAGACGTCGGAAACAAGGCTTCAGGCCAAGGTGACCTTGCTGGTTTCCAACAGTGTAGACGGCTGTTGTAAACCAAATTACTTGGAACAAAAAAAAACTGCATAAATAAAAAAATAATCAGTCAGTCCCATCATACCCTAAACTTAATAATAATTCCTACTAAAGTTAGATCAAATGTTTGAACAAGATTTTTGCAGCATCTCCGTTTGGTTGAGACAAGATTTGGTGAAACATTCCCATATCAGTTCTGTTCAAATTCAAACCCAATATTACATTAATTCTAGTAGACTCATATCGGACACATTCCATTAACAAGTGGTGTAGATCCTCTACAACCCCACGTTGTTCCCAGTTGGGTGAGGTTAATTTCCATGAAGACAATTTTTTTACATGGAATGTGTCCAGACCTAAATGTATGTGCAGTAATAATTTCTTTCCTACTTATACTACTAATTATAAACCAGGGCACACAAAATGGCTGACATTGTATTGTCCCGTACCATATTCCTTTCTCTACTGATCTTTTATTAAAATATTGATTCCAATGCTCATAACATATGTTTTTAAATTTAGGTAAATACTCAATATAGTTTATTCGAATGCTACTTTCTTTCCCATTCTTAGCGGCATATTTTGCTAACTTGTCAGCTTCTTCGTTGCCATTAAGTCCAATATAAGCTGGAACCCATTGCAATCTTAATTGGACTCCCTTAAGAAGTAGTTCACATGTCATAAGCTATCGGTGCACTTTTGAGGCCAGAAGCGCATCGAGCTATATGTTGCAATAAACTTTTGCTATCAGTACAAACAATTGTTTTTTTAAAACGACTATTATTAATGTAGGAAAACGCTTCTAAGATTGCAACAAGCTCCAGCGTCATAATGGACATATTTTCGCTTATTTGAAAACAGTGATATTTCTTATTATTTACTGTATCTATATTAGGAACAAACGCCGCTTCAAGACCTTATACATTCTTCAACCAGTCAGACACATAATTAACCATCGTGTTCATCGAACAAAGTTTTATCCTGGGTTTGTGCAAATAAAAACTTTGTAGATTACGGGACACCCTAAGGTAGGTAGATTATAAAAAAGGTTGGCACTTACTTGTCAAATTGGGAAAATAACAACTTAAAAACAAAACAAATAAAACGTAAGTCTTCATTGTAATAGCTCGTTCGCACGATTTCAGACTGTGCGGGAATACGATTTGCCGATTATATAAGTATATGCTGTCTGAATATTATCTCTACTTAATAAGAACAATGATAAGTAGACTGGGGAAAATAGGAAAAAAGTGCCATGCATTTATAAAAAATAGTAAGTTTTTTTTAAATAACCTAATTTATTACCAACCAAATAACCCGACTGCATAAAATTAATAAATCAAATATTCGGGGCCAGAAATCCGACATTTTATTTTTTATTCATTACTTAAGTACTTACGTACTTACCCAAGTGGCACTCTCATGACACCTTTTAAGCTAAAATCTTTAAAGCCGTTTAGGCTCTAGAATGTGCCAAAGAAATATACATACATTAAGCCCTACCAGGAAACTAAAAACATCTCATATTATATTAATAAGAACTGATTAATTACTTATGGTACCGGCTTAAAAATAGTGCCACCCCATCTCTTCCCGTGGGTGTCATCAAGGCGGCTAAGGGATTTCAGACTGCAGCGTCCTCTGCATACCTTAAAGCGTTACTGCGATCGTCAACCCGCTCACGAAGCGTGGCGATTACGGCAACCCCAGGATCTATAATAAGTAGGTTCTACGGGGGAGACACGGACCCATTAGTGGGATATCATATGGGTTCATATATAATTAATTATTAACATATTATTGAGATCGCTATTGTGTTTGTTTGGCACTTAGAAATAATTGCATATTTTTGTTTCTTTTTTCTCTTAGACATACTAAAGCTACTGTCTATCAATTACGAGATTCGTTTTATAAATTTTGCTAAGGTAAAACTAATGGGACAAAATAACACTAGCGAAGTCTTACTATATGTAAATCTATTGGGAAGGAAATTCCCAGTCGTTGAACTGGTAAGACTACTGGGATTTGAATTAAAATTCAAAGAATTTGTTATGTTGAGTTGAGGGGCGTCCATAAATTACGTGTTGTATCGGATTTTTGACCCCTTCCTTGGGAGATTTGGCTTGACACCCTCCCCATCTTTAATCTCACGTGAGATTTCACATTTGACTCAACACTGGTTAAGCGTGAGTCGCTCACATGACGAGGGAGTGGGAGTAGCAATGAATGTCAATATCGCAAAAAAAAATATTTTTTCTAAATTTAATCCAGTGTTAGACTGTTTATTACGAATGCAAATTACGTGAGACTTGCCAAAACGTCCTCTCTTTCCCCACGTGATATTTAGTGAGATTCGGCTCGACTTCTCATACTCCTAACCGCCTCAAGAAATTAATGGATGACCCCTTAAGAAACCTACCGCACTAGGAAAAAATAAGCAAAAATCCTAGTTTGATTGGGACAATTTGAAACTTAACCAATAATCGGGTAATCATGCCCACGTTAAACCTAACCAGCCTGGCCTATAATATCTTGTGGTATATAAAAAACAAGTCAAAGAGCAAAATACTTATCGCAGTGAAGTTGTCATGAGTTTAAATAAGTTAGTAGGAGTCAAAAGATCAATTACAAACAAAGAGTTGATAATTTAATTAATACCTAAGTAAAAGCCCAGCCAATTGGGACTTGCGTACACTTAAAGTTCCGTTTGTACCATTTTTTGTGAAAACAGTATAGCTACGAGTATGTAGGTACTATAAAAAAACCTTTTTACAAAAAAATATTACCGACTTCAAAATTAAATACAAGGCAACTAAAAAGCAATAAGTAATAGGTATACATAGAATAACAAAAACAAATTAAACATTTTGAAGTTGTTGCCATGAAATAGTAGTCTTTATGTTTTATTCAGCACCTACTTCAAAATGTTTAATTTGTTTTTGTTATTCTAGGTATATTGTTTATTGCTTTTTAGTTGCCTTGTATTTATTTTTGAAGTCGGTAATGTTTTTTTGTAAAAAAGTTTTTTATTTCTCACTTTTTAGTGGGTTGGTATGTAATTCACTTAAGTTACAATAGGCTTATGTCAACTGCTCAAATCCTTTTACAAAATATTGCTTGCCCCGATTCAGGGCCGTTATTTGTTGAGGAGTTCACTATCAGCTCTATTACATTGTGTAATAGTAGTATAACGAGAATAAAGTGCTACTCAATACCATATTAAAGTAACTGAATCGCAAACTGTGAAATATTGAATAGGTCTGCTCGTCATTTGTGGTCTTCATCATCAGTTCCACTGCACCTTTAATTGGTGTTTTTTAAGAGTTAATGCACGAATCACTGTGAAATATACCTAAATCACTGTAGGTGTGCTTTTGATATTTTAAGAGTTCCCTCGATTTCTCAAGGATCCCATCATCCGATCGTGTTCTCCAGGATCCCATAGTCCTCATCATCGTCGGATGACAATGGGACCAACTTTGAAGTTTACCCTTTCAAACACAAAAATAATTTTTCAAATCGGTCCAGCCGTCTTTGCGTAATCGGTGAACAAACACAAAAAAAAAAAACATACAGACGAATTGAGAACCTCTTCCTTTTTGAAGTCGGTTGAAAGATTTCGCTCCAATTACCTGCCCGTATTGACGAGGTCTGTCGTTGGATAGACCTTTATAAATATTGCAGGCATGTTTAGGTCATTTTTAGGGTTCCGTAGCCAAAATGGCAAAACGGAACCCTTATAGTTTCGCCATGTCCGTCCGTACGTTCGCTGCTTTGCTCAGAGACTGTAAGTGCTAGGAGGCTGTAGTTTTAAATGGATACACGTATTACTTACGCAAAAAAGTGAAAGAATAAAATCTTTAAAAAATATATAAATCTTTAATTTTTTTTTGTTACCTACCCCATCGTGTGGGGTATTATTAGAGAGGTATTTTAAAAACGTTTAGGGGCTGGGAAGATGATTTTTGATTTAAGGAACTCTTTTGTAAAATATTAAGCTTTAAAGTACATATTTTTTTAGAGTCAAGTGTCCCCCCCCTGCCAGCTAAATGGTTGATGATTTTCGTACAAATTTCATAGATAAATATTATTATGTAGATATAACGTTGTATAGCCGACGAAAAGTAACAATAATGTTCATACAATTCCATTAAAAAATATTTAAAAGTATAACGAAAACTCACTTATCGGAACCCTACATTGTGCATAGCCCGACTGCACTTGCCTGGGTTTTTTGGCATCAACTCGCCCACACCTATGTATAGTCGCTTAAAAATGAATTGAAGCTACTAAAGAAGCTTCAATCCATTTAAAAAAAAAAACCCCAAATTTAAAAAAAAAAAAAATTTTTTTTTCAAAACGTTCTTACGCAATTAGTGTGCTGAAGTTAGCCTTTGTTTCAAAAACAATTTTGAGTGGTTTCTACGAAAATTGATGTTTTTCCCGCAACATGTTTATTTTAAAACGGGTCTTTTCGTGTGTACCTTGTAAAAATTAAATATCACCTAAACGGTGTAAAGTATTGGTTAGACACTGGATGTACCAGTATACCACCATTACAATCCACTGCCGAACACTTAACCTTAACTTATAATCAAACTGAAACAGTTCAAGCTGTCAAGACTAGAATCAGTAGAATGACCCGCACTCGCTAGCGGCCATGACACTTTATCCTCGATTTGATTACCCACGAATCATCACACCAATATTATTAATATTATAAAGGCGAAAGTTTGTGAGTATGTGAGTATGTGAGTGTGTATGTTTGTTACTTCTTCACGTCTAAACGGCTGGAGCCATTTTAATAAAATTTGGTATGGATTTAGCTGACATCCTGGATTAACACCGGGGTAACACCGCGGGGCACAGCTAGTTTAATCATAAAATCAAACTTTGTGACAGTTTAATTTCTTTTTGTAGATACATACTTTGTATGATTGATCTTTCTCACCTTTATCCTAATGATTTGGGCTCGGTGCAAAATGTAATTTGTATGTTTCTTTCACACAGTCTATTTATATTATCTTGGGTCGTTTTCTATATTAACAGCCTTCCACATTTTCTTTCAAAATATTTTTTTCTTTTATCCCTTCTCGTGACATACCAATGCCAAGACAGACGTGCACTTCACAACTTTTCTGTGACTAGAGTCACTTTAAATCATTCTCTGATATACTCAATACATAGGTGATCCAATCTCGTGACACCACTCATCTATCGCAATATTCGCATCTTGGCTACATGCAATCGTCTTTTATCCGTCGCTTTTGTAACCTGTCGCGCAAAGCGGTACGCTTCTACATTTGTTAAGCGAACAGCTAAAGTGTGGAACTTCGTACCAGTGTCAGTGTTTCCATTTAATTATAACCCGGACATTTTTTAATCAGAGCCAAGACCAAATCCATATAATAATTTAAAAAAATATTTTAAAATAAAATTATTTACTGTAACAACCCTTTCCCGTTGTTGTATGTCTCTGGTAAATACGGAATGCAGTTTAAATACGGAATCCTAAAATTTGAACGATAAGTCAGGTACCTACTTACGTATTACGTACTTAAATAAGATAGTGATGTTGTTTATACTTAATATTTTACTTAAAGATGCGTGAGATGGAAATTCCAAGTATGCATTGACATCCATATCAATATTGGATATATACATTGATATAAAAAATATAAATGTATACATCGGACCCTTAATCTAAAAGTAAAATACCTAACTTAATACTTGCGTTTTTTCTGTGTTTGACATAAATTGAAATAACGTTGCGAGGAGGATGCATACAATCCAGTAGCCATATCAATACGATGAAAATAAGCTAATTAAAAGACCGTTGTGCACTTTTTGATAAATATATAAACATTTTCGTATTAGACAAATGAATTATCTCATAATATGACGAATCTATTTGAGGCGCAGAATAAGGAATAGTACTACTTGAGGAAATGTCTAGACGGGAAATAAACAAAAAAAATTGCAGATTTATTTGACTTTAAAGTAGCGGTAGTCATTTTAGAAATAATGTCGTACCTTTTTACGAAATGGTTTCATATAATAAAGTTTTTTGGTATTCTTTAAAAAAAAACTAGATCGATTAAGTATTGTTTCACTTTTGTAATATAATTTATCAAAAATTTGGTCATATTTTATTTTGTTCCTGTTTACTATACTATACCATAAACAATTTTCATTTATTTTGTTATTTTACTTTTTTAGTATAGTTACGAATTCAATCTCGGGTTTTAATTAAAACAAAACAGAAATAGTACGTGAACTTACTAATTCAGTAAGTTCACGTACTATTTCTGTTACTCAACATGAAGTTTTTCAATATCTTTTTTTTTTTAAATACGACTTCCGCAGTAGGGTACAAGCCCTATGTCGCGGGAGATTTTACAAACATACAAGTCACGAATACTAAGTACACCGAGACTCGGAACAACAATTTGTTGACCACACAAATTGGTGTCCCGTGTGGGAATCGAACCCACGACCTCTTGCGTAGCAGTCGGACACAGTCCCACCGCGCCACAGAGGTTGTCAGTTTTAATTTAACAAGTTTAAGCTAAATTGAGATAATTTACTGTGTATTCTGTTTACATTTTGGTAATAAATGTAAATCATTACAAGAGATGCACTTAACCTAATATATAAAAACGATATTTATTGAACATTGAATGAATACAAGCAGATTAAGCTAATGTATTTTTTTTAGGCATTCGATAGCAGGATTAGTTTTGTCTTTGCGAATATAGATTTAACCATAATGCACCCACACAAATTTAAAGTTCATTTCTCCACAGAATTTTCGTGCAGCGCTATGTAATTCCTTAGCTTCTGGGGATAAATGTTCGGACACAAATATTCTATTGTTTGCGGTGCTTACACTAATGGGGGAAGTGGGTAGCTTTTGGTCAGGATGTGACTTATTAAAACGCGTTACCACTGACAATAGAACATAACACATAACAGGCTGTGAAGAGAGCGTGTCGAGGACATTTTGAGGCCTTTTAGTTGTGTGTTTATTTTTACGACTCGACGATAAGCCCTAACATCGTTGTCGGAGATTGAAACTTGCAGACATTTGCATAACTTTTAAATAATGCTATCAGATTTTCGCTCTCAGGAATCTCATGTATTTCGAGATTGAAGTCGCGTGATTTTTTTTCCATAGTTGACATGCGACCCTGTACTTTCATTAAGGCGTTATGACATTGAGAAAGCTGGGACTTGAGTTGCTTAATCCTGTTACTCTGATCAGCAATATCGGCCCTGATATCCCTATGTTCCGAAGTAATAAAGTCAGTCGTCGTTGTGAAGTCTGTCTTGAAAGATTCAATAGTGTGACCGACTTCTACGGCGACCATATCCTCTATGTCCTTTCTGAGCATAGCGCAGATTTAACATAAACATCGAATCGGGCGATAGCTTTTGATCTATGAGTTTGCCAATGCTTTCAAGAGTAGCGCCTGTAGAAATATTTATAGCAACTTGTGACTACTCCATTATTTGACTAAAAGAGCATCCAAAGAGGCGTTTGGCGACTGATTTTTGGATGCCACTGTCGAAGATCCTGAGCTCGCTTGTGGCGAATGGAGCGTGTTACCTCGCGATAGATCTACGTCCTGTGGATGAGTACTGCTCATGGCGCGCTCTCCTGTCGTGATGCGTAGCCGTTATGAGCTTGAGACAAATAGCGGTGAGGACCTGTGTGCGAGCTTCACATAGATTGGATGTACCGTTTACGTATGTGTTGTTTATATGAAACCAAGTGCTAAATAGAGGGTTTACTCAATGTTCTAAATGGAACTGTGCTTAAATATGGTGATTTAAACTTTAACAGTGTCTCTGTAAACATAAATAATTATCATTCTTATTTTATGACTTACTGTAACATAAGCGATAGAAATTTGTATGGGGGTAAGCTAGATGTAGTTTAGTTCAAGAAAGTGTGAGCCGGTGCAGTAAGATCTATTGAAGGTTTAGTGCCCATACCATCCAACGTTGGATATCCAGGAACAATTACAATCATCTGGTTATTCTGACAAAATTGAATCGAGTAATATTAATATTGATAGAGACTGGAACTTCAAAAAATGTAACTATACACAACTTTTTGATTTACTGTCTCAAATTTCTTGGGATACAGTTATTACTTCTCATGATAAATTTACTAGTACCGAAAATATGTTATTCTACTTAAATGTCGAATAACATATTTTCGGTTTATGTGTGTATACCCAAAAAGCAAAGGAGTAAAAAAGTTACTCGAAGGTACCCAACTTGGTTTACGTATGATATCATCAAAGACATACAGGTAAAGATGAGATTGCACGCTGAATGGAAATGTGCTAAATGTAAACAGACATACAAATTATTCTCAGACCTTAGAGCCAGCCTGAAGTGTAGTATAGCTACTGAGCACGGAACAAACGAGCCAGCTCACAAGTACCGGATTAAAAATAACAAAAATGACCACAATATCTGACACTGACTTACGGCCGGCCTCAATAAACTATCTATCGATGGATTTGGCTACTAGAGTTATATATTTGACATAAGTTCCATACAAAATATGTCAAAATTCTACCTCTAGTAGCGTTTAGCGTTATTGTTGTAGACAAAATTGTGACACAACCGTGTCACAACTTTTTGCAACACCATGCCAAAAAGTAGGTACATATTCATTTTTTTTTTTAAATTGAACTTTAAGGGGAACGACAAGTGAAAGATCGGCCACGTCATATTCTGTACTACCAACTTTTAGGTCAGGGGCGATTTGATTGCGAACGGACAATAAAGTAAAAATAATTCATTATGGGATAAAGATAACAGCAATATTCTTCTATTTCTTCGCCGTGACACTGTTGACAGAGCGGTCATGGTCATTACGTAATGACTTCTGTTGGAGCAGAGGTGGTTCGCCGCACAATCATTCGCCACTTCTATCAGCTGGTAGACAACCTGGTGCATTTGTTAAAGGTTAAAGGAGCTACCCGCAGCAGACTTCACTTGGTAGTTTCACTTTGCCTAGGTCAAGACGCACGATGAACTCGTTCCGCGCCGAAAAATATGGCCAAAGAATTTTAAAATGCGTCTCTGTACAACGCCTAAAGACGCTGTAAATTATTTAAGTTTAAAGTATTTGTTAACCTTTTTGTTTTTTCATATTTTTTTTGTCACACGGTTCAAACGATAAGGGGGGGGGGGGGGGGCAAATTTTATGCAACTGTCGGAGCGATTATATCCAAAAATATTTACTTAATCAAAAAAGTTTATTAGAAACCTTAAAATGGTTTTTAAAAGACCTGTCGAATGATGTGTCACGTTGGGGTTTGCTAAAAAAAAAAAAATAAGCTTCTGTTACACGTATGGATTAGCTATCAAACTAAGTAGCAGCTACTACAAGACACCTTTTCACCCAATTTAATCATATGGTGTAGTCTTTGAGTAAAATGCCTGTGACATACGGACAGACAGACAGACAGACAGACAGACGGACATGACGAAACTATAAGGGTTCCGTTTTTGCCATTTTGGCTACGGAACCCTAAAAAGGACTGGTGGTTTTGTTGGTTTTTAAATAATGGTGACTATTTGACTTAAGTCTCGAAAGTCTCGTTATGTCCGAGACTAGAGGTTGCAGTCTCGATTCTTGAAATAAAGAAAAATTCGTCGAGACTCTCGGAACTTTCGCGACTGAGAGTCCCGAGATGAAAGCCCTAGTCCATCCATGGTAATGCATTTTTGTGATATATTGTTGTTCTTGGTACCCTTTGTCACCACACCGGTCACAGTCTTCAGTCACCCTCTGCCACCCCAGCCGGAAGACGCGCTAGCAGCGTTCGAGAAAGCCGTGAAAGAGGTGTCTGCGGCGGACTGGAAAAAATGTTTCGAAAATTGGTTCAGACGCATAAAACTTTGTATAGAGGCTGGTGGAGAGTTCTTCGAAAAGATTTAATTAAAATATTTTATCCGTAGAAGTTAGTTTTTTAGTTTCTCAAAACTTTCTGCACGTCCCACGTATAACGCAGTTAGCACAAATTTGTTTTGATTGCAAAACATAGTTCCTTACCTTACTAAGGGACCAACTATCATACCAAAAATCCAGCTCTACAGCTCTATTTATAATATTTGACTGGCTAATAAGACAACATCGTAATTTAAGATGGAGGAAACGTAACCGTGATACGCTGCTAGTACTGTTGTTTTAGTATAGGTTTTAAACAATTTATACAAAACTAAGACAAATTTATTAACATTGTAACACTCTTTTTCAATATGAGACTTCTACGAGTAATTTAAGTGTTCATCTAGAGTGATTCATTTAATTCAGTAATTTGATTTCCTTAGTAATTAATCTTTATATCTTCGTAGATAGAAGATATCTTTATCCTCTACGAAGGTGCATACAATGATAAAATTCGTTTTATCTATGTTGGTGCAAAATAACAAACTTGTTTACGAATGCCCGCATGTGCTACCCGCACGTGCTACGCGACGTCATCGTAATACTCTCCGAATCGCACCACTCACCACAGACCAAATAGAGTTGCCACTCACCGAGTCAGACGAGGTGGGGACGGACCAGTTGACGCCTATATAAAGGAACGCAAAGTATACGCAGTGTGGAATGACCGCCTCAAACCGCCCAACACACCGCCCAAACATGTCGCTCAACATGCCATCCAACCGGCTGCACAAGTAGCCCAACCAGCTGGCCAAGCCGCCCGAAAGTCCAGGCATGTTACTTGACCCTCGTGGTAGAGGTTCTGCCAGACTGGACGCTACACTTCAGAGAGCTGAAGAAGCTTCTGGGTCACGCGCCCAAAAGCTGCGCGTACAGGAGAAGTGTCCAATTTATGCTATCCAGCGCTACCTCACGATCATTGAGAGGGTGACCAAAATATTCTGGTTCTTGTACTCCCTCCAAGTAGAACAAAAACTGAAAGTCGCAATCCGTGGGCTGCCAGCGAACATTCGTGTATGCATCTGGCAGCCCACGCATGGCCACCAATCGGGAGCTGCAAGAGCTCAGACATGTGCCGGAATACGTGCGTGTGATCCGAGCCCGGCAAGGATATCCCGGAGGGAAGCCGAGGAGGCGCCGAACAAGAGGGCCGGCACCATCAGCCGCACCGTCACCACTCCTGATAAACCATCAGCAGCCACCACCGAACAAGAATCAGAGGGCCCGTGGCAACCGTGGTCCCTCCACCCTCAGAGAAGACGAAGGCGAAGCGAGTTACCCAACCGAAGCCACTGAGTACCACGCCAGCAATGGCCAAGACGGACCCACTCATCACCCTGGCTATCGGATCGCTCAATAACCTTGTTGAGTGCTCCGATAGCATTCGCTCTGGCCATAAGCGCCTGCTCATGGCCATTCAGGAAGGACGGAACTCGATCCCAATAATCCTGCAGGGCGTGAAGAACTTTGTGCCTATGGCTGGTAGTCACAGACGACCAATCTGTCCTGTTGACGCTACATAGAGTCCCAGCCCGGACAGTACCGGTGCCCCCTCGTTTATATGGCCGATTATATGGCCCATTACTCGCCCTGCCGCTGGGTTGACCGACGCAGATGTTGACACGCTCGCTGAAAAAACCTCAGCGCTGTCATCATCACAGCACTTCGAGGGTCTAGGCTAGACGCTGCGTCAGCGGGTAAACCACCCTAACTACCAGTGAACATCTTGGCGATGATCAAGAGGAAGCGGAAGATATGACGCCAATGACAGAACTCAACGCTCTGGCTGCGAAGATCTTGGTCGCACTGGAAACAGTTGCAACCGAGTCTTGGTGATGCACCATCGAGCAAGCAGGCGAAGACTGGCCGGGTTCCACCGCCTTTGCCGTCGACACTCCGGAAAGACAAAATGAATGATTCGCCGCACCCAACTCCAGAAAGCCCCAGGTCCAGATCGGATATCTAATGAAGGCCTGCGTCGCTGCTACCCTCGCGAGTAATCGTGACGTGACGCAGCTGTTTAACGGAAACCTTCACACCATTCACTTTTCCGGGACATGGAGACTCAGCGGAGTCATCCTTTTGCCCAAACCCGGGATAAACATATTAAAGCCAGAAAGCTATTAACTCATCACGCTGCTGTCGATAATCTCGAAGGTCTTCGAGAAGCTTCTGCTGCTGCATCTGCCGCCCCACATTCAGCCATGCGATGAACAGTTTGGCTTCCGCTTTGAACACTCAACGACGCACCAGCTCGTGTAAACTTCACTTCGTGACCGTCGCCCTTTAGAAGAGGGAGAGCACGGTCACAGTACTCCTTCGATACGGAGAAAGCTTTCGACCGCGTCTGGCACCCCGGCCTGATCTACAAGCTGCCACGTCTACCCCTTCTCATAGTTAAGACTGTGGCCACCTTCCTCCAAGTCGACGCTTTCCTGTCTACGGAGTGCACCATCAGAGCCAGCGTGCTCAGGGAAGTTGCCTCTCGCCCGTCTGCTATAGCAGGTATACGTAGGTATACGCTACGAGAGGAACAACACCATCGCTAGAGACCTACACATAGAGAGCCTCGACGAGTTCATCGGTCGTCTGAGGTGGACGATTAATGTCTATCTACTGAAACAATGTCTCACAAAATTTGCAACTGATTTGTAAAGAGGACTGATTTGGGAAGAGAACTAAAATAGACTGACCTATGTGAGGATGTTTCCTATAAGGTGGTTTTCAAGTAAGCAACAGTTGCGCTAAATATATCAAAGTCATGGCAGATTGAGTTGTATTGAACACACATATGACATAATAGTGAGTGCTTGTCGTAATTTGTACGACAGACAGTAAGGCTGAACATTGTTCTGTTATGGAGGCGGCTGCTTTTCCGAGGGACAGCTAATTCAATTTTAGCGGGTTGTCAATAAAATAATATATATAATATAATATATAATAAAATATTATATCAATGACTTTACGTCTGGTTTTAAGTAGAATAATTCTAAAATGTGCTACTCCCTATTTGTAGATAGTTAGCCGTTGACATAAGATAAGGGCATAAGAAAGATGGTAAACATTTTTTCTGAAGTTGTTCTAAACGATTTGTATGTACTTCGTAAGTAGGATTCCAAATCGGGCTGTAATATTCTAATAAAACAGTTAAAAAGAATGATAGGTATTTCAGGTCTTTAAAAACCTAGTTTGTCTTATCACAAAACCAGCCAGGCGTGCACCTTTATTACATATGTAGTAGAAATGACCACGAAAATCCGGCTTGGTATCCACCACAACACAAGGTCGCGTGTGCTTAAGACTTCACTTATAAAAGTGTGTCAATGTAGTAAGTGGCGGGTGTAAGACACCTCTTTCTAGTAAACTTAATGTGGGAACATTTTGACACTTTCAATAACATTTTGTTGACATAACACCACCTGTTGATATTGTTGATGTCATTTTGTAAAGACGTAATGTCGTTCTGGTTGCGTATTACGCTGTTAATTTTCAGATCGTCTGCAAACATTTGATACTTCGATGGGATGTACGTACCTAGATCATTAATAAATATTAAAAAGAATAAAGGTCCAAGGTGCGAGCCCTGAGGAACCCCAGAGGGCCCCCTTTAGTACCAGACTTGAATGAACGAACTATGACAATCTGGGATCGGTTGCGCAGATACGATTCCCACCATCCTAACAGAGAGCCGCAAATCCCAGCAAGACCAAGCTTCTACACAAGCAAGTCGTGGTCCACCACGTCGAACGCCCTTGAAAACTCAGTGTAGATTGCATGTACTTCACTGAGAACTCCCATAGCTTCTGTTGTGTCTCTGACGAAATTGAGAAGATTCGACGTGGTTAATCTTCTCAGTAGAAAACCATGTTAATAGAAGAATGGCTTAACGTGAAAGTAAATCCTTTTTTAAACTGATTCGAACAATTTATACCTATTGAGCACAAAATTGAAACTGGTCTGTAGTTAAGTAGCTATGTTGTGAGGATCCCCCTTTTTGTGGAGTAACGTGGGCAGTTTTCCATTTTGCAGGGAAGACTCCACTTGTAAGTGATTTATTGAAAATGTAATGTAGAGGTTTTACAAGGTAAAATTAACAGACTTTCAGAAAGATTGGTGGAATGGAATCAGGGCCAGATCCTTTGTTTGTGTTGATATTTTTAAGTGAGTTGAGAATGACTGATTCAGAAATGTAACATGAGCTAAGTGGGTTGTAGCAAATCGTGGGCTCTTCGCAAGTAGCTAGCGTTGATGCAGATTCGTTTGAGTAGAGAGAATAAAAGTAGTTTGAAAAGAGGTCACTGATTTCTTTTCCACCTTGAACGGATTTGGTATCAAGAAACATCGCATCGGTTATGTCGACACTATTTGATCTTACTGACTTAACGAATGATCAGAAGTATTTGGGATCTTGTTTAATATACTTCTTTGACTTAGTTTTTAAGTTTGTTAATGCATTCATGTAGCATGTCGTTGCAACGATCGCGTAATATCCGGTATGATACGTGATCTCTTGGATTTGAATACTTTTTATATTTATGATGATATTTTGCTTTTTAGAGGGAACGACTAAACCAAAATGAATAGTTGTTATTGCCTTTCTTACGAAGTGGTGTATGTATCGTATAATATTACAAAATCTCAACATAAAGCTCTATATAATCATAATAATATCGTTTAAAAAATAACATCTTTATCGTAAAATATGTTAATATCTATCAACGTTACACCTTACAATTTTAAGTAATTTTCAGAGACTAGACTAGATACTAAGGGGCCGTCTCAACGGGCGAGAGTATCGCGGCAATATTATCGTCGTACCACGTATTTTTATTCACTCTCTTAGAACGTGTTTCCACACGGCGATGCGACGAGTGGCTGAGCGCGAGAGAAATGTCATCGTATCGCCGCGCGCTCGCCGCAGAACGTGGCGTTCTCGCAGCTAGAGCTCGGCGAGCGCGCTGTCAAACGCAGGCATCCCGCCTCTTTTAACAAAACTATTGCACAACGCCTTCTCGCGGAAACGTGGCGATTACAATACGAGCGGTGGCGGACACACAGTGATTCCGTTACGAGTCGCGACGATACTCTGGCGGAATAATAGCTCGTTCGTGGATACTACCCGACGATAGAAGAGCGGAGTCTTCGCAAGATTCTTTCCACAGAATATTGATACCTACTAGGTTATTTTCATACAACCTTTTATTTCCCTATTTTTAAGGGATAGGGGGGGGGGGGAGGGGTATGTATAATATACAGATTTATTAATTATTATGTTATTTGTGTGTTAAGGCACTTCCCCGTGCAAAATCCAGCGCTAGCCATTTATTTAATAAAAAACATTATGCTATAGGCCGACCGCTTAACTCGTATATCGCCTGCGCGGTGAGAAGGGAGCGCGGGGTGATGTTAACGGGTGGGTGAGCGGGGTGCGCGGGACAGAGAACGTGAGTTCTCTGTCCCGCGCACCCCGCTCACCCACCCGTTAACATCACCCCGCGCTCCCTTCTCACCCCGCAGGCGATATACGAGTTAAGCGGTCGGCCTATAGAAACATTTTTTTCAAACGACCAAATTTTTGTTTTATAAAGATTTTATTCGATAAACTGAGCGCATTCGCTACGGTGCGGCGAAGAGGGAACGAATGCTCAAGGTTAATTAGTCAGGGTACGGCCTTAATCCTAGCTTTCGCACCAAATTTCAGCTTTCTATGACTTCTGGAAGTACCCTGACGTTTTTGCTTATTATCAGTCAGTGTGTCAGGGACGAAATCTGGGTATTTTAGATATTAATAATTTATAAAGTATAATAGCTATATCTTTCAAACTTGGCATGTATAATAAGTACTGTATTGACATCATGTCCTGAGAATTTGGAATTTCTAGTACTGTCCAGACAAAATCTATAGGGGTACAAAAATACAACGAAACGCTTCGAGAAAAGGTAGGTGTAGTAGTGCCCTGCGTTTTTGCTGTCTCTTCTTAGCCCCCGCTAAGAATTGACAGCAAAAAACACTCCCGTGCCCCTTGATCACCTAAGATATTAATTTAAATCAAATGAAGTAGGAGCAGTTTTGTTTAAAATTAAGTATTTGATCTAGATCCAGATGACGTCGAGGGACATGCATACAGTTTCTCAAAGTCTATTACGTCTTCATCTTCATCATATTCACCTTTTTTTATTTTTTGGTTATTTAGAGATTTATTCACTGAGTGTAGACTTTTACATTCTTTATAAAGTGCATTAAATTTGCGCAGGCTTTCTGTTTTAATTTGCTCCCCCATAATGTCATGTCAAAAGTCTGAGCCTTATGCCTTGGGTCTAAAATTAAAAAGGTTAAAATAAATCCAGTTGCTCTTCTTATAATGTTTAAGCATTTTATCTAGAGCTGCTTGGAAGTTGATAAAAGTTTATTAGAAACTTATGTATTTTTTCGAGTATTTGCCATTCGGTGCAAGAAGTGAACAATATGTTAATGCCAGTTCTCACTTTTAAAGCAAATTCAATCATATCATGTGTGGAATTCTTCCGAATAGCTGCAAAATTTCTTTGACCGGTCAGTATCTGACCTTCGATGATGCCGACAACAAGGCGCCGCGCACTATCAAAGTGCCGGTGGTCAAAACTAGGGATGCACTCTTTTTCTTTTAATGGATATTTTCGTTCGCTATGTATGTTTATGGTAATGCTCATAAGTCCAATTTTCCAAATCTTTTTAAAATATTTTTTGCGTCTCATAGAGTTCCTATGCGAATACCCAGTACTCTTATAATCCCTGAAACGACACTCAGTCCTAACTGCAAGACGCAAGAGCCTCGCAGGCTTAGTCTTGTTCTTGCTCAAATCTTGCACGGTCAGTCTTGGTCTTGGTCTTGCTAAAATAAGGCGGTCTTGGTCTTGCAAAAATGCAAGAACATGACCAAGACTGCCAGAGCAAGACCAATTTTGGGCAACACTATTTCACACTAATTTGAGTCTTATTACGAACTAGCTGACCCGCGCAACTTTGTATGCGTCATTTTTCCCTGTTTTGGCAACATTTATCATTGATGCTCAGCTCCTATTAGTCGTAGCGTAATGTTATGTAGCCTATAGCCTTCCTCGATAAATGTGCCATCCAACACAATATTTTTTTTCAATTCGAACCAGTAATTCTTATCGCATTCAATCAAACAAACAAATTATTTAGCTTTATAATATTAATATAGATATAGTCTGTTACCTATATAAAATACTAGCTGTGCCCCCCGGTGTTACCCGCAGTTTATTAGCCTATGTGTTAATCCAGGGTGTCAGCTAACTCCAAACCAAATTTTGTTAAAATCGCTCCCGCCGTTTAGAA
Organism: Herminia tarsipennalis; assembly: GCA_945859575.2. Lineage (NCBI taxonomy): Eukaryota > Metazoa > Arthropoda > Insecta > Lepidoptera > Erebidae > Herminia > Herminia tarsipennalis. The sequence continues at coordinate 18,459,616 of OX243840.2, forward strand.
GTGAAGAAGTAACAAACATGTGAATGTTTGTTACTTCTTCACTCACACACTCACAAACTTTCGCCTTTATTATATTAGTGTGATAATCTACACTCGTTTCCTTACATAGATATAAAAACCGGACTTTGGGCCAACGCTGCTCTAAACTTGTAATTACAATCATTATGTAGCTTTTCCCATATTATTATTAAACTTGTTTCGTACCCGCTTTTTATTATCAGCTATCAGAGTCCATTCGTCCCTCTTGTCCACTACTATTTGACTTGATTTCGCAGTCGGTGTTGTAACTCAATCTGAATTTGCTGATATCGTCGATGAGTACGAACGCGCCAGCGCATCATTCAAAGTCAGTTCGCCTCGTGCGCACTCGTAGTAATGGTCCTGGGTTCGGAACCACGGTAAGGGCCTCCACGCGCTCTTGTTCGAAATGTGTCATCAGTCGGAACCACAGTATGGGCCTCCACGTGAATGATACTATTTGAGTGCTCCTGACCTCGGATATTAATCTTCCTTACTCATTTTAAGAGTTCCTTTCCATTTTTAGAGTTTTTTTCCTATTGAGGTACCTCAAAAGGAAAAAAACGGAACTCTTTTAGGAACACTTCATTGACCGTCCGTCAGTCTGCCTGTCAAGACCCTTTATCTCGGGAACGCGTGGAGGTATCGAGTTGAAATTAAAACCATATACTCTGGTCTTTAGCCCCTTGAAGCTGTGTAAGAATTACATTTTTAAGTCAATGTAAAAAAAAGATACGGCCTAAGTTAGCATAAGAAAAGATACGGATAAGGAATCAAATTTGTAGACTATTTTCCGTTGACCTAGAACTATGAAATTTGGCAAATGGGGAAAAGTCTGAAAACTTTACATTTGTGATTAAATCATAATAAATATAGTCTTAAAAAAACTTCCAAATTCGTGCCGAGACCCACACGGCTCAATTTAGGTTGTGCAACATCTCGCTAAGCTGCTCCAGTGATTCTGCTACAATGACGATATTGTCGGAAACGGAAGGTGCGAGATATGCGCACCATTTATGTTTAGTTAGTTAGTTGTTTTCGAGGGCGTTGGTGAACAGTTTCGGGGATATGACGTCCCCCTGTCTTACACCTCGACGCAGCTCTATCGAATTGGTCTTGTGGTCTAGGATCTACACGGTCATTTGGCACTATTAACTGACCAGTTGGTCTAGTGGTTAGTGGGCCAAACTGGTCGTGGGCTTGATTTCCACCCAGCCTAAGGCTTTGTGGCATGAGCGTGATGGTTAATTCGGTGTTTAGGTGTTTATCTATAATAATTATATGATATATAATAAATGTATTTAGATATATATTGTTTATGTATGTTTATTAGTCATCTGGTTGCCATAGTAAAGGTTCTGCTAGTTTAGTATCAGATGGCCGTGTGTAAGTTGTCCCAAGATGGAATATTATTACTTAATTAAAAAATAAATTATAAATAAAAATAAAAAAAAACCGCCTGCACAAAAATAATGAACCTCGATGAACTTAGTAAAGTGCTTCCGACTGTATGAAATTATTTAATTATGTAGGGGATTTTTTTCCATCTTTTTGTGCAGGCGGGTTTTTTTATTTATAATTTTTTTAAAATTTAATACTTGTAGGATGTAACCGATGTAACAACTAACTTTTATCACAGTTACTGTTAAGTCATACGCGCGAAAAACATAACCCTTCCTTACAGTCGGGTAAATATTATTCACGGCAGCTTATTTAGTTAGTAACTATCGCCCAACAAAAATTCGTATTGATTCATGAGTAAACATGATAAAACTCAGACAGCTAGTACGTATATAAGCATCGGCAAGTCATGTTCCCTCACAGTCTAAAATAGTGAACCGGTTATCACTATGAAGACTTTTGTTTTATTTTTTTTGTTTTCATTGTGTCATTGTTCCAATTTAACAAGTAAGTGCCAAACTATTTTATTGTTGACTGCGTCCCATAATTTTTTAATATTTTATTGTTGTGTAACTTTCTGCTAGTGTTTCTATGGGAATGGTTTTGTAAAAAGGGACGCAAGTGTGTAACAGGAAGTCGGGGAAGCACGCGGTTTTTGATTTGACTATTTTTTAGGGTTCCGTATCTTAAAAGGAAAAAACGGAATCCATATAGGATCACTCGTGTTTCTGCCTGTCCGAATCTACTGGACCGATTAAGTTCAAATTTGGTACACATACGTGTTTCTGTGACCACCGGCGCATAACGAGAATGGAATAATTTTAAACTTGAATGCCATGTTTGGGAGCAAACTAGAAAATAAAACAAAAAACTTGAGAAGTGTCAAGAGACACCCGGATGGAAGTTCTTATCTTATTTTTATTTTTTTATCGTCTTCGCCACACCACACTGTTCAATGCGAAATAGAAAGACGAAACGAAAATAACTTACAAAAAGACGATTGTATACCGAAGTCTCGAACCCACAACTACACAATTGTCACTAATACTGTGTACCGAATTTATGCCTCTAGACCAAATCGACAGGTGACTTCTTTGTCAAACTAGATGTTCATATCTTACGCACACGCCGCACGGCTTTTGTTTTTGTCAAAAAGTGTCGTTACAACTTTTCGTGAGATTTTTTTCCGTCTAGCCCCCTTTCACAACGCGCGATAAGGAACTTCGTTCCAAAAAACGCAAACTGTATCGTGTAACATCAAATGAAAGGGCTTATTGTAAGGATATCGAATGCGGCGGTAGCTTAATGGCTATATAAGGCATCGGTCTCGCAATCGTGAGGTCGCGGATTCGAATCCTAGCCATTACACTACCGGCGTGAACCCACTCCCAACACAAGCCATTGAGCTTAGCTGGAGGGGTTAACAGGATTGCTAGTAATGTGGGACCAAAATCCCACATTGCTAGTTATCTTTTTTTAGAAAAAAAAAAGAAAAAAAAGGAAATGAAACATATTTTCATTTATAGTTTTAAAATCGTTATTATTAAAGTTATTTAGGAAAAAAACATGAAAATAGACCATTCCCCCCCCCCCCCCCCGCCGAAGCTTATGAAAAAAATACAAACCAATATCTCTGAAGGTACTGAACCTAATATTTTGGTTATGAAAACGGTATAGTGTAACATAAAAATAAATGAAAGACTTGGTGTAAGGGTTTTAAATAAGTATTTTTTCAAGTTATTTAAGAAAGTTCATGAAAATCGACCTCTTGCCTCTTTGAAATTACTGAGCCTACAATTTTGAAAGAAAGTCTATAGTGTGAACATATCCTGACTGCTAAGCTAGACGTTGTGGGTTCGATTCCCATCTATCCATATATCTATATTAGTATATCCTACTGTTTGACCGTTTGACCCATTGCGGAATATATTGAATCTGAAATTTTTTAAATAATTTCATCTCTTGCCTTTGCACCAGTCTTCTAATATGGGTTATAATATAATGGTAACAGCACTTTTTACATTATTTTACACCAACATTTTACATTATACAGTTTATAAACAAACAAACATTGTAAACATTGGCAATTCACCAAGTGTTTTTAGAGAAAAAGAGTGGCCGTGAGTTTTTATTGCGTTGTGCCTTATGCCGGCTTTACGTATTACTTGCGAACAGTCATTACATGTATCACGTAGAATCATGACTTTTTAGTTTTCACAAGTGTATCTAGTAGTAGTAGAATTATATAAGTATGTTTACGAGTATCAGTTGTCTGGTTGCCATAGTAGAGGCTCTCCACAGTTTGGGATCAGATGGTTTTGTGTGAGTTGTCTGATATAAGTTAAATTTTTCAAATTTGTTTCGATAAAGAGATCCCGTTAAATACAAAAAAAAAATATGCCAAGGTTTCGCAAATAACAGAAGCAGTGCCGGTCCTAGGGTGGTGCGAGCGGTGCGACCACCCCGGGTGTCATTAAGGGGAGGGGGGGGGGGGGCGAAAGGCAGCGGCGATCGGTCGTAAGGGTGTCCATTTAAAAACATATCGACAGGGCTGGATTGTCATTAGGGCGAACGGGGCGGCGGGTCTAGATGGCCGCGGCGTCCTTTGCGCCGAAGGCACCGTTTTCCGGGTTTTTTTCAGGTTACTTGAAGCGATATCTGCTAATTTTTACATCTCTACGATCAGTGGTTTAGGCTGTGCGTTGATCTATCAGTCAGTCAGTCAGGACATAGAATTGTATATACATGTATAGGATAAAATTCAAAAATTGAGATCGCACAAAATACTTTTTTAACGTTATTCTATTCACTGTTAAAAACACATTTTAAAAGTTTTTATAAAGATTTATGACTGACCCTGGATTCCGAAATTTTACCCTTTTGTTGCCTTATGGCGCTATACTAGCGCGGACCAGCGTGGTGCGCTGAGCGCAAGCTCTCAGTTAACCCTAAGAAAACAAAAGTCATCCTTGGAAATTACCAGAGCTCCAACTACCAAAATTCTTCAAAAGTGAACTCACGCTAGCAACACATGTCAAATATCTGGGCGTCATTCTGGACCACAAGCTTAACTGGGCGAGTCACTTAGAAACAAAAATGAAAAAGGCCTGCATAATCTTCTGGCAGTGTGAGAGACTAGTAGGTAAAAAATGGGGCCTCAATCTACAATCTCAATTACAAAATCCTCAATTACACTATGGCTATAAACAGCAGTCATCAGACCAACAATAACGTACAGTTCAGTTGTGTGGTGGCCCAGAACACAGCTGATCACCACAAAAAACAATCTCCAGAGCCTACAGCGCCTTACCATCATTGCGGCAACCGGAAAAGGAAACCACACAATCAACTCAGCCCTTATCATGGAATGTCACATGGCCCTCCAGAATGGTCCCCAACACAGTGACCCTGCAATGGATCAAAGGGCACAGCAACGCGATTGGCAACGACGCAGCAGATGAACTGGCAAGGCAGGGATCCAAATTAATCACATACGGACCAGAACCACTAATAAAATCCTGGTTGCAGGAAAAAACAGAAACTTCCCACCATGCAGATTGGAACAACACCGAAGACTGCAGACACAGTCCAAAAGGCTCAATCGCAATCTTATCAGGCAGACCAGGGACAATCTGCGCAAAGCTATAGGCACTATCACAGGCCACTATCCTGTAAACAAACACATTTTCAAGATAGGGGTGACGGACAGCCCCCTGTGCAGAGGATGCATGGAGGCAAAAGTAACACCCACACACGTGCTCACGGAGTGTGGCAATGTAACAAAATAACGAGCACGACTCCTAGCATCACCAATATCCCTTCAGGAAGCCTGCAGTAATTTGGGGAAGTTGCTGGCGTTTTGGGAGTGCATCGGTTGGGTTGAGTAACAGAGAGGATAAGTACAACGCGCACAATGGCCCAATCAGGAGGCTAAGTGCGGTTTTCTTGTTCGCCCAGGTAAAACTAACTAACAAATTAACGGCACTCTACTAATGAAGGTAGATTCGAGGAAGATAAGTCGATCTAAGCTAGGTTTTATTTTTCGTGAAATCCTGGGTTTGCCCGTATTTTCAGCCATAAACAATGATACAGAATATCATTAAACCAGGTAAATAATAAAAAACTGAGTTTTTTCTGAACTAAACAGTTGGATCAACGTAACTCGGCCGGATTGAATTTAGGTTCATATCACTTTCGCGCATATCATAGAGGTGCGACCCTAAAATTACTTACGAAAACGATTACTTATGTGTAATCGATTAAAAATACTAACAAAATTTTAATTCAACAATATAAAAATACTATTTATACGAGTTTAAATTTAGAACAGTTACAGTAAATACTTAAGAAAGTTTGAAAAACAATTTCTTTACAAAAATAATCACAACAAACATGAGTTAGTAATACTAATTATGACAATGTAATGCGTTATAGCATCTCTAATTATTCTCTTGGCTTAGTTACCGCCCCCGGCCCCTGCTTCCTGTCACCATTAACTTCCAAAAAATGCATCTGCGCAACCATTTGTCGCCAACTTTAATCCGGCTGAGTTACGTTGATAGAACTGTAAAAGTCATTGCTTCAAGTCCTGAATTTAATTTTTCTTCTGTTTTTGGCATTTTTTTTATCACAATGACAGAGAAATTAGAAATTCAATAAAATAGTTTTTAGCGCCATCTCGTACAATTTAAAGATAGTAGTTGGAAGCGCAATCCTACTCAATTTCATAGCCAGCCTTCTGGGCACTATATCGGTTGATGATGATCGATGGGGAGGAATTCTTCGACGCCTAAACTGGTTGTGACTCCCGTTTTTATTTAATCCTTTTTTTAGGTTATTAGGTAAGTTGTAAATAATTGGTTAATTTTAGGTTTATTTTATTTAATATTTAATATAGTCAGTTCATAGGGTAATCTAGCATTTAGTCCATTTGAATTATTGTATATTATTGCAAAATAAAAAAACGATTAATTATGTTTAAATTTCATAGCTATCCAATTTGAAAAAAAAAAAAAAAAAATTACACATCAACATTTTTTTTTCTAGCGCGTCTCGTAGATGTTTTAAGCAATAGTTGGACTATATGCAAGCTCAATTATCGTACCCAATTTTATAGGTATCGACATTGAAAAAATATGTAATTTTACACATCAATAATACTTTTATCTTGCGCCATCTCTTAGAATTATCAGATAATAGTTAGATTATATGCAAGCACAATTTATTTTGGTATCTACGACTACTAATAGACGATGACTATCGTCTTTGAAAATTGATGTCTCGTCAACTTTACGTTAACAACCTTTAGTTGTCACCAATAAAAACAGGTTGACTCCGGGAGTGCCGGCAGAAGTGAAAACTTGAACATTATCGCTGTGCATTTTAAAAAATTTTGGAATGGTTAAGGAATATTTATTTATATAAATTCATATATATATTTATTTTATATTTTTGGGAATATATTTTTTTTTAAATGACAATTACAATGACATGACAAGTAAAAAGTTTATCTCTCAGAAAAAAATGCATATTGATGAAATTTTAATAATATTTTTTGATGTTACTGACATAATAAGAAAAAAATATGAAATTTTATTATTTCATATTTTTTCACACATCAAAAAATCAAAAATTAAAATAAATGAGGGAAACAAATAATCGTTACTCGGACTTGAACCTTTCTTCTGGTTTCTGGACCGCCCGATTTTCCACCTGAGCTATAATAACATTGAAGATGGTGGCGAAATTTACCTTCGTATTGAGTTGAGTTGAGTGATCCTGACGCGAGTTTAACATTTTTTACCCATTTAAAAAAAGTGCAAAACGCCGCTAAAGAAGTTTTCACTTTACGTTGTGGTTAGAACAAGCCAACGTGTTGACCTAAATAAGAAAACACTTATAAATAAATAATTTAACTCCGTGAAGCCGTGACTTGAGTTAAAGTCTGGAACGCGTTTCGAATGTTGTGTAACGTATTGTGTATTTCATTAGTCTAATAAATTAAATTCTCGTAATATATTGGACTTCAGAATATCAAAATACAATCAAAGTTGTGTATAAACATTACTAAATGTAAAAATCAAGTGATGAACGTGCGTACTAATATCCTGTGAAAATAAAACGAAATAAAAGTGCAGAATTCATAAAGTGCAATTCATAGTGACTTTACCGCGAGTACGTAAGTTATCTTTCAATTCTCACTCATCCGATGACTGCATAACGGCGAAAGTTGCTTGAACGCGCGCCTGAGCCGCTACCATCTATTACCCACATTATAAAATACGTTGCGTTCCAGCGCCTAAATAATATTGAACTCTTTGGCATCACGTCGAAATCATAAAATACGTACGGATGCTCTCTCTCTCTCTCTGCCTGGATTAGACACAAATTTTGTAATAAAAGAAATATATGATTTAAATAGAAATGGCTGAAAACATTACCTTTCGGAAATTATATCTAATCAATCAATTTTGGATTCATCAATGATAAGCGTCAATGATATTACGACAGAACAAACCATTAAGTCACTTCAACTTCAAGTACAAAATCTGACTTCAAAACTTGAATTAGCGCATGAAGATATTGACAATTTAACACTAGAAAAAAATGATCTCACTTGTGTCATTGAAAAATATAGGAATACCATTGACATTTACAAAAAAATAGGTTTCAATAGTCATTATATGACTCCACCTAGTGGTAAACACCTTAAGGAAAATCCTGTCAACCAGGTTTCTCAGATTTCGCACATTCAAGAAAAACTTAATGAAAATAATCAGGTTTTTCTTCAAGAAACGCTGTCATCCGCTCGTTACGCACGTGCTGCTAAAGTAAGATGCTTGCAAAAATTAAAAAAATTGTACGAGCAGAATAGTCTTATGATTCAATTGTTTTCCGAGACTGTGCATAACAATGAAAGTAACGAGCAGCGTGAGTGACGCTGGAAGATCTGTGACAGCGTGCGCCACAACGTATAGCCACTGAAAGTTTCGAACAACATGAGCAACGACTTGAGGATCTGCGGCAACGTTTTTCACAAGTACAACGTATAGCCACTGAAAGTTCCAAACAAAGTAAGCAACAACTAGACCATATACGACAGCGTACGTCACAATATATGGCTACTGAAAGTGACAAACAACGAGAGTGACGTTTAGAAGACTCGCGGCAGCGTGCGTCACACCGTTTGACTTCTGAAAGTAGCGAATAGCGAGAATACCGGTCAGAAGAACAAAGACGCTGTGACGGAAGACGTAGTAGAGCTTAAAGCCTAGTTTCGACTGCGAAAGAGTAATGAACGGGCAATAGCTAAAGGGCAAGGACTCCATCATTTACCGACTTATAAGTGTGCCGTAAGCGCCGATGTGCAATATCACGTCTTCCACGACACGGTTTTTTTCCGTAAAAAACCACGGTTGAGTCGCCATGTGTGCCTAGTCCAGCCATAAGTTCTGTTACAAATGAAAATACAACTTTTTTAAATGAAGTAATGAATTATTACTAAAACTTATATGTACATATTTATTAAAGTCTCTACAAAAAATTAAAAACAATATTCTATTCAAAATGGCCACCTTTAACTTTTATACAGGCCTTTATTCTATCTGGCCACGAATTCAATGGATTTACGCACCGTTTCCATGGGAAATTTCGCCACTACTAGCTATAAGTTTTAGTAATATACATTACTTCATTATATAAAAAATGCATTTTCATTTGTAACAGAACTTATGGCCGGACTAGGTATATATAAAATTCTTTGTCCTGACTGACTGACTGATGGATCAACGCACAGCCTAAACCACTGATCGTATAGACGTGAAATTTCGTGTAAGTATTGCTTATATAATATAGGCAATAGGCATCCGATAAAAATACATTTTTGGAAATTCATTCCCTAAGGGGTTAAAACAGGCGTTGCAAGTCTATACGGCCGTTAATTTTTGAGGTGTTCACCTGATACTTGACTATCAGCTCCATTACATGATGTGATGGAGGCAAAATATCAGGTGTATTGTAACGAACCATTTTAAAGCAATGAAACCGCAACCCGAAATACTTATTATTGAGTATTTCCGCTAGACATCTATTATCTTCATCATCAGATTTGCTTTACTAAATTGGGCTTCATAAGATTAAATGCACGAATTACAACAAAATATACCTATATTACTATTGGTGTGCCTTTGATATTTAAAGAGTTCCCTCGATTTCTCCAAAATCTTATCATCAGATCCTAACTTTGATGACAATGAAATCATGAGTAATAAATAAAAATATACGTTAGATAATTATAATTACATTTTTTTTATATAATCCCACAGATTTTTGTCAAAAAGTGGATTTTAATCAATTTGTTGCAAGAAAATTTGTTGTTGGTAGGTGGGGACGAAGCCCATACATTTTTGCCCATGGTAATTTAAGCTCGTAATGTAAAAAAAATATTGCCAACACCTTTTATGAGGGAAAGTATCTGGTCTATGCTATTGGGGTTATAATGTTTTAATAAATCTGATGATCTTTCCATAGATGAAGATTTGACTGCTGGCCAGATTGTAAATACAGGTTACCATAAGATACCGGGTACAAATGGACTATTTAAGTACCACGACACACAACGTGTATGGGACGATGCTGCGGAGGCTTGTGCGTCTGAGGGAGCCAGCTTATACTTCGCGGAGAATGAAAACGAATTTCACATTGTCGTTACATATTGGAAAACTGTGAGAAAAGACTTTCCAAATGAATTTTCAGTAGGTATCAAGAAGTCACAAGACGTTTTTAAAACCATAAATGGCAAGTACCTACTTATTAAAAAGACTATTGTACGTCTATTGTATGTATTTTTTGGTAATTGTAATTTTGTTTGATTTAATTGTAAGTTGATTGGTGAAGCGAGTGGTTCCGTAAATGCTTTTTGCACAAATAGAAATGTATTAATGGAAATGACCTCTAGCGCAAATCTGCCGAAGGCCTAATGATCACTGCAGCAAACGAGACCTAGAGTGGAGGCCGCACCTTGGTATATACGTAAGGTAAGGTCGACTCCCAGACAGATGGACCGATGACGATGATGACCACGCGCGACGACAAGCAGGTCGCTGGAATGGGTTGGATGCGAAAGGCAAAGGATCGGGGATCGTGATGTAAATTAGAAGAAGCCTATGTCCAGCAGAGATACAGGCTGATGTTGACCTCTAGCCCAAATGGATTTTTGGGCAAAATAAGTGATCATTCGCGCCAGTGTTCTTTCATACACACGTATTTGTAATTATACTAGCTCTTTCCTGCGGCTTTGAATTTGAAATCCCCGTTTCAACCGTCAGTTTAATTGGGAACAGAAAAATGTGGTTTTAAATACCTATTGCCGGACATTTTGCCAACAAAATATAGTGTAATTGGTCCAGCCGTTTCTGAGTTTGTGCTTACCAACACATTTGGCGATACATTTTTTTTAAAAGTAACTATATTATTTTAGGTTTTCCTATTGCGAATGTATACCACGGATGGTCGACTGGTGAGCCAAATAATGGAGTGGGAAATGAGAACTGCGTGGAGGCAGAGTATAAAAGGAATATCTGGGGACTCAATGATAATGTTTGCGATATTCGTAGAACGTTTATATGCAGGTTACCAAATACTGATGGCCAATGTAGCGATACGTTTTGTATGGGTATGTAACACTTTTTACATTATTGTAAATAACTTACCATTTTTGTAAGTTTTTAACCTTTACATAGTTCGATATTATATCGAGTTCGAGTTGTTTACCTTTGTTTGTTTTATGATGCACTATTAAGTTCAGAATTGACACAACACAATCTAGTCTATGAAGGCTAATGAATAATTTTAAGTTTATTTAAACTCCTAAAATTCTAAAATAAGCACTATTTTATTATTATTTGAAGGAACTATGTTCTTGTGTCCTTCAGTTACACAGCACTGTCTTCGAACTATATAAGTATTGTCGAGGAGCTGGACTGGCTCGTGAATGTTGAGGCCATCCTCAACATTCACGAGGTGACGAAGTCGGTTTTCATGAGATTCAGCATTTTTTTTTGTCGCGGACAGTCAATAAGCGAAGATGTTCATTTTAAGGTCCCGATGGAGATCGTTAATTCTTACCACGGTGCGTTAATGATATCTCTGAGTACATTACTTTGAAAGCGCTGTATTATCATTAAGTTGCTTAGTTTGGTAGACCCCCACAACTGTATACCAAAAGTCCGTACTGGCATAAGAACTCGTTTGTATAATAACACTTTGTTGTGTACTGACTATGCTGAAACCCAGTAGCCAGTACGTCTGGCTGGTTAGTCGAATTATGTAATTATGCTCAAGATTTTGTTTAATTTCGCATTTATATCTATTGGAGCTGGTACTTTCGGTTAAGGATTTGGTTGCAACTGAATTCCTTATGTTATTTGTGCAGTAACTGCCAGTTTGAGACCTTTTGACTGGTTGTTACTTTTTTGCCGGAATCTACATTCGGCATCTGGTTTGTGGGGGCTGAGTGTACCTTTTTTGTAGATTTATATTGTAGCTCATTCGCTACCATACAGCCTCTGTAACTCAATGAGTTAGGTTCACAATAGTGAACGCACTTAAGCTTCATTTCTGCTGGGTTTGTGCAGTCTTTAGTCCCACACGATTGGCACCTTTTACATTGCGGGATGAGTTTAGAGCTTTTTAAAGGTTCTTTAACGTTGATGCTGTAGATTTTTTTAATGTTCATCTTTAATAAATAAAGGCATGAACATATTGAGAGGTTCTTTGGTCCTCCAGTTTAACTTATTTACGGCATCTTCGATATTATAGCCTTTCGATTTCAAGATTTCAATTACTCTAGCAGGTGTGCATGTAAAATGCAGATTTTTGGTCATCACTCTAATTGGCTTTTCCTGCTTCTTATTATACGAATGCCAAACACAGTTATTTTGAAGCAATAGCTTTGTTCTCTATTTCTCATTTTAATTAAAAAAGACAGACAGAAACAGTAGTCAACAAGAAACCATAGAATTTCTGTTAATTCTGTATATTTTTCACGATTATAGGTGGTAGTTGTGGAGCCGTTCCAGTTTTCGGCGCCTTTCTTGTTTATCGCTGGAGCATGCTCCTTGTTGTTGGGGTAGGATCAACGATTTGTTCATTTTCCTTTTCTGATGATTCTGCTGACGAACCTACTGTGTCTCATTCGCAAGCTCCTCTTCGTCAGTCTCATGCTGGACTGTCTTAGAGGGAGCATCTTTATTCAACGATAGCTGGAGTTGCACTGTCCTTCTGGACTTTGCTCAGTTGTTGCTGAAGTTCCGCTATTTGACTTTTCAAGTCATTAACCTCTGTTCATCTCATCAATTGTTTACGTTGAGCCTGTTCATCCGTCAGATGTTTGTATAACAAACTTTTAGTTTCGGTTTTGATAGTTACCGAACTTTTTGTTATTATTGTCCCTAGTCTAGAATCTGTATTATCCGTAATACTACTTTCTGTAGGTAACTATTTTTATAATGCCTATATTTTTTCATAGATAGACCGACTGAGACACCACCAGGTTACTTTGAGATACCGGGTACAAATGGACTATACAAGTACTACAACTCACTTAGTGTATGACACTCTGCTGCGGCGACTTGTGCGGCCGAGGGAACCACCTTATACTACGCGGAGGATGACAACGAATTTTACACTGTCCCTAAATATTGGCGAATTATGAGAAATGACTTTCAAAATGAAATTTTCGTAGGTATCAGGAAGTCAGAAGGCATTTTTAGAACCATAAATGGCAAGTACCTACTTATAATTACAGTGTTGCACTTATACTTTAGTAATTGTAATTTTATTCGATTTGGTCGAACTTAAATGACCTCCAGCGGCAAGTCTGCCGAAGGCCCGATGTCCGCTGGAGCAACTGGACTTGTTATATACGTAAGGAAGACGACTCCCAGCCAGATGCAGCAATGATCCAAACATGGTCACTGGAATTAAATGCAAGCAGAATGCGGAGGACCGGGTGTCGTGGGATTAATTAGAAGTGCTCTATGTCCATTATTATATCTTTTATTTTTTATAGAGGCTTTTTAATAATGTCAGCCTCATCATAATCTAATCCTAATTATAAAAGTATTATTTAAAATGTACATTATTCTTATATACTAATAAATTATGGGTAAGTAAATATATTATGGGGAAGAGGCACTCACTGCTGCAGCTACCATTTTGTTTAATAATTTGGCTTCTAATGAGCCAGGCGTTGCTAATATATCTATAAAGGCTCCTAGCCATAACTATATCTGATCTACTTATATCTATTTGGGTAAACCAAGGAATCCAAGGTGGCTGACTCTATAGACTCTTGTACCATATCCCCTTTTCAGTACTTCGTTGGTCAAAATATTCCCTGAACTTATCGTAACGTATAACGAGAGACAAAAAAAACATTGTATCAGGTTCCGTATTTAAGTAATGAGCCTTCCAACCTATCTGCTTTTTCATTCCCTCTTAGTCCAATATGAGAAGGCACCCATGGCAACCTTAAATTTATTCTATCTAGGACTAAAGCGTAAATCTGTTATTTTTTTTTTACATAGGCTATCGATGCACCTCTGAATCCAGAGACGCATCAAGCCAGATGTAACAAAGCACTTTTGCTGTCCGTTTAATTAACAACATTTTGATTATGGTGTTGTCTAATATGTTCAAGAGCCATGCATGATTGCAACTAGTTTGATATTCATTAAGGAAATAACGGATAATATTTGTACAAAGCTGATCTTTATCTGACCTTCAAAAACTAATGTTATCAATTCGATACGTAGGTAGATAATGAGTAATATATAGTGATTTTCACATATGATGATCTATTAGGGCTACTAAACAAATTTATGAAATATTAAAATATGTGTGTATGTTTGTCCACGTATTTCTCCGAAAATATTGACCCGGTTGTGGTCATTCTTGTTTTATTAGCTAATATTTACTCTAACTTAGGGAACAGTACAACTTTAATTAAAATCGGTTCGGTAGTGTAGAATAAATGAAATTACAAAGGAAAATCATCTCAAAACCTTGGTACAGTACACAGAGATAAGAAATATTTTTTAGTTCATAAGTAAAAACTAAAAATTATGAAATAAAAAGTAATTTAAAAGAAATTACATTTAGTCAATCAATGTTAGATTATATATCCGGACTTCATCTCGTGAAATATTTAAAGGTACAAACCTTTTATCCGACTTTTAGCCGACGTTTCGATCGAATTGCACCGATCGTGGTCATAGGTCGACTGATGGTCTCGGTCAGGGCGCGAGGTTTTTCAACTATCCTCGCCTCGTCTTCAATATTTATAACCAAATAAAATGGTACAATTTACATAAGCCAGAAAGCGGATTTTGCTTGAATACCGCTAAAATAACGCTAGGTCACTAAACGAAATTAAGGACTAAGAAGTATTCATCAAGGATGAGGAAATCCAATCTCAGTTGAAACAGAAAAAGGACTCTTCTAAGAAATGGCAAGAAACGAAAAAAGACAGTGATCGCCTGAAATACAACGCCATAAAAAAAGTTTCTGTTTCATACCATAACGTTATATATGTACGAAAATCTTGTTACTTCTCACTTGGTCTGCTGTTACTCGTAAACTTGTAAAGCCTACTTAGCTGTGATAGTTTTCCTTGTAATTTCATTATACTCGTATATAACGGCGTTGCGTGAGTTGTCCCAAGTTATTATTATTTAACGTGCCAAATTCATACTTCTCCGTCCGTGCTATTTTCGTAAAAAGGGGTTCAAACATTTGCGTCACGTTATACAACAACATATTATTTCAGGTACTACTATTTCAAATGTATTCCACGGATGGATGCCTGGTGAGCCAAATAATGCGAATGGGAATGAGGACTGCGTTATTGCAATGGTTAATAGAGGATCAGGTACCTGGGGACTCAATGATGACTCTTGTAATGTTCGTAGAACGTTTATATGCAAGTCACCAAAGAGAGATGTGCAATGTAGCGGTACATCTAGTATTGGTAAGTAACACTTTTTTTACATGGTGTATCGTGTTTGTAAAGTTCTATTCTATTGCCAGTAATAAAAGAAAGTTCAAAAAGTATCATGACATTTTAATGTTTGAGGTACCATTCAGAATTTTGGGTCACTCGATCGCGCGGTGGTGTCACAGATCTGGCGCTAGTACGCTCGCGCTTTTTTGTCAAAGTTCAAGTTGCGTTTCTGCTAGAGCGCTGTCTTTTATGATCGCGCTGCCCCTGGTCGATTAATCGCTTCAAGTTCACGCTACTCTCAGCAGATCGCGCAGTGACTTCTACCTTTCCCATGTGCCCCTCTGCTCGCGCAGTGTTCAAGTGCCAGTGACTTTTAAGATCACGCTGCGGCCTACTACTCCAGTAATAAGTTATAACTTCTAAGTTTACGATGCGCCACTCTTTAGCTTGTTCACACACTGTTTCACTGGTGACTTTCCAAATAAGGGCAGCGGCTTAATGGGCCCCTTCTAAAATCGTGATACGCACCTCTGCTCGTGCATTAACTTTTTATTAAGCAGACGCTCCCCTTTCTTCCTTGAACAGTTTTAAGATCTCGCTGCGGCTTCCAGCCCGCTCTATAGCTTTCAACTTCACACTGCACTCGTCAGCTCGCGCACTAATTTCAAGATCTTTTTAAGCAGTGACTATAAAATTTGCGGTGTAACCCCCTATCCGCATAGTAACTTTTAGGTTTAAGAGCTCACTGCGGCCCCCGACTCGCTCTACGGCTTTTATTTCAAAGTTTACGATCTTCCTTCGCAGCGACTTTTAAGCTTGTGCTGTTGCCCACTATACGCTCAGGGATAAGTATAAATCCCGATTAAAAAAAACGTAAAACTGATTCTGACAAGGTTTTTTTTTAAAAAACAAATAATTTGTTGATGTTGTGCAACTTGTGAATCAAATTATACCTACCTCACTCTTAAAAAAACATACTCTAAAAAATATTATTTTGATTTGCCAGGTTATACGTTCATCGAACCGTTAGGGAGATGTTACAAGTTACATCAGATTCCTAAGAATTGGGAGGAAGCTCGAGGCGCATGCCAAGCGGAGAACTCAGATTTAGCAGTAATCAATTCGTTTGAAGAAGCTTCCCACCTGGTCAGGATAACGAGCAAAATTAATTATGTCCCTGGAGATTTCACACGCGGAGTAATCCTTTTGGGTTATTATAAACAATCTAGAAATTGGTATACCATTCAAGGTTGGTAATTAAAAAGTTTTATTAAAAAATCAGTAAAATATATACTCCCTAGAGATATGTACATACAGGTATATGTCTGCGACAGATCGACATAGCATAGGAATTCGAGCAAACCTAGATGTGGAACACTACAGGCATAGGTACCCGACTTGTCGTGGACTATTATACCTATCAATCGTAATTCAGTAATCCATAATATCATCATCTGATCAGATGTGTTCAGGGCCATAGCTAGAAGGAGGGGAATTGGGTGGAATGCCCTACCTTAAATTTCTGATGCTCTATCTCAAACTCACTTCTAGTTACGGCCCTGGGTATAAGTAATATACTTTGGAAATGTTTTCAGGTGAACCTATATCTGACAGTGGGTATTCATGTTGGGGCAACCAACAGCCTGATGGAGGGAGGGGTGTAAACTGCGGCGCCATGTACCTTAACGGACGCTTGAACGACATTGAATGCGATAGAAAAGCCTTATTTATTTGTGAACATGCCATCGATGATCCTAATATTATTACTGAACCAAATTCGATATCGCCTTCAGAATCTGATTGCAATTTAGTAAATATAGCAATATTCTCCTACTATCCCTTCTTTAAATAAAATAAAAGTAAGAAGCGCCTATTTCTGAAAAATAACCGTTTGCTACACACTTTATTGAGTCTAATTCCACTCTCAAACAAACTCAAATGGATGATGTACGATATAGCATACCCTGACAGGGTATACTCAGAATCCCTCCCCACTCCCAAATAGATTTAACACCGGTTTAATTAAAAGAGCCATATAGTCCCCCCTTTACAGCTGGTTAAATGCGTTTCTGAAAATATATCTATAATCTAGATATAATCTAATCATAATCTAAATTTAATAAGTACCTACTTGCTAATGAAATGGAATTTGTATTTTGTGCTATTTTAATATGATATTAAATCAATCAAACAAAAGTAAGATTTTATTTTTACACATACCTAACTATATTTTTTTTAGGGAAGGATATAGCAATCTGAAACATTCAGGTAATGTATAAAATGTACCTAATGAAAATACCTATAAATACCGGCACTGTTCGATAGATATCGATAGATTAAGAGAAATGAACGAAGAGTAAAAAAATGCTTAACACCCTGTTATAGGTAACATAATGTGGAAACATTTGTTAATTAATCAATGATGGCGCGCGGAAGCTGAAGAGTTTGTTTGTAAGTCAATGTGAATCCAGGATTTTGAGTATTATGGATATAAATAAGTAGACTAAGTTTCCTTTAAAATAGGTGTTAATGATAATAATAATAATATAATAACAATAACTTTGGACAACTCACACAATGTTATCTGATCCCAAACTAAGCCGAGCTATAGCATATTTATATATTTCTAAATTTTGAAACATATTATAGATTAATTACACCCAATTAAATAACGTGCTCATCACACAAAGATTTATCCAAATCATTGGCAAGGTTGAAGGTTTGTTTCCAACCGTCTGGACTGGACTCTAACAATTTTTTTCACTTTAAAGCATAATATTTTACAAAGGGATCCCTAAATCTAAAAATAGTCTTCACAACCCCTAAACGTTTTTAATCTACGATACTCACACGATGGTGTAGGCGAGAAAAAAAAATCACATTCCCACTTTACACATAGGGGACGTACCCTAAAAAAATGTTTTTCATGATTTTATTCTTTGACTTTATCGGCGTAAGTATCCATGCAAAATTACAGCCTTCTAGCACTAACAGTCTCGGCGAAACTATAAGGGTTCCATTTTGCCATATAGGCTACGAAACCCAAAAAATGGCGACCTTAACCCCACTCTCTTTTAGACCCTGTTCAGAAAAGGTGAATTACGCGCCAGTGATACGCGCGAGACAAATTTGTTACTGCGTTGACATAACGCGAAACACGCGCGTAACGGTTTGGGCCGGATTCAGGACAGTCAAAGATAATCACACTAATATTATAAAGGTGAAAGTTTGTGAGTATGTGAGTGTGTATGTTTGTTACTTCTTCAAGTCTAAACGGCTAGAGCGATTTTAATAAAATTTGGTATGGAGTTAGCTGACACCCTGGATTAACACATAGGCTAATAAACCGCTGCTAACACCGCGGGACACAGCTAGTTTAAAATAAAAACCTAATTTTCTGACATTATAGTAGCAAAGTCTTTGATCACAGTTGATATTAAAGGAGGGCCAATTTAATGGATCACATTTGACAGTATATGAAAATTTTAACAGACCAGGTAAACAAGTAAACACCCTTATACATAGTTTCACTATGTCTGTCCATCTGTCCGTCCGTATGTCTGTCCTCAGGCTAGCTAAGAGACCCATAACTGAGAATAAAAAGAAGTCACACGGTGTCAGACCAGGACTGTAAGAAGGGTGACCCAAGACTCTGACTGGGTGGTGTCGAGGATGTCCCTCGTTTTGAGTACTGAGTGCGCGGGCGCGTTGTCATGGTGAAGCAGTACCTACCCCGCGGAGCCTGGTGTTCGGTTGCTTGTTACTCATGGCAGACAAAACTTCTGGCAGGCATTTTGTGGTGTACTATTCGGGATTGATGCAGATTTGGTCTCGTAATGGAATTGAAACCAGATACCGTCAAAGTGAAGAAACTAGCGATTAAAATTTTCTCTGCACTTCTCGATCGCTTCACTTTCGTAGGCGTTGGTTTGTTTTAAACAGCCAAACTGTCGACTCACGCTTTGCTTCTGGATCGTATTGATAAATCCAGCATTCGTCACCTGTTCCAATGTCGTTAACGCGCGGAGACGAGCCTGCTTCAATGTTTTAATCATATCACGGCACCACTTACACAGGCCTGCTTCTGAGCTTCAGTGAGGTTGTGCGACACCCAGAGCGAAACTATTCTCCTCACGCGAAGGTGCTCGTATAGAATATTGTCCACGCTTCACGAACCAATCTGCATGTATGCTGAATGTCTAGGTATGTAATTCGTCGGTTTCTTGATTTTTTTTTACTGCCAGTTATTGACTTAGGATATACAGTATATTAAGAAGTTCTTGTGGCCGTCTTCCGGTTTCATCATCAGAACAGATCCATAGTACCGTGTTATTGTATTGTCACCAAAGATACATATGTACACCAAGTTTAAGCCCAATTGGACACTGGAATCTAATTAAGATCTGGAGTGGTTCTAATTTAGCTTCCATGATTCGTGCCGAACACAAACATTGCAATAAAAGCTTGTAAAAATAATAACAAAAGCAACAATATACACCCGATGTATAATATTGCTGATACAAAGAAGTTGATGCAAAAAAGTGTCTTAGGTCTGGCACCTAAAATTTATAATAAAATACCTAATGCTATGAAAATTTATTACTTATTCAATAATTTAAATCTGTATTGCACATTTTTTTAAGTGATAAATGCTTTGTTTATTTAGGCACTGAGACAGGACTTATTACAAAAAATATAAAAAGTATTTATAAAAAACAATCACAATATAGGTAAAGGACTACAAATAATAAACTTGTTCCAAATCGGTGCCCACGGGCATTGTGCCCAGAAGGCTGGCCGCATTTCCTCTTTGTATGGCCAGGCTTATTCGCTGGCCGAGAAACGTGCCAGCCCTCTGGTCACCAGAGCTATCTCTTAGCCACCGCTAGCGCACCGCTTATACCAGGAGCTAGCCAAGCCAGCTCCTGGTATAAGCGGTGCGCGCCTGGTCCCCACGGTCCCAGGGTCTCGACCCCAAACGGCTCAAATATGCAGGCGTTACTGAGCCCTGCATATTTGCGCCGTTTGTTGGACTCTGCCGCTGACGCAGCAGCTCCGGCCTCTAAAGAGGTTTGTGGAAGATGAGCCGGGGCCAGGGTGTCAACACAGGTAGCGTCCCTGATCAGGAGCAGTCCCATCTTCCACGGCACCAGAGTCATACCGTCAGGCCTCTTGCCATCGTTCCGTACTAGGCCGTTTGGTTCCAGAACAGCCGGTACTAAAACACTAGCAAGGGTCCGATGGATGATGTCGTTGAGGTTGGAGTGCGGCGGAATTTGCCCAGTACTTCTGCCGCATGAAAGGCCGTGATGAACCAGCGCGTTTACACTAGCTTTACACTTGGAACTGCCGCCTAACCTCATTTTGTTTTTTTTTCAAACAATCATAATTTTATAATTTGTTGAGTATGTGTTATTTTGACGTTTTCAAATAATCATTAACCTGAATTTACTAAATAAAGTTTGAGTTTGAGTTTGAGTACCGCCTCCCCGCATAGACATCGGTGTGGAACGACGCAGTTTGCCCCAATCGGAGAGATGTGGCAATGCGGAATGTTTGGTTATCTAGGAGCGTACCTAGATGGGGGGAGGGTAAGGTAGTGATTAATGTTACTATGATATATAGGTAAATGTTTTTTTAAATGATGAAGTGTAATGTGTCAACGATGTTGAATTTAATAATTGTTTATTTTTAATTTATTATATGTAATTTGATTAATTAAGTAATAATTTGTATGTCCTAACGACAAAACATAGTGTTCCATTATTTTTCAATTTAAGATAACATTGTACTGTTTCACAAACAAATACCGATTCTGATGTAAATAGTAGTAAATTGGCCAATATTTAAGCACATAAAGTTTTTACATCGTAAGTGGATGCTCCTACTATGTTGTGCCCATTGAGGCTGATATATCCAATCTCGTGTACTCTTCTAATATTATTGACCTCTTTTTTTTTTGCATCAGTCCTCTAATATGGTGTTTAATATGATGGTGGCAGCACCTTACCTGCATCTACAGTTTATGAACAGAGAAACATTGCAAACATTGGCAATTTGAAAAGAGTGGCCACGAGTTTTTATTGCCTGTTCTTTTCTCGGGCTTTTCACAAGTGTAGTATTTTCTTCCTAATTGAATAAATCATTTTTATTATTATTATTATAGTCCAAGCGGGGACCGCTGAAAAACGTAGGTATCCGGTACAAGTGCCAAAATATACTTTTTTATTTTCTGGGTATAAAAGTAATAACGCATCGGTTTGGCACTTTAAGGCTTGGCCACAACATTTTTTTATAACTTTTTCTTCATTTATATTTTTGGTAAAGGGATACTTATATACCAACAAGTGTAATTGTTTTTTTTATTTGATGCCTTATAGACGTTTTTTTATTTTTATTTATTGGTCAGATTTGATTGAAAAATTAAGTCTGGCATGCCTATTTTTAACACTATTTTTTGCCAGAGCACCCAAAAAAAAAAAGTTTGTAATGACAAATTTTCTTCATAAAGTATAAAAAAATTCAAGTGTCAAAATTTTAGCTATCTAATCCTATTTTGAAAAAAATATGATCTGGCACTTTTTCTAAAATTGAAGCATTTATGCAAATTAAAACTAAAAAAAAACATCATTTAACTTAGAACCAAATGCTTATGACAATGAAGAATATTGAAAAATATTGTATATTCTCTGTCTGGCTGTAATTTATTTGTAAAATGTATGTATTTAGAAATACCAATAAGAATAAGAATAAGAATTATTTATTTGTGTAAGTAGGCTTATTTATCTATGTAAGTAGGCTCCGTCTAGTTTGAAATCAGATGGGCGTATGTGAATTGTCTCGAGATAATAACAATATATACTGGTGACAGTTGGGGATTAAAATAACGCGACTACCTATGTCTTTAGTTTTATAGCAGGTTCTCTAAGCAAGGTTAAGCCGGCGAAAAGAAGGTTTATAATTGTAGGTAAGGTGCTATCGCTAATGTATTATTGAACATTTTTAAACATTCATTGATGTCAAATTGATATTAAAAAGCCTCCCAGCTTGCTATATATTAGGTGCAACCCTGTATAAGCGTATTAAAAAAACATTCGTAAGTAAGTTTTTACGTATCTTAAAAATTATTCATAATTTTGCCAATGTCCTCTCCTTCTAAGATAATCTATACTAATATTATAATGCGAAAGTTTGAATGTATGGATGGATGTTTGTTATTCAATCACGCCACAACGGGTAAACGGGTCAGGACGCAATTTGGAACAGAAATAGATTATAGTCTGGAATAGCACATGGGCTACATTTTATCCCGGAAAAATCTTCCAGTGGGCAAAATATGCTTTAAATGTTGATAAACTTTCGCGATTTGTACACATTATTAAAATATATATATATATATTACGGGTCTTAATCGCGTGAATAATTTAAGGTAAAATACGTTTCGACCGTATTGCAACGGCCGTGGTCACGTCTTCCCGTGACCACGGCCGTTGCAATACGGTCGAAACGTCGGGCAATAAACAAGGTATTTTACATTAAATTATTCACGCGATTAAGACCCGTAATATATATATTTTAACAAAATATGCTTTTCAAAATTTTCATGCGACAGAAGTCGCGGGCAACAGCTAGTTATTAGTAGTATTATCTCATTAAATTACGTCGTTTATATTTAATGGTTATTTAATATTGACATATGTTCCAGATGTTGTAGTAACAACGTAATCATCTCCCAATGTTTAAAGACTATTTTATATATACTCGTACGTATGATCACTGCTATTGATTGGTTAAGTATATAAAAAGTAAAATACATATTTAGTGTTCGATATATATTATTAGGCTAATGTTTCCAAAAAAATATTTTCAGTTGAATAAATTTGATTTTCATTCATCCACAAATATCATTTAGTTTTAATATATATTTTACTTAATTTTTTTTATTTTAATTTTATTACTTTATATATTGGGAAACAAACAGCTTGTACGGTTTTTGTTAGGCAAAATTATAGTATTCAAAAAAAATCGACAATCTTGAAAAATCACTTTTCATATGAGGGTGTTATAGGCAATCATTTTGCTTCATCGTCAGATTCTTGTCATCATGTGTAAAGGAAATGACTCATGATAATCCATACTAATATTATAAATGTGAAAGTAACTCTGTCTGTCTGTCTGTCTGTCTGTCTGTCTGTTACGCTTTCACGCTCAAACAGCTAAACCGATTTAGATGAAATTGTGTATGGAGATAGTTTGAGTCCCGAGGAAGGACATAGGATAGTTTTTATCGCGATAACCGACATCCACGCGGGCGATGCCGCGGGCGAAAGCTAGTAATATATATAGTCCAAATTCAACTACCGTATCATTTGCCATCAGAGAGTGTTCCTACATTCTGGCTTCATCATCAAATCAGCACAATTTTAACATAATATCGCATTGTCACCGAACTTCCTTAAGTAAGTCAAATTTCAGCTCAATCGGATAACAGGAAGTGATCGAAAAATGGTTTGCAAATGGCGCAAAATTTGGCGACAAGTTACATACGAACATAGGAAATTAATATAAAGCTTGTAAAAACAACAAAATGACGCACACTTTAAATCGCTCATCTAAATAGTTACGTTTTCGGACATACGATAGTATATAGATACGCCTACGTATCTATGATATACTTAGCCATCGATATACTTAGAATTTTTATACCAGAATTATCAAAAAGAATGAGAATACAAGAAGCCTGAGTTACGAGAGCTAACAATAACAAAAAGATATGGCAAATAAAGAAGAGAATCAAAAACAAGAGGTTGCGGAAGCGAGCATAGGTGCCGACGTTTTGTTACGCAATGGCGAAGAGTCTGCACTTCGCGCAGCGCCGGAGAAGATGCAATTCTTAATAATCTTATGATCTGAGCTCTTTTAGACTTCAAAAAGGGGGAGGTTCTCAATTCGTCTGTATGTTTTTTTTTTGTATGTTTGTTCACCGATTACGAAAAGACGGCTGGACCGATTTGAAAAATTGTTTTTGTGTTTGAAAGGGTTTCAAACACAAAAACATTTTTTTTTTCTTTCAAGTTGGTCCCATTGTCATCAGATCACGATCTGGTGATGGGATCCTGGAGATATGGAGGAAACTCTTAAAATATTAAAGGCACACCTACAGTGATTTAGGTATATTTCATAGTAATTCGGGCATTTATTCTTAAAAAACACCAAGTGGTGAAGTGGAACTGATGAAGACACAAACGACGAGCAGCCCTATTCAATATTTCACAGTTTGCGATTCAGTTACTTTAATGTATTGAGAAGCACTTTATTCTTGTTATACAGTAGTATAATAGTTATACAGTAGTGTAATAGTAATTACACAATATAATAGAGCTGATAGTGAACTCCTCAACAATTAACGGCCCTGCATCGGGGCAAGCAATATTTTGTAAAAGGATATGAGCAGTTGGCATATGCGTATTGTAACTTAAGTGAATTACAAACCATCTAACTAAGAAGTGAGAAAAAAAAAGTTTTTTATTATGAATATAGATTGCTAGCTATCGCTCGTGGCTTCGTCAGCGTGGATGATTTTACTCCGTTATGGGTTGAATTTCGCTTTCACACGCTGAAAGAAGTGTTTCATTATCCACAAAGCCAAATTTTCACAGATTTAACTTTAAAACTGACGAAGTTACATACAAACTGGCAACCCCTATTTAGGGGTTGATTTTTCAAAAACGCTACAACACGTGTTTTTTTATTTTACACCAAAAAGCCAAGTAAGAAATTTCACAAATCTAACTTTAAAACTAACGGATACAAACATCCAACAAAAATTTTACCTCCCTTAAGGGATGATTTTCCAAAAATCCCTTTTTATCGGATGCCTACAATATTCTTATAAGAAATACGTCCTCGAAATTTGACATCTCTACGACTAGCGGTTTAAGCTGTGCGTTGATCCATCAGTCAGTAAGTCAGTCAGGTTTTGAATTTTATATAATTATTTAGATTTAAGAATATGGGTAATCAGTAAAACTCGCAAGAATTTCGTGCATATCACCCCCATGACGAAAGCACCGGAGTGTATCAACTGTCACCCACGGTTTAAGTAACCTTTTGTGATTCGAAAGTCTAAAAAAAGTAATGTGTGGGTATTCTAGTGAGTATATATAGTAAAGGCAGTGCAGGGCCAGTTAAATTAAAGCGCTACGCTAGATGCGATTACGCTAGATGGCGCTGCAAAGTAAACATCATTTATCATAGTGCTAGTGCTAAAAGTTCAAATTAAAATAGTTACTCCTATCGAAACACAAATTATAGTGCATATAAGTGTTAATGGACACACAAAACAATCTTGACAGTGTTATTGACGCATTCGGGATGTTAATGACCGAATTATAGTGAAATTACAACTTTCTAATAAGTGATATTATATTTGGGAAACAAAGTGCAGAAACCGAAATAAACTAATATATTTGAACTTCCCTAGTGTAATAAAACAATACAACACAGTTGCGCGCGGGTCGGTGAGTCAAGCGCACGCGTCATTCTAACCGGTCCGCTATCGCAATGTTTTATTGTTTTATACAAGTACCCACTTTTGTTAACAATAATGAGTGATAAAAGTAATAAAAGTTTATCGCCAAGTCTAGTTAAGTTGTTGAGTGACAGTGAAGATGGTGAGATTATGCAACAACAGGGTAGCGAGTTGAACAGAATTATGGCAGAAAGTGAAGTGAATCGAGGTAAGAGGATGAGAAATGAAAGTGATGGCGGCGAAGTGTATGAAGATGAAGAAGGCTATGTGACCGTTAATAGAAGTGCAAAAAGACTTATCCGTAGCTATTCTAAAAATGGAGATACACAAAATCAATCTGACAAAGAATTGTCAGAACAGATCAATAAATACGAGGTTTGTATCACTTCTAAAGAACCTCTGCCCAAACAGATTGCCCTGGCAAAGATGCTGAGACAACACAATATAGGAGATATTAATAGAATCAAATATAAAAGCAAGTATAAAGTTCTTATATTATTTGAATCTCAAGAAAAAGCTGATGTACTATTGAAATGTAAAGAAATAACCCAGTTGGGAATTCGGTGCCAAATGACATTTGAATTAAATTTGTGTTATGGAGTTGTCAAACAGATGGATTTAGAGATTAATATAAAAGAAATAGAAAATACACTAAAATGTGATAGTGAGATTATTTCTGTAATACGCCTAAAAAGAATAAATAATGAGGGTGTGTGGGTAGACAGCGAAACAATCCGCATTGGCTTCAAGGGCTCCACCTTACCTCCGTATGTCTACGGTTACGGTTGTAGGTTTAAAGTCGAGCCTTATACATTCCCAGTCTCACAATGTTCTGGCTGTTGGAAATATGGTCATTCGAGGAAATATTGCCCGTTGAAAAAAATCCTCAGTCCAAAATGCGGACAAAGTCATGCAAACTGTAATACCGAAACATTCAAATGCATAAATTGTGGCGGCCCTCACATGTCACTCGATAAAAGCTGTCCAATGTTTCACAAAGAAAAATCTATTCGAGATATAATGAGCCAAGAGACTTGTTCCTACAGAAAAGCGATGATACTATATCTTAGAAATAAGAATCTGGTCGGTAATTCTATAACAGTACCAACAGAGCCAGCTACTGCTTCTCAATCAAAAAGTTATCGTGACATATTACTTAACACGCCTGCATGTAATGAACAGGGCACAGAAGAGGAGGAGTTTCAGATATCAAGTGACGATCATTGTGAACAAATACTGAAAAAAAAGAATAAAAAGAAACCTAAGAAACTACAAAAAGTAAAAGAACATGAAGAAAATAACACTTATAAACCACACCCGCTAGAGCAGAAGAAAAATGAGATGAAGAAATCCGAACAACGACCTAAATCTTATTTTCTTAATCTGATACAAAAATTAAAAGATATTGTAACTTCTGATGCAACATTCGAAGATAAAGTTAAGAGTTTTTGCAAAATGATATTCGAGGAAATATACACGTACGTGGTACAGTTCTTAAGAGATGGAGATATTATTAAGAATTTTTTATTTAGTCATAGTAATGGATAAAAATCACATATTAAAAGATGTCAGAATTAATATTCTTCAATGGAACTCTCAAAGTTTAAGACCTAAAGTTACGGAATTTGAAGCACTTTTAATAAAAGACCACGTACATGTAGCAATTTTATCGGAAACATGGTTAAAGAATGATAACAGTTTAAATATCTCACAGTACAACTTATATAGACAAGATCGTTTTGACGGTTATGGTGGAGTGGCCATCCTCATTCACAAATCCATAAAATCTGAACGCACTGTAACCTTAATTAATAATACGGGTATAGAAATGTTACATGTGAAAATTCAAAATTGTAAATACCTAGAAAATATAATTTCAATCTATTGCCCCTCATCTGTTCAAACAAGACAGTGTGATTGGGAGGATTTATTCTCAATATGTGATAACAAAACAATTATAGCCGGAGATTTTAATGGTCATAATTGCACCTGGTCATGTAAAAATGATGCAAGAGGGAATCAAATTATGGAGTCTGCATTAGAATTCGGATATATACCTGTGAATGATGGCAGTGCAACGAGGGTAAGATATGTTAATAATCACTTACAGCAAACGTCTCCAGACGTCACGTTCATTTCAACCGATATAGCCGTTCATTTTACTTGGGCAGTACTCAGTGAGAACTTGGGCAGCGATCATTTGATGATTAAAATTAAATTAAATTATAGAGATACTGTGCACCTAATTAAAAAACGAAATTTTAAAATGGCTAACTGGGGGGAGTACCGCAAACTAATTGAACATTTACTTAACGATTTAATGTTAAATACTGAACCAAATAATACACAATTAATCTACAGTAAATTTATTTCTATTATTAATCATTCAGCTGACATTAATATCCCTTCATTCAAGATATGTAACGAACCAGAGAAAAAATTTAGCCCTAAGCCTTATTGGAACCCCAATATATCTAAAAAAGTAGCTGAGAGGAGAGCCGCCTTACGTCAGTTCAGACGTAACCCTACGCCTGCCAATTTGAGAATCCCCGAAAATAAGACATTAAAAGCTAAAAAAGAAATTCGACAGGCGAAAACTAAAAGCTGGCAATCATTTTGTACAGCAGTGGATGGGAAGGTATCTTCTTCTGAAATGTGGCGCAGAATGAGGTGGATTAAGGGTTATAGCCAACCTAATTATTCTATTTCATTTGAGAGAAAGGAGGAACTTATATGTGCTTTAGCACCTGTATCTGCACAATGTCCTAAACCTTTGTTTACATCAAGTAATAGATTATTAGAATCAGAGTTTTCTATTCAGGAGTTAGAGTCATGTCTAAAGAAAAAAGATACTGCTCCAGGGCATGATAATATTACTTATTCTATGATCTTTAATTTATCTACAGTTGCAAAGGAGTTCCTCTTGCATATATATAATAGCATATTTAGTACGGGATACATTCCCCTTGAGTGGCGTAAGATTAAAATAATGGCAATTCCTAAACTTGGGACCAACCTCGCTTCAAATGGTAAATTGCGCCCAATTTCACTGATGTGCTGCCTATGTAAAATATTTCATTTAATGTTGACAAGACGATTAGAATGGTTTGTGGAACATAACAAGATCTTATCCTCTAGCACAACAGGTTTTCGTAGAGGTTATTCATGCTTGGACTCTCTTACTCGACTTATTTCAAGTATACAAATTGGTTTTACTAGAAACATCACAACCCTGGCATGTTTTCTTGATATTGAAAATGCTTATAATAACGTGTTAGTTGAGAGTGTGGTTCAAGCATTGGATAGATTAAAAGTAGGCAGCCTAATGTGTAATTATCTTTGGGAATTTTTGAAGGAAAGGCATTTAACAATAACGGATGAAAAAAAGGGGGATATCACAAGGTGGACTGGCCGCGGATTGGCGCAAGGTGATCCTATTTCGCCTCTGCTTTTTAATATTGTGACTCTTGATGTATGTAAAACCACTATAATACAAATATGTCAGTACGCAGACGATTTTGTCCTGTTCGTCAGTTGTAAAAAACTAAATGATAGTATTACTAATATGCAGCAAGCTTTAGATAATGTTGTACAAATTTTATTTAGAATAGGTTTAGAATTGTCTGCATCTAAATCACAATTTTGTTTGTTTAGCAGAGGCTATAGAAGACAACAAGTTCATCTGACTGTAAATGATAGACCTTTAGTAGCTTCTCATAATATTAAATATTTGGGGGTATGGTTGGATTCCTCACTCCGATGGGGCAAACATATTAACGAACTTCATGAAAAATGTCAAAAAATGATTAATATTATTAAGGTACTAGCTGGTCGTAGTTGGGGGATTCATCCTATGCACTTAAGACGAATTTATTTGGCTTTAATTAGAAGTCGAATTGATTACGGTTGTTTTCTCTACGATAATAGTATAAGATCTCGAGTATATAAAATAGATAAGATTCAAAATCAAGCGATGCGAATTGTTGGGGGCTTTATCAGAACTACACCTATACATATAATGGAGAGCGAGTTATGCCTTCCTCCATTACATGTAAGACGACAATACTTAGCGTTTAAGTACTGCTTAAAAATTAAGTCGTTTAGCAACAGTATTACAAACAAAACTGTACGTGAACTAGCCAACCTCTCAACTAACAGATTCTGGTCAAATAAAAAGAAGCCTATCCTAATGAAGGCTTTTAGCATCGTTTACGAGGAAAAAATTTATGCATCTAACTCTCTAGACATGTATAAGTTAGACATCTGGTGTAGTAACATTGCAATCAATAATGTAATTAAAACCAACTTAGAGAATGTTACGACGGCAAAAATGACTTATGAAGTGAATACCTTGAGAACAGTAATCCAATCAGAATTGAGTGAAACATATAACGATTGGTATAAATTGTTCACCGATGGATCCAAGAGTATGGACATAGGTGCTGCGTTTTTTGACCCAGCTACCAAAAGCGGCGGTTGTTATAAAATTACATCA
Source organism: Herminia tarsipennalis (assembly GCA_945859575.2). NCBI lineage: Eukaryota > Metazoa > Arthropoda > Insecta > Lepidoptera > Erebidae > Herminia > Herminia tarsipennalis. The sequence goes on from OX243840.2 coordinate 18,490,063, forward strand.
AATGTGTCTATTATGACAGCAGAGTTGTTGGCAATTTCTGAGGCGCTGTCTTATATCTCATCGCTTCAACACACAAAAGTTGTGATACTCACTGATAGTAGGAGCGCTCTCCAACATTTGGCTCGATGCGCCTCTGGACACAGAGGTGTATCGATAGCCTACTCTATTTTGAGTAAAATACACTCATATATTGCCAATAACACAAATATAGTGTTACAATGGATCCCGTCCCACATCGGTTTAAAGGGAAATGAGGAGGCTGATCGTTTGGCTAAAATGGCTGCTACAACTGGATTAGAGATTTACGTTTTCCCTACTTACACAGAAATATTATTAAAATTTAAACAGATATGCTACGAAGAATGGAAAAATTACTTTAACGAAAAGTCGATCTCGAAAGGCATATGGTACAAAATTATTCAAAACGAGCCTCCTCGTCTCCCTTGGTTCAATAACTGTAAAATAAGCCGCAACACTGTAGTGACTGCTCATAGGGTTCGTTCCGGACATATGCCACTGCGAGCGTTCGCATATTTAATGAAAAAAGTGGATTCGCCTAATTGTGAAGTCTGCGGAAAAGTGGAAGATGTGCAACACCTCTTAGTGGAGTGTGTCAGAAACGAACCAATAAGAAGCAACCTAATAAAAGAGTTGAACATTAATAAAATAGATTTAGGGATATATAACTACCTTTTAACGCAACCTATGTCTCGCGAGGCTAAAATGTTGTATAAATTAGCTAACTATTAGTAGGTACTATGTTAATTAATTTAGATTAGGTTACGATGGAACTGGCATGAATGTATTGTTCAAAAGTTCCTAAATTAAATAAAGATTAAAAAAAAAAAAAAAAAAAAAAAACAATACAAAAGTGAAATCTTAACGAAAACTTCCATAAAACTGCTATACTTTTGATCTTAATAATAGTGATATCCGTTTTTTATTTGAAATACCTTGTTTATGAAGACACTGTCGCCATCTGGTAATAAAAAATTGAAACGAAGTAATACCATACGCAGAATAATATGTCAATGTTGCTGTACTAATCACGGTGTTGCACTCATAAACTTATTTTTTGAATATTTAATTTAGAACAGTGCCATCTATGTTTCATACTAGAACTTTTTTGGCGCATACATCACAACACGCTTGAGAACAGGTCAACAAATTGAATAGTGATTGTAACTGATTCCATAGCCGTGTGGTTTAAGTGTCCGTCTACAGTGACGGATGACGGCGGTTCAAACCTCTCTCATCGGCTAAAAAAGTTTTTGTAATTTAAACAAAACACTTTATCTAAGGTTTGTTTATAAGAATAAGAAGAAGACATCATGGACCACGAAAACGTTACCTTTAGGAAAAATAAAACAAACTTAGAAGAATCTTTCGATAAAACATTGGGTCCGGTTGTCAATACCCTTTTGACGTTTAGGGACCAGTTCTTCATTTGTCTTTTTCTAGTTAAGTCCACTTCTGGTTTTGACCGCTTCTGCTTATGACTACTTCGTAATATGACCATTTCTGGTTTCGACCACTTCGCTTTTTGTCCACCTTCAGTACAGTGTGCAAAAGGATACAACACCACATAACGCAACTTACTCCCACATTGCAAAAAACCTATGTAGTAAATAATCCATATATCATGTTTCCTACTTCGCATTACAACTAAATCGCATAATGACATAGTAGCAAAATGCCTACTTTTTCAAAATAGGTACAGTTACATTCGAAACTATTTACACGAAATACATAAGGAAAATCTATCTGGCTGGTTATTAATATGTCATACAGGTACACACTGTCATGTTGATGTATGTATAATATTTCATTTTGTTGTTATATTGGCACATTATAGTTATTATATTATAGTTAAAATGGTTAATAATTTAAAGTTTATTACAAATCAAAAGGGAAAACCGGCTCTTCTTTATGATGGTCATCGTTATAATTTTGCAAAAAATAATAAAAACGGGAGCCTGTGGAGGTGTATCAACAAGCATGAATGTTCGGCGACTGTGACTTTAGATAAAAATAAAGAGAAGATTATCAGACAAAGTTCTCACATTTGTGCACCACATCAAGAGGATAATGATATAGCTCTGATGATGGATTGTTGTCAGCAAGAGGTATGCAGCAATATGGAACCGGTAAAAAAAATATTTGAAAAGTATGTTTTAAAGCATCAAACAAATAATTTGCTAGTGCCATCGTATGACGAAAAAAAGGATAGCTTGTATAGAGCTCGACGTAAAACATTGGGCCTTAAAAATACAGAATTTAATAAATTAGCAGATGTTCGAATACCAAAAATGTTGGCATCTGATTTTTTGGAGGCACATGATGGCGAAGAGGAAAAAATATTGTTATTTAGTTCCATAACTGCAAGGAAATCAGCAAATTTTTGGGGATATAAATGTTTTTTTGGTGATGGAACCTTTAAAAGGTGCCCAAAACCATTTTATCAATTTTTTTCTATTCACGTGGATTTAAATAGTACTCCAAAGCACACAAATATCGTGCCCGTCATTTACGCCTTACTACCAAATAAATCGGAAGCTACCTACCACAGACTATTTTCTTTGATTAAAGACAAACTAAATATCACTATTAGTAAATTTAAATGTGACTTTGAACCAGCTCTAATGAATGCATTTAGAACAGTATTCCCACAGGCAGTCGTAACTGGATGTTATTATCATTATAACAGGGCCGTATGGAAGAAGGGCCGTGATCTGAATGTGAAAAATGAAATTATCAGATTAACTTCGAATTTGCCTTTATTGCCAATTAATTTCATAGAAAGTGGTTGGAAATCTATAATAGAACAAAGTCCTAAAGATAAGGCCTCAAAAAAGTTTATAAATTATTTTGAACGATAGTGGGCGAAGTCTTTTTCACTAATCTGTTGTGCCTCAGAAAGACACCGTACCAACAACGGTATGGAGAGCTGGCACAGACGCCTTAACTGTCGAATTCCTCACTGTGGTATCTTCGGATGGGCTCGGCTCCGATCGTGACTATCGACTGCTCACACACTCTTTCTCTCTCACTCTTTCATTTCTAATGTCAAAGTGTGCACACGCGTATTTGTACCGGCTAACAAATAAACACATAATTAATGAATTTATGGTTTGATTTAATCAAGATACAACATTGGCGACGAGGATTATACGAAAGCTACGTGTGGAAATAAAAAATTGGTGAGAAAAGTGTTTTTTTGGAGAAAGATACGCAAATCAAAATCTTAATTCACGCTTCTGTGTGAAGTTGGTTACGAGTGAGTGCTACGCGCTCAGCAGCCATTTTGGCAACTACCAACCTAACGGGACGAAACACAGTTGTCTTGTCTGTGACAACGTACGCTAACTTCACCATTGTTTACAAAGAAGAAAACATTAATGTCTTTGAAGGAACAATATATTGATTCAATTACATCGAAGAAAACTTCCTTCATTCAACAACTGAATAAAGAGCAACTACAAACCTTATGTAAGGAACTCGATTTAGATATTGTGAAGGACTCTGTGGAGGACTTACGTACATTGTTGAGAAATTTTTTGAAAGGTGACACAAGCGAAAGTTCATCGCAAATTTTAAGCAAACCAAGTATTATGGCAAGTACGAACATTTATAACATTGACAGTTTCAATGGTGAAAACTGGGAGTTATTTAGACAACAACTGGATTGCCTCATCACATTAAATGATGTTCCCGATGCAAAGAAAAAACCTCTATTGATTACCAAATTGTCTCCAAAGGTATTTGCTGTACTGAATAACTTGTGTGCTCCCTTATTACCAGTAAATAAGTCATATGATGACCTCATCACATTATTAGAAAACAGATACACAAAATCTATAAATACTGCGCTAGACAGATCTGAATTTAGGGGTCGCAACCAAAAGTCGACAGAATCCGTGGAAGAATATGTCATGGAACTGCGTAAAGTGGCAAAGAAGTGTCGTTTTAATAATGAAGAAGAGCAAATAAAAGAAAAATTTATAGATGGAGTAAACAAACCTTTAATGAAATTTGAATTACTAAAAAATGGAGAACTATCATTAGAAAAAATAGTTGTTTTGGCTAGAACAGTGGAAGCAGCATTGAACCATTCAAATATAGACACGGAGGACCAGTTGCCATCAACATCGAAGGAAATGTTCAAATTGCAAAGAAGCGACAAAAGATCACATACTAATCAACCAAATAACCATGCAAGAAAGCAACCAGTAAACCAAGATGCCTCCAGGAAAAATCAGAACATAAAAAAGTGTTATGTATGTGGAAAAAATAACCACCTAAGCAAGGAATGTACATTGAAACAAAAATATTGTTCAGAATGTGGCAAACAGGGACATCTTTTCAAAATGTGCCATCAACGACAAACATGCACAGTGGAAACTACAAATGAAATGGAAGATTTAGATATTGAAAGTGGTGTTAAAAATTTGTTTGTTACAGATCAAGATAATAAGGAATTTACTATGTATTCAAACAATTCTACAGGTAAAATACCATCTCAATTAATTGACATCTTAGTTGAAGGAAGGCCTGTAAAACTTGAGCTTGATACGGGTTCCGAAGTAAGTACTTTAACATTACAAGATACACAGTGTCTCTTTCCTGATAAAACCATTGAAAAAAGTAATATTGTATTCAAAAACTTTGATCAAAGTACCTCTAAACCTTTAGGTATTGTAAAAAATTTAAATGTATCATGGAATAGTGTTAATAAAAATGTTGATGTGTATATTGTGAACAATAACAAACCACGCATACTAGGCAGAAATTGGTTAAGTATATTTGGTCATTGGCCATTAAATTTAAATAACAGCATGTGTAATGTTAGATTTTATAATCAGTGTGATCCCATTAAGTTTATAAAAAATAAATTCACAGATGTATTCAGCCCTGGTTGGGGAGATTTTAAGGGAGATTGTATCACTTTGAAATTAAAAAGCGATGCTAAACCTAAATTCCTGCCTGTACGCCAAGTTCCATTCGCTCTCAAAGAAAAGGTTAAGTTGGAAATAAAACGACTACTACAAAATAAAAGAATAGTACCTGTAAAATATAGTGAGTGGGGTACACCAGTTGTTCCTATATTGAAACCAGATGGCTCTGTACGATTGTGTGGGGATTACAAAGTAACTATAAACTCATACTTAGAAATAGATCATTTTCCTTTACCACATATCGAAGAAATTTTTCAGGTATTAAAAGGGGGGGAATATTATTGTGAATTGGATCTAAAGGAAGCCTATTTGCAGGCTCCATTACACCCAAGTTCTCAAGAGTTAACTGTAATTGTAACAGAATTGGGTATATTTAAATATTTATATTTACCATATGGGGTAAGTACAGGACCAGGTTCTTTTCAAAGACTCATGGCTAAAAAGCTTCAAGATATCCCTAACATAATTGTATTTATTGATAATATTTACATGAGTGGTAAAAATTGGGAAGACATGTGTAAAACCTTAGAATTAGTCCTTAGTAAATTAAAAGATTCTAAATTTAAATTGAAGGCTGAAAAATGTAAATTCTTTAGAAAAAGTATTGAGGTATTTGGCTATAATATAGATAAAAATGGAATAAATATTATAAGAAAGAATGTGGAACCACTGTTACAGTTGCCTCCACCTGAAAATTTAACCATGTTAAAATCTTTCCTAGGTAAAGTAAATTATTACTCACGTTTTTTGAAAAACATGGCTGCTATATTGTCACCTTTGTATGAGTGCACTAAGAAAAGTAAATTCGTATGGTCTGAGGAATGCCAGAGGGCATTTCAAATAATCAAAGAAAAATTAATTTCAGCTAAAAATTTATCCCATTTTGACCCCTCGCTACCTGTAATCTTAACATGTGATGCATCAGCCACTGGCATAAGTGCTGTATTATCCAATAGGGGCGCAGATGATATAATTAAACCTATATCTTTTGCAAGTAAGAAACTTAATGAAACAGAACAGAAATATTGTACACTAGATAAGGAGGCCATGGCAATAATTTTTGGAGTGACCAAATTTTATAATTATATTTATGGCAGACCATTTGAACTAGAAACTGATAATTCAGCATTGGTTAGAATATTTGGCCCATATAAGAGCATTCCAAAAATGGCAGCCAAACGCTTACAACATTATGCTATATTTATGTCAGCATTCAACTATACAATTAGACATATTCCTACAGATAAAAATCCTGCAGATTTTCTCTCCAGATCACCACTTTACACTGAAACAAAAAATAGTAATGTTTCCCCAATAGATTTAAATACATTTATTGTTTCTACTAATTATATTGATGAGCAAGATAATAAAATTGTTAATTGGGGGGTGATACAGAGTGAAAGTAAGAAGGATAGAACTTTATCTGAAATAATGAGATATTGTTATGATGGATGGCCCGATAAGAACTTAATTAACCAGGAAATGAAACCTTATTTTATAAAAAGAAATGAAATTAGCATGGATCGTAGTTGTGTGCTTTGGGGGCACCGAATTATAATACCTAACAGTTTACGAAACAATGTACTAGAAGAATTGCATAAGAGTCATTTTGGCACCACTAGAATGATTGAAATGGCAAAGTCATACTTTTGGTGGCCCAAACTTAATGAAGATATCGAAAATTTAACTAAACAGTGTCTAAATTGCCTATCATATCGAAATACACCACCCAAGGCACAGCTTAAAACATGGCCGGTACCACCCTCACCATGGTATCGCATACATGCTGATTATTTAGGACCTCTGTTTGGAAAAATGTATTTAGTTATAGTAGATAGTTTTAGTAAGTGGCCTGAAGCTTTCCAAATGTCAAATATTGGGAGTGGTCTCACCATACAAAAATTTAAAGAATTATTTTTGAGATTCGGTTTTCCTGTTCATCTAGTAACGGATAACGGTACATCGTTCACCAGTAGTGATTTTAAAAAATTTTGTATTATGGTAGGAGTTGAACACACTATGACACCTCCATACCACCCAGCCACAAATGGGGCCGCGGAACGGTTTGTAGAGACATTCAAATCAAACATAACCAAAATAGTGGAAAGTGGTAAATCGCTTAACTATGCAGTGGGCATATTTTTGTCTGATTATCGAACCACACCACATAAGTCAACTGGGGTGACTCCAGCACGTTTAATGCTGGGAAGGGAGATACGAAACCGTTTCTCTTTATTGAGACCAACTCCAATATTTCAAGAGTTAATAAAAAAGCAGAATATTGTAGAAAGAAATAATACAGGTCAAAGAAATGTAAATTTTGAAGTAGGGCAAAAAGTAATGACCCGAGATTATAGGAAGGGCCATAAGCCATGGGCATCAGGGATTATTGTAGAAGAATCCATACCCGGTGTAACCTATTTTATAGATGTAGAGGGTTTAAGATGGAAAAGACATATTAATCAAATAAACTCATGTTGTCAAACTGTAAATTAAATATTCATGTAACATAATAAATTAAATGGTACTCTTGTTGTGAAACAAAGAATGTAGTGGGGGAGAGTGTGGTATCTTCGGATGGGCTCGGCTCCGATCGTGACTATCGACTGCTCACACACTCTTTCTCTCTCACTCTTTCATTTCTAATGTCAAAGTGTGCACACGCGTATTTGTACCGGCTAACAAATAAACACATAATTAATGAATTTATGGTTTGATTTAATCAAGATACAACACTCACAAAGCTACATTAATTTTATTTTTATATATATTGCGAAAAGAAGCACGGTTTAAAGATATTGCCATTAAAAATTATTATTTCAACCAGTCACGCAGACTGCGACGTCATATACAGTTCGACAAAATGTATAACAATGAAGTCATATCCCTCAACCAACAAAATATTACAGTTCTACAATTTTTAAAAAATATCATAAGGATACGTAAGCAAATTCTTCACCAATCGTGATTATTTACTTCATTTTTAAGCGTGTAATTTGTTTTGTTTAAGGGTCTAATTTGTTTTGTTTGATACATGTTATGTAGATTTTAAGTTCTAGTATATAAAAAATGTCACCTGTCCTAGTGGTTTTTTTCTCGGCTGTACCTTTGAAAAAGTAGGCATTTTGCTACTATGTCATAATGCGATTTAGTTATAATGCGAAGTAGGAAATATGATATAATAATATGGATTATTTACTACATAGGTTTTTTGTTACATCGACAGCCTCGAGTTACCTCGCTAAAAGTTTAACGGATTTATCTACGGCTCATATAGAAGACCCACATAACCACGTATTGCAAATGGAGATAGAAGATTTAAAATTGAAATTATTATCGGCGAATACTGAGATTGATAACTTATCATTAGAAATTGAGGAGTTAAAAATGAAAAATAACAACCAGGAGAAAACTATACAACATTTAAAAACTCTGTGTAGTTCACCAATAAATAGTTCAAAAAAGAAAAAAACTATTAATAAACGTATATTACAACACATAGGTATAGATATAGATGATACACTAACACATAACTCAAGCATCACGGATCTGGGAATTATACCAACTAAAGTAAACGAAAGAAAAGCCATCGAGACAGGAGATATTCACAGTAAAAATAACATGACAAGCCACTATTCCATGAATTCTACAACGTCTACACCTGCGAAACAACTTCAAAAGATAAAACTATGTATAATTAGCAGCAATAGCATAAAAGGTCACTTGTCCACAATCCAGGATGTTTTTTCTGACACGTTTGAATACTGTCACTACAAAATGTCAAATTGTGACACAAAAACGCTTTTAGCTGGGTTAAAAGAAAAATTATTAGGTTTCACTTTGAACGATTACTGTATTGTTATGCTAGGAGGAAATGATTTAAAAGTGGAAAATAACTACATAGACATAATAAACTCCTTAAAACTATCTCTACAAACCATTACACACACTAATAAAATCATATGTGCACCCACATATATAAAAGGTGCCTTAATATATAACTTTAGAGTGGAAATGTTCAACAATATACTATATTTGGACTTACAAAGCAATAAATATGGGTATTTCTTTGACAGTAACCTTACTCTGTCACATGACATGTTTACGTATCGTACGGGTAAAATCAATAAAAATGGTTTGCAAAATATATATAATAGGATTCGAGATAACATACTAATTGACCTAAACACGACTGCTTTCCACGAATTACCAACAAATAGAGATCAACCTTTATGTGATACGATTAGGTATGATAAAACAACATCAAACCAACATTTTCGTGTATAATCATATCATGGTATTACATCAAAATATAAATGGCCTAATAAGTAAGTCAAATTTGTTTACATTGTGTTTGGAGGATTTACGATTTATGGATAAGGATGTGGATATTCTTTGTTTTTGCGAGCACAATATGACTATGTCTGATATTGAAATGCTATATATTCCCAATTACAAACTTGCAACATGTTATACAAGACAATCGAGACACGGCGGTTCATGTATAATGGTGAAATGTGATATAAAGTATAAAGTTATTGATAGTATCAAGAATTACAGTGTTTCTAATATCATCGAATGCTGTGGCATAGAGCTTACTCAACTTGATATTGTAATAATATGTGTATACAGAATTCCACAAAATAAAAACATCCGGAATAAATTTGATACATTTCTCAGTTGTTTAAATAATATACTCAGCTTAATTTTGTTAAAAAAATACAAAAAATGTGTAGTGTGTGGAGATTTTAATATTGACCTATTAAAAAAAACGACATATTCACAACAATTTAAACATTTCATAAAGGGATTAAATTTAAAAATGGAAATAACTTCACCAACACGCCTTAGCAGTGGCACTTGTATTGACAACATTTTACACAATATACGCGGATGTAAAAGCGAAGTACTAGAACTGGCAATCTCAGACCACACGGCCCAGCTAATACAATGTCCCGTAAGAAAAACGTGTAGGTTTGATCACTGGTATATATACCGACGTGATTACTCTAAGCAAATCATTGAGAAGTTTTTAAAATGCGTGGGGAGTCTTGAATTTACTGGTGTGTATCAAGAAACAGATCCAAATAATGCGTTTAATATTTTCCATGACACTTTCTTACTATTCTACGATTTGTGTTTCCCAAATATCAAAGTTAAAATATCCACCAAAGCAAAACCCAAGTGGATAAGTCGTGGTATTAGATTATGTTCTAAAAGGAAGCGCGATCTCCTATGGAAATACAGAAAATGGCCAACCAATGAAAACAAGCAACATTTTAAAGCTTTATCCGTCAGACTCAAGAAGGTCATACTAAGGACACAGAGAACACAAAATATGAATTATATACAGTCTGCTATAAATAAGTGTAAAGCTACTTGGAAAGTAATTAATAAACACAAAACCAACTTTCCTAGCGAGTATATCGAACGGATGAAAATAAATAGCCAAGTTATAACTCATCCAAGCACAATTGCACAAGCCTTTAATAATTATTACGCAGATTTAGTTGAACCATTAATGGCCTCGAAGCACTACAAATCGACCATTGATAGTAAATTATCATCAATGTTTATGCAGCCTACCATACCACAAGACGTCCACCTAATTATTATGAATTTAAAAAATACAGCCAGCACAGGGTGCGACGGCATAAGTACTAAAATTATCAAACGGGTGTCAACAATAATCGCTCCGGTGTTAAGCACTTTAATCAATAACTGTATAGTAAACGGTATATTTCCAGAAAAACTAAAGCTATCAGTTATCAAGCCCCTTTTTAAAAAAGATGACAGGGAAGACATGGCTTCGTATAGACCGATCGCCTTGCTATCAGTGTTTTCTAAGATCTTTGAAAAGGTTATATATAATAAAATAAGTAATTATTTTGAAATAAATAACTTGTTTACAGATAAACAAAAAGGATTTCGGAAGGACAAATGCATTGATATTGCTATATATGATTTTTTAAATATAATTATTTCCAGAATGGACAAAAAACTGCCTGTCCAAGCATTGTATATGGACATGACTAAGGCATTTGATTATGTGGACCATAAAATACTAATTGGTAAACTGAACTCCTATGGTATTCGAGGAAATTTGTCCAATTTGCTGGATTCATATTTAACCAATCGCCGACAAATTACAATAATAAATAAAATATGTTTTAAAACCAAAACACAAGTTTCATATAAGTCGGATACCAGAAATATAACTTACGGAGTACCGCAGGGAAGTATACTTGGACCCCTCCTATTTATTATATATATTAACGATTTTCCTACATCCACACCATTCCCTATGATTATGTATGCTGATGACAGCACAGTTGTATTTAATAATGACAATCCTGCTATGTTTGACACAGTGGTCAACAAAAACTTAACATCATTGATCAGTTGGTTAGAGATGCACAATCTTATAATTAATTTAGATAAAACCAATATCATGTATTTTAGTCAAACAGGCAACAAACCAAATATGGAAATAAAATATAAAAATACAAAAATTAATGACACTAATGTAATTAAATTTCTAGGCTTGCAAATTGAAAACAATCTAAAGTGGAACGCACAAATTGAAAAAGTGTGCAATAAAATAAATCAGTTGCATACGCGCTGTATATGCTTAACAAAATAGTTAATAAAGAGGCGATTCTAACTGCCTATCACGGACTAGTTGCTTCTACTCTAAGATACGGGATAGTATTTTGGGGCAATGCTACTGGTAAAGACCTAGTGTTTAAGGCACAAAAACGTTGCATCAGAGCTATACGTAATATTTGCACAACTGATTCTTGCAAACCTCATTTTATTGAAATGAAAATACTTACGATGCCATCTATGTATATACTAGAAACAGCTTTGTTCGTTAAGCGAAATTGGGAAAAATTCTCAGAAGTAACAAGCAGTCGCAGATCTGACAAGTTACGCCTGGTTCCAGCAAAAACGGCATTGCTACACAAAAGTATATTTGCAATGGCATCAAAGATTTATAACAAACTACCGAAAACTATTAAATCTTCTGAAAACATTAAATTATTTAAAAGTAAATTACAATCATTATTATTAAATAAAGCATTTTATTCAGTAGATGAGTATTTAGCGGACAAAACCTTTTAGCGGCTTTAAATGTTGTTATTCATATTTTATATTATTTAATTTTATTAGCTAGTTTTGACATTTTAATTTGATATGAAATAATTCTTGTATTTATAATTATTTCATTTTAATAACTATTAACATTATAATTTGATATTGAATCTATTATTGTTATTCTTGTATTTATATTTATTACTTTATTATTCATTTTAATAACCTGTTTTACATCATAATTTGACATTAATTTATTATTGTTATTCTTGTATTTATAATTAAGATTATTATTGATGATAAGTAATGGAGATATGTACGATAAAAATGATAAATAATTTGGTAACTGTAATATGTGGAATAAACAATATACTTCTTTTTTTTTTTTTTACCTATAATTTGTACACCACTCAATGTGGTAGGGCATAGTGTGCTATATAACATAATTTATAAGACCTGTAATTAACCTATGTTCCATGAATAAATGATGATTATGATTATTATTATTATGATTATTAAAGCTTATAAAAAATAGGGACAAAACAGAGGGCAATAGAGAGAGTAATTAAACCTCAGAAAAATACACAAAGTAAGATCCACAATGAATAGTGAAAGGACGAAACTTACAGACGCCTTAAAACTAGCCCTAAAAACTAAAATGCCATATTTCTAGGATTACAGATAAAATAGATGGACCATAAGAACAACACGCTGGGGCGGACCAGTAGAAAAAAGAAATGTAGGAAGACCAGTTAGACGGTGGGCTGACGACATTGTTGAAACAGCTGGAGGAGACTAAATGACGCTCGAGAAAGACAGAGAATTATGGAAGGTGAAAGAGGAGGCCTTTACCCAGACAGGGATCCACATTCGAAAAAGTAACTAACCACACTAATACTAGAATAAATTCAAACTCAAACACAAATTATGACTGCCTCTGTGGCGCGGTGGGAGTGTATCCGACTGCTACGCAAGAGGTCGTGGGTTCGATCCCCACCCAGGATAAAACTTTGTGTGATGAGCACGATGGTTTATTCTGTGTCTGGGTGTTATTTATCTATAATATGTATGTATTTAGAAATATATAAGTATGTTTATCAGTTGTCTGGTTTCCATAGTACAAGCTTTGCTTAGTTTGGGATCAGATAGCGTTGTGTGAGTTGTCCCAAGATATTTTTTTTTTTTTTTTTTTTTTTTTTTTTAAAAAGACAACTCCCGCAGTAGGGTACAAGCCCTGTGTCACGGGGGACTTTACAAACATACAAGTCACGGACACAAATTACACCCAGACCCGGAACAACAATTTGTGGATCACACAAAGTGGTGTCCCGTGTGGGAATCGAACCCACGACCTCTTGTGTAGCAGTCGGACACACTCCCACCGCGCCACAGAGGCAGTTATTATTAATAATAAGTTAAATACTAAGACAACTATCAAACATTTGAAATGTTTAATTATTTGATGTTGAAATAAACAGGCTTTATTATTATTATTCTAGCTGTCCCGGTAAACTTCGTATCTACAGCCTCGTATTTTTTTTCGTAAAATTAAATTGAATTCATATGTATATGCAAACCATCCAAAGATCCGCTCAAATATACATACAAAATTTCATCCGTTTGGGACGAGTTCCGTGACAAACACACATACAGAAGAATTATATATGTAAAGATGAATCTAAACCATTCTTGAATTCATTGGAAGACACAAAGTTCACTGAGCTAGTGACATTATCGAAAATGCAAAATGATCTGATTTTAAAGAAATTTGTCTCTAGTGCCTTTATCCAGCAGTTGAAGCCTCGCTGAAGTTCTTCTTCGCTGTCACAGATCAGAACAACGTCATCTGCGTACAGGATGTTCCAAGGCAGTGGTTTTTGGTAAAATTTTGTTAGGTGATCCATTGTGGTGTTAAAAAGTAGCGGGCTCAGTGAGGACCCTTAATGCACCCCAACTTTGATTTCGAACGTCTACCTGCGGGGCTCACGACTTGTGTGGTAACGCCTTTATACATTTGGCATCCTCGTTACATGCTAAAGAGTATTCATTTTTTTCAAGGTCTATAGGCCCTTTCCCTCCCCCCCCCATTAAAAGGATATCTTAAACCTTTTTTCTTCGTTCTATAATAATCTTTAAGATTAAATAGGTCCCCACGACGTTCGAAATCCAAATTAGCATGTTGGACTACCAACTATACGTTTTTCAACGGTTCCCGCTTAGAATATAAGTTCATACACTCGTGTTGCATAGGTATCATGGTTTTCTATTTGAGCTGCTGACGGTTTCCTTTCACTGTTGACTGGCCTGTTGGTCTAGTGGTTAGTGACCCTGGCTGTCAAAACTGAGGTCGTGTGAGTTCGATTCCCACGGCTAAATCTTTGTAGGATGAGCATCATGGTCTATTCTGTGTTTGGGTGTTATTTATCTATAATATATGCTATCTATACTAATAATATAAAGCTTAAGAGTTTGTTTGTTTGAACGCGATTATCTCAGAAACTACCCGTTCAAAAAATATTTTACTGTTGCATAGCCCATTTATCGTATATAACATCACACTACGACCAATACTAGCGAAAATGTTGCAAAAACGGGGAAAATTTACACAAACGAAGTTGCGCGGGTCAACTAGTATAATATATGTATTTAGAAAAATATTTTATAAGTGTGTTTATCATCATCTGGTTGCCAAAGTAAATGCTCTGCCTAGTTTGGTTTCAGCTAGCCGTGTGTGATTTATTTCAAGATATTATTATAAGGTATTATTTTATTAAATATTATTCACGGCAGCTTATTTGGTTATTAGCCATGGCGCAACAATAACTCGCATTGATTTTCCCCAGTCGACCCTACTCATCATCGTTATTCATAAGTTAAGATGATTACACTCAGACAGCTAGTACTTATTTAAGCATCGGCAAGTCATGTTCCCTCACAGTCTAAAATAGTGAACCGGTTATCACGATGAAGACTTATGTTTTATTTTTTTTGTTTATATTGTGTCATTTTTCCAATTTGTCAAGTAAGTGCCAACCTTTTTTATGGTTTACTGTTTCTCATAATTTTTAAATATTTTATTCATAATTTTAAAATATTTTATCTTGGGAATGATTTTTTAAAAAGGGACGAAACAGTTTACACACGGTTGTATCAGGAAGTCGGAAGCGCGCGCTATTTGATTTGACCATTTTTTTCCTTAGTGGTTGAGGCACGGGGTTGAGGTCAATCACCAGGCAGCAAAAACCAAAGAGAACATAAAACTTCGTTATAGCAAAAACATCGTCAAAAAGTCAAATGCTCGTAAAATCGTTTTTTGTATTTTTTTTTATTTGGTTCACAAAACTGAATACAATCATTAATTTACATAAATATGAGAGTCAAACTGTAGTATATCATTATTATATTCTACTTGATGTGAACACAGCTTGCTATGTAAGGTTATATTGTTTACACATTATTTAAAATAACTAAATAACGGAAACTATCTAAATAACTTAAGGGTATATTACAGGAAACAGGGTTCGGCTCACTCAAAAATTTATACAGAAACCTAAATATTAGGACACGAAAAAAAATGTGTCACTAGTCAAAGAGTTTTTCTAGTAGATGAAATAAAGAAATCTAAGGGTATGTCTTAATATGATCCCGCAAATAAATCTTGAAGTTGCGGAAAAAGGCAAAAACGAGCATTTCCGTATTGTAATAGTCATGGCGTTTGTAATCTAACATATGTACGAACGAATATTCTACTTTATTTTGACCTCTGCTCCTGTGCACTGTGAAGTAATGGTTGTGTGCGGAAGAGCGAAGCCGGCGATCGTGTAGCTGTGTACGTAGCGTTAAATAAATAATTCACACAGTGTAATGCCCCCTTAAATACTATATTAATATTATAAAGCTGAAGAGTTTGTTCGAACGCGGTAATCTCAGGAACTACTGATCCGAATTAAAAAAATATTTCACTGTTGGATAGCCCATTGTTCGAGGAAGGTTATAGGCTATATAACTTCACGCTACGACCAATAGGAGCGGAGCAGCAATGAGAAATGTTGCAAAAACGGGGAAAATTTACGCAGACGAAGTTGCGCGGGACAGCTAGTTTAGCCTAATCAGACTTTTAAACGTTCTGATTACGAGAGCTCGGACCTTAAACATGAGTTAAACGCTGGTAACGTAACGTAAAAATTTTCACACTGGCTTTTGAACATTAATTACAAAGTACTAGGAGTTTTCTCGTAATGTTTACCCTTTTGGCCACTTAGGACGGATTTAATGTTGGACGGACTCCAGTGAATATAAGACGGATTCCATTTCTGGCGAGTTCCATATTGGGTGGAAGTACACTTATGGGTCCCTTACGCGAAACAGGGTTCGGCTCTGTCAAAAAATTATATAGAAAACTTGAATATTGGTATCATGTCGTAGTCGGGTTATAGTTTTTTAAACTTTATTTTATTTCAATCTTTTCCGTTTTAAAGTTTGATGCCTGAGTTAACAAAACGCCTTTATTAGGGTTCCGTAGCCAAATTGACCAAAAAGGAACCCTTATAGTTTCGTCATGTCCGTCTGTCTGGCCGTCCGTATGTCATAGGCATTTTACTCAAAGAGAACGCAATGAATACTGATGAAGTTTGGTGAAAGATGTCTTGTAGTAGCCGCTACAATAAATATTTTTAAGGGAGGGCACGCTATACATGTAACAGAAGCAGATTTTTTTTAGCAAACCAACGTGTTATACTTCATCATAGATGTTAAGGATTCTAATACACTTATTTGGTTAAAGTGAATATTTTTTGCCAAATTGTGTGCCCCTGCCTTATCTTTTGTAAAATTTCAAATGCATGCTCTTAAACTAAAAAATAAAAATGACTTAAAGAACTAAATATAACTTTTCCATTTGGCTTCGCCAGAGTCAGGTAGAAAATGAGTACTCTGAAACATTAATTTTTACATTCCATTACAGATTTACAACATTACAGGGACGAATTTAATTATAAAAGTTTTCTACTAGAGACGGGAAATAGGCGCGGTCTCTTATCGCCGTGAGTCTGGGCTCCCGTGACTCTAAGGCGTAGTCCCTCGTCACAGGGAGCCTAAACTCCCTCGAAAGCGACAAGTCTGCTTCTCTTATTTCTGAAGCGTGCTCTCGCTGAATTTTGAGCCTCTTTTCTCTGGATTTACTTTTTTTTTTAGTTTGTGAAAATTGTGAATTGTGTTAGCAGAAATAACTCTCATAGTTTTTAAACTCGACGCTCGTGATTCCAAGGATTTTCATTCTTCGTTCATTCAATTAATTCTGTAGCTCTTTTTTTCTCAAGTCAATTTTAAGCTTCCTTCCTTCTCTTTTATGTATCAGGTGATTCTTTAAGGCGCTTTTTTTGTTCGTTTTTATCGATCCATAACAATTATGTTTAAGCTTCATAATCCGCATTAATATAAACACATCAACAAAGTCTAAGAATATTTCGTATTTTGTTAAGAAAACTAGATATGGTAAGAATCCGAATATCATAATTTATAATTAAAAATAAAATTAAAAGTATTTAATATTATTTTAATAAATAAATTATTAAATTTGTTAGATTCTGAAAATTACGTTGTTTTATAAAATCTGAAAATTTGATAAAATTTACTTATTTTTTTTTTATAAATCGGTAATCTGTTTTGCTCCTCTAACGTTAACAACACATCGGCATCGATTATTCATGCTAAAAATTAGATTGTCAAAATCTTGCTGGGGTACGCGGTCCCATGTGTTTTGTAAAGATGATTTTCAGTAGTGAAATTTGGCGGAAAATTGCGCAAAGCTCGTCGCTGTGACATGTCTCAAGTTGGGTGACTGTGCAGGCCACTCCAGAAGCCCGATGTTGTGTTACCGAAAGGCAGCCAAAACCAGCCACGCCGTGTGAGAAGGTGCATTGTCATGCATAAACTAAAATATTTGTCCTATTTGGGATGATCACAGATTCATTGATCTCGTCATGGTATTTTAGGCCGTCATGCTGCCTCTTATTTAAATGAGGTCCGTTTGCGCTTCCATACGAATGCCCTCTCCTGCCGCCTTGGTACTGATGGACTTCTTGTGTGTGCTGCAAACGGCTTTCTCTGCCTACAGTCTCCAAACACGTCTTCTTCTGGGATGCGCCCAGTGGAATCCAAAGAGAGATTTGTCAGTGAAAAGCTCCATCGACCATTGTTCGTTGGTCCGTAATAAATGTTAGCGAGCCCAAATAAGCCTCCTTTCACGATTGCCACGCCATAGAGCTGGAACTCGAAGCGGTCTGGTGCATGAACACCGACGTTATGCAACCTTCTCCTGATAGGTTGGTCACTTACTAACAGCTGGTGGTCTGTCTGGAGCCTCTGCACTAGTTGCATCGCCGTAATATTGGGTTGCCGCCTCGCGGTGTTTTGTAGATATTGGTCTAACCGAGAGGTGGTAACACGATTCCTCCCATTGTGCCGCTCTGCTACATTCTCAGTTACACGATAACTTGACCACAAACTGGAAATCACGTTTTGGCTGGTGCTCAGGGCGTCAGCAACCACGCGTTGGACAGCACCGGCTTCTAACATGCCCACCGCTCTCAACATTTCTGTGTGTGTGTCATTAACGTTAAGGAACACGGATTACTAATTTATAAAAAAAATGTTTTTTTTTAATTATTGTAATTAAATTAAGTAAATTTGATATTTTTTTAGATTTTATAAAACAACGTAATAATCAAAATTTAGCAAATTTTATAATTAATCGAATAAAATAATGTTAAATACCTTTAATTTTCAATTATATATTATAAAATACGGATTCTTACAAAACCTAGTTTTCTTAACAAAATACTTAAAGTTTTTTTTATTATCAACAAAATCCATACTAATATTATAAATGTGAAAGTAACTCTGTCTGTCTGTCTGTCTGTCTGTTACGCTTTCACGCTCAAACAGCTAAACCGATTTAGATGAAATTTGGTATGGAGATAGTTTGAGTCCTGGGGAAGGACATAGGATAGTTTTTATCGCGATAACCGACATGCACGCGGGTGGAGCCGCGGGCGAAAGCTAGTATGGAATATTTCTATACTTTGTTGACGTTTAAATGGGAAAGTAACTCTCTCTGTCTGTCTGTTACGTTTTCACCCTCAAACTGCTGAACTGATTTAGACAAAATTTAGTTTAGAGATTGATTAATTCCCTGGAAAGGACATAGAATAGTTTTTATCGTAATAACCGACATTCACGCGGACGGAGCCACCTTAAATTAGAACAATATAATATTTGTGCTCCTATCAATGCACCTAAATAGATCGATAAACCAAAAGAAATCGACGTTTATAAGAAAACGATTCAAAGTTATAAATAATTGTTTTCGTCTTTAGTTTTAATTTTTACTAATGTTTTAGATTAGAAACAACATTTTATAAATAATAATAACTAACTCCCGTATAAACCAAGATCGATAACATGGAGATAAACCATTCAAGCGCACGAGATGGAGATTCAGCAATCGTTCCTCCCAAAAGGCGAAAATCTTTGTATAATGGACACAAAGATTGTGCAACTATGCAATAATTTAACTTTAGTCAATTTTTAAAGGTCAGAATAGTTTCAAGTCATCCTGTACCTACCAAAGAGAATTCAACATTTTGTCTATTACCTAGTTATTTACAGAGACAAACCAGAGAACAAAACAGGTTGCTATAGTAACTCTATAACGTTGTAAAGTTCACGGTCACTGGTGTATTGTTTTGGACAGCATTCATTATTTTTATTTCGAAAGATATAACTTATTTTTTTTATTAGTCCATATTAATTACCCGGGTATTATCATTTAAAACTACCCTGAATTTCCGATGACTTGTTTATATAATGTCATATAGATTTAATCCATCAAACATAAACGTCATAAATATTTTAACGTCTCTTCTATGTTATTATATTTGACGAAAAGATACGGAGATATTACACCATTATTTAGTTAACGTAAACTATGCTAGCAATGTGTTTGGTATCAAATGAATGTGCTAAATAAGCCCTTTCTTTTGATACCAAACACAGCACACGTAAATACTTTAAAAAATAAAACCCTACTTACATGCTTACCACACTTTTTGTGACCATCATAATGGAAGAAAATGTAGCCTATGTCACCCGCGCTGTTATAACGAATCAATTGACACCTCGTTCATCGAAAACGGATAAGTAGATTAGGCGCTACAGTGGAACATACAAACTTAAATAGACTGCTAAAAACATTCACCTTCAACAACACTCGCGCTAATTCGACTATTTACCAAAAACCACAAGTTGTTAATCAACAGCACTAGGACGATTTTTAAAAGGAATTACATTGTTTATTCCATTTATTATAAATATAAAAAGATGGCTAAGAGAAGAAGAGGACTAAGTCAAGAAGTTTAAAACAGGAAATGTATTAGATTAACCCTGTTATTTCCCATGACTTTACCCCAAAGAATCGATTTCTCATAAAATACAGAACAAACCTACAAGCTCTAACTAAAGAAATTCAACCAACCTACAGGCCTTGTCAGACTGAAACAAAAATAGTTCGCTGAAACCATATTCTTTACATGTTATTTTCTCCTTATCTTTATTTATAGATATAGTAATAGTTGCATTTTTGTTAAAGGTGAATCATCAAAAAATATTAAAACTAGGTCAACGCAAATATTCAAAATCTAATTTTCTTGGCATGTCTAATTTCTTAATTTCTGTAGTCTGTGTTCCTTGAGTTTCTTACCAGACTGCAGGGAAAGGTATCTGTTTTTTGAGTGTTTTTAATACATATACGGGTCAATTTACGTATTTAAAGCAGTGCAGTTGCAGTTCAGTTGCAGTTAAGTTTTGATTAAAACGGCCATTTTCGTATTCTTGTAACTTTGGGTTCGATCTTAAAAACGCTTACGCACCTTACTAACGTCGTTATTGCGCTGTCGAGGCATACTTGACGCAAGCGTATTTGAAATCGATTCCAAAGTTACAAGATTTAATCGAAACTTAACTGCACTGCTTTAAATACATGAATTGACCCCCCGAGCGGGTTGACCTCTCTTGGCCTGTTTGTCTTTATTTAACTATAAAGATTTGATCGGGCAGTTAAATTTACATTGCAACTTACCGTAAGTAAACAAACACACCTTCAAGAGGGAAAGCATCGGCGCTCGCTACCCCTGGTCTATGCTATTGGGGTTAATTTTTTTTAATAAATCTGATGATCTTTCCATAGATGGAGTTCCGATGGCTGGTCAGATTGTAAAAACAGGTTACTACGAGATACCGGGTACAGATGGACTATACAAGTACCACGATACAGTTAGTGTATGGCACGATGCTGTGGCGGCTTGCGAGGCTGAGGGAGCCAGCTTATACTACGCGGACAATGACAACGAATTTCACGCTGTCCCTACATATTGGCGAACTATAAGAAATGACTTTCCAAAAGAAATTTTAGTTGGTATCAAGAAGTCAGGAGGCGTTTTTAAAACCATAAATGGCAAGTACTTACTTATTAACTATACTGTTGCACTTAAACTTTAGTCATTGTAATTTTAATCGATTTGGTGAAGCGAGTGGCTCGGCAAATGGCAAGGTATTATCGAGCAAGTCTACCGGAGGCTCGATGTCCACTGGAGCAACTGGACTTGGTATAAACGTAAGGAAGACTACTCCCAACCAGATGCACCGACGAACTAAAGATGGTCACTGGAAAGAAGGCCGCTTTTACGCCACGACACCCGGTCCTCCGGGTGTCGTCGCGTAAATTAGGAGAGACCTATGTCCAGCAATGGATCGATACAGGCAGGATGACCTCTAGCGCAAATCTCCATTTGCGCAAAAAAATGTTCATTTACGCCCGATCTCTTCCGTGCAAATTACATTTTATTTAGCACTAGCTGCCCGCGCCGGCTTCGCACGTGTGTTTTTTTTTAATTTTTTTTGTATACAAACCTTGTCATGTCCAGTTTGCAAATTTTGAAGCGACAACTTACATAATAACAACATGTTAATAAAACCTTGTGTAATAAAAACAAAACAATTATTATATCGATAATTAAACTTTTTGCTAGAGTAACGAATTGCCAGAACTGCACCGCGAAAACATGTTGTTTAGGTACTAGTCTGTATGACTCATATTCATTTATACAAATATTTTTAGATCGACGCAAAGGCGGAGATAAACAAAAATATTTGTTAAGAAAAACTGTAGAAAAGAGTTAATAATTTGGTATTTTAATACCAAATCAACTAATGCGGCGGTAGCGTAATGGCTAAGGCATCGGTGAGGTCGCGGGTTCGAATCCTACACTACCGACGTGAACCCAGTCCTTTTTTTTTTTTGGCGGGAAATATTCCTAACGAACACCCCCACCGTCCGGGGAAGACGGTGGAGGTAGTGTGGGGTTTGCACCCACTAAAAAACCCGCCGTGTATCGCTCGCCGCCTTCGCAAACGGGCCGCCGGAATTTGTTTATACCGTTGGCGGCCCGCCCAGTGGTAATGCCCGGACGCGATGTTGTTGCGTTCCGGACATTTCACACCTACGCGGCCCCTGGATACACACAGGGCGCCGCGCCTCCACGGGAGGCAGCGGGCGGGGCAGATTACCCCGTACGCCCGCCCGCAGCCCCACCTAAAGCGGCATCAGGCGCAGATGTGCGCGCCGACGCCGCCCGGTTCGCCGGCGACAGAGCGGTACCGCCAGGGAACTCTCTTCCCTGACGCGCTCCGCCGCCTCCTTCTGCGAGATGATGTCCTCGCAGAAGGATGCGACCGCATTCCACGACCCCTCGCTCCGAACCATGGACAGAACCACGGCCGGTAATGAGAGGTCACTTCCGACCACTGCGGTGAGAACTCGACGTTGCCCCTCCCAAGCTGGACAATGCTGGAAGGTGTGCTGCGCCGTGTCGCAGTCGCAGTGGTGGCAGGCGGGACTCGGTTCCCTCCTAGCGACCGTGTGCAGGTACTGCCCGAAGCACCCGTGCCCGGAATGGACCTGCACCAGCCGGAAGGAAAGGGTCCCGTGCTGCCGCACCGCCCACTCCTCCAGGACCAGCTGGAGCGCCTCCTCGGTTCGAACACCTGCCCGTGGAGCCTCCAGTCGGCTCTGCCACCAGGCCACGATTGCCCGGTGTGCCTTACCGCGCCAAGCGCGTAGCTCCTCGGGCAGAGGCACCGAACCCCCTGCCCGAACAGCCATCGCCCGCAGATACACTTCGGCGAGCACTTCCGCCTCTAAATCCCACGGGGGTGTGCCGGCCAATACGCACGCCGCGCCGCCTCTACAGATACCGTGCGGTATCCGCGTATGGCCCTGACTGCCATGGTCCGCTGGGGTCTCCCTAAGCGGACCCTATTCTGGGCGGTCAGGGACGTCGCCCACACGGGTGCGCCGTACAGAGCCATTGACCGCACCACCCCCGTGTACAACCGTCTACTCGAGGCACTAGGCCCGCCCAGGTTTGGCAACAGCCTCCCCAGTGCGGTCGCAGTAGCCTCGAGCTTAGGCGCCAAAATGCGGAAGTGCTCGTCGAAGAGCCACCGCCCGTCTATCACTAGGCCCAGATACTTCATCTGGGCCCGGACCTGTACGAGGACCGAGCCGACGGCTATCGAGGGGCCAGCAGGTGGACCGCGACGGGGCCCATGGAATAATAGGGCCTCCATCTTGGAAAGGGCCACCCTAAGCCCCAGCGCCTCGATGCGCCCAACCATTCGGTAAATCCCTAAGTTGGCCAGGCGCGCCGCCTCCTCAAAACTCCCACCCCGGGCCGTGATGAGGGTGTCATCCGCATAGCAGATGACCCCTATCCCGGGGGGGAAACCACACCGCAGGGCCCAGTCGTAGCCGATGTTCCACAAAAGGGGCCCCAAGACAGAGCCCTGTGGAACACCGCACGAAACGTCCCTGTGGATTACCTCATCCTCTTGGTCCTCGTACAGGATCCTCCTGCCTTCGAGGTAGTCTGCCACTAGCTGCCTCAGATACGCGGGCACTCCATGATACCGGAGCGCCTCTCTGATGCAGCTTAATGGCAGAGACGATACATATCGAGCGATATCGCCAACATCACTCCTCCACCAGCGACGGCCTCCTCCGATGCGGCCCTCAGGCGCAGAATGGCCCCAATGGTCGAGCGCCCAGTACGAAAGCCGTACTGAGCGTCCGACAGATCGGGGCCGACCTCGTTCAAATGCCGGACGATGCGGGTAGTGAGAATCCTCTCTAGCAACTTCCCCGCCTCGTCTAGCAACACGATAGGCCTGTACGCCGCAATGGTCGGGAGGTCGTCCCGGCTTCGGAAGGAGCACCAGCTTCCCTGCCTTCCAGCAGTCAGGGAACCGTCCGGATGCCAGGCACACGTCGAACAGTCCCCTGAGGCGGTCCCCCACGTGGTCGAGGGTCAGGGCCAACACCCGGGCGGGAATCCCATCCAGCCCGGGGGCGGTGTTCTTCGAACGCATTCGAAGAACAGTCGCGCCCACCCCCGCTTCGGTGACAGGCGGCACAGTTGTGTCGGCCTCCCGGTCATCGGTCTCATCCTCGGAGACCATCGCCGGGGGCGTATGCTCTGCCTGCAGCGGGAATAAACCCTCGACCACTTCCGCAAGGAAGCTGGGCTGGAGAGTCTCGGTAAGGGGGGGCCCGCCGAGCGGAACGTGAACCCACTCCTAACACTAGCCATTGAGCTTAGCTGGAGGGGTTAACAAGATTGCTAGTAATGTGGGATAAAATTTCTACATTGATAGTTATTAGTAGTAAAAAAATAATGGCAATAAATTATTTTACGCTAATTAGGTAATGTCACAAAATAAGAAGAGTACAGAAGTCAGATTCATCTGTATGTACCTACCACGATTTTTATGTCTACACTCGTCGGCGTTCGCGCTAGGGCTGTCAACTGTATAATCTGTGATAATATGGTACCTTTCTCAAAACAATTTAGGTTAATTTCGTGTATCTATTATAAGTATTATTTCATTATTTTCAGTAAATTTTTTAAGTCGGTTTAATTCAAAATTAAATAGGTAGGTACTTTTATTTCATAATTTTTAGTTTTACGTATAAACTAAAAAAAAACTTATATTACTGTTTGACCAAGGTATTATGATGATTTTCCTTTGAAACACACTGGTAGCTGGTAACAATGTTAGCCAGGGCTTAAAATTAACATCTACACTACTGAACCGATTTCAGTTAGATACAAGTTGTACTGTATTCTGTCTTCCATAAGTTGAAGTAAATATCTATACATATAATCTTGTATCTTGGAGTAAAAATCTACTTTTAATCTAATTGTTAATTAACGTGTCTGTACATGGCCGAACTTAGTGAAAAAATATTATATTTAAAGAGTATTTAAACACATTGCTGCATTTTTAGAAATGTCTGTCTGTCTGTTTGAACACGCATCACGCAAAAACTACCGGACAAATTCGGTTGAATTTTGCATGTGCAATCTCATAGGTGCGGATTAGCATTTATGCATTAATTATCACGCTTTTTCCATAGGAGCTAAGCAATAACTTATAACGTCTGTAACTATTTTTCGTCATAAAACAATAAGTACATGACAGATCTTTATGAAAATTTGCAGTTTTTTAGTAAATACTGTCATTACCTACACTATGAATCATTACGCTATCGTCTATGGGGAGCGAGAAGCAACGTATTTTTTGGCAAACCATAATGGTTTATGACAATTTTTTCCACAATTAGACATTATCTACAATTGTAGCCTATGGAATACGTTATGTATTGCATAGGCTACAATTGTAGATAATTCACGCTAAAACTATAAGTAGCTAAACACAACATTTTTAAGTTTCATAAGAACAGCTATTTTGGTCTAGAAAGTAGCGATCAAAATGTTCTCAAAGCTAAGCTAGCGGTCATAAACGACGAAGTCCCAGGATAGAGTCTGATGTGAAAATGCTTTTTTTATATTTTTAAAATTGTTTTTTTTTCTTTATTAATATTTTTCTAGTTATTTTTTTTAACGGTAACTTATTTACTTTGGCTATCAATTTTTTATATTAATTAATCACATTCAGTAGGCCTAGCAGTACCTAGGTAAAATACCTACAGGTATTGTATGCACTGCTGAGAGTCATGAATGTATCGTGATTTTAACTTATTGGGGATGTGAACTGTCAAGTCAAATCAGTATCTGTTTGTGAAATGTCAAAACGACACTCTCTTTAGAAATTTGTATGGAACATTGAGGCGTGACGTCACAACTCAGAATCGTCAAATCATTACTTTTGGTATTTATTTTGCTGATTTTGCCAAACTTCTTGGCAGTAATATGATTAGGTATAAATGAGACAAAAGATGTAGTATAGTCTGGTTATAATTATCCAAAGGTGCATCTTATATACTAACGACTTCGTGTTGATAACAGATAGTAGAAACATTTAATAGATACTGAACGTGCGATAAGGAACATAAGATTGTGATGTAGATTGTAGATACAGCACAAAGATATTGTACTGTAACAGTACACCCCCCTTTAAAAAAATTTATGGTAATAGTGTTTACAATATAAATTTGACCTAGACCTTACTAGTTATTTGCTGATGTATATAAATAATAATGCTATTGTACGCGGTGGAATTTGATGACGCCTGTTGTGGTGTGATTTGCTGACGTCTGTAATTTTGACTTAGCTGTTGCACGAGTGTTTATTATTTTTTTTTGTTAAACTCTTCATTCTTCTGTCCAGTGTTTTCATTATGCCGTAAATTAGGATCACGCCGATTGTTAAAATAATCTGTCCCATTGCAACATTTCTTGTCCACCGTAAGTCCTCCTGGATCAGGTTACGGAGTTGGTCCGCTTCGTTTTGATTGAGGCAATTGTCCGTATTGTATGTTATCTGGTCCTTAGAACTTTGATTTCCCATTTTAGATGTCTTGTTGTTACGAGTAGTTGTGAATTAATGGTATATGTTAAGATCTATGTTAATATATATACGAATAGCTTACTTATATCAGCGATTTTTTATAGACGTACTACTGGCTTTACTTTACGTCCCGATCGTGTAGTGTACGTATGTGAATGCCTGTCGCAATCCTTTGAATCTGGCACGTAGTTTGATTCGTCATTGATCATGAAAGCTGGTTTCAATCTATCAATTGATATCACTGTCTCTTTATCCCTAATTCTAATGCAAAATGTTTTATCTGTTTTCCTAATTACTGGGTAGGGTCCTTCATACGGCGGTGTCAGGGCTTTCTTAATTCTATCACACCGAACAAATACGTGTGAGCATTCTTTGAGTTCGGGATGCACAAATATAGCTTGATTGTGTTTTTTTCTTTTCGGAATTGATGTCATTTGTGTGATGTCCTTTTGAATTTGTTTTACAAACTCTTCGTACGTTGATAACTGTGCTGCTGATGACTCAAAAAATCCTCCAGGGAGTCGTATTGGCGTTCCATATGTCATCTCTGCTGAACTATAACCTGTGTCTTCTCGCAAGCTACTCCGCAACCCGAGTAAAACTGTTGGAATTTCTTTTAACCAATTTTCGTTGGATTCTCTTGTCATTAACGCCGCCTTTAAAGTTCTATGAAATCTCTCTATCATTCCATTGGATTGTGGATGATAAGGTGTTGTCCTAATTTTATGTATTCCCAAAAATTGTGAGAGTGACTCAAATATTCTTGATTCAAACTGTCGGCCTTGATCCGTAGTAATGCGCAATGGACATCCAAAACGAGTAATCCATCCTTCGAAAAGTGTCTTGGCTACTGTTTCTGCAGTTATATCTTCTACCGGAAATATTTCGGGCCATGACGTACAACGATCTATGATTGTGATTAAATATCTCTTCCCTTGTGAAATCGGAAGTGGTCCGACGATGTCAATATGTAAATGTTCAAAACGTTGCGCTGTCATAAATGTACCAGGAGGTGATATCGTATGTCGTTGTATTTTTGATTTTTGGCAGGCTATACATGATCTACACCAATTATTGATATCTTTGTTCATATACGGCCATAAATACCTTTGGGTTATCATTTTTCTCGTAGTTCTTTTTCCTGGATGGCTCATACCATGAATGGTATCGAAAATTTGTTTGCGAAAATGCTTTGGTAAGTAGGGGCGGCTTTTTCCAGTAGATGTGTCGCAGGTGATGTTTATTGTGGAACCCGGAAGCGTAATGTTTTTGAATTTTAATCTTTTATTGTCATGTAATTTACTTAGTTCATTATCTGTTGATTGACATTTTTCCAATTCAGCGTAATCGATAGGTGATGGCACGTATATTTCCTCTATTCGAGATAAGGCATCGGCGGTAATATTGTCACGTCCGCTTATGTGTTGAATGTTGGTACTGTATTGTGAAATGAAATCTAACTGCCGGACCCGTCGCGGTGTATCGTTTGATGATGGTTTTTGGGAGAATGCGTATGTCAAAGGTCGGTGATCCGTAAATATTGTAAATTCTCTTCCCTCGATTAATCTGTGAAAATGTTTGACGGCCATGTATATTCCTAACAGCTCTCTGTCAAACGTAGAATATTTTTGTTGAGTTTCGCTCAATTTTTGTGAAAAAAATCCTAATGGTTCCCAATTGCGTCCGGATTTTTGTTGTAAAACTCCACCAACGCAAGTAGCACTAGCGTCGGTCATGAGCGCTAGTGATGCGTTGCGGGAAGGATGCGCTGTTAACACTGCGTTTTTCATGCTTTCCTTGCATTTTTCGTAAGCTTTGTCTGCTTCCGTTGTCCAAGGAACAGGTGAATTATCGTTCTTTTTTGAACCATGTAGATATTCGTTTAAAATTCTTTGATTTTCCGCTGCGCGTGGAATATTACTTCTGTAGAAATTGACCATGCCCAAAAATCTTCTTAATTCTTGAATTGTTTTCGGTTTGGGAAATTCCATGATTGCTTTGTAATTTTCTTCGGTAGGGTGTATTCCTTGGCTCGTTATATGATAACCTAAGAAATCTATTTCCCTTCTGAAAAATTCGCATTTTTCGAGATTAATGGTTATTCCATTCTCGTGTAAACGTTTGAAAACCGTTTCTAAATGCTGATAATGCAAATCTTCGTTGTCCGATGCGATGAGACAGTCGTCTACAAATATAAATACGAAGTTTAAATCTCTAAATAAGGAATCCATGAATCGTTGAAATGTTTGTGCCGCATTGCGTAATCCGAAAGGCATTCTTAAGTACTCAAAAAGTCCAAAAGGTGTGATGATGGCTGTTTTTTCTATATCTTTAACAGGAATACAATGGTATGCTTTACGTATATCTATCTTGCTTAGTATCTTCTTATTTTCTAATATGTATGTAAAGTCAGTTAATCTTGGTAGTGGGTATTTGTCCGGTACTGTCGTGCTATTGAGCATTCGATAGTCTCCACACGGTCTCCATTCGCCATTTTTCTTTTTTACCATATGTAATGGGCTTGCCCATGGGCTATCTGACGGTCGGCAAATTCCGAGTTCTATCATATTTTGAAATTCCTTTTTGGCTATGTCGTATTTTTCTGGAGGTAATGGTCTTGCCCGAGCTGCGACGGGTGGTCCTGTAGTGATAATGTGATGTTCAATCTTATGTTTGGGCGCATTGCGGAGAGAGGACCCTTTCGTGATGTCTTCGTATTTGTTTAAAAGTTGCGTAATACGTGGATTCGTTCCCACTGCGATAGTACGAATTGTTTGTTGTGTCGCTTTTTCCGAAGTTACATGCGTTGTCAGCTCTGTAACTTTGTCGATAAGTTTGCGACCTGCTATGTCGACTAATAGTTTATAGTGCTCTAGAAAATCTGCTCCAATTATTGGTTGTGTAACATCGGCGATTACAAAATTCCATTTATAACATCGTTGTAGTCCTAAATTCAAGGTAAGCGTCTTCTCGCCGTAAGTCCTAATTTTAGTCCCATTTGCAGCGTATAGTGTGTATTGTTCATTTTGTAAAATTGAATGTCTCTGTTGCTTGCTAATGACTGAAATATTTGCGCCCGTGTCAATCAAAAACTTCATACCACTTTTTCGGTCGGTAATGGTGAGGCGATTGGATGGGTGGATTGCACAGAGTTTCGCCGTTGTCTGTGCTCTTATTCGTTTCCCTGGTTCCGTACGTAAGTCATTGGTTTCCAACCGCATGGTTTAATGCAGTTCTTTGCATATTTTCCGAATCTTTCGTGGTAGTAACAAAATCGATTTGCTCCTCTATAGTTTGTTCTCGGCCTCATAATCGGGAATTGTTGACGTTTCTTGAAATGATTGTGCGTGTTGGGTCGATAGCCATATTGACCTTGCTGAATTGCGTCAATATCTATCTGTAATTTTGCTAGCTGGGCTAAAATGCATGCTGTATTGTTGTCGTTTGAAGTGTCGTTGCTAACAGCTGATATTTCGGTTACTTTTGAATTCATTATTATTTTGTCTGCAATTTGGCTCAGTTTGTCAATTTCCATGTCTTCCGTAACTGCTAGAACCGTAGTAACTGATGTTGGTAAAAGCCTGAACCATAGTAGTTTAATTGTTTCGTCACTGATTTTTCCTCTCCCGAGGACTCGCATTTGACGTAATAACTGCGAAGGTTTTTGATCACCGAGTTCTGTCTCTGATATTAATTTTTGAAACTGTCGCTGTTCTGTTTCTTCGTAACAATCAATTAAACGTTCCTTGATGTTTTTGTATTTATCTGTAGTCTGTGGTGAAGTTATTAGGTCACTAACTTGTAGTATTTCTTCCTTGGATAACTTTGCTATTACTGTACAGTATTTGTATTCGTCTCCTTGCTTCTGTGGTGCTAATATGGCTTCTAGTTGCGTGAACCATAATCTTGGTTGGTCTTTCCAAAATTCCGGAATGCGGGATAAAACCGAGGTGCCAGCAGCTACTTCAAGTGTTCCTTGCTGATTTATGTTCGCCTTGCACGGTGATTGTGCCATGTTTCTTGCTGCGTATTCGTTCGTCGGGGTCACCAATTTGCCAAACTTCTTGGCAGTAATATGATTAGGTATAAATGAGACAAAAGATGTAGTATAGTCTGGTTATAATTATCCAAAGGTGCATCTTATATACTAACGACTTCGTGTTGATAACAGATAGTAGAAACATTTAATAGATACTGAACGTGCGATAAGGAACATAAGATTGTGATGTAGATTGTAGATACAGCACAAAGATATTGTACTGTAACACTGATTGAATAATATATTGAAGCGGCGGTAGCTTAATGGCTAAGGCATTGGACTCGCAATCGTGAGGTTGCGGATTCGAATCCTACCCAAACCACCGACATGGACCCATTCCTAACACAAGCCTTTGAGTTTAGCTGGAGGGGTTAACAAGATTGCTAGTAATGTGGGACCCAATCTCACATTGCTATTTATCTTAAAAAGAAAGTTAATAAATTCTTACACACGTTACATTGTGGAATAACACACTTAATCATATATTGTTATGATGCAGATACTACTGATTACTGAAAATTTATTTATTTTTACTGTAGTCATAATTCCAATTTCATGTCTGTTGTAGCAATTATATGTATGTAAAGATTGTGTAGATATTGTTACGAACGAACGAGTCGAATGTTCAAGAAGCTCGTATAGCACACGAGAGTGCATCAATAAACAAAAACAACTATCTGTGTGTGCGTGAGACGCGCGTGCCTACGCACCGCAAAATGTAAACAACCTGTTTGTGTGCGTGACGTTCCCGAATCTGACTACTAGTATGTGGTCGACTTTTCTAGATCATGGATTTTTTGTATATAAGGGCGGTTCCTGGACGCAAATCAGTTAAGTTTGAAAAACGATCTCTAAAAGTTAAGTTCGAGGCCATAGTTTGTGACTTGTACAGTGATTTAGTGTTATTATTAGTGTTGATCAGTGAACATTGTAGTAGTGTTCTTTGTGGAATAGTGATAATAAATACGTCATTGCGGAATTTGGCATTTTATTCGAACCTACCATCCTGACACGTAACAATATATAGGTATAGAACTACATTATACTATTTCATGTCAGGAATATCGACTACTTGTGTGTCTCAGAATGTAACTTATAGAGTCATGGCTAGAAATAACTGAGAGTTAGTGAATCTACATAACAGTATCTTAATTAGAACAGACTTTGTTCTGTTCAAGAGATATCAGAATGTATTTATTGTATGGGAGTATGTAATGTGTGTGTCTGTATATTGTGTAAGGTTCCTATCAATCAGTAGATATAGTATTGCCAGGGTAGCTATTCAGGGTAATATAAAATAATACAAGTAACAAATGGCAATCAGCATTATATTGTCAAATATAGTCTGCGCAGGTTTTATCAAGGAATCGGAGTAAGCTAGTGTCACTTCCAAGAGGACCTATTACCTAGGAAAAGAAGTGATAAGAAAACAAGGCCGTCTCCTAATAAAACATTTGCCATATACATTTACAAAATGATATTACTTAAGGAAGCTGCAAGTAACCAATTGACTGAGACTTAGATATAATATTGCAATGTTGCAAGCTGGTAGATAACTTACAGGACAATAGACACATTGCAATAACCAGTCAATCTATACAGGGGGTAACAGAAAGGTGTGGTCAAATTTCAGCAGCGGATAGGGTATGTTATCAGTATTGCACCTACCAGGGTTCCATAGCCAGTTGCACTGTTATTTTTTTTGTCACGAAACAGTTTGAAATTAGGTGGCAGTTACAAGTGCTAATGAGAAGCAGCTGCCAAGAAACTTTTATGTCACTATTATAATATGGTATGGTATGTTTTATAAATAATCCGCCAAGTTTTCCCAAAATATATCCTTTTCCTCTTTATTACATCCACTTTCAATATCAATCACTGGCACTTCACCAACTCCGCCACCAAACCCTTAGTTCAGGTGCCTTTCATGCCGACGCTGTTGTCGCTTCTGCATTGGACTTTACAATCACACTAAAGCCGGCCATACGGATGCTGCTTAAATCATCTATTTACGGATGCTGCTTAATCACTTCATGCATAGGCCTTATGATGATGGTATGTTTTGTAATTAATCCTCCAAGTTTTCCCAAAATACATCCTTTTCCTCTTTATTACATCCACTTTCAATATCAATCACTTTAATCTTCACCAAATTGGGGTGTGTTGTAAAAATAATCTAGTAACTGTCACAGCGAACTCTAGTCCACAATCCAATTAGTAACGGGGAAAAGCTGATGTAATTAGAGTGATAGAGCCCAAATCTTGAAGCTGCAATCTCATTAACAAAAAAATATAAATATGATTTTGAACTAGGGTATCGAATTGTAGAAGTCAATAGTTTCAGCAAAATTTGAATAACATACTGGCGGCAAATGTGTAAATACGCCATTGGTTTGTCATAGTACAGGCTCGGTCTAGTTTGGGATCACATGGCGTTGTATGAATTGTCCCAGGTTTTTTTTTTTTTAATACGTCTCGCGCAGTAGGGTACAAGCCTATGTCGCGGGGGACTTTACAAACATACAAGTCACGGACACAAAGTACACCCAGACTCGGAACAACAATTTGTGGTTCACACAAAGTGGTGTCCCGTGTGGAAATCGAACCCACGACCTCATGCGTAGCAGTCGGATACACTCCCACCGCGCCACAGAGGCAGTTATTATTATTTAACTGTGCCGAATTCATACTTCTCCGTCCGTGCTATTTTCGTAAAAAGGAGTTAAAACTTTTTGCGTCACGATATACAACAACATATTATTTCAGGTACTCCTATTTCAAATGTATACCATGGATGGTTGTCTGGTGAGCCAAATAATGCGAAGGGGGATGAGGACTGCGTGGAGGCAGTAATTAACACAGAAACAGGTGTCTGGGGACTCAATGATAAATCTTGTGATGTTCGTAGAACGTTTATATGCAAGTCACCAAAGAGTGATGTGCAATGTAGCGGTACATCTAGTATTGGTAAGTAACACTTTTTTACATGGTTGGTTTAATTTAACAGTATCATGTTTGTATGCTTTTAATCTATTTCAAGTAATAAAGGAAATTACACACGTAAGTTTTGTGACAAAAGTTAATTTTAATAAAAATGCCTCTAATCTATAGGTATAGATAAAAAGTGTTAGAAGTACCATGTATAATCTTTGTCAGTTCATAATTTTGTGTTACCCGATCGCGCAGTGGTGTTACAGATCTGACGACTCTGCTCGCGCAATATGTCACCTACGCTTGCGCTTTTTTGTCAAAGTTCAAATTGCGGGACTCTGCTAGAGCGAGTCTTTTATGAACTCGTTGCCGCTGGCTGATCAAAAGCTTCAAGTTCGCGCGACTCTCGGCAGATTACGCAGCAACTTTTACCGCACTAGGCAGCTAGGCTGCGGCAGCCAATCGAACGTATGACGCGCAGTGACTTTTTAAGTACCTACACGCTACTCTTTTCTCCTGGAACAGTTTTAAGATCTTGCTGCGGCTCCCAGCTCGCTGCTAGTTTGCAAATTCACACTGCGCTCGTCAAATCGCGCATTAATTTCACGATTTAGGTACTATCTTATAAAAATTTCGGTGTAGCTCTCTATGCACATAGTACATAACTTAAGTTCATACTGCGGCCCCCTACTCACTCAACGGCTTCTACTACAAAGTTCTTACGTAGAGACTTTTAAGCTTGTGCTGTGGCCCACTATACGCTCAGGGACTTCAAAGCCACTTTAAAGCACATAAAGCACACAAACTTCTATTTCTTCAGTTCAGAGGCTTCTTCGTTCAACCCGGTCAAGCCATGACTGGTATAACTTATCAAGTATAAATCGCGATTCAAAAAATTCATTAATATGGTTCTGACAGGGAGCATGTAGGGCAAAGCTGACACGGAAGACACTTTTGTAAAAATAAATGAAAAAAATGAAAATAAATAATTTATTCATGTTTCTAGGCAACTCTACTTTGAAAAAAAAACCTACTCTATAAATATAATATTTTGATTTGCCAGGTTATACGTTCATCGAACCGTTAGGGAGATGTTACAAGTTACATGAGATTCCTAAGAATTGGAACGAAGCTCGAGACGCATGCCAAGCGGAGGACTCAGATTTAGCAGTGATCAATTCTTTTGAAGAAGCTGCCCACCTGGTCAGGCTAACGAGCAAAATTGATTATGTCCCTGGAAATTTTACACGCGGAGTAATTTTTTTGGGTTTTCATAAGCAGCATTATGAAAATTGGTATACCATTCAAGGTTGGTAATCAATAATATAGATACACTCTAGGTACATTCAGGTAGATACCTATGTCTGCGACAGATCGACATGGCAATCAGAATACGAGCCTAGGCTCGTGGTATGTGGACCACCACAGGCATAAGAACTCGACTTGTCGCGGTCTATACCTATACCTGTCTATTATATATCTTATTTCCAGTTTAACATCATTTCATTGATAGTAATCCATATTATCATCATCAATCTGAGCAGATGTAGGCAGGGCAGAAGTTCGCTGCAGGGACGGGAATTGATAGGGCAATGCTCTACCTTAAACTCAAGTCTAGTACTACTTATTAATATACCTTGGAAATACTTTTCAGGCGAACCTATATCTAGCAGTGGGTATTCATGCTGGGGCAACCAACAGCCTGATGGAGGGAGCGACGTAGAATGCGGTGCCATGTACCTTAACGGACGCTTGAACGACATTGAATGCGATAGAAAAGCCTTATTTATTTGTGAACATGTCATCGATGATACTAATATTATTACTGAACCAAATTTGTATTCGCTTTCAGAATCTGATTGCAATATAGTACGTATAGCAATATTCTCCTACTATCCCTACTTTAAATAAAATAAAAGTAAGTAGCGCCTAAAAAATAACCATTTACACATTATTACACACTTTATTTAGTCAGATTCCGCTCTTAAACAAACTCAAATGGATGATGTAGGTACGACATAGTTATATTAGAGCCATATCTCTAGCCCAATCCTTTACAACGGGATAATGAAAACGGTCAAATAATATCTCAGTTTAAAAAGGACCTACTTGTTATTGAAATGAAATTTGTTTTTTGTGCTATTTTAATATGATATTAAATCAATGAAATCAAATTATTGAAGACTTATTTCCACACATACTTACAATTTTTAAGATAAGGATATAGCAATCTGAAACGTTCAGGTAATGTTTAAAATATTTTTTTTTAATATTTTATCTGTACTTAATATTATAAAGCTGAAGAGTTTGTTTGAACGCGATAATCTCAGGAACTACTAGTTCGAACTAAAAAAATATACTGTTGGATTGCCTATTTATCCAGGAAGGCTATAGGCTATATAACAACACGCTTCGACCAATAGGAGCAGAGCAGCAATGAAAAATGTTGCAAAAACGGGGAAATTGACGCATACGAAATTGCGTGGGTCAGCTAGTCTTATTATATATCGCCACTGTTCGATAGATACCTACCTACGATTGAGAGAACTAACACTCTGTTAGATATATGTAGCATAATGTGGGAAAATTAGTAATTCAATAATGGCGAGCTGAAGCTGAAGACTTTGTAAGTTAATATGAATCCAAGATTTGAGTATCTATACTACTAATATTATAAAGCGGAAGAGTTCGTTTGTTTGTTTATTTGTTTGTTTGTTTAAACGCGCTAATCTCAGGAACCACTGGTCAGATTTGAAAAATTCTTTTTTTGTTGGATAGCCCATTTATTGAGGAAGGCTATAGGCTATATAACATTGCGCTACGACTAATAGGAGCGGAGAAGCGACGAGAAATGTTTCAAAAACGGGGAAAAATTACGCATACGAAGTTGCGCGGGACAGCTAGTGTATTAATATAGTATCTAAGTAGTATTAGAATTCTCGTGTTTGCAAGATTCCGATATCCCAATATACTCTATCAGGATGCTGCATGCTATGTGAACTACGCTGCGATGGATAATAGATTCGAAATACTTCGCAGGCATCGACAACACTGCCACCGATCTATAGCTACGAAGATCTTGTCTTGTCTTATATTAAGATGTATATCGTATCTGGACATTTTGCGACTTCCGGGCGATATATCCCGACTTCCATCTATATACCGATGGACCCAATTAATAATGCCGGATATACATTTTTACCAATATTGACTTTTTTTACATAAATAGAATCACATTATTAAGTTCTATGGTACCTATGTAATATTTTATTTTATTCAAAACATTTTTATTTAGGTAGTTTCTTGGGTAATATTGTCGGTAATAATACAGACGGCGGACGTCTCTGTAGTGACACAACTGATTTTTTTCGCGGGGTGGAGGGGGCGCAAGTGAGTGCGGATCTGCCAGTACGCACTTTGTTACCCGGGACACAGATTAAGTAATAGTAGTACAGAAGGTTCACTCCCTAACAAAAGTCAGGTTTAGGTATAAAAATATACCTAGACTCGCCAGAGCTACTCGTCTGCAAGCAAAATTGAAACTTATAACCGCGCGCGAACCGTGAATTTTCTTTGCCAGTTTTATGACCGAGCTGCGAAGTCCGCACGGGGTTGTCACTTGAGAAATTTTTGTACGTAGTTGATTTATTTGTTTTAAGATAAATAAGTAGATTAAGCATTACAAATTCCAATTGTCCTGTGTTCGGTTGTAGGTATTCCTTTGTAAACATTATCCTATCCTATTCCTAATATTATTTCTGGGCAACTAATTAAGGACTTTTATTTTAACTATTACATAAGGACCTAAGGAATCAAAGAAGAACGACCGGCTGCCGTCCTGCTTTTACACGTACTTCAATGACGCGC
Organism: Herminia tarsipennalis; assembly: GCA_945859575.2. Classification (NCBI taxonomy): domain Eukaryota; kingdom Metazoa; phylum Arthropoda; class Insecta; order Lepidoptera; family Erebidae; genus Herminia; species Herminia tarsipennalis. The sequence goes on from OX243840.2 coordinate 18,527,874, forward strand.
CATAATTGTAGTCTGAGAGCTGGCAGCTTATTCATGTTATGTTAGTTTATTGCACAGATGGGCGATTAACTGGGTATTTCTAACAAAATTAAATACAAATAAGTAAAGAAATATAGTGTTTTTATTATAGATCCGTAGACAGAGCAATATCTTTTATACGGATTATATTGACGTTTAGGCTTAGAAGACATTGCGGGTGTCGCAACGCAAACTAAATATTTTCAAGTATGCGCGAGCGCGACGTGACACGCGACTGTCGTGCGAGCCGAGCGGCAGCCCTGTACTTTGTGGGCAGCCCACTGACATACACCCCTTCAAGTGGCGCGCGGCCCGAATATACTTAAACTGCGAAGTGACACGCCCCTGCCCAGGAGAGCGCTCGAGCGGCCAAAATTACAAAACTTCGAAACGTTTGAAACATATTTTAGACATAGTAAATTCTACACCTATACAAACTGATTATACTCTTTACGTTTCTTACGGCCGATCTCAATAATTTACCGACAGTTTAACCCAAAAGTTAAATGCAACATTTACTTTTACCGTTACAGTCGTTTCAATAACAAAGTTTACGTAAAGTTAAGTTAGGCTAACGATAGATAAAGTCTCCTCATTCTAGCAATCGTTTCCATCCCAGACGTTTTATTTTTGCACGCAGCAAAAATAATCTTGTATTTTATGGGATAAAGTATGCCTTAAAACTTACTAACAGCAATGCTATACCCAAGTTACAAGGGTATAAGGATTACAGAGGTCACTAGGGGCGATTAAATTTGTATGCCGGCAGGGCAAATGTATAAATAGCCACAGCTGACAGATCTTATCAGTTTATATTTCATAGTTTTTCTGCTCCTTTAATTGACAGGCAGCTTTAAATGGAATCGCGAATTTCTAGTCATTACATAAAGCCATAATATTTCTATTTAATACCTAGCCTATGTTCATCTGGCATAATTTACGATTTTTCCCATTAGGTACATTGGTTCTAACGTATACTTTCCCCAGATACATAAATTCCACACTCTTTATTTTATAGAATTATAGATATCTATTGATTGTGTTGTGTGGATACAAACATTAAACAATATATTAAAGCACTCAAACATATAACTTGTTTTATTTTGCCAATTTTTCAAAATGAATAAAAATTTGTAATCGAGCTACAAAGGATAAATTTAGTTTATCGATATCGATAAATCAAATATGCACAAATCAGTACAGCTCTCAGTGTATTGCACATCCCTAACTGTCAGTTGTTAGAAATCAATATGACAGTGCGTAAAACTTTGATATTGGTAGCATTGTATTTTTTTCATGTGGTTGGTTATAAAGCCTAACAAATTACCAGCAGATCAATTTCATCATCAGTTAGTTTATTAAAGTATTACAGCATTCGTTTATAAGCCATGACTTATAAAAAATGAAAACCGATTCCTGAAGATGTGGCTAAAATGTACATAATTTATCTGTTCGACTGCAAATATTTACAAAGATTTATCATAAATTGATGTATGATAATGACTCACATCGGATTTTGATTATTGTGCAAGACTTTCAATTATTCAGTCGGCTTAAAGTAGGTGATAATAATTGAACTGAACCATTTCGTACTTTATAGGTTGATATGTGTCTAATTTGTTAAATATGTGATGTGTGAAATTTATTCAATAAATCTTAGCTCTTGAGGACGTCAGTGTTTTTTATTTTTCTACCTTGCTATTAATATGCTTATTATAACTGCACTGAATCAGGGACCCTAAAATCTTAAACAGAGAAGTGTCTAAGAGTTAGGTCCCTAATTAATCTAATTCGTTTTCAAGGCTTAAACCTTTGATTTAGGACCCTGATGTAAGTTTCTGGGTACTGAGACGACATCTCATCACAATACCTAACCTACAACGATTGCAGTGATATTACGTTCAGCTAATAATTGTGTTCTTGATTTTTCTTATCTCGTTTTTTAATTTTTGTTTGATGTCTTTCGAAGGTTGTATTGGCAATTCGAGCAAATGTTAAAAAATAAATCAGTTTTTCATCTCGTAACATTGGTTTACTGATTGTTCGGTCGATTTTGACAGTTTATAAATTTTTACCAAGTAGTGTACTCTAAAACTGACCATAATTTGCAGTCTAAAGGGTTGAGGTCTGGGCTAGATGAGGGCCAATCTTCAGCTCTTATAAAGTCCGTAACGTTGGTTGGTTCGGAACAGGCTTGGGTAGTACGTGCCTTGTGACCAGGTGCAGAGTCCTGCTGGAAAGTCCACGGTACATTTTTAAAAAGTGTATTGCGGAAATGTTTACAACACGATCCAAGACTATCTCTTGATACACTTTGGCTGAAGTTTTCATTCCTTTTTCACAAAAATGTAGCTTTGTGACACCTTGATAAGACACGCCCCACCAAACCATCACTGACGCAGATTGATGACCGCGCTGTACCTTTCCGACCAATGGAGGTGCCTCTTTCGAACTGTGAGCGTATATTTTATCATTTTGCTTATTGTAGTGCTCTTTAATCGTGAAAATATTTTTATCGATACAGAGGATATTTCTGTGCCCTTCACCTGCGTATCGCGACAGAAGGCGTTTTGATCGATCCACTGTCTTTAATTATAACGATTGATTTAGGACATGTTCTGTATATCGACGATAAGCACCGAGCTTCAGGTCTTGTTTTATAAAACGCGACAGAGTCCTAGCGGGAATCTTCATTTCTCGCGATAAGATTTTTTGCTTCCTAATGGGATTTCGACGAATCATTAACAGCCTTTGTAGTTCTAACAGCACGCGGCCGCCTCGATCTTTTAAGGTCTTCAACATAGGAAGTGTTGTTGTATCTGTTGATAGTACGATATACGAACTTACTGCAGATACCAAGCTTTTTAAGTGTCTTGAATATGACCGACGGCTCCATACCCACTTTGTGTAAGGCGATCACCGCAATCCTATTTTGTATAACACTCCAATCCATATTGTAATATGATACTGAACACGAAAAAATATGTGAAATGGCGCGAAATAGAAAGAACTTTTAAAAAATAATAAACACGTTCCAAATTCAAAGTAACTAAAATGTTGAAAAATAGAAAAGTTTTTGTATTTATGGCCGGACTAGTTACAAAATCAAATGATTCAATCAAACAGTTAACAGGCGTTAACAAAAAAATAAATAAATATAGGTAATAAAAGAGATTTATAAAAATAGTACAGCAAAAATGAGATTGGAAACAACAGGTGATGAATTTAAAATACAGAAAGGTGTTATACAGGAGGATCCCTTATCACCGAAACTTTAGTCTGCTGTTTTAGAGCAAATAATAAATATAAAAAAATAAGATATAAAAAATGTATCGTATCACTTTAAAATATATAAATCAAAATGACGAACACATTTATTTCAAAAACCCATTGTTTTCAATTTTTAAACTGCAAGAACTAATAAAAACTTTTATAAAAAAAACTGACTTCTAAAATAATTATAAATAACATTAAAAAATAATTTAAGATTTTCGATTAAGACCCGTAATATATATATTTTCATAATCAGTTCCATTTCACTCAATGGTGCTTTTTAAGAGTAAATGCACGAATTACAACAAAATATACCCAAATTTCTTGGCTTGAAAAATAGATGAAAATTTTGCTGTTTTCGCATATTACACAGGTAGCACCATTTTTTCTGTTAGCAAAAAGCTATTCCTCACCCCCCTAAGGGGTCTAAATAATATACTGGTTCAAATTGAAAAATTCAAACAAACAAACTCTTCAGCTTTATAGTGTTATTGTACAGTCATTTGGTATTTTTACTTGGAAAGCTTTCCGGGAGTTTTGAAAATTGGCAATCTTATAGATTTTGACGTGTTCTTTCTGAATTTTAACTTTGCTACCTCGTATCTTTGCCGCTTGCGTCGCCATATTGGAAAAATGGCGCCTAAAACAGTTATTGATAATAAATGCTTTCCGACTCGTTTTACAACAAAAACATGTCCTACAGAATTAAACTAGGGAATATTATCTACAATTTATATAAAGCATATTTTTTATATACTCGATAGTTTTGGCGTACGAGCGCCGCTGAATCTACATTAATGAAAGGCCAAAAACGAATTTCCACATCACTGTGATGTAGAATATGTGTCGCTTTTTTTTTCATGAAATCGAGTGATTAATATATTTAAAAAATTAGTACCTACCTTCATTTCGATTTTTTTGATGGACCAAGTTTAAATTAATTGCGAAAGATGTTTTCTCAAAAATTTTGAGTAATAGTGAAATATGTTCCTCAAATGTTTCTGAAATACAGATTATATCGTCCAAATAGCAGAACATTTTATTTTCATATTCAGGAGTAAACAGCCTATCCATAAGACGTTGTTGTGTCGCAGGCGCGCTAGTGAGACCAAATGGCATTACTACGAATCTGTACATGCCTCTACCTGGAACGTAGAACGCGGTCTTGTCTTTATCGGCGGGATTCAGAGTTAATTCCCAGAATGCCTTTGCAATGTCAATACTGGAGAGATATTTCGCATTTCTAAGTTTATCAAGGATCTCAATAACGAGAGGAAGGCTGTACGCGTCACGGGGAGTAACTGAGTTCAGTTTCCTGCTATCAATGCAAAAACGCCATTCGCCATTTTTCTTAGGCGTTATAAGTACGAGTGAGAGCCAAGGACTTTCACATTTTTCAATAACTTTCCATTTAATCATATTATCAACCTCATTGATAAGGGCCTTTTGTTTCTCAGGCAAAAGTCTATAGCTCATATATATATATATATATATATATATATATATATATATATATATATATATATATATATATATATATATATATATATATAAGTTTGATTATTCAGAGTCAAAGGAAGGTTGAAATATCCGAAAGATTTAGCAGTAGAGACAGTAATAGTGTTAGACTTGAACAATGGGAAACCGAGTTTTAAAATCTCAAGATGTTTGTTATGTTGATTATTGCCTAGAATAGTAACTGAGCTTCCGCTATCTAACAGGCCAGAAAATGTTTTACCATTAATCTGTACTCTTAGATAGGGACGTAAATAATATTTTTCATTGTCAAAAAGAACCGAAGAAGTTCTATAACAGATAAAGAAAAAAAATAATTTTAAGAAAAAAATTTGATTGTTTCTAGCCAATTTTGCCATTCAATGTAGTGAAATTAAGTATTATTGTTCAAGTCATTTCTTAGTTTTTTGAAGTACGATAAGACGAAGTAGTTTGCGAGGGAGAGGTATTGCAATTTGGGCAGTATATGGATTTTACATCTTTAAGTCCGCAGCGGAAACAAATAAGAAATCTAGGCTGGGAGCAACCTCTCAAGGTATGACCATTAGTGCGGCATCGAGGGCAAAATAAATTCGTTCTAAACTGAGAGGGAATGACGTGAGAAGTGAGGTTAACAGTCCTACGAGGGCGACGCATCAAAAGATGGATATTTGTTTGAAAATACCCTCGGAGGAAAGTTCCTTTGGGTGAAACCTGCTTGAGAGTTACCCCTGTAAGAAGAATTAAAAGAGTTTTTAAATTGGGAATGAGACGGATAAGACTTGTTAGTGGGTGCTCTTGCACTAGTCGGTGGCTTATAATTAAACTCTGCAGTAAGAGGGTTATCATCGTTTTAAGGTTCGTTAAAGTTGCGATCGTCATCACTACATAGTATAAAACAAAGTCGCTATCCGCTGTCTGTCTGTCCCTATGTATACTTAGATCTTTAAAGCTACGCAACGGATTTTGATGCGGTTTTTTTTAATAGATAGAGTGATTCTTAAGGAAGGTTTATATGTATAATACATGCATAATATAGTAGAGAAACACTGATAAATTTAGAGGTTTACGTTTTTTTGCGCTTATATTGCAAACGCTGGCTGAACCCTATGAGATAGACCAAAATAATGTACTACAATATTGTCCACCTTAAAAAGTTCAACAAAATAGTCCGCGATGGTATATGTCTATCTCTTAGGGATAACCCACCATAACCATTTTTTATTCCTTTACTAAAAAATGGTTATTTACGAAGTAATTTTAAACAATACAGCATTAATCCTTATCCAATTAAGTACCTTAAATAAATTGTGTATTTATTATAGATTAATATGCTTTTTACAGCATGTAATTTAAGTGAATATTCCCGAAGATATTACAAATTTAAAATGCAGGGACGTAGTTGTTGCGGCGCCGCGGCGGTAGGACCCGCGGCCGGCCGGGGGTCTATAAATATATATAAATAGCGCGTCGATGGCCGCGCTTCGCCCTAAAGCACTTCATGATTTGCAGCGATCGCACGCGTTTATCGGAGCGAGGAAAATATCAATAATTGATAAAAATGTATTATTTAAAAAAAAAAAAAACACTTTTTTTTATTTAAATAGGTACTCTATTTAAATAAAAAAAGTGAATTATTTTTTAAGACAAAACGTGCTTTTTAGCGCGAGTTTTAAAAGTGCTTTTTAGGGCGATACTTACATTAGGTTAGATAGGATTAGCTTAAAACCATATTTCTTGGTATTTCTTCTATTAAGACATTGATTTGAATTTAGAGTTAAGGCAATTTAGTATTAGGGCGAGCATTTTTAATTATTTAAAATTATAGTTAAGTTCATAGAAGAACTGAATAGAATAGGTATATTTTGTTGTTGATTATTGTTGATAATCTTTTGTTTTTAGTCGAACGAATAGTAAGTAAATTTTTGGTATGATTCTGTTAAGTAGGTTTATCGAAAATATTTAATTTAATTTTTGTAAAATTATTTTGTATTTTTGAAACATACATATCAACCCATATGATATCCCACTGCTGGGCACGGGTCTCCCCAGTAGAACCTACTGGAATGTCGATCCTGGGGGTAATTGCCATAATCGCCACGCTTGGCGAGCGGGTTGGCGATCGCAGTAAGGCTTTAAGTACGCAGAGGACGCTGCTGCCCGTCCTCCGGTGTGAAATCCCTTAGTCGCCTTGACGACACCCACGGGAAGAGATGGGGTGGTACTATTCTTAAGCCGGTACCACACGGCCTAAACATAACATTTGAAACATATCCATACTAATATTATACGTGTGAAAGTAACTCTGTCTGTCTGTCTGTTACGCTTTCACGCTCAAACAGCTAAACCGATTTAGATGAAATTTGGTATGGAGATAGTTTGAGACCGGGGAAAGGACATAGGATAGTTTTTATCGCGATAACCTTTATCCACGCGAGCGGAGCCGCGGGCTAAAGCTAGTAATATAAGTTTAAAAAATGCGAAATGATCGTTTTGTAACATATATGTTACAAAACGATCATAAATATTTAAATTATTTAAGTCTTTATTTTGGCTACCTACGGAGGGCACGTAGGTATTTAAAAGGTAGTTCAATTCATCAGCAACTATGAGTTCAATAATTAATCTATACTTAGATATATAGTTTGTTTGTTTGAACGCGACAATCTCAGGAAGTAATAGGGTCAAATTAAAAAAATCTATTACTGTTGGATAGCCTATTTATCGAGGAAGGCTATAACATCACGCTACAGCCAATAGGAGGAGAGCAGCAATTAAAAATGTTCCAAAAACGAGGATAATTGAAGCAGACAAAGTTTACGGGTCTTCGTCTGCTTCAGTCAGCTAGTATGCTATATAGAGTTGTTCGCAGTGACTCCGCTCGCGTATATCTTGATTCGAGTGATAAGAATCCTACGTCCTTCACCTATACTTTAAAACCTATATCATTTTGTAAGTTCTTTGTTTTAGGTGTTTTATCTAAATTTAATTTCAAATAACCATTGGATTGATTTAACGAAATAAAGATATTTGAAATTTAAAATTTAAATCGGGCTAGTAGCCTCAGGGTAAACCTCTACATACAACTTTAACTCTTTAATATTAATAGTATAAGTATGGTTTTAATTCAGCAAGTTATATTTAATTTTAACCACAGATTATTTTAATAGAAATAGATGTATTACCTGGAATGAGGGCAAGAAATAAAGAAAAGAGTCAATTGTTTTATTAATTTTATGGATCAGTCAAACAATTTCATAACACATTTGTGCATATATAAATCATTCAATACTTAATTATACTTTAAAATTGTGGATGAGGTCAAACTAAAACAGTAGGCCAAAATCATATAAGTTAACATTAACGATATATTTTTAATATTATTAAATTATTATTTTATCATGCTATATAGTCATCAAAGTGTTTAATTACCAATTACTTCATCAATAAATATTATATTAATAACGTCTTAGTTAATGAAAATAGTCAGTTTCATTAAATTAAGTATCAAAATTTGAATTAATGAATTACCTCAGATGCTAGCTTATATTTATTACAGTAAAATAACCAATAAGTTTAATTTAGATTACAATTTAAAATAATTACAAACGTTTAATTTCAATACAATCCATTGGCTCTACCGTCAATATATATTAACTGTGCTGGCCCCACAGCACTCATCTACCCCCACATATTAACAATAATTTGTCCTCACATTCACATTTCTGGCTTCACATTTCTGAGCTTGTATCTAGTATTATTTACACGCCATAAGTTCTGACGAATGTGTGCACTTGATTTAAAAAAATCGTCTGAAAATTTAGCGTGTGACAAATCAAAACCTCTGTACTCGCGAGCGAAACGCACTATTGCTTCTTCTAGTTCCTGTCCTAATTTTTGTAGCGGAATAATGCACACATTTCTTACAGCCTGCATGCCGCAGTCAAATAGTCTAGCGAACGTCGACGTCTTGGTAAATGGCTGCACTTCGTATGTGCTGACCATTTGCGTTACGTGATCCGACGTTAAGACAGTCCTACCAGCATCCCACTATATCCAACGTCAAACTGTAGCTCTCTGAAAAAAAAATACGAAGTTAAAATAAATGTATAAAAGATCTTCGATACCCACTCATTAAAAGTTTAAATGAATAGAACAATAAGTCAAGCACATTTTTAAAAATGTGTTATTTTATTATAACTAATATTATTTCTTTACAAATCAACAGACAATGAACGAGTTGTCCCTGATAAATTAGTTAATAGTTCTTAAACAGTTGAAATATGATTGAAAAAGAATAAGCGTTAATATGAGAAGCTACCCTTTGCGAATACAAATTTGCATGCAAACTATTTTCAATTCTATTTTATTGATTTGAAAAGTTGATAATTGCCAAATGCGTTTCCATTTTTAGGACATTTACTGTGCGTAGGTATCATAAACCTATTTTTTCGGCAAACATATTTATCAACATAGGCATCTGGAATTACGGAACCGTGGGAAAGCAAAAACTTATTGCATGCAAACTATTTTCAGTTCTTGTGTAACGATTTAAAGACGATAATTGATTAAAGGATTCCCAGTTTTACAACTTTTACTATAGGAATCATAAATCTATTGTTTTATCAACACAATAGACGCTTTATGATTCCTAAAATTTACTAAAGCGTGGGAAAAAAAACAATTTATTTTGTCAATACTTCAAAAAATTTAACATAATTTATTTTGTTTAAACATAAATATTTTCAAAAGAGTTATGAATAACATCTTTAATGTGAGAAAAATAAAAACGAAACACTATGATTTAATAAGGGTGGATTTAAGTATGAATCATAGAAAAAAAATATAAGTGATAAAAGCACGAAATTCCTACTCTTTACATATCAGTAGAGACAGCCTTTTACATATGGCCACTCGTTCTGCAAAATAGTTTTTGTTCCGTTTCGTTATTATCAGATTAATTGAACGAGTGAAAGTCTAGTTCCAAGAAGTTTACCTTTAAAAATATACGAATTACCAAGTGACTCAGAACACCACGTTTAAAGTAAACTAAATGTAAATATTAATGGACATCAAAAAATGTAAATGAAAAAAAGATTTATGAAAAAGACATTAACGGTTTATGATTTTTTATTAAATCATTTATAATATTATTTATTTGTTGAATACATGATTAATCAAAAAATAAATAATATTATAAATGAGTAGTAGTTCTATACCTATGTATGATAATAATAATATATATAATGAACACTCATATACGTATATACATTAAATAAAATTACTTATTTTCTTATAATTTCGGTAGTCAATTAGTAGAATGATTTATCGACAATCAGCGTCATATTTGAATATATTTACCTACATAAAATTTCAATAAATTATGCACTTAAATGTTTCTCACCCATTGCACCGTCTATTAACAAAAACCATTTAATAGTTATTGTTTTTTTTTAGTTATATACGAAATAAATACATTTCGTAAAATTCAAATAATAAGTTGATATAAAATATTAGGAATAAATAACTGCGAATGATGAAACAACTAATCCTAATGTCAGCCATCATCATTGAGAAAATTATTATATTATAACAACGAAACAAACCTTAGCTATGAAATTAACCATCGTCTTCAGAAATATCGATTATATTATTAGTTGGTCTCTCCCAATTACTTTTTAACCAATAGCCAATTCTATTGTTAAACATAATTTATAATTACTGTAATAAAATATAATTTGAATATGACTTACCGTAACATTATTTGTAAAGGTTTGAATCCTTGGCCATGAAGATCCAAAATTTGATTCACGGTTTAAATTTCGGTTAATTGTGAAGACTCGCAGAGGTCAGCAAGAAAGCACCCAACAGTCCAATAAAACACAGCCACCATAGGTAAACAGATGTAGAAGAAACGGTTCACTAATTCACACCACTAATCAACGAGAGTTCAAAGGGTCAACGAAGTGGCAAGATATCGGAATCCGTAAACATAACAAGTCGTGAGCAAAATACAGTAAACATGCGCGCGTCATCATACAAGGAAGTGCAAATTGCAACTAAGATAACTAAAATGTTTTATGTTCCCGTTCCCACACCTTAGCCCCGTCCTAATTGGTTGAAAGTAAAATGTGGGAGTGGTTTTTGCGTTTGTGTGTGTGAGCGAACCGTTGTGAACCGTTCATAGCAAAATATTTTCGGGTGGTCGAGCATCAAGTGGGCCGATACAGGGTTAATATTAGCCCAAAATGCAGATAACGATGAATAACAAATACATTTCGTACTGATTAAATGTTGATAGTTGAGTCTCCGCTTGTGCTGCGGCTTCGCTATTGCCATTATGTACTTAAAATTTAGGCACAGTACCTTGAGTAATTATAATTTCCTTATATTCCTTATATTAGAGTCCGCGCTAAATATAGGTTTTGTAGGCTGGGCTGTAAGCTAACTCGACGCTGTATTTTTTTCGGAATACACAAACCTATAACAAATGACAACAAGCTCGAAGTTAAGTAGTTCTGCGCCCTCCCGTCCAGCTTTGAGCCTTCTGGAGCCCTAGTTTGCCATAGTGAAACACCCAATTGTTTTTTCGTTTTGGCCAAAAAGAGCTACCATGCGATAGTACATATCGCGTTTTTATTTTATAGTGATAGTTCAGTAGGACTTATAAATGCAAGAATTACAACAAAGCTGATAATCCCATCGCCGTGATTAGAAGAAATTTCTATCTGTGATATTTTGAGTGGGCACTGAGGAGTGAGGACGATGAAACTAATGGAACACTTGGTCCCCAAGTAGCAAAAGCTTCTATAACTGAGGCGTTTTAGCACCAAACAGTAATAGGCCTATAATGGTAACCATTGTGGCTGCTTGTACTAAAAAGGTTTTCAACAGACCGGTTTGGTTCTATAAGATTAAAAATCATTTAAGTCCTATAAATTAGCTCTTAAAACGCTTACAGGATCATTTAAAAGAATATTTAAAGTGTTGTTCTATAATGGGTATAAAATATGCGATTATAGTACTATTTAATACTGTAGACAACCGTATTGACACTATATATAACAGATATATAAAATATCTATTTGGCACTAATAATGCGTCAAAATTAACTTTATAGTACTAGTATTGTAGCAGTGTCGAAAACTCTATAACAAGACAAATTTGCACTATAAAAGTACCTTGCACAACCATTACGTAACGGTTTAGCGTTTTAAACGCTCCCTAAACATGGCTCCATAGCCATGTACTATAGAAGAATTTTCATGGCTTTTACAGAACTAGCCCCATGGCTAGTTCTGTAAAAGCCATAAAAAATCTTCTATAGTACTAATTAGTACCAAAGTGACTCCAGGTGCATTTTCTAAATCTATACTTACTAATATTATAAGGCGGAAGAGTTTGTTTGTTTAAACGCGCTAATCTCAGGAACTACTGGTCCGATTTGCAAAATTATTTTTTTGTTGGATAGCCCATTTATTGAGGAAGGCTATAGGCTATATAACATCGCGCTACGACCAATAGGAGCAGAGTAGCGACGAGAAATGTTGCAAAAACGGGGAAAATTTGCGCATACGAAGTTGCGCGGGACAGTTAGTAACTTATATTTTAATAGCCCTTTAAGTGAGTTTGTGTTACTGCTACAAGATTGTATAAAGGCACTAAAATCTAAAATAAATGGACTAATTGGATCTATACTAGCTTTTCAGTATCATTTATGTGACAAGTACTTTATATCTATAAGTATATATTGTAAATTCTGGCCAAGCGGTTTCAGAAAATATGACACATGGTTCTGCACAAAATATTTGTTTTGTACCTCAACAGGGATGTATCAATAACGTTTTTTTTTTCTCAAGCCTTACTGGCTAAAGAAAAAGAAACGTTATTGATTATTAACAAGATATTTTAATAATCAATATTTATTGTAAACGTTATTAATTAATAACAAGATCTATGATGGCAAGATCAGTTTTAATTTATTTTCTTATAATTAATAGGAGCATCTATTGTCAACATCTCAGTACTTATCTATGTAATATTTAAAAAAAAAGGTCGATATGTAGAAGTAATCTACTTCTTAACAAACATAAAAAATATAAAAGTAATAAAAACGCATGAGTTGAGAAACAGATTGCTTGCAGCTGACGCGGAAACAATCCATGTCCATAAGATACACCATGACTGAATTTATTAATGGCAGGTAAGGAACTGAAACAAACAATGAACAATTTTGACTACTTACACTATTTTTATATTTGGACAACGAAACCCTAATCGGTGTTAGATGAAAAAATGGCTGCTCTTTTTTGTCATGGTAGCACATTAGCAGCACGACTGGAGCCAATGTGTTCTATAGCAGCCATTGTCGGGTAAAGTTCTTATTTTATTAATTAAATATTAATTAAAATATAAAAGTTATGAGGGTAGCATTGTCAAATTTGAAATCAGTATACTGACTTTAGCGACAAAATTATTTTCGCAAGTGCAAGTTTCCGAAGATTTATGGTCCATGAATGTATTGTAGTATCTGTTACGTTTATTAACAATGGCTACAGTGACATAAACTTACCGGTATTTGTTTTCTTGAAGAATACTCACGATACATACACCTAATACGCACGAATAAACTGGCAAACAAGCGTGATAAAAAAGATCATTGGAATCGTTTACGGTGTAAAACAACACTTTAAACATGATTGGGTTACTTTTATAGAGCAAATTTATGTCAAAAACGTTGCAAATACCGCTAATTTAGTACTAAAAAGCGTTTCTTATCACTTTAACATTTCAACTACAGAGCTGATTTATCACCGTGACAGCCTTCATGTAATGTATATCGAATAAATCAGTGATAAAACTAGGGCCTATTCGGGGTTCTGTAAACATTTACAGCACTAATATAGTGCTAATCATGAATACTAATTAGCACGTTCTAAAACGTGCTCAGGTCTTTCAAAAAATCGAAATGAAGGAGAGTACTCATGTTTTTATAATTATGCATTGCATATGGATTAAAGTCACTTATTTTTATGAAAAAAAAGCAACACTTATTCTACCTATAGTGGTGTGTAGATATATTTTTACATATTAATGTAGATTTAGCGGCGCTCGTACGCCAAAACTATTGAGTATTTACGGAAGTCTTAATAAGGATGAGGGCTCCTTGGATCACATTTTCTTCAACTGTCCTCAAAATAGTCAATCGTTCGACCTGTATCAGCACATTACTAAATTGAAAATCCCTCTTCCTATCAATTTCTCTTCACTCCTAACTCACTCTTCTCCCCAACTTTTTAATACACTGATCACTTTTATCCGGCAAAATTCTATTAAACTGTGACGTATATTTATTCTTTGAATGTTGGTGTTGTTTATGGTATATGTCTAACCCTGATCTTCCATTATTTTTTATTTTTTTATTTTTATTATACATATAATATATTTTTTGTTTGTTCCAGATAACTAACCACGCAATCAGTTCAACGTTAAAGTTTAATCCAAAATTACGAGTTCCTCCATCGCACATCTGACATTGGCAGAATTGTCGACATCGGCAGAGTTGCCATAAAAAAAAAACTATTGAGTATATAAAAAGTATATAGTATGTAGTGTGTACTGGCTGTAGGAGACCAAACCAAATCAGTAATTCAATGAGTTCTTAGATGGAACCTAGATTAGCTATTCCGTGCAGTCGTAAAAACTTTATTTATCACAAGCAGCGCTTCGCCTTCGCACGGGTAAGACATGGACCTCACTTATTTTCATCATTAATCCTTGTGTGATGAGCACGATGGTTTATTCTGTGTCTGGGTGTTATTTATCTATGATATGTATGTATTTAGAAATATATAAGTATGTTTATCAGTTGTCTGGTTGCCATAGTACAAGCTCTGCTTAGTTTGGGATCAGATAGCGTTGTGTGAGTTGTCCCAAGATATTATTATTATTATAATATTATTATTATTAGATGAAGCTCCCTGATTACAAACAATTTGCAAAATTCTACGTTTCATTTATCTATATATTTAGGGAACTAATATTATTAAAAGGCTAAACCTATAAAAGGCAGCGAGCGCGGCCATCTTTTTTTAGTCGTTCGTTAGCTCTCGTGGAGGACGGTAGTGTTTGACGTGACTTGTGAGTGTTATTTTTGGTAAAGGTGTGATTATGTTTGTAAGTACATAGATGTATTTTGTTTATTTAAGTGATTGGTGTTTTGTTTAGTATTTTTAATAATTTATTTGATTAATTGATTCCATTTTTACTGTAATAAATCATAATTATAGTAGGGCGTAAGAGTGTTGTTTTTTTTAAATTATTTCCACTGTAGAATCCTAAATTCAGAAGTGGGATGTCTACCCACATAGCCCACTACTTTTCGTTTTATTTTTCATTCGTTGTTGACTGCTTGAATAAAACACCAAACACCCGTTATTTTTCAAATGTAAATCTTTTGCCCGTTATTTTTGTTTGTGTGTAAATATGGCTGATAGACAGCAAAGATCTCTTAACAAGTCGCGTCAACACGAAAGGGACCGTCGATCTCGCGACTGGTCTCGTTCTTGGAGTAGGCCTCGCTCTAGAAATAGGTCTCGTTCTCCGTATAGATCTAGATCGAGAAGTAGGTCGCGATCGGATCGCTACCCTCGTAATCGAAACTCTGTAATGCACCATACGTTACAATCGATTTTGTCTCGTTTAAATACACTCGAAACCGAACGTTCCGCGTTACATAGCGCGTCTGATGGCCAGCTAGTTCAAAATAGTGCGTCATTAAGGTCAAATACACCTCCCATGGCCACTTCAGAGAGACAACAGGCCCTTCAGGCTAAAGAATCAATGTCTGAAATTCCGTTATCAAGTTGCACCCACACGTCAAATATACCCGCGTTTGACAACACAGAAGTTGAAAGTCAAAGCAATAATGCGCGCGATCATGACGAACATTTAATGACAGCGTCTGCGCGAATGCTAGCCGAAGCCATTAGGTCAGTAAATTCGGAAAGAAGTCAAAGGTATTTCGTGTCTAACTTCGACCCCGCTATTCACGACATAGACGTGTGGTGCGAAGAGGTTGAAAGGGCTAGGTCTTCCAATAATTGGGGTGATTCGGAATGCCTATCACGCGTATCAATATGTCTTAAGGGCGATGCACGAAGTTGGTTAAACGAATGGGTGACTAATGACCGAACGTGGACCAATTTCATTAAGGAATTTAAACCCTTGTGTCCACGGAAGCTAGATTACGCGAACATCACGACGCGATGCGTGAAACATCCGATAAGTAGGTATAGTACTTACGCCGAATATGCGCGGAGGACGTTGTTACGCGTTAAAATAGTTAAAGGACTGAGTGACGAACTGAGTACTCTGATAGTTATTCGCGGCATCACAGATCCCCAAGTTAAAGCCTCTGCAGCTAATGCCAACCTACAGGCTAACGACTTAGTTTCTTTTCTATCAGTTTACGCCAAGCCTACCCGCACCAAAACAGATCGTCAACATTCTATTTCTAAGCCAAGCTCTAGTAGGCCTTCTAATACGAAGTGTTTTAACTGCGGACGTCAGGGACATAAATCCAGGTACTGTACCATGAGGCCCAAAACAGATCAAACTTCAAATCAGACTAACAGTAGCGCCAATAAGTTAATTTGCAATTTTTGTAAGAAACCGGGACATAGTGAAGACGTCTGTTTCGCTAAGGATAGGTCAGGCTCTCGTAATAAGCGAAACATAAACTTATGTAATCCACCTGTAGTCGATTCTTGGCGAAGTAACGATCTTAAAACTGCAATAGTGCAGGGTATCCCCGTCGATGTTCTTATTGATAGTGGCGCATTGAACATCTCATTAGTTTCCTCTGATGTGTTGAAATACTTCACATGTGAACGTAAACCTAGGTCTTGTATTTTAAAGGGAATCAGTGACGCGGTTGTCCAGGCGGACTCTTATGTTACATTGACGATCGAGTTCGACGAAATATCCATTGAAGCCGATTTTGTCGTGGTACCTCATCTGAAAACCCCCTTTATTATAGGGACCGACATTCTCAACCGTGACGGTATCACGTACATCCGCACCAAGGATAGACAGTATCTGACCCGAGCCATTGACAAGGTTGTCCATGCTGCATCCCTTGATGAGAGTCGTTAGTCAGGGTCAGGTAAGGCCGAGTCCCCGTAAAATTCAAGCTCTAGTAGACGCACCGGCCCCCCGGAATATCAAACAAAAGACGACGCAGACTTCAGCCCTGAAGCTTCTGGTGGGCGCAGACACTACGTCTGTCATCTGTACGCTGATCCGTGACGTCGCAAAAGTACGGCGAGAGTCGAGCAGAAGTAGAGCTTCCCAACTGCTGACACCGACAGCGACGGGCACCACGCACGTTTAGTGTCGGCGACATGGCCTTCGTAATTAAATATTCTCAGTCCACAGGAAAACTAGACCCCGGCATGCGCGGTCCCTATCGTGTGATTAAAGTGCTACCCAGCGGCCGTTACCAGTTAAACTTATCAGTGGCTCTTATGGCAAAACCACGCAGGCAGCCGCTGAGTACTTGACACCCTGGAACGGAGAGTGGTGTCCAGAGTCATGTGCAGCCTTCTTTGACGGTGAGACTAGAGTTACGTTATACGTGCCGATTTGGTGAGTTACTATACTGTTAAACATTTATTTGTCTCATTCTCATAACCCTAATCCCTTTTAGTTATTTACTAAATTCACAAAATAAATGATTACATGAATACAATAGTAGATTAGCTTCTTGATCGGCGCATATATCCAATGCTCGAATATACGTGTTGGACGTGCGATTCAGTGATGCCTCCGTCCACACACGTAATGGACGTGCGATTCAGTGATGCCTCCGTCCACACATGTAAAGGACGTGCGATTCAGTGATGCCTCCGTCCACACATGTAAAGGACGTGCGATTCAGTGATGCCTCCGTCCACACATGTAAAGGACGTGCGATTCAGTGATGCCTCCGTCCACACATGTAAAGGACGTGCGATTCAGTGATGCCTCCGTCCACACATGTAAAGGACGTGCGATTCAGTGATGCCTCCGTCCGCGTAGACATACCTATAATGAGAGGTTATGGTCTATGGAGTGTTGACGTGCGATTCAGAGATGCCTCCGTCAACCCCAGTCAGTGGGGACGCCTACTGGCTGGTCTGTTCACAGATGCAGTGCTACATCACCAGAAGCTCGCTACGCCGGTTACGAAAACTATGGGATCCGATGAGAGCTCTCATTAAATGAAATGCCTATTTTTATAGATCGCATGAGTTTTGCATGTGTATTTATTATGCCAGCAGTCTCTTAAATGCAGTAATATTTCAGATGACGAAGCATGTGCCGTCATCGCAGGACCATCATCCATGCTTGACCGAGCCGAACCTGAGGCAACTGTCTCCACCGACGCAGACGAGCATCCAGTACGCGCCGAGGACGACGCATCGTCAGGATAGGCCGATTTAGGGAACTAATATTATTAAAAGGCTAAACCTATAAAAGGCAGCGAGCGCGGCCATCTTTTTTTAGTCGTTCGTTAGTTCTCGTGGAGGACGGTAGTGTTTGACGTGACTTGTGAGTGTTATTTTTGGTAAAGGTGTGATTATGTTTGTAAGTACATAGATGTATTTTGTTTATTTAAGTGATTGGTGTTTTGTTTAGTATTTTTAATAATTTATTTGATTAATTGATTCCATTTTTACTGTAATAAATCATAATTATAGTAGGGCGTAAGAGTGTTGTTTTTTTTAAATTATTTCCACTGTAGAATCCTAAATATATATATAATATATGATTACCTATATTATATTATTATATCATATTATTATATTATTTTATATTAACACATTATTAAATTAAATTATATTAAATTAAACAATCCATACTAATAGCTATTTAAAACACTAAGTAGGTATATGTGTGGAGGCAAACGTTTCCAATAAAAAAATATTTGTCTTATTTTTAAACACTCTTTTAGTAACTAAATACTTTTGGCACCAAATAGTGCATATTCATTTCACCATAATACATTATGGTAGGAGCATTTACTTACAACAAAGGTAAAAATTATATGTGCTTAAATATTGGCCAAAATACTTGTGTAACGAATGATTATATATAAAATATTAATTCTGATATCAAAAGGAAGAAAAGAATGGCCTTTATTCGTCACGCAGAATCTTTACTAACAACAGTCAAATCATGCTCTTTATCAATGTTACAATTAAAACAAAGTGACAACAAAATTCACCCAAGCATATTAAAGTAACAAGGAGCAAACAACTAGATCCATTTTACTTTATCTTTTAAATATTCATCCACTGTATAATAACCTCTACGTATAAGATGATTTTTGACTACATTTTTGAACTTAATCACTGATAGACTCATAATAGCTGGTATCTTGTTATATACTCTAACAGAAAGACCCATAAATGAATTATGAGTTTTATGTAGCCTATGATATTGACCTACTAATTTGTTGACAGTTGCATCTCAGTATATATTTGGAAACATTATGTTTAACATTAACAACAATAATAACAACATTAATAACATTATGTTTAACAAACATAATGTTTGCAAATATATACTGAGATGCAACTGTCATAACATCTATCTCTTTAAACTTTTCTCTAAGGGAAATTCGTGCACCTAGTTTGTAAATCGCACGCACTGCACGTTTTTGAAGAATAAAAATTGTTTGAATATCAGCCGCCTTGCCCCAAAGCAGTATGCCATACGGCATGACGCTGTGGAAATAACCGAAATAAACTAGCCTTGCTGTTTCCACATCGGTAAGCTGTCTGAATTTGCTGACAGCATATGCTGTAGAACTGATTTTCCCTGCGAGATATGATATTTGGGCGCCCCACTGTAACTTACTATCTAAAGTAATTCCCAAAAAAACCGTTGAATCAACAAAATGAATAACTTCATTGTTTAAAACGAGATCTGGACTGATATTTCCCACATTTGGTGAACTAAATTTAATACATTTGGTTTTTTAGAATTTAAAAGCAAGTTATTTGATGTAAACCAGTCAAAAACCAATGCGAGGGACCTGTTTACCTCGTCAGAGTAATCATTTTTACGATTGGTTTTGAATACAAGAGAAGTGTCTTGTTACTGGTAAAAAAGGGCAAATCGTTTATATACACCAAAAATAGAAAAGGACCCAGAATTGATCCTTGTGGCACGCCCATACTCGCTGTTGATCCGGACGACCTTATTCCGTTAATGTCTACATACTGCATTCGCTCACTAAGATAAGAAGCAACAAGATTAAGCGCTGTATCCGTAATGCCTAAGTTTCAGCAGAACTGTACTATGCACCACACAATCAAATGCTTTTGAGAGGTCGCAGAAAACACCAATGGTGTCCTGCAAGTTTTCCCAGGCACTATATATGTGTTTTAGTAGTTTAGAGCCTGCATCTACTGTCGAACGACCCTTTGTGAATCCATATTGTTCGCTATGAATGTGTTTCTAACTGCATAAGTCTGCTGTCTTTTTGCAATTAATTGACTTAAATATTTTTATTATGTCATGGGGATTTATAAAATTGAAACTAAATAGTACACTCTTTCACACTGCTTCTTACAAGTGATTATGCTTTAGCCGGACATGAATTTAAGAAAAAATATTAAATTATTGCGCTAGATCTAAATTGTTTGTTACAATTTTTTTACCAACACATAATTCAAAATTATGATCGCGTGGCTTGGCCCGCCCAGCATAAGGTTTCTGAAGTTATTAGTAGACAAAACACAAAAAACCAATGTAATAATAACTATGAACAACTTTTTACGGAATGTAAAATGCTACCAGTCCATGAGAAGATGTTGTTATTGATAGCAATTGAGCAGTTCGCTAGCGATGAGTTTAAAATAAAAAAGCGCCCGAGGAGGCAATTCCAATGAGTACAGTCCGCCTTAACAAATTTAATACAAATGTTTCTGTTCGTATTGCTAATATAGATTTTAGTCAGGATGATCCGAACTACCTTTACGCGTCTTTGTTTAACATTATTAAATATGAATTTAATAATATTTTCACAACTAAGACTTTTTATAAAAATCAAAAAATTAGTTTTTGTGATTGGGCAACAACTGGCATACAAATAAGTAGAGCGAAGTTGTATAAATTGTATGTTATGAAGCAATATAATTTTGACCCTAAGTTTGTTCAATATGTTAAAAAATATTTCAAAATATTTAAAAAGACTTGTGCTGCTGCCAAGTCTTTACATTTAAGTACATTTACAATGACTATTTATAAATAACATAATATATATTTTTTACAACTAACTAATTATTTACATATATTTACAAACTAACAAAACCAAGTAAAATAAAAAAAGGCAAGACCCGTTTACGCATCGAAATATTCTTCTCCATCGATGTCGACTGGTAACGTACCCAGAAGGCTGGCAGCATTGCCACGTTGAATAGCAATGCTTATTCTTTGTGCAAAGAAAAACCCAGCCCTCGGGTCACGTGAAGAACTGATAAGCCGATTAGAAATTTCCTTAAAAAGAAGTCGGGCACTTGGACCCCACGGACCCAGCGTCTCGACCCCAAACGGCTCAAATATATAATCTTCAATTAGATTTACATATTTGCGACGTTTGAGAGTCTCCGCTGATGCAGCAGCTGCGCAGGCACAGTCTGAAGTGCTTGAAAGATGGGAGGGCGCAAGGGTATCGACACAAGTTGCGTCCCATACTAATGGCCTCCCCATCCTCCATGGCAGCAATGTCATACCATCCGGTCTCTTGCCATCGTCGCGCGCCAAACCATTTGGTTCAAGCATGGCTGGAACGTCGGCGGTGACAAGAGCCCGACGGATTATATCGTTCAGACTGGCATGCCGAGATATACGGCCTGAGCTCCTACTACACGATAGGCCGTGGTGTCCAAGGCCGGTGACCAGTTCTCCACAGTGGCATCGATGTGGAGAAACACACGAAGCGCCTAAACGTAGGCACGCAGCAATCCGAAATGTCGTATCATCCAACATAGTGCCTATATTGGGCGATGGAAGTGCCTGTAACCAAAGACCCGATTCCCATTCCCATTCCATTTAAGTAGAAATATTAAACAAGCAGAGAATACAATTAAAGCCACTTGGAACATAATCAATGCTGAAGCTGGGCGGGCCAAGCGATCATAATTTTGAATTATGTGTTGGTAATAAAATTGTAACAAACAATTTAAATCTAGCGCAAACATTTAATAATTTCTTTGCTGAAATACCTATAAATACATTTAGCTCCTTAAATTCATGTCCGGCTAAAGCCCAATCACTTGTAAGAAGCAGTGTGAAAGAGTGTACTGTACCATTTAGTTTCAATTTTATAAACCCCCATGACATAATAAAAATATTTAGGTCAATTAATTGCAAAAAGACAGCAGACTTATGGGGTATTTCTGTTAAATTAATTAATTGCATTATATTTAAAATAGCACCACATTTAGCTACAATATTTAATCGATGTGTTGATACCGGGGTGTTTCCTGATTTAATGAAATACAGTAAAGTAATCCCTTTGTTCAAAGCCGGTTCAAAAAGCGAGCTATTAGTAAAATCTTTGAAAAGGCCATACTAATGCTAATACTAATACAATTACACAATACACTAAATATAGTTGACCTAAATAAAAACGAACTGAAACTTAAAGTTACCGACTGGCTATTAGTTATATTTCGGGACTTAATCGCGTGAATTATTTAAAGGTACGAACCTTTTATTTACCCGATGTTTCGATCGAATTGCACCGATCGTGGTCACGGGTCGACTGATGGCAGCTTAGCGATGTCTCCGTGAGGCGCGGGGTTTTTCAACTACCCTCGCCTGGTCTTGATAATTTTGATTATTTTGTACTGTCGGTACTTCTACACACTACACTTACAACGTCTTTACACTGAGGCGCGGTGTCTTTACGGCTACGATTACATTTGTTGATAACAGGGTTCCAAGATGGTGAGAGCCGGTATCCATCTTCTCGGTTGAAGTTCTTATACTTCTTGATCTCAACCGCCTCGCGTACTATCCTGGAATAATAGTGGCGATCGGTGGAAAGTACCTGTGGCTTATGTTTAATGAATGTGATGTGGCTGTATTTTAATAAATAAATAAATAAAAGATTTACCTACTATTATCTATAATTTCTTGTCATTCAAATACCCAATAAAGTACCCGTACGTAAGTGGATTCCGATAACATTATCTTTTGTAAAATATGAAAACAAGTTATATGAGTTGAGTTCAAAACCTCAATAGATCAATAGATATAAACACAATGAGTCATTCCAGTACACGTTTTTTTTAAATACCTAATTCAAGTTATAATAATAAAAAAAACCCTCCGGGCTAGTCGTTATCTCCTCATATGAGATTAACACAATATCCTGAGGGCATGGTGTCAGCTTAAAATATTCTTATGACACCAATAAAAATGTCTCGTTAAGGTGAAAGAAGATCACACAGACCACAGGGCGGCTTTGTGGCGAGTTAAATAAACGTGGCGATACTGCGTTCCCGATGACTCAGAGGTTGGTCCGGGCCTCGTCTCCCGCTTTTCTTCACTGGCCGGAGTGGAGCACCAAGAACGCCAGCGGGACTCTTAACTCTGTCTTGGCTTAACCGGCCGGCCAAAATGATTGATGATTAAGAAGTAGCGAATTTATTCTTAATAACATTTAATCTAACGACAATCCTAGTAAGTGCTTGATTACGGGAACCATCACAGCCCATAAGTAACCCATCACGGCGTCGCAGCCTAGGCGACTCTAACGGGACTTGCTACGATGTTTACGCGAGCTATCAAATCCTTTGTTTGACCGCGAATAAAAGCCCGGCATAGTAAAATCAAAGGTACTCACAGTTTAGCGACAAACGCACTGCATGGCGGTGTGTACACATAATACAACACACAAATACTTGCGTAATATTTGAACAAAATAACGCTTAAAATTTAAACCTCAAATATTTCAACAAAAGAGTTGAAATTCAAAATTTGAAGCACAAAATATTTCAACAAAATTATTGTTAAAATTCAAAATTAGAACAACAAATCTGATTTTAACTAATTCCTATATACCTATGGCTTAATGTTATTGGCCAATAAGCTCAGACATAGGATAGTATTTATTTTAGCTGCCGCGGTTTCCTCTCAAATATTATTCACGGCAGCTCATACAGTTAGTAGCCATGGCGCAAAAATAACTTGTATTGATATTCCCCAGTCTACCCTACTCATGATCATTAGTAACGGATAGAGATCATAACTCCACAGTAACATATAGATAATATTACCGTGATATCACTCAGACAGTGAATAATTATATAAGGATAGGCAAATCATGTTCCCTCACAGTCTGAAATAGTGAACCACTTATCACAATGAAGAGTTACGTTTTATGTTTTTTCTTTACATTGTGCCATTTTTCCAATTTGACAAGTAAGTGCCTAGCATTTTGTGCTTTGTATTTTTCGGATTTTCTGTTTTTAGAAATGAAGTTTCAAATGCAAATGCACTCATTTTAATAAATGACAATACGAAACCTGGCCGGGAAATCACGATCATTGTAGTATTCAAATAAATCCTTTATTTTTTTTGTCCACATTCGTTTTAGGTTTTAGTCTTCATCACTATTACTTTATTCAATCAAATTGTTTAGACGTTGCATTTTAATATTTTGGAAAAAAATATTCCTTGCGTCCGTAGAGGTAAAAAATGACAGTTTGAGACGCCATAATAATATTCTAAGAATAGCTCTTTATTCCGTGAGAAACGGTGGTATAACAACTATTCCCGAATAGGGCCACTATTCTTAGTGTTGTGCATTGTAGAATTGGTTGAACGTGAAATTGATTTACTCTAGAATAAGTGGCTACTTATTCTGGGAATAAACTTTATTTGCGTTTGGTCTAACCGACCCTTAAAGCGTTACCTCTTATTACATAGCGACCTAGTTTAAAAAGAAGCCTTGCTTTATGTGGACTGGTCAATAGTTATAGAATTAATTTCAGGTGCACAATCGATGTCCATGCTATGCTTTTGTAATCATATTCCAGGCGGCCTTACATTTATTCTTAGAATGAAGTAACTATATAACGCGTGTTGTCAATTTTCTGAGCGTCTAATATGCGTCACTTCAAGATACTTTGTATGCATTTACATGATAGTTTTTATTAGAATGAATTAATATGTATTTACGGTTAAGCTTCGTTTTTTCAAGCAACATTTTTTTTATTCCCCTTGTGATCCATTTATTTTTTACAGGTTTATTTGTAAATTTAATTTTCAAAAATGCAACGATTATAAAAGACAGTCAATGTGTCATGGAAATGATTGAAATCTACATCAGTTTGCACTGTCTCACCAACACGAAAATTATTAATTGATATTTCTGAAAAAGCAAGATATACATGATATAATTTTTTTTCTATATTTTCTTGACTTAAGTCTCTTCTTTTATCACATATCTATTTATGAGTCGAAACATAGAGATTGACCAGTCTCGTGATCGGACAATGCAAGATTATGTATCGTTTATTATATTATATTTGTAATATTATTGAAGATGAGCGTCGGGAATATCGATAACTATAATATCTATATAAGATAATTTTCGTGTTGGTTATTAATATGACTATAAATGATATAATGATTTTGCAAAATATATTCTAATTCTATGTAGTTCTTGTTTGCCTTTGTCGTGTCAATGTTCCAATCTCCACATAATAAATGATATTATTTGTATTTCGTTTTGTTAGTTTTCTTATAACATATCTATGTTTTCTAGAAATAGATTTAAGTTTAAATTTGGTGTACCATAAAAACGAATCACGAAGACTCTAAGCGTAATAATTTCTATAGCACAGTACTTAAAAAGAAATAACAACGGCTCGGGTAAATTGTGGATAGGTTTTCACTTAAAGTCTTTTACCATTATGCATATTCCACTTTTGCGTTGGTGAGATTTTGAGAAATGCGAGTTCAGCTTAAAGTTATTTAGAATCAAATTACGTTTTGATCCTTTCCGTATAAAAGTTTCACAAAAAAATAGAATATTAATGACTGTACCATTTGTATTTAGCACTTACACTAATTCAGATAAGTTACAATAGGCTTATGTCAACTGCTCAAATCCTTTTACAAAATATTGCTTGCCCGATGCAGGATGCAATTGTTTCCGTATAAAAGTTTCACAAAAAAATAGAATATTAATGACTGTACCATTTGTATTTAGCACTTACAAAATTAATTCTAACAAGTCTATTTTATTTAAGATACCGGCAATGTTTTGACGAAATATGGTACATTTACGTTCAGTTTCGAAAATAAAATTATTTTTACAATTTCTGGCTGACAACGTTTACTATTTTTTTTTTTTTGTATATCATAATAACATGAAATAGTCCCTTTCTTCTTTACAATTGAAGCTGTATACGCCTTGGCGATTAAACTACTAGCACTTATTACTATCGTCGACTGAGCGTATCTCAACATTAGGGCTGTGTCCATCATTTTTAGGGTTCCGGAGCTAAAATGACAAAATCGGGTATTTTTTTACCAAATATCAACGTGGGGCACATCATTCGACAGGTATTAAAAAAATAAGATGAAGCTTAACCTTAAATACAGATTAATTCATTCTAATAAAAACTATCATGTAAATGCTTACAAAGTATCTTGAAGTGACGCATATTAGACGCTCAGAAAATTGACAACACGCGTTATATAGTTACTTCATTCTAAGAATAAATGTAAGGCCGCCTGGAATATGATTACAAAAGCATAGCATGGACATCGATTGTGCACCTGAAATTAATCCTATAACTATTGACTAGTCCACATAAAGCAAGGCTTCTTTTTAAACTAGGTCGCTATGTAATAAGAGGTAACGCTTTAAGGGTCGGTTAGACCAAACGCGAATAAAGTTTATTCCCAGAATAAGTAGCATATGGGTTGCACCCCGTGCGGAAGTTGGTGGTGTCACCCCAGCTAAAGTTAAAAGTAAACAAGTTTACGTCGTTGACAACAATGACAATGAGTATTTTGTAATTAATTTAAGTGCAATAGTTATATTTTATAATAATATCTTGGGACAACTCACACAACGTCATCTGATTCCAAACTAAGCAGAGCTTGTATTATGGTAACCAGATAACTAATACACATACTTATATATTTCTAAATACATATATTATAGATAAATTACACCCAGACACAGGATAAACCATCGTGCTCATCACACAAAGTTTTATCCTGGGTGGGGATCGAACCCACGACCTCTTGCGCAGCAGTCGCACACACTCCCGCCGCGCCACAGAGGCAGTCAAGTCAGTTTTGAACCCGCAACCTTAAAGGTACCGGCCCTAAGCTGTAACCAACTTCGGTACCGAGACATGTCCACCTAAGTCGAATTCAACCTCCATATCATATGATTTTACGGCAAACGTGACGTCATCCACCGCGTTCCCAAGGAACGCTATCGTTCCATCCGGGTGTCCCTTGACACCTCTCAAGTTTTTTTTAGCTATTCCTTTAGGTTTTTCCATTTTTTTTATGATCTACAATTTAAATTTATTAATTTAATATGATTAACCTAAATGCCATTTGCCACAATACAAAGGTTGAATCACATCAAAACCGGGCAAGAAGTCCGTAGTCCCCCTCCCATCCGAATAATGTGGCTTAAGAAGTGGGTTTTCTGTTGTTTTTGTTTCATACTTACAACCTTACCATAATAATAATTTTCAAATTTACTTAACATTAACCGTTTAGCTGGCAGGGGGGGAGGGGGACACTTGAGTCTAACAAAAATTTGCACTTTATACTTAATATTTCACAATCGGATCTCTAAATCGAAAAATGAACTTTATAACCCCAACAAAAAGTGTTTTACCTATCTAACGATACCCTACACGATGAGGTAGTTGTTGAAAAGTTTTTGAACAAGACAATTTTTAATTTCTTTAATAAGTATGACATACTGGCTAAAGAACAGTTTGTATTTAGGAAAAAAAATCTACTCAACTAGCTAATTTTACATTAATTCAGTCAATATTTAATAATATCAATAAATATATACCCTCTAGTATTTTCTTTTTAGATTGAAGCAAAGCCTTCGATTTCTTTAACCATAATATGCTCTAAAATAAATTTGACAAGTGCGATATACGAGGTGTGGCTTTAAAATGGATTGAATCGTATTCACATAACAGGAAGCAAATTACTCGCTTAACCAAATTTAATACAACTACCTGGACCCTTACTACTCCTAGTTTTTAATGACCTTGCACAGGCTTTAAATAAAAATAACTGTGTTTTATTTGAAGATGACACCAAATTGGATAGACATAAATGAGTTTTCCGCTCTATTCGTTATGTTAAACACAACTAATAGAGTGGAAACAAGAAAGCTTGTAATACCTTTACTAAAATCTACTACCTATTATGAATAATAGCTAGTTATAGAGATTAATTTATCACATTTACTACGCTACATATGCATTAGATATTCATAATAACTAGCTATTAAACTACTGGTAGTGCGATGAGTGAGAAAACTAGGTGTTATGCATAATCTCTAATTGCCACTGATGTAACTGACGATTTTTTAATACCTACTTGTATATTCATAGATGGAACGACTGAAGGCAATATTAGCACACCACCAGGTTACAATAATATACCGGGCACAAACAGTCTATACAAGTACTACGATACACTTAGTGTATGGAAGGATGCTGCAACGACTTGTGCGGCCGAGGGAGCCACCTTATATTACGCGGAGAATGAAACCGAATTGCATACTGTCATTACATATTGGCAAACCATGAGAAATGACTTTCCAACACGATTTTTTGTAGGTATCAAGAAGTCAGAAGGCGTTTTTAAAACGATAAACGGCAAGTACCTACTTAATTATTGCATGTATCTTTTGGTACCTCATTGTAATTGTATTCCATTTTATTGTAAAGTTGGTTGGTGAAGCGAATAGATTTGCAAATTTCGGGTATTAACGTAAATTACCTCTAGCACAAATCTGCCGTTGGCCCGATGGCCGCTGCAGCAAACGAGTCCTTGAGTGGAGACCGCGACTTGGTAGACGTAAGGTAGAATGACTCCCAGCCAGATTGACCTACGACTAAAGGGGCGTCTAAACCGCCCATTTTTTACGGCAATTTGTGGGAACATGACAGTACTCTCCAATATTGATTTGATGGTTGCCGGACGATCGCTACGCGATCGATTTTCCGCAATGTTGCCCGGCAATTTATTACGTACTAGATTGACATATATTCACATTAAGAACGCTCGTTTCATCCAACAGTTTACATGGAAAAAGAAAAATTGGGTTTTACATATTCCCAGGCATTATTGCAAAAAAAAAAAATGGTTTTACTTGCTTATGATAAATATTTTCTTGTTTTTTTTTTGTTTATGGCAACAACAGCGTATTGTAACTTCGTCTGTGGCGTGATACTTGTTGCCACCTAATGTATTAACTCTGATTGGTTGTAATAGCGTGCGCCCGCGACGACGTTAGTGTCGTATTCATTCAGTGCACGTTCGCGCGTTCTAAAATAGTGGAGTCCACAGCGTGTTTGTCAAAAAATGTTGATAATTTAGTATTTGTAAAAAGAAAAGGTGGAGGTGGAGGACATGACTTGTAAGAGAGAAGAAAACATAATACTTGTTTGACAGTGTGGGCGTGCACTAAACGAAATCTCTGCAAGGATCTTCTATCGCCACAGACAAAGTTACAACTACGCTGTTGACAGTATGTCATTGCCATAACAAAAAAACAATTAAGAAAAACGATAACATAAGTAAGTAAAAAGCATGGAGATAGAGTAAAAGTGAAACGATATAACCTTGAAAATACTGTTGTCATCTCCATCTCTATAAAAATAGGGGTTCTCTTTCTTAAATAGGGTTGCCATGTTTTTGTACTATCTATCTGAAATAAATAAATTTAGAGCAACAGAGCCGACTACTTTATAGCAAAATGCTGAATATCGAGATACTTACTAATATGGAATTTATCTATTTATTTAAATATCTACTGAAGTTTACATTTTTAAAAGTATATCTAGTTCCGATAAATTACAGTTCAGTAGGTATTAAAACGTAATTTTGTTAATGTTTGATTTTATTTTCTTTTGGTTAGAAAAGTAATATCGCAAAAAAATATGGTTACCCTAGCCATCCGACGCTTATAGCAAGAATTAAAGAAAAGATGATATTTTTTTTTTTTTAATCTTTATTTATCTAAAGGACTTTTATCTTGCGATATGTCAGTCCTATTATAACAAAATAACACAAACAATAAACAAGATAACATTAACAAGTAGGTGCATGCAAAACAAAATAACATAAAAATAAAAACAAGTAGGTGCTTAAAAATAACTTAAATTAACTTAAATTTCTACACATTGTATATAAATCTTTAGCAGCTTCTGAATTAGGTGTACATAGTATACTAAAGACAGAACCCATCTCTAGTCTATTAATGTTATGAAGAAAGAAAAAAAATTCTCTACCACTACATGATATTAAATTGACAATTAATAATACACGATTTAGGTTTGTTAAGGTCATTAGCGGTTGTATCAAAGTTAAAGTCGTCGTTATACTCCTAATAATACATAAAATGGTTCAAATTTTAATTTTGGAATCAAACATTAATTTACATACTAAGAAGTGAAAAGAGAGTCCACATTCTGGGCACCACTTACTTTTGCAATCTTGCACTATGCAAACATTCACCATTCTTGAATAAATATTGTACAATTATTGATATATTTGAAAATAAAAAAAAAATACAAAATAAAAACATCTCACGCCATTTAAGTCTCTGTGACACATTAACTAGGGTTGTCATCATCCACTAATATAAAAAAAAATAATTAAGTAATAGGTAATTGAATATTAAACCATAGTCAAATGCCAAATATATTTTACAACATAATTAATTATTTTGATACTAAATATTAGTTACACTTACAGTTTTATGTACAATCAATATACAAAGTGATTTTTAAGGAACTTTTTGTCTTGTGGTGGGTATCATTTGTTGGACACTTCGAAGAAGATGAAGATTCGACCTATTCTCCCCGAAATTGATAGATCCATCTCTATGGTGTTATCAACGGGGAAAAATAGTGTCTTTGTGTCACAGTGTCACTCAGCGGGAATTTAATTCGTAATGACATATCTGGGTGTGACTGAACCAGTTTTGCGCTTAGCAACACATTTTGCGATACATTTTTATGTTCAACATTATTTCAGGTATTCCTTTTACAAATGTATATCACGAGTGGTACCCTGGTGAGCCAAATAATAAGAAGGGGAATGAGGATTGCGTGGAGGCAGTAATTAATAGAGAAAAAGTTAGCTATGGACTCAATGATGAAACATGTGATTTTCGAAGCACATTTATATGCAAGTTACCAAATATTAATGTGCATTGTAGCGATACATCTTATATTGGTAAGTAACATTTTATACATAAACTTAAAAAGTTGCCATTTCTGTAAGTTTTAATCTAAACCTATTATATATATCTAGTAACATGGTCCAGATAGGTGGTTCAATTCCAGGCCCGGTTTGACATGCGGATGTCTCAGGTTCGATTATTATTATTAATAATTCTCGTAGCACTTTGTTCCACTTTTGCCGAAAGGCGCGCCGAGATTAGTGTGTCACGTACAGACGTGCATCCACACCTCGTTTCAGGGCGGGTTGAGGGGCGCAGGAAGACGCGTTTTGCCCGCGCGTTCCCTTGAATCCTGATGATCCATGATATACCTACGTTACTGCGACGCGACTCGCGCAATAACAGAACGACCATAAGGTTGTAACAGAACTATACCTACCTGTCTTATTATGTAAAATACTATATTGTACTATTGCGTTCACTTATCGATTAAATAAGTTTTGTTTCTTTTAAAATAAACCACAAAGTTGCAAGGCTTGAAATCTAAAATTGATGAAGAAATAAAGATTTGCAAGCAACAATTTAAAACGCCTTATAACAAGAACAATTTTTGTGCGTCAACTCGGAACTAGTGATATAATTTGATGTATTTTCTCTCCGTTACGTCTTATACCCCCACGCCCACTGTTACGTCTCTGGCAATTACGTCTTTACATTTTCAAATAAACTTTTCATGGAATTCTATGGGTAACTGAATATTTTATAATACCTACCTGTATTTTCATAGATGGAACGACTGAAGGCAATATTCGCACACCACCAGGTTACAATAATATACCGGGCACAAACAGTCTATACAAGTACTACGATACACTTAGTGTATGGAATGATGCTGCAACGACTTGTGCGGCCGAGGGAGCCACCTTATATTACGCGGAGAATGAAACCGAATTGCGTACTGTCATTTCTTATTGGCAAACTATGAGAAATGACTTTCCAACACGATTTTTTGTAGGTATCAAGAAGTCAGAAGGCGTTTTTAAAACGATAAACGGCAAGTACCTACTTACTTATTGCACGTATCTTTTGGTACCTCATTGTAATTGTATTCCATTTTATTGTAAAGTTGGTTGGTGAAGCGAGTAGATTTTCAAATTTCGGGTATTAACGTAAATTACCTCTAGCACAAATCTGCCGTTGGCCCGATGGCCGCTGCAGCAAACGAGTCCTTGAGTGGAGACTGCGACTTGGTAGACGTAAGGTAGGACGACTCCCAGCCAGATTGAGCTACGGCTTAAAGGGGCGTCTAAATGGCCCATCTTTTACGGCAATTTTTGGCCGGCAACATGGCAGTACTCTCCAATATTGATTTTATGGTTGCCCGCAATGTTGCCCGGCAGTTTATTGCGTACTAGATTTTTGCCGAGGCTTTACTTACGTATTGTTTGTTGACTTATATTCACATTTAGAACTCTCCTTTTACCCAAAAGTTTACATGGAAAAAGAAAAATGGGTTTTTCATATTCCCGGGCATTATTGGAAAAAAACAATTGTTTTACTTGCTTTAGAGAAATATTTTCTTGTTTGTTTTTTTTTGTTTATGGCAACAGTAGGTACACAGCGTGTTGTAACTTCGTCTGCGGCGTGGTACTTGTTGCTACTTATGGTGTTAGGTTAATTTTTTTTTTTATGGTACACACACGCGCTTCTAAAATAGCGAAATCCACAGCATCTTTGACAAACACAATTGATAATTTAGTATTTGTAAAAATAAAATGTGGGAATACTCTCCTTCGCGGTGGACATGATTTGTAAGAGAGAAGAAAACATAATAGTTGTTTGAGAGTGTGGGCGTCCACTAAACGAAATCTCTGCTAGGATCTTCTATCGCCACAGACGAAGTTACAACTACGCTGTTGACAGTACGTCATTGCCAAAACAAAAAAATAAATTAGAAAAACGATAACTTAAGTAAGTAAAAAAGTATAATTACTTACGTTACAAAATTACAAATGAACTACTTCGTTATTTTATTATTATGTTTTATGATTGTGTTTACATTTATGTGACAAGATGACTTTGGCGGCAATTCACACGAATTTGATTCGTACGAAACGTACGAGTTGCCTCTTTTTAATTTTAATTATTTTCTAAGCGGCGATTCGCACGATTTAATAAATGACTTAATAGATTGAAAATAAGCATAGTAGTGCACAAAAGTGTTGAAAGTCGCAACATTCCCACGAATATTGTGAAACCGGGCAAGAGTATGTCGGACCATGCTCAGTGTTTTTTTCATATGTTTCTGTATGCTAAATAAAAACAGCTTCGGCTACAAGTATGGAGTGCCCCCTGCAGAAGTATTTATTTCTGTTATTTACCTATCTAACTAACTAGCGGCTTATAAAGACACCCATAACTTAAATTTCATTCATACACAAAGTAGTTTTTGAGTAAAATGCTTGTGGCATATGGACAGACAGACAAACAGCCAGACGGACAGACATGACGAAGCATAAGGGTTCCTTTATGCTATTTAGGCTATGGAACCTTAAAAATATGGAATGTTAGGGTGGCAAGTTTAGGATAAAATAAACTACGTTTATTACATCAACACTGTTGTTATTCATAAAAACAACTGAAACGTTATTATTATTATTATTTACCTAGTTTTTGTTTCTATAAGTACAATATGAGTACACTATAAATCACAAAGATCATCACATTTTAACAAGTAAGGCAAGGCAGGTGATTATTGCCTATTTCAAATAATATAAAAAACTTTTTTACAAAAAAATATTACCGACTTCAAAAATAAATACAAGGCAACTAAAAAGCAAAAAATAATATCTACCTAGAATAACAAAAACAAATTAACATTTTAAAGTTGGTGCAATGAAATAGTTGTTTAATTCGGCAAATACGGCGAAAGTCGGTAATATTTTTTTGTAAAAAAGTTTTTTATTTTGCACTTTTTAGTGGATTGATTTGTAATTCACTTATGTTACAATAGGCTTATGTCAACTGCTCAAATCCCTTTACAAAATATTGCTTGCCCCGATACAGGGCCGTTCATTATTGAGGAGTTCACATGATAGTTCACTATCAGCTCAATTACATTGTGTAATAGTAGTATGACGAGAATAAAATGCTACTCAATATCATATTAAAGTAATTGAATCGCAAACCGTGAAATATTGAATAGTTCTGCTCATCATTTGTGGTCTTCATCATCAGTTCTAGTTCACCAATAGGTACTTTTTAAGAGTAAATGCACGAATCACTATGAAATGTACCTAAATCACTGTAGGTGTGCCTTTAATATTTGAAGAGTTCCCTCGATTTCTCCGGGATCCCACCATCAGATCGTGATCTAATGACAATGGGACCAACTTGGAAGTATATCCTTTCAAATACAATTTTTTTTTTTTTAAATTACAAAAAAAAAAAACATACAGTCGAATTGAGAACCTCCTCCTTTTTGAAGTCGGTCGAAAATATTAAACTAATCACCCAGTCTATAACTGTAAGTAGGAATACAGGTACACTAGTCTTTAGTTATTGTTAGTAAATTTTATTCATTTATACATTCATTATCTAGTTCTAAATGCACCCGCTGTGGGTACATACATGAATTATGCAATAACTTTTAATTTTATAATCATTACGAAGTTATATCCCTCAACATAAAAACTGCATTTTTATACTGTTTATAAAACGTCTATATCAATATTCACGGTTTATTAAAATTGATCTTAAAACATATTTCTTAATAATAGAAGTAAAGTACCTTTTGTAATCAAAACACTAATTAAGATTTAAAAAAATGAATTATTAGTATTATTACGATTATTTTAGTGTATAGTACACGACTGTACTTTGAAGTATTTTCTTCTATAAAACAATATCGTGCCAATACCCGTTTAAAAAAATATTAAAAATAAAAGGAAGAGAGAGAGATTTAATAAAACGATTCATAAAAGTAGTAGGTATATTTTATTTTTTTACCTACGGTGTTATCAACGGGGAAAAATAGTGTCTTTGTGTAACAGTATAACTCAGCAGAGGAAATATTTTTTTCTTGTTTAGTCACACAGTTATACATTGGTGTGAGTTATTGAGAAAAAAAAGTTGCACAATGTTACAGTGTCACTCAGCAGAAATTTAATTCCTAATGAGTCACACTGTTACATATCTAGGTGTGACGGAATAAACCAGTTTTGCGCTTAGCAACACATTTTGCGGTACATTTTTATGTTCAACATTATTTCAGGTATTCCTTTTACAAATGTATATCACGAGTGGTACCCTGGTGAGCCAAATAATAAGAAGGGGAATGAGGATTGCGTGGAGGCAGTAATTAATAGAGAAAAAGTTAGCTATGGACTCAATGATGAAACATGTGATTTTCGTAGAACATTTATATGCAAGTTACCAAATATTAATGTGCATTGTAGCGATACATCGTATATTGGTAAGTAACATTTTTTACATGAACGAATATAAGTTACCATTTCTGTAAGTTTTAATCTAAACCATTTATAGTAATTTTTATAAGCATTTGTTGCCAATTAGATCTATAGGCCGACCGCTTAACTCGTATATCGCCTGCGCGGTGAGAAGGGAGCGCGGGGTGATGTTAACGGGTGGGTGAGCGGTGTGCGCGGGACAGAGAACGTCCCGCGCACACCGCTCACCCACCCGTTAACATCACCCCGCGCTCCCTTCTCACCGCGCAGGCGATATACGAGTTAAGCGGTCGGCCTATAGTAACATGGTCCAGATAGGTGGTTCGATTCCGGCCCCGGTTTGGCATACGGAAGTCTCAGGTTTGATTATTATTATTAATAATTCTCGTAGCCACTTTGTTTATTTGTCGCCCGAGCGTGGGCGGCGGTAGCGAGTAATGCGACCGTGCAACGTAATAAACTGTAACCGTATATCTGTCGATCAAACAGTCATGGCTACGAACCATTCTGTGTTAGAAACATTGTTCGCGGTACTTAGGACACAATTATTACTTATATACTTAAGTAGCCATATCTCTCACATAGATAGATATTGAATAGTTAACACACTTCTATGAAGTCTATTAAAAATTAACAAAAAAACTTAACAAATAACATTAAAACGTTTTACGAACTTAATTGTACCGAAAGGCGCGCCGAGATTAGTGTTTCACTTATGGACGTGCATCCACAGCATCCACACAGCCGCTTCTCGCTCGAGC
Source organism: Herminia tarsipennalis (assembly GCA_945859575.2). NCBI lineage: Eukaryota > Metazoa > Arthropoda > Insecta > Lepidoptera > Erebidae > Herminia > Herminia tarsipennalis. The sequence goes on from OX243840.2 coordinate 18,564,365, forward strand.
GCGGGTTGGGAAAGCGCGCTTGGAGACGCGCTTCGCCCGCGCGTTCCCTTGACTCCCGCGATCGTTACGCGTACGTTACTGCGACTCGACCCGCGCAATAACATTCAACTACCTGTCTCATTATGTAAAATACTATATTGTACCATTGCGTTCACTTATCGATTAAATAAGTTTTGTTTGTTTCAAAATAAACCACAAAGTTGCAAGTCTTGAAATCTAAAATTGATGAAGAAATAAAGATTTGCAAGCAACATTTGCGAGCAACAATTTAAAACGCCTTACAACAAGAACAATTTTGTGCGTCAACTCGGAACTAGTGATATAATTTAGAGTATTTTCCGTATGTTACGTCTTATACCCTAAACGCCCACTGTTACGTCTCTGGCAATTACGTCTTTACATTTTCAAATAAACTTTTCATGGAATTCTATGGGTAACTGACTATTTTATAATACCTACTTGTATTTTCATAGATGGAACGACTGAAGGCAATATTGGCACACCACCAGGTTACAATAATATACCGGGCACAAACAGTCTATACAAGTACTACGATACACTTAGTGTATGGAAGGATGCTGCAACGACTTGTGCGGCCGAGGGAGCCACCTTATATTACGCGGAGAATGAAACCGAATTGCGTACTGTCATTTCTTATTGGCAAACTATGAGAAATGACTTTCCAACACGATTTTTTGTAGGTATCAAGAAGTCAGAAGGCGTTTTTAAAACGATAAACGGCAAGTACCTACTTACTTATTGCACGTATTTTTTGGTACCTCATTGTAATTGTATTCCATTTTATTGTAAAGTTGGTTGGTGAAGCGAGTAGATTTGCAAATTTCGGGTATTAACGTAATTTACCTCTAGCACAAATCTGCCGTTGGCCCTATGGCCGCTGCAGCAAACGAGTCCTTGAGTGGAGACTGCGACTTGGTAGACGTAAGGTAGGACGACTCCCAGCCAGATTGAGCTACGACTTAAAGGGGCGTCTAAATGGCCCATTTTTTACGGCAATTTTTGGCCGGCAACACTCTCCAATATTGATTTTATGGTTGCCCGCAATGTTGCCCGCCAGTTTATTGCGTACAAGATTTTTGCCGAGGCTTCACTTACGTATTGTTTGTTGACTTATATTCACATTTAGAACTCTCGTTTTACCCAAAAGTTTACATGGAAAAAGAAAAATGGGGTTTTACATATTCCCGGGCATTATTGGAAAATGCAATTGTTTTACTTGCTTTAGAGAAATATTTTCTTGTTTGTTTTTTTTGTTTATGGCAACAGTAGGTAAACAGCGTATTGTAACTTCGTCTGTGGCGTGGTACTTGTTGCTACTTATGGTGTTATGCCTAGTTTACACGTATTATGTGGTTAAGTCATCCACTAAATTTTAACTAAATTTTAAGTGAATTACTGTTAAGTAACTGTTTACACGTGTTAAGCTTAACCGTACTCTTTAGTTCATAAAATCATAAATGACGATCAAGAGGGTGTTGAAGTTTTACATTCTGTAATCAACACTAATATTATAAAGATAAATTATTTGTATTTTTGTATGTATCGAATAAACTTAAAAACTAGTGGACCGATTTTAAAAATTATTTCTCCATTAGAAAGCTGCATTATTAGGGAGCTATACATTATTGTCAAAAAAAGTAGAGATCGTTACGAAAACTACATTAACATAACTCAAGATAAAAAACTACGATTTGACGCTCAGGCCGCCGCCGGGGCAGGCAGCTAGTTAGATATTTGCTAAATGAAATTAATGATAAAGTAAAATATGAAGTTGCCATTAATATCTAGTACCTGGATGACCCAGGTTTTATTAAACGACGTTTTCTTAAAATGAAACCTAGCTAGATCGATTATAGAAAAACGATAACTTATGTAAGTAAAAAAGTATAATTACTTACGTTACAAACTTATAAATGAACTACTTATTATTATATTTTATAATTGTGTTTACATTATGTGACAAGATGACTTTGGCGGCAATTCACACGAATTTGATTCGTACGAAACGTACGAGTTGCCTCTTTTTAATTTTAATTATTTTCAAAGCGGCGATTCGCAAGATTTATTAAATGACTTAATAGATTGAAAATAAGCATAGTAGTGCACAAAAGTGTTAAAAGTCGCAACATTCCCACGAATATTGTGAAACCGGGCAAGAGTATGTCGGACCATGCTCAGTGTTTTTTTCATATGTTTCTGTATGCTAAATAAAAACAGCTTCGGCTACATGTATGGAGTGCCCCCTGCAGAAATATTTATTTCTGTTATTTACCTATCTAACTAACTAGCGACTTATAAAGACACCCATAACTTAAATTTCATTCATACACAAAGTAGTTTTTGAGTAAAATGCTTGTGGCATATGGACAGACAGACAAACAGCCAGACGGACAGACATGACGAAGCATAAGGGTTCCATTTATGCTATGAGGCTATGGAACCTTAAAAATATGGAACGTTAGGGTGGCAAGTTTAGGATAAAATAAACTACGTTTATTACATCAACACTGTTGTTATTCATAAAAACAACTGAAACGTTATTATTATTATTATTTAGTTTTTGTTTCTATAAGTATAATATGAGTACACTATAAATCACAAAGACCATCACATTTTAACAAGTAAGGCAAGGCAGGTGATTATTGCCTATTTCAAATAATATAAAAAACTTTTTTACAAAAAAATATTACCGACTTCAAAAATAAATACAAGGCAACTAAAAAGCAAAAAATAATATCTACCTAGAATAACAAAAACAAATTAACATTTTAAAGTTGGTGCAATGAAATAGTTGTTTAATTCGGCAAATACGGCGGAAGTCGGTAATATTTTTTTGTAAAAAAGTTTTATAAGTTAGTTAAACGATTCATAAAAGTAGTAGGTATATTTTATTTTTTTACCTACGGTGTTATCAACGGGGAAAAATAGTGTCTTTGTGTAACAGTATAACTCAGCAGAGGAAATATTTTTTTCGTGTTTAGTCACACAGTTATACATTGGTGTGAGTTATTGAGAAAAAAAAGTTGCATAATGTCACAGTGTCACTCAGCAGAAATTTAATACCTAATGAGTCACACTGTTACATATCTGGGTGTGACGGAATAAACCAGTTTTGCGCTTAGCAACACATTTTGCGATACATTATTATGTTCAACATTATTTCAGGTATTCCTTTTACAAATGTATATCACGAGTGGTACCCTGGTGAGCCAAATAATAAGAAGGGGAATGAGGATTGCGTGGAGGCAGTAATTAATATAGAAAAAGTTAGCTATGGACTCAATGATGAAACATGTGATTTTCGAAGAACATTTATATGCAAGTTACCAAATATTAATGTGCATTGTAGCGATACATCTTATATTGGTAAGTAACATTTTTTACATGAACGAATATAAGTTACCATTTCTGTAAGTTTTAATCTAAACCATTTATAGTAATTTTTATAAGCATTTGCTGCCAATTAGATCTAGTAACATGGTCCAGATAGGTGGTTCGATTCCGGCCCCGGTTTGGCATACGGAAGTCTTAGGTTCGATTCCTGGGTTTGGAACTTTGGACTTCAAATTTTTCTATCTTTCAAAAATGCAATTATTGTATTAATAAAGTAATTGGTAAGAAATGAGTATACAAATTACCATGCAAATTATGATGTCGCAGGCCGAAGCCTGCCACATCATAATTTGTTAAAATGCTCTCTGTAACGAAGGAATAACATAAGCCGAGATAGTTCTTTAACTAGCGGCTAGATGTTGTAAGCGAGGGCCGACGTCACGTGCAGGAAATTAAAGAAAAAATTGAAGTCTAGTAAGTAAGGTCATAGTCCAGATAGGTGGTTCGATTCCGGCGCTGGTTTGGCATACGGAAGTCTCTGGTTCGATTCCTGGGTCAGCATTTTTTTTTTCTTTTTGTAAAAGATAACTAGCAATGTGGGATTGAATCCCACATTACTAGCAAACTTGTTAACCCCACCAGCTAAGCTCAAAGGCTTGTGTTAGGAGTGGGTTCACGTCGGTAGTATAATGGGTAGGATTCGAACCCGCAACCTCACAATTGCGAGACCGATGCCTCAGCTTTTGTATCTTTAAAAATGCAATTATTGTATTAACCTAAACCTAGTTTGACAAATTCATAACTCACTCAGCAGGCAATCAATTGTGTATTGCCTTATAAATATTTCGCAAACGAATTCTTTTACAAATTTTCGTATGCCCATATATTATTAGTATTCTTTTGACAAATACTTAATACTACATTCATGGGCGTATCCAGAGGTTAGCAGAGGGGGGCAGCTGGAACCCGAATGCCTATGCCCCCTCCCCCCCCGAAACTCGAATACCTAAGTATTTACCAACAGTTTTCGATAAAATTTATACATAAATCCCACTTTAACTTGATAAAGGTGAAGTATAATATTGTTAATAACTTAAAGCGATGTTGCCCCCTCTTCAAAATCCACTGCGCGAGTTTTATAACAAGGTATCTGCCAAACGTTGACGACATTGAGCGGTCGCTGGTCGGTCGGCCACCCACCCTAGAACCGAACCTGGCTAGCATATCGAACCGGTACCTCAAGGCAAACGCGCTGCAACACAATTTTTTTAAACACATTAAAATATTTTGTGTTATCTTTGTGAAATTATGACGCCGTTTGTATACTGCCTATTTGTCGGCGACACAAATATCAAAAAATTACAATTGGCAACAGAACATTTCGGGAAAAGAGGTCGTGTCAATTGTAATTTGTGTAATTATATTTTCATAGATGGAACTACTGAAGGAAACAGAGAAGAAGGACTAATTGGCACACCACAAGGTTACATTAATATACCGGACACAAACGGTCTATACAAGTGTACGGTCTGTACGCAGTGCGTAGGTATCTCGATCGCTAGCTGGGCTCTTAAAGTTATGTCCCTCCCCTCAGCTCACGCAGTGACATTTATGTTAAAGTTGCGTCCTCTGTTCGTGGGGGAATTTTATATGTAAGTGTGTATGTTTGTTACTTCTTCACGTCTAAACGGCTAAAGCGATTTTAATAAAATTTGGTATGAAGTTATCTGACACCCTGGATTAACACATTGGCTAACATGCAGTTAAGGCCCCTGGCGGGTATAGGCCTCCTCCAACATTTTCCAGACTTTTCTTGTCTTTGCTTTCGTCGTCCAGTATTTTCCAGCCGATTTTTTTATTTTATCAACACATCGTTCTCTAGGGCGTCGTCTGATTCTTTTGCCTAAATTTGTCCATCTTCCATCTGTCGATCTTGCTATGTGGCTAGCCCATTACCACTTCAGGCGTTTCATATGATAGAACAAATTGTTTTGCGCCATCCGTTAGGTACTACCTAACGACGACTACTAATTCGAATTCAAGAATTTGTTTTTGAGACTTAATCGTCTTGATGTTTAGAGAAGGCTAAAATGACCACTTTTCCTGAAATGTTCTGTTGCCAATTGTAATTTGTGTAATTATATTTTCATAGATGGAACTACTGAAGGAAACAGAGAAGAAGGCGTAATTGGCACACCACAAGGTTACATTAATATACCGGACACGAACGGTCTATACAAGTACCACGACACACTTAGTGTATATGAAGACGCTGCGGCGATTTGTGCCGCCGAGGAAGCCAGCTTATACTACGCGGAGAATGAAATCGAGTTTGACACTGTCCTTGCATATTGGCGAACTATGAGAAATGATTTTCCAACAGAATTTTTAGTAGGTATCAAGAAGTTAGGATGCGTTTTTAAAACCATAAATGGCAAGTACTTACTTACTAACTAAGTTACATACATAATGTCCCAATGCTGGCCACGGGTCTCCCCAGCAGAACTATCTTATTTTAGATCCTGGGGGTAGTTGCCATAATCACCACGCTTGGCGGACGCAGTAAGGTTTAAAACATGCCGAGGACGCTGCTGCCCGTCCTCCGGTTGGAAATCCCTTAGTCGCCTTCACGACACCCACGGGAAGAGATGGGGTTACATAGTTTTGCTTTAATATTTTGGTACCGTATATGTGATCTCTAAGTCTACCAAAGGCGCTGCGTGCCGCTGGAGCAGCTTGACTTGGTATAAAAATAAGCAAGACGACTCCTAGCCTGCTATATTCGCTGGAATGAAATGCTTGCGGAAGGCAAATGTGTCGTCGCGTAAATTAGGAGAGGCCTATGTCCTGTAGTGGATCGATACAGGCTGATGATGATGAAAAATGTTTGATTACCCCAGAGTTCTTCCATGCAAATCATTTTTTTATTTAGCACAGGCAGCCCGCCCCGGCTTCGCTCGGGTGTCATTATGGTTCTGTACCTCAAAAGGTAAAAAAGGAACTCTTAAAAGATCACTCTCTTGTCCATCTGTCTGTTTGTCCGTGTGTAACCACCAGTTTTCTCAGGAACGGGTGGACCAAGCAAGTTAAAATTTATACCAGATACTGAGGTCTATAGTCCCAATTAGGTGTATAAAAATCAATACGATAAAAAGATAAGGGAAAATTTTAGCATTCTGCTCTCCTTCTCTGTATGCCTACTTTAACTATGCCGAATTTTATACTTTATAACTTTTTGATTCAGGTATAATAAACAAAAACATATTATTTCAGGAAATCCTATTTCAAATGTATACCACGGATGGTTGTCTGGTGAGCCAAATAATGAAGGGAATGAGGACTGCGTGGTAGCACGAAATCATATAGCTGTCTGGGGACTCGATAGTGAATCTTGTGATGTTCGTAGAACGTTTATATGCAAGTCACTAAAGTTTGATGTGCAATGTAGCGGTACATCTAGTGCTGGTAAGTAACACTTTTTTACATGGTTGGTTGAATTTAACAGTATCATGTTCATAAACTTTTAATCTATTTAAAGAAACAAAATGAGTTACACACGTCTTATGGCAAAAGTTAATTAAAATAAAAATAATCATGACATTTTAATGCATAAGGTACCATCAGTCAGTTCATCATTCTGGATCACACGATCGCGCAATGGTGTTACAGATCTAGCGACTCTGCTTGTGGAGTGACATAAAATGTGTCGACCTTGTTTGCAGCCATAAGGCACAATATTCATCAATTGTTAATTGTAATATTAATATCTAATTTAAAAGTAATGTTTTTTATAAACTTGACAGTGACATAAAAAAATGTGTCGCCTTTGTTGCACCCGCAAGGCACAACATTCATCAATTAAGTGATATAATAAATTACATAATTATATAAAATATATGGAATTGTAATAATAATATCTCATTTAAAAGTAATGTTTTTCATAAACTTTGTTCACTATTTGCTATAATATTTTGGTACCGTGTAGTACCGTTGTAAGTTGTAACATGTTCTGTTGTTGTGACTTATAGTGCAGCAAATAAATATTTTTCTTCTTTCTTCTTCGTGCTTTTTTGGTAAAGCTCAAGCTGCGCGCCTCTGCTAGAGCAGTGTCTCTTATAATATCGCCGTGGGGCGTTGCCACTGATCGATCAATATCTTCAAGTTAACGCTGCTCTCAACAGATCGTGCGGAGCGCGCACTTTTCCGATCGCTGCTTGCGAACTGACTTTAAAATTTCGCTAAGTTGCTTGGTCTCGAAGTAGCTTCTTAGTTCACAAGTGCTGGATCTAAGGGAGGGCAATCCGAGCTCCGCGTCGCGGGGGCCAGGTTGAAGGCAAATGGCATGTTGGAGTGGTAATAAATGCTATGTTGAAGGGGGCGCCAAATTTATACAAATATTATAAAGCTGAAGAGTTTTTTTGACCAATAGGAGCGCACAGCAATGAAAATGTTGCAAAAACGGGAAAAAAATTATGCAAACGACGTTGCACGGGTCAGTTAGTCCTAAAATCGAGTGAAATTATTTGCACCATCGTGTGCGTGTGGCTCACACTTGGCCGGTGTCGGGTGAAACGATACCCCCCCCCCCCCCACCCAGCGTCAAATAATCTTAGATCCGGCACTAAAGGTTACGCTATCCCCTGTAGACTCTTACTCGCGCAGTTGGCTTCTAGAAATAGAATAGAATAAGATAGCTTGTTTTAAGATCTCGCTGCTTCTTCTAGCTACCTCAATAGCATTCAAGTTCACACTGCGCCCGTCAGCTTGCGCATTAAGGCCCCCTGCTTGCCCAACGCCGTCTACTTCAAAACTCACGCATCTCGCGCAGTGTCTTTTTCGTTCAACAACCCCGTTCTTCCGTTCTTCGATCGTGCTGTGACTGGTATAATTTTATCGAGAAAAATCCCAATTCAGAAGAATCTAAAATTGTAGTGTAAAGTTGACTAGGAGCATGTAGTGGCAAAACGGTCTCGGAGAAAGCCCTTTCCCAAAAATAAATGATTAGGTACTTGGTTGATGTTTTTATATGTGTCGCATTTAGAAGGGGCGAATGAAAAGGATTTGTTTTGAGTTAACAATTTAATTGAGAAATTAAAATTTAACAATTTTAAATATTTAAGTTATAATTTACAAGACTACATTCATGACATTTTGCGACAAAATAATTAAAGGGGTTCTGAATAATCTCAGGGTCGTAAGCGAGACGTGTCCTCGACCGAAGCTGACCATCTGACCATGCGTCACATGGTCAGCTTCGGCCGAGGAGATGGCACGTAGCTTGGCTCAGGCGTCAAGTCGATACGATGTGTAGGAGGTTTATGATACGTATCGTTAGACGAGGGTCGCCTTCAAGCTGTCTATCTGTCACGCCAAGAAGAGGGCGAGAGCGGAGATGCTGGAGGGTCTTGACCGTGACCCCTGAGGTCCCCGCATCGTCCGGCATTTGAACGAGGTCGGCACCGATCTGTCAGACGCTCAGTACGGCTTTCGTGTTAGGCGCTCAACGATTGGGGCCATTCTTCGTCTGAGGGCCGCATCGGAGGATGCCGTCGCCGGTGGAGCGGTGATGTTGACGATAACGCCAACAGCTTCGGGCCTCTGCCATTCAGCCGCATCAGAGAGGCCCTCCGGTACCATGCAGTGCCCGCGTACCTGAGGCAGCTAGTGGCAGACTACCACGAAGGCAGGAGGATCCTGTACGAAGAAGAGTGGCCTCTCGTTGCCGGCCGTGGTTCTATCCATGCTCTGAAGCGAGGGGCCGTAGAATGCGGTCGCAACCGTCTGTGAGGACGTTGTCCTCGGCGAACCAGACGGGGCCGCGTAGGTATGAAATGCCCGGAACGCAACAACATCGCGTCAATTACGGCGGCCCGTTCGCGGATGTGGCGAGTGATACACGGCGGATCATTTAGTAGATGCATACCCCACACTATCTCGGACGGTGGGGGTGTTCGTCAGGATTTTTTCCCGCCAAACCAAAAAAAGGCATCAAATCGATGATAGCCGGGAACCTCAAGGTAGCTGACGGCGAAGGTGTGCACATGGTCTAGGTTGTGTGAAGGAACCCTGAAAATGCAGGAACTAAATATAGGCACACTGCATGTTGGCGAGCTGTGGATAAAAGTTGACAATTGAAGTTGAAGGGATTATTGAGGATAGAAGATATAAGTTATATGACAATGTGCACATGCACGTGGTTGCATAATAAAGTGAAAACGGTTTTGATCGCCAGCATTTAGCAATCCCAGTAAAACAATAGCTAATTGAGGTAGTACTCATCTTACTAAAGGATTTTACAAATTAATGTTACATTTTATATCATTTATTTTGGACGGCGAGCAGACCGTGACAATGGGAGAGTCAAAGTGCGGAAAAGCCATGACTTCCATTACACTTCCGACACCAAAGACGTAATACGTTTGTATTTTACTTTAGTCGATGTTTATTACTAAGTTTATTAGTTTAGGTTAAATGAAATTAAGATTCCGTTGACTTTACGTATATTTTTTTAAGAATTTATATTTTTTAATTTGTCACAACCTGAAATATGACTATAAGGATCAGATTCACAGACCAAATATAGTTACACCTTTTCAAAAATTTAAAAAAAACTATTTACTCTAATAAAAATATAATTTTTTGATTCCAGGTTATTCGTTCATCGAACCGTTAGGGAGATGTTATAAGTTACATCAGACTCCTAAGAACTGGACTGAAGCTCGGGACACATGCCAAGCTGAGGGCTCAGATTTAGCAGTGATAAATTCTTTTGAAGAAGCTGCCCACCTGGTCAGGATAACGAGCAAAATAAATCATGTCCCTGGAAATTTCACACGCGGAGTAATTTATTTGGGTTTTTATAAACAGTATTGTGAAAATTGGTATACCATTCAAGGTTGGTAATCATAAAGTTTCATCAAAAATAGATACTCACTAGGTATATATAAAATCGGAATATAAGTATAGATATGAAACACAATACGCGTACCCGACTGGTCGCAGACTGTAGTGTATATAAACCTGCCTATATTTCAAGTTTCAACAATCGTTGTTCAGTAATCTATAATAACGTCATCAGTCTGAGCAGATGTACGCAGGGTAGTAGCTAGGGAGAGGGTAATTAAGGGACAATGCCCTACCTTAAATTAGTAATACCCTACCTTTGAGGCCGTAGCTAGGAGGAGGGAGGGGATTTTAGTGTTGTGTTGTCCTACTATAATTTAGTAATGCCCTCCCTTAAATTGCTAATGCCATACCTTAAATTGCTAATGCCATACTTACGAGTATGTCTAACTACTTCCCTGGGCGTAGGTAATGTACTTTGGAAATGTTTTCAGACGAACCTTTATCTAACAGCGGATATCCTTGCTGGGGCAACCACCAGCCAGATGGAGGGAACGACGTAGCATGCGGTGCCATGTACTATAACGGACGCTTGAACGACATTGAATGCGATAGAAAAGCCTTATTTATTTGTGAACATGTCATTGATGATCCTAATATTATAACTGAACCAAATACGTTTTCGCTTTCAGAATCTGATTGCAATACAGTACATAAAGCCATATTCTCCTACTATCCCTTCTTTAAATAAAATAAAAGTAAATAGTTTCAGAAAAATAGCCGTTAGCTACACATACTTTATTGTGTCTAATTCCGCTCTCAAAAAGACATAAATGGATGATGTACGACATTATTATACCTTGACTTGTGGATCCTTCCACCCTCCTGAAACTGTAGAACGTCGGTTTCATTATTAGAGCCATATCCCTCTCCTAAAGGTGTAAACACCTGGATAAATGCGTTAATGAAAACTAATATACTCTAATTAATAAGTAACTATTTGCTATTGAAATGGAATTTGATTTTTGTGTTATTTTAATATGAAATAAATGATGAAATAAAATTATTGAAGACTCATTTCTTCATTTGTTGCACACGAGTTAGACCTTCGCAAGCGCCATCTAGCCGTGTGTGATATTTCTAGCTTAGCGACATATCTTGTATGTATTATATTCTTTATTACCCGTTATCTCACAATCCACTGAACGGAGTTATACAATTAAGACGTCGTCGTTAGATTCGTCTTGATCGCCCAAGTGTTCTTAGATGTGACGTTTGAAAAAAACAAATATGGCGTCTGTGAGATGTCAAAATTAAGAGATGTAAAAAAAAGTTGTTTTGAATACAATATGGGTATCAAATTAAAGGGCTCATCTAAAGCATTTCAAAAAGGTATGACATGATTATGACTGTAGTACTAAAAAAGTTAGTTGGCAACCATTCTTTTTTCAATTTTCAATACTTGACAATAGCTGTGATAAAAGTTAGTTGATACATCAGTTACATACTATAACTACTAAAAAGTATTAAATAAAAAAATAAATTGTAAAAATAAAAAACCCGCCTGCACAAAAAAGATGGAAACAAAATAATTAAATAATTTCATGCAGTCGGAGGCATTTCACTAAGTTCATCGAGATTCATTAATGCCAATATGAGTATATGAAAAAACTTACGGTATATTATTATTTAAATATATAGCGAAATTAAAAGGAAAACTATCACAGCTAAGTAGGCTGTACAACATCATCATCATCAGAGAGGTATTGGAGCGAGACCACCGACCAACGCTTCGAGAGTTCCAGGGACAACGATCCCAGCTGTACCGGATCCTATTGGCGGAATGGGAAACACGGCTTATGCGACCGAGCGCGGGGCATGCCACGATAGAGGTAAGTAAGGCCGATAATGGAGGATTGGCTGGAAAGAAGGCACGGTTGTCTTTCTTACCGGCTGACGCAGATGCTTACGGGCCATGGCTGCTTCGGAAAGTACCTGTTCCGCATAGGTCGAGAACCAACGGCTAACTGTCACCACTGCGAGGGCTGCAACGAGGATACGGCGCTGCACACCTTAAGAGAATGCCTAGCTTGGGCGGAACAGCGGCGCGACCTTATCACGGAAATCGATGTAGAAAGTCTCTCTCTGGAAACTATGATACTATCGATGGTACGAAACGAGAGGTCATGGGAATCTGTGGATACCTTCTGCCACGAAGTTATGAGAGCCAAAGAGGCGGCAGAGAGAGAACGGGAGAGGTCTAGCTCATTCCCATCCCGCAGCAGACGAACGGGGCGCCGAAGAGCGTTAAACGACCTTCGACCTCCGTAAGTGTTGGCCTTGAGGGCGACAGGGAGGGCAACCTGTCGTCCTAACAGAAGAAATGCCTAGACGGTGTCGCGACGTATTACGTGCGCCTCCTTACTCGAAGTGGTAGTAAAGCTGCCAACGTAAGCAACACCGATGTCGTCGTTCTACGATGACCGAGCCTGCTGATGGTGGAGGCACCAAATCCGCAAGGGACACCCTCACCCTCGGCCATAGGCTGTTATGAAGGAACACCGTGTGATTTTTAGTCGGTTCGACTCCGACATACCCTCTTCTACATGTGCCCTCGTAGGAGTGGGATCCGTGGGGATTTTTGCACACGTAAAAAAAAAAAAAAAAAAAAAAAAAAAAAAGGCTGTACAACATAACGAGTAACAGCAGACCAAGTCAGAAGTAACAAAAATTTTATACAGTAAGTATCCATTGAAAGATACTAACGTTTGTTAGTAGTATGAAACAAAACAACAGAAAACCCACTTCTTAAGCTTTAAACCCATTTCGCATTATTCGGATGGGGGACTATGGAACCCTACATTGTGCATGACCCGACATGCACTTGCTCGGTTTTGTTTTAGAAATATAACAGTAAAACTAAAAGTCATTTACGTTTATTAATAAACAAAAAATAGATACTACTTTTTGTTATTGCTAATAATACAAGTTTAAGAAATTATTATTAACAAAAACCTAAGCTTAACTTTTGAATTAGAACATAGTATTTCCACTTAACATTTTACTGGGGCATTTATGTAATTAGCAAAAAGACATATTTAAAAAAAGAAAACATTAATGAGATCTTAGAAACTTAATCATCGTTTTTCAAATGAAGACCAGCAGCTAGCCTACATGTTGTATGTGCCCGCTCTTTGCATCCATCTCTCTGTATCCATGTTTTCCCTGGTACTCATTCAGAGAAGCATTCGCTACAAACCAGGCAGGAATAGTCATCATCATCATGGTTGCTTTCCTCACTTGACTGAAGTACTTTCTTGTATTAATCAATGTTCTACTTTGGCTTCTTAACTTTATTAGTGGTTAATACGAAACCACTAACAAAGTTGTGTGGCACTAACAAAGTTATGTGGCACTAACAAAGTTGATTAGTGGCCCCTGTTGGGAGTGTCTGTCAGAATAGCAGCTTTCCTCTTCCTTCTGAAGTTTTCTAATTATAATTCCACACCCTAAGATAAAATAAAAAATACATACATTATTATCGTTGTAAGTTGTAAGGACGTGAAACCCCAACCCTAAAAAGATTTAAAAAAGTGTTTATAAAAAAAATGTTAGATTATATCCAAAACCTTTTTACATACCAGGAGTACTACTTTATGGAAATTTAATACTTACCATATTAAACACAGATAATATTTGACGAAAAGTTTAGGCGGTGGCGCAATGAATTCCCTACCCACGACCGCTTCTTTTTGCATTAAAATGGTTGTGTTAGCGTGCAGTGTACAGTTTTTGAGATATTTCGATTGCTTAACTTACTCATACGATGAACTTCCCCTTCCCTACCCTACTAAATAATATTAGAATTATCGTGTTTACAAGATTCAGTCAGATATCCTAATAAGCTCTATCAGGATATTTCCCAAATCATTAAAACTTAAATAGTTATGGAAAATGGAACTATGTATTTGTATACGCTTGATTAATTATACAGCTCACACACACATTTGCATTTATTACTAGTTACCTCCGTTGGTTATCACGGTAAATACCTGTGCGTATGCTGGCCTTCTCCAAACTTTTATTAAATTAGTTCAGTCGATGCGAAGATTATCTCTTCCTCTTTATACCCACGCGCCTACCCAATGAGAAGACAGTCGCAAGATTGTCTGTGTGCGGGACAGATAATAGTAATAGTCCCAATAGTTTTTATTTTTGTGTTTAGTATAAAATAATTGATACGAAAATAATAGTTTTAATTTAGTTCTTTAACTTGCAACATTTATTCCTTAACTTGTAACATTGTCCGTCTCATGTCACTTATAGATAGAACGAACAAAGAACGAAATAATATCCAAAGAGAATTTTTAACTTCATAGTAGAATTGTCCTTGACCATAGAGATTACAACGGAAATTGTATCTTTATCTTTTAATTAGTGAAATTGATATATATAGTTTATTAATAGTTATGAATAGTGAAATGTAAATTAATAAAGTGATTTATTAGACATTTTCACTTATCTTTCGTGCCTTAGATACTAATAGACTGAGATACGGCTGCAGATTCGCATCGTTCATCGAGTATTGTAATAAAATCATGTTTTTATATACAATCATAAAAAGGGCAATACGTTTTGGCCAGTCTGCCTTTCAGATTTTGCCCGCCAGTATTTTTAATTAAATTAATATTAATCGACTTACTGGGGAAAAAAAATCTCACTTGTTATTGCAATGAAATACACTCTACTTTATAGAACAAGACGTAGAGAACTTGAAAAGCGATGGGTGCCTTTGCGCACTTGCCCGCAACCCCTTCGCAGCCAGGTTTAAGCAGGTAATATTTTGTTACGTTATTACGTTCATGGCGTATTGTCATCATTTATATATCAAATTAAAGCTATTGATTTCCTGTACACGATAAACTACCTCTGCCTATGCAAAAGTGCCCGCAGTCGGAGTTGCCAGCGTTTAAAGTTTGTTTAGAGTGAGAAAGACTTATCGCTCTACAGCATTCGTTAGACGAGGATGGCAATAGCCTGCTCTGCTGTCGCAACAAAGAATGCAGTAACTGACAAAAACCATTATTTTAGTTATGTTCTTGAAATGGCAACGTAAGCCTATACTATGCAATAATAACAAAAAAAAAATAAAAGCAAATTGGAAACTAAAATGTTATTAACATAAAATGTAGTAGTTAGACTAAATCATTTACATTCACCAAGATGAATTGCAATTGTCGTAACTATAATAAACTAGCGACTCGCTTCGGCTTCGCACGGACTTTCTCCAATCCATAAAATAGCTCCACAGTCCGGACCATTCGACTCACACTTGGCATTTCAAAATGTAAACGTCGAACGAAAGGTACCCCATCCGCCGGCGGCCATATTCAAGTAAGTCAATATAATAGTCTCTAAGCAATAGTCTCTGTTTGCTGATAAGCTGCAGTCAGGAATCTCGGTAAGTATATCATATAATAGTTTTATCATTAAATTTATAAGATTTTCAGAGACAAAGTTAAAGTAGACTGGTTGAGAATGTAATAGTAGTATTAGGTACTGATAATAGTGGGCGCTGTCTGGGGCGGAGTGTCTGTCTAATGGGTGGCGGAACGTTTAGTGATATGTACTGTAAATGTGAGGGATTAGATAAGAAACCACGATTAGATTTTTCGTGCCTAAATACTTGTCAATACTTCATCAAAACATAAATGGGATAATAAGTAAGTCAGATATGTTGTGTGTTAATCTAAATGAAATGAATAAGAATTTTGACGTAGTGTGCATTACAGAACATAATATGCTTCCAGGGGACGAACCATATTTATGTATACCTAATTTGAGCTTAGCGGCTTCCTTTATGAGGCAGTCTCGACATGGCGGATCATGTATTTTTTTTTTTTAAATGGTATTAAATACAAAACTGTGCATGAAATGGACAATCTATCAACAGCAAACAAATGTGAATTGTCTATAATTGAATTTATTAGTTATGGTATTTATATTGCCTGTTTAAATAGGCCTCCTAAATTTGACTCATTATCTTTTCTTTGTAAGAACAAAAACCAGAAAGTTATACTCTGTGGTGACTACAACATAGATTTACTAAAAAAGAATGGACTTTTGTTATGGAATTGCAAAATATTATTTGGTCATTCAATTTAAAAGCAGAATTCCAACAAGCTAATCGATATGCCAGTAATACTTGCATTGACAATATTCATCACAACTTGCGGGGGTGCAAAAGTGAATTGGTAGAATTCAGTATATCGAATCATTCTGCGCAAATTATACAATGCCCTATTAGTGCTAGCATGGTATTAGAACATTGGTTTATACTTAAAAGGGATTTTTCCTCAGAATACAGATATAAATTTAAAAATAATATAATTCCATTGAGTTTTTCCCAAGTATATGAACAGACTGAAGCAAATGAGGCATTTAACTGCTTCATAAACTGCTGCCTCAAAGGTCACAAAATGATCACTATATCAAAATAAATGAAAATAAATTAAAAGCAACATGGAGAATTATTAATGGCGCTCAAAATAAAAATACTAATTTAAACTTTACCGAGATAAAATATAATGGTGAAATGATAAAAAAATCCAAATTAAATGCATAGTGGATAATGGAAGTAACTCTAAACTTAGTAATAATTCACCTGGACATAATATTATATGCAAATATTTTTTTATTAATCCGATGTCATCTATTGACATTTTTAATATAATCATGGAACTGAAGAATACAAAAAGCGCTGGCATCGATGGGATAATAATAGATATAGTCAAAGACGTAAGTAGTTCTATAACACCTGTTTTATCTTGTTTAATTAATTTGAGCCTTGAACAAGGTTTATTTCCTCATGAATTGAAAAAATCAATGATTAAACTTCTGTACAAAAAGGGCGAAAAACAAATCATAGGTCGGTAGCAAAAGTACCAATATTTGCAAACATATACGAAAAAGTGATTTATAACTGCCTCAATACTTTCTTAGAAAAGGAATCTATATTGATCCCCCAGCAATATGGATTTAGGAAGAATAAAAATATAAACATGGCTACTTATGATTTTTTACGATCCGTGATCCATAATATGGATCCGTGATCCATTTATGGACAGGATAAAAGCTTTTGATCACGTAAGACACGACATTTTATTATATAAACTTTACTCCTATGGAATAAGGGGCAATGCTTATAAACTAATATCGTCTTATTTAACTGACAGAGAGCAGGTCACGCAAATAACACGACTATGTACAAGAACAAAAATTGAAAAAGTGTATCAATCTGATGTAAGAAAAGTCAAATGTGGAGTGGACAGTGTGTTAGGCCCACAGCTCTTTATTATATATTTTAATGACTTACCAATAATTATTAAACATAAAATGACATTACTTGCAGATGATTCCACAGTATTATTCTCTGACTTGACATTGACATCACTTTAATCTACTATTAATAACTCATTGATATCTATTATCCATTGGCTAAAATTAAATAATTAAAAAAAAAAAAATAGAGAAGACGAAAATGATTAATTTCAAACAAAGACCAGAAATTAATGACAATTATATAGCATTCAATATGAATTATCAGGGGGTAAGAATCTAAGAGTGCTTATATACTAAATTTCTAGGGCTACATTTGGATCAATAAATGAACTGGAAATTACTGAGCATATTTGCAAAAAGATCAGCCAGTTTGCGTATGGATTGTACAGACTGAAATTTATTACTAGTCGAGACGCGCTTATGACTGCCTACCCTGGATATCTCTTAGCAGAAATGCTGCATAAGAACAATGTTCGGTTTGAAGTCAAGAGAATCATGCAGGCCTTATGATATTCAATATTCTATGCTAACGTTACCTTGCAAATTCATTTATGAAATCGCAATGTTTGTAAAGCAGAATATAACCCTATTTAATAATAGGGAACGTCAACGACACCTATGTGTGGTACTAAGCAAAACCGCGTTGATGTATAGTAGCATATTTTGTAAAGCACCGCTGATTTATAACAAACTACCGACATATATCAAAGACATAGACAATAAGGTAAAATTTTAAAATGAGCTCATTATGTACTCTTAATAAAGTGCTACTACACGTTGAAAGAATATTTTCATGATAATATTGTCATGTCAGTACTGAGCATGGTCGCGTGGGTATCAAAGCTTAGAAGTCTAATAAACACGTCTAATTCGTGGTTTCTTATCTAATCCCTCACATTTACAGTACATATCACTAAACGTTCCGCCACCCATTAGACAGACACTCCGCCCCAGACAGCGCCCACTATTATCAGTACCTAATACTACTATTACATTCTCAACCAGTCTACTTTAACTTTGTCTCTGAAAATCTTATAAATTTAATGATAAAACTATTATATGATATACTTACCGAGATTCCTGACTGCAGCTTATCAGCAAACAGAGACTATTGCTTAGAGCAGTGGTTCTCAAACTTTTTAAATGACGGAACCCTTTTGGGAAGCAAAATACTTGATGGAACCCTACAATAAAACAATTATTTTTATAAGTGTATTCTTTATTAATCAGCATAATAAAAGTACAATGTATCAGTTACTAATTATTATTTACTTCACCACTTGGTAAGGACAATAATAGAAAACATTAAAAAAGAAAAAATCTAACTAGTGGGAGGTATGAAACTGTTTTTTATTTTTCATCAATTGCTTGATATCAGGTTTGATGGAAGAAAGTTGGAGTCTCATATCAGCTTCGGCGTCCAGTCTATTGCGATATTTTGTTTTCGTGGCTGCGTAGGTAGAGAATCCTGTTTCGCACAAATATGTAGTTGGGAACGGGAGAAGAATATCCAGAGCCATTTGGCCAAGCATTGCATATTCATCTTGGATTCTGCACCAAAAATCATTAAGAGGCGTCGTTTTGAACAATGACTCCATACTTGTGTCTGATGACATTTCTAAAAGAGATTCATATATCTCATTTGACATGTTTTCAGGCTTTTCCAAGTTGTGTAAAAAAGGATTATGAATCCAGGAGTTCACTTTAATTTTTGTATTGTGTTCTTCGGGAAAATACTTTTCAAAAGATGCGCGCATCGAACTGAGATATTGGACCAATTCTTCAAACACATTATCTTCAAACATTTCTGAGTCGTTTTCGCTAACAAACTCACTGAGTAACGTAAAACTTTCTATTTCTTTCTTACCAATGCAAATGATCCAAAAATCTAATTTTCTTTTAAAAGCAGTTATTTTATTATAGGCCTGAAACACTATTGTCTGTTTACCTTGCAACGATAAATTTAATTCGTTAAGTTTTTGAAAGATATCCGCCATAAAAGACAATCGGAACAACCAAGTTTTATCATACAAACGGTCCTTCAAATTAAAAGAAGTATCTGCTGAAAGAAACATTTGTAACTCGGCTCTAAGTTCAAATAGCCTTGTTAAAGTTTTTCCCCGAGACAGCCATCGCACTTCTGTATGGAGCAGCAGTGTTTTATGTTTGCTGCCATAATCTTCACACAATAATGAGAACAATCGGGATTGTAGTGGTCGTGATTTGATAAAATTAATTATTTTTACCGCTTCATCCATAACTAATTTTAGATTAGACGGCATTTGCTTCATCGCAAGTGCTTGTCTATGCAGAATACAATGACTGGAACTACAATTAGGCGCTTTATTTTTCATTCGTGACACTGCTCCTGCTGTTTTACCTGTTATCGCCTTGGCCCCATCTGTACAAATGTCAATGCAATTGTTCCAACTGAGATTATGTTCTTCAAAAAATATATTTATTTTATTAAAAAAAATTTCCCCGGTAGTGTTTGTAAGCAGCGATGAACACATAAGCATGTCTTCTTCAAAAGAACTTTTATATGGATATCTCACAATAACCAGCAGGATAGCCAAACCAGCGACATCAGTCGACTCGTCCATTTGCAAAGCGAATCGTGTATTTTGTAGACGTGTAACTAGTTCTTGTTTGACGTAGCTTGCCAGATCATGGATTCGTCGTGAAACAGTATCGTTTGATAGCGGAACAGTAGAAAGATGCTTTGCAGATTTTTCATCAAGCATACATTTTGTTATGTCTAATACACATGGTTTTATTAATTTCTCAGCGATAGTGTGCGCTTCACCTGCTTGTGCAATGCGATAGCTAACTAAATATGATGCCTCCGTGGCCTTTTCGTTGGTAGTTTGTGTTACATGCATCATATTTTTTTGACTTTCTAATAACTGATCTTTTTTGCGAACAAAAAATTCTTTATTCTTGTCTTTAGTCTCGGGGTGTACGGTTTCTAAATGTCGACGCAATTTGGCAGGTGCCATGGAACTATTAGGAAGCAGTTTACTACAGAGCATGCAGAGAGGTGAGCCGTTGGAATCAACAAATCCGAAACTGATATAAGATTCATCATACTTCCTTTTTTTCGTCTTTGAAACCGTCGAGCTTGACGTCGTGGCACTCGTGGCATCATCTTCTGGATCGGTGATTGCTAAATTCTCCGCGCGCATTGCTTTTGAACATTCAGCGTCATTAGAAGATGTTGTTGGAACACGTTTAACACCTTTAAGCCAACGTTCCATTCTTCTTTATTTATAATGTTACAAGTCAGGATAGTGGGGTTTAAATAATGCACAATCGTTACTGCGTATAAGAGACTAAATTTAGAACCTACAGGGAAGAAATGTATAAAACTGAGACAACAGAATACAGCAGGCAGTAAAACAATGAACACTAGTTTCTCGCTAGCGAGCTTGTAAGTAGGTAGTAACTTATCGCTCCGAACGCTAATCATCAACTGACGACGCCAACGCGCGATCGCCGCTTTTATACTTAGTCCTAGACTCGATCTCAAATATTCTCGAAAATACTCGAGTCGGCACCTTTGATAAACAAAAAGCAAAAATAAAAACAGAAATTTAAAAATAGCGTTGTAAACAATATCGACTTTATCCTTTGAAGTTAGAGACGAAAGTCGCTTGTTGACAACTATAGCGTCTAATTCAGAGGCGGCTTTTATCAAAGAGACTGAGCGCTTACAAGTATACTACCCGCTCGTTTTAAGTTTGCCGCTGGCGATAGGTATGAGTGTATGACGTTCGAAATTTTTTATTTAATTGTAACAATAAAAATTGTGTACGGTAGATATTTGGGTAAAACTATGACACATTATAAGTTTTGTTGTCACGTGGGGGAGGGTACGCGCATTCCACAGACCGGCAAACTTAGAGCGAACGCGTTGTACAAGTATAAAATTGTTGAGACCAAACTTATAAGATATTGTACCAGCTAATGTAACACAAGCTTATACAAATACAAATAAATAAATAAATAACATTCATAGCGTTTTGTCTCCGCGCGGCCGCGGAGTCCGCACAGCCGCGGAGCGACCAGAGAGAGGTGTTTTGATTTTTTTATTTCTAAATTCTTGCGGAACCCCGACAGAGGTATCACGGAACCCTAGGGTTCCGCGGAACACACTTAGAGTATAGCTGGCTTAGAGACTATTATATTGACTTACTTGAATATGGCCGCCGGCGGATGTGGTACCTTTCGTTCGACGTTTACATTTTGAAATGCCAAGTGTGAGTCGAATGGTCCGGACTGTGGAGCTATTTTATGGACTGGAGAAAGTCCGTGCGAAGCCGAAGCGAGCCGCTAGTTTACTATAGTTACGACAATTGCAATTCATCTTGGTGAATGTAAATAATTTGGTATAACTACTACATTTTATGTTAATAACATTTTAGTTTCCAATTTGCTATTCATTTTTTTTTTGTTATTATTGCATAGTGTATGACTTACGTTGCCATTTCAAGAACATAACTAAAATAATGGTTTTTGTCAGTTACTGCATTCTTTGTTGCGACAGCAGAGCAGGCTATTGCCATCCTCGTCTAACGAATGCTGTAGAGCGATAAGTCTTTCTCACTCTAAACAAACTTTAAACGCTGGCAACTCCGACTGCGGGCACTTTTGCATAGGCAGAGGTAGTTTATCGTGTACAGGAAATCAATAGCTTTAATTTGATATATAAATGATGACAATACGCCATGAACGTAATAACGTAACAAAATATTACCTGCTTAAACCTGGCTGCGAAGGGGTTGCGGGCAAGTGCGCAAAGGCACCCATCGCTTTTCAAGTTCTCTACGTCTTGTTCTATAAAGTAGAGTGTATTTCATTGCAATAACAAGTGAGATTTTTTTCTCCCAGTAAGTCGATTAATATTAATTTAATTAAAAATACTTGCGGGCAAAATCTGAAAGGCAGACTGGCCAAAACGTATTGCCCTTTTTGTGATTGTATATAAAAACATGATTTTATTACAATACTCGATGAACGATGCGAATCTGCAGCCGTATCTCAGTCTATAAGTTTGTTTAATTCTAAATTCATTGTCGTAATTAGTTCAGCGACTAGACACTAAAAGCTTGTCTCTGAGATCGCGATGTTTTTTGATTATAATTCCATTATTTGTTAAAAGTACGTGTAAATAGTATTGTTTTTAGCCGTAATTTGTAATTGAAATCTGATAGGCACGGTATGTACCTACGTACCTTAGAACATTCCTGTTGGTCAGAATTGTATATAATGTAATAGCACTGTTGCCAATTTAGTGGATTTACCCCAAAATTTAGGGAGAAATAAGTGGGGTAGCGGTATTTACCCGACTTTGCAAGAAGGAGGGTTATGTGTTTTAGAGACTTTTTTTGGAGAAAACCAGAGTTATTTATACCAGTCAAAGTCCATAGCAACGACACGCGAGCGAATCAATGTTGACCGCTCGCGCATGATTGGTTTTCATTCAGGAATTTTAAAATTAGTGATAATCATTTTATAATAATTTAGGCAATTTATAAATATAGGGTTGACAACACTGCTAAAATAAATTGACCAATAGCGACAGGCTATTTTCGATTTAGATGGTGTAGCCGGACTGTACTATAGGAATTAACGGTTTTTCGATGTGTATAAATACAGCTGTAACCGAGTACTGAGCAGATTCGATAAAGATACTTGAGCCTAGCTCGTACTGATGGATCTCTCTCAGTAATTGAATGTACCCATGTTCTTACTGAAATATATACACTAGTCAGTCACTGATATAGTTTTATTACTATTCCTCAAACTGCGTTACCCTCCGACCTACCTTAGGCAGTTACCAGGCTTCAGGGCAAGCCGGCGCACGAATGTGCAGAGTTTCTCTGTACATTTAATGGTCCTTCGAGAGCCGGATACGTAAGGATTTATCCTGGCGTTCTGCTCTAGCGCATTGGTACCTGAGGAGGAGTACAGTGTATATAGGTATAGTACTCACTGACGATGCCGGTAACTCGGTCGGAAGGGAAGGGTCGCAAAACTCTGCCGATGACGAACCCGGCGCCGTCTGCTAGAACGACTGTCACAACGACGGTTGGAACCAGGCCGGTGTCGGAAGTAGTTTGCGAGGGGCCGCCGCTCTATAGCGAATATCGGCCTTGCTTCCGTGGCCGCGACGGTGCCGATCGGGTCGTCGTATCAACGCCCTGAGGAGCCCGAAGTGGTGCGGGACCTTGGTATAATAGAGCCCCACGACACGGCTACGCCGAGCTCGGACTAAAAAAAAGTAATATCAGTATCCCGTGCCGAATACAGTGGCATGGGATCAACTCGCTCTAAAGCGAAATCTCATAGAATAGCGAAGGCTAAGCAACATTTACTACGCCTCCAAATAGAGCTAACCACGGCTAGAGTCGCCGAGCTAGAAGCCGAAGATTCAGATGAAGACGTCAAGGACAGTATCTTTGAATATAGTAAAACAACAATAGATACTCGTGTGGATAAGTGGCTGGATAATCAAACCCCGCCAGCTGTAATAGTCAATTCACAAGGTAAGCTGTCTCAAAATAATTTAGTGAAACAAGAACTTCGCGTCCGACAGCCGCCTCTACCTCAAACACAGTCAGTATCTATCAGAAAGCTAAGGAAGCGGTCGAAGGTCTATTAATAACCAACGCACATCCATTAGCTGTCATGGAGACTTTAGAGACCCGATTTGGAAGACCAGAATCTATAGCTATGGTCGAAATGGACACACTACGAGGATTATCACGTCTCACTGAGTCACCAAGAGATGTATGTATATTCTCCACTAAAGTTACGAATGTAATGTCTACACTTCGAACATTAAAGTGCTCTCACTTCATGCATAATCCCGAGATAATGAAGACGATGGCGGACAAGTTAACTACAACTATGCGTTATAGATTTTATGACTTCGCAGCTACACAACCAATAGAAGATTCTGAATTAGAAAAGTTTGAGAAATTCTTACAAAGAGAGGCCGACATATGCGGTAGATATGCGCAGCCTGAAAACGTCACGCCGTACGTTACACCGCACCCTAAAGTACAACAGAGACGTCCACAGACCATCCACACAGTAATAGAAAGTCAGCATAATAGTATAAGAAAGTGTTCCTTGTGTGATATACCGGGACACAAAATAGAAGATTGTCAAAAGTTCCAACAGGAAACAATAAATAGAAGGTGGGAAATAGCGAAAGCTCGAAATATGTGTTATCGATGCTTACATAGAGATATAACCCACGAGTGCCTGAAAATAGTATGCAGTATATCTATACTGCATACTATTTTCGGGCACTTGTGGGTTATCTAATTGCAAGAAAACGCATAACAAACTGTTACACTATGAAAAGAAAAATAGTGATAGTATAGAGAAGGCACAACCAATCAATTCCACTTGGACTCCAATTAGAAAAGAATCTTATTTAAAGATTTTACCGGTGCAGATAACAGGACCAATTGATACGTTTAAAATATGAAGTAGTAGATTACAAGAAACTATATACAATAATGGAATCGCACGTATTAGAAGATGTATCAAACAGCTACAGTAAACTAGAATAAAAAATCAAGCAGTACGTAGAAGAAAGCAAAACACAGAGGACAAACATTTTGAATCCACCCCGCGACGACTGGATTAACAACGACGTAATTTCTGGAATTAGCCAAAGAAATCAACTATGGTTGCAATACAAGAATGATCAAGAAAATAAAAATTTAGAAAGAGACTACAAAGAGATGAAACCAAAAATAGCTAAACTTATTCAAATTCCAAAAAAATCCTACTACCATAAACTATTTACAAATAGCGTTTTAACGCTATTTGTAAATTAGGGATTTAGGGCTTTTAAGCCCTGAAAAAACATGGGCAGTCATAAATAATTTGGCGAATAATAAAATAAGACATAGTTGTGCTCCTTCAAAACTTATAGTTGATTCCAAAGTAATCACTAAAACTAACGAAATCACTGACGTGTTTAACAAATACTTTTCTACTATTGGGTCTATACTTGCAAAGAATATTCCTAAAAAATATCATGACACGTCTACTCAATGTGCTCTTCTGTCGCTGGACAATAATAATTATAAGCTTTTGACTTTAGAGCCATGTAGCGCTAATGAAGTTACCAAAATTATTGATGACCTTGACCCAAATTCAAGTAAAATTTGATAAAATTAGTACTAAAGTGATTATATGTATAAAAAAGTTAATGTCAAATAACCTAGCTAACTGTTTTAATACTATTTTAAAAGATGGAGAATTCCCAGATACATTAAAGATTGCAAAGGTGACACCGATTTACAAGTCGGGACTTAAAACTGATCCCGGCAACTACCGTCCTATTTCTGTTCTACCAATTTTATCAAAGATTTTAGAAAAAAATATACACAAACGTTTATTAAACTACTTAGACTCTCTTAGTTTTATATCGGATCATCAATACGGATTTAGGGCTAAATATAAAATAATACCACGGCGGCAACAATTGATTTGATAACCAAAATCAGGGATAACATAGATAAGAAAAACATGGCCTTGGGAGTGTTTATAGACTTGAAAAAAGCGTTCGATACTGTGAGTCATAAACTGCTATTAGAAAAATTAGAAAACGCGGGTGTTAAAGGTAATGCAGTAAAAATGTTAAAATCGTACTTAACGAATAGATTCCAGGTAGTCAAAATAGATAACGTAGAAAGTAGTCTCATGGCTGTCACATGCGGCGTGCCACAAGGTTAAATTTTAGGGCCATTATTATTTTTAGTATATATTAATAACAAGACAAATCTAAAACTGCATGGCCACCTAACGCTATACGCAGATGACACCTGCTTGTTCTATTTCGGCACTAATATAAATATCATTGTTTCTCAAGCTCAAGAAGATCTAAATACCATGTCAGAATGCTTCAAATATAACTTACTAACCGTGAACATTTCCAAGACATGCTATATTATTTTTAAAGCTAAAAATAAAATAATTTCATCACATAACCCGTTAACTATAGAAAACATCCCACTAGTACAAAAAAATTGCGAAAAATACCTTGGCTTAAGGTTGGATAGTCATTTGAATTGGAATGTACAAATCGATTATATCAAAAATAAAATCTCTTCACTTACTGGATCACTCCATAATATCAGTCATTGCATACCTAAAAAATTTCGTTTCACAGTCTATAATTCACTCGTCAAATCACATCTACTTTATCTTATAGAAATCTGGGGTGATGCCGGTAAGACAAAGATACAGAAACTACAAAGAATGCAGAACAGGATTATTAAGATATTATTTCGATACTCCTATTTGACACCAACAGACAACATTTTTGAGGAAACAAAATTAATGAATATTAGACAACTTTATGCTCATAATACTTGCATTTTAATCAGGAAAATTTTGGACAAAACCATTGACACAGATTTAATATTTACCAAAACGTCTCAAATAAGCAAACGCAGTCTTCGGCGGCCTAGTTTACTTGTTCTACCTAATACGTACCAACTATGCAAAAAAAAGTATTACATATGAAGAAGCACAACTATACATATAATAGTTTACCATCTGATATTAAAAATGTAAGCTCGTTTAGCGGATTTAAATCTCAGCTCTCGGCATATATAATTAAAAAATATGAATAATAAAAACAATAAGTAAACAATATAAATATTAATAAATATCATACGGAAAAGGAACAATAATGGAGATGAAACCGCTGGACGTGTCGTAATCACATAATTCAATTGAAATGTATTTCGGTGATTGTTTTTTTTTTGCTCTATTTGTAATGTAATATTTTATTTTATTTTCTTATGTAAGTGGCATTTAAGTCTTTTTTAAGAATACAATTATTAAACCTATACAGCCAACGTGTTTGCATTGTTAGACGACGGATCTACATTGACGTTATTAGATGATAAAATCGCCGAAGCCATCGGTGTCAAGGAACGTTGATCCACTTCATATAAAGACAATAACAGGTGATTTGGATCCGCAGACTTCATCGAGGAGAGTTGAATTTACAATTCGAGGGCTCAACGGATATGAAGACAATATTCACGCCCGAACAATAGACAACCTGAAAGTCTCATCGCAGCGAGTTACTTGGGAGCAAATTAAGGGATGCAAACATTTAGAAGATATAAGAAGCCATCTAACCTACGAGACAGTGAAGCCACAAATTTTAATAGGACAGGACAACTGGCATCTCCTGTTGACATCAGAGTTCCGAAGAGGAAGTGCAGACCAGCCAGTGGCATCTCTCACGCCACTAGGTTGGGTTATGCACGGTACTTACACTAGAACACTCGGACATAGCATCAACTTCGTGTCACAGACGTCAGATGACAACAAGAAAATAGATACGTCTGTTATACAAGATTTAGAAATAGATTTAAATTGCATCATAGACAATAAAATAGAAGAAGAGTACACAGTCAATAGCAGACCACTGACTCATGTCTCAGTCAGTGAAGAAGATCCCGAAGCACTCACCCCAAACCACTCTCTCCTTGGTGGGCCTAGGCGAATGCCAATCCAAGGCGACTTCATCGAGATGGATACAATCTCATCATCGAGTTGGCGAGCTTCGCAATGGCTAGCAAATATCTTCTGGTCGAGATGGTCGCGTGAGTATCTACCCGAGCTGCAACACCGGCGGGAGACACACATACACGGACGAGGCGCTTTAATCCAGCTGAGAGACTTGGTGCATCTAGTCGACCCAAATCTACCAGGCAACGTGTGGGCCAGAAGCAGAAGCAGAGTCATCGCGGTCTACCCCGGACCAGGCAACATAGTGCGCACCGTCGACATCAGAGCTAAGGGAGGTGTGTTTCGTAGGCCGGCGAGAAAACTGATAGTTCTACCTATAGACATAGACCCCGCACCAGACGAGGATGCGCCGGATATAGTGTGCACTCTAGATATTGACCTCGCACCAGACGAGGGTGCGACAAGTCGCACGGCGGGAGAATGTGCGGGACAGATAATAGTAATAGTCCCAATAGTTTTTATTTTTGTGTTTAGTTTAAAATAATCGATATGAAAATAATAGTTTTAATTTAGTTCTTTAACTTGCAACATTTATTCCTTAACTTGTAACATTGTCCGTCTCATGTCACTTATAGATAAAAAACTTTTTAACAAAAAATATTACCGACTTCAAAAATAAATACAAGGCAACTAAAAAGCAAAAAATAATATACCTAGAATAACAAAAACAAATTAAACATTTTGAAGTTGGTGCCGAATAAAACATAAAGACTACTATTTCATGGCACCAACTTCAAAATGTTTAATTTCTATGAAACAATCACTATGAAATATACCTAAATCACTTAAGGTGTGCTTTTAATATTTTAAGAGTTACCTCGATTTCTCCAGGATTCCATCATCAGATCGTGATCTGATGGCAATGGGACCAACTTGGAAGTATACCCTTTCAAACACAAAAACAATTTTTCAAATCGGTCCAGCCGTCTTTGCGTAATCGGTGAACAAACATACCCTCCTTTTTGAAGTCGGTTGAAAACGAACAAAGAACGAATTAATCGGCTCGAAATATGCACAACAACAACGCACCGCACTAAAAAAAACAAGGACCCCGCCCCTTTCCATCACAGGACACTTAAGGCACAGATGTGCCTGTGTGAGTGCGCTTACGTAGAGAGCGAAGGTTTCTCGCAAGCCATTATAGTCGTATGGGTGTACGACCGCCGAGTAAGCCGATTGTACCTACCAAGTAAAATAATTATATTTTTTGCGTGTAGCAGAATTATTTGATATGATTGTTCCAATCGCCACATGCTATAAATCCAAATATCTAAAGTAAAGTAAAGTGGCGGATATTAAGGATTTGCAATAAGAATGTATCTTTATGCAATATTAATTTAATCGAAACATTACAATATATATACTTTCATTTAGAGCATGCAGCATAATGTCGAATAACTTTAGATACGTTATTTCCTCCTGGATAAGAAATTGCCAGCTGATAGATAATATGAAAACTCGTCAACTGGTGTATTTAAATAGGCGATAGATGCAGCATCCGCTGACAATCTTTCCACCGAGTTATAGTTAGCTGACATATATATATTTATTGACAATATCGTATAAAATGTCATCTGGTATATATCATTGAGAAGAAATGACTAAACATATTAAAAATGTATTTCATGGTCGTGTGACCAACTGCCGTATTATACACCACTTTATAGTCGGTTGACTTAATTTTTTCTTAAACATTTGACTAAGCTTTAATTTGATAGATTTTCAAACAGAAAAGGAAATTGATCAATTTCATTTTTTTGCGTAACGCGCTTTGGTGGCTACCACTGCTTAACCCACCTACTGAGCTTCATGATACAACTCTGAAGTATTTAACAAGTTATGGCCGAGGGGTCTAGTAGTTTTTTACTCCCCTAATGTGTCCAAATGACATAATTGCCGAATTATTCAGTTGAGAAAATATTAACATGATACGAATATCATCAGTTTTGATCTGCGATAACTTATTTTCTACTGCTATATTGGACTTCCTTTCATAGTCATTCTTCCATAGTCTCGCTTATTGTTTTTGTCATTGTAAATAGGCAGGCAGGTATCATGGTTTTGTATGTTTGCTACTTAACGTCTTTGTTTAATTCTTTGCGTTCATTTAATTAAGTAAATAGGCGCCTAAATTAAAAATATTTTATTGTATTTTTCTCGTCCGCAGTATCAACAAATCAATTCTATAGACGAAGTCCCTACACTATTTAAAAGCGAGACAATCTTGCGACTGTCTTCTCATTGGGTAGGCGCGTGGGTATATAGAGGAAGAGATAATCTTCACATCGACTGAACTAATTTAATAAAAGTTTGGGGAAGGACAGCGTAACGGAGGTAACTAGTAATAAATGCAAATGTGTGTGTGAGCTGTATTAATCAAGCTTAAACAAATACATAGTTCCATTTTCCATCTATTTAAGTTTTAATGATTTGGGAAATATCCTGATAGAGCTTATTAAGATATCTGAAGGTAGGGAAGGGGAATTTGATCCCCTCAATGAGTTAGGCAATCGAAATATCTCAAAAACTGTACACTGCACGCTAACACAACCATTTTAATGCAAAAAGAAGCGATCGCGGCTAGGGAATTAATTGCGCCACCGCCTAAACTTTTCGTCAAATATGATCTCTGTTTAATATAGTAAGTGTTAAATTTCCATAAAGTACTGATACGTACGTACTCCTGGTATGTAAAAAGGTTTTGGATATAATCTAACAGTTTTTTTATAAACACACTTTTGTTTATTTTTTTGGGGTTGGGGTTCACGTCCTCACGACTTAGAACGATAGTAATGTATGTTTTTTTTTATTTTATCTTAGGATGTGGACTTATAAATTGAAAACTTCAGAAGGAAGAGGAAAGCTGCTATTCTGACAGACACTTCCAACAGAGGCCATTAATCAACTTTGTTAGTGCCACAGTACTTTGTTAGTGCCACAGAACTTTGTTAGTGGTTTCGTATTAACCACTAATAAAGATAAGAAGCCAAAGAAGTACATTGATAAATACAAGAAAGTACTTCAATCAAGTGAGGGAAGCAACCATGATGATGATGACTATTCCTGCCTGGTTTGTAGCGAATGCTTTTCTGAAAGAGTACCAGGGAAAACATGGATACAGAGAGATGGATGCAAAGAGCGGGCACATACAACATGTAGGCTAGCTGCTGGTCTTCATTTGAAAAACGATGATCAAGTTTCTAAGATCTCATTAATGTTTTCTTTTTTTAAATATGCCTCTTTGTTATGTACATAAATGCTGCAGTAAAATTTTAAGTGGAAATACTATGTTCTTATTCAAAAGTTAAGCTTATGTTTTTGTTTATTTATAAAAGTAAATGACTTTTAGTTTTACTGTTATGTTTCTCCGAGGAAGTGCATGTCGGGTCACGCACAATGTAGGGTTCCGTAGTCCCCCATCCGAACAATGCGAAATGGGTTTCAAGCTTTAGAAGTGGGTTTTCTGTTGTTTTGTTTCATACTACTAACAAACGTTAGTATTTTTCAATGGATACTTACTGTATAAAAATTTTATTACTTCTCACTTGGTCTGCTGTTACTCGTTATGTTGTATAGCCTACTTAGCTATGATAGTTTTCCTTTTAATTGCGCTATATATTTATTTTATATTATACCGTAAGCTCTTTCTTTTCTTTACTCATATTGGCATTAATGAATCTCGATGAACTTAGTGAAATGCCTCCGACTGCATGAAATTATATAATTATTTAGGGGATCTTGTTTCCATCTTTTTTGTGCAGACAGGTTTTTTATTTTTACAATTTATTTATTTATTTAATACTTTTTAGTAGTTATAGTATGTAACTGATGTATCAACTAACTTTTATCATAGCTATTGTCAAGTATTGAAAATTGAAAAAAGAATGGTTGCTAACTAACTTTATTAGTACTACAATCATGTTATACCTTTTTGAAATGCTTAAGATGGATCTTTAATTTGATACCCATATTGCAGTATTCAAAACAACTTTTTTTTTACATCGCTTTATTTTGACATCTCACAGACGCCATATTTGTTTTTTCCAAACGTCACATATCTAAGAACACTTGGGCGACCAAGAAGAATCTAACGACGAAGTCTTAATTGTATAACTCCGTTCAGTGGATTGTGAGATAACGGGTAATAAAGAATATTAATACATACAAGATACGCGCGAAAAACATAATCCTTCCTTACAGTCGGGTAACTATAACTGCATTTGAAATAAATATTTGAAGTTCAGACCCAGGAATCGAACCTGAGCCTTCCGATCGCTTTACCGGATCGCGAACGCCAAACCATCAAACCTTAACTATGTCGCTAAGGTAAAAATATCACACACAGCTAGATGGCGCTTGCGAAGGTCTAACTCGTGTGCAACAAGTGAAGAAAAAATTCCCTTCACCTTAAAAAAAATGTAAGTATGTGTAGAAATGAGTCATCAATAATTTTAATTCATCATTTATTTCATATTAAAATAACACAAAAAACAAATTCCATTTCAATAGCAAATAGTTACTTATTAATTAGAGTATATTAGTTTTCATTAACGCATTTATCCAGGTGTTTACACCTTCAGGAGAGGGATATGGCTCTAATAATGAAACCGACGTTCAACAGTTTCGGGAAGGTGGAAGGATCCACAAGTCAGGGTATAATAATGTCGTACATCATCCATTTAAGTCTTTTTGAGAGCGGAATTAGACACGGACAGCGGAATTAGATAAAGTATGTGTAGCAAACGGCTATTTTTCTGAAACTATTTACTTTTATTTTATTTAAAGAAGGGATAGTAGGAGAATATGGCTTTATGTACTGTATTGCAATCAGATTCTGAAAGCGAAAACGTATTTGGTTCAGTTATAATATTAGGATCATCAATGACATGTTCACAAATAAATAAGGCTTTTCTATTGCATTCAATGTCGTTCAAGCGTCCGTTATAGTACATGGCACCGCATGCTACGTCGTTCCCTCCATCTGGCTGGTGGTTGCCCCAGCAAGGATATCCGCTGTTAGATATAGGTTCGTCTGAAAATATTTCCAAAGTACATTACCTACGCCCAGAGAAGTAGCTAGACTTAAGTTAAAGGTATGGCATTAGCAATTTAAGGGAGGGCATTACTAAATTATGGTAGGACATTACCCCACAATACTAAAATCTTTTCCCTCCTCCTAGCTGCGGTCCCAAAGGTAGGGCATTACTAATTTAAGGTAGGGTATTGTCTCTTAATTACCCTCTCCCTAGCTACTACCCTGCGTATATCTGCTCAGACTGATGACGTTATTATAGATTACTGAACAACGATTGTTGAAACTTATAATATAGGCAGGTTTATATACGCTACAGTCTGCGACCAGTCGGGTACGCGTATTGTGTTTCATATCTACGCTTATACTCCGATTTTCATATCGATCTGTCGCAGACAAGTATACCTAGTGAGTATCTATTTTTGATGGAACTTTATGATTACCAACCTTGAATGGTATACCAATTTTCATAATACTGTTTATAAAAACCCAAATAAATTACTCCGCGTGTGAAATTTCCAGGGACAAGATTTATTTTGCTCGTTATCCTGACCAGGTGGGCAGCTTCTTCAAAAGAATTTATCACTGCTAAATCTGAGCCCTCAGCTTGGCATGTGTCTCGAGCTTCAGTCCAGTTCTTAGGAGTCTGATGTAACTTATAACATCTCCCTAACGGTTCGATGAACGAATAACCTGGAATCAAAATATTATATTATTTTGTATTAATTTGTAAAATCCTTTAGTAAGATGAGTACTACCTCAATAAGCTATTGTTTTACTGGGATTGCTAAATGCTGGCGATCAAAACCATTTTCACATTAATAAGCAACCATGTGCAAGTGCACATTGTCATATAACATATATCTTCTCTCCTCAATAATCCCTTCAACTTCAATTGCCAACTTTTATCCACAGCTCGCCAACATGCAGTGTGCCTATATTTAGTTCCGCTTATTCTGCATTTTCAGGGTTCCTTCACACAACCTAGATCGTGTGCACACCTTCGTTGTCAGCTACCTTGAGGTTCCCAGCTATCATCAATTTGATGCCTTTTTTTTTATTTGATGGGAAAAAATCCTGACGAATCACCGTCCGAGGTAGTGTGGGGTATGCATCCACTAAATGATCCGCCGTGTATCACTCGCGACCTCCGCGAACATTCGCTAGCGAATATTCACTATCTTTCTTTTCGTTTTCGCGTCAAGCCCACCCTTTTAACTGTCAAAATCTTGACATAATGGTATGAAGAGTGCTGCACTTAGAAATGCATCGCGCATGCGCGCGGACATCTTTGAGCGCACCGCGCATACGTCAATTTGCGCGTGTTTGCCGCGATATCGAAAAGAAGCGTAGTGATTAAGAACCCAGGCCGCCGGAATTGACGCGATGTTGTTGCGTTCCGGGCATTTCATACCTACGCGGCCCCGTCTGCGTAGGTATGAAATGCCTACGCGGTTCACCAACGACGACGTCCTTACAGACGGTTGCGACCGCATTCTACGACCCCTCGCTCCAGACCATGGACAGAACCATGGCCGGCAACGAGATGCCACTTCCAACCACTGCGGTGAGAGCTCGACACTGCCCCTCCCAAGCTGGACAATGCTGAAGGGTGTGCTGCGCCGACCCTATTCTGGGCAATCAAGGACACCGCTCACACGCATGCTTCGTACAGAACCATTGACCGCGCCACCCCCGTGTACAACCGTCGACTCGAGGCACTAGGCCTGCCCAGATTCGGCTAAAGCCTCCCCAGTGCGGAAGTAATAGCCTCGAGCTTAGTCTCCAAAATGCGGAAGCGTTCGGCGAAGAGCCACTGCCCGTCTACCACAAGCTGAGTCGTTGCAGTCGTCCCCAAGGCAAAGCCCTGTGGAACACTGCACGAGACGACCCTGCGGATTACCTCACCCTCTCGGTCGTCGTACAGGATCCTCCTGCCTGCGTGGTAGTCAGCCACTAGCTGGCACAGGTATGCGGGCACTCCATGGTACCGGAGGGCCTCTCTGATGCAGCTGAATGAAAGAGAGCCGTTGGCGATATCGAGAGATATCGTCAACATCACCCCTTATACCGGCGACGGTCTCCTTTGATGCGGCCCTCAGGCGAAGAATGGTCCCAATGGATCCCAATGGTCGAGAGCCTAACACGATAGCCGTACTGAGCGTCCGACAGATCGGTGCCGACCTCGTTCAAATGCCGGACGATGCGGGTAGCGAGAATACTCTCCAGCAACTTCCCCGCCTCGTTCAGCAATACGATTACCACTCCAACATGCCATTTGTCGCCCCTTCAACCTGGCCCCCGGAAGGCAGAGCTCGGATTGCCCTCCCTTAGATCCGGCACTGATAGAAGCTACTTCGAGAGCAAGGGAATTTAGCGAAACCTTAAAGTCACTTCGCAAGCAGAGAGGTGGATTGGAAAAGGTGGAAGTTACCGCACGATCTGTTGAGAGCAGC
Organism: Herminia tarsipennalis; assembly: GCA_945859575.2. Lineage (NCBI taxonomy): Eukaryota > Metazoa > Arthropoda > Insecta > Lepidoptera > Erebidae > Herminia > Herminia tarsipennalis. The sequence goes on from OX243840.2 coordinate 18,599,966, forward strand.
GTGAACTTGAAGATATTGATCGACCAGCGGCAACGCCTCACGGCGAGATTGTAAGAGACACTACTCTAGCAGAGGCGCGCAGCTTGAGCTTTACCATAAAAGCACGAAGAAGAAAGAAGAAAAATATGTAATTGCTGCACTATATGTCACAACATCTAAACATGTTACAACTTTGAAAAAATAGCAAATAGTTAACAAAGTTTATAAAAAACATTCATTTTAAATTAGATATTATTATTGCAATTCAACATTTTTATTATAATTAACTAATTTATTATATTACATAATTGATAAATGTTGTGCCTTGCAGTGACATTAAAAAATGTGTCGCCCTTGTTACACCCAACAAGGGCGACACATTTTTTAATGTCACTGCACAAGCAGAGTCGCCAGATCTGTGACACCATTGCGCGATCGGGTGACCCGTGATGATGAACTATCTGATGGTACCTCAAGCATTAAAATGTCATGATTATTTTTATTTAAATTAACTTTTGCCACGAGACGTGTGTAATTCATTTTGTTACTATTAATAGATTATAAATTTAAAAACATGATACTGTTAAATTAAACCAACCATGTAAAAAAATGTTACTTACCAGCACTAGATGTACCGCTACATTGCACATCAAACTTTAGTGACTTGCATAGAAACGTTCTACGAACATCACAAGATTCACTATCGAGTCCCCAGACAGCTGTATGATTTCGTGCTACCACGCAGTTCTCATTCCCTTCACTATTTGGCTCACCAGACAACCATCCGTGGTATACATTTAAAATAGGAATTCCTGAAATAAAATGTTTTTGTTTAGTATACCTGAATCAAAGAGTTTGAAGCCTTTTTATCGTCGTTGTTAAAGTCTATACAGAGAAGGAGTGCAGAATGCTAAAATTTGCCCTTATCTTTTTATAGTATTGATTTTTATACACCTAATAGGGTCTATAGACCTCAGTATCCGGTATAAATTGCTTGGTTCGCCCGTTCCTGAGAAAACCGGTAGTGACACACGGACAGACAGACAGACGAACAAGAGAGTGATCTTAAAAGTGTTCGTTTCTTTACCTTTTGAGGTACGGAACCCTAATGACATAAATAAAAAAGTGGTTTCCATGGAAGAACTCTGGGGTGATCGAACATTTTTTGCTCAAAAAGACATTTGCGCTAGAGGTCATCATTATCATCAGCCTGTATCCACTACAGGACATAGGCCCCTCCTAATTTACGCGACGACACATTTGCCTTCCGCAAGCATTTCATTTCAGCGAATATAGCTGGCTAGGAGTCGTCTTGCTTACTTTTATACCAAGTGTAGCTGCTCCAGCGGCCGGCAGCGCCTTTGGCAGACTTAGGCTCGAGATCATTAATGTTGATACCTTACTATTTCGAATCGAATACATTTACAATAAGCTACCAAAATATTAGAGCAAAGCTATGTAACCCCATCTCTTCCCGTGGGTGTCGTGAAGGCGACTAAGGGATTTCCAACCGGAGGACGGGCAGCAGCGTCCTTGGCGTGTTTTAAACCTTACTGCGATCGCCAACCCGTTCGCCAAGCGTGGCGATTATGACAACTGCCCCCAGGATCTATAATAAGATACTCGTAGTTCTGCTGGGGAGACCCGTGGCCAGTATTGGGACATGATATTGGTTGATTTGCATGTAACTTAGTAAGTAAGTACTTGCCATTTATAGTTTTAAAAACGCCTCCTGACTTCTTGATACCTACTAAAAATTCTCTTGGAAAATCATTTCTAATAGTTCGCCAATATGCAAGGACAGTGTCAAACTCGTTTTCATTCTCCGCGTAGTATAAGCTGGCTTCCTCGGCCGCACAAATCGCCGCAGCGTCTTCATATACACTAAGTGTGTCGTGGTACTTGTATAGACCGTTCGTGTCCGGTATATTAATGTAACCTTGTGGTGTGCCAATTAGTCCTTCTTCTCTGTTTCCTTCAGTAGTTCCATCTATGAAAATATAATTACACAAATTACAATTGACACGACCTCTTTTCCCGAAATTTTCTGTTGCCAATTGTAATTTTTTGATATTTGTGTCGCCGACAAATAGGCAGTATACAAACGGCGTCATAATTTCACAAAGATAACACAAAACATTTCATGTGTTTAAAAAAATCGTGTTACAGCGCGTTTGTCTCTGGTTCGGTTTGTTAGGCAAGTTCGGTTCTATGGGCAAAAACCACCATGTTAAAGGACTGATGCAAATTGTATTATCAAAAAGTTGGAACATGAGATAAAGTAAAATCAGCCTTAGTGGGTACAATATAATAGGAGCAACAAAGGTAAAAAATATATGTGCTTAAATATTGGCCAAAGTACTTGTAACGAATGATTAAATATAAAATATTAATTCTGATATCAAAAGGAAGAAAAGAATGGCCTTTATTCGTCACGCAGAATCTTTACTTACAAAAGTCAAATCTTGCTCAATCAATGTGACAATTAAAACAAAGTGACAACATAATTCACCCACGCATATTAAAGTAACAAGAAACAAGCAACTAGATCCATTTTTCTTTATCACATAAATATTTATTCACTGTTTAATAACCTCTACGTAAAAGATGATTTTTGACTACATTTTTGAACTTAAACTTAACTGAATATAGAAAAAGCCCGTATTTTTGCCTATGCGGATGATACAGCCGTCATTTTTTACGGAAGGAACTGGAGAGACGTATACAATGCCACGCAATCTGGAACACGACTAGTGGCTAAGTGGCTACAGTGCAACCTACCTGCTGAGCCTTAATGCTCAAAAAACTAAAATTATAAATTTTAGTGTTAATAAAAGAACATTAGATCTCCAACAACATAAACTCAAATTCCATACCTGTGGCTTAGCAGAAGGTATTTGCTATTGTGCAACACTCGAGCGTGTTGATAATATTAAATACCTCGGCATAAACATTGACCAACACTTCACGTGAGCCAAACAGACAGAAACAGTTAGCAATCGTATCAGAAAACTAATGTTCATTTTCAAGAGAATAAGAAAAATTGCAGAAGAAAACACATTGAAAACGTTTTGTCTTGCAATCATGTGTCAATTGTCATGGGGCTCTCTGCAAAAAAATGCTACCTTATTCCCGTAGAGCGTGTTCAAAGAGCGCTTTTTAAAGAAGCCTACAAAGATCCTAGACGTTACCCAGCAGTGACCCTTTATCAAGACGCTAACGTATTGACTGTTCGTAAGCTGTATATTCTGGCAGTAATATTAAGATTTCACAAATCTGCACCCCTGACTATTATAGCTGATCAGCGCTCAAAAAGACTACCTTAAAAGCAGAGGCCTTCATGCAGACTTTGTTTCGGAAACAGATCATATTTCTACATGAGTCCATACCTGTATAGCAAACTAAACAAACCTCCGAAATTGCTCTCCCTGCTAAAGTATGCATGTAAGAACAGCGTTACTAAGTGGTTATCTGAAATGGACTATGCGTAAACAGAAAATATTATGATTAAGTATATTCTGATCATACAAATCATACATACACACACACACACACACACAGAGCTATAAATAGATTTAGTATAAGCATTTATTATTTTTTAGATATTAAAAATAATAAATAAGTAATTATCAATGTAGCACGAAAGAGACTGGGTCCCACAACACAGGGTATCCTAGTGTGGGGTCCAGATAACTGTACCATAATGCTGTAACAATGTTATGAACAATAAATAAATAATTATTATTATTAAAAAAAATCACTTGTAGACTCATAATACTAGCTGGTATCTTGTTAAATACTCTTACAGAAAGACCCATAAATGAATTATGAGTTTTATGTAGTCTATGATATTGACTTACTAATTTGTGCTTGTTTCTTGTCTTCACCGGGTGAACGTCACTATTTTTGTGATATAAATGCATATTTTATTTAACAAACATAATGTTTACAAATATATACTGAGATGCAACTATCGTAATACCTATCTCTTTAAACTTTTCTCTAAGGGAAACTCGAGCACCTAGTTTGTAAATCGCACGCACTGCACGTTTTTGAAGAATAAAAATTGTTTTAATATCAGCCGCCTTGCCCCAAAGTAGAATGCCATACGACATGACGCACAGAAATAACCGAAATAAACTAGCCTTGTTGTTATCTCCAAGGAAAGAAGAACATTAACGCCCTAGGTACCGACGTGGGGCCTGAGAGGCCGCAGATACAAAAATATAATTTTACTGAAAATATTCATTATTTCTCTCAAATTATAGTTTACATTGATAGTTTAGGGTCTACGAATTAAAAGGATAACTATATAATGAAAATGTATTAAATCTTCAGATGATAAGCCTTATAATCATCAGATTTTCACTAAAGTGCGTCTCTCAACGAAATAAAAAATATAAATAAATATCTGCTTAGACACCACGAAAACTACTTTTTTCTATACTTTGAGACTCTTTTTCCTGACTTTCAGGAAGGGTTATGTTTTTCGCGCGTATCTTGTTACCCGACTGTAAGAAAGGGTTATGTTTTTCGCGCGTATCTTGTAGAATTAACCAGGGTATTAATATAATAAAATTGAACGGATTCAATTACTACCTAATTTAAAAGTTCCACAGTGATAAATACTCACGTCACTAAGATTTTTTCGTCCTCGCTGCGGATATAATCACACACAAGCTGAATTACACAACACACCATATTGGTCTCCTGGCAATACGGTGTGTGGTGTCCGTGCTTCTTAAATAAAATATCAAATTAATTGCTGCAATTTTGGAACTTACTTTTTTCGAAAACGGGGCATCTATCCCATCTATCCCGGAACTACCCAATGTGTGTAATTTCTTTTGTAAAAATTGAAGTAGATTAAAAGCTTACAAATATGGTATGTTAAATTTAACCATTTAAAAATGTTTTACTTACCAATACTAGTTGTACTATCATATTGCTCATCAATATTTGATAACTTGCATATAAACGTTCTATTTTCGTTACAAGATTTATCATTGAGTCCCCAAACATCTGTGTAGTTCCACGCCTCCACGCAGTTTTCGTTCCCCGAATTATTTGGCTCACCAGACAACCATCCGTGGTATACATTTTCAATAGGAATACCTGGAAGAATAAAAATGTATTGCCAAATCTGTTTTACTCTTGCGAACTTGGCATTACTACATTTAATCATTCTATTTCAAATTTTGTCTGACGTTCATAAAGGTTCATTTCCGTGCATTGCGACCGATCGCGAGCCGCTCGCGGCTTACGACAAGCGGCTGAGGTAAGTGACAGATGCGCGCAGCCGACGACTGTCGTAGGCCTGCGCGCGCACTGTGAATATTATCGCATCGGCCGCGAGCGTCAGCCGCTTGTCGTAAGCCGCGAGCGGCTCGCGATCGGCCGCGATGCTCGGAAATGAACCTTAAGCGTTGCATTTGTAACCTAACTGAATAAAGTATTTTGATTTTGTTGCTAAGCACAAAACTCAAAAACGTCTGGACCAACTTAGCTATTCTTTTTTGTCAAATTTCCGGGAAATACTGATGGGTGAAATGGGGCTTCCAAATTTGTATCAAAATTAAACATACGCGAGTGAAGCCGCAAAAAAGCTACTAAGTATTTTGTACGAAAAAACACTGGCGCGAATGAACATTTATTTTGCGCAAAAAGCCATTTGCACTTGAGGTCAACATTATCATCCGCCTGTATCGATCCACTGATGAACATAGGCCTCTTCTAATTTAAGCCACGATATCCAGTCCTCCGTCTTCCGCATCTTTACTTAGTGGTTGGTCCATCTGGCTGGGACTCGTCCTATCTTACGTTTTCCGCGTTTTACACTCTATTCTGTCACTCGTTTGCTGTCCGATTTGCGCTAAAGCTCATTTACATTTATACCTGACATTTGCAGAACCACTCTCATCACAATAGAAAAAAAAATACAATTAGGTTCCTAAGAATCGTGCAATAAGTAGGTACTTACCATTTATGGTTTTAAAAACGCCTTCTGACTTCTTGATACCGACAAAAAATTGTTTTGGAAAGTCGTTTCTCAAAGTTTGCCAATATCTAATAACAGTGAGAAATTCTTTGTCATTCTCCGCGTAGTATAAGCTGGCTCCTTCGGCCGCACAAGTCGCCGCAGCATCATCCCATACACTAAGTATGTTATGGTACTTGTATAGTCCATTTGTATCCGGTATATTTAAGTACCCCGATGATGTGCCAATATTGCCCTCAGTCGTTTCATCTATAAAAATATATTATAATTACCTATTGTAACCGGGTCCTTATTCATTGTTTTTTTTCGTTTTCGGGGCAAGCCCGCCAAGCGAATTGGCGGGCTTGTTTTAATTTCTAAGCGCAGCTCTCTATTTACCATTGTGACAAGATTTTGACAGTAAGACGCGGGGCTTGCCGCAAAATCGAAAAAAAGATAGTGAATAAGGACCCTAGTGGCGCTAAAGTCACGGAAAAGTAATGTAATGCTTTGAATAGAGTATTGGTAGTGAACAATAAATTATGAAATTTGATAAAAAATAAAATTGATGTTGAAATAAACATAGATATTCTGAATTCAAGTCATAAATGAACAATATTGTTTTATTAAATTAAAATGAAAAGTTGGTACTTTTGATCTGTTTATCACGCATGTGATATGAAACGCGAGCCGCTGTCATGTGACATAATATAGGCAAACCAATTCGCTGTCATCTGTCAGTCCTGTCTCTGAAACCGTTAAACTATTGTGTGTTCATCAATAAGTATCCCATAATTTATCAATATTGGCGCCACTGCGCGTAAGCGGATATATATAAAATGTATACCCGCTTCAGATATTATGTCTATATTATGGGGAAGTTATATATAATCTATTCATACATACATAATAACTATAAATAAAATAAAAATAATGTTAATTAATGTAATTGGTGATGTACCGTTTTAATTAACTAAAATAAATAAATAAATTAAACTTATCAATTAAAATCAAGTGAGATAATTATGTATACCCACTTTTATTCATACGCGTCTTTGTTAAATTAATAGGTATTGAACAGGTTTAATTTTCTGAGATGAAATATATGTAAAATACTACAAACAGGATTGCTTACTGCGAAGTTATCAGCAAATTTTAAATATCTGTAATACCTGGGAAGCCAAACAAGATTTCTAAACATCGACGAAAATGCGACTACTTTTACACAGACACATTTACGTGTAAATAAATCCAATATAATTCTACTCCCACACATTTAGAGTTATCAACATTTTTTAGTTTAAGGATGAATGTCAAATTAACGATTGGCAACATCATACCTAGAACTACCAACTTTTAGGCCAGGGGTATTTGATTGTGAACGATCCAATTGCGTAGATGATCACATTGACAACCAATCACTTTAGTCAACCAGGCAATCGCAAATCTCAAAATATTCCGAAAACAAACGATCGTTCACAATTGTACAAGCATCAATTAAATGCCTTAGGTCAATGATTTGATGACAGGATTCCGTGATATCACAACTCTAGGTAAGTAGGTATAGGTGTTTCATACAAACTTCCACAGAGCGCACCCGTAATAACATTTCATAGTCAGAACAATTTAAAAGTATTCCCACCAAACATTTTAATATTAAATGACAACAAGACGTTCACTTTCGTGAGATTCATATTGCTACCACTCTAAAAAAGTTATCAGATCATATGGAAAGCCAAACTCCTAACTCTACACGCCCTAACCTTACTCTTTGATTCTTATCATGACATATGGCGTTCTGCGTAATCTTAAGTTCTCTACAAATCCTACACCGTAGTCAAAAACTGTGGCTTGGCTGTTCCGTTTCTATTGACCCTATTGAAACAAAATTAATACTACTTACTAGTCTACTACTAGTTACTTAGTCAATATTTTGGTCATTTCTTGCACATCAGCGGTTCATATTTTCATAGTTCACTATCAATCTTTGCCTTTTAACTTAGCTCTGTCGGTTATGCTCGTAAGGTTATAATCGTCATACATAATCGAGTTATAATGTACAGATAACTGTACAGTTTTGTGCCACACATGCTAGGGTTTGCCTGCAGGCAAAGCTTGTAAGCTTTTAATCGTCATGCAAACCCTAGCGTGTGTGGCCGGTAAAATTAAATGGGTTTTCCTAAGGACTGGTTTTCCCATGGACTAAAAATGATATGACTATCATAAATCGGTACCAAAATGAGGGGTTCCTAACTCAGTGGCAATCGCGAAATCGCAAGGATAACTAAATTCATACAAAAAACACGTCTGATGTTCAAAACTTGAACATTTTATTCCCATACAATATTACCGTTGTCGATTTTTTCAATTTTTGGAACGAAGTTCCTTAACGCGCGTTGTGAAAGGGGGCTAGACTCTCAAGTTTTTTTTAGCTATTCCTTTAGGTTGTTCCATTTTTTTTATATCTACAATTTAAATTTATTAATTTAATATTATTAACCTAAATGCCATTTGCCACAATACAAAGGTTGAATCACATCCTCACGGCCTTTTCAATCAGTATAACAAAACCGGGTAAGTAGTCCGTAGTCCCCCCCCCCCCCATCCGAATAATGTAGCTTAAGAGGTGGGTTTTCTGTTCTTTTTGTTTTATACTTACAACCTTATCTTAATAATAGTTTTCAATTTTACCCAACATTAACCGTTTAGCTGGCAGGGGGGGGGAGGGGGACACTTGAGTCTAACTAAAAATTTGCACTTTAAATGCTTAATATTTCACAATCGGATCCCGAAATCGAAAAATGAACTTTAGAATCCCAACAAAAAGTGTTTTACGTATCTGACGATACCCTACACGATGGAGTTGGTGAAAAAAAAAATGACATCCCTACTTTACATGTAGGGTAGGTATCCTCAAAAAAAATTGTTTTTAAGATTTTATTCTTTCACTTTGTCGGCGTAATTAATATGTGTATCGATACAAAATTACAGTCTTCTAGCACTAACAGTCTCTAAGCTAAACTGCGGACGGACGGACAGAGGGACATGGCGAAACTATAATAAGGGTTTCGTTTTCTATTTTGGCTACGGTTACTATACTTCTATGACAGGTTCCCGGCTCTGGTGTCTTTTAAAAAAACTTTAAATGCAGTTCTTTTTATTTAGGTATGAAAATAAAAAAAAGTTTCTGTTGAGTAAAACTTGCTTACTCAAATATTTCAGCATACTTTCCTCCAGGGCAGGGTGGGGACACTGTCGTTTAAGTGACAGATCAGTAATTGAAGAGTCGGCATCTGTTTTTTGTTTCCGAAAATATTTAGTCACTACCTAATTACCTTCAAGTTCAATAGATGGCATTACCATTTTGAATAAAATTTTAGGTTTTATTTTGTTTTAAGAAATTAATAAAACAGTGCTTTTTTATTTGTTTTATCAAATAATGGTCCTTAAAATGCTTTATCTTAAAATAATGTTGTTTGTCACTAATAAATAATACTGGCCTCTATAGTAAGTGTCCAGTTTGTTTATGGTACTTTAAAAAAGTTATCTTTTGACAACTGTCAAACAAGCCATCATAGAATTGGAAGTTTTATTCATTGGTTGTATTATTTAAATTAATTTCATATGCGATAATTTCAAAAGCCCTAAGCTTTCAGTTATTTGAATAATACCTATATGTGTTATCTTGGGTTTGCGTGTTTGTTGTTCCATTTCATAATTGTGGCTGTGATAATTTCGTACAAGTGCTTTGAATACGCCCCGTGTTAAATTAAATCTATAGATTTAATTCAACAACAGAATCAATAAAAATCTATAGATTTAATTTTATCTTGCAACGGACACTTTATTGTTTAAAATATGGCCTTGGATAATGTCGCGTTAGAATAAATATCTAGACTTTGTGCTTTTGTTAGAAAACCTAGTTGTAAGTAGGTAGGTACATAATAAATATTATATTAATATAAAAACTCATCTTTTCTTATTTTTCCTACCACAAATAACTGAATCATCTATCAACAACAAGGTTGTTTATTAACCTCAACGATTCCATGACTAGAGACTACTACTACTACTAGAGTAATTTTAAAGTTTGATATTCCATATAAAACTTAAAAATGCATCTCTTAAAAAAATGAGAACATTTAAAACAATCGTTGAAATTAATAAAATGAGTTGTTGCTAATAAAACCTACAGGTATGCCTAGCATCCCATACCGCATAAATGATATTTCTGGAAACAAAATTCAGATGGCGCATTGTCGTCTGTCAAAATCAAAACGGTTTGCTTTTTTACACTGCAAGTGGGCCCTCTTTTTCCGTAGTATTAGTTTACTCTTTGCTCCAAGGGCTATTGCCCTTTGAATCAATATTGATAATTTTGTATGGATTTTATTTTAATGAATTTTGATAAAGAAAAAGTTTTGCATTTTATATGTATAAAACAGGTTGGAAACTTTTTCTTTATCAAAATTCATTAAAAGAGAATCCATACAAAATTATCAATGTTGATTTTTTATTTTTTTTAAGCTATTCCTTTGGGTTTTTCCCTTTCAAGATATTTGCAAAAACAAAATAAAAAAAGGAGGACACAAAACCGTTTAGGCGTCAAATAATTCCTCCCCATCGATGTCAACTGGTAACGTTCCCAGAAGGCTAACTGCATTGGCACGTTGGATAGCAATGCTAGTTGTTGAAAAGTTTATGAACAAAAGAATGTTTAATTTCTTTAATAAGTATGACATACTGGCTAAAGAACAGTTTGGATTTAGGAAAAAAAATCTACTCAACTAGCTACTTTTACATTAATTCAGTCAATAAATATCAATAATCTAGTATTTTCTTTTTAGATTGAAGCAAAGCCTTCGATTTTTTTTACCCTAAAATACTCTTAAATAAATTTGACAAGTGCGATATACGAGGTGTAGCTTTAAAATGGTTTGAATCGTATTTACATAACAGGAAGCAAATTACTCTAAACTACCTGGACCCTTACTATTCCTAGTTTTTGTTAATGACTTTCCACAGGCTATATGTAGACATTACTGTGTTTTATTTGCAGATGACAAAAAAAAACTAGCTATTAAACTACAGGTAGTGCGATGAGTGAGAAAACTAGGTGTTATGCATAATCTCTAATTAATCACATAACTATAACTGAAGCATATACATTCTTATGGTTACTTACCGAAATTATTTTTTACAGGCGCTTTGCATACAAACGGTATTAAATTGGTACATGGTATATCATCTAATCCCCAGACATCGTTATACTTCCATGCTTGCAAGCATGACTCCTTTGGGTTTGACATTCTTGGCTCACCTGGTATCCATTTGTTATATAGCCTTGAAATGTGAGTGCCTATAATAAACGTATAATTGGGCATGTAAATTTTTGGTTTATCGCATTATTTATCTAAACTTGAATAATTATGATAACTTAGCGATGACCTCATGTTACTGGAGAGTGAAGGGGCTCTTCCCTTCACTATCTAACGTTTAACTCCTCTGAGTTTATAAACGTTCGCCTTGAGATAACTAACAGTAAACAAATTATAGGTAGGTAGGTACCTAATTTTGTGCCATGCGTCAAACTCGTGAACGGGTGCTACTTGGGGTGACTGGTCGGCCTTGTCATTATCATTTTATAGGTTTATTGTTTTTTGATTAGTGATATAAGTAGTTTTGCTTATAATAATCGAATCGCATGTTGCCTTTACCCTTCTGTATTTTTGTAAGTTTATGCTCCCATCCACATCGTAGGAGGCTAATTCATTTAAAACTTGATTATACCAGTTTACGAACTATGGTTATTGCTTGCATGAGTTTCATGGTGTAATGGTTGCAGCACCTTACTGGCTTTACTGTATATATATATATATATATATATGTAAAAAGTGGCCATGAGTTTTTATTGCCAAGTTCCACGGCTTTACTCTTGCGAACTTGGCATTAAATGTAGAATCATTATATTCCAAATTTTGTCTGACGTTCGTAGTATTTTGACTTTGACTTTAACTTTGTGTTGATACGAAATTAATCCATCCCCAGAAAGATGAACTGTGTTACGGATTGTTCGGCCCGTGTTCATCGGCACTTGTTCAATAGAGTCAACAAGGGTTTAAATAATATGTAGCACAGGAAATTTTATATTAACTCTGAACTAGGTATCTACCTATTTATTGGTCAACTTCGGTAACTCTAACTTTAGCGCACTAAATCCTCTGAAGTTTAGTAACAATATTAGTTCACAACCTATGTTTTTTTTGTAAAACTTTGATGTAACATTTACCAAAATTGTAACATAACCCGAACTTACCAACACTTCTCCGCAAGCACGTCCTCTTAAAACACTGAACGCGAAGGGACGGCATTATCGAGTTTTTGCAAAATATGAGTTGAGTGAAGTTGCAAAATATGTTTTGCAAAATTGAGCGTGGTTTTTGATTTATAATAAAAAAAATAAGTAAGACTAATCGTGGCACATTTTGACCATTTTTAAGACCTCTTTGAGAAAAAGCTTTGTACCACCTTGTTTAATATTTCCTCTCCCGATTATAGGTAGGTATAGTTAGTCAATATTACCTACTTACCATTTACAGTAACATATCCATCGTCCGATCCTCTCATACCTAAATGGAAATGATATGAAAAGTTTTTGATTTCCCTTTCAAAATATTGAATGACAGCTTTAAATTCATCTTCATTTTCCGGAAAGAATAAACTGGTTCCGTCACTTTCGCATGCCGCCTCAGCATCATCCCTTGTACTAAGTGTTTCATTATACAAATATTTGCCATTTGTCCCCGGTATAGCACGATAAAGAAATGCTACAGTCATGTCGCCAGTCGACAACGGAAAGGCATCTACAAAAAAAAAATGGTTATCTTTAAAGTCAGTTTACTGACGATAACACGTGACACTTTTTCGTGCTTGCACCTGATCATCTATTTATAAGGCGTTATCACGTCAATATACATTATATATTATGCCCTTAAGTATTTTACTAAATAAAACGTCATTACTTTTATATTGTAGAGCTCCGCCGGTGAACAAGTCTAGAAAAATTCTTTACTGAGTTCTTAATCCCGTTGTTAAAAAATCGGTGTATAATTTTGACTGCCTTGGTGGCGCGGGTTCGATTCCCGCACGGGACAGCATTTTGTGTTATTCACAAATTGTTGTTCAGAGTCTGGGTGTATTTTGTGTTCGTAAATTGAATGTTTGTAAATTCCCCCGTGACATAGGGCTTGTGCCCTAAAAAAAACTGTTGAATAAAGTTTTAGGTCACACTTCGATTCTGACTTCTCTCTCCTCTTCCGATGAATTCCTAAACAGAAAGCTAAACGATTCTGCACATATTACGGCATTATACCGGGTTGAAACGATCAACAAAATAAATGATTAGCAAATACCTATAGACAGACTTACAATCAACGCAAAACGAATTGCAAAAGTTATTCTCGAAAACGTAGAACTGAAGAATCAGATGGCGGATGAAAAAGAGATTACAATACTAAAGCAAATATGTAGAAGTCGAACACCGACTCTGCACCAATTATTTAGCCAGAAACGCAATGCCAAATGTCGACTCACAAATTCGTTAAGAAAGTCTCCGAACTTAACGTAAGCAAAATACCCTAGAAGACTTATATATTACGAACCGGACTGCATAAGTTAAAAAAATATCGAGTTTTTTGTATTAAACGTAATAAAAAACGCACATTTGAATGTCAGTTTACAGAACCACTCATTTAAAATTATTTGTAAAACCGGGCATGTGCATGTCGGGCCACGCACAATGTAGGGTTCTGTAGTCCCCCCCCATCCGAATATTGTGGCTTAAGAAGTGGGTTTTCTGTTGTTTTTGTTACATATTTACAAATTTATATCCACTTAATAATATTTTTGAATTGAATTTGTACGAAAATGTTGTTACTTCTTATTTGAAGAGCTGTTACATGTAAACTTGTTAAGCCTACTTATTGCTTTAGCGGCAATAGCAATACACTCACTATAACATTTTATGTATATTCTTAGTACGGTTCATACAAAATCACTCACATCTTTCAAAGTAACAAATGAATTAAACTCGGAAAAGTAGCATAAAATCAAAATAACAACTTTTAAAACTGTTAAAAATCCGTGTCTGTAGTACATTGAAGATATTCCAGAAACAGCAGTTCAGATAGGCTACTGGGATACATGCCCAAACAAATTACACGAGTTCCATCAGGCAAACAGACAAATATGTCTGTTTCCCTGATGGAACTCGCGGTTATTGTCTCGATTATAGCCTCCTGCATATCAACAACATTAGCTGGGAGTACCATGTCAGTCGTCTGTCTAGGTGCATTCCCAAGTACCTTGCATGGTCTTGTTGGGGAATCTGCTGGTTACACAACTTTACGGGTAAACAAGTATATTTTTTTAGTGTGAAAGTAATGTAAAGTAGTGTGAGTCGATTTGTTTTGGTTAGCTTTATTCTTCACAGCTTGAGCCATTCTTCGATTTCATTATGATGGATCTGTAGTTGTCTTGAGGTAGTTTCAGGACACGGGCTTTCCGGTAACAAGGCGGTGGTATCAGCATAGGTTGCTGTCATTGTATTTTCGTTCATTGGAAGATCCGCCGTATATATGAGGTAAAAAGAGGGCCAAGTATACTGCCTTGAGGGACACCTGAGTTAATATTATACAGTTTTGAGCACTCATTGTTGAATTAAAGCTGATAGCTTCTTTTGCTGAGGTATGATTTGAAGATTACGCAGAAAAGAGTGGGGCAGATACTTATTACGTTTATATATTAAGCCCTCATGCCACTCTTTATCGAACGCTTGGCTTATGTCTCAAAAAGCTGTAGAACAATACGTTCTGTTTTCCAGACATCTACCAATAAAATCTACGGTGCTATGCACCTGCTCGACTGTACCGTGTTTTTCCCAGAATCCAAATTGGTGGTTTGGAATTATTTTATTAAGGTGATGTTTTATTCTTTTAAGCAGTATCTTTTCTAATAAATTGCCAGTAGCAGATAGCAAGCTAATGGGTCTGTATGAGGTGGTTTCCTGTGGTGGCTTCCCTGGCTTGGGTACCATTTAGTTTTGTACTATTTGCTTTACTATTTGGGTTTTTGTTACCCTCAGGTTGCAAAGTTGTACCCTCCCCAGAATACGCAGGGCTGTCTAAGTTAGACTTAAGGAGGGATTCTCCTATGCAACTTTCGGAGCGATTGTTTTCAAAAATATATATAACTTATTTAAAAAAAAATTAGAAGCCTTATTTTTTTTTAATACCTGTCGAATGATGTGCCACACGTTGATATTTCGCAAAAAGTACCCGATTTTGCCATTTTAGCTCCGGAACCCTAAAAATGATGGACACAGCCCTTATGTTAAGATACGCTCAGTCAACGATAGTAATAAGCGCTAGTAGTTTAATCGCCAAGGCGCATACGGCTTTAATTGTAAAGAAAAAAGGGACTATTTCATGTTATTATGATGTACCAAAAAATTTTTTTTTTTCAAACTGAACGTAAATGTACCATATTTCATCAAAACATTGCCGGTATCATAAATAAAATAGACTTGTTAGAATTAACTTTGTAAGAGCTAAATACTAATGGTACAGTCATTGATATTCTATGTTTTTGTGAAACTTTTATACGAATAGGATCAGAACGTAATTTGATTCTAAATAACTTTAAGCTGGTCTCGCATTTCTCAAAACCTTACCAACGCAAAGGTGGAATATGCATAATGGTAAAAGACTTTAAGTGCAAACCTATCCACAATTTACCCGAGACGTTATTGTTTCATTTTGAGTACTGTGCTATAGAAATTATCACGCTTAGAGTCTTCGTGGTTCGTTTTTATGGTACACCAAATTCAAACGCAAATCTATTTCTAGAAAACATAGATATGTTATAAGTAAACTAACAAAACGAAATACAAATAATATTATGTGGAGATTGGAACATTGACGCGACAAAGGCAAACAAGAACTACATAGAATTAGAATATATTTTGAAAAATCATTATATCATTTATAATCATATTAATAACCAACACGAAAACTATCTTGTATAGATATTATAGTTAGCGATATTCCCGACGCTCATCTTCAATAATATTAAAAACTAGCTGTGCCCGCGTCTACGTTCGCGTGGAAGTTGGGTTTATATTAAGGTAGTTATATTACAATTTAACTTCTGTGTAAAACATATTGGAAACATTGTGTTAGGTAAATTTTGTGTTAAGGAGCTTCGATTCTGACTCCGAAAGGTCGAATATTCCGATTGATTTTAAACCTCCGACTCCAACTTCGGCTCCGACACTTTTAAATCGGAGGTACCTAGCCGTTCCTTCAAGATAATTTATATAGGTAATAAAGGTATGATGGAAAAAACTCTTACAGATTCCCTATGATCGCGGGTTATGTCCTGCCCGAGCGATCTTTTCAGAGTCTAAAGTACTTACACCCACTTTGTGTCCGTGTTGTAAAGTCCCCAGCGAAATGGGGCTAGTTATGTTTTTAAAAAATATCCTGTTTTTAAAACATTGCATTCACGCGGTACTGTGATGCGTGTTCAAACAAACAGACAACATTCAAACGTTTTTAAAATATATACTCAGATATCTTTTTTTGTGTTTCAATACTATTTCTAAACTTATTTCAATATTTCTTTCACTCACTTTAGAAGATTTAAATATTATTTTATAATGTGTACATTGGTGAATTAAAAAATAGGTGTGTCAACCTGTCGCAAATTAAGATCACCATACATATATACATTCATATCCCTGTACGTAAGAATTTCAGTTTTTTAAATCAATTTTCTTGACTCTTTTTAATTTGTATTTAAACGCCATCTATTTTCAAAACTGGATAAGTTTCTTTTAATGATTTTATATTAAATTATACTTAAACTTTCATGCATATCAAACTTAGGTAAGCAAGGTATTTAACCTTAAACTGTTCACGTGATTAAGACCCGTAATATACATATTTTCATAATGTGTACAAATCGCGAAAGTTTATCAACATTTGTAGGTAAGCAATTTTGGCACTCAGAAGAAATCGAATCACAGATGGCGCCACATGTTTTATTTTGATATAACACTAACATTAAGTAGTTACTGTTTATTTGTAATGTAATATTGTTTTTCATTTCTACATTCATAATATAATCACGATTCATGCAAGACAATGATAAAGGTATGGCCTATTGAAAGTGATTGATCACAAAAAAAATATTGAAAATTTGTTAAACAAAGTAAACATGTTAAAGTCGAAAATAAAAGCTTGTATAACATATATACATTTGGAAAAATACTTCAAAAAGGAATAAAAAGAATTTTAAAACAACACAAAAAGAGTTTCGAAACCGCCACTTGTGCCATTAGACCACCTCAACCAATACAAAAGCGGTTAAAATAGCTGATCTTAAGAAAATTGAAAATGTTGTGTTTAGTTCCTTATAGTTTTAGCGTGAAGTTACTGTTTCCATGGGTTACAATTTTATTGTAAAAAATGTGTTATTGTGGAAAAAATTGTGAAAAACCATAATGGTTCGACCAAACATACGTTGCTGCTCGCTCCCCATAGACGATAGCGTAATGATTCATAGTGTAAGTAATGATCTATAGTATTTACAATAAAACTGCAAATTTTCATGAAGATCCGATAAGTAGTTATTGTTTTATGACGATAAATAGCTACAGACATTATTCCTAAATGCATATTCCTATGGGGAATAGAGTGATAAATTATAGCCTATATGTTAATCCAGACTTATTAGAATACACATACAAAATTTCAACCGAATATGTCTGGTAGTTTTTGCGTGATGCGTGTTCAAACAAACAGACAGACAGACAGACATTTCTAAAAATGTAGGAATGTGTTTAAATACTCTTTTCAAACATTTCCCAATATTTTTTTTTACTATGTTCGGCCATGTACAGACACGTGAAAGTTACAATTTTATTATATGTAGGTATAGAAGAAGATATAATATAATAAACGATACATAATCTTGCATTGTCCGATCACGAGACTGGTCAATCTCTATGTTTCGACTCTTAAATAGATAAGTGATAAAAGAAGACACTTAAGTCAAGAAAATATAGAATAAAAATTATATCATGTATGTAATAATTATATCATGTATATCTTGCTTTTTCAAAAATATATGAGACAGTGCAAACTGATGTAGATTTCAATCATTTCCGTGATACATTGACGGTCTTTTATAATCCTTGCCTTCTCTTTTTGAAAATTAAAGTTACAAATTAACCTGTAAAAATAAATGGAGCACAAGGGGAATAAAAAAATATAGCTTGAAAAAACGAAGCTTAAACCTTAAATACACATTAATTCATTCTAATAAAAACTATCATGTTAAGGCTTACGAAAAATACACAAAGATCTTGAAGTGATGCATATTAGACGCTCAGAAAATTGACAACACGCGTTACATACTTCATCTAAGAATAAATGTAAGGCCGACTGGAATATTATTAAAAAAGCAAAGCATGGACAACGATTGCGTACCTGAAATTAATTCTATAACTATTGACCAGTCCACATACACTAATGCCGATACGATAGCTAGCAACTTTAATGACATTTTTATAAATTTAACAAATAAATCTAATGAATCTAGCTCAAATACAGATAACATTGCCTACAAACAAACTAAGAGTATGGCTAACGTATATAAAATAATTAATTATTTAAAGTCAACTAACTCAACTGGTTGCGACGACATTTATACCAAAATACTAAAACGTTGTTCTCAATTTGTAGCCTTTATTAACTTACCCCATTAGCCATATTATTAACTTATCATTTATTGAAGGACTATTTCCTACGAGATCGGAACTTTCTATAGTCAAACCACTGTATAAACAAGGCGATAAAAGTAATATGCGCAACTGCTCTAATACCTGTTATTTCTAAGATTTTTGAAAGAATCATGTATGATAAAGGGATTTCCCTTGGTAACAAGCCATGAAATATTGAAAAAGAAGCAGATTGGTTTTAGAAAAAATAGGTCAATAACTCTTGCATGTTTTAGTCTCATGAAACTTATTACTTCCAGTCTTAACAAAAATAAGCCTATACTGTCCATATTTCTAGGTATGTCCAAAGCATTTGACTTTGCGATTCACAAACTGCTTCTTTTTAAACTAGGTCGCTATGTAATAAGAGGTAACGCTTTAAGGGTCGTTTCGACCAAACGCGAATAAAGTTTATTCCCAGAATAAGTAGCCACTTATTCTAAAGTAAATCAATTTCACGTTCAACCAATTCTACCATGCACAACACTAAGAATAGTATTCGGGAATAGTTGTTATACCACCGTTTCTCACGGAATAAAGAGCTATTCTTAGAATATTATTATGGCGTCTCAAACTGTCATTTTTTAACTCTACGTGCGCAAGGAATAATTTTTACACAACATTTTAAATTCAACGTCTAAACGATTTGATTGAATAAAGTAATAGTGATAAAGAAGTTATACCTAGAACGAACGAGCATAAAAAAAATAAAGGATTTATTTGAATACTCGATAGATCGTGATTTCCCGACCAGGTTTCGCATTTTAGTTTATTAAAACGAGTGCATTTGAAACTTATTTCTAAAAACAGAAAACTCGAAAAATACAAGGCACAAAATACTAGGCACTTACTTGTCAAATTGGAAAAATGGCACAATATAAAGAAAAAACATAAAACGTAAGTCTTCATTGTGTTAGCTGGTTCACTATTTCAGACTGTGAGGGAACATGATTTGCCTATCCTTATATAAGTATTCACTATCTATATGTTACCGTGGAGTTATCTCTACCCGCTAATAATGATAATGAGAGGAAACCGAGTCGACAGCATGGGCGTCTAAGCTTATTGGCCAATAAGTAATTAGATATATGATTGACTGCCTCTGTGGCCCGGTGGGAGTGTGTTCGACTGCTACGCAAGAGGTCGTGAGTTCGATTCCCACACGGGACACCACTTTGTGTGATCCACAAATTGTTGTCCCGAGTCTGGGTGTACTTTATGTCCGTGACTTGTATGTTTGTAAAGTCCCCCGCGACACAAGGCTTGTACCCTACTGCGGGAGTAATCGTTTTTCTAAATTTCATCATTTTTTACAAATATTGTTTAATATATTATATAAGCAGTACCCCACGGTTTCAATAAAGTAGTTCCCAGATCAGTGCATTCAAACAAACGAACTCTATATTAGTGTAGATATGGCTACTAATATTTTAATCAATTAATAAAACAAGAAACCTAAGTGTTTGGGATGCACATTAATATATTTGGTATTAAAAAACTTCTACGATCGAACGTTAGCTTTTTGGTCTCATCAAAAATTACTAAATTGAAAGCCGTGAAATTAAATAATGGTAATATCTATTTAGCGATAATATATTTTTTTGGCCTGAAATTTACTTTAAATTGCTCAAATGTTTTTTTATGGCATACAATAAAAAATAAAATAGCTTTGTACAATTCTTTAGGAAACACATTTTGGTGAGCATTTATCTATTCTGGCAGACATTTCTAATTAATTGGTAGTAAAATAGATGTATTTACGGTAGACGTTTATACACAAGCCGATAAATATTGAGGGGCAGTAGCGGACTGAGGGGTCACTAAGGGGTTACGATTTAAAGGCTAATATAGGGCTATTATTTCAGGCCAAAAAATATATATTATCGCTAATTAAAATATTGGTAATATTTAAGGACTTTCAACTGAAAAACTGTATTTAGGTCATTGAGCATGTTGCTAAGCTCGTCCAGTGATTCTGCCAAGATTACAATATCATCTGCGAATCGAAGGTGAGTTATGTACCCGCCATTGATGTTGATGCCATGTCCTTTCGATTTCAAGAGCTTGAATCCTCCAGTGCGGTTGTGAACAGTGTCGGAGAGATTACATCTATCTGCCTCACACCTCTTTGCAACTGTACAGGATTTGTGTTCTGATCTTGTACTCGGACAAACATGGTGGCGCTGTTGCGCAAGCACTTCAGCATTTCGATATATCGATAATCTATACGGCACCGCTCTGAATAGACTGTAGCACAGCCCAGATCTTGATGGAATCAAAGGCTTTCTCGTAGTCCACATACGCCACGCATAAGGGCTGATTATATTCGTTTGTTACAAACCATTATAAATCTATTCACTCGGCTCTAGAAGACCACTCTACTGTAGTTTTTGGGAAATCCTCGGCAGGGAGCTCATTCGATAAGAAAGGCGCGGCACTATTTAGGCAAAATGTGGGGATAAACTATCTGTCGATGGCCACAGGTGCGATGGTAGAAGAAGGCTGCAGGCATCATCTCGAATAACTACTCAGAACACACTCAGGCAAGCAATGTCTCGCCTTAGATTATGTGGCTCTGCCCCGCTTGTGAGTATACGGAGTACTCAGGTGCTCCTACCAGACTACTACTGGTTACTAGTACTGGTTGAAATACCGCTTCCCTTTATTGAACACCCCGAGGTATGTGACTCTGAAATTGAGTATATATATGAATATCAAGACAAATCAGTCTCTTTATACGAAACATCGAAAAAAGATTTCTTTGACTTCAACTTAACATTGTGACGTCGTAATTTTCAAGTGTCAATGATTTACTTTTAGTAGTTTACTTTTATTTTTAAGAGTTAATTTATGAACATTTTTTTAACATATTTTTTCAGATCATTTAAAGACTTGTCTACTATTTATTATCTGATTAGTGTAAAATAATTTATTGTCATTCAAATACTCAATTGTACGTAACTGGATTCCGATAACGTTATCTTTTGTAAAGTCTAATAAAAAACAAGTTAACTGAGTTGAGTTCAAAAGGTCTATAAATATAAACACATTTTTTGAATATCTAATTCAAGTTATGATATTAAGAAAACCCTTCGGGTTTTTTTATTATCATAACTCGGCTAGTCGTTATCTCTTCATATGAGACTAACGCAATATTCTAAGGGCATGGTGGCAGCTTTAAAAAATCTTTTGACACCAATTAAAAATGTCTCGTTAATGTGAAAGAAAAGCACACAGACCACAGGGCAGCTTTGTGGTGAGCTGAATATGCGTGGCGACACTGCGGTCCCGATGCCTCAGAGAGTTGGTCCGGGCCTCGTCTCCCGCTTACCTTAACTGGCCGGAGTGGAGCACCAAGAGCGCCCGCAGGACTCTCAACTCTATCTTGCCTTAAACGGCCGGCCAGAGTGTCATGGTGACCACAATCGGTGCAATGCGATCGAAACGTCGTCGGGTAAATAAAAGGTTCGTACCTTTAAATAATTCACGCGATTAAGTCCCGAAATATATCTAATAGCTACTGATCAGATTTTGAAAAAAATACAAAAGATAGTTCTTAAGCTTTTTATTGCAGGAAAAATAATAAGAAGTCGGAATTTTAAAAATCCTTTATTGGGGGCCAAATGACAAATTAAAAATTAAAGTTTGGCTAATTGTATTGTGTAAAATATCAAATGTTAATGTATAGGTAAGGATTTTTTTTTTTCTATAGTTTTAAAATAATTGTGCTAAGTTTCATATAATAATTGCCATATACTTGAGAGTATACTAAAATAAATCAGTACTTAACCAGCATACGCGTGTTTCACTACATGGTGATAGCGGTGAAACGTTTTTATAGACCTGGACTACGCCATCCCTTTCCTAGGTAAACGAAAAAATCCAAAAGTGTAATTAGTAAATAAAACTAGCAACGCTTCATTACTTATTAATTTTTGTATTAAACACAATTTTTTACCATTATTTATAACATAAAAATAAGTGACATGACTAGAAAAAAAATAGTGACGTCATAGTTCGGTATTTGTATGAGATCTCCATATAAAATCTTTGTTTTGACATTTCTTAAAGAGTTGTTGTTTTGACTAGTTAGAAACAAGCCCATCAAAAAGTAAATATTGACTGCAAAGCGTGAAAGAGAGGAAAATCTCGGGCGGCCTTTGACAGGTATAGGGTATTTGACTGAAGTCAAATCAGTCTTTTTTTAACAAACGTCAAAAACGACCCACTACAAACCGTACAAATTGTATGGAATGCTAGCATATGACGTCACGTTTTCTATGTATATAAACTTTCGCGATTTGTACACATTATAGAATTTTATAAGCTACGGCTCTTAATCGCGTAAATACTTTATTTTAAGGCTAAACACCTTTGTTTATTGCCCGACGTTTCGACCGTATTGCAACGGCCGTGGTCACGGGTAGACGTCTACCCGTGACCACGGCCGTAAACCCGTAGCTTATAAAATTCTATAACGTTTTCTATGGTCAAAACTTTTAGCATTTATCTTTATGATTAATAATTGATAAACACGGTAAATTAATAAATTACCATATTTTTCAGGACACTTCATGACATATTTTACATGGTTATTATAAATAAATAAATAATAAAAATAAAAATAAAAATGTTTTATTTTCGAACATCTAAGGCTCATAGGGTGTTAGTACAATTGCTTAATAACTATGTTAGTATACATACTAAAATACTAAAATACTAAAATACCTACCACAAATGAAAATCAAAATTGGCTACAATGGGGAGATTCATCAAATTCCACTAATAACATGCAACTTGATAAACCTACCCATGGTCGGCCCATCCAGCCTCTCTGCAAATACCTTCAGGAGGCTGTTGGTGCTTTCCCCTACTCTGCGTATTACCGACGCAACCTTCTTACGCATTATCGCAAAGTAGTCATCAGTATGTGCGTCAGCGAACATGCCCGATGCACTACAATAAGGTGGAAGCCGCAACAACGCCCTGAAGGCATTATTATATTGAATTCGCAGGGTGTTGTCCGCTTTTTGGGTATGACTAGCCCAAAGGCTGCTGGTGTAAAATGTTTGGCAGTAAGCCTTGAAAAGTGTAATTTTAACAGGTACTGAACAACCAGCAAACCTTCGAGCCACCATATTACCCCTTACAGCCAACGCCCTACGCTCTCTTTCCATGTCCAAGTCATCTTTTAAATCCTCAGTAACAATGTGTCCCAGATATTTAAACTTAGTTACTCTCTGTAATAATGTACCACTAAGTTGAACGGGAGGGATGTGTGTTGGACTTTTATTTTTCCCTCTAAATACTAACATCTCACTTTTCTTAGGGTTATATTTTAGACCATGCTGTTCGGCATATACTTCACAAATTGAAAGCAACTTTCTAATTCCGCATATTGAGGGACTCAGCAGCACCATGTCATCTGCATAGTTTATGTTGTTTACACATACTCCATCTATATGGCATCCGACATGTGTGCTGCCGAGCTCCACAAGTAGCTTATTAACATACATATTAAAAAGCCTCGGCGAGGTAAGACCTCCCTGCCTAACCCCGCACTCAAGTTTGTATGGGTCAGACAATGCATTTGACCACTTTACAAAGTTTCTCTGCTTGTCATACCATACAGACAATGTAGAAACTAGTGATGCAGGAACGCCCTCCCCCCGGAGCTTTTCCCACAAGACATTATAGGAAACCAAATCAAAGGCTTTTGATAAGTCCAGGAAACAAGCATACACTGGTGTTTTCCTATCTGTATAATACTTGACAGTATGCTTTAATGTAAAAATGGCACTCTCAGTAGATAGCCCAGCACGAAAACCAAATTGTGAATCATGTAACTTTGTGTATCTACTGAGGTAAGAGTCAAGCACACTGTCAAATACTTTGGCTATCACAGTCGCCAGTGAAATAGGCCGATAGTTACCCTTGTCTGCTATGTCTCCTGTCCTATCTTTTACAATAGGTACGACTATCGTATCCAACATTTCCTGCGGTAAGCAAGAATGCCCTATACATAGATTGAATAACATCATCAACACCCCCGGTAAATGCTTACCAGCATTTTGAAGGTGCTCGATGCTGAGCCCATCATGTCCAGGCGATTTGCCTTTCTTCATGTATTTAATTGCATCTTTTATTTCTTTACAAGTAAGCCTTACGGGGGGTTCTAATTCGCAAAACTCAGCATCGTTCACCCTCGGTTGGGACTCAAGAGGTGAACTCACTTTAAAATATTCTTTGAAAGTATTTATAACATATTTTATTTTAATAGTAGTCAAATACCCAATTGTCCACAAAGTAGCGTTCACTCTTTATAGAGAGTGGTCAATTTCGTTAGGTTATGGCGTGGTCTTGGTCTCTACGTTAATGGTTTTTATCGACAAAAGTGGTAAAATGTGCCCGGAACGTACAAAATATTACGCATAAAATCATTATCAACGTTTTAAAAATAGAATGGGCTCAGCATTGTATCTGTTATCAATTTCAAACAGTTTAGGTATCCGGCCTTCAAAGAAGTTAGAAGATAAAGAGTTTGAAGTTCTAAATGTTCGTCAACTGTTTATCAAGAGCATAATCTTGAGAAAACTCAGCTGTTTGAAACGCACCAATACATCTGTTAGAAGATCTCTAGAGGAGTATGAAGTTCCTTCATGTAAAACTACATTGCTCAATGTTTCTTGATAATCGCATTAGTAAAATTAAGTCTTTAAAAATTATGTGGATCTTTTAAAGTCCAGTCTGTGGATCAGTTTCTGAGCGGTTTTGATTATAAACGTACAGAAGAATTTTTAAACATACATAAATAATACCATTTTCTTTTATTTACAATATAAATATACTAGATACTATTTATTAGATATAATAGTATTAAATATAATAATAATAGTAATATTGTAAGAGATACAAATAATATATTTAACTCTACCAAATATTTTAAATACATTATAATTCATACATAATATAATAAATTATGCTGTGGCGTAGCTACTAGCTACCTAATTTATTCAATTTTGGAATTATGATAGAAAAATAATAAATGTCACAATATTATATTATTAAGCACTATGGAATATCAGTAGAAAAAAAAATGAATAATATATGTCAAAATATATTAGGTATTACATCGCTTCATCCTGACGTAGAATCACCTGAGCGGTGGGGAGAGCGCTACGAGCGCTGCTCGGAGCAGCGGCGACACGAAGCGAAGACGAAGCTTTGTGGTGAGCTGAATATGCGTGGCGACACTGCGGTCCCGATGCCTCAGAGAGTTGGTCCGGGCCTCGTCTCCCGCTTACCTTAACTGGCCGGAGTGGAGCACCAAGAGCGCCCGCAGGACTCTCAACTCTATCTTGCCTTAAACGGCCGGCCAGAGTGTCATGGTGACCACAATCGGTGCAATGCGATCGAAACGTCGTCGGGTAAATAAAAGGTTCGTACCTTTAAATAATTCACGCGATTAAGTCCCGAAATATATCTAATAGCTACTGATCAGATTTTGAAAAAAATACAAAAGATAGTTCTTAAGCTTTTTATTGCAGGAAAAATAATAAGAAGTCGGAATTTTAAAAATCCTTTATTGGGGGCCAAATGACAAATTAAAAATTAAAGTTTGGCTAATTGTATTGTGTAAAATATCAAATGTTAATGTATAGGTAAGGATTTTTTTTTTTCTATAGTTTTAAAATAATTGTGCTAAGTTTCATATAATAATTGCCATATACTTGAGAGTATACTAAAATAAATCAGTACTTAACCAGCATACGCGTGTTTCACTACATGGTGATAGCGGTGAAACGTTTTTATAGACCTGGACTACGCCATCCCTTTCCTAGGTAAACGAAAAAATCCAAAAGTGTAATTAGTAAATAAAACTAGCAACGCTTCATTACTTATTAATTTTTGTATTAAACACAATTTTTTACCATTATTTATAACATAAAAATAAGTGACATGACTAGAAAAAAAATAGTGACGTCATAGTTCGGTATTTGTATGAGATCTCCATATAAAATCTTTGTTTTGACATTTCTTAAAGAGTTGTTGTTTTGACTAGTTAGAAACAAGCCCATCAAAAAGTAAATATTGACTGCAAAGCGTGAAAGAGAGGAAAATCTCGGGCGGCCTTTGACAGGTATAGGGTATTTGACTGAAGTCAAATCAGTCTTTTTTTAACAAACGTCAAAAACGACCCACTACAAACCGTACAAATTGTATGGAATGCTAGCATATGACGTCACGTTTTCTATGTATATAAACTTTCGCGATTTGTACACATTATAGAATTTTATAAGCTACGGCTCTTAATCGCGTAAATACTTTATTTTAAGGCTAAACACCTTTGTTTATTGCCCGACGTTTCGACCGTATTGCAACGGCCGTGGTCACGGGTAGACGTCTACCCGTGACCACGGCCGTAAACCCGTAGCTTATAAAATTCTATAACGTTTTCTATGGTCAAAACTTTTAGCATTTATCTTTATGATTAATAATTGATAAACACGGTAAATTAATAAATTACCATATTTTTCAGGACACTTCATGACATATTTTACATGGTTATTATAAATAAATAAATAATAAAAATAAAAATAAAAATGTTTTATTTTCGAACATCTAAGGCTCATAGGGTGTTAGTACAATTGCTTAATAACTATGTTAGTATACATACTAAAATACTAAAATACTAAAATACCTACCACAAATGAAAATCAAAATTGGCTACAATGGGGAGATTCATCAAATTCCACTAATAACATGCAACTTGATAAACCTACCCATGGTCGGCCCATCCAGCCTCTCTGCAAATACCTTCAGGAGGCTGTTGGTGCTTTCCCCTACTCTGCGTATTACCGACGCAACCTTCTTACGCATTATCGCAAAGTAGTCATCAGTATGTGCGTCAGCGAACATGCCCGATGCACTACAATAAGGTGGAAGCCGCAACAACGCCCTGAAGGCATTATTATATTGAATTCGCAGGGTGTTGTCCGCTTTTTGGGTATGACTAGCCCAAAGGCTGCTGGTGTAAAATGTTTGGCAGTAAGCCTTGAAAAGTGTAATTTTAACAGGTACTGAACAACCAGCAAACCTTCGAGCCACCATATTACCCCTTACAGCCAACGCCCTACGCTCTCTTTCCATGTCCAAGTCATCTTTTAAATCCTCAGTAACAATGTGTCCCAGATATTTAAACTTAGTTACTCTCTGTAATAATGTACCACTAAGTTGAACGGGAGGGATGTGTGTTGGACTTTTATTTTTCCCTCTAAATACTAACATCTCACTTTTCTTAGGGTTATATTTTAGACCATGCTGTTCGGCATATACTTCACAAATTGAAAGCAACTTTCTAATTCCGCATATTGAGGGACTCAGCAGCACCATGTCATCTGCATAGTTTATGTTGTTTACACATACTCCATCTATATGGCATCCGACATGTGTGCTGCCGAGCTCCACAAGTAGCTTATTAACATACATATTAAAAAGCCTCGGCGAGGTAAGACCTCCCTGCCTAACCCCGCACTCAAGTTTGTATGGGTCAGACAATGCATTTGACCACTTTACAAAGTTTCTCTGCTTGTCATACCATACAGACAATGTAGAAACTAGTGATGCAGGAACGCCCTCCCCCCGGAGCTTTTCCCACAAGACATTATAGGAAACCAAATCAAAGGCTTTTGATAAGTCCAGGAAACAAGCATACACTGGTGTTTTCCTATCTGTATAATACTTGACAGTATGCTTTAATGTAAAAATGGCACTCTCAGTAGATAGCCCAGCACGAAAACCAAATTGTGAATCATGTAACTTTGTGTATCTACTGAGGTAAGAGTCAAGCACACTGTCAAATACTTTGGCTATCACAGTCGCCAGTGAAATAGGCCGATAGTTACCCTTGTCTGCTATGTCTCCTGTCCTATCTTTTACAATAGGTACGACTATCGTATCCAACATTTCCTGCGGTAAGCAAGAATGCCCTATACATAGATTGAATAACATCATCAACACCCCCGGTAAATGCTTACCAGCATTTTGAAGGTGCTCGATGCTGAGCCCATCATGTCCAGGCGATTTGCCTTTCTTCATGTATTTAATTGCATCTTTTATTTCTTTACAAGTAAGCCTTACGGGGGGTTCTAATTCGCAAAACTCAGCATCGTTCACCCTCGGTTGGGACTCAAGAGGTGAACTCACTTTAAAATATTCTTTGAAAGTATTTATAACATATTTTATTTTAATAGTAGTCAAATACCCAATTGTCCACAAAGTAGCGTTCACTCTTTATAGAGAGTGGTCAATTTCGTTAGGTTATGGCGTGGTCTTGGTCTCTACGTTAATGGTTTTTATCGACAAAAGTGGTAAAATGTGCCCGGAACGTACAAAATATTACGCATAAAATCATTATCAACGTTTTAAAAATAGAATGGGCTCAGCATTGTATCTGTTATCAATTTCAAACAGTTTAGGTATCCGGCCTTCAAAGAAGTTAGAAGATAAAGAGTTTGAAGTTCTAAATGTTCGTCAACTGTTTATCAAGAGCATAATCTTGAGAAAACTCAGCTGTTTGAAACGCACCAATACATCTGTTAGAAGATCTCTAGAGGAGTATGAAGTTCCTTCATGTAAAACTACATTGCTCAATGTTTCTTGATAATCGCATTAGTAAAATTAAGTCTTTAAAAATTATGTGGATCTTTTAAAGTCCAGTCTGTGGATCAGTTTCTGAGCGGTTTTGATTATAAACGTACAGAAGAATTTTTAAACATACATAAATAATACCATTTTCTTTTATTTACAATATAAATATACTAGATACTATTTATTAGATATAATAGTATTAAATATAATAATAATAGTAATATTGTAAGAGATACAAATAATATATTTAACTCTACCAAATATTTTAAATACATTATAATTCATACATAATATAATAAATTATGCTGTGGCGTAGCTACTAGCTACCTAATTTATTCAATTTTGGAATTATGATAGAAAAATAATAAATGTCACAATATTATATTATTAAGCACTATGGAATATCAGTAGAAAAAAAAATGAATAATATATGTCAAAATATATTAGGTATTACATCGCTTCATCCTGACGTAGAATCACCTGAGCGGTGGGGAGAGCGCTACGAGCGCTGCTCGGAGCAGCGGCGACACGAAGCGCTCAAAGTCAAAGTCAAAGTCAAATATCTTTATTTCGTAAAATCAGGTTAATGATTATTTGAAAACGTCAAATTAAAACATACTAAAAAATTTATAAAATTATGAATGTTTGAAAAAAAAAAACAAAATGAGGTTAGGTGGCAGTTCCAAGTGTAAAGCTCATGAGAAGAAGCTGCCAAGAAACTCATGTGCCACTCTTTTAAAATCATCAAGTTTTTCTTTACAAAAATAAATTTTACTGAATGAACCATTGTGTTTGGTGAGTGTAATCGTTTATAAAATAAGGATAACTAAATAATAATACTATTTGTAACTCTAAAATGAGTATATATAAACGTATTCAGCAAACACAATACTTCACTTCTTACAAAGTAAATATGTATATATACATATAATCTTAAAGTATATTTTAATAGCCTGTGAGAGAAAGCAGTTCAATCCCAAGCGTTTTTGTCTTCCATATAATCAATTATTGAGTAGTAACTTTTCATACGCAATTTTTTCTTAATGGTACACTTAAATTTATTACGACTTAATTTTTGAATATCGCTAGGGATTTTATTGTAGAAACGTATACATTGGCCCCGAAATGATTTGTTTACTTTTTGTAACCTTGACGCTGGTACAACAAGTTTATGTTTGTTCCGCGTGTTAATATTATGTATATCACATTTCTTACAGAAACTATCAATATTTTTGTGAACATATATAAGGTTTTCACAGATATACTTACATGCAACAGTCATGATATTGATTTCCTTAAATTTTTCTCTAAGTGAGTGTCTACTACTAAGATCGTAAATTGATCGAATAGCCCTCTTCTGCAGAACAAAAATGGTTTGAATGTCGGCAGCATTCCCCCACAGTAGAATACCGTACGACATTAAACTATGAAAGTAACTAAAATAAACTAATCGCGCTGTTTCAACGTCTGTTAGCAGACGAATTTTTCTAACTGCGTACGCTGCAGAACTGAGTCTATTAGACAATTCACTTATATGTGGGCCCCACTGAAGCTTAGAATCTAGAGTAATTCCTAAAAACTTTGTGGTCTCTACAGGGTTCAACTCATCTTCTTTTATTTTTATAGTGGTTTTTACTGGTTTCACGTTAGGTGTTATAAATCGAATACATTTAGTCTTGCCCTCGTTTAAGAGTAAATTGTTAACATCAAACCAGTTACCACTTTTGAGATAGCCATATTTACATCTTCAAAGTCTTTTTGCTGGCGTTTTAATTTAAATAAGAGTGATGTATCATCTGCAAACAGGACTATCTCATGATTATTATTTACTAAATATGGTAAGTCGTTTATGTAAATTAAAAACAACAACGGCCCGAGAATAGAACCCTGTGGGACTCCCATTTTGACCACAGACCCCGGGGAGCGTTTACCATTAACATCAACTTTCTGAATCCTGTTACTCAGATAGGGCGTAAGAAGATTCAGAGCTGTGTTTTTAATACCATAATGTTGCAATTTCCTGATTAATGTTTCATGCAGAACACAGTCAAATGCCTTAGATAAATCACAGAAGACGCCTAAAGCATCTTGCGATTCCTCCCAGGCGTCAAAAATATGTTTTAAAAGCTCCACACCAGCATCGGTTGTAGAGCGACCCCTAGTGAAACCAAATTGTTTAAAGTGTAATAATTTATTTTTGTAAAAGAAGTTCTGCATCTGATCATATATTATTTTTTCAAAGATTTTACTAAATGTTGGTAGTACTGATATGGGTCTAAAATTAGTGGGGTCAGACATACTACCTGATTTATACAATGGTATTACTTTACTATATTTCATTAAATCAGGAAATACACCACAATCTATACATTTATTAAATATAAAAGCCAAGTCCTGCGCGATAAAAGAAATTATAGACTTAGTAATCACAACTCAGTTACTCCAGAGGTCGGTACAGGTAAATTAGCTTGAAGAAATTTTTGCGTTTGTAGTAGTGTATGGTCAGCAAATAAAAAAAACAACATTTTATTTTTAGTTTTTATTGTTTTAAAGGTAATATACGTTTGTGGCTGGAGCACACCAAATGCGTGCACGTCTACGCATACGCACTACGTACTAATACGGTCGTGAAAATGTGTATCCACCGCATTGTAATCTATGGAACTGTATGAGGCAGACAAGCCAGTTCCAAACATTACAAGCATTGAATGCCGGTTTTCACTTCAGTGAAGACGTGTATGAATTAGGTGTTCTCCGGCCATAAATGTTTTATTCTAATAATTCATCAACCCCAGGCATATCACAATCATCCCCATCCTCGCTTTCATCAGATGAATTATTTAAATTAATTATGATTCGTTCTGATATTGTGTCTAAAGCTGCGTCTCTACCCTGATATTTGCTTTCCTCTTCAATAGCATGCAAACAAACTTTTCTCCATTCCTCTACAGTTATGGCGTTCATTTTTTCTTCAGCTAATGACATTATAACCTTCATATTCATTGCGACATTCTTTTTTGCGACATATGTTTTCACTATCCCCCATATATTTTCTATAGGATTAAACTCCGGATGGTATGGTGGTAAACGCAGCACAGTATGACCGTGCTGTCGTAATATTTCGTCTATCTTGTACTCTATAAATCTCGCCTTGTTTTGCAGAATCAGTTCATATAATTGAGGCTTAAGCAACGTGGATGAATGCTCAATGTTTCGAAATGTCAGCCAGTCTATCATTTGCTGTTTTCTAGAATTACTATTCGGTGCAGGATTTTGTATTGAGTTATGATATGGTGCGTTGTCAACAACAACAACACTATTTGGTTGTAAGTTGGGTATTAATTGAGTTTGAATCCACCTTGAATAGTTGTCATAGTTCATATTGTTGTGGTAATCTCCACTTTTTTGGTCGGCTTTAAACATAAGCAATGCATTTGGTATAAAGCCATCGATACCACCGGCATGAACAATGATTAAGCGGTTGCCTTTCGATATATGTTGCTTCAAACCTGAAGTGCTTCCATCTGACCAAGATTTCGAGAGGGTATGTGATGTATGTATATATGTTTCGTCGGTGTAAACAATTGGTCGGCGTTGTTCACGATATTCAGCAATTTTCATCAAATAATTAATTCGCAAGTATCTAATTTCGTGTTTTTCCATAAGAAGTTTCCGGTTATCTTCTGTTTGCTTCCAATTAAAACCTAATGACATGACGTGTTTTCGTAACGTGCTGACACAACCTTTATAATCGATATCTTCTTTCAATTTTGAGTGCAAAGTTTTTAAAGTGGGAACTTCTTTATTTGTGATGTGGAAGTCATGAATTGTTCTTCTGATAACTTGCTGATCAAAGTTATCGATTACTATTGTAGGTTTACGATTCGGTTTCTTTTTAGGAGATTTAAATGTTACTTCCTGATCTGAAGGACGACATTTGCTTTCTGATACTACCTTTCTGACGGATGCTATTGAAATTCCTGTTGATTTAGCAACTAATTGAGTGGGGGTCATAATACTGCTCGGGTTGTTATTACACTCATTTTCGAAATATTTGTACAAACAGTACAAAACTTCCTTAGTTTGAGAAGTCAAAGGCTTGCCTCGACCATGTTTTAACACTGGAGCCATTTTGAATTATCAATATAAAGTTACAACACTTACACACTTGAAATTAAACACTTCAACAAATATTTTAACAATAATAACAAACAATAACAACAATCAACAAATACAAAATTTCACAATGAAACTACTACGTATCTAATAATTATAATTTTTTAATGAAATGCGTGCTTTATGTTCTAACGGTATCAAGCGACTGACGTCAGACTGCACGTGGCACCTGCGGACAGAGTAAACTGGTTTATTCTGGTTTTGTGCGTGTTTCCACTTTCCACTATCAAGTGACGATTTATTTATTTGTTTTGTTTCGTAATTATTATGGTCAAAACTTTTTACCTATAGCTAAACTACTATCATCTAAAGAACGACACGATATTTTATTGTTTCACGGTAGTCGCCTTGTCGTTTGCTCAAGGACGTGAAATTGAATGACATATTTTTTTTAATAAAGTCAAAACCTTTTTCTTTAAAATAAAAACTTGTTTTTATTGAAAACAAAAATCAGAGTGTTGCTAGGGATAAGTATTAAATTAAATAGTAATGTTAGGATATTGAAACATTTTTGTAAGGGCCAGAACGATATAGTGGAAACGCGCTCTAATATCTAAGTAACATACACACCACTACATATGCAAAAAATTCTCGAGACTCGAGAGAGAATTAAATGCTTTTATGACATCTATATGTGTAACATAATCAAATTGAAAAAAGTGATGTCACATTTATTAACATTTTTAATCAAGATAGACTCAGCTGCAATAGGTGAGGAATTCAATGACTTTGTAGTGGAGACTGGAATGTCAGTAAAGAATTTTTCAAATGCAGTGGCTACTTCTATGTCCGATGTGATGGTTTTACTATCTATTTTAAGACAGTAATCATTATTCTGACTTCTGACTCTTCCGGTCTCACTATTTATAATATCCCAAGTCACTTTAATTATATTCTCTAATAAATTAACATTAAAGTCGCCACATATTATTACATTTTTATTAAGGTTTGTTACCTTATGCAAGACTTCATC
This sequence comes from Herminia tarsipennalis, assembly GCA_945859575.2. Lineage (NCBI taxonomy): Eukaryota > Metazoa > Arthropoda > Insecta > Lepidoptera > Erebidae > Herminia > Herminia tarsipennalis. The sequence goes on from OX243840.2 coordinate 18,634,562, forward strand.
CATAACATCTTCAAAAATATGATATTGTGCTGAAGGTGGTCTGTACACAGTCAATACAATAAACCGCTTCAACTCTACACAGGATATTTCTATGCTACGTTCAACAGAGAAGTTAACAATATCACGGCGTTCTTTGAATTTAAGATTTTTATTTATTAATATTAGTGAACCACCATGTATAGCCAGTTCCCTGCTGAACGAGCTGCCTACCTGGTGATTGTTGAAATTAAACATGAATTGATCGCTCTTTAGCCAGTGTTCAGTAATACATAAATTGTAATGTTTGTAATGCTCAGTTACGCGGTGGCATTCGATCGAGACGGACGTATTCTTATGCCTATAATCGTTTTTTTTTAGAATAAAATCGTTTCGTTATTGACACTTCTTTCTTTTATAAATTCATGGCTTTTTGATATTGTGGAAGAAAGCCACACTTCAGAAGTTCCTGAGTTCTTGCGAAAGATGTATTTTTAGGAAACATGTGATATTGATTTTTGCATGGTTTGAAGCGGTTCCAGAGTAAATATAATTATGACGCTTTAAACTCAAATAGCAACGCCACGTAAATTGCTGCTTTATGTTTATATAACGATGTGCTATTTTGTTTTGTATAAATAACGAGGTATTTATACAACTTTGTTATATAACGTACACCTATAGTCACGGGGCGCCATGAAAAATTCTTCTTCACAGCCTCCTAGCCCTAACGGACCGAGACAGACGGACGGACATGGCGAAACTATAAGGGTTCCGTTTTGCCATTTTTGCTACGGAACCCTAAAAATAGGTAAGTTGGTGCTTATATTTGCGAGAATTGGACTTCGTGTCTGTATTTTTATATTCTAGGACACGAACTCGCTACTTTATCAGGTATTTTAAGATTATCATTTAATACGCGGTAGGCACTTTTATGTAGGTCTATGTCTTACCCGGGCGAAGGAGAAGCGCTGCTTGTGATAAATAAAGTTTTTACGACTGCACGGATTAGCTAACCTAGGTTCCATCTAAGAACTCATTGAATTAGTAATTTGGTTTGGTCTCCTACAGCCAGTACACACTATTGGAACTCCCGAGTTCAACTTCAAGGGGGACTTCTTAAATCTTAGGGTTTCTATTCTATTGGTACGTTAATCCAAAGACTTCAGTGTTTTTACAAACATAAAAAGTACCATTTACATTTTATTATAGGTCATTTCATTTTATAAGACAACAATAAAGGTGCACCTTTATTGTTGTCTAATAAAATGAAATGACCTGCAACATCATGATGTTGCAGATCGCAACAATTATAGAGGCATTAAACACTAGGCCCGTATTAATTACTCCCTCCCACAGGGGAGGGAGTAATTAATACTGGCCTAGTGTTACTAACTCGCACTTTCTCGATTCACAGTTGGCAGATCAACAACAGAAGTCATCCAAACATTGCGCATTATGATGGAGAAGTGCCGAATAAACAGATAAAACCTCTACTTTACGTTCATTGATTTGGAAAAATCATTCGACAGAGTCTCTAGAAAGTTGATGTGGCAAGCAATGCACACTCAGAATGTACCGAAGATATATGTACGTTTGGTATGTGATATGTGTGTTTTGATTGATTAAACGGCCATTTTCGTATTCTTGTAACTTTGGGATCAATCTTAAAAACGCTTGCGCACAGTACTAGAATGTCGTTATTGCGCTCTCGAGACGCATATTTGACGCAATGTTACAAGAATACGAAAATAGTCGTTTTAATCAAAACTTGACTGCAACTGCACTGCTTAAAATACGTGAATTGACCCCCTAGTGGTGTCTTAGGTATGTTCAACAGGATTCGGTACTAAGCCCTCTTCTTTTTAACCTAAGCATGGATTACCAGAGAGAGATTATCACCAGAGGCCTACAGTCCGGAATTCCATGGTGCATGTTGTATACTGACGACATTGCACTGATAGCAAAGCCAGCACAAGATCTACAACACACCTTTAACAAGTAGGTTACAAAACTCAAAGTACACGGGCTGCGCATCAGTCGAACTAAAATAGAATATATATGGAATGCGATCAGGGTGGGACTGCAAAAATTATCCGTTTCAAATACTTGGTAAAATCTATATTGTCGCCTGATGCGCAAATGGAGGATGATGTAAACCACCGAGTTAACACGGCCTGGCTGAAATTGCGATCTCTGTCTGGAGTACTATGCGACACTAGAATGCCAATTAAAACTAAGGGCAAAATATATAAAACAGCCGTGAGACCTGCTATGCTGTACGGCGCGGAGTGCTGGACTGCCTTTAAAAAGCACGAACAACAACTACACACAGCAGAAATATAGATGCTGAGATGGACTGATGGCGTGCCACGCCTGGACAGGATACGCAATCAACACGTCAGGTGATTCTTTAAAGTGGCTCCAATAGTAGACAAGTTAAAGAAAAGTAGACTTCGCTGGTACGGTCATGTAATGCGCTGCAATGACAGCTTCTCCGTGAAGATTTTGCTTAACATCAGTACTCAGCCTAGAGGAAGAGGCAGGCCCATAGCCACATAGTGGTCATTTGTCGAGAATGATTTGAGAGTGCAAAGCCATTCACCAGTGACAACCCAGAACAGAGTTTCCTGGTGCATAAACTGGGATAAGGGTAGGAAGAAGTACTCGTGTACTTTAAGAGAACATAACACTTTGGTTTAGGTGTACATAGATACTATTTTTGTTCCAATATGCTTTAATATGTTTACTTCATATTTGCAAAATAACTGTACTTATACAAAGACATTAAAGACGTTCATAAAGTAATAAACACAGGTAATAATACCTGTGTTTATTACTAGCCAAGAAAATAAAACACTTCGTTCTAAAAATAATTCGTTTTGCATATTCAACTAAATACCTACTATTATCATGTGTTCTGAGGTTGAACTCCACATACTCCTAAAATTCGTAAAAACTAGGTGCATCGTACTAAACATTTAGCCGGTGTTTAGACAATTGTACCACGTAAAACTCGCTCCCGAAAAATGATCATGCGTATGCCTATGTTTAGGTTATTCAATTCAATCGTTTCAATTCAATCGTTTATTTGCATTCCACAATGTATACTTAGGTGGTAGGCTTAAAATTAGACCATCATGGACCCCGTTGGGCACAACAAAATAACATAAATAGGTAATTATACATTATTATAATTCAATTGTATTTAAATCTAATTAGGAGAGAGGAGGATATTATTTATGTAGTATAATTAGATAATTGTTTGTCATTTAGATAATCATTTACGGTGTAATAGCATTTTTGTAGTAAAAGGTTTTTTATTTTATTTATATAGCTATTTAATTTAGATTCGTTTCTAATTTTCTCGGGTAATTTATTATATATTTTTATGGACATTACGTAAGGGCTATTTGAGTGCATGCTTAAATGTGAAGTTGGTAAGTTTAATCTGGTTTTGTGCCTTAGTGTGTATTTTGTTTGTTTATCTTGTATTGAAAAATTCTTTGTGGTTACGTACAAATTTACACGTTTCTAAAATATATATACAAGGGAGAGTTAGTATATTAAATTTGACAAAATGGGGCATGCAGCTATCCGTTTGTTGTATGTTAGCCAATATTCTTATAAGCCTTTTTTGTGTAATAAATAAATCTGTTGCATCAGTACTGTTTCCCCACAAGATAATGCCATAGCTCAGCCACGCGTATGCATAAGCGTAATAGGTGACGAGCCCAGTTTTGATGTCAGTGGTCATTTTCACTTCACGTAGAGCGTAAGAAAATTTAGAAAGCTTTGATTTAATTTTTTGGACATGTGATTTCCAATTTATATGTGTGTCAACAACTAGTCCTAACAGTGAGAACTTATTTACAGTTTCTATTTTTGTGCCATTAAAACTAAAGTTTATTGGAAGAGGTGGTTTTTGATGTGGGTGAAAAGATATTATTTTTGTTTTTGAAAAGTTTACTTCAAGATTATTTTTTTTTAACCATGTTGTAGTTTGTTTGAGTAAATTATTGAGATTTTCGTTCAAATTCGTAGCACATTTAGATGAGATTAGTAATGAAATATCATCTGCATAGAGAACACAAGGTCCATTTATGTTTTTCGGCAAGTCATTTATATAGAGGAGGAATAGCAGGCATCCAATAACACTGCCTTAAGGTATTGAAGCATTTATTATATTACTATCTGAGCGAATTTTTTGTATCTCGTTAGTTTTGTAGTTAAAGAATTCAATTTCAACCCAGTGTTCTCTGTTCCTTAAGTAGGAAGTAAACCAATCATGTGCTTTTCCTCTAATACCTACTCCATATAGTTAGTTAAGCAAAATATCGTATTGTACTTTGTCATAAGCTTTGGTCATGTCTAGTAGAATGCCAACTGCGTAATTTCTAGTATTTATTATATTAAGCGCTTCTTGGATAAACTTATAGACTGCTAAAGTAGTAGATCTGTTCTTGCGGAACCCATTTTGACACTCATCAAATACGTTATACTTTTCGCAAAAGGAATTGATACGAGTGCAGACGGCTTTTTCAAAGATTTTTGATGCCGTTGGCAGGAGTGCAATAGGGCGATAGTTGTTAGGATCTACTTTGGAGTTCTTTTTATGTATTGGTATTATTATTGCTTTTTTTAGCATTTCAGGAAATTCACCGTCATCAAAAGATTGATTTATTAGATTGCAAAACGGTAAGGTTAGTTCGTCCGCACATTGTCTTAATAGGATAGCTGGGAGCTCATCTATACCATAGCTTTTTTTATTTTTTAAGCTTTTAATTAAAGTGTTTACTTCGTAAGGGTGTACGGGACTAAGATAATTATATAGAGTTATGACTAGGGTTGGCCACTGGCGTACCTTTAGGAGTGGTAGCGGTAGGAATTGTGCTTTGTTTTCCATTCGATGCAAAGAAATTATTAAAAATATTGGCGATTTGCTTAGGATTACATATTTTAGTTTCATTTAGTTCCAATTGTATGTTTTGTTTATCGTTTTTATTTATTTTGTTTGTCCGTTCATGTATTATGCTCCACATAGCTTTTACTTTGTTATTCGAATTTTTAATTTTTTTGATGTAATTCTGTTTTTTTGCTGAGAGTACTATTTGTTTCAAAGTTTTTTCATACTGTTTATAGTGTTTTGTAAGTATGGGATTATTGGATTTTATTGACAAAATTTTCAAAAGCCTTTTATGATTGCAGGATATTTTTATGCCCTTGGTTAACCAATATTTTTTATTCTTCGTTTTTAATTTTATCTTGCGTAGAGGCATACATTCATTTAAAATGTTTGTCAATGAATTGTTGAATGCTTCATAGTTTTCGTTGATATTTTTATTTGGTGTTATAATTTCATTCCAATTTTGTAACCTTAGCTTGTTTTTAAATTGTTTCATATTTTTATTTGTATATAATCGTTTGTAGGCATACCATAGAGTAGGTTTTTTATGTTCCGGTAAATTCATATGTATAATCGTGCCATTATGGTCCGAAAAACCTAATTCCTCTACTGTAGCGTACATTTTATAATTAGCAAAGTTTGTGAATATTAGGTCTATGCATGAAGACGTTGTTTGCGTCACACGGGTAGGTTTCTTAATATGTTGAGTAAAATTGTGTTCTAACATAATGTCTAAAAATAAGTTTGTTTTGGATGTGTTTTCCATAATATTTATGTTAAAGTTATCGAATACTTACTTAAAAATAATAATTAAAAAAATACTGACCAGCTTGTGCTCAAGACAGAGAGAAGTGGAAGATAGGAAACGAGGTCAAAACAAACTAATCCGTTATTATTAATTATCAGTTATAATAATTATGTTCCGTAGTGAATACACAGCCTTAATTCTACCCGTTTACGTTTGAATGAGTTGTAGCGTTCGTAGCTCTGCTACGAGAGTTAGGACTACGACATGGTTACGACGTAGCCAGCGCGGCACCAAACTCATACATTTTATATAGTTGTATGTGTAAAATAAATTACTGTCAATGCGCCAAATTGAATCTAGGTCTGGCTGGTCAAGGCTAGGTTTAGTCTTTCAGTTCTTTCCTTTCCCTTTGTAGGTATATTTAAATTTATAATATATTGGTTAATAATACATATAGGATAACCTCTAGTAGATACCTAACTGCTTAATAAGCTTAAATTTGTCTCCTAAGAGGACTTGTAATTGTGAGAAACTCCCTTGAAACTACAATAACTAACTTCTACCTTTTTTTTTTAATGACGACTTTCGCAGTATGGTCCAAGCCCTGTGTCGCGGGGGAATTCACAAACGTACAAGTCACGGACACAAAGTACACCCAGACTCGGAACAACAATGTGCGGATCACACAAAGTGGTGTCCCGTGTGGGAATTAAACCCACGACCTCTTGCCACCTTTGATACCACCGCGCCACCGAGGCAGTCAAATAATTTGTTCTCTGTAGACTTTATAAGTCGAAGGCGTGCGCATTTACGCCGCATCAACTCCAAACATAACAATTTATCGCCAACAACTAAGTCGGCGTAATACTGGCACACAAACTTGCATTTGCGGGTCAATACTTTTATTTTCTATATTACAACCGCGTCAAACGAGAAGTTAGATGCTTTCCGAACCGCAAAACTATTGTTTGCGTGAACGATCAAACTGTCCAGTGCAAAAAGATCCGTGGTTATTTGCGGCGGTATCTATATTTACAACGAAGGAGGGTGGGGGATGTTTCACGTACGGTGGCGGTCGTACAGAGGCAGAATAGCTGGCAGTCAGTGCCACGCGGCCCCGCGGCGAGCACAGATGGCGCGAAATACGCGCCCACATAATATCCAAGTGTTAGTGACGTAGGTGCACCGTGCACTCAAGTTCATAACAGTAAATGATGTGATCATAACCTCATGACGTGCCAGACGACGCTGCTCATCACCACAATGATTTTCGCCTTTTTCGCTTTGTCTCTGCTCGGAATTTTAATTACAAAACCCCCTACTGTAAGTTTTTCGTATTTCTTTATTATTTGTAGCACACAAAGCTTAAATTACGCATTAAAAAAGTAATAGAGGAATAGCTGAAAATCAGACAGTTTTAATGCAGTGAATTTCCCATTGAATGTATCTGTATGTTCACATAAACATAGTGGAAACCATAAATTAAAATCACATTTGAAATTATCCCAATCAATTTGCAAAAAACCTTTAGGTCTTCGAGTACTAAATGATACAGGATAGTTAAAGTAAAAATGTAGGTAATTAGGTTGTACAGGGCACTTGTAGCTTGATGCCTGTGCCCGGTTTGACAGCACAATCGATCGGTAGGAAATCATGCGCGTTGCAGCCAGACGCCCGGTTTTCCCGCTAAAACTGCGGTTAGGCTATTTTTATCGATAGGTAGCCACTTGAATAAATTATAGCTGCAACTTCCAATTACTTATTGATTTGAGGGTATCACACCTGAGCAGGCAAGAGTAGGTAGGTATATAGGTATCGATTCTTAGCCTGTATAACTGTTCACCTTTGTCATGCTACGTTTATTTAAAAATTGGCTGAAAAAATGATATCTTTGCTTAAAAATAAAAACTGTTTTATAAGAATATAGAAGTAGAAACAAGGAGTTTTATTTGAAAATATTTGATAGGACTTCAAGATGGTCGCCATGGCAACGGTTCGCGGATTTGCCGCTCGCAAATCCAACATGCACGGCCAAATAGCTTCAATTATTCATGTGCCATGTCAGGGCGTATTGCGTATGGCTGCGGCCGTAAACAGAATGAAATAATGTTATTGTTATGTGTTTTTACGATACGGAAATCTGAGTTAATGTAGAAAGGTCATGTTATTCAGGAGTTTTTGGTTTTAGACATTTATTATTTTTTCTTCTTATTGTTTATCCAATAAGTTTCTAGTAGGTTTTGATTACCAATGGGGTAAACTTATATTTTACTAGCTGACCCGCGCAACTTCGTCTGCGTAAATTTTCCCCATTTTTGCAACCATTTTTACTTGCTGCTCCGCTCCCATTAGTTGTAGCGCGATGTTTTATAGCCATATAAATGGGCTATTTAAAAGTAAAATATTTTTTTCAATTTGGACCCGTAATTTCTGAGATTATCACGTTCAAACAAACAAACAAACTCTTCTCTCTCTTCTAATATTATAGTATAGTTATAAATGTTAGGGGTGGATAACCCTTATCACTTAGGGGCATGAATAATAGATTGTAATTTTCCCTTTTTCTTCCTTTTTTTTATAACATTTTTCATTGCTGCTCCGCTCCTATTGGTCGTACCGTGATGTTATAACCTATAGCCTTCCTCGATAAATGGGCTATCCAACAATAAAATAAATTTTTCAGTGCAGCCCAGTAGTTCCTGAGATTATCGCATTCAAACAAACAAAAAAACTCTTAGGGGTATGAAAAATAGATGTTGGCCGATTCTCAGACCTACTGAATATGTATATAAAATTTCATCAAAATCGGTCAAGCCGTTTCGGAGGAGTATGGCAACGAAAACTGTGACACGAGAATTTTATATATTAGATTAACTTATACAGTATTGAATCCCTGTCGGACCCGTTAATGCGTTGTGTGTGAGGTATCATGTTCCCTTTCGATTTATATATTTTTTTAAATATTTAATGACAAAAAAAATCTTTTTTTTTTTTCTTGGTAGGAGTCATATGGGAAAACATGTAGAAGCGGAAAAGATTGTAATCTTTACAATCAAAACAATATTTAAGCTTTATGCAAACCAGAGGCGAAGGTTTAAAATTTTCCTGAGGTAACTCGATACGAAAATGTACCTTGTTAGAGAAGGTTTTTGTACGTACAATATTATCTAAATACAACTTAAAGGGAAACCGAAAAGAATGGTATTATAAGGACCCTCCGCCACTGATGTAAACCATGTTTATAAAAATCTTGAAATTACACATTTCGATGAAATGGGGTACTTTTTTTTATTTTATATTACTTAAATCGGGAAAAAACATTTTGACCGATATAACTTTTTTTTCTATTTTTTTAGCATTACCTACACATGCCTTTTGGATCGGACAGTGATTCACTTACACATTATATAACTTATTTAACTATTTCAACTTTTACCTTTATATCTTCCATATAAATAAAAATCAATGTTTGTCCAGATTGATCAGAATGTGATGAAACTTAAAGGTGTTTTGGAAACGCCCATGAGTGTTCCTAGTCCAAAAAGCCACAGCGACGAAGCGTGACCCGGTTCAGCTAGAACGTAAACATCAATGTATCAGCCAATGTGTCTCAAAGCGCAAAACGACCACGAGACGGGGACCAATTCGGCATTTTTTTTGTCAAATCTTCCATGGAAGTACAAGGGCGGTTCAAATTTTCCCTTTGGTATAAACAGGCCGTTACATTGAAGACAAATAACAATATTGTAAATTTAAGACGAAATAAAAATCCAATTGTAAAAGATCTTTCCTCTTCCAAATGAGAATTAAATTAGTTTTAATTAAATAGGGCCCTGGGTAGTGGTCCAGGGGGCTTAGACAAATGCCACACGCTTCTTTTTTGGCACACGCTACTGTTGTTTTTGGTCCACCAATCCAGCAGCAGTCACGTGACGTATTGTCAACTATATGTCAAATGCATACATTTTCCCGCGTTAGCGTGTGCGGAAAAAGTATCGTGTGGTATTTGTCTAAGCCTCCAGGGCCCCACAAAACCTCAGTCCAGCCCTGAATTAATGAAAGAACATATGAACTAGTAGGTCTACTCTCTTTCTTTTAAACGAAATTCATAAACTTTCGTAGTTAAAACTTTTTTAAATATGCGGGGAAAATTCTAATATTTTATTGGAAAAGTACAAAAGTACGAACCCTAATATATTCACTTAGACGATATTAGTGCACAAAGGGATATTGGTGAAAACCTGGAGGCCTGCTACGAAGTTTCAGTCAAAAGATGGCAATATTAATTCAAACAATTTGTTACCGAAAAATGGCTATACATTTTTCGGGAACGAGTTGTTTGAATTGATGTTGCTGGCCGTAACTTTGTAGCAGGCCTCCAGGTTTTTATCAATAGCCCTTTGTGCGCTAATACCGTCTAACGGCCGGTGTCAATTATCTATCTATCGATGGATTAGGCTACTAGAGGTATATATTTGACAAAAGCTTCATACAAAATAGTCTATAATATCTAGTAACCAAATCCATCGATAGTTAGATTATTGAGACTGGCCGTAGGTAAACGTCTTTCTCCATACACCACGATAATAAACTTACGATACCTAAGTCTATTAAGGACAGTTGCTCATATATTTTAATTTACAAAGTATCACTCTGTGTCCCGGCTTTACACAGGTGTATTGCTGCTACAAAAAAATTACCAATCTTCCTGTCCCCTTCTGAAGTTAGGCATTCCACCGTGGGCGTTTAATTTTATTTTAGTTGATATAAATAGATAAAATAAACACAGAGCGTTAGCTTCCATGTCATATTGCGTAAACCACATTTCTTGTGAATAAATGAATTTGTTTTGTTAATTATACGAAAATACAGTTAGGTTAGAGGCACCGCAGACTATAACAAATTCAAATCGGTGTAATGTGCACAATTCCATACATGCGCTTATACTGATTGACAGCCCGACCAAAACATCGGCCAACGAAAAGTTCTATAATCAATCTTAAAGATACACATATAAATTGTACTTAACCGTCAAACTTGGAACTTTTTAATGAGTAATCAAAAATAATAAAGGTAATATGCCAGAACAATATCATCTAAATCAAATTCAAAATACTTAAACTCAAAAAATCTGAGTTGCCAAATATTTTATTCTTGTTCTCTAAAAGGCTCATTTTTCTTTTGAATCAAAGTCAATGTTTCAATTTATATTAATGTAAGGCCTTTTGAAAGAGCCTCTATTGAAAAGAGCCGAGGTTTCGGTCACAAGAGGCATGTAGGAATATATGCTGAATGCAGACGTATTGAATGCTCTGGGAAGCTTTTCTGAATGATGTTTCAAGTGGTTTGACTTTTAAACGAGGCGAATGGATTTTTGAAGCGGTTCAGTTCTCTTTCATTTCGTATTCTGTTTGTTGTTACCTATCTATAAAGAGTAGGGAAATACTTCTTTGACATAATATTCAAGGTGAGAGCTTCAGGGTCACAAAAATGGTGGAGTTTAATGAAAAAGAAGAATACTTACATAAAAGAATAAGTTAAGCTAAACTGAAACTGGGATCGTTTCTAGATTTTGAGAGAATGGCACATCAGTATGTACCTATTGCCGTGTGGTACTGGCTTAAGAATAGTACTGCTCCACCACTTCCCGTGGGTGTAGTCAAGGCGACTATGGGATTTCACACCGGAGGACGGGCAGCAGCGTCCTCTGCACATTTTAAAGCCTTACTGCGATCGCCAACCCGCTCGCGTGGCGATCCTGTAATAAGTAGGCTGTACTGGGGACACCCATGCCCAGCAGTGGGACATCATAGGGGTTGACATAAATATGTATATTGACTACGTCTGTGGCGCGGTGGGAAGCCGACTGCTACGCAAGAGGTCGTGGGTTCGATCCCCACCCAGGATAAAACTTTGTGTGATGAGCACGATGGTTTATTCTTTGCCTAGGTGTTATTTATCTATAATATGTATGTATTTAGAAATATATAAGTATGTTTATCAGTTGTCTGGTTTCCATAGTACAAGCTCTGCTTAGTTTGGGATCAGATAGCGTTGTGTGAGTTGTCCCAAGATATTAGATTAGATATGTAGGTTTTGCACTAAAGCCAATTGGGTAGATTACTATAATAAAAATAAATTATTTTACACTATGCAGGATATAGCATTTGAAAAATATTCTAAAAAACAATGTTTCTCTACAATTTTACGTTGTCATGAATTTATGAACACCAAAACAAACATTGAAACTACATGGTTTGACCATACAAAAGAATGACGTCATTGTTTTGGCGCATCGTTTTGACGTTTCTTAAAAATATACTGATTAGATTTGTTTTAACCCATTATAATTTATATATATTATATTACATATTTATTTACATAAATCTTTGTTTGTTACAGTTCATTAACAACACAAATAGTTCAACGTCAAAAAAATCAAAATTACATGTTTTTCCATTGCACATCTGACATTTATTAATAATAAAAAAAGAATTAAGACCTAAAAAAGGGCAGTAATTTTAATTTAGGTATTGTAAACTTTTAGATAAGCAGGTATGTGATTGGATCACTAGTGGATGCATGTAGAGGTGGGGGCTAAGGGGCATCAGCTTAACACAAGATATTCCTCACTGTATATGTTCTAATTAAAAATAATTTGTGGAACACATACCTACTATAGCTTAATCTAAAGCTATGTTAGGTTTATTGACTCGTGGTTGCAAGAACACTGCAATACACCTAATTTGAGCAAGAATTTCAAAGACTATAATTATAAAAACTTCTCTAAATTACATCTATAATTATACAATATATACAACAAGCTATGTCTATGTAATTTATATCGATTTGTTTATCAAGACTGACAAGCAACTTACACAGCTAAGTTTTATACTACTATAGTTTATTGTGCGTCGGTAGTACCAGTACATCTTACTTCTCCGTCGTAAACAACTGAACTGACGTCATGATATTGACGTCATTTTATGGTTATTTGTTAAAATGAGCTCGGAGAGGCTCATAAACATTGCGAAGTTAACAAGCTCTCGCACGGCACGTGGTTTCATCCACATTCTAACTATTTCGACCTATTCGAAGAGCAAAGTTGTACCTACTCCAAAACTTTACTTTGCAGGAGAGTAATTTGAAGTTTGTCTTACAAAAAACTTGCTGTTATTTCTTTCGTGCGCTTAATACGTTTGTGCACACTGTAATATTGTTTCGTCATTAAACTCTATCTTATCAATTGGGTCTATATAATAAACTAGCTGACCCACTCAACTTCGTTTGCGTCATTTATCCCTGTTTTTGCAACATTTTTCATTGTTTCAAGTTTCGATTAAAACGGTCATTCTTAATTGTAACTTTGGGATCGATCTCAAATACGCTTGCATTCAGTATGTGTCTCGAGAGCGCAATAACGAAATTCTAGTACAGTGTGCAAGCGTTTTTAAGATCGATCCCAAAGTTACAGGAATACGAAAATGGTCGTTTTAATCGAAACTTAACTGCAACTGCACTGCAACTACCTACTCTTATTGGTCGGTTTGGTTATCCTACTCTTATTGGTCGTAGCGTGCTGTTATATAGCCTATGACACTCACAAATAACGTGGCTTTCAGTTGGTATAAGAATTTTCAAGTAATTTTCGGTTCAATAGATCCAGAGATTACCCCTTACAACTTTACAAACTTTCAAGCCTGTATGCTTTACCTTTACCTCTTTATAATATTACTAGCGGACGCCTCGCGGTTTCACACGCGTAGTTCCCGTTCTCGTGGGAATACAGGCTATATATAAATATATATAGCATATGTCACCCGGGGTTAGTGTAGCTTCACAACGATGAAAGAATTTTTCAAATCCGTCCAGTAGTTTCGGAGCCTATTCAATACAAACAAACAATCAAATCTTTCCTCTTTATCAACCGACTTCAAAAAGGAGGAGGTTGTCAATTCGTCTGTATTTTTTTTTGTATGTTTGTTCACCGATTACGCAAAGACGGCTGGACCGATTTGAAAAATTCTTTTTGTGTTTGAAAGGGTATACTTCCAATTTGGTCCCATTGTCCCCAGATCACGATCTGATGATGGGATCCTGGATAAATCGAGGGAACTCTTAAAATATTAAAAGCACACCTACAGTTTTATATTTCATAGTGATTCTTGCATTTACTCTCAAAAAACACCAATTGGTGAAGTGGAACTGATGATGAAGACCAAAAATTACGAGCAGACCTATTCAATATTTCACAGTTTGCGATTCAATTAAGTACTTTAATATGGTATTGAGTACCACTTTAATCTCGATATACTACTATTATACAATGTAATAAAGCTGATAGTGAACTCCTCAACAATTAACGGCCCTGCATCGGAGCAAGCAATATTTCGTAAAAGGATTTGAGCAGATGACATAAGCCTATTGTAACTTAAGTGAATTATAAACCAACCCACTAAAAAGTGAGAAATAAAAACTTTTTAACAAAAAATATTACTGACTTCAAAAATAAATACAAGGCAACTAAAAAGCAAAAAATAATATACCTACCTAGAATAACAAAAACAAATTAAACATTTTGAAGTTGGTGCCGAATAAAACATAAAGACTACTATTTCATGGCACCAACTTCAAAATGTTTAATTTGTTTTTGATATTCTAGGTATATTATTTTTTGCTTTTTAGTTGCCTTGTGTTTATTTTTGAAGTCGGTAATATTTTTTGTTAAAAAGTTTTTATAATATTAGTATAGATATAGATTATAGATATGGATAGGTATGTGTTGCCGCAACACTAGGTATCTATAAAAAGTTGCTTATGCTAAGCAACATATCCAAAATATTGAATAATTTCAAGTCAATTCATTTAAAATCAAGAAAAAATAATAATCTCAAGTCTTTCTCAAGTATGGAAATAATTTCAAAAACAAGCACTCAAAAATTTTATTATTTTTTTGCATAAGTAATATTCGTTTGAACCTTAGTAATCTTAAAGGCCCACGTAGAAGTAAAAAAATAGTAGTCGCTACAGCTGAAACCGGCAAGCTGAAACCGGCAAGCTGAACCGCATCATCATCTTTCATTTCTTGATCTGCGTCTGTCTTCTCACATTTTTACAGTCATTTATATACCCGTCATGCAATATGTTCCAGTGTGCGAGTGAGGAGCAATGTCCGAATGGCCAGACGTGCTTGGCACACTGGCTGTGCTGCGAGCAAGGGTGCTGCGAGCCTGCCACCGCCCCCTCGCGACGGGATGCGTCTGACGAACCGCTCAAAGAACATAGTTATGGGTACCCCTGGTATGCGCAGTGGTGAGTATTATGTTCGGTAACTGTAACCACACAAGATAGTGACCTCCATACTAAGCGACTCGAGCAACGCATGAACATGGAATCTCCGACCGATCTCCTTTCAGGCAAAGCTTCCGTGAAGGATGTCTATCTACAGATATGTGCCTTGCTCGAGCGAGTTCCATTTATGAGGGTTACCTTTTATAGGTACTCTCGATACTTTGTGCTTTATTTCGCCAACATTTCTTCAACTTCTGTTTGTTACTTTATAGGTATGTAACGCAATGACCTCGTCATTGCATTGCATACTTATGTCATGTCATGTTTTAGTTCTTTTTCTCTCAATTTTTTTGCAAAAAAAAATCATCTCCAATTTTTACACCACCAGAGGCCAATAGTAATCAAGATAAACCTAATAGTGCTACACTACACGACTCAATTGAATCAGATTGGATTGTTGCCAAGCGGCCCGCTGGGCGTCGTCGATCATCAGCCAATTGAAAAAGGTTCAATTCAATTCGTATTGAACAATGTGATTCCATTATTTAGATAGTAATTGCTTATTTGTGTTTAATAATTATTGGCTGTGCCTCGTTTCATGCGCGGGTGTTGAATCAGTTACCACCCGCGCATGAAACGAAGCAAAAACGAGCATCCTTGCGTAAGCTTTAATAATATAGTTTTACCAAAATCTGTCAAAAATTCTCTGAACCTATTAACTCTCTCTGAACCTATTAACTTACAAATGAACCAACCAATCAATTAATTGGCCTGAGTGTACCTGTAATATTCAAAGCAAAATATTAAAAAGAGAAACCGTAAGTTTTTTAAACAAGTCGCGAACACAACACCTAGACTTGGAACAACAATTTGTGGATCACACAAAGTGGTGTCCCGTGTGGGAATACCCGCGACCTCTTGTGTAGCAGTTGGACACACTCTCACCGCGCCACAGACGCAATCAAATTTACAAAATCCTTGTTTTAAAAACCCTTGTCAAATTCTCGCCGTAACAGAGGCACACCGTTTAAAATAACATTCTCTATTCCAGGTCTGTACTATTTCTCCTGGGAACTTTGGGAGGTATTTTAGTTTGTTGCGTATGGTGTCTCTTCTTCAAGCGGCCGTCGGGGCACGGGGTGTACATGTGTTCGTTCGCGTGCTGCGTCCGGCGCCCCACTTCCGACCACGACTCGGCCGGCTCCGTCTACCCTCCGCCGCGGTACAGCCGCTGTGGATCCTTCCATCAAGCACCACCACCGTATTCGGAAGTGATATTCTTATTGTGAACTACTTCAGTTTGAGGTTTATTTATTTTCGCCAGTTTATTTTTAATGTCTTTTTTATGATTTATTAGCTTTCTTAATTCTTCCGATTTATTGGTCGGTGTTGCATGTTTGTTATTTCTATCGTGAAATTTATATTTGATGCAATCTATAGTCCTTAGATTTTGTAATAAGTAGGTAGATTCACTTCCACTTCGCGTCTGCGTTAAATGATGATGGTGAAAATAAAAATGCTAAGGGACAAAACTTGCTATTCTTGGTAGGACCTAACCGATGGATTTGATCTCGGGAGTCATCTAATAACGTGAATAACGTTCTTGTGTTCTCGTTCTAATAGAAATTTATAAAATTATCGCTCATGTGGCAAGTCCTCTGAAGTGTACTAAACTGAATATAGTCTACCCGTGACCACGGCGGTTGCAATACGGTCGAAACGTCGGGCAATAAACAAAGGTATTTAGCCTTAAAATAAAATATTTACGCGATTAAGACCCGTAGCTTGTAAAATTCTATAAGAATATGCTTACATAGTGGACGGTCCATACCCAATCTTAAAGAGGAGCCTGTTGTGTGTGTTAGTAATGGAAACGACATGTATTACGGTAGGAGGCTGATTTTATTAGTCTTTAAACTTTTTCCTGAGTGGTACGAAAACGCCGCTGGTCTATTTATCGGTAGGGTCATAATCATCTTTTAGGAAATCTTGATAGGTTTATAATTAAGTAACGTATTAATTAATTATTCGGATTTCGATCACTTATTATTTTGCCAATTAAAACCTTTAAAAACAAGGAAGCTAAGGATGCTTTTTATAATAGAAATATTTTAGTACCTACGTAAAATAAACAGCATAACATTTAAGAAAATTCAATTAAACATTGTGTTGTCCATTTGTTACAGGTGGCTTCGAAACCAGACTTGTATCCTCTCGTCATAACGTGCGGGGAGGGTGAGGGAAAAGCAGGAAACTATCTCATGGTTCATTACTTCAGGAATTACGTGATACGTGCTCCAGGTGAAATGCCTCAAATATTAATTCGTTTTCCGACCTCTGTTCACATGGACTTTTAACTTCGATTGTCTGCCCCAGTCAGCAGAAATTAATAAAAAAAAATCGTAAATCCTGATTTGGTTTTAACCAGTTAAAACTTGTTCCCTCTAGACTTAAGAACCATATCATCATTATCATTTTATACCTTGGTAAGATCTAGATTTTCTTAGATTAGCAGCTATTCAGACTAGTCCTTGGCAAGCTTACCCGTCTGCGATGGTATTTCTAGCAATGTTTGCATGTTGCATTTTTAAGAAAGTTGTACCGAGGCGAACTTAATGATAAAAGCATGCCTGCTCATTATCATTCCACTCTATACCCAATATGATTGTTACGACTTACTTGGCCCCTACATTGTCAAACACCTTGGTATTTGACTATGTAGGTTTGCGTGTTTGTTAAATGTGCATGCCTCGGACACGCGTTCTGTGTCGCCAAGTTATTGGAACTGAAACACGAGGCACGCAACTTGGGTGCAAAACGAATAGGCATCTGCACCTGTTATTGAAACTGGTTTAATGCGTACAAATGAATATATGACGGTTAAATCCAATTAAGTACAAAGTCAATTTCAAACAATTATTTCCATTTGATCTTCTAATCGGCTTGTGGGATTATACCGACTGGTCAGAACTCAGCCTTTTTCTAACTTAATTAACAATATGCGTTCTACAAACAGTCGTTACTTATATCTTGAGACGACCGGTGGGGAAGTGAGACAATGATAAATCCAGTTAAAAAGGTTTTCAAGAAACACGAAGGAGTTTTGAGATTGGCTAAAACTAATATTACCACTGTAAGGATGCTGAGATACTTTTGACTTTTGTATCACGTTATTTTGCAAGCAGCGTTCGGTGTCTTCATCAGTAATTTATCGATCAAATGGATGTAATTTGTATAGCAAGATTTGCAAAGCCAACTAAAATAAATTACAACTATCGATTCGGTTGTGGAACAGATTTCTTTTCAAAAATTTATCATCTTTAAGATTTTTCAAGGTTAGAGGAGTAAATGGAATCCTGGGATTCCTGTCTTATTCCATATGCTAAGAATGGATAAAAGACACATGGCATAAGTTCCCTTTTATTGCTTTAGAAGGGTTAAAAAGTGTTTTTGTTGGCAGGTTCTTTATCAGCGACGAGTACTGCAGAGTCTCTCAACTCCAGTTTCATATGCAACGCAGCAAATGAGGTGAGAATGTTTATTTTTTTTTATATCACTAATAAGCACGCGGCCCCCCTAATGTAAATACTCTAGTACCTATAAATGTTCATAAACTTTCGCGATTTGTACACATTATGAAAATATATATATATTACGTCGTCGTCATGTCTTAATCACATGAATAATTTAAGGTAAAAAACCTTAAACTATTCACGTGAACCATCACGGCCGTGGTAACGGGCAGACTGATACTACCCGTGACCACGGCCGTTGCAATACTGTCAAAACGTCGGGAAATAAACAAGGTATTTTACCTTAAATTATTCACGTGATTAAGACCCGTAATATATTTAATGACTATAGTACCTATTTACATTAGGGGGTCGTGTGTCTGTTAGAAGTTTTGATAAAACTTTTCTTTGCTGTGTTGAGAAGTTAAATTACGTCACACGGTGTTTCCAACTAAGATCAACATGACATCTCTTCTCTAGGCGGGCATGGACCCAAAGGGGAGAGGGGGGTGGCAACAGGGGCAATTGCTTTCCGCATTAATTTTTAAGTCTTCGCCATACATTCGGTTTGCGTTGACAGGCAGTTATCCCTCGCCCCCCGTCGCCCTTAACCGGTGCTAGGTCAAATGCACTCTCCTACTACCTCCTCCCTCAGAACACGATCCTGGGTCCGCGCCTGCCTCTGCTCTAGTAACACGATGTCATACTTTGTTGATTCATCATATAATAAAGTTTAATCTCCTCTCATCCAACTTAACTTCATATTTTAATAGGTACCTATATGGTTTTACAGGCAAATTCAATCATTCCGCCGCCGTACTCATGCGCGAGTAACTACGGGGAGTGCGGGGTGGGGTGCGGGCCGCTGCTACGCTCGCTGTCCTCGCTGACGGAGCGACACGCGCCTCCCCCGCCCAACCCTCCCCGCTGCCCCGACATGTTGGCCAACAACAGCGCGCGCGACCGCGACCACACCGACCAACCAGTGAGGCTACGTGACACTCCCCAGGCCTTCAGAGAGAATCTCATCACGTCGCCAGTGCAGCCTCTGGTAATACTAATTATAATACTATCTCTTGACGGGCAGTGGCAAATCCAGGAGTGGCTAAATTGCTCAAGTCTTCCCAAAAGAATCTGAGTCCTTACGTGTATTTGTGCTTTTAAATGTTGACCATAATAACAATCCCTCAGACTGAGTCATCCTTCGTCCTCTTTTTCAGATAAGGCTAAGTTTTAAGGCTTGCGTAAGTTACTGCAGTGTGCGATGGTTCATATTAAATATAGACAAGCATTTTTTTTTGCAATATGATGCAGTCCATGTGTGCATTGAAAACTACATTATAATACGCAGACAAAAGCTATAAGCCAAAAACGTTTATGTAAAAATACGAGTATACTATATTCTAACAGTTGTTCTCTTTCAAAAGTTTGAACTTTTCTTTCAGGATCCTTCCTTCGATCTTGAGCTAGAACTGATCGACTGCGAGATGTACTGCGACGGAGGTTGCAAACCAAGACTTGGCTCGTCACCCCCAGTCGACCGGTCACTTTCAAACGTGGACGACTCAGGGTACGACCACGAGGGCTACGTGCTCCGTCACGCACTCTTCGCGCCTTCGCCAGAACTCGCCGGCGCCTGCGAGTCACCGCCCCAACCCACGAGTCCCACACAGACATCGAGAGAATCAACCCTGAGACGGGAAAACAAGGTCCCAAGACGCGAAAGCGCAGTCAAAATAATTAGAAGACCCAGAAAATCGAGCTTATACATGCCGCTATCGGCAGCCTACCAAGTTAGGAGTTCAAGAATTTCGCCTGGAGGCGGAGCGCGGGCGTCCTCGCGCGCCGCGTCCCGCTCCGCGCCCGCCACGCCGTGCGGCGCGCTCGTGCCCAACCTCCTCACCTTCACTCAAAGGGTATCGGCTTCAAGACACGGCTCCAGCTCTTCAAGATTCGATGAGGAGAGCGACCCTCTGCTCATGGATATTGAACACACGCGCCCCGATCACAAGTTTTAGTCACGTGAGGATCACAGAAGATCGCTTATACCTTTTTGTATTGTGTCAGGCCCGTGAATGTGACCCCATCGATGTTAATAGCGGCATATTGTAAAATTAAAATCAGTGTATATTTTGCAAACGGCCTTAAGTGCTAACCCCTGACGGTAGCGGTCTCGTGACGGCGACATGATAATTCTAAATGTTGTGACTATTTACTGTGCTCATTATACCGTAGAGCCTACGCAAATAAGTAGTTAGTTTAATGTTAATCAATTATTAATATTGCAATTAAGACAAGAGCTTGTTGGACCATTGTTCACTTGCCTTCTAATAAGAAGTACTTATGAAAAAACTAAATGTGATGTTTTATTTGGTAGAATTAGGTATGCCTGTAACCTTGCACATTAAATAATTGCTCTATCCTGCCGAGATGTAACAATATTAACACAGGTCCAGGCCCTGCTTTAGAACTTCGTTCTGTTGGGGGGGGGGGCAATTTGGCTCAACTGGCGAAGTGTGAGTTGCTCGCATGATGGGGGGGAGGGGCAAAACACACAGGCCCAGTGTAAAATTTTCCGAATTCCGAAAAAAAAAGATAATTCAGTCGAGTTTTTTTTCAGTTACAAGTCAGTACCCAATCTCAACAATACTTTTTTAAATTTTTTTTTTAAACGATTCCTGCAGTAGGGTACAAGCCCTGTATCGCGGGGACTTTACAAACATACAAATCACGGAAACAATATACTTACACCCAGACTCGGAACAACCATTTGTGGATCATATAAAGTGGTGTCCCGTGTGGGAATCGAATCCGTAGCAGTCGGACTAACTCCCACCGCGCCACAAAGGCAGTCTATATTAAAAATATTTAGATTAGCCTAAATATTTTTAATATAACCTACGCAGGAGATATTATAATCCACAAGTGTAAATATACGCAGACACAAGTGCGCTCTCTATTCCCTTGAAGGAAATCCGACACAACTGGAGAGAGATCAGGCGCAGGACCGGCGGGTTAAGGTGCTGTCCCAGGCACGGAGGGTTGTTGCAATGATAGAAAACGGTCACCCATCGATGGATTGACAATGGTATAATACGCAGTTAACTCGCTCGGTCGACATCGACAGTGACAGACATCTCCTTTAAAACCATTAAAACTATAATGTACCGACCATGTACCGACTAAAGTTATTATCTAAAGAAAAAAAAGTTCATTTATCAAAATCGTTATGATACTGACTGAAAGAACTTGATCCACAATATTATATAAAAGTAACTTTATTAAAATTGCAACACTGAGTTATTAAAAAACTACATTTGTGTCCAGTGTCTATTGGTGTCTATGGTCTATTGAATTGTCAATGTCAAAGTGACAGATACCAGAATACCAACAAAACTCCACAGTGTGGTTATTTTGTTTACAAAACAGTTTCCAGAAAATTATTCAAGCTGTCGGCCAAAATAGATTTGGATATGAGTCTGCAGACAGACTTTGGCCCCGACTCAGGGGGCCGAGTCAAGGTAACTTTATACTTTCATACAAAATGTTGATAAAAACTTATTCTTCTTAAAAACAAAAAATTGTATCAAATCAAACCTCCTTTTTAATATTTTTTCTAGGGTTTAGTAATAGTAAAGCCAATAGTATACGGCAATATAGCCCGATACTTCGGCAAGAAACGCGAAGAAGATGGGCATACTCACCAATGGACTGTTTATGTGAAACCCTATGCCAACGAAGACATGACGGCCTATATTAAAAAAGTACATTTTAAACTTCACGAGAGCTATACTAACCCTAATAGAATAATTACAAAGCCGCCCTATGAGCTAACCGAAACAGGGTGGGGAGAATTTGAAATTGTGATCAAGATTTACTTCCACGATCCTAATGAAAGACCAGTGAGTATTGTTTTTTTATTTATAAAAAGGTATCTAGCAATGTAGAATTGAGTCCCACATTACTAGCAATCTTCTCAGTGGCTTATGTTAGGAGTGGGTTCACATTGGTAGAATAATGGGTAGGATTCGAAACCGCAACCTCACGATTGCAAGCCTTATTATTGTTAGGCTACCACCGCTTTTTGTGTTATTGTGGCGGTGGCCACTTAATAAAAGATTGGTTCAAATTCTCACTAATGAAATTCTCACAGCTTTAAGCTATTTCTACAAGTTCACGCAATGGTTGCAGCCTGCCATACACAATCACTTACGAAGCCTTGGTCACAGGTTTGATGCCCACCTTGTGTGATTTGTTTCATTGCTATGGCTCTAAATGGAGAAACGATAAAATGATGTTAAAATCAGTGTGTGCTAGAACAAAAACTTGGAAGAAAGCAAACAGTTACAACCAGATTAAAAACCTTAAAAGGACAATTTCCTGTTTTCTGAAAATAAAACCTATTTTATATTTAACCTTAAATCACTTTTTCAGGTCACTCTATACCATATATTAAAGCTATTCCAGTCACCGGTAACAGATGGTGCTCCACCGGTAGTAGGACGGGCTCTGGTCAGTGAGTCATATGAAGAGATAGTGTTCCAGGAGCCAACACAGCTGATGCAGCATCTCTTGAACAACGTGAAGCCTATAACTAATGGCCCATGGAACCATGATACTGATTGTAAGTAATATTACGAGTATAATAAATCAGCAGTTGCTTGTACTTGTCTGAACACACAACCCAAACTAATATTATAAATTTAATTGTAAGTCAGTCTGTCCGTTACATTTTTACTTTTAAACTGTTGAACCAATTTAGATGAAATGTGGTACAGACGAAATGGTTTTAACGCGATAATGAACATCCATAGGGGCAGAGTCATGGGCGAAAGGTAGTATTATTTTGATGATGTTATATGTTTAAAAATATCAAAAATAATCGGAGGTGATTTTGTGAGTCATCATACCCCAAAACCTCAAGTGTAACAGGCTTACTACAAATAAGCTTAATAAGCTATAAATCCAAAAGACTAATTAGTAAATAAACCTGACATTTAAACTGCTAACAATTAGTCCCTGATTAAATTTTGTGTTAAATTGGATATTTTACCATTGATCATATCATAAAAAGAAGTGATTTGACGTGGAAAAAAAAATGACGTCATAGATCACTATTTGTATGAGATCTCAATATAAAATCTGCATTTTGACTAGTTGGAAACTAGCCGATTGAAGCAGTTAAATTGAAATATATGTCAATGTGAAAAACTACCAACCGTGAGTTTAACAAACCTCTTTAAGTTTTATACAAATCATCAGTTCACTTACGAGCTTTTTGCCGCTTTACTGGCAATCATGTATCTGTGCCAAAACCTTAACATAAATTTTATGGCCTTTTGATCTAGTTATTAGTGACCCTGACTTTAGCAGTCAGGATCACTAATCAATAGCTTTGTGTGATGAGCACAATGGTTTTTCTGTCTCGATGTAATTTATCTATATCTAGCTTTCGCCCGCGGTTCCGCCCGCGTGGATGTCGTTTATCGCGATAAAAACTATCCTATATCCTTCCCCGGGACTCAAACTATCTCCATACCAAATTTCATCTAAATCGGTTTAGCTGTTTGAGTGTGAAAGTGTAACAGACAGACAGAGTTACTTTCACATTTATAATATTAGTATGGAAGTATAGATATGTATGTATTTATCAGTTGTCTGGTTACCATAGTACAAGCTCTACTTAGTTTGGAATCAGGTGACATCGTGTGAGTTGTCCCAAGATATTCTTATTATCATATTCCTCATATCTTTCAGTTGAAGACAAGAAAGAGAAGACATTACAAAAAATAATAGCTTCACAGAGTAAAGTGCGCAATGAAATATCAGACTTGAAAGAGAAGCTGCATTTAGCAAAGGAGACCATATCGAAGTTTAAAGATGAAATAGCCAAGATACAGAACAGTAGTGGTGGTGGCATATTGACTGGAGTTTAACCATTTAACGAGAATGAGGACTTGCAGTTGTGGAAATGGTGTCAAACTGAGCTGTCATACATTAAATTAAGACTGAGTCCTTGTGTAGTGTAAAATAAGCAGCGGTAGCATAATGGTTAAGGCATTAGTCTCACAATCGTGAGGTCACTGGTTCGAATCCTACCAATTATACTACCAACGTGAAACCCACATTGTAACACAATCAAGTTAGCTAAACTGCAGTGGTTAACAAGTAACGACTACGACCCACATTGCTAGTTATCTTCATTAAAAAAACTTACTTATTTTAGAAATTGCTCAACCTCGTCCACTAAAATGGAATGAAGACAAAGTTTTATACCTAATGGAGTTTCATACAAAAAGTGTAAAACTAATTTTATTGTGAAAATGACAATTTACTACACAACTGTTAATTTAGCGATGAACATTTGTGGTGGCGCCAAATTATATCTGACTAGGTATATAAATAAAAAATATTAAAAATAAGCAAAATTGTATTGGCAATGATGTATTAGTATTATTATTAAGTTTAAGCTTTAAATAAACTTTGTATTAAACATAAAGAGTATTTCGATATTATTATTAGGTTCCTCCTGTTCTACTTAATTTTTATTTTTATACTTTTGTTCATTTTTTCCATATATTTTTCTCTTTTTACTATCTT
This sequence comes from Herminia tarsipennalis, assembly GCA_945859575.2. NCBI lineage: Eukaryota > Metazoa > Arthropoda > Insecta > Lepidoptera > Erebidae > Herminia > Herminia tarsipennalis. The sequence continues at coordinate 18,659,595 of OX243840.2, forward strand.
ACTAGCAACTGCGTTATTAGTGATTACTTATTCTACCCACTAGTAAAGTAACGATTCTATAAATAGTTGTGTTAATTCCGAAATTGGCTAGTTATAATAATAGTGTGTTTGGTGATTTCGATGTGCCTCTTAGCATAGGCCTCCTACAACAATTTCCATTGTTGCATATCACGGGCAACCCTCCTCCAGCTAGCCTAGGACCTCCGATCTAGTGAAAGGTCTTCCTCAATTTATTTTTCCATCTCTTGGATACCATTCTGTCATAGCCTGACTCCACTTTTCCTTCGTATCTCGCATCATATGACCTGTTCACCTCCATTTTTAGGGTTCCGTAGCCAAAATGGCAAAAACGGAACCCTTGCCTATAGTTTCGTTATGTCCGTCTGTCTGTCCTTCCGTATGTCACAGGCTACTCAAAAACTACCCAATTAATATTGATGAAATTAGTAGAATAGAAAGATTTTTATTTTGTACACAGGGTAGCAGACAAACATTAATAAAACAATTTCGAGTGCGCGAATTACGTTAATGTAACATCCCGTCTCGAAGCGTACCTCCACAGAGTACATTTTATAAATTGAGACCATACAAATGTAGGTAATCTGTGACTGAGACGTACCCCGACACGGGCGAGCTTCGAGGTACTACGAATTTTACATGGTCTTTGGTACTGCGGGCGGGTGGGACGCTCCGCTCTCACCGCCTACCGCTTCTTATCGGACATCCGCCGAGCGGTCAATTTGACTTAGGTACTATTAGTAGTAGTTAGTAGTAGTAGCTGCGATCCTACGGGCTGTAGTAACTGTAAGTAGTAAAAACCGGGCAAGAGCATGTCGGACCATGCTCAGTGTAGGGTTCCGCAGCCTTGAATAATTGCATCAGAAAAAGCGCGTATGTTCATGGCACTTACGCTCTTTTGTTGAGAAAAGCAGTTTTTCGGCTATAAGTCAATGATGGTATATCCGATCAAGTCATAGAACTTTCGGAGCGATTATTTCTAAAAATGTTAACTCAATCAAACAAGTTTATTAGATACCCTAAAATGCTTGTAATTGCCCGTCAAATGATATGCCACACGTTGATGTTTGCTGAAAAAAACATCTGCTTATGTTACAAGTATGGAGTGCCCCCCCCCCCCCCCCCAAACATTTATCTATATCTGTACTTCTATAATTATTATTATTAATATTATAAAGAGGAAATATTTGATTGTTTGTTTGTATTGAATAGGCTCCGAAACTACTGGACGGATTTTAAAAATTCTTTTATCGTTGTGAAGCTACACTAACCCCGGGTGACATACTTAGGCTATTTTTTATCCCTGTATTCCCACAGGAAAGGGAACTATGCGGGTAAAACCGCGAGGCGTCCGCAAGTTATTATTATTTACCTATCAAACGCTACCTACCTATCAAACGTAGTGGCTACTACAACACACCTTTTCATCAATATTCATTGTCGAGGAAAATGCCTGTAACATACGGACGGACAGACAGACAGAAAGACGGACATGACGAATAATAATGGTTCCTTACTATTTGGGTTTTGGCCATTTTGGCTACGGAACCCTAAACATGTAAGGAAAAACAAAAGATGGTTAAAATGCCGTTATTAAAGTATTATTAATCTATACTAATATTATAAAGCGGAAGAGTTTGTTTGTTTAAACGCGCTTATCTCAGGAACTACGGGTCCGATTTGAAAAAATATTTTTTTGTTGGATAGCCCATTTATCGAGGAAAGCTGTAGGCTATATAACATCGCGCTACGACTAATAGGAGCGGAGCAGCGACGAGAAATGTTGCAAAAACGGGAAAAATTTACGCATACGAAGTTGCGCGGGACAGCTAGTCTTCTATAAAAAGAAATATTAACCTATGTTTGTTATGCTATGCGTTCCGAAACCATTGATCGGGTAGATTTGTTCTGGAGACGGGCGTCCCCAGAACAAATCTACCCGATCAATGGTTTCCGCAAGGGTTCCTGGCCCACAAAGCCACAGCGAAAAGTGGCCGGGTTAACGTGTGTGTCTGTGTATTTGTATGTCTGTCTGTCAAACGAATGAAAGGTGATGCAGTTTTTAGCTTTTTTTATGAAAATCCGCTACGCCAACTCTTTGTCTCACGGTAAGTTATAAATAATTCACCTCTATAAATCTATCTACCTACTCAAACTATATAAGTACCTATACCTGCTACCGTATATGCCTAAATACCTAAGTACTTTCAATGTCTTTAAGTACAAAGTCAGGGTCATCAATAACGAACCTATCAAAGTGAGTGCTTGACCCTGAGTGACCGTTATTGACATTGAATTCACGTCATAACTCTATATTTTTAGCCACCATTTTATTATTCGTTGTTTCATATCGATCCATAGGTGGGCAAATGATTGATAGTTATCTATTTTACCTACCTACTATCTTTAAATGTAGCTAGTACCGTACCTACCTCCACATATCATCCACATGCATAAGTAGTTCCATACCTAAACATTTAGAAAGTAGATACGTAGCTACGTTATTACGTTTCTTGGAGGGTACCTACCAACCTGAGATCCTTGTATCTAATGCAATGGGTAGGTACAAAACAAACAAATCGTTTTACATCAAGCCTTGTTTGCCCGACCACTGGCAGACGGAATCACTTGAGCCTCCGATAAACGAGTTGACGTCGCCGAGTGTTTAGTTTCTACAATTGTAAAGATAAAGTCAATAGTCAAAAATACTTTATTCATTTAGGTTACAAATGCAACGCTATTTGGAATAGAATGATTCTACATTTAATGCCAAGTTCGCAAGAGTAAAGCTGTGAGAAAAGAACTTAGCAATAAAAACTCATGGCCACTATTTTGAAATGTCATTTTTTTACATTATACTTGTATAAATAGTTAAGCAAGTAAGGAGCTGCAACCATTACACTATAAAACTCACGCCAGCAATAACCACAGTACGTAAACTGGTATTATTCAAGTTTTAAATGAATTAACCTCCTACGGTGTGGATGGGAGCGTCAACTTACAAAAATACAGAAGAGGGTAAAGGCAACGTGCGATTCGATTATTATAAGAAAAACTACTTATTATACAAATATTTATAAAGCACTAATTAAAAAATAATAAACCTTTAAAATGATAATGACAAGGCAGACCAATCATCCCAAGTAGCAACCGTTCACGATTTTGACGCATGGGTCAGTCATCATCCCCTTCGCCATATTCGAGGGAAGGAAGACGACCCGACCCACACCGCCACCACAAACAATGACATTATTAACCTACTAAAAAGAAAGGATTGATAAACAATGCAATCGGTCTGATTGATTAAATACATGCAAAAGTTAGGTAGGTACATCCCCACTGACAAAGTGGCAGGTTCCTGAATTTGGTTCTGGCGGGGGCAACATTTGACTCAACTGGACAACTCACAGTGAGTTGCTCGCATAGCTGGAGGGTACACCATTTCCACCACCACCGAAGGAGTGGAAGGGTGCAATTGCCTGCCTAAACACTCCGACCGGTCTCAATTCTCAAATTCCCCAAAAAAACGGGTCATTAGTCAGTCGAGTCTGGGGGGGAGCGGTGGCAATTGCCGCTTTTCCCCTCCCCCCTGTGGCTATTGCTATAACACAACCTTCACTAAGTAGATGCAAACCCTATTCCGCGAGACTTTACAAAGATACAGTAGAGTAGGCTAGTTTAAAATAAAAGTGATATGTAGGTACAACCCAAGAACCTGGGTTTTTGGGTCTACATCTACTTACACTGGCGATTCACAATTGTTGGTTCCGAGTCTAAGTCTCGGGGGTCAGTATCGTATCGTTTTAAATTAAAAAACCATGTGCCTACCTACATGCCGGATCTCCGATTACTTCGAACCGCTGCTAAATCTTGACAATAAACTGTTTCAACTGTGAATCAAAAAAATCATTCGTGATCATTATGAATTTCATTAGTCAATGTCACACAAAAAGTCGGTCTGACAAAATCAAATCCCGGCAAACAAAAACTATCGGTCTTTAAATAATCCGACAATCCATCCCAAAACCCAAAGTCGTTTGTTTGCGCCTTGACAAATACGTTAGTACCTGGATGACCTAAAAAAAATGAGCAAAGGGTCGGTTTTTAACGACGTTTTCTTATATGAAACCTAGCTAGATCGATTTATCGCCCCCGAAACTAAATTGCCTACTAAACTTCATGAAAATCGCTGGAGCCGTTGCCGAGATTCAGATTAAATAAAATATATTTTTATATAATCTATACTTGAGGGGTGTAAAAGCAAAGACGCTTTAGTCACAAACATCTGAATCGTGTTATTTACACTTTTGTACTGTGTCGTAAAAAATGATTATTTTTGTAAAAATATAGTAGGGGAAGGTGGTACAAAATGATCCCTCGAGGTAAAACGATCCCAGAGTGTTTTACTGACTTAATAACGCCATCTAGGATATTTTAAATGAATTTTGGGTTCCTGCGGCCGAGCCGCGCAACCTCTGAGAGTGTCATGGCGTCATTGGCAGTGGGAACATTTTTATGACAATTTATTCAAAATGACTGTGCTTCATCTAATGTAAGCCGTTATTTGACATTATGTAGCTTTTGTCTACGTACATATTATGTAACAGATGTGTTTGTCTCAGTTTCTATTACCCATTAGCAATATAATTAACCGTCTTACATTACAGTTTTCTAAATGCATAGGTTATGTTTTGAAGTTTTTAAATTATTAAGGCATTTGGGGCAAAACGATCCCGTTACAGGGTGGACAAAATGATCCCAGGATCATTTTACCCCTGATTCATATTGAATCATAGGCTTAACCTATGATACTAAACTAAACGTATCTTTCTTTTGTTGCTAAAAGTATGCGGTAGTAATCTATATCTTTTTACTTTTAGAAATCATTCCGCGAAATTACGTTATACAAATTACACGCCAAAACTGAAATGAAAATGCCATGATTAACGCCATAGATGCCGTAGAAGAGGGTATGCCATTTAAAACCGCTTCCAATCAATTCTCAGTTCCACTTATGGCACTTAAAAGAAGAGTGAAAGGAAGAAACATTTACGCTGTGGGGGTCACGAAAGTGATAGGGAGTTTAAAAAAAGTATGAACAGGAGCTTGTACAACACATTAAAGAAAATGAAGAAACTATGTACGGCTTTATAGTAGATGACGTCTTGAAGTTGGCGTATGAGGTAGCTGAAAGCAACAAAATTAAACATCCGTTTTCTACTTCGCCTCGTAAAGCGGGCAAAGACTAGTCTCATCAACCTTAAAAATGCGATGAGGGGGAAATGGATGTTTCTCATGAGCTTTATGTAAATTATTGCAAAATTTGTTAACAATCGGCTTATTAAAAGCTCGAGCTCCTGTAGCTGACGTTAATTCCGTGGCGCGTAGGGTAATATCCGGATGTCTTGTTCAAAATCCCCTTAGAGGGCTAAGTTTAATTTTGTTATTTTTGGTTGGGACGGTGTTCAAACTAGTCTCATCAACATTAATGCGATGAGGGGGAGGTGGTATGCTCATGAGCTTTATGTAAATTATTATAAAATTTGTCAACAATCGGCTTATTAAAAGCTGATGTCTTGTTCGAAATCCCCTTAGAGGGCTCAGTATGTAGTAGAAATTAGTATGTAGACTTCGTTGCCGCCAACACGGCTGATCAACAAACAGGAAACGAAATTTTGGAACCTCATCCATCAACATCTGCAGCGCCCAATAGAGTCCAAGTTTCAACTTACCAGATACAACCCCTAAGACTCTCGTTCTTCAAACCGATCCATCGACAAGTGTACCAGTTGAGGAATCAACTATCCAAGGCACTGTGTTGCCTTCTATCCTTTCAACTTATGCAACCTACGAATAAGAAGAAAATAACGAATCCCAGGAACCACGTCCTTTCAAAAGTGTAGCACCTAACTCAATTATGGTTACCGGTGAATGTATGGATAGCAACTTGATAAGTGCAGCCGCTGATCCTTTTTTTCCTGCCAATCCATTGCCGTGTACGCCAATTAAGGTACCTTCCGTCTATGACAACATTCCGCCTTCTACATCATCTATATTTACGGAAGCGACACGATCTTGATCAGAAACATTAATACTACTTTATAACTGTTTTTACTGTGATAGAAATTAAGGAGAAGATTTACAATGAATATGATTAAATATAACAGAGTTGTTATTTGTTGCCAAGACAGAATGCAGAAAAACTACCAGAAAAATATGATTTAATGTTTCATTTCTTACTTCAATTTTCAATATTGAGGTAAAATGATCCCAGAATCATTTTACCCATACCCTGGGGATCATTTTGGACAAAGGGGTGTACAAAACGATCCTTTAGTAGATGTTTACAAATATAATTAAAAAAAATATTTCTAATAGCTAATTGAAATTAAACGCTCACTCAATTTGTAGCTTGATTATATAGCTATGTTTTAATTTTAATAAGTTTACGAAAACGTTGCAAACACTCGTTTTACAACTATTCTCCCTTAGGGGGATCATTTTGTACCACCTTCCCCTATTGATACATTCATTAGACCTTAATAATTTAGAAAAATGTACTAGAATAAATCAAATTTGCATAATTTTCTAACTATTTAGGAAATATTTCAGGACTAAGGTGTATTTGCATTTAAATACTGGACTGAAGCATGTTTGCATAAAACTGCTTTGGATCGAAGCTAATTTGCAACTCACTATTTCATTTGACAACCTGTCAGAAATAAAATTGACGTACGGTACTGATAGCAAAATAAAACAGTCTATTATTAAAATATGAAAGTAAAAAAGTATTTATTTATTGAACATAAAAAACAGTCTTCCTTTATTTATAGCTGATTTTCAACATGTCGGTTCTAAATCTTTACATTTGAATCCGCTGTTGGTGGATCGCAGGTTGGCTCGTCTTCTTGATCTAAATTATGATTATCATTAATTAAAATATTTTTGTAGTACCCCCAGCTCCTGATGACTTTCCCACTGCAGTCCATAGTGCTTTCCAAGCAACTTTCTCACATCATTGATTTTGTCTTGTTTTAAGATAACATTGTTTTTTGCTATTGGTAGTGGCAGAACATCCTTAAAAGATTTGCCTCTTTTTAAAATAGTTTTGAATTGAGTAAAGTCAGATGTGTCATGGAGCTCACCTTTCACTCTGACTTAGTTACCTTGACTTCTGCTGATAAAAAACCGCTTACTTTGTGCAAATTGAAAATGCCATTGACCAGGCGGCTTAATAACATCTTGTAGAGCAGCTTTCCAGTCATAAACCATCTCCATTTTTATAACTGTTCCGTAATTATTATTAAAAATGTTGTGGTACTCTTCTGGTTGCACAATTACTTCCTTCCTTTTTAAGTCCTTTTCAATATTTCCGAATACTCTGTCTGCAGGTAAGAAAGAATGACCTGGTATTGGGAAAACATCATTGTAATTAAATTGTAATTTACGAGTTTGAGAATTCCCAATAAAATAAGAAAATTCTACCTATTGAAAACAATTTAGGCTGTGGCTACTTTTTCGAGTCGAGCATTGATAAAATAAGAGAAAAAAATAAATAAAAAGGAAACTTATTAAGAACTTCTGCTGACCCTACTAAAACGTGCAAAAATACTAGTGTAATAATTGTTACCTTTCTGCCTTTTCCCGCACTCGCAGCCACTGCTGTACATTTCTGATCCTTTTTCTGGCTTGTCCTGCACGAGCAGGTTGAATATTTTCTTCCATTACAATCAGAATTACAAAGAAAACACGCGCTATCTGCAATCGTTTTGCTATGAAAAGTAACAGACTTGCCATCTTGAAAAGTTTTGAAATTACGGCATCTGATTGGTTGATTGTGACAGTGGCGGATTTGCTTCTAACAAATTTTGGATCGAAGCGGTTTTGCACTTATACGCTACTTTTAAAGTGTATTTTACGGGTGACTGAGGTGGATTAGCACTTTATTGTTTAGAACATATTATTGCAGCTCTTCAGTACTACAATTTGGTATGACTAGTTTAAAAAATGCAATTTTGGACTGAGGCTGTTTTGCTTTTATACCCCTCACTTATACTTACATATAATAAAACTGTAAATTTCACGTGTCTGTACATGGCCGAACTTAGTGAAAAAAAATATTAGGAAATGTTCGAAAAGAGTATTTAAACACTTTGCTGCATTTTTAGAAATGTCTGTCTGTCTGTCTGTTTGTTTAAACACGCATCACGCAAAAACTACCGTACAGATTCGGTTGAAATTTTGCACGTGCAATCTAATAGATGCAGATTAACATTTAGGCTATAAATTATCACGCTTTTTCCCATAGGAGCTAAGCAGTAAGGGATAATGTCTGTAGCTATTTTTCGTTATAAAACAGTAAGTACTTGACGGATCTTTATGAAAATTTGCAGTTTTATAGTAAATACTATAGGACATTATTTACACTATCATATCAATCATTACGCTAACGTCTATGGGGAACGAGTAGCAACGTATTTTTTGTCGCACTATAATGGTTTATCACAAAAATTTCCACAATTAGACATTATCTATAATTGTAACCCGTGGAATGCATAACTTCACGCTAAAACTAAAAGGAGCTAAACACAACATTTTTAAGTTTCATAAGAACAGTTATTTTGACGTAGTAAGTAGCTAACAGTATAGCCTCGAAGCTATGCTAGCGGACTTTGACGACGAAGTCCCAGGCTCAAATCTGATGTCTGAATATGTTCTTTTTGTATTTATTTAAATTGTCTTTATCCTTTTTTAATATTTTTCTGAATGTTTTAGTTATTTTTTCGACCGTAGGTAACTTATTTACTTTGGTTATTACTTTTTATATTAAAAATCAAGTAAATTATGCAATTAATTATAGGTATTGCATGCACTGCTGAGAGTAATGAATTAATCGTAGTAGAAATGAAAAACAATATTACATTATAATTAAAAAGTATTCGACATTTTCCAGAAATGATGTGTTCGTCTAAAAAAAAAGACATTACACACGTTAAAAAAGTACATGTAGCGCCATCTATGAAATCAAATTGTGAACAACAAAACAACGGCAACATTCTTGAAAGTAGATGGCGTTGTATTCAATAATGTTCTATACTTAGTAAAAGAAGTTTTAAAAAGAAACACATTGCTATGATTTTTAGAAATGTTTGTCTGTCTGTCCGTTTGTTTGACCACGCATCACACAGGTGCATCGAGGATCATGTTTTGGGGTTATGGTTGGAGATTACGTGTTCATCAATTCAACGTTATTGAATGGCTCAACATCGTTCAAGTGTGAGTAGTTCGGGTGACGGGAGGAGGGGGGTCGTTGTTTGTCAACCGTACCTTTAGGGATATCTGACATTTTCGCGGGCATGACACACATGACACGCTCTGTGTTTGCTTACTAAAGTGTTACAGCAGTTTTATTATTAGTATTGCGTTGTAACACTATATAAAATACACCCCATTTTTAGCCAAAATGACAAAACAGAACCCTTATAGTTCCCTTATGGCCGTCCGTCCGCAGTTTAGCTCAGAGACTGTTAGTGCTAAGGTTGCAACTTTTGCATGAATAAATTACTAACGCCGATAAAGTAAAAGAACAAAATCTTGAAAATCATTATTTTTTTAAGGGTACCTCTCTCATATGTAAAGTGGGGATGTGATTTTTTTCTCACCTACCTACCCCAACGTGTGTGGTATCATTAGATAGGTCTTTTAAAAAGCGTTTAGGGTTTGTGAAGACTATTTTTAGATTTAAGGATTCCTTTGTGTATAATATTAGGCTTTATAGTGAACATTTTTGTGAGAGTCAAGTGTCCCCCTGCCAGCTAAATGGTTGATGTTGGGTATGTGAAAAAATTCAGGGTAGTAGTATAAATACTAAAATTATAAGGAAAACTATCACAGTTAAGTACTTAGGCTTTACAAGTTTACGATCACATGAGAAGTAACAACATTTTCGTACAAATTCTATTAAAAAATATTAGGTAATAAGTAGGTAGGTATAACGTTGAAAGAATGAAACAAAAACAACAGAAAACCCACTTCTTAAGCCGCACACCAAACTAACTATCTAAAAGAATAGAACAGATCAATTTTTATTTAGTAAGTATTTAGTCAACAGGACTGTTTCCAACATATTTACACAGAAGTTATTTCGTTACCTAAACTACCTTAATTTAAACCCGACTTTCACGCGAACGAAGTCGCGGGCACAACTATTATGAATATATATATATATTACGGGTCTTAATCGCGTTTAGGTTAAATACCTTGCTTACCTACGTTTAATGCATGATAGTTTAAGTATATGTAGTTTAATTTAAAGTCATCAAGTATTAAAATAAACTTATCCAGTTTTGAAAATAGATGGCGTTTAAATACAAATTAAACAGAATCAGGTAAATTGATTTAAAAAATAAATCTGAAATTCTTACGATTATGTATTAAATATATATTATTTACGGATATGAATTTATGATGATCTTAATTAACGACAGGTTCATCATCATCATCATCAGCCTAACGCAGTCCACTGCTGGACATAGGCCTCTCTAATTGCACACTTTGTTCTATCCTCGGCTACGACAGTAGTTTAGTATTTAAACTAAACGTTTCTAAAAGATATACTAATTCACTATATCTTTTAGAAACGTTTGAATGTTGTCTGTTTGTTTGAACACGCATCACAGTACCGCGGGAATGCAATGTTTTAAAACCAGGATATTTTTTTAAAAACTTATCTCACACTAGCCCTATTTCGCGCGAGTACTTGGGCGGTTTCGGGCTTCATTTAACCCGAAACCGATAATAGTAATATTTGATGTGATGCAAATCATTTTGGTAAAATACTAATAAAATTTGTCTTCTAACCGTCTGGCGCCATAAACTTTGTCGCCCTTCATTTTGCTGCACTGGGCATTTGCTTGGTTTGCCTTGCCATAGGTCGGGCCCTGATTAGAGCTAGGCCCTAATATCCATAGATGCCACAGAGCATTGTGGAGCATGTTTCCAATATGTTTAACACAGAAGTTAAATTGTAACATAAACTACCTTAATATAAACCCAACTTCCACGCGAACGAAGTCGCGGGCACAGCTAGTAAAATATATATTTCTAATTGCTCGTTTAAATACATAGTTATGTATCTGGATTACTAGAAGCTTTAAAATACCCATGGGAGGACGCGCAGCAACATCGTTCGCGTATTTTATAGCCTTACTGCGATCGCCAATTCGCTTGCCAAGTGTCGCGATTATGGCAATTACTCCCAGGTCTTATAATAGTAGGTTCTCCTGGGGAGATCCGTGGTTATCCGTGGTACATCATATGGGTTGATATGTTGATTTAAAATTAGCGAGTATACATTCTATCAAAATCAGTCCAGTAATTGGAAGAAACAATGCTAACTATTAAAAAAATATATAAGCGACTTCAAAATTAAATGTAAGGCTTATTGTTTTTAAACTTTCGATTTTTATACATATTATATATATTAAGGGGCTTAATCGCGTGAATTATTTAAAGGTACGAACCTTTTATTTACCTTTTATCGAATTGCACCAAACGTGGTCACGGGTTGACTCATCGTCGGGTAAATTAAAGGTTCGGTACCTTTAAATAATTCACGCAATTAAGTCCTGAAATATCCCTACTTAATATATAAATGTGAATGTAAGTTTGTTTGTTACGCACGCGAAAACTACTTAACCGCTCATCATGAAACTTTGTACACATATTCTTGGAGGTATTAGAAGTAACATAGGATTATAAAAAAAGGGGTAAATTTACGCAGACGAAGTTGCGCGGGACAGCTAGTATCTAATAAATAAACGGCAACTAAAAAGTATAAAATAGTGTAAAACAACAAAAATAAATAAACATTTGAAGTTAGTGTCATGAAATAGTCGTTTTTATGTTTTATTTGGCACCAAATTGAAATTGTTAAAAAAAAACAACAAACAATTGAATTGAGAACCTCCTCCTTTTTTGAAGTCGATTGAAAAAAGTATATTGATTTCAGTTTTACAAGAAAATATACATTTCCCTAGAGTTCTTCCTACAATACCGTAAGTCCTTACCTTCAAGCTGGAACGTAAGCAGACTTTGCAACCATAGTTTTGTATAAAAAAATAATGTCTAGACCAATATGACACACCTGCAAAGTTACACGATAAATTCCAAAGGTCAAAGTTAAATGCTGGCGATTGCCTTACTATTACTGCCCTTTGATAAGCGGCAGTGATTCATACATCTATTAATGACTACAGCACACACGCTACTTTTAGGTTAGACAACCTGGGGTCTAGACAAAGTCACATTCGAAAAGGGATGTCGTTAATGGAAAAGAATTAAAATATTTATTTTAATTATTTACCTATCAAACTAAGTAGCGACTGCTACACCTTATCACCAAATTTTATCAATATTCATTGGGTAGTCTTTGAGTAAAATGCCTGTGACATACGGACGGACAGACTATAAGGGTTCTGTTTTTGCCGTTTAGGCTACGAAACCCTAAAAACTATACAGTCGCAAAATCGACGGTAGTTTATTTACAACTACTCCGCAAAATTTCAACCCCTTTGTAGCCAACATTGCGAAGAAGTTTCCAAAAATCCATTCGTAGTAGTATTAACTATCTACCAAATTTCAGCATCTTAGTTCAAGTAGTGTTCGAAATTTCGTCTAGATACATTTTTTATATTCTTTTTAAAATATTTTTACACATACACTTAAAACGATCTTTACAAGCTTGTGAAAAACCTAATACGATAGTTCGTTACTTAAAATATACATACTGTGTTGCTTAACTAAGATGTATTATAATTTGTACTATACATTTATCAAACAATTTGAAAACTAAAAGTTAAAATAACTAGGTATCTACAATTATTAATAAAATTTACTCAGTGTGTACGTGACATAAGTGAACGATCTTACGGTTATGTGCGTACGTAGCCAGTGTGTTATGGCTCTTAGATAGTAGGGTGCGAAGCCCGATCAGTCATATTGCACTGAAAGCTCGCCCACGCATGATATTTCAAATTATACTTTTAGAACTACAGATATGGAGAAGTCAATGGAAACTTGATACTGTATTTGGCTACGTTGAATAGCTAGCTACGTTGCTACGGTATGGTTTGTAGCGCTACGAAACACGATAGATGTAATGGTGCCTGCCTATACCCAGGTTGATTTTATGTGTCTAACGGCTGGTTCATTATCTACGGTTAACTATCTGTTAAAATATAACCCTAGTAGCGAGACTGCCATTTGTGGCGTCTATAGATAACAAACCTTTGGGGTCTTCTATCGATGGTTATCAGAACGCAGACAGTAAAACCGGCCGTAAACAGAAGGTGACCTATTAAAAAATATACCTTTAATATCTTGGGACAACTCATACAATGTCAACTTATCCCAAACTAAGCAGAGGCAGAGCTTGTACTATGGCAACCAGACAACTACAATAATAATAATATTTTGGGACAACTCACACAACGTTATCTGATCCCAAACTAAGCAAAGCTTGTACTATGGAAACCATACAACCGATAAACATACTTATAAATTTTTAAATACACATATTATAGATAAATTACTTCCAGACACAATAAAAAACCATCGTGCTCATCACACAAAGTTTTATCCACTCCCACCGCGCCACAGAAGTAGTAATACTTAAATATAACTGATAAATATACTTAAATATTTTTAAATACATACATATTATAGACTAGCTGATCCGCGCAACGTCGTCTACGCAAATTTTCCCGTTTTTGCAACATTTTTCATTGCTGCTCCGCTCCTATAGGTATAAATGGGCTATCCAACAGTAAAATATTTTTTTAATTAGTTCCTGAGATTATCACGTTCAAACAAACAAACTCTTCAGCTTTATAATATTAGTACATATAGATAAATTACACCCAGATACAATAAACCATCGTGCTCATCACATAAAGTTTTATCCTGAGTGGGGATCGAACTCACAACCTCTGGCTTAGCAGTCAGGGTCATTAACCACTAGACCAACAAGCCAGTCAATTATTATCTACCTATCATTATGTTTGGAAACTAATATTATGTAAATATATTTAGTATTAGTACCTACCTAGTTAGTTTGAAGTATTAAAAATGACCAAGCTTTTCTTTCTTTTTTATAAAAGACGACTACCCGCTGTCGGGTACATGCCCTGTGTTGCGGGGGACTTTACAAACATACAAGTCACGGACACAATGTACACCAAGACTCGGAACAATTTGTGGATCACACAAAATGGTGTCCCGTATGAGAATCGAACCCATGACCTCTTGCGTAGCAGTCGGATACCCTTCCACCGCGCTACAGAGGCCGCGCCACAGAAGCTAGCCAATAGGTAGGTAGGATAAACGAGACAAACATAAGTTAAGACATTGATCATTCTTTTTTTGTAGTTGCGGGTCTTGGTGAGCACAACAAACGTAGTATTTTTTCTATTGTGTGGTAGGTAATAGGGTATTACACCCATAAGTGAAAAGTGTCTCAATTAAATTCTTAAGTGGTAATTAGCCACTAAAACAACCGGGCAAGAACATGCCAAACCATGCTCAGTGTAGGGTTTCGCAGCCTTACGCCCAGCAGTTACGCCCTTTTGTTAAGAAACACAGTTTTTTGGTAATAACTCAATGATGGTAAATCCGATCTTATCCGAAATCATTTTAGTTCCAAGTATGTATATACACGGTTCAAAAGGTAAGGGGAGGGGACACGATTTATGCAACTTTCGGAGCAATTATTTCCAAAAATATTCACCCAATCAAAAAGTTTTTTAAAAACATCAAAATGTTTTTGAAAGACCTGTCGTATGATGTGCCATTCGTTGATATTTGCTGAAAAAAAAACTTGAGAGGTGACAAGGGACACCCGGATAGAACGAAGTTCTTCATCATCATCATCAGCCTATCGCAGTCCACTGCTGGACATAGGCCTCTCCAATTGCACGCCACTTTGTTCTATCTTCGGCTTCTCGCATCCAGCTCCTGCCAGCCGTTTTGCGTAAATCATCACTCCACCTGGCCTGAGGGCGTCCTACACTACGTTTGCCGTGCCGTGGTCTCCAGTCAAGAACTCGTTTACCCCAACGGTTGTCGGTTCTTCGGCAAATATGGCCATCCCACTGCCACTTCAGCTTGCTAATCCGGTGGGCTATGTCGACAACTTTGGTTCTCTGCCGGATCACCTCATTTCTGATTTTGTCCCTAAGAGAAACTCCGAGCATAGCCCTTTCCATAGCCCTTACGAAGTTCTTATCTTATTATTTATTTATTTTTAGTTTTTTTTTTATTATCGTTGCGACACCACACTGTTCAATGCGAAATAGAAAGACGAAACGAAAATAACTGAGAGAGAGAGAGAGAGAGAGAGAGAGAGAGAGAGAGAGACAGAGAAACACGCGCACGCCGCAGGGCTTACAACTATAGCAAAAAGTGTCGTTACAACTTTTGATCTTTTGAAATAACTTACAAAAAGACGATTGTATACCGAAGGCTCGAACCCACAGCTACACAATTGTCACCAATACTGTGTACCGAATTTATGTCTCTAGACCAAATCTACAGGTGACTTCTTCGTCAAACTAGATGTTATTTGATCTTACGCGCACGCAGCACAGGTTGTGTGTGTCAAAAAGTGTCGTTACAACTTTTGGTTTTAATTTTTTCCGTCTAGCCCTAGTTACATGTATGAAGTGCCCCCCTAAAAATATTTATTATTATTATTTAGCTATCAAACTATGTAGCGGCTACTACAAGACACCTTTTTACAAAATTTCGTAAATATTCATTGAGTAGTCTTTGAGTAAAATGCCTGTGACATACGGACGAACAGACAGACAGACGGACATGACTAAACTATAGGGGTTCATAATTTTTATTCAAACGTTGTGTGTCATAAAAATCAAAAAAGAAATTAAATTTTACATTTTCAAATTTCCCGCGCAATTTTACGAAAACGCTGGACGCAGTGGACGCCATATTTATCTGTGGTAATGACGCCGATCAGTTGACAGTTGACACTTTTTTAGTTTACACAACTTGATCACGAAACAATATTTCAACATAAGCATTTCGAAAACTTTCAGATTTCCCATTGTTCTAAACGCCATCAAATCAAAACTACAACAAACAAGTGCTTTAGTTTTTTTTTAAAAACCGACCCCATAAGGGTCGATTTTCTAAAAAAGCTAAAACACTTGTTCTTTTATTATAGTGTGGCCATTAGTGCTGTGCACTCCCTGAGGTATGCACGGCGAGGTGGGGGGCGAAGAAAAAAGTGCATGAGTTCACATGAGGTCGATACATGTCGGACAGATCTTACGATATCAGTTTGCATTTCTAAGGCAAGACTTGTGGCGGGACGTTGCGTTGGTCGGAGGCTATCTATCTGTAATATATACTTACTTTGTTGATTAAAATGTAACCCAAATATACTCATATTTTATTAAAAATATGCAGGTGATAAATAAGAATTGAAAGTTATAATTCACAACAGGACTTGTTTTATTAAACATTTTTTATATTTACAAACAATTATATATTCTAACGAAAGTTATTCTGACATAGATTCTGTTTCAACTTCATCTTCCATTTCGTCATCATCTTCATCTTCCTCTTCGCCACCGGAACTTGAATCAGAGTCTTGCAAATTTATTATGAATGAATCGATAACATTATCGAACCTACTATCGCGACTCCAGTAATCATTTTCATTTTTCTGGACATGATCGTCGCATTTCTGCCATTTTTCCGCCGTGAATTCCGAAAACAATTTATCCAATAAGATTATCTTTTCGTCTAGAGAAGAATTAATATAGTTTTGGGCTATGTTGTTTTTAATATCAGCCCAGACCAACTCGATTGGATTTAAATCTGGATGGTACGGAGGTAAACGCAGAACAGTGTGTCCACTGGCTTTCAGGAGTTCGTCAATTCTATACACGGGTTCTTTTTGTGTATTTTTGATAAGAAGTAGCAGTTGAGCCTTTGACATGGTTCCTGAAAATTCTACATTATGGCGTAGCAACCAGTTCTGCATTTCACTTTTGAGGCTTGATATAGTTGGTTTCTTCTCAATCTGAACGCTGTGGTAAGACGCGTTGTCCATTACAACCACAGAATTCGGCAGCAACTTATCTTTTAACTTTTCATCTACCCACTTATAAAAAGTAGGTCCGCTCATATCTCCATGATAGTCACCGGTTCTAGCATCGGATTTGAATATAGTCAATGTATCATCCACTAAGCCATTTCGACACCCAGCGTGGAGTATTACTAGTCGCCGTCCTTTCCCAATATCAGCATGAATACCGGGTTCTGACGATGATTGCCAACATTTGCTGGCATGGTGACTGGCGTTGATGTATGTTTCATCAAGAAAATATATGTTTCGGTTTTCCGTTCTGTAATTTCTGATTTGTGTAAGATATTTTTTCCGCCACACTGTAATATTAGGCTGCTCTATAAGGAGATGTCTCTTTGATTTGCATTTTTTGTAACGGTAGCCCATTTTGTGTAAAAGCTGTCTTAAATATTCCCGTCCACAATTCAATATGCCATCCTGTCTCAAACTTGATAGTAACTTACGGACACTTGGTATTTTTTTTTCAACTTCGTAAAACTGATGAATTTTTCTTCTGATAACTCCAAGGTCAAAATCATCCACAACGTGTTTTTTCTTTAGAACTTTTGGTTTTTTTGGCGATTGAAATTTTAATTGGCTTGAATTTTCAATTGATAAATAGCCCGCAGAAATCACATTATGTACGGTTCTTTTGCTGTATCCCGTAGCCTCCGCAACGATTTTAGCAATATTCACGTCATTTTTAAATTCAAAGCTTTCTTTGTCTGCTTTTCTTTTCTTAAAATATTCAGCCACCTTAAAAATGACAGTCTTCATATCACGAGATAACGCACGACCCATCTTTGAATATTTATCTCGTGTGCGTCTGACATAGACAGTCCGATACAAATAACACTACCTGCCGTCACAAGCGTTGACGGCGCACTGACAGCGCAGCAGCCGATTCTAACCCCCCCGTCTCACCGCGCGCATACCTCAGGGAGTGCACAGCACTAATGGTCATACTATACCAGAAAGCCAAATACAAGTTTTGATTAATTTTCATACAACATTGCAACCCCTATTTTACTGCCTTAAGGGATAATTTTCCAAAAACGTTGAAACACGTTGTCTTTCATTTAAACCAAAAAGCTAAATATATATATTGGAACAGACATAAGTTAGTTTCATACAAACTTGCAACCCGTACTTTGGTCTATGATCTACCTACCTACAACCTAGATACTTCTTTAATCTATTGAAAGGGCAAAATATAATCCAAATGTTTATTTTTCAATCGATTCAGATTCAAATATCTATAATTATGGGCCAGCCTTGCTATCAGCCTTGGTTGAAGGATACCAACACGGCGACGCTCTAATTGGCCACGAACATTGACGCATAGGGGTGTTATCAGATTGTAGTTACAACATTCGACGGTTGTGAATTGATAACGCGACTCATTTTCGCGATGTATTGGATGACCTTTTTGGCAACATTTAGAAAATCAATCGAAGGCGAGTTTGTGAACCTTGGTGTTGAATGTTGCGTCTAGAACTGAAAAGACGACTGAAAAGCCTTTTCCCGTGGCACGGATTTGCGTAATTACACTGATATTTGTATCGATACCGCAAGAAAAGGTTTATGAATACAAATAAACAATGATTAGGTACCTAAATTGAAAATGTAACCTAGGACTTTCACTGGAATGTAGCTCAGTTTTAGGGTTCCGTACCCCAAAAGGAAAAAAACGGAACTTTTATAGGATCACTTTGTTGTCCGTCCATCCGTCTGTCTGTCAAGATCCTTTATCTGGTTGGAAAAAGGTTCATAGCAAGGTCGACTTGAATTTAAAACCATATACCAGAAGACCAGGTCTTCAGTCCCTTTTAGCTGTGGAAAAGTAAACTTCTAAGTTAACGTTTAAAGATACGGCTGTTTACGCCGCAAAAAACGTACATTTCGACACTCTTAAGGAATGGAAATTTATAGAGTATTTTCCGTTGACCTAGAACTTGAAATTTAGCAACTAATATCGTCTTACCTACAAGTACAGGGAAAAGTCTAAAAACTATATATTTGTAATGATATCATAAAAAAATAAGACTTTAAAAAACTGCAAGACTCGATTCCTGAACTATTTATGATATGTACCTACATACAAATTTGCCTCTATGGCGCGGTGGGAGTGTATCCGACTGCTACGCAAGAGGTCGTGGGTTCGATCCCCACCCAGGATAAAACTTTGTGTGATGAGCACGATGATTTATTCTGTGTCTGGGTGTTATTTATCTATAATATGTATGTATTTAGAAATATATAAGTATGTTTATCGGTTTTCTGGTTTCCATAGTACAAGCTCTGCTTAGTTTGGGATCAGATAGCTTTGTGTGAGTTGTCCCAAGATATTATTATTATTATTTATTATTATTAAATTTGTACAGAACCCTCGATGAGTAAGCCCGATTCGCACTTATCCGGTTTTTTATAGGTGTATCCAGCGTGCCAATTTGTAAATGCAGCTATAATATACATTTAGAACCTTCAGAAGAAAGATCTTTTGGAATTAAGTTCAGTCTAATATTCTTCATTTTTCAGATATTTATGAATAATAAATTAGCTTTCGCCCGCGGCTGCACCCACTTAGAAGTCGGTTATTACGATAAAGACTATCCTATGTCCTTTTCCGGGACTCGGACTATCTCCATTTAAATCAGTTCAGTGGTTTAGGTGTGTGGGTAACAGACAGATAAAGTTACTTTCATATTTTTGATATTAGCTTGGATTGTGTCTGAGGAATAAAATATAATCAAACCATGAATTTCCTAATACTTACTCAGTACACTGTAAGCAGTATTTAAGTAGGTACCTAGGTATTAAATATCACACCTTCATGCAAGAGCTATCGCCTATCAGATTACATGAATATTAATCCACTCATTAGAAAAACCGACATCAATTCCAACAACTTCAACTGTCCATGCGATTTGAATAATAGTTCTAATGGCGTGTGTTGGCGATTTTATCGATAACAGGTTTTGTCAGCATGTAAAGCTTTCACGCGATCTGTCGATGCGCCATTTGCTTAACCAGGCTTAACCTAATTTTAGTGTTTGTCATGTTTCTACTGCGAGAACTTCATTGTTCAAAAATGCCTCGTTCGGTAACAAATTGGTAGAACTTATTGTCTAAGTTCAGTGTGCTAGAATTCAAATATTTCGATAGGTTTTACGCAGTATTATGAACAGTAGTTAAGAGGTTTGCGCAAATTATGCAAGGTTAATTCTTGGTTAATCCTTTTAACTAGAGTTGTAAATTGAGTTTCGTAACAACATAATTTTTACAGAGAGAGCACAATTCTTTGAAACATGATTCACCTTGACGTAACGTCCACTTTATCGCATTTTATAATTGAATGTATGCAAATGAATTTTCATTAAGAATAGGCCTCTGTTCAAATGGTAAGCGTTGGATGGGTGTTTTGCTAACGCTCGTTTATAATTTGATAAGTAATTATAACGCGCATAACCATGTGAACGCCTAGAATTATATGAAACAAGTTATAAACGTGCTTACCGAATGCCCTTCATCTGAACGCACATTTACACGTTTTTTTTGCTACACATTGTCCCTCGTAAAATTTTACCTGTAGAATTTCCCTAAAGCCGTTCTTATCTCCTGTCTACATCACAAAAAAAAGCTTTTCAGGTTCAATGGCTGGGCGTTGATAAGTGCATAAATGAGTAAAGTCTTTCATTTTTAAATATTATTAGAATATATGCCATCAGTCTAACATTTTAGTTCTAGATATATAGTACGTAGATAACTACCCTTATTATTATATCTTGTTCGATGAACTGGCTTAGCGAGTAAATATCAAAAGAATTACCGACGTGATTCATGTTCACGGAAAGCCATTCATTCCTTCGCACTAAGTTAATGATAATAACACAGTTGTAGATACTTACTCCAAGTATGGCTATACAATAAAGGGTGGAAAATCACGCAACTAGCCCACTTGTTGACAAACTTCAAGGTCGCAACCAACACGCTCACTTCCCAAACATACATCTTTAATAACGGAAATTTTCTCTTTCTCAAGAAAAACAGCTTATTACAAATCCCACGCACTTTAATAAAATATTCAGACGACATCCACAACACCAAAACTTTGAGCAATATCAACATTAACAAAAATAAACTAACTATTATTCTTACAAAGTTAACACTTAAAAATCATACTTCCTCGTTTTGAACGACATACTCCATCATATCACAACTTGAAGTAAATAAAACCACACTATCTTAATCTAAAGTCATTGTTTAAAACCAACTGTTCTCTTTTTTCATTTTATCCCTGTGCCTTCCTTTCATTTCAAGAGTTTGGAATATCTCCGAGAGCTGGTCCAGCTTCTGCGGGGGGGTCCGAGCTAGCTCCTGTAGTTTCCAAACACACTTGTCACCATCTTCGCTTCTCACAACGTTGTATGTCTGTCTTTCTCTCAAACACAAAAGCTTCCCCGTCTCTGGCATTGAAGACAGCTTCGCAACTTGCAAAGCAGCTTTTTTAAATCTAGTTTTTGGAGAAACTTTTGGCGGTTCGTCCAATTTTTTATTTACTGAAGTTTTATCGGCTATAAACGTGTTCTGTTTTATCATTTTAGGAACATTCACATAAACTGGCTCCAGGACATCGTACGTGTTTTCTCTTAGCAGTTGTTGTGGTCTCTTGTCTTCTATTGAATTTAAAGAACTCTTCCTTTGATATCCATGGATCCTAAGTGGCGTCAGAGGTTTGAGCACATCATGTATCTTGTGTCGGTCGAGGTTGTCCGTTTGGTTCTTATTAAGATCAAACACGATAACTTTCGTTTTTGATTTCTCAAGTTTTTGTCCGATCGCGGGAAGAGGATGGAAAGGCGATAGTGTTGACTTGATGGGAATGTCATTATCGAGCATTCTGGTTTTTGCAGTTTTGTTTTTCCTCGTTTTTAGCTTGCGCGGCGCGTATATAGTGGTTAGCGCGCGCGTTTTATGCGGGTCTAGCGGCGCGAGTGTAGCGGGCAGCATGGGGCGTGCGGAGGCTCGCTCGGCCGCGCGCCGACAGCCCGCTCCGGCCTTGGGCGGCAGTTCCCCACCTATCGAACCACCCGCGCCTGACCCGCGTCCACCTAGCGACGCTCAACGCTGCACAAACGCACTGACAGACCTTATCTTTTATCGCGCGTTTTCGATAGCTCCGTGATAATCCCCTCAGCAAGCATGCAGGTTGGTGATTCTGTTCGGTGGAATGGGGAAACATATATTTTAGATACCTAGAGTTTTACTGAAAAATATAAATTGAAAATATTTACATGATTTTGACAAACGTCAATATTTTATTTATTTTTCATAATAATATTTGAATGAATGAAAACTTCGCAGCCAGTTTTTAACCTTTTTTTCATCGTTTTTATTGGTCCTTTTTGTTGATTTACAATTTAAAGTAAATTATATTTTTAGTATATTAGTCGTCGTTAATTAGTTATGAGTTTTTAATTATTATAATTAAAAAAACAAGTTATTAAAACTTCGTAAATTGATACACTGATACGACCACTACAACGTAGTTATAAATACACACTAAACATGAAAACCGTTTACAAAACTATTAATATAAATCATTTCATTAAATGTTGGTACAATTGAAACGTTGACAATAGTTATATCAATAGCTGTATAAGTTAATTAGTTTCCGGTCGATCAGAATATTAAAACGGATTTAGCCTTACCAGAAAAGGAATGGTTTTACCTGCTTGTTTATGAAGTTTGGCAATGTATGACATTGCCAAAATTTTAAATATGTCCTTACATCAATATTAGCGGAAATTTTACTTACAAAAAAAAAACTGAGAAGTAGGGCTCAACCAAGCCTCTACTCTCTAATTGAGTAGGATGTTGGATTAATTAGACCTTTTTATACAAAGACAACTCTTCCACTGACGAATGTGCACTGTGTAAAAATAGCCCTAAAAGGGGTGCAAGTCCTCCGCAAACCAAAGTCCTGGATCGGACAGCGGAGTAAAGCCCCTTCGAAACCAAAACCCTGCATGTGAACCCTGGAAGAGTAATTATCTTCACGATTATAAGGTGGGTGGTACTACAGTAGTAATAAGGTATATGTAATTAACTTCTTCTTTTTTAAACCGTAAAAGGATTTATTAAGGGCGTCATAGTCGATGATTCTACCATACAAACGCGAATAAGTGATTACTCCTCTGTATAAGGTCGTTAGTAAAATCTTAAAATTAATATCAATTTGTTTTATCATAAGCTAGGCCTGTAGGCAGCCATAATTGAAAATAAGTTAATATTTTAAGAGTTAAATGCCTTAAAACATTGCAATTTCTCTAAAATTTGTGTTCAAATTGTTAACATTCTTAAATGTTTTAAGACTTGTAAAATACTAGCTGTACCCCGCGGTGTTACCCATTATTTATTAGCCTATGTGTTAATCCAGGGTGTCAGCTAACTCCATACTAAATTTTATCAAAGTCGCTCTAGCCGTTTAGACGTGAAGAAGTAACAAACATACACACTCACACACTTACATACATCTTTCGCTTTTTTAATATTAGTGTGATTATAACTTTCAAAATATTAATTTATTTTCAATTATGGCCGACAGGCATAGCTTATGCTTTTAAGCATTTACGATTTAAGCTTATAAAATTTAAGTTTAGACTTATATAAATGATTTAAGCTTAGACTTACAACCTCATACAGAGTGCGTTTGTGTAGTGGAATCATCGACTAGGACGCCCTTAATGAATTTGTTCAACACATTAGATTAGAGTGGAATAGAGCATTGAAATGCACTCCCTACTCCTCTCTGCTTGAAACGCTCCGGTTATGGAGTGAACTCCCTGCCGACGTTTTCCCTTAAGACTATAGTATCTGGTTCTTCAAGAGGGGAGTAAATGTTCGGTATTTAAAGGGTCTGCAACGCGCCCGTGAACCTTAATGTTGCAGACGTCCATAGATACGGTTACCGCTGAACATCACGTGGGCAGTATGCCTGTTTGCCACCGTCGTAGTATATATAAAAAATGCTACAGACCCAACATCATCCAAGAATAACCATAGGCTTAAAGGGCTCTTCAAAATATGGAGGATTTTAGCTTTTTGCAAACGACCTTATTAACCTAATAAACTAGGCTGAGTCACGGGTCAATACAGGGAATCCTAGAATACGTAATATTTCTTCTAAAACTAGTTTTTGATTAAACTCCCGCACTAGGAAACATTTAAGAAAACAATCCCTGTATCCAAGAAGACTCTGAAGAATAAGGTGTTACGTCTTTCAAAGACAAAAGAAGTATTT
Organism: Herminia tarsipennalis; assembly: GCA_945859575.2. NCBI lineage: Eukaryota > Metazoa > Arthropoda > Insecta > Lepidoptera > Erebidae > Herminia > Herminia tarsipennalis. The sequence goes on from OX243840.2 coordinate 18,684,065, forward strand.
CCTACCAGACGAGATACCACCATATGGCCCGCCAGGCGATATAATCAGGTCAGGGGGTTGCCTGTTCGTAACTTGTCCGGTTGCGAAACAGGTGGCTTCGGGTACGCAACCCCGACTTCCTGAGCCGCCAATCACTGCACTCCCAACCATCCCTGCACATTGGTGTCCACTGTCCTCCCTTTCCTTTCCTACTACTTGTGGTAGCATCTAGCGACCGGGTAGGTACCACAGCTTGGCTTATTTTGATCGTATAGCAAATATGCGTTCCGACCAAAGAGCTAAGTAGCCGATATCCCTCCCTTCTTCCAACTATCCCTACCACATGAGCTGTCGGGTCGCATTGAAGTTCGGAACAGGCGGTGTAGGAGTTCTCGCGGATCCGTAGGGCGTGACGGGTTGACGGGGGGTTCAGGGAGACCCGGTGGGAATGGTTACCGTCGGCCACCTGCCGGTCACCCGAACCCGGGAATATCCCACCTGGGAGGCTGTCCCGCCAACCGGCGAAAATCCCGCATACTGCTGCCGAGCCGGGAGGGAGACCGGAGTGGATCCCGTTAGTGGTATGCGGGGGGGCACCGGGGGCCCTTCCGTGCCCCGCGTCAGCCCTTCATACAACTCGCGGACCAGCCGGGACTTACGCCCCGCCCCCTTATCTGAGTATCACTGTGGCCCCATACCTCATATAACCCCTTCCCGAAATATATCTCTCTCTAAATGATGCCACGAACAAGAAAAAAGAGAAGGCTTAACACGGCGGACACCCTATCCACATTTAAAATGGATTTTTGCAATGTCAGGGGTCTTCATAGCAACCTAGACGCTGTACACCACCACCTTGAGACAGCGCGGCCTGCTTTGCTCTTTTTAACGGAGACGCAGATATGTGCCCCGGATGACATCTCGTACCTTAAATACCCCGGCTACGAATTGGAGCAGACATTCCTTCGGAAAGCCGGGGTGTGCGTGTTCATACGGGGCGATATATGCTGTCGCCGCCTTCGGGGCCTCGAACATGGAGATCTGTCCATTTTATGGCTTCGCGTAGACCATGGGGGACTTACCCGTATCTACGCGTGCCTCTACAGATCTCCTTGCAGTGATTCGGGGTCGACTCTACTGTTTGAGAACGTCAAAAGGGGGATTGACCAAATGTTGGAGCAGTGCCCATCCGCAGAGGTGGTGGTTCTCGGTGACTTTAACGCTCATCATAAAGAGTGGTTAGCATCGAGGACCACCGATCTCCCAGGTAGGACCACTTTCAACATGGCCTTGGCCTATGGTCTCTCACAACTAGTAATACAGCCCACCCGTATTCCAGACGTTGAGAGCCACAAAGCCTCCTTGTTGGACCTTCTGCTGACAACACATCCACGCGGATACAGGATGGTCGTCGATGCTCCACTTGGATCGTCCGACCACTGCCTTATCCGCACTGAAGCCCCCATTGCGCGACCCGTCCGCTCTCCAGCGAATGGTTCCCGCAGAGTCTGGCGATATGAGTCAGCAGATTGGGATGGTCTCCGCGAATTTTTCGCGTCCTACCCTTGGAGGCGGCTTTGCTTCTCCACAGAGGATCCCGACGCTTGTGCGGACTGCATCACGGATACGGTGCTTCAGGGAATGGAACTATTCATTCCCAATGCCCGAATTCCCGTTGGCGGTCGTAGTCGCCCCTAGTTCAACCAGGCTTGTCGAGTGACCGCGCGCCTGAAACAGTCTGCGTACTTAGCCTGGAACGATGCCAGGAATCGTAGGGATCTGACCGTGAATGTTGAGAAACGTAAGTTCAACGCCGCCTCCAGAGCCAACAAGAAGGCTATTGCTATAGCAAAGGCAGATCACATTGCCAGAATTGGCGAGCGACTTCAAAGGCATCCCTCTGGGAGTCGTGCATTCTGGTCGCTCGCCAAAGCTGCACAAGATAACTTTTGCCAGTCCAACCTCCCACCACTGCGCAATTTCGATGGCAGTCTGGCCCACAGTACTAAGGAGAAAGCCGATCTCTTGGGCCGACTCTTCGCCTCTAACTCGACTTTGGATGATAGAGGAGCCACACCACCTTCCATCCCAAAGTGTAAGAGCTCCATGCCAGAAATACGCATCACGCAACGTGCGGTTAGGCAGGAGCTCAGGCTCCTTGATACCCAGAAATCGAGCGGGCCGGACGGCATCCCTGCAGTGGTACTTAAGACGTGCGCCCCTGAGTTGACCCCCGTTCTGACGCGCCTCTACCGCCTCTCATATAAAACCGGAAGGGTTCCATCCTTGTGGAAGGTCGCCAATGTCCACCCTATTCCCAAAAAGGGTGACCGGTCAGACCCGTCAAATTACAGGCCGATAGCGATAACATCCTTGTTGTCAAAGGTGATGGAGAGAGTTCTCAACACCAGACTCTTGCGGTATCTTGAGGAGCACCAGCTGATAAGCGACCGCCAGTACGGTTTCCGTTACGGTCGCTCAGCTGGTGATCTCCTTGTGTACCTCACGCACCGCTGGGCTGAAGCCTTGGAAGGCAAGGGCGAGGTTCTTGCTGTCAGCCTCGACATCGCCAAGGCGTTTGACAGAGTCTGGCACAAGGCCCTTCTATCGAAGCTTCCTTCTTATGGAATCCCCGAGGGGCTCTGCAGATGGATCGCTAGCTTTCTGGACAATCGGAGCATTATGGTCGTCGTTGACGGTGCTTGTTCCAGTCTGAAAACCATTAATGCTGGCGTCCCACAAGGTTCGGTGCTCTCCCCAACACTGTTCATTCTGCATATCAATGATATGCTGTCCATAGAGAACATACATTGCTATGCGGATGACAGCACGGGTGATGCGCGATATACCAGCCAACAGAACGTCCCTCGGAGCGTTGTTCAGGAGAGACGGTTGCAACTTGTGTCAGAAGTCGAGGACTCTCTGGGGCGGGTCTCCGAATGGGGTGAGAGGAACCTGGTTCGATTCAACCCCACAAAGACACAAGTATGCGCGTTCACTGCGAAGAAAGACCCATTTGTCCTAGTGCCACAGTTCCAAGGAGTTACACTCCGAGTCACCGAGAGTATTGGGATCCTCGGTGTCGAAATCTCCAGCAAAGTCCAGTTTGGGAGTCATTTGGAAAGTAAAGCCAAATTGGCGAGCAAAAAGGTGGGTGTCCTCAACAGAACGAAGCGTTACTTCTCGCCGGCACAGCGACTTGTGCTCTATAAAGCGCAGGTTCGACCGCACGTGGAGTACTGCTCTCATCTCTGGGCGGGTGCCCCCAAATACTTGCTCGATCCATTTGACTCCCTCCAAAGGCGAGCCGTTCGGATCGTTGATGACCCCAATCTCACGGACAGACTGGAGTCTTTACAGCAGAGGCGTGACTTTGGTGCACTTTGCGTACTCTACCGTCTGTTCAACGGGGAGTGCTCTGAGGAACTGTTTGACATGGTGCCACCGTCACCTTTCTACCACCGCACCACTCGACATCGTAGTAGGGTTCATCCATTCCACCTGGAAACAATACGGTCCTGTACGGATCGATTCCGGCGTTCTTTTCTTCCACGTACGTGTAGACTCTGGAATGAACTACCTGCTGCGGTGTTTCCCGAGCGCTACGACATGTCTTTCTTCAAACGAGGTTTAAAGAGAGTTTTCACTTCACGGTAGGCAGCGGCTTGGGTGTGTCCCTGACATTCCTGTAGTCCATGAGCGGCGGTTACCGCTTACCATCAGGTGGGCCGCTGGCTCGTCTGCCAACCATAGGCAATAAAAAAAAAAAAAAAAAAAAAAAAATATATATATTTTTTAATAATATCTTGGGACAACTCACACAACGCTATCTGATTCCAAACTAAGCAGAGCTTGCACTATGGCAAGCAGACAACTGATAAACATACATACAAACATATATTTTTAAATACAATCTGTCTGGGTGTTATTTATCTATAATATGTAATTATAGATAAATAACACCCAGACACAGAATAAGCCATCGTGCTCATCACACAAAGTTTTATCCTGGGTGGGGATCGAACCCTTGTTTAGCGGTCGGATACACTCCCACCGCGCCACAGAGGCTGTTATTTAGCTAAAAACTGAGAATTTCACTAGTGCTATTCACGATTTGAACCGATCGGATATCATATATGAAAGTACTGCCACAGAGATTTTAAAAACAACTAACAGTCACAAAGTACACCCAGACTCGTATAATAGTAGTCTTTCAAAGCTCTGTCCTCGTGAGAATTGAACCCACATCTCTTGCACAGCAGTCGTACGCATTTCTATTGTGCCACAGTCAAAAAACTTATTAGAAAGATATTATGTGTGTTATGGCCCGTACCTATCAGGTTGTCACGATATGGAGGCGGTGTAATGCCCGTCATTATCGTCATCGATCCGTTGCTGACCTTCGGTGGACAAATCGGAAAAGCTATTGTTTGTCACCTACGTGCCGCCATACTACAAAATACTGAGAGTACAGACGGTAACCTTCGTCAGTGCCGGCCAGATCTAAGGTTGGAACGAGATCAAACTTTGACGGTCTAATGTTGGTCAAGTGTGAGTCGCACGACCGACGGGGGAGAGGTTCAAATCATGATACAGCCAATATAGGGGATGATGCGGTGGTGCAAATTAACTTAGCGCTTCTTGATCGTATTTGACACCCCTAGTTCCCGAAGCCGAAGGACGCTTTCATGCTGCGCCCCCTGTCCTATGGCGCCTGGAGGGATCGCTCGACCGCTCAGTTGGCCTTGTGGATGATCGGGCCTTAATCTTCATACGTACTCCTACCTCGCTCGAGCAGAGCAACGCACGGACACGAAACTACAGACCAAGGCGTCCGGATATACCGTGTTCGTGATTGATGTCTATGTGTGTGTTGCTCGAACGCGTCTTGTTTAAGAGTTGCTACACCCACAAACGGGCTAGCATCAATTGGCACAGCCGGGCAGTAAAACCGAGTAGATGAATGTTCTGGAAAAGCCGATCGGCTTTGCCGAACGTAAATACTCGGGTAAGCCCAGCCGGGCGGCAATTGCTGACTGTTGCTGATCGGCTTTGCTGTTCCACAAATACTACCGACTCCAATGATGTGCCGGCCCGAATGAACTACCCGATCAGCATTTGTTAATAAAGGCGAAAAGGCTGTAACTAGTAGTAGCTTCGGTTCGGCAAATACTGTCAAACCGAAAGTGCCGACACGTTTATGTGTGTAGCAACCTTAAAGGTTACCTTCTGAAACTCGGTATTTTGTGTTCATACACTACGAAGAATAAAAAACATATTACTTTAATTGTTTTGTATTGATTAGACAATGGGTAGTGTGAGTTTTGTTAATTATTATGTATTTATATTATTTCGTGTGTTTGTATGACAGGAAGATTTCATTTCATTGTGTGAGGTTTGGTCAAGATTGTAGTCATTTTATCGACGAAAAAACGTAGGCATACTTACCGGAGAGTACTAACAGCGATTGTTTTTATAGGTGTATGAATCCAAAGCTATTCACTCACTACAAACTTTTTTGACAGTCGTTTTAATAATGAAGAAATATAATCGCTTATTATGATACAATACGTCGTATAGGCGAGAGCTATTACATTTATACAATCTATATTATATGTAAAAGGAGAAGCTGACTGACTGAATGACATATTAACGCAGGGCTTAAATTATAAGGGTTAGATACTTGAAATTTTGCATAGGGGTTCCTTTTATAACGTAAGGGAGCACTACGAAATGATTTTTGAAAATTCCTCCCTTATTGGGTAAACGGAGGTGCAAGGTAATTATGAAATTTTGCCATTAAAATATTTTGGTAACAATCTGGTATCCACGCGGGCGAAGGTGCGGGCATAAGCTAATTTAATATAAAACTACCACGGGACATTAAATTCGGACTTTATAGAACAATGTGGTTAAATTACTAAATAAAGATGTGGGTCCCGGATTCCGTGGTAAACGAACAGATCGAGATATTTGCGAGGTTAAGCAACGTTACCACTGTTAGGTTTACGATTTGGTCCAGCGGCGGTAGCCTAATGGCTAAGCCATCGGACTCGCAATCGTAAGATTGCGGGTTCGAATTCTACCTTTTATACTACCGACGTAAACCCACTCCTAACATTGCTAGTAATGTGGGACCTAATCTTACATTGCTAGTTATATTTAAAAAAAAAAAGTGTCCGTTTTCAAACAATATCACACTTCTTCGTGCTTCGGTGGGCACGTTGAGCCGTCGGTCCTGCGCCCAATATATCTCTGGTCGTGTAGGATTTCCGTCCTATCGAGCTATGAAAGTGAGGGAATATTGAGTTCATTTGTGTGTGCACATAATATCTCCTGTGCACTATAATATCTCCCGCGTAGTTGGCTAGTTTCAAATAAGATTGGCCGCCGTAATCGATATCGGTTACGAGACCAGGAAATAACAATAATAATATGTATACTTATCAAATAAAATGTGCTTCTACGAAAGTACTGCTACGCGTATTACGCCTACGAGTACTGCCTACGTAGCTACGAATATTGACTACGAGTACAACAGACTAATCTCGATTTTATCACAGACAGATAGTTACGGTAAATAGAATAATATTGTAAGGGGTGCTCTTTATAAGGGTAAGATTGGTTTCACTTAGTAGCAGCGAGATTAGGCAAAGTGTCCACTGTCAGTCCATAGATAGGTTTGTAAGCATTTTCTCAAAAAAAGTCGCACGTCTCCGCGCTTTGAAGAGCACGTTTAGTCTTTGATTTTGCGCCTAATCTCTCTGGTAATGTCGGATTTCCACCCCGTCGTACTATCTGAGTGGCGGGAATAGAAAGTGCACTTGGCATTAAACGTAGAATCATTGTATTTCAAATTTGTTAAGACCATCACTCATCAAATTTTGTACGATCAAAATACATTGAGTCTCCTCGATCCATGCCAACGGCGACCAAAACAATGCTTTAACCTACAGTTACTATCATAAAAACCATTTTATTAAACATTCGGACAGTTATTACGTTGATAATGACGATCAATTATTGTCCCAGCGACAGGACAATAACACTTGATGTTGACCTTCGTTTTACACGTGTCTCTTACGCATTATGTACGAGTATATTTAAATAGATTCTGTTTACCCTTACTTGGCTTGGAGTTTAAAGCTTTTTACCCGATTACGTCAGATTTTCGAGCGAATGTCTATTTCTATGGTTCACTCTACATGCACTACTATGCACTTTATTATTTTCAAATCTACCTGTTAAGGCCACTGACGAAACGTCCATTTGGAAGACTTCAGAACAACGAACGTATACGCAAAATGATGATACCATTGACTATACCTACTTCTATTTTGACGTACGTCTTCCATTTCAACGTACTGTTATACCTAGCAACTGAAGGCAAACTGCTAAGTTGCATATATAATATAGAAGAGTCAGCAGTTTTGGCTCTGGGAGGATGCACTAGGCATCGAGACAGGCAGATAGTTTTGAAGAGCGGTCCGGGTCGGTCGTACTAAATCCTTGTACTTAAATTCTAGTTCCTAAATTCTATCTCATATACTATTTCAATATACTTTAACCTTGTGCTCATATAAAGTATTTTTTTTTAAAAACCTAATTCCGAAACCCCGTATAACATTTGGTGGCAGCGGTGGGATACCGAAAAGCGCTACGTACCCGAGTATACGTCTTCGGAATATCCCAAAGTGAAAAGTGCAAAAATTTAGGGGTCATTTGTACAATTTCAAATAAGTGTTTCGAAATCAGTGTACCAGTGTAAATCACGCATACGCGCACAGTGCAATCGAGTAAACTACAAGCCCGATTCCATCTCCAATACGAGCAAGGGTGCTCGTATCTATCCATTGGTCGTGCCTGTACATCAATCTCTGGTGGAACCGAGATGACGAGCTTCGTGCAAATTCTAATATTCGCCGTTGGAATATTTCTGTGAGTGACAAATACTTACAACTTCTACGCCTGAAAAACTTTAAAAATTACGTTTTATGTTGTGTGAACTCAGAGTTTTGTTCTATAAATAATTTCTTATATGATATCATTAATCCTAGGTACTGTTGTAATATTCAATAATTCCCTGTATCTGCCCGCCTACGATTTGTTTATACTTAACATTCTCAGACAGGGCTATGATAAGCTCTCGCCGCTACTGCTAACTTATAGTTGAGACGGCTATAACACATTTATTTCTATTATTATTGTTTTGTATGATTAATTTTAAGTCACATAATGTCGGATAAAGAGAATCCCAGTGTTTCCAAAACCACACCAGCGCAATCTCAAGAGAAAGCAGAACAAAAAAAAGAAAATCCTGTCGTTTCAAAAAAAACTACCCCAGATCCACCCCAAGAGAATGTAGGGCTTAATGTTTTGTTAAAATTTATCAAACCCTTTGAAGGGTCTAGAGAAACCTTGAATTCTTTTCTCTCAAATTGTCAAAGTGCTTATAGTATTGCGAATGCCTCACAGAAACCCATTTTGTTTAAATATATTTTAAGTCAACTCACAGGCAAAGCTGAAACGACATGCATCATAAAAGAGTTCGAAAATTTCGAACAACTAGTAGAGTTTCTAAAACAGCAATTTGGGGAAAGAAAACACTATGCCCACTTGCTTTCAGAACTTCAGGAATGTAAACAAGCCCATTTAGAAAGCGTAAATCAATATTCCCTCAGAATAGAAACATGCCTTGCCAAACTCCTAACGGAAATCAAAATCATGTACCTTAAATCAAAAAAATCAGAACTCGCCGGTCGAGTGTCAGCTATGGAGGACCTCGCACTGCATACTTTTGTCGTTGGCCTTCAACCGCGATTGTCACAAATAGTTAGATGTCGCGACCCTCTTACATTAAATTCAGCCATCAACTTTGCGGTCGCGGAGGAAAAAATAATGTCTGGTCTCATAAGAAAGCCCACACAAAATAGTTCCAATGAGAGACCAAGATTCACATCTCGCCCTAATCGTTTTCCAACTCCTCAAACCTCACGATTTGAACATCCAAAAAATGCTCATACCAGCGATGTTGTCTGTCGTTACTGTAAGAACATAGGCCATACAATTGAAAACTGTCGCAAACGACAATATAACAATTCCAAAACACAATCTAACGCCCAGACACCATCTGCCCGTCAGAATAACCCCCAACCGAGTCCTCCTCGTAGAACCTTCAACGTTCAATCTGATGATGCTGGATATGATGAAACTGATAGTAATAATTTAAACGAATAAGATTTCCGGATAGGTATCGCTCTGGAAATTACCATAGATTTAAAGCCGATACACCAAGATTCACTGTATCCACTGTTTCCAAGATCCATCATCATACTACCAAATCAAATCCACTGAATCCACTGTATCCACTGAATCCTGTCACTACTAAATCAAATCCACTGAATCCACTGTATCCACTGAATCCTCTGTATCCACTGAGTCCTGTCAATACTAAATCAAATCCACTGAATCCACTGTATCCACTGAATCCTGTCACTGCTAAATCAAATCCACTGAATCCTGTCAATACTAAATCAAATCCACCGAATCCACTGTATCCACTGAATCCTGTCAAAACTAAATCAAATCCACTGAATCCTGTCAATACTAAATCAAATCCACTGAGTCCTGTCAATACTAAATCAAATCCACTGAATCCACTGTATCCACTGAATCCTGTTACTCCTAAATCAAATCCACTGAATCCATCACTGAATCCACTGTATCCACTAAATCCTGTCAATGCTAAATCATCAAATCCACTGAATCCTGTGAATACTAAATCAAATCCACTGAATCCTGTTACTAAATCACCAAAATCTGTTACCAAAACACTAAATTCCATCATTGATCCCATCACAACTGCTGGAGATCCGTTCCCTTCAACTTTTGAACACACTCATTCTCCGAAGCTGGAACATAATAAAACAAAACATATTAAAATTTACGAAATCAGAAGAAATACAAATAAACGTTACTTACCTCATGTTAGAATTCAAACCCCTGTAGCCGAGCGAGCATTATCTTTTCTAGTAGACACTGGTTCCTGTGTGAGTTTGCTGCAATTAAACTCTATGACTAAAATGCCAAAATTAAGCGAGAATATAATCACACTTAAAGGAATCGACCCTGGTGACGACGTTACGCCTACGATGGGTAGTTTTATGATGCAAGTATTCAAAAATTCAACTAATTACATGCATGAATTTCATGTGGTCGAAGACATCAGTCTACTTTATTATGGAATTATTGGTAACGACCTTTTGAAAAACTTAAAATGCCAAATCGATTACAACGAAGGAGTCCTACGTATAGAAGACGATTCAATCAAGCTAAATTTCGCTGAACCATTATATACTATTCCCCCTAGGTCAGAAACTGTTATTGAATGCACAGTCAGTAACCCACAAATCCAAGAAGGCATAATCCTAGATCAACATATTTCTAAATCATTACTAATCGCGAATTGTATAGTTAACGTGAAGGAAAACAACCGCATTAATATCACCATCGTCAACGTCTCTGAAGATCCCGTTGTACTTCACCCTAATCTAAATCTTACCCTAGAACCATTAGAATTGAAATCCTGTATGTCTCTTTCACAATCACAGTCTCTTTCCAATACCTATGCTAGAACTAACAAAGTCCTCAAACAACTCAGAATCTCCCATCTCAATTCTGAAGAAACAAGTGCACTGTTACAAGTCTGTTCCAAATATTCCGATATCTTTCACCTTCCAGAAGACCAACTCTCGTTTACTACTACCACAGAACATAAAATTCGAACTAACACTGAAACTCCTATTCAAACCAAAACCTATAGATTTCCAGAATGTCACAAAAAGGAGGTAGAGAACCAGATGAATAAAATGTTAGAACAAAATATCATTAAACCTTCTGTCTCCCCCTGGTCTTCACCCATCTGGGTCGTTCCCAAAAAATTAGATGCTTCGGGACAACGAAAATGGAGAGTCGTAATAGATTACAGAAAACTAAACGATATCACTATTGGCGAAACGTATCCAATCCCTCAAATTACTGAAATACTAGACCAACTCGGGAAAAGCCAATATTTCACAACCCTTGATCTAGCCTCAGGATTCCATCAAATACCAATTTCCGCTGAGGATGCTCCTAAAACAGCCTTTTCTATACCACAGGGTCATTTCCAATTCACAAGAATGCCATTTGGACTTAAAAATGCCCCTTCAACTTTTCAAAAACTAATGAATACATGTCTCTCAGGTCTACAAGGTTCTCGCTGTTTCGTATATCTTGATGATATCGTTTGCAACTCGCCAGATTTGTCCAGCCATATCTTTAACTTATCCAAAATCTTCGAAAGACTTCGGAATTATAATCTCAAGTTACAACCAGACAAATGCGAGTTTTTATGTAGAGAAGTCGCGTATCTTGGTCATCTCATAAATAGAGACGGAGTAAAACCAAACCCAGAAAAGATAAAAGCCATCACAGAATTCCCAATACCAAAATGTCCAAAAGACGTAAAATCCTTCTTAGGACTCGTTTCATATTATCGACGATTTATTCCCGACTTTTCAAAGCTGGCTAAACCTTTAACATCTCTTCTCAAAAAAGATGCACTCTTTGAATGGAAAAATGAACAGCAACTAGCTTTCGAAACTCTTCAAATGAAACTCACTACATCACCGGTCTTAGCATACCCTGACTTCTCGAAACCGTTTTTACTCACATGCGACGCCTCAAATTTCGCTGTATCCGCCATTTTGTCCCAAGGGCAGATTGGAAAAGACCGCCCTATCGCATACGCCTCTCGCACACTTAACAAAGCTGAATGCAATTACAGTGTCACTGAGAAGGAATGCCTTGCCATTGTCTTCGGAACAAAAGCCTTTCGTCCCTATCTCTACGGATACAAGTTCACCATAATTACTGATCACAAACCACTTCAATGGTTATTCAATTGCAAAGATCCTGGTTCGAGACTAGTCCGCTGGCGACTTAGACTAGAAGAATTTGACTACGATATTGTTCATAGGAAAGGTAAGACTAATACTAATGCAGATGCACTATCCAGATTCCCCGTCAACCCAGTTGACAATGAAGGTTCACCCTCGCTGGATCTATTATTACCAGACTCTATCGAGGAGGCCGATTATCAATTAGAAGATCCTCTTTTACCATTACTATCTCCTATCCCTTTCTCATTTAATAATGATGACTTACTAAATCAAAACCAAAATACTAATCCTGATTTGAATATTACTCCCAATCCAACTTCAGAACTCCCAATAGTTCAGAACGAAGAACCACTACTAGATCTGGGACATGACTTAGGTATTAGCCCTAGAAGCGACTCAAACCAAAACCTTCAAGACCTCAATGTTCCCTCTCCAATAGAACCCAACTCACAACTTGATACTCACTCACAATCCAATGTCCCAAACAACGACGATTACTCCAAATTTCTACAATCAATCAAAAATAAAGATACTATTTCCAATACTATACTAAAAGAACACAACGAAAACCTGCTAAAATCTACATGTAAGACTATCTTAATTCCCACGTCTATGGATCTAGATGAATGTAATCCCTGATATATTATCCCATAATACAAATAGAGAAGAAATCCTAAATGCTGAATTTGAACCGTATTCTTTCTTAAAGACAAAATATGAAGACAAAATCGTTTACCTTCTATTCACTAAAGTCCATCACTTCGACGAATCCGCCTATCCGGCTATTTACAACACTCTGAAAAAAGTAAGAGACTCAATTTTACAATCCAACCTTCCAAATCAATCTACTAACCTAACTACTGATATCGCGATCTCCGACTTTAAGAATCCATTCGATCAACATTCTTATACTAAACTCTATAACATATTATTAACTTTCCTATTTCACAATACCAAAATCCGCATACATGTCTATTTAAATAAAACAATCTATCCAACCTTGAGCGAAAGACCTCGAATAATGCGAGAAAATCATGACATCCCAATAGCGGGTCACTTAGGTTCATCACGTATGTATAATAGAATTCGGGATCAATACTACTGGAAAGGAATGAGAGGAGATATAGAAGATTTCGTTAAAAAATGTAGACTATGCCAAGAAAACAAAGCCTTAAGAAGGTTAAATAGAGCCCCTATGGAGATCACTAGTACATCTACTACACCTTTTCAGAGAATCGCCATAGATATTGTAGGACCTTTGCCAGAATCTGGCCCTGCCAAACTCAAATATATCCTTACTATTCAAGATGACCTTACCAAATTCTCTACAGCCTATCCCATTCGAAGCACGACGGCTGAAGAATCGGCAGACTGCCTAATCCATTTCATTTCCCTATTTGGAATCCCTAAATCAATCCTCACTGATCAAGGCACAAATTTTACCTCAGACCTCTTTAAGGTCACATGCCAATTCCTGAAAATAAAACAATTATGGTCATCACCATACCACCCTCAAACTCAAGGAGCCTTAGAACGCAGTCATTCAACCCTCAAAGAATATTTGAAATCATTCACGAATGAAAATCAAGACAACTGGCCTACATATGTTTACACTGCAATGCTCACTTATAACACCACTGTACACTCTACTACTCGATTTACTCCACACGAATTGGTATTCGGACATAAACCACACATCCCAAGTTCTGTATACGAACCTAGTCCGGGCACAACTTACTCAGATTATATAAAAATGTTACAACACAAATTGAAATACACTAGGGAGAAAGCATTAGAAAACATCCTAAAATCTAAAGAATCGTCCAAAGCTTATTACGATTCGCGAACGAGAACACCTCCACAATACAAAGTTGGTGATTATGTTTATCTTAAGAATCACTTGAGGCTACGGAAAGCGTTATCGCCCGTCTGGAAAGGGCCTTATAAAATCATTTCAGTTCATGACAACCATACAGTCACTCTACTCATCAACAGACGACATATCACACACCATTTCGACGAAATTAAACCAGCGGAAACGACACAACATTTAAGTGATTAACAAAACGATTATTATCTGTTTCATTTCTCTTTCAGCACGACAGTCTATGCTCAACAAGACTTTATCAAGCCATACCCTTCCAATTCAGGAATATACTTCGACAGTATTGGAAAACTTAAAATAATCAAGGGTGATTTAAATATTATTAGTTATATAGATATATCTTATATAAAGCCACATTTAACCAACATAAACGAAATTCTAGGAACCTTAAGATATGCATGTCAACATTCTAGTGGATCTCACTGCCAAGAACCACTATCACCTTTATCAGTCCGCTTTAATGATGTCTGTCGCGAATATGATTCTATTTCTCATTTAATTTCCAAACGTAATAAGCGATCCGCGTGGTTTGGCGGTATAGGAACCGTGTTCAAACACGTTTTTGGCACTCTCGATGAAGATGATGCTATGAAATACGATTCTGCTATAGAATCTGTTCAAAACGACCAAAAGAAAATGGCAGAATTAATTAAACAAAATATAATAATTACTACTTCCACATTAGATTCCTATACAAAAATAATAACTAAACTAAAAACTAATCAAGAAATAGTCAGCAACTCACTTAGTGTACTTCTAAATCAAATAAATAATATGACTGAAATGTCAAACACGTTAATTATAGAAACAAAAGTTCACTCCATACTTATGAGCTTGGAAAGTTCTTTACTTACATTATCATTCCAGTTAGAAGATTTGACTAATGCAATAATGCTCAGTAGTCAAAACATACTACATCCGAACATATTATCACCTGCGCAATTATACCAGGAACTAATTGATAACGACAGGCATCTGTCTCGAGACACTGGGATTCCAATCTCTCTAAGTTTAGATAACATTCATATAATTCTAAGTATTTCTAGTGTATCATGTTACTACTTTAATAATAAGCTAGTGTTTGTTTTACATGTACCTTTAGTCACTATTGACGAATTTAATCTGTATCATAACCTTGCATTGCCTACCCCTCATGAAATTGATGACTCTAATACCTTTAGTTTAATTTTACCCTCTAGTTCATATACTGCTATTTCTAAGGATAAGCTAAGTTTTTGTAATCTAGATAGTTTAGATAGGTGTAAAACGATAAACTCTGAGTTCTACCTGTGCGATATACATTCGGTCTTATTATCTACCGGTAACCCTACGTGTGAAAGTGAACTGTTAACAAAGACAATCAGTGCTATACCAATTCAGTGTGAGACCAGATATATAGTCGGCGAATTAGACATTTGGAAACCACTTATAAACAATCGGTGGATCTTTGTGCAATCTCGCCCGAGTAAAATTTCTATTGAGTGCGGTGTTTCCGAATTACGGGAAATAATAGTGTCCGGTACCGGTGTATTAAACATTCCAAATCAGTGCACGGTTTATACGAAAAGTGTAAGACTTATATCGACAAACAATGCCTTAAATATAACTATTCCTAGCCCTAGTTTAGATTATAGCATTATAAATGACTCATGTTGTAAATTAACCAATAAAGATACAAAATCAAATATGATTTTATCTCCTACTTTACTACAAAATATTGATCTAGATGATCTAACTGCTAACACAAGAAACGACAAGTTATTCCACGAATTAAATGAAATCATCCAAGAAAAACCCATTCTAGAAAAGTATGAGACCCCTCATTTTGTATTTACTTCTGTAATCTCTGTAATAGTTATATCCTTTGTAATGTTTAAATTAATTAAGTTAATTTTTGTATTTTTCAAACATTCTCGTAAACCTAAGTTTAATGTATCTTTTGTAAAACCGACTCGTACCGAAAATACCGATAATCCGCATATTGACGAATCACGTTGCAACTCGGAAATCGAATTACCCCGATTAAGAGAAATAGTCTAAAGCCTATTCTGAAATTCGGCCTTTCCCCCAATTTCAGTCTTCTGCGGGGGGTTGTTATACCTAGCAACTGAAGGCAAACTGCTAAGTTGCATATATAATATAGAAGAGTCAGCAGTTTTGGCTCTAGGAGGATGCACTAGGCATCGAGACAGGCAGATAGTTTTGAAGAGCGGTCCGGGTCGGTCGTACTAAATCCTTGTACTTAAATTCTAGTTCCTAAATTCTATCTCATATACTATTTCAATATACTTTAACCTTGTGCTCATATAAAGTATTTTTTTTTAAAAACCTAATTCCGAAACCCCGTATAACAGTACGCAAGTGCAACACTATAAATTTGTTACTGAAGTGAAGAGAATAAATTTAAGCGACTAATAGGAGCGGAGCAGCAATGAGAAATGTTGCAAAAACGGGGAAAATTTACGCAGACAAAGTTGCGCTGGACAGCTCGTAATATTAATAAAATAAACAACAACTTACAAGTATCATTTCATTCATCAAACATAGTCATGAATTTGATGTTTAGAAATTGATCTATTTAGCAACTTAAGTCAGACTATTTTATAACTCACCCTTTTCTATGTCTCTGAAGACTGCAGCTTTATATATTACTAAGCATGAAAAAAAAATATCTCTCAATAATTAACTCATAACCTCTCATCTAATTAATGATAGCTGAGGAAAGTAAATTTAAACTGGTAACCTTTAAGCCTCGTAAAAACCCTTGAACCTATTCTTTGCCTTCAAACCAACCTTCAACAATCAGGTGTCCATAATTTGAAAAAAAAATCTTGAAATGTAGTGAACTTTTAACACTTGATCATAAATATTAATAACTTAGCTAGTATTAAAAAAAAACTTCAAAACTAAAACCCGAAATACATCAATACATATAAGAAAAGTATGAAATCAGAAAACATCCGAATATTAAATAATATCCTTCTTACTCTATTCTTATGCATAACCTACCATAATCTCTCCGGTTGTGATAGATTTCCGTCCCATCGGAATATGAGAGTGTGATAATAGAGTGCACTTGTGTTTGCGCAAACACTAGTGCACTATAATACCTATTGTTGACTTGTCTCTGTTGGCCTGCTGGCCGCCGTAACCGACATTGGTTAAAAGACCTAGTGAAATTTAAGTAATGATAAGTAGACCTGAGACTTACTAATATTCAAAGGTTTGAATTAAGTAGGTACCTACTTACATATAGAAAATAGAAGGTACTAATTTTGGTTAAATTTTTCCCGTTTTTGCAGCATTTCTCATTGCTACTCCGCTCCTATTGGTCGTAGCGTAATGTTAGATAGCCTATAGCCTTCCTCGGAATTTTTCAATTCGGATCAGTAGTTCCTGAGATTACGGAGTTCAAACAAACAAACTCTTCAGCTTTATAATATTAGTAATTAAAATGATCTATCATCGTAGCAATTATACTTAGCAAGTAATCAGAAATTACACACGCCATCTATTTAACGAAAACGATACTATAAACCAAAAGCCTTAGAAAATGGCAAAAAGTGAAAAACACACATTGGAAAAGGAAGAGAATATAACAAAAATGAAAGGAAAAATAATTTACGGTCGATCTGAGGTCAGGAAGCGGAAGGGGTGGGTTTTTTAACAACAATTTATCTCGATTTCCGGCAAAACTACAATTCCTATGGAAAAAAAGTTAAATGGCAAAGTTGTAGGTAATAAAAAGATATTTATGTGAAAAAAAGTTCTTCGTTTTTTTTTACAAAAACATTTGTTTTTCTTCGAAATTTGGTGAAAACTCACTTTTTATGTCCCAAACACACTATATTTTTTTATTAAAATATTGTTTTTTTTTACCTTAAATCAAAAAACACCCTAATTTTCGCTATGATTTTTTTTTTGTTTTAAATATATTACTCTGGTATACTATGATATTTCAAGTGCTCGTAAACCTGTAATGATTGTTTTCGTAGCGTTTTAAGGTCGATAATCGCGTGCCATAAAACGATGGGAAAGGTGCATATTGTTATGGCCACTTCTAATGGCGATAAAAAGCGCAATTTCCTTTAGATATTCAATTATGCAAGACCAATGCCAAGGGCGAGGCCTATCATAAACTTGACATTATTGCGAAAACATTTTTTGCAATCGATTTTTTTTGCTTGAAATACCTACCTACTTTAATAGTTACGGCCGCTTTTAATAAACCGTCAATGTATTTAATGTTTTAATTGCTGCCCGCCCGGCTTCACATGGGTGTAGCTTATTTTTAAAAACATTTCCTTACGATTAAAAATGTTTTTTTTATTCAAACCTTGTCTAGACAATAACAATAAAAAAGAGTTATCCAATTGGGTGCAGTCTTTCTTAAATTATGCACGTTCAAACACTTCAGCGATTTGTATATATGAAGATATTTTTTTTATTTATGTACTATGGCTTCGTACTTACGGGTGTAATTTCTCCATAGGATTAAAAAAAAAATATTTTGTCCAACCTTGTCCTAAGAATAAAGAAGAAAACAAAAACCGACCAAGTGCGAGTCGGACTCGCGCACGAAGGGTCTGTACATTATCTTTATAACATTAGAAACTATATTGTACTGGAGCAAAAAACGGCAAAAAAAATCACGTTTGTTACATGGGAGCTCCACTTAAATGTTTATTTTATTCTATTTTTATTATATATATTTGTTGTTATAGCGGCAACAGAAATACATCATCTGTGAAAATTTCTAACTATCACGGTTGATGAGATTACAGCCTATATAATAAAAACGACAAAAAATCACATTTGTTGTATGGGAGCTCCACTTAACTATTTATTTTATTCTATTTTTAGTATTTGTTGCTATAGCGGTAACGCCTCATCTGTGAATATTTCAATTGTCTATCTATCACGGTTTATGAGATACTACCTGGTGACAAACAGACACGACGGACAGTGTCGCAATACGCAGGAGACAGTCTTGGATTATGTTGTGAAACCTCTCAGCAATACACTTTTTAAAATGTACCGTGGACTTTCCAAGCAGGACTCTGCACCTGGTTACAAAGCACGAACTACCCAAGTCTGGCTTAAAACCAACGTTCCGGACTTTATAAGAGCTGAAGACTGGCCCTCATCTAGCCCAGACCTCAACCCTTTAGACTACAAATTATGGTCAGTTTTAGTGGACATGGCTTGCTCTAAACGACACTGCGACTTTGAGTCTCTTAAATAATCTCTGGAGCAAGCAGTGGCAAAATACCTCATATTAAATTACTTCATTAAAAAAACGCATTTTCATTTGTAACATAACTTATGGCCGGACTAGGTATATAAATGATTTTATCAATGAATTAAGATAGAAAGCCTCAAAATTTTGTAAAGTTATCTAAAAATTTGCAGAGGACCTCCTGAAAATCCGGCCCAAGAGTAACCCAAGAGTTTAGTTTTTTTCTGACATAGTTAAGGGTTTATTTTATAAAGGAGAAGCATACAAAATATGAAATAGGTACATTTGTTGAGACCCTTGAATTTCTGATTATAATCTACTACGATGCGCTCATATTATGTCATGAGCACGATGGTTTATTCTGTATTATAATAATAATAATAAAATTTATTCATAAAAGTATAGGTACAATAGCTTATCTTAGGTACACTTATAAATAATAAACGGCACAGTTGGATATTTGCCTGAACTAGGTTGAGACCTGTGTTTCAGGCGAGAAAGTAAAAAAGTATTTAAAATAAATACTGTCCGAAACTAAAACTAATCTTAACTAAAAATAAGAACTGTTATCATATAAAACAAAGATTTTAAAAATATATAAGTTTGTTTATCAGTTGTCTGGTTTTCATGTACAAGCTCTGCTTAGTTTGGGATCACATAGCGTTGTGTGAGTTGTCCCAATATATTATTATTATTTTTACTTTCAACCCTTACATGAGTTTATCGGTTTAGGATATCTCTACTGTAGTTAAATCAATTCAGGCCAAGTTCAGCGATGGACAATGTCCGTGCCGAGGACAGGACACGAGGTGGATCAAATATGTACAAACTATTACTGTATACACGTGTCAGTTATATTATTTGAAGGAAACGATAGCGGCACTTATTGATTTTACTGTGTAGGTTTTGATGAGTCGTCTAGAGTGGTAATGGGCGGGAAAAAGGAATGAAATATTTAAAGCTTAACATTATATTTATCTTAAGATATCCTACTCAAAAACTGTACAATGAACATTGAAGAAATTTTGTGAAAAGGTGTTTTGTAGTAGCCGCTACTTAGTTTAACAGCTAAATAATAAAAATAAATATTTTTAGGGGGGGGGGGGCACTTCATAAAATGTAACAGAAGCAGAAAAAAAACATTTTAGCAAATATGAACGTGTGGCAAATCATTCGACAGTTCTGACAAAAACATTTTAAGGTTTTTAATAAACTTTTTTGATTAAGTGAGTATTTTTGGAGATAAAACCTCCGAAAGTTGCATAAATTGTCCCCCCCCCCACCCTTATCTTTTGACATTTAAGATATGCGGTGCTGGTTTGTTTGCCATTTCTTGTATATATCTTGGGTCAACTCACACAACGTCATCTGATCCCAAACTAAGCAGAGCTTGTACTATGGCAACCAGACAATTTTATTGATAAACATACTTATGTATTTATAAATCCATACAAATTAAAGATAATTTACACCCAGACACAATAAACCATCGTGGTCATCACACAATGTTTAATCCTTAGTGGAGATCGAACCCACGACCTCCGGCTTAGAAGTCACTAACCACTAGACCAACAGGCTAGTCCATTTTGCCTTATCTATTCGATTACTATTACAAAGTATAATTAGATTCGCGCTCGTGCTTCTGATTAGGAACGGGGCTAATATCAATAAGTCAAGATTGCAAAATCACTGATTCAATTGTGCTAATCTATATATTAAATAGGTGGAGATTCCGCTTCTCGTATATAATACGAGATACTATACGAGAAGCGGAATCTTTAGATCTCTTTTTAGGGTAAGTACTGTAGCCAAAACAGCAAAAACTTATAATTTTGTCATGTTTACTCAAAAACTAATGAAAATGATACCTTATTAATGAAATTTGTATTACAGGTCTCTCGTGTTTATTGATTAAATAACAAAAATAAATATTAGGTAGGTACTAGGGGAACACTCCGTATATATTATACACTAGCTGTCCCGCGCAACTTCGTATGCGTAAATTTTCCCCGTTTTTGCAACATTTCACGTCGCTACTCCGCTCCTATTAGTGGTAGCGCGATGTTATATAGACTATAGCCTTCCTCGATAAATGTGCTATCCAACAAAAAAAGATTTTTTCAAATCGGACCAGTAGTTCCTGAGATTAGCGCGTTTAAACAAACAAACAAACAAACAAACTCTAACGCTTTATAATATTAGTATAGATTGCTATTTGCACTTGTCATTATTATTTGTTTGAAATGTTATTTGTAGTAACTATCTTCATAATGAACCTATGATAACAATATTCAATGATAAGATATACTTAAGCACCTACATTTCTAGTGTTTTGTTATAAGAACATTAATTCCGTACTATCGTAGATAGGTACTTCAAGTTAATTATGATTAACTAGCTTATGCTCGCAGCTCCGCCCGTGAGACAATATACGCTATTGCTCAGGTCCTAAGGAAAGTAGCATAATGATATATAGCTTTTAACTTAATCCGAACAGGAGATTATGCTCTCAAAATTTGAATAGAATCTGTTGTTTACTTTTTGCGCCAACCCCAAACAGACACGTAAAACTAGGCATGGTTTTGGATTCAGAAACCCTTAATAAATATTAGTCTATCTAGGTTTGGGTTTTTTTTAAATATCTTCAATGTACAGACACAACTATATTTTTATAATAGTACTAGCTGTCGCCTCGCATAGATGATTTTACCCCCTGAAGGATTGATTAATCGTTTTCACTTACTATAGATAGAATCAATAACTTCTAGTTTTAGTTGGTTTAGTGGTTGTGGGTTCGATCCCCATCCAGGATATAGCTTTGTGTGATGAACACGATGGTTTATTATATGTGTGTATTTAGAAGTATATAAGTATGTTTATCAGATGTCTGGTTGCCATAGTGCAGGCTCTACCAAGTTTGGGATCAGATTGTGTGAGTTGTCCCAAGATATTATATTAGTTTTTAGTGTTCGTAGCCAAAATGGCAAAACGGCACCATTTAAGTTTCACCATGTCCGTCCGTCCGTTCCCGCAGCTTAGCTCAGATACTGTTAGTGTTAGAATACTGTAATTTTGCATGGATATACATATTACTTACGGCGTCAAAGTGAAGGAATAAATTCTAGAAAATCGTTTTTTGAGTGTACCTCCCCTATATGTAAGTGATGATGTGATGTTTTTTTCACTTCCCAATAATATTTCACAAACGGATCCCTAAATCTAAAAATGTTCTTAACAACCCCTAAAAGTTTTTAAAAGGCGTATATAATAAATACCCCACACGATATTTAAAAAACTACAATATACTGAAATATTTAAAAAACCCTAACGCATTGCCCAAATTCTTGAGGACCCACCTCAATAATTTTGGCAATGCGTTAAGATTTTTTAAATATTATATGATTTTTTAAATATCGACCACCGTTACGCGGTGTGATGTAAAATGTATTATTGTATTTGTTCGCATGTAAAATGTTTACATGCAAACAAATACAATAAAACATGGACAGATGAACAAAGAGCGCAGACGAGCAGCGAGCATGTTTAGGTACCTCCACGGATTTTTAGCACATGGCGTAACGTACTGCTCGCCGCGAATGTTACATTGAATAGCGTAACGTTGGTCAGTAACTCAGTACCCACCTTTCATGTTCATGTAGCTAGACTGCGAGACTGTACGGTCGTCTTCAGAAGATTTTTTTTATATTTTACTAGCTGACCCGCGCAATTTTGCCCGTTTTGTCAACATTTTTCATTGCTACTCCGCTCCTATTGGTCGTAGCGTGATGTTATAACCTATAGCCTTCCTCGATAAATGGGCTATCCAACATTAAAATATTTTTTCAATGCGGCCCAGTAGTTCCTGAGATTATCGCGTTTAAACAAACAAACAAACTCTTAGAGGTATGAAAAATAGATGTTGGCCGATTCTCATAGATACCGAATAAGCACAAAAAATTTCATCAAAATCGGTCCAGCCGTTTCGGAGGAGTATGGCAACGAAAACTGTGACGCGAGAATTTTATATATTAGATGAATCTGCTTTGGTGTAGTAATCATGCAGCTTATGCGATTGCTGTGTATGATGTGTCGGATTCTGTTTCTGATCGGACAATGCTATTGATTTTTAAGCACTATAAAAAGGTGATTCTCTGTTTGACCCGTATATTTGTGATTTTCTCGAAAACCAGTGATCCGATTTAGATAGGCCTTTCGCTATTCGATTGCATATTTTACTGGGAAAATTTTAATCTATAAAACGTTATCCTAACTAATAAAACACCAGAGATATAGTGTAAAACATAGGTATATTTTTCCCATGATATTCATTTCAAGGCGGTTCATTTCCAGGTGATGCACGCTCTAAACAGCCAAAAATTCACTTGCGTCAACATGCCAGTTCCAACTGTCAGCTCTGCGCGTTTAGATGCAGGAACGTTTCGGAGCGAGGGATGAAGTGGAACTTTTATGTGTAAAGGCCAAGGGCGCTAATACATCAGTGGTTTCCATTATTTTAATTTTGTTACCCTTTTTAACCGCCTTGAAAAAAGGTGGTGGCTAATAACCAGTGTGGGCTCCGAGTTGACTGCGCGCTGCTCGCGAGTGATTAGTGCCAAAAAACCAAGCGTACAGAACACATTCATTAGATCTATGGCACGATTTATGCTATGTTATGGTATCTCGGATTTATAACTAAAGCAATATCGTATGGTTTGGTCGCTGTGTTCGACCTTATTAACGTTGTATAGTTTCCTTTTTTTTTATATTCGTGATCAGCCGGCATCTATATTACCCGAAAAAGGAGTTTTTCGATTGCACCTGCTTTTGTTAATGGTAATCATAAACACGTGCATCCATTTTTCATTTTTGTTCTATAGCCAAAATGGCAAAACGGAACCCTTATAGTATCACTCCGTCATCACTCTGTCCGTCCGTCTATCTGTCTGTCTATCTCTCTCCGCTTTAGCTCAGATAGCCTTAGTACTATCACATTTTTTAACATCAGACCAAAGTTTTAAGAAGTAACAAAATGTTTGTACAAATTTCACTGAAAATTACTAACTTTTCGTTGTTAGTAGTATTAAACAAAAACAACAGAAAACGCACTTCTTATATCGCATTGTTGTGCTGGGCAGCTACGGAACCCTACATTGTGCATGGCCCGACATGCACTTACCCGATTTTTTGTGTTAGTGCCAATCGCTGATATCAACGCCGGAGCGATGCCGGGTTTATGCGGTCAGCGATGACCTTTAAGGTTTTACCTCCGAGGGGTAAATACCTACAGGTTGGGAATCTAGGTAATACACAGTTGGTAAAATGTAGGTGCGTAACCTCTCTCTACTAGAGTTAGTGAAAACGCGCGCTGAATGGATTCTTGGCTTTGCGGATCCAAACTTCCTTCATTTTAAGAAAGCAATCATTAAACTCCCAGAATTTCTCTTACATGGCTAATATCTGTATTGTTGGGCGCTGCACACGGGTCCTACTTATATTGGTTTTTCAAAATGAAGGTAGACTTTTTATAAGCGGGCACCAAAAGGCGGACTTGCTTATGACTACTCCGGAAAAAAAAGAAAAAAGAAATCTTGTTTTTTTTTATAAAATGATTATACAAATTCGAAATTCTTAGAAAATTAACACCCCTTATTATATTTTTAGGTATCGTGGTTACAATTTTACAAGTATTTAAGTTTTTTTTTTCGTGTCGGTAAATTCAATAGCACAGCTATCCGCCACAACTGATAATCTCAGAATGCCTGCAGTTTTTACACAAAAATCAACCGAAATTATTTGTTTACCTAAAATTATAAAAGATTATTACTTTCACCTTTCGGTGCCCGCTTATCGTTGAATTTTGGGACACGTTGTATAAATAACGATAAGAAAATGCACTTGAAACTCTTGACTTTGATAATCTAAATAAATGGTGCCATGACAATGGATTAATCCTAAACGCTGCCAAAACTAAACTCCTCCACATCCGTTCTCCATACACTAGGGCTCAATTTCGTACTGATGGAAAGCTTATGGCTCACGTGCACATACGGTTACACAATACCGTCAGTGTCTGTAATTGCCCAACCATCGACTCTGTCGATGAATACAAATATTTAGGTTTGGTTATTGACAGGAAATTCAACTGGCTACCTTAAGTTAATCGAACATGTGAAAAGCTGAAAGCTTTTTTAGCCACTCTGTTCATTATTAAAGACCGGATACCTTTTAAGGTTAAGATTATGTTATATAATGCGCTAGCGGACTCCATCATTGGATATGGCATATCTAGCTATGGCAGGGCTTTTAAGTCCTATCTAGATCTAATCCAAAAGCTACAAATCAGAATCCTGAAAAAAATTGTACCACTAGCCATTAAGGAAAAATATAAGGACAATGATATGCAACTATTAAACATTGTAAGGTTCTTCCCGCAAATAGCAAAGCTATGTATATAAAAGAATAAAATATGTCTTTTAAAATAACAGTTTTTTAACATGGGCCTAAAAAATGAAATTACCCATAACATACAAACACGGATAGACAAATAAAAATCTACTTACGGTTAATGCTGTAAATGCCTACGGTGAGAGAACAACCCTACTGGGTTGTTTATACCTCGGCTCATAATTAACTTAAGTCCGTCCCTAAAACAAAGATTAACTAAAATCAATATTAAAACCAAATTAAAAGTACATTTTTTAAACAGACTGTAGATGCCATGCACAAAACCAGTCTTATACCGGTGAGCTCGGACTGGGAGCAATGATGCATTGGTCGCCCGTTGTAGTAAACATTGTACCTACCTACCTTATTAACAGTATTAAAATATCTCAATACCCAGCTAATTTGTATTATGTACATAGATATAAGTCTCGTATTTTATGTTGCTTATATTATAACTGCAGATTGTAAAGCGGAATGCTTTACAATCTGCAAGGACAAACCCTTTAGTGGTTTTTGGATTGCTATTTTATACTAAATGTTAAGAAATAATGAAAATAAATAAATCAAAAAAAAAAAGTAAGTTAAGTTTAATAAGTCTACGGAGTTCAGCTTCATTTTGAAAAACCAATATTGAGCACGCGTCCAATAGTGCAGTAAGTACTCTCTGTCTTTAAAACTAACTTTATGAATTTTCGTTTACTTTTTTTTAAGCTTCGAGGACTATTCTAATTATTTTTTGGATAAGCACAAGAAGTTCGAACCCATGGACAATTTTCCGAAACGAGTGAATTAAATAGATGTTCCTGGTTCTGTAATTACCACCTCGTTTTTTATCGAAACTTCGTTTTAATTGAATTAGAGTAGGCCTCCAGGTCCCAGAGTGCGCTGGCCGCATTCAACGGAGAACATGACATCTTAAATATGTAAATTACCATCCCCTGTATCTAAGTAAATTATTATTTCATTATCGCATAATTGGTAACAACCTTTCGGTGTCACACATACATCATATTGTAAAAGTGGCAATAAATAAAAAGACTCACTGAATCACAAGTATGTTTTATTATTTCATATTGTTTCAAAAATGGCCAGAGATCGTTCTTCCTCCAGTCGTAACCATCGACATCCAGAGTTACTCCCGTAATAGACAATGCCCAGCAATGAGTTCATAACACATTAAGTCGACACCTTCCACCGAAGGCATTCGGTAGCTCGGGTAGTGGCTCGGCTTGCTTGGCATGGCTACAATTGGCTATTGTCGGCTATGATTGGCTATGTTTGGCTATGGTTGGCTTTGATTGGCTATGATTGGCTATGGTTGGCTTTGATTGGCTATGATCGGCTATTACTGGCTATGATTGGCTATTATTGGCTCGCTATGGCGCGCTGTGATTGGCTGGGGCGTTATGGCGTAACAATATGTTCGATTTCCACCCGGAACAGGGCTTTGTGAGAGACCTTTGACAGCATCTGTTACAGAGTTATACTGATTGACTAATTGTTATGTGATTCAGATAATATTCTTCATCGTATATACCTACTAAAGCTGTCCCGCGCAACTTCGTATGCGTACATTTTCCCCGTTTTTGCAACATTTTTCATTACTGCTGGTTTCCTATTGGTCGTAGCGTGATGTTATATATCCTATAGCCTAGCTAGCTAATGGGCTACCCAACAGAAAAAGAATTTATCAATTCGGACCAGTAGTTCCTGAGATTGCCGCGTTCAAACAAATAAACAAACTCTTCAGCTTTATAATATTAGTATAGATTTCAAATCATGCATTGGATAATACGCGCAGATAGAGCATTATCTATAGGTAAATACAACATTTACGAATGACTGACACGCCTGGTTACAAAATTATGCATGACTGACAAATGTAAAACTTATTTTCAATTAATATATTGCTAGAAAACTATTTTTTAAGTTTCAGGAAGCAGTTTCCAGATATAATTAGTTAATTTGAAAAAAAGAACTTGCCTCTACACCAAACGCTAAGGAATCCAGCTGACTGACAAAAACGTATTTTTTACTCTACTAATGTGACGTAATATCAAAAAACCGAGTAAGATCATGTCGGGCCATGCTCAGTGTAGGGTTTTTAGTTTAAAGTATTTATTGAACGCTACCTTTGTGATTTTTTTAAATTTTTTAGTCACACGGTTCAAAAGTTAAGGGGGGGGAGGACACATTTATTCGGAAATCAGAAACATTTATTTACCAGAATATAGTGGTTTACAGATGTTGACAAGCGTGTGTTACAGCATATTCTGCCACATGGCGTGCAAATATTTAACGTTTGAACATAAAAAAATAATAATACAGCATAAATACGTAATCACCAATAAACAAATATTATATCCGACCATTAAAAATGACACAAAAAAGTAACTCAACTTTCGGAGCGATTATTTCCAAAAATATCCACTTAATCAAAACACTTTCTTAGAAACCTTAAAATGTTTTTCAAAGACCTGTCGAATGATGTACCACACGTTGATGCTTGCTGAAAAAGTCTTTGAGTAAAATACCTGTGACATACGGACGGACAGACAGACAGACGGACATGACAAAACTATAAGGGTTCCTTTTTTGCCATTTTGGCTACGGAACCCTCAAAGCCAGTCTTTATAAAGTACTTGCATTTTGGCGCTCCCCTCTTGAATTAGAATTAGTCAGCCTCTTGTAAACTTTAAGTGTATCACGCAAAGGTTAAAGGTCACTCATTAAGACCATACCCCGAGTTCAGCGTCAGACACATTAGATTCAAGGTCAAGGTCATAAGGTCAAGTTTCTGTTGACTCAACATGTTTCCTACATTTTTCCTCGTCGTGCTGTTAAATGATGACCAATCGATCGATTATGTAAATATTTGGAAATTCGTGTTGTTTAGTAGGCATTTTGTAATGTTACAGTGTAAAAGGGGGAAAAGTATCTAAATGTGCTTTTAATTGTGTAGTTATGGGGTAAGGTGTAATGTCCTTCTTTGAGTCAAATTAGGTGTACGAGCTTTTAGAAGCACGAAAGACAGTTTCAACCTTACACCAAATTTGATGCTCGTTTTGACAGAATTGGTGTACGATGTCAATTTGACATACTACTACGGGACTATGAATCTAGACAAAAAAAAATAAAACTTATAAATTTATGATTGCGAAATAAACGTACTTAACAAATGTCACTTTCAGTGTGCAAAGGTAGCGATCGTATGACTAGTTAACAATGAGCTGTTATACAAAAGTAATGATACAGAATTGTAAACATCATTCATTGACTCACCAGTTCTTCTTAAATTCTACGTTAAAATCTATCTTTGTTTTATGAATGTGTACTTAATAGGTAAAATCTGCACGCATTCAAATCTGTCTATGTATCTGGTTAGGTGCTACAGACGGACTATGTCTGTCGACGAGTGTTTTATGTTCATAGCTATGGTAACGGGGCTCTATGTGAATACTCCGTCTTTTGTCTCTAAGTCGTCCTCCCAATATCTAATCAATATTGATTGTAACGTATGAGGTCTAGTGTGTGACTTAAATTTATAAAAGTATGTATATTGTATTGCCTGTGCTTAATGATGATATCTGCTACTTAACATTAATGGCTACCTCATTTAATTAGGCTAGCTATTTTGACATCATATTAAACTTAACCAGATTTGTGCTTTATTCAATAATTTCGACTTATCCTTTAATTTCAACCCTGCAACTATTCTAATTAAGCGGAAGGGCTTAAAAGAGGTCCCTGCGGTACACCTCGTACCGATAGGAGCGGGAACGGTTAAAATTACGTATTTTATGTGAACATCCTTTATCGATAAGATAAAACTTAATTTAAGATTACCAAAAACATATAACGCCGTGTATTTAGTAGCACAATATCCAAAATGAATAGCTATGACAGTTGTGGATGTACTCAAATGCAATGTTGAATTATAAGTCAAATGTCTTGTGACCCATTACATTACGACTTATATATAGGTTTTTCGAAAAGCCGATCATCTATACACAAAACATCCATAACTGCGTAACAACAAACCCAGTTTACAACGCAAACCTCAATTAACATCAATACTAATCTACTAGTCAATCGTTATCATAAGTTGTATGTCTAGGAATCGGTTGATGAGTGGCAACTGAATACATTGATAAATCGCTTAGACAAACCATCGTTTTTTACACGAATTCATAGTTGAGGGATCCTTTTCCAAAGAATGCAAAACAAAAACAAGACGTTTTAACTTATCAACACCCGGCACCCACAGTATCTCTGGCTATACCTTGGATGGAACTGTAACCTTTAACTTCTTCGTTTGCAGTTTTCAGATCCCTGGTACCTCTATCATCCGCTAATGATCTATCCACACACATCCGGGCCGTGTCCGGGACGTGACAGGGTCGTGGCCGTGCCAAGACCCTGCATCGGTGCCCCGTCAGCGGCTTTCTGTGTGATCAAATGTAAATATTTTTTCAATATTTGTTTTGATTAAGTAGCAAATGTATTGACTCATTTGGATGTGGCTAATGGCATGACTTTCGTTTCATGCTTGTATTTTGGAATTCCGAAAGTGTGGCAGTCAGTCTGATTGAACTGAGTTGTTGAAGCGAAAGCACGTCTACGATAAACTTATCGCTAAGTATTTAAAATAGAGTAAGCAAGATGTTAGCGTTGTTATAGTGCGAGTGTTGCATTAGCGTGCGCGTAATGAAAATAATTTAAACAATAATGAACTTAACTTTGCTCGAAGAATTCCTATACCCACATTATGATCGAAAAATACAACGTTAGTTTAAATACTGAGCCGCAAATATCCCTGACCGCGACAAGTATTATTTCCCAACTGACCTTAAAAAAAATTTGCTCATTGACATTTTAAGAGAGATATATAGTGGCTATCTCTTTTACTGAGCTGATCCTATCTCATTGAAGGCACGTCGGGTATTCGACGATCTCTGACTCGAAAAAGGACAGTGCGCTATCGACATAGCCAGAGGTGACCGTGTCGCTGGGGAATACCTAGTTGCTTTCACCTTCGCCTGATTGGAATTAAACATTATTTAGCTACATTAACTGCAGCAGGCTATAAAGTTATTTTTCCTACAGTAATAAAAAATAAATAATGGACTTCATCATCGGTGGCCTGGCTGGCGCAGGTGCAACCATTTTCTCAAACCCGATGGACGTCGTCAAAATTCGACTGCAGATGCAAGGAGAGTTAGGCGCGCGTGAGACTACTAAGAAGCAGTACAAAGGGGTCTTTCACGCAATGTATGTGATAGCGAAGAAAGATGGCCTGCTGGCGCTTCAAAAGGGATTATCTCCGGCCATGGTGCTGGGGTTTACTATGAATTCTGTTAGGTAAGAAAAACGAGAAACAAGGTTTGCATATTCAGAGAGAGAAAAAAGAAGAAAAACCACAGTATTTCTGACATGGTGCTCATTTTAGGAAGTGACCATAATTCTTAAATAACTGTATATTTTCTTTTCATTATATATTCGTCAAAGAAACTTGCCCAATGGGCCAAAGTGTCCCTTTTTGCCCGTGGTACAGTTGTGTCAGTCCAGTTAACTGGAGTATAGCATCGGTAAGCTTTCTTTCATGAGTACAGTGACCGGCCTACGGAAAAATAAATATTTTCCTAGTACAGTTAACTGTACCACGGAATAAATAAATTCCATTTAGTCCAGTTGACTGTACGACGGGAGACTTAAAATATTTTTACAAACTGTTAACTAGGCACTAATACTTCAAGTGTCTAATTGTCTGACACATTCTCTATCGCGGTGCGCAGGAGGATGCGCTCTGCCTGCTCGTTTCCTCGACTCCCGTGTTCAGAGCAAGCATATACTTTCTGTCGCCATAAAAGTCTCAATTAGCATTTTCAAAAATTGGCCATTAGTTTTTGTCGCGTCCAAATCATCAGTCTTTTAAATAGGAGCTTCTTTTGGGTCTACTTAACATCCCATTTTTAAAAATCTGTAGACTTTTATCCCACCACTGAAAGCGGAAAAATTATTAACCATTTATCCTTCTTATCATCTAATCTACAAAATCTAATAAATTCCCACGACGCTCGACTAAATCTCCATTTAGCCTCTTGGGCTCCTCTACTACAAATTTGTAGGGTAAGAATAGTTTCAACGTTTTTTTTGGGGTACGCGCTCCCACTCTCAAATTTTATCACATTCATATTTTTCTATAAAACAAGAAGTTAGTGCCTAGTTAACAGTTTGTAAAAAGATTTATATTTCGCGTCGTACAGCCGACTGGACTAAATGGAATTTATTTATTCCGTGATACAGTTATCTGTACTAGGGAAATATTTATTTATAGGCCGGCCACTGTACTAACGAAAGAAAGAATACCGATGGTCCAGTTAATTGGACTGACACTGCCAAAAACAAAAGCACCACGGGCAAAAAGGGCAAAGCACCAAAAGGTATACTTCGAGCAATTGTTTCTATCTATTAGGTAAACACTGTGCACCGTTACCTTATTGATATTTTTGTGCGTTTAATGAACCATACCCAAAACTTAGAATATTTATTGAGACCTAATCGCGTAGGTATTATAAAAAATATAATTTATTGAAACACTTACTCACAAAAGTTCTACCAAAAATAATTTACGGGTCAGTCACTACACGAGACGTACTTACACAACATGGGTAGATCACCCAATCCGTGCCGATTTGAGAAATATGTGAGAATCTAAATTTTGCTCTTAATATTGATTTTTTAATTGCGTCGACACAAGTGCAGATACTATTGGTAATAACAATTTACACTACACTGACAATTAATCAATCAATCAAATTCTTGATTTGTCGGAATACGGCCCTTCTTCTTTTTGGTGAAACAGGTATATTCTACCAATAAATGGGATGCAAATTTACACATAGATATTATTTAAATTCATCAGTCTTATAATAACATTTCCTTCAAATTTAACCGAGAACGTAAAAAATGCAAGAACTTAAAAAGGCTGCTTTTTTATACTAGGTCACATTAGAGGAGTAAAGAAAAATACCCTTCTATTAGTCAGCTGGATTCCTTAGCGTACGCCATTCTATTCGCTTGTCATACTATTCGATTAGAGTTTATACCATTTGTCTAGAGGCCCAGGTGACTCAATGATTGGCGAAAAGATTGCTGAATCTAGATATATACCTAAATAGCATACATTAGAATGAGTATCTGACTGAGTGACGTCACGGACGTTAAGGTTGACAGAACTGTGATTGTTAGCTCGTACTTATTTCGTTAAAATCAATAAAAGTTGTGATTTTTTTGCAAAGAGTTTATTGTTTAAAGTCTACATTCAGTGTGATAAACAATATAAAACGTTATTCAGTGTTATTTTCAAGTATTAATCTATAAAATCTGTGAACAAATAATTATCATAATCCGAAGTGACTTAAAACTACCTTAATCTAGAAAAGTGAACAAATTTACAATACTTAATTACAAAAGTTGTACTTAAAAGTGTACCAGTGTAACAGCGCGCTTATCTCTAACATAGCACCTAGTCGTATCTTTAACATTGTGTTGTGCTATCAGTGCGTCAATAATTATTAAGAATCGATCAGACGCGGTCGAATATAGCTCCATCTGTGAACTTCCGAGGTAACTAAGAACAAGTCCTAAACTCGGCACGAGCGCATCGCCACCTACTGACCCACCCGGATATCGATTAGCTAGCGACTAATCATAAGTAGTTGAAGCGATCTTATCAACAATGCCGTCGGCGAGGTGCGGGAGCTGTGCGAAATACCTTTCACCGCTAGATGCCGCTAGGTGTAATACTTGCAATAATTTGTTTCACCGGGAGTGTGTATTATTGCCGCTCACTGGAAACATTGCACCAACTTGGACATGCCAGGAGTGTAAAAAAAAAGGTGGTGAAGGCAGAAAAGATTCTGCGCAGAAAAGGGGTCCGCAGGAGCCCAAAAAAACGCCGCCAAATACCCACATTTGTTCTTCTGTTACCACCGATGAATTTTCCCCGATTATTGCGTCAAGGTTACGTGACTTCAAGGAGGAGTTTCATTCAGAGCTGCGTATGATGCTCAAAGAGGAATTGCAGGCTGAATTTAAAAAAATGAAGAATGATTTCCAGAGTGACCTCAACAGTTTGCGCCAGGAGCTCAGGCGGTTTCAAACGGAGGTGGACAATTTAAAAGACTCTTTTTCTGCGTATAAAAGCACAAGTCATGGTATGGACATTAGGTTGGGAGCTATCGAGGCCAAATTGACAGGGTCGGGGGATTTGAGCGCGGAAATTGCTCTATTGAAAAGAGAACTCAATGATCGTGATCAGCATGGCCTATTGAATGATATTGAGATCTCAAATCTGCCAGAACCAAAAAAAGAAAATATTATTCACACAGTTATGTTGGTTTCGAGCAAACTGGGCGTCAATATCGACGAGAGAGACATTGTTAGCGCGGATCGCATCGGCGGTACCAGACACATAGACGCGACGAAATCTGCAGGGCCAATAGAGTCACGGCCGCGCACCGTGGTTGTGCGACTAACTCGCCGCGACCTGCGTGACGAGTTTATACGCTGTGCACGAGTGCGAAGGGGAGCGAATACGGCAGATCTGGGTATGTCGGGGCCACCGGTTAGATTTTATGTCAACGAGCGCTTAACCAAGACAAATAGACATTTATTTCGTCGGGCTCGGGAGGCGGGAAAGCGTCTTGGCTGGCAATTTGTTTGGTCGAAGAACGGCCGTATCCTTGCCAGACGCAAACCAGAAGAGCAGGCAAGTCTCATTCATTCCGAGGCAGATTTGTCACGCGTCTTTGGCGCATTCACGGATAAGAGTCCCCAAAATTAAAATCAAAATTAATTGTATATGTAGTCTTTTGGTACCTCATAGTGTTTTATTGTTTACGCTGTATAGCACAGTATATTTGTGTTTGCACGCCGCATATGTGACATTTGGGGGGGCTTTAATGGGCAAGTGTAGGGAATCCCAGCAAAAAACTATATTTTATCTATGTACTGGTCTATTTGTGTTTAATTTTGATTTATGTGTATTTATGGTTTACAATATTTCATACTTATATATATTTATTAATTGTGGCGGTAGAAATCTAGTATGTGTATATATTTTATTGTTGTGCAGAGTTGCAGTTATATATATATACTTAAACACGTTTGTCGGCTGTAATGATGTCATGTAGCAAGAGTGTAAAATTTGGGCTACTTAACGCTGGCTCACTGGCCACTAACCATGATGAATTTCTCTTAGCTATGAACCAGCATTCTGTAGATATCATGTCAATAAACGAGACATGGCTGCGCAAGGGGGAGGAAGCTCGCGCACCGGTTGTCCCAGGTTACTATCTTCGTCACATTCCGCGACCAGTTACTACTCGGGAGGGGCGCGGGGGGGGTGTTGCTTTTTATATTAAGACCGGAATAAATACCCGTGTAAGATCCCACCCTCACCACCCTACAGTAGAGCAAATGTGGATGAGTTTGACAACATATAATAAAAAATTATTAATTGGTACGGCCTATCGGCCTCCCTGGTTAGAATTGGGTACCTTCCTTGATGCAATCACGGACAGCTTGTATGCCCTGGCTCCATATGATAATATCATATTACTTGGAGACTTCAATGTAAATATGTTGGACTCCAATAACTCCAAAACTAAACAAGTGATGGAGTTTTTACACTACTGCAACTTGAACCAAACAGTACCTACAGCCACGCATTTCGTAGGTGACAGTGCTACTTTGATCGACGTGATTTGTACAGACGCGCCGTGTCGAAATGTTAACATAGATTATATTGAAGAACTAGGTCACCACTCTTTTATAACATGTGAGATTCTCTTCAAAAAAGAAAAACCTATTAATAAAATAATTACATACCGACCCCTTAAAAATATATTACACGATTTTTTTACAGAGGATTTAAGGGCGATCCCATGGGATTCAATCTGTGCCTTAGCAAATGTAAATGATATGGTAGATTGTTTCAATACTTTTGTGAATTTTCTTTTCAATGCCCATGCACCTAACACCACTAAAATATTCAAGGGCTCTCCAACGCCTTGGATTACAGACAACATCAAACTAATTTTTAAGTTACGTAATGATGCCCGTGAGAGGTATCGCCAAAGCAAAGTCGATGAACATAAGCGATATTACCTAGATTTAAAACATCAAGCTTCATCTGCATTATCAAATGAAAAAAAGGCATTTTTTAATCAATATATTAACGATAACATAAACGACTCCAAACAACTTTGGTATAATCTAAAAAAGCACGTTATCCCAGTGGGTAGGATTGACGGTGTACTCCCGAGTCATTTTGACGACCCAAACAAAATAAATTTAGCTTTCCTAGACATCCCAGGTGACCCAAATATAAGCATCTCTCAGCTGACATGCTATGAGTTTGATCGCTATGGCCCGGCAACTTTTTCATTAAAACCAACAAATAATCAAGTTATTTTCAAAATAATTACAAATATGACCAGTAATGCGCAAGGAATTGACGGTATATCAAAGGATATGATAACCCTCACCCTTCCTCAATCTCTAACAGCTATCACTGAGATAGTAAATAAATCAATAACTACCTACACATTCCCTAACCTGTGGAGGAAGGCGATCGTGCGACCACTCCCTAAAAATAACAACCCGCAGTGCTTTAAGGACCTTCGCCCTATAAGTCTATTACCCTGTCTGTCCAAGGTGTTGGAAAGAGTGGTGTGTGAGCAGGTTGTCGACTACCTGGAATCTAACGGTATTCTACCCGACCTGCAGTCAGGTTTCAGAAAAGGACGTGGTACCGCTACCGCTCTTATGGATGTGGTGGGTAATATTCTAGAGGCTCGAGATCGTGGAGAGGGTACTATTCTAACGCTACTAGATTTTTCCCGCGCTTTTGAGACTTTGAATATCTCCTTACTCTTGTCTAAACTCTCTTACTATGGTTTTGAGTGGGAGACAGTAAAGTGGTTTGATTCCTACTTGACAGATAGGTACCAACAAGTTGAAATACGTAAAAAAGATGGTTCTGTGCATGCCTCCCCTCCACGACTTGTTTCCAGAGGAGTTCCCCAGGGATCTCTTCTAGGTCCAATCCTGTACATCCTATACAGTGCCGACATGGTCAAGTGTCTTCATGACTCTAAGTATCATATATACGCCGATGATACACAACTGTCATTCTCTTTTAAGGCTAACAGTATTACATCCGCCGTGGAAACGATAAATAAAGAATTAGATAGGGTAGCTGAGTGGTCTAAAAGAAACTCACTAGTATTAAATTCTCAAAAGTCAAAGTTTATTATTATGGGCAGCAAAAATCAAATTAATATAATTGCATCCGCTGACCCTAAAATTAAGATATTGGGAGCCGCCATAGAAAGAGTCCCAACGGCATGTAATCTTGGCTTGATCATTGACCCGGAACTTCGTTTTGAGGAGTACATCCGAAACTTAGTAAAAAATTGTTTTTTTAGATTGAAGATCTTATATAGAATAAGGAAGTTTCTTAGCGTCGAAATGAGGAAGAAGCTAACCGATTCTCTAGTCCTTTCTAAGTTTAACTATTGCGACAATGTTTACGGCCCGTGTCTGTTAGCCCGGACAGAACGGTTAATACAAAGAGTGCAGAATGCGTGTGCCCGATATTGTTATAGTATACCTCGGAGAAATCATATTACACCATACTTAAATGAACATAACACGTTGAAAATGGCTGCGCGCCGGAATCTACACCTTGCATGTATGCTGTTTGGACTAATTGACACACAGAAACCACAATACCTGTACACAAAACTAAGTTGGAAGCAGGAGCACTACAGCTATTCCGCTCGCTCCACAGCCAATCCGTTGTCGATGCCAAAATACAAAACTACAGCTTTCAGGGGTTGCTTCAAATATGCCGCCACGCGTTGCTGGAACAATGTCCCACCTCCCATGAGATACCTGAAAACAAAGGAAAATTTCAAATTCCACTTTAAAAGATACTTATTAACTAATCAAAAAAATGAACAGACACTATATTATCAGTAGCATTTTTATATATTTTTTATATTTTTTATTTTTTTTTTATTTTTTCTTTTTATGTCTAACATTTTTCATAGTAACATTATTCATATTATTTACTTACGTAGTTTCAGATCCTGTAGGTTATGTAGGTGAACTGGCCCATAAGCGAAACGAGGCGGCGTATATGTATATATATGTATATGTAGACTCCGTTTACAGGAGACGCGTCAACGCTTCCGCATTCCTGCACTATATGCACTCCTATTCTCAAAACCAAGTCACTCACTTAATAACACATCACTGACTGACACTGAGGCAGAACACTAAACCAGGACACTCAGCAATGACTTTTTTAGCCCGTTTCTTCATAGTTTTTGGTTTTTGTTTTTGTAACGCGACTAGCACAGCACAGTCCCCCATGTATCGATCTCGACACTAATTTATTATTATTACGACGCAACCTGTGCAAGCGCATTGCGAACCCCGTGTGGGAGTGAGACAGAGCGCTACTCCGCACATAGATAGGTCACGCACGGCATTGTATCATTGATAGTCGAAAGCCACTACGGATGCCTAGTTTTCGTTCCGTAGGAGATGAGTACAAAGACTGTAGTCATGTATTTATATATTTTAATGTAATATCATTTTATGTTCTGTGCCTTTATATGTTTATCATCTATATACAATTATAACAAAAAATGTTTATTATAATTTACTAACATATTTATTGCGATGTATTATACCTTCATATTATTTATTTAATTATGGATATACCTTAATGGTTTCGGACGTCACTTGGGGTTCACACTGAAAACCAGCGCTGTCTTGTGGCTCATGCCACAATATGGCATTTAAGCTGAGTGGAAACCTCGTTTGTCGCAGATACGACGTGCAAGCACAAACTCAGTGTAATTTTATTTGTTTCTATGAAGCGTATTGTATCTGTGGCAAATAAACGATTTTTCTTTCTTCTTTCTTTCTTTCTATCTACACCTAAACGCGTCATAATATGACACAAACATTGTTAATTACAATAAATCATATATTATTTGTTACTTACATGTTTTATTTGATTAATATTGTTAAAAATTATAACATAGGTTCCAATAGTATACATACTATAAGGGCCCTTAACGCCTGTGGCACAGGTTTACCCTAGTACAGGCATCGTGTTATTAACCGTATTAAAACTTGTTAATATATTATTATTCTGTAAAATAAAATACTAGTTAATGTTGCGATGTGACATCGAGGGTAGAAAGATTATAATAATATCTTAAAATATCTTAGGAAAACTCACACAACGTCATCTGATCCTATACTAAGCAGAGCTTGTACTATGGCAACCAGACAACTGATAAACGTGCTTACATATTTCTAAATACATACGTATTATAGATAAATTACACCCAGGCACAATATAAACCGTCGTACTCATCACACAAAGTGTTAACCTGAGTGGGGATCAACCCATCGGCTCAGCTGTCAGGGTCATTAACCACTAAACGGACAGGCGAGACCAATTAAGCTATCTTAATTGTCTTTTTTCAAATAAATACTGAAGTTATACACCTATAGCTTACTTTGAAATCAAAAACATCAGACTATAAATTAAATTCAAATACAATTGCAGACATTGACGTAAAATAGCGTGATGTTATTTAGCCTATAGCCTTCACCGATAAATGAGCTATCCAACAGTGAAAGAATTTTTCAATTCGGACCAGTAGGTTCTGAGATTACCGCGTTCAAAGAAACAAACAAACTCTTCAGCTTTATAATATTATTAGTATTAGTATAGATTTCAATCTTTTCTTAGACTTGGAATATACCAAAAAGCAGAGACGCATGGTTGGACGAAGAATAATAAAAATGAAGTTTGTATGAAAAGGGCAATATTCTGGTCAGGCTTGGGTGGTGGGATCGGCGGGTTCGTATGCAACCCCGCATCGGTGGTTAAGACTAGGTTGCAGACAGCAGACAGCTGCACACCCGAGTATAGCCGTGGGAAGACAGCATAGTTATAATGGTAGGTATTCGTCATCATCAGCAAACTATAAGTTAAAGGAAATACAACGAGATCAGGCGCGGATCCAGACCTTTGTTAAGGGGGGGGGGGGCAATATGTGACCTAACCGGCCAAGTATAATGACGGTGCACCAGCTACCACGGTGCGGGGAGGAGCAATTGCTTGAGGAGCACTGGCTAAACATACAGTGTCAAAATTCTTGAATTTTCCCAAAAAAGATCTTTCGGATAAGTCTGGGGGGACATTTGCCCTTCCTTGGATCCGCGCCTGAACGAGATAGGACTCAACTAGTTCCTTCAGACTGGGTAAAAGAAACCCTCGAAGGTTATCAGTATAGGTTGGCGTTAGGTGTGCCATAAGTCATTGTGGCATAACGTGCACAATTACTTATGGCACACCTAACGCCATGCCATGCCATTTTCAACTTCGGGGTGTTAGTTGGTAATTGTACCAACTAACCCTCTGCCCTGGGGGGGGGGGGTGCAAATCCCTCTCTCCTACTGGGTACGCCCATGTATAAATATTATATACCTAAATAACCAAAACGTGTGATTAGTAATAATAATAATATCTTGGGACAAGTCACACAACGCTATCTGATCTCAAACTAAGCAGAGCTTGTACTATGGAAACCAGACAACTGATAAACATACTTATAAATTTCTAAATATACAATACATATTATAGATAAATAACACCCAGACACAGAATAAACCATAGTGCTTATCACAAAGTTTTATCCTGCGTGGGGATCGAACCCACGACCTCTTGCGTAGCAGTCAGATACACTCCCACCGCGCCACAGAGGCAGTCTTTGATTACAGTAGTTGATTACTGTAATTTAGTTTTCTTGAGAAAATTCTTTTCCTAAGTTTTACATGATTTATTCAAATCGCAATTAAGCGATATCTGTCATAAAATAATTTAGTTATGCGTACATTTTAGAATAGACTTTAGGAACTGCGAAGGCCCTGCACGCACCAAACTTCAACATGACTTGTTTGACCTGGCTCATCGCAGCTAATATTTAAGGTCATTCATCCTAAATGGCCTACCTACTACGTACCTACCTACCTACCTACCTACCTACGCCGACCTCTGGTTATCACAAAGTGATTAAGTTATCAAATAATGTATTAAGCAACTTTTCGAAAACACAGAAGCCGTAAATTTTGAAAGACAAAGATGATACGGGATAGTATGAAATTTCACTATTAAGTGTAACATTGGCAAACTAAAGGGTTAATTTATTTCCAGGAATGATTGACGGTGTCCACCAAATATACAAGACTGAGGGTATAAGAGAGTTCTTCGCGGGAGCAGGAGCAACATGCGTGAGGCTAGCCATAGGCAGTGCTGCACAACTGACCACATTCTCCATGTAACAATCACTTAGAATTCATTAGAGCTCATCTAGCACAGAATACAGCCTCGGCCTGAGATCTACCTTGAATTTTTTTTAAAGGATAATTAATAAAATATTGTAAATTTCTTAAAAAATAACGGTTTTTTAAACCGTGATTGTGTAAGAAATTACAACAGTCAGATAATATTTTGTCTAAATTGTTTCAAAATATTATTAATTATTATTTTATTTATTTAAACTTTCTGCAATTACATTGCAAAAGGCAGACTTAATGCTATAGGCATCCTCTACCAGTCAACCTTTGGGTGGTGAAGAGAAAAGGGTGACACGTGCTTATTATTTTGGTAAAATTACCTAGATACTTAATTACAAAATAAAAAATAAATACAAATGTATATAAAACAAATACAAACCAAAAAAAAATCAAACATATATACAAACTAGTTATACTTATAAATATATAATTACTTATACATACATATATCTACATAACATATAACAAGGCCAAACGATTACTCTGCTGAATTCTCCAGGTAACATCCATAAAGATTATGTACTTTATTTTTAAATAAGAAACGGCTAGTGGACAATCTAATTTCTACAGGGAGCGCATTCCACAGACTAGAGGCCTGAACCGAGAAAGAAATATGAATTATGGCTGAGCTATGAGATGGGCATAGAAGAAGATGGTTATTAAAAGATCGAAGATTTATATTATGACTAGCTTTCGCCCGCGGCTCCGCCCGCGTGGATGTCGGTTATCGCGATAAAAACTATCCTATGTCCTTCCCCGAGACTCAAACTATCTCCATACCAAATTTCATCTAAATCGGTTCAGTAGTTTGAGCGTGAAAGCGTAACAGACAGACAGACAGACAGACAGAGTTACTTTCACATTTATAATATTAGTATGGATTAGTATGGATGGATTAGGGCACAAATATTGAAAGTGAAAAAAAACATAAGTAGGTGCATTCGGAGAATTAAAAATAGAATAAAGCAACATCCTTAGACTATGGCGCTGCCGAATAGGCAACTAGTTGAGAGCGTTAATTAAACACATACTCGTATTTACGAAGGTTAAATATGAATCGAATGCAATTGTTGAAAAGACGATTATGCTTGTTAAACATATTCGCATTCAGGTCGAGATAACACACATCACCATTGTCAATAATGGGAAAAACTGAAGTCTGTACAAGCATAGTCTTGGTTTTAATTGGTAGAAAATTCTTAAGGCAATAAAGAGCTCGTAATGTCGTCCCGTAAACTTTTGACCGACATTTGTGACTTTTGACATTAGTTGAGCGTAGCGTCGATATGCAAATCAAGATCTAAATGAATGGGCATTTCAATAAAGACCACAAGTGTGAGAGATGGTATATTGATTCTGCTGATCATTTTAGAGCTCCCTATAATTATGGCTTCACATTTCGTGGGATTTCGACTGACACTGGCGCGGTGGGAGTGTATCTGACTTCTACGCAAGAGGTCGTGGGTTCGATCCCCACCCAGGATAAAACATTGTGTGATGATCACGAAGTGTGTGTGTGTGTGTAGGCTCAGGATGCATGTAGCTTGCCATCGTCAGACAATTTAATAAACGAAATAATACTAGACGCGTCTAAATTATATAGCTAATAATTGATTCCACATATCACTATATGAAAAAATAAAATGATCGGGTCGGAAATTAGCGATTCGTCGGGCACGTGGTGCGCAAACGGCTCTCGTCGGCGAACCCCCTACAAGATGGCCGCCCCGCCATCACGTCCATGTGACATTCCGCAAGAATGATCAACTACCCTCATTCTTTTCCGACGTAAATGACAGTGAATGTCAAGTGTTGCCATATGTTGCACCGTCATATGCAAACGTTATGTTTGTAAAACAAAACTTACATTTATATAACAAAAATATTGATATTCACTCTATGAATACAAGAAATAAGCACAAATTGGTAGGTCAATATCATAGGCTTCATAAAACTCATAACTCATTCATGGGACTAGGTGTTAAATTTTTCAATAAAATCCCAGTCAGCATATCGTGTCTACCAGCAAATAAATTTAAGAATGTAGTCAAAAGACATCTTATACAAAGAGCTTACTATTCAATCGATGATTATTTAACTGATAAAGATAAATGGATGTAGTTCGTTGCTCCCTATTAATGTATTGTGTTGTATAGTTTATTGCATTTTACTATGTGAATATTGTAGTCACAGTTTGATAATGTTACTTAGGTACTAGTTAAGAAGACGATTTACTTTTGTAAGTAAAGATTCTGCGTGATAAATTACGGCCATTCTTTTCTTTCTTTTGAAAAACATGTATACTTATTCATTAAGTAGCAGTAAATTGGCCAATATATAAGCACATAAAGTTTTTACATCGTAAGTGGATGCTCCTACTATGTTGTGCCCATTGAGGCTGATGTATTCAACCTCGTGTACTATTATAATATTATTGACCTCTTTTTTTGCATCAGTCCTCTAATATGATGTATAATATAATGGTGGCAGCACCTTACCTGCATATACAGTTTATAAACAGAGAAACATTGTAAACATTGGCAATTTGAAGAGAGTGGCCACGAGTTTTTATTGCCTGTTCTTTTCTCGGGCTTTACCTAATGTTTGCGAACAGGCATTACAAGTAAATGTAGAATCGACTTTTCACAAGTGTAGTATTTTGCTTCCTAAGTGAATAAATCATTTTTATTATTATTTTTATTATTATTATTTGGGTTTTTATGTATACTCGACTTAAAGTCGGTAAATTAATGACGGCTACGGGTTGTAACCAAGTAACCGCCATTTACGTAACTTATTCGATAGAAAAAGAGATTCTTTGTTCGGTATTACTGGTGTCTAATCCTTCTGATTCTTCGTTCTGCATAAATTTTCGCACTATTCTACAGGTGTTTAATATGGCAGCTTTTTGGATCAAGTAGTTTTATACTATGGTGTAGGTATTTTGGAATCACTCCGGTGGTAGAAATAACTACTGGTATTATACCAGTAGTTATTTCTAAGACTAACTAAGACTTTGTGAACTTTCCAAATTCTTACTATTTCTTCTTTCAGTTCTGTGTATTTATTGATTTTTTCCGTTATCGTCTTTAACAGGTTATGTGTATTTGGCACTGCTATATCAACTATGTATGCTGTTTTTTCCGATTTATTGTGTATTGTAATATCTGGTCTATTAAAATGTATAGTTCTGTCTGTAAGTATAGCACGGTCGTAGTAAATTTTATGGATGGTATTTTCTAAAACGGGATTTGGGATGTATTTATAATAAGGCGTTTGTGTGTCTTGTATAAGTTTGTATTTAATGGCCAGTTTTTGATGTATTATATTAACTATTTGGTTGTGGCGGTGAGTATAATCAGTTTGAGTGAGTGTGGCACATGCTCCTGTTATATGTTGGATAGTTTCTGACTGTCTGTGGCATTTACGGCATCTATCATCCAAGGCATTGGCATCTTTAATTATATATTTCCTATAGTTTTTGGTGTTAATAACTTGGTCCTGGATCGCTATCATAAAACCTTCAGTTTCTGGAAACAGATAACCATTTGAAGCGTGTTTGTCTATATGTGA
The DNA here is from genome assembly GCA_945859575.2 of Herminia tarsipennalis. Lineage (NCBI taxonomy): Eukaryota > Metazoa > Arthropoda > Insecta > Lepidoptera > Erebidae > Herminia > Herminia tarsipennalis. The sequence continues at coordinate 18,728,583 of OX243840.2, forward strand.
CTGTTCTAGATCATGAGGATGGCGACCTTGTAGTGATTTAGATTTCCATTTGTACATTTTACTACTTTCAACTTCAACTTCCGTAGGCTGGTTTTCTATCCGTTATTATTATTATTATTATTATTTGGGATCACCTAGCGTTGTGTGAGTTATCCCAAGATATTATTATTATTTACATTTAAACCGAATCTATCAGACCAAATCTTATTTTCTCTAGATCCCGGCTAACCTCTTCAACTGCTACACTTAAGCCCTCTATTTTGCCCTGTGAGTAAATTTAGAGGTCATCGGCATACAGGGGATACGTGCATTGAAGTTCGAAGGTTAAAATATTAATGAAAAGTGAGAACAGAAGAGGAGAGAGAATATCGCCTTGAGGGACGCCAGCATCGACATCAAGCCAGCTCGATGACGATTGTGCCGAGCGGACGGACCGCCGCCGCCCCTGACGATAAGAAGAAAACCAGTGCATCGCATCGTCGAAAATCATCAGGTAGGAGAGACTAGATAGCAAAATGTCCTGGCTGACGGTGTTAAAAGCATTAGATAAATCAAGCAGAACTAGAACTGTGATTTTGGTGTCTTCAATTCACGCCTTTAAATCACCAATCACTTTGAGCATTGCAGTAATTGTACCATTATGCCCAGGTCTAAATCCAGATCGGACTAAGGATATTATTCTGGTAGACACACTTGGACAGTTGATTGTGGACACAAGCTTCAAGGACTTAAGAAATAAAAGAGATACTAGATAGGCCTGCAATGGGAAAGAAGAGAAGGGTTGTTTACTTTGGTCAAAGGACATATAAAAGCTTCCGCTTGGGAATATATTTTGATAAGTGAGTAATAGCAGGTAAAAGGTAATCAAGGGTGGAAATAATCATAGAACGAGTAATCTCGTCGCAACCAACGGATCCAGACTTAATGGCCAAAACGTGTTTTTTTTATTTCAGTCAGTGGAGAAAAAAAATGATAGCGGGAAGAGGTAAGCCGGCAATTAGATTATGTTAGTAGTAGCCGTACAATCGAATGTGCAGAAAGTATCGTCCAAAGTAATAGTCGTCGGTGGATCAGTATGTCGCACTTTACCTATACCAAGAGTTTAAATTACCGGTAATTAGGAGGAACAAAGAACCAAAATTACCGACATAGCACGCAAATATGTAGATATTGGCCGTAAGACCGATGGCCGCTGGAGCAAAGCAGTCCTAAAGTGGAGACCGCGACTCGGTAAGATAGAATTCGGACGTACATACGTACCCCCAGCCAGTTGGACCAACGACCTAAAGGACGTCGCCGGAATGAATTGGATGGGCAATTCGGAGGACCGGGTATTGTGGCGTAATATATCCAACAGTGAACCGATACAGGCTGATTAATTGCTTGAAGAGGAACATGTCACACCTCATTTAGCGTTAGAATGCTTGTCAAAGCTTGTTGTTGCCGTGACAAGCAAACAACAAGCCATGCCTCACTAAATTGCTTCACTTAATTTATTTTTATTACTAAATAAGTATTTACATAAACGACTAACCTAACCATAGATAATAGGATATTATTGTCTACTATGATATTTATGTGCTATAATTTTGGTACAGTTCCAATGAAAAATACCTACATGCGCTTAGGCACAAGTTAAGTCATTGCTAAATCTCAAAAATGCAGTTAAAAACCTTAACTTATTGAATTCAAGACAATGGCATCGTGTAAATGAACCCTATTGCAATCCATAGGTTTCAGTCTCGAATTAGCAAACAGCGTCATTTATTACAAGTAAGAAGACAGTCGTGTACACCAGTGTTCCGCAAAGTGCGTGCCGCGGTACAATAGTGTGCCGTAGTCATTAGCTAGTGTGTCGTGGAGTTGCAAATTTTTTAAGTCATAGAAATAATACGCTCAGATAAGAGCTATAAGAGCGAAGCGCTTCATCGCACAACTCGCGATCTTGACTGCTTTTTACACAGGGAAGTATTAATGACAAAGTATTTTTGACTGGCCTGTTGGTCTAGTGGTTAGTGAATAAAACTTTTCACCCAGGATAAAACTTTGTGTGATGAGTACGATGGTTTGTTCTGAGACTGGGATTTATTTATCTATAATATGTATGTATTTAGAAATATATAAGTATGTTTATCAGTTGTCTGGTTTCCATAGTACAAGCTCTGCTTAGTTTAAGATCAGATAGCGTTGTGTGAGTTGTCCCAAGATATTATTATTATTTGTCTGATGAATTGTTGTCTGGCCTTCCAGAAGTCGTAATTTCGTCAAAATTGACAATTCAAAGTCAAAACATTAAGTCGCGACTGAAGTTTAGCACTTTCAACTGTCATAGTGTCAGGAAATGGGAGGTGGTCATCATTCACCTCTGTTTCATATTAGAAGTACGATGACTTACCTGCGGAAAAGTGCTTCCTCGGATTCTGCATCACTGTTTTAAAAAGAAAAATTGGTACAAAACTTGCATATCTGGTGGACATATTTGCTCTTTTAAACGAGCTCCAGGTATTTAAATATTAACGTCATCGAACCAAATTGAAACCTTTTTAATTTCCCCACCCAAAATATCTATTTTTTTTTATAATGGTGTACCTCAATTTTTTTTTGACTTGGTAACAACCTTGTAAACAAAAAGTTTACGGAACACTAATCTACATTATCTTCCTACTTGTAACAGTAGTCACAAACGCTGTCTAGATAGCATAGTGGAGTTGATCTCACATGGCACACGGGACAAAGCATAAGAATGCCCATATTGTGATTCTTAACATCTTAGCATTGCCTACTCTGTAGTAAGGTATAAACAATGTAACGCTTATTTCCACTTCAGAGCAAAGGAAGCGCTGGTGTCCCATGGCATTTGCAAAACGTCTCCATTTGGATTGGCATTCAACGCAAGCGCAGTGAGCGGCGTAGTGGTTTGCGTGATCGTTTGCCCGTTCGATGTCACCACCGTCCGCTTATACAACCAGGGTTGGTAGTTATCACCATATTTTTAAATGCATAGCTTGTTTCCAGATCAAAATATTACCTTAGAACTCCCCAATGGTGCTACAGTCTTTTCTTCATTGCTCGCGAGCATCGCATGTGGTGTGGTATAGTGACCTATGTTAAAAGTCCACTGGATACTGTCAATACTCCACTCTGTAACTGGGGTTACGTTGGTCTCAAGTTACTATACTTTCTTTTGTTCCTTTTCATTCCTTTGTTCGTTTTTTTATTGTACCTACATCACATAGTTCTGGTATTTATAAAGGGTAACCCACATATTTAGCGAAACAGAATTGCCATTTAAGGTTTTGAAAGCCTTCGCAGTGCTTGAAAATAGGTACTTATAAATTTATGTTTACACTTTATACCCTCATTTAAATTGAAACTAGTGTTTTCTTTGGAGTACTTTCCGAAAATATTAAAACCGCGGACATCTTTGTACGAGTCAGGAAACTGCAAGTTGCTACTAAGCCAAAATAATGTCCTAATTCCTTTTAATTTCCCAATAGGACAGATGAACAGATATATCTGAGAAGGCGCTTAGATTCTTTCTTCTTATCGTTTTGAAAATTGAATTTAAGATTAGGAGATAAGCGTGTTTATTTATCATGGCGTCATCACTTCTCTCTGTATCTAACAGAAGTGGCTTCTACTAACCTGTCAAACCATTACTCTTAATCCTACCTACCTATTTATACTTATTAGTAGGAGAGATGCTGAACCTTTACCCATCTGATAACCAGATGAGACATAGTTTGAAGGTTCCGTAGCCAAAATGCCAAAACGGAACCCTTATAGTTTCGCCATGTCCATCTGTCTGTCCGTCCCAAGGTAAGCTCAGATACCCTTAGCACTAGAAAGCTGTACTTTTTTCTCAGATACCCCATTGTGTGAGATGTCGTTGTAAATAAATTATGAGCCATGAACAGAAATAAGTTAGCAAGCATACCGAAACATACTCTCTATGGTAAAAACAATCAGTTAAAACTAAATTTGTTTGTTTATCAAAAGAGTGAAGGTTTAAAAAAAATATAGAAGATCGTTAGAAATTTATAATAAACAACACGTTTCGATACAACTATCATAGGCGAGTTTATAAAAAAATATATAAAAAATATGTCTCATTTGGTTAACAAATGCGTATCTTGACCATATGCGTTTTCATTTTCAGGGGCACCACAGAAAGGCAAGCCAAAGCTGTATACAGGATTCTTGGACTGTCTTACTAAAATATACAAAATAGAAGGTTTACATGGACTGTACAAAGGTATAGGACCACTGTACCTTAGGATGGCACCCCATACAACTGTCTCACTCGTCATTTGGGACATGCTCAACAACCTACTAAAAATGAATAAAAAGAGCTAAAAGAAAAATAAGATTTTATTTAATTAAAAATTCTAGAATAATTATGACAATAATTTAATATTATAGAATTTTATAAGCTACGGGTCTTAATCGCGAGACTGTCACAGTCTACCCGTGACCAAGGCCGTTGCAATACAGTCGAAACGTCGGGCAATAAACAAAGATATTTAGCCTTAAAATAAAATATTTACGCGATTAAGACCCGTAGCTTATAAAATTCTATAATGTGTACAGATCGCGAATGTTTACGAAGATTTAATAGCATTGATAACACTGAATGGTGAACAGTGAATCTCCCATTGAAGATCCAAAGAGCTGCCATGAGAGTCAGTACTAGAATCATCGCAAGAACAAGTAGAAGATTCTTCAACTTCTTTCCCAGTACAGATACATTCCGAGTTATTGAGATCGTCTGGCAAAAGACCGATAGCTTGCTTGTCCCCTTAAGTGTCAGTTATAGTTGAGTGATACTGGGTAGTGTCACTCTCACAACTGAGACGAATCTAACTATGCCTCTTAAGATAAAATCCATCAAGCCATTTAGACTCTAGACTCTATAGCGCACCAAAGAAATATATATACGTAATACATAGGTCAGAGATGTCTGACAATGAAAAAGCCAAAATTCAAAGTTTCCTATAAACCTTCGATATCACAGTTAGAACTCTAATTTTTTGAGGTACAGGGGCATATTTTATAGATTATGATATACATGTTTTTTTTAAGAAACACGGAAACAATCAGAAAAAAAAGTATATACCAAGAAATGAGAAATCTTTTATTGTGTCCACAACAGTATTCACTAGTTAGTCTATCTCTAAGATGTTCACAATGAAAAGCCACAAATTGTACAATTAAACAATATTTAAGAATAACATTCTGTGTAAATAATGAAGAAGGCGAATGAAAAAAATGCGTAGTTAAGTCAAATCAAAAAAGGTTTAATTGTAACTCATCAAATATAATAAATAATAAATACGCTTGTATAAAGTCTCCCGAATGATTGCATTACTTTCTTGCTAGAGTTTTAGTATGTTCTAGTCCAAAAAAATGTCAAAATACAGTGGCTTGAAATTATTGCATACGTATAGTTGAGGTTATATACCTACACGGTACCAACACAGTAAAAAGTTTTCATTGAGAAATTGTTTCAATGTTGACCAGCGATTTTACAAACTTCAAAAAAATATCCACCAAATGATGTTGTAGTATAGTTCAAGCAAATCTACGGAATATGTTTTATGTTATGTGAACACGATAAATATGAAATATCCCACAGAGTATATTTTTTTCTCGAAAAAATAATAATCTATATTATCTATATTAATAATATAAAGCTGAGGAGTTTGTTTGTTTGAACGCGTTAATCTTAGGAACTACGGGTCCGAATTGAAAAAATATTTTACTGTTGGGTAGCCCATTTATCGAGGTAGGCGATAGGCTATATAACATCACGCTACGATCTATAGTAGCGGAGCAGCAATGAAAAATGTTGTAAACGGGGAAAATTCACGCAGACGAAGTTGCGCGGATCAGCTAGTGCTCCATAAAAATGTCTGCTCTCACGCGAAGGCTATAGCAACTGGGGTGAGTTGCTGGGGTTCTTGAGAGTGTTAATACGCGATATACTGCATGAATAGGCATATTAACATATTTTTGACTGCCTCTGTGGCGCGGTGAGAGTATATCCGACTGCTACGCAAGAGGTCGTGGGTTCGATCCCCACCCAGGATAAAACTTTGTGTGATGAGCACGATGGTTTATTCTGTGTCTGGGTGTAATTTATCTTTAATATGTATGCATTTAGAAATATATAAGTATGTTTATCACTTGTCTGGTTATCATAGTACAAGTTCTGCTTAGTTTGGGATCAGATGACGTTGTGTGAGTTGTCCCAAGGTATTATTATTATTATAGGCAACGCTTCATTTTAGAAATATCGCAATGTTTCATTGTGTACAGATGTTTCATTGTCAGACAACTGACCCTACATATATGTATATAGATACATATTTATTGCGCAGTGGGGTAAAAATATAATTTACATGACGGTGTCGCATTTTACATCTCACTTTATCTAAGTCAGTGTAGCGTATTTTTTAAGGTTTAAGGTGTTCTTCTTTAGAAACTGTCTTCTCCTAATGCTACTAATTTGTTCAAAGTCTCTAATAACAGTTTTTTGTCATCCCCGTAACCCAATATTCCCAATTTAGATAACTATGGAGATGTTGCATTTTCAAAGCTACTCTATGCGGTCTCCAATTTCTTCTTTCTTTTTTTTTGCTAGTTGTATATTGTCTCTGGTCTAGCAAGATCGCCATTGACCATTAACACCCACATAACCGTCAATCCTAACCACGTATCATCAGCCACCTGTGCTTTAAAATTTACCAATCACAGCCTTAAGTTATTCTCCTCTGAGTCCAAGAAATGCATTGGGACACCATTTTCCATCTGGTGCTTCAAAAACCATCTACATTTATTTTAAGTCATATACTTTCAAGCAAGATACATTATCAGCATTCTAAGGTTCCAGTATAACATGATGCACAATAGTCGTGTCCAATACGAGACAATAGTCGTGTCTAATACGTGGTGTTTTGGAACTATATAAACGATTGCCTAAAACAAAATTTAAAATAACTCACGAAAAATTTATAGTTACCACCTACAAATTAAGAGAAACGAGAAAGAAAGCATAATTATATTTCTTTCTTCCTAATATATATTAGGAAGGTGTACAAAATCCTTGCTAAAAACTGCTAACTCTGTTAACCTTAATCATGCCTTGCTAGAGACGCTCTAAACATCGCTTGAATGGCGCCATCAATAAGCGAATTCCCTACATACATGGAAACAACCTTAATTACAAACAATTTTCTGTCGCAAAGTCACTAGTAGGTAAGTATCATGCAGAGAATGGCGTGCAATATTACGATAAACGTAAAACAAGTCAGTCACCAGTCGGTATTCGACCGTCGACCGTGTTACATCATATCTCCGCATTTCCTATACGAGCCAAAAGTGTGCCATTACGTCATGCTCGCGTCACAAACTGTTAAACCAAACACGTGTTCTTCAATTCATTTCATCAGATAATTAACTTTAACCGCTTTACAATAAGTATGATAATCGTTTATCTGTTGTGTATTTGAGTATTGTGACGATTTACCTGCCTGTGAGTCAATGTCACGAGATAACATTGGTACTCAATGATACTTGCTTTTAGTTTAAAAACGTGAATGTGATCGTTCAGTATTATTTATATAATGTTAGTTTTATGTGCAGTTAATTACATAAGGTCACCCGGGGCGAAAGCAACTAACAAAAATTAAAATTTAAGTTTGGCTCCTTACACCATTAGCTACTTAATTAGGAGGCTTATTTAGATAAACTTATTTAATTCTGTATCTTTCAATTAACAGTTTCGACCGTTTACATATTACAAATAAGCTTACATATTTGAATAATTCATATTTTTGTTGAATTAGAGCACTGTTAGTTACATTCGCCCCACTTTGGGGTAAATGCAACTATCAGTTATAAAACCTTGTTGTAATTAATAAGTAGATATAAGGAATAAGTGCATATGTAGTTTCATACACCAGCTATCCGAAAATAGTATCTATCTGCTGTGAAAACGCTTCAGTTTCCAAAAAAAACACTTTTAATTTTTTTTGGGGCGAATGCAACTGTGCTCCATACTAGCTAGTGTCGTAATAGTTTACATATCGATAAATCAAAGTGAAACAAATTTTCGATAAAAAACACCAAAAATGTTTAGTCGATATTTAGGTGCAGAAGAAAAAGAGATTCATGTCTTATGTTAAATGTTTATTAAAAAAATATGTTTATTGAAAAAGTCTTTTAATCTTACAAACAAATACAAAAGTCTAAGGACGGTACAAAATCTTAAGTATCTTAAATGTTTTACTTAACAACTAGTTTATTTGGCATGTAATAATGGCACATTAGTAAATAAAACTGAGTTATATTAAAATAAACTAATCAACTCGTTTTGTCGAGGTTGTATATTCTTTCAGGTTTATCAGTGAGATCAAGGTCATTCAAAGTTTGTTCTAATAAATCGAAATATGCATAGACTGTGTACGGATTGCATGCCCGTTTACGGGCAATTTCTACTGATTGCGGTTTTTTTAGTGATAAACCGTTTCTATTGCGGAAACCACGAAGCCATTCATCGCCTGGTATATCTTCTTTAAATGGTGTACTTATACCATTTCTTTTAACATATTCTGACACCAACGCCTTAACTTCTTTAGTTGTTAAAGGAAATCCGTTTTTTTCCATTATTTTTAAATAGGAAGATATTTCTTGCTCAAATGATCTAGAAAATACAGTATCTTTTCCAGGGTTCGTCTGTTTCTGTCCGCGCGTAGCGTATACATGAGATATAATTGTTGACCGAGGAATATTAAATCGTTCCGCAGCAGCATAACTGGATAACTCTTTTTGCTTCACGAGTTGTATAGCTTCAAGAAGCGTTTCCCGGGTATAAGCTTTCTCTTTTTTTCTTTTATAGTTTCGAACCATCTGAAATAACACATAAAATTATGAAACTAAGAAATAAATAAAATAAAAACCCAAATATCTAAAAGATAAAACCACCAAGGGTTCCATACGTATCATCACAAACATAAAGTTGCTAAATCAACGCATCTAAAAGATACGACTCTTTGTACATGTTTTATGTCGACATGTGCAAGGGAATCAAAACCTATGAGGTACTTCTCATTGACCTAGATAGAATCATGAAATTTGATAAGAAGCAATGTTATGTGACACAAGTAAAGTAAAATCTCATTACATAAACAACTTTAAAAGTTTTTAATAATTTACTGTTAGACTCAAATAAAAATAAACAGCAACAAATTTTCGGTTTTTGGAAATTTTCCCTTACTTGTGTCACATGACATTCCTTCTTGCCAAAATTCATAATTATAGGTCAATGGGAAGTACCCTACAGGTTTTGATTCCCTTACAAATGTCGACATAAAACATGTAAAAAGAGTCGTATCTTTGAATTGCGTTAATTTAGAAATTTGATTTTTTTATTGCACTGAGAGATAGCAGACCTAAGTAAATATGTGATGTAAATTAACATCACATATTTACTTAGATCTGCTAACTCTCAGTGCAATAAAAAAATCAAATATCAGCTTGATATGTCCACGCATTTCTGAGAAAAAAAATCTTAACAGACTGACAGACGGACAACAGAGTGATCTTATAAAGGTTCCGTTTTTATGTTTTGACTTAATTTTTAGGTAAGTACCTAAAAATGCAAAATTTTAAAACTACTTTGCAGATAACTAAGCAATTAAGTATTTACATAAGTGAATTTCACTTATCGAAATATCGACACGGAACATCACTAGTGATTTTCACTTTCCATACAAAAGCATAAAAAGCAAAATAGTTGCAATTACCCATTTACACAAAAATTTGGGGTTAATGTAACTATTTTAATAAAATGTTAATTATAAGATCTAGCGTTTAACCAAATATACCAAAAGCACTTACCTTTATTATTTTCACTGAAACTAATTTGCAATTTTGATGTAAACAAGAAGAAATATTTTTTTCGTCACAAAACTAAACACACGACGCCGCAAGCCGTTGCTCCAAAATGGCGGTTGTCAAAAAATGCTCTGTCGGTACGACAGTGTGAGACCTAGTAGCGCTATCTACATTTTATGCGAAAAAGCAATTCTTACTCGACCTTCCAACAGATGCCATTTTTTAATATGTTCGTTAGATTGAGAGAAAAATCAATTAGTTGCATTAGCCTCATAGTTGCTTTCGCCCCGGGTGACCTTACCTACATATTTTCTTCAGTGAATATTTTCAAATTTATTTAATCAAGGTAAGTTATATATAATTAATTATGTGTTTGTTTATTATTAAACTATGTGCTTATATATCTATCTACTGCACCTAATCGCGATCTTGTAAAACAACTTTCGGTGGTTTTCGTTGTCTCGATTTATTTAAAGTTTTCTAGTAATAATTGTTTTTTTTTTTTTTTTTAAACATATAACCGACTTTAATCACTTTTGATTTAATCGGCATTTATTGCAGTCTTCGAAACTCATCATGAGATCTTTACGAAATTTAACAACATTTTGGAATAAACTTCTTTCGAACGAAAACAATGTTGAAAATTCGTATTTTATGCCTGCCCTCTTTGCCTCCTCCTTTTTGAAATCGGTTAAAAATGTAAAGATAGTTTAGAACTTTCTCACTTTATTACTTTGATACTTCACCTGTCCTTTCAGTTTTTACACTGACCATTATTTAGGTAGGTATGTGCTAAAATTGGGATGTAAGGGAGCGTACAACCATCTTTCGCTCCAAGCCAACCTCACCTGCACGCGGTACATCCTGCTGTATAACGAACGAGGCTCTGGCGACCGACTGGTGGCGGTATAACCATCCCAAATTCAAGGCGTAGCTAAAGTAACAGGTCAGTGACGGGCAGCAGCGTCACTGATGCGAGAGCTACGCCCTGCGATCGCCAACCCGCCTGCCCAGCGTGGCGATTATGGGCATTACCCCCTTATGCACGAAGCACAAAAGCCACGGCCCCCAGATCCCGGCAGTCACGCTATTCCTGGACATGGTAACGTCCACGGTAACGGCGTGGCGGAGGGTGCTAAGAATCTCCGGGCTACGAAAGGCCACCACAACCGACTGACCCTGGCGACGTATAACGGACGCACGCTACGGCTAGACTCGCATCTGGCACAACGAACTTAGGAAGATTAGGCATATCCTCGGGTTAAGTTATGTCCGAAGAGAGAGGGAGGACACCATAACCCTCGAGTCGGGCCACCTTATGTACTTTCGCCGAGGGAGATCAACAATCTGGTGGTGTTGGGTTTCTGGTAAATAAGTCCCTTTCTGACAATGTGGTGAAAATGACCAGCGTATCGAACAGGGTAGCGTACCTCATTATAAGCTCACCGAGAGGTATAGCCTCAAGGTGGTGCAAGTGTACGCACCGACCTCGGCACATCCAGACGACGAAGTGGAGGATATGTTCGATGACATATCGAGGACCCTCCACTCCACCACTAAGTCCCACTACAACGTTGTTATGGGGGACTTCAACGCTAAAGTGGGAGTACAGAATTGCAGCGAATTGGTAGTAGGATCCCATGGATTTGGAAGCAGAAATCATAGGGGGCAAATGCTAGTCAACTTCCTCGAACGGCAGGGGCTCTTCTTGATGAACTCCTTTTTCAAGAAACAGCCCCAAAGGAAGTGGACGTTGCAAAGCCCGACACTATGACAAGAAATGAAATCGACTTCATCATGACGGACAAAAAGCATAATATATTCAGAGACGTCACTGTGATCAACAGGTTTAATACCGGTAGTGATCACCGACATGTCCGAGGCTCTCTGAATATCGACTTCAAGGCGGAACGTGCCCGTCTGATGAGGTCCAGGCTCCGACCTACTTTGCTCCAAACCATGATAGGATCCGAAACGTTCCAGTCAAACCTGGATATCCGATTTGCTACCATGGAAACCACAACAGACGTAAACCAGAAGCTCGTAAATCCTCTTCGAAGTGGAAAGCTTCTATGGCCGGTTATACGCTTCGCATGCATCTCGTCCTGATCCTGAAAATGAGGGTCCTAGAGCCACTCTAACACGCCACTACACCGAAGACCTGCCAGAAGTCAACATTGACGAAATCGTGCTGGCTCTTAAACAACTGAAAAATGGAAAAGCCCCTGGAGAGGATGGCGTTACAACAGAGCTGCTAAAGGCTGGAGGTAAACCCGTACTGAGGGAGCTCCAAAAGCTCTTTAGTGCTGTCCTGTTCGAAGGGAGAACTCCAGAGGCGTGGAGTAGAAGTGTAGTCGTCTTGTTCTTCAAAAAGGGAGATAAGACCCGGCTGAAGAACTACCGACCTATTTCTCTTCTAAGCCACGTCTATAACCTGTTTTTAAGAGTCATCACGAACCGCCTTGCGCGAAGACTTGACGAATTCCAACACCGGAACAGGCCGGATTTCGGAGCGGATATGGCACCATAGACCACATCCACACAGTGCGGCAGACTATACAAAAAACCCAAAAGTATAATCAGCCTCTGGGTGGCATTCGTGGACTATGAGAAGGCCTTTGACTCGATTGAAATCTGGTCCGTTTTGAAATCCCTGCAGCGATGCCAAGTAGATTGGCGATATATTCAAGTGATGAGATGTCTCTATGAAGCCGCCACCATGTCCGTCCAAGTACAGAATCAGCCAACAAAATCTATACCATTGCATCGAGGAGTGAGGCAAGGGGACGTTATTTCCCCGAAACTGTTCACAAATGCAATGGAGGATATGTTCAAGACGCTGCACTGGAAAGGGTGGGGTATCAACATCAATGGCGAATACATCTCTCACCTGCGATTTGCAAATGACATCGTCATCATGGCAGAAACGCTGCAGGACCTACAACAGATGCTGAATGACCTGGCTAACTCCTCTGTACGCATCGGCCTACGGATGAACTTGGATAAAACCAAGGTCATGTTCAATGAACATGTACTACCGGAACCGATAGCGGTGCACGACGCCGTTCTCGAAAATGTTCAAAAATGTGTGTACCTTGGGCAGTCATTGCAGTTAGGTAGAAACAACTTCGAGGACGAAGCAGTTGGGTTGGGCAGCGTTTGGGAAGTTACGTCAAGTTTTCTTATCGTCGATCCCACAATGCCTTAAGACTAAAGTCTTCAATCAGTGCGTCCTACCCGTCATGACATACGGAGCCGAAACGTGGACACTGACGGTACGGCTAGTCCACAAGTTGAAAGTCGCTCAGCGGGCTATGGAAAGGGCTATGCTCGGAGTTTCTCTTAGGGACAAAATCAGAAATGAGGTGATTCGGCAGAGAACCAAAGTTATCGACATAGCCTACAGGATTAGCAAGCTGAAGTGGCAGTGGGCTGGCCATATTAGCCGAAGAAACCGTTGGGATAAACGAGTTCTTGAGTGGAGCCCGTGTCTCGGCAAACGTAGTGTAGGACGCCCTCAGGCCAGGTGGAGTAATGATCTACGCAAAACGGCTGGCAGGAGCTGGATGCGAGAAGCCGAGGATAGAACAAAGTGGCGTGCAATTGGAGAGGCCTATGTCCAGCAGTGGACTGCGATAGGCTGATGATGATGATGATGGTGCTAAAATTTGAGAAATGTTTTTAATCTGTGTTTAAATAGCGTTTGGAAAAAAATGATGCAATAGTTACTGTATTGATCTATGTAGTTAAACTGATACTTGGATTATACATCCAACCAATCGATTCGTGCATTCAATTTACCTATAAAAATGAATGCTTGTCTGCATGTCCTCTATGGGTTCCGAAACTATTGATCAGATTATGATAAAACTTTGGCAGGGTGTTCTGGGGACGCCCGCGAGGGTTCCTGGACTAAACAGCCACGGCGACGCGTGACCGGGTTCAACTAGTTTCCAATAAATATGTGCCTTGAAGTTGCCAAATTTTAGCACATAAGCAAATTGTAGTCAGGGTCAGAGTATGAGTAGGTACCTCTAGATTTTAATTGTAGTTAGTATACAGGTGTACATTTAACTTTGAACTCTCGCATATGTTAGGTAGGTTCGTTTCGCCCGTTAGCGACCGACCCGTTAGCTGAGTGGCTCACTACATAATTGAAAGATAAAATGTTATCTACACGTAACGCTGTATATGTAAATTGGTCCCAAATAAGTGTCATTGGATATAAAAGGTTAAAATATTACTTTATTATTATTATCTAATAAATATAATAAAATGCATTAAAGTGAAAATATAGCCATAACGTCAGCTAGTTAGTGACCACTAGTTAAGTATTACTTTTTGACAGCCAGGGAAGTGTATGGACGTTAGATGTAAACGTGCTTACGATGCTACCAACAGCATGACACGTCAAAAATACCACTTTTTAGGGTTCCGTAGCCAAAATGGCTAAAACGTACCCTTATAGATTAGTCATGTCCGTCTGTCTGTCTGTCCGTCCGGATAGACATGACGAAACTATAAGTATAGTATGTAGCAGGCATTTTACTACTACCCAATGAATATTGATTAAATTTTGTGAAAAGGTATTTAGTAGCAGCCGCTTAGTTTGATAGCTAAATAATAATAAAAAAATATTTTTAGGGGGGCACTCCATACATGTAACATACATCAACGTGTGGCACATCATTCGACAGGTCTTTTAAAAAAATTTTAAGGTTTCTATTTTCTTAATAAGGTGAATCTTTTTGGAAATAATCGCTCCAAAAGTTGCATAAATGATGTCCTCCTTATCTTGTAAACCGTGTGATCAAAAAATATGAAAAAAAGAAAAAACTTCGTTTCTTAACAAAAGGGCGTAATTGCCTTGAACATACGCTCTTCTGCGGTTGCAATTTTTTTTTGTACGACAACGGCTTCGGAGCCCTACACTGAGCATGATCTAACATGCTCTTGTCCCGTTTTTATAGATTAATATAAACATCAAAAAAATATGTTTGTCGTGTTTCTTTTTGCTATTATTATTCTTTAAACAAATGTATAATATTACTACACACTAAGTCAGCATGTGCACTGAATATTTTTTCTTCGGCACTAGGATAAAATTTCGTTTCAAACTGTTTAGATTCTTGTTTAATAACTATTGAAAACGTGTACGATTGATTTTTGATGTACCTATATATGAGAAATGCTTGCAAGAAACTTTGTCGAATGGTCGCTAACAGGAGGCGATCGCGCAACAGACGAAACGACCCTACACCTATTGCAAAGGACTTTGAAAACATTTTTGTTCTCATAATCAAGCTACGCATCTAGGCACTGCCTCATCTACTTCACTGCATCAACCAATAGGTACTTTCCCATGTTAGATACACCTTAAAACGATACCATTTTATTACCTTAATAAAAACCGAATTGCACATACCTATTGGTACCTAATATACGTTTCGTGCTCTGTTTGTTACATTAACATAATAAAGATACGACATTACCAAAGTATGTACCTACTCGTATTTAGTTTGAGCGTACATTAATATAACAAGACTTAACAATAGCGTCATTGAGGAAATGTCGATATCATTCAACGCGAGGTCATTCACCTGCCCGTTTGAACCCTGAACTTGAACGCGCTTGTACAACGAAAACCGCTATTAACATCAATACTAATCCACCAATCAACTATCATTATAATTTGTTTGTCGTGAAATCAGTTGATGACTCAGTAGCAAGTACATTGATAGATCAGTGAGGTAAAACATCGTTGTTTCCTCAAGTTCATAGTTGAGGAACCCTTTTCCAAAAACTGCAACGTCTTGTTTCAACTTATCGTCTCTGTGCTACCCACCTTACATGTTACCTCTGGTGGTATGGTGGATGTTTTACAGTTCAATGAATCATCACCTATTAACTTCTTGAAAATGGTTAGCAGTTCTCAGACTTCTGGCGCTTCTTGCATTCGCTTATGCGTTCTATCAGCACACATGACTGACTGACTGCAGTGACAGGTGCTTTTAGTTTAGATAATTGTATCAAGGACGTGGCCATGATCGTTGCAGTTTAATTTTCGTAAATTTATTTATTTGTAAGAATCCGAATTTTATAATTTATAATTAAAATTAAAAGTATTACTAATTATGACAATGTAATGCGTAATCGCATCTCTAATTCTCTTGGTTTAGTTACCGCCCCCGCTTCCTGTCACCATTTACTTCCAAAAAATGCATCTGCGCAACCTCTTGTCGCCAAATTCAGTCCGGCCGAGTTACGTTGATCCATCTGTACATGTTGATTTAGATCAATTGATATTTATTGTCTCAGTTAGAAAATTAGCCAATCTTATGTTAACATTGGGCAAAAAAATAAAATTTAGATTACTTACCCGAAGTAACAATCTTAATAGAAATTTTGGGTATTCCCTGTAATACGTAACGTAAACGGTTTTTATTCATGTTTTGTTGAAATTAAATGCTTATGCTCTCAGTTTAAGGTTTATCAGTATGAAGGTAAGTAATCGGGTATTCCCCTATACGTTATTGGAAATCCTAGCAGGCATAGTTCCAATTCGCTGGTTAAAGACAGATTTTTTGCACCCAATTCAGTTCTGTTCTCTTGAATCCAATATTCACATGAGCTAATTAATTTGAATAAATTAATGAACGCTACTCTATTTCTGCAGCCTGAACATGTAATACTTTCTGCCAGAGTTTATGAAAAAGCTGAGCCATGCCGAAACTAACGTTATTTCCAAGACGGCCAACTCTGGAGAATGGGCGCAATGCAAAAGGTGTAAAATATATATTTAGATTAAATGCCTATAACAAACACAAGTTTTTATAACTTTTAAACTTACGCGTTGCATTATAAATACAATTTGACACGGGAATAAACGCGTTTAATCTAGGTAAAATTATTTACCTTATGCTTGACGTTTCGATCGGGTTACACCGACCGTGGTCACAAGCTGACTGGGGGGGCAGGGCGGGCGTCACGACTCCGTGTGTGAGGCGGACGTTTCTTCATCCACCCTCACATTTTCTTGTTTCTTCCAAGTACCCGCGCACACAACACTAACCGTGTCCCTATTCTGTAAGTCGACCGACGGGTGCCTTATCTGATATCTACACGATTGCGAACAAAAAAGAGGTGGTGTTAATTTAATCACTGGACCACGTCGGAGATAGTTTAAATCCATCTTCTCGATTGAAATTTTTGTATTTTTTAATTTCAATCGCTTCTCGCACTACTCTGGAGTAAAAGTGGCGATCGGTGGAGAGGACTTCCGTGCGGTGAAATTCGATCCAGTGATTAGTGTCCGTTTGTAATATATGTTCGGCAATCGCGGACTTGTTAGTTTGTCTGTTCTTAACAGCTGCAATATGTTCTTTGACCCGTTCAGCAATGGACCGCTTCGTTTGGCCTATGTATGAACTCCCGCAGCTGCAATTTATTTTGTAGACCCCTGGTGTTTGTAATGCCAAGACATCCTTCGGTGTGCCCACGATGGTGGTAATTTTTGTTCCCGGCGCAAAGACAGTCGGTATACAGTACTTGCGCAATACCGCGCCGATCTTGTCCGTCACGCCTTTAACAAATGGAAGGTAGGCTGGCTGTCTACTTACTTCCGGATGTCTACATTTCTTTGTCGGTCGCTTTAGGCGTCGATCCACCTGGTATCCGTTGTATTTCAGCACCT
Source organism: Herminia tarsipennalis (assembly GCA_945859575.2). Classification (NCBI taxonomy): domain Eukaryota; kingdom Metazoa; phylum Arthropoda; class Insecta; order Lepidoptera; family Erebidae; genus Herminia; species Herminia tarsipennalis. The sequence goes on from OX243840.2 coordinate 18,746,173, forward strand.
CCTGAACATGTTCAAGCTCTTGCTTTAGATGCTCAGGGTCACACAGGTCGTAGGCTCTGTTCGACAGTGAAACCATAACGGATTGCAAGTGTCGAGGATGATGATGTGACGTGGCGTGTAGGTATCTGTCCGTGTGCGTGGGTTTGCGGTAAACACAGTGTGATAAGGACCCATTTGATCTCACGTGTATCTTCATATCCAGGAAAGACAACGATCTGTCCGCCTCCATTTCATATGTGAACCTCATCTTCGGGTGCATGGAGTTGAGATGCTGCACATATTGATCCACTTCCGGCTTGCCGCCCTTGACAATGCTATAAATGTCGTCAACGTACCTTTTCCAAAGTCTGATAGTCTTTGGGCCGAGGCTCAGTGCTTTGTCTTCAAAGTGTTCCATCCAGAGGTTGGCAAGTGCTGGGGCTACGGGACTGCCCATAGCGACGCCGTCAATCTGGAGGTAATGTTGACCTTGGAAAAGAAAGTAGTTGCCCTCCAAGCAGTGCTTGAGCAAATCAATATAATTAAGCGGCATTTCGTTGTCCCTCAGTCTGTCCGTAACGACTTCCAAACATTCCTTGATTGAAACATTGGTGAAGAGCGACTCCACGTCAAAGCTCACCATAATCTCATCCGGTTCCAATATCAGGTTCTTTATAATTTGGACGAAGTGGCGTGAATCTTTCACAAAAGATGGTGTTTTACCCACTAGTGGCTGCAATACTGACGCAACGTACTTCGCTAGGTCATACGTGGGCGAACCAATTTGACTGACTATGGGTCTCAGCGGCACGTTGGGCTTATGTATTTTAGGCAGTCCGTATAGTTTCGGTGGTTGAGTTGACTTCGGCTTATATAATTTCTCGAACTCATCTTCCGTGAATAGGTCCTGGTTGTCCTGGATAAGAGATCGTATTTTTCGCGTTACTCTGGCCGTGGGGTTATGTATTTAAAACACAAGTTTTGTTTTATTGGCATACCAAGTTAAATCTATACTAGTATTATAAAGCTGAAGAGTTTGTTTGTTTGTTTGAACTACAAGTCCTATTTGAAAAATTCTTTCACTGTTGGATAGCCCATTTAGCGAGGAAGGCTATAAGCTATATAACATCACGCTACGACCAATAGGAGCGGAGCAGCAATGAGAAATGTTGCAAAAACGGGGGAAAATTACGCAGACGAAGTTGCGCGGGACAGCTAGTAATAAATAAAGCCACTTGCCGTCAGGTAGGCTGCTGGCCAACCATTGGCAATAAAAAAAAAACAATTATCGAATATTTTGATATTTTATTATAAATATCGGTAAGTGTAGAATTTTGCTTTCTAAGTGAATAAACCATTTTTGATTTAGAAATAATTGTATTTAGAATTATCTATGTATGTTGACGAGTATCAGTTGTTTGGTTGCCATAGTAGAGGCTCTCCTCAGTTGGGATCTAATTGTCTTGTGTGAGTTGTCTGATATACCTTTGAAATTGTTTCGTTACAGATATCCCCTAAAATAAAACATGTGAATATATGCCAAAGTTTCGCTAATAATAGAATTGAAATCTAACGGGAAATAAAATTCTTTTGAAATTTTTAAAATAATACATAGGTCATCACTTAGATGACATTTTTTTTTTTTTAATAATTTGACTCAGGGATCGGATTAGGTAGAGTAGGTATCTAATATATAAAATTCTCGTGTCACAGTTTTCGTTGCCATACTCCTCCGAAACGGCTTGACCGATTTTGATGAAATTTTTTGTGCTTATCCGGTATCTATGAGATTCGGCCAACATCTATTTTTCATACCCCTAAGAGTTTGTTTGTTTGTTTGAACGCGATAATCTCAGGAACTACGGGGACGCATTGAAAATATATTTTATTGTTGGATAGCCCATTTATAGAGGCAAAATATAAGGCTATAGGTTATAACATCACGCTACGACCAATAGGAGCGGAGCAGCAATGAAAAATGTTTTAAAAAAAAAAAGGAAGAAAAAAGAAAAAGGGAAAATTACTATCTATTATTCATGCCCCTAAGTGATAAGGGTTGTCCACCCCTAACATTTATAACTATACTATAATATTAGAAGAGAGAGAAGAGTTTGTTTGTTTGTTCGTTTGAACGCGATAATCTCAGAAACTACGGGTCCAAATTGAAAAAAAAAAAAATTACTTTTAGATAGCCCATTTATCGAGGAATGCTATAGGCTATAAATCATCGCGCTACAACTAATGGGAGCGGAGCAGCAAGGAAAAATGTTGCAAAAATGGGGAAAATTTACGCAGACGAAGTTGCGCGGGTCAGCTAGTATTTATCTAAACTGGGAAGACGTATCTAATACTGAGTGAATAATACCTCTTTTAAAACCCCTGAATCATAAACGTGACGATTGAATCCCAGGAATCAAGAAATTGCAAATAATTTATTCGATTTTGAAAACTTACATTACAAATTATTATTTCGAAGAATCCTAATACGTTTTTACAGTTCCGTACTAACTACTGTTAAATTAAAGCGCTTTATTTAACATGTAGAAAAAATATATTTAAAGTGATTGATATGGTTGTAGCTGGTATTGTCATGATAGCTTCATTATAGCGAGACGCCTAACTTTATGTATACCACAAATAGTTAGAGAAATCAGATTTTAAAAATGACAAACTTACTTTGCCGTCCCCATATATCAAGATAGACCGCGGTTAGTTTATCAACTGCAAATAAATTTCTAATAGAACAAATGATTTTTGTGATACAATGATTACGGCCTTTACTTGTGCTACGTGCCATGTAGGACAAGTATAAGCCATAATCATTTCGTTCAAAGTTTGTTAGTAGTTTTTTTTTATAAAGTATCGGACTCGGCGGTAAAAACAAATTAACATTATTAAAAATAAGTTAAATAGCCCTATTTGAGTGGTCATTATTCAAATAAGTAGCGTTTTAGATTAATCGCTTGGTACATAAACATAACATTGTTATGTTATGTTTATGTACCTATATACGAGTACCAAGTGATTTATCTATGGGTACCTAGCCATAAAGTATACTATTTGGTAGACTTAATACACCCTTGTGAGTTCCCTTATTTAAATAGGGGCATTATGTGCACTTTGTAGTTCCCTATAGTTACTAGTATAGTATTATATTATCTGTGCTATAGTTCACCCAACGAATTAAGACTACTAAGTAGTAGACTTCATTCATTCAAGTTAATTAGCTGGGTGAATTAGGTAACCAATCCGAATAACGGTTTGTTTACCAAATTATGAAAATATACATATTACGGGTCTCAATCGCGTGAATAATTTAAGGTAAAATACCTTGTTTATTGCCCGACGTTTCGACCGTATTGCAATGGCCGTGGTCACGGGTAGACTTTGACGGGTAACTTTGAAGGGAGGTAGAATTTGTACAAATCGCGAAAGTTTATCAACTTTTAACGGTCCAAATATCTGTACGACAATATGTATTTGAAGTAAAAGTTAAAATTTTATTTACGAAGCCGACTTTTTTTTCTATTACGTAATTAAAACGAAACATCTGAATTTGACAAAATTTTAGTATGGAACTCTAAATCAAATCAATAACTTGTAACTATATTTATACAAAATCCATTAATAAATTATGATTTTTAAATGCCGGGATTAATACGTCATTAGCATCATACCAGGATTTTAGCAAAGATATTACCACCCTATGTTAGATCCATTCTATATTCTATGTTTATTGCCCGACGTTTCGACCGTATTGCATATTTACATATTTACGCGATTAAGACCCGTAGCTTATAAATTTCTATAACGTCGGGCAATAAACAAGGTATTTTACCTTAAATTATTCAGATAAATATATTTTCATAATGTGTACAAATCGCGAAAGTTTATCAACATTTATGTTAGATACTTTTTCAAAGTTGAGGTAAATATACGTCCTTTGGCAACTTCGTTGATGTAACAGTGCCGTGTGTCTAGATAGATTTCCGTGTGATCGAACTATTTATGTATGTGGAACACTCAGATAGTTTTGAGAAACTAAAGAAATAACTTCTATGGATAAAATATTTTAATTCAATCTTTTCAAAGAACTCTCCACTAACCTATATTATACAAAGTTTCATGCGTCTGAATCAATTTTCGAAATATTTTTTCCGCTTTGTAATGGTGAAGCAGTACTCCGCGGAGCCGGTGTTCGATCGCTTGTTGCTCATTGCACACAAAACTTCTGACAGGCATTTTGTGGTATATCATTTGGCGTTGAAACCAGATACCCTGTCAAAATGAAGAAACTAGCGATCGAAATTTTCCCTGCGCTTCTCGATCGCTTCACTTTCGTAGGCGTTGGTTTGTTCGGAAAAAGCCAAATGTCGAATTTAATTTGGCTCTCGAAAAAATGCCTGGTTATACTTTTAAGTTAGTGCGCGAGTCCCACTCGCCTGTTTCTGTGCTTCGAATCCATATACTTCTGTTGAAACATGTCCTACAAAACGCTATAGGTAATGTATGTCGCCTTAAACCACTCATAATTCGTGAACGGTTCAGCCGGACGTGTGTAGGCATGTTTAACATATAGTATTACATAATACTCTATATTATACGGAATATTTTTTTTAAGTTTGACAAGAATCGGGTGCAGCTATCGTATTGAAGATCATATCGATCCAGTTACATCATACCAAGTCATCAAGCAAGCGTAGTCACGCACTCACGCCCGTGTACAGTGAAATTAGTCTCGAGAAATTTTTGCATATGTAGTGGTGTGTATGTTACTTAGATATTAGAGCGCGTTTCCACTATATCGTTCTGGCCCTTACAAAAATGTTTCAATATCCTAACATTACTATTTAATTTAATACTTATCCCTAGCAACACTCTGATTTTTGTTTTCAATAAAAACAAGTTTTTATTTTAAAGAAAAAGGTTTTGACTTTATTAAAAAAAATATGTCATTCAATTTCACGTCCTTGAGCAAACGACAAGGCGACTACCGTGAAACAATAAAATATCGTGTCGTTCTTTAGATGATAGTAGTTTAGCTATAGGTAAAAAGTTTTGACCATAATAATTACGAAACAAAACAAATAAATAAATCGTCACTTGATAGTGGAAAGTGGAAACACGCACAAAACCAGAATAAACCAGTTTACTCTGTCCGCAGGTGCCACGTGCAGTCTGACGTCAGTCGCTTGATACCGTTAGAACATAAAGCACGCATTTCATTAAAAAATTATAATTATTAGATACGTAGTAGTTTCATTGTGAAATTTTGTATTTGTTGATTGTTGTTATTGTTTGTTATTATTGTTAAAATATTTGTTGAAGTGTTTAACTTCAAGTGTGTAAGTGTTGTAACTTTATATTGATAATTCAAAATGGCTCCAGTGTTAAAACATGGTCGAGGCAAGCCTTTGACTTCTCAAACTAAGGAAGTTTTGTACTGTTTGTACAAATATTTCGAAAATGAGTGTAATAACAACCCGAGCAGTATTATGACCCCCACTCAATTAGTTGCTAAATCAACAGGAATTTCAATAGCATCCGTCAGAAAGGTAGTATCAGAAAGCAAATGTCGTCCTTCAGATCAGGAAGTAACATTTAAATCTCCTAAAAAGAAACCGAATCGTAAACCTACAATAGTAATCGATAACTTTGATCAGCAAGTTATCAGAAGAACAATTCATGACTTCCACATCACAAATAAAGAAGTTCCCACTTTAAAAACTTTGCACTCAAAATTGAAAGAAGATATCGATTATAAAGGTTGTGTCAGCACGTTACGAAAACACGTCATGTCATTAGGTTTTAATTGGAAGCAAACAGAAGATAACCGGAAACTTCTTATGGAAAAACACGAAATTAGATACTTGCGAATTAATTATTTGATGAAAATTGCTGAATATCGTGAACAACGCCGACCAATTGTTTACACCGACGAAACATATATACATACATCACATACCCTCTCGAAATCTTGGTCAGATGGAAGCACTTCAGGTTTGAAGCAACATATATCGAAAGGCAACCGCTTAATCATTGTTCATGCCGGTGGTATCGATGGCTTTATACCAAATGCATTGCTTATGTTTAAAGCCGACCAAAAAAGTGGAGATTACCACAACAATATGAACTATGACAACTATTCAAGGTGGATTCAAACTCAATTAATACCCAACTTACAACCAAATAGTGTTGTTGTTGTTGACAACGCACCATATCATAACTCAATACAAAATCCTGCACCGAATAGTAATTCTAGAAAACAGCAAATGACAGACTGGCTGACATTTCGAAACATTGAGCATTCATCCACGTTGCTTAAGCCTCAATTATATGAACTGATTCTGCAAAACAAGGCGAGATTTATAGAGTACAAGATAGACGAAATATTACGACAGCACGGTCATACTGTGCTGCGTTTACCACCATACCATCCGGAGTTTAATCCTATAGAAAATATATGGGGGATAGTGAAAACATATGTCGCAAAAAAGAATGTCGCAATGAATATGAAGGTTATAATGTCATTAGCTGAAGAAAAAATGAACGCCATAACTGTAGAGGAATGGAGAAAAGTTTGTTTGCATGCTATTGAGGAGGAAAGCAAATATCAGGGTAGAGACGCAGCTTTAGACACAATATCAGAACGAATCATAATTAATTTAAATAATTCATCTGATGAAAGCGAGGATGGGGATGATTGTGATATGCCTGGGGTTGATGAATTATTAGAATAAAACATTTATGGCCGGAGAACACCTAATTCATACACGTCTTCACTGAAGTGAAAACCGGCATTCAATGCTTGTAATGTTTGGAACTGGCTTGTCTGCCTCATACAGTTCCATAGATTACAATGCGGTGGATACACATTTTCACGACCGTATTAGTACGTAGTGCGTATGCGTAGACGTGCACGCATTTGGTGTGCTCCAGCCACAAACGTATATTACCTTTAAAACAATAAAAACTAAAAATAAAATGTTGTTTTTTTTATTTGCTGACCATACACTACTACAAACGCAAAAATTTCTTCAAGCTAATTTACCTGTAACTAGTCTTAATGTTTTTTAATTAAGTATCATAAATGTGTATAGGATAGATAAAATAAAGAGATATAAAACATTCGCTAGTAGGTAAGATGTAAGATTCAATCTTGGTAAAGGAGCGACCGTGTCAACAAAATAAGCAGGCCGTTGGTCCGTTTGAAAACCTGTTATTGAAAAAAAATACATGTCATGGAAATGTTTTACCTTTAAATAAGGTTACCTTCATAAAATAATGATGCATTGTTAGAACTAGATTTACAATAAATATACTATTATATGCGATAAAATGTAAATATTTATCCAACATTATCTGTAAGTTCACAAATAAATAGGTCATTGTTACAAGAGAGAGTAAATAATAGCATCAGACGGGAAACTACCTTTCTTCGCGCGTGTTAAAATCTGCACAGATCCGATCAGCTCACATTCACCAAAAAAATGACGCAATATGTCGCTGCTAGCGTCTTAAGTAAGGGCCCTTAGCGAATAGTAGCCTCCACCTCCGACAGAGTGGAATGAAACATCATGAGGTTACATTAACTGCTCACCATTAATTATGCTATAACTATAGTTCTATTTTCTACAGTAACAATGTTCACATTCTTTCAGCTACATAGTAAATAATGGACTTCATAATCGGTGGCCTGGCCGGCGCTGGTGCTACCATATTCACAAATCCGATGGACGTCGTCAAAACTCGACTGCAGTTGCAAGGAGAGCTGCGTGCGCGCACGGAAACTACGACACGGTACAGAGGGATCTTGCACGCGTTGTATGTGATAGCGAGGAACGATGGAGCGCTGGCGCTTCAGAAGGGATTGGCTCCGGCCATGGTGCTTGGCTTTACTATGAATTCTGTTAGGTAAGGATTATGAGTCGTGGATAGAAAAAAAAACAAATATTTTTATTATAAATTAAATGTTCGGATACGGACAGCGTGGTTATTTTAGGAAGTGATTATAATTCTTGATGAACTGTATTTTTTTTTTTCAATATGAGATAAAAATACCACTGCTCTAAGCTCTTAGTATATCATCAAGGGTAAGCTTTCGGCAATAGTGTCTTGGGCAATAGTTAACCAAAACTCTATTTAATGGTGTCCTTGCACTACACGGCATGTGCACACCGATTCGCGATGTGTTCCAGTACAATCCAATTTGAAGAAAAAGCAAAAGAATATATTTATTATCATTATTTCCTAGGCTTGGAATGTACCACATAGCAGAAGTACAGGGTTGGACGAAGAATAAAAATAATGAAATCAGTATGGAAAAGGCTATTTTCTGGTCAGCCGCGAGTGGTGTACTGAGTGGAATCACGGGCAACCCAGCTTCAGTGGTTAAGACTAGAATACAGGCAGGTGCACACCCGAGTATAGCTGTGGGAAGACAGCATAGTTATAATGGTAGGTATTCGTCATTATCATCAAACTCAAAGAATAGGGAAATAAACGAAAGGAAACGAACCTTAGAAACACTCTCCCTTCTTTGCTAATCAAACTTCTCAAAACAATCGAAATCTTGAAGCACAGAGCAGTGCCGAAATAATATAAATATTCATCATCAAGTAGTAACATTGGTAAAGCAAGTTCGAACTTGCTGCCTTTTAGTACTTACTCATATTATTATGAGTAAGTACTAAAGAGAATTTTATTTTAATTTTCCAGGCATGTTTGACGGTATCGTCAAAATATATAAGACTGAGGGCATGAGAGGGTTCTTCGCGGGGGTATCGGCAACTTGCACGAGGTTGGCCATAGGTAGTGCTGCACAACTGACCACATTCTCCAAGTAAGAATCATTTCGAATTCATTACAATTAATTAGTACAGAAAATTATAGCTTCCTTGAAATATTTTGAACGAATATTTATAAAATGTTTTCAACTTCTAAACAAATCACGGTCTAGAAATACTATATAGTCAGTCAATCTTTTTTCTAAATTGTTTTCAAATGTTCTGGTAATTAAGAGAAACACGTCGCGCCTAACTGTGTTAAATGCTGTTCAAGGCTTTTAATTTATCACAGTCTTTCGACGTCACAAGCAAACAATAAGCCATTCCACACTGAATTGCTCTACTGAAATTATTTTTATCACTAGATAAGTATTTTATAAATACACGACATACTACACACTCGTGTAATTTTTTTTAAACAATAGAACATTGTTACATTTCTAATGAAAAAATAGATGCATTTAGACGGGCATTAAGTCTCCGCTAAACCTATCTAAATGATTGGATAAGGAAATAATCTTTCATTTGTGTTTAATGTCATTGCTTTTTGGAAAATTTCATGATTCTAGACTAACAGGAAATATCCTTTAGGTTTTAATTCACCTTATTGGCAAATGATTTAGATAGCCATTTGTGATTTATCAATCTAATACAGAACACTAACTAACAGATTACAAGATATTTCTTAGACCGGATCTCGTACAACACATCACACTTTCACTTACATTACTCCTTATCTAGAAAAAAATTACTACCTACTATAAAGTATAATCCACCTATGCAACCAAATTGACTTGAGAGGCGATATCTTTGCCTCCTCATATAATGACAGGTACTTTTTAATAGAGTTCAAAAGTAATTACAGAATGAGCAACTACTGCCATAAAAACAGTTTACGAATAGTCCACAATGGTTCATTCCACCCCGTCACCTACTAGAGCATATAATTACATTGAAGTAATATAAAAACGAATTTAAAAAAATTAAACACTTTATAAGTTAACTGAAAATAATGAAATTTACTCGTATTTACAAGAAATTTGCTTACATTTTTTTGAAGTCAGTGTTAGTACAGGTAAGATTTATACTAAAATTCTGACAAACATAGTCTTACTACACAAAAAAAAGAGAATCTGTGATGTCGACAAACACAAAATGAATTTGTTTGGCACCGACCTCAAAAAAATGCAAGTAAAATTTCGTTTAGGTACATACCTAAGTATTATTTTATTATTTCATATATACGTAAATAAGAAACTTTTTTAAAGTCTGTTGAAAAACTTGCACGAGCCTTCTTCACTGCAGTTGGATTTAAACAATGTAACGCTTATTTCCACTTCAGAGCAAAAGAAGCACTGGTGTCTCACGGCATTTGCCAAACGTCTCCACTTGGATTGGCCTTCAGCGCAAGCGCAGTTAGCGGTGTGGTGGTATGCCTGATCATTTGCCCGTTCGATGTCACCACCGTCCGCTTATACAACCAGGGTTGGTAGTTAACACGATATTATTTAAATACAAAGTTTGTTTCCAGATCAAAAGATTACCTTCGAGCTCGAGGTTACTTTGAGAACTCACCAATGGTACTTTCCTTCGTCGCGAGCATCGCGTGTGGTGTGATAGTGATCTGTGTTGAAAGTCCCCTGGATACTGTCAACACGCGACTCTATAACCAGGGTAACGTTGGTCTCAACTTACTTTGTGGGCTGGCCGCAATGTTTCTTCTTCAAGTTACGCATTTTGGAAGATTTTGTTACTTTCCATTCTTGTGTTCGTTTTTTAATTGTACAGCACATTGTTCTGGTATTAATAAAGGGTTACCCACATATTTAACTAATGCAAATGCAAAAAAACATGTTTATCCGTTTACTATTTTGAAGCCCTTTGTAGTGCTTGTAAATTGACGAAGTTATTTGTTTACGCACTACTTCAGACACAAACTCAAACTCAAATTTATTTATTTCTTAAAACTTAAATAATGATTATTCGAAAACGTCTAATTAATACATATTATAAGAATAGTAAAATTATAATTTTTAAAAATAAAATTTAATGTGCAAATTCAAACAAGAGTTGTTCTCTCTGAAGTACTTTAAAAAAAACATTAAAACTGACACCTTTGTAAGCATCAGTTTAATTACAATTTTAATTAATTTCCTAGTAAGGCAGATGAACAGACCTTTTTCTATAAAAGCGCTTTAGAATTAATTTATAAAGGAGATAAACGGGTTCACTTTGATGTCGTCATTACTTTTTTCTGTATCTAACAGTAGTAGCTTCTACTAACTTGTCAAACCATTACTATTTATCTACCTACTTATATAAATCTAAGTATACCATTTTGTTTCCAGGGTCAGCACAGCAAGGCAAGGTCCTGTATACAGGAATCCTGGACTGTCTTACTAAAATATACAAAACAGAAGGTGTACACGGACTGTACAAAGGTATAGGGCCACTATACCTTAGAATAGCACCCCATACAACTCTCTCGCTCGTCATTTGGGATATGCTCAACAACCTACTTATAAGTAATAAAAACAGTTAGAAGAAAAATAAGTTTTTTTTATTACAATTCGCAAATAATTAGGACATCATTCAATAGCATTGAAAGCACTGGGTGGTGAAAAGTGGATCTCCCATTGAAGATCCAAAGAGCTGCCTTGAGAGTCAGTACTAGAATCATCGCAAGAACAAGTGGAAGATTTTTCAACTTCTTTCCCAGTACAGATACATTCCGGGTTATTGGGATCGTATGGCAAAAGACCGATAGCTTGCTTGTACGCTTTCAGACATGTTTTCTCACAGACTTCTGGATGATAAGGATCCGACCAAATTTCATCAACAGCTTTCTTAACCAAACTCTGTCGCTTCCTCAATCGTTTTTGGATCCTTTCATTATTATCTTCAGCCATAATCTTATAAATTAGAGGTTCACATGGTTCTATATTAACTTCACTGTTTCCAGACGAGACCTGCATCTCGATATGATACGTACCGTTCATTTTGCAGACAATAAGCTTCGGTTTATCTACCAAGTTCTTTTTAACTTTCTTAGCAATCTTTACTTTTTGTACTGGCAATGTTGACTGTTTGGCCTTGTTTAACTTTTTTAAAAGACGCTTAGAAATAGCACCGGGCTTCCAACCCTGAGCTACCTGTAATCACAAAATAGTATGTAGTATATTTTCAGTGTAGGTTGGAAAAGAAAAATTAAAAAACCACAAAATAATAAACAAACAAGCTTACTTTGAATGACACATACGGGTATTTCGATGGCAGACCAAGATATCCTACAAAATGATTAATAAAATTATAGACCTACGTAAATATATAGCAAGGCCTCAATAACTACAGGCTCGCAATAGATGCCTATACAAAGTTTCCTTCGATTTGCAACACCCACTGACTAGGTACCACAGCCACAACTCTGAAGAGCGCTGGTAGGCAGTTGGTAGGAGTTTAAAAACTGGGGGTAGTTGCCATTTGGTCTACGGAACATGACGTCATAGCTCTTTTTCATTTTGTACTATAGAACGTGTAATACCTTTATTTCCCAAAATTGTTCTATGGAACAAGCAAAAAAAATATTTGACAGAAAAGTTTTATTATCAATGCAATATAATGTCATGGAAGATTTTGGGAAATGTGATTCCCCATTTGTTCAATGGTGGTGGACTCAGGTGGGAGAGTTAGTTCGTTTTATGGAACAAATGACGTTATGTTCTATAGAACAATATGGGAACTACAAGAAAACTGCTCTAAAATAATTACAATCGGAAAAGAAATATTATAATTATTTGTTAGAAGTTTTAGATTTATCATGCATCATTTAGTTTAAAATTAATAGGTATTCCACTGCTGAAAAGTGTATAAAGAGACAGAGTGTATCGAAATTCGCGTTCTAATTTGATTTAGGCTACTTAAGTTAAAAAATAACAGAAACAATTATACATATCAACCCATATGATGGCCCACTGCTGGGCACGGGTCTCCCCAGTAGAACCTACTAGTATGTAGATCCTGGGGGTAATTGCCATAATCACCACGCTTGGCGAGCGGGTTGGTGATCGCAGTAAGGCTTTAAGTACGCAGAGGACGCTGCTGCCCGTCCTCCGGTGTGACATCCCTTAGTCGCCTTGACGACACCCACGGGAAGAGATGGGGTGGTACTATTCTTAAGCCGGCACCACACGGCCAATCCAAATTTCCAATTGGAAACAATTATATTACTAACTTATTAAAAATATTAAGGGCATCAATAATTTATTCTTTAAAAATATACATAACGTTACAAAATTTAACTTAGCACAACCAAATAAACTGCACTTAACACTTCACCTGTCTTAAGAAGCTCTCGGCAACGTATCTACCTAGAAAATGGCGCAGGATAGCCCGCGGTCCTAGATTAGTACGTTACGATACTTTTTTTCATATTCAGTTCTGTTGTCTGCCTTTGGTACATAGCCATGTTTTTTAGCAATAGCTACTCGTCTATTGTATAATTCTTTCTTCATCGCTTCAGTGCCGATAAATGAATGGAAACATGGCACATGGAATGAGCTGACACTGCGACCCTGTTCTGTCAAGTTAACTAGCCTTTTTTCAGATCTTTTCTTTTTATTAAACTTATTCAATCTAAAATATATCTTATTTCCTTGTCCATCCGTAGCTATTACCCCTTTACTTGACGGTGTCGCATGTTTGCATCTCACTTTATCTCCATCGTAAAAGTCTGTGTAACGTACTTTTGAAGGTTTATAGTGTGCTTCGTTCTTACGTTTTTTTTTCGGAGGACCCGTTGGCTTTGGAAACTGTATGTCTTCTCCTTGCGCTACTAATTTGTTTAGAGTCTCTAACAATAGTTTTCTGTCGTGCCCGTGACCCAATATTCCCAACTTAGATAACTGTTGAGGAGTTGCATCTTCGAAACAACTCCATGCGGTGTCCGATTTCTTGTTGGCTAACGGCTTTTTTTCTTCGTGTTTCGTTGCTGTCTTTGCTGCCTTGCTAGTTTTTCCTTTTTTACCCGGTGTAGTACGTTGTTTTTTACTGTCTCTGGTCTGGTAAGATCGCCATTTACCATTAGCATCCACGTAACCGTCAATCCCAACTACGTACCATTTGCCATCTGTGCCTTGAAATTTACCAATCTCAGCCTCAACCTTGTCTCCGTCGGGTCCAATAAATGTATTGGGGCACCATTTGCCATCTGGCGCGACAAAACCATCTACATTTATTTCCAGCCATTTGCCATCTGGGCCCCAGAATCCACCTAAATCACTACATTGTTCACTTCCATCGAGACCTTTAAAGAATCTTGGTACTGGATTACCGTATCTATCTGCTAATTTTACTCTGTAATCCAGGTACGTATATTGAGATGAACTATCTGAGTAGTTTACTTTCTTGGACTTGTAAGCTGGATCATAAGTAGCAGCAGGAGGTGTGAATTCAACAATCCATTCATCGGAGTCTGTATCGGAACCTGAGAGTTGAGAGTCTTCAGAGCAAGAACAAGAATGATCCAAATCGGTTTTGTCAGGACCAGGTTCGTCTGGATAACAAGGACAGTCGGGATCTTCTGCACCGGGGAGAATACCCAGTGCTTGCTGGTAAGTCTTAACGCAAATCTCTTGACACATATCTCTAAAAGCACTCTGAATGAATTCCCGTTGACATCTCTCGAGCCTTCGTTGTGCCCGTTCTTTCTTCAGGCGTCGTAACCGGTTTTCTTCCTCAGTTCTACCTATTGTATATGTGACTGGTGGCTTTTCTTCATACGGAGCCTGATTGATAGCTCTCGATTTAGCGTATGTCTTCATAGTTTCCATTTCTACTGTGTATTCGCCATCTTTTTTATGAACTATAAGTAATGGCCGTTTTGCATTCTTCTTCGATTTGCCTAAATCCTTCCTTCTCTTTTTCTTAGTAAACGCTTCACCTGGATGTCTTGCCATTCTTAGCATTCTTAATACATGCTTATTTACTGCACCGGGTTTCCACATTGGACGGAACTATGAAGAAAAAAAATAGGGAAAAATAAAAAAGGAAGAAAAGGTCTTTAAAATCTTATTTCATTTCGTTGCGTACCTTCAAGCCTGGTATATTATCAGCAGTCCAAAGCCAACCCATGTTCTTAGGTACTGCTCCCAAGGTTCCAGTACAAGGTGCTGCACAATAGTCGTGTCCAATACGCGGTGCTGTGGAACAATTTATTATGCCATAAAATAATTTAATAGAGGTAAGTTAAATTGGGCTGGAATTTAAAGAATAAAAAAAAACTCATATAATACATACGTATACCTGTGTAACCGTAGTTGAACTTAAATTTGTCGTTCTTGCTTTTCTTCTTGCCTTTTTTTGTTTCTTTGTCGGAGTCAATGCTCTTCTCAGCTATACTTTTAGCCTTAGTAACTTTCTTAGTATCGCTAGTTATACTAGGCTTTGTTTTGGGTTTTTCCAAATTGTGATAAATAGGACATGGAAATGGTTCATGTTCAGTTTCTTTTCCGATGTCTTCTCCTATTATTTCGTAGCCTCCACAAACTTTGCAATATCTAGTTTTCTTTGTGAAACCAAAATCGCACCAACATTCGCAAAAACAAGGGTTCTTATCCCCAATTTTCATCTTTGCTACCATACCTCCGATCACCTGCTCCACTTTTTCCAAGGTCGGTTCTGATTTTTCACAACACTCTCTTTTTAAGTTAGTCAAGTCTAATAAAATTCTATCGTCAGGGGGAGGTGGCAGTTGTCTAAATGTTCTAGAGTCACAATCAATTTTTTTACATTTGTGAAATGTAGTCATATCTGTTAATTCCTTGGGTAAATCTATTGAACAAATACTCGGCGTGCCATCATCGCTTCTAACACAGTCTTTGTCGCATTTTCTAAACATAATGGTATCAGTTTCATGCTGGTTTTCAGACTGTTTTGAGTCGTTTGACCTGGACTTGGAGGTGCTCTTCTGTGAGCTTTTAGCAGAGGATGAAGCAGCGTGTTCATTTTCTACAGTAAAGTAATTTACACAATATATTTGGTTGCCGAAAGGGCCGTTATTGTCACCAAAAATATAATTTAAGATATTTAATTGATCTTGGTCCATGGATGAACACGATTTAGACTTTGTTAAGTCAACTTCTTTAATCTTGTCTATATCTATATCACTTTTACATAAACTTATTTTACTTTTGTTAACTTTTTTGTCATTAGACAATTCTTCAACATTATCATTAACGTTCTTCGACTCCGATTTTTTTACAGCAGTATCTATTTTGATATGATTATCAGGTTCTTTTGAAATCTTAGTTTTATTAGATCGTATGGTATTTTTCCTTTTTTTGTCGTAAATGGTTTTGATTATACCGGTCTCGGTAAGACTAATAAGATTATCTTGGACTGTTCTTTTGATCATTTCAGTCTCAGCACATCTAAAAGGTTGATCTTGGAAAGTACTTAAGATTGTTGATGGGCTAGAATTAAAACCAGTGTACATAAAAGTGTCTGGTTTTTCTTCTGACAATGATCTAAACCGTGTTGTGATTTTATCCGACAAATATCGCAATTTTATACTAAGCTTTATAACCGCTATTCGCCTGGACGTAACCTCATCAAAGACATTGTATTCGGCCGTCGTAGACACGGGTAGCAACCTCTTGGCAGTCCTGATCTTACTCAAATAGTCTATGTATTTTTGATTCCAAGGAATTATGGTCGAAGCTACTTTATATTTTCGCCAAATTGTACTCCATAGTGAAAGTTCTATTGGATACTGCTTCATGTACGAGATCAGGTTGTCTATATTAGTGGTGGACAAGACTGACTGACCTGATTGTACCTTATATTCTGGCTTATTTATTAGAGGATTCCGTCTTACCTTAGATTTCCTTCCAGAACCCTTTTTAGTTATTATTAACTTCTGAATTTCTTTCGGATCTTTTAAAGTAATGGAAAAAACATCAGCAAAGTGACTTTTAATTATAAAATCTTTACACTTTACGAAACTTTTTAGTTCTGACACTATTAGTTCAAACAAGAACATTGAACCCGAATCAGCCATTTTTCTTACATTACACTTAAGTTACGATATATTTGATAAATATTTTAACAGTTATACATAAACTAAGACTTTAATTAAACATATTATTTTTAAAATTACAAAATATACTTGAAATTTGTCTTAAGGCCGAAAACGATGTGTCATTTAAATTTGAAATTTGATTTATTTTTTTTCTGAATCGCCATGGCGGTGAGATATGTGTGGAATAGAGGTACAACAAAAAAGTTTTTTTTTATAAAAAAAAGGTTGTATAATTGTCGTCATGGCATATTATTACTCAATAAATTAGATTGAGATTGTTACTTGACCAGTCAACATGAGGAACGACAAGAAGACAGCGAGTTGTGTACCTGACTGTTAATACAGAACTGAATAAATACAGAAATATACAATATTCCAACAAACAAAGCAATAGATATTTAAATTGCGTAATAAAATCAAATAGCTTTTGATTGACTCAATATTTTTCCCAACCCTTCAATGTGATCTATAGACGTTCAGTATTTTATTGTACTATGCCAAGTATTGTGCAATATATTATGGTAAACATTACTCGTCTAAGGGCCCATAAGTGTTGGGGGAAGATATAGTCTTAGAGGAGAGCGCCAAATATGCAAGCACTTTATAAAGGTTGATTTTTTAAGCTATTGTATATCTTACATCGCGGGCTTTGAGGTCGGCCGAGCG
This sequence comes from Herminia tarsipennalis, assembly GCA_945859575.2. Classification (NCBI taxonomy): domain Eukaryota; kingdom Metazoa; phylum Arthropoda; class Insecta; order Lepidoptera; family Erebidae; genus Herminia; species Herminia tarsipennalis. The sequence continues at coordinate 18,763,681 of OX243840.2, forward strand.
TTCGCTTAACGTACTCGTATATGTTTATGGTACGACTGTACGAAGCTCGCACGGATCGAGACGAGCTGCTCCGAAATCGGACAAATACGTAATTGAATGAATCATTTTTTTGGTGTGTAATTACACTATTTATACCTAATTATTTATTCTATCTATTTTCGTTTTTAAAGCAGAAAAACTTAAAGAGCTAAAAAGAAAAAGACATTGTGAATGTCAAAGGGCGGGAATGTCATATTATCAGTGTCAGAAAGATTTGACTAAAAATGAAAAAAAAAATATTGCTTAACTTGATAAAAATGCCATGCAATAGCTTTACCGCGGCAGTCCCCGAGTGCCACACATTTCTTTTATTTTATGTTGCATTAGTGAAGTAAAGAAATACCCTCACGTTTATGAATTAGAAGTAGGTATGGCAACAAAGATATTAGATGTGTTCTGAGTATAGCAACGTCGCTTTCTTCATTACCCACAAGTGACAGACGCACTCACTACGCACGCGTTTCATAAAGTAGGGGAGACGTGGAACATCGTATGTCACCCATCTGATAACCAGATGAGACATTTTTTTTATCAAATTTGAGTGATTTATAAACACGACAATGATAGCTATCGCTTTAATCGAAAAAAAATTACATAAAATTTGATTAAATTGGCCTAATCAATACAATTTGATACAAAAATTGTCTCATCTGTTTTTAAACTTTTTGCGATTTTTATACATATATACTAATATTATAAAGCTGAAGAGTTTGTTTGTTTTTTGTTTGTTTGAACGCGGTAATCTCAGGAACTACTGATCCGAATTGAAAAATAATTTCACTGTTAGATAGCCCATTTATAGAGGAAGGCTATAGGCATAACATCACGCTAGAAACGGGGAAAGTTGCGCGGGACAGCTAGTGTTAGATATAGATTTATCGGGACTTGATCCCATGATTTTTAAAGGAACGAACCTTTTATTTACCCGACAAGCGATTACCAATTTCTCCGATCGGGGTCACAGGTCGGCTGATGGCAGCTTAGCGATCTCCGTGATGCGCAGGGTTTTTCAACTACCCTCGCCTGATCTTGATAATTGTAATGTCGGTATTTCTATACACTATAACGCAGAGGCGAAGGGTTACATTTTTTCTGAGGTAACCCGATACAAAAATATATCTTGTTGGACATGGTTCTTTGTACCTATAATACTAAGTAAGTACAATCCAAAGGAAAACCGAAAATAATGGTGCTATAAGGACCCTGCGCCACTGCTACAACGTCTTTACACTGAAGCGCGGAGTCGTTACGGCGACGATTGCATTTGATGACAGGGTTCCAAGATCCGGTATCCATCTTCTCGGTTAAAATTGTTGTACTTCTTGATTTCAACAGCCTCGCCCACTATCCTGGAATAATAGTGGCAATCGGTGGAAAGTATCTATGGCTTATGCGATTCTAGCCAGTGATTTGGAGAAATACTTGTATTGAAGAATTACTTAAGACTGCATATCTCTCCGAGGTTTCGAAGCTTCCACACTTTCCAATGATCGCCGCTATTATTCCAGGATAGTGAGCGAGGTGTTTGAGATCAAGAATTTCAGCTCCGCGCCTCGCTGAGACATCACTAAGCTACCATCAGTCAACCGGTGACCACGATGGGCGCAATTCGATCGAAATAAAAGGTTCGTGACTCGAAATAATTCACGAGATCAAGTTCCGATATACATATAGGTATATCCGATATATATAGTTTGTCTCATCTGGTTATCAAATGGTTGAAAGTAGTGTAGTAGTTCAAAATACAAAATACAGTCTGTTTTTGTTTTCGCGCCAACTTGTTTTAATTTGGTATCTTAATGAATTAGCCAGTTTTTTTAATTAAACTTCAATGTTAGTTGAGACTGTTCATCATTAAATACATAGTCATGCTTATTTCGAATAAAAAAATGATTTTATTTATTATTTATTTATTTATCCACAAAATCGACTACGGGTAATCATGTTCAACTGACAAAACAGGTAAAAAGAACAAGGTTATTCTTAAAAAGGTTAAAATAAAAGTTCTTTAGGAAAAGAGACCGGTGCAATCTTGTGGGCTTAGAGCTCACTCTGCTTGCAAACTATCATTGTCAACATCATGATCTCGATTGCCCTCACGTGCATACAATGGTATCATACAAATCCATTTTTGAAATATTATGTTAACTATTAGAGGGTAGTACTTAAGATGATTATACTGATCTCAATTAATAGTTCTTTAATGCACAAATCAGAGTTATAATAAAGCTGTGATTTATACCTAATCTGAGTTGAATTCCAAAAATATATTTACAGCCTAAAAGACAACTGATTGAAATTTAAACACTGCTAACTGACTGTAAATATTTAGTTCTAGTATTAACACAATGGGTCTTAACCCCAAGTCACTATTTTAAAGTTTGGGCTTCCACTGCAAAGTCACTTTGTTCTAGTATTAGTATTTTGAACTTTAGGAGGTTAATTGATTTTTGTGATTTTAAATTTACTAATTACAGAGTGAAAAAATGAATAAGATTATTTAGTCAGATCTTAAACTTAGTCAGGCACTTGCAAAAGTATTTCGCAAAAAAACAATATTATTTTTTTATTAAAGACAATATATATTTTTTATTTTACTTAGTTTTATATTATTTATGCATGCTCAATAAGTGGACTGTAATGTTCTTTGAGTAATAAAGACCTTTAACCTAAAAAAAATGAAAAAATATACCTAGTCTAGCCATAAATATTGTTACGAAGAAAAAATATTTTTTTTTATTGCAAATAATATTTATTACTTTTACAGTGTGTTAGTTTAATACATAAATAAAAAACAATTCAAAATATAAAAAGCTTATTCGAAGTGGTCTCCATTGGCTGCAACACAGTCCTTTAAACGTTGAGGCCAGTTATCAATAGAAGCACGCACTCTTTCCATGGGAAAATTCTTCACTGCCAATCGTATGGATTGTTTTAGGGACTCCAAATTATCATGGCGTTTAGAGCAAGCCATACTCTCTAAAACTGACCATAAATCATAATCCAGCGGATTAAGATCGGGACTAGACGACGGCCAGTCTTCAGCTCTGATGAAGTCCGAAACGTTCACTTCCAACCAAGACTGCGTGGACCGAGCTTTATGACCCGGCGCTGAGTCTTGTTGGAAGGACCATACTTGGTTATTGAACATGGTGTTGTTAAGGGGTTTAACTACCTTCTCAAGAATGGTAACTTGATACACTTGTGCCGATGTTTTGATACCTTTTTCACAAAAATATGGCTCAGTCACTCCTTCATAGCTAACACCCCACCAAACCATCACTGAAGTCGGATAATGCCCACGTTGCACTCTGTCGACTAATTGGGAAGCTTCCTTAGAGCTTTGAGCATAAATACGGTCATTTTGTTTGTTAAAATGTTGCTCAACTGTAAAGATTTTCTCATCCGTAAACAAAATTTTTCTGTGACCTCCCTTTGCGTACCGCTTCAGTAGTTGCTTCGATTTTACCACCCTATTCTTTTTTAAATTATCAGTTAAAAAATGACCAGTGCGTCTCTTATAGGCTGCAAGTCCTAAGTCATCTTTTAAAATGCGTGACATGGTTCTGGGTGCTATCTTCATCTCCCGAGATAAAATCTTTTGCTTTCGGACAGGATTTCTTCGAATTCTTTCCCTTACTGCTTTGACCACTATTTTCGTACGAACACTACGTGGACGGCCAGATCTTTTTCTGTCACAAACAGAGAAGGTCTCATTGTACCTATTAATAGCCCGGTACACAAACATTTGACTAATACCAAGCGTATGGAGAGTTTTAAAAATTACATTCGGCTCCATACCAACTTTGTGTAATGCAATCACAGCGATTCGGTTTTCTTTATCACCCCACTCCATTTTAATATAGCAAAATATTGTACAATGTATTGGCGCCAAAATTAGAAAATACAATGAACAATCGTATAAAAATGACAGATTCCAAATTCAAATGTAATATCTTTCTTATTTTTAATTGTAACAGTATTTATGGCCAGACTAGGTATAGGTATACGGTTATGTTTGTGTACTATAGAAGAAGTATTAGACAAGTTTACAGTGTGCCTCAAATACCTACCCAAAATTTATCATCAGCTTTCAGACTAGTTAAATGTAATAACTACCCTATAGGCACTTGGTAATGAAGCCGAACATTTCTAGTAGTAGCTTCGGGTCCCGCTTACTTGTGTAGTATCCCTAAGTGACAGTGACAGTATGAGGATCACGAATAAATTGAATTGAATCGCCTTTTGTAAATCATAAGAGACAATAATCCTCCCCACAATGGTACACCTAGGTATTCAAAATTAAGGAGATCAGATATTGGTATATCTTCGTTCCTTTGTTATTATTTTGAGGTTAAATATAGATATAAAATAAGCTAACGTTTAAAAATAAAAATACATGCATATTATTTCCCATTGGTTCATTCACAAAAGTAGGTTAAAAAAAAAAACATTTTTAATTATTTTAACAATTTTGTCAATTTACTATTTTACTAAATTATAATCTTTAATATATTAAACGATAATGCAGTCGTCGTAATATATAAATATGGGTACAATCAATCAATATTATTTACATTTCATAATCCATGTTAAGAACGTGGCTTTTCCTTTGAGTGTCAATTTACCGATACTGATACATAGCCTTTTTCGTATTAGAAGCTCGGTTAGTTTTAGGCAGTGGCTTAAGTTCCTGAAAATCATCATACATTTGAATTTCTCCCATTATTTCTCTATATTTTGCTAATTTTTCACGCTCTACTTCACTTAATTGCCTAGACATTTTAGGTCGCGACAACCGATTTCTCTGGTAATCAAGTAATACGCTCATTACAATCGGATTATGTCCTTTCTTACTTCCACCTCCTTTACCTTTACAGGGTGGTAGTTTTACATTTTTTTCCTCTGACTTTTTCTTTGGTTTTTTTTCTACTGGTGGGCTGGTAGTGGGGGAAGCTGCTTTAGCTTTACCGTCACCTTTTGCACCGGTCTCTGTATTAACTTTAGCTTCGGTTGTTTGCTTTGGTGGAACTCGAGCTGGCTTCTTTTTATACCACACCCACTTAAGATCTTTGTCTATCCATCCATCGACACCTATTTTTAAGGTTTCTCCAGTACTATCAGTAAAGAAACCATCGTCTGCCGAATAAAACATTCCATCAGGGCCCGTAAAACTCATTGGGACCCACCGCTCGTCGGGACCAATATATCCGTCTTTATTAATCTCTAGCCATACATGTCCCGGGCCCCAGAAACCACCTAGGTCACTACATTCCATTTTACCCTCATGTGACTTAAAATACCTTGGGATTGGATTGCCACTCTTGTCTAAAATTTTAACTTTGTAATCTAAGTAGGTATATTGAGATTCATTGTCCACTAAAGTTGGGGCGTGTTTCGCTTTCGCATCATACAATGCCGCTGGCGGCGAAAACTCAATGACCCACTCATCATGATCAGTATCGCTACTCGAAATGGTCTCTGCATCCGAACAAGAACATGAATCCATTGGTGGGCTTAGACTCTCAGTCTTGGTGAAACAGGGACACTCTGGATCGTTAGGATTTGGAAGAGGCAGCAGGCCTATCGCTTGGTTATATGCCTTCACACAAATTTCTTGACATCTATCCCTGAACGTAGATTGCAATAATTTACTTTTTCTTCTAGCCTCTCTGCGAGCTTTTTTATCGCGTTGTTTTTGAATCTTCATCTTTTCCTCTGCGGTCTTTCCAATAGTGTATACTAAAGGTGGTTTTTCTTCGTAAGGGTATTGAAATATAAGACGTTCTTTTGAATATTTCTTAAATACCTCCATCTCAACCGTGTATTCGCCGTCTTGTTTGCTAACTCTCAGCGTTGGTCTAATTTCAACTTTCTTTTTGCGCTGCAGCATAGCGCGCTTCTTTTTCGCCAGTATATCCATTCCTCCTCTCAAAGCTCTATATTTTCTCACCAATAATTTGTGCGCAGCTCCCGGTCGCCATTTCGGACGAAACTAAAATAAAAATTGTTTCAATTACCTTATTATATTATTGCCAACAAAACAAAAGCCTAATGGTTAAGGTATTGGACTCGCAATCGTATGGTCGCGGATTCGAATCCTACCCATTAAACCACCGACGTAAACCCACTCGTAACACAAGCTATTTGGCTAAGCTGAAGGGATTAACCGGATTGGTAGTAATGTAGAACATTGCTAGTTATCTTCTTTCTAAAAAACAAAACAAAAAAAAACATAATAGGTGAATATTTTATTGCCTTCTATATTATGTACAAATAATATAAATTAATAGATGGTAAGAAAAATGTAGAGTAGGTAGGTAGTACCTACATATGCGTATTTTCGATCTTACACAGTCCAGAGGTTATACATAATTATTATGTGGTAGTGGATTTCACCCAATCATCATTTGCGTAGGTAGTTCAACGTCGATGCCAGTCTAAATACTTCTGGAAACCTGCAAAAACTAAGTTAGTACATATACTCTTAACAATTTATGTAATATTAACCAATTTATAAACTTACTAGTCCAAATTACTTACCTACAAACATCAAAAATAAATAAACTTACTATACGCTAAAAATATGAACACTGTCGGAATGTCAACCGATTCGATTAATTTTTAACTACATTTATTTAAATGAAAGATACCAATTTATCAAAATAGATACTATTACTTGTAGAGATCAAAAATGTTCCGATTTTGGTATTCCTCGGGCCAGTATTCTAGAACCGACTTTATTCTTTAATTACATAAATGACCTTTGGAATATTAAATTGGTCATGGCAAGATAAGTAGTAAGTAATATCTTAAGCTGATGACACAGCTATTATACATATTTACAGCTAAAACAAAGAAAGACTTATTTGAAAACGCCCGGCAAGGTTTTAATAATAACACTAACATTATAAAAGCGAAAGTTTGTGAGTGTGTATGTTTGTTACTTCTTCACGTCTAAACGGCTAAAGCTATTTTAATAAAATTTGGTATGGAGTTAGCTGACACCCTGGATTAACACATAGGCTCATAAACCGCGGATAACACCGCGGGGCACAGCTAGTTATAAATAATTGGGTATTTGACTACTTGGTATCGGACAAACCAAGCGAACCATAGCGGAAAGGGTTAAGGAACATATCGCGGCTGTGAAAAACCGACAGACAAACAAGTCAGCAATAGCGGAACACTTGCTGGATGCGGGAACCAATCACTGGATTGAACTACACAAACCACAGGTCCTCTCCACCGACCGTCACTATTACTCCAGGATGGCGAGGGAAGCGGTTGAAATCAAAAAACATGTCAATTTCAACCGAGAAGACGGATACCGTTTGTCAACATCGTGGAATCCCGTGATCGGCAAGTGTATACACCGCCGAACAAACATTACACGCCAGTGTGCAGATGTCCTTAGTGTTGTGTGTCGAAGTACCGACGGTTCCGTAATAGTGAGTGATAAAAATCAAGCGAGGGTAGTTTCCGAAACCCGCGCTTCACGGAGGCGACGCTGAGCTCAACTAGTCTTCCCGTGACCACGGCCGTTGCAATACGGTCGAAACGTCGGGCAATAAACAAGGTATTTTACCTTAAATTATTCACGCGATTAAGACCCGTAATATATATATTTTAATAATGTGTACAAATCGCGAAAGTTTATCAACATTTATAGCAAACCGATACGGGCCGGAGTTTGTCAACAAAATTAAACATCTAGAATTCCTTCGTATAAAACGTGTGCGGTTAGAAACATCATTAACCTTTTTAATAAAGTGTCGTGCGTCGGACGTAGTACCTACGGGAGTGCGTATTAAACCGCGTAATGACATTCCACACTCCGAAGGAATTTTAAGAAACGCGAGTGTTCGTCTCTTAAAACAATTAATACGGAACTGTCGGTATGACTTAAATAGTGTGCAGTGCGAACTATACTACCTACATTTGGAATGCAGTGCAGTGTTATCAGTGAGTGATTTCGATCGGTGTGACAGCGTAACGTACGAACAAGCTCGTCGTATCTATTATTTGAGTACCTACTATACGACATGACGCGAAATTCAAAAAGTTGCTTTGTAAACGTGAGAGGAGAATTGCTCAAAAATCACCACCTACCCACATTGAAACGGTAATAAATTTATCATCTACCGAAATTGATGGCACTGCACAGAACATACTAGCTAAGGGGTTGAATTATGCAGTAACACCTAAACGGATTCCGTATGAAAATGTTATCAGTGGGGTCGAAGAAGCGATAATGTGTAACAAGGTACCGTCTGCGGACGCGGAAACGCTTAGACAGGATGTCGCCGTTATCCTTCGAAAATCGAAGCTGCCTAAACCGAATATTACTACAGAAGAGCGTCTAGCGTTGAAAGAGCTACGTGATAACACGAATATTTTAGTGCTAAAGGCCGATAAGGGAAACGCCACTGTAGTGATGAATTCGAGTGACTATGATGACAAAATACGGAGTCTTTTAAGTGACACTTCTATATACAAGTCAGTGTCATACAACCCTACAGCCAGAGTCACGAAACGTATACGAGCACTGATTAGGGACCATGAAGATCTGTTCGCGAATGATGTCTATGACCGACTCTTTCGACCCAAGAGCGTACAGCCGCCCAAGTTATATCGGTTGCCAAAGGTTCATAAAGGTAACGTCCCACTACGCCCAATCGTAAGCCAAATTAACTCGCCTACTTACGATCTAGCGAAATACCTTTCTTCAATACTGCAACCTTTAGTGGGTAAAACGACATCGTTCGTAAAGGATTCTCGCCATTTCGTGGACATCATCAAGAGCATGAAAGTGGAACCAGACGAGGTGATGGTGAGTTTTGATGTGGAGTCACTATTCACCAACGTTCCCATTCAGGACTGCCTTGAGGTCATCGAGAGAAAGCTGAGAGCAAACGATCTGTCCAATGAGTACATTGTTTTACTTAAAAACTGTCTGGAAGGCAACTTCTTCATCTACCAGGGACAACACTACCTCCAGATCGACGGAGTGGCCATGGGCAGCCCAGTGGCGCCGGTGATGGCCAACATCTGGATGGAACATTTTGAGGAAACAATTGAGCTACAATTGTCCCAGGTCAAACTGTGGAAGAGGTACGTCGATGACGTGTTCTGCATTATGAAGGGCGGTAGGCAGGAAGTAGAACAATTTGCTAAAGACTTGAACTCCATACACCCTAAGATCAGGTTCACTTTTGAAATGGAGATAAACAGATCGCTAGCTTTTCTCGATGTTAAAATAATGGTTAGAGACAATGGTACCCTAGCACACACTGTGTACAGAAAACCGACCCACACAGACAGATACTTACATGCTGACTCGCATCACCATCCAAGACATCTGCAATCCGTGGTATCATCGCTGACAAATAGAGCATATGACATTTGTGACCCTGAACATTTAGAAAGTGAGCTCACACATGTTCAGGAGGTACTAAAGCGAAACGGATACAGAGGAAGCACACGACGTACGAAGAGGAGAGACTCCCGACCGGGGGTTGACAGGGCTCCAGCTTTTCTACCGTATGTGAAAGGAGTGACGGACAAAGTTGGAACAGTACTGCAGAAATACTCCATTAAGACTGTATATAGTCCGCACTCCAAGGTAGCTAAGCACCTACGTACTCCTAAGGATGTAATTCCTCTACAGACACCTGGCGTCTACAAAGTGGATTGCAGCTGTGGCAGTTCCTACATCGGACAAACCAAGCGAACCATAGCGGAAAGGGTTAAGGAACATATCGCGGCTGTGAAAAACCGACAGACAAACAAGTCAGCAATAGCGGAACACTTGCTGGATGCGGGAACCAATCACTGGATTGAACTACACAAACCACAGGTCCTCTCCACCGACCGTCACTATTACTCCAGGATGGCGAGGGAAGCGGTTGAAATCAAAAAACATGTCAATTTCAACCGAGAAGACGGATACCGTTTGTCAACATCGTGGAATCCCGTGATCGGCAAGTGTATACACCGCCGAACAAACATTACACGCCAGTGTGCAGATGTCCTTAGTGTTGTGTGTCGAAGTACCGACGGTTCCGTAATAGTGAGTGATAAAAATCAAGCGAGGGTAGTTTCCGAAACCCGCGCTTCACGGAGGCGACGCTGAGCTCAACTAGTCTTCCCGTGACCACGGCCGTTGCAATACGGTCGAAACGTCGGGCAATAAACAAGGTATTTTACCTTAAATTATTCACGCGATTAAGACCCGTAATATATATATTTTAATAATTTGACTACTATCAAAATAAAATATTTTAAAATAACCAGGTAAAAATATGTCATAAAGTGTTCTAAAAAATATGTTCATTTATTAATTTAATGTGTTACTTAATTTATAATCATAAAGAGAAACACTGAAAGTAAATAATTTGGCCATAGAAAACAAGACGTCATATGCTAGCATTCCATACAAATTTGTTCAAAGCGACTCGTTTTTGACGTTTCTTAAAAAGAGGCAGATTTGACTTTAGTCAAATACCCTATTGGCTTAGTCAACATCATCATCATCATCATCAGCCTATCGCAGTCCACTGCTGGACATAGGACTCTCCAATTGCACGCCACTTTGTTCTGTCTTCAGCTTTATAATACTCGTAAACACTATTATAATAAACCTTCAGAAAATACGTCTAACTATCCTATACTTAGCACTAGTAAAATAAAATATCTGGGTATTATTATCGATAACACACTGTCATTCAAGAAAGACATACAAAATTTAAAGACTAGAGTCAAAAAAATAAAGTATGTCTTTATATACGGAACCGTAAAAACTGCGTAACACCGCAGATTCAAAATTAATTAAACAAGTATATTAGGCCTTGTGTCAGTTCATCACTCAGTACTGCATCACGAAGAAGAAGAGCCTTAAAAACTGATAAATTGCCTCTTTAAAGAGTACGAGAGCCGTTCTAAAAGTAGCTACTGTTCGACCTTTCTCATTTTCCACCTACCTTTTGTAAAAATGCTGTAAAGTATTGTCCTGTCCACCGGCTTTTTATAGTAAATATAATTTTAAAACAAGACAAACTACTTACATTTAGTACGACGTACCTACCTTTTAGCAATTTCGGTGGGAAAGGAGGGGGTTGAACCCATAAACCCCCCTCTCCCCCAGGCCGCTCATGACGCGAAAACAAACAATTTTTAAACTTTGGTTCCGGTTTGTTTACGCAATGTTTCAAAATACGGCCTATTTAAATATCAATACAAAACTTCAAAAGATTTTTGCATTAAGTTTGAGGCAATTAATCGCGTATTTAATAATCCAACGTTTCGGTTTAATTGTAACCGATCGTGGTCTCGGGTCGAACAAGGGGAATTCGTTGTGATTCAGTAGAAAAGAAAATTAAAGCGAATAAATAGTAAACAATCCTTTAAATGCTACTAAAAAGTATAAAGTACCTTCAATCCAGGAATGTCCTCAGCAGTCCAGTTCCAACCCATATTCTTAGGAACGGGGGGGTATCTATAACTTTTCTTTGGTTTTTTTTCGGGGGTTACTTTTGTTGCTGCAAAAAAAAAGATGATTCAATTCACAGTGCAAAATAAATTAAGTACAGTGAAATTAGTCTCGAGAAATTTTTGCATATGTAGTGGTGTGTATGTTACTTAGATATTAGAGCGCGTTTCCACTATATCGTTCTGGCCCTTACAAAAATGTTTCAATATCCTAACATTACTATTTAATTTAATACTTATCCCTAGCAACACTCTGATTTTTGTTTTCAATAAAAACAAGTTTTTATTTTAAAGAAAAAGGTTTTGACTTTATTAAAAAAAATATGTCATTCAATTTCACGTCCTTGAGCAAACGACAAGGCGACTACCGTGAAACAATAAAATATCGTGTCGTTCTTTAGATGATAGTAGTTTAGCTATAGGTAAAAAGTTTTGACCATAATAATTACGAAACAAAACAAATAAATAAATCGTCACTTGATAGTGGAAAGTGGAAACACGCACAAAACCAGAATAAACCAGTTTACTCTGTCCGCAGGTGCCACGTGCAGTCTGACGTCAGTCGCTTGATACCGTTAGAACATAAAGCACGCATTTCATTAAAAAATTATAATTATTAGATACGTAGTAGTTTCATTGTGAAATTTTGTATTTGTTGATTGTTGTTATTGTTTGTTATTATTGTTAAAATATTTGTTGAAGTGTTTAATTTCAAGTGTGTAAGTGTTGTAACTTTATATTGATAATTCAAAATGGCTCCAGTGTTAAAACATGGTCGAGGCAAGCCTTTGACTTCTCAAACTAAGGAAGTTTTGTACTGTTTGTACAAATATTTCGAAAATGAGTGTAATAACAACCCGAGCAGTATTATGACCCCCACTCAATTAGTTGCTAAATCAACAGGAATTTCAATAGCATCCGTCAGAAAGGTAGTATCAGAAAGCAAATGTCGTCCTTCAGATCAGGAAGTAACATTTAAATCTCCTAAAAAGAAACCGAATCGTAAACCTACAATAGTAATCGATAACTTTGATCAGCAAGTTATCAGAAGAACAATTCATGACTTCCACATCACAAATAAAGAAGTTCCCACTTTAAAAACTTTGCACTCAAAATTGAAAGAAGATATCGATTATAAAGGTTGTGTCAGCACGTTACGAAAACACGTCATGTCATTAGGTTTTGATTGGAAGCAAACAGAAGATAACCGGAAACTTCTTATGGAAAAACACGAAATTAGATACTTGCGAATTAATTATTTGATGAAAATTGCTGAATATCGTGAACAACGCCGACCAATTGTTTACACCGACGAAACATATATACATACATCACATACCCTCTCGAAATCTTGGTCAGATGGAAGCACTTCAGGTTTGAAGCAACATATATCGAAAGGCAACCGCTTAATCATTGTTCATGCCGGTGGTATCGATGGCTTTATACCAAATGCATTGCTTATGTTTAAAGCCGACCAAAAAAGTGGAGATTACCACAACAATATGAACTATGACAACTATTCAAGGTGGATTCAAACTCAATTAATACCCAACTTACAACCAAATAGTGTTGTTGTTGTTGACAACGCACCATATCATAACTCAATACAAAATCCTGCACCGAATAGTAATTCTAGAAAACAGCAAATGATAGACTGGCTGACATTTCGAAACATTGAGCATTCATCCACGTTGCTTAAGCCTCAATTATATGAACTGATTCTGCAAAACAAGGCGAGATTTATAGAGTACAAGATAGACGAAATATTACGACAGCACGGTCATACTGTGCTGCGTTTACCACCATACCATCCGGAGTTTAATCCTATAGAAAATATATGGGGGATAGTGAAAACATATGTCGCAAAAAAGAATGTCGCAATGAATATGAAGGTTATAATGTCATTAGCTGAAGAAAAAATGAACGCCATAACTGTAGAGGAATGGAGAAAAGTTTGTTTGCATGCTATTGAGGAGAAAAGCAAATATCAGGGTAGAGACGCAGCTTTAGACACAATATCAGAACGAATCATAATTAATTTAAATAATTCATCTGATGAAAGCAAGGATGGGGATGATTGTGATATGCCTGGGGTTGATGAATTATTAGAATAAAACATTTATGGCCGGAGAACACCTAATTCATACACGTCTTCACTGAAGTGAAAACCGGCATTCAATGCTTGTAATGTTTGGAACTGGCTTGTCTGCCTCATACAGTTCCATAGATTACAATGCGGTGGATACACATTTTCACGACCGTATTAGTACGTAGTGCGTATGCGTAGACGTGCACGCATTTGGTGTGCTCCAGCCACAAACGTATATTACCTTTAAAACAATAAAAACTAAAAATAAAATGTTGTTTTTTTTATTTGCTGACCATACACTACTACAAACGCAAAAATTTCTTCAAGCTAATTTACCTGTACTACATTGTGAAACTGGCTGTGCGTAAATCCTAAATTAAAAATAAGTTAAGCTTTAAAATTTTAAATTGCTTCTAGAGAGTTTTCTTTATGAATACAAAACCGAAGAAGAGGCAGTGAATAACCAGCTCTCTAAAAGAGAAGCAGTGAAGAACGAGCTCTCTAAAAGAGAAGGAGTGGGAAATTAAGAGAAAGAGACCATACCTACCGGCGGCGCCGCCTTTCTATCTACCGGCGCCGCCTTTCTATCTACCGGCGTCGCCTTTCTACCTACCGGCGTCGCCTTTCTACCTACCGGCGTCGCCTCTCTACCTACCGGCGTCGCCTCTCTACTTACCGGCGTCGCCTCTCTACCTACGGGGCCGCCTCTCTTATATACCGGGCCGCACCTCTACGACGAGTCGCACCTCTACCTGCCGACGTCGCGCCACTACGACCTACCAGCGCCGTGCCTCTACCTACCGGCGCCGCGCCTCTACCTACCGGCGCCGCGCCTCTACCTATCGGTGCCGCGCCTCTACCTACGAGTGCCGCATCTTGACCTACGAGTGCCGCATCTCCGCCTGGACGCCGTACCTCTACCTACCAGCACTGCATCTCCGCCAGCATCGGTTCTAAATTATCTTTAATTTTAAGTAGTCTTTAAGTTCTTGTAAATATATGTAGTCCTATCTTAAACCTACCCTTTCATTACACTACAAGGTTTAGGTATAAAAATACACCTAGACTCGCCAGAGCTACTCGCCTGCAAGCAAAATTGAATCTTATAACCGCGCGCAAACCGTGAATTTTCTTTACGCGCCCCAGTTTTATGACCGAGCTGCGAAGTCCGCACGGGATTGTCACTTGACATAAGCATTACAAATTCCAATTGTCGTGTGTTCGATTGTATGTGCTTTGTAAACATTATCCTATCATGTTCCTAATATTATTTCTGGGCAACTAATTAGGGATTTTTATTTTAACTATTACATAAAGGAAGAAGGAATTAAAGAAGAACGAACGGCTGCCGCCGCTGATGACGCGCCATTATCGTAGTCTGAGAGCTGGCAGCTTATTTATGTTAAGTTAGTTTATTGCACAGATGTGCCTACCTTGAAACTTGTAATCAGTAGCGATGGCCCCATTGGTGGATCCAAGATTGTGGGTAATAGAACAAAATTTAAAGACCTGTGACATTAACTATGGTAAATTGCAGATTGCTGCAATAGTGGTTTACGGCCCCGGTGCGTACCTTCTTTTAGTTAGGATAAATGTGTATCTGCAGTGGGAACCTTAAAAGGACGCGATCGACTATATCATTTGTGGCAGGTGCCTATCCTAAACCCGGGGCAATTATTGTAAATTGTACTTGTAGTTTATTTGACTAAGTTAAAATCTGCTTATAGAGATTTTGTCTCGCTACAAAATTTGGCTAACCACTTTTGTAAATAAGACGCAGTTTTAAATAAAATACTTACCATCTTCAACAACATTAACGACGACTTTCTTAGGATCAGGTTCTTTTTTTTTCGCTTTCGCATTTCCAGTCTCTTTAACTTCTTTATCTGATACAACTTTCGAAGGCTCCTGCTTGGCTGAGGAAGGGCCTGGTTTGGGACCTTTAGGACTTTTGCCTCCAGACTCCTTATGTGTGTCTTCCTTCTGTTCTTCTGGCCAAGGGCTCTTCGTTTTTATGTACTTTTTATCATATAATTTGTGATACACAGGACATGGATGTGGCTTTGCATAATCGGGCATACTTTTTAGATCATCACCAGCACATTGATAGCCCCCGCAAACTGGACAGTAAGTAGTTTTACCAGAAATTTTGAAACTACATACACAATCACAGTAACAAGGGTCATCTACATCTCTCAAAGCTTGTGCACATTTCTTTTTTTCTTTATTCTTGTCTATATTCTCTACAACGAAGTCTTTCACTTTTTCAGCAACATCACAAGCCTTTATACGGCAGGGATTACGAATTTCATTCAAATTTATTTCTATGTTGCTATCTGCAGGACTCAATTCCTTGATAGATACGCATTTTGGTGTTTCACACTTTGATTTATTTTCTGTTTCAACAACGTCTCTTTTGCCCATAGTGGCGGAACACATCGACTTTGAACAGCTTCCCCTTTCGTATGTTCTCACGCTGGGACAAGTAGAAGGGCAGTAAGGGAATAGAGTTGAATTATCTTCAGTGTTAGCAGGTGGTGTACTACCTGTAGTTTCAGATTTTTTATCAAAGTCGTGTTCTACCGTAAAGTAATAAATATGATAAACTTTCTTTTGATTAGGGAAAGGGCATCCTTCTCCTTCACACCGCTCAACATCACTTCCAGTACTGTCACATTCATCGCTGCATTTGCTTGCACAAGAATCCTTTTTAACTAGTGATTTTTGCATTATTTCTAAGCAGCCACACTGCGTAGAAAGACCTTCTTGTGTATTTCCATGTTGAAATGCACCTCTATGTTGCAGAAATTCTTGTATCTTCTCAGCTAATGTACAATCTTTGCTTCCACATGGCCCAATAACATCATCAATATTAAATTCTTTGTTATCTTCGTCGACCAAATGTTCGATATATGCTCTTATATCTCTAGCAATTCTACATTCAGGTTTGCCGCACGGACCCCTTATATTAGCTATATCATATGTTTCACCACGGTTGGCCTTAACTTTCTTGCCGGCATCTACACATATAGGGCAAGGTGAACTTTGCGCCTCCTTTTTAAACCGTTCAGCTAATTGGCCTTCAGGCCACTCGGTCTCTTTACAATAGCAATACCTGTCGATGTCTGTAGCTTTGATTCTTGGACTTATTGTCGGTCGTGGAGTCAGCCTTCTCATATTATCATTGCATGAAACAATTATTTTTCTTACGTAATCGACAATAAAGTCAATATCAGGGCAAGTTTCTGCTGCTTGGTATATAGAATTGGGAGGTTTGTCAGCATGACCTAAGCAACAGTAAGTATTGTCTTTTAAATTGGTAAGATTAGCGCCACTAATATTTGTGTAGTCTGCATATTCAATGTTGGACTTTTTCTTAGCGACTGGTTTATCAACAGTATATTTATTTGCAATTTTATTAGAATTTTGCTCGAAATCTTCATCTGTTGTCTTTAAAGTGCACATATACGATGTAGTTTTCGAATTAATGCCCGTGTAAAGATACTTCTTGAAGTTAAGATCTTCAGAAAGTGCTCTAAATGAAGTCATTAGTTTGTCAGCTAAATATGTCAATTTTATTTGCATTTCTACTTTTGCCATCATTTTTGCTGTACCCTCCTCAAAAATATTAAATTCATCTCTTAAAAGTGCTGGTGAAGGTATCTGATCCTGCAATATTCTTTGTAAATATACTAAGAATTTCGGATCCCACGGTATGGTGACGGACCCTATGAATACTAGATGGTCCTCCTTACTCCATAAAGAGAGTTCCAGAGGATATTTGTTCATGCTTTGGATCAGAAAATCAGGGCTACTTGAGAACAACACTGATTGTCCGGACTGAATATCTGGCTCAGGGGGCGGGGCTACAACTGCGCCCTTTTTTCCTTTTTTTGGTTTGGGCTTAGGTTTCTTCTTCTTTTTTCCTGGTGGCTCTGGTGGTTCTGGTAGTGGATCCGGCATTACTATATGCATAGTCTTAGGATCTCTTAATTCCAAAGAAAATACATCACCGAAGTCACTTTTTATAATCATCTTTTGACTTGTGACCAGATAATTAACTTTCGCCACAACTACTTCAAATAAAAACATCCCGCTTAGTCCTGCCATAATGTATATCTTATTTAACTGATTTTTATAAACGTAATATCATATTTTGGTGCTTTTGAATTTTGTAAATACAAAATAATTTGGATACGCACTTCAAATTTTATGTCAATGATTGTCAAACTTCATATTTTTTAAAAGTGACTCTCGGTTAATAAAATAATGAGTTTCGAATGTGGCACTGACCTCTATAATACTAGTACTAAAGAGGTCAGTGGAAGGTGGCATTAATTTATTAGGATTTTGGCAAAACTCTAAGGCGCCAAGCGCACTGCCCCTAGAGCCGTCTAGAATTCTGCTGTCAGAGTTCTGCTTTCCGCGGTCACTGTAATCTATGGGGTGGCTTTGAATCCAGCTCACACAAACAAATCAGACCGCAACAGTCATCAAAACCTCAATCGCGTCGGTGACAGCGGAACACAGAACTCTAGACAGGCAGTGTGCTCGGCACCTAAACGATTACGCTAACCGACTTGAGTCGAATCAAATCGTAAAAATTCGCCAATAGCTTTCGAAACGAGACGAACCAAACAAAAAATCGAAGAATTACGGCTCGACTCGCTTCGATTCGTCACATTTCGACTGTAGCCAACGAAAGGTTTTAATAAATAAGTACCTTAATTATCACAAAGAAGGAGAAGAAAAAAAAATACATTTATTTGGTGCAAAGCACACGAGATCACATAAATAAACATTTGATTGAAATACAATTACAGACTCAATAACAATAAATAATGAATAATAAAAGTGAATAATAGTAATAATATAATGAACAATTATTAGTAGGTAATAATAATAAATTTTCTTTAGAATATCACAAGAAAAAGGGCGTCTCGGGACTGCACCAAAAATAGGTAGGTACCCAGTTCAGCTTGAACATCGACACACAAAAACAAAGGTTTCAACGGAAAACTCGTTTCATATTTTATGTACGATTAAATTGCTATAGGTCCTGGGTTGCCAAAGTGTGTATTTAAGTGTGTTTTACTCCGCTGGGGATAACGAAGGTGTCAACCTAATCAACTACCAAGCCTTACTCACACTTGGGGCCAATGTTAAACATACAAAAACAAGGTGGTATACATTGTATAACTTAGATCGATATAATGTATATTATCGATATCTTCCAAGCAACCTTTGGATGGATAGAAACATAAATTGAAAGAAATAGTATAACATTACATTAAATAAATAAATATATATAAACTTACCAAGAAATTAGAACAACAATAATTAGTAGATATTATATATATATATGGATGTTGAAGGCTCATTAGCTGATCATAAAAACGATACCAACGACTGAGCACTTCTAATTGGCAGAGGCAATGCATTCCACACAAATGTTTTGTCATAAAATCGTGTGGAATGCACTGGAATTTCCAATCTCAATTCCTCCGATGACTGACGATGGTCATGCGGGAACTTGAAGTGTTCTTTGAGATACGGGGGGGGTCAAAGGATTAAAAAGTATACTGTACAGCAATGAGAGAATTGCTGGTGGAGATCAACTTAGGACATTGCGTCAACTAAAGGCCAAGGTTGACATGAAAAGGAATGCACTTTTTTCTTTCTTTAAACTTCACTATTATCATTGCCTGCCTCTGTCGGGCGGTGGGAGTGTATCCGACTGCTACGCAAGAGGTCGTGGATTCGATCCACACCCAGGATAAAACTTTGTGTGATGAGCACGATGGTTTATTCTGTGTCTGGGTGTTATTTATCTCTAATATCTAAGTATTTACAAAAATATATATAAGTATGTTTATCAGTTGTCTGGTTGTCATAGTACAAGCTCTGCTTAGTTTGGGATCAGATAGCGTTGGGTGAGTTGTACCAAGATATTATGATATTATATTATTATCATCATCAGATGAAGTATCGTCAAACATAAAAGAAAATAATCGTGAAAATAATAGCGTATCCATTTTGCGTGCTGTACTTTCAAAGCTGTTTCAACAAAAGCTAACGTTAACCGGCGGCTTAGGCACTGGTTAACGTAATCGTTACTTTTTAACGTCCGTTAACGCCACCATTTTGTGAAACAACTCAATGGGGTCAAGTCAAATCAATCTCTTTTTATGAAATGTCAAAACGACAAGTTCTATAGAAATGTGTTTGGAATAGCAACCTATGACGTCATAAGTTTCTATCGTCAAATCATTACTTTTAGCATTCGTTTTCATGCTTTTAAATTTAAAAAACATGTTTAATTGTAAAAGAACACTCGTTTTTAGAGCATTTTAAGATCTACTATTACCTGATTAGTATCTATAAAAAAAATTTACTTTTATTGTAGTCAACTACCCAATTAAGAGTTTGTCATTCGTTAGAGTAATTTTAACAGTTACGTATTTGTCAAGACACAATCAATGCAAAATCATATTTAACATTATACTCATAATTGTACTTAAAACCTTTGATTAAATAATGTCTTGCTTTAGCATTCCCTCAGTAAGCCTATAAAAAAATTAAGCTACTATTAGAGCTGTTGCCAACCGTATGTAATCGTTACAGAGTAACGGATACATAGGCAGGTTCAAAGTACCGAATCGTTACTCTCGAATTTGTATCGTTACTCGAGTCAGTCGTACCCGTTCACTCGTGGTAACATTTCGCAACATGATGATACGAATCGACTAGAAGAATGCCGAAGAAATCCAAAATATACCTGATTCGAATTAAACTAATAACGACGCGATAAATCAGATCTTCATAGGTGAGATCATACGATGACAATATGCATGCACATAATTTAATTCATTGAAATCGGATGTTTCGACTTTATTTGTAGTTATTATTTGTAATTTCGTGAGTTTGGGAATATAATTTAAGATACTCGTATTTAGATACTAACTTTTTTACATTGTTTGCTATAAGTAATGGAATGAAAAATTAATACATGCCATTTTCTACCTTATTGACATTGAATAGTTTCCTGTTTTTTTTCTTAGATTCGTGATCAGTGGCATCTAACCAAAATATGAGTTTTAATGATTTGTCAATAAGGTTCAAAGTCGCTTGCACCTGTTTTTCTTAATTAATCATCTTATTGACATTGCATAGTTTCCTGTTTTTTACTAGATTCGTGATCAGCAATTTTCGACCTTATTTTTTAAAATTTAAGTATTGTTAATTTACATTAATCAGTCCATGTCATACTCATTATTTTCAATTTGAATATGTACGTAAGATGCAACATCGTAACTCGTAGAATGAGTAAACTTGTTACTTTTACTCAATTAGTGCAATGGTACGTAGGTAGGTAATAACCGACCCGAAAGTAACAACTCGAGTAACGATTCGAAAGTAACGAGTACTGTTTGTACTAGTTACGAATTCATGCTCAGGTACCCACTATTTTTGACGTTTGACATTCGTTGAATATTGAAATGTTTTTATTATAAGACTAGTAGTGTTGCATAATACTATTGTTTCCTCGTGGGAAAAAGGATACGAATTTATGTGAAAGTTCTGTTTAAATAAAGTAGGAATTAAATCCTCACAAAATCGACCACTCTCTAGAAAGAGACAAGAGACAACACTACTTTGTGAGCAATACCTGTCAAAGAGACAGGGCCGCGCGAGTTTTTTCTCGTTTTTACGCTTTGCAGTCAATATATAAATACAATTGAAAGGGATGGCGTAGTCTAGATCTGTACGTCAATGGTTAATATAGATATACCAGATTATGCCCGCGTGTTCGCCCGCGTGGATGCCAGATTGTGACCAAAATATTTTATGGGTAAAAACTAACTTTGCACTCCCGTTTTACCCCCTTAGGGGGTAAATTTTCAAAAATCCTTTCTTAATGCTTCCCTACGTTATAAAAGGAACCCCTGTGCAAATTTCATTACAGTTTAGGCCCTGCGTTGATATGTCAGTCAGTCAGCTTTTCCTTATAAATTATTAAATAGATTAACCATGATTATGATTTTTTCTTAATATTTATAAAATGATAAATTTAATTTGACTTTATTTTATTAATCTTTAACATTTTATGAATATAATTATATTGAAGTTGCAGTCGTAATGACAGATATCATCTCATTTGAAATATTTGATCGAGCTGTAATTTTCGGTTCATGCTCTTTGGTAATGTTGTCACTTTGACGTTTGACGTTTGAAAAAGTACTTCGGCATTACGAAATCTTTTTTAAATACGTTAAATTATGTTTTCTATCACACATATTTCTTAAAAAACTCCATGATGGTGTGCCAGATATCTAGGAGAACGCGTACTAGATGATTCCGTCTTATAATTTAACTCGAAATTGCCATTAATCAAGTAAGTATCTAATCTCTATGTTCTGTTTTACGTTTATTTTATTGTTATTATTAAAATAAATATTACATAAATTACGGTTTTTGCTTATGTGTGTTACGTGCCGTGTGATTTGCTCGTTACGTCATTATTTTACGTTGATTTTGTAAATGACTATATCAAATAATAGCTAGTGCTCATGTCTAAACCTTGCCTTTTTAGTGTTTTAACAACATTAAAATTTTAATGTTTAAATTACATCATTGAATACGGTAGGTACCTGAGTAAATTAGGATTTATTTAAAATAATTTTAATAGTAAGTATATAAATAATATTATTTTAAAGTAGTTTATAGTTACAATTATTTATATATTACAACCAATATGATGTAACACTGCTGGGCACGAGTCTCTCCAGTAGAACCTAGTTATTATAGATCCTGGGGGTATGGGCCATAATTGCCACGCTTGACGAGCCTGTTGGCGATCACAGTAAGGTTCAAAGTATGCAGAAGATCCTGCTGCCCGTTGTCCGATGGGAAATTCCTTAGTTGCCTTGACAACATCCACAGGAAAAGTCAGAGTGGTGCTGTTCTTAAGGCGGTACCACACGACTATGTATATGTATAAATAAATAATATTATTTTAAAGTAGTATATACTACTAGTGCTGTTAAAAACCTAACAAAAGTAATTATTTTACTACACTTGTTACTACATAAATAATGAATATTTCTTTAGAATAATTACTATTCTTATTTATTAAAAATTATATATTTATTCCCAAAATACACATCCATCATAACTTATTTTTCTGAGGTATCAACACAAACATTAAATATATCCTGTTTGTAATTTAAAGTTATTTTTTAGTTTATTTTTTGGCAATCTAGCCTATTTAAAGACTAACTACTGCCAGGGTCAAGTATTTATTAAAACTACAGTTTAGCTGCATGTATTTCAAGTATTTTTACATGTTAAATCTGGAGCTGTAAAAAATAACGACAAAATAACAAAAAAAATAGCTGTAGTTCTGAAAAATAATGATACCATATTTTTATTTCCTTTTAAGCCTGTGTTACTACCAGTATTTTCTACAGCAATAGTAAGTTGTTAGAAGGGTACAATTTGCCTGTGTTACTGCTATTAATAAAGGGAAAAGTTATATAATGTATTGAATAAATTATTTTAACTTATCTCCAGTAGCATTGACTTTTTTCCATTAAGTCTGGGGCCATTGGATGCAATGAATTAGTCATGTTATGATTATCTCTGTTATATGTCATGTTAGACCACATTTTACTTGCAATCACTCACTTAGTAAACTTCTCTCTTGAATCCGGGCAGTTCTCAAAGTTGTGGGAAAAAGTTTTATACATCCTCTGCCCAAAGTAAACAATCCTTCTCTTCTTTCTCATTACAGGCTATTGAGGATAATAAAACCACAATTCTAGTTGATTTTTCCAATGCTTTTAACACCGTCAGCCATGACATTATGCTGTCCATTCTCTTCCATCTAAAGATTTCTGATGATGCACTGGACTGGTTCTCTTCTTATCTTCAGGGGCGCCAGCAGTCCATCCGAACGGAGGATTTGTTATCGAGCTAGCTCGATGTTGATACTGGTGTCCCTCAAGGCGGTATCCTCTCTCCACTTCTATCTCATACCCTCAATGTCATTGAGATTCAAGTTTAGTTTTTGGGCTAGATTTGGATCACCGATTTAGTATTTTCATTCTCACGCATCTCTAGTCCGTGAATTTCCAATATAATATATTTTTTTATTTTGTTTCCAGCTCTTGTGCCCTCTCTTCTAAAGCTTTGTTATACTTTTCCAAATAAACATTTTTTTTCTGCGATTCGTCCTTGTGTGTTATCAAAGTTTGATACATTTTAGCGTAGAATTCTACACTGGTGGTGAGATCATGCATTTTTTTCTCCATATTGTAGAGTACCTTCAACTTCTTATTTAATCTTGCTAACACCTTCTCACCTGATGATTCACTGGGGTTTAATAATATTATTGAATCTTGTGAAGGGCTACTCTTGCATTTCTGACAATCGTCACATATATCAGTTTGCACTATTTTTTTATTAAATACAATAAATATCAGTTTACACTCTATAATATATATTCTTTAAATCACTAGTTAATAGCTCAGTTATACACACGTCAGTACGTTGAGCGCGCGCGTTGATAATAGTCTTAATTCAGTATTGTAATCATTTAAAATTTTACTTAATCTAGATCAAGACACCTTTGCACCAAATTTCATCAATATTCATTGGGTAGTCTTTGAAACTATAAGGGTTCCATTGCGGCCATTGTGGCTACGGAACCCTAAAAACGTCAAACGCGACGCAAGACGCCATGCCACATGCGACACGACCTTATCAATGTTTCAACAAAAATGGTTGGCATCATTTCTTTCTCTTACCAATAAAAAGTCTTACTCCATATAATTTGTCACTTACATAGATTTACATAATATTTATCACTATCTATAAATTAACTGCTGTATATAATTTATATTTTCCATCACTATCTGTATCTTATCTTTTCTATAGATTTATCTTAACTATTTAAATATTTCGCACTTCCTAGCTTATGATGGCCTTCCCATTTTATTGTGCTAACATAGTATCAGTGAGTGACACATAAATAAGCATAATATTAAATAAATGTTATAGTAAAGTAAATATTAAAATGCCAATTGAAATTCTTTAAAGTGATATTTTTTTTATTGAAGAAATAAACCAACGTTCCGCAAATGAAAGAGTACAACCTAGTAAAGTAAAAGAAGTCAAAAGTTAAAGTACTTCATTCACTTAGGTAACAAAATGCATGCCCTTAAGAACGTCAGACAACATTTGGAATAGAATGATACTACATTTAATAATAAGTTCGCAAGAGTAAAGCCGTGAAAAAAGTGTATGAAAGTGTGACTGATGTAGCAGTGCTAAAAAAATACCTATGTAAAGACATTGAGGCCTGAAAAAAAATAAAAAAATAAGAGATTTTCATTAGCTAAGGTAAATGTCCCCTGTTGCGTGATCGTTAGGCTCTTCAGACTTTAAGATTTTTTAAATATATTAATTACCAAATTATTATTACTATTATATATATTACTTTGAAACCTTATGTGTGATAAATATTGGTATTTTGTCAGTAATTTAATGCATGAATGATTTAGTTTTAGTTCGATTTTATTTTATACTAGCCCCGTTCCCCGCGGTGTTACCTGCGGTTTATTAGCGTACGTGTTAATCCAGGGTGTCAGCTAACTACATACCAAATTTTATTAAAATCGCTTCAGCCGTTTAGACGTTAAGAAGTAACAAACATATACACTCACATACTCACAAACTTTCGCCTTTATAAAATTAGTGTGATTAATTTATTTGCGGACCTCTTATTTAAACCCTATTTCGGGACAAAGTTTGTCTCTGCTTCTAAGTTTGTGAATGACATGTCCCCCTGTTGCGGGATAACGTTTTTTGTAGTAAACATTGATAATTTATTAAAAATAAATATTCAAAGGTTTAATAATTAAGAACAGGATAAAGACATTTTAAATTTAGATGACAACAAATAATGATTGTATTATTTATAAACTAAAAATTAGGTAATACAAAACTCACGTTCTATAATTAAGTTAAAACAGAATGCAGTAACTGCTCACACAAGTGGTGAATCTATTTATCTATTAATTCTTCTTTCTCCTTCGTAAGCAACAAATGCAGCCTGAAGCAGTCACATTCATTTATGAACATGTGACTGCTACTGGTTTACATACAAATGTTGTTTTTTTAATCTGTTAAAACGTCTAATCTAATAAGCCACTTAGTACATATTTCTCTATTTTATACACAAACTATCGCCCGCGGCTTCGCACACTTTAAGGGTTAATTTTCGCTTCCAATCAAAACGCTAAAATACGTGTTTCTTTATTTACAACCAAAAACATATTTTCAATACACCCAAACACCAATTTTTACGGGTTGATTACCCAAAAACACTGAAACGTGTGTTTTTTAAACCCAAAAGCCAAATATGAAATTTCAGAGATCTAAATTCAAAACGGACTGATTTTGACACAATCATGGGATGGAGTTTCAGAAAACTCCAATTTTATCCCTTTGTGGAATAAGTGGCAGTTCTTTTATTTTTAATATAAGTAGCAATGCGGGGTTATGAGTCCCACACTATTAGCAATCTTGTTAACCCCTACAGCTGAGCTAAATTGCTTGTGTTAGGAGTGGGTGACGTCGTTATAATGGGTAGGATTCGAAACCGCGACCCAACGATTACTAATCAGATGTCTTACCATTAGGCTAAGGCATCCTTTTTCTCTTACCCAAAACTACGTTCTACTTTGTACTAAAAAAATATAGGCTTCTGTAAAAGCTTATACGTTTGAAAAATTATGTAATTTTTGATTATAATATGCTTTTTTAAAAGTATGCATTCAATCACATAATAAATCATTAACATAGCGTTTGAACTAACCATTGATTTTAACATACGTACTAAAAAATCCTATGAAAAACCCAAATTGTATTAACTACACTTTTGCACTAACCTGTCAAAATAAACTAGTATTTTTGGCATAAATACCAAAACTTTCGTAGCACAATGGACTTTGTTGCGGGTGGTCTCGCGGGTGTCGGTGCTGGCTTCTTCAGCAACCCTTTTGACGTGGTCAAGACACGGATGCAGTTGCAAGGGGAACTGAGGGCTAAGGGACAACACGCGATCCACTACAAGAACATACCCCATGCTATGTTCACCATAGTGAAACACGATGGGATCGCTGCGCTGCAGAAGGGACTTGTGCCTGCGTTATGGTTTCAACTTGTCGTTAACGGGGTAAGGTAAGTGGTTTCAAAATATTTTTGTGAATTATTTAACTTGATATTGTCAAATGGATGGAATTGATCAATGGCGTTCTTAATTAATCTTATAACATTCAACTGTTAAGACACGCACCTTTTGGGGCCCGTATATCCCCTCACCTGGCTATTACACATTGTACAGGCCAGTATAGATTGGTGGATTACCAAGAAACAATATGAGCATTGGTCGATTTTATAGGTCAGACAATACCAAGTTCTAAGATCTAATAGAACCTACCTAAGTATGCTGTTTTAAAACTTTAATCTGATTTTAGGTTAGGAATATATCAACAAGCTGACAATCTAGGCCTTCTCAGAGATGAAAATAATAACACTAAACTCTTAAACAGTTTGTTTTTTGGATCTATATCTGGAATGTCTGGGGCCTTTTTTGGCAGTCCCCTACAGCTAATAAAGACTCAATTAATGTCTTATTCTTCTGAGAAGATAGCTGTGGGTACACAACATGCGCATCCAGGAACGCTGTATGCAATCCAGAAAATTTATACCAAGAACGGTCTTTCTGGCTTGTGGAGAGGAGCCCATGGAATGATGATCAGGAATTCCATCGGATCTGCGTCACAGATAGCTACGTTTGCAATGTAAGTTGACTTTAATAATTAACTGTTTTCTACACTAATAAATTATTGAGTTAATGTTTGTGAGTTTGGAAGTGAGTGATAATTGAATATATGAAGCAATTTGATGCTTGGAGAAAAAAATGAGAAATTACAAAATCAATAACACACAATAAATTGGTTCAATAGACCAAGATGTTTCTTTCAATAATGAAAGGGTGGCTTCGTAGTTACATTGACCCCAGCACCATTTGCCCAACATTTGAATCTAAATTTAAAAAATGCACGAATCTGCCCCAAGGAAATATTTTTATTTGTAATCCTGTACAACCCCAACGCTGGTGCAAGTAAATTGTCCCATTGTACGCCATGCTGGAGCCAATATATGGAGCCACCATATTAACCTGATCTGGAAAACATCTTGGGTTATTTACCAATCTTATTCTGTTTTTGTGTATTTACAGATGCAAGGAATGGATGGATAACAACAATATATTACAGCAATCTAAATACTTGTCAGCATTTGTAGCAAGCAACATTGGTGCATTAGTGAAGACGGTCTGGTTGACTCCTATGGATGTCATCATGACAAGGCTATATAATCAAGGTGATTATTTGTAGACTTTATCGCATTTCTAGACTACACAGAAGCCTTAGTCAAACATTGGTGTCAAACTTTTGATCTCTCTTTCGCGATGGTTACAAATCTTTGGCATATTAAATTTCATGGAGAATAAAAAGACCAGAATAAAGGTGGCGCTGCACACTTCAATCTGTCTACAATTGCTACATTCATACCATACTCTTCATCTACGCTACGGCTAGCACCATGTTGGACGGCTTTGAACTGTTTTTAGGGTTCCGTAGCTAAAATGGCAAAAGCGGAACCCTGAATAAGTTTTGTTATGTCCGTTTGTCTGTCTGTCGGTCAGTGCGTCATAGGCATTTTACTTAAAGACGGACTACACAATAAATATTGATGAAATATGGTGAAAAGATGTCTTTTATTAGCTGTTACTTAGTTTGATAGCTAAATAATAAGAATGAATAATTTTACGGGCCCTTTATAAATTATATATATATATACATATATATACTGGGTGGCGCAAAAGTAAAGACCCTATTTGGTTCAGCTATAACATTTTTTCTAAATTAGAAAACTAGATTTAGATTTTTTTAAATGTATATTTGTGCCATTAAATTTCGTACCATTGGGATTTAAAGATGATGTCTTTTAAATGGTGACCTCCAGAGTTGATACACATTTGAGCCCTATTTATGACATTTTGCATAACTTGCCGTAACACTTCCTGCGATATGTTCGTTATTTCTTGACGAATGTTTTCTTTTAGAGCTGCGAGAGTCTGTGGCTTGTTCACATACACCCGAGATTTCAAAAAACCCCAAAGAAAGAAGTCTGGACTGGTCAGATCGGGTGATCTTGCAGGCCAAGGCAAATCGCCAAAACGAGAGATAACTCGGCCTGGAAAAGCGTCCCTCACTAAGTCCAAAGTGTCGCGCGATTTAAGTTACCAAACTCGGATTTAAATAAAAAATATTTATTTATTCGGACAGAGTTACAACTTCTAGTTATACAAAACAGTAATTAATTTAATCTTACAAAATATTGATCTTATATACTAGTAATATGTTGATTAAGCTTTTTAGTCTATGACGCATGTCCTAGATTAAAGTGCATGGTTGGGTTTGCTGACAAAGCTAATGTGAGTGTTTTGGGGTTCCTTAACTCCTCCCTCCCCAAGAGAGAAATTATCTGAAGGCGGAATTTGCGGCTTCAGAGAATTTCGGCAAAGAAATTTATTTCTAAGTCTTAAAATTACAAAAGTAGTTACTATAACAATTACTATAATGTACAGACAAACAGTCCAAATGCTTGCTTGATATGTCACAATTGTGTCTATAATCGGATAATCACTATCACTGATTTTAGCACTTTGAAGCACTTCTTTCACATCACTGAAGTCGACATTTCTCAAGTCCACCTTCTTCAATCTAACTTCAATGTTGTTCCTCAGTTCTGGCATCTGTATGAGGGGTAATTGCAGTCTCGCATCCGTGGTGTTTGATCCTGCATTGACCAGTGTGTCTCTGATGAAAGTTTCACAGGAACTTGAAGGTGTTACAATGTATGTACCTTGGATACTGTATTTTCGCATATCATTGTTGCAGTTTTCACTAATAATAGTTTTGTCTTCTGAATATATCATCCAAGTGTTGTCAGATATTTTCTGTATTTTCGTGGTTTCAATTTTTATATGGTTCTGTCGACATTGACTGTAGCTACTCTTCATTGTCATTATCTCTTCAATACATGTCTCCGTAGGATATTCTACCAAGTTGTGTTCAGCACATAGATATCTCTTATTCTCGATTTCTTCACAAGGTGTCGCTACTGGAATGTACTTCAATCTATTCACCAATAGGTAGGGGTATTTTGGGATGATGGTAAAAGTGTATGAAGTATTGTGGATAGGGATAGGAATTACCTTATAATAATTATATGTTTCTGTGCCTATTAAAGGGACTTCTAAAACAAAAACTAACTTTTGATTACTATCTAAATAAGATTTTACTATAATATTATGTTCTAATTTTATCAAATTATCATAGCTTACTGGATATATGGTTCTCGCATGAGTATTTATTACTACTAAAATGTTGTATAATTCTGTAGTATTTATAATGGACTGATGTAACACATGAAGTTTACTAAATGCAATTGCAGTTTCAATTTCTTGTATATTTTCATAACAAGTCCGAAAGTTACTCAGTATCTGATACATAGAATTCATCATTTTTAATAGATTATTAAATTTTGATTCGTTTTGAGTAAGTGTTTCTAACTCTGAGGTTTTCAAACCTAAATCTTTAATATTTAAATTAATTATTTCTGAGTCGTTAACTAATTTATCAAAAGCTTTTTGAAATGATGACACTTTACGTTCGACTATATGCTCCCTATTCTGTAGAATGGAAATCTCTTTATTATACCTAATAGCATCTTCTTCGTCTAAGTTGCCAGATATAGCCTTAACTAAAGTTCCTAAAGGGCTGAATAAAGCTCGTTTATTTCTATGATTATTGGGTATTATTTGACTTAATCTATCCATAATTAACTTAATTAAGTTTTCAATCTGTCTTTCTATAGTCAATAATTCCTTATCTAATTTATTTTCCCTTACAATATCCTTTAAACTATCAAAATCCCGAATATTACTATCTATTTGTAATCCTATTGATCCTAAATCTACAGACTTAAATATTGTCCACGAGTTATTCTTCATCACTGCTTCTCCCATCTTCAGTGGCGCTATCCCTGGATTCTGATTCAGGTTTTGAAGATCCAGGTTGAACGCCGATGGCACTAGTAGCAGAAGTACTAGACATGACCTGTGGGGGACGTTTAACGTTTTTTATTGCGACTTTAGTCGGCCTATTATTGAGCTTTACGGGTATGATATTCCGCTGAGCATCACCAATAACTTGTGCTTTCTCATATCGTGGGAGTTCCTTTGCTTTCCTGATTCTCGTATTTTTCATAAATATTTCATCCCCGTTCCTAACTGTAGGAGGTTCTTCTCCGCCTTTCTTATCTCTAACTTTAACTTTATCTGATATTTGTTTTTCCGAAATATATTCGTAAAGTACTTTTAAACGTTTCCTATGATCTAATACCAATTTTTGTAGCAAGTTTTTCTCCCTATCAATATCAAAAACGTTCCCTGCTTCTGTCTGACCGAACACTATTTCAAAAGGAGTAAAATCAGTTGCAGAATGTATAGCGTTATTATAAGCCATTATGGAATATGTCATTACAGATGCTGCATCTAAATCGCTTTTATCATATTTAGCTAATCTGTATATCTCTATAATAGTGGAGTGAAACCTCTCAACTATTGCCATGGAATTAGGGTTGTTTGGTGTCCCTATATGTAAATCAATTTTATATAAATTTAACAATTCTTTGATAAGTGCATTATTAAATTCTGTACCCGAGTCACAACTAATTTTCTTGGGTAAACCGTACATACTAAAGTATTTAATTAATGCTCTAACTATTTCTGGGGTACTTCTATTTGGAACCTGAATTGCTTGACCTAACTTACTAAATGCGTCTACTACGGTTAAATAATATTGTCCTTCTATGTATAACAAGTCCATAAAAGCTTCCTGAAAAGGAGCTTCTTGATTTTGCGTAAGCTGTATTCGCGGTTTAATGGGCCTCCTATCATACTTCATTTTTTTACATGGTTCACAGCTGTTTATAATTGCCGTGACCATCTCTTTCATGTTAGGCCAGTAATATTCCCTTTTGATTTTAGTAATTGTTTCCCTAATGCCTCTGTGGCATGTCTTGCCCTCGTGGTACTTTAAAACTACTTCTCTTTGATCTACTTCCGAGTCTGTTAAGTTTACTATTCGTTCAGTGCATTCGCTTAATTTTATAGCTCCCTTTTTAAATAATTTTATAACTACACTTGAAAAAGTTTGTCTAAGTGTGGGGTTTTCAAAATAAATAAAATACTTATTCTTAGGGTCTATGTATTCTTTCAGAAAATCCTTAACTAAACCCTCATTATTTGAAGGTAAGTGTACCTCTAGAATTTTCTGTTTCTTATTCGATATGTCCTTAACTGCTAACTTATCTTTAAACCATACATGTACTATTATTTGTCTAGGCTTTAAATCTATGGCTTCATTCAAGATGGGTATCCCATCGTGTTCTCTATTAGAGACTGAATTAGCAGTGGCCCCGTCATCAGAATCCGAGAGTTCTATCGTTTCTATAGGGGTTTCTTCATGAGAAAGATCATGTTCTAATTCTTCTACGATTTTTTTTATACGTTCATGTCTGTCACCTACATTTACAAATATCGAGTCTAAATCGTCGTCAATCGCGTTAATCTTAATTCTCGATAATGCATCTGCGTTTGTATTTTGGGGTCCCTTTTTGTAATGGACCTCAAAGTCATATTCCTCTAACCTAAGTCGCCAACGTGTTAGTTTACTGTTGGGTTCCTTAAGCGAGTATAACCATGCTAAAGGCCTATGGTCAGTAAAAATTTTGAATTTATTACCGTAAAGATACGGCCTGAAATGTTTAACAGCCCAAATTATAGCCAGAAGTTCCTTCTCTATGGTACTATATTTGGCTTCTGTATCGCTAAGAGTTCTGCTAGCATACGCTACCGGTTTGTCCGCGCCTATCGACCCCTGTGATAGTACAGCCCCAATAGCATAATTTGATGCATCAGTGGTAAGAATGAAACTTTTACTGAAATCAGGATACTGTAACAGTGGTGCATTCGTTAATAGTTTTTTACATGTTTCAAAACAATTTCTGTAATCATCATCAATTACTATTTTTCGGCCCTTTTTCAGACACTGTGTCAAAGGTCTAGTTATTTTAGCGAAGTCTTTGATAAATTTTCTATAATAGCCTATGAGTCCTAGAAAACTTTTAATTTCGGTCACTGTCTCTGGAATAGGATATTTCAAAATAGCATCTATTTTATCATTATTGGGTTTAAGACCCTCGTCTGTTATTGTGTGCCCTAAATAAAGAACTTCTTTCCTAAGAAAATGTGACTTATCTAATTGCACTTTTAAATTAGTTTTTCGGAATCTATCGAAAACTGTTTTGAGTTTTTCTATGTGTTCCTGTAAACTTTTCGAAAATATGATGACGTCATCAAGATAAACGAGGCAATGTAAGCCCTGTAGTCCCCGTAGGACGTTGTCCATTGCTCGCTGAAAAGTTGCTGGAGCTGTTTTCAGTCCGAATGGCATCCTATTAAACTCATAATGTCCTGAAGGTGTACTAAACGCTGTTTTAGCTCTATCCTCTTCCTGGACTTCTATTTGATGATACCCACTTGCTAGATCAAGGGTTGTAAAGTACGTACTCTTCCCTAGCATATCAAATAAATCGTTGATGTTGGGTAGGGGATACTTATCATCAGTAGTTATTTCGTTTAGACGCCTATAATCTATTACCATCCTCCATTTTTGCTGTCCCGATGCATCAGCCTTTTTTGGAACTAAATACACAGGAGCACTCCAGGGAGAATAAGATTCCTGGATAATGTTGTCCCTTAGCATTTTGTCTACTTGATTTCTAATTTCAGCGCTTTGTTTTGGAGGAAGTCTATATGCCTTTATATTAATAGGATCTTCGTTTTTTGTACGAATCCTGTGTTTCACTTGATTGGTGAAGGATAAGGGAATACCCTCACAATAAAATATATCTCTATATTCCCTACAAACCTCTTCAATAGCTTCCCGTTCTTCTAAGTTCATATGATCTAATTTAATTTTTTGTAAATTTTCTACTAATAAATTGTCAATGTCCCGGTCAGTTTCCGTGAAGTTAACGGCATTTGACTGGTTAGTATAAGGCTCTATATTAAAAGGTCCTGTGACAACTAAGTTTCCGACTTCATTCGAATAATTTTGAATGACAGTCGTCGCATATCCTTTAATGCACTTCACTAAAGCGGAGGGCATTCGAATCCCTTCCCTAAACTGCTTAAATTCTAATATTCCTTCCCCATCTAGTAAGTTAACTGGAAGTTTAACTCTTATTTCGCTCCGGGGAGGTAATTCGTATATTTCCCTCATGGGCGGTGAGTAAATAATAGGTATGTTGGTATTTTTTAAATGTAAAACCTGACTTTCCATATTAATTTTTGCCTGTAATTGTTTTAATAAGTTACTACCTATAAGGCCGTCGTACCTATCATCTACGCTGTACACATAAAACTTATGGTATTCATTGCTTCTAAATATTGTGGGTAATGGAATGAGTGCTGTTTCGCTATGAGTACTCGAAGCGTGAGTGCTAACAACTTCGAATGGTTCATATCGTAAACAATTCCTAAAATATTTATTTGCAATATAAGGGCTTATAAAAGACCTAACGCTACCTGTATCTAACATAAAAACGGCATTTAATTCTGGTACTATAATATGGGGTAAATTTAAACGTTTATTAAAATTAATTTCTATCTTTTCCCTAGTGTCGAGACTCTCATACAAAAATTTTCCACAATCGGTTCCTCGGGAATAAAATCCTGGCAATTTTCAACAGGGTTATTGAAATCGTTCCCATTAGGGTCATTATCTGTATAATTAATACGTCGTGAACTAGCCGTTCGCATCGTGACGTCGGTATTCGTGCGTGAGGACGATGCTTGCGGTGCAAAACGCGACACATGCTGTGCATTACTTGCGTAATTATTTTCATTTTGTTTTGACGGAAACGGTGACCTACTTAACTGAGGTTGCACAAAGTTATTGTTTGCATAGTTTGTATTATAATTACTATGATTATTATAATTGTTATGATTATTATAATTTTGTCTAAAATTTCTAAACTGATTCGAGTTATTTTGAGGCAACATATTATTCCCACTATAATTCTGTACCGGTGTACTATTCCTACTGTTATTCGGGGCGGGTGTAAAGGGTGTACTGCGTGAGTTAAATGTACGATTGTTGTTATTAGAAATGGGCTTAGCTATTCTATTATGGTTACGATTATCCTGAGTTCTTGACTCGTAAACCGTTTGGAAGTTTTGTTTTTCTAGAACTACCTTTAAGGCATCTTCCAATGTGGATACATCGCGCATACGAACTTTCCTAACTAAAAATGATGGCAAGCTATACATGAAAATATGGAGCGATCTGTTACTGTAAATAGCCTGTTTTGCCTTACGCGAAGAGTCATCATTATCTACTTCTGCAATTTTAGCGAATAAAACACTCCTCAAATGTTGTACCCTATGACAGAAATCTAAATAACTTTCATTCCTGTTAATCCTACAACTTTCTAACTCTAGGGCTAAACACTCTTCTGTACGCGGATCTCCGAAATGCTCGCTTAAAAGATTTTTTAATTGATCCCAAGTATCTATTGAGTCCCTCTCTCCTATCAAACTAGCTGCTTCGCCCCCTAATCTACTCGTTAATACATGGAACAAGTATTCGTTTTGAAGTGGTTCCCCTTGAAATCTTGCTATAATATATTCACACTTTTTAATATACAACGGTAAGGTTCGGGGTTCCCCAGTGAATATAGGAATGATTTTAATCATCTCCTGTGGGACCCTGTTCAGTTTATCCATTGTGAAAGAATATATACGTACGACACGTAAAAGAAATAAAAATATAAGAAATAAAATGAGTTATTCTACCTAACAATAGTTGTATAAGAATCTATGTAAGTAACTATTATCGTGGCGTTTTCTAATCCCTAATAATACACAAAACACAGACTTATTATAAGGTAAAGGATAAAATTGAGTAGCTGAAAGGAAGGTGAAAAAGATTTACTCACAATTCCGCAGCGTTTCTCATAATCCTTGAATTGCTGTTCTGCTGGTCTGCCGCTCTGCTTGTACCCGGAGTGAGGTTCTTAAAAAATTTCTTTGTTCGGCAATCTCTGTCAAACCGTAGACACGGACGTCGGCTGCTTCCTCGTAGATTATAATACGCGACAACTGACTACAGAGATCCTACCGGCTGCGCCATTTAAGTTACCAAACTCGGATTTAAATAAAAAATATTTATTTATTCGGACAGAGTTACAACTTCTAGTTATACAAAACAGTAATTAATTTAATCTTACAAAATATTGATCTTATATACTAGTAATATGTTGATTAAGCTTTTTAGTCTATGACGCATGTCCTAGATTAAAGTGCATGGTTGGGTTTGCTGACAAAGCTAATGTGAGTGTTTTGGGGTTCCTTAACTCGCGCTGTGTGTGCCGTAGCGCCGTCTTGTTGAAACCAGATGTGCTCCAGCCCCAATTCGTCCAAACTGGGTATCAAAAACTCACGTAACATGGTTCTGTAGCGTTCTCCAGTGACAGTTATCGCATTGCCTCCAGCGTCTTCGAAAAAATAGGGTCCGATCACTCTGTCAACACAGATGCCACACCATACAGTAACTTTTAGTGGGTGTAGAGGTGTTTCTTGAATAATGCGCGGATTATCAGTGCCCCAGAACCGAGTATTCTGCTTATTGACATGCCCTGAGAGATGGAAATGCGCTTCGTCACTCATAACCAATTTTGAAGGAAAATCATCCTCTTCAAGGTTGAGGTTTATGACGCGCTGGCAGTAATCTAGACGAGCTCGGTGGTCAGCAGGCAGCAGCTGATGAGTCATTTGAGTTTTATACGGGAACATCTTTAAGTCTTTCACCAAAATACGCTGCAGGGTCCGTCTGGAAATGCCCAATTGCGTGGCACGTCGCCTCGTTAATGTTTCTGGACACTCTTCCACATCTTCGCGCACAGCATCGATATTTTCAGCTGAACGGCCTGTTCTTGGTCTCCCAGACTTAGGTCTATCCAATGTTGAGCCAGTTGCTTCAAGGCGTGTGGCAAAGCGTCGAATTGTGCGACCAATCGGTACCGGACGGTGGGGAAATCGTCGACGAAATTCACGTTGTGTTCTTATCACTGATGAATTATTCCGTAAGAACATTGACACAATTATTCCACGTTCTTGGGGAGTAAAACGGTCCATGTTTATTTTCAGTGTATTTTACATTTGTTCACTACACAATTTTCAACAACAGAATGACAGAAAATGTCATATAAAAAAAAAAGGTATTTTCTTTAGTGCCACATGTAACAGAAGCTGAAATATTTTTTTTTGACAAAACCTCAACGTCGGGCACATCATTCATCTTTTAAGGTCTTTTAAAAACATTTTAAGGTTGTTAGTGAACTTTTTTGATTAAGTGAATATATTTTTGGAAATAATCGCTCTGAAAGTTGCATAAATCGTGCCCCCCATAATTATTTGGACCTAATAAGACTATATTATCGTGAAATTTGAAGTCTAATCAAATAATAAACGAGTGCATAATTTATTTTCAGGCATTGATGCGAACGGTCGAGGCCTACTCTATAACGGAATAGTAGACTGCGCGAGGAAAATAACTAAAACGGAGGGCTTGCTCGCTTTCTACAAGGGTATGGGTCCCTCTTACCTAAGACAAGCGCCTCACACTGTCCTGCTGTTAGTATTCTGGGATATGCTCAAGGATGTACAAAAGAGTATTGAATCTAAATCATAGTTTTTTTTTAAATTTAAGTAGTGAAAATGCTTTAAACATAGTAACATAATCAGCCTATATGGCGCCTACACGCCGCCAGTACAGCGTATGCTTTGAGCTCGAGACGCGGGCAGTCGCGAACAGACACGGTCTTTATTGCTTTGCGGTCAAAAGACCGCCCCCCGTCGCTGTCTACCTAACCACCTTCGCACTGCAGGGACACAGGCTCCCTTTTTAGTGCAACAAGCATGTAAACTTTTAGTTAAATTTTAATCCAACTGTCATCCAAATCATTTTAAAAAAAATGTAATAGTTCTTCTATTAAGTATTTAAAATATCGTTTTACCATTGTATTAATTGTTTTTGTTATGCTATTCATTATTATTTAAACATTTATATATTTTTCAGTAGGTACTTCAATCTCTTATATTGTTAGGTAGATTAAATTATTATTTCAATCATCTTTGTGACAAGAAATATAAAATTACTGTTTTATACGTTTATATAATTATTATAAGTTTATAATACTAATAATAGCGCGGCAATAAAAAACATGCAATGCATTCTGCGATTATGAAACTTATTATTAGCGTTGCCTGTTTGTTATAATAAGACATAATTAAACTGATGTTAACACCAATTTTTAATTCGGTATAAAACATAAATTGAAGTATTGCCAATTTTTAAGTGGTTAGTCTAAACCAGCAATCCAAAAGTTTTTTATTTAATATACTTATGTTATTTATATGTTATGCGTTATTTTGCCGTTTATATAGTAGGTATAAATGCATTGATTTAGTTAAACACTTATACAATTGATAACAGTGATAATGCGTCATATACGACAATCTTGTTTAATTAATAGTTCTTTGGCCTTGTGTAAAACAATATAACTTAGTAACTAAATAAAACAAGTTATTATTTTATACATTTATTTCAATTGTATTGTTTTTGTTTTGAAACATGTAAAGTAGTTTGTTCTTTTGTGTAGCACAGACAGTGACAAAAACACTTTCTTTTTACCATTATTTTCAATTATATATAATACTAGCTGTCCCGCGCAACTTCGTATGCGTAAATTTTCCCCGTTTTTGCAACATTTCACGTCGCTACTCCGCTCCTATAGCCTTCCTCGATAAATGGGCTATCCAACAAAAAAAGAATTTTTCAAATCGGACCAGTAGTTCCTGAGATTAGCGCGTTTAAACAAACAAACAAAGCAAACAAACAAACTCTTCCGCTTTATAATATTAGTATAGATGTAATAATACACAGAATCTTGAAGCGTTTTGTTTCGAAGATGTTCCGAAATGTTGTATTCATGACCGATGTCCGTGTACATTGCTCGAGAGCGTTTGTATGAAGGTTACCAAAGTCAAAGTACTTTATTCACTTAGGTTACAGAATGCTTCGTGAATGTCAGACAAAATTTGTACTTACCTTCTATAAGTACGCTCTGTATCTTCTGATATATATCACAAATATTGTTAACCCTTTCAGTTTAACGGCTTATTAGACATATGTAGTTTTACATCAGCTATTGATCAAAGACATACCTATACTTAATTAGAATATATTTTAAAAGAAATATTAACTTTTTTATGTAAGTATTTATAACCTATTGTAGATACCCTTTCCCCTTATGATATACAGTATTATCGCTACCAGTTACCTTATGTAAGCATTTTAATTTATTTATTATTAGCATTTAATTAAATTAGAAATCATAAATGCCCCAATTTAACCAATTTTCTGTATTTGCTTTAAGTATAATTTAATTAACAATATATATAATATAATTTATTATTGTGTGTGTGTGTGTGTGTGTGTGGATAGTGTAAGTATGTAGAAACGAGATCCGGTCTAAGAAATATATGCCCTCATCTGTTATTTGATCTAACAAATGGGTTGCCTATCTAAATCACGTGCTAAAAGGTGAATCAAAACCTAAAGGATACTTTCTGTTGATAAAAGCAATAATATAAAACCCAAATAAAGGAATAATTCTGAAAACCCTTAAATTGGACACCAATCTTGACTAGCATTTAACCGATTATTTTATTCTATGGTTATTTTTTTACTAATGATTTTGAGTAAGGAATAAAACAACCTTTAATATAATTAAAAAAAATACAAATGCTGGCGTGTGTATATTAATAATGCCAGTTTACAACAGCTCGTGATTTAGCTAGGCAGCCCAATTACGATTTATAAATCTAGACAAAATTAACATTATAATCTTTGTTAGGATCAAATAATAGATTAGGGTATATATTTTTTAGACCGGATCTTAGACTATTATTATTTTTTGCACTACAACGAAGTAACTTAATGTTATCTATTTAACCCAAATATTTCAATTTGTTATATTAAAATGTAAGGTTTGACCATAGTAGTTATGTAGGTATAGTATATAGTTGTCAATTAGCCTAATAAAATTGGATTTCAGTGTTCAGCCGAAAGATTAATTAATATTCGTTAACCGCTACATAAGTAGCAAATTGATTATTATACCAAAATGTATATAATATAATGTATATTATTTATAAAAAAATATTTAAAATACCTACCAAAGAAATAATTTTTTGTTTCCTGTTCATAATATATTGACAATAATTTGTGTTAATCTCAGTGCCTTTAACTATTTATTGTAGAACAGTGGCGAAGGGCCCATGAAACATCATTCTTTTTGGTTTCCCTTTGAATTCTAGTTACTTACAATTATAGGTACAAAGAACAGTGCCCACCACAATTTTTTTTTTATCGAGTTTCCTTACGAAAAATTTTACCCTTCGCCACTGTTGTAGAATATAATATCTATTATAAGTATTATTTTTAATTTTAGATTCTGTAAGTAGTTTAAATATATGCGCAATTCACTGACCTCTATACTACTAGTCCGCAGGGCAGGCTATCGCCGACAGTAAAAAAAAAAGTTTGTCTGTAAAGTCGGTTTACGGACGATAATTTTACGTGATAACGTCATAAGAAAACATTGATGACATATTGTTGCTTAGCAACCAATCAATAACGTTAATTCCAATTGTATCGCATATCATGTCGCTGCAATCGCCATTCACTGTTGCATAGCAACAAATCAATAACGTAACTTTTTTAGATATTTTTTCGTCGTGAGTATAGTCATCGATTTATAAGACGTTATCACGTCAAAACGGATACGGACGGGTAGTTGTCAAAATTACATATAAGTCTAATGTAACAAGAATGGCCATTTGTCATAAGTATTTTTTTTTTTGGGTGGTACATATGACTAAACATCGGCCAAGTGTATACTGTACCTACGTTTTTTTAAATTTAGGGTACGCCCATGGTTTGAGTATTAGGCCGTTTGTCGTAAAAGCTATTTACAAGTGCTGTAGGGTTTAATAGTCATCTAATGTCGACGCCATTAAAATCGCTGTTGCTAACATGGATCTGCCTAGTATCTGTAGCGCTTTTAGGAACATGGCCGTAAATCTCGTAGAGCTATTGGGGGCAGCACCCCCCCTAAATATACAGCCAATTGGACATGTTACACCATCCATGTGTAACATGTCCGATTGGCTGTATATTTAGTAAATGTGAAATTAATTAGAAGAAAAAAAAACCTTAATAAGTACCACATTGTCTTCCTTTCATGTACAAATGTTTTTATGAATAAACTGTTTTAGTTGATTATATTGTTTTATTTTATTATAATAGATACTACCAAAACTGTCAGTCTTTCTATAAGATTTTATCCCTTATGAATAAGATTCCAGCTATAGTGACCCCATTTCGACAAGATCTGTCACAAAATATATAAGTAAATACAGAAGACCGGCTCCCAGGTCAACAACAAGTTGACACTCACATAGACGATCTCAACGTGCGCAATCTCATTGGGTATTTGATCGAGATCGTGTACGTGCTAGTCTGTGTACGTGGGCCTGTTTTCGCTCATTGTAGGAAGCCGGGCTTCTGTTACTGTGAAGGAAGGCTAGCTGTCCTAGCTGATTGATGTTCTCGAGATTGATTCTGGAAATAATTACACACAGAGATGAAAATAGCTTATATGAGCAGAAATCGAACTTCTGTGGAAGATGTCCAACTGTTTTGCATGTCAACAATTGCTCGGCTTGGATAACATTTAGCACACAAACATACCTATGCATAAATGTGTTGTCAAATTTCATCAGTGTGCTATTTCCGATTTCATTGAATTATGATGGCATAATTAAAACGAACTCAGGTTTTGATAACATTAGGTAAATTCACTTAGTATCATGGGTAGTTAATTACCAATCTCCTTTAAATTTTACCATACATTTTTGTTTTTTTTTATGGACAGTCTGCACTCTAAAACCAAGATACATTCGGCCTGACGCAAGTAGAGAAAGTAACTATATGTTTCGTTTTCACGCTTAACCGCTGAGTCTATTTAGATGAAATTTAAGTAAAGGGAAAGTACATAGGGTAGTTTCTGTCGCGATAACCGACATCCACGCGGGCGGAGCCTAAAGAGCGAAAGCCAGTCACATACACAAGAATAAAGTTACAAAACCAAGTAATTTAAGGGTAGATTACGCGAAACAGGGTTCGGCTCTCTCAAAAATTTATATAGAAAATATAAATTCGTATTGTCATAGTCATGGCGTTCGTAATGTAACATATGTACGAACGAATACTCTACTTTCTTTTGACCTGCGCTCCTGCGCACTGTGAAGTAATGGTTGTGTGCGGAAGAACAAGGCCGGCGATCGTGTCGCTGTGTACGTAGCGCTAAATAAATAATTCTCTCAGTGTAATGCCCCCTTAAAATAAAAATCTATGTAGCCACTTTGATTTATCCACAGAAAACCAAAATGGCTGAAACACGACCACCCCGTACCGGTGGGGAATTTCAACGTGACCTGATTGATTTGACCATGGGAGGAGTATCATCTATATTCGCGACCTTATTCACGAACCCCATAGAAGTTGTGAAAACGAGGCTGCAGTTGCAGGGAGAGTTGAAGGCTAAGGGCAAGCATTCTGTATATTATAAGAGTGTACCTCATGGGCTGTATGTCGTCGGGAGCACTGAAGGCCTTCTAGCACTACAGAGAGGACTCCCTGCTATGATGGGGTTTCAGTTCTTTTTGAACGTCTTCAGGTAATATGCGGTCGAAATATAGGACTCTGTTCTCATTTATTTTGATTCTCTAAAATAGAAATGGTTGGCAATACTTACGTAACTTATAAAATTTCTTTTCACATTTAGGAGGCACTTTACTAAGTTCATCTGATTCATTAATGGCTCCGACTGCATGATTGTTATATTTTTGGAGCAGGCGGGTTTTTTAACGCAGCTATTGCCAAGTATTGAAAATTGAAAAAATAATGGTTGCTAACTAACTTTTTTAGTATTACGGTCATAATCATGTTATACCTTTTTGAAATCCGTACAATGAGCCCTTTAATTTGAAACCCATATTGTAGTATGATACTGGTACTAACAACAACTTTTTTTTCACACCTCTCTATTTTGGCATCTCACAGCCGCCATGTTTTTTTTCCAAACGTCACATAACTAAGAACACATGGGCGGTCAAGACAAGTCTAGTGGTTTGAAAGATATATGGTAATAAGGAATATTACATAAATACAAGATACGCGCGAAAAACATAACCCTTGCAGTCGTGTAAAAACTCATTTGAATTGATAAAACTGATTCCCGATACCTAAACCCTTAGAATATGTTTAATCTAGGTTTATCTTCCTATGTATCTCTACGATAGTTACTTTTTTGAGATATTAAAATCAAACTAACCTAAATCAATTAATAACACTTAAGTATAATCCACCACTATGCTTTGTTTAAACAAGTCTGTTTGTTCGAGCTTTACACAAAAGCGTCTGAAATGATTTGGATGAAAAGTTGCT
Organism: Herminia tarsipennalis; assembly: GCA_945859575.2. NCBI lineage: Eukaryota > Metazoa > Arthropoda > Insecta > Lepidoptera > Erebidae > Herminia > Herminia tarsipennalis. Next base: position 18,807,139 of record OX243840.2, read on the forward strand.
AGTATTATATGTTTTCAGACTTGGTTCGTACCGCATTGCGGACCGCCGTGGATTTCTTGTAGGCAGCGATGGCCGTCGGTCTCTAATCAAAGGTGCGGCAGTGGCGGGGGTCGGCGGTGGTATCGGCTCGATAGTCGCTACTCCGTTCTTCTTAGTGAAGACCAGGCTGCAATCGCATTCTAAGGGCACGATAGCTGTTGGACATCAACATCAGCATACTGGAACTATAAGTGCGCTGAGAGACATTTACTCAAAAGAAGGTGTCAAAGGTTAGTGTATCTTTCATACTGTTTATTAGATATATTTCGGGACTTAATTGCGTGCATTATTTAAAGGTACGAACCTTTTATTTACCCGACGTTTCGATCGAATTGCACCGATCGTGGTCACGGGTCGACCTTTTTCGATCGAAACGTCGGGTAAATAAAAGGTTCGTACCTATTCACGCGATTAAGTCCCGAAATATATCTAATATGTATAAAAATCGCGAAAGTTTAAAAACAATAATTTCATACTGTTTTTAGGACTTGACTTAGATCATATTCTTGGTAGATCGTGATTAGGGGTTCGTGAGTTCCGTGACTCAGTCGCCACAGATTTTATGTGACCTGTTTTGTGGTTAATGGTCCTGAATGCTAAACCGGAGGTCGTGGGTTCGATCCCCACCCAGGATAAAATGTACTATGATGAGCACGATGGTTTATTCTGTCCTCTGTCATAGAATAAACCAACTGATAAACATACCTACTTATATGTTTCTAAATACATATAATAGACAAATTACACCCATGTAATTTATCTATAACTAGCTGTCCAGCGCAACTTCGTCTGCGTAAATTTTCCCCGTTTTTGCAACATTTCTCATTGCTGCTCTGCTCCTATTGGTCGTAGCATGATGTTATATAGCCTATATATAGCCTTTCGCGATAAATGGGCTATCCAACAGTGAAAGAATTTTTCAATGCGTTCAAACAAATTCTTCATTTTTATAATATTAGAATAGATATGTGTTTAGAAATATATAAGTAGGTATGTTCATCAGTTGACTGATGGCCACAGTACAGGTTCTGCCTAGTTTGGGATCAGATGGCGTTGTGTGAATTATCCCAAAAAAAATATGAGTCGATCGTTTTGGAAGAATGTTCCATTTTGTGCGATGGGGAGCACCCCTAGCCGTCGATCCTACTCCTAATCTCTCTACGATCGCGAGTCGTGTCGGACTTCAGTCCCATCGGACCATTAAAGTAAGGGTATAGAAAGTGCGCACATGCTACGCACTTGTGCACTAAAATATCTTCTGCGCAGTTGGCTAGTATCTGATGAGATTGGTCTCAGTGACCGAAATCAATTAAGAGAATGTTATTACGGTAGCAACGGGCCGGCTACGCCGATTTAATGTAGGTATGTTGCCTGTATTATAAACAGCATTGGCGACATCAGACTATTGTCAAAACCCGAGTTCTACTCTACTTTATAGCTACATATAGTCTGCGACAGGTTGAAATGGCAATTGTCTATTTTCAACTGAGTTCAAAAAGGAAGAGGTTCTCAATTCCACTAAGTAAATTTCTTTTAATGTTATCCGATTACTCGCAGACGGCTGGACCGATTTAAAAAAAATATTTTTGTGTTTAAAAGGGTATACTTCCAGATTAGTCCTATTGTCATCAAAGTTCGGATCTCATGATGAGATCTTGGAGAAATCGAGGGAACTTTTCAAATATTAAAAGCACACCTGTAGTAATTTGGGTATATTTAGTTGTATTTCGTTCATTTACTCTTAAAAAAAAACACTGTGATGAAGACCACATTTCGGATTTAGTACTGTGTTCGATACCTGATTCTTCGCCACCGTCAAATCACGTAATGGAACTGATGGTCTAGTATCTGGTGAAAAATCAACGACCTTGCTTCGCGCTTTTTTACAAAAAAAGGTTTTATGCCTTAAACATAAAATTACATTTCCTGGCACCAACTTTTACCTATATTATTTATTTTGCTTTTTAGTTACCTTATATTTTGTAAGTCGGTTTTATATTAAAAAAGTTTTTTTAATGCACAAATGCAGGCAAATATGTTAACGATAATAACATTAATAAAGCGTTCTACGAGAACTTGATCACACTAAGATGGTTCGGGCACTGCGCGGGTGTATGACGAGTACCGTTTGATCTTCCCCGTTTAACCTCATATTATCTCGATTGCCATTTGCGGACTTTTGCGACATATCCGTAATCCCCGAGGTCTGGTTTCCTTAATTTTATTTATTTCAATTCCAGGACTTTTCCGCGGTGTACGCCCCCAGATACTGCGAGGTATATCGGGCTCTGCTTCACAAATTCTTAGTTTCAATTACGCAAAGGAATGGCTACTCGAACATAATTGGTTCGTGAATAGCCCCCTTATGCTGTCATTCTTTGGCGCCAACCTCGGAGGAGTCGCAATGACACTATGTTTGAATCCTTTCGATGTAGTCGCCACCAGGCTGTCTAATCAACGTAAGTTTAAAGTTTCAAGATACTTTATATATTAAGTGTGTATTTTTTTTCATTTAGAACAGTTTTGTTGTTGTAATTCTTCAAGTGTCTGAATTTTTACACGGCTGCCTTAATAAAGCAAGCGCTATTTTCATGGTTTATGTGTGTTCATATAATATTGTTTGCGAATATGACTCTGGTTAACATTGGTTTGTTTTTTAAAAGGAATGACTGATTTTTTCTTGTGATCTTGTCAAAATTAGTTTTAAAATAAGGGTCTCTTTGAGGTTATTCCAAAAAGGTATAACACTTAGCGGATTTGTGTTATCTACTAGGGCAGTTGAGTTTTTTTTTTAATCTTATGCAAGCAAAGCGTATGTTCTTACTTGTTTAAGTTTTGCTTACATATTTTCCAATAGACTAGCATAGCAATAGCTAGTCTGTAATACTGCTTGACTTCCAGCTGTCGACGCCCAACATAGAGGAAAGCTTTACAGTGGAATGTTAGATTGCTTCTACAAGATAGTTCGGCACGAAGGTGCACTCGCTTTATACAAAGGTATGGGAGCCAACTACTTACGACTTGCGCCCCAGACCGTTGGTGGATTGGTCTGCTGGGACCTACTCAAGATGCTAGAAGATTACATTAGAAATGAATGAATAGAAGACTGTTAGAACACATTTTTAGGTTTTTAATTTAAGACAGACAGAATTTAATTTATTTAAACATTATTAATTGTAAAAAATATGATGTACATACTTGTAGTGATTAATTATTTGATTTTATCGGTTGTTTTTTTTTTGCTTTAAGCGATCATAATCAAGTGTTATTTAGCTACCTCGCTACTGGTGATACAAGGTACGGATGTATTTTTTGCTTATATTTCGACCGAAGGAAAATCTGAGATGATCCGCAGAACATGTAACAAACATTTCAAACCAAACCAACTGCGTCAAAATTTTAGTAGATTTTTACGCAATTGGTTGAAAATTAATATCAATAAGTAGAAAACTAGAATAGACTAAATTTTTTTCCTAAACATTAATTTGTAGATTTTTTAGTCAAATAGATGAAACATTGAATCCCAAAATACTTGGCCACTAGTCGTTTTTAGTTAATTTATTAGATGTATGAGAATTACTGTCGTTATATCCTAGTTCATTTAGTCTAGCAATGACTGATTCGCGAGATGACTATATAGTCTATAAACCAATGGGCTACTTTCCAACTAGTCAATACAACAACTCTTTAAGAAATGTCATGATGCAGATTTTTTATGAAGATCTCATACTAATGCCTGCCTATGACGTCACTATTTTTTTCTAGTCAAATCATTTCTTTTTTTTAACACAAAATTTAATAAGGAATTAATCGTTAATAGTTTAAATACTTGTTTTATTTACTTTAGAATTTTTTGTTTACTTACCTATAAAACAGCCTATTCTTGGGTTGTATAATTATTTATATGATCGATTCTATAATTGACTGACTCTAACAAATGACTGTTTATTAGGATTCCGTACCGCACTTGGCTGTTTTTTTTTTATATATAAGAGCAGTAGTACTTTGATTATGAATATATTAGGTGTTACAAAAGATCTTCGGAACATCAGATCAGTATCATAAAAGTAACATAACAAAAAAACATTGCATTTTATTTACTATACATCAAAGTACCTACTACTGTTCCTAAATTTTAATAAATAGTCAATTAAAGAATCAGTCATCTGTAGAATCAGTAATATGTTTGTAGAATTGTAAATTGTCCAAGACTTAGTCAATTATAGACTAGTAGCCATTTCTCGAAACAGTCATTCCTGGACTATAGTTTATTTAGAGCTTAGTTGTAATGTTTCAATACCAAAATTCGTCACATTCGGTATCATACCATATTAAACCCCGAGTACTCAAACGATACATAATTTTGCGACGTATTCAAAATTATGTCTATCGCTACTATTCACTTTCAAGTGATAGTGACGATGACGGCATAAGATTTCTTCTTTTTGATAATAAAGTGCTACAAGGATCTTTCAGCGCGTGGCCGAAATCAGAACTAACGCCGCCATCTTGTGAAGCGCCCTCATGTCAATGTCATCCAAGTGCCATTGGCTAGTATTGATAACTCATTGCATTGGCACGTGGCAGAAATCAGAACTAACGCCGCCATCTTGTGAAGCGCCCTCATGTCAATGTCATCCAAGTGCCATTGGCTAGTATTGATAACTCATTGCATTGGCATGTGGCGGAAATCAGAACTAACGACGCCATCTTGTAAAGCGCCCTCATTTCAATGTCATCGAAGCGCCAAAAGATCCTTGTAGCACTGTAGCTAACAGCGTCTCAAAACAGTAATACGTAACAGTACCGTTTGAATATTGAGCCGGAAATATTGTAACACTAGTGTGTACATATTAACATCGCATAGTGTTCACATATTTTTTTTTAATTTCCAGCTGTTAATGAACAAAACCGAGGCAAGCTCTACAACGGGATGATAGATTGTTTTGTCAAGATGGTGCGACAAGAAGGCGCTCTGTCCCTATACAAAGGAGTTTGGGCCAACTACACGCGACTTGGTCCTCACACTGTTCTGTTACTTGTATGTTGGGACCAACTCAAGAAGATAGAAGCATATTTTAGAAAATCATGATAAGGTTAAAGTGCTAAAATGATTGCCAAAGTAATTGTAAAAAACCTCATGTCTCTGTTATATTGTACATAAATTAAAGAAATTTGTAAATAATAATAAATTAAACACTAAAAACTATTTACTATTTAGCTTTATTATATCAGTAGTATAAAAATGTATCATAGCATATTATGTATAGTAGATAATTAAATTAAAAATCATTTAAAATGGTTGTGATTAATTAGTAGTAGTCAAAACAAGGCTTAACATAAATAAATAATTGTCTAACAGAAATAAATAATCTAAGTAAGAAACGATAACGATAATCTAAGCAAAATAAATTAAGTAAACTATAAACTAACAAATGACCAGATCAAATGAATTGTGTTGTTTGCCACATCCAGTTAATTAACACCATGATTATGTAGTTTGTGCCATCTATACTCGTTTCTGTGATTGACTGCGGGTAGGTATGTTAAATAAATATATTTGTACTATAAAATATTTTTGTACTATAACTTTGTAAGAAATTACTTCTACCACCATTTTGTATGCTTTCCAAGTGTAATATTTGAATATTATGTGTTCTCATGTAAAGTGAATTTATCATGTTTGTGAATAAATGTCTTTAACCATAAGTAAATGATAATTTACAAATTAGGTTAACAATAAATTTACAATAATTATACCCACCTCGTGAAGATTTCTTGTCGTAGGTTGATTGTTAATTACGTTTAAATTGTTTATGTAAGATTATATTGTTTAATAGCGTAGATAGCTATTTTTTATACTTAAAATATATTTTTGTTATTTATTTATACTGATTTTATTTAACACCTATATCTTCTCTAGTACCTATCTATCTATAATGAAATCTATTTACCCTCACATTTTGGCAATGTTTTATCAATAGGCCCTAAGGAAAGCAAAGTATTTTACAGTACTCCAAAAGTAATAATGCGCATAGAAATCTTCGGAAATCTTCGTCATTGTTCGGCAACGGTCGTATTACCCGAGCGTCGAAAGACGATATTTATATAGAGTGGTTAAGAGCAATTTCTCTATGCCTAATTTTATATATTATGTGTTTTGTGCTAAAACAGATTTGATTTACCTGTAACGAAATTTGATTCGATAATTCCATGTAAGTAAATAGCGAAAACGCTACAATCATTGTTGGAGTGATTAGTTTTCAAGTGTCTTACCGAAGTTGGTGTAATTATGGAGGAAAAGGTTTAAATAACATAAGGTTTTATTAGAAGGAGAAAAAAACGTTTTCAAATAGAGGTTTACATAAAATATAATCAAAATCTCAGTTCAAATTTGTTTACAGCACTAATCATTCCAGAAAAATAATACAATTATAAAAAAATTAATCAGAATCGAGGAAGACCTCTATTCCCGACATCGCAGATTCATCAGAAGTTTCATTATGCTCTTGTTCATTTACACTTTCCTCACTGCTATCACCTGTGTAAATAATCAGTTTATCGGAATAACTATCGATTCTTGGCTCAAATTTTCTATATTCATCTTCGCATTGAACCGCATGATCAGAAACTTTTTTCCATTCTTCTGGTCCTATTTTATTGATTTTTTCTAATATAGCATCTTTAACTGACGTCACAGTCATTGCAATATTTCTCTTGGCCACGTGTTGCTTTATTTGGGACCAAATATTTTCAATAGGGTTAAAATCGGGATGATATGGTGGCAATCGTATAATTTTATGCCCATGTTCCTCCATTATACGGTCAATGGCAAATTCTGTGTAATTTTCTTTGTATCTTTGTATAATTTTATACAAATCGGGTTTCAGTTTCTTTGGGTCATGCGGAATGTTGTGTTGTTGTAACCAAGCTGTCATTTGTGGTTTAGATGTGTTTGAGTTTGGTGGTTTCACAGACAGCTTATTATGATATGGGGCGTTGTCTATTACCAACACACTATTAGGAGGCAAGTTGGGAATCAATTGATTGCGTAGCCAAGTTTGATAACGTTCCGCGTTTATTTCTTTATGATAGTCACCTTCTGAGTCGACACATTTATGTAACATTAGAGCCCCTGGGACGAAGCCTTTTTCATTGCCTGCGTGTACAATAATTATTCGCTCTCCTTTGGAAATGGGTTGTTTGATACCTTTTTTGTTGCTATCTTGCCAAGTTTTACCCTTAGTATGTGATGTGTGCACATACGACTCGTCCATAAATACTATGTTTCTACCAGAACTCCTCAGCTGTTGTATTTCTCTGAGATATTTGATCCTTTTTAGGCGTATATCATGTTTTTCCATAAGTAATTGTCTGTTATTATCAGTTTTCAGAAACCTAAACCCCATGTCTTTCAAGATCAACCTTAAAGTCTCGGCACAGCCTTTGAAATTAATAGCTTCGATCAACTTTATTCTTAAATTATTTACAGTTGGGAGTTCTTTCAGCGTCAATTGAAAATTGTATATCATATTACGAATAACACAGTAGTCGAAATCATCAAGTACCAGCCGAAATCTACTTTTAGGTCTTCCTTTTTTCGGTGTAGAAAATTTCTTTGATTGATTATGTTTTTTTTCGTTTAAGATATTACTCAAAGTTCGTCGCGAAATTCCTGTAGCTTTTGTAACACGGTCTTGAATTTTTTTAAAATAACCATCATGGTCTCTGTTGAAAACATTGGCTTCATTTAAGAAATAAAGGTACACATTAAATACCATTTGCCGTGCTTGTGAATTAAGCGGTTTTCCACGTTTAAATTTATCCATTTTGGAAGAATTCGTCTGAAAGAAAATGGCATGGGCAGAGTTAGGTATATATTTTTTATGCATGTTTATCTATTTATTTAATTTAAATAAATCTCATTTTTTAAATGTTTTTCTAGTACTTAATATGTATTTAATGTAGGTATTTTATTTTTTTAATATTAAAAAAACGTGAAATATGTTATTTATTTTCCTTTTTTCAAAATATACTATTTAAATCTGAATAAGCTAATTAATGTTGAAATTATATTTACCAAGAAGGGTGTGTAATAGCAGCTCTATATATTTCCACAAATAGAGAACACGTGCAGTCACTACCAATATATAAAGACGACTGACAGACATTTCGCTGACCGGCGACAGCTGCCGAACGCCCGATTTGTTTTCGATTGTGCACACATGATATTGACTCCTATCTCTTTTAAACAAGGTGCAAAATGCAAATGCCTTGTTTAGGGCTCTTACGATTCCATGATTCGAGTGTTTCCGGGAATACGACAATTAGCGAAGATCTGCATGTGCATTATTAATTTGGGAGTACTGTATGTCCGTTTGGATTGAGGAGCCACTTTTCGTATCATAATATATCTAATATATAAAATTCTCGTGTCACAGTCTTCGTTGCCATACTCCTCCGAAACGGCTTGACCGATTTGATGAAATTTTGTGTGCATATTGGGTAGGTCTGAGAATCGGACAACATCTATTTTTCATCCCCATAAGAGTTTGTTCGTTTGTTTGAACGCGATAATCTCAGGAACTACTGGGCCGCATTGAAAAAATATTTTATTGTTGGATAGCCCATTTATCGAGGAAGGCTATAGGTTATAATATCACGCTACGACCAATAGGAGCGGAGCAGCAATGAAAAATGTTATAAAAAAAAGGAAGAAAAAAGGGAAAATTACAATCTATTATTCATGCCCCTAAGTGATAAGGGTTATCCACCCCTAACATTTATAACTATACTATAATATTAGAAGAGAGAGAAGAGTTTGTTTGTTTGTTTGAACGCGATAATCTCAGAAACTACGGGTCCAAATTGAAAAAAAATATTTTACTTTTAGATAGCCCATTTGTCGAGGAATGCTATAGGCTATAAAACATCGCGCTACAACTAATGGGAGCGGAGCAGCAAGTAAAAATGTTTGCAAAAATGGGGAAAATTTACGCAGGCGAAGTTGCGCGGGTCAGCTAGTAATAATATAATATCTTGGGATAACTCACACAACGCAATCTGATCCCAAACTAAGCAGAGCTTGTACTATGGAAACCAGACAACTGATAAACCTACTTATATATTTCTAAATACATACATATTATAGATAAATAACACCCAGACACAGAATAAACCATCGTGCTCATCTCACAAAGTTTTATCCTCCGTGGGGATCGAACCCTCGACATCTTGCGTTGCAGTCGGATGCACTCCCACCTCGATTTTGTAGTATAATACTTCAAAAGTCATATGACCACAAAGGTGGCACCTCAATCTAAATGTTTGGATTGAGGACCCACGTCAGAACTGGGGACATCATGGATGAATACTTACATATCATAATTTAGCATGATTTTGTAGCTTTCAAGAGTAGTCATACATTTATACGTGGCTCAGACCATACATGTATGATTCGTCATTTTTAAAAGAAGCAGTAATTCAATTAATGTACAAGTTCTTCATTATTTAGTAGTAGGTATCAGAGGCAAAGGGTAAAAAAAACTGAGGTAACCCGATACAAAAATATACCACGTTGATTAAGATTGTTTGTACCTATGATATTAAGTAACTACAATTCAAAGGGAAACCGAAAGTAATGGTGTTTTACGGACCCTCCGCCACTGGTAGGTATTTAAGGATTTGGGAGATATTGCACAATTTAACTGGCTCAATTGAGATACTTCGGTTACTAGTATAGTATTATATTATCTGTGCTTCGGTTAAGAGATTTGCCTCTAATCTAAGTACATAAACTAATGATGAAATTTGTAACTAAAACCATCTATATTTTGTTCTTAAAAATTTCTACTACTTGTTCGTATAATCCTTCCCTAAAAAAGTACATATCTACGAAGTTATCAGCCAGTCGACCCGTGACCACGATCGGTGCAATTCGATCGAAACGTCAGGTAAATAAAAGGTTCGTACCTTTAAATAATTCTTAATATGTATAAAAATCGCGAAAGTTTATAAACTATTATCAGCTATTCTTTAAATTCCTACAAATTGTTGTGTAGGGTGTCCATGAATAAAATATATACAATTCTTTTTCGGTTTGTGGCTTCAGTGTCCGTCTCTACGTCAATGCATAGGAGTGGAGCATTGAAGTAGAGACCAGGACTGCGCCATGATCTCAAGAAAGAGACCGCGCTACTTTGTGGACAATACCTGTCAAAGGCCGCACTAGATTTTATCTCTCTTTCACCCTTTGCAGTCAATATTTACTTTTTAATTGAAAGGGATGGCACGGTCTATACGTCAATGAAGTGGAGTGGAGCGTCCACAGATAAAGTAATCACTACGTTTTTGGAGCGTCTGCACTAGCCATGAGCAGACAGGATTTGGGGGTATGATACAGCCTATTTTCACATGTTCCAGTTTGAATTCACCGGGTACCCGGTGAAGAGGCGGTGCAAATCATTTCACCCGATACCGTCGATGTAGGTACATCGCGCGACGGAGGGTAATTACTAAATTGCTAGCGTTTCGTTACGTTGGTGAAAATTACAGAAATAAATAGATTTATAGCTTAAGTTGGTAGACTAGGAGCAAAACAGGTAGGTAGATCAAGTTTATTTTTGGCAATCTAGCCTATTTAAAGCTTCAATTTCTGCCAGGGCAAGTATTTATTGTAACAAATAACTGCATGTATTTCAAGTATTATCGTTTTTAAACCTTTAAAAAAAATAGCAGATCTGGCAACGCCTGTTTTTTTAACCGACTTCAAAAAGGATGAGGTTCTCAATTCGGATTAATGTATTTTTTATATAGGTATATACCTACTATATACGGGGTGTTTGAAAGATCGATGCAAAGCTGTAAAGCGGAGCTAACACACCGCCTCGTCTACACCCTCTGCCATCCGCATCGGAGCCTAGGTGCTGGGTTCGCCCGGAGCTCGTCCAGTCCTGTTTGGGTGGCTGTACAGACTAGTGAAGCTTCCAACCCTCCCACCATATGATTGGCTGGCAGATTACTCGCTCTCCCAAATATATGGTTGGCAGGCACATTACGCGAGACAGAGTCAGTCGGAACATGCCGATGCCGTTCGCCCCGCAATCAAAGTCCACTGCAGCTAAAGCCTTGCACTGATAGTACCTCACGCCGCAACAACTCCGCAGGGGCCAAGATATAAACGGATGTGGTCTGAGTCTGTCAGGCTAGAGGTATTCCCCCTCACCAAGACTGTGAGCGTAGCAGTCGTACGACTGGGTCCACCAAACTTATACCCTCTGTGCTAGGAAACTTCAAGAGTCTTCGTCTGCTCCGAAACTTTAAGAGTCTTCATCTGCTCCTGCTACTCTTCCCAAACTGCGGGATCGCTGGAACGGCTGGGGCGGCAGCGGTCTTCTTTTTTCTGCTTCCTTACCATCAGAGAGGTTAGTGGCCAAATCAGGTTACCTGGACCAGACTAACGCTGGCTCACGGGTAGTTGGGGCATTTGGGTGTCTGCTACAACAACACGGGATGCGTCTCCCGATTTGCGCTCCTCGGACAACTGGTTACAAAACAACCGCCGCAAAAAAAGACTCAATAGACCTTGTATGAGGTAGCTATATTGGGAGTGCCATCAGTGGCTCCAAGGGTAGACGCGCCTTGAACATCAAGGCTATAAGGCCCGAAAAGATATCTGAGCTGCCTTATCTCCCCTCAAAACGAGTTCGGAAGGCCAAAATTAATTTATAACGTTAACCAGGGCAGGGCTGGGTCGTATGAATTATTTCGGCACGTCTCGTCGGCGTATTTTAATGACAACCTATCCACATAACTGTGTTGGAGTTACTGCAAAGAGTAAACTAATACTACGGAAAAGTTACTGAGCGGAGAAGATACTGACACGTATATATAAGTATAGTTAAGTACCTCGCTGATGAGCGCCCCTGACCTTTGGCCTTTGGAGCGGTCGCTCCATTCGCTTTATTGACGATCCTGCCCTAGGTTGACCCGATTGAAGTCGATTCCAAACATCGATTATTTCGGGTAAAGGCTCGATTCTTAACTAAAATAATATTAAAAATAAAATAAATAATATTAATGTAATTGTAGTTATGTAGTCTGTGCCCAAATCGCAACAAAATAAACGTTTTCTTTTCTTAAAGTCGATTTTCCATCTAGCTCATTTTATGAATGAAAAGTCAATATAATATCGTTTTTAAAATGTCTTGGCAAAAAATCAGGATTTTTTAACATTTAATCAGATTACTATAAAATTTAACGACGACGTTACATATTTTTTATGTTTCTGAACAAATTCTTTAAATTGCCGGGCGGTGTGTTGATGCTGTCAGTGTCATTTTACAATAAAATAAATAAAGTGCGAAAGCTTCATTTATTTTGATTATTAGCTGTTGTTTTCAGTTAAATAATTTAATATTTCATAAATGAAGCTGCTAAAACCCAGTTGGGTCAATCACGATGGTAAAATAATGATTATTTCGATGTTTGAAACTCGTAAGTTTTCGTGACTGTTTATTGTTGTATAAATGCATTTTTTCAGATAAACCTATATTTTCGGTGGATATACATCCGACGGGGAAGCGGTTCGCGACCGGGGGACAGGGTGGAGACTCCGGGAGAGTCGTGGTTTGGAATCTAAATCCTGTTTTGTTTGAGGCTGTTGAAGTGGATCCAAATGTGCCCAAAATGCTGTGTCAAATGGACAACCACTTAGGTTAGTTATAAATGAACACTAGATACTAAATGTTATGACAAGAGTTAATAGTATATTGAAATAGTATTCATATTTAGTATTTTAAAATCACCAAACTATGATGTTTTGTTATAACAATGTCTTAAAAGTTAAGTTACATGGCTAATTACTGATGCAAATTTGCTGCACATGCTGAGAATAGTACACTAGTAGGCTGTAGAACATACTTACATTTACAATTATGTTTTGAAATGGTGTATACTTATTTTTATGCAGCTGCATTAGTTGCATCAGAACATTATGCTGTTCTGTGCATCAGAAGAGGTAGCAATTTTACACACAGCCCTCCAAACCCAAACTAAACCGAGACTGTATTGTGGCAACCAGACGTCTGATAAATATACTTATGTGTTTCTAAATACAAATATATACAGTGCCGTAACTAGTGTGGGTAACGAGAAAGTGAAGTCATTTGGTATACTAGCAAAAAGCGGTGCTCTAGAAGTGCTAATAATTTTTTTTTTTTTAAAAAGAATTAGCTTTTAGCCACTTTTTTTAAATGTGTAGTTAATAATATTTCTTTTATAGATAACACATCTAAACATAAACTTAAATTACTATATAAGCCCAAACCTGAAAGTGTGATAGTTTCTCACTAAATGGTACCACAAAAGAGTATATGTTGTGGGATAGTGTTATGATTAAAATCTTAAAATTTGAATAAAGTCCGGAACCAAATAACTTACCTAATTTCAAAAGAACATTGCATTGGAACACCCATTCTAGTTTCTTATCTAACAACACTTTTTAACATGGTAATGGAATCAAAACAAATCCCAGAACAACGGTGCAAATCCAATATAATTCTACTACCTATACAAGAAGGGAAGCTTATTATACATAGAAAATTATAGACCTATCAGCTTTCTTTGTACAATTTATAAACTTTTTTCATCTATATCTTAGTAGAAAAGGTCCAAAAATTGACAACAACAGTTGAACAAGCCTTTTTCAGGCCAGGTTATTCCACTAATGATCATATTGCCGGGTTAATGCAAAAACCAACTAACTGCATTTTTTGACAAATTGAGTTAAAAATGCCATTTTGGCTCCATTGTACATAATTGAAAACATAGTTAAATAAGAATGCAACCGATTAAAACTAAAAATGAAAAACCTTTTATTTAACACAAGTTTAAGTTTCCCGAACTTTAAAAACGCGATAACTTAAAACTACAATTCCATGGGTTAGTTGGTGTTTGCATTAACACGGCGATATCCGCGCCATTGAGCAAGTAATAGAAAAGTATAAGTAATAAATTTAAAAACCAATCTACATTGCATTTGTAGATTATTCAAAAGCTTTTGACTCTATCACACACAGTTCTATATGGAAATCCCTTAAAAACAATAATATTTATGAAATATATACAGTGGACCCGCGCTAATCCGACAAACGTTTTGCAGGATGTTGTCGGACTATCGAATTTGTTGGATTATAGAGTACTGCCCCAGATCCCCTATAATCTGGATTATTTTTAAAGAGAGTACCTTGTAATCCGACAAATAACATATCTCATGCATGATAATGTATAGTGATATGCATGCTGGATTACCCTCCGGATTAGCCATGGGCCGGATTACCAGGGGTCTACTGTAGTTATAATAATAATATCTTGGGACAACTCACACAACGCTATCTGATCCCAAACTAAGCAGAGCTTGTACTATGGAAACTAGATGACTGAAAAACATACTTATATGTATATTTCTAAATACATACATATTATATATAAATAACACCCATCATGTTCATCACACAAAGTTTTATCCTGGGTGGAGATTGAACCCACAACCTCTTGCGTAGCAGTCGGGTATATTCCCACCACGCCACAGAGGCAGTCTAATAGCATAAATAAAATACACTTTCAAAATAAAGGAAATAAATTCAGAATCAAAAGAAGAGCACAACAGGGGAATCCAATTTCTCCAAAATTATTTCTTGATTTTGTTCTTGATTACATTTTCCAACAAATTGAATGGAGATATGAAGTTGGTGGACAATATTTTGGCTATCAAATAAACAATTAACATACTTAAGGTTTGCTGATGACATAGATCTCGTTTCTAACATTGCTTCTGATTTATAAACAATGCCACAGTCCTTAGTAAAAGAGAGTCTAAAACTAAGACTGCAAATAACACTGGTATAACACTGGTACAACAAAAAAAATGGCTAATGGAATATATAGAATATGTAAGCAACTATGTTATATACTTAGAAAAATTAATATCTATACATAATACAATTCGACAGGAGAATAAACGTGTTTAACCTAGGTAAAGTATTTATCTTATGCTTGACATTTCAACTGGGTTACACCAACCGTGGTCACAAGCCGACAAGCAGTCTTAAGTACTTTACCTAGGTTAAATGCATTTATTCCCATGTCAAATTTTATTTATAATGCAATGCGTAAGTTTAAAAGTTATAATCTATACCATTATTATAAAGCTGAAGAGTTTGTTTGAACATGATAATAAACAAATCAAAGTAACAGATGCTCTTCAACATGCTCTAAAGTGAAAATGGAGATGGGCTGGCAATGTAACTATACTAAGATAAAAGTTGGACATGGGAAGTATCTACCTGGCCAGGACCTATAGGAAAGAGATGCTTAGGGAGACAGAAGAAACGATAGGCTGACAACATCTGTAAAGTGGGGATGTGTTTTTTTTTCTTACCTACCCCATTGTGTGGGGTATCGTTAGATAGGTCTTTTAAAAATATTAAGGGGTTGTGAATATCACTTTTCGATTTGTTTTTCAACCCCTCACACACTTTGTGTCCGCCATACAAGGCTTGTATCCTACAAGACTTATTGCGTCACAAAGTCCATCCAGAATCAGAATGAAGGATCACACAAAGTGGTGCACCATGTGGGAATCAAACCCAAATTCCCTAGATTTATGTAATTTGCATATTAGTCTGATAACAAATATTACTTCACAATTTAACATGACTTACAATTTATAAACATCATAAGTACTAATAATATGAAGGCTACATAAATGGAGTGGATAAAAACGACATTAAGCAGCGTTAAATAAGACCCGGGTTATAATAGCAACATAAAAAATCTCCCATACACACTCCAGACACACTTCAACTTGTCTACAACTGCTGCATTCATACCATAATAGCCCAATCAAGAAGCAAACAAACATTTAATGTAATCAAGATCAAAACAAACCATTCGCTCAAACACCACTTCAGAGAGTCATTATCATCATTACGGTCACCCACTCACCATAGCGGTGAGTGTGGTTTCCGCTCTTAGTCCTGGTGTGGACCATTGTACGTGAGCCATGATGGTCGTTACTCCTACCAGCATACTTCCCTCCAAAAGCAGATCAACTTTCCTAAATTTCTTTGTTATTGACCTTGGTGAGTCCAGGATCTCTTTTCAGTTCTGTGCACTTAAGGAGCACATGCGCAACTGTCTCCTCAATCTCCATACAAGCTCTGCATAGGGGACTGTCTGTGATTCCTATTGTGTGAAAGTGTTTCTTTAGCGAGCAATGTCGGGTGACAGTCCCCTTCACCCGGCGCAGACTTCCTCTGTCTTCCACTTCAAAGGGTTCTTGAAGTGTTATTCTTATTATACAGCTTTCAGGCGTTTATTATTTTTTTAACGCGCGTAAAAATCGCTCGAATAGAACAAATGCATTAAACCTACCTGTACCTAAGTACAGGTTCACGGCAACGCGACGTATTTTTATCGCGCAGTGTTGTATTTTCAACCCTGGGCGTTGGAAATAGATCACATAATTACATAGAGAGCCGAGTCGCTGGATTTTTAAAGCGCGTAAAAACGTCGCTCGTGCGATAAGAGCTCGTATAAGATGTTATTCCTCTTCTCTACCCTCCATAACTACCTACTAAAGTAAATGATTTGACAACACATACTTATGACGTCTTATGTATTGTGTTTATGAGCATTCTCAAGACGTCTCGTCTAGGTCTCGTCTCTCAACACGTCAAGAGCAATTTCTATGAAAATTACCTTTTGTACTCTATAGACTGTAGACTGTAAAGCAACGAGAAGTCACTCTATAGACTGTAGACTGGGTATATTTATACCAATTAACTAACTTATATTTAACCTATTTTTATATCATATCCTCCTATTATCCTCGGTGGTGCGGTGGGAGTGTGAATGACTGCTAAGCTAGAGCTAACTGAGATCCATTTTGTACCCCACGACACAGGAAATACCCTACTCCAGGAGTAGTCTATCTAAACAAAAAATATATCATATCTGATACCTCTGTTTGTGGGGATCTTTTCCAGCCTGCGTTAACTGTGTCCGGTGGAGCAATGGTGGGAAATACCTAGCCTCGGGTGGTGACGACCGTTTGGTGATGGTGTGGGGACTGAGCGTAGCTTCTGGAACGCCAGGCAAGCACAAAGCTGAAACGTGGAGGTGTCTCGCTACATTAAGAGGCCATGCGGGTTTGTTTTTATAATATTATAATAATTAACTTACTTACGAATTCAGCTTCTAATGATCTGTTTACATGGATGTATGGTTGTTGGTTTATTAAAAAATGTTGGCCTTTGTATCTTCATGGGACAAGTACTTTTTTATATGCGACTATGTTACTAAACCTCAAATTCTTCTATCCTATCTTAATTTGTTAAAAATGCTCTCTGTAACGAAGCAATAACAAAGGCCGTAATAGTTCTCAAACTATCGGCTAAATTGGGCGATATGGCTATGTAAATGGCCATATTTATATAAACAATCCGTATGTTAAATAGTTAGTTGTGTTTCAAAGAACTTAAATAATAGTTGTTTAATCAAATAATAACAAAGAATCACACTATTGGCGGTTGGGTGACATGCCTATGTAGATAGCCATATCTATATAATCAATCCATGTGTTAAATAGTCAATTATGTTTTAAGGAGTATGAGTAATATTAGCATGTTCGAACAGAGACACAGAATCAAACATAATGATATTATGAAGTACTTACAGTTTGTATACATTGTAATCAATATGTAAGTACTTCATAATATCATTATTTTGAGGTTTAGTAATATAGTCCCGGTTAGATGGTTCGATTCCGGCCCCGGTTTGGCATACGGAAGCGTCGGGATCGATTCCTGGGTCTGGACTTCATTTTTTTCTATCTTTCAATAATGCAATTATGTATTAATTACTTTATTAATACATAATGTCTACAAAATTTACCATAATCATTAATATTACTAGAAAATATGGTTAGCTCGAATCAGAGGGACATTAGCTAGTCGAATTCTATACATCCAAATAGGTTTATGAGATGATTTTACAGATAACAATTTTGCTAGTAGAAGATAGCAATGACTTGTGCCTTTAGGAACCGTATTTTATCCGATCAACAGGTGATGTCCTAGACCTGGCATGGTCACCTTTAGACAAGTGGCTAGCCAGCTGCAGCGTAGATAACTCCATTATTATTTGGAACGCAGAGAAGTTTCCCGAAATGGTATGTGTACTGAACGGACACACTGGACTTGTGAAGGGAGTTGCTTGGGATCCTGTAAGTAACTTGAAGTTTTTTTTTATTTGGCATACAATAATCACGTTGCTGGCAATTATCACCTAGTAGCAATAGCTCGCGACTTCGTTCGCGTAAAAATTCTGAATAATAAATATATACCACGGTAACCGTACATTTTTCTGGAATATAAAATAGCCTTTGTGATATTCTTAACACCTATCTCTGTATCAAATTTCATCTCAATCCGTTCAACCGTTCTGATTGAGTAATAAACATCCATTCATCCAAGCAATTGCATTTATAATATTTGTATATAAGTATAGATTTTATAAATTCTTGCAATACACGATTGCGCGCAACTTTAATTTGTTACAGTCAGTTTCATGTATTACGCAAGTGACTCGAATAGGCGCCAGTGTTTAGATACCCTCAGATCGAACATGTTTACATATATTATTTCATGCATGAATAGCAATATAGGTAAATTCCTAAAAAAAATGGTAACCATTTTCTCCAAAACTATTTAAAATAAATTTACTTACATCAGTGGTGCACTAGAGTATGTACGACTGCTGTGCCAGAAAATTAAAAAGACTACCTACACAGACTTTGTACCCTAGTGCAGGGCTTCCCCAACTATATATACCTATACTTTTTTATTTTTGCTATGACACACTTGAGAGATTTTTTGAGACGCCCGCCGCCCCCTCCCGTTCTCTAGCCAAAAATTACTTACCAGTGGGCAATTCTAGCCTAGTGACAAGTTACCAAAACGGGAATGTGCTTGGTTTCCTGCGCATAGCTTCTCAAAAGGGGGCACATGTTTGGATAGTCAAAATGGCGGTGCTTACACAACTCGGTCGCGTTAGTACAGACAATCAATCTACGTGGATCGCTTCGCAATGCCTCTGGGATAAACCCTACCCTAGTGTGTTTTGTTAATTTTTAATGTAATAATTTCAGGTTGGTAAATATTTAGCTTCACAATCAGATGACAAATCCTTGAGAGTGTGGAAAACAGCGGATTGGGCGTCCGAGACTGTCATTACAGAACCATTTGAAGAGTGTGGAGGTAATTTATTTTTGTTGTCTGTTAGACAAACTTCCACAGTATACAAGCAGTAACGTTCCTAATAAATAAATGTGTGAACTGTAATGTCTTATGTTGATCGACAGATTGTTGTTCCTGGTCTGGGAGAGCTTTGTGTCCGTGATATTGTATTCCCTACTAGTTTTTGGCCGCGAATTCATCCGCTTGAATCTTGAAGCCGCATTAATTTTGAAAAGTAGTATTTAGTATTAAGACATTTTTATGGACAACTCATGTTTTACCAAAAAAAATATTATGACAAAATTTTAAGTAAAACTTTCGTAATAAAAAAAATATTTGATACAGTTTATTTTGTTTCACAAAAGAAAGTTAACGATGCGAATGAAGTCACAATGACTTGACATTCTCACTGCCCATAATGTGAATTACGTTAACTGGAGCCGGAGGTTGCAGAGAAAGTCTATACATCTTAAATAAATTTAATTATAAATTACATTAAACTAAAATCTAAAACTAGTGATAAATGGTCGATGTATGTACCAAGAATGAATCGTTCTTTATTAAAATCTAAAACTACAACTATGGAAAGACGGTTGCGAAATCGAAGTGGCGAGATGTGGAAATCACGTAGCGCTGACTCGACGCCTCGTGCCGGTCCGCAACTGCACTGCTTCGATAAATGGTGTCAACGGTCCGCCTCTTACACCAAAGCGTAGATAAATGGTGTCGACGGTCCGTCTATAACACCGACGCGTAACACCTCCCCCCGAAGAACAGCAACTATTTGTCAAGCGGAGTGGCAAATATTGCTGCCAGACCACTGGTGTTCATCTTACTTCTTCTGGTCGGATGTTCCGTCTGGGTTCAATAAGTGTATAGTTGGCCCCTCTGCAGTATCGATGTCTGGATACGCCTCTGGCTTCAGCTTCCGAAGATCCGGATATTCGTTGAAGGTGCTTGGAAACCACCCGGGTGACTCGCGAACGCGGATATCGATTTGAGATATTCCTAATTATCGCGAACCGGCCCGCGAATATCCTACCGACTGCGCCAATTACGTTAACTGGAGCCGGAGGTTGCAGAGAAAGTCTATACATCTTAAATAAATTTAATTATAAATTACATTAAACTAAAATCTAAAACTAGTGATAAATGGTCGATGTATGTACCAAGAATGAATCGTTCTTTATTAAAATCTAAAACTACAACTATGGAAAGACGGTTGCGAAATCGAAGTGGCGAGATGTGGAAATCACGTAGCGCTGACTCGACGCCTCGTGCCGGTCCGCAACTGCACTGCTTCGATAAATGGTGTCAACGGTCCGCCTCTTACACCAAAGCGTAGATAAATGGTGTCGACGGTCCGTCTATAACACCGACGCGTAACATGTGCAAACCAAAGTGTAGTTTTAAAGTGGGTTTCGTGGGCGGCATATTACTAAACATCCTCTCCGAGTCACGGTAGGGTGTGACTTTTTCGAAAATATATCACGTGTTATAGGTACGACTCACGTCCTCCGGTTGTCTTGGTCTCCGGACGGTCAGTACGTGTTGTCTGCGCACGCGATGAACGGAGGAGGTCCCACCGCGCAGGTGGTAGAGCGAGACGGATGGAGGTGCGACAAGGACTTTGTGGGACATAGGAAGGCTGTTACTTGTGCTGTAAGTACTATAGTATAGCGACTATCTTGCTTAACCTGACTATGTATGACGCTGCTAGTAAATCTGAGGTCAAGCTGGGCCGGGTTGTTCCAACGTCAATTAGGAGGAAGCCAGTTCATGTATTTGTGATCGATCCTAAAGTTATAAGAATACGAAAATGGCCGTTTTAATCGAAACTTATCTGCAACTGCACTGCTGTAAATATGTGATTGGCCCGCAGATCCGTTTATCCGTTGTGGTTTGATTGAATAACTATCATCTATCCATGCATCTAAACTTTTGCATTTTTTTTATAAGATTACTAGCAATGTGGGATTGTGGTTCCAAATTAATAGCAATCCTGTTAACCCCTCCAGCTAAGCTCTATGCCTTGTGTTAGGAGTGGGTTCAAGTCTGCAGGATAATGGGTAGGATTTGAACCCGCGACCTCACGATTTCTAGACCGATGCCTTAGCCATTAGGCTACCGCCGCTTAAGGGTATATTTATTAGTTATCTAGGCTCTTCCTATTGTGATGAAACGGTCTGCGTAAATTTTCCCCGTTTTTGCAACATTTTTCGCGTGATGTTATACAGCCTATAGCCTTCCTCGATAAATGGGCTATCCAACACTTAAAGATTTTTTCAATTCGAACCAGTAGTTCCTGAGATTATCGCGTTACTCCTCAGCTTTATAATAATCTGTAATATGTTCCAGCGCTTCAACAACAACATATTCATGAAGGAAGGCAAGAAGTGGTGTTGTTGCGCGGCGGTGGGGTCCCGCGACCGCGCGCTCAGCATCTGGCTCACTTCGCTCAAGAGGCCGCTCGTCGTGGTCCATGACCTCTTTAGTGATAGCGTCTTGGATCTGTCTTGGAGTTCAGATGGTGAGTTCTTACAGCTAAGGCTTGATAAGCAATCTGGCAAAAACGGCTTAGCTGGTTTTTCTTGGTCCTAATACAGGCCAATAAAAAACAATCCTATAAGACAAAATAAAATTGTCAATTTCTTCGTACGAAGTTCACCAGGTCAGCTAGTGGTGGATAAATTCGTCCCGTACGGGGTTGGGCCATTGAGATAGAACTCAGGCAAGGTGACTTATGCAATTAAATTTGATGAATTATAAAAATGACTACTTAGAACTATTTAAAACTATATTTAAACTAAAAACTAACACTAAATAAAACTAATGTCCAAAAAACTGGGGCCCCAGGGCATGTTTCTACAGATACTGGGAGTATTTCCTCGCTGTATAGCAATGCTGATTCGTTGTGCGAGAAAAGTATACCAAAACAAGTAGAGTCGACCAATTTTTTGGAAAGTGTTTTTATATAACTTTTGTGTACTAGAACCCCACAGGCTAAGGGTCTCGACGCCGAATGGTACAAACAAATATTGGTTGCCGAAAACCATGTATGGTTTTGAGATTTTCGGCCGCTTTAGCCGTCGCTCCAGCTTGAACACTTTAGGATACCTAAGGATAAAAATAACTATCCTATATTGTACCCTGGATTATGGTTGTAAAACCCGAAATGTACATGTAGAATCCCGACGTACCACAAGAGTTGTTTTGCATCCTAAGTGAATAAAGAATTTTGATTTTTTTTAATTGTACCTGTTCTCGTCAGGTTTGAACCTGTTGGCGTGCAGCTCAGATGGAACTGTTGCCTGCATACAATTCACTAATAAAGAGATCGGCACTCCACTAACGTCAGAGGAAAAGGTTTGTAATATCTCATTTATAATCATCGTTTTAAATCAATACATACAATAAACAGGTTGATTTTTAATCTATACTAATATAATAAAGCTGAAGAGCTTGTTTGTTTGTTTCAACGCGATAATCTCAGGAACTACGCATCCGAATTGAAAGAAATATTTTACTATTAAATAGCCCATTTATCGAGGCACGTTACGGGCTATATAACATCACCCTACGACTAATAGGAGCCGAGCAGCAATGAAAAATGTTGCGAAAACGAGGAAAATTCACGCATACAAAGTTGCGCGGTACAGCTAGTATACTAATTACCTCCCGCTCGTAGCTTCTTTACATTACACTAAATAACTTTGGAATATTAGTTTTGAAAAATATAACCATAAATTTACCCTTAGCCCATCCACCACCAACTTTTGTCACACCCCCACCTACACGTCTGTGAGACCCCTGAGTAATATAATTTCAATTTCTCAAAACTACTTACACGATATGGACGGTTGTCCTAGATTATAAGATACCGTAGCAATAAACTAAAACGTAGCAGTAAGTGATGTGTGCTCTTTAATTCTAGAACGCATTCTACGAGAAAATTTACGGCAAATGTTTGGCCAACGAGTCTGGTGGCGACTTGTCGTCCAACTTGTTGGTGGAATGTCCAGAGATACTTCTGGCTAGAGAGAAGCAAGAAGCGAAGAAGGAAGTAGCCAAGGAAGAGACAACCCCGAAGAGTGATAAGTCACAAGTAAGTATTATTATTTGAACGCTATGTTTGCCGTTTTGATTCCTATTCAAATTCAAAAAAACTTTATTCACCGAAGAAGCAAAATACTACACTTGTGAAAAGTTATGATTCTACATGTAATTACTGTTCGCAAGCAATAGGTGCAGCCGGAGAAAATGCCACTATTTTCATTAATTTACCCATTGATTTAATGTTTTATTTATGCACGTGCATTATTTTGAGATATAAGTGTAACAATATTAGGTACCTACCTTTAAATCAATTTGGTCGAGGCCAATAGAGATCAGCATACTGAGCAGTACAGTGGGATCAACGTAACTAGGCCGGACTGAAGTAGGCGACAAGTGGTTGCGCAGATGAATTTTTTGGAAGTAAATGGTGACAGGAAGCGGGGGGCGGGGGCGGTAACTAAACCAAGAGGATTAGAGATGCGATTACGCATTACATTGTCATAATTAGTATTACTAATTCATGTTTTTTTGTGATTATTTTGGTAAAGAAATTGTTTTTCAAAGTTTCTTTATTATTTACTGTAACTGTTCTAAATTTAAACTTTTATGAACTCATTTAAATAGTGTTTTTATATTGTTGAAGTAAAATGTTGTTAGTATTTTTAATCGATTAATTGTTTTCGTAAGTAATTTTAGGGTCGCATCTCTATGACATGCGCGAAAGTGTTAAAAACCCAACTTCAATCCGGTCAAGATATGTTGATCGTACTGTAGGTAACAAAATTATCATGGTCTCCTAATCGATGTCGGTTACGGCGGCCAATCTCCTCAGAGGCCATCTACACAAGAGATAATATAATAATAATTAATAACTATTTATTTCATGTTATTAAAATTTTGGTCCATATTATTCAAATACATAAATATAAAACTTAAAAGACTAATACATAATTAAGTAATTAAAACTAAACATAAAGTAGAGTGTTTCGCTGTGAGTGCACAAGTATATCCGTATCAGTATAGTGACACAAGTGCATTTTCTATTCTCTCACTTGCCCGATGGGACGACAATCTGACATGATCCGAGAGAGATCGTGCGCAGGACCGACGGCTTAACGTATTCTCCGAGGCACAGAGAGGAATGACAATTTTCGAAAACGGTCACCCATTTATGGACCGACCGACAGTAGTAACTCGCAGATATCTCGATTTGCGCGGTCACCACTGAGCCAAGGACCCCTCTTGCAATATTATAGTGCAAAAGTATATGTGCACCAATCCGTTACGTTATGATACGTTCTTTCAGAAGATCAGATAGCGAGCATAAAATCCAGCCATATTTTAAATCGTTTGAAAATCTTTCGATTTACTAGAGGATCGATTGCACAGCATTAAAAATCAAATCGCGAAAAGGGTTTTTTTTTCTTTTAAAGACGACTCCCACAATAGAGTACAAGCCCTGTGTCGCGGGGGATTTTACAAACATTCAATTCACGGACACAAAGTACACCCAGACTCGAAACAACAATTTGTGGATCACACAAAGTAGTGTCCCGTGTGGGAATCGAACCCACGACCTCTTGCGTAGCAGTCGGACACACTCACACCGCGCCACAAAGGCCGCCAAGAATATAATGTGAAATTAATTATGAACTTAATAAATCGGGGGGCACGGGAGTGTCCCCGCCAAGTCGAGTCATTCTTTATATCAACCAATATGATGTCCCGCCACACTTGGCGATCCAGTCACGGCGCGTATAGTACACAGAGGACGCTGCTGCCCGTCCCTACGTGTGATATCCCTTAGAGCCGAACCGCATCTATTGTATGCCACATAAAGAGGCGCAGGACGAACACGAGGTGGAGGGGGGGGGGGAGTAAATGGAGCGTTTGCGCGGCAGAAACAAGGGTGCATTTTATTAACAGACTGTACATCCAACACTCCGTGTGAACGCCTGTGCAGCGAATTATTTGCGATGTACCGCGCCGTGTGGGGGGTGAACACAACGGGAAGAGATGATGTAAAATCATGCTTACACAAAATCAAACATTCATTATTTCTAGGCCAAGAGTCTACTAAGTCCGTCGGCAGGTTCCAGCGGCACATTGTCGACTCCACTACGTCCAATGGACAGACAGATTGAGACACGCACGTCGGACGGGAAGAGACGGATAACGCCTGTCTTCATACCTCTCACTCAAGCTGATGCCAAGTAAGTTATTATACACGTGTAGCAGTTACTAGCAGTATACACGTGTTTATCATACTAGTTTAACCTCCATTTTGACAACTTGTAGGGGTGGAATTTTGGTCATTTCAAGGGCCAAGCTAATGGATCAGCTTGCAGTAAGCGTTGATGAGCGGATACCTGTCCCGCTGAAAATTATTGTCTGCGGTCCAATTAATTTTTTTATGTACCAAAAATCAAGTGGTCCAATTACATGGGCCAGTTAATACTGGACGTCATAAGGTAGAAAAAAAAGACCTGATTGGAGCGTCCTTTTGCCATATCTTTTTTGTGTTTGTATTAATTTAGGTTAAAACAAAGTCTTAAAGCACATAATATTGTTAAAATTGTCCTATTTCAAATTAAGATTTTTTACACATATATTACACACAGGCAGTTTGACATACGATTATTACAAAAAAAAAACAACCTATATAACACAACCTCCATAGTCTAGGTTCACATGATCATAAAGAATTGAATTGATTTGATCGATGTCAAAATGTAACACTTTTTTCCGTCTAGCCTCTCAGCTCGCAAACAAAACTTGCGATAAGGAACTAGGTTTCATAATTTCACTTACAACGATTTTTTACAAATTCAAATTAGAATAAGGCTTTTGTTATTTATATTGTTGTTTTTGCAGTGAATCGCTAGGGTCTCAGCCAAGTGGTACAGAGAACTGCTTCAGCACTTCGTCTCAGAGCAAGTCGCGGATACGAGTGGAAGTTCGTGATGATATCGTCATACATCCTAATGTTAGCAATCATGCTACTTCATCCCAACAGAACACGTCCAAGACTAGTGACAAGTATGTACCTATATTTTGTGTTTTTCAGGCGATCACAGTAGTAGTAGGAGTAGGATAGTATTCAGGATTTTGGTTGGCTTGAACACGTAAATTTTCGAAATTTAGTTTTGACGTGTTCCATTAAAAAAGAGCGAGTCCTTCCCAATTCAGTATCTATGGACGATGCTATGTGGGTATTAGTTAAGAGCGTTTACTATGAAGCTTGCGGTCTGTGTGCCTATTGCGAGTTTGTTTTACGTTAACGCGATCGACATGTTTAGGACGTTTGGCGATCCGATTGGCCCGCCTCAAACCAATCAAAGAGCCAACCGCGGTCAACGTTTAGATCGAGTTAACGTAATATAAACTCGCACCAGGCACTCAGTACTCAGTGTTTTGTTGTTTTAATATATTTATCTGTTATTTAGTCAGATCTTATATTATCACAACTAGCCGATAGTTTGAGAATTATTACGGTCTTTAGAGGCATTTTTGTCAATTACTTTATTAATACAATAATTGCATTTATGAAAGATACAAAAATTTGAACTCAAGACCGACGAATCGAATCCGAGACTTCCGTATGCCAAACCGGGGCCGGAATCGAACCATCTAACCGGAGAATGTTAGTAATATCATCATAATTCAAAATAGCCGATTGTTTGAGAACTATTACGACCTTTATAGGCATTTCTTGCCAATTACTTTATTAAAACAATAATTGCATAAAAGATAGAAACATTTGAAATCCAGACCCAGGAATCGAACCCGAGACTTCCATATGTCAAACCGGGGCCGGAATCTAACCATTCAATCGGAGAATGTTACTTACGTCACCTCACATTTTTCTATCCCTTCTACACGCGAGTCGGGCCCTCTCTTGCGCCATCTAGCCGATAGTCTGGTCTGGACATACTTTGCCACAATTCAAAATAGCTGGTACGTTTGTAACACTTGTATTTGATATCCCAGTGGACTAGACCAGCGTCTCCGCGGGCGCGGCGCGGCGTCGCTGCCGGGCCCGGCGCCGGGCGCGCTGGGCGGCGGGCGGCCGGCGCCGGGCGCGCGCGCGCCGCCCGAGCCGCCCGCGCCGCCCGGCCCGGCGCTGCCGCCGCCCGCGCTCGGCACCGCCGGACCGGTCGTCAGAGCCGCGGGACTGTACCGGCTACAGGTACAATTCGCCACAACTAAGTTTGCGTTTGTCAACTTGTATTCGAATGTAGTTCTGCGCAGGGACGTCGTTCCCCGCCCGTCTCCTTCATCCCCTCCGATATCTAAATTCGAGTAGTGCGCAGCTCACGCACCAACATCAGACACGCAAACTTAGCTGACGGCATGTGTAATTTGGTGCTTTTACTCTTTGTGTGATTTGTTAACGGGGTCCTTGTTCGGGGGCGCGTGCGCTCAAAAATGTGTTCATGCATTTCTTAGCACAGCTCTCTAACGCGCATGCGTAGTTCGCACGGGCTTGTTACGACAACGAAATAAAGATAGTGAATAAGGACCCTGTTTAGATTCTAGAGCGGCGTCTCCGCGCTATATATATCAGGCCATTCGGAATGTTTTGCAAAAAAAAGTTTTTATATTTAAGGCATTGGCCACTTGTAATTATTTTGAAAAATTTAGTTATTAAAAGTAAAATTGCAGGTTGTGAATAAGGCGTGTAATACACAATTCGGCACATTGTCCAGATTGCAGCTGTTACCCAATAATTCAGCATCCAGTGATCCAGTCTGGGAAACTTATTTAGGTAAGTTTAATTGTGTAAAAATTGGATCTAAAAATACCTACGTACCCAATCTTATTATATAATATGATAGATTCTCGTTGGAAGCCCTTATAGAGAAAGCTCTATAACCAATAGGGTATTTGACTGAAGTCAAATCAACCTCTTTTTAAGAAACGTCAAAAACGACCCGCTCCGTACAAATCTGTATGGAATGCTAGCATATGACGTCACGTTTTCTATAGTCAAGTTATTTAATTTTAGTGTTTTTCTATATGATTAAAAATTAATAAACACGTTAAATTAATAGATGAATATATTTTTCCACAATACTTTATGACATACAAAAACTTCGGATGACAGCTATCAAAATTTATATATCTACAGTCCGTCAAATCTAAGAAGTACCGTTTGACAGTTCTGACAATTGAATGATAGGGATGGGATGAAAAAATCGATTACTATAATATCCGAACTTTAAGAGATCGATTACTATAATATCCGAATTTTAAGAAATCAATTGTTATAATTAAATAAAAGAAATGTTTAGGATATTTTTTTATTCACTACTAGTACTAGTATCGTCGTCTTCGTCATCATCGTCATTTAAATTAATGACCAGTTGATTGTCCATTACATTATCAAAGTGTACGTCTCTTTCGAAGTCGTCCATTATTATTTTCTTTGTTTTTTGTACTACTTTACTCCAATCTTCCTGTGTAACTTGGGCACATGCTTCCTTTAATAAACCTTCCATTTTCTTGACACTGAAGGGTGGTTTTGTGTTGTGTCTTGCTGCATAACCTGTAAAACAATAATGTAACTATTTGATAGCAGACGAAAACCATTGTTTAAATTATAAATGTTAGAAGTACTCGTGTTATTATTATAATATTATAAAATATTACCTTTAACTTGGGCCCAAATCAGTTCAATGGCATTATATTGGCAATGGTACGGAGGAAGTCGTATGACTTTGTGCCCGTGCTCTTCGGCCAATTGGTCAATTACATATGTCGGTTTTGGTGGTTTATGCAATTTCACTAACTGTAATAATTCAGCTTTTAATAGTGACATGTCGGCATCCACTCCTTTTCTTTGCAGCCATGCCACCAAATCTGCTTTCTTATTGGCTGACGTAGGTGCTTTATCAATTTGCACAGAGTGGTATGGGGCATTATCCATTATAATTGTGCTGTTAGGAGGGATATTCTGTAATAAATTTAAAAACCACTCTCGGAACCTTACTGCGTCCATTTCTTCATGATACTCTTTAGTGCTTTTGGATTGGAAAGCTAATAAAGAGTTTTCCACGAAGCCTGTAGACGCTGACCCAGCATGGCATATTATGAGGCGTCCACCTTTTCCTATCGGCACCTTCGAGCACGAAGCTTCAGAATCATCAGTCCATGTTTTCGGCACAGAATGGTTGGAATTTAGCCAGGTTTCGTCCAAAAATATTACATTATCCCAGTTTATAATTTGTTTAACTTCGCGCAGGAATGTTAGTCGCTGCATAATTATGTCATGTCGCTCCATAACAATTTTTCGTTTGTCAACTTTTTTGTATCTGAAGCCAATTCCTGTTATTACCGTTCTCAACGACTCTATGCTTCCCTTATACAGCCCGGCATCTTTTAAAGTTGCACATAACTTTGCCAATGTTGGAAATTCGCCTCTTGTAAAATACCCGTATATATGGTTTCTAATAGCATGACTATCGAATTCATCGATGCCTGTCACAGGTTTATTTCTTTTTCGTTTTTTCGGTGTGTGAAGTACGTTACTGTCACTCCCCGAAGGCCCATATTTTTCACTTAATATTTTGCCAACGGTGCGGCTACCAATACCGAGAGCTTCACCGACGCGATCCCGAACTTGTGTAACTGGCAGTAGAAGTCCACCATTTTGAGATTCACGCTCAAAATACTCGTGTAATTTCACCACCAATTCACGAGCCTGGCTGTTCAAAGTACGTCCTCTTTTCGACATTATTATTAACACTTGCTTAGTTCGGAGTCCAGTATAAATATTGCCAAGGTAAACGGATAAAGAATGATCAGTCCAGAAAAGTAATAGCCAAGTCACAAATTGTAAAACACAAACGAGAAAGCAAGTACGCGCACAGTCAGCTTCCAAGATGGCGAGAGACTGCTGACGCCGAACCGACCGAGCGGACCGCGTGCGCTTGTAGTTGGCAGTGTTGCCAGAAAAAAAAAATTGTAGAGACTTGGACACCTGCGATTTTGCCTATTGACCTAAAAATAATTAAATTAATTTATTTTAGGGTATCTGTGTATTCAGTGCATTATGCGGTCGCGCAGTAACGTCGTTAATTTATAACATCAGGCAACAACATTTTTGTGAATGGGTTCTACATACCTTATTTTTATTAGTTTTAGACGTAGAAATAAGACTTAGAAGAAAAAATTGTAATTGTAAAATCAATGGATGTGCTTGTTAAAAATTTGTTTATTTCTCTGTAATATGCAAACCCATACTATCATACACAAAAATAAATGTAAAAAACACTATCCCTGACTCCATTTACTATTTCGACAGCGTTAGCGCGAGAAACCCCGACTTATTTGGGCGCGAAAATCAAAAATCGACAAATCGCTTTCGACAACTTTTTAAAGAAGCAAATATATTTGATTTATAAATACGTATTTTTGGTGAATGGGTTTTATCTCATATTTAACGATTACATAACTATTTAGTTATGTAATCGTAATATGTGAGATAAATCCCATTCACATGAAAAAATATTTGTTTGGTTGTCAAGTGTAATTTGTAAATAATACATTCGATTTTTCGTATATGTAAACGATTTTTTTGCATACAAGTGTATCCGAAGAGTCGCAACACTACGTGCAGTGACCTAACTACGTAACTTTGTAATGAGGTCAAGAATATAACTATTAGAAATTATTTACTGTGTAAATATGTGTTATTTTGCTTTGTTTGAAAGTTTTCAATTACATTTAGATATTAAGAATTGTACATTTTTAGATACAATAATGAAATCTTTCTAAATTCATGGTTTTATGAAAAAGGTTATCGAAACTGAATAATGTACGTATGAACAAAGTTGTTTCGGTTTGAAAAATATGAAACGTCAAACGGTACCTCTTAGATTTGATGGACTGTAGTCCGGCCATAAGTTCTGTTACAAATGAAAATGCATTTTTTTTAATGAAGTAAATTTATTATATTTATATAATATTAAATGTAATATTACTAAAGCTTCGTACATATTTATTAAAGTCTCAGCAAAAAATAAAAAAAACAATATTCTATTCAAAATGGCCACCTTTTGCTTTTATATAGGCCTTTACTCTCTGCCTACGAATCTATGGATTTACGCACTGTGTCCATGGAAAATTTCGCCACTGCTTGCTCCAGAGATTTTTGAAGACACTCAATGTCGCTGTGTCGTTTAGAGCAAGCTATGTCCTCTGAAACTGACCATAATTTGTAGTCTAAAGAGTTGAGGTCTGGGCTAGATGAGGGCCAGTCTTTAGCTCTTATAAAGTCCGGAACGTTGGTTTCAAGCCAGGCTTAGGTCAAGGGACGAACTGGTGCTGAGTCCTGCTGGAAAGTCCACGGTACATTTTAAAAAAGTGTATTGCTGAGGGGTTTCACAACACGATCCAAGACTGTCTCTTGATACATTTTGGCTGAAGTTTTTACTCCTTTTTCCGACCACTTAAGCAGCTTCTTTAGAACTGTGAGCGTACACTTTATCATTATGCTTATTGTAGTGCTCTTAAATCGTGATTTTTTTTTCATCGGTAAAAAGGATATTTCTGTGCCTTTCTCCTGCGTATCGCGACAGAAGGCGTTTTGATCGATCCACTCTCTTTAATTGTAAAGATTGATTTAGGGCATGTCCTGTATATCGACGATAAGCACCGAGCTTCAGGCCTTGTTTTATAATACGCGACAGAGTCCTAGCGGGAATCTTCATTTCTTGCAATAAGATTTTTTGCTTCCTAATGGGATTTCGACGAATTCTGGCTCTAACAGTATTAACAGCCTTTGTAGTTCTAGCAGCACGCGGCTGCCCCGATTTTTTATGGACTTCGACAGAGGAAATGTTGTTGTATCTGTTGATTATTGTACGATATACGAACATACGGCTGATACCAAGCTTTTGAAGTGTCTGGAATATGACCGACTGCTCCATACCCATTTTGTGCAAGGCGATCATCGCAATCCTATTTTCTTTAACACCCTAATCCATATTATAATTTGATAATGAACACGAAAAAATATGTGAAATGGCGAGAACTTTTCAAAATAATAAACGCGTTCCAAATTCAAAGTAATTAAAATGGTGAAAAAAAAAAGTTTTTACGTAACAGTTTTTACGGCTTATTTCTATTTTAAGTGGATTCAGAGATCTAAACTATAAAATTAATCTACCTAGCTAATCTAGTCTATAAACCTGTAGTTGAATTGTAGTATAGAGATAACAGTTATGTAATAACTTATTTGAATGAGTGTACAGCAATATCATCAATTGGAGCACGAGGACATATAACGGACAACTCTATAAGAAATGTCAAAACGTAGATTTTTTATAGACATCTCATACAAATACGGGACTATGACGTCACTATTTTATTCTAGTCAAATCACTTCTTTTTATGATACGATTAATGATAAAAAAATCTATTTTACACAAAATTTAATAAGGAATTAATAATTGGTGGTTTAAATGCTATTTTTATGTACTTTTACTTGTGTATGTACTTTTGTTTTTTATTTACCTAGAAAACAAGTCTGTACTTCCTCGTGTCCCACCCAGGTGGAGCACGAGGAAGCACCCATCAGCAGGATGTTAATTCAAAATGCAAATACAGTTGTTATTAAATAAGTCCGTGGCCATCAGGTTCAGCGGTGACGTGCATCGCGTGCGACGCGCGCTGGGCGTGCGCCGCGTGCGCCGACGGCACGCTGCACGTGTGGCGCCTGGCGCGGGCGCGGGCGGCGCGCGCGCTGCCGCCTATCGGTAAGGGTTGCACGCGCAGGACTGCCGCGGGAGGCACCTGCCCCACCGCCGGCGATGAGCGAGACGCGATCATCAAGAAACGTACGGACGCGGACGGGATCACATCATATCTATTGTAGACTAGCTGACCCGCGCAACTTCATATGCGTCAATTTTCCCCGATTTTGCAACATTTTTCATCGCTGCTCAGCTCCTATTGGTCTTAGCGTGATGTTACACAGCCTATAGCCTTCCTCGATAGATGGGTTACCCAACAAAAAAATATTTTTTTTAATTCGGAGCAGTAGCTCCTGAAATTACGGCGTTCAAACAAACAAACAAACTGTTCAGCTTTATAATATTACTATAGATGTAATGTGAACCCGTCCACGTCCTTGTAAATAAAAGACATGCAATATATAGCCCAATCGAATTAGGATTTTACCCGAAAAAAAACTATAAATAGCAATTTTCCATCGGAATTCGTTGAGCCCCAACCCCCCATCCACACACCCATCAACCAATTCCGAGGGCTAATTCGACTGGAGTAATAGAGCGAGTACTCGCCGGCAATATGACCGATCAACTATTAATATCTGTATAGGTGTACCGTAATCTCACGAAACGAAATTTAAAAAAAAATATTGTGACGTTTATATGGCAATGTTAACTGACAATTTGTCAAAGTTGCGAGTATGAATGCATCGTACTGCGATTTTGACTTTGATACTTTTTCGTTAAAACGATTAAAAATGCGTTAGTATGTCTAGCTGATTTCTAACCGCCAGTCATTAAGAAGAACGTGAACAAAAACAGTTTAAATGTCGGTGTTTCAATTTTTATTATTCAATGCATTTATAACATTCACGCGGCTGGAGCTGCTGCACAAACTATTTATTTTGTTCGAGGAATGAAGATCCTTAGTTCTATTGAGCCAGAAATTAATAATCAACCCTTATGTAAAATCAAATACCACGATCAAGACTTTTCCGTCCATGTAGGTCTTGGACCTACTTACCTAATCCCTGTGTTACCATCTCTAATTACAACTTCCCCATTTTTATAAAATTTTGGTACACCTATCTCTTTTGTTTACACGGGATCTACATAAGAATGTACGTTTCTTGAGCGATAAAATCGCTACTCGCTTTCTCGCCGTTGGTAGGACAGATACTTCAAAACTATAAAAGTCTTACATAAATGGTGAATTTTAAAAATTTGTATATGTTTTATTATCATTATTTTTTTTTGTTTTAAAATCTAATAACTCTTTCTTTTGTAAATAAGCATAACATATGAATTTGATTGACGTTTCGACCGGGTTGGATTGATATGACCAAAATTGTAACCCGATCGAAACGTAAACTTGGCCACCTAATCCGCCTTTTTGCAACCGGCTTCCGGCAAAAGCATAGGTGGTCTAACTCTAATTAAAAGTACATAATTTTAATAGAATATTGTATTATATTCCAGCGTTAATGTCACAAGCAGCTAAACTGACGCTATCAGGCGACACGTTGGCTGTAGTGACGACGTCAGCAGAACTAGCGATGTGGGATCTTGCCAACGCGTCTTGTGTTATACGACCGCTCTGCTTCAGATCTCTATTGTCACATGGAGGTAAGACAAGTATATTTTAGTGACATGGTGACATCTTATAAATCGATAACCGGCTGCACTCACAAAAAAGTGTCTAAAAGAAGTCACGTTATTCATTGGTTGCTAAGCAACCGCGAATGGCGATTGCAGCGACATGGCATGCGATACAATTGGAACTAATGTTTTTAATTGGTTGCTAAGCAACGCCAATGGCGATATGTCATCAATGTGATTATGACGTTATCACGTAAAATT
The DNA here is from genome assembly GCA_945859575.2 of Herminia tarsipennalis. Lineage (NCBI taxonomy): Eukaryota > Metazoa > Arthropoda > Insecta > Lepidoptera > Erebidae > Herminia > Herminia tarsipennalis. The sequence goes on from OX243840.2 coordinate 18,842,126, forward strand.
ATCGTCCGTAATTATTGAATTAATACTAATTTTATATTTTATGTCTGCCAATGGTGTATTTATTGTACACTTTCATTATAAAAATACTCTGTCTTACGGATTTAGTATTTCATGTATTTTCATACGTTAAATGCGGAGCTGTGCAGAAAACGAAAGCTCAGTTTTACCGCCTTGATGATTTAACATGTGTATTTGTGTGTCTATCTGTGGCATAGTATCCCCTAAACAAAAGGTGGATTTAGAGGGTTTTTTTTATAGGAAAACTGTTTTTTATTAAATACATCCAAATTAGCCCATAATTTGGTATATATGTATTTAATAAAAATCAGTTTTGAAATAAATCCTTTTTTTTTAATCTACAATGCCTTCCTAGGAAACTTGCCAGCCAATCCAAAGAGGATCTACGATTGAATATGATAAATAGAAAGTGACCAACAGCCAATAAGGGCTATCGCGTGTAGATTCGCCGCTAGAGGCGCTAGTGTAGAGTCAGGTTAGATTAATGTTATTAGATAATTAAACATAAATGAATAAATGTCAAATATGAGTTACGTATCAATGAATGTCAGTACTTTAAAAGTTCAACTTGCACACTTTACTAAACTGTCTCTGATTTATCTTTTGGAAACTAAAGTCCTCCAGGCATAAGGAGGCATGCCCGATATTTATACGACATGGTTTTAAGGTATATATATATGATTTAAATACAAGTTAAACTTTGACAGCCAGACCTGACTCAACAGTGGCGCCAACTGGTGAGAACAAAAACGGTAGCCCCATTCCTTCAATAAACCGCTTGAGCACAGTCGATGGTTTTTAATTACGCATATTAGTTGTGTTTTATCTATACTAAAATTATAAAGCGGAAGAGTTTGTTTGTTTGTTTAAACGCGCTAATCTCAGGAACTACTGGTCCGATTTGAAAAAATCTTTTTTTGTTGGATAGTCCATTTATCGAGGAACGACTAATAGGAGCGGAGCAGCAATGATAAATGTTTCAAAAACGGGGAAAATTTACGCATACGAAGTTGCACGGGACAGCTAGTTAATTATATACCAATATTAGTGTTGTCGCTTGTATTTGGTGATCACGATCAAAAATGTTCATTAATCTTGTTATTCTATTTACAGTTATGGTGACAAATTGTTCATTGTTAGATGATGGCAACCCAATGATCTCATTAAATAATGGCAAAAGTTATATCTACAGTAAACAGCTGTGTGCATGGTAAGTGATTCATTTTGTCTTTCTTCTATTTATTTCTTTCTTCTTCTATATTTAATGATAACTCACAATGTGGGATTGTGGGTCCCACAATTACTAGCAATCCTGTTAACCCCTCACGTCGGTAGTGTAAGTGACCTCACGGCGAGTCCGATGCCTTAGCCATTAGGCTATCGCCACTTTGGGCCGCAGCTCAGCCCGCGTGGATGTCGATTAACGCGATAAAAACTATCCTTGGCATTCCCTGGAACTCAAACTATCTCCGCACCAAATTTTACCTAAATCGGCTCAGCGGTTTAAACGTGAAAACTTAACAGACAGACAGACAGTCAGAGTTACAAGGTTACTCGTGAATATTAAAATACCTTAAGCGAACGCTCAGCCGAGCTACATGGTAGGCGGAGTGGGGGGTGTTAGGTTTCATTTTCGTTACGGAATTTCTTGATTCGGTCGCCACGCTCAAAGCCCGACCCCGCGATAAAAGCTTAATACAAGGAGAAAGTGTCAGTCACGCATTCAGTGGCGATTTCAGAATTCTGATTGGGGGGGGGGGGGTAAGGGGGTTTGTCCGCTAAGGGACTTATGATTTTACTTCTTGCTAGGTCAATTTTTGTCATGATTTTATTCTACTACTTTGTCAGCGTAACTATTAAGTATATCCATGGCAAATTATAGCTTTCTTGTACTAAGGGTATCTGAGCAAACATATAGACAGACAGACGGGCGAACACAGCGAAACTATAAGGTTCCATTTTGCCATTTTGGCTACGGGACCCTTATAAAAACCATTTTATCGAAATATGAGACTGGCTCTCTTTTTACCGCGGTTTTAACGCAACAGTCAGTCAACGCACAGATTTTATAAAGCCCTAAAATCTGACATACCTTTTTATTATTGCACGGGTCTATAGGGTCTACTAATTCAAATATTGACTGCCTCTGTGGCGCGGTGGGAGTGTGTCCGACTGCTACGCAAGAGGTCGTAGGTTCGATTCCCACACGGGACACCACTTTGTGTGATCCACAAATTGTTGTTCTACGTCTGGGTGTACTTTGTGTCCGTGACTTGTATGTTTGTAAAGTCCCCCGCGACACAGGGCTTGTACCCTAGTCTTTTATAAAAAAAAAATACTAGAGTAAAACTAATCACCCATGACCTCTTTATTTTTACTTTATGAAAAAAAGCTAAAGTTGGGCACATTCATTAATTACGTAAATAATTTCCATTTTATTTCTAAAGTGTTGTTAACTTCTGACAAAGCTAATTTAGTATACCTATTGAATACACACCTGATTGTGGAAAAAAAATATAGGAATGGAACATACCTTGCAGCCAAATTATAAATTAGAACTTAATATAATCACTATTAGAAAAAATGAAGAAACTGCTGAAATCTGCCTGTGAAAACACATCAGTCCAGTGGCAACATTTTTATCAATACAATCTGCTGGGAGGCGAGACAAATACTGTGCACATAAATATGTGCACAGTATTTGTCTCGCCTCCCAGCAGATTCTATAATCTATTTGAATAGGCCTTTTCCTAAATAAAAGGCCTATTCAAACCTGAGCGGTATTCGCTGCTGTTGTGGGTATTGGTAATACCGCGCGGATTTCACTCAGGTATTTAGTATGAAGTTCCGCGGCTAGAGCGGAATAGTTAGTAGGTTAGCAGTATTACCGCGAACTTACCCACTCGGTTTTCTCTACCGCAGGCGGTAGTGAATACCGCGTAGGTTTGAATAAGCCTTTACGAAATTAATTAATGTGGGTACGGTACCAAGTCCGTCTGGTAGCTCTGCGAGGCAAGCCGCGCGACATGCTCCCTATGGAACGATTGTGCTCCGCAAACAGCTTTTTTATGTTTTTTCCAAAATAATATAATACGTGATACTTTTGAAATAACTTGGTTCTTTATTTAATTAAAAAATATAATGCAAAGTACGCCACACAAATAATAATAATAATAATAATATCTTGGGACAACTCACACAACGCTATCTGATCCCAAACTAAGCAGAGCTTGTACTATGGAAACCAGACAACTGATAAACATACTTATATATTTCTAAATACATACATATTATAGATAAATAACACCCAGACACAGAATAAACCATCGTGCTCATCACACAAAGTTTTATCCTGGGTGGGGATCGAAACCACGACCTCTTGCGTAGCAGTCAGATACACTCCCACTGCGCCACAGAGGTAGTCATGCCTACATAATAATATTATATGCATACATTTTATCTTTAAAAGGCCACATTATCGTATCGTAGTCACCCAGCGTTCCTCTATTACCCCTGTCTTACTCTTACCGGTTAATTAACGTTAATAATAATAAAAAATATTACCTATTACAGACATACAAACAATGTTTGTCTTGGTTTCGTCCGTATGATTTTAAATTAGCACTGTAGGTATCAAATTTTACCTTTTAAATTTTGTTCAATTGTTCTCAAGTGATTCGTGGATAAAACAGAGAAATTTTCAGCTCATTTAAGGTGGCGTCGAAAGCACGTTTTCATTTGACGTCCATACACGTCCCTGGCGGTCAAAAAGATATACACAAGTAATGTGTGTATTTAATAGGTCTACTTAATTAGCAGTTATTATAATGACTAATGTAGTATATCCTATTGTGAAAATAGAATTACCATAAAGCTTAATTAAAATCCATTCAGTAGCTTTTAACACAAACTTTCGGATTTATAATATTAGTAAGATTCTCAACAAACTACTTTTAGATTTGAGCTATATGAAGAGTAGCATAGCAATCTGGCTGATTTACCAGTATCTATTAGTTTTTGTAAACTTTATCTGCAAAATGAATCGGTTCTATGGATTTCACTCATATTTATATAAGCTGTGGAAAATAATGTTAGCTTTTACATCTCCCTTATATCAGAATGTGTGTTCGGTGTGATCAGGGTGGTGTGGGCCGACGCGAGCGACCCCGTGTGGCGCTCGGGCGGGGGCGCGGGCCGAGCCTACTGCGCGCCCAACGCGACGCACCAGCGACACAAGCTGCCTCGCACCAGACCTGCGCACTTCAGTACCAGGTATCTGTCTATCTGTCGGTACAGTAACTAGGTACAGACGCGAGCCTACTGCGCGCCCAACGCGACGCACCAGCGACACAAGCTGCCTCGCACCAGACCTGCGCACTTCAGTACCAGGTATCTGTCTATCTGTCGGTACAGTAACTAGGTACAGACGCGAGCCTACTGCGCGCCCAACGCGACGCACCAGCGACACAAGCTGCCTCGCACCAGACCTGCGCACTTCAGTACCAGGTATCTGTCTATCTGTCGGTACAGTAACTAGGTACAGACGCGAGCCTACTGCGCGCCCAACGCGACGCACCAGCGACACAAGCTGCCTCGCACCAGACCTGCGCACTTCAGTACCAGGTATCTGTCTATCTGTCGGTACAGTAACTAGGTACAGACGCGAGCCTACTGCGCGCCCAACGCGACGCACCAGCGACACAAGCTGCCTCGCACCAGACCTGCGCACTTCAGTACCAGGTATCTGTCTATCTGTCGGTACAGTAACTAGGTACAGACGCGAGCCTACTGCGCGCCCAACGCGACGCACCAGCGACACAAGCTGCCTCGCACCAGACCTGCGCACTTCAGTACCAGGTATCTGTCTATCTGTCGGTACAGTAACTAGGTACAGACGCGAGCCTACTGCGCGCCCAACGCGACGCACCAGCGACACAAGCTGCCTCGCACCAGACCTGCGCACTTCAGTACCAGGTATCTGTCTATCTGTCGGTACAGTAACTAGGTACAGACGCGAGCCTACTGCGCGCCCAACGCGACGCACCAGCGACACAAGCTGCCTCGCACCAGACCTGCGCACTTCAGTACCAGGTATCTGTCTATCTGTCGGTACAGTAACTAGGTACAGACGCGAGCCTACTGCGCGCCCAACGCGACGCACCAGCGACACAAGCTGCCTCGCACCAGACCTGCGCACTTCAGTACCAGGTATCTGTCTATCTGTCGGTACAGTAACTAGGTACAGACGCGAGCCTACTGCGCGCCCAACGCGACGCACCAGCGACACAAGCTGCCTCGCACCAGACCTGCGCACTTCAGTACCAGGTATCTGTCTATCTGTCGGTACAGTAACTAGGTACAGACGCGAGCCTACTGCGCGCCCAACGCGACGCACCAGCGACACAAGCTGCCTCGCACCAGACCTGCGCACTTCAGTACCAGGTATCTGTCTATCTGTCGGTACAGTAACTAGGTACAGACGCGAGCCTACTGCGCGCCCAACGCGACGCACCAGCGACACAAGCTGCCTCGCACCAGACCTGCGCACTTCAGTACCAGGTATCTGTCTATCTGTCGGTACAGTAACTAGGTACAGACGCGAGCCTACTGCGCGCCCAACGCGACGCACCAGCGACACAAGCTGCCTCGCACCAGACCTGCGCACTTCAGTACCAGGTATCTGTCTATCTGTCGGTACAGTAACTAGGTACAGACGCGAGCCTACTGCGCGCCCAACGCGACGCACCAGCGACACAAGCTGCCTCGCACCAGACCTGCGCACTTCAGTACCAGGTATCTGTCTATCTGTCGGTACAGTAACTAGGTACAGACGCGAGCCTACTGCGCGCCCAACGCGACGCACCAGTGACACAAGCTGCCTCGCACCAGACCTGCGCACTTCAGTACCAGGTATCTGTCTATCTGTCGGTACAGTAACTAGGTACAGACGCGAGCCTACTGCGCGCCCAACGCGACGCACCAGCGACACAAGCTGCCTCGCACCAGACCTGCGCACTTCAGTACCAGGTATCTGTCTATCTGTCGGTACAGTAACTAGGTACAGACGCGAGCCTACTGCGCGCCCAACGCGACGCTCCAGCGACACAAGCTGCCTCGCACCAGACCTGCGCACTTCAGTACCAGGTATCTGTCTATCTGTCGGTACAGTAACTAGGTACAGACGCGAGCCTACTGCGCGCCCAACGCGACGCACCAGCGACACAAGCTGCCTCGCACCAGACCTGCGCACTTCAGTACCAGGTATCTGTCTATCTGTCGGTACAGTAACTAGGTACAGACGCGAGCCTACTGCGCGCCCAACGCGACGCACCAGCGACACAAGCTGCCTCGCACCAGACCTGCGCACTTAAGTACCAGGTATCTGTCTATCTGTCGGTACAGTAACTAGGTACAGACGCGAGCCTACTGCGCGCCCAACGCGACGCACCAGCGACACAAGCTGCCTCGCACCAGACCTGCGCACTTCAGTACCAGGTATCTGTCTATCTGTCGGTACAGTAACTAGGTACAGACGCGAGCCTACTGCGCGCCCAACGCGACGCACCAGCGACACAAGCTGCCTCGCACCAGACCTGCGCACTTCAGTACCAGGTATCTGTCTATCTGTCGGTACAGTAACTAGGTACAGACGCGAGCCTACTGCGCGCCCAACGCGACGCACCAGCGACACAAGCTGCCTCGCACCAGACCTGCGCACTTCAGTACCAGGTATCTGTCAATCTGTCGGTACAGTAACTAGGTACAGACGCGAGCCTACTGCGCGCCCAACGCGACGCACCAGCGACACAAGCTGCCTCGCACCAGACCTGCGCACTTCAGTACCAGGTATCTGTCTATCTGTCGGTACAGTAACTAGGTACAGACGCGAGCCTACTGCGCGCCCAACGCGACGCACCAGCGACACAAGCTGCCTCGCACCAGACCTGCGCACTTCAGTACCAGGTATCTGTCTATCTGTCGGTACAGTAACTAGGTACAGACGCGAGCCTACTGCGCGCCCAACGCGACGCACCAGCGACACAAGCTGCCTCGCACCAGACCTGCGCACTTCAGTACCAGGTATCTGTCTATCTGTCGGTACAGTAACTAGGTACAGACGCGAGCCTACTGCGCGCCCAACGCGACGCACCAGCGACACAAGCTGCCTCGCACCAGACCTGCGCACTTCAGTACCAGGTATCTGTCTATCTGTCGGTACAGTAACTAGGTACAGACGCGAGCCTACTGCGCGCCCAACGCGACGCACCAGCGACACAAGCTGCCTCGCACCAGACCTGCGCACTTCAGTACCAGGTATCTGTCTATCTGTCGGTACAGTAACTAGGTACAGACGCGAGCCTACTGCGCGCCCAACGCGACGCACCAGAGACACAAGCTGCCTCGCACCAGACCTGCGCACTTCAGTACCAGGTATCTGTCTATCTGTCGGTACAGTAACTAGGTACAGACGCGAGCCTACTGCGCGCCCAACGCGACGCACCAGCGACACAAGCTGCCTCGCACCAGACCTGCGCACTTCAGTACCAGGTATCTGTCTATCTGTCGGTACAGTAACTAGGTACAGACGCGAGCCTACTGCGCGCCCAACGCGACGCACCAGCGACACAAGCTGCCTCGCACCAGACCTGCGCACTTCAGTACCAGGTATCTGTCTATCTGTCGGTACAGTAACTAGGTACAGACGCGAGCCTACTGCGCGCCCAACGCGACGCACCAGCGACACAAGCTGCCTCGCACCAGACCTGCGCACTTCAGTACCAGGTATCTGTCTATCTGTCGGTACAGTAACTAGGTACAGACGCGAGCCTACTGCGCGCCCAACGCGACGCACCAGCGACACAAGCTGCCTCGCACCAGACCTGCGCACTTCAGTACCAGGTATCTGTCTATCTGTCGGTACAGTAACTAGGTACAGACGCGAGCCTACTGCGCGCCCAACGCGACGCACCAGCGACACAAGCTGCCTCGCACCAGACCTGCGCACTTCAGTACCAGGTATCTGTCTATCTGTCGGTACAGTAACTAGGTACAGACGCGAGCCTACTGCGCGCCCAACGCGACGCACCAGCGACACAAGCTGCCTCGCACCAGACCTGCGCACTTCAGTACCAGGTATCTGTCTATCTGTCGGTACAGTAACTAGGTACAGACGCGAGCCTACTGCGCGCCCAACGCGACTCACCAGCGACACAAGCTGCCTCGCACCAGACCTGCGCACTTCAGTACCAGGTATCTGTCAATCTGTCGGTACAGTAACTAGGTACAGACGCGAGCCTACTGCGCGCCCAACGCGATGCACCAGCGACACAAGCTGCCTCGCACCAGACCTGCGCACTTCAGTACCAGGTATCTGTCTATCTGTCGGTACAGTAACTAGGTACAGACGCGAGCCTACTGCGCGCCCAACGCGACGCACCAGCGACACAAGCTGCCTCGCACCAGACCTGCGCACTTCAGTACCAGGTATCTGTCTATCTGTCGGTACAGTAACTAGGTACAGACGCGAGCCTACTGCGCGCCCAACGCGACGCACCAGCGACACAAGCTGCCTCGCACCAGACCTGCGCACTTCAGTACCAGGTATCTGTCTATCTGTCGGTACAGTAACTAGGTACAGACGCGAGCCTACTGCGCGCCCAACGCGACGCACCAGCGACACAAGCTGCCTCGCACCAGACCTGCGCACTTCAGTACCAGGTATCTGTCTATCTGTCGGTACAGTAACTAGGTACAGACGCGAGCCTACTGCGCGCCCAACGCGACGCACCAGCGACACAAGCTGCCTCGCACCAGACCTGCGCACTTCAGTACCAGGTATCTGTCTATCTGTCGGTACAGTAACTAGGTACAGACGCGAGCCTACTGCGCACCCAACGCGACGCACCAGCGACACAAGCTGCCTCGCACCAGACCTGCGCACTTCAGTACCAGGTATCTGTCTATCTGTCGGTACAGTAACTAGGTACAGACGCGAGCCTACTGCGCGCCCAACGCGACGCACCAGCGACACAAGCTGCCTCGCACCAGACCTGCGCACTTCAGTACCAGGTATCTGTCTATCTGTCGGTACAGTAACTAGGTACAGACGCGAGCCTACTGCGCGCCCAACGCGACTCACCAGCGACACAAGCTGCCTCGCACCAGACCTGCGCACTTCAGTACCAGGTATCTGTCAATCTGTCGGTACAGTAACTAGGTACAGACGCGAGCCTACTGCGCGCCCAACGCGACGCACCAGCGACACAAGCTGCCTCGCACCAGACCTGCGCACTTCAGTACCAGGTATCTGTCTATCTGTCGGTACAGTAACTAGGTACAGACGCGAGCCTACTGCGCGCCCAACGCGACGCACCAGCGACACAAGCTGCCTCGCACCAGACCTGCGCACTTCAGTACCAGGTATCTGTCTATCTGTCGGTACAGTAACTAGGTACAGACGCGAGCCTACTGCGCGCCCAACGCGACGCACCAGCGACACAAGCTGCCTCGCACCAGACCTGCGCACTTCAGTACCAGGTATCTGTCTATCTGTCGGTACAGTAACTAGGTACAGACGCGAGCCTACTGCGCGCCCAACGCGACGCACCAGCGACACAAGCTGCCTCGCACCAGACCTGCGCACTTCAGTACCAGGTATCTGTCTATCTGTCGGTACAGTAACTAGGTACAGACGCGAGCCTACTGCGCGCCCAACGCGACGCACCAGCGACACAAGCTGCCTCGCACCAGACCTGCGCACTTCAGTACCAGGTATCTGTCTATCTGTCGGTACAGTAACTAGGTACAGACGCGAGCCTACTGCGCGCCCAACGCGACGCACCAGCGACACAAGCTGCCTCGCACCAGACCTGCGCACTTCAGTACCAGGTATCTGTCTATCTGTCGGTACAGTAACTAGGTACAGACGCGAGCCTACTGCGCGCCCAACGCGACGCACCAGCGACACAAGCTGCCTCGCACCAGACCTGCGCACTTCAGTACCAGGTATCTGTCTATCTGTCGGTACAGTAACTAGGTACAGACGCGAGCCTACTGCGCGCCCAACGCGACGCACCAGCGACACAAGCTGCCTCGCACCAGACCTGCGCACTTCAGTACCAGGTATCTGTCTATCTGTCGGTACAGTAACTAGGTACAGACGCGAGCCTACTGCGCGCCCAACGCGACGCACCAGCGACACAAGCTGCCTCGCACCAGACCTGCGCACTTCAGTACCAGGTATCTGTCTATCTGTCGGTACAGTAACTAGGTACAGACGCGAGCCTACTGCGCGCCCAACGCGACGCACCAGTGACACAAGCTGCCTCGCACCAGACCTGCGCACTTCAGTACCAGGTATCTGTCTATCTGTCGGTACAGTAACTAGGTACAGACGCGAGCCTACTGCGCGCCCAACGCGACGCACCAGCGACACAAGCTGCCTCGCACCAGACCTGCGCACTTCAGTACCAGGTATCTGTCTATCTGTCGGTACAGTAACTAGGTACAGACGCGAGCCTACTGCGCGCCCAACGCGACGCACCAGCGACACAAGCTGCCTCGCACCAGACCTGCGCACTTCAGTACCAGGTATCTGTCTATCTGTCGGTACAGTAACTAGGTACAGACGCGAGCCTACTGCGCGCCCAACGCGACGCACCAGCGACACAAGCTGCCTCGCACCAGACCTGCGCACTTCAGTACCAGGTATCACGAGTTTTGTCTCTCTTTCAGGCTTTACAGTCCGCATTTACTTCATACCAAAAAGGAAAGACGCAGTCCAGTCTGTCTATGATAATAAATCTATAATTACAGTACGTCATTTACTTTTAAAATTTCAGTAGCTACAGTTCAGGCGCAGCGCGCAGTTGGCTGGAGGCTCAAGTGGCGTCGTGCTTACATCTACGACTCGCTAAGGACTACAGACACTGGCTCACGTCACTCTTCGAACATCTCGTTAATAATGGTAACATACATGTTTACTATTTTATATAATTAGGTATATACAAGTAACAGAAATAAGACAGGTGGCAACCTTATTTCAAATAAGGTTGCCACCCGTACTTTAATAAAGTATTATACTTTGTTTTGGCTAATTGTACTATAAACCTTATGAGAAGAATAAAGTACGCGAAAATAATTTTACATGATTTGATTATCCGGGATTTATTTAACATATTTATTCAACAAAAAAACAAGCGTTTCTGAATCTAATCAAAAATGAATTACTTATTCATTTTAACCATTGTCGTATACACTTGGACCACGCCAACCCTTTCAAATAATAAGTAAGTATTGACTGCTAAGCGTGAAAGAGAGAAGAAACTTATGCGGCCTTTAACAGGTATATACAGGTATATTGTCCACAACGTAGCTTTGTCTCTCTCTAGAGAGTGGCAATTTTGTGATATTATGGCGCAGACCTGGTCTCTACGTCAATGACTTATAACTTAAATATAGACTCTAAAGACGCTTGATTATGATTAGGTATTTATTAATAGTTGCTAAAAATAATAAAAATATTTTAAGAAAATAAACTAAATTATATTACTTACTTACTTTTTTTTTGACAACCAATATAATATAATAATATATACACCAAAAAAAAGCAACCATAAACAGAAAGGTGAGGTGTAATTTCAACATTGAATAGTGCATGTTATCAGTGTTGCACGTACCATGGTGCCATATCTGGTCTGTTGGTCTAGTGACTCTAGTGGTTAGATGACTGAATAGTCAACAATGACCTATCGCAATCCATGCAGATTTGATAACTTTGTTATTACGTTGATTTATTTTGTGCTGCAGGAACAGAAGACCAGCTACGAACAATTTTAGACGACATGCTGGGCCCCAGTCATTGTACGTCAACGCCTAAGAAATGGCAGTCTACTATATTGGTGAGTTCATCATGAGATTTATCCAACACTAATTTATGACCGCTGCTTTGCCTTCGTACATTTTAAGTTCTTTAGGTAACCAAGGGCATGGGCTGCGATTACACAGACGCGAAACGGGGCGGACCGCTAAGGCAAAGCGGATAGCTAAGGTGTCGGACGGCAATCGTGTGGTCACGGGTTCAACCAACCTAGAATTTTTATTTTATAGGCGTTGTGCACTTTTTGGGATGTGTAAAAAATGTTAAACTCGCGTCAGGACACGTGACCTGATCGAAAATTCGTAAGACGGAGGAAGAGTAGGCCGCGCTTTCTAAAAGATTAAGTTTTTAATGTAATTTTGAAGTGTTAATTTTTTTATATGTTATATAAATTGTCATGTTTGTGTACGATAGCGCAATAGATGAATATTGTATTTAACCACATAAATTATAATACTTTCATACTGATCAATAAAGCAACTCGAACTACAAAAAATATTCAAAAATGCACAACGTTAATGTTTAAGTTTTCACTTCTGGCGGCTCTCTCGGCAACCCGTTGTTTTTATTTGTCAGTCTGTCCATCTGTCACAGCCCATTTAAAATAATGTGTAAATAATGTACAAATACAAATGACTTTATTTTTATTTTCAGGGTATTAAAAAACACGATCTTCTAGAAGAAATGCTGTGTCTGTTAGTTAGACAACTTCGTTGGCAGCGCATGTATGCAGAATACTCCGAACAGCTCACGGAAATAAAGTCCAGTGCTATGGTGGTCAACGGTCACTAACATCTACCACATAAGTAGAAAGAAGTAGAGAGAAGAATCATAAAATATCGAAAGTACAGAATGTATCTTTATTATAAAACAGACGATCAAAATAACACACACATAGACATTGCTCAAGGACACGAAATCGCAGGACGCCTTCCGAACCATGTACGACTCTACACGACGAACAGAATTGACCCCTCTCTAGAAAGAAACAACGCTACTTTGTGGACAATACCTGTCAAAGAGACAGAGGCCGCACGAGGTTTTTCTCTTTCACGCTTTGCAGTCAATATTTACTTTTTAATTGAAAGGGATACCGCGGTCCAGGTCTATACGTCAATGTTCCGAACCGTAGCCATAGACTCACAGAGCCGTACAAGTTCCTCAAGGACCCGATAAATGGCGCGACGATTACTGAAAATCCTATCATAAAGAGGCTAAATTCTACTTTGGCGGACATGTCTCGATGCCGGAGTTGGTAACGGCTTAATGCCGATACGCCTAAGGAGGCGGGATGAATTGTACCTCCATACATTTAAAATGCATGTATAAAAATTTGCATGAAAATGTTTTAAAAATAACAATAAGCAACATAGACTCGATTGAGCTTCCCCTACTAGATATGAAGTAAATACAGGTTACAAAGCGTGAGAGAGACAAAACAATCATGCGGCCAGTAGTTGCCTCTTTTTAGAAATATTATGAGTCTACTATAGGGGATGGGGGGGGGGGGTGCAATTGCCCATGTTTAAGGGGATGCGAATCCAAGGGCCCTTGGATCCACGCCTGATTACAGGCTACTTCCGGTTTAAGTTATCTTTATTTCTCAAAAGAATACAATTCACTTACATGAGAAATGTACACAAAATTACTTATAAGTAACAAACAAAGAATATCTCTGGCGGCTACAGGTATTGTTAAAGTTAGAGTATATAAATTAATTATTATAACGTTTATGCAAAAATACTTCAAAGATAATATCTACGTCAAAGAGACAGTATTTATTATAACAAAATGGTCTGTAATTGTGTCGATGAACAATGTCTATGTGTGTGTTGCTCGAGTGAGACGTTGGGCCAAAAAACTGGTCTATCAGTTTTGACAAAGCTTCCTTTGTAACCGAAATAGAGTTAAGGTTGAAAATAGTAATTGTCACAATATAATTGCAAGTAATAATCAACCTTATTGTTTATGACGTGTAAATGAATTTCAACCGTAGGGTGATATACCATGTTTTTGGCCGACTATACGTATAAAGGTTATGTTCAGCACTCTCGATATTTTGAAGAAGTCTGGTGCTCAATAGTCAAGGACATTTAGCACAGAAGTGAGAAAGAAGAATGCTTTTAACCATTGTATGTTGTGAATTTTGTGATTTTTTTTATTCGGAACTCTGTAAAGATCTCATTTTCTTTTTTATTGTAAAATTATTATTAATTTTCGTGATTTGTACAAATGATACAATTTTATCGATACTACACGGATATCGCGATAAAGAGCCTTCATCAGAAAGCCTTCTTTCCTTTCACAAATTCGACCCAAAAGTTTCGAACATACAATATTTATAACAGATTTTAATTGCGTAGATATTATTAAGTTTAAATACTTTTTTCACGACTTTTCTAATTTCTCCTTAACTTTTTACATTCAGTATTAATAAAGTTATCTATAAAATTGTATCATGTTAAATAATACGGTACGTTAAATTTCAAAAACTGAAATATTCTAAGTCTTCAAATATTTTTTTAATAGGTTATCTTAAGTTTGAAAGAAATACATGACTACACATTAGATTACTACTTGACGGAATAATTATTCATCATCATCAGATAAAGACATTAATATATTTATATATACAGGGTGTAACAGAAAAGTGTGGTCAAATTTCAGCAGCAGATAAGGTATGTTATCAGTATTGCACCTAACATGGTGCTAAAGCTTGTTGCATTATTATTACATAGTTTTAGCATATTCTTTCTGTCAAAATTCAGTAGTGAAAGGCATATGGCATAATTATACCTCCCCTGGTACAAAATTCGATTGGATTATTATGGCGTAGAACTATATAAGTCATAGTTATTTTAATAAATAACTTTTTCATTCTCATATAAACGAATGAAAAATAATATTTTTTTTTTTAAGTGTACTCAGATTTTGATAAAATTAGGTATGTGCACTCAGTATCATGGGCACATACCAACCCTTGAATATTTTTTTTTTTTCAAATCAATTCATATTTATTCTAATATGACCACACCTTTCTGTTACAGCCTGTATAGACGGCCAATAACAAACATTAATTCCCTTATTCATTTGAACTATTTTATAACGAATGTTTTGTCTTACTGGAATCAATCGCGTCAAATAACGATAAGAACCTTTTTTTACCCGACGTTTCGATCGAATTGCAGATCTGAATTGCGATCGTGGTCACGGGTCGACTACGTCTTAAACTACGAGTATTTTCATCTATTATATTTTAAACATGGAATGGATAACAAAGACAAAACATTCGCTAGTTAAAATGCTGTCGCTAAAGTATTATGAAACAGAGGATTAATATGGAAACCGTCTCTACTAATTTTTGGTTAGGTTTAAATTTTACGTGAGATAAATAAACCAATCACGTTGCTTTTCCCCATCGCTGCTTTCCCGCCAAAGGCACATCGTGTTTTGTATGTGGGTAGTCAACAAATGTCAACTGCAATGACATAACTTGCCTAACGGTTACCACCCGTTAGATGGTACATACCATTGACGCAGAGACCAGGACTGCGACATAACCTCACAAAATTGGGTATTTGACTACTATTCAAATAAAATATTTTTTAATAACCACGGAAAAAATATGCCTTAAAGTGTTCTAAAAAATATGTTTGTTTATTAATTTAATGTGTTAGTTAATTTATAATCAAAAAGAGAAACACTAAAAGTAAATAATTTGACCATAGAAAACGTGACGTCATATGCTAGCTTAGATCATTTAACCACGGGATATGGCATCTACCTACCGAGCGCGAAGCAATTTGTCTGCCGTTATTGGAGGGAGGCGAGGTAGACACATATAGCACACAACAACATAATTACGCACATTAATGACATTAAACTTTGTGTACTGTCAAATGCACACTAAACCAAAATCGTCTCACAAACATAAATCACTCACATTACTATAAAAGTTTCTGTTATTACACGGTTGACTTTACGTAAACTAATGTATAACGCTAGAGACGGGACACAATACTACTGTGATAAAGAATGAATGAATGGAATGAGTTTTAAAGTAGAAATATTACTTCATATTTTATATAAGATTAAAATCAATAGTAGCTTGTTTCGTTTCTTCATAAGTTATTTTATATTATAATTTTTCATTATAATAAAGTCCATTATTTGCATGAAGGGAACACTGTCGTGTTGACATGTTCTTTGAAGTTTGAAGCACATTTTTCGAGACTTGACCATTTTAATATAATAATTACAGTAATGATATTAGTATTATTTGTATAGTATATTAATAGATAATTAACTGTATTTTTACCTAATCTTGATATTGATTTGACTGGCCTGTTGGCTTATTGGTTAGTGACCTTGACTTCTAAGCCAGAGGTGGTTGGTTCTATCCCATCCAGGATAAAACTTACATAATTAATCTATAATATGTATGTATGTACTTAGAACTGTATATATACCTATGTACCTATCAACTGTCTGGATGCCATTGTACAGGCTCTGCCTAGTTTGGGATCAGATGGCGTTGCGTGAATTGCAAATATATTAATATCGAAAACAATGGACGAGCTGATCTCATTTTTATTTGGAACTCATCGCACAACGTCATTGCCTGCCTCTGTGGCGCGGTGGGAGTGTGTCCGACTGCTACGCAAGAGGTCGTGGGTTCGATTCCCACACAGGACACCACTTTGTGTGATCCACAAATTATTGTTCCGAGTCTGGGTGTACTTTGTGTCCGTGACTTGTATGTTTGTAAAGTCTCCTGCGACACAGGGCTTGTACCCTAAAGCAGGAGTCGTCTTTAAAAAAAAAAAACGGTCTTACAGCTATTTAATTGGTGCAATGAGGGGAATATTAAAACGTCTTTTTTTTTTTAAGTTTTATTAATCATAATCATCAAAAATTCATTGATTTTTAAAATGTATAAGTTTGTTATATATATGCCGTATACATTTTTTAGGGTCAGCGTTTTTCATCAAAAAAGATATCCTAGTATCCGTATATTTTTGCATCGCCAATATTCCCAGCTCCACATTATAATTGACGACATCATGATCAAAGACATGTCTTTTTATTTCTGGGAATATTGATTTTCCTATAAAGTTCTCTAAAACGGTTGACACAATAAATTTTGCAGAAATTGATGGTTTCAGTCTTTTTGAGTTATCTAAATTACGCCGTATTTCAATTTCACATTGTCTGCATAAATTTGTAACATCTGCGTATATAAGGTATCCGCGGCTTTTTGGTACGTTAAACTTTGCTCATTTGGTGGTCCTAGTAAGCCCTCAATACAAGTTTGGCACTTTATATGTTTTCTTATAGAATATACAACAAACCCAGTACCCCTAAATTCTATCACCTTTTCACCAAATGGTGAAAGATATGACTGACTTTCTATGTCATTTATGATTTCAGTTTCATCGAATGAATCGTATATATAGTTCGGTCTATTGGAAGTTAACACTGGGTCAACATTTTTCGACGTTGTGTTAATTTTCTCAATTGCTGATGAGAAATTTTAAATTAACATTAAATTCATTATTTTGATTAGAAGAACATTCAACTACTTGCAATTTCTGAAAATAAAGCGAATTATTAAAATAAAATTTATAACGTACTATAATTTCAAACTAACTTTCCTATATTTTATGTAACTTACAAGTTGAGATTGTGATGTTGAAGGTGAGGGATAAATGTTCATAAATTGTTTTATTTGGGTGTCTTGTGCTTGTGTCTTGGAAATAGCTGGCTGAGAATTACATTCGTGCACCGAAAATTCCTTATTTTCATCTACAGGCTTACAGTCTAGTACATTCTGAAAACAAAAACGAGATAATATAGGTGGAGGTGGAGACCTAAAATACTTGTAGCAAAACTAACCTTAGATGTTGTAACCACTTACCGAACAATTACAAATATGTAACGTTGGCACCACAGCAGTCTCATTCAACTTCCTTCGATTGTTAGGAAGTATACTATAGCTACCTGGTTCAAAATGTTCAGAGCAAATCACACTCGTTAGACTTGGTGTCCAAGTGCTATCTCTTTGGCAAAATTCTATCCACTTCTTTCTTATAAATACTATTTTAGGAAAGCTGCAAAAAAAGGTTTTTATTATTTATACATAATACATGAACGGTGGCTGTCAAGCATGCGCCTCACCTGATGTTAAATGGTCATCGCCGCTCTCTCTTAGCATTGTCTAAACGAAGCTGCTGCCTAACGAAAGTAAAAAGAAAAATAGGGAAAAAATAAGGGGGGCATCAAGTGGGGGAATAGTGCCCCTGATGCTCCACACTCACCGAAGGAAACGCAACAGTACGAATACTGTTACTTGACGTCGACATTCTGTGGAGCTACATAACATTTATTTAATTTTGAAAACGACATTTTTTTTTGCATTTTTACGCTGAATAATAATGTCATTAATACTTAAAACGTTTTAGTCCTTACTAGATTAAAATTAGTGACAATAAATTATTTCTATATTTACTAATTTCACTATTAACTCGATAAATACGTAAGTAAAGTAAGTCATTCAATCATTCGTTCGCACCTTGTACACATCTCTAGTCGAGTCACGGTAATCTGCCTCGGTACCACGAAACTCTTATATCGTTAAACTGTCGCTAACATGGTTATGAAAATTATTCTTTTAAAGCAATAAATAGCGAAAAAATACTTACATGTGAAAAAAAATACCATCTTTGATATAATTTGAGGTGTTTGAGCGCCTTTTACATGTTGAAACTGCACAACAAACCATTTTATCATATTTACGGGAGCTCGTTTTAGCGATAGGCGCACGGATGGACTGAGCGAACGATCACGCGAACTGGTTTTTATAAACTGACAAGACAAAATGTGTCATGTACCTTGGCGAGAGGGGAATACGCGGCAAGGCATCTCCCTATATAAATTCTCTAAGTATGCTAGCATTCCATACAAATTTGTACAGAGCGGGTCGTTTTTGACGTTTCTTAGAAAGAGGCTGATTTGACTTCAGTCAAATACCCAATTGTCCACTCTCTAGAAAGAGACAACGCTACTTTGTGGACAATACCTATCAAAGGCCGCACGAGTTTTTACTCTCTTTCACGCTTTGCAGTCAATATTAACTTTTTAATTGAAAGGGATGGGCAGTCCAGGTCTATACGTCAATGGTACAGACCAAGAAGGTCATAACCAACATGGAGTCAAGACTATAAATTTGTTAGTGAAGACGTCAGACGTCCAATTTTGACTTCGTACCTACTACTACTACACTTTACTTGAAAGAGAATATGGGCTCTTTGGAGCAGAGGACACGAAAAGCAATATGAAAGAGCATCTTGTTACAGAACTTTTGCCTATTATACCAATATCTGCATAGTAAAATACCAAATCTCTCGTTGCCTGTTCCTATGTGCCATTAACATCTATAGTAGGTACTAGTACGCTAGGGGTATGTTCCTATATACACAGGGATAACAACAACGGCTATTTGTCAAAAAGTTCACAGGACGGCATTTGAAATTGGGTAGTTGACTACAATAAAAGTAAATTATTTTATACTAATCAGGTAATAGTAGATCTTAAAATGCTTTGAAAAAAACTATTCTTTTACATTTTAACATGTTTTTGAATTTAAAAGCATGAAAATGAATACATAAAGTAATGATTTGACGACAGGAACATAAGACGTCATAGGTTCCTATTCCATACACATTTCTATAGAGCTTGTCGTTTCGACATTTCATAAAAAGAGACTGATTTGACTTGACAGTCAACATCCCAATTGTTGTCACTTTGTAGCCAATCCAGCGTACTATTATTATAGAAGTCAGTGAGCCAATCACATATTGGTCGAATTCTATTTATCATTAACATTTTAATCTTCATGTTTTCTTTAATTATTGTGTTTTAATCCAATTGAATCACCTGGAATAACTATCAACAAAGTTATTAATTAATTAATGTTTAATTCTGAAGCAATAAATATATTTATAGAGAACTCCGCCTTATACTTTAGAAAAAAAAAATGTTAGATATTAGGTACTAGTAAGTTTTTAGGTTATTCATTTCGGTTTTAAAACTATATACCTAATTATGTGAAATCAAATGACAACTGACTATAGAGGAAATGCTTCCATTATCGTAATCAATGGAAAGCAATTAGTTTTATTATGTAGATTAGCCTATAAAGCTCTCATAATGCCTTTTCATTCATACAACGTTTAACAGAAATGTGTGACCAAAGTTACAGCTGCGGTCCGTATATGACATAAGTGTTGTACCTCAAGCCGTGCAAAATCCGGAAGCATTATTTGGTACTTCAATTGTCATCTTTGTATGATGTTTCTGGCGTAGGGAGTCCAGTTCTAACCTAACCTAATTTGATGGCTTTTTAGTACCTAGCGTACAGTGTATGCCATAAGTGGCTTGTAGTTACTATAAATGTTGATAAATCGAAACGTCAGTCAATAAACAAGGTATTTTACCTTAAATTATTCACGCGATTAAGACCCGTAATATATATATTTTCATAATTGTAGTTATGTCATGTCCGGTAATGACAGGTAACCGATCTAATTCCTTGTCATCAGTTATGTTGAAGCTACATTAATCTATTGGTAAAATATAATGTCAAATATGTCAAAAAAGATAATTACACCTCAACTGGTGCCCAATAACATTTAATTAGCATACTTTTTGACCACTTATAAATTAATTAATGATTAAAATATTAAGATGATATATTATGATAATTAAATTTCAGGGTAAAATAAGTACGCACCGTATCATGTGTATATTAATGACCCTGTGTATAATATGGTATTACACTCATTTTTGAAGTGTCTCAATTAAATTCTATAGTGGTAATTAGCCACTAAAAAAACAAAAAAATTTATTCAATCGATAAGTGTCATAAAAATGCATTTAAATTTTACATTTTTAAATTTCCCGCGTAATTTGACGAAAACGCTGGACGCAGTGGACGCCATATTTCTCTGTGGTCATGTCATGACGTCAGTTGGCTGTGTAAACAAATGTGATGACGTTTTGTATGACAATTACGCTGATCAGTTGAGAGTTAATACTTTTTAATTTACACAGCAGTATGACGTAGTAACATGGCGGCTACTATTTCATGGTTTTCTAAAACAGTATAAAAAAACTGAAAACTTTGAATTGAATTTTAAAATTTATTTAGCTAGTTATTTTATGAACTAAAACTAACATTTTCGGGCTGTTTTTTACCTAAACTATCTCAATAATATATTTATAGTTTTTTCTCATAATATAGAGTAAAATACCCTATTAGACCACATCTTCTGTTATCCGTTGTATTAATGAAAAGACGAAGATGGCTATACTCATGGTAATCGTGACTGCAAGGCGGGGTACGACAACGTATGAAGGTATACTAAATGGAGTATTACAAAATATTTGATATTGAATATTTAGTTTGGAAGTCAATCTCTTTCTACGAATCTCGATGAGAAAGAGGTAGAATATGTGAAAAGAACAGAAATCGAACTTTTAATAATCAGTAAGGTCCTTTTTACACGTTCCGGTTTCAATCCTGCGCCGGCTACCCGGCGCTTGGTTAAAACCAGGTGTCCTGCGTGAAGTGTATGGCGATGAGCTTCACATGTTCCGACGTCCACCGGTCATTTACCACCGGGTACCTGGCGCCGGATTGAAACCGGAACGCATGAAACGGATCTGACTATATCTAGGTACAACATTTATACCTTCAGGCCACAGAATATTAAAAGTACAAAAGACAACTTATATAGAAAACGCTCTTGACACATTTATTCACATATAAAAATTGCACACGAATGCGGAATCAGGTCACGACTTTCGAACAAAGGGCGCCGATGTGGTCTTTGATTCTTGTCCGTGAACTTTGTGTGCGTCACTCGAGTGAAGTCTGTATGAAGGTTGCCTTCTGTACTCTCAGTTTTCAGTGTTCAGTCGCCATCTAAAAAATATATGCATTATTAAGTCGTTTTTTTTTTATTATATAAACAGTGATTTTTTATTATAGTCGTGTTCATATCAATCTTATGAAGTAGAAAATTGTAAGTTCATTGTTAATCAATAATAAATAATTTAATAATAGAGGAATAATTCCTTGTGACTATGTATAGTATAGTAATAGTTGTAGTACATCTTTAAGCAATAATATAAAGCTGAAAAGAGTTTGTGTGTATGTTTAAACAATCCAATCTGAGGAACTACTAATTCGATTGTAAAAAAGGTTATACTTACTATAAGTCGCCATTTATATGTTACGTAAAACCAATTTTGGCCAGTTTTTGAACCCCTCCCTCCCCTATGTAAGCAAATATATGAATCGGCCGACCCCCCCCCCCCCCACCCTTGCAGTTTAATATTTATTACGTAATAATCTAAAGGAAAATATACCTTAGGCTATATACGTAATATATTGCTTGTTTTAATTTTTACTTTTCAAAGAAACAATATTTAGGAACGTTTTTAGTAAAACATAATCGCCTTTAGTTTTATTTTAAAGTTTTTTTTCTCTTGCACCTCCGTTATCGTGAGAATTCGCGCATTTCACGCGCTTTTTCAAAGTATAATCATAATTGTGCGCATGTAAAGTTATCTTACGTAAGAACTGTTAAGACCCCCTCCCAAGGGGAAAAAGTCAGACATGGTGGACCCCACTCTCCCCCCCTCTAAATCATCTTACGTAATAAATGAATGGCGTCTAATCAATCTTATTACGTACTCACTTAAGTCAGACTCTGAAAGTGGGTGGATTGACTATCACGAGTCCAGTGTTGGGTTTACGTTCGAGAGGCTTCAAGTCCCACCTCTAAGAGGAAATGTCACATTTGAGGGGCATCTTTAAGAATATTGATCTTGAGTACCCAGTGAGTTTCATCTCTAATTTAAACACCCCGATTAGGTTAACCGATTGAATCAGGCGTAACATGGCGGAAATCCATCTTAAGTATCTATATTATAAGGGAGGGATCCCACCACCCACCCTCGATCTGTAAATCACCACGATTGAAGTAGTAAGGAAATGCCCTTAATATAACAATCGAAATAGATTGACAGACCGCACTCAAAAAGAGAGACCTGCAACAAAGAAAATTAGTGAAAGGTACTCTTACCAAGTCGAGTGGTAGGCTCCTCCGGACCCTTGACTTGCAATATACCGCTTCCACGAAGTGAAACTTCGACACGTGTTTCGCCTCTACACGAGGCATCCTCAGGACAGTTTGGCACCGACTGCCTAATCGGTGCCTAATCGGTCCTAAAGATGCCTCTGACAGTTTGGCACCGTCTAGGCAGCCTCTGATTTTCTTTGTTGCAGGTCTCTCTTTTTGAGTGTGGTCTGTCAATCTATTTCAATTGTTGTATTAAGGGCATTTCCTTACTACTTCAATCGTGGTGATTCACATATCGAGGGTGGGTGGTGGGATCCCTCCCTTATAATATACCCCGATTAGGGACAGTACCTCCTATCTCTTACAGTAGACTAACATTGAACATCAAATGTATACTGTGTTTCTTAGAAGCCAGAGTTGCTACACACACGGGTCGGCACTACCGGTTCACCAGTATTTGCCGAACAGCAAAGCCGGCCCGAAGATACATGTACGGCTTCATTAGCAAGTGCCGATCGGGTAGGCACATCATTCGATTCGCAGTATTTCTTAAACGACAAAACCGACCCGAAGCTATCACTGCTGTCGCCAGGCCTAGTGAATGTGAAAGAGCCGATCGGCTTTTTTTCCCGAATATTCATCTACATATAATCGATTTTATCGCCCGGCTTTGCCGGTCATATGTGTAGCAACTCTTACTGACACCGAGGAAGCCGTGTGTGATGACGGTCAGTCGAAATAACCCCAGACTTTGTTATTTCCAGTGCCCACAGTTGCAACATGGAAGGAGTTTAAATACAAACATATATAAATAATTTTAATCGTGTGATTATTGTAATGAAATTATATGAATAATTGTAAAGATTGTGTTGATTAAAATTCATTGTATCTAGTCAAATTGGTTTCACTCTCCAGTATTAAATTGTTTTCTGACTTGCTCGATCATAAGAAATATGTCTCTCTCTGTGTGTGTCTCTTTCCACTTGAATGAATGTAGTTTAAACATTAAGAAAATGGTTAAAAACGGGTTAAAATACTAATATATTCGCAAATTTGCATTAAGCTGCCATAGTATTAACAGCGACACTACCCAAGTTCTATACCTGAGATTTTTTAATTAGTCCGTCTGTCTATTAGTCTGATATCGTAGGTACTGAAAAAAAGCTTACATGTTCTAAACAGTTGAGACAATCAATTATTATTCTCGAGCAAGTCGCTATTATATATTTAATTTATATTTTTATTTCGAATGTATTGATTATAATAAATCGGAACAAAATGTACCCTGACATTTGAATCGAATTGCAACGGTCACGAACATCAATATGAGATCCATGTACTAAAGATCAAGAAACACCCAGTCTTACAGAATGTTTTAGATAAACATTCTGTAAGACTGGGTGTTTCTTGAGTTCCATCAAAAAGTTCTTAAGGTAGATAAGTTTACGCATGACGAGGCAGACGATAGGCGGCATTACTTTACAGTATTAATTTACAATTCATACTTAATAGGAGGCCTACTCTAATTCAGTGAAAACGAAATTTCGATCAAAAATAAGGTGGTGACATACAGAGAGATCTCTGAAAATTGTCTATGGGTTCAGGTTTCTTGTACCAACTTATGACATTCCCAATGCAGTTACACAAAATGAATGGCTCTTTGTTTTGCTTTGCTGTACGAATATCGATCTGGATCTGTCAATGCTACAATGTCAAAATTACGCATTCTAGATATACTGGAATCCATATCTACGTTTACAACTCGTGACCGTGGTAATGACTGTATTCAAATATAACACTTGTATATATGGTTATAAGAGCCAATGTTTAACGTAAGAAATGTTGTAATCAGCCTAACATAGTATATTGAATGAATATTTTTTTGCGATGGTTACTGATACAAATAATGGTAACAACATATAAGCTAAAGTCTTAGTGTATCGCCACCCGTCCCCCCTCGCTCTGGGATCTAGGGCAGGTGCTTCCTAAATCAAACAAGGTGACCAAAATATAAGGTCCTAATATACCCATAGATGCCACTGTGGATGCCATGATACCTCCAGCAAACGTGACATTCTGGTGTAATATAAAATGAAAAATGATTGACCCTTCAGAAAACACGACTTGTCGAGAAGAAAATGTGAGACTACATGAAAATGAGGAATGGGAGAGGGGTCTAGGTGGTACAATTAACTAAACACCGGCCAAATGTGTACTGTGTACCTTTGTGTCTCATCTTTTTGCAATTTCGGTGGGGATTTCAATCCCCAAATCCCCCTACCCCTGAGTACGCCCATGAAGAGGAGTATCTAACATCTCATATGAGTTGTTTAAAGGTATTAATACAATAATTGCATTTTCGAAAGATACAAAATTTGAAGTCCAGATCCAGGAATGGAACCCAAGACCGGGCCAAACCGGGGCTGGAATCGAACCACCTATCTGGACTATGTTACTAGACTTCAAACTTCTCTATCCTTTCATGCAAGCGAGTTGGGCCCTCGCATGCGCCATCTAGCCGTTAGTTAAAGAACTATCACGGCTATCCGTTCAAAAACCTTCCAAAATGACGCTAGCAGTATAATACGGATTGAAGTGTACCGATTGGAGATATTTTACGTTGTTTCTACTGTAGCGCCACCCTTATTTAACGCATTTCGGTGATCACTTTTCATATATTTATAGGTGTTACTCCTCTTTCGCTGGTCTTTCTCTGGCGCTGCGCGATTGCAGTGCGGGTACCATCTTTGTCTTCCCATATATTGCCATAATAATAATATTGGACTAAACATACCTATTTGTATTTGTAATCGTTGCAATTGGTAAAGTCGTAAAGTGCCAACTGAATGATGTCCTTAAATCTCTATAGATAAACATCACTCAGTTGGCACTTTCTCCTCTTTAAGTTAAACTGCGCAGCCAAGACTGTTTTATAGTTTTAGAAATATAAACCGTTGTAATAATTATGTATTTTATTTAAAGTAAAAGCCTATAAGTCTAATTACACATACTATTAATGTAACACCTACCAATGTAGGCGTTACATAAGTAGTCAAAATCATACGCAAACGCAGACTAAAATGTAGATAGATAGGCACATAACGTACCTAGAGCTTCCCTCGCCCCTGACCTACAAACGAAGTCCCTTAGGTATATCTGTTTAAGAAATAATGATTTTTCTGGAACTAAAATTGCAAACAGGATCCAATCCTTTTCTGTCTGATCTGTGCTTACGACTCGTTTCGGTTCCTTTATGTAGGCACTCTGCATTACATGTAGGTATTAAACGGCTATTACACTACCCTGAACCAAGGCACACAATTTGGGGTGGACGTGGCCCCTAGTTAGGGACAACCGTTATTACACAATGATACAATGATTTTACGGTCTTACTCACTATAGAGTTTAGGCGCACTTACTGAAACACGTGTGGTGTTATAATAACTCACACTCACCTAATCTGTGACCCTAAATTATTATTCATAGCTATATGTTCTTATTTAGGTATTTGTCTGTGGTCGACGCGCATCACTAGTTGAATTTGGAATCTAAAAAATCACTCTCGCAAGCTCTCGCACCAAAAAACACAAGTGTGAAACGACGAGTTATTGCATCGTCTCTTCCATTTCATTCACAACTTGGACGAAATCATTGTAGAAGATAATCTCTGACTCTAACCACTCTGTACTGTTATTGTGCTAAAGTGCTAAACCAAATTATAACCTGTTTAAACATCAGACTGCGTTTTACTTCGATCTTCATCACCTCACTTCAAGAAAGAAGCGAACGACAGGGACCACAGTGCGCTTCGACGACATCCCTCGTCCTAAACACGTACTGAGTCTTACTAGTACGAGTACTTTTAAAAACCTGTTACAATATCTAGTTCCACAAGTATTTTGGAGCATTCGTTTGTCTAGTCAAATATTTGCGTGCATTGACGTAGGTAGTAGTTTTACTCAGTAGGTATGAGAGTTTTATTAAATTGAATTCTTGAAAACAAGAAATTTGAGTACAAACAAGATGTATCTGCGCCCATTAGTTAGTAAGATATTTCAATTATTGAAATTTGAAGCGTAGGTAGGTATATCTTACAAAACTATGGGCTGCAGATCCACCTTGTTTAACCTCAAGTTCTTGCTTTCACATGCACGTCAATATTTGACCTAACAGGCTTAAACGAATACTGCGAAATACATAAAGAAATCGTTTTTGGAACAGATTTCTATATGTGCTCGTACTCCTAAGACTCGCTACGTGTTTTCGTAAGTACGTCTCATCTCTAAGTGCTCTAACTGACCTAAAGGTTCATTTCCGTGCATCGAAGCCGCGCGCGGATGCGATGCACGAAAATGAATCATAAAAGTCATAATACTTACACTGCAAGGTAGTAAGCGCACTGCGGACCGAGTCCAATCTGTCGTCCTAAATTAGGTCCCTCCTAACACTTATTAGGTACACCTTTTCTTTAAGTTTAGGGTCCCTTTCAGTGTAGTGTAATATGCGCATTAGATACTTTTCACCGTTAATATTAGGATGTACGTTCTAAAATAGATCATTCAATATTCACATGTTACTAACTATCTAAAAATACTTGTTTGATGTCTCAAAGCAAACGACATGAAAAACTGGGCTAATGTGCCGCGTCATTTAAATTCAGAACGCTTATAACAAATTCACGCGCATTAGTTACGTCAGTGTATAGCTTTTCCTGTTATTTTAGTTGGTTTTATCGGTATTGAATTATTGGTTATTGTGCTTCGGGTGCCTCTGGCTAGTTTTGGTTTCATATTTTTTTTAATAATTAGTGTTGTTGTGCAAGCCGACAGTAGCAAGTGCTATTCTTATCAGAACTATAGTGATAGTGAATGCGTAAGTGCAGTGTTTACACCTGGATGCAGTGTCTCTCTACTGAAAAATCTAGTGGGAACAAGTACATGGATTGCCTAGATAAAAATTTTACATAATGAAAAGTGAACGTCGTACTGAATATTCTGGTCCTGTAAGTAGAGTTTGTATCCTTTCTCCTTTTTACCGCATGGTACGCAATGACATGAAAAACATTCAGTTGTTTAGGTACAGAAGTTGATGTTGTGTGCAGAAAGGATTAGATGTTTGTTCCTGTTATCCAAATGTTAAGATAGGCTTAGGGAATCCATTCAGGAAATACCTAAAATTGTCCTAAACCTGATAGGTAGGTACATAACCTCCATAAAATAGCGGTACGCTATGCAATGCGACTAGAGCAAATAAATGTAGGAAAGTGCAGTCTTCTAGCGTGCATTTACCTATGTATGTGCATAGGTAATTTAGGTACGATGGATTTATATCCAACGAAGGGCAAAGTTTCCTTAAACTTATTAACTACCTACCTAACCATTGAGAAAATCTATCATTCATACTTATTAAATTTAAAGATTAAGTCTATCCTTTGGGTATTAATATTTACGTACGGATAAAAGCATAATATTATTCATTCATACAAACAAATATTTGAACAAGCATAGTGTTAGTACAAGTGCAACTCATACAATACAAATGAATGACACAAACGAGGCATGAAAGTGTCATATGTGTCAAGTAACGGTTTGGTCGCGTTTTTCTATTCCATTACTTTTTCGCAATGCTGTCTCGCTCTATACTTAGAAACAAAAAGAGAAGCAATCGCTTATTGCTATTATTTACTACGCCGACGTTTGGATATGAAACGCGGCTGTCTGGCAACTTTGTTTGATTTTTGAAGTTCATGCCCGCAGTGTTTTCTGTATTGTCTCAACTCAATTAAAAAGCGGCATGAGAGGAGCTGATACATTAATACCGGCTAGATTTTTGACTCTTACTAGTCATCTATGCGTGGTTATAACGCTGCTATGGGAGAGCCAGAAGAGTCTACATCACTGTTTACCAAGTCAGTTCCACAAGGATCATTTCCAGATTTATCACAGCCGGTAAGATCCAGAACCTTATTTTAGGAAATACTTGATTAGTATCTACGCGTATACTAGCTGTTTTAGTTGATTTTGTGGCGGTTTTTTGTCATGACTTTCGCTTTGCCGGTGACCTAAAAAAACCTTGCAAAGCGCGTGTTTTTTGAGAGCATTGAGCCAAGAAGAGATAAGATCGAGCAATGTAGATTACATTAGTAGGTTGTTTAAGGTCTGCATGTTGGTTCTATACAATAAAAGTATATGGCCTCGCGCCATCGCGATGTAACGCCTACAAAAATTAACGTAGCAATTTTTTATTTTATGCATGCAATATCGCTTGCATCACTAGTAGGCCGCTGATGCACTCAAAATATTACTAGGAACTTTATCTTTTTTTTTTAACAATGTTTATTCTATCGTAATTACTTACAAATATTTTAAGAGAGACTTGGCTTTTCTAATAAATATTTTAGATTCATAATGTACCTACCTATTTACTATTAAGCAGATAACCATGGTGATTGAATTCTTCAACATTTTTGTTTACAAAAGACACTGAACACATCCACAGACCAGAATCAAACAACTGGTGTGTAATGATATTAATTTTCTAATAATATTGGTTATTTATTATTTATTTAATGTGTCCACTATAGCCGTGGGTGCTCCAGTGCATCATAACTATAACTGCAAAGGAATGTTTTTGTTAGGTGTGGGCAACTAATAAATAAGATATAATATGATATTGGTGCATTCATTAATAACTAATGGATTGGCGTAAGTAGTGCCATTCAGTGGGGTTCGTCAACTGTGACATAATGTAGACATACCACCTTATTTCAAAATTGCAGGGTTTTAAGATTTATATTTGTCTAATGTCACTAATATATTATTTAAATACTTGTACTCTAAACTAAAAGTGAAAACTGAAGTACACCTACTTTTAGCTAAAGATTTAGAGCTATTCATATAAAAGAAAGATTAACAATTAGGTACATAGAAACTTTCCAAATTGCTATAGCATTACAATTCACTAGTATTATTTACTAGTGAATTGTAATGTCATAGCAATTTGAAATATACCCCATAGCAATTCTCTACAAACATCACTACTAAATACTCCACAAACATTGTTTGTGACTTACTCGAAACTTTGTGATTTTTACATTTCTTAAAATATTTATTATTTATGATTTGATAATTTAAAAATTCTGGAATCATTTTTCAATATATTTTTTACAAACCACTTCCACTTTAAATAAAATAAAAATAAATATTTTATTTTAAGTTTCCTTAGGGATTTAAAGTAGATAAGTGCTGATTAAAATATTGCCTTAATGTATGAGAGAGGGGTTCTAAACTTTTAACATAGTGGAACACCCAACATTAAAAAAAGAAATGTGATTTTTAACGCATTACATTATGATCGAATGAAATATTTAAACCTTTTATATACCCAATGTTTTAATCAAATTACACTGATCATGGTCACAGATCAACTTGTAAATAAAAGGTTTGTTCATACCTTCAAATATTTCACACCATTAAGTCCTGATAACACCCATCAAATGCCTTTTACTTTATTGAATCCTAGGTTTCATTTTTAAAAAAAGTAGTTTGAAAAAAAAAAACCCCAAGTGAAGCTTGGTTATCCAGGTACTAATACATCAAATTAGAAGGCCATGTCCTTTAAAAAAAAATTGCAAAACCCTGGGGACTTTTCTAGATTCAATGGAATTGAAATCATGATTTGATAATAAATTATTTTTCCTACAGCAAAAGCTTTGATGATATAAATTAAAACTCAAAATCGAAAATCTTAGCTAAACCTCAGACTAAAAGGATATCTAACAAAGCCGAAGTTTATTTATGCTCTAAAATCAGCATTAAGGACCTAACATCATTTTTTTGTATCACACTTAGTTTAGGAGAAATTAATTTGTAACTAAATTTCAGGATAAACAAAATATGTATCTCGAAAACTACAAATCTATTGTATACGTCGTAGTCGGATCGTAGAATTAAACATTTCCTGATATGGTGAACCATATCATTAAATGGTGGCATTTCCTGATATAGCTATAAGTACTGGTCACATCATGATGTAGTCTGATGATAAGAATGTCAAGACATACAAATTTTGAAAAATCTTTCGAAAAAAGAGACAATGTGAAATACCAAGGAGTTTGGAATGTATTTCCCAGGCTTTTGATAACTAAGTATTCTTACTGATATTATTAGTTAGTTTATTTTTATAATGCAAGATATAGAACATGTTTTAAATATTATTTCATCAAGAATAATAAAATTGAAACGAAAATAGGGTGACTCCACCAAGAAAGTCCATGGATTCCACAATAGGCCACCACCACCACCGCCATAACCACCACCATAACCACCACCATAATCACCAACGGCACCACTACCACTATCATTATCACCACCACCATTACCAACATCACCACCACCATCACCGACATCACCACCACCACCATTGCCACCACCACAACATCACCATCACCACCGTCACTCTCACCACCGCCACCACCATTACCAGCATCACATCACATTGGCTACGCCACTTAGTTCATCCAGTGGACGTGGTACTCGTATAATGACGAGCTTAAAGTCAGTCAGAACTCGAGATTTGCGTAGAGTTAAAAAAAATTGATTGTTGTACTCACAAGACAATTTTCTTCAATATTGAGGTTTTTTATTACTTCTTTTATATTATGGACACCCTACATTAACGATATGGCCAAACGTCGATGAACATATCATAAACGTTGACGTCTAAACTAATGAACTACCACTATTTCAGTACCTGAGAAGCATAAAACTGTAACTCCAAAATGCACATTTTACAGGAGAGACGATTAAAGGTCAAAATAGAACAACTTCCAACTTCAAGCCGTTGTGGAATAAAACTAGGCAGAGTTTCAATAGAATCAACAGTTGTATTTCAAAATATAATTATTGAGCATTTAGAACAGCTTAATTTTATGGCTCAGTCTTAAGTGGAAGTTCCAAAAAAAATCAAAATAAAAAAACTTTACCTACATACAATACAATGCTTCTAACCCAAATCTGTCTCATGATCACTTACAGTCTTTAATGTTGCAAATACCTTGTTCTGCCATAATATTATCGATTGTTACTACTTATGGTTATTAAAAATGTATTAACATTAGAAACCTAACTTAATTGAAATAAACACTTCTAGCTTTAATTACTCAAAAATAATCACCATCTTGGTTCATAAAAAAAGAAAATTATAGTATAATCTCTATATCAAATAAAATAAAAAGAGGAAATAACTTTTTTAAACATAATAAAAAATAAATCCTTTAAAAAATAAATCCTATAAAAACTATTCAGCATTATCACATAAAAAATTATCAGTTACATTGCCATGAGGCAAATCATCATAATATTTTTTAAGTATTGGGTCTGAAACCCATTGTGTCAATGTGACAAGATCTTTGTACTTAGCATTACTTATTGGACGGAGATTTTTATTGACTACAGGAATGGTTTCGGGCAAGTTAAGACCTTGGCGAGTATTTCTCCTTAAATCTATTTCAATAAAATGATCAGATTGAAAAGAAGTTTTATAAAATAGCACACCATTTTTCTCCTTCCTCACTTGGAACCAAACACATTCAGAAACCAAAAATGGCTCATTGTTAGAATTTTTACGTCGCTGAGAAAACTGATTAGATAGAGATTTAATGTTTTTGATATTATTGATATTCATATTGTGTACAATTAAAGGATTTTTAACTTTACAAACTCTAACAAATTGTTCCCAATCTCGAGGGACAACTATTTCGAAACTAGACAATTCCTTTTTTTTTCTAAAAATTTATGATTAATAATTTCAAGCTGCGAGTGTTCCAGTAGCCAAAAGTAGGAGTATACTAAAAATATATTCCGATTTTGTCCTGAACAGTTATCAGACCATATTGTGATTTCTTTTGTTATTGCTGGCATATAATTTAATGTTTATTCTATTATGCTTGATCCTATTTCATTAGCTCCTCTGCCACCTTCGGTTTCATTCCACATCATACAATAGGATTTATTCGAGGTGTCATCGTGTATAGTTGAGTTTAATACCCACAATTTTCTTAAATAAAATGATTGAGTATTTGTCAAAAGTGGAGTAGGAAGACATTTTTGCATGTCTAACATTAAAGTTAATTTTGATCTGTCGGAGTCTTTAGCTAATGCCTTGTCTTGTCTTTTTAGCTCATATCTACGTTTAGCTTCAATTAAATGCACTTTCCTGTCTTCTTCAATTTTCATTCGTTCATCATTATTGGTTACGTTCTTCAATATCGAAATAAACTTATCGCACGTGTCACATGTATCATTGCTTGGCAAATAAAATGATAAGTTAAATTCTTCATTAAATATTTTGCGATAAATCCATTCTTTACCTGTATATTTATCGGAAACATTGCTACTAGTACAGTGTGTAACATATAAGTGGTACATTTTATTTATGTTGAGCTCTGGACCCAAGTACTCTCGACTTGTTCTTTCTCTAGAATAATGGGAACTATAGCGAGGGAAAGACGAAATATGAGCTTTAATATTTTGAATAATTTCCATAGGCGTTTTATTTGCAGGTACATGTTTACCTCTTTGATCTGACTGCACAATAGATGTAGAATCTTGAATTTTGGACAGAGTTGTAGAAACAAACTGTTCGGTTATTCCAAATGTGCTTAGAAACATTTTTTGACAAACTCGAATATTTGTACTATTAATTTTTAGAAAAAATAATCGTGTTGCCGTACGTCTGCTTTTTTCTTGGTTATTTTTAAAACGGGGTCGCATCACTGGAACCTTTTCTATTAAATCAGCAATAACCTGTCTTCGTTGATCCCAACTAGACATATTCCAAAACGCAGCAAATATGGTTGAGCGATTTACCTCAGTGATTTTAGAATTACATTTCAATCTGCAAGAATCCGCACAAGGTGGTTTTATTTGTTTCTTTCCGATTACTTTACCAGTTTTTGAAACTGAACTTTTATATTCTTCGCCCTTTAGTCTTTTACACCTTGCTACTTCTCTTTTCCATTGTGATTTGTTTCGTTTTATTTTCTTAGATTTCTGTACTATTTGTACATTATCCGCATTTGTTTCAGAATCATAATTATCCAAAATACTTGTAGACTCGGAACTTGATAACTCAGGCGATGACAATATAATACGAGGCACTTTTAAATTCGTTTGATTATTCAAAACTGGGCTTTCATTTACAGAGGATTGTGAGCATGAAATATAGCTTGGAGCCCAACTAGATTGACTATCAGTTGAATAAGGATCTTGAGGAGAACTTAAGTTAAGATTTTCATTATGTGTAACATATGTAGAAATGTCCTTAGTCGGTGACTGGATACTGAAATGATGATTGTGTGCAGAGGTGATGTCTCTATTTTCACGTTCTTTACGTATAGTGAAGGGATGCTGACTAATTGAGGAAGACTCTGTATTTGAAATAGAATGTTCACATAGTGGTAAGTCTATTTGTTCATCCGGAATTGGTTCTGGTGAAGTATTAATATTATCATAGCAGTATCTTAAATTACTGTTTTGATCCATGTTGTTAAATAAAATCTGTTGCTCCGTTGTTAAGGGTGATGAACTGTTTGAATTATGTGTTACATCGTCTGGACTCTCGAGATCTAAAAATAATACGAATTGATCATAAGAGGAAATCAATTCCCATGACTTTACATTATTGTTTATGAATCATCATTACAGCCCATACATGTTATATCTCCCTGCAAGGATAGGCCTCCTCTCCTAGGGATGAGATGGGATGGTGACCCCTTGTATTCTTAATACGTCACCACACGAATGATTATGATTAGTACAGTTGGTGTATTCTAACAAAATTATTTTCTTACTTACTTTTACTTAGGTACTTTTTTCTACTAAATAAACAATAATTCATTTAAGAAGTTATAAGGAATACTAAACCATATAGACTACGACACGAACACGCGGCGTGCCCAGTAGGTATCTACTACAAAACTAAAGTGGTAAGTACCTACTAGGCTCGCCGCGGCACGGCAAACAATAACTATATTCAGTTACTTATAAATGCTTATGTATGAAATAGATATTTATTTTATTCTATAATAACTACTTACTAAAACTATACTAAGTACTACTACATGTGAATATTATTACCTACTTATATAGATAATGAACATACCCTGTAAAGAATTCATATTTTGAAACATTAATTGTATTCTTGGGTTATAATATTTCTTTCCGTTCATTATTTTCTTTTTATTGATTCCTATTATGCAAACACTTAGATCAAATTAATAAACTTGCTAACTAGTTGCTACGTGTTGTGATCACGCATCAAACAGACGACACTATTCTATGAGCTGTTTATTTCGACTGTAACATGTTGTAACTCGCATCCCATTTTATAACATCGGTAACCCGTGCGGTGGGGACAATCGAAAACTTTCGAAGCATAATACGGTAACTTAGTAGTTACATTAAAATGCATTTGTTTGATATTAGAACCATTTCAATGTAAGGGCTAATAAATTAATATGCTTCAATGAGTAAATGAACATACAGTTTTATGGAAATGTTCCATTTCTTGTTCTATTTGAAATATCGCAATTACAGTCAGATGCTTCTAAAGAATATTTCGCGAGCTTTAAAATGGTGAAATAATCACAAAATCGAAAAAATGTAACATACAGTTTTATGCTTCTCAGGTACAGATTTAATGATATGGTTGGCCACATCACGAAATGTTTAATTCTACGATCCGACCACGACATGATATAAAATTCTTTGTCCTGACTGACTGATGGATCAACGCACAGCCTAAACCGCTGACCGTAAAGACGTGAAATTTCAAGGATAATATTTAATAAATTATGTAGACATTCGTGAGTAAGGGATTTTTGGAAATTCGTCCCCTAAAGGTGGTTGTAAGTTTGTATGAAACTTGGTCAGCTTTAAAGTTAGATTTGTAAAATTTCGTATTTGGTTTTTTGGTGTAAGATAATGAAATATGGGTTTCTGCGTTTTTGGAAAATCAGCCCCAAAAGGGGTAAAATACGGCTTACAAGTTTTTATCAAGCTCCGTCAGTTTTAAAATTGAATCTTTAAAATTTCGTATTTGGAATATGGTTTTAAAATAAAGCAACACGTGTTTTAGCGTTTTTGGAAAATCAACCCCTGAAGGGGTAAAATAGGGGTGGCAAGTTTATATGAAACTTCTTCAGTTTTAAAATTAGATCTTTCAAATTTCATATTTGGCTTTATGGTTTAAAATCACTTGCTCCCCCAATTCAGCGTTTTTGGGGGAGCAAGTTTGTATGACACTTCGTCAGTTTTAAAGTTAGATCTGTAAAATTTCTTATTTGGTTTTTGGTTTAAAATCAATAAACACGTGTTTCAGCGTTTTGGGAAAATCACCCCTTAAGGGGGTAAAATAGGGGTTGCAAGTTTGTATATAACTTCGTCCATTTTATAGTTTAATCTGTGAACATTTGGCTTTGTGGATAAGAAACACGTCTTTCAGCGTTTGAAAGCGAAGCAACCCTTAACGGGGTAAAATCATCTACGCTGACGATCTAGAAATAGTGCCAAATCTGTTGCTAAGCGCAAAACTTTAACTGAACCAAGTTAACCAATTCGTTTATTTTTCGTTGAAGTCCGAGGATTCATTGGAAAATATATGTATGACACTTCGTCAGTTTTAAAGTTAGATCTGTGAAATTTCTTATTTGGTTTTTGGTTTAAAATCAATAAACACGTGTTTCAGCGTTTTGGGAAAATCACCCCTTAAGGGGGTAAAATAGGGGTTGCAAGTTTGTATATAACTTCGTCCATTTTATAGTTTAATCTGTGAACATTGGCTTTGTGAATAAGAAACACGTCTTTCAGCGTTTGAAAGCGAAGCAACCCTTAACGGGGTAAAATCATCTACGCTGACGATCTAGAAATAGTGCCAAATCTGTTGCTAAGCGCAAAACTTAAACTGAACCAAGTTAACCAATTCGTTTATTTTTCGTTGAAGTCCGAGGATTCATTGGAAAATATATCGGGCAAAACGCAAAAACTCCATATTTCAAACTCTAACTTATCGGGGGCAAAGCCACGGGGAAAAGCTAATCCAAACTAAATAAAAATGTGAAAATAATTCTATTTGTCTATAACGTTTTCACGCTTAAACCGCTGAACCGATTGAAATTTGGTATGGAGATAGCTTAAGTCTCGGGGAAGACATGTTCTTCCCCGAAACATAATTAAGCTATATCCATACAAAATTAGTTTTTATCGCGATAACCAACATTCACGGGGGCGAAAGCTAGTGTTAGATAAATGGGGCTAAAACAAACTTGCATTGAATGATAAGATCTATCCGATTTTACAATCAAAGCGTAATTTAAAAATGTAAATATAAAAATATATTTTTTTTCTCCTGGTTAGAGGAAAATGCGGGACACCCCTGTCTTCCGTCTTTTTGCGTGTAGGTATTTTCGGCACAAATCAAATCAAGCTACGGTAGTCTCGCGTTCGATTCCTGGGTCTAGACTTAAAATTTTTCTATCTTTCAAAAATACAAATCAAATTTATTTGATAGTATTCATTTCTTTTTAAAACTCGTCATGAAAATAGTGTCGATCTAAGTGTGAAGGCTCTCTGTGTGCGTGTGTCTGTCTGTAGGTAGCACTCAAACGACTGAATCAAGTTCCTAGTTCCTAAATTGACTGAGTCATTTTGAACGTAATCAACTATTCTAGGTCTTTCTAGGTAGTTTTAGAACTTGCCGGCATAGGCCGACCTTGATCCTGGCCTCCGAGTTCAGTCATATTTACAGGTGGTCTGCAAGATGGCGTTAGGTTAGGCCGAGCGGAGTAGTCGTGCCAGGTGATAAAAGATGCTAAAAATCGCAGAATGTAAAATTATGATGGGATGTGGGATGATATGGGATTGTGGGTAACTCCAAAGATGGAAGTCGTTTCTTAATTTTTATTGTAGGTCACCGTATTCAAACAAAGATATCGTATGGCGCGTCTTCGGGGTGGCGTGACGATTAAAGGCATTCTGTCACGAAAATCCGTAACTACAGAAAGAACTCACGTCATAGTTGTTGCAATTTTCGGAAACGAAATTTATCTTAGGACATTTATTGTTAAAAGTAGAGCATTTATTAATTTTAGGTAAGGCATTGCTTCATAATGCCCCTGAGCAAGCTACGGCCCTGAAGGTAGGGCATTACTAATTTAATACAATACAATGCCCCTCACTCCCCTGATTTTCGGTTGTGTGAAAACGTCGGCACGACATACGGACGCGGAAAAGCACCTCGCTTTGTCTCAATCCGGCGCTGGTAGCCGATCATAAAACGCATAAGCCTAAACCATAATATGAATAGATAAATATATTGCGCCGACCCCAAATAAGTAGGAATAAGCTCAGGAGAGTGATGAGTTTAGTCATACTTATACCCACAAAACATTGGCGGCTCCTGGACTTTGTTTTGGAGGGAAAAGAGTGGGACTCGAAGAAGCCATGATTTTGTATTGATTGCGGAGGGGTTGACCCTCGACTACGTAGGTTTTATCAAGGAAAACCATACACATACACAGGAGAATTCTGATGCTTTTAGAGGGTTCTTAAGCACTTTAGGCTCTCCCCCTTTAATCTCTATCTCTCTTTCTTAGGTATACGGTATACCTACGAGAGAGGTGTGTTGATCACAATCGATAGATTCAAAGAGAGAGCTGGATTTGAGCTCTCTAGCCTTCCCCCCTTCATCCGCCACTGATACTTACGTATAACCACAATAGATCCACCTGGCAACGTAACATCTCATTACTCACGAATAACGAGGATGTTACGTTGCCAGGTGGACTGCAGTGAGTGCGCAGTATATCGATCCGGTTAGAATCGGTTAAATGGAGAATGTATGTTTATATTGCCGCCATGTTTGGAACTAGCGGCCCATTGTCAGATGTGAGTGTAGTGGGTAATGTGTGATTGTCGTTGTGCGCGTTTAGGGCTGGTGGATTTATACAAAAAACATATTTTATAGGTACCTACATAAAATTATTTTGGTAAAACATTATATTTAATTTGGGGTTATTTTGATATTACGAATGTTAATAAGTTGAATAAGTCGCGATTGTACATATTATACAATTTTATAAACTACTAAGACATAAAGCGTACGTAAACCACGTTCGCTTTGTGTGATCGGACTACTTTGTAACGGTCGTAGTTACGGCGAGGTTACATGCGGGTCAAAACTTTGGAAATAAAAAATGAAAAATGTATTTAACCTTTAAATATCGACGCGGTTATAGACCATAGCATAATTCGTTTACGAAGGTTTTTTCTGATAAGTCTCACTTCAGTCGAAATCTGTAGGTACTTAATTCTGATATCCACGCAGTTGCCTGAGGATCTAGAAGCCTAACCTATTCCTTCTAGAAAGACGAGAAAACTAGGTAATAACTGCGGAATACCTTGAGCTACATCTACGAAACACTATACCTATGTACCAATTAACTATAATAGTCTATATCTATAGGTATTATCATTTATTTGCTCTTCTTTACTCTATTGGCTTGCTTTGATTATTCCATAAAATCCTGTCAATATTGGTTCATGCTACTAAGACAATGGAACTGATATAATTTGTTCTTATATAAAGGTTTAGTTTCCTTATTGACTATATGTGATGTGGTATTTAGTTTGCAAAATAAATAGATTTATTACTAATTGTTTTCAATAGCTCAGATTACTACTTTAATTGAAACGTTTCGTTTCTCTTGTCTATTTTTATAATCTACTAGCTTTCGCCCGCGGCTCCGCCCGCGTGGATGTCGGTTATCGCGATAAAAACTATCCTATGTCCTTCCCCGAGACTCAAACTATCTCCATACCAAATTTCATCTAAATCGGTTCAGCGGTTTGAGCGTGAAAGCGTAACAGACAGACAGACAGAGTTAC
Organism: Herminia tarsipennalis; assembly: GCA_945859575.2. Taxonomy (NCBI): domain Eukaryota; kingdom Metazoa; phylum Arthropoda; class Insecta; order Lepidoptera; family Erebidae; genus Herminia; species Herminia tarsipennalis. The sequence goes on from OX243840.2 coordinate 18,882,112, forward strand.
TTTCACATTTATAATATTAGTATGGATTTAGATTATTTTAAAATATTCCCCTGTAAGAAGCTACTCAAATATCCGGACCTTTGATATCACAGAGCTTGATCCATTAATTAGGCTAAAAACCTACGGCGGCACAAAACCAGGTCTATTGTAATTCAACGTAAAACGTAATTGGTTAGATTTAATAAATTAGATGATAGAATCCACACCTGTAACGTCACAGGCGAGGACTGAGCTAAGCGGTCGCTCTATAGTTGTTTTTTTTTTTTAAGATTAACCTGCCATCCCTAACGGTCCTAACCTAACCCAATATCCAGATAAAACCAGTTCAAATTGCTACCGGCGATCCAGAGTTTACAAAACACGAGGTGTTATATCGGTGTATCCGTCTCCGTGGCCGTAGTGCGCCGGCGCAGCCAGCAAGCGGTCAGGCGACTCCGTGTGACCAAAGAAACGTGCATTCAGCCTTTAAAAAAGTAATCTGGTTTTATTTTTTCAACCAGATTTAAATTTTTAAGTTTCACCCAGTTAAATATATGGGTTCATCAGCTTCAAGTAGTGTAAGTTGATTTAATTTTGTGTTGCTGTATGTTTGTTTAATTTTGGTGTGCTTTGTAGTGAGTAGGAGAAAAGTGTTAGTGTAATTTTTAAAAGATGGTTTGCTTTATGTTGTCAAGTATGTGCTTTCTGTGCTTCTCGGGTGCTGGTCTTAAAAACGATCAGTTCCGTTTTGTCCGATCAGTTATTGTTTTGACTACATTTAACTACATAAAAAAAAAAAAATAGTATCCAATGTGTCGAACTATCTATGTGCCTTAAATCCAAATCCGTTTCGCTCTTGACTTAGCAAGATTAAGCATTCGGTCGTTAGATGTGATTTCGATAAATTCTCCGGTCGTGTCGGACTTCCATCCCATTGGACTATCAGAGTGAGATAGAGAGTGCACTTGTGTTTGAGCATATCTTGTGCGTTGTTAGCTAATCTCTGACCTCCTTCGCCGTGTCCCATTTCAGTTAGGAGACCACTATTATTAAAAGTTTTATAATACTCTCTTCACTCACAGCCCAGAAACAGCATACATCAAAGACATTGTCTATAGTACGTAGTTTTATTATTTCAATATGTTGTTATTGTCTGTTGAATATATTTCCTTCAAGGACATATACAAATTTAATATCGCATGCTGCTTACCTAACACCTGTATCGTAACTTTGGAGTTTTGTATTATATTACGTACGCAGACACGAAGGTCAAGGCTGTCAAATAAAGGTTCTAAAGGTCTCAACAAATTAGAGCGTAACACTAGTAACATAGCTGCGGAGCTGTGAAAATTTTAATTTGCGCCCTTTTCACAACTCTGGTGGAGTCTTACAGTTGAAATTTAATCATGCAGGTAGGAGTCCGATTATTATTTTCACACACAGTTCGACACTGGAGAGAACGCTGTAATTATATACACCATTAACTGGGACAACAACTTGTTACTAATAGCATTTTTGTTACGGACCAATTCCTACAACTCGCCCGAGTTTGCTATTGTTGTTACACCATTAGTAATCATTCGGGATTTTGCGCTTCCCGCTAGAACACTATACGAAGCCAATCTAGTATATACGCGCCTTTATTTCTATACGGTATCATCTTATAACAACATGAGATACCTCATTCTCAATTTGACTGAGCTGTGAATGTGTTGTTAAAGTTAATCATGACTCGAGAAGCGAACGAGAAAAAGGTTGGCAATAAAAAAATGATTATTTTATGTGTCAGTTACGTCGTGATTGTTTTTATATGTCATTTATAAATGTTTATAATAAACTAAGTGAAAAAATCAGAATGAGGCATGGATAGGCAAAGGTATACAGCCAAATTATTTTTTTAAATTAAAGTTATAGATTAGACAGTTCTTTTTTTTATTTGCAATATTTACTACGTAACATGACATGAGACATTTATTATTTTTATTGAACAAAGGATACTAATTTTGAGGAAGTTTTTTTTTTAAGAAGAAGTAAAGTTAGGACAGGTTAAACATCAGAGAACAGCTTTTCTTGTTGTTTACAAATTTAGAGGAATATAAAAAAAGCCACGCTACTACGCTGTAAAAGAATCAATACTATTAATAGAATGTGTTTTGTTTTTATTGTTAATGTTTGAACATACATATTTAAATAAGTACAGGCACTTCGTATTTTTAACCGCGTACGTCTAAATAACTTAGGTACATAAACATTATGTTTTCGAGGACGAAAAATCTTTGGAATTTTTTCGCGGAATATTTATACATTGTCATGAATATTCACAGATTACCCCATATTATACAACGAATTAATTTGATAGATTTTCTGGATGTAACATCTGAACAGAACCACTCAATTTAATTCTCTAGGTACCTCGAATCTGACAGACTAGTTCCAGGAATGGAAACTGTATTCAAAAAACCGGCCAAGTGCGAGTTGGGCTCGCGCACGAAGGATTCCATACCATTCCAGACCATGTATACAACTTTAGACACTATATTATAATATTGAGCAAAAAAAACCGCAAAAAAAATCAAGTTTGTTGTGTGGGACACATTTATATTTATTTTATTCTGCTTTTAGCATTACAACAGAAATACATCAGCTGTGAAAATTTCAACTGTCTAGCTATCACGGTTCATGAGATCGAGCAAATAATTGGCAAAAATATTACATTTGTTGTACAAGAGCCCCTTTATTCTGTTTTTAGTATTTGTTGTTATAGCGGCAACAGAAATACATCAGCTGTGAAAATTTCAACCGTCTAGCTGCCACGGTTCATGATATACAGCCGCTGTCCGTCTGTCTGTCACCAGACAGACAGACGGACAGCGGAGTCTCAGTAATAGGGTCCATTTTTAGGGCTCCGTAGCCACAATGCCAAAACGGAACCCTTATAGTTTCGCCATTTATAGTCCGTCCGTCCGTCCGCAGCTTTGCTCAGAAACTGTTAGTGCTAGAAGGCTGTTATTTTGCATGGATACACATATTACTTACGCCGACAATGTGAAAGAATAAAGTCTAGAAAAACATTTTTTTGGAGTAGTTACCTCCCCTATATGTACAGTCGGGATGTGATTATTTTTCTCACCTAACCCATCGTGTGGGGTATCGTTAGATAGGTCTTTTAAAAACGTTTAGGATTTGGGAATCCGAGATCCGTTTGTGAAAAATTTTAATTGATTTAATGTGCAAATGAGTCAAGTGCCACCAATTCAGTCCTTGCTTCTCAAGGGTTTGCAATCGTAATATATAGCTACAAATTGACCCCTTTCATTTCCTTTTATTGGCTTTGTTATCAGATACCGGGTATCTAACACTATGTACAAATACCTATCAAGTATCGATCCTTGAAGTATAACAACAATATCTGCTCTGCAGGTTGAAGTATATTGCAGAACAAGTGGAGTTGTGGTCAGATGCGGCCCCAAGAGGGTGCAATTTCCTCCCCCCCCCCCCCAGACTTGACGTAATGACTTTTTTTGGGGGAACTTTTGACACTGGACCGGTGTTTTTACGATTTCAATGGGGAGAAGGATGTTGCATTAAATATTGTTTTATTTTGTTTTTTTTTACGACTCCAGCAGTAGGGTATACGCATTGTGTCGCGGGGGCCACAAACATACAAGTCACGTTCACTAACACACAGACTCAGAACAACAATTTGTGGGTCACACAAAGTGGTGTCCCGTATGAAAATCGAACCCACGACCTCTTGCGTAGCAGTCGGACACTCCCACCGCGCCACCGAGGCATAAGGTGTTACATAATTTTGATGCTGTATAATTAGTGTTTGAGACTGTATAGTTAATCGTGAATGACATGCAAGTAATATTTTTAAGCTTTATGACAACAAAACATTCAGTTACAACTTTACAAATTGTCTCAAAACAAAAATACCTATATAATTTTGTTATTACAAATAATCAAATGTCTGATTTAAATGTCAAAATGCCCCACCTTTATCCAGCCCTGATTCCAGCCCTTAGGGATTTTTTTTAAGAAAATTTGCTGGAAAGTCGAGAGTTTCAATGTTGTTGTTTGTTTTTTTTTGAGGGTTCAGCATAATAAGCCACCAGAGCCTAATCTATCATAGTAGATCTGAACCATTCCCTATCTCCCGGAAAATTCTTTCTCGATGGTAACTGCCTGTTTTGTTAACAGCAGACAACATACATGTCTATGTCTCAATGTTATTATCAACAATTGACCCATAGACAAAGACACTATGGTTCTACACGTGTCGTACTATAGTGTAACTTTGCTGCCTCCAGTTATTGTTCTGCGAACGTATCGTAACACTCCTTTGTTTAAAACAGTCACGTGTCGATCGTAATTAGTAATTAATTACCGTATTTGTATGTTACATGCAGGTATGTACTTAAATTGTACAGATAATGCACGAATATTCATTATACATATTTGTAAAATAAAAGCTATTTTACAAATGTAACGAATATTCTGTACAATTTAAGTCCCGTATTTTATATCTTCAAATCTTTAGTTTTGAAGATTATAAATTTATAAACGCGTTAGGTAAATTGAGTTTTTTTTATTTTTTTTTATAAAAGACTACTCCCGCAGTAGGGTACAAGCCCTGTGTCGCGGGGGACTTTACAAACATACAAGTCACGGACACAAAGTACACCCAGACTCGGAAAGTGGCGACTTGGGAATCGAACCCACGACAGCAGAGCATAGCATAGCAGTCGGACACACTCCCACCGCGCCACAGGCAGTCATTTGACGACGACATTGATACAATTAAGAGTATTTAAAATGTATTGAATTTGTTCTATTACATAAGTATTTATACCCGTGATTTTATATAAGTACAATAGATTCTTAAAAACTACCCATTTGCAAATGCATGGAAAAGTCCATGCGTTGTTGTTTGATAAATATGTAAATATGTTGTTTGATAATTAAATAATTTCAAGATATCAACAAAAGAAGTTTTGTCTGTTAAAACAGTTGGATTTTATTACAACAAAAAAAAATAGAATTACGGATTGGCAATGCATGGTAAAGTCCATGCGTTGTTTGATAAATATGTAAATATGTTGTTTGATAATTAAATAATTTCAAGATATCAACAAAAAAGTTTTGTCTGTTAAAACAGTTGGATCTATCTTGATGCAACTTTCACTAGCATGTCCAAAATATTGTTAGCCTGTAATCCGAAAATGTCGTGCGAGACTTACCATTTATCCATGGTACTACCAAGGGGACATGGGACATGACCACATGTTATCTTCTCAAATAAATAAAGTGATAATATATCTAACAAAGACTTTGTGTCACCGTAGCAATAAAGTAGGATTATAAATAAATTCTCTGAAGTAAACAAACCATTCATAAATAACCGTACAATAAATAAATCATACAATCATACAGTTTATCTTGTTTAATGTACGTCCATACACATTTATCTTTGTTTTTTTTTTCGCTTTATGGATTTGAGATCATCTCTGCACACACATTTGCACTACATTTGTTAATCTAATCCAATGAAGACATCAAACAAGCTATTGTACGCACATGAAAAAATAACTCCGACACTTGATTAGTTAATTATCCTTAATACGCTTGAAGAGCTTTAGATGAAACACTCTCTCGGAACCACAGCAGCTTTCATATAAAAACTCATCTAAATCGGCTCACTCGTTTGAGAGCTACGATGACAAACAGTTGAAGTTAGATAGCAGTTGAAATTGAAGACAGATGATGTATTTCTGTTGCCGCTATAACAAGAATAAAATAAATAATTAAGTGGACTTTTTTGCTATTTTATGGTACGGAACCTATCGTGCGCGCGTCCCACTTGCACTTGACCGATTTTAATACAACTTTCACACCGGTTTGGCACTTCGTTTTGTAAAGCTAACTTTAAGCTTAGACTGAGATCTATAGAACCTGCTTAAGCTTAATTAAAGTTTAGCTTAGTTAAAACTTGACAAAACATGTTGGCCCTTGAAATTACTACCTATATTGCTCTCGTTCAAGCTTAGCATAATTTTATCTTAGTTGATTATATATAAACGATTTGTCAACGCTCTTTAGATCTGAGGCTTAGATATGTGATGTATGTCTGTAGGTATGTCTGTTTGTCTGTCTATGTGTTTTTTATCATGCTTAGTTCTCAAACCTAGAACCTCTGTAGTAGGATCGGGTATCGAATATGAGAAGGTGCTTTAAAATATTTAATACAATGTAGCATTTCCAAAGCTTAAAAGTATTTTTCTACCTGTAAGGCGAAAAGATATTGGGGTTCCCCGAGACTACTACGACTACTTGCGTTTAAGTTGGCTACCGCAATAGTGTTGCGTATGTCCTTCTCCAAGCTACCTGTCTCGATATCTAATTTCATCAAAATCGGCCCAGAGGTTTCAGACACAGAAAACACACAACTTCAAACGGACTGGTTATTTTTAGTCTTACTAACTAACCTTTCTTAATTGTAAAAGGGCTGTATACTCGCCACACTTTGTCTGTCCTGGGGATGGGCCTCTAGACAAGTGGCATAAACTCTAATCGAATAGAATGACGTCAAAATTTTTTGACTGCCTCTGTGGCGCGGTGGTAGGGTTTCCAACTGCTACGCAAGAGGTCGTGGGTTCGATTCCCACACGGGACACCACTTTGTGTGTTGCCTTCCACAAATTCTTGTTCCGAGTCTGGGTGTACTTTGTGTCCGTGAATTGTATGTTAGTAAAGTCCCCTGCGACACAGGGCTTGTGCCCTACAGCGAGAGTCGTCTTTAAAAAAAAAATGAATGATATCGTTGCGCGCGCACAACTGCTAATCTCATATTAACAATTTTCGTATTTACAGTGTTGCGCGCGCAACGACGTCATTCGATTCGATTGACATTCTATTCGATTAGAGTTCATGCCACTTGTCTAGAGGCCCTGATATTGCTGGTATTGCTTTGCCTATTAGTAGAAAAAACATAATTTTGTCTCTATTGCTGGGACAGCATAATTTTATCTCTACTGAAGTGCTGATAGGAAAGCATACATTTATCTCTGCTGCTGGTGGGAAAGCATAATTTTATCTCAAGCTGCTGGTGGGGAAGAATCTTAACGCTTAGCATATACATGTTGCAGGTTGGTGGCTGGTTTCGGTTCATCGATAGCTCTCATACTAGTAGAGTTCATCACATTCCTGTCTGGACTAACTATGTTCTCACCTTCCGTCTGCCTTCTATGTATCCTTTGTTAATATGTCTGCTTGTTTGTATGCTTTTGTGTATTTGTTACTAATTAATACGTCGTTATACGAGAAAATGGAGCAGAGGGACTACGTAATGTACTTATTAGCTGTTACGTCACGTATAAAAATGTATTTAGTTAAAAAACGCTTTTGTGCAATTGGAATTAAACAGTAAATAATGGACGATAGCATTTTAAATAACTGAAAATATTTCTTGGAACTGCTATGCATACCTAGATGTTGATATATCCTTATAAAACCGATGTCTTCATACTGGTTATGAGCTCGATTAAAGTATAGGCCGATAGAAAGTCTGTGGTAGTGATATGCAAGAACACACGCTTGTGAATGTATTTTAATTAATATAATAATCATTTTACCTAATAATAGGCAGAGTATTAGAGTATTTCTATTAAAAAAAATGTATTTATAAAATTCCTTAACTATTATAACAGCAATTGCGGCTCACGGTTCCGCCTCAATCGCACTTTCTTACTTCGTATTGGACGGTTGGCTGTGTGATTGGTATTGGCCAATATTTGCCATATGCAACGTTCTTCCAACATTGGTGGATATTACCAGTGCATTGCTGACGCTGTGTAGCAAGTGTTGATTGGAATTGTTTTTTGTGTAGTGACTATGAATTTGAAGAAGATTATTAGATTTTTTGTAAGTTTCTGTTTGTATTTTGTTTGGTGAAAGTGTTTAGAAGTGATCGTCTCGTGTGTATGTTACTTCTTGTTCTTGTGAATTATAGTGCAGTTAGATTCGTTTTTAATCTTACACAAAACATTTTAATCAATGCTTAGTGAGCACTGATTAAAGTTATGTGTAATTTATACGAGTATGTAAATTTTAAAAATAATTAGTTACTTAGAAAACCTACAAAAGAAACGTAAAATAAATAAATAACGGCAGGTAAATAAAAAGAATAAAAAATAAATACCACTTATGTTTTATATACTGTACCTACACATAGTACCTAGAATTATTAAATGCACTTATAGTTCGTAAAATATAGCTTGATACCTGTGACGTTTGTCAGAATGACATGTAATAGGTATGGGGACGTCTTTCGTATTTTATCGATATTTATATGGAATGAGTTTATTAAAAAAAATACATTTTAACGATATTGAAAGAAAGAAAAAAGGAAATGAAAGATGAATTTGAAGGTATTTAAAAGTTTAATTGTCAAATGGTGTACAGCCGAGATCAACTTCCAAGTCGAATTCTGATTCATCACTGGAGCAGTCCTGTAGATTAATAATTAATTCTTGATCGCATATGTTGTCAAATTGAATATCGCGCTCCCAATCTTTTTGAATCACATTTTTTGTCTTCTCAACTACCTTTTTCCAATCATCAGCATTTACATGTACACAAGCTTCATGTAGTAATGTCAACATTTTGTTCGCTGTGAAAGGCGGTGCTACATTATGTCTGGCAGCGTAACCTAGAAAAAAAAGGTATTCGATCAAACAAAAAACCTACTACATTCTTTGTAAGCTTTTTATATATGTTTTTTTAGATTATACGAACCTTTGACTTGAGCCCAGATTAGTTCTATTGCATTGTAATGGCAATGATATGGTGGTAAACGGATGACGGTGTGGCCCATTTCCTTTGCAATTTCGTCTATAATATATCTTGGAGTGGGGGGCTTATGAATGCTTACTAATCTTAGCAATTCTTTCTTGAGCATGCTGTTGTCGGCTTTTACTCCTTTGTTTTGCAGCCAAGTAATAATTTCAATTTTACGGTTGCTTGTCGTAGGCGCCTTATCTTTTTGTACTGAATGATACGGAGCGTTGTCCATCAGAATAAAATGTGGTTCACTCAAATTATTTAGAAGAGTTAGAAACCACTCCTTAAATTTTGTAAAATCCATTTCTTCATGGTACTCTGTTGTTTTTACTGATTTAAACGCCAGTAAACAATTGGGCACAAAACCAGACGATGTCCCCGCATGAGTAATTATTAATCTTTGTCCTTTGCCTTCGGGCACCTTGGTGGTAGACTCCGCTTTATCGTCTGTCCACGATCTTGAAACAGTGTGGTTTGCGTTGAGCCATGTTTCATCAAGAAAAACCACTTTATTCCAATCTGTTATATTTTTGACTTTGCGCAAAAAGTCAATTCGGGTCAAAGCAATGTCTGTCCGCTCCATTAAAATTTTTCTTTTATCGCTTTTCTTATAAGCAAAGCCGATTTTTTTCAATATTTTGGACAACGATGGTGGACTTCCTTTAAATAAATCCGCGTCTTTAAGCGAAACGGATACTTTTTTTAACGTGGGAAATTCACCACGTGCGTAATACGCATATATATGATTTCGAATTGCGGCAGCATCAAAGTCGTCAATTTCGGTGACTGGCGAAACTCTCTTCCTTTTTTTATTAGGAGTCGATAATATTAAATATTATCGGCCGAAGATGAGGGAGGTAAAATTTTTACCTCCCTCATCTTCGGCCACCATCTCCTTTGACGATTCTCCATACTTTTCTTTGCTAATTCGAGACACTGTAGCTCGTCCGATACCAAGGGCGTCAGCAACTCTATTGCACACTTGCTCCAACGGTAGTAGCGGTCCGCCATTTTGATTCTCGCGCTCAAAATACTCACGCAAACGAATCACAAACTCGCGACTTTCGCTATTCAAAACAGTTTTTTTTGTTCTTTTCGGCATTGTGGTGCAAAAAAAAACAAATAACTAGAAATAACAACAAAACTTAACAAAGCAACAGTAATAACGACAAAACAATATTAATCACGTAGCGGTAGCGTATACAAGGCGTGGGCACTCGTACTGACTCAAAAAAGATGGCGCCCGCTTGATCGCTGCATGCGAAAGCAGAAGGTATTGCAAGACTAAAAAAATACGAATTCGTTGTGAAAAAACGATTAGATATAATCATTTATACAATTTATATTAATGAAATTGTCATACATTTATTTTATCGATATTCGCTGGCCAGTCGATTACACATCCCTACCAGGCTGCGAAAAGAGTTTACGAAGTAAGCTAACAAAAAAATATAAATAATAAAATATAATAAATATTTTAAATTACCTTTGTTTATACTAGTATCTCCTTGATAACAAGTTCTATTTGAAAAAAGTGTTCTAGATTTCTATACAAATGTCTTATTAATATTTAAAAAATTAAAACTTTTCCAACAACAAATTTATTGTAGCAGTCTTTTAAACGTAGTCTCTAAAGTCACAGGTATCAAGCTATATTTTACGAACTATAGGTATAATGTTATTCGTACATTAAATTCTACTTAGACTCATAGACTACGGTATATGTTTATTATCAGGACGGACGTATGCTTAAAGAATTACATTCCACCTTTTTTTCGCAACACTTTTTTTTCCATCCAAATTTCTACTACTTAAGGATTAACGTAACTTGACCGGATTGAAGTTGGCGAAAAATGGTTGCGCAGATGCATTTTTAGTAGTGAATGGTGACAGGAAGCGGGGCCGGGGAAGTAACTAAACCAAGAGAATTATAGAGATGCGATTACGTATTACATTGTCATAATTAGTATTACTAACTCATGTATTTGTGATTTTTTTCGTAAAGAAATTGTTTTTCAAAGTATTCTTTAGTATTTACTGTAACTATTCTAAATTTAAACTTATATGACCTTATTTAAATAGTATTTTTATATTGTTGAATTAAAATTTTGTAAGTATTTTTATCAATTTAACATAATTTATTGTTTTCGTAAGTAATTTTAGGGTCGCATCTCTATGACATGCGCGAAAGTGATAAGAACATGACTTCAATTCGGTCAAGTTACGTTGATCCAACTGTATAGAAAGATTACTACTATTAACATTATAAAAGCGAAAGTCAAGTCTTAACATATATTTTACGTCGTAACAGATATCTGAGGAAAATTTAAGCAAGAAATGACAGTTAATTTATTCAAATTATACCTAGGTTTCAAAAGAGGAAAAGATCGACTTGAATGATCTCTTGGCCTTCTTAGTATCGTAACCGTCGACTATTAAACTACATTCTAGTTTAAATAGTTAAAAAATACTATACATTGTACCTACTTATTTTAATTGCTTGGTGTTGAATGTATAAATGTTGTTGTACCAAAAAAATGTTTGAAAGTTATGCAAAATTCCTAAACGTTCCCAATATAAAAAGTACTTGAAGTAGGTACTTTTGATATTAGACAATAGATTCTTTAAAACCAGCCAGTGAAACTTTCATTATAATCATTTCATCATCATCAAAATTACAAATATACACATAAATTTAATGAATACGTATTGATAAATCCAGATAACCAGCGAGCACCAGCAGCTAACCAAATCGCACGACTACAAGGGGGGATGGTCCTTCTACCTGGTCCTCGCCGGAGTCATCACCACATTCGGATCCTCGCTACCTGTCGGATATAATATAGGAGTTGTCAACACACCCGCTGAGGTAAGACATATTTATAATTTACTAACTTTCGCACGCGGCTCCGCCCGCGTGGATGTCGGTTATCGCGATAAAAACTATCCTATGTCCTTCCCCGGGACTCAAAGTATCTCCATATCTCTCTTATTACATGTTGACGGTTAATGTTCGTGTCGTCACCTTGGTCTTAGCAGAATACCAGCGCAGCTCCTCATTAAGCGGAGTTGCAATCTAGCTGAGCTAGGACCATTTTTGTCTCTCAATACTACTATTATTTGAATTTGTACTACTTACGAGTACTGTATTTTTTTTCTTTTGAGGACAAAATCAATTTATTTCTTTCTTTTCTTCTTTCTTTCTTTCTCCTTACCAAATTTCATCTACATCGGTTTAGCTGTTTGAGCGTGAAAACGTAACAGACAGATAGACAGACAAAGTTACTTTCACATTTATAATATTAGTATGGAAGTACAGATTTATACGGAGCAGAGAACAAGAGTAGGTATAGAAAAGCCTTGGGAATCGGACAGCCGCACCACGAAATAGGTAGTTGACGACAGTGAAAATAAAATATTTTTTACTAATCAGGAAATATCAGGTCTTAAAAAATAAAATGATTCCGTCGGAGGTGAAGGATATTCCGCAATGGACACCTTCACCTCTCGTCATCGATATTATGTGACGGCAGATTGTATGATTATTTAATCAGATTGAGTCCGATGTACCTATCCACCCTTATCGAGCCCCCCACCACGTTAAAAAACCGGTTAAATGCATGCCGGGCCACGCACAATGTAGGGTTCCATAGTTGCCCAACACAATTATGCGGACTGAGAAGTAGGTTTTTTGTTGTTTTTGTTTCATACTACTAACGCTATTATACATACATATAGCTACTAGCTGACCCGCGCAACTTCGTCTGCGTAAATTTTCCCTTTTTTTTTTTTTACAACATTTTTCATTGCTGCTCCGCTCCTATTGGTCGTAGCGTGATGTTATAACCTATAGCCTTCCTCGATAAATGGGCTATCCAACAATAAAATATTTTGTCAATGCGGCCCAGTAGTTCCTGAGATTATCGCGTTCAAACAAACAAACAAACTCTTAGGGGGATGAAAAATAGATGTTGTCCGATTCTCAGACCTACCCAATATGCACACAAAATTTTATCAAAATCGGTCAAGCCGTTTCGGAGGAGTATGGCAACGAAAACTGTGACACGAGAATTTTATATATAGCTATTATATATATTTTTTAATGGACATTGTACGAAAATTATTGTTACTTTTCACTTGGTCGTTGGCTATTACTCGTAAACTTGTAAAGCCAACTTATATTAATACCCTGAACTTACTTCCTCTGTTAACAAGAATTAACGGAAAATGTATATCAATCTATAAGTATTTCCCACATAATTTACGTTTGTGCAATATTTGACATTGAAACTGTGTTGATTATCCCCGCTTGCGTTTTACTCGCATCGTACTTATGCTATTGTAGTAATAGACGATAAGCTTAACCTTGATACTGTAAACTATTCGTTTTACAATCAGTACTACGAACAAAGAAATGTCCGAATCATTCTGTAATATCTTTTATTGTTTTTTTTAATTGTTTCGAGTGACTACCTATCTATCCTTTATTCCTTTTTCAAAAACGTTAACAGTCGTATTTATTTTTACAAATAATATTTCTCACTTGGTGCAACCTAATCCAAACATCAAATAGATAATCTAATGGTATGTCAATCAGGCGCGGATCCAGGGGTCAATTCGACCCAACATCGACTAAGTGTGAGAATGCATTTGATCGATGCCGGAACGCACACGAAATGTATGGCGAACACTTAAAAATTCATGAGTCAGGGGGGGGGGGAGGCCATCGCGCCTGATGTCAATGCATGCCTGATAATGTATTCTTTGTATTTGTAATCAAGCAACACCAAAGTCTTATTACATATTACTTTTACTTCTTACCAAAAATTGTAATTTTTATAATAAGTACTTCAATTTTGTAGAATCTATCTTGGGTGGGATACGATACACGAACAAAACAGGCCTTTACTGATCATGAATATTTTTTTGCAGGTAATAAAACGCTTTTGCAACGAGAGTTTTGTGACCAGATACGACTTGAACCTCACAGAACAATGGCTGGACGTCCTGTGGTCTTTTGTGGTTTCTATCTTCATCATAGGAGGATGTACTGGCTCCATACTTGGAGCTGTTCTTGCCAACACATTAGGAAGGTAAGCAACGTCGCCGCTGCACATAGATGGGTGAACGTTCCATAGTCCTTCTTGGTGTCCATCTTCATCATAGGAAGAAGTATTGGCTCCATACTTGGAGCTGTTCTTGCCAACACCTTGGGAAGGTAAGCAACGTCATTGCTGTCACCACATAGATGCTTGAACATGCTTTAGTCCTACATCATAGAAGAAACACTTTAGGAAGGTGAGAGCTGTCAAGGTGGTGTTGCTGAAAATCGTATAGGTTAAGCGAAATTGCCACCATTAAATACATAGATGGATGACTACATTCTCTTTTTACCTCAGAAACTCCAGTAGAGTTCATTTTCCTCCAAACAGACCTTCTTATACTTTCGAAGAGCTAACGAAGACTCCTGAATGATATCTATTTTAAACCATTTTTGGTCAAGCACAAGAAATTTGAATTCCTTACTTATAATAGTGTATTTTTCTTCAGGAAAATGGCGACAGTAGTAACAAACATACTGTCGATAGTCGGCGGCTTGCTGTTCCTGTTGTGCGAACGAGCTAACTCTGTGGAGATGCTCATTGTAGGCAGGCTGCTGGTTGGTCTGTCCGGTGGTAAGTTATATATATTGTGTTTTTATTCCCTCTTTCTCAGGAGGATTATCGTTCGCACATTCAGTGTATTCGCCAGTTTGTTCTTTGAATTTTTGGCAACCTAGCCGTTTATCGGCAAATTTCTGCCAGTGTCAAGTATTTATTGTACACTTTAACTAAACTACGTTTCGTCCTTACCTAGTTGTCACGTATTTTTAAGTATATATTACACATGAAACGCGGAGCTGTGAGTAAACGGAGAAATGGTGCAATTGACTCTAACATCAATCTTCTAAGGTTTACGTTGAATTTGGAGGAGAGTGGGAGGGGTGGAGGGCTGAAACGTTCCCCTATATATGTGTCTTAATACAATTAATTAGTAGTACAATTAGTATGTAGGAGGTTGTATATTATTCCTACATACTCCTTTTTATACTCTACTAGGTGACCCGCGCAACTTCGTCTGCGTAAATTTTCCCCGTTTTTTAACATTTTTCATTGCTGCTCCGCTCCTATTGGTCTTAGCGTTATGTTATATAGCCTATAACCTTCCTCGATAAATGAACTATCAAACAGTAAAATATTTTTTAAATTCTGACCAGTAGGTTCTAAGATAATCACATTGAAACAAACGGACAAACTCTTTAGTTTTATAATATTAGTATAGATCTTCAGTTTTATAAGATTAGCTCTCTGTGAATTGGATAAGAATTGTATTTCATTTACAATGTCTATCAAACAATCTAGATTACATTTTTTGTTGATCTTTGTGGATCACACTAAATGTGTATTTGCTAAGGGTAAATTATTAAAAGTTTTTTTTTGTGCTATCTTAGTTTTACGTTTTTCTTGTATGTTTCCAGGTCTAACGACGAGCATAGTCCCCATGTACCTGGCGGAGCTGGCACCGTCGCAGCTGACGGGCGCCATGGGGGTCGTGTGCCCCATGGGGGTCAATGTGGGGGTGCTCGTAGCTCAAGTAATGGGGTTAGATTTTTTATTGGGTAAGTGTATATTTTAATAAGCGATGTACTGACTCGTCGACTATCCGGCTATAGGTATTTGTAGTCGGCGATTAGTCGATAAAAATCACCGACTAGTAGAGCCTATTGTTTTATTTAATTTACAATTTGCATCAGTCCTTTAACATGGTCTATAGTATATTAGTCGCAGCAGCTTACCCCCCATATCAAGTTTATAAACATTCAGACATTGTAAAATTGGCAATTTGAAAAGAGGTGCCGCGATTTTTATTCCCAGGTTCTTTTCTCCGGCTTTACCTATTGTTTGCGAACTTGGCATTACATGTACATGTAGAATCCCGACGTATCACAAGAGTTGTTTTGCATCCTTAGTAAATAAAGAATTTTGATTTTGATTTTTTATTTTATTTATTAATGTATATATGCTAAAATTAAGTTGTTTGATATGTCATCGTAACCTTCAGTATTAACAATTATTGTTTTGAAATCTTAACTCTTCCTTTTAGTCGTCGGCTAGTTGATAAGTCAGGCAAAGTCATGAGACTTAAGCCGATTTACTTCTAACGTATAGAGTGGAAAAAATATATACTCGGGTAGGACTCGAACGTCCAACAGATACCATGTCCTCCTATATTCTTCCCCAACCATAATTACTAAATTTAATCAAAATCCAACAAGTAGTTTCAGATATAACCTTCTAACGGCCGGTCTCAATAATCTACCTATCGATTGATTTGGCTACTAGAAGTAGAATTTTGACATATTTTGTATGGAGCTTATGTCAAATATATACCTCTAGTAGCCAAACCCATCGATAGTTAGATTATTGAGACCGGCCGTCAATCAAAACCTTACTTAATATTAGTATGGATACATTATCATTGGACAATTATTTTTTAGACCACTTTAATTCAAATACTTATAAGAATTTGTTGTTGTTCACAGGTCGACCTCAAGATTGGCCCTACCTTTTATCCGCCTTTGCGTTGCTAGTCATTATTACATTGCCAGTATTAGTGATACTGCCAGAGAGCCCTAAGTACTTATATGTAGTTAAGAGAAACGAGGAGAGAGCTTTAAAAGGTAAATATAACTTAAAATTGTATCACACACACACAAACATACCTAATTTAAAATTTAAATATAATTAGTCTCTATTTTAAGTGGCACATAGAAGTAACCAAATTTTATATCATATTTTTAACAAGCTATTTATTTTCGATCACTCAGATAACAATACTTTAATAAGATATCGAATGTATGTCAGTGTATTTCTTTTATTTTATTTTTAAAATAGTCATGTTAATGTTTTGTTTGTTATGGTATGTCTCTCCTAGCAATAGAACAACGAATTTACAAACAAAATATATAACAGCATGTATTTTTTTTTCAAGTTCTTATACAATGGCTTACATCGACATAATTAAAAATAAACTACTTCTGTTAGGTAAATAAAACATTTAAAATTACAAACTGATATAAGCATTTTCTTAAGCACGCCGTTTTGGCTCGTAAAAAGTCATTGATTGTGACGTCACGGCAATCGCGACAGCCAATGAGGGCACAGCATGTCTTAACATAATATGAATTGGTACGTCATAATTTGATCTGACCAATAGCATTCGTTTGAACTACCTTGAATTTTCCGTCCGATTTTTGACCTTTTTAATCATTACTTTCATAATTTTAGATTCATTTTATTAAAATACTAGCTGTCCCGCGCAACTTCGTCTGCATAAATTTTCTCCGTTTTTGCAACATTTCTCAATGCTGCTCCGGTCCTATTGGTCGTAGCGTGATGTTATATAGCCTATAGCCTTCCTCGATAAATGGTCTATCCAAAAGTGAAAGAATTTTACAATTCGGATCATGAGCTCCTGAGATTACCGCGTTCAAAGAAACAAACTCTTCAGCTTTATAACATTAGTATAGATATTGATGTAGACACAATTCTACACCAATAAAATATATATAAATATTTAACCTTCATTAGCGTCATTGCATATTTCTCAGAACTAAGTCGCCTACGCGGCGTACCAACAAGCATTCTGACAGAAGACATAGAGTTACTGAGAGAAGAGGCGCGCTGCAGCGAGGTGGCCGCGGCCGCGGGAGACTCGTCGTGGTCCATGGCGCGCGTGCTGCGCGACCGCCGTCTGCGCCTGCCGCTGCTGCTCGTGTGCAGCATGCAGGCTGGACAACAGACCAGTGGGATTAACGCTGTAAGTTGGATTTAAAAAAAAAAATATTGCCTATGGTTGGCAGACGAGCCAGCGGTCCACCTGATGGTAAGCGGTAACCGCCGCTCTTGGACTGCAGGAATGTCAGGAACACACCCAAACCGCTGCCTACCGTGAAGTGAAAACTCTCTTTAAACCTAGTTTGAAGAAAGACATGTCGTAGCGCTCGGGAAACACCGCAGCAGGCAGTTCGTTCCAGAGTCTACACGTACGTGGAAGAAAAGAACGCCGGAATCGATCCGTTAAGGACCGCATTGTTTCCAGGTGGAATGGATGAACCCTACTACGATGTCGAGTGGTGCGGTGGTAGAAAGGTGACAGTGGCACCATGTCGAACAGTTCCTCAGAGCACTCCTCGTTGAACAGACGATAGAGTACGCAAAGTGCACCAAAGTCACGCCTCGTATCAAGGAGCCTGAGCTCCTGCCTAACCGCATGTTGCGTTATACGTATTTCTGGCATGGAGCTCTTACACTTTGAGATGGAAGGTGGTGTGGCTCCTCTATCATCTAAAGTCGAGTTAGAGGCAGAGTCGGCCCAAGAGATCGGCTTTCTCCTTAGCACTGTGGGCCAGACTGTCATCGTAGTTGCGCAGTGGTGGGAGGTTGGACTGGTAGAAGTTATCTTGCGCAGCTTTGGCGAGCGACCAGAATACACGACTCAATAGTTCCATTCCCTGAAGCACCGTATCCGTGATGCAGTCCGCACAAGCGTCGGGATCCTCTGTGGACAAGCATAGCTGCCTCCAAGGGTAGGACGCAAAACATTCCCAATCTGCTGACTCATATTGTCAGACTCTGCGTGAACCATTCGCTGGAGAGTGGACGGGTAGCGCAATGGGGGCTTCGCTGCGGATCAGGCAGTGTCAGACGATCCAAGTGAAGCATCGACCACTACCCTGTATCAGCATGGATGTGTTGTCAGCAGAAGATCCAACAAGGAGGCCCTGTGGCTCTCAACGTCTGGAATACGGGTGGGCTGTATTACTAGTTGTGAGAGACCATAGGCCAAGGCCATATTAAAAGTAGTCTTGGAGATCGGTCCTCGATGCCAATCACTCTTTATGATGAGCGTTAAAGTCACCGAGGACCACCACCTCTGCGGATGGGCACTGCTCCAACATTTGGTCAATCCCCCTTTGAACGTTCTCAAAAAGTAGAGTCGAACCCGATTCACTGCATGGAGATCTGTAGAGGCACGCGTTGATTCGGGTAAGTCCCCCATGATCTACGCGAAGCCATAAAATGGACAGATCTCCATGTTCGTGGCCCCGAAGGCGGCGACAGCAGATATCGCCCCGTATGAACACGCACACCCCGGCTTTCCGAAGGAATGTCTGCTCCAATTCGTAGCCGGGGTATTTAAGGTACGAGATGTCATCCGGAGCACATATCTGCGTCTCTGTTAAAAAAGGGAGCAAGGCAGGCCGCGCTGTCTCAAGGTGGTGGTGTACGGCGCCTAGGTTGCTATGAAGACCCCTGACATTGCGGGGCACGGAAGGGTCCCCGGTGCACACACACCCCCCCCCCCCCCGCACACCACTAACGGGATCCACTCCGGTTCGCCGGTTGGCGGGGCAGCCTCCCAGGTGGGATACTCCTGGCCTCGGGTCCCCTACTGACCGGCAGGTGGCCGACGGTAACCATTCCCACCGGGTCTCCCTGGACCCCCGTCAACCCGTCACGCCCTACGGATCCGCGAGAACTCCTACACCGCCTGTTTCGAACTTCAATGTGACCCGACAGCTCATGCGGGAGGAAAAGTTGGAAGAAGGGATATCGGCCACTTTGCTCTTTGGTCGGCACGCATAGTTGCTATACGATCAAAATAAGCCGAGCTGTGGTATCTACCCGGTCGCTAGATGCTACCACAAGTGTCAGGAAAGGAAACGAGGGACAGCGGACACCAATGTGCAGGGATGGTTGGGAGTGCAGTGATTGGCGGCTCGGAAAGTCGGGGTCGCGTACCCGAAGCCACCTGTATCGCAACCGGACAAATTGGGTATTTGAATGTCAAGTCAAATCAGTATCTTTTATATAAAATGTCAAAACGTTTCGTTCTGTAGAGATTTGTATGCAATTTAAAATTGTGACGTCATTATGTTCTGGTTTCAAATCATTTACTTTTAGTATCTATTTTGATGATTATAAATACTAAAACATATTAAATTATGCACGAATATATATTTTTAAAATTAAATTTTAGAAATTTTTAAAATTTTATTTTATTTCATTTAAAGGCATATTATTACTTGGTAAGTGTAAAATAATTTATTGTTATTGTTTGATTTGACATTCAAATACCTAATTACGAACAAGCAGCATATGCGTACCCCACAAGCGAAAGGTTACATTTTTTCTAAGGTAACCCGATACAAAATATGTCTTACTGGACTTTGGATTTGCTTTTAGGTCTAGTTAGGAATGATCCCTATCTGCCGAGGTCTCAAAAACAATTGACGCAAATATATGACGCAGAAAACCACGGAACAGAAAAAACAAGTGGAAGTGCGAAGTAGGCGTGGCACGCGTGCCACAATTAAGCGTTCCTGCGCTACTTGGTCCCAGTCGTGTTCTAACATCGCGTTGAGTTGGTAGTCTTGCGACAAATTTGTTTTTACCTAACTATGCCGTATTGCTCCATTTTGGAGTGCAAAAATGATAGCAGGAGAAAAAATCTTAAAAATTGAGGTGTTTCGTACCATCGATAAGTACGATTTTATTTGTTTTCTAATAAAGTCTTACTTAATTTCATTTTACTAATAATATATAAGAACGCATAGTCAAAATCAACCTTATGCCATTAAATTAAAGTTTAATTTGGATTGATTGTATTCACTATTTCGTTCTCGAAAGTTCTTCGCTACTCAATTAGTGATGTAGTCGGGTCGGATGTTGGTTTTATCGATGGGTATCCATATAATAAAATATTTTAATATTTAGAGTTTGGCGACAACGGTTCCTATAGTAATTTTGTTGCATAGCACTTCCACTTGTTTTTTCTGTTCCGTGCAGAAAACGAAATGAGATATTCTTGGCGATAGCAAAATACAACTCTGTGATAAGAATTCTTATATTCAGATCGAACAACACAGAAACAAAAAAAAAGAAACGCGTTTTTTGAACTCATAACCTCAAAACAACGTAAAAAACAGAAGTTACATAAAAAAAATATTTCGCAGGTATTCTACTACTCGCAAACAATCTTCATCCAAGCGGGTCTATCGGAGAAGAACGCGCAATACGCGACCATAGGCTCCGGGTTCATCAACGTGTGTACCGCCGTGCTCATGTTGAAGCTACTGCCCAAGTTCGGCAGAAGGCCGCTGTTGCTCGGCTCCATCGCTACTGCCGCTGTGTTGCTGGCGACCTTGAGTGGCTGTATGATGTTTATGGTGAGTAGTGTGCGGGTAGCGGTGTGTCAATGGTGACAGAATCACGTCAGAGTCGACGTACAATGACACACTCATAGAAACAATCAATTTATAAAAAAAACTAGCATTCACCCGCGGCTCTGCCCGTGTGGAGGTCGGTTATCGCGATAAAAACTATCCTATGCCCTCCATACCAAATTTCATATAAATCGGTTTAGGGATTTGAGCGTGAAAGCGTAACAGACAGACAGACAATTACTTTAACATTTATAATATTAGTATGGATAAAAGTATAAAAATAATTCCACAATAGTCTTAGTTCTTCCCCGAAAAAGAAATATTAATGCATCACTGTATCAAATAAGAAGCGTGTCTATGTCATTGTAAATATAAAAAAATACTATGACGCCAGCAAAGCATGGCGGTACTTACGACTATTGTACAAAAAACTACCTCTTGTGGATGATAATGGGGATGTTGACTGTCAAGTCAAATCAGTCCCTTTTTATGAAATGTCAAAACGACAAGCTCTATAGAAATGTGTATGGAATAGGAACCTATGACGTCATACGTTCCTATCGTCAAATCATTACTTTTAGTATTCGTTTTCGTGCTTTTAAATTCAAAAACATGTTAAATTGTAAAAGAACACCTATTTTCAGAGCATTATAAGATCTATTACTACCTGATTAGTATAAAATAATTAACTTTTACTGTTGTCAACTACCCAATTCATTTGGTACTGCTCGGCTCTCGCTCTCTAATTCAAAAATATGTTTTCCTATCGGATCAGTAGTTCCTGAGATTAGCGCTTTGAAACAAACTGCCTGCTTATAATATTAACGAACGGGCCGCCCCGACTTTGCACAACCACTATTTCTACATGCATATAAACCATCCGGGATAAATTATTTGAATGATATTGAAAACCACATGAAACTTCATTCAGTTCTTGAGATCATAGTGAACATACATACTACAGACAGACAGACAAACACGGCTTTGTTTTTAACGACTTAAAAAAAGGAGGAAGTTTGGAAATATAACTATTTATTATACGGGAATTAACGCGCATTATTTACCTTAAAATTGCTTGACGTTTCGACCAGGTTGCACCGGCCGTCGACACAAAGTCACAAACATCGCTGCGACAGTTCGCTTGTAATAAACAGTTATACCTAGTCTAGCCATAAATATTGTTACGAAGAAAAAACATTTTTTTTTATTGCAAATAATATTTATTACTTTTACAGTGTGTTAGTTTAATACATAAATAAAAAACAATTTAAAATATAAAAAGCTTATTCGAAGTGGTCTCCATTGGCTGCAACACAGTCCTTTAAACGTTGAGGCCAGTTATCAATAGAAGCACGCACTCTTTCCATGGGAAAATTCTTCACTGCCAATCGTATGGATTGTTTTAGGGACTCCAAATTATCATGGCGTTTAGAGCAAGCCATACTCTCTAAAACTGACCATAAATCATAATCCAGCGGATTAAGATCGGGACTAGACGACGGCCAGTCTTCAGCTCTGATGAAGTCCGAAACGTTCACTTCCAACCAAGACTGCGTGGACCGAGCTTTATGACCCGGCGCTGAGTCTTGTTGGAAGGACCATACTTGGTTATTGAACATGGTGTTGTTAAGGGGTTTAACTACCTTCTCAAGAATGGTATCTTGATACACTTGTGCCGATGTTTTGATACCTTTTTCACAAAAATATGGCTCAGTCACTCCTTCATAGCTAACACCCCACCAAACCATCACTGAAGTCGGATAATGCCCACGTTGCACTCTGTCGACTAATTGGGAAGCTTCCTTAGAGCTTTGAGCATAAATACGGTCATTTTGTTTGTTAAAATGTTGCTCAACTGTAAAGATTTTCTCATCCGTAAACAAAATTTTTCTGTGACCTCCCTTTGCGTACCGCTTCAGTAGTTGCTTCGATTTTACCACCCTATTCTTTTTTAAATTATCAGTTAAAAAATGACCAGTGCGTCTCTTATAGGCTGCAAGTCCTAAGTCATCTTTTAAAATGCGTGACATGGTTCTGGGTGCTATCTTCATCTCCCGAGATAAAATCTTTTGCTTTCGGACAGGATTTCTTCGAATTCTTTCCCTTACTGCTTTGACCACCATTTTCGTACGAACACTACGTGGACGGCCAGATCTTTTTCTGTCACAAACAGAGAAGGTCTCATTGTACCTATTAATAGCCCGGTACACAAACATTTGACTAATACCAAGCGTATGGAGAGTTTTAAAAATTACATTCGGCTCCATACCAACTTTGTGTAATGCAATCACAGTGATTCGGTTTTCTTTATCACCCCACTCCATTTTAATATAGCAAAATATTGTACAATGTATTGGCGCCAAAATTAGAAAATACAATGAACAATCGTATAAAAATGACAGATTCCAAATTCAAATGTAATATCTTTCTTATTTTTAATTGTAACAGTATTTATGGCCAGACTAGGTAATCATGCAACGCGAAAGTTAAAATGCTAGTACTCGGAAATAGTTCCATTCAAATTTTGTAAAGACCTGATGATGAGTTTCGGAGACAGACAAAGGAACTCCTCAATAATGCCTGTTACATCTTTTTTGTAAACAGTTTACCGCCTTCCTTTTATCTATAAACTAGCGGACGCCTCGCGGTTTCACCCGCGTAGTTCCCGTTCCCGTGGGAATACAGGGATTAAAAATAGCCTATGTCACCCGGGGTTAGTGTAGCTTCATAACGATGAAAGATTTTTTTTAAATCTGTCCAGTAGTTTCGGAGCCTAGTCAATACAAACAAACAATCAAATATTTCCTCTTTATAACATTACTAGCTGACCCGCGCAACTTCGTCTGCGTAAATTATCCCCATTTTTGCAACATTTCTTATTGCTGCTATTTAATGGATGTTATTATACATATAAACCTTCCTCTTCAATCACTCTATCTATTAAAAACCACATCATAATCCGTTGCGTAGTTTTAAAGATTTAAGCATACATAGGGATATAGGGACAGAGAAAGCGACTTTGTTTTATACTATGTAGTGATCTTTAGATAAATATAATTGTTTTTCCTTTCAGAATGCAGTATCGTGGATGCCGTACGTGTGTATGGTGGCGGTGTTGTCGTATGTTCTAGTCTATGGGTTCGGCCTTGGACCCATACCTTACTTCATTGCCTCTGGTAAGTGTCTGACAGTGTTCTTTCACGGAGTTTTACAAATTTAGCCTTTTGTGCTACTAAGGGCTGATTTACACTATGCAATTATCTTGCCTGTTGCATACAATTGAATTTTGCCTCGTTGTTTTCTCCGGCTTTACCTATTATTTACAAATAGGCGTTACATGTACATGTAGAATCGACTTTTCGCATTAGAGATTTTTTATTATTAATATTATTAAAGCAACAAAAACTTGCATGGTGTAAGCCACGCGTTGGCATCGCATAAGCTAGTCTTTTTTTTATTGCAGTCAACTATTGCTCTTGAATGTACAAGAAAATTACATCGTATCTATAATATGTATGTATATAGAAATATATAAGTATATTTATCAGTTGTCTGGTTACCATAGTACAAGCTCTGCTTAGTTTGGAATCAGATGACGTTGTGTGAGTTGTCCCAAGATATTATTATTATTATTATTATTATCGAATAAGGCTTTTGACTGCCTCTGTGGCGCGGTGGGAGGATGTCCGACTGCTACGCAAGAGGTTGTGGGATCGATTCCCACACGGGACATCACTTTGTGTGATCCATAACTTGTTGTCCCGAGTCTGGGTGTACTTTGTGTTCGTGACTTGTATGTTTGTAAAGTCCCCCGCGACACAGGGCTTGTACTCTACTGCGGGAGTCGTCTTTTTTAAGCTATTGCATAGCTTCTATCGCGGGCCTTGAGCGCGGGGATCGAATCCAGAAATTCCGTAACGAAAAAACCTCACGCTCCCCACTCCGACGGGCACAGCGGTGACACTTTTTAGTTTTGCCATCTATCGATGAATAGCAGAACTTTTAATTCCTTTTTTTTTTAATTGAAAAACAAAAAAAAAATTAAATAAAAATATTTTATAATAAAAAAAAACTTAATTTTTATTTTTATGCTTTTTTAAAAAAAAAAGTTAAAGTAAAAAAAATTAAAAACATTGTTTTTTTTATAATTCAAAATAAAAAAAAACATTCTTGATTTTTTTTTTTTTTTTAATTGCTTAAGTTGATAAAAATGCTATGCAATAGCTTTACCGCGGCAGTCCCCGAGTGCCACACATTATTTTTTTTATTAAAAGAAAATGAAAACAGATTATTTGTCGGTTTTCTCTTACTTCTGCTGGCAAAACAATTTTTATAGATGTGTGTGAAATATCTAAAACCAATAATTTCAACGCTTAGCATTGTCAAGTTTTTGTCAATTTTAGACTATAGTTGGATCAACGTAACTTGACCGTATTGAAGTTAGGTTTTTATCACTTTCGCGCATGTCATAGAGATGCGACCCTAAAATTACTTATGAAAACGATTAATTATGTTTAATCGATTAAAAATACTAACAAAATTTTAATTCAACAATATAAAAATACTTTTTAAATGAGTTTCATAAAAGTTTAAATTTAGAACAGTTACAGTAAACACTAAAAAAAGTTTGAAAAACAATTTGTTTACGAAAATAATCACAAAAAAACATTCGTAATACAAATTATGACAATGTAATGGGGAATCGCATCTCTAATTATCTTGGTTTAGTTACCGCCCCCGCCCCCCGCTTCCTGTCACCATTTACTTCCAATAAATGCATCTGCGACCACTTGTCGCCTACTTCAATCCGGCCGAGTTACCTTGGTCCAACTGTACAGACCACCTGCATCTGGTTCCCCGGCGCCGGAGCGGGATCCGCTCGCGGCCAGGGAGCCCTGCGAGATGACGTGAACCCACTACTAACACAACTTAGCTGGAGGGGTTAACAAGATTGTTTTTTTAAACTTAACGTTTACCATATTTCCCATTACAGAGATATTCGAGGTAGGTCCCCGTCCCGCGGGCATGGCGTGGGGCTCCCTCGCTAACTGGGGAGGGAACTTCCTGGTGGGGATGTCGTTCCCCAGCATGCGGCAGAGCATGGGGCCATACTCCTTCCTTGTGTTCTCTGGGGTCACTGCTGCCTTGTTTGTCTTCCAAAAGTAAGTTTTTTTTGTAAATTAACTCTAACTGTAAGGAATAATTTATGTCGCGGCTCATGGGCGTACCCGGGATCATTTGGAGGGGGGGGGGGTTATGTGATATACCTTGTACCTAACTTTTCTAGACAAAGTAACCGCGGCGGAGGCTGTCTTGGTCTCGTTCGTAAATCGAAACCGCAACACTACGAGACCGCGATACACAATAACTCCCGATTAAGTAAACACCGGCTAAATGTGTACTATGTCCTACAGCCACACCTACCTTTTGATTTCGGGAAGGGGGTTTTAGCCCCCAAATCCCCCTTCCCCCCCCTGGGTACGCCCATGCATCTAACATCTTCACTCTTCCGCAACCTCTCTTTACAATTTTATATTAACAACACAAAAATAATTAAGTAATTATAACTTTTAAACTACAGTAATCAGATTACTGATTATTTTATTTTACTTTACTTTATTTTATTTTAGTGCCAAATACTTTAATGCCAATAACAAGCTTCCGTAGATGGACAGAATACAATCTACTTATAAATTAATAATACAATGTAAGAGGAAGTGAAGACACCACTCTAATAAGAGACAGAATAAAATCACGCTATGTATCGCGAAGGCTATGTATATGTTTTAATAGAAACACATTACAAATGTTTATACAGCTAAATAGAGCATAATATGGTATTTACAATTTTATTTTGGTACTCGGGTGACAAAGATTATGTAAGATTATGTAGTCAGATTACAAGTAATCATAACTTAGGTAATCTGACTAGATTACTTAATGTAGTTAATTACGGCAAACTCTGCCCACAGGATCTATAATAAGTAGGTTCTACTGAGACATAAAATCGCATCACAATAGAGGTTAAGTTCTACTTTGGCGGACATGCGTCAGTGCCGGAGTTGGTAACGGCTTAGGGCCGATACCCCTAAGAAGGCGGGTTCAAGTCCCGCCTGAGACGAATTTTTGTCTATAAATTTACCGTAAAAGTGTCAAAGTTCTATAAATCTACAACTAATCCATATGTTATATCTTCCAGGCTATACTTCCCCGAGACTCGCGGCAAGACTCCATCACAAGTAACTCAGATATGTTCCCGCGGCTTCCGCTCCCGACCCTTCACGGCTCAGGAGTTAGCCGACCAGGTGTCCGTATGACGTGGACCATTGTGTTGTTATGTTTATTTTAAGCACAGAATACCGTAGAATATAGAAGGCAATCTTCATAGGAAATACTCTTAACGCACGCATACATTGATCTGCGACACGGAATTGCGAAGCACTCGCTATGTCCTCCCTCACTGGTTTGACGTGTTCCGTGAAGATGTTTTTTTTTAAACTTCCTGCAAAAACATAGCAAAAGGCGGAATTAATGCCATATACATTTTTTTGTGTATAAAAATGGCGGCAAACTGACTTGCCATTACTTTTACAGCTCCGGGTTTAACGAGTATAACTTGTAAAAAAATAATTGATGCGTGATAATTGCAACTAAAGAGTATAATAAATACTTGACACTGGCAGAAATTAGCCGTTAAAACATCTAGATTTCCATAAATTCAAAGAAGAAGAAGATGTTTGTGTGCGTGCATAAAGAGCGTTTACTATGAAGCTTGCGTTCTGTAGTTTAAGTATTCTGTGCTGTAAGGACGTGCTCTTTGTTCTGAAGTGTGATGCGATTGACGATTATTGTCCGTAGAATATTAATCAGTCTAAAATAATATTATTTATGTGAAATTGGCATTCGAATTCCTAAATTTAAAGTAACAGTGATAGTATTGAATCTATGTCTACATTTGTCGTAGTTGACTCTCCAGTCAAATCAGTTTCTTCTTATGAGATGTCTGTAGAAATGTATATGCATGCCAGCTTTCGCCCGCGACTCAACTCGCTTGTATTGTCCGTCGGTTATCGCGATAAAAACTACCCTGTGTCCTTTCCCGAGATTCAATCTATCTCCATACCTAATTTTATCTAAACCAGTTAAGCTGTTAAAGCGTGACTACGTAATAGACGGACAGATAGACTTAGTTACTTTAATTGAAGCTGCGGTGGCCTAATGGTTAAGGCATCGGTCTCGCAATCGTGAGGTCGCGGGTTCGAATCCCACCCATTATACCATCGACGTGAACCCACTCCTAACACAAGCCTTTGAGCTTAGCTGGAGGGGTTAACAGGATTGCTAGTAATGCGGGACCACAATGCCACATTGCTAGTTATCTTTTAATAAAAAAAAAAAGGATTAGTTCTTATCTTCAAAACATTAACATTTAATTTTAGATGTCTACAGTAAAAATAAATTATTTTACACTAAAGCAATATTCATACTCCGGATAAATACATTCGTCCACAATTAGCATGTTTAAAAACTCAAAATCATCTAACTTACGTAATACTAAAAGTAAACTATTTGACGATCCGAAGTTGTGACCTCATAACTGTGAATTGGTAGATGACTACAATAACAATAAATTATTTTACCCTATACAGGAAATAGCATTTGCAAAATTATTCTGTAAAAAATGT
Organism: Herminia tarsipennalis; assembly: GCA_945859575.2. Lineage (NCBI taxonomy): Eukaryota > Metazoa > Arthropoda > Insecta > Lepidoptera > Erebidae > Herminia > Herminia tarsipennalis. The sequence continues at coordinate 18,910,885 of OX243840.2, forward strand.
TTCTCTAGAATATTACGTTGTCATGAATTTATAAACATCAAAACAAACATTGAAACTACATGATTTGATCATACAAAAGAATGACGTCATTGTTTTGTATTTCATTTAGTACGGGGAGCATCGTTTTGACGTTTCTTAAAAAGATACTGATTTGACTTGACAGTCATCTACCCTATTACACTAAAACTTTATCGTTTTAACGTCTCATAAAAAGATACTGATTTGAATTGACAGTCTTGTAACCTATTATCATCCACGCGGACGCAACCGCGAACAAAAGACAACATTCTGTATGTGATATCTCTAACGATACGATTCAATATTTAGTCTTAAAATCGGCATTGAATATTTGAAAATGTCTGATGAATGATAATTGTGTGACTGATATGTCTAGCCTTTCAGTAGCCAGCGTTTTAGGCTACATTAAATTTATATATTTTTATTATACATTTTAAGTGCTATTCTGTATATTAGCTCGTAATGAGGTATCTTACGTGAGTGATTAACGTGGCATGCAGCAAACACGAGAAAATTCTCCTATAAATAATTGTGGTTTATATGTATCTGTCTTATGACGGACACGTGACCACGATCGGTGCAATTCGATCAAAAATCGTATCGCACCGATATACAGATAGATATATTCGATTATACAGATAGATGTGGTCGAATTTTTGTATCGTTTTAAATTTAGAAAACCATCGGTCATAGATAATTACCGGCCACTTGTGAACTCAAAGGTTACACTATATACCTACATACTAATACTTGGACCGAATTTACCAAAAATCTAAGTTAGTCTCCGACCATAGATTATAAAACATGTAATAGACAATATAGATTAATGTGTTTTTGGTAAATCTACTATTTTGAACAGAAATGCCCTGCACTTGGCAAATAATGTAGATATTCATGGTACGCCCTCTGATCTATGTTATGCCTTACGTTATTCGATGCAGAAAATTCGACTGCACCTTTTTATTACAAGTTGTATATCTAATCGCTATAACATAGTAACGTGTTTTTATGTTTTGTCGCATCATGTCATCACTTGCGTAGGACGCCTATAATCGTCTTGCGAAATGCCTATAAGTATGAAACTGTTTCAGAAGACAGCAAAAATAATTCTGTTCAACAATCTAAGTCGACACATTAAAATTTATATTAAAAAATATCATCACAATAATATTTATTACATTTAGATATGGACTTTTAGATAGTTGAAACAGATTCCATTTATAATTTTATACTTATCTTTTAATATATAGACTTACTAGTTTCGCGATAAAATTAAATTATTTATTATCCGCCTTACTTATAAACTTAGCCTTAGCTTGAGTCCTTTATTTATACCGGACCTCGGAACGGTGATCGGTAGCGTATACACTCACATTCGCTTGTATATGCGACCACACATTCTTACGCCGCCTTGGTCCGATTGTACGTCGCACAGAAGGACTATGAGTGAACAATACAAGCGTCCATGTGCGGATCCTGGATTTTATTGAGCGGGGTGGGGACGAGAGGCAAGTAGTGTGGGATCTAACATGCTTTCGACGAGGGGGGGACGGGGTCTTGCGTTTAGTTTCAGCCAAATGTAAGTTGCACGCATAACGGGGGAATGGGTGCTCCAAAAAATGTGTTCTGGCTGGAGGGGAAGCACAAGAGGCAAATTGGCAAATTCAATAGGGGAGCGTGCCCCCCCCCCCCTCACTCTGGATCCGCCTATGCAAGCGTCAACGGACGTATATTGATTGGTTTTATTAGTTCTGTCTCGTTTTACGGCAAATAATATTAAAAATAACCTCGAATTTTCTAACAATAAATTATTTTAATGTACTTCAAAGTATTTCTATGTATTTATCTATTTATAAGTAAGGCGGTGTGTACCCGATATAATGTTAAGGACCCTTTTATTTTTTTAATTGACTACATTTCATCACAAGTTAATCAAATTATTTTTTTATGAAATGTATTACAATGTTATCTCACCAAAAACATAAGCTTGAAGGCTGAAAGACACTTGTCGCATTTAACATAAATGTTTTAATAGAAAAGACTATTCAGAACGAAGTAATAGCAAGTAGCACTAGCTGACAACCAATTATTATGATCCTCAATGTCATTTTCACTATTTCCCACAAAAACGACTGAAATAAGGTAATGTAAAGTGAAGTACTATAGTTAATAAAATTAAAAGATATTTTGGATCAAGTTATTTGTCGGTTAGTGTACTTAAAAAGTTGACTGTGTTCTTGACTGTACGGACACGAATAAAGTACAAAATATAGTAAACACGACTTAGCTTTAGGGTTCCGTAGAAATGTGTGAGAATGCAATTAAGTAGGTCACTGGTTCGGTGGAATATTGGGGTATAAAAACGTTGGCAAAAAACAAAGTTGCTTAGCAACCATTAAATATTTAGTACTTTTTTGAATTTTTAGATTTTTAGGTCAGTGATTATAAAGCAATCAATTAGTCTGTGTCTGTCCACTGCTGGACATAGGTCTCACCTAATTAACGCCAGAACCCCGGGCCTCCTTCCGCATCCAATTTATCCTAGCGACCTTCTTTAGGTCCTAGCTCGGTCTTATAAAGCAATCAGTGTAAATTTTGTTACAATGTAGTGCTTTTTTGACGTGATATTGTCTTATAAATCAATGACCCTTCTACTCTCACGAAAGTGTCACGCTGTTGACTGGTTGCTAAGCAACGCGAATAGCGATATGTCATCAATGTTTTCTTAAAAAGTGTCACATTATTGATTGGTTGCTAAGCAACGCGAATGGCGATATGTCATCAATACTTTCTTATGACGTTTTCACGTAAAATGATCGTCCGTAAACCGACTTTACAGACAATTAGTTTTGTTATTGAACAATATATCCTGCACTCGGCCATCTGAGTGGACTCATCAATGTGTGGGAATCGATCTCATAACTTCTTATACAGCTGTCGTATAAATTTCCACTGCACCCCTGGACAGTCAGTGTTATCCTTATGTTTCACCGAATCAGCAATATGTTATCAATACCGCGCTGTGTTATGGGATATCTAGTCTAAGGTAATACGGAGCCCTAAATTTATAGTCGTGTATGATTTTTCTATAATATCTAAGCATTTTAAGACGCACAAAAATAGTACTTAAATAGTAGGAATTAAGGTATATAATTAATTGTACGTCCATAATCTCGTCAGAATTTTTACGTAAATAAAATAAATTTTACAGATTTTTTACTTAATATCACATTAGTGCATAATTTATTTTTAGTTAGCGATGTAAGTTTTGTTGTTTTATTATTTTAATTTTAAATTAATAAGGTGAATGAATTGTAACTCCAATTGTACGTAGCGTATGTTTTATAATGAGTTATATTATAATAAAATTGAAATTATAAAATAAAAATGTTTTTTTCTTCGTATTAAATGAAACTTCTGTAAATTAGCTATTTTATAAACCCCAGAATAACCCCATAGTAATAATAATCCAGCATCTCCTATTATGTTGTGTAGTCCTGGTAACTCCGCAGCTGTTTTATAAACTCAAGTAGAAACTAGCTCACCTTGTGTTATGCAGTCTTGGTAAATCTGCTAATTTACAAGCATTAATATATATTTTTTAGGACAGACAGTAGTTTCTAACCTTTTTAATCTCGTTATTGATAACTTCACTACTCCATTCACAACGAAACGGGACCTGCAGCGACGCAGCGAGCCCTTTTTGTGTCAAAGAAAAGACCGGTACCTATCGCTTAAAGGTTGGGGGTTACAACACGTGACCTCTTCATCTTTCGCACTGAAAGTGCTCTCCGCGTTGCTGCCAGCCGCTGTTAATAGAGCCCAAAACTTGATTCCGAATATCAGCTAAGTGAGAGTCGGTCATACGACGAGGGTGCAATTGGGCCGACGCTAGGCAGGGAACATTTTACTATTAGGTGTGATGAAACACACCTGTTATTACCTTCCTTCATGGAGCATGTTATAAATCGCACAATAATTATATGCAGTTTGTTACCGTACCTAGTGGGCGCAGCGACTGCAAGTGAACAAGGACGATCCATTAACACGCGGCGTGTTAGGAAGGACAAACATTTCGAAGCGGGGGCAGCTTTATGGCTAAGGCATCGGTCTCGCAATCCTGAGGTCGCAGATTCGAATCCTACCCATTATATTACCGACATGAACCCACTCCTAACACAAACCTTTGAGCTTAGTTGGAGGGGTTGACTAGATTGCTAGTAATGTGTGGGACTCAATCGTGTCCGTTATGCTAGCGTACACCAGAGCTAAATCGAGTTGGTTACTATGCCAATAAACTCTGCGTAAATAGAATAGAATAGAATAGAATAGAAATATATTTATTTAGTACACAGAAGACACATAGACATTATTAAAACAGTCATGCAGAAGATAAACAAATAATAAAATAAAAATAAAAAATGGTAAATAATAAAAATAACAGTAGACAAAAAAAAAAGAAAATAGACAAAATTAATAACGGGGAACAGAAGAAATAAATAAACAGAAACAATAACACAATCAAACATTTCAGTTTAACATTAGCCGCGTACCATGTGTCACAAAGTGTACCAAATAGGACCCAACTCAGCTCCCGTCAGATACCGAAAAAGGTCTGACACTGATATTCTGCTGGGCCCTTTGCCACGTATCGGATGCCCAGTAAGTCTGTGTGTATGTGTGTCTATGTATGTGTGTGTGCTTAGGTGAGTGTGTGTATGTTCTTGGCAATTTCACGTATATTAATTCTATTAATCAATAAATTTAAAATTATAAATTATATTAAATTACAAATTACATTATGAAATAATATTATAATATTAATAGTATACGAGAACCTATCCAAATTACATCATACAACAGAGATATTATTTTCGTTTGTCAAATTCCCAAATTCTTTCTGTGCGGCGATAATATATTGCCGTAATCGCATTTTGAAAGTACCCAGTGTATTTATGCTTCTTATTGGTGGTGGGATGTTATTCCAACATTTGGAAGCCGCATATCGAAAACTGCCTCTGAAAGCAGTTGTTTTGTGATGTGGAATTGACAATTGTTGCGAACAGTGTCGACTGGTATGATTTCTGCTATTTGCAACCCAGCTCAATTTTCTATGCAAATAATTTGGCTCTCCAAATTTAATAATGTTAAAAAGAAGACACGACAAATGCATCTTACGACGTGATTTCATTTTGATTATCGATCTATCATTTAGAAACGGTGTGACGTGACTTCTTGACGGTACATTAAAGCAAAAACGACAACATGCATTTTGGACACGCTGTATTAGCCGACAAGTGCGAGCCAATAGCCGTGGGCCGTATACAGTGTCGACGTAATTTAACTTTGACAGTATCAAAGATTCCACCAACTGTAAGCGTAACTCCTCAGACAAGTATGGTCTAATCTTGTATAGCGTTCTGAGTCGGTAAAAACAGTTACGAACTGACTCGGCTACGTGTCGCTCATATCTCAGTTCAGAATCCATGATTAGTCCAAGATTACGTGCTTCATTGACTCGACCGATCGAGCTCCCCATCAGCTTCACGTTTAGCACAGAAGGTAGTCGATTAATTTGATTCTTAGTACCAAACGCCATATATTTGGTTTTAGTCGGGTTAAGTGCCAAACCATTTCTTTTAGCCCAAAGAGATATTTGGTTTAGATCGTCATTCAAATCCAAAACTGCTCTATCGTAGTCTCCTGGCCTAAATGAAAGATAAACCTGAACATCGTCAGCATAAATGTGGTACTTGCAATTCTTTAGGCAGTTAGTTATGTCTGCGCAGTAAAGTATAAAAAGGACGGGACCCAATATCGATCCTTGTGGAACTCCTCTAGCTACTGAAGCTATCGGTGAGGTAGGCCTAGATCCATCACTCAGGCGTAACTCAACAAACTGACTGCGGCCACTTAGATAGCTTTGAAACCAGTGGCGTGCGTTATCGTCGAATCCGTAATAGCTTAACTTTGACATAAGTAGATCTCTGTTGATACAGTCAAAGGCACGCGAGAAGTCTAGCAATACTAACAAAGTACACAGGCCTTTATCTTGGGCCGATAGTATATTATCTGTCACATCCAGCAATGCAGTAGAGGTGCTGCGTTGCTTTCGGAAACCGGATTGCAACTCTGGTAACATGCCGTTATTTTCTAGGTAAGCCATCATTTGCTGACATACAGCCTTTTCCACAACCTTAGATAGGCATGGCAGTATGCTAATTGGCCGAAGGTCTTTTACTTCTAAGGGGTTTGTTACTTTTGCCAGCGGTCTAATAGTTGCCAGCTTCCAGGCGCTAGGAAAGGTTGCTGTAATAATCGAACAGTTAACTATGTCCGTGATGGAGTTAAGCGAATGTGGAAGGCTTAAAATTAGCATGTCTAGTGTAATTCCGTCACTGCCCTCAGCGTTAGATCTGAGCTGTCCTATATACTTAGTCACCAGATTTCCATTAACTGGCTGTAAGCTAAAAGTTGAACCATTAAATCTGGAAAATTCAAAATATGTAAGATGCGATATGCTGCATATTGAGTAGCCTGGAATTTGTAAAAAACTGTCATTTATATCTTTGGGGTTTATTAAATTAGCAGGTAAATCGATTTCTTGATGATTCGGTAGTATAACACTTTTTAATTGTTTCCATAAAACTGTAGGTGTATTTATCCTATTATTAATATTATGTCTATAATAAGCAATCTTCTCGTTATGAATGGCTTCTATAACCAGCGATTTTAATTGTTTGTAATACAAGAACTTTGAATCAGATTTAGTTTTACGAAATATTGCTAATGCTTCGTCTCTCTTTTGCATCATAATTTTTATAATTTCTGTTATCCACGGATAAGAAGGTTTCTTGATTAGGCTGAACTTAATTGGTGCATGTGCATTAAATACGTCCAATATGCAACGATTGAATAATTCAACCATGTCGTTAACGTTGTCCAAGTTAGAAATATTTTCCCAGTGCACCACAGAGAAGTCCCTATGAAGCATTTCCAAATCAATATCTTTCAAAGGCCTGAATCTAACAATAAAAGGTTTGAAATTTCTACGTTTGATATTAAATTCGCAAATAATAATTGAGTGACTATTAATGGACCCAAATGGCTCAACTGACACGTACCTGGCATTGAGGTCGGTACATACCACATCAAGTAAGGTTGCACTATGATCAGTAAAATGGGTAGGGGAATTTACTAATTGTTGTAAATTAAGACTGTCCAAAAATTCATTAAATTTCTTGGTTTTACTATCGTTTGCGTTCCATAAGTTTACATTAAAGTCGCCTGCAAGTATGTAATGATCACAATTTGCCAACGAACTGACCGATTCCGTTATAGCGTCGAAGAAAGTACACAAGTCGAACCAAGGAGGGCGATATGCAGTGCCTATAGCAATCCGTTTACCATTTAAAGTGTAAGTTATCCACATCTGTTCTACCATCTCATACTTTGAGTCGATGCAGATCGGCCATACACGAACATTAGTCCAGCTTTTGGAATAAGGCGGTTACCGCCTTATTCCAAAAGCTGGACTAAACCTGGTTTGACGAAAATCCTAGTTTAAACCATGGATCTACGAAAATCTTTATTACAAAACGAGGTTCATCGCTTAATCGATGATCATCTTTGGTCCATATCTTAGTCTTTCAATCACCCTAGTTTAACTATGGTAATAACCTTAAAATGTCAAAAACTTAACAATTTGAAAGTTAGATCATTTACAATTTTGCGTATTTTAGTTTCAAATATTAATGACGAATAATGCGTGTTTAGTGACTTTAAATTATTAACTAACTAAATATGGTGTGGCAACAAAATAAACGCAAAAATCGAGTGAAATGCAATGTGTGACAAAAGATTTAATAATACATGCATAATATTGTTTTTCAAAACATTTATCACAGCTTGGAATTGAGAGAGAAGATTTAACATACAGAACTCAGAGATGTCCTAAAATTAAAGTGGTCTGTGCAATGTTTGGGTCAACCAGACTCGGCGTGAAGTGTACCTACGCAGTGTGGAAAGTTGAAGGTCCACACAGATTATTTTTGTTCGACAATAGTATCATTAACTGGTGCTCTATGTAAAACAAACTGATGCATTCCACTTATATGTCACATTATTAGATTGAAGTTGGAAAATCACATTTGGGATGTCTGATAGGTGGTCTGGAGTAGTGCGGCAAAAACCAATGTTGAATATACTCAAAATGCACAAAACAAAGTAATAGAAACATCATCTTACCCAAAACTTACTAGTGAACTATATAGTGGAACTAAATAAACATTGATCAATTATATACCTGTCACTAGAAACAGATGTAAACTTAGGTTATAAGTAGGTACCAAGAACTGAATATTATGTTTATAGGAGCTCAGCTAGTTAATACTTTGCTACAATGTTCCTTTAAACATAGACAGAGAGTACAGATTGGTTACAGGTTATTGAAATTGTGATGTAATAACTATTATGCACTACTTAACAGTTTAGATAATTATATTTAAGATTCTCATGAAAATGAACTAACACTGTTTATATAATAAACAAAAAATGCATACAATTTAAAATTTACTGTAAAATAAATAACTATACTAATATTATAAAGCTGAAGAGTTTGTTTGAACGCGGTAATCTCAAGAACGACTAATTCTTTTGAACTTTTGACTGTTGGATAGCCCATTTGTCGAGGAAGTCTATATAATATCACTCTACAACCAATAGGAACGGAGCAGCAATGAGAAATGTTGCAAAAACAGGGAAAATTTATGCAGACTAAGATGTGCGGGAAAGCTAGTTATGTATAAAGAAATAGGGATATCAACTCAATATTCCTTTTCAAACATAGTTTGTACAGGGAGTACAGATTGGTTACAGATTATTGAAATTGTTAACATCCATTTTGTTGTCAAATGGAATAACTAATAAGTGCTACCTAACAGTTTAGATAATAATATTTATGATTCTCATGAAAATGTACTCTGTTCTTAGGAAGAATAAATGGTATCTAATAAATAATGATTCTATGTAGTTATTTGAGAATTTCATTTCATAGCAAGCTCACTGATATTAAATAATAAATATATTCATAAAATTTGTTTCAATTGTTTGTTGTGCTTCAGCCGAAGCTTCAGTACCTATGTTGAATCTAGGCATACTTTCCCCCAATACATTCAGAACAACGAGTGCAACAAAGAAAACAGTAAGTATATTAAAAATGCATTATCTTATTGAGTAAGTATCCTTAAACTATTGAACGAATTTTCATCCAACCATGCTAAGAACTGTTCCAATGAAACTAGCTTTGTAATAAAAACTCGCATCCAAGTTCCTCTAAGTGTTTGGGCGCTATAATTACACAGATTAAACTTATAACATCCATAATAATGTCGTGAGATAATTAAATTTAGGTTATCATCATTTGTTTACATTTTTAGTACTACTGACAGCTATATATGTAACGTTCCGATCCTGACAGAATCTATTTTATTATTCGTAAATTGCAGGCCGAGGACTTTTATGTCAGGTTTATATTTTGAAAATTACGTAGTCCTGGCGAATAATTTAGCTAATAGAACGTCTAAATATTTTTTTCTCAATGAAAACTATACTTTCAAATTATATTGGCTTAAAACGGAACGTTATTTTTGAATGATAAGAAAAATGAATGAACTAAATTGATTATAATCTGTGGCTGATTGCAAGATCCTTTGGTATCAGCTGGTCCACGGATTATCTAAGCTTTGTAATAAGACCAATAGTACAGTACTAAATCCTGGACTTGAAAGTCTTGGCCTAAACCTTGATTTAGTCTTCTCTTTGTAATAAGGCGGTAAGACTACGACTGACGTAAAAGCCTACACCGCCCCCACGACCACCACGCACACATAGCGGCCGCGGAGTATGCCGTAGGCGGTACCCAGGGACAGACGGAGCGCGCCCTTCCTCGCCCGTTCGCAGCCAGGTCTCGTTGACTGCAAGGATATCGAATGAGCACCTCTCCATTGCCGCTATAAAGTTATCATGATTAGTGCCTAAAGAACCTGCGTTTAAGAACCCAATTTTAAAATATTTATCAGTCATATTTATTTATAAGATATTTATTCACATAACATGTACATAAATCATCACCATGGCTATAAAATGCCATTCGCCATAATAAAGAGAAATCATTGAATTTAATTAATAGAAAAATCAAAAATAAAATTGGAGCATAAAATAAAATAGATTCGAATTCAATTTCATATAGTATCAATTTGTACATATATTTTTTTATATGTATACCAATACTATTTTTTGAGTATGTATAATGGAAATTACTGGATTTGATTGTAAAAATTAGACAGCACCAATTCGTATACTTAAAAATAAATCGTTCCAGAAAAACTTTTTCAACGTAGTAGTCCAAGATTTCATTAATTACATTTGAATTAATATCGAAGTAAGTAATTGGATATAATAAAATTGATTTGTAATAGAAATACTTATAACTGTAATCAACAATGTACCCATTAAATGCAACAAAAACAATATAACGTGAGATGTGTTTTAATATGTATGATATTGTGAAAAATATGTGTGTATTGATCAGAATAAGTAGTGTTGTAGTGTAGGATAAAATTATATTATTAACTACCAGGTCAATATGGCGACTATCCCCAGCAACATGGTTTAAAAGCGGTTGATCGCTTTGACAACTTAGCGCCACATGATACACGGTGTTGTTAGCCCAGACATTACATTGTAATAAAAGTTTGTTCTTAGGAACCAACTTAAAGTGAACCAAAAACCCGACTAATATCTTTATCTGTAGAAATTCGTTCTATCGGTTTGCCATCATCCTGGCGCGCAAATATTTTGCCATCTCTCGACCAAATGTATCTCCACTGCTGCCGACGCCCCATCTCGCGTACGCGTTGCAAAAGCTGGTGGTTTATACGTGTGAGTCGTTCGTTAACATAGATGCGTTGCGGTACTCCGAGTATATCAATGTCTGTAGTCGTTAAAACGCGACGCACTCGCGCCGCACGGAGTATTCGGTCGCGCACAGCGCGTCGAGTTAGTCTTACAACAATGATTCGCGGTCGCTGTAAAATGTTTTCAGATTCTACTCTGTTGCGAAGTGTAGATCCTATGCGCTCGACATGCACGACGTCTCTTTCTTCCAGCTCCTCTCCCAATTTTAGTGCGATGATTTTGACCGTGTGTATCAAGCTTTCATCGCTTTGTTCGGGGACCCCTGCCAGCACCATATCGTTGGATAACAAAAGCTGGTCCCGCTCATTTAGATCTAAATACTGCTTAATTAGTGTAAAAATAAAAAAAACTCTGCCTCTTTAGTTTAGGAAATAAACACCATTTTCACTGTGTACGCTGGCGTCACGATCAAGCTAGCGTACCCATGCCCGTACTCGAAAACGGCTAATTGTAAAGCAACAGAGTTTACACACAAAAATACTGCTCTAATACTGCTCCCGCTATGCTACATTTCATAACGATTGCTCTTGTAGGAACAGAGATATTGAACAAGACTTTTCAATGACATTCGGAGCTGGCGTTATGGCAGCGTACACATAATAGTTCTTAATGAAAGGGAACTTTTCTTTTAATAAATGCTATTATGTGAAAATAGTGCGTGAAATTCTGACTCTAATAGTGTAAATACTTTATGCGAATTCGCAGTGGAATAATTAAAAAACCCTGTTCGTTTCTATTCATAGTACAGGTACAGATATGCTCAAAAGTGCTTTGACAAGTTTTTTAAAATACAGAACTAAAACTGAAACGTGATGAAGTACTGAACTAGGAGGATGTTCACTTCATTAATTTGTGGATATAGTTCTGAGTGAAAATGAAATAATTGGAAAAATTTAAATAAATAGCTTTATCAGAAAAATAACAGTTATTATGCTAAAAACTATTATTTTTTATCACAGTATAACCATATTATATATATATGCGACGGTATCCATCTGAAAGAGTTACCTATAATTAATTTTCTAATATACTACGTGATATCTAATCCATCTAAATCAAACCAATACGGGTAGGTAATCTAAAACCTAACCCATACAAAGTAAAATGTTAAGTTAACATCATGCTAACTTATATTAGAAAATAACGCTATATCTCTGTTTATAATTTCACTAATAATTCATTTTGTTCGTGACTGTACGTCAATCCATTTGTTCCTAGAAATTAACATAGATTTTTTGATTATTCCACTGCGAATTCGCATAAAGTATTTACACTATTAGAGTCAGAATTTCACGCATTATTTTTACATATAGCATTTATTAAAAGAAAAGTTCCCTTTCTTTAAGAACTATTATGTGTACGCTGCCATAACGCCAGCTCCGAATGTCATTGAAAAGTCTTGTTCAATATCTCTGTTCCTACAAGAGCAATCGTTATGAAATTTAGCATAGCGGGAGCAGTATTAGAGCAGTATTTTTGTGTGTAAACTCTGTTGCTTTACAATTAGCCGTTTTCGAGTACGGCCATGGGTACGCTAGCTTGATCGTGACGCCAGCGTACACAGTGAAAATGGTGTTTATTTCCTAAACTAAAGAGGCAGAGGTTTTTTTATTTTTACACTAATTAAGCAGTATTTACGCTGAGTTTATTGGCATAGTAACCAACTCGATTAAGCTCTGGTGTACGCTACCATAACGGACACACTCAATCCCACATTGCTAGTTACCTTTAAAAAAAAACCTTTCAACTTTCGATGTTTACACAGAAGTCACGAAGTTCACGTCTTACCCATGTGGCGTTTATTTATTTATGTTTATTTATTAACGAGTTTTATTGCCAGGTTCTTTTCTCCGGCTTTACCCATTGTTTGCGAATTTGGCATTACATGTACATGTAGAATCCCGACGTATCACAAGAGTTGTTTTGCATCCTAAGTGAATAAAGAATTTTGATTTTTTGAATTTCAAACATTGATCGTGAGAGTATCACAAATTAGGAATATTGTCAAAACGACAAGCTCTATAGAAATGTGTATGGAATAATAAACTATGACGTCATATGTTCCTATCGTCAAATCATTACTTTTCCGTGTCCATTCCATGCTTTTAAATTCAAAAATATGTTAAAATGTAAAAGAACAGTTATTTTCAGAACATTTTAGGAGCTATTATTACCTGCTTAGTATGAAATAATTTACTTTTATTGTAGTCAACAGCCCCATATGGTTGTATTACCGTAATACAAATTTAGAATAAATGCGGCTTCTTGATTTTCAATTAGGAATATAATATATGATTCATCATCAGTTATTTTATAAATACAAGGTGAAATCAATCCCATCTCCTTTTATGCTATGTAGTCCTAGTACTTCGTTCATTATTTTATAAGCTCGAGGAAAAACTAAATGCATGTCCTTTTAGGTTAGGTATCCCTGGCCAAATGTCAGCCATATTATAACGCCCGGGAGAAACAAAACGCATCTTCTATTACAATATGTAGATTATTTATCTCTTGTGCTTTAGTTTACTATAACCTAAAATAACTTAGGTCTTGCAGTTTGCTTGTTCAACTGTTTCTTTTGAAGGGGTTACCATTAAAAATAAAAACAACAAACAATTTTATATCACAATAATTTATTTTTTACAAATGAGTTATTGATCACAACAGCTTTCAAAGGTAATGGATCCTCGAGTTTAGTCGCACGTAATACAGTTAAATGAAATGAATTCATTATGAACAAAAACGACGTATACAATAAATGTAATAATGATGAAAATATTTTCAGTATGGAGGATGAATTAACTAGACACTCGAGACCTCATCTAAGCACATTTACAAAGGAAATTAAGTCGCATGTATTTGAGCTCATGACAATCATAAACAATTTACCTATCTAAGCAACATACCGTAAACGGTCACACGCGGTGATAAAATTTGAATATCGTATAAGACAACAACACACCGACGTTCACTCTACTCGACTACTTGGTCCCGGCTATAGAACACATCGGCGTTAAAATCTACCGGCCGAACGAGCCAACACTTAGATACTACAATATAAACGCGATCGACACATTAACAATTTAATTATCTAAGGGGGAGGGGGGCGGGGCCGGCGGCGGCCGGTCCGGGACCGCCGCGCTAACTATGTACATGCGCCGGCGCCGCCCGCCCTAACCGGCATTATGCGTTTTGTACCTATGGCGGGGGCCCGCCCTCACGAGCTACACGGCACACGGCACACGTGCAGCCGACGCTAGCTCAACACACGTGCAGCCAGCACTAGCACAGCACGGCACACGACACTCGTGCAGCCGTCGCTAGCACAGCACGGCGCGCAGAACCCGTGCAGCCGTCGCTAGCACAGCACGGCGCGCAGAACCCGTGCAGCCGTCGCTAGCACAGCACGGCGCGCAGAACCCGTGCAGCCGTCGCTAGCACAGCACGGCGCGCAGAACCCGTGCAGCCGTCGCTAGCACAGCACGGCGCGCAGAACCCGTGCAGCCGTCGCTAGCACAGCACGGCGCGCAGAACCCGTGCAGCCGTCGCTAGCACAGCACGGCGCGCAGAACCCGTGCAGCCGTCGCTAGCACAGCACGGCGCGCAGAACCCGTGCAGCCGTCGCTAGCACAGCACGGCGCGCAGAACCCGTGCAGCCGTCGCTAGCACAGCACGGCGCGCAGAACCCGTGCAGCCGTCGCTAGCACAGCACGGCGCGCAGAACCCGTGCAGCCGTCGCTAGCACAGCACGGCGCGCAGAACCCGTGCAGCCGTCGCTAGCACAGCACGGCGCGCTCGGGCGCGGGCGCGGGGCGCGCGCGCAGGCGCAGCACGCCGCCGCACTGCGCGCAGTCGCAGTGCTCCAGGTGCGCGTGCGACAGCGTCGCGGGCTTCTCGTAGTCCGGCTGGAACTTCTTGCATAGCGCTAGCACGGACGGCGCGTGGTGGGACTTGCGCGACACCTGCATACAAAATATAATTGATCAATTTTCCGTTTTAATTTGATATGGAAATATCAAAGGAAAAAAAAAACAAATCATCAGCATTTTGGAAATAGGATTAATTATTATATACAATTAAAAACTTTCTACCCGATCTGCAATGATAGATGTGAAAAACCCTGTTCTTATAGTTAACGATGGTTACCATCGACTTTTCCAGAGCATTTGATTGCTTATATAGGTCATATTTAGGCAATATTACCTTCAATTTACAAAAAAATTATATTGGTACTGCTAAAAATATAGCCGAATTCTATGATGTCAATCTTAGAATTCCGTCACAGTCAGAACACTTACACAATATGTAGGTATAATATTTCAGTTATTCAATTCAAACAATTCAGGTCTAAGACCCGCGCGGGTGCCACAAGGAACCGTGATAGGTCCTTTCGCTACATGATACTAATATACGAGTAGTACATGCATAAATGTAATAAAAATTGCGAGTATCATTATTTTTAAACCTATTTCTAGCATTCCAACAAAATTACACTACAATCTAAAAATCAATAGGTAAAGAAAAAAGTCTAAGCAGATATGAACTTTATATAAAAAACACATTGCATAGACACAGATGTAAAGCTTACTAACGCACCAAAGAAAATAAAACAAAATCACACTGCAACTAAAGTCGATTTATGCATCCAAAGCTTCGCTAACCTATTACTCAAATTACACCTATTGTTCCTCCGTCGCCACAGATACTAAGCTTGCTAGCGAAAATAAAATCACACTGCAACTAAAGTCGAATTTAGAGCATAACAATCCATCAATTTCCAAACCTTCGCTGACCTATAACTCAAACTACGCCTATACGAGTAGTCGGTCACCAGCGCCTCACCTTGGGCGTGGAGGGCGCGTCGGGGCAGGGCGGCGACGCGTCGCGCGCGTGCGCGTGCTTCAGCGGCGGCTTGCTGCTCTCCTCGCACTCGCTCGCGCGGGGAGGGGGCAGCGGCGGGAGGGATACACATGATTCTGGAAATAACGAAGCGACTCATTTAAATCAACATCAAACATCTATACAAAGCACCAGGTTCCCAGCAAGATATAGGATTATGTTCTGGGGGGTTGCATTTGATCAAAGCCAAAATGGTAAATGTCGTGCGACGGGACCTCTCCGGGGGGCAAGTGCCTGTTAGTGTCACCGCGGACCAAATGTATAGCGAAGACTTTAAAATTTATAAGTCTGAGTGGGGGGGGGGGGGGGGTCAATTGTATCCACGCCTGGATCCCACCAAGAGTGGAACGAACTCCTTAATGACTCATATTAACTCGCAAGTATAATCAGCATATTTGTTTCCAACAACAAATAGTCGAGCAATACGGACTAAGCAAGCAAATAAAAGTAGAAATGAATCAGATCACTTCTAGAGAGGGTCTAATTCTGAATGAGTTTAATAAACGCAATGGAAACGGAATGGAAGGAGTCCGTTCCATTTAGCCTTTTCCGCTAATTATTCTTTCGCAGTGAAACCGGGCTATAGATTATAAAGTTGGTTCATCTAGCAAAAATATTGTAAAAAAGTAGTAGTTGTTGTTATAGCTGCTACACGAGATTAGGCTCAAACTTGGTTTTGGTTAATAAACTCATTTTATCATTCACCTTTTTCATCATCATGTGATCCATTAGTACCGTTGCATCCATTGACGCCGTTGTGTCCATTTACTCCATTTACGCAGCTAACTCCATTGACTCCATTGACTCCATTGACTCCATTAACTCCATTAACTCCATTTACTCCGTTTACACCGTTAACTCCATTCACGCCATTAACACCGTTTTTTCCATTAACTCCATTGCTGGCGGTGACTCCGTTGACGCTGACGCCGTTGAGGCTGACGTCATCGTCGTCATCATCTTCGTGTGCAAGCTCGCTGACGTCGAAGCCGACGCCGACGATGGTGCGCGGAAGGTCCACATCGTCTTTCAACCAGGGGTGCTCCAGGCACTCATCCACTGTAAGACGACCCCTGAAACGAAGAAATTATATTGTTAGCCAAAGGTTTAGTCGACATTTGCCGGTCCAGTACAATAACTTCCTAATAAAGTCAAGAGTATAAAACATCAAGTAGGTACTGTTGTCGTGGTATGAAGCTCAGGGAAAGACAGGTATTTTTTAATGCGATAATTTAACCAACGACTGTGAGATACCACTGTGTATTTTGTGTAATCCACGTAAAGTCTGATTCTCTCTACCCCAAAAGTATGTGAATTCTCCCATGTATGTAACTTTCCCCGATAAAACCAGATAAAAATCTAGGATTTTGCAGCGGGCCTAGTCTAAAACCTAATAGTTATACTTACTTAGGATCAACGACAAGAGTTTCTCTAATGAACTGTATGGCTTGATGCGACACTCCGCGGAAGAGTCGCTTAGGGAAGTTGAGCCGGCACTGTGCTATGTTGAGGTACGTCTCCTGCTTGGAGTCGCCCGCGAAGGGCGAGTACCCGCTCACGAGGACATACGCGAGGACACCTACGGACCAGATATCCGCCGCCAACGACAGAGGTTCGTAAGACAGGATTTCAGGCGCTAGAAAAAAAAGAAGCATTTTGAATTACGTTTTATTACAAAAAAGGTAAAAATGCGACTAACGCGGCGAATAAAATTTGTGCGGTTTACGGACCTAATGCGGTATCAATACGAGTAGCACAAATATGGTTCAAGCGTTTAAAGTGTAGAAATTTTAGTGTGCAGGATGAGGCTCGCTCTGGACTCCCTCTCTGCCACGAATAAAATCAGTGCCATCTTTGAAAAAGTGGAGCAAAATCGACATATTATTTATTTATTTGTTTATTGAATTTATGCAAAAAAATGATGTACAAAGGCGGACTTAATGCTAAAAACATTAAAAATATATTTTGTGATTAGTATAGGTAATCACCATTAATGGTGGCCTGACCACTGCAAAACGAAAGGAAACCGGCATGTCCTAGATTCAAACCTTCGAAGACAGGCTTATCGGGGCTCAGGGCTCAGCTCACACAATAGGAATTGTAACCATAAGTTCTTGTAACAATAAATGGTACACCATTTAACATTCGACTGACCCTGTAAATTGACTCGTAACCGAACAAAGCCGCGGGCCAAAGCTTGTTTCATGATAACTGTAGCACGTCGGGTACAGGAACAATAATTCTACATTATGAACGCCGGTACTAAACCGTTTCCTCCGAGCGTTATCATTCTGTATCTCTCGTCTTCATAACCGCTGCCAAGGGCCGTTACAGGAAATCAAACGATTTGTCTCATAATGGTGCACGTCCTAGCACAAAAAACTCTAGGAGACTTCAAATTTTAACAAATTGACAACAATAGAAGTACCTATACATGTTTCGTACTTTCTCGATATTTGAAGTACATAGTTACTTATACATTGTTAAGCGATTAAATTATTAGATTTTAGAAAAATCCTCATCTATATCTATATCTATTAGAAGTATAGATGAGGTTCTACTTACTTACTAATATTATAAAGATGAAATTATGAATATAACGAATAAACTTAAAAACTACTCGACCGATTACAAAAATTCTTTTACCGTTAGGAAACTACACTATCCCCGGGTGACATAGGTTACTTTTTATCCCAGTATTTCCACGGGAACTACGCGGTTTTCTATAAAATACTATCTAGTAAAATAATCTTATTGACTATATCCACTACAAAGGTTTAGCATATCATTTACATAAGTAGTATGCTCGTATATAGTACCTAATGTCGCCTTCCGCACTTGTCTGTTTGTGAGCTTAGTTTATGTAAACAACGCAACGGATCTTGTTACGGTTTTAATTATCATTTAGAGAATTTCTTCCGGAAGGTTTATATGTAAAATACATGTATATTATATGTAGGTACATTGTAAACGGCGGGAAAAAAAAGAATTGACAATGCGCGGCGCCAAAGCAATGTTCTTCGTACGATACTTCATGTATTTTCGGTATAGCTCAGTTAGTCGCTATTTTCACAGCTCGTAACCAGGTTAGGTTAGGTGTTTCCCTATATTATTTAAAGAAGGTCTGCATAGGCGTGCCGCTGCTTAACTTTCCACAATTTATCGATCGAATCTGCCAATAAAATTCTAAGACACGTTTCACCACTCTTCAACATGATCTTCCACTCGTCGGCGGCTTTCATGTCACTTTCCAGAAAGCGGTAATTAGGAAAAACTTTTATTGTTTATATTTTATAGGGGAAAAGAGAATTAAAATGGTATAATTCTGTTTTCCTTTAAAACTAAATGCTAAATAAGCTTTCTCTCGTAAAGTTGATTGGTTTTATGCGTCTGCTGCAGTTGTTTAGTGTGCGCGCCGCTAGTACCTACTGCACTGTCTTTCATTCACAAACAAAATAGTTTCGTCTTTGTTCCATATGAGTAAATTGAGTAGATTAAAAGGAGATCAAACCCTGTTTAACTTAAGCTTATTAATATTAAGCAATTAGGTACTAGGTAGTCCAGATCGGAAAGCTACTACTCGTATAAGATACTAAATTTCAAACATCTCTCTTTAGAGCTCACTTGCCACTATAATTTGGGAACTCCTCAATAACATTTTTGGAGTCAAGAGCTAACAATCAGTTACCGCATTATAATTTTATAGCAGATGCAAGACGAAAACGTAAGTTCTTGACTTTATGTTTTTTTTTCCTAAAAGAAAGAAACGACACAGCAAAGAAACAACGGGTTACATACTAATGTGTAAAGACAGTGGTTAGTGGATCATATGACTTATCTGATCATTGGGAAACCCGCTATAGAACAGCTGTCTGTGAGTTAGTCACCTTCCGGAGATGAAATTCTTTGTTTATAGTATAGTGTGACTAACAGAAGAATTTTGGATGATAATCGCAATAGTTGTGAATATTCTAATGAGTAGTGGGTTTTTCTCTGTAGTTTTGGAAAAAAATATTCATTCCTATGCATAAATGTTGTTGATAGGAGTAGTAAACGTTGGGTCATAAGTAACTGGCGGCGAGCCCCGACTTCGCACGGACTTTTCGCTCGCCGCATTTATTCACATGGTATATATGTATTATTTATGTAAATCGTCCGTATAAAAAAAACTCTAAATGATAGTGGAAACCGTATCAAAATCCGTTGTGTGGTTTAGAAGTTGCGGAGAAACAGACAGACGAAAGATTTTCTTTATACTATTTAGGGAAAATTGAGAGACCTGTTAAGTTAATTCATGAAGCTTTTGGACTGGAATCCCTTCCTGCGAGTTCACATTTCGCTTGAGTGCAAATTTTTCCATCATACATTAAATCAATCAAATGCTTAGGTAAACTCACCGACATAATCCGTCGTGCCCAATATTTCGCGGACATGCGCCCCGGGGTGTATGGCACGGCTGATGCCGAAGTCACATATCAACAGCTCGTCGCTCCCAGCACTGAGGAGTAGATTCTGTGGCTTGAGGTCTAGATGTGCCACACGGCGCGCGTGTAGATGTGCTAGCCCTTCTAAAACATGGCGAAGTGCCCGTCTCGCAGACCCTTCGCATAGTCTGTCCTCGTCATCCAAAAGACGCTGTAGTTCTCCTCCCGCGCATAATTCTAGGACGATAGCCACTTCTGAATTTGTTTCGTATACCTGGAACGTACATTTCATGAATGAATAACAGAAGAAAAATATTTTATTATGATTCGATCTCGAGCGGTTATACATCAGAATAGTAACCATTTGGAGAAGTATTTTTTATAATATGTTTAAGAGTAAAGCAGCTGGACTAAAACCACCCAGAGGGTTACAATTACAGTAAAATCTATTCTACTTCTGGACTCGTATAATCGTCAACATAAACGTATTCCTGCTTGATACAGAGACATTTAGATGAAACTCATCGGAAACTTCGGAAAAAAGTCTCACGTCAAAAAACCAAACCATGCCTTTATGTAACCAGAGTTAGGTGTGTCCGGCTACTGTCTGGTTCGCCGGGCTGTATCCAGTTATCCAGAAAGTCCGGAAAGCACAAAATTCTATAAAACTTACCTCGTGTAAACGGACGACTCGTGTGCAATCCTCACAGAGCGCAAGCACAGCGACTTCGTGCATAATTTCTCGCGTGGTATCCGCCGCGCGTCGCCTCTTGCGAATAAACTTGGCTGCGAATTCCTCGCCTGTCACTAGGTGCCGGATTTTGCGGACTGACGCGAATTTACCCCTGAAAGAAGAGACCAGACATATATTAGAATGTTAAGTACATTAAATATCATTCAATGACAAGAAATTCCACCTGATTGTATTCGGGAGGAATTATTTTATTTTTTGGGATTGTTCAGATTACAATCGCTCCGGTCACAGAAAATACTTAAAAACGATATCAAAATGGTTTTCGGTGTAATCCAGTATACGCTAAGATTCGACGTAATTTAGAACTCGTATATTTATTTATATAATAGCTGTCACAACATGTATACAAATGTATTGGTATTTTTTTCACGTAAACAAAACTATTATAAGTACAATATAGAGACGATTTTTCTGGAAAGTGACGTAGTTTGTGTATAGTCAAGGCATATATTAAAGTAACTCATAGTCACTGCCTACCTCAACAATAAAGAATTGCTTATGCATAACACGTCTCCATAAGACTTTTCTAGATTACATTTAATGCTGTGTAATACACAGCACCCATAATATTACAATTTCCATTGTTTTCTTAAATCCATTACTAATTCATTAGATAACCAATAATTCCATTACTTAGGTGTTACTGTTTCACCTAATTAGTGTCCATTCAATATTATCTTACCGAGACCAAATAATTAAACCGTAAAGTTACTGCCCATTTATGTAATGTACTTTATGTTAATATATTTTGCTATTCATTTCCTTACGTAACTTGATAAAGCACAAGTCGCATCGCGAGCTAAGCTAAGAGAGCTCAGCGTTGTACGCGGTCACCTTATACCGCTAGGACTAGGACAGAGGTTCTTAAGTATTTCGTCTAACTATACTTTCCGCCCCCTTTAACCTCTTTAACTATACCACATTCTAAAAATACTATGGCACTAAGGAATAAATTACTTTAATTTAATTATAGCATGCCATAACAGTCTTGTTGTACTTCCGAGTCCAAGACTTTTAACTAGTGAAGAGGAAATTAAAATGCAGTTTTGTGATGTTTAGTTTAGAGTTTAGAAAAACTTTTATTAAAATTAAAACAAATATATCAATTTAAATTTTAGAGCTTATCATGTGTGTGACTATTTGAAAATTAGCCACCCTTCGTAGACCTCTAGCACCCACAAGGGGGCGTTATCGCCCATTTTGAAAAAGACTGCACTTAGGATATCAAATCATAATTATGGTCAGCTTGATGGTAAATGATTATTGTGCCTTATGGCAGTACCAGAGTTATCAGAGCTATTATAAATTATGATACAGCGAGCACTACGTTTCTTAAATACAATATTAACCGATCCTATCTTTTATAATATTTCCCGATGAAAGGAGCTTTATTAAGCTTCTTTCTTTCTGTTCAAATTTCTGAACTTTACTAGTATACTGCTCGATTAGAACAAGTCCTCATTATGGGATACATCTTGAAAGAAATGTCACATTTACGTGAGCGAAGCTAAGTTAGCTCATTTCACGGTGTAACTTGAACTTAAAGGAGAACAAACAGTGTGAAAGCTGTCCCATTGGAAAGTCTAAAGTACAAGAGTTGGCCGATTGTTGCTACTCCCTAAATCATGTTTACTTGCAAGTGTGGTATTACCGTCATTGTAATCTGGTAATTTCATTAGCCTGTCGCCGTTGAAGACAAAGTGTGGCTCGTAAAACCGTCAGAGAGCGCCATTAGGCGGCATTAGCGGGAATAATTGCGCTTCAGGTGATAGAGCCGGCGCGCACGCAGCTACACATAGTTTAAGGGGGTATTCGAGTGATCTATCTCGTAGACATAGATTCTGGGAATAGCTACGAAGTATTTTTATGAGGATGTTGTTTGTATGTATTGGAATTTTGTATATTTATTTATATACTAGCGGACACCCGTGACTGTTTACGTGTAGATCCCGTTCCTGCGGGATGATGTATTATACCTACATAACAGAGGCGAAGGGTTATAATTTTTTATAGGTAACCCGATACAAAAATGTATCTTGCTGAACATGGTTATTTGTTCCCAAAATACTAAGAAACTACAATCCGAAGAGAAACCGAAAGTAATGGTGTACTAAGCCCCCCCCGCCACTGCTACATAAACCTTCCTCTTTAATCACTATCTATTGCTGAAAATTGCATTAAAATTCATTGCGTAGTTCATAAGATCTAAGCGCACAGACAGGGGGGATATTTTTTTTAAAGATAACTAGCAATGTGGGATTGTGGGTCCCACATTACTAGCAATCCTGTTAACCCCTCCAGCTAAGCTCAGTGGCTTGTGTTAGGAGTGGGTTCACGTCGGTAGTATAATGGGTAGGATTCGATACCGCGACCTCAAGATTGCGAGACCGATGCCTTAGCCATTACGCTACCGCTGCTTTTAATACCGCGTATTTTATACTATGTAAAGATAAAGATATTCAAAATTCCGACAGATCGAGAGGTCAATATAAATGTTCAGTTGGAGAATTAATTTAGACATCGCACGCACTGGAGATTTAGGGAATAATCCATGTCGCGGAGACTTTACACAAATACCTACAAATTTACAAATCACGGCCACTTTCATCCAGACTAGGAACCACAATTTGTGGATTACACAAAGTAGTGTCCCGTGTGGGAATAATTACACAGCACAGCCCTGTTTGCTGTTTCACAGTTCTTGTTTCATTCGATCGATTCGCTGCATAATAATAAACACATTTGCTTTACTACGGTTTTCACAAACTCACACACAATTAATAAACTAATAGAAATAAGAGCCACGCTCACCGAATTTACAACCAGAACTCAATTTGCTTCCTAGAACATAACAGTTTAGGCCATTAAGCGCTAAAGCGGTCCTGTTACGCTATTATGCGCGGGCGCAGAATCTAGAGTGGCCCGAAACAATGCTGTATTTACATTACGTACATTGTGAGAATAA
This sequence comes from Herminia tarsipennalis, assembly GCA_945859575.2. Classification (NCBI taxonomy): domain Eukaryota; kingdom Metazoa; phylum Arthropoda; class Insecta; order Lepidoptera; family Erebidae; genus Herminia; species Herminia tarsipennalis. The sequence goes on from OX243840.2 coordinate 18,934,922, forward strand.
TTTCAAGGAGGTGTAAAGCGCTTTAAGCGTAATTCTAAAACATAAATAGATCTGTAAGTTACATATCAAAATCATGTCGTGGAAATGGGTTTTATCAGAATAATTAGATAAGGGTGAAATTTTGTTCCCTTTAGGGTTCACTCCACAGCACGTCATGATAGGTGTTCGTTTTTTGTTGGAGAAAATGCTTGAGATGAATTCCAGTACCAACTACCAATGTGCCATTCAAAAATCCGACCCAAAAAAATCATACCAAAACCTGGTTGGCCAAAAAACTAAAATTAATTGGTCCTACAAAAAGTGATATTTATTTTATACAAAAATGGAGAAACCTCGGCGTGGCATCGCACAGACTTTTCTCCACTCAACCGCCGGCAAGTCTTAGTTCTAGTCGTATTTAAGGATTCTGTTAGGTAGCCGTACGCTTTCATTGCGGGCGTTTTGTGCGTGCGCGCAGCAATTAGTGCTGGGCTGCGCGGGCGCCGGCGCCCTGCGTCGCGCCGCGCACCACGCTGTAGGAATGTTACCACTCTATGATTCGAGATTTATCGCTCACTAAACTTAACACATCGACCGCGTCAAATGAAACGTATTCGAAAGTTGCTTAGGAAATAAATGCCAGGGCACTCCTTAGTTTTTCCGGAAATTAATTAATATAAGTAGTTACGAAAACTATGAAAGGAAGTTTGATATCAATTCCGATAGAGAGAATATTAATATTTTTGAAGTGAAAACTTCTTTAGCGGCGTGGTGTACTTTTTGCGATGGGTAAAAAATGTTAAACTCGCGTCAGGATACGTGACTTGATCGAAAATTCGTAAGACGAAGGGAGAGTAGACGCGGCGTAGGAGAGGAAGTAATATCCCCCTCTCTTTTTACCTTACCACGTAAATGATAGTACTTTTACACTGATAAATAAAGCAATTCGTGCGAAATTATTCCCTAACCATTCCAAAATATTCAAAAATGCACATCGTTAATGTTCAAGTTTTCACTTTTGCCTGCACTCTCGGAGTGCATTCCGTTGTTTTTACAAGTATATAACATTTCATTATAGATTTAATTGATGAATAACGTCCTCTAGCGGACTCCCAGATATAAGCAACGGCTACAAAATTTACAAGTTTTCGACTTACGCCACCGAGCACACGACTACAACGAATTTTCGCAACAAAAGTAGCAAAAAAGCTATTAAAAATTACAAATTAGTGACGGAAAATCACAATTACAACAGTTTTAACAAAATACTATATTGAAACATGTTATTTTTCCACAAAAACAGCAATATAACAATCAGAATTTCCCACGTAAGTGGTTCAATGCCGTTACGTGGGCAAAACGAATTGTAACACTAATCAAATCAAACGTTTCTTGCAAGTACTGTTTTTAACATCACCTCGACTTACAGCATCGCGATTTACATTTAATTCTGAGTTACTATTATTTATCTATCTACTTACACCATTTCTATTACTTTCATAATTTATTTATAAAACGGCAGTTTGTCTGTTAAAATGCGCTAACTTCCGAAGATACTGTCAACTGGTCAAATTTAATATTGTAGCTTAAAGCTTCACTTTGAAACGACTATTCACTACCCTGAATTACGGCCCTAAATCGACGTGGCCTTGAAAATTTGTTAGAGAATTAGGGCCCTAACTCTTACACCTCTCTTTTTAAGGGTTTAGGGTCCCTGATTTAGTGTAGTGTAATACACGCATTAATCATGATCTGATCTGATCCGGATCCGTGGGGAAGAAGCCGCGGGCAGTGGTTGGTACTTCTAATTATTTTGCGCTAAAGTTTCTAAAGATTTTGTGTTAGATGTCTAGTGTCATCCAACCATGTGCTAATGTGCAAATAACACATAAATACTACTTTATGGGTCACGTAGATGAAAAATGACGTAAGTCCGTGAGTGGTCCGTAACTTTATTTTATTTTTCGAGTTCCACAACGAGGAACTGCCGTCAAACTTCCCAATCTAAAGTTATTGCGTATGTTTTATTTGTTAATTTAGTTACACGTCAATAGAAAGTAAAGTTTTTTTTTCAAAATGTGCGCTCCGCTCCGAATAGTCGCGTAAGTTGTGAACTAATTAATTAAATAACTTGGTTATAATTTTTTTTTCTAAGATTATAATATATATTTTAACAGTAAGTATATTATTTTTACTAAGATTATATTTCAAACATCAATGTTTGAGGTTTTCATTGATTGGATTAAACTGTTACGTAGTAGGTGTGGCAAATAAATCCAATGTGCTTATTGTACTAAAACTTTTACGAATAAATGATAATTAAGATTAGAGTTTTCTAATTTCACGTACCTAGCTCGTCAACTAAAATCATATACCACAAAATGGAAGCTATGTGAGTATCTAGAGCAAGTTCTATATAATATTATGAAACAATTGTGTATTGAGGTCAATGTCGACACGTGGAGGACTCGGACGCTGTCGGGGGTGAACCGAGGTCATTTGAGGTCGCAGGAGGACAACTGAGGGCGGCTCGAGGGCGGATACACCCCGTGGCCGAATGACCCCGGCCGAGGTCACGGGGAGGGCGGTTGTAATACGCTATTTTTAGACTTTATTAGATAAGTATATTTTGTTGTTAAGGTCAATTTGGAATATTAAGTAATTTATTGGAATAGTTTGTTGTAATTAAGTAGGAACTGTTTGTGTGTATTAATTGTGTTTTTAATTTATTGTGAGAATGTTTAATGCGTTTATTTTTGTGGGTGGAAATTGTTTTATTATTGGGGGGTAATATTTGTGTTGCCTTGTTATTTATAGTGTAAATAAGGCATAATAATTTCTTGTGTTGCAATAACATATAAATCTTATGGTCCTACTATGTTGATTCAGTTATCATTGAACTTTTACTTAATACTTATAATTAACTAGCTGTCCCGCGCAACTTCGTCTGCGTGAATTTACCCCGTTTTTGCAATATTTTTCATTGCTGCTCCGCTTCTTTTGGTCGTAGCGTGATGTAATATAGCCTATAGCCTTCCTTGATAAATGGGCTATCCAACAATAAAATATTTTTCTATTCGGACCAGATTATTGCGCTCAAACAAACAAACAAAGAAACTATTAGAGCTTTATAATATTAATATAGATTTGTAACATAAATTAATGTCAAAACTGCATTTCCACCATACATTTTTTAATACACATAGGCTATGCGGTCAATTTAATGATGATCTGATATCTTTGAGCAAACCTTAACAAAAATATATAGGTACCTATGTATGTATCCGTTGCGTATATTCAATGTTATGACTATACATAATAGGTATATATAAGAAGAAGACACAACAATAATAGTTATTATCTAATTATATACCGCCGAAGGTTGTAAGTCCACCATTCCAAGGTGTCGTATTATTTTACAAATATGTTTGTGATGTAATTAAATCATATTATTCCGCGTTGTTTACCTATTATTAACAGAAATTATCGCAAGACACGTGAGTTTTAAGATATAACAGAAAATTACATACAGTTTTTTAATTCAACACCAATTGACTGTCTTTTTGTGAGTTTAATTTATTCAAACTATGCAACGGATTTTGACAAGGTTTTCATTGTCGTTTAGAGATTGTCTTCTTAAGGGCGCCCAAGTCGATGATTCTACCACACAAATGCGCTTAAGTGATTACTCCTCTGTATTAGGTCGTAAGTCAAAGTTGAAAATTAATATCAATTTATTTTATCATAAACTAGGTCTGTAGACAGCCATAATTGAAAATATATTAATATTTTGAAAGTTAAAACTTATAAGCCTTAAAACATTGGAATTTCGAATTTCAAAATTGTTGTTTAAATTGTTAACATTCTTAAATGTTTTAGGGCTTATAACTTTCAAAATATGAATTTATTTTCAATTATGGCTGTCTACAGTGTCTAATTTTTTTTTTCTATTGTGTGTGTATTGTAAATACACACACAATAGAAAAAAAAAATAAGCTTTGACTAAATAAGCTTCGACCTTAAACAGAAGAATAATCATTTATGCGCGTTTGTATGGTAAAATCATCGACTAGGACGTTCTTATGGTTTTCATATGTACATAAGCATGAAATTTAGTTTATAAATTTCATAACATAATCAAATAATTTCCGACACAAAAACGTGTTCACACAAAAATCTCTTATCGTCAAAACCACTCTTAACGTAGACACCGGAACTCGGAAGTTGTAAGGGAGGGTGTGAACGTTTGTTCCGATCGATACACCTCGCCACACTGCCCTAGTTAGAATTAATAGGTCGTGAAAAGGGGATGATCCTATCTTTCCTTTCCGTAACGTGTCAACTGTGAAATTAGATTAATTCAAAAGGCTTTAGTTTGATAGCTGTGTCAATATTTATCTACAGGGATGAATGAAGGGTGCATTTATTTGTAAACAAGTGTTTTTTATTTGTTTTTTTTTTATTGTAGTGACTTTGTTTTAAGTTTTGTGGTTGTTATTTTTGTGATTGGGATGTTTGTATTTGGCGCAATATCGACCATGGAAATTTAAAAAAAAATAGGAATATTTCCCAAAAGATGGAAGAAGACGGGTGGGCCCTCTGCTCTGAAAACACTTAATGCTGTCAGTCCTGAGACCTGTGCCTAATCTTTATTTTTACATTTGTCAAGATCACTAGAAGTTATTGATAAGTTTATATTTACTATAGATGACCGGCCCGGTTTCGAACGGGTGTACTCATGAATCTTTCCTTTACAGTACGACCGTGTTATAAAACCTTTTTTTTTTTTCAAGCATATTCTTTCATGCAAACTATGTCGTCTTGACTTTTCTATACTAATATTATAAAGCTGAAGAGTTTGTTTGTTTGTTTGAACGCGGTTATTTCAGGAACTACTGATCCGAATTGAAAAATTCTTTCACTGTTAAATAGCCCATTTATCGAGGAAGGCTATAGGCTATATAACATCACGCTACGATCAATAGGAGCGGATCAGCAAGAGAAATGTTGCAAAAACGGGGGAAAATTACGCATACGAAGTTGCCTCGGTCAGTTAGTAATCGAATAAAATTGGTTATTTACAGCTAGTGACAAATATACAGGTAACAAAAAAGCATTAGCTAGCTAAATAGGTACAGCCGTTCTGAAGTGATGCGTGTAAAAAAGTTTTATTACTTTTGTCAATGGTTGCTAAGCACCTTTGTTAATAAAACATTTCACATCCATTTCGGCTTAAGGATATAGATAGATATATTAAATAAAAATCAATTGCCTAATTTAAGGCAATTGATTTTTATTTAATAGAGGAAAACTTTGTGATGTTGTGAGTTTGTGACGTTGTAGGGGGTAATCTCTGGATCTACTGAACTGATTTTGAAAATTCTGTTACCAATAGAAAGCCACGTTATTTGTGAGTGTCATAGGCTATATAACATCACGCTACGACCAATAGGAGTGAATCAGCAATGAGAAATTTTGCAAAAACGGGGGAAAGTGACATAAACGAAGTTGCGTGGGTCAGTTAGTTATCTAATAAAATTTGATATTATAGATCGCTTAACAACGGATTCCAGATAAGCCTTCCGTTATTTGTCATACGTTAGTTTGGTATTTGGTATAATAACGATTGTTTATCCCAATCGCAGTGATTTGTCGCATAAAACATGTCGCACGAAACTTTCAATTCAAAGATCATGTCACATTTGCCAACAGCCACATGTAGACACGTGTGTCCGTGTGGCCGCGTGTCACAGAACAGAAGAGACTATTGACACAGTGTCAGCGTGTCAAGTCCCGTGTTGACCTGCGCCGAGGCGTGCGCACGCGCATCCATAGACTATTGCGCAGCTATACTAGTGTTTCTATTGAAAAGCTAATGTAAATATAATGTTTCTAAACAGAATACGCGTTTTAAATTATGCAGTAAACATATTTTGTATGTTTATTAAAATAAATAAATTACAAAGGATTTGAAAGTCTATCAAATGCCCGCTAAAGAGATTGAAACAGGCACTAATTCATTACAAATGATTATTTTTTAAAGTAGTATCATCAGGGAATTAGGAATATTCTGCGTCTGCATATCTAACATATCATATTTATATCTTAACATATCATTTAAAATTCAATAATCGTTATTCTTTAAAACGAAAAAACATTAAAGTTTGTCCAATTAACTAACGGATGTAAATAATAGTCAATTAAATCAATTTAACTGGATTTTAAATAGTATAATACGCAACGGACAACAATATAATATGCAAATCTGTTTTCATAAGCATATGCATTATTTTTACCCATAAAGCCAAAGAATTTACCCATTATTACACCCTGTCAGGATGTTCAAATAAGCTTCAACATTTATATCCATGAAAGACGACATTCATTACAGTGATTTTGATTTCGAGCAAGAACTTGTACGGTCGGGGCTCCCGACGAAATTCGTCGAAAATGCGCGCACCTGCCGACGACAGCTGTGCTGCGCAAGAGTCGGCAAAAACGTTAGCAACGACGACCGGAGACAGAGCTTGTTTTTTAGTCAAGATTCAAGACTCATTTAAGTGTGAAAGAAACACAATAAACGAAGATGAACACGGTGGTTTAGAGGCGGAATTTAAAATGTGTCATTATCTTGAGTGTCGTAGAAAGTGAAATTAATATACGATCTAACCTAGTTTCAAGTTTGCCAAATGATACGAAACATAAATCAAAAGAAAACATCGATTCGATTAAAATCATAAAGCAATATTATAACTGTGAGATCACCAATCGTTTATGAGCGCTGATTATGCCAAACATTTAAATAGATTGCGATGATACACAAAAAAATATATTTTTTGTTTAAATTTGATTTCTCCAATTCTAATATATAACTATTTCAGTCACGAATTTCATGTTTAAACAATTAAAAAGCAGTTAAACACGTATATATCATAACCGCATCCAATAAACTATTTGTGAACGTAATACGGTTACGACAGAGTAATGGAATCGCACGCATTCATTGCGCCTACAAAACAAACTTGATAACTCCGACTATGATTGAGCGCGATCAAATTTTAGATCGCGAGATAACGAACTTGATGTACCATTACACCTTCTATAGATACATGATATTATTAAATATGTCATAATCAGTCACACTGACTGCAATACTTCGAGACTTCTTAATGTAATATTTATCGCTCCCTATCATTTTGATAAAGCTCGAGTGACCAACCAATATTTATGAGGGCCCGTCAACTTTTATGAATATGCGAGCCGCTGGTACTGCACCGATAAAACGCTCATTTTTTCATATAAACCGCCGTCGCCGAGAGTTGGCGAGACGTTATAAATCACAATCATGTTGATACGAATCCGTTGATCTCACTCAACTTCACTTTCCGTTCCCGTAATAAATGCGGGCTGGGTGCAGCAACGCGCACCGCTGCGGTGCGTCCATTTGTCCCAACTCACTTTCTGCATAATAAAGTGATTCGTGGGCGGGTCGCTCGCCGCTTGAGTAACGCGTCATTAGTCGCGTGCACTTCTCACGATGCGTGGCGCAACGGGCCCGACGGCGAAACCCCCGGCGTTGTGCAACACTCCGATCGATGACCGACTAAAAGCGAAAAGGCGTCCTTGGCAGTGAATCCGGTGCGCGTGCGCCGCCGGTACACCGGCCGGTAATTATTCATAAGCGCTTGCACAACCGACGCCCGCGCCGACATCGCGATGCGCGCCCGATACGCCGCGCCGATGGCTATCGACACGCTCGATCGATCGCGCGCACCATAACAGGGCGCCCCGTCCACCATCCATCATCTCCATCATTTCTTAATCGCGTCGCACAGATAATGCGTTAAATCGTACATCGGTATGCGATAGATTCAATCGTGACTCAGTCGAAGCAAATGTCATAAAAGTTTCAGATATTCGCGAGGTGTGTTTACTTCTATAAATAAATAAGGCGATGCGGACAGGTGCACTCGCAGCGCCGGCGTCTAGCGGCTGTACTAAAAAGGTTAGATCTAGAAGCGAGTACGGTTAAGCGACGAATGCGATGATGGACGAAATGGCGCAGGCGGCGGTGTTGTCGGTTGCGAGCCCGATTTGGTCGTCGATTAGTGGCCACTCGTTCAACTGCGTCCCAAGTAGGTTTACAGACGCATGGATATGGAAAATGACAAAACGCGCCGGCCTTGCCGTCAGTTAATTACTATCTGTAAAGGATGAACGGCGTCACAAAGATTTATATGTGACATTGAGACTGACGTATCGGACGTTTTAGTGTGGTGAAGTGAGTAAACAGTGGCGAGCCGCGGCGGGCGATCGACGGAAGTCGTAAAATTTTACAACTGTTGTCGCCGGCTCCCGATTAGATTTATAGAAAGCTTTACTGCTCCCTCATGTACATGCAAATGGGCAGTAACGGCGGGGGTCAACACACCAGTCAGCGTGACTCGCGCACAGACAGACAATGCAAAGGGCGAAGGGTGCATCGAAGCACGCTATGCAATCAAATTTCAAATTAGAAATGTGTACAATGCCATTGTGGATCAATCGAAATGAATTACACCCCTAGTAGGGCGAGTTAATTACTTTCAGAGATCGAATTTCCCATTGTTAACTGCACTATAACGACTTTTAGGATTAATGGGCTATTCCTATATGGTCAACTATAAAATCCGAATACATGACTAGTAAAAGTAATTTCAATTTATTTCTTGCCTTGAGTATAACGTTCATATTGTTACTCGTACATGTACACCTTTTCCACGAAGGTTGCAATAGTTTCGAACGCTTAAGAAATAAGCCCAATCAAAAGTCTAATAAACTAAATTGCAGTATTACCTATTATCTTTTTGCTAAAGAGGTTTTATCTGTGCGGCTATTATCCAACAGTTTGGGAACAGTTGGCCAACTTCCATCTAGTCCGATCCCATCTAGTTTGCGCAATCGAGATGGATGGAGTCTTCAAACAATAAGTAGAATACCTTGGCTGTTATCGATCTACGATGACATCGCTCTCGTAACATTGATAGCGGAGCACTTAAGATATATTACATGTAATTCGCCATTTACTACACGCATGAATAAGTGTTGAGTAACGTAACAAATTGAACTTATGTAAGGTTAGTTTTCGCAACTAACATAGAACTCAACAACAAAAATAACAATTAAATATAACTTTTACGACGTTGGATCATGCAAAGGGTTCTCACCAAATACATTTAGTGAATATACGTGACTACATTAAATAAACATAAATGCTATGCGCAATGTAAACAAACCTACGCAAATATATTTTGATCATACCAAAACACTATAATATAAACAAATCGTATTCCGTTTATAATTACCTCACAGTTGTCAATAATTATAAATAACCTACCTAGATGATATTTTAATGGTTACCATAAAAGACAAAAAGTAACATTTTGTGTGAATAGTATAGTAATTAAGTCGACACTGATCGTTAAGATCCCATTTAATGAATAATAAAATATTTTATTAGTAGTAAAGTAGAAGATAGTATTGCGAAATGGCGTATTAGCCTATTAACTATTACTTAGGAGGACATAACTAGGATTGCATTTTACAGAGTGCTACTGAGTTGCTGCAACAAAACTAACAGACGATGAATCATCTGCTGCATCATTTTACATTCCAAAAACAGTTTTGCCCCAGCAGACAAGCGATGAATAAATTTTAAATTTAAAGTCTTCGATCCTATGTTATCGTTATTTAGTTTCTGCGTCCTCGTGAGAGTTAATAAAGATCAGGAAAATACAATTTGGCTGGGTCTCTGCGTTACAATATCATTTAAGAAAGTTAGATATTCTCTACTAAGATTATTGACTGACAACTAGGTCAAAACGTCAAGCAATCCATGCTGAAATATGAATATTATTATGGAAAGCAACGTAACCTATCTGGTGGCCACACTTTAAAAGACAGTATTCTATACTGATATTATAGAACTGAATAGTTTGTTTGTTTGAATGCGATAATCTCAGGAACTACTGGTCTGTATTGAAAAAATATTTTACTGTTGAATAGCCCATTTATCGAGGAAGGTTATAGACTATATAACATCACGGTACGACCAGTACGAGCGGAGCAGCAATGAAAAATGTTGCAAAAACGGGGAAAATTTACGCAGACGACGTTGCGCGGGTCAGCTAGATAAAAAGTTGCGACGTGCGCTGGCGGCGCCATGCGGAGGCGGACCGCAAATGGAGACATACGGTACACGCTACTAGGCTATTGTGATATAATTATGTGCCTTATTATTTTTTACAAGTCATTTATGAACTGACTTTGTGCAATAGTTGATTAAAAATAAGAAACACTTTGATTATATTTGCTGCACTTATTTCATTGACGGATTGCAGTCATGTTAAAGCGACAAAATGGTCAAAATACGATGAATTAATGTATAACATTTTGGAAGCGGCGGTAGCCTAATGGCTAAGGCATAGGTCTCGCAATCGTGAGGTCGTTATAAGTTAGTAAACGTACCTAATTCATCAACGTACTAATTAGACCATTATACCATTATAAAAGTGTATAATCTACAATTACACAATAAATCCAATGATGAATATTAATTATAGTCTAATTCTAATTAGTTTGATTAGATGATTACATACATTTGCCGATGTAAATATAAATTGTATTATAAACATTTATTATATTTTTCGTATCGGTTTATTAGAAGTCCTAATAAGTTTTCAAATTAAGTCATTAATCTTAAAAAGACCATTCTAAATTAAACTATACCTACCATTATTAAAATGTACGATATTTATAAATTTGATTGCGATTTAGTTAGCCCAACCTCCGCGGGAGGGTGACAACACCACGATACTCTACCGAAATCAATAAAAAAATGTTAAAATTATGATGACATGTTTTTTATTTTATTTTTTAGTGTTAATGTGTTGTTATTTTATGACATGTATATATTGTACGTTCTGTTTTTTGTAATAATGTGTAAAATGGTGTAAATATGTCGAAATAAATTATTTCTTATTCTTGTTAGAGTCCGAAGACTACGTCAATCTGGTAACAATAAAAAAATAGAAATTGCCATTTTGCCTATGGAACCCTAAAAAATGATTTAGGGTTCCATAGCCAAAATGGCAAAATGGAACCCTTATAGTTTCACCATCGGACCACCATCTATAGACGGACGTCCGTCCGTCCGCAGCTTAGCACAGAGACTGTTAGTACTACAAAGTTGTAATTTTGCATGGATGTACATATTCCTACGTAGGTATGATTTCTATAAAAACGCAAGAGGTCGTTCTCACACGGGACACCACTATGTGTGGTCCACAAATTGTTGTTCCGAGTCCGGGCGTACTTTGTGTCCGTGACTTGTATGTTTGTAAAGTCCCCCGCGTAGTACCCTAATGCGGAAGTCGTATTTTTTATTTAAAAAATAAAAATTAAGGTCATCAACAACTGTTGGAGATGTGAAAAAAACAGGGTAGTAGTAGGTATATATAGGGAAATAAAAAGGAAAACTATTACAGCTAAGTAGGCTTTACAAGATTACGAGTGACAGCCGTCCAAATGAGAAGTAACAAAATTTTCATACAAATGCCAATGAAAATTACATTGCCCAACATGCACTTGACCAGTTTTTATTGATTTCGGTGGAGTATAATAGTGTGATCCCGCGGAGATATCTAATTAAGTTATCGTTATAATTATTTAATCGTGTGATATCTTACATGCTAAAAACATACAAAATATGTGTGCAAAAAATAATGTAACACTTTCTTATTTCTTTAAAATTTTATGTAACTTAAATCTTTGCCTACTAGTAAACAACAAATTGACTAAAACATCGCAAATCCTGCTGTGAAGTTAATTAGAGAACAAACAATGTTCCTAGCAATAATTCTTACCAAAACAACACAAAAACATGCGCGCGCGCAGCCTGTGCAATGTTTGAAACAAAATGTAAATCGCATACATCGAAGGCGATGCAAATTATATTAATTAAAATTCTTAACAAGCAGGGCTGCTGTACCTTGTACGATATGGCGCTAGGATGAAGGTACCAAATATAGTTAGCATTGTTCGACAAAGGTCGTTGAAGTAAACACATACATATATCATTAGATTGACTTTACGATTTTCAATCAATGAATTATGTGTTTTGATAGAAACGTTTTATAGTTTTCTACTGCGTATGATTTCTATAAAAACTTCCAACCCTTAAGCGTAGTGTGAGCGCGTGTTTACAAAATAATTTTGCAAATTTTGAACTAAGATTCTCTGCCTTTAATTAAACGGCTATTACACTACCCTGAATCAGGGCCTTAATCCAGGTGGCCTTGAAAATTTGTTAGAGAATTAGGGCCCAACTCTTATTACACCGCTCTTTTTAAGGATTTAGGGACCCTGATTCAGTGTAGTGTAATAATAAAATTTTAGTTTTGTCCACTATGTTTTATATTATCTTGAATATGTAGCTTCTTGCCTAATGCCTTGTTAAAATTAAAATCTTGTTTAATGCCGAGTGGTGCCGGCTTAAGAATAGTACCACCCCATCTCTACCCGTGGGTGTCGTCAAGGCGACTAAGGGATTTCACCCCGGAGGACGGGCAGCAGCGTCCTCTGCGTACTTAAAGCCTTACTGCGATCGCCAACCCGCTCGCCAAGCGTGGCGATTATGGCAATTACCCCCAGGATCTACATACTAGTAGGTTCTACTGGGGAGACCCGTGCCCAGCAGTGGGCCATCTTATGGGTTGATATGTATGTAGCTTCTTGTTGTTTCTCATATCTACCTACCCTTAATTCAATAACACTATTCTTTAAAATATGCTAATAGCAAAATATAAATTAGAATCTGGAAGTCGCTTATTTTGTGAAAACACAATACAATATTTGAAGATCATGTCCTGGATATTTTAAATTAGATAAAATATAAGTCGAGTCTATGTATTTTCAAATAATCTTAGAAACATCAAAGTAACAAAGAATTAGAGACTGAATAAAGAAACATGTCAAGACAGTACATCATCGCAAAATATACGAGTAATAACTTGATGAATGCATTTTAATACAATGTACGTTATGACAGGAAAACTAATAAAACGCAGCCCTAACATAAAACAAGTGGGCAGTGTGCAGGGTGTGAGGGAGAGGAAAGGTGCGCTACAATCAGTGCGAGCACCTGCCACGCATGCGCGTGCGCAGCTGACGGTTTAAATATGGAAATTGGAACTTTATTGCAAACGTTACTTTTAAAGCTTTGAATGTATCCTTTTATTGGTTGACCAGGTGCCAGGGATACGATAAGATTTAAAAATATGAGATTTTTCATGCAACAAATAACAAATATACCTAGTCTCCTCTGATGTTTAGCAGTTACTACGCGTGTCACTAAAGTGATAGTGCAGAAAACAATCTGTGGGTTTCCTATCCCTTTTTTATCAGTAAGTATAGTAACTTCTCTACAAGGCCATACACCGCCATGTTGCTTCACTGTCTGTATTAGGAATGCTTCTCTCTTTCCCCGAAATTAAACTTCAATAACTTTTGAAATTATAAAATATCTTTAATTTTCTCACCGAATTCATTTTTAAAACCAGAAGTTTCCGTCGTCACGAAATTTTCGTAAACGAATCGATTTAATAGTTGTTGCTATCTCTGGATTTTACCATATCGTTACACCAATTTCAATCTAAACTTCACCATTAGTTGAATTAGAGTTGACCTCTGGTTAATAGAGGAGATATACTTTCAAGTCAGGGATGTAAGGGGGCGCATCACCATCTTTCGCTCCAAGCCAACCTCACCTGCACGCGGTACATCCTGCTGTACAACGAACGAGGCTCTGGCGCCCGGCTGGTGGCGGTATAACCATCCCAATTTAAGGCGTAGCTAAAGTAACAGGTCAGTGACGGGCAGCAGCGTCACTGATGCGAGAGCTACGCCCTGCGATCGCCAACCCGCCTGCCCAGCGTGGCGATTATGGGCATTACCCCCATATGCACCAAGCACAAAAGCCACGGCCCCCAGTTCCCGGCAGTCACGCTATTCCTGGACATGGTGGCGTCCACGGTAACGGCGTGGCGGGGGGTGCTAAGAATCTCCGGGCTACGGAAGGCCACCACAACCGACTGACCCTGGCGACGTATAACGGACGCACGCTACGGCTAGACTCGCATCTGGCACAACTTGAGGTGGAACTTGGGAAGATTAGGTGGCATATCCTCGGGTTAAGTGAAGTCCGAAGAGAGGGAGAGGACACCATAACCCTCGAGTCAGGCCACCTTATGTACTTCCGCGAGGGAGACCAACAATCCCAAGGTGGTGTTGGGTTTCTGGTAAATAAGTCCCTTTCTGACAACGTTGTGGAAATGTCTAGCGTGTCGAACAGGGTAGCGTACCTCATTATCAAGCTCACCGAGAGGTATAGCCTCAAGGTAGTGCAAGTGTACGCACCGACCTCGGCACATCCAGACGACGAAGTGGAGGATATGTTCGATGACATATCGAGGGCCCTCCACTCCACCACTAAGACCCACTACAACGTTGTTATGGGGGACTTCAACGCTAAAGTGGGAGTACAAAATTGCAGCGAATTGGTAGTAGGATCCCATGGATTTGGAAGCAGAAATCATAGGGGGCAAATGCTAGTCAACTTCCTCGAACGGGAGGGGCTCTTCTTGATGAACTCCTTTTTCAAGAAACGGCCCCAAAGGAAGTGGACGTGGCAAAGCCCCGACACTATGACGAAAAACGAGATCGACTTCATCATGACGGACAAAAAGCATATATTTAGAGACGTCACCGTGATCAACAGGTTTAATACCGGTAGTGATCACCGACTTGTCCGAGGCTCTCTGAATATCGACTTCAAGGCGGAACGTGCCCGTCTGATGAGGTCCAGGCTCCGACCTACTTTGCTCCAAACCATGATAGGATCCGAAGCGTTCCAGTCAAACCTGGATAACCGATTTGCTGCCATGGAAACCACAACAGACGTAAACCAGAAGCTCGTAAATGTGGTTCGGATACTCAGGGAAGAAGGTACAAGATTTTGTGAAATGCAGCGTAAGGGCAAGAAGTCAAAGCTTTCGGAAAGGACTTTAGGGCTAATGAAGGAACGACGTGAAAACCCACCCGTCATTTCGTCGGAAAAGCGCGCTCTAAACCAAGAGATCAATAAACTTATACGACACGACCTTCGGTGCTCCAACACTCTTTTGATTAAAAGAGCGATCGAGCAGAACCGGGGGTCAAAAGTGTTCGTACAATCTCTTGGAAGAAGCCACCTGACGAAGTTGACCACAACAAGTGGAGAAGTCGTTTCCTCGAAGCCGGCAGTCCTCTCCGAAGTGGAAGGCTTCTATGGCCGGCTATACGCTTCGCATGCATCTCGACCTGATCCAGAAGATGAGGGTCCTAGAGCCACTTTAACACGCCACTACACCGAAGACCTGCCAGAAGTCAACATTGACGAAATCGTGCTGGCTCTTAGACAGCTAAAAAATGGAAAAGCCCCTGGAGAGGATGGCGTTACAACAGAGCTGTTAAAGGCTGGAGGTAAACCCGTACTGAGGGAGCTCCAAAAGCTCTTTAATGCTGTCCTGTTCGAAGGGAGAACTCCGGAGGCGTGGAGTAGAAGCGTAGTCGTCTTGTTCTTCAAAAAAGGAGATAAGACCCGGCTGAAGAACTACCGACCTATTTCTCTTCTGAGCCACGTCTATAAGCTGTTCTCAAGAGTCATAACGAACCGCCTTGCGCGAAGACTTGACGAATTCCAACCACCGGAACAGGCTGGATTTCGGAGCGGATATGGCACCATAGACCACATCCACACAGTGCGGCAGATTATACAAAAGACCCAAGAGTATAATCAGCCCCTGTGTCTAGCATTCGTGGACTATGAGAAGGCCTTTGACTCGATTGAAATCTGGTCCGTTCTGGAGTCTCTGCAGCGATGCCAAGTAGATTGGCGATATATCCAAGTGATGAGATGTCTCTACGAAGCCGCAACAATGTCCGTCCAAGTACAGAATCAGGAAACAAAACCTATACCATTGCATCGAGGAGTGAGGCAAGGGGACGTTATCTCCCCGAAACTGTTCACAAATGCAATGGAGGATATGTTCAAGACGCTGCACTGGAAAGGGCGGGGCATCAACATCAATGGTGAATACATCTCTCACTTGCGATTTGCAGATGACATTGTCATTATGGCGGAAACGCTGCAGGACCTGCAACTGATGCTGAATGACCTGGCTGACTCCTCTGTACGCATCGGCCTACGGATGAACTTGGATAAAACCAAGGTCATGTTCAATGAACATGTACTACCGGAACCGATAGCGGTGCACGGCGCCGTTCTCGAAGTTGTTCAAAAATATGTGTACCTCGGGCAGTCATTGCAGTTAGGTAGAAACAACTTCGAGGACGAGGTGAACAGGAGAATTCGGTTGGGTTGGGCAGCGTTTGGTAAGCTACGTCAAGTCTTCTCATCGTCGATCCCACAATGTCTAAAGACTAAAGTCTTTAATCAGTGCGTCCTACCCGTCATGACATACGGAGCCGAAACGTGGACACTGACGGTACGGCTAGTCCACAAGTTCAAAGTCGCTCAGCGGGCTATGGAAAGGGCTATGCTCGGAGTTTCTCTTAGGGACAAAATCAGAAATGAGGTGATCCGGCAGAGAACCAAAGTTGTCGACATAGCCCACCGGATTAGCAAGCTGAAGTGGCAGTGGGCTGGCCATATTTGCCGAAGAACCGACAACCGTTGGGGTAAACGAGTTCTTGAGTGGAGACCACGGCACGGCAAACGTAGTGTAGGACGCCCTCAGGCCAGATGGAGTGATGATTTACGCAAAACGGCTGGCAGGAGCTGGATGCGAGAAGCCGAAGATAGAACAAAGTGGCGTGCAATTGGAGAGGCCTATGTCCAGCAGTGGACTGCGATAGGCTGATGATGATGATGATGATGACTTTCAAGTCAGGATATTAGATTTAAAGAATTACTCGCATTGCAATCTTAATATTTCTTGCATAATACTGTACTGTTTTGGATAACAAAGCGCGTGCATATTAATAATACATCTTAACGACCCGACAACTGTTAAATGATTCATAAAGCAATTACATTTTTCTATACTTGTATAGAGCTACCGACTAGCAATCATATCGCCCACGTTCACATTGTATAATAAGAAACAATCGCGGAAATGTGCCGCTGACTGCCACCGATGGTGCTCAGTCTCATCAATAACACTAACAATGGATTATTGTACCTGCTTATTAGTCCCGCAAGTTGTGGCAGTTGCAACGAGATGACGTTTGCGTTCGACTTTTAAACGTTCACGTGAAGGTGACTTTTTAAATGGTAATTGAGGTTTTATTCGTTAAATTGATTTTTAACTGCAAGTCATTTTATTGAAGGCAAGGGTATTTCAAGCTCGGAGTATTTTTTTTACTGAGAATGTGATATTTGAGGTACGTTTAGTTCTGCAGTTCGTGGAAGTAACGTTAGTTTAATTGCAATCGAAGTAGGCCAAGTGAATGCTGACAAATATGATATGGCATCAGTTTGTTAGAATAAATGTTTGTCCAGTAATAGACCATTATATTTTGGATACGCGCATAAGATCTTTGTGCATATGTCTACATTTTTCAGCTTTATTATATTAGTAGGTATAGAATCGGCCTTATTAAAATGTTTAGTACTTCATATTTTTAATTGTTTAATTCAATTTGTTATTTCATATTTCTTTAATCAATATTTATACACTGTTTCCTATTAATTAACCATTCGTCTTGCGGTTATAGTATTGACCTAATTAGATTTCATATTAAAAGGAATTGAAAAAGGAAAAGGCGTTAGACACGGTAAATGGTATATTATAATAAACAGAACTATGAATATATTACTTACTGTTATTAACAAATACGTAGTCAATGGTTTTATAATGTTTCCACAACAGGGATTTGTCCTTGAAGTGGAAACGTTCTGAAACCGATTTTGATTTAAAACTAAATTAACTTCATTAGGCTAACACATTTTGATTTAAGTAACGTAACATTAAATATATTTTTTTTTATACAAATTATATCATAAACGAAACATAATAAAAAAATGTTCAGGGTTTAAAACTTCATTATTTAATTACTGTAAGATTCTGCTAATTTCAAAGTAAACATTTGCAAAGGCATAAACTATTATCTATACTAATATTATAAAGCGGAAGAGTTTGTTTGTTTGCTTTGTTTGTTTGTTTGTTTGTTTAAACGCGCTAATCTCAGGAGCTACTGTTCCGATTTGAAAAATTATTTTTTTGTTGGATAGCCCATTTATCGAGGAAGGCTATAGGCTATATAACATCGCGCTACGACTAATAGGAGCGGAGTAGCGACGTGAAATGCTGCAAAAACGGGGAAAATTTACGCATACGAAGTTGCGCGGGACAGCTAGTATGAAAATAATTTTCTATCAAGTCTGGTATTAGCAGTAGTGAGCCAGGAATAATGTGATAAATCGCATACATCGAAGGCGATGCAAATTATATTAATTAAAATTCTTAACAAGCAGGGCTGCTGTACCTTGTACGATATGGCGCTAGGATGAAGGTACCAAATATAGTTAGCATTGTTCGACAAAGGTCGTTGAAGTAAACACATACATATATCATTAGATTGACTTTACGATTTTCAATCAATGAATTATGTGTTTTGATAGAAACGTTTTATAGTTTTCTACTGCGTATGATTTCTATAAAAACTTCCAACCCTTAAGCGTAGTGTGAGCGCGTGTTTACAAAATAATTTTGCAAATTTTGAACTAAGATTCTCTGCCTTTAATTAAACGGCTATTACACTACCCTGAATCAGGGCCTTAATCCAGGTGGCCTTGAAAATTTGTTAGAGAATTAGGGCCCAACTCTTATTACACCGCTCTTTTTAAGGATTTAGGGACCCTGATTCAGTGTAGTGTAATAATAAAATTTTAGTTTTGTCCACTATGTTTTATATTATCTTGAATATGTAGCTTCTTGCCTAATGCCTTGTTAAAATTAAAATCTTGTTTAATGCCGAGTGGTGCCGGCTTAAGAATAGTACCACCCCATCTCTACCCGTGGGTGTCGTCAAGGCGACTAAGGGATTTCACCCCGGAGGACGGGCAGCAGCGTCCTCTGCGTACTTAAAGCCTTACTGCGATCGCCAACCCGCTCGCCAAGCGTGGCGATTATGGCAATTACCCCCAGGATCTACATACTAGTAGGTTCTACTGGGGAGACCCGTGCCCAGCAGTGGGCCATCTTATGGGTTGATATGTATGTAGCTTCTTGTTGTTTCTCATATCTACCTACCCTTAATTCAATAACACTATTCTTTAAAATATGCTAATAGCAAAATATAAATTAGAATCTGGAAGTCGCTTATTTTGTGAAAACACAATACAATATTTGAAGATCATGTCCTGGATATTTTAAATTAGATAAAATATAAGTCGAGTCTATGTATTTTCAAATAATCTTAGAAACATCAAAGTAACAAAGAATTAGAGACTGAATAAAGAAACATGTCAAGACAGTACATCATCGCAAAATATACGAGTAATAACTTGATGAATGCATTTTAATACAATGTACGTTATGACAGGAAAACTAATAAAACGCAGCCCTAACATAAAACAAGTGGGCAGTGTGCAGGGTGTGAGGGAGAGGAAAGGTGCGCTACAATCAGTGCGAGCACCTGCCACGCATGCGCGTGCGCAGCTGACGGTTTAAATATGGAAATTGGAACTTTATTGCAAACGTTACTTTTAAAGCTTTGAATGTATCCTTTTATTGGTTGACCAGGTGCCAGGGATACGATAAGATTTAAAAATATGAGATTTTTCATGCAACAAATAACAAATATACCTAGTCTCCTCTGATGTTTAGCAGTTACTACGCGTGTCACTAAAGTGATAGTGCAGAAAACAATCTGTGGGTTTCCTATCCCTTTTTTATCAGTAAGTATAGTAACTTCTCTACAAGGCCATACACCGCCATGTTGCTTCACTGTCTGTATTAGGAATGCTTCTCTCTTTCCCCGAAATTAAACTTCAATAACTTTTGAAATTATAAAATATCTTTAATTTTCTCACCGAATTCATTTTTAAAACCAGAAGTTTCCGTCGTCACGAAATTTTCGTAAACGAATCGATTTAATAGTTGTTGCTATCTCTGGATTTTACCATATCGTTACACCAATTTCAATCTAAACTTCACCATTAGTTGAATTAGAGTTGACCTCTGGTTAATAGAGGAGATATACTTTCAAGTCAGGGATGTAAGGGGGCGCATCACCATCTTTCGCTCCAAGCCAACCTCACCTGCACGCGGTACATCCTGCTGTACAACGAACGAGGCTCTGGCGCCCGGCTGGTGGCGGTATAACCATCCCAATTTAAGGCGTAGCTAAAGTAACAGGTCAGTGACGGGCAGCAGCGTCACTGATGCGAGAGCTACGCCCTGCGATCGCCAACCCGCCTGCCCAGCGTGGCGATTATGGGCATTACCCCCATATGCACCAAGCACAAAAGCCACGGCCCCCAGTTCCCGGCAGTCACGCTATTCCTGGACATGGTGGCGTCCACGGTAACGGCGTGGCGGGGGGTGCTAAGAATCTCCGGGCTACGGAAGGCCACCACAACCGACTGACCCTGGCGACGTATAACGGACGCACGCTACGGCTAGACTCGCATCTGGCACAACTTGAGGTGGAACTTGGGAAGATTAGGTGGCATATCCTCGGGTTAAGTGAAGTCCGAAGAGAGGGAGAGGACACCATAACCCTCGAGTCAGGCCACCTTATGTACTTCCGCGAGGGAGACCAACAATCCCAAGGTGGTGTTGGGTTTCTGGTAAATAAGTCCCTTTCTGACAACGTTGTGGAAATGTCTAGCGTGTCGAACAGGGTAGCGTACCTCATTATCAAGCTCACCGAGAGGTATAGCCTCAAGGTAGTGCAAGTGTACGCACCGACCTCGGCACATCCAGACGACGAAGTGGAGGATATGTTCGATGACATATCGAGGGCCCTCCACTCCACCACTAAGACCCACTACAACGTTGTTATGGGGGACTTCAACGCTAAAGTGGGAGTACAAAATTGCAGCGAATTGGTAGTAGGATCCCATGGATTTGGAAGCAGAAATCATAGGGGGCAAATGCTAGTCAACTTCCTCGAACGGGAGGGGCTCTTCTTGATGAACTCCTTTTTCAAGAAACGGCCCCAAAGGAAGTGGACGTGGCAAAGCCCCGACACTATGACGAAAAACGAGATCGACTTCATCATGACGGACAAAAAGCATATATTTAGAGACGTCACCGTGATCAACAGGTTTAATACCGGTAGTGATCACCGACTTGTCCGAGGCTCTCTGAATATCGACTTCAAGGCGGAACGTGCCCGTCTGATGAGGTCCAGGCTCCGACCTACTTTGCTCCAAACCATGATAGGATCCGAAGCGTTCCAGTCAAACCTGGATAACCGATTTGCTGCCATGGAAACCACAACAGACGTAAACCAGAAGCTCGTAAATGTGGTTCGGATACTCAGGGAAGAAGGTACAAGATTTTGTGAAATGCAGCGTAAGGGCAAGAAGTCAAAGCTTTCGGAAAGGACTTTAGGGCTAATGAAGGAACGACGTGAAAACCCACCCGTCATTTCGTCGGAAAAGCGCGCTCTAAACCAAGAGATCAATAAACTTATACGACACGACCTTCGGTGCTCCAACACTCTTTTGATTAAAAGAGCGATCGAGCAGAACCGGGGGTCAAAAGTGTTCGTACAATCTCTTGGAAGAAGCCACCTGACGAAGTTGACCACAACAAGTGGAGAAGTCGTTTCCTCGAAGCCGGCAGTCCTCTCCGAAGTGGAAGGCTTCTATGGCCGGCTATACGCTTCGCATGCATCTCGACCTGATCCAGAAGATGAGGGTCCTAGAGCCACTTTAACACGCCACTACACCGAAGACCTGCCAGAAGTCAACATTGACGAAATCGTGCTGGCTCTTAGACAGCTAAAAAATGGAAAAGCCCCTGGAGAGGATGGCGTTACAACAGAGCTGTTAAAGGCTGGAGGTAAACCCGTACTGAGGGAGCTCCAAAAGCTCTTTAATGCTGTCCTGTTCGAAGGGAGAACTCCGGAGGCGTGGAGTAGAAGCGTAGTCGTCTTGTTCTTCAAAAAAGGAGATAAGACCCGGCTGAAGAACTACCGACCTATTTCTCTTCTGAGCCACGTCTATAAGCTGTTCTCAAGAGTCATAACGAACCGCCTTGCGCGAAGACTTGACGAATTCCAACCACCGGAACAGGCTGGATTTCGGAGCGGATATGGCACCATAGACCACATCCACACAGTGCGGCAGATTATACAAAAGACCCAAGAGTATAATCAGCCCCTGTGTCTAGCATTCGTGGACTATGAGAAGGCCTTTGACTCGATTGAAATCTGGTCCGTTCTGGAGTCTCTGCAGCGATGCCAAGTAGATTGGCGATATATCCAAGTGATGAGATGTCTCTACGAAGCCGCAACAATGTCCGTCCAAGTACAGAATCAGGAAACAAAACCTATACCATTGCATCGAGGAGTGAGGCAAGGGGACGTTATCTCCCCGAAACTGTTCACAAATGCAATGGAGGATATGTTCAAGACGCTGCACTGGAAAGGGCGGGGCATCAACATCAATGGTGAATACATCTCTCACTTGCGATTTGCAGATGACATTGTCATTATGGCGGAAACGCTGCAGGACCTGCAACTGATGCTGAATGACCTGGCTGACTCCTCTGTACGCATCGGCCTACGGATGAACTTGGATAAAACCAAGGTCATGTTCAATGAACATGTACTACCGGAACCGATAGCGGTGCACGGCGCCGTTCTCGAAGTTGTTCAAAAATATGTGTACCTCGGGCAGTCATTGCAGTTAGGTAGAAACAACTTCGAGGACGAGGTGAACAGGAGAATTCGGTTGGGTTGGGCAGCGTTTGGTAAGCTACGTCAAGTCTTCTCATCGTCGATCCCACAATGTCTAAAGACTAAAGTCTTTAATCAGTGCGTCCTACCCGTCATGACATACGGAGCCGAAACGTGGACACTGACGGTACGGCTAGTCCACAAGTTCAAAGTCGCTCAGCGGGCTATGGAAAGGGCTATGCTCGGAGTTTCTCTTAGGGACAAAATCAGAAATGAGGTGATCCGGCAGAGAACCAAAGTTGTCGACATAGCCCACCGGATTAGCAAGCTGAAGTGGCAGTGGGCTGGCCATATTTGCCGAAGAACCGACAACCGTTGGGGTAAACGAGTTCTTGAGTGGAGACCACGGCACGGCAAACGTAGTGTAGGACGCCCTCAGGCCAGGTGGAGTGATGATTTACGCAAAACGGCTGGCAGGAGCTGGATGCGAGAAGCCGAAGATAGAACAAAGTGGCGTGCAATTGGAGAGGCCTATGTCCAGCAGTGGACTGCGATAGGCTGATGATGATGATGATGATGACTTTCAAGTCAGGATATTAGATTTAAAGAATTACTCGCATTGCAATCTTAATATTTCTTGCATAATACTGTACTGTTTTGGATAACAAAGCGCGTGCATATTAATAATACATCTTAACGACCCGACAACTGTTAAATGATTCATAAAGCAATTACATTTTTCTATACTTGTATAGAGCTACCGACTAGCAATCATATCGCCCACGTTCACATTGTATAATAAGAAACAATCGCGGAAATGTGCCGCTGACTGCCACCGATGGTGCTCAGTCTCATCAATAACACTAACAATGGATTATTGTACCTGCTTATTAGTCCCGCAAGTTGTGGCAGTTGCAACGAGATGACGTTTGCGTTCGACTTTTAAACGTTCACGTGAAGGTGACTTTTTAAATGGTAATTGAGGTTTTATTCGTTAAATTGATTTTTAACTGCAAGTCATTTTATTGAAGGCAAGGGTATTTCAAGCTCGGAGTATTTTTTTTACTGAGAATGTGATATTTGAGGTACGTTTAGTTCTGCAGTTCGTGGAAGTAACGTTAGTTTAATTGCAATCGAAGTAGGCCAAGTGAATGCTGACAAATATGATATGGCATCAGTTTGTTAGAATAAATGTTTGTCCAGTAATAGACCATTATATTTTGGATACGCGCATAAGATCTTTGTGCATATGTCTACATTTTTCAGCTTTATTATATTAGTAGGTATAGAATCGGCCTTATTAAAATGTTTAGTACTTCATATTTTTAATTGTTTAATTCAATTTGTTATTTCATATTTCTTTAATCAATATTTATACACTGTTTCCTATTAATTAACCATTCGTCTTGCGGTTATAGTATTGACCTAATTAGATTTCATATTAAAAGGAATTGAAAAAGGAAAAGGCGTTAGACACGGTAAATGGTATATTATAATAAACAGAACTATGAATATATTACTTACTGTTATTAACAAATACGTAGTCAATGGTTTTATAATGTTTCCACAACAGGGATTTGTCCTTGAAGTGGAAACGTTCTGAAACCGATTTTGATTTAAAACTAAATTAACTTCATTAGGCTAACACATTTTGATTTAAGTAACGTAACATTAAATATATTTTTTTTTATACAAATTATATCATAAACGAAACATAATAAAAAAATGTTCAGGGTTTAAAACTTCATTATTTAATTACTGTAAGATTCTGCTAATTTCAAAGTAAACATTTGCAAAGGCATAAACTATTATCTATACTAATATTATAAAGCGGAAGAGTTTGTTTGTTTGCTTTGTTTGTTTGTTTGTTTGTTTAAACGCGCTAATCTCAGGAGCTACTGTTCCGATTTGAAAAATTATTTTTTTGTTGGATAGCCCATTTATCGAGGAAGGCTATAGGCTATATAACATCGCGCTACGACTAATAGGAGCGGAGTAGCGACGTGAAATGCTGCAAAAACGGGGAAAATTTACGCATACGAAGTTGCGCGGGACAGCTAGTATGAAAATAATTTTCTATCAAGTCTGGTATTAGCAGTAGTGAGCCAGGAATAATGTGATAATAATAATTCGCTATAATTTCTGCAAGTCAAGATAAGTTCTATCTAAAGACTTCTAATGGATAAATAGTAATATTTTCCGTCAGGTTACAAATCGGTATACTATGAACGTAATTTAAACATATTATAAACATACAAACACCACGTGAGCATACAATACTTAACCTTCAACGTACAATAACATCAGTATTTGATTTGATAAACCATAGCAACACAACATAAGTCCTTGCGAAGACCAAAGCCATGCAATTTCAAGGTGAATAAGTGTAATCACAGTCATTGTGACATAAACTAGTAATCCGCGACTAATATAGTCATTAACATCTGTCAAGTCTCAATAAGTGTTTACAACGTGAGCAGAAACGGGCCGAGAGCGGCACAGTGCGCGGGCGCAGCCGCGGAAGCGTTAATACCAATTATTTATAGCAACGCCAACGCATCGCCGCCCATCATTTTGGTTTCACTAAGCGTTACGACTAAATAATTGAACGGTTTGAAGTTCAAGATTAAGAACGGTTACAGACTTGGCATAAAAACGTCCCGTATGGCCGTTTTTAGCCACTGATGTACACAAAGGAAGTGTTATGTGACTTTAACGTGTTTATGTATCGGTTAGTGACAATGTACCGTCAAGGAGTGGTCAAATTTGACTGCGGTTTTTTTTATTAAAACATTAAAAAAGCGTTCACTTATGTTGTTAAAGAAAAGATATAATGACTGTATACTTGTCTAATTTAAGGTACGAGTAAGAACGGATACAGCAATCTAAGGTCTTTCACTATACTAACTTTTTATAGAGTGCTAATTGGGTATTTGACTAAAGTCAAATCAGCCTCTTTTTAAGAAACGTCAAAAACGAGCCGCTCTGTACAAATTTGTATGGAATGCTAGCATATGACGTCACGTTTTCTATGGTCAAATTAGTTACTTTCAGTGTTTCTCTTTATGATTATAAATTAAGTAACACATAAAATTAATAAATTAACATATTTTTTAGAACACTTTATGACATATTTTTACCTGGTTATTTTAAAATATTTTATTATGATAGTGTCAAATACCCAATTGTGGGAACATATATATTGTCAGCGAACAAATGCATTTCTTATGGACGGTTCGTTGTATGAGTTACCGTAGTAAGTGGTGTGTCGAATCTGATGCATGTATGTTTGTTGAATATTATGGTTTTACCGAATGTTGAGATAACTTATCCGTTTGTGTTATACAAACCAGTTTTTTGGAATTTTTTTAAAAAAATAAATGGTAGTTCTATGCTGAATCGTAACTTCAATGGATTTGAATGATTTAGTTTGAGTTTTATTTGACAGCTGATTAATTACACATTAGATTAGATACAAGCGTTGATTTTTATAAACTTTAGAATTAAACAATAATAAAACACCTTAAACGTTTTAGTTAACTAAGGAAATGCTCTTGGAAGACTGCAGAGTCCTTATTGCTCGGAAAATAAACCAGTAGGTACGAAAACGGTCAATTCTCACAAAAACTTTTTTGATACCAATCGTTGCTGTTTCCTATAAAAATCAAAATACCTATCAGCAACTATTAAGGTACTAAAATATTAAGCCAGATTTGGTCCAAATGACATATCATAGACATTATACAAACCAGACAGTGTTACTAACGCACTCTTTTAGAAGCCGGTCGCAATACTAAAACAAATGCTACTGACTTGATGACGCTGATTTAAATCCAAACAACAAACATATATAATGCACTTATATAATATCATTAAGACTTCCTGGTCAAGATAAAAGCACTGTATCAAAATATTTGCATCGCGAAGACCGGTCCTTCGAGCCAAGTCTAATTGACCACAGTATTGTCGCCGACTATTTAGATCCTTCACGTTCGATAAGATATGCTCAGATGAGCTGTGATGGAGTGCTCTATTGGCATTCCAGGAGTAATGGCATTCGATTTTGCCAACGAAGAACTGAGCACTAGTTTAGCATAAGAAAGAAAGAATTTGTATAATACTCTAAGTATGTACTTTCAAGTGCCAACTCCAATTGATGGTTAGATTATTCAACACAATTAAAAAAAACTCTATTTATCCGCTTGTGGCAGTCAATCTCCAAAACTTCTAGATTGATTGTGACGGGACTTTTTTTATTTTTTAAAGACGACTCCCGCACTAGGGTACAAGCCCCGTGTCGCGGGGGACTTTACAAACATACAAGTCACGGACACAAATTACACCCAGACTAGGAACAACAATTTGTGAATCACATAAAGTGGTGTCCCGTGTGGGAATCGAACCCACAACCTCTTGCCGCTTGCAACTCTCACCGCGCCACAGAGGCAGTCATTTTAGCTGATATTATAAGAAGTAGGTAACGGTAGGTACCAGGTAGAATATTTTCATACATATACATACATACATATCAACCCATATGATGGCCCACTGCTGGGCACGGGTCTCCCCAGTAGAACCTACTGGTATGTAGATCCTGGGGGTAATTGCCATAATCGCCACGCTTGGCGAGCGGGTTGGCGATCGCAGTAAGGCTTTAAGTACGCAGAGGACGCTGCTGCCCGTCCTCCGGAGTGAAATCCCTTAGTCGCCTTGACGACACCCACGGGAAGAGATGGGGTGGTACTATTCTTAAGCCGGCACCACACGGCAAATATTTTCAATTTCCGAATAATATTTATAGTACTAAAAGGTTCAGTAAATATTTACAAGTTTCATACATTTCAGATAGTATAAAGTTGGAATTTTGTGAGAACTGTCCAAAGTAGGTTTGATATCTGTATGATGGATCTCCAGGATCTCTTTCACATCAGGATTTTTTTTTATTCCAACTAGCTGTTATTAACATAATTACATCTCAGCATAAATAAACCCATAAAGCATTAGTACACCATTAATAATCGAATGTTTTTTGTTTATAATAAATTATAACAAGTATAAATCTTACTATCGAGTTATAATTTCATGGTTGGACTATTATAATATTTATTAATGGGTTGTTTATGCTATATTTCACAGCAGAATGTGTTTGAAGCAATTTAGTCGTTAGCAGGAGGTGACAATCGGCACAATTAGAATTGAAACCTGTTCTGATATGGTCTCCTTAATTGAATTAACAGGCTTTTAGATCTAGAATATAGTTACTATGATTTATATCTTATCCACACATCATTATAATTCCGGTCCAAATAAATGTTGATAAACTTTCGCGATTTGTACACATTATGAAAAACATTATTAAATACAACAGAGCGTGAATAAATAATACGGCCGTGGTCACGGGTAGACTCGAGTCTACCCGTGACCACGGCCGTTGCAATACGGTCGATACGTCGGGCAATAAACAAGGTATTTTACCTTAAATTATTCACGCGATTAAGACCCGTAATATATATAAATTCCGGTCTAGTTGTTTTGGGTTCATATTTTTTGTGTAAAAGTCTGTTCAAGCCCTGTATCGGAGGATGCGGTAGGACGAGGAGGGCAGCGCACATACTCAGGGGGGGGGGGAGATATTGAGGCCCCTACCACCTTCCCTTAAATACGCTACCAAAAAGTTTGAAGAGTATCGCACGTATGTTACCTTACCTTGTTCTTAGTAGGGTGTACCTCAAATAAATCATAATATGATTGCGTCATAAGCATAACTAATAAAAAATATGTACGTTATAATTAAAAAGCTAATCGCTAATTTCCATACGACCGTGTAAGGTGTTAGTCACACATTACTTATTTTGATAACGGTTTTTACGATACACATCTTAAATATTAATAGCATTTCATTATTTATTTAATTAATAAATACATGTTTAATTACCATTACAGTTAAACACCGGATATTTTTATAAAAATCACGAGTTTTAAATCATTTTCAAAGTATAATTACTTACTTATAAATAAGTAATTTATTACGAAACGTGCGATAATAATCGAAATGTTAATCGATTAAAATAATATCTTTAATAATCGTTATATCAACGAGTTACATATTAATTAGACTAATCGTCGAAGAAATTATATGATTTTGTAGCCAGATAAGACTGATTTGCTAATCGCATTAATCGATCTGTCAGAATGAAAGTTGTCTCAGGAAATTTGTAGAAAGGATATCTGTGTTTATAACTGTAGGAGTTCATGAAAAGGCCAAGTAAATGAGCATGAGAGCATGCATGATCTCTATTTCTCGTTGAAATAACCAATTCAGCACCAGGATATGTACTACAGTCCCGTATCGCTTGGAACTAAACAAACACATTTTTTTTTTTTATAAGATAACTAGCAATGTGGGATTGAGTCCCACATTACTATTAATCCTGTTAACCCCTCCAGCTAAGCTCAAACGCTTGTGTTAGGAGTGGGTTCACGGCGGTAGTATAATGGGTAGGATTCGAACCCGCGACCTCACGATTGCGAGACCAATGCCTTAGCCATTAGGCTACCGCCGCTTCTATTAATTCTAATTAGTAAGTAGATATAAATAAGTATTACTTTATTAACTACATGATTATTACAACATTCTATAGGCCCATAACCTAGAGGTCCCTTCCCTAAAGGGGCTTATACTAATCGTAGCCTCATTAATCCGTTCAGAAAAGATTGCCACACTTCTCATCAATATAATCACTGTAACTCGTCAATCTTGACTGACTAGTTGAACGATTATAGTGCAAGATATTACGGCTTGATTTCTATGTTCAGCTATTTTAATTATAGATATAATGTTATAGTAATCTAGAATTATTTCTGTTGAATAATCTGTATTTATGAAAAATGGCATGCTTTTACAAGCCAAACAGATTTATGAACTTCGGGAAAGAGGGAAGAAATATATGTATTTATTATTGCAACAAACACACACTCAGACATTATTTATGAAAGGCGCCGCAAAGTTGGGATGTATAAAAATATTGTGATGTCAGTAAAGTTACAAGAAAGAGAAAACAAATCAAAACTTACAGGATGAAGACATCGCCATCTTGCTAAAAGTCATTTAGTTAGAAGAATTATTAGATGTATTTTGTGAAAAATTGCCTATATATTTAAGTATTGTCTTTCATACCTACGTAAAGAACATTTCAGAATTTTTAACTAGTGTGCAAACTGCATCCTGAAGCACCGAATTCAGAGTATGCCTAAGATTTTTTTGATTTTACAATGTATACATAAAAAATAAATACATACATTAATTTCTCACTATAGCTACATACTCCATGAATAATTATCCCCCATTCAATATGAACTTATTTGTCAAAAAACGTACTTATAGACGAACATAGAACCTCTTCCTTTTTTGAGTCGGATAAAAACAGCATTAAAAAAATAAACCTAGAAATGATGCCACTGTATCCTATACTACGTTCAACGTGCGGCAAACTGGTCCACTGCCAACAAAGAGATGCGTTTACTCCGTAACTCCGTATGCGGCTACTACATCTACCAACTTTCTCCAGATAACCTTTGTGGGGTAGAGCAAGCATGTATTGACCTCTTCGGTACGTTTTCTATTCTATTCTACTCCAAATGCGTTGCGATCTGATATGAAGGGTATTTGTTTAGTCTAGGGTTGTCACGACATATCATTTCAAGTGACAAACAGATTTTTAAATCTGGGATTTTCAAAGGCTTCTACAACAATCTCAATCTCAGACTTTTTAGCATAAAAGGTATACATGTAGAAAAAGCTGTAGTGTTAATAATTGCAATTGTAATGTAAACGAATGACATTTTTAAGTACAACATGCTGTTTATACTTTGTTTACTGTAAGATAGAACTAATTTACTTATTTAATCTGTAGTAATATCAATGAGGAACTCGAATTAAAATAAATCTAGCCATGTTTTTTCGTAAAAGTACTCTGTTCTTTTTCATTATAGACAACCCTAATAAAATAGCAAACCAAATCCAACATGCTCAGTTCCGCGACCGAACACGACATAACAAGAAATCGATGCATCGATACCATCTCGCTGATCTATCCGAGTATCGAGATCTACACGACAATCGAAAAGAGCGCAAGGTCGCGTCCATTGTATGCGCACGCGCACTATTGTTGTATCAACACAGTTGGCCGTTATTGTTTTTTGCGGGTATATTGATATTTAATTAGATAATGTTGAATTAAATTTGGAACAGACATTTATGTCAGTGTCAGTCATACGCAGACAGCTATTGTTATGTTGATGAAAACATTTGGAGTTGATGAAGTAATTAACTGCTTCAAATAGACGTCAACAATAATCATTTGACTTCATTGTTTTTAAACTTTCGTGATTTTAGACATATTAGATTAGAACATAACTGAACTGTCAGGCGCGGATCCAAAGGGGGGGGGGGCAACGGGGGCAATGCCCTTCCCCCCTCCAGACTCGACTGAAATACCTTTCTAGGGGATTTATAATTTTGGAAATTAGAGAATTTATACCTAAGCCTGTGTGTTTTGACAGGCAATTCCCCCGCCCCCTCGGTGGTAGTGGCTTGAATTAAATGCACCCCCTCTCCCCCGTCATGCGAGCGACTCACTCTTGCTTGGCCCGTTAAATTAAAGTGCCCCCCCCCAGAACGAAGTTCTGGATCAGCACCTGCACACCTGCATACTGTTATGATTAGCAGATTGAATCGGCCTAGTCTCGACCCCCTCGGTGGTAGTAGCTTGAATCAAATGCACCCCCTCTTCCCCGTCATGCGAGCGACTCACTCTTGGCCCGTTAAATTAAAGTGCCCCCCCCCCCCCCCCAGAACAAAGTTCTGGATCGGCACCTGCATGCTGTTATGAATAGCAGATTGAATCGATCTAAACTCGACCCTTTCCATCATGGAAAAAATTTCATAGTCAGATGATGAAAATTCGAGACCGGCTTTTCGTACAAAGCGAAAAATGAGGCTATTTTCGAAAATGGTTAGCCATTTATGGACCCACAGTGATAACGATCCTTAACCTCTATTTCTCTTTAGTGCTCGATCTCCTCTCTCGGGCACGGACCTCGCAAATAATTATTTTTTAAATCCATTAATATTTCTAAATATTATATCCTTATTACATATATCTAAGAATGCATACCTATTAGGTGTTTACGTAAAACTGGAATGCCTTCTTACTTATACAGTATACTTACGTATACAGTAACAAGTCATCAGAAACCTTATCGAAAGATTATTAAAACATTTCTCAATAAGGAAAACACTTTTCTTAACAGCCTGGGCTCGGCTTGTTTGATATGTTATTTCCAGAAGCCATATCTGAGTGTAATTATTACATAATTTGCAACGCTTCATTAAAAAGATTAGGCGAAGGACCCACGGTGCCTTAATGTGCTCTCCAAGGCGATATTCAAAATCTATGAATCTGACAGGTCACGTCAAGATAGTGGCGAATCAAGTAATTTGTTTTTGAGGATGGAGAGAGGTGAACCCGATGAGGAACCCAAGAATTTGATTTCGAGGAGCTTGGCCTTCTGCAAGCAGGTTTTTAGGAGAATTTAGATGCTATTAGAGGGGGGGGGGGGGTCGATAGAGCCCTTTTGCCAAAGAGTCGTACTACTAGGATAAGATTCTACACGGCAAATGCGCGATAACCATATTTTGCAACTTGAAAAAGGCCGTGACAGTTACTTATAGATGCCCAATACTAGATACATATATTCCACAACAAACCCAAAACAACCTCAGGCTATTTAACCAACCAATTACTCTACATATTATTGACTACCGTGCAATTATATACCTACTATATTATAAAGTGACAAATGTACTTACCTACCAAGGTTGCGCTTATACCCTCATTACAACTTCGTTAAATCACTTACGACAGTTGATTGATGCTGTACCCAGTAATTGGCGGACGTGATTTGTATCTTGGTAAAAGATAATAAGAATATCTCCATATAGATTACTAGTTTCCTCTGCCCGCATTTATTAATATACTTTGGCCCCTTTTTGACTCTCTTTAGAGAATTTCCTGCACTAACTGCAAAAATTCGCTTTCTTAGTGTTTGAGATTTCGCATTTATATTATTTTTATCAACT
The DNA here is from genome assembly GCA_945859575.2 of Herminia tarsipennalis. NCBI lineage: Eukaryota > Metazoa > Arthropoda > Insecta > Lepidoptera > Erebidae > Herminia > Herminia tarsipennalis. The sequence goes on from OX243840.2 coordinate 18,967,995, forward strand.
GAGAAGAGAAAGATGAGGTTCCCATTGATGGCTCTCTCAGGATTGCGTGTGGTCCATACAACTCATCGCTCAGGTCTCGTGGCTGACACATGTCCTTAATGTTTTAAATTCTTGCTGTTTTCCTCATAATGATTGCGTCTACCTTTTTTGAGCAAAGGTAATGAAGCATATCACCACATTTTGAAAATCCCGGTTCCTAAGCAACCCTACCAAAAGCCAACTAGAAAATAAAGTCGGTAAAATACATTGTAGCGTTGTTATACTGACAGAGGAGGAACTAGAAACCACCAGATAAAAATGACATAATCATAATTATGTCATCTTTATCTTACTGAATCATCATAAGATGTGATAAATCATCCATGAGTCGGCGGGATGCAGGGCGGTATCAACGGAAATGAATATTATGATAACGATGCGCGGGCGCATCTCCCGTGCGGGATTAGCGTGCCATTTGCAGAACGGGATGAACGATAATGTGCGCTAAAGAGACAAGAAGTGCGTTTTAAATTCATTGATGCTTCTATAAACAAAAGCGTAGTTAACACTGATTCTGTTATACAGAACATGATGTAATTACGTTCCTTTTTAAACTTCAAACGAATTGATGGATTGAATGCGATTGACAGAGACATGCATTAAGTGGGTATGCCTTGCCTACTTACCTACATGCAAAGCACGCCCCTGTAGAGCTCATTATATTCCATTAACCGGTACAATTGAACGACAGCGATCTTCACATGACTTCATAAATATTGTAATTTTATTGATATCTCGTAGCTAACTGGACTGGATACTATACTGACTGAATGCACAGAACCTAACTGGGTCCATCTTTGGCAGTTTCGAATGATAATATGACAGAACTGCATTTGTACAAGCGCGTAACGGTAAGCCTTCATATCCGCATTGTAGACAAGAAACCTGCATCATCAAAGGCCAGGCCAGCGCACAATAGCAAGCTACGCTTAGTATTCCACCCACAGAACGCCGCTCCACATCAAAGTCGTAGTAAATTACGTCCTTATCTCAACACAAAGTACCGGTAGATTCGACAGATACAAACACTCAATGGTTTTCCTGAGCGAACTTCTATTACCGGCCTATAGACGTCTACCCCTGCCCGTGACCTGCCCCAATGTAGGTCATTGCCAGAGCGCCGTTGAATTTTACGATAATCGCTTGCGAAACTACCATTGGCAAAATTTCAAGATGTTATAGTGGCGTCTGTAGTAAGTCTGACAGCTTCCCTGAACCTCGCGCGGTGAATCACCAGCGGCACATAGTACGCGAAATGGAGTCGAGTCCATTGTGATGACGACTCCCGCTGAGGTTTTTTCATTCCTATTACTTGTGATACGATTTTATTCTTAATTTCACTCGCTGAGAGTCCAGTTTCGGTTTCGTGTGAGCCAAATCCGGTGCGTCTGGACGCAGTGTGTGATTTTAATTTTAGAATAAAGGAAACGGGCGCGTCGCGGCGTCGTTGGACGCGCATTCTCGTTTATTTTGCGATCGGCCTTCGCATGAATGGGATACGACGGCGGTCAACGTTCAGCTAAGTTTAATTTCAGTCGTGGACATTCAATAATATCGAATGGATTTATGGCTCATTAAGCTGAGTACACGATGGTGCTCGGGGCGCATTCCTGGCCGCACTGACGGGGCTGTCGGGCCGCGATTTGTTAAATAAACATGATTTCGGTTCGTAGAACCGCGCCAGAATAAACATGCCGTGTTCTCAACTCTAATATGGAGAGTGAAAGCGCGTGCCGGCGTCTCGGCCTGTGTCGAGGAGTGACAAATTCCTTGCCACGTGCAACGTGTAACGTGTTCCACTCAATGTAACATGAGCGGAAGGAATGTGCCCCGTAGGATTGGAAGCCATTCAAAGTATTTGTGTTAACAACACGAGGTTCGTACGATCGATCAAGTGTGCTGCTTCTAAATATGTTTCTTTTGTACTTATGTACGGAGTCACATGGTGACCCTGAGAATAGTCTAGCGTCTAGAAGGTTGTATTTTAATGTGGTAATCTAGATAATAGGTACATTGGTTTAATAGTATAACAAAACAGAAAGTTATTATTGAGGGTTTTGATGCAATCACTACACCTGGTGATCGAAGCGGTTTGGAGATCGTAATTAGATAATGATAATGGCAAACTTATGGCATAAGTGCGACTGATGGCATTGAATAATGTTGTTGTTGAATGTAGTGTCGACTTTAAAGGGACATCACCTGCTTTCAATAGGTGTGTGTGCAGACTGGGATAATTGCTGGAGTTACCCTCTGAATCAAGGTCAAAATTAAAAAAAATCTAATGGTTATTTTCCAGTCGTGTTCTATAACGGCAAAAAGACCAATTAAACATTTAACTTTATTCTAATACACAGACACGTTTAATCTGGGGAGTGATTACTGCTTTTAACGTACGAAAACTTGCAAATGCACTTTACTGAAGAGGAACGCAGCGGGACGCACGATTTTATAGTCTCCATCCAAGTAATGTTTATTCACAAACGCATTTGTCGTGTTAAAATTGTGCTAACGTGATCATAAATAAGCGAGCTCGCGTGTAAATCGTGTATGTACTAGATAACCATGAGTATTTTTAGTAAATGTGTCTGCTGTAACGTGGTAATATGGTGTTTGTGTTTTAAAGAAATATTCAAGAATGCGTAGTCTGGAGTAGATATAAATATGGCCTACAGATCCGTCAGACCAACTAATTAAACACGTATTCCTATAACAACGACTTCTTTTAGGTCAATACTTGGCATGTTATAGCCCAGAGTGATATTAGTTATGGAATTAGCGCGGAAAAGCACTTTTTCGTAAGGACATTTTGTCATTTTGATCGAATTACGAATGCGGTCAACAAAAACGCTAACAAGAATTCCAGAGACAGTTTCAGAATCAGCGGTATTTATTAAGGATATGAAAAGAGTTCAACGGACTCTTGCAAGCAGTTATGATTTACAAAGGTCGTTGCTACTGAAACTCTCGAGATAAACAAAAAACAAAAGAAGATCTTTGCAAAATTTTGCTTCCAAAATGATTTTAAACCGACGCAAACAACTCGCTGTTTCATGTTTGCACACAGCTAACACTTGACAATATTTACTTTTGAAGTTTTGAACCTACACATACAGGGTGCCAATTTAGTCAGTCGATGCTTGCAGGGGGTGATCAAACTTTGATACTGCACCGAAGTTTTTGAAAAAAAATGTAGGTACCTTAATTTCTTTCATAAAAATGTTAATCAAAATTCGAATCCGAAGATTCGCGCTACAACCCTGTTACCGCATTCCAACGTGTGAATTTCTACTTTACCGAACAAAAAAATTTGTTATTTTTCAACATAATACATGTTGGTACCCCACCACTGAAATAGGTATACTCACCAAACAAATTGGTGTCCCGTGTGGGATCGCCCAGAAAAATAAAAAATTAAGGTAGGTACTTTTTTTTTAAATATCGGTTCAGTATCATGGTCTGATCACCCCTTTGCAAGGATTGACTAAATCGTCACCCTGTATATACTTGGATGGCATCCTTTGCAGGGTTGTCAACTTTACAAAGTTCTCATTAATAACTTTTGAATCTACTACAAAGTGATTACAATACAATAAGGTGGCACAAATACCGCCACAATGCGGTGTAAAGATAAAAAAAAACATTTTGAAAGTGTCAATAAAGATTAAGGTGGAGATGGATGAGCAAAAAGATAACCAAATTCAGTACGAATATTAGTTTTTTCACAAGCTTTCGACTGCTTTAACAAACATAGTAAGGTAGACCCGAATACTAAAATATGCTTCATACAGATAATAATTAGACAAACATCCTGAGTACAGGGCATCATAGAATACGATGGAAGGACAGATCTAGTGAGGAGATGAAACCTGTTAGAAATTGACATGTAACATTGCAATTTTTTAATTGACATGACAGCCCTAACAACCTACAAACAGTGAGTCATTCGCCCTCGAGGCCAACATTGCTATTTAGGTAAAAAACTCGTCCACATAACTATAGATAGCAAATAACTTAGGTGTATAACAAGGTACCTAGGCAGACTGTGATACGACTGGTTTTACCTGGCGACCAGTTACCTAAGGCTAAATTATAGCTTGCACTAAATACTGACGTTTATGGCTCGTGCGAATGTGAAATGGGAGGTTTGGCATTTAGTTACATTGAGTCTGCAGAAACTGGGTTTTGACCGCGATTTCTTACATTGAGAACTAGATTTTTTGGTAAAAAATGGACTTCTTGAAATATACAGTTCTGGGCAGTAAGGGCTTTTACCCCAAATAGGTCAACTAGGGACTACAATTGAAAAATAAATTTACGCCTTTTAAACGCCCAAGGTCTAAACACCTTCTTTCCGTTTAGGTCGCCTGATCGAAACGCCGGGAGTTAATTTCATAATAATTATACGTAGGTATACCTAAGTGAATACAAGCAACTGGTTCTTTCTTTTCGCTTTTTAACAATATGCTTGCATAAACCACCGTACATACCTATATCACTAATTTAAGCTAACTCCAATCCAAATTTCTCCACAATGGTACAGTCAAGCAACAAAAAAAGCGTCTTCCTGATACCATACAAAACAGCAACCAAGGATATAACGGAAAATTGCAAATCGAAGCGAATACTGAACAAATAAATACGAAATCAAACCACGTCAGGCATTTCCGCTGCGAACTGTTTACAATATTAATCGACTGCACTTCACATTGCATTTCCAATTAAATAAAATTCAGTGTGGCGCTCATCGGACACGTGCTGCGCTTGCGCATCAACTCTTTGTTTATGCGCCACGTTGTTGATTGTACTAGCAATGACGTTTCGTTGCCCGTGCGGCCTTCGGAGATCAACATTGTATGGCTTCATTCATCTTGGTCACTCAACACCAGCTTAACTTGAACTGTTTTGATCGTCCATTTAAATAAATGCACATATTGAGACATGTACTTTAACTCACCCGGAACGAAGTACCTCTTATGTGAAAACAACATATCCAGAATTGTATTTGAAGCTTGTGACTCACCTGAAACAAGAAAAAAAAGCAAACATTAGAATGATAAACGCGCAAGAGTCGCAAAATTAAACCAGTTTTATGAAAACAAACACAAAAAGCGATTTTAATAAATCAAATCACTTCGTGGGTAGTCGTCTCGTTAAATTTCCGTGGCCATTTTGAAAACGAACCGCCCGTGTAACCTATACTTATTTATTGGGAATATAAATAAAACTGGTAACATTTGAGACTGACGGAATCAAGGACAGAGCATGACGTTTATTAAGCTATCTACATACAGATCAGGTCTCAAGTTTCCATTCATGCGGATACTGTTATCAGTGATACCAATCGCGAGATTGTCAACACGCGGAAGCTGACGTTTATTTCTATTTATTGCAAAGGTACGCTCGTGTGCAAAGTACAACAGACATGAAAGTATTCAATAATAATGGATTTATTTATGAAGACGTAATAGAATTAATTACAAGGAATAGAAGTTTAAGTAACAACAATAGTAGTTTTATGAGGTTATTTACAAAAAATATCACAAGAATATCATAAGAAGAACTTTCGTCAATTCACACATCGTCGTTTCAAATCGAACATTTGATGTGTTAAAAAAAAATGATTCAGTAAACGCAGACGAGTCGAAACGTATAGCAACTGCGCGTGGGTCGGTGCAACGGTCACTCCACTGCGCCCACGCACCTCCAAATAGGTGAACATAGGTAACTTAGTAACCTCACCGGTCCGCCGTGGCGAAATATTGTTGATTTTGATCATTAGAATGTAGATAAGTATAGATGAGATGTATTCAATACCAATAATGATGACACTGAAATGAAAGCTAATGAAGAAATTACTTATAAATTGATCTGTCAGTAAAATGTCAACAAAAAATAAAAAAAACTTTATGACAGAAAAAGAGGACCGGCTACGTAAGATGTATGAAATAAATTGGATTTTGAATTAAAAATTCTTAACGATAATGAGAAATGAGCATCGCCAGAATAATTGCTTAATGAACGCGACAGTAAAATGGTGGCGCCTGATGATATGATGAAAAGATGATATGAACATAAATGGAGACCATACTTTCAGACTTTCGTATTTTAATGTAAACAATTATGCAATCATGTCAGGAGGACACATTTCATCATCCAATCAGATGATGAAAGCTGTTTACATAAATTCAATATAACAAGATGTAATGATGGCTCTGTAATTGAATTTGGCTGTCAACAAAGAAGGTCGATCGTGTATTCAGATAATTTATTCTGTAATAAATAAATTACTAAGAAATTATGATATTTACATAAATAAGGTGTACGTTGGACGTAAATTCAAATAAACGCCGACGCATCGAGCCTCAAAGGTCATCGTTGAATTTCTCAATAAGAATTCCTTGATGTTAGATTGTATTGAATTACCTGTGATTGTTAAGATTTTTCGAATTTGTTGTTAATGAATCGAAGGCTTAACCAGATTCTATCTGCTTTATTCAAACGTCGTTGCCTTTATCTGTATCAACCTCGAAGGTACGATGACTGAATAGCATTTATTTAAGCTTGACCTGGATTCCACAAGCATACTAATATGATTCATTGAAAATCACAAGAATGACCAAAAAACACTTAAGTTTATATATTTTTTCTTTTACAACAGATTTCTGACAAAATATATGAAGGTTATCAGGCGAAGGATCTATATGAGGTTATTCATATTTAAATGAAATCACATTTCCTTCCACATAATATGCTCGTTTTTATGTATCTACAAATAGTCCGGTAACTTTTTTAAATGCGGTCTCATTGATAGTTGCTACTACATTTACATAAACGTCCACTTCATTCAGTAGTAAGCGCTCCTTGTACCTTATCTAAGGCAGTGGCCACAATTAAGTCCACCTCGTATTTTCCCTTTTTGAATGTCAATTGGTAGTTTTTGTTGATATCTCGGATAGTGGGTTGAGTGGTATGAGGCAAATCAATGCAAATGTATTATTGGTATTGCAGTTCCTTTTGTGCAGAGAAAATAACAAGACCTATAAAAGGATTGATTGAAAGTTATGAACGTTTATAACAGTCTGACTTAACGATTAGATGCAGAAGTTGGAGCCTCTCCAGCGGGTTGTTTGATGGTTGAAATACTAACGGTAGGGATTTGCCAATTTTTTTGCCACAATGGCTGTCTGGGACTATAATTGTGTCTGGGAGATCTGTAGACGGCAAAACTTTTCCCATTTCATCTTATTTAAAATGTTTTTGGGAACATTAACGTTTTTTTTTAATTAAGTACCTACTTGTTTTTGTGTGGCTATAAGTAACTGTAGGTTTAATTTTTGTATTTATTACGGCCGGTTTCATTAATTATCTATCGATGGATTTGGCTATTAGTAGTCAAATATATCGATAAATAGATTATTGAGACCGGCCGTTAGAGTGTATTTACTTTTGATATTTTACATTGTCTAACAGAAATACTGCTATTATTTTAATACTGAGAAGCAGAAGTAATTTAAAATCATTTATTTATTAGTAACTTAAAATAACCTGTGGACCTTGGTGCACGGACAACTGAAACTATTTCACCATTCAAGCAGTACAAAATTCATAATTGTCTGTGTGTCTTCATCTCAAGACCACACGGCTTGTCTAGACAAACTCGACAATCGCAATTTATTTGCGACTGCGACCCCACAGCGGCGCAACTGCGTTCATATTGATCTTGATGATGCGCCGGCGCTCGCCACCGGCATAAAACATATAGGAACAGAAGGCCGGCTCCCAGGTCAATTACAAATGCACGCACACAGACACGCACGTACGGACTCGTAGTCTCGGTAGTCATGCGACCAAGATCTGTGTACGTTCGCGTTTATGTGTGTGGGCCTGTTTCGCTCGTTGTAGAAAGCCGGTATTCTATACCTATATTCTGTGCCACCGGTCAACAGATACGCAATGTGTTACAAGTTTAACTAGTTTAATGGGTAGGCGCTGTCAATGAATTAAGGAAATGATTGTGTGCGGACTTTGTTGGCGTTGTTTTGTATTACTGGTTTATTAATAACAGCTTTTGCCCGCCCGCTAGCATGTTATTAAAATTGACTATGTCGTCCTGTTGGCTTCAAGCTAATTTCATCAAACATACAAGGCATGTTCATAATTTATCCTTGAAAACTATAGAGTTTTAGGTAGAAAGATTTGCTTTTGTATTTAAAATATTATGAGTAGGTATGTATTGCTTCATTATGGAAAGTTTAAATTTACCAACGTAAATTCCTACGTATGTAGGTAAGTATTCTAGCGGTAATAAGATATTAATTTCAAATACTACACTAAACTTAATTAACATACAAATATTGCCATTTCCCAGAGCAAACAGACACAGAATGTAATTTTTGTCCATATATTTTATGGATTGTCGTTTTGCAAGTGTAATCGCGCACAATTCTACATTTAAAGGAATCTATACTAATATTATATAGCTGAAGAGTTTGTTTGTTTGAACGCGATTATCTCAGGAACTACTAGTCCGAATTGAAATATTATTTTACTGTTAGATAGCCAATTTATCGAAGAAGGCTATAAGCCTATATAACATCACGCTATGACTAACAGGAGCGAAGCAGCAATAAAAAATGTTGCAAAAACGGGAAAATTTAACGCAACGAAGTTGCGCGAGACAGCTAGTGTTAAATAAACCTTCAACTTTACCGTTGTTCTAATTCAGTAACAACTCCATTACTGAGTTCTCAATTGATTAATAGTAAACTACTTATGCGTAGCTAAAGTTAACTAGCTATCGCTAATGATAATAAGTGAGTATCTGAGTATGCAATCATATATTATATGAACGAGAGACCACCAAGAGTATCAGCACAAATTAGATAGGTAAAGATGGCCGGCTCCCTACAACGAGCGAAAAAAGGCTCACACACACATACGTACACAGATCTCGGTCGAATCGTCACCTGAGACTGCATAAGTGGAGAGCTCCGTACCTAAGTGTCTGTGTGGTTTTTATGTTAAGCTGTGAGCAGGCCTTTTGTACCTATGTATTTTGTGGTATCAGGTTAATTCAGGGTAAAAACATTAATAAGGCTAAGTATGGTGGAAGATGTGGTTCAATCAGCGCAGGCGCAATGGCGGGTAATGAGAAGATGAGTGCTTACGCCCATGCGAGGAATGAATACTTAAAATGAGGTCTGTGTATAGGTATTATGAGTTTATGACTGATATTTATTCTTGTCTAAATAATACTATCTAAGGTACATTTGTTGTTGCAACTTACGACTTGGGCAGCATAATAGGTAAGTAGTTTAATGATTTTGAGATTCTATATTTTTTGAATTTTTGAATCTGTGAGATTAAGGAATGTTACCACTGTCTGTGGTCAGATGGGAGACAGTTTGAATAATTTCACCTCGCCTCTCCTCTCGTGTCTCACCAACTAAACCACGTTAAGTCGTCGGTTCTGTGCCTAATCTCTTTCCGGTCGAATCTCCGTACCATCGGACTATAAGAGTAAGAGAATAAACTTGTGGATTGTGGACATTATATCTATTTTGCGTAGATAGCTATGACGAGATAGGCCACCACCCGGCGCCAATCTTATCGACTTGATAAAATATTGCTATATGACACAATATTTAATTACCAAAGAAAAATTAAAAATTTAAAAAATGTCGTAGAAAAATCCGCTAAAACAATGTCATGTTTTGTAATTATATTAATTTTAGATTCTAAATAACTTTTTGGTTATTTTAATGTTAGTTTTTGGATTGCTGTATGTGACAGCAAAAACCAAAATTGGGCCTACGAGAATATCAGCGTTGCAGTTTTCTGACTGGCAACAATAACTGACTTATCAAATCACATTTTATGTACTTGTTTTATGATTTTTTTTTTTTGTAAAGTACAATGTGCCAAAAAATATCTTTCTTTCTTTCTTTTATTTTGAAGTATGTAGGTATATAAAAAACACATCGATTGAACTGTCATCCGATATTTTACATATAAAGTAGCATTGTTATGTCGCACTAAGCATTTCTATATTCGGTATGCATATTTCCGAACAGATATGGAAATTTAATTGGTGTGCGCAAGCGCCGGTGCGTCCGACTGCTGACCAATTAAATGTATTGATAGCAATAACTCCTTATATGGCTTTTGTGTCATGAGATGACACACGTGACACCAATTATGGTGCAAATGTTGGTGATTCTGACACGTTAGTGGAGTCAAACTGTGTGGTGATTTATTACAATAATACTGCCTGTGTTAAATGTGATTAAACTGGGGGTGATTTTTTATTGTTATTAAACATGTGATTCAACTTAAATTAGATGTATATGGAAACTATTGCGTGAGATATTTAAATATTTCTAGGATTCGATCGATTGCACCGATCGTGGTCACGCGTCATATGATTCACGTGATTAATCTAATATTCATATAATTATATGTAATTAAACTCTGCGATAACACATAAAACTCGTGGCGAAATCTGTGTTGCAGCCCGACGCAGAAATTTGCGGAGTGCAACACTCTATTATTAGCTCATATATTTTAAGAATTAACCTTGTCTTTTCATAGACATCATGATCAGATCCTGATTTACTGGTAAACGGTCCTTTATTTTTTTATTAAAAAAAACGTCTATAAGTCCAAAATTGACAAAAATGTCACGTACATTAAAATACAGTGCACTTAAACTCTTCTTTTTTAAGTCCGTTAAAGTTTGTATGATTTCCTCATTTTTTTCGGTTGCTAGAATATATAAAAAGCGATTGGTTAATAACTGTTTGTTACAAGTGAATGTTCGTGTGTATCGCCACCACAACTCGCTGCATTGTCACGAAAATCGGTTAATTAGATTCAAAGCGCGTAGGAGTCAAAAGTTATATGTACATAATTTTATGGCATTTTCTTTGTAACTTTGACATTTTTAATGTCAAGCGTGAATTTATGACCATAATATGAGGTTACAAGTTTATAATTTTTAAACGGATTGAGGTTATAAGTAATGTGCAGTAGTTTTTAAACTATGTAGGCTAGCAACACGGTAGTTTTTTATTTATGTAAGACAACTTATTGACGTAGTGACCAGGACTGCGCCATAACCTCACAAAATTCACCACTACCACCACCACAAAGAGTTTTTCTCTCTTTTACGCTTTGCAGTCAATATTGCACGATGGCATGGTCCAGGTCTATAGGTACGTCAATGGGTCAACTCCAGCTAAGTTAAAGTGCTTGTGTTAGGAGCGGGTTTACAACGGTAGTATAATGGGTGGAATTCAAAACCGCAACATGCGAATCCGATGCCTTATTCTCTAAATAACCGCCATTATTTTCAAAAAGACAGATTTTTTAAGAACTACCAGTTAAGTTAAATTTAATAAACTTTTTAGTTGAGGGCTTAAAAATATATCTTTAATTTCCATAGATACGTAATAACAACCAAGTTTATTTGAACTAAGATTACAAACAACGTCGCTGTGTCAGACGGTGAATGGGAAGCCCATTCATCGGCGACTCGGACAGTTAAAGACGCCCATTCACCGGCCAACCATTCAGTCGACCCACGCGTGCCGTGTGTGACTTGTCTGACCTCGGGTGTAATACCATCTAAAAATACTTCTGCCTGTGCAGTTCCAAGATAAAGTTCAAGCAATTGATCATATGTGAGCTTTTCTCAGCTTCATTGATGACTCGTATTCGAACAATGTACCTACAAGTAGTTATTCAGTTACGTAGGTACAGCAGAATGCATGTCAAATATAAGTTTTCGTTAAGTATCATGTTGTCATTGTTAACAGTGAATTCTCTTCATTCTCTGTTCAATAAGAACCCTAATATTCTATATTTTTAGGTAGGAGACAATTTTTTCTACTTATTTTTATATAATATTATTTTTTTCGTATTTATCATGCTGCTAAAGTATAGAAAACATAAAATAGTGATAAAAAAATATAAGTTTACACATTTTTAAATAATTAGGCAAGAAAAAATTACTAAGTAATACTTCTACTAAACCTATTGTATATTTATAGAAATCTTGAAATTGCTAATATAATTTAGTATGTAAGTAAAAATAGTTACTTGAACGTTTCCGACTGTACAACTAATTGAGTGCTCAATTTAATTGTTTGGACGCTAAAAGTGCTAAAAACCAACAACGCAGTGCAACACTTTCAACATACACGGAACTACGAAAGCCCTTACTATACACGATTTCACATACTAAGTGTCAAAATAAGATACAAGTACCACCAAAAATATGAAAATAAATGCTGAGTCATAGAAAAAGCGGTCAAAACTCTCGACTATATAACACGATTGAACAATTTCCACTAAACTGGAACAATATGAGGTCATGGGAAAACTTGACGCGGAAACCGTTCGAACAATGACAGTAGAGTCGTTCACGAAAGAAGAAGATAGGGTTGCCATCTTGCCGTTAAAATGTAATAATTATAATTTTTTTTCGGGACTTTTTAAGGTGTTAGCTGGGTTCCATCATCAGCGAATCTAGGATTTTGGTTTGCCTTTAGCTCACTGAGGGTAATTGAAACATGATAAAGCCTTAAAAGCCTCAACACAGGGGAGGACTCTGATTCTTTTCGGGGGAAGCTTAGGTTCCTTAGAGTTAGGATCAGTTACTGGTATCCAATGACTGATCCTTTTTTTTCCTTTATGTTAAACACTTCATTGTCTGAGGTGTGACAGCTAAATGGTGCTACGGACTAACGATTGCAAACCAAAATTTGATTTATAATAATAATATCATGGGACAACTCACACAACGTCATCTGATCTCAAACTAAGCAGAGCTTGTACTATGGTAATGAGACAACTGATAAACATACTTTTATATTTCTAAATACATACATTTTATAGACAAATTACACCCAGACACAGAATAAACCATCGTGCTCATCACACAAAGTTTTATCCTGGGTGGGGTTCGAACCCACGAACAACGGCTTAGCAATCAGGGTCACTAACCACTAGACCAACAGGCCAGTCAAATTTGATTTAATACGCAAATTATATTTTTAAGTCTGAGAGTATTTTGTCTCCGTACTTTCTGGGCACGCACCGGACAGCTGTATCTTATTAAAGAAAATATTACTTTTGTATGTAATTTACAATAACAACGTTATTTAACTTATAACTATCGATCTGCGTCGCGTAAAACCTGCTCTGATATACCTTCGATTCAAATTAATCATTATATTTTATATATAAATATATTAATTGGCCGCTCGGAATGTCGTTCACTACCCAGTTACCTAAGTGACAACCCTGATCACAACCCGCGGAAACTCAATGCAATTACACCAGCAATTTCTATTATACATTACGATATAATTATATGCGATTTTGGCCGAGTTATCCCACTGTGAAATGCATTGAGCAAAGGAGATGGAAGATTAAGCGAAGATGGACCGTGTAATTATGGGGCTTAAGAACTGTGTGAAAAATCAATTACCTACTTGGCAACATGATACTTTAAACGCGAAAGTTTCTTAACGGTTTATGTGTAGTAGTGATCAGGTGGATCGATAGATGAATGAGGTTAAATAACATAATCGAAGTCGGGTCCAAAGATGGCTGACTATTTAGTTACCATCAAATTTCAAACCTTGTTGCCCCAAAATGAGGATTATTTTTATTTTAAATACTATGGATTTGGATCGTCATCTCAGATAAAAAATAATAATAATCTTTATTTCAAACATTGTCATTATACAAGAATTATAAAATATATGAGTGTAGTTGAGCTGTTTCAGCGTCAGTCAGCTAGCCGACAACATATCGAATGATCATCAGTTTTTTTTTTAATTTTAAATTATACATAATACAATAGTACGAACTTGAGTATACCTTATTTAATAATAACAAGAACGTTCTCGAGTGCGTGTCGAATTGTTTGTTGTTGTCGAAAATATGCAGCATCACCGTCGCCGAGACAGCCTTGCGACCAATCTCGAGGGTCAATCCTGGTTGATTGCTTGTATTAATCATAATATAGGAAGTTGAAGGAACGTGAGACATGAAGAGGGAGGTTAAAACGTTATCGGGCTTCCCATCAATCAGAATTTTGTAACAAAGATAAATTGCATATCCGTAGTGTTTTTGAATTGTAAATAGGATTAAAAAAAATCAAGTCCTGATTAAGGATTCTAGTTGCCCCAGTTTTAACTATGGAGAATAGCACTTTCCCCGGCTTTAGCAGGCAAGAGGCCGGGTTTACGTCTACGGCTGCTGGTCATCACTGAGAGGCATCAGAATATTATTAACTAGCTGTCCCGTGCAACTTCGCCTGCCCAAATGTTCCCAGTTTTTGCAACAATTTTCATTGCTGCTCCGCTCCTATTAGGCGTATCGTGATGTTATATAGCCTATAGCCTTCCTCGATAAATGAGCTATCCAACAGTAAAATACTTTTTCTATTTGGATCAGTAGTTCCTGAGATTACCGCGTTCAAACAAATAGACTCTTCAGTTTTATAATATTAGTATAGACTTATTAACAGGAAGTAGAGAAAACTAATTGCTTGCGAACTAATTCGCTAGTGAAAAATAAATTTACTAGTATCTACAATTCTACAGTATTGTTTCATGACAAAGCAATCAAAACGAATAAGTACTGGTACATTTCCAAAGGGGCAAACTCATCTTTAACACTGACCCGCGAAGTACGACGTGCTACAAGATTAATGAAACATTTTATGTATTGAATGAACAGTTTCCATTTAAATAAATGAATGAACAGACACGTATACGCCATAAACAATAATTTGTTGCTATAAATTCAGATGCGCAAGCGCAGACGACTGGGTTGGCGGTCATTTGCCTGTAATCTCAACACTGAACAAAAAATCTTCAAGATGAATTGTTTAAAAAATAGATAGATGGTAATTTAAAATTATGTAACTAATATTACTGTAGTATTTTACAAGTGAATAGCCTCCGATTTGCATGGGTTTTTCGGCACTTTCATTGACTAAACAACAAATTATTAAAACTATATAAAAATCCTTTGCGTCGATAAGACACAAAATAAGGAAATGAAAAGACAAATGTGTCTTTACCATTGACGTATAGACATGGACTGCGCTATAACCTCACAAAATTAACCACTCTCTAGAAATAGACAACGCTACTTTGTGGACAATACCTGTCAAAGAGACGAGGCCGCACGAGTTGTTTCTCATCACGCTTTGCAGTCAATATTTACTTTTTAATTGAAAGGGATGGCGCGGGCCAGGTCTATATGTCAAGGGACACAACACACAAAGTAAAGACATGGACAGACAATGTATCTTTATACTATGTAAATTATACACAGTGAAACCTCTTCTTCTTCTTATTTTAAAGCGAAAAACAATTCAGCCTATTTTTCAACTAATTTCAGTTGCCAGTGTCAATGACGTCTACAAGGTCTCAAGTTTATTAATTTTACAGTTAATTTAATATGACGTATTAACCGCTGAGATTTAAAAAAATGACAGATCGGTAAGCCGCCATTTTAGCAACTCCTAGGACTAGTTTATTAACCCTCCGTAGCAGATTCTCGAAAAAAATAGGTAGAAAAAAGTACTTTACCTAATCTACAATAGTTTTGTTAGACAAAGATGGTCGTTTACTGTCAGAAACCGGTGTAAGGTCAACTTGGCGTGTCTGCGGTGTCCGTTAGGCCCGGTTCCCACGCCCAAAGACAATGACTACACAAATAGGTCCAAGTGCGTCTTGTTAAGCTTCTGAGCCATGACAAATAAAATACATGAACTGAAACAACATTAGCCATTGATTTTTTGTAGAGTTTATTTGAATAATTATTAAATTTATTTGCATTAGGAGATATAATTATTCACTCGACTAAGCCAGAAGGAGGTACAAATGTGTTTCGAGCTTATGTTCGAGATTTATGTTATTTTTTGGCACGCTCTACAGCCCAAACGACTGGTTGATGGATTTAATATCTTATATCGGACTCGCAAGCGTGAGGTCGCGGGATCTATCGAACTAAACCCACTCCTAACACAAGCCATTGAGCTTAGCTAGAGGGATTATCAGAATTGCTAGTAATGTGGGACCCACAATTTTATATCGCTAGTTATCTTTAAGAAAAACGTTGTCGCAGTTGTGGGAATGACATTGGCTACAGTGGCGGAGGGTCCTTAGAACACCATTATTTTCGGTTTCCCTTTGAATTGTAGTTATATAATATTTTAGGTACCAAGAACCGTGTCCACCATGATAGATATATGGCGTCGGGTTACCTTAGATTTTTTTTAACCCTTCGTTACTGATAGGCTATATAATTTTTCAGAGAAAAAATGGTCAAGTGGTTCCAGTGACAAGTACCACCGTACCACTATAGTGGGACAAGTTGCTGAATGACAATTTATGTAGGTACATATATTTGGACAAAGGCGGTTTGTTGGTACTTATCATAATAAAGTATGGTTTATTTCACGCAACATAAATTTCAATATAATTACATTACTTACACCGCAGAAATGTTCTCCCATTATACAAAACATATTCGCATGTGCAATAAACGTCAAAATCCACATTTATCCATCGTAACTTCACAACACTTAGGATAATCAATTTATTGTTAACATAACTACGTAATGATGACAATATAGTTGCAAGTGTTGACATATCTTTATGTCGGCGGCGGCAGGGTTACTGGCGACAATGCACTACTTTACTAGGGTTGTTCAAATTACGATACTTTTCTTTATAGGGTATAACAAAAAGGTGTGGTCAAATTTCACCAGTGGATAGTGTATGTTGTCAGTATTATATATACCATGGTGCCATAACTGGTTGCATTACTATTACATAGTAACAGCTAAACTTTGTGTCAAAATTTAGTAGTGTAAGGCGTTTGGCATAAGAATTATATCTTCCCTGGTACGAAATTCGATTGAATTATAGGTATAGAACTTTTTAAGTCATACTTTTTTTAATTAATAACTTCTTAACTTATAAATAAACGTTTTTTTTTATTAAGGTACTCCGATTTTGATAAAATTATCTATGTGCGCACTCAGTATTATGGGCACATACCAACCCTTGAATATGACCACACCTTTCTTTTTACACCCTGTATAGATACCTAGCTTATTACGCTGAAATTAAGGGTAGTGCGCTTTTACGTCTTGTACCGTCACATTCTAAGACAAACTGATCGAAATTAGATGTAAATAAAATCAGGATTCAAACGCACAACGCAACTGTAAACATCGCCTCCGGGCGAAATCTGATATTATGGCAGAGCGCCTTTACTCATTTTATTTAACGTCTAAGATATTGTGGCAGATATATCGATGCGATATAAGAAAATTGACCTGATCTGATGATAACGCCGGGATATAGGGTCTAGACTGCATTTATCTTGACTTTGAATTGACTTGACTACCATGAGTTGTTTCCATTTCCATTATACATAACTAGCTGTCCAGCGCAACTTCGTCTACGTAAATTTTCCCCGTTTTTGCAACATTTCTCATTGCTGCTCCGCTCCTATTGGTCGTAGCGTGATGTTACATAGCCTTCCTCGAAGAGAAATGAGATATCCAACAGTGAAAGAATTGTTTTATTCGGTTCATGAGTTCCTGAGATTACCGCGTTCAAACAAACAAACAAACAAACTCTTCAGCTTTATAATATTAGTATAGTTAATAATGATCTGAAAATAAGGCCAAAAGATTGCCACTGGAATTCCCTCATAGAAAGTTCTGAGAATTTTTTAGTTTGATTAGTTTTGATCAGTGCCCTGGTTGTAAATGCTACACAGAGTTTAATGATAGAGCCGAAAAGTGGCCGTTAAAGAAATAACTTAACCTTTAGATACACATTAAAATTTTTGGCAAGAAGCAACCCTACAACATGTGTCTACAGTTGACAACAGTGGCGACAATAATTGCGTCGATACGTGAGGAATTATTTGTCTACTAGCTGTCCCGCGCAACTTCGTATGCGTAATTTTTCCCCGTTTTTGAAACATTTCTCGTCGCTTCTCCGCTCCTATTAGTCGTAGCGCGATGTTATATAGCCTATAGCCTTCCTCGATAAATGGGCTATCCAACAAAAAAAGAATTTTTCAAATCGGACCAGTAGTTCCTGAGATTAGCGCGTTTAAACAAACAAACTCTTTCGCTTTATAATATTAGTATAGATTTGCGTGCACAAATCATATATAATGGTATGTTGCTATTTGTTACCTGCTATATGTGATGCAACCTGCTATCTGCTATTTACGTGCCGACATGTTATTACAACATGTTATTATTATAATTAAATTTACATGTAAATTCGAACGATTTTGCTCGCTTTTGAAATATAAATATGTGTCATTTGACAGTTCCTATCAAATATATCTGTCAGGTGATTGGATTGTATTAATTAAGTATCTGTTTCTTTATAATTGAGTACCTGTATGACCGAGTATTTTTTTAAACGTTTTCTAAAAATGTAACCTAACGAAAAATTTCATGATAATCGTTGGGGCCGTTGCCCAGATTGAGATTTTCCACAGAAATTTAAAATTAAAATACTAAAATCGAAATATTAGACCTTGATTATATAATGTCTAGATAGATCGTTGAGATTGTCTAGATAGATTTGATTTGGTGTAAGTTTTGACGGGTAAACAGCTTCAATTTAAAAAGACGTTGGGTAAAATATTTTTTGACTGTTTTCAAGCAAGTAATTTGTAAGCAAGTAATTTCAACCTAAAGATTTGTAATATAATCGATATTTGATCATTCGTTAATTTGTAATCATTTATTGTGTGATTTACTTTTTATAATTTTATATTTTCGACTATTGTATAATAATTATTTTATATTATCTACTCGTCCCTGATGTTGATAAACGTCTATCTATTTTTATACCTGATATACAATATCCTTAACAAAATTTTCCCCCAAAACCAATTGTATGATTTGATTACAGTAGAGGAAATCGAGGGTGACCACAAAAGGGTCGCACCCTCTTATTGTTATTTGATATACTTAAGATCGTGTTAGAAGATTTTTGAGATTTATTTGATTGCAGTGCAATTTAACACTTTGTTGATTTTGCTCATCCATTTCTGGTTACAGTACTTTTTAAACAAGGTATCTACTGATTGTTCTGTCTATACCGCTCTTATCATATTTAAAAAGTAAATTTGTAATAAGGATTTTTTTTAAATCAATTCTATATCTTATAGTTATGAATATATGTCAGATTGCTCGGTGTCTCATTTTGTAACTGAAGGGTAAGAGAGCATATCAATAAAATCCTATTATTTAATAAGTTTCTTCCATGCAGGCTATTAACGGTCAATAATATCGCTAAAAAACTATAAAATTACGGTACCCGCCCCGTATTGATAGAAGAAATCTTCTCTTTTGCTACAACTGAAGCGTATAGTGCCTTTCACAGCAAAAACAATAAAATTACTGGAAAACATATCACGTATCAGTTTCTACGGTTGTACTGTCTAGACAATATTTTTTATGAAGCAATAGGTTTTTAATTAGTCTATGGCCGGTATTAATATTGCATGAGTGTGCAGGCGCCGGCGCACGAGAGCCGACGACGTCCTATCAACGCCGATGACGCCCGAACGTGTGGTACTCGTGATAAGATACCGCGGATGACAAACTCTTTGGAAAATTATAATAACGTGTTATGTATAATAATTATAATCGTATTAAAGTGTACTTCTACAATGAGTCATTTTACGTGTGTCGATTAAGTACCTTGTTTATTATTTATCTTAATTATGTAGGTTACTTATAGATAATGGGCCTTTCCCCTTTTTGTTTCGTTGTTAAGCATTTTTTCTCCCCTGGTTTTAAAATCTCTTTAATGGAAAAGATACCTACTACAAACTTGATTCACGGCTATCTTTTTCAGATAGAGATGTTACTTATTTCTAACTTTTTTTTTTCAAACGGACAGTGAGGATCTCGCAGGCAAACCTATACTAAAGCCGAACTAGATGTGAAATGTTTCATAACAAAGTTACTTAGCAACCATTCAACTTTAATACTTTTGTCAATGGTTAATAAATATCATATAAATATTTCGTTAATCCACCAAGACATTACTAACGGTAAAATTTTACTAAATTGAATTTTACACATTTAAAAGGAAAATGACTAAATAGTGGCGTATGCGCATAGCGGTCCATTGAATGCGGAAACAATAGTGTTTTATTGGTATGGTGTGAGCCTTCATTCTTGGGAAACGGCGCGGCAATAAAACTAGGAATTTCCTAATCATTCGTCCAGGGTCTGTTACTTTCGTTTGAAATTACAGTTGTGACTTGTAAAGTTGAAACAAGACGTTGAAAACGGATTGGGAAACTTGAAACGTCTCGAAAAGGTAACTGACTAAAGTCAAACTTCCGATCTAGGCTCAAGATGTTTTCTCCATGGTCAAAATGTAACAATCGCAAACAGGCACATTCGCTCAATGACACACAACAATCATTTCCATTTAGTATTGAATCCAGGCAGTTCGAGCCCGCCGAGGGTATTTTATTGCGTTATTTTTGGAATATTTCTAGACGTGTAATAAGCTAACGGATATTGCCTTTTGTATTATTCTAGAACGCACGCGCAGCGAATACATATTTCAATCATAACTCAAACAATGTGTTAATGAATCAATCACTTACTGTTATAAGCTTATAAGTTATAACCCATGTAAAGTTTCGGTTATCGTACATTGCTCCTTCTCTTACCAATTGCTTAAAATAGTAGTAAAGGAAAACGCAATGGAACGTGAATTGCAAATAGTGTCGTAAGGGAATACGTCATGTACATTTTGATGTAAAACCAATTCCTAGTATTCTGATGTTTGTACTATTATTGAAATTGAACAATTGGGTTATTGATTTGTATGTTAGTAGCTTTAAATATACGCGTTCCAAATGGACGACTAGAATTATTCATTGAATGTTCCTCATCATATATTCGCAAGTATATTTTGATGAATACTAATCGTATTAAGGTGAGGATATGAATGTTAACATCAAATACATTTCTACAGCTACCGGGATTACTGGAAAAGCACATTTCGGCAGTAATGTATTAAGAGTACATTACAAAGTCAATGGTGGAATTTAAAAATGTCCGTTCGTAGCACGTTTACGAAGGGAGCAATGTAAAATAAATTCTAAATCCTAATAAGAAACAAAATTTGAAACACTCAGAGATTGTAGCTTTGGGTCAGTTTATAAAAGTCCTGAAACTCATAAACGCCCAACCCTTGCACCTAGAGAATTTTGTGAGTTTAAAAGATAACAGGAAACTAGAGCTCTGAGGAGGTAAACAGGACAAACATCAAACTAAACGCAAGCGAAACAGCAACCGTCTTATCAGCCTACACACCAAACATCTAAACAACCCGAGTCAAAGCATGCCCTACAGCCCCATATCTTTGCAAAATGACTACAATCAAACCTTACAGCCTAAAGTACAGTTTCTCAAAAAACAGATTGCCATCAAACATTCGCTTCAACCATAACAAACGTTTCTGTGCTTTTTTGCGTCCGAGTGTTCCCTCGGTCGTGAACCCAGTACATTCATTAAACAACCGGTCAATGCACTCTCCGCGGAAACGATTTCAGTGTGAGAGTAAAAAAATAGTGTTGCGCGATGAAATTTCATACGCACAGTGATTTAAAACGTCTATTGAGCGTGTAACGTGAACGGTGCCTGTGAGCATATGGGGCGACGGTGCGTTTGTACAAACTGGTGCGTTTGTTTTTGTGGATTTGTAATGTTATCTGCTCGTTTGAAACGATGGATTGTTCTGAGGTCGTTGCTTGGGTCTGTGTAAAAAGCTACTGGTTTGTAAAGAGTAACCCACGAGTTTGTTTTCAAGTTGTTCTCATGTGCGAAGGAACTTGCTAATTTGTCCAAATATGAATTATTTCAAATATATGTTTTTATAAATTTTATCTCCAAGTCCGCAAGGTTTTCATTACGAAACTTAGTAAGAAGATTAAACTGATAACATTGACTTATTTTGCAGCCGATATACTTACGCGATACTACTTTATTTATAAATTGATGATAGTTATTTCAAGTTACGAGTAGGTACATCATCATCATAAAAGCTGTTGGTCTTGCCGGCTACAAACAACATAGAACAAGTGAGATCTAAATTAAAATAGATAAATATTTTTCATACAAAAACTAGGTAGGAACTCGATTGTAGAAAACTAGCCTGGCTTGTGTCGACGGCTTTTTGTAGCTGCATAGTCGGACCATTGCCATCCATCATAAGAGCATGCATATGGAGTTGAGTAATGTTTTCTATACTTGTTATAAATATATCAAAATACAGAATGTAACTTCATCAAGCAACGAACACACAGACACCATTTACGGACAAGAATACCACCATAAGCACACAAAACCACTTCAAACCACGATGTTTGGTGTGCCTAGTGCGAGTTTTATTTACGTTAACGCGATCGACACGTTTAAGACGTTTGGCGCTGTGATTAGCCCGCTCCAACCTCTTAACCAATCAGAGGGCCAACGCGATAAACGTTTCGATCGCGTTAACGTAAAATATATTCGCACTCACACGGCAGTGGTTCCGAGTTGTCTGTGCTGTGACCAATGTCTAAATGTGCGTGCGTCGAGCGCACATACAGACATTAACAGCATTCTATAAAGGCTACCTCCCGTAGTTTCAGTATTTCGAAGCAAATGTCTGCCTATCCTAAGGCCGCTATTTTCACTAGCGTTTTACAAGCATTGACGTTTGCGCAGTGACAACGCTGTGCAGATGCTCAACGTTACCGTCGCGTTTGCGCAGATGTCGCTTTGCAGACGCGGGAATAACGTCAACGCTCGTAAATAGGAACTAAAATTTGTACACACTATAATAACGTAGCATGATGACCTCATCAAGGGTCAACGTACAACTCGACTAAAAAGACACACTTATGGATCAGATCAGTTCAGAGAGAACAACATAAATAATTATTCTTAATTTAATGATTTATGTTTGTTTTTTAGTTCATTGGAATAAAATCATGACAAAGTAGTAATTCACTGCATAATATAAATTATTACATTGTAATAATTATATTTTAATTAAAGTATAAAGTAAAAGCGGTAACGTTCAAAGGGTGAGCGGTTATATCACGCACCACAAAGTTGCGCGGGCGCAAGTTCATTGCCGCTGAGCGTGCGCGTGCGATGTCGCGATAAACCCAATTTGGATGCGCTGTGACGAAAATCGTACGTGCTTGTGCATAACAACATAATTTGACGTGTTTAGAAAAAGTTTCGTGTTTAAAGGTTTACATATCAACCCATATGATGGCCCACTGCTGGGCACGGGTCTCCCCAGTAGAACCTACTAGTATGTACATCCTGGGGGTAATTGCCATAATCACCACGCTTGGCGAGCGGGTTGGTGATCGCAGTAAGGCTTTAAGTACGCAGAGGACGCTGCTGCCCGTCCTCCGTTGTGAAATCCCTTAGTCGCCTTGACGACACCCACGGGAAGAGTTGGGGTGGTACTATTCTTAAGCCGGCACCAAAGGTTTATGATGTTAAAAATATAGGCGAACTGTGCATCTAATATTGTTTTATTAACTGGTGTAAAAACGTAGTGTAAGACGCCCTCAGGCCAGGTGGAGTGATGATTTACGCAAAACGGCTGGCAGGAGCTGGATGCGAGAAGCCGAAGATAGAACAAAGTGGCGTGCAATTGGAGAGGCCTATGTCCAGCAATGGACTGCGATAGGCTGATAATGATGATGAAAAAATAAACATACTTAAGTGTAAAAGCAAATAATAATATTTTAACTTTTAAGTCTTAATATATTATGTCAGACTGGCTCGGTGGCGCTGTTGGAGTATGTACGACAGCTGTGCAAGAAATTGTGGGTTCTATTCCCAAACGGCACTTTTTGTGATTCACAAATTGTTGGTCCGTTTAAGATTTGTAAAGTTCGAACGGGGATCGAACTTCGATCCCCACCCAGGACACAGAATAAGTAATAGTACTACGTACAGAAGGTTCAGCCAGGATAAAACTTTGTGTGAAGAGCACGATGGTTTATTCTGTGATGGTTTAATCATTGACGTGGAGAACAGGACTGCGCCATAAGCTAACAAAATTGATCATCTCTAAAAAGAGACAACGCTACTTTGTGGATTATACCTATCAAAGGCCACACGAGTTTTTTCTCTCCTTCACGCTTTGCAGTCAATTTATACTTTTTAATTGAAAGGGATGGCGCGGTCCTGGTCTTTATGGCGAAATATAAAAGTATGTTTATCAGTTGTCTGATAACAATAGTACAGGTCTAGTTTGGGATTAGAAGGTTATTTATTATTATATTATTAGTTGTGAGTTGTCCCAAGATAGTCAAGATTTTTTAATGTTATTAATTGATTGAGTTCTTACTTTATGTCTTTCAGTCTGATATGTTTTATTTATAACATTGTATATATGTCACAGACTACAGGATGTAAATGTGAAACTGATTACACATAATAAATGTAAACATGTACATAAATACTAATTAACGGCGAACAACAAACAAAGTGAAACTTAATTATGACGATCCCTCATATTATAAACCGCAGGAAAGATACTATATATAGTGCACAGGGAAATCCGATTGGTATAAAATTCTTACTGATGCGTTTATTACAGGTAAATCAGCATAAATGAATACTATTTCACCTGATTTGAAAGAACAATACGATGTGTCATGGTAAAACGCGCTTTGTCTAATATAAACATGGGTTTGCATATAGTACCTACGCGACAGATCGATTTAGCAGCCAATTATCAAATTCGTTTCTGGCAAATAAAATTAAAAATTTTGGAAAATCCCCGACGGATGTAAAAAATAATCAAATAAAATGTTAAAACCCCTCAGACTAACAGGAGGTAAGTAACCGAAGAAATTCTGTTTTTTGTGGTGGCGGCCATCTTAGATTTAAAATTTGTCATAAAGAACTATACACTTATAGTATTCTACTAGTCAAGCCTTTTCATTTGATACCCATATTGAAGGTACTGTGAAAAAATACCTAATCCGCCATTTTTCCCATCATCATTTTCCCCCGTTTTTGCGACATTTTTCGTTGATGCTTAGCTCCTTATGGTTAGTAGCGTGATATTATGTAGTCTTCAGCCTTCCTTGATTAATGGGCTATCCAATACTAAAACATTTTTTAATTCGAAGTAATTCCTGAGCTTATCGCGCTCAAACAAAAAACAAACTCTTCAGCTTTAAATATTAGTATTGATTCCATAGTTTGTCGCTCGGTGCCCAAAATATAGGAAAAAAATATATACGGACTTTTTTGTGTAAAAAGTTAGTTTGATTTTTTAAAATCTTTTAACGTTAACTTATTGCTGAGCTTAGCTTACTATGTATTTAAAATAAAAATAACAAGGTTCAAACAAGTCTACAAATGCAACCAGTTAAAGTCCAGTCGTAATTGGCACTAAAAGCCACGCTTTTTTCGCAACTACCCACATCTTGGGCAAACATCTTCAGTCACGACTTGTAATTTGAATCTTAATCCAATCTTACTGGTGTTAGCCTTAGGGCAACAGCGCACGCGATACATTTGCGATGTGGGAATTTAAATTGAAAACTTTGACCAATTGGTCTTACCGTTAGATTAGCCGTGTTGACCATTCAGTTCTTGACAAATTACGACAAAAAGTAAAAATAAATGCCCCAAAAATGGTTTAAATTACGACAAGGTGGAATTAAACTTTGTCTTGGAAGGATTCATAAAAGGTACTGGTTTCAAAACTAGGCTGGAGCCTGTATTGTGGGCACAGTACTCAATTGTTTATTTGCTTTCCGCAATGTATATTTAGGTGGTAAAAAAATAAAAATTAAAGAACAATTGTGGAGCCTGCCGGGCACTGCAAAATTTTAACATACAATGTTTAAAATATATTATGTTCTAAATCTAATAAATAGTAGAGAGGTGAATTTAACACTTTTTTAAATTTAAAATTATGTATCTTTATTTTTTATTCGTGGTTGGAATTTGTAAAGTCTATTTTTATTTTATAATTTATCTTGTAAATGTTCAATAATAGAATAGTAGCTTTTATTATGTAGAACTGTACAGTACCTAACGTAAATTATGGTTCACAGAGGACTGTGGAAGACCTCCCCAAGTTCAAAAACCTCTGTGATCCATACCTATTGACTGCTTCTGGTCTCCAATGTCGGCCCAGTTAATCTCTAACTAATGAGCTTTGGCCATGATATACCATGCTAATTCGTGACAACACAACAACATATACCTAAATAGTTTCTTTTATACAACAGTCTACTAAAATATAGACCTGCAACTTTCCTGTTACTGCGATCATATTCAAAAAGCCCCCAAAATACAATATAAGTAATCTGCCCGGAATTGTGGGCAATTTAGGATATTCCCTAGATGGGCAAAAAAATATTGTCCTGGAATTCACGTAGACTATTTGGCGACATTTTTTGGCATAAATTCAAACAAATTGGTCATCTCTTGTGCCTCAACATCTCACTCTCACTCAAGCCGCAAAATCTTTGATAGGCCAAAAAGTACCTATCGCGTGTGTTACGGCCCTTAAACAACTTGATAGATGCAGTGAGCCAACTATTAAACGGTTTATATCCTTCACAATGGATACTGTATTTTACTACGCCGTTGTCTAAATCGTTTAGTTTGTAACAGTAGTTACGTCTCACTGTGCATAATGTTGCCATTTTAAAATCTGAAAAGTCCGGATTTTAAAAGTCCAGATGTTTTAGTCAAATATTTTGTACTCTTGTAGGTTATTATTATATACTAGCTGTCCCGCGCAACTTCGTATGCGTAAATTTTCCCCGTTTTTGCAACACTTCTCGTCGCTACTCCGCTCCTATTAGTCGTAGCGTGATGTTATATAGCCTATAGCCTTCCTCGATAAATGGACTATCCAACAAAAAAAGATTTTTTTAAATCGGACCAGTAGTTCCTGAGATTAGCGCGTTTAAACAAACAAACAAACAAACAAACTCTTCCGCTTTATAATATTAATATAGATGAATATTGTACAAAACATTGAATTTGAAGTTTGAAACATATTAAAACAAAAATAGTCTCTTTTATGTTAGTCTAATTGAAATACAGACAAGTCTGA
Source organism: Herminia tarsipennalis (assembly GCA_945859575.2). Taxonomy (NCBI): domain Eukaryota; kingdom Metazoa; phylum Arthropoda; class Insecta; order Lepidoptera; family Erebidae; genus Herminia; species Herminia tarsipennalis. The sequence goes on from OX243840.2 coordinate 18,995,231, forward strand.
ACTCTGGACGTTTCCGGGAGAATCACAGATGGATGGTAAACCTAACTGCACAGCTTTCTAAAAAACGCAGTAACTTTATCTAAGCGAAGTAAAATTACAGTTACAAATAGAATTGTTTAGCCATTACGGAGATTGAGTTTACGCCTTTATCTGCAGAAATCACTTTTCATGTCAAGTCCGACAACCATTGTTGCGTTACAAATTTATTCTAAACACGCGCTGACCCGCGCAACTTCGTATGCGTACATTTTTCCCGTTTTTGCAACATTTCTCGTCGCTGCTCCGCTCCTATTAGTCGTAGCGCGATGTTATATAGCCTATAGCCTTCCTCGATCAATGGGCTATCAAATCGGACCAGTAGTTCCTGAGATTAGCGCGTTTAAACAAACAAACAAACTCTTTCGCTTTATAATATTAGTATTGATTGTTTACGCGATTTAGCAGCGAAAACCAAACAGATAGTTGGATAGTCGGACAGAGTTACTTTCTCAATAAAATTGAAGATGATAACTCTTATAAGTAGGTAACCGCCAAGCCCTTTTAACGTCACAAAATACTCGTAGGTTACAAACGGGAATAGCCATTTTGTCGTCAATAATTTGTAAAGTCCGTTAAAATGTCATGGCCGTGTGGTACCGGCTTAAGAATAGTACCACCCCATTTCTTCCCGTGGGTGTCGTCAAGGCGACTAAGGGATTCCACACCGGAGGACGGGCAGCAGCGTCCTCTGCGTACTTAAAGCCTTACTGCGATCGCCAACCCGCTCGCCAAGCGTGGCGATTATGGCAATTACTCCCAGGATCTACATACTAGTAGGTTCTACTGGGGAGACCCGTGCCCAGCAGTGCGCCATCATATGGGTTGATATGTTAAAATGTCATAATAAATTGAGTAATATTATATTTTAATGGAAAATCATAAGCCTCCCACATAGCCTCATCTAATACAAAAGCAATATGTAGGCCACAGTGTCAAAGTAAGCCGACAAATACATGAATGGGTGAAACATGTTAATGAGCCAAGTTCGTAATATATGACCACTGTGACCGTTAGATTTAGGGATAAATAATGGTATATGGATTTGGATTTAATAATGAATCGGAATTTTCTCATTATTGTAACCAAGAGTGAGTAAAAAAGGAATTCTGTTTGATTTTAAAATTAAGGTTTTTAAAAAAAAATACTCATGGCCTCTATGGCCGTTAGATTCAAAGATATTAATTAAATAATAATTCAGAATTTTCTCATTACTTTAACTGATAAGGAGTGAAAAATAATTAAGTTTTATTTTTATTGAAAAAGTTATCAGAAAAAATATTTGTGTTTGAAAAATACACTACAACGTGTTATAAGATTCTACATGAAAACTAAAAAAAAAAAATAATAACCGAAAATATGTGCCCACCCTAATAAACTAAATCACGTCAATCATAAACTGATAGGTTACATCAATCGGTCAAATAAATATGTTCTTTTTCAGGGGATTTTTGTAACACATAGTACATTAGATACTTTACTTGACTTTGCTGCTTTTAAGTTTTAACTAACTTGATGTTAAATGCGTACCTGCAACAAAAGAAAATAAAAATAATTAAAAACACATTTTTTTAGTAATTAATTCAGTACAAGCAGTTAAAAAACTGACAAGAAAGTAATGTACAAATAAATATTAAACTTCGAAACGTAATTTAAGTTAACCGAGAGAAAGTTTTAATTAACTGGTAAGTTCGGTTAAATATTGGATTTCGGTTAACAAGAAAATAATATAGTAGGTATGTTGTTATCGATTGAATGCTTTAAATAAAGTGCCAAATAATACCGATAAAATCAGTTAAGATTAATTCAGAAAAATAAAATTGAATTTTTCATATTTTCAGTTACAAAATAACAGTAATAGTAACAAAATAAGTCACCAGCAACTCAAAACAAAATCGAATACAAAAAAACAAATTGAAGTAAAAAAAAAAACACTTTAAAAACAAAACCTCACCACTTTCATACGACCCCTACCATTGTGTTAATTATGGCGGGTAGACGGACAAAAAACTCACTCGACTTTTAAATTACAACAGCAGAAAACGATAAATAAAACAAATAAGACAATGGGTTCCCTCGGGCGTCGCTGCGTTACCGAAGGACTATTACCAATGGTAACATAATAAAAAGGTTCCCACCTACATGGTGTTCACAAAAAAGACGGGGGTTGTACGGGCGGCGCATGCGCATATATCAAACTGAAGACAGGTTTGAGTGATGTGCGGTGAGCGTAAAGGTTAAAATACTTTATAGAATTTGTTTCTATTCAGATACGTAACATGTTCATACAAGTTACATATCTGGATAGGAAGAAATTAAAAGTTAATGTCTGTCTTTATATCAAGAAAGAAGAAAGAAAGAAAAATCGTTTATTTGCCACAGATACAATAAGCTTCTAAAACAAATAAAATTACAACTGAGTATGTGCTTGCACGTCGTACCTGCGACAAACGAGGTGCGAAAACTCCTTTTTCTCAGAACATGTGGAAGTTTCAAATTTAAGTTAACACCAAACACTTATGAGACTCCCGGAGCTATTAAGCTATAATAAATATTATTGTCTACTATAAATATAAATATAACATAAAATTAGACAGCAAATACATAATAGTATCTATTAATAATATCTAAAGACTCACGGTCATCTGATCCCAAACTAGGCAGAGGCTGTACTATGCCAATTCGACAACCGATATATTTTAATAATTACAAATGTATATATGTAGTTAGTTCATAAAAAAAATATCTAATATAGGGATAAATAAACACTTCAAAATTATTATTCGAATTTCGAATAGGAGAAGAAAAAAAAGAGTAAATAAAATTTTATTATTTCATGTATCAAAAAACAGCTAATATTTATTACAAGCAGCGTCATCTATTCAAAAAGTACAATGGTTTTTTAAAACTATATACGAACTACTTCCCCAAGATCAAGCAGGGCAAAAGCACCTTTAAAGAAATCCTTTTGGTTCATTTCGCCCTAAACAAGACTTTAAATATTTTTGCAATAACGCTGTTTCTCAAGACTTGGGCGACAGAGCCGCGTGTGTCCTGTATCTCAATCCGCTGATACGAACAGAATGACACTCATCCCATCATTTGTCAACCGGTGACTTGCTTATGATAATATTTCGCCTCTTTGTGTCCTTAAGTTTAGGAGTTCAGGAAATGTTGGAACAAAACGACCGCTTATCTCAGTGATGGATGCTGTTGTAACTCTTGTTATCCAAAGACAAGGGAAAAATTGAACACTGAGATGTTTGTAATTTGTTTTAAAGAATAATGTGATAAAGCAGGAATGTCCTGTGCCGTTGTTTTTACTGTTCATTGTGTTTGGGAAGTATTATTTGTTCCTGGTGCCAGAGTTTGGATGGCTGTAGAGCGATACTAAAGGAAATGTTGAAAAGTTTTCGATTATATAATTTTAAACTTGGAGTGACAACTTAAACGCCTATCTTTGTACCTATCTATATCTATATGCAGGTGCTGGTGATCCAGAACTTTGTTCTGAGGAGGGGCAACATTTGATCCACCGGTCAAGTGTGAGTCGCTCTTGGGGGGGGGGGGCAAATTCCCCAAAAAAAGGTCATGCAGTCGAGTCTAGGGGGAAGGGGGGGGGGGTATCCGCGATTGCAACTATGCTCTAGCTTATGCCAAACAAATACACTTTTCTGGTGGTTGAATGAGCTTTCTCGAGTCATTCCTTCTTCTGTGTAGTACGTTACATCCTAACACCCTGCCCAGTTAACCCTACACCATTTTTGCTGTCTGATCAATCTTTCCACCACAGCATACTTTTACATTCCTACTCGTTAAACAAACAACTACATTCGCCATCGAACCAATTACAATTAGAGACAACACTGTTTCACAGTACCGACTTAATAATGGCAACACTGACTGCGAACCTCTCAGAATTCACTTAAAAGACTCGAGAATAAAACAAGAAAAAGTATGGTAACATTCTGATGCGTTTTAGCGCAAACATTACGAGTTAAACCGGCATTAAAGTGACATAAAGGCAATTAAACGTGCGCAGACGCAGCGAGATTCGGTTTACATTGTTGGAACAAGAGATCTTTACATGCAATGTGTGAGTTACATGTTTTTGAATACGTCTGACTATAATCTTGGATTATTTCCCGAGATAAAGTTAAATACATTGAAGCGAAGCGCCGGTTGCCAAGTAGTTATGGTATCGAATTCGTAATCGAGAGGTCGCAGGTTTGATTCACGAGAAATTTAGGATAGCTGGACGGGGTTGATTAGATTTCTTGTAACTTGTAATTTAAACCCATATTGCAAAAATTTGCAAAAAGAAAAATTACACCTACATATTTTAAACGTAACAACCGTTTAAAATAAAATTAGTAATAATTAATGTTAAAAAATAAGTTAATTAAAGAATTTAATTTTGTATAATAATAAGTTCATTAAATTAACCACTAATTGGTCAGGGTTGTCAAAACACATTATGTTTATTTATTTTTCAAGTATTTATTTCGTACCTCTTACCAGATTTAATAATAAAGTTCGTGTAATTAAAAAAAAGGTAAATGCTGAACAACATATTTGCAAAACGACACCCGTAGGCAATATGTCTAGTTAAGTGGTTATTATTTCAAAATTTTAATTTCATAGATTGAATTATAATGGCCTGAGTTTTTGGCCAAGGAAATTATCTTGTCAAAATGGAGTCTAGACGCTGTCCCGTCGGTCAGTTTTAACATGAAGAACAACAAATTATAACATGTAAAAAGTCTCATGCTGTCTCTTTTACTTTGAGGCACAGCGTAACTACAGAAATACATTTGAGAACTTTTTAAACTTAAATACTGTAAGTAAAAAAAGAGTTTATATGAAAATAGATTTCTTTAGATTCTTTGTCTGTCTGTTTTCAAACCTTAACTATCAACGCATTTTGAGGTTTTGTTGGATACGTCTTTCAAAACTATCTAGAAGCTGTGAATATCACTTTTCGATTTAGGGAAATGATAAATTGCTTTTTTTGTTAGCTGCCTGCCAGCTAAATGGTTACTTTTGAAAATGTGAAAAAATTCAGGGTAATAGTAAATTAAAAGGAAAACAATCACAGCTTAATAGGCTGTAAAAGTTTACAAGTAACAGCAGACCAAGTGAGAAGTAACAAAATTTTTGTACAAATTCCATTGAAAAATACTTATATAATGTTGTTAATACTATGAAACAAAAACAACAGAAAACTCATTTCTTTTACCGCATTATTGGGCTGGACAGCTACGGAACCATACATTGTGCATGGCCCGGCATGCACTTGCCCAGTTTTTTATGATTCCGTACGACACCTAACGCAGACAAAGCTCAGATCCAATGACAGTTCGTAGCAACGCTATAATTAAATGTAACTAATTATTTTGTCACAATGAAATTATAGCATTGATCATCTCAAAGCATTACATAAAGGAAACTAACCTCATCAACAAAAACATAGTTCATGATCTCCAAAATGAAACAAAAACAAAGTGACATAATATGTCATAGGATACACTGTATAATGTACAAACTAGATAGGTACAGATTCCGGCTCCATACAACGTGCGAAGACAGGCTCACACAGCTATAGCTCCCACGTACACAGATCTCGGTCGAATCGACAACCGAGACGTCGCACGTTGAGAACTCCGTACGTATGCGTCTATGTGCCTGTGGATTTTTGTTGAGCTGTTAGCCGTCCTTCAGTGCTTATATACTTTGTGCTAACTGTCTTTTAAGCATCACAACATCATGCGACTATAATGGGCTAGTGAAATTCGTAAATTTGAAGGTAGCGTGATCGAAGGCACTACATCTCGAATGTTGGTACACTTTTTATGCAATTTATGAGATGGATGGTAATTATATACAAAGAAAAATGGAATGGTCCAATTCACGGAAGAAATTTTCGGAACTTTATGTTACATGTGTTTGTTGTAACATTTGATTGAAATATAGAATGTTTTTTTTTATATCTTGGAACAATTCATACAACGCCATCTGATCCCAAACTAAGCCGAACCTGTACTATGGCAACCAGACAACTGGTTAATATAACTATATATTTCTAAATACATATACTTTATAGATAAATTACATCCCGACACAGAATAATCCATCGTGTTCATCACACAAAGTTTTATCCTGGGTGGGGATCGAACCCACGACCTTTGGTTTAGCAGTCAGGGTCACTAACCACTAGACTAACAGGACAGTCTGCGAATGTGACCACTTTATTTACTTTATTAAAGTTATGTAACACATAACTTAAAGCTTCAGGATAATTTGACCTTTTGTAATCGCGCCTCATCAAATCTGTAATATAACGTAGTAGGTACATTAGTTATTCAGTCAGGTCATTACTTCAATTGAGAGATAGCATTTTTAATAAGAATACTTACGTGCAATTTCACATCCCAGCATACATACAGTTTAACCTGCAAATTCCACGAATAACACCACGGATTGAAGACAAAATATTCAAAAAAAATAATATACGAGAGAAGAGTCTTCGCCGTGGTCATACAAAGAGTAGGATGGCCGACCAAGCCCGTCTTGGCAGGAATGTCGTACTTATAAATGTTCTCGTATGGGATTAAGTACCGCTAATGATGCCTTAATTAAGACATCTATCTGTATTGTACACTCTTGCAATATTATAAGGGACGCTTTTTCATTTAAACACAATTGAAATACACGATCTTGAATTTTAAATGGTCGAGTGACAGCCCTAGTAGAGTAAAAATTACGAACTTTATTACTTACCTGGAGAACTCTAGGTAAATAATGAAGCGTTAATAAGTAATTTTGAAGGACCATCTAGCCAGTTTTAATATTTCTTTAATTTATTTTGAATTTGTGCCAATATTTGGCAAACATTTTTCCTTTTAATTTGCGTCCTGTGTATGACAATAACCCTGTTCTTGATGACACTGTTAAATTTAAAATATTGGACCACCAAAATGTCAGGTATTTTCTCGTAAAAACTGAATCCAAATTTACATGAAAGTGGCAATACAGTAGAATAAAGTTTGGCTTCTAGTTCATTTTAATAGGTACAAAACCCCAACAGTACCTACAGAAGCCAAGCTTTACAAGTAGATGCTGGCTCACAGTAATAGAATATCAGACCAATTTCGGAACAAAGTGTTAGGAGTGGTGATCGGTGTAATACTAAATACTGATAAACTTACTCATAGAGTACGTTAATAGGGAGAAAAACCTTCGTGTCCTAAAAAGTCATACATTGGAATTATTAAAAAAAAAATTGGACGTAGGTACTGTTACTTACTACATAGTTTTTGGCATTAAAAACGCGGTGTTTTAACGCCAAAACTGGACCACTATAATCCTTCAAGAATGTTTGAGCGAAAGGAATGGCGTTCGTCTCGGTGTCGGAATATAAAAAGAATACACTGTCGTTACAACAATTTCAGTTCACGATATAATAAGTAACGTACGGACATTGATGCATCAGACAGTTAGCAGTCAGTTTAAAAGTTAACTGCCCGCAAATATAGGGTACAATGACCTCTCAAAAAGCTTGATATAAAGATCTAAAAGCCATCGCACACAAGCATATATTGGCATAACAGTTCACACCAAGATCGCTAAACGATTTCGCTATGTTACACGGACGATTACGCCTCATATACTCGCCCGAGGCACAGAATAAATACGTACATAAAGTCGGTTCACAGCTCAACATAAAATCCACGCACACAAATGCGACAATTACAACTTGCGCAGTCTCGGTGGTCGATGCGACCGCGTTTGACCGAGATCTGTGTTCGTGTGCATTCTATGTCTGCGTGAGCCTATTTTCGCTCGTTGTATAAAGCCGACCTGTGTACTCTATGCCCGAGGCCCATCCAACCATCCCACGGTTTTACATAACAGGACTTCAGCTCTTCTCGGCCAATTCCGTGATTTTCCGCAGCTATTGCTCAAATCAATCAGCGGAATACGACAATGACCAATTTGGCAGCGCAAACGCACGACTAAACGTTTTGGGGAGCAACGGCATTTGTGATTTATGATTTTTTACGCAGTTTGGTTTGAATTTAAAAATGGAACGTGAATTTATGGTGTGTGTTTGTGAATGCTGCGCAGGAGTGCTTGTTTCGCTATTTCAGTATACTAGTGATAGTGATGCTTGGTTTCTGCATAGATTTTTGATATAGATACTTATAGTATGTTTGACGATTATTGAAACTTTTCACAAATTTATCTTTAACAATAACTATATCTGAAATTAAATCGGGCTTCAACAGCACTATCAGAAAAATACGTAAATAAACGTTTTTTCCTATACTCTGCTGTATAGTACTTTTTTAAATAACTGTATTCACAATAAATATATTTCGGGACTTAATCGCTTGAATTATTTAAAGGTTATTTATAATTCACGCGATTAAGTCCCGAAATAGATATCTAACATGTATAAAAAACGCGAAAGTTTAAAAACAATAGCTGTATTCACATTCTTAATATCTATACTTCTATACTAATGAATAAAGAGGTTTGTGGCGCGGTGGGAGGTTGTAGGGGGTAATCTTTGGATTTACTGAACCAATTTTGAAGATTATTTTACTAATAGAAAGCTACGTTATTATTAGAGTGCCATAGCCCCAACGAAGTGGGCACGGGACAGCTTACATATTACAAGTAGTGCCTGCCAATGTAACAGGTGGGTTCATAACAAAAATTTACATAATCACCTTTCTCAAATACGACAATTATAAGAAAACTCAATCCAATATTTACAGTAGTCTATTTACTTTATAAAAACTTGTACAAATTGAAGACGGTTTAAGCATATATTTATTTTATTTAGCATTCACAATGTCGTTATTTGTAATCAATGTGATATTTTTTTATAAACAAAGTCATTACAGACGAAAGCAAAGGTTAAAGAAAGAGAAGTGGCAGTAGCAGAGTGGTTAAGGCATCGGATTCGCTAAAGAGAGGTCGCGGGTTCGAATCCCACACATTTTACTACAACATGAATGCTACTCGTAACACAAGCAGTTTAGCTTCGCTGGATGGGTTAAGAAGATAACCTACTAGTTTAATTAAAGTTGCATAAATTGTGTATATTATTTGGTCCCACGGTTCAAAAGTTAAGGGGGGGGGGGGCTTAATTTATGCAACTTTCAGATCGATTATTTCCTTAAAAATATTCACTTAATCAAAAAAGTTTATTAGGAACCTTATAATGTAAAACACCTGTCGAATGATGTGCCATACGTTGATGTTAGCCGAAAAAATAAATATCAGCTTCTGTTACATGTATGGAGTGCCCCCCCCCCCAATTTATTTTCATTATTTAGCCACTAGAAGACACCTTTTCACCAAATTTCATCAATATTCATTGAGTAGTCTCTGAGTAAAATGCCTGTGACAAACGGACGGACAGACAGACAGACAACAAATAGACAGACAGACGGACATGACGAAACTATAAGGGTTCCTTTTTTTGCCATTTTGTCTACGGAACCCTAAAAATTACACCTTTTAAAAATTCAATTATATAACATCTGTAATATTTTCCTCTGTCTACTTTAGACGAACGAGTTGTTAAAACAAAACGTCAAGTTACATAACGCGAGGCACTACACTAGCGCCCTCTAGCACTCGTAAGTACAAAAGGCATTGCACGCAGTTTCCGCACTCATTCACCGCTAGACAAAGCCGAAGGCTCTTCACTGTTCTTCAGAGGTGCCAGCCTGCCAATGCACGAGGGTATTACGAGAGGAGACAACGCCTCAACGAGAAAGCGACGTAAAATGTTAGCTTTAATTTTAAAAGATGAGTTTTCTTTCTATCTAGCTTTCCATTTTTGAATTCACCTATTGCTATTTCGAGGTAGGAGTAGTTAGGAGTAGGATTAGGTGAATTAAGCCTACGAAATGGTGCACTAAATCTCCCAGGTGAATTACCTGGGTGAATTAAGTGCACTAGACCCTAATTTACTGCTTCATTTTGCTCTTTGGAGTTTAAATTATGTTTTTTTTTAATATTAAATAATGCACATGTAAGACATATTTTACGCCTACCTCGCTTATTTTTTTTTATACCAAATCATACCTTAATTCATATTTGATTGATTGTGACTTGCTATCATTACTATACTATTTCATTCAAACGTTGCAATTAAGAAATCTTCGTAAAACGAAATTGTTAAATTGAAAATACACGAATATTTTTCACATTTCATTTTTTATTTAACTTAATGATTAACAATTTGTTTTTAAAGAAAAAGAAAATAAATAAACAGATTACAAATAAAAATCGAAGAAATAAAAGGTTAGCAGCGCACGCTACATATCATTGACGGCATTTTAATAGTTTTAAAAATAATTAGAATCTTGATTAAAACCGAAATATCAATCAATATCGACCATGAGACTGATATTATCATAAAGGTATGTTACATGTTGACATGCAACCATCAATATCACTTTATTGGCATGCAATGTCATTTCATAATATTAAAAAAATCGGAACAAAGTTATTGACGAAATTAATTGATTTTAAATTACTAAAAATCGACTAACATAAGATTTAGATATATCATAAGGGTTGCCACTATTCCTGCAATAAAGTCTGAAATTTCATTAATATTTTTTAGCGCCGAAAATAAGGAATTTTATAGAAGTGATTACAGTGAAAGCTGTCACTGACTGTCAATGTCAATTCAAATCAATGTCTTATAAAGAACGTTAAAACAAAATGTTCTGAACAAAATTTGTATGAAATATACAAACAATTATCACGTCATAATTAATGTCGCATTATTTACTTTTTGTACTTATAAACGTTAAATTGTGAACAAACGTTTTATTCAGAGCTCATTAAGACATATTATTGCCTGATTTGTGAAAATTATTTTTGTTCATTGTAGTCACTTAATAATTAAGTGTAATTATTATCCTACTATACTACGTAGTCATATAATCACCCAATAATCAAGCTACATTTTACAAAAGTATAACAAGTATAAACAAAACCAAAGAACAAAACAATATTCTACGAGTTTTGTGCAATGCGTGGGCAGCAATTGAACGCGCCACTCAACAATGACGTCACGACCACGCAACGAGCTGTCAAAAGTGACATGCAAATAAAACGGTGACAGTTGGAAAATTGCAATCCCGCTCGTGACTGACGGATAAACAGGCTGTATAGCTAGATGGGACCATAACTTGTGGAATTCGGTTTATGTCTCGTCCGCACTGTTCTATATACAAGTCGCGAACTTGAAGTTATGAAGTAAGGTGTTTATTTATACCTTAAACACTGCCACACCGTGAATCACTTTTTTTTTTTAAAGGCGACTCCCGCAGTCTTTTACAAGCCCTGTGTCTTTACAAACATACAAGTCACGGACACAAAGTACACCCAGACTCGGAACAACAATTTGTGGATCACACAAAGTGGTGTCCCGTTTGTGAATGGAACCCACGACCTCTTGCGTAGCAGTCGGACATACTCCCACCGCGCCACAGAGGCAGTCTACCTTACACAAAAACTAAATTAGTGAAATTGGCATAAAGTAATCTGTGTGTATTTATTATTTTTCAGATAAGAAAGACCATTAAAAGATTCAATGAGACATTGACATTTTTTTTAATACATTGAAATTCGTTTATGTGTTTAAACGTTTTCGAAATTAAAAGTTATTATTAAAAAAATGTTTCAGGAATCCGTTAACTTAATGTGGACGAAGCTTTATACACTTACTTTTATGTCATGAAATGTTAATGACATCTGGCTATTATGCATCTTGCTAGGGTAAGCAGTCGCCATGTTTTTTCATCTGCTGATTACGGTACTATTGAAGAAGGATTTTATAAAATTACTTGAGCTGAAACACTATAGAGTTATAGTTTTTTTTTAATAATAACTAGCAATTTGCAATTGTGGGTCCCACATTACTAGCAATCCTGATTGTGTAAGGAGTGGGTTCACGTCGGTAATATAATAGGTAGGATTCGAACCCGTGACCCGATTGCGAGTCCGATGCCTTAACCATTAGGCTACCGCAGCCTACAGTTTTTATACTACTTACAATGGAACAGAAGGTAGCGTTTTTTGAAAAACGGTTACCATTTATTTATTAATTTTATCTGGACATAAATAAAAATATTGCGTTATGTACCCATATCGAGGTTAGTGTCATAGAGGCGCCATAATTATTTTGTTTTTATAGTTTTATACCTTGAAAAACATAAATATTATTAATAAAATTCCAAAGTATCCATAACCCATCCCGACCTTAGTTATGGAAATATAACTGTTATAAAATGTAAATAACCAATCAATATACTAATTAACTATTCGAATAATCGACTAATCGGATAATCGGTTCTTGTTTGTATGCTTCATCAACGAAACAACGTATTTACCGAAGACATACACGCATACATTAAACATAAAATTCAATTACTGTGAATGGAACGCTAGCAAATTAATCGATATAATTTGTTAAAAAACAAAAAAAATAGAAGTATAGTTAGTTGATAAATACATCCACGATACTCGATATTAAAATCGGTTTTAAGTTGAGATAGTTAGTCGACTTTTATTAGGGTTGTCACATTATTTTGATTCTGTTTCAACATTCATATTATGTTTGTGACATATTGTCCATATTATGATTTTTGCCATATGTTTTTATGACCTTATTTATATTTCTATTAGCTTATAACTCGCGTGCCAAAGAGAATAGGAACTCGTTAAAAATTAAGTGTGATTATTATATTTTACCCCTTTAAAACTTTTTTGAATTACCTGCCAATTTAGTTCAGCAAATTTTCTGCTGTTAACAGTGTCAACCCTAATTTTAATCGAGAAATAATGATTGAAAAACGGGTTACTCATATTGGGGTTAGTAGATTGAAACTGCTAACTAGTTCGAGTCGACTAATAAAAATATTTACTCGGCACGGTTCCATCTTTACTCGGTTGTAAAGTTTATAATAACTACACTGATTATGCTAACTATCATAAAGCTACGACGACAGAGTCGGCATTATGAAGAAGAAAATATTGATTATATTGCCTTAGAAATATCGAGTAAAAATATCGATAATGTAGGTACTGTTCAGTTACTTTAATAATTACGCTCCGCACCGTATACTTTTCTCAACCATCTATACTCATAATATAATAATAATAAGAATATGTATTGTTTCTCTCATAAATGCGTGCGTGCGCGTGCGTGTGCGTGCGCGTGCGTGCGTGTGTGCGTGTGTGTGTGTGTGTGTGTGTGTGTGTGTGTGTGTGTGTGTGTGTGTGTGTGTGTGTGTGTGTGTGTGTGTGTCATCATTTTGACAGCTCTGCATTTAACGTGTGAAAATGGGAGAAAAATGCATGAAATACGTGCTAAGCCCCGTAAGACCGAGTCTTTGTGCAGTTTAAGTGTACAAGAAATACTTGACACTGGTAGTAATGGGCTGGAAAATCGACTAGATTGCTAATCGACCAATTTTAAATCGATAATTTCTTTGGCTACTTTATAACCATTTTCCTCAATATATCTGCACTCTGAACACATTGTATTCGAAAAATTAAGAAAAACGCAACAATTCGCTAATGCGTCCACTAAAAAAAGTTGATTATGCACTCAATTAGAAAGCATGAAAATTACTATGAATAAGTATGCGACATGTTTTCTGGGTTTTCAATTTTAGCAATTGTCACGAATGTTTCGACGATCGACGATCGGTGAGATTAGGCATTCGATCGAAATAAATATAGATATAATCGAACGATTGAAATAAATAATTTCGTACCTTTAAATATTATCAATAAAAAAATACAATAGTGGGAGTAAAAAAACGGCCAAGTTCGAGTCTGCATTTTAACATGCAGTTTGATAAGTTAAACAGCACTATAGCGACACTGCAGCGGGGAGACGCTGCGGCTAAACCTGAAAAATATTCTTCCCACTGTTTCTAAAGAACGAAAACGCACTACACTGCAGCGGAGCAGCGCGGCACAAAAAAAGAGGGAAGAATACGCCGCACAGCGTCTCTCCATTGCAGTGACGCTACAGTGTAGTTTAACCTTAAGATTTTATAAAACAGTAAAAAAACGGACTTAAAAATCTCAATTATTCAAGTTGCAATTGCTAGAGGAAAAAGACACAAAGGATACACAAAAATAAATGAAAGTATTACATACAAATAGTAGGTATTCTGATCTAGGCGTTATTAATATTGAAAAAGATTTCTCCGCCAATATTATAACAAACAATCAAATAAAGTCATTATGGCTTTACGTAACAATACATAACCCACTAGGATTGAATCGATAGCACGAAGGAGCATAAAGACGACGTTACACGGTTCAGTCTAGTTTTCAACTCGATCTCATAGTTATAAGACGTAGACATCGAGAGTACAAATTATTGTAAAAGTAAAAAATCTGTAACAATACTTTTAATACGTCTAAAATAGATAAAACATTTGACTATTTTGTAAATATCTTTTGTGGCGTTATGCGTATCAGCTCATAAATATGTATCACCAATTGGCAGAAATAAGTTGAAGAATTGATTCTATTGTCAGTAAAGAAGACCAGACATTGAATGAGGTATTCAACCTTATTGAATCGTGGGTCTTTAACACTCCCGATCGCTTTTCGTCGGTTTAATGTCACTGCCCGTACGAATGAAGTCATGCACCGCTGCTCAGGCGACAACAATTGTGTTGCGATGAAATATGAAAACAGATCTCATGTACAACCGATTTTAGGCAATAATCATTTGACTATGAGAATTGTGTGATTAGTGCTGTATTTTATGTGTGGGTAAAGGTTATTGCGATGCCTTCTAAACATAGGGTTCACGGTCACAAGTTACCTAAAAAATAACTAAAAAACATCTCCCACTAGTTCAAAATAGTTTAGTTATATGCTCTTTGTAAGGTGTCGCGAATTCTATACGACATGCTTTTTAAAATGATCACTGAATCGACACGTGAAAAGTCATTCGATATTCAAATTCTTTCTACTAGAAATTCGATGAAGTTTTAGTCGATTAAACCGTGTATATCAGCCTTTATGAAACACAGATGAAGCCTCCTTACATCATCATAACTATTAAGTGTAATGGCAACATTTTAAAAACATCTCCAAACAGATTACCAGTTGTATAACGTAAAAACAATTACTGTACAGATGTCAGAGGTTACCTCTATTTAAAATGCAAATCTAGACCTGCCATGGAGCTGTGTTACCGTTATTTGTACCGGTAGCAAGTCATAAAGAGGCTACCATAGCCAATAAAAAAAAGAACAAAAAAAAACAGTTTCGTTTGGCAAAAAATATTTATGCTAATGATCTATGAATGAGTTTATTCATTATCTAGAATTCTGGATTATAGATAAAACGGTTCGCATTGGTAATCTAATAATTTAAAATTAATACATGTTGTCTATCAGTTTTCACAGACAATCTAGTCATCTAGTGACAGATAGCAACATTTTTTTTTTGTGTTGTAAAAATGGCGGCAATCTGACATGTCGCTATTTTTACAGCTCCACGTTTAAAGTGTAAAACAGTGTAAAATAAACTTGAAATACGTGATAACTGGACCAGAACGAGACTTTGTGATTGAAAGAAGAAAACTAGAAAGAAATTATACTTGAAACTGGCGTATGCACATAATGTGCGAGCCATAATCTCTACCGATTAATATTGGAGGGAAGAGGAAAAAAAACATTTTTTTTAATAACGGTAAACAAATCCTGATAAAACTGAACTGTCATCAATGTCAATGCGTTCCAAAAATACATGTGAAAATATTGAGGCATAAAATTTACAAGAAAAATTTGCTACATTATAATTTTAACTAAACCATTATATTCTTAAGACTTAATTTATACATCAATCATAAGTTAAAATTGTGTGACTTCGAAATCAATCAACAAAGCCATAATACGTCAATTTTAGTTCAGATTGTTTCCGTTAGAAGCGCTGTACGAACTACAAAATGTAAACTTAAACGCTCATTGTACTTTTAACAGTAAAATATAAAATTAGAAGTACCCAAAGAACGGTATCGGTCGGTCAAACCTCGCGACGAACCGAGAAGCAATTTGCATCAGATTAACAGTTGACTTATGGCCAAATTACTGTGTTACCAGCCGAGTAATAATAACACAACCGGATTTATTGACGAGGACAATGTGAAAAAACCTTTATTGTAACGGTATTTTTGATGGAAATGATAAAATATGGCCGAAGTTTGAGTTTCTGTTTTGACACCCATTCATTTTGTAAATAATTCTTGAGAAAATTTGTTGGACCACACAATTGGAAGTTAAATGGTGGTTGAAGACGTAATATATGGTATAAAAGGTAACAATAATTTAGGGCGTAAATAGTCCGTTGTCAATTTAAATAACGAGTTGGCCAAAAAATACAGAGAGCGCACAGAAGATAACCTTCATACTTGACTCGAGACACACATAAACATCGTTCACGGAGTACGTCTCAGACCACTTTGTTTGGAAGGCGTTCCGAGATTCCGTGTCGGTGAGAGACATATATATTTTTTTTTTAATGAAAAAAAACGACTCCCACAGTAGGGTACAAGCCCTGTGTTGCCCCCGCAACATAGGGCTTGTACCCTTGGACCATACAAACATACAAGTCACGGACACAAAGAACACCCAGACTCGGAACAACAATTTGTGGATCACACAAAGTGGTGTCCCGTGTGGGAATTGAATCCACGATCTCTTGCGTAGCAGTCGGATACACTCCCACCACGCCACGGTATTTTGTACATTAGCTATATTTTTACGTAAGTTTAATTTAGTTGACAAAACTCTATCCAGATCTTCAGAGTCAACTTCCGAGATTACCGCGTTCAGGGAAACAAACTCTTGAACTTTAATATATTTTTATAGTTAAAAAATACTGCATTGATACCAGATAGGAAGTTTCAAAACTGCAAGTACGATTTACCAAATTTATTTAATAAAATTTTGATAAGTGAATGCACCGAAATACAAATAAAGCTGTCTACAAAACGTAAAACAACAAAACAATTTCAAAATATTATAACAAAAAAGGTGTTATTTAGAAACTACTCGGTCGTGACGATGATTAATAACCATTAATTAACCATAAGACTGCAGTAAACTGGATTGCCTTTCTTTTCGGATGAATGGGTGCGCGTGCGCATGTAGGTTAACGGCGCGAATGGGGACAAATCAACAGTTTTTTAAAGGGCAAAATTCAAATTTGATACTTTTTGTGAAAAACATAAACAAAAATACTGACGTTAGTTTAGTTAGTATGCGTATTAAATTACGAGCAAACATGTTAGTATTCTACTAGAACTGTGCATTTTTATATGGTGCGGATATGGAACAGTACACGAAGATTATACTAACTACTTAGCTGACCCGGGCAACTTCGTCTGAGTAAATTTTGCCCGTTTTTGCAACATTTCTCATCGCTGCTCCACTCCTATTAGTATCTAACAGTAAAATATTTTTTCAATTAGGATCAGTAGTTCCTGAGATTACCGCGTTCAAACAAACAAACAAACTCTTCAGCTTTATAATATTAGTATAGACTAGCGGACGCCTCGCGATTTGACGCGTAGTTCCCGTTCCCGCTATTTTTGGCTATTTTTTATCCCTGTATTCCCAATACAGGGATAAACAATAGCCTATGTCACCCGGGGTTAGTGTAGCTTCACAACAATGAAATAATTTTTCAAATCCGTCCAGTACTTTCGGAGCCTATTCAATACAAACAAACAATCAAATCTTTCCTCTTTATAATATTATTATAGAGTATAGATTAGTATAGATGTATCTACGAGAGTCTTTTAACTCTCTGAACTATCAGACCTACTGTGATGAAATTTGTTATGGAGGTAGCCTGAAGAAGGACAGCCTTCAAAACTGTTTATCGCTACTATTAACAACAGCGGTGTATTAAAAACAAAAGGGCATAACTCAACTTATGCCATTTTTTAACTGGGCCACTGGAATTATGACGAGAATGATCGAGGAGTGGCAGACTGCCCGTCGCTTTCTCCATGATTGGTCACCAATTACGTCCACGTCTGACAGTGCTGTGGATATATGGCCAGGAAATTCGGAAGACGGGTAATTAGTGTTGACCTAGAAGAGTTTTAAGACTTCGATATTATTGGATTAATTATTGGTTTTCCCTTTGTTTAAGAATAACGATAGTTTTGTGGCTGTAAAAGCCAAATTGTTCTACTGTATGACCCAAAAGTTAAGGGGCGTTCATAAATTGCGTAAGGTGATTTTGGTGGATTATTAACCCCCTTACTAAACTCACGGGAGCAATTAATGTGTCAAAATCGGTGAAAAACTATGAAAAAAACTTTTTTATCCTAAATGAAATCTAGATTTTGGTATCTTGGAAAAAAAAAATCGTGAGATTTGCCAAGACCCACTCCCCTCCCCCACGTGACATTTGATGCGATTCGGCTCAACCCACGTAATTAAGTACGCCTCTTAGTGTGCATCATAATCAGCCCCATAATATTTCCAGTACTGGGGCAGACCTCTCTAATAAAGGAATCTCTCAATTCAGGACACAAGCCTGGGCGCAATTGGCATTACACATTTATTTTTTCTAGCTTACACGCGTTTTTGGCAACATTTTTCATTACTGCTCCGCTCCTATTGGTCGTAGAGTGATGTTATACAGCCTATAACCTTCCTCGATAGATGGGCTATCAAACAGTCAAAGATTTTTTCAATTCGGTCCATAGTTCCTGAGGACATCGCGTTCAAACAAACAAAGTATTCAGCTTTATAATATTAGTATAGATTAACAATCCCGCTTTAAGGAAGATTCAGAGTATCACGAGGGACTTACATAAGCATACGATATTGGTTTAATCCACAGTGATTCACTGAACAAATCCATTAATCGATACAAACACAAAGTATCTACACCAAGAGTCAGAACTTGGAATGGAACATACACCAAAATTCGGAACGAATCATGGATATCACTGTGCACTGTGTGATAATCGACTCCTCAACCTCTTGCACGGCACTACGTACGCACTCCTACTGCGTCATCGAAGGAAATAAAAACCTATCAAAAAGGAAGAAAATTCAATCGGAAATCGGAACCAATTTCCACAGGAATTAATATAGGGACAAAATAACATTGAAAGTTTATTAGAAGGATTACTTTCAATAAAACGAACTTATGGCCATCTTTCAAAAACCGGTAATTACAAAGCCCATCTTCAAGCATTGTATTTTACAATAGGTGCATCAGCAGTTATACTAGCCGCATTAGTAGCTATTGTTCGTAGCATTAGCCGCCATTGTTTCATGCCCAGGCGCGCATCAACTAGGAAGGAGTGAGACAGGTGCCCGGAGATCGGGTCAAGGATGATCAAAATCTGGCGTCATTGTTTGTAATATATCGTAGGTTATCAGATTGTATCGATTTTTTATTGTATCGGAATATAATTGAGCTAAAAGTGTGTATCAGGCGAATCGATTTTTATTGTATCGAGCGGTAATCGAGTCAAAAGGTTACGTCTAACTCTTTTTATTAAAACATTTTTTTACTAAGGTCTATGTTGTTATTTAAAACTATTGCAATCTCAAAGTTCACAAAATTGTAAAAGCAAATATGGACTAAAAAAAGCTACCTAAAACAAAAAGAACAAAGTAATCTATACTAATATTATAAAGCGGAAGAGTTTGTTTGTTTGATTGTTTGTTTGTTTGTTTAAACGCGCTAATCTCAGGATCTACTGGTCCGATTTGAAAAATTCTTTTTTTGTTGGATAGCCCATTTATCGAGGAAGGCTATAGGCTATATAACATCGCGCTACGACTAATAGGAGCGGAGAAGCGACGAGAAATGTTTCAAAAACGGGGAGAAATTACGCATACGAAGTTGCGCGGGACAGCTAGTCTTCTATAAGTTGATAAATACTGACAAATAAAGAATTTTGTTAATAATCGATAATGGATGATTTTTAATTAATTCGAGATTGATCGCGACTCAGTCAATTTCAGATCTTGTCCTTTTGCGACACCTGGCAACATTGACCACTCTCTAGAAAGAGACAACGCTACTTTGTGGACAATACCTGTCAAAGAGACAGGGCCGCACGAGTTTTTCTCTCTTTCACGTTTTGCAGTCAATATTTACTTTTTAATTGAAAGGCATGGCGCGGTCCGGGTCTATACGTCAATAAACGTTTCTGACAATTCGCTGATCTGTCATTTTGCGTTTCTGACTATCACGCCTAAACCCGATAGACTAGGCAAGCAAACAAAACACTAGTAAAGGACACTGGCATGTGCCACTTCCTTATAAATATGACATTTATACATATTATACACACTATCACACATATTTACAGAGTATATCAGTGGAATATGGGTATATCTAGAGGAAGGCAAATTTTATGCAATGAAATTATAATGTTGATTTTTATATCGCTTCGACCTGTTTTTGCACACAATCGCGAAAGCAACTCAAGCAATTTTAATTTTATTTTCATTAGCATTTAATGTGTTAGTAATAAATCGGAACAGCAAATCTATAGATAGGTCTTGACCTGTATTGTATGGAACTGACACGAAAGAGGTCATAACTGATTTGTTATACTGCAATCATGTTGTTATAAAACGATTGTTTTCAGACAAGACTGACTAATGATCGGAATGATCGATCATCGATCACTAATCTATAAGCTTTTTATGAACCAAGGCTAAAACTATAACTTCCTAAATTAGAATCAAATAAAACCTCACGTTACCAAACTCGTTTATTTTGATATTAAAATTAATAAAAAAACATTTATGAATTTAAAAATGGAATATTTTATAATGACATGACATTTTCGGTGATCAAATTCATTCATTTTTTTTTCAATTCTTGGAAAAGGAGTGTGGAGATAAATGGAACACAATAATTTGGTATTATAATGTCAGATCGAATTGAGAGGGATTTGACGCGGCAGGGGCCTTTGTAAGCTAACAAGGGTACGTAAAATAGATAAATTTATTGACACTACCTTAGTCCGACAGGTGTCGTGTGTGGCTCAATAAAGTTCCTTACCTGTGGAAAAAAAGAAAACATATTTTACGATCAATTACTCAAGGACAAATTGTCGTACCAGATATATACAAATGTAAACCGGTTATGGTCAATTTATTTATAGTGTCCGTTAACATATGGGGTTGAATAAACAAGTTTTAAAAGAACAATATTAAGTATACAAACATAACGAAGGTGCGTCAAAATGTTCGGGTTTATGTTCCGAGTAAGGGCGTTGATACACGATGACTTTTTGTAGCGATATACTAGCAATAAAAACGCAAATTAACTGTGATACCATCGCGAATGTATCGTCGACAAACAATATCAATTCTCTCTAGCGATACGCTATGAAATGATACAGACAGCAATCAGCATTGACATTCAACAATGATATTAATTTCATAATTGTCAGTAGCCTCCACCTGTGTAAATTAAATCGACTTCGTTTGAGTTTATTGAGCAGATATAAGAAGTGTTATAATATAACTCAGCAACAGAGCAGCTGTATCTCTATTACGCTTCAGCCACACGTATCGCAATCGCTGTTCGGGTTGCATCGCTTCAAAAAGTAGTGTGTTATCACCCTTAAGACCACACAAGGGAAACACAGATAGGATATATGTAAACAGGTGAGGACAGGACGCAATGAACTTCCACCAAAGATACGTGTGGTCCAGTGGAATGAAATCCTGGTTGGTGTGGTGTGTTTAGATAAAAACCAACAAAGTGTAACCGCGACAGCACGCATGCGTCGTAAAGTGGACGTCTACGGCCGACGCCCGCGCCGGCCGCCGACCGCCCGCCATATGGCGGAAGTGGTTCGCATTCTTAAACGTTGTTAGTACTGTTGTACACTGTTACCTATTAAACGGTGACGCTAATGATAAAAACGACGTAAACATTAAAAAAAAGAATAATTACTTACTGTGTTCTCAAGACGGTTATTTTTGTTAAAAACTCCTATTATGTACTTGATTGACGTATGTAGGTGCTCAAAGAAATATAACAGCAGTTTTTAACCCAAGTCGCCATCGAAAATTCTAACAATATTAAACTTAAGATGTGCTTAAAGGTATTTCTATCACCACGGTTTCCCTTAAAGTGACTGTTGTTGCTCAATTTCAGTGAAGAAACGTTATGACCTACCGCTTTAAATTACCATTTAAACGATGTCATTCACACAATTTCGTACAATTGTGCTTGTATTTATAAATATTTCGAAACAAATCTATTTATAACAATATATTTCTTTATTCAGTAGCTTGTCATGTCGAATCTTTTACAATAGACCGGCGAAAAAGTTCAAGGTTCCTTTATTACACTCTAGAGGGCATTGTCAAAATGGATTTGAAGCAATAACGTCCGCGTTCCGGTGCCGTAGCGAATCGTGGCGGAGTAGCATACGTCAGTAATCACCGGTCCATTAAACGCCCATGCTGAAATTAGATACCACACACAATGGGAATAATTACACGGCGCTAAATACGCGGAAGGCCTTCGGAACTTGCGAGATTACATGGTGCTCCAAAACGTTGGATATCGACACGACGTGGTGCGGTTAGCAACCAACCCTTCCGTCATGGAAACAGGCAAAGCATACGTGAAACAACAGCAGATTGTAGATGAGAAACCTTGAATTTAGAAGAGACATCTTAAAAGATCCGCTAGGGATAAAAAGTGTTCGAAGACAAACATGTTTTGATGTAACGATGATATTCAGAATCGTATTATTTAGGTACAACAGTTTAATGAAAACTGTTGTACCTAAAGAGAAGATAATTTTTTTTTTTTTAGGTAAAGATAACTAGCTATATGGGATTGTTGTCCCGCATTACTAGCAATCCCGTTAACCCCTCCAGCTAAGCTCAATGACAGTTTATAATTTTGCTTAAAAAAAATAACAATCTTTATTATTTCTTGGTTACAATTTAGTAGATTTTTAGAAATACGCGGCAAGATCACAAACGGAAACAAGTTTAGAATAAAAGGGCACGCATGAAGTATTGCGAGTTATGTCGCTTTATGAATGTGTTTTACCGCTAAATTCAACGAACCTAACATGCGTTTTGGTTAAGAAGCCGCCGAGCGTTACTAATGTAATTCGCGAAGGGAACACTTGAAAACGTCGGACAAGGCCAACGGTTATAGCCGGCTTGAAGTTTTTTATCATCTTATGTAAGTACCTAACATAAACAACCCGTAGTTGTAAAATATTGCCCGGTTGCCTGGAACTTGTCCTGCGAAGATGTACCACAGCTCAAAAGGTAATGCGTGTAGGAGCGGTTCAAACATCTTAAGGGTAGTTTACGCGAAACAGGGTTCGGCTCTCTCAAATAATTATATAGAAAACCTAAATATTAGGACACGAAAAAAATTGTGTCACTAGTCAAAGAGTTTTTCTAGTAGATGAAATAAAGAAATTTAAGCATTTGTAAAGAAATTTAAGATTTTGTGTGTGTGATCCCGCAAATAAATCTTGAAGTTCGGAAAAATGCAAAAACGAGCATTTTCGTATTGTCATAGTCATGGCGTTCGTAATCTAACTTAATATGTACGAACGAATATTCTACTTTATTTTGACCTGCGCTCCTGCGCACTGTGAAGTAATGGTTGTGTGCGGAGGAGCGAGGCCGGCGATCGTGTCGTTGTGTACGTAGCGCTAAATAAATAATTCCCTCAGTGTAATGCCCCCTTAATACCCAATTATTGTTTTTAAACTATCGCGATTTTTATACATATTAGATATATTTCGGGACTGAATTTTGACACCGGGCCTCAGTATAAAGACGTTGTAAGTGTAGTGTGTAGAAGTAACGAAAGTACTATCAAAATTATCAAGAGGCGAGGGTAGTTGGAAAATCCGGCGCCTCACGGAGACATCGCTCATCAGTCGACCCGTGACCACGATCGGTGCAATTCGATCGAAACGTCGGGTAAATAAAAGGCCGTACCTTTAAATAATTCACGCGATTTAGTCCCGAAATGTATCTAATATCTTAATACCCAGTCTTCAGTTAGTTCAGTTATAAACACTGTTTCATTGTTTGTCAGTGAATTTATGGCTCCAGAATCACAATAATAGTTTGATAAATGAAGTGAAAGTGGAAGACGTGTAAGGTTTAAAATAATAGGAAGTATTGTGTTTTTGTAAAAGCAAAATTCTGAATCAAAATAAATCATTCATTACATGAAAACAGTTCGACCGGTTTAGCTGTTTTGGTCATTTTAACAATTTTGCCCTGCAAGACGCCTATTGGGATAGTATTTTTGTATGAAAAACATAGTTTGCCATGCACTAATGCAAAACTAAGGCAGGTCTTAAGTAATTAATCATTTTAAAATTATTAACAAGTCTTATCCACATTCATTACATTAGGTATAATCTACATAATTATATTATAATGCTTAATCGAAATAAAAACACGACTAAGGTCACTGAATACATTAAGCGAAATTAATGCATTAACGTGCATTTTAAACGTAGCAATAAAGACTACAGAGTATAAACAGCATTACCTTATTACAATAACTCTTTTTATATTGGTACTTAAATACATTGTAAGTAGTACCAGTTTAACTTGATACATAGTAAGAGTAACCAAAGTTTATAAAAATGCCTCGACTCCGAAAGAGGTGGCCAAGTTTCTGGGTTCAACTCGCACACGGAACATCACTTTGTGTGATCTATAAATTGTTGTTCCGAGTCTGGTTATCCGTGACTAGCTGTCCCGCGCAACCCGCGTAAATTTTCCAAGTTTTCAACATTTCTCATTGCTGCTCCGCTCATATTGGTCGTAGCGTGATGTTATATAGCCTTTCTCGATAAATGGGCTATCCAACAGTGAAAGATTTTTTTAATTCGGATCAGTAGTTCCTGAGATTACCGCGTTCAAATAAACAAACAAACTCTTAAGCTTTATAATATTAGTATATAGGTAGATAGCGTATGTTCGTCCCCCGCAACAAAAGACCTGTCAACTAGTAAGTAGTGATAACGTAAAGATAGTATTTACAAATAATTATTTCATTCTTTCTTCTATACCTTAAAACGATAAATACCGCAAAACAAATCCGTTTAAATCGTGCTAGTTACATTATAAAAAGCAATAACATTAAATGCGCTGGATATGTACATGCGTACACGCAGACTATATGTCAACCTGCCTTTGTTATAAGCGCAATAAATGTCACAGTAAATGTCCCAGATGTATGACTACAATATCATCGCAGATACATGTTTAATTATATTTCTTATGATTATGACTCCTCGGTAGAGACACCATTTGACACGAATACGACAAAGATAATATTAAATTATGAATACTGGATTATTATTACCACATATATATTATTTAGATCTTTTTTAACATTTCTTAATAAGGATATGTTCCGCTATACACTGCGAGCACTTTTCAGTTTTTTACTGGGAAGAAATTCGTTCCGTTATGACTGACAGTATTCTGCTGCAGATTCTTGGGAAATATGTGACGTCATAAATCGTCGCCATTTTTGTACTGCGACCACTGGAGTTTTCGAGGTACCTAAGTTGCTCTCAGTACTATGATGACGTGATCAACAGCGAGCAGAAATTTAACAGGAGGTTTTGCCGCTGGGTGGGTCGCCGAAGATATTGCAAGTTCCGGCGGCCTATCCGTGTAGGCGGCGAGTAGGTACACGGCCGAGGGGCAGGTCCCACACTATCTCCAGCGTCTGCCCCGGGTGCTTGAGGTGTGCGTTGGCATTTTTTACGGCCATTAAAAAAAAAAAGGAACTCACGTTGGTAGTATAATAGGTGTAATTGGAATTGCGACTTCTCTATTGAGAATTCAATGCTTTACCAACTACTTAGGGCATACTGAAAGTTTCTGGATTCTGATAAATAAGACTACTATAAGACTTACGATACATTTATTGTTTTTCAAAGTATATTCCCTCGTAATTAATACATTTTTGCATTCGCAAACAATGTTTGCAATTAGTGGCGTCTAAAAAATCCTAATCCTAAATTTGACACGAATCGAGTGGAATGTTGTATGATTCAGGCGTCGTGGCCACCCTAGTCATACATATTTCTCGTTGTTTGTATGTAATAACAAGCTAGATATTACTATTATAAATATAATTCATAAGTGTTAGTAGCGTGTTGGTATTTTTATATACGAAGGCGCGGAATTATGTGCGCTGTTTTAATAGCAATTGAAATAATAATTACTTGCATTTCTCATCACAATACGCTATATGACTGTCAAGGCTAATCAGAAACGCAAAAAAACAGCTCAGTATAAAGTACGAAATACAAATTTATGACGCCATAACTGCGGATCGTCAAATCATTTACTTTTAGTATTTGTTGTGATGACTATATAGTCTTAAACAAGTTAATTTGTGGGCAAACCATTTTTTTCAGACCATTTTAAGACGTACCTAGGTACCGTAGGACGTCCTAGAATTTATTTTCATTGTTGTCATATTTTGTATAACTCTTTTGTCTTATAAATTGAAACCGGGGTGCACGAAAAAGTGTCACGTAGCAACCGTCACATTATTGACATGACATACAATTGGAACTCACATTATTGATTGGTTGCTAAGCAACGCGAATTGTGACATGTCATCAATGTTTTATTATAACGTTAGGACTTAAAATTATCGTCCGTAAACCGACTTTACGGACAACCATTTTTGTTTTTCTAAATAAACGTGACCTAACTGTCGAATCAAACTAATGGTAAAAAAAACCGTAAAGTTAGCTATTATTTGAGTTTTCGGAAATGCACCCTAGGAATATTTTCCAATGTTGTTATTACAGCGAAACTATGAGATTCTAAACACCTTATATTTCCCACAACAATAGTAAATCACAACAAAGCTAAAACACGAGTAAGAGCAATAGATCTGTATCGCAAATCTTAATATAAAGGGAGCGGCGACCGAAGGCCGCGAACCAGTCACGTTTAGAAAGACTAAGATATCATACCAGGTAGGGGACCAGCACCCAAGGTTGGCTTTGGTCGTGACTTGCGCCAAAGGCCAAAGGTTGGGCGAAAACCGAACGAGTTCTGACAACTTGACGTATGTCATAGACAAAGAAGGAATTGTAGAGTATCGTGCAATCGAATTTTGAAATGTCTTGTTTCGAAATTTTGGGCTATTATATTAAATGGAGACAACTGATATTTGCAAATAATAATGTCGACGTGCACGAGGTTTTGATTGAGTCATCATAGCTACGATCTTGGATAATGATAAGACAACTTAGTAATGGTGTAATGCACTAATCCTTCTCCAAAATCTGCACAGAAGCGGCGGTAGCCTAATGGCTAAGGCCTCGGTCTCACAATCGTGAGGTCGCGAGCTCGAATCCTAACCATTATACTACCGACGTGAACCCACTCCAATACAAGACTTTGAGCTTAGCTGGAGGGGTTCACTAGATTGTCAGTAATGCGGGACTTAATCCCACATTGCTAGTTATCTTTTTAAAAAAGTGCTGAAAAAGTTAAACAGTACAAATGCTGGAAAGATCATATAAAGTATATACTAATACATTGAATCTAATACATGAACTTCAAAAGGGCTGAACTCGCTCAAAAACCCCGATAGTAGTAGAAAAATAAAATTTCTAAGTTAGTGTAAAAAAATAATGCAGTTTGTTTCAAAAACTGCGAGACTCTGTTCCTGGATTATTTATAACTAGCTGACCCGCGCAACTGTCTGCGTAAATTTTCCCCGTTTTTGCAACATTTTTCATTGCTGTTCCGCTCATATTGGTCGTAGCGTGATGTATATATACATATATATAGCCTTCCTCGATAATGATTTTTTCAATTCGGACCAGTAGTTCCTGAGATTATCGCGTTCGCTTTATAATATTAGTATAGATCTGTAGCTACATAAATTATACGGAACCCCCGGTGGGCGAGTCCGACTCGCACTTGACCGGATGTTTATTAAAGCGTCTTAATCGGACGTAAAAAAACAAATAGCCTCGAGTACTTCCGAAATGAACTTATTTTAATGTATACCTATAATTTTAGCCTTTTAACCTTCGCTTCCTATTAGAAATATGTAAGTAGGTCTTTTAATCTAATTATAATTTGTCCTCTTCAATTTGCCCTCATAATCCGAGACCTTGAAGCCTGCCATTCGACCGCCGAGGTCGTTCAACACTCTCAGGCATTTTCTTCACAGTTTTTATAACCATTATTGTAACGTAAATGAACTCTTCAAATGCTCGGTCAAGCATCTCGTTGACCACGTGTTGTGTGGCCAGCCTTTTATTATTTTCTCCATAAAATTGAACCTTCCGTCGAAAATACAGCATTAAATTTCATTCAGTTGGTGAGTTGAGCGATTTTTACTAATGTAATATGGCATCTTATTGCAGTCACAGAAATTTAATGGGACTGTTAGGAATTTAGGACTCTCGCCTCCCTTTTCCGAGTGTATAATGATTATAATGAATTTCATGATCTATTCTGGACACAATTATGTACTTTTAATTGTGCTAGAGTACAGGATACACCGCTTTTTTGCTCAAAGATACATGATAACTATTTATGTTTATACCGATAACCCCTCACGCTTAGCGTCCCAGTCACGAGAACTAATTTGCTGAAATATGCCCCATTGTCGCGAGCCATACGACTAATTAATTTAATTGCTACCCACTTAGATATTTATCACTGTAACCTGTTGAAATTCACAGAAATTGCTCTATTCTATTTATTATAGTATTTAGATATAATTATTATGTACCTATTAAATCTATGTAGCTTATGATACCGCATTGGGGAATCCTGTAATGGTATTGTAAATGTTTAAAAAAAAAAAAAATGGTCTTTCAAAACTGTATTTCTTAAAATATTTCGTTACTCTTAAGAATAACACGGGTATCATTTTAGCATTTTACCCCTTGAATTCAGGCAGTGAATCTTTTAGTTGGCATCACTGGCTACGGACAAAAAGCACCAAGACCGCTGCGAAACGAATTGATTGGAACAGCTCGAGTCGACCAACGCCTTTGTTTTCAACCATACATTACGCAACAGATCAGGTGACTTCGTAAACAATGATCTCTTTATTCATAACAAGAATTTCTAAACCATTTTCTCTTTTGACAGACCCTTTTATAATAATAAGCCAGCTTTCAAATATCATTTATTCTGCAACACTAATTTTCCACTCATTTCTACCCTCAAGGCTTAATTATAAATAAAATATATTTTTACATGAAAGAGAAAAAGCTGGGAGTTGTAAAAATGGCGGCAAACTGACATGTCGCTATTTTTACAGCTCCGCGTTTAAAGTGTAAAACAGTGTAAAATATACTTGAAATACGTGATAACTGGACAAGAACGAGACTTTGTGATTGAAAGAAGAAAACTAGAAATAAATTATACTTGAAACTAGCGTATGCACATAATGTGCGAGCTATAATCTCTACCGATTAATATTGGAGGAAAAAAGAAAAAAAAAAAGCTGTTATGTATACCTACATAATTTTTTTAAGGGGTGAAATTGTTTTTTTTTTTTGGTATGATTGTCTGTTTCATTGGAGAAATAAGAATATAGATGAAGCAATCCATCAGGATTAACCAAAACTGGGACATTTATCGGGCATATATGGTTATTAAAATATACCCCAATTTGTGTGATCTAAAATCCTGGTAGACTGCCATTACAACTCCTTTGTAAGAAATATGCACACCTCGCTATACGACCTTGAAAACATATGCTTAAAAAATGAAAAAAAAAAAAATACAAGACATATTTTTTTCTTTATGTAAGGTAGGACATAGTAAACAACGTGAAACTTAAATTATTAAAATGTAAAGTAAGTAACAAACGCTGTAACTCAGCGAGGCTCATTAGTAGGAGCCGGAAATGGGAAGGGAGAGGGGCGATGTCGCGAGCAGCGAAAATAAATTTGAACGTGGAACATGCGCGGGCGCATAATGAATGCTTAACGACCGGGCATTGTTCAATTTTGGCCGTTAATTTTCAACGTTGTTAGTTTCTATGGTTATTTACAGGGTGTGTTCCTGAGATGAGAGCATCCTGTCGGGATAATGGCAGTGTAGAGACGAATAACAATTAAAATTGTTGTGTTCGAGTTGTTTTTTCGTCTGCTGTTTAAATATCAGAACGGACGGTACATAGTTTAAAGGCAGCTAAGAACGATTTTTTGGTAAATTTCGCTCTAAAGGGTGTTAATATTTGTATGGTAAAAATGCGGACGGAGTCGCCCTGAGGAACGGAACATTATACAACTAGGTATACTTAGTTAATTTTGGAGACCAGATTTTATAGATCCTGTGTCCTAATTTAAGAATCCTTCAGAATGACTTCAGAGGCTAAGTTTTATGAGGCTGAATACGGTTATTTGTGCCCATGATAAGTAACTAGAATTCAAAGGAAAGCCAAAAAGAATGGTGTTGAGTTGTAAAAATGGCAGCAAACTGACATGTCGCTATTTTAACAGCTCCGTGTTTAAAGTGTAAAACAGTGTAAAATATACTTGAAATACGTGATAACTGGACAAGAACGAGACTTTGTGATTGAAAGAAGAAAAGTAGAAAGAAATTATACTTGAAACTGGCGTATGCACATAGTGTGCGAGCCATAATCTCTACCGATTATTATTGGAGGAAAGAGGGAAAAAAAAAGAATGGTATTCTAAAGACTTCTCGCCACTAATAACATGTCTTATCTACCTATCTCAACAAACATGGCTAAATGAGACACAACCCTGAACCACTTTATTAACGTCCCATAAAAGAAACACCCGATAACTAACCAGTAGCAAATCCGAAGTTCAGCATCCCAAAGCTATGGAGTCCATAGCACATTAATTCCACTTATCTATGCCCCTTAGCCATTATTTTTTCGTATCTTGGTCGCGTATTTTGCAGTAGATAATATAATCGAGTAGCAAGCGACAGGTGGTTTAATTAAATTTATCGGTAAGCCCGTGCCGGCCGATGTTATCGGCGAACGCGGTAAATGAGAGCAACACAATGCGCCGGCGCATGCGGTAGGTACACCCTATAAAACTGCCAGACGCACTATTGTAAATTATAAAACGGGATTTATACAATGTTTTTTATGATTTTTACTTTCAGATTGATGTGGTGAGATTTCTGTTTAACCCATCATATTGGTCATCATTGTACTAACTGAAATTTCTTTCCCCATATGTCCACTCCTACCACAAAATACTGAGATTACAGAAGATAGTTTATGGATTCAAGAATTTTAAACCACTTTGTTTGGAAGGCGTTCCGAGATTCTGTGTCCGATATATGTGTGCGTGTATCGAGTGCATTCTATGGAAGTGGTCAACTGGACTCTCGGTATTTACCACAGACCATAGGCTGAAGCAACTGCAAAAGTACGCTTGTTAGTCACCAAAGTGTTATAAACTGTTTTACATTGTAGATATAAGCACGCCTACCTTACTTGGCGTAATAGATATTTCGATTAGCGCTTACACGGTCCGCTGCCCCATATCATTGTAGTACAGAACACATACATACAGAAGGTCGGCTCACACTTCAACTAATAATCCACGCGCACATAGTGGCGCATGTACAGCGATCTCTACGTGGACAGTCTTTGTTAACGATAGGACCGAGATCTGTGTACGAGCGTATCTATGTGTGCCTGAGCCTGTTTTCACTCGATGTAAAAAGCTATCTGTATCTATCCAATTTGTGATTGTAGTTCGCACCTCAATTCCTAAGATTCCCTCACATTAACAAGTCTTCATTCACGCACGTATCTCACACGCGAACGCATCGCATCGTTTCTAATTACCGCAAGCGGATTCGCCGCTTTTGTATTTCGAACGCGGCGCGAGTGCATTCAAACTGGAGCGTGCGAACGTCACTATCAACCGCATATGGTGAGCGCTGATGAGCAGTGTTCGCGGCACATCACTAATTACCATGCCGTAGGGCTGGCCACAATTGGAGAAAATAACGTGACTTTTATGGGTTGTTCCAAGAAGGTCAGAAACTGAATTGTTTTGTGAACAACTTTGAAAGTTAATATTACGAAATAATTTTGAAAGGCCAAATTTAATTGTCTTTCAAATCCATATCCGGAGTTGTAGAGACAGTGATTTACATATGCATTCAAGACAAAGTCGCGTCACTAAGTCATAGGCATGTTCCTATATATATTGGAAATGTCGTTTTTAGATTTTTTTATGATACTTTTGTAACCAACTAGGTACATGGATAATGTTACTCTTTTTTTTTAAACCCGACATGATTTTCATCAAACAAAGCGTATAGCCATCTCGACTAAACTAGTTTCTAATAAAAATAAATTCATCCAAATTCATTCATCCTTTTGGGCGTCACGATGACACATACAGAAACACACAAATTCACCACAAAATCACTGACTGACATACGAGTATAAACTACAAGTACCTACGCTGGACTGGCTATCCCGTAAAAAGTGACTGCAATTTCAAATGCCGAATCGAATGACCGTCCGTCGAACTTTTCTGACACTTATGACGAATTGCCGTTGTTGTTATCCTTGTTACTAAAGACTCCATTTGATTTTGTCAATGGCCATCTAAATGTCAAAATCAAATGGGAAGTCTTGTTTTTGGCAACAACATCCTGTCTAGAGGACTAATACTATAGAACAGAGGTCATTGCACATAATATCTCCTCCTTCGCATCGAGGAATAACTCCGAAGCTCAACTTAAGACGAATGTTTACAACTTTTAATAGCACACAGATTCATCAGATTTGTCACGGCAACAGGTTTTTGTGAGCGATTCTCCACGGGAGGTTCATTAAGACAATTGTATAGAACCTGGTCACGTTTTGTAATCAGGAAGCTGTAGCCATTAGCTATGATTAAGCCTGGATAATTGGTCGTTGGTTAGACAAGGTTGGGAATTGTCGCTAATTGTAGACGGGTTTTTATACGTCGGGATTAAAAAACGAGACTTATAAACTTTTCCATTGACAATCAGCAGTATTTAGGGAGTCTGGATGTGTGATGAAAAGACGTGAGTGCAGCAAAAAGTTTTGGTGAAAATAATATCTTAAAACATATTGTTAAAAAAAAAAAACACTTTACAAACCTACACAACAAGTACACGGTGACTCGGCACCAGCATATCTCATAAGACTGGACAGAAGTCCAAGTTGGAAATCCATTCTCTCGTAAAACATTTAATTTAAGGAATCCTAAAATTGTGATATTTAAAAAAAAAAAGAATTAAATGGAGTCAAAAAACGATAATAGAAAATATGTACTGAACAATGCACCTACAGAATGAATTCATCACGCCTGCAGTGGCGATTGTTTTTCGCTGTAAGTGAACTGTAAAGATTGCTTACTGCAATTTATATTGAATAATGCACACCCAGTTTTATGATTAACTGACGTTGTTGACATCGTACTAATTTAACTAGACCTTTTTATTGTACTTACTAAACAAGGTCCATGACGAAACTTATTGCATTTCAACTGCTTTTTTTCAAATTCGCAAATAGATTTTTTATAAAACGTGGGTTCAGACCAAAAAATAGTTTTAAAGAATCTGCAATAATTGCCTTTATTGATTTCGTTGCCTTTTAGAATCTTTTTATTTTTTATCAGCCAAAAGTGATTGCAAATTGATCTTTGTCTTGGTTGTATTTTAACCTGTATTAACAAAATATCCATCAAGTACTTATACAATTTCAGCATGTGGATGCAGCTCGAAAGTCACCACGTTAATATGTGCAGAGAGAGACACTTTAGTTCCAGGTATTTTTTTTTCTATTCTCTTTCACAACCATTGACGCAAAGATCAGGACTGCGCCATAACCTCACAAGATTGACCACTCTCTAGAAAGAGACTACGCTACTTTGTGGACAATACCTGTCAAAGGCCGCACGAGCTTTTTCTTTCTTTCCCGTCGCAGTTAATATTTAGTCTATGTCAATACTCTCTCACCATAATTAAGGTAAAATAAGACGGGGGAAAAAAGAATAAGGAGATTCGGTATCGACCCTGAAAAGATTTCAGTTATTCAGTATTTTCGCCGTTTGAAAATAAACACTAAACATACCGCAAACAATTTCGTCTGCATTGCGATTGCAATCCGGCTCAGCGTACTACTGACCCGACTTGCAAGCTGTAACTTACACTTCATAGTTTTTACAACATCCCGTTATACTCATATTATCATGAAATGCGTTTGAATACACTGCTATTATTAGCCAAGTGTATTTACGTTGACTTAACCTTAAATGGAAAATAACAAAGGTGTTATTTTCCATTTTGAAGATTAAATATTATTTTGATGGCTGTCTACTTCACAGAAGGTATTAAAAATATCTCTGTCTTTTAGACGTCAGAACGCGGAAGGACTTATGTATCTTCTTCAGTATACCTTCAATCAGTACCTACACTATTAAAATGCCTTGCTGCTCTTCTAAACAGTTACAGCGCAAAAATATCTGTTGTACATTTAGATCATGACCTGTCTTTTCCAGTGTCCTTTATAATCCGTCATCCTGAGAAAACCATGTGTCATTTAAAAATTGAACCGGTGATTAATCATCCTACACGAATTTTCCACGCACAAATTTTCATTGTCCAAGAGAACAAAGCCTAAAGCATACATTAATGGACTTATAATAGCGAAGACCATGAACACGATGACGGCATGAATGCTAAACGTTCACATGGCTCTGGATAATGTTCTAAGTCGTTAGCGAACAGGAAGCGATACGGCGAATCATCACAAGAAGGGACGTCGTTTAATTGGAGAATCTACAAGACGCACCGTGTATGCGTCGGTTGTTTTTGTCACGACAGGCGAATTGAAGACGACGTATTTGAAAAGCCTGGATAATGGGGTATTGGAATTTGGATGGAAAACATCTGCAAAAATTGAAAGAGCTTTGTAGTTCAAGAAGTAACGCGGCTACTTTTTGTCCTGCAAAGCATTTCAAATTATTGCTTGCTATATTTGCATTCTTATTAACGTTTCAGGCATGTATTTTATTTACCCAGTATAATCGAATATAGAATCTAGTACGCAATAATTTTGTGGTAAAGAAAAATTTATTAAGACAACGGCGATAGTAAGTACCAAGCTTTAAGTATCCTACTGTCGTGTAGGACATTCAGCAGTCTATATAAAATATTCCCAATAACATCTTACACAATTTTAAATGCCACTAAATACCAAGCAGGAATGCGAATAACCAGCAAGGTGGCTGCACAAATGACAGGAAAAGAAATCTTAATTTAATTAAATGCTTTAATCATTGCTGAGATAAATTTAACGCTGACCTTTATAGAACGGGTTATAGCTTACACGGCGAATGCTACGCTGTTTCTATCCCATGTATAATGATGAAGAAGAAGGTTATTATAACGCTTCCAGGTATTTTTGTCAGGCTACTAATACCTGTGTTTTTGGATAGGCAATGAATACCTTCATTAAAACTAAAGATGAAATGGCAGGAAGCTACAACCAATGTTATTAATTCGATTTGATGTTGTCTGTTTCACAGCTTTATAGAATGATTTTATTTTGTAGCCAACCAGCTCTAAACGTCAGATGTTAAAGTTAGCCACTAACCAATTTTCATCAATATTGACATAACTACGCCATAGTCGGGTAAAAATAGATTGAATCTTTTGACCTTGCGCCTTGGAGAAGAGCATAGGCTACTTTTCATAGCCATTACACGTCACAGTCATGAGCTAAAATGACTAATAATATTTTTCTTACACAGATACCCTATAGCAAAGAATGCCAGGTATGTAGGACTACGGCTTCCTCGCCAAAGCTTGTTAGCTGTTTTGAAGACATACGCACTGCATCCTTTTAGGAATTGGAATAATGGGTGGTATAGTGTGTTGGGCTGAATACCAGTCGTGTCTGACTACGTACTACGCCATTAACGACCTCACACACTTACCGGGTATCCCACTTGTGGTACAACGTTTGTACAGCATTCTGAATGCAATTGCACAGATGTTGGAGACAAAAGGTAATTAGAGAGTAGCTTATAATCGCAACTTTGTTCCTCGCGTTAAGTTTGTACTCTTCTTCAGAGGTTGAGTTTTCGGAAATCCTTTCTTGACATCATAAAAGAAACCTCTTTACAAGGTTTCTTTTGGTCCAATGTTAACGGACTCTAGTCCCTTCCCCTTCTCATATATCTGAGTCCTTCTGCATATGTGTGGTGTTTAGTGTTTACCTTGGTTAAACCCTCAAAGGGCTCATAGTCCCCAACCATTTCCAATCAAAAGTTTTCCGCCACTGCGTATGGTAATTTTTCTTTTTTTTGTGGATTAACCACGGGGTCGATTTTGATGCAATTTGGTAAGGAGATAGATTGAAGGCCGGAGAAAGACATAAGCTACTGTTTAAGGGCCTAGCCGCGAGCATGAGCTAGTAGTTAATAATGTCTAATTACCAATATGCATTTCGCAGCCACGATTGCAATTTAAACATATCACTTTCGAAGACCTCGATATTTGGTGTTGCAACAAGATTTCATTCAAAATATCTGCACACATTTAGATGACATTTAGCTGTTGAGTCGTGACTCCAAAATGACAAGTCTTGGCATTCTCGATGTATTTTTCACCTTTTGCGAAAGGAGTCGTGATTGGATCGGTAACAATCGTTCCAGTAGGTGATCTAATCGAAATAGGTCGTTTATACGTATGGCAGCGCTTGCGCAAGTAGGTAATAGGGATTTGTTGTTTGAAAGGTCGCGTATAACAATAACTGCACGTGAATACTGATCACGTTTATGGGTAATAGCAGAAGTGTTAGTATTATTACTGATATTATAAATGCGAAAGTCCTTTGTTGTCGTGCGTCTTTCAACGCAAAATTGGATAGACAGATCGTCTTATGATTTTATGCCTAATGGTGGTTTATGATCTATCTATAGAGTAACATAGGCTATGAGATAAATATGTTATCAAAGTATGTTATTAATTATGTAAGTATTCCAAACCATTCATCCCGTAAAGATGTATCATTCCTGGATATATCTCCGCTTATAGAGCCGTAGATAAAATACAAAAAAAAGTATCTAAATTCGTAATATTTAAAAAATGTTTTTCTGACGCATCAGATCCCATTATCAATTCATCCGTGTTTTAACACCACTCGAAGCAAAGTTTATTTTTAACCCGTCAATGCACTATCATACATTTTTTACCCGACACAACATGCCTTTTGCCGTCATTTTATAGTTCCGGAGAAACGGTTAAAGGAAGCTACATACGCGCTTTTAATGTCCGTAATTATTTGTTAAACGGGAGATGGCGCCATTATAAAATTTCTGCGGTGTAATTTGTAAGGGTTGGGCCATTTTATGAAGTTTATCGAACGAATAATGTGCTTTATTTAGAACTAGATTTTGCCTGCCCCTTCCACAGACTATAACTATTTTTTTTTAATACTTAACAATATAATGTAACAGTTGTTGTCTGTTGCTAATTACAAGCTCTTTTCTGCACTATTGTCTAAATGCTATGCTTTATTGAAATGGGCACTACTATTTCATAGGTACTTATTTTAGTTCATACTTTTTACAGTTGTATGAAGCATGTTGTTTGACGTTTTATAAAAACTGACTGTCAATTACAATTTGGAATTCTAATTTTCAATGGCTGATTGTTCTTATTTCAAATAGGTCATTTCACATTTAAAATTGTGAGTATTTGAAATAAATTCATGTTCAATTTTCAAAAACACAAAGGGGTTCTGTAATTGAACCATAGATGACTAATGCCGTCGGCTATACAGGCTGTTATGTGATCAACAAGGGTACACGGTGTTCCCGTGAATGTGGCAATTCCGGTGCGGAGACACAACAAAGAGGCAAGAGTTTCTGTTACACAATGAACAACAATACAGCGTCGGCGCCGACGGACCCTGGCGCTCACGTCCGATTTATCGCCCCGCCATTGTTGCGAATGCGTACAATCCCGCCATACTTCATTTGCACACTGCGCATATTATGATATCTTTCTCTAAGATTCATTCTCAACCGTCATTGTGATATCGGTTTATAATTTAACCCAATTTGATAGAATATAGTTTATCAATCAGGTACTTGCTTGTTTTTTTTTTGACAACTTCTGCAATAGGCCTTCTATAATAACCCCTATGTTGCGAGGATTTTACAAACTCACAAATCACGGACATAAATCGCACAGGAATCAAGCCCTCCTCCTATGATATGATGCAATAATACGTAGGTACTTGTATTGCGTCACCGATTCAGAGTAAAACAGAGCAAGATTTTTTAAAAGATACTTAATCCATAATCTGCGGTAGAAAATTGTAATCTTAAATTTGTTGGTAAATTGTATCAGTTACACATCGTTAAATGTCACATGGCTTGTGAAACAATGACAGCGGGCAATGTTGGCAATATGCCACGGAACGACCAAGACTACTTATTCCCACGTATAATATGTCTCTTAAAAGGGATAAAAATGTGTGTATGTCCGTGTATGGATGTGGGCGGTACCTATGACAGTATTGCGCATGAGTCAGTCTATGTACAGAATACATAGGTAGAGAAGGTCGGCTTACAGGTCAACGATATATCCGCGCAGACATAGACGTGCATGTACGGAAGATCTCAAGAACTCAAGTTTCAGTCGAGATTCGTCTAAGATTCGACCGAGATCAGTATCCTGTGTTCTGTTTTCGTTCGTTGGCATATGTCAGCGAGTTGTTAGACGGTTGGAATGGCATTCTAACCCTCCGTGGTGGGGTAGATACCAATCAATATGTCGCATGTCAAATTGACGTTTGATTAGTTGTCGCGACATGCCGTTATGTGATTGGTGATTACTATTAACTGTTGAGGTATAGTGTGGCCATTAGTGCTGTGCACTCCCTGAGGTATGCACGGCGAGGTGGGGGGCGAAGAAAAAAGTGCATGAGTTCACATGAGGTCGATACATGTCGGACAGATCTTACGATATCAGTTTGCATTTCTAAGGCAAGACTTGTGGCGGGACGTTGCGTTGGTCGGAGGCTATCTATCTGTAATATATACTTACTTTGTTGATTAAAATGTAACCCAAATATACTCATATTTTATTAAAAATATGCAGGTGATAAATAAGAATTGAAAGTTATAATTCACAACAGGACTTGTTTTATTAAACATTTTTTATATTTACAAACAATTATATATTCTAACGAAAGTTATTCTGACATAGATTCTGTTTCAACTTCATCTTCCATTTCGTCATCATCTTCATCTTCCTCTTCGCCACCGGAACTTGAATCAGAGTCTTGCAAATTTATTATGAATGAATCGATAACATTATCGAACCTACTATCGCGACTCCAGTAATCATTTTCATTTTTCTGGACATGATCGTCGCATTTCTGCCATTTTTCCGCCGTGAATTCCGAAAACAATTTATCCAATAAGATTATCTTTTCGTCTAGAGAAGAATTAATATAGTTTTGGGCTATGTTGTTTTTAATATCAGCCCAGACCAACTCGATTGGATTTAAATCTGGATGGTACGGAGGTAAACGCAGAACAGTGTGTCCACTGGCTTTCAGGAGTTCGTCAATTCTATACACGGGTTCTTTTTGTGTATTTTTGATAAGAAGTAGCAGTTGAGCCTTTGACATGGTTCCTGAAAATTCTACATTATGGCGTAGCAACCAGTTCTGCATTTCACTTTTGAGGCTTGATATAGTTGGTTTCTTCTCAATCTGAACGCTGTGGTAAGACGCGTTGTCCATTACAACCACAGAATTCGGCAGCAACTTATCTTTTAACTTTTCATCTACCCACTTATAAAAAGTAGGTCCGCTCATATCTCCATGATAGTCACCGGTTCTAGCATCGGATTTGAATATAGTCAATGTATCATCCACTAAGCCATTTCGACACCCAGCGTGGAGTATTACTAGTCGCCGTCCTTTCCCAATATCAGCATGAATACCGGGTTCTGACGATGATTGCCAACATTTGCTGGCATGGTGACTGGCGTTGATGTATGTTTCATCAAGAAAATATATGTTTCGGTTTTCCGTTCTGTAATTTCTGATTTGTGTAAGATATTTTTTCCGCCACACTGTAATATTAGGCTGCTCTATAAGGAGATGTCTCTTTGATTTGCATTTTTTGTAACGGTAGCCCATTTTGTGTAAAAGCTGTCTTAAATATTCCCGTCCACAATTCAATATGCCATCCTGTCTCAAACTTGATAGTAACTTACGGACACTTGGTATTTTTTTTTCAACTTCGTAAAACTGATGAATTTTTCTTCTGATAACTCCAAGGTCAAAATCATCCACAACGTGTTTTTTCTTTAGAACTTTTGGTTTTTTTGGCGATTGAAATTTTAATTGGCTTGAATTTTCAATTGATAAATAGCCCGCAGAAATCACATTATGTACGGTTCTTTTGCTGTATCCCGTAGCCTCCGCAACGATTTTAGCAATATTCACGTCATTTTTAAATTCAAAGCTTTCTTTGTCTGCTTTTCTTTTCTTAAAATATTCAGCCACCTTAAAAATGACAGTCTTCATATCACGAGATAACGCACGACCCATCTTTGAATATTTATCTCGTGTGCGTCTGACATAGACAGTCCGATACAAATAACACTACCTGCCGTCACAAGCGTTGACGGCGCACTGACAGCGCAGCAGCCGATTCTAACCCCCCCATCTCACCGCGCGCATACCTCAGGGAGTGCACAGCACTAATGGTCATACTATAGGACATTACTTTGTTTTTAGTGAATCATATGGGACTTGGGGTTAAAAAATCAATAACTTACATTGTTTTTAAACTTTTGCGTTTTTTTATAGATACATATTAGGTACAAATCGGGACTAAATGGCGTGAATTATTTAACCAACTCTGACACCGCGCCTCAGTGTAAAGACGTCGTAAGTATAGTGTGTAGAAGTGCTAACAGTACAAATTATCAAAATTATCAAGACCAGGCGAAAGTAGTTGAAAAACCCCGCGCCACACGGAGACATCGCTAAACTGCCATGACCACGATCGGCGCAATTCGATCGAAACGTCGGGTAAATAGTTACGAACCTTTAAATAACTAAACTGAATAAGCAAAACTTTACTTTGACTACCTCGGTGGTGCAGGAGTGTGTGATGTATCTGCAACTGCTATGCAAGTGGTTGTTGAGTTTGATTCCTACATAGGACAGATATTGTGAGATTTGTAAATGTTAGTGCGGAATCTGGCTCTAATTCCAAATTAATGCCCGTTGTGCCTATGTTTGAAACGTACCACACGATACAGGGCTTGTTCCCTAGTGAAAGAATTATCATGTACCCTACATATCCATACCAAATTACAGCTTTGAGAGTATCTGAGCTAAGCTGCCGACAGATGGACGGACGGACATGGCGAAAGTATAAGGGTTCCTAATTACCCCTACTACCCTAGGTTCCTAGGTACTAGTGCAGCGACTTAATTAGACCATCTTGCCCGCAAACTATCGGAATTATGCACAAGCCGTAATGCAATTTAGGCGTCTTTGCCTTCATTGAGCGAGGTTTATATCCAGCCAGAGTAATAAGGCGCCATTTAAAAGTAATAAAATACTATGAAAAAGTACTGTGCTGTCATTATTAAAGGACAAAACATACAAACAATGTGGCTAATTGCGTTTAAACGACGCATTCAGACGTTCACAAGGAAAAGGATAAAAAAATCACACGCTTGAATGAAATATGAGAGTAATGGTATGGCTGTAGCACAAAATATCGAGAGTACAGAAGGTATACTGCATACAAAGGCGCTCAAGCAACGCATACTTTGATGACCTCGTCCATGGA
Source organism: Herminia tarsipennalis (assembly GCA_945859575.2). NCBI lineage: Eukaryota > Metazoa > Arthropoda > Insecta > Lepidoptera > Erebidae > Herminia > Herminia tarsipennalis. Next base: position 19,037,220 of record OX243840.2, read on the forward strand.
CATGGAATCTCAGACGCTGGACTGGCTACCCCGTACAAACTGACAGCAATATCTAATACCGAAACTATAGAGGTCTGTGTTAAGACCACTTTGTTCCAAAGGTGTTCCGAGATTCCGTGTCCGTGTGAACGATGTCTATGTGAGCGTTATTCGAGAGAGTTTGTATTAAGTTTGCCTTCTATGCTCTCGGTATTTTGTGCCTGTAGGCACAAACTGTGATTGCTTTTTACTCTAAATTCTTGTTTAGACTACCATTGTTTTATCTGAGGTGAAAAAAGTAGGTATTTTTTTATTAATATTATGAGAAACTATAGGTACTAACTAGAATTATAGGTGCGTGATCATTATATCCCACTGCTGGGCACGGGTCTCCTCAGTAGAACCTTCTTATAATAAATCCTGGGGGTATTTGGCATAATTACCATGCTTGGCGACCGGGTTGGCGATTGCAGTAGGCTTTAAAGTGTGCAGAAGACGCTGCTGCCCGTCCTCCGGTGTGAAATACCTTAGTCGCCTTGACGACACCCACGGAAAGAAATGGGGTCATCTAGCATCTAAGATTATGTTAAGCTTGCTTGTCAACGGTCAGAATATCCTTTGTAAATTTTTACCCATGCTAAGCTTGACCTAAGTACGCTTAGTGTGAGTTCGGCTCGAGCTAAATTTCCCGAAAAAAAAAACCTACAGAACAGAGGTGAAGGGTTAACATGTTTCTATGGTAACCCGATATAACAGTAAAATTATGTCACTAAGATCCAAAGGGAAACCGAAAATAATGGTGTTCCTAGGACCCTCCGCCACTGCTTCAGAACCCCTGTTTAGTCTGCATTCAACCACTTTTAACAGTGACCAAGTAACCACCATTTCATTTCAAAGTGCAACGACAAGCAATGAAAACCTCAAATGACTTAACTGTTTTGAAACCGTTTATCAATTTAATATGTCATAACAACTTAAAATCAATATTAAATCTATTTCTAAACATGGCCGCAGCTAGATAGAATGTTACTAAAAAGCACGTCATGCGGAAAATTGGTGCACAAAAATGGATTAGCAATTTGAAGTCGCGACTTAAACTTATTTGGCAACTTCATAACTGAGGATGAGGAAATGACGTAAAAGACAAACGGAATTGTTAACAGCATTGGTTTGGTAACAGATAAGGTGAGCATTGCCTGGAGATTTTAGATTTAGAGGACAAATTCTGCATGATGTTCCTTATCTGACATTACTTTAACTGAAGAAAAAAAATACTCCAATTGTAATTATTAGGTTACAAGCCTTTATGTCGCGGGGGACTTTACAAACATTCAATTCACGAACACAAAATACACCCAGACTCGAAACAACAATTTGTGGATCACACAAAGTGGTGTCCCGTGTGGGAATCGAACCCTCTTCTTTCGTCTCTTGCGTAGCAGTCGGACCCACCGCCGTTTTTAAAACTTTCGCGATTTTTATACATATTAAATATATTTCAGGACTTAATCGCGTGAATTATTTAAATGTTTACTTGTTTGAAACTTTTATTTACCCGACGTTTCGATCGAATTGCACCGATCGTGGTCACGGGTCGACAATGTTTTAAATCAAAGGTCGTACCTTTAAATAATTCACGCGATTAAGTCCCGAAATATATTTAATATGCAATTGTGATTGTTTGATTAAAGGATTGGTTTGGTAACAGAAAAGGTAAGGTTATATTATTCAGTCGACCCGTGACCACGATCGGTGCAATTCGATCGAAACGTCCGCGTCGGGTAAATAAAAGGTTCGTACCTTTAAATAATTCACGCCATTAAGTCCCGAAATGTAACTAATATGTATAAAAATCGCGAAAGTTTAAAAACAATAATTAAAGGTAAGGTTATGATTTCAAGAATGTTTAGGAGTATATTCAGCAAAGACTTAAAGAAGAGCTTTATGAGCTTTTCTTTTTTATGAGCTTTTCTGGAGACCTAAGCTTAAGAAGACAAATTCTGCATGGTGTTAACTAATTTGACTGAAAAAACAGACTGCAATTGAAATTATCTGATTAATAGCTAAGTTATGATCATACTTCAATCACCAGAACACGAGAAGTACCTAATGTAAGAGTATGTAGAAGTACCTTGTCTGTCAGTCTACCCGTGACCACGGCCGTTGCAATACGGTCGAAACGTCGGGCAATAAACAAGGTATTTTATCTTAAATTATTCACGCGATTAGGACCCGTAATATTATCTACACTTTTATTTGATGTTAATCCCTCTGTCGTCAAGAAAAACAAAAGTATTACAAAATCAAATATATTTTCCATTAAGATCTTAATCACAACTTTGCCAACCACAACTGTTATTTCTCATCTAAAATCACAGTTCCCTTCCAACTCGCATGCTTAAGTAAAGACCTCATCAGACAGACAACAGGGGTAGCTGCGATTGCAATGAGGGTGGAACCAAGTACGGAATAACACGAGTGTGAATGCACTTGCAATGTTTTAAAACTCCACCGAGAGTGCAGAAGGGAGTCGTCATTCATATAAACACTCGACCAACGCACACAGAGATCGCTCGGATACGGAATCTTGGAATAAAGTGGTCCGAGCTGTAGGCCTTCTAATCTTTCTTTAAAACGAAATTCATTAATTTTCGTTTACTAAAATTTCTTAAGTTTACGGGGACTATTCTAATTATTTTTGGATAAGCACAAGAAGTTTGAACCCATGGACGATTTTCTAGAATAAATGGATTAAATTTATGTTTTCCAGGAACATCATCCATTTGTTCCAGAAAATCTGTATATTACCACCTCACTTTAAATTAAATCATCATAAAAGCTGTTAAATAGATTTGTCCTGTTCCGAATTACGCCTGTGTTGTTTGAAACCAGATTGATTTTTGATGATTTTCCAGGCAGATGATCATCAGTTTACTAAGCCTCGTACATCAGATAAAAAAAGTAAGAAAAAAAAAGCCAAATCAAACATAAGTTGTAATCCTGTCGATCATTCTGATTTGCCTACAAGTAGCGAGGTGAGCGTTTATTTCCCCACAAGACAAAGCTTTTAGCCTAATGTAAGCCTGTGAGGGGACAAGTCTCGGCTTAAAACTTTCGTGTCTAGACAAGGGGGTGTGTACTGTGTGCCCTTAAACATAAGTTCTCGTAGTTTTAACTACTGTCTGGTCTTGCTTTAACAAGTAATGGGACGTGGAATTTTCTATCGTGGAAACTGGCCATTTTCATTAAGAATTTGTCGATTTTCAAATATGATGGATGTAGTAATACGATAGGTTTAATTTTTAATGTGATGATGTAAAGTTCAAGCATTTTAGCGTTAATGGGTAACATACGCCCATTGTTTACTACGCAATATAATTTTATGAATTTTCCTTTAAAAACCTTAATGTTATACTTCTGGTGTACATGATTGTATGTTTTAACTGGGGATGAGTTTAGGTCGGTACACCTATAAATAAATCATACATAACCCTTCCTTTATGGTTTCGCCGTAGTCGGGTAGAAAATAAGGACATGTATACAAATGTGTCCGGTGTCTTTATATGACTAAGCTTGCTTATAAAAGCATGAGTAAACACTTTTTATGCAGAAATCCTCGCCATAAAAAATAATTTATTAGCGAATCGAGGAATTCATTTGCAACTTGGCACTTAACCAGCTTTTGATGCATTAATGGTTACAAAACATTTTATTACAATCTTTTCATCTATACTTACATACATATTAATAAAAATCAATTGCTACATGCATGACTGATCATCACTTGAGAACGACTCGTAAGTCCGTATAAGCAAAAAAAATGAAAAATGCATTAAAAAAAGTCATTAATTTAGAAGAGAAAAAGAAGTTATTGAAAATTTAGCCGGGAAGACGGTTATTTACAACGAATGATTGTTTGAAAACGTTGATAAAAAATTACTAATATTTTTTTGTAACTTTTGAAACATTTTTTTTTGTTTTTGGCATTTTGTTTATGCGGCTAGCGTATTGTCATTTTAAAAGGTAAGCCCTCCGATATTATTCAGCAGGGATTATAGCTCGCACATTCTGTGCATCCACCAGTTTGAAGTTTCTTCTTTGAATCACAAAGTCTCGATCTCTAGTTTTTCTGGGTTTCTTCTTTGAATCACAAAGTCTCGTCCTCTCGTTTTGTCCAGTCATCACATCACGTATTTCAAGTAAGTATATTTTACACTGTTATACACGTTAAACACGGAGCTGTAAAAATAGCGACATGTCAAAACTCATCGAAACAACTGTTTGATCTGTGTTGACACCTATATTTTAAAGTTAAATTGCTTTTTTACTCCCCGACGATTTGACCATTGTATCTGGATAGAGGCCGGGATGTAGTGATTGCTGTGACCTAAAAGATCTGTTGCGACGCATCTGGATGGTAAATGATTTTGACCATATTACATCGGCCGCAGTCACGAGTAGACTACTCAGCATATCAACGCGAATGTTGTCCCTAGTCTCAATCAATCAATCAGCCTGTAACGGTCCACTGCTGGACATGGGCTTCTCCTAATTTATACGCCACAACCCCTTCTGCATTCCCAATTCATCCCAGAGACCTTCGCTAGGTCGTCGGTCCATCTGGCCGGGGGTCGTCCTATCTTACGTTTACCGAATCGTGTTCTCCACTTTAGGACTAGTTTGCTCTAGCGGCCATCGGTTCTTTTCTCAAATATAGCCCCTAGTCTATAAACCCCATACATATATAGTTTTCAATTTATTTCCTCAGTTACAGTCGTGTTATCACAAATTTCTTATCAGTTACCTTATCGAGTGTAAGCTGGAATTATGACGTGGCGACGGCGCGCCGCGACGTGCTGTATCGGCGCTGGCGCAGCTGCGCCAACTAACAACCGTAATACAATCATAATATTGAGGAAGCTTCCTATTTTACTAATAAAAAAGATTCTTTAGTTAAGATTGGAAAGCCTGATAAAACCTACATACATATAAATGTAGGTATCTGCAATTCATAATTTTTTTAAACAGTAACCGTCCTGAATCAATCAAATCACTTTCTTGCATGTTTTAGACATTTAAATATTTCGAAATAAATTCTCTAAATGATAATCCAAATAATAAAATTCAATTTTGTTGCGTATTTTAGATGAATTACGCCCATAAAAGACAACGCAGAAAGTAAATGTTCACCGTTTTTATCGACCAAGTTCCGCAACAAAAATGGCATAAAAATAAATAGTTCCGTTGTTTTTATAAGAAACCTACTTCAAAATCACTCAGGCTAAGAACAAAGTAAAATATATCTACTTCTCAGTCAAAGATATATTGCACACGTCACCATAAATAACCCCATCACTGAACAATGGGGTACATTAACAGCTACTTAATGTGAATAGCGGCAGGTTAACGAGCTTTTATTGAACATAACACAATGACGTGAAATGATGCGCCTGCGACGGTGCCACAAAATATCGAGAATACAGAAGGTAACCTTTATACAACGCACGCTCGGGCAACGTACGCATAGACATCGTTCAGACTCGGAGTTTCAGAACGTCTATGCAATAATTGTATTAATAATAATATTATAAAGAGGAAAGATTTGATTGTTTGTTTGTATTGAATAGGCTCCGAAACTACTGGACGGATTTGAAAAATTCTTTCATCGTTGTGAAGCTACACTAACCCCGGGTGACATAGGCTAGTTTTTATCCCTGTATTCCCACGGGAACGGGAACTACGCGGGTGAAACCGCGAGGAGTCCGCTAGTTATATTAATTAAGTAACTGGGTCTGTTATGAACGATCTCATTTTTGTCCGTTAACAATATCCGTGTGCGTTGCTCGAGCAAGGCACGTAGGTATGTAGATAACCTTCTGTACTCTCTTCATTTCGTGGTTGTGTTGTGCGGCGCATGCGCGACAAGGTCGCTGAGTCAGCGGCGCGCGCGCACTCCACGACGGCGACGCCTATTGTTTCGCGCCATCACCTGATACGCGATGATTCTCGACCTTGGAATACGTAAAGACATTAATTGTTGTTTATAAACATTGACTGTATGCTAATTGGTATTTCCTGATTTCTTATGGCTTGTGGCACTAAATGCTATTGCAAATTAATATCACAGAATACTGTACAGAACGAAAGCATCATACGAAACGCTCACAGATGCGAAGAATCGGAACAAGACGGACTAGAGACAGAGGGAAGAGCGAGTGTGACGCTTACGCGATAGGGTATAAAAGTCGTGGTACTCTCTTTATTTTGTACTAGCTGACCCGCGCAACTTCGTCTGCGTAAATTTTTCCCCGTTTTTACAATATTTTTCATTGCTGCTCCGCTCCTATTAGTCGTAGTCGTATATAGCCTATAGCTTCCTCGATAAAGGGGTTATCCAACAGTAAAATAATTTTTCAATTCGGACCTGTATTTCCTGAGATTATTACGAGTTTAAATAAACAAACAAACTTTTCAGCTTTATAATATTAATATACTGTACTCTGATTGGATGTTTGAGAATAGGTGAAAACATAGATCTCAGAGGCCCAACCCATCTGCAAAAAGGAAGAGATATTTGATATTTAGCGACATAGTTAATAAATAGTTCGCTTTACGCTCCAGTAAAGCAATTGGATGTCTGGGGTTCGATTCTTGGATCTGAAAATTCCAATTTTTTTTTGCAATGCAATTATTGTAATAATATCTTGCACTTTGAATGTGGTTTTGCCTTCTATTATGTCAAAATAGAATAAAATAAACCCGTCGTCATGTCGCGGTGGACTTTAAAAACTTACTAACCAAGGGCACGAAGTATTTAAGTAGTTACAACTTGACTTGAAAAAACAATCTGTGGATCACATAGAGTCCCATGAGAGTATCGAAGCCAATGATTACCAGTACACCATGCATGCAGTCAAACCAAACGATGTAAATGATTACCAGAATCAAGCCCGACTTATAATTGGTTACGTCGTGAAATAACCGTATCAAAAGCGTTAATCATCATAAAAACAAACGATGACGCGTAAATAATGCCTTCCTTGATGGTCAGAAATGATCGTTTGAAACGCAAGCTGTATTCGTCTAGATTTATTTTGCAGAATTTAAATGTGACAGGTAATCTTAAAACTTCAATATCGATCTAGTATTAGTATTTTCTTGGTCGAGTTATATTTATCATCATCATCAGCCTATCGCAGTCTACTGCTGGACATAGGCCTCTCCAATTGCACGCCACTTTGTTCTATCAGCATTGTAATAGAATATAAATTCAGTGGAGAGAAAAAAGCATTTTAACATTCTAGGCTTTCATTCATTCGTTTGCTTCCTAATGAAAATTCTGGTTCATACTCAAGGGTTTTAACGTTTTAATTCATTAAACACAAAAAGAACCATCAGAATGATCAGACTCTACGTACTCATCAGCTTAAGAAGTGATCATCATGTTATTTATAAAATTTGTCCGCATTATCTATAAATCAACACTTCAACAGAAACGTTGATAACAAATCACTAATCATTCACTGACTAAGCATCAATGACAGTCACCATAGATCTAATTCTTGGTAATCTACCAAACAATGACTTCTTGCCTAATTCGGCCACAAAGAATAACAGACATGACAGACACGATCTTAGGTACAACTACAAAAAAATGTTTAATACCCCTGAAATATTACAAGCGTGACTCCGAGATTACAACTAAGTTCAACTAACACTTGAGTGGATGGTGTCGTCAACATTTTGGTAACATGTCATTTTATTTTATAACCTGCGTGGGTGTAGTTCGTTGTCATGCTAAATGGTATAATACCTATTGTGATTAAGCGCATTTTTTGCGCGTTAACAACAATCATTTGGCGCATTAAGCTTTAAGTTTTTGCGTCTTGAGATAATTCGCCACAGTTTTGGTAAGTAATTTGTTTCCTTCAACGTCAGGAAAAGGACTTTAGGCACAAAAAAACCTGACATTAATTTATCGTCTACATACTCGTAGGTTAATACTTTCGTGATCCTACTAGGTAAGTTTTTACTTTATGGATTGCTTATCGTTTCGACCAGGTTGCACCGACCGTGGTCAAACGTTGGCTACCATAAGGTGATTGCTTATTTAGCATGCTCGAGTTTATGTAGGTACTCGAATTTTGTTCGTAAATTTTAAATGCTCTGTTTACCGACATTTTAGACACGTACAATACAATCAATTAGCAGTGAGGTAACTGTATTATTATAATTATACAATGGTTATTATCTGCGGGTCAATTCACGTATTTAAAGCAGTGCAGTTGCAGTTCAGTTGCAGTTAAGTTTCGATTACAACGGCCATTTTCGTATTCTTGTAACTTTGGGATCGATCTTGAAACGCTTGCGCACCGTACTAGAATGTCGTTATTGAGCTCTCGAGGCGCATACTTGACGGAAGCGTAATTGAGATCGATCCCAAAGTTACAAGAATACAAAAATGGCCGTTTTAATCAAAACTTAACTGCAACTGCACTGCTTTAAATACGTGAATTGACCCCCATTGATGTTAGTATCACCCAATATCTGAAGTTCTAGTCAAAGCGAAAACCAACCAATCAATTGTCAATTCTACTGTCAATATAACTTAAATTTGTATTTTCTTTTATAAAGTAATACACTGTCCCGGAAAACCGATTGCGGGATCAAACGCAGTTATTTTGAAAGGCTATTTACAATTACTTTTCATTTCAAGGTAGGGTGCCTATTAGATATTTTTTAGTTGATTTTTGATTGTCATGTTCACCTCGTAAATCAAGTAACAGTTTTGAATATGTTTTCAATTTCATTCAATATAATAGTGTTACGTTCGTAACAAGGGAATTAATATTTTAAACAGTTAGACTGTGTGGCTAGAGCTAGACTCGTTCTGAATGCCACCCAGCACACGTCATGTCGTACAAACGGGCCGTCAAGAATGTTGAATGACTAAATTATGCTAACAAATGTCCATGGTCTTCCTTAGGGTTGGCAAGCGTTCCATGGGGTCGTCCAGTTTTAACCTTCGATTTAGCAAACGCCGCAACAGTTTCTCTCTTTTGGTATCTTAATGACACATCGTGCGTTTACACAATCCGTCTAAAATTTAGACGGATCAATGCGTACGCACGACTCTAAATAAACCTTAATCTCATATCTGATTACTTATTTAATTTTGCATAATATACTCTACTGCAGAAACTTAACAGCGTGGTATAATTATAAAGTTTCTTTTTCGCACATTTTTTCTGCTGCTTTAATTACGTCGCACAATATTCTCGCAAGTATAGGAACTGAAAATGCCAACCCTAATCGAATGCACCACATAATTTCAAAAGATTTGACGCCACATCACCGGGACCTTTACGCAACAACAGCGTTTTAACATAAAAAAAATGTCTTTTAGAATAGGTGAATTGAATTTTAATTATCATTCTTACCACAGTATCTATGTCGAGACGACACTAAACAGCTCATGTACAGTTAGGAATCTGATACACGGTGAAGACATTCTGAGCACCTACGCCTCCGCAGCTATTCGGCTTCGTATTTTTTGTAACGAGAAAAACTTAATGGCCTCAAATTATGCCAGTAACAATTTCGTATGTTCTGGTAAACACGATAATCGTATCGATTCACAATAAAACAGTTAATTAAAGACCGGTCGTCTTTGTTTCATCGCTTCCGTCAGAAGTCGACTTATGCAGTCGCCCACGCCGAATTAAACGGCGATCACTTTGCATTAGAATTAACACCATTGTATTTTGAATCAATTATAAGTTAGCCATAAATGTATGTCAGCAACTACACGGTTCATAATTGTGCAATTTGATTTATGCGATATGTCACACTTAAGAGAGACAGGGATAAGAAATAAAAGCGATGATTTGTGTGTTATTTGTTGTTATTGTGTTCTATGAAGCTTTCTTACTGAACTCTTTGTATTTTGTGTAAGTACTAATAGGCTTTTAGTCGGTTTGCAGTCGTTGATTGTCAGATTAATATTTATCGCGAATGTATCGTATGTGTGTGACGATAGTTAGCGATTGTATCATGACTGCATTGCAGAGTTGTATCGCTGCCTAAATTCCCAATAACCACTTCTAACACATCGTGTGGGATGAACAGACGTTATATCGGACATATTTTCTGTTGTACGCTTAGTTTACAGCTGCCGCAAGCTCATTATAGTATAGCGACAAAGACCGTTACACATAACATTAGTTTTTGAGAACATTTTAAGTATTTAGATGACCGTTACTTTTGGTTCGGGAAACAATTACTTGTGTGACCCTGAATGTGGTTAAAAATGCGACAAAGAATTATTTATATAGTAAAAGAAAGGAAAGAGAAAATATTTAAGTAGTACACTATAGAAACAATGAATAAAATTGGGAACTACTATGCAGTGATCTACTTAGCTTGTGGACTATGTGAAATCTAGATTGCAAGCTAAACAATTACTACTGCTAGTCTGATGATATTTATTTTATATTGACACTTAACCTTTTATATATACGATGAAGACCTTTCTATATGAAATTCAAGATCAGGTCGTCCTTACAGAAAAAAAGATTTCATTTGGCACCCTGGGCGACAACTAAGTAAAATTAACTCACTGAAAGACGCGTCCACCCAAACCATGACCCCCGATCAGAACTCCCCGATCCAACAAGGCAGTCAATCGAATAAACAAGGGGAATATAATAAACAAATGCACATTTCGCGGGCGTCCATTATTGCTAAGTAATGATTAAACAAACTGGTCCCACGGTGGGCGCCAATATGGCGGCGAGGATTATGCACCCGGCATATGCACTCTTCACTCACAGGCTTATACGCTTTAATACGTCTGTACTTATGTTTTTATTTCGCATCTCAATAAACAAAGGGGGACTGCTGTTGCAGTAGCCGACAAAAGCTTTCAAAATTGCAAGAGCCTTCAATATACATACATAGATAATTTTTAGACCTTCAGCTAACTGGACACCCGATCTGATGATCGTGTACACGAGGGAGGATGTGGAATTCAGAGGACCTTTTGTTAGGTCCAACAATGGATCAATAAAGACTAATGCTGATCCATGCATTTCACAGTTCTAAATATATTGTTGGAAAAAATAATGGACATTCATTTTCCAACACGTGTCCCCTTCCCTTAAATTTTGTAATGGGGCAACATTTTGAAACTTTTTTTGTTCGTGGCACGTGCCAGCATGCCGCTTCTATTAGTATTTGTGTATGAAAGCTTAACTATTTTAACTAATTGCGTATAAATCACAATGTTATATTGTTACGTTATAACTGTAATGTAATGGAAATCCCAACAATGCGTTTAACTTGGCAGGGGGTGTACAAAAATTGACGCGTAAATTGGGAGGGCAACAGAGAGTTTATTTCCCGAATGAGCTGGCTGACTAAGAAAGTATCTCCGTACAAAAGACCCCCTTGTAACAACTTCATCACTTGGATTTTAATGGCATTGAATCCGTCTACTCATTTTTTTTTACTTTAATTTCTTTGAAGTTTTTATCTCAAGTTTATAAGAAAATCTCTTAGGGTTATTTGTCGACTTGTTGATGGCCAGGATTCTCTTTTGAATTACAATTCGACATGTCAATAAACTCTACAGTTGACCAGTACAGGTAAAAACTAGCTCCTTAACTCAAGTACGTATACCTACATCATTACAGACTCAGGAACTCAACATATAGAATTTCTGCGCGGGCGAACCAGTGGAGCATCTCGCAGCTAAACAGGAATCCATCTGGAAATGCAAGTGCCATTGTAACGCCTACAAAACCGTTATAATGAGCTGACCCACTTCCATGGACGGCTTGACTATCAATTGCTTTATAAACCTGCGTTTAGTTAATAATACTCAAGTTACAAAACTATAAATTTGAACAAAAGAAGCGTTCAAAATGTTGTTTTTATATTTTTTATGATACCGTATGTTACGGGCAGTTTATAGGCCAACGTATTGGGCGATATTGGATATTGAGTAGACAGTGCATAGCCACCTTTATTTATATTAATTTAAGCTGCATGGGTTTAAAAAGTGACGTCCTACGTATGAAATTGCACGTTTTCTTACATAATGTGCATAAAAATGCTACAGAATACAAAACGCGAGTTGCTTTTTTCCAGCTATAAATAAATTCAACGAAAAAACGCAATAAAGCACCCACGCGTGTTGTTAAGAAGAAAAAAGCCATATTTGGCACATAAAAATAGTTCATTTGTATGTGGTGCGCGGGCGCAGCGTATGTTGTGCATTATTGATGCGCATCGGCTGTATCTCGACTTGGTACACTAATGGGCCACGTGTGCCGATATCGAATATCGACAAACTAGCATCTTTAAAGAAAAACCTACTTTAAAATTATATGCCGAAGAAGGCTTTCTCCATGGCAATTTATTTCATTCAAGTCCATTATTATGATAAAACTATAACCTTCACGGTAATATTGGTAAGTAACACTAATGCGTTTTTGTATGCAGCAGCCATAAATATGACGTATCTGGAGATACGCGAGTCTTTAATGCCATGTAGACAATTTCTTGGTAACTTAATGGACACTACAGATGTTATTTATTACAGATACTCAATAAAAATATAAAGTTCTCTCAAAGCGTTTAATCCGCAAGCTTTTTATTTTAATTATAATACGGAACACAATAAAATTTACGATATTTGTTATGGCAACATTGACGGCTGTCATAACTTACGCGCGAAACTTTTATAAAACTTGGAACGCAGACGTATCCGAATTCAAATAAAGAACAAAATAAGATTCGAAATTGACAGTTAAACGAAAAATCGAATTTCGAATCGTCTGGAGTCGGAGACTGGCGGTCGATAAATCCTGTTCGACGTATACTTCAAGGGCGCGCGGCTATTTTTAGCGCGTTCCGGCCGAAGGCCGTCGTTCCTGCACTGGCACGAAGGACGCCGCGTCCGGGCGAACGCGAACGTTCAGATCGGCGGACGAATTTTAATGTTTTTTCTCCGAATTGATGGCAAAGAACGCCGCCTTTAGGGTTAGATGTGAGGAGTAACTCAAGCAGGTATTTGAGACCGCAACGAATTTGACGAAACATGTGTCGAGGAATGTAATTTAGAAATAATTTTCAAATTAAAGGGATTTATGGTCTATCCGTCTCGAAGGCTTAATTGGAATCAAATGTGAAGTTAATGATACTACATTAGACATCAAAAGTATGGGAAAACAGATTAACATGCTATCAACAGTTTATAATTTGGACAATGAAGAAATATCTTTAGAAGATTTCAATAAAAAAGTTTCTAATAATTTAAAGATGACATCATCAACATATGAAACTCTTTGTTATAAGCCATTTTAATCCGACCACATCATAATCCTTTGTCAATAGAATAAAAAACAAAAATAGCGTGATTACGAAACGTTACTGGAAAGTTCCATTAATTTTTAATGTAGAATATTATGCGGGGATTTATTGTTATTATAACTTCGAGTTACTGTCTATTATCCGATATTATGACACAATGATGCAACAAGGAAAACGGAGAGGCTAAGACGAAGAAGCTACGTTTATTGAACGGTTTGCAAACAAATAACATACATAATACATTTTATGTAAATTACTACAGATAAAACGACGTAACATCACTATTAAAATAAATTGAACATCACTATTGCCGGCCTAATTCAGAGGATGAAACAAGGATGAATCGATAAAAATAGGATACCTTTGCCTATACATATTTACATGATTTGAAAATAGTATAACAGTTTTAAAACCGTTCCAGTTTTTAAATCATTAAGTATGATGAATTAGACGTTTTTTTATACAAAGGTTTTATTTTATTATTTATGTTAGATAAATATAGTATTAAACTACTATTAATATTAATTCCATATCTCTTGATGAAATAAAATACACTTAATCAGCATCAACCCTTCAAATGTCGACATGGTTATTAGCGGCGACAGAACCATTAACTTCGTAAGATAATATCTGTCAACGAAATCAGGTTTCATGCTCGCCCTCTATTTTGCTAATTGACGAAATGCCAAATCTACATCCGGTTTTATAACAGATCTTTTATTCTTCCACATTTGAATACTTCCTCCAAAATGATGTTAATTTAAAATTTCGATTCGATTCAATCGATTATATTAATTTCGCTTGAAAATGACTTGTAATTGCTCAGGACAATATCTTTCTTTTACAACCGCCCTTGGCTTTTATATTGATAATAATAGTTTTATATAACGTCCAATTGTAAAGAGTTAATTGCTAGAAACATAAAATAATAGTCGGTAAATTCGTTAGTTGCGAAATTGGTTGATAAACTAACTGTGTTGAAATCGATTAATAGTTAAAACCAATACGAAGATTGTTAGCAGAAACAGTTAAAAATATGTATATGGAATTTAGGACAGAGTTAAGTGCCTTCTATACAGCGAGAATTTTTCGATTGCAAGCCGCAGTTTCCACAAGAATATATTTGGTAGGATGAGTATTGTTTCATAGGTGATACGGTGGCGGTGCAGGTATATATTTTTGCGCCTCACTTCAAAAACACAAGAACATCAAAATATAAAAACTAACGGACGAGAGTCCAGAAGTCTTCACAAGTACGATATTATGTCACACAGCTACAACAAAATTTTCGTATTAACTTTTGCGTTACCTAATCTAATAGCATGAATTTTAAAATTATTCCTTTTAAGGCGTAGAGAATAAATTAGTAATTTAAATCAATTTTCGAGCCTATTTTTTTTTTAATATTCCTTAGGTAAATGTAACGTTATGTAAAAATGACGCATGGATGTACTCCGCTAACAAAATAATCGATTCAGAACGAAAGCTTCATTAATGTTTAATTATAAAAAAATCACACTTTTTTTTTATTTATTCTAATTTGAAATCTGACAAGTTCAATTTTTTTTTTTTTTTTTTATTTATGCCAGTGATATTGTGAGAATACAATTCGTATTTAGTATATTTTAATCGTGTGTATAATTTAAAACAGAGTTAAGTCCATCGTTTGTAAAACATTAGCTGGATGATTTGCAGCAAATGCAAGAAAAGTACAGGATACACTAATGACAACATAGTTAATAATAATATCGATTACTGCAGATTAACAGACTGATTATAATTATATATAATCTAGAGTCTCCATCTCCAAGACATGAATAATATCAATCTTATGAATATAGGCAACTAGTTATTTCCGGTAGCTTTGCCCGTTAACTGAGGATAAGCCTATTGCTTGCGAACAGGCATTTAGTATAAACCTGTCTCTTATTTTTGTTATTTTACATGTGACTAATGACTAACAAATAACATTATTTTCTTTCTTTCTCTTCTATATTTTTACTATATCTCTTTATTATAAATTCGACACGGGTATAAATGCGATCATGCTAGGTAGGTATTAACCCTATCGATTGTATGACGTTTGCACGGACCGTGGTTACAAGCTAACGTTTCGAGGCCCTCATGGTCTGCGCAACCCCCATATTCATCATGGAACACGAATGTTTAAAAATCTAATCGTGTTTACACACAAAAAATGCATTGCATTTGTTAAATATGAGTCAAGCTAAACCCCGTCAGCATTAAAGGGTTAAACCCAAGATGAACGCACACTTACATAATGGTGCATTATGTCGATGTAATGAGTGAGACGGATGTTGCGCAGGAGTCGACACTGCATCACTTTCGTACAGTGAAAGTATGATTTATATTAAGGATATGATAGCATACGATTTAAGTTGATTGTGACCTTTTGAAGAATATAATAAATATATATGCATAACAGAGCTTTGAGCGATTGTGGACCTAAGTAAAACGAAGAGAAGTATTTTTTTCTAATGTTCCTAAATTTGGAAATCTCTTTAACTTAAAACCCTTAAAGAGATTTCCAAATTTCAATCAAAATCAATCTTTCGTCTGCATTAAGTTACAGAAAGCGTACAGAGTAGATACCTAAATATTATTATAACATCCATACTAATTCATACTAATATTTTAAATGTGAATATAACTCTGTCTGTCTGTTACGCTTTCACGCTCAAAAAGCTAAACCGATTTGGATGAAATTTGGTACGGAGATAGTTTGTGTCCACGCGGGCGGAGCCGCGGGCGTAAGCTAGTTACCTATATGATCGATGTCTAACCATTTGAACGGACGTAAATGTAATTTAGTTTAAAGTATATTCATACCAGAAAAAAATACTACCATGACGACTTGTCTAGTATGTTTTTGTTTCAATCCCCAATATTCTTCAATTGGGAGTTATTGGGACATTGACCGTCCCAAAAGAAAATTGGCAAGTTTCCTATGATATCGGCAATAAATAAAAAGATAAGACCACTTTCTTGTATTAAAAAGCAATTGAACTAGTTAGTACAAATAAGACGCAGATCCATATTTTGAATATAAAGTCTGTAGGACACAGGCATGAAAAAAACGAAGCGAAAAATCGCTAATGCTCGATAACCACTCGATAACCAATGGAATATGCAGTCTCGAATTCTAAACGAACTAACTTTGACATTTTAAAAAGATTTCTGTCACTACAATCTTATATTGACAGCACCAACATGAGACATATCAATATCTTTTAGAAGTTGTGTTAAATCGATAAAACCGAGTCTTTGCGCAGTTAAAGTATGCAATAAAATAATAATTACAGATTTTTTTGATAAACCAGCTACATTGGCATTAATTAAAAAAACAAGTTAAACAATATCTTTTACTTTAGGTATGTTTGAATATTTGACGGGATGACAAGCAATATTTAATACCAAAGCATGTACAGTTCCGGTAAAGCTTTGTATCGCTTCCGAACCGCTTCAGTCGAAGTATACGATCGCCATTAAAGAATGTTCAACACTTAAATAAATAAATCTTGTTTCCACTTTGCAATGTTGCCAAAACATGACAAGAAACAGCGTACGGTATTCCGACGGTGATTCAGAGTTAAAATATTGGACAGTGATTTAGTTAGCACTTTGAGCGTGTTCTTAAAGATATTGATATTGGACGTGATGGGGCGATCAATCATGGCGTGAATTCGACAATTTTTATACGATTAACGGCCGATCTTAATAATCTATCTATCGATAGATTTGGCTACTGAAGCCATAGGCGGATACCAGGGGGGGGGGGCACGGGGTATGTGACCTCTCCAGACAGGTTTGTGTATCTACCGAATTTCTTGTATTGTATAGAATTTCTTTGCCCATTTGTTTCTTGCCAACTCCCGCCAAGCGTTCGACTCACACTAAACCCCTACCCCCGTTGTAAGCATGTTAGATCCGGCACTGCCATATACCTCTCGTGCACCCCCCGTCCCCTCGAGCATAATAAAATCCTGGTTCCGCCCATTACTGGACCTATATATCTGACCTAAGCTCCATACAAAATACTACCTCTAGTCACTGAGTAAGTAATAGCTATAGTAGCCAAATTCATCGATAGGTAGATTCTTGAGACCAACCGTAAATGAAGAAACGAGCAAGTCGTGATCTTGATGGTAAACCACCCCAATCTTTGTTTGGCAAAGATCTGAATGTCACCGCCCTGCGCTCCTTGTTTGAGACATTAGTTCGTGAGTCTTATTTGCCCAGTAATTACATTTTCGCGTGATTATTGTGAAAGTGTATATAGGCAACTGTGTTAAGGCTGAACGCTTCTGCGAATGAAGATAAATTGCTCATTATTTGCTCCCAATTTTAGGCTGCTATTTCACGTGAAATGAAGAAAGCTAGCCCATGTGTTGACTGCCTCTGTGGCGCAGTGGGAGTGTATCCGACTGCTACTCAAGAGGTCGTGGGTTCGATCTCCACCCAGGATAAAACTTTGTGTGATGAGCACGATGGTTTTTTCTGTGTCTGGGTGTTATTTATCTATAATATGTATGTATTTAGAAATATATAAGTATGTTTATCAGTTATCTGGTTGCCATAGTACAAGCTCTGCTTAGTTTGGGATCAGATAACGTTGTGTGAGTTGTCCCAAGATATTATTATTATTATGTGGCGTAGGATAAAATGGCGATTCTCTTCAAAACCAAAAATAAAAAAAGGATTCTAAATGGCACCCCAGGGAACTCGATGTGAAAGCGATAAATGACTATAACGTCAAAATATAATATTACTAGCAACGAAAAAGAAAATGTCTTCATTTAAAAAAATGCATGTAATTATAGTAATAAAGAGAGGATAATATTATACCTAAATAAATAAGTAAATTACAAATAATAAACTATTAAATTAATGTTTGCTTCAATACCTCTAATTTATCATTACCTCTCTGTACGCCGGCCGCCATGAATAATATAACATTATAAAGTCATACAAACCATATAATTATGTACTATCTACAATCTATATCAATAA
Source organism: Herminia tarsipennalis (assembly GCA_945859575.2). Lineage (NCBI taxonomy): Eukaryota > Metazoa > Arthropoda > Insecta > Lepidoptera > Erebidae > Herminia > Herminia tarsipennalis. The sequence goes on from OX243840.2 coordinate 19,055,604, forward strand.
AAATGCTGCTAAACGCAAAACTCGGGAACGGGTGTACCAATTCGCCCGATTCTTTTTTTTTTTTGTGGAAGTCTGGGAATAGTTTTTATAAAAAAAGCCCGGAAAAACGTAAAAACCCCATCTAAATTAAGAGGTGAAAAGGAGGTTATAAATGTATTTATTTATTGAGTTAATACCTAATTTGTTTTAATAAAATTTACCTTGGGCGAAACCGCGAGAAACTCTAGTTAAATAAAACATACAAAACACATAAAAAAACACTTCAACATGAATGTTTGTGTGTTCGCAGTTCATATCTGGCGGTAATTTATAGTGGCGCCGAGCAAAGGGACAGATGCGCCGGCGCAAGTTGTCGGGAACTCACCTCCATCATTGTCTTAGATGAATTCTAGAAATAAACGCGATAGAATTTGCAATGATATGTATAAATTAAGGGGGAGGAATATATCGCGATTGATATATGTAGTTAGATAATACATAGTACGTACTTTTGTCTTGAAAAAAATAAAAAAAATAAGCATTCTTCTTTACACAATAGGCAACACTATGGGGTTGCCTTTCTTTCGATTATCCATTAAATCGATAGTTGTCAAATCTATCTTAACCTCGAAAATTAGTCACACTATCTGCAGCAAAATTTGTATACCTATCTAGTCAGGAGTTGTGCAAATGCTCATAGCTCTGAACTTAGATTCATGAAATAGTAGGCAAAATTCGTAAAACTAGACACTGACATTGGCTGAAAAACCGGTTACATAGCATTTCTATAAATACATGAAATAGTAGGCAAAATTACGGTTACATTGCTTTCAAATTTAAAAATAGATAACTATTCAGTGAAGAATAGTATCATCATTCATACAAGTAGTATCGGAGGGAATTATTGTTTTCATGGCAATTTTCATAATAAGACCTGCTCTATATTTTTAAAATAATTAAAATCTATTTTTATCTACCTAGGTTGTCAAGCATAGTTTTTGCATCATTATGTTCTAGTTTTTATAGCATTATGACCTGCCCATTTTCAACAAACACTCATTTAACTTCCTTAACAGATAAAATCGTCGCGACAAGTCACGCTTGGTTTACATAGCGGCATACCAAAAACGGCATAATGATATAATTATCTACGATTTAGTACACCGAAGATATTAACTGCGTCTGTTTCTAAAGAAAAAAAAAATATGGGATAGAATTTGCAATTCCATGGCCAAAGTACGTCTATTTTATCGGCGGCTATAACTCGTCCGGACAGGTTTTGTAGGCGGGTTGGGTTGTAATAAAAAGCGGGGTGGTTACCGTGGTTACCGAACGGAGCGGGGTCGTCGCCCCCGCGCGGCCTTCGTCCCGCGCCCCGCGCCCGCGCAGCAAGGACGTCGCCCGTCGTTGCATAACCACTCGCACGCAAGTCGCTGATACCGTTTCGAGATGCGCTTGCGCACCGTGTCGTCACGAAACAACGACAGTTCAGAAAGTAACCCTTAAACAACACGCTTGAACATCACACACATAGACATCGGAGGCGGAGAAGGAATCGCGGGACGCTATCCGAACAAAGTCTCATAAATAAAATTATATAATAATAATAATAATAATATAATAATATATTTATTCCTCTCAAAAAGGTACAGTATTAGTAAGTATAATAATATATTCTTATGATAAGAAGCGTAAGATTTAAGTACCTTAGTGAGAGCTGGAGTCCGTACTAGGTACGAAACCTGTGTGACAGATCTCCAGGCTCACACCTCGGATGTAAAAAGTACAAGCTAGTTGAATATTAAGAATAGAAGAACTTGTGATGCTAAGAACAGAGAGGAAAAGATAACCTACAATATAAATTACAATAGTGCATGTGTGTGGGATGTGTGTGTGTTTGTGTGTGTGTGTGTGTGTGTTTGTGTGTGCGCGCGTATGTGGGAGTGATTTATTTTAAAGTGCGAATGATCATTTCAGTTTCTTCGTAGTTTAGACCATATAACCATGTGGTAACAGCTTTTTTACACCCGCTTTTAGTCATAGGGTACAAATTTAAAATCTTGTTTACCTTGTTATAGACATAGCTTCCAAGGAAGTAGAAACCTCTCTGGGCTAGACTGGTTTTAACCGAGATTACGGGGGATACACTATGTTTCCTACGTACAGAATCTAATTTGGGTCATATATACTTCGGGTCTTAATTGCGTGAATAATTTAAAGCAGAATACCTTGTTTATTGCCCGACGTTGCGACCGTATTGCATTGCAACAGTTGTGGTCACGGGTAGACTGGTTCAGCTCAGCATCGCCTCCGTGAAGCGCGGGTTTCGAAAACTACCATCGCTTGATTTTTATCTTGACTGTCAAGTCAAATCTTTTAATGAAATGTCAAAAGGACACGCTCTTTAGAAAATTGTATGGAGTACTGAGGCGTGACGTCACAACTCAAATCATTACTTTTAGTGTTGTTTAGACGTTAAATTGTGGAATAACACATTTTCTAATCTCGCTATGACGTAGTTACTATTGCCTGATTACTGAAAATTAATTTATTTTCATTATAGTCATCATCCCAATTCTGTGTCCGTGAACGATGACTAGGTGTGTGTTGCCCGAGCGAGGTATGTTCGCAGCTTACCTTCTGTACCCTCGGTATTTTGTGGTGTCGTCTTGTAGGCTGCGAGCGTACCGGAATGAAAATAAAAGCTGAATGTACAAGTACAAGCCATTGCTATTCATATAAACGTATAATTTATTGAACGTTTTTATGCGACAGGCATGCGTTATTGACTTAATCTATTGTAATTACGCGATTTTCACTTTCCAACGAGGTTATAGTAGCTATCTAAGTTTAATTACAATTTATTCATTCATGGATTACAGTACGTGTGGGTTTTATTAAAAGCAAGTATTGGATTTAGAAAAAATAATTATATCATTATTATCGGATGATTTTTATAGTTTAAACCTTCCGCCTATCTCGATAAAAACTATCCTAAGTCATTTTCCAGGACTCAAACTATCTCCATATCAAATTTCATCTAAATCGATTCAGCGGTTTAAGCGTAAAACGTAACAGATAGATTAAGTTTGGGATACTGGATTTCCAGTCTTCCCTTTATCGGCGGGAATACCGACATATATGCTGCCGAAAGAGACTATTCCGACGTTCAGATCCATCATGGCTGCTTATAACATTCATATTATATTATGTTCTTTTAACATACATGTACCAAGTACTTATGACCTTAATTACCAGGTAATTCTAATTACATTGAGACAAAAACGCCTCTAGAACTAATAATAGCCCGATCTTGGCAAGAACTACATAGTGGCCTTTCGAGTTTCCTCGATACATAACAAGTAAGGAAAAATCTTAGGCCAGTTTTCTACTTTAGCACAAGATTTCGCATTCCCAAGGACCTCATTGGTATTCTATAGATAAAGAGTAATAGTAGGGCGCCATTGGTCTCTTTATTGATACAAAGTTGCTACTTCTAGTCTTGGATGGCAATAGCAATAGGTTGAACAGTCTGATAGAACCACGTCCAGTTCAATGTCTGACGCTTCCAGGCAGTGGGTGCTTGACGACGAACGTAGTCAAGTACTCCCGCCTTGCTCTTAATCAACAAAAACCTATGACATGTTTTTTTTTTTTTGTAGATTTGATAAATTTGTCTGGTAAAAGGGTTAATCGTTGCTATGTTGTCAATAATTATAAAGTGATTGCCAATATATCTGGTAGCGTTTTCAGATAAATTGACAATCGCCTGGTGGTATCTTTTTAATAGACAATAAAATAACTTATTTATAGACAATAAAATAACTTTTTAACACATTTGCTCGTAAAGGGTCTCTTATTTTACTAATTTCAATATCGTAATGTATCTCATTACGTACTTGGGCGTTAATGTAATGTAAAACGCACGATTTATCAAGTTGCTTCGTCTAAAACGAACGGTACTTTTTTAAATCTTAGCAAAGAGTTTATATGTCAGAAAAGTGGTCAACATTTTATAAATAAAATTAACTTGGAAGATAAAATATAATAAAAAGACATTTAATTTAATTCATTTTGACCATAAATTACAACCATTTCTAACATAACACAAAAATATTAATTTACTTTATTAGTACCTAATACTGGCTGTTTTAGTGCCTATGCCTTAAAAAAAGCGCTGATGCGCGCGCATCGCTAAATTGTGAACAAGTAAAAATTATTCCGCGCGCTTTTTTCGCTGTATTGTTTTTATTAGAAAATGTTATTTATTTCCTCGCAAATTTGTTATAAAACGATTTGATAATTACAGCCCACTTTTATCATAATGTACTAATAAAGAAAGAGTGCAAAGATCACGAATTTTGGAAAATTATTATTGTGACTCGGTGCACGGAAGGAAGTAGGAAGACCCCCCGGCTTGATGGAGTGCCAACCAAAAGAAGCTCTCAGGAAAGGGCGGTGGATTGGGTGCCGTAGGAGGCATATGTTCAGTATTGGATCAAAAGAAATTGTTGATGACGATGATAATTAAACTGACACTTGGGAGCTGAAAGATATCTGTAAAGTGCAAAATATTATAGACTAAGATGATGATAATTTCCGTGAGTAACTTTAGTATCTTATTCCAAATTAATTGTAAAGTGTTTAATATTCGAAAACGCGGCCCAAAGTGGGTCACTTGCATACATAAACGCAGTAATTATGGTATTACTATTACAAGGTTTTAGTTGCGGATATAACAGCTACCCAATAAAGGCAGTAAGTGGAAACTAGGTAGTGAGTAATAGGTTGATTGCAATCCCATAAGACTATACGAGTGAGGGAATAGAATAGAGTATTATAATGGGCTATAATAGCCTTCATCGAGATTGAATTGCTTGATCAAAATCAGTGAAAAGGTAAGGCATTAAAAGGATGACGTGCAGGTCAGTAATACCAAATATGATCTTAAAAAAAAATTACAATTTGCTCACTACTTTTTTATTTTTACAATTCATTTGAAATGTTAATAAAAAACTATCCTCGCTTTTACGTAAATCTACAAACCGTGGATGTTATAATGCAGAAAGGTGTTTCAAATCTGGTGATCAATCATGCGGGATCAGCGACACAAAAGCGGGATCAGCAGCGTTCGTAGAAACGTCGACAAGACGGCTCTTACCTGGAACAAAGACAGATACAAGTCAGTTACAGTGTGCGTAGCGTGTTGTGTTAGCTTACGGTTACGCGTGGCTATAGAACGAGCGACATACAGTAGGTACCTAGTAATATTAGATTAAAATTTAATGTCTTCATTTCAAACCAAATTAATAATTGTTTGGAAACGTCAACAAAAACGAGTCGTGCTTCATAAATTAGAAATGTACACTAGCTAAATAAAACACCATATAACTTGTAGACGCTTTTAGAGCTGTAGACACACAACCAGGGGTCTTAGACAAGGTACATTCGTTCCGTGGCGAATTCGCTAACACCGTACTACCGCTAATGTCAAATTCTATACTACAATACTTTTCCATTAATGACATCATTGTCGTTAATAGAAAGTATTGTAGTACATATAATCATCATCGCATTGAATGTGACTTCGTGTTCTTCACACGTGCCCCCCCCCCCCCCCCTGGATACTATGAAGACAAGGGTATGTATCTAAGCGCAAATTCCGCCTGTGCCGTGGCCGCAATATCATTCTCTACATTCACACGAAAGCGGCTTGGGAACAAAGGATTGGCTAAGCCCCACCGTTTATATTCTAAATATCACTACAGTTTTGCAACTATCCGTTTACGGTTTCCATGCTATTTCTTACTCTGACAAATATCAAGCCCATTATTACAAAATGTTGATATTGATTCAGTATTTGTAAATCTTACGTTGACTTTCAATTTCGAAATGTATTCGCCAATGGCTGCATCTTTTACCTGTGAAGCAGAAGGGACCGTACTGATCACTGATGTTAAGCAACGTTACCGTGATCATAACAAAGATGAGCGACAATTTATCGAAGTCTCAAGAGGTGCTAGAAATTAGTTTTTCCCTAAAACTTCCAACATTGTAAGTTACTCAATCTGTCGAATAATTATCTGTTATCCCGGTTAAAAGGCTAAATCGATTTGAATAAAACTTGGTAGCTTGGAGCTTGAGGAAATAGGGCATAACTGACGCCCATGTGACCTGTGTCTGTAAGCTTAACCTCAAATAAAAATCATTTAGCATAAACACAGCGCAGTGAGTGACCTGCGTTGTATCGGCGCGATCTGAAGCGGAACGCGGCACAATGCGCCGGCGCACTATCGATTACGATAACGCCCCTGACGCATATCAAATGCGCCTGAGTTTACGAGGGCACCGTGGCTGCGCAAGATAACAAAATGCGAATACTTTGACTTACAAATATGGCCTGTATTATAGACTGCGCGTGCGACAGTTTCGATCTTTGCTTTGCTCCCAGGGAGAATTTGCGGATCAAACAACTTTAAGAATCTTAATAGGCAGACTTCAAAGGAATACATTTAGCCGCTTTCGAGTCAATTAGTCAATTATACCCCCTATGGGTCCAGTGCCGGATCCAAGGGGAGGCCTAGGGGTCCAGCCCCCCCCCCCTTAAATCATTCACAATTCACCCATTTAATTCGTGTGATTGGTGCAACAACGGACCTATCTAGTTCAAGTCAAACAATCCTGGTTCCGCCACTGTATGGGTCTTTATTACCATTTCTCGTCAGCCCTCCTTATTCGTAGTCTAAAATTGATCGCAATTTTAACAGCAACAATAGTTACAAATTAATTATGTTATTATATTGACAACATATCTGTCTCCAAGATGAGAGGCCACCCAGGCGCTCTGGGCGATGTTTATTTGGATAGATAGAATGTAAATTGTGCAGTTTAGTTAAAAATGCGCGTTCAGTTATGTAAGATTTAAAAATTAATATCTAGTCTACATGGCGATTTTTCCCGAGGGCTTTTATAGCGACCACACATGGTCTCCGACGCATCATAGTCGTAATGAATCCAGGGTTACCAACTCCTAAAGTAATGAAAAATTATCAAGAGTCAGAAGTATTTAACTTACGCAAAAACCTTTTAAAACTTACAGGTTAAAATTGATATATCATCATCTTCTTATCTGGCCCCCTACCCCCAACCCCCTCCCCTCTTCTAAAAGTAATTAAATAAATTTGTGACTGGGACGAAAACATAGGTTGTACTTAGTTTACATAAATGCACTTAAATAGGTATACCTACTGCATGTTACGGGGTTCCTAAAAAGAAATGTAGGTAATTCTTCTCTCTCAATTTAGGAAGATATCTTTTAAATTGGCATCCCTGTCAGTGACTACATTGTCTAGCGTAGATTTATAGTGCGCACGCGTCGTGTTCAGCTGATGGTAACAGCGTCCATACATGTGGATTTATTTTGTTTATGGTCAATAGTCGCAGCCGCATGGTTACAACGACTCCGCGCTGAAAACACGCATCGCACGGTCAAGCATGTGATAGGTCCATGTTACGAGATATCGACGATGTAAAGAAATAAAGTTTAAAACTATAACATCAAAATTGCTTCAAATCAATAACCTCAATTAGGAAAATCGGATGAAAATCGTGTTGAAAGTTATTAAAATCGTCTAGTTTTCTTCGCGAATTCACCGTTGTTGATTGTTAAAAGGATTTCTCAATATCGCACTTACGGGCATACTTAGCTTGCCCTAGACGGTTATCGGACTCTTTATCAAGTTTTGTAGGGTGTTGCGTCGCTGGTATAGGTTTGGGGGGGGGGGGGATGCAATTGTTAAAACACGTTCTGGGTCGATGTAGCCAGGGGGTCTTGTATCTTTGGATACGGCTGATATGGCGGTAACTACACCTCTGATTGCACTATTGCCCGCCAGACTGATCGGGAACAGTACTGAATTGCACTCTCTGGGTACAAAATCCTAAATATCAATAACATAATCAATTTCATCTCTTCATATAAATAAAAGCCACTACATCTTATCAGACTGCATGCATTGTCAATTATCACTACATAGTATATAACAAAGTTGCTTTCTCTGTCCCTATATCCCTAATGTATGCTTAAATCTTTAAAACTACGGAACGGATTTTGATACGGTGTTTTTTGAAGAGGAAGGTTTATATGTATAATAACATCCATTAAATAGTGGAAAAATAAGGAGCGGAGCAGCAATAAGAAATGTTGCAAAAACGGGGAAAATTTACGCACACGAAGTTGGGGGGGTCAGCTAGTATATTATACAGGGAGAAATCCAAACAAAACATTGTACACTAACAAACGATAGGACAATACAAACAAAACAAAATTAAACAATCAACAATGTTGTGAACAGTATTTGTACACAATAATGGTGTTTTGTGATATATACCTATATAAATATATGGAGCAAAGTTCAATGACCTCACCGGTCATCACTTGGGCCGCATTTACTTGGTTTGCGTAAATTCCTATGCAGCCGATATGTGCTTATGTTTTCCTAGCAGTTTTCACCCGGAGCGCGGATAAAAAATATTTGATATTTGGATAAGAACGAGACTTTGCGCAACTAAAAACTTGACACTGGCAGAAATTAGTCGTTAAAACGACTAGATTGCCATAAATTCAAGGAAGAAGAAGAAGAAGAAAGAAATAGTTCTACGTATTGCAAAAACATTAAGTACGTTCAGCTGTTAGTAGTTGAGTAAATGTTGCTTCAAAACCTTCCCAGCTTCGAAAATGTGTTGCACTGCAGCCCTAGGGGCGTATAAACTTAGCGGAGGCAATAAACGTGATATAAGTAAGCGATAAAAGCGATATATCGCGACAATCGCCACACGTTTGTTTGATAATATTATAAGCAAGAGCAAAGACGAATGTCACAAAATGCGGGAAATACAAAAGGTAAACTTTATACACCTTTGGCCTATTCAGTTTTGCCAATAGAGCATAGCCTATTGGATTGGCTAAGCAGTCGGGACGATTCAAAAGTCTTACATTCTTAATCAGGAGGCTGTGTGTGATGAGTATGATTATTTATTCTGTGTCTGGGTGTAATTTATCAATAATAGGTTTATTTTTCTCTTCCCGACTAAATTACTCGTTTGCCTACCAAGTAATATACTCGTTAGGGATTATGGCTCGCACATTCTGTGCATTTGCCAGTTTCAAGTTTATTTTCTTTCAAGTTTTCTTCTTTGAATTACAAAGTCTCGTTCTTATCCGGTTATCACGTATTTCAAGTATATTTTGCACTCATAGAGTATAGTAAAAATAGCGACTTGTTAGTTTGCCGCCATTTTTACAACTCCATAATATTATCCTTTTTTTTTTAATAGAAAGAAAGAAAAAATATTTATTTTCGACAAACCAGGAAAAAAAATGAGTAGGTACCTACCTACATGTACATGTAAAAAACAAATAGCTACTTTATAGAATTTTATAAGCTACGGGTCTTAATTGCGTAAATACTTTATTTTAAGGCTAAATACCTTTGTTTATTTCCCGACGTTTCGACCGTATTGCAACGGCCGTGCAAATTCTATAATGTGTACAAATCGCGAAAGTTTACGAACATAAATAGCTACTTAATTAAATACAATGTTAAATGCAACGTACACATAGGCTGAGATCTATATAACATGCTTAGGCTTATAAAACTTAACAACGCATACTGAAATATCCAAAATACCGAGAGTACAAAAAGTATGTTTCTATGATTGAAAGAAACACCTTTATTTTGTCCGGTGTTGAAGGTGCTTCAGTCATAGAAGCATACTTTCTGTACTCTCGGTATTTAGTGTATGTATTCCACGTTTCGCACCAACTTATGCAAACACGTGCGAACCAAGCGACATTGTTCTTTCAGCTGAGTCATGAACTCATGAATTGTGGTATAATATTAGTCATATTGTGCCGTTTTTAACCTAAATTTGGTATTGGATAAGGTTAAATTAAATTATGCCCGGTATTTTTTTTAAAGTGGCCCAAGTCAATTTTCAGTTGAAACACAAATTTATTATAAAACTAGCGGACGCCTCGCAGATTCAAAATAAAATACAAGGATAAAAAATAGCCTATGTCACCCGGGGTTAGTGTAGCTTTACAACGACGAAAGAATTTTTCAAATCCGTCCAGTAGTTTCGGAGCCTATTCAATACAAACAAACAATCAAATCTTTCCTCTTTATAATATTTTTTTTTTTTTTTTTTTTTTTTTATATAATATCTTGGGACAACTCACACAACGTCATCTGATCCCAAACTAAGCAGAGCTTGTTCTATGGCAACCAGACAACTGATAAACATACTTATATATTTCTAAATACATACATATTATAGATAAATAACACCCAGACACAGAATAAACCATCGTGCTCATCACACAAAGTTTTATCCTGGGTGAGGATCGAACCCACTACCTCTTGCGTAGCAGTCGGATACACTCCCACCGCGCCACAGAGGCAGTCATATTAGTATAGAAGTATAGATTATGAAAAAAGTGTGGATTAAGAAGGTTATCTCCGAAATTCTACGCCAATTTTATGGCAGTAGCTTGCAGTTTAGAGAAGAATAAAATATCGCAACAACTAACATCCATGTGGGCCCCACATCTAGTATGAAATAAATTAAATCATCGCTTATTTACTTCGCAAAAATAACAACCTCACAAAAACAAATCAACATTTACATATTACTATTGATTATCAGATTATCTACATGCTAAGCTACGACTATGGCAAATCCACCCATAAAGACACCACAGAGCAGACCGCTCAAAATCGCCGTTCTTGCCCGTGTTACTACGAATGCTACTACCAGTAGTAATACTGTTAATTTGTTTTCCTTTCTTACTACTGCAGTAGTAAGTTGTTAAAAGGGTAATTACAATTTGCCCGTGTTACTACCGTTGACAAAAAGGAAATAAAAAATGAAATGGAAAACGACACAGGACTTATCGGAAGTTGTAAAAATGGCTGCAAACTAACAATGTCGCTATTTTTACAGCTCCGCGTTTAACGAGTGAAATCACAGAAAAAATATAGGTACTCTACGAGTGCAAATTATACTTGAAATATGTGATGATAATCCAGTAAGAACGAGACTTTGTGATTTAAAGAAGAAAACTTTAAAGAAAATAAACTTGAAACTGACATCGAGACTTTGTGATATAAAGAAGAAAACTTCAAAGAATATAAACTTGAAACCGGCAAATCCACAGAATGTGCGAGCCATAACCCCTACCGGGAAGAAAATAAAACTTATCGATGGTTGTGGAAGTCTTTGGAGGATGTACAGCACAACATTTTCAGGCTGATGATGATGATCAGATTATCTAAATCCTTAACAAATATACACCCAAAGTAGTTGTTGGCTGACCTGTTGGTTTGGTGGTTAGTGACCCTGACTGCTACCTAAGGTCGTAGGTTCGATATCCCCACAGAATAAATCTGACATGAACACGATTATTAATTCTGTGCCTGGTATAATTTATCTATAACATGTTAATAAAAAATAAATATAAAAGAAAGTTTATCATTTCTCTGGTTTGCCATAGTAGAGGCTAAAAAAACAACATTTCACGAGCTAATGAAGCCGTTGAGAACGAGCTAATTACCAATAAACCGGTAGAAATACCGGAGACAGTTCCAAATACCAGACACTTTTAACAATTTCCTACCAGAAAGTCTAATTAGCACCATCCGACACGCCCGAAAGCAGATAACTTCATTATTTCTTAGAAATAACGTCACAAATTATTACGCATCTGTTTTTCACATAAACTTTTACTTATCAAGTCAAAGAGGTTGATTTAGAAAGAGTGACCCTAATTTATGACAGGCGGCTTAAAAACATAAATAATATTTACAAGACAATGCTTTTAAAGCGAAAATTGTATTACGGATTAGCAACAACGTCGGCGCACGAGTCGATTCCGAGATTTTCGTAAATGGAACGTGAGATATCGCGTGCAAAATAATATACGTGATTAAATTTCGCGATTTCATATTTAGAATTGCTTCCAACTGCCGCGTTTGTTTGCGCGCGCGCATTGCGCAAAAGCAACCGTCGAATCGCCGCGAAGTGACAACCAACAATTTATCAAACACCGCAACTGTTTGCAAGTACTGGGATTACTGAATTCGACCTTCGGTTGCCTTTCCCGTGAGAAAATGCGTAATTAATAAGTGTTAATAAATTTAGGACTAATTAATTTCAGTAAAAACTATTGTTCGTTACTATGTAATAATGTATTTAAACAGATATAATAACGCCGAATAGGGTCAAGTATACCGGAAACTGCGCTGCCCGCCGCGCAAGCGCAACTCGCTCCTATTCAATCTTTATCGTGGAAGCAACACAATGGAAGTACAATATTGCAGCTAGCAGATACTTTGCTATTGTTGTAGTACCTTCATAGTTTGTGGTTTGTGCGTGCTGTTTGCACAATGTTTTGTATATCGTGTATGTTGTTGTAAACAAAAACAAGTATGAAGAATGCAGCCACGAATCCTATATAGTAATAATACTAATATATTGGGACCATTTACACAACGCTATCTGATCCCAAACTAAGCAGAGCTTGTACTATGGAAATGAGATAACCGAAAAACATAGTTATATATTTTTAAATACATACATATTATAGATAAATAACACCCAGACACAGAATAAACGATCGTGCTGATCACACAATTTTTTATTCTAAGTGGGGATCGAACCCACGACCTCCGGCTTAGCAGTCAGAGTCACTAACCACTCGACCACCAGACCAATAGTGTTCCACAAATCTGATTATTTCCGATTAACAGCAGACGAATAGGCGCATATTGAGGCTGAGATCTATTTTCTTTACTCTATAAATCAATAGATAGTATTTACTCTTAGCTTAGGTAAAACTTAAATCTCTACAAAGCATATATTTAACAGACATAACTATCTTAGATTATGATAGGCTTACGCTAGAAACAATAATTTCATCGGATACCACAATGTTTTGTCAGGTTAAACTTTTTTATTTTTTTTATTTGCCTATGGTTGGCAGACGAGCCAGCGGCCCACCTGATGGTAAGCGGTAGCCGCCGCTCATGGACTATAGGAATGTCAGAGACACACCCAAGCCGCTGCCTACCGTGAAGTGAAAACTCTCTTTAAACCTCGTTTGAAGAAAGACATGTCGTAGCGCTCGGGAAACACCGCAGCAGGTAGTTCATTCCAGAGTCTACACGTACGTGGAAGAAAAGAACGTCGGAATCGATCCGTACATGCTGAACATAAGTATGCGTCATAGATTTCAGACCAAGGGTCCTCACAGTAACTTAGCTTCCTGTTCTTAAAGTCCTTAGGTCGTATGCTTGTATATCACTTAGTGGCATAAAAAGCGACAACAGTACTCGCAATTGGAAGTTATTAACAGCTAATAACAGCCTGCTTGAGCTACTTCTTGGTGCGATAAACCAGTATTGATAAAAATCCTAGTTATCTGCATTCCACATTTGCATTTGTCGGTAGAGACTGGTAAGGAACGCAAAACACCAACTCTCTCGAAATAGGGTTATACCAAATGCGAAACCTACCATAAAACTATTGATTCAACATTTAACTAGACACAGCTTAGCTTCTAAATTACTACATTTAATCTTCTTTCCTTGTATTCAGTTCTGAAATCATATAATGTATTTCAGCTACTTATCGAAACAAACAATAACTAAATCGAAATCATTCATTATTTACACAGCATCCCATTTTCTCATTGATGTTTTATTTCGTTCCGCTCTCCAATTCGAACTAAGCTACACATCGAAACAAATATAATTCCCAGAAACCTACAAGGTTAAGGTTTTTTTTTGTTTTATTTTCACAAATTATTTCATAAACAAGAAGTTGATAAACATACCACACAAACTATCGTGAGTTTATCAGTAGTATGTTAGACAGATCGTTAGGGTACAAAATATAAAAATGTAGGTAGGTTTGCAAAAAATAAATTGCCGAGATATTCACTAACTACTTGAGGACAGTAAGTATCCTATCAGAATTGATTTACAGTTTTCTGCGTTTATGGATTTACAGATTTCGATAGGCAAGGATGAGGTTGGACTGGTTGTTAGAATATTTGAGGAAATTAATATCCTAATTCGACTGGCGGCAGTACATTGAACACATGTGTGTTCAATGTACTGCCACCGTAATAAGCCGAGATTAGCTCACAGTATGAAAGCATCAAATTATTACAGTCTTGGAGACACTGCCCTAGGCAGAGGCGTCGAATTTTAGCCGAAAACTGGCTGTTGTTTGACATAATCTTCTGCGAAATGGAGATATTTTACCAGAAGATCGAATTTCAGCGTAAAACTTGCTGAATCCTCTCTAAAAACTTCTTCAGCTACCATATTCTATCAGCCCTATTCCAAGTTACACACGATGTGATTAATGGCGAAGTAATAGCTCTATTACGTGTAGCCGATGCCTTCAAGAACAGACCGTCCCCTTCCTACAACAGGCGTATTTAATTGACATTTGAGAAAGTTGACTTAATTGCCAACATTAAGAAAATGTTAAGGTGTCAGGTACTATTAAATATTAAACAGAATGGACAAAAGGTTAATATCAGTATTATTGTGATAAATATCTTCATTCAAAAGAATATTTATAATTCGTATATTAGCAGACAAAATAATGACAATATTGAGATTATCAATTGTTACTATCCAATATGCAATTAATTGACGTATAGACCTTGGACTGTGCCATCCCTTTCAATTAAAAAGTAAATATTGACTTCAGAGCGTGAATGAGAAAAAAAACTCGTGCGGCCTTTGACAGGTATTGTCCACAAAGTAGCATTGTCTCTTTCTAAAGAGTGGTAAATTTTGTGGCGCTGTCCTGGTCTCTGCGTCAATGTATTAAGTTTAACTTATTCCGGAAGGATTTAACATGTTTTCTTAAGGAATTTAAGGCTCTAAAATTTTTTAATTTGATGCGAGGTGCCAAAGCATGTTCAAAACTTACCAGTCTTAGCCACAAACAAACAAACTGTTTTTTAAATTCCAGACATCCATTAAACACACATTCGGGCCACTAGTATGAAATCCTTTACCAATACCACCAATACTTCATCAATACAAGCCAAAATTGGTCGGTTACCTTGAATAACTTCAATAGCATTACCCAGAACGCATTATATCTATTTTTCCTTCACATCCCTAGATAATTCTTTAAGATAGTGCCTCTAGTTACATCACGTACAATTTTAACGTCGACGGGCGAAACATAAAATTTTACGATGCACCAAAGATGAGCTTAACTTGATTAAGACATAATTATAAGGATGGATATGCGCGATCTTTTTAAGTATGGCGATGATGACAGCTATTAATATGTTCCAGATGCTGGTTATAAGCTGGGAACTGCTTAAAAAGCTAATTCTCTTGACCATAAGCTGATTAATTACATGTTTACGTCGACTTTATGCATAAAAAATGTTCGAAGATAGTTGGATTGACAAAGATAGGTATGTGGTGGTTATCATGCACACAGTCAAGATATCTAGACTTCCGTATGAGACTTCGATTCGTCTTGAAATATATTTGAGTACGTCTCAAAGGCATACAAGTAAATAGTGTGCTATTTATTTAATTAACTGCAATGAAATGGAAAAAGAGTTATATTTGTAAATTCAGACGTAGGACGTAGCACTCGAAACTATTACTACCTATTACTATTTGAATGAATATGATGGTAGCTTAAAGCCTGACGTAGGGCGTGGGCATTTGTTCATGATAACCAACATCCACATGCACTGGTGTAGCTGGAAACAACTAACAGAAATCCAAAATAAAAATAAAATACTATACAAAATTCTGATTAATTTTTAATTATGTATTTGTTCCGAACTCTTCCAAGAAACAAAACGGAGCAACAAAGCTGCAATACTTATAATTATCAGTAACAATTCGCGTGAAGTTGAGCCTTCAACATAATGAGGTCGTGCGCTAATAATATGCGCGCACGCGATGCAACATAACATTGTGATCATTACGGCACGATTGCGGCACATACGTAATTATACATAACAACAATTATAAGTTTTGTCGACGCATTAATAACGAATGTATGCACTACAAACATTAGTGTGAATAAAATGCTAATATTCCTTGGTTCTTCAAGCGTAAATCCTCCATTTCCATTACTATGTGAGGCGGACGAACATACCGTCCGTGTGATAGTAATCAGTTAGTCGTATCCTGAGTGCTAGCAAGACCAGAAGAGCTGTTTTGGTGTACAAAACACCGAGAATACTGAAGAATAACTTCGTAAAACGTGCGCATACATGACATAATGACATATTGATGGAATCTTGGGTCACCTTCGGAACAATTTATTACCACGGATCCACTGTATTGTGATTGTTACCATATTTCGAAGACATTTTTTTTAAAGTTACGCCCGTATTAACAACAACAAGCCCTGTACAAGCCCTGTAGAAACTCGGAACCCATAATTATTTGTAACAAACAGTAGTATCTGGCGTGGGAATCCGACAATCTCTTGTCGTGGTGGGTATACGGTGAGCGCTTTAATAGTGCGTACTATTAAAGCGCTCACCGTATACCCACCAATGCTTAGAAGCACATTGAGATTTGAAGCCATAGGTACTCTCATCAGTATTGAGACTTAAATCCATATATTATGGCCAGCATATGTACTCTATACTCTCGCGACCTTACTTCTAGAAACATACGGCTCAGTAAATAAAATATATCATGACGTCATTTCGTCTCAAGAGGATTCATCGATCAAGCTTTAAGGACTTAAAAGCTCTCGATGGTTAGACGCAGAGCGACAAGAGTGCGCCACCGTTGTTCATTCTCAAAGATGCAAGATTTATGCGCTTGCGCACCGCGAGCTTAATATTCTACATCCGGCATCCACTTTCCAAACGAGTGTGTTTGAAAATTGCCGCATCTCCAGCGCAACGTGGTACAATGAACTGACAACGTTTTTGTTATTATATTTACATTTTCTGGTCATTATTCCATGAGTTTCTTGCAAACAAGTTTTGTTATGGTATAATTTGCTTAAGATGTCAATCAAAATTATACCTCAGGATTAACACTGGAACAGGTTAAAGATTGTGAAATTCGTTTTATCTTTAGCTTTATATATCTTATATTATGAAGTATGGTTCTAAGATAAACTATTAACCAATGGCCATATAAAAATCCAAAACGGTAACCAGACTTCAAATCTTCAAGAAACAAAGTTGTATAACGATTCTAAAAGAGTCTCCCTATTTAACACTAAGCAGTTCCATTCATACCAACTTAACGATCACAAAAAGAAAAGCAATTCCATCCTTGTCTCTAAGTCGACGCAATAAACCATTACAAAGTACGTACACCTTCCCAGAAAACTGTTTTGACACAGAACGTGCAGCATACGACGGTTAAATTGCAAATTTTATGGGTTTGACTAAGCCGCCCCTGTGCCTGCGGCCAGTTCAAAGGGCTACCCTCTGCCCTGACAGACTAGGACGCGATACGAACCAACCAAACACGGTAAAACAAACCTTAGACTCAGATCATAAAACCCAATTTACAATTGAGGTCACAATCGCCATTGTCAAAAGGCAAGTATTACAAAGTGGCCGCATGTCACGCCAGCACCAAAGAGCAAAGGTTCCGCGCACTAAAAATGGGAATAAGCATTACTTTCATTTTGTAACGAACAATGGCTGCCGCGGTAGGTTTTATGGGAGAAATCGTTCGCAAACTAGGAAGCGAGTAAATCGAACTGAACTAATTTGTTTTGCCTTTTGCAGTAAACTGAGAAAGCTACATTTATGGGTAGTGCGGCCATGTATGTAACGGCATTCTATGGTTTTCAATTTCACGTGAATACGGCATGAACATGAATTATCTGAAAATGGTCGTTGATCGTAAATTGCGACCACACAGTGTTTTTGCCACTTCAAAATAAGGAAGATGTCTTTTATAACAGTTGGCTGAATTGGCCCTTTAAATTGTCAAGTCTCCAAGCTTCGCTAATTTTATTCGCAATAATATAACCTTAAAAGTTCTATAAAAATAAAATAAGAAAACATCGGTGTCATAATTACGAGTGCTTCTAGTCTTAAAACCTAAATGATGTGGCGAAAAATACCGAACAAGGACGAAGTGTGCTCGTTTATTGCGCGAGCGCTGCGCCCGCGCAGATCCAACAGATAGCGCACACCACAGGAAAAACAACTTGTTTAGCTCGCGTAGGCAGGTGCACGTAGCTAAAATTTAGTCTAATGAATGGATTTCAGACCAAAATCTAGCCAAGACGCATTATCGCAACATCTTACTAAGAATAGAGTATTCATAAAACTGATTGTAATCTCTTCGCAATTTTAATTCAATGTAACAGATTATATCACTGAATTTATTTGTACGGGTTTAGTATTCCGCGAAAAAGTTGGTCTAGTTTCCACGGGTACTGTAACTTACGACAACAACAGATTAAGAAGTATAATACTGGTGTAGTAGTATAGGTGTGTCAAATGGGTGGATTTTCAGTAAAAACCGCGCAGTTTTTCTTTAGTCGCGTAATGTCTCTTTGGCAGAGTGTGGCTTGGTCACATAATGTCGCTTTCGCGGAATCTCTTTTTCGCAGAATGTCTCTATCGCGAAATGTGTCTTTCACAGAATGTCTCTTTCGCAAAATGTATGTCTGAACTTAGAATAAAATATAAAATTTTAAATAAAAAACATTAAATTTGAATAAAATAATGTGGTTTTTCCAATTTAATGAAAATATATATATACGGGTCTTAATCGCGTGAATAATTTAAGGTAATATAATATAGCTTGTTTATTGCCCGACGTTTCGACCGTATTTCAGTCAGTCTACCCGTGACCACGGCCGTTGCAATACGGTCGAAACGTCGGGCAATGGTGTACAAATGGCAAAAGTTTATCAAAATTAAATGATTTTTCATAAATGCCTACGTGGGTTTTACCCGACTGCAAGGAAGGGGTTTTTTTTGTATACGTTGGTAGCTTTTTGCATGAAGGAGTAACAAAAATCCTCATAAATATTTCTTTTTAGATAGATAGATAGCTAGATAGTGTTAGCAGGATTGGAATATGAAATTGTAAAGCTTTTCCGTGGAGGAAAAGCTTTTCATTTTATCTATAAATTCGAAATTTCAGTAAGGTTTATTTAAATCTATATGACACAGGTTTTACTGCAATTGCCTTCTTAGGATATCTGTGGTTTTAAAATACGAATAATGACTTGTAGGCTTTATGTAAAATCGTCATAATACCGCATCACGCCACTGTTGCTGTGTAGGGAATACCTAAATGTAATTTGTCAGACTTGGACGTTTCCTTATAGTTTCACAAAATGTTCACACTTCAGAAAGTACAAAATACAAACTAAAAATGGCCGTATCTATCTAACTCATTCAACCACTAACTTAATTGTGCAAAAAGCGCGTCAATCATTTAGCCGGAAGTAAACAGCGGCGCCTTCTACATTAAACCTTCGATATAAAAAAAGCCGGTGTCAACGCCATCTTAATCCCAGTGACCCATAATTATCATTTGACAGATAGGCAGAACATTCCTCACTTGTTACATCATATAACTCATTCAAAGATGAGTAATCACAAAGTTTATAACCTTAATTTGTTGGAGACGTATACGTAGATTGATCGTAAATTATGTGGTTTGGTCTAAATGATTTTGGATTGGAATGAAATTACTGCAGAGATAACAGGACACAGTGATTTATGGATTTATTATGTCGGATGTGTGTGATAAAGTCCAGTGATATTTGGGCATTCTGGACATTACTCACAGAGACAGATTAACATGATTAAAATTATTTGAATTGAATCGTTTGAAAAGTTCCAGTAACCACGATCTTTAGTAATGAGGCAACGATTTAAAAAGAAAAAGAAGAAAAATACTCCTGTACCTAATCATCAACCAAAACATGCATACAATAATTCAGATTATCAAGCTAGATTATCGAGATCGAACGATCGATTCTCCAAAATATTGCTAGTAAATTTAACTACAGTAACTAGCCAAAACTGGATCACAAAGCGAGATGAGAGCAAAAACAAGATGCCTTACATGAAAAATCGTTTATGATTCAGAGCATATCTCTCAAGTAAATCGATAGAGTTATCGCACAGATCAACAAAAAACTAGGCGTGCTCGTCTGCGGCTTGGCAATACATAAAACATTTACTTACAAAAGGCCATAGCAGTTACAGCTTGAAAATCGACACCGCGAAATTTCCTTGAAGAACATGGCGACAAAAACTCACTATTCTTGGCAATAACAAAAGTAATACATGTAGCTAACAAGAAAGCCATCACAAAAACAGCTACGACCTTAATACACCAAGGTTGTTACCTTAATACGGATTCTAAGGAACACAATCAGTGGTCAAGATCAGAGGATTCTTCCACCACTATAGGTCGGGGTAAAAACATCAGAAACGCCGCCTCGACACACAATTAGCGAGAGTTCTTAGACCTACCGACACTTTACTTCGGATGGAAAAAATAGTGAAGGGTGATATCACCCAGAATATAATGGTTCCGTTTATTAAATATACTATTAATACACGTAAACTACCAATTTTGTTATTGATTTTAAAGGTTATTAATAAGTAATCATTAATCAATAAGTAAACATATAAAGAGGAAATTGACAACAACTTAAAAAATCTTTTTTAGGTAAAGCCATTTACTACTTTTACTCAATATCAATATTTTGGCCAGCATATTATTATCATAATTGGTATAAAATCGAAAATAAAGTAAATTACAAGTTTAATTAATCATTGTCTGTGCACTTTAATTTAATAACCAACTTGACGATATAAGTTTTCTTTATTTTTTCGCATTACTAAAACCATTAAATACTAGAAATGTAGACTTCAATGTATTTCAATGGTTCTTTCGACACGGAACCTTGAAAGTGGCGTCAGTACATGTCGATCCGTGACCGGGTCAGCACGGAACCAGCCCCACCAGCCCGGTACTCGGACACACATTACTTCTAAATAAGGGCCCAACACCTGACTAAACATTAGTTGGAACTCGTAATTGGAAGATGGGATGTTAGAATCCATCAGCCGTTGAAGGTTTAAGCTTGTTGTAACTTAAATTTAACGCTTATGGTAGGTACTACATATGTTTTTTGGAACGATTGCTGATATTACTGTTATGTTTCTTTTTCAAAAAGATAAATATATTAATCGCGTGAATAATATAAGATAAAATACCTTGTTTATTGCCTGATTAAGACCCGTAGTGTATATAATTTCATAATGTGTACAAATCGCGAAAGTTTATCAACAAGATAAATAAGTTAAAGAAACCTAACGCACGTTGGTCAGGTAACAAAGCTTGCATCAAATTCGAATTCTTAAAAAAACTGTTATTTTTGAACACTTCTGTTTTTTTTTAAGACTCCCTCATTAGAGCCTTGTGTCGCGGGGAACTTTACAATCATACAAGTCACGAACACAAAGTATACCCAGACTCGGAACAACAATTTGTAGATCACACAAAGTGGTGTCCCGTATGGGAATCAAATCCACGACCTCTTGCGTAGCAGTCGGATATACTCACACCGCGCCACCGAGGCAGTCAATTGATTGCGATTACTGATTTATATGTGTAATGTAGGAATAAGGAACACCCAGACACGGAACGACAATTCGTAGATCGTACTATTTTTTTTCCCGCGCAAGTTTCAAGCTTCAAATATATAAATAGTCAGCCAATTAAGTAACATTATTACTTATTGCAAAATTGTTACACAATTTGAGAAACATACTGTCAAAAGAATTCACATTCAAATCATATGTGAGCTGCCATGTTGAAGACAAAATCTTTTAGCAAAATCGAAAGCGAAATCTGGGTCTTTTGAGAGCATCCGCGACAATGCGATCGGAACAAAGAAAGAATGGAGTCCCCGGACCCACTGCTCGAAGGTCAGACCTCAATAACTGGAAGTGACAAGCATTGTTGTACGAAATAGACGTGTTATGCTCTCAATATGGCAGGATACGTTTGTATTTGAGTTTTGTAAGACTTGATTTTTGTGTCCATTCATATTATCAAACAATGACTGTGGGTACATAGTTTTTCTTCGTATAATATGATAATAAGTAATACAAAATCAGAATAGTATTTTATTTGACATTTCATTTGACACTAGCTTTCGCGCGCGGCTCCGATCGCGTGATGTCGGTTATATCGATTAAAAACTATCCTAGGTATGTATGTCCTTCTCCGGGACTAAAACTATCTTTATATCAAATTTTATTCAAATCGATTGAGCGGTTTAAGCGTGAAAACGTAACAGACTTTCTCATTACTACTTTGAACTATCCCCATTAATAAAATGTATTAACTGTCGCCCGCGATGTGGATGACTTACCCCGATAAGGGTTGTTTTTTTTTTAATTTACTACCACAAAACCAAATATATTTTTTACAGATTTAACTTCAAACCTGGCGGAATTTCATATCAACCTGTGTTTTACCCTCTTAGGGGTTGATTTTCCAAAAACGCGTGTTTCTCTATTTTAAAGTAAAAAGCCAAATACAACATTCCGCAGATCTAACTTTAAAACTGAGGGAGTTTGATAAAAACTTCAAGCTCTAGTAAACTCCTTTAGGGGCTTTCTCTCGACGCGATTTACAAAAAACGCTGAAACCTGTATTTCATAATTTTAAACAAAAAAAACTATATAATTTCACAAATCTAACTTTAAAACTGACGAAGTTTCACACAAACTTACACCACAATTTAACACCCGTTTTATAAGGAATACGTCCTTGAAATTCACGTCTCTACGATCAGCAGTTTAGGCGGTGCGTTGATCCTTCAGTCAGTCAGTCAGGACAAAGAATTTTATACATATATATAATTTTATTTATATAGCATCAAATACTTTTGAAAAGATCTTAAAAATGTATAAAAAATATCTTCATTACTTTGTGTCCGTGACTTGTATGTTTGTAAAGTCCCCCGCAACACAGGGCTTGTAGCATACAGCGGGAGTCGTGTTTTTTAAAAATAAAAATATCTTAATGCATAAATGTCTGATATATTTTTTTAATAAATGCATTGGAAATAATTTATAAAACGTATAAATCGCAAAATATGAAACGTGCAATTTGACATTCAAACATTTATGTCATTATGTCACCAGTAAGGACGTAACATTAAGTGCGCGGGCGCACCCTGCGCGCGCGCCATGTCCGACATTGTCTGGCGTTCATAAAAAATATGTACGAATTGTAAAGACCTTGTATGTTTTTGACATTTCCTTATATCGCCTAGTATTTATTTATATAACCTTAATTTTATTTAGTCCTTATACTTTTTGCTGATTAAATTTCTGCCTTGTTTAACAAATGAGACTTTCAAAAAAAAAAAAAATGCATTTATTGTGTTTGTAAATGAGACTTATTTCGTGCAAACCTTTTTGTATAACTAGCAGCAACCGTGTCTGATTAAAAAAAAAAACATAAGACCAATTTATTAAACTGGGTCATTCCAGTTTCAAAACATATTTATTATCGTAATTTAAATTCTTAGTATCTAATTATCGGGCATTACGCTAAACATTTGGACTGCAAAGAGACTAAAACGAGAGCACTAAACAGTTATCTATTATAATACCAATTTAGTTTGTTATCTATAGGTGCGCAAGCGCAGCGGTGAACGTAAGGTCAACATGGACAGGCCAGGGCGTCGGGCGTTCGAGCGACAGTTCATTTATTAGCATACCCCGAGGCACTGCGGTCCACACTATAACCATTGTCACTTTGTAATACGATTATGTCCAACTAATTGCCACTGATCTTAATCTTCAGCATTAACTACCCTCACGCCCATATATTGTTCACTTTGACATATCGCAACGCACACTTGACTTTGACATTTATAATTACTCGTTTATTGAATGTTATTATTTCTTTGTTCACGTTTTAGTGTGGCTACCTTGACCTGTCAGGAAAGCGATTGCAGTTATAACTATTAATCGGCGCCTACGCAGCTCGGCGAATGCTGGTACAAGAAGTGTATACTCTCGTTTAACGTGGGCTCTAAATTCACTTAAACAAGAATCTTGCTATAAAAGCTAATGAGTGCATTTTAATTTCCCCGACACATGAGGCAAAAACCTGATTATCTCCAAAAGGGTTGAATGGATTTTGATCAAACATAGCGTAAAATCATTCCAATGAATACTACTTTTCTAACAATAAAGATCACAAATACAATTATTGCATTTTTGAAAGATAGAAAAATTTGAATCCAGACTCAGGAATCGAACCCGAGACTTCCGTAGCCAAACCGGGGCCAGAAGCGAACCAACTATCTGGACTATGCTACTAGATATCAAATTCTTCTATCTCTTAATGCTTACGGGTTAGGCCCCCGTTCAATATTCGGCCTGCGTCATCATAATTGCTAGTTATCTTAAAAAAAAAAAAAAAAAAAAAAAAATTGTTAAGTCTTTGGCAAGAAATGCCTATAAAATTACTTCAATAAAGATCACATCGAAAATGTCTAAACGTTTAAACGCTACGATGGCTCAAATATACAAATATAGACGTCATTTTTGACAAGAGTTAATTAATTTCTATGGAGAGGTGCAACTCTGAGGGCCTATCAATGGAGTACCACTCCGTAAACATAACAACCTGGCACCAAAAACCCTCATTTACCTGGAAATATTGGTTCGAGAAACGCCCGTCGTCCAGTATAATAATTAACAGTTATAAAACGTCACACTGAGGTGATACTTCCCGGAAATGGCACCTAAAGGGACCCTGAGCAGTATTTCGTAAGTGTTACTGTATTGTTTGCGTTTTGATGGCCTCTAGCCGGTGACATTACGTCGGGTCACAGGAGGGCGACAGTCTCACACTGCGCAGTGCTAATTGCGCTTGCGCACGCGCTACGTCGCCGCCTTCCGAGTGTCACACGCGCCCCGGGGTGCTATACGACATACCGCACCTTTTATTCATTTCTGCTATGAAATTTCTTTGTCGTCGGATTTTAGAGTCTGAAGATTTTGCGACGGGATTCTGCGAGAGATTCTGCGCGTAACACAACTGTCAAAAGCCAATGATTCAGAGAGGTCTCCATGGCGTGTCCAAAACAAGATTTGATTGTCTCGATTGGAATTTCCATAATAATATAATAATATCTTGGGACAACTGATAAACATCAATAAAAGATGAATAACACCCAGACACAGACTTAAATATTGTGCTCATCATGGGGATCGAACCCATGACCTCCGGCTTTGCAGTAAGGGTCATTAACCACTAGACCATCAGGCCAGTCAAAGTAGTCTGAGTAATGCAACTGGCTTTCGAAAAGCCGGTGCTATAAGTAGCGTGTGTGCATTTACCTTTAAGCACAAGAGTTAAATTCACGCGCCGCGCAGGCGCCGAACAATGTACGATGCGAGCCCAAAGTAAACAAACACGAGTGAACGCATCAACGACTTCCTTTCTTTCCGCTTCGGCGAAGTTCACTTCTCCGAAACTAAACAAATCAATGTTAACAGTACTGTGGTTTAGCGGGTTTTCACACGGTACAAATGCCGGTTAGCCGCAGTTTATATCCGGCGCCTATCCGGTATGACGTGTATCATTTCAACACGTCACGGCTGCCCGGTTAGACGGTCAGACAGTGCCAGCCTTTTACTTATCTGAGTGTTTTTCGAATATACATGACAGATACCTACAGCAGTTTTCACAGTCCCCATAAGTCGAAGTCAAAATATATACTTTATTTATTTAGGTTACAAAGTGCGCAATGCACAACAGACAAAGTCAGTGAGAAGGGTACGGTGGTTGCAATGGTTTCCCAGGTTACGCCCCACGGTATTGATACGACAGTGCTCATACTTGGCAGCTTGTCCGTAGAGGGTCGTAACTTAAACTAACATCGCTCATCAAACATCACAAAGGATTAACGGATAGCGGGCCGGACGCCACTGACTAACCGGCATTCAGAAAGCCTGAAAGGTTCTTAAGATTGAAATCGTTAGCTACAATCGGAGCCAAATAACGTAACTTAGGAACAATGCCACATAACGTCTGGTTTCAGTCAATGATGGGCTTCGCGCAATATTGTGGTATCTGTGTTACTATTGTCGAAATACATTACACCATGATGTTAAAAACTTGTTTTAGTCATTTTTCTTCTTTTTATCGTTTCGATAACAAAAAAAACTATGTACTTTGATATTTTCTTAGTCCAAAAAAAACCCTATTGAATCTACTATTGGTGTACGTCATCACTGTAATGCAAGGGTTTAGGAAATTGTTGTTGAGTAATTACTTAGACTGCCTGTGTGGCGCGGTGGGAGTGTATCCGACTGCTACGCAAGATGTCGTGGGTTCGATTCCCACACGGGACACCACTTTGTGTGATCCATAAATTGTTGTTCCGGATCTGGGTATACTTTGTGTCCGTGACTTGTATGTTTGTAAAGTCCCCCGCGACACAGGGCTCCTGTCGTATTTAAAAAAAAACTAGATACACATATTATGAAAGTTGAACTTTTAGTCACACAAATATGTTGCTTGAACTTGCATAAAATTTAAGCCAACAAATAAATTACCAAATGAAACCAGAAGCGCATATTTTTGCAAAATCCTAATGCTGCATTCAGGGGATTTTCAAAAATGGAAATCATTAAAATCTTCATTTGCCTTCATAACATTCCAATTTGGTTTCCCTCGGTTTCGTTACACAAACTGTACTTCACGAGTTGTTTACCTAGATAATTAAGATGTCGGACTTGCGCCTGCGCCGCCCACAGCGAAGACGCGGACGTTTCAATTAGTCGCAACTAATCCAGGCTGCGAAGGAATGGTGTCGCAAATGCAGCAGCACAACACATAACCAAGAGTACAGAAGATAAGCATCATACATACTACACAAAGAGACATAGGATTTATCGACTGAGCACTTTTCAAAAAAAGGGATCCCCCAAAGATTCCATATACTTGAGCAATGTCAATGTATTCATAGTCGGATCTAGATGGATGTTGTATACAACAAAAGCAAAGAATACAATTATAGCCGCTCATGTGTACCTACATTGTTCGAGTGCGCGGTACAAGAAGGTTCCTTTCTGTAATCTCGGTATTTTGTGGCAGCAGTTTGCACAATCGCGTTATCACGACGGCGACGCGAGATGATAACGCGGCTCTCGTGAGTCGTGCAAATATTGCGACACTGTTCAGTAAATGTGGAGCGTGCGCATGACACAGCCACAGCCAATTATTGAGAATATCAATTTAATCACACGAGTTCGCAGGGTTGGCCATTTTGAAATTCTAAATTCGAAATTATTAACTTTTTAACTGTTAGCTACTGGTACGCCGCGCCGGCTCCACAGGTTGGCCTCAACGTCGGGCATAACGCCACTCGTCAAAAGTGCAGATCTAGAAAATAGCATTGGCACCAATGTTGGGACATACGATATTCTAGACACACACGTTGGGGCCAACGTTCAACACTGTGGCCCGAACGTCGGTCCCAACCCCACTGGGCTACATTGTCTGTCTGTTAGTGGCATTTAAAATAAGTCGAATAGTAAAATTCTGTAGGCATTTGATGTTGTAATTTATTTACAAGTAGGTATGTTTCTGTCTTATTTGGATTTATTCAATTAAAAACAGAACAAGTGCATTGTCCGAAAAATCGCTGCGACGCGACAGGAACAGTACGGAAATTATCTACACTAATATTATAAAGCGGAAGAGTTTGTTTGTTTGTTTAAACGCGCTAATCTCAGGAACTACTGGTCCGATTTGAAAAAATATTTTTTTGTTGGATAGCCCATTTATCGGGCGATGTTATTATAGCCTATAACCTTAGGCTATATAACATCGCGCTACGACTAATAGGAGCGGAGCAGCAATGAGAAATGTTTCAAAAACGGGGAAAATTTACGCAGACGAAGTTGCGCGGGACAGCTAGTACAGGATAATTTTGATTGCGAGGTTTCGATTTTTATACTGTTACACAAATGAAAAAATAATTCAAACGATAGATGACAAACAAGTCCTTTTCTCTATAAACATTTAAGTGACAACCCTACAAGCTAACTAAGAAAAGAAAACTGTGTGACATGGATCTGGCTGGTGATACCCTCATATGTTTTTAGCGAATGTTTCGTGCGCTTGCGCAATCTACGGTAGGCGTTAGTGTCGCGAATCGTCGGTCTAGATGCGCGGAGACAATACGTACGTTGCGCCAGAGCAACGCGAACCACGACACCGGTTTGCGCAACCACACACCACTTAAAACAGTCAGTAGGTATCTACAGGGCCCGATTTAGGGCTGAGCAAGCCGAAAGCCGAGCGGCAAAGTTTAGGGCGCCAGGCACCTGCACGGATTCCTTAAATTTTTCTCTAGGGGAGAAAAATCTTAGGTACTGTACCCACCTCCCATCTCACGAGGTACTTAGACGGTATTGGCTGAAATTATTTGCACCCCGTCGTAAGTGTGACTCACATTTGAGCAATATTTGGGCGCCGTCTGACCGTCGACATAATTTACCCCCAAATCCGACGAAGCGTTAGTCGGTTCAACTATGGGAGCGATGCAAATTAATATCACCATTAGTCAAGTGTGAGTAGATCACACGAAGCGGGGGATTATACCATAGATCTATTTAACCCCCAAGGAGGTAAATACCAAGGACTAAAACAACGTAAAACTCTTGTATTCTAGCGTTTTACGGATCAAATCTTTGAGGACAATTTCAATGAGCCATTAAATATATAGAGCTTGGGATTAAATGTAGGTGGTACTGTAAGTATGTTGACAAGAAGATTAATATAAAATTAATTTATTATATAAATTAACATCGTAGTACTGACTGATTGGAGTAATTGAGTCGTAGTTAGCTAACGATATCTGTTATTATAGAAACACGACTTCCTGATGGAGTTACTGGTATGCTCTATTGGTCTCGTTTTATAATAATAATAATTAGTTTTCCATGATATAACTAAAAGCACAGTTAACGTTTTCCCATGTAGCCTACCTAGGTACCCCACCCCTTAAGTGGGAAAATCGCCATTGACGTATAGACCTGGACCGCGCCATACGTTTCAATTAAAATGTAAATATTGACTGCAAAGTTTGTTGTTAAAGAGAGGAAAATTTCGTGCCGCCTTTGACAGTTTTTATTGTTCATAAAGTAGCGTTGTCTCTTTCTAAAGAGTGGTTAATTTTGTGAGGTTATGGCGCAGTCCTGGTCTCTACGTCAGTGAAAATAGCTTACATTGCATACGAGAGTTTTTTAAATTAGATTGTACCTACTGTAATAAAAACTATTACAGTAGGTAATCTAATTTATAAAACTCTCGTGTAAAAGTGTTTGTTTTATTTTTGTACTTATGTTTGTTAGGTAGATCGGAAAGTATTTTTATGGAAAATTGACGCAGACGAAGTTGCGGGAGTCAGCTAGTAATTAATATTTAAGTGAGCTGTCATCACTTACAAAAATGCGTAAACACGAGACACTGGCAAAAATATTCGTTCAATATCGGCTTATTTATTAAAAGAAAAACAAAAAGCCTTTAAAACCATATGATTATTTCAATAAAATTACGGACACCTCGTTCGAAATTTAACTTGCGGAAAGTCATGATTTTAAGTTTCGAACGCTTCACATTCCAAATTTAATTTGCGAGAAGGCGAGAACTCCATTTCGTTAATTGGCGTGTGATCGTATCAAGGGACTATCAAAATTCAAAATGGCGTACGCGCCAAATAGCCCTCGAGTCCCCCAGGTCGCCCACTCGCTCACTCTCAGCGTTGGCGTGCTCCAAATTAATATTATATTGTGTTACAAGTACGGCAACGCACACAGACTTATCTGACATCGCAATAGCCGTATCAAGTGTTATATGATTATATCGCTCGAATTTGGGTCGCGTTAAATTGTTTCTCTTATTCATATCGCGTTTTCGCAAATTAGCAGCCGATTGGCGTGTGCTAATCAAAATGTCGCATCCTCCTTTCAATGTTTACTTGTTAAAAAGTGTCGAAAAATCTCTTTGCTAATAGCTTGATGCGGTGGTACCTTATATTTACTTAGCTGTAGCTGTAGTGTGTATTTAGTGTCGGTAGTCTATTCGTGCGTTCAGCAGCTGCAATTCGATTTTCAAAACCAACTTCTTACCTTTAAAAAAAAACGGCAAAGGGCTAACGTTACCGCCTACGGAGGTCAATAACATATTATATCTGGCATCTGTCGCTCTCGATCCAGTAAGCCTGTATTTAAAAAAACATTTTCAATTCAAAATATATTTCGGCAAATTTCGGCGCTATCTCCGAACACTTCCCAATCTAAATCGGCATATTTCAATCATATAATGGTGTCATCTCTATTGTGACGCAATTCGCAACGTACACAATGGTATGAATGCCTAAGCATGATCGAGTCTCGATGAACAAGTTGACCGGCGTGGGAACACTCGACAAATATGCGACAAATACCTTTTGTTGGGCCGTGTCGTGCATCACACTTCTGCCTATACCCAGTGTTTACTAATTGAGAAGACAATTAGCAACAACAACACCAAATTATGCTTGATTTTAGTACCGTCAGACAGGCCTTCACTTTTTTTTTTACCAGATACGAGTTTCCGTGATGGATGTTTAAACCTTCTCTACTCTCAGTGTTTTGTGCTCCTAGTCTAGGAAAAATGTGCTAAAAACCCATAAAAATCCTTATAAAAAGTATGTGAATGTCACAATGACATGAGTGAGTCATAGAAACTTCACCAGAGTCGGCCATTAACGCCTCGAAGTGCTAATTGTTGTATTAAACCAAGTTTTTGTTGTTGTACTGTATTCGAGACCTATTAAGACCTGTAACAGATGTGAAAATTGCGGGAAGCTGAGCTGTCATAATCGCATTTAACGTGTGAAAAACATGAAATACGTCATTGACCTTTACAGTACTACCACAATACTAATACACTGTACTGGCTACAAAGTGACAGCAATTTCAAATGCCGAATCTTCTTCTTCTTTGAGTTTATGGCAATCTAGCTGTTTTAACGGCTAATTTCTGCCAGTGTCAAGTATTTATGCACTTATTACATGCACATAGTCTCGTTCTCAAGTCAATTATCACGTATTCAAATCATTTTTTACAAGTTAAACTCGGAGCTGTAAAAATAATGGCCGGTCAGTTTGCCGCCATTTTTACAACTCAAATGCCGAATCGTATGACCGTCCTGTGTACTTTTTTAACACTTATGAAAAATGGCCGTTGTTGTTCCCTTGTTACAAAAGTATAGACTTCCCGTGTATCCGTTCATCGTGGACACTGTGCCATCCTTTTGTCCACAAAGTAGCGTTGTCTCTTTCTAGAGAGTGGTCAATTTTGTGAGGTTATGACGCTGTCCAGGTCTATACGTCAATGGGCTATCCCAAACAAAGTGAAAGCAATTTCAAATGCCGAATCGAATGAGTAGCCTATGTCGCTCGGCGTTTTTTTGAAATCGGTCCAGTAGTTTTTAAGTTTATTCGTTACATACAAAAATACAAATATTTCCACTTTATAATATTAGTATAAAATACTTGGCATTGGAAAATGGCTGAGATAGCCATCAAGTAACAGTTTTTCAAAGAATTTTCTACTAGATACTTTAAATAACCCTTTCGTCTCGATAGATCCGGGCCATAAACCTAACTACAATTGACTTGAAACGGTCTATATCATTATAAACAATGCACTCCGTTACCTACAATGCTCGCGTGAAACATATGTAAGTAATGTTTACTATTTACACAGATGTAACGTGTCTCATTGTCCCCTATTGATAATAAGATTCCAAAGACATGAACAATAGTTCAAATCTAAATGTTTGTTACGTAAACCTACTAGAGGAGAACTAATGCGATTGATGGTTCTGCATCGAGCGACATTGTCGCTGTCAGGCTTATAGATCAGTGACTATTAACAAAAAAAACGGTTTTAACAGTTCGTGGAGCATGTTATGCCATTAAAAAATGGTTGTTCCCCAACTATAGGTACAGGAATTACACAGAAGCGGCAAAAATATTATTAAAAAAAATAAGAAATCATCTCAATAATATCCCTGACTTTTTTTAAAAGCCTTCGAAATATCGAGATATACATAACAACGGTTGTTCGCGTTCAAATTTTGTGTCCACTAAAATGTGATCAGCAATTCTAAAGCGTTGCGAGTACAGTCACCTCGGTGAGTCACCGACTGGTCGCCTGTTCGGGCGTGGAATCATAACGAGGAACCGTTGAAAAATTATCAAATTCGTATTCAACTGAGTCGCGACCGAGACTGCTCGGTTGTTTGACAATATCTGTGTAGCAGAGTAGTGGGAATATAACGTATTGTTTTGGGAGTATCTGTTAAATCATAGGTATTACCCGTGGATATTGTAATTCTAGGATTTAAGAACCTATTTTGCTGTAACAGTAAATCGACCTGTCCGAAGAACCAAATTATACCTTTTTTTTATAGATGGGAAATCATCAAATGACTTCTCCCACTGTGGGCATGAGCGGGAGGGCGTGTCAGACTCTTACTGACTAAAACCCATCTGTGTTCCTTCTATCGCCCTGGTGTTCCTGGAGCACGGTAACTCTTTCGAACTACCCCGCACTCGGCGGGCTACGTCGCTTGCTGACACCTCTTTGAAGCGCGCATGGAACACTAGCGCGCCGTTGACCCGGGCCTGGTCCTAAGCTAGTTTGTTTGTTTGAACGCGATTATCTCAGGAAGTACTGGTCCGAATTGAAAATGTATTTCATTGTTGGACAGCCCATTTATTGAGGAAGGTCATTACGCTACGACCAATAGGAGGGAAGCAGCAATGAAAAATGTTTGCAAATTGGGAATATGTACGGAGACGAAGTTGCGCGGGTCAGCTAGTTCTTATTATAATTTCAGAACATTTCGATTAAGCACGTGATACTTCCAGGACATAACTGTAACATAAACAACTATCATATGTATACTCTTTCACATTAATCTTTTACCCATGTATGTATACATGTATATAGTATACCTATACATATATTATCTAGGACAAGACTCCCGCTGAGTACAAACGAATAACTACACACAATAATTCAAATTAACTGTAATAGTACAGTTAATATTACAATTTGCAATAAAAAACTAATAACCAATGCAATTAAGAAGTAATCTTGACATGAAGAAACTTTATAATATTATTGGCACCAATATCTATAGTTATTACTATTGGAAATTAACTGCATGGGCTTTGTAATGGTGCCTCATATGAAATTATATTTGCCATTGAAAGATGACATGTACGATTATATTTTTAGTAGCTGTCCCGATCAACTTCGTCTGCGTAAATTTTCCTCGTTTTTGCAACATTTCTCATTGCTGCTCCGCTCCTATCGGTCGTAGCGTGATGTTGTATAGCCTATAGCCTTCCTTGATAAATGGGCTACTCAACAGAAAAATATTTTTTCAGATCTATCGACAACCTAAAGATTGATTGGGATGGACTTAGGTAAATTAGGAGAGAACTATGTCCAGTAGGACTGATAGAAGTTGATTTATTGATTTGTGCCGACGGATCCATCAAACTGCTAAAGACTCCTTGAAAACTACGCTCTTTCGGTCTAGTTTTACTGACGAAGTTTGTCGAAGACAATAACGACGATATTGATCTTATAGCCTTATTTTAATCTATACGACAGAATAAAGATTATATTCTAATTTCTAGTTCAGCCCTACGGGATCTAAGTTTGTATCTTTACACCAAAACTTTCCATTCTCACCAACAGGTTATACCTGCTGTAAATAATAATATATACTTCATAACCGCAGCCCTTTATTAAATATAAATTACTTTATTTTTAGACTAGACATAAACTAGTATCAGGCTATCAGTACAGTTACCAGTCCACTATCCCCATAAGGTAAAGGTAGCATCTTATATTACGTTTTAGTATTTCTTGCGAATCGAGTATGGCTTTCAAAACATAAGAGGTAATGCACCGAGATTTGGGTCAAGGTATTCATAAGTCCTTAGACATCCGTGTGGTAGCCGATGTGTAATACCTTAGTGTATTGGTTCTCAATCTGGAATTAAGGGGGCATTACGCGGGCATTACACTGAGTGAATTATTTATTTAGTACTACGCACACAGCGACAAGGTCGCCGGCTTCGCTCTTCCGCACGTAACCATTACTTCACAGTGCGCAGGAACGCAAGTCAAAATAAAGTAGAATATTCGTTCGTACATATGTTAGATTACGAATGCCATAACTATGACAATACAAACGAAAATGCTCGTTTTTGCATTTTTCTACAACTTCAAGATTTATTTGCGGGATCATATTATGATATATTCTTAAATTTCTTTATATCATTTACTAGAAGAACTCTTTGACTGCTAACACAATTTTTTTCGTGTCCTAATATTTACGTTTACTATATAAATTGTTGACAGAGCCGAACCCTGTTTCGCGTAATCTACCCTTAAAATAACGGTAGTGACCAAAGTGACCGGTAGTGGTTTCTATAGAGCCCTATTAATATGGTCTTAGAAGTATTGAGGCAGATATTTATTATGTTAGACTTAGACCCCAGCAATTCACCCCTGGAGCTAGGCATCCAACAACCAGTTTCTATCAGGTAACTTATGTTTTATGTTAATCCATAATAAATGCCTCAAATCATATTTTCCAAATTGATAATGAAATTCGCTACAATCAAATATACTAACATTCCAACAAAATTTACAGAAAATATTTTACGCATTTTACGTTTAAGTATTACAGACAAATATTAATTTGATATAATCTAGAAAAAAAACATTCTGACGTTTTATCCAATGTGACAAAAAGTGGGGTTATAAAAACATATTTTTTTTATAATTTTCATATATAAGTAGTATGGGGGTCAGCTGCGTATAAAAAGTTTGAGAACCAATGCCTTAGGCCTACCTCCCCAAGTACCATTTCCTTATTAGTTAGATACTCCGTCCCGATCTAAGATTCTTAGGTAAAGCTCGAACTAAATGATTTTATCTTGAAACTAACTGAGAAATGGTACTAGTTATTGTTTGTGACAACTATAAAATGATATTTATTATGGCTGTTTCTCAGCTAAGAGTAGTTAATGGATTTAGTGAATTATTTCTCGAGCAATACAGTTCAATTTTGCGTACCTGAATTTATATATTTGGTACGCGAATTGTGAGTAATACAGGTTTTTTACATGTATATAAAAGCTGTTAACTCACTTTAAACTAAGGACAATCTTTTACAAAAAATACCGTAGTTCCAAACAGTTAAGGCTAGTTACTAACCCGTCTCAAAAATGCAGTATGTATTTCGGGCTTCAACGTTCATATCATCCAGAAGTGATAGACAAAGTAACTAGACCAAATATTAATAGAATTAGTAAACATGTACCTACTAACTTACGCCGACCTTCCTCCCTAAAGGCTGCCTGTTCATTGAAGAGAAGCGAAGCTGAAGAACGTAAAAACGGAGAAATATGTATTAACGGGCTGCAACTACGGCAACTAGCCATGTGGTACCGGCTTAAGAATAGCTCCACCCCATCTCTTCCTGTGGGTATCGTCAAGGCGACTAAGGGATATCACACCCGAAGGCCGGACAGCTGCGTCCTCTGCCTCCTTTGAGCCTTACTGCGATCGCCAACCAAAAAATTACCCCCAGGATCTACAATAAGTGGGAAGACCAGTGCTCAACAGTGGGACATTACCGATCTGTCCACAGTAGCGGAACGGAGATTTTATGAAATCCTATTGGTTAATATTTCTCCGCTCCGCAGCATCGCTCCGCTTCAACAAACAGGCAGCCTAATGCTCGTTTACTAAAATCCTTTCTTTCCTGTACACATCACAAATGAAACCTGCAAATTTCCAGCTCTCTATCCCTAATTAGCAGTCTCTATCTCTCCCCCCTTTCTTAATTCTACCTAAAAGTTATATTCGTAATACATTAAGTAGATTAAATATCACAATATATACTAGTTAAGTAACAATACAAAGCGCGGTTTATACAATAGTTTGGCAACTTGGATGCGGGTCATTTGCAAAATATTTGGGTGCGCAAGCGCATGATCTTGACACGAGTTGATAGATAGTTGGGTGTTAGTAGGACAGGTTATACGTGACGCTTATTTACATTTTACGACTAGTTGTGTAAAAACGTAGTGGACAGATGTAAATTGTTTTGTTCGTGTGCCATTATTGGGAAAATTATGGTTTTGCTTAACATTTGCGAGTCATGAAGTAGGAAATAAGGAATAAATAATGCTCGTGTCGCGAGAAACTTCAAAAACATGAAAAAAAAAAATATGTTGAAATCGCGACTGTTTTATCTAAAACAGAAAGGGGAAAACATTTTCTGGAAATCAGCATGAACAAAAATTTGTGGCATCTACCAATTTGGTCTTTAGCCTATTAGTCCGAGAGCTGATGGTAATTTTTGGGTAGGTATATGAGGCACGCTGAGAACTTGTCTAATAGTTCTTCTATAGTACCCAAACAGAACCGTAGACCTGGCTGGTGGATACCGGGGTTAAATGAACTTATATATTTTACTACGATTTTACTTCCTATTAAATTCCAACCAAATGATCTGTATTTTTAAAACATTTATTCTTAATTACTTATAAATAATATCCTATAACAATTTCAGCGTGCCACAAATGTTTATTTTTGCGAAATAATTTTGCAAACTAAGCCAGACGCTTAGTTTAAGACCTCAATAAATAATCTGGCTTATTCTTTTTTTCAGTTTAAATATTCAAGTCACAAAAAAATCAAAATGCCTCTTGCATTTTGTCTTTATAAATATGGTTCATCCAAAAAAATATAAGGGTTCAGTCAGCCCCATTATTCCCCAGCCAGGTCTGTAGTTCTGTGCGTGGGTATTATAATGTAGATATTAGACAAGCCAAAAATTACCATCAGCTCTCCTAATATATTAATACCTACCCTTTTTAGAGAAGAGGTATATATCCCTGCAACTGAAACGTAGGTACTTCATAATTTTGACGATTGCCAGTCAATTTCTGCCAGTGTCAAGTATTTATTCTAAACTTGTGATATGACAGTAACTCTGTCTGTTATGTTTTCTAAATTTCACTTGAACCGCTGAACCGATTAGGATTAAATTTGGAATGGTGATAGTTTGTCGCAGTCCCAGGGAAAGATATAAAAAGTTTTTATCGCTATAATCGGCGTCTACACCGGCTGAACCACGGACAAAATTTAGAAAACAATATATTAAGACTTATTGAGAGACCGCTTAGACAAACACGACAGTCTTAAGCTCCGCTCATTAAATATTAATCATGTACCTCTAGGAGCAAAAAACAGAACTATTGATTGTACGCGTCCTTCAATTGAAGCTGTGGTTCTACTGAAGACGTATTCTGACTGAGTGAGAGAAAATGTATTAGTCTTAAATTAACAAGCGTTTAATAAATTTGATACACGTAACTAAAGCGCTTATTATACTACATTAAATCAGGGACCCTAAACCCTTAAAAAGAGAGGTGTATTATGAGTTAGGTCACTAATTCTCTAACACATTTTCAAGGCCACCTCGATTTAGGGCCCTGATTTAGGGTAAATGTAATAGCCGTTTAAGAATATTCAACTAGATTCAATTGTCCTCTTCCCTGTTTGATTTTTTTTATACACATAATGGCAAGCGACAATGCTGTAGAACACGTTGCAGATGGCGAGACGAGTTAAGACTCCTTCGAAAAACATTGGCCTTATATCGCAATTGACAGAGAAACCTGCAAAGAGAGTAGGGATGCCTTCGCCCTGTGCAGTGAAACAATACAGGCTAATAATAATACCGCTTAATACAACAAAACATGCTTTAAGTGTGGTAGGTACAAATTTAAAATGTTACAGATGGCTGTAATAGGGTAAATACCCTATTACAGCCATCTGTAACATTTTAAATTTACGGAGCGAGGCGTTTTGGACGTTTCAGTCAAATGACTGAAACGTCCAAAACGCCTCGCTCCGTACAAGCATGTGACGTCAAGTTTTCTATGGTCAAAACATTTGCTTTTAGTATTTCTTATAATTATTAAGCCAGAAGGTAAGCAGAACTCTTTAATTGGTATAGGACAAGTAAAATCTTCGTGTTTGGGCTCATTTAGTTCGTATTGACGAGCCTTACATTGAATGAACATTATTTTATACAAAAAGTAATACTGTATTAAATATTTAATATCTTTAAACTGAAGAGTTTGTTTGTTCAAACGCACATTTTTTTTTAAATACGGCACCGATGTTTTTGTGACATTGGGTATGAAAATGATTGGAAGCTTGAGGAACAGGCATTTTATTACGAGACTCAACATCATCAGTAGCCGCAAAAAACAACTTAAATAAAATCGCTTATTCGCCATCAATGAGACAAATGACATGAAGCCCACACAATCTTCCAGTGACATTGACACGTCTAATTACAAAACAAACGTACAACGAACGTACACGCATATCGGACGCGAATACGTAGTCCATCGGTCGCCGCACACATTCAGTTGTCATTGTCAACCAACCAACTAATGGTCTATAACCCGGTAACGTTGTGAAAGCATCAAGATCTAACGAGATACGAAGAACCCAAGCTGTTTATATTTAGCCGTGTTGTACGTATGCAATAGCGAATTGGGAGTAATGCGACCTTGTTATTGTATTCTAATAGCCAGCAAAATATTCTATTGTACGTTTGGCGGCTAGGACAGCTACGCTGACACTTACTGTATTTGTGTATTTTGCTTTAAGGAATTTCTGCCTCGATTTGTTATTAAAACGCTAGTTTACTCATTCTTGAACTTACAAGTGACGTCATAAATAATGACGTCGTCAAGCAAGAAAATGGTAGTAAATTGATATTGTTTCTTTTCCTCTTCCTTCCGATATTATTTGGTAGGGATTATGCCTCGAAAAATTCTGTGGATACGCCAGTTTTCAAGTTTATTTTCTTCCTTTGTTTGGATACGCCAGTTTTAAAGTTTATTTTCTTCCTAGTTTCTTCTATGAATTACAAAGTCTCGTTCTTGTCCAGTTGTCAAGTATTTTAAGTAATATTTTATACTATTTTACATGTTAAACGCGGAGCTGTGAAAATAGTGACATGTCAGTTTGCCGCCATTTTTACAACTCCACCAATGACATTGTTCCAATTTCAAAAACTTATGCGAAGTTGTGAAAATGGCGGCCAAGTGAGCTGTCATGCTTTTCACGATTCGCATTTGACATGTGAAAAGTGAAAAACCTTGAAATACATTTAGTTTATACACTGAGATTAAGATCGAAAATATTGTTTTTTTTCTTTACTACATAAAAAAACAACAGAAAACCCACTTCTTATACCGCTTAATTGTGCTTGGTAGCTACGGAACCCTACATTGTGAATGGCCCGACATGCATTTGCCCGGTTATTTTATTTAACAATATAATCTGCGCTCTTTCGTATTAAAAAACCTTGATATACAGTGAGTTTGCAATTGAAATAAATCGGCAGATGTCCGCATAATCTCACTTCATTGTCCGGATTAGATTCTTTCGACAGTTCCTAAAGACCCCTTAATCTCGTTACTTTTATTCCCTCTTTAATCGTAAGCAGATCCTTAGCGAATATCTGGGGTTACTGAACTACTTTATTTTTTTAATAATACAAGTTTCGATATTATGTCTTTTTTTTTTATTCGAAGGTATCACATGATTCAGCTTGTAGGCTACTCAATATGGGTAAATTGAATTTGACAGTTTCGAGGTTCGCCGTTTCTTTTAAGTTGTTTCTTACAAATAAAGTACGAAAATATGTTTCAACGACTTAATCTTCTATTTGGGTATATTTTTAAGGATCTTATACATAAGTTATGTTATTAATGCGCGTTCTATAATTACGTTGTAGTTACTTAGATTTACTGCGACATTTTCCTTCTTTACCAATCTAGAAGGTAACTTTTCCTTAAGTTATAAAGTAACTACATTTACCTTACAACCAGCAAAACATTTATAAAATTAATCGGAAGCTTTACACTTTAAAAAAATGATTCGTTAAACGCCAATTCATTACAGTTGGTACTTTTTTATCAAGATGCGCGGGCGCCGAGAGGATGCGGCTCATTAAGACAATTAGAAGTTGATCTATCGCAATAAGTGCGCATGCGCAAACCGTTGCGGTAACCACTCACTTACACAAACGCAGGCGCCAGATAAACGATCGCCAATGGTAAATAATATGGCGAAATCATTTTTATGGGTGTATTGTGTTCGGTGACCTAGTTCCAGTTCTTATGGTTATTTAAGCAAGTGACTTGTATTATATTTGTAATAGCCTCCCGCGATACAGGACTTGTTGCCCTACTGCGTGAGAAATCTTTAAAAAAATATATAACTAGCTGACCCGTGCAACTACATCTGCATAAATTTTCCCCGTTTTTGCAATATTTTTCATTGCTGCTCCGCTCGTATTGGTCGTAGCGTGATGTTAGCCTATGGCCTTCGCCGATAAAAGGGCTATTCAACAGTAAAATATTTTTTCCATTCGGACCAGTAGTTCCTGAGATTATCGCGTCTTAAACAAACAAACTCTTCACCTTTATAATAATAGTATAGATTTTCAATACCTGTTTTTAGTAAAAAAAACACAATAGTCTTATTAGCTATAACTGAAGAAGAAGAAGACTTGTCTTTAAAAATAGGTATAATATGATAAATAATAATAATAATAAATAGACTAGCAATAAGTCAATAGCACAATAAATGGACACCTTTACACCTACACTTTTTGGGCTCAAGGCTCAGATCATTTCAATTTTGAAGCATGACTCTGGTTGGATCTCTTGGTGACCTATAACTAGCAATGAGGAATTTTACTAGCAATCTTGTTAACCAATCCAGCTAAGCTCAATGGCTTGTTTTAGGAGAGGGTTCACGTCGGTGGTATAATGGCTAGGATTCGAACCCACGAACTCATGATTGCGAGACCGATGCCTTAGCCATTAGGCTACCGTCGGCCGCTTCAAACTTCCTTATAACGTTGAATTATTTTTTTGATTAACCAAGCAAAATATATTAGGTATAAATATGTATAAACATAAAAACAATTAAAAACACTTAATAATAATACTCAAAAATATTTGACTCGTAATTAGCCAAAAAACTAGGTGAAGTGAAAATTTAATATTTTTCTAGTCAGAAATATTTCAATTTTCGCAACGACTCATTTTGATGGTGTAAAAATACTTGAAAACGTTTCTTCACATTACAATGAGAAAATATACATATTCAGAATTTCACACAACAAGACAGTAACTCAGTTGTCATTTTACACAATAAAAAAAAATATTGCAACTGCATTTATGTTTTACTTTTCACTGTCATTAGTCGCTCTTTTCAATTATTTTTTTAACAGTGGCGCCATTTGCATTTATTCTTCATCGAAATTCTCTGCTTTTGCATACATAACAATAGGAGAAGATTGTTTAAAACGATATTTTTAACATTATTTTATGTGTGTTAGGTATCTACCTAATTTACTTGTTCAGTT
This sequence comes from Herminia tarsipennalis, assembly GCA_945859575.2. Classification (NCBI taxonomy): domain Eukaryota; kingdom Metazoa; phylum Arthropoda; class Insecta; order Lepidoptera; family Erebidae; genus Herminia; species Herminia tarsipennalis. The sequence continues at coordinate 19,097,252 of OX243840.2, forward strand.
TCACAATCCGAGACACAATTATGTTGAAAATGAATTAAGCATAACAAGCTTATAACTTTTTTAAATTAGCCGTTGTTAAAATATTGGCAAAAGAATCCGCCTCTTAAAAAAAAACATGTAATAAAACCTAAGCTTTCTGTAGTTATTAAAGTGTACAATAAATATATACTAATATTATAAAGTTGAAGAGTTTGATTGTTTGTTTTTATGTTTGTTACGCCATAATCTCAGGAACTACTGGTCCGAACTTAAAAATCCTTTTACTGTTGGATAGCCTATTTATCGAGGAAGGCTATAGGCTATATAACATTACGCTACAACCGAAGAGATCGAAGCAGCAATGTAAAATGTTGCAAAAACGGGGAAAATTCACGCATACGAAGTTGCGCGGGTCAGCTAGTACTTGATATGGCAGAAATTGCCTAAAAATCAGACAGTATCTATCAACTCAAAAGTAAACGAATAAATCTACTCTATACTATTGGTTATGGCTAACTTACTTTGGTACTCATTTCTTTAACCTCCTAAAGAATAGATATTCCCAGACATGCCGTAGAGATTTACAGCAAATAAATTAGCATTGATTTATTTCAAAGCATTAAAACGTTTTCGCGGTCTATTTTATTATCAATAAATAAATTAATGATTACACGAGAGTTTAGGTGCAATAAATTTGTTTTATCAGTTCAAAATTGATCTCCATTCGTCATTGGAACAGGCACTTAGTAAATTGGGCCAGACGGGGCTGGGTGCGCGTGCGCAAGCAGCGGGAGGAGCGCAGCACGACGCTGCCTTTCACCTCGAGTTTGTTGCGAGTGGTGGCAACAAGCTGTTTCGTAAACATTTACTTTTTCTACAAGTTAATGTGTGTTAAAAAAACTGGCATTTGAGATAAAACGCTGAGTATCATGAAAATGGCTGAATGGATTTCCATGAAACAAAGTTCGCTTAAAAGATGAAGCGACATTTCTCATCATCAACTCTAAAAAAATATGAACATCGAAGGAAGTAAGAGCATTTTCTGGTTGCTGGCAGAAAATGCTCTTGCTCTCTTCGATGTTCATATTTTTTCGACTTCAATAGGAGATGCGACATCTACTAATATTACTAAGATAGTGCCAATATCTGACCAAGAGAGTATTGAGAGGGAGATACTGGCAGTTTGATCCACTTTTGCACCTCACCTCATAGTATAGGTTTGACAGTGTGTTGTTAACAGCGTTAATGTCAGACATCGCGATAAAATATACCGTAAAGTGAGCTATAATACTATAAGGGTTAAACAATATCTGTAGATTAGTATGTGCGTAAAGTATTCATAAACTTTCGCATTTATTCCATTAGAAGGATCTCCCAGCTATTCAGACGACCAAAAACTTCCAAACAAAATAAACACATCCTTAGAGAAGAGTTTGAATCTATTTAAAATACATCCTTACCCATATGGGGTGTTGTTTATTCCACTAGTCCGTAAAGAGTACATCATTAGTTTTCTAATGGTCTCAGTCACCAGTCACTTACGGTTGTACGGATGGTCGCCAGGTCACGTTTGTACGGAGCCAATCGAACGTCATTAGTGGTCGCGTGCACAATATTTTTATTATTAAATGATGTTCAATATGTGAGCTGAATTAAAATTAATAGGTACTTACATTTTAAGACAACTTACAATATACAAGCTCAAAATACCGAGAGTACAGAAAGAACAGAAATACAAACGTCATAAAACTCGAAGTAATTTTTATAGGCATTTCTTGCCAAAGACTTTACAAATACAATAATTGCATTTTTGAAAGATAGAAAAGTTTGAATCCAGACTCAGGAATCGAACCCGAGACTTCCGTAGCCAAACCGGGGCCAGAAGCGAAAGTCTCGGGTTCGATTCCTGAGTCTGGATTCAAATTTTTCTATCTTTCAAAAATACAATTATTGTAGTCATAAAACTCAGTTCGGACCACTTAGTTCCCAATATGTTCCGAGATTTCCTGTCCGTGAACAATGGCAAATAATTTTGATTTAAATAGGTAGTTCAGCGAGAGATCAAACGTATTCACTATCTTATAAACACATGGTCCTTTTAACATCAAAATTGATAAAAACAATTTACTCATAATGTAATATTACACATTAATGGACCAGCAATAAATTAACATTACCATGTAAAATACATGACATACAAGAATGTAAATGCCAAGATAGTATAAAACGCGTAATATGACTGCGAGCCAATAAGGATATTATCTACTTACTGGAATTAACTCCATCATAATAACAAGACGTAAATACCTACATCAAGCGTCTTGTACAATCAAGATAAAAACTATTAAACATGAAAAAAGAAAATAAAAAAAGTTATGACAACGCTGCCTCCTTAGGCACATCGATTTTGTGCAGTTCGTGTGAAGAGTAATGTAGTGAATTGAAGCGCATAGGCTGATCAAAGGAGTGCGCGCGCGCTGCGATCACGAGTGCCATTGCTGTAATAGAATAATTAATGGGCGCCGGACCGCGGCACTCTGAGGGTCACTGACAGCCCGCTCCCTTCCACACGTGCATCTGTGTGAGTCCCAGAGAAAACATTTTTGAAGTACCTCAGGGTGTCCGTTTAACCGATCCGTTAAACCAGGGCCTCCCACAAATTCAAATTCATATTTTATATAAAAAAAAGTACACTAGCAATTTGTTCTACCGAACCGAATCTAAATCAATAACCATTAATGGTAACAAGTCATGTATGCTTACTTTCATAACAATTTCACCGAATTGCCGAATTAGGACATAAACATAACGATGTTTATGTCCTAATTCGGACAAAAACATTCAGCATTGTACCGGTGGAAACACCCAAAAACCTTTAAATAACTCCGTCGAGTTTCTAAACGCCGCCGTCCCAGTTACGAAAGTGGCTGAAGGCTCAGCATTCAGACATTATTAGCCATTCAACAGTGGTGAACAATGCTCTCGGTTAGATGGTCCGACAGACATGCTCATGCAAATATCCAACACTTAAAATAATCACCGGTCGGTCGCGCTATTGTCTTCGGTGAAAAGATTTCGGTGATGCAACTCGGCCAACGGAACTCTTTAAGGCTTTTGACTCAGTTTCGAACAAAATTTTAGCCGAATAACATCTTGTTAAGTTTCATCCTTAATGTTCTTCAAATGTCAAACGATTCACAGACTTTGTATGTACATTCAGAATGGTTACGTCTACGATCAACATTCATTAAATTGTAGATACATGAATGCAATATCCTAATTGATATACGAGTATTAAGAATGAAACGATGGGAACATCATGACCAAACGTCGGCTCAATCAATTATGAAAGCAAGAAACATTGATAGGTTTGATATAAATAAGCTTGATTGGTGTTTATATCAAAGAGTTATTCCTTATAAATGGCAGACGTCAGTCACGCATTGCAGTCTTTAGAGAGAACACGATAAATGGCCGATCAATTTTGAAACTATCGTTGATCCCTGTCGGGGTGGTCGACTTGGTCTAATGTAATGCAACTCCGCTCGGGGCGCTCCCGACTTGAAATATCACGGAATCTTGCGGTAACCCAGATGAATATATGTATTTCTATATTGGAACTAGATATTCAATGTTTCCAATGGACTTAAGTCAATACAAAGTTGGTTTAATTAATTATTTTGACGTTTCACGATGACATTTTGGAAAATAACCTCGACGTCGAACCAAATTCGGCGAGACTGCTGAGCAAACGTATTTATTGTTTATGATCTGATCGACTGATATAAATATATGTAATCAAGGGTATTTTGAACAAAAACAAATGCAAAATTCCGTCGACCTCCGCGGATATGGCAAAGATCATTATCACGGCCTCCAACGTGACATCCGTTGTTTTCCGACGAAAACTTGCCAAAGACGTGGTCACCCACGACAAAGACATGTCTCGTTAGCTGATTTTATAGCGAATCACACCATACATGGGGAGGTATGGACACGGCAAAAACAACTTAATGGCAGGGCCTAAAATCGAGGGCAAACGAACGTTCTTTGCAAGGATTTTGGGCATTTCGATATTGCACACCTAAAATCGCCATGTTTGCGTCATTGTATGAATGACGCAACGTTCAGGTATCCGAATTCATTTTAGGGTAAGCACAGTTGTTCCCAATCTTCAAGGAAACGCAAACCGCAACTTTACACTTTAAGGATGTGTTCAGAGGCAAATATAGTCGACTCACTCCTCACACATCGGGATATTTTTCAACGAATCCAATTATGGTTTAATACAAAATGTAAGCATATCAAGTATATCTTCTGAATAGGTAACGAGTGAGAGGTGGCGTAGTTCGGAAGTTACGAGCGGACGTGTCGGAGGTCCATGTGCACGATACGATCTGCGGAAGCTGCACTTACGGGAGCCAACTCTCGCTTCTATTGTAAGAGGCCGACGCCGTAACGGCGATTGCCCTCTGAACTACAATGCGACCGAATCGCAACACACACGCCGACACAATGGAAACGAAACCGAGGCGCGGACGCCAGGAGTACACCAGGAAACGTTCCGCTCTGCATTTCCATCTATGCGGTAAAAGGAGAGAGTTGCTTCGAACATATCGAGTTACGAGTGTCCGTTTCAAATGTGAACGACAACCGCGGATGTGTAATGTGAATATCGGTGGAAAGCACCGTTGTCTCGGTACGGCCCGTGACAAAGTGTAAAGCGGAGGGCCAAACGATCACCACAAACCACGGTCTTTGTCGACGGCTAATAACGTCGAGGAAACATTGTAATCGCGCCGACCCAGTTGCGAGCCTGCCCTGCGGTGGAACCGCTACGCCGTCTCAATTTCTCGGTTGGGGCCGTTTTTCACCGATATGTGTCCAATGCCCGCCCGAGATAAAGGCGTGTTAAGCATAATGATGGAAACGGCCGGTTCGATGCGACGCATATCCGCCGTGGCATCGGAGCCGCGGATGGTATCGTTGCGAGGCACGCGTTTAATGCCTAACCATTGTAGACAATATTGCATTCCAGAGCTGAGTATAGGCGTAATCGCACCTTGACATTTACAATTCCTGTAACAAAAGTGAGCGGGTTCTTACTAGACTTTGTTTGCGTACGTGTCGTGCAAATGGTTATGGTTGAGGGTTGGGTTTGTGTATAAGAACTACACAATGGAGAGCGGCCGTCGTAAAAGATGGCAGGAACTAAATGGGCCCGTCGTCATTTGACCGATTGGCTATAAAACTTGCGACCGCAATGCTAGTTCTGTCCCGTTCGCTCTGACGACGATTGAATACGTTCCACATGATGTATGCTTCCATACATTAGAGTTTATTATCAACGGGCCAGGCTATTTATTGGTACAGCGATAAACGTACAGAGGACAATACGTGCACCGATATAAGTAAACTACAATGTTATTTGACCTCGAATATTATAAGGTTTATGATGAGAAATACCAAAATATATATGGTAAAGGCATTAGATGCACGGTCGGGTGATCACGACTAAGTCTCACGAGTGTCCCGACACGTGACAATGTACTTAAACACATAGACTGGAAATATATTCAAGTGTATAAAATATAATTAATGTCCTCTTGACTGATTATGATCACAGCGTCAAAAGGTCTGGTAAAAGTGGTCTGCAGGAGATGTAGTGAGTTTCCCGGGTCTCTTGCGCCATTACTGTATATAATACTAGCTGTCCCGCGCAACTTCCTCTGCGTAAATTTTCCCCTTTGTTTTTTATAATCCTCCTAATACTATTACTTCTAATACCTCCAAGAATATGTGTACAAAGTTTCATGATGATCGGTTGAGTAGTTTTCGCGTGAAAGCGTAACAAACAAACTTACATTCACATTTATATATTAAGTAGGGATTGATGGGTATATAATGTATGTATGACGCATGTGGTCAACATGTCTATTTTATAAGGTAATTAATTCTATTAATATTCCGTTTAACATTAATACATTATCCTTCTAACATTATTATTGGACTTTGTCATACAGTTTAATTTTCCTGAAAGATATTGAGTTCTAACAAATCAGAGCAGAGCTGTAATATCCATACTAAATATCCCGGAATGATCGTGATTTTGAAACAGATACAGGTTGCTAGATAGTCTAAGAGACATTACCTATAATACAAGTTACTTTTGCATTTAAAAAGATTTTGCATTACGAAATAATATCTACAATTGTTATGTAAAACTTAAGTAATATAATAACATTATCTACAAAAAATACCGAGACATAAAAACAACTAAGCGGAAATGTATAATTAAATTATAATTTAATTTGGCGGTTGCGCGTGCGACACTGAAATCGTGACGTCACGTAAGCAAGTCGAGTACGAAGAAAATTGTGTGATTCATTCGTCAAATCGTGTCTGTGGGGTGCGCGGGCGCATATTGATGCGGGCACGAATGCGCGCGCGCCCTTCGTGAATACACAAAATGTACATGTACTGGCCGACTCCTTACAACGAGCGAACACAGGCCCACACACACACACATAAATGCGAACAAACGGAGACTCGGTCGAATTTCAACCGAGACAGAGCAAGTTCACGATGTACCTTCGTATGTGTGTGTGGATCTTGGCCTGTGAGCTGTCCTTCTGTGCTATGTTTAACGAGCGGCCATGTTTCACTGACACTCATAACGGCTATCACATACCGAGTCTGTGCCAGTAGTAGGTGCGCGTGCGCAATATGTGACACCTTCATAACACCACGCTTACCTGGAAAAGAAAAAAAACATAATAAGTTATATTTCACATTAAATATGCAGAGAGAGAAAGATGTATTTTGAGTTGTAAAAATGACGGCAAAGTAATATGTCGCCATTTTTACAGCTCCACATTTAACGAGTAAAATCACAGAACAAATATACTCTACGAGTGCAAAATATACTTGAAATACGTGATAACTGGATAAGTGACTTGGTGACTCAAAGAAGAAAACTTGAAAGAAAATAAACTTGGAACTGATATCGAGACTTTGTGATTTAAAGAAGAAAACTTGAAAGTGAAAGAAAATAAACTTGAAGCTGGCGAATGTACAGAATGTGCGAGCCATAATCCCTGCCGATTAATATCGGCGGGAAAAAAACCAAAGATGTATTTTTCAAATTTACAACTTCCGCACTATGGTATAAGTCCTGGTCGCGAGGGACTTCACAAAACATATGAATTGGTGACGCAAAGTACATCTAGGTTGAACAACCATTTTTAGATTACACAGAGTTTGATCAAAAATGTTTTTGGCTATATTTGGTTAAAATTGCATTTGTTCCTAAAATAAAGGAGTAATACTTCTTTCGAGTTAATTTTAAGTGCTGTAATTTTCTTAAGATTGAAGAAAAACTAGTTTAATTTGCCCGATGGAGAACTTCCCCTGAGGCCAGAATTAGCATTCTCCGAGGTCAAGCGGAGAATCATAAATCAAAAAAGTAAAATCAAAACAATAAAAAATAATATATCGTCCGTATTGTATTCACATATGTAAGTAATAAAGACATTAAAACAAAACGAATAACATTGCAACATATTCGTAGGCCAGCATTAGATACTATCTAAATGATAAATGTTTTCATACAATCATAAATAATGTGCCAAGTAATCCAAAAGATCGTTATTTATTGTTATAAACACCATAATATAATAGCGAAGTGAATGCAACGATTGCTTAAGAAAAAAAAAAACAAAAACAGAATGTACGTGGCTTGCGCAAACGCATCTTACAGATACAAGTTTCATTGAAATTGTATGACATTTACATGTGTTTCTATAATTGAATTAGGTATGAAACGAATCGGTAGCGAGCTCTTGGCCACAAAAATCGAACTGTTAGGCAATAATTGAACGCGAAACGGGTTAAACGGCTCAAGGTTATATTTTAATCGAAGATCAATCCGTAGTATTCTGTTGCAATCACTTTATTTTGTTTCTAAATGTGTGGTGTCACGTTTTTGTGATTAGATAAGCGTATATGTCGATGCTAATTAAAAAGTTTTGTTTATTAAACGACGCAATAAACTAACATGACTATGCTTGGGGCTATTCACGTTTTGAACTTTACAAAAGACAACAGTAACGACTGATGTTGTGTTTCTGCGAATAAATTTGCCCAGGGGAATTATTTTGACCAATGCGAGATTCACAAGTATTGCAAGGTCAAATATTATTCTTATGAAGATCCCGACTTCTTTAAACATTATCCTACTTACCATAATGTCCGTCTTGTCTGTCATAAAAATCCTAAAATTTATACCATTGACAAAGAAGACACTAATTGCAAATAAGTTACTGAATGTAGTTTCTTGCCTAAAATCACAAAACATTATTGTGTAGTATAATTTCACTTGTACACTTGCCCATAAGCTATGGTAAGTACTTGCAAGAAAACGTATCACAAGTTGCAGTGTAAAAATAGTAATAAAAAATAATGTTATAGGCCATAAGGTGTTATCTTAAGTAGCCAACAAGCCGACTACTATTTGCAATGCAAGCATGGATGAAGTAATTTCAGCCTACAATACCTACTAGATTGCAAGACATTTGCATGTTAGGTACATTGCAACGTTTGTTATCCACTTCAAAAATGGCCAGCAAGTTTTCAAGTGAGACTTTTAATGTGATGATTTTCAATTATTGTAGGACCTTAGTGTACTCGCATATGCTAATTTCGATTGAGCAAAACTGCTATTTAAATCCCACATCTTTGATCATGGAATTTGGATGTAAATGCTAGCTTCCAAGTCATAAGAGAATATGGGGATCAACTCGATCCTACAATATTTACTTTTGGATTATTTGACGTTCCGACATGAGTAATCCTTACATTTTTTCATTCGACTTAAGGGGGCATTACACTGAGAGAATTATTTGTTTAGCGCTACGTACACAGCGACACGATCGCCGACCTCGCTCTTACGCACACAACCATTACTTCACAGTGCGCATGAGCACAGGTCAAAATAAAGTAGAATATTCGTTCGTACATATGTTAGATTACGAACGCCATGACTATGACAATACGAAAATGCTCGTTTTTGCATTTTTCCGCAACTTCAAAATTTATTTACGGGTTCATATTAAGACATATCCTTAAATTTCTTTATTTCATATACTAGAAAAACTCTTTGACTAGTGACACAATTCTTTTCGTGTCCTAATATTTAGGTTTTCTATATACATTTTTAAGAGAGCCGAACCCTGTTTCGCGTAATCTACCCTTAAGTCAGATAGTTTCGTCGCGCAATTTCGGATCTATATGGAATACCGCCAATGTTAAATTGTTTATAACTTTAAATTACGAGATATCCAATAAAATCGAGATTGTCGCATATTTTGATACAATGCTCGCTGTAGCCCTACAATTTGAATGACTTTATTTTAGTCACCGATGCTTAAAGACGCATCTGCTCCAGCCCTTATGCTACAAGACAATTTACACTCGAAGCGGTTTAACAATGAGTGTGAAATACCTCTGGCATGTCCACTGAATGGTTCGCTAACGAACGCTAGTATTCACACGTTACGACTCACAAAGATTTCCAATTGATGTGTGCAAAAAGTTTAAAGTCGATAACACATCGAAAGACTCTATGTATGAAAAGAAAAAAATAGGAAAGAGTTCTATTTTAGGTTTTTGTTCAGTTGGCTGCAATCCGGAATGTTGTGCAGATTCTCTCACATATTAAACACAGTGTATGCATAAAATAATTGGTTAATAATACTTAAAAAAATACAAAAAGCAATATTGACTCAACATTGAAAAGCAACTCATTATAGAAGTATTCTATCAAAACGTCTTGATGATGACGCTTATTCTAATCTGTAATCGGAAGATTTGGTATTTAGGGGGATCTGATATTCTGGTAATAAAGAAAAAGGCCAGATGAGCTGAAATTTTGTAGGAAATGAACTGATTAGGGCCAATATGCTACGTGAAAACCTTTATTGGGCCTTTTACTTTAATTAAATAGTTATTGCTCAGCCCTAGTCCTTTTCATAACGAAGGTTCAGGTCAAATGGTATGTATACACTCGTGTCGTGATTTCACAGGCAAATGCCAAGAATGAATACTCGTTGACGAGGTGCCATTAAGAATGGATAGGGCTGCGCTAGGTTTAAACACAAAGCGCTTAACATTTATTTAATTTACACAGCAATGACTTGTAACTAATGTTTGCATTTACAGTTATCTATATCCCTAGCAGTAAAGTTAGGTTTCTTGTCTAATATAACCATGGTATGAAGCCGAACGCAACAGTGTAACTTGTAGATTTTTACGCAGGTTTCGAATAAGGAACAACTACGACTTTCATGTCCCTGTTGTTCAGTAGCAGTCTGTATTATACTTTAGATCAAAATCCCGGCTAATTAAACTTACCGCCACTTATTAACCATCAAATTAAGCATGGGCATTGACGCAATAGCCCTATGCTATAGATAACAAATACTATAGTTATATTATCTGTATTTATTATACGTGTAAAATATCATAGTATCGTATCAATATTTCTTATCACTCCAGAGGTTAATTAAAGTCAGCGAGCTACCGCAAGACAACTAGACAAAGCACACCGTGTCATCGGAGCGTGGTAACAATATTACGTCAACAATGGTGACGGGGATGTCGCAAACCGTTCGTGCAACCTATGACAGAAATAACTAGTATCCGAAATCGATACAGATCGTATGGAGTCGTGTACACGAATCATGTGAGAGGAACGTAACAAAAACACAATACGTATTGCATAACGCGGGAAAACTGAACTCACGATGCGACCGCCCCCAGGCGGTTATCGAGAATACTTGAGTTGAACCATGGTAAACACACAATTAACTCCTCAGCCGGCTCTTATAATTTAGCTGCACGTCTCCGGCGAAAGCTATGTGCGCTGTCGAAGCGCGTGCGCACACTCGCGGTGCCTTCGGCGGACCAATAACTCCTCGCTGAGGCCAGATCGTTAATTAAAAAATGTTCACTCATTAATCAGGTGCCGGGCCGCAGTCGGATCGCGATCAGCAGCCCCGATTTATTACGGACCAGATAAGCTAGTTACTGCGCCGGTTAACGTACAAATAGGCAATTATTTTATTGGCCAAACAAATGGAGTCACGAAACTTTATTAGTAGAACATGACACAATAATATAGCAATAAATTTCAGTACATATTTGTAACCCTGGTTCACACCGTAATAACTTTACAAGTTCCAAAGAGCATGTTTGGACCTTTTTAGAATCCACATGTGAAGACAGATGACATCTACCTCCATGCGTAGGTAGTCGTATTATGACTAGTCCTCTCTCTCAGAGAGGTACTTAATCTGTGTCCCTGCAGTGGAATCGTTATATGGCTTCAAAAGTGATATTTCCTTCTATGCAAAGCTATTGAATCATTGCCTTCAGATAGCCACTACCTTGATGGGTCTAGCCATGCATGGCTCATCAGGATGCCTTATGTTAAGGGCAATATTTTAAAGAAGATAATGAATAATGGAGCTGGGTAGATTATGAAGCGAGCAGGCGAGTCGGCTCGATGAAATAATTTGCATAGTTAAGTGTTCATGCGGTCATTAGACGAGGTGTCGCCGAGATCGTTAACGACTTCATGGAACGTGGCGCAATGTGCTATCTGGTTATGAAGGGGCTAGCTCTTGCCTGCGGCTTTGTTCACATAGGGGTTTGAAAACTCCTAGTAATAAATGCATGAGAAGGAAAACTTGAAGCTCAGGTCAGCCTACAAAATACAAAACAAAATGCAAATATTAGAATATTATCGAGACTTAATCACGTAAAATATACTTTTTATTTACCCGAGGTTTCGATCGAATTGCACCAATAGTGGTCACGGGTCAGCTTAGCGATGTCAAAGTTGAAAAAACAATTAAAATGCAAATGTCTTAATTCTCGTTTTCGTTATGAAAGTATTTTTTTGCAATCTTTCAAGATCTAACTGTTCAACTTCTACGCCGAAGTCATAAAAATAAGTCAAGTTTTTTAGTACGAGTACAATGGCATTCACTTTTAAATAGTTTTTCAATGTTTCTGTTTCGTTTGTTTGTTTCAATTATTATTTCACGAAATTGTATTTAAATGTAAATCTAAATTCATGTAAACGACACATAGCAAGTGCAGATTTTGCTTCCTAAACAGCTTCATAAATGAATAAAAAATTTTCAACCTGGGTTTAATACATCGTACCTATGATAGACTTACACAACAAACTGACTCGGCAAATACTATTCCCGGTTCCCATAATAACGTTGTACGTTGTAAGAACGGTGGCCGCGGGTGGTCGCGATAACGGCCGCACCGTGCGCATACGCAGCTCAGCGGGTGCATTGTCTAGCCTCAACGTGATAAGATAATTACTATACCCAAGCCTAATTTATTGTTGCTGTTATCATTTTACCTTAATTACGTAATAAAAAAACGTTGTGTTGTTCAAATAAAGTTGGGATAAAAATATGTACTTTTTTGTACCCGTTGATGTAAGACAGCTCTCTTTCATTATCTGTCTATATCTGTTAATTAAACAACAGCAAACAACAACGTATTTGGAATTTTAAACTCCTTGTAACAATTGGATATCAACTCATTGAATAACAATATAATATATGTTCGTAAACTTTCGCGATTTGAACACATTATAGAATTTTATAAGCTACGGGTCTTAATCGCGTAAATATTTCATTTTAAGACTAAATACCTTTGTTTATTGCCCGACATTTCGACCGTATTGCAACGGCCGTGGTCACGGGTAGACTGTATATAAAATATTTACGCGATTAAGACCCGTAGCTTATAAAATTGAACAATATAATAATATACAAAGCTACAACAGTGGTCTAAAAACCAAGGAGGCTTGCAATTTGCACACATTTCTCTAACCGTTTTGATCACACACACGCATACATACACAGAATAGGGTATTCCAATTAATCACCAGCACCACACGGAAACTAAACTTCCTCGACCGTACTTAAACACCAACACGTTGCCAACGACGCACGTCTCCGATACAGTCACTTACTTCCATAAACAGACCAGCTATTATCAATGAGTTGCATTATAAAAGTGAAATTCAACAGTTAGTATGCGTTCATACGTCCGGTGAAGGTTCCAGGGACCAAGTGGGCCACTTCGCTTTCGAGGAAGAGACTCGCGAAATGACGGACGACAGATACGCGATTGGAATATAAACTGTCATTATTAGAATCCCACAGAGGATTACATAACCTCAGTAAATACATCAACTATCATCATAATAAGGAGGTTTTAAGTTCAAAGCATATTTATACCACAAAACCGATGTCATTTTGAAATATGAAACTTTGTAGCGGTTTCAAGATGTTAATTCTCAGAAGAAGCTGCCACGAAACTCATGGCCCACTAACAATCACCATGTTAGAGAAAAAATTGAAACAGGTTTTACAATTTTGATTCTAATTTTGAATACGTTTATTAGCTGTTATTGTTTCTCTAATAAAAGTAATCCTCTGGAGTTCAGGAGATAGATCTTTTCTCCAGTTAGGTTATTTAAATTTAACAAAGGACCTCCCCTTTTCGCCACCACTTTCAATTAAGGCCCCGTTAGACCGTCTACTCATCTTATCGATTTTCTTTACCGTTTTTCGATTATTTTCTTCGATGCGTAATGTTAGGTTGTGGATTCGCGTGTAATTGTGGAGGTCATTGTATGTAACGGGACAAGTGGGTGCAGCGCGTGATGTGAGATGAATTCCAATAGACAGGTTAGACAGTGTCAGTGACTCAGGATTGCTATACCTACACATAAGCGTATCGGCATTGTCGGTTCGGTACTATTTCCCGAAGCCACTACACATTTTCGCCTATATTACCTTATTCGGATCGGCACATCATTCGTTTCAGCAATATTTGTTTAACAACAAAGCCGGCTATGTATAGTGCGGCATAGCCGAGCGGTTATATATCTATACAACTAATATTATAAAGATGAAGAGTTTGTTTGTTTAAACACGATAATCTCAGGAACTAGAGGTCCGAATTGAAAAAATATTTGACTGTTGGATAGCCCATTAATCGAGACCATCAATAGGAGTGGAGCAGCAACGAAAAATGTTGCAAAAACGGGGAAAGTTGCGCGGGTCAGTTAGTATACTATATTCGTTTTTATCCATTGTGCCGATTTATACTGGCCTTGTTATATGCACAGCAACCCTCAGTCGAACTCACAAGTTCAGGTTCTACCCTGAAACTGACCTCCCAAACATTTTCTTTTCGAAAAACGTCCAGTCTACCTTCAGTCTATGAAGCTGCACGCGGGCCACGATGGGAACTCTTAAACAACCTTAGAACAAACACTCATAAACAAGTCCCCTGCGTCGATATGAAGCGCGTTTCCGTTCAGATAAACTCACAGTATTGACTGTGATTTTATTCTGAAGGCTTGCTTGACTTAGGGAGTTGTAAATATTGGATTTTTTATTCTAATGTAATAGAAACTACAAATCTAGGATTCAAATGTTAATTTATACTAATTTGCACTAGCAGAGTGTATTTTATGCAATCCACACATTCAACGTTTTTGAAGCGGTGGCAGCCTAATGGCTAAGGCATCGGTCTCGCAATCGTGAGGTTGTGGCTTCGAATCCTACCCATTATACTACCGACGTGAACCCACTCCTAACACAAGCCTTTGAGCTTAGCTGGAGGGGTTAACAAGATTGCTAGTAATGTGGGATTGAGTCCCACATTGCTAGTTATCTTTTATATATAAAAAAAAAACAATCCAAAAACTGAAATACTTCATTTTCAATTTTCAAAACAAACTACCATTCTGTTGTCCCTCTTAATCGAGTAAATATTAAAAAAAATACTTTTGATATTAGCAATCCACGTCATTATCATCGCTGTCCAATGTCAGTTCGTTGCGTGCTGATGAATCAGACAGGACAAAACATATAATTTCACATGTATAAATCAAAACTAGACATGTTAAAAATAACACATAATTATGTGTATAAATTTCGTTCGTAACAGTCGTGATTTGCAAGTTGGTTGCGCGCAATTATATCGGCCCGAGTGCGTTGTATATTTTAATTTAAACGACATTAAAATAGCCCGGAACTGAGTGTTCAAGGGCGCACTACAACAATATTTCACGCGGAATTCCAAAATATTCGGCTAACACCTTAATCTCCAAGAAATAAGAACTAAAATCCAATTCTGTCCGAAAACATCGACGAAACGCATAATGCGTACGTTGAACTTAAAAGGTTGTGACAGGGGTATTACAGTAATTACCTTAATTTGTAAACACAAAAAACGACCGTCGACTCCTCGTATGTTAACTGAGCGAAAAATTAAATAACTGAGATGGCGGCAAACGAGAGTAAGCGACCATTAATTCGCTTAGAATGCGGATTGCACACCAATTAACGCGTTGCGCGCTTGTTCGTGTGAACATTATCAATTTTCCGTAGAAATTTATAATTGCGCAATATTTTTACGGAAACGTGTTAATTCGAAGCAGCTATTCCAGAGAACTTGTTTATAAATGGGAACACATTCTGTGGTGTCGAGAACAGCAAGGGGTACTCAGGCGTTAGGAGGCAGTGGCGCGCTATCATCGCGAAAAAATCGCTCAAATCGAGCAGAGGCGGGTTGCTCGAGGGCGCTCCTAACGGCAAGTTTTGCATATCGTTTGCATGAATCTTCCCGGTGACGAGCACCTTCGGAATGCGTCAGGAAACCGCGGAGTCGGTCGTTGACTGATTGCCCAAACAAAGAAACGCCCGCACCGCCCGCATATGGCCCGATCTATTGTATAAAAACAAAACAAATTCGTGAATCAGCAAGCGAGACCATTTGTGTAAGGTCACGGTTCAGCATATCATCGGCCAAAGATGCCCACGATGCGTAAATCAAATTGTTTAACGAGGAAATGGAGTCGTCGACAGAGCAAGCTAGGTTTAATTAACCATCTCCATAAACGGTTGACCTTCAACGGTGACAGTGGTAAGAATAATTCGCAAATGTGCATTTAAATAAGACGTACTACTTTGATCACTGATTAATTAAAAACTGAATGGAATGGTGATTTATACTCAACGATGAATAATACTTGCGACTTAAGTGTTCTTGTGGCATTCTCAAGTTGATGAGAAGTGATGTCATTAAGAATTCAGGAGCGGTGAAACAATTAAACAGTTATTATTATGATTCATCTGTTTATTGCTTAGCTTTCCAATCGTAGGTAATAAGCATGAACCACGCAAAGTGGACAATGTGGCCCACAAATATAGATATCGAAATAAATACTTTTTAACTTGACTAATCTTGTCAAACGCTTCACTAAGAGCAAAGCTAAACTGCTTGTGTTAGGAGTGGCTTTCCACCAGTCAGTAGTTGAGCTGGTGGGCCTGTAACCTCCGGTCAATATCGTGTATGGTTGATGAGCGATATTTTGTAGTAAAAGCCGTTTGTGACGCTTCTTTACGTATCAGACGACTAATACTACATACGAAACCACAAAACACCGATAATACACTATCAGGCTGTGGAATTAGCTACCTGCCGAGGCTGTCCCAAAAGAATATTTATTAGTAAAAAGGTTTTCACAGGGTCGGCAACGTGCGAGTGACACCTATGGTGTTGTAAACGTGTATAGGCTACGGTAACTGCTTATCATCACGCGGGCCATAAGCTTGTTTGCCATCCAGTGATTATAAAAAAAAACAATTAGCTGTCTTTACAGACATGGCGAAACTATGAGGGTTTCTTGTTTACTTCGGAAGCCTAAAACGTACAAACGTAAAGCCTCATACATATGCCCTCGAGCAAGCACAAATAGGCGTCGCTTACGGACACAGAATCTCAGACCACATTGGTCCATAGGTGTTCCGAATTTCAGTTCTTAGTTCTATACTCTCAGCATTTTCACAAAATAAAGAGAGTACGCGTGAGGGTGGCACTCGCTCTATCTCTGGTCCGTCTTGTTCCGACTTCCGATTCTCCTCACTCTTGACGCATGCACACACTTACACATCGTCACAGATATCTATGGGTGCATATGTCAAGAGCATTTTATATGAAGCTTTCATTCTGTACCGTATTCTGTGGTAGTACGATAGGTGGGCTTGCCGTGCGATACTGTCGCCTGTACTCACGATTCCTGCCGGTAACTATACCACCAGCAATTTACAAACGCCGTTAACATACATAGAACAGGTGTACTAGGTGATAATTGCGTTCTAACTGTGTAGGTTAAGCGATTGGCGCGTTTAGATAAAGACGTCAGCCATTTGCGTGCGCGCAAGCTCCCTAACGCTTATCTGTTTGTTTGTTGAGGCCTTTTGTGGATGGGAAACGGTAAGTGTGGCGCAATTGTGTTTTTCCGATAATTTATTTTAACATTGAGTCTTATCTTTGTTTGAAATTTTTCTTAAAGAATTTTTGGGTTTAAATACTGTGGCCTGCCCTAAATTTACATTATCTACCTCTAATTTAGGTATGTGAATAACATTAAATCAAGTTAGTCCATCAAAAGCTTGAAAATTGGTCGACAAAATAGAATATTTATTTATTTTTATTTATTATTTATTTGCTTATAATGCCTTTATGCGTTTGGGGTGGTTTGTAAAACCCAAACGAACGGTCAAAATATCGCAAAAAAAAAAACTATATTGGTATAGCTAAAGTTCAATTTTCAATATAACACACATACCTATCAATATTTTCGAACTGCAAATAGTGTTCAAACAAATTCGCATTTTCTCTATAAAATATTTGTATAGAATATAGATTAACAAATCAGATAACTCGAGGTAAATTAAAGTACTAGTGTTTATACTCTATAATTTGCTGCAAAAGAGCATTATTTATATAAAGGCAAGTTAATGTTACACATTAATAAAACCACGGGAGATAAAAAGTGATTATCTGTAATATAAATACGATGGATTTTTATCAAGTAGA
This sequence comes from Herminia tarsipennalis, assembly GCA_945859575.2. NCBI lineage: Eukaryota > Metazoa > Arthropoda > Insecta > Lepidoptera > Erebidae > Herminia > Herminia tarsipennalis. Next base: position 19,115,219 of record OX243840.2, read on the forward strand.
ACCACAGAATAAGTAATAGCACGTAGAACTAAGAATCATCGCAATTAAATGAACTTTTTTATAAAAATAATCGATATTATCGATTCATCGGTATAGATACTATGATGATACAGACACACAAACAAACCCCTTATTCGGTATAAGTCAGGTTTATTTTTAAGACATATTCTTTTTACGACAGATTCGCTTTAAGACAGAATTTGTACCTTCCCGTACAAAATATTGTACGGGTCAGTATCACTTAAAAATCAGTTGGTTTGTTAATAAACAAACCAACTGATTTTTAAGTGATACTGACACATTACAATAATTGGATGCCATCGGCTTCATTTCAAAATGACGCCCTGGTCATAGTAGCTTAATTTTCAGATTTTAAAATACATTTTTTAAGACAACTTTCGACTTAAAATATATTTGCTATTAGCGGTTCAGTTGTTTAAAGACGATTAACTAATCATGTATATTATTCACGAAGCGGTTTAGCCGAATAAGACGTAACCAAAAAGGAAGAGATATGTCCTTAGCAGTCTATATATACCTATATATACCTACGTATGTATGTATGTCTAAAATGATGACCGGCTGCACTCACGAAAAAGTGTCACGTTATTGACTGCTTGCTAAGCAACGCGAACGGCCATATGTCATCAATGTTTTCTTAAAAACTATCACGTTATTGACTGCTTGCTAAGCAACGCGAACGGCCATATGTCATCAATGTTTTCTTAAAAACTATCACGTTATTGACTGCTTGCTAAGCAACGCGAACGGCCATATGTCATCAATGTTTTCTTAAAAACTATCACGTTATTGACTGCTTGCTAAGCAACGCGAACGGCCATATGTCATCAATGTATTCTTAAAAACTATCACGTTATTGACTGGTTGCTAAGCAACGCGAATGGCGATATATCATCAATGTTTTCTTATGACGTTATCACGTAAAATTATCGTCCGTACATCGACAGACAACCATTTTTTTATTTACAGCATTAATTATTACAAATTTAAAACATATTCCCTACATTTTTTTCTAAAGCTTCCGCTACAATTACCACATCGTTAAAAAAGTGGAAATACAGTTCCCTTCCAAGTCTCCTCAGTCCCGTTGGAAAGTCCCAGTGCGCCCGGGGCACAAATTAAATAGAATACAGTCGACTCCCTACAACGACCAAAAACAGACTCACGCACACATATACAGATCTCAGTCGAATGACAACCGAGATGGTGCACGTTAAGGGCTCCATGTACATGCGCTTCTATGTTTGCGTGGATTTCTTGTTGAGTTCTGAGCCGACTTTCTGTATCTATGTATTGTGCCTGGGGCGACGGAAGTCGGTCTTCCGGCACGCGCTTTACCAGCTGCCGTGCATATTGAATGCTGCTAATTAATGCTACCAACGATAAAGGACCCCGGTATCAAAGGATTTAGATGAAATGAAACGACTTTTGTATTTTGCCGTATGTTTTAAGGCGGTGAAAGTTTTTAGGAGATATCTGGATTTGATTTTGTCTGGTTGGTTTATGCCATAATGTACTCGTACCTAGTGATCATATTTTTAGAAAATTCGTTGACATGACAGCTAAAGCATTAAATATCGAAATTACAGAAGTTAGCTCGCTCAGATCTAGCGAGGTACATAAGAAGTTTATATTCTGTACTTACTCGCGGTATTCTAGATATTTGTCTAACTTACGAGTAGGTCTATGCCATAGGCCGTCGTATGCCGTGTGGTACCGGCTTAAGAATAGTACCACCCCATCTCTACCCATGGGTGTCGTCAAGGCGACTAAGGGATTTCACACCGAAGGACGGGCAGCAGCGTCCTCTGCGTACTTAAGTCTTACTGCGATCGCCCACCCGCTCGCCAAGCGTGGCGATTATGGCAATTACCCCCAGGATCTACATACTAGTAGGTTCTACTGGGGAGACCCGTGCCCAGCAGTGGGCCATCCATATGGGTTGATATGTATAGGCCGTCTTGGTCAACATCACAACAGTGTCAGTTATTCTTCCGCGAAATAGTAATGTTAACGCAGCTGTTTCAGTTGAAGGGCACTGTAGCAAGTGTAATTACTGGGCAAATAAGATTTACGAAGTAATGTCTCAAATGAGGAGCGCGGTGCGGTGATATTCAGATCTTTCCCAAACAAGGATTTGGGTTGCACTGATACTATCACTCCACCTGGCCTGAGAGCGTCCTACACTACGTTTGCCGTGCCGTGGTCTCTACTCAAGAACTCGTTTACCCCAACGGTTGTCGGTTCTTCGGCAAATATGGCCAGCCCACTGCCACTGGCAGGAGCTGGATGCGAGAAGCCGAAGATAGAACAAAGTGGCGTGCAATTGGAGAGGCCTATGTCCAGCAGTGGACTGCGATAGGCTGATGATGATGATGATGATAGTATCATGGTGTGACGCTTACCATCAGGCGCACGACTTGCTTCCCTTAATTTCGTTAACCAAATATATTGTGTGCGCTTCTACACTAACGTAGGTACTTCGCTATCGCTATAACTTCTACGAATAGGTAGAACTACCTATTCGTAGAAGGCATAGCTCAATGATGGTATGTTATTTCGCTCAGGACTATAAAATACCTAAGTACTGTGGCGCGGTGGGAGTGTATCCTGCTGCTGCTGACTGCTACGCAAGAGGTCGTGGGTTCGATCCCCACCCAGGATAAAACTTTATGTGATGAGCACGATTCTGTGTTTGGATGTTATTTATCTATAATATGTATGTATTTAGAAATATATAAGTACTGGCTGTGCCCCGCGGTGTTACTCGTGGTTTATTAGCCTACGTGTTAATCCAGGGTGTCAGCTAATTCCATACCAAATTTTATTAAAATCGCTCCAGTCATTTAGACGTGGAGAAGTAACAAACATACACACTCACACACTCACAAACTTTCGCTTTTATAATATTAGTGTGATGATTATCGGTTGTCTGGTTTCCATAGTACAAGCTCTGCTTAGTTTGGGATCAGATAGCTTTGTGTGAGTTGTCCCAAGATATTATTATAATTATGAGATAGGTATATGCCATACCTAACATTGGATTGGTTTGGACTAAAAATAATAATTATGAGGGAAAATTCTATTAAAGTTTAATGACAAATCAATTACATATATATTAACATTTTAACATTTTCCCGGTTACAATAACGTTCAATTATTCGGATATAATTGGGATTTATATATACTTATTCAATTTAAACAGGATAATATAAGTATAATTCGTCAAACAAGGATTTATTTCATTTCATTTATTATTTCATAAACAATATTACATTGTGTTGTAACGTCTTAAATCTAAAATTGACACAATCCAAGAAACCTTGATCACTAAAACATCACCAGAATTTGTGTTTAGTTTGGTTGTTGGTACTTGATACTGTTATATGCTAGTGTGACGCTTACCATCAGGTATGACCTGCTCGTCTATCTCCAACAATATTAACGTTTCCTAACGACTTGTCAGAGTTAATTAATGTACCTATTGCACAAATTGTTGAGTTTATGAAGCGATAAAGTTGCACTGGAAAAAATGTCATGTGATTTTGGTGTAATTCAGTAACTATTTATTAGTTATATTTCGGGACTTAATCGCGTGAATTGTTTAAAGGTACGAACCTTTTATTTACCCGACGTTTCGATCGAATTGCACCGATCGTGGTCACGGGTCGACTGACTGACTGAGAATCGACCCGTGACCACGATCGGTGCAATTCGATCGAAACGTCGGGTAAATAAATCACGCGATTAAGTCTTGAAATATTACTAATATGTATAAAAATCGCGAAAGTTTAAAAACAATAAACTATTTGCTGCTATGAGCCGCAATAGAGGATTATATTTAGTTTTTTTAAAAAGATTACTAGTAATATGGGATTGTGGGTCCCATATTACTAGCAATCCTGTTAACCTCTCCAGCTAGGCTAAATTCCTTGTGTCAGGAGTGGGTTCACGTCGATAGTATAATGGGTAGGGATTCGAACTCGAGATCTCACGATTGCGAGTCTGATACCTTTAACATTTAAGCTACCGCCGCTATCTACACTTTGCCAAAAAAAAACTGAAAATCTGAAGAAGCATAAAGTCTTTATTTTTACCAAATTACGCGAGAAATAAATGTGGTATTAACATACAAACACAGGCATTTCTGTTTACAACATTCCGTTGATAATTTGACAAGTAGTCTTGTTGAAAAAACCTATCCTTATAAGAAAAGGTAGCCCTTTAAGTAATGCGATACTTCTTATATCTTACAACGCCTAGTTACTGCAACAATGTTGTACGGAACATTGAAGTAAAGAATAAAACGTACTGCAACTGTTGTAGCAAGATAAAGGCTTTTGAATAAATCATGACGTACATACATACATAGGTACATAGGTATATACATTGTTCCAGAGCACGATTGTTCGTCTAAATTCGTGTCGAAGTTTTAGCAAAGTAGGTAGGGACGGCGCATGCGCAGTGTGTTATTTTAGATTCCAAAACCATCACAAAAAAAATGGTTGTCTGTTAAGTCGATTTACGGACGATAATTTTACTTGATAACGTCATAAGAAAACATAGATGACATATCTCGATTCGCGTTGCTTAGCAACCACTCAATAACATTAGTTAGGGTGTACTTTGTGTCCGTGACTTGTATGTTTGTAAAGTCTCCCGCGACACAGGGCTTGTACCCTACTGCGGGAGTCGTCCATTTTTATAAAAAAAAAGTTCCAATTTTATCGCATGTCATGTCGCTGCAATTGCCATTCGCTGTTGCTTAGCAACCATTCAATAACGTGACTGCTTAGCAACCAATCAATAACATGACCGTTGCTTAGTAATTACTCAATAACGTGACACTTTTTCGTGCGTGCAGCCAATCAAGGATTTACAAGACGTTATCACGTCAAAAACTACGAGACAAAATAGACGATTTTGACTTTTATTATTCTGTATTTAATGCTCTGAAAATGCTAAATTGACACTTGGCACTGGATGCAGTATTAACATTATTTTAGTAACCTTTAACCCAGTTGTTACTTACGTAAATAAAAAAAGGCTAAAACTACATACTATTTCATATAAAATAAGTCGTTTTAGCCATAACTCTGCAAAAGGACATGAGTCCATTTTAATACGACACGAGCAAAATAACGAAATACCAATTTAACTAATGCCTAAATTAAACCGATCAGAATTTTCTCAATACATAAATAAACCTTACAACCTTATTCCCATAGACAAGAAAACAAAAAGTCTACCATAATGGCTATGGACATAAACATAATATCTAATGGTGTTCTCACGTAGTGCCCTGCGCCCGCGCAGCCCTGTTCCGCGCTAGCGATCTGACACGCTCCCTGCTCGCCCTAATAGCCTGATACATCGCCCCTGCACCTCTAGATACGTTGCCCTTGCTTCTTTACGGTGGATGACTTCGTTTGAACTTGAAAGTAACAGCTGGCGAAGGTTATATGCGCTCGCGCATAATATACAAAAATTTAAAAATAGAATAAGTTCGAGCAAAATTTAATTTGGAATTTTACTAACGTATTGCTTAGGTGTCGTTACTCTTGGTGTTCGTTCCTATTGTGATAAGAGGGAACGTGACAAAACATTTGACAGATATCACGACTTTTATCATTTTAACTGCTGAATTCGCATGAAATTTGAGACATAGGTAGACCGTATTCTGGATTAACGGATAAGAACGCGGGGAACGGAAACCAGTGTAGGCCATATTAAATACGACGTCGTCAACCTAAGCGTTTATAAATATGGCGGCTAGTCCTAATAGGTATTATATAAACGCAAAAGTTTTTTTTGTTTCTCGTTCATGAGAACTGCAAATTCTAATAAACCTTAACAGCACTATGGCTTTCTCACAAAAAACTGAAAGCTGAATCAGAATAACAAAATAAATTTATAAAAATCGAGATAACCGACGCACGTATAGAGCGGAGCTGCGAGCAAAATCTAGTAAAAATAAGTAAATTAAGAAGTAGGAGATTAGCGAAAGCATTTGGCAAATGAAAAAGGAAAGTGTTATACGGCAGGTGCAGTCGAGGTGAGCCCTTCCAGGGCGAGAGAATGGAATGCGACTATTATTAGAGAAGTCGGCGCCGGCGCACGCCACCGACCTCATGATACAGGCCGCTATGGGAATGCTTTGAATGGAGAAAAAAGCTAGTTCAAATTTTTGCTCCTAAATTTAAACATTTTACCTGTGCACGAATTTTTAACGGTCTTTAAATTTTAAATATCGAATAGGTTCTGGAATTCAGCTAAACTATTTAGCGTTGGTTTTTGCATGCTGCTTCGGTCGTGTAGTATTAAAATAAAGCTATGATTTTTTCAAAATTTAAACTAGGTTTCGATCATTCAGATGGCATCCATATTTCTGGTCACATCAAGAACTCATTTAACTTAAATCATGTTTAGCATCCTTTTTCGTAGAGTTTTAGGCAATTACTTAAATCTCAAACGGGTACCATCCATTATATATGTAGATAGTCTATTCTTTGAGCTAATTAAGCTACCCGTTTGTAATTATCAAGTTCTCAATCTATACGACTTAGGAAATCAGTTTCTAAAGCATCCTGTATACCAAAGAGTATTGGAGTGCACGTTATCAGTGGATGCTGTGGGCATCTCTCGGTGCGCCGGCGCCGGAACGCCATTGTTGCGGGCCTGCCCCCACGACCATGCTAATGTCCGCCGCGTCTGCGCCATAATGGCCGATACTTGCACTCAGATACAATAACAATAAAATACCAGATATTGGCACTGGAATACTAAGGAATTATGTTTTAATTTTAGTTCTAAGACTTGTTTGTTGTTTTGGTTTTGTATTGAAGGGTTATAATAGGACTTGCATTTCTTGCTTGCAGACAATTCGCCTTGACATTGGTAATGGATAAATTCTGTTTCTTTCGATTATATTTAAGACAAATGTGTGTAGTTGATATGGATTATTAGAGAAAGAGAAATGCACCTTCTATTTTCGTTTTTTTTTACTAAGACCCAGAGACACGGCATTTGGACTTTTCTTGAGGCGAAAGTATAGAGAGGTATTCACGCGAAAAACAACATACTTAAATTCAATTTGATCGTCTATAAGTAGGAGCTAATTCAGCAGTTGAGCTGATCAATTTCAGCATACGAACTAATGGAGGGCTATCTACCTTTCCCTGCACGTCAAAATACAGCAGAATTCGTGTTCCGGGTGTTCCATCACTGTCTTTACTCTTCTAAATTCCATTCGCTAGTGAGAGGTTGGTGGAAAAACAAAACCAGATCGGTGGAAAAACGAAATAATGCGCATTAATTCCCGTATCATAAATAGTTATAAAACAAGATCTGTATTCTTCACTCTTTTAGATTTTCGCATGGCAACGAGATATAACTGACAAGTTCTAAGCAAGATTTGGAAAGGTAAGCAGTTCCACGTAGCAATAATAAGCGATTTTCTCGGGACTGCTCGTAAGTTCACACCTTCGATCACGTTACTGGTGTTTGGTCGTTAGCACGGCCATAAACCGAGCTAGTACGTGTAAAGCGGGACATTCACGGTACGAGGAATATGTCGCGTGTTTACCGACTAACTTGAAAGCTATCAATGGTTGTATAATTGATGTTTATTGAACAGTTTATAGTTTATAGCCGGTGTGATTAGAATTAAGTTGGGGGGAATTAAGCTCAATTAAGAGAAGTTTTTTCGTCTATTACAAAATTCGTGTATCTATTTGATGAGAGATAGGAATGAGAGTGGTTTTTTTGAAAACTGTATTTTGTATACAAGCCCCAACGGCTAGGCTCTTCAGGCTAGAAGACTATTTTGGTATATTCAGCATCAAATTCAATTAAAGTTCTGATGGTATAGTAAGGTGACCAGTCAAAAACGAAAAGGCCAAATGGAATCCATTACAGATTCAAAGTTGAGCAATTTCATATTTTACTACAAATGCAGTATCTATACTAATGCTATAAAGCGAAAGAGGTTCGTTTGTTTGTTTAAACACAATTATCTCAGGAGCTACTGGTCCGAATTGTATTGTTATGTAACATAACGTTTGTTATGTAATATAACATCAAGCTACGACCAATAGGAGCAAAGCAGCAATGAAAAATGTTGCAAAAACGGGAAAAAAGTTGCGCGGGCCAGCTAGTTCATAATACACTAACACACGATGGTATTTTGCAGAAGTCAACAACACAATATAACTGTATCCTCACCCAATTCCCACAACCAAAAATGCTGATGAAAACCCCACATTTCTCCACAACACGGAAACGTACAACCAAAATTACACAAGAATTTTGACGAGCGCCGTCGTGAACAGCGTGTCGGAGTGATTTAAAGTATTTAAACGAATTGTGTGCTGTGAACAGTACTAACTAATGTGTAGGCGAATAAATCTGGGGAACAGTCTGTTAAGAGGGCAATTGTGCGTTTAAAATGACGTCTAACGACAATTTGTCGTCCCGTTTGCAGGCGCGAGTAGGAAATGACTGACCGTTGTGCCGATTAGGGCTGGGGTTGGGAAGATGACGAATGTTGACGAAATTGAGCGTAATTTTCACGAAACACTCGCTGAATTTTGCCACAAATTTGTACGCTGATGGATTATACATTATTTTCTATATTTATAAACATTACAGATATATCGAGCGAAAGCGTGGCAGTAATATTTGAGAATTGGTATAATTTTAGATTAATATTGAGATATATTTATTATATTATTGCCTGGAGCTATGGATACCCTTTTGAAAAACTGACGTCCCTGCATTGGGTGACAAGTATTATAATTAGGTATGGAACGCGTACGCATACAAACCTACTTTACGCGCAAATTACTAAGCGGTAATACTTTAACTGACGTTTTCAGTAGTTTCAGTGCGCATATTTTCGCATTCGAAACAGCTGTAGCGTCGAACGGAAGGATTGTTACCGATGACAAAGAAAAAAGATTTATCTGACTTTAAACTACTAAAAAGGAAATCATTCCTTGTTTTTTTTTTATAAGACCACAAGCTTACAACCTAGTATCTCTACAAAACTAGTCGAAGGTACAAGGAACAGGAATAAGTGATAAAATTAAAACTTCCATAATTGTTATTGTTAAAAAAATCGAAAATAATTTTGGAGGGACAGACTTACGTACAAAGATTATGTACCTACTATATTACTAATCTCACCACTGACGTAGAGACCAGGACTGCGCCATAACCTCACAAAATTGACCACTCTCTAGAAAGAGACAACGTTACTTTGTGGACAATACCTGTCAAAGGCCGCACGAGCTTGTTCTCTCTTTTACGCTTTGCAGTCATTGACGTAGGGACCAGGACTGCGTCATACTCATAACCTTACAAAATTCACCATTCTTTAGAAAGAGACAACACTACTTTGCGGACAATACCTGTCAAAGGCCGCACTAGTTTTTTCTCTGTTTCACGCTTTGCAGTCAATATTTAGTTTTTAATTAAAAGGGATGGCACGGTCCAGGTCTATACGTCAAATTATATTTTCTTAATTTTATAGAAATCGATTAACTAAGTTTTTTCAAGTTTTTTGTTGACAAGCATAGTAACATTATAGTATTACATTGAATGCAACATGTTATGTAACATGCTGCTGTAACGTGCTATTAATGTTCACCGAACCATCGGTTATCGTGAAATGATCGTGAATCGACACTATTTCATGTCAAACTTCACGATGTGTGCGTGAATAACGGTGATTACAAACTGTGTTACGTCTAGGTACGTCAAGATACGTAAGCACGAGTTTAGGGCTACAAGTAACAATCAACTGAGATTTTTTAACGTTAATGCGCAAATGACGAAGTAATTGTGTGAAATTTGTGCCAATATCTGTCACGTAAGAATAAAAAACAAAAGAATATTGGCAACACTTTGGTGGTGACAAGTCAATTATTGTATAAAAAAAAATGGCAATAAAACATGGCCTACTGTTGCCGTTTAAAATGTTCTCAATACAAAAACTTACAACAATTTTGACGGTGATGGAATATTAGATCCATAAACTTAGGATATACTAACGTATAGACGAACATAGTGTGCAAGCAAGAGGATACTTCTATATGACAGTTTTAGAAGTAAGAAAGAGAAAACAAATTAATAGCATTGTAACCCATTTTGAATGACAGGAACAAGTGATATTGGTCGACTTTTAGACATCTCGTCACTAGCTCACGCATACACAGATGAATCAAAAATCGTCACACGTCAATGAGCTCTTTGTTCGTCTACTAGTATATTCTAAGTCTATGATTAGATCCTTGTTTTATTCTGTCCTAAATTGCATAAGCCTAAATGATAAAGCTATAGAACATAGACATTTTTATAGAAAGGGCGGAAGTTAATCCAAATAAATGTGTAATTGTAGATATTTTTTCTGTTCTGAATGATAAATTTTACAGGGATAAACCATTTCGTAAATTAACCTTTAATTAATGTTGAACCGAAATAAAGGCAGTAAGCATGCAGAGTCGAGGCCAGCTTCTAATACAATGTTGAAAACTTATGGACATTGCATTATCAAGAAAGGCTTTAAAAGAAGCTCAACTCCAAACTCAACAAAATAATATATAGCTGCTTTATTGTATGTTAATCTACAGTTAAATATGTGACAACTACTTGAAATATCATATATTTTGTTGCGAGTATCGAATAAATTATTGAGTAAAATTTATTCCAGTTTCTATCCTGTCTCTTTGTGCGCTTAATACGCATCGGATTTTAATACAATTTGCACTCTAATTTAATTTAATATTTATTTGTAGTAGATATAATTAATTTTATAAAGTGAAGAAAAGTACCTATCATCGGTACTGACTTAGGTACCGCTAGTAGATCTACCTATAATATAAAAACATTGCATGACATCTGATTAGATAAATGTCTCGCTGCACAGGCAATTGGGTATTTGACTAGTATCAAAATAAAATATTTTATACTGACCATGTAAAAATATGTCAAGAAGTGTTCTGAAAAATCATGTTCATTTATTAATTTAACGTTTTTAATAATTTTTAATCATAAAAAGAAACATAAAAAGTAAATGATTTGACCATAGAAAACGTGACGTCACATGCTAGCATTTTATACAAATTTGTACAGAGCGGGTCGTTTTTGACATTTCTTAAAAAGAGGCTGATTTGACTTCAGTCAAATACCCAATTCTAAATTCAAATGTAAAAAACAAAACACTACATTAGAACAAGTGCTAGTAAGATCACCATATTCTCACAATACGTGTTATTATAAAGTCTGCGCCTGCGCATTACGAGTGTTAACCAAACCGGCCGATGTTGTAACTTATAACCAAAGTTTTTTGCTGTAATAAAATCAACATTACAGAGGGTTTGCAAGTGCATATTACAATATTACATGATATAGTCGTTAAGTAATAAGAATTGGACATGTGTCTTTTTAGACTATAGTAATTAGGGTCACGAAGAGCGACCGTCGTGTCTGCGCGGGCGCATCAAGGTACAATATTGATGACATTAAAGGCTCTAGCAGACGACTGAGTCAAAAAGTTCATTTTACGCGCTTTTTCACAAGCTGAACATCCTACACTTTAGTGGACGTCACAATCATGTTTATTTTAAACGCCATGTTTCTTTTTTACACGTCATAACGGAATTAACATTAAAGTTAATGTCCTTTTATAGTAATTAAGGATAGTCTGCTAAGGGCCTTACACGCACTTTTCGTTTATAAGATCCGCAGGCAGATATAAAAATTCCTACAATTTTACACTGATAATAACCGTAGCGGATTCTTTCAAGTCTATTAATTTCTTTACAATGTAGCGCAACAAATGTTTTCTTATATTATACCAATTTATAAAACGAATGTATCATTCAGAGATGACAGATTGCCTTCAGTGTTTAATGTTCATGTAGTTTGTCAATGGTTTGTCAACGACTTTATTTGGAATTCAAATAAACTGATCAATAGGTATACAATAACTTCATTGATTTTTAATGATACCTACAGGTTTCAACTATAGACATAATTCTTCCTTATATCATTATTCAACTAATATATTTTATACTAGCTGTCCCGCGCAACTTCGTCTGCGTAATTTTTCCCCGTTTTTGCAACATTTCTCATTGCTGCTCCGCTCCTGTTGATCGTAGCGTGATGTTATATAGCCTTTCTCGATAAACGGGCGATCCATCAGTGAAAGATTTTTTCAGTTCGGATCAGTAGTTCCTGAGATTACCGCGTCCAAATAAACAAACAAACTCTTCAGCTTTATTATGATTACTTATAGTAAGAAATAATAATATCAGTCATCATAAAATGATTGGACACGACACGGTGATGTGTCAAAATCAATGTGCAGTAACGCATACGACCTTACTAAAGATATTCCCGACGTCAGGGTATACGTTTGACAGGTTATCGTCAACAACTCCTTAAAGCTACTAGTACTACACAGCAACAGAACAGTGGTAATGTTATACGAGTTATAAACTGTCCTGGTAACAGTGTTCTCACGTTGTTAAACGCGACATCATTAACTTGCATAAGATTTTAAGTTCAAAATTGCGAGCACCTACGTGAAACCATTATTACTAGAGATGTTACGGAGGTAGTTTTATCGGAACCGAAGGCGAAATAGGAATTTGGTTTGTCGGAGTCGGAATCGGAGTCGGAGGTGGTGGGTGAAGACTAATATATTCAGATAAGTTTTAAGATAATAAAATAAAAAACAATCAATATTCAATTATTCATACTAAATGTGTGAAGAAAAAATTTGCTGGGGCGGGACTCGAACCCGCGATCATAAAGAATTTGTCATTTTTTTACTTCATACTTTTATTATAGATATATAAATTAGCTTAAAGAAGCGGCCACCGCATGATAGGTACCTCCGATTTAATTAAAAGTATCGGAGCCTAAGTTGGAGTCGGAGGTGAAAAATCAATCGGAAGTTCCAACCTTTCGGAGTCGAAGTCAAAGCTCCGTAACATCCCTGATTATTACAACTAAAAAACTGAAATCAACGCGTTATGCGATTCCAAATTTCGCAAACGCAATCGTCTCTTCTATATTGCAGTCTGCAGCATCCTTTATACGTCTAATTGACTTAACGAGTACATGAATCGCGACTAATTATAGCGTAAAATATTCAAACAACAAAATGATGTGAAAGACCTCATAAAATTTAATAAAATTTATGTCCGTTAAATGCTTAGTGTATCCTTTGGCACTGGTACTAAATTTATGCAGTATAATTTGTGTGTGGGCAAGTGGCGCATGCGGCATGAGGCAATTAAGGAGATCGATCTATCATAATCATATCTAACGTATTAATGGAGAGCGGTGAACGCTGCGCTTGCGCCGGCATGCTAATGTCGATCGAAACGTGTCAGGGTGACAAACACTTGGTTAAATAGAATAATTATTTAGGTTACAACACAATCTACTTTATTTTTTGTTATTCATTATATTAAATAACTAGCCCGCGCAACTTCGTCTGCGTAAATTTTCCCCGTTTTTTAAACATTTCTCATTGCTGCTCCGCTCCTATTGGGCGTAACGTGATGTTGTATAGTCAAAGCCTTCCTCGATAAATGGGCTATCCAACAAAAAAAGAATTTTTCAAATCGGACCAGTAGTTCCTGAAATTAGCGCGTTTAAACAAACAAACAAACAAACAAAGCAAACAAACAAACTCTTCCGCTTTATAATATTAGTATAGATAATAACAGCATTAGAAAGAAGAAAAAAAATGAATTTTATTTAGGTTGGTATTAGGTATTTTTAAAAGATTATTTTATATACTTACTTTATAATATTACAAACGAAAAGATGAAGTGACGGACTGGGTAATTTTGATGATTTTGATGGGAAAATGTTTATGGCTTAGTAATAATAATTTAACACTGGATCAGAGTAGCAGCGGATAAGAAACAGTGGAAAGAATTGGAGGAGGCCTTGCCAACACCTAAATCAGAGACATTCTGTAATTGCATGCGTGTAATAGTAGTTATAAGATTTTTTAAGATTTATTTTGTCATTAATTTTAAGTTTTCGGAAATAAAAGGCTATATTATTATTATTAATATTAATAATTTAGTTAGCTGTGAAGTCGGTGTCATAGACATAAGACAAGTGCTTCTACTTAGATACGCTTTCAAAGGTACACACTACGCAATGGTGGCTCCATTTTACTTTACGTCACTTTCTACGTGAGCCCTTTCAGTGTGAAAAAAATTGCGTAATATGGAAAGTGTTGCGGACTCCATCGTTTGTTTAGTGTTCATACGAAGTAATAATTACATTATTTTTCTTAAGTTTTAGATTTTAAGTGTGTATTGGGTATTTGACTATTATCAAAATAAAATATTTTATAATAACCATGTAAAAATACGTCATAATGTGTTCTAAAAAAATTTGTTCATTTGTTAATTTAACGTGTTTATTAATTTATAATCATAAAGAGAAACACTAAAAGTAAATTATATGACTATAGAAAACGTGACGTCATATGCTAGTATTCCATACAAATTTGTACGAAGCGGCTCGTCTTCGACGTTTCTTAAAAAGAGGCTGATTTGACTTCAGTCAAATACCCTATTACAGCACAAAAAGGGCACTTTACAGACTACATATAAATTTATACATTATAGTGTGAAATAATGAACGCATTGAACTAGCCAATGTTTTGTCTTTGTTTTTCATTCTATTTTCAAAATAGAAGAGAAGAAGCCAAAACATTTGTTAGTTTTTTTAGTTTTATTTAGAAGGGTCATTAATTAATAGAACCTGTATGAAGCCGGGGCGAGTTGCCAGAACTAAATTATTAACAAGAGGTATTTGGATCTACAAGCTTTTATTACACCGTTTCTATTTATTAATATATTAGTCATAATATAGATTTATCACCAGTTGTCAGCGAATTACGATTGAGGCACACCATTAAATTGAAACGCACTCTATGTTCTAAAGACGAATGGAAGACATAATTCGTGCAAGACAATGCATTCATTCAATTTTATAGTAATTATTGCCGCATAGCGGAAGACATCTTTGGAAATTAATTGGCGACCATTTACATCGTTCTATCCTTTTCTTTTGTTTGTGGTTATAGTTCCAATTTTAAATGATCTTTCAAAGACGAAGTTTTAAAAATGGCTTTGACGGGCGGGCCCCAAACTGACATGTTATCATTTTCAAAATAAAGATGTTTATGTCCTGTGAATATATTGGCTTTCTTTGATGATATTGATCTAATAAGCGTTAGTTCCTATTTTAATATAACGGTTATTTCCATCAAGAAACTGTAGTAAGTAGTTTCATATTCATTTTGTACGTAAGTAAATCTAAATATGTAGCAATAATAGGTACCAGGAACACGTCAGAACGTGTTATAATACTTACACAATGTTATCTAAAGCACTTCTCGCGATATTAAATCGTTTTAACAATATCGCTCTACGATTGGAAACAACAACCCACTTCCATCGGCTCTTTCCCATGGCTCTCGATACCGATTACCATTACGCAATAACTATAACTCTGCAGATTTACATAGACAAGATCACGTGTGAAATCTATACCATATTGTGCCCACTGAACATGGCCGGTTTGCAATTCAAACTGAACGGCCTGCCATCAAATGATGTTATGCATTGCACTTAAATTAAATAACATTTATTTTGTACTACGTGTTAAGTTTTTAGTGCCGATTTAAAACGATTTTGTTGATACGGTTTTTTTAATAAGTTGCCAATCTTTTCTATAGATAGATGATAGTTTTCCTGTTATGTTGTGAAAAAAAGTTACAATGGAATGGCTGTTTACAAAGAAACCGCAGTGTTGAAAAAAAATAAAGCATACGAACTCGTTCGAACTTTGGTTCAATTTACTGTGGCAGAGTAAGATGATACCTTTGCCGATTTTGAACAGCACAGATTATATAAAATTATTTTTACCTCCCGCCATAACTTAAAAGAAAAATGATCTTCGATTTCACAGCTTCGCGTAATAACACACTGAGACACTGAGATACTTGTAGTGTTGTCTACACTTGGTTTGTACAATAGGATAATGAAATCAGGTCATGGACGTTCCATATAGGCCAATAAGCTTACCACTATAATAACTTGTACTTAATTGGCATGTGGCCTTCGTGATAAGAATTCTATATCTTACCGTGAATAATTGACACCTATATCCTCAATCCTAATTTTGTGCGATTTTATGCAATAAGTACCTATCTTTTTAATCCGATAATCTTTGCTTTCGATCGCATCATAATGAAACCAAATACAGGTTGTTTTAATTACTAGCTTTTTCCCGCCTATTCGTCCGCGTTATGTTCAATTTTTATAGACTACTAGCGGCCCGCTCCGGATTCGCACGGGTATAAAATATATGGATGTTATTATACATATAAACCTTACTCTTCAATCATTATATCTATTAAAAAAAACCGCATCAAAATTCGTTGCGTAGTTTTAAACATTTAAGCATACATAGGGATATAGGGACAGAGAAAGCGACTTTGTTTTATACTATGTAGTGATGTGCTACTCTGATGTATAAACAACATTACTGTTAAGTTTCAGCAAAATCCGTTTAGTAGAAACTATGGAAAACTTACAGATTTATCATTTTAGAAGGATATTCTAGAAAAAAAAGTAAAATTATGCGAATCATAAAACTGGAAGGCGCCACAAAGTGTCAAGTTCGAAAGTTGACAGGTAATTTGAACGTGCCAGTTACTGGAACTTACGGGAGGCACCTTCTACACAAGTCAGCTGAAACAATACCCTACGATTGGAATGTAAACAAAGCAAATGTGGCTATACAACATATTTCTGTTATGTATTGAGCTATTTATCAATAGAGGCTATTGTTCTATGCATAAATATGGTTAAAATGTTTGGTGTTAAGTTAAAATGATGAGACTTAGTTACATCGTAAAATAGGCTTTCTAATACGAAACCGGATTAATTCAGACAAATGTGATACTATTGACTCACATTATACAAAGTAGGAGGACAAAATATCACAAAGGCTATGTGCATTTTTCATCTCTAAATTTTACATTTTAAATATTTTAGATTCATTCAACATTCCGACTTATAACCATTGTAACAACAAATAATCTATAGTCAATGTTGCAAGTAACAATAGCACTAAATTTGTTTAATTACAACACATTTCTTTAATCACTTAACGACATTCGCGAAAAAAATATGAAGCAACCCTACTTTTAATCAAAGAAACATGGCTAAAGTTTTGGACAAAAAAAAAAGGCAATCCAAAGAGCGGACGCTTGACTTCACATTTTAATTGCATAGCCACTAGAGATGTACCGACTAGTGGCAATCCGATATTTGCCATCGGCGACTAGTGCCTTACCGAATAGTCGGAGTCGTATAGTCGGCCTATTACATTATTCATATTTCTACGCTTAAAATAAGTTTATTGAAATTAAATCGCAAACATTAACATATTTTTCAAAACAAACATTAATATCATCAACATATTTTGTTTTAAAATCTGTTCTATATTTTGTTCATCTTTTCGTAAATAAGTAAACAGCAATCAGCAATAACAAGATGACTCAACTTATGACCAAAATCGATGCAAACAGGTCGAAACGTAAAGCAATCCATGAGGTAAACACTACAGTTTTAACGAAAAATAAAGCTAATTCGCCGACGACTAATCGGCCATATTGCAACCGACTAGTCAACCAGTCGGCTAGAATAGTCGGCCCATCTCTAATAGCCACCGAAAGGTCTCCAAAGTGTAGTTTCAATGTCAGTGAAAGTACGTACGCAATATGCAAGCACAATTTTCTAATGTGTACTTCCGATACAGCTATTAAAATCTCGTTTGTACACAATGTAAGATCCTTCGTTAAATAAGGGTTGATCATGGGAAAAACTTGCTCTTCATTATGTTGCATTCAGCGTGGACGCTTCGATACCTAAAGAAATCGTTAATTGCCTAGGTAATGGCTAGATGGTATGCAAGCTAAGGATCTCAAGAACATGTGTTGAAAAAAAAGAGAATTTATAACTATTGTAATTTGTAATTCTAAAAGATTTTTATTAATCCTTTTTGTTTCAGTATTGTTAATCCTATCCACATTGTCTTTGACTGCAAATTGTCTATTACAACACGAGTTTAAACAATCTGGCCTGATTACTGATTCCAAAAAACTTCTGGCCAAAGTGTTACGTATTTTTTTTTATTTGAATAATTGCCGCTGTTAGGAACTCGTTTCTGACCGGTACATAGAAGATTGCCGTTTATTACCGAACGTTTTAAAACAACTGTTACAAGTAATTTTTATTTTCTCACAACATGTTGATTTAAGAAGTTTCACTAATGAATTCAATACTCCATTAGACTGTAAACAAAACTTGACATTCACCTTTCATTGGCGAACATTTATGGCGAATTTCCGGTTGGGCACCGCGAAAGTCGACGTGACGAATACGAACCAAAATATACGAATACAGGTTCAAGATCACGACACTTTCGAAGATTCGAAGCGTCGAAGAAATCGCGTAGCGTTTCGTAACATCGCCTTATGACCCCAGAATTATAAAATTATTACAACGTAACCAAAAAACATGTTGAAAGTTTACTATAATGGTGATTTTTTGATCATTAGAAACTGGGTGTTTTGTAGTTTTATGTCTTTGGAGTCTATGGTCTATGACATGGTGGTTCTATGAATGATTCATTTTCGATTATGATTAGACGTAATATGACTTCATAGACAAATATTAGTATGTTCGGGTCATTAATTACTTAGAAGTGACAGCATTTTTTGGACTGTGTACTAAACTGACAATAACGTCTTTATGAATTCTATTTGTTAATAAAATATTCGACCTACTTCTTTTTATATCGTATTTTTTTTCTTTCTTACGTTGTTTTGGGTAAATTTTATTCATTTCTTCACCTCATAATTTGTTGTTTGTTATTGATATTTTTTTTTTTGATTATTAATTTACGTATATTTAATTTTTAATGTCCTATTTATAATTTTATTTTTAAGACTTGTAACATTGTTGTGTGTCAATTTGAAATTCAAATTCAAAATTCTTTATTCACTTGAGATGCAAAACAACAATTGTGATACGTCGGGTGATGGTTCGGTGTTTTTATTACTCTTTCTATTAAGAAAATTTACGTTGCAAGATCTTCTGAAACACTTAGAAATGAATTGAATCAGAAAAAAATCTTGTCAATATATTTTTAAATTCAATAATACTCTATAAGTACTTCACAGTGTTATTATTATGCTTCCAAATATTGATTACAATAAGTTCAGCAAAGATTTCTTGGAAAAATTCTCACAACAAACATTTTTACAGTCAAGATAACAAAAGATTGCCAAGGCTATTTTAACGGTTTCTTCCGTTTAACAACACACACATCAACTCACACCCAAGTTCAAACTTAGCACACACATACAGAGAGAGCATTGAGTCATCAAGCTTGTTCCCGAACCAATTGCTCTTAACGCAGAAATAAAACGTTTACATGTTCATAAAACTGAGAATATTTACGAGCGAACATAACGTGTACTAATAAAGGGAAAATCTTGTATGTACGTCAAAAGACACGTGTAAAAGTTTCAACTTTCGAGTCTATGAGTCCTGATCCCATTAATCTTGCACAAGTAGGCAGGTAGGCCGGCGCCGGCGCAGCATGCCAACCCACCCACTTGTCGAGACTGAATCTCTTATGAGCTAAATACTGCTTCATTTTAGCACTAATCTTGTTTTACAACTTCAACTGTCATAACTACTTTATTTAAATAAATAAATAAATCATTTTCGTGTCCTACCAAAATTTTAAACAGGTTTTATGTATACCAAACCTTACTTCATTCAAATTAAGAAAATAAATAGATCGTTGATTGGCCAATAAAATTATTTGAAATTGGAACGGTGGCTAATTTGTGGTCTATGATGTACAGTGACGTCAGTTTCTCTTAGCTTTATTGAACACACGTAGAAGTTTTGTATGATGTGTTGACATACTTAAAGGTAATTTTCGATGACGTTATCGTATCTAAATGATTGGATATCTAAGTTTATGTGATAAAATTGAAAGCGAGTCGTCTAGGTCAGTTTAACAAGAAAATATTTACTTACAGTCACTATCTGAACAGCATTCTAAGGAGGTTTATAATGCCGTCATCACTGGATTTGAGGTTTAATGAGAGAATAATAGAACAATTCTGTTGTTCTTGCCCATTAATTTAAAGTATTCCATTCTTTGAAAATATGTCGGGCATTTAATGAGGTCAATCTGAAACGTTTAGGTATTTTTCTTCAGAAAACTAGAACAAAGGCAACCAATGCTATTACAAATCTGTTGTTTTTTCATCGGTCAACGGGTTCATTCACATGTATGACGTCACAAATGTTGCCAGGCAGTTGGTTATTGTTTGCGAAAACTTCAAATATGGAACGATTAAAAGGGATAATTTATGGGAGCAATAAAGTTTGAAAACGTGGTGGAAAGAGAGGTACTTATTAATCGTTCCTCGCTCGCAATCGTGAGGTCGCGGGTTCGAATCCTACCCATTTTACTACCGACGTGAACCCACTCCTAACACAAGCCTTTGAGCTAAGCTGGAGGGGTTAACAAGATTGCCAGTAATGTGGAACTCATTCCCACATTACTAGTTATTTTTTATTTTTTTTAATAGCACATACCTTCTAAATAAATACTATTTTTTTCTCATCACGTTTTTATATGTAAGCGCCATATTGTATTACTTATCAGGCCTTCCTAAGCCTCATGATAATGATAAAAGGCACTCAATTATCGGTATTTACAATATACGACCTAATTTTAACATGTAGGTACGACTTTGATAGGTTTAATGTCAATAGATAAAGAAAGTAATTTTATTTGTAGATGTGTTCGATAAATGGCTGTTCATATGAAGGACATTGGCCGTTTAGAACTTTTTACTGTTGTCATGTCATCATGTCATGTTTCTGTAAACTCACGGACGATAATTTTTCGTGATAACGTCTTAAGAAAACATTGATGACATATCGCCATTCGCGTTGCTTAGCAACCAGTCAATAACGTGACACTTCTTCTTGAATACTCGGTCATCGATTTAGGTATAAGATGTTATCACAAAAAACGGTCATCACAGTTGTAGAAAAACAATTCTACGCTCATTATGAAATACATACGTCAGATCCTAAACTTCACAATCTATCTATACGAAGATAGCACGAGTATATCGCTATCTCTACTTAATACAGCAAAAACAACAAAGACATCATGATAGACGCTGTCACCATATAAATGAGTTTGTCAATTCGAATTTCGAACACCTACTTATACCAAATTCAACACGAACAACGGAAAAAAACTCGAATGGAACGTAAATAACGTATTACAACTACCGTTACCTAACATCGATTTTGTTATCGATATTTTTATAACTATATCGATTATAAATTAACGACAGCCACGCGAAGTAATACCCGGTTAATTGGTTTGAAGATTAGTGCGATCATAAAATGAAATTTCTATAGCTATTATGTATTGATACGCACTGGTAAATATGCTTAGCGAAAAAATTTAATAAATGTCCTTTTTATTAAATTGTGAAGCCGCATTTTATAGTTTAGATGCATTCCGCATATTTATGTCGTTAGTCAATAACGTTAAAATAAGCACGCTTTTTGCTTATTTTAATGTTTGCACGCGATTTGAATGTTCGACCGCAAATTGATTTTGAGCCGAAAACAAAAATGAGGCTTTGGCGCGAGTACGCGATTTATAACATAGGTTCATTGTATAGGTTATAAGTTGGTACTCTTGGCGCTTATGTCACAATAATCACATATAATTTTATGACATAATGTGTTCCATAATGTGCAATTGGCAACAAGAATTTACGACTAAATATTACTGATCGAAGGTCAAAGACGCAAGGTCGTGTCTATTTACTAGTTATAATATAATAAGTAAGTAAGTAAACTTTTATGGAACTCTAGTGTGAATATAATCACGTCATTCTGACAAAATACTAGCTGGCCTACAACTTCGTTTGCGTAAATTTTCCCCGTTGCAACATTTTTCATTGCTGCTCCGTTCGTATTGGTCGGAGCGTGATGTTATATAGCCTTCCTCGATAAATGGGCTATCCAACAGTAAAATATTTTTTTAATTCAGTCTAGTAGATCCTGAGATTATCACTCAGCTTCAGATTTATAATATTAGTATAGATAATGATTATGTGTTATTTTCTTACAGGCAACATTTTTCGACAGAGACGTGCAGCCGGAGCCCATGATCAACAGTCTCTTTAATATTACAATGGCAACATTGTTTAACCATTTCGTATCACATTTTCTTCTGAATTGAAATTATAAATCTCATTCTGAATTCAAATTTGCCGATTTTTCTGTTGTTTTCTGCCAGTGTCACGAGTTCATTACTAACTTTTAATTGCAGAAAGATTCGGTCTACATAACCTCCTTCATAAATCAAATTATTTTCACACGTAAAATGCGGATCTATGAAAATTATGACAGCAATTTCCCGCGATTTTCATTAATAATAACATCACAGGTAATAAAATCAATATTTTACCATCAAACGTACGCCTTCTCAATATCCCTTTACCGTTAATCCCCAGCAATCTAATCACAAAGACCTCAAAGTCGTGATTTCCATCAATTACTTCGCTAATCTCATAAGCCAATTGACAAATGAGCCATACTTGCATGTGTGTCAAGTGATAATTAACTGACATACAACGGTGATTAGTCCCGAGCGAAGTGTTGCGACATTCAGCCTAGATACACACCGGTGTCGGGTCGGTCACAGTGTGCTCGGTCAAATGTTCTTTAACCTCATAAAGACGACAATACACAATGATGAAGCACAACGACGCCGCTGTTGGTAGCGAATCAAATGCCTTAGCATTGGATTCGTAATCGAGAAGTTGCATACATGTGTACAGTACGATTTACATGTTGTTTTACAATTTGTTTATCGTTTATATACTAGCTGTCCCGCGCAACTCCGTTAGCGTAAATTTTTTCCGTTTTTGCAACATTTCTCATTGCTGCTCCGCTCCTATTGGTCGTAGCGTGATGTTATATAGCCTATAGCCTTCCTCGATAAATGGGCTATCCAATAGTGAAAGAATTTTTCAATTCGGATCAGTAGTTCGATTACCGCGTTTAAATAAACAAACAAACAAACTCTTCAGCTTTATAATATTAGTAAAGATTAATGTGTTTATATAAAATGTAAGTAATACATTCTTACCGCGTATGAAAAACGAGGCAGAATCTTACGTAAAAAGAGGGAGCTGGTCCAAAAAATCTTATACCTTACTTGGGGATCGTCAAAATCATTCTTAAGTAATTAATTAATAGTCCCTATTTAATTTTACCGTAATATTAGCCCGACCCGAAGCTTGTGATGTGTGTGCATCAATCTTTATGTAGTTGGGCAGCATGTCAAAAACCTTGTCCTATTATCTAGACAGTTTGACGTTATTGTACTTAGTGTTACCAGCCTAGAGTAATTAGTGTGGCAACATATTAAATATTGCATAGACAAGATTTTTTAATTAAGGTGAAAAATTTTGACAGATTACCTTTACATTACGTCAATAGGGAAAACTGTGCCATACAATATTGTAATATGTTGATATTTACCTGAAACAAGAAAACAGAACATTAAAATTATGTAAACATTTTTGTATGCATGTTTGAATGCGGTTATCTCTGTAACTACTAGTCTAATTTGAAAATTCCGGTAGTATTAGATAGCCTACTTATTGAGGAACGCTATCAGTTACAATATAACCACAAAATATCGAGAATACAAATGGAAAGCTTCATGAATGTGCGCACGAGCAACATGTGTATAGACATCATTCAAGGGCACGGAACATCGGAACACTTGTTTCTAAAGTGTTCCGAGGACCTAAAGTAGGAACGTAGTTTCTTTTCCTATATCTATTATGAGTTTGATTAGGTTAAAAAGTCTGGAAGAACATAACATTTTAAAAATGGACCTATTTCAAACTAAGATTTTTCAAACTTATATTACCTACACACAATCAGCTTGACATAGGTAAAATAAACATTACAAAATACAAACAACCTATATAACACTACCTACTTATTCTAGCTTCACATAATCATAAATAATAGATTTTTGATCAATGTTAAAATGTTACACTTTTTTCCATCTAGTCTCTTAGCTCACAAATAAAAACTGGCAATAAGGAATTAAGTTCCAAAAATGGATAGAGGAATCAGAATCTTACAGAGTATTATAGTATTTTATTTATAAATATCGGAAAACAACCGAAATTTGTGAAACTGTGCGGATAGTGGTCTTTCTCAATGTGTTGAAATAATGTTTTTTAGGGTTTCGTAACCAAAATGGTCACAAATACACAACCTCCTTATTCTAGCTTCACATAATCATAATACAACCTGCTCTAGCTTCACATAATCATAAATAATAGATTTTTGATCGATGTTATAATGTTATACTTTTTTCCATCTATCCTCTCATGCACGCAAAAAAACGTGCTATAAGGAACTACGATCCAAAAACAAAATATTCAAGAACGCATACGAGCAATTCAAATTTAACGCAACTAAAACCTCAAGCGCTACTACTAACAAATAGAATCACAAAAATGTGTACATAATCTAAAACGCGCAAGCGATATGCACGTAATGAAATTCGGTATTCAATCTTATCGTCGGCTTATGCGATAAATTCTGTTAGGAAAATACCGAATCGAGTCCATCGTGGTATTGGTGCGATAAATCGATTCTATGTCGAGACGTGTCGCGCATCTGTAATCGATATTATCGAATCGAATCATCGGGAGATACGTCACACTACATTTCCATTGACCTGCCTTGTTTACTAAACGGAATATTATTGTAAATGCGACATTGTATTCTAAACAAACAAGTTCATGGCACAGAATGCATTGATACATAACGCCGGCTCACAGTTCAACAAGTAATCCACGCACACAAAGACGAGTATTTACAAGTTCACAACATGCACAGTCTCGGTTGATGATTCGAGCGAGTTCGACCGACATCTGTGTACGAGCTCGTCAATGTGTGCGTGAACTTGATTTCGCTTTTGTAAGGAGTAGGCCAGTATCTTACTTGTGTTCATGGTTTCCTATTTATTTCAATAGGGAGTATATTTTGCGCCGAGCTTGCTCTTGAATTGTTTTTCAATTCATGGTATGCTGGCTGGTGTAACTATGTGAAAAGGTATAGACAATGTGGAATAGAAGTGAAAAAAAGAAACGTGAATATGTAGTTTATCTACAAAACTATTTTTGTGTAATTCGAAATGGAACAATACGGAATAGATATCTACCTACGTATTTTATTACTCGTTGAATAGCGTACCCTATATCCTACATAAAAAGTTAAGTTAAATTATTTCATACTACTTAGCTGACCCGCGCAACTTCGTCTTCGTAAATTTTCCCCATTTTTGCAACATTTTTCATTGCTGCTCCGCCCCTATTGGTCGTAGCATGATGTTATATAGCCTTTTTGGTAATTCGGACCAGTAGTTCCTGAGATTATCGCGTTCAAACAAACAAACTTTTAAGCTTTATAATATTAGTATAGATATTTAGTTCTTTACGATATCATATTGTAATCGATTACTATGTGTGCAAAATATTAAATAAATCGGACAAGGAAAGTGATGAGTGTCAAAAGTGGTAAAACTTCCACCACAAGCCATCCACAATAATTAAAACTAATAGAATAATCAATCCTTACAAGCATGAACAAGGAAGTGAAAAGATTTCCCACAAAAATGAAAATAAAAACTAATCAACTCTTCCGAAGAAGCCATCGCAACAAAAACGTAATCTGTCATCTGAAGCCGATTGCATCGTAATTTTAATTGTAGATATTATGTTAGTACAAAGAAGCTGAACAATCGTACACAAGACAAGAAAACTGAATGCTTTTAATTATAATTACTATTACGTCTGACTTGTAATAAGTATGAAACAAATTAAGAAGAACTGTAGCACACTGGATACATATTAGATATATATCGGGACTTAATCGCGTGAATTATTTAAAGGTACGGATCTTTTATTTACCCGATGTTTCGATCGAATTACACCGATCGTGAGGTACGCCCGAAATATATCTAATATGTATAAAAATCGCGAAAGTTTAAAAACAATCACTGGATACATATTCATATCAGAGTAGGTAGGTACAGTAAAGCCAAAAAGAGAGAATTATATTTTTAGCAGTCTATATAAAACACATGTATGTTTGTATTTTTTAAATTGTCTAAATCACTCACACGATTTCGATGAAGTGTCAATCGATTTGTTCGGTCAAACGTAGTCACCTTTTTGCTGCGATGTGATGGTGAGTACAAAAATCCGTTATCATTTTTTTATTTATAAATATGCCGTGGAAAGAATTTTCTTCGAATAAAGTTTAGAACAATTGGAAGAAAATAAATCAGTTTTCTATAGAAATCCACTGGTTCCTTACGGTGCTACGATAAATAGAAATACTCAAGGGTCAAACTTTTGACCCCCCTTCGTCATTGGTTAGATAATCTGATTTCAGATCACTGTCAATCTTAGCCAGCCGGAGAGTAAAGTTACCAAAACGGTAAAAGTATCCTACGAGTCTACACTTAACCCAGTATCGAAGCAAATAGCTCAATAGCAATTGTCAGTACAACAATTTGGCCTGACCCGCAACTCAGCGAGCCAATCACGGTCAATAAATACAAATTAACAACAGATCGAACAGATGGACAAACATTACTGGCAACATTATAAATATAGGCCAAACCATGAAGGTACATCTATTTGGAGACCCCACTACGAAGACCTACTTGATTTGGTCTTCAAAATTTTCTTAGTACTCGTAGGTTGGCAGTTTCTATGACGACGTCTTGGTCTTGATGGGCGAGACAAGAAATATTCGAGTAGATTCCCAATTTTTAAAAATGTTTATAGTGTGTAATCCATTTATAACCTTCATAGGCCAAACTATTTACAGATTCTTTTGTTGGCAAATCCTAATTGAAGGGTTGTAATTCTAAAGGGTCTAAGTACCAATTTTATGTTTTAGAGATATAACAAAAAAAGGTTGTGAAATAGACAAATTAATGAAATAATTATTTATTTTTACTTAAATCAATTTAACACATATCTTTTAGTTATACAATGTGAAAAATATTAAAAAAAAATAGACAATAAAGAAAGTAATACAACATAAACATTTAGTAATTTAAAATGTTTTAAGTGCCTCAGGAAATAATATTGAAAATGGGCTAAGTGCCTTAATAAAAGATATTAAAAAAGTTCTTAGGCTTCGGTTTGATTAATCAAATGTTCGTAAAAAGGTTTATTTTCGGGGGGTATGTATGGTAGCATTTCCTTTAAATCCTTTAATTTTTCTTTTGAAATATTATTTCGAGCTTCTAGCACTGGCAAAACGTAGTTTTCCAGTTGACGTGGTGACTTGCCTTTTTTAAAAATGTTTATACTGTCCCACGGTATTGAATCACTGTGTGATTCCATTAAATCAACATAAGGTAACTTTTCTTTATCGATGAAGAAATAGTTGAGATTTTTAACTTAGCAGTATTTAAAAAGGTGGCCGATGCCTGATTGAAGTCTTTAAAATCCATTTGGTCTAAATTAACTACGGTGAATGGATTTTTGTGACACGACTCTCGAATCATTTTTGCGACATCCTTTGGTTCAAAACATTTAACGACTTTCTTTCTTTTTTCAATTTGAGCGAAATCTCGATCGCAGGACATAAAAGAATGACCACTGACCAAGTATTTATGATCAATAGTATCATAAATACCATTAGCTACCAAACAGATTAAGGCAAACAGAACCATTCGGTTTTTGTTCTGTCCAATACAGTTATCACTCCAAATAACTGCATTCTTTTCTGTTTATTACGTTTTTTTTGAACTTGTTGATTACTCGATGACGTAGCGTCCATTTTGTGTCACGTAATTTGGTCAACTAACAACACAAAACAATAACATTATGCAACCTACCCCGCACGCACAAAATCACAGTCCCTTTCGAGCGAAAGTGCGTTGGCACTTAGACCGCGCCACAACTTCGTCCGTGTGTGAGTGAAAAATTCAAAGACACAGGCACTTGGATCCATTTGGATATTATTAGGCTTGGCACATCGATCATATTTTTGTAATAATATCGATTTTTGTTTTTTGGCACTTAGACCCATTAGAATTACAACCCTTCAATTGATTTAAAATGCCAACAACTGGTTTTTTTTTTGGCGGCCAGTATTAATTGAATTAAATATGATATGTTATAAAATTAATTGATAGGAAGTAGTATAGTATCGTAGTTTTTATAAACTTATATTGAAATAAATATTGATTGATTGATATATGTCGCGATATTTTAACGACTAGTTTCTGATTTTGCATGCGTATTGCCATTAACAACATAATGTATCTAGTATTATTTTATCGTAACCAAATAATTGTAAATCTGCTTATAGTAAATAAACGTTTGCTACATGACTTTTCAGTCACAAGTGTTGCTTTTGCAGACTAAAAAAAAAGAATGGCAGAAAATACGTAAAACACTGGTTATTTAATTTAGATACATTTTATACTCTAAATTAAAGTAGAAATACATAATATTATTAGATTTTTAGAAAAAAAAAACATTCTAAATATTTGGGTAGGTTCGAAACATCAAACTGAATACACTCTCCTTGAGCAATCACAAAAGACTAATAATAATCACGATTCATCATCGTCAAAGGGCTTCACAGTTTCGCAACAAGATCGATCAACACGGGAGGAGCCAAGTAGGACGAATCGATTCCAATTCGATTCGGCACAATATCGATTGCACAACCATAAGGTTAATGCCGTTCAAGGACTCCATCCGGCATATTGAACCGATTCGATTCCACGCTACTCGATTAATAACAAATGATTTAATAGCCCTCATTGTACACTGTCAACTGGCTACTTCTAAGTTCACGGCTGCATTGAATCGAGTTCTCCATACGCTCGATTTCATATCGATATTAATGCGAGTGAATTGGATCGTATGTAGGAATATTCATCATAATTGTTGACAGCCGTTGGATTAGAATGGTCAGCGAAATGATGGATTGGACACGGCGAAGACTATTTTCTTAACCGTGTATAGCTTTAAGTTATTTTTTTTGTCAGTCACATCGATAGAATCGATTCTTTGAAACGATTTGCAAGGTCAGTTGGACATCAATCAAATAGCACAAAGAATAGCGATTTTTTTTCTATTTAATCTCGGCAAAGGAATTCTAGTGAGGGGAAAAAGCAAATTTACTCCTCATTTCGCTCTAAGACCGATCATCATTATGGAAACTCATGAATAAGACAAGACACGAACAAGCCTTTTATGCGTGAATCGATTCAAATTTAATTCACCGAGAGCTGTTGTCACTGTGTAATCTTTTACCGCCATTCACATAATCGGGAATTTAGAATTCGATCGCTTGGACATCGGTGGGCCTTTATTTAATATAAGTATCTTAGTCTGTCCTAATAATGTTTGGAAAATATCATCATCTCTTTGTCCTTAACAAATTATTTAGGTCGCAATGTTTTATCTTTTCATACGTTCTTCTAAGTGTCATCTTCATGTTCACATCGTTTCTGGACTGGCCATATCAACTTTAACCCCATATTCATGCTTTGAATAAAGACTCAAAGCATGAATATGGGGTTAAAGTTGATATGGACATGAAGAGATGAAAGTAGTGTTGCAAGAAAGCTTGCAACAATACTTTCATGTCTTCATGTCCATACCAAAACACATGATTTAATTGCATCCTTTTGGGTTTCCGTTCCGTATAGTTATTAACACACTGCAATGATGTGTCTAACCATACAAAATTTATGGAACCATCATGCTTCTGAAACGTCACGGCACACAACAACACAAAAATAATGTGTTTCTGACTTTACATCTATACTAATATTATAAAGCTGAAGAGTTTGTTTGTTTGAACGCGGAAATCTCAGGAAATGCTAATCCGAATTGAAAAAATATTTTTCTGTTGGGCAGCCCATTTATCGAGGAAGGCTATATAACATCACGCTACGACCAATACGAACGGAGCAGTAATGAAAAATGTTGCAAAAACGGGGAAAATGTACGCATACGAAGTTGCGCGGGACAGATAGTTTAATATATAATTAGGAATTTGGATGCTTGACTGTGTAACCGGTAAATTCCGACTGAAGGCCTTCTACTTTCCTTCTCCGCTAAAACTATGTAAAAAATATATATTGCATGTTACCATTCTCTATCGATTCACGCAGTGATACGAAATTAATATCGGCCTTGTTGCTTTCATCAGTTCATTATATCGACTAGTTGCATAATTAGTTGTTGCACAAATCGTGCGCAGGAGTCGGTTGGTGATCGTGACCGTCGTGTCACATGTCTGACGTGAACTCTTCGCCCTTGGAACAATCAATACTATTTAATTTAAAAAGTTAACCCCTGAATCTGACTGCCTCTGTGGCGCGGTGGGAGTATGTCCGACTGCTACGCAAGAGGTCGTGGGTTCGATTCCCACACGGGACACCACTTTGTGTGATCCACAAATTGTTGTTCCGAGTTTGGGTGTACATAGTATAAAACAAAGTCGGTTTCCGCTGTCTGTCAGTTGAATACTTTAAAAGATTCGTGCTAATAAGCTTAAATCTTTTAAAGTATTTAACTGTTTTTGATGAAGTTTTTACTCTTATACAGATATTTTTTTCTGGATGGTTTATATGTATAATACACTAGCTGTCCCGCGCAATTTCGTCTGCGTAAATTTTCCCTGATTTTGCAACATTTCTCGTTGCTGCTCCGCTCCTATTGGTCGTAGCGTGATGTTATATAGCCTATAGCATTCCTCGATAAATGGGCTATCCAACAGTAAAATATTTTTTTAATTTGGATCAGTAGTTCCTGATATTACCGCGTTCAAACAAACAAACTCTTCAGCTTTATAATATTAGTATAGATGGATAGCTTCGGTGGCGCGTACGACTGCTGCGAAAAGGGTTTTGGGTTCGACTCCTACATGGAACAGTGCTATATGTGATCCACAAATGTCGATTTAGATCCTGTCTGTCCAAAGTGTCCGTGAATTATATGTAAGTAATGTATATATAAAGGGTATTGTCTTTGAAAGATAAAAAAAAACATTTTCAAATGCTCACCTATCTAAGAATCGGACAGTGAGTCACTGATAATCATAATCCCTGCGTTACAAGACTTTCAATGTCACCATATTATGTGACAAATTGGACAATCTAGTAATATTCCAATGTATTCTATAATAGCTGAGTAAATGATCCAGTCATTAATATTAACGACCTGTTTGATGTCAAGTAATAAAAATAATCGATTTGGAATAAATTTAAATCGATATCCAATCATATCGATACATTTTATCAAAATGATATTGATTTCACTTTACCTTTTTTTGACACTTTGTAGTCTATACGAATTAAAACAAAGTAGTCTACACTTCGTATTTTAATAGCCGGGAAGGCTACAAAAATAAAAATCCGTCTAGCTATTTGGACACTATGATGCCACAAAAACATCCCTTTTCCAAAACGGGACTTAAAAATAAATAATGCATTAAACTAGATTGAATTGTTGAAATATTAAGAGGGCGGTTTCATAAAAATGTATACCCCCTATTTTTCAACTGTCCCTCGAATTTAATCTTATTTTTTTATGTAATGATATATCTGATTATGTATTTTTAACCGCAGAATGAATACGTGTTTATCATTTTTACGGTTTAAAACAAGATTTTATATCTAGATACTGTGATACTTAAATTAAAAAAATTTGAAAATCGCGAAAAGGGTAATTTTTAGTTGTCCCCTCTTTAATCCTACACCACAAATTAACACAATTCATAACTTTTTGTAAGGAAGGTATCCTCTTTTTTATTTTACCCTTATTTGGATTAATCAGTTCTTGCGTACATAAAATTAACAAATGTCACAGTACAGTACATTTGGAATATAAATTAAAATTAAGTGAATGCCTAAACATTGAACTTCCCGGAACATTCAGTTTTGTGACCCGATTTTTTTTTAATTAAATAGAAACGGTATAAAATGTTTGCTGTATTGGCAACACCATAGTGACATTTTTCAACAATACGGATAAAGCTGTCATTTTTCAATTACTTTCCCAAGGAGAACACGTATCGTTTGTGTGCCGGCATATCGAACAAATTTTTCATCTCAGGTATGTGACCTTTTTTTGACTTGTTTCTAGCTATTTGTGTCGTAGTTTTTAATAAATTCGTTTGATAATGTTATTGTTTCAACGTTAACCATTAATTTAGATGAATAAATATCGTGATTATTTTTCTAACGTAATTATCATTCCATAAGACACCTACATGTGACCTCAGTTGTGTGACCATTTCAGCAGTCACGTATAAGCGGAATAAAAAGTCACAACATGTTGGAACTCATAAAGCACAGTTTACATGGCCATTTTTTCTAGCATATACTTAAAAATACCTTATTTGTTAAAAAAAATAATTTTTAAATCATGTTGTGTATAAAATATAAATCATATAAAATTTGTCAAATAGTTCTTCAGCAATGCTATGAACAACTTTTTGTTCTTTTTTTAGAGTCCCGCGAAGTACCGAACGCAACCCTATTAATAAGCCTACGCCGATTGTCCATCAGTCTGTCCCTGCATCCTACTTTTGACGGTCTGTATTTTTGAACCATAATAGGTAGATAATTTAAATTCGACGTTTATTGTTTTTGTTATAAACGACAATTCATACTTGTTGTGATCCTAGTGCATATTAGTATATAAATATAACAAATAATAAAAATCAGCCTAGTGTGAGTCGGGTTCGCGCTAAGAATTCTGAACTGATTGAATGAAAACACATTTTTTTTCATCATTTGTAGTGGTAAGTAACAGTCATTGCGCTAGTCCGACTCACATTTGGCCGGTTTTGTTTTATTATATCATACAAAATTTTCATATGGTATTAAATACATACCTAACCGCATTCCACAGTTTTTTTAAATATTTACATTCCTAAATATGATAAAATTTATACCCTAATGAATGACCATAAATAATAAAAATATCGTGTTAGTTAGGTTTTAGTCTTAGAACCATGTTTTGTTTTAGGTAGCAAGATGCCTCTTACTGGGGCCGAAAAAACTAGGCGATATAGGGAGAAATTAAAAAAAAATCGACCGGAAGAGTAAGTATAAAGCTCAATGTAAAAGAAATTTGGAGAGAATGAAAATAAAAAAAAAGAAAATATCTGAAATGTCGCCAAGCGAAGCCGAAGATCAACGGCAAAAATGGAGAGAAGAAAAGCGAAGAAGCAATAAACAAAAAAAGGAGAAAAAAAATGAACAAACAGAATCGAGAGATGAGTGCAGTGTACTTGTAACTTCGGATGATAAAACTATAAAAAAACTAAACTTAAAATATAGGCTATTATTAAAAAAATGCAGAAATTTGACAATGCAGGTTCAGAAGATCCGAACTCAAAAAGAGACCTACAAAAAAAGATACCACCGCCTGAAACAAAATACTACGAAACAGATAGCTGATTTAGAAAATGATAGGCAAAAACAAAAGGCAAGAGAAGAAGTGCTTGAATACACCTTGAAAACTACATACCAACAAACTACAACACATAAAGAGAAAAATATTTTACGAAAAATTATAGAAAATACGACAAACAAATCATATGTGCGAAAAATAATGGGATTAAAAGGAAAAGGAAGAAAACATAAAAATAAAATAAAAAGAGTCGAAATTCCAGAAATAATCAAATTTTACTTAAGAGATGACATCAGTCGAAATACGGCAGGCAAAAAACAAACGAAAACCAGAAATAAAAATAAATTACAAATAAGATATTTAACTGATTCATTAGTCAATCTTTATAAAAAGTACAGAAGTGAAGGTGGGTGCTATGGCTTCACAACTTTCTATAAGCTAAAGCCTTTTTATGTTTTATCACCTCACTTGAATGCTAGAGACACATGTCTCTGCATTAAGCATAGTAACTTAGAATTTCAACACACATCCCTTAAAAAACACGGATTATTTAAGAAAAGAGTGAGAGAAATCCTAAATGAAATTTCATGTGATATCAGTAATTACGCCTGCATGTATCATAATTGCACAGATTGTAAGAACCGAAAACCACTCTATTGCACATCAGGAAATCACGAAGACGTTAATATAAATGTTTCATGGTTACGATGGGAACGGCATGATCACACTTATCAGAAAAGAGAAGGAAATAAAACAATAGAAATAAAAACAAAAAAAATGGCAAAGGTCTTAAAAACTGGAAGTTTGGAAACTTTAAAGAACGACTTTGAGAAAGACCTCCAAGCTTTTAAAATACATCATTTTAACATGCAGCACCAACAAAATCAGTACCAAATAGCAGTTTCACAATTAAAGGATAATGAAGTCATTATAGTCTGCGACTTCTCAGAAAATTATGAGGCTAAATTAGGAAGCGAGATACAAGCGATGCACTTCGGTGCGTCCAAAAACCAAATAACTCTTCACACTGGCATGATTTATTGGGCCAATAGATCGCAGTCCTTTTGTACCATTGCAGAACTGAACAACCATCAACCACCTGCTATTTGGGCTCATTTGACGCCATTATTAGAACTTATTAAAGAAGAATCTGCAAACATAACTGTCGTTCACTTTTTCTCAGACGGCCCATCGTCACAGTATAGACAAAAAAAACAACTTTTATTTGCTCACATATTTTACGAAATATCATGGATTCGATTATGCGACCTGGTCTTTCTTTGAATCTGGGCACGGAAAAAGCGTAGCAGATGGTATAGGTGGCTGTGTAAAACGTACATTAGATACAAAAGTTTGCCATGGAATTGACGTAGTTGATGCCAAAAATGCCTACGAAATTCTCAGTCAATGCCTAAAAAACATCAAAGTTTACATGATTCCTGACAGAGCCATTAGCGAAACCAGTAAAATCTTACCTTCAAATATACAACCGTTAAAAGGCACTCTCCGTGTACATCAAATCATCACTAGAGATGAACATTCAATAAAATTCAGGGATGTAAGTTGCTTCTGCGGTCCACTTCCAGGACACTGCGACTGTTTTTCTCCGCAAATCCATTATGTGGCTCCATACAACGTAAATACTCGATCACAGACTCAAAGAAAAAGAGAAAATATTTCTTGTTCTGATACTATTATTACCAATCTGTCCCAGACAGACTCTCCTCTATCTAATACAGAAAACGCAAAACGACCTAAAAATATAAGCGACACTTGTTGTTCTGATATTTCTAATTTCATTTCGTACGCCAAAGACTCTGTTCCGTCAACTTCCAAAATCAATCTGAGACCAGCAACATCAGGTCAAGGTTTAGAGGTGTCAAATATAGATCTCCAGCCACCGTTTTTGCAACAAATTCAGTCCTTTAGTATTTTAGATTTGGAAAATCTAGAAAATTATATTGGATTTGATAACCTTGATCTATCAGCTGATCCTGTGGATATTGATACATTGACATTTATTTCCCATACCGATACAAATAACGTTAAAACACATAAAACTGAAGCAATCATTATCGAAAATGCTGCATCGTCTCATAGAGACATCAAAAAAACCAAGAAATATTCAAAGATTCTGGAATGTCATAAATGCAAAACTAAATGCTCTTCTAGTAGAAAAGTCAAATGTATGGTATGTTCAAGTTGGTTTTGCGAAAAATGCGTTGATGGAAGTCCGATGGCATTTGATTACATTTGCGATGAATGTTTGCAAGGTTCAGGTAGGGCACTAAAATGTATTCAGTTCATGTTCCTTAAATTGACAGAAAGTATTTATATCGATCAAAATTTCATATTAATTTATAATTTCTATTTTGCAGATTAGCCTTCGTGTTGCCATTGAGAAAACCATTTTGGTATTACATTTTGAAGAATCTTTTGCCAACATGGTGATATACGCAGACATTGACAAGGTGCTTGCTTACAAAGACTTCATCAATTTCTATATGAATGATTTCAAATTGCCCTGGACTGAGACGCATTTTCTTCTATCCCAATACTGTTTTGGATGTAGCAAAAAGAATAATGGACTTCACCATTTTATTATTATAAATTTGCGTCGTCAAGATTTAAAGTCTTTATTGAAAAGTTCCTTCTTTTGGTGTGATGTTTGTTCTATGAGTGTTTATGATCATTTTGTAACTGATGAATGTGTATATTGTTCAAACTAACCTTAAGCTAAAAATTTTAGCATATTATTACCTGTAGGGTTTAAGTTTAAAAAATACGGTCGGTGACCGGAACTGATTTTTTCTCATTAAATTATTTTGTTATTTTATTATAACTATTAATAGTGTCGATTCAGATGTACAAAAAACTAAACGAACTAACTAATTCGACAACTCTCTAAGCAATTAACTCTTTCATTTCGAAAATAACTTAAATTTAGTTCATTGTACATCCGAATCGACAGCAATGACTAATTAATCTCATTGTGTTTTTAATGATCAAACATAAACAATTATTGTTGTAATTTACTGTTTGTATTAATGTAAGTAGATATTTGTGATAAATTGTGATATTATGATCTTATACCAAACATAGTTTCTATTAATAGAAGGTAAGTATTTCAGTATAAGCTGCTAAGTATGTATGTATGTTTGTAAAAAAATACTTTCTAAGACCAAAACTTCTTTTTACAAAAGTGATCCTATAATATTGTGACTAACACATCATGAAGACTGATAAGTGCCAAAACTAAACTTTATAGTAATTTAACTTTCCTACTAGATTTTATAGCAACCTTTATGTGATATAGTCATGGTCTTTTGAACCAGATCATTGTTTCTTTATTTGATTAGTTAAAAAATTAACAAGAAGTATAATTTAATATAACATAGGTACTTATATTATTTATAGTATTTAAGTTTCTTACTATATTTTTAGAATGGTCTAAGAACCTAACTGGTTGTTTCTCCTATAATAATTAAATGTTGAACTTGATTATATTTTGTATAATTTTTGTGATTGTTAGTGGTCTGATCACGTGTTGGTTAAAAAAACCACGAGAAATATTTGTAATAATACATTATTTTTGCACCATGTAAACAAATCCTAACTATTCGGTTGTGTGACTGTCCCTAAAAAAAATATATCAAACTATTCGTTTGTTTTTCTAAAAAAAATCTAATTCAAGTTTGATACTATTTCATCTTAAACACAAAAAGTACTCATTATAAAATCTTTGTAGATTTTTCTTTTAAACTTATTACATGATTCAATAGTGTAGATAAATATGATGAAGGTGGTACCAAAAGTCACAAAACCGAATTGTAATCTGATTTTTTATTAAGCTTAGGTACAATAATCGGGTATAATTCGTTTTTTTTAAATTAATAATTCATTTGCTAGTGATTTAATAAACAATTACTAAATAAATTATATTTTTTCATTGTTCTTTCAGCCTTTGAATATAGTCACACAACTGATATAATTTTTTGTCACTTTCCATTATGTTTAAATTTTATCTTTATTGAGCACATTTTTAACCCTTGATTTTAAGTTTTACTTGAAATATATTAAATTTACTTCACTAAGAGAACAAATCCAACATAAAACATGATACTTGGTAAAAAAAAAAAATATTCAAGGTGGGTATACATTTTTATGAAACCGCCCAAGAGCGAATGCACCCGTCATAGAGACGCCTGCTCGCTGCGCCCGCGCACCCACTTACAAAATTGGGTCGATGCGTGCGCCGCCGGCGCCGAGCAAATCGTACACGTACACGTTAGGTAAACAGTGCACGTGTGCACTGTTTACCTAAGCTTAACTACGATGTACATTCACGTTCCTTGCTTTTTAGATCTACACTGGAATGAGTACCTAAATAATAAACTAGAAAAGGTACGGACCATATTTAGATTTCAATTGTAGATGAAGGCGAAAGTGCTTATAAAGTGCAATCAGTCTTATAACGTACCTATCTTTTTTTTTTTAATAATATCTTGGGACAACTCACACGACGTCATCTGATTCCAAACTACGCAGAGCTTGTACTATGGTAACCAGCTGATAAATATACTTATATATTTCTAAATACATACATATTATAGATAAATAACACCTAGACACAGAATAAACCATCGTGCTCATCACACAAAGCTTTATCCTGGGTGGGAATCGAACCCACGACCTCTTGCGTAGCAGTCGGATACACTCCCACCGCGCCACAGAGACGCCAACTACTAGGACATAAGTCTGCTCTTGCTCACTTTCACTCACATACGAACGATCTATCAACCCCACCCCCTCATTCGGGGTCGACTTAATTGTTTGCCTCCCATCCTCCGTTTTTTGAGCGACTTACACTCGGCCGATGATAACAGTAGAATGAGTTTAGTAGTAAAAAGAGTAACGATACCAATAAGGTTAGGAACCAATATATTAATAGATTTGTTCGGTGGATTACAGGGAGATCCGAATTTCACAGGCACGGATCAGATTAGTTTATGTTTGTATATTTTCCTTTACCGATTTTGAAGCTTATCACAAAGAGTGCACTAGCCTGGATTTTAAGCCCACGAACGCTAGCAGTGCCACTATTGCCCTGTATT
This sequence comes from Herminia tarsipennalis, assembly GCA_945859575.2. Taxonomy (NCBI): domain Eukaryota; kingdom Metazoa; phylum Arthropoda; class Insecta; order Lepidoptera; family Erebidae; genus Herminia; species Herminia tarsipennalis. The sequence continues at coordinate 19,154,024 of OX243840.2, forward strand.
ATATTAAACGTTATATAAAGGCGAGGTTGCGATGAGATTACAGGTACAAATTTCTACACATCATGAGGTTTTCAAAATCAAAAAGGGGTCTGTTTAATGAGGTGGCGTCTGTTGCAAAAAGGAAACGCTAGACGATACGCGGCAAAAAATACCTCTGCTATACTAAGCTGAACTGAACTTAGCTTATGGCTTGTAACTGGCATCCGGCAGGCCATAATTTACTTTACCACCTTTGTGTTACAAAAATATGACATTCGACCTTAAACCTTTATTAAATAGGGAAGTTGGTATCAAAAGAAGTAATAAAACCAAGATAAGTCCTCACCACAAGGACAAAACGGCAATGAAAGAAACAAAGGGCTTGGAAAAGTCCTTTAAGGGCCATTTAGCAAAACAGATGACAAAGATACACTATAAAAGTGCACAAACAGGTAGAGGAGGAGTCTACTTCCGCAATTATGCGCAGACGCCGGAGGGTGACATCTGTTCACACCGAAAGGTTAACGAGCGACATTAAACGCGTTTTCATATGCACAAACAACAAAAACGCTGAAGGGAAGCGCGCGGAGAAATTTTGCGTCACAACAGTGTCATACTGACAATGTCACTGTCAAAACATATATTTTAATTAGTAGTATTCAGCGCAGTGCGTTGAATATTAAGTATTTTTTTACTTGCCAGTCACATAAATCATCGTCTTCTTTAAAAGACAACAGTTTCTGAGATAAAAAGTACTCTCACGAACAGTTAGGGCCATTGCAAGCTTTTAAATTTACTGATCAACTGTCAAATCCAATTTAACAATGATTTGACATTAAATTAGATTTGAAAAGACTTCTAGAAACTGGGTATCAGGCTCTGACGATAATCAATTAGTGGATCAGATAAAATGGTGGCCCATGCAGGAATGAAAAAAGGTTGACATACCTTCATCCATAAACTCGATGGGGCATAATCGTGTATATGTGTATATTTTAAATAGCCTGTAATTTAAACTTCCGTAAGCGTTCTCAAACGATAGATTTACTTATAGGCAAACCGACAAATCGATATATTAACCTAATGCAGTATCGCATTAAATATATCGCCGATATTATACCATAGAATTATACAGATGTACCGTTTGCATACAGGTAATCAATCATCTGCACTCAATTCCTACTAAGTACAAAATAGCACTTTACAAACGTGTCAATTACCAGTCCCATTTTCCTCTTAATTAGTATTTAATACTCGTATCATTTTTCCTATTCTCATATAACTAACAAACAGGTGTACCACATACCTACTATATAATTACTTGACACAAAACTTCCTATTGCAAAAGTTTTAATAGCCTTTACAATTAACAGACCCATAGACAGACAACCATTTTCAAGAGTCACGAGTTTTAAAAGTTCCTACTGTTATATAAACTTTGTGTTACCACAGCAGAAGAATGCTGCAGTGGTTCAACCAAACAAATAGAACTTTTAGAAACTAACTTTACAAGAATACTCTCTTCACCATCGTAGTTTATTTAATGGTTCAGACCCTTAAGCCTACCCCTACCCCTACCCTCCCCTTAGAATTATTTACTCATAAAACACTCACAATTTTTGGAATAAGGCCTAATTATATTACAGGAGTTTTAATGTAGGTCAAGCAAATATACTAGATTTAATAAAAGGTATACGCCACGAATCGTCTTGGCGTATACCTGGAAATGTACCATTAGGCTGGAAATGTCTTAACAGTATCGACTGTTAAGACATTTCCAGCCGCTGCATCAAATCTAATCATATTACAAAATTAATTTTGACCGTAATTGATTTAAAAAAATCAGCAGACGACCTCCAAAACGGCTACTGTACCGTTTCTACTGTGACACGAGGTTAGTCTCGGTTCTAATACCTTAATGCGTTAATAGCTATCCACAGACAATTATACGGAGCCGTCACGTGCAATGACAGTAAACAATTAAGATAAATACTGTTATAACAGCGAGCAACTGGGTAGAACGGGTTTGAAGATAGCTAGCATTGTCTTTGGATAAAATTGTTTGATCAAAGAATACCTCTCGGAGAAACCTGCTAATCTGTCGTTAGGTCTCGTGAATGAGTTAAGTCTACATATCAATTTTTGGCACGCAATGGTTATTTTTTCATACTTATGAATTTAAAAAGAATACTTAACTTTAGAGACGTCTGGAAGCAATTTCCGGAATTATTTTTTCCAGAATGCCCTTTGAATTGAATGTCCCTATTTACAACACAACGACAGGCTATGACAGAGTTTAAAACTAAAAAGAACCCTTAAAAAAAGGGACCAGTACCTAATTAAAGGTAATCTATAAGCTTTTTAAAGCTAAAGACATCTTCCAGTAAATTCCTAAATCTTTACTACCACAAATATTTTTTTACGAATTAATTTTTCTAAATTCAAGCTCTGTCTATAACATAGAGCAAACTCATCCGTGCAGAACGTCTGCTTACAAAAACAAGTCTGTGGCTAGAACCCCACATAGACAACTTGTCCCTATAACACACTATGTCTGAAACACCATCTTAAATCTAATTGAAACTAGACTGCGCTCAGAACAGGGGCTCATGTACTTGTAGTCACCATGCGTGATTCGCGTGTATTCCATACTTTATAGACCGATATGTAAGAGATCAGGTTTACCGTAAGGCCCGATTACGTTGGTTATAAATTGAAACGGACCGGACAGACGACACGATGGAATTAACGGTATCGAGCCGAATTCGGTCGCGATTCTCGATCTATTGATTGGCAACCGATGAAGTTCGGATTGATTAAGGGCGATCAGGTCGGCCAACTTCAAGCTGGATGTTTTAATTAACACCTTGTTTCTTGTAATCGAATGAGGTCGTTTTTAATGTACCTACGGCAGTTTTTCATTAGTAGTGTGAAATGCTTTGACAGCTGATATGTGACAAAATATAAGTACCTAGAAAGAGTTTACTTTTGGTCCTGTCCCGTTATAAGTTTGACGTGTCTGACTGTGCATCGTAGCACCAAAACGAATAGACGGATTTGGATGTAATTTTATAAAAATCTGGTTTTACCGGGTTGGTTTTCAACTTTGTTTGATAAAAATCCTATGAGCCGTTTTGAAGAAATTCAACTTTTTGCCTCACATCTCTTGCATTTTTGAAAGATAGAAAAATTTGAAGTCCAAACCCAGGAATCGAACCCGAGACTTCCGTAGCCAAACCGGGGCCAGAAGCGAACCACCTATCTGGACCATGTTAATAGACCTCAAATTTATCTATCCCTTGATGCTCGCGAGTTTGGGCCCTCGCATGCGCCATCTAGTCGGTTGTTAAAAGTAATTTCTATAGATTTAGGGGCATTAGTTATAGTTTATACTGTAATTCCTTTGGTCCATTATCATATGACGAAACCTTGTAATATGTGAGCAACAAAATGAAGACAGACAGCCAGACAGTTAGGCAATTAGCATGCGGTGTAAATGTAACGGTGAATGATGCCACAAATCTGCTATGTCTCACGAGCCACGACAATATTATGTCAACTTTATTTAAGTTAGATGCTAGCAACACAGACCTAGCTACGCTATATTCAGACACATAGCTGCCAATGGATGTGTCAGAAATGATACCCAGACGAGACAATAATCCAAAAGGTACTTTTTTTTTTAATAATCGATTGCCGCAGTAGTGTACAAGCCCTGTATCGCGTAGGATTTACAAACATAAAAGTCACGGACACAAAGTACACCCAGACTCGAAACAACAATTTGTGGATCACACAAAGTGGTGTCCCGTGTGGGAATCGAAATCACGACCCCTTGCGTAGCAGTCGGATACACTCCGACCGCACCGATGCAATCTTTAATTTAAAAAATCAATGTTTAATTGCTTTTAAACTTTCGCGATTTTTTTACATAATAGATAAATTTCGGACTTAATCGCGTGAATTATAAAGTCCCGAAATAAATTTAAAAAATCAATTTTAAATTTAACATAATATTAAAAAACAAAACAATTAAATAGGCCGGCGCAGTACAAGGTATCTACGTCAGCTGTTCTTGCAGTCTGTGTATTACAACGGTGAAATCCTCGTAGGTCTGATTTGTTTTTTTTTTTTATAATTTTTTTTTCACCGTTTCAACACCCGTAGTATATATCATTTTATAATGTGTACAAATCGCATAAGTTTATCAACATTTATAGAATTTTCACAAAACATTATTATTTATTATAGCTTAGCTTTAAATATACATAGGATTCCTAATCCGACCACAAAGTAACGGTGCACCATTACATTTTACATTTCATGAGCACAACAGCTTCGTGGGAAACGTCAACTGAGACCACAGAAACAGTGTGGGCGTGTGTTTGTTTGTTTATCCTACCTTTATGAACGGCTCGTTTATTTTTGGTTAAGTTCAACCTGGTTAGTTGCGTTTTGTTGCTTTTTCTAATAGGAAGACTGTAAGAGATAGCGTGACAGAAGTATTTTGTCATACACACTTGAAGGTGTATTATACTAAGTTGGGTCAAAATCGACACAGCAATTTAACGATGAAAGTGTAGAGCTTCTTCATTAAAACTATATAGTCAATATTCTGACTACATATTTCATTAATAAGGAGTTTTTTAAGCTATTGCATAGCTTTTATCGCGGGCTTTGAGCGCGGCGACCGAATCAAGAAATTCCGTAACGAAAATAAAACCTAACACCCCCACTCCGTCTACCATTTAGCTCGGCCGAGCGTTCGCTTAACGTATATGTATATGCTACGACTGTACGAAGCTCGCACGGATCGAGACGAGCTGCTCCGAAATGTAATGAAAAGAAAAAAAAAACTGCATAAATAAAAAATAAATAAATAATTATAATTGCATAAGTTGATAAAAATGCTATGCAATAGCTTTACCGCGGCAGTCCCCGAGTGCCGCACATTTTTTTTCAATGTTAAGTAACATCATCTTTATTTGTAGACATTACCCACGCGGGAGAAACCAAGGAAACAGCTAGTTTACAATTTAACCATTTTTTAATACGGTACTTTATTTAATTACATTTCTTCAAAAGCAATTTGTAACCAGAATAAGAAAGACCGGGAAGTAATAAAATACTACTTTCCTAATTAATAAAAATACTTTCATATCAATTTTGACCTGTAAATTACATTTTAATATTATATTTATCATAGAATGACCACAGAAACACATTCAACAAAAGATAAATGCTTACGACATTTATTAAAAAGATAACTACTAATAACAATTTCATCAATATTCATTCCCATCGTAAAACCACAGAAAATGTTAACGAAGACTATTTGATATCAATTTCACTCTACCGTACATTGATTATGAGTCTGACGGAATAGAGAGTGCATTTGTGTTTGAGCATACACTTGTAATAATAATAATATCTTGGGACTACTCACAAAACGCTATCAGATCCCAAACTAAGCAGAGCCTGTACTATGGAAACCAGACAATTGATAAACATACTTATATATTTCTAAATACATACATATTATAGACTAGCTGTCCCGAGCAACTTCGTCAACGTAAATTTTTCCCGTTTTTGTAACATATCTCATTGCTGCTCCGCTCCTGTTGGTCGTAGCGTGATGTTATATAGCCTATAGCCTTCCTCGACAAATGGGCTATCCAACAGTAAAATAATTCATTTCAGATCAGTACCTAGTTCCTGAGATTACCGCGTTCAAACAAACAAACTCTTCAGCTTTATAATATTCGTATAGATACATTACGTACGAAGTCGCGGATGTCCGCTAGTAATATAATATAATATAATATCTTAATATCTTAGGACAACTCACACAACGCTATCTGATCCCAAACTAAGTAGAGCTTGTACTTAATATGGAAACCAGACAACTGATAAACATACTTATATATTTCTAAATACATACATATTATAGATAAATAACACCCAGACACAGAATAAACCATCGTGCTCATCACATAAAGTTTTATCCTGGGCGGGGATCGAACCCACGACCTCTTGCGTAGCAGTCGGATACACACCCACCGCGCCACAGAGGCAGTCTAAATTTAGTCGTATAAAAAAACCCCTGTGTAATCTGTAGTCCAGGTCAATCACCAGGCTTACGATACCAAAGAACACCTTAGTTAATTTACCCTCGGTAGTTATAAGGATTCTTTCTAATGAATACGTAGTTAAAACATTCGGTCGTGTACCTTCCAATACACGTGTTTTATAAGTAGCCAGCGACTTGCCTGAGTTAGCATTGAGTTTTTTCCACTATCTAGACACATCATATGCATGTATCTATACTAATATTATAAAGCGGAAGAGTTTGTTTGTTTGGTTAAACGCGCTAATCTCAGGAACTACTGGTCCGATTTGAAAAATTCTTTTTTAGTTGGATATCCCATTTATCGAGGAAGGCTATAGGCTATATAACATCGCGCTACGACTAATAGGAGCGGAGCAGCGGGGAGAAATGTTGCAACGGGGAAAATTTACGCATACGAAGTTGCGCGGGACAGCTAGTTATACATATAAACATTTCGGAATATTTTATCTACGTGATGGTGACAACCGCATCTAAATCTGTGGCGTGGTTTAGGAGTTGCGGGTATACAACAGACGCGGAAAGCGACTTTGTTTTATAATACTATGCTAGCTGACCCGTGCCCACTATCGTCTTAAACACTCACAAATAACGTGGCTTTCTATTGGTGAAAGAATTTTCAAAATCTGTTCAGTATAATGGTTACAGTACAATATATGTTAAAGAAATCTTTTACTGTTGGATAGCTCATTTATCGAGGAAGGCTATCGGCTATATTACATCACGCTACGACCAATAGGAGCGGAGCAGCAATGAGAAATGTTGAAAAAATGGGGAAAATTGACGCATACGAAGTTGTGCGGGACAGCTAGTATACATATAAACCTTCCTCTTGAATCACTCTATCTATTGCTGAAAAGTAAATTAAAATCAGTTGCGTAGTTCAAAAGATCTAAGCGCACATACAGCGGAAGCGACTTATATCTGACTAGCTGTCCCGCGCAACTTCGTATGCGTAAATTTTTCCCGTTTTTGCAACATTTCTCGTCGCTACTTTGCTCCTTTTAGTCGTAGCGCGATGTTATATAGCCTATAGCCTTCCTCGATAAATGGGCTATCCAACAAAAAAAGAATTTTTCAATTCGGACCTGTAGTTCCTGAGATTAGCGCGTTTAAACAAACAAACAAATAAACAAACAAACTCTTCCGCTTTATAATATTAGTATAAATTGTTATGATATGTAGGTACGTTTTTGTAATACATTGAATCTGTCATTATTTTCACGTTTAACGTGTCAAAGTACAGGAAATACGTCATAAATGGATTATTTTATTAAATTGCCATAAATTTTAAAAAGAAGAAAAATCTGACTACATCTGATTGTCTGAAGAAAAGAAAAAAACGTGTTTAATTTTAATAATACATTCAATTACAAGGCAACGTCAACAATGTTATTAAAACCAAAAGTTCTGTTCAACAACAATTTCATGCAAATTAAGAATGAAAATGCTCATCCGACTACTATGTTCGGCCATTTTATTAATGCACGGTGTTATTAATAAACAATTTTTGTTGTATAAAAGCTATTTAAATGTACATTTCGTTGGTGTTTTCGTGTTAAATCGTTTTACACATACCCTTCCGTCATGTCAGCGAGATATTAATTTACAGGCAGTAATTGAAGCCAATACATTGTTTCGTTTTCATTAAACTGTAATATTTTAAGCATTCGTTGTATATTATTTTTGATTTACACATAAGGTTATTTACAAGCCCAGCTTATGCCCGTGGCTTCGCGGTAGATGCCAGATTATTACCAAAATATTTGAACGGCAAAGTTTCATACTAACTTTGCACCCCTGTTTTACCCCCTTAGGGGGTGAATTTTCAAAAGTCTTTTCTTAATGCTTAGTCTGCAGTCAGCTTCTCCTTTTATATATAAGGATAAAAGATTTCGATTGTGTTATTGTTTTGTTAAGACGAGGATTTTTTAGATTAAGGACATTTCCAAATGTGTTTTATTTGTTAATAACACATTTCCAAATGTGTTTTATTTGTTAATAACACATTTCCAAATGTGTTTTATTTGTTAATAACACATTTCCAAATGTGTTTTATTTATTAATAACATATTTCTAAATCTCACACTAAGCAATCTGGCCATTCGATACTCGATAAGTTTATTTCACTGTCTAGAACATGACAGCAAAGATTTCTAGCCTTTAGATTAAATATGTTGGTCTAGTGGTTAGTGTCCCTGACTGCTACGCCGGAAGTCGTGGGTTCGATTCCCATCCAAGACAAAACTTTGTATGATAAGCACGATGGTTTGTCCTGTTTAGGTGTTATTTATCTATAATATGTATGTATTTGGAAATTGTATATGTATGTTTATCAGTTGTCTGGTTTCTATAGTACAAGCTTAGTTCGGGATCTGATAGCGTTGAGTAAGTTGTCCAAAGATATTATCATAATTATTTATATTATATAATTGCAAGCATGATGCATTGGAACTATTGCGCGAGAAATTCCTCGCTTTAAGAATAAGTTTTAACGCTTCCAATTTCAATGGTATTTAGTTCGCACTAACAATAACTGAAACGTTATTCTTCTATCTGAAAATAGAAACGCCGAAAATGCATTATAGTAACAAACAATGGAACAATATCAGAACAATGCTTATCGAATTAGAGCACTGAAAATCAACAAACTGATGTCGTGTTTCTTTCTTATAATAATAAACAATCGAATTCAATAACATACCTATTGCATAATACCTATGTATAAACGAATAACCATCTAGTCTTCACCCGCTTCAAGTTTGTTTTTTAAAGCCATACCTACTATTGCAAAGTTTCATCAAAATCCATCGAGTAGTCTTTGAGTGGAGGAACAAACAACAATTATAGGATAAACAAAAAGACTGATTACTGATGAAGCCACGACTGCGTCTAGAAGCATGAACTTTCGAAGTTTTATAAATTCCAAATACCACCCCTGAGAAAGCTTTCCAACCTCTACGCAATGACGACATAAGCAAAAAGTAGTAAAAAAAATACAAAAAACAATACGACAATGTTACCCTATAACAAACAATAATAATCAACACCACAAAACCGCTATAATAAATCCATCGTAAACAAAATCAACTATAATAAAATGAAATGGCAACACCTGACGCCATATTGAAAACATACTAACGATGGGAACTCGACACGAGACTCAGCGGTAACAAGTATTGCTCATTTCTTTAACAATGCACGACCAAAATAGGAAAAGCACGCTCGTCAAGAAATCCGCACCTGCCTGACGATGACCTCAGGTCTAACGGGCGTCCCTACAGACATCCAATGACACAGACCTATCAAACATATAAACAACTATGACACTACAGGTCAGGAAACACTGGTAGATTTATCCCAGCACTTTGAATAAAGGTCGCGAGGTCGAGAGCACTACAACGGCTATTTTGCAGCGTCAAAAGACTTGCAAGCTATGTGTGCCAAGTAACTGTATGCATAAACATTGGCAATCGTCAAATTAAAGTTACGAGAGTTACAAGTGAACCATGATTCGATTTTACTGATAACCTTTCGGTGTCATTATTCAAAACAGCTAGCCACTACATATATATTGTTTATGTTATTTTTGGTAAAGAAAAAGCAAAAACTAATTATTGAATGAAGTGGTGGTGAAGGTGGGAGAGTATCCGACTGCTACGCAAGAGGTCGATCCCCACCCAGGATAAAACTTTGTGTGATGAGCACGATGGTTTATTGTGTCTGTTATTTATCTATAATATATATGTATTTAGAAATATATAAGTAGGTTTATCAGTTGTCTGGTTTCCATAGTACAAGCTCTGCTTAGTTTGGGATCAGGTAGCATTGTGAGTTGTTCCAAAGATATTATAGACAGGGATCCACCTAAGCGTGGTGGTTTTGTTGGTAGACAGAACAAAAACTACAAAATACATTTTCAAAGTTCATACTTTCAAAGACAAATACAGTGGAGTTCATCAGACATGCAAGTTACCGCTGGTAATTCTACTAGCAGGTTCTTTGAAACAGTAACGAAGCTAAAAAAAATCCAACATAAACTTTTTGGTTTTTGACTTAAATTTCGATTTAAAGGTTAGTTAGCTCTACTTGAAAAGTTACCTATAATGATTCCATAACCAATAAGGCCAAAATGTTTATTCACCAGAAATGTTGCAACTCGTTTGCGATTACTCATTAGGTTAGAGATATACCGTTTCATACACTTATAACGAGGCAAGTTTTCCCACGGTGAATACCCACAAATGACTAAATAAGACTACAATGGCTTTGTCTACATTCCACTCGCCGTAAGCATTGTTTCGCGGCTTTACTATGTGGAAAAAATCTCATTAAAAAAATTATAAATTAACCTGGTTAAGCTCAGATGGATTGTACAAAATTAGAAATACTTAATCATTTACGCAATGCCTTGAAAAGTACAAATGATAAATTCTAACATAGGATTATGGTATATAGGCATATATTACAGTATGAGATATAGGTAGTGTTTCTTTCCTTCACAAATCAGGAATAAAAAGCAAGTATGTATAGATTTAACTGTGATTTTTTTTTTCATATTTTTGGCTTGGTGGTAAACTAGTCGATTTTCCAACCAACTTCTGTCAGTGTCAAGTAGTTATTTATTTTACACATTAATCGCTTATAGACTCGGCCTTACGAATTTCGCAAGTATTAAATGTATTTTCACACGTTTAATGCGAAAATGATGACAGCTCAATTTGTCGCTGTTTTCACAACTCAAAAGTGAATTTAGAAGTCCCTCAAAGTCATCAATCTTATGATGGCAATAAAACCTATACAAAAACACAACTATTTAACTTACATTAACTAAATACAGAGAGGTGGATCAAACACTTCTGGCTAAGAAAAGGAACGCCAAAAACACAGACGGTAAATCATTAATCTAACCAGAGTAGTAGGCATTCTGAAATTCGCTCCTTCGACCTACATCAAAAAGAGCCAGTGTGTAGCGTAATCGAACATTCGAAGAATGCTTTTTGACACTTCAAACAAGACACCGAGAGTTCAGAAACGCTCTGGAACAATGCACACATATACATCGTTTACGGACACGAAATCTCCGAGCACTGTCTTCTAAAGTTCTTCAGATAAACAGTGCCGTATAAACATGTCGATTAGTGCGTTACTCGAGCAGTTTTCTATGAAGTTTGCCATCCGTACTTCACGGTGTTTTGTGCTTGACGTTTAGGTAACTCAAAGAAACAAAAGGACAGACAGATTCCGCATCTCAGCAGGATCAATTAATATTGAAATAGGCAGACACCCACCTGTTTTGCTTGAGATAAAACGTTCCCGCCACACAATGTTATGATAAATGGCACGTAGGATATGAACACTATAATTTATGACTTGTATGCAACTATAGAAATGCTTCCTTACACTTCATGAGATCCATTAGAATATCTATTAACCTCTTACCACAGTGTTTTCTATTAGAAATATTAATGCGTGCATTAATAAGCTTTCGTAATGATGGAGTTGAATTGATCATTTTTGCAATTAGTCTTAAATAAAAAACGAACGTGATTAATTCGCTTGTATATGTTCTTAGTTTGTTTATACTATTCATGCTAATATAAAAATATAGTTGCGAAAGTGAATTTAATAATATCTTCACGATTTTAAGCATTTCTAAATATTGTCGAGGTGACTTCTGAAACTGGATGTTTAAAAGATGGTGTGACTATACATATACGATAAAACAAAATAATACAGGAAAAAAAAATTGGAAGTCGCTTACACATGGTATATTTTGCTCAAATATTTGTGATCTAACCTAAAACAGAACCAGCATTGTAATTACCGATTTTAAGTTGGATAAGTAATACAAATATTTGTACAAATACGCCTCAACATAAGTAATCCCAAGCTAGCAAGTACAAATCCGGTGTTTTCAAGCCATCACTCCCAAATACCTAAGCAATACTTGTCTTAGAAACGTGTTCTAAAGTATTACAATCGCTACTATTCATTATCTTCGTATAGTTAAAGTGCCGTACGTATTTTAAATTAAAATACAGGATTACAGAATGTATACATTGAGATGAATACTTAGTTTACGCGTTAATACAAAAATCACATTACTAATTCAGACATGGATAAAATCACACACTAAATTGTACGAGTATCAGTACACAATTTTGTTACAAAGTAAGGCGTTATAGTAAGTGATTCTGACTGGCGAGCGGCTAGACGTTGTGGCATCCAATTTGTTTCTGAGTATGCAACAATGTCCGTTATTATAAATTTCCACCACCACGCGAGCTCACAGAGTTGATTTATTAAAGTGTCACCTTTGAATGTAACTGGTACGTGTCTGCTTGTTTGTAATCTTGTTTTTAGTTTCTACGAGTTTTTTTTTAGAGTAGGCAGACTACAGAAGGTAACATATATACGTATGTCACTCGAGCACTTGTGTCATCATTCATTCACGGATACGGAATTATAGATCACATGATGTGAGATATCGCGATAAAATGTCGCCTTATATCCCATATTGAAACCCAGCTTCAAGTTATGTGTCTACCAACAGTAGTCCAAGTCCAAAGTCGGATTAGTTTTTTTCTTGTTTAACCAAACCATTCCATTTATGATATTTCAGGAGAGCTATAGTGGAGATCGCGACTCTGTAAATGTAAGGCAAGGTAGGACGACCTCCAACTCGATAGACTGGATGGACCGGGTGTCAGGTGGGTGTGTGATGGTGACGATGGTTATAATATTTAAACATGAATGGCAACCGATTGGAAAGATTTTCGACTAAAAAATGGAACTCATGAATGTTGCAGGACAAAAGCAAGGAACATTAATTCAATTGTCAATTTTACCATAATGGGAAACTCCAATTCCTATTACCAGAATAAGAGTTGGGAAAAATTACCATTGTAAATAATAAAATAATAAGTTCTTCGAAGTGTAGGATTCGGGCTTGTCGTATTACCATTTGAATTACCCCAGGTATTGGTAGAAACTTTAATACTTGTCCAGGATGAAGTTCATAACCCAATAATTTAATACAAGACCTAACAATTAGCCATCTTGTTTATGGTGCCCACGATGCTTCGATAACATCTGGAAAAATACCTCTGCTACTGTATATTATCTCCCGTACTGATCTGAACCAAATAAGGCATAAAATATTACACGTTGTATTGCGTGAAATTAACATTAACCAATGATCATTGTTTAAAATGAAATTACATTTAACCTTTGTCAATTTAAATAAATATATCGATTATGCCCCAGGACGGAAGCTGGGCTGTTAATTAATATCGGTAGATTTTCGACTCGTAAAAATGCTAAATTATTGCCATTTTACGCGGAATTAATGGGGCGGCAATCGTGGCCTCCATGTTGGTTTTTGTGGCTTAATTTTACAAAGAGCTTTTTTGAATATAATATTTGTACTTGTTTCCCTTAGTTAGACTTGAATGCAGATTTTTGTTCCTATACAAATGTCTAATTATTTAAATAGTTTTAAAGAAACAAAATTTTGCATTCAAGTCTTCTATTTACACTCTAAATAAGTAGATAAGTACTGGAAATTCTGCTAGGAGCCGCTCAGGAATCATTTCGTAAAGGTTAACAACGTAAAAGTTTCAACTTTTTTAGCCTAAAATGTAGAATACAGTGCCTTATATTTCGGGCAAAATTACCCGTGTATTGTCAAAATATTTTACTTTTGTTTCAACGTCCCACAGTCACATCAAAATTGATAAGATTATAAATCCAAGATGGCGGATTAAGTGCGCCGCCCGCAGCCATTCATTTTGGCGCCATACCTTATCACGTGTTTATGAATATAAGCAACGCATTTCATGGTTCATGGTGTCTTTGACCTCTTTATAAGCTGCAAAGGTTGTTATCTGATACATAACTATAACTGACTTCAAAAAAGTATGTTGTTTATTCGATACGTGGCTATGGACCTAATATTATTGAAATTGATGAATGATGATCTATTAGGGCGTCTAAACAAACTTACGAAATAAATAAAAAAGTTTGTATGTTTGTCTAATCATTTCCCCGAAACTAGAAATCGCATGCTGACCATTCTTTTTTGTTCGTTTTTATTGACTTTAACTTAGGGAAGAGTGCAAGTTTTATTAAAATAGGTTAAGTAGTTTAGAAGATATCAACGAAAACGTGTAAATTTGGCGGCCTGGCTTATATTTTTACGGAAATTTCAAAGGAAAAACATCTCAAAACCTTGGTCAAATAGTACATAGGTATAAGAAATATTTTTTTAGATACGAAAGACTTAAATTTTTAAAATAAAACGAATTTAATTTAAAAGTAAAATGAAATTAATAGTTTTTTTTTGAGGTCGATATCAGCACTTAATAAAGATTCATAAAATTAAAAAAGAGAGAAGCCGTAATGTTTACAAACACAAAAAGTTCAACCATGTTTGTAAGAATTTTAGTACAAATCTTACAAAACTTCAAAAACAATAGAGACCAGAGATGCGATGTTCGTTTTGTACGTTCGTAATATAATTGTTACGTAAGTGGGTATTTAAAATCAATTTTTAACTATAATTTGTCATTTTTTACATTGCCCAAAAAGGTAAGTAGAAATCTTACAAAAACTTGTATAAAATATTGTTAAAAACGAAAGTAGGTTAGATATCTAATTCTTTACATTTGAACTTGGTGGTGATGGATCACCACCACCATAACCAATTCACTACCACCTCCACCACCATCACAAATAAAACCTACAAATGCCAATACCACGAATATTTTTATTTTTATGCATCCCACACAATTTTTTTGCGTAGGCCAGAGTTGACAGCCCTAGAGCGACCGCCCGGTGTAGGTATAAAAATCGTGGTACATACATGAGTTTGACTTCTGTAATCTCGTTATTTTGTGGTAATAGCGAGTGGATTACAGAGTTTTGTCAGTTAAAGACTATAATGTACTATTTTTTACACGGTTTATTAGATGTTGCAAGGCAAAATGCATTTTAATAAGCCTATTATAAAATTCATATTTCATTGTACCAGCTGAGGTAGTGAGAATTCGACCACAAACACACAGCCATAGATACGCAATTGATGATATCATACTACGTATCGTTTGTTTTATCGAATATTACGATATTGCAAACACTACGCCTGATTTTCGTGGTGTTGATAAGTTTTATTGATCGGAAAATTAAGATATGTTGTGTGGCTGTACGAGAGCCACCTGAGTCTATTAAATTTATGAAATGAGGTTAATTTAAAAAATAAAACACGCCCATGTAAACGTGACGCTAACTTACATTAATATGATTATATCACAAACATAAAGTCCGTTAGATGACTCATAGAAAACGTTTTGTTGCGAAAAAAATTATTTAAATGTTTTGCATATTTACATTTTTATTTTTATAAATCACTTTCAACCAACATTATAATTCTGTATAACGGAAATGACCGGTCAAAAACCATATAAGAAATGCCTATATATGTGTTTATTAAGATAACATCTTAAATTCTATTCAAAATAACTCATTTCGTAATTTTTTACATGTTCTCTTATCGACTTCGGTTTTGGCGGCTAATCTCGAGTTAGACTAGGCAACTGTGCAGCAGATATTATAGCGCACAAGTTTGTCAAACACAATTTCACTCAATTTATCTCACACTCCGATGGGATGATAATCCGTCACGACCGAAGATTTATTAAGCATGGCGGACATGATCGACAACTTATAAGCAACGTGCTCGCCGAGGCTAGGAATCTTATATTTTTAAATTTACGAATCTGACAGTGATAAAGTCACTTAAACACTGTCAAGGACCCTATAATAAGGGTATTTTTTTACCATTACATAGAAGTTCATCCACTTTCTGAGTATGTCTTATTTCATCAAAACTACGCATCTGAATTTAATAAAGTTTACACAATAACCTAGAGAATTTCTTCCGGAATTTATTTAAAAAATAATCCCTATTTCCCATGGCCATTGATGTATAGACCAGAACTGCGCCATTCCTTTCAATTAAGAACTTAATATTGACTGCAGAGCGTGAACGAGAAAAAACTCGTGCGGCCTTTTTCAGGTTTTATCTTCAAAGTAGCGTTGTCTCTTTCTAGAGAGTGGTCAATTTCGTGAGGTTATGGCGCAGTCCTGGTCTCTGCATCAATGGTCACGGCATAACTAAAGAATTTCATTCATTCTTATTTCTTTAGTTATCTTATACTCTGTAGACGGTTCTTATGTGTAAAAAAAAATAACAAAAAAAAAATTACGAAATGGTACGATGTTCGCCAGTGCAGCTAGTCTAATAATACAATCATATCTATTGGAAAAAACCCTCACGAAGTCGGGACGGCTTAGTTACAGTGCGTCTCATCACCATTTCACACTACAAGGTACAAGGAAAATCAACAGTGCACGTTGACAAATGCAATTAATTAAATTATTGTTCTATGCGTAAATGCGACACAAGGAAAACAACTACTGATGTATGCAACACATATATTTGTTTACTAAATACATATTATGACAAAGAGCCACACCCTATGTCCCTCAAAAGGCACGTTAAGTCATCGGTTACAAATGATATTAGGACATGTTAGACAAACTAACGTCAATCTACAATCGTCGAATCGATGGTTCAAAAGACAACTGTTGAACCATCGATTCGATAAACCAGAATCGACAAACTAACGTCAATCTACAATCGTCGAATCGATGGTTCAAAAGACAGCTGTTGAACCATCGATTCGACAAACACGAATCGATAAAACATTTTGCTTGAACAAGTTTATATTTATAGCACGCTGATATGTTTAAAACACCTATTATTACTATAAATATATTATAACAGTTTTCCTCTTATTCATAATTTTAAAAATTCCGCTTTACATTTGAATAACGTGTGTTTAGTTCCTTCCTGTCCAATTTTCAGTAGACTCATTATTAAAATCGAGTACTTAGGTTGTATACGTTATATACTTTATTACAGTACAAATAAACTATTTTATATTAATTAGGTACGATCTTAAAATGCTTAGAACATATTTTCATATGTAATTTTGTATTGAAGTAATTTTTATAGGCATTTCTTGCCAAAGACTTTACAAATACAATAATTGCATTTTTGAAAGATAGAAAAATTTGAATCCAGACTCAGGAATCGAACCCGAGACTTCCGTAGCCAAATCGCTTCTGGCCCCGGTTTGGCTACGGAAGTCTCGGGTTCGATTCCTGAGTCTGGATTAAAATTTTTCTATTATTCAATTATTGTATTTGTAATTTTGTAATCATCAAAAAGGGATACCTAATATAAATAAAATTTATGACGTCATAGAGTGCTATTTCACACAAATTTCTAAAGAGCGTATCGTTTTAATATCTTACAAAAAGAATGATTTGATTTGACAGCCAAGTACGTTATTCTATACCGAAACGGTCATATGTTTTTATCAGGAAACTTCCTATAGTAAAACATCGTCAAATATCCGTTATCTTAGCCACCTTGGCGTGTTGCTGTGTTATTTCTACACAGTTTCATCTTATCATATCTGTATAGCCTTCAAACAAGAAGTTTTTACGCAAGATGTACAAGATGGATCGCATTCCACGGTTTAACTATTACGCTTATATAAACGCATGATAAAGAGATAAGAGGAGGCTAAGCAGTGTTGCTCCTTTTAGGTTATACTTATATGGATGATGAATGCTCATCTCTCTTGAAGAGTATCCTAAGCGCTCGGTCACTTTTCATCATAAACATTGACAGGGAGTAACTAAGTAAGTACATAGTTTCAAATATCCTGGTAGCGCTAGTCTCAGAACAATTGGCTATGGAATAGTTTTAAAAAAAATATCACGAGCATACTTAGTTACATACTGATCTAACAGAGAATCACCTTTTATGAAACCGGAAAAAAACACAAACAAAGATAAGATACTCATTGAATAAAAACTCTTTAAAAGAAAGTTTTTTTTTTGTGGCAACGTTTTTTCAAGTCAAGATCCTTGTCCAAAGTGTCATTAGTTAAGATAGCAATCTTTAAATTGAGTTTGTTCCCGAAAGGGAGCGTTTTTGTAAATTAACCTCTTGAAAAAACTTAAAAAAAAAAAAAGATTTAATCTTGATCGAGGTCGAGATTTTAAAAGCCGCTGCTTATTGACTACGTGACTACCCTTTGGATCACGACCACACAGAATTTGCAAACATGATCTTATTTCCAAACATTGCATCTATTAAATGACATATTTTGAAAAAAAAGGTACAAGCCAGTGGCATAAATTCAATAAATTAACATAGGTATAATTTATCAAATCATAATATACAATCTAATATATATGAAAGAATTGAGCAGTTACTTAATTATAAGAAGAATCATTCTTAAAAAAAACAGTAAAATACAGTTACGGTTGGCAATACCCCTGTACCCTCAATGTTGCTAGCGTAAAAAGTCTATGAAAAATAAAATTATTTACTATAAACCATAAAGCGAACAACGGTTTGAAAAAAGAATATAGGCAAAACTTCCGCATCTTAGACATAGACACGTGTTTTAGTGCAAATTAGTAGTAGTGTGAACCCAAATTGACACCATGTGGCGGTGGCAGAATTTGTTCGAAGCATTTACAGGATTGTTTTTTTACGCTTTTGTCCAAATATAAACAAGTGACTCAGACCTCCTGCGTAGTAGATATTGTGAGATACAGACGACAAGAGAAATCAAAAACTTAGGTAGGTACTTATAACTTTCAAATTACCTCAGGATGCATCAAGATTTCACATCCTTCCATATCCTATTAATATCATAAAAAGTAAATCCAAAGATTTTACGATATTTTTCGTCGATCACATGCAAATTTGGATATAATTTGATACACAGTTAATTGTATATGTACCTACTGGATAAATATATAGAAACCGAGACTCGAGTAGGCAAATACGAGTACATTCGAAAAGATAACGATGGCCATTAAAAAAAACAACTTTTTCTTCAAGTGTTAAGGAAAAAGTGGACTATCTTCAAAACAACCCTACAATTTTTCCAACAAAGACAAGAACCGATGAAATATAGCTTTGCTTTGTACATCGGATTCAAATTCATCCACCCATTTAAGATACTACGATGCCGTAGACACACAGACATGTATGTTATACTTATAATTTGGCGTTGGAGAACCTTAACCTCCAGGTTAAGGCACCTGTTCCACCAATGGCAAGAAAGCGAGTAGCCGGTAGCTATATTATCGTTCACCAAACGTAGATCTTTATGATATACTTATGTAGATCCCGTGTAAACAAAAGAGATACATATATTATAGGCCGACCGCTTAACTCGTATATCGCCTGCGCGGTGAGAAGGGAGCGCGGGGTGATGTTAACGGGTGGGTGAGCGGGGTGCGCGGGACAGAGAACTCACGTCAACCGGTGCAGTGCGTTGTCGGTTACCCGCCCCCGCTCCCCCCTCACCTCGCAGGCGATATACGAGTTAAACGGTCGGCCTATAATAGTTGATTTTAGACCATTCACACTGCCGGCGAATACTCGCTCTATACTGCATCTCTTTTGTTTACACGGACGGGATCTACAAATATATCTATTGATTGCACGTTTCCTGAGCGATAAAATAGCTACTCGCTTCTCGCTCATCGCCCGCGGTGGTACAGGTGCCTAATAAACATTAATATTTCAGGATAAAACTTTGTGTGAGGAGCACGATGGTTTATTTTGTGTCTGGGTGTAATTTATCTAGAATGTGTATGTATTTAAAAATATATAAGTATGTTTATCAGTTGTCTGGTTTCCATTGTACGTACAAGCTTTGCTTAGTCCCAAGATATTATTATTATTAATTTTAAATTTGAAATATTGGATCAGTTAAGCGAATCGTCATCGCTCTTTGACAATTGAAATTATATGATTGATACTGATTCTGTCAGTGATATATTAGATGTGGAATTTACTCGCTCCAATGATTGCACGACAATTTTACGGCATTTAGAGATGTCAGTCAGAGCAATCAGACTTAGGTAGGTATCAGGGCGTTCAACAACTGAAGATGATGTAGGTAGTGTGAAATTATGTAAGACTTTAATGTATGGTGAAACAATTTGATAGATAGGGAGTAAAATTGATTATAGAGATAAGTCAAATTTGATATTTCTTTGCTAAGTTGGTCTTCTGTCAGAGATTTTAAGATGGCAACACTAAATAGTTGGTAGCAACTTTGCTTCTTGATCCAACAAAATCCTTCTTAGAGCCAGAAGGAATTTTAACCAGCTAAAAACTCAAACACTGTCAACAAAAATAATAAACATCGCCCGACACATAGGTAAAACTAATCAAGTACATAATTTGCTGAAACACTGTGCTATAAATGCAGTAAACTCTTCAAGAAACAAGGTCGACAATGCACGAATAACCTCTTTTGTTTATGACATGACCATAAATTCATAATTTTCTAACTACTCACCACATTCCACTGTCTATGGCAAAGTCATACAGCCTTTGCACATAATAAGAGCAAGTCATCACATAGTAAGTATAAGAAACATTTACCACGTCGTAAAAAAAACTCTCGAAACATATTTGGATACTTTCGTAGAACTTGTCTATAAATGACAGTTCAAAATATACCTACAGGTGGATTTGGTGTGTACTAAATTTCATTTTTGTTATTATTCGAATGTTTTGTTGACTAATGGTGATCAGTCTAGAAAATATCAAGTAGGTAGCTATTATAGATATTTTATTATTGTGTAGATATCGATGTAAGTACGATGATACTCAGTCAAGTGTTAGATTAAGCCAGCTTACAGACAGATACACTTGTAATATTATGCAAATACCGTGCAAATCCTTCCTCATGCCAAATATGGTAGCCATGTTTCTGTTTCGCGTAAGGAGCTTACAAATACCGTCCTGTTACATTTAAAGATTAGTTTTTCATGGTCAAGTATTATGTTGTAAATAAATTTTGAATATGGTATTTTTAAAACTTCTTAAGTTTAACAACGTAAGCTATTTTAGCTAATGGCAATACCGTTCTTGTGTATGTCCGGGATGTAAGGGGGCGCATCACCATCTTTGAACTGAAAATGGCGGCAAATTGAGCTGTCATCATTCTCACAGCTCCGCATTTAGCTTGTGAAAATACATGTGAAATCCCTAAGACCTAGAATTTGTGGGAAAGTGTACAACAAATACTTGGGCACTGGCAGAAATTGACAGAAAAATCATCGATTAGAATGCACTGAACCTAAAATTAAAAATAAGAAGGAGTTTTCACAACTGACGTGGGTACTTTTGCGTTTATAATTTTAGTATACAGACATATTTTCTTACTTCAGCTACATAGAGATAGAGAGATTGTTATTATAGGCTGTACAATTTCATTTCGTAAATGCAAGCTTGTATTAATAGTGGGTACATTCACAAATACTCGTGACTTCATCGTATGAAGGTGGGAATGAAGCTACATAGCGAATAGCATACGTATGCACCATTTCTATGCAGATCAGCCCGTGACAATCCATAGAATGTGTCCACCACAGAACATAATAAAAAGTTAGAAATGAGCAATGTGGGTTCCCACAATTAAAAAAAATAACCACTCAATAGGTGCTGTAAGCTGTGTTGACTTCAAATCTAATCAGTCCAAACTAAATTATTATAAATTTGAAAGTAACTCTGTCTGTCTGTTGTGTTTTCTTAAACCGCTGAACCCGATTAGATATGAAATTTAATATGGAGATAGTTTGACTCCCGAGAAAGGACATAGGATAGTTTTTATCGCGATAACCGACATGCGGGCAAAGCCGCCGGCTAAAGTCGTCGTCAGTGTACAACGTGTAACAGAAAGGTGTGGTTAAGTTTAAAATAGCACATATACTCGATTATCATACTCCCAAAATTTTAATAGAATCTGTTCAGTAGGTAGTTTTTGCGCCTTCCCCGAACAAACAAACAGACAAGAAAAAAAAACCTAAATGTGGTTTTGGATTCAGAAACCCTTAATTAGTCGATCTAGGTTAGTTTTAAATATATTTAACTAACTACTTTAAAATTTTATAATACTTGATTAAAACAAAATCTGAGTAGAAAGAACCAAATAAAGTGGTGTCTCGTGTGGAATATGTTTGATGGCCTTTCTAATACTAGGTAATTTTCTGTTGTGTGGTGTCCACATTCAATATTGGCTGCGTTCCCAAGATTCCCATTCATTCAATAAGATTTGCAGTCCAAGTGAAGTTATGTAATATTCAGTTATAATAGTCAAGAGTCTGTGACTCAATGGTGACCTATCGATGCTCATTGAGGTTAAGAAGTGGCCAGCAGTTTTCAAAAATATGTAAATTCATCTTAACTGTGAGTGAATGAGACCATTGCTTCAGTGATTTTATATAATAACTCCAATCACGTGTAATAAGCTTATGTGCTATTCTTAATAAACTACATTACTGTAAAGTTTCATCTAAATTCGTTCAATACAAGTGCGTCTAGGACCATGTTCTGGGAGAGGAGGAGGGGGTACGGAAAAACACATTTGACTCAACACCAGTCGACCTGGGGGGATTGCCTATCAACGGGGACCAAATTTATGACGAATACTTGGAAATTCATGAGTCTGGAGGTCACCCTCTCCCACTTTTTGAGCACTTGATGTGCTCAAAAAGTGGGGGGTAGCAACAAACATGAAACAGATTTAAACTATTAAGATTACCTACTGCGTAATTCGTCAGTCCTCATTGACATTGACCACTGTAACCTATAAGTGTGATAATAAAATATAACCTATATATTTAACCTAACTGGCCAAACCACTTAATAAATATCATTAATAAAGTAATTTGATAATAAATATTTGATAGAGGCTGCCATTTGCATGAAAATATTGAGAGATTTGCGGACGGCACACGTCTGAATAATTTATTGATCGACTGTGCGTAGGCGCATCCCACGCTGTAAAGTTGGACGATCACGTTCTACTAATTTGTTTCGCTTACCTAATCTAGACTTAATTAATGTGCTAGTGAACTATTTAATATTTATCGAATAAAGGTGTCTACACAAACACATGGAAGATGATTTTTTTGTGTACGTTTGTACGTTATAACCAAGCTACTATGTGCACATTAAAAATCTGCAACATGAGAGGCATTTTTATTTAATTTCTTTATTTGTTACAACACTTTTATCTTGCTACAAGTCAGTAGTTAATAACATGTAACAAAACATAATACAAAAAATAAAGATTATCTATGAAACGGCCAATCAGCCTTTCAAAAAAAAATGGTAAGAACCATTGAGATTCAAATAGCTTCTTTCTTCTATCTACCTATCTGTTAATTCTGTCAGTGTCAAAAATATAAATTCATACATCTTGAATTTAACTCTGATGTGTTCTAACCTTTACAAAAGAAATAAAAATTTAGCCAAACCAATTTAAATTAAGTCTCTTGCTTTTAGGTACGACATTTAGGTATACAGATAAAAATTGTAACTTTAATTTATAGTCTCAATTACCTCATATCCAAAATCAGACATTTTAAAACATTAACGTGACAATAAAGATTGAAATGGTAGTTTGAGCCCAAAAGGAGTATAACTATAAGACATTAAATAAAATAAACAAGGGAAAACATCAAAGGAACGAAGCTATAATATTAAATAATATGTTACGCTAATAGGGGTAATTAGTAGTCATGTTTACAAGAATTTATTGTATTGGTAACACCATATCAATCTAACGGACACGCGATCAGTAACTGGATACTTTTGTTAAAAAAAATAATTAAGAGAGCCAGTATTCTTGTCATAAATTAAGTGTCGTACTTTCCAAGCTAAATAGGCTAAAAATCAGGATCAATAGACTTTAGATCTTCGAGTCAACAAGTTCCATAAAATGTTTTTTTTTATGGAAGCATGTACAGAAAGCAGGATACCATCGCCTGCAGAGTGTGATTGGCTCTGTAAGTCATAGGTACTAGTAGGATATCGTATAGCATAAGCAAGTTTTTGAAATCTGAGAATAACCGCCTAGGAGACACTGTCACAAAGTATTTTAAACTAAAGACTATAGACTATAGCTATTCCGGATATAGGAGGACACAAATTGTTTGTTGTACGGGAAAGAGTAATAAAACCTCATACAGATAAGTACAAACGCACTGGACGACCTTGAGACGAGAAAACACTTAAACAAAGAGTGATCACAAGCGAGACTATTGTCTACACGCCGTATGTGACAAGCGCCCGTTGGTATTGCCACACCGGTCATGATGTGCGAACGCATTCCTGATTCGTTCCGCAGAACGCTGCGCCAGCAAATGCAACGACAGAACGAGCATTTACACGATCAACCGAACATTTTGAAAGTTAAAACAAATAAAAATTCCACTACAATAAACACAGAACCAATTAGCAACAGAAATATGAACAAAAAGTGAAATCGCCTCCATTATCTGGTGTACGCGGATCCGTACAATAAATTGGTTTCTGATACAGTTCACGGTAGCGATAAAAGTTGCATGCGATGGCCTCGAGTGGTGTCTTCACTCTTCAGTTTATTTTCGAGTAATGGCCGTGACCTCTTCACCGGGAGGTAACAGAGTGACCACGCTCTCGCTACTCTATAGCTTTCTTCTGACCCGCTTTTCATAAACAATACTTCGACAACTGTGCACCGCTCGCTCGGACGAGAAAGTGGCCGTAGCCGATAACATGCAAGAGGCGACGCCTGTATCAATTTAACAAACTGCCATAAGATTTCGACTGAAATCCTGCAGATATACGTGATGCATTGGGAGTCCAAATACTCAATATTTCACGGAAAAATAGTATCGGATATCGGTTGTAAGTAGTTGTATTTGCCGTGGGAACGATCACAATAATCAATTATATACCAGTGTGCATTTTCAAAACAATTTTTGCTTACAGCGGTTGTGGTCGCACACTGTGATATTTTAAATCCTAAACTTACTCCCCAACATTCCTACCATATCCTAAATAATAGCGAACTTTATCAGGTTAAAATGTATTTTTTTTCACAATTGTTTGGAAATATAATCGTATAAAATCCCATGAAACATTTCAATTTCTTCAGGTGTGTGATACTAAATGAGGTCAGCAAATTATTCTACTAAGTCCATGATACTTGGGCTATGTGAAGTCAACCACAAGAGTTTCGTATTTCAATTGGGAACGTTACCCTAATTGTGACAGATGATTATATTATCTGTTTAGGGAACAGGGACGTCGAAATAGGGGAAAATGAGAGCAGATGTTGCAGCAATTACGATTATTATTCATTCTTAAAATAAGCACTTTGTGGATTTTATCTTGTGACCGAATTTGTTATATCAACTTGAATTTAAACTTTTATTTTAATAGTACATTTGGAAAGAGCATTCTCATGAGCAGCTTTTAGATTTGTTTCTTTGTTGGTTTGTAGCTGTCTAAGAACATTCGAAAATTTAGTAAGTGCATAACAAGCTACCGTTTAATTAAATGAGGATGCAGAGCAAGAGATCTCTGCCACAAAACAATGAAGGTCATAAATCACAGTTTCCTCTGTGTAACAGTTGCATCCTACGGGCAGAAGCTTCGCGGCGGCAATCGGGCACACTATCTAAATTGATGGTTTCCGGTGCACATTAGAACAGAGTCTATCGCGCAGCTGTCTGCGTACGCGACACACTTCATTTGCCGCTGCGCGTGCGCCCCGTAGAAAGTGACGCTTTGTCATCGTCCACACTCGCCCAAAATCAAGCAAACTGACGATAGAAAGAGACGCGTAAACAGCAAATGTCGCGAGTGGGAATGAGAGGGTCGTTCATTGTAGCACATTTGGCGTGTTGGCATCCGCACACTCGGTTTCACGGGTTGTTTGATCTTGCACATCGGCCGGATTCCTCGTCGACGACATTATCCGGACGCCATCCGAAGACCAATTTATCGAAGCGTATGTTTCTCGAGCAACCGATAACGATCGTGTCATCTGATTATCTCATCGCGATCATTCTCTATATTTACCATAATAATATCGCTCACCGAACCGTGCAAGTACATAATTGAATGTAATTTCCGGCCATTTAATCATTACAATTCCATCAACAGTCATCCAGTTTCAATTCAAATAAAGTATTAACCGATCCGTCTCCAATTGAACTGTTTTCGCTTCCTCATTGACAACAATTATTATAAGTGGATTTATTATTCTATGTTTTTTGTTCGACCACAATTGATTTACACTTATTCGACATCATTAAACGGTCGTTATTACAACGGTCCATATTAGTATCACGAGTGGGTGTGTATCAAAGTCTGAAGTAATTTATTAATGTGGGCAGAAACGGTAGGAGAGGCCAAAAACGCACTAGATCGGGTTGCGGTCGTTAATCAAGCGGCCGACTAGGAAGAAGATAACTAGTCGCCTTTGGAGACAAAAAACCGTGAGTTGAGTGACGACATGCGGTCGCCGCAGACGCCGTCACTCCTAATGGCCTTTTTAGACACGTTAACAACGTTCCATGAGGCTGTTTTCAGACCAGCACTCCAAGAACATTGAACTCACACCTTAAGATAAACAGTTAATTTATTTCTAGCTGCAAAGCTATGAGACATTGAGAATGAGTATAGCAATCGATTCCTTTGCTGAGGACCTGAGGACATGACTTTGTGACAAATGTTGTCGTCTGTATCAACAACTACTTTGATTTAGGCAAATACCCAATGGCTATATCAACATACAACCTAGCCAATATTTTTGGCTTGTAATATTAATTCAATTCAAATTCAACACAGAGTGGTGTTGCGTCGAAATGTGAAATGTTTTTTTATTTAACCAATCAAATTAAAATGTGAGTCAACCAATATTATATTGGCCGTTATATTTTAGTAAATGTCGATATGAGTCCCCGCAGTCTCATCGCAAGAAATGCAAATCCGAATTCTGGTTTTGTTAGTCATCGAGAAAAAGGTTAATTAATACAGAAACTCTTTGGATCCCCTACAGGTTTGTAGCACACGGATGAGTCATCTGTCGGAAGGATAATCGTTTAGATCGGTCATCGATTACGTCAGCTCTATGGAAAATGTTTTTTGTTGGATGTCAAGTCAACAAAAGGCGGTTGAAATAATTTGACGTGTGTGTATAATGTACTAATATTGATAGGTTTTTGGGTAGCTATATATATTTGATTAGTATGACAATAAATAATTGTATACTAACCATGCCATTTCGTCATAATAATTTGACCATAGAAAATGTGATGCCACAAAAGCATCGCATACAAACTTATACTTGTGTTTTAGACGTTTTTAAAAATGTACTGATTCGAATTGAGTAATTGAGTCGAATACCGTATTACATCACTCGACGTCAAACTTCATGTACTGATGTATTAAAAAATAAATGAAGAATTTTACGTGAAATGCAAAAATAAGACGACGATTGGTCATAGGTTCTCAAGAAATTCTATAACACGAACACCTAATGAGGTAGTATGTACTAATTACGTACAAGTTGTAGTAAGAAGGTCAATATCAGTGAAGTATATATTATACGGCCTAATTAGCAGCTTATAGACGAATAAAATCATTAGATTTTCTTAATCTACAAGCGGCTAATTAATGAGATAGATAAAGAATTATTCTATGAAAAATATTTCGAATAGTTACGAAGCTATAAACTTTAATTGACAATGAGACAAAGACAACAATACTGAATGGTGACGTCATAACTTAGTAAACTGCAAATAACAATAACGTGCAATTAGAGATGTGCGCGAATGGAAATATTTCCACTTTATCCTAGGAATAAATGGAAATATTTCCATTCGCGTACATCTCTACGTTCAATGTATATTATAACATCTTGGGACAACAAATACACGGGTATTTTATCTCCAACTAGGCAGAGTTTTATCCTAGGTGGAAACCGAACCCACGACCTCTGGCTTAGCAGTCAGGGTCACTAACCACTAGACCAACAGGCCAGTCAATTTTATACACATTTTTACCACATAAAAAACAATGAGTTATTACACTGTGCATTTATTACTCTTTGCTGATGTGAAGCCAGTAAAAGTTGGTGTGTAAAGGACAAAAAATATCCTCGCAAGGTTCAGTATCTCCTAGAATATGAACATATCCAATTCTCACCGGTCTGCTAGCAAAGAATATTACCTGAAACAAAACAAGTCTGCATTAGATAAGTCGCACAAGAGCTGGACCTAGAACAATGGGCATAGGGAAAGGCCAAAATAAAGGTCATGACTGCGGTGGGTGTCCCATTAAATATTCATGGAGTTATGTTGCATTCGCATACTCTATGACAAAGAAAATATTTTAGATAGCTTTCGCGCGCGGCTCTGCTCGCGTGGAGGTCAGTTATCGCGATAAAGTCTATCCTATGTCCTTTCTCTGAACAAAAAACACAAATTACATCTAAATCGGTTTACTGGTTTAAGTGTGAAAACACGTTAAACAGCAAAACACGAGTGTTGCAGTGTAACGGACCAATGGGCATGACAGCATCTAGAATCATCATGAAGCCTGCAGCAATTTGGGCAAGCTGGTGGCATTCTGGGAGTGTATCGGTTGGCTGGAGTGATGATAGGATGAGTACAACACGCACAATGGCCCAATTAGGAGACCAAATCACGTATTTAAAGCAATTCGTAAAGTATGCAAGTATGCGTCTCAAGAGCGCAATAGTCAGTTGCGCAAGCGTATTTGAGACCGATCCCAAAAGTTTTAAGAATACAAAATTGACCGTTTTAATCGAAACTTAACTGCAACTACACTGCTTTAAATACGTGAATTGGCCCGCTGGAGACCAAGTGCGGTTTTTCTTGTTCGCCCAGGTAAAACTAACTAGGTATCAAAATGTAACAGACAGATACTTTCATTTTTATACCTAATATTACAGTTTGGATGGTTGGCGTGACAGTGACAGTTTCACAAACAAGGATTTTCGTAGGATAGTCTATCTTTAGCATAATGAATCTACACTGACTTCGTTTACGATAAATTTGGATAACTTCTTAATTAAATGCCAGTTAACCAAAATTAGGTATAGGCAGCAAGTGTAAGCTGTTATGCCAGCATATTTTTTAAATTAGATTATTATTATTATTTTCAATACATTTGATATATTGTATTTATCATATGTATCTTCTTGGACGCTTGGCGCATTGCCGTGGGGCGGCGCACGAGTCAAGCACGGTTTATGCTAATGTAGGTAAGTACAGTACTCCAAAAGTAATAATGCGCATAGAAATCTTCGGAAATCTTCGTCATTGTTCGGCAACGGTCGTATTACCCGAGCGTCGAAAGACGATATTTATATAGAGTGGTTAAGAGCAATTTCTCTATGCCTAATTTTATATATTATGTGTTTTGTGCTAAAACAGATTTGATTTACCTGTAACGAAATTTGATTCGATAATTCCATGTAAGTAAATAGCGAAAACGCTACAATCATTGTTGGAGTGATTAGTTTTCAAGTGTCTTACCGAAGTTGGTGTAATTATGGAGGAAAAGGTTTAAATAACATAAGGTTTTATTAGAAGGAGAAAAAAACGTTTTCAAATAGAGGTTTACATAAAATATAATCAAAATCTCAGTTCAAATTTGTTTACAGCACTAATCATTCCAGAAAAATAATACAATTATAAAAAAATTAATCAGAATCGAGGAAGACCTCTATTCCCGACATCGCAGATTCATCAGAAGTTTCATTATGCTCTTGTTCATTTACACTTTCCTCACTGCTATCACCTGTGTAAATAATCAGTTTATCGGAATAACTATCGATTCTTGGCTCAAATTTTCTATATTCATCTTCGCATTGAACCGCATGATCAGAAACTTTTTTCCATTCTTCTGGTCCTATTTTATTGATTTTTTCTAATATAGCATCTTTAACTGACGTCACAGTCATTGCAATATTTCTCTTGGCCACGTGTTGCTTTATTTGGGACCAAATATTTTCAATAGGGTTAAAATCGGGATGATATGGTGGCAATCGTATAATTTTATGCCCATGTTCCTCCATTATACGGTCAATGGCAAATTCTGTGTAATTTTCTTTGTATCTTTGTATAATTTTATACAAATCGGGTTTCAGTTTCTTTGGGTCATGCGGAATGTTGTGTTGTTGTAACCAAGCTGTCATTTGTGGTTTAGATGTGTTTGAGTTTGGTGGTTTCACAGACAGCTTATTATGATATGGGGCGTTGTCTATTACCAACACACTATTAGGAGGCAAGTTGGGAATCAATTGATTGCGTAGCCAAGTTTGATAACGTTCCGCGTTTATTTCTTTATGATAGTCACCTTCTGAGTCGACACATTTATGTAACATTAGAGCCCCTGGGACGAAGCCTTTTTCATTGCCTGCGTGTACAATAATTATTCGCTCTCCTTTGGAAATGGGTTGTTTGATACCTTTTTTGTTGCTATCTTGCCAAGTTTTACCCTTAGTATGTGATGTGTGCACATACGACTCGTCCATAAATACTATGTTTCTACCAGAACTCCTCAGCTGTTGTATTTCTCTGAGATATTTGATCCTTTTTAGGCGTATATCATGTTTTTCCATAAGTAATTGTCTGTTATTATCAGTTTTCAGAAACCTAAACCCCATGTCTTTCAAGATCAACCTTAAAGTCTCGGCACAGCCTTTGAAATTAATAGCTTCGATCAACTTTATTCTTAAATTATTTACAGTTGGGAGTTCTTTCAGCGTCAATTGAAAATTGTATATCATATTACGAATAACACAGTAGTCGAAATCATCAAGTACCAGCCGAAATCTACTTTTAGGTCTTCCTTTTTTCGGTGTAGAAAATTTCTTTGATTGATTATGTTTTTTTTCGTTTAAGATATTACTCAAAGTTCGTCGCGAAATTCCTGTAGCTTTTGTAACACGGTCTTGAATTTTTTTAAAATAACCATCATGGTCTCTGTTGAAAACATTGGCTTCATTTAAGAAATAAAGGTACACATTAAATACCATTTGCCGTGCTTGTGAATTAAGCGGTTTTCCACGTTTAAATTTATCCATTTTGGAAGAATTCGTCTGAAAGAAAATGGCATGGGCAGAGTTAGGTATATATTTTTTATGCATGTTTATCTATTTATTTAATTTAAATAAATCTCATTTTTTAAATGTTTTTCTAGTACTTAATATGTATTTAATGTAGGTATTTTATTTTTTTAATATTAAAAAAACGTGAAATATGTTATTTATTTTCCTTTTTTCAAAATATACTATTTAAATCTGAATAAGCTAATTAATGTTGAAATTATATTTACCAAGAAGGGTGTGTAATAGCAGCTCTATATATTTCCACAAATAGAGAACACGTGCAGTCACTACCAATATATAAAGACGACTGACAGACATTTCGCTGACCGGCGACAGCTGCCGAACGCCCGATTTGTTTTCGATTGTGCACACATGATATTGACTCCTATCTCTTTTAAACAAGGTGCAAAATGCAAATGCCTTGTTTAGGGCTCTTACGATTCCATGATTCGAGTGTTTCCGGGAATACGACAATTAGCGAAGATCTGCATGTGCATTATTAATTTGGGAGTACTGTACCTAGTGCGCAAGCGCAGTCTGACCACCCCGCGAGCCCGCGAGCCTACGCGCGCATATAACCTAAGAATACTAGACGTTTGTTTGTAACTAGCAATGTTATGTAAAATATTAAAGGTAAATTAAAAAACAACTTCCAACAAAGATTAATGATAATGAGTGACCTTAACGTTACGTAACAATTATTACGTTTCCTTATAATTATTCAAATATTATGAAATGAATAAATCACATAACCTAGCACACTAACATTTATAAATCATTCCTACTTTAAATAACAACATTAATTTTAGGTGGCTAAGCAAATATAATATGTACGTTCTATTTAATGTATAATTTATTTGAGGAATTGCTGTATCTATCATTCTGTTTCACACACACTTAGTCAACATATAAATACCTACTTGAAATATCAAATAAGTATAGCTATTAATCAGTCGTATAATGTTTATCGAAGCGAACGCATTTGGCGTCAGTAAGTTCGATGTGTTATAGTACTGGTGTTACCCTCGGCGACGGCTCCAATTACTCGCGTGGTGCGTACGCGACGACGCGCAATACTATGCCCTTGGAGTACCTACTTCACACACCAAAACATAACATAATAATATACAAAACATCTACCAAAGTATTCGTGTCTACGGAATGCTCGCTAGAATCAAGTTAGAACCGTCATAAATTAATTTAAAGCTTATGTCTAATTTTAACGGAATACCTCGCCTATCCGTCTACACAAATAAACTGTATGTAATCCCCTCTGATTGTAACGTATGGGGTATAGATCCGCGCGGGTCTTAGACAAATTCGCGCGGGGCAGTGCCTCGCTTGACATTCCATTTCTTCGCCGGATTGAGACGTCAGGGGCTGCCGAAGATTTACGGCAACGATACCAAGCGCCCTTCCGCTCGCCGTGCTGATAAATAGCCCCTCTAATTATATTTACGCAGCGCCGGTCGACGCGCTATAAATCCTCTCTCTGGTGTTGGAATAACACAGCCGATACGAGCCCGAATCGTAGGATCCATCACCGCTGACACGTGTATTAGCTCCAAATTAGTAAACTACCGATAAAATCTAATTCATTTGGGTATTACTGCATGCATCACTTAGAGGGGTTTATTTGACGGTGGTGAATACAAATCGCGTCGTATAAATAGACTGCATTCTCTTCAGGATGCGTGAACGTGACGCCGTAGGTCCCGCTGGATAGAAATACTCCGGAAGTGTACAATTAAAGACAAGCGAGATGTGTGATGGACGAGTCAGTGAACTCCGCTCAAGGTTATGGAAGGGAGTGTAAACAGAATCTCGACGAACCGCGTCCATCAAGCGTGCAAACAATGTAACTGAGACACGTCAATATTTGCCGAGATCACTGCGCATACACATCGACGAGAATATTGCATTTGCGACCGATAACAAGACAACGATAAGGGCACTTGTATTTCAAACTAAATATCATAAATGAGGCTTAAAAAAATATATCAGTAACTGATATGAAATATTCGTTGCTTTTGCAAGATCGCAAATTCAGATAATGTAATCAAGTGAATGCACAAAAGTAATGAAGCCGAACGAGACAATAAGACATAAACTTAAAGGACACAGCCGAATTTCAAGATTTGGGTAAAACACGGTTACCTCACAATATCTCATAACTGAATGATTCACGCAACATCACATACATTCGAACGGCGCTATCGAGCTCACTGGGACATCTATCTAGACTAACACTAACACATAAACTCCCACGCATTCTACAAATTCCGATAATTATTTTTAACATAAA
The DNA here is from genome assembly GCA_945859575.2 of Herminia tarsipennalis. Taxonomy (NCBI): domain Eukaryota; kingdom Metazoa; phylum Arthropoda; class Insecta; order Lepidoptera; family Erebidae; genus Herminia; species Herminia tarsipennalis. The sequence goes on from OX243840.2 coordinate 19,187,523, forward strand.
CATTATTAAACGTGTTTTAAACTGTATCTAGACTTTGTTTACTACAGACTGAAACGTAGATAGAAAACAAATTCCACGATAACGTATTCTAAAATTAACGAGTGACACACTTGCAGATAAGTGATACCATCTGCTGGCATACTCGAGATTGCTATTACTAAAAATATTGTCAACTATACACAGGACAGCACCGTGGCCGCCGCGATCATATCTTAGGAACAATCTAGGCATTCCATCAATAAGTTATTCTGCGATTCGATCTTCGCGTGAACATCAAATCACCAGAGAATATCCGACCCTAGATTTCAAGCAATAAAGACGCGTTAACTATTCTGTCCACGGCAAGTCACGCAATCCAGCGCGATAAGGAAGAGCAATGAGCGGCGTATCATAATCAGTCAACGTTTAATTCATACAGCTTGTCAACCTGGCGGTTTCTTAGTTGACTCGTAATTAGGTATATCGAGATCTGAAGTACTTATTACCGTCCATATCTAGACGCCGAAGGTCGGCCAGACTTTCGCTATGCAGCCGCGCTCCGTGGCCACATTATACCGAGTGGCCCAACCCGAGGAAAATCTAGTCGCCTACACGACTGCGACTAATACACGATGCAGACACCGCGCGCCGCGCCGATCCCATTACCATACAGACAATCTAAAAGTCAATACAGGAGCCGTGTTGACATTGGCCCACCGTTACTCTTGGTTTTGTAACGATATCAAAAGCCCGCATTCCAACGAGCGTGTTGTTGAATGAGAGGCTCGATTGTTCTCGTCGGTGGCGCCCACGTGCGACGAGGTGTCGCGGCGATTGCACAACCCGCGGTCGGCGTGCGCCCGCCCGCGGTTCCCGCAGGTGACCATTTGCCCGTTGGCCTTGCGAATGAAGGGCACGACCGCCGCCGTCCACGGACGTACCGGGACGTCAGCGGACCGTGACGACGAGGCTCACAAACGAGCGTTTCGCTATTAACTTGTACTTTTATACCAAAACCGGCGGGACTGGACATTTCGTGCATGCACGGGAATAGCAGGCGCAGGAATACAACTGGCGTGTGAAGAAAAATAGCTGTTTTAACCCAACGGTAGATAAGGTATGGTATATGTGCGACAGCGGCACGACGGACGCGCCGGCGGCTGGCCTCGCTCGCGTGCCGCTGCATACGGATCGGGTTTCGTTCCGCAAACTCGAGATAACTGCAGCACGCCTCCGAGACTCGCTGCATACTAGGAGCTGACTTTGAAACGTAGCTCTAGCCTTATTGTGTCCTCTTTTAGCTACTGTAGTCTTATTTGAATAAGAAATGCGAGGTTACGCTTATAGTAAATTAATGAATCTAGTTTCCTGAGCGTTTTACGAGTTAGTCATGTTACCGGCGCAATCCGTACGTCTAACGGGTCGCTACGGCTAAAAACAGCGTTCTAATATCGACACTCGATCTAAAATAGCCGCGTGACAAACGAAACCGAAAGTGATGCGTGATGCAACGGGCCCGAATTTAGCTGGTGCGGCCCAGGGCGGTGCATCGGCCGCGAGGGAACGCTGGGGCCGGCGCCGCGGATGCCAAACGGCTGGCATTTCGCACTAATGACACGAATAAGATATTAGCGCGGATAGCTAGCTACTCAGCGCCGGCATCCAACTTAGGTATTCGGGCCGCTCGTAGAATCAAAATTAACCTGCGACCGATCGTACGCGATGCATTAACAGAATGACGGAATCGGGACTGGTTCTCCGCAAGCGAGACTCGTATGCGAGAGAACCGTTATCGCCACATGTACGTTATTCAATAATCCGGCGTATAATAGGATTGGGTGTAAGGCGGCGTTGATATGTATGTTAATGGTGTTTGGCCGTGACGGGCGTGCAGTTGCATCTTGTGCAGGGAAGGTTTGTGGGGGGAGGTAACGCCGCGGTGACACGGCGGGCGCGGGTCGGAGGTCCGGCCGCATTCCGCCGCCGCACGAAAGTGAAACCGCTTCGGCGACCAACCGCTCAGCTGTAGAAAGTCCACGATTACATCTCGCCAGCGCCGGCGTCGGCGGACGAGCAAAAACTGCTATCGCGGCGAGTCGCCGCTGCGCCGAGCTCCCGGGAAACGAGGCGCCCCAGGCGACATCGCGCAGAGAAATTGCCAATAACCGCTAGCGGGCGCTAAACGGCTAAACGATTCCTTTCATTTACTCAAACGGCAACCACCAGCCCGCCACGGCTTGTTGAAATGTTAAATTTCACTTAATCTAGTCGTCCGAGTGACTGGGGGCTATTTTGAATAGTTGACTTTTATTATATCTATGCCATATAAATCTCCTCAATGTACGTAGTACCTAACGTACAAATTATCAAACGATACTTATATGTTTCGTGGATCAAACGAAATATTAGAAATAACTTGCATATCCAGTTTGTAACGCTAGCCTTTTACTTGAAACTGGTTTTAAAAATTTATAATGTTTTTCTCCAGCACGGTACAATTAGAGCGACGGCGCATGATTATCCTATGGAAATTTGCGTCAACCCACATATCTGATCAATCATAAAAAATGTCTAGTCATTAGAGTTGGACGCTCACCTTGAAGCCTTATCGCAAGAGTATTAGGCAAAAGAAATTGCAAAAATTGATCAAGTTATGCAATTTGTTTTGATTCTAAAATGCGAACACGGGCTTCCAACTTTGGCATCACAACAGAATAGATTTATTTTTGCAAGTGCCAAAGACCTAACCTTGGCCGCATATTTACTATAAGACAAAGACAAATCATCCCAAAAACCCAGCATGTTGCAACTGGTCAAAAAATAACATGGTTCGAATTTTTGAAACTCCTGAACCTGATCGTTTTTGCACATATTTTACAGTTTCGTTACTACAAAAAATCTTGACTATACAGAAATGAATGGCTTTATCTGTAGGTACAACTAGTAAATTTTTACTAACATTCTATAGAAAGAAGGAATAACATGGAATTTATTTTGGCAATACAACACAGAAAAAAATATAAACTGATGATACATATTATTCGAAAACTTACAACACTATCGAAAAAATAACTATATTTTTTTTTTAAATTTCAAATTTAGAATAATATTTCAACAAATACACAGAGTGCGCATATTTAACCGAAGGTAACTCTAGTACAAGTAGGTAACAGTCAGTCAAAGCCATAAGAAATGTGAATGGCGCGTAAGTTCGCTTCCTCCAACTGGTTTTAACCTAGCCAAGATAGTTGCCACTAATATCCATTTGTGGGTAAATATTATGATGACCACTCCTTTAATGGGTGAGCAGGCGGACTGCGGAGTAGTTTAGTAGTTGGTTGGTTTAAAGCGAAAACCTACTAGAAGGGATTAATGTGTACACTAGGTAAATAATATTAGAACATAGGTAGAAAGTAGAAATGGGCAATCTGGCCAGAATTTTGGATAAATTGGGATTTATGGCATTAACGGGAATGACTGGCGTTGGTTTTATGGTTAGTGACCCTGACTGCTAAGCCGCAGGTCATAAGTTCGATCCCCACCCAAAACTTAAAACTTTGTGTGATGAGCACGATGGGTTATTCTGTATCTGAGCGCAAAATTTATCTTTAATATGTATCTATTTAGAAATATATAGGTATATTTTTCAGTTGTCTGGTACCATAGTATAGGTTCTGCCTAGGCTGTAGGCATTAGTAGGCTTTAATTAGGTAGATGACTACAATAACAATAAATTATTTAACACTATACAGTAAATAGCATTTGCAAAAATATTCTGGAAAACAATCTTTCTCTACAATTTTACGTTGTCATGAATTTATAAACATTGAAACTACATGATTTGACCATACAAAAGAATGACGTCATTGTTTTGTACATATCAACCCACAAGATGGCCCACTGCTGGGCACGGGTCTCCCCAGTAGAACCTACTAGTATGTAGATCCTGGGGGTAATTGCCATAATCGCCACGCTTGGCGAGCGGGTTGGCGATCGCAGTAAGGCTTTAAGTACGCAGAGGACGCTGCTGCCCGTCCTCCGGGGTAAAATCCCTTAGTCGCCTTGACGACACCCACGGGTAGAGATGGGGTGGTACTATTCTTAAGCCGGCACCACACGGCAAATTGTTTGTCATTGTTTTGTATTTCATATAAATTAGTATGAGGCGCATCGTTTTGACGTTTCTTAAAAAGATACTGATTTGACTTGACAGTCATCTACCTTATCCCTATTTGGACAATACTCTGGACAGATTTGCCAGGTAGACAATTTGGTTGTTTTTCAGAAGTCTAACATACTGAGTTGAAATTGTAGCTTCTTAATCATCTGGGTATAAAAAATTATTGAGATGAGCTGAAATGCGAAATTTTGGTGGTTTAGATGGTTGAAAGCTTTAATGAAAATACGTACAGCTGTTTTGTTGATAGGTTATCAACTTTTAGTCCCTGTGTTTTTTTTTAAATGTACCTACACAATGCTTCATGAGAACAGTGTTAAAGCCCTATACGTGAATCTAATGAGAATACTAAACGATGACTTGATGTTAATTATGAACAATTCTTCGTAGTTATGCGTTTTGATATAAGCTAACAAGAACTAAACATTGATTTGTTATTCTAGGCAGAGGATAATTAAAACATGTTTATTTTCGTCTACCTGTTCCCAGGGGTTTGTTGGATATCGCGAAAAAAAAACAAATAAGTATTTAATTCTATCGTTTCTAATTTTTTCAGTCAATCTTATAACATTTCCACTGCTGACAACACAGGTTTCCTTTCTGAGACTATATTCTCATTTGGAGATTATACAGCGAAATCTAATTATACCTAATCTATACTAATATTATAAAGCTGAAGAGTTTGTTTGTTTAAACGCGGTAATCTCAGGACCTACAGGCCCGAATTAAAAAAATATTTCAATGTTGGATAGCCCATTTATCGAGGAAGGCTATAGGCTATACAACATCACGCTACGACCAATAAGAGCGGAGCAGCAATGAGAAATATTGCAAAAACGGGGAAAATTTACGCAGACAAAGTTGCGCGCGACAGCTAGTTTATTATAAAGATGGATCTAATAACTTTTTATATCATAATTTTTAAGTAATATAATTAATAAATATAGTAAGATAATAACTTACTAAGGTAACAGGTACGTATTATAGTTGAAAAGATTCTAATATAAAATTATGTTCCAATATCGGTTAGGTATAGGTGGTACCTAATAAATCCTTGATTGGTATGATTATATCAATAAATTAGTTAGCGGTTTATAAAGTTATAGTTTACGTGTATATTCAATAGATATAAATTGACAGTAATAATAGTTTATCGTAGGGCAGCACGTTTGCGTATTTATAAATATGACGTCACTACACTCTTTACTCGAGTCTTCATTTAATACTTAACGTTTTTATGTTGAACGAATGAAATTAATGTATGAATTGTAATTATGTAATGTACCTATTGTAAATTTTAAAAATGTCTCCGATGAATTACATAAAATTGTTAAAAGTTCACGTGTACACAAAAGATACAGCCTCTTACAACTTATGGGCAAAGTTGCTGGTAAACGAAGTTGTGGAGAGGAACATATGGCACTTGTCCCAGCAACGGCGAGAAAGCGAGTAGCGATTTTAAAGCTCAAGAGTTTGTTTGTTTGAACGCGATAATCTCAGGAACTACTGGTCCGAATTGAAAAAAAAAATTACTGTTATATAGCCCATTTATCGAAGAAGGCTTTATAGCTCCATAAAATCACGCTAAAACCAATAGGAGCGGAGCAGCAATGAAAAATGTTGCAAAAACTGGGAAAATTTACGCAGACGAAGTTGCGCTTATGGTTGGTAGGCAATCCTAATCGCACTAGGTACTTATTCCTTGACATAGAACAATGAGTTATATAAAAACGTAACTCTTAACTAGGTAATTGTATTATTGAATAATATATGACGGAAAGACCTTGACTATCGTGGTGAAACAGATGCGTGAACTTAAAAGTTTTTACAGTTCAAACGCTTTTAATATATATGAATGATAATATGAATAAAAAAACTGGATTTTTGAAAACTCTTAGACTTTGTTTCAATAGAAGTAAAATTAGAATATTAGTAATACCGATCCATATCTCTCGTTAGGACAGATATCCAGATGTCTTAGAAAGAGAAAGATGTACCTCCAAATCAAGGTTAAATATAATAATAATAAAAACTTGGGACCACTCACACAACGCTATCTGATCCCAAAATAAGCAGAGCTTGTATGTTTATCGGTTGTCTGGTTTCCATAGGGAAACCAGACAACCGATAAACATACTTATATATTTCTAAATACATACATATTAAAGATAAATAACACCCAGACACAGAATAAACCATCGTGCTCATCACACAAAGTTTTATCCTGGGTGGGGATCTAACCCACGACCTCTTGCGTAGCAGTCGGATACACTCCCACCGCGCCACAGAGGCAGTCAAATATTTTTACTTAGTTGATATTTATGTATACATATTATAAATTTTATAATATGTATACATGTTAGGTACTGGTACTATCTTCATGCGTCATGTAGATTGAACGTTCGAGTGACGTCAAAATTCACTGTTGTCAAAACAGACACATATTTGTTTACGGCCTATAAAGGAAGATTTTATGAATACCTACAGACGCAAGGCCTTTTTAGGGCCTTATTTATATCAAATTAGTAGACATTTCAACAGCATTTTAACTAGCGAATGTATTGTCTTTATTTATCATACTATTCGCATTCGCTAGTTAAAATGTTGTTGAAACGACTGCTAATTTATTATGAATAAGGGGTTTAGTACGTAAAGTGTAAAATATTATTCGGATACAATTTATTCAGCTATTAGGTATGACTCGACTAAACCTACCCATTTCACGAGGCTCATGTTACATTCACACTATGAAACAAACAATAGACAAAAGAGGTTAAGTGCAATTAGTCGAACAGATAACCCGTAATTGGGTAAGCTACCTGGCAGATAAGATTACAGTTTCGGATAACATTGCCTAAATTACAATATACCTGTAAAAGCTAACAGCTTTAGTTATTTACAATTACTTGTACCTACTAACTAACGAGTTTCTTGTGAAACAGATTAGCGTTGTAAAATGCTTTGTAAACCTGTACCTAGTGTGATTATGGCTTGAGAATGAAATAATACAATCATTATAATATAATATGTAGGTACTTGTACTTTTTATTCTTTATATCAATGCGAGCAGTTACAGAGGTATGGCGTATAATCAAAAAGTTTATTTATTTACAGTAGTCGCCATTATAACTTGAATGATCATGGCGGTCATCTGCGTGCATGCTATCAGTGGGTCACTCGTATTGAGTACGACGACGTACGACCTCGTGTTAATCACACACATTGGGAGACCAAACATCTCTTCAGTTGCGAAAATGGCAACAAAGTGAACTGCCATCATTTTCACAGCTGAGGCCAGGGTAAAAGTGCACAATAATAAATTGACAGAAAATCGACTAAATTTCCACCAACTCGAAAATATTGATTTGTGATTCAAAGAAGAAAGCTAGAAGGAAAATTAACTTGAGACTGGCTGTTGCACGGAATGTGCGAGCCATAACCTACCGAATAATATCAGAGGGCCTATCTACCTTTTAAAATGGAAAAACGCTAACAGTGTCGCAAAAAAAAAAAAATGGCGCCAAATTGACCTGTCGCTGTACACTGCCACATTTAACGTGAGAAATTAGTAGGTAGGTACTTAAGTTTGTGCAGTTAAAGCGTCCAATAATTACACGACAATGGCATAAATTGGCTATCGCCGATTATAAATATAGTTTTTTGGTCGTTCACTATAGTAAACAAAGATGGCATCTCTCAAGGTCATACACAATAGTTATTTTTTTATTAAAGCTTCACCACAGGCTGTGCTTCATCAGTAAAGGAAGATCGCGTTAAAGCAACGAATGGGAAAAGTTGTCGGGCATGTCGGCAAAGAGCCCTGCTCGGAAGACATTTGATTACAATGCCGACACACTTTCGTATGCAACGTGCATACAGACTGCAGGTAGATTGATTAAGTAATGATGTCACGAGACTGACGTATTACGGTTTTTAAACGAATTGCACTGTAGTCTAGGAATCTTTATTCTGCATTGAGATCAAAGAGTATGAGACACACATTTAAACTTGAGCTGTTATTAGGCTATAGTTTTATGTTAAACTATTTTAACATAATTAAATCGCAAATATTTCGTTTCTTACCAAATCAATGATTTGAAGTCATCAATAATTGTAATTTTTAATAATCAATTAAGTAAGGAGGCAGTTCTAAGTGTGAACCTCGCTTATGAAGCTGACAAAAAACTCATGGTCAAACAAGTGTGAGTTCTTAACCTGGTCAAAATTGTTTATGAAGGTAAGTAGTAAAAATGCAACAAATACTTATTATTAATTTGTCAAAAAAATGGGTTTGTTTGCAGAATTGTCAATATATCTGAATTAAACATTATATCTATTTAATTCAGATATATTGACAATTCTGCGAACTGCTACTATGCCAATCTGAATCTACCCAATAATATGTTGAGTAAAATACAAATAATGCAACAACTTTGAACTTGTTATTATTGTTCATAATTTTTTTTAAAGTTTACTCTTAAGGTAACATTCTAAAATTGAAAAATGTTTGTTTTGTTTATTGTTGGTCTAAAATATTGAATAATTTTTTTTTAAGTAGGCACCTAATTTAGCTTTGCTCTAATTGTATATTAGGTGTATAAAGTGTATTCACATTGATAACTTCCTATACATGAATAGATATTATCTATAGTAATGGCATTGTATTACTGTAGTAATTATAGGTAGACCAAAATAAATAAACAAGTCATTCAGGGTTAAACCGGTTCTAGGAACATAGCAGACACAAGACACCTATATTTCAAAAATTACTTGAATAGAAGTTTATTACTTAAACTTTTGTCATTAATAAGAAATTGTGATTGTCTCAATTATTGTTTTATTTCACTTTGACACTTTTGTCAGTGTCTTTTGAAGCAAAAATAACATGTCTTATCAATATTATCTTGCACCTACAATCATCAGTCACCTTTATCTATAAGACTATGATAAACTTTAAGCCTGAGCCATTTTGCAGCCATATTAAAAACAATATAAAATGTATAGTAGGCAGGCATAGGTATCCATGATACAGCTATGTGTACCACAATGACAATTAATAATTATTATATCACATTCAAACAGATTTAACCTTCATATACCTAGTAGTAAATAAGTATGTAGTTATTGCATGCCCTTGAGTGAATATATTTGAAGAACTAATCAATTATTTACATAATACTTTGCAACACAAAAAGTTTGCAAATAGTTTCACCAACTCTGACAGGTGTGTGGGAAGTGTGAGACCAAGGTACATAGCAAGAGTTTAGAGTATTCTAGCATAAACACAACGTGTTTTTTTAAAGTTCCTTTGCTTATATATACGTCCTTCGTAACAATTATAAGGTAAAAAAAAAGTATTGTCTACTGGCAGGTAGTTTACTGGATATGTATTCACCTTGCAAAGGGTGTCTGTTCTACGTGGTAGACGGCAGTGATGGGTTCCTTTCGCATGATGCTGCGGAGCCGCTCCTCTGGCAGCTCCAGCAGTCCATCATTTGCTGTCTTGAAGTCATCCTTACTCAAACCACTTATAACACTCATTTTTAAAACGTGTAGACGACTATCGACCGAGTCGAAAAGACGGTTATAAACTTCAAAGTCACTAAACGATTCACAATAGTCCTTAAAATCAACGTATACACTTATTTATGTAAAAAATGGCATCAATTAGACCACATGAAACATTTTAATGCCTCCGGTTTCTCAAAAGGTAACTGAATGCTCTCCCTTGTCATTGCGAGAAGCGGTTACGGATTCATTTAAAACGCTCCACTTTGAATCAACACGATTGATAAACAAACTTAAGTATCACTTCATTATAATTCGCAATGAAAAGTAATATTTTGTTTATTTACACACGCGTTTCGAAAAAACTCAAAATTGACAAGCGCGCGGACATCTGCGCATCGACGAGTCGACCGCACTTCGTCGTACACGTTTCTGCCGTTCCGTTGAGTCTCGAACCGAGCCTGCCCATACCATTCAAATTCCGATTCCGGCGAATGTCGTTGTTCCAACGAACTAAGTTCGAAAGTTGCAAAGCAAGGTCAATGCATAAATAACTTAGAAGTTTTTATATGAACTCATAGATGTCGCTTTCATAAGTTAGTGCATTATTTTAATATTTTTATTTTTCATGCACGCTTTAATGTCCATAGAGTTTATAGTATTTGATTTTATAATAATAATAATAACAAAACCAAAGACTCAATTGTATTTTTATTAAAAAAAAACATTCTAGCAAGTGTAAGAAAACATCGTAGTGACATCTTTTGGACACGATTAGACTATACACTGAAGTTGTGACAAATAACAACTAGATGTCGTTATTAGTCACGAAATCATGGCGACATCTAGTATCCCAAAAGAAACTAACTTTTTTACTAGGTTCAATAATCTAATCAGTTTCTTATAACTCCCGCAAAAGAGGTATTATAGGTCCTGGCTATAATTTTTTCTGATGAATTTATTATTTACTTTTATTAAGTAATTCCTTTCGTAATGAATAAAATAAACACTGCTCGTTTTCTATTATTGTTTATTTTTCTGCCAAGTGAATTGCATTGATTTGGCGAAAATTTCGGCGCCAGGCGTGGTAATCTTCTGGAAGAAAGACTCCTTCTCCAAAAGGGCCAACCATTCAGCGCTGCGGGGGAACCTAGAATTATATAATATGACTAGTGTGAAAAACATGATCAGAGTATGACATGTTGCCAGTGCGGCACTAGGCAAAATGTGAACGTCGGTGTCATCAACTTTGCGAGGCAACACAACAGTTCGCGCCACTTAAGTTTGCGTGTCTGATGTTCGCACGTAAGCTGCGCACAACTCAAATTTAGGTTATAGTAATTTTTATAGGCATTTCTAGCGTTTTCTAGTATTTTAGCGAGGGCCCAACTCGCTTGCAGAAAAAGGATAAAAAAAAATGAGGTCTAGTGACATAGTCCAGATAGGTGGTTCGATTCCGGCCCCGGTTTGACATACGGAAGTCTCGGGTTCGATTCCTGGGTCTGGACTTCAAATTTTTCTATCTTTCAAAAATGCAATTATCAAATTTAGGTATAGGAGGGGATAAAGGAGACGGGCGGCAAACGACATCCTTGCGCGGGGCTACATTCGAATACAACTTCACAAACTCAAACTTAGATGGCGCTAACTGTACTATTTTACATGATCGTCTGTACCGTACAAATATCAACAATTTTATTAACAGATAGGTACTTTCAACTAAACTTATTTTCAATAAGTGAGATATAACTAACCGAAATGATTCACTAATATTATTATATTTTTATTGTCAATTTATATTTTTATTTGTAGGTTACTAATCAAAGCTATAGAATAACTTTATTTGTCACTTGACGTTTTGTTTATGTCCATTCCTAGCTAGGTTTAGAAACAGTTCAGTAGTGGAAGCCAAAGTTGTAAGCGGTGGTAGGATAATGGATAAGGCATCGGTCTCGCAATCGTGAGGTCGCGGGTTCGAATTCTACCCATTATACTACCGACGTGAACCCACTCCTAACACAAGCCATTGAGCTTAGCTGGAGGGGTTAACAGGATTGCTGGTAATGTGTAACTACAATCCCACATTGCTATTATCGAGTGCATAGAGGATAAGCTAAATTTAAGTTTTTTAAATTATACATATAGGTATGTATATATATATTTTATTTTAAATATTTACTATGTCAGATGATGTTGATGATCGTTTTGTGTCCTGGTGCTCTTCTTGTTCAGGTGATGAGAGCTCGCCAGTGCTATTAGTGAAGATGATTCAGTTCTCATCCGTGACCATTTATCTTGTCTTTTAATGTTGTCCCAAATATTTTAACGCTGTTCACATTAATGGTCAAAGCATTCACGCTCAATAATCGGATTTATTGTCGTCTTTTGACTCCGAGCTTGTCCACGCTGTCCTTGTCTCTGATTTTTTTCTTAAAGCTGTTCTACCTTCAACTTAGTATTCTCTGCTGGGATATAAAATGGTGCGTTATGACAAAACAGGCAAGGGGAGTGGAGGGGTTGCCATCTACCTACGAGATGACATGCCCTATAAATATGTTGATCAGTCTCCGAGTGAATACTCACAGTCAGCCGAACATCTGTTTATTGAGGTCGACTTTTAAACATTCAAAAGTATTGCTAGGTGTGTTCTATAGCCCTAACACGAATATGTATCCTTGCTTTATGATCAGTTTATCATCCTCGAAGACTATAATACATTCATGTATTCTTTATTATCATGTACTCTTTCACTTTAAGATCGTATTCTTATTTCTAACTACTGGGGAGTAAGGGTGCTTCGCAGCTTTAACAGCTTGAATCTGAAAAGTGTTGATGTAAATAACATTGACTGGACCTATTTACGACAGGCATGCACCAAAGTTACACACTCACCTGCTCTATGGTTGTCTGACAACATTAAGGCATTTATGGCAAAAAGGGACAAAGCCAAACGCAAATATAAAAAGTTCCCAACGGAAGATAATTGTCTGCTTTATAAAAACTGCATAACCGGTGTGGTCGTATGTGTAGAGATACAAAGAGACGCCACATTCATGACTCCATTTAAAATCTCAATACCTTATTAATTATCTCGATACCTTGAAATCCGTCAAATCTCACTCATCAGTGGGAGCTATAGTAGACCTTAATGCACTTAATTTTCATTTTTCTAGCTCTCGTACTACCATTTTAAATAATATATTATGCACTCCTTTATTATATTATTGCCGACAAGTACTTCTTTTTCTTTTCATACAGTCTCAAAAGGGGAAATTCAGAAATCTAACCAATCCATATCAACTAAAGCAGTATGCGAGGATGGCCTTCAACTGTAAATGCTTCTTACCATTTTAGAATATATCACACCAATTATTTCTCACATTATAAACTTTTCTCTTTATTTAGGCATCTTCCTCGACCTGTCAAAGGCATTTGACACTGTCTCAGTTCCCCTTCTCCTACAATAATTGGAATCGCTGGAAATTCGGGGTGTTGCCCGAAACATTTTTACTAGATACCTTAGTAATCGTCCTCAATGTGTGGCCATTAATAATGTCATTAGCTCTGAAAAGTTTCTATATTGAAGGCCCTGTCGAATGATGTGCCACACGTAGATGGTTGCTGATTTTTTTTTTCGGCTTCTGCTTCTGCTTATCGAGTGCCCCCTCTACAAATTAGGGGGGACACTCGATATTAGAATTACCTATATTGTGTTTTTAAAAGTAACTAAATGGAATGTACTAAATAGTATGTAGATTTCTCTGTGACAATATTATTTCTTAGGTGTACCTATAATCCAACATCCTGGGGTGGGCCCGGCCCACCCGCCCCCCCCCCCCCCCCTTATATACGCCCATGGTGCCGCCACTATATATTGTAAACAAATAAGGAAAGTCAAATTCTCTTTGATCAAACCCCATACAGGCAGTATTATTTAAGGAAACGCCTGCCCATTGAAGTGTTGCAATGTAAAGTAGTTTGCCAATAATTGCGGATTCGTTCCTCGCACTACGTAACAAATACTATTGTCTTGTCCATAACTCCTTATAGGTTTTACCCGACAGCAAGGAAGGGATATGTTTTTCGCGTGTATCTTGTATGTTTGTTAGGTATACCTATTCTTTATTACATCATATCTTACAAACTACAAGATGTATTAAAACAATTAAGACGTTGTTAAATTTGTATTGACCGCCCAAGTGTTCTTTTATGTGACGTTTGGAAAAGACAAACATGGCGGCTGTGAGATGTCAAAAAAGTTATTTTCGAATGCGGCAATATATGTTTCAAATGAAAGGGCTCATCGTTAGCTTTTTAAAAAGGTATAACATGAAAGGTATAACTTTCAAAAATGCAATTATTGTATTTGTAAAATCATAACACTTTACAAATACAATAATTGCATTTTTGAAAGATAGAAACATTTGAAGTCCAGACCCAGCAATCGAACCCAAGACTTTTCCGTATGCCAAACCACGGCCGGAATCGAATCACCTATCTGGGCTATGTTACAAGATCTCAAATAATTAACCTTTAAATAGTTAACGCGATTAAGTCCTAATATTTATAAAAATCCAAAAAGATTAAAAACAATAACAGGTTTTGTACCTACTACGGACTCCAGCTCTCACAAGGTTCGTAATTTTATAAGTATACTAGCTGTGCCCGCGACTTCGTTCGCGTGAAAGTCGGGTTTAAATTAAGGTAGTTTATGTTACGAAATAACTTCTGTGTAAATATGTTGGAAACAGTCCTGTCGGGCGACCCGCAATATGATTCAGCAGCGGAGAATCGTCTTAAACTCATATACCTATATTAATAGCTTCAACATCCAAAAGCTTTGGGAAAATAAATACCTAAGTACCAAATACAGACTCTATGTATTCGTTAATTGTGTTTTTGTTATTAATTTGTGTTTGTTTTCTTTTGGTCTATTGTTATTTTTATTATTTTACTGTTTTATTTATTGTTTTTTTTCTTCTGCATGACTTTTCCTGTTAAATTATAATAATGTCTATACATGTGTCATCTGTGTACTAAATAAAAATTGTTCTGTACTATTCTTTTAGATAGTTAATTTGGTGTGCGGCTTAAGAAGTGGGTTTTCTGTTGTTTTTGTTTCATTCTTTCAACGTTATACCTACTTATTACCTAATAAAAATTATTAGGTAATAAGTAGGCATTACGTAGAATAGAATTTGTACGAAAATTTTGTTACTTCCCATGTGATCGTAAACTTGTAAAGCCTAAGTACTTAAATGTGATCATTTTCCTTATAATTTGAGTATTTATATCAACTACCCAACATGAACCATTTAGCTGGCAGGGGGACACTTGACTCTAAAAATGTTCACTATAAAGCCTAATATTACACAAAGAAATCCTTAAATCTAAAAATAGTCTTCACAAAACCTTAACGCTTTTTAAAAGACCTATCTTATGATACCCCACACGATGGGGTAGGTGAGAAAAAAAAATCATCCCCACTTTACATATAAGAGAGGTGGTACCCTTAAAAAATAATGATTTTCTTTCATTTTTAGCGGCTTAAGTAATTTATTCATGCAAGGTTGCAACCTTCTAGCACTAATAGTCTCTGAGCAAAGCTGCGGACGGACGGACATAAGGGAGCTATAAGGGTTCCGTTTTGCCATTTTGGCTATAATGGGGTGTATTTCATATAGTGTTACTACGCAATACTTAAAAAATGTTTTTTTCAGGATTTTCCTTTGTCTGCAAAGATTTACAACTGAAATGCATATAAAACTGCTGTAACACTTTAGTAAACAAACACAGAGCGTGTCATGTGTGTCATGCCCGCGAAAATGTCAGTTATCTCCAAAGGCACATACTAATCTATGGGTAGCCTTCAAATAAGTTACCATTAGCGACGACAGTCTTTAAAAAAAATAATTTACACTCTGTGGAGTGTTTTTATATGTTGTCTTACATTACAATGATGCAAATAAGAAAAAAAAGACATGCACCCCCAGGCTCATGAATTTTCAAGCCTTCACCATACATTTGGTCCGCGTTGACAGCCCTCCTCCCGTCGCCCGAACTACTCACACTTGGCCGATGTTGAATCATTCATTATCGTTGAATTGATGAACACGTAATCTCCAACTATAACCTCAAAACATGATCCTCGATGCACCTGTGTGATGCGTGGTCAAACAAACGGACAGACGGACAAACATTTCTAAAAATGATAGCAATTTTAATTTTAAAACTTCTTTTACTAAGTATAGAACATTATTGAATACAACGCCATCTACTTTCAAAACCAGTGAAGTTTCTTCTTAAGGAATTATTTGATCACGGTGAACAATTTGATTTCATAGATGGCGCTGTATGTTTTTTTTTACGTGTGTAATGTCTTTTTTTAGCAATGAACACATCAATTCTGGAAAATGTCGAATACTTTTTTATTTTAATGTAATATTGTTTTTCATTTCTACTACGATTAATTCATTACTCTCAGCAGTGCATGCAATACCTATAAATATCTTACCTAGGTGTATATTTAACTTGATTTTTAATATAAAAAATAATAACCAAAGTAAATAAGTTACCTACGGTCGAAAAAATAACTAAAACATTGAGAAAAATATTAAAAAGGATAAAGATTATTTTAAAAAATACAAAAAGAACATAATCAGATATCAGATTCGAGCCTGGGACTTCGTCGTCATAGTCCGCTAGCATAGCTTCGAGGCTATACGGTTCGCTACATACCACGTCAAAATAACTGTTCTTATGAAACTTAAAAATGTTGTGTTTAGCTCCTTATAGTTTTAGCGTGAAGTTATGTATGCCATGGATTAGAATTATAGATAATGTCTAATTGTGGAAAATTTTGTGATAAACCATTATGGTGCGACAAAAAATACGTTGCTACTCGTTCCCCATAGACGTTAGCGTAATGATTTATAGTGTAAATAATGTCCTATAGTATTTACTATAAAACTGCAAATTTTCATAAAGATCCGTCAAGTAGCTACTGTTTTATAACGAAAAATAGCTACAGACATTATCCCTTACAGCTTAGCTCCTATGGGAAAAAGCGTGATAATTTATAGCCTAAATGTTAATCTGGATCTATTAGATTGCACGTGCAAAATTTCAACCGAATCTGTCCGGTAGTTCTTGCGTGATGCGTGTTCAAACAAACAGACAGACAGACAGACAGACAGACAGACAGACATTTCTAAAAATGCAGCAAAGTGTTTAAATACTCTTTTCGAACATTTCCTCATTTTTTTTTTCACTAAGTTCGGCCATGTACAGACACGTGAAATTTACAATTTTATTATATGTATAGATAGCTATACATGTAACTGTACAAATGTAACCTTTTTGAGAGAAATAAACAAAATATTATTATTATTATTAATACCTACTATGCGTTTCAAATGAAAAGATAATCGCGATCGCGTCAACTTCACTCTGTACTTGTCAAAATTGTACAGTGAAATTAGTCTCGAGAAATTTTTGCATATTTAGTGGTGTGTATGTTACTTAGATATTAGAGCGCGTTTCCACTATATCGTTCTGGCCCTTACAAAAATGTTTCAATATCCTAACATTACTATTTAATTTAATACTTATCCCTAGCAACACTCTGATTTTTGTTTTCAATAAAAACAAGTTTTTATTTTAAAGAAAAAGGTTTTGACTTTATTAAAAAAAATATGTCATTCAATTTCACGTCCTTGAGCAAACGACAAGGCGACTACCGTGAAACAATAAAATATCGTGTCGTTCTTTAGATGATAGTAGTTTAGCTATAGGTAAAAAGTTTTGACCATAATAATTACGAAACAAAACAAATAAATAAATCGTCACTTGATAGTGGAAAGTGGAAACACGCACAAAACCAGAATAAACCAGTTTACTCTGTCCGCAGGTGTCTGACGTCAGTCGCTTGATACCGTTAGAACATAAAGCACGCATTTCATTAAAAAATTATAATTATTAGATACGTAGTAGTTTCATTGTGAAATTTTGTATTTGTTGATTGTTGTTATTGTTTGTTATTATTGTTAAAATATTTGTTGAAGTGTTTAATTTCAAGTGTGTAAGTGTTGTAACTTTATATTGATAATTCAAAATGGCTCCAGTGTTAAAACATGGTCGAGGCAAGCCTTTGACTTCTCAAACTAAGGAAGTTTTGTACTGTTTGTACAAATATTTCGAAAATGAGTGTAATAACAACCCGAGCAGTATTATGACCCCCACTCAATTAGTTGCTAAATCAACAGGAATTTCAATAGCATCCGTCAGAAAGGTAGTATCAGAAAGCAAATGTCGTCCTTCAGATCAGGAAGTAACATTTAAATCTCCTAAAAAGAAACCGAATCGTAAACCTACAATAGTAATCGATAACTTTGATCAGCAAGTTATCAGAAGAACAATTCATGACTTCCACATCACAAATAAAGAAGTTCCCACTTTAAAAACTTTGCACTCAAAATTGAAAGAAGATATCGATTATAAAGGTTGTGTCAGCACGTTACGAAAACACGTCATGTCATTAGGTTTTAATTGGAAGCAAACAGAAGATAACCGGAAACTTCTTATGGAAAAACACGAAATTAGATACTTGCGAATTAATTATTTGATGAAAATTGCTGAATATCGTGAACAACGCCGACCAATTGTTTACACCGACGAAACATATATACATACATCACATACCCTCTCGAAATCTTGGTCAGATGGAAGCACTTCAGGTTTGAAGCAACATATATCGAAAGGCAACCGCTTAATCATTGTTCATGCCGGTGGTATCGATGGCTTTATACCAAATGCATTGCTTATGTTTAAAGCCGACCAAAAAAGTGGAGATTACCACAACAATATGAACTATGACAACTATTCAAGGTGGATTCAAACTCAATTAATACCCAACTTACAACCAAATAGTGTTGTTGTTGTTGACAACGCACCATATCATAACTCAATACAAAATCCTGCACCGAATAGTAATTCTAGAAAACAGCAAATGATAGACTGGCTGACATTTCGAAACATTGAGCATTCATCCACGTTGCTTAAGCCTCAATTATATGAACTGATTCTGCAAAACAAGGCGAGATTTATAGAGTACAAGATAGACGAAATATTACGACAGCACGGTCATACTGTGCTGCGTTTACCACCATACCATCCGGAGTTTAATCCTATAGAAAATATATGGGGGATAGTGAAAACATATGTCGCAAAAAAGAATGTCGCAATGAATATGAAGGTTATAATGTCATTAGCTGAAGAAAAAATGAACGCCATAACTGTAGAGGAATGGAGAAAAGTTTGTTTGCATGCTATTGAGGAGGAAAGCAAATATCAGGGTAGAGACGCAGCTTTAGACACAATATCAGAACGAATCATAATTAATTTAAATAATTCATCTGATGAAAGCGAGGATGGGGATGATTGTGATATGCCTGGGGTTGATGAATTATTAGAATAAAACATTTATGGCCGGAGAACACCTAATTCATACACGTCTTCACTGAAGTGAAAACCGGCATTCAATGCTTGTAATGTTTGGAACTGGCTTGTCTGCCTCATACAGTTCCATAGATTACAATGCGGTGGATACACATTTTCACGACCGTATTAGTACGTAGTGCGTATGCGTAGACGTGCACGCATTTGGTGTGCTCCAGCCACAAACGTATATTACCTTTAAAACAATAAAAACTAAAAATAAAATGTTGTTTTTTTATTTGCTGACCATACACTACTACAAACGCAAAAATTTCTTCAAGCTAATTTACCTGTACCGCTCTAGCAACAAAAACTCCCAAGTCTGGTAAAGTACCTACGTATGAATGTGTTAATGGAACGGACGTAATATTTATTTTCTTTGAACTATGTACCTAACATTTTTCTTTATTAAAATATTATTAGATTTATTAGTATTCGTTAGTATTTAATAAACACCAAACATAAATAAGTAGGTAAATAGGCAAAATATAAGAATATTCTACACTTTGATGGTATCTACCTTATATTTTTTTAACTAAAACATATCTATAATAATAAATAGTAAAATACAGTGCTTATTTATAGTTCATTAGAGTAGGTAGGTACTTCTGTGTAATACTAATGACACTTTTTTACGAATCATTATCTGACCTTACGTCATATAATGAAGTTGCAGTCGTAATGCGAATCAAAATATCATCATGACAGTTATCAACTCATTTGAAACGCATAGTACCTACCTACTGGAATCAAAATTGGTAAGTCTTTACTATGTGGATATAAAAAATTACGTACTTATCAACATCAAGTTTCAATATCCCTTGCATAGCAGCGGCAGTGGCACCGACAGACAAGTCAGCAATAGTCAGGTGGTCGCATGCGATGTAATTGTTCTTAGAGAGGTACGCTTCGACGAAACCATACGCCTCTTCGATATCCGCTAAGTGCTTTTCTGAAGGACCCGTTAAGCCTTCCAGTAGTGTTGGCAGCTAGAAAAAATACTTACACTTTACTTTTGTCTATATAATTTTTCCATCGATTTTCCATTTGTTTTTAAAGATAAGAAAACTTATTCAATTTAGTTTTTTGTATCTGAAAATTTTACCCTTTGTTATTTAGCTCATTTGTTGAAAAAGTTGTACTTTCCTTCAGGATCCAATAAGTCATTACTTCCCAGAATTAATTGTCAAAACTTTAAGGATGTAATGTTAGTTTTATCAAAATAGGTACATACGTACCGCCAAAGGCCTAAGGCCTTTTATCATTTTTCGGTACCTACAGCTATAGGTTGTCTATGTGTGCAGTAGTTAGTAAACTAATGCCCGCATAGACAACCTATAATTGCAATGTCATACTATTATTAGAAGTCGTAAAAGTAGGAAAGCATGATTTATTCCGCCGCTTTCATCTGTTGACGCCCTGATGCGACACTGACATATAAAAACTAGGTCAATTGTCTTAA
The DNA here is from genome assembly GCA_945859575.2 of Herminia tarsipennalis. Taxonomy (NCBI): domain Eukaryota; kingdom Metazoa; phylum Arthropoda; class Insecta; order Lepidoptera; family Erebidae; genus Herminia; species Herminia tarsipennalis. The sequence goes on from OX243840.2 coordinate 19,208,144, forward strand.
TCATAAGGGACTGCTTTACTTAAAACACCGTTTTACTTAAAACATTACTGAATTCAGTAAAGCAATTCACTGCCAATTCAGCAAGCTGAAGTGGCAGTGGGCTGGCCATATTTGCCGAAGAACCGACAACCGTTGGGGTAAACGAGTTCTTGAGTGGAGACCACGGCACGGCAAACGTAGTGTAGGACGCCCTCAGGCCAGGTGGAGTGATGATTTACGCAAAACGGCTGGCAGGAGCTGGATGCGAGAAGCCGAAGATAGATTAAATTGGCGTGCAATTGGAGAGGCCTATGTCCAGCAGTGGACTGCGATAGGCTAATGATGATGATGATGATGATGAATTCAGTGGGTAACTTACAGCAACAACTTTCAATCTGATAAAAAATATTCCTGTATCGAAGAACATGATTTGGTTGACAGCGGCACGCGTGCGCAGGTCGCTTGGATACAGCTTCTCGCTCTGGTCACCGCCATACTTTGACAGGAGATAGATCATTATCGCGTGGCTATCTGACAGCAGGAAGTCACCGTCTTCCAAGACTGGGATGGTGCCTAAGGGGTTTTTCTGGAAGATAATTATACAAGGTTATTTTCGTACAGCGCAAAGCTCAGATACCCTAATTAGTACCTAGTTTTTCAGATGCGGTCTATTCTAGACGCCAGTCAGCAATCTAATGTATACTAATATTATAAAACTGAAGACTTTGTTTGTTTGAACGCGGTAATCTCAGGAGCTACTGGTCCGAATTGAAAAAAATATATTTTTCTTTTGGGTAGCCCATTTATCGAGGAAGGCTATATAACATCACGCTACGACCAATAGGAGCGGAACAGCAATGAAAAATGTGATGAAAAACGGGGAAAATTGACGCAAACGAAGTTGCGCGGGTCAGCTAGTATGCAATAAAGGACTTGTATACACGGATCGTTCGTATCGAACGTATAATTTTAAGACTTGCAGATCAGAAAACAAATTTGCAGCGCGTAAACTGTACCTATCATATTTAATAAATTTCCAATTAAAAAACAAGTGGAGAAAAGATGACCATGAAGAGAAAATATGAATATACCTTCACATACGCCGGCGATTTGTGCTCCAAACTCCTCCAGTCAGATTCGTACAGATCAAGTGGTAATTCAATGATGTCGGCGAGCATACGCACCGCGCAGGCAGGGGGGCTTCCGTCCAGTTTGTATAGCTTAGGAGCCATTTTTTACTGAAATATATTGAAGAAGAGACAACACTAACGGATCTAGGATTTTGTGGGAAGGTGTTTAAAGGTCGACTACGTAGAGAGTATGTTTTTTAAGAAAAAGCACCACACCCTCGTTGGATCCACTAGAACTATCGAGCTAACGTAACGAGAAATGTCTTATGAAATGGTGAAAATTAATAATATAAACTGACGTGTTGCTCGATTACGCTTTAGATAGGTACTGCGAGCGATTTTATCAGTAAGTAGTTATCGACAATTTGTCAAAGTAATCAAATAATTGATTACTTCAATTTATTTACATTAGATTTCGTGTGCAAGGGTCTTTTTCACCCCCGACGTGACATAATAAAAAGTTTTTTTGCCGTCGTCGGGTATAAGTTTTTGATTTTTTAATTCTGCTTGTTTTATTAAAATAAGTAGATACGAATAGAAAATTATTGTTTATTTCTAAGTTTATTTTTCTCCCAGGCTTTGTTGGTCATTTTAACGAAGAAGGCGGCGCCGGGCGTGTTAATAGTCTTGAACACGTGCTCCTCTTGTAATCGAGCTAGCCACTCTGCACATCGGGGATACCTAAAATTAAAAACAAATACATTAAGTATCTACTTACTTGTACATGGGAATAAGATTATTTTAATATTTAATATTGTCATGGTCATTTTCACCAACAATATATATTGAAAAAAGAAACGAATTATGGTTTATGTTTTAAGAAGGGAATGGGCTGAGAGCATTGCTTCCTTTGTTGACAAGGGATGCGGGGAGTTGAAGAGAACTAAAATTATGCTTACGTTATACTTGAATGAACCCCTAAGCCTAAATCAATCCTAGGTAAGGTATAGGTACTGTAAATAATGTGTACGTACTTGTCTGGGTCCATTTTAAGCAGGACCTGTATAGCAGTAGCAGTCGATCCGTTAGAGAGGTCAGCTAATGTTAGATGATTAGCGGCAACGTAGCGTTTGTTTTGGAGATAAGCCTCTAGGACCGAATAGGAAGCTTCTATATGTTTGATGTGAGCTGGTGATGGACCAACCATTGTTTTATTTGAGAAGAGTGCTGTCGCCTGAAATCAAAGTGAGACTCATGAAGATCTGATTCAACCTTTTCCTCCGATTACTTAAAATACTAGTATAGTATTATACTAGCTTTCGCCCGCGTGGATGTCGGTTATCGCGATAAAAAATGTAGTAATATCCTATGACCTTCCCCGGGACTCAAACTATCTTCATACCAAATTTCATCTAGATCGGTTTAGCTGTTTGAGCGTGAAAGCGTAACAGTCAGACAGACAGACAGAGTTACTTTTACATTTATGATATTAGTATGGATTATCTGTGCTTAAAGGTAGGTACGTAAATTTGGGTCGCGCTAAAAACTATTTCTCTCACCACGAAACTATGTACGTGCCAGTGACAGCACGGGAGTTGCGGTTGTCAGGTTTTCTGAAACCTGAGTACGTACTATGCGTTTCAAATGAGTTGATAACTGTCATGATGACATTTTGTTTCGCATTATGACTGCAACTTCATTGTATGACAGCAATAAAATGATTCGTAAAAAGGTGTCATTAGTATTACACAGAAGTACCTACCTACTCTAATGAATTATATACTGGGTGGCGCAAAAGTACTGGCACTAAAGAAAATACTTTTTTTTTTTTTATATGACATTTTCTGTCATTCTGTTGTTGAAAATTGTGTAGTGAACAAATGTAAAATACACTGAAAATAAACATGGACCGTTTTACTCCCCAAGAACGTGGAATAATTGTGTCAATGTTCTTACGGAATAATTCATCAGTGATAAGAACACAACGTGAATTTCGTCGACGATTTCCCCACCGTCCGGCACCGATTGGTCGCACAATTCGACGCTTTGCCACACGCCTTGAAGCAACTGGCTCAACATTGGATAGACCTAAGTCTGGGAGACCAAGAACAGGCCGTTCAGCTGAAAATATCGATGCTGTGCGCGAAGATGTGGAAGAGTGTCCAGAAACATCAACGAGGCGACGTGCCACGCAATTGGGCATTTCCAGACGGACCCTGCAGCGTATTTTGGTGAAAGACTTAAAGATGTTCCCGTATAAAACTCAAATGACTCATCAGCTGCTGCCTGCTGACCACCGAGCTCGTCTAGATTACTGCCAGCGCGTCATAAACCTCAACCTTGAAGAGGATGATTTTCCTTCAAAATTGGTTATGAGTGACGAAGCGCATTTCCATCTCTCAGGGCATGTCAATAAGCAGAATACTCGGTTCTGGGGCACTGATAAAATCCGCGCATTATTCAAGAAACACCTCTACACCCACTAAAAGTTACTGTATGGTGTGGCATCTGTGTTGACAGAGTGATCGGACCCTATTTTTTCGAAGACGCTGGAGGCAATGCGATAACTGTCACTGGAGAACGCTACAGAACCATGTTACGTGAGTTTTTGATACCCAGTTTGGACGAATTGGGGCTGGAGCACATCTGGTTTCAACAAGACGGCGCTACGGCACACACAGCGCGCGACACTATGGACTTAGTGAGGGACGCTTTTCCAGGCCGAGTTATCTCTCGTTTTGGCGATTTGCCTTGGCCTGCAAGATCACCCGATCTGACCAGTCCAGACTTCTTTCTTTGGGGTTTTTTGAAATCTCGGGTGTATGTGAACAAGCCACAGACTCTCGCAGCTCTAAAAGAAAACATTCGTCAAGAAATAACGAACATATCGCAGGAAGTGTTACGGCAAGTTATGCAAAATGTCATAAATAGGGCTCAAATGTGTATCAACTCTGCAGGTCACCATTTAAAAGACATCATCTTTAAATCCTAATGGTACGAAATTTAATGGCACAAATATACATTTAAAAAAATCTAAATCTAGTTTTCTAATTTAGAAAAAATGTTATAGCTGAACCAAATAGGGTCTTTACTTTTGCGCCACCCAGTATATGCACTATATTTTACTATTTACTACGTTTTAGTTAAAAAACATATTACATCTCACTGAAAAGCCACCAAAGTGTATAATATTCTTATATTTTGCCTGTTTACCTACTTATTTCTGTTTGGAGTTTATTAAATATTAAAGAATACTTATAATATTATAATAAATAAAAATGTTAGGTAGATAGTTCAAAGACAATAAATATTACGTCCGTTCCATTACCATACACATATGTACTTTACCCGACTTGAGAGTTTTTGTTGCTAGCGGTACAATTTTGACAAGTACAGAGTGAAGTTGTCGCGATCACGATTATCTTCTCATTTGAAACGCATAGTAGGTATTGCACGATAGCTACTGAGTTTAGTAGAAGTCCAAAAGATTGGTATTAATATATTTTGAGAAAGAGAACTGAGACTTAAACTACTAAAGCTTAACCATAAAATTTGGATAGTGGGTTGCTCTTATGACGTGGCCCCCTATGATATTTGTTTGACGTGTCACCCCTAAATAGTTGAAAAGTACTTCAACACAAAACTACTAACTATTAAAAAACTTACAGTGATATCCCCCAGGGCTGCGAAGAAAACCCCGACATTGAAGAACATGGCCTGGTCTACGAGGGCGCGTGTGCGCAAGTCGCTGGGGTACAGCTCTTCACGTTTGTCACCACCACCGTACTTCTCTAGTAGGTACTTCATTATTGCGTTGCTGAGGGTGAATAGCGGGAAAATAGCTATACATTTTTGGGACCTTTTTTCGTAAAAAAGTAAACATTAGAGTAAATAAATAAAACGACTGTAATCCTAGTTTGACAATCTATACTTATATTAAAAAGCTGAAGGGTTTGTTTGCTTGTAAGAACGGGATGATCTCAGGAAGTACTGGTTCTAGTGCTGTTAGAAGTACAAAGGCTGTTAAAGCCAGAATTCGTCGAATCCCATTAGGAAGCAAAAAATATTTTCGCGAAAAATGTAGATTCCCGTTAGGACTCAGTCGGGTATTATAAAACAAGACCTGAAGCTCGGTGCTTATCGTCGATACACAGGACAGGCCCTAAATCAATCTTTACAATTAAAGAGAGTGGATCGATCAAAACTCTTTCTGTTGCGATACGCAGGTGAAGGTCACAGAAATATCCACTTTACCGATGAAAAAAAAACCACGATTGAAGAGCACTACAATAAGCAAAAGGTGTACCGCTCACAGTTCTAAAGAAGCTGCTCAAGTAGAAAGGTACAGCGTGATCATCATCCTGCGTCAGTCTAGGTCTACATTTTTGTGAAAAAGGAGTGTAAACTTCAGCCAAAGTGTATCAAGAGACAGTCTTGGATCGTGTTGTGAAACCTTAAAACACACACACAAACACACACTGCAATACACTTTTTAAAAATGTACCGTGGACTTTCCAGCAGGACTCTGCACCTAGTCATAAGGCACGAACTACCCAAGCCTGGCTTGAAACCAACGTTTCGGACTTTATAAGAGCTGAAGACTGGCCCTCATCTAGCCCAGACCTCAACCCTTTAGACTACAAATTATGGTCAGTTTTAGAGGACATGGCTTGCTCTAAACAACACGGCGAATTGAGTCTTAAAAATCTCTGGAGCAAGCAGTAGCGCGATTTCCCATGAAAACATTGTTTTGATTAGAATAGAATATTGTCCATTTTGAATAGAATATTGTTTTTATTTTTTGCCGAGACTTTAATAATATAGGTAAGTTTTAGTAACATTACATTACTTCATTAAAAATAAACGCATTTTCATTTGTAACAGAACTTAGGGCGGGACTAGGTAGATAAGTATTAAAGAAGTTCTTAGTTAGGGGGGCTAGTTAGTTACTTACCTTTCAGCCAAGACAAAATCACCGTCCTCCAGCACCGGCACTGTACCCATGGGATTTAACTGAAATTACAACAACTCGGTGTTGGTGAACGTATTAAATAGTGAAGAGGGAACACAGGGGCCGTACCATGAATATTTCTAAATGAATATTTGCCAAGTGCATCGCAGTTCAACTTCATGTTTGAACCTGACAGGTTTGACATGCATGTCAGTTGCTGAACTGTTGACAATAGGTCGTTGGCGGGTTTTGTGACGTCATCACTGCCTGCTTATTAGCAGGATTATGATACGAAATTAGCAGTTTATGTTTTGGTCTACAATGACCGGCTATAAGAGTTCCTGGTACGGCTCCATTAGTCTAACGTAAAAAAACCACAAAGGTAAAACGTCCAGTACCTACCACTCGATACCTGGGGGAGGTAGGAGGGAGAGCGTATTGGGTTTCAATGATTCTCCCCGCCCCCACCGAAATTGAAAACTTAAAACCTTAATGTGTGAGTCCGGTTGCGCTGCAAGCCGAGCGAGACGGTTAGATGGTGTTATTGTAAGAGTCATGTGTACCTCTCCACTATTGAATTTATGAATCGTCAAAACAAATAAGTATAGTAGATCTATAAGAAAACTATTAAATATAGACTCGTAACTCATACTACTTATTTAAAATTTTGTAAAACGTTTTGTAAACAGTTACATTTTGTAACCTACTTAGGTACATATGGGAATAAAGTATTTTGACTTTGGTTTGACGACCGAAAATTATGACAATGTTATTTTTGTTATGATAAAATGATACCGTCTGGTAAAAACGGTCCCGTCGTTTTTGAGGTTTTAAGAGACTAACGGACACAGTTACTGTTTTGTTAAAAACCTTGATAGGTTTTTGCGACACTAACAAAACAGTAACTGTGTCCGTTATTCACTTAAAACCTCAAGAACGACGGGACCGTTTTTAATAATTATTTTGTTTTGTTCGCCTTTTAAATGGGTGGTTTTAAAAAAAGAAAAATCCGGCCGGCCCCCACCGAGATGCAATGTACCTAGTTAATAATGGCTAAGGCATCGGACTCGCAATTGTGAGGTCGCGGGTTCAAATCCTACCTAATATACTACCGACCTGAACCCACTCCTTTGAGCTTAGCTGGAGTTAACAAGATTGATGAAGAAAAGGAAAAGTTTTGCTGATGATTGAAGATTGCTAGTAATGTGGAGCCCGATCTCGCATTTCTAGTAATCTTAAAAAAAAAGATACAAAAGTACCTTTAAGAACTCGGGTGTCCTGTGTTCCATTTTGAGGAGGTTAACTTCTCTGATCTCTGGCTTCAGCCCGATCATGTCACATAGCATCAGAGCGGCGCGCGCCGGCGGACTGCCGAACGCGCGGTGCAGTACCAAACGAGACATTATTACTTACACTGGAACTAAATGGGTGCTGAAACAGATTGAAGCGGTTAACGTACCTATGGGGCTAGCAATATCTGTACTAATATTAGAAAGCTGAAGAGTTTCTTTGTTTGTTTGAACGCGACCATCTAAGGAACTGGTTCGAATTGAAAATATATTTTTCTGTTGGGTAGCCCATTTATCGAGGAAGGCTATAGGCTATATAACATCACGCTACGACCAATAGTAGCGGAGCAGCAATGAAAAATGTTGCAAAAACGGGGAAAATGTACGCATACACCGTTGCGCGGAACAGTTGGTCTAAAATAAGTGCTTAGGTACCTACTACTCTGTAGTAAATTAAAACGATAAAAATAAATAAAATATACTATCTCAAGTGTTTTATTCTTTTAGTTAAAATCGTAACCTCGAATATAGATAAATAGTAACGTTATCACAGTGTAGGTACATACATGTTTACAGAGAGATAGCGCATAACTTGATCTGCGTTTAGGTGATAAAAAATTTACTGCAAGAATTTAGTGTGAAAACTAACATATTAGGTACAAATAAAATATTTCGTTTGGCCGATTTTTTCGCATTTATATTTACATTTTTTTTTTTCACATAGGTACCAAATAAAAACAATGTTGTACATCATGTGTACCTACATGCGAGTGCTTTTGTAGGGAGCCGGCCATCTGTACCTATCTAATTTGTGACGAAAGCCACTTTGGGGTGCAGACCGGGGCGTCAGCGAAGCCCCAAATATTATTTAAGTTCGAGAAAAAAAAAACGATATTTTTTTTTCTCTTCCCTTCGATATTAGGGATTATGGCTCGCAAATTTTGTGCATACGTCAGTTTCAAATTTTGTTCTTTGAATCACAAAGTCTCGTTACCGCTTTCAAGTTTATGTTATTTTTAAAGTTCTCTTCTTTAAATCACAAAGTCTCGTTCTTATCCAGTTATCACTATATTTCAAGTATATTATAGTATATTTTGCACTCGTAGAGAGAAATATTTGTTCTGTGATTTTACATGTTAAACGCGGAGCTGTAAAAATGGCGACAAGTTAGTTTGCCGCCATTTTTACAACTCCGCGTTTAACATGTAACTTCCTTATCGCGCGTTGTGAAAGGGGGCTAGACGGAAAAAATTCTCACGAAAAGGTGTAACGACACTTTTTGACACACACAAGCCGTGCGGCGTGCGCGTAAGATATAAACATCTAATTTGACGAAGAAGTCACCTGTCGATTTGATCTAGAGGCATAAATTCGGTACACAGTATTGGTGACAATTGTGTCGTTGTGGGTTCGAGCCTTCGGTATACAATCGTCTTTTTGTAAGTTATTTTTGTTTCGTCTTTCTATTGCGCATTGAACAGTGTGGTGTTGCGAAGGTTATAAAAAAAAAATAAGATAAGAACTTCGTTCCATCCGGGTGTCCCTTGACACCTCTCAAGTTTTTTTTGTTATACATGTGCCAGTATTCTGATACTAATCAAGAATCAAGCACACGAAATGTTGCAATTATTTTTTAACACCTGGATTTGTAGTCGTTTTGGAGCCGATACAGAAAAAAGGTTAACATTGGTTTTATACCGGTGCGGTGGGTGCGGTGGTGGTCCGCAACTTACACAACTCATGCGGCATCATGGCCGCACCATGACACCGCCATGGTGCGGCCATGATGCCGCATGAGTTGCGAGAGACGTAGTTAGTGCAAAATAATGTATTTTTGTTGTAGTCATCTCATCACCCATCTATGATAAGAGGTAATTCATCAACGAAGAAAGAGAAAGTGCGGGTTAATTAATAATACGACTGAATTATTGTTTATTTTTAAGTTTATTCATCTCCCATGCTTTGTTGGTCAATTTAGCGAAGAAGGCGGCGCCGGGCGCGTTAATAGTCTTGAACACGTGCTCTTCTTGTAACCGAGCTAGCCACTCTGTACATCGGGGATACCTAAAATTAAAGAAAAGAAAAAATATTTTACACATTTTTCGCCGGTTAAAAAGTAAGTAATTTTCTGGATATTTAATAAAAAAAACAACCATGCAGTGCATGAGCGTACCCAGTGGGGATTTGGGTTTAAGCGGCGGTAGCTTAATGGCTAAGGCATCGGTCTCGCAATCGTGTGGTCGCGGGTTCGAATCCTACCTATTACTCGACCGACGTGAACCCACTCCTAACACAAGCCTTTGAGCTTAGCTGGAGGGGTTACCAGGATTGCTAGTAATGTGGGTACACAATCCCACATTGTTAGTTATATTAAAAAAAAAAATTACCGCGAAATTCGAAGTAGGTACACAATTGTACTACCTACATCTTCCCCACCCGAAATCACGACCCCTCTTAAAATGATCCTAAGTGGGTAGGGCCATGGCGTAGTGTATGCTGGAAACGTGTCTAGGTATACTCATAGTTCTCTTAATTTGTGGGACGAGAAATTAAGACATTTTTATTGTACCAAAAGCTTGAGCCTAACTAGCCTATCTATCTCGTAGCTTGCCTTAGAGGGGCCCTGTATCAAAATTTGCTAGGGGCCTGACATCAAAGGCCCCTGACGGCTTAAGGACTAATGTGAGCCGTCCGCACAAAGCGATTGACTCTCCAGTGACTATCGCTGGCACAGTGGGAGGGTGGAGGGGGGGGGTCCAATTGTTAACGCACGTTTGAGGCCCCTATAGCCTGGGGCCTGTGCATACGATAAGTAATTTTCCATAATTTAACATGTTTTTTGAATTTAAAAGGATGAAATCTAATACTAAAAGTAATGATTTGACGTTAGGAACATATGACGTCATATGTTGTTATTCCATACGCATTTCTATAGAGCTTGTCGTTTTGTACATACATACATTTTATAAAAAGAGACTGATTTCACTTGACAGTCAACATCCCTTATCCATATCTTGATACAGCTAAATATGGCGGTAGCTACGACCCTGCTACCTAAGTAATGGCCTGTATACAGCAGATAGGTATACGTACTTGTCCGCGTCCAATTTAAGCATGGCCTGTATGGCAGTAGCAGTTGATCCGTTGGAGAGGTCAGCTAACGTCAGATGGTCGGCCGCTACGTAGCGATTGTTTTGGAGATAAGCCTCCAGGACCGAGTACGAAGATTCTATACGTTGGATGTGAGCTGGAGACGGACCTTCTAGGTTTTCATCAGAATAGAAGGCGGCCCTCTGAAAGAGAAACCATAATTTTTAACAGTTAAACCTACTAAGTATAGAGTAATCTGCAAAATGACTGGGTGGATTTTGTTTCGGGATTCTGCAAAATGACTAGGTCAATTGTCTAGGATTCTGCAAAGTGACTGCCTCTGTGGCGCGGTGGGAGTGTGTCCGACTGCTACGCAAGAGGTCGTGGGTTCGATCCCCACACGGGACACCACTTTGTGTGATCCACAAATTGTTGTTCCGGGTCTGGGTGTAATTTGTGTCCGTGACTTGTATGTTTGTAAAGTCCCCCGTGACACAGGGCTTGTACCCTATTGCGGGAGTCGTCTTTTAAAAAAAAAAAAAAAAAATAAAAAAAAAAAAAAAAAAAAAAAAGAATTGTTATGAAACTTTACATGCAACTTTATAAGGAGTAACTTGAAATATGGAACAGCTAGTAATTAATAGGAATACTTACCAAAGTATCTATAAGTGCTGGAAAGAAAACTCCAATATTGAAGTACATGGTCATATCTACAATCGCCCGCGTACGCAGCTCGCTGGGGTACAGCACTTCGCGCTTGTCTCCGCCATACTTCTCTAACAGGTACTTCATTATTGCGTGACTGAGGAGGAAAATAACGGTAGAATAGAGGTACTAGTATTATAAATAAATAAATATCTCAACAACAGACACACAAACAAGGCAGGGCGTGTACTATGGCAACCAGACAACTGATAAACATATAGATATTTGTAAATACATACACATTACAAAAAAAATGCACCCAGTCTCTAACACTCATCACACAAAGATTTATCCTGGGTGGAAATCGAACCCACAATCTTCGGATACAATCATCATCACAAACCAAATCCTCTCTCAAGAGGCCAATCAAAAAGTATTTAAGAAATACTGTGTCGATTTTGATGAAATTTGGTAAATGTAGTATTAGTGTAGCTAGAGCTATTTTCTAGAGGGGAGGGGGCATAGGATTTAGTAAAGGATCGTATAATCGCCCAAGATGTCAAGGATCTTGGGCAGGAGCTTACTATTAATACAGGTAATGAGAGGGCGTTAATGTTTTAGAATCGAAAAGATCATCCAGCTCTAGTAAGTAGCAAGTCCTACTAGAACTAAACTTAATTATATATTTAAATATATAAATATTTATTAAAATTAAATATTAAATATATATATTGGTTCACAATCTGATCTATGGTTACGGCAGACATCGATGTTTGTATGTCTGCCGTAACCATAGATCAGATTGTGATCCAAGTGTGGGCATGACTGAGTTCAGCTAGTTATTATTTTTTATATTTATTTACCTTTCAGCCAAGACAAAATCACCGTCCTCTATTACCGGCACTGTACCCATGGGATTTAACTGAAATGATAAAAGGTTAAGGTAAGGTATATTTGTAGGAAATAGGTACACTGTTAAAAGTAATGTTGTCACCGCCGCAGACCAAAGATCATCCAGTCATGGGCGTACCCAGAATATTTTTTCGGGGGTGAGGATTCGGTTCGGATCACTGTTTCTACTCTAGGACTCGTTTGCTCCAGCAGCCATCGGTCCTTTGGCAGATATGGCCAGCCCATTGCCACTTCAGCTTGCTTAGCCTGCAAGCTATGTCGGTAACTTAAGTTCTTTGTCGGATGACCTCATTGCCAATGTTATTCTTTAAAGAAACCCAAGCATCCATAGCCCGTTGCGCACCTTCAAATTTGTGGACTAGCCCAACCATAAGTGTCTACGTCTCGGCACCGTAGGTCATAACAGGTAGGACGCACTGGTTAATATAAATTCAGGAATTGCGGTAGAGACGACCAAAGTGAAGACTCGACGAAGTTTGCTAAACGCTGCCCGACTCAATTGGATCCTTCTGTCGACTTTTTTCTCGAAGTTTTTTCTACCAAGCTGGATTACTTGCCCAAGGTAGATAGATATATTTTTGGACAACTTCGAGTATCGACCCTTCGACATAAATTGGTCTCGGTACGACATGTTCATTTAACATGAAATGGTTTTGATTTTTTCCAAATTCATGCCGACACCCACAGTCTAGACATAGATCGTCCCACACGACGATATCGTCATAGTAGCGGAGTCGCTGGAGCAGCTTAGCGAGATGCTGCATAACCTAAATAGAGCCTCCATTTAGGTCAACCGAAGGTGCGAGATGTATTCACCATTTACGTTTATGCCCTGTCCAATCCAATCAAGTATCTTAAAGACGTCTTCGAGAGCGGTGTTAAAGAGTTTCGGGGATATAACGTCCTCCTGACTTACACCTCAATGTAGCTTTATCGAATTCGTTTTGTAGTCTTGAATCTGGACGGTCATGGTGGCGGTGTCATATAAGCATCTCAGCAACACGATGTATCGCCAGTCAATGCGACATCGTTGCAGAGCGTCCAGAACCGCCCAAGTTTCGATGAAGTCGAATGGAGTCTTGTCCCGGCCTCGCCTTGGTCGACATCCGGGATATCCTTAGTATAGTGGCGCGTGAGTGGGGCTCTGTGGTCATCGATGCTAAGTCCCGTAGGTTTAGCTATCGTGGTACGTACAGATGTCCATAGAAACTGTCGATGTCCTCAAGTATCTCGAACCTAGTGGTGACGGTTTTGCCCTCCTCAGCTTTCGTGCAAAAACTTTGGTGCCTGTATTTCGCTCGATGGCTGTCTCAAGGGTGCGAGTGTTGTAGCGTCGGAGGTTACGTCGCGTCAGCTTCCTGATCTTCAGTTTTATGGCTCTCCTGTCTCTTGTCAGACAGGACTCATCTTTCCCTCATTAGTTGAGTCTCGCTCGAGTGAGAGTCTGGACTCCCCGTTTTCGTGTATTCCGGGAAACAACTTCCGAGATACATCCTGTAGCGCTTTGACCACTGTGTCGGTTTTCTCGTCCACTGTGCTATTGGTTTCCAACGATACGAAACGGTTCTGAACCTCTAACTGGAACTTTTCGGAGCCTAAGGCTATCTGAGGAGTAGTAGGTCTGAGAATAGGCCTCATCATCCGTAGTCTTTCGACCTGGAAGCTGATATTTAGAGACCCTCGAACCAGTCTGTGATCGCTACCGGTATAGAAAACCTGCTGATCACGGAGACTTCTCTAAATGCCGTTAATGCATACGTTACAATATTTCTTTAAATATAACTGGCCTGTTGGTCTAGTGGTAAGTAACCCTGACAGCTAAACTAAGGTCGTGGGTTCGATCCCCATCCAGGATTACACTTTGTGTGATGAGCACCATGTTGTCCTGTGTCTGGGTGTTATTTATCCATTATAAGTAAGTATTAAGAAATATACATGTACTCTAGTACAAGCTCTGTCGCGTAGGACTTTGCAAAAATAGAATTAACGGACACAAAGTACATTCAGACTCTGAACAAATAATATGAGAATCGAACCCTTGCGCAGCCTTGCTAGTTGCCACTACGCCATCGAGCGAGATAGGTAACATTATGGAGGAGGAACCAAAGACTTTGGTTGGGGAGGAAAGTGCGTTTCCTTACCTTTAGAAATTCTGGCGATTTATGTTCCATTTTAAGAACGTTAACTTCTCTGATCTCTGGCTTCAGCCCGATCATTTCGCTCAGCATCTGAGCGGCGCGCGCCGGCGGACTGCCGAACGCGCGGTGCAATATCAATCGAGACATTATTATTTACACCTGAAACTGAATAGTTAAGGGAAATTACTGTAACACTCACATATGTACAAACTAACATGATCTAAGGATACAGAGAAGTCCGACTATAAGTTTCTAATAGGAATCTATGTTAAAAGTTTTTTTTTTAAGGACTACCAAGCCTAGGATGGAACTATATTAGGTACTAGCTACCCGCCTCGGCTTCGCACGAGCAATAAATTATAGCCTATGATACTCAAAAATAACTTAGCTTTTTATGGGTAAAAGAATGTTCAAATTCGGTTCAGCAGATCCAGAGATTACCCCCTACATCCTCACTAACTTTAACTCTTGATAATATTAGTATAGATGTAACCAATAGAAAATGATACCAGTAGGCGGCATTTCTCAAGGCAGTTTAATATAAAGGCAGTATAAACATATTATATCTACTTACCTACCTACATAATTACGGGTATTAGATGCTTATCAACCTAGATATTATGTTACTGGGGCTGTGGGGCATCTCACACTATCAATGACTCCGTACCGTGATATCGCATGTTATAATGATAAAACACTGATATTCGTAACACCCCCAAGTGATCTTATATCATTCATATTTTTTGATAATGACATTGTACCTACCTAAAAAGTAGGTACCTACATATTTTTATTACCCGACTGTAAGGAAGGGTTATGTATGTATGTATGTATGTAAGTAGGTATGTATGTATGTAATATTCTTTATTACATCTCACAATCCACTGAACGGATTTATACAATAAAGACGTCTTTAGATTCCTCTTGATCGCCCAAATGTTCTATGTGACGTTTAAAAAAAACAAACTTGGCGGCTTTGAGATGTCAAAATAAAGAGATGTGAAAAAAAAGTTGTTTTGAATACTGCAATATGGGTATCAAATTAAAGGGCTCTTCTTAAGAATTGCAAGAAGGTATAACAGGATTATGACTGTAATATTAAGGGGGCATTACACTGAGATAATTATTTGTTTAGCGCTACGTACACAGCGACACGATTGCCGGCCTCGCTCTTCCGCACACAACCATTACTTCACAGTGCGCAGGAGCGCAGGTCAAAATAAAGTAGAATATTCGTTTGTACATATGTTAGATTACGAACGCCATGACTATGACAATACGAAAATGCTCGTTTTTGCATTTTTCCGCAACTTCAAGATTTATTTGCGGGATCATATTAAGACATATCCCTAATTTTTTTTATTTCACATACTAAAAAAACTCTTTGACTAGTGATACAATTTTTTTCGTGTCCTAATATTTAGGTTTTCTATATACATTTTTGAGAGAGCCGAACCCTGTTTCTACCCTTAAAAAAGTTAGTTAGCAACCATTCTTTTTAGAATTTTCAATACTGGACATTAGCTGTGATAAAAGTTAGTTGTTACATGGGATACATCCTACAACCACTAAAAATTATTAAATAAAAAAATTAATTAAGTATAAAAATAAAAAACCCGCCTGCACAAAAAAGATGGAAACACGATCACCTTTTACCTACTAAAGTACCTACTAACGCACTAGAGATAATAATGATAGAATAATAGTAGGCATACCTACTAAACTACTAACGCGCTAGAGATAATAATGATAGAAGTTACATAACAATAACAAACGTAGTTACTACTAACCTACTGCAACATGACATAACGAAACACATTAAAAATAAACCGGATAAGTACTTACCGAACCAACCTCTTCAATTAAAAAAATCAATTAAACACACAAAACACGCGTTCACTTTCAGGTAAGATCTGCATAATAGAACAGCGAAATGATAAAAACAAATAAAGATAATGATAAATAGGTATTTAGGTACCTACTTTAAAATCCTAACCTCAAAGATAACCACAGAATACAATAATAAAAATGGTCGCTGCCGCTCTATTACGTTATACACCGGTTGACGGCATACTTACTTACTGCGCGAGCGTCGAGACTTTGAACCCTGTCAAATTTGTTGTCGTTTGTTGGTTTCGTACACTTCGCGCTTATTATACTAACGACTCACATGTTTATAGATAGACATTTTTTAATTTAATGTTGAGCGAACATTAATTCATAATATTAATACCGAAGTTTTAGTAAAATATCTACTGATACAAAAGTTTTTTTTTTATTTGATAGAAGTGGTCCTAGGGTCGCCCATTAGCTCCACGAGTATCACTTAAAAATGGTGGGGCTAAAGGGTTTAAGCCTCCACTAAAAGTATCTGAGTCCTTATATGCGGGTCCTTTATTTTGCGAGATTATATTAAGACTATGGGTGTATGGGGTATAATGATATGTCAAGGTACCTAATCCTAAAGAACCACCAGTACCCAGGAGAGAATTTGGGAGTGCAAACCATTTGCCCCCGCAAAGAGCCCCCTGTAGTGATTATATTTGGATTGCTATATTATTATAAAAGTTTCAAATGAATAGACAGACTTAATTTATATTTTTTGGAAATAACATTACGGAACACAGGGGCCGTACCATGAACATCAAAGTATTTAGATTTTTTGCCATGTGCAGAGCAGGTTATTTTAGTGAAAAAAATGTATTTATTTATTTATTAAGAGTTGACTTAAATAAATAGCATGGCCAATAGGTTTCCCTCAATAACTTAATTTCTTTTTCTTGATTCAGCTTATGAACTTAATTAACTTAGAATTCATTATAAATACACTTTTAGACATAAACACTTTAGTAAGAAACATAGATAATCACTAAACACTAGGTATGTAATAATATGAAAAGTTAAGATGGATGGCGGTAACTTTTTTTTTTTTTGTGACGTTTAGGACATTTTGGAGCACCCAAAGACATCCACATCTTGGAATGTAGTGTTATAGTTGCGGGCAATGCGGGCAAACACTATTACGAGCATAGTTCGTTGCACGTCTCGGCACATGTAAAAGTGGTGTGTGTCGGGTTCGACGCAGAAGGACAATTTAATGTAACTAATGCTTAAATGCAGGGCCGTTAATTGTTGAGGAGTTCACATGATAGTTCGCTATCAGCTCTATTACATTGTATAATAGTAGTATGACGAGAATAAAGTCATATTAAAGTAATTGAATCGCGAACCGTGAAATATTGAATAGGTTCGCTCGTCATTTGCTGTCTTCATCATCAGTTCCACTTCACCAATTGATGCTTTTTAAGAGTAAATGCACGAATCACTATGAAAAATATAGGTACCTAAATCACTGCCGGTGTACCTTTAATATTTTAAGAGTTCCCTCAATTTCTTCGGGATGCCATCATCAGATCATGATCTGACGACAATGGGACCAACTTGGAAGTATACTCTTTCAAACACAAATAATTTTTTTCAAATCGGTTCAGCCGTCTTTGCGTAATCGGTGATAAACATACAAAAAAAAAATACAATCAAATTGAGAACCTCCTTCTTTATGAAGTCGGTTGAAAAATAAATCCTTATTACCCTTGGTCACGAGATAACTAGAAAATGACTTTACCGATTTTATTCATTCTTTTTTATTTAGTTTTCTAATACCTACTCTGTCTCTTACGTTAAAATAATAGAAAATAACGAAAAAAAAATTACAGGGCGTTACGAAGTTCGCCGGGACAGCTAGTTTTTATTTAGGTATATAGATTCTTCATCATGCTAAATTTCAGAAGTTTAAAGGTAGTATAATTAAATCTCTCTTTTTTAATATATGCCCCAATAGCACTGTGAAAACTGAAGCTTGGGTATAATTATTTTTCATATTTATTAATCTGTTTAAAAAGTATCCGGCTATCATTTAAAATACGTGCGTAATTTTAAAACTTTATTGCCAAAGTTATAATATAAGTGCTGTGAACCCACTCCTAACACAAGCCTTTGAGTTTAGCTGGAGGGGTTAACAAGATTGCTATTAATGTGGAGCCCAATCCCACATTGTTAGTTTTTTTTTTTTTAAATAAAAAGATACTTAAATACCTTTAAAAACTCGGGTTCTTGTGTTCCCCTTTGAGGAGGTTAACTTCTCTGATCTCTGACTTCAGCCCGATCATGTCGCATATAGTCCTAGTGTAAGTACACTAGGACTATATGGGTGCTGAAACAGATCAAAGCGGTTAACGTACCTATGGGGCTAGCAATATCTAAAATAAGTGCTTAGGTACTATATATCGAACGGATTGCCTAGAGCTAAATAATAATAATAATAATAATAATTTATTCATGAAAGTAAAGGTACAATAAACTTATATAAAGGTATAATAACAAATAGCACAGTTAAGTATTTGCCTGAACTAGGTTGAAACCTGTGTTTCAGGCTAGAAAGTAAAAAGTATTTTAATAAATACTTTCCGAAACTAAAACTATACTTAATAACTAAAAACAAGAACTGTTAAACTAAAAAACATAGATTAATAAATTAACATTTACAAAAAATAGGTAATTATAAGAGATGTTACAACAATTGGTCTTATTTATTTTAGTACAAGTAATAAGTCCTCCGTCTGTTCGTATGACATATCTTGTAATTGGGTACTTACAGCTTTTTTACAATTAAAATAATTTAGGTGGTATATATTTACAATTCGATTTAATCTATTATACAAAAAAGGGCCGATGAAATTAAAAAATCGGTTTGAGAACATATATCTTGAGGTGGAATCAGATGTGCAGACTATATCTTTTCGTCTCTTATTAGTTAAGTCAGTATTAAAAGTAAGTAGCTCGTGTTGTTTTAAAATTATATTTACTATAAAAAGCTGACGGACAGTCAATACCTTACAGCATTTATACAGGAGGAAGGTGGGAAAAAGGAAATGTCGAAAAGTAGCTACTTTTAGAACGGCTCTCTGTGCTCTTTCAAGTGGCAACATAACAGTTTTTAGTGCTCCTCCCCATGAAGTGATGCAATACTGAATGATGGACTGACACAGGGCCTTATATACTTGTATAATTAATTTCGAATCGGCAATAGAACGCAGTTTTTTAAAGACATATATTAGTTTTCGCACTCTAGTCACTAAAATTTCTATGTGTTTCTTGAATGACAGTGTGTTATCTATATTAATGCCGAGATATTTTATGTTGCTAGTGCTATGTATAATAGGACAGTTACACGTATTTTCTAATGTGTTATTACAATAGTGTGCAAATAAATGTGGGTCATCGTCGCTGTGGTATGACTGTCGCATAGAAAAGCGGATATATTTTGTCTTATCAGCGTTTAATGTTAGCAAATTATGACTAAGCCAATTATTTATGAAATTAAAACCTTGCTGAGCGTTTTCAAATAGGTCGTTCTTGGTTTTGGCCGTAAATATAATAGCTGTGTCATCAGCATAGGATATTATCTTACCATGTTCGATATTCATATTGCAAAGGTCATTTATGTAAATAAGGAATAAAGTAGGGCCTAAAATACTGCCCTGAGGAATACCAAAACCGGAACATTTTTGATCTTCACTAGTAATGTTATCTATTTTGATACATTGGTATCTTTCATTTAAATAGTCTGCCAAAAGTTTTAGTTGTTTCCCTCTTATGCCCAGAGACTCCAACTTGTTTAGCAGAATGGGAACAGAAATTGTGTCAAAAGCTTTAGCAAGGACAAGGAAGATGCTGCTTTTGTTGCCACCTATCTGCTAGGCTTGATTTTTGATCTACAACAATAACATTAAACAATTTGTGGAAGTACCTAAATCTAATATATAAAATTCTCGTGTCACAATTTTCGTTGCCATACTCCTCCGAAACGCCTAGACCGATTTTGATGAAATTTTGTGAACATATTGGGTAGGTCTGAGAATCGAACAACATCTATTTTTCATCCCCCTAAATGTTAGGGGTAGTCCACCCCTAAATTTTTTATTTTATTTTTTAGACAAAATTTTTAATTTCTATTTTTTTATGATACAACATACAAAAATACATACAATCCTCAATTTTCACCCTTTTACGATCAACCCTTATTTTTTAATAGCCATATCTAATATATAAAATTCTCGTGTCACAGTTTTCGTTGCCATACTCCTCCGAAACGGCTTGACCGATTTTGATGAAATTTTTTGTGCTTATCCGGTATCTATGAGAATCGGCCAACATCTATTTTTCATACCCCTAAGAATTTGTTTGTTTGTTTGAATGTGATAATCTCAGGAACTACTGGGCTGCACTGAAAAATTTATTTTATTGTTGGATAGCCCATTTATCGAAGAAGGCTATAGGTTATAACATCACGCTACGACCAATAGGAGCGGAGCAGCAATGAAAAATGTTATAAAAAAAAGGAAGAAAAAAGGGAAAATTACAATCTATTATTCATGCCCCTAAGTGATAAGGGTTATCCACCCCTAACATTTATAACTATACTATAATATTAGAAGAGAGAGAAGAGTTTGTTTGTTTGTTGGAACGCGATAATCTCAGAAACTACGGGTCCAAATTGAAAAAAATATTTTACTTTTAGATAGCCCATTTATCGAGGAATGCTATAGGCTATAAAACATCACGCTACAACTAATGGGAGCGGAGCAGCAAGTAAAAATGTTTGCAAAAATGGGGAACATTTACGCAGACGAAGTTGCGCGGGTCAGCTAGTATATAGTTATATAAAAACGAAGAATGCCTTGATTCCTGTCAAAATTTAAGTAGGTACCTACATCAAATTTATTGCAACTTTTGAGAGGTTCACTCATTACGCGAATGTCAGGCGTCAATGTGATTTTATTTTTTGATAAGAGAGCGCTCAATCTTCCTTTTCTGAGACCTAGACAATATACATATCTATATAATCAAAGAGAAAAGTACTGAGTAGGAATACCGTAGATACCTACCAACCTATCAACTAGCCCACTTACATAATAATAATAATCTTTATTGGCACCAAAGAAAAAGAAAAAAATCCTAATTACAATAATATTTGAGGCTCTGACTCCTGTGCTAGTTATATAACGGTGTTACAGGAGTCAAAACATTTTAAAATGATGTTAACGTACCTAATGAATTAATCTCTGTAATATATGTTCGTAAACTATCGCGATTTGTACACATAGAATTTTATAAGCTACGGGTCTTAATCGCGTAAATATTTTATTTTAAGGCTAAATACCTTTGTTTATTGCTCGACGTTTCGACCGTATTGCAACGGCCGTGGTCACGGGTAGACTGATTCAGCTCAGCGTCGCCTCCGAGAAGCGCGGGTTTCGGAAATTACCCTAGCTTGATTTTTATCACTCACTATTACGGAACCGTCGGTACTTCGACACACAACACTAACGACATCTGCACACTGGCGCGTAATGTTTGTTCGGCGGTGTGTACACTTGCTGATCACTGGATTCCACGATGTTGACAAACGATATCCATCTTCTCGGTTGAAATCGACGTGTTTTTTTTATTTCACCCGCTTCCCGCGCCGTCCTGGAGTAGTAGTGACGGTCAGTGGTTTATGTAGTTCAATCCAGTGCTTGGATCCCGCATCCAGCAAGTGTTCCGCTATTGCTGACTGGTTTGTCTGTCGATTTTTCACAGCCGCGATATGTTCCTTATCCCTTTCCGCTATTGTGCGTTAGGTTTGTCCGATGTAGGAACTACCACAGCTGCAATCCACTTTGTAGATGCCAGGTGTCTGTAGAGGAATGACATCCTTAGGAGTACATTGGTGCTTAGCTACATTGGAGTGCGGACTATATACAGTCTTAATGGAGTATTTCTGCAGTTCTGTTCTAACTTTATCCGTCACTCCTTTTACGAACGGTAGAAAAGGTGGAGCCCTATCAATCCTCGGTCGGGAGTCTCTCCTCTTCGTACGTCGTGTGCTTCCTTCGTATCCGTTTCGCTTTAGTCATATGCTCTATTTGTTAGCGATGATACCACGGATTGCAGATGTCTTGGATGGTGGTGCGAGTCAGCATGCAAATACCTGTCTGTGTGCGTCGATTTTCTGTAGACAGTGTGTGCCAGGGTACCATACGCCTTAACTTAACCCAGCGATTTGTTTATCTCCATTTCAAAAGTGAACCTGATGTTAGGGTGTATGGTGTTCAAGTAATCAGTAAATTGTTCTACTTCTGATTAGAAGTAGAACAATTTACTGACAGTCCTGAATGGGAAAGTTTGTGAACAGTGATTCCACATCAAAACTCACCATCACCTCGTCTGGTTGCACTCTCATAGTTTTGACAATGGCAACAAAATGGCGAGAATCCTTCACAAACGACGCTGTTTTGCCCACTAATGGTTGCAGTATCGTGGCTAGGTGTTTTGCTAGATCGTAAGTAGGTGAGCTGATTTGGCTTACGATCGGGCGTAGTGGCACGTTATTTTTATGGATCTTTGGCAAACCATACAACTTGGGCGGCTGGACGCTCTTAGGTATGAAAAGGCGTTTAAGAACATCGTTCGTGAAGAGGTCTTCGTCTTCCCTAGCTAGTGCTCGTATCCGTTTTGTGACTCTAGCAGTGGGGTTATATGACACTGCCTTATAAATAGATGTGTCACATAGGAGACTCCGTATTTTGGTATCATACTCACTAAAATTCATCACTAGAGTCGCGTTTCCCTTGTCAGCCTTTAGCACTAAAATATTCGTGTTATCACGCAGCTCTTTTAATGCTAGACGCTCCTCTGTAGTGATGTTGGGTTTGGGTAACTTCGATTTACGAAGGATAACAGCTACATTCTGTCTAAGCATTTCCGCATCCGCAGACGGTAACTTATCTTATATTTCGCATTATCACTTCTTCGACGCCACTGATAACCTTTTCATACAGAATCCGTTTAGGCGTTACAACATAATTAAAAAAAAATACTGGCTAAGGGATTACCCTTAGCCAGTATTTTTATTATTTAAAAGAAACAAAATGATAAAAATACCTAAAATATACTATCTCAAGTTAGTTTTATTCTTTCAGTTAAAATCTTAAACTTGAATTTAGATAGATAGTGCCGTTATCACAGAGTAGTAGGTACGTAGGTACGTACAATCAGGGCCCCGTGTCTTTGACCCCCATAAAGACGGAATCGCACTCGTATATGAACGTTTCGTTGAATGTTCGTCGAGTGACGAAGCGAATGGCGAACACGATAGTGTAAATGCGGTATAAACAGTATGTTCGTATTCGCCGTGCCCTTTGATTCGCGTCCGAAAAACCGCTCCCAACGCGATAGCGCGAATCGCGAGGCGAGGTACGAGGCGAATAGCGAGCGCACTGCACTGTTTACATATGCGTGTTCGTTAATCACCCCGCCATTCGCCTCGCGGTTCGCACGAGTGTGTAAATGCGGTATTACACATTAGCCTGCATTCAGTTGACAGCTAGCGCCCGACCCAACAGGACGTGTAGACAGAATGGAGTGGAGTGAACTGCGACTTTTAGAATTCCTAGTTTTCAAAAGGAAGAGCTCATTTGGAACCCAAAACATCGCAATCATAAAAATAGACAAAAGATAAACGGTGCATGGAACCGTATATCAACTAGTATGGGATTGCCAGTTAGCAACGTGAAATTAAAAAAGAATTCATTAATGGTTTGTAGTGCGCATCCCGCCATTATTTTCACGTCCTCCATGTTCGTGTGCGAATGTCAAAATAATTCACCCCGCGAATGTGTGAACAGTAGTTCGCGACGGCACACGTAAATGAATGTTTCGTTGAATGTTCGTCGAGTGACGAACACGATAGAGTAAAATGCGGTATTAGGAAATTTACCAACGTTTGAATTTTGATCTTTGTGTGATTACTGCATATGCAGTTATTTTACATTTCTTTAGATTCTACCATAGGCTTTAATTAAAAAAGTCTTAATGCTACGAAAATTACTAAGCAAAAAGCTTTAACGTAAGCTATAACGAAAATTAAAATCAAAGCAGTAGATATTATATTATAAAATAACTATATATGAAGTACTAGCTTTCGCCCGCGTGAATGTCGGTTATCGCCATAAAAAACTATCCTATGTCCTTTCATTATTATCGATTTATATTACCTAATTTCATCTTAATCGGTTCAGCAGTTTAAGCGTAACAACATAAAAGACAGACAGAGTTATTTTCACATTTTTAATATTAGTTTGAATTATAACTTCTGCTGTAAAGCGGCGGTAGCCCAATATACTTGAACCCACGTGAACCCACTCCTAACACAAGCCTTTGAGCTTAGCTGGAGGGGTTAACAAAATTGCTAGTAATATGGGACTCGATCCCACATTGCTAGTTATCTTTAAAAAAAAAACTTCAAAATACTGCACGGAACGTCACAAACAGGCTAGTAGCAAATTGCTAATAATCAGTAATTTGAATAAAAAATAAAATTTCAAACAAACGTCATCGCTCTCTAATTGGTTCTGTGCGCGAAAGGTGGGACCACATAAGAATATTTCGTCAAAAGGGTTAGTCGTAGAGGACCCTGATTGTACATACAAGATTCCTGAGAGATAGCTCATTACTTTATCTACCAATGATGATTCTCATCAAGCACACGAAATTGTTGCAATTAATTTTTAAGACCTTATACACCGGGAATTTGTAGTCGTTTTGGAGCCGATACAGAAAAAAGCTTAACATTGGTTTTATACCGGTGCGGTGGGTATACCGGTGGTCCGCAACTCATCGTGCGGCCATTATACCGCATGCGTTGCGCGAGATATGATTAGTGTAAAATCATTTATTTTTGCTGTAGTCATCTACCCAATTATGATAAGGGGTAATTCATCAACGAAGAGAAAGTGCGGGTTAATTAATAATAAGACTGAATTATTGCTTATTTTTAAGTTTATTCATCTCCCATGCTTTGTTGGTCATTTTAGCGAAGAAGGCGGCGCCGGGCGCGTTAATAGTCTTGAACACGTGTTCTTCTTGTAATCCAGCTAGCCACTCTGCACATCGGGGATACCTGTAAGTTAAAGAAAAAAAATATTTTGCACATTTTGCGCTTGATAAAAAGTGAGTAGGTACCTAATACATACACACATCAACGAAGTCTAGAGATATTCCGTATTTTGTTGATTATAAAAAAACTAATCATTTATTGCCATCTATGAACCCTGATGGCTGGCAACTTTCCACCGACACAGTAAGTACTAAAAGTATTATGTTAAGAAAACTAGGTATAGTAAGTCCGAATTTTATAATCTTTATTTAAAAATAAAATTAAAAGTATTAAATATTATTTTATTAAATATTATAAAATTTGCTAAAGTCTGAAAATTACGTTGTTTTATAAAATCAGATAATTTGACTTAATTTAATTACAATAATTTAGTTTCTTTTTAAAAATCAGTAATCTGGGTTGCTCCCCCCTCCCCCTAAAGTTAATAACACACACACAGAAATGTTGAGCGAGGTGGGCATGTTAGAAGCTGGTGATGTCCAACGCGTGGATGCTGACGCCCTGAGCACCAGCCAAAACGTGATTTCCAGGTTGTGGTCACGTTATCGTGTAACTGGGAGTATAGCAGAGCGGCACAATGGGAGGACTCGTGTTACCACCTCTCTACAAGACCGATATCTACATAACACCGCGAGGAGGCAACCCAACATTACGGCGATGCAACTAGTGCAGAGGTCCTACCACCTACTTTTGTCACACAACCGTTTACCACACATCTGAGAGACCCCGGAGTAAAATCGATGTTTCTTTGTTAGGTTAAGAGCCTAAACCTCATAATAAACAATGATTTTACTCCAGTAAAATAGTCTGTGGTAAGGTCATAATTCCAAAAGCAGTGGTAGGTGATTAATTTATTTGGGTTATTTTATTAAATACTAGCTATCCTGCGCAACTTCGTCTGCGTAAATTTTCCCCTTTTTTTTATATTTTTTTTATAATCCTATGTTACTTCTAATACCTCCAAGAATATGTGTACAAAGTTTCACGATGATCGGTTGAGTAGTTTTCGCGTGAAAGCGTAACAAACAAACTTACATTCACATTTATATAATAAGTATAGAGAGATTTTCCAAAACTGATATTACAAAGTTATTTAGTGTTATGTAAAGAAGCCACGAGCTGAAGGTTATTAGTATATTATAAATCACCCTGTATATTTTCCAGTATACATCAGGTAAGTATACGTACTTGTCCGCGTCCAATTTAAGCAGGGCCTGTATAGCAGTAGCAGTTGATCCGTTGGAGAGGTCAGCTAACGTCAGATGGTCGGCCGCTACGTAGCGATTGTTTTGGAGATAAGCCTCCAAGACCGAGTACGAAGATTCTATACGTTGGATGTGAGCTGGAGATGGACCTTCTAGGTTTTCATCAGAATAGAAGGCGGCCCTCTGAAAGAGAAACCATAATTTTTAATAGTTAAATCTACTATAGTTTGACCGCCACCGCTGAAGGCGCGCGAGGTACAGTTGGATCAATTTAACTCGGCCGGATTGAAGTTGGCGACAAGTGATTGCGCAGATGCATTTTTTGGAAGTAAATGGTGACAGGAAGCGGGGGGCGGGGGCGGTATCTAAACCAAGAGAATTAGAGATGCGATTACGTATTACATTGTCATAATTAGTATTACTAACTCATGTTTTTTGTGATCATTTTCGTAAACAAATTGTTTTTCAAACTTTCTTTACTAGTCTAAATTTAAACTTTTATGAACTTGTATAAATTGTATTTTTATATTGTTGAATTAAAAAGTATTTTTTATCGATTAAACATAATTATGTAATCGTTTTCGTACTTAAGTAATTTTAGGGTCGCATCTCTATGACATGCGCGAAAGTGATATGAACCTAACTTCAATCCGGCCGATTTACTACCAGCTGATCCAACTGTACAGCGGTCTCGATTAAACTATACTAATTTAGCCTAGATTATCGCTTTTTGCTACTACTACACGTCGCACTAACGCGGTTGAGCGGGCGCCTCTCCATAGAATAGTCAAAGCTTATAAAAATAATTTTAATACAGTAGATATTTTTGCCTCTGTAATGTTTTTAAAAACACTGTAATCAGTATTGTGAAAATCTAAATTACATTATTTAGCGTTAATGTATAATCAATGTAGGTACTCTAATTGTAATATGTACGTGAAAACGCTGTGGATTGTACATATATGAATTTGTAAGATAGAATTAGAATTAAGACTAAATGTATAACTGTTTGTTTTTCCCAAATAAAATAAATTATAAAATAATATAATTTAAAATGTAATAACGAGACGTCACAAATAATATAATTTAAAATGTAATAACGGTAAGGTCAAAAATTTATACTTGTATTAATGAATGCTTGGTTTTAATTTGTAATATCTATCACCAAAAAACAGTTTTCGAAATTGTTGTCTGTCTATAACTTATTATTAACGACTAGGTCAATTTTGTTCCCAGTAATCTGCGAAACGACTAGGTAATTGTTGTCTGTCTATAACTTATTATTAACGACTAGGTCAATTTTGTTCCCAGTAATCTGCGAAACGACTAGGTAATTGTTGTCTGTCTATAACTTATTATTAACGACTAGGTCAATTTTGTTCCCAGTAATCTGCGAAACGACTAGGTAATTGTTGTCTGTCTATAACTTATTATTAACGACTAGGTCAATTTTGTTCCCAGTAATCTGCGAAACGACTAGGTAATTGTTGTCTGTCTATAACTTATTATTAACGACTAGGTCAATTTTGTTCCCAGTAATCTGCGAAACGACTAGGTAATTGTTGTCTGTCTATAACTTATTATTAACGACTAGGTCAATTTTGTTCCCAGTAATCTGCGAAACGACTAGGTAATTGTTGTCTGTCTATAACTTATTATTAACGACTAGGTCAATTTTGTTCCCAGTAATCTGCGAAACGACTAGGTAATTGTTGTCTGTCTATAACTTATTATTAACGACTAGGTCAATTTTGTTCCCAGTAATCTGCGAAACGACTAGGTAATTGTTGTCTGTCTATAACTTATTATTAACGACTAGGTCAATTTTGTTCCCAGTAATCTGCGAAACGACTAGGTAATTGTTGTCTGTCTATCTGTTTGTTCCGAGTAATCTACAAAACTACTGGGTCTATTTTGTTCCGGGAATCTGCAAAACGACTGGGTCTATTTTGTTCCGGGAATCTGCAAGATGACTGGGTCGATTTTTATGGAACTTCACATGCAACTTTATAAGGAGTAACATGGAACCTGGAACAGCTAGTAATTAATAGGAATACTTACCAAAGTATCTATAAGTGCTGGAAAGAAGACTCCAATATTAAAGTACATGGTCATATCTACAATCGCCCGCGTACGCAGTTCGCTGGGGTACAGCACTTCGCGCTTGTCTCCGCCATACTTCTCTAAAAGGTACTTCATTATTGCGTGACTGAGGGGAAAAATAACGGTAGAATAGAGCTAGTATTATAAATAAATAAATATCTTGGGACATCTGGCAACCAGACAACCATACCCAGACTCTAATAAACAATCCTGCTCATCACGCAAAGGTTTATCTTGAATGGGAATCGAACCCACAATCTCCGAATACAATCATCCTCTAAAATCATCACAACCCAAAGCCTCTCACAAGAGTCCAATCAAAAAGTATTTAAGAAGTACTGAGGCGCTTTTGATGAAATTTGGTATAGGTAAACATTAGTGTAGCTAAAACTATTTTCTAGAGGGGAGGTGGGCATAGGATTTAGTAAGGGATCGCCTAACCTAATCGCCCTGGATGCCAAGGTTATTGGGCAGGCGCGCACCAGGTAATCTGAAGAGGGCGTTTATGTTTTAGAATCGAAAAGATCATCCAGGATAGCTCTAGTAAGTAGCAAGTCCTACTAGAACTAAATTAATTATAAATCTACGTATATAAATAAAAATCGATGTTTGTAAGTCTGTCGTAACCATTGATCAGATTGTATTGAAACTTTGGTAGGGTGTTCTGGCCCAATAAATAAATAAAAAGCTGTAGCGTAGCATGGCTGCGTTCAGCTAGTTATTATTTTTTATATTTATGTACCTTTCAGCCAAGACAAAATCACCGTCCTCTATTACCGGCACTGTACCCATGGGATTTAACTGAAATGATAAAAGGTAAGGTAATACATTGGTAAAGTAATGTTGTCACCGCCGCAGACCAAAGAACATCCAGTTATGGGCGTACCCAGGATTATTTTTGGAGGTAGGGGAATTCGTAATTTCGGGGGGGGGGGGGGGGGGGAAGATTTTAGGTAGTAGGTACAATTGACTAAAAATCGTAAAAATGAGACTGTGTACATTTTTGGCAATTTATCTCAACCCCCAAATACCCTCTTAGGGACGACCATGCCTTCGTTAGGTCACTTTTGTATTGGGATAGCGAACTTCTTTAGGTCGTCGGTCTATCTGGCTGGGGCCATCCTGCCTTGCGTTAACCAAGTCGCGGTTTCCACTCTAGGACTCGTTTGCTCCAGCGGCCATCGGTCCTTCGGCAGCTTTGGCCTGCCCATCGCCACTTCAGCTTGCTTAACCTGCGAGCTTTGTCAGTAACTTTAGTTCTTCGTCGGATGATCTTATTGCGAATGTTATTCTTCAAAGAAAACCCAAGCATAGCTCGCTCCATAGCCCGCTGACCAACTTTGAATTTGTGAAATAGCCCAACCGTAAGTGTCCACGTCTCGGCACCGTAGGTCATAACAGGTAGGTAACTACCTTGGTCTTTAAGCATTGCGGTAGAGGCGAAGTGAAAGCTCGATGAAGTTTGCTAAACGCTGGGATCCTTCTGTCAACTTCTATCTCGAAGTTGTTTCTACTAAGCTGGATTACTTGCCCAAGGTAGATAGATATATTTTTGGACAACTTCGAGTATCGCCCCTCGGCATGATATGTTCATTTAACATGACCGATGACTTTGGTTTTTTCCTAATTCGTGCCGAGACCCACACGTCTAGAGGCTCTATTAAGGCTGTGCTCGCTGAGCTGCTTCGGCGACTCCACTACTATGACGATATCGCCGGCAAACCGAAGGTGCGAAATGTATTCACTGTTTATGTTTATGCCCTGTCCAGTCCAGGAAAGACGTCTTCGAGAGCGTTGGTTAAGAGTTTCGGGCATATGATGTCCTCCTGTCTTACACCTCGACGTAGCTCGATCGAATTCGTCTTGTAGTGAATCTGAATCTGGACGGTCATGGTGGCGGTGTCATACAAGCATCTCAGCACCTCGATGTATCGCCACACAATGCGACATCGTTGCAGAGAGTTTGATAGAATCAAAGGCTTTCTCGTAGTCCACAAACATCCTCACAGCGACTGATTATATTCTTCAGTTTTTTTAATAATCTGCCCAACAATATGCATGTGGTCTACGGTTCTGAAGCCTTTTTGAAACCCAGTTTGTTCCGGGGGCTGGAACTCATCGAGTTTTCTAGCGAGGCGGTTAGTGATCACACTCGAGAACAACTTGTAAACGTGGCTCAGGAGTGAGATAGGTCTGTAGTTCTTCAGCAAGGTTTTATCACCTTTTTTGAAAAACAGAACCACCGCACTTGCGTTTTTTTTTAAAGACTACTGCCGCAGTAGGGTACAAGCCCTGTGTCGCGGGGGACTTTACAAACATACAAGTCACGGACACAAAGTACACCCAGACTCGGAACAACAATTTGTGGATCACACAAAGTGGTGTCCCATGTGGGAATCGAAACCACGACCTCTTGCGTAGCTATCGGATACACTCTCCGACAGAGGCAGTCAACCACGCTTGTGGTGTGAAGCCCTGGTGGATGACGGTGTTGAAGAGATTCGCCAGTTCTTTCAGGACTGGTGTCCCGCCTGCTCTCAGAAGCTCTGTAGTGATTCCGTTATCACCGGGCGCTTTGTTATTCTTTAGTTGCTCGAGAGCTGCCCCGAACTCGCCCTGGTCGACATCCGGGATGTCCTAGGCATAGTGGCGCATGAGTGGGGCTTTGTGGTCAACGACGCTAAGTCCCGCAGGTTTAGCCATCGTTATGCGTACAGGTGTCCATAGAAACTCTCGTTTTCTTAAGGGGGCATTACACTGAGATAATTATTTATTTAGCGCTACGTACACTCCCTCTTTCGCACACAACCATGACTTCACAGTACGCAGGAGTGCAGGTCAAAATAAAGTAGGATATTCGTTCTACATATGTTAGATTACGAACGCCGTGACTATGACAATACGAAAATGCTGGTTTTGCATTTTTCCGCAACTTCAAGATTTATTTGCGGGATCATATTAAGACGTATCCTTAGATATATTTATATCATCTACTAGAAAAAACTCTTTGACTAGTGACACAACTTTTCGTGCCCTAATATTTAGGTTTTCTATATAAATTTATGAGAGAGCCGAACCCTGTTTCTCGTAATATACCCTTAACATGGAACCTTGTGGTTAACGTTTTGACCTCAAGTGCGTTTGTCAGACAAATGTCTGCCTAGCTGTCGTGCGAAAACTTTGGTGCCCCTATTTTGCTCGATGGCTGTCTCTATGGTGCGTAGTAGTAGTGTTGTAGCGTCGGTGGTCACTTCGCGACAGCTTCCTGATCTTCAGTTTAATGGCTCTCCTGTTTGACAAAGACACCGGCGTGTCTCGTCTTTACCACATTAGTTTGAGTGTCTCGAGTGAGGGTCTGGACTCCCTGTTTTCGCGTTTTGACCACTGTGTCGGTTTTTTGACCTGATTGCTTTTTGACCACTGTGTCGGTTTTCTGAAATGATTGCTTTTTGACCACTGTGTCGGTTTTCTGACCAGATTGCTTTTTGACCACTGTGTCGGTTTTCTGACCTGATTGCTTTTTGACCACTGTGTCGGTTTTCTGACCTGATTGCTTTTTGACCACTGTGTCGGTTTTCTGACCTGATTGCTTTTTGACCACTGTGTCGGTTTTCTGACCTGATTGCTTTTTGACCACTGTGTCGGTTTTCTGACCTGATTGCTTTTTGACCACTGTGACGGTTTTCTGACCTGATTGCTTTTTTAACCACTGTGTCGGTTTTCTGACCTGATTGCTTTTTGACCACTGTGACGGTTTTCTGACCTGATTGCTTTTTTAACCACTGTGTCGGTTTTCTGACCTGATTGCTTTTTTAACCACTGTGTCGGTTTTCTGACCTGATTGCTTTTTGACCACTGTGCTATTGGTTCAAAACGGTTCTGAACCTCCAACTGGAACTTTTCGGAACCAAAGGCTATCTGAGGGGTCTGAGAATAAACCTCATCATACGAAGTCTTTTGATCTTGAAGCTGATATTTAGAGACCCTCCAACCAGTCTGTGATCGCTGCTGGTATTGAACCTGTTAATTACGGAGACGTCTCTATATATGCCGTTATTGCATACGTTACAAGTTTTCTTTAAAGATAGCGGTCGTCTGTCGCGGAGGACTTTACAAAATACAATTAACAGACACAAAATACACACAGACTCTGAGCAAATTCTATGAGAATCGAACCCACGACTACGCAGCCTTGCTACTTGCCACTACGCCATCGTGCGAGATAGGCAACATTATGGAGGAGGAACCAAAGACTTTGGTTGGGGGGAAGGTGCGTTTCTTTACCTTTAAAAACTCTGGTGATTTATTTTCCATTTTAAGAAAGTTAACTTCTCTGATCTCTGGCTTCAGCCCGATCATGTCGCTCAGCATCAGAGCGGCGCGCGCCGGCGGACTGCCGAACGCGCGGTGGAGTATCAAACGAGACATTATTACTTACACTGGAACTAAATGGGTGCTGAAACAGATTGAAGCGGTTAACGTACCTATGGGGCTAGCAATATCTATACTAATATTATAAAGCTAAAGAGTTTCTTTGTTTGTTTGAACGCGACAATCTAAGGAACTACTGGTTCGAATTGAATATATATTTTTCTGTTGGGTAGCCCATTTATCTAGGAAGGCTATAGGCTATATAACATCACGCTACGACCAATACGCGCGGTGCAGTATCAATCGAGACATTATTATTTACACCTGAAACTGAATAAATAAGGGAAATTACTGTTACATGTTACATGACAGTTTGTACGTATGTGTATACGTACAAACTGTCATGATCTAGGGATACAGAGAAGTCCGACTATAAATTTCTATTAAGTATCTATGTGAAAATCTTTTTTTCTATGTGGACTACCAAGCCTAGTATGGAACTATATTAGGTACTAGCTGCCCGCCCCGGCTTCGTATGGGCACAGATAATATAATACTATACTAGTAGTATGGGCAATGAAATATACAGTACGATCAACGTAACTTGACCGGATTGAAGTTAGGTTTTTATCACTTTCGCGCATGTCATAGAGATGCGACCCTACAATTACTTACGAAAACGACTGTGATGTTTAATCGATTAAAAATACTAACAACATTTTAATTCAACAATATAAAAAACACTATTTATATGAGTTCATAAAAGTTTAAATTTAGAACAGTTACAGCAAATACTAAAGAAACTTTACAGTTTCTTTACGAAAATAATCACAAAAAAACATGAGTTAGTAATACTAATATGACAATGTAATGCGTAATCGCATCTCTAATTCTCTTGGTATAGTTACCGCCCCCGCCCCCCGCTTCCTGTCACCATTTACTTCCAAAAAATGCATCTGCGCAACCACTTGTCGCCTACTTCAGTCCGGCCTAGTTACGTTGATCCAACTGTAGCCTATGACACACAAAAAAAAAATGTGTGGCACTCGGGGACTGCTGCGGTAAAGCTATTGCATAGTATTTTTATCAACTTAAGCAATTAAAAAAATATATATATATTTTTAAGTGTTTTTTTTTTAATTTAAAAAAAGCAATTAAAAAAATTTTTTTTTTTAGTTTTTAAAAAAGTTTTTTTTTAAATTAAAAAAAAAATCACTAAAAGCTCTGCTATTCATTGATAGATGGCAAAAGTAAAAAGTATCACCGCTGTGCCCGTCGGAGTGGGGAGCGTGAGGTTTTTTCGTTACGGAATTTCTGGATTCGGTCCCCGCGCTCAAGGCCCGCGATAGAAGCTATGCAATAGCTTAATAACGTGGCTTTCTATTCGTAAAAGATTTTTTTAAATCGGTTCAGTAGGTCCAGAGATTATCCCCTACAACCTACCAAACTTTACCTCTTTATAATATTAGTCAAGATAAATAATAAATATAAAATGATACGAGTAGGCGGCGTTTCTCCATGCAGTTTTTATTAGCTAGGTAGGTATATATATATTATATCTACTTACAAAATTATGGGTATTATATACCTATCTACCTAGATATTATGTTACTGGGGCTGTGGGGCATCTCACACTATCAATGACTCAGTTCCGTGATATCGCATGATAAAATGATAACATTGATATTCGTAACACCCCCAACTGATCTTTTAACATCCATATTTTTTGATGATGACATTGTACCTACATATTTTAAGTAATGCAGTTAAGTAGGTAGGTAAATAGGTACCTACTTACCTACCTACTTAACTGGATTACTTACCTACTTGCTAAGAAGGTAGGTACTTCCTAGTATCACAGAACGCCGACACCAGTAGGCCCTCTTTCTCTTTAACGAAATTCAGGAATTTTCGTATCCATAAATGTATTAAGTTTACGGGAACTATTGTAATTAATTTTTGGATAAGCACAAGAAGTCCGAACCCTTAGACGATTTTCAGACACGAGTGGATTGAATTAATGTCGCGGATTCTATATATCACTAGAAATTACATAACAATAACAAACGTAGTTACTACTAACCTACTACAACATGACATAACAAACAACACATTAAAAATAAACCGGAAAGTACTTACCGAACCAACGTGTTTAGTTAAAAAATAATTAAACACACAAAACACGCGTTCACTTTCACGTATGATCTGCTTAAAAAACAGGGAAATGATAAAAACTAATAAAGATAAATGTTAAAGGTAGAGGAACCTACTTTTAAATCCTAACCTCAACGATAGCCACAGAATACAATAATAAAGCAGGTCGATATCGCTATATCTCTATTACGTCGTTATACCACAGAATAAAAAATATTACTACGTACAGAAGTTGAGCTCCTTTGATCTTGAAAAAAGCCGCTGTTTTTAATAGTAGGGGAAGGTCGGGTAGCCCCGGCCGGCAGGTAGCCTCGGCCACTGTGAGTACCAAGCTCCTACGCACCATAGATAAACTTTGCACACTTGAAAACGTTCGCAGCGCCGCGTGACCGAATAATAAAAACAGCGGTGCGGTGAACATCGAGCGAATAACAAGTGCCAGCGGTTTGAATGTTTGATGAAGATTTTTTCGTGCGCCGATTACTTTTCGAAAGCAGATAAAATATATCAAATGTAAGTTCTTTATTATCACATAATATTAATTATGTGTGGTTATTATTATAGTAAGTGTGCCAGGTTAGATAATTTCGTTAGCGTAGATGTTTTTTTTAAAAAATATACTTGAAGATCGAGACGCCCGGGTACCCACGGCCACACGTTTGTTGGGTAGCATCGGCCACGCTTTGGGTGAAGAGTATGTATGAGTGAATGTAACTTGTTTAAAAGTGATTTTTTACAACTGAGTGGGTATAAGACGCTATGGCATGTATATAAAATATTTTTTTGATTTTTAGGTCACTCAGAAATGCCAAAATTTAAGGAAAAAGTTACAAGAAGGGGTGATTGTGACGAAAATCTAATGAAACAGCCTATTTCATGCGTCAAAAAAAAGGAAATATCGATAAGAGGCTTATGTTATCGATATTTCCTTTTTTTTGCTGCCCGATAAATACGGAGTGCCCACAAGCACCCTTCAGGACAGGCTGAAAGCTATCAATAGTGGACAAGAGGTAAAACTACAAGCTAAACTGGGGAGATTTGATAACACATTTAGAGAAAAACATTCACAGATCTTATATAATCATATTATTAAGGATTTCGATAATCGCTTGATGCCACTAACTCGAGTTGAATTTTTATAATTAGCTATTTAATGCGTTGAAAAATTAAAAATACCGCATAGGTTTAATAACGAAAAGAAAATGGCTGGCAAATATTTTTTTCACAGTTTGTCGAAAAAATATCCTGATATTGTTGAACCTTTGATGAAGACTGGATACTGTGCGTTAAATGTAAATACTGGGCGCACCAAGACTGTATACATCGATGGAGCGCAATCTTACTATTATTGCAACGTGTGCACTGCAAAAGAAAGACTTAGTCATCATTAAAAGGTGTGGCCGGAGCTACCCGCCAATATCTTTTTTGACGAAAATTTAAGGCTAATTGTAAGATTTGATATAAGCTAAGTTTGTGAAATTATTGGACTGTTATTTTATTAAAACTATTTTAAATATGTTAGAATTATTGTTTACGTTCAAAATTAAAGTCTAATTCTGTTGGTTTCATATTTTTTTGGAGTTTTGCATAAGTGTCCGTGGCTACCCGACCTTCCCCTAAACAGCATTACGTAGGTACCGTCTATTTACGAACCATGGTTAATTGTGCACAGCTTTGTTTATGATTTAAGCGGTAAAGTTGAATGGTGACCTAACATAGTAAATTAACGATAATATTAGGTATTTTTTTGTTTTAGGATGGGCAGACACGCGCTGGGTAGGTAAGCGCGACAAAAGGTTCACGAACATCTAACAGGTATTGAGCTGCACTGTCTTGGCACTTCAGCCCGTAAAACTGCTCAAGAAGTTCAGGTTGCTAACCCTACGCTTCGGAGATATAATACGAGTATAATCGAGCATCAAAATGCTTCCAACGCAAAATTGATATGGTTCCCTGTTAACTACCTCGGTTCATTGACTGCTCCCCCCGGTTCTTTGTGGACTATAGGTATAAGATGTACACAGTTAACAATTTCTCATATTTAAAAAAAGTATATAAGAATAAATAATGATTTAAAATACACCACAATGTAGTACATTTGAAAGTTAATTAAATTCCCTAGCTTCTGGTATGATTAGTATGTTACAGGTTGCTATAGAAGTGTAGTAAGGACTGGTCAAACTTTTTGTGGTTTTTTGTTGTTAATTTGAATACCGACCTCGTAATTTGACTACTTGACTCGTATACTTGAAGCTTCCCATGTATTACTTTCCTCTATGGCTTACTTAAGCGTATGTTCGCAGGTAGGTACACTAAACAAATATACTTTACGAGCGCGGCAGCCCCGACTGCTAGACAATCTCAAGTTGTCGCGCGCTGTAGGTATGGACAAGTGACAGATGCCTGGGAGCCTACCACCAAAACCTTTCGTGTTGTCGGGCGTAGACGGATCATATTCTTAGCTACCACCAAAGGCTTACGTTTCGACGTTCGGTCCGTCGACGGAGATTTGACATTGTGGCCGTCGGTTTAGCTACTCCCAAAGTACATTTGACGGTTTCGACGTCATCGTTTGACAGGTAGTAC
Source organism: Herminia tarsipennalis (assembly GCA_945859575.2). NCBI lineage: Eukaryota > Metazoa > Arthropoda > Insecta > Lepidoptera > Erebidae > Herminia > Herminia tarsipennalis. The sequence continues at coordinate 19,245,639 of OX243840.2, forward strand.
ATCGAATTATAACATCAATTTTAACGACAGCCTTGCACCTTTCGTTAGGCCATTCGGATTCCTAAATTATTTAAGAAATGACAAAATTTCTATTGCTCGCCGAAATTGTGAATGAGGAAACGACTGCGAGAAGCCAAAAAGCTAAGAAGTACAGAGAGTATAGGATATAAAGGCCCTTGATAAAAACCTTCCGTCGCTTGGAAGAGCTTGTTTTAAGATACAAATTCAGACATGGAAAATGTAAAGTCTACTTGAGGAGTTGTACGAATAACTTATCACATTTCTTCGTTAAAACAAATATTGTGGCCATTTGTGGCATTACATAGATCAATAGGAGTAATGTGAATATTAATTAAGTAGGTATTTAAAACCATACAGCTAATTCCTTAACAAACTAATTTAAAGCTGTACCTGCATCACTAATCTGCAGCTGCCTTTTATGTGCAGTTACTCCTGTGACAACTTATTTAGGTATATTCGAAGCAAGTATGTACCTATGCATAATATTATAATAATAAGTAATACAAATTCTTAAATCACTTAGGAAGTAAAATACTACACTTGTGAAAAGACGTTTCTACATGTATATGTAATGCCTCCTCGCAAACAATAGGTAAAACCGAGGAAAAGAACGAGGCAATAAAATATTGCGGCCACTCTTTTCAAATTGCCAATGTTTACTATGTTTCTTGGTTTATAAACTGTACATATATATGCAGGTAAGGTGCTGCCACACAATATTAGAGGACTGATGTAATAACAGGAATAAACAATAATAAAAGAAGAATACATGAGATTGAATATATTGTGCAAGGCACACTCTTACAACTACTTACCTATATTGCTATAACTAACATATCTTTGTTATGGGTTCAATGCCCTATTACATATTATTTTTTAAAGAATGAAGTGTAGGTTCAAGTTCCTTGCACAAAATAACAACATCTTAGAACAACTCACACATCCCAAACTAAGAAACACTTGACATACTTTGGAAATGTGTAAATACATATTTATTATAGATAAATTACACCCCTAGTCCCATACACAGATTTAACCATTGTGCTCATCTCACAGACTTTAATCCTGGGTAGGGATCGAACCCATGACAGCAGTCAGGGTCACTAATCACAAGATCAACAGGCCAGTCATTAATATAGTAGTATAATATCATGGCTAAATAACCACATGGCTGAATCTGTTACAAACTTACAACAATGGCTTAATAGAAATAAAACAACACCAAATAAGTTCAATATTTGTTTATTGCAAATTATAGAAATATAAATTTCATAGAAATATATAGGTCATGGATGACCATAACAACATTTCCTTTTTCATTTTCCAAGCAAAGGACGTGATTAGATAGGTCTGGCTGAACCACCAGTCGTTGCCTTCACCATGTTGGCTTCTCGAGTCTGTGAAGTTACAGAGAAAATAAGTTAAGATTTTAATGATCATTTCGAAGGAAATTTATACTTATTATAGTTACTATAGGTACCTATCCAACAAAATAGACCAGATTTTTTAGAATTTATATATACAGGGTGTATTTTTGAAACGGGTCAGTAAGGGCAAGTACCTTAACCGTTGCAGTTACAGCAAAACGTTCTTAGAAGACCTTCCCTAACTTTTTGACATACTTTGAACTGCATTCACAGATTTTGTAAAAAACTTACAGTTGGCAAAAAAAATGCAAAAAGTCCAAAAAATTTTTTTTTATGCCAATCGATTCTATTTTATGTGGGGATCAAAAAACTCTATGAAACCATTTTAGCTTTCAGTACTAGAAAAGACAGAAATCTCCAAAAACGTTTCCCATACATTTCCTACGGAAATATGATAAATCAACTCGAAACTCATAGGACAGGTAAAATTTTAAACTTTTTTAAATAAAAAAAATCATTTAAACATTTTAGAAATTGGTTTATGAAATAAATTGCTCAAAATGATTTCCATTTTCACGAATACATAAGTCTATCCTTTTTTGCACTGAACGAATGGCGGCTAATAATGTTCTGGGATGAATATTACGTAAAATGGTCATTAATGCATCCTTGAGCTCTTGAACACTGGCGTACGTCGTCTTATACACCTCGTTTTTCACGAAGCCCCATAAAAAAAAATCAAGTGGTGTTAGATCGGGGCTACGAGGTGGCCACTGTGTTGGACCATGTGTACCTATCCACTGTGTACCGAATAGGCGGCTCAAATTGGAACGTGAAAGGTGACTGTTATGTGGCGGAGCACCATCTTGTTGAAAATGAACTTTTCGCAATTCCGACAGGGGCCATTCGTCCATCTCGTTTTCAAGATGGTGTAAAATGACTTCATTATACATGGCAGAATTCAGTTTCCCTTCATAAAATTCCACCATTATAACTCGATTGGACATTATACCACACCAACAGTTGAATGAGAAGCGAACCTGATTATGACTTGCCGTAACTCTTAGTGGATTTTCTTTGGACCAATAGTGGTGATTTTTTCTGTTGTACATACCGTTATTGGAAAAATTCGTTTCGTCTGACCACAGTATGTAATTTAAAAATTCATGATCTCTGCTTATTTTTCCTCTTAGCCACCTGCAAAAAGTAAGCCTTCGAACATCATCACCCGGATGTAACACTTGAACTATGCGCCCATATCGATAGCACTTGTAGCCGTATTTCTTCCATATCTTTATCACAAGGGAGTGGGATACACCTACTTCAAAGGCGACATGCCTGGACGATACCTCTGGATATGCTTCGACATAAGTCAGAACCGCAATCTCCGTGTCCATGTCCACACGAGGCTGCCGCTTTCTTTTGAAAGAACCCTGCAATTCCAGGTTTTTCAAAAGATTTCTAATAACCTTTCTTGTTGGCACATGTCGCAACGGATACTTATTGCGGTACCACACTAATGCAGCTCCCGCATTTCGATTATTGACAAAATACGCTTCTAATAAGTCAATTTTTTCACGATTAGAAGACATTTTAGCGAAAATCCTTAATTAATAATAACTCATACGAAGTTTCTCAGCTGACACACAGATTTTCGAATGAAATTCGAAATTTGAAGGTAAAAATTATTTTTATTTACTTTACAGTCAATTCTACCCACTTCCTGGCCATAACAAAAAGTTCGACCATCGTAGAAATTTGTTTCTGTTGCCGAAATGTATGGGAAACGTTTTTGGCGATTTCTGTCTTTTCTAGTACTGAAAGCTAAAATGGTTTCATAGAGTTTTTTGATCCCCACATGAAATAGAATCGATTGGCATAAAAAAAAATTTTTTGGACTTTTTGCATTTTTTTTGCCAACTGTAAGTTTTTTACAAAATCTGTGAATGCAGTTCAAAGTATGTCAAAAAGTTAGGGAAGGTCTTCTAAGAACGTTTTGCTGTAACTGCAACGGTTAAGGTACTTGCCCTTACTGACCCGTTTCAAAAATACACCCTGTATATGAGATCTATTGCAGCTTGAACTATACTATATACACCGGCTATATAGCTTGAACTATATACACCGGTTGACGACATACCTACTTACAATTACTGCGTGAGCGACGAGACTTAAAACCCTGTCAAATTTGTTGGTTTCGTACACTTCGCGCATAAACTAATGACTCACATGTTTAAGTATAGACATTTTTTTTAATGCTGAGCGAGAATTATTCCATTAAAACAGAAGTTAAATAAAATATCTACTAATACAAAAGTAATCTTTCTAGGGATCCGTAGCCAAAATGGCAAAACGGAACCCTTATAGTTTCTCCATGTCATGTCGTTCATCCGTCCGTACCTTTTCTTAGAGACTTATTAGTGCTAGGAGGCTGTAATTTTGTATGGACACACATATTACTTACGGCGACGACAGAGTGAAAGAATAAACTCTTAGTACTTACCTCCCCTATATGTAAAGTAGGGTGTGTGATATTTTTTTCCCTTTGTATCATTAGATAGGTCTTTTAAAAACGTTTAGGGGTTGGGACGGCGATTTTTAGATTTAGGGATCAGTTTGTAGTATATTAAGCTTTAAAGTGCAAATTTTTGTTAGAATCAAGTGTAGGTCGCGGTAGTAGTATATATGTATAGTGAAATTAAAAGGAAAACTATCACAGCTAAGTAGTCTTTACAAGTTAACCAGTAACGGCTTGTAAATGAGAAGTTACAAAATTTTCGAACAAATTCCTTTGAAAAATATTATTAACAACGTTATATCTACATAACGTTGTAAGTATGAAACAAAAACAACAGTAAACCCACTTCTTAAGCCACATTATTTGGATAAGGGGGGGGGGGGGCTACGGAACCCTACATTGTGCGTAACCCGACATGCACTTGCCCGGTTTTTTTATTTGCTAGACCTCGTCCTAGGGTCGCCCCATAGTTCCACAAGTATCACCTAAAAAAAATACAGAATCAAGTCACAATGGAAGATCCATGGGCGGAAGAGAGGTCAAAGGGCTTATGCCTCCTCTAAAAGTATCTGAGTCCTATCATATACGGGGTCCCTTATTTAGCGAGATTATAATATGCCTATGGTTGGTATAATGATAATGCCAAGGTACCTAATCTTAAGAAACAAGCGAAGGTACCAGGTACCCAGGGTAGAATTTGGGAGTGCAAACCATTCTCCACTGCGAAGAGCCCCCTGTTGTGATTATATTTGGTTTGCTATATTAGTAAAGGTTCAAATGAATAGACAACATCTGTGGCTTAATCTATATTTTTTAGAAATAACATTACAAAAAAAATAAACTAAACTTAATTCTTACTTATTTACCTATAACAATAATGAGATAAAATAAGCACAATTAATACGTCAGCATAAAGTTCAAACAAGCAGGGTTGCTTGCTACTCTCCAATTTTCGTTACTTTGCAATAGAAGATATTTTGTGCTGAGTTCATGGACGCCGGCAGCAGGGTGCACCCCCTGTCGGAATAATAAGCCTGTAGGCATTCATTCCTTTTTTATTTTTGAAAAAATATTAAAAAATAATGATTAGATCAGGAGTATCATAACGGTTATAACGGTAAATTTTAAAGATATTTTTTTCCGTGTAGTATAGTGAGAAGATGCACTCCCCTGTAAGATATCCTGTTGGCGCCTATGGCCGAGTTCGTTTTTATGTAGATGACTACATTTATAACCACTATTTTAGTAAACACTGCGGTTCAACCCACCTGCCCGGTATGTGGTAGCCATTTTGTTTTTAACTTCAGTTTATTTCAATTCCTTAACTATATCTTTGACTGGAACCATGGCTGGACCCCGGCGTTTCTTGCACGGGACACTGACATATATTATGATATTGAACCAGTGTTTTATTTGTTATGTTTCAAAAGACCAGCTGATCACGAGGAATCTGGGGGCGGGAAGTGTTCGTTGACTATATCGATGACACTGCGAACATCCTCCTCAGACAAACGTTCTTCGCTCTCTTGGACTATCTGGAATAAATATATTAAATATTACTAATATTATAAGCGAAATGGATGAATGGATGTTTGTTTGTTACTCAATCACACACCAGAATGTCTGCACAGATCCGAATGAAATTTGGCATAGAGATAGATCTCGGTAGGGATTATGGCACATTCTGTGCATTCGCCAGTGGCAAGTACTTTCATTATTATCCATTTATCATGTATTTCAAGTATACTTTGCTCTCGTGGTGCTGTAAAAATAACGACATGTCAGTGTGCCGACATTTTCACAATACCCGTTTTTTTATATATTTACTACGGCCCGCTTCGGCTTCGCACGGGTATAAAATATATAGATGTTATTATACATATAAACCTTCCTCTTCAATCACTCTATCTATTAAAAAAAAACCGCATCAAATCCGTTGCGTAGTTTTAAAGATTTAAGCATACATAGGGATATAGGGACAGAGAAAGCGACTTTGTTTTATACTATGTAGTGATTAGGACAACCAACAAGATATACACCATATAAAATTTCTTAATGCTAGAACTTATATTTAGTGTTAGATGCTACCTTACTTACAGGTTACCACGGCATGCACATAATTGTTAGAAACTGAACCGGTTATTGATTTTATATAATGTATTGCGTGCGATTTTATCGCAGAAACGTCGTACAATATTGTGGCGATCGAGCAGACCGAGATATCTGCGAGGTTAAGCAACGTTACTACTGTCGGTCCATAGATGACCGTTTTCTAACATTGTCAAACCACTCGGTGCCTCGGAGAGCTAACACACACTAAATTTATTTCTCACCCATTAAATTCACCTTGTGATTTTGCCATTCGCACTAGTCGAAAAGTATTTTTTTTTTTTTTAAAAACAACTCATACAGTCCTATAGTAAGGTACAAACATACAATTTACAGATACAAAGTGCACTCAGACTCGGACCAATCATAACAAATGAGGTCCGGAATGAGGAGCTTGATATTTCACTAACTGGTTATTTCTTGTTAACCTATTAATTATAAGCAAATGATTTACTGTTTGTTCGTAATCAGCCTTTCAATATTCCCAATGCTGGGTCAAATGCGATTATTACACTAAACTGAATCAGGGACTCTAAACCCTTAAAAAGAGAGGTGTAATAAGAATTAGGGAGTAAGGGACCAATTAAGGGCAACAGATTGGAACCGGTCCGCAGTGCACTTACTACAGTGAAAATATGCGTACAAACAACGCAAAGTAATCAGGTTCCCATTCTTAAAAAACTTCGAAATTCATTCGGACCCAGAACTTCGAGAATCCGCATACTCCAGTAGGTATGCGGGTTCTTGAAGTTATGCGAGACGCAATCCATTGCGTCTCTCGAAGTTTTAAATATTCTTTCATCCATACTTTTCTTTTTTTCCTCTTTTTATTATTATTATTTATTGTCACTAGGACAGACACAGCAATCGCTACTTTTTTGCCTTGTTAATATCGGTAACATGACGTCTAACCGCTCCAATAGTCGCTCGCAGACTGAGTTAGTGTGTAAAATCAGTGTAGTGTAATAACGACCGTTCCTAACTAGGGGCCCAGCCCACCCTAAATTGTGTGCCCTGATTCAGGGTAGTGTAATAGCCGTTACGCTTATTACACTACACTAAATCAGGGACCCTAAATCCTAAAAAAGAGCGGTGTAATAAGAGTTAGGGCCTAACAAATTTTCAAAGCCACCTCAATTTAGAGCCCTGATTCAGGGTAGTGTAATAGCCGTTTAAAGGTCTCAGATAGAGAGGGAGAATGGGGCCACTTAGTAGTGATGGATTTGGATCTATGATATGATAAATGCGCATAATACACTACACTGAATCAGGGACCCTAAATCCTTAAAAAGAGCAGTGTAATTCTCTAACAAATTTTTAAGGCCTCCTCGATTTAGGGCCCTGATTCAGGGTAGTGTAATAGCCGTTAAAGGTGCGATTTCGCAGGACGCGGTAAACGGTGACGAATACCTTTTCCGACATACGCATGTCGAAAATATTTTTTTATTTGTATGAGCAAATCACACGTGTCAGGCACATGCCGTCGCCATCTGCTGCTGTCATCAACAACGTCCTGCCAAATCGTGTGCGTTCCTCCATTTTAGTGCTTTGATTAGTCAGGGACAAATTATTTTTAATTAATCTAGCAGTTGGACTTGGACCATGGCAACTCACCGAGGGTTCATACAAGCTTGTTTTTATTTTGTCATTAAACTTAAAAAAAGATGTTGGTTTTAGGAATTTCCCTTTATTCAAAACTACATGATTATAGGCAGGTATATACAAATAAAATAAATATTCTATAGGTATTGATTTCTTTCTTTTGATTTTGTTGACTTGATAATAATTTTCCTTTAACCTAATACCTACCACGCGTCTCTAAACAAAACAGATGGACAACGAAGTGATGCTTTAAGGGTTTTTATGTCGCGTCACAATAAACAAAACGGAACCCTTAAATTAAATATAAGTAGATCAACGCAATAACGTTGTACGAAGTACATCTAATAATTATAAAAACTTAAACAGTCTGTTAAGGGTTTTTATGTCGCGTCACAATAAACAAAACGGAACCCTTAAATTAAATATAAGTAGATCAACGCAATAACGTTGTACGAAGTACATCTAATAATTATAAAAACTTAAACAGTCTGTTAAAGTTTTCGTCGTTTTCGAAGGCCTCGTTTCATCCACAAGCATTTATTTGTGGCTTTAAGTCACTCAGCTGGTGATCTTCTTTTTTTTTAATAATAATAATAATTTTATTGATCAATTATAATAAATTTTTTTAACAAATTAGTGACCGGGGTCCTCTTTTAAGCAAAACCTATGTTAATCACAAATAAGCGGAGGTAGTCAAGGCTGTGTACTAGCATTTACACAACACAGTTCTTTCTGCATATCCTGCCTTGCTACAAAATAGCGGCATTAATTGCTATGGGACTACAGCAGAGGCGCCGCCCCAACTGACTTCCAATGAAACTTCGCAAATATTTTAAGGTCCTAGCACCTCTAAATCTCGATTTACCTAAATAACTTTTGAACTATCTATTACTTTTGTATTTCTTTATTAAATTCAACAAAAATATGCAGGAATCGCACCTTAGCAATATATTCCTTAGCCATTACCTTTACTCACCCCTGGCCCTGACCCAGTGGCCACCAAGCAGATCGAGTTATAGATAGGTTAGTCTCTAATGAGATAGGCCGCCGTGGTTAGGATGCCATTACTTACTCACTACGTTATAATTAAAAACTAACCAATTGTATTTCCAATTCCGTTCTCGGTGGTGTGTTAACCATCATCAATTTCTCCGTCTTTGTCAACTTGAATCTCTTCATTGCTTCCAAAAACTTCTGTATTGATTGTGCACTTTGCGTTTTACATTCTGTATCATGTAAATAGTGGACAGTCTGTAACATAAAACATACATAATTTATATCTCTGTGACTAGTGGGCCGATTTCGATGGTATTTGGTATAGAGGTAGTTGAGAGCTTATGTAGGTAACAATTATCACAAACTAGCTGACCCATGCAACTTCGTCTGCGTCCATTTTCCCCATTTTTGCAACATTGTTGTGATATTATATAGCCTATAGCCTTCCTCGATAAATGGGCTATCTAACAGTAAAAGAATTTGTCAATTCGGACTCTTCAGCTTAAAACATTAGTATAGACAACTGACATAATTATATCAGTCTGGAGCAGTTAAGAACAGCTAGTTAATATAATAAAGAGGTAACATTGTAAGTTAGGATGTCAAGGAAAATGTTTATAACTTCTAGACCAATTTTGATGAAATTAGGTTGGTTAATAAATGTTGGTGTTATCAAGGCCATTATAGGATTTCCCACCGGAGGATGGAGCACCATTCTCTGAGTATTTTTAAAGCCTTACTGCGATAGCCAACCTGCTCGCCCATCGTGGAGATTATGCCAATTATCCCCAGGACCTTAGTAAGTAGGTTCTAGTGAGACATCAAATGGGTTGACATGTCTTGGTATGGGTGTAACTGTCAACTTGTGTCATTCAATACACAGGGATACACAGTAAAAGGGACTTTTATTGTGTATCCCTAAGTGACCCTTGGTGCATGAGTATGACTCACATTTTATAATCATCAGAGAACATTTATGTCGGAGCCTACCTGCCAGGTTCGCCACTGGAACCACTGAATTCACCAACAAGCAGTTGAGTACAACATATTACTGCCTATTCCATTTCATTTGCTAAAAGTGAGTTATACGAGTATATTTGTTAGGGTTCCATAGTCTAAATGGCAAAAAACGGAACACATAGTTTCGTCATGCCCGTCTATTTGTCCATCTGTATGTCACAAAGTTATTAGTAAGATATTTTGTAAAAAGGTGTCTTATCATGGCTGCTATGTAGTTTGATAGCTAAATAATAATAAAAATAAATATTTTATGGAAATAACCGCTCCAAAAATTGCATAAATTGAGTCCCCTTTAACTTTTGCACCGTGTGACCAAAAAATATGAACAAAATCACAAAGGTAGAGTTTAACTAATACTTTAAACTAAAATTATTTCGGACATGATTGGATATACCATCACTGAGTTAAACCGAAAAACTGCTTTTCACAACAAAAGTGTGTGTGTGCCATGAACATAATGCTCTTCTACTGATGCAATTATTTAAGTCTGCAAAACCCTACACCAACATGCTCTGGCCCGGTTTTTTTTTTATTGTATAGTATATTAAGTTAAGTTATTAGTATTTTAAATTAATAGTATCTTTAATTTGATTTTTATTTTGTGTTGAAATTTCTTCTGGGAATTTTTTCATGCTATATCTAACCCCTCTGTTGGTGATTTGTGAAGGTGATTATTTAAGAAACTGGTCTGTAATTTGAGGTGATGTCCTCACAAATGAACATTCTTAATATAAATGAAAAAATAATATTATTATAAAATCTTAAATGGATATTACAACCTAGAAAATGTTGATTGAGACACCAACTTTCTAGGTTGTAATGTCTATTTGAGAATTTATAAGCCTCTAATGTTGGTTTCGCTGCATGGTACTGGTTTAAGAATACTACCACCCCATCTCTTTCAGTGGGTGTTGTCAAGGAAACTAAGGGATGCCACACGGGAGGACGGGATTATAATAAGTAGGTTCAACTGGGAAAACCCATGCCTAGCATCATATGAATTGTTAAGTAATGTTGGTTTATTGTTTAATCAAATTACAACAAACAGATAAATACCTCATATGTAACCGTTGCTAAAGAACCTTCACGTTTATGTTTCTTCTGCGTGTTATCTTTGAGCTGCTGCAGCAACAGCATTACTTCGTAATTACACAAGAAGGCTGCGTTGGTTTTTAACCTGAAATTATTAACAATTTCAAATGCAACTTGCTCATATTTGTATGTGTAGGTAGTGTGGTGTATAGTATGAAGTAGAATTTAATAATTAATGCATATAATAATATGTATAATACATACGTTTCCATGTTAGATGACCGTTATCAAAATTATGATTTCCAGTGCCAACAACCATACAATCTTGAAAGTCCGTTTTCATATAAAACTACTAAACAATATTTTTGTATGATTTGATAGAGTTGCTTATCCAACTTTAGCTTGACTTAGGCCTCTGCTGTGCTGGAATCAAATATAAAAGTGTTTATTTGCTCCAAATGCATAAAATAATTTAATCACAATATTATTATGTGTAGTCTATCTATGAACCCTGTTCCTAACACAGACCAATAAATTAGTTAAATAAACATTACCCACATGGTACCGACTATTGTAAAATAGTAAATATAATAATTTGTGACATAACCTCCTCAGTTTAAAATCGGAGCACCAACGTCAAAGTCATCTGTCAAAATTGTCAACAGAAAACTCAAAGCCAAACAAAATAGTGTCAAAATGTAACCAAAGAGAAGATAGTTCACTAAAGAGAGAAAGAAATATTGGTCCGGAACAAGGTCTTTTTGAGTTTATAATTCGCATCGCAATAATACATGTACAAAATTCATCTAAGAAAAATAAGTGATATTTTGAAAACTATAACGCGATATGTTAATTTTGGTTGATACAATTTTAGTATGATAATCCTCCAATTATACTAACAGGCTTAGCATGGCTACCTAGTTTTAAGTTTTTATTAATTTCAACTCACTAGATACTTATTTTTTTCTACTATTAGGACCCAGTCATTATATTTTTTATTCAACAGTAGTAAAATTGAAATGATTTTCGGATTACTTTCTGGTACTTGTTCAATTACTAAAAAAAAATTGTTTAGCGTATTAATCAAAATTCGGCAAAATATTACTCGAACCATTTGTCAAGAAAGTTTTACATCCGGTTTAACGAAAACTGCAACAACTAAAAGTGTATATTTTAGCCATTATCTAAATTTAAAGATACCGGACAATAAAGTATTTGCAACATATGTGTGGATCGATGGCAGTGGAATTAATTTACGCTCCAAAGATCGGGTGTTGAATAAAATACCTCTTAAAATAACAGACGTTCCAAAGTGGTCTTTTGATGGAAGTTCAACTGAGCAAGCGAAGACTAAACAATCTGATACTGTTTTATTTCCTGTAGCTATATATCAAGACCCGTTTCGAAAATGTCCCCACATCCTTGTATTGTGCGAAACCTATAATGCTGACGGTACTCCTACACCTACCAATCATAGAGCAAGATGTGTAAATGTACTAAATAAAATATCAGAACAAGATCCATGGTTTGGAATAGAACAAGAATATACGATGTTTGACTCGGATATGTGGCCATTAGGTTGGCCTAAAGTAAGAGGATATCCTGTTGTAACCGCTAAATATTCTTATTGTGGTATGGGAGAACATGTTGCAGGACGAGAGATAGTAGAAAGTCATGCAAGGGCTTGTATTTATTCTGGAATGGATTACGGAGGATCGAATGCAGAAGTTATGATGGGTTCTTGGGAATTTCAAGTGGGTACGACTGGGGGGGTCAAAGCTGCAGACGATTTATGGCTTGGGCGTTACATATTAGGGAGAATTGGGGAACAATATGGGGTAGGTAATTATAAGTTATCATCCAAAACCTATGGGAAAAGATCAACCTGGTATAGGATGCCACCATAACTTTAGTGTGAAGAAAATGCGTGAAGACGGAGGAATCACTGAAATCGAAAAAGTGTGCAAGAAGTTGTGTGAAAACCACAAGAACCATATGAAAAATTATGGTCTAGGCGATGGTCATGAAAATCGAAAAAGAATGACTGGAAAATTTGAGACTGCGGGATTTGATGAGTGTAAATGGGCTGTAGCTGATAGAAGTGCTTCAATTAGATTACAGCAAAGTGTTATGGCAGAAAAAAAAGGATTCTTGGAAGACCGCCGACCCGCAGGAGATTGTGACCCATATAGAGTATGTGCATTAATAGCAGAAACTGTTTAAATGGTAGTAAAAATCTAAAATATTTCTCTGTAAGTAAAACTCTTTGTTCTACATAATCATAATAAAAACTAATACTGGTGATATGACTATTTAAAAAAATATAGATCAAAAAGCAAACATCAGAACATCAAGTTGGTTAATCTATCAAAATTGTATGTGAAAAGTAATAAAAAAATTAAAAAATACCTGTTTAATTTATAAAAAAAATTACAGTTAAAAATTCACAATGTGCTGTATAATTAGAACATTAATATGTAGCAATCCGTACATGGGTAAGGTTTTTAATAAGGATCGAAGTGTTATGTGCGTAGTAAAAAGAAACCTGCTGAAGCATTCAATTAACCACATCCTGGACAAGAAGGTATTAGACAGGTACATTAGACTTCCTTTGCCATGTAATAAGATATTAGCAACATATGTTTGGATCGATGGCTCGGGCATTAACTTGAGGTCTAAAGATCGTGTCTTGGATTGTATACCCTACTGCCCTGAAGCTGCACCAGGTTGGTCTTTCGACGGTAGTTCTTGTGGATTGGCACAAACTGATAATTCGGACACGCGCTTAAAAGCTGTAAGCGTTTATAGGGATCCATTTCGTTGTGACCCCCATGTCCTCGTACTATGCGAAGTTCTTAAGGGTAATACTAATGAACCTGTTCATACAAATCATAGAACATATTGCAATAAGTTGAATGAAACTCATAAGTCAGAGGAATGTTGGTTTGGACTTGAGCAAGAATATACAATGCTGGATGTAGACGGTTGGGGTTTGGGATGGCCTAAAGGTGGCGGTTTTCCTACATTTAAATATCAGTACTCGTACTGCGGTTGTGGAGCAAAATACGTGGTTGGTAGAGATATAGTAGAGGCACACACAAAAGCTTGTTTATTTGCTGGATGTGATTTTGAAGGCACTAACGCTGAAGTATCGCATGCCTCTTGGGAGTTTCAGATTGGAGCGTCTGTCGGTATGAAAGCGCCGGATGATATGTGGATGGCACGTTATATAATGGCCCGAGTGGCAGAAGATTACGGTGCAGATATCACTTATCATCCTAAGCCGTTCGGAATGTTACATCCAGGTATAGGTATGCATCATAACTTCAGTTGTAAAAGGATGCGATCTGACGGTGGCTATGATTTCATATTGGAATGTATAAAAAGGTTGGAAAAGAATCATATGAAACATATGAAAAAATACAGCAATGAAATATGGACAAATAAATTACGGTTGTCCGGTAAATTTGAAACTGCGCCATTTGATAAGTTTTCCTGGGGCGTCGCTAGCAGGGCCACATCTATTCGTCTACAGAGAGAGACAAAGGAGAAAGGTAAAGGATACTTGGAAGACAGGCGACCAGGTGGCGATTGTGATCCTTACCTGGTTTGTGGCTTGTTAATGGAAACTTGTCTAGGTACTTCTGCTGGCGGAACTACATCTTCAAAATCCAAGAAAAATCCATGCAAATAGTTTTGGAACAATACAAAACAATGTTTCTTTATTTTTTATTTATTGTTTTATTGCCTTTATATAGAACGAAGCCACTTTTTAAAAGTTCCGCCTTTATATCGAACAGACAGTAGATGTATGAGTATGCCTTTCTGTGATTTAATCTATTTGTTCCTCTAATGATACATGTTTTCGATGCCTGTCCTGACGCTTTAATAACAGACGACTAGGTCGGTCGTCTTAAAATTGAAAATGGTTGGCACTCCAATTAGAGGACTTCAATTAATTTGGTCTTTATATTCTGTTTAGTAGCTAACTATATTAGTCAAACATAAATAGAACGACATACCTAATAGTTAAGGTAGAAATATGCTTATGAATCTCTTGAACTCAGTTGTAGTTTTAGGCTCGTTGCAATAAAAAAATAATTCATGTTTTTCCTACAACGTTTTTGTATATGCTCTAATGTTATGTGGCTTTGTTAGTTTAGGATTGTGTAAAAAAATTGAAAAATAAATTTTCTATTTGAATGTATAAATTTATTTAATCTGTATTGTAACAATCATTCCCAGTTTAGCCATAGTTCAAATCTATTTTGATCCTAGTAAGACACTTTATAGGGTTTGGTACTGAAAGGGTCAAAACGGGACTCTATTATGAAGACCTCACTGTCCATCTGTCTGTCACCTGGCTGTATCTCATGAACAGTGACCGTGACAGCTATACTGTTGAAAATTATTCACAGATGTATTTCTGTTGCCGCTATAACACCAAATACCTATTAAAAACAATAAAATATTTGATTCTAATACAACAAACGTGTTTTTTTTGCCATTTTATGTACGATATTAAAAACTAGTAGAGTCTAGAGTAATTCCTAAAAACTTTGTGGTCTCTACAAGGTGTAAACGTAAGTTTTTACTGGCTTCACGTTAGGTGTTATAAATCGAATAGGTACATTTAGTCTTGTCCTCGTTTATGAGTAAATTGTTAACATCAAACCACTTTTGAGATAGGTAGCCTTATTTACATCTTCAATGTTTTTTTTGCTGGTGTTTAAATCTAAATAAAAGCTAATTAAGAGCTAAAATAGGTAGGTAGTTCTTTTTGGATATGACATGTCACATCCAAAAATAACTATTTCATTATTTTAAGGTAAGTCGGTTTAATAACAATAACAAAACATAAAATTTAAAGAAACTGGTCATATTCCCATTATGCATCGTGAAAATATATGCTAAATAGTTCAGCCAGAGTGGTTTAGGTTTGGAGAATTCATTGGTTTACTAGGTACTGTATTAAACATATTGTATTAAAATATATTTTACTTTTATAACTTTCATGTAATTTTATAGAAAACATGGAAATTAGTAGGTACCAAGAAAATTAGATTTTAGCAAACTATGCAATAGAAATACAACCGACTTAAATCAGTAATTTCAGCCGAAAAAAAGGCTCAATCCATAAAAATAGTGTTAAAAAAACTAGCCACATAAACAAAGACAACACATACTTGTAAAGCTCGAAAACGTACAGAGATGAGAGATGTGTACATCTTGCTTCGACAGGGTAAAGCATCAATAAAGATCATTAAATAATACAATTCAATGAACGATTTCTAAAAATACCTTCTAGAAAATAAATCTAAAAAACAGTAATTACATAATTATTATTTTTTTAAAGATTTGTTTATCTGCTTTAATTATGACAATTTTTTATATCAGAAATTTTAGGTTGTGGACATACCAAGGAAATTAGCGAATCAATGTTTTCATTGTCTTAAGGGGCCATTTTTCACGGCAATTTGTGGCGGCAATGCTGTTGCCGGCAACATTGCTAGCAATACTGGCAAGACCGTAATATTGACGTAATGTTCCGACCATATGGCAATACATGTTTTGTATGGCCACCAATATTGGTCAGTATTGATTTGAAAGGTTGCCGGGCGATCGCTGAGCAATAGATTTTCCGCATTATGGCATGAGTTATCCTTGTCTACGCGACATGAAGTTTGCTGTGGGTGACGCCGCGCCGTGACTTATTGCTAAATTCTGTGTTGTCAGGTGTCATGTTGTTTTAGGTTATTTGTAAAAGATTTTAGTCGTCTTTGATAGGTACTGAAAAATGAAGTCAACTAAGAACACTGACCTCTATAGTCGTAATATTTAAAGTGAACTGCCAATGGTCTCCAATGAGCAGTACCTATGAACTGAATCGACCACCGACTGATACCAGTACCTACACGAAAGAATAGTTCCAACATCAAATTATTTGTACTACTGCCACTTACAGTGATGTAACATCGTGCGAACATTTGAACGAAAATGAATAGATACTGTGCACCTTGACCTTACCCATATACTTACAGCATAAAGCAACGACATCGATATGTAAAGCGCAAATTCTAAACAACTGAATCACATCAAGCACTGCCTGGAAATTGTAAAAACCCAACAAGAGGCGTTGAATGTGAGAGCAGAATCCCACGAAAGCCATCATTAGGTACACCATGTATGCAATTTTATTACTTGGTGGCTTATTCATAGGACTGTGTGGCACCCTCAAGGTCAAGCAATGTCTCCACAACCACACACAACAGAGGAGCGCGGCGAGTCCACATCAGATCGCACTCAAGCAATATAATTGTTGTCGTGTACTGCTGGACACCAAGTCGACAGTGAGAGAGTCAGAAGTGAGTTAACCCATCGTCAATCATTGCCATCAATGATAACATTTACAATTCACGAACCTATGTAATGAGAAAATAAAATAAAGATTACATTATTTCATTTAAATATATTTTCCTTTACATATTCCATAGTTTGTGTTTATCTTAAGTTATAACTTTATGCTGCATAGGTTAACCTAGCGCTTGTGCACTCTGTATATGTTTTTACTTTTTATACAATAACTTTTCCAGTACAATAAACAGAACATATTTTTTCTCATATACATTACAATTTTCTGAACATGGTTCTTACCAAATTCTGGAAAAAGCTTGAAAATAAATAAAAAGGCAAAATATTTAGGATCAAATGTTTTATTAGTTAAAGTACACAGTTTGGTTTTTACATAAGAGTATTTTATCGAATATGTCATCCAAAAACTTAGCTGGGGTAGATATATCTCATCATATCTAAGTACCCCCGCCCAAATACCATGTCAGTGTCAACATGGGCACCAACCTACAGTTATATTTCCAACAACTGCAGCAATAACCTGAGATAGCATCTATAGTATTGACAACATTTTAATAATAAATTAGTAAAATAAGTTCTGTTACCAATATGTCTGGACTTTACTCTCTTTCTAATTAAATACCTATAATTAGAGGGATAACATCTTTAAGGGCATCCTAGTCAATGATTCTACCATACAAACATGCATAAGTGATTACTACTCTGTATGAGGTCGCAATTCAAAGCTTAAAATCATCATATCATTTTGTTTTATCATAAACTAGGCTTGTAAAAAACTATAATTGAAATATTTTCAATTACTGCTTTCTACAAGCCTAGTTTATGATAAAACGAATTGATATTAATTTTAAGCTCTCACTTACACTAGGGTGCTCTTAATTTCATTATTTACTTCTAATGTGTAGGTGCCATTTATTCATACATGCTCACCACATCTTTGCTTACCACATAGTATGACCGGGCTGTTGATATGTCCCAATTGCCAACTCAATCTAGAATATGACCATCATAACATACCGTAAATGGCTTTAACAAATTTTGATATTTATGTAAACTATGTCTTTAAAAAAAAATAGTTGCTACTAGTTTGCAGATAAACATATCATGTTGCATCACAAATGATAATAGCAGGCTCGATTTCATTGAGCAGATCAGGATTTCATTCAACTTCTGCCACCATCGCCAGGTGCCATCTGCAGGCTCATGCACTCTCTTGCCTTAGACCTATACCGTTCTAATGGCTTTCGGCTTATGACACAGACTACTTCTATGCAATTTATCCAAGTAAATACTTAATGCAACACTTGCAGAAGGTACTTCATCACCTAATCTTCCCATTAATGTCCCTAGTACTGGAGGTGGTACAGGTAAGAGATACATTCTGAAAACAAGACAATAAGAATGATATTATTCCAAATTCAAATTGTTAACATATCTGTTATCATCTTGCTGAATTATACTTATGCACATTTCTCGTAGCAGTCATCCAACATGTTGCGCAAACGTGTTTATGATCTGTAATAAAAACATTTGTTACTTTTAATAGGTATATATAGAAACATTAGGAAGTTTGAGAATTGAAAGCTTGATGAAACGATACACAGTGAATGGTGCTTGCTTTAAGTTTTATGAAATATGTACTACTTATTGTATTATCAAGTCCAAGAGATGAATTGAAAGTTTCAAAATCATGAATTGTGTGTGTAGGCAGCACAGCAGATTTGGATAACTAAGTAGATACTAACCGTCGTTGGTGACATCCAGCCACTAAGAACATTCACCATGGCTTCAGTTGCATCTAAAAACAAGCGCCGGCGCTGGTGCGTAAGTCATAACGAACCATTCTCGGTAGAGAGTACTTTTAATTTATGAATATATGTAAAAATCATAATAAATAATTTTGACAGTTATTTGTTGTTTTATTGTAAGCTTCGGTGTTGCCAGTCATATCATAACATAATAAAGATTTTGAATTTGTGTATCGATTCTCATCTACTGATTTTATTTTGTTATTAAATAAAGAATAAATTTACACTTGTATTTAGTTTTTTCTATTTTATTACAGTTCTATTGGATTATGTCGTAGATTTATGTAAAGAATTGTTCATATTTTTATGAAGGCAACAGAGATTATTAAAATCGTTTTTTTTGGTAAATAATTTATTATTAAAAATCGATTTATCGTAACATACTGGCATCTATTTAAGCAGCAGGTAGTTAATTGGTAGATATAGGAAGTTACTGGTGCTTTGAACTAGACTTGGGTTATGGTTTGTACTTTTTTCTGGTGAAGTTATGGTTGCTATTACACGGGGTTTTATGCGAATTAAGTTTACTTACTAGAAGCATTTGTGTATTTCAACATTGCAGCTGTCCAAGCACTAAGCACTTGTGCTGCAACACTCACTATATTTTTTTTTATTTTGTTGGGGATGACATGATACACATTCAATTTAGGCAGCGCTCTAGTGTGACCCAATTTGCTGTTTATGTTATAAATAAACTTGATTTCTTTCCATGTGCCAATATCTTTAGCTATCATAAAATATAAGTACTTATGTTCTGTCCTGCTTTTTGATTTACCAAGACCAGGTCGAAAGGTGAGACCTTGGTCACACATAAGATTCAATGGCGACGATCCTGCTTCTCTTCCAATACAATATCTTTTATTAATTGTACAAGCTCTACTGCTTGTACTTTTAATGAAGTAATAAGCCAAGCTATTACTTCATACTAACTGACTAACTAACTGTCACCAAGGAGAAATATCCCTATAATCATGAATACCAGAGTATGGTCACGATATTTTTGCGACCTTTAATTTTAACCAACTCTACAAAGCCATTAATGATGTCCCTTGCTTCGATATGTGTTAAATGTGGGTTTCTAACATTTGGTTGGTATCTCATCAAACACTAAGTACATAATTATAATACTATATAATACACTAGCTGTCCCGCGCAACTTCATATGCGTAATTTTTCCCCGTTTTTTAAACATTTCTCGTCGCTTCTCCGCTCCTATTAGTCGTAGCGCGATGTTATATATGGGCTATCCAACAAAAAAAGAACTTTTCAAATCGGACCAGTAGATCCTGAGATTAGCGCGTTTAAACAAACAAACAAACAAACAAACTCTTCCGCTTTATAATATTAGTATAGATATGCAAGATGCATTATAATATTATATTTCTGAATAGTATGTAGTACCTAATATCTAGTTATTAATTTAATTAGTTATTTGCTGACGATAGTACGGTTACCGTAACATGTAATAATATTGACACTTATGAATTTGACATCAATAAATCATTAACATCTAAGTATAATTAAATGGCTTGATAATAATAATTTAAAAATTAATTTAAATAAAACTAATATTATGCATTTTGATCAAAGATCAAAAAGTCCATCTGACATTAAGCTAGTCTACAAAGATTCTATTATTTCCGAAACTGATACGACACGATTTGTTGGTCTAATAATTGACAAGAAATTAAATTTCAAACCTTTTGTAGATAGCTTATGTAAAAAAATTTGTAGTTCTTCATACGCCCTATATAAACTCTCGCTCGTAATTAATACTAACACAATATTAACAGCATATTATGGTCTCGTTGAATCGTCCCTGAGATTTGGTATTATCTTCTGGGGCAACTCGACAATTAAGGAAAATATATTTAAAACGCAAAAGCGCTGCATTCGCGCAATGTTTGGACTCCAAAATACAGATAGCTGCATACCAATGTTTAGAAAGCACAGAATTCTAACACTTCCATCATTATATATTATTGAAATAGCTCTATTTGTAACAAATAATTCTCATCTGTTTCCACGTCTGTGTGATAGAGTGATCCGTAATCGACGTGATAACGAAAGACTCTGTTTACATCGATCTAAAACCACACTATTGCACAATAGTGTCGTATGTATGGCGCCTAATAAATACAATAAAATTCCAAAATGTTTTAAGATATTAAATTTAAATGCATTTAACGAGTAAATTAAAAAACTTGTTAGTCGAAAAATGCTATTATTCTGTCAAAGATTGTATTTTGTTTTTTATGTCTATTGATTCATATTATTACATTAAATGTTGCAGATTTTATTACCTAAGTTTTCTATTTTATTCATATTGTATTTTAAAATTATATTGTAATCTGAATTTTGTACACTGATATCGGTAAAACATGTTGATCCAATAATAACATAACACGTCTGTATCTACCTTACACATGTTTTTGCAAATAAATAAATTTTGTATTTATTTTGTATTTTGCAGCACCCTTACGGGGTCTATGTATGTTTATGGACTGCCTGTAACAACATCGTGCAATAAATGATTAAATAAATAATTTCTTATTTACTTTCTAGTTTTTTTAAAAACAAATTTGACTTGGACGAAACAAGAGAACAACAGAAACAAAGAGCATCAGAAAGTTTTCATATTTCTAGTCATAGTCAATATCAAAAATTTTCAGATGTCATTAGTGACAGTTCAACCAAATTATATGTCATAGAGTTTGGCCATTGTTGCTGGGTTGTGTTGCCCGCTTAAAGGGGCGTCTAAACGGGCCATTTTTTACGGCAATTTGTGGCGGCACTATTGGCAACTTATTGCCCAACCATCACGAAAATGTAACTGATGGCCAAGTAATCTATGGTTAGGCAATGTATGGCAATATGTCGGCAATAGTATGGCGCATGACCCAGACTCATAAGCGGGCAACACAACCCAGCAACAATGGCCCAACTCTATGACAATTAATTTGGTTGAACTGTCACTAATGACATCTAAAAATTTTTGATATTGACTATGACTAGAAATATGAAAACTTTCTGATGCTCTTTGTTTCTGTTGTTCTCTTGTTTCATCCAAGTCAAGTTTGTTTTTAAAAAAACTAGGAAGTAAATAAGAAATTATTTATTTATTCATTTATTGCACAATGTTGTTACAGGCAGTCCTTAAACATACAACGGTGCTACAAACTAATTAAATTAATAACTAGATATTAGGTACTACATACTATTCAGAGATATAATATTATAATGCATCTTGCATATCTATACTAATATTATAAAGTGGAAGAGTTTGTTTGTTTGTTTAAACGCGCTAATCTCAGGATCTACTGGTCCGATTTGAAAAATTCTTTTTTTGTTGGATAGCCCATATATAACATCGCGCTACGACTAATAGGAGCGGAGAAGCGACGAGAAATGTTTAAAAAACGGGGAAAAATTTCGCATACGAAGTTGCGCGGGACAACTAGTGTATTATATAGTATTATAATTATGTACTTAGTGTTTGATGAGATACGAACCAAATGTTAGAAACCCACATTTAACACATATCGAAGCAAGGGACATCATTAATGGCTTTGTAGAGTTGTGACCATACTCTGGTATTCATGATTATAGGGATATTTCTCCTTGGTGACAGTTAGTTAGTCAGTTAGTATGAAGTAATAGCTTGGCTTATTACTTCATTAAAAGTACAAGCAGTAGAGCTTGTACAATTAATAAAAGATATTGTATTGGAAGAGAAGCAGGATCGTCGCCATTGGATCTTATGTGTGACCAAGGTCTCACCTTTCGAACTGGTCTTGGTAATTCAAAAAGCAGGACAGAACATAAGTACTTAAATTTTATGACAGCTAAAGATGTTGGCACACGGAAAAACATCAAGTTTATTTATAACATAAACAGCAAATTGGGTCACACTAGAGCGCTGCCTAAATTGAATGTGTATCATGTCATCCCCAACAAAATAAAATAAAAAATAGTGAGTGTTGCAGCACAAGTGCTTAGTGCTTGGACAGCTGCAATGTTGAAATACACAAATGCTTCTAGTAAGTAAACATAATTCTCATAAAACCCCGTGTAATAGCAACCATAACTTCACCAGAAAAAAGTACAAAACGAAACCCAAGTCTAGTTCAAAGCACCTGTAACTTCCTATATCTACAAAGTAACTACCTGCTGCTTAAATAGATGCCAGTATGTTACGATTAATCGATTTTTAATAATAAATTATTTACCAAGAAAACGATTTTAATAATCTCTTGTTGTCTTCATAAAAATATGAACAATTCTTTACATAAATCTACGACATAATCCAATAGAACTGTAATAAAATAGAAAAAAGGAAATACAAGTGCAAATTTATTCTTTAATAATAACAGAATAAAATCAGTAGATGAGAATCGATACACAAATTCAAAATCTTTATAAAATTAAGAGCACCCTAGTGTAAGTGAGAGCTTAAAATTAATATCAATTCGTTTTATCATAAACTAGGCTTGTAGAAAGCAGTAATTGAAAATATTTTAATTATCGTTTTTTACAAGCCTAGTTTATGACAAAATGAAATGATGATTTTAAGCTTTGACTTGCGACCTCATACAGAGGAGTAATCAATTATGCATGTTTGTATGGTAGAATCATTGACTAGGATGCTCTTAAAGATGTTATCCCTCTAATTATAGGTATTTAATTAGAAAGAGAGTAAAGTCCAGACATATTGGTAGCAGAACTTATTTTACTAATTTATTATTAAAATGTAGTCAATACTATAGATGCTATCTCAGGTTATTGCTGCAGTTGTTGGAAATATAACTGTAGGTTGCTGTGCCCAAGTTGACACTGACATGGTATTTGGGCGGGGGTACATAGATATGATGAGATATATCTACCCCAGCTAAGTTTTTGGATGACATATTCGATAAATACTCTTATGTAAAAACCAAACTGTGTACTTTAACTAATAAAACATTTGATTCTAAATTATTTGCCTTTTTATTTATTTTCAAGCTTTTTCCAGAATTTGGTAAATGTGGTAAGAACCATGTTTACAAAATTGTAATGTATATGAGAAAAAATATGTTGTGTTTATTGTACTGGCAAAGTTATTGTATAAAAAGTAAAAACATATACAGAGTGCACAGGCTAGGTTAACCTATGCAGCATAAAGTTATAACTTAAGATAAACATAAACTATGGAATATGTAAAGGAAAATATATTTAAATTAAATAATATAATCTTTATTTTATTTTCTCATTACAAAGGTTCGTGAATTGTAAATGTTATCATTGATGGCAATGATTGACGATGGGTTAACTCACTTTGTCGACTTGGTGTACAGCAGTACACGACAACAATTCTATTGCTTGAGTGCGATCTGATGTGGACTCGCCGCGCTCCTCTGTTGTGTATGGTTGTGGAGACATTGCTTGACCTTGAGGGTGCCACACAGTCCTATGATTAAGCCACCAAGTAATAAAATTGCATACATGGTGTACCTAATGATGGCTTTCGTGGGATTCTGCTCTCACATTCAACGCCTCTTGTTGGGTTTTTACAATTTCCAGGCAGTGCTTGATGTGATTCAGTTGTTTAGAATTTGCGCTTTACATTTCGATGTCGTTGCTTTATGCTGTAAGTATATGGGTAAGGTCAAGGTGCACAGTATCTATTCATTTTCGTTCAAATGTTCGCACGATGTTACATCACTGTAAGTGCCAGTAGTACAAATAATTTGATGTTGGAACTATTCCCATCGCCGCTCCTCAATTTCGTGTAGGTACTGGTATCAGTCGGTGGTCGATTCAGTTCATAGGTACTGCTCATTGGAGACCATTGGCAGTTCACTTTAAATATTATGACTATAGAGGTCAGTGTTCTTAGTTGACTTCATTTTTTAGTACCTATCAAAGACGACTAAAACCTTTTACAAATAACCTAAAACAACATGACACCTGACAACACAGAATTTAGCAATAAGTCACGGCGCGGCGTCACCCACAGCAAACTTCATGTCGCGTAAGACAAGGATAACCCATGCCATAATGCGGAAAATCTATCGCTCAGCGATCGCCCGGCAACCTATCAAATCAATATTGACCAATAAGTGACCATACAAAACATGTATTGCCATATGGTCGGAACATTACGGCAATATTACTGACTTGCCGGTATTGCTAGCAATATTGCCAGCCACAGCATTGCCGCCACAAATTGCCGTGAAAAATGGCCCGTTTAGACGCCCCTTAAGAGTCTGGGTCATGCGCCATACTATTGCCGACATATTGCCATACATTGCCTAACCATAGATTACTTGGCCATCAGTTACATTTTTGTGATGGTTGGGCAATAAGTTGCCAATAGTGCCGCCACAAATTGCCGTAAAAAATGGCCCGTTTAGACGCCCCTTTAGGTTTTAAAATACCAAGGTTTTTAATGTTTATTATTTATGTATATATCATACGAAATAGGGACGTACGGATAATATACCAGCAATAAAATAGATTTCGCCTACCCGAACATAAAAAAAACATGATTTTGGTAGACTACCCTCGCCCAATCATTATCGTCAATCAAATCATCAATTCATCATCTGTAATTCATGCAAAGATTAATAAAAATACACATTTAAAAAAGCATTAAACACACAGCTATAGAAGATCAGCTACCTACATAAATAGTTAATACAGATAAATCGAATAATTTATGTGTCATATACATATATCATATTTAAATTCTTTAAGGTCATATAACTAGAGTTACAGAAAAATGCAAAGTAATGACTGGCATAGACTTCATTTAGCATTATTTACCCCTCTGTACATTTTCTGCCATAAAAAGTTTAGAAATAAAAAATAAATACTAAATTGTTATGATAGTCAGTGGTCAGTGAGTGAGTTTTATAGAATGTCAGTAAGTAATGTGGATATCGGATACTCCGGTGTACCATAGACAAACTTAAAAAGTTATCCGTGCCGCCATTTTCATTCTTTGCTCTATTCCTTTTCGTCATATGGCGTATTAGGTGCGTTCGCTATCGTCCGCCATATTAAATGAAATCAATAAAATAAGACAAAATGTCGCCTTACTAAAGTGCGTGAAAATAATCCACCAACATCCAGTTATTGTGTGATTAAATCATCAAGAGGATCACGATGGAGAATTCCTACGGTGTGGGGGTTGTTAACAGATATGCTCTTTTTTTGGACGATGAGTCCGATCCTCTTGATGCGTTAAAAGCGCGAGAGCAAGCGAAGGAGCTCAAAAAGAAGACCAAAGAAGCCGAGAAAGAGAACAAGGGCAAGCCTGAAACCAAACCTAAAGGCGGTACTCCCGCTATCAGGAAAGGAATTAAGGAAACCCAAAATGTGAAGTCTCAAGATAATAGGAGTGGAGAGCAGCCGAAGAGCAAGGGGCCTCCCAGACCTACCACTGAACGTAACATCGAACGTCCTCCTCCGCGCCGCCGTGAAGACCGGCCGCAGAACGGTGCGGTCGAGAACAAGGAAGGTGCTCCTCGGCCACCCAGACGCGAGTTTGGCGATCGTAGACCCAACTTCGAGCGGCGCAATTTCAGCGACAACCCTGATGGAGCCGAACGTCGTGGGCCGAGACCTCCGCGTGAACCTAGAGACGGACCGCGCGGGCCGCGTCCGTATGATAATAGAGGCAAGCGTGAATTTGACAGGAGATCCGGCTCCGATAAGACTGGTGTGAAACCTGTCGATAAGCGCGAGGGTGCCGGTCCTCATAACTGGGGCACGCTCAAGGACGAGATCGACGAGCTCAACAAAACTGGCTCTGAAGGTGAGGTGGTCGAGGAGAAGGCGCCGGAAGCTGCCGCTGCCGCTGCTGGCGCTGGCGCCGGCGCCGGCACCGGCGCTGCTGCGGGGGCTGGCGACGGTCAGCAGTCGGAATCCGAGCGCGCCGTGCCCACCGAGGAGGAACCGCGTGAGCTCACGCTCGACGAGTACAAGGCGCTTCGAAACGCTCAGCGTACTGCGCCACAGTACAACCTGCGAAAGGCCGGTGAGGGCGAGGACCTCAGCCAGTGGAAAAATCTGGTGATGCTCGAGCGCAAGAAGGAAGGCGAACGGGCCGAGGACGACGACAGTGACGATGAGTACGACTTGGCCGACTACCCACAGCGCGTGGGCCGCCAGAAGCGCGTGCTCGGCATCGAGTTCACGTTCAACGACACGGCGCGGCGCGGCGGCACGGGCGCGCGCGGGCGAGGCCGCGGGCGCGGCCGGGGCCGGGCGCCGCCGCGGGACGAGCCCGTGGAGGAGCGCCCGGCGCTGCGCTCGCAGGTGGCGCCGCCCAAGGTCGACGACAGCAAGGATTTCCCCTCTCTTGGCTAGACTCACAGTGAGCCTTCGCTCTTCTCCCTTTCAATAGAGTTACAAATTAAAAATATTGTATGTACCGTTATTTTTGAAGTAAATATACAAAATATTTACACAAGTGTGTATTATATTACATTAAAAATTAGTTGATTTCCTCGGAAATCACCTTCAGGTTGATTGACAGTATCGAAGCGATATTTAAGATTGATTTGGGGGTTGACTAGTGCTCGCCGATCACTTAGGATGTTGGAGAGGGGGAGGATAACTTAAGGTTTTAATTTTGAATTCACATAGCTACAGTATGCATATGGAATTATAATAACAGTAGCTTTTATCATATTGTAATCACATCAGCTTATGATTTAACTTTGATGAGTTTTATGGATTAAGGATTTTAAACTTACAGACTGTGACAAGCTATGAATTAACTCCCGTCACAATTTAGAGTAGAACATGTGAAAAGTAACCCTCGTTGCATTTTTTATCATGAGTTTGTGTTGACAAATGCAGACTGGGAACTGTAAATAGTTGATATATGTTAAAAGATAAGGTCTTAAAAATAACAAGGTTGATTTTGTTGTTACACAACTTCAGAAAAATAAACATTTTGTATGTGTGATATTTCTCTTCATTATTTACCTTCTGTATTCCTCCCCCGACCCTGAATACTGATACCCATGTTGCACCTTTGATTAATGGTGAAGTGCTAATAGTGTGTATGGCTAACAAAGGGGGGAAATGAAACCATAGTTATCATGTTATGTTCTATATTGACACATTTTATCACTTTCACACAAAAACAATTTTCTTAAAATTTACAGATAATAAAACAATACACAATTTCAGTAAATATTCAACATAATAGAATTATTACTTATCAAAATAAACATTAACTACACAAGTGTAAGGTCTATAAGCACAATAAATAATTATTTACATTACATTTGATACTGTTCTATGAACAGTTGGTGGCAACTATTTGTAGTAAACATGGGGTACTGCTTAACTTTTCAATAATTTTCACAAATTAAGAATCAATATAATTTGTTGCACATTCATGACCTATTACAATGTTATAATTGCGTTGTGGTAAATGTAGGTAGGTATAGTGTTAGCCAACCTCAACCTGCCCTCGGTCAACTAGATCTGTTGACATAATACAATCAGACACTGAAATGTAACATACATAGAACTATCAATATTGTTAATTATTGTAGCTGACTAGTAGTTTATAATAATAAATGAAATCTTGCCGTAAGCTATATAATGAAGTTTACATATTAGTAATTTGCATTTCCGTAAAGGATTATATTATGTTCTGTTGATGTAACAACAAGATTTTGCATTATTTAAATATTTAATTCACCGATTTCATCAAAGGTTACAAATACGTTATTATTATAAGTTAGTGACGTAAAAGCGTAATTACTAAATACAGGACTTGAGTCCCGTTTCACAGCCACAATATACGTTCACTTATATACAAGCGTTAATAAAGTACAAACCTCGCAGTGCACGCGGCCAGTTAGATACAATAATAAATATCGAGGCACATCTACACCATACTTCTTTATAATTCTAGATTACGACTATCTTTGTTTGTTCACTAAACTATCAATTGACTATTATTTACATTGACAACAATATTTGTAATTAGTCACAATTATTTACAGCTGCAAATACCTCAATATACAGTGAACACAAACTTCCTTAGCGTTTCAACGAACTTAGCGAGTTACAAAATAATGTTCAAATTCTGTAGAGTTACATTCGTTTTTAAGTCGTCCACCGACGTCACAGATAGGGCGTGCGACATCGGGGGAAACAATCGCAAAAAAAAATGCGGCCGGTTCGATTCCGGGGCCCTCTAGGCGGTTTTATTAAAATAGCAAGGGGTTTCGGAGAAGCCCGTTCATTCAATGCCGAAAGTGTTGGTTTCTTCGACGGCTAATAGTAGTTTCTCGTGCAGTAAGCCGGGCGTGGGGTAGGGCGGCAGGTCCAGGCGGTTGAAGCAAGTGTGCGCGCGCGGCAGAGACTCGACGCGGCCCCAGCGCTCGATGCAGAAGCGCCGCGGGCCCGTGGAGCCGCGCAGCGCCGCGAACCCTTCGTACGGGATGGACGACGTGCCCGTCACGAACTGAACGAGCCGCAGACGTTGCTCGTTCGAAAACCTGCAAGAAATGTTCACTTTAGCTACGAGTATGTATATATTTTTTGTAAGGGATTATATTTTTGGATGCAGATACAGAAGATCGGATGTTGTGGCGAAAATTAGGAGAGGTTTAAGTATGTCGAGCCAGGAGAGTTTGTAGAGTAGGTGCCTACAATCCGAATGCCTGTCATCAGCCCTTTTTGGAATAGGAATATTAAAGGATTCTCATTTGCTAGACTTTCAGGTGTGGTCGTTTCAAGGTTCTGGCATAACTATTAGTAGGTAGTAGGTACCTATCCATGTTATTGACGCCATTAATTTAAATGTAACGATCTTACGTACTTATTGTAACAAAGTTATTTGTCACGAAATTTAAAATTGCTGATTGAATAAAGTGAGTTTTCATGTACCAAAGTTGATAATAAACCACATGTCCGCGTATCACGCGATGTAGCACGATGGCTTGACCGCATATTTCCGTAACATTATAAAATTTAACTTTTGTGCCCACAAAAGTCAATGGTTAAATGCATACTTATTATAGACTTCCTTGAAGTCACAGGAATACTAGAGCAATCACTCTATGGCCCTATACCAATAACAGAGGGGACGAGGGAGCTTGAATGGTTAATTATTGTATTTTTTATATACATATATATATATATGTTGAGAGCCTACAATCTCCGCTGCCTCTTACTAAACCTACGAGCATTGTGTGCAAGGGTTCTGGAAACCTAAATACAACCCAGGTCGAAGCGGGTCCTTCAAGACTCCTCCACCTGGATTAGTATTTTATATCGGTCGATAGATAATAAGGTAGCCGCACCTGTCGATGGCCTGCCAGAACCAGACGATAACAGGGTGT
The DNA here is from genome assembly GCA_945859575.2 of Herminia tarsipennalis. Classification (NCBI taxonomy): domain Eukaryota; kingdom Metazoa; phylum Arthropoda; class Insecta; order Lepidoptera; family Erebidae; genus Herminia; species Herminia tarsipennalis. The sequence continues at coordinate 19,275,838 of OX243840.2, forward strand.
GCGTCGTGGTACCCTCCTCGGTACTCGGTGTTGTTTCTCCAGTCGGATACATCTAATTCAGGCGCTCCAGCGATCACCAGCTCCAACTCGCGAGCGTCAAAAGCGGCCACCAGTCGAGGGTCGACTACCTGCAAACATCACATACATTATAATTTTTGTAAACCAGCCAGCTATAAAGGAGATATACCTATTATTTTTAGTTTACAAGTTGGTATTTCTTAGTCCGATACGATGAAAATCTGATACGATCGGAGGCAGATTGCTATGAGAGAGCTGGATTTTAGAAAACGGTCATCCATATAAAGACCTGATCCATCAGCGGCAATATTGCCTAGCTAAATTTAAAGATCTATTACTGTGTACATGGCCGTATAGTGTGTTTCAATTCAATAGGTATGTGAGATCTAAATACTTGCAAATAAGTTGATTTTCAATACAACAGATATCCATTTTAACTTGGGCGGAAAAATACAAACGCTGAACTTTATTATTAACGAATAGCAGGACAAAAATAGCGAATACTAAATAAAGTATAACCATTTATATTCCAAGTTTGGCTAGTTAATTATTATGTATAATGAATAGGTGAGTAGGTCCAAGGTCGCAATGTTATCCAAACCTGTTTTAATCCATTCTGAGTTCTGACCTCGTTTCCTTTACCTACATATTTTTACAGTCAAAATAACCGGTAATTGTTACCGTTTAATATTCAAAGATCAATATTGTGACGATTAACGCCGCTAGAGGGCGCTAGTTGTATTGTCAAATAAAATTTTGTTTTTTTTTCTGTACAATGTGTATGTAAGTAGTTGAAATAAATTGAATTCCTGTTATTCTCTTTATAATAAAACTCAAAATCTAGGAACCATTGCTTTGATAAGTTAGTTATCTACTCGCCAGTACGTAACTATTTATCTATGCTAATAATAAAAGGCTGAAGAATTTGTTTATTTGTTTGGTTAAACGCGATAATTTCAGGAACTACAACAGTAAGTACAACTAACAGGAACTGAATCAATGAAAAATATTGGAAAAACGGGGAAAAATGACGCAGACGAAGTTCCTCAGCTAGTTGTCGATAAGTAGGATAAATCAGTAAGACTCCTTCCGCACTAGGCTGGGTATAAGCCCTGCTGCTACCTGCTACTCGCTACAAGCCAAGCTGTCTCCAGGGGACTTCACACATCCTTTTAAAGGACTCAAAGTACGCCCAGACTGCGAATTATGAATCACACAAAATTCTATCTTGTGTGGAAATCGAATCCACAGTATTTTGCGCAGCAGTTATATTCACACCCGCTGCCGCACAGAGGCAATTTAAATATATTTCATTTTTGAAAGAATTAATTGATCCGTAGGTACCTACCTCATGGAACCCTCTGACTAGCCACTCGGTCTGTTCCGCCACGCCTCTCTCAACCCTCCACCGTACAACTCGTTCCAAGTACTCTTTCTTGTTTCGTTCTGTAACCGGTACATCTCGACCGCCAGGCTTTAGCTCGCGTTCTAATACCCGACCGTCAGCCAAACGTTCTGATACTGCAAAGGTGAGTTCCAGCGATGACACGCAACGGGCAGTCTGGAATTTTGACAGTTGAAGATTAGTAGATAGTTGATAGTGAGGTGAGACACTAGACAGTTAAAATTATAGCATGTTTAAAAGAATTTGGAATGCAGAGTGAAGTTTTCAAGACAAGTTTTTATTATTAATGTTAAGAAAATAAATAAGTTTAAATACGTTTAATAGAGTCAAGTAAAAAATACTGACTTAATACTATCCACATATCTATACTAAGCTTTAAAAGTATCTAAATATGTATGTGTATACACATAAGAACACAATGGACAAACAATTTTATAGTCACCAATAATATCAAATAGATGGCGCTACACGTTGTTAAATGTAGCGCAAGAAGAATAACCGCTTACTTTTAAATTACAGCACAATATGCCATTTATATAAGTAGTTATATTAAAGTTATATATATACCTGCAGCCATCTTAGCGAGGCAGCAAACTGCGCATCTAGTGCATCGACGTCTTCGAGCGCCGGCGACAGTCGCAGCAGCGCGCGGTACAGTGCTCGCGTGAACCACGCCTCTAGGAGGTAGCCGTGCACCAGAGCTAGGCCTAGCACTCGACCAGAGAAGCGGAACCTGTTCAACAAATACAATCTGTTAGATACTAAAGATCATTGCAGGATGGTAGGTATAGTCACTGGTGGGTCTAGGATTTTGTTCTGGGTGGGGGTAGATTTTATCAAGTATGGTCGTTTCGACCATACTAATAACTGAATTGTCTTTTTTTTTATTTATTTATTTATTAACTGTGTGTTGAGGATTTTGTCAAGGGATCGTTTTGTGTGATCCACAAATTGTTGTTCCAATTCTTGGTGTAATTTATGTCAATAATACTTAAGTAGGTATGTACCTGTAGTCCGCGATAGGTACCAGGTTTTTTAAAATTTAAAAAGTAGATACAGTTTTAGTACACCTTTATGTGCAGGGAAAAACGGAAATCAGTTAAAAAACGCATCCAACGAAACTGGTGCAGACTAAAATAGCGACGCCAGTATAGGACGCGTACCAGAAAGCTCTGCTGCAGCTGCTTTATAAATGTACCTAAGTACCTACCTACCCAACCTAAGACTTTAAAACAAAATCACGTACGTAGGTAAAATAGATAGAGTGACCTAAATAATACAAAACAACACCTACTTACAACAAAATTTCGACGCAATACTTAAAGTACTTTAAACTTAATTCTTAAACTACAATTTCGTTACGCACCACTAGGAATCCAAACATAAAAGTAACATAATACAGGGTGGTACTAAAAGGTCCGCGCGGTTGATGCAAGCACAAAAACAACAAACATCATAGTTTGCTTGGTCTGAAACATGATACATGGTGTTTGTAACATGACACTTCAAGTTTCGGTCCGCGGGCGTCGAACGCCGAGTAAAAATAAACATAGAGGGCGCGCGCCGCGTATAAATAGATCATAATAACGGCCAGGTTTGTAGCTTTTCAGGACGAATGTAGCAAAACAAATAGGCTAAAAATATTTTGACCTGAATTTAGTCCAGTCACCTTTTATTAAGAATAAAGCATTCTAGTTATTATTATGTTAAAAAATTACAACATTATGCTATACCATTTTTACCATTAGATACATATTTTTGTAATTAATTAGATAAGTAGGTACATATTTTTAAATTTAGTAACGTGTCGATGATAGGATTATAATAAAGGAAAATATGCTATGTCATGTTAATATATACTAATATTATAAAGCTGTAGTTTGTTTGTTTGAACGCGGCAATCTCAGGACAGAGTACTATGGGTCCGAATTGAAAAAATCTTTCACTGTTGGATAGCCCATTTATCGAGGAAGGCCATAGGCTATATAACATCATGCTAAGACCAATAGGAGCGGAGCAGTAATGAAAAATGTTGCAAAAACGGGGAAAATGTACGCATACGAAGTTGCGCGGGTCAGCTAGTAAAAATATAAGTAGGTAAGTTGTCAAGTTGTCAATTAAGCTCTCTTACTGCATTAAAACCAACAACTACAAACATGGACTATTACTAAAACGCAAAAGGCTTTCAATAAATTATACACCGTTACTCATAGGTACCCATTGTTTTATAAAAATAGTTAATATTCAATCAATAGATGGATATCGGTTTGACAACCTTGGCTACACCCTGTAAGCACAATGAGTTCAATGACAATAGAAAAATATTCTATTTGTGTTGATGTTAGCGGCGGTAGCTATTAGGCTGCCACCGCGAGGTCGCGTGTTTGAATCCTTTCTATTATTCTACCGACGTGAATCCTAACCTAAGCAATTTAGCTTAGCTGGAGGGGTTGACAGGATTGCTAATAATGTGGGACGGACATCTTCGCAGGCTTTGTCAGCGAGACTAGCGCGCCCGGTCTAGGTTAATACAATACCTACGGCGAACGCACATCGCGTTATTTATTTCCCCGGTTAATTAATAGTTTAAATTCCGATTAAAAAAAAACAATCAGACCAAGAAATGTCAAGTGTAAACTCAAGTCCTACTTTCTTCTGAATATGGAATGATAATTTATTACTTGGAAATGTGTTTACCAGTTCCCAATAATGAAATGATTGTAAACATAGATTAATTATTATTTATTTGCTTTGTACTACGACATAACTGTATTGATTGTGTTATCGACGTAGATTAAGTGAAGCATTAAGTACAAAACTCGTGGTTTATGAAGATAAACTGTATTTTAAATGATAAATAAAAATAAAAGTTGTAAAAATGGCGGCAAACTATCATGTCGCTTTTTCACAACTCCGCTTTTAACGTGGAAATCACAGAACAAATATACTCTACGAGTGCAAAATATTCTTGAAATACGTGATAACTGGATAAGAACGAGACTTTGTGATTTAAAGTAGAAAACTTGAAAGAAAATAAACTTGAAACCGGCAACGAGACTTTGTGATTTAAAGAAGGAACTAGAAAGAAAATGAACTTGGAACTGACATCGAGACTGTGAATAAAAGAAGAAAACTTGAAAGAATATAAACTTGAAACTGAAATAAAATAAACTTGAAACTAGCGAATGGGCATAATTCATAATCTCTACTGTGTAATTTCGGCGGTAAGAGAAAAAAAAACTAACCTGTCATATTTTAACAGCTCTGTGTTTAACGTGTGAAAGTCTAAAATATAATAAAATACAGGATTTTCGTGCAGTTCAATATTTGATACCCACTGGTTAAATTAGATAAAAAAATTGCCATGCACTAAAAATAATAGGAAAGTAATGATCACATAGGTACTAATTTATTTACATTTATCTTCATAGCTTGTCTTACATAGGTAGTGTGTTTTTGTTTACACTTATTAATTATAATGCATAATTTAATTACATACATATTATAAATTGATACCGAGTCAACTTTGAACTGACTATTAAAAATAAATACTGTTTTTAACTACAAAATAAGATAACTTTTTAAATATTATTATTTTTTCCCCGCTATGCCAAAAGAAATAAGCCATAACGGTGACTTATTTTTTTATAGAAAAGTTAGACGTTTGTCATTAGTGCAATGAGTGAAATCAATTCGTCAAAACTATTACGAACTTTTATATTCTCTTTGGTCAAAACTTACACAAAATTTGGTGTAAGTTGTAAGTAAATTTTGGCTTCAATTATCTCAAATTGAAGCCAAAATTTACTTACACCTTACACCAAATTTTTTCCCCAGACTAGGACCGCTCGGACTAGGAATCATAATTTTTTATATAGATACCTACATATGTCACTTCAAATAGGTGTCCACATTGTTTGATCTTCGTAAAGCAGGATAAAGTATTTTTTTCGTACACTAATGCGCCATCATGAGTCAGTGTTGAGTGAACAATGTTAACGCAATGAGCTAATTAACTGCTCGTCATCATTTTTACACTGATTGGAAATATAATTGCTTGTGTTTGCTTTGGGCATAAAAAGGTACGAGTTATAATACCTAAATTTGAACAACAACAAGGCATATTTTCATTTGCCAATAATACAAAACTACAAAGTTACATGTAAGTACTATTTTATAATATCCTATGTCTTTGACTCTACCTTTCTCTCTTTCATTTGTTAATATTAAATGCTTTTAGTTCATGTTGAATAGTTATGTGATATTATACAACTATCCCATAAGCCTCTTAAATTCTTTAATTTTAGCTAGAACCAATCCAAAGTTGTGTGTATTTCAATAGGTTCACGTCATTTCAATAGCTCGTTGACAATTTAATTTATTAAATTAGATTACCATTATTGATTAAACTTATAATAAAAATTGATGCACATTATGAAAATAGCGGGGAGGTGCCTTATATTTTAAACGGTTCATCTTCTTCTTCTTCAGAAATCTAGCCGTTTAAAGGGTAATACATTATACATACTGCAAGTGTTAAATATTTATTGTACACTTTAGTTGCACAAAGTCTCTTTCTTATACAATTGTGTAGTTGACTACAATAAAAGTAAATTATTTTATACTAATCAGGTAATAGTAGATCTTAAAATGCTCTTTTACATTGTAATATGTTTTTGAATTTAAAAGCATGAAAACGGATACTAAAAGTAATAATTTGACGTTAGGAACATATTACATCATAGGTTGTTATTTCTACAGAGCTTGTCGATTTGACATTTCATAAAAAGAAACTGATTAGACTTGATAGTCAACAGCCATATTGTCACATAATCAATTCATTCTTTACAAGCTTTTCTCTTCTTACTGTAAATCCGAGCATGTAAAAATAATGACAGGTCAGTTTGCCGCCATTTTTACAACTCATAAACAGTTTATATTTATTTATTTGTTTTTTATTTATCATTTTTTGTTTTTTTGTGACCACAGGTGTAAAAGTTACATTGTTTTGTGATCTCCGGCTATCCTTCGTACTGTTGTTTGAGGACTAGACATTTTAAAACACAGTGGAATAAAAATTTCTTGCGGAATTCTGCGGTGGGTCTTGTTGAGATAGCCCAAAACATTATTTTTCACGGAGTTCTTCAAGAAAAGAGCTAAAAGATTAATTTTACATCATCCATCCAAGACCTACGGCAATAGTAAACGATCAGGCGGGGCATACGCTTCATTGTCACATCAGTGGTGTTAAACCAAATTCGAAACATTCGGCAAGCGCATATTGCGAAAAAAAAAATCGTTTTTTTTTTGAATTGCTATTATTTATGAGTAAAATTACAAACCTGATCATTTTGAGCAGTTTAAGCGTAAGTAAGCGCGTAATAATATTTACCGCCTAAATCCGTCCAATACCCCTATGTACGTCGTGATCGAATCGAAAACAGTGCCAAAAAACAATGAAATGTTTTTTAAACAGTGGGGTAAAGCAAGACTACAAGGTAACCTTTGGGTAACTCCGGATCTGCAGCCTATTTAACAGATAAACACTTTATACATGCTAACAATAACAATGGTCTGTCTATTACTCAGTGTCATTATTAAATAATAATAATACAATAACTATCATTCGTCACTAGACACGGAAGCTTGATTTCTTACAGTAATAACTATAATTTGAGATGATTGTTCGTGTGTATAAAAGGGATAAACAACTTGTTCGCTTCATTGCCATTAAGTAATTTGCAAATTTACTTATACAACACTTGTTTTGTATTGCTATTGTTTAAAAAAATGGCGTTATAAGCCTCGAGGTTATAGTAGTTAGTTGTCGAATTTACTATATTGATACCTGTGACATAGTTACACTATTTGTTCACTTTCTGCTATAAAGTATTGGGTCTCTGGTGTACATTTTTACCGCCAAAAATACTGAATGACAGCTGCTGCTCTCAGAAGTATCAAGCTATATTTTACAAACGATATTTATTATTTGGCAAGGTGTGATAGGTATGACATAAGTGGGGTAACTTTATACGCAGGTTAAGAGGGTCTAGCTTTAACAAGAAGACGGGGAATTCAGGTATACACAAAGTACTGAATTTCGATTATAGTAGATAGTTGGACGAATTTACCTGTGACTGGATGTTAACTAATCGATCTCAATTTTGCGAGTTTTGTATGAATATTCTCAATGTAAAAATCAAGAACCACGGACGTATATAGATAGGATTAGGTGGTTTAGTCATCCTCAGGGCCCGTTCCCACTTGTCGTGTGTCGGATCAGACACGTGACAATTTAAACATCGTTCAACAACACAACATTTGTTAAACATCACACCCATTAAAAGGGTGGGTGCTCTAAAGGTAGAACATTGACTAAAGCACCTGATTTTTACCTCACTTCCCCCCCTGTGAGCAATAGGTAGGATAAGTAATTTACCTTCATACGAAAGTACTTGAGCCACCTTTGTAGAAGCTAGGCTAATCCATATCCATACTAATATTATAAATGTGAAAGTAATTCTGTCACGCTTATACAGCTAAACCGATTTAGATGAAATTTGGTATGGAGATAGTTTGAGTCCCGGGGAAGGATATAGGATAGTTTTTATCGCGATAACCGACATCCACGCGAGCGGAGCCGCGGGCGATAGCTAGTATATTATATTTGCCGAAATATGAAAACTATAGCTTCGTCTATGGTAAAGAAAATACTAGTCAAGACGAATTTTTTTTAATCATTATAGTCTCTTTTACGACTGCATAAAAGATTGCACTGAGGGATATCGGCGCTTAAAAGTCTCTGTTACATGAAAAATAATTGAAAATTTATCTTTTAGTGGCATCTCAACATTTAATCATAACATAATTTATTCGCTGGACAAAGAAATAATGAAGTAGATTCTAAATTGCAGTTATACTTTTTACTGTATATTTCTTAGATCATTAAGGAGCTATTGTATTAAAAGTTAAGAAGACTATTAAGGTAATTTGTAATTCAATTTGTGTCAACATTTAAGACAAACGTGCCATGGGATATTTGTTAATAATGGCCACCTGTCCGTCATTGTAAGTGGTAATTGTAATACAATTTTAATTAAATACAATAACATGTGTTGTATTTATTGATACGGGAATACGTGATACAAATTATCTGTCTTGTAAAACTTTGGTGTAGGTAAATTTTTCGATAGCATCGCATATTTGTACTTGACTATTTTTATTATCTTTTTTATATTAACTACGTTGTTCCGATTGTTTTTATAGCTTTATTCCTATTGTAAACTGTGTTGCGTCATGCCCATCATGCAATTTTAAAATATTTGTTCTACCTACATAGTATTTGAATAAATCAAACGACATTTACTCCTTTTACTACTAAACTATTTTATTGCTTTGAAGTATATTCTAAAGTGCTTGGAGTTCTTAATCAGATGGCGTAATACCATCACTGCCCAAATGCTCCATTACTAACTCAGTACAGTAGATCTTTTAGAGACTTCCGGGCTATATATACCGGCACTGCTTTATAGAGAAATAATAAAGAAACTTCGCTACTCACCATTCATGATGGTTATCCACAAAAGCAGACATTGGCGATACATGAACAGTGTACGTATCATTAGCGGAGTATTCGAACAGGCCATAGTAAGGGTTAAAGAGTTCTCTCGACAGTAGAAAGAAGAATTCCCGGCTAGGGCCGCCATAGTCCAAGCCTTCTTCTCCATCCCAGAGGACACAGAGCTTGCCTTTTTGAAGTTCTTTCTTCCCACAGGACATGATTCGTCTGAAAGCGTCTTCTAAAAGGTGTTCGCGGCGAATATGGAGTCTGAAAAGAGATTGAGGTTTATTGAGATGATGTTTTAGTATCGAGAGTGACTATTAGACAACACATGGGGCTAAGGTATTTGAATTGTGCCTTACCCAAATAAGGTACGTGTAATAAGAACCAAGATTTGTTCTTGTTCATATTGTATGTCCAGTGACTTAAGTAACTGTTGCGTGCAAAATGTTCGTATTCGAATTATTTTTTTTACGTCTTGCCTGAAGGCCTTAGACCCATCTTATTTTTTTACTTGTCACTGTTTCCATTACCGTCAATAGAGTTTGTCTGTTAAAGCGCTTAGTTTATTTAAATTAATTTAGTTATTTCGGAACACATGGATATCATTCATAGAATGAGAACCGGGTCAGATCGCTAGAACGAAATAATATTTTTTTGAAACTCACTTTAATTTCCCAGGACCCTGTCCATATCCCTTGCTCTCGAGCTTGCGATAGAATGCTCTGAGCTTCGCTTCAAAGTCTCGTCGTTGCGGCGCCGGCGCTCGCGTGGAGCGCGCGGCGGCCGGCGAAGCGGCGGGCGATGCGCACGCGCCCGCCGCCGCTGTAGGTGTCATGCCACCGGTACATCCGCCCGCTGGCACATAGCTCATTATCTCCTGCTCGAACAGGCTGCAAAGAAGGAAACACTTTTGGTTAAAAACTATATTCACGAAATCCCGCATTTGAAAATTGACGAATTCTAGCAACTCAATTATTCGTCGTTGAGAATGAAGCTTTCGATAACGAACTTTTCGGTACAACTTAAACTTAAGTATCGTTAGATAATTTGGTATCTCGAATTTTAGACTCCCTAAAACCAATTCTAATGTGTCGACAGTCCAGTGGCGCCCCTAAAATCGACATTGTATCTTAATACTGAATGAATGAATGTTTTGAAACATGTTTTGTGTAACACACTGCACCACAAGTAGACAATCAAGTCCATGCGAGTTATAAATAGTCAGTGTGAATCACATAAATATTTCAATTTACAACAAGATAGCGTAAACATTTTGTTGCTAGTGAAACTTAAACAAAAATATTAAAAAATACCATTGTTAGATGTATCCTACGCATTTAATAGCACTAACTGATATGTTTACAAGGAAGCCGCAACTGAACTCTTCACGGCCAATTTTCCTTAAATTTTACATGTTTGATTTCAGAAGTCTACACTTATATGGAATGTGTTAAATGTGTGGTCTCGCTTCCTTCCTGTAGCTGGCGTAGCAACACTAGCCAATTACTCATACCCGCAGAACTGGGAAAATTACCATGGTCAACAATCCACTCGTCAAGAGCTTTAATTACGGCCCCAGGATAAACCCCTGAGGTACACCTATGATTTTATTCTAAAATTAATATAAACGAAGGAAGTACGTGCGAGAATTATCGCATTTAAGTTAAATGCTAGATAATACATAATACGCACCTAGTTAATTTGTCTTTTAACCTTGTTGAGAGTCAAATTTTAGTTAACGCCTGTAAATAACACTCAAACGCTTCGTCAACGTCAATTTAAATTATTTTTTTGCAAATCGTAAAGTGTTGAAGAAATTATGTCTTGTTACATTGTATTTTTTGTTGTTTTTACACGGTGTATAAATTTAGCCTTAAATAATAATTTCCTTTATTTACACATAAGGAAATAATTATTTTAAGTACATAAGTATGTATTTCTAAAACCTTATAAGTAGGTCAGTTTCAAGGTTTAGTAATTGCAGAACTATTACAGCATGTAATCATGTTTATAGGTCTGTAAATTGGCATGGTTAAAGAAAACGTGACGACTTGTTACATAAGTTAGATACAGTAGTGACAGGTTGATAGGTCCGGGTGTGCCACAAGGAACATAACTTGGCCCATTAAAATGACATAATTTTATATACCTGCGATAATATTAACAATGTATTTACTACTGTACTTTTGGTTTCTGGTATACATTTCTTTTTCAAATATTTGTTACTGAACTCTAATAGCAAAAAAAATATATAAATATAAAAACTTAAGTAATAATTTAGTAGGTTCTAAGAATATGTCACAGTCGAAAATGATTATGTACAGTACCAACTGTTGCATGCGAGTGCAATAAGCCTTTGTGAGGTAAAATAACAATTCATACTGTGGTGATGATAATATCAAATGCATACTGTTAGTTATCGGCGCATGAAATCTATTCAAAGGTCGCATAAAACAATTTGACACGTTTTCATAGTACCAACCTTGTTAGATGTCACACGCCAAAAGAGGACTTCGGTAAACAATATCAATACAGTAGGTAAAAACACAACGCCACTTTAGAATCATGTGAGTGTGGATTAAATTAAAATAGACTTAATTTCGACTTCTTTCTCTTTTAAACAACGTATTTTACCAATTTTTCGTTAGATTATTGAAGTAGATAGTGGAAATAGCCAATAGAAGCTGACTGACTGACTGACATATCAAGGCAAGGCCTAAACTATAAAACTTGAAATTTTGCACAGGGGTTCCTTTTATAACGTAAGGGATCACTAAGAAAGGGTTTTAGAAAATTCACCCCCTAAGGAAACTTTGAAACTTTGCTGTTAAAATATTTTAGTAACAACCTGGCATCACCGCGGGCGAAACCGCGGGCATAAGCTAGTTATATATAGTTCATTTGGATTTTATAACATCAACTTGACATAGAATCATGAGCCTCTGATCAAGATTTAAAACAATTACAAGTAAAAGTAGAACGCAAAAACTCGCAGGCGTAAACTTGACCAAACTTTATCAATAAAACTAGACAACGTGTGTGAAAGTGAGACTTCTTCATTACTTACCAGAGCGTGGACTATAAAAGAAGTATATAATAAAGACGATGTGAAACTAACTGATGCAAACACATATCCGTTACGCGGAGGCATTAAGTGTGCATCGTGGCTAATGTGGGAGGCTCGCCACTTCGTGAACAAAACCGCCCACATTGTCTTCTAAAACAATTTAACAGAACTACTCATTATTAAAAAAAAAACAAAAACTTCATTAAACAAACGAGATAAGAACATGTAAAGAAAATCTCAACAGTATCGTGGATCGAACAACCTCGGCACGAGGAGCAATGAACCGCGGTAGATTATGACCAAAAAGACGAGCGCAAGGCCGGCCCACATAAGACAGAGACAAAACGTGGGGCTCTAGGCCCGTAATACCTGTAATCGATTTAGGAGAGCGGGAGATTTAGAACCGCAACGCCCCCCGCTCGTGATCGAGATTCGGTAATTAGTATAATAATTTCATTTGGGTCCGGTGAATTATACGTGAAGACACGCCGCGTGCGCACGCACAGCCCGATGTCCGTTTGATCAGTCCTAGAGAACATCGATGTTACTTTGTATGCTCAGAATCGTAATCGTCAGTTTTATTGTTCACTGGATGCCAAACAAAAAGGGTTAGACATAACAAAACTGGAGAATTTTAGATGTAGTCCGTTCTTAAAACAATGAGTTCCCCGAAACGTCGGTCGTTTAATATCACGTACGCGCCGACCATACCAAACTATCGAGCCCTTTTACAGAAGAACCTTCAGCTAATGTTTGGTTGATCTATTAAGTTGGACGTGCGAGAGCCATATTATGTAAGACCCGTGCTCAATATTTTCAATTCATTGTCTGCAGAGTCGCGCGACAATGGCTGTTAGTAATTGAGGAAACTGAGCTCTCTATTTCATTCGCGTTCAACGTGCAACCTATCGAGCAAGGCCGTATCCCGACTTGTTTTGATGGGAACGACCTAAAATTACTAGCAACGATACACATATCTGTTAGACACGTGTACGTATAAATTGTACGGTTTGTTATAACATCGGTGAGAAAATAGTTTCCGGCACGCAACACCAGAGCAAATTTGAATCGCATTTTTGTGTTCCAAAAAGTCAATAAAGAGCGGTAATATCGTTCCGTGATAGGATCATCTCGGTGTGATTACACAAGCATCCGGCACATCGTGCACATATATCATCGAATGCCACCAATCCTCGAAATGGCCCGAAACTTAATGAGTATCGGAGGCATTCCCTCGTGGGTCGGTCGGCGCACGCGCCCGGGGCAGCGCGCGCGCCGGTCACGTACCCGCCCGCGCCGCGCGCCGCGCTCACGACAGGTGTGCGAGGTGTGCCGCGCAGCGCCCGCCGGCCACCACTCACTGTACACAGATCTGTGATAGCCAACCAGATAAAATAGACGCTACCCGTGCTTGACGTCTTGATACTGTGTCAGGGTTGAATCGAAGATGATGCAGCGAGATCTAATCGCACGTCTGTAGTAGTTATTTAATTAACAGCGACCGCATCCAGACGATGGTCGATAAGCCACGTCAAAGTCAAGATCAACCACGGCACAGTTAGTAACAGAAAACATTTGTTATTAGAAGTAGCGCTATTGTCGATGTAGAGCCGTGTGTGTATCGTGAATGCGTACTTTCACCGTAACATGTGCGCCTGCGCTCGAGCCTCTTGGCCATAATTCATCGCCGAACAGCTGCCATTGATGATTCCTAAGAACACTTCCAAGTCGTTTGAAAACAATGCACTCAACCTCCTGATGTTTTAAAATTATGGACTGTTGTTTGTCTTGTTCGTTTCAATTCTGCGTTCAGAATTTGCGGAGCACATGTCGTAATGGTAACAGCTTGTGAAATTTAAAAACTTAAATAAAGGGTCTACGCACTGCCCATTTTACTTTTTTGGGTAAATTTAATAACAGTATATGAAGCTCTACTTTAGACACCCAGAACAGATTATAATGAAGGTCCCCTAAAGATAATCACCGATGATGGGCCGTCGTCGCCTTGGGCCGAACAACGCGGTAGATTGAGGAATTCATTGCTGGGGGAAAGGAAAGCTTATTGCTGGCCTCTGGTCAACACAACTTACATTATACAGTGCCATTTAGTTCAACTTCTAAGTAATCAAAGCTTCATTTAAACATTAAGTTTAGACGGAGAAATGGAATAATTGCTAAGATGTTCTATGCGTAACTAATCCATAATGATCATACGGTAGGTAACAGATATAACATTTTGTCATAATAATTCTCGTGACAAGTCATTATCTTCCATCATAAACTTTGTGTCATTGTAATAGCCATTTAAACTTAAATGTCTATTGAAATGCAACAAATTAAATTTTAAATGTTTTTAGACAATGTATTCTAGAATGTACGACGACATTTGAGCCTCGAAAAATAAAAAATATCAAATTACTTCCGAGAACGAAGTCTAATATTGACACGTAGGATCCGAATCGAATTGCTTGTAACAATAGGGGTCTTGTTCAAATGTTGCCCAAATGATATAGGTATTATAGAAGGCAAGATTGTTATGAAATGGCCGACATTGGTGCGACCTCAGCGGAATTAAAACATCTACGTGTCTAATAATTGTGGTAAATTACTTCCTATGATGAATGTGTACCGTGAAGAAACAAAACAATGTTTTTGTTGTGAAACTTTAACATTTTAAACCATCTTCCTTTGAAATATAGCTTAAAACAGTTAACTTGAAATAGTGTTATGTGTTCTCCAGTTGAATTTAGACTAAGTGATTATATAAAGAGTATGACTATTAAATTCATATAGATTAATTAATACCATGACCAAAAAGCTCTGAAAAAAGCAAACCAATTAATATTTCTGACAAAGTTACCAAACCAAAGACCAACTCGTCTTTGAAATGGCTTGCACTAGTTACTCCATTTGTACAAAACTTGAAGCTATATATTATTATAAGTATGACTGCATCTAATATTTTCAGATATTAAACACAATTAATTTATTGTTTTCCCTATGTTATAAAAGTAATAATAATGTTACAAATTATCCCTATAGTCTCGTCGATCAGTTCCAGTTACCATGTTCCTATAGAAATATAATACATTTTTATTTAACTTTATTTATTTATTTTCATCTTTACTGTAAATATTTACTTAATTATATGAATAGAGGACGAACAATGTGGAATCAATTTATGTGTACTTACTTCTCTCGATATTTTTAAAATGAAATAAATATATTAGATATCACTTTGTTTTATTAAATGCATTTGAGTAAATACATTTTAAATTATGTACATTTTACAATAATGGTTTTATTTAGTTAGTCCATATGGAAATTTAGTTGCTCAATTCAAAATTATGCACATTTTAAACAACGTTTAGCATTATTCAGGTAACTTAACATTTTTTATCTTTCATAAATCATAGTGATCCCGCCCGTCTCACCTACAAATTAACTTTCCGAGAATTTTATAAATTGAAAAATCCTCTCAGATTAAAGCATTATGTTAGTGATAATAGGTTCCGAGCTTAACATTAAATTTGCGTTAAATTAAAACTTCCATAAAGAATATTAAAACATTAGCGTTCAAAACACTAAAATCCTTTTTTTATAGGATGTACCTATAGATATTTTTTATCGTGCAAATCGATTAGTCGATTTTGCAAAGGCCTGTTTTTTAATCGACGATGAAAGTAACATCAATCACATCACTAACGTGGATTTAAAAATCGTTTTTCAAAAGAGTAAAGTATGACGAGCTTTTGATTACGTTATGCCGAACTATTTCAATAAATCTTTCGACCATTTTATTCGGTGCCCAGGTGTACTAATAATTGAAAAAATATACCGTAACTTATCGCGTGTCGATTTAAAACTGGATCGAACTATAAAAGACAAACATTTTTTTGAACTGAAGGTGTAGTTATATAATTAATATTATATCTAATACACTTAATAAATGTAATACTAATGATAGTACCATGCAATGGCACCATCCATCCGCCTTCTGCCTTCAATAGGACATTATGAAGTACGTAGGTACATATTTCCGTCATTGCCGTGGAAGAGACAGACAAATGATGAATGCGATTTGCAAGCAAACTATATATTATAGCAATTATTCTTATTATAGTTAGTTAGTAATTAATTTTAATGTTACTTGCAGACGGCGGAGGCCGTTTTTAGAATATTGCTTTAAAATGAATTGATAGTTTTGCAACTTGGTTGACGTTTAGTGTTCTGTAGTGAAAACTATATTCTTATATGTTTAACCAACTTACATAAACAAACAATATATAGGCTATATATAGGCTAGTTTTCAACTAGTCAAAACGACAACTCTTTAAAAGATGCCAAAACGCAGGTTTTTGATGGAGTTCTCTTAAAAATACCGGCCCATGATGTCACTATGCTTTTCTAGTCAAAAACTTCAAAAATCCTATTCATCACAAAGTGTAATCGGTACTTAATCATTGGTAGTTTAAATGCTAGCTTTATTTACTAATTAATATATCGGATTGTTTTGTTTACCTAGGAAACCGGCCTATTCAATGTATACTGACCAACAATATAGTACAGATTATAGTGCACAAGAATGCGGGAAATTAATCAGTGCACTCACTATTGTGAGTGTACTAGTTAAAACACACGAAATTAAATAGAAAATCGAATAGACCAGGGAGACATTAGCTGCAGGACTGACAGTTTAACGTACTCTCCGATACACAAATGCGTATACCTAAAGTTCCAGTCATCGATCTAACAGTGGTAACGTTAGATCCGTATATGGATGACTGGATTATTTAAAGTACTGATCTCTTCACATTCTCGATTACAATTGAGTCACGGATCCCTCAATTTATTATAGATGTCAGAGTACTATAATTAGGTCATCTTAAACTAAGTGCAGCGGCACTTGACCGGTACAAACTTTAGTAACGTGATAACGATAACAATAATAACAAATATACACATGTAACACTGAGGTATAATTATTTAACGATATTTTTCTAGTTATTTTACTTTGTATTGTCGACGGCGAAGTTCTTGGTATTTTGAGCTTGGAGTGATTACTAAGTCGACCACAATGTACCCAGAGGTTTTGTGGTTTCAGTAGCTATTAGCTAACAGCTATGATACCAATAAAAATATTTATTAAAAAAATATTGTAGAACGCAATATATTCCAGATCTGTTTCTCTCTAAGTATCTTCTTTTTCAGCAAATCAGTTATTGTTTCGTAAAACTGACCTGATGAACCACGTATTTCGCCGCTGCTATGTAGGTACAGAACGTAATATCTATAGGTACTAATATTATAAAGCTGAAGAGTTTGTTTGCTTGTTTGAACGCGATAATTTCAGGAACTACTGGTTCGAATTAAAATGATTTTACTGTTGGATAACCCGTTTATGGAGGAAGGCTATATAACATCACGCTACGACCAATAGGAGCGGAGAAGAAATGAAAAAGTTGCAAAAAATGGGAAAATATATTCTGACGAAGTTGCGCGGGTCAGCTAGTTAGAGACTATTCAGATAGCACCCCTGCCTTCTCATTAGTAGCTTCATTTAATTAGACAAACTTTTCAGGTTTCGTCTCGGAAGTCCGTATGTCACAAGCATTTTATTCAAAAACTACACAATGTAAATGGATGAAATTTGAATAATAGATGTCTTGTATAAGCCGCTAATTAGTTCGATAGTTAAATAATAAAAATAAATATTTCGGAAGGGGGAGGGCACTCCATACATGTTACAGTATATGTAAAACGCAAAACTATATGTGTTCGGTAGGTCTTTTAAAAACATTTTAAGGATTTTAAGAAACTTTTTTGATTAAGTCAATATTTTTGAGAATAATTGCTCAAATGTAGTGCATTTCTTTGTAGAAACAGCTGCTGAACCCTACACTGAGCATGGTCCGACATGCTTTGGCCCGTTTCTTTTTAGTTTTCTAATACTCTGTAGAAGGTTATTAGATAAAGGAAAAATAAAATTAAAAAAAAAATCCTATTGGTATTCATTATTCATAGCTAAGACAGGACAACGTCGGTCTGGATAGCTAGTGTAATATATCGCAAAACAAACCGTTACCGTATACAAAATTCAAATATGTTATCTGGCCAGGTTATATGCAGTGATAATAATAGTGAATTTACTCGGAAATTTACAAAGTTTTATCGCAATAACCGTCTCATTTAACTGTCCACTCATTATCATAAGTAATGTAAATACATTATTTCGGTTAGTTGATAAAGCATTTACCCTTAATTTATTTACAATTAATGAACATTTTATACAAGCCCGCCGGAAGTCAAAACAATGGGGAAGGGAAGGAACGAGTGGGGGGAACAATGGCGGACATGGGACTTAGTTAAACTCTGACCTCCCCATCGCTTTGCGTACAGCTTAATTATCGTCCGGTTAAATAGTGCTGACTCAGCGACGAGTGCTTTAAATTCGACTTTGGACTAAAACATAAAGAAACAACATAATTATGGAACTTTTAAATAATAAGTTATAACAATAAAAAGGCTGGTTTTAGTTTAATAAATAGGTACATGCACTCTAAATATATAAAAAAACATAGTCGTATAGCACATACACTTTAATATAATTGGGTAAAATCTGAAAATAAAATATAACAGATCAAATTAAGCGATTTTAATCATCGTATTTTAAAAAAAAGCTGTTTACGTCTTAGTGATGTTTTAAAATAATACAACACCTTAATCTTTTAAAAGCCCGCATATTACAGCAATTATAACGACATAAATGGTAATAATATCACCAATTATTTCCCCAACTACCCACACTTTATCAAACAGGATGACATAAGGCTCAAAAGAATTTGTCGAGTTACCTTTGCCTAGTTTATGGTTATAACGTTATTACTGTTGACATGGCGATTATAGTGATCTATAAACGAAATGTGGGTAACTGCAATGAGTAACGTTTAATGACAGGAAACATAAGGACAATGACCGATTGGTTGGAACACTCCCGCGCAGCGGCTGAATGCGACTACGCCTTTGCTTTGTTGCTTTTTTTTTATTTTTGAATGTAGGCACGTGTGTTTATCGATTTTATAATATTTATATTGTCTATCGGTATCGATTTCAGTATTTGGTGATGATTAGCAAGGAAAGGTTTTGTTTACTTGCCAATTTTACAATTTGCAAAGTTAGGCTTGGAATCTGAGTCAGAACATCAAGATTTTTTTTGACATTTAGTCAAGAAACATACCAATATGAATGTGAAAACTTACAGAGCTCAAGCGCGCAGAAACAGATAAACAGATTTGGATGATATTTGGCATACTTACAGATGTATAGTTAATGAGCTGGATTAACACAGAATATTTTTTATTGCTTTAACCGATATCCACGAGGGCGAAGTCGTGGGCTAGGCCGTATAAATAAATAGCAAATAGTATAATATTAATACATAAAGATCAGGGACCGGCACTAATTAAAAAATAAAGTGATGATGACAAGTGTAATACAGCCAACAATAGTCCTTGACAAGTAACTTTACCAGTTAGACTAGTCCTACAATGCCATTCCAGCCGACCGCTCCTAGTGTCCGACAGCCCTATTGTTACGCACGGCAAGTTTGCGAAAAAAAAACAACTTGGAAACTGTATATTGTGGTATAGAGTAAATTGATATAAAGTACGCAAATATCTTACAGCGAAAAGATGCTGCTTGTTGCAGTAAACTTTATCTAGAACATTACCCGTGACCACTCGCGTGGGATTATTTTTAATACCACTAAATGGTATCTCTTATTGTGGTCTATGGACGCTAATAACACCAGGTGTCTCATGTTGCTAGCTCTATAAAAACCTTACTAAAAACGGTCGAAAGAACCGTGACTACGACGGTGCAATGCGATCGAAACGTCGGCAAATAAAATATATCGTATCTTTAAATATTTTATGTGAAGTATAAAGCTAATGAATAGGATATATCTTATGAAAAAAAATACAACACGTGACAAAAAAACCGTTAATAAACTTCCAACGTCCATAGTTTGTCTCAGCTACAAAAATAATAAGAAACGGAAAAATGAACATATTGTTACAAAAACAATGAGCATGAGAATCGTTGATTCTCCACACACGTTTTAATCTATGGCACGGTGTTTGTCCAATCTTGAAAACCGACTCTAATGCGGCCAAAATTTCTAAAACGCTAAAGCACCATGATTTGTTGGAAACATTAATTGAAAGAAATAAAGTAAAGTTTAGCTTGGCAAGCGCCGATTAGAGACTATTGTTTATCTGTATCACCATCGGTTCCATCTTAGAGAATGATAGTTCCCATATCGAGTGGATTACGACCGAAACTATTACGCTTTACGACGATTTGATTGGTACCCCGCAACCAACGATATAGGAGCACGCCAACACCGGACCAACGCGTAAAAAGCCCACGATTTACGACTCATCGTAAAACTTGTGTTCTATTGTTAATTTAAAAGCGATGAACGGCGATAACTCACATTAACAAAGTTTGTTTTGGACATCGATAACGACCAACCGGTAATTATTTTACAATTTGTTTGCTTTACGAACATTGTTATCGATAAGATACAATGTTGAATGTGTGCCAACTGCCAATATAATTTCAATGATTATCTATTACATTGTCGAAAGACCAGACTTGATATTATCTAATGAGGTTGTTATAAAATTAGATCCATTGAATACACAAAATGTTTCAACAAAAGAAAATGAAGGCCAACGCATGAAAATATGAATAAGTAAGACAAATAGCGACGAATTAAGTGAGAGCTATTCATAAACTAGCTGACGTAAATGTATTGGAAATGCCACGTGAATATGAAGCGGTTGATGTCAATAGAAGTTCGTCAATGTGTTCATACCAAGGTATTTCCTCAATCTGAGTTTGGATGGGATTGGCAAAGATCCCAATTTTCGCGGAAAGCGAGATACATGTTACGTGCGGTATTCCAAACATTAGACAAAAATATTTATCCAAAACTAGCGAACCGTCCCGTTTCTGTACGTAGGTACTCTTCTGCGCTTCAGGACAAAATACCCGGAAGAAGTTTTCCAAATGCTGGTGTACCAAAATTCGTTGCGTCCTTAAGAAGAAATAAACAAAGATTAATAATATTGGCAAGTTACCGCTTCTATTTTTCAACAAACTTTCTTTCTTTCATTTCAGATTAAAGCAATAATATAACAAGCAGAAAAAGAGTAGGATAGGTCTTTTAAAAAACTGTTATCCGGCTTTTAACAAATGGGCTATTCAAACTTTAGGGTTCTTTTGACAATTGCCGCTTTAGGAATACAAACGAAGGTAACAATAGCTGAGATTATATTGCAAAACTTTTGGAAGCTTTTGAAGATATTTGTTGCGCTGTAAATCCTTAGGCTTACCGTGTCGCAAAGAGTTACAATTGCAAAAATATATTTCTTGGATCATACGGAAGCTTCTTTTTTTAATTCTGAATTGCTGTTTGGCATTTATATTTTGTTGGGTAAAAGTTTGTGAGTGATTCATCTATGATCACTCACATAATCATCATTATGTATTCGTTGTGATCTTTTTATTACCCTTTAACCTGAACGATGACGATGACGAAGAGGGTGAAGAATGATATGTGTTGATCTGTCTGTACCATCATTACATTCAAACGGATGGCCAGATTTGGTTGTAGTTATACTATTTGAAAGCTAGTTTAATCGGGATGGTTACATTTTTTTGATTCGATTCAAAATTCGTTTAACCGTTTTGAAGATATATATTTTTTATCTCGTTTGTTCTTGGGGTTTAATTCTCCGGTTATATTGAAATCTTAAAAATTGCTATACCAAACTGATTTTAATTTAATTGGTAGGTACATTATAGAATAATAATAAGCACCACAGTTAGAGGCACACGATAAAATTTATCATATAGAATAATCTAGAAAATATAAGATATCGAATGTATTTTACTAATTACATCCTAGACTTTGAATCTAGGCACATTCAAGTACCACCATAGCTATTTATTACATTTTTAAATACACTTAATAGACCTTATTCTCGTTCTAGTCCTAATTTACTATCAAGTTTCAACATCGGGTATTACCTTCATTATTCCTATTCAAAGGTCTCTGCAACGATCAATGATCATTACTCACTTATCACGTATATATTTTATATTTGACGCTATAAAAAGGACATCGTCTAATACTCCAAATTCTGTATTCTCACGATCATTAAGCCGACGCAGGATATGTATTTGTGGAGATCTCGTGAGAGGAAGCCGTGTGTCATGGAAACGACGGCTTGGTTAGATGAAAGTCGAAAACTAGTCGAAGGCAATAACCTTGTGCAGTAAATCTGACTGTTATTAGAAAGAAAATACAACGTCGAGATAATCATTCAAAAATAAAGTAAAGATATCATTATTGTCTGTGATTTATAATGTATTAACACCAGCTTTTTCGCCTACAGATTCGCGTGTGTGTCCTATATCATTCCTCAGGCTTCCAGCTACCTACCTCTATCTCTTTTTAAAATCGCCTGCGCTTTTCCCCAAACTTACCAAAATTGCATGGAAATCAACCGAGTAGTAACGGTGATTAGCGCGTTCAAACAAACAAGCTCATATGCTTCTTTATATATGTAGATAAGGTAAGCATAAACATGTTAGTATTCTGTCAATGCAAGACACCACGAGGCGCCCTTACTTCCGGCCTAAACTCGTATGCGCGACGAAAACCATTCAATTTTATATTAATATTTTGTATGATATATAAATAACGTGTTATTCTCCGACATCCGGTGCACTTGCGCATCCATAAGACACAATTATCATGCAGATGGCAGTGTAGTAATTTAAGAAAAAAAAGTGGTTAATCGACAGTGGAATACTTATTGACGTATAGACCTGGACTGCGACATAACTTCACAAAATTGCCCACTCTTTAGAAAGAGATAACGCTATTTATTGTGGACAATACCTGTCGAAGAGACGGGGCCGCACGAGTTTTTTTCTTTTTCACGATTTGCAGTCAATATTTACTTTTGAATTAAAAGGGATGGCGCGGTCCAGGTATTGGTTAGTAATTTATCAGAGAAATCCATACCATTATTATAAATGCGAAATTAACTGTATCTGTATTTTGATAAAATTATATGAGATACTTTTTGGACATTCAAGCTGGCGAAGTCGCATGCAAAGTAAATATATTTTTTCAAATGTCGTCGTTTAATTGAAATATATTATAAGTATTTAAAGTTCTCTCAATTCCTTAAGAATGTATAGATATATAAATAAAATATTTTTTCATTGGGTTCATAAGGACGGAGTAATAAGATACTAAGACACCAAAAAATTGCAACCAAATAAATTGATACATAAAGGAAAGGGTCCTTTATTTATAGTTAATGAAAGATGGTTACTTTTTCGCCAGACTACTTACAAAGTAAACGATTAATAATTACAAGAAAATGAATATAGATCAATCTGGAGCATTATGGTCGAGTAAGATACGTGCGCGCGAGTTACCACATTTACGGAACTGTGGCCTATTAATTTTAGATAATAGTGGCCGATAGCTACAGCACCGGTATTAGTCAACTATAATGCATTACTACCTACTACAAAATATACAAGAGACACCGTGAAGTAAACACATTAAAAGTTGATATCTCTTGTCCATAGCACCTGAAAAAAAATTTTTCGGAATCATCTTCTCAGCCTTAGTGTCTATTGGACCAAAAAAAAAGGTTTTAATGACATTCCTTGACATGTCAGGCATGTGCAGTGAAGGGCCAAAATAATCCATATTTTTAATAATGTATATTTATATAAAAATAAATTACTGTTCGTTTTCAAAATTATTTGCTACTAGCTGTGCGGTTTTACCCGCGGTTTATTAGCCTATGTGTTAATCTAGGGTGTCAGCTAACTCCATTCCAATTTTGATTAAAATCGCTCCAGCCGTTTATACGTAAAGAAGTAACAAACATACACTCATAAACTTTCGCCTTTATCATATTAGTGTGATTAAATTAAAAAAAGCCCCAGAAACAGCCAAAAATCGGGATTAGCTTTAAATTAAATAAAAATTGAGGATTAGTACTTTTAAAGATCTCAGTCTAAAAGTAAAATTGTATTATCTCCTTTATATGTGCTAAGAAATACTTCAATGCAGCGGTATTGGCTAATAGTGACATCATAATAATTGGGTATCCTGCAAAATTACACTGAGCAACTTATTTCACGAGCCGCCGATCGTAATCATGAGACTAGTTTTCTATGATTAATGTCCGAGTTTAGACATTGTACTGTGATATAAACTGTGAAGTGGACTATTGTTGGACCCTTGTTTATTGGATAGAAAATAGGTCAAACGGAAACAAACGGCTTTCTACTTGTGTTATTTTCTTTGAAGCTTAAAGGGGAGAAAATGGGCTATTTGATACGGTTTTTTTCATAGCTTCCTTTAACTCAATTCCCTATATTATAACTACTAATTCCATTTAGGTAGATACATGTCTATTTTTGTATTTGTTCTAAATAGTAATTTACCATAAAACGTTGAGTCTGTTTTTGCTAACACTTTTTGCCTACAAGCTACTCACCTACATATTTTTATTAAATAGGTTTCGAGATAATGCTTTCATTTTGTCTAATATATAGGTTCTGATTATCTAACTACTTCTACTATTATTTTATTAAGCACATGAAGTCACAAAGAAACGACGAGAATGGTGAATCAAGTAACAAATTGAGCCGCGAGCAACAAACATCATCTAGAAATTAGTAATTGATAATATCATAGATTGTATCTCACAGGACACATTAAAATTTCTCAAATATTGAGTTTACATTCTTACATTGATAAGTAGAACATTTTAAGTATGTTAGTTATTATGCATTAGAAAGTAAGACGCGATTATTATATATGAGGGTACGTTTATTGTGCTTAAAATAAATTTTAACACTAAAAACAAGATAATCACTAACCGTTAGTTAGTGATTTTGCTGATACCTTTTAGGGAAAATCTTTATGTGATGAGCTCGATTGTTTAATATGTGCCAAGGTGTAATTTATATTCTTGTGATCGTATATAAAAATGAAAGTCTCAACCCATGAATTCACTTAACAAAGCTCAGCCCAAATACATGTGCGTAGAGAGCGAACTGAAATCTAACAAAAAAAAATACAGTCGAATTGAGAACCTCCACCTTTTTGAAGTCGGCTGAAAATACCAAAAACAAATATTCAATGGAGCAAAAAAACACAATTCTTTTTTCAAATATTGTATTGCAGGGAAACACATCAAACGTCTCGGCAACTAACTTTGCCTAAATGATATTAAAAAAACAAATGATTAAATCAAACCATTCCTTGAATAGGGACAAAGAGTAACAACAATTATACCATAATCAGCTATTGTTATTTTGGAATCCTTCGTAGGAGTAATTGCTTGCGTAGGACACGCAATCTACAATCATTGACATTTCAATTGTAGTTCTGACCAACAATCGATTTTGAAATTGGTTATAGCCCTATAAATAATAATGGACTGGCTTGATAAGCATCTAACATACCTACAGATTATTAGCCGATTTAGAAGATGTTGTCTTGCCACAGAACTTACTAAAATATTTTTAGAACGCCACCTACCTAGTCTAATTTAATTGTTAACCTAAACAATCCAAGCATCAAATGAAAAACACAAAAGACCCATTCTAATTAGTCCCGCCGTTTAATAGAAGTTCAGTGACATACAGACGTACAGAAGAATTTGGAATTTGCAAAATTATGAGGAGAAATTCATTAAGAAAATAATTACTAAAACAATGGTCGTAAAAGCAACACATCATAAAGGGAAAGTTTGTCAAATCACGCTAAATCTGTGAGAATAGCCGTTTACAATTAACAATGATGAATGTGACAAGACAAGACAGATGGCGGAATTAAAGTATGGTGTAATTTTTGCATAACCGTCCCGATAGACGCATCGCGTGAGACAGACGGAAAACGAGAGTTTGATATGAATGAGCGGATTAATAAAAGTATAAGTTTAGTTACGCGTGCATCTGAAGCGCACGCATCTTTACGACGCGACGAACGTGCGAATAGGAACACTTGCGCAAGCGCACCGAACGACGCATAACGCAGACGACGCATCGAGAGCGGGTAATGGGCCTTTATTGCCACTATTTTGTCTACTCCAGTTGCGTATATGATAAATTGTCGTGATAAACGAATTTTCAGACCTCACTTTCTCCGCAAAGATCAAGAAAAAATAGAAACGAAAGAACTCTTCAAAACTGCTTTGCTTCGTAATTGGTATCGTGCAAGGAATTGTATTAAATGATTACTTACAGACTGAAGACAACACCGAAGGTCTTCGAGATGACCCCCATGGTCTTCTTCCAACCCTTGATGAATTGCCGGCGGCGCGCCCCCCGGGGCGGCACCGCACGCGCCCCGAGTTCCGTATAAGAATTAATTTTGCTGGTTATAAGGGCCTGTGGCCAAATTCCTCATCACTGGTCAGTCACTTCACTGGTAAATCTGATTACAGCACTATACAAACTCATCACATGGAACTGTTTGTCCAACCGTTGGAAGGTCCCACCCTAGTTAGAAGACGTTCGACCCACCTCATTACAATACAATCAACTCCTGACGACTTATTTCGATTGTCCAATTTGAATATCAAATCGGTTTACTGTCACGGAAGATTCGATTTACATCGCGCAGTGTCGAATGGTCTGACGGTACGATGCGTGCGCTCGCCGCTGTTGCGCGGGCTACACTGACTGACTGACGTTGCTCGTCACCGTGATTGTATCGTAGAGCTAGGGTCGGTCGCTACGGTCGCTACGGCCGCTACGGGGGTGTTGTTTTACTCTGTAAGCTCTGTTGACTCATACGTGTCCACAACGTTTTATTTGCGCACTAAACCAAATTATCCCTTTTCAATTGGACGGAAAATCTGAATGCGGAAGGAGCCTCTGGCCCCGTCGACGTTTTCGCACGCGACAATTACGCACAATTCCGAAATGGTGCTCGCTTTCATGTAACTTATTCAACGCCTGAAGGTGTACCTCGCGTGAATGTCTGGCCCTCAGTCCGCTGTCAGTACTATGTGCTGTAGAGTGACGTAATTGTACAATAAATTGTAGAGCAGGTAATCGCCTACGCTGGTTTGAAATTAACAAGGGTATTGAAGTGAAATCTTTCGTGTACTGCCAATTGTTGATGTCAGAGTGAGCTCAGACTCCTGACTCATTGTTTTGAAGAATAAAAAACCTTATATAGCAATCTAGATGTTTTGGAACGATGGTGCAACAAAAGATTTTTTAAGAATAAAACTAAATGTGTACTAAAAAGCAGGATATTTAGATTCATATAACAGTGGATATTAAGGAAATGTAAAAAAATTATCGCTTACAATTTCGATTACTTACATAGACCTGAATATTTTATTTTCCTTTACTAGTAAACTTTTGGTCGTAGCGTGATATCCTCAAAAACGCAAGTGTTTTTCTTTATTTTTTTCTAAAGTATGTCTGATATTGGCGCTTTCAAAGATACAAACTACTCATTAATTCCAGTAGCACTACAAGGTAGCATTATTATAAAAAAAAAAGACAGTAAATTCATATTTCCGATTGCAATTTTGTCTTGTTCCTGAGCAACTTGTAACTAGCTGTTACTCTGCAATTAAGTAAATCCTTTACATCCTAGGCTGTGAATGTGGATACATCAAGTATCCATCAGCACGCAAAGCCAGTCGCAATATCTTAACCGGTAACACTACTGCCACAATGCACCGAGAGTACAGAAGGTAAGTAGGAACGTACTTAGATCGAGCAACAGACATATAGATTACGTTCAGGGACACAGAATCTGGAGACACTTTTAAAACAAAGTGGCCCGAAGTGGTTCAAGATACCGTATTCATGAAGGATGTCTATGTGTGCGTTGCTGAACGAGGCTGTACAAAGTTTACCTTCTGTAAATACTCTTGTTATTCTTTCTGTATCTGCTATTTATAAATGCAACAACGTACGACGCATCTCACACACCTAGCTAGCTTATGTATGACCGTTGAGTTTAAATTTTATTTAAATTCTTTCCGTTTTACGTAGTTGGAGAATTAAGTGCATTAACGGCAATAATGTAATATGTCTAGGATCTTATAGCGAAAACTTAAGGTTGTAATTATAACAAAATGGCACAGGTAGCTCGATAGAGCACAATATACAATTATTAAGATATTTTACTGCTGGATAAATTATTATTATGCATTTGATTACAAGCTAATGATTATAATTTATTTGATCATGTTGGTATGTGTGCAAAATTTCAAATTATTCAGATAATTGAATGGTGTAGTAGTTTTATGTCATTCATGGGTAAAGGTCTCCCCCATGCTATTTTAACTTTCCTGTCTGGTACCTTCTCTACCATTTTTTTTTGGCTGGCCTGTTGGACTAGTGGTTAGTGATCCTGACTGCTAAGCCAGTCGTGGGTTCGAACCCACCCAGAATAAAACTTTGTGTGATAAGTCCCAAGATATTATAATTATTATTTTTCAGATCGTCAGGACTTTTTCTCCGTCTTGACATTCATCATCACAAAAAGTGCCTACATACTGGTGATCTGTGCCTTTTTATGTAGATGGACTTCCTCCTAAGCTTGACTACTAAATAAGACATAAATAAAAAAAAAAACAATCATAGCTGTTTCTTGTGTTCAAAACTGACACTCAATTGCTTGCGCTTTTATAAACCCTAAGAGTAACAGCAGACCTACGACCTGCTGCATCACCAACAATAGTGTAAGTTCGCACGTGTTCAGAACGTATCTTCGACCCAAATCTTGCATGAGTATCTCCATCCCGACCTGGTTGTTGCCCTCGTATGTCACAACCTGTATTGTCACCTCCTGTTTACTTTGCATAATGATTTTTATCAAGGGAGACGGGTTGGGAATAATGTACGAGGGTTACTTTGTTGTGCAACTGCTCAATTTCATTGAAATGTTAATGTAATGTCATCCAAATTTATACTTGGTGTTCAAAAAATTGCGCGAATTTTAAAAAAGTACTCTGAATTTTTGAGTTGTAACACTTGTGGGTTATCTATAACATTACCTCTAATCTAGTCTGCAAAATGTCTAGCCTATAATATAATTATAGTAACTAATTTGCTTTATGTTAAAATGATGAGTGCTTGACGCGTGTTTTGCTAACAAAGGTAACTTGTAAACCAACTTATTCCATATTATTCAAGGCGTTTACATGGTTATAAATATGAAATTGTAAACACACATTGCAATACACCCGTTAAACACTCATCATCTAAATAGGTATAATTGTGTATATATTGTATGGCAGTCCTTGAACGTAGTCTTTTGTTTTTTCCCAAAGTCCAAATTGATGACCACATCAGCTGCAGAAATCACGAATATTCCGTCATAAAATATTGAATTGTATATTCCTTAATTGTTTATACGTCCTTTAACTTGCTCATAATATTATAAACATTACACACTAGATATCATGACACACTTTCCCTTTATCGTTGTTTTCAATTTACCATCATTATTTAATTTGAAGGATAACAGGCCAGGCCTTGAGATATCGATATTATATAAATATGACGTCATAACGCCCCCAAGGACCCGATAATCTAGTTTATTTCCATTATCGGTATCTGACCTTAATTTATATAAACACAAGGCCTCTATGACCTACAAACCTAAAACGGGACCTGTACTATGTCTATATAGTATATAATTAGGTATTATTATAACTGTCTTCTCCAGGTACATTACGACATTGTATACCGGAGTCCCACGATAAGTTATATTATGCAGCCTAGGCCGTTCTAGGACAAGCCGGGCTGTGAGACCGGTCTTTTCTGTACCGGGTCGTTTGACGTCATTGTTGAATAAGGAGTCGGTACTTTGGGGTAGCTGGTTATAATCAGGATTTTTAAATTGTAAGTGGCGAGTTTAGCTAGGATAACTTTAAGAATACTTACTGTTTATGGAAATGTCCCACCCATGCGTCCCTCGTAGAGCAGGTTAACCCGTTTCGTTCCGTTTCCGGATTTCCGTACCATAAACTTTAAATTATTTTGACAAGTGCAGGGCAGCTTAACTTCATTTTGGAATCTGACGCTGCATTTCAGTCGCTGAACTGCTGTTAAGTGAAAAAGTTTACAAATAAACAATAGGTCACGCGCCGATTTAGTGACGTCATCACTGACTCGCCTGCTTTTTGCATAATTATGATACGAAATTAGCAGGACAGTGTACAATTGCCTCATAAGAGTTCATGGTACGGCCCCTGTATATAGTTGGTTTGTCTCTATTGTGCTTGGTTGCTACGATCGAAATCCGTAAAATAACATTATTGTTATGTAAAATTTTTGTTTTAGGGTACTTATTTCCGCCACGCGGGGAAACACATTTTTGTTTAACTAGCCGTGCTAAAAAATTGTCATTCAGATCAAGAGTGGCCTCAAAATTACCATAATAAGTCATTTGTCTTGTTACCTGAAATTATCTTCGTGAATGCTTGTCAAATTTGGCAATATAATGTGACTTTGAATCGCGTGTCCAACCGTATTAGCGGTTTTAAAATATGAGCCGTTTACAATTTGTTTCGGGTTTACAAGGATCGGTAACATTTGCATATTACATTGAAAGAAGTCAAGTTTTGGCCTTAAATGAGGCTGCATCTATCTTAAAGGCTCTACAAAATGTTGCCATAATATTCATCTGTAAGATTCTAAATACTGCTAAAAACATTACCTTTCCTTTTTGGCTTCACCATAGTCGGGTGAACATTACGCTTCCCTTTTAACTTCGCTGTATTCGGGTTAAATAGCGGCACAGAAAACCGATCAGTTGCGGCCCGACGAAGTAACGCAAGGCATATTATTTGAGATCATTAATTTTCCACGTTTTCCCGCGTTGTATTACGACGTCAAACTTGTTGCTGAAACTTTAGTTTGTCTTCAAACGTGACTCTTCACGATGATTTATAACCTGTACCCAGTACGTAAATGATAATCACACCACAGAACGGTTAGTTGAACCAATACAATTCTATACCTATGCCAACGTAGATTTAATGACGTTTCATTCATAGAAAAATTGAATTTCCTTACGCACTTGTATTACAAACTGGAATAAGTATATTTGCATTTCTTACAGCATTTGCTAAGAATAAATCGGCACAGTCATATTTTGTTGGCTGACATTAAGCGAATAAGGGATATCGCCCGATTGGACCGCACATCTGCTTCGAGTGAGATCATCCTGTGATTTTGTGCAATAGAAATAGACTAATTTTGTAAGATAACTAGTTCAACCTACGAAATTGCCTTAATATTCAGATATTTTGTCGTGTTATTTCGTTCTGAGTATAGATAGTTTTGGTCAATCCTTTGTTTGTGAAGCTCCCGCTGTACGAATAATCCTAGCGTAGGTGTTGGTTAAAAATAGGAAGGTACTAACATATTGTTTATTTCGATTATGTATATCAAAGTCCTTCTGGCGCAGTTGAGTATGTATTACTTATTTGAACAACATTTTAAAAGATATTTAATATACCTAAGAATAGTCAACATAAAAAAATGTTGCGCAATATATTCACCGTGTGATTTTTTCGTAATATTCAATTTGTGTAATTATTGAACAACATTTGGTTGAAACGTTTTACGCTAATGGCGAAATTTTTATTTTATTGCGCGTACTAGTTGACTTGTACGAAATTTGAAAAATGTGTCTGGATTTGACAAAAATTGTATTTCTATTTTTTTTAATGATTGAACTCGGTCTACAGTTTTTTTTTTTAGTTAACTGTGGTTTAGTTATTTTTTATGTTAGTTACAACTAACATAAAAATTACTAAACCACAGTTGTCAAGTTCTTGTATACCGTTACAGTTGAGTTCAATCATGAAAAAAAAAAGAAATACAAATTTTGTACGGTCAATATTGCCCATACTGTACCTACGTTAGTATTTGTTATTATATTGTGGTATAACTGTCTGTTAACTACCGATGTACGAAGCTGTTTCGATAGCATGTGAGTCATTACATGCGTCATGAACGTTCAACCATATAAGTGAATGCATAATTGCATTGCAGATGTCATAGAGCGTCATTAGGTGTCTAGCTCAGGATATAAAGTCGTATACACATTTTCGTATTCCTTTCGTG
Source organism: Herminia tarsipennalis (assembly GCA_945859575.2). NCBI lineage: Eukaryota > Metazoa > Arthropoda > Insecta > Lepidoptera > Erebidae > Herminia > Herminia tarsipennalis. The sequence goes on from OX243840.2 coordinate 19,308,112, forward strand.
TCTGATGTGCCTGTGGAAAATTTCCACAACAATAAAAAAAAATGTCGTATCAGACTGCGTTAGATGTATGTTTTTCGAGCGTATTTAAAGGACCGTCTAAATGTCATTTGATTTTGACATTTGGACCGTCATTTAACAAATTCAAATGGAATCTATAAAGTATACTAGCTGTCCCAGCGAACTTCGTACCGCCTATTTTTTTTGTGAATCGGTTTCAATTGTGAATCTAAACCATTCTCGAATCCACTGGAACACACACAAAAAAATCGTCAAAATCGGTTCAAATGTTAACGAGGAGTTCAGTGAGATACACACGTACAGTAGTACAGTAGAATTATTTAAATAAAGATAGTAACAAGGACAACAACAGCCTTTGTCATAAGTGTCAAAAAAGTTCACAGGACGGTCATTCGATTCGATATTTGAAATTGCTGTCAATTTGTACTGGGAAGCCAGTCCAGCGTAGGGTAGACTGGGTACGGTTGTGACAATTTAGATTTGACCGTCAATAATTTTGTTAATTTATTAGTTAGTTGAGACAAAAATAACTTAAATCGTAGCTTGTGCATTTGTCCACATAAAAATTCTGAAATTTTGTCTCAAAATACGCTGTATTAGTTATAGCATCAAATTTAAAAATAAAAAGAAAATGTCACAACCGACCCCACCCCAAGGACGGTTGTGACAATGGTTGGGGTCAGTAGTGACAGGTATATAAACATTTACAGAAATTGTTTATAATGATTTTTATTGTTAAAAATATTTATCATGACACAAAATTCTTTTGTTCTATATAAAGTTTACATTTATATATCAAATTAAATTAAGTCTACTCTTATAATTAATAAGGCACTGCAACATAATCTGTTATTATAACCATCTTCTTTAAAATCATAAAATCATTACTACATCATAAGCATCCTTGTATTGACAAATATCAGACCGTGCTCTTTCAGTCTTCCGCAAGTGTTATCTGGGTATCTAAATGCAAAACCATAAGAAAATATACGACACAACCGTACCCAATACATTTGTCACAACCGTACCCAACGCATACTTCTGAAAACAATAAAACACCACGACTAACCTAAATTATCTACATAAAAAGTAGTCATTTGTAATTAACTACTAATATTCAATTTAGAACAAAAAAATATTTGCCATAGCATATCTGTATAACAATAGAAGTAAATATTTAAAAAATCCGAACAAGAAAACTTACTTTTGGCTGTTAAAAAGCAATGTGGCCTCCTGCTTTTGTTTACCTCGCGCACTGGCTAATGCAATATGGGGCAACATGTGTGAACATGCATTGCGCTTCTTTTTTCCCTTACACTCTTTCCCGAATTCCGTATAGATTCGCGGTTATAACGACTGTCACTACCGTACCCTTTTTTTTTTTTTTTTTTCTTTTGGCGGGAAAAATTCCTGACGAACACCCCCACCGTCCGGGGAAGACGGTGGAGGTAGTGTGGGGTTTGCACCCACTAAAAAACCCGCCGTGTATCGCTCGCCACCTTCGCGAACGGGCCGCCGGAATGTGTTATACCGTCGGCGGCCCGCCCAGTGGCAATGCCCGGACGCGATGTTGTTGCGTTCCGGGCATTTCACACCTACGCGGCCCCTGGATACACACAGGGCGCCGCGCCTTCACGGAAGGCCGCGGGCGGGGCAATTTACCCCGTACGCCCGCCCGCAGCCCCACCTAAGGCGGCATAAGGCGAAGATGTGCGCGCCGACGCCGCCCGGTTCGCCGGCGACGGATCGGATCCGCCAGGGAGCTCTCTTCCCTGACGCGCTCCGCCGCCTCCTTCTGCGAGATGATGTCCTCACAGAAGGATGCGACCGCATTCCACGACCCCTCGCTCCGGACCATGGACAGAACCACGGCCGGCAACGAGAGGTCACTTCCGACCACTGCGGTGAGAACTCGCCGTTGCCCCTCCCAAGCTGGACAATGCTGGAGGGTGTGCTGCGCCGAGTCCTCACCGCAGTCGCAGTGGTGGCAGGCGGGACTCGGTTCCCTCCTTGCAACCGTGTGCAGGTACTTCCCGAAGCACCCGTGCCCGGAAAGGACCTGCACTAGCCGGAAGGAAAGGGTCCCGTGCTGCCGCCCCGCCCACTTCTCCAAGACCGGCTGGAGAGCCTCCACGGTTCGAATACCTGCCCGTGGAGCCTCCAGTCGGCCCTGCCACCGGGCCATGATTGCCCGGTGGGCCTCACCCCGCCAAGCGCGTAGCTCTTCGGGCAGGGGCACCGAACCCCCTGCACGAACAGCCACCGCCCGCCGATACACTTCGGCGAGCACTTCCGCCTCCAAATCCCACGGGGGTGTGCGTCACTACCGTACCCTGGCACAACCGTACCCAGTCTACCCTACTAGTATCTACTAAAGAGGTCAGTATGTGGCGAGGCAGAAGCTATATAATTTAAGGTTTATTGCATTGATGTATAGACCTGGACCGTGCAATCCCTTTCAAATAGAATAATAATAATATAATAATATCTTGGGACAACTCACACAACGCTATCTGATCCCAAACTAAGCATAGCTTGTACTACGGAAACCAGACAACTGATAAACTTACTTAAATATGTCTAAATACACACATATTATATATGTATATTTATATAAATAACACCCAGACACAGAATAAACCATCGTGCTCATCACACAAAGTTTTATCCTGGGTGGGGATCGAACCCACGACCTCTTGCGTAGCAGTCGGACACACTTCCACCGCGCCATAGAGGCAGTCGTAAATAAAAAGTAAATATTGACTGCAAAGCGTGAAAGAGAGATACAACTCGTGCGGCCCTGTCTTATTACAGGTATTGTCCACAAAGTGCGTAGTCTCTTTCTAGAGAGTGGTCAATTCTGTGAGGTTATGCCACAGTCCTGGTCTCTACGTCAATGATTTATTGTTTTTATAATAATGTCATGTTTTTTCACAGGCTAACTATAAATGTAAATGTAGAGTCAACTCTATTCTATCACAAGTATTGCTTATGCTACTATTTTTAAGAAATTCATGTCATTGATAACTTTTAAAGACTGTCGCACTGAGTTAATATCTTAAAGAGTGACTTCAGGCCTAATCGAGAATCAATACTTAAATGGTTACATATTTATAACAAGCCCTAGTTCTTATATTGAACACGTAGTACGTTGCTCCCTAACGTCACGACCTACTTAATAATTTAGTTTGTTCTAACTATACTCAATCATCAAAAATTATAAAATGCCTGCCCTTGGCTCTAGAGAGGTGAAATAAAAAAACGAAGGGATAAGTGAGAGTTTCATGAAACTCGAGCTCCGAGAGAGCCAGGGTACCTATGCTACGGAATCCTAAAAACAACAGAAACCCCACTTCTATTACCGCTTTATTATGCTATATATAGGCTACGGAACCCTACATTGTGCATGGTCCGACATGCACTTGCCTGGTTTTTTTACAAATTGTTTTTTACCTTATCACCGAGTAATATTAATTCCTGCATCTCAAATTGAATCCATTCACGTCAAATTTGGTGTAATTTTTGACAGGTTTACTCAGTGTCAGGGACTTAATTTTCACATAGGCTTACTGACTGAGGAAACGGTTCAAAGCTGGGTATTAGATAGACATAAAAATAGGTAACGTTATATAAATATTATCCAAGTAAATAGAGCTACTGATAACATTGTATGTATTTATATTTTAAATATGTATATAGTTACGTCATTATTTGCGGTTAAAGTAGCTTAGTAACAAATTAAAACTAAAATAACGAAGTAATTATTTTTGTTGTTTTTCCTTGCAGCTAGTGCAGACATTGTCGAATGATAGCTATACCAAAGAATACTAACTATTAATATACTACTGTTTATTTGAAGGAAGGATGAAATTTTAATTTATATACCATTTGCGACTTTATATATTAGAAGAAGATTGATTGTTCAATCCTTGTAAGTAGTAATTAGGCCGATTTTTGTATAATTTGGTTTGCAAGTAGCTTGAAGCTTGAGATCGAACGTAGCCTTTTTATTGTGATAACCAAGGCGTTGGAGGACGAGCCGCAGGGAAAGGCGAGAGTTATACACAGTGTAAAGTATATTAGTCGCAGCAGTTTATGGTGTATAGTATATTAGTGGCAGCACCTTACCCCTATATCAAGTTTATAAACATTCAAACATTGTAAAATTGGCAATTTGAAAAAGTGTGGCCGCGAGTTTTTATTGCCGGGTTCTTTTCTCCGGCTTTACCTATTGTTTGCGAACTTGGCATTACATGTACATGTAGAATCCCGACGTATCACAAGAGTTGTTTTGCATCTTAAGTGAATGAAGAATTTTTTTTTTTTTTAGTGAATATTTTTTCTCGTTTTGGAGCCGCAAATGACATATCTATTTTATGATCATAGTACCTGTACCTACGTGAAATTGAGTAGCGTTACCACACGTGTTCATTTATTTTCCGTAAACGACATTTTAATATAAAAAACCGGGCAAGTGCAGCAACTCTTTTAAAAGACCAACCGAAATGATTGGGTAGGTAAGAAAAAAAATCACATCCCCACTTTACAGAAGAGGTAGAAAACAACTTTTTTTTCACACTATCTCCATGCAAAATTACAACTTACTAGTACTAACAGTCTCTGAGCTGATAAGCTCGGACGAACGGACGGACAGACATTGCGAAACTATAAGGGCTTTGTTTTGCCATTTTGGCTACGGAACCCTATTAAACGGAACTGATATTTTTACACACTAGGTTATTGTTAAGGAGTTCAACATTTTCGGCTCCAAAACGACTACAAACTCACGGTGTATAATAGTCGGTAGTCGCATTTAGTACGATAAATATCTAAACTAATATTATAAATGTGAATGTGACTCTGTCTGTCTGTTACGGTTTCACGCTTAAACCGCTGAACCGATTTAGATTAAATTTGATATGGAGATAGTTTGAGTTCCAGGAAAAGGACATAGGATAGTTTTTATCGCAATTACCGACATCAACATCGACCACATTCAATTCACTTTTTTAATTAATAAAAAAATAAGTGAAACTTTAAGTAGATACCAAGATGGCATAATAATATTTAAAGTAGGAACACGTGAGAAGATCTCTATAAACCTAAAAAGCCACGTTATTCTACACAAAGGTACATAAATTCAGTTTTTCCTTTTCCCAGTTCTTTGAAAAACAATGCTATTATGTAAATATGTCAATTAATTATGTTTATTTGCACTCGATTATAATCATTATATTAAACACTAACGTCTGAATTTAAGAAATTTATATATAATTAAGTACCCAATTAATGTATAATCTGTTATATCCTTGACTTGCTTAGTTCAAATAAATCTTGTGTTTATACTCGTATAAAAAATACTAGCTGACCCGCGCAACTTCGTGACTTTAATTTTCCCCGTTTTTGAAACATTTGTTATTGCTGCTCCGCTCCTATTAGTCGTAGCGTGATGTTATATAGCCTATAGCATTCCTCGATAAATGGGCTAATAATATTTTTTCAATTTGGCCCAGTAGTTCTTGAGATTATCGCGTTCAAACAAACAAACTGTTCAGCTTTATAATATTAGTATAAATAAAGTTGCTTGGTGTACAGTTTAAAAATTCAAAAACTATCTAAAAATTAAACTACAAATCTTTGTAGGATTTAAGTAAATGTAATTGGCTTTTGATCTTTATAACAAATGCAAATTGGAATTCTTATAAAATGTCAAAAATATTGGCACTTTTTTAAGACTATGTAGAATACCTCGTATGTCGCTGAATGTGCAGGGTTAAGACATTACCTACCTCCCTATAGCCAACCATAGAGATAATATTATATACATGAATACTTCAATGTAGCCAACCAACTTACAATCAGCTTCAGATTTAACGTTTGAAAATAATAAATACAAGAAATACCAACTAATAAAATCGATAGTAAAGTAAGTTAGAAATACTAAACTTAAGAATCGTAGGGTAAGGTAAACTAAGCATAATTAAGGGGAATCATTACCATACCATTGTTACGACTCGTCCTAAGTACGTTATAAAACCGTGGTTATTGCCCACTGAGCTAATGTGTTTTGTATCACACAATGACTTGTTCGGAGGTCTGGGGCAGGACACGTGACCAGCGGGTTTAATTTCAGCCATAAAACGATGTACCACTAGAGACGTTAACGTTAGAATAATTAACATTAACTCGACAAAGCTTACGATATTTTGTCGAATAAATTAGACATAATTAAGACTATTGCGCAAAGTGTAAAGCTCATGTAAAGAAGCTGCCAAGAAACTCATTTCAATTACGAAATTAGGTATTTTATACCTAGTAGGTAAGGCAATTATTTAAACAATATGCCATTGAAATCGATTCATTAGTTTAAGAGCTAAGATGAGAGCCACAGACACACACAGGGACTTTAAACTTAAAACGTCGTTAATTTTGGGTTCAGGGATAAAATTAAAAGTTAACTAGCAGTTACTTACGGCCGGTCTCAATAATCTACCTATCGATGGATTTGGCTACTAGAGCTAGAATTTTGACATATTTTGTATATACCTTTAGTAGCCAAATCTATCGATAGTAAGATTATTGAGACCGGCCGTTAGACACATACCTCTTTTGCCTGGAACTAAGTCCTATTTTGGACATACAATCTAGAATCTAGCATTAATCCTAAACAATTGAGGACTTTTTGTGTTGTTGTTGTTTATCAAAATTGAAAGGAAGATGTATTAGATAGGAAGACTGGGGTCACACCGCGGGCGGGTCCTTATCAAATATCGCTGTCGTTTCAGAGCTCATGGATGACCGCGCTCAAGGAATGAACCTTTGACGGCGGTCGCTTCTGTTCGCGTGCCGATCGCATGCCCTGTCCTATTTGATAGAAAATATAGTGTAACATGATATTGAGACATCGCTTTCAATCATTATTAACCATGTGTCTATGGAAAATGAAACGGTGCAGATGAAGTTTTTTTCAGCTCGATACTATGTAGTAAAATTAAAGTGTCTCTTCTTAACGCCAAGATAACAATTATTTTCTTAATACATGGTTATCTGTAAATTCTCTATCACCAAAAAATACTTTGTCTGCCTGTTTGCTCCGGGTCGAGCTGATCTATAACACTAGACTGATTTTAATTTTGAAATGCAAAGAAGACACGAACGCGACATTTCAAATTAATTGACTGCTCTGTGGCCTAGTGGTTAGTGACCCTGACTGCTAAGCCGAAGGTCGTGGATAAAACTAACCCAGGATAAAACTTTTGTGTGATGAGCACGATGGTTTATTCTGTGTCTGGGTGTCTAAGAGATGAATCTATGATATGTATGTATTTAGAAATATAAAAGTATGTTTATCAGTTGTCTGGTTGCCATAGTACAATCTCTGCTTAGTTTGGGATCAGATGGCGTTGTGTGAGTTGTCCCAAATTATTATTATTATTTATTAGAGAGAAGACTTGTTTGCCCTGTCCTCGCCTTACGTCCTTACTGTCTACAATACGGTAAAGAATTATCTTACTAGTTAGTAAATCGTGAGAAGTAATAAAACACCGGTTAACTCAGAAATAGGTGATTGTAATGTTACTTAAGCTTCAAACGAACGGTGAAAACCGAAATTCCATTGAGGACATTTTTAGACATCTTTATTTGTTTTGTTTTCAGTGGTATCATAAACGGGCGCCGTTTGTATATATTGTGCACTTTTACTTTCACCGCCGTTGTAACAAAAAGACAAGGGCGCGGGACTGTATTCAAACGTTCTATGTAACGGCACTTGATTGTCATCTAATGACTGTGCCATTAGCTTATTGAGAAAAGGATTTTTGTTACATTTATTATTGTGAGCGACACGCGTCCTTCCGTCGCTCCGCCTACGGTCGGACCGAGGCCTTACAACAATACAATTCAGTTACACTAATTTGTAAACATAAATAATGACTATACCTACCTCTCTTTGAAGTTTAAATATAATTGAAACAGTACTGATGACAGGTTTATTGATTCATTAACTCTTTTTTTTATTGGTACGTGATCTTATTTAAATAATATAATCTTAGTATCTAGAGACTATGTTTGTCAAAAGCGTATTAAAGCGTATGGACATAAAAATACGAAAATATTTACTCAACTAACAATACTATATAATCCACATGCAAACATGCCTACGTAATACAACGAGAGATAATCACAAGAGTAAGTTCAAAGAAATGATAAATCAGAGAATTGAATCCTTAGAACGTTCAGACGGGTGCGCGGGCGCATCTACCTGCGCCGGAGTCGACCGACAGACCGCACTACTGCGTACCGTTACTTCAAAAAAACGGCCATTGTGCCCCCAGCTTGTTACCAAGGAACGTAGGGAAGCAAAGGGTGCAGACCTGACCTTTAAGGCAATTATTATCACGAAGATTTCTTAGAAAGTTTGATAAGAAAGCTGTGGGTTCTTGCTTTGATTTGAAATTTTTGTGCCCAGTGACGGATGGTTAGATTTTTTGATTGATCTTATTCTACGAAGTAAAATATTGGTAATGCGTTAGTTTTATGAAAGAACTTGCAGCTCCAATCGCTTCAATGCCTGCGATATCGCTTACGATGTGTCGTATCTCGTTCTCCAAAGTACCATCATAATTATTTTCGCATCTATACTAATACACTAATACATATTATAATACATATTATAAAGCTGAAGAGTTTGTTTGTTTGAACGCGGTAATCTCAGGAATTATATGTCCGAATTGAAAAAATATTTTACTGTTGGATAGCCCATTTATCGAGGAAGGCTATAGGCTATATAACATCACGTTGCGAGCAACAGGAGCGGAGCAGTAATGAAAAATGTTACAAAAACGAGAAAAATTTACGCAGACGAAATTTGCACGGGTGAGCTAGTTTATAATATAGAACATAGGTATTTACTCTTACCACCGCCTGGCTTAGATTTTCATACTGATATAAATCTGGATATAAGCCCAGAATATATTGCATGTATTCGTGTATGAAATTTCACCTTAACTACATGGTACTTCATCACAAAAAAAAAATCGACAATAAAACAACAATATCACATGTGGTTCAAGCACATTATTGTGATAATGATTCTTGCCTCTTAAAATTTGTCTTTTCGCTCTGTATGATACATTATAAGCCGAAGAGGGAAATAACGCTCTTGTTCTTTTTTCAAATGAATCAGCCTTTTAATCACGTCTTGTGCAATAGAATTTGTAGCGATGTGAATTAGCGGGGCATTACCCAATTTGCGGGGAAACAAAGTTTAACACAAAGCCTAGTAAACTCATCAAATAATAATAACTTGGAACAACTCACACAACGCTATTAGATTCTAAACTAAGCAGAGCTTGTACTATGGAAACCAGACAACTGATAAACATACTTAAATATTTCTAGATACATACTTAGGTAAATAACACAGAATAAACCATCGTGCTCATCACACAAAGTTTTGTCCTGGGATCCAGCCCACGACTTCACCTGCGGCGAGGCGCTTAGGACTACCTACGTAGTAGGTATATTCAAATTGTCAACTAGCAATTGATTATGATTTCGTCCAAAAAATCCACTACCGAAGGAATTTTCAAAATTTGAAATATTATATAATCCGTTGATCTCATAAGTAGAACTTAAAGGTTTTAGATCCGTCGGATACAGCTTAATATAACTGTAAGTGACCAGTCAGTCAGCCAGTCAGTTTCCTAAATTTTGAACTTTTTTTTAAATTTTGGGTTGGTTTTTACACCCAACCCAAAATTCAAAAAAGTCATCTCCGTTATATTATCACCCACCGTTTTGAAACATAAAAATCAGGACAGGTGTTCTTTTCTTACTTTAGAAGGAACCCTAAGAAGACCAATATACAAATGCGTGAAATCAGAACAGCTGCGTGACATGTGATGTTTCAAGAACATTCACGTTAAGCGGATAATTTGAGGATGTAAGCGTTGTTGTAAAGGATTAGAGGATACACACGTATTATAAGATTATTTCTATTTTATTTGTGAAGCAGGTAGGTATTGAATGTTGCCTCTTAGAAAAAATGTTTAGTTTATATGTGTGAGCACACTTATTTGTAGTTTTAACGAAAAACGGCTGTTAAGTTTCTGTGCAAAATTTATAACAAAATTTCTTTATTAGTGAAAATTGTTTGGAATAATTTAAGATAAAAGATTAAAAATAAATCTCAAACAAGTCAGTTTTAAAGCTGATTTATATTCAAACTAGCTTTCGCCCGTGGCTTCGCCCGCATGGATGTCGGTTATCGCGATAAAAACTATCCTATGTCCTTCCTCGGGACTCAAACTATCTCCATACAAAATTTCATCTAAATCGGTTCATCTGTTTGAGCGTGAAAGCGTAACAGACAGACAGACCGACAGACAGAGTTACTTTCACATTTATAATATTAGTATGGATGAACTGATTTACTTTATGATTTACTTTCGTAAGAGCCATAAAGTAGAACGATTTTCATACTTTTTTTTGCAGAAATAGTATACACTGGCTCTGATTTTCAATTCTGTTTTAAAAAACGCATTCGCAACAAACAAAGAAACAAACATATATGGGCATCAATCAGATATGATGGGTACCTACTTAGGTATGGTAGGTACTACTTCCACATCGTGAGCAAAGACACGACCTTTTGTCCTGACTTTTCCCGCCCAAAGGGCGTAGCCTTGTCAAACACATCAAATTAATTTGACATAATGTTTTTTCCATTGTTTTCTGGGCATATATCTGACATATTATCTAATGTATGATATCATTGTTATTATGTTACGGTGATTAAAAGGAAGATGTATGGTATGTATGGGTAATATCAGGATATTTAAAGGATGATTTTTTAATAACCAGACAAATTTATTTAGTTATTAAGGTCTTCTAACCGATTTTAGCAACGGCGGTCAACCTCATCGTGAACTTGTCAACTACGCAGGCGATATATGTATGTAAGTGTCTGCGGAGATACAAGTGTACGCTATTCCACCGGAGAAAGGTTAGGCGCAAGACCGACAACTTAACGTACTCTCTGAAGCACGGAGTAGTACGTTCTGCTTGGTTGAGAAATCTGTGTTTTAGGCATAGGTATTTTAAAAAACACTGAAATATTTTTTCCGACATAGTCATGCATCGTGGTCACTGCAACTTGTGAAAGTTATGGATCAAATAATGGGACAGTAGTATGTTTTTACACAAAATACGGTCGGTGTTCTGTGGTTTATGCGAGTCAAAATGGTAACTCCTGAGCGCGTGAGGAGATAACTGTACACTACTTTAACACATTTTTTAAACAACTTTGCAATGTCTATCTCATTTTTACCGAGTGATACTAAAATAAAAAGAACCTACGTATGTTATAATTTGCTAAATTATTAAAATTTAACCAGTGATTAAAAAAACATCCTGTATACCACATACAATAGTATGTTATGGTAAATTAGGATTTGGCTATCAGCTCCCACTATTGTTGAAATCAAATGACATCATCGATTATTAGGTATATTATCATAAACAGGAAATTATCCTGAATGTTCATTTATAGCCTTGCTAATAAAGACCTATTTACACGATGCCAGAATCTTGCCTGTTGCGTAAAATGAAATTGAAGCAATAAAAACTTGTATGGTGCACATGGTCCGTGAAACGACCCTTTAATTCTATGTTCCTTAAATGTACTAAATAATGACAACGTGTTCATGGAGCTTTTATTACTAAGAATGTATCCTAAAATCTGTACAATAGTTAACATAACTAAGTAAGAAGTGTGCGTTAAAAACCCAATGAATAAACAATTTATCTTTCAATTATTGCTAAAAATGGTATCGCGTTGCTAACATGTTCAGATGACTTAATGATCATCCGCGGCCTAGATTCTATTATTTTCTATCCCTGTGTCTGAATATGAACTTCATTTTTTCTTTCTAATGCAATTATTGTACAGATCATGTAAATGAGCCCTTATCGTGTGATATCAAATAGTGGATAACCTTTCATAGTTATCGTCAACAAAAGACCACACAGGACTTCATGCAATTAACTACCTAGTGCAATTATACATATATTGTAATTAATGTAGGATCACGTAATATTTGATGTTCGTAAATCTTAACTTGCAATTTACGATTGTAGTGCTTATAAACATTAAACATCATTACAAACAGCTATACGTTGATTAAATTTGATTATACGTAACATTGAAAAGTTTTATCTTTCAAACCCTACTTACTATTCGTCGGTAAACTGAAACATACTTTTCTACTACATTCGTTAGTTAATGGTGAATAGTGGGTTTTCCTTTTTTAATTTCCCTAATAATTTATAAATTATTTTTTGCTATACGACGCCTGTTTCAATCGGTGGTATTAAAACCCCAACATGAAAAATAGGTACTCCTATAACCTATAATTTGTAATTCGACACTAAAAGACGAAAAATTCACAATTCCAAAAAAATTATACCGCTATTTGAATGTCGAAACTGGATCGATAAAAGGACGAGCCAGTGCTTGAGGCAAGTACAATAGATACACAGAGCGTATGCTCAATTTGCAGCTATTGTCGAAAAGGCACCTGCGCGTACGCATCGTACATACAGTTACCGAAATATTTTTGGCGAAGCTTTTATATGTCGTGGGAATTATGCGTTGAATAGCCATTTTTTTTATTTGGACTGGCGCAAACTGAAGCCCATTGGAGGCTATGAGCGTAGCTTATAGCTTAGCTCGCGTATTCTCTTTATGTACAACAATAAAACAATTTCAACCAAGTAGGCTTTTTAGTTGTTTTTAAGCTATTGCATAGCTTCTATCGCGGGCCTTGAGCGTGGAGACCGAATCCAGAAATTCCGTAACGAAAATAACCTAACATCCACCACTTCGACCGGCACAGCGTTTTTTAATTGCTTAAGTTGACAAAAATGCTATGCAATAGCTTTACCGCGACAGTCCCCGAGTGCCACACATTTATTTTTTATTTTTTAGACTATTGATATCAGCATGTTTCAGGAAATTATATAACTTGTCCTTGTCCGCGGCTCTCTTATAGTTTTCGGTTTTGGTCTATCTTTTCGTTAAACTTTATCTAAATCCGTCTAGGGCTTTGGATGTGATTGATTGAAACACTTAAACTTGTTTCAATCAATTACATCGAAAGCCCTAAACGGATTTCGATTTTATACGGATTTGGATTTAAAGATAGAGTAATCTTCAAATTAATCCCTTTTACGAATTCTAAAAAGGAGGAAGTGTTATGAAGCATCATAATAATACGCTATGTAGAAATTTCTATCGAGTAAATGGAAATCTTATCGTATGACATAATTTCGTATCACTTTTAAGTATTTTGCTTTGAAATAGAACATAATATAATAACGCGGTGTTATAACTTTAACGTGTATATATATCTGAGAGCCTATCTGTGCATCGTAGTTCTTATAGGAATCTTCTCGATTTAGAATGATAGTTTGATCGGGTTAATTAATAAATTGATTAATCTGATTGAAGACAACCTGATTTTTTTTTATCTTGCGTGGGTTTATTAATGTGCACTCATTAGGTTCTTAGAACAATTGAAACGTAGGTACTATTGTTTGTTAAGTATACAATATTTTATTTTCATTGCAGTCAACTAGCAATTAAGGTGCGGACCACACAGAATTCCTTCCTAATTGACTTGTACTTACAAAAAGACTACCTATTCCCAGGTAAGCTAACGACATTGCACTAATTAACATCAGGCTATTCAGTGCAAAGGGACATCTTACACAGAATACCGAGAGTACCGAAGGCAACCTTCATACGTACCTCGCTAGATTCACGCACTCATAGACATCGTTCACTTCTTTAGTACTAGCAAGTAAATACGCTGGACCTACAAAGTGACACCAATTTCAATTCCTGTGAACTTTTTGACACTTGTGACAAATGGGCGTTGTTCTTCTTCAAGCTTCTTTGAATTTAGAACAATCTAGCCGTTTTATCATTTATTTTCTGCCAGTGTCAAGTATTTGTTGTACACTTTAACTGCACAAAGTCTCGTTCTTATCCAGATAACACGTTTTCAATTCATTTTTTACAAGTTAAACTCGGTGCTGTAAAATAATGACAGGTCAGTTTGCCGCCATTTTTATAACTCCCATGGCCGTTGTTGTTATCCTTGTTACACAAGTAGATTTGATTTTGTCAAATGACCGTCCAAATGTCAAAATCAAACGGAAGTCTTGCAGTGTACTATAGGAGTCAGTGGACAAAATTAAAGACAACTCAAGGCCACTTTTTCCGGAAGGCGGCGCGAGATACCGTATCTTTGACCGATGTTTAAGAGTGCGTTGCTATTGCCCGCGTCGTATAGGAGTTACCTTCTGTACACTTGGTATTCTGTGCAACTTATCTTGAACATTGTCCAACATCAGATTACATCGCGCCCATTGTTTGACTATAATTATACTTAATACTATGTAGGTACTGTTGACATAAGTGATTAAAAATACTGTTTCTAGGACAAGGTTCGAGTTATGTTGGATTAAGAGATAATCTTGCTAATTGGTGTGGATTATATAGTGATGAATTTGAAGATTATTTTTAGCGTTAGTTGTCGTGTAATTATCTGCATGAAAATGATGGGTAGATAACCTGGGCCAATATTAATTTCCTTCATTATATAGTAATAACTAGCGAATTTCTACCTTATCTCCATCTCCACTATTGATTTTCGAATGTGGCGTAAATGTAGAGTCAGAGTGTTAATCTGAAAAGTCTTATCAAAATTCGTTCAGTAATAATTGCGTGAAATAGTAACAAACATATAAGTACATTATTATCTTTCGTATTTTATATTAATACCAGCTGCCTGCCCCTTCTTCGCACGGGTGTCATATCGTAGTTACATTATTGCAATTTTCATAGGGATCTCTATTTTTTTTGACAACAAAATATAGCCTATGTTACTCCCCGATAATGTAGCTTTCTAATGTTGAAAGAATTTTTCAAATCGGTATCGTAGTTTCAGAGCCTATAGACTAGCGGACGCCTCGCGGTTTCACCCGCGTATTTTCCGTTCCCGTGGGAAGACTGGGATAAAAAATAGCCTATGTCATCCGGGGTTAGTGTAGCTTCACAACGATGAAATATTTTTTTAAATCCGTTCAGTAGTTTCGGAACCTATTCAATACAAACAAATAATCAAATCTTTCCTCTTTATAATATTAGTATAGAAAAAGTATAGATCTTCACAAGTTTTGCAAGAAACAATTCCAACCCATATAACGAAGTGCAATGCATGTGGGAGAAGTACTCACAGTTATTGCCGGGAGCAGTTATTTGATGTTTCACAAGTCTTAATTTAGCCGTCTTACATTTAAAATCGATACGATAAATATTGAGCACACGAATCGAATAAACATCGGATTCCAAGTCCATCAAAGTAGCGAATTTGAATTTACCTATTTAATTACGAATTAAAAACTGCAGTAGTGATAGGTAAGTCCACTAAATAAAGAGACACAACAGTTTCAATGACACCCAAATCCTGTTTTGGCAAAGATATGATTGTCGCCGTACTACGCTTCGCATTTGAAACAGTTGAGACATTAGTTCGTAAGTCTAATTTGCCCAGTCATTTCATTTGCTGCAGTGCCCTTCAACCGAAACACAGTGATGTGTCATGAATTCATGATACTACATTCATATATGCCAAGTTTGCAAAGCAATAGGTGGAAAACAATAAGCTCTAGCGGCAAGTCTTCAAACTAATTCTCATTCCAAATTTTAATATAACTTACAATATTTAGGTACTATCGCATCAGAAAAAACCCTTTATCATTTTAGGTAGAGATATATTCCTATTAGATCCATGTCTATAGGTACTTATTAGAAAATCTCATATCTCATGGCATAGAATAGTATCTATACTAATATTATAAAGCTGAAGAGTTTGTTTGTTAGAACACGATAATCTGACGAACTTACGGGTCCGAATTTAAAAAATATATATTTACTGTTATTTAGCCCATTTATCGAGGAAGGCTGTAGGCTATATAACATCACGCTACAACCAATAGGAGCAAAGAAAAATGTTGCAAAAACGGGGAACATTTACGCATACGAAGTTGCACGAGTCAGCTAGTTTCTAATAAGTCAGACTTCGACCATCATGCACTTATAAGACACAGAAAACCGAAAAAAGTTTATTTACTAAATTATCTTTATAATTTGAAGATTCCTCAAAAAATATGGTTGGCTTGGCCGTGTCTGAACGAAAACACTATCTGTACAGCTTGTATTATTTACTTTCTAATATAAAATGCTATAGTTATAGACATTGTGCAAAAGCCCGCCAAATGAAGCCATATTTTCATTAGATCTTTGTCCTTCCCATTTTAATTTGCACAATACGAAAGCGCAGCGGAAAATCATCTCGTTAGCCGGTATCAGATCAATGTGGATAATTAACTGAAGGGTTGAAAGGTTTCCACGTCACGTGGGATGGCCGTGATATGCCGGCACGTGTATTGAAGTCGCCTCGTATTTACGACCGCACAACTACAATATAGAAACAGTAATATGTAGATTTGATTTGCCTTTGATCATTACAAATACTATAACATCCCACGTAAACAGATGTCTTCTCTCAGTAAAAGAGTTTAGGTATGGACTTTGCTGTTTTGAAATTGTGGGTTTGATTTAGACCTATAATATAACGGTTTATGTGGTTTGTGGTTAATCACAATATGTAGAATTTATACATCTATAAGGTATGCCCACATAAGCACCGAGGTCAGAAATTTATCAGGCACTTATGGACATATAACAAAGGACAAAATGTCTGGCAAGTTGCGCACTTTTAGTTGTGTATATCTCTATCTTATAAGTTACCCCTAGACCCCATACCCAGGGGTAACGTATGGGATAACAGAACATCAGTAAGTACCAAAGAGTATAAAACTAGGTACATATTTCACATTGAGTTTATAATTTAAAAGTAGGGTACTTACGTTGAAAGTAGTGTACAGTGGGTAAAAAATAAACAAACACCCTCCATAAAACGGGATTTCAGATTATTATTATTACTTATTGAATTGCGGTAGGTACTATCTGCTAACTTTTAACATAATACTGACTGGTGATGATGTCAAATAACACCGAGAATACAGAAGAAAAGCTTTATACATACACTGGATTGTTGGCTTAGTGGTTAGTGACCCCGACTGCCAAGCCAGAGTTCGTATGTTCGATCCCCACCGAGGATGAAACTTTGTGTGATGAACACTATGGTTTATTATATATGGCTTGTACTATGGATAAACCGGACAACTGATAAACATACTTATATATTTCTACATATCAACCCATATGATGGCCCACTGCTGGGCACGGGTCTCCCCAGTAGAACCTACTGGTATGTAGATCCTGGGGGTAATTGCCATAATCGCCACGCTTGGCAAGCGGGTTGGCGATCGCAGTAAGGCTTTAAGTACGCAGAGGACGCTGCTGCCCGTCCTCCGGGGTGAAATCCCTTAGTCGCCTTGACGACACCCACGGGAAGAGATGGGGTGGTACTATTCTTAAGCCGGCACCACACGGCAAATATATTTCTAAATACATACATATTATAGACAAATAACACCCAGACACAGAATAAACCATCGTGCTCATCATATAAAGTTTTATCCTGGGTGAGGATCCAACCCACGACCTCTTGTGTAACAGTCGGATACACTCCCATGCGCCTCAGAGGCAGTCTTTGAGCATTGTGTGAGTTGTCACAAGATATTTTTATTATATATGCCCAAGCAACGCACACTAGATATCTATCGCTCACCAACCACCTTGAGATTCCGTGTCCATGAAAGATGTGCATTGTCCGATAATTTGAAACTTTTCTTCTGTATTCTCAATGTTTTATGCTGATGATGACTGTGTAACGCAGTACATCCACAAAATGAATCATGTTTTGTATTATGAATATAACAATGTTGAGGCGATGAGGAATTTTGTATAATTGAGTCACTTGTATTAAGTTTATACGTAAGAACGTAAACATTTTCCAAAATACTTACTTACTGGCTATTTCTCCATCGATATAAGGAAAGGCCTTACCTGAAACAACACAAATTCATTTTATTAATAAATTAATTGAAACATTTGGCAAACCTCCTCGGCGTTATCAAAATAATGTGGTGAGGATACTATGTTTGTATGTTTGTTTTGAGCGAGCTTAAAATGCAGAGGATCAGTGAACGGACTGAAAATAGTCGACGCGGGCGGCGTACAACGCGAAAATAGCGCCCCACGCTGCACTTACAGTAAAGTGCTGAAATACTGAAGGTATTTTGCGCTTGAGTTTCGTTTAGAAATGTAAAAAAGAATATGGGATACGACGTAAATCTGCTTTTAACGTCAAAAATGTAGCTTTTAAAAGGGTTATGTAATTTGATTGCCTGGGTTTAATTCCCAAGCAAGACAGAGGTTTGTAAGATACATGTAAGTTGTTGGTAGTTGGTTTCGAAGCTGGGTTTTTTACTCTGTGTTCATTAATATTGTATGTTTGTAAAATCCTACCCAACTTAGAGCTTCTACCCATTGCTGGCGATATATATTTTTAAAAAGGTAGGGATTATACACCTTTTTTTTTAAATGAAAAAGGACATAAAAATGCCGTGGCTGTCTGTCAATGATTGATCATTGTATTTAAAACAAAATGGCTGTTAAATAATGGATGAGATGTGTGTTTCATGGTATATTCCTCAAGGTCTGAGTGGCACGGAGTAGGTACTCTATTTCTCAGTAACTGATGTAAGAAACTATTGTTTATTAATATTGTTAGGTAAGACTGCGCAAAACGCACATAGAATAAAGTTATCTTATGATTTACGCAAGGAATCCTTAATAGAGGTAAATGACAAATAATTATCTAATCGTAAGTATTTTTACGATATTTTTAATATTTGTAAGGAACGAAATTATCCTAACGTTTCAGCGTTCTTAAATCTGTGAGCTACATCGATTACTTTAGTAGTTTTTGAATGACCTGAGGCTGGTTGCGAATTTTATCCTTCGAAGAGATTTCAAGCTTAGCTCGCTTTACGCGCGACTTTCAAACAATCTGGTTTCCTTTGATTTTCTGGCACTAAGGTTAAGAAAAAAATCGACAAAGTTTTCTAATAGCTGCACGCAATTATACTCTAGTTCCCTAATTTTAATAAGCAACTGATTGTTTATCACAAGAATATTAAGTTTAGAATGTTAATTTATTTTAAATCCACCCCGCCTGATTTGTCTATTAGATAAAAAATAGGTATAAGCTATCATATGTCATTAACCGCAAGCGAAGTCGCGTGCAACAATAATATTAATTATTAGCATTTTTCTATTTATTAAGTCCTTCTGTTACCATGGCAACGCTTAA
The DNA here is from genome assembly GCA_945859575.2 of Herminia tarsipennalis. Lineage (NCBI taxonomy): Eukaryota > Metazoa > Arthropoda > Insecta > Lepidoptera > Erebidae > Herminia > Herminia tarsipennalis. Next base: position 19,327,542 of record OX243840.2, read on the forward strand.
ATGACAACAAATGTCATTCAATAACACTAATACAATTAGTTTAATAAGTTTAGTTGCATTTTTACAGTTTCGTAACCAAAATGGCAAAAACGGAACCCTTATAGTTTCGTCATGTCGGTCCGTCTGTCTGTCTGTCCGTCCGTATTTATTTATTATTTAGACGGCGTTACCACGACAACAACTAAAATCACACACGGTTAATAACTTTAACTTATTTACATGATAATTAAGAAACCTAATACTTTTTAGAGGCTTGTTTAGCATCTAATTTTGTGGCAGATCCAAGATCTTAGTTTGGAAAGGGGGGAGGGGGAGATAAGAGGCTTGAAACCGTTAAGGAATCTAAGATTTTGGTTAGGTTAGGTTTTACCCGGGAATAGTAAATCTAAAGTAGGTTTTACCCACCCTAGTACCTAGTACCCCTACCTAGTACCCCTACCTAGTACCTAGTACCCGGGTAAGGGACTACTAGGCTAAACCCCCAAGATCCGCCACTTTTTCCTATCTAATCCGCTCGTCTGTTTGTCAGTAAACATAAAAAGAAGACAAGGCAGGCACCTTAATATTGAATTTTATGAAATATCAGCCCAAGATTTATTATTATTTTTATTATTATTTTATTATTATTTAATAAGTAAAAATCTTTTACAAAAAATGATATACAACAATTAGGCAGTAAATACATTATAATATCAAAGTATATTATTGATTATTAGATATATTGATGACAATGATATTATCATGGCTTGTAAATAATTGGCGAAAAATACTTTAGATAATGGTTAACAGTAGGTACCTTTTATAGAACAACTTAAATTTAAAGCACATTAAGTTCATCACCCTTAAGAAACAACAATTCATCATTCAACTGTATTGTAAAGAATGTGTTTACTAAACAACCGAATTACAGAGAGAAACAGTTCTTTTCTGCGCAGGCGCATATAAACAATGACGTCGTCATACCAGGAACTTAAAGAGATCTCTTAACCCTCGACGTGCTCGTAAACATTTAAAAATACTGTGTGTTTGATACAACATGGTATTGACGGGTTAGAGAGTGTAACTTTGCCTTTCAATGTACGAATATTTGAGTATTACTCTAACCTAAAAAAATATTTAAGGTTAAATCAATCAATGTATAATTTTAATTCAACTATAATATAATAGGTAATCACTACATAGTATAAAACAAAGTCGCTTTCTCTGTCCCTATATCCCTATGTATGCTTAAATCTTTAAAACTACGCAACGGATTTTGATGCGGTTTTTTTTAATAGATATAGAGTGATTGAAGAGGAAGGTTTATATGTATAATAACATCCATATATTTTATACCCGTGAAAAGCCGGAGCGGGCCGCTAGTCTAAAATATAATCATCATTATCTCAACGATTTAAGTAGGTAAAAACATGAAGATTAAAAAGAAAAAATAAATAATATCTCTCTACAATGTAATTTACGTTCTAGTTTATTTGAGTGCCAATCGCACTGGGAATCATTTAGCTACCATAATAATTGTACAAATACCTATAAATGGTTCTAAAAATGACGTATAGCTTGTATGAAACCTGATATGGCCAGAAACAGGAAAGTATTTAAGGATAAAACATATTACCCCGACACCAAATAAGTTGGGATAATGGCAGGAGGATAATAATGACAACTTACAAATGGCTCTACCACAAATGAAACAAAAGCCTAATCTATCATATGGACTAATTAGGTTGAAGATTAGGGCGTATGACCTGAGCGGGAGTGGCCTCTGGTCAAATAACTTAGAACCCCTGATCAGACCTAGCGTAGAAGGTAGAGCTGTCAACAGCCCTATAAGACAAAAGTTGCTACCGTTTATTCCTTTTCTAAATAAAATATACACCGAATTAGACATTTTAAACGGTATTCCTATTCTATTCTATAGGAATTGTTTTTCATAGTATTCAGACTAGGCATGAAACATTTTACAAACAGCTTCTATCAGGTTATAGGTAGAGCGATGTCTTTCTACCCCTAAAATAAGTTGCTGAGAATTTCCCTTATCTAAATAAAATATACACCGATTATAACATTTTAAACACAAAGGCTTAAAAACAATTCCAAGAGTAACCAGACAGTTAAACGACAGTGCCCATTAGATTGTTTTTAATCAATCCTCGCGACAATTGGGTTATGAGAATTAATCTTGTACGAAACGATTGTATGCTAATGCCCGCATGGCGTGCGCGCGCGCAACAAGGGCAGCGCTATTCCGTAGACTTTACAACCACAGAATACCAAGAATACAGACGGCTACCTTCATACGTACTTCACTCGAGCGACGCACACATAAGCATTGTTCACATACATGAATCGAAGACCAACATCGTTGAAGTGTGTTCGGAAGGCGTGCCCCGATTCCGCGTCCGTATGTCCGTGTGACTCAACAGCGTTTTCAATTAAGGTTGTCTTCTGTTATTTCGTTTTGTTGTATTACGACTGATTAATAATGGCGGCTTGCGAAACCCTTTGACAGAGTTATTGTCAAAGGGTTTTGTTTAGGTCAAGTTGTAAATTAAATTGTCTATGTTGTTCTATGAATATGCATTGCTCATTATTTGAAGATGAAGCACCACGTATCTTTGAATTAACAGCTCATAAATTTTCAAATATATAAGTGTATTTTAAGTTTTTAAGACCACCTTATCGTATTGCCTTTTGCAAAAGGCTTTACAAACATTACCACATACAGAACGCACCACGACGTAATTTTATTTTGATGAAGTCATTAACGATACTATTAGAGAGTTGACACAAAAACATAAGTTTTAAAAACTATTGTTCTACATTATGTTGTTTATCTTTTCAAATACTGCGTCAGAGCTGAAAGTATTTCATAAAAACGCAATGAGTGACAACACATACCTAACACATACAAAGCCACTCTTCCTCATAACGATGTTATCATAGTACGCAGTACCTAGCTTATTACCATGGAGAATATAGATCAGGAGGACGAACTCTATGTATGGAAATTGTCCGTCGAAATGCGTTGAATGGTGCTACAGTTGTCCCAGGGTAAAAATTCGTTACAGTCGTCACAATTCAATCCTTCTACAGCTGCTACAGTCAAGTATCCAAACCGATCATCCAAGTATCCAAAATGCACACTCTAATCCGTCTACAACTGCCACATTCATTACTTTTTGCGATTTTATACAATACTAGCTGTGCCCCGGTTACCCGCAGTTTATTAGCCTGTGTTAATTCAGGGTGTCAGCTAACTCCATACAAAACTTTATTAAAATCGCTCCAGTCATTTATACGTGAAGAAGTAACAAACATACACACTGTGTGAGTGTGTATGTTTGTTACTTCTTCACTTCTAAATGACTCACAAACTTTCGCTTTTATAATATTAGTGTGATTAAACGTATGTAGGAAAAAATCTTCTCTGGCGGGACTCAAACCCTTAGAGGTACTTAAGCCGTTAATCAACTCCGGCACCGAGACACCCGTGATATCGTCCAATTAATCCTCCATATGTTACGATTTTACGGCGATCGTCGCGCCATCAACCTTGTCCCAGAGGAACTTGTAAGGCTCTTCAGTTTCATTGCAGAAACTATTAATGCCATACATTTCACCCACTTTCAACATTTTGAACTGTTACTTATTACAGCTGGACACTAATGAAACTTTTCTCATATATAGAGTAATATTTAATATACTAATAACCTCCCGCTCTTGGCTTCTTTAGATTACACCAAATAGCTTCGTAATATAATTATGAAAAAACAAAATACAAATTAACCCTTCACATTTTAACTTTTGTCACACAACCATTTATCACACACCTGAGAGACCCCGGAGTAAAATTGATGCTTCTTTGTTAGGTTTAGGGCCTAAAACTCCAAAAACAAGTGGTAGCTGATTAAGGGTTGATGTATTAAATATTTTCCAAAACTGATATTACAAAGTTATTAAGTGTTATGAAAAGAAGCCACTAGCGGGAGGTTATTACTATATCAACTAACTCACCCTGTATAAGATTGTCCTCCTGGTCTTTAGTCTCCATACTTGTTACTTAATAATCACGAAGACAACAATTATGTGATTGTCAGTGGTAATTTGTGAGACAATGGTCAATTATATGAGTGTAAAGTGTGTTTATGGGATGTTTGATTAGCGTCATGACAAAATATAGTTATAACTAGATATTTATGTATTTTTATTTCTACTGCCTACTACGTAGAGATCAGGACTGCGCCATAACCGCACAAAATTGACCACTCTCTAGAAAGAGACAACGGTACTTTGTGGACAATACCTGTCAAAGGCCGCACGAGATTTTTCTCTCTTATACGCTTTGCAGTCAATATTTACTTTTTAATTTAAAGGGATGGCACGGTCCAGGTCTATACGTCAATGCGTTGAACTATGTAAAAGATGTGTAAACAAAGGTACTTGACTGTCTATGAGATGCAATAGGAGTGGTTTATTCTACCCTGGACGATATCACCTGGTTGAACAAGGTGGAAATAACTAGTGTCCTCATTTCTCCTTGGAATCATTGCACCCAGGTGATATACTTAGGTGAATTGAGTGTACATAAGTGGTGTCCTTTGTTAACCTAGGTTTTGAAACGTCTTTTGTAAGAGGCAGTGGTTTCGATTTTGACACGAGAAAGAGCTTTGTGAAATTCAGAAATGTTGGTTACAAGTCGCGGAAAACTTCCTAACGCAGATTTAATCAGGATGGAATCATAACTTGATTTATAGGAAAGGAATCATTTTAGCTGATTCATAGTCAGTAAAAAAATTAAGTGTGAAGTTTCCAGTTTTTTTATGTGTACACTTCAATAATATTATTATTTTAAAGCATTTATATAAATAACAGGTATTAAAAATTATCTCAATCTTCTAAAACACTTTGTAATGTTTAGGGTAGCCTTGTTAATGTTTACATTGTTGCAAAATTAAGGACGATCGATATGATCGTAGGTATAGACATAATTGAAATGTAATTAAACTTAAATTTCATTTCATCATGATAAAGTAGGACAAACAACCAATTAGATACGGTTAATTAGCTTAAGATTGTAATAAGTATGGTACATATTATTATTTTACTAAGAGGCACGACATGTTAATTTCGGTTTTACAATAGGCAATTGGTTACACAGTTAGCTTAAAATACTTCTTGTACGAGTACCTATGTCTACCAGTCGAAATTGCAGTCGTAAACTGTTATTGTAGAGTTCACATTAAACATGTAACAACGGCCGATACCGCATCGAAATCCATTGATTCGTTTGAGGGATATGATGTCGAAAACAGATACATAGATAAGTCAAACTTACAACACACCTTGTTTTACGTCGGGGAATAAAACAAACAAATATAGATCGATCCTGAAACCACAGAATAACAAACAGATGGAAAGCTTCATACAAAACACGCTTTAAATACACGCTCACATAAGATATCGTCACGGACGCAGAAAATCGGAATAAGACAGACCAGAGACAAAGCGAATGCTACGCTCAGATACCTGTCCCACCAACGGCGAGAAAGCGGGACGGGACCCACAATATACATCTACTTTACGTTTCTAGAGCGATAAAATCGCTACTCGCTTCTCGCTTATCGCCGTTGGTGGAACATGTGCCTTATGTAGATCCCGTGAACAAAAGAGGTACAAATATCAATAGTTGGTCGCTGACCGTTCACACACCGGTGAGTACTCGCTCTATACTGTACCTCGTTTGGTGTACACGGACAGAGCCTACAATATACATCTATTGTATTTTTTTTAAGCGATAAAATCGCTACTCTCTTCTCGCTCATCGCCGCTGGTGGGACAGTTGCTTCACGCTATGCGGATGCTTGTTTTGTGCGCGCGTGTGAGTGTAGCTATAAAAGTCGGAGTACATAGGTACATAAGCGTTCCTTCTGTACTCTCTTTATTTTGTGCTGAAACGGTCTGACAAATCGATAGGTACTATTTAATGTCAGTCAAAGTTACACATAAAGAAAAACACTCTAACTCGTAAAGAAGAAGAAGTCCAAGTTATGTATGTTTATGTGTATGTTATGGCAAAAGGCTGACGTCAATATCTAAATATGGAGTACAGTTATAATTATCCTTTGGCCGCCTCTTTGACGTCCATGGGACGACACGGCTATTTGGAGACGAGGCCACACGCCACAGTATAAAAATATACACTTAATTAGTTCATTTTTGCGATAAAATATAATATATACAAGTACGACTTATTGGTGAAAAGGTGTCTTGTAGAAGCCGCTACTTAGTATAATAGCTTAATAATAAATGTTGCTGTTTTTTTTTAGCAAACATCAACGTGTTGTACATCATTCGACAGTTCTTTCAAAAACATATTAAAGTAGAAACTTTAATATTAATATAATATTCACTTAATCATAAAAGTTTATTAGAAAATAAACTTTTTTGATTAAGTGAATATTTTTGGTAATAACTGCTCCTAAAGTTGCATAATTGAGCCCTTATCTTTTGCACCATGTGATCCGACAATATGAAAAAAATCACAAAACGCTTAATAAATACTTTAAACTAAAGATATTTCGGACATGATCGGATAATACTGTCAATGAGTTACGGCCGAAAAACTGCGTTTCTCAACAAAAGGGCGTAAGTGCCATGAACATACGCTGTTCTCCTGATGCAATTATTCAATGCTGCAGAACCCTACACTGAGCATGGTCCGACATGCTCTTGCCCGGTTTTTTATAATAGGGTTAAAGTAGTTAGTAAGTAGTAGGTAAGTACTGCAATTCTATACTAATATCTTCCATTTTACAATTTCGTGAATTGTTAAACAATGATAAGATCAAAATGATGCAAACAAAATTTGATTTTCTTTACACTATCATTGTTTAAAATTATAGATAGATACTAATTAAACTCCTACTAAATACAGGTTTAAAAAAATCTGATGGCTTCATCAAAATGTCTGAGAGTAAGTATATTTTAAGGATCTGTAGTCAAAATGACAAAACGGAACCCTTATAGTTTCGCTATGTCCGTCCGTCCGTCCGTCCGTCCGTCTGTCTGCCTATCCAGGTTAGCTCAGATACCCTAAATACTCGAAACTGTAATTTGGCATGAATATACACATAAGTTACGCCGACAAAGTGCTAACTCAATTAAAAAAAAAAATAGGTTTCCTCCCCAACAGGTAAAGTGGGGCTGCATATTTTTTTTCTCAACTACCCCATCATGTGCGGTGTGTTCTTCTGCAATTAAAATAGCGGCTAAATAATGGAGCAATTACACTTGGTCGTTCGCCCGTATTCGGATGCACGAAAGACGTTACTCGAATTCGGGCACCCGATGCATTAATTACATTGTTTTACTCACGTTCGGTTACTGGAACACGAGCAAACTACCCTGCGCACGCGTTCGATTTGAAACGTGCAAATTGACATCAAAGTACTGCTTGACAATTGGAAGGATAACGGCTAACCAAAACGAAAGCCAATACGGGCTTACTTGACTCCGTTCATTTGAACTTAGTCGTTTGTCCGAATTCCATTGGCAAATAAATACGAGCTTACGACTAAATGTAATTTCGGCTTTGAGCAATAGCTTGCCGAAGACAAGTTTCAGTTAACCAAAATTGTGGCAATTGTCAAATCCAAATTTGAAATACAGGTGATTATATTTCAGTGATCAAAGTATTTAACATTTTCTGTAATATTTTATGTCAATAAATTATTATTTATTATTGAATGAATGTGTGTATGTGCTCCACTTTTTAGCATTTGTTGCACATATGGCACCAAATATACAAGACAATCCCGGATGTAATAAATATAAATTTAGCATACGACTGAAGTATACGGGTAGGTAGTTCATTCATCAATAAGTACTTATGTTTATTGGTTCGCAAATTAACTCAACAACTCCTTGCGCGTGAGAGCGTAGAACAAAGAATTGAGCTATCGTCATTGAACTTGAAAACAAACTGCCGAGTGCATCTACCAATCAATTTTTTCTTCTTCGTTGTGACTCTCTTGCTTGACAGAGCGGTCGTGGTCATTATATGTAGTAAGTGTCGCGTTCGAATCCTACCCATTATACTACCAATGTGAACCCACTCCTAACACAAGCCTTTGAGCTTAGCTGGAGGGGTTCACAAGATTGCTAGTAATGTGTGACTCAATCCCACATAAAAAATACTTCTGTGTTCGCCGCACGATCATTCGCCACTTCTTTCTGCTGGCAGACATTCTGGTGTACCCATTCAAAGAGCCAACCACAGCAGACTTCCCTTAGCCAGTCCATCTCACGGCCGATCACCCTCGAGAGTCTGGTGCTCTCCACTTTGTTCTGTATGACATTACGCTTGATAGACCCGTTTTCGCGCCTGGAAACTGATCTAAACTTATATATCTTCAAACCAGGTTTAGTTTAAGTACCTCACGGTCTTAATAAGGCCTTAATTACGTAACCAGGTAGGAAGAAAATTTTAATATATGTACCTATATATTTTCCATAACATGAATAGATTAATTGGATCGATCAGAAATTACAATAAATATTCTCAATTCCGTGTTATACGTGAAGTTAGTTATTTTATTATTTAGAATTAATTTGCAGTAGTACCTACATCTTATATAAGGTGGAAGTGCCTTCTTTATCAGTGGTTTTCCATAATTTAAATAAACATTTTTGTGACTTCTAGTCAACACATAAGTACTTTGCTAAGTTATTTGTAAAGTTTTAACAAAGCTTAGCTTAAGGTAAGCCTAAGCACGCTATATTGATTTCTAAAATATCTTAGAACCGAACCGACTTCGAGAGTTGGCTAACAATTGGAGATTTTCTATCAAAGGTTTATTCTGATGATTCTCATCAAGAACTCTTTGGTTTATGAGCAAAGAATATCTGAATCAGTGGGGAAGCACGCACTCTGTAGCTCACCAGGTTATAAACAGATCCGATTTGTTTATAACATAACACAAACGTTCAATGCTACTAATCGATGAGTAACTGTTTAAGTAGCTACTTAGATTGCCAAATCGTTCGATTTAACGATTCACTCCATATGTGATTTTATGATCGTGTCCCACCCACATTCTAAGTACAGTTAGTCCTGCTAATGTTATTCCTTTGTTACGTTTGATAGCGTGGCCATATTTGAAGCCAAAACCACAAATTAATAAAACCTCTTTAAAGACGTATTAGGAAAAGATTAAAAAAGTTAACATCACTCTTATCTATGTAGAAGTCACCAAAAGTCACTATTATATTAGATACATGATGTTGTTTTTATTGCCTTGTTTTCTAACTTACTCGTAACATAATAGCAATCATTCCATTTCAAATTCAATCATAGCCCTTTTTGGTCTACTGCTGGACATAGGTATATTGGGTATATTTATATTATTGACTGCCGCTGTGGCGCGGTGGGAGTGTGTCCGACTGCTACGCAAGAGGTCGTGGGTTCGATTCACACACGGAACACCACTTTGTCTGATCCACAAATTGTTGTTCCCAGTCTGGTTATACTTTGTGTCCGTGACTTATATGTTTGTAAGTGCCCGCAGGGCTTGTACCCTACTGCAGGAGTCGTCTTTAAAAAAAAAAAAAAACCTTAGTCCGAGACCTTCTTTAGATCATCGGTCCATCTAGCTGGGAGTTGTCCAACGTTTACCGAGTCGCGAAAATACTTAAAAACATAATTAATTGCAGTCGTATTAAATCCTCAAGCGTCGGGCAGAGTTATAATCTCCTAATTGAAATTGAAAATTTCTTAAGCAGGACCTTTCTAATCTATGTTTTTAAAGCTTAATGCTTGATGAAGTATTTATGATGTTATTGAGATAATAAACATCCTTAGTGGCGAATTCGCGCGGAACACCTAATAGAATACTTACGCACAAGGTCGAGCAAAAAAAAAAAATATTTTACAGAACTCCAATTTCAGACCTAAAATGAGCAAACAAACAATTACCGGAATAAAATCAGCAATCATCATTTTAATTGTAATTAAACACAAGCGAAGGATGTACGAAAATAAATGATGATTGGCAAATCGTAGCAAATTAGTTTAAATGATAGTTACAATTTTTCGGATCATTGAATTGATTTATTACTTTAACTGATCTACGCGTAGTGAAGTTTGAATTGTTACTTGGCACAGTGAATTATACGGGGCATAACCTAATTTTTGTTTTTTTTATATTTTGTTTTTTCTTTTAAAAAGACGTCTCCCGCAGTACCTAGGATACAAGCCCTGTGTGGCGAGGGACTTTACAAACATACAAATCACGGACACAAAGTACACCCAGACTCGAGACAACAATTTGTGGATCACACAAAGTGGTGAATCGAACCCACGACCTCCCACCGCGCCACAGAGGCAGTCAAGTAAGTAATGTGATTATGCATAATTTACTACTACGATTAAATCTTGCCTGAAACGTCAATTTCGACCAAGTCGCACTCGTAATCACAAACTGATTTACTGTAGTACTAATCCTCATCTACGTGTGAACTAAGTGCCTTATTCACATAACGTACCTAACGGAGGCATGACATCTGGTTTAGCAGTCAACATCATTAACCACTAGACCTAGGTCATTCAACAGTTTTTTAGCAAAAATCTATTAATAACAAAGATTGAAGGATAAAAACCAGATCAATACGCAGGAAACAAACACGCAAACAAAACAGCGGATGCTTTAACAATTACTGATCTGATAACACTTGAAGTTCAGGTGCAATTAGACACATAGCGTTAATAATTAAGTCTTGCTGATTTTCAACCTTGGCCTAAACATACTGTAGCCTGCAGTTCTAATTGGAGCGAATTTACAAGAAAATAACATTTTTAAATAGGACCACACGCTGCACCGTCCGCGTGGACGCCGGTTGTGTTATTTCTTAAGCTCTCTTATGGATGACATATCTAGTAAGGTAGGGTTCCGCAGCCTTACATCAGCAGTAGAGCGTATGTTCATGGCACTTACGCCCTTTTGTTGAGAACCGAAGTTTTTCAGCAATAACATAATGACGGTATATCCGATCATGTCCAATAATTTTAGTTTAATGTACTTATTAAGCGTTATTTTGTATTTTTTTTTAACTAAGTAGCGGCTACTACAAGACACCTATTCACTAGATTTCATCAATATTCATTGAGTAGTCTTTGAATAAAATGCCGGTGACATACAGACATGACGAAACCATAAGGGTTCCGTTTTTGCCATTTTGGCTACGGAACCCTAAAAAGGAGATCAAGCTGTAACCGATTTTGATTAAACTTATAATAGTATTTATTTTAGAATCATATATATTAAAATAACCTAATATGAGAGAGAGTCTCAAACAAAAGCAACATACAAAACTATCACTAATAAAATTAACGGTCGTTTTCAATAATCTATTCATTTTGGCTGCTGGATTTGGCTGCTAGTGATAGAATTTTGACATATTTTGTACGGAGCTTTTCTCATAAAAATATGTATATATATAACAGTCAAATCGATCAATAGATATAACTAATATTGTAACCTCAACACCTCACAAAAAAAATGACCTCTGTCAGTTCAAAGGCCAATACAAATAGTCCAAAAAATAGTGAACTACACTACACTTTACCGCCTACGTGGCCCTTGCTTCCATAATTTCCATAATTAGGGTTGATTAATTCTCACAAAGTGGCCAGTTCCCACAGACCGTATCTGGATAATCATTGGAAATAAGATAATGTATAAGGAAGACGAATCACGAACTAGAAACTGATTAGAAACGACCCAAAGATTGAATTATATCTGACCGCCTGGTAACTGATTTAAAAAAAAAAACAAAATTCTACATGTCAAGTTCCCAAACAATAGGTAAAGCCGGAGAAAAGAACCTGGCAATAAAAACTCGCGGCACCTCTTTTCAAATTGCCAATTTTACAATGTTTGAATGTTTATAAACTTGTTATGAGGGTAAGGTGCTGCGACTAATATACTATACACCATGTTAAAGGACTGATGCAAATTGTATTATCAAAAAGTTGAAACATCAGATAAACTAAAACCATGCACATATTTTTAACACAAACAAGTAAGAAATTGAAAGTAAATTGAAATTTTCGGAGGTTTCTCAGGAATCTTTTACTTTGTAGTAGGTATATATACCTAGTTGGGATGTATTTTTTTTCTTCCCTCCGATATTATTGGGTAGGGATTATGGTTCGCACATTCTGTGCATACATACGCCAGTTTCAAGTTTATTTTCTTTCTAGTTTTCTTCTTTGAATCACAAGGTTTCGATCTTGTTTAGTTATCACGTATTTCAAGTATATTTTACACTGTTTTACACGTTAAAAGCGAATCTAATCGCGATCGCGAAAATTTGCCGCCATTTTTACTACTCCAGTTGGGTGTGATTAATCACACTGTTTTGGATCGAATCTACAGTCAGCTACATACGTCGATTGACAAAAGCCATATTTCAAATCACCAAAGCTCCAAAATAAATGGGGGAAATTATGATGATCAAACTTTTAAATTCTATGGTGACAATTTTGTTGAAATCTGCACTTTTATAACCATGCGGTAGGAAATATATGTGTTGAGTTGATTTGAATCTTGGCAAATGTTAAGCGATTTATATAGCTGATTGTATTTCCATAAAATTGAATTTTTGCTTAGGTATATAACATTTTGCTCGAGCTTAAAACGGTGTAGTGGTTTTAAACGCTGTTGCTTAGTTTCATTAACATAAACCTCCTCAGAACACACATATAGCCTCAGAATTGTTTTAAGTGTTATTTCTTAAGACATTATTTGATTAACATAATTTATCAACACAATTGAAAATTTTAATTATTACATTTATCTTCATATTAATTTTGTGAGAACTGTCTGACTTAGGTTGCTTATAAAAACACGTTAGCAACAATATCGGTAGGTACTTATTTTAAAATAAAATGCTTTTATTAATATGTCGTGAAGGCATACAACCTTATATTATGTAATATGTCTGTTTGAAAATCTATAGACTAAGGAGTCTCGGACATTTGGAAGGAGTGCGTGTTGCCGAATATTATTTTCATGAAACCGTGTTTCTGTAGCTTTCTAAACTATAAACGAGAAATTATAGTAACTATAAAGATTAGTTGCCAAATATTTTGGCCACTAAGTCAGATAGACCAAAAATTTTACACAGTAATATATACAAACTTACTTAGCAGATCGCCTGCATAAGCATTCCTTGAAAGAACACTACGCAAACAATCTTACAAACAAACTCGCCGATCAAGTGATTATCATCGCATCTAATTTAAATGAATCATTTACAATGCTTTATAGGACTTCAATGGAAAATCACATTAGGAATATTCGAGAAAGAGTTAGTAATGAAAAACCTCCTCGCCATAATTTACAAAGACTTTATGTATCAGCCATAATTTCAAAGAAACGTAGTAATTACATGAATGGTTTGAATGGGTTACGATTGATTTATATAGTTATATAGTAAGGGGACGAATGCGCAATGCAATGTAGAATCATACATAATTGCAATTACACTAGCATAGTCAATAACCCTAAGAACCCTGACTAGTGTGTTGGTCTTGTGGTTAGTGACATTCTAGCATAGCAGACAGGCTAAGCTAGAATGTCGTGGATTCGATTCCTACTTAGGATACTACTTTGTGAGAAGAACACGATGGTTTATTCTGTGTCTGGGTGTAATTTATCTATTATATGTATGTATTTATAAATATATAAGTATATTAATCAGTTGTATGGTTGCTTTAGTACAAGCTTTGCTTAGTTTGGGATCAGATGACGTTGTGTGAGTTGTCCCAAGATATTAAGATAAGATAGGTATTATATCAAAATTCTAGTATACCCATATTCATGTTACACATTTATTATAGAGCCATTGAATCACAATATAATGAATTACTCGTGAAAATCTTCTTATTTGAATTTACAAAAATGACTGTTTCACGAGAATTTTCAAATAAAAATACAAATAAAGACTACGTTGATTTATAAAATAAAATAACGGACATATATATCCTTAAGTTTCTGATACAAAAAAGTATGCACGCGTTAATCATTCTACATAATGACATATAATCAAAAAGGCTTATGCCATAATCATCTTGTACAAAAAAGACTCCACATCCCAAGCAAGCTTCCAGTAAGACTTCCGTGGTAGCTTTCCGTGGAGAATTCCCAAAGATTCCGACATCCGCTGGCGAACTAAAGGCAATTAGTCTAATTAGCCTACCTTAAGGTGCAAATCGTTAGTTATCACGATTTTAAAACGAAGATCACTCCTTTGCGAACATGTTATTTGCTGATATTTTGTTTTTTTTTTAGGTGATTTCGCTGTTTTTGTTAGCGTTAGGTATGATATACAATCTGTTGTGTAAAGTGCGGACGAAATAACTAGAGTCGATAATGGCGAAACAAGTCGAAAATGTAATAATATTGATTGCGGTAACAGTTATTGACGCGAGATAAAGTTATTATAAATTATGTTTTCAATTTCTTTTTAACACACTTTTCACACTTCACTTGTAACTTGTTTTGTTGAACACATAAAAACCTTCGATTGTAGCACCGCAAAAATCGGCTTCTTGCCCGACCAGATGTGCGACGCCGATTTTCACGACACGACAACTCAACGCTTTGCCTATCGGTTAATTTTGCATAAAACGTTAGTTTATTGGCAGCAGTCATCGCTTTAACTAGGTTATGAATCACCATAACCTTATATGGAGAACGCTTAACTCGCAAAACTATGTCCCTATTGTATAATTTGCACAGATTTATGGTAAAGTCTATGGAAATTTACTATTATAATGCATTGGAATGTTATAGATATTTTATATTACCAACAGAGACCCATTCTAGCTTTGCACAGGCTTTTCCTATGAATACTATGAACCTGTAGTAAAGTAGCTGTCCCCGCGCAGCTCGTAATTAAAATAATAACTCGTAATTTAAAAAAAAATACTTTACGACCTATTAAACCTCAAACAAATAAACAAATAAAACTTCATTTAAATCGAAGATCGACCACAAATACTGTGACACGAGATTTTTATATACAAGATAAATAATCTGTCGGAAGATCTCCACATCAACCTAGGAAGGCTGGTAGAAAATATCTGTTGCTGTGCATACAACAGTTTGTCACTATTGCGCATAAAGTTTTAAATAAATAAAAGATTGCAGGTAGTAATGAAAATGGCGGAAAACTGTACCGTCAATATTTTTACAGTTCCGCATTTTATGTGTGAAAATATATGAAACTACTTGACCCACGCAACTTCGTCTGCGTAAATTTTCCCCGTTTTTGCAACATTTTTTATTGTTGCTCCGCTCCTAGCGTAATGTTATATAGCCTATAACCTTCCTCGATAAATGGGCTATTCAACAGTAAAAGATTTTTTCAATTCGAACCAGTAGTTTCTGAGATTATCGCGTTTAAACAAACAAACTCTTCAGCTTTATAATATTAGTATATATACGTGTAAAATCCGTAAGATTTAGTAATGTGCAGTTAAAGATTACAATACATTACAACTTGACAAAGGCAAAAATTGTCTGGAAAATCGGGCATATTGTCACCAACTCAAAAAATTAAGTACTTGACTATTTGTTTAGTCGAAACAGGCGCAAAAGGAGATGGTGGTAAACTTTTATCTGCCTCAGTGCAGCAGAAGTGCATATGACTGCTGGGCGAACGGTTTGATTCCCATACAAGACAAAAAATTGTTAGATCCATAAATATTTTTACCGAGTATGAGTGCATTTTGTGCCCGTTCAACGTGCAATTGCATGTTTGTAAAGCCCCCCGCGACGCCGGACTCTTTTCTAGTACAGGTACGAATTGTCTTTAAAAAAAAAGTATGTAGTGATGTGATACTATCACGCGTATGTTCATTTGCTACGATTGCAGCTTAAACTTAAGCCCTAATAAAAAATACCTTGCATTTCCTACTCCTCCTACCGCAATATATCAAAGAGGTAGACGTATTCCGTAGTTCACGGTCTGACAAACACACAAAATGCTAATAAGAACAGCCTTAGCGAGTGAAAACCGACAGTAAAAGAAAGTGATTCCGTTCCAAAATGTATTTAATTAACTTTACGTATGATGTTACAATCTGATTGTATTTTATGTTAAAATGTATGATATTATACTTTGATAGTGTATATGATATTTCCATAAAAGTTTTTAATACCTAATAATACGAGTACCTAACATACAGACAGTATTAATTTCCAACTACGGACCGAGCATTACTTGATGTTTTTAGGGTTAAATAAGAAAAATAAACCTCCTTTAAGGAAAAAAAATATCAAGCACATCACCGAATGCAAATTTCGCTGATTCACTCCTATGTTTTAGTCTATATAATAATTATAATATCTTGGGTCAACTCACACAACGCTATCTGATCCTAAACTAAGCAGACCTTGTACTATGGAAACCAGACAACTGATAAACATACTTATATTTATTTTGATATACATACATATTATAGATAAATAACACCCAGACACAGAATAAAACATCGTGCTCATCACACAAAGTTATATCCTGGGTGGGGATCGAACCCACGACATCGTGCGTAGCAGTCGCACACACTCCCACAGAGGCTCTGGTGTTTTATAAACTCTGGTGTATTATACACTAAAGCCTTTACAGAAAAATATGCAATCAAATAGTGAAAACCTCATCAAAATCTATTCAGTAGTTTTAAGAGAATCTCGAACATAACAAACCTTTATTAAAGACGATTAAAAACAGTAACGATGCAAGTACCTGCAAGATATACGAGAAGGTGTGGATGGTAAATGATTTTATACAGGAAAACCAAAAACATTTAAAGACTGAAAGGAAAACTCTATGTATAGATATACCTACAATATTTGAACAAAATAGGTAGACTTGTTTCCAAGAAGGTTTGGCAAAAGTCTTTCTTTCGTACCAACCCTTATGATGTATCACTGCTGGGCAAGGGTCTCCCCAGTAGAACCTACCTACCTAATGAAAGCAGGTTGACTATCGTCGTAAGGCTTTTAATTACGCAGAAGACGCTGCTGCCCGTCCTTCGGTGTGAAATCCTTTAGTCGTCATGACGACACCCACAATAAAGAATTTTAAAACAGTTGAAAACGAGCTCATCCTGAGTCCATTATACTCTTTAATTCAAAAACCTTTTTTTAACTGGACGTGAAGCGAGGTATATCTCGACAATGAGAGAAATTGCCGAGAGAGTGGGGATGATTCCTAAATAATTATATAATAACTTAAGCTGGTACACACAGTACTTTGCGTATGTTTATAGAACAACATAAGCCAGCTTTACCCCAAAAACGTTTGCAAATTTTTACCCATCAATCATAAATTATTATTCAGGCTCTTATGCGTACAACGCAAAAAGCCTCTGAGCTTAGCACTGCGAACATACGAAGGTAGTTTCTACAAAATTTCAGAATATTTAATTTTTGACGTGACGTCTTGTAAATCGATGACCTGCTGCACTCACTAAAAAGTGTCTACAAAAAAAGTCACGTTATTGACTGATTGCTAGGCAACGCGAATGGCAATTCCGCCTGCTGATAGGCTGAAGTATTGTGCCGTGGTCCACTAAAGTTGTCATGGTTGTTTATTGCAATGTCATCAATGTTTTCTTAGGACTATTCACCATTTTTTTTTACATTCCAAACTAATGTTATATGTGAAAGTACAAGTAACTCTATCTGTCTGTCAGTCTGTTACGTTTTGTACGCTTAAACCGATGAACCGTTTAGATGAAAACAAATAGAGATATCGTGATAATCAACATCATGACTGCCTCTGTGTCGCGGTGGGAGTGTGTCCGACTGCTACGCAAGAGGTCGTGGGTTTGATTCCCACACGGGACACCACTTTGTGAGATCCACAAATTGCTGATCCGAGTCTGAGTGTAGTTTGTGTCCGTGACTTGTATGTTTGTAAAGTCCCCCGCGACACAGGGCTAGTAGCCTACTGCGGGAGTGTCTTTAAAAAAAAACCACGTACTCTCGTACACAATAAACTACATAATTGATTACATTATCGGTCTACTCATATTACGTTATAATTAGTATACAAACTTGTGCGATAGAAGCTCTCCTGGAACTTATTACAGCTTTAAATTTATGTTTTTAAGTTAATGTTGTTTTTTCAGAAATGGATGAATATAAAATCAAATAAATAACCTAAAAGTAGTAGTACGAATTCTGATGTACTATTATGTATACTTTATAGTACATTAGAATCAGTTAGATGATAGATACTATGTAGTATACATTAATAAACACTAAAACTCCGCGCGTTGATGTCACTTTCAAACAATGTTTGCCCAAAGTTCTCAGAACGATTCCTAATTAAAATCTGTCAAAGAAACATTAAGCTGTCAACAAGGTCAGAACTTAAACAAGAATCCTACTTGGAATTTGTTGCTGGTCCTTGAATGACAAGGATTCCTAAGTTTAAAATTATTTAAGATTTAAAAAACTTCCGATTAGTGAGACAAAAACTTGATTATCTACAAAACAGCTAAACAGATTTTAACCAAACTAAGAATCATCCCGAATAAATAAGCTTTGTTAAATAACAAAGCTCATCGAAATCCATTCATCCGTTTGGACGCTACGATGGCACAGACTGACATACAGACACGTCAAACTTGTGTCGGGGGTCAACAAGCAATCATATTGGGGCTGTGACAATCATGATCACACTCAATCACGAACCGATTGATGACAACGATAACGACGGTCTCCTAACCGATATCGGTTACAGGCGGCCTATGTCCACAGATACTAGCCAACTACGCAGAAAATATTATAGTGACAAGTCTATGCGCAGACACAAGTCCACTCTCTAGTCACTCTCATAGCCCGATTGAGACCAGCGACCAATGAGAGATTGGGCGCTGGACCGACGGCTTAACGTATTCTCCAAGGCAAAAAAAAAATATATATAGACACGAGCAATTTAGGCAAAAAATAACACGTACTATGAACTAATTAAAATCATGATTTAGATAATATTCACTTCGCGAATTGCTAAATGACGTTACTCATTTCACGCATAATTTAAGTAATCATTAAATGGTCATTAACTAGCAGAATAACAATGATTTACATAATATTTAAGTACCTACTAACTAACGTATACAAATGACTATTTAAAAGACGAACTAAAATCTGTAACGATCAGATACCCCGAGAAAAAACACATTAAAACCGCCCTGAACTGCTGCACAAATTTTAATTATCATTAGGTTTCCCTTTTTTTATTATTTCCGCACTAGGGTGCCCTGTGTTGTCGGGATACAAAATAAACTCAATCCTAGAAAAAAAATTATGAATCCTGCAGTTAAATCGAACCCTAAAGTGCAGCAGTCGTACGCTCTCTGCTTGCCACCAAAGCAGTCACAACATAACAAATGACGAAACTTATGTTTTTAATAAAAGATAACTAGCAATGTATGATTGAATACCACATTACTAGCAATCTTGTTAACCGCTCCAGCTAAGCTCAAAGGCCTGTATTAGGAGTACGTTCACGTCGGTAGGATTCGAACCCGCGACTTCACGATTGCGAGACCGATGCCTTAGCCATTAGGCTACCGCCGCTTCTTAATTATCTGAATCAGTTTCGAAT
The DNA here is from genome assembly GCA_945859575.2 of Herminia tarsipennalis. Lineage (NCBI taxonomy): Eukaryota > Metazoa > Arthropoda > Insecta > Lepidoptera > Erebidae > Herminia > Herminia tarsipennalis. The sequence goes on from OX243840.2 coordinate 19,347,225, forward strand.
AAAAAAAAAATCGGCTCTACCGTTTAAGAAATACGATCGACAAACTCACTGAAGCGTTAAACTTATACCTACCACCATTATTTTTGTATCAGCGGTTAAAATACAATGTTTAATCTATACTAATATTATAAAGCTGAAGAGTTTGTTTGTTTGTTTGAACGCGATAATCTCAGGAACTACGGGTACGAATTGAAAAATTATTTTACCCATTATCAGATAGCCCATTTATCGAGAAAGGCTATAGGCAATATAACATCACGCTACGACCTATAGGAGCGGAGTAGCAATGAAAAATATTGCAAAAACGGGGAAATATTGCGCAGACGAAGTTGCACAGGTCAAGTTATACATAACTAGCAGTCCCACGCCACTTCGTCTGCGTACATATTTGCAACATTTCTCATTGCTGCTCCGCTCCTATTGGTTGTAGCATGATGTTATATAGCCTTCCTCGATAAATGGGCTATCCAACAGTGAAATAATTTTTTAATTCGGATCAGTAGTTCCTGAGATTACCGCGTTCAAACAAACAAACTCTTCAGCTTTATAAAATTGGTATAGAATAGCTTATTTGTTCCTTAATTCGTTATGAATAGGAATGTTACAAATACGTCTAAAATATTTAATGACCTATAAATGTCACTTCGAACTAATAAATTGATGGCAGCTTTGTCGTAAAATACTGTGCTTCCATATTCTTGGAACACATTAGAACATTGCGATCATCAAACGTAGTACCGAGAAGCGATTTCACAAAAAAATTGAACCGCTGTGAATAACTGATGGCTTTGTATGAGTTAATATGTTGCTTTAAGTAATAGGATAGGTAGAGGTCAAAAGGTGAGTTACATTGTTTTTGTAATCTATGGCAAAATAAAGAAACCGAATATAACATCATGGAGCGGTCACCACGATCTTTGCAATTCAATCGAAATATGGGGCAAAGAAAAGATCATCAATCATCAACAGCCCTTTACAGTCCACTGCTGGACATGGGCCTCTCTCAATTAATATTTGAGAGGATTTGGCCTACTATACCACGCTGACCAGACGGGTTGGTATAGGGTTTATTTCGAGTTTTCCATCTCTAAGCAGAAGTTGCACCTGCTCGACTGTTCCCTTAGTCGCTTCTTACGACACCCTCGGGAGGAGAAGGGGTGGAGGTTTGTATTCTAACGCCGCACCCCACACGGCAATTAAAAAGAAAAGATATTGATGCTTTAATTGATTAAACTATAATACGTATGTGTGAGTAGTCGGCAAAAAATTTGGTCTATCACCCTACGGTTCAAGTTCATTTGCACGTCATAAAACAATAAGGTTGATTATCCCTTGCAATAGTATACCGAAAGTTACTAATCTCAACTTTAACACTATTTTGGTTGCACGGGAAGTATAGCCAAAACTGGTAGACCACTTTTTTGGCCGATTGTACATGTATCTGACATTCTTAAGAATGAGTATTCTTTGTCAATCGACGTGTAAAGGGCGCTAATCTCACCAACAAAATCAGATATTGTCGAGTTAAAAGTGATCATATCCTAAGTGCATGGAAGTTGGAGTTGAATGAAAATCACAAGGAAAAATGGGTAATTTTTCACTTCATACTTAGTAGCTCTGGATGGGAAGGTTTGGAAGCGCATGGAGGAACCTGTACAGGTCAAATAAATACTTCGTAGGTACGAAAAGTACCAAAAGTATAGTCTATACTAATATTATAAAGCTGAAGAGTTTGTTTGTTTGTTTGAACGCGGTAATCTCAGGAAATCAAATCAAAATCTACTGATCCTAATTGAAAAATTCTTACACCGTTAGATAGCCCATTTATCGAGGACGGCTATATGCTATATAACATCACGCTGCGGCCAATAGGAGCAGAGCAGCAATGAGAAACGTTGCAAAAACGGGGAAAATTTACGCATACGTAGTTGCGCGGGACATCTAGTGTGATATAAAAGTAATCAAAATTCTGAGTTTACACAGCTTATTCAGGCAAAGGTCGTGTTTTAACATAAGAACATTTGAATAAACCTATTACCTAGCTACCTTTACAAAAGTAATTTATGTGTCTACTTATTATACAACAAGTAATAGAAAGGTGTGGTCAAATTCAAGGGTCGTTATGACATTATGAATGCTGACTCCTGGCACCGAATTTTATCAAAATCTTACCGCTGAATACACATATGATACCTACCTACTTAACTTTGAATCGGGCGGAAAAGTATTTCTGTAGCTACCAGTGGCGAAAGGTCCTTAGAATACCATTATTTTCGGTTTCCCTTTAAATTGTATTTAGTTAATATTGTACGTACAAAAAATGTCTCTAACAAGATACATTTTCGTATTGGGTTACCTCAGCAACCTTTAAACCCTTCGCCTTTGGTAGCTACTATTATTCACCTTTACAGCACGAGAGTTAAGGGCGTTTTAATATTGAGTGGTGTTTGAGTATAATTCGGCTGTGATAATAATGCTATTTTCAATATCGATTCATGAGAGTACAATCGGATTATGCACCAGGGTAGGTGTCTCTTTGGTATACTATAAACTGTTAGCTGCTGAAATTACAGTATGTTGTATATTTGATATGTTGCACCTATTTACAAGTAAATTATTGCTAAGGAATACCAATCTTTACCGTTCACACAAAGATACAATATACTATATTAGTCTTATACCTGTCAACAAATGATGTGCGTCTGTGGCAATGATAACTGATAATGAAGTAAACAAATACAACCATCCCTTGTTATCTTAAAGCTGTCAAGACACGGTAAGCTTTCGACACAATCACTCCATTAAATTTTAATGTATCAGTACTTAAATATAAGTACCTGCTACTAATGTTAGAAAAATGTAAGTATTTACTTGTGATAAAATATAAGGGACAATACAAAAGCTACATAAATAAACTTTGTCTTCTAATGCTGAAGAAAATGAATAATTAACACATGTATGTGTGGCTATATTGAACACTCGTCCCCGCGCAACTTCGTCTGCGAAATTTTTTCCCGTTTTTGCAACATTTCCCATTGCTGCTCCGCTCCTATTGGTTGTAGTGTGATGTTATATAGCCTATAGCCTTCTTCGATAAATGGGCTATCCAACAGTGAAAGAATTTTTAAATTCGGACCTGTATTTCCTGAGATTACCGCGTTCAAACAAACAAACAAACTCTTTAGCTTTATAAATTAGTATAGATTTAAGATACACATTATGGTTACGTTATTAGTTCATAACGTAGACATAGAGACTGGACTGAGCTGTCAAAATCTTATCAAAACGGTAAATAGAAAGCTGCGCTTAGAAATGCATCAACGCACCCCGGGCATGCGTCAGTTCACAGTGGCTTGCCGCGAAAACAAAAAAAAAACGTAAATAAGGACCCAGGTATGAATTATTGCAAAGTGTGAGAGATTGACTGCCTCTGTGGCGCGGTGGGAATGTATCCGACTGCTACGCAAGAGGTCGTGGGTTCGATCCCCACCCAGGATAAACTTTGTGTGATGAGCACTATGGTTTATTCTGTGTCTGGGTGTTATTTATCTATAATATGTATGTATTTAGAAATATATAAGTATGTTTATCAGTTGTCTGGTTGCCATAGTACAAGCTCTGCTTAGTTTGGGATCAGATAGCGTTGTGTGAGTTGTCCCAAGATATTATATTATTATTATTATTATTATTATCATGCAATCGTATTAATAAAAAACAGAGCAGTGACCAATTGATTAAAAAAACACAAAGAGGACATCTCAATATATTTATTCCACCCATTTACTTATTTCTGTTACCCACTTAAGAAAGACAAATATAAATACACTCAAATGGCTACCTGTCTGTTTGTTTTGCCCAAATACATACATCGTATATAAACTAACGGGGCCTTGTTGCAGCTATTCTATATCGAAGCTGTGCAAACCGATACAAGGATTTACAGACTGAAGGATTTGTTAATAACATTGTCAATTATGCGACAATCGTGACCCCGGGTGATGGTACGATTGCTACACGTATGTCGCAACTTGCGATATTCAACAAGTCTATCTTTACAACAAAACTTCTTTGAAGCTTTTGTTCCGTACCTAGTAGCGCCGTTTCGTTCGGGCTTATTCACACTATCTATAATTTGCGTGTAATTTTACTTTAGGTAGGTAGGTACACACAAATCTTTCAAAAAACAACGCAGTTTTTTGCAATAATTTAATGATGATATATCCGATCATGTCCGAAATAATTTTAGTTTGAAATATTTATTAAGCGCTGCTCGAGACGCATACTTGACGCAAGCGTATTTGAGATCGATCCCAAAGTTACAAGAATACAAAAATGGTCGTTATAATCAAAACTTAACTGCAATTGAACTGCAACTGCACTGCTTTTAATACGTGAATGGACCCCCTGGTAAGGTAACAGGTGTTCCAACTACGGCTAACTTGGCCTTTTTGATTTCTTCTATTTAGGACTATTCAATATAACAATGTCAAAGTTTTCCCAATCGAAAACATACTTGAACTAAATATGTTTACTGATAGGGTGTTCAGTCTTGAGGTTGCAAAATAAAACTCACGTGTGATGTATAAGTAAAAGGTGAAAGAGGTATATTAAATAAAAGTGGCACGTTATATTTACAAAATAAGGTTCGCAAGTTGTATTGCATGTAGCAAGTCAGTGCATCGCGACCGACCAATCACGACGACTGCGGTGCATTCTCGGCGCCATATATAAACGTGTGGCACAGCGCGCGGCTTAGTGCATAAATAGTTATTGCGTTGGGATGTCGTCTTTTTCAGCACGCGCGCTACGGTGTCGGCGTCGCGATGTCGGGCGCTATCGGCGGCTTGGCATGTAGGACGCCACATCACTCCCCCTCAAGCGAAGCGTACGTTGTGTTTCACCGTGCGGCCGGATCTTGTGACGTAGGCGCTGCTCGGTGAAGACGATGACGTTGCGTTGTCGCTAGGGGTCATGATCGAAGATGCAGTGTCGCTCGATGCGTGGATCCGTGGCACTGCGCCGCATGATGCTGTGCTCGATGATCTAGTGGGTGAAGCTGTGTCGCTCGGTGCGTGGATCGGTAGCGCTGCGCCGCTCGGTGCTGTGTTGCAGATATAGGCCGGCTTTAATCTGTCGACAGAAATAACAGCGGTGCGAAGCGGTAACCGCAGTGTAAAGTGTTTCCCGTCTGGGCTGCGCTGTAAAACTTCGTACGGGCCATCATATGGAGGTGTGAGAGGTTTGCGTACGGTATCGTTGCGCACAAACACATGTGAGCAGGTTGCGAGATCCTTGTAGACGAAAGTGTTCATCGTTGATGCTCGAGCTCTCGGAGAAGGTGTTAGTGACGTCATCGTTTCGGTCAGCTGACGGACGAAATCCGCGTCTTCAATGTTCGACGTTGTAGGTACGAAGAAATCAGACGGAATGCGAAGAGTCGAGCCGTATGTCATTAATGCCGGGCTGACAGATGAGTCGTCACGTAGTGCATTTCTAAGCCCTAGTAGTACCGTAGGAAGTTCGTTGACCCACCTCCCGTCGTTCGTTCTCGCCATCAGTGCCGCTTTGAGGGAACGATGCCATCGCTCGATTTGTCCGTTCGCTTGGGGATGAAAAGCCGTAGTCCGTATTCGAGTTACGCCGAGTTTCTTCATGAGTGAGGTAAACAGTGACGACTCGAATTGTCTCCCTTGGTCCGTAGTAATCTGCAGAGGACAGCCGAATCGTGCTATCCACCCGTCGTACACAGCCTTCGCGACGGTCTCAGCTGTGACGTCACGTGTGGGAATTGCTTCAGGCCATTTGGTACAGCGATCTATCATCGTCACGAGGTATCTATAATCTTCCGATGGAGGTAAGGGCCCGACTATATCGACGTGCACATGTTCGAAACGCGACGACCGTTGAAACTCGCCGAGTGGACTCACGACGTGTCGTTGAACTTTAGCGCGTTGACAGCTGATACATGATTTCGCCCAAGTACCTACGTCCTTGTTGATCGACGGCCAGAAGAACTTTGTAGTCATAATTCTTCGCGATAGTCGTACTCCCGGGTGACTAAGTTCGTGCTGCGCTTTGAAAGCTGGGACGCGATACGGCGGTGGTAGGTATGGACGAGCGTTCGCTGTTGATGTTTCGCACCATATCGGTCGTTGAACTCCCGGTAGGTTGACGCGCGTAAACTTGAGATTCGGATTTTTCATAGATTCGCGTAGTTCGGAGTCCTCTTGTACCTCCGCGAGTCTATTATAGTCGACGGTTGCGTTGAGTACTTCGACTTCAGCGATACGTGACAACGCGTCAGCTGCTTCGTTCTTATCACCGTGAATGTACTTGATGTTAGTGCAAAATTGACTGATGAAGTGTAGTTGTCGCTCTCGTCTTGGTGTGTCGCTGCTACTCGGCGTTCTTGTTAGCGCGTACGTCAGTGGCTTGTGGTCGGTACATATTGTGAGGTCATTGCCCTCTACGAGTCGGCGTAAGCTCTTAACAGCTGTATACATTGCTAATAATTCGCGATCGTATACACTGTACTTACGTTGCGTCTCGCTCATCGTTTTGGAGTAGAAAGCGAGTGGTTTCCACGTATTGTCGATCTTCTGTTGTAGAACGGCACCAATACTGCTGTCAGATGCGTCGGTGAGAAGACATAGTGGAGCGTTAGGTATGGGATGCGATAAGACGGTGGCCTCGAGTATGCTTTGTCGGCATTGCTCAAAGGCTTGTTCGGCTTCGGGTGTCCATAATATTGGTGATTTATCGTTTTTCTTACTATTGTGTAGGTATTTGTTTAACAGATGTTGATGTTCGGCTTGGTGGGGTAGGCAGCTACGGTAGAAGTTTATCATACCTAGGAATCTTCTTAATTCTTGAACTGTGCTTGGTTTTGGAAACTTGAGTATGGCTTGTATGCGATCTTCAGTGGGTTTGATACCGGCCGATGAAACTTCGTAGCCGAGGAATTGTATCTTGTCCTTGCCGAACTCACACTTGTCGACGTTAAGTGAGACACCGTAGTTGTTCAGTCGTTCGAGTACCTGATGTAAGTGACGCTCGTGTTCCTCTTCTGTTTTCGAGTGGACCAACACGTCGTCGACGAAACAGAATACATTGTCGTCGAGTCCTCGCAGTACTTCATGCATAAAACGTTGAAATGTCTGACCTGAGTTACGAAGACCGAATGTCATGCAGTTAAACTGAAAGAGGCCAAATGGGGTTATTATGGCCGTCTTCGCAGCATCTTCATTCTCCATTGGTATCCAAAAGTACGCCATTTTTAAATCGATTTTTGAAAATATTTTCTTTCCGTGCAGTTGGTACGTGAAATCTTGAATTCGCGGAATGGGGTACCGATCGGGGGTTGTCACGGCGTTGAGACGGCGATAGTCGCCGCATACGCGAAGTGAACCGTCCTTCTTCTTAACGACGTGTAGTGGACTAGCCCATGGACTATTCGACGGCTTGCAGATACCCATCTCCATCATCTTCTCGAACTCTAACTTCGCTGCTTTGTACTTATCTGGTGGCAGGGGGCGTGGCCTCGAGTAGATCGGTTGTCCTGTTGTCTCGATGCGATGTGTTACTTCGTGTTTCGTCGGTACTTTGAGTGACATGGATCGCAGAACGTCTGGGTATTGTTTCAGCAGGTCGTGATAGGCGTGGTTGCGGTTGATGACGTAAACGGCTTCGGTACTTTGCACTGTGATGGTGTTTACACTGAGGTCGGTGATGCGGTCGATGAGTTTGCGGTGATGTAAATCGACTAGCAATTCGTGCCTCGCTAGAAAATCTGCGCCTAGAATTGATGTTTTCACCTCAGCGACCGTGAACGTCCACTTGTAGGCTCTACGTAAACCCAGGTTGAGCTCGAGTGTACGTTCTCCGTAGGTACGTATCTCCGTTCCGTTTGCGGCGAACAATCTGTAGGTATTTTCTGTCGGCTTCGTGGGTTTCTTATTTCTAGCGGCTAACACAGATATGTCGGCTCCGGTATCGACGAGAAACTTCTCTCTGCTGTTAACATCGACGACACATAGGCGGTAACTTGGTTTGTTAACATCGACGCCCGCCAACGTGGATGAACGTTCTAGTTTTCCGACTTCTGCTTCTGTTTAGCACACGGCGGTTCACATTTTCGGGCTTCGTCACCAAATTGAAAATGATAATAACATACCCAATCTGGATCTCCGGGCTTACGGTTCGTGTAGGCACGTACTCGCGAGTTCGACCGCGATCGATTTTGGCGGTAACGGGAATGATGCGTCGAATTTTGTTGTCTCGTGCGAAGTTCGGCGATTTCTAGCGATAATTTCTCGATCTGTTTAGATAGTAGGTCAAACTGCAGGTTTTCGTTTGGTACGTGTTTTCTTTCGAGCGTATGCGCGGAGTTTAACGATGTTGATGGCGACGGACACGTGGGACGCACGGCGACCGCGGCAACCGTCGCAGGTTCGAAGTGTTCCACCATTTTGTCAGCCATCGCAGCTAGGCCTTCGAGCGACGATTCGGTGTTCACGGCGAGCACGGCGCGCACTTGCGTAGGTAATTGATTGAGCCACATTACCTTTAACGCCTCTTGGGTCAGCAATTTCCCGCCTAAATCAGTCATCTTGCGCAGTAACTGGCTAGGCTTCATGTCGCCGAGTTCTAAGCCGCTGAGCAGCTTCTGCAACTGGCGATGGTCGGACTCTTGAAACGTGGAAATCAGCCTATTTTTCAGTGTAGCGTATTTGTTGCTCGCGGGCGGGCTCAGCACGATGTCGGCGATCTGCTCCAGGTCGTTGCAGCCGAGCAACGGGACGACGAGATTGAACTTCTGATCTTCTCCAATTCTGCTAGCCGCAACGGCGGCTTCAAACTGCGCGAACCATAGGCGTGGGTTTTGGCGCCAAAATGGCGGCAGACGCGCAGGCAGCGAGATTGTGGCGACGTCACACGTAACGGTCGTTACCTGTTCTTTCACGTCTTCTACTTCTTGTGGGCTGGTTTCCTCTGTAGACATCTTGGAGTTGCTCCTTGATCACGTCGGGGTCACCAATTTACTGATAGGGTGTTCAGTCTTGAGGTTGCAAAATAAAACTCACGTGTGATGTATAAGTAAAAGGTGAAAGAGGTATATTAAATAAAAGTGGCACGTTATATTTACAAAATAAGGTTCGCAAGTTGTATTGCATGTAGCAAGTCAGTGCATCGCGACCGACCAATCACGACGACTGCGGTGCATTCTCGGCGCCATATATAAACGTGTGGCACAGCGCGCGGCTTAGTGCATAAATAGTTATTGCGTTGGGATGTCGTCTTTTTCAGCACGCGCGCTACGGTGTCGGCGTCGCGATGTCGGGCGCTATCGGCGGCTTGGCATGTAGGACGCCACATATGTTTTCGATTGAGAACATTGTCATTATTACATTGAATAGTCCTTCAAAGCTTCAACATGTCAGTGAAACATTTTTTATCATTTAACTCGAACAGTATTTCCCATAAACACCATTAAATTGTCAGGCTATCATTAATCGTGAATGTCATTTATCGTCCCCAGCTACAGTTGAATACAAGAACCTAATTGTTTCGTGAACCGGAGCCGATAGCACGACCATTAGCCACAAAGAATAGATATACGACAGTACTGTAATTAGTACGTCGATACGGAACGAATACTTTCGCAACTTAGATAAAAGAACCACTGTGTGTGTCACGTGTTCCAAAATTTTTAACATAAATGTGTAAAGAAAACACCTACTTATCTAAAAGTTGGACACAACAAAGGTGTTGTTGATGTAGAAAAATGCAGCGTTAAATGGTAATGACTATAAAAGGTTACTAATACCTTATAAAGAAAAGAAAAACAAAATTATCTGATCTTTCACTAATTTTTTTTTGACGTGATAACGTCTTATAAATTGATGAAAGGCTGCACTCACAAAAAAGTGTGACGTCATAGCTCACGTTTCGGTGACGTTCCGACTGCTGATAGGCTGAAGGATCGTGACCGTCGAGTGCATGCGCTTTGTCACAGGCATGGTTGTTTAAACAATGTTTTGGCGATTGCAGCGACATGCGATACAGTTAGAAATAGAAAAAAAAGGTGTCACAGGCATGATTGTTTATTCAATGTCATCAATGTTTTCTTATGACATTATTACGTAAAATTATCATCCGTAAACCGCCTATACGGACAACCATTTTTTCTATATTAACAATAATGATGTAATTATTTTATGTGTGGTAATTATTTGTTGCAATCCTAACTGTCACAACTCTAGTCATACGCTTAACTACTATTCGGTACTATTAATATACACACTATTGATCATTGCACAACTATCTTTGGCAGAATTGTCGCCCCTGGCAAATGCCATAAAAGAAAAACTAAATTGAAAGACAAAATTCAACACTTAGCCCAAATACATAAACGAGTTGTGTAAATGGCAACAAAGAGAAAAAAAATACATAAACGATACTGAAATTTCAGTTGTGCTCAAAAGTATTTATGTCTCTACTATCACGTTTAAGTGAACTGAATAATAGCTCAATGGATCTTAACAAAAAAACAAAGAGATATGATGATAATTTTGTTCCGAGTGGCCTACCTCCTCATTGCTTATTTTTTTTAAATTCATCATGGTGAAGGATATAATTACTTTGTATCGCTATAACCGACATCCGCGAGCAGAGCGGCGGGCAACAGCAAGTGCACAATATGATGAGTTTTGACTTTCCCTACAAAAGATTACTCTAAAGATAAGCATATTTCAAGCACCTGTTACGAATAGTGATCGTGGTTTAAGCTCGTTGAAGTGCATACGTTTAGAAAAGGGCATGTAGGTCCCTAACGGTGATTTGAGGGATTATAGGATTAATGTTTAGGCAAGGGCAATTTTAGTGCCGATAGGGTTGTCAATAGGCTGCATAGGTGTACGCGGAATTTTATTTCAGGAGTACAGTCCAGGCCAAGAGGGAAGGGGTTCACCGACTCTAATTATAGAACAGGATGAGCCAAAAAGTCGCCTCAACAAATTGCCGTTGCCATTTTTGATGACTTGGGATGAACTCGTTTGATAAAAATCCATTCTGAAGATACATTATAATTGTATTTCCAAGTCTGTGTTTACAACAATTTGAACATCAAAAGTACCTACTGCATGAAATAAAGAAATCTAGAAATAGTCAACATAAGTCTCGACCGCAGTTACGCTGCTTAATTTGCTCATTTAGTCCACTTTTTAGGGTTCCGTAGCTATATATATAGCATAGTTTCGCCATATTCGTCTGTCCGTCCGTCTGTTATGATTTAGGAACTACTTAAACGAAAACCACATGTACGGTACATGAGATATACATGATAGGTCTATGTAAGGTACATGAGATTTTCTCGATTACCAACCCTAAAGTCATATGTATAATGTACTTTATAATAGTGCAACGTTCGTAACTATAACGGCTCGAGCGCATACTGTATGCATTCAGAGAAGTTGCGTTTAGCTACTAGAACATAACGCTACTGCCATTTATCTAAGTACCAATCTGACCTTGAATATAGTGAAATAAGTAGATGTGTATTCGCGAAAGTACCAACTCAGTACATCTTTCTCATAAATTAATTCATTTACTTCAGTTGCAAAGTAAATAAAAAGTGGACAGATATAAGATGTTTTGTTTTTAACAGATAACTAGCAATCTGGTTACCCTTCTAGCAAAGCTAAAATGCTTGTGTTAGGAGTGGGTTCACGTCGGCAGTTTAGGGACTTAATGGATAGGATTCGACCTCTCGATTCTGAGTCCAATACTTTATCCATTACGCTACCGCCGCTTCAATCCTAGTTCGGACGGAATACGAACCCGCGTTCATAGAGTAAACGTCCGGCACCGAGACTACGCCCAAAAGTTTTCAATTTATCCTTCATTCATACTCGTATGTTACGATTTTGACAGATAAGAAAATTTTATGAAATAAATAAATAGTGTGAATTAGAAGGAGCCTTTATGAGCATAAAGGCTTCTTACGCGGTAAGACGACATTATTACGCGGTATAAAACTTTCGCAGACAATAAAATCTATAGTTATACTTCTCTTTAACCTACTAATATAGACCTACTTTTGAATTGTATTATAGAACCGTAAAACATTTTAATTTAATTTTATGCGTAACGTAAACCAGGCCACTGGTTTCCACCACTGCAATATAACGGAATTTTATCTACAGAATGTTTCATCTTTATTTGCCACCCTATTTTCAAAGTAGAATAGAACAGGACAAAACATTCGCATATAAGTACGGTGTCAATGTGTTATGAATAAAGGTGCGTTTTCATATTTATGTACCTTTTAATATAATATTTTTTTAAGTATAAATGTTCTTGATGCACACTTAAAAATTACCGGACAAGTGCGAGTCGGACTCGCCCACCGAGGGTTCCGCACAAATTTGTAGGTACTTACATATTATAAATAGTTTTTTAAATAAACAGCCGTATCTTTATTTACATCAACTTAAAATTTTGTTTTTTTCACAGCCTCAAGACCTGACTTTTAATTTCAACTAGATACGTCCACGCGTTTTTCAGATAAAGGATCTTAGCAGACAAACGGACAGACCGACGACCAAGTGATCTTAAAAGGGTTCCATTTTTTACCTTTTGATGTACGGAACCCTAAAAAAATATAAAAGGTGCCTGCGTAAGCGGGCTGCGTGCTATTTAGAGTCGACATAAAATAGATTAGAAAATGAAACTATAGGTATTATAGTGACTGTCTTATTTTAATTTCAGTGCGTTTTTAACCAGAGGTGACTCAAAGTTCTAGCAAATGTGGTGCAACCAGGTCTGTGCTACGTCAAATAATACAAAGTAAATAGGTACATAACCTTTGATGATTATTTCTATTATGTTTTCCCCCGTAGTACCTACATACTTTATATTGTGCAACTATTTAGAAAAAAATATGAATTTTCGAGAAAAAATCTGATGATTTCTGGCGAAATATATTCAATTATGACAACACATTTTATATCGCTATAGCTGAATATATTGAATTTTGGACATTACACAATAGTATTTAAAAAAATATTAGTCTTATGAATGTATAACAATACCGCTGATGCAGCTGATGAAGAGGAAACTTAAGTTAATGTCAAAATCAATAATGTCCAACAATGTACTGAATGTAATATTTGATTTTATTAACGTTCCAAACGTATATCATTCAGTAATCAAATTTTGATACAGATAGCTTTGCTTTCTAAGTTTTTTTTATTTACGCTAAATAAATGCGACTTTTCAGTTCGATTTTTGTTACCTACCTATAGGTTTTAAATTTACGATATGGCTTTATAAAGATATCGTAAATTTTATGTAAGTACCTACAGTTTAGGTACAGGACCTGTAAGATTTGCATTATTTCTATTTCTCAACCCTTACAACATTGAACAAAGCTCAGTTAACCCAGCTAGTCTAACATTATTTAATAAACCACACACTTTTTTAGGGTTCCATAGCCAAAATGGCAAAACGGAACCCTTATAGTTTCGCCTGTCCGTCCGTCCCCAGCTTAGCTCAGAGACTGTTAGTGCCAGATACACTTTTACTACTTACGTCGACAAAGTGAAAGAAGAATGAATTGCCCCCCCCCCCCCCCCGCTAGCTAAATGGTTGATGCTGGGTATGAATTCACGGTAGTACATATAGTAAATTAAAAGGAAAACTATTACAGCTGAGTAGGCTTTTCAAGTTTACGAGTAACAGCTGATCAAATGAGAAGTAACAACATTTTCGTACAATTTCCATTCAAAATTATTATTAATAACCTACCTATTTCATTGAAAATGTAAGTTCCTACGTATAACGTTGTAAGTATGAAACAAAAACAACAGAAAACCCACTTCTTAAGCCGCATTATTCGGATGGTGGGAGGGGGGATGACTACGGAATCCTACATTGTGCGTGGCCCGACATGAACTTGCCAGTTTTTTTTTAATTAGTATACCGCTTTTCTGCGGCTTCTGGAATAGTTTCTTTATAGTAGTTTATCTATACTAATATTATAAAGCTGAAGAGTTTGTTTGAACGCGATACTCTCAGGAACTATTGATCCGAATTGAAAAACTCTTTTACTGTTGGATATCCCATTTATCGAGGAAAGCTATACGCATTAACATCACGCTACGACCAGTAGGAGCAGAGCAGCAATGAAAAATGTGGCAAAAACGGGGGAAAATTACGCAGACGAAATTGCGAGCTGACTTGACAGCTAGTTTTCTATAATCAGGTCCATGTTAATAATACTGTGTGGTTTACGCAATATTATTACAGTACGTTTAGATCATAACTACAACGTTCCCTACAAAAATGACACACAGAGGCACTTAAACATGACATCATAACCAGAACTGGAGTACACTAAGTACATTCTCAACCACAATTTAATCTTGGGATATAATCGCAGAAGCATGGAAACATTTTTTAAATAAAATTTACCTTCAAATGAAATTACACTTTGGATACTATGAAACAGAGTTGAATATCAAATAACAGGAAAAATTACATTGTAAATGATTAAAAGAATGCATCATACCTACTTGCAGAGGGCTCTTGTAAGTATAAATTTGCAATAATTAATAGGTAGCTGGCGAACGCAAACGCAGACGAAGCGCAAAAACAGCAAGCCTTACCTACCATAACCTGATTATCTGGATAGAAAAAAAGGATTTAGAGGCAATGTATTGCCAAGCAGACGATTTATTTTTTAAATGCTGGAACTCAAACTACTTGGAAAATTTATTGGAGTTTAGTAAAATTTATCTGGCTTGGCGGGAATGAAGGTTAATAAACGAAGGAAGAAAGGAAATAAGGTAAACCCTCGGTGAAGACTTACGGAGTGTGGAACCAGCGGCTCATTATACGACTTATCGCTTTTCCCATCTATACTAATATTATAAAAAGGAAAGATTTGATTGTTTGTTTGTATTGAATAGGCTCCGAAACTACTGGACGGATTTGAAAAAAATCTTTAACACTAACCACGGGTGACATAGGCTATTTTCTATCCCTGTATTCCAACGGGAACGGGAACTACGCGGGTGAAACCGCGAGGCGTCCGCTGGTATGTAATAAAAGGTAAAATAGATTTTGTTTATTTAATGACATGACATATTTTTAAAATCTGAAGAGGGTTATGGATTCGATATACACACGGGAAAATTTAACAATTAGAAATGTGAATGCTATCAGTACACGGCTTAAAACTAGATGAATCAAAACATTATCTCATAGACACATAGGTACTATTTACTAGCAACATTGAATATTGACGAACCCGATGGCCGAAGCGTTCACTAGAAAATGAAAACATATAATTCTGCTCCACTGTCATTTTGTATAATAACGCCTAATTATAACACCTCGATATTTATACAAAAATGAACCTTATACTAAAGGATTATAGTTTTAAATTGATTGGTTTAGTGGTAATAAATAGTTTTACTAGATACGCACATCCCGTCTACCGCAAAGCCGCATGCCTGGATTGCAAACCATAATATGCGATAGTTTTATTATTTTATTTGTCATAACAACATTAATACTGGTTAGAAGTTAGGATGTTGCTGTAAGATCATAAAATATACGTTATTTATAACACTGTTCAAAAATTCAATAAATACTTGTATACGTACTGATATACTTAAGATTAGTCTGGTAGGTACTTAGTAGATACAGAAACGTTTGGCTGAATGACATTTATTATAAGTATAATTCACTGAAAGTTATTACAATCAATATATATAAATATAAAGTTATGACTGAACAATCTATATTAATATTATAAAGCTGATCTGGTCCGAATTAAAAAACTCTTTCACTGTTGGATAGCCCATTTATCGAAGAAAGCTATAAGGCTATATAACATCACGCTACGATCAATAGGAGCGCGGAAAATTGTCGCATACGAAGTTGCGGGGGTCAGCTAGTACCTATATAATAGTATATAATTTTAGAGTTACTTAAAGTATTAATATTTAGATGTCCTTGTTTTTTAAACGTTTACATTCACCAAACACACTGGTTCGTTCAATATAATTATTACTGTAAAAAAATACTAGATCATTTCAAAAGAGTGGCCTATGAGTTTCTTGGCAGCTTCTCCTCATGAGCTTTACACTTGGAACTGCTGCCTAACTTCATTTTGTTTTTTTTTTCTTCAAACATCTCATAATTTTACAATTCTTTTAGTATGTATTAATTTTCAAATAATCATTAATTTGGTTTTGTGAAATTAAGTAATTTGATTTTTTTAATTCAGTTGACAAACTTTAACGACTAAACCCACGTGTTCTAATTAAAGAATACATAATTTTGATTTTTATACCGCATGCGCACAAAAATGCGAATGAGCGTTTTAAATGGATAATTTAATTTTTATTTGAACCTCCTCAATGACTTTGTTTACATTTTATGTTTAGAACATGAAATCTGTTTTTTTTTTTACAAATTTTAATTGGTAATATTTCAATGTAAAAAGATTGTGCTACAGGTACTAAATCTTACCTATGAATTTGTCGGCTGATTTCAAAGTCACCCTGTATAATGGAGATGTTCTGTATTTTTCTTGGAAATAAACTTTATTACTTACTTATTAGGTACTAATAAGTTCCTACCAATTATAAAAAAAATCTTGAAAAACTTGTTACGAGCTTAACGTGCAATTGATCGCCTCGTAAATACTAACTAACCGGCTATAGGAAACTTGTTTTCGTGGCTGCTCCGCTCCTATTGGTCGTAGCGTAATGTTATATAGTCTATAGCCTTCCTCGATAAATGGGCTACCCAGCAGAAAACGATTTTTTCAATTCGGTCCAGTAGTTCCTGAGATTACCGCGTTTAAACAAAGAAACAAACTCTTCAGCTTTATAATATTAGTATACATAAACTAATAATATAAAGCTGAAGAGTTTGTTTGTTTAAAAAAACTTACGCAGACGAAGTTGCGCGGGTCATCAAGTTATAGATATACTGAGGTATATGTTAACTACTTATACTATAAAAAATAATGTACCTACTTTATTAGTGCACTATATAAAAAATGCCATAAGCTAGTACATGAACAAAATAAAAAATAAAAATACCATCATCAATATATTCGACCGCAACATAACGACTGTGATCTAAGAAATAAATATAAGTATGACCTAAGTATATGAAATAATTACTAAATTATTAATTTATCAAGGCAATAATCCCTGTGAATGTGACTCACCCTCACGTCACCTGTGATTCAGATAATAATACAACCGATGTAATATAGGGTATGTTCCGAAATACATTGGGAGCACTGTTCAGTACTTTTACTTGGGAGAAATTTGTTCCGTTATATTATAACTGACGGTATACTGCTGCAGTATCCTTGGGAAATATGTGACGTCATAAATCGTCGCCATTTTTGTACTGTGAGCACTCGAGTTTTCGAGGTAAAGTGCTGTCAGTACTCTGATCACGTGATCAACAGTGACCCGAAATTTAAATTAATTCCATTGATTCAGACATTATGCAATAAAATCAATTGATAATTGCCTTGAATATATTATATACATAAAAAAATGGTTTTGTTGATCTTAAATGTTTTACATATAAAATTATATAAACGTGGATGACAAACGAATGAATGACAAATTTTAAACAGTAACCAGGCAAGCTAACTATTAAGGAACGTCTTCGCAGTACACTAAATTGACGTCACACCTTACAGTGCTCCAGTGCATATCGGAACAACCTCATAAATAGTCACCTTTTTAAAAAAAAAACGAAAATATATGCCTATCAAAAGTCTCTAAATACTCGTACTTAGTACTTGTAGAATAATTAGGCATAGAATTAAAATACAAGAAAAATAAAATAGTAATTTAATATTGTAAGTGTTCCAAGCAATACTACGATACATAATTTATATAATGCATTTTTTATTTATTGCAAACTTACAAAATAATATATACTGCTATTACTGTATACTGCTATTTACCAACGACGCCCAGAGTATGGATGGACAGTAATGTAAAAACTACTGAATTTTAAAACTTTTAGCAATATAACTATAATTTATAAAACAAAACAGTATTTATTTGCAAAAACAACCTATTGTTTTACAGATCACCATGTGGGCGAAACCAGAGCGGGCAAAGCTAGAGAAAAGAACACAATTTTTGTTTCATAAGTATAGTTTATTATCATAAACAATACTTGTCGTGTAGAATAGAATATATGGGACAGAATATTTGGAAATGTACCCAAACATGTTCTCAATATGAATAAGAAAAAGACATACCTACCTATGGCAATTAGTTAAAGAATCTTTACTTTATGAAGAATCAACAACAATGGTAATTTTAACAAAATTCCTATAAACTTGTTAAAAAAAAACCAAGATTACAAGCTAAATAGAATTACAATCTTAAATTGTACTGTTACATGTTTTACGTTGTAAAATCCAATCATTAACTACTTAACACTTCTGCATTTAATTACATTCGAGGCGCAACAAACGATTAATCATCGATTGTTTTTAATTGCTTTATAAGTAGGTAACGTTTATTCGGTCAAGCTCATACAACTTTTTTACACTCTTAGCACTAGTGAATATGTTTAAGCCTTTTTATAAATTGTCGTCACTCTGTCTGGGGAGAGCCCCCCTCAGACGGTTGTTTGTTTTTTTGTTTGAATTTCTTGTAATGTGTTGAATTTGTTTGCTCATTTTCCGCTTGTTCCCCCCCCCCAGAACGATGTTTTGCACCCACCCCCTCCGTCGTCCAATATTTGGAAGGTGTCCACCCCACCCCTCTCAGCCTCTGTTCATCATGATTATTACTCGTATTATTATGATTAAAGGTGGATGTTAAATCACCCACAACCAACCTATTAATTTACCATTTAACCTCGTTCTTATATAATAAATATAAACTTTGCCATATTATATAATTTACAACAAAAATGTAACAAGGGTAATTTATTACATTATTACAGCAATAACAGCAATCAGAAACATAGTATTAACCCTACTAATTTGCGAACAAACCTCGCTCTAATAACGAAAACACTGGTTTTTAACAAGTGAACCAGGACACGAAATAAAGTACCTACATTCACAATTTGTAGTATAATTGTCATATAATTTATGACAGCGGCTACAATAAATAGTGTTGCAAACTACATGTTGTATGACAACTGACAGTAGTGGCTGTATGATTTGATAACTGTGTCATAGAATTGTATGGAATTATAACTATATTAGTGGCTAACTGATTTTTGGAAACTGTGTCATTGATATTATCATGAAAAGTGAATCAGATTCAAATAATATATTGATGAACAGTTCTGCAGAGTTTTGTAGTTATTATGAACATACGTTTTTTTTATTTGAATTTTTAAAGCAATATTCCACAAACGGATCCCTAAATCTAAAAATGGTCTTCACAATCCCTAAATGTTTTTAAAAGACCTATTTAATGATACCCTACAGGACAGGGACAAAAAAAATCACATCCCCACTTTACATATAGAGGAGGTATCTTCAAAAAATGTTTAGAGGTTCCCCAGTTTACAAATAGGGGAGGCACCTTCCCTATTTATAAACTGGGGATGTTTTTCAAAATTTCATTCTTTCACTTTGTCGGTATAAATAATATGTGTATCCATGCCAAATTAAAGCCTTCTAGCAGCAACAGTCTCTGAGCTAAGCTGCGGACGGACGGACGGGCAAGGCGAAACTATAAGGGTTTCGTTTTGCTGTTTTGGCTACGGAACCCTAAAAAAGATACGACCGTTTATTTAAAAAACTCGATTCCTTAACTATTTATAATATGTACCAAAACATTTGTACCGAACCCTTGGTGGGAGAATACAACTCGCACTTGTCCCTCTTTCTTCGTGTTCGATTTTTTACCTCTTGTGAATTTTGTTGTGTGTTAGTATGTATCTTATTTGTGTGTGTTAGTTTTAAGGGTTTATTTTAAACACAAATGTAATTATTGTTCAGCAATAAATGTCTAATGTCCGCTTTTTTCTATATAAAATGTCGCGTGTTTCTTTTCAAAATGACGTCTTATTTATTGTACTACTGACCTGAGTAAGCAAGTGAGCTGCACATCGTTCTGGTACCGGTTCAACGCGGCCACTCCCTCCACCCGCACCGTGTTCACCTTCTCGCGCAAAGAGCCGCCGCACCCGCCGCAGCGCTCGCGCAGGATCGACATTATGTTTGCCTGCCGGAGGAACGCTACCACCTGTGGGGAAAACATATCATCAGGACCGTAGCTACACCGAAACACACTAAAGGATCGCTTGCGTGATTTGAACGACCCACATTGGACCTTTGGACACCGGGCTTCCCCTCGACAAACAAGCTACCACACATCATTGTAGTACCAAACAGCAGTGGCTCCTCATTTTGATCTCATTTCCCCTTTGATTACTTTAAAACGATTTAACCCCCAACATCGGCTAAGGCAACTGGAACAGGTGGAGATCTGCCAACTGTGTGGGAGTCGTTCGATGGCAGAGATATAGCGGATCTAGGATTTCATTCTGCACAGGCAAATGGCAGTGCCGGATCTATCATGCTTAGTTTGGGGGCATTTTATTTCACCTACCCGACATCGGTCAAATGCGCTTCAATACAATACAAGAAATTTGGTAAGTAAGTACACAAAACACCGGTCCGCCTGTGCAAGGGGGTGTGTATTCACTAAAAATTGATCCAAGTGCTGAGTGTGCACGCACGACGGGACTGAATTTAAGTCAGCACCTTCTTTACCCCCCAAAAATACCTACCTGTTTACCCTAGCAGAGGTAAATACCCGTAGGTTCGGATAAGTATTTAGAGGCTAAATAATGTGATCTTCTGCAGCTCTGTTTAGATGCGATAATGAGCTTACAGAAATACAATGACAGGTGAGGGCCACATCTATACCTACTATCTATACTAATATTATAAAGAGGCAGAGTTTGTTGAAAAGCGCTAATCTCAAAAACAATGAATGCTACATGAAAAAAAAAATTAGATTGCCCCTTTATCGCGGAAGGCTATAGGATAAATTTAATATCATGTATATATATGTCCAATTAGATTAAACGTGGGTGAAGCCGTAGGGCACAGCTAGTCATATATATAATTTCTAAAGGTTAAAGTCATAACGATTTAGCTGTATCTTTGGTTATTTTAGTTACCATATTTGGGTATAGATGGTAGAGGTAAAAAGAAACATCACTGTTTATAAAAAGGGGCAATTAAAGTGCTTTAAATAAAGGTTGCAAATCTTTAACAACTGCAACATTCATACCATATCCTTTATTTACGCTAGGGGCATTGAGCTGTTATTTACTATTTAAAGCTGAACACTTTTCAACAAAACCCATAAGACGTTCCTCCTGTCCTGTATCCTCTATAGGGCTGGGAAATGAAGTCCGTGTTCCTGTCCTGCCTGTGTCCAACCAATAAAGTACCGTAACTGTGACGTAACAACACAAACTTAGAACAGCGCCATCTAGCACACACGTTACGAACTACTTGAATTATCATGATCCTTGACATTATAAGTTCCTAATGTCTATTTTTTAATCATAAATAATTTATGATTAAAAAATAGACATTAGGAACTTATAACACAATTATGGGAACACAATTATTGTGCTATTATTCTTACCTTATCATTATACGCAACAGGTATTTCTTGATGTGTGTTGTGTGGTTGAGCGTCCATTGCCGTGATTGGTGGCCGAGGAGGTGGGGTCGGCGCCTGCGCACGAAAAAAAAACAAAATAAATTAATAAATAAACGTAGCTGCATCTGTGCGACAAAATAATTAAAAAAAGCATCAAATAAATAATATTTCATGAATGTGCTATCCTTTTATAAAACATTGCTTCAGTCATTATCTAGGTTTTAATAACATGGCATCGTATACGCAAATTCCAAGACGGAATAAATATTTGCACGTGCATGAAACTGTTGATAGACGATCAAACTTGTTGTAACTGATGAATTCGACCAATGGCGTCTCCGTATTTTTGAATGGCTTTGGTGCTTTAACTTGATAATAATTACCTTCGGCAAGATCAAGCCCCCCTTGCCTCTAAACTTAAATTCTGGATCCGCTACTGAATGCTTTTAGTCACTTTCATTTGTAGGTATATTCCTACCAAGTTTGATAGTCTGTAACAGTAAGCCCCACATACAAAGGCAGACCCTTAAAACAGGGAATGTTAAAAAAAAAAAACAAATTGGATACGTATGATACACCAAAACAGAACGACACATGGCCATGAAGATACTAACTAAATGGAGTCCACACTATAGAATAACTTCTTGAAGTCCAAAAATTTCACAATAATTTACTTGAACGGGCAATCTATCTCTCTCTACGACATCTTGATATCCGTCCAGACGAGAGGGATAGGTAATATCTACCTATTAAGGTCACCTAATTTGACTTCAAGTAGGTATTCACAGAATGTACTATTTAGCTTTTATCTTCATACACATAGCAAGCAAACGAAACAAAATAACGGACAAACGACACAATAGAAGCAATATGCACATACCATGGATATAAAAATCACTGACATAGCATGCCCTGTGCACCCCAAAAATAAACAAAAAACATATAGACAACACAAACGTCAACCAAACCATGCCACTGTTACAAACAAAAATAACAAAAACTCATATAACTCAAAAAACTATACCAAATATTAAATAATTTATCAAAAACATTGCAAAACTGATGACTGCAAGATTCGAATGGGTAAAAAAAACGTTGAATCATGTAGGTATACTTTCGCAAAAGAAAATCTTTGATATAGTAATATTTCAGAACGATTCTTAAATAATTTCATTAACAAAAAATATTTCCACCTAGAAGCCGTTTGAATGATCAACAATATTTTAAAAAGCTTCTTTTTAAAATTTGTTTCGGTTATTCAAATAAATAATTAAAATATATTTTTTTAATAAGTTTCATGAATTGTAAGAGACTAAAGACGTTATTCTCTAAATATTTGCTATTATTTCATTTATTTTAATACGGTCATACTATTAAACTACTGCAACTACAAGGTACTGCTATTAAAACATCTATTTCTATGTAGGAATAACAAAAAAAGAAAAAAAACAACAAAAAATCAGTAAATCTAGTTGACACAAAAAGCTGAACGCGACACATATCCTAGGAAGTAAACAACAATAAGTATTGTCGTGTCGAACTGACCGTGTGCAGGTCGGGCGCGGGGCGGCGGCGCGGCGCCAGCAGCGGCGAGAAGGGCCCCGCGGCGGCCGCGCGCGGCACGCGCGGGTCGATGAATGTCGTGCGACGCATCACGTGGTCCACGAAGAAACGCTAAACGGGCAACTGGTTAATTCCAGAGACCATTCACTTGCCTAACTTTCCACTAACCGATTTCTACATACCGCCTGTGAGAGTGAGTTATGAGTTTCTCAGAGCGATTTGCTATTTTTTGTGAGTGAACAATGTCGTGTGGCGCCCTCTAAAGTCCGCCGTAACTTTTCACAGAAACTATAGTTATAGCTGCTAGAAAAGTGGTGCTGATTACATATAATATTACTTCATACATTTTGACAAACATTTGTGTGATTTTTTTGAAATATTAGGAATATGTATACAATTTTGGTGATCAACCTAAACACCACGGATCAAAAACTTGCGCATCTTATATATGCTCAATGGTCACTCGACCGAGGAAAAATATAAAACCATACAAAATATCACTATTTCGTTATACGATACGGATGTAAGTTGTTGCAGTTTCACAGCCTAATACGCGGGACAGATCACTGTGGAATACTTAATTTTAAATATTCAGTTAAAATTTCCCATACCTTTCCATTCCGATCTAGCTTCGTGTCCCATCCTAACGGCAGGTCTTTGTCCGTCTCGCTAAACATATTCACTAGAGCGACGAGGTCCCTATTGTGTTGGTATCGCTCGAAGGATGAGGTGTCCCGGCGTATCTTCGATATCATGTGCTTCAGGGTCGAGTTGCCATTGTAGAGGAGAGATGCTTCCTGTAATGAGGGGAATACGTATTAAAATAAATGGCACTGAAGTGAAGGTCAAATTATTCAGACTTTGATACATAAGATAGACTAAAATTAATAAAAATAGAGACATAACATTATTATATAGCAACATAATTGGGGTAGCAATGAATATGAAATATCAAAGCGGCATTAGCCTAATGCATGGCATCGGTCTCGTAATCGTGAGGTCGCGGGTTCGAATCCAACCCATTATACTACCGACATGAACTCACTCCTAATATAAGCCATTGAGCTTAGCTAGAGGGGTTAGCAGGATTGCTAGTAATGTGGGACCACAATCGCAAATTGAAAGAAATATGAAAATTGAACATTACTTAATGTTAGACAAACTTTTGCGAATAAAAAACTACCTCATACTTCCCAAGACTCTCTAAACGCCACTAATAATAATGTATGATCGCGTTAATCCTTATTTACTAAAAACCTCACCGTTAAAGTCTTCAAAAATTACCACAAGCTATGATGAGTGAACTAATTTTTTTTTACGCATTCTATGTTAGAAAATCGTAGGACCTAGGACGATAATAGCCTCTTATAGCCCCCCTCACACATTGTGTGCAGGTGGTCTAGGCGTAATCTAGAATCGTCCTAACTAAACCACTAGACAAATACCACCAAAGGCAAGTTATGAATTCTTACAAAGTAAATTACCTGGTTCATATGTAATATAGAATAGAAGTCTGGTCTGGCGAGGAAGTCGGCGGCAGGATGCGGCGCATGCGGCGCTTCATGCGCACGAGACGTGGACGCGGCGCCGTGCGTTTGTACATGCGCGTGTCCATGCGCATGCGCATGTGCGTGCGCGGGCGGGGGCGACGCACACGCGCCCACGTCGTCGTCTGACAGCTGTGTGCGTGTCATCGTGCGACGGATGGATTGGTACCTGGAAATAATACAAGTATAAATTAAGCTACGTTCTCGTAACGCTTGATGGTGTGATGCAAAAGGCTACAAAACGATACGATAGGAAATACCATACACGAAATAACAAAGAAATAAAAATTTTCTCTGAAAAATATTACTATAGATTACTGTAACGCCATGTTTATAAAATATGGATCCGTTAGGTACGTTACATACATACCTTCTATCTAACTGCCGCCTCTGTACTTCAGGAGCCGGTGACCTAGGAGTAGTTCCATTGAGTCCTGGCCGCTGCCACGTCGTCGTCCTATTGATATGGTCGATGTAGAACACTCGGCCGTGACTGTCCATTCTCGCCTCCCATCCTGAAATATGGCAGGAGAATAATATATTTTAAAAGATGAACGATAAATTTCTAAGTTCGAAATCGAATTTGCTAAGTTCGTAAATAGAGGTTTATGAGGTTTGACATTTTACTACTACTAGCGCCATCTAGCTAAACTGTTACGTTACAGTTCAACTAGATGGCACTGGTCGTAGTTTAGACAAATTTCAGTAACACACTCTACATCAATTTTTCAGTGAATTTCATTAACTTAACGTTGCACACTCACCTGCAGGCAAAGGTTCTTCACATTCAATAATCCCTCCAATCATATTGGCAGGAAAATCTCCCGTCAAAGCCATCTGTCTTGAAGCCCTTTCCGGAATCGAAGGCAGTCTTATACCGGCCATGTGCCTCAAAGGCGTAGGAGATGCCACAGCATTGTCATTGTCATCATTCTCTTCGGGCCTTGGTCTTCTTAAAACTACATCCTCAGGAGGTCCAGCGTGAACTATCGTAAAATGATTGCTATTCACAAACTCCATATTAGGAGACCTAATTTCTGAAGTCCTTAATTCATTCGTAAACTCAACCATTTCAAAATTCTCGTGTAATCTTGCTTCAGCATTTTGGATCGGAGGCGGATGTAAATCCGGTGGCGGTAAAGGCCTTGGTCTTCGCGCGTGATGGGTAGGAGTCGGCGGACATTGTGGTACTGCTGTCCCTGCTAAAGCTGCCACTCGTGTCAAAACTCGTGGATGAGGCCTCACAGGGCTCTCCAATGTGCTGGTGCTAGACTTACTAGGTGAGTGCTTAGGTGTACTTTCGCACCCTAAATTTTTAATTAAATGTCGAGGCAGGCTAGAATGTTTCGGCGTGGAAGACTCACATGAATACTTTCGGTTCATCAACATTGTGCCGACACTAGGCAACATTTTCGATTCATCTACAGGCGATGTTGAATGTGATGAGTTACAAGAACTTGGCGCATTTGAACTAGTACTGTTATCCGTTTCTCTTGTGGGAGGGTCTATGTGTGAAGAATTCAAAAATGCTGTCATCATTGTAGGTGTCGCACGTCCAGAGTTTTGTCTCGTTAATGGCTTGTGACCTTTTAATATTGTAATTTCTTTCTCCTCGATCTGATTTCTATTATCATCTTCAAATTCAGAATGATTACTAATGTCGTTCAAGAAAGTATGTTGAGCTTTCTCTTCAGACTTCGCGTGGTTTGGCGTTCGGTTAATACCATCAACTACGTCTGTAGGAGGACTGGGCTTCTCCTTCCTTGCAAACGTTGTAGTAATATAATTATCTGGACCTATGTCCTTAATAAATAATATTTTATTTCTACTAGAGCTAGGTGAGCCGTCAGGTACATCTTTAGATTTCTTTTCCTCATTTAATCTCGATAGTTTCGAAATTGTGGATTCACATAAGCTACCATCGGTTTCAGGTGTCGCTAAAGGCGCGATGTTTTGGCCGCCCCTCCAAAAACTCGCTGTTGACGACGTAGCTATCTGATTTCCAGAGTAAAACTCTCCCGGCTTAAAATCATTTATTTCAGCTTGGAGAACAGCTGAGTTTGTTATGTTATTGTCAGTAAAGAATTGTTCATCTGTATCTATCAATTCAAAGGTAAACGCGTCTTCGGGTTTTGTTATTTTTTTTGGTTTTCTATGTCTGGGTACCTGGGGCGGAGATAATGCGTGCATTCTCTCGAGCGGTTTATGTGATTGTCTCGGCGGCAGGGGTGGCACCGGAGATTTTTCCGCATCACTGGGCATGTTCGCACTCTCTGTGTCATATACGAATTTCATTATCTTGCAAGGATTCTTTGGTGACCATATTTTATAATACTCAGTGCCCGGAGATGTGGGCGAATCAAAACCGCTATTTGCCTTCTGTTTCTTTTTGACACCATTGAGTGTTTGGCTGCCCCCCGTGTCGACTGGAGGAGGGCACTTCTTTTTCACTCCCGACGAGGTCGGTCTACAGTCTGTAGCACTCCGAGATTCACTATTTACATTTTGAGATTCTTGGCTTAAACTACTAACTAGAGATTTACTAGGATCACATTTTGTTTGTTCGAGATTGTTCCCGTTACTTTCTAAAGCACTAATTGAGCATTTGTCGACGTTCTCGCTAAGATGTTTAATGTCGTGACTGGTGCCTGGAACGAACTCCACTCTGGGAGGATTCTCCGAATTCATCTCGAAGCTCTCATTATTATAAGAGAAGGGTGACACGTGATCACCGCTTCTCTTTCTAGACATGCCTTCCTTGAGGCGGAGCGGGAGTTTCTTGAGGTCGACTTTGAACCGAGTAGGTAACGCCGGCGATTCCGCCGCGCACTCCTCGCCCTCGCCATTATAATAGCGAAAGCAGAGCAGTTGTTCACAGTCTGGAATATACAAAAGTATTATTTTTAACATGTGTTATATTTTTGAAGAAGATGAGTAACGGTAAACATTATAATTACCTTCATAAGGTTGATTAGGCTCGTCAAGAAGCCACATTATGTCGCCGCTGGCGCATCCGGTGGCCGGCACGCGCCCGACGAGGCCGACGTTTCCAGCCGACTCTGTAACAGACAGACATATTTTATTACTAATTGTATTTATAATTTAAGTCCCAGGATTAGATTGTACAATCCGAAACCCCTGAGCTACTTAAACATTGAAACTGTCAATCAACCCTGTAAGCCGTTTATGTGTTATACCGTAGAACTCTAACAAATATGCATTCTTTAAAACTTAAGTATGATTACAAAACACAGCTACAATAAATAACCCAAAGAACTTAAGACGAGATTAAAAACAAAACAAAAACCCAGACCAACTCAAAAACGCTTAAATTATTATTATTTTGAGACACTTCTCAACCATGTTATCTTACCTACATAAAACTTCATAACATTAATGTTTTCGAATGAGATGCATATTAAAGGAAGGCAATTTGCATACGGGCATAAAATAAAAAACAAAAACCATCAACTTTACGTTAGCATAAAACAAAAGTAAAAATTACTTCGCAAAATCTCATTTGGAACTATCGGCCGGCGTGCAGCAGTACCACCATGAAATACAAAACGTGCGCAGGTGCAAAAGAGTTGGCATTAAAAACAAACAAACAAAGTACATCGCAACGCAGCACGACGGCGCGGGCGAGCGCAGGGCTCGCCTGCCGCTTTTTTATCTAACAAAAATCAAGCGGGCGCGTAGGCTGCCTTCATTCGGCGCAGACGCATCACAAATTATTCGCCCGTCGTAATCACCGGATGCGGGAGTCACCCGCACATTTTATGCGAAATAATCGAAGCCACCGAATTGGCAGTTAATTGGGGAAACACGACCATAAATTTCACAGGGGCAAATTGATTCTGCAAGTAAATTCAGCAGGCCCTGGCCGCCCATTACCATATTTTGATTGGGCTAATGTACGATCGGACGGTTAACATCTTCCTGTTGCTGATTAAGTGTTCGATGCGATCGTAAATATTGCAACTTAGGGCATATGTCAGCGTCACAAACAGCCTTTATTTTGGAGCATGTCTTGTCCAGGAAAACACGATGATATCTGCGCGAAAAGGAAAAGGCGCGTCGTAAAGCAAACATGCAGGCGGATACACGTAGGGCAGGATAAATCGCAGTATTATCTCGGAGCTGTTTCCGTTTGGAAATAATTACTGGGGTCTACACCGAGATCGATCGCTGTCATTACTTTTTTGTTCAGAGTCATTTGTTAGTCAACATTTTTGGGCGAAGACATTAGCAGATAAGCACGTAGATACACATGAAATTTATTGAATGACGGTAATTTCCTTCTTGGTGAGTGGTGATGATTAAGTGATTCGTTAGGTTTGAGTTCACGTGTTACGCAGACGGTGGTAGTAGGGCGCGCAGTCTTCGGACGTGCAGTGACGTGGTGCGCGCGCGGTGACACAGAGGGCGTCTATTTCCGGGCGATGACGCAACATCCGCGGGCTTCCGTCCGCAGGATACAACAGGAGATACAAATGTCGCGACACTCGCGGAGATCAACTGGTGCGCTTCCGCGGGATTTGCGATAAATTGTCACTACCGAGTTTGTACAACTTCCACATACCTACCTACAGCCGCTTAGTGAGATTAGAATCCAGTATCCCATTATAAATATCATCGAAACATTGATGCCGTGGGGAAATATACAAATGCAATACACAGATATACCTACGAAATCAGTGACCTATTTTTTTTGAGTTCAGCGAACTGAAATCAGAGGGCAATGCGCATGTGTGATCTTTAATCACATGTGACGTTGCAAATACATATTTCATAGTGGACACACTATGGTAGGTAGTGCAAATTCCAGAAACTAATAATCAGAGATCAAGCATACCGGACGAACAACCCAATTACAAAGAATAAATAGGTATATTTGGACGACTTGTTGATATACTCATCAAATTTCCAAGAGTGGGGTGACGAGGGCTAGAAAAATTTACATATAGCTGTTTGTTTCCGCTCATTTTCGACTACAGGAATCATATTTGTATCATAAATAAAAAAAATAGTTTATAAATACCAAACATGAAAGGAAACATCTGTTATTCACTTCGCTTCCCGGACTTTTGAAAAAAAATTGCCTTCTGAGTTTCTGACATACGTCGAGGTGTATGTTCATATAATATTTATAAGTCAGTTGCGGGGAATACAGACACGACGGAATGGTAAATATTTGCGATATTGAAAGAGCACTACGGGAGTGGGAAATAATAAACACTGTATCCGATACAACTCAGATGCATCATAATTTATACTCCGGATGCTAAAAGGTTAGAACGTACGACGATCCTTGAAGGTGAAAGGAAACAATTTTATATTTAGACGACCACTAGCAACATCTTCGAAGTAATTTGGCTAGTAAAAGCAATGAGTTGACTGTACTTATACAATCACAGAAAACAACAATCAATGTAATGATGACAACGAAAGATATGTTAATAAGAATATATTAGTAAAGCAAACAACAAAACTTACGACGCAAAAGCAACTATGTCTCAAACTCTACATAAGATAGATAATAACCGACTATACAGATTCTGATACCACAACGAACCATGAGCGCACAGATCAAAACAAATTACGTCGCGTATTCAATTACAAATTCTATTAAATGAACGACATTACACGGAGATTTGCGATTATCATCTACAATGCAACAAGTGCAAGGACAATGTGTCACCTAACCGTTTGACGGAAACCAGTAGTTAAAGTTAAACGGTCATTCCTCGACCCCTTGAACACATCTGTCACTTTACGCCTACGCTTCAATGTTTTAAGTGAGTTTTTTACACGTCTCGTGATACCTCTTAAGTGGGGCCCTCGGTTTCACACGATGTCTGTCTGTTACTTACACCTCGTATCCTCGGTTTGAGTAAACAGTGAGGTTGTCAGTGATGCTAACAGTTACGAGTGTACGCTTCCTTTTTTTAGGTAAATAAAAAGGATTTAAATAAAGAAAGGATTTTAGAACTATTACTTCAGTCTTGGTAAACATCTCGAAATAATTGTTAATAGGCAATAAATATTCATCACATCAAATATTAATGACATCTCTGTATGTACCATGAAATTGTTTTTAATGATGCACCTATGGTGAGTGAGCTGTGATTTGATTACAGTAAAGATAAACGAAATATTTTCGTAATAAATGTCTTCAACAAGACAATGACTGATCTTAATGATATAACAGATACTGCCACACTCAAAAGCCTTCTCCCATGACAATAATCGCCACAATCATCAAGTAACACATATTTTTTTATTAGACCTTAAAATAGACGAGACACTTAACTGTATCCGTCTTAAAATAAACGAAATTACATTTGGAAGTCAGGAAACGAGAGTTTAAAGGGGTCGGGTCGATGACAGACTCCCATTAGCCAAGTGACGATTTGACAGTTTCACGAGCTTGTTTAGAGATGTCGACGTCGAATAATGCTTTGTTTCCACTTCACACGAATACCTTTCAACGTATTAACAACTTCTTTACCATAAGAACGTAAAGCATCTTTATTTCTACCCCCACATCCTGGTGTTAATAAGTTGGCATTCGATCATCAATCAACACACGTATAGGAATAGTGTATAATTGTCATGTCTTTACCCACTGAAAGAAAGTGTACGCAGCTGGCAAAACACATTTCTACTAAGTGAAAGTCTTCCCATAACACTCGGCAAGAAATCGAAACCGTAACAATTGAGGCAACGCCGAAACGAATCCAACAAATGAGTGAGGAACCTACGGCCACCATCATAAAATTGGCCGACAGTTTATACTTATTTTAAAATTCCTTTCCGTTCATTCGGACCAGTCCATTAAGGACCGGTTAATTTTACGAGTAAAGACCACTTAAAATTCCAAAGGGTGGGCACAAATCGGCTCGGATATTGAAAGTTGCGGACAATGCTTCGGCTATATCCATTAGCACCTACACCGATAAGTTACGACGACAGATATCGTCTCTACTGTCAACAGAATGACGAATGGTTCAAAGCGTCTAGCGTTGGGAGAAAAAGTGATAACATCGGTTATTGCTACTATACCTACTTACTTGCTAAAAACGTATTTCTAAACTATTTTTTAAACCATGTCTACAAGTGACTACGCGAATCTTACTGAATTATAAAACACTGTTTGAGCCAAATTTTAAAATCACCCAACAAGTAAACTGACCAAATTATCGTCAGAAAGCCAATTCACATGTTTATCGTAATTGCTCACGTGGCTTCATGGAAAAGGCAACCTCCGCAGTATGACCTTCATTGGTTTTCCGCCGACACCGTATGTAAATCCGCCGTGACTCATTAGCGTGATC
Source organism: Herminia tarsipennalis (assembly GCA_945859575.2). NCBI lineage: Eukaryota > Metazoa > Arthropoda > Insecta > Lepidoptera > Erebidae > Herminia > Herminia tarsipennalis. Next base: position 19,379,373 of record OX243840.2, read on the forward strand.
GCAATAGTATAATGCGAGTACGCAGACTTGTGGAACACGGTACGAATCTATAGGAAATAAATGACTTGTGATTCATTCGGATAGAATATTCATCAGCAGGTGATTAGAGGTCCCAAGCGATCTGTAGTTAATGACATCACAATTGGATCGAATAGTAAACTTCAAACTAATAGAGATAAGAACTTAAAACTGCATCTTATTCAAAGAAAGGCTATGAGCGTATACAATAACAAGTGTTAGGTAGATTAGCGTAACGCAATCAATACCTACAGAACTGGATTTTTTGGCAACTCTATGATAATATACGAACGATATTTGCTTATCATAGCGAGCTGAATCTTTATTTGCTAAAAAAAAGCAAGTGATACCTTCCAACATATTCTTGCAAGAAATAAATTACTCAAATGCCACAATAACCTTGCCAAGTGCGCTGCTCAGCCTCGCCAGTCCGTGCCAAATAAGGCATGATATTATCTGGCCATTTGATATGGTTGTCACCTCATAAGGGCCACTCAATATGGACGGAAAACACTGCGCCCCTGTGCATACGTTAGTCAAGACACTCCCACAACGGTTCGCCGCGCTATTTACCCGATAAGGGATAGACGAGTCGCCGCTATCACCATCTAGGGTATTAGATGCAGTGCACCAATAACTCAGATCATTAATGAAAGAAATCGGCATTTGTAGCTTATTGTATTCATTAATTCACTGTATTGGCATCGAGGAGTCCGTATTAGTGGTGATACTAGTGATCGAGTAGATAGACATCAGTTAAGCAACAGAAGGTACCTACCTACTATTGTCGGATCCACAGATAGTTGTTGACCATTTCAACACGTTTGTCGCTCCTGTGCCTGATTTCTATCGAGTCATATAGGATTTGCGTCTCATTGGACAAACTATAAGAGAGAGGGCATAGAGTTTATTGTACTTTTTCACTTTGTAGTCGGCTAGTCTCCGTTTAGATTGGCCTATTCAGGTCCCCAAAGATGTAATTTGAACGATTCGACTCGTTGTGTGGGCGGTGCGGCCGCAACCTCAAGTGTATCATGGCAATACCGGCCACTCAATTAAAGTGGGCACTTCTAATAGGGCATTTAGCTGTCAATTACAAGTGATCGAGCCAGTCATAGATAAGTGCTCGAGATTGATACCATTGTCAACGAACTCTAGCCATACGCAGATTAGAAATTTGGATCAGAAAGTTGAATTAAGATGTATTGTTTGGATTTAATTGAGTTGATAGATACTCAACTAAATTACGCAATGACAAGTTTCTAATCAGATCACGATCACGTTGATATAGCTACCTATTTTGTAACAATTAGGTTATGTTTCTTAATGTTTGAACAATTAGGTTATGTTTGTTAATGTTTCCTGTTTGTTGTATTCTATATGATTATTATAATACCACATATATGCTCCCGAGATACAAGCTTCTGCTTAGTTTGGGAAACAGTACCTAACTTTATCTCTTGTCAATAATTATCAGGTATAGGTAATTTATTATCTCGCGACAATAAATTACCTATACCTACTTTTTGTTTAATTAATATATATTTAATATTTTAATTTTTTTTTTTTTTTTTTATAATGAGTTCTGCAACTTGGCAATCTGTGTCAACACAATAAGCCATTCAGATGAGGTATCACGATCTTTGTCTTGTCAGCAGAAGGAATTCCTATGAATCCCTTTCATCTGTTATCACCAAATCTCACGGTGAGTGTAGGTACACTATGCCTTTTTAATCTGGAGTGTGTGATACTTCCTGTGCCCACCAGTCCTGATGCCAGTTCATTGACGTGACTTGATATTTTCGTCTGATAGCTTTTGCTGTATCTAGCGATCTCTTGTTTGACGGTGGCGATCTTTAGGTCCTCGTGTATGTATTTATTGCTCACATAATAGGGTATGTCTAGCATGGTTCTCAATGTCTTGCTTTGAAATCTTTCAAGAATCTCTATGTTGCTATTGCTAGCAGTACCCCACAGCTGGATTCCGTAAGTCCAGATTGGTTTAAGGATGGTCTTGTAAATAGCTATCTTGCTTTCATGTGAGAGGTTCGATTTGCGACCTATTAGCCAGTACATTGATCTGACTTTCATATCCAGCTGTTTACGCTTCGTCCAGATATGCTTTCTCCAGGTGAGTCTTTTATCAAGATGCATACCCAAATATTTGGCATCTTCAGCTTGAGGAACTTCCTCATTATAGAGTCTTATTGGGGGACAAGTCTGCCTTCTCAGGGTAAAGGTCACATGAACAGATTTTCCTTGATTAACCCTAATACGCCATTTATCCAGCCATTTTTCTACCTCATGGATGTGGGTTTGTATGTTGGTTGACGCCATGACGGCATCCTCGTGAACCGACAGAAGTGCTGTATCATCTGCATAGGTGGCAGTTAAGGTATCAGCATGTGTTGGAAGGTCCGCGGTAAAAAGCAAGTACAGAACTGGTCCCAATATACTCCCTTGTGGAACTCCTGAGAGTATTTCATTTAAATGAGTAACTTCGCTATTAAATTTCACCTCAAAGCATCTACCGTATAGGTATGACTGGAGAATCGGAAAGAAGGAGTGAGGCAGCAGCTTTTTAAGTTTGAAGAGAATTCCTTCATGCCATACTCTGTCGAACGCCTGGCTGATATCTAGGAAGACAGCAGTGCAGTATTGTTTGCATTCTAGTGCACGACTTATAGTATCCGTAATACGGTGTATCTGCTCTATGGTTCCATGCTGCTCTCGGAAGCCAAACTGGTGAAGAGGAATAACTTCTGGTAGATGGGGGCGCATCCTGTTCAGCAATATTTTTTCGAAGAGCTTACCCAGTACAGGGAGCAGGCTTATTGGTCTGTAGGAGCTTGCTTCGTGGAGGGGTTTGCCTGGTTTGGGTATCATTATAACCTGCGCAATTTTCCACTGAGCGGGGTAAATTGCTAGTCTTAGGCAGGCATTAAAGATGGCCGCGATGTGGATAATACCCTTTCTGGGCAGCTGCTTGAGTAGTTGTTCGTCTATTAAGTCGTAGCCTGGCGTTTTACCCTTCTTTAGTTTCAGGACCTCCCGCCATATTTCGTTAGGGCTAGCGCTTTTTAGTGGTAGGCTCATTTGCAGTGGTGCGTCTAAATATTCAGAAACCTCTTTGTCGTGTTCTAGATTTTTGCTTGGTAGGGGGCTGAAGATGGTTTTTAGGTGCTCTGCGTACACTTGGGCCTTTTCAAGTTCTGTTTTTGCCCACTTGCCATCAGGAGCTTTTATGGGTGGTATATGTTGTTCCGGTCGTTTAAGCCTTTTTGATATCTTCCATAGTGAGTAGTCAGTATCTTTGTTAGGAGTAAGTTCAGCCAATTGTTTTTGTAGACGCTCGTTTTCTGCCTGGGAGATCATGTGTTTGAGTTCCTCAGAGGCCTTGTTGAAAGCTTTTTTGTCACAGGGATATTTTGTAGTATGCCATTTTTTTCGTAGCAGTCTTCTTTCATTCACTTTATCCTTTATGAGTTTGGAGTGGTGGGCATTTTGTGTCATTCGCGGTCTTAAAAAAGGTGTAGATTCTTTGACAGCTAAGTGAATAAGCTTATTGAGAGTTTCTATGGCTGTTTCAACTCTATCTGTGTTATTCAATGGCATGTTTAATTGAATGGATTCTGATATTTTGGTTCGGTATTTGTCCCAGTCTGTTTTGTAGTTATACAGCCTTTGTATGTACTCAGTTAGAATGACGCTACAGTGAATATTTAGAATTACTGGTGTGTGGTCTGACGACAGGTCAGTACATTCTTCTATGCTTATTTGTCTGAGTGGGATATTTTTAGTGATGAAAAAATCCAACAGGTCTGGTACCTTTTGTGGGTCCGCAGGCCAATATGTAGGAACACCATGTGAAGCGCAATGAAGGTTAAGGTCGTTCGTAACTACATAGAGTTGTCGACCTCGTGTCGAGGTTAGCCTGGAGCCCCAGAAAGCATGTTTAGCATTCCAGTCTCCCCCGCAAATAAATCTGTTTCCTAGTGTGTTAAAGTAAGTTTTGAATTCATCACTTGTTATAGTATGCCTAGGTGGGCAGTAAACAGCAGACACTGTTATTTCCGTCTTGGTATCTTGGATTCTGATCGAGGTTGCCTGTATCTTTTCGGTTTTACTTTCCCCAAAAACATAATGTTTGATGTTCTTTTTTATTATGATCGCAGTTCCTCCATGTGAGTTACCAGAAGGGTGGTTTGTAGTGTACACCATGTAATTTTGAAGTTGGAAATGGGTTTTTGGTGTGAACCTTGTTTCAGAGATCAAAGCTACGTCCACTCTTTCGAGTTTCAAGAAAAGTTCAAGCTCCTGTCGACGTTCTGTCAGTCCATTGGCATTCCAGGTGATTATTCTAAGGTAATAAATAAAAAATATAATTAATAAAAATAAAATATATATGGGAACCGACTTTAAGCCACATTTATTGGAGTAATATTTCAGATTAGTTACCCGAATTATCCATCTATTTTAGCATAATACCCAAACTTCTTCCAATAATTTAGGCGTAATTTAAATGTATGTATAACATAAAGTATAAACGACGTGTGGTTACGTTTAGATTAACTCTGAATCGATCGCCACGTGCGGTCCATTGATCGTGCGGATGGCGAGGCGGAGTGGGGCGAGTCATTCATTCATATTGCGCACGCGCACCGATTGCGACCTCGCCGCGGCCGCGCGCATGCCCGCACCGCACCTCGCCTTCGCCACAAAACGCATGTTTCAGATACCTCGTGTCGTAATCATAAATTATTCTGACGTCTGTCTCTTCAAACTATCATAGTGTCAATGAACTCCTACAAACACATTGTTATGAAAGATCGCGTTATCTTTAATCCTCGATCGGGACCGATCTCTAATTCTGTTGACAGTCGTCCCATTCAATAATAACGACTTCTTGTCAGTGGGATGTGGTATGACTACGCCTACGTCGCAATTAAGCAACGTGGAATGTCGATCCTAATGTAAGTGTAGGTGACAACGAAAATATTAAATTAACCAGCGTATTAGGTAATAAAGTAAACGAGTCGTCGGTACTGAATTAGGCAAGTGCTAATATTTGCGGACACCTACATCCGCCAACCTGCCGCATGTCGACCGGTCGTGCAGCGAGCACTCGACGAGTCAATAAACTCCCACTATGTTTTACTAGCTAAAACTACAATATGGAGTAAGTAGAAAGTGCAGGGGCGAAATCAATATGGTCTATGCGCTATATGTACCTACGCGGTGTTAGCTCGGATATATGTAGTTACTTCTAACTAATTGCAACCGTTAATTCAACTTGTGGTAGATAGGTACAATTAAAATCGAGTATACGTAGGTATATTGCAGAACGAACTAATGAACGTGCAAAGTGTATTTATGCAAATCAGGATAAAGACAAGACCATACATAACATCCTATGTTTAATATATTATGGCACAGCCTCAACTCTATTATAAGCAAATGTAACATAGATATTGGCACAGATCATCACATAAGGAAACATGACAACATTTTACGGCCTTGTTATGAAAGCCAACAATATACTTATCTACAGTTCGATCAGAAAGCTGACAAATAAACGCCTCCCTTCAATTGCGATCTCAAGATAAATATTTATTTTATCACTTTTTGTCCCCAATTAGAGAAGGTTTAGCATCGCGCCAAATATGGGACAATACTAATCGATATGACAACAGAGTGTGACAGTCGTGGTGTGGCAGAGCGGGGGCGGGGCTCGGTGTGACAGTGTGGTGTGTTAGACACTGTGTGACAGTCAAGAGTGACGCAGCACGTAGGCGCGTGCGCTCGGCATGCTCGACGCGCCCACCGTTACGCCGCCGCCATTACAAATCTCGTATGATTCCGCGGAATTTATGGGAACGTTGCCAGCGACATCCTCGTCGATCGACATCGACCGGGTATCGACTGTCCATTTGTCTACTCCGATTCAGAACACGTAACGCCCATTATTTTGTCTACCAATTTTAGAATTAGGCCTACATACTTTCGGAGTTGTGAATATTTATGTTAGGTACAGATTTACGTTGTTCTTTATTCATACACAGGCGAGATGGAAAGTTTGATAGGATAAACGAACCAGTTATAAACGTTAGGGATTTCCAAGTTTTACCTCCATTCAATAATTTATTCATTGAACGTCGTGCTTTCGACGTGTTAATACAAATACGCAAGCGGAATCAGGATTCGGAGTGCGGCAGGAATATGCGACATCAGACGAGAACCGGGACGAACGACCTCCACATTTGCAAACCGAATACAAATGCCCTAATCGGGTAGTCGGCTAATGTGATCAGTCAGCACATAAATACAATAAATCAGAGGACAATAACCAGAATAGGCTTATTTGCATTCACTGCAAGATTGCAATAAAGTGCACACGGCGATCCTGGCAAAATATAAGATCGTAAAGCCAATAATATTTGATTCGAGGAAAGAAACCTTTTTTATCTATATCAATGACATCATTGTGCCTCAAGGTATTACAAATTAGGTTCATAATTAGCATATTTATGTGCGAACGCCTGACAAAAGTTATAACAGTTATTGTAATTTGGACATCGAAGTACCTTAACCGAATTGCGACGGCATAGCCGCGAACGGCTTTTCAATGAACCGAATACTTACACGCACTTCCTGTACTACGAGTATTCAATTGGCGAAAAATAACCCAACGGACTATTAATAACCGTTGGTATGGAATGGGCTTGTAAATTTTATCGAGATGAGAACGTAGGTACATGTTCGAACAATTCGCCTTGGAGACCATCACGTGCCATTGACTGTGATCCCAGTACAAAGGTCAAAGATCGCTGTTGGATACAATATCCGCCTATAAACAACTATTCATTAACGCAACAATATTTCATTTGAAAACAACACTAACATTATCATAATCTACCACTAGTTAACACCTCCGTGTTTCGAGGCGATCTTAACAATTTCGGAGTATAATGTGGGAACTAATTCTAACATATTTGCACACAATGGTTGAGCAAACATATTTCGCAGACAGATAGCGTGTGATTGTGTAGTCTCATTATCTGAATTTCCAATTTTCGTGTTATATTGTGAGAAAGAATAAACAAAAGGTTTTGAAATATTTATAATATGGTAGCTGTTGGGAAGAGATCCGGTGAACGCACACAAAAACTTGCATCATGAAAATATGAAGGTATTTTTAGACAATTAAAAATCTTTCAACATGTTCAAGTAATCAAATAATTTTAATTTTGTGCCTTTATATGTTGTAGGTACACATTATAGAGATGTTTTCAATATTGTGTAGCATCTTTTGGACAGCGGTTGTTACATGAGATGTTACCATTTTTTCTAAGAAAGGGAAGTGGACGGCAGACAGGTGAGCCTTTAACGGTGGTATGGCGACAAGCGGCCGCGTCCCGTGCGCCCACATTCCAGGAGAAATCTTTATCTACCGATGCCGTGCCATCGGGCAACCTGTACCGACTAACGAATAACCCCAAACATTCTTACATACCTTTTATTTTATTAACTGTTTAAGAAACCCCCGCCAAACCAACATTTATTAAGTTATTGGATGGACTTTTATGGAGTGAAATCAAGCGCAGTTTCATAAAAACAGAAAAATATTGCTTTCAAAAATATTGAACTGTTCACAAATGAGAGGATAAAGCAAACTCAATGTTATTCAATGATATTTCAAAACAACAAAATAATGAATTCACTAAAGCATAAATAAAGCAAAAATGTGAAACGTTGCACTTTGGCAATGGAAATAATAATGCAATGCATCTTTTTAGGCAATGTAAGCTTGTTAAAAACGCATTTTAGAAACCAATTATTTAGATCGATGTACCTTTTTTTGTAAACGTATGTAATATGCATATATTATAGTGCATAACATAAAAAATAACTTTGTTGTAAAATGGATTTAACTAAAGTTAAAAGATAAGCGCCCAATGAAACACACATAGAAGATGCTAAACATTAATGAACAAGTAGTCAAACAGATGACCATGCATGACATAGCCATGTGACTGACTAAATCAAAGGCTCTTGATAAATCTAAAGCACTCAAGCATCCTGATGTCGAATTAAGTAACAAGAAAACACTACACATTGAATACGTAAGTGTGCTTACAATATTAATGTCATTCACAGGCTCATATAACAGAGTGCAGTTGTAAATGGAGCGTTGAATTCCCACATGATAAGTACTGATGCGTTGTCTACGCAGGGAACGGATTTATCTTTGCGATTCGCTTCCGTTCAATTGTTGCGAGGCGTGCGAATTTAATAAAACAGTTAAAGAAACAGTTGCAAATAAAAGCAAATTGAATGTTATTTTCATACACCTGCGTGAAGACCTTTTAGTCGTCTCTATTAGTCACTATTTCGCAGAGAGAACGAGGTGCGAGGAGTAGAACGAGCTCATGAGAAAACCTTATTCAATGAATAAATTAAAAATTACACGGTTCTTCCAAACTTCTTCTAGTATCCAAAGTGTCACAAAACTCATGGCGATCCTTCAGGTTTCAAAATTAATAGTGCGTTGATTTGATATGAGTGGTCCATAACAATTTATACCTTTCTCTTTAATTAATATCTTGGGACAACTCACACAAGTCATCTGATTGCAAACTAAGCAGAGCTTGTACTGTGGCAACCAGACAACTGATAAACATACTTATATATTCTTAAATACATACATATTACAGATAATTTACGCCCAGACACAGAATAAATCATCGTGCTCATCACACAAAGTTTTATCCTGGGTGGAGATCGAACCCACTGCGTCCTGCTTAGCAGTCAGGGTCGCTAACCACTAGTCCAACTGGCCAGTCAATGGCAAATTAATTGGCTTAACATTTTAAAAATGGCGAAAAGGTAGGTACTTACAGACAACAGTTTATGCATGGCAAGTCATTTTCTAAATACCTACATCATTGTAAGCATTTGAAGACATTTGAACTATTTTGAACTGCGAGTATATACCAATACAATCGATATCCTGTATGTTCCCACGCGTGTCTTGCGGAAGTCCATATCGTTCTGTCAGCCATTCTGGCCTGGACTGCACCGACTAACGAACCAACCGGCCAGTTGTTCCCACGTAGGAGTGCCGTCCGGAACTTTGCAATTATAAACCCGTCAAAATCACAATTAAATATGGCGGGTTCTGAGACGAACGTCATCAAAGAAAGACTTAAACGGTTGTTAAGATTTTCTCAATTTTGACGGTATTTCGGTGGTCTTAACAAAGTAGTTTTATTATTATTAAATTACAAGTCAAGCTGTTTTTTTTAAATGCATTTTAACTACGTTTTATTTACCTCATTGTGTCCGGTATATGCAAGCAGTTTCAGTTTAAATTTCCAATACTTGCTTATTTTTCGATGACACGCGATTGCCGTTCCGGTTATGGCGCAGTAAACTGTTAAACGACACGTGAAACTTCCTGTTTCGTACCTTCTTGCTAAACCACACATCTTCACATTTAACAATATGCTGATTTTATATTACGATGCATAGTGTCCGCTTACAGAGAACCGCAATATTTAGCACTCATAAAATTCACAATAACGACCAATTTGTAAAAAGTATGTGAACTTTAAGTAATAATTTTATAAAAAGGTGTATTGGATGCAATATTAAAAGGTTCGCTAATGCGTTATAAAAGTTTTATACGGTGGTAATTCATTTTATCTTAATTTTGGCCAATATAACGATAATGCTGTCGTTAAATATTAATTAATCCACACACTAAAGCGATGCCACTAGACCCCATTTATAGTGCGTTCGGTAGGTTCTCGAGTTACGGACACCTTACACCCAATAACTCACCTTATCAGCCGAGCTTATGTACCGTAAGCAGATCAAACACATCATAATATTAAGTTATTTGAGGCGAGATAATCTTGAAAATAGGATTATACACCGTCAGAGCACAGAATTAGAAATTCGTTAGCGGAATATCGATTTTATATAATGGAGCTTGGCTAAAATAGAAGACGATGCTCTTGAAAAGATCTGGGATCTTCTATTTTTGTTATTTGAAACAGTCATCAAATTTTGTTACAAAACAGTTATCACTATTATATAAAAAAACTTGAGACAGAATTTACATCTTTGTTCCGTACAAACAGGATGTATTAGCCAACAACCCTTACGGCTTCTCCAGAGTCACGTACAGGTTGACCAAGTAGGAATATTATAAGAGCATAAAAAATATTGAATAGATATTTAGTTTATAGATAATAGATACAGATCACTAAGCCACCTCATGTCGGATGTTCTTAACTGGACATTCCTTTTTTAAGTCTGAAATTTGTGCGATATACTTTGTGCTGATGTAGCGACATGTGAATAAAGATATCCTGAACGTTTTGCTAAACCAAGACTTGTTGATGTCTTGCTAGTTTGGTCAACTTGAAAATTTACGGCTAGATTTTACAAAGATAGGATAAGGTTGCTTCCCTGTCCCTTCGGAAAAATGCTGTTTTAAATTAAGCTAATTTAAATTAAACTAAATCATCCTTTATTAAACTATTACATAAGCTTTGAGATGCTTGTAATTTAAAAATGGGACGCATCTGTATTATATATTTTTAAAAAGCCAATTTATTTAAAAATAGAACGCAAGTAGCCAGGTTACTGATTAAAAAAATAATGATGTTCCAGTCATTTTACTACGGCGGTTCCCGCGTTTTTCTTTGCAGCGATGGAGCTTAACCGCGAACATTTGTGTGCTATAATATTTAATGATTTTAAATTTGGCTGAAAAACTTAGCCTTCAACTATCACAATCAACAGCTTTTAGACCTCCGAGATGATCATAAAAGTCAGTAACTGCAGAAAATGTGTGGTCTACTGAAATGATGGTGCGAGAAGACTCTCAAATAACTTACTCGGACATCAAGAAGAGGCAATGTGAGAATCTTGGCGTTAGTTCAGGGAGCGTTAACATTATTTTGCATTAGCATCTTGGAGTGACGAAGCTTTGTTGTCGTTGGATTCCGCGTTTGATTTCAGACGCTGAAAAAGCGAAATGCGTCTACGATTTGAAAACGGAACGTCAAGACGTGTTTCGGCAATCATCACAGGCGAGGAAACGTGAATTTATTACTATGATCCGTAAAATAAGAGACAGTCGTTAGTAAAATTTTCAGCAGGAAAGTTACCGACAAAACGGCAACAGCCTCGTAACGTTGGTAAAAAATGGTGGCTAGTTTTTTTTCTCAACAATGTTGAAATGGGAAATCATAAATCTGTTAACTCGGAATGGTGTACAACAGTAGCATTGCCGAAAGTTTTCCAAGGTCTGCGAGAAAGAAGACCAAAGACTGGGTTTCGGGGAGTCATGCTACATCACGAAAATGTCACATACGTCCCTCAGAACTAATGCGTTTCTTGAGGAATCCGGTGTTGAAACCTTGCCCAATCTACCGTACAGTCCTGATTTAGCTCCCTGTAATTTATTTTTGTTCCCGATAATCAAGTAATGGAATTTTTTTTTCGTGTGCCGAAGAGGCCGTGTCTGCCTACGAAGTCGCAATTTCGGACCTATCGAATCAAGACTGGCAAAAGTGTTTTAATAGTTGATTTAGGCAAATGGAACTTTGCATAGAGAATGAAGGATAATATTGTTAATATCTTGTATAGTTTTTTCTTGGCTCAAAACTTATCGAGCTACCTATGTATTAAGTTTATTTCAACTAAAGTATTTAATTTATTCAGTTATTTAAATGTTTTATAGAAAAGTACCTTCGGTACGTCTAAGGCCTAATTCGTACCTACCAACCAAGCCTAAGTCGTACTTAGAATAATGGACGAGATTTCCGTAAAAACCGTAAAAGTTTTTATAGCTTAGTTAGGTTAAATAAACTCCAAAATACCAGCATAAATTGAAACAAAGCACAAAAATAACTTAATTAACCTATTTATCTTAAAATTTTAGTGAAAACTGGGAAAAAAACTAACTTTTTAAATATTTCTGATGACGGGAGGCGGCTTACTACCCACTTGTTTGTGGTCACTCACATGACTAAACAGTTCACTCTTTTGCTATTTGCAAAAACCCCTATTGGCAAAAACGTAAACTGGAACCACCGTCTCATATCTATGAAAAAAAAAATCGTAGATATGAGACGGTGGGGTACGGTTTGAGCGGCGCGGCGGTACAACTAAAGCAATCTTACCCTACATTTGCCGCTTTGAATTCATATTATTTTGGTCTCCACCCTAAATACATTCCGTAAATTAGTTTAAGTAAGCTAAGGCCCTCCAACGCATTTAATGATTAGCTAACAACCACACTTATATCATACCCATATACTATATCCAGCACGAGATTTGAAGACCGCCTTGTGGAGACTACCCATTAAACTGCCAAACAGCCTAAACTTTGAATCAGTGTCAAATTCCTTCAAGCTTTTAAAAATTGACGTACACTTACCGCCTAAGCACCAAAATTTCTAATCTCTTTCGGAGATAATGTGGCCGTAAGCCGATAAACCATCGCTGTCACCATCTTGTGCACTACCCTAATTATGTCTGAGAGCTTCTCGAACTTTCTACGCCTTCTTTTTCTAATTATCTTCATTTACACGTCAGTGAATGCCTTTCACGACATAACGAAATATTATGTCGTGACAAACCTCATAATTGTATTTGTAAATTAACGAATTAGTGACTTCGTATTGGTTTATGAACATTTTTAAGACTTGTTTATTTGTATTGCGGTTTAGCAATTAAATTCCAAATGTCAAGGCAGTTTATTTGCTTTGAGTTTTATAAAAAGATTCCTGTTCAAAGTTATACGATAAAAATTACATTGCAAACACTAACAAGTTGTGTTGGTTGTTTTTTATGCCTTATACATTACACTTATAGAGGACAGAATAAAACTTGTGTTTTTATACGATAAAGGTAGACCCGGTTTTTAAATGGGTAGTTTTAAGAATTCAGATATTTTAATGCTTTTCTATCGAAAAAACTGTAATGGTAGCTTGAGATTAATTTAGGTCTGGAATTCAACTCAATAACAACTTTTTATCGTCCGAATCCACGCAAATACGCATGGTAAAAGCGTAATTTCTGGAGTGCATTCCACAAATATTTTACCTCCTCAATATATGTATTGATCTAATCCTCGTAAGCTGCATAATCCCAGATTAAATTACGCTTAGGTTAAGCTCCACTTATCAATCGCTTAAACGATTAAAAACTAGGGCCTCCAACGTCACATTTCACAAAGCACTTGACATCGGTCGACGACGTGCCCTATCGAAAAGCTATTTTTAAAAATGTTACCTAAACGGTTATGACGTTGGGGCATCAATTATGAGAGTACCACTAGAGATTTGAGCCCCGATGTAGAAATGTCGGGGAAAAGTTCAGTAATAGTAAGACGTTAGTTCATACTTTAAAACGTAACGTCTTTTTTATGCGAGTTAGGTTAAGAACCATAAGGTTAGTATTTCAATTCAGATCACGTAGTGCTCTTGTGTGTATAGAATTACATTTATGTTCAATTTATTCACAAATTATTTCACAAAGGTAGCGTTTAATAACTTAAAAATTACTAAAATTATTTCAGACATGATCGGATATACCGTCATTAACTTATTGCCGAAAAACTGCGTCGAACTGACTGCCCTGTTGGTCTAGTGGTTAGTGACCCTGACTGCTAAGCCGGAGGTCGTGGGTTCGATCCCCACCCAGGATAAAACTTTGTGTAATGAGCACGATGGTTTATTCTGTGTCTGGGTGTTATTTGTCTATAATATGTATGTATTTAGAAATATTTAAGTATGTTTGTCAGTTGTCTGGTTGCCATAGTACAAGCTCTGCTTAGTTTGGAATCAGATGACTTGTGTGAGTGGTCCCAGGATATTATTATTATTTTGCGCTCTTCTGCTGATATTCAAGGCTGCAGAACCCTACACTGAGCATGGTCCGATATGCTCTTGCCCGGTTTTTAAAATGAAACGGACTCTCTGGCGAGTCCAATTCATTTTAGCGCGCCAATAGACCTAAATTTCTAGCAACCACTATTATAGGACTCTTTCTATGAATTACCATGTGGCAAAACCTCCATAGCAACACATGTGACATAACCACAGACAACAAAACTTTATGGTGTACTTATTTGCTATTGAAAGCGACGTTCTGGCTTACGACACAATAATTACATTAGATTACATTGTTGCGTGTGTTGTACATAAATGCTATGCGATGCCAATGTGAGCCAATGAACTCGGATACTCTCAATGACACCACGGATACAACGCTTGCACTTATTGTTGATCCTATAGCCAATGTATGCCACCGTTTAATGACAATAATTTGAAAAATTAATGACAATCACCTAATTTACTTCTACCAAAAATAAATTGAAAGAAGCATAACTGATTGTTTCTGGAAATTTATAACCAGAAAATTTTAGCAAATACCATAGTACCTTCTGCCCCAAAATCAATATAATACCTTGTCTTTTGGTTTTAACTCGGCCTTAGATTAAGGTACTAAAATAAGAAATTAGAAACTAATATTTTAAGCTCGTTTGTAACTTATGGAACGTAAAAAACTAACGATTGAAGACTCCTCGGTAGAACCAAAAGAAGAGAGAAAGTGTAATAAGTAGGTATGCCTATCCTTTTCATAAGGCGGTAACTATAAAAATGAGACATATTGAAACAGTACCAAGGACAGTGCAATCGTATAATGTCGAAGTGTGACACTAATTTACATAGCTTGTGACCGGATGTCGAGCACCGGCATCGTTTGTCCGCGGCTCCGTGCGATGCATGCGCGTGTGCATGTTCGCGTTGTTGTGATCAAGCCTGACCTTGTTCAGGACCACCCAGGACGATATAAAACTAGACTAAAGCCTAGGTTTAAAACTATACCTACTATATAAAATTGTCAAGTAGAAAACTCAATAAAACTGAAAGCATTCATCGTAACCTCATTAAAATCTGATCTTACAAATTAAAAAAACATAATCGATTTAAACTTAGTGCGCAACAAATGACCAAAGAACCAGATAAATTAGTTTTAAGAAACTCAGTTGAGACACACGATGACTAACATACCGCAACACTTTCATGGTAAATTATTACAAAATGTACAATAAAAGAACGCAAATTAATAATGAACAGTACTCTACTTTTTGTTATCATACCACTTGCAAGCAACGTTGATTAGGCAGAAAAAAAACATGTTACTTAATTTACAGTTTTTTCTGCCTAATCAACAACAGAAAATGGCTATGTCTATTTTGTCCCGAAAATTATCCTGAATTCGAACGCGACATGGAATAGGTCAAAGACAAACTGTTTTTGGGAACTATTGTATTGCAATTTTCATGGATTATAATACGATCTAAATAAAAATCAATTGCCAAATGCATTGCTAAAGGCAGTACCAATTCGGCAATTTATTTTTTTCAAACATATGTTATGTCCGGGACTTAATCAAGTGAAAATCTATTATGTGTAAAAATCGCGAAAGTTTAAAAACAATTATAGTTAATGTTCTAGGAAATCTTATGAATAGGAAAATTTAAAAAAGAGAACGTTTTTTTCATGTAATATTTATGCCAAAGGAACAATCTTAACGCGGGCGACGCCGCGGGGAAAATCTAGTTCTAAATATAAGCCGTCCCACCGAGCTGGTACTGTAAAATTGAACCATTTATACACCATGTAGGTACCTATATAAATGATTCATTTTCTTTCCGACGACATTCCGTGGAGATTTTGCTTTCACGAGGAAATTAGTATCTACTTCACTTAAATCTTCATATCAATTTCCACCGTTGATTGATACTATACTGGACATTATAATTATGTTATTTCCTAAACAGCTTTCTTATCAGGCTCGATATTTTGTCCATTTTCTCCATAATGTTACATTTCGCAAATATACATTACACGTATGTTTTCACGGATGTGAAGGGCGGTCTAAATATATTCTTTCGCGATTTGTACACATTATAGAATTTGATAAGTGTCTTAATCGCTAAATATTTTATTTTAAGGCTAAATACCTTTGCTTTTTTTTTGCCCGACGTTTCGACCGTATTGCAACGGCCGTGGGCACAGAACAAAGGTATTTAGCCTTAAAATAAAATATTTACGCGATTAAGACCCGTAGCTTATAAAATTCTATAATAGATACGGATCTGCAAACCCATTTATAATTTTTTTAAGGGTTTTGGAGATTATTAACTGAAATGGGGAATGTGGTTTGCGCGTTATGATGTGTATCAAAAATCTGCTTGAAAACCGCGAATATATCAAAAACTTTACAAATGAATTCACGAATATCGCCCTACAGTTGTAGGTTCGCGTATTAGTCCGAAAATGGAGGATAAACATTCTTGAAGTCGGTTAATTAATAGGTATTACAATCGAACAAGATACAGTATCAATGTCGTCCACATGATCGTTGCCCATGATCATGTGGACGACATCGATACTGTATCCAAATATCTCAAAATCCATCTCTTTTGTATGGCGTTATGGCGAAGTACATAACAATGTTAGCGGAATGGCGGATGCAAATGATTGTCGATTTTTTAGGTTATTTTAATTTAAATGATGCGGGTCACATTGATAATGTCCAACGAATTGAGTCACGAGCCGACTCGCGAAATAGTTTATTATATTTTTTGTTTTATTACAATACGATTATAATTTATACACTGGAGTCGCTTCTGAAGAAAAAATATTCAATGCAATTGTAATGCGGACAATAAAATCTTACTTAGGTATGTATGACAGGTAGGTAGGTATTGGTTGCGCTCTTGATTGAATTTCATTTCAATTTTCAAAATCAAATCTAGTCGCAAATCAATTACTGAAGTATACCTTATTAGTTATTTGACTTATTCTAATACATACTACATAACATACTTTTTAAAAGTCTGTAAAATCGTACTTAGGTTTTGTACTATTTAAATTACGTTATGAGATAGATAATCCTAATGTAAGCGCGAGCTAATCCTAACCTCTAAGTACTAGTTTAAATAAGTAGCTTGCTTGCCCTAGGACATCGAAAGGCTATCTAGTCCAGACATAATTTGGCGCGAGCGCTGCTACGGCGTCACATCCGGCCCGATGACCGCTTGCGCTTGCGCAAGCTACCAACATGGGCATTGTATGCAAAACTCTGCCCGCCTAATACCGAAATGTTAACGGTACTGATGCTGATATGGATGTTTATGTAGTTTCTTGAACGAATTCCCTCTATAACGTTGTAATAAACATATAATATTTTGTAGGTAACTCCGGGATAGGTAGGTATTATTACGTAATCTGTGTTCAGGGTTCAATAGCACGACCGGTTGAAATAAAATAAATAAAAAACACCAATCGGATACGGATACTATAAAATAATCAAATTAATCGGTATGACGGCTGTATTCTGTCTGTCCATATATATCATTTTTTTCAACGTAAGCTGACTTCCGGATGTAGGTACATAATGAGATTAAATCGTACCCTATGCTAGAAGTGAACAGTAAAAACACAAAAGATTGAAATCACACACCCGTCCAACAAATGATGTTTACCAAACCACCGACGGACAAACACACTGGCCCTTTGAAATGCGCATACTCCGCTATCCGTGGAATCAAAAGGACCGGAAGGATTTTTAGAAGCCCCTTCCCTCCGTTTCCTATACTGGCAAATGTTAAATATTTAAGCAAACATAGTTTATGATTTTGCTTTTAGCAATACAATTAAACTTCAAAAGATATTTTTGACTGCTTTAACAGATTGGTGCAGTCTTAAAAGTAAATATCGACTTCTCACTGAATGCGTTTACCTACTGTCTGCAGAACTATGACGTCACAGTATTTTAAAGGTGATCTAACGAAAGGTGAATTAATGTCAATTTTATTAATTAAAATTGTTATTGACAAGTGATGAAGGAGGATGAAATCCGTTTGACCAATCAAGGCTGGATTATTTTTAGCATTGCGGCAAACCGCAGGTTTTTAACCTCTTGAATATCAAATGTTGGTTAAAATGTTTGCAGTTTTTTGTTCCAAATCTGATTAGTTCCGTATTCCGTAGCAGTTGAGGTACAAATTCGTGGCACCCAAGTTTATGGTCAAAGTGCCAAGTTTATGGCTAAAACATAGTATATCTGCGTAATATGGATTATAATATTAAAAAAATATCGTCAATCGTGCTATAGTCTTCATAGCCCTGAGATGCAACGCTCATGTGAAACAAATCCTGACCGGCACCGGACATCCGTCTTTGTCGATATTCCCGTTCTACATCAAAGGGAACCACAAAATTTCATACCAAACAATTTTCAACCTTAAAAGTGTAGATTAAGAGGCTATACTACCACAACCAATCGTAAAAGTGCTCTAATACATCTTGTCACTTGAAGAGATGATTAAATTGCTGGACAACATTACAATAGCGGATGCGGAAATAAGTTGTAGTGTTACCAATAATTGTGACACAGAACGCGCCCAATAAGGCAAGATTTTTTTTTCACAATAGCCCTTTGTATGATTAAGATACCAGAGCATTTCAGGAGAATTGAGATACCTACCTATTGATTTCCAATTGAACAGATAAGTGAACACATTTAAGTAATAATTGAAATATATTACAAGTGGGTCCAAGCAAATAAGAATAAATATCAGCAGTCTAATAAACATTCACTATATACTTACCTAGCACAGCCTTTAATTGGTCAATGAAGTATTTGACCTTTAGCCAATCGCAATGATTACAATCAGCACTTACCTGGAACAAATGAGCACAAAATAAATATTAACGAGTCGAGATGGGGAGTTACAGAAATAGATAAAGATATTAAATTTGTCACTTGATGTGTGCTGAGAGTGGTCACTCTCGGACACCGTAGGCGTCGCCCACGTTCAATCCATTTCCGTTGGGCACTTCTGAGACGAGACACGTTCTTCCCTTCAAATTCTCGCAAGTGGGTTATACTTTTTGATCATACACGTCCTTCTAAATATACCCGTATTGAAAATTGGACGCAAACAATAAAGTTAAACATTACCTATATGGATTGCAAGTGCCGATCGATGCACCAGAGGATCGGTTATAAGAAACATCGACCTTGGACGAGGACTCGCGCAGCGGACGTGGATAGTCGTAAAATAAAAACGGCCCTCGCAACCGCACAGACAAACAGACAGACGACTATAATATAATATGGCGAGACGCTCACACGATTGACGGCCGATAGCTCCTCTGTCAGTACGGCGGCATCCGGTATTCAAGGTGACACAGACCATCCTTGCAGATCCGGTCCAGACTAAAGGCAACATTCTCAAAGAGACAATACTAAAATAACTTAATAAAAACCGTTTCCCATTACCATAAATCAATATGAAGGAGTCCCTCTGTAAGCTTGAGCCTAAATGCTTGCAGTTAATGGTGTAATGTCCATAAATCGAAGGAAATATTAAACCTTTAGCATAAAACAACACTTACTCAATGCTTTAATGTCCGACCACTATTTGTATATTTACGATAACTATTCAACATTAAGCGTTAAATCAAAATGATGGTCACCAGTACGATGGCTCATACAGAATCATTACTCAACATGAGATTACAAATTATAGTTAGTAATATAATCCGCGATACTATCAGCATGGCCAAGGCAGAGATGACATAAAACACTTGAGTAATATTATGGGTGGCATCGAGGCGGATTGTTGGCCTAGTGCGCAATGGGTTGTCGTTAAATTGAATTAGAGCGCACCACCGGCTTGCGCCCGCGCAGTTCGACGACCGATCGCCCACCGCATTCACCATACTTATTGATCCCATTCAGCCGATCCTTTTTGATTGATCAATCTTGATGTGGGAGTGACAGCGTCCAAACATGTAGCAGAATTCGCGTTCGCGGTTTTGCTTGTAAGGAGCACTGATGCAATATGGACAATGATAATATATTGCAAAAGTACATACATAATTGTAAAGATTCTTTATGTAGTACATGTGGGCAGGATGAAAGCATAATTATAGAATTGACGCAGGCGGGCGTGGGTTAACTAGTCGGGGGCGGCGACAGCTCTCCCTCAAGCGACATGCTCCTTCACACCAGTTAGTACACAAATGGGTTGTCTCTTTTTACTTAATGTGATAGTGACGCGTGACGTAGTCTTGCATAATACAATGCACCGCATAGAACCCAGACGGGAAGTGAACAATCACTGAATCAGTTATGCAAACGCGGAATGCTACAAATCATGTTTTTACGTAAAGTGGAAGGGAGACTGAGGTTTGTGATAAACATTAGCGCCTTTGTCAAGACACCAAATGATTTACTGGATCGCAACACGGTTATTATACAGTTGAATGAAAATCATTGAGTCATATTCAAGTTACTAACTGCCCTGCGCAATTTCGCTTGCATCATTTTTATAAAGCTGAAGAGTTTGTTTGTTTGTTACAAACAAACTCTACAGCTTTATAATATTAGTATAGCTTATGGCAAATATTGTCAACCTTATACTTCCCTAACTGAAGAAAGCCCTTAATTTAAAGAAAGTTCGAACCAACAGCTTTATAAATGCAATTCAATTAGACGTTGCGTCGCCGTCGTTATGTCTCATGCTGTCACTGTCACTTTGAAGTGAGTTGTAGCAACAGAAACACATTTATGAACGTCTTAAAGTGTTGTTTGAGAATTCGGAGGACAGCGTTTAAAGTTTGGGTAAATAACTTACAGGTACAGGAAAAGTAGTAATAGATATTTTTCCACGATTCCTACAGTCCTCAGTTTGTTCCAAAACATTGAAGGACTATCTATAGGATTGTTGGTTATTTATTAGACATGTTGTTACCAACATTTAAACTTTCACGTTGCATGATTATAACTATTTAATAGACGGGAATCAACACCGTAGCACCGGCCGTGGTCACAAGCGGCCGTTGTCACAGTCCGCTTGTGACCACGGCCGGTGCAACCTGGTCGAAACGTCAAACTATTTTAAGGTAAATTATAATTCCCGTATAATAAATAGTTATGTTGTTATCTGAAAACCAAGTATTTTATATTCATAGCTAGAAAATAAGCGTCCGCAAACTGTTACTTTCACTGAACCATATTAGTTCCAGCATGTGTCATACCTGACTACGACTACGCAAGGTTCTGTTGTTGCAACATCTTATTGCACTGCCTATTTTGATGCTTTGCATTGCAATTGATTAGGTAGGTATTAGCTGTTGAAATATATATTGCCGTAGTTCGAGTAACTATTCAACGACTACCTACACTTATCGTTTAGATTAACAAAATTAATCTAGGTAAACGAAGAATAAGGAAAAGATGGTGCACCTATTAGATATTTAAAGGCATATAGATAATCCCGTGAAATATTGAACCTTTTATTTACCCAGGTAAATAAAAGGTTCGTAGGTACCTTTAAATATTCCATGCGAATATGTCCCGATATATATCTAATATGTGTAAATAATAATAACTATTTATTTCAGGCTACTAAGGCCCATGTCATACAAATACATACCTACCTACATAAAAAACTTAATAAACGAATACATAATTTAAACTACAATTACACAAATACGTAAAATCGCGAATGTTTAAAAATAATAATGGTAAACCTACATATCTAAATCTATACCTGCTTTGTACTTACTAATACAGCGGCATACGGAACTTTCTGTATGAGAACGGCGTATGATAATAATTGGCATATTATAATCTTTTTAAGTAGGTACCTTCTCACCGACTGTCCTATATTTTTATACCTATATTTTTACCTAAGTGAAACTTAAAAGTTAATACCTACGCTAGAATCATATTATTATAGGAAAGTATAGATAAAGGCGTTCTTTAAGTAAATGTTAAAAATATCTCGCGTAATATTCCTGCACGCGGTAAGAACCGCAAAACCACATTGTTTTAAAGTTTCCTTGCCGTGCACAGTGCACACCTCAAACCAACTGGATTATATTCTACATCATAATGACGAATAAACTATTCGATCACTAGATTTGATGGATCTTTTAAAACTTGGTATGTATGGACCCAAATGAACTGACCCTAAAACCAGAAGGTGATCTACTGATACCTATGTATAATACATTTGCAATTTTAATTAGAACATCAAGTACAACGGCTATATCCAATTCGCGCTGTAATTCAACACATACAAGTGACTTATCAGTAGTATTAATACGAGTCATTTAGTAAATGAATTCATCAAAAAACGTCAAGATTGATAAATTACTATTCCAACATATAAAATAATTTCCATAAAAAATCCATCAAAGTATTTTGGCAGCCATTAAATCTACAACAGAAAGAGGGCTCGAGGGTATGCGGTAATCCGTCGACGATGTGTATGAGCACGTGTTATGGGGAACTTATGGCCTTAGATGCTTGAGAAGATTAACCTCTGGGCCCTATATATCATCAACGAATTCATTAAACAAAAGCTGCATAGGTACGCTGCGATGGTAACACCGCTGAAAGTGTGTTTATAGCATCCGCCTTCCTGCTGTGGACCGACGAAAATACCGTTACGAACGCACAACCAAACTCCATTTACATACGCAAATCATGACGAATTGCTCACAATGCGCGTCCGAAATACGCCGATGTTCCTCCGATACAGCGCAAAGTGATTCATTGCCCACTTCCACCCACTTAAGGCCTATATTCGTATGAATGAACGTTATCCTTTAACCTTTTTAGAAACTAGATTCGATTAGTTGAAGGCTGTTTCTAAATTCATTAATGTTTCATTCCATTGGCATTGTTTCAAATGCAATATTCGGTTATTAAAACACAATTCAGTAAATAACAAACAGTTCTTGTTTCCACATGTGCACAGCAAATGTCAACTAAGCTCTAAGTAGCCAAACAAAACTTTCTACTCGGCTCTAAAGGACCATATCCCATTAAAGTGAAACAAGTAAGAAGAAAACTACACACCAGGTATTGCACGCCATGGTATACGTTTAATTGTCTCTTTACATGAATGGAATGTCCGATAGACACTATCTGTTATGGTATCTTTTAATAGAATCTAATAAGCTCTAATGGTTATCGCATAGTACATGTACCGGTTGAGTTATGGATTAAGTCATGGCGGAAACGGCCTTCTACAAAAACAAACTAGCGTTGCCTGGTAAAGTTTAAAAAATTTTACACTCGTTAGTGCATCCGGTGTATTACCTACGATTGCGCGTGGTGTCTTTTTGCTTCCAATTCGATTTAAAAAATAAACCGATCAATCGGCCAGCATAGCACACGGCGAGGGAGAATATCCTGTCGCCGCGGGAGAGTGGGGAGGAGGTTGCGCGCAGGCATCCATGAATGGCCCTAACGAACTCGCTGGCCTTGGCAGGACGGCCCTGTGGCCCTCCAACGCAACGGCTAGCTATGGACATAACTTTCCGAACATCTAAACACTCCAAACCATTAATGCTTTGTGATATATTGGATGGATATAAGATCAACTAAATATACGTAAAACAAGACTAAAGAGTTGCTTAATAAACTTAAAAGTAGGATTATTCTGGCCAGCACTGACGAAACAGGAAAACTGAAATGGTATATTATTACGAAACACTATCGGGCGATGCATACCTATGATATACATTATAAAACAGGAAACGCTTCAAGTCTTGCACACAAACGCGTATGTATGTGCGCGGTAAACATCTCATTCACGATCCTTTGATTGAGACTCAATGAGTGACGTGCTTAGCGTTTACAATTTGCCTCGAAACAGGAAGTGAAACGAGTCCAACTATATCAAGGACGCTAATATTGGAACTTGATTTGTTACTCCATTCATCAAGTCAACTATTTGAAACTTAATTTGTTTCATAACTGGTTTGATGGAATCATCGTGTTCAGTTTCATAATGGTTGATGTAGTTTTATGACCACAAGTGTACATCTAAATTAAATCTTAAATGGGATTATTATATGTCTGTTTTATGCAGGTAAATTATTGGTGCGACCTTGAGCTGGCCAGGATCGACATGCTAACCCACTTAACGCTGCGTGCCTGCGCGTGCCGTCAAGGGATTACAGCTCGGGCTAATGACGCGAGATTTACAACATTTGCTGATTTGTATTTATTATTCAATTAACAACTACTTCGCATGTCGATGAATACTATATCGGCAGTATTAGAACCTAAAACACCAATCACTTACAATAATCAAATACCTATAGAAAAAGAAAGAAAATTACAAAAAAGTAGCATAAGCCGATAAGCTTTGCGGACGACTGGATAAGTAAACATTGAGAATAGGTTCCGTTCCATTGATAACGCTCGCCGGTTCTCAGGCAGACCGCGGAACGTACGGAAGAGAACATTATGTTCCGCTGCAACCGTTGATCCGTCTCCAAGTTTCCAACTACAAACATTGAGACAAAAAGAAGATGCCTCTTATTGGTTCAGTAATTAGCGACCTCGAAGTTACTTGCAAACAAACGAAGCAACGCCTCAAGGAGTTGCCAATCAGGACACGCCCTCAATTGATCCATTGACTCAGAGTTCGCACGTTTACACGTGAACATTTTTTACTTGAATGGTTCTTTTAGATTCGGTTTCTGAAGCCGTTTCATTGACTGGAGCTCTTTTTATATTTTTTTTTTCATTGACCTTTGCATGGGCCCATCTAAATGGCGTCCCCGACTTACCTGTGTGATTTACTAACTAAAAAAGTTTTGGAACTTTTTTTTTAAAAGTGTTGACTTACAAAGGCAGTTCGTGATCGATGATTGAATACGGTAAACCTCGAAACAAGCCTTAAGCACGAAGTCTGATTCACGGCGGCGTACCTACACTATCCATTATCATTTGGTGTCAGTTAGATTGCCGTTGCAGATCCGTGAAGAAACATTGACCTGGATTGGTGAACGGCCCGTAGCATATGATACTGCACTCATATTCAATGCACAAATTACGAGTTTAGCAATCGGTTCACAATCCGGATCTGCGTTTTGAAAACAGAATAAGATGTGAACAATGCCTCATTATAGACCGGTGTTGTTGCCACCACAGGCTAAACTAAGGAAGTCAATATCTATTAGCTGGGCACAATAGGTGAGCGACATCCGAAGCTCATTACTGGCATTCGTTTCCGCTGGCGATTTGCAACACGCCAATAAATCGCGGTCTATTGGAATATCAGAACGTTTATTTACGCTATAAATAACTTGTATGCAAATTGTTTGACATCCATATCGACTCTTAGACTCTAATAAACTTGTTATTATACACTATGCAGATTCTTTTCCTCAAGAATCCAGCTTTTACAATAGTATATACTTGCTAATTCATTCAACTTTTTACCAAGAAACAATGAATAAATAATCAAATAGACAAGTCAAAATAAATAAAGATTCGTTTGCAGCTTTAGAAACGATTGCCTTTTATATAAACCCGTCGATGTGTTCACGTTATTAGCGTTAGAAGACTCGTAAACATACGCGGCCTTGGCTAGTTGCTTGTTTACGGATACTAAATGCGTTGGCAAATGAACTCGAATACGTAGTTAATTTTGTAAAACGATGACACCAATGTTTTGCTTAAAACTAAATAAAAAAAACAAAATAAATCCTCTGATGATAATAACAATAAGCTTTTAATGCCAAATAAAAACATGGACGTACGAAGAACATAAGAAACATCTGTCGTTTGCAAGCCGCCGGAAAGTGTGTGTTGAATATTCGTTAGCATGTATAATATATTAGAGTCTATGGCAAAATCTAACCTGTGCCGACAGCAAATGCATATCCATAAACCAATGCAAATAGAACGTGAGGACGCATAATACTGGAGTGCTAGTGATCCGTGCCAGCAATCCTCAGAACATAAAATAAGCAAACATGATTTGTTTTGTACAAACATTGCATGTTATCTCTGCGGTTTACAGCCGGTATATTATCTGTACGCATACGCAATACGGCATCACCTATGGTGAACATAGTAGTCACAAGAGACGTACGTGCTTTTTCTACTACACAAACATTTGTTGAGTCAATATTGTCGCATGCCCCCGCGAGTGTTGCAAGGAGCCGCCCTACGCCGACGTCATCCTACGACTTTTGATGTGTACATACAGACGCGGGGTTCCAAAAGCGACACCAGCCGTAAAGACAAATAAAAACAAACGATGCGACAGCTAAAGAGGCGATTTAAAATCGTCGAATGATCAACGTGAATCCGATCGCAAAGAAACGAACGTGAAATTGACGTCAAACAATGATCTTGAGAAGAAATCCAACGAGCGAACCCATGATCGCTGATTTAATGAATACATTTTACAGGGCAGCAGTATAACGTACAGCGGAAAGCGCATAATGACTTCCGTTCGACGGACAACGAGAAACATCGAAAATAAAACGACACACTGATTTCAACCGACTCGGAATTGCGGAGATCAAAATATTCGATAACAACACATTGTAGACTAAAACACAGTGAAAGTATTATATTCAAGAGTAGATAAATATACGGATCGGTACGGCAGACACCTTGGATCGTCTTTAAAATATTTACAACGACGAGTACCTACTATGTAATTTTAGCATTTTAGATATTAAACATGTATGCGTACTGGCATATGAGTTGATCCAGAGGCGATAAATTGATAAACCTGTGTACGTTTAACGATTTAAAGGGACTTTGATAAACGGATATGGGAAGTGCGGTCGACATAGCGCAAGTGCCCCACCGTTCATCGGCTCGCGATTCTAATTCTGATATATCCTGCGGGTTTCCTGTGCAAGCACCGACCGGAACCGGCCCACTCTCCACTGGTAATAAATAAACCATACGGGTTTCCAGTTGCTTATGATCTTATTAACAACTAGAAAACTAGTTCGGATATCCATCTAAAGTATCCAATCGAAACCTAACTAGGCACTTCATATTTTAAGCTTTTCTATTCACACTCATATTATAATCTAACTCATTCAAAATCAAAAGTTTTTCATAGTGACTCATTAAAACATTCACAATAAAGTTAATACTCAACTGGATGCACAATGAAGGATTTATAACATCAAACACTCATTCACAAGCCAGACGTTATTGTCTTGTGTGCACTATAATGACAACAATCCAGCATACTAGAAAAAACAAGCCGCTTCGTATCATTATCGATACACGGTCGTATATTTAGGTACATACGACACAGACAATAAATACGTACTATGGCAGACCCCTCATTTTTCGTTCAACACATTCATCGCAAATTATTGCCATAAATAAAGAATTAAGTAAGGTGTTTACAATAATTCTATTTACTCGCAAGCCTCGCGGCCGGCCTGAAAATAATCTGTTATTCAAAGTAGACCCTAAAACAATAGGCGATACAAAGTTTTAAAAATATACAAAAAATTGATGTCGGTACATTCAAAAAAATTACAATTGAACATTGCAGCTCCTCAGTAATCAGTTCACATCCTCTTTAGAGTCGCGTACTAAATGTGCAAGTTAACACCTATTGTTTCCGTCGATGAGTACTCTTTCCATTCACTTCACCTAACGAGCCCATTGACTGTTTCTAGGAACTACTTCGATTGTTTAGTTCTCAGGACGGTGCCTTTGGCCACTGCAACTTGGAATATCTCCATCGAAGTCGTTCTTCGAAACAGTACCGTAAAAATTTACTGCCTAAATATTGTGGAAAATTATAGAGGAAAACCACATCGACACAGCATACTGTCGATACCTCGAGTCTTCAAAGTTCGTACTACTTTGTCAGCTACATCTATATAAGCTCCATGGTAGACTGAACACAGGCTCAAGTCACAGTCCAAGAACTCGTCATGGGAAAACGCGTCTCTTCCAGATTACATACTTCATAAAAAACATATAATAATTGTAACACTGTTAACCGTTCCATACGTTGATTTTAAAATCCTCGTGGGAAGCTTTTGGCTATTATAATAAATTCATGATAAATATTAAGATTCCAATTAACAATTTGTCAAACTGCATGTAAAACTTTTCAAACATAGTTGCCCAACCGTGATTAAGACAAATAACACTGATCTTAATAATGAGCACGTAACAATCCTTTAATAACTTACACCTACACTACAAGACATTAATGGAACAAAAAGTAAGTTAATCATTGTAAAGATAATTGAAGCGGACCTGTTCATTAGCTGAGAAAAAAGCAGTAAAAAACATGAACGACCACGAACATGACACAAAAACATTCGAAGAACTAGTTGGTCGTTGTTAAAGCAAACTATAACACGCTCGTCGCAAGAAGATGTTCCAGACACATTCATTAGCGATTAAGATTAACGTATTAAAAACAATAACATTCGTGATATTGATCTGCACTCACAGCAGTCGTGACTAAAGATCGAAGGAAGACAACACTCGACAGGGGGTGATATGCCAACGTTTAATTGGACAAACTGCCTTTTAAGGCAGATTTCTTTAAAGTAACAGAGACTCACGATCTTGACTGTCGTTTAGTGATGTCGCGAGACAGGAAGCTGGGGCAAGGGGCGCGGGGAACGCTACACGATATCCCTTTTACGCGGACCAATTAACGGACCCCGTCGGACCGGATGTGCGTATACACATGCATTAGCACCTCCACCCTTCACTAATCTCTTGGATGGGAACTAAAAAAAGCGTCTTGAGAAAATATACAGCCACGCGAAATTTTAAGTGTCAAGAATATAATTTTATTATCAATAATATCATCACATACACATTAGATGCGTGACTTCATTGGCCGGATTTCACATCGCAGGCAATCGTCCTTGGCTGAGCTACTTAACTCCTGAACCGTCTATGGTACTGGACAATAAAACTTGCTAAGCATACAATTACATCCATAAACGGAGGACAGGAGAGTAATTGTATTCATTGCACGTCCCATGTGGGCACCGTGCGCTCTGAGCAGACGGAACGTTTCATAATGAGAGCACCATTTATTTTCGAAGCGTAACGCATTACGGAGTCGCCAAATCTGTCTAACTATTTACAGCTGGAGTGAATCCACGTGTCAGAAATCCGACATTGTTATGAACTTAAAACAGGTCAAGAGCTTTGGTAATTCACAAATATATATCAAATATCGGAAATATTACGCAAAGATTTGAATAACTTTGTTATGTTGGTCAAATTCACTTACAAATACTCTCGTTAGGCGGCGAATGCCTATAACTGTAAGGAAGCTACTAATAACTGATAGAAGCCACTTTGAATAATTTCACAGAGCTAAATCTTTAGTGTCAGCACTACGTCACGGTAAATTACATTCTTAATTACCTAGTAGGTAGTATGTTTGTATATTTAATGAAAATCTATTTCCTACTAAATTTTTTATATTTTATTTTATTTTTATTTAATTGCATAATAATGCAAATCATAAAAACAATAGATTTTTGGTATTTGGTAGTAAAAACAAAATGTTATTAGGATAATCTGAGAAAGGAAATACTTTGTACTATTGTTAGAAGTAACCAAAACAAGGCGGAAGTGAAACCCGTGCCGCCAATTACAAAGCATGGTATGGCGGGCGTATGTTACTTCCGTTTTCGTACCGGTAACCACCCTCTGACGGGGGCTGTTCCGGAAGGAACTAAAATTTATAAGCGTAAAAGTCAACCGACAAACAATTGTCCCAGTTTTAAAATACAACATAACAGTTTTGAAAAAAATATTCATAAATGAAATATAATAGTAAATGTTTCTGGTATCATGAAATATTTAAAAATAGCTTTTAGTTGGTCTTTGCAAGTAAAAACAAAGAAGCTATTGTTTTAGCTAACATCATGCAAATGGAATTTACTGATATTGTTTAAAATAACCGGCATCGATAATTAAAACAGAACAATTCCTTTGAAAGGGTTCGTGCGGTGGTGCGCGAGCGCAGCGATCGCGAGCTCATAGCCCATTACCGGCCGATCGTATAAACTTCGAACATAATTTATAGTTTCCTCTCTGTGTTTTTCACTCGGCAACAATGCTCAGCTCTCCAAGTGTGAAGTTAATGGCTTTACGACGTGTCAAGATGTAATTTGCTTTAACGAGTTTGTGGATACAGCAGATCATAGCACTACACGTTATCACCGCAATGTTAACCTTAGATCAATGAAATCCCATAGTGCAAAACACAACATCCGCAGACATACATTCCCTGCGGAGCACCCGCGGACTTAACAAAATTAAAACAATGCTTAAAAGAAATCTAATTAAAAGTCCAATCGCCCACTAAGAGCCGAGCAAACAGCGGGACTTCACGTTGTTTCTTTGCTAAGCTTACCTCGTGAGAAATTGTCTCACAGTTTCTTTCACATACTTGTCGCAACACAACAGTTGACTAATGACAGTTAGTATCTTCGTTGAAACGCCGTGAGAATCATTCGTAGCATACAATGACGCCAGCGCAAAGTTCAATGAAATATTTGCAAGTAAGAACTTATTAAGTATCTGGCTAGCAGCCGAACCGGCTACAGTTAAACGTTCTTACAATTATTTATTTCCAGCAATATAATGTGTCCCGTTGCTAGGATTTAACATACTTTTGCGTCTTTATAAGTCATCATTTCCAACAAATACAAAGGCGTAAAATATATTTTACCTGTAGGATGTGCATAATAACGATTGGATAATTAGTAGACGAAGGAAATGATATTCAAATGAAGTGGATGGCATTCATAAAACTTGATGGTGTAATAAGGAAAAGGGGCGACTTGTAAAGCGTAATGGAAATGCCGGTGCGATAAAAAAACAGAAGAGGAGGGTCTAATACCGATGGCATAAATAATCGGATTTGTAACATTTACAAAAAAAATATTCTGACTAGAGGGTATTTTGTCCTACTGACTTTAATAAGGCCTTTGACTCTGTTGATCATATACCATTCCCATATAAAAACCACATCAAACAATGAACAGCCTTTGTGTTGTTAGCAAATAAACAACAACATCCTCTTCACAGCTAATGTTATAATAAAAAGGTCCTACAGGAAAGTGTACGTAACATTGCGTGTAATCGACTTCATTTGCGGGATGATTCAAAAGCGACACTGGAAGGAAAGAGGGTGTGTCGATTTAATTTCCGCTGACCATCAATGAGAGCTTTCAGAGCTGTTATTTAATGTTACTCGTTTAAAGTTTTATAGCGCGATTAATGAAAATGGAAACACCATTATAAACATTAAGTTTTAATCAATCTGTAATTACATTGAAGAGTTACAAGTTTTATAGGATTATAGGACCAATAATAAAATGCTGACAGTTAATTATGCGACAGAATCCACTTTACGAAATCTAGTCGATGATAAGGCCTGATAATCCTCTAGATAACAGCCGGTCGTCAATTAACTTCCTGATTACTTGAGAGTTCATTATTATACCTAATTACCTATGTAAGACTGATCTCAAGTCTTCCATCATTATTTGAACAAAATGTAACCGTGATAAACGATTCTTACCTACATAAAGTAATCGCCACAAGTGACCAGTTAGAAATATAATAGGTATAATACATATAGTACTACCAACGTAATGGGATGAAATAAAGGAGTGTTCCGACCAAGGCGTGTCAATTTAATATCCGCTGGCTCATGATGGATGGGTATTTTATTAGCCCTCGCACTGGAGTTTACGTGCTTGAAGAACACACCAACCGATATCTTCAAAAAACCAGCAACGTTTCTACTTTCGTACATTCGAAAGCTAATATTTCGCCTTGGAAATTGTCAATTTATTAAGTTAAAAATCTTTGACCTCGTTCGAAATGTTTAATTGACGGCCATGGAAGGGAAATCGCAAAACGGTGTCGTACCGAATCCGATCGATATCACACACCAGACAATAGGGGCTCATCAATTTCAAAGCGACGAGAATGGCGAAAAAAAAATGGCGAGAGAATCAAGTCCAGGTAGAATTTGCTTAGCGCCTTATTAAACGGTCTATTGTGTTGCAACGGCGCCTACTCTGACCATTTTTTGCGGACATCATGTAAACAAAAACGGAACGCATCTGTCTCCTTGGAGTACCCCGATATAGCCTTGGAATATTTAAGCTATTTTAAGGAGATACCATTTAAACTGGTTAAAGAGATCGATAGAAGCAATATATAAATGTTAATTGAAACGAAATAGAAACTACAATTTCCTTGGACCTAAGAGAAGTATCTATTCCGGACGTATCTGAATGTTCATGATAAGTACTTAATTACAGGAAAGCTATTAGAGGCCAGTTCTGCTCGGTACATATAGATAAGGAATATGTATGAATGCTAGTTTAAATAAGTAAATATATGGATATATACTCATATATATATATTCTATTAGTAAAATGTGCCTAATTACGTGCAAGTAGATTAGTAGGTACTTAATGCATGATTGTGATAGATATCTAGAAGAGACGATGGCGTACTACACCTACAAATATTAAAGATACGTGGGCACCACCTACAAACCCAGCCCACCATCATATTTTTCTTTCAATAAGCCTAGCCTACGTGTCACCTTTACTCGGTAACCTAGCAATCGTAGTGAATGAAAGAAATATTCGTAACGACTAACTCACCGTATATGTCAAACTATGTCTACCGTTGGCGGCTTTCCCGATAGCTGGTTTTCTTATAGTAACAGGGACCTGTCTTCCACTGTAGAAAATACACCAGAGGTAAACAACAGGTGAGATGTATTCACTTTATTGTCAACTGTCAATCAAACTTTAAACACAATAAAACACGTACGATTTGAAATTGTAAAACGTCAAAATATAATGCACGAGCATGCGCTGAGCGCTCGCGTGTTGGCGCGTTCAGCGACGGCGCGACTGAGCGTGAGCGGCGAGAGCGCGGCACGCGCCGGTGGGGGCTTCATTCACAAATCGAGTGGCGGGGCACGGAGCGCGCGGGGCCTGACCCATAGGCTCATTCATGCGATTACCAAGTCAGCGTGGTGACCTGCGGCCTATCGCAACGTGTATTTCACGATCTCGACTTGTAAGTAACCATTTCGATGCCAGCACTCATTGTAATGCAAAGAAAAGCCTGCCAGTTTCCTGTACTTGCAGAAACACCGGTTTTGTGGAACCGCACAACTTACGACGAATATACAACAACAGTCTTTAGCAATACGACTGGTCATACGTGTGCAATCGCGACAGTGACCTGACACAATTAATGTGTGTACAAAACCGGCGAAAGTCAGGAGAAATTCGAGAGTCGAAGTCGTATTACGAAGGACTCTGTGCATAATTCAGATAAAGCTGAATGAAATAAATAAACATTGGTTTATAAATAACAATACCTAGGTACTGTAGGTATTCGCCGGCACTGTGGATGACAGCATTTTATCGCTGTACCACTATTAAAACCGCTACTTAGAAAACGGTGACTTGAAATCGGATCCCGTTGCGCCACCGACGGATTTACAGCAATAATGACTCCGCAAGCAAGAAAATTACAAGCAACAGTGCCGGTGAAAGGCTCTAAGTACAGGGCACAAGCGGTTTATGTAACAAAGTGGCTTGCACCGCACGTGCCCTGCGTTGCTTCACTTGCAATATTTTATTTCATTGAAGACGACATTAACATTCGCGAGGCGTGTTATGATCTCAGAATATTCGGCGTAAACTTGGTTTAAAAATAACATAATGTTCCTTGTCGGGTTCATAATTTAGAACCGTCTTCGTCGTATGCTTGCACTGGCGCTTGTTGTATCGACAATCTAATCATTTATAATCTTTGATACTTAAAACTGGTGTTTAACAGCAACTGCTATCCATAACACAGATCAGAAATAAATTGGATTAATAGCAGACATAACTATTCTCATGGGTGGGACGTGAAAGCATGATAATTGCAAAAGGTAATTTAAACCTACAAAGCACCTAACTAGAATGGTTAATGAACGATTCCTGAAAGTAGTCCACAGGGACATGATCGTTTGTTTATGCGTAACATAACTATAAAACTGAGTTCCCGTTGTCAAGAGTACAAAAAGCGAATTGTGTCGACAGAAAACAGCACCGGATTGCAGACCATGGTACTGCCATAGAAATAAAATTAAATCGGAACTTGATTGTTAGCCAAGTATAGCAAAAAAAAAATATACTCATTCAAGAAAGGGGGCTAGTTTTTCAGCGGCCCATAAAAGATGTAGTGCCGTATTTCACACTGAAACACGATGTTGTATTTCTACATGTCGTCAGAGCTCGCTGAAGAGTAGTTACTGTACTTACGAGTAGTTATATTGTGAGGGTTCCTGAGAGGGTTCAAAACCATAGGCTGTGAAACAAAAACTAAAACATCAATAGCAAAACAAATGTTAGAGACTAGATTGTAGTTAAGTAATGTCCCCGAATTCAACTTTCATTGAGTTTGCTTTTAATGATAAGTCACTTTTAGACGCAGTTAATGACATTCTCGCTATCGTTACACTGGCATTAAGGCACAGTATGGTTAAGGTAAAATTAGAAAAAAAGTAAAGTGGAAAGATGATCGCATCGCCGCTGGCAAAAGCTAGCTGCATTATAAAACGATCAAGATATAACAAGATGCTATTCATGCCATCATGCTCAAGACCAAGGTCTTTCAAATTATGCATACATGATAAGGATAATTTGACCACGTCCAGTAAAAACGACACGCATACATTATTTTCCTGGCAGATATCATCAACGCTGGGGTGGGTCGATTACTCAGTGAGCTTCCTGTTGTCAATTAATGCAATGAAAACCCGGTGCCGGCTGTAAGTATCGAGTACTGTTATAACGTATCGGGAAGCCAGAAACAAATTTTAGTGACTAACTTTTACCCGCGTTTATGTCAACTATCGCGATAAAAACTGCACTATGTTTTCGCATTTATATGTTGCAGCTCACACTTCTCCAAAGTCTGTCGGCAACAAAGGGCTATAATAACCTAAATTTCAGAAAAATAATAAAATGGCCACCATTTAGTTATTTTTCACGTCAAATAAAGTATCAAAGGGATCTTCATAGTATAATTTTAATTTTGTAACAAAAAACAAAATAGCGTTCACGTCAAATAATTACCTACTTTTATAGGTAATTTATTGATACCTTGGGTTACATTATTGTAATTTTCGTAGGAATCTCTAATTAAAAAATAAAGCCTATGTTACTCTAGCTATCTATTGGTGAACGAATTTTTAAAATCGGTTTATGCATAAACTAAGTAACACATTTTATTATTTATAATTATATTTATTAGCAATTATAATATTAGTAAGGATTAGTGTAGCTGTCCTATAATGACTGTGTCTTCAAATTTTTCTATCCTTCAAAAATGCAATTATTGTATGTCCTATAATAGTTGCCCGAGTGCCAGTTTACGGTTGATTTTCGCTTTCAAATGCTAGAAAACGTGTTTCCTTATCCACAAAGCCAATTTTTCACAGATTTAACTTTAAAACTCACATAGTTTCATACAAACTTGCAACACCTATTTTTACTTAGGAGTTGATTTTCAAAAAAGCTGAAACACGTGTTTCTCTATTTTGAACCAAAATGCCAAAGAAGAAATTTCATAGATCTAACTTTAAAACGGACGAAGTTTCATATAAACTTACAACCTCCTTAGGGGATAAATTTCCAAAAATCCCCGACATTTCACGTCTCAACAATCAGCAGTTTAGACTGTGCGTTGATCGATAAGTCAATCAGGACCAAAAAAATTAAAAATATAGATTGATATACAGGATTGTTAACCAGACGTCCGGGTCAGTAGTTTCTCGTAGAGCTAGATTAATTGTGATTATCTATTCGCCCGATGCTTAAAGTTAATTATTTGTAAAAGGGGCCTTCTCTATTATTTATATATGTTTATACAACTGTCTAGTGGATAGTAATTTACGCTAATGACGCTAGTAATATAAATGTCGACCTTTAAAACGTATCTCAAATAATTTTGCGTGTCGCCTTAGCAGTTTACAGACCTTGTACTTTTTTGTGTCTTTATAACTAACTAATACCTAATTTAAATATAATTAGTAAGGTACAAAACTAATATTATGTTTTATTGTATTACGTTAGGTACGTCCAGTTTAGTTGCAGAAATTAAGATGAAAAGAAATGCAGAATTAACGCAGCAGGGATTCAAAAACCGTAGATGTAAATGACATCAAAATGAAAAATGTCTCTGGATACATAATAAGTAACAGCGCTCTTGAATGTTGGTATTTATTATAAAGTTAAATAAGTTTCGTCAACCACAGAAAACGACGACTTTCGTCTAGAAAAAAAATAAATTATATAACAAGTTTTCCAGCCAGGTTCATACTTCATTTTTTTTATGTATTTGCACATCATGTCGTGGCAGTAGGTTGCTTCCATGAAGTGCAAGACAAAAAGGCTGTATACACGATACTTTTATCTACTACCAGATATTTTGCGGTTCCATCGAGTCTTGTGGACTTTCAAGCAGAAAGTCCACAAGACTCGATGGAAATGCAAACAACAAACAAATTGGGCAAAAGAATGTCGGACCATGCTCAGTGCACGCTTCCGCAGCCTTGAATAATTGCATCAGCAGAAGAGCATATATGTTCATGGCACTTACGCCCTTTTGTTAAAAAACGCAGTTTTTCGGAAATAACTCAATGACCGTTCCGATCATGTCGGAAACAATTTTAGTTTTATTTTAATGCTTGTTAGTCACACGGTTCAAAAGTTAAGTGACACAATTTATGCAACTTTCGGAGCGATTACTTTCAAAAATATTCACTCAATCAAAAAAGTTTATTATTATAATAATAATTTCTTTATTGCATCAAATATGGTAGGTACAGAGGTCTTATAAAAAAAAGTTTCACATACTTGGAAAGATAAGCATGCAATAGAACAGAATCAGCATTCCAACATTAAACATCTATGTTCTCGGACGTAGTCTATACACACTTTAATCCTCTATGCCTATAACCTGACAAGGATATCTTTTCAAAAACTTATCAATAGAATAAAAGCATTCTTTTAACAACCATTTATGTAATTCTACACATTTTTTAAATGGTAGTTGGGTAATAAGTGTAATATAACTTTAGGCAAAGAATTATAATTTAGGGGAGCCATATGAACGCAGCTCCGTCGAAAGACTTCTAACCTAGGAATAGCCATTTCGTAAGCTAAATGTGTAACTATTTTTTTATTATGATTACCCTTTCGCTCAAATAGTGTAGGATTAGATCTTAAATATTTTTGTTACTTAGCTATCAAACTAAGGACCAGCTACTACAAGACCACAAAACAAGCACCAAAACAAGACACAAACGCCAAATTTCATAATATTCATTGCGTAGTCTTTGAGTAAAATGCTTGTGACGTACGGACGGACGGACAGACAGACAGACATGACGAAACTATAAGGGTTCGTTTTTGCCATTTTGGCAACGGGACCCTAAAAATAGTTTTCAAGTTCACAAATATTTTATATCAAAATATAGCTGAGAATATTTCATTGACACTAAATTCCAAAAATTTGTAGTGCTTGGTCAAATATAATTCCAAAATCAAAATTTTCAATATTTAATTATCAGCCGCTGTATCAAGAATCAAGATGCTTAAAGATGCTTAATTAGATATATATATAGATTAGTATCCGTGTTTTGTAATGGTTATCATTACAAAACATGGAGGCTAGAGCAATTAATTGCAGCTAACAGAATACGCCACCCACCGATCTGGCAGAGCTGTATGGCGCAGTGACGGAACGCCTTCTGTGCCAAGGCTCGCAACTTTAGTCCTCGCCAACCAAACATACTTGTATGGCCTACAAACTTCTGAGGTTTCGTATTCGCATATATTTGTTTTGCGTATGTCAGGTAAATATTATACATTCTGTAGTGTCTATGAGCCATTTTATTAGGATTTAGGGAATTAGTTTTTAATTTTTTCTTGATTCATATCCATCTTTAAAAAAAATGATTATTAATTTTAGAGTTTCCTGTCTCCTACCGCAAAACATTGATTAATCCAAAATGGCCCAAATATGCTGTAGGTACATTGAGATCCAAAAAACCGGATCCGGTAATCGAACAGATCCGACGTCATTTGACTTTGACAACAACAACAGGTAACAACACCAATTTTTGGGAAAATTGTCACGCTATTATATCAGTAGAGCGTCAATGTATGGCGAAAGCGTTATTTATAGGTACCATATGTATGTATTTATTTGATATTATTTAAATATATTTTAGGTCCCTATCATAGGGATGTTACAGATCTTCGACTCCGACTTATTTTATTTCCGATAGATTTTACACCTCCGACTCCGACTTCGGCTCCGACACTTTTAAATCAGAGGTTTTAGTTGGGGGTCGAAGCTTGGGTCCTACCTAAGCTGACAGCGGCGTGGGCGTCCTCTACTTGGGGCGACTGCTGCTCCATGCTAATTTGTAGATATTAAATCTATTAAGTAAAAAATCGCTTGGATTTGTATAGTACAAAGAATTTCCATTATTAAGTACTTCCGTTAATTTTGTCTTATTTTTATAATTGTTTTCTGACCACCTCCGACTTCGACTCCGATTCTGACAAACTAAATTTTAAAACTCCGACTCTGACTTTGGTTCCGATAAAACCACCTCTGTAACATCAGATATATCATATAGATTTCATTTGTATAATTTCAAGTGATCAAAAATGTAATGATGTTACATCGTTGGTTGATTATGTATAATACATATGAAGTGCAACCTGCAACTTCATGAAGTAATTTTTATGATGATTTTTTGTAAAAAAAAAAAAATATATTTAAAAAACAACCTAGTGGCCGTGGCCGATGTCTAATTTTACTTAATGCTCATAGAAAAAACAATTGACCTTTCTGATATTTCTCTACTATCTTTTATTAAAACAAAACTCGAAAGAGCTTGTTAGGATTCCTATGAACCCATATAGGATCATTTTGTCGTCCGTCGGTCTGTCTTCAAGACCGTTTATCTGACCGGAACGCGTGGAGGTATCAAGTTGAAAATTTAAAATAAAAGATATGACTCAGGTCTACAGTCCCATGAAACTATGAAAAAATCTAACGATTAAGTTAATGTAAGAACCCGGGCAAGAGCATGTCGGACCATGCTCAGTCACTTAAGCCCTTTTGTTGAGAAACGCAGTTATTCGGCAATAACTCAATTACATATCCCATCATGTCCGAAATAATTTTGTGATTGTTTTCATATTTTTTAGTTACACGGTTCAAAAGTTAAGGGGCAAATAATAAAAAATAAATCGTGTCCCCCCCGGACACGATTTATGCAACTTTTGGAGCGATTATTTCCAAAAATATTTACTTAATCAAAAAAGTTTATTAGAAACCTTTAAATGTTTTTGAATGACCTGTCGAATAATGTGCCAGACGTAGACGTTTGCTAAAAAAAAATTTTTTCAGCGACTGTTACATGTATGGAGTGTCCCACAAAAATATTTATTTGTATTATTTAGCTGTCAAACTAAGTAGTGGCTACTACAAGACACCTTTTTACCAAATTTTATCAATACTCATTGGAGTAGTCTTTGAGTTAAATGCCTGTGACATACGGACGGACAGACATGATGAAACTATAAGGGTTCCGTTTTTGCCATTTCGGCCTAAAAAGATACGACGTTTATTTTAAAACGCGAGACTCGATTCCTGAACTACGGTACGGAACCCTCGGTGGACAAGTCCGACTCGCACTTGTACGGGGTGTTTGTTAAACTTCAAATCCTAAATACTGCTCCATTCTCACTCATTTAAGTAGGTATGTCATTTTAGAAGGCATAAAACGATTTTGTGTTTTAATTTGATCAATGCGACCGGATAGGTGGGAATCCACCAGATCGCGATTCCTATTTCAGGCAACACATATGGCAAATCCATCCAAAGCCTTGAAACAATATAACTAAAAAAATTAAAATAAGCTTCCTAAAGACTCGGCTAATTAATAGTTCCCCAAGTCATGGCCGTACCCAGGATCATTTGGGGGGGGGGGGTAATTTCGGTCAGGGGAAGATGGATGTGTCAGGTGGTTTAATTGACTAAACACCGGCCAAATGCGTACTGTGCAGTGCACCTACCTTGTTGCCATTTCGGATCCCCAAGAGTATGCCCATGCCCTGAATCATACATTGACAAGGCTTTAGACTAACGAGTTGATTCGTGCTCTCAATAACTCTATTTATTTTCGTTGCGGCGACTTGCACATTCTTATACATTCATAAATTCCGCGAACGCGAACTTGTTTACTCGGAACTCGAGAGCTATGTTACGTCACGTCAACACTACAGTTTAAAGTGAAATATATTTTTTTACTTTAATCGATATTTATTCTGCATTTTGAGTTGGTTGCGGTCTCAAAGCTTTCATTTTTGCAAGGTTAAAAGCTATTTTAAGGCTTCTTCAGAGACACTTCTTTATGTTTAGTTTGTTTGCTCTTAAGATGGGCACATCACAATCGAACTAAGAAGCCTGAAGATATTCATATCTTTAGGCTTTTTTGTTTGATGGTACTGCACATCACAATCGAACAAAAAAGCTTGAAGATATTAATATCACAATCAAACAAACTACTAAACATCAAGAAGTGTCTCTAAAGAAGCCTTAAAACGGCTTTTAACCTGACGAAGAGCGTGCTGACCGTTGACTTTGTTTATATAATGTTCTGATATTATGCTAAGCTTGCACTATGACTAAAAATTTCAACGGTCAGCATTTGCTTTGTCAAAATTTTCTTTAAGTTTTACTTATGTTAAGCTTGAGTTAAGCCAAAATACGCTCTATAGATTTCAGCATTAAAGTATCAGAAATGATTTACGAAACGTAGCAATTTAACCAAATGCGCCTGTATCTCCGTTCGCATGTTAGAAGCTCGTAGGTCGTACAATTTACAGCCGTTGCTAGCCAAACTGAACCCGCTTTTAGTATGCCAAAGTGAATTGGAGAATATTTCAAAGCCGGAGTATCTACCTACGTAACTACGGGCACGATGTCGTGAAATACGAGGAAATTGGAAACACCTACGATGTACTTCCAGGTAAAAGCACGTATACTTGGAGTAGATATCTTTTACGTTAGATAGGTACCTAATCTATACTAATATTATAAAGCGGAAGAGTTTGTTTGTTTGTTTGTTTAAACGCGCTAATCTCAGGAACTACTGGTCCGATTTAAAAAAAAACATTTTTTTGTTGGATAGCCCATTTATCGAGGAAGGCTATAGACTATACAACATCGCGCTACGACTAATAGGATCGGAACAGCAATGAAAAATGTTGCAAAAACGAGGAAAATTTTTGCCGAGGAAGTTGCGCCGGTCAGCTAGTGGAAAATAAATGTCGGATCTATCTTCTTTATTTTTCTTGGATGTGCATGTCATTATAAACTTTTAGATAAATAATTAAATATGTTATAGGTGTTAGACGCCTAAAAACTGAACAATCTGGACGCTTCCGGACACTTAAATCGAATAATCGATTACCCTATTCGCATTATTTCGTTCTTTAATTCAATAGTTTTGTGATGAGATCAAGATTTTTGACTCAACAGAAAAATGCAAAAATTGCATGTGGTTATAATAATAATAATAATAATAACTTGGGACAACCCACACAACGCTATCTGATCCCAAACTAAGCAGAGCTTGTACTATGGAAACCAGACAACTGATAAACATACTTATATATTTCTAAATACATACATATTATAGATAAATAACACCCAGACACAGAATAAACCATCGTGCTCATCACACAAAGTTTTATCCTGGGTGGGGATCGAACCCACGACCTCTTGCGTAGCAGTCGGATACACTCCCACCGCGCCACAGAGGCTGTCGATGTCGGTTCTATTTTGTGTTTGCGGAACATTGAAGCATTACGTAGTAATAGGTAATATAGGTACTTCAATGGTGCGGAATGTTTGCTGGATGTTGATGTAATAACTACTGTAGGTACCTATAGACTTCGAATTACTTCATAGCCATTATTCATAATTCACATCATAATAAGACGAAACTTGGCACTTAGAAGCCCAAAGTTTTTTTTTATCGAAAAGAAAGTCAAATCGCTAGACCGCTACTTGTCGATTTATTTCGTAAAACGTAGTTACGACGACCGCCCAAACCTGTAAGAATACTTATCTACATTGAACGCTATCAAGATATATTAGGATCAAGCAGAAAACTGAACTTACCTGTGCAGTATAACGCGACATAGTCGTCCGCAGATGTTGCACCTTCCGGCAGACTCCATGACACCTTGAATTCCCGCCCTTGTAACGTCCAGCTTAACGTAGCTTTGGCACCATTAAGATCTCCTTTTTCATCCACCTCACTTAGCGTCTCTTTGTCTATGGCACTGGTTTCTTCGTCTTTGGATGCATTGGCACTTGGTTCTTCTACAACTTCAATTCCGTCATTCTCCACTTGATCATCTCCCTCATTTTTTATGGAACAATCCACGTCATGATCTTCAGACATGACTTCACAGTCTACACTATTTAACTACACATTTTTCTTACTTTCACGGTAATTACGAATTTCAAAAACATGAGATACGAAAATAATTTCACGCGAAAAATAAAAGAAATCAAATTTCGCAGACACAAAAGAACTGTATATTTGGATTGTCAGTATTGTAAAAGTAGTGAATGTAAACACTTATAAATAGATAGTGTGACAAATGACAAAAATATGTAGGTAAAGAAACTAAAAACAAACTTGCTAAAGTTAGAAGGGAAGTGGGAACAAGAATATCTTGAGGGGTTGTTGGTGATACTGAGACATGTATAGGTACCCACTCGGGCGGCGGGGAGAGGGGGGTGGGGGGCAGACGTCGCAGAACGGCGACGTCGCGACGCCAGCCCGACCGGCGCCATTCAACCTACTGTCTAATGCGCCCTATTCAACTCTCAGTGAAATCACTACAAGTGTTCACTTGTTCACTGATTTCAATTCTAAGGATTCTTGCACAAATGCTAATTATAGGTATTTGGCTTTTGTAGACCTCATAACAAGTAATTTCTACTTTCTGCCCCCAAATCAATTATATCAATAATAATATTTTCTAATTCTGTTAAGTATTATTTGTTAATGATAAAAACTTATAATTTAATATTCAATTTTATTGAAGTAAAGAAACTCATTTTTTACATGCTAGTTTCTAAATAAACATTACAAATGATAGATAAGTGGTCTATATATTAACAAAATTTATTATATACAAAATTAATAGATATCTATTAAGGTATATATATATCAATGATAGAATCTTGACGCATAGTTTATTATTATAAAAAATAAATTCAATGATTAAAGTAATGCGGGAAACAGATTCTTATACACAAGTTATAACACAGTATTTATCTTTGTGTTTATAAACTAAATATATTATAAAGTTAAAAATATATCTTTTATTAAATTAGATTTAGTGTCTCAGTTAATATGCAATCTTTTTGAAGGCATATTAGATCCAGGTGTTATTTGTTTAAGCTTTTTTATTGTCAATTTTGGACTTGTGTGGTGACATTATTTTAGTATATGTATTAAAAGATAGCCGAGAAGCTGTTAAATGATATTATTAAAATTAATAAGTACCAATGATAGAAATTATTATTTACATCTAAACAAAACACATAATGTACAAAAGTGTTTTAACTGAAAAAGTGATTAAAGATGACAAAATTGACCTATTTTATGATCAATCGGTTTATTCAATGGCATAGTTCCTTCTTCCTTCTTTACTATTTCTTTTAATCAATAACTGTGCAATAAAAACAAAATCCTCACTAACAGTACCACAGAACCCAAGAAATATGAAAGAAAGAAAACGATTGCACATCACTACATACACTTTCCAGGAAAATATTTTAAGTTTTTCTCACAAAAATTTACTGTCAACGATTTTTATTAGCGATTTTCGAAAAAAATTGGCTTTTCTCCAATGCAGCGATTCCGTACGCAGCGGATGACATTGACATTTTGATATGTTCAGAAATGGAATACGGATGTTCCTGAACACCATTTATTACTTATTTAAACATCGTATATCCGTTATTTTAGTTCATTAAACTAATGAAGATATTAATTAGCTAGTTGTATTATTTATTACTGGTGATTTTTATATCAGAAACAATTAGATAATTTTGTTCTAATTTCCAGATGACAAGCTGCCCTTTTTAAACGTTTAATAAAATGTCAAGCTCGTACGGTCGCGCGCACAATAGCATGTCCGTCGCGTTCCAGTAGGTGCAATAAATATTTTTCGTAGTGCATTCTCTTTCACTTGGGTTTGCGAAAATGAAGTAAAGCATAAAGAATGCCAAAAATATGAAGTTATTACACTGAAACGTATAGTGAACCTGCTGTCATAGACTGTAGTGTCAGTGGTGTCAGTGTCACTGAAGTGATTACTCTGTGAGTGTCACCCGTTTGAAAAAAATCAAATCAAACGCTCATTTCCAAATAAATTTGGTTTATTTTATTTTTCATCGCACAGATCGAATG
This sequence comes from Herminia tarsipennalis, assembly GCA_945859575.2. Classification (NCBI taxonomy): domain Eukaryota; kingdom Metazoa; phylum Arthropoda; class Insecta; order Lepidoptera; family Erebidae; genus Herminia; species Herminia tarsipennalis. The sequence goes on from OX243840.2 coordinate 19,423,894, forward strand.
AATCATGGCTTCGATTGCTCCTTCCGATACTGAGTCCAATGTGAGTGGTTTCATCCGGTATAGTGACAAGAACATTAAACATTTGTATACTTCTATGATTGAGGTAAAATACTTTTTTTACAAAAAAACATTACATGTTTTTTTAGACTTTAATCACGGCTGATTTGCTGGCAATTATTGAGGAGTTTCGTTGTCTGTCTCCGAAACTCATCATAAGATCTTTACGAAATGTGTAAGGCACTATATATGGCATATCGGAATAAACCTCCATCGAAGGAAAAATAATTTTGTAAATCCGTCTTTATACGACTGAGTTATGCCCGAACATACTTATAAAAACATCCGAATTGAGAACCTCTTTGAAGTCGGTTCTCCTTTTTGAAGTCGGTTAAAAAGTTTGTTTATTTAATTTGGAAACAAACTTCAGTCAAAATGCTATAAACTCAATTGATAATCGTTTATTATTTATTTTATTTCAGAACATGGAGTCAATCAATCAGGATATATTAAATGTTGAGAAGAATATGAGAAGCTTAATACAGCAAGCCGGTCCGCTAGAAGGCCAACTGTCTGCTTTACTTCAATCATTGCCAAAACCAAACCTAAATTTGCCTATGGAGACTGATTGAAATTAGATTAAACTAATGTTTATAACAGAGTTTCCTGGCTATGATTATGAAGTTAACCCTTGTTTAGTTAAATTAAAAATAAACCCTTTTGTATGCAGTCAAATGTACACAACTAAACACAATGCAATTTTATGTTGAAAAATTATAACATGGCTTGTGTACTGTAGTATTGTACTTGTAGAGATGACTGTAATATTATTATAGACTTGTATTAAAGCACTGGACAAGTGCTAGTCAAACTCGCCACTCACCCACCAAGGGTTTTTACATACATATTATTAAAAGTTCATAGAGGAATTGAGTGTCTAAATATACGATTTTTGCAGTATAAATGGCCTTATATTTTTTTACCTTAACTTGGTAGGTTGATTTTTTCACTGCTTCAAGGGACTGTAGACCTGAGCATCCCCCCTCTAAGCATTTGCAAGATAAAGGGTTTTGAGACAGAGTCAATTCACTCTATACTAATATTATAAAGGGGAAAGATTTGTATTGTTGTATGTAATTAATAAACTCAAAAACTACTGAACTGATTTCAGAAATCTTCTCACGAGTAGAAAGCTGCAATATTGGAAAGAAAAAAAAAATAGATCTTTACGAAAACGGAGTTTATATTTATTGAAAATAAATTCCGTGTGAAGCTAGAGCGGGCCGCTAGTGTAAAATAAGTCTAATACCAACTATAGTATGATGTCTTATTTTTTAAAACAAAAATTACAAAGACGATAAAACTTTAATATAAACAAATAAATAATTTGTCATGTCTGATAAGTGTCTGTTCGTAATATCAAAACAACAGTTTTTTTACCTTATGCAAAGTACTTTTATAGGGTACTTGTAACAAAAATAGTTTTTAATTTTTCTATTTGTTTTTCCGGTTGATCTCTGAAATGGCTCGACGGATTTTGACAGGACTTTCACTATTAGATAGCGATGATGTAAGGAGTAACTTAGGATACTTTTATCATCTATAGATACCTGTAGGGCTATAGAGCGTGAGCAGCACTGCAACTTCATGCTGACGAAGTCGCGGGCACCAGGCCCAGCAAATTATTTAAATGTACCTATATAGGTACGATAACCAAGGAGAATTTATTAGCTTTTAACTCTGCCTTTAAAATGACGGTTATTTGATAGCCCCCTGTCACAATTTAAATGTGTAGTTTATTTGGCGTCTGTAGCCTTTGTTCGTCATTAGTCAACTTAGCAAAAAGTCCACTAAAACATGATCGGTCAACTTCGTAGTCGGTCACTTTCGTTATTGGTTCACATAGCAATCGGTCAACTTCGCGGTCAGTCATTTTCGCAGTCGGTTCACGTAGCAATCGGTCAACTTAGCAATTGGACAAGGTACCTAGTAAACTACCATGACTTTTAATTCTCCTGTTTGTATTCCAAACTGCTTGTTCATTACATAACATACTTAAAGATACTGGCACTCCAGATTAAATGCATAGGTACTTATTTGTTTTTGCGATCTGTCAACATGATTTTCAGTAGTCAATTTTTATTTTCCACGTTTTAATATTTTAAACCCTATTTCATTTTAAAATGGATTTAGTGTTTGAAAAAAATCAACAGGGAAATAGTTTACTTTTGAGAAATGGTTACAGATACAATCTTCAAAAAATAAATAAAGGCGGATCGTCATTGTGGAGATGCGGTAATCGTAATTGTTGTTGCGCTACAATTACTTTAAACAGGGAAAAGGATAAAATATTACGAGAAAATCAACATACGTGTAAAGAAAATTATGAGAAAAACAATGAAATAGTTTTGATAAACAAGTGCAAACGCGACGTTACCTTAAGTTTAGCACCAATACCTATGATTTTTGAAAATAATATCGAGTTCGACACAACTACTACATCGTTTCAGTCCAAAAAAGATACGCTGTACAGGACGAGGAGAGGTGGTTTGGGATGAAGGCATTGATGACAGAATGTTAATATTTTGCACAAAATATACATTAAACTACTTAAAAAGCTTTAATAAACCGTTGGTGACTTACGGCGACGGTACTTTTAAACGGGTACCAAAACCCTACTGTAAAGGTCAGCTATTCACGTCGCATGTTGATTTGAGTACAGGACACGAGGAGTACACAACAGTAGTCCCAGTAATTTTCGGGTTGCTCCCTGATAAGACTACAGCCAGTTACGAAAGGTTTTTTCTTGCCTTGAAGCAATTGGGAATAATAATTACCAAATACAAGTCTGACTTTGAACTGGCACAAATAAACGCTATTAAAAAAGTTTATAAAAATGTTAGATTGACTGGTTGTTACTATCACTATACAAAAGCTTTGTGGAAAAAGTAAAAAAACAATACGTTTTTTGTGATACCAGAGAAGGTAGACGCATTACAAACTTAGTTTCTAAATTACCGCTTTTACCAGCAGCATATATACCAGAGGCATGGATTTCAATAATTGAAAATGATTCGGATGTAACAAGCTTTGATGTATTCAAGAACTACGTCGATAAACAGTGGATGTTGAAAATTACACCACAGATTCTGTCCTGCTCTTCTCAGAAGAACAGAACGAATAATGCATTGGAAGGGTGGCACCATCGTTTCAACTTTAGAATGCCACATAAGCCAACATTGTTTTTGTTTATTCAAATTCTGATGAAAGAAGAAAAATATCAAAGCAGAAAATTGATGTTAAAAAATGTTACCAAAATATTGAGAAAAAGAAGGAATCAAGATATAAATTTTGATAGATTACATAAAAAGTATTTAGGTAGACTGTTTCGCAACGAACTTTCGGCAATTAATTTTTTAAGAAAAATGAGGAAAAATTAAAATTACCTGTAGTTTAATTCCAAAATAAGTATGTTACGACTCTTTTAGTTATTTAAGTTTAACAAAGAAATATAAGTGACTTTTTAATTTATTGGATCTTATTTCATTATTTTGGTTCTCTCATTATCTACAGCGAAAAGTTCGTATGTGGACCATAAGCGAAGTTGACCATTTGAGAAGTGGACCGTTTGCTAAGTGGACTATATGCGAAGAGTTCGTATGTGGACCATAAGCGAAGTTGACCATTTGAGAAGTGGACCGTTTGCTAAGTGGACTATATGCGAAGAGTACCGATTGCGTATCTCCTACAGAAATAAAATGTTGACGTTTTGCTAAATTGACTAATGACGAACAAACGTCTGTAGATACCGGGGTGTGTGTGTAGCACATTATAAACAGGATTCAAAATTTGGGTATATTTCGATCTTCTTAGAACAGTGCAATGAATCTCAATCGAACTTGCTATAGTAATAATGTACTAGTTGGTAGGTGGTGCTCTTACATTTTATTGCATAGTTTTGCCCAATTCCACAGCGCTGCTAGTGTCCACGTGTTCTCTATTGCTGTTGGTTAATTGGTTACCAAAATCATTTGCCTATGTATCTACATAGCTACCTTCACGTAATAATTGATAGGTTCTAATCTATCTTTTGAATATTAGTTTGAAAAGAAATGTAAAATATACAGAAAATACCTAGATGTAGGTAGGTATCTACTGGCTAGATACATACAGTGTAGGTAAGTATTTGCTATTTATGAAACTTCGACCTAAGTGCATTTCTTACAATCTAGTATTCAATAGATACATAAGCACTTCTGTAAACTATTGCTATACGGTTTTCTTCAGGCAACTGGGTGGAAGAAAGAATCGAATGTCCAAAAGCTGGAACATTTTATTACGCTCCTGATAAACATAGATATGATGATCTAACACCAGAAACAAGACGAAACGATTATAGAAGTATTAAATTATTAAGTACTCAGGTAAATGGCCTACCTATATTATGTACAATTTCACCAAAGTAGTAATAAGAGAAAGACTTTCAGTATACACAAATATACTCTGTGAGGTAGGCAGGTCGATGGGGGGACATGCCCTTGTGCCCTAGATCCGCCTATGTCTCCATCCAGACGGTTGTTTTGTGTACCGAATATCTTGTATTGTATTGAATTACTTTGCCAATGTGCCTCTCGTGCCCCCTCCAGAATAAAATACTGGATCCACCCATGAAGGCAGATATGTGCACTCACATGGTAGCAAGCTAGGCAAGGTTTTGATTCTCCAGATAATAGACTATTTAGCTTGAAGCCTAGAGCGCGTGGTCACCAGGTCCAGCACGCCACAACTAGAATTATAAATCAGGCGAAGGCAGGCTTTGGCATCCTAGACGGCTATCGGAAACTTGGTTAGTTTTGTGAAATCAAAATGAACGGTATTTTTCAGGGCAACATGCAGTCGGTAATCACACACGACAGTCACGACGGCTGTCCGAATTACGCCACCACCAACGACCTGGTGTATAACCACTTACCTAAACCCCTGTGTGGTCCAGTACAGCGCCATTACCAAAGAGCGCCCCATCAGTTTTACCCGCAACCGGATCTTATGAAATGTTTTGTATGTATGGCCACCTATTAATCTATCTTGATACGTTACCTATTTAATATATTTTTACATTAGGTACCTAATAATAGTATTAGGTAACGTAAACAAGCAGAGGTTTAACAAAATCTTACACCTGATTATTTATTTAAGTATTCATCGAAGTCGGATGAATGGTTTAGGCGCTAAATACATTCAACTCCCCCTTATTTCATCATCATCAGCCTATCGCAGTCCACTGCTAGACATAGGCCTCTCTAATTGCAGGCCACTTTATTCTATCTTCGGCTACTCACATCCAGCTCCTGTCAGCCGTTTTGCGTAAATCATCACTCCACCTGGCCTGAGGGCGTCCTACACTACGTTTGCCGAGACGCGGTCTCCACTCACGAACTCATTTAGCCCAAAGGTTGTCGGTTCTTCGGCTAATATGGCCAGCCCCCTGCCACTTCAGCTTGCTAATCCGGTCAATGGTTCTGGCTAATTCAGGTTGCTAAGCTTTTTCATCATAGTCCAGTAAAAATGTCTATGTAGGTAGGCTTAGTTTAACATAACAAGTGTGTTTATCTGAGCTATGATGATATAAGAAACTTCTTACACCATCATCCCACAGTATAAAATACAAAAGAAAGTAAAAAATTGCAGTCACTTTTAATCGCATGCTGGGTTTGTTCTCGTAGGTAGTAACATCGAAGGAATAATCGTAATTACTTGGCTCTTGGCTTGGATCTAAGTTAAAATTCGAACAACCGGCATTTGATGTCTCAAATGCCGGGTAGGTATTCGGTTGTCGTAGGTATGTACGGTAATCTGTAGCAGGGTCGCGATTAAAGTAAGTGCCTTAGTTTTCTACAAGCCTTTGTTATCTCTAGTCAACATCACGAGGCGTTGATAAGTGATTTATTAAATTTTATTTTAAAAAATACACAGAATTTTGCAATTTTGCATAATTTTATTTTACAACACTTACAGGTTGGCTGGTAGAAAATTTTCTTTTAGCATTAAGTCTGCCTTTATTATTTTTGTGCATAGTCAATAAATAAATAAATTTTCAAAGGGTAATGTGACCGAATGGGGTTTGAGAAAATTCATGCAGTACGAATGGAAATGTACAGATGTGTCGGACTACTGGTCTTCCTTGTACGAAGACACCTACGTACCACCATACCCTCATCAGTACTTACAGCGTAACCAGAGAAAGGCACGAAACTCGTAAGTTATTACATAGGCACATATTAAATAAAGCTCCTGACAAATAAAGAGGTCGCCTGGTAGATGGTTCCGCCATTAAGGCAAAGAGTAGGTAGGTATGATAGGCATTTATAGTACAGTATCTGAATTATTTCTAACATACTGTATTACGTAGTAGTCTACCCGTGACCACGGCCGTTGCAATACGGTCGAAACGTCGGGCAGTAAAACAAAGGTATTTAGCCTTAAAATAAAATATTTACGCTATTAAAAATTAAAGCTAGGGGTCCCTAGCTTATAAAATTCTATAATGTGTACAAATCGCGATAGTTTCCATACATGTATTGCAAATTCGTTGTTCAAATTTAAGATTGAAAAAAAAAACTACAGAATACAATTTCATTTTTTTATTTCAGGAGTTTCACAAAAAGTTTCCATTATAAGATGACAAAATCAAAATGATGATAACATCAAGAATCATTTTTTTCACTTTTTGCAAAATATTATTTAAGTCTTTACAATATCACATTTTGTTCGAGAATAGGACAGTGACGTCCATATAAAAATTGTTAACAATACAATAATTCTTAATGCTTTCATATCGCCATTACCCTGGCACCAACACGAGATCATCAAATACGTCTTACACACTAAGTTTAGTCTCAAACGTTACGACTAACAACCGCTTATAACTAACACAATATAACTTAACAAAAACTCTTAACATAATACACTTAACATAATGGCAGTTCACAGAACTTTAATAAAAAATGTATAAAATTAAAGAGGTAAGAGCGAAAAGTACGTACGAATACAAAGAACTGTTAGAAATGTAAAGGCAGTTGACTAGCGGGCAAGCTTTAGCGAGGCGAGAAGGAATTGTCTTGCGGCAGTTTTATTAGACCGGACACACCCGACCTGCCTGGGGCCTTGAACATACTGTTTTGTACGTATGATTGATGAGAAAAAACGCTAGGAGAACCTGGAACTGGATTTTGTTGAGCAAACTGTGGCTGAGGTATATGCACGTGACCATTGTACTGCATCTGTGGGTACACAGGCGAACTAACACGACTGAAATTCTGCGGAGACTGGAATCCATTCAAATTGTTGATTGCTGGAAAGCGATCTAAAACCATTGGTTCACCGCAAACGGATTCTTCGCGTGACGATGGCTGCGAGAATACATTCCGCTGATTCATGCTAGAAGTCTGAGATTCAAAACCTGAACTCTGGCTAGAAGAACGACTACCGTCAACGCTAAATAACTGCCGCTCACCTTCCGAGCCCCAGTAGCCTCCCGCCACCCAGGAAGTACTGTGACCTAATTTACTGGGTGATATCAAAGGCCTAGATCGAGTCATAGGCGTCGGAGCTACAAAACTGGGGGTAGCCGTAAATTTCCTCAAGGAGAATATAGAATTTGTTTTCTTCTTACTTTTTTTTGGACTACTTATACACAAGGAACTTATACTTTCATCTAATTCAGAGTCTGAGTCGTCTTTTGCCAGCTTCTGATATTTATTGAAAGAAGGTTTGACAAATACGGTATCAGAAACCGAACTTGGGCTTTTGCTAATCACAGAATTGACACAAAAAGTCGAATTTAATTTTGGTTTGGTCCATAAGCTATCAGATCTTGGAGTGAAGGTTCTACCATTCATCATACTTGCATTTAATGGACTGATTGTTTCATTTGATGACTCTGAAAAATTATGCAAACCAAATTTGCTTAGTGAAACATCATCGTCCGTGTCTAAGTTTACATGGTCATCATCTTCTTCAATGAGTGTGTTCACAGAGCCATTGATGAGGTTCTTCATGCGTTTTGGAGATGTAGGCACCATAAGACCTTTCCTTTTCGCTTCTGGTCTAATAGACTTGTACATAATAATGAGTACAAGAAGACATACCACCTGAAACAATAGCATTTTTATAAGTTTTAAATTAATTTTTTAATACACATTTCTTTTTTTAGCAAGATTTTATTAAACACTTTTAGTTTCAATAGTATTTTATTATTGTAGGTAGAAAATCAATATAATAGTAATACCAACCTTTGTAACATTCAAATACATGGGATCCAATGTCACATATTGTACACCTAATGTAGCAGTAACAAATATGAGCCATTGCAAGTCAATTATAATAGTATTCTTTAAACTGTTAACATTCCAAATGAGTCCTATAGTTTGTAAAAAGCATACGAAACTGCCTAGAGCTTTCTGTGTTGTCAAATTAACCTGGTCAATGTTCATAATATATGTAAAATTAATTTTATTTGGCATCAGTTTCGTGTTATAAATGTCATAGAAATATGTTTCTAAAGAAGGGAATGTCATTGTCGTCTTCATTTCAACAATAGAATATATTCTTTCTAGAAGACCTAGTGCTATTTCCTTTAAATTAGTTATTGTACTAAGTAAATTCTTGTATCTTAATGTTAAATTTGTGTAAAATTCAAAAGAAACCAGTATAAAAAGTATAACTGCAATAAGCATTGAGGTATTGTTTATAAATGTCTTTAGCAATTTATTTTGCTTCTCATGTTTTTGATTTCTCTTTTCTGGTGTCCTTGTGGCTAATAATTTGGACCCAAGAAGAGTTTCTTTCTCTTTGTGTAACTTCATTTGAAGGACTTTTTTGCAAGGGCTGCATAATTTGTAAGCTTTTTCTAACTGCAACCTGGAAAAAAATACTTTAATTTAAAACAATGTCTATTACTCTGAAATTTCTAGTAAGTATGTCTACCAACAGCCCAGGGGGTTGCCTTACAGTAAAAACAGAATCGGAACTGAATTAACTCTATAACCAGTAAACCTTATGGCCTAAGAGACGAGGACCATCGACTTTCACCCATCTGATAACCAAACGTAGTAATCAATTTTATTGATTTACATCTAAGATAGGCTATCGAAAAGTGTTACTGGATTACTAGTAGATTACTCTTTCCAAACAATTTTTGTTACAACTTATAGTTTTTAACATGAAGATTATGTTTTGGTAGGTTTGCCAACTTGTTTATATTCATGGCTACCGGGCAAGGTATAAACAGGTAAATCAATATAAGTAACTACAACAATCTGAAAACAATTGTTGTTGAATAAAAGATAATTTAATTACGAAAATAATTGTATAGGCTTGCCTGCAAAAGTCTATTCATAGAATAATATTGTCATTCTTTGAAGTTTTAAAATTGAAAGAAATAAAAAATGAGTGAAACACTTTTGGGTTAGCAAGCTATCATAGTAGCAATAAAATTTTATAAAAAAATATCTCATCTATCAGATGTTTGAAACAGAAAAGTTATCAGATGGGTGAAAGTCGATGTTCCACATCTCCCCTACTAATAGGTTCCATGCAAAGGAGCAAACAGATCATAGCCAGAGGCGGCTGTAGCCTCAATGTGCTGTGTCTCCTTTCAGTGGTGGGCAGGGGGCTCAATCCCCTCCAAAATCAATCACAATTCACCCATTTAATTTGTGTGAGTGGGGCAACAACAGCCCTATCTAGTTCAAGCTCCCCCCCCCCCCCAAGTCCTTTGGTACTGTACAAACGATCGACTGGTGGAATGTGGTCTGTGGCAGTCAAGATATTTTGTAACATTCTGTCAGCTGACAACCGGCAATGTGTGCAGGGAGTTAGGACGAATCGCGAGTCGCGAATGGTAGATATTGCTTTTATTATTTTTAATATCATCAAATAATTTTATTATATGTATAAAAATGTTTGAAGTATATTATAACTTACTAACTAGGGAACAACTGGCTATATTCAGTGACCTATTTGCTTAGAGCTTTAGAAATATAAATAACTAGCTGTCCCGCGCAACTTCGTCTTCGTGAATTTTCCACTTTTTTGCAACATTTCTTATTGCTGCTCCACTCCTATTGGTCGTAGCGTGATGTTATATAGCCTATAGCCTTCCTCGATAAATGGGCTATCCAACAGTGAAAGAATATTTCAATTCGGATAAGTAGTTCCCTAGATTACTGCATTCAAACAAACAAACTCTTCAGCTTTATAATATTAGTATAGATTATATTTACCAATTTATTATATTGATTGTTTTATCATTAGACACTATCCACATTTTAAAGATATACTTCTAACCATATACAAAGTTTGAATGTAAGACTATGACTGGCATGCAAATCTTTAAAGTAGCCAGAAGAATACACTTGTTAATGGGATCAGCAAACATGACTTTTGCAGTGACTGATAACATTCGCTTAACAAATAGTGTTAACAGATAAGACATTCTAAATAATGTAGCCTCAAATCTCTTGATATAATGACCAATGGCCATGAGTTACAAGTACAAATAGTTTATGCCTTAGTTTTATTATAATTACTAGCTGTCCCGCGCAACTTCGTATGCGTAATTTTTCCCCGTTTATGCAACATTTCTCGTCGCTGCTCCGCTCCTATTAGTCGTAGCACAATGTTTTATAGCCTAAAGCCTTTCTCTATAAATGGACTATCCAACAAAAAAAGAATTTTTCAAATCGGACCCGTAGTTCCTGAGATTAGCGCGTTTAAACAAACAAACAAACTCTTCCGCTTTATAATATTAGTATAGATTACTACTCCTGCGATGCACAGAAACTTTGATTCACTTATAGCACCACTTACTTTACTGAAATGTTCAAATATCTGCTCTAATCTGACATCTCCTACCTATGAACTATCAATCTGCCAAATATTGTTAATGTAATTTCCTATGCTATTATAATTGAGATTTAATGTTATGTCAGTGAGTGAACAATTTTTTTTTTAACTATCATAATGTAAAAGTATAAATCTGGTATTTATACTTTTAACATTCATTTCATTAGTCCTTTGCCATGTGATATTTTTTGTTCAAAGATTTTTTGATTTATACATTTGATTGATTAAATTGTACACTCTATACAACTATGAAATTTAAGTCTGAAATGATTACCATGAAGATGGAAAAATACTGTATAAATAAGTAAATTTGTTTTGTGGGCATACTGGATAACACTAATTGGAGCATTGATAACTTTGTTGGACAAGGAAAAGCAAATAAGATAAGTAAATAGTTACTACATTATAGTTATGTTTTACCTTAAGTTAGTACATTAAATTGTTAAGTAAAAACTAGCTGTTGCCCACGACTTGATTCATGCGAAAATTTTGAAAACCAAATTCATCTAAGGGGAACATTTTTCTGGAATAAAAGTAGCCTATCTCTTTCCCAATTTTTTTCCCGATCTGTTTACCCATTGTAGCGCAATTGAATAACAAATATCTACCCACACATCTATACATCCAAACTTTCATATTTATAATATTAGTATAGTTTACTTATTATTTGAAATCATTTTAATTAAAAAAAAGTATTATAAGGTTCTTAGTAAATTTGTAACAAAAAAATTATAATACTTTAGCATTATACTTGTGTCCTTCTCATCACACAAACTTTATCACATCAAATTTTATCAAAATTAGCCAAATACTTTCTTAATAGAACAAAATAAAATAAAAAAAAAACTGGATTGTTGTAGTTTAGAACAATTAATTTTACATGATGCATTTTCTAGAACATTCAAAAGTACTTAATAATATAATAAAGGAAGGATCATTTAATTTTGTTCAGAGATAGCTTGAGACTTTGGTCCCATACGATAGTTTTTATCACAAAAACGGACACCCACATAGACAGAGATAAATCCTAGTAATACAAACTAAATAAGAAGTAGACATAGTATATTCTAGTAGTATAAAGATAGATTCTCACCTATATGACTCTATTTCCTCATCAAATTTCTTCTCATTCATAGGAACAAAGTTGGCCATTTGTGTCACTTTCAACTGTTGGTTTATATTACACATCTTGCAGAGACCATTCTTCGGAGGACTGTTTTGGAAAACCTTTGGTGTCTTGTTTGATTGGTCAATGAATGCTGTTATTGGTTTATTGTAGTCTCCATCCTATAAATTGAAAGATGAATAATGAATTTGCCTTTGCTTCCTGTGCCTCTATCATGGACATTTAGAATGGCAGGAAAATGATCAGATGAGCTGCAGAAAATATGAAAGACATTTTACTATAGCAATAATGACCTGAAACAACATTGGTACACAATAGGAATGATTCCCACTTGAGATACCACTTTGTATTTTGAACATTAAGTCTGGATGGCTATGTGGCTGTTATCTGTATGAATGTCCTTTGTTCTATAATGACTCTTGGTCGTTTGTTAATCCATGTGGTATTTATTATAGGGTAGTCATTAAACAAGCCAGTTAACTGGTTGCTAATATTTTGATTGTAGTAAGTACTAGCTTTAATACTAACAGTTAAACTGAAACTGAAATTTAGTATTATCTGCACCTATTAATAGAGTATTATAATAAAATAGTCAGAAACACCTGGTAACAACAGTCCTGGCAAGTTTTTACATATTTATATCCAAAAATAAACTAAACTTCATGGCCACTGTCAGCACATTTTCGGTACCTATATAATATTCAATACATATGAGTTTGAGTATCAATGCTGAAACTTTGCCAATTTCTGACAAAATTTTTAGGTCTAAGAGAAAAATGAAATATATATATACAAAAGAGTTGCATAATTGAGATATATGTTTAGATTGAGATGCATTTATCATTATGAATTATGTAACATGTAAGTAATATTGATAATTCATACATAATCAGATAATAGCCTTACCTTTGTAAAACCATTGTACTGCTCACATTTTCGGCAAGTCCAGCTATTGCGAACTGGATATTTAACCCAAAAGTAGTTGTTACAGAACCAACAATTTACGCGCCACGGTAAAGCTGACCTGGAAATAACAAAATATTTTTTTTATTTTGTCGGGCGGGCGGGAAAGCGTTAGCTGTAACCTCACTTACTCACCGTAATTTATAAAGTAATTTTATAAGTAACACAGTACATAAAACCACGGCTATACTAATCAGCACTGATTCCATTTTATAAATATATTTCATTTTTGTCACGCTTTAAATAAAAAAAGTTTTAATTTCCTAACCTAAAAATACACCCATTTTATCAGGCATAAGGATGCCCACAGATTAATATTTTTTTTTTTTTTTTAGATTTCAATGACCACAGATTTGTAATAAGTAGGGATGTAGGGACAGGTAGGGATGCCCAATTGATTGAAGGAGATTATAAAATGTACAACCAACAACCTAAATGTGCGACATAACGTAATTTCGGTAATACACAACGCGATATATCGATATTTCTTGTTCTATAGTATCTCACTAAGACAAAATTACATTTGTTAAATTATTTTAATATGTAAGGGCAAAAGTAAAGTAGTAAATTAAGTAAGCAATAAATTAAAAAAAAAACTAGTTTCCGCCATTTTTGCAAGCACGCAAATGAACGTGACGAAGGAATTCGGTATATTTTAAAGTTTTATTACAAAAAAGGTAAAGATGCAACGAACGCTGCAAATAAAATTTGTGCGGTTTACGGACCTAATGCGGTATCAATACGAGTAGCACAAATATAGTTCAAGCGTTTCAAGTCTGGAAATATTCGCAAGGTGTTTCCATTTGTGATTCTTCGTTGAAACGAAATAATTCCGACCCATTTCATAAACGGTTGATTACAGGTGAAAAAATGGCTCACTTAGAACAAGAATGTCCGAAAAAGGGTGTGTTCGAAGCATGAACAAGCCCCACAGTATAAAGATAGGTAACCATTTGCGAAAATGTCGCTCGCCTCAATGCTGCAGTCTGTGTTAAGCTGCTGGTCCTGGGCCTAAAAGACCCCTCCTTCCTTGGATCCGAGCCTGAATTCACAGTATATTTTTCTGACTTTCTTAGTCCAGTGGCACGGATACTTGACAATTCTGAATAGAGATTAGGCGCAGGCAGGACCAACGGCGACAACACTGGACCGGCGGCGGTGGCGCCTAGTGTACCTGTGTTACCCATTTGACTGACTAGGTATAGGTATTTACCCCTGACTCACACTTGGCCGGTTCAGTAAAATGTTGCGAAATTCTAGTCAATGATGAGATTCTGTTGACCAAAATCAATTATCAATACATATAAAGTCAATTATAAAAATACTTTATATTTATGAATTTTTACCATTGCAGAAATACTCCTTGTTGACATGTTTGTATTCCGGAAATGCAATAAACCATAATATCGTATGGAGTTTCAATTTATTTCATTTATACCGTTGAAATTCCATACCAAAGGGTTAATAATCAACAACCAGTATCGTTCCGTAGATATTTTAAACTAGCTGACTCGTGCCTACTTTGTTGGGCCCACAACTCTACCTTTCTAATAATAAAAAAAAATCAAAATTGGGACAAAGTGATTTACAAAATACAATACGAATTTAACCGCATTTGATGTGGTTACAATAGAATAATACTAATACATTAGCTTTTTTGGCATCCTAGGTATAGGCAAGTTTTTTTCCTCTTGGCAAAATGGCAAAAAAAGCCACCCATAATCCTCACACACAAATAAACTATTGTAACGAGTCCTTTACCTCAGTACACAAACAATTAGTGAAATATACAAAATAAATATTCGATTATACATATCTCCCGTTAATTTGTTTGGCACAATTTCATTGTTCGCCACAGTGGGCCAAACAGAAAAAACCGTCTGCAATGTTAAGGACAGAAAAAAGTTTTCATCCTTTTCTTTTTCATTGGAAACGTGGAAATCTATCCTTGTCTTTCTTCTTGATGACGTCACGTCGTTCATATTTTAAATTAAATACATACAATGCTAATAAAAATCACGCGGAAGAAACCGTAAGGAAACATTGTTTGTAAAGCATGTTCCAGACTGTTGGAAACAAGGGCACAAACCAAGGTGACCTTGGCGGGAGCTTTGTGTGGCCCACCGTTTTTCCTTGGTACTTGGTTTGCAACCGCCGTCTGCACTATTGGAAACCAGCAAGGTTACCTTGGTTTGTACGCTTGTTTCCAACCGTCTAGAATACGCTTAAGTCTGATATGGGTAATCTTGCTTTAATTAATATTAACGTTAAAAGTATAAAATAGGCTACTTTAGGGTACACCATACTATGATTAGTTTAAGTGAAACAGGAAAAATAGAGGAACGCTGGGTGCCTATGATTCGATGCTGTGGCCTTTTAAAAATAAATTGGCAAGAAATGCCTATAAAAATTACTTCAAAATGTATATGTATGTAATAATTAGTTATTTGTGTAGCGTACTTTGTATTTTAAAGTAACTTACTATTAAATATTTATATTATTAATTATATAAAAAAGAAACTCATTTAAAAAGTATTATTATACTTCATCGCAAAAAAACTTAAAAAAAAAAAAAAGTTTGTTGAACACAACCTGGAGCATGGTACGGTGTATTTTCGACCTCATTGTTATAGCATACTTGTGATGATGTTATCTGAACTACCCGAAAAAGAAGTTTATAATGATTAATTGATATGGTCGAAAGTCGCTTGCACATATTTTTCTTAATGGTAATTGTATATAATATAACCAACAAGTCTATGTTTGGTTGCGATGAGAAAAAAGTGTTTCATTGAAAAAAAAATGGATCTAGATTAAATGATTATAAAGGGAATGATCGATGGTTAGCCTAAAACCTCACTACGTATCACGTAGTAAGGTTGTAGACTAACCATCAGTGGAAGTGAGTTCGGGGGAGGGGTCAAAAATTGGTCAAAAAACATCATGTGGTTAATGGACGACCCTTTATTTAAAACCACAAGTCTTACGATTTTCGTTCACCAGGATTGCAGACAAAAAACTCAGCCGCGGCGAAACTTTTCACCTCGTGAGTTTTTAATTAAAAACGCTTTTGCGCCTGCCAGGCGGACGCGGAAAAATTCCGCGACGCCGCCGCCCGTGAGTTTAGTAGGTAGCTGTTGCTGATGGTTTCCCTAGGTTTCATACAAAGAGTAAACTAATACTACGGAAAGTTTCTTATTAAAAAAATATACTCTGTGGTGGGTCACACTAAATTTGACATATTATTTTGAGGTTATATGTCAATAACACGAGATAAACATTGCACTGTGCGAGTTCAAATAATATTTCTGTTTATCTAATAATTTTCTATTTAATAAATCGATCCCGAAGACTTCTAAGATGTCATCTGATTGTATTTTATATTTGTGTAATTATGATAATCAAATCAATACCGGTAAGATTATAGATTAAACGTAATATAGCTGCACATTAACTTTTTATTATTTTACATATAACGAACGTGTATTTTCAGATAATGAAACTATTAATAAGTTATGGTCAGAGAAATGGACTATCAATAATACGGATTTGTGCAAAGAACTATTAGCTACAGGACTTGAGACTGAAGTTTTGAAAGATACAATAAAAGGATATCAAAACGATAAAGCTGTGCTGGATAACGTACTTTTTGCGTCAATTAGTTCATTTTTAACTTTCTGCGATCGTAATTGGAACCCACACCCAGCAGATTTCTCTCTAGATGAATTCTTTGGTGTAGAATGGCCAAAAGAAATTGACGCATTTACAAAACTTCAGAGAGACTCTGAACCTCTCTATGTTAACATTCTACATCCAGAACTGCTGTATTTCTCTACACAAGTGTTTAATTCTCTTTGTAATACTGATCAAAGTTTGGTAAGTTAAGTTAAATTTTTTATCACATCAAGCCTGATATAAAAAAAAAATTTGTAAGGGACTATTTATTTTACGCATTTTTTAAGTCCATGTAGGTATACTTTCTTTGGCAACCTATATTTTGGAATTTTTCTCGAGTAGGATGCTATAGGGGAACGCTACCGTGGACTTGTATCAACAGTATATGATCACTGTACTAAGTACCTACATATTATTGGGTTAGTTAATTATCAACAAAAGAAGCCAAACTCTCCTAACTAACATTATAAATTTGAAAGAAACTCTTGTTGTCTGTCTGTTACGTTTTCATGCTTTTGATGAGATTTACGTTATTTATTTACGATAGTCGGCTATGATAATTGTTATGGTTCTTAATATTCAACTTATAAAAAATAATTTATTATAAGTTGAATTACAAACCATAACTTTGCCGTTTATACAAATATAAATATGGAAATCTTTGCATTACATTTTAAATGATATCAGTGCTGTAGCTACCTTGAGTTGCACCTTGTGCAGAAGTTAATGGTGTCACTCAACGAAAGTTAAAAGTTAGACAAATATATATAATTTATTTACAATAAACAACATAGGATCATATAATTCAATTAAAAAAAGATATCTAACAATTAAAATTTATTTTTTCTAATGTTCCAGTGTTGTAATGATAGAATGAGCTAGACTAGTATTTGTTTCAATGTGTTTTTACCATACATGACAAACCGAATGTGATAGGACATATTATGTACGTATATGTTTTTAATGAGCGATGTGTATAAATAATAAAACAGGAGAAGTTGAAGTGGATACTTATTTTTTTTCAAAATTGGTGACTCGGTTATTTATCTCGACTGATCTCTACGAATGACTACAAGCCATTGTTTTAAACAATTTCTTTCTTAGGAAACTTATGACCTTCCGTTTTTTTTGAGCACATAGGTATTGCACAACTTTGTGGCATTTCGATTGTGAGAAAATATTTATTTTACTTATTTAATTTAATTAAAAAATGCAAAAAAATCAGACACGAAAGTATAGGCGCTCTGACCCTTTTGTCAGGTTTCTGGACCTGACGCCTTAGTGCTGCCGCCTAGTGGGTGTCTACTGGGGTTATAAACACTTAGCCAGCAAAACGTGTACGTTTGTTTTAACATTTACTACCTAATAATTATAATTTATATAAATAATTGTATTGTCTATTTATTCACGTAAAAGTAAATTCCTACATTCCTATGCTTTGACAGCTGCAAATCTAATTTTTTGCGTTTTTAATATAGGGTTTTACTGAGGTGGTAAGCCATATTCCAGAAATAAAATTAAAATCACAGTATTGTTTGAAAGCGAGTGTGGCATTAGGTGGTCAATACTGTATTTATTTAGCAACATTCTTAATACAATAGCAGATTAGTTAACGAGTCTAAATTGCTCATTCTCATCAATAATTTTACTTTATTTCTTAAAGTGTTGATTACGGGTGATTAAAAATAGGTCACTTACGATAAAAATGTCCGAAAAAGATCGTGGTCGAAGCATGGACAAGAGCCACAGACCGTGGCAAAGCCTGGTCTGACTCGGAACAAAGTGATCCTGTGTGTATGGTCAGGGCCGTAGCTAGGGAGAAGCGGTGGGGGCAGTCCGCACCGGGTGTCACCCTTTTTGGGGTGACACCATTCCGAAGCTATTTGACTAGTTTGCATATTAAACACGAAAACCTATGACTCGTTACCAGTAACAATGCGTTTAATTAATGTTGGGACGTAATGGGGATTGACCAAAATTATTGACCTCTATGTTTTATTTTATATTTTGAAAATATAGACCAATCTAAGAAACTAATTTGAAGGATTTTGTTATTTTCACTGTGGTTATGTTTATATTAATTTTTAAAGTTTTGATAGTTTTTATTTGCGATGACGTCATCACTGGCATACAAACTGTAGACCTTTGCCTCAAATGGCAATTGAAAAACATAAAATACTGTCAAATTCAATGTCTGTCATCAGTGTCAATCAATCATGACAGTTCCTTAGACCTCAGGCAAACAAACAAAATAAACACCACGTTACCACTTACCATTGATTTAAAAAAAAACGTTACCAGCGTTAGCGCAAGTTCGATCGTATGTCTGTTAACTCTGTTGTATTATTTACTAATACAAACAACGCCGCCAAAGTGACGCGCACGCTATCATAGTATTTGAAAACTTACGAATTGCTATGAGTGATACTTTTGTCAAAGCCGACTCACGAAATCTACCGAAGTTGATGCTGATGTAAGTTGTTGTAATAACAAAATGACAACAAAATTAATACAACCTGTGAAGACTGTGCAGCTTCTGCAGTTATGTTTAAGAACAAAGAAATGTTATTATCATAATAAAAACATACAGATATGTATTTATTGAAGAGGCAGTACATTGCAATACAGATGGAGCGTTAGTACAATACATTTTAGGAAGATACAAAGTGCCTGATACATGCCATCAAATGTGGAAAGAGATTAGAAAGCAAAGTTCTCTAAGCAATCCAAGATAAATTTAATATCAAAATAGAAAAATCCAGATTTATATATGGTATTTTGGGAGTATCACTTGACGGAGTTGGTGAGGATTTTGTGGTAGAGGTGAAGTGCCCAGCCACAGAAGAGGCCATCACATCATATTTTAAAAATAATGAAATAAATTAAAAATTTAAAACCCAAATTATGTGTCAAATGATGGCTTGCAAGAAAAATAAAGAATTGTTCATGTGGCAGATCCTTTATTTGAAACAACAAAGAACATTCATGTTGTTTGGATGGACTATAATGAGGTCTACATTAAAATTATATAGGTACTCCAAATATCCAATACACAAATAATATTACTACTGTTAAACGTAATAAAATACATTGATATTTAAATATCTTTTTATTATTTCCCATTATAAATATATCAGCTCACAAACTATCATAACAATTTTATCCAAGTAGGGTACATGTTTATAGTATATAATATACCATACTCTCTTACATGTCTGATTACTCTTTCACTATGGACTCTAAGCTTGCAAGTCTGAAGTACTTCAGAAGTAGTTGGCTTTGTGCCTGTATATACACTTGGTGGTCTCAAATATTTAATACTGTGTGAACTTAACAAAAGATTCTATTTCTTTGAACCCTCTGTCAGCTAAACTAACAGTATTTAATTAAAACACTTATTAAATAACTTTTTTGAACAATGGCTTTATCGGTTTTTTTTCCTACATAGCCTATTGAAATAAGCCTTACAAAATCAGTGCAACCTATTAAGTACTTCGCAGCATTACAATTTTTGGACTGCAACCATAGCAATAAATATTGTTTCGGTAATCCCAAATACTTCTTGCATTTGTTTAGCTCCATATCTAACAATGTTTCTAGTTTTACTCGTATTGCACACTGTAGATTCCTCATTTCTGAGGTACAACCAAATGTGGCTGCTCAAGATGTATCTTGAGAGTTGAGAGGATAGCATCTCAACGGTAGGGACACTTGTAGGAGGTTTCCTAATTTTAAGTTTGTGCTCTTATCTACCATCTTAATTTTGCACTGAGTTGCAACATTTATCTGAAAAGTAAGTCAATAGGTTTAGTTATTTAGTGACAATAAATTGACCTTCTCTAAAATAACTCTGTATATTATTGTCAATAAGATGAAGTTACTTAGTTTTAGTTATAATGTAAATTTAAGTTGAAAGAGAAATTAAACTTTATAGATATACCTTTTTAGGAAGTGTAGAAGTACTAGGCATACAGATGTACTTCTACACATTCTACACTTTCTAAAAATCATCATTATTTTCTTTTTAAGACTTGCTAATGCTTGCAGATTGTAATAGCAATTTGTTTAATTCTTATAAATCTTCAGTTGTTTCTTCAGCAATATTGCGAAGTAATGCTGAACGTTTCAGTTTGGGTTCCTCATTCATTAACTTGCACTAGTAATAGTTCGTCAAATCCTCTCTAGGCTGTAATATAATACAATAAGGACCAAATGTTAGTAAATTACATCTTATTAAAAAAAATATATGATGAACTATTCGAAAAGTGAACGTAACAATAATGAAAGAATATTACCTTCAAATATGGTCTTCGCAACAATATATTGTGTATACTTTACAATACTCCGCGTTTACTTCACGATACCACTTTTCTCGCAAAGCTTCTCGAGTACGAACAAAAAGTTCGTTTGGGGCGTTTTAAGTATCGTTCTTACAGTTAGGTTTAGGTTCTTACAAAGCAATTTCTATAATCCATGATATGTGTGTAATGTTTTGAAAAGATAAAGAACAAATACAAATCAAATATCTGTTGAAGGTTGAGGTTAGGTTTATTGTTATTGTTTACGAAAATTAAGGATGCGGATCTAAGATCGATAAATCAAAGAATTGATTTTCGAGTACATAAAATCGATTTTACATCGTCATTTAGTATTAAATAAATCCTGCGAATCAATGTTTTACCATAGTAAATTGAGTACCTATCGTTTTTTCTGTATCTATAATAATCTAATGGACCATTATATAATTTACACATTAACTGGATAAGACATACATTTTTCAGGTTTCGATTTAAATCGATTTAAAAACAATGTTTGTTCAGAAGGAATCGCATCCCTATTGCAAATGACAAAATTTGACAACTGTTTTTTTTTTTTAGTGTCTGTTAGGCCAAGGTATCACTATTATACTGCCAATGAAGACGTCATGCAAAGGTTAAATGAAGGTCATTCATATTTTATCTAAAATATCAATGATTTATGATTATTTTCCATTTTTAAGTCATAAGTAGTGATCAGTAAGGCTATTCCTCCAAATGGTTTTTATTTCACAACTTTAAAAAAAATATGAACAATCCCCATTGACTCGTTCTAGCTTGTCCTCACCGACTCTTGTACAATTGAGTTTTTGGACAAAATCAGAGATAGATCTTTTGGGACTAGCTGAGCGGCAACATGTTTCATACTCAATTGATTATTTAAAAAAGTACAAACTGACTTGTGAGACACAGAAAACGGCTATTTCTCTCAAACTTTAATCAGGATTTTCAGTCACTATTTCCTTCACTTTTGCGATTTGTTAATGGCCTACAAGAGTGAGACAAATCTGCCATGACATTTCGACCGCTTTTAAACGCTTTGTACAACTCATAAGCACGTGTTTTTGATAAATTCGATACACCGTAAGCCTTCCGTAACATTTTCAAGGACTCCAAACTCGGGTTTCTATTGGCGATGCAAAATTTAAGACACACTCTTTGTTTGATATTTTTTTCATTATGAAATTCGCAATAAACAACATATGAGCTAACCAGCACTGTATTTAATATAAATAACAGATGCAACTCAAGCTCTGCGCCAAAATGTGTCACACACAACACTTGTGCCTATCTGACAACGACAAAACTTTTTCAAGCTTCACGTATCGAAAACTATTAAACTGATAATATAAAACCTTGGATTTGAACTGCTAAAACAGAAATAAGTACGAAAATTTTGCAGTTTTTCGCATTTTACACAGGTAGCACAGCTTTCTTTTTTTGCTTGCAAAACGTAGTTCCTCATTCTCCTAAGATCTTCCAAATACCATACCAAAAGTCTAGCTTTACATTATGTTTTGCGTTTTTAGGGTTTTTATGTGTAAAGTTTACTGATACCTTCTGTTATATATGTGGTGAATCCACAGTAAAAAGACTAGTATGTGGTAAAAAGTCGACATAGTGGGGTTGTAAAGAAAATTTATTCTGCGTGTTTAAAAATTGAAGATCATGTTAAAATTTGGTATCTTTAAAAGGTGTGCAGAATATTCGAGGATGATCTCGGTTGTAGTTTATGGGTAAAAAAAATTTTATCTCGTTGGGTTCACGCCATATAAATGTTTATCATTTTATATGGCGTGAACATAACAATCACATAACACAACCGACTGCTACTTCTCTTTGGTAGATCTGAAAATATTTATTACTAATTTACCAAATTGACTCAGCTATTCGTCCAGCGTCGTATGCTTCTGAAATACAACTTCCATAGCCACTATAGAATTTAAATGACATACTCACAGAGCCATACAACTTCCTTGAGAACTCGGTGGATGACGTCACGATTGGCATAAAATCAAATCATATGGAGATTAAATTCGACTTTGGTGGACATATCGGTGCCGAAGTTGGTAACGGTTTAGGGGTGGTACTGCTAAGGTCGCGAGTTCAAAATTTTAACTAAACCTAAATATAACTATTTCACATTAATTCATTAAAAAAATATACGTTGTCATTGTTGTCAACGAAAAGTTGTAAAAGTAAACTTAGAATGTACCGGCTATATAATATTTAAAGATTTCTCTCGATTAATCCAGGATATCATCAAAGCCCAACATAGTAGCGTATACTTTTAAGTTGGTCTCATTGGAGACCAACTTAAAAGTATACGCTACCGAACAAAAAAGGAATTTCCCAATTTGGTGCACAGACGTGCTCGAGTAATCGTGTTACTAAAAAAAATACAAATATTGTGACAAATTGAGAAACACCTCCCTTTTTTAAAATCAGTTGGTAAACTCATTTAGTTCAATGTAAAAAATAAGATATGCTGCTGTAAAAGCTTGAAAGAAGAGATTTTAATTGCAAGAGGAAATAGGTATTATATGATCCCATGATGTTTAACATATAATTTATTGCTTTTAACTTTCGATGGGGTGACACCACCAACTGCCGCACCGGGTGCCACCCAAGGTAGCTACGCCACTGTGTATGGTAGGATTGGAAAGAATCGTCCACTATGAGCTTTTGCCGCTGATTATAACTATTTATTCTGACCTCTACTGTCAGCAACTGATGAGGTTAAAAGAACCCATAGAGAAAAACCGGCCGGAGCTGGTGAACAGGAAGGGCGTGGTGTTCCATCATGACAACGCCAGACCGCACTTATCTATAACCACTCAGCAAAAATTGAAAGAGCTTGGCTGAGATGTGTTGATGAACCCCCGTATTGCCCTGATCTTGCTTCATTAGATTTCTACCTGTTTCGGTCACTTAAGAAGTCTTTAGGAAGCATAAAGTTAACCTAAAAAGAACACTGTGAAAACTACCTGTTAAATTATTTTGATCGAAAATCTCAAAAAAAATTACGGCAATGGAATCATGGCACACTACCCACAAGATGGCAACAAGTCATTGATCAAAACGGCACATACATATAATAAATAAATAAAATATTATACTAAC
Source organism: Herminia tarsipennalis (assembly GCA_945859575.2). Lineage (NCBI taxonomy): Eukaryota > Metazoa > Arthropoda > Insecta > Lepidoptera > Erebidae > Herminia > Herminia tarsipennalis. The sequence continues at coordinate 19,447,999 of OX243840.2, forward strand.
TTTTTTTCTTTGTATGAAAAATTCGAAAATACTTTTGCCCGACCTTATATATCAATAAAAAAAAAAACCGAGCAAGTGCAGGTCGGCTCACGCTCAATCTAGGGTTCCGTAGTCACCTCCCCCCCCTCCATCCAAATAATGCGGCTAGTAAAGGGGGCTTCTGTTGTTTTTGTTTCATACTTACAACGTTATATCTACTTAATAATATGTTTCACTGAAATTTGTACAAAAATTTGTTAATTTAACATTTTTGAAAGATAGAAAAATTTGAATTTCAGACCCAGGAATTGAACCCTAGACTTCCGTAGCCAAACCGGGGCCAGAAGCGAACCACCTATCTGGACTATGTTACTGGACCTCAAATTTGGCTACGAAAGTCTCGGGTTCAATTCCTGGGTCTGGACTTCAAATTTTACTATCTTTCAAAAATGCAATTAATGATTTGTAAAAATTTGTTACTTCTCATTTGATGAGCTGTTACTCGTAAACATGTAAAGCCTTCTTAGCTGTGATAGTTTTCCTTTTAATTTCACTATATATACTACTACCGTGATTTTTTTCACATACCCAACATCAACCATTTAGCTGGCAGGAGGGGGGGGACTTGACACTAACGATTTTTTTTATTTCTTAATATTTTACAAACGGATCCCTAAATCTAAAAATCTTCCCCACCACCCACGATACCCCACGCGATGGCAGGTGAGAAAAAAAATCGCACTCCCACTTTACATATAAGGGAGGTACCCTAAAAATTTTTTGTTTTCTAGATTTTGTTCTTTCACTTTGTCGGCGTAAGTAATATGTGTATCCATGCAGAATTACAGCCTCCTAGCACTAACAGTCTCTGAGCGAAAGTGCGGACGGACGGCCATGACGAAACTATAAGGGTTCCATTCTGCAATTTTGGTTATGGAACCCTAAAAAGGGGGTATAAGAATGCACCACCAAGGCACAGGCATCTGAATGTCCCTAGGTATTATAGTGTCTAATCCAGAGACACTTATGGACATACGCCATGAGACAGCACTTAATTAGAAAATTGTTTGTTGTATTGATATAGACGGCAACCCATTTTAATTCATCTCTATAAAAAAAAAAAAAAAAAAAAAAAAAAATACCCCTATGAAATCTTGAATAGATAAGAGTATCTCTGAAATCTACGTGGGACATATTGATTAATATAATATATTTAAATCTAACCAATCCCTTACTAAATTACAGGTACATCTGTGGTGGTACTTCAGAAGTAAAGTGGTACATCAGAGAGCTCTGGAAGATACCAGCGCCACTTTATACTCCGACTTTGAAATCATAATAGCTAAGCTGACGAACCTATTGCATACCATACAAGACAAACCGAGGTTGCAGATATTACTGTGCATCGAAATAGCTCAGGCATATCTGATCTATGGGAGGGTGCAAAGGGTTGAAGAGTACTTGACGAGAGCCAGGGATCTTGCTGGATTGAAGTTGGAGTTAATAGGTATTTATTTATTATAAGCTGTTTTTTGCCTTTGAAATTCTCGGCTGATGTAATTGTTATTTTCTGGTGATCAATTTTTTTTCTGCATCCGTTTTTATTTCTACAGCATGGCAGGGTAAAGCAAATCACTATACGTAATTATTATATTTTAAGGGACTTTAAAATTGATTAATATTTTTAACATGTCATAAAACAAAAACAGATCTCTATACAAATGGATCTTATGTCTTGAAAATAATCCTCAAATCCTCAATATCACTATCAAAATCGTGGCTAATTAATGTTACAGGTATTCTTGGTAAAAGAACAAAATTCCAGCAGAATTCGTTGCCGCAGCTAGCATTAACTAGTGAACTGGACTCTGCTGTAGAAAGACCATCGGCTGAGGAGAGTCATGGCAACTCTGAGCTGCCCCCAGACATAGAGTTACAGGATGACGTCAGACTAAACAGGATAGAGTATGCCGAGAAAATCAGCCAGGCAGAATTGCCAAGTTTAGAACAGGTCCTGTGTTTGTTGACTGTGTAAGTGGTTTTTTTAAAGACTATTAGAAATGTCTATTTCTCGTTACTAGCAATCTTATTAACCTCTCCAGATAAACCAAACTGTTTGAGGAAGTTGCAAGTTCAATCCGGTCAACTTACGTTGGGACAACTGTACTTTAGGGCGACATGGTTGCAGCGCTGCACACCTATGAACCAAATTTTATCAATATTCATTGTGTAGACTTTGAGTAAAATATTATAGAATTTTATTAGCTACGGGTCTTAATCGCGTAAATATTTTATTTTAAGGCTAAATACCTTTGTTTATTGCCCGACGTTTCGACCGTATTGCAACGGCCGTGGTCACGGGTAGACTGATTCAGCTCTGCGTCGCCTCCGAGAAGCGCGGGTTTCGGAAACTACCCTCGCTTGATTTTTATCACTCACTATTACGGAACCCTAAAGATTTATGCACATTATGTTACTGCAATTATTTTGTGTAGTAGTCCCTAAATATTGTTTTCTTTCAGACAATACACAATGAAATCCCAACCAAAAGACGCAATTTTAAACGAAGAGATCCAACCTTACATAGAAACAGTGCTGACGCAGAAGAAGGGAGCCTGGTCCACTAGAGTGGCCGCTCTACTCATCCGATGTAAGGTAGAAGCGACGCACAAGAGAACTGTTGAGAGGGCCATGCTGCAATGTGAGACTATCGTCAATGATAAGACAGGGGCTAGCTCTACTACAAGGTAATTAGGTAATGTTTTGTGATATGCACGGGAAATTAGACCTTATGTTAGAGGCATTGTAATCATTATTGTATTCAGGGTGATGGTGTGATAGTCTCAAAGTCCTATAACTGCCATTTACCTCCTTACTTAATAAAAATAGTTTATTTAACGAGGTTTAGTTGGCAAAGGGATAGATGCAAGCAGGAGGAAAAACAGTCACAAACATTTTTATAACAATAATAATAGCCTTTATTAACAATTATTTTACATTATAGTATTCTTTTAGATTTTATATTTTTATAGGCATTTCTTGCCAACTACTTTATTAATACAATAATTGCATTTTTGAAAGATAGAAAAATTTGAAGGCCAGACCCAGAAATCGAACCCGAGACTTGTGTATGTCAAACTCGCATGTAGTAAAGGATAGAAAAATTGGAGGTCTGGTAACATAGTCCAGATAGGTGATTCGATTCCGGCCCCGGTCGATCTTTCAAAAATGCAATTATTGATATAACGCGCCTTTAAAAATCAGACAGAAAAAAACAAATTCTTAAAAAAAGTATTGTGTATGATGGTAATGCCACCATTATTTTTAGATTATCATACTTATGGGGGACCGGTCTGCAACCTGCATGGATGTGGCGACAACAGCTAGCCGACCTGTATCTCAGTCTAGGGCTGGTGAAAGCTGCTCTTGAAGAGTATCAGAAACTACAGCTATGGGAGGATGTCATTGTCTGTTATACAACCTTACAGTTAAGACATAAGGTAGGATTTTGTCTTTACATTTATTATCTAACATTTTTGAAGTGAAAACTTCTTTAGCGGCGTTGTGCACTGTTTGGGATGGGTAAAAAATGTTAAACTCGCATCAGGGCACGTGACCTGATCGAAAATTCGTAAGACGGAGGGAGAGCAATGAAAAACTGCTACAATATCATTAGAATATGAAGGTAAATTTCGCCACCATCTACAATATTATTATAGTTCAGGTGGGAAATCGGGCGGTCCAGAAACCAGAAGACCCCAGTTCATTTTTATCCCTTTTTTATTTCAATTTTTGATATATTATTTCATATTGATTATTATTATGTCAGTAAGATCGAAAAATATTATTCAAATTTCATCAGTATGTAATATAATGTTCAAAGTTTCACTTCTGCCGGCACTGGAGTGCAACCCGTTGCTTTTTTTTTTCTAAAAGGATCACTGACAGATTCTGAGTAAGGGTCTCAAGCATTTCAAACCATTAGAATCCAATGTAATGTATGTGTGCTTTTCCTTGATAAACTTACCCTCAGTAAAGTTAACCTGCCCCTCCACTATAACAATTCTCAAAACAAAAGCCTGAAATTTCTGGTACTAAATTATGAGAATAGTTAATATATACACTTGCAAAGCTTATATTATCTATTGTTTTAGGCTGCAGAAGTGATACAGCAACAAATAGATATAAATCCAACTGTTAAATTGTACTGCCTTTTGGGTGATGCTACTGGTGAGTACTGTACTTTATAATATCTATCTGAGTATTAAGTAATAACTACTGACATATAGTTTAAACAAGCACATTGCATTTTCATTATGCCAATGACATTAAGATTTATCGACTCTAAAAGATAGCTCCTTTTACATAACTCTGTTAATTATTTTATTTTTATATGTGCTATAATTACTAATTCGTTTACGTTTACCAATACTCAAGCATTATATATTTCTACCAGATCAGGGCAAATACATACCTGCTAAATTGCTACATGGTGTAGCCAGACACAAAGCATAATTTTCTACTACATTTTTCAGACGAAGTCAAATGGTATGAAAAGGCGTGGGAGTTCTCTAATCATAAAAGCAGTAGAGCTCAAAGACACTGGGGTAATTTTTTATTTGACCATAAGAAATATGAAGAATGTATCCCACACTACGAGTCGTCAGTAGAAATTAATTCTATACAGCAAAATGTTTGGCTGAGACTGGGGTAAGTAAAAGTTACGTTACGTGCCTGCTATGTACATAAATTGGCCTCATAAGTCACATTCAAGCTCATCGGCCAGCTCTCGATGGCCCCATGGTAGCTGACCAAGAAATTATGGAATTAATTTCCATTCGAGACAAAGTTTTATCAGATCCGTACACCGTTAATTATGAATCTGGGTGTATTTTGTGTCGGTTAACTCTATTTTTGCTCGCGGCAAAGTGCTTGTACGGAAACACTCGTGTAGTTTTTTAAATATGTCAGCTTCAAAGTTAATGAAAAAAATCAAGGAGGCTCGATTTAGAAGTCCAGAACTCATAGACGTACCCGGTGGGGCGGGACCTCTTCTCTGAAATGATTTAACGCCCCTTTTATACTTGGTCTTAACCTGAAAAATACATATACCTACTATCATCATCATCATCAGCCTATCGCAGTCCACTGCACACATAGGCCTCTCCAATTGCACCTACTATACTGACTGAATATAATCAAAGAAAAAAACTGTTTTTAGTTACGCAGCCCTAATTACTGAGAAATGGGAGCTATCAGCAAAGGCGTACCGCCGCTTCACTTACTTACAGCCAAACACATTTGAGGCGTGGAACAATCTCGCCAAAGTGTATGTGCAGCAAGGTGATAGCAACAGAGCTTATAGAGCACTTATGGAGGCGCTTAGATTCAATTATGATAATTGGAAGGTAATTATGATAATTATGACGTTCTTTTAACCGGTTTTAGTCATGGTGATCAATTCTGTCACCTTAAAAGGATATTATGCACTTATGTGTGTGCGGACATAAGTTTGCATCACTACCTATTCCGCCACGATTGACAGCCTACGGCTTAATGTGCTCTCTTAGGCATGGAGAACTATAGCATTACATTTTAATAATGTCTATTATAATAATGGAAAATGTGAAAAAATTGTATTTAGTGTTCATGTTAGTGCCTAAATTACAACCAAGACGTTTTATTGATTTCACGTTCTCAAATATATAGAATTGTGATTTAATTTAGATATAATTTGTATGCAATGAAAGTGAAAACTTCTAAATATTATGTTTAAAATGTAAATATGATTCACTCTTTAATGAATGGACTCCTTTACTCCCAGCCCAAACCCTTGAACTTCGAAGCTGAAATTGTTATTAATATTTATAGTATAATCGAGATTATAATTTCAGTTATGGGAAAACGTGATAATGGTAAGTATGAAAACGGGTCACTTTGAAGACGTGATTCGTGGATGTCACCGCATTTTAGACTTGCAGCAGAAATTCGAAGATATTGAAGTGTTGACGTTACTGGTGCGTGCTATTGTAGAGGACACGAAAGACGCTGACGGGAATGGAGCAAGAAGGTATGATTAGTGTTGCCGTTGTACTCTTACTTAATTAATACTATTTAGATGCGTTTTCATGATTTAATCCACATTTTATGATTAAAGCCGTTGAACCATTGTCCAAAGATATTATACAGGTAAATTAGCTTGAAGAAATTTTTGCGTTTGTAGTAGTGTATGGTCAGCAAATAAAAAAAACAACATTTTATTTTTAGTTTTTATTGTTTTAAAGGTAATATACGTTTGTGGCTGGAGCACACCAAATGCGTGCACGTCTACGCATACGCACTACGTACTAATACGGTCGTGAAAATGTGTATCCACCGCATTGTAATCTATGGAACTGTATGAGGCAGACAAGCCAGTTCCAAACATTACAAGCATTGAATGCCGGTTTTCACTTCAGTGAAGACGTGTATGAATTAGGTGTTCTCCGGCCATAAATGTTTTATTCTAATAATTCATCAACCCCAGGCATATCACAATCATCCCCATCCTCGCTTTCATCAGATGAATTATTTAAATTAATTATGATTCGTTCTGATATTGTGTCTAAAGCTGCGTCTCTACCCTGATATTTGCTTTCCTCCTCAATAGCATGCAAACAAACTTTTCTCCATTCCTCTACAGTTATGGCGTTCATTTTTTCTTCAGCTAATGACATTATAACCTTCATATTCATTGCGACATTCTTTTTTGCGACATATGTTTTCACTATCCCCCATATATTTTCTATAGGATTAAACTCCGGATGGTATGGTGGTAAACGCAGCACAGTATGACCGTGCTGTCGTAATATTTCGTCTATCTTGTACTCTATAAATCTCGCCTTGTTTTGCAGAATCAGTTCATATAATTGAGGCTTAAGCAACGTGGATGAATGCTCAATGTTTCGAAATGTCAGCCAGTCTATCATTTGCTGTTTTCTAGAATTACTATTCGGTGCAGGATTTTGTATTGAGTTATGATATGGTGCGTTGTCAACAACAACAACACTATTTGGTTGTAAGTTGGGTATTAATTGAGTTTGAATCCACCTTGAATAGTTGTCATAGTTCATATTGTTGTGGTAATCTCCACTTTTTTGGTCGGCTTTAAACATAAGCAATGCATTTGGTATAAAGCCATCGATACCACCGGCATGAACAATGATTAAGCGGTTGCCTTTCGATATATGTTGCTTCAAACCTGAAGTGCTTCCATCTGACCAAGATTTCGAGAGGGTATGTGATGTATGTATATATGTTTCGTCGGTGTAAACAATTGGTCGGCGTTGTTCACGATATTCAGCAATTTTCATCAAATAATTAATTCGCAAGTATCTAATTTCGTGTTTTTCCATAAGAAGTTTCAGGTTATCTTCTGTTTGCTTCCAATTAAAACCTAATGACATGACGTGTTTTCGTAACGTGCTGACACAACCTTTATAATCGATATCTTCTTTCAATTTTGAGTGCAAAGTTTTTAAAGTGGGAACTTCTTTATTTGTGATGTGGAAGTCATGAATTGTTCTTCTGATAACTTGCTGATCAAAGTTATCGATTACTATTGTAGGTTTACGATTCGGTTTCTTTTTAGGAGATTTAAATGTTACTTCCTGATCTGAAGGACGACATTTGCTTTCTGATACTACCTTTCTGACGGATGCTATTGAAATTCCTGTTGATTTAGCAACTAATTGAGTGGGGGTCATAATACTGCTCGGGTTGTTATTACACTCATTTTCGAAATATTTGTACAAACAGTACAAAACTTCCTTAGTTTGAGAAGTCAAAGGCTTGCCTCGACCATGTTTTAACACTGGAGCCATTTTGAATTATCAATATAAAGTTACAACACTTACACACTTGAAATTAAACACTTCAACAAATATTTTAACAATAATAACAAACAATAACAACAATCAACAAATACAAAATTTCACAATGAAACTACTACGTATCTAATAATTATATTTTTTTAATGAAATGCGTGCTTTATGTTCTAACGGTATCAAGCGACTGACGTCAGACTGCACGTGGCACCTGCGGACAGAGTAAACTGGTTTATTCTGGTTTTGTGCGTGTTTCCACTTTCCACTATCAAGTGACGATTTATTTATTTGTTTTGTTTCGTAATTATTATGGTCAAAACTTTTTACCTATAGCTAAACTACTATCATCTAAAGAACGACACGATATTTTATTGTTTCACGGTAGTCGCCTTGTCGTTTGCTCAAGGACGTGAAATTGAATGACATATTTTTTTTAATAAAGTCAAAACCTTTTTCTTTAAAATAAAAACTTGTTTTTATTGAAAACAAAAATCAGAGTGTTGCTAGGGATAAGTATTAAATTAAATAGTAATGTTAGGATATTGAAACATTTTTGTAAGGGCCAGAACGATATAGTGGAAACGCGCTCTAATATCTAAGTAACATACACACCACTACATATGCAAAAATTTCTCGAGACTAATTTCACTGTACATAAGTATATGAATACTGTTGTTGACTAAATTATTTGTTTTCCTTAAAATTATATTGGAATACCGCGCAGTGGCCGAGGGTCGTTAGAACACCATTATTTTCGGCTTCTCTTTGGGTTTAAATATATTTGTTCTCAAAAAAGACAATGACTCAATTATATGAGAACATTACAAACTAAATTAAATTAGTAGTCATTCATTCTTATAATGTTTTTATATTCATTTGTAATTGACTCATTCAATGCACTCAAATCTTTTGGCCTCTTTTTGGCCACGGCAAAGGGAAGCCGAACGATGTGCAGCAAACAAGGTCCTTATACACTATTCTTGAAAGAAACCAGGCTATCTATTCATAAAAAGTTATATATAATGGTCGATTTCAATAAATTATCTACTGTTAACTGTTTGTTATAACTAACTCTAATTTCGAAACTGACATTTGTGCCCTCGATAGATAAAAAACCCGACAGATTTTCCATCTGTAGGCGGTAATCGAAACGCAGAAATGCCAGTTTCGCTACCAGAGTAACTTACCACTATTTTAACAGACAGTTAACGGTAGATAAGTTACTGAGACTGGCCGTAAATCCCTACTTGTTGCAATGCTTAGAACAAATATTTTACTTTTTCAGATTACAGAAAAGAGTCCTTGAATTATTTGGAAGAATAACGTCTGTACATCAGAATAGACCTGAAATCTGGCAACTGTACTCTGATATAAGCCCTACACTCTTGCTCAGAGCTCAACGTTTACAAAAAGCTTATAGAGGTTATACTCAGGTAACAAAAATATATTACTTAAATATTCCCCAGTCTCTGTTCACATTTGTTTTGGGAATCAGAATAAAATGTAGCCAAAGTCCTACACACTACACTATACCATTATCAATCACATGGTTTCAGCTTTTTCAGAGTTCATAACTTTCAAATATTTCCTTTTCCACCTTCACACTGTGTACATACCAAATGTTATCGAAATAAGACCAGCGGCTTATCCGCCAAAGCGTAAAAAACGAACTCGTTTTACTTCGTCGTATTTATCAAATTAGTCAACATACACAAATGTTGTTTACAGAGTGGCAGCTGGCCTAACAACCCAGACACATGTAAACAGGTGATAGATCTAGCTCAAGGCATTCTGGAACTGAGTTTAAAAGCTAGACAAGATGCAGAAGAAAAGGATGTGTTACAAGCCAACCAACAGTTGTCTTCTGGCAGGTTAACTTCTCAAGCCGTTATCAGGGCAGCTGAAAAACAAGATTGGCCTGAAACTAAAAGACTTCTTGAAGATTTAAAAAGTTTATTTTCTAATGTTACTGAATATATGAAATCAATTATGTAAATAGTTGTTTAATTTCTGGTGGTACGGTGTTTAGCATAACAATTTAAAAAAATATTTACAGAAGAAAAAAGTATAACATAATAACTAAGAATATTAAGGTAGCGCAAGACGCGGAAGGGAGATAGGATACATACTTTACCCCAACGGACGACATAGGCTAAAAAAAATGTTAATGCTAACTTATCGGCTTATAAACAACAAGTTTTGTCGATGTCGAATCACGGAACAGAAAAAACAAGTGGAAGTGCGAGATGGGCGTGGCACGCGTGCCACAATTAAGCGTTCCTGCGCTACTTGGTCCCAGTCGTGTTCTAACATCGCGTCGAGTTGGTAGTTTTGCGACAAATTTGTTTTTATCTAACTATGCCGTATTGCTCCATTTTGGAGTGCAAAAATAATAGCAGGAGAAAAAATCTTAAAAATGGATGTGTTTCGTACCATCGATAAGTACGATTTTATTTGTTTTCTAATAAAATTTTAGTTAATTTCATTTTACTAATAATTTAAAAGAACGCTTAGTTAAAATCAACCTTATGCCATTACATTAAAGTTTAATTAGGATTGATTGTATTCACTATTTCGTTCTCGAAAGATCTTCGCTACTCAATTAGTGATGTAGTCGGGTCGGATGTTGGTTTTATCGATGGGTATCGATATAATAAAATAATTTAATATTTATTATTTAACATAACAGTACAATTACATAATAAGGTTGCTTATCATTCATACACGAAATTTATTTTATAACGTGTATTGAATGGCATAGGTGCTTTATATAAAAAATGTAATCAAACTTTAACAACGTAATTAATATAATTTTAATAATGTTTGAGACATTGCATTGACCAACCGGTCATTTCAATGTGTAAGATCATTCAAAAACCGCCATGCCGCGCCGGTTCTCGCCTCAAGGGCAGCACAACAAACATTTCAACGCCACTCTAGTGGCACTGGCCAATTCACCGTTTTCGATCATTTTAAATTAATTTTATTTATAAAGAAGTGTATTTAGGTTTTCCCCTTGTGTGGCATCTTTACCACCTCTTAAAATATATACTACTTAAAAAAAAACAAATGTGTTTTATTACAAGGGTAATAAATAAAAAGTCAAAATAACGCATTTTTAATTTTAACCCAAGTATGTAAGATGATTTTCACAATTAATTTAGTATTGCGCATTTAATTTATTATAGTGATTTTTTTCATGGAAGTTCTGAAAACATGCAGCAGGTAAGTATTTATTTATTTGAGATATTAATTTATGTAAAACACATTTATTTAAAGCAAGTGGTAAGGCCCTGTTGGGAATCCACATATGAGTATTTGTACCAACTAAAGCAAATTCCATCAGACACCACTGGTTATTCGCACTAGCACGAACAAGCTAAAAAATACTCTTTCATTTAGGAAAAGAGTATTTCTAGTAGTATTAATATACTTATTCGGACCACCGGTGCCAGACGGTTACCGGCTTTGGGTCCGACTGGTCAGTGACTGGTGTAATTATATAATTTATTTTTAAATAATACTACGCAATTCTTCTTACAGTTTTACTAAACTCTCAACAAATCTTATTTTTACGAATTAAACAAGCAATCGGGTATCTATCGAAATCGATAAATGTAATTCAAAATTCAATGTGTTCTGCACTGGTCGAGTAGCAATATATATAGACCTATGACACGATAGTCAACCTTATGAATAAAGTAATTAAATTCATAATTGCTTCGACTAAGAATAATGCCAGCTCTGGCCGAGTTTGCGGATTTAATTTGTCAATCGAATCTAGTTTGACTTATGATTACAAAACGTTGTAAATACTTTCTGCGATAAAACAACATAGATCCTTTAAATAGAGAATGAAGGTTTATTTACAGATGTAGGATTCGTGAGTTATGCTAGTTATGAGTAAAATTATAACGATAAATTAAATGAATTGTTTATTTGTAGTTCATTATATGAATATCGGTTTATATGTATGAGTTTGGCGACAACGGTTCCTATAGTAAGTTTGTTGCATAGCACTTCCACCTGTTTTTTTTGTTCCGTGATGATAATAGATAAAATATCATAGTATGAAAATATTACTATTAACGTTCAAAATTAAATTCTACTTTTCTGTAGATATTTTTTGCATGATACAACACTCGCTGCAGATACTTGAACTGTCACCGATGACCTTTTAACGTTTTGTTTATAGATAAAAACGTAAATTTAAAAACCAAAACCAAGTATTAAAATATTTTGGTATAGATTTATGGGTTCTAATTATATGCTAAATGAATATGAACCCCTAAATACATAATAAATTTACTGTTTACATTTTTTATACGTTATCGTAAAAGATTATGATAGTAAACTAAACGTCACATTAATTTGACATATTTGTGCGAATACGAAGGGGAGTCACAGTTTCTTGCAGTTTCTCCAAAGCATTATAATTAATTTTGTTTACTATGTTCAATGATAATGTCGCAATAAAAACATTTTAGCCATGGCTACGGCCAACGACGACGAAATATTGGAGGGTTTTCTCTGTCCAATATGCAAAGCGGACTTGAAATCAGCGTCGCAACTTACGAGTCATTTTGAGAGTTTGCACCAAGAAGAGCAGGATGTACTGCGATCCCTGAAAGAAATATTCGGTAAAGCGAAGAAGATAATACTTAATAATGATGATAATGACTTGAAGGAAACGTTTGATCGCGCGTTAAAGTTTAGTTATAAAGAGCATTACTATTTGGATGAGGAACAGACAGTGGGTGTGTGTAGGAGTTCCACGGACTACCTGAAGCGTGTAAGAGGTGCTCGCTTGGAAAGATATGCGACAGAAACCAATAAACTGCTAATTAGGCTGGATAAACTTGTATGTAATATGCCAACTGAACCTAATCAGAGAAAACTTCATGAACAGGAAGTAAGTATAGCTAATTATATAATAATAGTTTCTTCCTGCGAATTTGCTTGCGTGGTATTATAAAAAGTGACCTATGCCCTTATTGTTGGCTGAGATGTTATCCTTGAATCTTGTACAACTGCTTTGGTGGCATAGTGGGAGTGTATTAATTGTAGGTTCAATTTCGCTTGGTACACTATTGTTGTTAGATCTCTGTAGTAATCTTCCAAACATGAAATGAAATTAAACAAAGTTATTATTTCATCAACTGCATGTTGCAGTTTTATCCTGCAATATTGTAAGAAAAACTCACCTAAGAAAATATGATTCAAACAATAACAATTCTAACACGATTTCTATGTAAATTCTGTTATTACCATAAATTACTTATTCCAAGATGGTACAAAGATATAATCTTCTTTGTAGTCACTCAATTGTAACCATGTTTTGAAATTGATAACAAACAGGTTAATACTATTAATAGTTATACTTATAGATTAAAATGATATCAAATAATCCTACATACTGATATGGATTATTTGATATCATGCTTAATAATTATAGTATGGATAATAAAATTAACAAAAAAAATGAAATTAACATTAATTGAATTATTGATGGAATAGACACATCAACTACCCTGCTCTGCTATAGTTGTTGACAATTTATGTATTTAATTAAATTGTCACCAGAGCATGAGAATCTTCTTGGTTTTTCCTTCAAGCGTGGCAAGAGCAAATAGGTTTGAATTTCGAGAAGCGAAGGTGCAAACAGTAGTACTGGCTCGTACATTCATAACAATAATATGCACATGATTTTATTAAAAAAATAATGCAAAATCGCTCAAATATTTTTTTTTAGTAATGTATTAGTTTTCAGATACTGATCAAGTGAAGACGAAATTATTGTTGTTAATTTTGTAACATCTAATATAGGAATATATCTGGTTTTACAAAATAATTGCAAGAATTTCAATCTGCAATCAAAGTACTTTGTTCCAAATAGAAAAATCAGTCATTTGTAGAATCTGTCATTTATAGAATCAGTCAATTTTAGACTCGGTGATTTATAGAATTGTATATTCCAAGGATTCATTAAGATCAGTCATTCCTAGACTAAATGCTATAAGCTACTGTGCTATACTTTTGATGTTGTGTACCCGTCTACGACCCTGTCTCCCTTTCTTTCTTTTACCTTGTCTTGAACCTGGTTATGTCTTTGGACCATTTATCTTTTTTGTTCCTTATCATGTGGCCTTTCCACCTCCATTTTAGTTTTTCCAAATGTATGTACCATAGATTAAAATCTTCTGTTTACAATGCATAGTGTGTATAATTCCAGGTGGTACCATGGCTAGACGGTTCATCTGTGAAGCTATGCCCGAACTGTGCAAAGGCATTCAACCTGACACGCCGTAAACACCACTGTCGACTGTGTGGTTCCTTACTGTGTCATGACTGCTCCATGTTCCTTGATATTAATGTAGCTAGTAAGTATGATGTAGTAAAAGCATGTAATTATGATGTGAATGAGGTGGGTTTCATATACCAATTTATTTGAGGTAGACGCACTATGTAATTTCCCTTCATACACTACTATTAAACATAATTTTTTTACTCGCTCCCTTTCTTGTCATGTTTTCTTTCACACAGTCCATTAATATTTTTTTTGCAAAAATAAGGTACAGAATTTCACTTTTCTGTTATTGGCACCACTTTCAAACTTCCTTTGATATACTTTTTATTATTAATAATAATAATAAAAGCTTATTTTATTCCATTACAAAGCAATAGTTAAATACATGGTTATGTTAGTTAGGTGTTTGTAGCTAATCTGTTCTTGCAATGGATCCCTTTTGGTTAAAAGCCTCCTCCATCTTCTTCCAGTTCTCTCAGACTCCACCAGTTCCTGCCTGCAACTTTATATTATGTTGTCTACCCACTGTTTTTTTTGGTCTTCCAACTTTTCTTTTTTCCAGTGGCCAGACCACTTTGTTGACTGTGAGGTCCACCTTTTGTCATTGTATCTTGTTACGTGGCCCGCCCATTGCCACTTCCACTTCAAGGCTTGTTTAAGGACATCTGTCAGCTTTGTCTTCTTTCTTATCTGTTCAATCAAAAAATCGTTGTTGTAATTTTTTTTTTTTTTTTTTTAAACGACTCCCGCAGTAGGGTACAAGCCCTGTGTCGCGGGGGACTTTACAAACATACAAGTCACAGACACAAATTACACCCAGACTCGCAACAACAATTTGTGGATAACACAGTGGTGTCCCGTGCGGGAATCGAACCCACGACCTCTTGCGTAGCAGTCAGATACACTCCCACCGCGCCACCAAGGCATTTTGTTTGTATAGACCCGTGTCTGGCAGCCGTATGTTATGAAAAATGCAGGTTTCTATTACAGTCTTTTTTAGGGGCATGCTGTAGTTTCCTTTCATTAATTTCTTTTTGGGCCCAAAAGCTTTTCCATGCGCAGGTAGACTCTTCTTTGCATTTCTTTTTCATTGCTATCTTGATTGAAGGATACTTTTTTATTAGGGTGTGTGTAAATAATAATGGTGGGTGCTATTTATCAGCTTTGTCATATAACATTTTCTAAGTATACCTAAAATGGAACCTAAATAATAATCCATTATATACAAAGGAGGGTAGTTGTGGTTTGTGACTAAACTTATATTGTCATAATTCCAGAGTAGAAAAAATAATTTTGAAAATCCAACAATTCAGTTTTAATTTTTGTTAAGTAATGCTCGAAAACTTGTTACATTGTTTTATCAAATAATAATCCCTATAATGTTATATAAACATTTTGCAATGTATTAATTGGTTTGTTAATAAAGTCTCCATTAACAGACATTATTACTTAGAGGTACGTGTTATCTCGTCAACAGGAACTATAGTAGACCCATCAGTTCCACAAACCTCCAGTCAGCCAGACCATGAAATAACAGAGAAGAATGGCCTCCGTCTATGCGAGCACTGCTACAATCTCATAGAGTTACGTAAACAAGTACAGGACACTAGGAATGCTAAAACTGTGCTGGTGACCGCTTATGAGCAGATGAGGAGTTTAATGGACCAGGCTAGACCTGCTGTGGCCATGTATGAGAAGGTTTGTTATTATATTGTATACTAGCTCTGCACCCCACTTCGTCCGCGTGAAGTTGCAGTGCTGCTCACTCCCTACAGATGTTAGCGGGATGATAAAAGTAAGCCTCAGTTACTCCTTTCATCATCAGCTGTCTGACATTGAAAGTCCAGTCAAAATCCGTCTAGGCGTTTCGGAGATTAGCCAAAATAAGCAGACAGACAGACAAAAAAATATAAACTGTGTTTTTGTTATTAGTACCTTAAATACTTTACAATATTAAAAAGGTGTCATGAAAATCTAATCATTAACATTCAAATAATACGGCAGCCCTGATACTGACTATATTTTTTTTTTTTTTTTTTACTCCAAATATGTGACGTTATTTAGCACAAGCTTCGCCTTCGCCCGAGAAAGGAAAAGCGAAGATCACACAATCATGAAATTTATGCGGTGCAATTTGTGATGTCCACATTTTATATAAACATATTCTTTTTTTTTATCAAGTAAGGGGGCTTCAGACACTCTAGGTGACTATGCCAGCCCCATAGGAGCCATCAAGTTAACCTGACATTAATTCTACATTCATACTATACTTCTTTCATGAAACACAACAAACACTCACAGCTCTCTGATGTTGGTCTGGATAATATAATATTAAGTGCACCAGTTCTCGAGAGGTACACCTGCCATTATTCGACTTCTCAGGATACGATACTTTACCACAGAAATACTACAGGATATTTTACCACAGAAATAGCATGGTATAAATATATTCACATGAAGTAATATTCCCAGATGTGTCAGAGTCTATTCGACGGTGAAACGACGTACAACCTGACGGACGTAAATGCTATGCGCGGCCGCATCGGCAAACTGGCGGAGGGCATCGACTTACTGAGCAAGCAGATAGCGACGTTCCCTGCCGAGCCGGGCACCAGGCAGGCGAGGCTACAGAACTCTATTAGACAAGCAGCTGCGCATTATATTAAGGTATTTAATATTGGCGGATTTAATTGTCATCTGATCAGTATATGATTCAGATTTAGATTTTCTTTCTTTGTTATTGTAAAACATCTGGGAGTTGATAAACACATAGGTCGGCATAAATCGTCACAGCCGGACGGCGACAACTGCTGTCGAATTGAATGATGTTTCGACCTGAATGAACTACGACCTAACAAAGCTGAACATGCTAGTAAGTAGTTGCTTCGGATTGGCTTTGTTGTTCGGCAAACACTGCCGAGCCGTCAGTGCTGACTGAACTGCTGAACCCACTAACAAATTGAAACCTCACAACTAATTAAATAGTAGTGCTGCCGTACTATCAGTGTGCTTAGTGCGAGTTTGTTTTACGTTAACGCGATCGCACCGTTTACCGCGTTTGGCTCTCTGATTGGTTAAGAGCTTGTAGCGGCCAATCGGAGCACCATACGTCATACACGTGTCGATCGCGACCGCGTTATAAAACAAACTCTCACTAAGCACTGTAACATAGGATGCCTTGTGGGGGAATCATTATTTCGGGGGGTGTTTTCGTAATTTTTGCGGGGGGGTTACAAAGACCGGTAAAATGTGTACCTCTTTGTAGCGAGGGGGTCTCTTTCGGGGGGCGGTTTTGTCGATTATAGTTTTCATCTAAAACGCCTTAATATCGGCAGTTTTGCGATACTATATAATAGTGATAGTTTTATCTATTCTATCGATATAGTCATCATAATGTAAACCAATATTATCGATACTATACTATAGTGTAATTACGTAGCGAGCTATCGATATGTTACTATCGATCGGCAACACAGTTGTGTTGGAGTTGAGTTTCAGACAACAGTTGGTTATTGCCATCAATTGCCCCCACCACTGTAATTTTTTTTCGAAAGTGCACTCATACTTATTTAATTCCTAATGAAGAATGTCATTAAAATGGACGATATTCATCTATTATATATAATATATAAAACGCACTATAACTTAACTTTTCAGGAGGATCTCCTTTCCCTCCGCAAACTTCCAACAGAGGCTCAAATCGAGGAGGTACGTCGTCAAAGATACGAGCGAGCAGAGAGACAGATACAAATGGAAAGAGAACGAATGGAGAGACAGAGAGGTCGGCTAGACGAGCTCGCTGGCCCAAGTGTGAGCAGGACGGAGCATTTCAAGGACGATGATTTTGACAACCCACTGTTGGAACAGATGAATATCATCAGGGAGTATATAAAAGAGGCGAGGAAAGAAATGAAGTTTGAGGAGGTATTGTAATATAAACTTTATTTTTATGGTAATTAGGTTTAATGTTTGTGGAGGTTTTAATGTTTTGAAAATCAGTCCATTGACCGAGACGACGATTTTTTTTCTCACCTACCCATGGTGTATCATTAGACAAGTATTTTAAAAACATTTAGGGTATCTAAAGACCATGTTTCAATTTAGTGATCCGTTTGTGAAATATTAAGCTTTAAATTGCAAATATTTGTTAGAGTCAAGTGTCTCCCCCTGCCAGCTAATTGGTTGATGTTGGGTATATGTAAGAAAAACACGGTAGTAGTACATATAATGAAATTAAAAGGACAACTATCACAGCTAAGTAAAACTTAAAGAGTAAAAGCAGACCAAGTGAGAAGTAACAAAATGTTCGTACGGATTCCATTGAAAAATACTTATATTTCGTTGTAAGTAGTATGAAACAAAAACAACCGAAAACCCACTTCTTAAGCCGCATTATTCGGATGGGGGACTACGGGAACCTAAATTGTGCGTGGCAGGACTTGCTCTTGCCCGGTGTTTTAATAATTTTTATTTGCTACTCAATAGAGCAATTTGGCAACTAAGTTTTTTAAACTACTAGCAATGTGGGTCGTACATTACCGTAGCCCAAAATGCTTCCTGCAACCACGATCGGAGAGTCGTACTTTGGCAACTTGGTTGACTGTATCAACCAAGTTGCCAAAGTATGACTTTCCGTGTGTCTAGATAGATTACCATGATCAAACTCAAAATATCTTTATTTCGTAAAATCAGATTAATCATTATTTGAAAACGTCAAATTAATACATACGAAAAAAATTATGAAATTATGATTGTTTGAAAAAAAACATGATGAGGTTAGGTGGCAGTTCCAAGTGTAAAGCTCATGAGAAGAAGCTGCCAAGAAACTCATGTGCCACTCTTTTAAAATCATCAAGTTTTTCTTTACAAAAATAAATTTTACAGAACGAACATGATGAACTATTTACATACTTATATGTTAGTACGGAACCCTCAGTGCTAGTCCCATTCTTACTTGTCAGATTTTATTCTATAGAATTACATACCTACTAACTCTTCACCCGAATCTACTCGAATGAAGAGTTAGGAACTTCGGATAAAAAGGGAAAAAAATGTGTTGTTTTGTCCTACGACGTCATGTTCCATAGAACAAATGGGAACAGCCCAACTTTATTAGCAAGTGTCCAATTTTGAACGAACATGATGAACTATTTACATACTTATATAATAATAATAATAATAATAATATCTTGGGACAACTCACACAACGCTATCTGATCCCAAACTAAGCAGAGCTTGTCCTATGGAAACCAGACAACTGATAAACATACTTATATATTTCTAAATACATACATATTATAGATAAATTACACCCAGACACAGAATAAACCATCGTGCTCATCACACAAAGTTTTATCCTGGGTGGGGATCGAACCCACGACCTCTTGCGTAGCAGTCGGATACACTCCCACCGCGCCACAGAGGCAGTCATATGTTAGTACGGAACCCTCAGTGCTAGTCCCATTCTTACTTGTCAGATTTTATTCTATAGAATTACATACTAACTCTTCACCCGAATCTACTCGGATGAAGAGTTAGGAACTTCGGATAAAAAGGGAAAAAAATGTGTTGTTTTGTCCTACGACGTCATGTTCCATAGAACAAATGGGAACAGCCCAACTTTATTAGCAAATGTCCAATTTTATCTTAATGTGCATTTCTTTTTTTAGGTGGCAATATTAGAGACTAATTTAAAAGAACTGAAGAAGGAATACCATCTGCAGAAGCTGTCCAGCAAGTCCTAGTCATTCCAAATACATTTATACATACGTAATATGCTCTTCTATTGTATTATAATTTATATCTACTTGCGTAAAACACACACACACACACACACACGTTAATTATATTTTATACTTATATCACATAAGAATAAAAAAAATATAAATAAATTTTACGTGTTTTATTTAATATTTATTAATAATAAGATATGTGAAAATAATTAAAAGAAACTAAACATCATTTATAAACAAAAAAACAATTAGGTACATGTTATTAGATGTAGTAAATAGATTAGAAGAGCAAAAGTTCGTTCAATTCGGTGGTTATTTATTTTATTTATGTAATTACTCTTAGTCATTTTCTACAACATATCCATAATACTCATAAGTAATAAAAATTAGCCTTGAACTGTTTTGAGCTAAGTATACAAACGCAAAGAAAGACATACACACCCTTCAAGGTTATTTTTTAAACTACTAGCTGTCCCGCGCAACTTATTATACGTAAATTTCCGCCGTTTTTGCAACATTTTTCATTGCTGCTCCGCTCCTATTGGTCGTAGCGTGAGGTAATATAGCCTATAGCCTTCTTCGATGAATGGGCTATCCAACAGTAAAATAATTTTTCAATTCGGATCCGGTAGTTTTTAAGATTACCGCGTTCAAATAAACATTTGAACTCAGTGGCGGCTGAAGGCTGTAGGCATATTCATCCTTTAGTAAATAGCAGGTAGTCAACCAGGATTTTTCGGGGGAGGGGGGGGGAGGGTTCGTCATTTCGATCGTGTTGTTTAGGTGGCACTATTAACTATAACACCGGGTCAATTGAGTACTGTGTAACTACCATTTTGTAGTTTCCCCATTGGTACTCCCATGTAGTCTACTACTCCTCTGTGTTTTGTTTATGTTCCCTCAACTTGTCAAGCTTATCAAGCTGCTTCAACAGATGCGGCCGCGTACACAAAGCCTTTCGTATAGCCTCGTCCAACATAATCCGTTGGTAGTACGGTGGTATAGGCGTATCCTCCATATGAAACGTGTGAATCCTTCCCAAAGTGTCCGCAACATACACATTGTCCCCAGACTTTGAAAAATTTACATACGTCAACACTACATTACCAGGAAACGCGTACTCTGCACACGGAATGTGATTCTTGCGACGCAAATCCCATACAGACATCACATTCCCGCTTACTGTAACTAGTATAGTCGCGTTTTTAGGACAGAATGTGACGCCGTACACAGCAGAAGGACACAATAGGGTCATAATAACCTCGTCTATACCCTCAATCCATAGTCTCACAGCATTATCTGCCCCGCTTGTAGCCAATAAATGTTTGTGAAACGGACAAAGTACAATGTCATACACAGGTCCAGCGTGAGCTCTGTAAACGTCTATGTGCTGATTCAAATAATGTGTAGAACACCTGTGAATACAACCTTCGGAAGTACCGACGAAGTAAATGTGACTAATAAAAGGGTGCCAGATCATACATAGCACGCCAGGGTATCGTGTGACTGGCACATCCATTTTCAAACAAGTTTTAGCCGTTTCCAGACCCTTCAGTTTTCCTTCAACAGTCGACACCCGCATCATGGGAGTACAAATAAAGTCATGAGTTTTCGTATTCGTAAATCTGTTGATTCTCCCGTCTTCGCAAGTCGTCATTACGTATTCGATGTCCTTGTCTTGAGTGCGCCAGCTTGTAACCCATATAGGATCGAAGCAAGGATTCGTTTCACGTCGACTCTTGGCTATAGTTCTGACAGTATACGACGTGATATCGAGTATCATGACATCACCGTTCCAAAATCCGCAAGCCAACCAATTAGGATTTTTTTCAGAGAAAGACACATATGTAACCGGACATTCGAAGCGATATAATCTCTCCGGTTTGCAAGGGTTTTTGGTGCACCAAACGCAGACCATACCTTGAGTATTTTCAGCATATCCAAATTTACCATGAGCGACTCCTAAAATATTTTCATTGTGACAGTTAAAACTTAAGCTTATTATTGGCCTGTTTTCTGTTTCCGCACACTCGAAGGTCCACAGAGGTCTCATGGAATAAATATATACCAAGTCTAGCGACAGTGGATCTATTTTAACGAGTCCTCGGTACCTTTTCTGAGCATCACTATATTCTAACGATGCGAGTACCCGTTCTGTAAGTAAAACAGCGTCTAAAAATTGTGGCGTTGTCGCAATTTCATCAAAGGTTAGGCCCTTAGGTTGTAAGGATATAGCTTTTCTCTTTTTCTTTCTTAAGACTTGAGGTGCTGCAGATTGATACAAGACCATTTCATCGTCTGACGGTTCTTCCTTCTCCATCGCGAGACGCGCGTAAGTGTCGTGCATGTCCCACATCGACGCGAATGCAACAGCATTTTGTTTCTTTGGTCTTACCGCAAGCGTATGTCTCGTCTGAGTAACTTTTTCTTTAGTTTGAGTCTCTTCATGGACCATCTTTCGATTCCTTCCTTTCCCGACCGTGATGTATTCGTAATACGTATTTTCTTCTTCTATAGCAGTGCCTTCAAACGTTCCTTTATCGTACGAAATAGATGGTAAATCAAATAAAAAAACTGTTTGAGTTTCTTTGAGTATTACAGTTATTTCTGTGGGATATGAAGTTATTGGATTCATTTTTGGTAAATAGAAAGCAGAGGGTGCTGGATCTAATCCGGCACTGAAGTCCTCTATTCCCTCTTCGGTGTTGAGTGTGTGATCGATATGTATGTCGTCAAGGTTAATAGTGGTGGCGTAAACCTTCATTGTTACCGCTATTCTAGACCTTGATTTCGCTAGCTTGCTCTGTTGTTCATCCAAAAGACGTGATCGGTTTTCGAATGCGGCATGTCTACCCGTTTCGTCCATGAATGCGAAGTTAGGGTCTGTGATATCATCGGGCGTGAGATCGACGTTGTCAACAATTATTTTATATGCTTTTCGTTTTTCCAGAAACGACTGTGGCCTAGTTCGACTGGCTCTGTCTCCTAATGAGCCAGCTAAACTATACTGTGAGGTTACTAATGAGATCGTTGAAATAAGTTCAGAGCTTGCATTAATATGACGTACTCTAGAATTTATTTTTAATCCTGATGATGTTTTTCGGTCCACTGACGACATGATTTTTGAAAAATAATAAACATACGGACCTTTAGGTAAATCGTGTCACTTTTAATCACATAAAAAATAGGGTGCTGATCATATGCTGTTATTCATTCAAATCTTCACTTCAATTTGTACGTATCGAATTGACATTTAGTGTCACTTTTTATTTTCCAATTTGAACGTAAGAAGTTTGTATAATAAATTCTCTTTGATATTAATATAACATTGGTTACATTGATTGGTAGGTACTTAGGTACCTACGTAATATTATAATTATTAAGTACAGACAACAATTCGCTGCAGATCGACATCTATACTTAGGTTCGGTTAGTCAATGGGTATATTGCAGTAAAAACGCGTTATTTGGAGCTCAATCTGCGAAAGATATGCGAAATGTTGGTCAATTTTCACTTTCTGACGTTAAATTAAAAACTATGGGTAAAGTGGTATGGAAGGAATGATAATACTAACAAGTACCTACCTAATACTCTTCCTTTCATGCATAGGTACCTATAGTTGAGTCGATTGCTTGTTCTAAAATTTTCCCTAATAAATTTTGGGTCCCAAGCCGACGACGGAAGACATGTCCTCATAGTTGAGCACAAAATACGCACACATAAACATCGCCTGTGAACACAGAATCTCGGGACGCGGCTTTCAAACAAAGTGGTACCACTTTGTTTGAAAGCTACCTAATACCGTGTCTGTGAACGATGTCTATACCTAAAGGTGCGTTGCTCGTGCGAGTTACGTGCCTACGTACAGATGGTAATCTTATGTAACTCGTACCGATCTGGGTATTATTTGGCTAGAGTGAATCAATCAGAAGATGACTGTGTTTAGGTGTAGATAGATGTATCTAGATTATCCAGATAAATAGGTAATAATGACTGCCTCTGACTCTTTGTCCAGTAGGGCTGCTGCGTAAGAGGTTTTGGAACCAATTTACTTACTTATAGGACACCACTTTGTATGCACTATTAACAAATAAATCCCCGCGACACAGGGTACCCTAGTGTGGGAGTCGTTTCTACTAACCCAAGAAAAAAATAAACAATCAATAAAAATTTTACACCACTTCCCCAAAAAGGAGTGTTTTGGTAGGTGTTTACACTTACAGTGACAGCTAGACAATCGCATACCTTGAGCTCACACTTGTAAGCGTTCTAGTGTGAACGATGTCCGTACATATATGGGTTCTGTAGAGCATATCGCACGCGGCGGGCGCAAGCGCATGCAACGTTGCGCTTTACCAAGCGTGATTCCGCTTGAGGGCTTCGCATTACTTTGTCTGTGGTCTTAATCATTTGCCCTGGGTCGCCGTACTATTATATATCATTACTATAATTGTCTGAACTGTTATATTTATGGTTATGGAGCTAATTGGAAAGACCGTGTTTTGAACTATGTAGGTACCTAGTCTTTATACTCGTTAAAATGTCAGGTGGAACATTGGAAATAGTTTCTAACCATTTAAGACCGATGCTATCTTACATGTAGCTGGAATTTTTGTTTACCTATAATACCAATAATAATATCTGTCTACCTATCCAATTGTAACTGATTCCACACTTGCTGTAATTTCTAAATGCAGTAGGACCCGCCTGAATGGAGATTGTGTCTGTGAGTGCCTACTATTCCCTTTTTAGACGGTCAGACACTTCTGTTATCTCGACACTTTTGTGATGTAAAATTCCTCGCGACTTAAGCTTTATTCGTTGGAATAAGGCCTGAGTCCTGAGACTTCAACTTACAAATCACGGATACTAATAAGTACTTACCTACACCTAGAAGATCAAAGTACATACTTAGGTACAATCCTGTGGTTTGCAGTCATTGACTCATCATTATTCGTCGCGTCGAGTTGCTGTTATGTAGGCACGAGTACCTATACGAAAGCCTGTGCTGTGCCTAAGTATGCCTGCAGCCTGCAGTTCCTATGATCACGAAATAGAATACCAAAAGTTGTGGGTTCGGTTCCCATACGCGGTAGGTTTTAAGGTTTATGAAATCCACAAGTGTCCAGTGTTCCTGGTCTGTTTACAATAAAGAAAAATACGTCTGCTAAAATGGTTTTATATATTTTTATTGAATTGTGAACTGAACAGGGCGAATCGATTGCTTATTTACTTAATAAGTAGGTATTTATCTACGTCGTAATACGTTATTACCAAACATAGGTAAAAACAAAATAAGTAGATAGGTAGGTACATACTTAAGTAAGTCTTACATCCTTACAAATTGAGCGAACAAAGACGTCCAATGTACAGACAAAGGTTCGCAATAACAAACCTTAGTCACCAAGTTCGCTAATGACTGAATCCATACCGTATCAGGACAGGGGGGCGTGATTAAGATGCAAGTTTATCCACCCCGCACGCTACCGGTGCGGCGCGTGCGCAACCGACCGTGACACCAGCTTGATGTTCAGCATTAGTGTCGCGGGCGCGTGCCGGGACACTACACAACACCTGGCTAAATCACCACAAAAAAAAAATAGCACGAGACAAAATAGACCATAGAGGAAACCAGAGACAAGAATCATGAAGCGGATCTTCAACAAACTCAGAGAGAGTAAGTTGATTTTGTTACCTAATGGTTATTTAACTATTGTTAAGGTAAATTTGTATGTAAATAGGAACGTTAATGTTTCCGGTGTAACCGTTACGTTCAAATCGCGACCCCTTCCGGTGTGCCACAGCTGTTTATTGTCAATTAAATCAAATCTGCACAAGTTTACGACTCAACCAGTGTTTATTACCATATTTTCGACTTAATGTTTATTTGAGGAAGTGTGGGCGGGAAGATGTCTTGCTAAAGAAAATCATACCTGCAAGTGTAAATTATCTCTGCACAACTGCACAATAATGGGGCTCCATAAAGAATCAAATGTTTTGTCCGTGCACAAAACATCTTGATTTGACATAAACAATTTCGAAGCACACAAATGTTAGTCCCACGCCGCCATCAGAATTCGCTGCACTAGACGCGCAGGCGTTAGGTGGGAAGTCATGTTTTAAAAACACAGTTCAGTAGGTACCTTTTAGGCTGGTATACCTAGCTATAGATATGCTTGGCATAACAGTTTAAAAAGTCCCGAGCGAAATTCCACGAATACCATACACACACGAGGCGCTATACACCTACCTGTACGTACTTGTGTCTTATAATCACAGCTTATAATCCATGTAGCCCGCCAAACGAGTGCGCATCTTGTAACGCGCAAATTAATCGTCTTCATGGCTAGTTCCCAACGTTCATCATCATTTCATCAACAACAAAAGCATTACGAGGCGTACTGCAACATCAGCCATCAGATAGGTAGGTACTAGAGCTCGGGTTAATTTCTACACACCGCCTACCTTTCGTCGGCGCATGCGCCGATGAGAGCATGCGTGCGCGTGCGCACAGCGATACACGCTGTATCGTAATTGCATCTCATATAAAGAATGTACCTACCTACCCACTAATAAAACTCACCAAACTTGTGGCATATGGGTTTTTAGAGCACGTCAAAACTATGAGAATATTAATTGTAAATTTTTCAATATGTAGGCATGTATGTAGGTAGGTTTGTAAGTCGTCATCGTGTTCTATAATAGATGTAATTTCGCAACGCTTAATAACAGACTGCGTGCACTTATAACAATTACCTTTAAAGTAAGCCGAGCAATTTGGATGTCTTGTACGAAAAATGCGAAAACGTAAAACATATTTCACGAAAGTAGGTGAGATCGTGTTGCAGAGCGATTGCAATTTCGAAATTGTTTCGCTCGGCCGTCACCGTGACAGGACGAGTGACCACGGGCGGCGCGGCGCGGGCGCAGGCCGAGGGTCGAGAGGTCGTGCGCGCAGACGCGCTCCGCCCCCCTAATTGCCGCGCCCCACGCAAATAAATAATTTTTATCCACTGCGTCGAGATCACGCTCCTTCTTGACCTTAAATTATTGTACGTAAAGCTCTTTTTTGTGAATTTTAATCGCTTTCCCGAATGCCAGTGTAGCTGGAATTCCATATGGATGCCGAAAAGCAGCCGAGCGATGATCGAACTTTTATGATACGATCGCTACGTCGAATTGTTAATGATACGTTTGGAACTGGCCATAGATGTAATAATTAAACGTTTAGCGGTATATCGCACGATCTATGGTTACAGGAAATAACAGTACATACCTACCTCCCTAACAAAAATTGTTTACAATCGATTACGAAGTAGGTACTTAGGTTATTCCAATAAGAACTAAGTATAGATACTAGTACTTAGGCGTAGTTATACAAATGTTATTATAAACAAATGACAGAGCCTGAGTCGCATCGTCCACTTTACCTCAGTCTAAATAAATTACCTACTTAGATACATTCCCTGTTAAGATAAAATAATCAAGTTTTAGTAATCCGAGATGGATAGCTGCGTGGTCATTGAGTTAGACTGGAGGCGAAGAGACAACAATCTCCTTAGTCATCGGCCACGGCATGTCATTATGGATAAATTTTGCATCGTGATGTGACGGAAATGTATTACTTCATCTTTTGATTATCAAATCGTTGCGACGTAAATGAACTGGATTTTAAACAAGGAGCGGCATTTTCTCTATTAAAACCTGTTAGTTTAGAAGAATTGCCATTTCCAAAACTGTAGTTGCCGGTCCTCTGGACATAACAATAGGTAGGTACAGTAGGATCAACGTAACTTGACCGGATTGAAGTTGGCGATAAGTGGTTTCGCAGATGCATTTTTTAGTAGTAAGCAGAGGCATATTTTACATATTTTCTAAGGCAACAAGCAAAAAAAAAAGCAAAAAGTATGTCTAGCTGGACACGGTTTTGTGTACCTTAAAGATTATGTAAGTAGGATTCAAAGGGAAACCGAAAGTAATGGTGTTCTAAGGACCCTCCGCCACTGGTAGTAAGTAAATGGTGACAGGAAGCGGGGAGCGGGGGCGGTAACTAAACCAAGAGAATTAGAGATGCGATTACGCATTACATTGTCATAATTAGTATTACTAACTCATGTTTTTGTGATTTTTTTCGTAAAATAGGTAATTGTTTTTCAAACTTTCTTTATATTACTGTAACTGTTCTAAATTTAAACTTTTATGAACTCATAATTAGTAGATATTTTTATATTGTTGAATTAAAATTTTGTTAGTATTTTTAATCGATTAAACATAATTAATCGTTTTCGTAAGTAATTTAAGGATATCTATAAGGTTCTTTTTCCCGCGGCTTTGCCCCCGTTAGGTTTGAGTTTGAAATATGGAGTTTGCGGTTTTCCCGATATTTTTTCAAAATAATCCTCGAACCTCAACGAAAAATGGACGAATTGGATCAGTTCAAGTTTTGACCTTAACAACAGATTTGGCGCTATTTCTAGATCGCTCACGGCTTCGTCAGCATGAATAATTTTACCCCGTTAAGGGTTGATTCCCTTTCACTCGCTAAAAGACGTGTTTAGTTAAATCAAAAAGCTAAATAAGAAATTCCACAAATCTGACTTTAAAACTGACCAAGTTTCATACAAACTCAAACACATACACAATATTACCCCCTTAGGGGATGAATTTTCAAAAATCCCTTATTATCGGATGCCTTCATTATATAAGGAATATATCCTAGAGATTTCACGTTTCTACGATTACCAGTTTAGGCTGTGCATTGAGTCATCAGTCAGTCAGTCAGTCAGAATATAGAATTTTATATAAGGTCGCGCAAAAGTAATTTCGTATTTTTCATACAAAGAAAAAAAAATAGGTATAAGTAATTTTCTTTTTATTTATAAATATGTATGTGCGGTTTTGATCGATGACTTGTTGCCACCTTTTGGGTATTGCCATGATCCCATTGCTGTATTTTTTTTTTTTGTTGATCAAAAAAATCTGACTGGTAGTTTTCACGGTGTTCTTTTGGGGTTAACTTTATACATACTTCCTAAAGAGTTCTGAAGTGACCGAAACAGGTGGAAATCTGATGGAGCAAGATCAGGGCTATACGGAACATGCATCAACACATCCCAGCCAAGCTCTCTCAATGTTTGCTGAGTGCGGTCTGCTGTTGTCATGATGGAACACCACGCCCTTCCCTACATAATTATTTAATTTAATGCAGTCTTTACTAAGTTCATCGAGCGAGATTCATTAATGTCTCCGACTGCATGAAATTATATAATTATGTAGGGGATCTTGTTTCCATTTTTTTGTGCAGGCGGGTTTTTTTATTTTTATAATTTATTTTTTTTGTATTTATGACAGGGGCAACTTAGTTTCAACCAATCAGCTATTACGAAATTTGGCAAAGAGGCAGATTAAAGCCTGGAAGGCCATTATCGCGGTTTGGCTATATATTGCCTTATATTACACCTAAATGCAAAAGTATGTTAATATTGTTTGTTAAAGCTAAGTTTTATGACCATCACTGGGACCAATTACCACAATATTTGTGCGTACCTAATTTGCAAATCACCAAACTCCATTACTGCTCCCCCACTTCAACAGTTGATTGCCGTTACTGTAAACTACGTAATCAAATTAGAGATGGACCGACTAGCCAAATGATTGGTTGCAAAGAAGCCGATTAGTTAGCCGGACAAGCTAGCTAGTTTTCTTTAAGGTTTCTTTTTAATTAAAATGTTGGAAATAATGACAGGTAAGTTTATATATGTATTATACCTTATGGATTGCTTGATGTTTCGACCGGCTTGCACTGATTTTTGAGCCATCTCAGTGATTACCACGTCGGTACAACATGGCCAATACGCTTGTTTACTTAAAGTAATCGAAGAGATGGTAATGCAATAAAAATTAAAGTAATTGCTGGTAAAATAGTTCAAATTAATTCAATTGTATGTTTTAAGTTAAAAGATTCATAATAAATTCCTTAGAAAAGCAAGTTACGTTACTATTTCATTTAAATAAACATATTTTAAACATAGAACTAGGAATAAAGTTAAATGCCGACTAGGTACCTAGTTGGTGAGTTTTGCCGACTAATCGCAAACTACATATATGGCCGGATATCTTGCTCGAAGTCGGCTTTCCGGTTTTACTACTGAGTCGGAACATCTCTAAATAAAATACATATAAACATAATTTTAATGTTCACTTCGTAAAGATGTCTCCTCTCGACGCACGGGTGTCCGAGTCGAATCGCACACCCAGTATCTATGATTACCTATTGGTCACAGTCATACTATGTTTTGCTGATTTTACGTCATTAGGAAAGCGTTCCACTAACCTCGTCACTTTCTATTGTAACTTCACTTGAGTTATCCCAATATTGATATAAAAAGATTAGTAGTTTCACTTTCTGCAAAAACCAGTTTACGAGACGACGGAATAAATAAATAATGAGCGTTCTACCGTATCAGCTATTTTTGATGAGTAGAAATATGTACTCGTGAAATAGAATAGGTACTTACTTAGGTATGTAGAGCAGAAGTTGTGATTTTGGTCATCTTACCTACTAGTTTAGTTTTGGTGTTTATTTTTATTTTGTTTTGACATAAAATGAGGAATAAAGAAAACACTATAAGAAGAAACTCTTTAAAATCACTTGTCCTGAACTAATTAACCAACGTAGAGCCTAAGGATCTGTCATCACTGGATCTACAAACGTGAAATTTTGACAGTTGATGCCTTTCATATTGCAGACATTCCCTAAGAAAGGAGTGTCGATAATTCTTGCATGAAGGGGGTGAAATAGGGGTGGCCAGTTTGTATGAAACTTCCGTCAGTTTTGAAGTTGGATATGTAAATTTTCGTATTTGGCTTTTTAGTCTAAAATATACAAATTGTACGTGTTTCCGCGCTTTTGGAAAATCCATCCGTAAGGGAGTAAAATAGGGGTTGCAAGTTTAAGTAAGCCTCCGTGACAAGATTTTATGTGTGTAACTTTGTCGGTTTCGCAGTTAGATCTGTGAAACTTCGTATTTTGATTTTTAGTTTAATATAAAGAAAATATGTTTTAGCGTCTTTGAATAATCTGGTTCCGTAAGGGGTTAAAATAAGAGTTGCAACTTTGTATTAAACCAACTTCGCCAGTTTTAAAGTTATATCTGTAAAAATTTTCGTTTGAATTTTTGGTTACTTAAAGAAAGACGTGTTTCAGCGTTTTGATTAAAAGCGAAAATCAATGCTAAAGGGAGTAAAATCATCTACACGGCCAAAGTCGCGGGCGACGTCTAGTTATAATATAATTAGATAGGAAACGAATTCAAACCGGAAGAAGGAATTTTTATTTTTTATGAGGTTTTCTCTACTTTTTAAATGACCTAAAGTTTACGAAAGAAGTTTTAACATAATATCTGATGAAAACCGGGTCCGTTTTGAGCTTAGATGAGACATTAGTACATATTATCTCTATAAGATGAGACGCGAAAGATGACATTAGATACTATTTGTCAAATTTATTTATGTGATCAAGATTCGGTATAACGAGACCACAAACTAATGTCTTACAACGACGTTGATTTAGTTATTGGCTATCTTCAAAATGGTTCAACGGTTTTTCAACCTGATTAAACTAGCTTTGGAATTTAAAAAGACATCAATTATGTGCTCCATGCCGCGGACACACAAGTCAAACTCAAAACACCCCATTTGCTATGTCCTTTATAAAAGGATTTTTTTGGATTATCTGTAATCGATTTTCCGCTGCATTTGTGTGTACATTTTTTTTATAGGCAGACTGAGTACAGGAATACATGGCGTCATTAGGTACGAGATGCACACAATGCGTTATTCGTGCAGGTGTTTTACGTTATGAGGTTAGGGTAGCCATGCCTTCCCTTCACAAGAATATTGTATTGCTTTTGAGACGACGGAAACTGTTTAGAGACATTCCTTGATATTTCCCCCATGTCTTTTGGGAAGATTCGGTTGCTGACTTCTATTTTGGTTCTCAACTTAAAAGTAAGCGTTAGGTTTAATTTCATTTTTAGAGCAAATTCCAATTTCTTATAAACCGCCAAAAAATGAAGGATGTTCTCAAATCAACCCGTAAATTTTTAAATTTGATGGTGGCCCTTGCGTTGGGCAGCGAGCGCCGAGCGCAGGACGCAGTAATGCGCCCGCGCAGCAATTTTACCTTTTCGCCGATTGTGGCGTGCAATGCGATGTAGGTGCATAGGGGAGATACCGTCTGCATAACAATCTTTCACTAATTATTCGATCTATTTTTTTACTCATTTTGAAATGTTTTCATCTATACATACAAGTTATTATATACTTACATGTACCTATATAATCACTTGGCCTGACTGATTCAATAAACGCAGAGCCTAAACCGCTGGGGTTACAAATCCACAATTTTATTTTGGCAGTTATTGTCTTTTATGTTGTAGGCATCAACTAAGAATAGTTTTTTAGAAATTCGTCCACAAGGGGTAAAATAGGGTTTGCAAGTTTGTATGAAACTCCGTCAGTTTTGAAGTTAGATCGGTCAGTTTTGAAGTTAGATCGGTAAAATGTTGTATTTATCATTTTCGTTTAAAATAAACAAAAACGTGTTTCAGCGTTTTTGGAAAACCAACCCCTAAGGGGATTGCGAGTTTGTGTGAAAATCCGTCAGTTTTTAAGTTAGATTGGTAAAATTTTGTATTCGCTTTTATCGTTTAAAATAAACAAACATGTGTATCAGCGTGTTTGTAAAATCAACTCCTAAAATGGAAAACTAGGGGTTGCCAGTTTGTGTGAAACTTCGTCGCAATATAGTATGAAACTCCGTTAGTATTAGAGTTAGGTCTGTGAAATGTCGCACTTAGATTTTTGGTACAAAGTAAAGAAAACGTATGTCAGCGTGTTTTGGAAATCATCCCCTAAGGGGGGAAATTAGGGGTTGAAAGTTTGTATGAAACTCTTGTTTTGAAGTTAAATCAGTGAAATTTCGTATCTATCTTTTGGGTTTAAGATTGAGAAACATGCGTTGCAGTGTGTTTGGGTAATCATCCCATAAGGTGGTAAAAAAGGGGTTGGAAGTTTGTATGGCACTCTGTCACTTTAAAGTAAGATCTGTGAAAATTGGAGTTTGGCTGTATTGAAAATTAACGCTACCTACTACTTACATACATTTTACCTAATCCTTACAATTAATATTATAGGTAATCTTACAGACTAATGCTTTTTATAGGTTTTTTTTGCGTAGGGCATTTTCAATTGAAAATATATAAGTTTATCTACAATAGTAGGTATACTTATTTTCTGCCTAAAGATTCATTCTTATCAATTTTACATGTATTGCGAGTATTAATGATGACAGCTGAAATTACCTATTCAATGATTTACAACTCGATTATTGGATCACTCGTACGTAAATGCAAATTATTATTTCAACTGCCCCAATTATATATTGTATTGAATCCAGAATAGGTAGGTACATATTTTAAGCTATCTAAGTAGGTAGGTACCTACGTAAGTACAATTAGTTACATAATAAACCAAATTGGCATGTTAAAATGCAATACGCATTATTAAATAGAATAATACGTATCAGTGCCAATAAATTGCCAAACAGATTTATTACGACTTCCGTTCAGTATCAAAACATAAATACGATTACATAAACCTTATTTCTAGTTTTATACTTTCACTGTTTTTTTATTAAACAAAATACAAATCTAGCTGTTAGCACGTTGATCGTTGATTAGATAAGTATTATTATTATAATAATAATAATAATACTTATCTAATCAACGATCAACGTGCTAATAATAATTTTATTATTATTTTATTATTATTTCATATTTTAAAGTAAATATAATAGTATGAATTATCAAATTAGCACTAGATCTAACATTTAGAATTTTAGATACACAGTCTATTACTATACAAAGAACTAAGTACTTTCGATTGTGAATTGAGACACTAAACAATTCCGCCACCATTGATCTTGTCTTAGGTATACCTACGATCACTGATTCATTGATGATGTTTAAACTACTATTAGGATTGGCGAATTCATAAAATTTCGGTGAATAGTCTGAGGTATACCTATTCTGTAAAGATAAGGTTTTTCTTTATAAAAATAACCGGTTAATATCTTACCTGAAATGCGAATAGATATGTCGAAATATGATTTCTGCAATAAAAGATAGGTGGGTAGGTTACTCGTAAGTTATGCGCGAACACGCAAAACCCATAAAGTCACATGTATCATAAGTAGGTACCATTGTCATATCCAATTCTGATTTATTTAAACATTGTTTGAAGAAGCCAGTAACTGTTTTTGAACCTTACGACTCTTCGAGTAGGAAACGTATGGAAATCGTCCAAAATAATTTCGAATTGCCGGATGGGCTCTCTAGTAAATAGGTACCTACTTATTAAAATATGCAATTAATCAGAATTTAAACAACTAAAAAAATATAGAGTAAAAAAAAAAATAAGAAACTGAATAATGAATATAAACGATGATACCCAGCATGACATAGTTTGTTGACTTAATTTTTTTTTGTCTATCACAATATGGCGTCTGGCTGTCACCATTTTTAATTTTGATTGCTGCCATGACATTAGTGACACTGGCAAGATTAATACAAATCGATTGACGTATGAATCATCAAAATCGGCCCACGCGTTTCGGCTATAGGTATAGTGCCACAAAGGAACACACAATACATATATACCTACACGTCAAACACATAACCCTCCTTCGTAATCGGGTAAGTAGTCTGTAGGTGGTTAAGGTCCTAACTCCAAAAACAAGTCGAAGGTGATTAAGGATTAATATATTATTTATTTTCCAAATTGATATTACAAAGTTATTTAGTAGCTACTATGTTAAGAAACCACGAGCGGGAGGTTATTGGTATGTTTTTTGCAAGCCTCTGAGATTATTTGGAGGGGTTAACAGGATTGCTAGTAATGTGGGACCACAATCCTACATTGCTAGTTTGTAATCTTTGAAAAAAAAAATAGTTTTTTTTTTTTTTTTTTTTAATATTATTCACTATCATGTTATCATGATAGTGAATAATAATTCGCCAAAACATCGTTAAAATCTCCTACATCGAGTAAAGTTAAATATTATGTAATATTTGTCTGCTATCGCTGGTCGTGTCCGGACGCGTTCCCACGATGCAATTATCGGTTACCTACACTTACCCTTAATTTGAGCCTGCCCTCCTCCTACCAACTCAACAATGATTCTGACGAGAATTCACGAATTTCACTCATGGAGCGGCTGCATATATGTCCGATTCTAGTTTAGTATGGACTTGTAGCGTTTTTATATTTCAAATAAGTAAGTAATAGTACTTAGTATCTAATAGAAAATATATTTATTTCAAAGTAGCTATACACCGTTTCATATACGCCGTTTAATGAATTATTAAGGAATCTATACTAATATTATAAAGTTGAAGAGTTCGTTTGTTTGTTTGTACGCGGTAATCTCAGTACCTACCTCAGTACTGATCCGAATTGAAAAATCTTTTACTATTAATAATAATAATAATAATAATAAATAATAGATAATAATAATAAAAATCATTTATTCACTTAGGAAGCAAAATACTACACTTGTGAAAAGTCGATTCTACATTTACCGGTAATGCCTGTTCGCAAACAATAGGTAAAGCCCGAGAAAAGAACAGGCAATAAAAACTCGTGGCCACTCTTTTCAAATTGCCAATGTTTACAATGTTTCTCTGTTTATAAACTGTATATGCAGGTAAGGTGCTGCCACCATTATATTATACACCATATATTAGAGGACTGATGCAAAAAAAAGAGGTCATTAATATTAGAAGAGTACACGAGATCGGATACATCAGCCTCAATGGGCACAACATAGTAGGAGCATCCACTTACGATGTAAAAACTTTATGTGCTTAAATATTGGCCAATTTACTGCTACTTAATGAATAAGTATACATGTTTTTCAAAGGAAAGAAAAGAATGGCCGTAATTTATCACGCAGAATCTTTACTTACAAAAGTAAATCGTTTTCTTAACTAGTACCTAAGTAACATTATCAAACTGTGACAACAATATTCACCTAGTAAAATGCAATAAACTATACAACCCAATACATTAATAGGGAGCAACGAACTACATCCATTTATCTTTATCAGTTAAATAATCATCGATTGAATAGTAAGCTCTTTGTATAAGATGTCTCTTGACTACATTCTTAAATTTATTTACTGGTAGACTTGATATGCTGACTGGGATTTTATTGAAAAATTTAACACCTAGTCCCATGAATGAGTTATGAGTTTTATGAAGCCTATGATATCGACCTACCAATTTGTGCTTATTTCTTGTATTCACAGAGTGAATATCACTATTTTTGTTATATAAATGTAAGTTTTGCTTTACAAACATAACGTTTGCATATATATATTGTGATGCAACTGTCAAAATGCCTATCTCTTTAAACTTTTCTCTAAGGGAAACTCGTGCTCCTAGTTGATATATCGCACGCACTGCACGTTTTTGAAGAATAAAATCATTATAAAAATTGGATAGCCCATATATCGAGGAAGGCTATAGGCTATTTAATATCACGTTACGACCAATAGGAGCGGAGCAGTAATGAGAAATGTTGCAAAAATAGGGGAAATTTACGCTCGTCTGCGTAAATTTCCTGCGGAACCCTACACTGAGCATGGTCCGACATGCTCTTGCCCAGTTCTTTTTTTATTTTAATGCTAATCGATTTCAATTTGTTAAAAGTGGTAACCGAGAATCGATATCGCCCAATAGCAACTATAATACTTCATTAGTAATATAATTAAACATCTGTCAAAAAAGACTTCGTATTTGAAACAGAGAAGTATTTACTGATACTACAATATTACAGTTCGATAGTACTGTATCGGATTGCCTTTTGTTAATTTAATTTAAAATAAGTACCTATCTACCTACCTAGATACCTAATAATTATTTTTTGACAATCGTCACCTAAGTATATACCTACCCACACTTACCTTATAACTTCTAGACTAAGAGAAATCATACCTATTACACAAAATAAAAATATTAATGCTGCCTATATTTTTTTTTATAAAATTTTATTTGTGTACTGGCTTGTGGCGTAGGCACAAAAAAAACTACAAATAACACTCCAACAAAAATAAAAAAGGTTTTAACAAAGTTATCGTATTACGGCAAAACATCAAAAATAAGCAATGAATATATTTTAAAATTAACTGTCACAAATGATTACCAAAGAACGAACCAGTTAGCGGTGCCATTTAAGCTCGCTTATCTTAAGTTTACATAAACACGTATAAATTAAACACTTGGCACCTTTTTATATCGTCTTACTACGATGATTTTAGCGATAACCTTTATTTTTATAAAGTTTACATCTAAGCGAACGTAGGCGTTCCTAAAAAATATTTCGTGGATGAACGTAATGACTTATCGATAATGATCTTCATAATAACATGTTTAAACTAATGGCTAGCTCATATTGTATGGTTTATTATGTGAATTTTTAATAATATTTTCGAACATCTATAAGCAATTTCTTTTAGAATATTTAATTAGGAATACACGAACTATATTTATGTTAACATGATGTCTTTAAAATAAATACATAAGAGGATAACATCACAGACAGTGATAATGTGACGAATATAGTAGTCAAGTAGTCGACTAGGTAGTCGAGATCAGTGGAAGCATGTTAAAGTAAGTCAGGTTAAAATCAACTTATTCCTGCAATTTGGCATGAGCCAGAGTTACATAGCATAAATAAATGAAAACGTGAAATATAATGTAATTTAATATCTTGGGACAACTTACACAACGCCATCTGTTCCCAAACAAGCAGAGCTTGTACTCTGGAAACCAGACAAGTGATAAACATACTCAGATATTTCTAAATATATACATAGTATAGATAAATAACACCCAGACACAGAATAAACCATCGTGCTCATCACACAAAGTTTTATTCTGGGTGGGGATCGAACCCACGACCTCTTGCGTAGCAGTCGGATAATGTAATTTAATATCTTGAGACAACTTACACAACGCCATCTGATCCCAAACAAGCAGAGCTTGTACTCTGGAAACCAGACAAGTGATAAACATACTCAAATATTTCTAAATATATACATAGTATAGATAAATAACACCCAGACACAGAATAAACCAACGTGCTCATCACACAAAGTTTTATCCTGGGTGGGGATCAAACCCACGACCTCCGGCTTAGCAGTCAGGGTCACTAACCGCTAGACCAAGATATTTTTGTAGATATTTTCTTCGTCTATTATTTTAGAAAAACTGTAGTATAAATAATGAAGTATATCAAATGAATACTTGTATAATAATTAAAAGTCGGTTGGAATATTGACCCATGAAGTTACAAAACTAACTACTATTTGTAAGTAAGATTTACATCCGGTCTCAATATACTTATTTGACATGAGCTCCTTATGAAATATGTCAAAATTCTACCTCTAGTAGCCAAATCCATCGACAAATAGATTATTGAGACCGGCCGTTACTAGCCGGCAGTTGCTAGGGTTTACTCACTGCAAAGTCAAACACTCCAACCTTCATTTATTAAAATGCTATTAATGACAAATGCTAAACACAAAAAAAACAGGTAAAGGTAAGTAAAATATGTAGGTAATAACTATAAGATTTATCTGGATTGCGTGGACACAAAATATCATGGTCTAATGAATCTGCAATTAATATCCTTTTAACAACGCGACAAGCATTTTAATTAGGTACCTACTATCAACCTAGAAGTAGACCAATTAAATCTAACCATTTAATTTACTGAATAAATATGCAATAATTTATTAGGTTAATTAAAGAGGTGGGGAAGCTAATGGTCTTCCTTGGTAAATAGTAGGTACAGATTAATCTTATATAGGTAAGTTTATTACCTTTATGTGCAATTGCAATAGAATCATTAAGAAATTATAAAGAAGCAATTACTTATCTATACTTATGTATGTATATTATACTAGCTGTCCCGCGCAACTTCGTCCGCGTACAATTTCTCTGTTTTTACAACATTTCTCATTGCTGCTCCGCTCCCACTGGTCGTAGCGTGATGTTATATAGCCTACAGCCTTCCTCGATAAGTGGGCTATCCAACAGTGAAAGACTTTTTTCAATTCGGATTATTAGTTCCTGAGATTACTGCGTTCAAACAAACATACTCTTCAGTTTTATAATATTAGTGTAGAATATAATACTTTTGACTATTTTAACCATCTGTATTTTTTCATAAGTTTAATGTGTGAACGTTTGAAGCGGCGTTAGCCTAATGGCTTAGGCATCGGTCTTGCAATCGTGCGGTCGAGGGTTCGAATCCTACCGATTATAGGTACTACCGTCGTGAACCCACTACACCCAACACAAGCCATTACTCCAAGTATGTAGGTAGCTGTCGATGGCACTGCCTTTCTTTGTAAAATGCGTTTTGAAAGATAAGAATCATTTTTTCGCGTATTGTATATAATGTACAGATACATATAGAGCCTTAGTATGATGGCAAATCGCCAAAAATATGACTAATGCCGAACAAATGGCATTAATTTCATTCAATATAGTTCGCTTCAAATGTTGCATATAGGTTAGCTTCAATTATCATCAGGTTTTTAGGGAAAAATACATTTAACAGTTTGCAAAATCTCCTTTGTTTCTGAAGTTGACATAATATTATTTCACCCCAAAAAAGGCATTTTTTTTTAAATTGCTTTATTTACAACGATTTGCTATATTCTAGCAACAAAAATCTAATTTTATTTGTGCGACATCCATTGCTTAAATGATTAAGTATTGCTATGTTTGCATTGTGAACTTGGTACCTAGCTACGTATCGACTCTAGATTTTATTTCTATTTTTTAATCCCGTCTTAAAAAAAAAACGAAAAATGCAAGCAACAGGTACATAAAAAGTACATGCGCGAGGCGCGACGGGACGCCTGCCGGGATGCGTGTACGCACGTTTTCGACTTTCGGCAGTCGTCGTGAACTGCGCGGCATTCCGACTCATTGTGGCCCTGTAGGGACACATTCCCCACATAGCGATATGCTCGTGATTTAGCTTAAACTTATTGTCTTCCGTTTCCACGCCTCTTAACCTTCCAAAGAATACGGAAAAATACATGAAATATTTTTAGGCATTGTTAAAGAACGTGACGTGACCATCGATAGCTTACTGTAAAGTTTGTTTCGTTGCGAATGGTAGGTACGGGTGTTGTGTGTCAGCTGACAGTAGATATGTTTGTGAAATAAATAGATACAGATACAGGGTGGATTGTATAAGCAGTTGTAGCTTATGAAAAATATAATTTAGCTTTATTTTTTGGGAAAGTCATTAAAGCCGTTCATTGTCTTACCTAAAAATGTTACTTATTTAAAAAAAAAAACTTTTTTTTGTACAGTCCGCATAAAATACAAATTATCTTTATATATTAATACTTGACGCAAAAGGGTTGTACCCCTTTTTACGAGAATTGCGCGGACGGAGGTGGATGAAATTTCGCACACTATACACTGCAATTAATTTATATATTTAAAAAATATATAATTTAATTATGGTCGAATTCGACCTTATAAATTTCCATAAGAATCAAATGACTCTATCAGATCTTTATCTACTGAGGTTTAGGTACCTATCTCCTACTAGAAAGTCAGAAATAGATTTCTAGAACTTATAATTAAGTAGGAACTTATGAATAATATCTCTTATCTACTATTTCCAATCACTGATATTGAGTTCTTGAATTCGAATCTTTGATTTCACAAGTTAATTAATTTGTAAAGACGGCCAATATGGTCGCTACAAAATTACTAAACCGTGAGAGGTAGAACCAATAAAATTAATTATTTCTTTGTACATACCTAATAAAAGGCAATTATTTATACATTAACATTTTTTACATCGTGTTTGAATACATACCTACATGTTTCACAAAATAGTACATTAATTTAGAATAATAACAATAATTCAATTAATAATAATAACAAAATAAAATAGACTAAAAATCGATTATTTACACTATTTATACTAATAGTATAAAGAGGAAAGATTTGATTGTTTGTTTGTATTGAATAGGCTCCGAAACTACTGGACGGATTTGAAAAATTCTTTCAATGTTGTGAAGCTACACTAACCCCGGGTGACATAGGCTATTTTTTATCCCTGTATTCCCACGGGAACGGGAACTACGCGGGTGAAACCGTGAGGCGTCCGCTAGTAATTAATAAAAAGGCAGAATAATTTAAAATATCCATTAATTACGAATGTTACATATCAACCCATATGATGGCCCACTGCTGGGCACGGGTCTCCCCAGTAGAACCTACTAGTATGTAGATCTTGGGGGTTATTGCCATAATCACCACGCTTGGCGAGCGGGTTGGTGATCGCAGTACGGCTTTAAGTACGCAGAGGACGCTGCTGCCCGTCCTCCGGTGTGAAATCCCTTAGTCGCCTTGACGACACCCACGGGAAGAGATGGGGTGGTACTATTCTTAAGCCGGCACCACACGGCCGAATGTTAAGAATGGATAATAAATAAATAGTTAACGTAGCAGTAAATTTGCGTGATGTCAACATAAAGTAGGTATGCCGACATTACACAAATTTACTGTTATGAATTTCAGTGACCTTTGCTAAGCAGTGGGACAGTTGTAAAGATTTGAAAAAACAACTTGACATCAAGTATTGGCTACAAAATATTTGCGTACGGAACCATGTGTATGCGCCGGCGCATACACTGTAAATTGTTATACACATATTTTGTAACTTAATGTATAATTACGTGCATATTTCAAGTAGGTACGTAATAATAATTATTATTATGTGAGAGCAGTACGCAATAAAACTGTGAAATTGTGTCCGAGTAGCGCCCGCTGCAGCCTCTACTGTCTCACTTTCCAATTTCTTGGAATGTAAAACTCACAAATGTTATAGCACATTTATTTTATGATGTTCGTAAATAAAGAGTGCTGTTAAATTGTCACCATCCGGGGTTAACAAAAATCGGCAACGTGTAGGTGGTCACATATTTAGAGATCCACTCGGATATCATCAAAACGCTTAAGTATATCCTAATATTATACATGTGAAAGTAACTCTGTCTGTCTGTCTGTTACGCTTTCACGCTCAAACAGCTAAACCCATTTAGATGAAATTTGGTATGGAGATAGTTTGAGTCCCGGGGAAGGACATAGGATAGTTTTTATCGCGATAACCGACATCCACGCGGGCGGAGCCGCGGGCGAAAGCTAGTATTATAAATGTGAAAGTAACTCTGTCTGTCTGTTACGCTTTCACGCTCAAACAGCTAAACCGATTGAGATGAAATTTGGTATGGAGATAGTTTGAGTCCCGGGGAAGGACATAGGATAGTTTTTATCGCGATAACCGACATCTACGCGGGCGGAACCGCGGACAAAAGGTAGTTTTGAATACATAGATACTTACGAATAATAGGTAGGCATAATGAGACTTCATGTCATACGATCGATCCACTACCACAGTGGAGTTAAGTCAGTAGAAATAAAAGCTTTAACGTCTAAAGTTATAATAAGTATAGCGCAGCACATTTGCAAATTCGTAATGCGTGCATAGCTCATCGTTAGCTCATCAAGTTTGCACGACCATTCCGAGAATAGGGAAGGTGCAATGCAGAGAATCCTTTGTAGAATAAACCACAAGTCTTTTAAAAACTTAAAACACCATTTTTTTTGCAAAATATGCGATTTTAAACTAAGTTTTAAATCGCGCGCGAAAACTTACCCACAGTTCTGATGACGTCACAAAT
Organism: Herminia tarsipennalis; assembly: GCA_945859575.2. NCBI lineage: Eukaryota > Metazoa > Arthropoda > Insecta > Lepidoptera > Erebidae > Herminia > Herminia tarsipennalis. Next base: position 19,490,726 of record OX243840.2, read on the forward strand.
GTAGTTGCTTCGTGCCTGTCACTCAGATCAGTCAATTCAAAATTCTTTATTCACTTAAGATGCAAAACAACTCTTGTTATATGGGGGTAAGGTGGTGCCTAGACGAGGAGGGGTGCGACTAATATACTATACACCATGTTAAAGGACTGATGCAAATTGTATTATCAAAAAGTTGAAACATGAGATAAACTATAGTCAGTCTTAGTGGGTAGGTACAATATAGTAGGAGCAGCTGCTCCTACCTACAACAAAGGTAAAAACCATATGCTTAAAAACTAATGATTAAATATAAAATATTAATTCTGATATCAAAAGGAAGAAAAAAGTCAATAATCATAGGTACCTACTTGTTTCGTGGAAATATTGACTATTATTGATTTCGAAATATTTTTTGGATTTTTGATATTTCAGAGTATTTAAAATATAAACTTCTATCGATATCAGGTAGTGATAAAAATACCACCAATAGTCCAGAGATTTTAGGATGTAATCCTACATTATTTGAGTGAAAGGATTATCAAAATAAGAGAATAGTTACACATTTAGCTTACGAAATGCCTATTCCTAGGTTAAAGAATTTATATTTGTTTGCCTAAAGATCGACGGAGCTGCGTTTATATGGCTCCCCTAATATAAAATTCTTTGCGTAAAGTTATTACCCAACTACCATTTAAAACGTTATGTCTAGAATGACTAGTAGGTATGTTTGTAAAGTCCCCCGCGACACAGGGCTTGTAACCTACTGTGGGAGTCGTATTTTTTAAATAAAAAAAATAAAAAAAAGAATTACAGAAATGATTGTTAAAAGAATGCTTTTATTCTATTGATAACTGTTATAGGCATTACATACGAGTACATCGATGTTTAATGTTGGAATGCAGATTTTGTTCTATTGCATGCTTATACTGCCAAATAGGTGAAACTGCAATTTTTTTAACACCTCTGTACCTACCATATTTGATGCAATAAATTATTATTATTATTATTATTAGAGAAAACGCCTAAATTAAATAGACACACTGGCGCAATTCAAAAGTAAACAACTTTTGAATTGCGCCAATGTGTCCATTTAATTTAATTAGATTACCTAATAAACCGTTGTTGGTTGGACATAACCGATGAAGTTGTCAAACTCGCACACTATGAGATATATATTTTTAACTAGTTCAGTAGCGCCATTACCTCATAACGTGAGACGAGAGACCAGGCGAGAGGTAAATTATATTGTTGTTGAATTATCGCTGTATGGGTCGGAAAATATATAATTATGTAGATACATATACTAACTGTCCCGGCGAACTTCGTAACGCCCTTTTCCTGTGAATCTAAATCAATCTCGAATCCACTGGAACACACACAAAAAAAAACATTCTAATCGGTCCAGCCCTTTAGGAGGAGTTCAGTGACATACACACGTACAGTAGAATTATATATATAAAGATAGTCTCAATATTTTTTTCAATAATACATAAACATACCTTACCTGTACCGTAGGTACCTTACTTAGTCCTCGTCCCTTGTCGTCGACCATGTCGACTAACTTTTGGCACGTTCCTAGAGTCTGCCTTGATAAACCCAACTTCCATTTTCATTTAATAAGCACAATTGATTAATTTATGCAACAAAATACCGCAAGCTACAACTACAACAAAAACTTTTACCGCCATTAACTGAACAAGTCGTAGATAGGGTACATTTGTGATGTCACTGGACGGTGATTGGTGTTTTAATAGAGGTATGTTCCCTTTCAAGTTATTTTAATTCGCAATTATTCAAAATATCTCAAAAAATAATAGTAAATGAAATAAAAACGTTACATTGGCTCTTATTTTATACTCTTTATTAGTAAATAAAATATTTGCATCTTTTCTAATAATTACTTCAAAAAAAAACTATTTTATTTGGGGAGTTATTATAAATTTGTATACTTAGGTACCTTTCTATGACTAGGAACGGAATTCAAATTTATGAGATTTAAGTCGGCAACTCGGCAACAAATTGTTGATCTGAGTTTGTGTGCATGACAGTTCGATTACAAAAGAATGTTGTTGAAAAACACCAAATTACCCCTCTAACAATAGAGCGTTAACATAACGCAGGTGTGCGTTGTCTTACACATCGAAACCATCCCAAGTCGACAAAAGTGTTAAAAGGCTGGCATTTAGAACGCATTGTTTGACTTTTAGCACCTGACAATTAGCTCGTGACTGCCGTATTCCTACCATTTCTCCCATTACTCATTGAGGTGTTGATGAATATTTCGACTCGCGTATGAGTGAGTATACTTGCCGGTTGTTACTGAGATTGGAAATCCGTAGCGGCTGCGAATCGTGTTCCGAGGCGAACTCGGCATCTTAGACGATCTCGACCGCTTTGAGCAGTGAGAATGTAGCGAGATTTTTTAGAGGAGGGCGATTTCGATAGTGTATCAGTGCGAGGAGCCGAGGGACGGAGTTCAGCGGACAGTGTTGGGCGCGAGCCCGCGGACGGTGGGCGGCGCGCGCTAGTCTCGACGCGCGCACCAAGCACGGGCACGGTAGCCGCTCGTAGTCCGGGAGCGCGCATCCCCCCGGGAGGGCATTGTTTCGCGCACTCGCTCGCTCTCATTGTTATGACTGCGTCTTGATTATTTATGCCCAATAATCCGCTCAGCTGACTATGGTATAAATATCGATATTAACAGTATCCGGTGAGGAATTACAGTCCATTGTGATTTTTAATCGTTTATTATTTAACTTCCAGAAATTACGTTTAAAGAATTACCGCCACCGTACAGTGAACGAGTGAATGATTTTGATGTTAATGAACAACAAGGAATAAATAATACGGTACGATCAAAATAAAAATTAAACAAACAAGTGTGTAAGTTGAAATTGTGAACGAATGTTACAGAATAAATTAATTTTCAGGTTACCGCTCCAGTATGCGAAGCTTTAGACTTGTTAGCAAATTGCAAAATATCATCTCCAGTAGATGACAATCCCGATACGAGTGTGGAGTACGCGGAAATTAAAGATAATATGGGTCTCTGGCACTCAACGCCGTTAGCGCGACGTCATAAATCTAAAATATCCCTCACGTGGGTCTTAAAAGAAAATTTGGAAAATGCAAAATTGACGACCGGGAAGTTACAGACGGAAGATAGATTAAATACTACAATAGTTGCCAGTGAATTAGACAAGAATCATAACCAGAAGCTGAACGAAATCGAACGTTACAGAAAGTGCAAGTCTAGAGAGGTGAAGGATAGGATCGTCGGGCGGAACGAATATTATCATAATCTTAGGTTTAGAAACGCATGCGAGCAATTCGCTAATGTGCAGGATACCTACTCCGATACTAGCGTTGGAACTGAAGAATACGTGAGGAAGAAACATAGACATCGACACAGAAGAAAGAAAAGAAGCCAACACGGGAAATTTGGATACGACATCAGAGATCTGGACAGCTTCCTTACAGAGGTAAGCTTTTGATAAATTAATCGACTTACAGTTTGAGTGAGGTCAATCGCTCAGCAACAAAAGATAAGAGCCCTTTAATACGAAATATTAATATCGTGTAACCCATTTTAATTTGCAAAGAGTCATTCATCATCTCTCGACATTCGTTCTGGACATTAACGGATCTTTTTTACAAAAGAATTTAAATGCACCTGTAAATCTCGATCATTATTCATTTCTTCGATGTTATTATGACGTTACAGTATACGTACGGTTTTTGTGCATTACTTTCAACCATAAACCCGATTGTACAACGTAAGCCGCGAAATTGGCGCAAAATTGAACTCCACATAAATTGCAAGTCATTTAAAATTGCCGATGTTTCAAAGTTTTTATTTTAAATTCGGCTGTACAGTTCGGGATTTTGAGGCAATGTTATTTTGCGGTGCTCATTATAATAGCCCTTTAAGTGAATATTTTTTTAGAAAAAGTAATAGAGGGGTACAAGATAATCGCAAGCGAGGAGGTCATTTATCAGTATGGGTTATTTAAAAAAACAATATATCACGTTGAGGTTAAACGTTACGGTGTTAATTGCGCCAAGTATTCAGACGATATTTCATGGGAGACTTTTAAAAATCGACTCGAGGTGAAGATAATTTGCGCTTGACCTTTGCTGAACATTATATTTATTAATGCCTTTGGGCTTTTGTTGAGTCCTATATTTTGTAAATGAAATGACTTTTACATTATCCCACGCAATCATAAAATTCGCTTGAACGACTGGAGTAAAATCAGGCACTTATTAAGTGATGTTTATTTCCAAGACAACTGATTAAGGAGAGAGATAAACGATTTGAGAGGGTCCCATTTTTGTTTTATGGACCTGTGGATATTATTTTTAGTTGTAGGCGATAATCAGTTTCATAAATGCTATAAGGTAGATACTAAATAACATTTAAGGGGGCGTCCATAAATTACATGAGGTGTTTTTTTTCTTTTCTGTCTCTCTCTCCCCCTGGTGAGATGTCGTGAGATTTTATTCAACCCCCTCCCCCATCCCCCAATCTCACGTGAGATTTTTCACAATGTAGGTTTCTTACGTAAACGCGTTATATGAAAGAAAAAAAAATTGCTTCGTGCTTTTATTTACGACTAGTTAAGACTAGTAATCAATATTGCTGAGAGTTTAATTATAAGTGTAATAAAAATTTAACAATAGAATACTTAAATCGGATTAAATGGACGAAAATAGTTTTTTTTTTTGTTTCAATCAGAAAAAAAAATGCGTGATATTTGCCGAGACCCCCCCCTCTCTCCAACGTAAGATTAGATGAGATTTGACTCGACCTCCTCCCCCCCTTAATCATCTCACGTATTTTATAAACGCCCCCTAAGGAGCCGATTTTGGCCTAGTTCCTGAACTAAGAAGATGAAGAAAATAATTCTATTTGTGCCACGAATAGTAATTAAATTATATTTATAGATTTCCATAAACCTTACGAAAACATGGGAATTAATGCGATAAATGTATTGAGTGAATTGAGTACCAATTTATTTGCTCTGAACGTTACGACCAGATTGCACTAGTCGTGGTCACCAAATAATTAATCTATACTAATATTATAAAGCGGAAGAGTTTGTTTGTTTGTTTGTTTAAACGCGCTAATCTCAGAAACTACTGGTCCGATTTGAAAAAATCTTTTTTTGTTGGATAGCCCATTTATCGAGGAAGGCTATAGGCTATATAACATCGCGCTACGACTAATAGGAGCAGAGTAGCGACGGAAAATGTTTCAAAAACGGGGAAAATTTACGCATACGAAGTTGCGCGGGACAGCTAGTGATCGATAAAGTGACATCACGATTTCGTTTCCTAGGCAAATCACGCTTCATCTACCCTAGGCAGATAATACTTTATTAAGCTGCATTAAAACATATTTTAAATATTACTCGGCCTACCTATAATATCTGTTACTCTTTAAAATCTTACTAGCTGTCCTGCGCAACTTCGTTTACGTAAATTTTCCCCGTTTTTGCAACATTTTTCATTGCTGCTCTGCTCCTGTAGGTCGTAGCGTGATATTACAAAGCCTATAGCCTTCCTCGATAAATGGGCTACCCAACAGTAAAATATTTTTTTAATTCGGACCAGTAAGTAGTTCCTGAGATTACTGCGTTCAAACAAACAAACTCTTCAGCTTTATAATATTGTAAAGATGACGTGACTTGCCATTTTGCAAATCTACTGATCTTGACCACAGTATAAATCACTACATAGTATAAAACAAAGTTGCTTTCTTTGTCCCTATATCCCTATGTATGCTTAAATCTTTAAAACTACGCAACGTAATTTGATGCGGTTTTTTTTAATAGATAGTGATTGAAGTGGAAGGTTTATATGTATAATAACATCCATATATTTTATACCCGTGCGAAGCCGGAGCGGGCCGCTAGTAAAGTATATTTTAACTGTGTCTTGACGACATACCAGTCTGCAGCACATCGATTTATTTCAGTCTATTTACTACTATTCCTCCAGTACAAATCACATAGTGGTTAAGATGTGGCTATCAATAAATATTATAAGAATTGACGTCTTAATCTGACCATTTTTAATAGTCCATTGAAAAGTTACATTTGGCGTAGCAAACAATTTTGTTATTTTGGTTCTACAACTAAAAGTTACAGAAGCTGGGCAAAACACATTTTGCGACCAAGCGACATTTTGCGAATGAGATATTTAGCGCGTGTCAGTAGTTAAGTCCTACTTCCGAATCTTCCACAAGTTAAATTTCACCTAATCCATTTAATACATATTCGGAGTCCTAATTATTAATTTTACGAATTCTGAATTTTCTCAATGTCTAATTTTCCAATATGTATATTTTCAATCGACTTCAAAAAAAGGAGGAGGTTTTCAGTTCGTCACAATAGTTTTTTTATCTATGCGATTGCTCAAAGATGCCTGGACTGATTTGGAAAATTATTTTTTTGTTAGATAAAGGTGTACTTTCAAGTCTCATTGTCAGCATGTCGGGCTTTGATGATGGAATCCTTAGGGAAATCTTTAAATATTATCTAAAGCCCCTAGGTGCAATCTAAGTTTATTTTGACAACAGATTTGACAACTTCTCGTTGACAACAATGAGTAAACAAGCCATCGAAAATTTGAGTATTTTTTAATGAATTCATAAGAGTCTGTAAATATTTAGAGACTCTGAAAATAGGAAAGTGATATTCACAACCCTTAAATAAGTATTTTATATTTTTATTTTTTTTAATACTGTTATATTAAAAGACCTATCAAACCACACCCCCACATGTGAGGTGATGTACCATGAAAAAAATGAAATTTTTTTTTCAAAATTCTACCACTTTGTCGGCGTAACTAATGTGTATTGTTCGTTCGTCGACATTCAGAGTTGGATTAAGTACCTACCGTAGGTTTTCCGTAAGACGAAAACTATACCTATTATATACATAATAGGCAAATTATGTAATGTGAAAATTGAATTGAAAGAATTGTGTAATGTGTCATGATATTAAGAATGTGTGAAAACAATAGTTCGGTAGAACATGGAAATAATAGAATTTAGAAATAAAATAATATGGAATAAGTTGATGTATTGAAACTTAGACTGTGTATAATACGGAAAGAAACTCCGACATCATTTTGCGCATAAGCCAACCAAAGTTGTATAGAATTTAATTTGCAACAAAAAATGTCTTTCCGATTTTGCCCGATAAGATGCAAAAACCATTTCCAACCCTCTTTCTTTTATAATTAAATGATAGGACAAGGGTTGCGATTCAAGCGAGCGAGCGCGGAGCGGTGACATTCAGATCTTGTTAAACAAAGATTTGGGTGGTACAGACACTATTATGGGCTAGTGTACCATCAGCTAATATATTTATTTAATGAGCGCGTTTGTATGAAGGTTACCTTCTGTACCTACTCTACTATATTATGCACATGTTTCATAATTCTTGTCATCCGCGATTGTGATCTATATTAATTTTTAGGTATATACTAATATTATAAATCTGAATAGTTTGTCTGTTTGTTTGAACGCGATAATCTCAGGTTTTAGTATCCAACACTGAAAAATTCTTTCACTTATATGACATCGCGCTACGACCAATACAGGCGGAGCAGCAATAAAAATGTTGAAAAACGGGGAAAATTGACGCAGACGAAGTTACGCGACTCAGCTAGTAAATTATACACCTAGAACCTACCTACCTACGTACACTATTGAACGTAGGTAAGTGAAACTTATAGTAATAAAGCATACTTGTACTACAAAACGCTACATCAATACCTCAGAAATTGTAATTTATGGCGGTCATTTGCAGACACTTAACTATAATAAAATACCGAGAGTACAGAAGAAAAGTTCTATATGCACTTTGCTCGAGCAATACCTACATCACAGATATGGACTCTAGTAACACCTTGAAGAGAAGTCCAAGATTCGAGTTCGTGAGCATCGCTCCGGCACAGCTGATAACTTATTATTAAGATTCCAACCCTAAATCGTGTAAATAATATGACAAAATTAACGTTTGTACGTTGTAGCGAGCAGTCGACTATTTTATACCTAGATACTTGTTTTAATTTACTTTGACGCGCACATTTTAAAGTCGTAATCTTATTTGCAAATTATATGCTGTATGCAATGAGCGATATCATAGAAGGAGGGTGGTTATGTAGGAGTTGAAATGCCCATGAAATTCCTAAAGATAGAAAGACCTCAATTGTACCCTCATTTCAACTCTTCCCGCTCCGATCTCGGTGTCGATTCAATTGCCTACTTCCCCAGTCTGTCTCAAAACTTTTCATAGCAACACACTTCCTCCTGCCCGCCCGTAATCCTGGGCACGCCCAAGAGTGATGGCCATTAGTGTGCGTTGCTCGAACAAGTTTTTATAAATCTTAGTTTCTCTACTTTCTGTGTTTTGTGTTTGCAGGCACTTCAACAGCTGTGACCGCTTTTATAATAAGTGCTATTAGATATTCACTTGTTGTATATACTGTTAGGTACCGGTAAATCTAAGTGTAAACCTAGATTTAGAATGACATCTCATGAATTCTCGTATGCTCGTTCAAAGCTTTGTTTGAACCAAAGAGCAAATAATAAAGATCTATAATCTAAGGTAAGTATTAGAAATAGTAGTTATAGGAAACTTACTTTTTTTATAAAATGCTTTTGTCTGCGCCCACGCAAATTCGGTTATAGCGATAAATCAAGTTAATGACTTTGTAATTAACAGAGTCCATAGGTAAATTTAAGATGTTTTTTTTAAAAAAGTTGATAATTTTATATTAACTAACATTTCGATTGCACTGTACTTAGGTCAGTGGCGGGGAGTACTTAGAACACCATTTTTTCGGTTTCCCTTTGAATTCTAGATACCTACTTAATATACGAGGGCGGGTCAATAAGTCCGTGACTTTTTGATTTTCCCGCCTCTTAATTGAAATGGCAACACTGCTCCCGCCAACAGTCATCCGTCAGTTCACTCTTGTCAAAAATTGAACAAGCTGTGACATTTAGTTTGTTTTTGACAGCCGTTAATATCAGACTACCGCGTTGACTGAGAAGAAAATGGAAAAAAGTGAATTTCGTGTGCTCATTAAAAAATCCATTACGCAAACCAAGGCGAAGCTGGATAAATATTATGGGGACTCTGCACCATCCATTTCTATGGTAAAAAAGTGGTTTACTGAATTCCGATGTGGCCGTACAAGCACGGAAGATGCCGAACGTTCTGGGCGCCCAGTTGAGGTCTCGACATCCGAAACCATTGAAAAAATCCATGATTTAAAGCGATCGTCGATTAAAAGTGAGAGAGATTGTGGAAGCCATAGGCATCTCACATGGCTCAGTGGTTTCAATTTTGAATAATCATTTGGATATGAGAAAGCTTTCCGCAAGATGGGTGCCGCGTTTGCTCACAACCGACCACAAACGCAACCGCGTGAAAATTTCTCAAGAATGTTTGGCGTTGTTCAATCGCAATATGAACGAGTTCTTGCGCCGTTTCGTGACTGTGGATGAAACGTGGATCCACCATAACACCCCGGAGACCAAACAGCAGTCAAAACAGTGGGTTTCTAGGAGTGAATCGGCGCCAAAGAAGGCAAAGGTGGGTTTGTCAGCCAACAAAGTCATGGCGACTGTTTTTTGGGATGCACGCGGTGTTATTCACATTGACTACCTAGAAAAGGGGAAAACGATCAATGGTGAATATTACAGCAATTTATTGGGTCGATTCGATGAGGCATTGAAAGAAAAACGACCACACTTGGCCAAGAAAAAAGTTCTTTTTCACCAGGACAATGCACGTGTGCACACATGTACAGTTTCCATGGCAAAAATCCATGAATTGGGCTACGAATTGCTCCCTCATCCGGCCTATTCACCCGATCTGGCCCCGTGTGACTATTTCTTGTTCCCAAATTTAAAGAAATGGCTCGGTGGAAAGAGATTTGCCTCAAATGACGAAGTCATCTCACAAACAAATGCCTATTTTGAAGACCTCGACAAATCATATTTTTCGGAAGGGATAAAAAAATTGGAGAAACGTTGGGCTAAGTGTATAGAGCTCAAAGGAGACTACGTTGAAAAATAAAATAACTTTTTATCAAAAAACCTATGTTTCATTGCAAAAGTCACGGACTTATTGACCCGCCCTCGTACGTATGAAGAACCGTATCCAACTATAATCGAGTTACCCTCATCATCAGCCTATCCCAGTCCACTGCTGGACATAGACCTCTCCAATTGCACGCCACTTTGTTCTATCCTCGACTTCTCGCAACCAGCTCCTGCCAGCCGTTTTGCGTAGATCATCACTCCACCTGGCCTGAGGGCGTCCTACACTACGTTTGCCGAGACGCGGTCTCCACTCAAGAACTTGTTTACCCCAACGGTTGTCGGTTCTTCGGCTAATATGGCCAGCCCGCTGCCTCTTCAGCTTGCTAATCCTGTAGGCTTTGGTTCTCTGCCGAATCACCTCATTTCTAATTTTGTCCCAGAGAGAAACTCCGAGCATAGCCCTTTCCATAGCCCGCGCAGCGACTTTGAACTTGTGGACTAGCCGTACCGTCATTCAGTGTCCACGTTTCGGCTCCGTATGTCATAACGGGTAGGACAATCAGTGGATTGAAGACTTTAATCTTAGGCGATGGACGATGAGAAAACTTGACGTAACTTGAGTTATCCTAGGATGATTTTAACGCTTCGCCACTGGCCACTGCTGTAGGTACTGATCTTCGTCAAGGAGTCGACTGATCAGTCTAACTGAACTGAATTTAAAGTTTTTAAGGCCGGTGGCAGCAGTTAACTTCTTTAACCTTTTTCAAACTTCAATGGGGCTTGCCATACCAAATTTAATCGAAATCAGCCCAGTATCTTCGGAAATAAGCGCTATTAAACAAACAAACTCTTCAGGTATTAGTATATACATACTACACATAAAAGTATACATAGACTATAGAGTATAGTCTACCCACTTATTTTACCTACGTAGTTGGTTATTTGACTAAAGTATTTTACAATGTTAATCAATAGGTACAGTACTACAGTGTGGGTTTTCCCAATAAAATCTTTTTATTGACCCCGAGGCTTAGCAGTAAATACCATCAAAAGAAAGCTGTGGGTGTAGCCACGTATTTACTAACGCTAGGTAAACCTGTGTATTGCTCAAGTACCTATAAATTTATAGGCATTTTCCTCCACAACTTTCATGCCTAAAAATGGGCCTAAGCAAAGCTTCCTATAGCAAACTTCCATCATTAAAATTGGCCGAGTAGTTTCAAAGATGGTACGTACGAGTTGGTTATAATAATATCAACTACTCTATGCCCTGTCTTATTTGTTTATAGATTCTATTGGCGGAGATCTATGGAGCGTGCTCATGTTTTTTTTTTTCCTCTTCCCTCCAATATTAATCGGTAGAGATTATGTCTCGCACATTATGTGCATACGCCAGTCTCAAGTATAATTTCTTTCTAGTTTTCTGCTTTTAATCACAAAGTCTCGGTCTTGTCCAGTTATCACGTATTTCAAGTATATTTTACACTTTAAACGCGGAGCTGTAAAAATAGCGACATGTCAGTTTGCCGCCATTTTTACAACTCCGTGCTCATGTTTAGCTCAGGCCAATGTAAAACTCGACAAAGCCGGCCTAGTGGCCGTTAAATTATTAGCCTTAGCGCCAGTATAGCATAATTTAAGATGATTGTGTTTATGAAGACAACAGTCAGCACTTGCTTTGTAAATTTTTTTTTTCATGTTTTAGCCAGCTAAGACAAAGTAGGTAGGCTCTATTTCAGCCTTATTTTTTTTTTGTTTTTGACGATTTGTAGGTTATCTATACTAATATTATAAAGCGGAAGAGTTTGTTTGTTTGCTTTGTTTGTTTGTTTAAACGCGCTAATCTCAGGAACCACTGGTTCGATTTAAAAAAAAACTTTTTTTGTTGGATAGCCCATTTATCGAGGAAGGCTATAGGCTATATAACATCGCGCTACGACTAATAGGAGCGGAGTAGCGACGTGAAATGTTGCAAAAACGGGGAAAATTTACGCATACGAAGTTGTGCGGGACAGCTAGTATATTATAAAGCTGAAGAGTTTGTTTGTTTGAACGTATAATCTCAGGAACTACGGGTCCAAATTGGAAAAATCTTTCACTATTGGATAGTCCATTTATCGAGGAAGGCTATATAACATCACGCTACGACCAATAGCAATAGGAGCTGAAAACGGGGAAAATTGACGCAGACGAAGTTGCGCGGGTCAGCTAGTTAATTATCCAATTCTTAAATCTTAATCGTGTAGATACATTTATTTTTAACCTTTGTTTTATTCCTTGTGACCCTTCTCATAGTTGCAACTGGCAAAAAAATAGGACACTATCTTTGGGAAAATAAACCCTAATAATATTAAAACATATCTCATTTTTGCTTCCAGGCATCAATAGACCGTCCAGGCAACATTCCAGTAGTGATAGCCTACCCCAGCACTCTGTACCAGACGCAGAAGGAAACCCAACAAGAGCTCACGTTGCCTCTGGGCACGGTTGTGAACGCGGTATTCAAGAATGAGCAGTGGTTGTATGCCCAAACGCCGCACGGAGATGAGGGATATGTGCTGTATAGTGCTTGTTTGCCACTTGGAATTTTACCCAATAGGTTAGTATAAGGTTTATTTGGTTTGTTTTAATAAATATATATCCTATCGTCTTCGTACGCATAAGCGCACAGAACATTTTGACAATTAATTAATACAAATATGCACATTGCATTAGATGCCCTAGATGTCATATCTAGGGGTAAAATATTATTTACTGCAAAAAGATCTAACCAAGGGGGTTAGATCTTCTTGCAGTAAATAATATTTTACCCTTGGATATGACTACCCTTATTTTTTTTGTGAAATATTAGAATAGAATATTAATAGTAGTTACCTTAAAGAACCTATAGAAGATCACTCTTGTAGAAGTCTACTTACATTCCTAAGTTTAACAAATATTATACAGACGGTAAACGTTAACTCCATTTTCAACTTTTCCAGGCCATCACCCCAAAAGAAGACGCCATGTTGGGAAAGCAGTACCGACATCTATCCGCGCCCATGTGGCAACTTAACGGACAACGAGAAGGAACAGCTCCGAGGACGCACGCGCTCTGAATGCCGCTACCCAACCAAAAGAAAATCCAAAAACTCTTGCGCAGAAAAGGATTTTGACTCCCTATATTTAAAAACCAAATCCGTCTGCTCGATAGACAAACTCGATAAAGAGAAGAATTTCAAACAAGTGAGGCAGACTTTGCTGGTTGTGAATACTGATTATAAGGGAAGTGTGTTGAACAAGACGCTGACGGTACAAAAGGGAGATGTCGTAGTTTTAATTCAAGGCGGAGGCGTGGAAACTGATGTCGATGCCGAATGGTTTTACGTGAAGAAGCGAGACGGAAGTCAGGGTTTCATACCCGCGGTTGTCGCAGGACATGGTTATATTTAACTATGGGCTTCAATTGCAAAAGGGTGGCTATTAGCCGAGCGGTATAAGGCTATTACATAAACTAGGTTTTATAAAAGACAATATAGGAGAAAAGACGGACAATGCGTTTGGTCATCTTACTTTCTACTTGTACCGAAAATTGTGGCTGCTTGTGACGAGAGAGCTGTGACGTTGATTGGTTTGATTGCAAAACGTAGTCGACACTTATCTCCTACTTTACTTTTGTGTTTTAGCTTCCACTAAGAAAACTTGACGCAAAGTAAAACGGTTCTGTACGGTAGCGAAATGAGTTCATAAAACGGATTTCTTGTCTTTGTCAATTTCACTTACTGTGGAAGTCCTGGTTAAAGCATATAAACAAGACTGGATTGCATGCAAGCTGTTACTGACTATCGTAGACACAACAAGTCGTATGTTTGTTTGTTACGCGTCATGTTTAATTGAATGACATAAACAATGTAAATAGTGAAATTGAGTTTGTTTTATTTCTATTGAACATCATTCTAAAATGCCTGCATCATTCCACTAACATTACAAATAGGGTATTTCAATATATATGGGATGCATTTACCCAAACACAATATTATGAATTTCCCCTTGATCCATATTGGTTTATCAGGTCATTCAGTTGACATTTGAAAACCGAGTGTGCACTGTGGTCTTTGGCGGGAAAACAGTGATGGTTAAATACTACAACTGGAAAATGACTGGACCGATTAGAATTGGTTTTGTCCGCTTCAACACTGCAAGTAAGAACTAACTAAGAAAACCTTAAAAGAATATAAAGGAACACCCAAAAATCTTAGGTCTCACTTTTAATTTTAGGTCTGCTTAGTTATAAATAAAAGAACACTTTGAATCATTCACACATTTATTCTCTCATACAAAAACATAATTCACATACCCAAGAACTTAATATCCTTACCGAAAATGCAGCACCTGGTCTCTATAATTAAAACTAGTGCACAGATCTATCTCAGGACTGGACCCTGCGATGGTCAGCACTTTGTTTGGAGTAGTTCTGAGCATGGCGGAGTACACTGTTGTAGCAGACACTGGTAGTTCCACTTTGATTTCTCCAGAGTAGCATAGCTGGTATAAGTGCTTGGCAGCGCCCCCTGCAATGACGCAATCGTCGTGGAAGAAGGATACATGGATGCCATGGTCGGGGATGTCGAAGACAGTCACAGCGTCTAAGGATCGGAGATGCCAGAGCGCCAGTCGTGGACCTCCGCCGCATACCTGTGGAATAAATAGCTTCGATTGTAATTGAAACTTGAGCAAGTCTGCCATAAAGCATAAGCACTGGTCATTGGTTATTTCAGTTTTTACATCATTGGTTTTTTTTCTTAAAAGACGACTACCGCAGTAGCGTACAAGCCCTGTCACGGACACAAATTACACCCAGACTTGGAACATCAATTTGTGTATCACACAAAGTGGTGTCCCGTGTGGGAATCGAGCCTACGACCTCTTGCGTAGCAGTCGGATAAACTCCCACAGAGGCAGTCAAAAATGAAAAAAAAAAGTGTTTTTAGTCCACGATAGGTCGACATTTTGAAATGAACATAATGGTACCAATATACAGAGAACGTAACAGAGATTGAAATTAATAAAGACAAGGGACACCAGCCTGTCTGCACTAACGGACCGGCTGGTAAAGTCCGATTTCCACCAAGAGCGAAACGGAATCATTAAAGTCTTCCGATTAACGCATAAGAGTAAACTTCATGCAACAATAGTCGGGCAAAGCTAAGCGACCAAATATAGTAGAAATTAACCCGATCAGATCCAGAGAGGGTCTACTTCTGAATAAGTTTAATGAATCCTTTGTTGGTGACAAGGCGAATAGAAGCGCAATATTTCCCGCTCATCACCCCTTCGCGGTGGAAACCGGTGCCTCACCCCCTTCTCTCTCCTCCTCCCTCCCTTTTTTTGGTTGGCGGGAAAAAATCCTGACGTACACCCTCACCATCGTGGGAAGACGATGGGGGTAGTGTGGGGTTTGCACACACTAAAAAAACCCGCCGGAGTTTGTTATACCGTTGGCGGCCGCTCCTCCTCCCCCTAACCTAACCTTATATCCTGATAGTCATAGGCGCGAATCCAAGGCGGGGAAATACACGGGACAATTGTCCCCCCCCCCCCCCCCGACTCAACTAAAATACGATAAATTTTTTCGATAAATAATATATGATTGATTGAAAAAAAATTGAGGTATAGAAACCGAATTCGAACTTGAGACTTTCGATCGCCATACCGGGGTGCGAAGGCATAGGCACAGAATAAGTAATAGTACTACGTACAGAAGGTTCACTCCCTAACAAAAGTTAGATTTAGGTATAAAAATATACCTAGACTCGCCAGAGCTACCCGCCTGCAAGCTAAATTGTTACTTTATAACAGCGCGCGAGCCGTGAATTTTCTTTGCGCGCCACAGTTTTAAGACCAAGCTGCTAAGTCCGCACGGGGTTGACACTTTTGTACCTAGTTAAATTATTAGTTTTAAGGTAAATAAGTAGATTAAGCATTTTTTTTTAACATAAAAATTCTAATTTTCTTCTTTAAATATTATCCTATCCTGTTCCTAATATTATTTCTGGGCAACTAATTAAGGATTTTAATTTTAACTATTACTGGTACTTATGGACCTAAGAAAATATAAAAGAACGACCGGCTGCCGACGCTGCTTTTACACGTACTTCGATGACGCAAAAATGTTAGTTCTAATTCACTATACGTTTTATTCAGACAACCGTAAACACGGCAAAATCTTTTATACGGATTATATTGACGATTAGACTTAGAAATCACTGCGGGTGTCGAAAAGAAAAAAAATATATTTTCAAGTCAGCGCGAGCGCGACGTTCGTGACCGCGACTGTCGTGCGAGCCGAGAGACAGCCCACTGCCATACGCCACTTCGAGGGGCGCGCTGCCCGAATATACCTAAGCTGCGGAGTGACACCCCCCTGGCATAGGTACTCAACTATTTTGAACTATGTTGCTAAACATCAAATTGCTCGTTTCTTT
This sequence comes from Herminia tarsipennalis, assembly GCA_945859575.2. Classification (NCBI taxonomy): domain Eukaryota; kingdom Metazoa; phylum Arthropoda; class Insecta; order Lepidoptera; family Erebidae; genus Herminia; species Herminia tarsipennalis. The sequence continues at coordinate 19,507,235 of OX243840.2, forward strand.
TTGCAGGCGGGTTTTTTAAGAACCCACAATAAATTTAGCATGTATTTACTAGTAATAGAGTAAATAGATACGAAAATAAATACTAAATTACGCTTAAGTATTATGGTTCACGCGATAAAAACTCCTATATTATTACCCTTTCCTTGGACTCTACTAAATTTCAACTCAATCGGTTTTGTGCTTACAGCATGAAAACGTAACAGGCAGACAAACAGAGTTTATTTTTAATTAATGTTTTTTGGAAACTTACATTACTTTTAATATTATTTTGCATAATTGTACTTACAATCCAATCATCACTCAAGGCAGCTGATCCAACCCACTTGCCAATATCTGGCCGGCTCACTTTGCTGTTAGTGTGAGGTTCAATTTTGTTCTGATGTGTGCCAGTCCTGTTGTCCCACAACATTACAGTGCCATCTTCACTGGCAGAGATTAATTGTTGATTTCTTTGGAAAAATTATATTTGTAATTTTTTAAATTTATATTTTTAAGAGAAAATACTTGATGTTTTGTAATATTATAGATCAGGGTTTTTAAAACTGGGTTCCACGGACCCCTGGGGTGGATGGGGTTGATTGATTGATATGAATATAGAAATAAATATTGTGATTGCCTGCATAGAAAGGACAATAAGGACAAAACAAGCACAGGTTGGATAATTCCTATATGATTTCATTTAGATTACCAAATGAAATGAGGACTTTAAAGGGAAATAAGAACTTTTATAACTCAACACTTGGTTAATTGCACCCTTGCCCCCTTGGGGTTCCATAAAAAGTATTTGGTGGGTGTTCCACTATGTTAAAAGTTTGGGAACTGCTGATATAGATGATAACAACATAACATCAATCTCTGAAATTACTAGGTTGATTTTGACGAAATTTAATACAAAATCAAGTTTGGAGCCATGGGTAACAGTGGGCAGTAAATACATGAGTAGTTACTGGAACATACTGCTTAGATTCACTAAGATATAATAAATACATTTCATAGTCTAGTAGTTACTCTGTTATCCTATTGAAAAGTTACAGAACCATCTTAACTTCCTCACTTTGATTTCCTCAAACACCTTAGTGTGGCAATGGCATTCTGTGTGAATACAACTATTTTTTTTACAAGGGTTTGTGGGTTCAATTCTGTCACAGGACAAAACTATGCATGATCCATCAATATATGTTCTAGCTAAGGTCTATTTTGTGTTAATTATAATTTACTTGAATTTACTTCTATTAAATTCATTATACTTACTTTCCATGTACTGAATGTATAAAATCAGTATGCCCTTTTAAAGTTGATAGCAATCTTCCTTCATCCATATTGTAAACATAGATATTATTATCACCACATCCTGCATACAATTTGCCCTCATCATCAGATAACCATAGACTATTCACATCTACCTGCTCTATGGTTGCCTGTGATGGCAGCTTGATGCACCAGGAAGGTTTGCTCAATTTAGCATTTATAACATTCTTCCAATCCCATCCTGAGATTTCATTAACTGAACCGATTATTAAAAACTTTTCGTTAGTTGCAAGGCTACATATTTGGTGACCTGACTCGAGGGTATGAATGTGTTTAGGCTTGTTATAGTCCGATGTTATGAGCTCGACAACTGGATTCAGGATTCGTTCAAGACTGAAATACAAGAAGATAAATAACAATATTGCTACGAAAACAATATGGCAGTTGACACATTACCCCTCATTTTACAGTGTAGAGTTATGTTCTTACATTGCTTGTAAGTAAGCTTTGTATTGAAATCACGCTTAGTGCAACACACCTAAAAAGCATTAATGCGCAGTGTTACAGATCACATACCTACATGTGGAGAAACACACTCTGAAACGTTGATTATTAATTTATATTGGATAGTACAAAGAAATCTGCACTCTCGCAACCGCGCGCGCGTTTGTTGCTCCACGCACCCTGCAACGTGGTGTGGAGCAGTGTGCCCACCGCCTATAAGTAGGATATATTATAGGCGGTTACCCTACTGTCATATCAGTATGCGGTAAGTAGTATCAGTATCAATTATACGGGGCCCCAAGGCTATGGGGCCCCTCCCTCCTCCTTCTGTGCCAGCGACACTCACTGAAGAGTCAATAGCAATGTGCCGGCGACCTACATTAGTCCTTTGGCCGTTAGGGCCATCGGACATCAGCCCCCCCAACAAATTTCAGTAAGGGCCCCCCTATGGCAAGCTACGCCCCTTGATAATAAGAACAATTTATATTATAAAAAGCTGTTTTTTATTAAAAATACTTACTCAAATATAGCTATTTGACCATAAATGTTACCGGCTACCAAATACTGCCCGCACGGTGATATTGTCTGAGACAACACTGTGTTATACAATATTTTATCAAGCATGATGCAATTTTTTTTGTATCTTGAAGTAATTGGATCCAAATACTTTGTTTAATAAGTTTATTTTCAGAAGTTGCTTCAAAATAAACAAACAAAACATAACCTATTTTGTACACAATAAATGTTGCCAACCGTGATTTTAGAAAACTAGTAGCATAATAGATTGATTGTAAAAAGTTGGTAGAAATTGGTAGATTAGTAAAAAGAAATCAGTAGATCTACCATTATCTTAAAGACCTGGACCATTATTTTCAATAAAACTCTTTCAAAGTCAATTTAGTCTCTTTTCAAATAAGTCTCTTTGACAGCCACAAAGTAGCGTAGTTGTGTCCATCGTTGTGTCTTTCTGAAGAGTAGTCAATTTTGTGAGGTTATGGCGCAGTCCAGGTCTATCAATACAATGAGATCTACAAATACAAATGGTAAATCTGTAGTTCTGTGTCATATTTCTTATGATTTTTGCAACCGAATAAAATTCTAATAAACCAAAGAAATATGTGACTATAAAAAGGATTGTGTGGTTTTATGAAACCACGGTAAAAGTGAAACTTTTTTTCACATTTTTTCACATTATAGGACATTAAACTAAACATTTTTGGAATAATATTCCATGGGTACAAAAATCGCTTTATCAATCTTAATTTTGTTACTTGGAAAATTGGAATGATAAAAGTAGACTTAAGTCTCCAACAAGTAACCTACACCGCGGCCGACCGTCACGCGACATGCAACACACAGACGAAAAAGTTCGAGACGATGTAATAAAAGTTTCACTTTAATAATGTTTTTGAATTTATGTATTAATTGTAAAACATTTCATTTCATAATCAATCATTTTATATTGATCAGCGACCATAGCTAAAGTAACCGTACTTAGCATGTCAATTATACCTTTTCTATTCCTCCTGTCAATCGTTTTTAGGATCCTGGCAACACTGTCATAGTCAATCTCACTCAAAAAAAATCTGTATCAACCAAGCAAGATGGACGTGTGTCTTAGATAAAACTTATAATCGAGGTGCTTGTAAACGGTGAGATATTTGTGCAGACAGTTGACCTAAATAAATTTCTTAAGATTTGCCCTACGCTGCAATGAAAATCTTTCACCCTAAATAACTTACGTGTTCGTATCAACCTGCGCCTTAGCTACGTGCAGCATGTCATAAAATTGATTTATGCTTTTTAGGTAAATAAACCGGCAAAATGTACAATGGTATTGGTTTAACGACGCCAAGAGGCTCAGGTACCAATGGATATGTTCAAAGAAACTGGGCTACAGTGCGGAAAACCAAAGATTCGGTAAATTATCGTACTGAGGAAGAAATAGCCAAGTTGGACTCTGCGTCAAATAAACAGCCTAATCGTGAGATTCTAGACCATGAGAGAAAAAGAAAGATTGAAGTTAAGTGTGCGGAGCTTGAAGACAGCCTTGAGGAGCAGGGGTGAGTAACTATTAAAAGTATTTTAATTGTTGACTTGTTTCGATTTCATCTTTTCGTGACGTAATAGTTGTACAAGGGATGTTTTTATAAAATTAAAGTGCTCCTAGTTGTGACACATTAGTAGTTCTATCATTTATTTTTCATTACAAAATAAATTTCATTGAATAAGAATATAAAAAAATAGGTTGTTGCTACTATTTTCAGTGCCTGGATGACCGAGCTTTGCTCAGTATTTTTTTTTAAACGACGTTTTCAAAAGTTAAACCTATCTTGATTGATTTATCACTCTCAAAACCCCTGCATACTGAATTTCTTGAAAATCGTTGGAGCAGCCGTTGCCAAGATTCAAATTATTTAAAAATACAAGAATTGCTTGTTTATAGGTATTAGATTAGATAATTAACACTAACTATTTTATAAATTTGAAATGCATATCACACTTTGAAACATTGAACTATAATTTCAATGAAATATGAATTTCAAATTTATAAAAAAATTGTTGTAAAATATAGATAGCCAATGAAAATAGTACCAACAACTTATGGTAACTAATAAGCATTATATTTCTCATATAATTGAATAAATCATAGAACTACTAATGTGTCACAAACACAACAAACACTATAAAATTAATGTGTTCCTTTTAATTTTGTAGTATTTTGGTTTTAGTGTACACTCATACTATAATGTTACCTGCAGAGTTAACTAGTCTTTTAAATATAAACTCAAAGCTGTAAGAACTTTTTAATTATTATTAAGATCACTATCTTTTATCTGTCTATGACATATTAGTCATTACTCCTTTATTTAAGGTCAAAGCTTAAAATTAATATCAATTCATTTTATCAAAACTATGCTTGTAGCCAGCTTTAATTGAAAATAAATTAATATTTTGAAAGTAATAAGCCTTAAAAAACCAAAACCTAATACTAATTTTCACAGATCTAACTACAAAACTGACGGGAGTTTCATACCAACTTACAGCCCCTGTTTTACCCTCTTATGAGTTGATTTCCTTTATTTTAAGCAATTTCAAGCATTTAACTTTAAAACTTGCGATGGTGATTGGCAATGCTTGGTAAAAACTTGCAACCCCTATTATATCCCCCTTATGAGTTGATTTTCTAAAAACGCTGAAACCCGTGTTTCAATAGCTTAAACCAAAAAGCGAAATACGAAATTTCGCAAATCTAACTTTAAAACTAATAGAGGTTAATACAATCTTACAACCATTATTTTGCCCCCTTATGGAATGAGTTTCCGAATCTTATTGGATGCGCCTACATTGTATATGAATTGATCAGATATATAATTTCTTATATGAAATTGGTTTAGGCTGTGCCAAAGAATTTTATATAAGGTGGACAAGGGTGGTAGGGTAGAAAGTACCACTAATATTTGAGGTAGTGAATTTTAGTGATAGTAATTCCGCTGAAAGGAAACATTTTTTTTATTGTGCCTATTATCATGCAATCAGTTGTGCAACTATAAGCAAAATTTATTATTAAAGATGTCTTGTCACTTTTTAAGTCGACATATAGTTTCAGGGATGGTAAATTAACCTGCAAGTTCATTTGGGTTTTGGGTGCTTTTGCAGTTGTGATTTGTAACTAACTTCATGGGTTTTTGCTTTGTGTGTGACCATAGGCATGTTTAAGTTTTCGTGAACCTCTGCTGTTCTAATAAACCAGGGTGTTAGTAAAGTTAGTCATTTGCTTTAGGATGTAATTTTGTACCCTTTGTATCTTCATCATATTTGGGGAACTAGCGCTGCCCCGACAGGTTTTAGTACTGTTTAACACACTACTAGCTTATTTACCAGAGTCAATTTTGTGTTTCCTAGTAGCTAATAGAGGCTCTTGTATTTTATTTATTTTGTGGGACATTTGTTTGAGGAGAGTAGGGCAGTGTCGTCTGCAAAAGTTGCCACTGTAATCTCTAGGTTCTGAGGAAGATCGTGTGTAGACAATGGGTCCAAGCACAGAGCCCTGTGGTACCCCTGCAGAGATTTCATAAAAACCTGACGTACAGTCGTTTTCTCTGACTTGAAATATTCTGTTACAATAATTGCATTTTTTGCATTGCATTTTCAAATATTCTGTCGAAAATGTAGGAATTTAAGGTTCTCTAAAACTATGTGTCGTAATTGAGACTTTATCTTAAACAACAAGCCCTTGCTAGACTCTGTCGAAGGCTTGTTGTATGTAGAGGAATGCAGAAAAACAATATTATTTTTTCTCGAAGGATTTTTACAGTAGCAAGGAACCTGTTCTACAGTAGCATGTTTTTTTCGAAAGCCGAATTGGTGGTCCGTAATAATGGATTTTTCTTTAAAGACATGAACCATTCTGTGTAGATGGGACTCGGTATGATGTGATTTCGTGGATAGGTTTACCAAGTTTGTGAATCATAATAACTTTTCATAAATCTGTAAAATACTGAATCCTTATGGTGGCATTGAATAACATAGTGACCAGTGGTACACCATTACTTTTTTATGTGATTCTACTAGAACTTTCTTATTTATTAGGTCATACCTCGGAGCCATATTGTTTTTCAATAATATTTGTATGTTTAAATGTTGCAAGTTTTAGGGGCAAGACATGTTGAAAGTCTGATCAAGGGTAACATCGATATCCGATTCGTCTGCATTTGGTCCAGGTTCGTTTGGTTTGAACACTGGGTGTTTTGCAAAGGTCTCGGCTTTGTCTTGGCCTGTTCTAATCCACTTGCCGTCTGAAGTGCTTAGAGGCTTCTGATGTAGAGGTCGATCTAAATTTTTGCAAGCTTTATTTAATGAGTAATTGGTTGCTCTTGTAGTGGTTAGTTCTTCCAGGTGAGTGTCTGACGCCGTATCATTTGCTTCGGGAATAAGGGTCTTTAGTTCTCGAGCAGCTTTGTTCAATAGTGCCTCATCACTAGAGTGTCTACTGGTACTGCCATATTCTACGGAGCTTTCTTTTTCGAGTATTTTTTGTTCCTAGTGAGTCTTATTTGGTTCTTGTTTGGAGGACGGTTGGTATCTTCAAGCGTTGATAACCAACAACTTTCTAGTATATAATATGCTGAGCAGCGGCATCTATATCTTGCTCAGTTGCCGTCTGAAGACTTACTTTAAGGTTAAGTCTCTCATGCACAAGTTCCCGAAATGAGTTCCAGTCTGTACGCGCCTTGTATAAGTTTAGATGACTGTCCATTTTCAATACGGTTGCACCGATGTTCAATATTACTGGTACATGATTTGTATCGGAATCTAGGCTTGTTTGTATGTCATAAAACCGGGTAAGTCCATGTCGCACCATGCTCAGTGTAGGATTCCGCAGCCTTGAATAATTGCATCAGCAGAAGACCGTATGTTCATGGCACTTACGCCCTTTTGTTATGAAACGTAGTTTTTCGGCATTAACTCATTGACGGTATATCTGATCTTGTCCGAAATAATTTTTGTTTAAAGTATTTATTAAGCGCTACCTTTGTGATTTGTTAGCTATCAAACTAAGTAGCAGTTACTACAAGACACCTTTTCACCAAATTTTATCAATTATTCATTGAGTAGTCTTACTTAAATACAGACAGACAGACAGACGGATATGACGAAACTATAAGGGTTCCGTTTTTACCATTTTGGCTACGGAACCCTAAAAAGTTGGTCGGGTCCTGTGTTTAGATCGTAACCAGATTATTCTTGTTAACGCTTTTTTTGAGTTCTCTTTTTCGCTCGTGTTGGTCAGTCTAGAGGCCCAGTGAACATGCTTAGCGTTTCAATCTGACGATGAATCGTGAACCGAGTGAATTAAAGAATATCTCATATTGCTATTCTTTTTACTGTGTAGGGCCAGCAAAATGTAGGTAAAATAGTTGATTGACATATACCAATATAGTTAGATTGCTTGTTACCAGGTGCCTATACCTATTAGACATGAGAGCCGAGGGGTATAACGCCGGCGGCGCGGGCGGCGCGCTGACTTTTTGAGATCGGCGGCGTGACCGTTAAGCTTGACTTTTTATTACGTGATGATATTTATTATTTATCACTGTGGATGGCCCGACATGTACTTGCCCGGTTTTTTAGCTATGACAATCTTGTTACAAGTGAGTGTATGTTTTTTGTTTTTGAGTTTTTAGGGTTCTGTAGCCAAAATGGTAAATACGGAACTCTTATAGTTTCGTCATGTCTGTCTGTCTGTCCATCTATATGTCACAGGCATTTTACTCAAAGAGTACCCAATGAATATTGATAAAATTTGGTAAAAACGTGTCTTGTAGTAGCCGCAACTTAGTTTGATAGCTAAATAATAAAAATAGATATTTTTAGGGGGGGGGGGGGCACTTCTTTTAAGACACACACACACAACAGAAGCTTGTTTTTTTTTAAAAGCATACATTAACGTATGTCACACATGTCGACAGGTATTTTAAAAACATTTTAAGGTTTCTAATAAACTTTTTTGATTAAGTGAATATTTTTAGAAATAATCGCTCCGAAAGTTGCATAAATTGTGTCACCCGTTAACTTTTAGATTAAGCGCTACCTTCTTTTTCATATTTATTGGTCACAAACAATAAATATGAAAAAAAGATAAATAATAATACTTTAAATTAAAATTATTTAAAAAAATATCGAATGTTCCGTCATTAAGTAATTGCCGAAAAACTGCGTTTTTCAACAAAAGACCGAAGTGCCATGAACATACTCTTATGCTGGTGCAATTATTCAAATCTGATTTTTTACATTATGATTTAAACTTGACAGCAGCATAACCATGCCTACTAAAATGTATACTTTTTATAGTTGTCAGTATAGATATCATTTCAGTACGCTGTAACTCCAGAGGATCACTGTTTTAACTTGAAAGAATCGTGTCGACTAAGTTTTCAAGCTGTTCTGCAATTTTATTTACCGTCACAAGCAGATTACGATATCCGGTTTTAGAAGGAAGTTGGGATATGAGTTATTATTTTTAAATGCACTAATACACTTTTTAGTACTTGTTTACTTCATTCATTGCTTGATTGTCACCTACTAAGCTAGGTCGGCGCGCCGTTGCCTTTTCAAGGCGGTGGCGGCGGCGCGGCTGGTAACAATCTCTCCAACTTTACTATTTGTTTATCATATTTATGTTTCGAAACAATTTCGTAAGATAATAAATTGACATCTATAACTATCCAGCTTTATCGACAAGTAACAGTTTTATTTGAACTGTAAATGAGCATACACATACAGTACATACAATCGATAGCGATTTTTTTTGTAGAAGTAAGAATAAACAATTATTTAAGCAATTGGTTTTAAAAAAATCTGTGATAATGGCAACAAATTGAATTGTCATGATTTTGATCTACATTAATTGTGTGGAAAGACGTGCAAAATTCGTAGAAACGAGTCTTTGGGCAATTATAGGGCACAGTAATTACGTCAAGTATTTGGCAGAAATTTACTAGAAAATTGCCACCTACGTAACAATAGAAAGAATAAATACGAAATAATCTAGTCTAATAAGAATCTACCCTAAGGTTCTTATAAGCATGTAAAAAAATATCATATGGACATTCAGCTTTGAAGAAAATTCGGAGAAAGAGTGAAAAAAGAGCTATCTTTCTAAAACTCTGCAATAGGCTCGTGCGTAACTACAGGTCACCAACAACCTCAATATACAAGTACTTACAGTTTAAAATGTTTGTAGCCTGCACTGTCGTATGCCTCTTCCTATCTATAGCAGGTAAGCCTCTATATAGTGCAGTTCCAGTCATGTGTAGTATATTGTAAGTGTGTAGTATTTTGTAGGCATTATTTTTCAAATCATAACCTGAATAATACTACATTCGTTTTGTAATTAATTCATACAGTTTATGTTTTAAAATACTTCAGTGTTAAACTTTCTGACCCTCAAGATTTTAATGTTTGAAAATCGTATGTCGTTTCAGCGTTTTTTTGGAAAATCAACCCCTAAGGGGGTAAAATAGTGGTGGTAGTAGTTTGTACGAAACTTCGTCAGTCTTTTAGCGTTTGAAAGCGAAAATCAACCCTTAACATCAAACGTTGAAGATCATCGACGCTGACGAAGCCGCGAACGATATCTAGCAATCTATAATTATAAAAAAATAACCGTCAAATCTGTTGCTAAGCTCAAAACTTGAGAACGGCTGAACCAATTCTAGATCCGAAGATTCATTGTAAAAAATATCGGGAAATTTTCTATACAAAGGCTATTGTTCAAGTGACTATGGAATTTAGTATCGCTACAAATTTTGTTGGGCCAAGATGAAAACTTCTGATTTATGTAGACATTAATATATACTTTCAGAAAAACCAACAATGATTTACCTAATTTGCCGCGTTTAATTGATATGGGTGGATGAACTTCGAAAATCGATTTTTTTTAAATAGGTCATAACTATGATATTGCGTATTCATTATGTATTACACATGATGTGTAACACTAGTTTATGGCTATGAATTCGGCTTTGCAGTGATATATAATCCGAATCTCTATCTCACAAACACTTCACAATTGTCACAATATTGGTACGAGTCTCTGTCTCACAAAATATTTCTGATTGTTACTATGTATATGGAGTCTCTATCTTAAACTCACGTAATGTAACCACAATCATACACAACACGTGAAATAACAAAAGCTATTTGTTATTAACACTTTAAACTGTTTTCATAATGGACCGGCGCCAAACAAGCTATAAGCACAGACAAACAAGTGACATGACATTACATTTCAGTGTTGCCATAACTTTTGTCATATCCTATACAAATCGTTTTTTTAATTAAAATTCATTACTATGTTCTTATTTTTAATCGAGCCGGGTCCTAATCTAAAGGTATCAAAGAATATGCTTATTATAAAGTATAGTATATAAATATTATCGTTCTTTACATTCAAACGGTGCAACAAATAATAAAGTATTTATAATAATTATTTAATAAAAATCGATAATAACCCTAATCGATATTACGATTTTATTTTTGTAATAGTGTTACCACCGTTAAAAATAACTTCATACAAAAAAAAGGAAATAAATAAACTGAAAGACTAATATTTGCATCTCAATATTCCGGCAAATGTGAGACTCCATATCATTATATAATAACGTTATATGTAATTAGAAACAAGAATTATACATTTAATCAACTTGTGGCACAACGTAAATACTAGCGATACTGCTGGTGGGCATACCCCTTTTCGAGTGACCGCACACCCGACTATAATATATATTTCTATGACGTCACATTATATAGGCCGTTCATCAAAGAAATGAAGGCAAAATAGAAAAGTGGTCTCCGTGTGTAGTAGCTTGCTATAATATATATTACAGTACGGTATATTAATATTTTTAAATAGCTACGTGTGTGACGGGCTTAAAACGTTAAGCCCGTCACACACATAGAGCTATTACCGTATGGGGATTGCTTAAGTCCTCGGGATAGGACATGAGTTAGTTTTTATCGCGGTAAACAAAATCAAACGCGGGCGGAGCCGCGGGCGAAAGCTAGTCCATCTAATAATTTTATCGTATTAGCTATTTTAAGCAAAAGAGGAAAAATCGTCAATTTTGTAAAAATGCGTGTACGCAACGCATCAATAGGTAATATTAATTAAATTATTCTAGTTTGGAATAGGACTGCATATAAGTATCTAAACATAAACATGTTATTAAAGGAATTTAAAAATAAATTGTGTTAAAAAATGTCTCTTATATAATATTGTTAATCCCAATTTAAACTTTTTGCGACCTTGAAACTAAATCCCTAAATGAAAAAAATCAATCAAAATTGCTATTGCAATGTGCACTAAATTGAACACGTGCCGTTATCGATTTATATTACCCAATAAAATATCCCTTGTTTTATTTTTTCTATAGTAACTACCCCTGTAAATGTATCAGCGAATAGATCCGCACCCTCGTTTAGGGGCGATGCCCGTTGCGCCGGAGTGAGATCAATAATTCAACGGACCGCGACTTCCACCCTTCGTTTATATATTATTCAATAACCAGGCTCCGTTCGCATTCGATTCTCGGTCGCGCAACAAGAACGTCTTATCGCGTTTTATTGTTTTCGAAAAGTAATTCTACGCCGTTATAGCGGCTTGGCGTATCATGCACTGGTAGGTATAACATTGAGAAATTTATTATAAGATTTTCATTACGCTTGTTGGCGTACGCGTGTTCTTCGAGACATTCGTATATTGGTATCTGCAAGTAAACGGTTCGCGCGTGTTTAGACGTCGGCGGCGCGCGCTATTTAAATATAAGTTTTAATATGTTTTTTTTTTTAATGTGAATAATGAGTGTGTCCCTGGTATGGTTGCGTAGGTTGCCGAAGGAGGAAATAGCTGCGCGTGTGGCGGCATTCAGAGCGAAGCTGTCGTCAGCCGGCGGGGAAAAAGAGGTGCCCAGGGACGAATTCGGGAGAGTGGCGTAAGTAATCATTTATTTATCAACCTATTTCAGGGAATAGGCTTTCACTTTGTTTTATTAAAAGGTGCCGTGTGTGTAGTGTACTGCGTAAAGGACAATTTTCTTTTGTAACCAAGTTAGAATTAGTAATTAAGTCGCTTGTGTTAATAAGCGTCCTAATTATGATTCATTGCATATCGTAAAGCTAGTTGTGTTAAAAAGTCTTTCAGTTATTTATTGGTTAATGACTTTAGAGATGATGTGATTGTAATGCGCTTGCGCAATCTGTGTATTACAAAAATGAGATTTATTTGTATAGTTATAAATAAATTGTGAAAGTAAATATTAACAAAGTTAAACAATTCTGTCGTTTCGTATGAAAACAACTATCGTGTGATTTAGGTATGCTTCGTTAATCACTAAGAGAAATAAATAGTAGTATTTCGTCACATATAGACTCCTATATGTGAAGAAATACTACCTAAGTACTATTTCTTGCAGTAGTAGACTTCTTCAGTAGTCACTTTAGTAGTATAGCCATCCCTATTAAAATATACCTATACATAAATCACGGTTGAATCCATCGTTTGGGGCTGCACAGCTAAATACAGATAAATACGAAATGATAACACAATCTTTTATCATAAATATTCTGCAACTAACATCATCATCAAATAATCTAATTCCCAATAATCCTATGAAATTAATTAAATTTCAATTTTATCCTCTATCAAACACAATTAACATAGCCAACGTGAAATAATCGTGGATTTTAATTAATTTCATTGGCAATTTCTTACCGGTAAATTAATTATCGTCGGTTATTACCATATTGAATAAGATAGCCGTAACATGCTTACTAGTTAGGTTGTAAAACGTACATGTAATTAATATAGACATGTTTACTAATTTCACGGGATTCGTATATAGATCGATTGTAACCGGAACCAGAATAAGTGTTCTAATCCGTTTATGTTGTTTGTTTTTCGCGTTAAATTCAAATTATAATTAAGTGTATTGCGTACCTAGGTATAAGAACTTTGCTAACTTTCACTAATCCCCGCGTTCTACGACACTGTGAACCTCAGACGGTTGTTGTGGAAGGTGGAAACTATGACCAGCGACTACAAATTAGTCATGATTCTTCGAAAGCTTCTCCATAACCGTCGCTACCAGGTCCACCTCCTCTCAGATCGTAGTCGGTGGGATTACAAAAGAACGGTTGGCCGCAGTTCAGTGTTCTGGCAACCCTTAGGAAGCAAAATCGTTTGTTGCCAGTGGTCCACCTGCCTAGTTCACATATGTGGACTATGGGAAATTATTTTTGCCCGTAGTTCACCTAGACAAATTTTATCAGTTTTTAGATCTTATACAAAACAAACAACGTATACACGTAGAGGAGATCAAACCTGAACAAAAAATGTAAACATAAATCTTAAACGTGTCCGAAAATTCAACGATAATCGGGCACCATAAGTTGTCTATGACTACTCGAGAAAAAAATAGAAAAACAAAGATCTTCATTTGTTTTCAAATTATTTAACAAAAAACAAGATTCCAAATTGGTATAATATTATAGAAAAATTATAGACAATAAAAACTTGCGGCCACTCATTTCAAATTGTCAATGTTTACAATGTTTCTTTGTTTATAAACTGTATATGCAGGTAAAGTACTGCCACCACTATATTATACACCACACAAGAGATGAAAAATATTAAAAGAAGAGTAAAGGAGATTGGATATATCAACCTCAATAGGCCTTCTTTTTAATATTTATACCAACAACCAAACTACTAGCCCAAACACGTCTCGAATAATTTACGTGGATAATCTGGCGCCCAAGCCTCTAAATTTGAGGAAGTAGAGTCTGACCTCACATAGTATACTCTATACGAGGAAAACTCTCTTAAGCCTAACCCGTCCAAAACGAAATCCTGGCGCATTCCACTTGCGCAACAACCAAGCAGGTCGAAAGCTGGACATCACGTGGCAAGGTATGCCCGTACACAATGAACATCCGAGTTACCTAGGTGGTGGACAGGTCCCTCACCTTCAGGCCAAATTGTGTAAATCTTATAAAGAAGGTACACGCCCGTAATAATTTGATCCACTGCAACCAGATGGGGAGCTTCACCGCAGGTAAATGCGCACGTCTGGACTGGCGCTGGCATTTTCCGCTGGTGAATTTGCGTACCCGGTCTGGGCTCGATTCGCCCATACAGTTTTACGTTAGTGGATACAGCCCTTAACGAAACTGCCGGATCATAACAGGCTGCCTCAAGCCGGGCCCGGTACCATTGCTGTATCCGCTGGCTGGCATAGTCCCCCAGATGTGGTCGTGGTGAGTGCTACGAAGAGGGCAAAGATGCATAGTGATTCGCGGCACCCTATGTATGGTTAAACTCCGGCACAACAGAGACTGAAGTTTCGTCAGGAGTGTCAGCCCTCTGATATCGGAGCCATTAAGGGCGTATTAAGGGCGCGAGGTACTCGCATCTCTCCACAGAATATATCTATTCTGTGGAGAGATGCGAGTACCTCTGCCAAATCCATTTGTGCCACGATCCCGGACATGAGTTACCATGGCCGATCTGGAATTTTTTAAACACACTTAACACTTCGGACTCAGGTCTGCCGAAGCAAAGATAACATGCTTAGATGGGGATTCTCAGCGAGTACGAAACTGAGTTGCTTGTGCGGTGTAATACAATGTGGAATATCGTTAACCCATGTTCTAACATTTTACCGCGAAAGCCTTGTTATGGTGGAAGATGTCTCTATTATTTTACCACCCACATAAGATTTTGTCTTCGAATGTTAGAAAAAGTCTTATACGTGCTTACTGCAATGATTGCAGTAAAGGAAAGAGGGCTCTTCTTTGAGGGAGGATTTGTTTGTGGGTTTGCTCTGCGGATTGGAGAATCAACACATCTTTTGATTTTTGCGTTACGTCCCGATTTCCTCATGATTTTTTCTTTCACTGATTTTTATCAGTAATGTTAAAAACAAATACAATAAAGTCCGAAAAACTTTTAATATTATATTAAGTATTCTATATCAAAGACCCATAACGGGCGAATTCAGTTTTAGTTCAGTGGAAACATTGTAATAGAACTTCAAAATATAATTATGTAAACTTCAATGAGCTATCGTTGTATACAGAATAATGTTGTGATATATTAATATGTTCGTCGGGCAAGAGGCTTTTTCGGCAGATATGAGACTTCGATATCGGTGAGTTTATTACATATTAATTCTAATTATATAGAACAGCGCGTGTGATATGTAGTATGTAAGTAGTTTCCCATCAAATTACGTCGGCTCCTCACGTTCCCCCAACATCAGCTCGTTAGACTGCATTGGTTTTTGAGTGACTATTACATATAAATAAAATTTACGTGTCTGTTTGTGATGTCAAAAACCATCTGTTTTTACTACTTTATTGTTCATATGAACTTATACATAAAAATGTCTGTCTGTTTAATTTATCTCCGAAACATTTAAATGGAGCGATTGATTGATTCGATGCGAACGAAGTCTCTGGTCGCAGCTAGTCTTACATAATTTCATATAGAGCCATGTCGCTCATGTATTTACGGTGTCAAAATAACGCCTAAGTACTCATAAAAGTTTCCCCTTTGTGAGGAAAACAGCCATTTTAGCCAGAATGACAGACAAGCAAAATTACAACTTCGCTAAAAGCTAAGTAAAGCCGTAACGGGTAACTTTATCCGAGCGAGCTACGTTTCGATATATGAGACAAAAGTTTTACCTGACTATTGTGAAAATGGTGGGAAACCGATGTGACACTATTTTCACAGTTCCGCGTTTAAAGTATGAAAATACATGAAAAACCCAATGCAAATACTCGGTATTTGCATTTTAAATGTACAATATTGCCACTGGCAGAAATGAGCTGATAAACAGACTAGATTCCCATTCATTCAAAAATGAAGAAGAAGATTGAACTATCGTCTGATATAGTTATAAATCACGTTATCGATTTAGCACAACAGAAATAGAATCGTTTGAATATGAACGTAAATAGAGCGTCCTCGTATATAATAAATGTATGTATATTATAGTTAACAACCTAGGCGATGTTTCAGACTAGTCTATTAATCAATTTCAGTGGTTTGGATGTCGTTTCTATTGGCGATACCTTCGCTTTGATCTGTGTTGACACCAGAGTAATATTACGCGTTTGCTGATCTTTAGTTCAATTTTCATTAGGGTCGCTTGAGCTTAGTTAAACGAAAATAACTGGCATTTAAAAATGTTTTTTTTTTCTTTCACATCAGGCAATGGTTGCAATTGCCGTTCCCCTATTTGGACTTTGACGAGAGGAGGCTCCTCTAGGCAAAGTATCTGAGTCCTTCATTGTATGTGTGCTTTTACTCGAACTTATCCTCAAGCTCGCTCCGAAACCAATCTTTTGTTTTCATCAGCTGGATCTCATGTGATAGCAGGATACTACTCAGTGCCGGATTAAGCAAGCGCGGGGGCCGGCCGTAGCAAATTCTATCACTGGGCCGTTGATCTGCTATGAGTATGCGAAAATGTTTTCTGCTCAAGCTTGCCGCTTCAAGCTTTGTTTGAGGAGGGCGAGCTTAGGTATGCGAGGCCCTCTTTGGCGCGGTTCCTGTAGCCATTGCTACTCCTGCTATATGGTTAATCCGGCACTGATACACTTAGAGTATTAGAGGAACCACAATACAATAGTTGACAAAGTGGGCAACCCATGCAACATAGTTATCAGTCAACATTTCGTCGCGACTACAGTGGCGACGAAATTGATATTAAGGGTATTTTTCAGGTTTCAATACGACTGCCTCTGTGGCGCGGTGGGAGTGTGTCCGACAGCTACGCAAGAGGTCGTGGGTTCGATTCCCACACGGGACACCACTTTGTGTGATCCACAAATTGTGGTTCCGAGTCTGGGTGTACTTTGTGTCCATGACTTGTATGTTTGTAAAGTTCCCCGCGATATAGGGCGTGTACCCTACTGCGGGAAAGGCATATTCTAAAAAAAAAAATTGAATTGTAAATATTTGTTTTCTATTGTCGACATCTTTTCCTCGGGGAGTATTGGCATCTACTTCGACATCGTATCCCAAAGTATTCTTTGTTAGTTTTCATTTACGGTAAGGCTCTAGGAAATCTAGATGCAGCGGTTTCTTCTCCGCTCTGTTTCTTCTCTTCGATGTCTCTGCGCTCAGTCACACAAAAATGCACCAGACTAACCTATTTAGCCCTATTTATTTTACTTGAATACAGTGCGAAATGATTGCGTGTATGCCTATAAATATATCTAACCCTTCACCCTCGTAGTCATTAACCTACGCCATATTCCATAAAACCTGGCTTCTTAGGCCCAAGCTAGTATGAGGCTTCGTTTACATAGGGATGGGGTTGCGTACGGCAATTCCTATTAGAGAATGGCCGAGTTCCAAATTAGAAAGCCCTGTTAATGGTTATAGGGTCGACCCTCATTATACGGTGACCTAAATATCGTCATTATTCAACCGATGGTAATCGGCTACCTGGTTTGTTAGCTATGTAAGTATAACATTGTTAGAGGTGCCTGCTTACCTACCTACCTTTAATTTGTACATACATCACGCGAGCTAACGATACTTTGTTCCTAGCCAATCAGTACCAGTTCATAGATAGGTTCAGTAACTCTCTGGTGAAGTCTGATGACTTTACTAGTTCACAGAAATATACAACTTCCCGATTTAGTTCAGATTTAAGTACATAAAAGGGTTCCATTATTTGATTATAAAATAATAATGGTATCTCATGGCCCATGGGCACCAAGGATCAGTCAGTTCTTCCATGAAATGATGATGCGAGCACACTACTGTGTTTCGGTTAAAGAGCACCGTAGCAAGTGCAATTATTAGGCAAATGATACTTACGAAATAATGTCTCACAATGACACTCAGCAATTTGTAAAAAAAGATTTGAGTGGCATTTATCTGTATGCTGTTATGGCTAGCTGAACGAGGAGCGAGCCTGATGGTAAGCGTCATTTACTTCACCTGCTCGTTCATTCATTTAGTCTTAATAAAATTATCGCAATATCTTGGTAGACCATCGTAGGTTGCCGATCCTCTTAAAGTCCTGATTCTTGCCTGCTATAAAACAATAGACCTACATACCTACCTAAGCGACGGTAACCTAATGACTAAGGCATCGGTTTCGTAATCGTGAGGTCGCGGGTTCGAATCCTATGTCCATTATATCCATTATACTACCGACGTGAACCCACTCCTAACACAAGCCTTTGAGCTTACCTGGAGGGGTTAACAAGATTGCTAGTAATGTGGGACTCAATCCCACATTGCTAGTTATCTTAATAAAAAAAAAAAGATCTATTCAAAATTTATTTGGGACCATTTCGAAAATAAATAAATAAACATAGCTACCAGTCAAAATATGTATTGCTATCCAACACTATGCGGGTAAATATCTGGGCCCTGAAACAGAGTATTCCGAAGTTGTGACATCAACGGTTTAACGTGTGTCTGTCGTATTTGTAAACACGCATATGACTAAGTACACCATCTATTTTGTGCTACAATGCTCTAAACGTAGTAAGCTGGAAACCATAGCAGTCGATAACATAGTCGTTAGTGTTATCTGCACTTCCTAAACAGCCTATTGGCAAAACAAATAGGTACACTAACCCAGTTAACTTAATTGCCTGTTACAATGTAGGCTAAACTTCTGAAAGCGTCCGATTCTACTAAAATACAATTCCCGAATTAGCTGCCTATCGATTGCTTTTTGTTTATAATTGTTAATATTTACTAAAATATTTTGGTATCTATTATATATATTTCCGTACTTTATCGTGTGAATTATTTAAAGGTACGACCTCTTATTTACCCGACGTTTCGATCGAATTGCACGGATCGACTGGTGACTGGTGGACGATCGGTGTAATTCGATCGAAACGTCGGGTAAATTAAAGGTTCATACCCTTAAATAATTTATTCACGCGATTAAGTCTCGCGAAAGTTTAAAAACAATATAGATAGGTAGACTAGGAGCGAAATAGGTAGATAGATCTACTAAAAAGTTGGTAGATGTGCCTCATCAACGCTGCCTCCAGCTAAGCTCAATGGCTTATGTTAGAAATGTGTTCACGACGTTAGTATAATAGGATGTTATCCTCAATTTAATGTAAGTAAAGGTATATATGAGCAAAGAAATTACAACTTAACACCGCTACAGTTGCCTAGTGAATAGAGTTTTTAAAATGGTCAAAACGACACAACATAGGTATAGCATAAACATAATTGGAATCAATAAAGATTCGTAGTCCATAAAATTGTTTTATCATGTGTAAATTGCGAAATTCAATATTATATTAATATTTTGCAACATTCAATTCAACATTATCAACACGTAAAA
Organism: Herminia tarsipennalis; assembly: GCA_945859575.2. Classification (NCBI taxonomy): domain Eukaryota; kingdom Metazoa; phylum Arthropoda; class Insecta; order Lepidoptera; family Erebidae; genus Herminia; species Herminia tarsipennalis. The sequence continues at coordinate 19,526,887 of OX243840.2, forward strand.
TAAAAAAAAATGCAATTTCATATAATAAAAATAATGTAATATGAATTTTGCACAATAGACTCCTCAACCCTATTAAATTCGCAACACGTAGTGTTTGCGATACGTAACCGATATAAGGGTCCTTGCATATCGATCGTAATGCATGACGTCTGTCCCCACACCCCTCTCTTTGACTGGGAGACAGGACTTAATATATTGGAGTCTCCGTTCCAATAATAGCACAAATCACTTAGTGCGTAGTATACTTATACTAGATACAGAAGTTTCTGATAACGGGTCTAGTTTCAAGAAAAAAGTGAAACCATTTATAGATTGAGTTGGGAATTGATTTTGAGTTCGGATTTTCCCGTACTCTGTTGTTTATTGACCCCCTAAAGTAAAGCAGACTAGTTTTATAATCAATTTCAGTAGTTTGAATGTCGTTTCTATTGGCGGTACCTTCACTTTTGATCTGTGTTGACACCGGAGTAATATTACGCGTTTGCTGATCTTTAGTTCAATTTTCATTAGGGTTGCTTCAGCTTAGTTAAACGAAAATATCTGGCATTTAAAAATGTTCCTTTTTCTTTCATACCAGGTAATGGTTGCAAAAGCCGATTTTCTTGTGGTGGTTTTTATATCATTTTCTTACTTTTACTGAAGTCAGTTCAGCCGTTTAAAAGATAATCAGCTTTAGTCTCGTATGTACCAGGGTTTTTATATCATATCACTTATCTTTAAAATTACGTCAGTTTGAAATACAGTCCTAAAAGAAATAAACAGCTTTAATTGTAATCTGTATTCATTTATTTCAAAATACATTACTCAATGTAGTTCGTATATGCTTAAGAGAATGTGTATGTTACACAATATACAATCGCTTAAGCTGGACGCTTCTTCGCTGTCACCTTCCTAAAGGCCATCGATCGTGTCTATATTTGTGATATCTGCTTATACAGTACAAAGGCGTATTTTGTAAACCCACACATTGATACAATCGCTTACTTCACATGTGATTTTCTCCAAATATAATTTTTGTTATACACTGAGAACGTTTAGCAGTTTTCGAAATGATAGTGAAAATAGTATCGTTACCCGTTGCGTTGTTTAGATGAAGGAAGCGGAAGTCAATTTTGTTTTATATGTTAGCATAGCTTTAACGTATGAAAATACATTAAATATTTGTAAAACCTATAAGGACGAGTCATTGTGAAATTAAAGTATGTAAACTATATGTGACACTGGCAAAAATTGGCTTCATTGCCATCAACTTGAGAAAATAAGGCACAAACAGACTAATAAAATAAATTCATTGCATTGTACCAATTCGAAATGAAATTAACAATTCATTTACAGCTTGGTGGTACGATCAGGCACAATTCCCATTCAACCTGAATTTGTTATCCGCCTACTTTACGATAAGAAATAAAATGCCTTGAACCTTACTTATTTTCTAAAAATAAACTCGATTTTACATTTTTATTACCGTTGTTTGAAATGTAGGGCAATTGAAAACGAGTGCGCCGTTTTGAAAATTTACGTGTAAATTTTGCAAGACTTCGTATTCATTTGTAGGTATAGATAAAAATAAGAAACCATGCACATTGAACTTTAGAACTTAAATTTGTCCCTTGCCAATTTTACACAATAGTCTGTAAGACTGCCACGTTATGAAACCTCAAAACGATACGCTCCGTACAAGTTTGTATGAAATACAAAATATGACGTCATAATTTACTGTCATCAACGTTGGTATTTGTTTTCATGGTTCTACATTCTTAAAAGCATTAAATAATATTAAATTATTTATTGGATTGTAGTTGTTTACCCAATACCATTCACTTTCCTATTTTTAAAAATAGCCAAGAAGCTTTCGCTTTAAGGATACATTTTCCACCTAAAGCAAAACCAGAAACTGGATTTGGCAAAATCGTGTTACGGCAGAAGTACAATTAGATACAGGTTTTTTTTTATATGGATACTTTTTAATAAATAAATTAACGGTATAGAAGAGTGGCATAGGAGAATCAATTCTAGAATTTCAACTCTGCCATCATTGTTAGGGTTCCGCAGTAAACAAGGAACCCTTATAGTTTAGCTCTATGTCCGTCCGTCTGTCAGGCTAGCTTAGAGACGAAAAGAAAGCTGTAATTTGGCATGGATATATATTACTTACGCCGACAAAGGGAATTAAATTAACATTTAAAAATAAAGTGCACCTCCCACATAGGTAATCACGTAAAGTGAAGTGATGTAATTTTTTTCATATAATCATAGTGTGAGGTGTCGTTGGATAGGTCTTTTAAAAATTGTTGATTTTAAATTTCATTTTTCGATGCACTTGCTCGGTTTTGAGGGTTACGTAGCCAAAATGGCAAAACCGGAACCCTTATATGGATTCAAACTGAATCCATTTGAGTCCGAATGTCACAGGCACTTTACTCAAAGACTACTTAATAAATATTGATAAAATTTGGTGAAAAGGTGTCTTGTAGTAGCCCCTACTTAGTTCCATAATATTAAATAGAATAGCTAAATAATAAAAATAAAAATTAAAGTGAATATTTTTAAAAGTAAAGTTGCTTAAATTGTGTACCTTGCTCAATAAATAAAAATTATTAAACAAAAATTATTTTGGACATGATCGGATATACCGTAATTGAGTTATTATCGAAAAACTGCGTTTCTCAACAAAATGGCCTCAAGTAAGTGCCATTAAGGCGCTGACAACAGCCAAATAGGCTTATCCTAAACAATTTTTTAGCCAAATCTACGTAGTTTGTGACGGCAGAAAAAATATATGTTAATCTTGAACATATTTCTAAAAACCCTGTTGTATTCAAAACACGAATTTGAATTTTTTTCTCGATAAAAAAAAAATACAAACTAACCTCTTAAAATGATCTTCTAACAAAAATATCTGTATTACTTAACAACGTACGTTGGTAAAATAATTAACAATAACGTATCATGTTATAATACAGAATCTGGTTGTTTTTTATTTTCGACTACTCGACTTATTTTCAAGTAATTAATTGTTTTATGGTTTATAATTAGTTACGAGCGCTGCGTGATCGCGCTTCTCTTTCTTTTATAAGCAATCTGACAGTGATCGCAGAGACGCGCAGCTAGACGGACGTATGTCGCTTTGCCTCGCCATCCATTCACTTCATATTTTGTTTGTTGTTTGAAAAATTATAGACATTGGTAAAGAATATAAGTTTAATAAATATACTATTAATTTATACTATCTAAGTTGTTAATTTAAATATATTTAGTTCTAAGTTTAAAAATATTTGTTACTATAATTGGGAAACAAACAAAAATGTCGGAGGCCAGCAAAAAGCGCTTCTATGCCAACAAATAAAAACATCTCATGGAAGTAGTAAAGTAAGTATTATATTTTTCATATTGACAAAATATTGCACGAACAGAAGTGAAATCGTAACCAAACCAAAAAGCTACACTAAGCTGTTTTGTACAACGTATAGCGAAAATTCATCTGCAACTGTGAAGCTCGTTTGGTCTAGCGGTATCTGCGTTGGTTCAGAATATCAAGTTTCGAGTTCGAAACCTGGGTTCGTCTGTTCAATTTTTGTATTTATTTTTAATATTTTCTTTTATCTTTTCAGTAAAAAGAGACGTTTGGCGAATAGTTCAGAAGCAGGTGAAACTTTGGAAAATTTTTCACCAATAAGTTTGTAATAAGTACCTACATACTAATATAGATAATAATTTTATTATTTATATTACATTAAAACATTACACAAAAAGAATCGCCACATGGACAGAATGAGGATCCTCTTTACATTTTAGAAAGATAGTTACAAACAAGTATAATGATAAACTATCACATTTGCATAGACCTACGACTATCTTAGAACTGGCCTAATAGGAAAATACTCCTAAAATACTTGTAGCTTTATCCATTGTTTCTTGCCCTTTCCATACAAATAGTTGTGTAGGTTTTAGTATTTTTTACCTATATATGGCGATCTATGCATACTGAAGTGTCTGTTCCTAATGTCAAAATGCTATGAAAGTACGCATAGTACTTAAAACAAAAATACAGTTTTTTTTTATCTGGCTGTCTGTCTGTGTGTTTGTTTCGACAAATCTCCAAAACGGCTGTACGGAGATTGACATGACACACTGTCAGACAGCTAATGATGTAAGGAGTAACTTAGGCTACGTCCACAGCTAGTCTACAGCTAGTTAGACATAATAGGTAAGATTAGTGCTGAAGAAAGTTTTTCTAAGTTTAAATGTAATAAATATTTTGTACAGATTAGGAAATGTGGCTGTTGCAGTTACATTAGAAAGTGATGTTATAATTCCTCTAGAAAATGTTACCAGGTAAAGATGATGCCCAAGTGATATGAAACTTCCTCATGATCGTTCTTATACTTCTTATGTTATTGTGAGTCATAGTTTTTTTCCATCACTGGTTTGAAGTATCGGCAAAGGTATCTGAGACAGTTGAATCCACCGATAATATTCCTAAACTTGAGGTAAATATTATTATTTTGAACAGGTTGTCGAAGATAAAATCTGGCAGTTAGTATTTAGTTACTAACGCATAGGTAAGCTTTAAGTATTATTTTTTTTAGACTGCTACAAGTCACACTGCACAACAAAAAATCCTTATAAATATTATTATTATTATTACATCGGACGAATAAACTTATCACATTTATTTTTAAATCTTCAGAATATTTCTCGCCCTTACCCCTAAACCCTTGGGTTGTAATTTAAAACACATTAATTTGGTAGGAAAAAACATAAATGGATTCTTGTCGAAGTTCACTCTTTTGTGTAGGATGTGCAATTTAAAATTTATCATTAAAAGTGATTCCAGTGACGAAAATTATTTACCAGTCAATTATTGTGCTGTAGCAGGTATGTTATCAATCTTCGGAGGACTTCAAACTTGGAAGAATTTTCTTCAGCTCTAAATTTACCTTATGTCAAATAAATAATAATATTATTAATAAAAAATAATATATATAATTAACTATCTGTGCAAATAAATAAAATTGAAGAGTCTGTTTGTAATATCAAAATAACAGTTTTATGCATATATATTAATTATTATGGATAACATATATACATAATAATTACTGATAAAAAAATACAGTTTTTTTTGTCTGTCTGTCTGTCTGTTTGTTCCGGCAAATATCCGAGAGCAAATAAATTATAATTATGCGAAAATATTTAAAATGTTGCTAATATATTTTCGAGTTTTATTTTTCTTTCTTTTATATTGTTTTGAAGTTCATAGCAAATAAAGTCTCCTGAAATAATTAAAAATACAAACGTATAAAAAATATTTATTGTTTTTTTTAATCGCCCTGTCTAATTTCTTTCTAGTTCTTCATATAGAACAAAAAATAAAGCGCCATCTATTGGTTTATTGTTTATTATTGACCGCGTCCTTGTGTTGGTAGTTCGCTGTTTTTACCGTCCTTTATCAATGGCACTAGGACATCGGAGAAATAGTGGGCGTGGCTAAAATAGTGAAACATCGAAGTTCAGTAGCTGTTGTCAGCGTCTTAACATACGCTCTTCTGTTGCTGCATAGATTCAAGGATGCGGAACCTTCCACTGAGCATGGTCCGTCATGCTCTTGCCCGGTTTTTTACATTTATACAATTCATTAAATAAGAAGCTAAATTTAAAGACGGAAAAACTAAGTTTCTGCCTTATCACGAATCTGCCGAACACCGCGTAAGACAATAAACCAATACACGGACACAACTCAACATAGGTAATCACTTTTTTGTACATTTTAAAGCATTTTTATGCTAATTATAAACATATAAATTTAAATATACGGAGGTAAAAAAAATGTTTCAGGCGGGACTTGAAACCAACTCCGGCACCGAGGCATTTCCCGCCAAAGTCGATTTTTTTCCGTATATTTAAATTTATATGTATAATATAGATAATGTAATGTATGACCCTAATCCACAATGTTGTAGGCGAGACAACAATTATGTTTTTTTTTGGCAGCATTTGATGGTTTTAAATTTTTTTAGTTGAGTCTACATTCTTGCTAAAACACGAAATAGGTTCTACATAATTCTAGAATAGTTTACCATACCATAGTTTCTGATCCTTAGTGTTTCGTTACACGAGATTTCAGCCGAGACAGAGTTATTGCTCTTGGAGAGAAATAAATCTCGCAGGCAGTCGTATTTCTTGTACAAATATACCGATGCTTAAATCTAATTTAGTTTAGGTTTAAGAGTTGGTCTGTAGAGTAAACAGGCTAAATGAGGTAATAAGAATCATTAGCTGTTTGTAATATTCCATTTAGGCATAGGTTCTCATCAAGAATTAAAAAATTGTTTTCTAAAACTTTTATTTTTCACACACGTCCAAGTCCTAAGTCGAACCACTATTATTTATTTTAAATATATAACTTTCTAAATAATAAATGAAAATAAGAAATGGTTTTCAATTACATATAAATATATGCCTCGCTTCATTACAGAGAGCATTTTTAACAAAGTAATTTTTTTTAGTTAGGCCCTTGATTGCGACATCGGCCTGACTCGCATGCAGGAAGGATAGAAGAATTTGAGGTTTAGTAACATAGTTCCGGATAGATGGTTCGATTTCTGCCCCGGTTTGGCATACAGAAGTCACGGGTTCGATTTCTGGGTCATCTTTTAAAAATGCAATTATTGTATTAATAAAGTAATTGACAAGAAATGCCTATAAAAATTACTATAGTTAATCATTTTGCTGTGGGTCTATATAACAGTTCTGCGGAAAATGTTCACAAGGCTCCGTCGAATGAAATCTCGGGCAAAAGTTGTCCTTTAAATACTTAGGTACCAAATAAAACTCGTAGATCTGTTAGGTTACATTTAATATTTGAAGTAAGTAGGTACCTACTTATAAAAAAAAAAATGGAAGTCTGCATGTAAAAAGAAAGTGTATTGTATAAACACAAGAAACTGGCCCGAAAATAAAACGGTTCCAATAAAATACGATACTGAATTAATACCATGAACATGCTTGAATTAATCTCAGAATGTATAAAATTCAACACACAGATTTACGAGTCACGCGAGTCTGAAACAAATGTATTACGTCAGACAGACAGACGTATAACATGATAATTAACAGAGGGTGGGGCCGGGGATAGGCCAAGTTTCGTGAGTACCGCACCTCCCTGATTACACCAGTTTGGCTAAAGATAGTGAAGTGATACATGGTTATTTGGCACGAGACTAGACGGGCCTGCCAGGATCAACACGCCGCTTCTACTGAACGATTAAGCACAGGTGCGCGCGCGCAAACTAGCCAACGATAATTCTCATTTGCGGACGTTTTCTTTTCTAGTCAATAAAAATAAATGTTCGGTTTTATAGCCGATATTTTTTTTCGGCTGCCGAGATGTCGCATTCGCGTTCTTGAAATTTCTTTTTGTTTGTGGAATGTTACGTTCGATTCGTTACAGAGTTCCGTTCTGAAACTTCAAAAAGACGGTCATAAATCTTGCTTTTTCCGTCTGTTACGCTAAATTAACGCGTTGACACGTGCATAATTCCAACTGACATGTCATTCAGATGAATTCATACTAATTCCTGCTACATATTTCCTTTTAATACTGTAAAATGTGAGAGTTAATTATATTTACATGTTCGTATACAATCATACCTGAAGTTATCTGCTATATAATGTCCCGTATTCACCCAAGATCACGAGGAAAAGTCGTGACCGATATTTAGTTTTACATATAAATAAATATACCACGCTAATTTAATTGCGTTTGCGTGTGTTTTTTTAATGAGTTAAAATATATTTCATTTTAACTATGACATAACATTGCTTGCTACAGAAAAGGGTTCACTAATGACCCAATTAGTCTTTGTTTTGCTCTTAATTGCTTTAACCGTTTGGGGCGCGAAAAGGCACTTAAAACTGTTAAGTGCTGACTTCGCACAGCCTCCATGGATGAATAGACAAAAAGTATAATTAAAAAGCCGATCTATGTATCAAAAATATATTTTGAAATTTGCTAATTTTGTAAGTATGTACTTAACATATGTATATTCTGTACCCGACTGTAAAAAAGGGTTATGTTTTTTTAAATTTAGTTAGGCGCAATGACGACAAAGATAGTCACATTTTAACTTCCGACGCTGAAGTAGAGATTCCTTTGGCCTTCTTTTAAAAAAATATATATTTACCTTTAAAAAATAATGCAAAGCGACAACTGTTTCATGCGACTTGTCGGTTCTCAAAGCCATACAATAAAATCACAAATACATATGTAGGCATTTAGTTCCCGTGTTGCGATAAAAATTTAATATGTTTACTGCAGTAAATGGTTAATCAGTCACAGTATTAAGTTATACTTGAAACTAGACTTTGACATATTTTTTCTGCCATCTTTGATTTACTATGTAGTACAGTTTGCAAAAGGATTTTACAGGGTAAACAACGCGCCAAGGATATATGTACACCTAAAATTCTCAAACGATTTTTATTATTTTTTTCGCTGCTATTTACTTTAGTCACAACATTTTGTATCTATCTGAAAAAAGTGCCTGAAAGTCACTGCGTTCCAAAAAGATCTACTATCTCTGATGTTTGTGACACCTCTTTTTTTCCATATAGGACATTCCCAAAGTTTAATCTGACTAAAGTCGATCTTGGTGGAGAGAACTTAACGTCATCTGGTGTCATTAGGTGCCCTTCAAGGTGCTGGCTTCTGGTGCGATAAATTGTACCACTGAGAATGCGTGTAGATGTCACATGAGACTTATTTCTTTCTATAACAACCTTACAATGTTTCCACTTTTAGATTACAGGCAAGAGGACATAGGCCTTAATTCACCATGTGAACTCGCTGTAGATTGATGTTTGTCACATGACTTGAAATTTTAGTTCTAGAACATCCCCATTTATATTTCCTTAGCCAGTTTTGAGCAGCGGTAGTGAAACCTAACCCATAGGCTTCTCTAACCATTAGGAGAACCGTTTGTTTGCGACAATGTAACAGTACACAAATACATGCATACATCCTGCCTGACGAGCTATTATTACCAGTATTTTTTCATGCTGTCATTAGAACTTCAGTGACAAAACGTCACTGCAGTCAATGTCAGACGGCTCGATAATTACACTGTGAGAATCCATACACAACCATGGTCACCGTTTATGTTTTACCTAAATTACCTACATCTTTTTTATCATGTTTGGTGATGTTTTAGAAGTTCTCTTTGTAAAGTCCTATCTTCTTTTCGTCACACTCCATTGATGGAGTTTTGCCATCAGTTTCCTATTTTTTGCCCTATATCTTTCGAATGAGAGTAGCTTTCGGCGCTAACGGTCCAAAAGAAATCTTGACCTCAAAACATACACATTTCTTACCGCGTTTTATTCGCAGTTCTTTCCTTGATGGGTCAACATCTAATAGTAACTTTACGACGACGGTGTTCTATCCTTTCCCTTTCCGTAGTCAACAATGTGATTTGACGTATTAAAAATGGTTTGGAAAATATCACACACTTGCCGATTGCCTCGGTGGCGTAAGGGAGTGAACTGTTGTGCAAGAGGTTGCGAATTTGATTACCACACGGGACAAACCATTGTGTGATCCTTGAATATTTGTTCCGACTCTGATTCATCATCATCAGCCTATCGCAGTCCACTGCTGGACATAGGCCTCTCCAATTGACGCCACTTTGTTCTATCCTCGGCTTCTCGCATCCAGCTCCTGCCGTTTTGCGTAGATCATCAGTCTACCTGGCCTGAGGGCGTCCTACACTACGTTTGCCGAGCCGCGGTCTCCACTCAAGAACTCGTTTACCCCAACGGTTGTCGGTTCTTCGGCTAATATGGCCAGCTCACTGCCACTTCCGCTTGCTAATCCTGTAGGCTATGTCGATAACTTTGGTTCTCTGCCGAATTACCTCATTTCTGATTTTGTCCCAAAGAGAAACTCTGGTTGTAGGTACTTTGTGTTTGTTGTACGTTTGTAAAGTCCTCCGCGAATCAATGCTTGTGCTTATCTTTATTTATAAAAATGGATATAAAATAACTGTCATGAAAGTTAAAACAACAAATATCAAGTTGTTGTAGTGTTATTGTAATATATATAATAAATACTCAACTCATACCCTAGTTAGTTATTTATATTGTTTGTTCCGGACGATAATATTGGAAATTGCAATTTTTCATCATCATTATTTTCCTCACTTCATTATTTAATTTTATATAACATTCTAAAACTTATAAAAATTATGACTGTGCATTTGTACCGTGAAATTAATTATAACTTCATGCTCTGGGATTTCATTACTATATTGTAACATATTTATTGTATATTAATATAATTTTTCAACGAGTCTCTTGTCGACAGGTCTAATAAAGTTGATTTAGTTTTATGACTGCGATATACTGCTGGCAGATAAGTCTGCAACACTTCATTAGTCATATTTAATTGGTGTCTATTACTTTTGAGAATAAATGACGACCTGAAAATTATTATTGTCTTTAAAAACTATAATGCAAGTAATATATTTTTTGTTCACTTTCTATTTTAAATGCCCACTACCCACTTGTCGTTTATAAATAGATAAGTGTTGTACGTGCGTGATGTTGTCAACGCTTGAACAAGAAAACTATAAATCTGACATAGTAAATTGCTACACGTGCTTTTTTTGCAAATTACAATAAGTAACAACTCTGGTCATATTATAAGCAACAAAAATGGCTAAGAAATATAAACGCATGAAGCGAAATGTTTCCAGTTCTTCTCAATACTATTTCTTGTTTTACAGTGTTGTCACTGGTGACCTCATTTTTAAAAAATAAAACCGTAAATATACCGTTTCTATTTTAGTTTTACTTATTATGTAACTAAAAATCTGGCATTCATAGATCTATTCACACCTGAAAACTGATGTGATTAGTCTGGCCAAGTAAATTACAACAACTGATCACTATTTCTAAACATTTATACTTACACTTTTTACGAAATCATACCGATTCAAACGCAAATATTTATAAATAGCAGAGAATACCGTATACCTGAATTACATTTTACATCGAAGAGAGCTTTATTTACGCAAATGAGTCTAAATTAGTCGCTGCCCACAGAAAGGGCCTTAGGATAAATAGCCCTTTGTGCTACGGCGTCGAGTCGCGGGGGCGAATTTCCGATGTTTGCGCAGGCTGCGCGCGTCGCGTGCTTCCTGTCCCCGCCCAGGGCGCCTCTGCCGCCCCAGTAGCGCCGCCGGCCCGCTGCCGGCCGCTCCAAAATGTAACCGCACGCCCCGTGCACACATCCACGTCTTCCATTATGCATTAGCTATAAAAATATTAGTATTAAGAAACCAAGTCTTCCATTAGTTAAGTAAGTAGTTTAAGATGCAAAGGGGTAGGGCTTCGCGTCGCGATCAGAATAACAGGGTGGTTTTCGAACGCCTTTGGCGCGGCACGTTTCAAGCTGTGCTCGCGGGACCGCAGCGCAGGCCTCGCGCATCCTCCCACGAACCTAACTCCGACATGTCACTAGTGCCGGCTACCGTACCCCATCAGGGCCCTTCCACCGTGGCAGACACCCTAGAGCCCGCGCTCAGGACCATTATCGAGGGTCTAAGGAACTCGTGCTGCTGCAGATGTAACTGTTCAGCGACAGAACGCAACAATATTAACGACAATTTGCAGGTCTGTCTCTCCAACGATGAGGAGAGGAAGTCCATGCGCTCCGTCATAAGGTGTGCATAGAGTTTTATCGATTAGTTTGTACGCTATTGTACTTATTTGGGTCATTACCCCTCTTGCGATATACAATCTACATTTAATTAAAAGTTGTGTTCGCAGTACTAACAGGGATTAATTGAAGTACCTTATATATAAACGATTTCACGCGTCTTAGACCTAGTGTATTATACGTAGATTATTCTTGTTGTATGCAATTTTATTTTATTTAAAATATTGGTTTTAGTATAGATGGTTGTGCTATAATGTTACTATTTCCATATTTTAGCGCACTTAGGTGCTATTCAGGTAAATATGAGTATCCGATACTTACTTTTACCCGCTACTACTAGTTAACGATGACAATAATGTTTTGATAACAATGTTGACGTCCGGGACGCATGTTGCACGCATGGGTTTAGTGAGGTTTAATTGTATGGTGTATTTGTGGTTTAGTGTTCGTGAGACGCACGCGGTAGCGGAGGCTCAGCAGGCGAAGAACGCACGTTTGCGCGACGCGTTCGGCATTTCGCCGCGCTTTGTAGAGGGCAGCTCGCTCGACCCCGAGCGGCGCGCACGCGACCACGCGCAGAGGTACCCGCTCGTCAGGACGCCCAGCCATGAGAGGGATGAACGAGACTCTCAACCTGCTAAAAAGAAGAAGAAAAGAAGGTATGTATTATTTACATTTTTATGGTCCTTGATCAAAGTCAAACTTGATTCAATAAGGCTGGCTGAGGCAAACCATCACTGAACTAGAGAATGGATCTATGAAGACCAATGCCTAAATGGTATTTCAATAAACCGGTCGTTGGTTAAAGCTGAACATTGTTCTTATCCAAACTTCTTAACAAACTGACTTCTACTGATCTTCTCCAATGTTCTCCCAATTTAAAATTATCGCAAAATAGACTTCTGTCTTAAAATTCGATAAATGAATTTGTTTATGCAATTATTAAAAGGCATGGGCTAATCAATTTATTCCATTTTTTTGTAAACATGGCTAATACATCTATTTTAATTCTTTGCAGTGCATCACCAGAAGCCAAGAAGTTGAAGAAGAAAAAGTCCAAAAAGAATAAAAAGGACAAGTGAGTGTTATACAAATTAATTACACATTTATTTATTTCACTATGAATATTTTTTGTAAATTTTGGCCTGAATTTCATAGATTACATTTGAACCCAGACAGGTGACCCTACGATTGTCCAAAAGGCAAGTATCAAAACTATTTATTTATTGCATTTATTATTTTAATTATATTATATTATACAAGTATCAAATATGTCTGGTGATCGTTTCAGCGAAAGAAATATGTTATGGAACTTCATAAATAGGTATGGTATTAGATTATAGTTTCATTATTTTTTTCTATATCATCAGACCCAGTGGCACCATTAAACATGTCAATTTTCACAATAGAGTAGTCAAGAACTGACAGTCAATTCAATCTATTTTAATGAAATGACTAAACGGCACGGATACGTTTTCCTATGGAATACAACAATTACGTCATAGTCATAAATAATGTACAACTATTTTTAAAGCATTTTAAGATTCACTATTGCCTGATATACAATAAATTAATTATTTCTTACTGTAGTCAACTAAACATATTTTTTTAAAATTTTGCCTCTTTTTATTAAGTACAAGCAAGTAACTGTACTATTTTATGATTCCTTACGTTTAGTTATTGTTCTGAGTTCCTAGTATTACAACTGCTTATAAAAATATAGCTCATTTTTCATTGATCAGCCTTCTATCGCTAGTATTCACCCTTAAGTGACAGTGACAACGACAACATGAGAGTTGACCGTAGAGTTATTATAGAGCACTGACCTCTATGGTACTAGCACGCTTGACAAGTCAAGTCTTCCATTTGAGTTAGACATTTGGAGGTGATAATTTGTCGAAATAAAATGGAAGTCTACTCTTGTCTAACAATTTGTTTTTTTTTGGGGCCCGTAGCCAAAATGGCAAAACGGAACCCATATAGTTTCGCCATGTCCGTCCGTCCGCAGCATAGCTCAGAGACTGTTAGTGTTACAGTCTTCTAGAAGACTTTAATTCTGCATGGATATTACTTATGCCGATCAAGTGAAAGAATTAATCTTGAAAAACTTTTTTTTGAGGACCTATATGTAAAGTAGGGATGTGATTTTTTTTTCTCACATACCCCATCGTGTGAGTTCTAATTAGATAGGTCTTTTAAAAACGTTTAGGGGTTGTGAAGACCATTTTTAGATTTAGGGATCCGTTTGTGAAATATTAAGCTTTAAAGTCTGCTAATTTTTGTTAGAGTTAAATGTCCCCCCCCCACCAGCTAAATGGTTGATGTTGGGTTGATTCACCATATAGTTAAATTAAAAGACAATCTAACTAAATACTACTAAACACTATCACAGCTAAGTAGACTTTACAAGTTTACGAGTAACAGCTGATCAAATGAGAAGTAACTATATTTTCGTACATTTGTTTGAACACCTACACAACGTTATACCTACTTATAATAATTTTCATGTAATTTTTCATTGAAAATTGTATTATGTAGGTAAATAACGTTGTAAGTATGACGCAAAAACAACAAAAAACCCACTTCTTAAGCCGCATTATTCGGATGGTGAGAGGGGGGGGGGGCTACTGAACACACATACATCACTACATTGTGCGTGGCCCACTCTTGCCCGGTTTTTCTTTGTTAAAAAGATAACTAGCAATGTGGGATTGTAGTCCCACATTACTAGCAATCCTGTTAACCCCTTCAGCTAAGCTCACTGGCTTGTGTTCGGAGTGGGTTTACGTCGCTAGTATAATGGGTAGGATTCGAACCCGCGACCTCACGATTGCGAGACCGATGCCTTATCCATTAGGCAACCGCCGCTTCAATCATAACAACAACGGCCATTTGTCATAAGTGTCAAAAAAGTTCCCAGGATGTAATTCGATTCGATATTTAAAATTGCTGGTCGGTGGCTATTACTATAGAGGTCAGTGTTATAGATAAAGTAGGGGAGACATTTAAGTTATAATATACCCCATATCTATCATGACGCTTGCGCAACAAGTAGTGTCCGACCGAAGGTCGATCTTTAGCCGAAGCCGATTAATCGGCTATCGCCACAACCTTGGCCGAAGCCGTGTGGTACCGACTTAAGAATAGTACTACCCCATCTCTTCGTGTGGGTATCATTAAGACGACTTAGGGATGTCATACCGGAGAACGGGCAACGGCGTCGTCTTTAAAGCGTTACTGCGATCGCCAACCCGCTCGCTAAGCGGTTATGGCAGTTACCCTCAGGATCTACAATAAGTAGGTAGGTTTCACTGGGGAGATCCGTGCACAATAGTAGGACATCATATGGGTTGTTATTATTACTATACTAAAAAAACACGAATCGCAGCGGTATTTTTTATTTTTATAATTTATTTTTTTATTTAATAATCACATTCAGATCGACCAATCAGTCTCTGCTTTTCTCAAATAGTGCGAAACTTGACTAAACAAACACTCACTTTCTTGATAAACTTGGTCAATTAAATACTCGGTTTTGAACATTTTAGTGTGATTATCTACTTTTTCAATCATAACTACCACAATTAAATGGGGATCTTGACTGTCCAGTCAAATCAGTCTCTTTTTATGAGATGTCAAAACGACAAGCTCTTTAGAAATATATAGGTAACTAGCTGACCCGCGCAACTTCGTCTGCGTAAATTTTACCCGTTTTTGCAACATTTATCATTGCTGCTCAGCTCCTATATGACGTAGCGTGATGTTATATAGCAGCAACAGTAAAATATTTTTTCAGTGCAGCCCAGTAGTTCCTGAGATTATCGCGTTCAAACAAACAAACAAACTCTTAGGGATATGAAAAATAAATGTTGTCCGATTCTCAGACCTACCCAATATGCACACAAAATTTCATCAAAATCGGTCAAGCCGTTTCGGAGGAGTATGGCAACGAAAACTGTGACACGAGAATTTTATATATTAGATAACAACTTGTGACGTCATAAGTTCCTATCGTCAAAACATTACTTTTAGTATTCGTTTTCATGCTTTTAAATTCAAAAACATGATAAATTCTAAGAGAACACTTATTTTCAGAGCATTTTAAGATTATTATCAACTATTACCTGATTAGTATGAAATAATTTACTTTTATTTTAGTCAACTACAGGTAAATTAGCTTGAAGAAATTTTTGCGTTTGTAGTAGTGTATGGTCAGCAAATAAAAAAAAACAACATTTTATTTTTAGTTTTTATTGTTTTAAAGGTAATATACGTTTGTGGCTGGAGCACACCAAATGCGTGCACGTCTACGCATACGCACAACGTACTAATACGGTCGTGAAAATGTGTATCCACCGCATTGTAATCTATGGAACTGTATGAGGCAGACAAGCCAGTTCCAAACATTACAAGCATTGAATGCCGGTTTTCACTTCAGTGAAGACGTGTATGAATTAGGTGTTCTCCGGCCATAAATGTTTTATTCTAATAATTCATCAACCCCAGGCATATCACAATCATCCCCATCCTCGCTTTCATCAGATGAATTATTTAAATTAATTATGATTCGTTCTGATATTGTGTCTAAAGCTGCGTCTCTACCCTGATATTTGCTTTCCTCCTCAATAGCATGCAAACAAACTTTTCTCCATTCCTCTACAGTTATGGCGTTCATTTTTTCTTCAGCTAATGACATTATAACCTTCATATTCATTGCGACATTCTTTTTTGCGACATATGTTTTCACTATCCCCCATATATTTTCTATAGGATTAAACTCCGGATGGTATGGTGGTAAACGCAGCACAGTATGACCGTGCTGTCGTAATATTTCGTCTATCTTGTACTCTATAAATCTCGCCTTGTTTTGCAGAATCAGTTCATATAATTGAGGCTTAAGCAACGTGGATGAATGCTCAATGTTTCGAAATGTCAGCCAGTCTATCATTTGCTGTTTTCTAGAATTACTATTCGGTGCAGGATTTTGTATTGAGTTATGATATGGTGCGTTGTCAACAACAACAACACTATTTGGTTGTAAGTTGGGTATTAATTGAGTTTGAATCCACCTTGAATAGTTGTCATAGTTCATATTGTTGTGGTAATCTCCACTTTTTTGGTCGGCTTTAAACATAAGCAATGCATTTGGTATAAAGCCATCGATACCACCGGCATGAACAATGATTAAGCGGTTGCCTTTCGATATATGTTGCTTCAAACCTGAAGTGCTTCCATCTGACCAAGATTTCGAGAGGGTATGTGATGTATGTATATATGTTTCGTCGGTGTAAACAATTGGTCGGCGTTGTTCACGATATTCAGCAATTTTCATCAAATAATTAATTCGCAAGTATCTAATTTCGTGTTTTTCCATAAGAAGTTTCCGGTTATCTTCTGTTTGCTTCCAATTAAAACCTAATGACATGACGTGTTTTCGTAACGTGCTGACACAACCTTTATAATCGATATCTTCTTTCAATTTTGAGTGCAAAGTTTTTAAAGTGGGAACTTCTTTATTTGTGATGTGGAAGTCATGAATTGTTCTTCTGATAACTTGCTGATCAAAGTTATCGATTACTATTGTAGGTTTACGATTCGGTTTCTTTTTAGGAGATTTAAATGTTACTTCCTGATCTGAAGGACGACATTTGCTTTCTGATACTACCTTTCTGACGGATGCTATTGAA
Source organism: Herminia tarsipennalis (assembly GCA_945859575.2). Taxonomy (NCBI): domain Eukaryota; kingdom Metazoa; phylum Arthropoda; class Insecta; order Lepidoptera; family Erebidae; genus Herminia; species Herminia tarsipennalis. The sequence goes on from OX243840.2 coordinate 19,544,290, forward strand.
ATTCCTGTTGATTTAGCAACTAATTGAGTGGGGGTCATAATACTGCTCGGGTTGTTATTACACTCATTTTCGAAATATTTGTACAAACAGTACAAAACTTCCTTAGTTTGAGAAGTCAAAGGCTTGCCTCGACCATGTTTTAACACTGGAGCCATTTTGAATTATCAATATAAAGTTACAACACTTACACACTTGAAATTAAACACTTCAACAAATATTTTAACAATAATAACAAACAATAACAACAATCAACAAATACAAAATTTCACAATGAAACTACTACGTATCTAATAATTATAATTTTTTAATGAAATGCGTGCTTTATGTTCTAACGGTATCAAGCGACTGACGTCAGACTGCACGTGGCACCTGCGGACAGAGTAAACTGGTTTATTCTGGTTTTGTGCGTGTTTCCACTTTCCACTAATAAGTGACGATTTATTTATTTGTTTTGTTTCGTAATTATTATGGTCAAAACTTTTTACCTATAGCTAAACTTTATTGTTTCACGGTAGTCGCCTTGTCGTTTGCTCAAGGACGTGAAATTGAATGACATATTTTTTTTAATAAAGTCAAAACCTTTTTCTTTAAAATAAAAACTTGTTTTTATTGAAAACAAAAATCAGAGTGTTGCTAGGGATAAGTATTAAATTAAATAGTAATGTTAGGATATTGAAACATTTTTGTAAGGGCCAGAACGATATAGTGGAAACGCGCTCTAATATCTAAGTAACATACACACCACTACATATGCAAAAATTTCTCGAGACTAATTTCACTGTACCCAATTGTGCTAAAACAAATACAAAACACTAAACAAAGTAACTCCCGTTCTTTTAATTTCGCCATTTGCTAAAAACCTTCGGCGCCGCCTTCGGCTTCCGTTCAAAACTCGGCCGGTTTTCACAGAAGGTGATATTTTTGGCCGAAGGTAGCCGTAGCTTTGGTCGGACACTAGCAATAAGCAATTATTTTATCTTTCTAAAGTAAAAGGAGATAGACAAGTACTACAGTTTTCTTTCTCTTGACAACAGACAATTAATTGGCTGTCGCCCCTACTATATTTATAAACTCTATGGAGTTAGCGACATCTCGGAACTGATTGACATTTGAGTATTAGTCTGAAAAATTTTTCAGTGACAGTACTAGACTATTTAGTGCAACTAAGTCTATTCAATACCTTACTTTTCATTTAAATTCTGATAAATTTAAAGCAGAATTCAATTATGCGTACAACGGCTTTCTTAGAAAATCACCTTATAGAGCCACTCATAACTTAATAATGGAATATTGTACACACTGAATAGCATCGTAAAAGACAATAGTATGGTTATATAGCTAACTATATGGTGTAGGGTTTGCTTTACATGCACATTCTTATTTATCTATAGACTATAATCACATGTAACCTTATTTCTAATTCATTATACAGCTGTGTTGGTCAATGCCATAACTTACACCTTTGTTTTCTTTAGACTTAAATATTCAAACAGAAAAAATAAACAGTTTAATTCTGTAAGTACCTAGTTCTTTTTAAGAAAATAGTTTTAAAACAACTTCAACGATTTGAAATTAGAAGTCATTCTAATTTCAAATGTTGAATATGCTTTGCATTTTTTTTTAAGTGGTGATTGTGGACTATTTTCTTAACATGAATGAACTATTTAATGTTTTGTAAGCTCGTATATCAAAAAGACCCAATTGTCTTCAGGCAAGAATCCAGCAAGAAAAAGAAAAAACGCTCCAAATCACCAGACACAGACAGTTTTTCGAGCTCCGAGGCACAAGACAGCGACTCTGCGAGTTCAGAGGACGACAGACAAAAGAAGAAGAAAAAGGTAATTAAAAACTTTTTAACTGATCTTGCAACGATGCCTTACTCTAGCTAAGAATAGGAGTGCTGCCTTCAAAGATTATGTTTGGTTCGCTTCTAAACGAAGATTTGCTTTATACATTTACATAATACAAAACAACTGTTTTTAATAAGGGAATTATTTTAAGAATAGTAAAGATCGATATTCTCTTGTATAACAGACTCGTTGGTATAGACAAGTTTTTTTTTTATTGCTATTGAATCTAGAGAATGTAAAACATAATCTTTGATTCAAAGGTCCTAACTTTTACTGTGTGGGGGTTTGGGTCCAACAGAATATAATTATTCCACACGATACCTCGATAGATCTAACTCGGGATTCTTCCGGTGTCTACGTCTACACTCGACTTCACAACCTTACTCAGATAATGCTCCATCCTTTTCTAGCATAGAATGAGCTCGCAACTACCGATTAGCTCAAGTAGCACATTGCTTTCTTTATTTTTTATGTTTAATGATGTGTATAAAACACATTGGCCTGATATAATGAATTCTCGGCACTATCCTCTGCATAAAAATATTGGCTTCACGAATTTTGGTTTGTGTATAATTTCCTCACACGGCCCTTTCTCCATCCCTCTTCTGCATTAGTCGACTATCGAACTAACAATAGATGTCACAGAGTTTGTTTTACCTTGATCGTACCTTCATACAGTGTTCCGAGCTTCAAGTCTATAGCTGATCGTGGTAGCCCCCCTCGTCCAATGTTAATTTCCACTAGAACCGTGTGGGGCGACGAATATTTAAATGTTAATGTTCTATTACCTCATTTTATTTTATTTTTCTGTAAATACAAGAAATAGCCAGTAAAAATTATCTGTTTAACTGTGCATCATTTCATAGGATAGCCATCTTTATCTGAAGAAATAACGTATACTGTAAGTATATCACAAAACAATAACACTCAGTAAGAACACTACGTTAGGTGAATACTAAAATTATGTACTCCGTGATAATTTTGGTAATGCATTGTTAACTATGGCATTTGTGACTAATGTTTTTTATCTTGACTGTAAACAACGGGGAGCATAAGGGTCCAAGTGTGCACAGTTATTACATGCATGGTGTTTGTAGTCCTTAAAACAGATGGTGGTTTTAAATTGTTCGTGTACGCGACCTAACTCTGTGTGTGTTATAAAAACGACACCTTTTTTTCATACTGACCCAAAACAAACCTCTTTGCTCTTATAAAAATAAAATAAAACTTTTTTAAATTTGAATTCCACAAGTCGTTTTTATATCACACACGTTATTAATATCCAAACTGTCTGATTATTAAAATGTAACTAATCCATAACATTCTCCCTCTTCTGATTTATCCAAAACTAATTAAGGATGCTCCACATGTTTAAATGGTATACAATACCACCACCGTTTGTTAAATAAGGTACGTTACCGAAGTGTTATATTATACATTTGATTTTTGTGTATTACATGTATTTATGTACATTATGTTGAACCGTTACGTGTTACTAACATACAGTAATTATAAGACAGTAACGCACCGGTGCCAACCGATTTTTATGTTCTCCATACGTAAATTTATGTTTCTCCTTGGTTCTCACCTTGAGAATGTTATGGATAATCTAATATAACATTCTAAATAACGTCCAAATAACACTTCCAAACAAATACATTTTTATTTATACTCGCTTCCATCGATAGCTTTAAGTATAATTTTGTTTTTACTACTATAAATATTTTGTTTGACGCCTCAATTTTTTACTATTCCTTATTAGAATGCATGTGTAAAAGTGACTTTTATTTTATTGTTTTGTTTAATTGAAATTCTTCATCTGGATATTTGGAGGCCCTTGAAGAATTTCGTGTATAATTTTTAGTGGACTATGTTTATTTGCCATTACCACTATAGTCTATTGTATTGGCACTGGTGTTGTATGCCCGTCTGCTGGGACAATGATATTTATGCTATTTATCGAATTTGAACAGAAAAAGTCAAGCAGCAGACGTCGCGGCAGCAGTGAGCCTTCAAGTCCTGAGAGGTGAGTCTTATTTTATTATATAACGCCTTCTATATACTTTCCTGATATATCACAATAAGTATGACCTTACGTCATAGTTCTTATTAATTAATGAATTAACTCATTTATATAAAAAATACATTAGACAATTATGTATGTGTATACTCATACAATCAATTGATAATTTTTCAATTTCAGTTCCCCAGTAAAATACACAAAAGATAAACAAAGGGAACGTACCGTAGAGGACAGAACGAATGATATTCAACACAGAAAAACAGACAGAGATCGCGAAGAACGTAATAGGAAATATGACAAACGGGACGAACCTCCCACCAGAGAATCGAGACAGAATGATAGGAGACGTGACCGTAGCCCTTCCAGAGACGATAGAGATACATCTCCCGAATACAGGCAAAGATCTTATATCACCAAAGTAGAAAACAAGAAAAGAGAACAGAGGGAACCTTCTAAAGAAGAAGAAAGACATAAAAGTTCCAAACATTTAAAACGTGATCGACAAAGATCTTCTCCAGAATCTGACTCGGAACCACCCAAAAAAGTAGAAAAGAGGAACAAGAAAAACTATAGAGAGGCTAGTTCGTCACCGCCACCAGAAAAGAGAAGGCGAAAGAGTTCATCCCCAGATTACAGAAAGCGAGAGGACAGTTATTACAACAGAAAAGACCCTGAAAGAAATGCCTCAGAAAGTAGTAGAAATCATAAAGATGAAAGAGACGATAGGAGAGCTCCTAGGAGAAGTGAATCGCCAGATTACCGAAAGAGAAGACAAGATGAATCTAACAACAGGAAAGAAAAGGATAGCAAATATGAAAAGAGCAGTAAGAGTAATCATGAACGTTATGACGAAGCGCCTAAGCGTAAAGATAACGATGACAAATCACGAAGGAGAAAAGAAAGAAGTGTATCTAAAGATAAGCGAGACACGTCACCAGAATACAAGGAGCGATCCCCAGTCAGTAAAAGTTATAAGAACAGTAGAGAGTCTCGTAAAGATGAAAAATCATCCAAAAATTCTAGGTCTGAACGAAAATATTCGTCATCTGAATCAGAGTCAGAACCACAGCCCAAACAGAAATCAAAAGAAGTGAAATCTTCTAAGAATAAAGCTCGTTATTACAAAGAAAGAAGTCCATCTCCTAGAGAACAGAGAAAACGGAGTCCTTCACCCAGGGATCAAAGGAAACGTAGCCCTTCCCCCGAGCATAGAAGAAAAGAATCACCTTTAAAAAACAGATCAGATAAATACAAATCCAGACAGAAGTCTGTAGAAAAACGAGAAAACAGCAGACCGAGAAAAAAATCTCCGTCACCAGAAGAAATACCGAGACGCAGAGCATCCCCGAGCAAATCTAAATCTCCTACACCGCGTAAAAGTTCAAAAAAGGAGAAACGAAAGAGTGAAACTCTAAATGTAAAAAGCAAAAAATCATCTGAGCGGCGTACGTCTTCCCCCAAAGGAGAGCATAGAGAGAGAGATCGACATGACAAGGACAGAAATCATGTTCGAAGAGACTCACACAAAGATAAATCAAGGTCCCGTTCACGAAAAAGTAGAAGCACTTCTAGTCTTAGCTACTCACCCGCTCGCAGAAGTCCAGAACGCTACAGAGATATAATTGAGAAACTACCGGAAAAAGACAAACGTAAATATATCAAATCGCCATCAGATCTGCAACCTAAAAAGAAAAAGAGTAAAGACGTAGCAGAAAATTACAAACCTATGGCTGTTTGCATGCGAAGTTCGTCAAGTGAAAACGACGAACTAGAGGATGACTTTCTGAGGGCAGATGATAGGGATCGACAAGATGAACTCGATAATAAGGAGTTGAATAGACTGAAGGAAAGACTGGCTCAACTGGCTAAGGCCTCTATGGAACGGAAAAGAATTGAGGAGACTAATGGACCCTCGACATCTCAAGCCGGACGTAGTGAATCCAAATCTAGGGATGACGAAAAAGCGAATAAGCACCAAGCAAGCTCAAGTCCTGTTGTAGAAAAAGAAAAAGAAAAATCTCCTGAGATTGAAAAGGAAAAGAAAATCAGTGAAGAAGTTCAGCCGGCTGCAAAGAAAGAGAAAAGTCAACCTCCAGAAAGTTCAGAGTTGAAGAAACGTGAGAGGAGCGCTTCGAGAAGAAGTTGGTCGCAGTCATCGTCGCGGCGGTCGCGGTCCCGGTCGCGGTCTCGCAAGTCGCGGTCGCGCGGCAAATCATCGAGGTCAAGATCGAGGTCGCGGTCACGGTCACGATCTTCGCGCTCCAGATCACGATCCTATTCCTCGTCAAGGTGAGTTTGTTAATCAATATTTTTAAAATCAATTTTCTCAAACTACTTGCAAATAGTTTTTGTCATGCTGTCTAACACACACATCTATACTAATATTATAAAGCTGAAGAGTTTGTTTGAACGCGGTAATCTCTACTGATCCGAATTGAAAAATTATTTCACTGTTGGATAGCCCATTTATCGAAGATGGAAGGCTATAGGCTATATAACATCACGCTACGACCAATAGGAGCGAAGCAGCAATGAGAAATGTTGCAAAAACGGAGAAAATTTAAAAATTCAAATGTTAGGCAATATTTTTTTTTTCTCTTGTCCTCCATTCGTTCATTTGCTCCAGGAGGACTATGGCTCGCATGTTCTGTGCATCTCCATTATTAATCGGTAGAGATTATGGCTCGCACATTATGTGCATACGCCAGTTTCAAGTATAATTTCTTTCTAGTTTTCGTCTTTCAATCACAAAGTCGATCTCGTTCTTGTCCAGTTATCACGTATTTCAAGTATATTTTACACTGTTTTACACTTTAAACGCGGAGCTGTAAAAATAGCGACATGTCAGTTTGCCGCCATTTTTACAACTCCTCCTCTAACGTTATATAACTGCTGTGTGAAAGAGCACCTTATCCTGTTTTCGTCCAAAGATCGTTTGTAACTCCCCGATTAATTTTGTTGAATTTGATAATATACTGTGTGGTAACCATTCTCTTTATTTTTGTTAATACTTAAAAATAATTGTTATTGGTTAATTAGACCATGCAGATGTTGGTCAGTTATCTATTTCCTTTATTTTTTCATATCTCATCATCAATACAACATGACATTCCATTTCCAAACACAAATAATAACTATATTATGTAATATTTTCAGGCGATCCCGTTCAAGTCGCTCAAGTTCGTACAGCAGTAGAAGCTCATCGCGATCTTCACGAAGCTCTTCAAGATCCACGCGCTCCTCTAGGTAATAATATTAATACTACAATGGGTAGAATTTATTATATACTAAAGGTTCCAACGATATAGTTTGTTAAGCTTTATATAAAAAATGAAAATGAGTTTATTTTATTCTATTTGGGTAAATTTATCAATTATATCTGAGACAGGGACGAAATATCTAATTAGTTATTTAACTCTGCATTTAATAAGAAAGATCTTAACATCCGGTTGTTCAGAATATTAAGATGGTTATTAATATTATTTCATCATTAATCAATATTTTGAACAACTAAATCAGGTGCAGTTCTTACAAGAAATTTGCAATTTGTGATTTTTGTTACTAAAAACCAATAGTAAAATAATCGTTTGAACCTTTAGTGATGATCTGTTTCTATTGATGCAACTCTATATTCGATTTATCGCTTATAATTGTACGTATAGATAATTTAATGTTTGTTACTTATGTATATGTACTAGCAATAGAAACAGTTCAATCAACCATTAGAAACAACAGCAAAATCAAAATAATTAACATAAATATTTCTCTTTGTCTATGAAATCGAACCTATCGAATGCATGCATGGTATACGATCGATACGATCAGAACAATGACGGGCGTGTACGCCGATTACCGTAGATCGAGCGAGACGCGCGCGCGCTCGCGCTCGCCCTCCATCCCGCGCCGCGCCGGCTCGCCCAGCTTTCTGGACCGGCGCAGGATCACGAGGTGACCGTGTACATACATCAGTGCAAACTCACCACTACAACACTAGCCTATTTAAAAAAAAAATCATATGTCAAGCAAACTGACAGATGCTGTTTTAAAAAAAAAATGTTTTCTCGATGGCACCCTGGCAGGAGTTGTGGAAATGGCGGTAAACTGAGCTGTCATTATTTGCACAGCTCCGCGTTTAACGTGCGATAATACAAGAAATATGTGATAACTCTATACGACCGAGTGTTTGCGTAGTTAAAGTTATTATGTCAATGATAATCTAGCAAATTTTTCAATTAATTTCGGCCAATGTTAAGTATTTATAATACTTTAACTGCACATATTTTAGCCTTATTGATTTAATACAGTATTTCATGTATTCTCACACTTTGAACGCGTAACTTTAAAATTTATGCTGTCATTAGAGTATCAGTGGGTTATTCTTTGTACTACTGGCTAAGACAAACTTATGTATTTATCAAAGAGTTTGCTGTCACATTGCTTGACATAAAATTTATTGTTTGCCGAATAGATGTATTGTAGTTTTTATATTGTGAAGTGAGGAGAATGTGAGCACTGTATACTAAATAAGAATTTTATTAGTGCAATCATTTATGACTTTATTTGATTTTCAGATGTACAGAATCAATATGTTTTATGTTCTGCATTTTAACGTCAAATATAAGTCACAATGATCGCTAGGTGTGCCTAACTTTTTTCGGTGTGACGCTTTTATACTGATTTTGATATTGTATAGATGTGTGCTTGTTATTTTATTTGCGTTTGTGTCATATCATGTAGTTGTAGTCTTTCATTAATACATCTTCATATTTCGGTGTTTCATTATAAAGGTTAATGACGACGTGGCAACTTTTAAATTTATTTGCTTTGGAGTTCTATATCTTTCTGCAACGTTTGAGACGTTGTACTCTCGACGAATGAAAAAGAAAGATTCCATCTCTTTCTAAAAAGTCACTGGAAATAGTTCGGTGTGTTATGTTACCATCATGGTTCATCAATTCTCCATTCAGAATGGACGACAAATGTTCCACCCGGAAGTTCTCGTGTTTGTTCGGCGAAGATTCTTTAACATATTCTGTGCTGGCAGGGACTAGTCCAATTATCGTAACCATTATTTTAGGGATACGTGACTCCTGGCTGTTGACCGAGCAGGCGTACCCCGTAGGGAAAGAGATTTGTTTATATGATAGATTTGTTTGCTTAGTTTGGGATCAGATAGCGCTGTGTGAGTTGTCCCAAGATATTATTATTATTATATAAAAATATATATATTTGGTCGAATTTCGACCACGGGCGACCACTAGTCATATTAAATATACTATATTTTAAAATTTTACTATCATAAATTATAATATAATATGTATTATAAAAAAGTTTCTTGTCTGATTTGAATCTTACTAACAAGCTATGCGTGCGCGCATGTGTTGATGTCGTATTAGTATCTCACTACTTTAACTCCATGATATGGCACCTTATTATCATTTATTATTTTATCTTCCTATTATCTATTTTTTTTTTTGTTTTCTTTATAGAAAAAAGTCACGAAAGTATAGCACCAGTTCTGAAGACACGAGTAGTAGCTCCGATTAGTGAAGTGAATGTACTAGAGTGGATTAGTTTAAGTAATATTATGTATCTGCCTACTTTCATTAATATATACCTTAAAACTTTTATTATCTCTTATTATCTTCAGGCCTTGCTTGGGTTTATGTGACGAGGGATATATGTCATTGTCAAATATATTTTTAGTGACCACAAAATACCGAGAGTACAGAATGTAATCTTTATATATAACCCTTCATCGTTCACGGCTTCGAAATTACAAGTAATGCGTTCAGAGATAAATTAGCAGACGTTTTAAGAGCATTTTAATTCATTCTATTTTTAAAATTGAATAGAAACTCCAAGCAAGTTTAAATGCTTTTAAAACTTCTGTTAATTTATTTGTGTATTACGAATAAGGGGGATGTCAATGAGTGTTGTTCGAGCACCCGTTGTATGAAGAGCTCGGTTTATTGGGTAGGGACAAAGAAATCTAATTTGGTACCATAACGATAAAACAATGTCTATATGGCTTCCACGCTATAATGGATACTTACCTGATGTCAAAATATATGCATTGACATTGATTTGCTTTAGACGGTCCATTCATCTCGTCTACGATGTCTGGACCAGAGGCGTAGCTACCGCCATATCAGCCGTATCAATAGTATGGGGCCTCGTGCGTTATCAATTGCACTGAAGAGTCAATTGCAAATTTGTGCGAGAGACTCACATTAGTCCTTTGGTCGTTTGGGACTTTGGGAGACTGAGTCCCTTAACAAATTTAGGCCCGTCTAAGGCAAGCTACGCCCCTGATCTGGGCGAGATAGACACGACACTGGGCTTGTGCTGCGGGAAATGACTCGCACACAAAACTGTGTATTGTCACCACCATTAGGGTGTCGTTTACAAATCTTTTTGGGCACACCACTACCAACTAGTGGTGATTCATGTCGTAATCTTACGAATGATAAATTAATTGATATCGATAAATGCAAGTTTTGTATAAGAACTTCATTAAAGGGGTGTGGTCACCAAAAGAAATGTAAACTACTCCTCACTGGTGTCGTTGACAATTTACGCACAAAGCCTCTTATTCTATTCATAATACGTTAATAACAGCATTTTAAGTAGCGAATGCATTGTCTTTGTTATTCATTCAAGAGACAAAACAGTGGCCAGGCAGGTAAAATACTGTTACCAAATTATTATGAATAAAGGCATTAATTTCTTTCTTGATCCTACAATAAAGAGATCCTAAAATAGTGCCATAAGCACCTAATGTCACAATTACACAATGATAAGCGCCAATAGACCTTATCTCTTGTCACATTACCTTGCAATGACTTTTGGGTGTACAATTTCATCACATGTATAAAAAGTAATGTTCTCGTATTGGCTGTGAAAAATATATAAATACTCATTTCATTGGCCAGTATTTCATATTAATACAGTGTTTGAGTGTGTGCGTTTAACATTGATCATGCTAAAAGGGTGTGCTACTAGATTTAAGAATAAATATATAAATTAATGATTTATAGTGAATATAAGGTCCTACTAAAACAATAATAGCATTGAAAATTCTTCTCATTTTTGTATTATCTCTGTTATTATAAAATTGTAAAGATATTTAAAAATTTAATTAAGAGTTGCTTAACCCGAAACCGTATTTGTTTGAGGCTGACGCAAAACTCTTTGAATATATTTTGATTATTTTATTACAGTTTAAAAGGTAACACTCTAACTTAAATATTGCTATAAATTTTATCAAAATCCGTCATATATGACAGTAGATACAGCCAGATCTCTGTTTTACTAATCGCCTATTACATTTAAGAGTTCAAGTAATATGGATACAAACCCGGCAAACGTGCGGGCTGAGTCGCTGGCTTAAGCTAGTCATAACGTCCCTCCGATTTCAATTCAAATAGGCTACTGCTTGTAAGCACAGCGTAACCCTTCAGCAGTTAACACAAAAATTAACGGTTATTTTTCCTCCGTAGCGCACCCATAATAGATCTAACGTCAAACAAATTCAAATATAGAAGAAGTTAAGTGAATGTATGGAAGTTTACAGTGAACGCCGCCAGATCTAGACAGTGTGCTATATAGAACATGCTGCCAGTGTGTTTTCTGTTTCAAGATTATTCAGTTTGTAACACATTAAAGTTTATTGTGAATATATTTGTTTTTTTTTTCTTATTGCTGCATGGTAGTCAAGCTAGCAAAATACACTTTTTTTTTAGTAGAACAAGGCTTTGAGTGGATATTATTTTGCTATGATTTTGATGCAACTATGGTAAGTTACATTTTGACAATATAAATAATTCATATTTTTTCCCTGCATCATCAAACGGTTGCCCTGTTTGGAATGATTTTTTTTATCATTTTACAATTTAAAAATATAAATGCTATAACGTCATGTCCCTTTTTCCTATTGATTTAAGCATGAATGGAAATATAGAAATTAAATTCAATATCAAAAAGTTCATTTCATTTAACTCTATAAATTCTTCTATGCATGTTGATAATATAATCTAACTGTACTCTAACGTTCCACCGCCATACCTACTAACAACTAACAAATTAACAACAGTGCTCGCAAACGCCCGATCCCCTACCGGAGGCCTACGCCTTCGACGCCGACCTCCAGCTACAGCAGCAGGTCATCACAACGCAGTTGGTCGCCGCGGTCTCCGCGGGAGGAAAGAGAATAGCATCGTAGACACAACCGTTTTTGTTACCAAATTACACGTTTTCGGGCATAAGAACAGTCGAGGCTTTCTTGTGGTCCAACTATTTATTTCATTAGATCAACATTTTTTAATTACTGATGATGGCGCCACTAGGCCACTAGCAAGAACAAACCTTATTTTTATTTTTAATTTATGTAAAATCTAGTAATTTATCGATAATTATTGTGATATTATAATTAGTGATCGGAAATCCCGGTGCAATTATACCTACTGTTCGCTTTTCTAAAATAGTTATATTTAAAAAAAATGCCTATATTTGGTATAAGATGTATATGATGTATACATAATATCTCGAAAACGGTGCATCCAATAAAAAAAAAGATACTTTTTGCCACCCCATACCAACCCTGACCCCACCTATTGGACCAATTTGTTGATCCTGGCGCCTAGCCGTAGATGCAAGAAAAAAGTAATTAACAAAGAACTTAAGTTAAATAGGTATCTTAAATCCTGGGATTCTTTTGATAGGTTGATTCAAGAGGGTTTGTCCATGTTGCTCTAGGTCTCCAACTTTAGGAACAATTGCATCCGAATTTCCAATCTATACTAATATTTTCTTTTACTGTTGGATAGCCAGTTTATCGAGGAAGGCTATAGGCTATATAACATCATGCTACGGCCAATAGCAGCGGAGCAGCAATGAAAAATGTTGCAAAAACAGAAAAATTACGCATACGAAGTTACGCGTGTCAGCTAGTCTCTATTAAAATTATAATGCATGCAAATGTAAAAAATAATTCCTTATTGTACCAGTGGCGCCTCTAGTGTTGAATCAATTACATTTGTTGGTTTATGTAGAAAACGTACATATTGTGTTAGAAAATTAGTTCTGTATAGAATTTACGACAGACATGGGATACGCGAAAAAAATTAAAAAGAAGTAAATTTTCGCGTACGAATTTGGGTACAGAAACGGTTGATATTATACAAATTTATGCCGCATTTGAAACAGAATGCCGCAAGGTAAGGCAACATAATGTGAACGTTATAGACTTGATGGTATGTAATCCGCGCTATATAGCAACGAAACTAGGTCGTTTCAAAAGCGCTTGTTTTTGTTTGATGAGATTCGAACATCTGGTTATGCACTTCTTATTTAATTTTTGAACATTTTCGTATCCACAGTAATATATATCTTTCTATTTATTATATTTTTGGTCGAACTGTAAATACTGTGTGAGGTAGATAATAGGCCAAATTGAAATTTTCGATTAATGTTTTATAAAACATAGATTAAGATATTCCACGTCTAGTCAAATATTCTTATAATTTATTCCTTTTTGGAAATGATCTCTGATTAATTTATATCATTTTTTTATTTGTTGGTAATTTTATTTTGTTGATATTAATTTATTATTTGGTAACTATAATACTCTAGTCAAAATGTGAGTACCTAATGTATTTTAAGTGCAATATATTTATTGACAACTGATATTTACATTTACAGTAAATTATTCCAGTAATTTAATTTTACTAGTCACTATTTTTATTTATTAAAAATAATATTATTCATAATAGTTGATAAGATAATGTTAGTGATGTAAAACAATGAGTTGTAAACAATTGAAACAGGATATTAGTTTCAATAATAATGAGCAATAATATTCAATAATACTCAAGAAACAAACGGTTTAATAAAAATATTAAAATATACAAAGAGACATCATATTCATAATATACATTTCATTTGTATAGACAAATATTGTAATTAAATGCACTGCGTAAGAATTGATTTTGCAGATTTGATTTAGCAATATAGTGTTAGAAGACTGTTCCACAATGTATAATGTAAAAAATAAACCTATTCATGTATAGGTATTGGATCCAATTGCTGTTGTCAAATAAAGTACCCTGATACATTTACATTTTTTCATTAACATTTATATATGTTACTATCCCACTTTCATCTTAAAAACTAATTAATTCATTTAGTATAAAAAAATATTCAACTAGTAATAGACAAATTTATAATTTCTTACATCTATGCCAGTCCTTAAAATTTATAAAAAGCACACTGATCAATTAATAATATAAAAAAAAATATCGATTAGATAACATTCTTACCTCACATATCAATATTATCTTAGTATCATGACAGTAAAATGCTAAATAATTCAACCTTGATAACAATTTGCTTTGCAAATATTCCTTAATAAGATTTGTGACTAAGATTACATTATACATATACCCCACAAGATAGGATAAACTATATTGAGCTCACAAATTTGGAAGACTGATTTATAAATAACTATTCCTCTATTTAGAATAACATGATAAGAGGTCAAATCTACGTCATATAAGGTCATCAACTAACAGTATGAACCCAATTGAGCGACGTAAGTAAATAAATATCTATGGAACTTAATTGACGACTTGTTTTCATCCATCACAGAAGTAAGTAAGCACCCGCCACCTTGAGTTGAGTATTTTGTTCTTAGTTCTTTTTCTGGCTCTGTTGACGTCTTTTGGTAGCTAAGAACATCGCCCAACCAAAGCCGACTAGGTTCATGAAGAGTACTCGCAACTGTAATATAAATTTTTAATTAAGTTATATAACAATTTTGTTGAGATCTTGTAGCCTGAGACACAAGCGACAAAGAAGTGCAAGCATTTTCTAAAGACTATATGACAGACCGTTTCAGAGCATGTCAAGTGATGCATGGGCACCGCCCACTGACTGATGAACCCTATAACTACCCCCATAGACCTTTAAACAAGTGCCATATCAATCGTGTTTTGGAATGAGCTAGCACACAATACCAGCTGCATCAACAGCCAGTACTGTATGCCAGCTCATTCCAAAGGTTGGTTTTATTTACCTAAATTATACATATTATATCAAGCTTAACTGATAATATATTATATTATATCTCTATATACTATGTAAGCAGAGATACTGCATATGAAGATTATACTCATAGGCTAAATTCTGCCTCTGACTAGGACTTTTCTCTAAATAACAAATTAGTAGCTATTCTTTATTAAACAGTTTTTGCATGAAAGAGCAGTAAAGCTATACTTATTCTCAAACTATTACATTTTTAATAATATAGGTATTTTACTTTTGTAAAAATACAGTAAACCCCTGGACCAATTTTGATGAAGTTTGAAATCTGCAATTGATTGAATAAAAGCTAGTACAAAATAGATTAAAAAGAGTTTCAAAAATGTCCACTGTCAAACATAGGCCTACAAAAAAAATACACAAAATATTCCAAAACAGTTCGAAACAAAACAAATGCAGTGTGTAAAAAACTTACCATAGGTGGCACCAAAGCCAAATTGATAACTTGGAACAAAGTTAGCCATTTCCAGTTAGCTTCTAATATAGGTAGGTACAAAGCAAGCAACTGCTTCAGTGCTGCATTGTGATTCTTGCCCTCAAACCTGGCCAATGTGTAGAGAGAAAAGGCCTGCATGAATGGTGCAAATATTAATCTTTCAAAGAGAAGTTTCTTCGCTAGAGGGAATGCCACAACCTCCTCTGGGAATGTTCTTTCAAGGAATTCATAGAAGTAGTGTGGGACAGTGCCACCAAATACTAATCTGGAAAATAAAAAGACAGTGTAAGATATGGATTCAGAATGCACAACATTCTCAACTTTTTTACATGTGAAAAATATGTCTGAATGTCCTTATTCTTTTGATATTAAACTACAGTAGACCCAGTGGCAAATTTAGCAGGTAAATGGATGGTGCCAAATTCGCCACAGTAGACCCCCAGTAAAATTCAGCTCCTGGCTAATCCAGAGCCCCTTGTAACCTGACATGCTTATTTGTTGGATTACAAGGACTCTACTTCAAAATAATATGGATTATAGGAGTCTGTGGCAGTACTGTATAATCCAACAACACCCTGCAGAATGATTGTCGGATTACTGCGGGTCTATTGTAATTCACAGATTTAAAAAAAAGGCAGTGCAAGATTTTTTACAATAAATAACTTCCTTTTTGCACTAATAAAATTACAAAAGTACTATGAGAAAATAATACAGATGTTCATTTATTAAAATAGCTTACCCATATATGCCAAAGGCTAAAATAGGATCTAGCCTAATATTACCACCTGCAACAAGTTGTGAAGCGATGCTGCCTGCTGTACCCACCACACAGCTAAAATTTAAATTATATTTATTTTAGTTAAATATTTGCAGTTAGTCATACAAACTCTTTGCTCAGAATATTATTAAAAAAACAACAAACTGTCAATAGTTTATAAAGTTTAGACTTTGGAACCAAACTTTATGTCCAAACTAATCCCTACAGTAAAAGGTTGATGACTTCGGATACATTATTTATGCACTTTTATTTAAAATCTTACCTCGTAATCGCTTTAGTTTTAATGGGATGTAAATACAAGTTCTGTAAATACGATGCCATTAAATTCATTATTGGTTTTGATAAGGCCATTTTCTGTAGATGTAATTTATGTTTTATGTATCACAGTGAGCGTCTTATGATCTAAAGAGATTATTTAGTACGTAATTACAGAATAACTGATAAATATTTTGTTATCTCATATCACCAATGAATTGAATTAATCTGTGAATTGAACGAATGAACAAATCAGCAAGAGCAAAATTTGTTGTTGGACTTAGACCATAGAATAAACAGATCTAACTGGTACCCACAGAGTACAGTTGGATCAACGTAACTACAGTACGATCAACGTAACTTGACCGGATTGAAGTTAGGTTTTTATCACTTTCGCGCATGTCATAGAGACCCTAAAACGTTTAATCGATTAAAAATACTAACAACATTTTAATTCAACAATATAAAACACTATTTAAATGAGTTCATAAAAGTTGAAATTTAGAACAGTTACAGTAAATACTAAAGAAACTTTGAAAAACAATTTCTTTACGAAAATAATCACAAAAAAACATGATAGCTACGTTGATCCAAGTTGCATGCCTAGTTACGTTGATCCAACTGTACAACACGTTAACAGTTAGACTTTTTTGACAAAGAAATAAAATACTATTAAAAAGCTAAAGAGTTTGTTTGTTTGAATGCGGTAATCACAGAAACTATTGATTCGAATTGAAAAAATATTTCACTGTTGGATAGCCCATTTATCAAGGAAGGCTATATAACATCACTCTACGACCAATAGGACCGGAGCAGGAATGAAAAATATTGCAAAAACGGAGAAAATTGACGCAAACGAAGTTGTGCGGGTTAGCCAGCGCAGTCTACAATAAAAGTAAGTTATTATATTATATACTAATCAGGTAAAAGTAGATCTTAAAGTGGACTGAAAATAAGTGTTCTTTTACAATTTATCATGTTTTTGAATTTAAAAGCATGAAAACGAATACTAAAAGTAATGATTTGTCGATAGGAACTTATGACGTCATTTCTATAGAGCTTGTCGTTTTGATATTTCTTTAGACCGATTTGACTTGACAGTCAACATCCTCATGGTTCAGTGCGTACGTGGTACATTATGTCCAGGGTTGCCAACTATAATTTTGGATTTTTGAAAACTAAAACTGCATGTGCAGCCTCTGTGGCGCGGTGGGAGTGTGTCCGACTGCTACGCAAGAGGTCGTGGGTTTAATCCTCACCCAGGATAAAACTTTGTGTGATGAGCATGATGGTTTATTCTGTGTCTGGGTGTTATTTATCTATAATATGTATGTATTTAGAAATATTTAAGTATATTTATCAGTTGTCTGGTTTCCATAGTACAAGTTCTGCTTAGTTTGGGATCAGATAGCGTTGTTTGAGTTGTCCCAAGATATAATTATTATTATTATTATTGTAAAAAGTCTCAAATCAAATACTACTAGCTAAGTACCTAACGTGCCCATTATCTAAATAGATTAACTATGGAGTGCACAGTTAAAATCTTGGTTTTCTTTGAAGTGTCCAACAAATGTTACCCATCACAAGATAAAAACTTCCATAAAAATCACTTTGTTTATTGATTGTACACGAAACTGACAATGTAACTAATATTTAGTATTAAAATAATGAATTATATTGTAAAATATATTTGGCATTTGACTATAGTTTAATATTCAAGTACCTATTAGTTATTTTAATTAAACGAATTGTTGTCAAGGAGTTTTACATAGGTAGGTGATGACAACCCTGGCTAATGTGGCACAGAGATATTTTTGGCGGGATAAGTTTTGTAATTTTTTTCATTTTAAAATCTAAGAATAATTAAACTATATTTAATCAAGAATGGTGCATGTTTGCATAGTACATGATTGCAAAAGTAAGTAGTACCCAGAATGTGGACTCCCTTTTCACTCGTAAGTATATAAAATGTTTGATACCAAGATTTAAATTTGAACCATTTTAGGTATTATTTGGTGTTTGTAATTTTTTCATTTTAAAATCTGAGTATATTTAAACAATATTATGCGCCTGTTAAGGTGACCATATTATTTTGCTGAATTTACAATGAACTATGTTCGTGTTTGAATATTGAAACAATTTTAGTTATTTAACTGTAATGAATGAATCATAACCCGCTATATCTTTTCTAACCAAAAGAAAATAAAATCAAACTTAAAGTTAACAAAATTACATTTTAATACCTACTGAAGAAAGATAATGCATATTTAGAGAGATAACAGTAAGGACATTAGTATTTTCAAGGTCATATCGTTTCACTTTTATTAATCGGTCAGCATGTGCCCTCCAATATTTACCCTATTTTTTTTCGCTTCCACATTTGGTGTTGCCAGAAAAGTCATTACCTGATAATTAGGGTAGTTTTATCGGTTCCATATTATGTCGGGTCGCATTTTTTTTTGTCATAATTTGATATGGAATAATTTTATTTGCACTAATAGGCACTACGCTTAGCATTATTTTGCAATATTCATTACGCATAATTTTGTTGCACATAACTACTATTGGCATAGTGATTGAAAAGCATACTATTTTATAGCATAATGCTACACACGCATAACGTTATTTGTGTATAATACTACATGGCATAACAATAATGCGATACGAATTATACCTAAATGTAATTTTCGACTTATTACAGAACTAACAACCAAAATGCTTGGAAAAGGTAAGTATTGTTAATTAGAGAAAAAAATAAACACATTAGCGGCTTGGGTGGCCCTTGGCTTCTAAATCGTGACAGTCGGTGGTTAACCGACTGTCACAATTTAGAAGGGAGTAATTAGTAGATAGTAACATCCTTTTCAGGGTTCCGTAGCCAAAGATTTCCAGCTATTAGATTTAGCTTTAGAAATTAAAGTCGGAGCTTCAGTGACCTTTTGTTCCAATTTGGCGAGGTTATCAGGAGTAGGATTTCTTCTAAATCTAGCTAAAAGTAGTCTATGCTCCGCAACTACCTTTGATAGTGTTGGGTTCCAGTACTCCTTTGGTCTAAAATTTGTTTGAGTATTTGTGCATAATTTAATCAAAGGTATATGTTTATTAACTGAATATTCAATTTGATTTTGTAAATCTACATGGTTTGAATATTCATTTCACAGTTATTGAGCCCAGTGAATTTTTCAGTAAGTTATTCATTAAAAGCCCGCCAATCAGCCCTTTTAAAATTGCGCTTTTCAGTGAACTTATGTTTCACTCATAATTCATTGAAAATTTAAATAAGGTGGTCGCTACCTAGATTTTCGTTTTTTTTTCATCTAGTTATTTTTAATAGCAATGTCAGCTGGTACAAACGTAATATCAGGTGACGACCTCTGTAATACTCAGATAACTAACATAATCCTAGTTGCTTCCCCATAGTATATCCATGTTCCAAAACAGAGTCCATCAATTAAGCCCCTCGGATATCAATTTTAAACGCCCAAATAATGTGGTGGCCATTAAAGTCACCAGCAATAATGAGGTTATTGAAGCTATTTACAAAAACACTGTCCCAGTCAGACGTGGTAGTACGGTGCGAATTGACGAGGGACAATAAATTGAAATGACATTATCTAGATCTTTACAAATAAACACCTTAACGTAAATAATATCTATACAAAAATTATGTAAGGAAATAGGAAAAAGCTGTGTTTATATAGACTCATGAATAATTATTGCAACTCCTCCGTAGGAGTCCTCTCTATCCTTTCTAAATATATTGCTATCTCTGATGCTAGTTCTAATTTCTTCATTTACAACTAAGTTTCGCAAACTATAGCTATGTGTATTTTTTTTTGTTTTAGTAACGCATCCAAACTAATTAACTTGCGTTTTAAGCTCTGACAGTTCCATTGAAAAATATTATTAACCCTGTATGTGAGATATTTAGCTATTGAGAAGACTTAACAATAATTATAAAATATTCCCGCCGATATGAGCTCAAATAAATAAGTATGACTTACATTCATTGTAAATTATTTTCACAGCTGATACTAACTTCTCTTCAAAGTTACTTTGCGACAAAACTATTTCCATATTAATTTCTTTTGTTTGAGTTTTTCAATATCTTTGTCGTCTTTCGAATCACGATCTGCATCTTCATTGCTGATTTATATCGATGAGTTATGTAGATCTTGTTCCATAAATAAAAAATCAACAACCTGTCGTCTCGTTTTCTGTTTTGATCCCCTATTTTTTGTTTGACTATGATATATATTTTGCCTCTGGGCTGCGGCTTCTTTTTCAAGGATAACATGCGAATGTGTTCTAAGTAACGGACACACAGAATCGCTAATTAAACTTGTGACGGACGTACAGATTCAATTTCTTCATTATATGTGCTCTGTGAGATTATCATAATTTTTGAATTTATTTGCGTACCTACATATTTCATAAGCTTGTCTGTAGGGAACATTTTGTTTGCTCATAACGTCCCGTATAATTTTTTATTTTACGATTTGTCAAATGCCAAATGTGGCCCTTTACAATTGGGACAAACAAATTCTACTATTTCGCAATTTTCATGTTGTTTACCACACTTGGGACAAAGAACCTTCCAATGGGCAAAATTTAGTAATGTGGCCGAATTTCCAACTTAAGGAACATTGAGTTATAGGAAAGATGTAACGTTCCACTCTAAATCGACATCCATATGCGTACAAGAAAGGTGGTACAGATGAGCTATCGAAGCATACGCGAACAGTCTCACTTTCTACCCATTGTTTTCCTGTCCCATACGTCTTAACCTCTTCACCGATACAATTTTGCATGATGATTCTAATTCTTTTAAATTTTCCTCCTCTTCTAAATCGAGGTCTACGCCTTTAAAACAGATTAAGTTGACTAACAAGTTGTGCTCTAATAACCATATCTGATATTTTTTGCATTTCAATATTTTTTCGGCTTGCTCCTTATTACGAAAATGTAACATTACTTTATAGGGGGTTATATAGTATAGGTACTATAAGTATATTAGTAATATTTTCATCTTTTAGCATTCTCGCCAGCGCCATTTGTTTAGGTAAAAATTTTAAACATGTTAGGCATAGCTTAAAATGTTCGTCATCATTCTCGTTGTTTTCTCTTTCAATATTTTATTTTCAATCACCGATTCACTCCTTCCCTAAAACGTAAAACCCTCCTCATTCTTGTACACATTCTCGTAGTCTTCTATCTCCTTTCTTTTCTCCGGATTTTTTCTCTCGCCAACTTCCATCGGTCCTTTTTGACTTTTATAATTTGAAGTAATCGTTCACAATCACTAACTATCTCCAAATCACTTTTGTCTGATTAATCGTCATAACCACTTTTTTCGTCCATTTTTATGAGGGTACTTTTAATTCACCAATATATACAGGGAGGTGGGGGGGGGGGGGTTACAAAAGTTGGTAACAATGACGATTTATATTTACTTCGTATTCAGGAATAAGTAGATTCTCTCTCTCATCAGAAATCTACTTTTTTCTGTAGATATACCTATCTAGGTATATCTACAGAAAAAATGATATATCTGACAACGCTGGCTACGACAATAATGGTCAGTATTCAGGCGTTGTGGCCATTACAAAATCTTTTTAGTCTGGCAAGGCCATGTCGCTTGAAATGGAGAATAATTTATATGTTCTTTGGTGGAGATGCCCAATGCCCGGGGCGGGAGGCTACTGGGACTGGGTTAGCGCTCCTGCACACGATGCCGTCACCGCGCCGTCGCCGCGCCGACGCCGCACAATTACACTGTAGATACGAGTCGCGCGAAGACCGCCACCGCACCGCCGCCGCGCCGCCACCGCGAGCGTTCCCCTCCCTGTCTGTTTGATTCATTCCATTACCGGCCGCATACGAACGTGCACGTGCGTAATTTTTTAAGAAATTACCATGGAAAGTTTTGAATACGAAACGTTTATAAGTTTAGTGGAAGACAGAGTAGTGTTATGGGACAAAACTTTAGAAATATATAAAGACAAACGTAAAAGTTTAAAAGCTTGGTTTGAGATCTGCAATATAATGAATGAGAACTTTGCAGAACTGCCTGATACGGAGAAAAATAAATACGGTAAGTATGTATCTTTTTACAAAATTTTATTAATTCTTGTTAAAGTGTTTTTATCTAGTGGGGCCAATCGAAAAAATATACCTATAAGTAGATGACTTAAAGGAACTTTGGGACAAGACACGATCAGTATGTTTTTTATTTAAATCGTAATACAACAGAGGGTACCTCAATATATTATATAGTGTGTGAATACTATATGTCGTGAGCAATTTCTTGTGGTAGGTTACCTACCTACATTAAACAAGCAATCACTTGCTACTGGTAGTAGCTCGAGTATTCCCGCTAGATAGAAACACGAATCATGCTACATATTAACAATAATTATTTTGCCATGGTACACTGCCATATTCAGAATTAAAATACTCCTTAAATTTGTCACGTATATTATTAGCTGTTGTAGGAACTATTTCTGTTGAATCAAATGGTAAAAACTCCTCTAATTCACATCCGCTTAGAGATTCTTGCACCCCTTTTACGCCCTCCTCTTTGTGTATAAAATTTTGCAGTAAACAACAAGCTTTTACAACATCAACAGCCAAATCCAATGACACATTTAAAGGTCGATGAAAAATTCGCCACTTATTGGCCAGTATCCCAAAGGTACATTCTACATATCGTCTCGCTCTTGTTAACCGATAATTAAAAACGGATTTTTCTGCATCAAGCTGTTGACTATATGGGCGCAGTAAATTCTGATGTAGTGCAAATGCTTCATCGCCTACGAATACATATGGCAAGGCAATGTTGGTATTAGGTAAGGAAGCAGGTCTTGGTAAGTTCAAAGTATTGTTAATCATATTGTGCCAGAAAGCTGTATCTTTAAAAACACCTGAATCACAATCCTTTCCATAAGCACCGACGTTGATATAAATAAAGTTGTAGTCACTATCGGCGACTGCCATCAATACAATCGAGAAGTAATGTTTGTAGTTCAAAAACATCGATCCACTTTTATTTGGTTTGATTACTCTGATGTGCTTTCCATCTACAGCACCGACACAATGAGGGAAATTAGCAGAAACTTCAAATTTATTTGCTATTTCTATCCAATCGTTCATACATGGCATTTTCATATATTTTGGGTAAAGTTCAGACCATATTAGAGAACATACTTCTCGTATGATTACGCTTAAAGTTGATTTTCCCATTCTAAAACGATATTCAAGATCTGCTAATGAAGTTCCGGTTGCTAAATACCTGCAATTGAAAAAACATTATAAAAATAAAATGGATTATTAATATTATTTCAGGTAAAATACTATCTCAGAAATGGAAGAATATAAGAGATGCGTGGATGAAATGCGACAAAAAGATACGTGAATCGAAATCTGGATCAGGTGCAAAACCAGTACATAAATATCAATATTATGATAATTTACTATTTTTGAAAAAAATTACCCCACGACCACCCCAATTTGGATCAAACATGCCGGAAGAAAAAAAATCTGAAGTTGAAGTTACTAATTTTAACAAAAGAAAGAAAAACGAAGTAATAAATCCTGTAGATAAGAAAATGATTAAGTTTATGGAAACGTTAGAAAAAGATGACGATAGTAGAATGATGTCTTTTTTTAAAGGTATAGCTCCTACCGTGGACCGCTTCAAAGACGAAGACATTGTTGAATTCCAGTATCAAGTATTGAATATTATAAGAAATATTCAATATAAAAATACTTATAGCGGTCCACATCATTCACGCACAGCAGATGCAATGGACAACCCGGCACACTACGGTTACAATACTGCTGATGGAGCCAGTACGAGAGTTCAATCACAGGCTTCGAATTATAGCATTGAAAACGATTCATTACAAAGCATCCCAAGTCCATCTACTTCAAGCTTGATGGATTTTGATTTTTCTACATTACATCAGCATAATTAAAAAAAAAAATTAAGTTACTTTACCTCAATGTAACAACCAATCTCTCCTTAGCAGATATACTTGCTCGCATATTTGTATTAGTGTGTTGCAATTTGTTCTTTAATAAATATAATAATTTATCAAATGTCTTGTAATTCATTCGAAAATAATCAAAAAACTTGGTCTCGTCTTTTTGGAGATCTTCGTAAAGTGTATGAAATTCACCATATTGCTCCCTTGCCGACAGCATAGGATGAACCCACAACTTTCTAACTTGACGTTCTTTTTGCCATTTTCTATACATATAGTAAGCAAGCACAAACTTCTTTTTTTTCATTATATTAGACATGTTTGCGTCAAGTGCGATCTTGCGGCGTGTACGTTCGTACGCGGCCGGTAATGGAATGAAATGGGAATGAATCAAACAGTTAAACGCGCGTGGTGGCGGCATGGCGGCGGTGCGGCGGCGGCGCGGTGGCGGGCTTGGCGCGACTCGTATCTACAGTGTAATTGTGCGGTGTCGGCGCGGCGACGGCGCGGTGACGGCATCGTGTGCAGGAGCGCTTAGTAGGTTTAAAAGCACACGGCCGAGAGACCATCATTCATGTGTAGTTAACGAAAAAATCCCAAAATTACGCCACACGGAGGGAAAGTACGATTAATATTGTAGATAGAATATTTTACTGAACGAAGACCTCATTTTGATTTTAAAAATCATTGAACTGCATTCAAAGATTTTCAAATACACTCCTGTCTGAACCGGGAATCTAACCCGCCTTATGTGGAAAACCACCATATAATATAAATAAAATAACATAGTATCTTTTATGGAAGGAAAACCATAAAATTTAACATTTAAGTTAAAATAATTGCACCAAACTGCAACGTAAACAAATTTAACCTAACAAATGTTCAAAGCTTGTCCTATCCTATTCTGTAATACGCATACGTAAATAAGCACACTTATATTATCACTATTTGTCGATTTACTGATTTTTGCGTGATGAAAGTTTGAAATAATACGTTTAACGTAGTAGGTTTAGCTTAGACAATACGGAGAGCATATTTTGTTAACTTTCCCTCCGTGTCACATAGTTTTGGGACAACCCTGTTTTTATATATTTTCCTCCATGCGCTATCTGATAATTAAACTAAAAGAGTAATCTGCGGATTGTTTTACGTTAACGCGATCGACACGTTCAAGCAGACGTTTGGCGTTCCACAAACGCGGTAAAACTAAGGTTAACGTAACTCAAACGCGCACTAAGCCTGCAGATTTACTGTTTGCAAGTTACTTACATAAATGCATAGTCTGTCTTTATATTATTTAATTTATTCACAAATTTATATTTTGTACAAAATTCACAAGGAAATTAATTTTAATAACCCTTAATTTGGTATCATATAAAGTAAACAATAATCATTTCACACTACAACTTCCATCATTACCTACACGATTTCATAAACGGACTGTCAAGAGGCTATGAAAACAATAAATAAAGTAGGTACATACTTAATAAAAACTTCTTGAGGAATTAATCATAGATATTGCGCGGTTTGCGCATAATTATTTGTTATAATACAAGTACATGATAATCTTTTTGCCTGTATTCTCCATATTTCAGATATTTTTAATTACAGAAATGGTTGGAATAAAGAAAATAAAGGAATATGTAATTTTTTTGTCTCAATTTCGAATTTGATCAGGGATATAGCAATGCCATATAGTGGATGGTTATATATATATAAATGACAATGTTAGGTGACGCATATTTTAATTATGTGTGCTGCCGTTAATTCTTTTATATTTTACCAGAATCGTACACTCTTGTTTCCGACGTTGAACACAGTTGCCGGTTGCTACCAGTGGATGCTTGCGGTGCCATTTTTAATTACTTAGTACAATTTGTATGTGAACTTGCGTGTTCTAGCAGAAACTTGCCTCTAGTTGATAATACTTATAATCACAGTGGCTGCATCTGCATAAGAGTGATTCGTTCACACACCATATACTGCTGACATGGACCGACTTAAGCACATAACATGTGTAATATGAACAAAATATTCACTGTTAGACACAAGACACGTATGCACAGCGCCTCTACAATATGGCGGGAACCCGCCCGCCTTAGACTATGGTTTCTATGGACGAAAAATTGCTCTCGACTAATTCGTCCGAACAAACAAACGCTTGTTTTTCAATAATGTTCTAACGTGGTGCTGTCTCAAATGAGGAGCGTGGTGTGCTGACATTCACATTTTGCCAAGCAAGAATTTGGGTGACACGTATACTGTTATGAGTTAGCATGACGCTTACCATCAGGCGCATGACCTGGTCTGCGTAATAGTATGTAAAAATTAAATATATGTAAGTGCCTATTGCATCGAATCGATTCGGTTAGGTGACTATCTTTTTTTCGTTTTCGCGTCAAGCCCGCGCTTTTAACTGTCAAAATCTTGTCATAGTGGTACATAGAGAGCTGCGCTTAGAAATGCATCGCGCGGGCTGCTGTCATTAAAAACAGGCGTTTGTGTGTTGTTTTGAACGAATTAATCAGAACACATTTTCTTCAGAATTTACATTCATGGTAATCATTGCCTTAGCTTTCACAGATATGTATGTCTGGCTAAACTGACTATTGGATAGATTCTTATTAAACAATGGAAAATATTTTACATTACCTATATTATAAATTTAAGTTAACAATATTTTTCTATTTAATATAAACTAAAAGAATTTTCTATTTTTCAGTGACATAATATACAAATGTTTAAACTAATTACCTATTAGGGTTTAACTAGTACAATTAACACCAAAAATGTAGACTAACTGAACAAATAATGTTACACTCGGAAAACGATGCACATTCTTTAAATATTTGTAGCCTCAATCACATATATTTTCGGTTCCTCAAATTAAGGGTTCATAAATAATTAATTTAAATATATTATTACAAGTTATTTAAGAACTTTTCAAAAAACTTCAGTCAAAATAATAAAAAAATGTTAAATTAATATTCCAATCACTATTGTTAGTAATAATATAATAAAACTTATATATAAGTAATTTAACATCCTCAAAATTATAATAATTGGGAAGATTCTAAAACCTGTAACAAAATATTTCTAAATAATAATAATCTAATAAGCATAAGGCAATCCATTCTTACAGCCCAGTTTTTCGCTTCCTCATTATAATTTGCCGCCTCTATTAAAAATATTATGAATTTATAGACTGATATTTATTCATTATGTACAGTAAATTTATGAAAGAAAAAAATTGAGAATGGAACACAACTCGAAACCATGATATTAAAGATATCTTATTACTATCACTATTTAGACTAATGGAAATTTTCCTTTTAACAAAGTTTTTTATGGCTACCATACTAATATAGACTGTGTCCCCAAGAAACTATTTTTGTTGTTCATAAACATTTTTTTTACTACTTGACTTTTATGATCCTAATTTTCACCATATAGTTTATCAAGCTGCTCCTGCAAATTGTGTGATGTCAATGCTGGCGTATTTGGTATACCAATATGTGATCTAGCACTGTTAGGAGTACTTAAGAAATTCATGTGTTCTTTCATCTTTAGGTACATACTTAAAGCTCTGTTACCCATATCTTCTTTAACAGGTGTTACAGCATCATTACAAACATTAGGCATAGATTTACAGAAAACCTTTTTTCTTAAGCAATAATTCTTCTTAGGTATTTTGTATGATGGCGATTTGGATACAGACTTTATAACCGAAGTTCCTGAAAATGATTTTTCTATATTGTCTTCGGGGTTTTCAGTTTCCTTTTTCACAACTTTGGACATCTCTTTGGCTTCAGTTTCCATCCTTTTTGAATCTTTATTTGTAGTTTTCTCTGCTATTAATTTTCTAACAGACTGCAGAGATGTTAACTGTGATTGTCTGATATTATTAAGTGCAGTTATACTGCTCTCAATCATTTTGATATTGTGGTCCGTCTGCTTTTCGATTTCAACAAGGTCCTCAAGTTCTGTACTCTCTGGCTTAGAATTCACAGAAGCCCTATTAAGTAGATCACAGAGTGAAACAATAACACTTTCTTCTCTTTTTACCTCATTGGATTCTGAGGCTTTTTCAAAACACATGATAGTATTTTCATGGTATGAAGTAGAGTTGTCAATGTCTTTGGAATTATTGAAAAAATCCTGAACACTTCTATATTCTCTGAATGGTGTGGAAACTGGTGGAGTCACTTCGGCAATATTTTCTAAAGTCTGTTCATGTGATAATACTTTTACTGTTTCTTCTACGTCGTTAATTTCTTTCTCTTTTAGCAAAAAGCTAGCGTCACTGCCAGATTCGTTGGACATTGGAGTGTCAGGTATGGAAGGCATGACATTCTTATAAATTGTTATCTTTGGTGAAGCAACCCTTTTTATTAAATTCTGGTTAGATAAATTTTCTTTATTTGCTAAAGTCATTCGGGTTTTAGCTGGTTTATTTATTACAGGCGTTTCAGTTATTCGGCTTCTAATGGGTTTGTTTATGATAGGAGTTTCCGATATTTTAGATACACCGCTTATCCTGACATTGTTACTAACTGGAAATAAGAGAAAACCAATGACATTATTTGTATTCAAGGATAATCCATAATTTATAATAGTAGTCTCTGCAATTGTTTTTAAACTTCAGTGATTTTTACACATAGTAAAATATTAACTAGGGAGGGACTCAATTATGTGGAATATTAAAAAAATAATTAAATGCTCTAAAAAGAAGAAAATATTTATTAAATTAAATTAAACTTATAAATTTAGTATAATAAAACATTAAAGCTGGTTGCCACTCAAGCTCGATATTAAGACCTTCTATTCTAGGGATTTGACTCTACCTAAGGCCAATGATCGACAGTACTGCACTGCATTTTGGGTATTGTACAGCAGTACAGCATTAGAAAAATCTTGCGGGACAAATTTATGGGTTTGTTTTAATTTAAAAAAAATATTCCGGTTCATTTTTCTTTTTGTAGAGGACATTCTGACTCCATCATCAGATCAGATGAGATTTTAACAAAATTTTGTATGGAGACAATATACTGGTGGATGTAGACTACTTTTTTGCCACCTAAATTATTTTTTTCTTTTTGGAATGACTTTGTTATATAAACTTACCATGAGAGAATAGTGACTTCTTCACTCTAGCTTCAGGTTTAACAAACTTTGGTAATTCGGGTGCTAGGGTTGATCTTGAATTCATTACTACCTGTTTACAAAATAAACATTTTTTTGCTAATTATATATCACTAGCTGACCCGCACAACTTCGTATGCGTGAATTTTCCCCGTTTTTGGAACATTTTTCATTGATGTTGCCTATAGCCTTCCTCGATAAATGGGCTATTCAACAATAAAAGATTTTTCAATTCAAATCAGTAGTTCCTGAGATTGCCGCGTTCAAACAAACAAACTCATTCAGCTATATAATATGATGAGTATAGATTTATATTTTTTTATCCAAAACCCCTAGTTTTGATTAGTCTGGTATGTGTCCCTGACTTCTAGGGTTGTGGGTATGACTTCCACTCAGGGCAAAATCTTTGTGAGATTAGTAATTTTATTAAACTCACTGCGGGCAAACTGTGATCTAGAGCAGAATGCAATAGACTACTCTGGAAGAGGTTGGAGGAGTCCATTTTCCAAACAGGACTCACAGACAATATTAATGTTAATTATACTTCCTAACTTGTGAAAGTGTAATTGTTATCTGAATAAAGGCTATTATTATTTATTATTTATCAGTTCTCTGGTTGCCAAAGTACAGAATGTCTAGTTAGTTAGGGATCAATGTTATTTATTTATTTTAGTCTAAGCCAGTTACATAAAAAAAACAACAATTTAGCTTACTTTAGGTTTTGGTTGAAAATTCAAAACTTTTCTGACAGGATTATTTTTCAGCTTTCCATTTGCAGTAAGACTGACAGTCTTGTCAACTTTTATAGATGAGTTCCAAGTCTTCTTCTTATTTGTAGATCTAGATCCCAGCATAGTCTGAGGTTCACAGGCTGTAAAATTAAATAACAAAGCTTGATATTTTATTGTTTGATATAACCAACTTGAAACGGCCATTAAACTTGGAGCACATAGCAAATACTGATAAAGATTTAAAATAGCCTTTGATCAGTTGAACATTGTGAGAATTACAAATCATTTTAACATCATAACTGGTATACAATAATGTGTTTAGCAATCAGTTCTTTCTTCAATAATATTACTTTTTATATTAGAAAAATTTAAGCTCAAACTAAAGAACCAATGAAAGTTACCTAAGGCAATTGCTTACCGGATTGTCTACGAGAAATCTTGACCTAAGACTTCTCATAGAAAATCTGGTATGTGAAAGTGCAACCAGCTGTTTTGAACAATGCAACTTTGCAAGCTTGTTAGGCCTATGTGCAACATCTCTGTTCTTAAAAATGTTATAGCACTGTTATCTCTTCATTACATAGCATTTTAAAGTGGATCCAGAGGGGGCTAAGATATCGATTCTCCCATATACTCACTCATTTTCAGTGGTGAGGATTGTAGAATTTGTTTTAACTATTTATGCAACAAAAACATATTGTGTCAAAAAACAGTGATATACTTACCCATTAAGTGCGCTCTCATCTCCGCTGCAGTTAAAGGTACAACCTTCTCAGCAGTGCGTGTCTGAAGCATTGTCTGGCGAGGCTGTTTCTTAGCTGTTAGAGCCTGCATACTACCTTTACTTAGAATCCCTAAAACATAGGATTTTTATACATTTTGCTAGTTTAAACGCATTGTTTATCATATTATTAGATCCACAGGTAATTGTATCTAAATAATCATTACTCCAAAAACAATAACAATCGCATTACACGATCGTTGTTCTTGTTTGTAAGCAAACAAAGATTAAAACTCACCACCAAGTCCTGGTAGGAGTTCAGCCAATGTTTGAGGTTTTATACTCGCCGTTGTATCCATTGTGATAAATATTACCACTTACACTGTAATTATAGAATAAACTATACACAAATTCATTAGAAACCATTCAAATAATTTTATTGTCAACCGTCTAATATGTCAAAACCGTTTTAGGTTTGGCTTGAATTTCGTTTCTTTTTACGCAGAATTTGAAACATGATTGATCGTTGACTGCAAAGGTAGTTGTTGTTAAAATTGATTGTGTATCTCATATCATATATTTAATTTTACATTTTCCTTATATTTTATTTGGAATTGGTTAAATATCTTTGTTGATTATAATACAAAGCTTGCAACTTTAATATTTTAGGAACTGGACATGTATGGTGTGTGTTAGTGTAGTTAGTTTGTCATATAAATTGATGGTCTACCGCTTTAGTGCCCTGTAGACGATTAAATTATTAGTAAAATTTTACGTGTTTTACAAATAATTTGATAGTCTACCGCTTTGTTTAAAGTGTTTGTTAAACAATCTACGTGTTTGATGAAAAACTGGATTGATGTCGTGTTTGATGGGTATTTGACAAACACGTTTAAACGTCTACAGCGGTGTTTGTCAAATAAGACCTCAGGCGACACGTGACTTAAAGGTCCAAGCTACCAAGACATTAAAATCCAAAAAAACCTCAAGCGACAAACATTTTAATCATTGCACTGTCACGTTGTTTGACAAATATGTTTAATGGTTGGTTTGAACGTTTTAGCTATTGTTTGATGAAAAGTGAAGTTTGACAAATTTAATTGATCGACAAACAAATAATATACGATTTTGGCCAGTTTTGACTTCCCGTATGTCAGCAAAATAAGAATAGTTGGTTTTATTTTAAAGTTTTTCTTCTCTCGCGTGACTTGCACCTCCGCTGTCGTGCACTTTTTGAAGTTTAATCTTAACTTTGCGCATTCATGTGATCTTACCTTAGAACTATCACGAATCCATCCCACCGTCTTGTAAGAAAATATAACTACTATTAGGTATCTATTCTCCCTAAATAGTCGTAAGGGGCGTTGAAACGGGCCATTTTTTACGCCAATTTGTGGCGGCACTATTGGCAACTAATTGCTCGGCCAATAATGGCAATATGTCTGCAATTGTATGGCGCATGGTCCAGTCTCCTAAACGGGCTACACAACCCAGCAACAATAAAATAGAGAGCGAATGAAACAACAACAAAATTAGCCGGGCAACATTGCGGAAAATAGATCACTCAGCGATCGTCCTTCAAAACAATATTGGCGAGTACTGCCATGTTGCCGGCCACAGCATTACCGCCACAAATTGCCGTAAAAAATGGCCCGTTTAGACGCCCCTTTACGTATTAGATGAATGATTACCTGTCGGTCGCGTAGTGAACGAAAATGGCATATCCTCTATTTAGTCTTATTCCTAATAAAAATGTACTCTGTGTTTAATGGAACGCGCCCAACGTTGGTGTCTTGTCATTGCTGTCATTGTCAACAATTGTCATTTGTCAATCACCATTATTTGGTTGATTTCCTCTACTATCCTCTCTACAGTCTACAGTGAATTTTGCGTTCACCGAAGTTGTACAATCGTGTTCGTGTTTGTAGATATCATTTAGAAAAGTAGCCGGCCGGGTGCAAACGTGATATTAAATATAATATTTATCACTGTTGTGCCATTGTCTACATTTTTATTGATACGTTTTCATTAAAAATGGTGACTATATTACATCTAAAGGGTATGCAGGAATTTGAAAAGTATGTTGCTAGCTTAGATTCAAAAACTAAGGTTTTCTTTTGCTTTACTGGTGAAAAGTTACCGTCTGGCGAAAGCTGGTGTATTGATTGTAACGAGGGTAAGTAATCATATCAAATTATAGCTCACTGTTAAGGAATTCATGTTTTAATTTAGACATAGTTTGTTTGTTATCTCCAATGCGTAGGTATTTTATATTGTTATCTCCGATTTAATATTATTTGATCGTTGGTAAAAGTATTGTTTTTAAAAAATCGTGTAAATTACGTGTGTACTACATCAAGTTATGACTGGATGAAATATAACTTATTAGGGTTCCGTAGCATGGCAAAAACAGAACAATAGTTTCGTCATGACCGTCTGTCTGTCTGTCTGTCTGTCCATCCATATGCCACAAGCATTTTAGAACACAAAGAATATTTATGAAATTTGTTGGAAAGGTGTCTTGTAGTAACCACTACTTAGTTTGATAGCTAAGTAATCAACAAACACATGTAACAGAAGTTGACATTTTTTTTCTCATCAAACATCAATGTGTAGCATATCATTCAACAGGTCTTTCAAAAACATTTAAAAACAGCTTAATAAATACTTTACTAAAATTGTTTCGGACATGGATCGAATATACGGTATATTCAATCCATGTCCGAAACAATTTGTTATTATTAGTTATTACTGAAAAACTGCATTTCCAAACAAAAGGGTGTAATTGCCATGAACATATGCTCTTCTGCTGATGCAATTATTTGAGGCTGCGGAACCCTACACTGAGCATGGTCCAACATACTCTTGCTGATTTTTTTTTAATTGAGTTAGAAATTGCTTGTATTTTTTTCAATTGATGCTGGTCATAGCTATTAGTAGTACTTATATCTTTTCTTTCATAAAAATGTGTTCAGCCATTTACCACCTGCATTGGTATTTATGATGTTTTTTTGTTATAAGTTAATACTAAAATAGTTTGTTAGTAACAGGCTAATAAGGATACAGGAAATTACTTATGGGAAATTGATACAATTTTAGAAATTCCCTGTGATTCAAACATTGATGTCAACAATGATTTTAACTATTGTTTAATTTCAGAATTTACATGTGACCTGTTTTTCCTGTATATGTCTTACAGCTATTGTACTGACATTGCAATCACTAATGATTGATGCATCATCATGCCTACTGTACTTATTTAATATACTAGCTGTCCCGCGCAACTTCGTCTGCATAATTTTTCCCCGTTTTTGCAACATTTCTCATTGCTGCTCCGTTCCTATTGGTCCTAGCGTGATGTTATATAGTCTATAGCCTTTCTCGATAAATGGGCTATCCAACAGTGAAAGAATTTTTCAATTCGGATCAGTAGTTCCAAAGATTACCGCATTCAAACAAACTCTTCAGCTTTATAATATTAGTATAGATATTCCTTGTGTTAATTTGGTTGTTCTCCTCTCTTGAATCTAAAGTAAAAAATTTTTAGACCGAATGATCGTTGTGGGGATTAGAATTCCAGAACTACTTGTTTGTCCCACATATAAAGTTTGTTTGTTTGAATGCAATAATCTCAGAAACTACTGGTCCGAATTGAAAACTCTTTTACTGATAGATAGCCCATTTATTGAGAAAGGCTATAGGCTATATAACATTATGCTACAACCAATAGGAGCAGAGCAGCAATCAAAAATGTTGCAAAAACGGAAAATGTATGCAGACGAAGTTGCATAGGTCAGCTAGTAATATATAACATACAAGATGCTACTTCTTAAAGGCCTCAAACTTACAGGCTTCTTATAATGATGGCTCACAATAATATGAGGTGATTGCAACTCTTAGATGTAGTATAAAATTACATAAGTATTAATGTTTCATAAATCATGATATTATTTTTGTTTGTTTTAGCAAACCCTGTGATAAACGCATGGTTAGAAGACCTTAAGAGTGAAATAACATTTGCTTATGTGGATGTTGGTGACAGAGCTACGTAAGTATATATAACTGTAACAGAATTTTAAAATTCAAAAAGCCTATAAGAATTTAGTGTAGGAATAAGATATTACTGAAAGAAGAAATGATCTATAACAAAAGAAAAATTGTTTACATGCTCCCTTTATATTTTCTGTGTATCATAAGAAGGCTAAGCTTATGGAATGAGAGAGGACTTCATTAATTCTCCCTGGTTCTAATAAGAACAGTATAATAATACAGGATGGACTAAACTTGTGCCTATTGGAGGAAATATAACCTAAGTTGCAGACCTCTATTTAAAAAAATGTTATTGCTAACTGTACCATGTTTATACATATTTGAAAGCTGCATCTTTGTAAAACTAAATCCCGATTTGTTTA
Source organism: Herminia tarsipennalis (assembly GCA_945859575.2). Taxonomy (NCBI): domain Eukaryota; kingdom Metazoa; phylum Arthropoda; class Insecta; order Lepidoptera; family Erebidae; genus Herminia; species Herminia tarsipennalis. The sequence continues at coordinate 19,579,723 of OX243840.2, forward strand.
CAACTAAAAAAACAGTTTGTAATTTCAACACAAGATTTCCAAATAAACTAGTGTTACCAAATGTAAAGACTGAAATATGCAACAGAAACAGTTATGTCATGTGTATTAGACTATTTAACCACCTACCTCAAGGTCTAACGGATCTACCACTTATAAAATTTAAAAAACAACTTAGTGCATGGCTCATTGAAAATTGTTTCTACTCAGTACACGAATTTTTAAGCTATAAAATGTTATAAACAATAATGCATGTATACACATTAATTATAATTTGAATTGATTATCATAATAAGTATCGTCTGTTTAACCACTTTAATATTATCTAATTAAATACAAATTATTATAATGAACTTTAAAATGTAATACTATAATAGTGCTTTTATTTTTTTTTCTATTTTGTTTGTTTTTATAGACTAATAACATTTGCATGCTTTGCCAAACTTCTTGGCAGTATATGATTAGGTATAAATGAGACAAAAGATGTAGTATAGTCTGGTTATAATTATCTAAAGGTGCATCTTATATACTAACGACTTCGTGTTGATAACAGATAGTAAAAACATTTAATAGATACTGAACGTGCGATAAGGAACATATGATTGTGATGTAGATTGTAGAGATTGTAGATACAGCACAAAGATATTGTACTGTAACAGTACACCCCCCTTTAAAAAATTTATGGTAATAGTGTGTAAACACTATTACCATATAATTAATTTATATTGTAAAATATAAATTTGACCTAGACCTTACTAGTTATTTGCTGATGTATATAAATAATAATGCTATTGTACGCGGTGGAATTTGATGACGCCTGTTGTGGTGTGATTTGCTGACGTCTGTAATTTTTACTCAGCTGTTGCACGAGTGTTTATTATTTTTTTTTTTTTTCGTTAAACTCTTCATTCTTCTGTCCAGTGTTTTCATTATGCCGTAAATTAGGATCACGCCGATTGTTAAAATAATCTGTCCCATTGCAACATTTCTTGTCCACCGTAAGTCCTCCTGGATCAGGTTACGGAGTTGGTTCGCTTAGTTGTAAATTAATGGTATATGTTAAGATCTATGTTAATATATATACGAATAGCTTGCTTATATCAGCGATTTTTTATAGACGTACTACTGGCTTTACTTTACGTCCCGATCGTGTAGTGTACGTGTGTGAATGCCTGTCGCAATCCTTTGAATCTGGCACGTAGTTTGATTCGTCATTGATCATGAAAGCTGGTTTCAATCTATCAATTGATATCACTGTCTCTTTATCCCTAATTCTAATGCAAAATGTTTTATCTGTTTTACTAATTACTGGGTAGGGTCCTTCATACGGCGGTGTCAGGGCTTTCTTAATTCTATCACACCGAACAAATACGTGTGAGCATTCTTTGAGTTCGGGATGCACAAATATAGCTTGATTGTGTTTTTTTCTTTTCGGAATTGATGTCATTTGTGTGATGTCCTTTTGAATTTGTTTTACAAACTCTTCGTACGTTGATAACTGTGCTGCTGATGACTCAAAAAATCCTCCAGGGAGTCGTATTGGCGTTCCATATGTCATCTCTGCTGAACTATAACCTGTGTCTTCTCGCAAGCTACTCCGCAACCCGAGTAAAACTGTTGGAATTTCTTTTAACCAATTTTCGTTGGATTCTCTTGTCATTAACGCCGCCTTTAAAGTTCTATGAAATCTCTCTATCATTCCATTGGATTGTGGATGATAAGGTGTTGTCCTAATTTTATGTATTCCCAAAAATTGTGAGAGTGACTCAAATATTCTTGATTCAAACTGTCGGCCTTGATCCGTAGTAATGCGCAATGGACATCCAAAACGAGTAATCCATCCTTCGAAAAGTGTCTTGGCTACTGTTTCTGCAGTTATATCTTCTACCGGAAATATTTCGGGCCATGACGTACAACGATCTATGATTGTGATTAAATATCTCTTCCCTTGTGAAATCGGAAGTGGTCCGACGATGTCAATATGTAAATGTTCAAAACGTTGCGCTGTCATAAATGTACCAGGAGGTGATATCGTATGTCGTTGTATTTTTGATTTTTGGCAGGCTATACATGATCTACACCAATTATTGATATCTTTGTTCATATACGGCCATAAATACCTTTGGGTTATCATTTTTCTCGTAGTTCTTTTTCCTGGATGGCTCATACCATGAATGGTATCGAAAATTTGTTTGCGAAAATGCTTTGGTAAGTAGGGGCGGCTTTTTCCAGTAGATGTGTCGCAGGTGATGTTTATTGTGGAACCCGGAAGCGTAATATTTTTGAATTTTAATCTTTTATTGTCATGTAATTTACTTAGTTCATTATCTGTTGATTGACATTTTTCCAATTCAGCGTAATCGATAGGTGATGGCACGTATATTTCCTCTATTCGAGATAAGGCATCGGCGGTAATATTGTCACGTCCGCTTATGTGTTGAATGTTGGTACTGTATTGTGAAATGAAATCTAACTGCCGGACCCGTCGCGGTGTATCGTTTGATGATGGTTTTTGGGAGAATGCGTATGTCAAAGGTCGGTGATCCGTAAATATTGTAAATTCTCTTCCCTCGATTAATCTGTGAAAATGTTTGACGGCCATGTATATTCCTAACAGCTCTCTGTCAAACGTAGAATATTTTTGTTGAGTTTCGCTCAATTTTTGTGAAAAAAATCCTAATGGTTCCCAATTGCGTCCGGATTTTTGTTGTAAAACTCCACCAACGCAAGTAGCACTAGCGTCGGTCATGAGCGCTAGTGATGCGTTGCGGGAAGGATGCGCTGTTAACACTGCGTTTTTCATGCTTTCCTTGCATTTTTCGTAAGCTTTGTCTGCTTCCGTTGTCCAAGGAACAGGTGAATTATCGTTCTTTTTTGAACCATGTAGATATTCGTTTAAAATTCTTTGATTTTCCGCTGCGCGTGGAATATTACTTCTGTAGAAATTGACCATGCCCAAAAATCTTCTTAATTCTTGAATTGTTTTCGGTTTGGGAAATTCCATGATTGCTTTGTAATTTTCTTCGGTAGGGTGTATTCCTTGGCTCGTTATATGATAACCTAAGAAATCTATTTCCCTTCTGAGAAATTCGCATTTTTCGTGATTAATGGTTATTCCATTCTCGTGTAAACGTTTGAAAACCGTTTCTAAATGCTGATAATGCAAATCTTCGTTGTCCGATGCAATGAGACAGTCGTCTACAAATATAAATACGTAGTTTAAATCTCTAAATAAGGAATCCATGAATCGTTGAAATGTTTGTGCCGCATTGCGTAATCCGAAAGGCATTCTTAAGTACTCAAAAAGTCCAAAAGGTGTGATGATGGCTGTTTTTTCTATATCTTTAACAGGAATACAATGGTATGCTTTACGTATATCTATCTTGCTTAGTATCTTCTTATTTTCTAATATGTATGTAAAGTCAGTTAATCTTGGTAGTGGGTATTTGTCCGGTACTGTCGTGCTATTGAGCATTCGATAGTCTCCGCACGGCCTCCACTCGCCATTTTTCTTTTTTACCATATGTAATGGGCTTGCCCATGGGCTATCTGACGGTCGGCAAATTCCGAGTTCTATCATATTTTGAAATTCCTTTTTGGCTATGTCGTATTTTTCTGGAGGTAATGGTCTTGCCCGAGCTGCGACGGGTGGTCCTGTAGTGATAATGTGATGTTCAATCTTATGTTTGGGCGCATTGCGGAGAGAGGACTCTTTCGTGATGTCTTCGTATTTGTTTAAAAGTTGCGTAATACGTGGATTCGTTCCCACTGCGATAGTACGAATTGTTTGTTGTGTCGCTTTTTCCGAAATTACATGCGTTGTCAGCTCTGTAACTTTGTCGATAAGTTTGCGACCTGCTATGTCGACTAATAGTTTATAGTGCTCTAGAAAATCTGCTCCAATTATTGGTTGTGTAACATCGGCGATTACAAAATTCCATTTATAACATCGTTGTAGTCCTAAATTCAAGGTAAGCGTCTTCTCGCCGTAAGTCCTAATTTTAGTCCCATTTGCAGCGTATAGTGTGTATTGTTCATTTTGTAAAATTGAATGTCTCTGTTGCTTGCTAATGACTGAAATATTTGCGCCCGTGTCAATCAAAAACTTCATACCACTTTTTCGGTCGGTAATGGTGAGGCGATTGGATGGGTGGATTGCACAGAGTTTCGCCGTTGTCTGTGCTCTTATTCGTTTCCCTGGTTCCGTACGTAAGTCATTGGTTTCCAACCGCATGGTTTAATGCAGTTCTTTGCATATTTTCTGAATCTTTCGTGGTAGTAACAAAATTGATTTGCTCCTCTATAGTTTGTTCTCGGCCTCATAATCGGGAATTGTTGACGTTTCTTGAAATGATTGTGCGTGTTGGGTCGATAGCCATATTGACCTTGCTGAATTGCGTCAATATCTATCTGTAATTTTGCTAGCTGGGCTAAAATGCATGCTGTATTGTTGTCGTTTGAAGTGTCGTTGCTAACAGCTGATATTTCGGTTACTTTTGAATTCATTATTATTTTGTCTGCAATTTGGCTCAGTTTGTCAATTTCCATGTCTTCCGTAACTGCTAGAACCGTAGTAACTGATGTTGGTAAAAGCCTGAACCATAGTAGTTTAATTGTTTCGTCACTGATTTTTCCTCTCCCGAGGACTCGCATTTGACGTAATAACTGCGAAGGTTTTTGATCACCGAGTTCTGTCTCTGATATTAATTTTTGAAACTGTCGCTGTTCTGTTTCTTCGTAACAATCAATTAAACGTTCCTTGATGTTTTTGTATTTATCTGTAGTCGGTGGTGAAGTGATTAGGTCACTAACCTGTAGTATTTCTTCCTTGGATAACTTTGCTATTACTGTACAGTATTTGTATTCGTCTCCTTGCTTCTGTGGTGCTAATATGGCTTCTAGTTGCGTGAACCATAATCTTGGTTGGTCTTTCCAAAATTCCGGAATGCGGGATAAAACCGAGGTGCCAGCAGCTACTTCAAGTGTTCCTTGCTGATTTATGTTCGCCTTGCACGGTGATTGTGCCATGTTTCTTGCTGCGTATTCGTTCGTCGGGGTCACCAATTTGCCAAACTTCTTGGCAGTATATGATTAGGTATAAATGAGACAAAAGATGTAGTATAGTCTGGTTATAATTATCTAAAGGTGCATCTTATATACTAACGACTTCGTGTTGATAACAGATAGTAAAAACATTTAATAGATACTGAACGTGCGATAAGGAACATATGATTGTGATGTAGATTGTAGAGATTGTAGATACAGCACAAAGATATTGTACTGTAACACATGCCATAAAATGGTAAATGTGCTGTATTAATGAAATAATGTAACATCTCTTGTAACCACATTTTAGCAAATAAACGATTTGATTTGATTTGATTTGATAAATATACCACATTACTCACTTTTAAATCAGTCTGGCTGGAGGTTTAACAATCAAATTATTGTTTGGCAAATTTATTTTGAGTTTTTAGATACTTATAGAACACCATATAAAAATTTCAGCCGTACTAAAATTACTTAATCTATACTAATATTATAAAGCGGAAGAGTTTGTTTGTTTGTTTATTTGTTTGTTTAAACGCGCTAATCTCAGTAACTACTGGTCCGATTTCAAAAATTCTTTTTTTGTTGGATAGCCCGTTTATCGAGGAAGGCTATAGGCTATATAACATCGCGCTACGACTAATAGGAGCGGAGAAGCGACGAGAAATGTTTCAAAAACGGGGAAAAATTACGCATACGAAGTTGCGCGGGACAGCTAGTTCTAAATAAGCACCTGGCACAGTTTAAACAACGCAAAAAATGTCTTGCAACAATAGATTGGTGTGTCAAAAACTTGAATTACAATAACAATAAAAAAAAGAAACCATAAAATGACTTGAAAGATCAATATTTAACCTTTACTACAAGTACAATGCGCACTGATGAACGCAACCTCTACCGCCCGCGCCAGCCAGATGTACCACTGGTCAGTTCCTTACTCGCGAATTTCACTAATTCACCAGTTTGCTCATTAGTCAGTTTCGGTAGGTTAACAATTTCGCCAGTTAGGCATTTTCTCTGATTCTTCAGTTTCCTCTTTCAGTAGTTTTGCTAGGATTTCAATCTCGTACAATAGCCAGTATTGCGATCCGCTAGTTTCGTTAATTGTCAGCTTCGCTAATCGAACGGTTTACCTATTCGTCAGTTACGTCAGGTAGAGGTTTGCCAGTTTGCTGTTTTGGTAATCCTTCAGTTTCCTTGTTCACTAGTTTTGCTAGGCTGTTAGTTTCGTTAATTCGCTAGTTGACTTGTATAGTAAATTACTTTTTTGTCGGTAGATAGATAGGTAGGTAGGTTAGGTTGTCATCTGCACTAGTTTCCGTATTCGTATATTTCACTGGTTATTCAGATAATAGGAAACCGATAACATATCAGATAGGGCATAAGACAACGACCATACAGCCCCTAGACGCCTATTGTTTGATATTTTGCATCAAATCATTTCGGGCATCTAGCCGAGGTATGAGGAAGCGGGACGCTGCAATCTGATTGGTTTAGACAAGGTCACGCATCACTAGTACATCATGATTGCACTAAATAAATAATTAGTAAGTGACATTTTTTAAATATGTACTTCATATTTTTCCATAGTTGATATTAGTATCTTATATTTTAAAATGGCTATGTCCATACCATAATATGTATTAGGACGTAGATACATATGGTAAGGACAGGATAGGTATTAATGAACTACAAACATATTATACCTTATATAATTTTTATTTTTTACATTAAAGAATTAAGAATTAAACAATACTTTGAAATTTCACACAATAAAAGAAAGAATATAAAATAATAATGATAATTTATTGGTTTTAACGATTACATATTTGTTAATGTCTTAAATAAATATAATCTTACATGAACTATAGTTTATATACAACGTGGTAATTAAATCCCTGTCCGACTGGAAAAAGGCGTGTAGCAGGTATTCTGTTAACAATCTTGATGCAAACCAATTCTCTCGTCTGGTTTCCTTGATCCAAATATATTTATGGTAGGATCTTTTGGGTACCTAGAATTAATTCAATTAATTAAATAATCTAGCCGTAACAATATTGCATTCATAGTCATTAATATATGTATATTTAAATGAATATAATTATGTCGTTAATAAAAAATAGTTGTCAGTTGTCGATCAGAATTTTTAGGTGTTTGCACACTTAAAACAACTTTTAACTTTACATTATAAAAACAAACAACCTTTTTCACTGATAGTGCGAGTTTTTAATTACGCGGTTATGATTTTTAACAGACGGTCGATACACATTTGTGCAGGAAAGAGATAGTGTAGAATTTAAGTAGGAAAGAAAGAGATGGCATCTATGAAAGACATCAACGCGTTCGCTTTCGTAAGGTTGTTTTATTTCACTAATGTAAAATGTCCAGTATAAGATGAACTCCGAAGAATTATTTGAAAAAAAATAGTTTAATTAAAATATATGTTTTAATAACTTACCGATGAAATGTTATGCCGTCTTTCCGGAGATTTGAGGTACTGCTGGTTTTTTCCACACCATTTTATCGTGCAACTGGCCATATAAATACTTAATTTCACGATTTAAGGCATAATTATGCGGTAGTGTTTACGGATCACAGATGTGGTCGACACTAATGAGAACATTTGATGCGGCGAACTACATCAGTGAAAATAAACTGATGTGTTGGCCGAATTACAGCGCCTGTTATGCGGTGTCTAGTGGCTATATGGTCGTTGGCATAAGACAACGTCAACTGGGTCACTTTCACTTCAGTCACTTTTTTATTTTTTTTCATTCATTTTAGCACGACATACCAACTGTATTTTTAAGATCTCGTGTACAAAGTACAGCAATGAATTTTATTAATATTTTGTGTACTTATGTAATCGGGTAATAATTTAATAAGAAATGTCATACGTATTTACAATAATGACACAACATGACACGACGGAGTAGTAAAAGTATCTGAACTAAATGACGAACAAAAAAAAACTTGCGAACAAGGAAAGTAACGGGTTAAGAACAGAACGAAATGACGGGAAAAAAACGGGGACACGTGCCCCTCCAAACGGTTGTTCTGGGTTCTGAATTTCTTGTATTGTATTGAATTTGTTTGCTCATTTGCCTCATGTGTAAAACGATTTTTTATGGAGCACCCCTCCGTCGTGCGTGTAACTCACACTTGATCGGTGTCGAGTGAAACTTTCGTGCCCCCCCCCTCCATAATCAAATCCTGATTTGATTATGGAGGGGGGGGCCCCTCCATAATCAAATCCTGAATCCGGCCCTGGACATGATGACGTGTGACCAGGGGCGGCAATGTCTTACGAATAGAAAGAAAGAGAAAACCGCAGCTGGCTGTCTCCCTTAGTCTATCTATTATAAATCTATATTTTTTATTTTACTGGTCACGCTTTAATAATATCAAATTAATTAATAGAAATTGTAGACAGCGAATTTATACTAACATACTATTGAAAAACTATATACCTTATTTTATCCTCATTACTTTGACTATATACCTTATTTTCTTTAGATCACAGATTTAGCAGGTTCGATTCCTAACTCTTGCATGTGATTTAAAAAAAAATTGAATGCAGTTTTTTTGTCATCTAAAAATGAACTTTTCATTAGATTAAAATTTGCTTACTTAAATATTAGTAACTAGCTTTCGCCCGCGGCTCCGCCCGCGTGGATGTCGGTTATCGCGATAAAAACTATCCTATGTCCTTCCCCGGGACTTAAACTATCTCCATACCAAATTTCATCTAAATCGGTTTAGCTGTTTAAGCGTGAAAGCGTAACAGACAGACAGAGTTACTTTCACATTTATAATATTAGTATGGATACAGTAGGCACTTTCCGTCCAGGGGAATTGCTTTGGTCCATCCTGTATATATGCATAAAAATATATTTTTTAATTTCGGATAAACAATCCATGTTATTGGGGCACCTTCTCGGCTCTTGCAGTGGCTTCTGAAGTATTATAAAAGTGCTTAGTTATAGTTAAACCAAGGTCAACATAAACATCACACAACATCCCCTCTTCTTCTCTTTAGCACAAATATAAGTCATAAATATGAATCTCAATCGAATTCTTTAAAGCTTTCAAAAACTGTCTCTATTGAGTAAACGGTCGTAGCTACCGCCGTATCAGCCGTATTAATGATATAGGCCCCCCAGGCTACCTTCCCTCCCCTATGCTAGCAACACACTGAAGAGTAAATTGCAAATTGGTGCCAGTGACTCATATTAGTCCTTTGGTTGTTTGCCCCCCCAACTAATTTTGATACAGGGCCCATCTAAAGCAAGTTACGCCTTTGTAAGTAAACATAATCAGCGGTGGATCCAGAATTGTCGTTTGGGAGATCTTGAATTCTCTTTTGGGTTGGCTTGGTACACCACTTGCACGAATCGAATAGGTGAATGGTGGAAGATTGGGGGGGGGCTTGTGCCTCTAGCTCCCCCTTGAATCCGCCACTGACCATAATAAATAAAGTTTCTACTTTAACTTAACAACATTTATTATTCACAGATGGAAGGATACAAAGTGTGTATTCAGAACAAACAAAAAAACAAGACTGATGGTTATCCCCACCATCCTGAAATGGAATGGAGTACAGAGGTTGGAAGGTGAGCAGTGTGCCAGGAGAGACCTGCTCGACTTACTACTGGATGACGACGATGTCTAGTCTTCGACTTAAGCTTGTATATCGTGTATAAATTATATGATTTTTAAGGATGAATATTTATCAATAAAAGTTTTTATTTTATTTACTTACTTTTTGTTTCTTTCTGACAGTTGTTCTTCATACTTTATCAACCCTATTCTCACATTCTAGCTACTTGCCGAGCTTTAAAAAACTACAGCATGAAGTTCTTCAAAATAGGAGTAGATAGGTTTTTACAGGGTCGGCAACACGCGAGAGACACCAATGTTGCAAACGTCATAGGCTACGGTAACTGCTTACTATTTTACATACTCTTTGCTGCTCAAAATCAGGCAGGCCGTGTTGATGGTTGTCTGTAAAGTCGGTTTACGGAGGATAATTTTACGTGATAAGGTCGTACGAAATCATTGATGACATTGTATTATACAACCATGCCTGTGACAGCTTAGTTCAACTGTATCGCATGTCCTGCAATCGCCATTATAATATAATATCTTGGGACAACTCACACAACGCTATCTGATCCCAAACTAAGCAGAGCTTGTACTATGGAAACCAGACAACTGATAAACATACTTACCTATATATTTCTAAATACATACATATTATAATACCCAGACACAATAAACCATCGTGCTCATCACACAAAGTTTTATCCTAGGTGGGACTCGAACCCACGACCATTTGCGTAGCATTCGGATACACTCCCAACGCGTTAATAGCTTTATTTCCAACTAGCTGTGCCCCGCTGTGTTACCCGCGGTTTATTAGCCTATGTGTTAATCCAGGGTGTTAGCTAACTCCATACCAAATTTTATTTAAATCGCTCCAGCCGTTTAGACTTGAAGAAGTAACAAACATACACACTCACATACTTTCGTTTTTATAATATTAGTTTGATTGTATCGCATGTCATGTCGCTGCAAAGGCCATTCGCTGATACTATCGGCAGGCGGAACGGGACACTTTTGTGCTTGCAGCCGATCATCGATTTATAAGACGTTATCACGTCTAAAGTCATAGGCCTTAGGGCCTTAGTTTGTAACTAAACTACATTTTATAGAGTGGCAAGATAGCTGGACAAAATGGGTCACTGAATTCTCGTCAGTGTTGATTGTCCTGTGAATTAAACAAGTGTTGTTATGTTATAAGTATTCTCTTTGTTTATGTTTATAGTCTGTTGATGTTATTGAAACGTCAGAATGTCAAAAGAATAACATGCATGGTGCATCCAATTTTATATCAAGCTCTATTCACAGAGTATTTTTTTTATACTGCTATAATGCCTTCAACAACTGAGCACAGTAATGTAAAAAAGGAAATTGTAAATAATTATGAAGAGTTTACGGCTTATGTGGACAAGCTACAGGGAAAACACGCGGACACTTATTTCTTTTTTAGTGGAAAAAGGAAAGAAAATGGATTGAGTTGGTGTATGTACTGTGCCTTAGGTACATATTATTGTAATATTGAAGTTATATTTTGCAGCATAATAGAAAATAAATAATATAATATTTGTTAAGCTGTCTTCTCTGTGCTGTAGCTACTATTTTTTGCTTTGTTTAAGCGGAACCCGTTATAAACGCTTATTTGACAGAGCTAAAGAGAAAAGTTGTATTTGTACACGTTGACGTCGGCGACATAACCACGTATGTATACACACTTTATACCTACTTAGTAGCAAAAGGCTGATTATCCAAACACTTGGAAATATCGACCAGATGCCTCCCCGCAGCAGAGATGGAACGGAGAAGAGTATCCAAGACATCATCAGCTTGTTGAAAGAGACCGATCCGTACGACGCAACGGCGGCGGCGACGTGCCAGCCTTCGTGTAACATTTTTATTTGAACAGACATCAACGTATGGCATCATTTAATATACCGTCATTGAGTTATGGCCGAAAAACTAAAGTAACGAAGGGGCGTAAGTGCCATGAACATACTCTCTTCTGCTGGTGCAATTACTTATTCAAATCTGTTCTTTTTATACGGCAACGGCTCGGAACTCTACACTGAGCTCCAATATGCTCTGGCCCGGTTTTTACTTTTATGGGACATTTATAATTGGTGTCATAAGGATTTCAAGAGTTGCTGCTATGCCCTCAGAGTGTTACATTAGTCTCACGTTGGGAGATAACAACTAGCCCCGAGGGGGCTTTTATTATTTATTATTATGTATGTCTTTCCATTACACGGGACTATAGAGTCCTGGTCATTTGGGAGGCGCGCGCAGGCCGAAGCCTGTTGGCTTCACCGTCGCAGAGGACACTTTAATCTAAGGCTATGTTACAACAACTGGTGATTTTCGCCGTGTACCTACACTAGAAATGTTCCCATATTATTATTATAGCCGGTTTTGAGTCAATTGCCCCCTCATTCCCTATTTCACAGAGGCAGACACAAATATCTACTCAGATATTTCAAAAGTTCACGACTTTAAAACTGGACAGAGAGCCTTTAGAACCGTTAGTGCCCCTCAATTTACATCGGGAATAAGGATCGGTACCTAAATACTTAATAATTTACAGATGGAAAGATAAGGATTGTCCTTTTAGAACAGATCGACGGACTAAACTCATGATGATACCAACAATTGTAAAATGGGACGGAGTAAAAAGGCTAGAGGGTAGTCAGTGCTCTAAGCGGGACCTGCTCCAAATGTTGTTCGAAGAAGAAGAATAGACGAGTTTGTCTATGTTTAATTTTATGTACGAAGGTTGTAAATAAGACTGGGTTTTATTAAAATGTGTGTTTTATGGAATCTTTTTATATTGTAGGTACAACTCTCCCCTATAAACGTTAGCATAATGATAAAAATCACCCAAAGTGACTCCTTACTACCTCAGCTGTCTGATAATGAAAGTCCCGTCAAAATCCGTTCAGCCGTTTGGGTTCACAAAACAAGCTCCGGGCGGGGTTGCCCCCTCAACCCTGGATCCGCCTGTGGCAACTCATTGTCTCGGGGGGACTTTATAAACATAATATAACTGTAATTAACAGATAGAGAGATATAAAATACTTACTTCTAATGGGTAGATAGGTAGGTATACCTAGCAACTTGTTTAATCAGATTGTTAGACACTGTCTTTTGCATGATAGATGGTGTGGCACCGTTTTCAATTGTCTATTATGTGTCATTGTACTAATGAGTGCGACCTTCAGGTGATTGAATAATGCAAGTAGGTACTACGTCATAAGTCGTAAAGTTCAAGTACCTATTAAAAGTGACTGTGACTGCCTCGATGGCACAGTGTTACTGTTAGGTCCGTTTCAGTTTTAATCCGGCGCCGGGTACCCGATCGTTGCCTACCCGGCGTTTGTATAGCGACCGGACGGACGCCGAAACGTGTGAATTGTACCTACCTTATATCGCCATAAACTTCGCGCCCGCGCCGGGTACCCCGTCGCCGGCTACCCGACTCCCGGATTGAAACCGGAACGTGTGAAAAGGACCTTAGTGTAGGTACCTACAACTACCTATATGATATGACTGCTATGCAAGAGGTTATGGGTTCGATGCCCACGCGGGAAACCAAGTCTGGATGTACATTGTGTTCGTGGTTTCTAAAGTCACCCGCTGTTGATTGTGTCAAAGAAATGGACATAGGTAGGTACGTACATACAAACATATGCTCGAAAAACAATTACGCTCCATCTGGCACAATCTGGTATAAAGCGGCGGCACTTATAAATAAGTACTACTAGTAATACTTTTTATAGTATAAGATAAAAAAAATAAAACAAAGATACCTTGTACCTAATATATTGCTAGATACATTCTTTATTTGTAAGTCAACATATAATTATCTAAACATTATTTATCTCTATATACATCAAAGATTAGGTAAATTATAGTAGGTATGTTTGAAGAAATATGTCGAAACGAAACGCATACTTAAAGTATTTACAAATTATTGTTATAGATACTTGAACCATAATAATAAAAATATGATTGTTCCATTGTCATTTATATCAACAACAATAAAAAATGTTTTATTATTCTTATGTTGTACTGTTTTATTATTCTACAATAAAATCACAGTAAGTATAAAAAAAACTTAGATGCTATTTGATTAACGTCATACGTAGTATTTATCTACATTCTTACAAGAAAACCACAATATTTTTTATACGTATTTAGGAATATATCTATGACAAAAATAATTGAAAATAAAATAGGAAAAAAATCACTAAAAATATATAGGGTAAGCCAGGCTTCAATGTCAAGTTAATTGGGTATTTGACTACTATCAAAATAAAATATTTTAAAATAACCAGGTACAAAAATGTCATAGTGTTCTAAAAAATATGTCCATTTATTTATTTAATGTGTTACTTCATTTATAATCATAAAGAGAAACACTGAAAGTAAATAATTTGACCATAGAAGACGACGAAGACGTCATATGCTAGCATTCCATACAAATTTGTACAGAGCGGCTCGTTTTCGACGTTTCTTAAAAAGAGCCTGATTTGACTTTAGTCAAATACCCTATTGGGCGGGAAATGGTCAAGAATGATTTTAAACTGATAATGAGAAAGCACTCCTCCCACTAGTACAGTCGTAGTACCTACTAGTCACCAAAAGTATTTAATTTCTGCCAGTGCCGTGCCTTTTAACTCTACTTAAACCTCTTATCTTCTTGACTCATCAAAAAACGTGATTCTCTTTTTGAGCCGTATGGTCATCAGAAATCACGCTTTGGATAAAATCGCGAAAATACATACATGTATGTTCGCGATTTTCTGGAAAGCTAGTGATCCGATTTAGATGGAGTTTTCATTATTCGACTGGTTATTTTTCTGGGAAGGTTTTAGTGTATAAAACATTGTCTTAGCTTATAAAACACTAGAGTTATAGACAAAAACATAGGAGAGAGTCATCAAAATTTGCATTCGGTGATGGGATTGATTTTAAAAAAAAGTTATGTAGGTAAATAAACTCCTAACAATCATAATAGCACAGCCTGCCGCATTTATTTTACATTTTTTTTAAAAGGTAAAACTGTACACCAAATATTTAAGTAGGTAAGCACAAGATATCGATATATTCTTTTCAAAGTAAACTTTTACCTAACATCATATTTTTTAAAAAAATCAATATTATCTATCCAAATTTAAAATGTTCGACTTGTTGGCTTCAATCTGTATTATATACCTAAGTATTGTATAGGTTTTAACCAGTCGCGGACGTGAACTTTTTGGAAATTGTGGGTGATCGAAATTTAACTTTCATAAACACCATGAGCGTACCCAGGATCATTTTAGGAGAGGTTTTGATAATTTCGGGAAAAACACCGGCCAAATGTATACTATGTAGGTAGTGTGGCAAGTGGATCGAGAATACGATCACCTCAGATGAAACCTCATTAATGATCAAAAAGACTGATTTAAAACTTAATAAAAAGTAAGAAAAAAACAATGGAAAAAGGAGAGAACGGAGAGATCCGTCAGGGCCAATGTGCGAATAAGTCGTCTGTTATTGTAACGACCAGTACCAACGGCTATAGCTCTGCCGGTAATGTCGCCAACTGCTTTGCTGGAAGGGGAAATCAAACAAGCGTGTCCCATTAAGACTTACTTTACATTGATTTCATTATCTACACTAATATTATAAAGAGGAAAGATTTGTATTTTTGTATGTAACGAATAAACTCAAAAAGTACTGGACCGATTTTAATAATTCTTTTTTTGTTGGATAGCCCATTTATCGAGGAAGGCTATAGGCTATATAACATCGCGCTACGATTAATAGGAGCGGAGCAGCGACGAGAAATGTTGCAAAAACGGAAAATTTACACATACGAAGTTGCGCGGGACAGCTAGTATTTATTTATTAATTATCATAACATACGACTTATTCGCCCATCGGCTCTGATGGTTCTTCCACTTTTCCATTGCTTGTTTCCTTACTTTTATTACTAGTATAGTATTATATTATCTGTGCTTTTATTAAGTTTTAAATCAAGCATTTAGAACGTCAAAGTTTACAAGTATTAATGAGCTTATAAGTGAGGTGATCGTATCCTTGATCCTCGTTGGTACTTGTCGTTACCGTACCTACCTACCAGTGGCGGAGGGTTCTTAGAACACCATTACTTCCGGCTTCCCTTTGGATTGTAGTTACTTAGTATTATAGGTACAAACAACCATGTTCAGCAACATATATTTTTGTATCGGTTTACCTCAGATTTTTTTTAACCCTTCGCATCTGCTACCTACCTACTTTTTGACCTTCGACAACGAAATCCTCCCCCTGGCCCCCTCTGAAGGCCTTGGGTACACTCATGACAGGTAAATAACCTACATAGAAACTTCTCTCTAAAAATCTCCTCTTAATCTACATGACATTTATAGCAGATTCAAACCACCAAGTTATAAAAGCTTTTGAAGCAGCTAAGTAACATTAAACTAAGGTTTATTCAGACTTTACGAATTAGTACTACAAGCGGCTGGCGCTTTGAACTCGTCGCTAGGGTTATCGCTGCTAATGTCTAGGTCTTTTGCAGGTACAGTGATCAGGACATCGTAGAACACCTTCTTGCTGCGAATGAACGCGTTCTTGTTGTCAAATATCACAGAATCTGTTGAAAGAATGACATGTTTAGAAAAACTATCGAAGAAGTATTTGATAATCTCGGCTAAACTGAAGCGGTTCCGCCGGTATCGATTGCAGATTTTATTAAGTTTATTTAGTCTAGTTTAGTTAACCTAAGTGGTATTTTATAATAATAATAATAAAAATAATTTATTCACTTAGGAAGCAAAATACTACACTTGTGAAAAGTCGATTCTACATTTACTGGTAATGCCTGTTCGCAAACAATAGGTAAAGCCCGAGAAAAGAACAGGCAATAAAAACTCGTGGCCACTCTTTTCAAATTGCCAATGTTTACAATGTTTCTCTGTTTATAAACTGTATATGCAGGTAAGGTGCTGCCACCATTATATTATACACCATATATTAGAGGACTGATGCAAAAAAAGAGGTCACTAATATTAGAAGAGTACACGAGATCGGATACATCAGCCTCAATGGGCACAACATAGTAGGAGCATCCACTTACGATGTAAAAACTTTATGTGCTTAAATATTGGCCAATTTACTGCTACTTAATGAATAAGTATACATGTTTTTCAAAGGAAAGAAAAGAATGGCCGTAATTTATCACGCAGAATCTTTACTTACAAAAGTAAATCGTTTTCTTAACTAGTACCTAAGTAACATTATCAAACTGTGACAACAATATTCACCTAGTAAAATGCAATAAACTATACAACCCAATACATTAATATGGAGCAACGAACTACATCCATTTATCTTTATCAGTTAAATAATCATCGATTGAATAGTAAGCTCTTTGTATAAGATGTCTCTAGCTACATTCTTAAATTTATTTACTGGTAGACTCGATATGCTGACTGGGATTTTATTGAAAAATTTAACACCTAGTCCCATGAATGAGTTATGAGTTTTATGAAGCCTATGATATCGACCTACCAATTTGTGCTTATTTCTTGTATTCACAGAGTGAATATCACTATTTTTGTTATATAAATGTAAGTTTTGCTTTACAAACATAACGTTTGCATATATATATTGTGATGCAACTGTCAAAATGCCTATCTCTTTAAACTTTTCTCTAAGGGAAACTCGTGCTCCTAGTTGATATATCGCACGCACTGCACGTTTTTAAAGAATAAAAATAGTTTGTATATCAGCCGCCTTGCCCCAAAGCAATATGCCGTAGGACATGACGCTGTGAGTGAAAATAACCAAAACTGTTTCTACGTTCGTAAACTGTCTAACTTTGCTGACAGCATACGCTGCAGAACTGAGTTTTCCTGCGAGACATGATATTTGGGTGCCCCACTGTAACCTATTGTCTAATGTAATTCCCAAAAAAACTGTCGAGTCGACAAAGCTAATCACCTCATTATTTAAAATTATACTCGTATTAGTACTTTTCACATTTGGCAAACTAAACTTAATACATTTAGTGTTTTTGGGATTTAGAAGTAGGTTGTTCGTTGTAAACCAATCTTGAACTAGTGCGAGTGTTCTATTTATTTTCTCAAAATTTTCTAGTTTACGATCGATTTTAAAAATTAGAGAAGTGTCATCAGCAAATAGAATGATGTCACAAAAGTTATTAACATAAAATGGTAAATCATTAATATATACCAAAAATAAGAAGGGACCGAGTATTGATCCCTGAGGCACGCCCATACTAATTGGAGATCCAGACGACCGTACTCCTCCTATATCAACATATTGAATTCTTTCACTTAGGTAAGAGGCAAGTAGATCCAGCGCTGTACCTTTAATACCGTAATGCCTAAGTTTCAGGAGAAGTGTCCTATGCGCCACACAATCAAAAGCTTTAGAAAGATCACAGAACACTCCAATGGCATCCTGTGAATCTTCCCAGGCACTAAAAATATGTTTCAGTAGCTTAGTACCTGCATCAATTGTAGAGCGACCCTTTGTAAAACCATATTGATCGGGATGCAGTAGATTATTAAAATTAAAGTGTGATTCTAACTGCATAAGTATAGCCTTTTCAAAAATTTTACTAATAGCTGGCAAGATGGATATTGGTCTAAAATTACTAGGGTCATTCTTTGATCCGGATTTAAATAATGGTATTACTTTACTATGTTTCATCAGATCAGGAAACATTCCGGTATCAACACATTGATTAAAAATTATAGATAACTGTGGCGCTATGCCAGTAATTATACTGTGAATTAATTTTACGGAAATACCCCATAAATCAGCAGTTTTTTTAAAATTGAGTGACTTGAATATTTTAATTATTTCACTGGGGTATATATATTTAAAAGCAAATGGCACATTGCATTGATCCACATTATCTCTCAAGAGTGATTCGGCTTTATCTGGGCAAGCGTTCAAGGAGCTGGTTGTGGTTAGTGGTATGTCAGCAAAGAAATCATTGAAAGTTTGTGCTAGGTCTAAATTATCAGTAACAGTCTTATTGTTAATTAATAATTCAAAGCTTTTATCCCGAGGCTTTGCCCGTCCGCTTTCCGAATTAATAATATTCCAAGTGGCTTTTATTTTATTATCAGATTTTTTAATATTTCTACTAATAAGTAAAGCTTTGGCACATGCACAAGCTTTTTTAAAAGTTTTTGAATAGTTTCTCACATACTGAATAAAGTTTTGATCAAAATTAAATTGTTTCATACCATATAACTCGTATAACTTAGCTCTACTTTTATAAATGCCGGTAGTTGCCCAATCACAAAAGCTAAGTTTAGAATTCTTATAAAAAGTTTTTGATTTAAATACTCGTATATTATTGTATTCACTTTTGATTATATTAAACACTGAGGAGTAAAGATAGTTCGGATCAGAGTGGCTGAAATCTATACTGGTAATATTAGCAGAAACGTTAGAATTGAATTTTTCTAAGCGAGCCGTACTCATTGGCCTACATGTGATCTTATCTATTTTGGCCACTGTGTGTGAGGGAAAAGTGACTTTCTGCCCACAGTGATCTGATGTTAAATCACTCAATATTACCTCATTAAAATAACTACAGTTGCAGAATATATTATCTAAGCAAGTAGCAGAATGTGATGTAATTCTTGTTGGTTCATTAAATAAGTACACTAAATTAAATGATTTAAATAGGTTAACTAATCTGGTAGACAAAGATGATTGTTCAAGTAAATTTACATTGAAGTCGCCACACACTACTATATGCTTAATACCGTAACTTACCCTTTTAAGCACATCTTCCATTACAGATTCAAATAAGTTAAAATCACTCAGTGGTGGTCGATATGCACAAACTATAATATATCTCTCCAGCTCCACACATGATAATTCTATAGTACGCTCAACAGACAGATGTACTATATCCTTGCGTTCCTTACATTTAACATTGTTGCATACAAATATAGGCACACACAAATATATATATAGGCACTAGTTGCAGACGCAAAGTACTTAAATACGATGAATCTTAGTTCTTGTTTTGGAACTGGTTTTTCGGGTAACGCAAACTCGTTTACCTATTAATAACGAGCTGAACCTCGCAACTTCATCTGCGTCAATTTTTCCCGTTTTTGCAACATTTTTAATTGCTGCTCTGCTCCAATTGGTCGAAGCGTGGTGTTATATAGCCTATAGCCTTCCTCGATAAATGGGTTATCCAACAGTAAAATATTGTTTTTAATGAGTTGCGCGGGACAGCTAGTTGTTAAATATGTAGCTAGCTAACTATGTTGTCTATACATTAGTATAGACAACATAGTTATTGTAGCTAGCTAACTATGTTGTCTATACATTAGTAAAAATTTCAGCTTTATATTAATAAAGCTGAAGTTTTTCTTGTATGTCTTTTGTTTGAACGCGATAATCTCAGGAACTACTGGTTCGAATTGAAAAATTCTTTTACTGTTGGATAGCCCGTTGATCGAGGAGGGCTATAGGAAGATATATATAACATCACGCTACCACCAATAGGAGCGGGGCATCAATGAAAAATGTTGCAATTACGGGGAAAATTTACGCATACGAAGTTGCGCGGGTCAGCTAGTCATTTATGGCTTTACCGATCATTATCTATTAATTAAACATATTTATAATAATCCAAAAAAATATTTAATATTATATTTTATCTTTGGCAAACATTTGATTATGTTTAAATATAAACTTGACCTGTATATGGAACATGATATTAGATATCATATCTTTGTTGTAATGTTTCAATTAGTGGGCGGATTGCAAAACCAGTGTTCATAACAGTTTCACACAGTTCAGACCACATTAAAATATAATGCTTGGTTAGTGATTTACATGTTAGGTCCTAAATTATGTTTTAATTGATATAAAAATATTATACAAGAAAAAACAATTTGAAATAAGTAAACCCGTTTCGCTTTCAGTCATTTAAAGTTGAATGAACTTCGATTATACCTATTCGTTGTTATTAAGAATGTACTCCTATTACTCCATTGTTTTAAATTTTTTGTTGTACCTATGTACCTACACACTGGTCACGGCAACCAATTATTTGATTGCCGTGAACGGTGACTGTAATTGATTAGTAGTATAGTTTAATAGTATACACCCCAATCCATACCTATTGTAATTTGATAATGAAAAAATATGTAAAATGGCGCGAAATAGAAAGAACTTTTAAAAATAATAAACGCGTTCCAAATTCAAAGCAATTAAAAAGTTGAAAAAATGAAAAGTTTTTATATAACAGTATTTATGGCCGGAATAGATAAATAGGTTTTATTATTTATTTATTAAGGTACCACATACAAAAACTTAACTTTGATAATTGGAAAAAAGCGTGTTTCTTAGCAAGTTCTTCTCGCGAAGCTTCAGATATTGGAATTGTTGGAATTTCGACAATTTCAAACAATACTGTTTAATTAGTTATATTTCGGGACTTAATCGCGTGAATTATTTAAAGGTACGAAATGGAAGAGCGTCAAGCGTTGAGAGACCTGCGTAGCAACCAGGAAATCTTAGTGCTTAAGGCTGATAAAGGAAACGCCACCGTTGTGATGAACTCCAGCGACTATGATTGTAAAATACGGAATCTGTTAAGTGATACTTCCATCTACAAGCCGGTGTCATACAACCCTACCGCGAGAGTTACCAAACGTGTGCGCACATTAATCGGTGACCATAAACATTTGTTTACGGATGAAGTGTTCGACCGTCTGTACAAGCCGAGAATTGTGCAGCCTCCTAAACTATATGGCTTGCCAAAGATTCACAAGAAAGACGTACCATTACGCCCGATCGTAAGTCAAATTGATTCTCCTACTTACGATCTAGCGAGACACGTAGCTTCAGTACTGCAGCCATTGGTAGGGAAAACTGCATCGTTCGTGAAGGACTCTCGCCATTTTGTGGATATACTCAAGAGCGTACGCTTGGAACCGGACGAGATAATGGTGAGTTTCGATGTCGAGTCATTATTCACTAAGTAGTGTTCCGATAAGCGAATGCCTTGACGTCATAAAACTAAAACTGAGGGACAGCGTCAAGCTCTGGAAGAGATACGTCGATGACGTATTCTGTATCATGAAGGGCGACAGGGGCACAGTAGAACAATTTGTAAAACATCTAAACTCGATCCACCGTAATATCAAATTCACATTTGAAATGGAGGTAGGTAGGTAGGTCGTTGCCTTTTCTTGATGTGAAGGTATCGGCGAGACAAAATGGTACCCTCGGACACGCAGTATACCGAAAATCTACACACACGGATAGGTATTTACATGCTTTATCGCACCATCATCCGCGCCACTTACAGTCCGTTGTAGCTTCTTTAACAAACAGAGCATACGACCTTTGCGACCCCGAACACTTGGAGGGTGAACTTGCACACGTTCGGGAGGTACTAAGAAGCAACGGATACAAGCATAACCTTCAACGTCCAAAGAGCAGAAAACCAGAAGTAAATGCCGACAGAGTGCCAGCTTTCATGCCATACATCAAAGGAGTTACGGACAAAATTGGAACAGTATTGAAGAGTTACCCCATTAAGACTGTATATAGTCCGCACTCCAAGGTTTCGAAGCTTTTACGAACGGCAAAGGATGTTATTCCGCTCCAAACACCCGGCGTGTACAAGGTGGATTGCAGTTGCGGTAGTTCCTATATCGGACAGACCAAAAGGACAATCGCAGACAGGGTCAAGGAACATATCGCTGCTGTAAAAAACCGTCAAGTTTACAAGTCTGCTATCGCTGAGCATTTGTTGGAATCAGGACCAAATCACTGGATAGAATTGCATAAGCCACAGGTACTTTCCACCGATCGCCACTATTATTCCAGGATAGTACGCGAGGCGGTTGAGATCAAGAAGTATAAGAACTTCAACCGAGAAGATGGATACCGGCTCTCACCATCTTGGAACCCTGTTATCAACAAATGTAATCGTAGCCGTAAAGACACCGCGCCTCAGTGTAAAGACGTTGTAAGTGTAGTGTGTAGAAGTACCGACAGTACAAATTATCAAAATTATCAAGATCAGGCGAGGGTAGTTGAAAAACCCCGCGCCTCACGGATACATCGCTAAGCTGCCATCAGTCGACCCGTGATTACGATCGGTGCAATTCGATCGAAACGTCGGGTAAATAAAAGGTTCGTACCTTTAAATAATTCACGCGATTAAGTCCCGAAATATAACTAATATGTATAAAAATCGCGAAAGTTTAAAAACAATAATACTGTTTAAGTTATAACTTACATGTAGCGGGTCCTGAAACAGACAAGAATCCGAGGTCAGAAGGCCCTTCTGACAGTTTCGTGGGGCCATGGACGATCGTCTCGTTGCCTTCTTCATCCCGTCGCTTGATTGAGAACTTTATGTCGTGACTTTCCACTCCGCAATCCCACCTGATAATATAAAAAAAAAGAAAATCCTTTATCACGCATTGCCCACATTGTTTAAAGTTTAGATATAACATGGTTATTCCAGGTTATTCCTTAATCCATACATCTAATATATAAAATTCTCGTGTCACAGTTTTCGTTGCCATACTCCTCCGAAACGGCTTGACCGATTTTGATGAAATTTTTTGTGCTTATCCGGTATCTATGAGAATCGGCCAACATCTATTTTTCATACCCCTAAGAGTTTGTTGCCGTGTGGTGCCGGCTTAAGAATAGTACCACCCCATCTCTTCTCGTGGGTGTCGTCAAGGCGACTAAGGGATGTCACACTGGAGGACGGGCAGCAGCGTCCTCTGCGTACTAAAAGCCTTACTGCGATCGCCAACCCGCTCGCCAAGCGTGGCGATTATGGCAATTACCCCCAGGATCTACTGGGGAGACCCGTGCCCAGCAGTGGGCCATCATATGGGTTGATATGTAAGAGTTTGTTTGTTTGTTTGAATGCGATAATCTCAGGAACTACTGGGCTGCACTGAAAAAATATTTTATTGTTGGATAGCCCATTTATCGATGAAGGCTATAGGTTATAATATCACGCTACGACCAATAGGAGCGGAACAGCAATGAAAAATGTTGTAAAAAAAAAAAAAAAAAGGGAAAATTTAAGCAGACGAAGTTGCGCGGGTCAGCTAGTATTTCTATAGAACTTGTCGCTTTGACATTTCATAAAAAGAGATTGCTTTGACTTGACAGTCAACATCCTTATTAACCTTTACCTTAAAACGCTATCTTTGTCTGAACAAAGTAAGTCAACAACGTGTTTATCCCCAGTCTTGACGGTAACTCTCGTGTACTCCTTGTTTGACGTGTCCATCGATGGATTGCTGGAGTAATAGTTTTTAGGAACTTTTCCACCTGGTTTCACCTGGAAATTGAAAAAGGAAGTCTATAAAACTTTGTGACGTGATCAAAAGTATTTCTGTCGCTATTCGCGCGCGCATGAGACTTAATGACGTCCTACAATTGCACAGGCTTGCGACCTGCTTGAAGTCAAGTAGGCACCTACTTATAGTTACCGCGTAGCTTGTGGTCACTAACAACATCAAGAGAATTGCTTGTCGTATTCAGCTCCGTGTTGACTTTAAAACAAAAACATAATGCGCCGTATAAACGTTGTCACTAAGGGACACAGGAAACACTTTGCTTTGAGAGAAGGCACGGACCGCACGGGCAGATGCGGATTAATTGATTTTAAATGACTATAATTTCTTCTAGTTTTTTTGGTTTTAGGACATACTGGTTTCCTCACGATATTTTAGATTTTGAGTAGTGGCAAAAAAAAATATTAGGTTCAAAAAGTGCACGCTCGCCTGCCTAGGTTTTGAACCCACTATCTACGGTGCGTGCGTGTGTCTCAGTATGGAGTAGTGATAGCCTTAGGCTGTCTGGTTACCACTAGGCAATAGCCACTGTACGACTATTGGTTATGACCACTCTACGGCTATTGGTTTTAGAATCCACAATCCGATTTAAAGCGTCAGACATCATTTTCGTAGAAATTTGCTGATAAATTTTTGAAAACATTTATTTATGAAGAAGACCACGTGACTACGGCCTTTGGGCCCATTGACGTAGGTCCCTGGGCCCTGGTCCGCGCCATTCCTTTCAATTCTTTTTTTTTTTTAAAGACGACTCCCGCAGTTGTGTACAGACCCTGTGTCGCGGGAAACTTTACAAACATACAAGTCACGGACACAAAGTAAACCCAGACTCGGAACAACAATTTGTAGATCACACTAAGTGGTGTCCCGTGTGGGAATCGAACCCACGACCTCGTGCGTAGCAGTCGGGCACACTCCCACCACGCCACCGAGGCAGTAAAAATATTGACTGCAAAGCGTGAAAGAGAGAAAAAACTCGTGCGGCCCTGTCTCTTTGACAGGTATTGTCCACAAAGTAGAGTTGTCTCTTTCTAAAGTGGTCAATTTTGTGAGGTATGGCGCAGTCCAGGTCTATACGTCAATGTTTGGGCCGTAGTCACATGGTCTTCTTCTTCAACCGTATTGCAAACAAATACAGTCGAAACATCGGGCAATAAATAATAAATACTTACCTTAAATATTCACGCGATTAAGACCCATAATATATATAATTTAATAACTCACAATAAGACTACATCTCGGGTCCCCATTCTCGTCAACCATAGTGCCCCCGTAGTGCGCGGGCAGCGCGTCCTTGTCGACCACAGTGAGCACCTGTTCTTGCCACTTCTTAGCGTCCGAACCGTAGATCATGATCTTGGATATCGTATACTCGTGCATAAACTTCTTGATCACGGAGAACGCAAGCGCGAACACTTTCGGGGCTACAATCAGAAATATTGACAATTAGGTACTGGTTTATATGTTCGTAAACTGTTGCGATTTGAACACATTATATAATTTTATAAGCTACGGGTCTTAATCGCGTAAATATTTTATTTTAAGTCTAAATACCTTTGTTTTATTGCCCGACGTTTCGATAGTATTCCAACGGCCGTGGTCACAGTTACGCGATTCGAAGACCCGCAGCTTTTAAATTTTATAATAGGTACTGGTTATTTGCCAATAGTTATTAGTTAGGTACATGATAAGTACCTCATCTTTGTTACAGATCTTACAAACTTAGTGATCATGAGGTCTGTTCAGAATTAACTTAAGAGGTGGAGATGGCTTTTGCCCAAAACCTAAACAAAAATATAACGTTTAATGTAGGTATCTTGATTAAGTACACCTATCTGGAATAGGTATACTTAATCAAGATACCTACTTGCGCTGAGCTGAGAGAACTTTATGTTTTACTAGCTGTCCCGCGCAACTTCGTATTCGTAAATTTTCCCCGTTTTTGCAACATTTCTCGTCGCTGCTCCGCTCCTATTAGTCGTAGCGCGATGTTATATAGCCTATAGCCTTCCTCGATAAATGGGCTATCCAACAAAAAAAGATTTTTTCAAATCATACCAGTAGTTCCTGAGATTAGCGCGTTAAAACAAACAAACAAACTCTTCCGCTTTATAATATTAGTATAGATTACGTAGAATTTCCTGTCATGTTATTTTTCGATTGTGAACCTAACGAAAATTGCATATCAACGCTAATGGGTTAATCCTTATAAGTAGGTAGGTGCTTACTTAATTGGCATTTCAGTGATATTTAAAAGCAAAGCCAGTACTAATTATATAGTTATATATTGCCCCTTTAATGTTTACCTACCGTCGAAACGCAATGAAGAAGAAATTATATATTTACCATTAACAATATAACAGATCTTCAATATTTCAGGATAGTTGGCTTCGTACAGCTGCAGGAGCGTGAACACCATCTCAGCAGCCGGCTTCCACGCGTACTGCCTGATGTTGAAACCTTCCAAGTCGAATATTACTACTACCTGTAAAAGATAAAAGAAAAATCTATAAACTTTTAAACTCATCATCATCTTCTTGCCCTTATTCCAATTATGAGTCGATGTAATATGTTTTATCATTTCACACAGACGACATCTCTGTACTTACTTCTAGACTATAGGTACCTACATCAAAATACTTAAATTAGAATATCATTACCACAAAACAACCGAAAAAGTGTTTCAAACTAGGCACTGGCTTATGTACCTAACATGTGTCTCAATTTCAATATCTATTTGGAACTGGACCAATTACCAGGTTTCTCAAAAATCGGGAGATAGTAAATTATCTGTTTATTTTTGGGGACACACACACACACACACACACTAATACACACTCACAAGCGCACACACGTACCTACATGCACACCACACACTCATTATCATATACACATATCTACTAGTATAGTATTATATTATCTGTGTCTTAACATTCTTATCTTTTGGTATTATTACTTTCTTTTGTTTGTTTTTCTTTTACATATAAATATAAACAATAAATTCATTACCTATTTACTTTTATTATTGTTAAGTCGGAAGGAACTGCTCCCCACGTCACAGGGCATCCTAGTGTTAGGGCCAGAGCTAAATTGTTTTTCTTTTAAGTATCTAAGTATACTGATGTTTTAAGTGTATATGTACTGGACTAATGCTTGAATGAATAAAGATTATTATTATTATTCTAGATTTAAAAAAAGGTACCTTCAATGCGTTAGGGCCACGTTCGGCAGCCTGTTTCCTTGCAACCGCCAGATAGTTCTCCAGGTGACGTAGTATTTGGCGGATCACATCTGTTTTGGTCACCGAGTGGAGTAGGCCCCACACATCCAGACCCACGAATGGGACGATGATCACTGGAAAGAAATAAGCATAGAGGGTTTCAGTACTTTCAGTCATCGGACTTAAAATTTTATTTGTCCAAAGAGCATGACTGTTTGAAACATTATTCTGCTTGCCAAAACGTCAACCCTATCCGTCTGTGTGAAACTCCTTTTGTCATTATGACAAATACAAAAGATGGACCTCATCACAAAGACTTCGTGAAATTAAGATTTGGCCTTGTCACGGATTTTCAACGTTGTCGGGACTCTGCTATGTAAGGCAACAGAAAACTATTGAATTTGAATTACCTGGCGATCCTTCTTTGTCAAAGCCGGTACTGCCACTGGGAAAATGTTTTTCTAGGACTTCCTGAGGTTGCCATGTCGCTGGAATGGTGTCGATACCCCACTTCTCCCGCCATGCTAAAGACTGGAAGATAAAAATAACATATTACGTCGAGTATTATCTAAAAATCGCGATCAGTCTATCCGGCTGCTACGCAAGAGGTCGTGGGTTCGATACTACTTTGTGTGATCCACAAATTGTTGTTCTGAGTCTGGTGTAATTTGTGTCACGGAGTTGTATGTTTGTAAAGTCCCCCGTGACACAAGGCTTGTACTGCGGGAGTCATTTAAAAAAAAAAAGTAAACACCTTTAAAGGAAAGCCCTCGATCCCCACTCGCGTTCCTAGGCCACAACAAGACATTTTTAACGTGTTCCATAAATCCTCGCTGTTTGTTCTCTAACGAGGGCACGCAGGCTTTGGTATCATGGAGTCCAATCAACTAGCAACTATAACTTTTTTAGTAGAGGGTGAGAATAGGGCAGACCTTGGCAGCTTGTCTAATGACGACAACAGCAACAGCCTGTGCATTTGCGAAGACCTACTCGTAGTAGGTCTTCGCAAATGCACAGGCCATGAAGTGACATAGATTTCACGGTTAGGTATATACTTTTTAGGTTACTTACACTTAGTATTCATCGAATCTGAAAACTCTAGATAAATCTGATACTTCAAGTTAACATTATTTATTACCTTCTCAATTAAATAGTTGAAAAAAAAGATACAATCATACATAATCTAAAGCTGGGTGGACATTTACTGCTGTATTACTCTGTCTTCTCACTAGGCTAGCCTAAGCTGTATCGGGGAGACTGAAAAGTTAGGTACGTACTTTTTTTTCAAATTCGCGCTTACCTTCCATAAACCATTAGTGTAAGTAATTATAGCTTTGCATACTCTATGTAAAGTATAATGTAGGCCTAAAATTATGTATTTATTATGGTAATATAATTAATAATTATTTTTAATTAAGCGGAAACATGACGGACAATTGCGTATCCTTCAGATATTTTTTTCGGACCTGTTACTATGCTCGATCGTTCCATTGAAATGCAAAACTATAGTTTTGACTGTGCAAAAAGGAGGGTTATGGTTTTTTTTACATATAATAAACTAGCTACCTGCCCCGGTTTCGCACGGGTGTCATATCGTAGTCTTTTAAACCTTTAGTTTTATTAAAGTAATTTTCGTAGGGATCTCTATTGTTTTGACAATAAAATATAGCATAAGTTAATGTAGGTAGCTTTCTAATGGTGAAAGAATCTTTAAAATCAGTCCAGTAGTTTTTAAAAATACAAACCTTTTCTCTTTATAATATTATTGTAGATTGTAGTTCTTCTAACAAATTGTAATCAACACTGTAACGTACAGTATGTATAGTGTACTTAATTATTATTTTTCATATTATTTGAACTTCCTCCCGTTCGAGGAAGTTGACTAGCATTTGCCCCTCATAGGGGGCAAATGCTAGTCAACTTCCTCGAACGGGAGGGGCTCTTCTTGATGAACTCCTTTTTCAAGAAACGGTCCCAAAGGAAGTGGACGTGGCAAAGCCCCGACACTATGACAAAAAACGAAATTGACTTCATCATGACGGACAAAAAGCATATATTCAGAGACGTCACCGTGATCAACAGGTTTAATACCGGTAGTGATCACCGACTTGTCCGAGGCTCTCTGAATATCGACTTCAAGGCGGAACGTGCCCGTCTGATGAGGTCCAGGCTTCGACCTACTTTGCTCCAAACTATGATAGGATCCGAAGCGTTCCAGTCAAACCTGGATAACCGATTTGCTGCCATGGAAACCACAACAGACGTAAACCAGAATCTCGTAAATGTGGTTCGGATACTCAGGGAAGAAGGTACGAGGTTTTGTGAAATGCAGCGTAAGGGCAAGAAGTCAAAGCTTTCGGAAAAGACTTTAGGGCTAATGAAGGAACGACGTAAAAACCCACCCGTCACTTCGTCGGAAAAGCGCGCTCTAAACCAAGAGACCAACAAGCTTATACGACACGACCTTCGGTGCTCCAACACTCTTTTGATTAAAAGAGCGATCGAGCAGAACCGGGGGTCAAAAGTGTTCGTACAATCTCTAGGAAGAAGCCACCTGACGAAGTTGACCACAGCAAGTGGAGAAGTCGTTTCTTCGAAGCCGGCAGTCCTCTCCGAAGTGGAAGGCTTCTATGGCCGGTTATACGCTTCGCATTCATCTCGACCTGATCCTGAAAATGAGGGTCCTAGAGCCACTCTAACACGCCACTACACCGAAGACCTGCCAGAAGTCAACATTGACGAAATCGTGCTGGCTCTTAAACAGCTGAAAATTGGAAGAGCCCCTGGAGAGGATGGCGTTACAACAGAGCTGTTAAAGGCTGGAGGTAAACCCGTACTGAGGGAGCTCCAAAAGCACTTTAATGCTGTCCTGTTTGAAGGGAGAACTCCGGAGGCGTGGAGTAGAAGTGTAGTCGTCTTGTTCTTCAAAAAAGGAGATAAGACCCGGCTGAAGAACCGGCCGACCTATTTCTCTTCTAAGCCACGTCTATAAGCTGTTTTCAAGAGTCATCACGAACCGCCTTGCACGAAGACTTGACGAATTCCAACCATCGAAACAGGCTGGATTTCGGAGCGGATATGGCACCATAGACCACATCCACACAGTGCGGCAGATTATACAAAAGACCCAGGAGTATAATCAGCCCCTGTGTCTAGCATTCGTGGACTATGAGACGGCCTTTGACTCGATTGAAATCTGATCCGTTCTGGAGTCTCTGCAGCGATGCCAAGTAGATTGGCGATACATCCAAGTGATGAGATGTCTCTACGAAGCCGCCACCATGTCCGTCCAAGTACAGAATCAGCAAACAAAACCTATACCATTGCATCGCGGAGTGAGGCAAGGGGACGTTATTTCCCCGAAACTGTTCACAAATGCAATGGAGGATATGTTCAAGACGCTGCACTGGAAAGGGCGGGGCATCAACGTCAATGGTGAATACA
Organism: Herminia tarsipennalis; assembly: GCA_945859575.2. Taxonomy (NCBI): domain Eukaryota; kingdom Metazoa; phylum Arthropoda; class Insecta; order Lepidoptera; family Erebidae; genus Herminia; species Herminia tarsipennalis. The sequence continues at coordinate 19,610,422 of OX243840.2, forward strand.
TCTCTCACTTGCGATTTGCAGATGACATTGTCATCATGGCGGAAACGCTGCAGGACCTGCAACGGATGCTGAATGACCTGGCTGACTTCTCTGTACGCATGGGCCTACGGATGAACTCGGATAAAACCAAGGTCATGTTCAATGAACATGTACTACCGGAACCGACAGCGGTGCACGGCGCCGTTCTCGAAGTTGTTCAAAAATATGTGTACCTCGGGCAGTCATTGCAGTTAGGTAGAAACAACTTGCCGTGTGGTGCCGGCTTAAGAATAGTACCACCCCATCTCTTCCCGTGGGTGTCGTCAAGGCGACTAAGGGATTTCACCCCGGAGGACGGGCAGCAGCGTCCTCTGCGTACTTAAAGCCTTACTGCGATCGCCAACCCGCTTGCCAAGCGTGGCGATTATGGCAATTACCCCCAGGATCTACATACCAGTAGGTTCTACTGGGGAGACCCGTGCCCAGCAGTGGGCCATCATATGGGTTGATATATATATATATATATAGAAACAACTTCGAGGACGAGGTGAACAGGAGAATTCGGTTAGGTTGGGCAGCGTTTGGTAAGCTACGTCTAGTCTTCTCATCGTCGATCCCACAATGTCTGAAGACTAAAGTCTTTAATCAGTGCGTCCTACATGACATACGGAGCCGAAACATGGACACTGACGGTACGGCTGGTCCACAAGTTCAAAGTCGCTCAGCGGGCTATGGAAAGGGCTATGCTCGGAGTTTCTCTTAGGGACAAAATCAGAAATGAGGTGATCCGGCAGAGAACCAAAGTTATCGACATAGCCCACCGGATTAGCAAGTTGAAGTGGCAGTGGGCTGGCCATATTAGCTGAAGAACCGACAACCGTTGGGGTAAACGAGTTCTTGAGTGGAGACCGCGGCTTGGCAAACGTAGTGTAGGACGCCCTCAGGCCAGGTGGAGTGATGATATACGCAAAACGGCTGGCAGGAGCTGGATGCGAGAAGCCGAGGATAGAACAAAGTGGCGAGCTGGACTGCGATAGGCTGATGATGACATTGGGGTGATTTTAGTACCCAACAATATACACGGTTTTTTGTGTGTACTAATTTTTATTAAGATGCAGGATGTACTTTTTATGGTAGGTACGTAAACAAATAACCCAGCTAGGTAATATTTAATAGGTACCTATTAAATATTACCTACCTGGGCTATTTGTTTAAGTACCGCCAAAAGGTGTGTCATAGATAGCGTGTTTAGGCAATTAACGTACTTATATACACGCTCTAAAACGTAAAGAATTCTGTCTAACCTACTCTACGTAAATAGGTGACACGCAAACTACCTCAATATCCAGTTAGGTACTATTGTAAAACATACTTTTAAAATAACTAAGCGCCTCGTGGCGCGGTGGAAATGTCGATTGCTGCGCAAGAGTTCGTGGATTCTATTCTCACACGGGTCCCCACTTTGTGTCTTCCACAAATTGTTGTTCCGAGTCTAGGTGTACTTTGTGTGTTTGTGGCAGTGAATTGTATGTTTGTAAAGTTCCCTGCGACACAGGACTTGTATCCTATTGCGGGAATTGTCTTAAAAATAGGGAAGTAATTATCTACACTTTTATCTATACTAATATTATAAAGCTGAAGAGTTTGTTTGTATGTTTGAACGCGATAATCTCAGGAACTTCTGGTCCGAAAAAATATTTTACTGTTGGATAACCCATTTATCGAGGAAGGCTATACATCAGGCTACGACGAATAGGAGCGGTGCAGCAATGAAAAATGTTGCAAAAACGGGAAAAATTGGCGCAGACGAAATTGCGCGGGTCAGCTAGTATGATTATAAAGATTTGTATTTTTGTATATACCTAACGAATACACTTAAAGACTACGAGACCGATTTCAAAAAATCATTCATCATTAACAAGCTACATTTTCGAGGAGTAACATAGGCTATTGTAGGTATATTTTATTGTCAAAAAAAATTGAGATCTCTACGAAATTCACCGTTGGGAATCTACACTAACCCCAGGTGACACATGCTATTTTTTATCCCTGTATTCCCACGGGAACGGGAACTACGCGAAAACCGCGAGGCGTCGTAGTGTAACATAAAATTATAAGAAGGTGAGTAGTGAGTACTTTCACTCATGACCCCTCCCGCATGGTTGTTGGTCATCGGGATAAAAATTATCCTAGGTCCTTTCCCAGGACTCAAACTATCTCCATACAAAATTTCATCTAAATCGGTTCAGGGGTTTAAGCGTGAAAACGTGATAAGTCACTTCCTCATTTATAATATTAGTTTAGAGAAGAAGAGTCTCCAAAGTGGCGTGCAATAGGAGAGGCCTATGTCCAGCAGTGGACTGCGATAGGCTGCTGATGATGATGATGATGAGTCTCAAAGGTCTCATTCTCCTTAAAACTACCTGCGGAGGTACCCTCGTGTACTCATGTCTACTTTTCCTTGATAAAACATATAAAGTCATCCCCTCTCTCTCTTATATGTAGGTGCTTTCTCTGATTTGTATTCACAGTTCCGACGTGCGTGTGGAATTATTTATATATTTTTTTGTGACGTCCGTCAGCCACCTGTAGAACGGAACGCAGGAAGTTAATATATAACAAGTATGTATCTAGGTCCGTATAGATGACCTTGCTGTTGTTGCGATTTCTTACTTACAACATGCCTAAAACTAGATGTTTGTTTATCTTGTTTTTTTTTATAACGGTACCTATGTGGCAATATAGGTGTAGAAAGGAGGGAGCCGAAGAGGTCGTGTCTACACTAAAATGTCGTTTAGAGGTCGGTGGTTTGTTTCTGAGGTATCTAAGGTGCTTCCCTCCTAAAAAATAGCCCGAGCGTGTGTATAAACACGGGATCATAATTAGTGGACGTCAGTAACAATGTTTTTGTTGTAGGTGGCAGAGGGGAAGGGTTAATTTTTTTCAAAGAAATCAGTGGGAATTTATCCGACTGCTACGCGAAAGGTCGTGGGTTCGATTCCCACACGGGACGCGACTTCGTGTGATCCACAAATTGTTGTTCCGAGTCTGGGTATACTTTGTATCCGTGAATTGTATGTTTGTAAAGTACCCCGCACAACACAGGGTTTGTACTCTACGGCAAGAGTCGTTTAAAAACTATCTTTACATATATATTTCTTGTGTGCGTGTGTATGTCACTGAACTCCTCCTAGACGGCTGGACCGAATTTGATGAAATGTTTTGTGTGAGTTCAAGGGGATTCGATGGTTTAGATTCACAATTGAACCCGATTTACAAAAAAAAAAAAAAGAGTCGAGCCGAAGTTCGCTGTGACAGCTAGTATATATATTGTTGGACACGATTCTTTGTACTTTTAATACTAAGTAATTCCAACCCAAAAGGGCAACCGAAAGTAATGGTGTTCTAAGGACCCTTCGCCACTGGTGAACTATTTTTCTCAAACGAATTTCCATAAAGGAATGAAATGACCCTCCTCTACGTCTTGTTATTCTTATTTTTGAGTTGATCATCGTTTCCAGAAACCATAACTAAAATAATATACTTACATCTCTCAACATTTTCTCTGCGGCTACAGGATCCCATTGCCTCGCTGAAAATTAAAATTAGTTATGTTATTAAAAGAGTAAAACTCGTACATGCATGGAGAGATGGCTCTAGCATTTTTTAGGTGGCACAAGATTTTGAAAAAAAAATTAAGGGGCCACAAATGGTCCCCGGTTCGCTGACGCCTAGGTAATCCACCCCCTTTAAGATATTTTACCACCCAGGCAATTGATGAACATCTTACCACGCACAATGCCACAGGCCGTTCCGATAGGGGAAATCATTGTAAAACAGTTTTTTACCCTTTTGAATATCAAATCAAAATATGAAATCAAAATTTTCCCTATCCAAGCGGCCATGAGGCAGACTTGGATATGGGAAATCATTGCAAAACTGTTTTTTTACCGATTTTTGATCCACGTCTGTTTGCCTCATGGTCGCTTCGATGGGAAATCATTCCAAAACAGTTCTATAACTGGTTTTTGATATACGTCTGTCTGCCTTATGGCGGCTTGGATAGGGGAAATCATTGCAAAACAGATTTTTAACCGATCCAGGTCTGTCTGCCCTATTCTCTAAGATTTATTTTATTGTGTACCCCAATGACGTTATGTAAAACCTCATTAGTCTACCCAATAAGTCGGTACTTACCTGTAGGATGAGTAGGATTATAGGAAGAAAAAGAAATTGTATAACTACTATACCTATACACGATCTCATGAGCCTGAGATTAGGATAAGACCAAAGAGTCACTTTCTTTCCGTTATAAAACTAGTTTGTCCATTAGCCAACCGGCTTAGGTTAAGGTCAGTCGTTCAATGTAGGCTATTTTTAGAATAACGCAATCGTTTATTTTTAGAATTTTGATTAAAAAGGTACACCATTTCGAAAAGGTTGTAGAAATTCACGGTCAAGGCTCGAATCGTGTAAAAATAATGGTGTAATGACCTTATTGATTGATTGATACTAGTTTTACGCTAATTGCATAATTGTTTATAGATTGGGTTTGGTATTACTACTGTGTTTACTAATCGGTTCATTTATTTATATTACTAGCTGTCCCGCGCAACTTCGTCTGCGTAAATTTCCCCCGTTTTTGCAACATTTCTCATTGCTGCTCCGCTCCTATTGGTCGTAGCGTGATGTTATATGTATAGCCTATAGCCTTCCTCGATAAATTGTCTATCCTACAGTGAAATAATGTTTCAATTCGGATCAGTAGTTCCTGAGATTACCTCGTTCAATGAAACAAACTCTTCTGCTTTATAATACTAATATAGATAGGTAGGTACCTATTTATTTACAAAACGCCATGCAGAGGCGGATTTCCCCTAAGATATAATAGGCCCGGACCTAGGGCGGCTAGATTTTAAGAGCTGGGATTTTGTTGTCACTCTTGTGACAATTGCCCACCGCCAAACGTCAATATTAGATATGTTTCTGTCCCCACTTTAGTACATTTATGTATGTAGGTATATATATTTCGTTTGACATTAATTAGTTTGAAAATTTTATTACTTACAATAAAGTTAAACTTAAAACCAACATACCTCTAAGCCATCGCAACAAAAAGTGATCGTTATGTTCTGGTCTCATCACATCCTTCACACTCCTTCGGAACTGTAACAACACAAACACACAAATGAATATGTTTTTTTATTTATACAATATAACTTGTTATTCTTAACCTCATATAAACACATCTACGTCACGTCGTCAAGCGTCACTTTAGCGTCAGTTGGATTACTTAGCAACGAATCTCTAAAGAAATTGCTAGGCAACCATATTGACAAAACTAGAATCATCGTATCGAATGTATAACATTATAAAATATTGTTTTTAATTATTTATTTGATATCCTGTTATAATATTTAAATCATGGCGGATGGTGATAATATTTCGACGTTTAGTGCCGATGGAGGTCAAGACACCGTTGGTCTGCCTCGAATTGTGATGGTAACAGAAGGGGATGATAACTCAGCATCATCCCCCTCATCTACATCTCCTGACGAAGATAACTGGGCCGATCTAATCAAGTCAACCGAGATACCTCCTGAATACTGGCACATACAGAAACTAGTGAAGTATATGAAAGCCGGTAATCAAACTGCTACTATGGTCGCCCTATCTTGTCTGAAAGACCACGATCTAACGATAGAAGTGAACCAAAGAGCGATACAAGAAATCGGAGGTCTAGAACTTCTCGTGAATTTATTGGAAACTCGAGATCTGTGTTGTATTTTGGGAGGACTGGCTGTTCTCAAGGATATTACACCTAATATTGAAATTAGGAAGAAAGTAACAGATTTAGGCGCTATACCGTTGTTGGTTGGGCTGTTATCAGATCCGGCTAGAGACGTCCAGATTCTTGCAGCTGAGACAATAGCCAATCTGGGAAGAATTAGGAAGAGTAGAAAATTTTGCAGAAAGTTTGGTGGCATTCCGAAATTAATAGATCTGCTCGATATCAAAGAAAGGTCAACAACATTTTTATTTTTATAAAAGTGTTTTACTCGTGCAAAACTTGCAAAACTTTTTGAAATCATTGTAGGTTGTGTATAAAGGACAAACAACTTTTAAGCAAAGAATAAATTTTATTTCTGCATAACATATTATGCAAAACTTTTCATTAAAAATATTTGTTTATGTGTTCTAGATACTTATTGACACCTCGTGAGGAATTAAATTTAGATGAGGAGCAATTCTTGGACATTGGACGGGCTGGAGCCAAGGCTTTATGGTCGATGTCCTCTTCCCAAAGGAATCGCGAGGCCATGAGAAAGTATGGCATGATTCCGCTCATTGCAAGAATGCTAAAAACTATCCACCTGGACGTAGCCACTCCAGCGATAGGCCTACTACAAATGTGTGCGAACGAGACGTCGTTCCAGCTGGCTATACAGACTGAGAAGATGGTTCATGATTTGATCAAGCACTTGGCTAACCCAGATAAAGACTTGAAGGTACGTGTGAATATTGTATGGGAGAAAACATTTGAATCTCAGACCAGAAATCGAGCCTGATGTACCTACTACGACAATATTATTATCAAAACAGTAATTTTACCCACCAATATTTTCTCTCTTTTTTATTCACGGTTAAAGGCCATTGATAAACTCAGGAAGGAGGATTTTTTTAAGAAGGATTTAGGAATTATTTAGGAACAAAGGTTAAACTAAGTATCTTGATTGGATAACCATTGAAAACCTACCAATTAACAGTCGTGCATAGCTAAAACTGAGGAACTAAGAAATGGACTCAAATTTATCCAGTCTAAACCAATCTATACTCAATCAAGGTCAATCTATACCAGTACTGCAACTTCACGCGGACAGCTAGTATAAAGATAATTATACACACAAAGATCAAGCTTTACAACTGAAGTGATCTTACTTAAACAATGAGGTTTTATACAATAAACTCGTTCGTAAATATATCCGCGCCTGTGCAATTAAAAAAAAAACGATTGTATCACATGTGCAAATCGCTAAGTTTAAATATATATTACGATAGGTATTACGTAATGGTCTGTGTATGAAGGTCAATTTTCTCAGTCTCACAGTCGTTCAATTAGTGCTCAGCTCTCAATAAACCTAAACAATAATGCTTTTGTATGACTGTCACTCGGTATTTTGCAATAATGAATTACGTTTCAGACGTACTGCAGTTTAGCCATTTACAAATGTGCCAGCGATTCAATCACGAGGGATATGATTCGCCACGCTGGTGGTTTGGAGCTATTGGTCGAGGCTGCATCAGATTCTACGAACAGGCCTAATAAACCGCTATTAGCAGCAGTCACTGGTGCTCTTTGGAAGTGTGCCAACAGTGAAAAGAGTGTACGTACCCTGGATAATTTAGGAGCCGTCCCTATACTGGTGAGGCTGCTAGATGATGAAAATGATGGGGTATTAACCAATGTAGCTGGTGCTTTGGCCGAATGTGCCAAGTTCCCACCGAACAGAGATAAAATAAGAGCTGCCCGTGGAATACCAATGCTTAGTAAGTATTTATTTTAATTACCCATTCCTATGAAGCCAAATAATTGTATCTGTGGAACTCCCTACCAGCACATGTGTTCCCTCCTACCTACGACATAGGGTCTTTTAAAAGAGGCGTAAAGAAGCACCTTGCAGGTGAGCAAGGTAAGGACAGTCAGTGCTGCACATAGTACTGTATTGTCTGGCCTTGCGTTTGGACTCTATTTCCACCTAACATCAGGTGGAATGGAGTGATTTGCTTACCTATAAATAAAATTTAAAAAAACTATTAAAAAAAAAAAGTATTTTTCTTCTTCATATTACTTTTTTAAGGTTTACTAAAGTTAAATCGATTTGTAAAGGTAGGTATAACTAGGTAAATATATTTTTTGATGTTGCTAGAAATAAGTACAACATTTGTAACCTAAAAATACTTTCCCATTTCAGTACATCACCTGAACAACACATACAAACCATTGTTGGAAAACGTGCCACTGGTCCTAATGGAATGTGCAAAAGAGCCGTCCTGCATGGCCGAAATTGACGAACTGGACGGAGTCAGATTAGTCTGGTCTTTACTGAAGAACGACTCCAAGAAAGTGCAGACAAACGCGGCTTTAGCTCTAAGCCCCTGCGTGCAAAACGCCGCCGATTCTGGCGAAATGGTGAGGTCTTTTGTAGGTGCCTTGGAATTGACAGTGGATTTATTGGATTCTGATGACCGCAATGTGTTGTCTGCTGTCTGTGCTGCGATTGCAACTATAGCAAGAGATAATGAGAACTTGGCTGTGATATCTGACCATGGAGTGGTGGCTAAGCTTTCTAAACTTGGTGAGTTTCTTTATTTTAATGACAAGTATTATGTCCACTACCTAGCCTATTGCAAATAGGTTTGATTGGAATAAGTTTTGCACTACTAAGGAAGTATTCATAAAGTTGTTAGTGTGTGTGATGAAGCTGAAGAGTTTGTTTGTTTGAATCTCAGGAACTACTGATCCGAATTGAAAAAATATTTTACTGTTTGATAGCCCATTTATCGAGGAAGGCTATAGGCTATATAACATCACGCTACGATCAATAGGAGCGGAGCAGCAATGAGAAATGTTGCAAAAACGGGGAAAACTAACGCAGACGAAGTTGCGCGGGACAGCTGGTTATAGATATAGATCTGACAAGTATTTCTTTGTAATTTCTCAACAACAACTAATTCTCCAACAAAGAGTTTTACTACCAATGTTTCTACAGTTGTTAACAAAGTGCCTATTAAGCTAAGTGTTAAGTACCTACATAGGTAGGTATACGGCGCATATTTATTGTAGATTTTTATTGCAGTTTCTTTATATTACTTCTAGCATCTATTAACACCTTTTGTATTTATACAATTTATTAACAAGTTTTCATTGTCATCTCTAGGTCCATGACATTTAATTAAAATTTATTTTTACAACAACGCAACATGCACCTTCAACCTACCATATAATTATATTACATTCGATCTATTATAGAAAAGCGAAAGTAATTGACCACTGAAGCGATTATTAACAGACATCAAAAAGTAAAAAAAAAACTTCCTATTTGCGTTATATTCAACTTAAATTACGTGTCAAAAGACTAATCACCTGATTAGTCTCGATACATTCACATTTACTGATCATTAAAATTTGTAAATGTTGCAAAATGACCACATTTGGGCCAAGAGCGCTATGCTCTGCCAAGGATTTTTATACTATTAGTGTAGCGAAAATCTTTAAAAACAACGCTAGATAGACTTTAGCAACAGCGTATTTTAATTGACCCTGTGAAAACTTTTTATCCTATATGATAGCGACGGCATCTGTGCCAAACTGTTATGGATTTTAATTCCATGTTATAGAGTCCACGTATCAACATACCTACCTTCTACCAACAGATTAATAACTTTTTACCTGACTAAGGAAGGGTTATGTTTTTAGCGCGTATCTTGTATGTATGTAATAATCTTTATTATCTTATATCTCACAAACCACTAAACGGATTTATACAATTAAGACATCATTAGATTTGTCTAGACCGCCCAAGTGTTCTTAGATAGGTGACATTTGAAAAAACAAACAGGGCTGCTGCGACATGTCAAAATAAAGACTTGTGTAAAAAAAAGTTGTTTCGAATACTGCAATATGGGTATCAAATTAAAAGGGCTCTTCTTATGCATTTCAAAAAGGTATAACATGATTATGACTGTAATACTAAAAAAGTTAATTAGCAACCATTGTTTTTCAATCTTCAATATTTGATAATAGCTGTGATAAAAGTTAGTCGTTACATCCTCAACTACTTAAAAGTATTAAATAAAAAAACATATATAAAATAACCCGCCTGCCCATAAAGACGGAAACAAGATTCCTATAATTGTATAATTTCATGCAGTCGGAGGCACTTTACTAAGTTCATCAAGAATCAATAATGCCTACGACTGCATGAAATTATATAATTATGTAGGGGATCTTGTTTCCATCTTTATGGGCAGACGGGTGTTTTTATTTTTTAAATTTGTTTTTTTAAAGAACCTTTTTGTTTGCCAAGTCCAAGTTTCACAAACACAAAGGTGACCGCTAGACCTGTAATACCTACACGATTAGCGATAATAATTTATAATGAATTGCAAGTAAGTAATAATAAAAAGTGACCTTTTTATTATTGCTTGCAATTACCTACTGTAAGTGTTCGTCAGTGTCGCTTAACATGGCGTCATTATCTAGTATTTCAGGCAAGTATTTTTAGATTAAACCATATATTTCTTCAACAGTGAACACGACGGACGACTTGCTGAGAGCCAACTTAGGTGTAGCGATAGCCTATTGCTGCGACTGGGCACAGAACCGCCAAGAGTTCGGAAAACGAGGCGCCATTACCCCCCTGGTTAATTATATGACGTCACGGGATCCTATTGTGCATAGATCCACTGCCCTCGCTCTGTATCATCTGTCCTTCTACTCTGTCAATTGCGTCACCATGCATGCCGTAAGTTTCTCTTTTTTAATTTTTTTTTGTTTTTCGACAAATACCTACGTGGTACATTTCATTAGAACGTCGAAGGTCCCGATTATATATTATGTTTCTAAACCCGCCTGCTGAAAATAGATTGAAACAAGATTACCTTGAATCTTGCAGTCGAAGGCATTTTATTAAGTGCACTGGTGTTCGTTAATGCTTCCGACTGCATGATTCAGTTTGTAAGATGCTGTAACTATTGAAAATTTAAGTGAAAATGTACCAGCCATTTAGCAATCTTTAATAATATATAATATTCAAGAAAATCGGGCAAGAGCATGTCGGACCATGCTGAGTGTAGGGTTTCGCAGCTATTACTACAAAGAAATCCACTACATATGAAAAAATACGAATATCGACTTGTCGCGACAATTCTATATAGGTATTTCTGTTTCATAAACATTTTCTCTTGACAGGTCACAATTTGTCGGAAAAACTTGTCAAATTTGTTTTATGAAACACTAAATTGTCGTGGCAGGTTGACATATTTGTCGAATTGTCAGAGATTTTCGACAGGCACCCGAACCCAATGTCTTGGTAATTCGGCATTTTCGACAATTCTTGGTGTTTCGTTTACCTATATGTAAACTTCATGTAGATACCTACAACCTTTGTTCGGTATTGAAGACAAAAGATATGTAGGTATTTGCATTGCAGTCATGTAGACATTAGGATTCCTAGAATCTCGATAAATTTACAAACACAAAGCATATATTCCTGTGCAAATGTTTTCGTTTAATTTGTAGGAATATTTACATTATGTGTGTGTATGTATTTACAAATAGGTGTCCATGTATATGTAAGTATTACACAAGTGTGTCTGAAAACAAAATACGTTTAATTGACTTATTAGCTTACACCTAGGAAACGCACATTTTTTGAGCCACTTACGCGGCATTTTTAGGGTTCGGTAGCCAAAATGGCAAAATTCTAATTTTCTGGTTAAGCACAAGAAGTTTGAACCCATGGACAATTTACAGGAACAAATGCATTAAATACATCTATTTCCTGGCTCTCCTCTACCTCATTTTTGATCGAAACTTCGTTTTCATTGAATTAGAGTAGGCCTCCTGAACCCTTATAGTTTCGCCATGTCCGTCCGTCCTTAAGTCCGTCCGCAGGTTAGCTCAGAGACTGTTAGTGCTAGAAGTCTGTAAATTTCCACATGTTCACATATTTCTTTGTCGGCATAAATAATATGTACTTACATTACTTACTAGCTGTCCCGCGCAACTTCGTCTGCGTAAATTTTCCCCTTTTTGTTTTTTATAATCCTATGTTACTTCTAATACCTCCAAGAGTATGTGTACAAAGTTTCATGATGATCGGTTGAGTAGTTTTCGCGTGAAAGCGTAACAAACAAACTTAGATTCAACTAAAATTGGGGGTTGAAACTACTTGAAACCCCACCTAAATTGCAAACATTTGGCCGCTGTTTATAAAAAGAACATAATTGAACCTGTAAACTAAAATGTTTTTTTTTTTGTTGTATTTAAAAAATACAACCCTCGCAATAGGGTACAAGCCATGTGTCGCGGGGTCCTTTAAAAAAACATTCAAGTCACGGACACAAAGTACACCCTGACTCGGAACAAAAAATTGTGGAACACACAAAGTGGTGTCTCGTGTAGGAATCAAACCCACGACCTCTTGCGTAGCAATCGGACACACTTCCACCGCGCCACAGAGGCAGTTTATTTTATTTAGGTAAACTAAAAGTGGCTTGGTCAATATTTTGTAATTCTTGGTTTGTCAATGGATATATATAGTGTCAATTAAGTATAAGTAAACCTGATGAGTCACTGGCCTTGGTCTATGAATAATATAACTTCTTACTTGACTATAACGAGCAAAAAATAATGAGAAACGGTAAATGAGAATAATAGTTTACCTATATGAATGCTAAATTGGTACTTAATGACATCTAAAGCCTGTTATAATTTTCACAGATCACCATAAAGCTTTAAGCTATTGCATAGATTTTATCGCGGGCGCGGGCTTTGAACGCGGCGACCGAATCAAAAAATTGTGTAACGAAAATAAACCTAACACCCCCACTCCGCCTACCATGTAGCTCGGCCGAGCGTTCGCTTAACTTATATGTATATGGTACGACTGTACGAAGCTCGCACGAATAAAGACGAGCTGCTCCGAAATGTAATGAAAAAAAAAAAGATTGATAAATTTTTAATAAAAAAAATAAAAATAAAATTATTGCATAAGTTGATAAAAAATGCTATGTAATAGCTTTACCGCGGCAGCCCTGGAGCGCCACACATTTTTTTTAGAATAAAGCTAACCAGCAATGTGGGATTGTGGTTCCCACATGGGCTCAATCAATGGCTTGTGTTAGGAGTGAGTTCACGTCGCGTCGGTAGTACCTATCTATAACAATGTGACTACGAAGGAAAATAATTCCTTGTGGTCACACCCTTAGAGAATTAAATTATCTAAGGGTCACCATCAGTATGACGATGAGTCCGCACCCTACCTACCCAGTCCTGTACCTACCTACTACGAACTATGATTTCTATCAAAGACTTATCACAGTGTTACTTTTGCTTGCAAAATTAATAAAGAATTTTGAGTTTATAATATGTCTATTAAGTATGTAAATGTATAACCTTAAGGTTTTTTATTTTATTACGTTTACAATGACATTACAGGAATAAACGAATGTTGCACTCAATTATGCGACTTAATATGCTGGTAGGTAAGTATGTTGGAAAAACGAAACCTACAAATTACTGGCCTTAAATATAAAATTCATAAAAAAGCTAGCAGTGTCCGGCATACACTTATAGGTATTGAAGTGTCAAGCTACTTACAAATTAAACTTCATCAAAATCGGTCTAGAAGTAATAATTCTCGCGCCAAAGAAAAAAGTATAATAAAATAACATAATTATAATTAGGTACATAGACGAAGGTAATATTTCTTTGATATTCAATTTGGTAATTATGACTTTTGTAGTGGGGTATGGTAAAGATTGGTGGGAAGGAGTCGTCTACAACTGTAGGTACTTTTTATACTTTTTGGATATTTTTACATTAAGTCGAGATAATTATGTTTTGTCTCACAACTCTTGATTTAACGTCCAATGTACAAAATATTTCTGTTTGTCGGCTATATTTAAAAATAAGGACCTGGTCTGTGTGTTCTGAGTTTCTGAGTAAGTGTCCTATCCCATCCCACCTTACATAAAAAACCTTCAAGAGCGTCTGCATATTGGTGATCCCTATGTGGGCTTCCAGAGTACCTTAAAATGATGGGAATGGCTATGAAAACGAGAAACATCGGTAATGTTTTTTGTTATTCTTTTTCAGGCGGGAGTCGTTCAATTTCTCTTGGAAACTATCGGCTCGAAGGACCCTATTCTACAAGAAGCTTCTGCAGGATGCCTGTGCAACATCAGAAAACTGGCGCTTGCTACCGAGAAAGTGAAATTAAAACAATGAAGCACCATTAACAATAATTATGGTATTCTTGAATTAGATTCTTTGTAGAGTTCTTTGGGACACATTGATTATTTCCTAGTGCGGGATTTGCTTTATAAAAGAACAAAGAAACAAAAAGTAAATTAAATATTGTAAGCTGTTTTATTTTTTTTGGTTTTTGTCAATTGGACAGCCTTTTTTTACTAAGTAATGCCTATAGCGACATTCCTGGTGCTGTACAGTGGGTACAACTATACCTAACCTATACTTACACAAGGGTGTTGGGTGCCATTCCCTCGCGGGTTAAAACTTTAAGTGATCAATAAATACCCATTTCTTTTTGTGGTTTTGAGCATGTTTATGCTAATTTATGACATACTAGCCGTGCTAGCGACTTCGTTCGCGTGAAAGTCGGATTTTAATTTGAGGTAAGTAGTTTATGTTACGACATAACTTTTATGTAAACCGTCCCGTGTTGGAGTCCTGTCGAGTGAGCCGCAATAGCGATTCAGTAGCAAAGAGCCTTTATACCGCAAATTAAAAAATCGCATCATATACCTACTCAGCGCTATTAAGGATTGACTTAAATCACAGATTACCTACATAACGTACAGTAAAGCTTCATACAAAACCCTCTTGAACCGCGTCTGTGACACAAACACACACATGGTGGGAGTGTATCCGACTGCTAAGCAAGAGGTCGTGGGTTCGATCCCCACCCAGGATAAAACTTTGTGTGATGAGCACGATGGTTTATTCTGTGTCTGGGTATTATTTATCTATTATATGTATGTATTTAGAAATATATAAGTATGTTTATCAGTTGTCTGGTTTCCATAGTACAAGCTCTGCTTAGTTTGGGATCAGATAGGGTTGTGTGAGTTGTCCCAGAGATATATATATATATATACATATCTATGTGTTCGTGTCACAGACGCGGAGCACAGAGCAGAGACACAAACGTTGTTTGTTCCGAGCTCGAACAATTGGGACCACAGACAGAGCGAATGCCACTCTCCCGCGGTGCGAATGCATGGTCGTTTTGTCCGCGCGTAAATAATGAATAATTTACGTAGTTATTATTACGTAAGTAGGGGTTTAGAATCACCTTTTAAACTCTGATTTGACATTTTTTAGATTGCCAAAATACTCAGGAAGGTAAATAGCTACTGAAGAAAGTTGTTAAAACAAAAGTAGGTAGGTACCCTATTTCTTTATGTTTGAACTTGGTGGTTAGTGGTTAAGGTGATGGATGTGATGAAAAATAGGCACCAAACTTCGTAGGTAGGTACATGGAATTACCTATGCTTTAAATTCAACACTGAAATAAATAAAAAAGACAATGTACCTACCTAGACAATATATCTACAGAACTCGCGAACAAAAGAAATAAATGCTATTGTTCGCGAGTTCGCGACCTTTGTACCTAAAGTTTTATACTAAAAAGATACATCGGTTACATTATAGTGTATCCCACTAGGTATTTTCATTTTATATTGCCACTAAGCTGTCTTGATTGTAAATTTTCCCCGTTTTTGCAACATTTCTCATTGCATTTCCTATTGGTCGTAGCGTGATGTTATATAGACTATAGCCTTCCTCGATAAATGGACTATCCAACAGTGAAATAATTTTTCAATTCGGATCAGTAGTTCCTGAGATTACAGCGTTTAAACAAACAAACTCTTCAGCTTTATAATATTAGTATAGATTTATAAAAATAGTGGGATCGTTTGTCCCAATTAATATACAAAACTTCTTATTTGCATTGCGGATTCGCGGGGCGTTTGTTTTACATAAGAGAAATTAAAACGCCTACCCCATCTTTAGCGCACCATATATGCCCAGGGCCTGCCTTAGTCACCAAGGCGCCCCGGGCGAATCACTCGCGCCTCTTTATGTAGGTACCTACTATAAAATAAGTGCTCTGATATAGGTAACTTGTGCAAAAATCCTCATTGGTACGACACTAATGAGGGCATGAGGGGGACTGGTAGGTATGACCACAGGAAAATAATCTATAATATCTTGGGACAACTCACACAACGTTATCTGATCCCAAACTAAGCAGAGCTTGTACTATGGAAACCAGACAACTGATAAACATACTTAAATATTTCTAAATACATACATATTATAGATAAATAACACCCAGACACAGAATAAACCATCGTGCTCATCACACAAAGTTTTATCCTGGGTGGGGATCGAACCCACGACCTCTTGCGTAGCAGTCGGATACACTCCCACCGCGCCACAGAGGCAGTCTGTCTTTCCACACTGTATATATAAAAATATATATACAGTGTGGAAATTACCTCCATTAGAGCACTAGGGTTGTCTATCACTCTTAAAGTTTGTAGTAGTATTGTAGCTATAGTATTTTATTATTATTTAATTGGTTCTTAAGCTCTATGTAGTAAATGATCAAGCAATCGAATAAAAATAACTCGTTAACAAATAATATAGGTAAGTAATGTTACGAGAGCGCTAGGGACGCTGCAGGCGACGCGCGGATGTGAAATTATTTGCATTCGCCATCTTGGACTTATATTTTGACTTCACTATCGGCTTTAGCACGCTGTTCAAAAAATGGTGTTTCCTCGTGGCCAAACTATTTCGCCAAACTGATTTGGCTACGACAAATTCCATTTCCTTGTGGCCAAACTGATTTGGCTACGAGGAATTCCATTTCCTTGTGGACAAACTCGTTTCAAAATAGGTAAAGTATACTCGCCAACGTTGACGATACTTATGATTAATTGGTCAATAATGCAACGAAAACAAAAGCGGCCTTTGACATTGTTGAGGTTATCACACTATCACACTAATATTATAAAAGCGAAAGTTTGTGAGTATGTGAGTGTGTATGTTTGTTACTTCTTCACGTCTAAACGGCTGGAGCGATTTTAATAAAATTTGGTATGGAGTTAGCTGACACCCTGGATTAGCATATAGGCTAATAAACCGCGGGTAACACCGCGGGGCACAGCTAGTTGAATATAATTTGTGAAATGGAAGAAGTCATTACGACACCGTCACCACGGTTAAAGGCATTTATTGAAAAAGACGATTTCATTCTAAACTGCCAATTGCAACTTTTACACAATAAAATTGGCATTAGTATTTTCTAGAAAAAAAAAGATAAAATATATTTTTGTCAGACAGAGATTTATTTAGTCAGACTTTAAGTAGCTACTCAATTTGTGTATTTAACTATGCTTACTTCACCTATTTTTAAACGAGTTTGGCCACAAGTAAATGGAATTCCTCGTAGCCAAATCAGTTTGGCCACAAGGAAATGGAATTCCTCGTAGCCAAATCAGTTTGGCGAAATAGTTTGGCCACGAGGAAACGTTCCTAAAAATCTGGAAATGATACCAATAATTAAAAAAAAAGAATGTAGGTACTTTGAACCCGTCATCTTGGTTTTATAAATACATTCACGATTATTTTTGATCGATCACACGGATAGATTATAATACGATATTGATTAAATAAGAATAAACTGTTCTAACTTTTCAAGATTAGCAGGGAGTTTAAAACAACCTTATGGTACGCAATTTTGCTTTAAATTTTTTTTAAAAAGAACGCGGTAGCCACTATTTAGAGCACCGCGAAAACCGCTTAGAGGTCACGTAGATGTGCGCGTCTGTGTGAGTGTGCTGTTTCGAACGTTTGTACGTAGTTTCCATACTGTATGCTCTATCTACTGTGGATGACGGAGTCGAATCGACTATAAAAATCACATGATGTTCCGTCATAATGGCTTTGTCAGTGTTGAGGGCGAGATCGTCCCTTGCGGAAGTAATGGCTCGGTTCGGTAAACCTTGGCAGTTCTTAATGACGGCAGCGTCTGAGGTATTCATATACTGACCTTTATAGTACCTAGGCACTATTATAGAGGTCAATGTCTTTACAGGATTGCAACTTTGCAGGCTTTCAAGGTCAGTGAAAATACTGCACGATTATCTATACAATGTTATAAAGCGGAAGAGTTTGTTTGTTTAAACACGAGGATCTCAGGAAGCACGGGTCAGAAATGAAAAAAATCTTTCATTGTTGGATAGCCCATTTATTGAGGAAGGCTATAGACTATATAACATCACGCTACGACCAATAGAAGCGGAGCAGCAATGAGAAATGTTACAAAAACGGGCAAAATTAACGCAGGCGAAGTTGCGCGGGTCAGCTAGTCATAAATATAAGTAGGTTATTAAGTCAATTTTCTATAGATTTTTTGCAACGGGCTTATGAAATAGTTATTTAAACCCTTTCACTGAATTACGTAAGTCTAACTATATTTAGAAACGTTAGGGCAATTACCTATAAAGCGTAAAGTGGCTGACCACAATGACGATTATTATAACACATAATAGGTACTTATTATAAAAAAATATACTTAATGATAAGTATCATTCATCATTCTTATTCATAAAATGCTTACACAATGAGGTGTGATTACTGTGATCGGGAAGTAGCAGTAGTGTTACTTATCTATATTGATATTTTATAGCTGACCTACGCAACTTTGTCTGCATAAATTTTCCTCATTTTTGCAACACTTCTCATTGCTGCCATGCTCCTTTTGGTTGTAGCGTGACGTTATATAGCCAAAGTTATTTTGGACTTAAAATTAAGTTCAAACTAAATTAGTCGGTTGAAACAAAATATTCTTTATAATAAACTAAATTATCCTATGTCCTTCCCCGGGACTCAAACTATCTCCATACCAAGTTTAGCTGTTTGAGCGTGAAAGCGTAACAGACAGACAGACAGAGTTACTTGCACATTTATAATATTAGTATAGTATTGATTATAAATGGGTTGCAGTAGGTTTATGAAATTTTGTGGGATTAGGAGAATAAATGAGAGGTATAAACAAAACCCATCATTGGGTTTCTAGGTCTTATAATTTGGAAACTAGAATCTAATTTATTTTTGAAAAATGTGTCATTTAACTAGTAAACGGTGTAACTAAATAGAAAAGAAACAAGTACCTAATATAAATGAGGCTGATGTATTCAATCTCGTGTACTATTCTAATATTATTGACCTCTTTTTTTGCATCAGTCCTGTCAGAAACATTGTAAACATTGGCAATTTGAAAAGAGTGGCCACGAGTTTTTATTGCCTGTTCTTTATTCGGGCTTTACCTATTGTTGGCGAACAGGCATTACAAGTAAATGTAGAATCGACTTTTCACAAGTGTAGTATTTCGCTTCCTAAGTGAATAAATCATTTTTATTATTATTATTATTATTATTAAAGGGCACAAATTGCAACCTACCTATTCATGTTTACAAAATTATAATATTTGTACCTCTGCTCCTATTGCACGTAGCGTGATGTTATATAGCCTATAGCCTTCCTCGATAAATGGGCTATCCAACAGTAAAACCATTTTTCAATTCGGACCAATAGTTTTCGAAATTATAGCGTTCAAACAACTCTTCAGCCTTATAAAATTAGTATAGATTAGTTCCGCAATAGACATGATTTATTTCTAGATTAACTTATTAATCTCAATAAGCACGTTGCACCAGTACACCAAATAATAAATTGAAATGATGAGGTGGTTACAACATAAGCTTAAGATTTATCCATATTGATGTTTTATCACATAACGCTGTGCCGTCATAACAATATGATTTCTGACTGCCTTGATCGCATTTAAGCATACATCCTAATTTTATGTATACTATGTCTTAACGGACGAAATTCGAGTGCCAACTTTTATTAAAAGAAATAAAGTATCTGATTTCAAAGAAGAGTACGGACAGAAAAAAAATAGTATCGTTATAGATATTGAAAAAAACAAACATGGTGGCTGTGAGATGTCCAAATAAAGAGGTGTGAAAAAAAGTTGTTTTGAATACTGCAATATGGGTATCAAATTAAAATAAAATCTTAAGCATTTCAAAAAGGTATAACTTGATTATGACTATATTAAGTTAGCAACAATTCTTTTTTCAATTTTTAATATTTGACAATAGCTGTGATAAAAGTTAGTTATAACTTCGGTTACACCACTAAAAAGTATTAAATAAAAAAATAAAAATTTAAAAAACCCGCCTGCACACAAAAGTTGGAAACACG
This sequence comes from Herminia tarsipennalis, assembly GCA_945859575.2. Taxonomy (NCBI): domain Eukaryota; kingdom Metazoa; phylum Arthropoda; class Insecta; order Lepidoptera; family Erebidae; genus Herminia; species Herminia tarsipennalis. The sequence continues at coordinate 19,630,493 of OX243840.2, forward strand.
TTCCCATACATAATTATTTATTTTCATGCAGTCGGAGCAAAGAGTAAAATAAGTAAAGGGAAAGTCGGAGGCATTATTGAATCTCGATGAACTTAGTAAAGTGCCTCCGACTGCATAAAATTATGTAATTATGTGGGGGATCTTGTTTCCATCTTTTTTGTGCAGGCGGGTTTTTTATTTTTATAATTTATTTTTTTAACCGTCCGTTACGTCAGTTGCGTTTACAGCGATAAGCCAGCAGGTTGTGGACGCAGCAAGACGGTGTCTACAAAATATTTACAAAATACCTCCAAAGTAAGTTCCGACCCATTTTTTGAACTGTGTTTATTCTTATTATGTTATGTTTATGCTTAGGTGTCAAGTGTTAGTATAGTAGCGTAACATCATAAAGCCGTTGTTTAAAAAGGGTGATCCAACGAACATGAATAATAATTAATTATAGACCCATTACACTTGTCCCAATCTTTGCAAAAATTTTTGAAAAGGCAGTACATGAAAGAATAAGCAGCTTTATAAACAAACATAATTTAGTTAATGAGAGGCAGTTTGGTTTTAGAAAACACAGCTCAACGACTTTGGCGTGTTTCTCGTTAGTAAAGTTAATTACTGAAGGCTTAAATAATAAAATGTCTGTTTTGTCGCTATTTCTAGACATGAGTAAGGCGTTTGATTTTGTTTCACATAAACGCCTACTACATAAGCTTGATAAATATGGCATACGAGGAAAAGCAAATGATTGGATGACAAGTTATTTGTCTGATCGCCAACAAAGAACTATTATTAGTAAAATAGAAAATAATAAAAGGACCACGTTTACTTCGGAACGTAAAATCAATAATTCAGGCGTCCCATAGGGGAGTGTACTAGGACCCCTGCTATTTATACTTTACATAAATGACCTTCAAAAATGTCTTAAACATGAATGTGTTCAATTTGCGGACGACACTACATTAACAATAAGATGCTTAAAAAAAAATCATCTTGAAATTGATACAAACAATGAACTGTCTAACGCAATAAAATGGTTACAGGACAATAATCTCCAGGTCAATATCAATAAAACAAATTTAATTAGGTTTCAGACACATAACTTGACATTATCACCAACTATAATTCAATATAATAATTCAATATTAGAGCCAAAACAATCAGCATTGTTTTTAGGTATAGTAATAGACAGTAAATTAGATTGGAAGCAGCACATCGATAGAGTATGTAATAAGTTTGATAAGTTTATATACGCCCTTCGTAAACTTAGGCGAGTAGCAAATGTAAAAACTGCCCTAAACGCGTATCATGGCTATGTTTCATCTGTGTTACGTTACGGTTTAGTGATATGGGGTAATTCTATAGATGTAGAGAGAGCATTCAAAGCACAAAAAAAATGTATAAGGGCTGTAAGTGCTGCAGAATATTCCGACCACTGTACGCCGTTATTCAAAGAACTGAAAATACTCCCACTTCCATGCTTGTACATTTTTGAACTCTGTTTATTTGTGAAGAAATATCCTAAACTGTTTCCATTGAATGAACAGGTCTCTGCAAGACTGGCTAAAAATAATATTGGGAAACTGCGTATTCCATTTCAACGGCTCCAATTATGTAATAGAAACGTTAATTTTATGGCAGTAAAAGTTTATAATAAGTTACCAAATACAATTAGAATATTACCTTTGAATAAATTTAGAAATGTGATGTTTTCTTGGCTTCTGGATAAATGTTTTTATTCAGTGAATGAATTTCTAAATTGTACATTTTGACATTATAATAATATTGGGTATTACTTATTTTGACCATAATCATCTTAATTTCAAGTAGTAACTGAATATTGACATTATACCTGAATACCTACATTATTTCTAATTATATCATTTGACATTAACACTTATTATTAAATTATATATCTTGACATTGTAACTAATTGATAATTGTACATTTTGACATTATAATAATATTGGGTATTACTTATTAGACCGTAATCATCTTAATTTCAATTGGTAACTGAATATTGACATTATATCTGAATAACTACATTATTTCTAATTATATTATTTGACATTAACACTTATTATTAAATTATATATCTTGACATTGTAACTAATTGATAAATAATTTGCATCATTAAATATTTCCTTAAAATTTATGAAATGTAAGTTGTCCATGCGTACTTAATCAAATATTTCTGCACCAAAATCTGGTAGTATATGTGAACCAATTTACAATGTATGACCATTGAGGTCATACATTGTAAATTGGTTATTTGGTACCATATACTGAGAAATAAATATATTAATATTATTATTATAACTATTATTAATTTTATTTTTGAAATCAAAACGGTGTCTTTGTAACGATTTTACGAGTTATAGACATGTATTCGGTATATTCTGGAAAATTTTAAGATAGGGATAAAAGTAACAACTTGTTACTTTTATCCCGATTGTGATCGTGACATTTCGAAGATTTTTTTTAATTATCATAGATTTTTTTTTTTAAGTTTGACAATAGATAATATTTACTTTTTATTGTTTTATTCCAGAATGCCGAACATACATATGCAAAATAAGAAAATAAAGGACTTGTTACTTCTAAAATTATGAATTTAGCTGCAGAAGAGGTACTTCTGAAAAACGATTTTTTTGTTTTTTATCTTTGTGATATGAATAGGAACAAAACTTTTGATTGACTGATTATGAATAAATAAGTATGTTATGTTTAGGTACCCCAATGCCTAGAATGTCAGTTGTGTATTGAAAGACTGTAGGTACCTACTACTGCTACTAATAACTAATTACGTTATTGACCTATGCCATAATTGTTTATCTAATGACTGAAATATCATTATAACGTTGATTATTTTAAAAATGTTTTTTCTATGCTTATATTATAAAGCTGAAGAGTTTGTTTGTTTGTTTGTTTGAACGCGCTGATCTCAGGAACTACTGGTACGAATTGAAAAAATATTTTAGTGTTGGATAGCCAATTTATCGAGGAAGGCTAAAAAATATCATGCTATGATCAATAGGAGCGGAGCAGCAATGATAAATGTTGCAGAAACGGGGAAATTACATTCATTTTGAGAGCTTCCGTTGCGTGTGCTGCGTAAACGGTTAAAGTTACACTACACAACGACAATGTATGACGAATTTGTTCCTCATATAAAGTTCTAAAAAAAATCCGCGACAGCCTATCTTTTAAGGTTGACCCACTGTTACCTTTTTTATGGTAATCAAATTTGTTCTAACTAATATAATTTAGCATTTATTTGCGATAGTGTTCTAATAAACATGGTATTAACCTTTATCCAAATAAATACGTTATTCATCACAAATATTTAAATTGGAACAAAACTGCCTTTATACTTCATTTGTTTTCAAAAGTTTCAAAATATAACGCAACAAAATCTGGCGCGGATCCAGAACTTTGTTCAGAGGGGACAACTATTGGCCCAGCTGGTCAAGTGTGAGTTGTTCGCATGACTGGAGGGGGGGGGGGGTAATTAGATTCAACACCGGTACATCAACCACCACCGCATTAGGTGGAGGGGAGGGCTGGGGGACCACCCAGCGTTCCTCTATTATTCCTGTTTCACTCTTCCCGAACATAGCGTGGTGTACCCTAAAATGGCCTATGTTATACTTTAAAAAAATACTATTACCCATTACAGACATACAGACAATGTTTCCCCTGATTTCTTTCGCGTGATTTTAAATTAGCATTGTATTATGCGTTTCAAATGAGTTGATAACTGTCAAGATGGCATTTTAATTCGCATTACGACAGTTATATTTTGCCTTGCCTTTGTTTATTTAATAATAAAGAATACTATATATATTATAACAAAGAAAAATATTAGGTACATAGTTCAAAGATAATAAATATTACATCGATTCCATTACCATACACTTTTACGTACTTTACCCGACTTGGGAGTTCTTGTTGTTAGGTACAATTTTGACAAGTACAGAGTGAAGTCGTGATCGCGATTATCTTCTCATTTGAAATGCATAGTAGGTACCACATTTTGTTCAATTTTACTCAAGTGGTTCGTGGATAAAACATCGTCCACTACAAAGCCTAAAACAAATCTTTAAAGGGGTGAATGTCAGTCCAAACTGACGCGGGCGAAGCCGCGGGCGAAGCCGCGGGCGGAAGATAAATTCAATACGTCACAAGTAATTATATTAAAGAATAAACAAAGTGTTTAACTAAATTACAAGACAGTTAATAACAAACAAACCGCTCACCGTCATGTTGTTGCGATGTTTATCAATTTAGTCATAAGTCAAAATTTTCCTTCAGTGTAGGTAAGTGCAATGTTCATTTTATGTTAATGTTTAATACTTTACGATGTAGGCATACAAAACCACTACGCAATCAACTGTGCTGATGAAACATGTCCGTATTATTATGGACCTAGACTATTGATTTGATACTCAAAGTGAGTCCCAATTGGCTTCAATGACAACGCGGCGGCGCGGCGTGCAAATGGTTCATCAGCTATAAATAAAATCGGGATTTCGTTTTCAAATGGGGTCTCAAAAGTAGGTAGTGTTACTATAATAAAAAAGTTTTGAAACCTCTGGTCTAGACAATGCTGAGTCTGGTGTAGATAAAGCGATAATGTTGGCTCTGTTCCAATATGCACTGGAGGCCTGGAGCACTTTAAGATGTGACGTCAATTTAGTATACTGCGAAGCCGTTCCTTTAAAATAATAATAATAATACCATTTATTTCAGGCATCAATGGCCCATAGAAATATATACCTTACAGACTAACATACATACAATATTACAATAAGTGTTAATAAATACAACTTAAACTATGTTTGCTTCACTTGTACTAGGTCTTTGAGCGTTCTTGTGGCACTTGTCCGCGAAAGCGACGGAAAACCACATCCTCCGGGCAGAAGTCTTCCTCCATGACGAGGTGCAGAAAGCAGTCTGGAACGCGTACCACAAATGCCAAGAAGTTGACGTTGCGTCGCGACTCTAGAATTTTCTGGCGCACGTACGCCGAGATGTCCTCCGGCTTGGTGGTGTAGTGTAGGCGCGAGATGTACACCGGTGTGTTCGGCGCCGCGGTGCGCAGACTCCTGTTAGGCTGTGCAGGAGCTTTGCTGCAGCGGTTCTTGACGGTTGGCTGTCGGCGCTTAATTTTTTGCACCGTCACAAAACCATCTTCTGTGTTCTCTTTGCCCTTGTTATCTACTGTATAAAATGGAATACAGTCCAGTAAACTGTCTTCCACATTTATAAATTTTAAATCAATGTTTAAAAATCAAATATTTAATTAATTGCATAATGTCTCAATGGAATTAATTTAAATTTCTGGTCGCTGTTGATCACGTGGTCAAAATACTGAGAGCACTTCGTGTAACGTAGTGTGAGCACTGGTGTTTACGTTATCGTTATAAACACCAGTGCTCATGGTACTAAAATGGCGACGATTTATGACGTCACATATCCCAAGGATAATGTGGCAGTATACTGTCAGTCATAACGGAACGGCACTGAACAGTGCTCGCAACGTATATCAGAACATACCTTTAGTCAACTGGGAAAGTAAAGTGACAGTAGCTTGGTAATCACTGCAAGGTCAAACTTCTTTTCTTTTCGTCTCGGAAGAAGGACGGGTGTCAGAAAGTAAAATAATTAGGTTTTATGGATCTACCTATTGTCATACATGAGGAGGAGAAGGGCAGATGGTTGTAAACTCACCAGTAGCGAAGGGTTAAACATTTCTAAGGTAACCCGACACCATATCTATCTTGGTGGACACGGTTCTTTGTACCTAAAATATTAAGAAACTATTTTTCAAAGGGAAACCGAAAAGAATGACGTTTTAAGGACCCTCCGCCACTGAAACTCATTCATATATTTCCCTGGATCCTAACGTAAACGAAATAATACGTTTAATAAACGTGTGCGATATTGGACAAGAATGAGAGTTTTAGTTACGAAATACAGGTACAGTAAACCCATATTTTGTATGACACTGTGTGTGATATTGGACAGGAATGAGAGTTTCAGTTAAGAAATATAGGTACAGTAAACCCATTTGTGTGACACTGTGTGTGATATTGGACAGGAATGAGAGTTTCAGATACGAAATACAGGTACAGTAAACCCATTTATGTGACACTGTGTGTGATATTAAACCCATTTGTCTGACATTGTGTGTGATATTGGACAGAATTGAGAGTTTCAGTTACGAAATACGAGTACAGGTACAGTTAACCCATTTGTCTGACACTGTGTGTGATATTGGACAGGAATGAGAGTTTCAGTTACGAAATACGAGTACAGGTACAGTAAACCCATTTGTCTGACACTGTGTGTGATATTGGACAGGAATGAGAGTTTCAGTTACGAAATACAGGTACAGTAAACCCATTTGTGTGACACTGTGTGTGATATTGGACAGGAATGAGAGTTTCAGTTACGAAATGCAGATACAGTAAATCCATTTGTCTGACACTGTGTGTAATATTGGACATGAATGAGAGTTTCAGTTACGAAATGCAGATACAGTAAATCCATTTGTCTGACACTGTGTGTAATATTGGACAGGAATGAGAGTTTCAGTTACGAAATGCAGATACAGTAAATCCATTTGTCTGACACTGTGTGTAATATTGGACAGGAATGAGAGTTTCAGTTACGAAATGCAGATACAGTAAATCCATTTGTCTGACACTGTGTGTAATATTGGACAGGAATGAGAGTTTCAGTTACGAAATGCAAACTGAATGCAAATAAATGTTAATTTTGCACTATTGACACTGTTATTCACACAACTATAAATCACAGGTTGTACATTGGATAAATAGACTTAGAAGCTAAGTAATATTTTACACGTTAATGTTTGACTGTTTGATGTTTGTTACTTAATCATGCGGACCACTGGACTGATTTGTAAAAAGAGCTCATTTTGGCCTGCTCCATAGTCTACAAAAGCGAATGTCTTCTGCCAAAAACGAACTGGTAAAGACCAGCGCAAAGCCGTGGGTTATCTGGTCTTGAAGAATTAATAATTGTATCTACTCACCAACGTAGAAAAAACAATGTTTAAGTCAGTCTTAGGTAACGGGGGCTTAACCCTGCTGGGGGCATTTTTTATGTACGCAGTGTATTTGTGTGAGTAGTCCCAAATTATAATTATATTATAAACTAGCTGTCTCGCGCAACTTCGTATGCGTCATTTTTCCCCGTTTTTGAAACATTTCTCGTCGTTTCTCCGCTCCTATTAGTCGTAGCGCGATGTTATATAGCCTATAGCCTTCCTCGATAAATGGGCTATCCAACAAAAAAAGAATTTTTCAAATCGGACCAGTAGATCCTGAGATAAGCGCGTTTAAACAAACAAACATATATTATTTTGGTGAACACAAAAATAAAATGGTTGACTGTAAAGTCGGTTTACGGACGATAATTTTACGTGATAACGTCTTATGAAAACATTAATGACATTGTAATAAACAACCATGCACGTGACGGATTTTTTTATTTACTACCTTGAGCCAATGCCCCCCTCTCCCCTTCCACAGGGGTTTAGCCTCAGGTAGGTAAAACATAACCTAACCTTTTATGGCAATGGTCATTGACCTGATCAATCAACCTGCGCAGCACTGCGCCACGGATTAAAATCTGGACGACTTTCCGTTCATTATTTTAATCCGTTGCGCAAATTGAACAAATATTTGACGAAATATGTCTCAAGACTATCACTTACAAGTGAAGCGTGAGATACATCCTTGGCCAATTTTTGTTCAACTATGGATGACGGCTTTCCGTAGATAGATTTAGTGCTTGTATTGTTTGACAACAACCACAAACGATGAGTTTTGCAATGAGTGCCGTTGCCACACTTTTAAGGTATCAGATTTTATGACCCCGGGTCTAGTCACTCAGGCGCCTCTAACTTTTTTGTAACTAATGCCTAAAACATAGGTATATAATACTTTTTAGTGCTTAATTGTAAGACCATCTTATGGACGAAATCCTGCCAAGTGTGAGGAGACTGAAGAAAAGAATACCTCAAGACTTAATATAAATTATTAACAAGAGGACATCATTGAATGACTTGACATACATATTGCTAAATGTTCAATAAAAACAGATTGCAATAATGAGAAGAAAAAAAAACTTGTAAAAACGAAAATTTGAGTAAAAATAGTTGGTAACAAGCTTTAAATGGCTTTATATCATAAAAGCATAATTGATTATGACGTTAAACGATGTATCACAATATGGCGTCTGGCTATCGCCATTTTGAATTTTGATTGCTGTCATGTCTTTAATGACATTCGCAAGATTAATACCATTGACGTATAGACATGGACTGCGCTATCCCTTTCAATTAAAAAGTAAATATGGACTGCAAAGCGTGAAAGAGTAAAAAAAAAATCGTGTGGCCTTTAACAGGTATTGTCTCTTTCTAGAGAGTGGTCAATTTTGTGAGGTTATGGCGAAGTCTAGTTCTAAAGGAGCGTCTAAACGGGCTATTTTTACGGCAATTTGTGGCGGCACTATTGGCAACTAATTGCTCGGCCAATAATGGCAATATGTCTGCAATTATATAGCGCATGATTCAGTCTCATAAACAGGCTACACAACCCGGTAACAATAAAATAGAGAGCGACTGAAACCACAACAAAATTGTCCGGGCAACATTGCGAAAAATCGATCGCTCAGCCATCGTCTGGCAACCATCATATTGGAGAGTACTGTCATGTTGCCTGCCACAGCATTGCCGCCACAAATTGCCGTAAGTGCCCGTTTAGACAGCCCTTAAACGTCAATGATTATACGAATCGATTGACGTATGAATCGTCAAAATCGGCCCACGCGTTTGGTCTTTAAAGTACACGTCAAACACATAACCCTACTTCGCAGTCGGGTAATAAAAGATAACCACTTACTCAGTCTCCAGGTATTCTTTCTCCCACTTAGTCTGATGGAACGCACCGACCCTGAATCGGTGCGTCATAGAAATGGACATACCTACATACTTACTTTCGCCAGAAAAACATTACCCTCCTTCTGATTCGGTCGGGTAAAAAGGTGAAAATTAAGATTTCTAATAATAGTTTTTGTGGAACTAATCTTTCACGTCTATGCGAAACGGCTAATAGTTATCTCAGGGTTATCGGCACCACCATTCAATGCCAGTTAGGAAAATATGACTAATTTAGGTATGTACTATCTAAATAAAATACATGTTTTTTTATGTAACATAAACCTCTTACTATTAAAAACTACGTAAGTATGGATATAATATATTATGTTAGTATAGCATTAATAGCTGTTTTTAGACATTACAAACACTGTAGGTACCATATTGCTTTTGCTAATTGGTTGAATAGCATTACGGAAAACACAAACAATGGGTAGCCGTGACTTTATTCGCAAAGCTTCGTGATACCTAGTTACCTACCAGGGTTTATTCACTAGTCTAAACTTTCTATGTAACACAAAAAAAAACTTCCCCCTTGCCATTCCTAGGCTTCCCTAGTTGATTAAGTCTTAGTAGGTTTATAATCAATTTTTTAACCGTCCTTGAAGTCAATATTGACTTCAAAGACGGTTAAAAAATAAGGCTGTGTTTAAAAAAAGGAAACAAGTATCAATTGCACTATTTAAAAAAAAATTCCAAGTATATTTATATTTAAACGAGCCACAAAAAAGTTGTCACATTGTACAATTCTTGATAAGTACGGGCGCTTGCACAAGCACATTGACATGGCATTCAAGTAGCAGTCCCTGACCTTGAATGTTTTGCAACTTGTGGACATTGGCGAATCGTCACCATGTAAACATACTCGATGACAAATACTACAGCGGCGTGGTGCGTGGTAAAATTTTAAACATTTTATTCATGTTTGTATATATGTCGTGGTCGGATCGTAGAATTAAACATTTCGTGATCTTGTTAACCATATCATGAAGTGATGATATTTTATGATATGCCCAACTAAAACAGACTGACCATATAATTTAAGTGTCAACGACGTTTGTCCATATCGTTAATGTAGGGTGTCCGTAATATATAAGAACTAATAAAAATCTCAATAGAATAAGAAGAATAATTTATTGTTCTTGTGAGTACAACAATCCGACTGCCTCTGTGGCGCGGTGGGAGTGTGTCCGACTGCTACGCAAGAGGTCGTGGGTTCGATTCCCACACGGGACACCATTTTGTGTGATTCATAAATTGTTGTTCCGAGTCTGGGTGTACTTTGTGTCCGTGACTTGTATGTTTGTAAAGTCCCCCGCGACACAGGGCTTGTAACATAGTGCGGTAGTCGTATTTTTAAAATAAATAAAAATAAAATGACTCTAGCTCTCTTCGCACAGCTCGTTCTGCCTCGGGACCTCGATATGCTCGTCATTACATCACGTCTACTGGATAAAATAAGTAGCCTAGACAATGTGATTGTGTGACGAAATGTTTAATTCTACGATCCGACCACGACATACTCGTATATTCAAACGTGAATAAAATGTTTAAAATTACACCAAGTTTGTTGTTGTTCTATTTATACTGTGTTAACGAATCCTCCGAACTGACGCATGCACCACCATAACGCACATCAACGACCGCAGGATAATGATAGGTATTTAATAGCTATGAATAATTGGGTGTGTCGTATTTATGCCGACTAAAAAATGACACGATGTGCCGCCATATTGGTTCATGCCCAGAAGAGAGGGTAGCACTTGTAGATTAGTTTCCGTCACCTTTGGGCGGGGTTGTTAAATAAAATATGTCTTTTGGATTACGAATTGGATTCACGGTAGGTATTCTTATAGCATTATTTTATATCTATTTTTAATAGTCTAGTCGATAGACGTATACCTAGAAATACGTGAACTTGCTACGTAGCGTTTATAGTAGGTACCTAACCTAACCTTTTAGATATTATGATCGTACAAAGTCTGATCAATTTACTTACCCATTAAATAAGAATTTAAAAAAAGCAAAACAAATAAGATTTCTTAAAGCTTTTGTATTTTGTTTACTGTTGTTGTTTTTCTTTGTTAGGTAGGTACCTACATAAAACTATTCTGGTAATTTTGATTGCAGTCAAGTAGTAGTTGATATAACTAATGTTTATCTGCGACAAACACTTGATTGCCATTTGAACACTGGCATAATCAAACAAAAAAGTAATTATTAAACAAATCTTAAAATTCACATGTTAAAATGTCACTCTACTCTGTCCCAATTCCATCTGTAAAATTAACAAGCTAGGTATCTACATGTCAATATTTTACTTTTCGATGCGGTTTCTATAGGATATAGGTACCTACTGTTTACTGTAAGCTAATTAAGGTGACAGTCCGTATGTTAATTTGTCACTGCTGAGGTGGTAAAACGTCATTGTTTCGAAGTATTATATTTATAATTAGCTGACCCGCGCAACTTCGTCTGCGTAAATTTTCCACGTTTTTGCAACATTTTTCATTGCTACTCCCGCTCTTTTTTTTTGTCTGTCTGTCTGTCTGTTTGTTCCGGCAAATCTCCGAGAGCAAATAAATTATAATTATGCGAAAATAATTAAAATTTTGCTAATATACATTCGAGTTTTATTTTCCTTACTTTTATATTGTTTTGAAATTCATTGCAAATAAAGTCTCCTGAAATAATTGAAAATACAAACGTATAAAAAATATTTATTGTTTTTTTTAATCGCCCTGTCTAATTTCTTTCTAGTTCCTCATACAGAACAAAAATATAAAGCGCCATCTATTGGTTCATTGTTTATTATTGACCGCGTCCCTTTGTTTCTTTCTTGGTAGTTCGCTGTATTACCGTCCTTTATCAATGGCACTAGGACATCGGAGAAATAGTGGGCGTGGCTAAAAATAGTGAAACATCGAAGTTCAATAGCTGTTATCAGCGTCTTAATGGGCTATCCAACAATAAAGTAAAGTTTTTTAATTCGGACCAGTAGTTCCTGAGATTATGACAAAAGCATAACTACCTATGTCTTGTTTACAACCTAACCTTAAAAATGTTGAGGTGAACAACTGTTATTGTGCGTCATAAAAGGAGCCTATTGTTTCATAAATCCTTACTCAATGTTGTTGACCTCAGAACGGAGAAAGAATTACATTCTGATTTATGCACTGTGAAATAATCCGCATATTGCGAAGAGAAAGGATTATTGCGAGCATTAATGACGTTTTACATAAAAACCTCATTGAGTGCATTATGTTACATTAAACCAGTTTCAAATTGCATTCCTGTTTACAATCCAATTAATTGGTGATCTAGAGCTACAGGATAAGTGATAGACAGCCGTCCCAACTAGGGATGTTACGGAGGTTGTTTTATCGGAACCGAAGTCGGAGTTGGAGGTTTAAAATTTAGTTCGTCGAAGTCGGAAGCGGAGTCAGAGGCGGTGGGAGAAATAAGGCTTAAGAAAATAAGATAAACTCCACCGAAACACAAAGTCCGAGTTCGAATACTACGTGAACAGTTTTTTTTGTTTTAGTTTTTATTCATTATTATTATTTCTTTTGCAATTTTGTTATTGTTACAATATAGATTCCTTCAGTAATGTAACAGAAAGGAAAAGGCATTTAACTCTTTTTAATTCGACCTCCATGAATGACATCGACTCATATATTGGACTCAACAATGAAAGTATTGAGTTATCGAATCAATAAATTTAGATAATTCATGCAGTGATGGGTATGTAGAACAAATATGTCAATTGTTCTCAGAATTAGAATCAGCACACAAAGAGATCGAAATATTGAATGAGGAGAATGAACAATTAAAACAGGAGCTATTAAAAAGCAGGAAAGTGATAGATTTATATAAAAAAATCGATTACACTAATTTATCTGTAACGTCGACTAGTAAGAAAAAAAGAATAAGATTTATGATAGCAACAGGAGAGATGCACTTTTACTAACAGAAAATGCATCAATATTGCAAATAGATAATCAAGATGAAACACTTAAAAATAGGAAAAAAAGTCTTACGCCCGAAAAAAACAGGTTTGTACATGAACAGACAACAGCACATGTTGTTAAAAACATCGTCCTGTTAAAACCAGACTTACAGAAGATCATAACTGCTGATTACTCTACACCGGAACAAATACATGGCAAAGACGGCGCCAACCTTATAAGCAAAAAATAATCGGTTTAGCTGGCCAACAAGGAAGAGGTATACACACATTCTTTAGAAATTAGTGGGGGAAAAATTCAAAGTTAGCAGCTACTAGAAGCCAGGAGCAACACTGAAACAAATCGTAACATCAGCTGCGAATGACATAGGTAAATTATGCAAAAACTACTTTATTGTTATTCTCGGTGGTGTTGATGACAACCAACCGAATAGTGTATTTATCTTCTTTAATCAATTCGTAGCCAATGCGTGTAATACTAATGTTATTACAGAAATTCCTTATAAAAAATCCTTAATGAAAGAAAATTAAATTATAAATTGAAATTTGTTTGCTCTATTAATGATAATTGTAACTATATTGATATGAATTACTATAGCTATATACCTAGATTTAATTTTTTTTCACTTCAAATATGTCGTTCATTGCTTGAAGAGATACTCCATATCAATTATAAATTACAATATAAACAATATTGCAATATGAAACATGATAACCCCAAATATAATTCACCTTGCTTTGTAAACCCTAGAATTGTTGAAAACACTTGTTTCTGAGACCTGGGTCCATAATCACGATCTTTATTTCGTTGTCGTGACAAGCCCTTGCGAACGGACACATACGCGGTGCGCTCAAACAAGGACAAGACTAAAGAGACTGAATAAGGACCCTGACCCGTCTAAGGTCTAGTCACCCTAGAGTTTTGTGTATGTACCTATCTGTCCTATAATTTTCGCTTTTTGAGAATTTCCCAAGAAATCCCTTTCAAGAATCTGTCGTGGGCATAGAACGATATGACTAGATGTAACACACTAAGTCCATGTCATGTCCTAAACCCAAGCGGAGACATAAATGTTACTTGACATCAAATGTGGCGTAATTTAAAAATAGAAAGAGAAATCTGTTTTTACTTCTTATTCAAGTGCTTCAAAGAGCAACGGAACACAATACACACTGATTAGATACAGCATGGTTCAAATGTCAACGATCAACTCTATGTTGTAGGATGCTGTCAAATCATCAATGACGTAATTCTGAACGTAATACCACCTTTCAATACGTTCCTAACATAGTGACGATAAGTGCGTTAGTACATGACGTTGCAATTAATTCATATTGTCTTTTTCTTTATGTAACAGCGCACCGGTAGTGAAAGCAACAGGGGACAGTGATGTGTCTTTTGATTGACATAATTCCATTATGGCCTGAGAATCTTCGTCTTCCGTTTGAACATAAATTACCATAGTCTGGCAGTCTTTTATTAGACTTCCGTCTAGCTATACGACATTGACGCTGTTGTAAAGGAGTAGTTTCGCACGATACCGACTTGGGCTGTTTATGCCGTCTTCAAGCAAAAGGACTTCTTTTTCATTCTTCAGCTAATTTCTGCCAGTAGGAATTCAGCAAGACGAGATTAAAACTTATCGTAGGTACCTCTTCACTAATTTTAAACTGTCTTCGTAATCACAGTGTTGTAATTGTAAAGAGTAATTGCTGTAGGCCAACTGCTGGCTGAGTTGGCCGCCCTAGTTTTGCGAAAGTTAGTTTTTCATATGTAATCCCTCCCTGCTACAATATGTCTCACATAACGTTCCGCCACCCATCAGGCAGACACTCCACCCCAGACAGCGCCCGCTGTTCTCGGTTCTTAATACTACTATAACCCTCTCAAGCGATGAAACCTATTAAGTGATGAAACAGACAACAGTAAATATTTTTTATTATACGGAACCGAGATTCCTGACTGCAGCTTGTCAGTACTTGGAGAGTATTGCCACTCCTAGTACCATTATTATATTATCATCATATATATTTCATATATTGTTTTATAAAAAAAAACGAATATTATTTGTTGCTATTATTGTATAATTTATTTATACTACTACCGTTAAATTAAAATATTTATATGGTTAGATTATCTGTTAGTTTATGTTGGATAAAATAAATAAATAAAAGGACATAATGTGAGCAGCAAAAGTGTGAAAGTGACTTATTCTGAACTACAATCACAGAAAAAGCCACTTTCATACTGCTTCTATTAGATTAGGGGTCGTCCATATATCACGTGATGTTTTTAAGCCACTTTTGGACCCATCTCCCTCTTTATGATACTTGGTGAGGTTTTAAACTACCACCCTGATTCAACGCCAAAAAAATACACTATAATCCACCCCTCCCCCTAGTGATTTTTCGTGTTTATTTCGAGTCACTGAGAAGTACGTTAGTAAATACATATTATTATCCAATTATGTATTATCTCGATGGTTTAGTCTTATTTGAAGTTTAATCGCTGAGTCAGGCCCGAAAATTGCCGCGCTTCTTTGAATATCAAGAGTGGGTACCTACATTGATTTTATCTTAGGTTAATGAGCGATTATCTTACCTATCTACTCTGAAATAATGCACAGGCAGTAATTAAGGCGCAAACCTTGGCTTATCTTTATTGTTCGTTCCACCTTTGTAGTACCTACCTAGGTCATACCTGACTGGTGTAGGTTAGATTCCTATTGAGATAAAAGGTTAAATAGGTTAAACATTTGAATATGTCTACATTTTTACCCGACTGTAAAGAAGGGTTATGTTTTTCGCGCGTATCTTGTATGTATTTATGTAATATTTTTTATTACCTGATATCTCACAATCCACTGAACGGAATTATACAACTAGGACGTCGTTAGATTCGTCTTGATTGCTTATGTGTTCTTAGATATGTGACGTTTGAAAAAAACAATCATGGCGGATGTGAGATGTCAAAATAAAGAGGTGTGAAATAATAAGTTGTTTTGAATACTGCAATATGGGTATCAAATTAAAGGGCTCAACTTAAGCATTTCAAAAGGGTATAACATGATTATGACTGTAATGCTAAAAAAGTTAGTTAGCAACCATTCTTTTTTCAATGTTCAATAGGTACTTTACAATAGCTGTAAAAAAAGTTAGTTGTTAAAAAAGGTTACATCCTACAACTACTAAAAGCAGGGCAGAGGCACTTCACTAAGTTCATCGAGATTCATTAATGCCTCCGACTGCATGAAATTATATAGGTAATTATGTAGGGGATTTGTGCCACACACAATGGCGTCATATCCTCAAATGCCACACGATATACGCCATCAATCATACAAGCATTATTTTGACCACACCGAATTGCTTCACACGTATGTACGTAGGTCAACAAAACAATTGATTTCTAAGCAACGAATAACTATCACTAAATAATCATTTTACGGTTGGCTACATAGCTATAGCTACATACTTACGTTTCTCATCGATTCAAGTGGCTCCGAATCGATTCATCGACTTTCCCCCATGCGGCTTTGGCACCTAAGTAAGTTCAGCACCGAGACCGCATATCTATATCTTTATCGAGACTTTAAATTGTCAACGGAATTATTTTGCTCGTGCATAATGCTTCTTAAGTTGCTGTTGCTAACTGTATATTGGTTAACTACTAGTAAGTATATAAAATGGTTGAGATACCATCACAGTACTCTATTTCGTCGAAAAACGACATTCGGGCAATTTTTTTATGTTAATATCCAGAACTAGCGAGATTAATTAAATCCATTCATTCACGAAAATAATAATTTTCAACGGAAACGAACTTCTTGTGCTTAAACGAAATACGTAACCTAGGAAACTGCGAAAGTTCGAATGTATATTTTTGACGAAAGAGAGTGTACCTACTAGCGAGTCGTGTTTGTTCGCCAGATATCGGGAAGATATAGCGTCAGTAAGTAGGTACGGATCCAACTCAAAAATCATCTTATACGTAGAGGTGTATACATATAGTACCTACCACATAAAGTGGATGAAATATTTAATATTTAAATGATAAAGAAAAATGGATCTAGTTGCTTGCTCCTTGTTACTTTATAATGCTTGGGTGAATTTTGTTGTCACTTTATTTTAATTGTCACATTGATTTTAAATATCTATATTTAATTAGGTACGTACACAACGTTATTAGATTATTATTGACGCCGCCGCCTGGAAGTTCCAATTTGCGCCTCAGTTTTAGGTGAATAGCTTCCAGCACCGCGCACCGGCTTGCTTACTCCAGCGTTTATTCACGTGTTGTTATTGCGTAGGTACTGATTTGCCAATAAATTCACGTGAATTTAACAGTAATGAGTACTTATCCATATAAATATAAAAAGAAAACTAGTCCGACCATAAATACTGTTACATGAAACTTTTCTTTTTTTCAACCTTTTAATTACTTTGTATTTGGAACGCGTTTATTATATGTATGGTGTGGTGGGCGTGTCTTATTAGCCCAGACCTCAACCCTTTAGACTACAAATTTACAGTTCTAGAGGACATGGCTTGCTCTAAACGACATGGTGACATTGAGTCTCTTTAAAAATCTCTGGAGCAAGCAGTGGCGAAATTTCCCATGGAAACAGTGCGTAAATCCATAGATTCGTGGCCAGATTAAAGGCCTGTATAAAAGCCAAAGGTGGCCATTTTGAATAGAATATCGTTTTTATTTTGTTCGCTGAGACTTTAATAAATATGTACAAGTATATGTTTTAATTTTAATAATTTTTCCCTAAGTTTCTAAGTTCTAAACTAGCTATTGTATCTTTGCACACCAAAATTATTTCATTCATCTTTAAGCATTGTAAATGGGAAGAGCGAAACATCCTATCACAAGCAAATCCTTGCTTAAAAGGTTGTTTTTAATGAATTATGTAAAACAACAAAGTGATGAAATAAATATTTTTATTATTATTATATGTAATATTACATTTTATAAATAAAAAAAAAAAAACATTTGTAACAGAACTTATGGCCGGACTAGGTATAGGTTTATGTAAACAAAGTATCTAGTTGGTACTAAAGAAGATCGCTAGGATATATCTATACTAATATTACAAAGCTGAAGAGTTTGCTTGTTTGTTTGAACGTGATAATCTCAGAAACTACTGGTCCGAATTGAAAAAATATTTTACTGTTGGATAACCCGTTTACCGAGGAAGGCTATAAGCTATATCACGCTACAACCATAGGCGCGGAGCAGCCATGAAAAATGTTGCTAAAACGGGAAAAATTTACGCATAGGTACGAAGTTGCGCGGGTCAGATAGTAAAGAATAAAGATGTATCGTGTCAATTGTACCATTTCTAATTGTGACCTAATTGTATTCTAAAATATCTAAACTAACAAAAGTAATACAAGGTAGTACTGAGCTATCATCCAAGCTAGATTAACTCTTGTTTTGAACAGAGGTAAATCTAGCTTGGATGGTAGCTCAGAAGATTCTATGGATGGTAGGTAGGTACTGTACTGGACCCCTGGTTCGAGAGTCTGATGCGCTTTTGTCCGTTTTTTATTTTCGTAATGTTTTAATGCTTCTTTAATGGACTACTTACGTCACGTGAGATATTATCCACTACACAATACATATCGTAAGAACAAGATGGATGCCATTTTTTACAAAACCTACGTAGGTAACATACTTAGGTATTATTAAAAATGCATCAGAAAGTTTTATGACATCACGAATGTAATCTCTAAATCTTGATTACTTTTATGTAATAATAAAATATGTAATCACAAAAAAAATACAGCTAAACTCGAGCTCAACCTGACACTACATTATACTTTTCCCGCCATTATATTTTTTTAATGCTCACAGACAGACACAGATCGATTTTTAATGCCTCATGAAAATCGACGATCGTTGAACGATTTATGCAATGCTTGTATTATACCATATTATACCCAATGTTGTCCATTATTGAACGAGATAGAGGTTTTATGCATTATCCTCTAAATAACCACGCCAAATTGTTTGTTTATACAAACGCCGTAATCAGACACCCGTCAGCTGCGCGGGCACCTATGACGCCTTGTCGCTGTTTATGTTTGGAGTTATGATGACTTCACTTGTTATTCTTAGAAGAGACAATGGGCTTTGTATCTATATTAATATTATAAAGCTGAAGAGTTTGTTTGTTTGAACGCGATAATCTTAGGAACTACTGGTCAGAATTGGAAAAATATTTTACTGTTGGATAGCCCATTTATCGAGGAAGGCTATAGGCTATATAACATCACGCTACGACCAATAGGAGCGGAGCAGCAATGAAAAATGTTGTAAAAACGGGGAAAATTTACGCAGACGAAGTTGCCCGGGTCAGCTAGTTGTTAAATAAAATTTGATGGTTGTGTTTGTAATTTATATTATAGAGCGCCGGGAACTTGTAGAAGTGTAAAAAATGCGTATTATGGAGGAATATATGGTTGTAGATATATTTATATAAAATAGTTATAGCTTTGTATTGCTTTACGTGTTTTCTTATTGGATACTTAATTTTTAATAAAAATAATAATAAATACATTTCTAAGAAAAAAAATTGATAATAGCGTTTGAAAACAACACCGTAAACCGCGCAGGCGCGCGATTTGAACGCGTCAATGCTAAGTTTTGCAAACCTTCTTGAAAAAGAATCGTCGTACGAACATGCACGGTTTTAACCTTTCCAATAAGAAATCTAACAAACCTTATTGGAATAGTGATAAAAATCTTATATAAAATAAAAAATATATATAGAACTAAAAGTAGCGAAATATAGAAACAGGTAATAAATACGTTATGACGGGACGGCTTACGTTTGAGCTGTAATTTATAACAAAGAAAAAACACCAATTAGTATTATTATATTGCAACCAATAATAGAAAGAACGACCTTTGCAATGATGTATAATACTTATACACTGTCCATACAAAAAACTACAGAGAACATCTGCACAAAAACCGACGTCGACAAAGTGTCGAGTTCAAATTTTCGGCCGACCGGCTACAATGCTTTAGATAATACAATACGTACATACATCGTAATATTTTATTATTGCCTAACTGAATAGGGATGTAAGTCATTACTTTCACAAATAAATGTTCACTGATAAATTGTAATAAATATTTGATATGCGATGTTATACTCGGGAGTACGGCGCGCGGCGGCTGAATAAGGCTCCTTTGTTTATTACCTACTGAATTCTTCAATTTTGGACATATACACGGTGGCTTTGAAAATATTTTACATATGTATATATTCGTGTTCCTCATAAAATTATCTAATAGAATATATATATTTTACATTAATTTGATATGTAAATTATTAAAGTATCTTCGATACAAATACATCTTCGATAAAAAAACAACAATTGGCGATAAATACTTATGCTTGATTTCAACTTATATTGGACGTTTGACGCATATAAAATGGCAAAACGTACCTACATCTACATAGTATTCAACTAAGTAAGAAACAATTTTAATTCACAGTTCACACGTTAAGAATTAGTAGATTCGACCTAAGTAATATGTAATTACATAATTATTGCAGTAACCACCGTAGCATTTAATAGTCGATCGTAAAACTGCTAATATTCATTCCTTAGAAACATTGCGAAGTTCGAACACGAGTTGCGAGTTGTAATATCAAGTAGTTACAGGTATGTAGTACCCACTTATAAAGAAACACGCAGAGAAATCAGAGATCATAAAGACTTGTTCTAATCGGAAAAACTAAGATTTTTAAGACCTCCAATTGCCGGATTGCCGTTCACGAAAATTGCCTATGGATCCGAACTTAGTATTTTATCCGAAAATTTGAGTTATTCCTAAGTTAAGAGCAATTTCGTTCGTTTACGAAGTTTCGTTTCGGGAAAATAGAGTGAGCATACTGAAATGAAAACTTATTCTGAGATATAGGTAATTCGCGATATTTATACACTGGCATAGACTTGCTCATCTCTTAGAAACTTACCTACCTACAAGTTTAAGCGCATTTTCAACGCTAGGTACATAGTTAGATATTACATTAGTAGGTAACATACGATCGTACCTACAGAAAAAAGTAACAAAAAGTGAACGGTCCGATATCACTTTTAGTCACGTCACGTTGCTTTTCAATGGAGTCTCGATAAATAAACAAAACAACAATGAAGCGATGACATAAGTATTGAATAGTATTCATGTCATGTTTAATCTTTTTGCTCCAATGATATTAGAAACTCGGCACTTATTATTTTTGTCGAAACTGATTTACAACTCTCTTTTCTCTTTTCTGGGTTCATAATCTACGACGTCAAAATCTTATATCATCTCAGCTCATTTTCCGACAAAAAGTAAGAAATGAGCAGCTCTGTGCAGACATAATGAACAGGTAATATTAAAGATTTAGCTAGACTCCGTCAAACTCAATATTTTTAACATTGAGTGTAACAAGACATTACGATTTGTTCACGATGTTATCCTTCATCAATTTTGAGCAATAGCACAGAATAAGTAATAGTACTACGTAGCAATAGCGATAAATTAAATTATACAAATCGCGCTCGGCGGTTGGATTTTGAACCCGAACTGGACCACCACTGGCCCGTTTCTCCGAAGCGCAAGCTCGTAAATTTTCGAAGTTTTAAATTTTATACATAGAAATGAGCTACAATAGCTAATGTACACACACGTTACAATTTAATCATACACAATATAGACAATTTTTGAATATTACCATCACATCTGTTCAATTTTTTATCGAAATTTCCTCCTGTAAGTTCGTTTCGGGAAAAGAGGGTACTTAGACCTCTTTTCTCGAAACGAACTTTCTAACTTTTATAGTATTCAACTTTATTAGTATTTGAAGACTACTCGTGTTATGATTTATTTTCATATAGGGAAACACAAGAAGTTTTATCGTGAACAAATAGACTGAATGACTGAAAATTTTACCAAATTTTAGTTGAATATATTTCTAGAGCAAGCCGGTCCAAAAAGGTCGATTTAAATAAGCGTGTTACGAATTCTACTATTAAATAACCTTATAAAAATAACATTGCAATTATGTTCAAGAGGACTAAATACCAACCGAACCTTGAGATTTGAGAACCTTTAAAAGGAGAGGTCAATAATCGAGCCAGCAAGTTCACAGCGTAATATCAAAGTCACTGTATTAGTAATGGATTCAAATAATGTGCAAACAGGAACTGGTTTTCATATAAATAATGCTGCAGTAACTATGTACCTACCTAGTGCATTGCATGTTGCACAAACTTGGACTAATTCACACGTAATAGTAGTGGCAGTAGGTTCCTACATAACCTCCGAATTTTGAAATAACTAAGTGTAAGTTTTAAGACTTAATAATATTTGTTTTGGTACTATTCGTCTAGGGACAGGTATGGAGGCAGAAAATAATAAACTTAGGTGTAATGATAAGTATTCTACTTCTCCGTATTTTTGAGTTGATGGCACTTTCTGTCAGTGTTTACAGACACACTGCACAAAGACTGGATATCCAGTCAAATCTCACTTGGGGGAGAAGACTAATACGTAAGACTGACCAAGACCCCCGTCTTGCCCAGCAACACGGGGACTTTGCCAGTCTTACGTATTTTTTTATTCGCAAGAAACCATCTCAAACTGGATTAAATTTAGTAACATATATATTTTTTTCATACTTTTGACCATTTTTGACATCCATTGCTACCCAGTTCCCTACAGTGTTAAATCAAATGTGAAATCTGACGTGAGATTAGGGAGGGGGGAGGCCGTCAAGCCAAATGGAGGAGGAGGTCTGAAAATCTCTAAAATCACCTCACGTAATTTATTGTCGCCCACTTACGTATTCTGCACATAGTAGTGTATTTTCACATGTTTATGCGGAACTGTTAAATTGACAGTTCAGTTTGCCGCCATTTTCACAACAATCGTAATGGTCAACGAAGGATGCCACAGATTATATAAGAACTTATTTAGTCTATGGATGTGTGGCTTGGTTTGCTTTACTTCTAGGTTTATTGACATCGCTTAATGATCGCTCATATGTGGGTTTGCGCAATGTTAGCCACATGAGTAAAGTATCTACAGTAAATCATTCCTCATGTCATCATAGTAGGTAATAAAACTGTTAGATATAGGTTGCAATATAGTCAAACGATATGTACTATAATGTGATGTTGACTATTATAAATATAGGTTGGTACCTACACAGATAGTAGGTAAATGATTGCAGTTTTAGCAAAAAAATATTTAGATAACTTGGGCAGACCAGAGATGACACTAATAAAGCATAATCTTTATTTTTATAATGGGGTCGAAGTTCTCTTAATCATTTTTTTTTAACTATACGAATATTATAAAGAGGAAAGATTATTTGTATTAATAATAATGGACCGATTTCAAAAAATCTTAAACTACACTATCTACACTATCCTCGGGTGACATAGGCTACTTTTTATCCCTGTATTCGCGGGGGAATCCGCGAGTCGTCCGCTAATGTGTTATAAGAATAAGATTTAAGTATATTGTATACTTATTGGTACAGTAAATATCCACCTAGGCACGAATATACACTAATATTATAAAAACGAAAGATTTGTATTTTTGTATGTATATGTAAGCGCAAGAGGGCCTTCGTCAGGATTCATCGTGGGCACGTGGTCGAGTAATAGAAACAACTATTCACCTCGGCTACAACGTCTTTTAACTTGCTTCACAATTTAAACTATTTCGGATACAGTTACTTTTAAATAAAACCGTTACACTTTTTCAAATGATTATAATAAGTCTTTAAGATGGCCGCCCCGCTACCATAGACACGACGCTCCGCTAGAGTGACATTGACAGCTCACGTCACTCTTGACACTGACATTTCTGTTAGGCGCCGTCATATAGAATAAACTTAAAAACTAGGTACTGGACCGATTTTAAAAATACTTTTATTATTAGAAAGCTACATTATCGAGGAGTAACATATGCTATATTATTAAAAAAATAGAGATCCCTACGAAAATTGCAGTAATGTCACTAAGCTCAAAAACTCAAGGTATAAAAACTACGATACGACACCTGTGCCACAGAATAAGTAATAGTAGGCAGCTATTATTTCACAATATTACAAAAATATATTGTTTTAATAACTAAAGTTAACATATTTTGAAACGTAAATCATTATGTTCATAATTATCATTTTTAGAATCTGTAAAATTATAAGATAATTTGGTATACATAGGTGTAATTTATCATTAGCATTTAATTTTAATTGTTAATGAGTAGGTAATTTGTACAGTTGTGGGTGCATTTTACAACATATTTTTCCGGTACTCTAAACACGCAGAGTGCTGAGGTTAGGGTTGACCATCAATCATTCTTGAGGTGGTAATTGGGATAAAACATATGCTGCCGTTCAACTTCTGCTGTTATCCTCCTCTCCCTACTCCCTATATGTCTTAACAACTTGCAACTTAAGCGTTTGTTTAAACGCGATAATCTCAGGAACTACTAGGTCGAATTGAAAAAATATTTTACTGTTGGATAGCCCATTTATCGAAGGAGGCTATGGGCTATATAACATCACGCTGCGACCAATAGGAGCGGAGCAGCAATGCAAAATGTAACAAAAACGGGGAATATTGACGCAGACGAAGTTGCGCGGTCAGCTAGTATATAATATGACTCGGTTAAAGGTATTTTAATATATATTACAAATATAATAATAATAAAAAATATAACAAAATTCTATATAATAATTAACAAAATTATATAAAAAAAACTTCACTCAGGAAACAGTAGTTTCATTTCCAAGCATTTGCCAAGTATACAAGCAGATATCTTACAGCTTATTCACATAGTTATCGACTGGTAGCTTCCCCAGATGGTTTGACTGGAAATATTGATTTTAATACAAAGTGTTCTTCTTTCCAACCAGTCATGCAAGCTTTCAACTGCCTCAGCCTTTCATTATAACGGCCATGATTACCTATTCATCTACAAGTTGTTTTTACCCGACTGTGCCCGAAGAAGGCTGTTTTTCGAGCATATGTACTGACGTACTGCAGCTGAGCATAATATGCACTGGCGTACGCGTATGTCAGTTTCTTCGGCATGCTTTACAGCCCAAACGGCTTTAGGGATTTCATCATGTGAATGAGTTTCATCGTTGGATTCATCTCAATTATGGAAGCAACAAAGGCGTATTATAATTTTTCAGTTCATTAATTTTAAGCAGACGGGTTTTTTGTTTTATAATAGGCTATTTAACTCCTTTATTTCTCTATTATTAGGCTCAAATGGATACGTGAGCCGTGAGCTAGAAGTAGGCAACCCTAGCTGAGATTGTTTGAGTAGACATAGCACATAGCTAAGTGCGCAAATATTTTGTAATCGTCAACTTGCATCAGCTGGCTTACTGTTTCGCAGCGCCCGTGTAGCAAGTCCCAAGATTGTGTGTACTCTCTAGTTTATCATCGTAACAATATTTTTTGTTAATTATTACCTAAGTCTTGACTAAACTGAATAAAATTAACTGACTGAACGAGAATTATGGAAATGGCCCAGATCACGGCCAAAGCCGTTGAGTAATTTGCAGTTCCTAATGAATTTAAGTGCGTTACCACTTTAGGATATTTCGAAATTCCATTCACAAGACAAGGTTTTCCGATGTTTATTTATGTTAAAGCTAGACTGTCCAGCCGCGGATCTAGAACTTTGTTCTGGGGGGGTGCACATTTACTCAACCGGCCAAATGTGTGTCGCTAGCATGATGGAGGGGGCGCAATTTGATTCAACACCGGTACACCATCTAGCACCACCGAGAGGGGGGCGGCAATAACACTCACTCAATAGCACTAAAAAAAGGTCATTCAGTCAAGTCTGCCTGAGACTGTCTCCTTCTTTAGATTTTTGCCTGATTTGTTTACGAAAATCTTTTCTATGTAGACTGTTATTGTGTTTATTTTCTTCATTCTTATTTATTGCCTTCGTTCGTAAACGAATGAAATGTAAACTTTCCGAAGTTAACGAGTTTCGTTTTGAGGAAAGTGAGCACCTAGCTAGGCTTCCAAAATAATAATAATAATATCTTGGGACAACTCACACAACGCTATCTGATCTCAAACTAAGCAGAGCTTGTACTATGGAAACCAGACATCTGATAAACATACCTATATATTTCTAATTACATACATATTAAAGATAAATAACATCCAGACACAAAATAAACCATCGTGCTCATCACACAAAGCTTTATCCTGGGTGGCTAGCAGTCGGAAACACTACCACCGCGCCACAGAGGCAGGCAAATGTTTACAACAAGATTTTCGTATTGCTAACGCGTTTTAATAAAAAAAAAAAGAAAATGTTTTACAATGGAAACCTTCAAAATGTAATTTGTAAAGTGCACATAGGTTACACAATTTGTATTATTACTTGAATGTTCGAAAATATACGCTCGTGATTTTTGGCGGTCAATTGTAGATGAAACGGTCGTTTTGCAATTTTAAATATGTACGTTAACAATGTTGTTTTCAATGTCACATAAACATTTACAAATCTAATATTTTGATATATTTGAATATTCTAGATAATGAATAGAATACCTACTAGTATTTGTTTGAGCATTTATCTTTTGTCAAAGTCGCAAAGTCAAAAAGTTTTTTTAGGGTACCTCCCCTAAATGTAAAGTTGGGGTGTGATTTTTTTTCTTACCTACCCCATCGTGTGGGGTATCTTAGATAGTTCTTTTAAAAACGTTTAGGGGTTGGGAAGACGATTTTTAGATATAGGGATCCGTTTGTAAAATATTAAGCTTTAAAGTGCAAACTTTTGTTACATTCAAGTGGACCAGTTAAATGGTTGATGTTACTAAATCTTGTTTGGTATCCAAGCTATTTAAGTTATTCTAAGTTTGCTGAGAAATTCACATTATTCCGTCTTATTTGTAGCAGCTTACTTATTTCATCACAGAAAAGTAGCTCTTCTACTTTTAATTTGTTAATCACTCTTAAACTAAAATTACTTTTTTTTAAAAGTCGATGGTAAGTTTTTTTCATGCTTCATATTAAGGGAAAGAATAAATTATTAATATTGACTAATAATAACAAAAGAATAATTATATATAAAATAAAAAAAATAGTATTAAGACATTAAAAGTGCACGAATCTATACTAATATTAAAAAGCTGAAGAGTTTGTTTGTTTGTTTGAACTCGGTAATCTCAGGAACTACTGATCCAAATTGAAAAATTATTTCACTGTTGGATAGCCCATTTATCGAGGAAGGCTATAAGGCTATATAACATCACACTACTACCAATAGAAGCGGAGCAGCAATGACAAATGTTGCAAAAACAGGGGAAAATATACGCAGACGAAGTTGCGGGGGACAGCTAGTCAAAAATACGACGCATTTGCCCCGGTTGACCTTATATACCTACTATTCTGATGTATCTAACTGTTAGTTATAACAACGTAGGTTTACCCAAAGTTTTATCAAAATCGATCTAGCAATTTTTTACTGTAGGAGTAGGTAACAACATTCATCCAAACTTTCGCGTTTATGATAGAGACAAATTTCTTACCTATCTATTTTATAAATATCTGCTGAATGACAGAAAACATTAACAGAGAAACGAAAGAATTTAATTGCATGGCTTTCGCGTTTGTAACAATTCAATTAATAAGAATGTTAATTTGCACTCATTAAAATATGCCCTTTAAATGCCATTAATATTAAGCCCTTCCGTTTGGCGAGGCCATAATTTTGATTAGATTATGAGATCTTTCCACTTCAGTTCCTATTTAGATTAATAATTATGGAAAAAACTGTCGGTTTGGAAACCGCAATGTCTAAATTTTATTGCAGACGCCAACGTAAGAAAAGATTACAAAATTATATAAGTTTCACAAAACTATGAGAATCTATAGATACATAGGCGTATCTAGGGGGGGTAGGGGGGGGAGCTAGTTTGTGTACATTGGTATGGTATGGCATAAATTGTTTAATCTATACTAATATTATGAAGCTGAAGAGTTTGTTTGTTTGAACGCGATAATCTCAGGAGCTACAGACCCAAATAAAAAAAATATTTTACTATTAGATAAACCATTTATCGAGGTAGGCTATATAAAGTCTCGCTACGACCAATAGCAGCGGAGCAGCAATGAAAAATATGTCAAAAACGGGAAAAAATTACGCAGACGAAGTTGCGCTGGTCAGCTAGTTATTTATATTTTAACATTAATCTTATAATGAGATTTCAGACAAAAAAACTACGAGTAGGTACATAACAACTTACTTATTATTAAATTGGCAAGCAGTGTTCACTTCCTAAATTTTTAATGCAGTTGCTACAAAAAATAACTTTTGCAGAAATGTTAGTATTATATGAAATTTTTTTGTTTTACTTTTAATTGTGTTTTGTTATTTGTTCAATATTTTAAATATAAATATTATATGATCCTATGATGTTTATCGTAAAACATTTACTGCTTTTAACTTTTGATGAGGTGACACCACCAACTTCCGTACCGGGTGTCTCCAAAGTAGCTACGCCACTTCTACCTGGTGAACTTTATACCGCACTATGATTACTACTACGTAAGTAAAGATTACGAGTAATTATGTACTAAAATATGTGTACCTCGGGCAGTCATTGCAGTTAGGTAGAAACAACTTCGAGGACGAGGTGAACAGGAGAATTCGGTTGGGTTGGGCAGCGTTTGGTAAGCTACGTCAAGTCTTCTCATCGTCGATCCCACAATGTCTAAAGACTAAAGTCTTTAATCAGTGCGTCCTACCCGTCATGACATACGGAGCCGAAACATGGACACTGACGGTACGACTGGTCCACAAGTTCAAAGTCGCTCAGCGGGCTATGGAACGGGCTATGCTCGGAGTTTCTCTTAGGGACAAAATCAGAAATGAGGTGATCCGGCAGAGAACCAAAGTTATCGACATAGCCCACCGGATTAGCAAGCTGAAGTGGCAGTGGGCTGGCCATATTAGCCGAAGAACCGATAACCGTTGGGGTAACGAGTTCTAATGGAGACTGTTAGTGCTAGAAGGCATGGGATACACATATTACTTACGCCGACAAAGTAAAAGAAAAATAAATTTTTGGAAATCATTTTTTTGAGGGTTTAGGGGTTGTTAGGATCATTTTTAGATTTAGGGATCCGTTTGTAAAGCTTTGAAGTGCAAAATTTTGATATACTTAGTCAAGTGCACGCCTGCTAGTTAAATAGTTGATGTTAGGTAGGTATATAGTATAAAATAGTAAAAATAAAAGAAAAACTCTCACAGCTAAGTAGGCTTTACAAGTTTAAGAGTAATAGCTGATCAATTGAGAAGTAACAAAATGTTCATATAGGTATATTCCATTGAAAATTATTATTAAGATAACGTTGTAAGTTGTAACTATGAAACAACAAAAAAAACCGGCTACACAAAAAAGACGGAAACAAGATCCCCTGCATAAGGATATAATTTCATGCAGTCGCAGGCCTTAATGATTCTCGATAAACTGCCCGATTGCACGATTTTTTCTTTTTTGGAAAAAAAAATCTAGAAAATTCGTATCGAGAATTTTTGTATATTATAATATTTGATTTGAATTAATCGGAGAAGAAAACATCAACTGCAATGATAAAATTA
Organism: Herminia tarsipennalis; assembly: GCA_945859575.2. Classification (NCBI taxonomy): domain Eukaryota; kingdom Metazoa; phylum Arthropoda; class Insecta; order Lepidoptera; family Erebidae; genus Herminia; species Herminia tarsipennalis. Next base: position 19,660,082 of record OX243840.2, read on the forward strand.
AAAAAACAAAAACAAAAATGGCTTCTGTTTAGGTACTTTATCATTCATCTATCAATTTCTCGAATCTAGTGTAGGTGTTGTTACAGTAGGTATTCACGTATTTAAAGCAGTTCAGTTGCAGTTAAGTTTTCGTAATTCTTGTAACTTTGGGATCGCATCACTGCAACTGCACTACTTTAAATACGTGAATACCTGGTCGCCGGACGGACGCCAGAACGTGTGAAAGCTACCGTACATCGCTATACACTTCGCGCTGGGCACCCGCCGCCGGACCGGATTAAAGCCGAAAAATATAATAATAATAATAAGCAATAACATATATTTATTGAGATCAAATATTATGGATTTAACGCAATACTTACTAAAATTAGCATTACAACATTAATGTATCTTAGGTATATGTGATGGACCTTACATCACATATTTAACAAGTAATTGTTAAAGTGATGTAAGGTACTAGTTAAGTAAATCACCACAGTAATGTGTTGATTTACTTAACTAGTTACAATGACATTAATGAAATATTTGCTTGAGAAAGGAAGGTAGTTAAATAGTTATTTACAGTGGCGAACTTGGCGGGAAGGCCCCGCCAAAAAAAAACTGATCATCAAAAATGCGCACTGAGAGTTCCGTACATGTGCAACAGGGATAGTTGCACATGTACGGAACCTCGGTGCTTGAGTACCATTCGCACTTGGCTGGTATTTTGTATTTGTTTTTTAGACTTAGCTTACCTACTCATTGTACTATTAAAACATCTTAGCCAGTTTATATTTTTTTTGTAATTTTTAAAGCATTTTTATGCTAATTTTTTATACATGTTTAGTAACATTCGTTAAATATAGTTGAGGTCAAATACCTGTTTGTTTTAGTACAAAATAGTTTACTTCACGTTATTTATCTAATTAGCAGTCTACTACGCCCCTAGTATTATACATGTCAATCCAGAACCATCAAGTACATGATATCTATACTAATAATAAAAAGCTGAAGAGTTTGTTTGTTTGAACGCAGTAATCTCAGGAACTACTGGTCCGAATTGAAAAAAATCTTTTCTGTTGGGTAGCCCAATTATCGAGAAAGGCTATAGGCTAAATAACATCACTCTAAGACCAATTAGAGCGGAGCAGCAATAAAAAATGTTGCAAAAACGGGGACAATTGACGCATATGAAGTTGCGCGGGACAGCTTGATATTTAAGATACAAAATGGTTAAAATTATGATTTGAAGTCAACGCGCAAAGTCAATGTACCTACTAAGAACAGGTTTATAAAAAAAATAAGGTGTGCCTATCCTATTTTTAGTAGTAGTTAGTATCTTGGTGTGATCCTGCGAGGATTTACTATATAAATCGGCATCTAGCTCTATAACTAATAAATAGATAAATCCTTATAAGTTCCCACGTCAGAAAAAAAACATAAGTAGGTACTTATCTGCTCAATGCTTATGTACCTACGCTTAAGTAAATGATTTTGATTTTGTTTTTGCATAACCTTGACCAAAAAACCAGGCAAGTGTGTGTGTTGGGCCATGCACAATGTAGGTTCCGTACATTGTGCATGATCATGATCAGCTGTTACTCGTAAACTTGTAAAGCCTACTTAGCTGTGATAGTTTTTCTTTTATTTTCATTATATATACTACTACCCTCGAGAAACAATCTTTTAGCTGCCAGGGGGAGGGGGTACTCTTGCCTCTTACAAAAATTTGCACTTTAGGGCGTCATATTTCACAAATGGATTCCTAAATCGAAAATTTTCATTCACAACCCTAATATTTTTAAAATACCAATCTAATGGTATCCTACACGACGGGGCAGGTGAAAAAAAATCACATCCCCACTTTACATGTAAGTAGGGGGGGTACCTTATTTTTTTTATTATTTTATTTTCCACTTTGTCGGCGTAAGTAATTTGTATATCTATGCAAAATTTTTGCCACTTATGGCTACGGAACCCTAAAAACATAATCAAAATGAATAAAGAATATATATTTTCTAACAGGTTATCCTTGAGATCATTGATCGGCTGACGAGAAGAGGTATTTTCGATAAACAGTTGGAAATAACCCTGTCATGCATCGGGCATGGACCGGATGAGCGGGTGACCTTATAGACGTTCTTTTTTTTTTTCGCGGCAAGCCCACGCAAACTGGCGCATGCGCGGTGCGATCAAAGATGTCCGCCGCACATGCGCGATGATGCATTTCTAAGCGCAGCTCTCTATTTACCATTATGACAAGATATACTCATATCTTGTCGTTCGCGCGGGCTTGCCGCGAAAACATAAAAAAAATAACGTATATAATATCCCAGAATCGGCAAATTGGGAATTACAATAATGCATGGTTTTTGTTGCTGTTATTTTTTAGGTACTTAATTGTGTGTATTTAATACTTATGAAGGTGGTTAGGTCATTTTTTTGGTGATAGTTTTTAGGGTTCCGTAGCCAAAATGGCAAAAAACCCTTATAGTTTCGTCATGTCCGTCTGTCTGTCTATCTGTTGTCTGTCTGTCTGTCCTTCCGCATGTCACAGGCATTTTACTCAGAGACTACTCAATGAATAATGATGAAAATTGGTGAAAAGGTGTCTTGTATTAGCCGCTACCGTTGGATCAACGTAACTAGGCCGGACTAAAGTAGGCGACAAGTGGTTGCGCAGATGCATTTTTTGGAAGTAAATGGTGACAGGAAGCGGGGGGCGGGGGTGGTAACTAAACCAAGAGAATTAGAGATGCGATTACGCATTACATCGTCATTATTAATATTACTAGCTCATGTTTTTTTGTGATTATTTTCGTAAATAAATTGTTTTTCAAAGTTTCTTTAGTATTTACTGTAACTGTTCTAAATTTAAACTTTTATAAACTCATTTCACACACTCCATACATGTAACAGAAGCTAATTTTTTTTTTGCTAGCAACGTGTGACACATTTAAGTTTCCTAATAAACTTTCTTAATTGAGTGAATCCCAACGAGTTCCAACGTGTTCCCAACGAGTAACACCCTCAAATGTCACACTGTTTTTGTTTGTCTCTATGTGGAAAATGTCCGTCGAAATGCGTGAAATAAGTCTTCCCTCACACAATGCAATCCGTCTCCAACTGCTATATTTTACATATATCTACGCTAGCGCCACTTTGAACTGTACCTAACCGAACTGCTAATTACAGCTTCAGCTGGACAATTTCAAATTATTCCTCGTATTTGATCGTCTTTCTGATACTATAATGTCTTTATTACTCCATGCTATGGGCACAGACTTATCAACTACGAACAAGTCCCGCGCAAAGAGAATATAAAACTTCGTAATAGCCCCGCATTTGAGTGCAGTGTTGCAAAGTTGAAATATATAGCCTTCCTCGATAAATGGGCTATCCAACAGTAAAATAATTGTTCAATTCGGGCCAGTAGTTCCTGAGATTATCACGTTCAAACAAACCTCTTCAGCTTTATACTCGTAATGTTAGTATAGAACTAGTATACTATTATATTATCTGTGGTATAGATATAAATCGACTGAACGGATTTACATCATACAAGGCTGTAGACTATATCAGGCTTGTTGATGTTAATCCATGCCGTCTATTTAAAGATAATTTAATCAACGTTTTATTTCACGAGAGGTTGTTTTTATTATAATATATTAATTAGATTGATATTTCTTGTCAAGATTGTGTGTGCGATTAGTTACTAGAGTGTAATTTGTTGTCTAGCAGACGACTAGAATCGATTTTTGTCCTGTTTGCATATTGTGTAATGTCTGAGCTAGGTAGATATCATGCGACAGTCTGAGGCAATGACTTGAAAGTGCTGATAGTAACTGCTATAATAGTGATTATAGCAGTTACTAATGTTTTACGGTCGATGCTCCTTATTTTATACTTGATATCAATTTGTCTTACCATATGTTACCATATGTTTGACTGCCTCTGTGGCGCGGTGGGAGTGTATCCGACTGCTACGCAAGAGGTCGTGGGTTCGATCCCCACCCAGGATAAAACTTTGTGTGATGAGCACGATGGTTTATTCTGTGTCTGGGTGTTATTTATCTATAATATGTATGTATTTAAAAAATATATAAGTAAGTATGTTTATCAGTTATCTGGTTTCCATAGTACAAGCTCTGCTTAGTTTGGGATCAGTTAGCGTTGTGTGAGTTGTCCCAAGATATTATATTAAGATATTATTAAGATATTATATATTTTGCATATAACTAATTCATTTGAATAGCTACTACATTTGAATAACTACCTATTGGTCAATAAGGGAAGAATTTTACTTAGGTATCAACATTAAAAAAATATTACGTCTTGTAACATTGACGCCATTTTAAAAAAAAGAAAAACCGGGCATGAGCATGTCGGACCATGCTCAGTGTAGGGTTCCGCAGCCTTAAATAATTGCATCAGCAGAAGAGCGTATGTTCATGGCACTTACGCCTTTTGTTGAGAAAAGCAGTTTTTCGGCTATAACTTAAATTTTTTAGTCACACGGTTCAAAAGTTAAGTGGGGGCACAATTTCATTTGTTCCCAACGAGTAACACCCTCAAATGGGATGGGATGGGATTTTTTTCTGAAAAAAATCCCAACCAGTGACACTACCAGTCACACGGAAGAGGATCTCTATAAATCGGATAGAGGCTATAACATGACGCTAAGACCAATAAGAGCGGAACAACAATGAAAAATGTTGTGAAAACGGGGAAAATTTACGCAGATGACAGTTGCGCGATTAGAGTATTTAGGTAGGTACTTCCTAATAAAAAAAAACCTGCATCCAAATTTATACATCTATTGCGCTCTTGTGTATCTTCATCTTTAAGGCCTAGCTTTTCATGTCCCTTTCTTTGGGCGCTGCGACGGCATAATATAATAATAAATAATAACCATTTATTTCTGGTACTAAGGTCCATATCATACAAATACCTACATAAAAACTTAATAAACTAAAACATACTTAATTAAAAAAAAACAATAAACTAATACATAATAATTATATAAAGACAAATGGAAATGTAAACCCCTCATTTTGCGTCGGATGGGAATGTGAGTCCTACATTATGCATGTTCCAGACGGTTGGAAACAAACGTACTAACCAAACAAGGTCACCTTACCTTGCTGGTTTCCAACAGTGTAGACGGCTGTTGCAATCCAAGTACCAAGTAATTTGGTTTACAACATCCGTCTACACTGTTGGAAACCAGCAAGGTCACCTTGGCGGGAAGCCTTGTTTCCAACCGTCTGGAACATGCTTTACTAGCAATCTTGTTTACTTTTCCAGCTAACCTAAATTGCTTGTTTTAGGAGTGGTTTCACGTCGGTCGGCAGCAAAAGCGGTGGGTACCTACCTACTGACTAACGTTACGCGCTGTCACCGGTGTACCTAATGTAACCTGGTGAGCAGCAAGCGGTTCGTTTCTCGCGTGTTCGTGTTCGTTTGCACCAAATTTGCACGTACTGGCTGTACGAATGCTCGCTTACATAACACCGCGTAAGGTTGGTCAGTATCCTATCCAATGTAATGGTTGGGACCAGTTGGGACCATCTAGATATTATGTACATAGTAGATAGTATAGTACATTAATACCTCAATGGTTGGGACCCGCGATTTCACGATGACTACCGAAAAAATATTTTTCTGCTAGATGCTTCTGCGGCTCTGGCCCCGTGGATGTTGGTTGTATCATATATCCTTCCTCAAGTTTCAAATTTCATCAAAATTGACCTATAACATTCGGAGATTAACGCGTCCGATCCCAGGGGTCGAAGCCGTAGGCAAAAGTTACTAGGTAATTGTTATAGGTATGTTAGGTACCTACCTACCTACTGCAAACTTGTACAAAACCTTTTAGTAGTTTTTGCTTGATAGAGAAGAGACCTATCTACCTAACAAACATCCCAACACATTTCTCGGGTAAGATACCTACTGAGTAGGTTAAATTGATAAATAAATAACTATGTAGTAAGTTTTGCAATAAATATAATGTGGAAATTAATATACAAACTTTTTTCGCAAACAGAATTAATAACTTTAGCAATGTTTAGGAATAATTAATGTCACATCAACATATCCATGGAAATGGAATTAATTCAATGACATTTGTGTTATAAATCATACTCATGCTAATAGATGAAGTTGTGGAATGTTTTCTTCATTTCTAATAGTTTTTTTGGTTGTCGATGGAAAGAGGGGGCAGATTTACGAGTACATACTTAAGCATGTTCCAGACGGTTGGAAACAAGGCTGCCCGCCAAGGTGACCTTGCTGGTTTCCAACAGTGTAGACGGCTGTTGCAAAACAAATTACATACATACGCTGTTGGAAACCAGCAAGGTCACCTTGGCGGGAAGCCTTGTTTCCAACCGTCTAGAAAACGCTTTATACGAGCTTTTTGAGCTGCAGACCAATGCCTCATGCGTATAAATAAAGAGCCCTCAGCCTCCATTGAAAATGAACAATACTACGAATTTAAAATTACCTAAGTCAATTCGGGATCCAACTCGGTTGGGCAACGTTTGGCAAATTACGTAGTTTTCTCATCCCATAATTGCATATATAATTGCATCAGCAGTAAAGTGTATGTTCACAATTTATGCAACTTATGGAGCGATTATTTCCAAAAATATTTGTCCATCAAAAAAGTTTAAAAACCTTAAAATGTTCATGAAAGACCTGACAAATTAGGAGCAATAGGTTGAAGTTAGGTTAAAAAAAATATTTCAGCTTCTGTTACGTATGGAGCCCCCCCCCCCCCCCCCCATATTTATTTTTATTATTTAGCTATCAAACTAAGTAGCGGCTGTTACAAGACACCTTTCCACCAAATTTGGACTGCCTCTGTGGCACGGTGGCAGTGTATCCGACTGCTACGCAAGAGGTCGTGGGTTCGATCCCTACCCAGGATAAAACTTTGTGTGATGAGCACGATGGTTTATTCTGTGTCTAGTTTTTATTTATCTATATTAAGTATGTATTTAGAAATATTTAAGTATAGGTATTTATCAGTTGTCTGGTTTCCATAGTACAAGCTCTGCTTAGTTTGGGATCAGATAGCGTTGTTTGAGTTGTCCCAACATATTATTATTAAATTTCATTGTGTAATCTTTGAGTAAAATTATTATTTTACTCAAAGATTACACAATGAAATTTAATAATAATATAATAATAAATATAAGTAATAATAATAAGGGCTTCGTTTTTGCCATTTTGGCTACGGAACCCTAAAATAAGGTAAGGTTATTGAACTCTAAAGAAAACAGTTGTTTGCAAACAGGCTAGCATAATAGGTACTGTCATGTATGATATATGCATAATTAGGTAATAATATAAGCCCAGAGCTCTACAAACGTTTGGATATTATACTGCACAACAAACACAGGTGATAAATAGCCTGCAACCTGTCTGGTTGAGCACATTATGCAACGCTAGAATGCATTCTAATATTATTCATAAATTGCACTTTTAATTTTATCTAATAAATATCTAGGTCGTAATAACAATTACTTACTACGTATTTGGCTTTTTGGTAGACTAGTCCAACATTTATTTTTCCTTGAAAATATTATACCTACCAAATTAATAACTACTTTAGCGGTCACATAATTATACATATTTATTTTTATTTATTTTATTCCCTCCAATATTAATCGGTAGAGATTATGGCTCGCACATTATGTGCATACGCCAGTTTCAAGTATAATTTCTTTCTAGTTTTCTTCTTTCAATCACAAAGTCTCTTTCTTGTCCAGTTATCACGTATTTCAAGTATATTTTACACTGTTTTAACTTTAAACGCGGAGCTGTAAATATAGCGACATGTCAGTTTGCCGCCATTTTTACAACTCCCAATTATATAAATTAAAATAGTTAATATTTTTACCTACCTACAAATGAGATGTCATCATTTTCATAACTTAGCGTTTAACATGTTAAAATACTTAAAATACTTATGTCTTACATCGATAAAAAACTAAACTTTATGATTGTCAGAATCTTACGCTCCCACAGACATTATTTAGTTTAGTAGTATTAGAAATTTAAAAAATATGTGACCTGGATGAGGTGCAAGGGTGACATAATTTATGACAAGGACCTCCAAAAAATTAAGTCACACAAATTTCAGGATATAACATTGCAACATTTATATGCCTCTGTGGCGCGGTGGGAGTGTGTCCGACTGCTACGCAAAAGGTCGTGGGTTCGATTCCCACACGGGACACCACTTTGTGTGATCCACAAATTGTTGTTTCGGGTCTGGGTGTACTTTGTGTCCGTGACTTGTATGTTTGTAAAGTCCCCCTCAACACAGGGCTTGTACCCGAATGCGGGAGTCGTCTTTAAAAAAAAAACAACGTAAAATAATAAAATATCGTTTTATCATGTAGGTATAAAAAAAAATCGCTTTATCTAGTTTGTAGAGTACCTAAGTATGTAAGTATTTTGTACACAGGTAATAATTGGAATGTTACCATGATTTGATACAATGACCACACACAACATTAGCCTTTTATACGGTAAGTACAGAGGTCATAACTCTGCGGTTTCGTTAACTTCGGCCATCAATAGATTAAACAAGTAAATATCCCTCAATGCGTCTTTAATTTCGTCATCTGTGTATTTCCGTCGCTAAAATAATGTTTCTTACAAGGTAAGTATCTACATGAAATAAGTTGGTAGCTTCGATTAATTCTAGAGAGTTACGAGTAGCGTTGACACCTTTTTCTTCTTCTTCTTTGAGTTTATGGCAATCTAGCCGTTTTAACGGCTAATTTCTGCCAGTGTCAAGTTTTTATGCGCTTATTACATGCACAAAGTCTCGTTCTTAGTCAATTATCACGTATTCAAATCATTTTTTACAAGTTAAACTCGGAGCTGTAAAAATAATGGCCGGTTAGTTTGCCGCCATTTTTACTACTCCAGCGTTGACACCTAATCCCGTAAAAATAGATTTTGACAATAGATATATATATATATTTTTTTTTTATAGGAACTGATCAGACAGTGTGTAAAGACAAGTAGGTAATTGAAGTAGAGCCTATTATTACATTGTCATCTTAAACATGTAGGCAGACGTACGAAATTATAGCAACTTGACAAGTCGAGTCTGCATATCTTTACAAATACAATATAGCAGGCATTTACTTCCATTACCACTATGGGATATAATGACAGCGTCACGTACACTAGGCTTTATTCGTTGGACCCACCAATTCAAGCACTTGACAAGGTCAAACACCATACCACTTCACCTGCACACAGGTAAGCAGCGAACGTCTAGACTACAGTCCTTATAGAACAACATGATATTTGCGTAGTTCTACGTATGATATTGATGATACCTTATTTTATACATATACATATTTTGTATGTACAAGTAATGATTAATGCATAAGTAATTATACCTACCAATTGTCTTACTACCTAGGAAGATTATATACCTATTTCAGTTTAAAAACATAAAAATAGAATCAGGGGCGTAGCTTGCTTTAGGCGAGACCTGTATCTAAATTAGGTACGTATCTATAAATAATGCATATTATGCCCTATGACTGTATATCTATTCTATTTTTATAACATAGGTACTTATCCAGGTATCTAAATTTTGGTAAGTAATTATTTTTCATAAGTAGATTAGATAAATTCGTAATTAAGTCATGTGACCTCATTTATAGACGGAATGTACTCGTAACTGCCGTAGGTAAGTAGGTACTCTATTTAATTTTAATGTTTACTTCAATCATTCCTTTTCAAATATTGTAATTGTGTAATCTATAACAATATTATAAAGCTGAAGAGTTTGTTAGTTTGAACGTGATAATCTCAGGAACTACTGGTCCGAATTGAAAAATTATTTTACTGTTGGATAGCCAATTTATCAAGGAAGGCTATAGGCTATATAACATCACGCTACGACCAATAGGAGCGGAGCAGCAATGAGAAATGTTGCAAAAGAGGAAAATTTACGCAGACGAAATTGCGAGGGACAGCAAGTATAAAATATTTAGTAACGTATGATTTAAGTAAGCATCAAATGTATTAACGAAGATTTTAAATAAGGTACCTAACTACTTTTTTTTACCTATTATTAGGACAGATTTTTTTCGAGCCGCAAATATAATTTCTGGGACAACACGATTTACTGCGGTCTTGTGTATGGTGAAGCAATGTACGTAGGTACTTCAAAACTATACTTCGGAAGCGTATCTATATACCTATACCTAGACTTTTTGGACTGGAGCCTGGATGTAAAGTTTCCCCAACCGAACTAAAAACAACTAAGTAAGTAACAATAATTATTAGGAAATACCTAAAATCTTAGAATAATAACGCCTAGAAACCTAGTACGCGCACACAAAGTGAAGCGAATCAGGAGGCCTACTCTAATTCAATGAAAACGAAGTTTCTATTAAAAATGAGGTGGTGATATAGGTACAGAGGCAGCAACATCAATTCAATCCACTCGTGTTTGAAAATCGTCTATGGGTTCGGACTTCTTGTGCTTATCCAAAAAAATATTAGAATAGTCCTCGTAAAACCAAGAAATTTATGACAGCGAAAATTCATGAATTTCGTTTTACAGAAAGAGAGTAAGCCTACAGACTAGCCACAAATGGCTCCGTCTCATCCATACTAATATTATAAATGTGAAAGTAACTCTGTCTGTCTGTCTGTTACGCTTTCACGCTCAAACAGCTGAACCGATTTAGATGAAATTTGGTATGGAGATAGTTTGAGTCCTGGGGAAGGACATAGGATAGTTTTTATCGCGATAACCGACATCCACGCGGGCGGAGCCGCGGGCGAAAGCTAGTAGATTATATACTTATACTGGGAGCGACTTGTCAGTGCTCGAGATCGTGTCAACGTCAGAACATTTCCCACAATTTTATTTTAAAATAACGGTTTGTGCGATCAAAGGTTGTCACAACCAATCTGGAAAACAATCGTTATTTTGATTGACTCCTTAAACAGTTTTGTGTTGCAAGGTAAGGATTTTTTCCCCCATTTCTGACATACTTTTATATACATATTTGGATTTGAACAATTGATATGTAGGTGCCTAAGTACTATACTATTATGTAAAGATTATTAGTGTTTATCTGGTAAATTTAAAAAAGTTACTTTTCTCCTCTCCAGATCGACAACGATGCGTTTCTTTTAACTTAATAATACTTTTACTTTTAATTTAATTATTTTCACATCAACATTTTTCAAATATCGACTAGGCTGTATACGCTACGAGCCCGTTGCCTAGACTTGTCGTAAATAATGCATGTTGAAATAAACATATTTAATTCTTTGATTTGTTTTTTACTATTTCCTATAATAACTGTATTGAAAAATGTCGTAAAAAATACACGTGTGTATAACTCGTGTCATTAAAAATCGTCGCCTTCGGCTCGGGCTTGCTGATGACAAAAATTTCGCTCTGACAACTGACAACGCTTTGTTCTCAGTGGTCTCTCTTATATCTTAGTGGTATCTCTTTGTGCTTGGGCACCCCACAATGATTTGGTGCTTATGCCAGATTTTTTTTTAAATTATTTGAATTTGTAATACGTCATTTATGCTTCCAGACAGACAAACACTACATAAAGAAGTAGACACTAAGTTACCTACCCTACTTTTGGGGAAAATGTTTATTTACTGGCAATCTTTTTTGAATGGCTGTGTGCGTGTCAACAGCTGTAATCACATGCCATATATTTATTGACTAGGTAGAATACCAAAAAATTAGGTATCTCTCTATTAAGTACCTACCTAAATTATTATTATCATATTTTGTTGCTACAAACAAAGTAGAAACATAATAAAATACATAATCAGGTAAGTTTCCTGCAAAGATATGACACAATAATTTGAAAATTATCGCTTGATACGTAATTTATCTATGTAGATAGCTACAGTACGATCAACGTAACTTGACCGGATTGAAGTTAGGTTCTTATCACTTTCGCGCGTGTCATAGAGATGCGACCCTAAAATTACTTACGAAAACGATTAATTATGTTTAATCGATTAAAAATACTAACAACATTTTAATTCAACAATATAAAAACACTATTTAAATGAGTTCATAAAAGTTTAAATTTAGAACAGTTACAGTAAACACTAAAGAAACTTTGAAATAATTACAAAAAAACATGAGTTAGTAATACTAATAATGACAATGTAATGCGTAATCGCATCTCTAATCCTTTTGGTTTAGTTACCGCCTCCGACCCCCGCTTCCTGTCACCATTTCCTTCCAAAAAATGCATCTGCGCAACCACTTGTCGCCTACTTCAGTCCGGCCTAGTTACGTTGATCCAACTGTAGATACTTGTTTACATGGTTTGGTTGGAATTGGCACAGATAGTTTAATACTATATTAGTACTATTGGTATATAGGTAATTATACTTTTTCAGTGTTTCAATTATTATTGGATTTTTTATTGATTTATTATGATATTATAATTATTGATTTATTAGTTAAGTGCTTAATTAGATGCTTACCTACCTAGTTAATGTGCATATTTTGAAATGTGAGTGATACATACGGTCGAAACAAAGGTATTTAGCCTTCAAATAAAATCTTTACGCGATTAGGGCCCTTAAGTTATAAAATCCTATAATGATTTATACCTAGTTGTAATTAGATAGACAAATTAGAATTTTGTCTGGAATTCGTAAATTTATATGAAACAGTATTGATAAATCAGAGCCCTACTTTACATATAATAGGGGAGGTACCCTCGAATTGTATTTTTTGCAAAATGAAAAAAAAACATTTTTTTTCCTTCACTTTGTCGGCATAAATAATACCATAGTAACCTTACAAAATTACAGCCATATCACTAACAGTCTCTGAGCTAAGCTGCGGACGGACGGACATGGCGAAACTTAAGTATTCCGTATGGCCATTTTGGCTACAGAACCCTGAAAGTCACTGAATTCAAATTTGATGACTCACTCTTATGTTTTAGTCTATATCTCGGGTGTTAGGTATTCCGTATTGTCGTTTTGGCTACGGAACCCTTAGTCACCGAATGCAAATTTTGAGGACTCACTCTTATGTTTTAGACTATAACTCGGGTGTTAGGTATATGACAACGTTTACACTTAAACCTTCCCACAAAAATATGCAATCCAATAGTGCAAACCGCATCAAAATCGGTTCAGTAGTTCCTGAGAAAATCGCGAACATACATATTTAAGGGTCAAACAAAGAACTACCTTTTTTGAAGGCGAAAAAATAACACATCAGAAAGTAAGGTATGCCAGGTACACCCTACCTATAGATAGATACCTACCAATTTATATTGCCGTCGAATAGCTGTCAAAACAAATCAATTGAAATGGCATTAATGGGGACAAAATATGGAGATAAGAATGAAAAAAAATAATAATCACATATTTTGCGATTACTTTTTAATTACCTACTGATATTGTTTGAGTTTTTCCGTTCATAATAATGAAGACTGCGTAAGAGCTTAAAATAATTCAGTTTACCGATATAAACAGGACAAAAAATTGCATGCGTTGTATTATGCATTAGCAAAACGCGATACAGTGGAATTCTTGTGTAAACAAAGGATACATCTCATTGTTATTTTACTGCTAAACTTACCTTCATTAAAGCGAACAGCTGATCATCATCAATTCCGGTAACTTTATCGGAAGCTGGAGCCATTTTCACAAACAACTATGATGTATAGTTCGATAAAACGCGAACTCTAGACTGATAAGAACGCGTCCGGTGTTTTCGACCGCGCGCCGGCAAGTACTACTGCGTACTAACTAAACGAAATGAAATCGAAAGGTTTTCGTTGAGTGTCGACGACACGAAACGTTGTGACGGCAACGCGCGCGCTTGCAAAAAGTATCTACCCAGTATAATAAACATCGTTGTTTATTTTTAACTTTTCCCATTCTGTTCTCGGCATCATTGCACCAGAACGTTACCCAAAATTGATTGTGGTTTAATTCCAAAGGTGCTTTATGAGTCCCTGCCCTAAACTTGCTGAAGGATCCGGTAATGAGGCTCACAAGCTCTCCAAAAGTTTGATTCGAGTCCGAAGGTAATTTTTATACATGAAGATTAGGTACTCATAGGGATGAGTGATCTTCATGTATCATTAATCATTATACATGAAGATCACTCATCCCTATGAGTAAAACTGGCCATTTTAATGGCAATTTGTGGCGACACTATTAAATAAATGACAATAATGTCAATGTGTCTACAATTCTGTGACGCATAATCCAGTCTCATAAACAGGCTACACAACCCGGCAACAATAAAATAGAGGGCGACTGAAAAAACAACAAAATTGGCCGGGCATCATTGCGGAAAATAGATCGCTCAGCGATCGTCCGGCAACCATCAAATCAATATTGGAGAGTACTGCCATGTTGCCGGCCACAGCATTGCCGCCACAAATTTCCGTAAAAAATGGCCCCTTAAAAATTACCTTCGGCCATGTCAAGAAATAATTAAGCCTTAGATTTTTCAGCAATCCAAGCCCCTTCCTAAAACAGGACCCTGAATCAGCCACTGCTTGAGGCCAACCCTAATCAATTGTGGCTAAAAAATATTTAACAATTATAAAATCCTTAAATAATATTTAGGCCTTTAAAGTTTCGCCATGCCCGTCCTTCCGCAGCTTAGCTCAGAGACTGTTAGTGCTAGAAGGCTGTTTTTTCGCATGGATACACATGATACTTGCGCCGATAAAGTGAAAGAATATAATCTTGATTTTCTTAAACGGCTATTACACTACCCTGAATCAGGGCCCTAAATCGAGGTGGCCTTTAAAATTTGTTAGAGAATTAGGGCCCTAACTCTTATTGCACCGCTCTTTTTAAGGGTTCAGGGTCCCTGATTCAGTGTAGTGTAATAAGCGCATTAGGGTACCTCCCCTATAAGTGTGTGGTGGGGACGTACCTACTTTTTTTTTCTCACCTACACCATCGTGTGGGGTATCATTAGATAGATATTTTAAAAACGTTTTGGGGTTGTAAAGACTATTCGATTTAGGGTTCCGTTTGAGAAATATTAATCTTTAAAGTGCAAATTTTTGTTAGAGTCCATTGTTCCTCCCCCTGTCAGCTAAATGTTTGATGTTAAGTATGTGAAAAAAATTTAATTCAAAGTTCACGGGAGTAGTAAATAGTGAAATTAAAAAGAAAACTGTCACAGCTAAGTAGGCTTCACAAGATTACGAGTAACAGCTGATCAAATAAGAAATTACAAAATTTTCGTAAAAATTCCATTGAAATTATAAATACAATAATTGCATTTTTGAAAGATAGAAAAATTTGAAACTTCAATATTCGGCCTGCGTCATCATAATTTGTTAAAATGTTCTTTGTAACGAAGCAATAACAAAAGCCGTGATAGTTCTTTAACTACCGACTAAATGTCGCTACGGGGGCCTAACCCGTAAGCATTAAGAGATAGAAGAATTTGATATCTAGTAACATAGTCCAGATAGGTGGTTCGCTTCTGGCCCCGGTTTGGCTACGGAAGTCTCGGGTTCGATTCCTGAGTCTGGATTAAAAAAAAAATTATATCTTTCAAAAATGCAATTATTGTATTTGTAAAGTCTTTGGCAAGAAATGCCTATAAAAATTACTGAAATTATAAAGTATAACGTTGTTAGTAGTATGAAACAAAAACAACAGAAAACCCAGTTCTTAAGCTGCATTATTCCGATGGGGGACTAAGGAACCCTACATTACTACATTGCCCGTTTTTTAATTTATAAGTACAAAGATTTGCATCTTCAAAGTACCTATTTAGTTTCATCGAATATCTTTTAATGCGTACATATTTTTTATCTTTTGGTTGTTTATTGTTTTAGGGTTCCGTAGCAAAATGGCAAAAACGGAACCCTTATAGTTTTGTCATGTCTGTCTGTCTGTCCGTCAGTATATCACAGGCAATTTACTCAAAGACTACTCGATGAATCCTGATGAAATTTGGTGATTAGGTGTCTTGTAGTAGCCGCTACTTAGTTTGATAGCTAAATAATAATAATAAATATTTTGGGGGGGGCACTCCATACATGTAACAGAAGTTAAAAAAGTTTTTATCAGTAAACGTCAACGTGTGGCACATCCCTTAACTTTTGAACCGTGTAACCAAAAAATATGAAAAAAAAAAACACAAAGATACACACTTAATAAATACTTTAAACTAAAATTATTTTGGATAAGATCGGATATACCGTCATTGAGTTATTGCCGAAAAACTGCATTTCTCAACAAACGTAAGTGCCATGAACATACGCTCTTCTGCTGATCCAATTGTTCAAGGCTGCGGAACCCTGCATTGAGCATGGTCCGACATGCTCTTGCCCGGTTTTTTTAATGGTTGGAGCTTCCGATTACTTTTAATTAAAACGGTGCGGAGGTCATTGTATCCGTGCTTCAACATCTATTCAGAATAAATTAATGTTTGTTTTGTTAGGCCGATTGATATGCACCGTGTCGCCCTAGTTTGGAGCTAAATTTATTTTAAACTAAGTTGCCAATTCAGCTTGTGAAGGTCACAGTCACGGTATTACATACCTACCACATTACCATTTAGTGCGAAGTTTTATAAGCTAGAGCTACTAGTATAGTATTATATTATCTGTGGCTAGAGGTAGGAAGTCCTTTTACCAACTGCCTGCCTATAAGATCTGCGAACACAACCTCAGTTAAACATTACACCCATGGGCGTACCCAAAAGAGGGGGCAGGGGGGCAGGTATTTTCAGCTTCAGTGCCCCCTAAAATTATTTATTTTTATTATTTTACTATCAAACTAAGTAGCGGCTTAAACAAGACACCTATTGCTTCATATTTCATCAATATATAGTGCGTCGTTTTTGAGTAAAATGCCTGTGACATACGGACGGACAGACAGACAGACGGACGGACATGACAAAACTAAGGTTCCGTATTTGCTATTTTGACTGCGGTACCCTAAAAATGTATATAGCACAAAACACTTTTTAGGGTTCCGTAGTCAAAATGGCAAAACGGAACCCGCCGAACCGACAGTGCTAGGAGGCTGTTATTTTACATGGACACACATATTACGTCGACAAGAGAAAGAATAAACTCTTGAAAAAAAAACAATTGTTTACCCTTACCTCCCTTAAATGTAAAGTGAGGGTGTGATTTTTTTTTCTCACCTACCATCGTGTGGAGTATCATTAAATAGGTCTTTTAAAAAGGTTTACGGGTTGGGAAGACGATTTTTAAATTTAGAGACTCGTTTGTAAAATATTAAGCTTTAAAGTGCAAATATTTGTTAGAGTCAAGTATTCCCCCCTCCTGCCAGCTAAATGGTTGATGTTGGGTATGTGAAAAAAATCACGGTAGTAGTATACCTAGTCTGGCCATAAATACTGTTACAATTAAAAATAAGAAAGATATTACATTTGAATTTGGAATCTGTCATTTTTATACGATTGTTCATTGTATTTTCTAATTTTGGCGCCAATACATTGTACAATATTTTGCTATATTAAAATGGAGTGGGGTGATAAAGAAAACCGAATCGCTGTGATTGCATTACACAAAGTTGGTATGGAGCCGAATGTAATTTTTAAAACTCTCCATACGCTTGGTATTAGTCAAATGTTTGTGTACCGGGCTATTAATAGGTACAATGAGACCTTCTCTGTTTGTGACAGAAAAAGATCTGGCCGTCCACGTAGTGTTCGTACGAAAATGGTGGTCAAAGCAGTAAGGGAAAGAATTCGAAGAAATCCTGTCCGAAAGCAAAAGATTTTATCTCGGGAGATGAAGATAGCACCCAGAACCATGTCACGCATTTTAAAAGATGACTTAGGACTTGCAGCCTATAAGAGACGCACTGGTCATTTTTTAACTGATAATTTAAAAAAGAATTGGGTGGTAAAATCGAAGCAACTACTGAAGCGGTACGCAAAGGGAGGTCACAGAAAAATTTTGTTTACGGATGAGAAAATCTTTACAGTTGAGCAACATTTTAACAAACAAAATGACCGTATTTATGCTCAAAGCTCTAAGGAAGCTTCCCAATTAGTCGACAGAGTGCAACGTGGGCATTATCCGACTTCAGTGATGGTTTGGTGGGGTGTTAGCTATGAAGGAGTGACTGAGCCATATTTTTGTGAAAAAGGTATCAAAACATCGGCACAAGTGTATCAAGATACCATTCTTGAGAAGGTAGTTAAACCCCTTAACAACACCATGTTCAATAACCAAGTATGGTCCTTCCAACAAGACTCAGCGCCGGGTCATAAAGCTCGGTCCACGCAGTCTTGGTTGGAAGTGAACGTTTCGGACTTCATCAGAGCTGAAGACTGGCCGTCGTCGTCTAGTCCCGATCTTAATCCGCTGGATTATGATTTATGGTCAGTTTTAGAGAGTATGGCTTGCTCTAAACGCCATGATAATTTGGAGTCCCTAAAACAATCCATACGATTGGCAGTGAAGAATTTTCCCATGGAAAGAGTGCGTGCTTCTATTGATAACTGGCCTCAACGTTTAAAGGACTGTGTTGCAGCCAATGGAGACCACTTCGAATAAGCTTTTTATATTTTGAATTGTTTTTTATTTATGTATTAAACTAACACACTGTAAAAGTAATAAATATTATTTGCAATAAAAAAAAATGTTTTTTCTTCGTAACAATATTTATGGCTAGACTAGGTATAGGGAAATTAAAAGGAAGACTATCACAGTTAAGTAGTCTTTACGAGTAACAGCTGATCAAATGAGAAGTAACAAAATTTCGCACAAATTCCATTGAAAATTAATAAATAGGTACAGGTAAATTAGCTTGAAGAAATTTTTGCGTTTGTAGTAGTGTATGGTCAGCAAATAAAAAAAACAACATTTTATTTTTAGTTTTTATTGTTTTAAAGGTAATATACGTTTGTGGCTGGAGCACACCAAATGCGTGCACGTCTACGCATACGCACTACGTACTAATACGGTCGTGAAAATGTGTATCCACCGCATTGTAATCTATGGAACTGTATGAGGCAGACAAGCCAGTTCCAAACATTACAAGCATTGAATGCCGGTTTTCACTTCAGTGAAGACGTGTATGAATTAGGTGTTCTCCGGCCATAAATGTTTTATTCTAATAATTCATCAACCCCAGGCATATCACAATCATCCCCATCCTCGCTTTCATCAGATGAATTATTTAAATTAATTATGATTCGTTCTGATATTGTGTCTAAAGCTGCGTCTCTACCCTGATATTTGCTTTCCTCCTCAATAGCATGCAAACAAACTTTTCTCCATTCCTCTACAGTTATGGCGTTCATTTTTTCTTCAGCTAATGACATTATAACCTTCATATTCATTGCGACATTCTTTTTTGCGACATATGTTTTCACTATCCCCCATATATTTTCTATAGGATTAAACTCCGGATGGTATGGTGGTAAACGCAGCACAGTATGACCGTGCTGTCGTAATATTTCGTCTATCTTGTACTCTATAAATCTCGCCTTGTTTTGCAGAATCAGTTCATATAATTGAGGCTTAAGCAACGTGGATGAATGCTCAATGTTTCGAAATGTCAGCCAGTCTATCATTTGCTGTTTTCTAGAATTACTATTCGGTGCAGGATTTTGTATTGAGTTATGATATGGTGCGTTGTCAACAACAACAACACTATTTGGTTGTAAGTTGGGTATTAATTGAGTTTGAATCCACCTTGAATAGTTGTCATAGTTCATATTGTTGTGGTAATCTCCACTTTTTTGGTCGGCTTTAAACATAAGCAATGCATTTGGTATAAAGCCATCGATACCACCGGCATGAACAATGATTAAGCGGTTGCCTTTCGATATATGTTGCTTCAAACCTGAAGTGCTTCCATCTGACCAAGATTTCGAGAGGGTATGTGATGTATGTATATATGTTTCGTCGGTGTAAACAATTGGTCGGCGTTGTTCACGATATTCAGCAATTTTCATCAAATAATTAATTCGCAAGTATCTAATTTCGTGTTTTTCCATAAGAAGTTTCCGGTTATCTTCTGTTTGCTTCCAATTAAAACCTAATGACATGACGTGTTTTCGTAACGTGCTGACACAACCTTTATAATCGATATCTTCTTTCAATTTTGAGTGCAAAGTTTTTAAAGTGGGAACTTCTTTATTTGTGATGTGGAAGTCATGAATTGTTCTTCTGATAACTTGCTGATCAAAGTTATCGATTACTATTGTAGGTTTACGATTCGGTTTCTTTTTAGGAGATTTAAATGTTACTTCCTGATCTGAAGGACGACATTTGCTTTCTGATACTACCTTTCTGACGGATGCTATTGAAATTCCTGTTGATTTAGCAACTAATTGAGTGGGGGTCATAATACTGCTCGGGTTGTTATTACACTCATTTTCGAAATATTTGTACAAACAGTACAAAACTTCCTTAGTTTGAGAAGTCAAAGGCTTGCCTCGACCATGTTTTAACACTGGAGCCATTTTGAATTATCAATATAAAGTTACAACACTTACACACTTGAAATTAAACACTTCAACAAATATTTTAACAATAATAACAAACAATAACAACAATCAACAAATACAAAATTTCACAATGAAACTACTACGTATCTAATAATTATAATTTTTTAATGAAATGCGTGCTTTATGTTCTAACGGTATCAAGCGACTGACGTCAGACTGCACGTGGCACCTGCGGACAGAGTAAACTGGTTTATTCTGGTTTTGTGCGTGTTTCCACTTTCCACTATCAAGTGACGATTTATTTATTTGTTTTGTTTCGTAATTATTATGGTCAAAACTTTTTACCTATAGCTAAACTACTATCATCTAAAGAACGACACGATATTTTATTGTTTCACGGTAGTCGCCTTGTCGTTTGCTCAAGGACGTGAAATTGAATGACATATTTTTTTTAATAAAGTCAAAACCTTTTTCTTTAAAATAAAAACTTGTTTTTATTGAAAACAAAAATCAGAGTGTTGCTAGGGATAAGTATTAAATTAAATAGTAATGTTAGGATATTGAAACATTTTTGTAAGGGCCAGAACGATATAGTGGAAACGCGCTCTAATATCTAAGTAACATACACACCACTACATATGCAAAAATTTCTCGAGACTAATTTCACTGTATAACGTTGTAACTGCTGTAAGTATGAAACAAAAACAACAGAAAACCCACTTCTTAAGCCGTATTATTCGTATGGGGGGGGGGGATTACGGAACTCTACATTGCGCGTGGCCCGACATGTACTTGCCCGGTTTTATTAACATTATTTTCTATTCGATATATTTCGGGACTCAAAATTCAATTAATTAAACGAACCTATTATTTACCTGACGTTTCGATCGAATTGCACCGATCGTGGTTACGGGTCGTCTGAAATGTATCTATTAAGTACTTATAAAAATCGCGAAAGTTTAAAAACAATAATTATTCTATTCACTGCAAAAAACACATTTGAAAAGTTTATATATAGATTTATTTTCTGGCCTTGGATTCCAAGATTTAACGATTTTGATGCCTTACGGCACTTCACTAGATGTTGTGGCGGAAATCATCAGACCTATTCGAGCTAATGATGATGATTAAAAATGTATTAAATGGTTTCTGCAACGAAACTCACAGAGGCGTACGTCCCCGCATGTAAGTACGTTTTATTATCCGACTAGCTGACCCACGCAACTTCGTTTGCAGCATTTTCCCCCATTCTCCGCTCCTATTGGTCGTGGCGTGATGCTATATTATAAACCTATGACACTCACAAATAACGCGGATCTCTTTATAATATTACTATAGTTAGAGATAATATATTGTATCATATGGAGGCTCAAATCGACTTTGGCGGACATGTTTCGGTGCCAGAGTTGGCACTCACGGTACTTGGTTGAGGTACGGCTTAGGGCCGGTACTTCTAAGGTCGCGTGTTTAAGTCCTGCCTGAGACAAATTTTTCTTCTATA
Organism: Herminia tarsipennalis; assembly: GCA_945859575.2. NCBI lineage: Eukaryota > Metazoa > Arthropoda > Insecta > Lepidoptera > Erebidae > Herminia > Herminia tarsipennalis. The sequence continues at coordinate 19,682,038 of OX243840.2, forward strand.
CAAATGTATGGAGGAAAAAATCGTCTTTATTTAATTAATTAACATTCATGTAGGCCTTATACATAATTACATACATATTAAATAATATGTACATAAAAGCCATATAAGTAAATGTAGATCTAATTTTGAGTACCAGACAATGTGGTGCACTAGCAAGGTAGAGCCAGAGACAGACTACTGCAGACGTCGCAGGCAGGTGGGGGGCTTTGCTCTCCGACATATCACACTTCCTGCTCTGTCAGGCGTGTTGACTCACTATTAGTATTTCTTACACATATTGAAATAACCCAGCTAGGTGGATATTGAAATAATCCAACTAGATGAAGATTGGATAGTCGACTAACCTAACTAGTCGGCGGTTGGTTCATCTAGTACTAGGTACAATAGATAAATATAAAAAATAAACATATGAAAACAAGTTTATTCCCTTTAAATTATCACAATACATAATATACATAGATTTATATAAAATTATCAACATTATTCCTGCATTTTTATTAAGTGAATCACCAAGTGACTAATGGTTAAGCTGAATGGACTATGTTTTTTCATATTCACGAAAATCATTTTTTATAATTACTTCTTTTTTTTAATTTCTTAAAGCAGCTGAAGTATACAGCTCAGCAGACTATAGGAATGATCAGACATAATATCCTGCGCACCTTTACCAACCCTGTAAAGCTTTTCTTTTTAATTCATAACAGTGAAAACTACACCACCTCTGTCTGGTTCATCATCATGTACCTCTTTATCACTACCTTCAGGGTCTGAATCATCCTCATCATCGCTATCTAAGTTTCTATATTTTTTAAAATTTGTCATATCAACAGGCAATTCAGCCATTTTAATTCCAGTCCTAGCTAGTAGTTTTTCGGCTGCATGCTTTGATTCTATCTCCTTTAAATGTGTATTATATTCTCTTTGGAGTTTCAAAGACTCTTCTATAGACAATATCTTAGCAGGACCATGGATAATAGGTGGTGGTGTTGCCGCTGTCACCTCCCAATGTTTATTTTTTTTTCTATGTATCTCTTTTTCTGGGTTGTGTACATCTGATTTGGTTGTTTTGTATGGCTTAAATTGTCCTGTTTGTTTTGGTTTTGGATTTACTTCAGTTTTATCTACAATGTACTTCACATGTGGTAGTTCATCTATTTTCTGCAAGTCTTCAGGAGTCACAAGTGGTTTTTGAGATTCTAATACTTTTATTACTTTCTCCAAGGCTGTGCTCTGACTGAGAATGTGTAATACATCTTCTGGCTCACTGTCATCATCTGAATCAAGGATTGCATCTCTCTTTTCAATTTTACCAGTCCATTCTACTTGTTGCACTGAATTTTTGTCGACCCCTCTCAAAGTTAACTCACCAAACATTCGACATGTTTCATCCTGTTCCTGCTTCGCATTTATTTCATTAACAATTTTGTTATAAAAACCCTGGATTTTTGCTCCTTTATCGGCCAATTTAAAAATAAATGATTTGTTATTTAGAAGTTTTAGTTGTCTATCACGTAATTCATAAAGATCTGGAATGCTTTTAGATGATAAATCAGTAACTTTTCCATCAATTTCGGTTTTTGGCGGGGGCAGCAGTTCACCGGGAATTTTAGTATTAATTTTCTTCATGGCTTAGAATCACAGGCATGGATTTGCATACTGTTAGCTTAGATATATATATTAGAAACAATATCTATCGTAGAAGTGAAATTATCTGTTGATTGCACAACAAATGAAATTGAATTGAAGGTTATGTTATTATTTTTCCGTTATTTACCCACCGTATCATTGTCAATGTCAAACCCGTCAAACAAAAATAATGACAGTTTTAGTCAGTGTTGTCAACTGATAAATCCAATTTTTAAATTAGTGGCTTATTAAAAACATCACTTGTTATGAGGCGACCCCTTTTGTTTTTGGTAGATTCGTAGTATTTTATCTGGCACGGGAAAATTGTCTTTTTTCATTCAATCATTTTTTCCTAAAATCATTCAATTTTGTTCAATCAATCCATTCCATTCGTTTCGTTGTCAAATAAATTGTAGGTGGAATTGGTTGATGGTGTCTATTTTTCTAAGTATTTTCGACAATTTCCATAATCATAATAATATTGTGAACTTGTGGTTAGTAGAACAGCTAATGGCGTGCTTAAGACGTTAAACTTTGTGTAAATTTAGCGTAAAACGAGACAACTATAGTTTTGAATATCGATCTCAAGCTCGTCATGGAGGACGCTACGGTATGTTATGATTTTTTAAGATCCTTATATAGACATTGTGGTACTTTTACGTTGGATGATTTACGCTCACTTAACAATTAAGGGCACCGTTTTCATCTCAATCTATATTTCATTCCGTGACCTACATATATTGGCATATAAAGATTGTGAAGAAAAATCACATTTCTTAGGTACATAAAAGTAAATACATTACTTTATTTAACATAGCACGCTTTAATTCTCAGGTACCTTTGCATCTGGAACCTATACACCAGAACGAGGTGTGCGACAAGAGGATATGGATCGGGAATCTCGACACTAGAGTTAATGAGTATGATTATTTTATCTTTTATTTAATTCTAGCCATTGCTATTGTACCAGAACTTCTGATATGACATGACTATAAAAACCTCCATTGATATTGTTCGAAATAGGGTTTGAATCCTACCCATTATACTACATAGTGAAGCCACTCCTACAAAAAGCAATTTATCTTAGCTGTAGGGGTTTACAATTGTTAAAAATGTGTGACCCACATTGCTACAGTACGATCAACGTATCTTGACCGGATTGAAGTTAGGTTTTTATCACTTTCGCGCATGTCATAGAGATGCGACCCTAAAATTACTTACGAAAACAATTAATCAATTAAAAATACTAACAACATTTTAATTCAACAATATAAAAACACTATTTAAATGAGTTCATAAAAGTTTAAATTTAAAACAGTTACAGTAAATAATAAAGAATCTTTGAAAAACAATTTCTTTACCAAAATAATCACAAAAAAACTTGAATTAGTAATACTAATTATGACAATGTAATGCATAATCACATCTCTAATCCTCTTGGTTTAGTTACCGCCCCCGCCCCCCGCTTCCTGTCACCATCTACTTTCAAAAAATGCATCTGCGCAACCACTTGTCGCCTACTTTAGTCCGGCCAAGTTACGTTGATCATACTGTAGTTCATTTAGAAGACAAAGAAAGTCGGTTAGGTTACTATTAAATTCTTGAAATTTTAAAATGTAGTAAGCACTAGAATAACGTACATACAAGTTCAAACAGTTATAACAGTCTAGGGTCACTGGAATCCAAAATAAACTTTATGACCACTTTTTTTTGTTGAACATGTTTTTAACAAATTACCTTTTCTCATTACCGGTATCAACTACTGAAAATGGTCCGTGTGTATGGAAACATCGAGAAGTTTGACATGCTGTTTCACCGGAGCGGGCCATGTGCAGGTCAGCCGCGTGGCTTCGCTTTCGTTACGTATAAGCTGAGGCAAGATGCTGTTAAAGCTATGAACTCATTGAATGGACAGCTATTGGGCACTAAGAGGATCTGTGTCAAATTTGCAAAGAATGCCGTAAGTTTTGTATGTATTGTTTTTGTTAGTACCAACTAGCTTATAAGGTTAAATACCATGTGAATTTGTGACTTAGCATAAACCATCTGAGTGCTTTCTGTTCTTCCACAATTAGGTATTCAATCATTTTAAATTGAGGTTTGTTAAAAGACACAAATATGTGATGAACCAATAGTTTGGAGCCAAAGTAATTTATTCACTTGGGTGTAAAATGCAGCTTTTATTAACATTGACATTTATTTTTAATGTTAAATTCACAAAAGGTAAGGCATCTTAGAAAAGATCTTGGCAATAAAAACTCATAACTTTCATGAAACTCATGACTCATTTGTTTCTTACAGGACGACCAAGAGAAACCTAAGCCAGAATTGGGCATTGCAGCTTTAGCAGGTGCCAAGCCAGAACTGAAATTGAGCAAAAAAACTGCCATACAATCAATTGAAGCCAAACTAAAAATGATGGAAAACATGAAAGCTGGCGATGACTTTGTTGTTAACAAATTAGCAGCAAATGAAACACCAGTTATTGCACAGTATCAAACAAGAACACATCAACCTCAAAACAAATCAGTCACCTCATTTAGAAGAAGACATCCCTATCATAAAAAAAGATAGATGTCTATGGTCAATATTGCCTTTGAATGCAGCTAAAGATTTGCTATTGTGAAGGTTTTATTTTTTGCATATTTATGAATCTCAGCCCTGGTAATGATAGTTAGTTAGTTATTCTGGGTGAACAAGACAACCGCACTTAGCCTCCTGATTGGGCTATTGTGTGTGCTGTATTTATCCTATATGTCACTCCAGCCATCAATGCACTCCCAAAATGCCTGCAGCTTGCCCAAGTTGCTACAGGCTTCCTGAAGGGATGTTTATTGGGATGAGTCTTGCCCGTTGTTCTGTTACATTGCCACACTCTGTGAGCATGTGTATTGGTGTTGCTTCTGCCTCCATACATCCTCTGCATAGGGGGCTATGCCCTGGTAATGATATTGCATTATGAGGCTATATTATTGTGGACACTTTGAATAGAATCAGATTTGTCCCTTGCATCATCCATGCTGTCAAAAGTCTGACATACAACATTGCAGCATTGTACCTAATACAGTGAATATAAATTAATATGTATCTCAAATATGATTTTGGGGTCTAAATTCTCATTGTTATTACATAATTGATGTCATTTTAAGCTACTTGTGTTGTATGAAATATTTTTCAATGTGCCATTTAATTATATGTAATTAAAATACTAATTTTGTAACTAAAATCTGCAATGTATTGGATGGTCACAGTAGGGAGTATATGTAATTATTTTGCAAATAAGTTGGACATTATTTGTCAAGTGATTTATTTATAAGTATTTTAATATTTAAATAATAGATTTTAAGTTATTAAGTGAATTGTTCATACAATAGATGTGGAGTTAGATATGTCGATGATACAGATAGGGTGTTTTTTTTATTATACTTTTTCAATGTTTACTAAAATGTGGGTTGGTTGATCACAGATAAAAAGAAAAAATGAGTCATTTACATAGACGGAAAGAGAAAGAAAAAGAGAGAGATAGAAAGAGTTTTTTTAACATTTTACATGGCATATTGACCCCTATTTTCTATGCAGTAGAGCTGGAAAATTCGAACGTATTCTTGAACATTCTACGAATTTGTATTCAATGTTGTAACAAATAAAGGTCAATATGGTAAGTGACTTTTAACAAATTCGATTTTCTAAAACTACGTCTATGTGAATTAAGCTTTATTTGTCCTCCATTTAATAATATAAAAGCTAGTGATGTATTTGCCTTAGCAAGATATTTGAAACAAGATCTATCGACAATCTATCTGTAATACAAAATAGTTGTAAGTAAGCCTTATACCATCACTGTGTTCAATTTGTCAGTTTGTTGAATTTAGCGTAAATGATATTACTGTATTCATCGAATTGTAAGCAATGATAAATTATGCAAGTTAATACTCAGTTCAAATTTTTCAAAGTATTTACAGTTAAATAATGTGGTTTGTGTGCGAATTATTGTCAATAAATTTAGCTTTTAACAACATTTAATTTAGTATTTTTATTTCTCTCTAAAATCAGTCGATTAAATAATGTGGTTCCGCAGCACTGTTTAAAAAATACCATTGTTTGTTCCTTTTTTCATACTTTTTCTTACTCGGAACGACATAAATCGTAGTTACATAGCATTATATCAGGGGGGTGTCACTCCGCAGTTTAGGTATATTCGGGCCGCGCGCCGCTCGAAGGGGCGTATAGCAGTGGGCTGTCGCTCGGCTCGCGCGACAGTCGCGTGTTATAATATTTAGTTTGCTTTTCGACACCCGCAATGTCTTCTAAGCCTAAACGTCAATATAATTCGTATGATATTGCTATGTTTACGGATCTATAATAAACACATTTTATTTCTTTACTTATTTTATTTTATTTTGTTACAAATACCTAGTTAATCGCCCATCTGTGCAATAAACTAACTTAACATTTAAGCTGCCAGCTCTTAAACTACGATTATGGCGCGTCATCAGCGGCGGCAGCATCTTTAATTCCTTCTTCCTTTAAGTAATAGTTATAATGTTTACAAAGGACATACAATCGAACACACGACAATTGGAATTTGTAATGCTTATGTATTTGTATCTACTTATTTATCTTAAAACTAATAAATCAACTAGGTACAAAAACTTCTCAAGTGACAACCCCGTGCGGACTTCGCACCTCGGTCATAAAACTGGGGCGCGTAAAGAAAATTCACGGTTTGCGCGCGGTTATAAGATTCAATTTTGCTTGCAGGCGAGTAGCTCTGGCGAGTCTTGGTATATTTTTATACCTAAACCTGGCTTTAATTAGGGAGTGAACCTTCTGTATTGTAGTACTATTACTTACTAGCATTTGCCCGCGGCTCCGCATGTCCTTCCCCGGAACTCAAACTATCTCCGTACCAAATTTCATCTAAATCGTTTAGCTGTTTGAGCGTGAAAGCGTAACAGACAGACAGTTACTTTCACATTTATAATATTAGTACTAGTATAGTATTATATTATCTGTGATATTAGTATGGATTCTGTGTTTATATCTAGGCTCGTTGTCTTGTATTAACAATTAGGTAAACGGAATGATTCTTAAGCGTTTAACAGCTAAAGGCCGTTAATCTGTTTCAAGATTATCCACTATTAGATAACTTTTAATAATACTATTTTTAGGTATTTTGGGGTCGTCACATCGAATTTCAATCCTTGATATTGCTAGAGTAACTTTCAGAACAAAATGAAAAACGGAATTCAATCAATAAATACACTTTATTAAGCTATACTGCACTTATAAGTTTATATACATCAGTCGCTCAAATATGTAAAAAATATACATAAGTAATGCATTGTACTAAATACATATAAAATCTATATGAAACTACCCTCAAAACTAAACAATAAAAATCACAACATATTGATCTTAAGAGATTATTAAATCACTATATTTATTTTATAAGGCTTAATGATTAGGATAGGAATTCTATTTTTAATACATAGGGCCACACTATGTCACGAAACAAGGCTGAAACTGGTGACAAATGTGATGATTAGCACGAAAATCCACATGGCTGTAGTTGGCACATTGCTTAACAGTTCCTTGCATGTGCTGACTAATTGTCATACGTATAAATCGGCATGCATTCTACATTTGATTTACTGGTGTGTATATTCGTCCTAAAATGTGAAGCGCATCAACGTGCTGAGCTAATCTCAAATAATGGTTCTGCTCAACACTTGTGCCGGTAAATAATACACGGTATATAATTGTACACATGTCGCCAGCTAAGTTTGCGTGTCTGATGGTGGCGCGTAAGCTGCAACTAAAATTTAGGTATCAGAGATACAACTTCACAAACGCAAACTTTGGTGGCGCTAATTGTACTTGTGCGATGAATATGCAGTTATTAAAAAGTTATAATAATATTAATTATTATTATTATTTATATAAAAAATATCGTATTTTACAATAACACTTGTCATGAATAGACGGAAATATAATGCTTATATTTTATTGAAAACTTAAAGTAAAAGTGCTACATTTGAACTGGTGTATAACATTAACATTTTAATTCATAACGGTGAGTTAAAATAAAACATAAATCAGTTTATAAGATATTGTCAGTAGAAAAAAAACTAACGCACTATGAAATTCAAGAGCACATTCAGCATATTTAACTTGATTTTCAGACGCGATACTACGATATGCACTGTTTAACTTTAGAACGTTTTAACATCGATTATATAACAACTTGGTTATTTAACCGACTGAGTCAGAGGTAGAGTAATGTTTATTATAGATATTCATATCGATTCTCTCTTAACAGATACAAAATCCAAAAAAAAATTACTCTTGATATTAACATTGTTTCTTCTCACTGACAATATTTATTTCAGTTCCGCGCTTATACTAAAGTGGATCGATAATAATGCTGGTTGCAATCACATTGAACGCCTGTATAGCCCACAATGGACGGTCAGCATAATCTCACAACCAGACTAATAACGAACAGGTGATATACTAAATCAATTATTATTAAATAAATATATTTTCACTAGCTCTAAACCCAGGTGATATACAATTAGATAACGACGAAGCTAGCCTTTGGTTGGGACTCGCGCTGACTAGGTAATCATCATCGTCTGCCTCCAATTTTCTCTTCATCGATGAGTATTGGGTTTCGTCATCACCATCTTTCAACCAATCCTTGTATTCTATGCAGAGCGGCCAGATTATTTTGCCAGATCTGTAGAAAAAGATAAAATTTGATTAATCACACTAATATTATAAAGGCCAAAGTTTGTGAGTATGTAGGTGTGTATGTTTGTTACTTCTTCACGTCTAAACGGCTGGAGCGATTTCAATAAAATTTGGTATGGAGTTAGCTGACACCCTAGATTAACACATAGGCTAATGAAATGCGGGTAACACCGCGGGGCACAGCTAGTCTCTAAATATATGAAAGCGAAAGGTCACTAACAAAACACAAAATCCCGAGGAGTAAGAAGACTAAAGAAGTTGTCGTCCTCACATTCTAAGAATTATTTTGACGTTTTTTGGTTGACAATTAGTAAATAAATCATCTATTTTTAAAATAGATTTCTTTTTTTTTTAAAGACAAATAGTAATGCGGAATTGGGTCCAACATTACTAGCAATCTTGTTAACCCCTCCGGCTAAGCTAAATTGCTTGAGTTAAGAGTGGGTTCACGGTAGTATAAAGGGCAGGATATGTACCCACGATTGCGAGTCTCACGATGCCTTAACCATTAGGCTACCGCCGCTTCTTAGGGTCAAAGATTAATTTGGAATTATTTTTAAACCCTAAGAAATTAATTACGATTGAAATTACTTTTGACCACTACACGGCCACGGCCACGGTCGGTGCTACCTGCTCAAAACGTCAAGCAATTTAAAGGTACCTAATTAATATCCTTCCTTCGTGTTTTTATATATTTGTAATCGTTCATAAGTTTCAGAAGGTTGACGAATAGTATAATGTCCATAGTCTCCATTTTAGGAGATGAAGCCGAAATGGACTCGGAAATATATATTTGACTAGCTGACCCGCACAATTTCATCAGTTTTTGTAACATTTCATTGATGCTCCACTCCTATTGGTTATAGCGAGATGTTATATAGCCTAGAGCCTTCCTCGATAAATGGCTATCCAACACAATACAAAAACAATAAAATGTTTTTTTCAAATCGATCCAGTAGTTTCTGAGAACGCATTTATGCAAAGAAACTCTTCAGCTTTATAATATAAGTATAGATAACGTCCTTTCCGATAGATACAACAGATAGTTGGGTGGACATTGAACTTTAAACAACACACTTGACTGTAACAATAATTTCTATATCTAAAAATCGTCTTCCCAATCCCTAAACGTTTTTAAAAGACCTATCTAATGATACCCCACACGATGGGGTAAGTGAAAAGAAAAATCACACTTCCATTTTTCATATATATATATATATTAAAGGCAAACGGGGCTTGAAAGTACATTTTGGTAAAGTGCACAAATCCCAAAATGTACTTTCGAGCCCAGGTCCATCTAGCCAAAGTACCTCTACTCAAAATACTACGTTATGGCAAATGTTATCCAAATTCAAAAATTCTGTTCCCGTTTTAAAGAGGATCCCCCGTGGTGCAAGACCTGCAGTGGCACAAAATCTGTCCCACGGCATAGGTCTTGTACTACGGGAGAACTCTCAGAGAGCTTGGGAACAATTGTTAACCTTCCCTTACCGAATTTTACATGCCAGATATAATGATCATACCACCAAAAAATCACTCACCTCACAAATCAAGGAAAATCGCCATATTTCATCTCCATCTTTTAAGCCCGTTTGTTACTTTCCATAATAATTCCAAATTTAATAACAATAATTACATAGAATCTAAATTAAGGGAAGGCGACATCAGGGGAGCGCCTAGACTTTTGTTTAGTAGTGACGTGGTGGCGCCTTGCTCTACTGACACGCTTGCGGGCCTGCAGAGCAAACATCCAGCGCCAAGGGATGACCTTGCCTTCCCCGACCCACCTGACACTGATGCAGATTGCCATAGTGTCACTGCCAACGACGTGTTGACCGCCGTTAACTCCTTTCGAAGTGGTTCTGCCGGCGGAATCAATGGCTTGACCCCACAGCATCTAAAAGACCTTTTAAGTTCCAGTGCTGGGGAAGCTGGCGGCACACTCTTGAAGGAGTTGACGGCTTTAATTAACCTCATGCTCTCCGGCAATGTTGATGATGGCATCATCGACATCTTGTATGGGGCCAATTTATGTGCCCTTCGCAAGAGCGATGGTGGCATTCGTCCCATTGCCGTAGGAAGCACCTACCGGCGTATGGCAGCCAAAATGTGCTGCCACTAATTATCGCGATTAGCTTATAAATTCCAGCCTCAACAACTTGGTTTCGGTTCAAGAGGGGGCTGTGAGGCTGCCATACATGCAATGTCCACGTATCTTGGCTCGGGTAAAGCAGACGTTATCCTTAAGGTTGACGTAAAGAATGCCTTCAACTCAGTCAACAGGGATACTTTGTTGGCACAGGCAAAATTAGAAACACCCAAAATTTACAGTTACCTTTGGCAGTGTTACAGACACCCGTCTAAATTAATCTATAAGGACCATCTTTTGTATTCAGCAGTAGGATGCCAACAAGGTGACCCCCTTGGGCCAGTCATTTTTAGTTTAGCAATCCATCCTATTATTCGGCAGCTAAATTCAAAATTTAACATTTGGTACCTAGACGACGGGACTCTAGGGGGAGATGTGGACACCGTATATAATGCATTATAGAATTTTATAAGCTACGGGTCTTAATCGCGTAAATATCTTATTTTAAGGCTAAATACCTTTGTTTATTTCCCGACGTTTCGACCGTATTGCAACGGCCGTAGCTTATAAAATTCTATAATGTGTACAAATCGCGAAAGTTTACGAACATATATTGCAAACCGTATATAATGATTTGGTTATTCTAAAAGATAAATTTCAAGGTGTTGGTTTAGAACTAAATTGCAGTAAATGTGAAATTTACTTATTTAAACTTTCGGCTCTAAATTTAATTCTTTGGTACCAAATTTAAAACTTCTTGAAAATGATTCTTTTCGCCTGCTCGGGTCCCCGGTTCTAGAAGATGCCTATGACTCTTTCATAGAGGAGAAAATACAATTTTTTTTTGTGAAGTTTCAGACAGATTACTCCAAATTAATATACACTCGGCCTTTACTATACTCGATATTGCCTTTTCGTCCCAAAATTAACACACGCGTTAAGATCCACTCAACTTTTTAAACATTTGGCACTTTTAAGATAAAATGGACAAAATTATTCAAAATACGTTGTGCAAAATTTTAAACATTGATTTAGACGATCGAGCGTGGCTACAGGCGTCCTTACCTGTTCGCATGGGCAGCCTTGGCGTTCGCAAAATTTCCGACGTAAGCTTACCGGCGTTCTTGTCTTCACTTCACAGCACTGAAGAATTAACCAGGAAAATTTTAAATCCTACACTGGTTGATTCCGAGGTGAGATGCAAGTATGAGGCCTTAAACGCTTGGAAAATGACTTGCCCAAGTATTGTTATGCCCTCCAACCTGTCCTCCCAGAGGCAGGGATCGGCCGCTATGCAGCAAGATAAGACAACACCTTATAGACACATCTTCAAATGCTGCAGAGCGAGCCCGCCTACTGGCTGTGGGCGAATGGGAATCGGGCATCTGGTTGCAGGCTCTTCCATCGTCCAATGTAGGCACTATGTTGGACGATACCACATTCCGAATCGCTGCCTGCCTACGTTTGGGTGCTCGGTGTGTTTCTCCGCTTCGATGTCACTGTGGAGAAGCCATGTGCAGTCTTGGACACCATGGCCTGTCATGAGGCAGGAGCGCGGGTCGTATACCCCGCCATGCAAGCATCAATGACATCATCAGTCGGGCACTTGTCTCCGCTGGTGTGCCAGCTGTTGATGAACGCAACGGTTTGACGCGCGGCGACGGCAAGAGGCCGGACGGTATGTCATTGTTGCCGTGGAGGGTGGGTAGGCCTTTGGTATGGGATGCAACTTGCGTTGATACCTTAGCACCTACCCACCTTCCTAGCACGGGGAGCTGCGCTTGCGCTGCTGCTGCATCTGCTGAGAATCTCAAACGGCGCAAATATAGTAATCTGGTTGGAGATTATATATTTGAGCCGTTTGGGGTTCAGACGCTGGGGCCGTGAGGCCCAAGTGCGCGCCACCTTTTTAAGGAAATCTCTCGACGCCTCATTAGTGCTTCCCGAGACCAGAAGGCTGGCCTATTCTTTGCACAAAGAATTAGCATTGCCAACCAACGTGGCAATGCTGCCATCCTTCTGTTGACATCGATGGAAAGGAATTATTTGACGCCTAAAGGGTTTTGTAGGATACAAAACCGTTTAGGCGTCAAAGAATTCCACTTTTCTATTATTTTTTTTTGTAAATATCTTGTATATATTGTATTATTATAGATGTAATTTAGAGTAGTTTTTATCTGAGTACCTTAAATAAATTTATATATATATATATATATTTTTCAAGATTTTATATTTTCACTTTGTCGGCGTAAGTAATATGTGTACGCATGCTAAATTACAACCTTCTAGCACTAACAGTCTCTGAGCAAAGGTGGGGAAGGACGGACGGGCATGGCGAAACTATAAGGGTTCCGTTTTGCGAGTAAATAATAATAATATATTTATTTGCATCAAAACATGGTATAAAATTAACAAGAAATAGTACAAACATGTTTTGCTAAGAACAAATATACACAGCATGTAAATTTTTGGTAGGTATGTAATGAATATTGTGCCTTATAATGAACGCAATAAGATTCATTTTTAATCATGCAAACTTTTCAAACATACTTTTTGTTTTTTATTGAAAAGCGTTTTTTAAGTGCTTTTCGTTTAAACGCTTATCTCTGCTTCAGAATAGTGCATAGGCTATGTGCATAATATGCACGAATTTGCCCTCATATTATGAGGGCAAATTTACATATCTGGAAATATTATCTTACACAGACTTCGACCAAACAAGTTACATATTTAACAGAACTTACCTGGGCAAGTTATAAGGGTCATACGGAAACCACTCATCATACTGCATCACAGTGGACGCCTGCAGAGTATGTCTCGCATTCTTCTCAATGATAGCCTGGCAATACACCACTTGGTGTTGTCGAGTCACTGATGAGAATGCTCGAGTCACTTGCGGTGGACAGGTGCGTAGGGGATTTAGCGGACAAGTCACTAAACGAGGCAGGTTTAGGGATTCTACGAAGTTTACATCTGTAAAATAAATGCATATGATATTTTAAAAGTTGTTAATTTTGTATTTATATTTGTAAAATTGTGATAGGTTTTTAGTGATCATGTTTATTAGCTATTGCCAGACTTTCTAGATAAAACTTTTTTTATCAAATAATATCTAATTGACTTTAATTAGGGCTGATTTGCTGGCATTTATTGAAGAGTTTCGTAGTCTATCTCCGAAATTCATCATCAGAACTTTATGAAATTTATATGGTAGCATTTCGGAATAAACCTCTTTCAAACAAAAACAAATTTTGAATATCCGTCTATATATGAGTCAAAGTTATGCCTGAAAATACATTTAAATAAAACCTCCGAATCAAAAATCTTCTCGTTTTTGAAGTCGGTTAATATATAAGAGTAGTCTACGTCGCTCGCCAGCCATTATATCACATCCATACCTAATTTTATAAAAATCAATCCTAAGGGTGCATTTCCACTGACGCAGAGCGGGGCCGAGTGGAGCGGAGCAGACCGTCAATCAACCAATCAGTGCTCGAAATCGTACACAGGATTATTTCGAGCACTGTCATTGGTCAATTCACAAGACCACTTCGCCCTGCTCTGCGTCGAAGTAATAGGCGTAAAAACCTAATAGACAGACAGATACAGTATTTTTTTTTAATGAAATATGATTTTTAACAAAAAAAAATCTCATATGACCGTCCTTTTTCAATTTGTACACAACACATTATAGAATTTTATAAGCTACGAGTCTTAATCGCGTTAATATTTTAAGGCTAAATACCTATACATATACACGGAGGACACTGAGATGAACCAGTCTACCCGTGACCACGGCCGTTGCAATACGGTCGAAACGTCGGCGGTCTTAAAATATTTACGCGATTAAGACCCATAGCTTATAAAATACTATAACAAAAAATCTTTATCAGACGTCATAGCGCAAAAAATTACATGAATTGATTGACATCACATTCATCGAAATCGGATGAGTAGTTTAGGCGCTAGAAGGAGTACACATAAATAACAACACAAAAAAAAACATCCGTTTTGTCTTCCCTGTAGTCAAGTAAAAGCAATTCTTACGACATAAAAAATAAGATGTAAACTCACTTTCTTTGTTCATGAACAACAAATGATGTTTAAAAGCGACCAAGTAGAATATTGCATGACATATAGCATGGAACGCTCCATGAGCCTTCAGATTGTCACTAGCCGTGCTGGACTCTTGTGTTGCAGTTATGTATGAGTGGCACCAGTCTGCCATGCCTCTCAAATAGTGTATTAACCTTGTGTTTGGTACCCTCACACATCTTGCTAGGAGACCTGTTAAAAATTAAATGTTTTTATTAAATCGTGTAGTAGGTGGTATAGGTAGGTGGTGTGTCGCGGTAGACTTAACAAACACATAGCACACCCAGTACAATTTTTTTTGGACAGAGAAAGCCCGAGATCATCACATAAGCGTAAATTGTTCGAAAAATCATGTAGGTGGATCAAAATAATATCTTTAATAATAACAATATCTTAGGACAACTCACACAAAGCTATCGGATCCCAAACTAAGCAGAGCTTGTACTATGGAAACCAGGCAACAAACATTTCCTTACACAAAATATTACTGAAACTTGTGAAACAATTATGTAAACACGAAAACCGATTTATAATACAGCCTTGTAATTTTTACCTTTGTTGTAAGTAGATGCTCCTACTATATTGTACCCACTAAGGCTGATTTTGCTTTATCTTATGTTTTAACTTTTTGATAATACTATCTAATCGTATATTAGTCGCAGCACCTTACCCCCATATCAAGTTTATAAACATAAAACATTGTAAAATTGGCAATTTGAAAAGAGTGGCCGCGAGTTTTTATTGCCAGGTTCTTTTCTCTGGCTTTACCTATTGTTTGCGAACTTGGCATTACATATACATGTAGAATCCCGACGTATCACAAGAGTTGTTTTACATCCTAAGTGAATAAAGAAATTAGAATTTTTTGAATATATGTACCTGATAAATGACTTGCAGATGTCCGTCTTGTAGTAAGAGCACCGGGGCTAATACCCTGTAATCCAGCTGCTACCAACCATAAGTTGTTGAGTATACGGTCTGCACACTGCTGGTTTATCGATATTGTATACAGGAGTAGGAATTGGACATGCCTGAAATATGACGAAGAAATCAAATTTAAAATCCACCTTATAATTTTATTATGACCCTAAATATTGCGTAATAAATAAAAAAATAGGAGATTTAAATTCTAAGGAAACTATCCTTTTTTTAAATTTAATTTGTTTACATTGGTACAGTTCTAAGTTATTTTTGAAGGAAATCTGTTAGATAAATATCTTGAATTTAAAAATAATTGCTATGTTTTTAGTTTAAAAAAATCTAAATCTCTGTCAGTTGGTTATCTCTTAACAAATGTTGAAGAATTTTGGTATAAGGATAGAAGAGACCTTGGAAAGGACATAAGGCTACTTTTTCGTACAAAACCTAGTACAGTAGAATCGGGTTGTAACGACGCCCAAAGGACTGGTGATATTACGTCGTATTACAACTAACTGGACGACATACATTTTTTTATTTTTTAAAAAAGACGACTCCCGCAGTAGTGTACAAGCCCTGTGTCGCGGGGGACTTTACAAACATACAGTCACGGACACAAAGTACACCCAGACTCAGAACAACAATTTGTGGATCGCACAAAGTGGTGTCCCGTGTGGGAATCGAAACCACGACCTCTTGCGTAGCAGTCGGACACACTCCCACCGCGCTTTATTTTGATTGCAAATGTTATTGAAGCATGAATAATTCTGTAGTTAAAAGCGGTCAGTCTATATCAGCGATGTACTTTCATAGTGGCTCATATTAAAACCAAACTATGTATGTCTATACTACGTCGCTAAAAGCGGTTGGTTGTAATATGTGAAGTTGTACTAAACGGACTACACTGTAAATTAATAAGATTAAAATAATCTTACCTAATACCATAAGTAGGCAGTACAAGCCTCTCAAACGCATTGCACAGTATGTTCAATATAGGGTCTCGTTCATCCTCCAGCCACCTCAAAACTTCAAGCATGGAGTAGTCTAGGGTTTCGGCAACCTCGTCATGTGTGTCCACATCCATCTCAAACATCATGTCTGATTGTACTTTGTTTTTTTCTGTTTCAACTACGTTGACATCCATTTCTATCATCCTGAAATGTTATGTATATAAATTAGTACATTATTTATTAGCATTTGCAATGCCCTATTTGAATCTGCCCAGTTTTTGTCATATCCTCCAGTAGACCTTACACAGTCAAAGCAATACATTGACTTGATATGCCCAAACAACTCAATAATACTGATCAATTATAATACTCCTTACACATACAATATATTGGATCAATATTGATTATTGACAATTATAGTAGTCGGTTTAAAGTTGAGCATTGACACAGCTCCTCTATTACATATATACAACAGCTACAAACACAACAACATTAGTCAGATAAACAACAGAGGGACTAATAAATCGCTGTTCTCTTTATATTTATATTTTGTACATCAGGTACAAAATATATGACATGTATTATGTTATTCTTTAAGTAAGAGGACTCAAGTGATTCAATTAAAGATAAATAATATTTTTTTGTTATTATTTTATTTTTTATTGTTTTAAAAAATAAAAAGATAATAACTTTAAATTAGACGTTGGTAAACTAGGTCCTGTAATGTAATGCCGAAGCATTACTGCATGAAACAACTCTCGTTTCTTTTTTGATTTACTGCTAAATAATTTACAGTTATTTCATTTTTACCCAACAGCGCAAGAAGGAGGGTTATGTTTTTTCTTGTTGTACCTATTTGGTAAAACAATACTAGACTTCAAGTTCTTTAAAATACCTCT
Source organism: Herminia tarsipennalis (assembly GCA_945859575.2). Taxonomy (NCBI): domain Eukaryota; kingdom Metazoa; phylum Arthropoda; class Insecta; order Lepidoptera; family Erebidae; genus Herminia; species Herminia tarsipennalis. Next base: position 19,699,371 of record OX243840.2, read on the forward strand.
AAAGGGGCGTCTAAACGGCGGCAATGCTGTGGCCGGCAACATGGCAGTACTCTCCAATATTGATTTGATGGTTGCCGGACAATCGCTGAGCGATCGATTTTCCGCAATACTGTCCGGCCAATTTTGTTGTTGTTTCAGTCGCTCTCTATTTATTTATTTATTTATTTATTTATTTAAAACTTTATGCACAAAGTTGTACAAAGGTGGACTTAATGCTAAAAGCATTCTCTGCCAGTCTACCTTAGGGTGATGTAGAAATGGAATGTGGGAAAGGTGCAGTAACCTAATTGTAAAATAAGAACTTCCTTATTATTCTTACATAATACACAAATAAAACAATATAACTATACAATACTATACATACTTACAAAAATACATACATACATATATACCTACATACTGGGTGGCGCAAAAGTAGTGGCACTAAAGAAAATACTTTTTTTTTTTTATATGACATTTTCTGTCATTCTGTTGTTGAAAATTGTGTAGTGAACAAATGTAAAATACACTGAAAATAAACATGGACCGTTTTACTCCCCAAGAACGTGGAATAATTGTGTCAATGTTCTTACGGAATAATTCATCAGTGATAAGAACACAACGTGAATTTCGTCGACGATTTCCCCACCGTCCGGCACCGATTGGTCGCACAATTCGACGCTTTGCCACACGCCTTGAAGCAACTGGCTCAACATTGGATAGACCTAAGTCTGGGAGACCAAGAACAGGCCGTTCAGCTGAAAATATCGATGCTGTGCGCGAAGATGTGGAAGAGTGTCCAGAAACATCAACGAGGCGACGTGCCACGCAATTGGGCATTTCCAGACGGACCCTGCAGCGTATTTTGGTGAAAGACTTAAAGATGTTCCCGTATAAAACTCAAATGACTCATCAGCTGCTGCCTGCTGACCACCGAGCTCGTCTAGATTACTGCCAGCGCGTCATAAACCTCAACCTTGAAGAGGATGATTTTCCTTCAAAATTGGTTATGAGTGACGAAGCGCATTTCCATCTCTCAGGGCATGTCAATAAGCAGAATACTCGGTTCTGGGGCACTGATAATCCGCGCATTATTCAAGAAACACCTCTACACCCACTAAAAGTTACTGTATGGTGTGGCATCTGTGTTGACAGAGTGATCGGACCCTATTTTTTCGAAGACGCTGGAGGCAATGCGATAACTGTCACTGGAGAACGCTACAGAACCATGTTACGTGAGTTTTTGATACCCAGTTTGGACGAATTGGGGCTGGAGCACATCTGGTTTCAACAAGACGGCGCTACGGCACACACAGCGCGCGACACTATGGACTTAGTGAGGGACGCTTTTCCAGGCCGAGTTATCTCTCGTTTTGGCGATTTGCCTTGGCCTGCAAGATCACCCGATCTGACCAGTCCAGACTTCTTTCTTTGGGGTTTTTTGAAATCTCGGGTGTATGTGAACAAGCCACAGACTCTCGCAGCTCTAAAAGAAAACATTCGTCAAGAAATAACGAACATATCGCAGGAAGTGTTACGGCAAGTTATGCAAAATGTCATAAATAGGGCTCAAATGTGTATCAACTCTGGAGGTCACCATTTAAAAGACATCATCTTTAAATCCTAATGGTACGAAATTTAATGGCACAAATATACATTTAAAAAAATCTAAATCTAGTTTTCTAATTTAGAAAAAATGTTATAGCTGAACCAAATAGGGTCTTTACTTTTGCGCCACCCAGTACATAACTATACAATAGTATACATACTTACAGCAATACATACATACATACATAAATAAATACATAGATACAGACTAATAATTATGTTACTAATGTTGTGATGATTCAGCTGATCCATCAAGGAATAAAGTGCGTACCTTCCATTTAAAATTAAGGCGATTGGGTGCCATCCTAATTTCGGGGGGCAGGGCATTCCAGAGAGAAACAGATTGAACTATAAAAGAGCATCCGACGAATCCAGAAGAATGAGCAGGGCATAAAAGAAGTAGATTGTCGGAAGATCGAAGATCTCTACTGTGATTTGAGTGCAGGTACTGAAAGTAGGAAGTCAAGTAAGAAGGGGCAGTAGGAGAATTAAGAATAGAATAGAGTGTAGTGAGAGCGCGTAAACTATGTCGCTGGCGAATAGGGAGCCATTTTGAGTTCGGAACGGTAGGAAGAAACATGGTCAAACTTACGAAGATTGAAAATGAATCGAATGCAGTTATTTAGAAGTGCAAGTGAATTTATTGTTGCCGGGTTGTGTAGGCCGTTTAGGAGACTGGATCATGTGCCATACAATTGCAGACATATTGCCATTATTGGCCGAGCAATTAGTGTGCCGCCAAAAATTGTCGTAAAAAATGGCTCGTTTAGACGCCCCTTAACAGTTATTGTACAAAGAAAATTCTCAATCTTATCTTCTAATAACACTTACCTATTAATAATAGCACTCATAATTTGTTCTCTAAGTGAAGGTAAGTATTTGCTTATCCATATCATGTTGTATATGTAGGCTCTGTTGATATAGCATCCAGCTTTGTAGTAAGGGAAGTTTTCTACTAGTATGTGCATTAATAGATCACTTGTCCTGAAACAAAGATAGCATTATGTAGTAGGGGGCTTCAGTTAGTTCTGAATTATGACCGTACTGTACCATAATTCATAACCTGGTGTTTTTTGAAAATTATATTTAGTGACGAATTACTGATGAAATATGAATAACTAGCTGTCCCGCGCAACTTCCGTCTTCCTCGATAAATGGGCTATCCAACAATAAAAGATTTTTTTTGATTTGGATCAGTAGTTCCTGAGATAACCGGGTTCAAACAAACAAACTCTTCAGCTTTATAGTACACACATCAAAAGTGTCTAGGGATCAACATATATTTTTGCAATAACTATTCTCCTGATTGATTTTTTTTTTTTTATTTCTTTAAGGATTCATCAAATAAAGTGTTTTCGTTTGTCACAGTAACGATAAACCAAGTCACCTTTGCATTAATAAAGAAATTTGCCATTTTCCTAATAAAGGGATTTTTGACATTTGAACCACTAACATTAAAGTTCGAAAAAAAGACTGAAATAACAGTTTTCTTTAAAATTTTATTGGGTAACTTAAACAATTAATAATCCGTGTTTCTACCGCGAACACTAACAACACAAGAACATCGGTTTGGCATACTCAAAATGAGTTCATCCAAATCACGCTGTGGAATGGCCGCCCATGTTCGTTGCAACAACAAAAAAAGGTCTTCTTGCGACTGGATACCCTCCATATTCGGCAGAGCTCTTCTCTGTAGCATATCCCATGCATGCTCAATCGGGTTCAAGTCTGGCGACTGAGCAGGCCAGGGCAGGACATTGATGTTAGCTGCGGCGAGAGTCTGTCTTACAACTCTTGCGGTGTGCGGTCGTGCATTATCATGCATTAACTGAAATAAGGGACCGATTTGCACTTGTAGAGGAACGATGACGTCTGATACAATCGTCTCAGCATAAATTTGAGCGTTGAGGTTGCCTCTGATCCAAATCAACTCAGTTCTTCCGCCGATCCAAATACCCGCCCATACCATGATGGTTCCACCACTATAAGGATGGACTTCCTGGCAGGATTTTAATCGCTGTTGGCGTCCAGGGGTTCTCCAGTGTCGTATACGTCTTGTATCCGGTCTCATACCAAAACGAGACTCATCAGAAAAGCACACGAAACGCCATTGTTCTTCTGCCCAATTTCTGTGTTCAAGAGCCCATTGATATCGAATCCTACGATTGTGCATTGCTATAGGTGGTACCCGTAGCGGTCTTCGGGAATGAAGGTTCACTTCATGCAAGCGGTTTCTGACTGTTTGGTCGCTAATTAAGTTCCCTGAAGAGTGATGAAGCCTCACGGCTAACATCATGGCGGTTATTGTTGGACCTCTTCGAGTTAAGATTTGAATGTATCGGTCTTGTCTCCGTGTGGTGCAGCGATACCGTCCTCCATGGCGCTCAGCCACGGTACCAGTGCTTCGGTAACGTGTCCAAAGTCGACTGATAACACTCTGACTTGTATTCAGAGCTAAAGCCACAGTACGTTGCCGGGAACCAGCTTCTATCATTCCCACGGCTCTGAGCATTTCTTCCCTGCTTAAATGACGTCGCCGCTCCATAATAACGTTGGTTTTAATCAGTAGTAGGGAAACAGTAGCACTAATAATGTCTTCAATGCGTTGTATGTTTTTATAGGGAAAATATTGACAGCTGATTTTCATCTTTTACTCGAATTTGATTCACAGTTCCTGATTCAAATTATGAAATGCACCAAAAAGGATCCATATAAATTTATAAAATCATAAATTTATTACAAAGCCACATCTCAATCTCAAGAAATCCGCATAAAAATGCTTGATCCCTAGACACTTTTGATGTGTGTATTAGTATAGATATTAATCAAAAAAGGGGAAAAAGATAATAAATCCAAACTCGAAACGACTGCCCGATTTCCTATCTCAGCTCTTATTACCTTGAAGATGGTGCCAAAATTTAACTTTGTATTCTAATGATATTGTAGCAGTTTTTCATTCCTGAAAACACGTATAAAACGACGTTTTATCGTGTACGACTAGCTAGATCGAAACCCCCTTTCAAGAAAATCGTTGGAGCTGTTTCCGAGATTCATATTATATAAAGCATGTTCCAGACGGTTGGAAACAAGCATACAAACCAAGGTGACCTTGGCGGGAGCTTTGTGTGGTTAGCTACTTGGTTTGCAACAGCCGTCGACACTAGGAAACCAGCAAGGTCACCTTGGTTTGTACGTCTGTTTCCAACCGTCTGGAAGACGCTTAAAATATATACAAGAATTGCTTGTTTAAAGGTATTAGATAATTTAGCTTCAACACTCTTTTAAGGTTTTAATTACGTGTTTACCAGAAAACTGGGTTCGTTTAGTTACAAAAACAAATACTTATAACTTAGAAATACACCCACAGTGGTGTCCTATGGGGAGATCGAACACACGTATGACTTTGATTCCCATGCTTTTTGCCAAATCCTGTATAAAAACCGGGCAAGTGCATGTTGGGCCACGCACAATGTAAGGTTCCGTATCCCCCCCCCCCTCTCCATATGACTTTGATACCTATTTATAATAATTTTCAATGGAATTTGTCCGAAAATTTTGTTTATTTCTCATTTGATCAGCTGTTATTCGTAAACTTGTAAAGCCTACTTAGCTTTTCCTTTTAATTACACTATAGGTATATACTACTTGGATAAAACCAAGGTCATGTTCAATGAACATTTACTACCGGAACCGACAGCGGTGCACGGCGCCGTTCTCGAAGTTGTTCAAAAATATATGTACGAGTACCTCGGACAGTCATTGATGAGGTGAACAGGAGAATTCGGTTGGGTTGGGCAGCGTTTCGGAAGTTACGTCAAGTCTTCTCATCGTCGATCCCACAATGCCTTAAGACTAATGTCTTCAATCAGTGCCTCCTACGCGTCATGACATACGGAGCCGAAACGTGGACACAGTACGGCTGATCCACAAGTTCAAAGTCGCTCAGCGAGCTATGGAAAGGCTATGCTCGGAGTTTCTCTTAAGGACAAAATCAGAAATTGTTTAAAGTTATCGACATAGCCTGCCAGATTAGCAAGCTGAAGTGGCAGTGGGCTGGCCATATTAGCCGAAGAACCGACAACCGTTGGGATAAACGAGTTCTTGAGTGGCGACCGCGTCTCGGCAAACGTAGGACGCCCTCAGGCCAGGTGGAGATTTACGCAAAACGGTTGGCAGGAGCTGGATGCGAAAAGCCGAGGATAGAACAAAGTGGCGTGCAATTGGAGAGGCCTATGTCCAGCAGTGGACTGCGATAGGCTGATGATGATGATGATATATACTACTAACGTGAATATTTTCACATAGCCAACTTCAACCATTTAGCTTATCAGGGGGTGGGGACACTTAAATCTTAACAAAAATTTGCACTTTAAAGATTAATATTTCACAAACGGATCCCTAAATCTAACAATGGTAACCTATCTAATGATACCCCACACGATGGGGTAGGTGAGAAAAATAAGAATCACATCCCCACTTTACATCTTTTTCAAGATTTTATTCTTTCACTTTGTTGTCGTAAGTAATATGTGTATCCATGCAAATTTACAGGCTTTCTAGCAGTAACAGTCTCTGAGCTCGAGCGTCCGCAAGCGTGCAGATGGACAAACAGATATGATGAAACTATAAGGGTTCCAATTTGGCTACGAAACCCTAAAAATACGCTATGTGCCCCCGCCAATTTCGGTTAACTCCTCAAACCAAGTCCAAGAAAAGTGCTTCAGCTATATATATTATGAGATGAGAAGTGAAGAATAATACAGTCTTATTTAAAATCAGGTTTCCACATTTTTTGTTTGAAAGAACTTATAACTTGCATCACATATGGTCTCACATGCCTCTATTATTAGGAATCAAGGTCATAGACCAAATTTTGATGTGACTTCTTTATTATAATATGTTTGATGTGTAAATTTGCATAATTATTTGGACATGGTTAACTAATATTTGGTCAAGGTCGACTTTTATTTATTCTGCTCCGCTATTCTGATTTGCTCTCAAAGTTTTTTTTTAGAGTAATGATTGGGGATTGTGGGTCCCGCTCTGTTAGGAGTGGGTTCACATCAGTGGTATAATGGGTAGGATTCGAACCTGTGACCTCATGATTGCGAGTCTGACGCCTTAGTCATTAGGATAGGCAACAGATTCGAATTGTGAGATAGATAGGATAAAAAAATAATAATTAATAATAATAACTTGGGACACTCACACAACGCTATCTGACCCCAAAGTAACTGATAAACATACTTATTTCTAAATACATACATATTATAGATAAATAATACCCAGACACAGAATAAAATGATTATGTATGTATTTAGAAATATATAAGTATGTTTATCAGTTGTCTGGTTTCCATAGTACAAGCTCTGCTTAGTTTGGGATCAGATGAGGTTGTGTGAGTTGTCCCAAGATATAATATAAACCATGGTGCTCATCACAATGTTTAGCCTGGGTGGGGATTGAACCCACAACCTCTTGCGAAGCAATCAGATACACTCCTACTGCACTACAGAGATTCTTCTACCTGTTGTAATCAAAGTTCATTTAATAAAGCATGTTGCTGCTGAGTTATTGAGATACTACATATTTACAACTCTTTCAATTGACATGGGGAATTTCATGTCAGTCAAGGTTATTTGTCTTTTACTCAAATTAATAGTGAGTGTCATAGCATTTATGTCACAAAGAATATTTTTATCCTCATGTAACAACCAAGAGTGGCTTTACCCACATGTCTCAAGCCGAAACAAAGAGTCAGAGAGGGAGAGAAAGAAAACAAACAGTTTTATTTTCATACAGCATTTGTTTATAAAAATTGTTTGTTCAAAATTTATATAGGTATGGTAATATTATATCACACATTATCAAAATTATCCTAATATGCCTAATCCAAATATTTTTTTAATGCTGCCTGAATTGATAAGATTAGAAGAGCAATTGCATTGTACAATAAAAATAGTTTAATGGCATCTACATAAATGTAAAAAGTAGGTCACAAGTGTAATTTATTTTTGTATCATGAACAACTGTTTGACCTATTTATAAAAGTACCAAAAGATAAGACATGACCTCAAAAAAGAATTTGGTTTTCTTGTCACATAATGCAGGGTGAATTCTTTTAAGAAGAGAATATATTTTGTGATTAATCATGTGTGGATACCTAGGGGAGGGGGGTAGGTAGTTTCGAAAAGTTCACGAAATGAGACATTTCACATATCTTTCCATGGAAAGATATGTGAAATGTCTCTACACTGGATTTTTAAAAACCGAAAAGTGACTACTCACACTTGCATGGTGTTGAATCAACTGCCCCTATTGTGCGAGACTCAAATTTGTGTGAAAATTGTTGGGATATTTTACATACCAAAAAATATGTTGGATAGAGGGGGGGGGGGGGTTTAGTCTAAAACAACACCAAGTATTATCAGACGGGAGGGGGGTCAAAAGTATGTGATTAAGGGTAAGCCTTATCTGACAAGACAACTGTGTATGAGTTAACTAAGAATAAAAAAAATGTCTAAGGTAGCTATGTTACTCTTTGTAACATAAACTGCCAGTTGCAGTCCCAACAAAAGTAGTCAATTTTTTTCAAAAATTGGCTTTTGAACAAACAGACAGACAAGAACAATGGGTTATATTTCGGGACTTAATCGCGTGAATTATTTAAAGGTACGAACCTTTTATTTACCCGACCGGTGCAATTCGATCGAAACGTCGGGTAAATAAAAGGTTCGTACCTTTAAATAATTCACGCGATTAAGTCCCGAAATATAACTAATATGTATAAAACAATGGGTTACGTAGGCTTATTTGATAAATTCTTTGTAAACATGTAACTTTGTGTGTAATTTCAAAATAACTGCTTTTACTGTATGTATGTGCTATGTGTAAAGTAATTTTTAATTATAGCAGTTAATTTTTAATTATAAACTGGCACTTCAATTTAATTAATATGTGTATAGATGTTCATAGTAATGCACTTTAAAACATAATAAGTTATACTTACATGGGCATTATAGCAACAATGTGTCCAATTACTTCATGAATATTAGACCATTTGTTCAATAATTCTTCTGGTGGATTGTCATCCCAATTTTCTCCATCAGCTAGAATAAAAACAATTAATTATTACATAACTATATTGATGATTCATTTTATTATTTACTTGCAGATTGTTAGTAAATATTGCACAATATTTATGAAATATCTTTATTTATATGTGTATTGTGTAAGTATATGAAACTATGGGCTATGAATACATTTTCCAGGAGTTTTTAAAGGCAAATTCTATAATTATATCAGAACTATTGTTGATATTTTGAAGTAATTATAGTGTATTTTAAAATATGGTGCAATTATTATTGCAGTCAATGAAACAATTCTTGTGCAATATTTTATAAAATTTTAAAGTGGCAAAGGAGTTTACAGCCTGCCTGGTGGCTTACTACAGCTTACCATTAGGAGTGGTGGAGCTCATGATTGGACTTTATCAGAAATATATGTTACAAAGATTTTCTTTCCAATTTTATTATAGATATATTTGCATATTCACCTTTAAATAATGACACTAGCCGCATCATCACCTTTGGACAGTGGTATGTATGAGCAGTAAGGAGATCCAGAACAAACTTCTTGAACAAGTCCGTAAGCTGCTCGCTTCGACTCACCCACTCAATATTACACACTACATCAACATATTTATCCAATTCTCTACCTAACAGTACAACACAGGACAGGCTATCATCAAAAACAATCCTAAAATTATCATCATTTATAGGATAATCTCTCAAAACTTTCACAAGTTCCAAATATGGTCCAGAGACATTATTTGTAACATAATTTACTAGAATTTGTTCCACTTGCTTTTTTGTGAATCGCAATCTCATTCGCGCCACCGCTGCCTGACGTTCTAAAGTTTTTTGCATCAATGATGCCACAGTTTTTGGAGTAGTCACTGCCATTTTTCTTACTACTTCTTCAAATCTGATGCTACTGACTTTAGATATTCTACTATTTCCGGCTGCCGTAGTAATTCGGCCTTCTTGTGGTTTAAAACTTCTCTCAATATGTTGCTACTATCTTCTAACGTTGGCAAGTTCGGTGCTGGCTGTTCGTAGCTTGTACTCGGCTTGCTGTACCCGAGGCCCGCTTCCGTTGCCTCGGTTGATCTTTTATCTTTTAAATAAGTTTGCAATCTCTCCAATACAACTTTGTTATCGCCTTCTTTCTTTTCGGGACTATAACCTTCTTTGGACATCGCTTCGCGTAGAATTTACATCGTAATGAATATATTTTGATACAGAGCTATAGATTAACGTGCATGAAATATATGAACACTGTTAAATTACGTTGATACCATATAAAAACACAATACAGGAGTTGAAAAATCGGGAAGAGAACACGTGCACAACTACGCGGAACAATCACTTTTAATATCTTTGACAGCTGAGCTTTGCCGCCTGCAGTGTTGCTACAATATCTTGCTATGTCTTTTGATATGTAAATTTTGGATTAAAAACGAAAAATATGGTAGATTCTGGTAGATTCCTAAAAATTACGGTGACTTTACTAAGCCAAAATAGATGTGATTTTTTAATAAAAAAGTTGCTTAGCAAGCGTTGGAAAAGTATTAAAGATTGAATGGTTGCTAAGCCACTTTGTTGTTAAATATTTCACATCTGGCCCTGAAAAAAACGGCGGAAATGCTTTCAAATCCATTTTATCACAAAGAATACTGTTCAAAGTACGGAAAAAACATGAGATTTACGAAAAAGTGAACACAGAAATTATAGCCACGAAACGCCACCTACAGAGAGAGATGGAGAAGTAACGCAAAAGCGGCTTGCAACCCACCAGACGATCCATGATTACGACCGCTCCACCTAGTGTGTACGACTAAGAAGAAGAATATTCATTTTACATTTTATTTTTCAATATATTTATCGTAAACATTGTTATAATTAGAGTTACCTATATCACTATGAACAGATTTTTCTAAATATTGTAATGGGTACAATTCGGCATATTCCTTCTAATTTTGCTGAATTGTATCAATTTAGGCAAAATTATACCTTTAAATTATGTGGGTAGTATTTTTACAATTTGTTTGAGCAACAATGCGCTAGGCTACACTCATCATCATCACCAGCCAGTATCGGTCCACTGCTGGACATCGGCTTCTCTTATTTTCCGCCACAACTTCCGGCCCTCTGCCTTCTGTATCCAGTCCATCCCAGCGAACTTCTTTAGGTTGTCGATCCATCTGGCTGAGTGCCGTCCTACCTTTCGTTTACCCCAAAGAGGTTTACCGAGTTTCCTTCTATGGACCGTGAATGGAGACCGCGAGGTCTCCATTCACGGTCCATAGAATTTGTATTTTGAAGTGAAAACCTGATTTTATCGGCGTTGTGCACTTTTTGGGATGGATAAAAAATGTTAAACTCGCGTCAGGACACGTGATCTGATATTCGTAAGACGGAGGGAGAGTAGACCGCCAGAGCGGCATGGGAGAAGAAGTAATTTCCACCTCTCTTTCTACCAGGCGGTAGTATATAACTTTTATTAAATTAAATAAATGTACTTTTATTAGATTACTGTTCAACGGCATGTTGCACTGAAAATCTGTATCATTCATATCCTGAAAGGAGACAATATTCTACTGGGGTAACGCACACATGTTTGTGTACGATATGGTAATAGATGAATATTTTATTTAGCCACTTATATGATAGAACTTTAATAAAGATTATTTAAATAAAGCTATTCGTGCAAAATGATTCCTTAACCATGCCAAAATATTCAAAAATGCACAGCGTTAATGTTCAAGTTTTCACTTCTGCTGAGTGCAACCCGTTTTTTTTTTATTTTACAATTATAAGATAAAAATAAATCTTGATCCCTCAAATACACATTAAACAAAAACTACATTTACATTGTTAAAATACTACTGTACAAATTAAGCCAATTTAACCCGACTCTTTGGGTAATTGAGTAACTGGATCGTGGAATGCTGTGTTTTTGACAGCGAATTATATTTTGCTATCTGTGGTTTTTCATTTCTCAATGAGTTTGGGAGGGGTGGAATGCGTGTGTAATTCTGAATTCCGGATTTATGCTTTATTTTATTGTATTGTCGATAAATTGTGTGTAGGTACGATGTGCTATTGGGAAAATGCGTGTTGAATGAACTTTATAAATATAGTGTAATATACTTTGCTCAGTTTGTTTCTATTCTATGGGCGTTGATAATCATGCAAAATGGCCAACGATTTGTGGTCATGTACCTGTTGTACGGAGGCTTTTACTTGTTGGTTGCGTCTGAAGCTATCACAGGAGGAAATAGAGCAGCGATACAGGAGCAAGGAGATAGATAGAATTCTAGAGAAGGAGAAGCAAACGCTGAGACGGCAGGTAAAACTGCTGTTGCTCGGCGCAGGTGAAAGCGGAAAGTCAACATTCCTGAAACAGATGAGGATAATACACAAAGTGAAGTTCGAACCGGAACTAGTGCGGGAGTATCAGCATGTGATATATCAGAATATCGTGAAGGGAATACAAGTGTTGGTGGACGCTAGAGATAAGCTCGCAATACCGTGGGAAAATCCGAGGAACTTGGACGTTGGGCAGCAGGCTTTGCACTTTAACAGTACATCATCATTGGACAGCAGGCTGTTCGTGCATTACGCGCCTCACATACATTCCCTGTGGTTAGACAGAGCCATAAAAAGGGCATACGACAGGCGGAGAGAATTTCAATTGGTAAGTCATGTTTTCTGAGTAAACAATGGTCACAAGTGTTGTCTTTGTGTTTAATAGGCATCCTAATTGTTGTTTAATTCAATATTTATTCTAGTTGTATTGCAGGTTGTGGTTTTGTGCTACGGGTTTATCAAACATTTGTAATTGATTTTATTATCATAGTTTATGGCTGCAGCTGATTACATTGTTTGTTTTTATTGCTGGCTAGTTGATTTCCTATAATTGATAACTCGAGTATTTTATCTATGTTGATATTGATGTTTGATATGTGTAGGGGTCTTTGTCATTTTATGTGATTCTGATTCATTCATAATTTAATTTGAATTAGAGTGTTAGGTTTAATTTGCATATTTTATGTATGTGTCATATGCCTTAGAGCAATCTTAACTTTGTGTGCAATGAAAAAGGTTGCATATTGCTTGCATCAGTCATCAATGAATTGAAAAAAGAACATGATTTTAAATTTATTATGGTTGACTCATTCCAACTCTTTGTTTCATTTATTACGTATAATTGGCATTATATTATGTTTTATTAAGGACTGAGATTTAATCATGTGTACATATTACTGGTAACCTGGGTTATTTTGCAGATAGTGTTACAAGGAAAATCTTTTATTTGTTATTTGGCAATTAGTCATCAATTTTAATGACAACAAAACAGTAGATAATGCCAATGTTTGTAGTAGATCATTTACTAAGTAATTGATTTTGTTCTTGTTAGAGTGTATATTGCTTGCAAGAACATATAAAAACACTGTACCTAATAAATAATAGTTTTTTTTTTGTAGTCTATTATCAAATTATTGTGTTATGCAACAATGAGAAAGGAGGATCTAGCAGAGATTGTATTTATTTTTGTTTGATTAGTCAATTATAAGTTTAATAATGATACATAAAACTACTGCTGCAAGTAACACTGCTAGTCCCATCATGAATTAACACAGTAATGCCACAGTGATGAACTTGACAGCCAAAAAAAATCTCTGATGATAACAAAAACTTAAAAAACACACTTTGCAGCTTTTTTTTATTATCTGTGAATTTTTGGTCCGGCCCATCCGCCAGGTTCACCACTGTATGGGCATACTCCCAAACATATTTTTGTCTCATTCTTTTGCACTAAATAAGACAGTAAATGCTGTGTTACAAATGAACTTATCACCACTTTCTAAAAATAATTTAAATCACCTGTGGCTCAGCTTGCTTGTATTCCATATAAACTGTGACACTTTTCAGGCGAATTTCCAATGACCTATTCTTGCCAGCAGTCTCTTACTTTTAAACTACTTACTTGTGAAATTTCAGCTTCACAAGTCAAGTAGTTTTGACATTTTATATTCAAGTAATTTTTATAGGCATTTCTTGCCAATACTTTACAAATACAATAACGACTAGATGGCGCTGCGAGGGCCTAACTCGCGAGCATTAAGGGATAGAAGAATTTGAGATCTAGTAACATGGTTCACTTCTGGCCCCGGTTTGGCTACAGAAGTCTCGGGTTCGATACCTAAGTCTGGATTTAAAATTTTGCAATCTTTCAAAAATGCAATTATTGTATTTTATATTCAGTTAGTGTTCAGATGACTTTTTACTTTTATAATTACAAATATTCAAACAAATCAGACACAAATATCTCCTCCTAATTCTATGTTGATATAAGAATAAGATAGAAATAAAAAAAGTATGCACACCAGTGGTGGAGGGCCCTTTGAATATCATTCATTCTGCTTCCCTATGAATTGTTTTAGGTGCAAAGAACCATGTCCACCATGATAGATATATGGATTGGGTTACCTTAGAATTGTTTAACCCTTCGCTACTGGTGCACACTATACTTAGTTATCTTTGTTCGTTTTGGAGTATTTCGATTTCTAATATTGCCTTTGTTAGGTGACAGAACATCCCGACTGCTGGGACACAGGTCTCGTCGTTAAGACGGTATTCTGGCCACAATCTAATCTAAAAATAAAAAATCTATTACCAATCTGCAATGGTCTGTTTAGGTCTGGTACTAGACAGACCATTGCAGATTGGTAGATTAGCTGTGAGTATCAGACCTTACTATCTGATCCCCAATAGAATCTATGAAGAACATTTAAATTAACCTAAGCAAATCCTCTTTAGAATTCCTAGCATTTTAAAGCCATTACCGCCAGCTGTTGGCCTAACACTTTAAGAATAGTAATTACTTAGTAATACAATTTACATGTGTTGGATATTCATATGTTTTGACACTTGCACATGTGTGTTGCATACTTGCATTATTATGCATATTGTTATTAGCAGTTGTTTGTGCTTTGCTTCAAAGGACAATATCCTTTGATTTATGTAATTGTTGTTGCTGATAATGTGTACTCATAGAGAATTGATTTTCCGATTTTCATGATTTGTTTCGTGTTGTTAGGTTAGTGATTGATACTGGAATAAGATTTAGGGAGTTTTTATTGGCTTTTTAGAGATTACCTAACAATAATATAGTTGTTGTAAACTCAACACGTCACTGAAACTAGCTGACTAACTTGCTCACTTTTTATAATTGGTTAGTAGTTGCCGCTATTTCACATGCGTGGAAATTTTGCAAAATAGATTATCTCACGTAGCCGTACATTTTTCCGGAATATAAAGTAGTAGTAGTATCTTTCTGCTTAATTTAATCAAAATTCGTTCAGCCGTTTTGGCGTGATTGACTAACAAACAGGTACATCCATCCAACTAACCTGTATGCTAATCCAATGCTCTCAAGGCATATAATTTTTTAAAATTAAAAGCCAGTTTATCCCAGTTCCGCCCGCGGGTATATTCGACGCGCGCGGACACGGGTTTTCATTTCAAATTAATACACCCACCCATGTTTTGTTTGTACTAGCACATCCTGTACCAAAGATAATCTGCTGAGATTAATTTATTATCACGTAAGTGACCTCTTCCTTCCAAGATTACGGTTCCTCACTATACAAACAAAAGGTGTCATTCAAGCATACTGGTCAGTAGACTCATATCAACCATTTTTCCATGTCGAGTTACATCGGGAAAAATTCCGTGTACGAAAACATGTACTACCTAGTTTCTAAAGGTTTATAGTTCAAAGGTTCTATAATGTCGTGTCAAAAAGCGACTGCCGAAGGAGGGGTTTATATTTGTTTAAGTCCTTTCTTCTTCCTATCATGATGGCAGTAACCACGGGCGTTCTCAGGTCAACAATCTTTCAGTGCAAGTTTTTCAAGGGGGTGCGAAAGTGTTTTTCAGTGCATTTTTCGGTGTAGTATGATGTAGATGCATTTACACTGAAATATTTCTTTAACAATTAATGTTAAAATCACCGTAGTCCCCAAAATAAAGGATTCCCGGGCTAAATTTTCGACATCTACCGAATCCTGCACCCTGCTGCACGCGCCCAAGGCAGTGACAACCAAACAGAAAAGTTGTAAGAGGATAGGAATAGGACCCCTCCTATTCCTATCCTCTTAACGTGACGTCATGTAAAAGTCTCTCTATTCCGCCTCTCACTTTCCTATATAATTCCAAATGGAAAATAGTCCTTCTCATAATAGTTTATTTTATATCATCTACGCCTTATTTGTTTATCATATTTTTGAGTTAACAATCATTCTCACCAAATGTCTAGATTTACGTCACTGTTCTAATAGTTTATTGGACACTTTCAACTGCATTAAGATTAGTTCTTATAAATTGTATACTTTATTACGTGCTTTATAAGTGTACTAGCTTTCACTCGCGGCTCGGCCTTCGAGGATGTCGGTTTTCGCGATAAAAGCTAACCTATGTCTTTCCCCGGGACTCAATCGAACCTAACTAAAAAACTCCATACCTAATTTCAAAATTTTGATATATTCTAAATCCGTTCAGCGGTTTAAGCGTGAAAATGTAACATACAGACAGACAGAGTTACTTTTACATTTATAATATTAGTTTGGATTGTCACACGTTAAACGAGAAGCTGTGAAAATGACAATGATTTCCATTTTCATTCGAACATTCGCTCTCATTAATGACAAGAAGTCTTTGGAAATTTATTTCTAATTGAAAGTATTTAGAAACAAAATAAACATATATCAACCACTACAATTAATTGATAGTGCAAGTCCCCATTATTTTATTACTTTATTCTATAGATAAACAAATGAATTTTAACAAGTGAGTAGTTGTTAGTAACCTGTTCCACGTGACACATTTGGCTATATACCTACGTTAATTCTTGTGTCCACGAACACATGGTTTTTAATTCAAACTTCTTATTGTTACCTCTTTTGATGTCTGAATCATCCTTATTAAATTTTGTTACGTTGGTATCATTGAGTCTTGATTTAAGGTCCTGTCCACATTATTAGATATTGTGTCCACCTGTCACTCAATTGAAGTAATTTACTTGCGAAACCAGTCGAGCAGTTTGATTTTTTGTCTTCTAAAGGAATTCGCCGTGGAATGGAATCGTGCCCTTAGGTAAACTTTGGACGGGTTTTGGACCAGTATCTTAATGTGCGTGTTGTTGGACCAAATAAGATTGCATTTAATTTAGGTTCTTGTTGACGGCGTTTGTAAATTGGACTTGGTGGTGTTAGCATATCGTCGTTGTTCTGTTCAATATCTTATAAGTTGTCTTCTGTATGTAGTTTAAAGCGCAAAGCGAAAATTAAAAACATGCTTTCTCACATAAGGTTCATATTTTGCAAAAATAATTAAAAACATTTCCGATTAGGATGCGATCGGCAATGGATTTTTAAATATTCTTAAATTCGTTTTAAATAATTCCAAATGATGATCAAGATGATTTTTGGTTTAAATCCTAATTTATTTATAAAATCAACATTTATAAAATTTGTTTCAGCGTTTGATTTGTTTTAGCAACCGTATGGTTGATACAAAACTTCAACATGCGCATGCGCCATCTGCGTTCAAAACAAAACAAAACTAAACAAAACTAACCAAAAGAGATAGGTATAAGACTTTGCATCTATGTGTACAGACGTGCATACATAAAATAATTGTAATTGCATTCCTTATCTCATTTGATTAGTCACAGATGGTTGCGTCATCCGTCGCACTCACGCGCTGTTGCAACGCGTAAGGTGTTCTTCATATGCGTTCGATACTGATTTATTACTGGCACATTAATGTTATTAATCTCTGGTTCCTGGGGTTTATTTTTTTTCTTGTTGTGACACTGGCGACTAAGCAAATGGAACGCGATCTTCATTTTTTAAATAGGCTTATAAATGAAGCACAAATGCGAGGTGCGCCTGAGAAACTGATAATTTGAAATCGTAGAGTCATTTATTATTTTACTAGCTGTCCTGCGCAACTTCGTATGCGTAAATTTTTCCCGTTTTTGCAACATTTCTCGTCGCTACTCCGCTCCTATTAGTCGTAGCGTGATGTTATATAGCCTATAGCCTTCCTCGATAAATGGGCTATCCAACAAAAAGATTTTTAAATCGGATCAGTAGTTCCTGAGATTAGCGCGTTTAAACTGTTGACAAATCTGTTGCCATAAGTCTAGCTTTTTTTTGAGTCCATTGATACAGAAGAAGAGAATGTGAGAATAATCCAGGTTCGATGTGGGTTACTGAAATACAAAAAGATTCTTGCTGATACCAGACAGCAGGAGACCAATGGCAAAGTAAAGCAAGAGGTAGGACGCAATAGAGACAATTGGAGGAGGAATGTACCCTGCAAAGGGGTCTCATTTGAAACATAAGAAATAATAATATTTTTTATTCAAAAATTTAATATATTTGAAGTAATCATTTGTTGCATGCTAATCCCTACAAATATATAAATGTGAATGTAAGTTTGTTTGTTACGCTTTCACGCGAAAACTTCTCAACCGATTATCATGAAACTTTGTACACATATTCTTGGAGGTATTAGAAGTAACATAGGATTATAAAAAAAAGGGAAAAATTTACGCAGACGAAGTTGCGCGGGACAGCTAGTTATAATATAATTAAATGTAATAATGAGAAATAGTAAAGGGCTTACTTATTATTTATTATTATAAAAAGGTTTTTCATTATTTTTAGACACGGCGTGGTCTTTTATATCTCGTATCAAGCGAAACGCTGGTTTCATAATAAACTATAGCACATGGATGACGTTAAAACGTTTTTTAAAAATGAAACCTACCTAGATCAATTTATCGCCCCCGAAACCCCCTGCATACTAAATTGCATGAAAATCGTTAGAGCCGTCGTATTATCGTATTAGATATTATCATTTTCCACCTGTGTTAGAGTTAACACCGTACGCGTTGTTAGTAGATCATTCATTGTAGTGATCTTGAGGAACCGGTATTCATCTATTCACTTGTTAATATTTATAGTTCTGATAAGATCTTTATCGCATCGTAATAATAGGTTAAACATAATAAGTGCGTTTGCTGGCGTTTATACGACATGCATTTTATAATACCTGGTCATGATATATTGAATGGTTATTGTTAACTGCTCTTTGTTTAGAAAAGTAAGGCACAGATATTTCTTTAAGAGTTCACAGCCTCTTTTTGCAATTTAAACCGTGTAGGTATTCATCCTAGTGGCGTGGTGGGAGTATGTCCGACTGCTCCGCAAGAGGTCGTGGATTAGATTCCCTAACGGGACACCACTTTGTGTGATCCACAAGTTGTTGTTTCGAGTCTGGGTGTACTTTGTGTCCGTGACTTGTATGTTTGTAGAGTCCCCCGTGACACAGGGCTTGTACAAAAAGCGGAAGTCGTCTTAAAAAAATAATCTAAGTAGTTGTATTTGTTAAAAATAGTTTAATTCGTTGTCTTCCTGATCATATTGTACAATTTATGTTTGATCTAATCGTCCTTTCTTTTCTGTGTGTGTTTCAAGATATTAATCAACTAGCTGTCCCGCGCAACTTCGTATGCGTAAATTTTCCCCGTTTTTGCAACATTTCTCGTCGCTGCTCCGCTCCTATTTGTCGTAGCGCGATGTTATATAGCCTATAGCCTTCCTCGATAAATGGGCTATCCAACAAAAAAATAATTATTAAAATCGGTCCAGTACTTTTTGAGTTTATTCGTTACATACAAAAATACAAATCTTTCCTCTTTATAATATTAGTGTAGACTAGCTGTCCCGCGCAACTTCGTAAGCGTAAATTTTCCCCGTTTTTGCAACATTTCACGTCGCTACTCTGCTCCTATTAGCCGTAGCGCGATGTTATATAGCCTATAGCCTTCCTCGATAAATGGGCTATCCAACAAAAAAAGAATTTTTCAAATCGGACCAGTAGTTTCTGAGATTAGCGCGTTTAAACAAACAAACAAACAAACAAAGCAAACAAACAAACTCTTCCGCTTTATAATATTAGTATAGATAACTCTAGATCTCAATAGATACTCAAGAACTTCATACATTAATAGTCCTTGTTTTAGTTCTTTAAAAAACTTTGCTCATCAAAACGAAAATTCTAGTTAACCTCAAGCTCATAAATATATCCTACTTTTAATACAAAGGTTTGACGCCATTTGCCGTCGCGATGTTCTAAAAAAAGTTCAAACTAACACCGAGGGACTGCTAGATATAATCGAAAGTTCTAATTCACTTTGTTTAGTTCATAAGGGGCATGACCCATTTATTATACTTAGCGCTTATTATCACGCAAATTCGAAGAATCGATTGTCGTCAGTATTGTCTCTTATGTCTACTTAGTAAATGTATTAGCTGTGTGTGCTTGCATATTTTAGTACCTATGTACCACACAAAACGGTTTTTAACCTCCGACGCAAAAATATACTTGCTTTAAGTTTAACGTGTGAATCCATCTATGTGTGGTATTGTAGCTCTTAAATGAATGGACAAAGTTTTTTGATAAGTATTTATTAAGGCGTGATTTGTCTTATCTATACTAATATTATAAAGAGGTAAAGTTTGTGAGTTTGTAGGGGATTTTGGATCTGAATTCTGGATTCTGGATTCTTTTGAATTCTGGATCTACTTAACCGATTTTGAAAATACTTATACCAATAGAAAGCTACGCTATTTATTTGTGACGTGTCATCTATACTAATATATAAATGTTTGTTTGTTACGCTTTCACGCAAAAACTACTCAACCGATCATCATGAAACTTTGTACACATATTCTTGGAGGTATTAGAAGTAACATAGGATTATAAAAAAAAGAGGAAAATTTACGCAGACGAAGTTGCGCGGGACAGCTTGTAGGCTATATAACATTACGCTACGACCAATAGGAGTAGAGCATCAATGAAAAATGTTGCAAAAACTGGAGAAAATTACACAAAAGTCAGCTAGTAAGAAATATGTTAAACTGGTGATGTAAAATTACTGCTTTTTAATTATAAATCCATACTAATATTATAAATGTGAAAGTAACTCTGTCTGTCTGTCTGTCTGTCTGTCTGTTACGCTTTCACGCTCAAACAGCTGAACCGATTTAGATGAAATTTTGTATGGAGATAGTTTGAGTCCCGAGGAAGGACATAGGATAGTTTTTATCGCGATAACCGACATCCATGCGGGCGGAGCCGCGGGCGAAAGCTAGTAGATTAATAAAATGCTTTTGGATACAAAAGCAACCAATCTGACTGTAACCTATAGATTACAGTCAGATTCGGTAGTTACAAACTATGCCAAACGAGCCGTAGATAAACTAAAATGGATATTGAAATAGAAATTAAGTAACATAAACCATTACATCCTGGTTGTGCTTTCCCTATCATTCTCGTCATTTTCGCATTCAAAGCGTAACAACTAACGCATCGCTCGTCGACCTACATGCCAGTACATCTACCATAGAACGCTTGTCGCATATTGCAAAATGTTTTACTGTTTACCTACGTAGATTTTTCTTCAATTATATTTACATAATTTCGCTTTCGCTTGCTAAAGCGTCTTCTAGACGGTTGGAAACAAGGCTTCCCGCCAAGGTGACCTTGCTGGTTTCCAACAGTGTAGACGGCTGTTGCAAACCAAGAACAATGTAATTTGGTTTACAACAGTCGTCTGCACGGTTGGAAACCAGCAAGGTCACCTTGGTTTGTTCGCTTGTTTCCAACCGTCTAGAAGACGCTTTAGAGGTCGGAAAACACTTTCTGAGGTGAATTTTGGTAATGTACTTTGTGGTTTTATTGTTGTTCACTGTGTATTGTATTGCAGGTGTTCTTTTGTAGGAATAACTAGTATATACCTACATTTTATGCTACCGTTTCTTTCTCGTCGTTTGTGAAGGAATAGGTACATGATTTGATTATTTGAACACATGCGCATATGATGTGGTCAATATAATTACCCGATAAATCATAAATCTAGTATGACTTGAATCACGTCTGACGGCAACCATATTGCTTTTTTTTTTTAATAATCCAATTTATGATAAATACCCGCTAAGTACTCATTTAACGATTCTAGCAATATCTTAATTATATATTGTACCTATATGCGTTCAGGCGTTTAGCAATTTGTGGTGGAATAAAGGCACTCACAGTAAGAGAAGTTACATAAATCTATACTAATGTTATAAAGCTTAAAAGTTTGTTTGTTTGAACGCGGTAATCTCAGGAACTACTGGTCCGAATTGAAAAAATATTTTTTATAAAAAAAAAAATATATTCTGTTTGGTAGCCCAATTATTAAGGAAGGCTATATAACATCACGCTACAATCAATAGGAGCGGAGCAGCAATGAAAAATGTTGCAAAATCGGGGAAAATTTACGCAGATGAAGTTGCGCGGGACAGAACCCTGAAAACAATATTGTCCCTTTTTTTGTTGGAACGCGATATCTCAGAAACTACTGGTCCGAATTGAAAAAATATTTTACTGTTGGATAGCCCATTTATCGAGAAAGGCTATAGGCAATATAACATCACGCTACGACCAATAGAAGCGGAGCAGCAATGAAAAGTGTTTCAAAAACGGGGATAATTGACGCAGACGAAGTTGCGTGGGCTAGCTAGTATAACAATAAAGTAAAAGACAATGTCCTATGAATCTAGTCTTTACTTAGAACACCTATGCAAAATTTCAAAATCTACTTCTTCTAAATCCAGTGTGGCTTTGACTGTGGCTTGATCAAATCAGTTAGTTTCTCTTTATATATGTATAAATCTACTTCATCACAGGTTTTTCTTCATTCCTTATTGAATTATTTACGTACTAGGTTGGAGAGTTGTCTGGAAATTGCTAAGATGAAGTTGTAAATAGAAGTGCATTGGCGCAATGCGGGTGTTGTCTACGTAACTATAGGCTGTAGAATTGTACGAATTCTTACTAAAATAACAAAATAGTTTAAATTTAATTCCTTTTTTGTGTTCAGGAGTTTGAATCAAAGATTTATGAATATTAGCTCGAGTTCGTTACATAAGGATTGGAAAACTGCCATAGCGGCGTTTTCATTCTTTTCATTCTTACCAAATTAGGCAACGTCTGTAAAGCCAGAATGGTCAAATTGGCAGAATCACTCAAATTTTTGCTAAAAATTGGGTGCTTTTTAAGCGCTAATTTAGTGCTGCAAAATCAAATATTACGCTCAAATAGCACGATTAGAAATTATAAAACTGCTAGCTTATATGTAAGCTAGCATTGTACTGCCGGATATAACGCTAGTACTGCTAACCAGAACTAAGTGTTAGCATTGATAATTTAGTGCTCAATGAGTGCTGACAATATAGATGAAAGAATTGCAAAAAAAAATAATATTTTTTTTATTCTGAGAATTATTTCAGAAAACTGCTTGCTTATAATTAAGCTAGCATTGTACTGTCGGATATAACGCTAGTACTGCTAACCAGAACTAAGTGTTAGCATTAGTAATTTAGTGCTAAATAAGTGCTGACAATATAGACGAAAGAATTGCAAAAAAAAAAAAAAAAATTTTCATTTTGAAAATTATTTCAGAAAACTGCTTGCTTATAATTAAGCTAGCATTGTACTGTCGGATATAACGTTAATACTGCTAACCAGAACTAAGTGTTAGCATTAATTATTTAGTGCTCAATGAGTGCTGACAATATAGATGAAAGAATTGGAAAAATATTTTTTTGTGTGTGTGTGTGTGTGTGTGCGTGCGTGCGTGCGTGTGCGTGTGTGTGTGTTTGTGTGTGTATGTATGTAAACCTCTCATAACTTTTTAACGGCTCAACCGATTAGATCCTACCCAACGGCGTTCCAAAGAGATCCACCAAACTTAGATTTTCTGAAAATTTAAACCGATTCGGACCGATAGATTCCGAGAAATTTCAAAAATAAAAATTTTAAAAACCTTTTTTTTTAGAATAACTTTTAAACGGCTGTACCGATCGATCCCAAAAACTAATCAGCTCTGGAGCTTGACAAACCTCGTCGATCACCGCCGGGCCGGTCAAAATCGGTTGATCCGTTCGAGAGATATCGAAAACGAAAAATTCCAAAAAAAGTGCTTTTTTTGAATAATTTTGAAAATTTTCGTCTGAATGATTTTTGATCTAGAATTCTTCATAGGACTCAATAAGCTGCTTCGAATGCCGCCAACCACGTGAAAATCGCATGATTAGTTCAAAAGTTATAGCAATTAGAGAATTAAAAAAATAGTGTTTTACGAAACTTCTATCAGACTTTTGAGCTCGAAGAGCTCAAAAGCATAGAAAAGCTATCGCTTTGAGCTCGGAGAGCTCAAAATGACACGAAAATTATATTTTTGTGAAACAAAAACGTAATCCGCAGTACTAGCGTTATATCCGGCAGTACAATGCTAGCTTAATTATAAGCAAGCAGTTTTCTGAAATAATTTTCAAAATGAAAAAACATTTTTTTTTTTTGCAATTCTTTCATCTATATTGTCAGCACTTATTTAGCACTAAATTACTAATGCTAACACTTAGTTCTGGTTAGCAGTACTAGCGTTATATCCGACAGTACAATGCTAGCTTAATTATAAGCAAGCAGTTTTCTGAAATAATTCTCAGAATAAAAAAATCATTTTTTTTTTGCAATTCTTTCATCTATATTGTCAGCACTCATTGAGCACTAAATTATCAATGCTAACACTTAGTTCTGGTTAGCAGTACTAGCGTTATATCCGGCAGTACAATGCTAGCTTACATATAAGCTAGCAGTTTTATAATTTCTAATCGTGCTATTTGAGCGTAATATTTGATTTTGCAGCACTAAATTAGCGCTTAAAAAGCACAAATTTGAGTGATTCTGCCAATTTGACCATTCTGGCTTTACAGACGTAATTAGGCAGCTCTATGAAAACTAATTAACTGAAATACATACTTATTATATGTATATATATATATATATATATATATATATATATATATATATATATATATATATATATATATATATATATATATATATATATATATATATATATATATATATATATTACACTCAAAGACAATAGAATACACTACAAATTCTGGTTAAGTAGTCAGGGTCTCTAATCTATCAGACCAGCAATATATCCTTTTTTCGTGATCATAAGGAACTCATACAAATTTTTAAGCTTCCAGACGTATCAGTTTTGGCTTTAGATTAGATCAGTCATTGGTAATTCCGTCATTTACAAAAAATGGATTAAAAGCATATTACAAATATCTCCAAAGTAATGTCCCTGAAGGAAATCGTTGAAAAAATCTTACCAACAATATTGTAATGTGAAAAAAAAAACATTTTAACAGATTTAACTTCATTACCATCGTATGGATGCACCGTGGAGGTCAGATAACATTCGTCCGTTTAAATACTAGTAACCAACCTTGATAAACCTTGGAAAAGACTAAAGGCTCTTGGGCAAAAGTTCAAAAAGTATTTAATTGATGCAATGCGATGTTAATATGGTATTTCAGTTCGTCGGTCGTTTAATGATCATTGAAACAGAGTCGTTAATGTCTGATCGTATTAAGCTGGTTGATCGATGGTGTTATGTGGTGACCGCATATGGCCACTTTTGGCATCGATATCAGTCTTCACGTCTTTGATTAGGTGAATAAAACTTGTCTTGTGACTCTCGATGTTTTTTTGTTTGGCACGCCATCTGATTTTTATTGTAATTTGGAACCTCCGTTTCACCCATCTAGAGGTTTAATTTTTAAAAACATTAGCGAATGTCCACCTTATAAGCTGCCCGTGTGCCAAATTTCAACCTAGTCTATTCAGTGGATTGGAGTTGTGTGTTGATATGTCTGTCAGTCACAGTTTTCTTTTATTTTTTACAGATATACGAGTGTTTTTTTTTTTAAACGACAGCTTACGGACGTTGTAGCGTTGTTTGATTGTTGTTTATAGTTGATTAGGCGTGAAGTGGGAGACAGATTGGGTGTTTCCCCGTTTCCAAACTAGAATGTCTTGTATATTGAAAGCGGTCCAAGGTATATTTTCTGAGCCGAAACATAGAACCTTTAGATAATGTTTTAAGAGTTATTGCGATCAGATATTATTATTGGGTTTATCCTAATGTTATCAACGTAAAAGTTTGTGAGGGTGGAAGTTTGTTTATTGGTACTCCTTTATGCAAAACTACAATATTGTCGCTTACATCAAAGTCCGTTTCACTATAAAAATCAAATAACGCGGGCGAAGTCGCAGGGAACAAAATAATAATCTATTCCTCTATTTGGAATTTGTGAGTTTCTAATTACGTTAATTCGAGAATAAGTCTTAACGTAAGGCTATATAATACGCAATTGGAAAGAGACTACTGGGTATATAGGTATTATTAAAAAGAACCGTTTTAAATAATATCACATTGGAGGAACTATACGATATTTCTTTAACGATATCTCGCACAGGGATATCGATATAGTTAACCGTAAATATGTACTGATTCTTTAGTCGACAGTTATAGTGTTTTAGTATTATTTATAATTGACTATTCACGTAATGTTGTACAAATAATGTTAGCTTCTTGTTGAATTGAAGAGAAATGTTAAAAACAATTTGCCGAAAAACTCTTAAATGTCGGATCGGACCAAGTCGGATCTTAAGTAAAAGTCTATACCGAACATTTATTAACGAATTGTAGTTCTTCTGCCTAAATCTTCGTTACATAGTGTGAGTGCTAATCTTCAGTAGGTACCTACATAGTTTGAGTTGAAACTGCGCACCGGGTAGAATGCTGTTGTCACTGTTACAGTAATTGAGAGAACTTCTTCCAGATATTTTTATATTCATGCATATATTAGGTACATCTAATGGAAAGTGAAGATAAGTTCGTGCGAAGCCGGGAAGGTTCGATATAGATTATGTGAAAAAATATTGCGTTTAGATACAATAGTTTCTAGCCATTCAACGTTTTTTTGACGGAAACGCTGCATTTTTTTGACCGTAAAAAAATGAATAAGTTCTAATATTTTACACAGAACGTTCCGCGTAATTTAAAACATTGCCTAAATGTGATTCAGAAAACATCTGTGACTGTATAAAAAGGCAATCGGCGTCTGGTCTGACACTGTAGTCACAAAAAACTGAGAGTGCAGAAAGGAACCTTCATACAATTTCAAGCAACGCACATATAGATATTGCTCACGAACACCCAATCTCGGACTACCTCGTACCACTTTCATGGCTACTTCAGTGGCGCTGTTATAGTGACTGAGACTGTGCAAGAGATTGTGTGGTGCAAATCCCACACGGGACACCAGTTTGCGTGACTCATAAATTGTTGTTCCAAGTCTGATAGTACTTTGCGTCCGTGACAGTGTGTGTTTGGAAGGTCCTCGACACGAGGCCTGTTCTCTAGTGCGGGATGTGTCTTGTAAATGTTTCGAAGGCGTTTTGATAACGATGTCTATGTGTTTGTGCCTCGGGCGAAGTACGTAATAGTGCGTTCAGACGGCGAGCAGCTTGGCAAGCAGCCCGACAGGGGCCAGCAGTACAAAAAATCCCTCACTAACAGCCGAGCAGCACTTTCAGTGTTCGTGCCCGTTGAATGTCGCTTTATACGCGAACGTGTGAACCCACTATCAAATGTTGTCTTCTGTACTCTCTGTGTTTTGTGCTGTAGTATACGTCATCGGTGTTTTTTCTCAATGAGTCATCAAAACATAGCACAAACTATTTGTTAATACGAGCAGTTTCATAACCGTTGCGATAGTACTTATTTTATTAACATTATCGTTGTCCATAATTACTACACCCGATAGTGTTTCCTTACTGTCTATAATTTCATAATCGGTGTGAAATAATATAGGTACGATAACAATTATTTATATACCTGTTAGCTTGGTTGAGCAATGTCCGAGCAGTCAATTATTTAGATAGGCGATATATTCCTACTATTGAGTGTTGGGGGGGTCCCTATTCAGTGGCGATGGCGACAGCAGATGAAGATATCTGCGAGGTTAAGCTATCCATAGTTTTTTTTTTTTTTTTTTTATAAAAGACAACTCCCGTAGTAGGGTACAAGCCCTGTGTCACTAGGGTCTTTACAAACACACAAATCACGGACACAAAGTACACCCAGACCTGGAACAACAATTTGTGGATCACACAAAGTAGTGTTCCGAGTGGGAATCGAACCCACGACCTCTTGCGTAGCAGTCGGACACACTCCCACCGCGCCATAGATGGGTACGTTTTTGAGATGTCACTCGGAGAACAAGCCCCCACTTACACTTGGTGAGAGATTGGTTTCTCAATGGTCGTGTCGGATTTCCGTCCCCGACGGGACGGAATCGGTCTATTCGAACGGTCTATTCCTTCAATCTCATAGCTCAATGGCTATGAGAGTGAAAGAATAGAGAGTGCACCTGTGCACTATAACTAATATCTCCTGCGTAGTTGGCTGGTCTCTAATGAGAATGGCCGCCGTAACCGGCATCAGTTAGAACTGCAACTGCCTCTGTGGCGCGGTGGGAGTATGTGCGACTGCTACG
The DNA here is from genome assembly GCA_945859575.2 of Herminia tarsipennalis. Classification (NCBI taxonomy): domain Eukaryota; kingdom Metazoa; phylum Arthropoda; class Insecta; order Lepidoptera; family Erebidae; genus Herminia; species Herminia tarsipennalis. Next base: position 19,727,572 of record OX243840.2, read on the forward strand.
CAAGAGGTCGATTCCCAGATTCCCACTCGGAACACTACTTTGTGTGATCCACAAATTGTTGTTCCAGGTCTGGGTGTACTTTGAGTCCGTGACTTGTGTGTTTGTAAAGTCCCCCGCGACACAGGGCTTGTACCATAGTGCGGGAGTCGTCTTTTTAAAAGAAAGAACTAGAAGACCATTAATATTATTCTATGTATCTTTACTGTGTAGAAGTTTACATTAGAAACGTTATAATATTTTCAGCAGTTAAATATACACTCGCGAGCAAAAGTATGGAATCACTTGATTGAATTTGATTCCGCGCGATCTTGAGTACTTAATAACTAAATAATAATAATAAAAATGATATCATTTTAAAGGTTAAAATGTAGTCTTAAAATTGATACCAAATTCATTCAAATCGCTTCATTATTTGTGGAGCTATCTTGGATTAAGTGAAGGAGGTAGGAATAGGCAAGGATAATGGAAAAATAATGAATGAAGAAAACAACAAAAATTAATTAATAAAAGTTTAATTTCGCTTAAAAACTTAATGTCAATACTTAGTGTTCCCCCCCCTCGCCCTAATGACAGCTCGGAGACGGTTCTTCATGGACTTGATGAACTTCTGTATGGTATCTTGTGGGATACCTTCCCACTCTTCAATCAAAGCCGTTTTGAGCTCATGTGTGTTTGAAGGAGTAGGATTTCTGGATCGAACCCTCCTCTTTAGTTCATCCCACACGTGCTCTATTGGATTCATGTCCGGGCTAAGCGCTGGCCAGTCCAATGTGGCGATACCGACTTCCTCTAGGTATTCGGTTGTGGCACGAGAAGTGTGACAACGAGCGTTATCGTGCATGAGGACGAAGTCATCACCGATATATCCCGCATAGGGAACGACATGTTCCAGCAGAATATCGGTAATGTACCGGTCTGAAGTTAGACCGCCTCCTCGTCCCCCGCCAGGCACGAAAACAAGCTCCGTTTTACCGTCGAAAGAAATGCCGGCCCACATCATACAAGAACCGCCTCCATAAGCCACTGTCTCAGCGAAACAGCACTGCGCAAATCGCTCCCCAGGCCTCCTGTAGACCCGACCTCTTCGATCGTTGCCGTGCAAACACATTCTGGACTCGTCCGAGAACAGTACACGGCTCCATTCCTCAACCTCCCAATCAAGGTGGGAACGAGCGAATCGAAGGCGGGCTTGTCGATGAGCTGCCGTCAGTTTAGGGCCTGTGGCAGGCCTTCTTGGGGTTAAATTAGCTTGCTTGAGTCTCCGACGAACTGTCCACTCGCTAACAGCGACCCCGCGAACATTTCGGAGCTCCTGTTGGACGTCAACACCAGTCAAATGCCGATTTCGGAGAGAAGTTGACACGATAAAGCGGTCATCCCTCTCCGATGTGCACCGGCGTCGTCCAGATCTTGGTCTCGGGACAAAGCCACCAGTCTCCAGAAAGCGTTTGTAGACTTTCGAAACACAAGACTGACTTATGTGGAGCTGACGTCCGACAGCCCGCTGGCTAAGCCCTTCTTGCAATAGGGCGACGATTTGGGCGGCTTCTGTAGGTGTTGTATCCATTGTCTTCGAAGTTCAAGGGTCCAAAGTTGCGGAGATGTGTACCGGTCAACGTGTGAAAGCTAACTGATAAAAAAAACCGATAACACGTGCTTTTATAGGGGATGAAGGGCGCGCAACTCGCGACGGGTCAAACAATTGAAACGTATCTTTTTTCGTACTTCTTCACGTAGCCCGGGATAACTTCTTAAGTACTGGCGTTATTTGAATGATTTTGGTATCAATTTAAAGTTAATTAATGAACCTTTAAAATGGCATCATTTTTATTATTATTATTTAGTTATTAAGTACTCAAGATCGCGCGGAATCAAATTCAAGCAAGTGATTCCATACTTTTGCTCGCGAGTGTATTTATCTATACTAATATTATAAAGCTGAAGACTTTGTTTGTTTGAACGCGATAATCTCAGGAACTACTGGTCCGAATTGAAAAAAAATTTTTTTACTATTGGATAGCCCATTTGTTGAGGAAGGCTATAGGCTATCTAACATCACCCTACGATTAATAGGAGCGGAGCAGCAATGAAAAATGTAGCAAAAACGAGGAAAATTTACACAGACGATGTTGCACGGGTCATATTAACGAAATAGAAACAAACATTACTTACTAAAACAAACACCTTCTTATTTGACAATAAAAACATAAAATTGTACTCCTACAGGTAGTACATACAGTAGAGTCACTTGGAAATGTGTTAGTAAAATTCTAACTATCCCTAGGCACCATTGAAGATAAATAACTGTAAAAATACTTTGGCTATCTTAAGTATTTATATACAATAAACCCTTTTTCGGGTTTTTTGTTCTATGTCATAGGAAGTCAGATAGAAAATGTTAACAGGTAGGTACTGGCTTCGCATTAAGGCTAATTAAAAAAGTATTTTCACCAGTTTTTTTTCAAATTTAAAGAGTCGTAGGCGAAAGAGGATGCTACAAGTGTTCTGTTATTTGTGGTCGAGCAGTATCTGTCACAATTTTATTTTTAAAATTCGAGTGTTCAATGACATTTTTTTTAAATTGTAACACTAAAGCCAGTTCTAAATTCAAACACTGTTTTGTTCTAAAAAATAGTGACGTAATAAATTGTATACCGTTTGACCAATGAGATCATCGTAAGTGGCCTTCTAATTTCGAATAATCATCTTCGTTAACTGGTGCTGCGGGTGCTGCACTATATCGTTGCTATTTTCCTAGCACTATATGTTGTCCGATAAATTGCCCAGCGTATTGAAAGTACTCATGTTTTACTAGCTTTTTCTGCGTCTTAGTACGCGTTATGCTTGTTTTTTATTGCCTAATGCTATTATAATGTATTAAACTACATTACTGTAAAGTTTCATCAAATTCTATTTAATAATTTTGGCATGAAAAAGTAACAAACGTTAACTAAAACGGATTTATAGTTTACTATTAGAACGTACATCATTATTAGTTAAGAGTAGGCTGACTGACTGTGATGAAATGTCGATTTTTTTTTCTTAAAAAGATAACTAGAAATATGGGGTTGTGGTCCCACATTACTAGCAATTCTGTTAACCCCTCCAGCTAAGTTCAATGGCTTGTATTAGTAGTGGATTCACGTCGGTAGTTTAATGGGTAGATTCGAACTCGCTACCTCACGATTGCGAGTCCGATGCCTTAGCCATTGGGTTACCCGCTTTATCTATACTAATACTATAAAGAGGTAAAGTTTATGAGGTTGTAGGGGGGGGGGGGGGGGTAAATCTCTGGATTTACTAAACCGATTTTGAAAAATATTTTACGAAAGACACGTTATTTATTTTGTTACTGTCATATAGGCCCAACGAAGTGGGCACGGGTCAGCTAGTGTTCTAATGGTTAATCAGCCGTTTATAGGCGCTAGGTTGGGGGGGGGGGGGTGGCAACAGGGGCGATTGCCCCCCCCCGACTCAATAATCATCAGAAATCGTCTCGCCATACTTGTCTTTGTACATAAAAAGGAATGTAGAAGGAATACTGGCTTTACAACCCACCAGGCAAGCCAAGGTAACCCAAACCAAGCCAACTAATCAATTTCTTCTATTTCACAAGTTGTGGTGTGAAATAAAGGCCTCTATACAATGAAGGGTTTAATTAGTATCGGTTTACACCCACTATAACCTCGGTATAATGAACACTAAGTAAACCGTGTTCCCGTTTCGGTAATGACATAGATTTGTTTTTCAAAGGGCTTGGGAACTTGACGGTATGTTTGCGTTTGAACTATGAAATTATATATTTTAGGGATATTATTAGTCTTGTCGCGCCACTCCTTCAAAAAATATTATCCACCCGTTTTAAAGATCATTTGTCAGAAGTAGATATATCTTTTAAAAGTACTCCTTAAACCTAATCAATAATCGGATCCTATTATTAATCTGTTTGAAAGCAAGATTTTTGTTAGTATAAGGGGGCGTCTATACGGGCCATTGTTTATGGCAATTTGTGGCGGCAAAGCTGTGGCCGGCAACATGGCAGTACTCTCCAATATTGATTTGATGGTTGCCGGACGATCCCTGAGTAATTGATTTTCCGCAATGTTGCCCAGCCAATTTTGATGTTGTTTCAGTCGGTCTCTATTTTATTGTTGCCGGGTTGTGTAGCCTGTATAGGATACTGAATCATGCGCCATACAATTGCAGACATATTGCCATTATTGGCCGAGCAATTAGTTGCCAATAGTGCCGCCACAAATTGCCATAAAAAGTGGCCCGTTTAGACGCCCCTTAAAAATATCATCGTTATTTATTGCTGAGTTTTATTATTATCAAAATCAAAGTAATTAGGCCAGTTATTGTACGAATATCACAATGTGGGGTACACATTAACCGCGCCCTGTGCTCAATACAGTCACAAAATACAGAGAGTGCAGAAGGTAACTTGGGACACGGACACAGAATCTTGAAACAACTTCGGAACGCAATAGTCCGAAGTCTGAGATTCCGTGTCCGTGAACATACGCGATGTGAGTTGCTCGAGGTAGGTACATATGAAGGTTATTTCTGTATTCTGTCGTGGCGGCTTTGAATTCTAGTTACTTAATATTATAAGGGTCGTCCATTAATCATGTGATGTTTTTGACGTGACAACATATTATAAATCGATGACCGGGTGCACGCACGAAAAAGTGTCACGTTCCGCCTGCTGTTAGGCTGAAGTATTGTGGCCGTCGGGCGTCAGGGACCACTAAAGCTGTCACAGGCATGGTTGTTTATTACAATGCTATCAATGTTTTGGCGATTGCAGCGACATGCGATACAATTGAAAAACAAAAAGTTGTCACAGGCATGGTTGTTATTAAAATGTCATCAATGTTTTCTTATGACTTTATCAAGTAAAATTATCGTCTGTAAACCGGCTTTACAGACAATCATTTTTTTTATATAGGTCTAAATAGGTCCGAAGTTGAAGGGTACATACACAGAGTATAAGTAGCTCTGATGCTCTGTGTAGGTATTTAGTGGTACAGTTCCACTAGCTCCAACAGCCTTACTACAAAAAAAGATCAAACCGATTCAATGAAATCACTACCATTGATGTGAAATGTAGTACGCGCGTCACTACTTGTTTATAAACTACTATAATGCCCACGCGTGACATGTGATTAGAAATATAGGTAAACATGTGGTCACTACTGACCATTCACTAGAAAAATACCTTAGTCACTCACGGGATGTCTTGGCGTTGTCTATTCTTAACTTCGTTCCGTTTTTAGGGTTCCTCATCGAATGAAAAAGAACTCTTATTAAATCTAAATTTTCCCGTTTTTGTAACATTTTTCATTGCTGCTCTGCTCCTATTGGTCGTAGCGTGATGTTAAATAGCCTATAGCCTTCCTCGAAAAATGGGCTATCCAACAGTGAAAGAATTTTTCAATTCGGATCAGTAGTTTCTGAGATTATCGCGTTCAAACAAACAAATAAATACACTCTTCAGCTTTATAATATTAGTAGGTATAGATTTGTACGTCCCTTTATCGTTGCTTTACTTCATTTTTTTTGTTCCAATAATTATAATTCGTACATTATAAAAACTGGCTTCGAACTATAAACTAAAGAATCTACATATTTATAGTACAAAAACGAATGTTAATAAAAAGTGTATAACGGACTTGCCCTAAATACATATACATACATACATATCAACCCATATGATGGCCCACTGCTGGGCACGGGTCTCCCCAGTAGAACCTACTGGTATGTAGATCCTGGGGGTAATTGCCATAATCGCCACGCTTGGCGAGCGGGTTGGCGATCGCAGTAAGGCTTTAAGTACGCAGAGGACGCTGCTGCCCGTCCTCCGGAGTGAAATCCCTTAGTCGCCTTGACGACACCCACGAGAAGAGATGGGGTGGTACTATTCTTAAGCCGGCACCACATGTAAAATACGGATCGGATACGGAATCCTCGGTGCCGATTCTGATTCACACTTGACCGATTTTGTTTTGATAAATTATGTTTATATTTTTAACTATACTAAGTTTTCTTATTTCCTGTAATCCATTAGTTAGCTAACGGGAATATAATAAATAAACATCTCGGAAGATTACTACGAACCAGAAAGAAGGAATGCATTTTTTTACGATTAAAAATATAGGCAGTCTTTGTTTTGTGTCACTGGCCATTTTACCAATAAACAAGGTTCTTTTATGGTGAATTGACCTGATGTGGTTATCTTAATAATATGGAGTATTAATAGAAATGCTTAATAATATTTTTGTTTCGTTATCTGGCTATTCAGGTAAATAATATGTTGGAATGGCATGGTGAAATAATAATAATAAAAATAACATGTTTTTGGAACGAAGTCCCTTATCGCGCGTTGCGAAAGGGGGCTAGACGGAAAAAAATTAAGACCAAAAGTTGTAACGATACTTTTTGCTGTGTCGTTACAACTTTTGGTCTTAATTTTATAACAATTCCTTCACTAATTAATCGAAAAGAACTTCGTTCCATCCGGGTGTCCCTTAACACCTATCAAGTTTTTTTAAAATTAATAAATGGCATAATAATAATACCTTGGGACAACTCACATCGTCATCTGATCCCAAACTTAATAGAGCTTGTACTATGACAACCAGACAACTGATAAACACTCATATAATATAGGTATTATAGATAAATTACATTTAGTCAAATTACGACTGCCTCTATGGCGCGGTGGGAGTGTGTCCGACTGCTATGCAAGAGGTCGCGGCTTCGATTCTCACACAGGACAACACTTTGTGTGATCCACAAATTATTGTTCCGGGTCTGGGTGTACTTTGTGTCCGTGACTTGTATGTTTAATTAATTTTAATAATAATATCTTGGGACAACTCACACAACGCTATCTGATCCCAAACTAAGCAGAGTTTGTACTATGGAAGCCAGACAACTGATAAACGTACTTATATATTTCGAAATACATACATATTATAGAAAAATAACATCCAGACACAGAATAAACCATCGTGCTCATCACACAAAGTTTTATCCTGGGTGGGGATCGAAACCACGACCTCTTGTGTAGCAGTCGGATACACTCCCAATGCGCGACAGAGGCAGTCAAGACAGTTTGTAAAGTCCCCCGTGACACAGGGCTTGTACCCTACTGCGGGTGTCGTCTTTTTAAAAGATAAAAGAAAAGATAAAAAATATTCAGACAGAATAAACCATCGTGCTCATCACACAATTTTATCTAATCTATCACTAACCTCTAGACCATCAGGCCAGTCATAATGGCTTAGTTAGTAAAGTGCAACGCAAATATCTGACAAGCAATATCTTAGAATAATATTCACACGGCCAATAGATGATCTGATATCTGATCTCGAATAGACCCTAACGAGTGGTAGGTCTAAGACCCCGTTACAACTTGTCGGGTGTCGGGTCCGAAATCAAATCATCCGATTTGAATTCGGATCCGACACCCGACAAGTGTCTCGCCCGACAAGAGCTCTAGTGTCAAAACATTTTGTATGAAGATACAACAAAAATTCGTAAGTGTGAACAACTTCGTACAAAATGTTCTACCACTTTACTTTAGGAACGGGTAGTAAACCATGGGCCGTCTTAGTCGGTAGTCGGTACAACTGTACAGCAACAGTTTCAGGTATTCCTCCGTGAAATAGTAATGTTAACGCAGCACTGTGTTTCGGTTGAAGGACATTGTAGCAAATGTAATTACTGGGCAATTGAGATTTACGATATTTAGAATTAACATTCGTGCTCATCGCTCATTATTCGATCTGAAATGGCATTAGGTGTTGAAATGGTATAATACTTAGCACGGCTACATCACATGACATAAGTCAATGATATAACGGATCTTGTCAGTAATAAATAACTCAACACGTTAGAGTATGAATGGATGTAGAAAAAAAACCATCTATGAATACAACCTTCTCTTTTCACTTAGTTTATTGATTTGGTACAGTGATTAAATAATAGCGAGTTTGTATTATTATCTGAGGGTCGATGCTCGTATTTAAAGCAGTGCAGTTGCAGTTCAGTTGCAGTTAAGTTTCGATTAACACGACCATTTTTGTATTCTTGTAACTTTGGGATCGATCTCAAATACGCTTGCGTCAAGTATGCGTCTCGAGAACGCAACGACATTCTAGTACGGTGTGCAAGCGTTTTTGAGATCGATCCCAAAGTTACAAAAATACGAAAATGGTCGTTTTAATCGAAATTTAACTGCAACTGTACTGCTTTAAATATGTGAATTGGCCTCCTGAACCTCTGCCGTTTTTTTGCAACGATACTTAATTTTGAGACGTGCTCAAAAAGTATTTCGGTCTCTACTATTTACCTTGAAGTAACAGCGACAACGTGCGAGTTAATGCGTCTTTAAACTGAGTGGTGTTTAAGGATTCGGTCTCGAAACCGTCACACGGATAATATGTGATTTTGTCGAATATCTTATTTTGTCAGTATTTGTTTTCTTTATTTCTATAGAAAAAGACGACACCCGCAGTAAGATAAGCCCTGTGTCGCGGGGGACTTTACAAACATACAAGTCACGGACACAAAGTACACCTAGACTAGGAACAACAATTTGTGGATCACACTTAGTGGTGTCCCGTGTTGGAATCGAACCCACGACCTCTTGCCGAATAGTTATACTTACCGTAATTGTACCGTTACTTACACATGTACCCGGATTCAATACAATCACATGTGACGGCCTGTAGGTCATACAAATATTTATCTCGTAGCGGAGATTGGATCCGCAACAATTATCCGCGTTATTTAGGTCCATTGACTTTCTTTTGCAATGTAAAGGACAGGACTGTTTTCATTATTAGTCTTCATTAGCTCTAATCGCGGGAATCTTGATTTCTGCATTGATTCTGGGGTCTATGTTTCACTGCCCCGAATTTAATTCAAATATATTTGTCAGTGAATGGCAGACCCCGACGGATTTTCTTGGGTTACTTGCATACCTCCTTATAGTCGGTGACCATCTTTTTACAAAATATACGAGGTGCCTACTTACTCGTGTTAAAATGCTAACGGGGCTAATATAATATCTGAATAACTATTAAATTAGCACCGTTATAATGAAATAGAATCATTTTCATAATAAAAAGATGAGCTTGACCCTTTTTTGAGAAACAGTACCTACGTGTTTTCAAATCGGCCCAGCCGTTTCAGAGAAAAATAGTAACACAAATACCTCTTACCCCAAACGCATATACCGTCTCCGTGGCCGTTACGGGTAAAAAATACTAAACGGCGCTCAGGTCCGCGTTAAAAAATAAAGTTGATCTCTTGCTTCTGTCCTGTGATGCAGCAGCTGATGACAAAACATGTAAGACGATAATTGTACGATCGAATTCTCCCGAAAGTCGAACACGTGAGAAAAGTTTGCAGCATCTACTATCTGCAATTACGCATCGTAACTATATTTACGTATTGGTTTCAAGACTGATGTGTTGAGTATTTCCAGGTGAAAAAGAACAGTTTTAGAACGAATCTATACCTAGCTGTAGGACATTAATCCCAGTTAACCATTTAGAACGGAGTCTTTTTTTTGTAACGAAGCAATAACAAAAGCCGTGATAGTTCTTTAACTACCGACTGGATGGCGCATGCGAGGGCCCAAACTTGCAAGCATCAAGGGATAGAAAGATTTGAGGACTAGTAACATAGTCCAGATAGGTGGTTCGCTTCTGGCCCCGGTTTGGCTACGGAAGTCTCGGGTTCGATTCCTGGGTCTGGACTTCAAATTTTTCTTTCTATCTTTCAAAAATGCAATTATTGTATTTGTAAAGTAATTGGCAAGAAATGCCTATAAAAATTACTTCTGTATTTGGGATATCTGGACATGTTTTTGAGGCTTTTGTTATGATTAATGTAGGATATGATTAGCAATGCTCGATCCAAGATGGTGCTTTGGAGGGTCTTGACCGCACTGAGGAATCTAAGCTTTGGCAAACCAAAGCTTAAATTCCTTATAGCAGATCCAAAGCTAAGGGCAGGTGTTTCCCCGTGCATTCTCCACGGATTCGCCACTAAATTAGTAAGCATATCTTATTACACTTTATGTAGAATACCGATGCGCTCATTTTTTCTTTGTTAATCATAATTCGGCCTTTAGATATTTCTGATACGGTAGTTCTCACCACATGATATGTTTACCTATGTGAGGCATGTGAATGATTCCTTGAAACGATAAATTAATCAACCGTTGCATTTTTAACTTAAAATTAATACCAGCGTAGTAGGTACATATTAATATTATTTACTATTATTACCTTTTATTGTAATTCACTTTGTCCCTTATTTCATCATCAGTCATAATTTTCGCCTAAGCTTGCCGCAATGGCCATCTAGGTATCACTCAAGATACGCTATAGATCAAAGTTACTAGATGTGGTCCATAGCCTGGCCTCTTTTGTGTACAATATAATTTTAGTCTATCAGCTTTTTAGGTTCCGTTGCTAAAATGGCAAAAACGGAACCTTATAGTTTCGTCATGTCCGTCTGTCTGTCTGTCTGTCCGTATGTCACAAAATTCAAAATCAAAGGCACTTTACTCAAAGACTACTCAATGAATATTGAAGAAATTTGGGGAAAAGGTGTTTGTAGTAGCCGCTACTTAGTTTGATAGCTAAATAAATATTTGGGGAGGGGGCACAATTTGTGGCCCATCATTCGAAAGGTCTTTAAAAAACATTTAAAATGTTTTTTAAAGACCTTGCTTAGAAACTTTTTTTTTTAAATAATCGCTCCGAAAGTTGCATAAATGGTGCCCCTTCTTATCTTTTGAACCGTGTGATGAAACAATATGAAAAAATCACAAAGGTAGCGTTTAATAAATACTTTCAACTAAAATTATTTTCGATGTGATCGGATATATCCGATCGCCGTTTTTCGGCAATAACTTAATGAGGATGTAGACCCTCATTAAGTTATTGCCGAAAAACGGCGCTTCTCAACAAAAGGGCGTAAGTTCCATGTAACGTACGCTCTTCTGCTGGTACAGTTACACAAACCGGATTTTTTCATATGTATGTAGTGCATTTATTTGTAATAACGGCTGCAGAACCCTACACTGAGCATGGCCCGACTTGCTCGTGCCCGGTTTTTTTAGTGGCATCCATGACTTGTGTTTTAGAGCGTATTATTGAGTTCCTTATCCGGTCTTTTGTTCGTTTGCGATTATGACAAGCGGATGTCTTCTTTGTTTATTATGTACCTATGAGAATTATGACAAAATATAGGTTGGATGAATTCTTACCTTTTTTGTGTTACAAACAGGTGATTTTTATTTATAATGTAGTGATATACATGTTATAGTTTAGATGTATATCGGTACTTTGTACTTAGGCCCTTTTATTTGACCGAAGCGATATTTCGATCGAATTGGGAAGTTGAATATAATAAAAATTAATTATTTTCTACTAATCAGGTAATAGTAGATCTTAAAATGCTCTGAAAATAACTTTTCTTTTATATTTTAACATGTTTTTGAATTTAAAAGCATGAAAACCAATACTAAACGTAATGATTTGACGATAGGAACTTATGACGTCATACATTCCTATTAGATACACATTTCTATAGAGCTTATCGTTTTGACATTTCATAAAAAGAAACTGATTTGACTTGACAGTCAACATCCCTATTGCACAGGTTGTAGTCGCGGGTTGACTACTTACGCGATTTTGTACTGCACAGTCTGGGTTTCAATACTTTGTAATTCATTGGCGAGGGCAAAGAGTACTAATGTTATTATATTACCTAATTAATAATGTAATTCAATATTCGAACACTAATGGTTATTGTTATTATTGTTTATGTTATCAATAATCAAATTGGAGTTAATTGGTTTTAAGTGACAAGTAATAAACCCTTCGATTAATAGTTTAGTTGGCCTATGTCATCGTCCAAATGATTAATCGATTTATTTGATTAGTTGAAGTAATAGTGTCTGAAACTGTGTTGAGGGCAGAAATAATGTTTGAAATACTTACTCATAATGTTTTAGGTTGATTTTTAAGGGGCGGGGGTCAAGTTAATTTAAATTGCATAGCTTATGGATACTTAAACATCAAGCATTGTATCGATGCCTTTTCGATCTTGTAAAAACATTTTCATTACGAATCGTTTTTGTAGAAATATCATTAGCAATATATCATTGCCGAATCCGTCAGTATTTGCTGAGAACGAAACATTCAGAAGTTTTTTTTCAATACTATTCATGAACACACATACATAATTGTATCCAATTACTGGACCAGCTCTTTACTCTGCCACTCGCTACTCGTCCCTTACATCATGCTCTTAAATACTTAGTTCCGGTAAAGCCGTGCAATGAATAAGATATCTTAAAATTCATATTGTGTAATAGGCAAGACAGCGATCTCCTTTCTCTTAACAGTTATTACCGTGAAGGTGAATTCAATCGATAATGCATAAAACAATTATGTCAAAAAACGGAAAATCACAATTTTATCGTAGCGTGCATGGAATTCATACTTTTTATTGTAATCTAGATTTTGCTAAACTTGGCCGTACGATGAGTTGCCGTTGTCTAAAAAAAAGTTAGCCGTTATATTATTATTGCAGTCTTTGAACTGTTTTTTTTTTAAATATCTGCTTTTGAAATGACAACTAAAGATTAATTCTAGTGTTATTATTCCTTAACTTTTATAGGTTGCTTGCTAGATGAAAACGGTTGGAGGCCTTCTGCTTTTTCGATTATTTTGAATCCCCACTGAGACACGTCCGTAATTTCTTTTTTGCACTGATAACGCTGATCTGGCCACCTGTAATAACTTTGGGACTTTTTCTTTACATGCAGAATACCAATTTGCAGCACTAATCTAATAACCTGCCAATATAACGGCGTAACTGAGTAATGAAATTCTTAAGAGAATTAAGTTTAATTCTCATTTTCGTCATTTTTTTTGACATTCCTTAGATATTAAAGGTACACAATTTATCTCAATTTGATGGCAAGAAATCCTCCCATAAGCTGCTATCGAAGTAATACTTTACAACCTCTGTCAAGTATATGGATGGAGAGACATTACCTTTAAGCCCAGTACTAAATATTTCCTTCTGATCGACTGAACTTCTGAATTCTGACGTCACCTAACTGCTGAAGATCAGACAGCACTTTTTTTAAGGAAATCGTCTGCTAATAATATGTTTTTGCTTTACTACCATATCGAAAGATGGATGTTCTTGAGCATATTATGAAAGGTTTACAAGGAAATAGGTTGCATAATGGTCGTTTCTATGACAACTCAAACGTCATAATTGCAAATGTTGTAATGTTAGTGTTTAATTTATGACTGCTCAATGTGGTTTTGTGCCTCACAATGTTGATGTCATTTACATATCTTGCAGGAGGAAAAATGGCGACTAATAGTAATGGGTCGAGGTCGTTCGAACGGAAAACATGGCTTAGTCATTACGTTTTTGGTATTTAGATATTATATTTAGGTATTTTGTGCTTATTTTTTTTCCGTCATGGTTATCCAATAGTCAACTGATGTGTGTGTCATAAATATGTTATGTATTTTGTTAAATATCGTAGTAAGCTAATTCTGCCTGAAAATGTTATTCAGGTAAGATTTATTGGTATTATTTTACTGACTGAAATAGTTATTAAGGAACTTTGAAATAAAGAAAGCACATCGGAATCTAGATGACTACAGGTTTTATATTTGTGAAGCTTTGATTGAATTTCAATTAATACCTAACTTGTAAATGATCTTTATCTCTTGGGAATGTCAATTAAAACTCGTTACACTATCACTTTCTAAGTGTCGTAGAAATCGTCGAAGTAAATCACCAAGACAGCAAAATACTGGAGCAAATTGCGATCACTAATCAGCCTGCCAAGTGTAGCTATTGATTATGGTCCACCTTCCATAATAGAGAAGTAGGTCCTGTATTGAGGAGTTCGCCGCTTATGGTCTGTGATGATGATGATGATGGCGGAATTATCGCAGCCTGTTAAGGTTATAATTCTATACCATATCGTTACCTTGAGCTATCGTGACAGCCACTTTAAAAGAAAATTACTATATTTATGTTGTTTTCATTTGAAGTAGGTACCTACTCGTGTGTTTGTGGTCTATGATTGTTGACTTAATGAATGACTGCGACTTGTCCTGTTACAGGATGTTGACTAATTCAGTTTTAATTATTCAATTATCGCACTTAAACTCTAGTTACTTGTTTTCTTTGGACTTCTAACTTGATTTTATGTATTAAGAGCTTTTCTACTTCAACATCTTTGGAACAATCACCAACATGGGTTTTCATTCCATCAATTTTGACGCGGTAGAGGACCAACCGTTAGTTTTTAAGCTGTCCTATTTTAGTTTTTTTTTATTTAGATTTTTGTCAAATGGGTTTATAATAAAATTATTACATAAATAATGCCACAGATAAAGCTATCCTTTAATAAGTTCTTTTATAGCTTTTGCCAACATCTTTCAGTAACTTTAGATTATACGATAGCACAATGAAGTCAGGTTAATGACGGAAACTCAGTTTCTATAGTTGGACTTATTCAGTTACTTTGTTAGCGAATTGTTTTAGTGAATTCCGCTAAGCGTGTCATTTGTACATTGTGTACGTTTATATTTAACGCATTTGTGATTCGCTCCGTGACGTGACGTCTAAGAGTTGTATGACCCACCTGTTAACTAATTGTACCGTTATTATATGTACTTGTTAATTTAATATGCACGAATTTAATTCGTACTTTTTTTAGTTCAAGAAATGTAGGCTTCACAAAGATAACTGAGCACGTGTAGATCTTTTTTGAGTCGCTATTATTTTACACTAGCTGCCCCGCCCAACTTCGTCTGCGTAATTTTTCCCCGTTTTTGCAACACTTCTCATTGCTGCTCTGCTCCTGTTGGTCATAGCGTGATGTTATATAGCTTATAGCCTTCCTCGATAAATGGGCTATCCAACAGTGAAAGAATGTTTCAATTCGGATCAGTAGTTCCTGAGATTACCGCGTTCAAACAAACAAACTCTTCAGCTTTGTAATATTAGTATAGATATCCCCGATAAGCTTAGTAACTCAACTTCTTTGACTACTGTTTTGGCAAAGGGAAAAAGGGAGCAAGCAGTATACATTTACCTATAATAGGTAATAGGCTGTCTGAAAATAATTATCGAAAACAACAACACTTCGTTTTAGCAGGAGGGATGTTGTGAACATCCCTCGCCTATGATAGGCATTCAAGACCTGTTGAGGTCTCACCTCTCCACTTGAGGTCTAGACCAGGGGTTGCCAAACTTTAAAAATAGCGGAACACACACTAAATACCTTTTGTTTTACATTAACTCCGTCATGGAGTTGGCGGAATTGGGGTTGGAAATAACCGAATGTCCAGCTATGAAACAGTTCTTATTTCCTCACACATTTGGTTAATTGCACCCCGGTCAGCTTGCGTGAGCAGCGTGCGTTATTATATTATTTTTATTGTTATTTCTACGCAAGCAATAACGACATTTTTTTTTAAATAAAAAAATCAAAAAAATCGCGTTTTGTGTACGCCAGTTTGGGAAACTCTGTGTCTAGACCGCTATCGGGTCATAAATATATTTATTTGTGAAGGAACAAAAGAGCCATTGTCGCTGACAGTAGGCCTTGTGTTAATTGTGAAATAGATTCCAATATGCTACCACTAAAACTCAGAACTTAGCTATAAATTCAAATTTAATCATTTTATAACAAAATGTAGGCTATAAAATCAAAGTGTATAATAATAATACTTCAGTGGTATTTTGTTAAGCTGGTTTTATAATTTTCCATGAAATATGTATTAATGAAATTATGATAAGGTCTTTGCATATAATACGATTAGATTCAAATTACCCGTATTAAACCGTAATAATCACATCGAATTAATTAATGCCAGTTACACGATTCATACTCTGATTGCTGTTGATAAAATGCATTAAACTGTTAACTATGAAAACCGTTCCAAATCATTACCTGGAAATTAATCATTGATTTTAATTTTGACTGGCCTGTTGGTCTAGTGGTATTTAGAATTGTTGAAGTATATTTATCAGTTGTCTGGTTGATGATTTATCATAGTACAAGCTCTGCTTAGTTTGCGATCAGATGACGTTGTGTTGGTTTTACCAAGATTACTTATATTATATTTTTTTTTTTTTATTTTTTCTGACGCATATGGAAATACTCTAGAATAGACGAAGTCTGAGGATGGATATGCAGATCATCATCAGAAAAGATGGCTTAGTCTATTCTAGAAGATTTTCATGCTCAATCCGTAATCTCCACCATTGCGTCATCTTTCCGTCCCGTTGATCTGTTAGGAATCGGTTAGGAGACCATATACGCTGTCAGCTGCATACTGTTTACCACCTTCCTTCACCTTAGCTAATCAAAACTTCTGTCAATTCCAGAGTGACAGTGTCAGCTACTTCTTCGACGAGTTAGAACGCATCGCTCGGCCAGACTACGTGCCGTCCCACCAAGACATCCTGCACTGCCGGAAAGCGACCAAAGGCATTACGGAGTGCACAATCAATATTAACAATGTGCCATTTGTGTTTGTCGACGTCGGTGGACAGAGAACGCAGCGGCAGAAATGGACGCAGTGCTTCGATTCAGTCACGTCGATACTATTCCTTGTGTCTTCGTCAGAATTCGACCAGGTGTTATCTGAAGACAGGTAAGGGTTTTATGAGAATTTAGAACAAGGACTCTTTCGTAGAAACTGTGAAGGTTTTTAGAATTGTGCTAGCCTTGAATTTAATTCTACGTCGTTATCAGTACAAGTTTTGTTTTACCGTAAATGAGAAAATGTATGCGACCAATTTACTAGCGGTCTATGAAGCATGATGTGACGTCATTTAATATGACTACAGTAGGTATATTTAAAAAAATAGGAAAGTCGTTTTCACTGCTTGTTTGCCATCGACCGCTTTTTCAAGTTCATTTTCCTTACGTCTAAATAAAAAAGAATAGTCAGCTAGCGAAATTTGAAATGAATTGAAAAACAATAAAACCTCGTTTGATTAGTTTGATGTTTATCTTTATTTTCACAATGACTTCATTCTCAGTAATTATGGATTCGACCAAAGACGTTTTTTAAAAGTTTCGTAACTCTGGTCTCTCGTCGAATATTCGAGAAATTGAGTTGATCATTTGTAAAAAAATACAAATGGGAAATACTCGTAGATAATATTGGAATCGACACCGTCTGGAAAAATCGCGAAAATATGGAGCTAAAATATTGGACGGAAATCAGATCTCGCATTATCTAAAGCTTTCATCTAAAACAGGATTTATTTTCTACCGCGCCATACACAATTAGGTTTGCACGTCATTGGAGCTGCTTACATTATGAATGAAATTTTCCTGAAGCTGAAACTCGCATCGTAGTACCTGAATCATCACACCTGTGTATTAAAATGTAAACAAAACTGTAAGAACTAAAGTAATGTTATCTTATCTATGATCTAATATCCGTAATTTCATAGCTTCGTAATTTTTGTTATAAAAAATTGTTTGTTATCTATGATCTGCGTAATTTAAATATTGAATTATGTAATAGATTAGAAGAGCTATTTTAGGTGATTCTATCTATTCTCTATCTTTTGTCCATATACGTAACGATTTGTAAATTTTCCAAGACCATTATGTTTAAATTAATACTAAATTCTACAGTCACATCTAAATAGATTACAGGGATAAGCATTTCCTAAACAAAGTCACACAACTCTCACACACATGACTTTCGTTAAGTCAGTCATGTCTATTTTTTGTGCCCCATCAGACTGACTGAGAGAATAGAGTGTACTTGTCTTTCAATTGTGCACTATAATAATTATTTCCTGCGTAGTTATTGCCTAGTATCGACTAGTAAAATTGATTAGGAGGTAATTTTCTCCCGAATATAGTGTGATAGTGTAGGAGTGTAGACACAACAACTCCAGATAAAGATTTGGTTAAACTTCCACTTGCTGTTCCACAGGTTTTAATGTGAAAGAACTTCACCATTAGACAGCTAAAAACCGACTCGTAAATATATAATATAAAAGTTATTAGCACATACATTCAGAAAGAAAGAAAAGTAAAAGAAAGGGCAAATCCGTCTTTTTGCGTAGGGTGTTAAAAATGTTTCATATTAGAATATTACTTGGTACTAGCTGACCATTGATGTTCTGCTCCTATTGGTCGTACCGTGATGTTATGTAGCCTATGACACCCACAAATAACGTGACTTTCTATTGGTAAAATAAAATTCAAAATCGTTTTAGTTGAAAGATTACCCCCTACAACCTCCCTCACAAACTTTACCTCTTTATAATATTAGTATAGATGTATCGATCAACTTTCGCACTTACGTAGAATGTCAACTTACCAGTTAATGGCTTTTCTCTACATTAGCTCAGTTGGTGGTTCTCATAACTCAGAAAACTCATTATTGATTCCTTGACTTCTATTTTATTTAAGTCTTAAATCCAATAATACGTCTAACCTATTAGGCTTACATCCTCATTCTTTAGAAGCACAAATTCAATAAAATATTTCTTTCGCATAACAAATTTCTTCGTTATTGGATTGAACGGATCTCTAAGTTAAAGCCAAACAACCGTCTTGAGAATATTTATCAAATAAATATTCGAAAGCTTTGGTTGTTTGAAAAAATATTTGTATTTTTCTTCGCAAAAGTTATTAATTTTCTTGCCTTTATTTATTCGCCTAAATAACTTTTTCGCTTCTAAAGAGGTCGATGTTCAAAGTTATGCTTCTTATTACGGTTACCATAAAAATATATGTACTTTTCAAAGCAGAAATATTTTTACAGGGTTATTTGTGTATTCCAAAACTAGCCAGAATAAACAAAAATGAAATAGGGAAGAAACTAGAAGGATATTTTCGAAGACTTGATCTTTCAGCTGTCTGTTCTAATTTATTCTCGCTTATTGGCTCTGACTGTGACTGGAGTCTTATGTTCGTGAGACAAGACATTTACAAAATTGTTCGCGGCCCGTATCGATTTGCGTGTTGCATGTTTATTTTATTTAACCCAGTTTTGGCAAATGAAAAGGACAGCTGCATAAAATATTGAAGTGTTCATTCTTGAATTGATTAATAGTGGACATGATAGTTATTGCTGTGAACTATCGGCGAAAATGGTCATAGTAGTTGGTTTTAAGTTTGTATAATTCATAGTTAATAGCAAATTGCAGTACAATTACAGCAATTTGTTATGGAAGAGAGCTAAGGCTAACATTAATTGCAGAAAATAACTTCGAGAGAGTTTTGTGTAGAATCAACTTTCGCCCGCAATTTCGATCCCGTAGTAGTAATAATAAAAGTTCTCGTTCAGGATTTAAGTAACCTATATGTCCAATTGATTCTCAAAATCTCTGTAGCGAAACATCTACCTTTGGATCTGGTCCATAATTCATGTTAATCAGCCGAATTCTCAAACGTAACTCAATTATAAGACATGCAATTAAGTATCACGCTGTTCCTGTCACATTAGTGTTAATAGTAGCGATAGAAATACTTTCGCGGGCATCTGAGAATATAGGGGTAACTTGTGTTCTTCGGCTTGATCGATACTAACCCCTGTCCTTCATAATTATGGGTAAATTAGCGCGATAAAGAAAGCGAATCTAGCTGAGTAGGGAGTCATTAGTGGTAATCACCGCCTCTAAAGCTGAGCCTGCCATGTAGGTACTTAATGTAATTTATATACTCTATATAATTTATATACACTTACCATACTTTATGTATAATTAAGAGAGAAATTGAAAAGCCTGACCTGATTGGTTTGCTAAACCAAGCTCGTCTTTAGAAGACGTTTTTCAAAGAATGAACAACCATTGAACTGCATTCATTAGGCACAATTTCGCCAGATCACGGTGCCATCTGCCATCACTCCTATTCGCATCAATCGAAATAAGGAACAATTTATTGAAGGAATTTTCAATTTACTTCTCACGAGGTAATTCTCTGGTCGAGTCACGAATGCCGTAAAATATATTCTCGTATAAACTCAAATTTATTAGGAAGTTAAAAGAAGATAATAATTTTGATCGATTTCAGTAAAATTAATTTCATTTTAATGATAATAGCTTCAAGATGGCTTCAATAAGACGTGCCAAAGATTTCCTTTCAGCTTTATTACTTTACGGTAGTTGCATATTATTAATACTATATATCGAATTACCTACGGCCCGGCTGATGGTAATTAGTATCGTAGCTTATGTAGTTTAAGCTAGACAAGTCTCAAGCGTTTCTGATTCAACAGAATTTGAAGCGTGCGCTCTCGGTGTACACCAAAATGTGGTCCTTAAAATCCTGATGACCTTTGTACAGAAAGTAAACCTCATTCTTCTATTTTATAATCATTGCCGTAGTTGCAAGATGTTAGATTGCTTTGTAGTTTTAAAGAAGAACTACCAAGACACCGCAATATTTGCTTAAAACGAACATGCTAAGTTGTAGTAGACCCCAGTATTTCTTAACTAATAAAATTGCAGTCGTAAACCAGTACTAAAATACGTTTAGTTTATTTTTATTCTCGTCATAAAATATTTGATGGTAATAAAAAACATTATCTAATTATACATTTATTTGAACGAAATGTACCTAGCGTTAAAAGTGTGTGTAGCGGTTTGCGGTTAAAAGTGCGTGTTTGTTTATTTGCGAAAGAAACATCGCATGTATGTTGTACCATTTCTGTTTGTCCGTCTGTTGGAAAATAATTTACCGCTGAATATTAAAATTAATTAAATCCTAACCCTCACAACAATATGTCCTAAAATCTAAAATTCCAAATGGAGTGGATGTCTGTCAAAAACTTATCTATACTAATATTATAAAGAGGAAAGATTTGATTGTTTGTTTGTATTGAATAGACTCCGAAACTACTGGACGGATTTGAAAAATTATTTCATCGTTGTGAAGCTACACTAACCCCGGGTGACATAGGCTATTTTTTATCCATGTATTCCCACGGGAACGGGAACTATGCGGGTGAAACCGCGAGGCGTCCAGTCATGAATAAAGACGGTCTTGCAAAATGTCCAAGTTGTTATCTTTACTTCTACGTGTTATAAGCAGTCTTTAGTATCACCTTCTTGCGTACATTCAAATGTAAGACGTTGTTATTACCTACCAGTGTTTATTTATACATCTACATATACATAAAATTGAAGTGTCTTTTTGTAATGGTAAAATAATACTTCTTTAATAAATGCATATGAAAGTGTATATGGTACTTGAAACAAAACACATTTTTTTTCAAGTACCATATACTTGAAAAAAAAATTTTTTTTGTGTGTTTGTTCCGGGTAAACTTCGAAAGGGCTGGTCGGATTTTGACGGGACTTTCATTGTCAGATAGCTAAGGATATAAGGAGTAACGTAGGTTACTTTTTATCATCACGCTAACGTCTATAGAGCAGCACTGCAACTTCACGCGAACGAAGTCGCGGGCACAGCTTAGTATATTACTATATTTTTAACTACGATAGAAATAACAACAAAAATGTGGTGTGGCCAAACGCTCGTGCCTCCAATAATCCTACAGTTTTTAAACCTTCATTCAAAATTCGAAACGGGGCTCCTTCCGATATGGGACGTCAAAAAATCCGGTTTCAACACGAGCGGAACCAAGTAGTTTTTCTTAATAAACTTTTTATTGCAGCCCTAAAATATTTGCGCCACGTATCAGCGGTTCGTCGGATGTATTCCTTTGATGTTGTTTGTAAGAATTTGCGGTGCGATGTAAACGGTATGTTTTGAGATCGGAATTGGGCGTTTAGATATTATTTAGTCTCGATATTTCTTCTCTTCTCTTTATAAACGAATTCTGTCCATCTCTGTTTATTTCCCGGTTTACTTCTAAACCACGTGGCGGATTTTGTTACGATTTTCAATATCATCCATAGACTTTTTGACAGATATGAGACTGTGGGTCTTGTAGTTGTGACCCTGACTGTTGAGCTAGAGGTCGTGGGTTTCATCCCCACCCAAGATAAATCTTTGTGTGATGTGTGTTCATTCTGTGTCTGGAAAACAATCTATGATATGTGTAGGTATGGCGCCGTGTGGTGCCGGCTTAAGAATAGTACCACCCCATTTCTTCCCGTGGGTGTCGTCAAGGCGACTAAGGGATTTCACACCGGAGGACGGGCAGCAGCGTCCTCTGCGTACTTGAAGCCTTACTGCGATCACCAACCCGCTTGCCAAGCGTGGTGATTATGGCAATTACCCCCAGGATCTACATACTAGTAGGTTCTACTGGGGAGACCCGTGCCCAGCAGTGGGCCATCATATGGGTTGATATGTATGTAGGTATGTATTTAGAAAAATGTTTTTTTAATGATACCTAGCAATGCGGGATTGTGGCTCCCACATTACCAGCAATCCTGTTAACCCCTCTAGCTAGCTCAATGGCTTGTGTTAGGAGTGGGTTCACGTCGGTAGTATAATGGGTAGGATTAGAACCCGCGACCTCACGATTGCAAGCCTTTGCCATTAGACTACCGCCACCTAAATTTTTAAAATTTAGAAGTTTATAAAGTATGTTTATCAATTGTCTGGTTGCTTTAGTACAGGCTCTGCCTAGTTTAATTAAGGAAGAGCGGAAGGATAAACGCAACAGAAACCAAACATGCAAAATCATACCGTGCGTTAAAAATTTGAATCGGCGTCAGCCTAATGGCTAAGGCATCGGCCTCGCAATTATGAGGTCGCGGGTTCGAATCCTACCCATTATACTACCGACGTGAACCCACTCCTAACACAAGCCATTGAGCTTAGCTGGAGGGATTGCTAGTAATGTGGGACCAAAATCCAACATTGCTATTTATCTTTAAAAAAAAGAATTGTTCAGTTATGCAGTAGAATCACTCTTATCTATACTAATATTATAAAGCGGAAGAGTTTGTTTGATTGTTTGTTTGTTTGTTTGTTTGTTTGTTTAAACGCGCTAATCTCAGGATCTACTGGTCCGATTTGAAAAATTCTTTTTTTGTTGGATAGCCCATTTATCGAGGAAGGCTATAAGGCTATATAACATCGCGCTACGACTAATAGGAGCGGAGAAGCAACGAGAAATGTTTAAAAAACGGGGAAAAATTACGCATACGAAGTTGCGCGGGACAGCTAGTTATTTAATAAACTAAACAAATAACTCTGAATATTCAATAAACGGACACGGTAAGCGATAAATCCGAAGCCTCGTATAGTTATATGGATGCTTGCCTCTCTCTCGGGACAAATTGAATTCCACGCTGTAAAGGTGCGAAACTAGATCTCGATTGCGATAAACAATAGTTATTATAAAATATTCGAAAGTAGTTATTACGGTATTATTAATCTTACAGAGCGGATAATGTACTCCTTGTTAAATCAACCAATCCTTTTATATTGCACTAGCTGTCCCGCGCAACTTCGTATGCGTAAATTTTCCCCGTTTTTGCAACATTTCACGTCGCTACTCCGCTCCTATTAGTCGTAGCGCGATGTTATATAGCCTATAGCCTTCCTCGATAAATGGGCTATCCAACAAAAAAAGATTTTTTCAAATCAGACCAGTAGTTCCTGAGATTAGCGCGTTTAAACAAACAAGCAAACAAACAAACTCTTTCGCTTTATAATATTAGTATAGATAGTAGGTATGCAAAGTAGGTTTAGAATTGCATTTCAATACTTTTTTTTAGGGTTCCGTAGCCAAAATGGTAACCCTTATAGTTTCGTCAAGTCCGTCTGTCTGTCCTTCCGTATGTCACAGGCATTTTACTCAAGAACTACACAATGAGTATTGATTAAATTTGGTGAAAAGGTGTCTTGTAGTACTTAGTTTGCTAGCTAAATAACAAAAATAAATATTTTTAGAGGGGGCACTCCATACATGTGGAAGCTGTTTTATTTTTAACAAACGTCAACGTGTGTCACAACATTCGACAGGTCTTTTGAAAAAATATATATTTTTTTTAAGTATCTAATAAACTATTTTGATTAAGTAAATATTTTTGGAAATAATCGCTCCGAAAGTTGCATAAATTGTGTCCCTTACCGGGATCTTTTGAACCATGTAACCAAAAATATGAAAAAAAAATCAGGAAGGTTAACAAATACTAAAGATTAAGGTTTTAACAAATACTTTAAACTAAAAATATGGTTTGTTGATGTTGATGAATTTCCATGCGAGAAAATAATATTGTAACACAAACTTTAATAACATGCTAGTAATTACTATAAGCCTTTATATAAATACTAGCTGTCCCGCGCAACTTCGTATGCATAAATTTTCCCCGTTTTTGCAACATTTCTCATCGCTGCTATGCTCCTATAAGTCGCAGCGTGATGTTATATAGCCTTTAGCCTTCCTCGATAAATGGGCTATCCAACAAAAAAAGAATTTTTAAAATCGGACCAGTAGTTTCTGAGATTAGCGCGTTTAAACAAACAAACAAACTTTTCCGCTTTATAATATTAGTATAGATAAATACATTTCACGTCATTAATGTATATTTTATACCAGGGTTTCCCAAACTGGGTTTTACGAACATTTAGGTTACGCACATTTGGTAATTGCAACCCCCCCCCTCAAGAAAGAACTAACTAAAGAACTTGAGTTCCATTAAATAAGGGTTATTCATCATCCATTGGGTATTCCATTTCGTTTAAAGTTTTGTAACCCCTGATGGTCTATACTAGTTGTTCCCGGCGAGTGGATATTCATTATCCAATAATCTATATCCTTCCCTAAGCTTGAACGTTCCCCCGTGTCTTCTATAGTCTCAGAGATACGAGCTGCATCTGAAAACTATTTACTGCTAAGCCGGAGGTCGTGGGTTCGATCCCCACCCAGGATAAAACTTTGTGTGATGAGCACGATGGTTTATTCTGTGTCTGGGTGTTATTTATCTATAATATGTATGTATTTAGAAATATATAAGTATGTTTATCAGTTGTCTGGTTTCCATAGTACAAGCTCTGCTTAGTTTGGGATCAGATGGCGTTGTGTGAGGTGTCCCAAGATATATTATTATTCTGGTTTACGGCTAGCACTTTCCGAAAAGAGGCCTGTTTCCCAGCAGTAGGAACATTACAATAAGGCTAATTATGTTATGTTAATTGCCATAAATTGGTTTGAAAACATCGAGTAATCAATTCACCATACCAAGTCAACATCCGAGATACCAAGGCCGTTTATTTATCATTGTCGGTCTTACATTGTAATGTATAATTACGTACGTTATCGGAATGCGATGACATTATCATTCGGTTACATCAATGTGTTGCATGTTCATTCATGTTCGCGTGTATATCAGCTGATCTTAAATAGCTAGACTTGGAGATAGACGACGTGCAATTTGACAGAATGATATAGAACATTGTGTGAGAGGATAAAATAGATTTAGGCCGGCAAGAGAAATGGCACATATTATCAGTACGACAAATTCTAGCCGGACCTCGCAATGTTCATGTCGTCGAAGACTAGCCCACTTCGCTATCCCTTCTCATATAATCCAAGTTGCTGCGCAACTTTGACTGCGTGAATTTTCCCCATTTCTGTATTAGTCGTAGCGTGATGTTATATGTATAGCCTATAGGCTATATAACATCACGCTATATATAGTGTATTTATCGAGCCATACTCGATAAATACGCTATCCAACAGTAAAATACTTTTTCAATTCGGACCAATAGTTCCTGAGATTATCGCGTTTAAACAAACAAACTCTTCAGCTTTATAATATTAGTATAGATAAGACTGAAATTCAACATGATTTGCACTGAGCTTAGGCGTAGGAAGATGGTTTACCATGCGCACAGAGACATGGAGATTAGGCATTAGGTTTTGACAATATGATAATACTATCCATAAAACTCTTTGATCATTGCCGTAGTTTAAAGTATCTATAGTGTGTATCTATACACATGTAATAATGGGAATGTAGACAAAGTGAACGTAATGTATTCACGGAAAAACGGTTTATCTTATCGTTTTAAATACCGACCAACCCATCAGCTATATATTTGAGTAAATAATGTAGTGTTGATTAGTATACTGTGATTACTTATGAAATGATTCATGGTATTTATGACCAAGCCTAGTAATTATATTACACACAAAAAGTCTTGATCGAGAAAAACAGACCGTCACGAGTCGAATTCTTATTGTACATGAAGGTTTTAATACCACCAGTGTAAAATACTAATTTTTCAAACCTGTTTCTTTTCAGAAAAACAAATCGCCTAGAAGAGGCACTCAATATCTTCGACACCATCGTCAACAACGTGAACTTCAAAGGTATCTCCGTGATACTATTCCTCAACAAATCGGACTTACTAGCGAGGAAGGTCGCTAGTAAAGAGACCGATATACGCTGGTACTATCCACAGTTTACAGGTGACCCCCACAATCTCGCTGACGTACAAATGTTCCTTCTTAACATGTTCGCGAATGTGCGGAGAGAGCCTAAAACGACACTATACCACCATTTCACAACAGCCATCGACACACACAACATAGAAGTCGTCTTCAACTCCGTTAAAGACACGATTCTTAATCGCAATCTAGAATCACTAATGCTGCAGTGACGATGTAAGAACATTGTGATATGTACTGGAAGTTTCTCGAACATTCGATTTCCATTTTTGTGTTTTCCTCCTTGCTTTGAAAAGACAAAGGATGTGATTTAAAATGTGAGCGTGTATGAAATGTATTTATTACCAAATGTATGGGTTTTGGTAAAACTATGTACCTTGGATTAATGTATTGTAATTTAAAAATTTGTATATCAGTATATTTATGACCAAAAAATGTAGATTTTGCACGAAATGGACGTTATTATGATCACTGTATGGCATTGTTGCTTCATTTGTTGAAGGATGCCATAGTATTTAACACAAATAAATACACGCATGTATGTTTTTATTTCATGCAAATAAAATCAAATCATTAGTATCAATTTTTTTTATAGAAAATAAAAAATACCTTTAAGTAAAAATGGCGTAATGTTAAAAATTTCTTATCACAAATAAAAATTTTGCGTAGAATCAATAATTTCTTAGTTAAAAATTACAATTTTGAAGACGAGTTTTTCTTGTGTAGCAATAACCTCATTTGAAAGACATCTAAATTAATAATAATATCGTGGGACAACTCACTCAACGCTATCTGATCCCAAACTGAGCAGTAAAGATATTATTACGCCATTTGAATTGAAAACTTCTTGAAAAAGTTGGTCAATATTTGATTTTATTTATTTGATATGGTATATACGCAAAATAACGAAGATGAAGGACAAACTTTATGCCAGGGTTGTTTTTTTTAAATTTGAGTCGGTTTTCTATAGAAATGGTGGGTAGATTCTTTTTGTAACGGTTAAATTTAAACGCTCGCGATCTAAACGGTTTTATGTATTTTAGAGAAAGAAATGTAAAGTATATTGGACGAAGTGGTCCCTATAACACATTGTATGGAATATTCTACTGTCAGAAAACGCTTCAATTGAGTTTATTTATAGTAATTCCTTAATTTAAATGTGAACAACAGTGTGGAGCGAGAAAAAAATACATTCTGCAATAAAACCTGCAGCATAATGAAGTATAAAAGGTTTAGTCCAGTCTTAAAGGATTTTAAATTAATTAATATTACTGGAAATATGCGAATGTAAGCGTACCTATCTTATACTGGGTGCCGATTTATTTACGGCCGGTCTCAATAAACTATCTATGGAAGGATTTGGCTACTAGAGGTAGAATTTTGATATGTCTTGTATAGAGCTTATGTCAAATATGATAGCTCTAGTATCCAAATTCATTGATAGATAGATTATTGAGACCGGCACACTAGAATCCCTGCAGGATGGATGGGGATTATACCATGATACTCTATCGAAATCAAAAAGTATACCTTAATTTTTCCACGGGGATTCAACTAACCAAATCGGCATCCAGTAGAAAAATATTTAATACTTTCTGTAAGTAGTATTTATTTTCGTAAATGGTTCTGTAACGCAGAATATGAACAGGAAGCAATAAAATATGCAAATTGAATAATTATAACTCATTGTTTACTGCTTACGATAGAAACATTTACAATTATATTATGCCATAAAGTGTGAGGACATTTAAATAAATAATTAGTTTACCTGACATAAATTTTTGTTATAAAAATGAAATAATTCGTTCTATTACGATTTTATTTATTGTAGAATATTTATATATATGGAAATCGTGTCAGCTGGACTTTGGGTTATTTTTATTTTGTATTCATTCATCAAAACATTGTAGTATAATTAATCTAATTATTTTAGCAATGTCGTACGAAGTTGTTATAAAAATCGATGTTTTCGGTTAAAACATGTATCTATCTAGATTTCTTTCATGAGATATGAATGGAAAACCGGGATTCTACTGTAAAATTCTACTGATTCTACTGTAAAACTGTAATTTTAGGGTATAATGAGCAAACCATGAAATCTTTCATCATGATTTATCCTTCCTGTAAGAATGAGAAAATTCGACGTTTCGAGTCAAACAGACTTCATAAATAGTCCATCTTACATACAATTGAAGCCCGGATTTATGCCAAGATCGCGAGTGTAACTTGGTCCTCAATATAGCAGTGCCAAGTCAGTAGTATCAGTGATGTTAATCTCGGCTATCGCTATGTTGTTTAGATGTAGTCACAATGAGATTGCTCTTATAGGGTGCCACAAGCAAAGGTACACACGCCTTCGCGTTGGTAAGACTTTATATAGATCCCTACTGGGAGTAAAAATGTAAATAAACCATTGTTAGAAAAAGCGTTTGATAAACTGTGATTAAAGTGTAAAAATTGTTAGGCTGTAAACAGCAACGAAAGTAAAAAAAAATACTGCTTTTTTTAACGACGTGTGATTTTTGAACGAAGCTCAAATTGATTTATTGCGCTGGCAATCTTTCTCTGGTGTTATATTCTTACGAGTATTCCGTCCCTTGGCACGATAATGCAAAGACGTAAAATCTCACTAGCTTCTACCACATATTTTTAATTGTAAAAAGTTTTGTACAATATACAATTTTTTAATGCGGGCACAAAGATTCAACGGAATCTTTTTGATATTTTTTATTTAAATGTAAATTTTATCAGCACTTGCTTTGTGCGAGAGGGAATGATCTGATTTTTAATTGTTATTTTAAGTACAACGCATAATTACGATCATAATAATTATACTCATTTAGTTATAAGTTTCATAAGCTTTAGTATATTTATTTCGAGATCGTCTACAACTATTGTTTCTTTACCTGAGAGTTTAGATAGATGTTATCTATTTATTATGTGTACATTTTATGGATGGTTTATCGAGGCTAAATGTGTAAATACCTCTTAATTTTACTATGTATATCGTTTCTTAGTATTTTAGTTTTAATCATTTCGGTTAATGTAATGGTCTGATCGGTTAAATTACGGATACAATTCCCATTATCAGTGATAAATTTGCATTTAGTAGTGCCATTGTGTGGTGCACAGTGTTGCCACTGAAAAAATAATTGCCTAACAATAATGCCAACACTGCCGTTTAAAATTCGTTCTAAATTTAAAAATGTATGACATTTTTTTTACTCATTACAGTTGGTTTTCAAACAGTACTCTTTTATAACTACCCTCTGCTTCTTGTTATAAGGTTTTGGTACAGTAAGAGGTTTACACTGGTTCATTATCTTAAAAGCAATTATTTGTATTGATGCCAAAGGTTGACTAACATCTGGAAATAACAAGATTAAAACGATAATCTTAATATTATTATCAACTGTTAGGTGCTGAGTGATGGTATCTGCATTGTAAAATTAAGACTATGTTCTGTAAGGGCGATTTTTGCGTGAACTTGCACGAGTGGGAATTACTAAACTCTAACACGTTCATTCTGGATCTATCGCGGAATATTCACTCTTATTTCGCGTAAAATTCGCGTGAAATTCGCCCTTTCCTGACAATGTCGTAGATTAAGCGTGGCTTCAAGTAAAACCCCGAATAATGTGTTTTAAATATGTTAGCCATACTGCTATTTGATCACAAAGCCATGCCAATCTAAGTAAAAATTACTTTGACTTTAATAAAAAAAAAAAATGCATATAACTATTATGATATTTACGCATATAATTGAAATGAGATGAAACTAGTTTAACGTGATATTTTTTTTATTTATAATTAATTCCTCATTGAGCTATTCAGTCATTGGGTAAAAATTTCGATACTTAATTAAGCGATCTTCTTAAGTTCATCAAAACTTGCACAAATTAATATGTTCTGCTCAATTCTTAGGGTAGTTATTTATTTATCTACCCTCAGTTTTTTTTATTTTTTTATTATTCAGTGATAGTTGTAACGTATGTATGATCGCTTAAATTTCCGTGTCGTAATTAATCAAGCAACGAGCGAGTCTGGTAGTAAATATATTTCAACATAACGAAATTAGCTGTTACACATTAAGCTCTATGTGCATGTAAATAAAGCTCAAATTGCTGCGTAAAACTAGTTTCATACGTCAATCTCTTCACACAATCGTGGTATTACTGTTATAGTCTTCAATTCACAATGAACTGATGTTATACGATGTTGGATGTATTAGTGAGGAGGGAATATGGGTCTCAAATGATAGCGACTAAGTCGAGTGTGATTTATACAAATATAGACTGTTGTGTGGAACATTTTTTTGATACATAAGGCTCAATATGCCGAAGCAAGTTTCTAAAATAGACATTAGCGGTTACAGTCTGTGTATTTCTACTACTATCTCTATCGCTCTGACTTATTCATACAAAGATAGCACAAGATTCTTAGCAAGAAAATTAACCTCGTGTGTTTGAGCTATAATCATATTTTGAGCTTCTATTAAAAGTATTATAAAGTAATGCATAGAAAAATTGCTTCAATCATATCAATTACTATAAAACATATTTACACATATTTACTCATCAATCCAATCAATTTTGACACTTGCTTATTTCACATTTATACGCTCAATTTATATTAGAAAAATATAACTTTACAACCTTAGTCATAAGTTATAAAACTTATAATAAAATGGTATATAAGATCGACAAACACCACGTCATTTTCTAAGCTCGAACTTCAACGAATGTTCCACACAACTTTCGATACGTACTACGCTAAGGGTGCCAATCGTATTGCTCGAACAAAATATCCACATGTAAATTTATTGTAATCATAGCATAATTAGGCCTATGGATATTTTTCGGTAGACACGGGAAAGCCCTATGCAGTGTGGTTGATAAGTTAGGGCTGTAACAGGCTGGCTACTTTTTCTATAGCGTTTTAAAGACAAACTGTTATAAATCATTTCGGCTTCTGATTTATTTTTTGTTTTATATAACTGGTAGCTAGAATTCGTAGTGGTAGCTAGTAGTCTTGTATTCGGAACGCTTATTAAACAAATTTATATAAAAGAAAGTACTACAGTCCTCGAAAGATCGACGTGGCAATTTGCGAATTTTTTTTTTTAGTACTAAATGGCAAGTTAAAACGTAAACGAAATCTAACTTAATGGAAAGAAAGTGATGCAAACTAAGATACGTGGGTGTAGAATGTATAATGTCTTTATATAGTCCATCTAACCGCATATTCCAATTGCTCTCTCGTTCTGTCCAGGTCTATAATAGAGTAATAGTTTTCAATCTGTAATCAAGTTGTAAGTTTTCAGCTAAACTCAAAGTTAAAGAATAGTGTAATACACCAATATTTAAAGAAATAAATGAGACGATGTTCAGACTGTTGTTTTAAAACTTTCGCGATTTTTATACATATTAGATATATTTCGGACCCATATTAGATATATTCAGATATATTGTCGGGTAAATAAAAAGTTCGTACCTTTAAATAATTCACGCGATTAAGTCCCGAAATATATCTAAGATGTTCAGACTATCTCAAAACATAGGTTTATTTTCTTCAAACAGTAATAGGTTGAGTTTTTATTTACTAGAAATTGTAGCCAGCCTGTTACAGCCATTAGTTGTATGTTATGAATTTTTAACATATGTTAGGAGTCATTTTACACTCATGTTAATGTATGCTAGAGTGTTGACAATATCTTTTGGAATTCCTCTATATTTTGTATACAGCCCAATATTTATTGTACAGTGTAATAAAACACCATGCATGTATATTTTTTATGTTTTATTTATCCGATTCCTCGATCACAGGATTTTTAATTGTTTTCGATTAAAAATGTCTCGTTTTGATAATTATATGTATAAATTAGTATAAAACATGCTCAAAATAATACCGTATAAGATTATGGAGCTTTTTAATGGGTTGGTAGAACTGTGGAAGACGGGCAAGTTCGTTTAAGGATGTTCACAGCTGAAGTAGAATAAGGTGGCGCAGTGTCGATTCTCACTGAACAAAAAAAAACATTCGTCTCTAGTTAATAATTATAATTATTTATTTATTCGTGCGTTATAGGTAAGTTACAGATAGTATAAGATTGATGGATTTGCTTGTGAAACCCTCTGCGACAAAGCATTTGAATCCACCTTAGCAGAGCGAAGTAAGCTGAAGGTGATCTACCGTTTATAAGAGTGAGGCTTCGACTAAGATGATAATGGGATAATTGGTATTTGGTGAAACTCGAGGCAGGTAAATACTAAGAAAAACAGGAACTAGATACCTACGTCTGTTTGGATTAGCAGGGCTGGGAATATATCGAAGCAGGGCAAAAAATACACCAAGGTACTTAAGCGCCTCATGGCGTGGGGCCCGGGACCCGGGCCTCGGATTGCTGCCGTTAGAGCCGGCACTGAGGATTAAAACACTGCACAAAGAATGTTAAGCAGAATAAAAACAATAGGTATATATCTACCTATATACGGCAAAGTGTAAAACAAGCGCATGTGCATTCCATAATAGGCTTACTAAGTAAGTATGAACTTACTTCCTAAAATTATATATACGGTCTTAATAAAAATACCTTGTTTATTGCCCGACGTTTCGACCATTCTACCCGTGACCACGGCCGTTGCAATACGGTCGAAACGTCGGGCAATAAGCAATGTATTATTATATATAAATTATTCACGCCATTAAGCCCGTAGTATAAATAATTTTATAATGTGTACAATTCGCGAAAGTTTATATTCACTGCCTACCTGTTTGCGATATAAGCCTCTAGTTAGATAATTAGCTATTATCACTTTATACCTAGTCCATCCCAAGTCATAAAAACAAAATCGTGACGTTAAACCGTTAATTAAATTATTACAATTGCTAGATAGACATAAATTAAACTGGATTCCCGTCCAGATGTTTCATATCCATCACTGAGATAAATCTCAGCCCTTTATTTTACTAAAAGAATAAATTAGTACTTAGTGCTATTCTTCAAGTCGTTAAGTTGAAACTCGTTGTTTTAATACGACATTTCTCTTACATTAATCCTCGCTTTAATTAATTTTAGTCCAGTTTTGCAGTTTATCAAGAATAATTTGTAGGTAGATACTTACCTTTTAGATAGATACCTATAACTTATTCAAATTTTATTTATTGATAATAAAGGCTAAGTAGATAGGTAGGTACTTGGTAATTTCTTAATTGCTTACAGCTTAGGCGCATCTTTAAAGATAATACCTACTCAAATTAACATTTCAACGAGGATGTATATTAATTACCTAAGTACCAACCTACCAGGTTGGTACTTGAGTACCTACCTAGTTAACTCGTATGATTATGACAACGTGGTTGTAGGTACTAATTTATATTGCATAAAATTGCAATTAGGTAGGTAAGTATTTTACTCTAGCTGAAATCTTTAAGACCATTGCCGTATCTTATTAAAATATATATATTACGGGTCTTAATCGCGTGAATAATTTCAGGTAAAATACCTTGTTTATTGCCCGACGTTTCGACCGTATTGCAACGGCCGTGGTCACGGGAAGACTAGTTGAGCTCAGCGTCGCCTCCGTGAAGCGCGGGTTTCGGAAACTACCCTCGCTTGATTTTTATCACTCACTATTACGGAACCGTCGGTACTTCGACACACAACACTAAGGACATCTGCACACTGGCGTGTAATGTTTGTTCGGCGGTGTATACACTTGCCGATCACGTGATTCCACGATGTTGACAAACGGAATCCGTCTTCTCGGTTGAAATTGACATGTTTTTTGATTTCAAAAACGCGATTAAGACCCGTAATATATATATTTTAATAATGTGTACAAATCGCGAAAGTTTATCAACATTTATTGCCGTATCTGTTTAATACTAAATACATACCTATTTTAATTTAGATGTATCTACAAGCTCTATTAAAAGGAAGCATACCTGTATTCTACCCGCTCCACGAAAGGTAAATTTAAATTAGTATTTTCAATTTAAGCACCTATGTAGCTTTAAAATAGGAACCTATTTTGAATAACCGAAAGAAAATCGAATAATTAAACACTATTCCTACGCGTGAACGGAATCGGGTACTTCTTACACGTATAGGTATATATTTATGTTGTTACTAAGTATGATCTTATCATTCCCCTATGTTCTCGTCTACAATATTGCTTCGGTAGAGCAGATTTCCTTCGATTTAGGGATGTTTTCCCCATTGTGGTTCGTTGTAAAAACTCAAAGTCTTGGAGTAGGTAGGTACCTACTTATAGCTTAATTAGTTCAAATTGAGTAGGTTGTTGCCGGTGTAGGAACAGTAGGAAATGAATTTCTCCATTTTACCGTCCGCTAGGTATACTGTTATAATTAGCAGAGTTTTTTATTTTTTATTATTTTTATTTTTTATTATTAAAAGGTTCACAAACTGGTTATTACACATCACATATGTTTACAGTTCTTTTGCTAAATAAAAAAATGGTTTGTGTATAACCTACTAAGAGTGAACACAGCATGCAAAAAAAAGAAAAGAACACATTTTTAAAGGGTGACGGTTTTTTTTTAAATGACGTTTTCTAAAAATTAAACCTAGCTAGATCGATTTATCGCCCCCGAAACCCCCTGCATACTAAATTTCATGAAAATCGCTGGAGCCGTTACCGAGATTCAGATTATATATATAGGTTTGGTTATACAAGAATTGCTCGTTTAAAGGTATAAGATAATAATAAAAAAAATGAATTATTTGAAGTTTAGGTAGGTAGGCACTTAACTACTTACTATGAATTTTGAAATTCATAGAGAATCCAACATTTCCAGCAAAGATTTTCATTAAATACTAAAGAAAATCCATAGCTTAGGGTTGGGAACACCGAGTTTCTGCAAGCTGTGTTTAATAACGACCCGTTTTTGGCACAAAATACCTACCCGTGCTTAAATGCTTTGTGAGTCCAAACAATACACTTTATCGTTTGTTTACTTGTAAAACAGCCTTGTGGTGTTAATAGAATTGTTTGGATGGAATAATTCGCCCACAGTGTACTTATTGTGTCTATTTCCTATGACATTGAGACTGAAAATAGAAAGTTTTAAAGGTTTTGTCTAAGTAGGTACTTTAAGGGGGCATTACACCGAGAGAATTAATTATTTAGCGCTACATATACAGCGACACGATCGCCGGCTCCGCTCTTCCGCACACAACCATTACTTCACAGTGCGCAGGAGCGCAGGTCAAAATAAATTAGAATATTCGTTCGTACATATGTTAGATTACGAACGCCATGACTATGACAATACGAAAATGCTTGTTTTTGTATTTTTCCGCAACTTCAAGATTTATTTGCAGGATCATATTAAGACATGTCCTTAAATTTCTTTATTTCATCTACTAGAAAAACTCTTTGACTAGTGACACAATTTTTTTCGTGTCCTAATATTTATGTTTTCTATATAAATTTTTAGAGAGCCGAACCCTGTTTCGCGTAATCTACCCTTAAGGTAACTCGATAAGTTTTGAGATGCTCGTAATTTAAAAATGGAACGCATTTGTATTATACATTTTTAAAAAGCAAATTTATTTAAAAATTGAACCCAAGTAGCCAAATTGCTGGTTTAAAAAAAATATGTTCCAGTCATGTTACTACGACGGTTGCCGCTTTTTTTTGCAACGGAGCTTAACCGCGAACATTTGAGTGCTATGATATTTTATGATTTTAAATTTGGTTTAACTGGAATACTTAGCCTTCAACGATTACAATCGTTAGGGGAGTCTGCCCTATCTTGAGCAATAGTTTTTAGATGGTTCAGTGAATTTAAAAACCTCAAAGATGACCATAGAATCGCCCACAAACGGCAGTAGGAAACTGCAGAAAATATGTGGGCTATTGATTGAAAAGACCCACAAATTACTTACTGGGACATCACGAAGATTCTTGGCATTAGTTCGGGGAGTATTGACATTAATTTCCACCAGCATCTTGGAGTGAGGAAGCTTTGTTGTCGTTGGATCCCGCGTTTGCACAGAGACTGAAAAACAGGCCTGTGTGATGCCGCGAAATGCGTCTACGATCGATAAATGGTACCTACGTGTTTCGGAAATCATCACTGGCGATGAAACGTGAATTTATCAATATGATCCGGAAAATAGGTAAGCGACAGTCATCAGTATTGGTCTTTTCAGAAGGTAAGTTTTTGACAAAACTGCAAAGACCTTGTTACGTTGCTAAAAAAATGGTAGCTAGTATTTTTCTTGCAGCGGGCATGTGTCGACAACAATGTTGGAAAATCATAGATCTGTTAACACGGAATGGTTTACAGCAGTAGCATTGCCGGAAGATTTCCAAGTTCTGCGAGAGAGCAAAGGCGTCCCTCAGAACAAAGGCCTTTTTTGAGGAATAATTTCGGTGTTGAAACCTTGCCCCATTCACCATACCACAGTATAATTATTTCATCTACCATACAGTCCCGATTTAGTGATTTATTTTTGTTCCCGATAATCAAGGCAATTTTTGGTGTGCTAAAGCGGCCGTGGCCGCCTACGAAGTCGCAATTTTGGATCTATCGGACTATCGAACCAAGACTGGCAAAAGTGTTTTAATAGTTGGTTTAAATTAATATAATCAAAAAATAATCGTATGTATAACACTTATGTCATTTTCAGTTTCATCATCAGTTTTTATACCTGGAGTTACAATATTGCAACTTTCGTAGGGATCCCAATTTTATTGACAATAAAATATAGCCTCTATTACTCCCCGATAATGTAGGTTTCGAATCGTGAATGATTTTTAAAAAATCGGTCCAGTAGTTTTTGTGTTGAATCGTAACAAACAAACAAAAATATCAAATCTTTCCTTATTTATTTATATTATTAGTTTAGATACTAGTATAGTATTATATTATCTGTGGTTTAGATATGCACTTTCTATGAACATACAACAAAATTCTGGATTCACTTTACTTTAATAGAAGTAGGTATACTACGTATAAAGTAGTGTAGATAGTTATTTAGATGAAACTTTTCATAAAACTTTTACGAGGCGGAGACAACTGACTTATAACGTGGGAGATATTGCCACCTTCTTTATATGCTGGCTAGAGCTTGGAATATGGCACGGACGATTTAGTTTTAATATTTTTAAAGAAACATTGTTGTTTTGTAACATTTTTGATGCTGTTCGTTCGGCTAAATATGCAATAGCGGATAGGAGATTTTATTTGTTGTCTTGTTAATATTTTTAAATATGATGCGATGTTTAGGTATTATTATTAAAAATTCTACTTATTGGAATTCGCTGTAACTACCCAAGTACCTACCTACCTATATAAATTTACAGAATGCCCATACAAATCAAAGTTATATTTATAATCACTGGAAATTATCAACGAAATTTGAGGTCATTAAGATCCTGATAAGAAAATCGGAAAATTAAAAGGTGGAGTGGCACGAACTAGGTTTATTGTTTATCTGATTTCAAGTTTTAAATGTGCTTACTTTTAAGCCAGCCAGCCTTAATACAGATAGGTAGGTATTGTTTTTTAAAACTACCTATCTTAGAAAAACAATAGCAAAGCAATAAAGTTTGCAATGTCATTTGATTTACCGCAAAAAGTGTAAAATGTACTCGTATTTATGGTAGTTATAATAAAGGTCATTAACGTAGAGAACACATTGACGTATAGACCTGGACCGCGCCATCCCTTTCAATTAAAACGTAAATAGTGACAGCAAAGCATGGGGTTATGGCGCAGTCCTAGTCTATAGGTAGGTCAATGAGATAACGGGATTGCGCCTTAACCTCACAAAATTGACCATTCTCTAGAAAGAGACAACTTTGTGGACAATACCTGTCAAAGAGATAGAGCCGCATGAGTTTTTCTCTCTTTCACGCTTTGTAGTCAATGTTTAGTTTTTAATTGAATGGGATTGCGGTCCAGGTCTATACGTCAATGCTAAAGTTGCAGTTAATTGGCTTGTGCTATCTTATAATATGCTCTTTGGCTCGTGCATAATATCAGGATAATAAAGAAAATTGTTAAAAAAAATAACTAAGGAGGTAGGTACCTACTGTTCGGAATAATTGAATTTCACAATATTTCAGGCAACATAAACTGCGAAGTTAGTTTTGATAAATTTATAGGCTTCTATATTCAAATATAAAATATATGGTATTAAAAAAATAACTGCAAGAATTTCGTATGCTTCATCAGCATCAGAAAACTAGCATGATACAAAAAAAAACACTGTACATGGGACTTCGCTGACGCCCCGATCTGCACCGCACCGTGGCTTTCGTCCAGGCGCGAATTCAGGCCAATGAGGGTGTTTTGAAGTGACGCTCACTAGGCAGCAGCACTAAGACGTCAGGTCCAGAAACCTGTCAAATAAAACGAAGTGATTACTTACTCTGTGCTGTAAAAAGTGTTAGAACGCCTATATTTTCGTGTTTAGCTTTTTGCATTTTTTAATAAAATTAAAAAAGTACAATAAATATTCAAAATCGAAATACACCGAAATTATGCAGTTTCTATGTGCTCAAAAAAATGGGATGTCATTACTTTCCTAAGGATTAAATACGTTTAAAAAAATGGCTTGTATCCATTCGTAGAGATCGGTTTACGCCTATAAATAACTTTTAATTTTAAATACACAATTTTTCACACACATTAAGTACGTTTTAAAATTAAACACAGAAAAATGATTATAGTGGAACTGTGCAGAAACTATATTTAGACAGCGCGCAGGACCTCTTGTCAAAGTAGTGCCAACTAGTGGCGTAAATTTTCGTGAAAACCCTCATTGTGGGTAGTTTTGCTCGTCAATTCTAGAGTATGGGGGGGGGGGGGAGCAAATGCCCCTATCTCCCACCTTGGATCCGCGACTGCTCTCGTCATAAATTACAGTGCGCATATCAATTTGAGAGTACAGAAAATAACGCATAACTTTAAAACGGGTTCTTTGATACAGTTTCAGTTTCACCACTGCTTAAAATTCTTACAGTTAATTTTTAACATCTATACTAATATTATAAAGCTGAAGAGTTTGTTTGTTTGAACGCGGTAATCTCAGGAACTACTGGTCCGAATTGAAAAATTCTTTCACTGTTGGATGGCCCATTTATCAAGAAAGGCTATAGGTTATATAACATCACTCCACAACTAATAGGAGCGGAGCAGCAATGAGAAATGGTGCAAAAATAGGTAAAATTCACGCAGACGAAGTTGCGCGGGACAGCTAGTCTTATTTAAAAGCACATGAAAAGATTATTGTTTTATACCTACAAGCCTGGACGACAGGAATGAGGTTGAATATTGTATTTCAAGATTTCATTCACGAGTAGAGACTAATAAAAAAGTATTAGAATATCTACGAGTATCTGTAATCTATTCTAGATCTACATTTTATTCACAGTGTTAATTCTTTATTAAATATCGAGAGTGAAGAAGGTTAGCAAAAATTCAAAGAAGTTGCTCAAGCAACGCACATCATCTTCAGCGGAGCGAGAACTCTGTTTAGATCAAATGCGCTCTCACATTATTCAAACAATTAACACTGTTAACGCGGAGTCAGAACTTTGTTTAGGGGCGGGAGGAGGGGGGGGGGGGCAACTAAATCAGCCAAGTGTGAGAGCGCATTTGATTGTTAAATCAAATGCGCTCTCACATTATTCAAACAATTTTTATTCTTCAATATCGGTACACCAGCCCCCACCGCCGAGAGGGGGCCAATTGTCTGTACAAAACACATCGGTCTTCTGTCAATTCTCAAATTCTCCAAAAAAGGTAGACTCTGTTGTGTTTTACTCCCAAGGAAATAAAATAAAAGAACATCTATCGTAAGACTCATAAGAGTCATAAGTTAGTTCCGCGAAACGGCTACTAGGGGAATTTTATCGTCACCAAGTCACTAACATGCACATTGCTCGAGCGAAGTAGGTACTTAATTTTATTTATTTATTTTCTTACTTATGGAGCTTACCTTCTATACTCTCGGTGTTTTGTACATTATAGTATAGTCTTGGCACAGTATAGTGAGTACATTTAATTATTATATACGTAGAGGTTATTATACAGTGGATGAATATTTAAATGATAAAAAAAAATGGATCTAGTTGCTTGCTCCTTGTTACTTTAATATGCTTGGGTGAATTTTGTTATCACTTTGTTTTAATTATCACATTGATAAAGAGCATGATTTGACTTTTGTAAGTGAAGATTCTGCGTGACGAATAAAGGCCATTCTTTTCTTCCTTTTGATATCATAATTAATATTTTATATTTAATCATTCGCTACAAGTATTTTGGCCAATATTTAAGCACATATAATTTTTACCTTCGTTGTAAGTAGATGCTCCTACTATAATGTACCCACTAAGGCTGATTTTGCTTTATCTCATGTTTCAACTTTTTGATAATACAATTTTTTGATAATCAGTCCTTTAACATGGTGTATAGTATATTAGTCGCAGCACCTTACCCCCATATCAAGTTTATAAACATTCAAACATTGTAAAATTGGCAATTTGAAAAGAGTGGCCGCGAGTTTTTATTGCCAGGTTCTTTTCTCCGGCATTACCTATTGTTTGCGAACTTGGCATTACATGTACATGTAGAATCCCGACGTATCACAAGAGTTGTTTTGTATCCTAAGTGAATAAAGAATTTTGAATTTATTCTATTGTGGTTCATTACGCTGAAATTCTCTAAGCCAAATTTATTTAGCAGGTTACTCCTTTTTGCTTACAGATGAGGTTTCCAATTTCGTAAATTTTATCTATGGGTGCGCAGTCCTTTGTTTTATGGGGTTCTGCAGGAAGCTTTTCCAACATTTCCTGTAATTAATCGCAGGCTTGATATACCAAGTAAGTGGGTGTACCCGTGTGGAACGAAACGCAAAAGTCGAACATCGCAAATTGTTTGCTTGAAGTTTTACTTTCTTAACTGTGGT
Source organism: Herminia tarsipennalis (assembly GCA_945859575.2). Lineage (NCBI taxonomy): Eukaryota > Metazoa > Arthropoda > Insecta > Lepidoptera > Erebidae > Herminia > Herminia tarsipennalis. The sequence continues at coordinate 19,768,948 of OX243840.2, forward strand.
TTTTAACTGACAGTTTCTTTTATAAATCCCTAAATGGTAGAATGTAAGTTAAACGTGTGTATCTGTTTGTTTGTGTAATTTAGATAATTTGGTACTAGGTACTTACGTTATACTTAGTTATAGGGGAGACACTAACGAAGACACAAGAACTAGTGCCGATAGCCTTTACTTTTTAGTAGGTAGGTAGGTGTAGGTAGGTATACACCATCTGTCTTCTAAAAAAGAAATGTTTCATTCAGCGGTTGTTTAGTCGTGAAAAGTGGGTAACAATTAAATTAAATATTACTCAATCTGCACTTATATTATTAGAATTAGAGTAAGTAGGTATAGTTCGTGAGAATCTTTATGACCGTCCTGAACATAGGCGCGCGGGCAATTGCGCAGGTACGAATGCCGGCGATCGTCCTAAAATACGTTACTGCGCAGCAACTCACGCAACACGCAGAACGGTCATAAAGATTCTCACGAACTATACCTATAATACGTTTTGCCCTATACATATACTCGTATGTATTTGAAACTTTGGACACACACATAACATAACATGATATTATAAATTAGACCACACTATGTAGAGTTAATATTTTGATAGACAACATTACATAAGATAACAACATGTTCAAAGCTTAGTATTCATACGCAATCTAAAAGCCAAGCTCTTTAATCATCGTTCATCAGTAGCCGTCAAGTAGGTAGGTACTTTCGTTTGAGTGAGAAATTAGGCACAATTTGTAAGTAATTAATGGACTCTTTGCGTTCAGAACAAGTATTTAAACCAGCTTAAGGAACTAAATCAATAGTACTTTGCACGCAACCGTTGGTAGCCAAGTTTGTTGACTGTTTAACAATAATTTTGTGGCAAATTACCTAAACGAAGTCTTTTAATTAACTTGTGTTATAATTATTATGTGACTAGGATTATTTGCTTCTAGATTGAATAAATGTTTCCCCAGTTGTTGACGTCTGAATTGTTATTTTTATTTAATACGATAGTTTATATTCTATTCTAATTACGAAGTCTCTTTTCGCAGGTGTGTCAAATAGTAGAGCACTCTCTCAACCCCTCATATTTATAACGTTTTTTTTCTTGTTTTTATAAAGACGACTCCCGCAGAAGAGTACAAGCCCTGTATCGCGGGTCTGTAGGACTTTACGAACATACAATTCACGGACACAAAGTATACACAGACTCGGAGCAAAAAATATGGATCACACAAGTTGTGCTCCGTGTGGAAATCAAACCCACGACCTCTTGCATAGCAGTCGGACACATTACCACTGCGTCACAGACGCATTTATTGTCACCCGTTTAAGGAATAACCCATTTAATTTTAGGCGGTAGTAAGTTCACCGGGTCAGCGTTTCGTTTATGTTTTCTTTCCGTCTCTCTATGAAAAGAAGAGAAAGATTATTTCGAATTCAAACCGACACAGCTCCTAATCTGATTCTCAATAGAAATAATACCGACACAAGCCGACCGGACTTCAGTCAGCCGGACGCCGACGAACGGAATAGTTGCGGAGATTGCACCAAATTGGGGTAGTTACTGTTCACAATCCGGAAAAAATACGGATATTCCATTATTGTGATTTGCACCTATTAATCATAGAGGTTGTATCCACTAACTGTCGATAAAAAGAAAAACCGGGCAAGTGCATGTCGGGCCACGCACAATGTAGGGTTCTGTAGACCCCCCCCCCCATCCCGAATAATGTCGCTTAAGAAGTGTATTTTCTGTTGTTTTTGTTTCATACTTACAACGTTGTATCTACTTCATAATATTTTTCAATGGAATTTATACGAAAATTTTGAACACACGGGGGTAGGTGAGAAAAAAATGACACCCCCACTATACATATAGGGGAGGTACTCTTAATAAAAATGTTTTTCAATCAAAATTTTATTCTTTCACTTTGTCGGCGTAAATAATGTGCGTATACATGCAAAATTAAAGCCTTCTAGCATAAACAGTCTCTGAGCTAAGCTGCGAAACTATAAGGTACCGTTTTGCCATTTTGGCTACGGAACCCTAAACATGATTTTTTGTGAAGTCGGTTTACGGACAAAGATATTACGTGATAACGTTATAAGAAAACATTGATGACATATCGCCATTCGCTGTTGTTTAGCAACTAGCCAATAACGTGACTTTTTTTAGACACTTATTCGTGAGTCCAGCCGGTCATCGATTTATAAGACGTTTTCACGTAAAAATCTAAGCATAGTTGTGTGCAAATGGCACCAATATGGGAGACATAGTACTACTACTAATGCCACTGTTCGCTGTTGAAATTTGACCACATCTTTTTATCACACTTTGTATTAGGTATATACAATACTAGCTTTCGCATGCGGCTCCGCCCACGTGGATGTCGGTTATCGCGATAAAGACTATCCTATGTCCTTCCCCGAGACTCAAACTGTCTCCATACCAAATTTCATCTAAATCGGTTTAGCTGTTTGAGCGTGAAAGCGTAACAAACAGACAGACAGAGGTACTTTCACATTTATAATATTAGTATAGAAGATGTTTAATATAGAACAAGAATTAAAATTGGGAATACTCTGTGTTTTGTAAGTTTTAAAATTTTCCAGAGGTAATTCGATACGAAACTCCTTAACTTCCTGGGCATGGTTATTGTACCTATAATAATATGTAACTAGAGTGCCGAGAGAAACCAAAAATAATTGTGTTATCAGGAGCATTCGTCACTAGTAGACAGTTAAGAGTTTAGTGCACTGTTTCATACACGCTGAACTACTTACTAAGGATATTGTAATAAAGAAAACGTGTTGGATATTTTGGAATGGTTAAAGAATATTAGGGGGTTTTTTTTAAAATATAAAAGTACTATCAATTATGTGGTTAAATACAATATTCATCTATTGAGCTATCGTACACAAACATGACAATTTAAAAATTACAATGACAACGACATGACAATGAAATCAAAAATATAAAATACTAGCTGACCCACGCAACTTCGTCTGCGTAAATTTTCCCTTTTTTCTTTTTTTTCCTTTTTTTTATAACATTTTTCATTGCTGCTCCGCTCCTATTGGTCGTAGCGTGATGTTATAACCTATAGCCTTCCTCGATAAATGGGCTATCCAACAATATTTTTTTTTTTCAATGCGGCCCAGTAGTTCCTGAGATTATCGCGTTCAAACAAACAAACAAACTCTTAGGGGTATGAAAAATAGATGTTGGCCGATTCTCATAGATACCGGATAAGCACAAAAAAATTCATCAAAATCGGTCAAGCCGTTTCGGAGGAGTATGGCAACGAAAACTGTGACACGAGAATTTTATATATTAGATTAAATCAAAAATTAAAAAACTATTATTACTGTTATTATAATATAGATAAATATCACTAATTTTTAATAATCTTCTCTACTCATCTCAATTTAATCCATTTAATATTTTTCCTTTGCATTTTAAGGTTTAATTTGTTTTTAAGATTTTATTTTACTAGGTATTTGTCAGCGTAAGTAGGTAAAATGTAAGAACATCCATGCAAAATTGCAATTTTTGTAGTATCAGGGCTTACTAAAAGCCTCCGAGCAAAGCTGCGGACGGACGGACATGGCAAAACTATACATGCACGTACGTCTAATTCAAAGCATGCATAGTTAAATAATAAATAAAACCAGACAAGAGCGTGTCGAACCATGCTCAGTGTAGGGTTCCGTAGCCTTGAATAATTGTATCAGCAGAAGAGCGTATGTTTAAACTAAGTAGCTGCTACTACAACACACCCATTCACTAAATTTCATCAATATTTATTAAATAGTCTTTAAGTAAAATGCCTGTGATATGCGGACGTACAGACAGACAGACGGACATGATGAAACTATAAGGGTTCCGTTTTTGCCATTTTGGATACGGAACCCTAAAATATAGAGTTATTAAGAAACAAACAGTTTAGCGGAAAAAAGCGTGGGGTGCTTATAAATCAATATCGTCACACGCACCCCATGCTTTTTTACGATAAACCGTTTTTTTTTCTTAATGTCTCTAGTTTTTTTACCTTACAGAAGATTATCTAGCATGTTTTTTTTTGTTTTTTTAAACTATTATTTATTTTTTAGTTGGATCCACTATTTTAATAATTAATTTTTCAAAAACGCCAAAAACGTTTTTTAAAACCAATAAGCCAAATACGAAATTCCACACATCTAACTTCAAAACTGGCGGAGTTTCATATAAACTTACAATTACTATTTTAACCCATTTTTTTGGGGGTTGATTTTTCCAAAAACTCCGAAACATTTTTTCTTTATTTTGAACATAAAAGCGTGTTATATTTGTCGAATAACAAAGTTGTCGCCAACAGTTTGAAACCTCGAAATGTGTCCTTCCACAATTAATTGCTACACTATGGTCTCTAGTTGGAAAATTTGAGCTCATATCATCATAGCCTCGTTCTAAGGTATGGTAGTATCGTTCTAGGCTATGATAGCTCAAATCTAATGCTAACATTAGACATAGACATTCATTTATTGCAAGACGTTGACGTTATCAAGTACATTTATTGTGATTTTCAATGTTCTCCATTAAATTCTATGGATTTTGAATAGCATCCACCAAATTGGTCTCATTCAGCAAAGTTAAAGGAAAACTAATTTTCCCGTAGCACAAGATTATCGTATTTCTGTGCAAACATTTATTCCAATTTATTGACAGACCGCCCCTTTGCGTGAGAGGCCGGCTGATAAATAAAATTGTAGAATTTGTAGCAACTGTTAGAACTTCGCCCGTAATGGGAGTTCAACCTGAATGTTTTGGAAATTATTAAAAAAGTTTCAGTTTGTTGCTTGTTTTGTCGTCTATTATTGTAAAAGTAGGTAACAGCCCTAGTGCGAAGCAGGTACTTATCCCTAATTTTATCCTTGGCGGCTCTCGCCAAATTATTAAGGAACTACACTATAAGCGAACCGTTTTTTGGGTCGTTTAAAACCAGGATTCCTAAGAGTCAAAGACATTCAGGTGAGAAATTATGCTGTCCTGTTAGTCCAGTTGTGATCAGCTTTGACGCTATAGTAGCTACGACATTGCGAGCTTCTCTGTTCACATTGTTCCTTTCCGTCTGTAGTTTCCCAATATGTATCTAATGTATAGGCTGTGTTATAAAAATACGCCAAAAAGTAAAACGGTAGGTAGGTACTTAACTTTAAGTCGTGCTTAAAAGTAAATTATTTACCTGTAAACATAACCTTTAAGTGACATCTCAACGGAGTCTTAAAACTGAGTAGCGTTTAAGTATTTAGCTTTTAGACTTAAATATTAGACTTAAAAGCGGTGGTAGCCTTATGTCGCGCCTTCCCATTATACTACCGACGTGAACCCACTCCTAACCCAAGCCATTCAGATTAGCTGGAGGGGTTCACAGGATTGCTAGTAATAAGGGCCGAACACACATTAGAATAGAATGTTTATTTGTCATAAAGTGTGGTAACATACAAGATAATTTTAATGAATTTCCAGAACCATAAACACTTTCTCATAATTTGACGTGACAAAAGTTAACTAGATAGTGAATATTTATTTTTACTGATGAAATATAATATTACTCAATGGCATATGGTACATTATATAAGATTAAAAATAAAATTAATTTAACAATAATCAAATTATATAAAATTATTAATCACAAAATCTTTAATTTCACTTGGAATGGTGTTGTATACTTTTACACACATAGAATAGCATTTTTTTTTGCTATTCTATGTGAGTAAAAGTTGCTAGTAATCCTTTTTTTAAAACGAAAAAAAAAAGGTTGTAAAGTCGGTTTACGAGTGATAATTTACGTGATAATGTTATAAGAAAACATTGATTACATATCGCCATTCGCGTTGCTTAGCAACCAGTGAAATACCTAACGTTAGTTCCAATTTTAGAGCATGTTGCTGCATTCTCCTTGTGTTGTTGCTTAATATCGTGACCATTGCCTCTTGACATTTTTTCGTATGTGCACCCGGTCATGAATTTATAAGACGTTAACACGTCAAAACTATTGACAGTTGGTTTAGTGGTATAATAAGTGACCCTGCCTAATATAGACCAGAGGCACTAAAACCTAATGATGATAAACACGATTGTTTATTCTGTATCTGGGTATATCATAATTTATAACGTATTTAGAAATCTTTACTAATATTATAAAAGAAAAGAAAAGAAGAGAAATCTTTACTAATATATAAAGCTGCAGAATTTGTTTGTTTGAACGCGAAAATCTCAGGAACTACTGGTCGGAATTAAAAATTTAGTTTACTGTTGAATAACACGTTTATCAAGGAAGGCTATAGGCTATATAACATCACGCTACCAACCGATAAGGGCAGAACAGCAATAAAAAATGTTGCAAAAACGGGGAAAATTTAGGCAGACTAAGTTGCGCGGGTCAGCTAGTAAATAATAAATTATCAGTTGCTTGCTTGCCATAGCTCTGTGTAGTTTGGGATCGGCCATGTCATCCTAAACTAGGCACAGGCTGTACTATGATATTGATTTAAATAAACTAATTATTAGTTAATATAATGGGCCAGTCCTATTTTAAATATAGGTAATTCAAATAAAATTCATTTAATTTCCACGTTGTTCAGGAAATAAGAGCTGAATATAAATTAATTAGGATTCTGATACTTTCATGTTCGGCTTCCGCTACGGTTTTACATTTTGTTAATATATTCCACAGATATGACCGTTTATTAATATACCTGTATCCGTTTAAATGATATCGAATCGTTTTATATTGTTATGGCCCAATATTTTAAAGCGTTTCATAATAATGTTTACTCATCGATATAGTTGAAAATTGAGTATGCTTTTTCATTAATCGGTAATTCTATAAACAATTATGCGTAATGTGAATAACGTTACTACTAATGGAATTATGTTATGACGCGATGAAAAGGATTTAACTTCATTAAAACAATACAGTGTTAGGAATCTCCTGCATTCTGAATGATTTACGTGACGACCAATGAAAATGGTTCCCGAATAAGCAATTCTCCTATGACAACAGAAAAAAAATCTTAAACAGGGCATATCTACTAAAAAATTTAAGAATTTTATTTCTATAGCAATAGGTACCTTGCTTGTAAATGCTAGAATTATATAAGAAATCAATTACGAAATACTGCAGTAAAATTCAAAAATATCCCATTTCTGTGCACAGCGGTCGTGTAACATTAGAAAATTCGATTGTTTATTTATGTTGGGAATAAAACAGAACTGGCAACGTACGTTTACAGTGAAAACGAACCATTTGTGGAGAATTTCAATGTATCTCCCCTGATTTATATGCAACGTATTTTGCAAACAAATCAAATGCTTCAACGAAAGCTTTCGAGATAAAACCGCTGAAGTTTAAATTAATCAAACACTCGACTTAGACTGACAGCATCCTGACATGTATCATTATTATTTTGCAGTTAAATTAATTGATAAAATGTTAATACGAAGTGAAATGTTCAAACAAAATATAACAATATTTTATGTTGCACGCACAGAATAAATAGAAACGCTATTGAAACTTAAAATAATTCTGTATTTAATAAGATAAATGCTTTCAATCTTTTAAATCTATACTAATATTATAAAGCGGAAGAGTTTGTTTGTTTAAACGCGCTAATCTCAGGATCTACTGGACCGATTTGAAAAAATATTTTTTTGTTGGATAGTCCATTTATCGAGGAAGGCTATAGGCTATATAACATCGCGCTACGACTAATAGGAGCTGAGAAGCGACAAGAAATGTTTCAAAAACGGGGAAAAATTACGCATTCGAAGTTGCGCGGGACAGCTAGTTAAAAATACAAGGCAACTAAAAAGCAACCTAGAATAACAAAAACAAATTAAAGATTTTGAAGTTGGTGCCATAAAATAGTAGTCTTTACGTTTTAATTTAGTTGCCTTGTATTTATTTTTGAAGTCGGTAATATTTTTTTGTTAAAACGTTTTTTATTTCTCACTTTTTAGTAGGTTGGTATGTAATTCACTTAAGTTACAATAGGCTTATGTCAACTGCTCAATTCATTTTACAAAATATTGCTTGTCCCGATGCAGGGCCGTTAATTGTTGAGGAGTTCACTATCAGCTATATTACATTGTGTAATAGTAGTATAACGAGAATAAAGTGCTACTGAATATTCAATAGGTCTGTTCGTCATTTGTGGCTTTATCATCAGTTCCACTTCACCAATTGGTGTTTTTTAAGAGTAAATGCACGAATCACTGCGAAATATACCTAAATCACTGTAGGTGTGCCTTTGATATTTTAAGAGTTCCCTCGATTTCTCCAGGATCCCATAATCAGATCGTGATCGGATGACAATGGGACCAACTTGGAAGTATACCCTTTCAATCACAAAAAAATAAATTAGGTCTTTGAGTAATCGGTGAAAAAACATAAAAAAAAGACATACAGACGAATTGAGAACTTCCTCCTTTTTGAAGTCGGTAGAAAAGAAACACGAGTGATCTTATAAATCTAAGTACTAAGTGTTACACATATTTGAAGCTGTCTAGTATTTGAATACCCATAGTAACCTATTAATTTTAGAATACAGGCCCATGAACCGAAATTACCCTGTGAAATGACCCACCGTCAATTACGTTTAGAAGGCTGCCGCTATATCAAAAAATAACTCTCTCTGCTCTATGCCGTCACTTTTAAGCGATACAGGCAGGCATCACGTTTTTTTCCGTTTTCGCGGCAAGCCCGTGCGAACTGTCAAAATCTTATTATAATGGTAAATAGAGAGCTGCGCTTAGAAATGCATCAACGCGCATCGCGGTGGACACCAGGAGAAGGTATGTAGGAGAAATTAATTATTCGAAGTGCAAATGAGGAATTGCGATTAATTTTTATACGACTTTCTTCTATTTGATAGATCATTAAAAAAGTCTGTTCTTTTACAGATACATTACCAATTTTTTCTATTATTCAATTTTTCTTACAATAAACTACAGGCCCATGCCTGTCATTAAATTTAGTGTAAATATAATCGCGTTTGACAACAGCCATATTGCTTTTTTAAATAAACATAAGTTACCCGTGGTCATGACAATTCCAAATATTTCGAGCTTGTAGCAGTTATCACATAGAGTTCAAGAACTTGAATTACCTACAAAAAACGGGCAATGTCGGGCCATGCTCAGGGTAGTGTTCCGCATCTTTTATTATAAATAAATGCACTATATATGAAAAAATACGATGTGAATAATTGCACCAGTGGAAGAGCGAATGTTCATGGCACTGACGCCCTTTTGTTAAAAAGCTCTGTTTTTATATAAGTCAAAGATGGTAAATCCGATCATGTTAAAAATAATTTTAGTTGAAAGTATTTATTAAGGGTTACCTTTGTGGTATTTTTCATCATTTTTGGACACACAGTTTAAAAGATAAATTAGGGGGGTTAATACAATTTAATGCTAGTTTCGGAGCGAATATTGCCAAAAATATTCACTTAATCACATGTAGAAATTTGCTGAAAATAAAAACAGCTTCTGTTACATGTATGGAGTGCTCCCTCTAAAAGTAATTATTTTAATTATTTAACTATTAAACTAAGTAGCGGCTTATACAAGCTAAGACTACACCTATGTTCCAAATTCCATTAATATTCATTGTGTGGTTTTTGAGTAAAATGCCGGTGACATACGGACGGACGGTTCCGCTTTTGCCGTTTTGGCTACGGAACCCCAAAAATGACATTATTTCTTGGATGTACCAATTTTCTAACCGAATACTTTGTTTTTGTGCAAAAAGCGTTTGTTTTTTGGATCAAAATGTGTTTAATAGACAAGTATAACTCAAGATAAATTCAAAATCTGATGATACACGTTAATTCACGACATAAAAACGATTATATATCGCCAGGTATCCCCAATTGGCGCATCGTAATTCAAAAGAATAGTCCTGTTGTCAACGGAAGCCAGCGATATCCACTCGACACATTGATTGCGCGAATAAATCATTCTTCGCACGGAACCTCAAATTAAATGTCGGGCTAAAATTGCTTTTTGCACGATTAATTCGGCAAAGGTATTCCGGTAATTATCGGAAAGTAGAATATCTACTGAGGGCTATACGATATTTGTGATCGAAGTAGACTTTGTTTGCAAATGTTGTCTCATTTAGTGTTATTTTAGAATTTAGAAAATTTCTGGGTTTTAAATGTACCACATTTTTGTACCGTTTTATCCTGTTTCTATTTAAGAGTATAATGCAAATAAGCATAGTAAATAAATTACCTGAATGAAATCAGGGTCCTTATTCACGTCCTTTTTTACGTTTTCGCGACAGGCTCGTGCGAACTGGCGCTGGCGCGGTGCGCTCAAAGATGTCCGCCATTTCTAAGCGTAGCTCTCCATTTACCATTATGACAAGATATTGACGCACGCAGTTCGCACGGGCTTGCCGCGAAAACGGAAAAAAGAACGTGAATAAGGACCCTGATTTCATTCAGGTAATTTATTTACTATGCTTATTTGCATTATACTCTTAAATAGAAACAGGATAAAACGGTACAAAAATGTGGTATATATATCATTTTTGGATGGTTGAGCATTAGCAACAGCTTTTTTATGGAGGACATCATATTTTACTCAATCAATCCCTAAAGATTGCACAATCTGTAGGGTATCATGACATTTATGTCATTGGGTTTTTTCTTTGATTCATCTGATCGGGCTTTTCAAAGCTTTCCTTTCATAAACATTCCTATATCTACATATAACCACGCTGATACAGCTCTGTAATCCAACCAAAAGAGAGAGGAAGCAAATCTGTGATTTTCGACTAGGTTCTGCCTTATATTTTGGTTCTTTGAGCGTCCTCTTCAATTAGTAGTATGAGACCATTAGGGCGAAGTCTGAGCGTCATAACAGGGATCTCGTTATATCGCAATCAGTTCGAAGCAATGCCCCAATTCGTTGCTATGAAAGGCTCGAGGCGAGGTACTGCGATGATTTGGTGTCGGAGATTAAAAGTACTCGATTTATTTGAAGTAGGCATACCTACCTATAACGTTTAGAATTATAAGTAGCATATGATATCTAAAGTAATGTGAAGTACAACACGTTTAAATGTGTTCTTATACTTAATTTTATACTTAGACTGTCAAGTCATATAATTATATTTTTATGAACTGTCAAAACGATAAATACAAGCTTTCTAATTTGCCGCAAAGTGCTGCGCTGCGGCACGCTGCGTAATCAGCGCTACACCCTTGCAGCGACCACGCGTTTTCTATTTACAATTGTTACAATTTATCATGGATTTACAAAGCAGCGCGACGACAGCGCTGTAGATGCGCTGCAGACTGCCGCATCGCGGCAAATTTGAAGGCGCCTTATAAGCCTATTTTTTATGACCAAATCATTCTGTTTTAATCCTACATAAATCCTAATGGATATTTGTTGCTCTTAAGCTAGCTCGAAAAATATTTTGAAGAGACTTTACAGTAGTTTATAGATCAGAACACCATACACGAAAATGTAAATTGTTTCTCGAATATTAGATACGAGACGTACATTAGTACTTAACTAATGTTGCCTGGTTAGTTTAAAATTACTTATTGTATTAATTAATTATGATTACTTATTGTACTTAATAAACTTTGATTGTTTTGAGTAGTAAATTGTTAGGTTAGTTGTAATATTTCCCCTGATACTTCCTGTCGTTCCTATTTTAAATGCTTAAAAATTCTTTCTCTACCTTGCCTATATGTGTTAGAAGTTGGAAAGTTTGTTAAACAACATCCTGAAATATTTAAACAGGCTAAAGATAAAACAAATAGGACTAATATAAGAAACCCAAATAGACTGGTCTTAAATATGATTCCTAAAAGTAGCAGGATACAAAAAAATTGTTATTCAATGTGTGTTACAATATTTAACAAATTACCAGTGCATATTAAGGAATTACCTATCAATAAATTTATAAACGCACTTAGTTGCTGGTTATTAGACAAAATATTTTATTCGCTTAAAGAGTTTTTAGAACATTGTGAGTAGGTCCAATAAATATTGAAATTATATGATATGTTGATGATGTTGTTGTTGTTGCTGAATGTTGTGATAAATATATATTAAGTGATAATTTAATTTAAAATAATGTACCTAATGATAAATTTATAATATTACTGAAATAATTGCATGCTATTTGTGATGGCTAAATGGGATAGATCAAATTATCATTAATTGTATTATGTAACACCATTATGTACCCCGTTTATTGCAATAAAGATAATTGAATTGAATTGAATTGAATAGGAAAAACAGATTTAACAATTGAGTAGTTGACGGCTTGACTTGAAATTGGAATTTCACACTAAGACTTAGTGTATTTTTTTTTGTACTGTGTTTCAATAATGATGCATTCTCATATGGCTAATACCTGCTGCATATTTTCAATAGCATTCTGCTGCATTACAGGATGGAATTATAAATTGTAAGCCAAGGACTATTTCATACGAAAAATTAGTTGAATTTTGAGATTATATTGTATTCTTTTGATTCTATTTTGATGAATATTTTCCTTGCCGGTAATGCAACAGAACTTAGGAGTTTTTACCTATAAAGGAATACGTTGGAGTACCTACTTACCTATCCTCTGTGTATTTTATGACTTGTACCTAGCTACTGGGAATTGTTTGGCGAGATGCCCAGGCTCCCAGCTCATAGATAGCGACTGCTCTTATCAATGGTGTTCTTGCCACTAGACTAGTGTTTATATTGACTAGCATTTAGTCTTGGCTGAATAGAAGATAAAAAAAGAAAAGGAAAAAACCCTTGTTTCATCCATCGAAGTAGAGACCAGGACTGCGCCATAACCTCACAAAACTGATCACTCTCTAGAAAGGGACAACGCTCCTTTGTGGACTATATCTGTCAAAGGCCGCATGAGTTTTTTCTCTCTTTCACGCTTTGCTGTTAATATTTACTTTTTAATTGAAAGGGATGGCGCGATCCCGGTCTATACGTCAATGGTTTCATCGAACTTGAAAAATCCAGTTGACATTTTGACAATCTTAGAAAGATTCCAGCCACCTGAACCCCTAGTTCATTCAACTTGAGTCTTACAGCCGTTCCGTCCGTATACAGATTATTCCGTCCGTATATTCTGTTTTATTAATAAAAAGATGAGTTCGACCCTTTTTTCTGAAACAAACGCGTGTACTGTAGGGCCCACGTTTGTACTCGTAACATTGAAACTTAACTAGAATATGCTCAGGAATGAGACTTATACAGTACAAAAAACCGTTTCCAAATCGTTAAAGCCATTTCCGAGAAAAAAATAATAACCTTTTTGGAGAAACATGAGCACTGAAGCGCCCCCTGGAGGTCTAGAACATTAAAACAGCACACACATACACACACATACACACACACACACACACACACACACACACACACACACACACACACACACACACACACGCACACACACACACCCACATACACACCCACGAACACGCACACACGCGCGCGCGCACACACACACACACACACACACACACACACACAACTACACACGCGTACACACAAAAACCTCTTCAAACGCATATACCGTCTCTGTGGCACTTACTCGTACGTTTCCTTTTATGCATCAAACTTACCATTCCCACAGGTGTGACAGTACCCCTGTGTTTTAGAAGACAAAAAATTTTCGCTTTACAAAAATTTCGGTTCAGACCTATTCCTGTTCCGAAGCGGTGTTCAGTCATTAAGCACTTAAAAAAACAAAACAGTCAATGAATATAGTGTACTATGAATGTATAATGAAATGCAATGGAAATCAATTTTGAGCTGGATCCCGGTGCAATTGATCCGGCCGAATAAGTTTAAACTTGATTAAAAGTGAATGAGATTTGCTCAACCCAGTATTGCAAAGCTTGAATTTAATGAGTTCTGTTGTACAGATAGATATATATTCTCTTGCTGCATTATTTTTTGCTAATTTTCAAGCACACACATACACACAATATTTTACATTCATGGTATGATAGGGCTGGCATACTTTTTAAGATAAAAGCCCCTAAATACATAACGAGAAAAAAAAAGATTTTACATTCAGGTTTAGTTCTTGCCATAAAGGTAAACTATTTATAATTGTTTATTTCCTTTTTTTTGTTTGTAAATTTATTTTGGTCTACATTATAACTAATTTAAGGTTTAAGTTATACATTAAACCAGGGCAAATTTAAACATTCTTGAGGGTAAAAACGATAACTTAGCAAGAGTGCTGGTACCGATTACAGCTGGATGTAATCTACCTACTAGTGATAAGACAAAACAATGTTCATTTAGATGCAAATCTGTTGATATGCAATAAATTAAAATAGTAGTTATTCCTCACTAATTTAAATTACAAACTAGCTAGGTAACCGAGCTTTGTCCGGTGTTTGTATTTGTATTGCAACAATTGCAAGTTGGTAAATTACATATTAATGTAATTTACCAACTATTTTTGTTTTTTTTTTGTTTTCTGCCCTTTGTCGAGAGGTGCGGCTTCTACGGGATGGAACAATGCTGGTCCTCTCCTTTTCTTTTTCCGCAGCCTCTTTTGTTGCTATCACTTCCTCGCAGAAAGCCGCAAGGGCATTCCACGCACTCTCGCTATGTACCATCGATTTACCATGTAATTTACCAACTTGCAATTGTTAGAATTTACATTATGAATACTTAAACCAATAGGTTAAGTATTATTTTTCGTTCATTGTGTATTGGTTCTGAGCACCATTACAAAGTTATTTTTGCCACATGGTCTACATTCTATCTTCGCCCTTTTTCTTATTTTTTTTTGTCGCTTATGTTGTTATAATAAAAAAATGATTGATCAGTTTCACCGGACAAAAAACAAGAGTATTCGAGCTTTTTATTTCAATTTCCTCCTTGTCATACAAAATATAAGAAATGACCAAGGCATTTTCGTAAATTGCAAATAGTAGGTACTTACCTATATATGTTTTTTCTCGAGGCTCAGTTTGAGTGAAACTCTGTTTGCGTGTTTAGATACCGAAGGATAACACAATTCTTTTAAATTCCACTAGCTGACCCGAGCTACTTCGTATGCGTAAATTCTCCCCGTTTTTGCAACATTTTTCATTGTTGCTCCGCTCCTATTGGTTGTAGCGTGATGTTATAGCATAAAGCCTCCTTCGATAAACGGGCTATCCAACAGTTAAATATTTTTCTCAAATCGAACCAGTAGTTCCTGAGATTATCGCGTTCAAGCAAACAAACCCTTCAATTTTATAATATTAGTGTAAAATTCGGGTTTAAACATACGCCAGTTTCAAATTTATTTTCTTACTAGTTTTCTTCTTTGATTTACTAAGTCTCGTTCATATCACATAGTTCAAGTATATTTTTACACATTAAATAATGACTTGTCTGTTTGCTTGCCGCCATTTTTATAACTCAATTCTTATTTTTAATCTATACCTTTAAACATTTATTCGCCATATGTGTTGGTAAGCCTAAAACTCAAGAACGATAGTACCAATGCGGCTGACATTTTTAAATATTCGTAGATGAATATCTATTAGATACTACTATTATGTTGATAACAATTTATCAACATAATAGTTGGAAAGTCGTAAAAACTTAGAGGCTAAAGGCCTGGTTTCCGTTTTACTAGCTGCACTATACATTAAAGAGTTCAAGTAAAATGGTCGAATCAACGGACAAAACACGTGGCGAAGTAGATAGAACACGTGTTTAAACTTAAGGGTTCTCAAATTTGAGGTAGACGATAGATAAACCGGAGAAAAGAACATAGGAATAAAAATATCAACCTTTTTTAAATTATATATCGTGAATAATTTATGGTAAAATACCTTGTTTATTGCCCGACGTTTCGACCGTATTGCAACGGCCGTGGTCACGGGTAGACCTTACCTTGAATTATTTACGCGATTAAGACCCGTACTATATTTAATTTTATAATGTGTACAAATCGCGAAATCGCGATAGAGGTCATTCTAATGGAGTCTGGACTCAGGGCTGACCGTTGATAAGGACTTTCATATTTATCCACCTAAAATAAGTTTTTATCGATGTGTTGTAAATACTGGATAATGACACTGAGATAATAATTTTATTATAACACTAAGTTAGCCTGTGAGTTTTCGCTTTTAATAATATCTACCTATATCTAAAGAATATAATAATAAAAATAATCCTGTAACAATTATACCTACGTGTAACTGTTATAGGATTATATTCTTGGATCAACAATGCCAAAAACAAAGTTTTATATTACTCTTTGGACTCTTTCAACGACAAAAAAGACATGTCACGTACGATGAAGAAAAGGAAGGAATAATCTCTGTTCTGTTCTAAAACAAATGACATATCAATTACGTCACGCACGAAAGGAAAAGGACGGCAACAATAAATAGAACTAGTCTGTCTCATTCATTTCAACAAAACAATTGACACACCATTGACGTCACGCAAGAAATGAAAAGGATAGCATTATTATTTTTTTGGCGTTTTTTTATTGACGTTGCCAGCTCGCATGCATGAAAAACAGTGAAAAACCCACAGATAATAGATCTAGCTAGAAGCCACATGTTCCTGTGACAGTATGGAAACAGAGCGTGCCACTTTATCCCCACCGCGCATGACGTCACGCGAGCGTTTTAGTGATGAACCTACCATAAACAGAATCGTTTCAATCGTAAGACATCATTCATCCAACAGAGTATCGATTTAAATCGACCAATTCGATTCGATATTGCTGTTTTGAATTATTTAATTTGAAGCTTTTTTAATAAAACGAAAATGATTAAGGTCAATTATTTTTGACTCACGCAATTTTTACGCTTTATTTCCAAAAAATCATGAAATAATTAACAAAATTCTTTCGTTATAATGTATTCATTTTTTTTTATTTTGTTTTAAGCTATATTAAAAAAAATCTGCAGTTTTTAGTTCCAACAAGTTAGCACAAGTTAATTATCTAAATAACTGTCGCCCGCGGCTCCACCGAACTTATACTAAATTTACACTTTGAATGAAATCCCACATGGAAACCGAGATAAAAGCAACCTATGGGATCTTTGCCAGGTTCAAGCTATCTCCATTAAATTTCTGCCAAATAGGTACAGCTGTTTACCCGTGAAAGAGTTATAAACATCCACTCATCCATCCATCAAGTCTCACTAACTTTGCATTTTTAAGGTTATTAGAATCATTCTTATAAATAAAAATAAAAACACGGGTAAAATTAAATGACATAAGCATTTTATTCATTTTTAATAATTTAATATACTTACCTATCTAATCAATTGTAGGGAAGATTAGGTGGGATCAATATAATTTTTACACTAAGCCAAAACTATTACCTGTTTTTAACGATTTTGATTTTTTGAATATCACAGAATGCCTTCTTAGAGTAGACTAATAATAAATTGTGTTTAAATGCTGTATTTGCATTTATGTATAGTACTTTGTAGGTACTTTAACTCTTAAAACTACTTAATTACAAATGCTTTAAATTTTTTATCATTATAGGAGCTAATTAAATCAGTAATAGGTCTTACACAAATTAAAGTAAAGGATTGAACTATTTAACATTATACAGATTGCACAAGATTAGGTACCACAATCAATTTTCTAGAAAATAAAAAACGTACGAACTTAGATGGTAATTACGTACTAAACGTTTTATTGAGATCAAAGTTATCAGTATCACTTAATCGGCCTTCATTATAAAATTTACAATCTTTCTTTTTGAATGGCCAACCTTGTGTCAGAATTATTCAGATCACCCTTTATGACATGACCTAACGACTGTTAGCGAGATGATAACAGCCTGAACCGGGTTTTTCCGTGACCTCTGAAGCACGGATACGTTCAAATATAATATCACTATGCTATACGACTTCAAAAACTACTTAAAAAAAGTTGGAAACGAAATAATCGCGCGAACAGCGTAAGCCCACAAAATTAAAGGATCAAAATTAAAGACCCATAATACGCTCCAAACCCTTTCTGTACCATTTAATAAAATAGTAAAAAAATGTTGGTTTAGATTTAACTGAATTAAATACCTCATAGTTACTAAATTATTGACCTTGAAACAGGACGAGTTTAATATACATTTGTCTTTTCGTAGTTTTGGTTTTCAAATTTCTCGTTAAATAGTATATCTATGTATACATCAGCTATTGCCTTTACGAAATTAACTAAATGGTTTTCAGTAGGTGCTTGATCAAACTGATACCTATGTACCTAGTTATTACAAAAATGCATTCTCGTTCCTCCGGCTATCTGTTTTCTGTTTCATATATAGAGCGCGATCAATTCGCGATTGAAGAAATCGATATATAGTGCCTAAACTTAACATCACTACTTGTAGAAAAACGACAAAATCCCCTGTACCATGACATTTATTTGTTGTTGTGTTGTTTATTCGTTTGAATTTCATTGCGTACTTTCAACGTATGAGACAATGACATATCACCTGATGACATCAATTGAAACCGCAATGTAAAACGAATAGAGTAAAAATACGCCAATGAGAATATATCGAAGTAGTATAACTCAAAAACGTAAATAAATCATTTTAAAATTAATTTCAGCTTAAGGAGCAACAAAATTACTCAGCGATGAAAATATACATCTCCCTTGATACGGTCTATATTCTTCGACGAGTTTTTACAACTTATAACTGCACAATTAGGCATTTCTTGTTGCAGTACACGCGACGTCATGCGGCCGCGATCGAACTTTGAATAATGTCATGCGCGAATCAAATGGCGCCGTTGCACTGATTGGAGACACGCTTTAACTTACTACTGACTGTTTCTAGCTATATGTGTGTTCTGAGGAAAAACCCTTGAATCGTCTAATGTTATCATTATTGTATTATCTCTGCTATCAGAGCAATTAAAAAAAAATGAATGATAGTGCTTCATTAGTTCATTCTACGGTAGCTGATACGAAGTTGCTTGAGTGTCATGCGTGTTCTCAAGACGAAACTATTGCTAGTGCTGTTTTGTAATTCTTTTTTTAAAAGATTACTAGTAAAGATTGTGGGTCCCACATTACTAGCAATCCTGTTAACCCCTCTAGCTAAGCTAAATTGCTTGTATTAGGAGTGGGTTTACTACGGTAATAATAATAATATACGATCGTGCTATACTTACAGACAGAACTATACATTTTAATAGACCAGATATTACAATACACAATAAATCGGAAAAAAACAGCATACATAGTTGATATAGCAGTGCCAAATACACATAACCTGTTAAAAACGATAACGAAAAAATCAATAAGTACACAGAACTGAAAGAAGAAATAGTTAGAATTTGGAAAGTTCACAAAGTCTACATTACACCAGTAGTTATTTCTACCACCGGAGTGATTCCAAAATACCTACACCATAGTATAAAACTACTTGATCTATCACCTCATATTTATATAAACATCCAAAAAGCTGCCATATTAAACACCTGTATAATAGTGCGAAAATTTATGCAGAACGAAGAATCAGAAGGATTAGACACCATACCGAACCAAGAATCTCTTTTTCTATCGAATAAGTTACGTAAATGGCGGTTACTTGGTTACAACCCGTAGCCGTCATTAATTTACCGACTTTAAGTCGAGTATACATAAAAACCCAAATAATAATAATAATAATAATAAAAAATGATTTATTCAATTAGGAAGCAAAATACTACACTTGTGAAAAGTCGATTCTACATTTACTTGTAATGCCTGTTCGCAAACAATAGGTAAAGCCCGAGAAAAGAACAGATAATAAAAACTCGTGGCCACTCTTTTCAAATTGCCAATGTTTACAATGTTTCTCTGTTTATAAACTGTATATGCAGGTAAGGTGCTGCCACCATTATATTAAACACCATATTAGAGGACTGATGCAAAAAAAGAGGTCAATAATATTAGAATAGTACACGAGATTGAATACATCAGCCTCAATGGGCACAACATAGTAGGAGCATCCACTTACGATGTAAAAACTTTATGTGCTTAAATATTGGCCAATTTACTGCTACTTAATGAATAAGTATACATGTTTTTCAAAAGAAAGAAAAGAATGGCCGTAATTTATCCCGCAGAATCTTTACTTACAAAAGTAAATCGTCTTCTTAACTAGTACCAAAGTAACATTATCAAACTGTGACTAAAATATTCACCTAGTAAAATGCAATAAACTATACAACACAATACATTAATAGGGAGCAACGAATTACATCCATTTATCTTTATCAGTTAAATAATCATCGCTTGAATAGTAAGCTCTTTGTATAAGATGTCTTTTGACTACATTCTTAAATTTATTTACTGGTAGACTCGATATGCTGACTGGGATTTTATTGAAAAATTTAACACCTAGTCCCATGAATGAGTTATGAGTTTTATTGGTATTAAGTATAATCGCGATCTCAAGATTGCGAGTCCGATGCCTTTACCATTAGGCTACCGCCGATTTGCCTTATTACTAAGTTTCTTTGATTAACTCCCAGAGTATCCTCCTGGATAACCTGTACTTGGACAACTTCTTTATTCAAAACGAAGTAAACAAATGTAAATAAAATATTTGATATATTCACATTTTAAATACAATTTGTGTAAAGTTATTTAACTTTACCTAGATTAAACGCGTTTATTCCCGTGTCAAATTGTATTTATAATGCAACGCGTAAGTTTAAAAGTTATAATATTCACATTTGTTTACTTGATCGATGTCTTAGAATACATCGCTTAATCCGCAAATCACTTAATTGCACGTTGGAGACAAAAATTTGTCTTTGTTTCGTTGTTTTAATAAGTTTTCGACAATAATCCAAACTAGACTTTAAAAAAAATCTTTACAGTTTATTTGTTTTTGAGTTTTGTTATCTAATTTGCTAAAGTGCAAATGGATAGTGGAATTTGAATAGTAGGTACTTATTTGGTTTATGTAGTGCAGTAAAACTTATGGTTTTACGACGAGATGATCAAAAGTGGTCCTGAATACCAGAGTGCTGTTGGATCGTTGCAATAAAATAGAAGAGAGTAAGTTGGGGTCTATTACATTTTTATTTGTTTCCTGGTTGTTTCCATCTCTCTCGAGCATTTGTCAAGATTTAATGGCTCTTCGAATTGCTAAAATAATGTAAGATTGATCTAGATATCAATGAATATTGATTGAATATTGATTTTTTTAAATAGTTTAAGTATTTTTAATTTGCTTTGCTAACGTGATGCAAATGTAATGTTTTTGTGGGGACCATGGGGGTAACTAGGGGTTGGGTTTGGGGTTTTCAACTCCTGGGTAAACCAAAAAAGTCGAGCAAGACCAACTGGCACTAGGCCGGTGTTATTATAAGCTTTTAGACATGGACTTACTTACTCACTCATGCTATGCCAATGTATATGTAACGATATTAATTTAACACATTTTCTCACTGCACTATTTGAGAAACCGTAGCTGCCCAGCACAATAATGTAAATGTGGTAGATATAAGAAATGGGGTTTCTGTTGTTTGTAGGGTTCCGTAGCCAAAATTGCAAAACGTAACCCTTATACATTATGAAAATATATATTAGGTACGGGTCTTAATCGCGTGAATACTTTAAGGTAAAATACACAGTTTATTGCCCGACGTTTTGACCGTATTGCAACGGCCGTGGTCACATAGACTGTGACGCTATTAAGTAAGCCCGTAATATTGATAAATTTTCATAATGTGTACAAATTGCGAAAGTTTATCAACATTTGTAACCCTTAACCACTTTGTCCGTCCGTCCGTCTGTCTGCCCCCAGGTAAGCTCAGAGACCCTTAGTAACAACTAGAAAGCTGTAATTTGGCATATTAATTATGCCAACAAAGTGGTAAAATAAAATCTTGAAAAAAAATACGATATCTCCCCTACACGTAAAGTGGGGATGTGTTTTTTTGTGGCCCGACATGCACTTGCTCGGTTTTGTTAAATCGACTAAGTTAGGTATTTTAGTCGATATGCTTTCACGTGTTAGTTAGTTTAAAAATGATGAGCAAAATTTTCCTCTATCTACATTATACGGTCACTAAAACTCTAAACCACATACGTTTGTCCTTGGCAGTTACAAATGACAACACACGCTACAATTAATCATAGCCATAAAAGCTGGACTGCGCCTTCCCTCTCAAGTATGAATTAAATACAGTCTGCAAAGCCTGAAAAATATTCAGAAGCTGTCTCTTTCTATGTCATGAAGTGTGGAATGCTTCACAATGTCATTTGTCATTGCAGACCTACAGAAAAGAGAAGTTCTTGTCCACAAAGACGCGTGGTCTCTTTCTAGAGAGTGGTTTTTTTGAGGTTATGGCGCAGTCCATTCTCTATGTCTATGCAATTAATAAACCGAGTAGTCTATAGTCTCAGATTAAAAACTACTAGTATGAACGATGTGACGTCATCAACAAGATAGACAAGGATAGTTAATTATGTTTCCAATAAAAAGAAAAGGATGAAAACTTTTTTCTGCCCTTATCATCGTAGCCGATTAGGCCAAACAAGTAAACGCGAGTTATGTTTATTAGAATATTTGTATATTTCACTTATTGTTTGTGTACTGAGAAAAAGGACTCGTCAATTAAATTGTATTTATGTGTGAGGAATATAAGTGGCTGCAGCATCTTAGGCTGTAAGAGCCGCAGTGCTCTACTAAATAACAGGTAATGACTTTTTTCTAGCAACATCAAATGTAGAAGCAAGAAAAACATAGGTGGGCGCGCTAGGTACATGTTCAACTCTAAAAAATACCTTTCATAAAGTCTATGTACATGTTTAATCTCTAAATAGTATTTATTTATCAATCCAAAAGTGTCAAACACAGACTAGTACCTTTTTCTCATTTTGTTGTCTTATTTAGTTTTCATTTAGGTGTTTACTAATCTTTCGCAACCTGAAGGTATTTTATATCCAGTAAACCCTTCTATTAAATCTATATTTGAGATTTCATAGAATCTGAAACTCCTATGTACCTACCTAACTAAAAATACATATATGAGGCTCTACATCTTTTAAAAGGGAAAGAAAGTGTATCCTATGCAACACAGGTTTTATTAGTGCAGGAGTCAATGATTCCTAATCGAATGTACTTCACTTTATGTCAATAAAGAATTGTTATTATTATTACTAATTGAGTGTCTTCTTCACATACTAATTGACTATGTGTTATAGAAATGTTTTTTTTTTGAAAGGCAACTCCCGCATTAGGGTAGATATAAACCCCGTGTCGCGGGGGACTTTACAAACATTCAATTCACGGACACTTAGTACAATCAGACTCGGTACAACAATTTATGGATCACACATAGTGGTGTCCCTTTTGGGAATCGAACCTATGACCATTTGCGCAGCAGTCCCTACTATAAGTTTTTACTACTAACTATAAAATACTGTTTACAAATACTCAAACAGTCGTAATCGTCACTAACACCATCATCAAATACATCATATATGACGTCATAAATAAAATCCTTCCCGCCATCTTCTCAAATAAGTTTCGTAACGACCAGTGTGACGTGACCTCATCAATTAAAGTAAATCGTGCGCAGCGATCAGCTGTCACGGTTCTAGTTTAAGTGGTCTTGCAGTAATGACACACTGGAATTGGTATCAAGCATGGATTGTGAAATTTTGGATAGGAAATGTTATTAAGTAACTATATATTTCATAACTTTAGTAAGTTTGCCTAATTCTATTTGATTTTACTAATTTCAATTATCATTAATTTTGTATATAATATAGAGGTAGGTTTTTCTGGCTAAAATGATAAAAGATTGAGTAATATGTATATTAATTTGAGTGAAAATTGAGTGTGTCCGACTGCTACGCAAGAGGTCGTGGGTTCGATTTTCCTACACGGGACACCATTTTGTGTGATCCACAAAAATATTTTTCCTGGTCCCCCGTCCCTCGCAACACAGGGCTTGTTCCTTACTGTGGGAGTCTTAAAAATATATATATATATATATATATATATATCAATAAATACATAGTACTACATACATACGCACGAAAACCATACCCCGCCACTTCTGGTGCAGTTGGTCTTCCTAGTTCAATAAGCATGGTTATGGAGCAAGTTATCGGTTAGTTTTTAACTAACTAGGCTGTATTGGATGGTCCAATGTTACCTACTCGTTCAATGTGTGGATCAAAAAAATTGCTCGCGCCAAGATTTTCTAGATACACATCATGCTGAGAGAGCGGCGTCACTGGATCACGCGGGGATGGGGTCTAGGACTGGAAGGCTCTTGAAACTCCCCCCAAAAGTATAGTGTATAAATCTTTTTCCTTTCACCTTCCTATTTTCAACGTGGTTAAACCCCCTCTCAAACCAAAATATAGACTTTTGGAAGCGACTCGGAGAGAGCCTAATGGCTAAAGCATCGGGACTCGAAGTCGTAAGGTCGCGGGTTTGAATCCTTCGCATTTATACTACCGACGTCAACCCACTCCTAACACAAGCCATTGAGCTTAGTAGGAGGCGTTAACGAGATTGCTAGTAATGTGGGACTCACAATACCACCATGCAAGTAAAAAAAGCAAAAAAAAAAGGAAAAATTGCACCCCTCTCCGTCGTACTAACAATAGACCAACTCAAAAAAAAAAACCAAAAATCTGAAGGTCCAATCCAAAGTTTAAACTTCAAATATTTTATTTCGTAGGGAAAACCATGTCAATGATTGTTTGAAAACATCAAATTAATACACAAGTAAATCATATTAAATTATCATTATTGTGAAAAAAAAATGAAGTTAAAAAAAATTAACTTCTTCTCATTAGCTTTACACGTGGTACGTGTAAAGCTAATGAGAAGAAGTTGCCAAGAAACTCATGAGCCACTCCTCTAAAATCATCAAGTTATAATTATTACTAAAATATTTTATTGAATGAACCATACTTAGATGGTGTTGAGTAAATGCCAATTTGACCAACCGGCTCAAAACTAAGTCAAACTTTCCTGTCCAAATTAACCAACTCCTGTATCAAGTGAGTTGAGGACGTAAAAGCTATTCGTCCGGAAAGCTGATAGCAAATATAACACACCCCATTTTGTATCTATACTTAATATAATATGTTACATTACACGTTTATGTCATCGGTAGGTATAAGTAGTACTATTAACTTCTATTCGTCTTTGGGTTCGAGTACCCAACGTTGTGTTCATTGTTTAATTGGGTAGGTATCTGAATGTCAAATCAATCAATAACATTAAATTATTTTACACTAAGCAGATAATACGACTGTAAAGATCTTTAAAAATATATGTGTCCATAAATTCACACGTATTTATTTTAGTAATTTTACGTTTACAAGTACAAGAGTTTAATGTTTATTCAAATCATTCTTCAAATTTTGTTATATAAAATCTTTGATAACGAATGAGTGCGGCAGTAAGGCACCTGTCCCACCAACGGCGATGAGCGAGAAGCGAGTAGCGATTTTATCGCTCAAGAAACGAACCTACAATGGATGTATATTGTAGGTCCTGTCCGTTGTAAACAAAAGAGATCCATGACAGTGTAAACGATCAGCGACCAACTATTAATATCAAATGATGACCAACTATTAAAATCTATCTTTTCTTCTATCTACACAGGATCTACATATAAGTATGTGCGTTTGTCTGAACATAAAGACATCACAATGTTAAATTGCATACAAATCACAGCTAATCGTTTTGACGTTTCATGAAAACCTTTTCTTGACTAGGGACCACTTTTAGTTCTTTGGTGTTCCCAAGGATCACCATGTACTTTTATGTTTTGAAGATTTCTCCACTCTAAAGACCCTCAAGAAACTAACCAAAAACTCAATATAACTTGCTTGCCACATTATTTTAATATAAAACTTACATATTACCTGCACTACAAAGAAGGGTTCTATTTTTGTCTTCAAATAATTCAATAAATTTTGAATCAATTTGATTTTTGAGCTTATACACACAACATTTGAAATCGTTCGCGGAGCATTTTTTCATTCCTGCGGCCACCTGGTGGTCCGCGGCCCACCGATTGAGGACCTGTGGTCTAAGGTAAAGCTGGTAGTCTAGTGCAATCGAGAGATCAGAGGTGCTTCAACACCAACATTTTATAAAAATAAAAGAAAGAAAGAATGAAAAGTTTCTTCATTGCCACGAAGATGATTCTTTATTGCAAGTCATACAATACAACCTTAAATTAATACTAGGTGTAAAGCTATAGGCGTAGCGTTATACTCAGGCTTTTTGGACGGGGTAGGGGAAGGGCTTAGTTCGGATTAAAAAGGGGGCGCTCATTTTTCAATCTATATTACTTTTGTCAATGTTTGCTTGTGCACTGTAATATCTCTAGCTCTCGGTTAGTCTCTGATGAGAATGGTCACCGTGACCGAATCCGTTAAGAAACCGTTATATCAAAACAGATGATTTACGATTATTTATTTGTTTGTTTTCTCTTCTTGCTAACAGCAAAATCCATTCGCAATCAGTGAAATCAACGCAAGGCCTAAACTAAAAGGGTTAGAAACTTGAAATTTTGCACAGGGGTTCCTTTTATAAAGTAGGGGAGGATTTTTGAAAATTCTCCCCTACGTTCGGGGGTGCAAAGTTAGTATGAAACTTTGCCGTTAACATATTTTGGTAACAATCTGACATACACGCAGGCGAAGCCGCGGGCATAAGCTAGTATTATATAAAATAAACATTAAACAATTAAAAAAAACAATAATGAGTACAGTTGGACCAATGTAACTCGGCTGGATTGAAGTTAGGTTCATCACTTTCGCGCATGTCATAGAAATGCGACCCTAAAATTACTTACGAAAACGATTAATTATGTTTAATCGATTAAAAATACTAACAACATTTTAATTCAACAATATAAAAATACTATTAATACGAGTTCATAAAAGTTTAAATTTAGAACAGTTACAGTATCAAGAAAGTTTGAAAAACAATTTCTTTACGAAAACATGAGTTAGTAATACTAATTATGACAATG
This sequence comes from Herminia tarsipennalis, assembly GCA_945859575.2. NCBI lineage: Eukaryota > Metazoa > Arthropoda > Insecta > Lepidoptera > Erebidae > Herminia > Herminia tarsipennalis. The sequence continues at coordinate 19,795,963 of OX243840.2, forward strand.
TAACGTGTATATCTAATTCTCTTGGTTTAGGTACCGCCTTGGTTTGGATTCCTGTCACCATTTACTTCCAAAAAATGCATCTGCGCAACCATTTGTCGCAAACTTCAATCCGTCCGAGTTACGTTGATCCAACCTTAGGATGTTACAATGTTATTAATATTTGTTGTTTTCAATTTTAATGACCTAGTCGCTTAGACCTTTAAGTCACATCTTATTTTAATTTACATAACACTGCATTTGCACTCGTAAAGTATATTTCTTCGGTAATTTTACACGATAAATGCGGAGCTGTAAAAAAAGCGACATGTTAGTTTGCCGCCATTTTTACAACTTCATGTTATTAATATTACGGAGTGGGTAGTGGTGCAAAGCGACCGATTATAATAAATAATAATAATATCTTGGGACAGTTCACACAACGCTATCTGAACCCAAACTAAGCGAAGCTTTTTTTTTTTCTCTTTATTTTTAGGAATCTTTAAATGCAATTTACGTCGGTTCCATAGTAACCTAATCATATGTCTACAATACAATGCATGTAAAATTCTATCTGTCTAAAACTTACTTATATATAAACTGAGCTTCATGTCAATAAAAATATAAGCAGAGCTTGTACTATGAAAACCAGACAACTGATAAACATACTTAAATAATTCTAAATAAATACATATTATAGATATATAACACCCAGACACAGAATAGACCATCGTGCTCATCACAAAAAGTTCTCATCACCTCTTGCGTAGCTGTCGGATACATTCCCACCGCACCACAGAGGCAGTCTATCTAGATTATGATAATAATATAAAAATATTTATAACAAAATTTTAATTTATTTCATTTCAAGTAGATATTCATTTCATAATATTTATAGCCCTTACATTTTTAGTTATCTGAATTCATTAACATAATTTCGACATTAACTTCGCTATCCACTGATATTCAATGAATTACAATTATTACGATAAGTATTAAAAGTAACTGTTTTAAATTCTATATAAATATCCACGAGTAGTGTTAGCCCGCGGCTTCGTCCGCATAGATATCGATTATCGCTATGATAAGTAGGTTTCATATGTGTTTCTTTACTCTAGTTTATAAACTAACTACCAATGTTTCAAATTTTATTATAGTTTAGCCGTTTTTGCGTGAAGCTCGAACAAACGTTTGTGTGTGAGATAATATGATGTTTGTATAATAAAAAAAACTTAAAAAAAAAAAATATTACCGACTTCAAAAATAAATGCAAGGCAACTAAAAAGCAAAAAAAATAATATCTACCTAGAATAACAACAACAAATTAACATTTTAAAGTTAGTGCCTTGAAATAGTTGCTTTTTTTTAATTTGGCATTATTTTTTGCTTTTTAGTTGCCTTGTATTTATTTTTGAAGTCGGTTACTTATATTTTTTTGTAAAAAAGTTTTTTATTTCTCACTTTTTAGTGGGTTGGTTTGTAAGTTACAATAGGCTTATGTCAACTGCTCTTGTCAACCCTTACAAAATATTGCTTGTCCCGATGCAGGGCCGTTAATTGTTGAGGAGTTCACATGATAGTTCAGTATCAGCTCTATTACATTGTGTAATAGTAGTATGACGAGAATTAAATGCTACTCAATATCATATTAAAGTAATTGAATCGCAAACCGTGAAATAATGAATAGGTCTGCTCGTCGTTTGTGGTCTTCATCATCAGTTCTAATTCACCAATATCAGGTCCTTCATCAGGTGGTTTTTGAGAGTAAATGCACGAATCACATTGAAATGTACCTAAGTATATCACCGTAGGTGTGCCTTTAATATTTGAAGAGTTCCCTCGATTTCTCTGGGATCCAATCATCAGATCGTGATCTGATGACAATGGGATCAACTTGGAAGTATATCCTTTCGAACACAAAAATTTTTTCAAATCGGTCCAGCCGCCTTTGCGTAATCGGTGAAAAACATACAAAAAAATTATAATTGAGAACCTCCTCCTTTTTTAAGTCGGTTGAAAAAAACAAAGCATAGTTTCGGATTAAAAAAGTCTGAATTAATCTGGATTAGATAATTTTTTAATATCTCCAATGTTTATGCACAGCTACTTTAAACATGTATTACAGTAGGTTGGTATCTATAGATTCAGGTGTACACCGAGGAAGCTTTTTGGCAAATTAAATATTGACGCACTTTTATAAAATTAAATATTTTGATGATCATACGAGTACCTATATATATTCAAGTTATTTTTACGCTGCACGTAGCAGCTGTTTTCGTTTGCAAGAGTGCTTGTAGCGATGAAAATAAATTTATTTTACGCTAGCTGTGCCCACGACTTCTGTCTTCCTATAAACGTTAGAGTGATGATAAAAAGTAGTCTAAGTTACGCCTTACGTTTTCGGAGATTAGCCGGAACAAACACACAGATAGACAGATCGACAGACAGACGGACAGACAAAAACATTAAAAATAGGGTATCACACTCATAGTAGTAATTAGCCACTAAAAAATAAGAAAACAAATATTTAATCGTTAGGTGTCATAAAAATGCATTTAAATTTTACATTTTCAAATTTCCCGCGTAATTTGACGAAAATGCTGGACGCAGCGGACGCCATATTTCTTTGTGGTCATGACGTCAGTTGACTGTGTAAACAAATGTGCTGACATTTTTTTTTTTATACTTCAAATACTTAATTCTACACAATCGTTGAGCAATATTCTATAACTACCTATATTATTACTAGAGTAATACAATAAATAGATAGGAATTTAATCTTTTCGCTGTAGTCAGCCGTATCTTTTCGACCATATTTGCAGTCTAACGATAAGTTTATTTCCTAGATATTTTAGGGCTGCCATCTTAATATAATTATATTGATTAGAATATATTTTCATTTAAATAAATATTAATAAGTATTTAATTGTAAGTTAATCGACATCATCACCAAAACATCTAACCGACTTCAATCAGGGCTGGTTTGCTGGCATTTATTGAAGAGTTTCGTTGGGACCATTTTGGAATAAACCTCTTTAGAACAAAAAAATAATTTTGAAAATACGTCCCTATATGACGGGGTTATGCCCGAACATACCATAAAAAAGATCCGAATTGAGAACCTTCTCTTTTTTGAAGTCAGTTAAAAATACCAACATTTTGAATATGTATATAGATAGAAAGCGTTTACGTTACCTACATAATAACCTACCTACTCCAAAACCTACTAAATAAAAGCGTATTTGTATTCTTCTCTACATATAGCTTCTACTATCGAATGGTCTCCACCCATTGACTTCTATAGGTACTAGTACGCTGGTCAGGTTACCGCCGACAACAACAAGATTTCCTTTTGATATTTAGATGGTTATTTGATAAAACCAATTTATAGCCTATTCTTCTTCTTCTTCTTCTTCTTCTTCTTCTTGAATTTTTTAGCAATCCGGTTAATTTCTGCCAGTGTCAAGTATTTATGCGCTTATTACATGTACAAATTTTGATGAAACTTTACAGTAATGTTAGTTTAAAATTAAACAAAATGCTGACAAAGCCGTAGGGAAAAGCTATTATATAATAATAATAATAATAATAATAATAATTTATTCATGAAAGTAAAGGTACAATAAACTTATATAAAGGTATAATAACAAATAGCACATTGACAATTTTAGTTTACACTAGCTGTGCCCGCGACTTCGTTCGCGTGGAAGTTGGGCTTATGTTAAGGTAGTTTATATTACAATTTAACTTATGTGTAAAACATATTGGAAACATGCTCCACAATGCTGTGTGGCATCTATGGATATTAGGGCCTAGCTTTAATCAAGGCCCGACCTATGGCAGGGCAAGCCTAGCAAATGCCCAGTGCAGCAAAATGAAGACCGACAAAGTTTATGGCGCCAGACCGTTAGAAGACAAATTATAAAAATTCATTTGCTTTCAGTACCTCGACAAAAAAGTATTTCACCAAAATGATTTTCATCACATCAAATATTGTTAATATTGAAAAATTCCCCCCCTCCCCCATCACGCGAGAACTTGGGTGGTTTCGGGTTAAATGCAGCCCCAAACCGCCCAAGTACTCGAGCGAAATTTTATGTTAAGGAGCTTCGATTCTGACTCCGAAAGGTCGAAAATTCCGATTGATTTTAAACCTCCGACTCAAACTTCGGCTCCGACACTTTTAAATCGGACGTTTTAATCGGAGGTACCTAGCCGCTCGCTCCTTCAAAATAATTTAAACATCTTCTATACATATAATAAAACTGTAAATTTCCCGTGTCTGTACATGGCCGAACTTAGTGAAAAAAAATATTAGGAAATGTTCGAAAAGAGTATTTAAACACTTTGCTGCATTTTTAGAAATGTCTGTCTGTCTGTCTGTCTGTCTGTCTGTCTGTCTGTTTGTTTGAACACGCATCACACAAAAACTACCGTACAGATTCGGTTGAAATTTTGCACGTGCAATCTAATAGATGCAGATTAACATTTAGGCTAAAAATTATTACGCTTTTTCCCATAGGAGCTAAGCAGTAAGGGATAATGTCTGTAGCTATTTTTCGTTATAAAACAGTAACTACTTGACGGATCTTTATGAAAATTTGCAGTTTTATAGTAAATACTATAGGACATTATTTACACTATGAATCATTACGCTAACGTTTATGGGGAACGAGTAGCAACGTATTTTTTGTCGCTCCATAATGGTTTATCACAAAAATTTCCACAATTAGACATTATCTATAATTGTAACCCGTGGAATGCATAACTTCACGCTAAAACTAAAAGGAGCTAAACACAACATTTTTAAGTTTCATAAGAACAGTTATTTTGACGTGTTAAGTAGCTAACAGTATAGCCTCGAAGCTATGCAAGCGGACTTTGACGACGAAGTCCCAGGCTCGAATCTGATGTCTGAATATGTTCTTTTTGTTATTATTTAAATTGTCTTTATCCTTTTTTAATATTTTTTCTGAATGTTTTAGTTATTTTTTCGACCGTAGGTAACTTATTTACTTTGGTTATTACTTTTTATATTAAAAATCAAGTAAATTATGCAATTAATTATAGGTATTGCATGCACTGCTGAGAGTAATGAATTAATCGTAGTAGAAATGAAAAACAATATTACAATATAGTTAAAAAGTATTCGACATTTTCCAGAAATGATGTGTTCGTCTAAAAAAAAGACACTACACACGTAAAAAAAGTACATGTAGCGCCATCTATGAAATCAAATTGTGAACAACAAAACAACGGCAACATTCTTGAAAGTAGATGGCGTTGTATTCAATAATGTTCTATACTTAGTAAAAGAAGTTTTAAAAAGAAACACATTGCTATGATTTTTAGAAATGTTTGTCTGTCTGTCCGTTTGTTTGACCACGCATCACACAGGTGCATCGAGGATCATGTTTTGGGGTTATGGTTGGAGATTACGTGTTCATCAATTCAACGATAATGAATGGCTCAACATCGTTCAAGTGTGAGTAGTTCGGGTGACGGGAGGAGGGGGGTCGTTGTTTGTCAACCGTACCTTTAGGGATTTCTGACATTTTCGCGGGCATGACACACATGACACGCTCTGTGTTTGCTTACTAAAGTGTTACAGCAGTTTTATTATTAGTATTGCGTTGTAACACTATATGAAATACACCCCATTTTTAGCCAAAATGACAAAACAGAACCCTTATAGTTCCCTTATGGCCGTCCGTCCGCAGCTTAGCTCAGAGACTGTTAGTGCTAGAAGGTTGCAACTTTTGCATGAATAAATTACTAACGCCGATAAAGTGAAAGAACAAAATCTTGAAAATCATTATTTTTTTAAGGGTAAAGTGGGCTCTCTCGGAAAAGCTCTTTGTATGTAAAGTGGGGATGTGATTTTTTTCTCACCTACCTACCCCATCGTGTGTGGTATCATTAGATAGGTCTTTTAAAAAGCGTTTAGGGTTTGTGAAGACTATTTTTAGATTTAAGGATTCCTTTGTGTATAATATTAGGCTTTATAGTGATCATTTTTGTTAGAGTCAAGTGTCCCCCTGCCAGCTAAATGGTTGATGTTGGGTATGTGAAAAAATTCAGGATAGTAGTATAAATACTAAAATTATAAGGAAAACTATCACAGTTAAGTACTTAGGCTTTACAAGTTTACGATCACATGAGAAGTAACAACATTTTCGTACAAATTCTATTAAAAAATATTAGGTAATAAGTAGGTATAACGTTGAAAGAATGAAACAAAAACAACAGAAAACCCACTTCTTAAGCCGCACACCAAACTAACTATCTAAAAGAATAGAACAGATCAATTTTTATTTAGTAAGTATTTAGTCAACAGGACTGTTTCCAACATATTTACACAGCAGTTATTTCGTTACTTAAACTACCTGAATTTAAACCCGACTTTCACGCGAACGAAGTCGCGGGCACAACTATTATGAATATATATATATTACGGGTCTTAATCGCGTTTAGGTTAAATACCTTGCTTACTACGTTTAATATGCATGATAGTTTAAGTATAATTTAATTTAAAGTCATCAAGTATTAAAATAAACTTATCCAGTTTTGAAAAAATCAATTTACCTGATTCTGTTTAAATACAAATTAAACAGAATCAGGTAAATTGATTTAAAAAATAAATCTGAAATTCTTACGATTATGTATTATATATATATTATTTACGGATATGAATTTATGATGATCTTAATTAACGACAGGTTCATCATCATCATCATCATCAGCCTATCGCAATCCACTGCTGGACATAGGCCTCTCTAATTGCACACTTTGTTCTATCCTCGGCTACGACAGTAGTTTAGTATTTAAACTAAACGTTTCTAAAAGATATACTAATTCACTATATCTTTTAGAAACGTTTGAATGTTGTCTGTTTGTTTGAACACGCATCACAGTACCGCGGGAATGCAATGTTTTAAAACCAGGATATTTTTTTTAAAAACTTATATCACACTAGCCCTATTTCGCGCGAGTACTTGGGCGGTTTCGGGCTTCATTTAACCCGAAACCGATAATAGTAATATTTGATGTGATGCAAATCATTTTGGTAAAATACTATTATAATTTGTCTTCTAACCGTCTGGCGCCATAAACTTTGTCGCCCTTCATTTTGCTGCACTGGGCATTTGCTTGGCTTGCCTTGCCATAGGTCGGGCCCTGATTAGAGCTAGGCCCTAATATCCATAGATGCCACAGAGCATTGTGGAGCATGTTTCCAATATGCTTTACACAGAAGTTAAATTGTAACATAAACTACCTTAATATAAACCCAACTTCCACGCGAACGAAGTCGCGGGCACAGCTAGTAGGTAATAAAGGTATGATAGAAAAAACTCTCACAGATTTCCTATGATCGCGGGTTATGTCCTGCCCTAGCGATCTTTTCCGAGTCTAAAGTGCACACACTTTGTGTTCGTGTTGTAAAGTCCCCCGCGAAATAGGGCTAGTTATGTTTTTAAAAAATATCCTGTTTTTAAAACATTGCATTCCCGCGGTACTGTGATGTGTTCAAACAAACAGACAACATTCAAACGTTTTTAAAAGATCTACTCAGGTATATTTTTTGTGTTTAAATACTTTTCTAAACTTATTTCAATTTTTTTTTTCACTCACTTTAGAAGATTTAAATACTATTTTATAATGTCTATTTTGGTGAATTAAAAAATAGGTGTGTCAACCTGTCGCAAATTAAGATCATCATAAGTATATTCATATCCTCTACGTAAGAATATTTTTTTATTTCAGATTTTTTTTAAATCAATTTTCCTGTTATATTTTAATTTGTATTTAAACGCCATCTATTTTCAAAACTGGATAAGTTGCTTTTAATACTTGATGATTTTATATTAAATTAAACTAAAATTTTCATGCATGTTAAACGTAGGTAAGCAAGGTATTTAACCTTAAATTATTCACGTGATTAAGACCCGTAATATATATATTTATGTGTACAAATCGCGAAAGTTTATCAACATTTGTAGGTACAATTTTGGCACTTAGAAGAAATCGAATCACAGATGGCGCCACATGTTTTATTTTGATATAACATTTACAAATTCTAGAAAATATCAAGTAGTTATTGTTTATTTGTAATGTAATATTGTTTTTCAATTCTACATTCATAACATAATCACGATTCATGCAAAACAATGATAAAGGTGCCTATTGAAAGTGATTGATTAATATGAAAATTTGTTAAACAAAGTAAGCATGTTAAAGTCGAAAATAAAAGCTTGTATCAATGTATCTAAGACGAAATTAATGATTATAAATTCACCGTATAGTAGTTATATAAAACAGGACAATAAAATACAAATATTAGGACATACATACCTATGTTTACATAATAATAAAAATGGCTGCCATTGCACATATATAGAAGAAGTCAATAATTATAAATATTTAGGTTTAACAGTAGACAGTAATATGAATTGGAAGAAACATGTGAATGAAGTGTGTGGTAAATTAGAGGTAATTCTGGGTAAACTGGGTTCTTTCACCTCAGTAGTTTTGTTAATAAGAAAGTTTTGTATGTACTTTACTATGCACTTGCTGACTCCCTTATTGGTTATGGTATAAGCAGCTATGGACTTACATTACATAAAACACAATTAGATAGAATAAATCAACTACAAATTAGGCTAATAAAATATCTAGTAAGCAAAAAGGTAAAAACAGCTTGTAAACAAGACTATGACCAACTATTTAAGAAATTTGAAATTTTACCAGTACATGCAAAAGTAGAGTACCAATTAGCAATAGAAAAATATAATATAGATATACATAAGAAGCCAATAAGTCATAAGTATAACACAAGGCAGACCGAACAGGGTAAGCTGGTAATACCATCCATAATAAATTATTACGGTAAGAGAACCAGACGATATATAACGCCAACATTATATAATAAAATAGATTTAATAAGAAATAAGACCAAAGAGATAGGCACAGTAAAGTTAAAAAAGAGACTGAAACAGTATTTCTTATAAACAAAGATACCTATAAGTACTAAGTAATAATGCCATAGTTTTATGTATAATATAGATATAGTTTATATAATGTTTTTTAGTATAGTTATATAGTATAAATAGTATTAAATAAGATGTTTAATGATAAATGTTATAATAGTATGTACTACCTACCTACCTATAAAGAGTAACATTGTTGTTAGAACATGAGCGCCACTATCGCCAACAAAATGTTCAACAGTTTGGCGATTTTGTATGTACAAAATAAACAAATGTATCTTTTATGGTAAATAAAATATAATAAGTATACATTTGGAAATATACTTAAAAAAAGAATAAAAAGAAATTTTTAAATAACACAAAAAGAGACTCGCACACTTAGGATTCGATCCTCTGATCTCGCTTCTCACTTGTTCAATACCGCCACTTGTGCCATTAGACCACCTCAACCGATTTTAAAGCTGTTAAAATAGCTGATCTTAAGAAAATTTTAAATGTTGTGTTTAGCTCCTTATAGTTTTAGCGTGAAGTTACTGTTTCCATGGGTTACAAATGTAAATAATGGCTTATTGTGGAAAAAATTGTGAAAAACCATAATGGTTCGACCAAACATACGTTGCTTCTCGCTCCCCATAGACGATAGCGTAATGATTCATAGTGTAAGTAATCACCTATAGTATTTACAATAAAACTACAAACTTTCATGAAGATCCGTCAAGTAGTTATTGTTTTATGACGATAAATAGCTACAGACATTATCCGTTATTGCTTAGCTCCTATGGGAAATAGCGTGATAAATTATAGCCTATATGTTAATCCAGACTTATTAGAATACACATAGAAAATTTCAACCGAATCTGTCCGGTAGTTTTTGCGTAATGCGTGTTCAAACAAACAGACAGACAGACAGACAGACAGACAGACATTTCTAAAAATGCAGCAAAGTGTTTAAATACTCTTTTCGAACATTTTCTAATATTTTTTTCACTAAGTTCGGCCATGTACAGACACGTGAAATTTACAGTTTTATTATATGTATAGATATAGATATAGATATAGATATAGATAGTGATATGACATATTATCATGGCGACTACTATTTAATAGTGTTATAAAACAGATTAAAAAACTGTAAACTTTGAATTTAATTTTAAAATTTATTTAGTCATTTTATGAACTAAAACAACATTTTAGACTGTTTTTTACCTAATCTATCTCATTAATATATTTATAGATTTTTTCTCATGTGTCTTAATATTGCGTTGCGACTCATTTCCAATTCACAACCAGAAGAATAATTAATTGAATTAGTTATGTATTTTTAAGAATTGGGCCCCATCAAAATGCCTGAAATTTGAAGATGTTCATTCTTGTTGATGTGTGTGTTTGTGTGATATACCTAATATTGACAGAGAAAAAAACAAGGCAATAAAAACTCACGGAAACTCTTTTCAAATTGCCAATGTCTGCAATTTTGTTTATAAACTGTATATGCAGGTAAAGTATACAGTTATATTCTATGTTAAAACGTAATGTCTCTTAGTAGGTAACATGAGTCAAGAGATTCAACGTTGTTTTAGCTGGGAATGTTTTGCAGAACGAATGTTTACTTTGTAAAGATCGGGTAAGACAATTTAATTCAAGTTGAAGAGAACTTGTAAGGATTTAGTCCTAAGTTCATTAGGTTTTCAAAAGGGATGGTAATGAGTATTTGTTAACTAAAGTAAATATGTGAACGTATGTTTAGGCTGGAGATACAAGTTGTTTTAGGCAAAAATCTGTTAATTTATGTCGCTACTATACTTTATGTATACCTACTTAGTCAGCTACATAAGTCGCATAATAAAAGCTACATTTTAAACGTTCAAAACTCTAAGATGACTGGGGCAATCCATGGGATTGAAACTTTTTTAAATTTTCAACGGATATCGTGTTCTAATCTGAATTATTATGTGAGTTGTAGATGATTTGAATATTTGCAAATGTTAAGTGACTTACTTAGCTGACAATTTATAGCTCTAACTTTTATTTAAAAGATTAGTAATGATGTTATAAATGTGTGAACAAGTCAAAGAAATAATTTCACAGTTCTGAAATTAATCAAAATTAAATTAGCTAGTCATTACTTGCAGCTTGTTATGCCATCGGAACCCATAGAGATGTTTTAACAATTTATTAACTTCGCGGTCTATTTTGCCCTAGTAGAATCTAAATATTTGGGGAAATAGTTATAAATATACCTAATGTGATTGAGGCCTCTATTATGCAAAAAAAATGAATCTCGAAGAACTTAGTAAAGTGCCTCCGACTGCACAAAATTATATAATTATGTGGGGGATCTTGTTTCTATCTTTTTTGTGCAGGCGGGTTTTTATTTTTTTATTTTTTATAGGATATGACAACTAACAACTAACTAACTAAATTGTGCAGGCGGGTTTTTTTATTTATTTTTTATAGGATATAATAACGTAGGATGTAACAACTAACATTTATCACAGCTATTGTCAAGTATTAAAAATTGAAAAAAAGAATGGTTGCTAACTAACTTTTTTGGTATTACAGTCATAATCATGTTACACCTTTTTGAAATGCTTAAGATGAGCCCTTTAATGTGATACCCATATTACAATATTCGAAACAACTTTTTTTTCACACCTCTTTACTTTGACATCTCGCAGCCGCCATGTTGGTTTTTTCAAACGTCACCTATCTAAGAACACTTGGGCGGTCAAGACGAATCTAACTACGTCTTAATTGTATAAATCCATTCAGTGGTTTGTGAGATATGAGGTAATTAAGAATATTACATACATGGAAGATACGCGCGATAAACATAACCCTTCCTTACAGTCGGGTAAAAAGAGCACTGAGGACTATACTTCGGTTAGACCAGACAGAATCATGCAAGTAACATTTTAATAAACTAAAAATATATACTGTACCATGCATCTATATCTTGGTTCTTCTTTCTCATTTACATAAGAACCTAAACAAATTTGAGACTGATGTTGAAAGAGAAAGACTGACACTAGGAGAAAAGATCTACCTAATGTCTTAATCTTGCGAGTAAAGCTCAACGTAGTTAAACACTCATCATGTGTGCAATCGGTCAATCTTTTTAACAAATTACCACCAGCATTATAGAATGTTCAGAATAATATTATATTTAAAAATAAACTCAAGACATTATTAACTGAAAAATGTTATTATTCTATTGATGAATTTTAGATCTGTAACACAGGTTTCGCACCTAGTACAAACTCCAGCTCTTACTAAGGTATTTTTTAGTATTACAATTAAATACCTACTTACTTTTGTAAGAAAAACAATAAATATTATTATTATTATATTTTGTTCTTTTGTTTTACTCGGTCTCATAGACCGGTAGAACTGATTGCACGGGCCTAGGCCAAGTGGGCATCAGTGAGAGTGAGTGAGTGAACTATAATTATTTTCTATTTACCTTTAACGAAGATCTTGCGATTTACTACGACAATTCGATCATAACAAGTATTTAGAAGGTTACAGATGATGCAGATCAATACCGTCTTAAAGTCTATATTTGAATTCTTAAGACGATAGAACATGCTACATACGGCATTTATAATCAATCAACCTATTACTAGCCTATATTAGGCTTGCAGTTTCTAGAAGGCTTATAATGGTAATGCGAGAATCTTCTCGCGAAATTCTTCAGTTTTTTTGGACAGCGAATCTCAACAAATACACGACTTGATACAAAGAAATATGGCCGCTGATGAAAATAATATTAACATTAAAGATATGTAGGTATTGAATGTCTTAAGCCAGAGCAGGCATGCGCATGATTTTATGTATGTTCCTATGCGATTGATCGGTCAATATTTGTTCTAAGTTTAGGTAGATGTTATTTGTATCTATTTTTTTACGTTTAAAAAGCTTCACAATTTAGACTATTGTGGGTATATTTTTTTAAATTTATATGAATACTACAATCTAGGTATTATCTTTTATAAAGATAACGTCCAAAATACAGGTATTACTGAACTTGTTTACCACTTGTCGTAACTCATGCGAAGATTAAAATGAAACCCAATTTATGCAATATTCTATTCCTCTCATGCTGCTTCATTTCTAAACCGCTTTACACAATGCAGGAAAATACTAAACAAAGTGCACAAACAGAAGCATTAAAACGTCAGCTTATTGATGGTGCTGGCGTCGATTCTCATGTCTCAATATAAGCTAGATACTTTAAAAAGTGAATTTATTCAAGAAATATAGGATATCTAGAAATATTTTGACTGTGCAAAGGTTTTTTTTCAATGAGGCCTTTAATTTACAGTTATATTTTATTGCAACATCTGACATCCATGAGAGTGGAACCGCTCTATCAACACACAGGTTGAGGCACACACATACATCGAGATATGGTCATTATAACTCAATGCACAAAAATTAAACGAGAAGATTGAGCGTCCGCTAGGAATGTTTTTTCAAAACTATGCTACTAAATGGGAGGAATGGGATTTAAATTCAGTGCTAAAAAGCTAGGCCTTCATATACCTGGCGTTTAAATTACGTGGTAATAGTTATTTCTCTTTACACTACTTACAATAGCCATAAAATCGTGACTTAAGAAGATAAATTGGACATTTTGGACGTAGTCTCGGTGCCGGAGTGGTTAACGGCGTAGGGTTGATCCTATGATCGAATCTTACGAGTACCAGCCGACCAGGTGAGTTCTTATACCGCATTACTGTGCTGGGCAGCTAGAGAACCGTACATTGTGCGTGATCCGACATGCACTTGTCGCGTTTTTAGGGTTCCGTAACCAAAATGGCAAGACGGACCCTCATAGTTTCGCCATCTCCGTCCGCAGCTTAGCTCAGAGACTGCTAGAAGGCTGTAATTTTGCATGGATACACATATTACTTATGCCGACAAATAAAAAATATATTTTGAAAAAAAAAATTAGGCATCTCCCTTATGTGTAAAGTAGGGATGTGATTTTTTTCTCACCTACCCCAGCGGGGTATCATACGTAGCACACAGCTACGTAGGCTTTACAACTTAACGAGTAACAGCAGACCAAGTGAGAAGTTACAAAATTTTCGTACGGATTCCATTCAAAAATACTTATAGAACGTTGTTAGTAGTATGATAAAAACAACAGAAAACCCACTTCTTAAGCCGCATTATTCGGATGGGAGACTGCAAAACCCTACATTGTGCGTGGCCCGACATGCAGTTGCCCGGGTTTTCATACTCGAAATGAAGAGACGATCAAATGGTGCACCTGATGGTAATCGTCGCGCTAACCCATAACAGTATCAGTGCCACCCAAATTCCTGTTTGGCAAAGATCCATCACAGCGCTCCTCATGTGAGACAATTCATTGCATACACTCGGTATAGTGCCCTTCAACAGAAACACAGTGATGTTAACATCACTATTTCACAGAAGAATAACTAACACTTTTGTAGTACCCACCTAGACGGCCTAAGGCTTAGACCCATCATACACAAAATATTTACACAAAATTAGTTTTGCCAAAATTCAACAGAATAGACGCCATTGCAACGCAATTTTATAGCCCTGGTGAGCTCTGGGATTTCCAAAATATATGTTATCAACTAGCGCTGCGGTTCGCGAGATAAGCTACATTATTATTCCTATAAATCGTCTGTAGCTATGACAGTTAAATGTTTCGGCCATTGTTAGTTTTACGGACACATTTTGTTATTTAAATTCGTAAAGGAATAATGGACGTCACTGTATATTGAAGAGAACCCTACCTTAATTTATGAACTTATTGATTTCTGTCTTTTGATTTTCCCTATTTAACACATATCTGTGATATTCACATTAATAGAGCAGCATAACATTATACATAATATACATAGGCTAGTAGAAACCGAATTGAAATCGGAAATAATTCGTGCAAAAGGTTATATTCCCTTCATTTTTATCCCCCCCCCCCCGCTGGAGTTAAAGGTAAAAATGATTTCATAGATGTCTATGGGAATTGTTGCGGCTTTATCTTGTAAAGGACTAACATAAAAGTTATAGGGCACTTCTTTCTGCATAGAATGAGGCCAGATTCATATTTTTGGACTACCCGTTATCACATCTAATGCTAATCGAAGTTGCGTTTTTTACATATCCATGAAAAATAATCGTTTTAACTTTAGGTTTTTGGTAATATTATAATGGATTGTGCTGCTAAATACGGGTGTAGGATTAACGTATTATAAGCCGTAACTGCAACGCAAGGATCAAATGAAATCCTGCTGTCCTATGTCGATATTGTAAGTCCTTTATGAGATAAAACCGTAAAACCACAAGAATACTCTTTTGGGGTTTATTTTTACCCCCCACCACTCATGCACAACTCCGGCAGGGGGAAACCTAGGACAGTCATATTGGGCTAGAAATTACGCCATTATAACAATAAAATCTTTTGTAGGAATTATTTAAGATTTGAAGGTATACACAAAAACTTTGACACTTATATTTGATTACGCTTTTTGAAAAGAAAAACAAAAGTTAAAAAGTCTTGGGAAATGAATAGTTTTAACAATGAGACAGAAAAATTAAAACCATACACACTTTAGTGACGTCATGTACGATATGAAAAGGATATCATTAGGTCTCGGTCTCATTAGAGCTTTAGTAATTGATGTGAGCATTAGGTATTCATCAATACTAATATTATAAAGGTGAAGAGTTTGTTTGTTTGAACGTGGTAATCTCAGGAACTACTGATCCGAATTGAAAAATTATAATATTAAGGTATATAACGTGACGCTACGACCAATAGGAGCGGAGCAGCAATGAGAAATATTGCAAAAACGGGGAAGAATTCTAGTCATAGAAAGAGTATGATATTAATAGTTTAAGAAGTAAAAGTTTAATAATATCTAATAATGTACGTTTGACTAATTAAAACATTGATGTATACCAGAGTGTTTTTGGTTAATACTTAAGTTCACATCAAAATATCATTAAGTGCCCACTGTAACAAAATATGAATATTTTAAAAAGTTACACTTCACACTTTAGTCGTTCATTGATTTGTTTATTTTTAATAGGTTTGGTTGCTATGCTTTTGAAGAATGATGTATCCTGATATAATAATAATAATAATAATATCTTGGGACAACTTACACAACGCTATCTGATCCCAAACTAAGCAGAGCTTGTACTATGGAAACCAGACAACTGATAAACATACTTATATATTTCTAAATACATACATATTATAGATACCAAAGACGTTTGGTTGCTCGTCAGTTCACCAGCCATGGTTATCGGCCGGTTTCAATAAATTGATCCGGAATCTAAGATCCTTTGAAGAACTTGAATCCTTGTTTATATGTTGAGTAGTCGTCTCCAATTCGAATAAGAAAAAAAATCGATTAATCATTATATCTTCCAGCGATCATGTCGTCCAGAAACCACCTGATCGGTTATTGGAACACCTGCTATTTTGTTACAATCTCAGAGTGACCGAAAGCCCTCTCACGAAACAATTGCATTTCGGCTTTCCTTTTTTAACAATCTGACATTGATAAATCGATCCATTTTTGGTAAAAACTGTTGCAATATATATGATGGTTATATATTGCCACAGTTTTTAGCAAAAATGGATCGATTTGTCAATGTCAAGCTGTTAAAAAACGATTGATATCGAATATATTGCAGCCGGCCACCCGACATTCTATTCAGCCGTGTGTAGACCGTTATCACAAAATACCCAGAGTACAGAAGGTAACCTTTGAACGTATCTCGCTCGCGCAACGCACTTCTCAGACTGATCAATCTTAGACACTTTATACCACTGAGGTAGCAAGCAAGTTTACGGCCGCCTGATGGTAAACAGTTACTGCAGCAAGGACGTCTGCAACACCAGAGGTGTCGCTTGCGCGTTACCGACCCTGTAAAAACCTTCTCATTTCTTTTTTGAAGAACCCCTTTATGTAGTCATTTAGAAAAACCAATTCGGACCATTTTTTACGCTAGACTGGCTGTCCAATACCAAATGACAGCAATTTTTGAAATATATACTGTGTTTAGAAGGCAATTCATAGGTGCCTATGAGTGCGTTGTTCGAGCCTTTGTAAAAGACTAGCTGTCCCGCGCAACTTCGTCTGTGTAAATATTCCCCGTTTTTGCAACATTTCTCATTGCTGCTCCGCTCCTATTAGTCGTAGCGTGATGTTATATAGCCTATAGCCTTCCTCGATAAATGGGCTATTCAACAGTGAAATAATTTTTCAATTCGGATCAGTAGTTGCTGAGATTACTGCATTCAAACAAACAAACTTTATAATATAAGTATAGATTTACCTTCTGTTCCATCAGTATTTTGTGCTGCTCCTTACTTGTATATATAATATACGTGTAAGTAGGTTATATATATATGTAGGTGGATTGCAGCACGGACAGGGGTGTTTAATAAAGGGGCTATAATGCGCAATGGACGTCGTGACGACCTTCTTCATTGTCGGCCGGACAGTGCATCGGTTCAAGGATTTAATTAAACCATACAGCGTAACGAGCTGGACATTCCTTTCTTGATGTTTTAAGGGAATGTTGATGTGTTAGGAGACTGTTCATTAGACGTTCTGAATGTTGCGTAGTTCTGAATTATGGTTATGAGTGTTTTGTTTTTAATTTTCTGACTTAATATAGTCGGGATACGTGGAATTGGTCCCTTATTAGAATAACCATAGATGGTGCAATAGAGAAACTACGCAGAGAAACAGAAAGGCGTGATCAATGAAATGTTATGGGTCGCATAAAGCACTTATTATCTATACTAATAATATAAAGCTGGGGAGTTTGTTTACGCTACAACCAATTGGAGCGGAGCAGCAATGAGAAATGTTGCAAAAACGGGGAAAATTTATGTAGACAAAGTTGCGCGGGACAGCTAGTCATATGTACTTTCCTGACTGTCTCGATGGGGCAGTGGGAGTGTGTGCAATTGTTATGGGCTCGATTCCCACATCGGGCACCACTTTACGTGATCCACAAATTTTAATGACCTGAGAGTGAGACTGGGTGAACGGTTGTGTCCGCGATGTGATTTAATGCAGTAGATGTCTTCTGTTTTTACACTTGATAATGAGTGCTTACTTACCTATGCTTAGCTACGTACTTACCATACGAAATCCAGTGACCAAGGTCGAGGGAGGGGCACCGCCTGGCATGTCCTCAGAGATTATCCACCCCCCTCCCTAGGATACGGGGATGCCCCTTTCCCTCATACTCCCTAGGATTCGGTAGCCATCATATAAACAACGTATTAAATTTACCTTATTGATTGATTTTGTTAAGATTGGCTACCTTTATATCCGGCCCCGGAAAATCCCCCACTGCACGCACACATAAACGTCGTACACGGACACGAAATCAAGCGCGCCTTCCGAACATAGTGCACCGTTGTGGTCTTCGATTCATGTCTGTGAACTATGTCTATGCGCGCGTCGCTCGTGTGAAGGATGTATGAAGGTTATCTTCTGCACTCTCGCTGTTATGTGCTATTACCACAGATTAAAGGTAGCATTTAAATATATTTATTAAAAATGCTTTGAAACATAAACCTATTTGTACTTATGAAACACATTGCCCTTTTGTAGTTAGATTTAGGTACTCAGTTTAAGTTTTCTAAGCTTTTCAGTTAAACCACACACAAACAGTAGCAGGCATCATCCAAGTAGCTGAACAAGTTTCTTTAAATTTACGTTGCGTCCCTCGAGAGGTCTTGGACAGTTTGCCTAACTATATAATTAAGGAATACATGTGTATACTTAAAACGTGATGTACGCAAAGCGGCAGTTAGGAAAATGGCCGCCGTACTATC
This sequence comes from Herminia tarsipennalis, assembly GCA_945859575.2. Taxonomy (NCBI): domain Eukaryota; kingdom Metazoa; phylum Arthropoda; class Insecta; order Lepidoptera; family Erebidae; genus Herminia; species Herminia tarsipennalis. The sequence goes on from OX243840.2 coordinate 19,814,776, forward strand.
ATCGCAGGGCCCAAGTGTCGTATTAGGAAACATCATCTAATAAAACATACTGGAATTAGGTGAGGAGGTGGTAGGTCCTTTTTGAAAAATTGAAACATTATTTCTAGTATTATAAATTTAAAAGTAGAGAACTACAGAAATCACCGACTAGACGGCCGGTTAATCTATATTAATATTATAAAGCTGAAGAGTTTGTTTGTTTGAACGCAGCAATCTCAGGAACTACTGGTCCGAATTAAAAGAATATATTTTTGTTGGGTAGCCCATTTGTCGAGGAAGACTATAGGCTATATAACATCACGCTACGCTATAAATCAGTGTAGTGTGCAGTGACCCTAACTTTTCGAGAAGTAAAAAAGTGAGGGTGGATGAAGATTCATCGGCCTGACGGAGTCTTAACATCGTTGCGACAGTCCGCTTGTGACCACGGCCGGTGCAACCTGGTCGAAACGTCAAGCAATTTTAAGGTAAACAATGCGCGTTAATTCCCGTATAATAAATAGTTATAATCATGCAACGTGAAAGTTTAAATGTTAGTATCACGCTACGACCAATAGGAGCGGAGTAGTAATAAAAAATGTTGCAAAAACGGGGAAAATGTACGCAAACGAAGTTGCGCGGGACAGCTAGTTTGCTTATATTTCTATCCAATCCATAAAATCAGGTTATTGAAATTGTGTCTTTCATTACCAGTATTTAGAATACTGATTATTTATCGATATAAGATTGAAAAGTGTGAGGACAGGAACTCTTTATTTGTACTTAACCATCAAAATTAACATAAAACCTTAACCGCCTTATTCCAAAAGCTGGACTAAACCTGGTTTGACGAAAATCCTAGTTTAAACCATGGATCTACGAAAATCTTTATTACAAAACGAGGTTCATCGCTTAATCGATGATCATCTTTGGTCCATAGCTTAGTCTTTCAATCACCCTAGTTTAACTATGGTAATAACCTTAAAATGTCAAAAACTTAACAATTTGAAAGTTAGACCATTTACAATTTTGCGTATTTTAGTTTCAAATATTAATGACGAATAATGCGTGTTTAGTGACTTTAAATTATTAACTAACTAAATATGGTGTGGCAATAAAATAAACGCAAAAATCGAGTGAAATGCAATGTGTGACAAAAGATTTAATAATACATGCATAATATTGTTTTTCAAAACATTTATCACAGCTTGGAATTGAGAGAGAAGATTTAACATACAGAACTCAGAGATGTCCTAAAATTAAAGTGGTCTGTGCAATGTTTGGGTCAACCAGACTCGGCGTGAAGTGTACCTACGCAGTGTGGAAAGTTGAAGGTCCACACAGATTATTTTTGTTCGACAATAGTATCATTAACTGGTGCTCTATGTAAAACAAACTGATGCATTCCACTTATATGTCACATTATTAGATTGAAGTTGGAAAATCACATTTGGAATGTCTGATAGGTGGTCTGGAGTAGTGCGGCAAAAACCAATGTTGAATATACCTACTCAAAATGCACAAAACAAAGTAATAGAAACATCATCTTACCCAAAACTTACTAGTGAACTATATAGTGGAACTAAATAAACATTGATCAATTATATACCTGTCACTAGAAACAGATGTAAACTTAGGTTATAAGTAGGTACCAAGAACTGAATATTATGTTTATAGGAGCTCAGCTAGTTAATACTTTGCTACAATGTTCCTTTAAACATAGACAGAGAGTACAGATTGGTTACAGGTTATTGAAATTGTGATGTAATAACTATTATGCACTACATTTATTATATTTAAGATTCTCATGAAAATGAACTAACACTGTTTATATAATAAACTAAAAATGCAAACAATTTAAAATTTACTGTAAAATAAATAACTATACTAATATTATAAAGCTGAAGAGTTTGTTTGAACGCGGTAATCTCAAGAACGACTAATTCTTTTGAACTTTTTACTGTTGGATAGCCCATTTGTCGAGGAAGTCTATATAATATCACTCTACAACCAATAGGAACGGAGCAGCAATGAGAAATGTTGCAAAAACAGGGAAAATTTATGCAGACTAAGATGTGCGGGAAAGCTAGTTATGTATAAAGAAATAGGGATATCAACTCAATATTCTTTTTCAAACATAGTTTGAACAGGGAGTACAGATTGGTTACAGATTATTGAAATTGTTAACATCCATTTTGTTGTCAAATGGAATAACTAATAAGTGCTACCTAACAGTTTAGATAATAATATTTATGATTCTCATGAAAATGTACTCTGTTCTTAGGAAGAATAAATGGTATCTAATAAATAATGATTCTTTGTAGTTATTTGAGAATTTCATTTCATAGCAAGCTCACTGATATTAAATAATAAATATATTCATAAAATTTGTTTCAATTGTTTGTTGTGCTTCAGCCGAAGCTTCAGTACCTATGTTGAATCTAGGCATACTTTCCCCTAATACATTCAGAACAACGAGTGCAACAAAGAAAACAGTAAGTATATTAAAAATGCATTATCTTATTGAGTAAGTATCCTTAAACTATTGAACGAATTTTCATCCAACCATGCTAAGAACTGTTCCAATGAAACTAGCTTTGTAATAAAAACTCGCATCCAAGTTCCTCTAAGTGTTTGGGCGCTATAATTACTCAGATTAAACTTATAACATCCATAATAATGTCGTGAGATAATTAAATTTAGGTTATCATAATTTGTTTACATTTTTAGTACTACTGACAGCTATATATGTAACGTTCCGATCCTGACAGAATCTATTTTATTATTCGTAAATTGCAGGCCGAGGACTTTTATGTCAGGTTTATATTTTGAAAATTACGTAGTCCTGGCGAATAATTTAGCTAATAGAACGTCTAAATATTTTTTTCTCAATGAAAACTATACTTTCAAATTATATTGGCTTAAAACGGAACGTTATTTTTGAATGATAAGAAAAATGAATGAACTAAATTGATTATAATCTGTGGCTGATTGCAAGATCCTTTGGTATCAGCTGGTCCACGGATTATCTAAGCTTTGTAATAAGACCAATAGTACAGTACTAAACCCTGGACTTGAAAGTCTTGGACTAAACCTTGATTTAGTCTTCTCTTTGTAATAAGGCGGTAAAAGATTTAAATTTTAACAAGAAATAAATCCTAAATAATGGTAGCTGACTAGCCGGCATACTTCCATGCAGTATAACCTATTTCTTACGAGTTTAAGACGAAAAAAAAAAGATTTTTTCTTTATTTGATATGTGCCTAGTGCTATTATAATTTCTATATATTATAGTGGGTACCAAGTCTTCCTTGTTTATTGCGCTCTCTTTTCTACTTAGCAGAACTGAATGGCCTATTGTGTAAGCGCTGGGATGTGCATTCGTGCACTGAAATAATACTATAATTAATAATAATTAATGAATCTTACAAACCTTTGTAACATTTCTCTCTTACGGACGGCGTCAAGTAATAATATACATCAATATAACTGCTGATTTAAAAAATATAAATTAATGAAAATATAATAAAATAATTCATACTAATTTTTTTTTGGTCATACTTCGTTGTTGTTGTTGGTCATACTTAAAACCTTCAAACTTTTTGATACATCACTCCGACGAAACCGCCCTTTCTCTTTTACTTTATTTTTACGAATGCTTTAAAATTTATTTATTCCTTTGAAATATAATACATAAATGCACCACTTTCATCAATCCATGATTTAATAGATTGATATTGCTTAGATATGTGCCAAGTTTTGTATAAGATTCAGTACCGAGTGCCAAAATGTAGTGAACGAATGTGTCAGTTTAATCGACCTGTCATGTCTTGATTTGAACCATTTGAACAAACTTCACTCCCTGGCCAATGCAGACATGAATATCTACTGCCAAACTCCCAAATGATAGATTGGCGATAGATTAATATTTAGTTGCTGTTACATTAAAATGGGTAATTTCTGAATAACTCATGATATACCGTCTTAATATGTTTACTCTTATTCGTGCGGTTCAACGATGTTAAGATATATATTTAAAACTAATTAAACACTGTAAACCTGTTGGCCAAGAAAAGCAACAGTTAGGAAACGAACTAGCTTTTCCTTTTAATTCAGGTTTATTTAATAGGTAATTTTTTTATTAATTAAAAGAGTTAGAAAGCTATATAAAGTTTCCACTAAACTGAGATAGCTATTTTTTAACCGACTTCAAATAGGAGGAGGTTCTTAATTCGACTGTATGTTTTTTTTGTATGTTTGTTCACCAATTAACAAACATACAAAAACCAAAAAGGTTTTTTTAAATTGGTCCAGCCGTCTTTGCGTACGGCTGGACCAATTTAAAAAAAAAACCTTTTTGTGTTACTTCTAGCTGATCCCATTGACACCAGATCCTGGAGAAATCGAGGGAACTCTTCAAATATTAAAGGCAAACCTACTCGTACAGTGATTTAGGTATATTTCATGGCGATTCGTTTATTTACTATCTATGCAGTAGGTATTCAAATTAACGTTTAGACCTGGACCGTACTATTCCTTTTAATTATAAAGTAAATATTGTCTGCAAAGCGTGAAAGAGAGAAAAACTCGTGCGGCCTTTGACAGGTATTGTCCACAAAGTAGCGTTGTCTCTTTCTAGATAGTGATAAATTTTGTGAGGTTATGGCGCAGACCTTGTCTCTACGTAGATCAGGCAATAGTAAGTCAAAACGAGCTCTGAATAAAGTTAAGGAAAAATCTGTGTTATTCCACAGTTTAAGGTGTGCAAGAATGTTTAATCATCAAAACAAACGTGTATTGTACACAACTGAACGACACCACTGGGGTGTTGATTACTTTATTTTTTTGGTAATCACAATACTGCCCACTAGTGATGTGTATATCATGGCGTAATCTTAGAATAATAATTAAATTGATATCGATAAATTCAAGTTTTATGTTAGAACTTCATTACGGTGATGTGTTTACCAAAAAAAATTGTGAACGACACCCCAGTGGTGTACCTATATAATATGCAACGCGAACGTTTAAAAGTTATAAATCTACCTTTGCTGTAGATTACTGTACTTTACTTTCAGTCAACGTGAAGGTAAAAAAATATAGTAAACTCTCTAGTAAGATAACCGATTGAATCGAAACATGTCGGTAGTACAACAATCGAAATAGATTGACAGACCGCACTCAAAAAGAGAGACCTGCAACGAAGAAAATTAGTGACAGGTACTCTTACCAAGTCTTGGTAGGCACCTCCGGACCCTTGACTTGCAATATTCCGCTTCCACGAAGTGAAACTTCGACACGTGTTTTGCCTGTTCAATCGTGGTGATTCACAGATCATTCACTGATCGAGGGTGGGTGGTGGGATCCCTCCCTTATAATCTACTTAACTCTCTACTAAGTCTCGGCTTGGCACGGGTGGTGTATCAGATATATATATATTTTTTACAAACCTTGTCCTTATAAATACAATTTGACACGGGAATAAACGCATTTAACCTAGGTAAAGTATTTACATTATCCTTGACGTTTCGACCGGGTTACACCGACCGTGGTCACAAGCAAGCCAGTCAGCTTGTGACCGCGGTCGGTGTAGCCCGTAAAGCCCTGCGTAAGGTTGAAACTTGTCCTTATAATTAAAAATACAATAAAATAAGAATTATCCCATTTCGTGTAGTTCTGAAGTTATTATATATATTATATATTTTTATTTATATATTATCAAGAAAAAAATACATTCTGTGAAAAAGTACATCTGCCTCCCTAACTAATATGGATGGCACAATTTGTAACGTAATGATGATAGCAGTGCGGGTCCTTAGCGGGGTTTACTGTCGTCGGCATTCAAGATATGTGGCCTTATAATATTCATAGCAGTACCACATAGCACTGAGGATACAAAAGGAAAGTCTGTGTGCTTTGCTCAAGCGAAGTAAGTATGGCAAGGCAATCTAAAATCTTGTAACGCCTGACTTACTTATTGGTCTAGTGGTTAGTGATACTGCTAAACCAAAGCTCGGGGGCCCAAAGTACCTACTAATGTTTATTCTGTGCCTGACTGTAATTTGTCTACAATATGTATGTATTTAGGAAATATACAATGATGTCTGAGAATTATTAAATCGCTAATTGATTTCCATTGATCTAACATCTGTTTTGATTAAATGGCATGTGTATTGACTCATTAAAATCATGGCTGCCATGATATTCGTTTATTGTTTACATTTAAAATGTCAGTCTCATTTGGGAGTCTTAATCAAGCGGTCGAAGGGACAATACGTGTTATATAAAGTCGGATTTGTAAAGTGTTAGTGTGGTTGTAGTGTCAGTGATGCAGTAGCATTAGTGTAATCGAAATGATTAGAACTTGGACTATAACGGACTTTACTTTGCTCGAGGTATCCGCGTACCACATTATGATCGATTACTGCAATGTTTATTCGAATACTTAGCCGCTAATAGCTCATATGGCTACCCTGCTACGACATATAAGTAGGTATGTTTATCATATGTCTGATTACCATAGTGTCTAGTGTGGGATCAGATGGAAGTGTAACAGTTATAATGATTACCTTCGGAACAAAGGATGAAAGTGGTTCGAAATTCCGTGTCCATGAACGATGTCTATGTCTGCGTTTCTCGAGCGCGTTTGTATGAAACTTATCTTCTGTATTATAATATTTTGTGGTAGTACGCAGATGCGACGACGTGTTATTGCTATGTGCATTAGCTATTATTGCATGTTTGGGTTAGATTTAGATTAGTTTATGAAAGGGTTAGGGGATTTATGAGCTGGGGTCGCAAAGGTCAGCTTGTTTATTATCCTTCGACGATAAAATTGTTTATTAATAGTTATATAGCAGACTGTGAGGGATGATGACCGATCATTAATAAGTTGGTCACAGCCATAGAGATAGACTATCACCAGTTTTCACCAGAAGGCACTTTATGGACGTCAGATAGATATTATAAAACTCTTTCGTTTCTTGCGATCATACAGAAGCACTGTCTATAGTACTAGTACGCTGGCTATCCCGTACAAAGTGATAGCTATTTCAAATGCCGAATAGAAATACCGTCCCGTGGTTTTTTTTGTCGTGATAACGTCTTATAAACCTATGACCGGCTACACTCACGAAAAAGTGTCACGGGTCGTTCGTCATTCGGGACCGGGACCGCGGTCCTATAAAGCGAATTGAATATAATTATTTATTTTGATTCGTCATAAGGGACCACAAATAAAAACAACAAGTTCTTGATTCAGAAAAGTACAGTCAACACAAAAATGAAACTAATTTAATAAACCAACAAATTATTTATTTCAAAGAAACCACAGGTAATCCCTATCGATATCGATATAAAGAATAGTCTTCGGTAAAAACCGTATACCTATAATATTATAAAAAAACACCTATAATAGTAAACTATTGTTAACATACACTATAATAATGTGAAATATAATAAACAGGGTGCCGATTTAGTCAGTCGAATTCTTGCAGGGGATGATCAGACCATGATTCGAATTTTGATTAACATTTTTATGAATATAAATAGCTTAATTTTTTTCAAACAAATCGGTTCAACATGATCACACCCCTGCAATGCTTCGACTGACTAAATTGGCACCCTGTATATGTAGTATTCAGAATTCTTTATTCACTTAGGATGCAAGGCAACGGTTGTAATACGCCAGGATTCTATTTGATTCTATATGTGATTTCGAATGATGAAATACTTCTGTTGTAAGTTTTTTATGTTGAATGATGATCGTTCTTAAAACTTGTTCACCTTGGCGAAGGGCACACCCCTTAGGTCAACGAGTTTTTGTTTAGCCAAATAGTAGTCAACTTTTTAGAGAGGTGAGTGCATAATAGGGGTATGTAAGAGAGAGAGAGCACTACGAACGTGCAAGTCTACACTTTTTTTTTTTAAGATAACTAGCAATGTAGGATTTTGGTCCCACATTACTAGCAATCCTGTTAACCCCTCCAGCTCAATGGCTTGTGTTAGGAGTGGGTTCACGTCGGTAGTATAATGGGTACGATTCGAACCCGCGACCACACGATTGCGAGACCGATGCCTTAGCCATTAGGCTACCACCACTTCAAATACTTATATATAACTAATATGCTATAATTTTACGACAGAAAGTGTTTCTGAATAAATGTAACTAATATTCCCGTTTATTCATATTTAAACAAGAATATTGCATGCTAGCTTTTTTGACAACTGGTCTTTTAAAAGAAAAGTTATTTCTTTATTTGTGGTCCCATATGACGAAACGAAAATAAATAATTAAATTCAATTTGCTTTTTGGGACCGCGATCCCGGTCCCGAATGACGAACGACCGATAATGACTGGTTGGTAACCAAAGCGAATGGCGATCAGCGGCCAAGGGGTAAATCATCCTAAGATAAGTCGATAACAGCTGGACACGGTTCTTCATACGTATATTATGTAGGTATCAAGATACCTACTTAATAAACGTAATTAAAACCAAAAAGAATGATGTTCTAAGGACAGCTACTGATGGCGATATGTCATCAATGTTTTGTTAAAAACTGTCACGTTATTGTACATAATAGGTAGGATGCGAACCGCTTCAAATGACGAGGAATGACGTCGTTGCGCGGGAAAAACTGCAAATCTCAATCAGTTTTGCGTGAGCAACGATATCATTCTATTCGATTAGAGTTTATGCCACTTATCTAGGGACTCAGTTTTCAAATGTACCTATATATATTATTAAGTACTTAAAGCAATAAGTTTGTAGGTACCCCTTTTTACGAAAATAGCGCGGATATATAGGTATAGTAGTATGAAATTTGGCACAGTTAAAGTTTAAATAAAAAAGGCGTTTGAGTAACATGCATTAAAAATACATGAATAAATTAAAATAAACATGTGTGTATGACATTTTTTTTGGCAATCTAACCTATTTAAAGGCTAATTTCTGCCAGGGTCAAGTAATTAATGAAAAAACACTAACTCCAAGTATTTCAAGTATTTTTAAATGTTGAACGCGGAGCTGTAAAAATAACGACAGGCCAGTCTGCCGCCATTTTTACCGATATCTATTTCATTATCTTTTAGCCGTGTGGTGCCGGCTTAAGAATAGTACCACCCCATCTCTTCCCGTGGGTGTCGTCAAGGCGACTAAGGGATTTCACTCCGGAGGACGGGCAGCAGCGTCCTCTGCATACTTAAAGCCTTACTGCGATCGCCAACCCGCTCGCCAAGCGTGGCGATTATGGCAATTACCCCCAGGATCTACATACCAGTAGGTTCTACTGGGGAGACCCGTGCCCAGCAGTGGGCCATCATATGGGTTCATATATATCTTTTAAAATTAATTATTGCTCTGAGTGTCAAACATAATTGACTTGACAGGTCAAGTTTAGTTTGAAACAGAAAGAAAAAAATAAGATGTGGGTTACAAAGGTTATAATTTACAAAAAAAATAAACAGTGGTCTAATTAAGACCACTGACTTAGGCATAAACTAATGATAGAGGTAAAAAGCAGTGGGTTAAGCAACGTTATCATCGTTAGATTCTTTATGGACGACCGTTTATAAAAGTCATAACCCTCTGCGTCTCAGAAAGAAAATTAAGCGAGTAGATTTGTGACTGTTATTTTTCAGGTTATGTCAACCGTACTATGCTTGCTTGTACTCATACTGATATAGACTTAATAGCGTGAATTATTTAAAGGTACGAACCATTTATGTACCCGATGTTTCGATCGAATTGCACCGATCGTGGTTACGGTCGACTGATAGCAGCTTAGCGATGTCTCCGTGAGTCGCTGGGGTTTTTCAAATACCCTCGTCTGGTCTTGATAATTTTGATAATTTGTACTGTCGGTACTTTTACACACTACACTTACAACGTCTTTACACTGAGGCGCGGTGTCGTTACGGCTACGATTGCATTTGTTGATAACAGGGTTCCAAGATGGTGAGAGCCGGTATCCTAATATGTATAAAAATCGCGAATGTTTAAAAACAATAGTCTACTAACCTGTTTGTTCATTTGGAAACAATTTACATGACACGAAACTCGAGTACCTAAACAGAATATTCGACATCACTCTACGACTCAATGGAGCGGGAGTAGTAATTACGATTATGGGAAACCGCAGGTTCAGCTAGTATACAACCCACGCCCTGATTACCCGTAATTATCCAGCTGTGGTAATCATATTAGACACAGAGGCTAATTAGAGGTTTATAATTTATTACGTTGAAGCCATGAAATTTAACTGAAAATTTAAATTTAAGGCTATTTCACACTGGTTGGTAAGCAAGCACGTTCTTGTGTATTTATGCTAATATTATAAAGCTATAGAGTTTGTTTGTTTATTTGTTTGTTTGGTTAAACGCAATAACTCAGGCACTACTGGTTCGAATTGAAAAATTATTTTAGTGTTTCCATTAGCCCATTTATCCAGGAATGCTATAAGCTACATAACATCACGCTACGACCAATAGAAGTTGAAGCTAAGCATCAATGAAAAATGTTGCAAAAACGGGGGAAAATGACACAGATATGATATAAATATATGGCCTGGTCAAATACAGTATTTGACCTGCGTGCCAGGCCGTATATTGGGTATGGATCTAGAGTATGAGTGTATACAGGAGATGTTTCACTTAGTTTCTATGGGTATATTTTGTTCTGAGCAAATGTTTCACACCTGCCTACGTACGAGGCCTGCCTACGTACGTACCTGCCTCGTATTCAATATAGTATATGTAGGTATACTGTTTCGCCTGCTTATGTGTCAAAATATTATTTATTTATTAAGTGAGAAAGTAACTTTACAAATGTTTGTTAAGTGTTTATCAGCATGTGCTCATTAGTCGAATTTATGACGTAATACCAGTTCTCAATTTCAATTCAAGTAACAACTTTACATACAAAACACAAAGTATTAAAGTGCGTGAAAAATGCTTTAAGCTTTAACCTTCCGTACATATCATTCAAATCTTTTGAACTCACATCACGCTGTAATTAAAAAATTGAATGGCACTCAACTCACAGCCTTTGTCTACGTCGTCACAAAGGCTGGCACTCTTCAAAAAAATGTGCTTAAATTCTCAATTTTGCTGGCATTTCAGGTCCATGATTAGTTTCAGTTAGATTGGATCACTCCTACGTGTTTTCATTAGACTACGTTCGCTAAATTGCTTTTCAATACGTTTTCTATGGTTCTTTTACGACCTGAATTGTATTTCTGGTTTGACTGTAAATTTCAATCGGTCTATTAACTTTTGGTTTGGCTGATTGGTTTTCAATATTTTATGATTTTACCGCCCTTGTTACAGCGGAATTTAAAGGTAATTTGGGAAATGTTTGGTATGTGTTGGAAATTGTAATCGCGTGATTAGTTTTTCGAGTATGATTTTATTGCATTAGTTAAAGTAGTCAATGTTTATTTGGAACTAGCGGACGCCTTGCGGTTTCACCCGCGTAGTTCCCGTTCCCGTGGGAATACGTGGATAAAAAATAGCCTGTGTTATCCGGGGTTAGTGTAGCTTTCCAACGGTAAAAGAATTTATGAAATCAGTCCAGTAGTTATATTAGATATATTTCGGGACTTAATCGCGTGAATTATTTAAAGGTACGAGTCGACCCGTGATCACGTTTGGTGCAATTCGATCGAAACGTCGGGTAAATAAAAGGTTCGTACCTTTAATTCACGCGATTAAGCCCCGAAATATATCTAATATGTATAAAAATCGCGAATGTTAAAAAACGGTCCAGTAGTTTTTGAGTTTATTCATTACAAACATGCACACACACAAAAATACAAATCTTTCATCTTTATAATATTTTAACACTATAAAAAGGTACCGCATGTAGGTACTTTTTTATAGTGTTAAAATAAAAATTTGTGCGTATTACACGTTGAATGTTAATGCTAATTCTACTCGTATGTTACATAGAATCGAAACTGAATATTTAATAATTATATCTTGTACCTGTTATAAATCTTTAGGCAATTATCTGATTTGTGTAGTTGATAGTGTGCAACCACAGAAAATTCGTTGGTTTATACCGTTACCGTATATACAATAAGAAGAATTTCTTATTATTTTTAAAGTAGTTGAACTCGGCCACGTCACGCTTCACTGTGGCTTTTAGGCCAGGAATGCTCGCTGGCATTCCCAGAACACCCGAAAAAGTTTCATCACAATCTGATCAATATTTTCGCAACGCACATACAGGACTATCATACAACCATTGAATTTGTTGTTTACGTATTACGAATTTTGCACGTATTTTAAGCGGAGCTGTGAAAATTATTATGACAGCTCAGTTTGCCGCCATTTTCACAACTTCTATTATGCAGCTATCATAAACAATGAACACTAGCAGCAGGGTTACCACTCGTATCTATCAAATCTTTTTCCGAAACAAATACGCAGTCTACCACAATGCCTGACGACTTACGGCCGGTCTCAATAATCTAACTATCGATTGATTATTTTGGCTACTAGAGGTAGAATTTTAACAAATTTTGTATAGAACTTATGTAAAATAAATACCTTTAGTAGAAAAATCCATCGATAGATATATTATTGAGACCGACCGTTACTCATTCACAGATCTTAATCTACTCAATATTAATAGAGACATTTCACCTCTAATTTATCTATGTCAATTGAATATATCCTAAGTATATGATGTTAATGGTTTAGAAAGTGCGCTACTTTAAGATACGAGTAGTATCTATTTCACACTGTGAATACCTGTTTGGAGTCAAAACTTTTTGGCTGGATAGACGTCCAGAGGTCCAAGAGACAGATAGCAGATGAAATCGATGGCACACGGAGGGGAAATACTATTATTACAGTTTTTTACTAATATTTACTGTTTTTTAATTTGGTTTGGTTTCCAGCCTAAACAGTCGATTATTGGAAATTCTTTAAAAGCAGATCGAATTATTTTCAAATCAGAATTAAATCTTCTTTCATTAAAATGTGGTAAGTAACTATAATATTTAAGGTAGTTTTCCACCGTGTAGTATGGCCGTGGGACACCCTGTATATATTCTAGACATCAAGGTAAAATATTTTTACATAAATTAGATATCCATAATATGAACTTTAGATACTATCTTCAACGTTCGATACTTCTTTTCAAGTCGTCAAATAAAAATAAACAATTTACTGATAGCACAAAACATGTGCACTTATTTTATACGATCTAAAAAGCTCCAATAACAATAAAGACAAAATCAATTACATGTCATAAAAGGCGATTGGAGTGCGACGAGAGCGGAGCCGAGACGTGTGTCCAACATCTGGTGTCTGACATATCGATCCGACCATTACATAGATTGCCTCTAACATGATGTAACCTGACAAGAGTAGCGTTGTTCGTGGAATAAATACGATTTTATTTTAAGAGATTAATCATATTTTTGTTTTTTAAGTGCTATATAAGATAACTTAGCCTCAAAACTCATACACTGTAGTTTAAGTAAGTCACATATAATATATTAATAATTCCAGTCCTACAGCAAATAAAGAGAAGACGTGATTATTATGACACGCAAATGCTGCTGTTGCGTTTGCAGTTGCACATTCAGAATAATAATAATAAATTTTTATTTGCATAAAACATGGTATACCATATACCAATAGTGTTACAAATAAAATAGGTACAAGCATGTTTTTACAGTAAAGCATGCAAAAAAATAGTCGTCAATTTTTCTAAAACTCTTTTAAACTAACAATTGGCTTCATTTATAATATCGTTAGACAACTCACACAACGCTATCTGATCCCAAACTAAACAGAGCTTGTACTATGGCAACCAGACAACTGTTAAACATACTTATATATTTCTAAACACATAAATATTATAGATAAATAACACCCAGACACAAAATAAACCATCGTGCTCATCACACAAAGTTTTATCCTGGGTGGGGATAGCACCCACGACCTCTTGCGTAGCAGTCGGATACACTCCCATCGCGCCACAGAGGCAGTTAAAATTCATTCAGTTCATTTAGCCATGCGTACAGCTTATTTCTAAATAATTTAATATTCAGGCTTTTTAGATGGTTTGACAGTTTATTGTAGATACCGACACACATTGCTAGGCAATTTTTGTTATATTTGGTTGGTCTCGGTATATCACTAAGTACCAATTTGAAAGGATCACGTCTGTTCCCACAATGCACCTCATCTGCTGTCATAAATAGTTATTTATTTTTATACACAAAAATACATATTACGTAGATGTAAAGAGACGGTAACGGTAGTAAACCAACGAATTTTCTGTGGTTGCACACTATCAACTACACAAATCAGATAATTGCCTAAAGATTTATAACAGGTACAAGATATCATTATTAAATATTCAGTTTCGATTCTATGTAACATACGAGTAGAATTAGCATTAACATTCAACGTGTAATACGCACAAATTTTTATTTTAACACTATAAAAAAGTACATACATGCGGTACCTTTTTATAGTGTTAAAATATTATAAAGATTAAAGATTTGTATTTTTGTGTGTGTGCATGTTTGTAATGAATAAACTCAAAAACTACTGGACCGTTTTTTCAGCAGCAGCATATTTCCAAGTAGGATAGGGGTGGCTATATTTGCTTGTCGCCTTAGTTATAGAATTAAATAACAAAAATATTTTTAAGATAATAATAATAAATATCTTGGGACAACTCACACATACCATGTGTCTGTTATCTGATCCCAAAACAGGCAGGCCCTAAACCTACTATCAGATAACTGATAAATATACTTCGGTACAGATTTATAAATACATACATATTATAAATAAATAATCACAGAATAAACAATTATCCTCCTCACACACATTTATCCCGGGTGGGGATCGAACCCACGACCTTTGACTTAGCAGTCAGGGTCACTAACCGCTAAAATAACACCAACAAGCCAGTCACCCCACCTATAGGAACAACCTGAAAAACAAACAAACACAAAAGTGAACAAAGCAAAATAAACTTCTACTAACTTAATTAGGCACAAACAAACCCAAAAGCCTCGGATCCAATTACGAAATTCACGTGAAATAAAATAAAACAATAAAAAAAACATAAATTAATTTCTCTCGTCGAATTCGGCAATTGAAATTCGCGGCATTTAAAAAACGACAAAATGGCGAAGTTGTAAGTCGTGTCACGTTCAATCCCATGTGGTCGGTCTCCGTTCGGTTTAGAAAAATGTACGCCACGTGCGTGATCTGCTGTACATTATATAGCTACTGTTATGTATATTTATGCGTAATCAAAATCTCCTTTACCTTAACGTATGTTATGTTCATTTTATAAGATATGTTTATGCATTAAATCTTGAACTGTGATTGGATTCGTCATTCTATTACAATCTACTTTTAGAAACTTATTTATTAGTCTTTGAGACTAAAATTGTAATGGATTCGATTTTAACTTAATCTGCTATGTTGTATTTCAGGGTTCCGTAGCCAGGATGGCAAAACGGAACACAAAGTGATTGTGTAAGAATCGATTTCACGACACCGCATGGCACAATTACGTAGCGTAATGGCAATATATTTTTATAATCTCTGTGCTATTCTGATGGATATACTTACATTACAATAAAGTTTAATTAAAATTCGTTTAGTATTTTTTATGTGAAAGAGCAAAAAACATCATCTATCCATCTGTACAAAGTTTCGGATTTATAATAAGTACTTATTAGCAGAAATACCTGATGGCCGTGCCATTTTGCTGTGGGTGTTGTCAAGGCGACTAACGGCCTACTAGAGGTAGAATTTTGACATATTTTGTATGGAGCTTATGTCAAATATATAACTCCAGTAGGCAAATCCATCGATAGTTTGAGTATTGAGACCGGCCGTAAGGGATGTCACACCGGATGACAGGCAACAGCGTCCACTGCGTACTTAAAGCCTTACTGCGATCGCCAACCCGCTCGCCAAGCGTGGCGATTATGGCAATTTAGGGGAGTCTAAACGGGCCATTTTTTACGGCAATTTGTGGCAGGAATGCTGTGGCTGGCAACATGGCAGTACTCTCCAATATTGATTTGATGGTTGCCGGACGATCGCTGAGCAATCTATTTTCCGCCATGTTGCCCGGCCAATTTTGTTGTTGTTTCAGTCGCCCTCTATTTTATTGCCGGGTTGTGTAGCCCGTTTAGGAGACTGGATCATGCGCCATACAATTGTAGACATATTGCCATTATTGGCCGAGCAATAAGTTGCCAATAGTGTCGCCACAAATTGCCGTAAAAATGGCCCGCTTAGACGCCCCTTTACCCCCCAGGATCAGCAATAAGTAGGTTTTACTGGGGAGACCCTTGCCCAGCAGTGGGACATCAAATGAGTTGTTACGAGTTTATGAATAGAAACACGAGAGAGCACGTTAAGCTGTTGGTCCTGCGCCCAATCTCTCTCCGGTCGTGCCGGACTTCTGTCCCATCAAAAGAGAGTGCGCTTCTGTCATCTCCTGCGTAGTTGGCTAGTCTCTGATGAGATAAGCCGCTGTCGTAACCGACATTGGTTATTATAAAGGTTGTAAACATCTCGAACTATGCAGAGAGCAGTCCGGGTGTGTTGCCAAACTGTCCCGATAGAGGTCGTTAATTGCGTTAGTGTTGCCATTTATAGCCGATCTAATTATTGTCAAACGCCCGCCATACTCATCGCTTGTCGAGCTATGTTATGGACTTTGTAATTATTGAGTTTATTACGTACTTTATTAGAAAGACATTTGCTAGTTATTATATAATCAAGTCAAACAAAAGGGTTGTACCCCTTATAACTGTGGACGGAGGAGTGTGAAATTTCGCATACTTACGAGTATATATACTTAAATTATAAATCTGAAGAATTTGTTTGTTTGTTTAAACGCGATGTTCTCAGGAAGTACTAGTTCGAATTGAAGATTTATTTTTGTGTTGGATAGCTCATTTATCGAGGAAGGCTATAAGCAATATAACATTACGCTATGATCAGTAGGAACGAAGTAGCAATGAAAAATTTTGTAAAAACGGGGAAAAACATTTCTTTTGAGAGTTTCCGCTGCGTGCGCTGCGCAAAGTTACACAGCATTAATAACGGATTTGACGCGGACTTGCGAGGGTCAGCTATATAGGGTTGTACCCCTTATAACTGCGGACGGAGGAGTATGAAATTTCGCATACTTACGAGTATCTATACTTAAATTATAAATCTGAAGAATTTGTTTGTTTGTTTAAACGCGATGATCTCAGGAAGTACTAGTTCGAATTGAATATATATATATATATATATATATATATATATATATATATATATATATATATATATATATAATGTTTACATTCCTAATCCGGCATCTAAAATTGAAGCTAAGAACTGACAAAAAGTACGGTCAAATGGACGTACTTTTTGAGAGGTAAGAAGACTCTTAGCCGATGTTCTAGCCATAGTTATTCTAGCGCGCCATTTTCAACGAGTGTCAAACGTCAAAAATAGTACCTTCATTTTTTTTATAAGCTTACTGAGGGAATGCTCCATCTAGACATTATATAATCAAAGGTTCAGCCATTACATTATTTTAGATTTCCCACGTCAATGTCGGTTAAGGCGATAAGAACTATCCTACGTCCTTTTCCGGGCCACAAACTATCTCTATACCAAATTTCACAAAATATCGTCATTCATTTCATCATAAATTGGTTCATCGCATTATGCGTGAAAACGTAACAGGCTGACTGAGTTACTTTCACATTTATGAAATTGGTTTGGCGTTTGAATGTATCGATGATCGTTGACTGTATAAAACAATGGTTGTCTGTAAAGTGGGTTTACGTATTTTTATATTATTCAAGGTAAATTATTTAAGGTTATTTTCATTTCTATGAGATATAATCCCAGGATCGTGATGCTTACTAAAATGACATTGCTTGTGGTGGCGGTGTGGGCCGGGTCGCCTACCTTCTTGCTACTTGGGATAACTTATTTTGGGGGCTTATTTTTTTAATTAGTGGTTCATAAATAATTGTATAATGAGTTTTCTTATAATAATCAAATTGCATGTTGCCTTTATTCTATTCTGTAATTTTTGTAAGTTGATGTTCCCATCCACACCATAGGATTCATTTAAAACTTTGTTACTTTACGTACTATGGGTATTGCTTGCGTGAGTTTCATGGTGTAATGGTTGCAGCACCTTACTAGCATAGCTGTATATAGGTATACAAATATATTGTTAACTTTGGCATTTAAAAAAAAAAACTGGTCATCATGAGTTTTTATTGTCAAGTTCTTTTCTCACGGCTCTACTCTTGCGAACTTGGCATTAAATGCAGAATCATTCTATTCCAAATTTTTTTTGACATTCATAAGCGTTGCATTTTGTAACCTAAGTTAATAAAGTACTTCGACTTTGGACGATAATTTAACGTGATAACGTCATAAGAAAACATTTATGACATCGCCATTCGCATTGCTTAGCAATCAATCATTATCGTTAGTTCCAATTGTATCGCATGTCATGTCGCTGCAATCGTGACCGTTGCTACGTGACACTTTTTCTTGCTTCCACCTAGTCATCGATATAAAATGTTATCACGTCAAAATATATAAAATATACATACGAACATAGAACCTCCTCCTTTATGAAGTCGGTTGGATCAACTCTAGGTTTCAAAATTCAATAGTTACCGTCTACCGATATGAATTCCTTTTTTATTGGAGCTGAACACTGTCACAGAATAGGAGCTGCGGGTACCCGATAGTACATTTTTTGCTTTTATTTGTGGATTTCTAGGCTCTCAGTTATACCATATCACTACGACGGTTTTTCTTGTTTTACGTTCGATGTTTTTGGGGTTTTCTATCCGATTGTGGATGATAACACTTTTGTTAAATGTCATTCAAAAATTGGAGATGCAGGTTAGATTTTTTTCTTGTATTACAAAAGGGTTTTACAATAAAACGTTGCAGGAAGTGAGCAGGAAATATCATGAAATAACTCGTAGGTATTCTTTTTTTAGGGTTCAACAAGGGACCCTTATATTTTTTTCTCCATAGCAATGGGTTCGTAGTCGCGTTTGGAATTTATAGTAATCGGTATTACATACATGTACTTTGGAAAAACGATTATTGAGTAGGTACTATGGAAACCATGACAAGTTACTTTGCCGCTATTTCTAGTACCCGACTGTAAGGAACGGTTATGTTTTTCGCGCGTATCTTGTATGTATGTATGTAATATTCTTTATTACCTCATATCTCACAAACCACTGTACGGATTTATACAATTATGACGTCCTTAGATTCGTCTTGACCGCCCAAGTGTTCTTAAATAGGTGACGTTTAAAAAAACAAACATGGCGGGTGTGTGATGTCAAAATTAATAAGTGTGAAAAAGGTGGTTTCGAATACTGCAATATGGGTACCTATCTAATTAAGGGCTCTAATTAAATTTTAAGCATTTCAAAAATGTATAACATGATTATGATGATTGTACTACTAAAAAAGTTAGTCAGCGACTATTCTTTCTTCAATTTTTAATACTAATACTAACTGTGATAAAAGTTAGTTGTTATTATAGTAACATGCTACAACTACTCAAAAGTGTTAAACAAAAAAATAAAATAATAAACCCGCCTGCACTTATAAGATGGAAACAAGATACCCTACATAATTACATTGCTTAAACATAATTTCATGCAGTCGGCACTTTACTAAGTTCATCGTGATTTTTTTAAGATAATTATAAGTACATATAATTATGTAGGGGATCGTGTTTTCATCTTTTTTATGCAGGTGGGTTTTTTATTCTATAAATTTATTTTTTCCTACATTTACACATTTTTTTAGTTCTGAAGTATAGGCGACAGTAATCGTTAGTACCTACATAACTAATGGATTTTCTTTTATTTTCTTATAATAAATCTTCATGTCGTTTAGTTTCGCCTTTTTACCTAAGTACCTACTTGCTACAAGACGTTAGTGTCTGTTGTTTCCGCATGAGGAACGAACGAGTTACAGTTGCCATGAAAATTATAAATATTCTTGCTACAATCCTACAAACAACGGACCAAAATCAGGCGCGGATTCAGCCCACTAATTAGATGGCTGCACAGTAGTCGAAAGCCGAAAGGTTGCAAGCACGGTAGCCAAAAGCCGAAAATTTAGATTTAGATGAATCATTTATACCTTAAAAAGGTTTTACTCCTGCTCGTATGCACAGAGGAGTTAAAGTTACGTAGGTATGTTATAAATGATATATCTATATTGTAATAAATAGTTTATTTTAAATAATTACCTTGAATACCTATTTGGATATAATTCTTGTAGCATTAGCCAATCAACCCATTTGGGGTTGTGGGTATGTGTGCCCACGCTAGATCCGCGCCTGACCAAAATCCAATTGTTTACATATTTGCCATGCCATAGCGTGTCTATGCCACGCCTTCCGAATAAAGTGTGGTCACCGATTCATGTCCGTGAACTATGTCTACGAGTATGTGCGCGTCACTAGAGTATGTGTGAAGATTGCCTTCTTTACTCTCGGTATTCTGTACTTTAACTTTGTTTTACCACTGCAAATATAATCCAGTAACAGTCAACATTGCCGCTGTACTTGATATAAAGTGATAGACAGAATGTTTACTGTTTTAAAACTAAAAGCAAGATAGTACGTGACACGGTTTTTAATCCCTACTAATATATAAATGTGAATGTAAGTTTGTTTGTTACGCTTTCACGCGAAAACTACTCAACCGATCATCATGAAAGTTTGTACACATATTCTTGGAGGTATTATAAGTAACATAGGATTATAAAAAAGGGGAAAATTTAATTTATTATCACAGATTCAAAATACCTGAATACGAGTCTTATTTGAACTCGCTCACGGCGCTCAATCTCATCACAGTCTAGCCATATACGTAGTAATTCTATCTCTATTCCCTATTCACTCTCATAGTCTAATAGGACAGAAATTTTATATGATTGGAGAAAGATTAGACCCACGATCAACGGCTTAAGGTCAAAGCTCACTGATCACATCGGAAAGGGATAAGCACTGTATCGCCTCACAGTCCTTGACCATGTGAGGCTAGGCAATTAGTGTGCGTTGCAGTAGGAAGATTCATACAAATTCTGACCCTGCATTTCCGAGTTGATTATTGTACTTCGACTTTGAGACTGCTTTCCTGGGCACGGAGTGGTTTAAGTTAGAGTTAGAGTTTGAAAAACGCATATCCATCTATGGGCGGACAGTGATAACGTTGTTAACTCTCGCTGATATTTTGATCTGCTCTGTCGCTGCTAAGTGACGGACCTCTTTAAATAAATTGATCCAAATCTTGGACCACTCAAGGTTCTAGGACTAAAGTAATAATAATAATATCTTGGGACAACTCACACAACGCTATCTGATCCCAAACTAAGCAGAGCTTGTACTATGGCAACCAGACAACTGATAAACATACTTATATATTTCTAAATACATACATATTATAGATAGATAACATGTAATGAGCACGATGGTTTATTCTGCGTCTGGGACACAGAATAAACTATCGTGCTCATTACACAAAGTTTTTTATCCTGAGTGGGGATCGAACCCACGACCTCTTGTGTAGCAGTCGGATACACTCCCACCGCGCCACAGAGGCAGTCGAAAAAGTCATTATCTGCGTTACTCGAGCACATTTGTATGAAACCTTCTTTCTGTAGGTCCTTCTGTTTTGTGCTACTATAATAAATTATTGCTTTTTAAAAGTTTACAGATGTGACAGCGAGGATGCAGCGAGGCTATCGATTTCGATACCATTGACATTATGAACTCTAAAAGTGCCCATAAATAAAGGAGATCTTGAAAGTAGAGCACATGAGACCAGCTAATTAATATCTCGGGACAACTCACACAATGTCATCTGATTCCAAACTAAGCAGAGCTTGTACCATGGTAACCAGAGAACTGATAAACATACTTATATATTTCTAAATACATACATATTACAGATAAATTACACCCAGACACAGAATAAACCATCGTGTTCATCCCGCAAAGTTTTATCCTAGGTGGAGAACCCACGACCTCTTGCGCAGTCGGACACACTCCCACCGCGCCACAGAGGCAGTCATAATAAGTGCATATTAAGTGTTTGTATACGACTGTTTTACCTAATTATATGTAACTAAAACCCAAGAGATATAAAAAAAAGTTGTTATATTAATTTAAAACGGCTGAACGGATTTTTTTTAAAATAAAAACTAATAATAAACCCAATTAAACCAGCTTCGCACCCAAAACGGCACACTCGTTTGGACATACGATAAATTTATAGTCTCCGTGTCTACTTTGGGGGTTGGCATTGAAATAAAAATAATGGAAATGCATAAAAGCACATAAAAAAGATAAAAAAATAGAGGAAAGCAGAGTATTCGCTTCCAAATCTACTGTATCACACTGCGAAACAATATTATGTAGTCAGAGCATTAATTAATCCCGTGAAAGTGTATAAGTGCACTTTCACGGGATTAATGAATGCTACGACTGCATAATATTGTTAATAATAGGCATGTCCTCGAAATCAGTAACAGGATATTATATTTACTCAACTGCTCAACCGAAATAAGACCTATAACCTACCTATCGTTTTTAGAGTACATGCAGGCTACATGCATGTCTGTGAATTTCTTTATTCCATATCTTCTAAAGGCGTGAGGCGTTTCTAGGCGGATTTTGAAATGGTTTCTAATACCGTGTGGATAGGATCTAACAAAATATTTATGACTAATTTACATATTTTTACATATTTACGATTGACCTATTTTTACGAGATGGCACGTAGCTCATAGCCGTATCGTAATAGAAGGCACATTATATAAATGATAAAGATAAGAATGTTTCAATACGTCATATCCATCCATAATAAACGAGCATTATTATGTACCGTTATATTTTAAGACCCGTGTTATTTAAATTTTAGGGCAATATTTTGACTGAGAATTTTTTCGCTGCAACACAAATCGGCAATTTATGTTTTATTTTTAATCCCGTATGCAAACAGAGGCCTGTCCAAAGTTTAAGGTTTTCATGTACATACGTACAATTCGGTCAGTAGTCCGTTCTGTCCAGGATTATTAAAAAGTTTTCTCTTAACAAATGTGTATAAGTTAAAATAATGTTTATTTTTTTTTTAATTTCTTAGGATATTTTACAGTTGCTGAATTTGAAGTAATTGATTTCCATTTAAGCAATTGATTGCTTGTGTCAGGAAATTCCGCCCGTCCAAGGTTACATATTAAATAATTAACTCGGGTTACCTTAAAATTATATAAGTGCATGTTTGTAGAAGATAATTATGCATGCGTACGTGTGTATAGGTATAAAAACTTGAGAGGTGTCAAAGGACACCCGGATGGAACGAAGTTCTTATCTTATTTTTTTTTTACTACACTGTTCAATGCGAAATAGAAAGACGAAACGAAAATAACTTACAAAAAGACGATTGTATACCGAAGGCTCGAACCCACAACTACACAATTGTCACCAATACTGTGTACCGAATTTATACCTCTAGACCAAATCGACAGGTGACTTCTTCGTCAAATTAGATGTTCATATCTTACGCGCACGCCGCACGGCTTGTGTGTGTCAAAAAGTGTCGTTACAACTTTTCGTGAGATTTTTTTCCGTCTAGCCCCCTTTCACAACGCGCGATAAGGAACTTCGTTCCAATATCTCCGGCGCGATTGGTGTGTGTGTGTGTGTTTGTGTATATTTATCTAAGGTATAGGTAAATCCGTTTACCGTTTAAGGAACCAGGATGGTTCCAAAATATGTATAAATGTCAATTTGTTCAATTGCTTTGAATAAAGCGTCAGTTATAGCTTCCTGGGTTCTTATTCACTATCTTTTTTTTCGTTGTCGCGGTAAGCCCGCGCTTTTAACTGTCAACATTTTGACATACTAGTCAATAGAGAGCTGCGCTTAGAAATACATCGCGCATGTGCGCGGACATCTTTGAGCACACCGCGCATGCGCCAGTTCGCGCGGGCTTGCCGCGAAAACGATTGAAACATAGTGAATAAGGACCCTGAACCTTTTGTGGTACCCAAATGCACCAATGACAAGTTCAAAGCATGAATCTGAACCTGTGTGTCAGTCACCGGGCCAAGAGGTCCCCGAAGCATTTTTAAAGGGCTTCAGTGCTGCATTCACTAAAGAAGCGCTCACTATGAGTAAGAACCAAATCAGAAGAACTACTGGCACTGCAAAATCAACAAGCACATAACTTAACGATATCTATTAATGTTTGCGTGTTCTGCACCAAGTAGGTTTAACAATAGTTTTCTCCAACACCTACTCCAAGGTGCATAGCCGACTTCATGGTCAGACTAAATGTCTGTCATGCGGCACAATAAATATAGACTTACGTCTAGATACAATACGACTATTTGGGGTCGAGAATAAATAAAGCCACGTAAAGTAAACGTAGGTATTTACTATTCGTAAACATACAGGGGCACATACGAAAGTATAACTAGGCGACACGGGCTTCGCGGGATATCGTTCGATCTCGACTGGTGGCGCTGGCGTGCGCCGGCCGACGCAAGCACATGGTAGGCGCACGCAGCTGCATAGCTATAGCCGTATATACAGCCGCCGCGATACTACGAGTTTCGCCCGGGTCTGTCTGTGGATTATTTAATTTATTGATTTGTGTTGTGAATGTATGTGAATGAAATGTATGTGTGTTATGTATGTTAAATTGTTAAACTGTACATAAATAGATATGTATAAATTATAATATTTGAATTGTTGCTGTAAATAAATACATATACGATATACTAAATGTAGTATCGAAATAAATAATGTAAGTCACCTACATCACTCCCCTCCAGAGACCATGCCTATGGGCGATAATAATCAGGAAATTGTACCTTCCTACCTGAACGTGTAGTACGTATTGGTTCCTGTGATGGTAGTGGAGCTGGTGGAGCTGGTGGTAAAGTTGCCTCGCGGTGTTCTGAACACGCGTCGTGGGACAATATATAGGCCGGCTTAAGGCGGTCTATACTAACCGTCACCTCTCTGTTCCCAACGCGAATGACAAAACATTTGGCGCCTCTCCTAAGCACTTCATGTGGCCCAGTATACGCGGGCTGGAGTGACCCCCGTAGTAACTCTTCCCTAAGGAATACGTTACTACAGGTGGCTAAATCCTTAAATATAAATGTTTTGTGCTTAGAGTGATGCTGAGTTGGGACAGGGCGTAAATTATCGACGAAGGATTTCATCCTTGCTGAAAATTCAGTTACGTCAGTGGTAAAATGACTGACATTGCGGTCGAAAAATTCACCGGGAAGGCGAAGTGGCTCGCCATACAGGAGTTCAGCAGATGATTTCTGGAGGTCTGCTTTGAAAGCGCTCCTTATGCCGAGCAATACTAGGGGCAAAGACTCAGTCCAGTTCGCGTCAGCATGGCAGGTTATCGCTGCTTTCAGTTGACGGTGGAATCTTTCAACCAAACCGTTGCACTGAGGGTGATAAGCTGTCGTCTTACGGTGATCAAACCCAATAAATTTGGATAGCTGTTGGAATAATGCCGATTCAAATTGTCTGCCCCGATCGGTTACAATTTCAACCGGTGAACCGTATCGGGAGACCCAACATGAAATAAACGCTTTGGCCACTGTTTCGGCGGTGATATCGGCAATAGGTACAGCTTCCGGCCATCGCGTAAAGCGATCGACGGCTGTAAGGCAATACCGATAATCACCAGCTGGCGGTAATGGTCCGATCAGGTCTAAATGGACATGTTTGAAACGCGCTGAAGGTAAATCGTGCCTGCCTAAAGGTGCGGCGACGTGTCTTGTTACCTTCGAGCGCTGGCAAGTCAAACATGCCTTAGCCCATGCACGGCAGTCTCTTCGCATCAGTGGCCAAACGAAGCGTTGTGCAACGAGTTTGGCAGAAGTATTAGCACCGGGGTGACTGAGCGAATGCAGACAGTTGAAGACTCCCTGACGCATCTCTTTCGGAACGAAAGGCCTGGGTGTCGGTGTACTGACGTCGCAGTAAAGCTGAGTTTTACTCCCAGGTATGTTAATTTTGGTCAGTCTTAAAGACGAGCAACCTTTGAGGTATTCTAAAAGATCAGAATCGCTGTCCTGCAATTCCGCCATCGCTTCGAAGTCCACTGGCATTTGAAGTTCTTCGATACGTGAGAGGGTATCGGCAACTACGTTGTCCTTACCGGCAATGAACTGTATATCGGTAGTGAATTGCGCAATAAAATCAAGGTGCCTATACTGACGTGGTGAGCAGTTACTCTTACGCTGATGAAAAGCATAACACAAGGGTTTATGATCAGTATAGACAGTGAAGTGAGTGGCTTCTAACATATGCCGAAAGTATTTTATACTCTCGTAGATAGCGAGGAGTTCGCGATCGTACGGAGAGTACTTTATTTGCGATGGGCTCAATTTACGAGAGAAAAACGCTAATGGCCGCCAATCTCCGTCTCTCTGCTGCTGCAGAACTCCACCTATGGACGTATCGGAAGCATCTGTAACGAGTCCTAACTTGGCCTCTGGGTCAGGATGAACTAGGAGAGCTGCATCACATAAACTTTTTTTACAATTTTCGAAAGCCGTTAACAAATTACCCTCTATGACCACCGGATGAGAAGCCTTGACCGATCCAGCCAGCAAAGCATTCAAGGGAGCTTGAATTTGCGCAGCATTTGGCAAAAATCGCCGGTAAAAATTTACCATCCCCAAAAATCGTCTAAGCTCTCTGACGGTTTTTGGTGGTGGAAAGGTTGCGATTGCTTGTACCTTGCTGTCTAGTGGCTTGGTTCCCTTTTCAGAGATTTGGTAACCTAGGAAAGTGACTTTAGAAGCGCCGAAAACACACTTGTTTATATTAATAAGTACGCCGTAGTCTCTCATACGGGTGAAAAGTTGCCGTAGGTGGTTTTCGTGATCCTCAAGGGTTCTACTGGAAATCAAATAGTCATCAAGATAGGCGTAGCAAAAATCGAGACCACGCGTCATTTCATCGACGAATCTCTGAAAAGTTTGTCCGGCATTGCGTAAACCAAAAGTCATGAAGGGAAATTCAAATAATCCGAACGGCGTGGTGATGGCAGTCTTGCAGATATCCTCCTCCGCCACTGGTATATGATTGTAGGCCTTCACCAGATCAATTACTGAAAAAAAATTACAACCGGACAGACAATGTGAAAAATCTTGTATATGTCTAATTGGATATTGGTCGGGTATTGTTCTCGCGTTAAGTAATCGATAATCGCCACAGGGACGCCATCCGTTGTCTTTTTTGGACACGAGATGAAGGGCTGATGCCCACGGACTGTCAGACGGACGGGCAGTTCCATTTGTCAACATAGTATCGAATTCCTGTTTGGCAATTTTTAACTTATCGGGGGCGAGGCGTCGTGGAGGGCATGATACAGGTGGACCTGGTGTAGTACGAATGTGGTGTATGGTGTGGTGTTTGACGATACCCGGAGTACCAGCGGGGCGTGTTATCTCCGGATATTCGGCTAAAATTTTATAAAACCTACCTTCACCACCAGTAAAGATTTTTACACTTAAAATATCATAGTTATTTAAATTTAATGACGCTATAATATTGACGCCGGTTAGGCTATCGATTAGCTTTCGTTTACCAACATCTACGATAAGACTGTAATGAGATAAAAAATCAACACCGATAATAGCTTTGGTAACGTTAGCTACCACAAAGCGCCATGGAAAATTACGACGTAAGCCTAAATTTAAATTAAGTTGTATATAACCGTATGTATCGATAGCCGAACCGTTGGCAGCACACAATTGAAATGATGTTTTACAACGACGTTCACGGAGCGCGGTCACAGGATACACACAAATGTCACTACCAGTGTCTATCAAAAACTGCACGTTGATACCACGGTCCGTAATGAAGAGGCGACCCGTTGAACTATGGCAGTCGCTAGTCGCCATCACTGACTGCCCACGGCGTTTCCCGGCACGAAATCACACGGTTTCACGCACCTGTGTGCTTTGACACCATGCTTGCTGTGGTACCAGCAGACTGGATACCTTCGGTAGTTCGACTGCGAGCGGCACGATGCTGATCGGCTGCGTTGATCACGTCCACGCACCTTGTTCCGTGAACGATGATGTGAACGCGTAGTTGCAAGTGCGTTCACTTGCCTGGTCAACTCGGACACCTGGCGTGCTAGCTCGTCGAGGGCTGACGTGGACGATGCGGCTGCGACTTGCTGTGACGGCGCCGCGATGTCGTTGACTCGGTCAGCAAGCTCCGCCAGCGCATCAAGAGACAAGGTCGGCTGGGACGCGACGATCGGCTGCATTGAGGTCGGTAGTCGGCTAGTCCAGATGGTTTTCAAAAAGTCCTCAGGGATGTTTGGACCAGCGAGGTGCTGTAGATGACGCAAAAACTGTGACGGTTTGCGGCTACCTAGCTGTTCGTGCATCAACAGTTGCTTCACTTTGTTCTCGCGAGACACCGATAATCGCTTAATCAGCTCTGCCTTGAGTCGCTGATAATCCGGGGGACCGGTGAGAACATCCTCGACATCCGCGGCATACTGACGATCCAGTGTCGAAAGGATGTGATAGAACTTGCTCACATTATCGGTGATTCCGGCTACCGCGAATTGACCTTCGACCTGCGCGAACCATATCGCAGGTTTTTCGGGCCAGAAGGGAGGTATCCGAATACGAAAGTGCGGCGCGGGCATGGGCGTTGGCTCTGGAACGGCGGGGGATGTCATTTTGTACCCTGCTCCACGTGGTAACGTGTTCACTCGTTTCTCCTCCGTGTCGCTTTCGCTTGGGCTAGACATTTCAGATCACGTCGGGGTCACCAGTTTGGGGTCGAGAATAAATAAAGCCACGTAAAGTAAACGTAGGTATTTACTATTCGTAAACATACAGGGGCACATACGAAAGTATAACTAGGCGACACGGGCTTCGCGGGATATCGTTCGATCTCGACTGGTGGCGCTGGCGTGCGCCGGCCGACGCAAGCACATGGTAGGCGCACGCAGCTGCATAGCTATAGCCGTATATACAGCCGCCGCGATACTACGAGTTTCGCCCGGGTCTGTCTGTGGATTATTTAATTTATTGATTTGTGTTGTGAATGTATGTGAATGAAATGTATGTGTGTTATGTATGTTAAATTGTTAAACTGTACATAAATAGATATGTATAAATTATAATATTTGAATTGTTGCTGTAAATAAATACATATACGATATACTAAATGTAGTATCGAAATAAATAATGTAAGTCACCTACATAAATAAAGAAGAATAGAACACCAATGATAAAGAAGAATATTTATAGAAAAAATGTATGCACTGTTATTTTACAAGTCAATAAAACCTTCAATACAAAAAAAAAAACATCTAACCGACTTCAATCAGGGTTAAGTTGCTGGCATTTGTTGAATAGTTTTGTTATCTATCTCCGAAACTCATCATCAGATCTTTAATATATTAGACCATTTCAGAATGAACCTCTTACAAACAACAAAATAATTGTGGAAATCCGTCTATACATAAGTGAGTTATGCCCAAAGATAAATAAAAAAAATTGTGGCACTCGGGGACTGCCGCGGTAAAGCTATTGCATAGCATTTTTTATCAACATAAGCAATTATATATTTTTTGTTTCCGTGCGAGCTTCGTACCGTCGTATACGTGATGCGAACGCTCGGCCGAGCTACATGGTAGGCGGAGTGGGGGGTGTTAGGTTTTATTTTCGCTACGGAATTCCTTGATTCGGTCGCCGCGCTCAAAGCCCGCGATAAAAGCTATGCAATAGCTTAAAAAACAAACATCCGAATTGAGATCCTCCTCCTTTTTTATGAGATGAGCCTTTATAAAATAGCAATGGCAGATTTTAAAAACGTACCCCTAGTATAAGCTGTCGACATCCTGATTAAAACCTATAAATATTACGAAGTATTTTATGGTTTATACTAGTACTTAAGGTCATATCACACTTTCGCTACGTTTATGTGTACTTAAACCTACCTAAAAACCACAACGTAGCTTAATATCCTTATAAAAATGGCATAAACATTTTTTCCCCGAAGCATTATTTTATAGACTCTTATAGACTCCTAGTTTGTATCGTAATTTATAAGAAAAATCTTAAAAACAAAGTTCAGTTTGCATCCAAATCTGATAAAGTTAACCTTATTTTGATATGAATAAGATTTGTTATAGGATTTTTAAAGTGTAAATGATGTTTGTGAAATGTAAAACCTTTGATTTCGCGGTTGAATGCTTGGACAAACTAAGAATGGACAATAGCTTGTTGCGGTCCCGTCCCAATATTCATAAATCGTTATCCTCGTGAAGTTTTAGTTATTTTATTTTGATTGTATCACTAAGTTGGGATAAAGGAGACGTATGTCGGATAATCTTTATAAATGACACGATTTTTGTTAGCTTTCCCGTATATAAAAGACTGAGGAGAATAAATAAAAACCACCCAGGGGCGAGTAGATCTCGTATACGGGGTTCCGTAAATTCGTATCATTACCACAAACTTTTAATATTTAATAATAAAACTTATAATATTTAAATAATAAATGAATAAATTAATAATATTTTAATAATATTTTAACATCAGTTCGAAAAAAAAAGTTAGTCGACAGTTTCAAGAAGACGGTAAGAAACGCCTGTGCCATTGTTTTATATTACAGCAATTCTTTTTTAGAGATCAACCAACTACTTAAACCGTAAACAAAATACTTTACCTAGTCCGGCCATAAGTTCTGTTACAAATGAAAATGCATTTTTTTAAATGAAGTAATGTAATATTACTAAAACTTAGATGTACATTTTTATTGAAGTCTCAGCTAAAAATAAAAACAATATTCTATTCAAAATGGCCACCTATAGCTTTTATACATGTCTTTAATCTGTCTGGCCACGAATCTATGGATTAACGCACTGTTTACGTGTAACGTGTCGTTTAGAGCAAGCCATGTCCTCTAAAACTGACCATAATTTATAGTCTAAAGGGTTGAGGTCGGGCTAGATGAAGGCCAGTCTTTAGCTCTTATAAAGTCCGGAACGTTGGTTTCAAGCCAGGCTTGGGTAGTTCGTGCCTTGTGCAGAGTCAGAAAGTCCATGTTACATTTTTAAAAAGTATATTGCTGAGAGGTTTAACAACACGATCCAAGACTTTTCACCCTTTTTCACAAAAATGTAGCTTTGTGACGTCTTAATAAGACACGCCCCACTAAACCATCACTGACGCAGGAGGATGACCACGCTGTACCTTTCCGACTACTTGAGCAGCTTCTTTAGAACTGTGAGCGTACACTTTATCATTTTTGCTTATTGTAGCACTTTTCAGTCGTGGAATTTTTTTTATCGGTAAAGAGGATATTTCTGTGCCCTTCACCTGCGTACGGCGACAGAAGGCGTTTTGATGGATTCACTTACTTTAATTGTAAAGATTGATTTAGGGCATGTCCTGTATATCGACGATAAGCACCGAGCTTCAGGTCTTGTTTTATAATAGGCGACAGAGCCCCAGCGGGAACCTTCATTTCTCGCGATAAGATTTTGTGCTTCCTAAAGGGATTTTGACGAATTCTGGCTTTAACAGCCTTAGTCATTCTAACAGCACGCGGACGCCCCGATCTTTTAAGTCTTCGACAGAGAAAGTGTTGTCGTATCTGTTGATAGTACGATATACGAATATATGGCTGATATCAAGCTTGTGAAGTGTCTGGAATATGACCAACGGAGGGCTCCATACCCACTTTGTGCAAGGCGATCACCGCAATCCTATTTTCTTTAACACCCCAATCCATATTGAAATGGCGCGAAATCGAAGTACATTAAAAAAAAAAAAAAACGCGTTCCAAATTCAAAGTGATTAAAAAGTTGAAAAAAGGAAAAGTTTTTATGTAACAGTATTTATGGTCGGACTTATTTATTTTCGGCACACAAAGCAGCAGCAGACGTTCATTATAGTTGTATTCTGTAACCTAAGTGAATAAAGTACTTTGACTTTGTTTTATCTACTTAATTTTTATTCACTTTTTGAAGTGAAAACGTTTATAAATCGATGACCGAGTGCATGTACGAAAGTGGGTAAAAAAATCACGCTATTGATTGGTTGCTAAGCAACGGCAAATGGCGATTGCAGTGACATGACATGCGATACAATTGAAACTAACGTTATTGATTGGTTGCCAAGCAACGTGAATGGCGATATGTCATCAATGTTTTCTTATGACGTTATCACGTAAAATTATCTGCCGTAAACCGACTTTACAGACCGCCATTTTTTATGTAATCAATGAATATGGACAATAAGACAATGAATAAGGTTCCTTAACACCCTGTAGGTACGGAACCCTAAATATGTTTTGCGTCGTAGCTTCCGGGTAGAATTGAGATTCAAGTCTGGCTATGAAGCCTCTTTCGTTGTGTGTGTCGAATTGAAAAGATGTAAGCTTTGTGATGTATGAACATTCTTATATTGTGTTTGACGAGTCTTTGAATGTTGTTGACGATAAAATGAAGTTGGGTTGCCGTATGGCTTTCAATTATTGAACTAACTTTTGCCGCGGTCTTCGCCAGGGTTCATTATGATATAGATTTCAATGATTAACGCACGTTTCACCCTTTTAGGTTTTGAATGTTCAATAATCTTTGTTCTAACTAGTGCATACGTCATAATAGAGAGATAGCAAAAAAAAGATATATTTAACATTATAACAGGTACTAAAATAAACGCGCAATACAAAACAATAAATATAAAAGAAAATGGTTGTCTGTTCAGTCGGCTTACGGACGATAATTTTACGTGATACCGTCATAAGAAAACATTGATGACATATCACCATTCATGTTGCTTAGCAACCAGTCAATAATGTAACACTTTTGACGTGATAACGTCTTATAAATCGATGACCGGCTGCACTCACGAAAAAGTATCACGTTCCGCCTGTGGGCTGGTTGTTAAGCAACGCGAATGGCGTATGTCATCAAAGTTTGCTTAAAAAAAATGGTTGTCTATAACGTCATAAGTAGGACTTGGTTCAGCCTAAGCCAGATAGATGTCTGACGCTCATTTTCAACTAGGCTCTCTTGTGACTTATATTTGTTGAAAAAGTAAATTAATCTAAAGTAATCACTATTTGTATGCGTTTCAATTTAATCCGTTCAGTGATTTGAGTAGTGTTGCGATAGATCAGTAAGTCAAGGTTTTCTTTTAAATACCAATAACCTTTTGTTTGTGGCTTCTTTACATAACACTAAATAACTTTATAATATTTATTTATTTATTTAACACTTAATGTACAAATAGAGTACAAAGGCGGACTTAATGCTAAAAGCATTCTCTGCCAGTCTACCTTTGGGTGATGTAAACTTAAGAATATGTAGGTGCAGATTGTAGAAAACTAGATATAACGGGTGATTTTTTTGCTGGTATCTTTTTGGCAACACTGTTTTTGACAGATCACGCGTGAATCGTGTCTTGTGTCATTGTCAAACTTGTTCAGTTTGGTCTATAATTTAACCATGAATCGACTTACGAACGAACAACGCTTGCAAATTATTGAATTTTACTATCAAAATGCATGCTCGGTTAAGAGAGTGCATCGCGCACTTCTTCCAATTTATGGGCAGTTTGGTCGGCCTACTGAGGCAGCTATTTGGAAGCTTGTGACTAAATTTCGAACCCAGTTTACATTATTGGACATTAAACCACGAACACGCATACGTAGAGTGAGGACCGAAGAAAATATTGCGGCTGTATCCGCCAGTATTAGTGATGACCGTGAAATGTCGATTCGCCGCCGTTCGCAGCAATTGGGCCTCTGTTACTCCACTACGTGGAAAATTTTGCGAAAGGATTTGGGTGTAAAACCTTACAAGATACAGCTGGTGCAAGAATTGAAGCCACACGACCTCCCACAACGTCTAACATTTGGTGAATGGGCATTGGCAAAGTTGGAGGAAGATCCACTTTTTTATCGAAAAATTGTGTTCAGCGACGAAGCTCATTTCTGGTTGAATGGATATGTCAATAAGCATAATTGCCGCATCTGGAGTGAAGACCAGCCAGAAGCATTGCAAGAACTACCACTGCATCCCGAAAAATGTACTGTTTGGTGTGGATTATGGGCCGGTGGCATCATCGGGCCGTACTTTTCAAAGACGACAATGGCCGTAACGTTACTGTGAATGGCGAGCGCTACCGTGTGATGATTGGCGATTTTTTTTTGCCCAAAATGGAAGAATTGAACATGCCTGACATGTGGTTTCAACAAGACGGTGCCACATGCCACACGGCACGCGAAACAATGGCCCAATTGAGAGCCGCCTTCGGTGAACAGTTTATCTCACGTTTTGGGCCCGTCAATTGGCCGCCTAGATCGTGTGATCTAACGCCTTTGGACTATTTCTTGTGGGGCCATGTTAAGGCTCATGTCTACAGGGATAAACCAGCAACGATTGACGCACTGGAAGCCAATATTGAAGCATTTATTCGTGATATACCGGCTGATATGTTGGAGAGAGTGTGCCGAAATTGGGCCTTGCGAATGGGCCATCTAAACCGGAGCCGCGGCCAGCATTTGCATGAAATCATCTTCAAACATTAAATTATATTGATCGTTCTATCGATTCCAATTAAGATTTCATCAAATTTTTCAATTTTTTTGTGTTTTTTTTGAAAATCAAATCCTATACCTCTTAAAAAATCACCCTTTATAAAAATGATAATAATAAAAGTATATTAAAGGTCGAGAAATAAAAAAAAGCATTATATATACACAAAAATACATAATCGAATACATGCTAATATGTACATACATACATATAAAATATACATAAATTACATTACTTACATACATACATATTTATATACAATACATACATAAATTATAAACTAATAAGTTGATAACTTTGTAAGGATTCAGCTGCTTGTTAAAGTACGAACTTTTATTTCATATATTAACCCTTAATCACCTGCCACTTGCTTTTAGAGTTACGACATTAACCACCTACAGACTATCTTACTGGAGTAAAAACGTTGTTTATGTGAGGTTTAGGTCCTAAACCTGACAAAGAAACATCGATTTTACTCCAGGGTGTCTCTCAGATGTGTGGCAAATGGTTGCGGGACAAAAGTAGGTGTGAAGGGTTAATTTGTTTTTTTTTTTTTAATTAATTATTTGTATATTACAAATCACCCTGTATAGGTTAGATGCCTAGGTTTCAATCTCAATTTAATATGAATTATAATTATTGTATAAACTTACAGGTTACAGTTAAAATCAAGTAGGCGAATCCTTTTGCTTGTCTAACTTAAGTTTAAAGGTGTATACAAAGTTTTGTCAAGAAGAAAGAGTAGACCTACGTAAGGTGTACCAAGTTTATGATGATACAAATACATTACAAACCTAATTTCCTTGAAACGACCCACTCTTAAAAGATTTAATTAAAACTACAAATGCGACGGTTGCGTGAACAACATACATTTGCCTAATTAAATTTGTTTGTTCAGCTACCCTCTACTACAAAACACAGAGAGTGGAGAAGGCAAGCTTTATGCTCATTCTGACACATCATCGCCCCGATACAGCTCATAATTTGCAATATAGATTTCAACTTAAAATAGTGTATATTTCTGCGTTGCGGCGGACCACACCACATTGTATTGTGCTATCAGCATTCAGCAGCCTTTTTAATCTCTCAACGGTCGTATCGGTTTTCTGTCCCACCGGACTATGACAGTGAGAAAGAAGTAGGGAAAGAGTCTGCGCATACACTTGTGCACTATAACATCTCCTGCTTAGCTCCTCCTAGCCTCTAATGAGATTGGTCACCGTAGGAGACTATTATTCGGAGGCGGATTTGCAGTGTTGGCCGCCCTAGGCCTAGGCCGTGCCAGACGCTTCTGGTTGCCACAGGGGGGTCGGGCGCAAATCATTTTACCGGATATCGTCTAAGTACCTCGCGCTTTTACTTTTTAGCCACATTGTTAATGCCTTTTTACATTCTTGGAAATTCATTAGATTACAGTTTTTTTATTTAATTTATTTATTTGCAAAACTTACATCTATCATGACAGTAGAACCAAGACGATAGCGTACATGTATAGCATACCTTTTTAACACATATTCTAATTATTACATACAACCTTATTATATCTATATACACTTAACCGTTTTTATAAGTTAATTCATTTGTTTTTCATTCATCGTTAATGTCTTTGTTTATCGTGTTGAATAAATGTGTGGATTGTCTGGCATCTCCTCTTTACTGCTATAACTACAGCATGTTTTCGTTTTTTATTGAGTATATCACGGTCATACCGCAATCTTAGCGTAATCTTAGAAGATTATATCTATTCTGTCGACGGTCAGCACGTACTTTATTAAGTTTTTTGTAATGTTTAACCTAAGCTAAGCGTGAACTAAGCTAAAGTACACTCTTTAGATCTCAACCTCACAGATTTGACCGGCTTGTGTTATTTTTTTTCGCTATTAGACGCCTCTAAAATTTTAGCCACCTTAAGCCCTGACCTATAATGCCTTACGGGAAATCCGCCTCTGCTATTATTACATGATGCTTACCTTCTCGACTCTCAGTGTTTTGTGCCTTTACGGAGTAAAATTGATATGGTGAGCCTTCCTTATCCTAATTACTATCAGATAACATATTATGGTAGAAATAAATGCTTACTAAAAAAGTAAATAAGAATGAGATTGTAGGGCTGTAATTCAGAGGTGATCGAGCAGAGGTCTGCGAGGTTAAGTGATTTTACACTATGTCCGTGACAGGACGAAACACAAATCCAAGAAGTTAGAACTGTAGCAGAGTATGGGTGTTGCGCGAGTGTAAGACGCGTACCGTCTTCACCTATCTTTTTATGTCACTAAATGAAGTGACGAGCATGTCGAGGGCTGATCATCAGTTTTACTTAACTTTTTGATTCGTGCTTTTTTAAAAGTAAATACCTGAATCACTATGAAATATACCTAAATCACTATAGGTGTGCCTTTAATATTTCAAGAGTTACCTTGATTTTCCGATATCCCATCATCAGGTCCAGATCTGATGAAAATGGGAACAACTTGAAAGTAAATCCTATTAAACACAAAAAGAATGATTCAAATCGGTCCAGCCGTCGTCGCGTAATCGGTGAACAAACACACAACCTTCCCAGATATATGGAAAGTCGCAATTGTTAAGCCTATACCCAAAATCCCTAACCCTACAGTTGCCAAAGACCTTAGACCAATTAACTTACTCCCTTGTCTGTCCAAGGTCTTGGAGAGGGTGGTGTGTACCCAGTTGAGGAAATACTTGGAGAGGTATAACATCTTACCTGTAAGACAGTCTGGTTTCCGTCGGGGACATAGCACTGCGACGGCTCTCCATGATGTTGTTGACAATATTCTGGAGGCTAGGGACCAGGGTATGGGTACTGTGCTGGTTTTGCTTGATTTTTCCCGTGCATTTGAGACTATTAATGTTTCTCTTCTTCTTGCTAAGCTCTCTTACTACGGGTGTAACTCTACAACAGTGAAGTGGTTCCATAGCTATCTGACTGACAGATCTCAATTCGTCCAAATGGATAATGATGCAGACGGCAATACAACCAGGTCGTCCTGTTGTCGGGTAAACCGTGGTGTTCCTCAGGGATCTATCCTCGGCCCCCTCTTATTTATACTTTACAGTGCCGATGCTACTAACCATATACTAAACACCCAATTTCACATGTATGCAGATGACCTCCAAATATATTTATCGTGTTATCCGGAAGACTGTCATGAGGCAATAAACAAAATCAACCTTGACTTAGACAGAGTATCTGCTTGGGCAAAAAGTAATTCCTTAGTCCTTAACCCTGATAAATCCAAATTTTTGATATTGGGCTCAAAGGATTGCATCAAAAAGATAAAAGCCTCACACCCTGTGGTAATGGTTGATGGTTGTCCAATAGAGCAAGTATCTGAGGCTCGTAATCTGGGTTTGATAATGGATGGTGAGCTTCACTTTGAGACGCATGTGCTTGAAGCTGTTCGAAACTGTTTTTACCGTCTCAAACTGTTGTATCGGATTCGTCAGCATCTCAGTATCGATTTGCGAATTACCCTTTGTGAAACTCTAATTTTATCTAAATTAAATTACGTTGACACAGTGTATGGTGCATGTATCTTGAAAAGAACACAAAATGTGATACAGAGAGTACAGAACGCATGTGCTCGGTTTTGTTTTAATGTGCCGCCTCGTTCACATGTCACTCCATTCCTTAATTGCGGGAATCTCATGAAGATGGCTGCTCGCAGGCATCTTCATTTAGCTTCCCTGCTCTTTGGCGTTATTTTAAACGGTAAACCTGATTATTTGTATAGTAGGTTGACTTGGTCAAGGGATCTTAACCAATACACGACAAGGGCATCATCGCATCTGCTAATCACCTCAAGGCATAGAACGACCGCTTTCAGGGGGAGTTTTAGGTATACCGCTACGAAATGCTGGAACGACCTTGACCCTCCACTGAAAAATCTGAAAACAAGATATTCCTTTCAAACAAAACTGAAACAAATTTTATTAAATAAACAAAAACTAGGAATTATAAATTAGATGTCTGAGTTAGGTACTTACCGGTGGTAACTTTGAAACGTTTTAGTTGTACTCATCATATCGTAGTTTTTAATTGTAATAATATACATTTATATTTATATCCTTAGTCACATATACAGTACATGATGATAATATTTATTAAGTTTCCCCGTAATAGTGTTTAATATTGTTTATTTTAAACTTTTCCAACTTTCCAAGACTTTTCCTCTAGTCGAACAGTCAAAACTCAAACCAATCAACTGAAAGCGTACCTAGCGACGCTGCTGATTGGTTGATCGCTTTTACAGAGGGAGGTTGAATGAACGTTCGGAAACTGGTTCGGAAATTTATATTTTGTGTTTTTTCGGTTGTTTCATTTTAATTACTTTAATTTTTCTGTATGTTTTATTTTAGAAACAATTATTTATTTATTTATTTATTATAATCATTTATGGTATAATATTTTTATGTATCTATAGTTTGGTAGCCGGGACCTACGAGAATACCAGCGTTGCGGTCACAGACCGCAACATTAGCTGACGTAGGTACCTATTTGCTCTCGTACATACTTATTGTTAATTAGATGTAATGTTTTTATTATTATTCATATTTGTGTATTCTGTATTATTTTATAAGTATGTATGGAAGGTCAAATAAATGTTTTTTCTTTCTTTCTTTCTTTCTTTCTTTCAAAAAAAATATACGGTCGAATTGCCAGTACAATATTTTCTAAAAAACCTGATTGATTACTTAAGAATACATTACTAAAGAATATTATTGTCAACACTAAATATGAAACATTTCCTTTACTCTTTATGGCAACTTTAAGCATAAATAACAGCTATAAATAAATATAATTGGGAAACGTCCAAGTTAAACGAAGCTTTTAACACGATTTTGGTTTCAGAGCAAGATTTATATTCGTTTTCCTGTTTCTAAAAAGGTTTTAAGGTATCGCGCAAATGTGTTACCGGCTATAGCCATGAATCGGTGAAGCGCGACAAAGTTTTTTTAAATAGTAAGTATAATCTATACTTCTATACTTCTATATCTATACTAATATTATAAAGAGGAAAGATTTGATTGTTTGTTTGTATTGTATAGGCTCCGAAACTACTGGACGGATTTGAAAAATTCTTTTATAGTTGTGAAGCTACACTAACCCCGGTTGACATAGGCTATTTTTTATCCCTGTATTCCCACGGGTACGGGAACTACGCGGGTGAAACCGCGAGGCGTCCGCTAGTATAAATCAATATAATAATATCTTGGGACAACTTACACAAAGCTATCTGATCCCAAACTAAGCAGAGCTTGTACTATGGAAACCAGACAACCGACAAACATACTTATATATTTCTAAATACATACATATCATAGATAAATAACACCCAGACACACAATAAACCATCGTGCTCATCACACAAAGTTTTATCCTGAGTGGGGATAAGAACCCACGACCTCTTGCGTAGCAGTCGGATACACTCCCACCGTGCCACAGAGGAGACATGAATGTCTCGGTTGCGCAAAGAAAGTACGTAGAACTGCTGCTATTTTCGAGTCAAAGTGACGTTTCGCGAGATGGCACACTATAACTAACTACCCGCATATCTGTTGTTGCGTTAATGTTATAAAACGTTATTCTTGATATTGTGCAAACCTCAAAGTAGTTTGCACTGAATCAGTAACACAATCCAATGAGGTAGTTTTTGGACCATGTTATATTTTACACTTAATTATTTCTAACAGTGCAAATCCTGTTCACAATGTGATATGAAATGTGTTTACATATTAATAAAAATAATTGCATTTTTGTGACATAGAAATTTTTTAAGTCCAGCCTTTTGTCCGCCATCTAGCCGGTAGTTAAAGAACGAAAGGATGGAGACATTTGGGGTCTAGTAACGTAGTTCAGATAGGTAGTTCGATTCCGGCCCCGGCTTGGCATACACAAGTATCAGGTTCGATTTCTGGGTCTGGACTTAAATTTTTTTTATCTTTCAAAAATGCAATTATTGTATATATATTTGTATATTTATAAAGAAATGCAATTATTGTATTTATAAAAAAATGCCTATAAAAATTACCACAACGTTGACTTATTTATAATAACAACCATGGATTCCGTACTACACGACGCAATGAACACAATACTACGAAGAACACTATAATTCTGCAAGTTTTCAATATTTCCATTTTCTTCTTAGGGTTCCGTAACGGAACCCTTATAGTTTCGGCATGTCCGTCTGTCTGTCTGTCTGTCCGTCCGTAAGTCACAGGCATTTTATTCAAAGACTACTCAATGAATATTAAAACCAGACAACTGACAAACTTACATTATATTTTTAAATACTTACATATTATAGCTGAATAACACAGAATAAACCATCGTGCTCATCATACAAAGTTTTATCCTGGGTGGGGATCGAACCCACGACCTCCGGCTTAGCAGTCAGGGTCACTAACCACTATACCAACAGGCCAGTTTAGTGTCTGTGAGACACTAAACTAGAGAATCTACCACAAAAGTACACACTAGGTAATTAAGTCCACAATTTACTTATTTCCTTGTGAAAAAGATGCGGTCGGTTGAATCTTACAATTAAACCTTTAATGTAATTAACAGTTAATTAATGTTTTCGAGTAAATAACGGCTTGAAATTAAAGTGGCTTTAAAATATGGTGCGGTTTTCTGATAGGACTTTTGTTTTAGACATTAATGTTTTGGCAGTGTTGTTGCGTCTTGGACACAAAACTATACACGTAAGTACATAGGTAGCATAGACATTGTTTACAGACTTAAGGTAAGTACTTCCTAGCTAAATTTTTAGCATAAAACGCCTCCCAGGTACAGAGTACAACCCCTATATCGTAAGGGACTTTGCAAACATTTAACAACAGTTTGTTGATCACACAAAATGGTATCCCGTGTGGGAATCGAATCCACAACCTCTCAGCAGTCGCACACACTCCTACCGCGCCACCAAAACAAGTCTGTCCCAAAACCTAAATGCTAAACGGGAACCATTTATTGCTATAATTGTGACGTGTCATAATCGAATTTATTGTTTAATGCGCTTATTACACTGCACTGAATCAGGGACCCTAAACCCTTAAAAAGAGAGGTGTAATATGAGTTAGAGCCCTCATTCTGTAACAAATTTTCAAGGCCACCTCGATTTAGGGCCCTGATTTAGGGTAGTAGTAATAGCCGTTTTAGGCCTCATTGGCACGAGTGTATTTGTAAGGCGAGTAAAAATTCGCCGAAATAAAACAAATGCATTATCCCAAGTACACGTTCATACGACAACGTGACGTATTTTTTTCGCGCAGTGTTGTATTTTAAACCCTGGGCGTTGGCAATAGATCACATCACAATGCCAGCATGAATGCGAATTAGGCTTATGTTAAGGTTATTTGTTTATGTATATATATTTATAGCTGCGTAATTTGTACGGTAACTTCATACTATTCGCAGCAAAAAAGGAACGTGTCTTTCTATCTAATCGACCAACTAGTCGGCTAATTACCTTCTTGGATACGAGTACTTACTTCGTATAATATATTTACATATGTAACAACCGCACCTGGCAATGACCAAATGAAATTACAAGCAGTACCTGCCAAACTCAATTACAGTGGCAATATCTGTTGCCTCAACGTATTGCTCGGTAATTGCAGAAATTGTACGGGCTAGGCTCCAACTACCCGTAAATGATCTGCAAACTGGTAGGAACGGAAGTCTTCTCAGGTTAGGATAGATTTGAAGGTGCAGATTTTTGTTGTGGTCTGGTTATTACAATGAGGCCGTTTTTGTGTTTGTATATATATATTTCTATATATATACAAATACAATATCTATACTAATATTATAAAGCTGAAGAGTTTGTTTGTTTGTTTGAACG
This sequence comes from Herminia tarsipennalis, assembly GCA_945859575.2. Classification (NCBI taxonomy): domain Eukaryota; kingdom Metazoa; phylum Arthropoda; class Insecta; order Lepidoptera; family Erebidae; genus Herminia; species Herminia tarsipennalis. Next base: position 19,857,306 of record OX243840.2, read on the forward strand.
CGGTAATCTTAGGAACTACATTTATCGAGGAAAGCTATAGGCTATATAACATCACGCTACGACCAATAAGCGGAGCTGCAATGAGAAATGTAGCAAAAACGGGGAAAATAAATGCAGACAAAGTTGTGCGGAAGAGCTAGTCTATTTATAAAGACGGGAAAATATCAAAACGAAAATCGTTTAGGTATCGACGAATTCCTTTCGATCATTGTTAGGAGGTGATCAGGTAGGGTGCTATATACAGTACGAAGTAAGACCAGGTAGAGCACATACAAAAGTATTTTTTTTGACTTATCGCCTTTTTTGAAGACTCAAGAGGATTAACTGAAATTTAAATAATGGTAGGTACATGTCTCGTGCTTATAATCCTCCTTGCGTTGGTTATAGGCAAAAACTTGTATACTAACTCAACTTATATGTGACTGTGGATCGACTTATTCCATTAACAGTCCAGTGGTGAAAGCCATCAATTTCAAAATGTAATTTGTTGGTAGCTTCCCGGATGTTGTCATTATTCTGTGACAAAGTTTAAAAGCAAAATATTGTTGTATGTAAACTACCATTTGCTAGTCTATTTATAGAAATACAGGTTGTCTGGTCGGCATGGCAATTTTCACACACATTCGATTTGCACACATTATAGAATTTTATAAGCTATGGGTCTTAATTGCGTAAATATTTTATTTTAAGGCTAAATATCTTTGTTTATTGCCCGACGTTTCGACCGTATTGCAACGGCCGTGGTTAATTTAGTTTTAAAATAAAATATTTACGCGATTAAGACCCGTAGCTTATAAAATTCTATGAAAACGTAAAACTTCTTGCAGACTATGGTCTTTTATCTATAAACGTTTTTCTGCCGTGAAAAACTACGGTAGATTCGCCGCATGTAAACACTGTTGTCAGTGTTGTGTGGACCGCTAGGGAAACTTGTACACAGACACGGCGGCGCTACGCCACGGCTTATGGCCTGTTCTACACGGTTGATTCCCCATGTGTAGACACGGTTGTCCCAACATGGTGTCGTGTGCAAGCTCGGACGTTTATCCTCCCCTGTGTTGAGTATAACAGACCAGGTACCTACTACTGTTTCATGACAATCATGATATGAACTTAAACCCGGAAAGACGAAGACGGTTCGCGTCCAACATCCATGCAGTGCCCGTGACGTAGTCTGCACCAGGTTAGACAAGGCACATTCGTTCCGTGGCGAATTCGATAACGCCGTACTAATCGTTCGCAAAAAAATAAAAAAAATGTGTGGCACTCGGGGACTGCCGCGGTAAAGCTATTGCATAGCATTTTTATCAAATTAAGCAATTAAAAAAAAAAAAACATTATAAAAACAATGTTTTTAATTTTTTTTTCTTTAATTTTATTTTTAAATTACAAAAAAGGAATTAAAAATTTTTTTTTTTTTAATTATAACAAAACAATGTTTTTAATTTTTTTTTTCTTAAATTTTTTTTTTTTTTTAAATTAAAAAAAAGTCATTAAAAGTTCTGCTATTCATCGATAGATGGCAAAACTAAAAAGTATCACCGCTGTGCCCGTCGGAGTGGGGAGCGTGAGGTTTTTTCGTTACGGAATTTCTGGATTCGGTCCCCGCGCTCAAGGCCCGCGATAAAAGCTATGCAATATTTTAAAAAATGTCTATGGTCTCCACCGCAAACGTCAAATTCTATACTATAATTCTTTTCCATTAACGACTTCGCTTTTCGAATGTGACTTTGTCTAGTCCCCCAGGTCTCGTATGGTGAACACGAACATCGAATGCTTTTTGCGCACTTGCATCAAACACTGTGTTCGTCAATAAATATTCGTGGTGATCAAATTTTGGTTATGGTTGTTCTGTGTGGACGGTGTCCAACATTGTGTTTGTATGTATTGGCTACTTCGTTCGTTCGTTCGTGCGTACACGGCATAAGACGCAGTATTTATTTGAATCTAGCCCACTTTTTGCTTGCATTTTTGCACTAAAAAGAATTAAGTCATTAGAACTATGATTTAAAATCTACAGTCCTTTTTATAAAGATATAGGTTTAAAGTGCCTTTTAGAAATCTAATTGAAACATTACTGTTTTATAAAAACTCTAGAGCTTAATTAAATCCGATTGAGATTTATGACCGTTCGTATTACGTCGTCTGAAAAATGTAATTTCTTTGCCTAACTTATTATTTTTAATTTAGATATTAATTACAAGAATTTTGGTTTGCTTAATTCAAATGGCTACTAGATTAGTGCGTTGTATTTAATGTTCCGTTCCTAAAGGGTAATAATAGAGTAGGTATGTTCGTAAAGTCCTTGGCGAAACAGGGATTTATATCTGTCTGTCTTTAAAAAAAAAACCGGACACAGTTCCATACAAATTTGTAGGTAGGCATATATGTATTATAAATGCTATCAGCCTTCTGGGCACTATAGGTATCGGTTGGCAACGATGGGGAAGAATTCTTCGACGCTTAAACTGTTTGTGACTCCCTTTTTATGTAGGTAATCCTTTTTTTGTAGTTTACTGGGTAAGTTGTAAATAATGTTAATAGTTTGTATATAATTAGTTCGTAGGGTAATCTATGCAGCATACGCATGCCATTCAATATGCAGCACACAAAGCTACACAGATATCAATATAGGTATATCTGTGTAGCTTTGTGTGTTGCATCTTTGAACATGTCACACCCAATATATTATCATATTTTGCACGGATACACATACACAGACAAACACTGACACACTTTATTATATTTTGCATCGAAGCTAAAAAAGATGCTATTCATTCGACAAAACGATACATTACCTGTAACTAAAAAGTCTAAAAACACAATACTACGTATATAGAAAGCTTTACGAAACGGGAACGAAACGAAATGGCACGAGTAACCCCCGGGGCACGGAATGAAATATGATTGCTTTGTTGAACTAAAACCTAGGATTTGTGTGAATATCGTTAATGGTTTGTTTATTGTTCAGTTTATGAGCTGTGAAGACGAATGGCTGGGACTATAACAGCAGGAATAATTTTTAATTTATATCGTCTGTATGAATGTATTGATACAGGAGAGTTGTCTATAGAAAAATGGAAAATTTCAATCGATATGTTTGTAATGTAAAAGTTTTTAGTAAATGTTTATGAACACGGTTTATATCATAAAACATTTTGACGTGACGTCTTATAAATCGATGGCTGGACTCACGAAAAAATGTCACGTTATTGACTGATTGCTAAGCAATGAGAATGGCGATATGTCATCAATGTTTTTTTAAAGTGTCACGTTATCGACTGGCTGCTAAGCAACGCGAATGGCGATATGTCATCAACTTCCGCATTAGCTTATGTATATGTCCTGTATCGCGAGGACTATACAAACATTTAATTTACGGACACAAAGTACACTCAGGCTCGGAACAACAATTTGTGAATCACATGTTCCGTTTAGGAATCGAACCCACTACCTGTTGTGCAGCAGTCGTACACACACCCGCCGCGCCACCGGTTTTCAGTTCAATTTCAACAATGTTTAGGTATCTCTATGTTTGTTTGTTCTTAATAATCTCTGATTGATAAGGTCAATGACATAATAAAGCTGATGTCATAAAGAGTAACTTAAACTGCTTTATATTTCCAAAATATATTGTATTTCACACAATAGAAATCGCCAGTTGCAACGTGTACTGTATAAAAGTGTTTTTTCTTTAAATACATTTGAATAGACACTTCCTTTTCAAGATCGATTAAAGAAATAAACCGAAAACGCTATTGTGATTTCTACCTCTTATTTTTTTTTTTAAAGAGAAACAAATACAAATCCTTGTTTTAGACACAATCTTCGATGTCTAGAGGACTATACTAATGGCGTTACTATTGAATTCCACCATCCTTCTATTTTCATTAAAATCTAAAGCCATAGCTCTTATGACAAGGCAATAAGGTCTTTTCTATACTGCTTTTAGGTTTTCAAAGTTTTTGTTATTTTGGTAATTCAATTTTATCGCGTTTTATTCATCTTATTCCGGACGTGCCTAACTAGGATGTTTTTAATAAAAACAACCGGAAAAACCGTTTCTTTTTCTTTTATTTTGCCCTACTTAGTAAAATGTTAGAGATAATGAGGGTACGGCTGTCGTCAATGTTAGATTAAGATAAGTAAGTAGGTATGTGTGGCCCGGTGGGAGTGTGTCCGACTGTTACGCAAGAGATCGTGGGTTCGATTTCCACACGGGACACCACATCGTGTGATCCACAAATTGTTGTTCTAAGTCTGAGTGTACTTTGTGTCAGTGACTGTATGTTTGTAAAGTCCCCCGCGACACAGCGCTTGAACTGCGGCAGTCGTCTATAAGGCAATAATTCTTTCGGGAATAATTTTAATTATTTTTTGGATAACCACAAAAAGTCCGTCAATGGGTGACGATTTTCGGGAATGAGTGACTTATAGACAGAACCTATTTATTGACAAATTTTTGATACCTTGGATTACTTACATTAATGTAATTTTTCGTGTGGATCCCTAATTTTTTTGAAGTATTATACCTATATTATTTATTCATGCTGTACACTACCGCTATTTATTTCTTGTAGATAATTTGTTTCTATCCATCCAAAGGTTGCCAGGAAGAGATCGCTATTAGCGATAAGGCCGCCATTGTACCTACATGTAAGTCATACAATGTATACCACCTTGTTCCTGTATTTTTAGTGTACAATAAAGCGTATTATTATTATTATTATCAGATGTCTGGTTGCCATAGTACAAGCTCTGCTTAGTTTGGAATCAGATGACGTTGTGAGAGTTGTCCCAAGATATTACAAGATATTAAATTATATTATATCATGAGATGTTATTTAGATGCGATTGTTTTTTTTTAAAGCTAAACCTTTCGTTTCATAGAAAATTTAGTAGCGAAATTTTCGGTTCTTCAAATCTCATTTAGAGTATTTGTATTCTATTGACACTCAAAACTTTGTAACTAGGTCTAACATTACCTTACAGACTATCCTTTCAGATGCGAATCTAAAGACCCTAAAGTAAAATTTAGTCTCGAACTAACTCAATTTTGTCTTTAGCCGAGTTTGTATTGCTATAGAAAGTTCTAGTTCACAACATTTTAGGATAACCCCCTGGTATTTAAAGTCCCTGGTATTTAAAGTTTTAGGTATATGTAGCCATCTAGAGATAATTACGTACCTATGTCCTTACGGTCATTCTTCACTTCTGATGTTAGTTTTTTTGTCAAATGATGATGATACCATCGTACATGTCGCACAAAATGTCTGTCTGATAAAATCAAATCGACTTAAACCGAAACTGATGGGTTTTGAAACGGTCCGACATCGACTTTTTGCATCGGACCTACAAAAAGTCGAACTCGCATGTGTAGATATGGCGGTTTATACTCAGAACAAAACTTGGCAGCAATTTCTAAGAGTCAAATATTTTAACAAACTTTCTTCCCCAATTTTATCCCTTAGGGGATACGTCTTCCTAACGTAGTGTCTAGTATGTCATGAACGAAAGGAAATTATGTAAAAAAAATCGTACTTCTAGCGGTTTCTACTATTAATTGCTAGTCAGTCAAGCAGGCAGATTTGACTGTTCAAAAATTCCTGTGGTGGAGTTGTGCTCTGAAAAATTTATAATAAACGGCACGGTGGGAGTGTGTCCGACTGCTATGCAAGAGGTCGTGGGTTCGATTCCCACACGGGACACCACTTTGTGTGATCCTAAAATTGTTATTATTTTTTAAATTTTCGCAATTTTTATACATATTAGATATATTTCGGGACTTAATCGCGTGAATTATTTAAAGGTACGAACCTTTTTTTTTATTTACCCGACGTTTCGATCGAATTGCACCGATCGTGTATAAAAGGTTCGTACCATTAAATAATTCACGCGATTAAGTCCCGAAATATAGATATGTTGAATAATATCACAACAAGAAAAACAGAAAATTGAAATTTTTACTATACTCAAATACACGGTTCTCGACAAATAGAGAGGTGTAAAGATCTTATTAGTATAATAAGTACCTATAAGTCAAACTAACGTACTAAAAAAACATTTATCTAACAAAGTGGGTAGTACACTAGTACTTATATCACTATGTTCTTATATAAGATAAAAGTATCCTTCAGGCCTCAATTGGAGCAAAGAAACTACCCATCTTCCTACACATAAAGTACAAAATACAAATATCCACAGAAATAAAAGCAAAACATTTTCTCGCGAAATACTAAGAATCACGTAATCCCTAAATGACGTCAATCATAATTTTAATAAAAAGCCTGTATTATGATATTTCTGGGCCGAAGTAAGAATATTTATTCGCGTATTCTGTGAGCAAAGCTGGGCTCAACGAGATCTCAATTTGTAAAGACAAAGCCCCTATCCATCATCGGGAAAGCGATCCGAAAGAAAACTGGCCTCAACAGTTTTAGAGAAGGAAAGAAAGTTGGGTTCCGCAGAAACTTTGACTTTTGATCTAATATTATACTCATGAATCTATAGATAGCTGCAAGTAGAAAATGTTTTAAAGAATATTGAGAAGGCTTCTTTAAAATTATTGTTACAGACAGGTTACAGGTTAATAAATATTAAATTGTTAGTTAAGCTTTGCCCACAAGTTTGTCCACAAGGAGTTCAAAAAGGTGTGAATTCTGAAAAATCTGGTTTAATAATTTTATTCTTAAAAAATAAATAAATGCAACTTACAAAAGAATATAAAATAAAATATTACAATATAATATAGAGCAAAAAAAAAAATGGGCCACCAACATACATTCTAATTTAATTATGTGATTTCGACACGTTCAGCGGTTTCCTCTCCATTATTGTTCCTTTTCCAATACTGGAAATGAAACCGCTCTAAATCTTAGAAAACGTCCTTTAGATTTTTCGAAAGTCTGAAGTCACGCGTTTAAGAGTCGATCAAGTCGCGGGCAAAAGCTAATACTAACTAAAGCATAAACAATGGTAATTTTAACCTTAAACAATAAATCAAATTATTATCTCTGGGTCATATTATCACTTAAATTCATCTCGTACTTAAGTATCTCTAAGCAATTACACATTTATGGAGCGTCGTGATACCCCACCGTACCGGTTACATCGTGTTCAGAATAAGTTATCATATCGTTATATGTACCGAGCTAACTGAATTATAATTTGAAAGAAACCGTTTGAAATAAATTCTACTGATGCCGTGATTATGAATGTAATCCGATTTTATTAGTTGTAAAACTACTGAAATGCATAATTTATTATATCTGGGTCCTTAATTACGATCTTTTTCTGTGTTCGTGGCAAGCCCGTACGAAATGTCAAAAACTTGTCATAATGGTAAAGATAAGTATATTAGACAACTTTAATTTTTTACTGCCAAATATTTAAAATTTCTATCAAAAAAGTATATATAGTGCTCCATTTACACCAGGCTTGGACAGAATATTAGCGGTCGGCATGTTTTGTGCTGCTGACTGCTGAGTCTAGGACCTATTTTTTTTTTTTTTTTATTTATTATTTCGTACAACATGTCAAACTTTAATTGTATATAAAGGCCAAATAAATGCTTATTATTTTTATTATTAAATGAAGAGCTGCGCTTAAAAATGCATCAACATGTATGCACGGCAGACATTTATGAGCGCACCGCACATGCACCAGTTAACACGGGCTTGCCACGAATACGGAATAAAGATAGTAAATCGCACGGGTTTGCCAAGAACATGGAGTAAAGAACGTAAATAAGAACCCAGCTAAAATGTGATTTTAATTTCACAGTAGAGTCGTGAAAAAGTAGAACAAAGTGTGGGCCGTGTAGTACCGACTTAAGAATAGTGCCACCCAATCCCTTCCCGTGGCTGTCATCGCCTTTAATATTATGGAAGAAGTTATAAATTATAGTAAAACGGGTGTCAAGCTCTCGTCTTTTAAACATAGTCTTATAAAAGAGTACTTAAAATAAAAACAAATAAATATCATCTCGGACATCTCTCATTAATTATTACGGAACCCCTGTATTCGTTCGACATTCGTGTTTCGGACAGTTGGAAGATTATCACCGGATAACTCTGATCAATACCTTTTCATGACGGTAGCTATCTACCCAAAATATTGCTTAAAAGCTCTATTTTCGCAAGGGCGGATATATTTCTCTTATTGTAGGTACATATCTGCCGTCCAAGTTGTTTTTGACAGTTTTGTAGGTAGATTTGGTAAATAACACTAGGTAATATTACAAATGCAGATGTGTGTGTACCTACTGTATAAAACTAAATACGTGTTTGAGATGTTGGAGTACGGAAGTAACAGATAGTAACGAGAAAAGAAGGTAATTGACTGTTCTTTCTTATAGTTGTGATCTGACTTATTATATAGTGTATAGTGTATGACCTTACTGACGTTATTGTAATGAAATAAGAGGTTATAGATAACGTAAATTGAATTGGTTATCGCGTGTTTGGTCTTTAAAGCAAATCATCGACTAAACAGTGGTTTGTATTAACCCCTCAATCCAAAAATATATATTTATTTAAGACGCACCTAGCAACAGTAGTGCTATCAGTACCATATTGGTATCACTACCTCGTGGTGGATCGAAGTGGCATAGAAAAAAGTAGTATTTTTGGATTCCCTCCATTGTGGAACGCAGTGGCATAAAAAAATAATAGTATTTTTGGATTCCCTCCATTGTGGAACGCAGTGGCATAAAAAAATAATAGTCTTTTTGGATTCCCTCCATTGTGGAACGCGGTGGCATAAAAAATATTAGTATTTTTGGATTCCCTCCATTGTGGAACGCAGTGGCATAAAAAAATAATAGTATTTTTGGATTCCTTCCATTGTGGAACGCAGTGGCATAAAAAAATAATAGTATTTATGGATTCCCTCCATTGTGGAACGCAGTGGCATAAAAAAATAATAGTATTTTTGGATTCCCTCCATTGTGGAACGCAGTGGCATAAAAAAATAATAGTATTTTTGGATTCCCTCCATTGTGGAACGCAGTGGCATAAAAAAATAATAGTATTTTTGGATTCCCTCCATTGTGAAACGCAGTGGCATAAAAAATAATAGTATTTTTGGATTCCCTCCATTGTGGAACGCAGTGGCATAAAAAAATAATAGTATTTTTGGATTCCCTCTATTGTGAAACGCAGTGGCACAGAAAAAAATATATATTTTTGTATTTCCTCCATTGTGAAACGCAGTGGAATAAAGAAATAGTATTTTTGGATTATCTCCATTGTGGGAGACAGACTTAACAACTACTGGATCGATTTCAAAAAATCTTTCACTGTTGGGAAGCTTCACTATACCCGGGTGACATAGGTTACTTTTTATTCCTGTATTTCCACGTGAACGAGAACTACGCGGGTGAAACCGCGAGGCGTCCGCTAGTTCCACACAAAGTGACATTACTGTATGTAACTAAAATTGCCATTGAATATTACACTAATCAATCAACCACTCTGTACCAACCTGCCTGTACCTCTATGCACTGCTTGACATAGGCCTCTCCTAATTTACGAAACAACACCCGGTCCTCCGCCTTCCGCATCCAATTCATCCCAGCGACCTTCTTTAGGTCGTCGGTCCACCTGGCTGGGGGTCGTCCTATGTTTACCAAGTCGCGGACTCCATTTTAGGACTGTTACACCGCATCAGCAAAACTATTTAAAGTACATATTAGTAATTTGCTCTGTCTCCCGTAAACTAATAAATAAAATGAACATTTTATTCAAACTATTTATTTATCTATAAATAAATAACTGCTAAAATATTATATGCCTATACTTAAACAATTAGATTTTGAAAACATTGCATCTTCGTCAGGTGAGTTAGGTTATCCGTGCAGCAAGTCATCGAGTTCATCTGTAATTAAATTAAAGAAATTTTAGGTAAGTAAGTAAATATTAGGATTACAAATATTCCAAGGTCGTGGATTCTTAACTTGTTTATTATATTACCCACTTCTGATACCAGTAATATAGGGTTAACAAGTTGCTAGTAATGTGCGATCCACATTACAAAATACTTACACTAGCATACTTTATTTTTATAAGTAATACAAATTATAATAATATTTTAAATTAAGACTTTTAGACATTGCTTGAAACTCATCAGGGTCCTTATTCACTATCTTTATTTCGTTGTCGTGACAAGCCCGGGCGAGATCCACCGCGGATGTGCGGTAGAGAGCGGTGGACATCTTTGAGCGCACCGCGCATGCGCCAGTCCGCACGGGCTTGTCACGACAATGAAATAAACTCTTCTGTTATATAGAAATCATTGAGATAATAACGACAACTACTTTTGTACATTTATCAGACACACCATAAATTCTCGCAAAATTTTATTTATTTGCTTTAATTCAAAATAAAATATGTAATAATTAATAAATTACTGAAGAAAAATAAAGAGAAAATATATAAGCCAGAGATGTTGAAAGAGCTAAGTGTCAGATTATAATTAAACAGTTAATTATGAAATAAATTTTAATGAGAGCTCTACTAGGAACCTTGTTCTGACAGTTATTATCATGTTACAAAATAATTTACTTTTTTTTTAAGAACTCCCTAGAGATGCTGTTAAATATTTTTTCATTATAGTATGACTAGCATTTCACGATCGTTATATTATTAAAAAACTCAACGCGTCTCTTCCTTTCTACTTATTGTCATTTTATGTTCTTTAATACATTTTAGTGTAGAAGTAGCTTGAAGCCTAGGTCGTAACTTAGGATGTATTTTTAATGTGATAATAAAAAATAAAGTCTGTAGAGGCGCGAGTAAAACCAAAAAATATTTTATATCGTAAATAAATAACTAAATTTTGTCGTGTTTGTAATTGTCAGGAAAAGATTTGTATGAAAAAAAAAATTTAGAAAACTCAAAATAAAAATGTGCGAAGACGAGGTTAGTAGCTTGTTGTGTAAAAATAACAATAATAATCATTTATTTTCAGACTGTTAGGTCCATAATGTTAGTATAAAAAACTGTTATATTTTTGATTTCGAAACTTCAAGGTTGTATTACCGGATTAATTTGTTTTGATAGTATATTAACTGGTTAATCAAGTATAGCTAACAGGAAAATTTATCTACAGAACACACTCGTTTGGTAGCATATTATACTGCCAAAACATCTTAATATAGATAACGGTGATCTCAAGAATTTATATCCTATTGTGATCTTTAATATTGCCCGTTAGATCGAACCTAGACATTACCTGCGACTTTATACAAAAATATGCTTTAATTTGCTAACTTGGTGAGATCCACAAATTATTAATATTAATAATAATAACATCTTGGGACAACTTACACAACGCTATCTGTTCCCAAACTAAGCAGAGCTTGTACTATGGAAACAGACAACTGATAAACATACTTATTTATTTTTAAATACATACATATTATAGATAAATATCACCAAGACACAGAATAAACGATCGTGCTTATCACATAAAGTTTTATCCTGGGTGGGGATCGAACCCACGACCTCTTACGTAGCAGTCGTATACACTCCCACCGCGCCACAGAGTCAGTTCCAAGTCTAGGTGTATGTACTTTGTGTCTGTGATCATAGTGTATGTTAGTTAATATGTCAGCGTGGGACAGTCTCCCGCACCTTCTGACCTCTAAAAGTACTAATCCGCTGGGCTAGCTATTCCATACAAAGTGACAGCAATTTCAAATGCCGAATCGAATGACCGTCCTATAATACCAGCATCACACCTTGGCCCCAACATCGATCCCAACGACATACGTTCAAAGTGTGGATCTAGAATACGGCTCGTCCCAACGTTGGCACCAATGCTATTTCCAATATCCACATATTGGACGAGTGGCGATGAGACCGACGTTGGGTCAACGTGTGGAGCCGTTGTGAACTTATGACAAATGGCCGTTGTTGTTATACTTGTTACCATTTCCATTGGATCTTGTCAAATGATCATTAAAATGTCAAATGTCTTATTGTTGTCTGCGGTATCCTGTCCAGCGTTGCGGTCAGTACTCGGGCCACAGGGATTGTTCCCCAGTGCGAGGGACGTCTTATAAAAAATAGGTTTTTTAAGACAACTCTCTCACTAAAGCTAAAGTTAGCGTAGCAGGCTTCATTCTGAATAGTGGTAATAGATAATATGATTTATACTTACAGCCATCAGCTTCGATTATTTGTGGCACAGAATCTGTTCGGCATTCTACGTTCTGAAAAACAAAAAACTCTGAATTGATAGTTTAGACACAATAAGCGAAAAGGAATGCTTTTTACAGTAAGTTGCTTAAAATACTTCGAAATAAAGGTCTGAGAGGTACTCTACCAAGTTCGTCCTCAGAAGTGAAAAAATGTAATAAAACAATCTGAGGCATAAACCTTCGGTATTCTTATTACCTTATAGATTGAAAACTGTAAAAGACTTGCCAAGCCCAGACATTAATATCGTCTGCTTGTTGACAATGAGAAATCCCTTTATAATCGCGTCTGATCTGAATTTTGATAAAGAGTAAGATTTTCTTAAGATAATTTTAATAACAAAGGGATTAAAAATACTGAATCTGTAAAAAGGTTTTATTGTTTGACTCTCAATTTTAATAAAAATGCATATTTAATGGTCAAAAATTTAATAAGAATTTTATTTCTTGCATCTTTTTAAAAAGATGACTTTATTTCAAAATGATAATATAAAAATAAATTAAATTTTCAACCGAAGCGGGAGTTGTTAAAATGGAGATAAACACAAATGTCGTCTATTTTGAACTCCGAGACAAAAAGCACAGAAAGACGGTTTAAATGTGGCTTTTTTTAAAGCTAGATTCATCGGCATGGTTCGTAGTTCTGTTACATGAATATACATATATCTTTTAATCACACGTTTTTTAATCACTAAAATACACACTTATAATGACATGTGAAATTTAGAAAATTATGTGCCTTAAAGAAGACGAAGAATTTGAACCATAAAAAAATTAAAATTAAAATCAGAACACAATACTAACCAGAACGAACACAAGTGCTAAGAAACAAATAAACACAATTTTTGAGAGCTCCATGTTGTCTTCACAAGTAGTATAAACTTGAGTCTGAGCAACCGATACGTAAGCAGGTTTTATATATAAGCGAATGGCAAGAAATAGTTTTATTATCAGTATATTAGCATACTCGAGCGAGCATTAAGATGTTAGGTACCGTTTTGAACATGTAGCTTATCTTAGAGTAGGAAGACCTACCTAGTCAGTAAATACACAAAATACTAACAATATAGAAGATACGTTATGGATAAACGAGCTCAATCAAGTAGCCATAGACACAATTCACGTACCTCGGAACACTTACTGTTATTAATACGATACAAATAGTTCAACAGGTCTTGGTGGGCACCACACTTACAACAGTGCAACAGCAAGTGAAATTTGACAAGTCATGTTTCATAATTACAAATAAAGTCTCACAATGAGGAGAGTAGTATAGTGACGTTCGGATCTTTGAGGAACATGAAGTTAAGTGGCATCAGCGCTACTTAAATCCATGTTAAAAGTATAAAAATATAAAATTTCAAGCCGCACGGCGAGATGATACGTCTGTAGAGCGGACTGATGCGTTCTGATGGTGCAAGGAAAAGTCGACGACACGAGGCAGAAAACGTGTGCGTTGGACCGACCAAATAAAAGCGATTAAATGGTCTACTCCATAAATGTACTAGGATGACCGTAGTGCAAGAGGAATGTCTAACTTGTTAAGCGTCTCCAACCCTGACAAGATGACCACGACCGCTCTGCCAAGAGTTTAGCGACAAAAAAGGTGAAGAAAATATAAAAATGTGTTGCTAAACATTTAGTTGTATAAAAACAAACCTTCGGTATAAAGTGGTCCCCGAAGTCGGCCCGAAGTGGTCCAGATTCCGCAAAGTAGGTACCTACTTATGAACCTTACATTCACATATAAATAAAATAAATGACGGTTAAAAATACTTCTACACCCAACTATATCTTCTATACTAATATTTGATGAATTTTATTATTTAAACACGAAACACCGCATCGTCGTAATAAATTGAATGAAATTGCAAATGGCGCAGCTGCCTTGTTGTAATCCTGTTTCTTGAGAATAAATGTCGCGTGAATTTTGCTGCATAGATCTCTCGATATGAGAAGTAAAGGACGAAATAAAATATTGAATTCTCTTGCTTATAAGTTATTTTTGAAACGATCGTGTGGATTTTTTGGGTGTATTCATAATCGCTTTATCGCTTAAAAGCGGGCTGTCACATTTAGGTGTCTGCAGTGGCAATTAAAAAAAAATCGTGCACAGATTAACGTGTGTGTATAATTAAATTATATGTAATATTTACTCACCAAATCTTGGTTTTGTACTCACCTTTTTTTGTTTCATGCACAGAAAATTTCTGTTATTAGCTGACGATAGGAAGATTTTCACAAGGTTTGATGATCCAAGATGACTTAGATCAACTGGATCAATATTGCAATCTGATATCTGAACAACTTAGATTTCTGTTGTTATTCGATGAGCTTCGCGCGTAAGCGACAAATATTATTATTTCATTATAAAATTAAAGGCTACCACTTATACAAACAGACTGTGTGCAAATATCTGGGTGTAATCCATGATAGTAAACTTTTATTCAATGAACATGTAAATCATATATTTCGCAAAGCTTTCCGGGTTCTGGGTTTTATAATCCGCTGTTCCAGTGACTTTAAGAGTATGAAAGCCATTAAAGTTCTGTATTGTGCCTACGTATGGAGTCACTTGGAATATGCCGTTCAGATTTGGAATCCGCGTTATGCCTGCTACTGCGATGACATTGAAGGAATACAAAATAAAATTATCCGATACTTGGGATTTAAATTTAAATCTTGTCATCTAGCCGAGCTTACCTATGAGCAACGCTTTGTGAAACTACATCTCTTACCTCTGTACATACGATGTAATATTGCAGATATAACTTTCTTTCTCAATCTTGAACAAGGTAGAATCGACTGCCCGAATCTTAATGAAATTTACTTAAGAACACTACTCAGAAGACTGCGTAACAACGATTAGCTATACATCCCTTCATGCCATACAAACTTTATGAAAAATAGCTATATGCCTAGAGTTTCCGCTGACTTGAATAATTCAAACAATGACAGTTGTTTTGGTATATTCACTACAAATGGTGGATGTGCTAGATCTTTACTGACCATAATGTTTGTCACCAGGGTACCTAATGTATTGTTAACTACCGTATTAGAATATATTTAGCTGTATAAACATTTTTGTACCGTACGACTCCCGCAGTAGCGACACGGGGCTTGTTCCCAGCCCTGTGGCTGTGAAATGTGTGAATCGACCTCCTGCATAGCAGTCGGATACACTCCCACCGCGCCAAATTTGTAATGTTAAATAATTTTTTTTCGGATGGTTTTTAAGTACCTATAATATATGCGTATTTTGTTCAACAACCTTAAATAACAATTTTACAAAGTAAAGATTTTTTTTTTTTTATAAATTAAATGCAATTGTTTTTTTTATAAATATTAGGTTGTGTTATTTAAAGTTGGAACCCCAGACTGGGTATAAGCCTCCTCCAGTTTATTTTGTGAATAGACAGTGGATAAAACTCCGTGCAAAGCCAGAGCCGTCCGCTAGTAGGGAAGTATTTACTAAAATTGTGATGTTACAATGTTATATTTATTATATTATAAGTCATTTAACAAACGCAGTGTTCCAAATCAAGCTTTCAGCTCCGAAATAAATGGAACAAACCGGTGGTATTTAGACTTTTTTTGGGTTCTACGGTGGCAATCTTGTTCCAATCTAAATTGCATTTGTTAAGCGTCATACTCGTCGACATCCTCTTTATAACTTTACTTTTACATTTATCGATTTCCCTGTTTAAAAATCATTGATTGTGTTGTTTAGACTTTTTTTGGGTTCTACGGTGGCAATCTTGTTCCAATCAAAATTGCATGTGTTATGCGACATACTGGTTCGTCCCCTTAATATTCCATTTATCGATTTAAAAACCAGTGATAGTGTTGTGCTGAGAATGAAAATAAAAGAAATATAATATTTTTTATTTTATAAAGCCCAAAAGCCTGTATTACGAATACATGATTTTGGGCTTTAGTTTAGATATACAAATATAAAAATAAATACACAATTTTATTACGTATCCATGAGTGTGAACCACATCGATCTCAACACATATATACATCGTATAAACTAATGTATTAAATATGATGTATGACTTCAATAAACATTAACGTAAAGCTTCCAATATTACATTTTTAGTAGGTCGAATGATAGGGATGGCAAACCTTTTTTTACTTCGTTTTGGATCTCGGTCGAAACGTTGAAAATAAAAAGGTTTTAGAATATTACTTACGTAATTAAGACCCGTAGTTTATGTATTGACAAATTGCTAAGGTTTAAAAATAATATTTATGCATACGAGTAAGTTTAGTTACTGATTAATAACACGGACCGGCGTCACTCAGTGGCAACCAAGATTGTCGGTCTGTAGACGGGTATCCGTTTTTGTTCCGTTTTCAAACGCTGCACTCCTCCAAGCCTCAGAGAGCACGTTAAACCGTCGATCCTGCTGCTAATCTCTCATAAATAATGTCGGATTATCGTCCCATCGAATTATGAAAGTGAGGGAATAGACAATGTGCTGTCTTGTGAGCGATATAATATATTATATCCTGTGTTGTTGGCTTGTCTCTAATGAAATCGTTTAGTAGACATTTTTAATTGTTACGGAGAGGTCCACCATATTGCAATACGGTCGAAACGTCGGGCAATCAACAACTTTAAAATAAAATATTTACGCGATTAAGACCCGTACCTCATAAAATTCTATGATGTGTACAAATCGCGAAAGTTTACGAACATATAGCTCACATATATTATACCAATATTTTTACACCGTGCGCCATAGGTTTGCGATCCCTGGCGTTTGAAGTCCGCAGTGATAGATAGTGACAACTGACACCTAGGCCGTGAATTACCCTCGCAATATGAATACAAAATCCGCAGACAGAATTGTAAATAATATTTAGAAGATTGCGTGATGAATACCAGATGCGTTCAGTATATAAATTGTAGAAAATATTGCCTTTTTATCAAAGACCGATGACACTTCACTTGGTTGAAATCTTTAACGAATACTAAGTCCCTTTGTTTGTGTGTGATTGCATGCAGGACCTGACTCTACTAGGTACATATTAGGCTAAACCCTAGACTAGCCCAGTGTTTTAATAAGTCCAATATCTTATGTAAATCGAGAGCTGCGCTTAGACATACATCAACGCGCATCCGCGGCGGACATTTTTGAGCGCGCCGCTCATGCGCCTTGGTCCATTTGTGAGCACAGCTCCTCATTTATATTTTGATAGTTCCGCATGGTTTACCGTAGACACGGAATAAAGCTCGTGAATAAGAACCTCGGAGGACTATGGCGCAGCATATGCATAGCTCCCCCCCCCGAATCGTCTTTAGTTTAAATTACGACGTTTGCTGGGGGGGGGGGGCGACGTTAACGTTATACAATTTTCTACGGGGTTATGATTTTTTTATCCCAATGTTTAGACAATATTACATACATATAGTAAGTAAACATTTATATATTAGATTGATGTCGTGCAATAAAAAATGTTAAATACATTTTTCGTATCATAAATAATACGCAGAACTAGTACTACTAATAGTCCCGTAGAAAATTATTGTTAAACAGTTTTTAACCGTGTGGTGCCGGCTTAAGAATAGTACCACCCCATCTCTTCCCGTGGGTGTCGTCAAGGCGACTAAGGGATTTCACTCCGGAGGACGGGCAGCAGCGTCCTCTGCGTACTTAAAGCCTTACTGCGATCGCCAACCCGCTCGCCAAGCGTGGCGATTATGGCAATTACCCCTAGGATCTACTGGGGAGACCCGTGCCCAGCAGTGGGCCATCATATGGGTTGATATGATGAGTTTTTAACTCTTGCAGAGTGTAAGTATATAGGTGGGCCTATGATACATAAATCAGAAGGGATTATTTGAGAGAGAAATAACAAGCGTGAGGTAGGTTACTTAGTATATTCGCGACAGGATGAAAGCGCCACTAGTTACACACATGCACACATACACCATACTTACAACTACATCTAAGTACGCTGGCGTGTCCCTACACAGAGTGCTACTTCTCTTCACTAATCTCTAATTATCTAGCCATACAGGCAAAAAGGGCAACTAAAACTTTAAATTTATTCCAGTATTCGGTATCGTGACCATTTTTCTACTGATATTAGGTACTGAAGTCCTAACGTGGTCGAGAGGGCGGCATACGACTACGTGGAAAGAATTTAGTCGTCTGATTGTATCAGAATCTGATAGTTTTGAATGTAGGTACTAGAAGTTTACGATTGTATCTCACTTGAAATGATTTCGAAATGAACGTTGAGTTTTTATAGTCTAAAATTCTGAATATGTATAAATTATGTACAATGACATTTATATGTCTGTACTCACAAATAATAATAATATAATATATCTTGGGACAACTCACACAACGCTGTCTGATCCCAAACTAAGCAGAGCTTGTACTATGGAAACCAGACAACTGATAAACATACTTATATATTTCTAAATACATACATATTATAGATAAATAACACCCAGACACAGGATAAACCATCGCGCTAATCACACAAAGTTTTATCCTGGGTGGGCATCGAACCCACGACCTCTTGCGTAGCAGTCGAATACACTCCCACCGCGCCACAGAGGTAGTCATAACATGGTTGAACACAAATAAATGGTTGAACAACTTTGTGTGTAGTAATGAACATAGGCGGATCCAGGTCAAAAAGGTCCAAGTCGCAGGTTCAAAAGCTAGGTAGAGCGTATCTACACAGTTATCTTAAAAAAAAAGGTACCTACACCTTTTTTTTTTTAAGATAACTGTGTACTGTGTGTAACAATGTGGGATTGTTGTCGCACATTACTAGCAATCCTGTTAACCCCTCCAGCTAAGCTCTATGGCTTGTGTTAGGAGTGGGTTCACGTCGGTAGTATAATGGCCAGGACTCGAACCCACGATCTCACGATTGCGAGACCGATGCCTTAGCCATTAGCCTACCGCTTTGTGTGACAGGTGTCATCGTTGCTACTCAAAATCGTTGGAGGAACACATCGCAAGAAAACCGGCATATTCTAGAACCATCGATTTGATGACTTGACATTAGCTAATGTACAGTAGACAAGTGTAGTGAATTACAGCCTCTCTAAGAGAGGAGGGCTCTCTCATACGCCGTCTTGGTGGGAACCACAAGAGTGTCAGTTATTCTTCCGTAAATAGTGATGTTAACATCACTTTTTCGGTTGAAGAGCACTGTAGCAAGTGTAATGACTGGGCAAATTAGACTTATGAACTAATGTCTCAAATGAGTAGGGCGGTGTATTCAGATTTTTGCCAAACAAGGATTTGGGAAGCACTGATACTGTTATTGGCTAGCGTGACGCTTACCATCAGGCACACGACGTGCTTGTCTCCTCTTTTCGTAGTAAATGAAAAAAAATGAAGGAGGAAGACATTCCCTTTTTGAAGCACTTTTTACGGTACGATCCCACAGTTAAATAAAGAGATACTCTAGTTAAATCTTACACCCTCTATTTACGCCAGAGATTAAAAACTACAGCAAGACAAAACAAAACTTAGAATAACAAAAAACTTATAGTAAGAGCCAAGTAGTTGTCATTCAGGAACATACAGAGCAATGGGCAACAAGCACAGGTGCTACGAATATTCAATTTAGATAAGAAAACAGCTGAAAGTCTTCTGTGGAATACATTAGCTTGGATTTTTCCTTGTGTATCTTGGCAGTAGCCGTTTGATTCGTCCATAACAGTCTGGACAAGACTGTGTCGCTTGAAAGAAGATACGCAATGAGCGATAAAAATAAATGATACTGACATCTCTGCTAAGGAACAAAACGAAGTACCTATGTCACATTTCTTGGTTGTGGATGCGATTTCGACTTAGGATAAATCTTTGTGTGTTGAACATTGTAGTTTATTCTGTATCTGGGTATAATTTAGCTATAATTAAGTGTCTAATTAGAAATACTGATATAAGTATGTTTATCAGTTGTTGTTACCACAGTACGGCTCTGTCTAGTTTGGGATCAGGTGTCCACAGCCGCGGATTTAAGCGGAGGGCCAGCAGGGGCAATTTTCTCCTCCAGAATTGACTGAAAGACCTTTTGCCCTTTTGTGAGTTATCTCAATATTTACTTCGAAAGTCTGAAAGCAGACTCCGACGATTATTGAAATGCGTCGCGTCGGAATGCAATGGAGCTTTTAGGTGTATAGTAACTTGCTAGTAGTTTTGAAAATATAATAATTTACAATGGGTATTAAAACGCAAACGCAAACGTAATGTTAATCAAAAGGCTTATGGACTCGACATCATCGATATTCTATACATCGAGGTTATACATGCCCTAAGCCGAAATATATAAATGCACATATTTTCTTTTTGGTTTACTCGATACCTAGTAGGTACTAGTATGATCGCATTGCGCGAACGACACCGCTTTTTACTCGTATATCGCCCTCGCATCTCTGCAAAACAATAAAAACGCAGATATTCTGTACTTAGTTATACAACTTGTGATAGCCGTAGCGAGTTTAAAATGGCCCCAATAATGTCGGAGCTCACAAAAGTTAGATTTCCTTTTGTACTTTATTACAAGTGTTCGTTGGACAATGTTCAACAGTTGTTCCAATTGTATTGGCTTTTGAAGCAATCGCCAGCTAAAATGGTGAAACAGTATAAAACCAGGGTGTACTTAGCTTTCTTAGCTTACTGGGTGTTGTGGCGCAATTTGGGAGTGGTCTATGTCCTATAGCAGACGGAAAGGGCTAACGATGATGACTTTTTAGTTTTTGAGATTATCTAACTTTTTTAAATTGTGACTATACCTACCTATATAGGTACATAGGTGGGTCCAGGGAAGGGGCACGGGGGCACGTGACCCCTCCAGACGGTTGTTTTGTGTAAATTTCTTGTATTGTATTGAATTTCATTGCCTATTTGCCCCTCCCCACTGTTTTTTTTTGGGTTCCACGGCGTGGCAAATCTTCTCGTGCCTCCCCCCCCAACCCCGGAATGAAATCCTGGATCCACGCCTATATAAGTAGATGTAATACTTACTATTGTAGATCTCTTTACAAGCTATATTTTTATCACCAATTCGAATCCAGGCACTATGTTGTTATCTACCAAGCAAGATAACTAATCAGATATAACATTAATAGTAACTCTAACTTTTAAAAACAACACAATTTCTAGTAAAACTATTCCACAGTAAAATCCAACTTTGGTCCACCAATGTAATCGTGCAAAGCATTTAACTCTAAAGTGCGACATCACCCAAAGAAATGACCGCCATTTACCAACAAACGGCAACAATATAACATCGTATGGGCTGCCTCTTACTTTAAGCTTAGTCCTAATACCTAACCAGTATACCTAGGCCTCTCTAGTGATTGCCAAAGTTTTTAAGGTCCTGTGCAAACTTGGACTTAACTATCTACAGTTTTAACCTTTTTAATAACAGTATTTAATTATTGTTTTTAAACTTTCGCGATTTTTATACATATTAGATACATTTCGGGACTTAATCGCGTGAAATTATTTAAAAGTACGAACCTTTTATTTACCCGACGTTGCGATCCACGATCGGTGGATTAAGTCCCGAAATGTATCTAGTATTTAATTATTATAGTATGATTTTCTTTGCTTTTTTTTATTTAAAAAATATTAACGTGTTAAGAATAAGGGTATAGTGTCATCGTGATTATATGATAGTTTCTTGTATTGTGT
This sequence comes from Herminia tarsipennalis, assembly GCA_945859575.2. Lineage (NCBI taxonomy): Eukaryota > Metazoa > Arthropoda > Insecta > Lepidoptera > Erebidae > Herminia > Herminia tarsipennalis. Next base: position 19,879,185 of record OX243840.2, read on the forward strand.
TTCAAGGACACCGAATATCAGAACACCATCGAAGCAACGATCTCAAAGGATCTCAGATTCTTTGTGAACAATGTCTACGTCTTACCTGTTGTATCCTCTTCTTAATCTCGAATGAGCCCTCATTCGCACGAGCGTATTTTTAACGCGCGTTAAAAAAATGCTCAAATAGAACAAATTCCTTCCCAAGTACACGTTCACACGGCATTTCGACGTTTTTTTGTTGCACAGTGTTGTATTTTCAACCCTGGACGTTGGGAATTGATTACATAATCACATCGAGAGGCCGGGTTGCCGGATTTTTAACGCGCGTAAAAAGATCACTCATGCGAATGAGAGCTTATGTGTCAAGATACGTGAACCTTAAAAGTATTTGCGTGTCTTCAGTCAGTGGCATAAAAAACAGGGTAAAAAATGTTGCCTTTTTCGTGGGTAGATCTGAAATAGTGTCTCCGTTTGCGGAGTCCTTAAAGGGTCAACTTACAGTGGTAACTTAAACATAAATGTCCGTCGATATATGAAATTGTGATGAAGTGTCGCAGACGGTTTCTAAATCAAAAAATATTAAAGGCATAAGGACTTTCGGGTTACTAACATGTCTGGACTGTAGCCGTATAGTCTGTTGTATAATATTCTCGTTTCACTGTCTCAATGTTAGTGATGTATTGTTACCAATGTTCACTGAAACTCCGTCCGCATGTACTACAACTTTATGATGTTTTAAAGATGACCATTTATTTTCTTTGGAGTTTACACAACAAATTGTGATGATATTAATAAACTGACCTAAAAAAAAAATTGCTTCATTTTGTGTATACCTATAATAATATAATAATAACTAGCTGACCCTCGCAACTTCATCTGCGTCAAATTAACCCGTTTTTTGCAAAATAGGGGTAAATAAAAAAATAGGGGTTGATCGTAGACGGGTGAAAATTCAGGGTTGTATGAATTTTTTAATCCGGTATCATAAAAAAAATATCTAAAAATTAAAAAAAAAACCCTCAATATTTAGAGGGATGAAAAATAGATATATGTTCGTAAACTTTCGCGATTTGTACACATTATAGAATTTTATAAGCTACTTAATCGCGTAAATATTTTATTTTAAGGCTACCTTTGTTTATAACGACCGTGGTCACGGGTAGACTCAGTCTACCAGGGACCACGGCCGTTGCAATACGGTCGAAACGTCGGGAAACAAACAAAGGTATTTAGCCTTAAAATAAAATATTTACGCGATAACAACCCGTAGCTTATAATTCTATAATGAAAAATAGATGTTGTTCGATTCTCAGACCTACCCACACAACATTTCATGAGAATCGGTCGAGCCGTTTCGGAGGAGTTAAATTCCAAACACCGTGACACGAGAATTTTATATATTAGATAATATCTTGGGACAATTCATACAAGTCTATCTGATCCCGAACTAAGCAGAGCTTGTACTATGGAAACCAGACAACTGATAATACAGATGGTTTAGGTACACAGCCAACTGACGTCATGACCCATTGACGTATAGACCTGGACCATGCCATTCCATTCAATTAAAAAGTAAACATTGACTGCAAAGCGTGAAGGAGAGAAAAACGGGTTGTACTCCGGGAGTGCCTGCAGAAGTTGAAACTTAAACGTTAATGTTGTGCATTTTTGAATATTTTGTGACTATTTTATTATATCATCATAAAAGTAGGTACTAGCATATAAGTGGTTAAATATAATATTTATCTATTGCGCTATCGTAGGTACTCAAAAATGACAATGACAAAGACATGACAATTAAAAATTAATCTCTCAGTAAAAATTACATTCTTACTGATGAACTGTGACGTCATAAGTTTCTACTTCTATCCTACTTTTAGTATTCGTTTTCATGCTTTTAAATTTAAAAACATGATAAATTGTAAAAAAAACACTTGTTTTCAAAGAATTTACGACCTTTTATTGCCTAATTTATATAAAACAATTTTTTTTTCTTGTGTCAACTACCCAATTACAAGGGAAAATGTAATTAAATTTAAATTTAAATGCTTTTATGACACTTATCGCTTGAATAAAAATGTTGTGTTTTTAGTGCCTGTTATTACTGTGTGTTAATACTAAAAATTTCATCACAATAAATTACCACTAAGTATAGGATTTAATTGAAGCACTTTTCAAAATTGAGTGTAATATCCTATTTCTATAATATTACTTAATATTTAAGTATCGAATTATTATCATACTTTTTTGAAGTCTTTAAGTTAAATACTTATTAATGCTAATATATATGTATATGTAAGTCAGCCAACTAAAAAAACTCAATTCATGAAAAGTATCGCTCTAGGGCACCTCTGTATACGCTATTATATCCCAAAATAAAAAATGAAATGTATTATTCAATCCCGTTAAACAGATCAAAGGCGTCCAAGACATATGTTTCGTATGAGTTCTGAAATATATTCTATAGTTTTCATCCCTATTAATCTAAAAATTAAGTTGCGTAGGTGTTATATCTATACTAATATTATAAAGCTGAAGAGTTTGTTTGTTTGAACGTGATAATGTCAGGAATTACTGGTTCGAATTGAAAAAATATTTTAGTGTTGGATAGTCGGCCATAGACATCACTATATGACTAACTAGCGGCCCGCTCCGGCTTCGCACGGGTATAAAATATATGGATATTATTTCACATATAAACCTTCCTCTTCAATCTATCTATCTATTAAAAAAACCGCATCAAAATCCGTTGCGTAGTTTTAAAAATTTAAGCATACATAGGGATATAGGGACAGAGAAAGCGACTTTGTTTTATACTATGTAGTTATATAAGCTGAGCATCAATGAAAAATGTTGCAAAAACGGGGAAAATAAACGAAGTTGCGCTGGTCACCTAGTGACTTAATATACGAGAAAATAGAACAACTTTCTGCAACTAAATTAATATATGAAGACTCTCAGGATTTAGTTATTATGAATCTAATAATTAAAAGGTCTTGAGGGATGTACATATATTTCAAAAGAAAATAGGAAGAAATAATAGGTACTTGAAGTATTTATTGCACAAATTTGTTTTTTCAATTGAGGTAATAATATCTTGGGACAACTCACACAACGCTATCTGATCCCAAACTAAGCAGAGCTTGTACTATGGCAACCAGACAACTGATAAACATAAAATATTTCTAAATACATACATATTATAGACTAGCTGTCGCGCGCAACTTCGTCTGCGTAAATTTTCCCTGTTTTTGAAACATTTCTCATTGCTGCTCCGCTCCTATTAGTCGTAGCGGAATGTTATATAGCCTATAGCCTTCCTTGATAAATGGGCTATTCAATGAAAAAAGTTTTTTTTTAAATCGGACTAGTAGTTCCTGAGATTATACTAATATTATAAAGCAGAAGAGTTTGCGCTGGACAGATACTATATACTATACTAGCTGTCCCGCGCAACTTCGTATGCGTAAATTTTCCCCGTTTTTGCAACATTTCTCGTCGCTGCTCCGCTTCTATTAGTCGCAGCGCGATGTTATATAGTCTTCCTCGATAAATGGGCTATCCAACAAAAAATATTTTTTCAAATCGGACCAGTAGTTCCTGAGATTAGCGCGTTTAAACAAACAAACAAACTCATCCGCTTTATAATATTAGTATAGATAAATAACACCCAGACACAGAATAAGCCATTGTGCTCATCACACAAAGTTTTATCCTGGGTGGGGATCGAACCCATGACCTCCGGCTTAGCAGTCAGGGTCACTAACCACTAGAACAATAGGCCAGTCATCAAATCAAATGAGAATTCTCTCGTCAAATACTGAGATTCAAAATGTTACAGATGCTAGTCCTATAAAAAGACAAAAATGTTTTATAATAAGTTCTGGTTCTGTACTGTAACAAATTACTTTTCTAAATACTTATCCATTGTTCTAAATGTAAAAGTCTAATTCTAATGTACATTTTGTTACTGGGTTTTTAAGACATCTTTACTTATAAAAAAATAATTTAAATTGCCCTTATTAAGGCTCGTCAGACCTGCGGTTCGGACCGACATTATCAACGTTAACGTTCCGAAGCGTTACCTGGTAGTAACAAGGTTTTCCTTTGACTGATCGTTTACCTAAGTTTAATTGTAAACAATTTTCCGGCTTCTAACCGTATGTAAACAATTTTCGTCGTTTGTTTACTTAGGTTGTTTACATATTACTGCAGGAAGGAAATGTGTGCGCAAACACATTCGAAGCCACTTTGCCCCTGTTTTGTGAATAAATATCACACTAATATTATAAAGGCGAAAGTTTGTGAGTATGTGAGTGTGTATGTTTGTTACTTCTTCACGTCTAAACGGCTGGAGCGATTTTAATAAAATTTGATATGGAGTTAGCTGACACCCAGGATTAACACATAGGCTAATAAACCGCAGGTAATACTGCGGGGCACAGCTAGTTGATCATATATGTACGGTAATTTATTGATTAATGGGTAGAGTAGTAGTTCTATAGTTATTTTATATGTACTTTGTAGGTACTTATATGATTAAAAGATACTTTCAACCGTGGTGGGGTAATAAAATGTACATAATTCTTTTTTATTTTTTTAAGGGTAAGTAGATTCCACGAAACAGGCATCGGCTAATGTGTATTTAATAATAATAATAATAAAAACATCTTGGGACAACTCACACAACGTCATCTGATCCCAAACTAAGCAGTGCTTGTACTATGGCAACCAGACAACTGATAATTATACTTATATATTTCTAAATACATACATATTATAGATAAAATAATAACACCCAGACACTGAAAAAACCATCGTGCTTATCACACAAAGTTTTATCCTGGGTGGGGATCGAACCCACGACCTCTTGCGTAGCAGTCGGATACACTCCCACCGCGCCACAGAGGCAGTCAATGAGTTCTTCTAGTAGATGATAAAAATAAATTTATGGATATGTTAATATAAATCCGTAAAAAAATCTCGAATTTACAGAAAAATGCAGAAATGAGGATTTTCATATTGTCATAGTTAGTTATGGCTTTCGTAATCTAACATACGTAGGAACGAATATACGATTTTATTTAGTCATGCGCTCCTGCGCACTGTGAAGTAATGGTTGTGTGCAGAAGACCGAGGTGGGCGGCCGTGTCGTGGTGGCCGTGTAGCGTTGCAAAAAATGAACAACTCACTCGGCGTAATGCCTCCTTAAACGAGGGGTGTCATAAGCTTTATATGTATCTGTGTGGCATCATATTAGTCCCATCGGGGGGGGGGGGGAAGTCCCTGATTCAGTGGCAACCGCGTAGATGGAGATATGTATGAAGTTAAGCCGTCGGTCTTGCGCGTAATCTCTCTCCGGTCGTTTCGGCTTTTCGTCCCACCAGGCGGAGTCTGAAGGAATAACGAGTGTACTTGCGTCTGCGCATACACTTGTGCACTATAACATCTCAGGCATAGTTAGATGTCTCTCTAATGAGATTCGTCGCCGTAACCAACATGGATTATGAGACTATCTTACTTATCATTATTCAAGCGGCGGTCGCCTAATGTGCACAGCCGGTTCCACGCCCCCCCAGACGGTTGTTTTGTGTACTTATCGAATGTTGTAACCCCTGAACGATTTTTTTTGGGGCTCTCAGCCCCCCGTCATGCCTGCAACTCACACTTACCGATTTAGCCATTTGCCTCTTATGCTCCATCCCCCTTCCAGAGTGAAATCCTGGATTTCAATGTGTGGTTTCAGCGGCAGGGAAATAACCCCCTTTACATTATGCTCTACGAGCTCACTCTTGCAACCCTTTTCAGCAGACAACGTGTAGCTGTCCTAATCTTACTTGTACAAACTGTGTCACTTACCTGGGAGAGCAAATTGACGATCAACTTACTTTTCGTACTCATATCACCGCCCATAATGTTAAAACGCGTAAGTTAATTTAATCTTTGAACAATTTCATCATGTGGCAAATGGTCAAATACTTAAATCGGTAGATTTAGCAGTCTACCAATCAGTTATTGTAGCGGCTATAAGACACCTTTTCACCAAATTTTATCAATATTCATTGAGTAGTCTTTGAGTAAAATACCTGTGACATACGAACGGAAAAAAAAACAGACGGACGTGACGAGACTATAAGGGTTCCATTTTTACCATTTTGGCTACGGAACCCTAAAAAGTATTTGGGAATTGGTTCTTTGACTTAGACTACACACTAGACAACATAACAGGTCACTGGCCTATAAGATTTCATAATAATTTAGACCTAAGACATATTGACAACACTTCACAAGTCAAAGTCCGCTTAATGTTTGACCCTAATTAAGTTTTCTACGTAAATGCGTACTTAAATATTTTTTACTACCAGAACAATAATCAAATGTTGCCAAAACTTCCAAGTGGTCCCAAGCCGATAGTTAAATAAAAAAAACAGTCCCAGTTATAAATAAATTTATGTAAATTGGTCTAACAAGATGGCGGGACTACTGCCACAAAATACCGAGAGTACAGAAGGATAACTTTATAGAATACGCGTTCAAGCGCCCACACGCGTAAACATCGCTTACGGACACGGTATCTCCAAGCACTTAATTATTACAGACTAGCCCCAGATGTTTAACACATTTTAGTTAGCGAATGTTTTGTCTTTGTTTATAATAAAATATGGAAACGTACTCGTACAAGGCAGGTACAACTATTTTCTGTAAATTGTTAAATAAAGACATAATCTGTACTTATACTTAGGTATAATATTATGAATTATAATGAAAATTCTTTATTCACTTAGGAAGAAAATACTATACTTGTGAAAAGTCGATGCTACATTTATATGTAATGCCTGTTCGCAAACAATAGAAAGCCAGAGAAAAGAACAGGCAATTAAAACTCGCGGCCACTCTTTTCAAATTGCCATTGTTTACAATGTTTCTCGGTTTATAAACTGTATATGCAGGTAAGGTGCTGCCACCATTGTATTCTACACTATATTAGAAGAAAAATAAATCAAAAATATTAAAAGAAGAGTACACGAGATTGGATATATCAACCTCAATGGGCACAACATACTAGGAGCCTCCACTTACAATGTAAAAACTATATGTGCTTATATATTGGCTAAATTACTGCTAATTAATGAATAAGTATAAATGTTTTGCAAAAGAAAAAAATAATGGGCGGTTGAACGCTATAATTTCAGAGACTACTGGATCAAATTAAAAAAAAATATTTTAGTGTAGGATAAGGCCATTTATTAAGGAAGGTTATTTAGTTATATAACATCACACTATGTCCAATAGGAGCGGAGCAGCAATGAAAAAGGTGGCTTAAACGAGTAAAATTGACGCAAACGAAGTTGCGTAGGTCAGATAGTCTCTCATATTTTAATTCTTAATACGCACACGTAGCACTAGTTTCTATGCAATTTCGCGTTAAAGTTTCGAATGCAACTTATTTACTTAACTAGTTGGACTGCCTCCACGACGCGGTGGGAGTGTATCCGACTGCTATCCAAGAGGTGGTGAATTCGATCCTCACTCGGAAGAAAACTTTGTGTGATGAGCACGATGGTTTATTCTGTGTCTGGGTGTTATTTATCTATAATATGTATGTATTTAGAAAAATATAAGTATGTTTATTGATATGAGCGATGTCGATGTGTGCGTTGCCCGAGTTTGCGTTGTACCAAGTTTACCTTCTGTTCTTTCTGTGTTTTGTGCTATCATTATGATTCTACCCACGCTGATTTTGTAACTATGTGTTGAATATAATAGAATTCGGTGGATTTTGAAGGCCTAGTTTGTAATCTCGTGGTAATTTGAAGCTTTATTTGACACGTGTAGGAACATTAGAAAGTTTGTAAAACTTTGTAGGTAAGTACTGATTTATTCTAGGATTAGTTCGAGAATTAATTGTTAAGATTATGTTAAATTATTAGGAAACGAAAATATTTAATTATTATTTTTATTGTATTCCTATTAGTACCTATTATAAGTGCAAAAGTATTTAACTCAGTCTGTTTGGCTTGATTCGATGTTTGTCAGCATGGAGAAAGGTTCTGAAGGCTGGGGTTGAATGTGGGCCACTTTTTAATGCAATAATTTAGATTTGGGTAGGCGAAGCCGCAGGCATAAGCACATGTACATAATAAGAGCCTGGACTAACTGACTGATCGATAAGAGCACAGTGAAGATCAACTTAGACAAGGATACACATTCTAGATGCTGACAAAATAGAAGGCGTTATAATGTGAGACATACCGTGATGGTAGGTTTATAACGAAAAGTAAAACAGTATTTTTCTTTAGCCGTCAGTCTTTGATCTCAAACACAATACTTCCTATTTACCTCGCCAATGATCTTTACAATTGAACGTTTGTTCGAAATTACATTTTTTTGTGAAAATTTTTTCTTGTTTGTGTATTTGTGACGTAGGTATTTGAACAAAGGGCTTGAAAAGCCGCAAATTTTCAACAGACATTTTTTTCTATCTTGTTGATATGAAATACAGTTGAAAATTATAGACAACATTCGTTTGTAGGAACGGAGATTTAAATTAGGTGTAGGTGTCGGTGTAGGCGGTTGTGGCGTGAATTCGAAGAGGCGTATGTCAAGTTAGTATTCTTTGCCTGCTCCGATAGAGGCTGATCGATTTTGATTATTTTGTTTCACAATCTTCATAGTTGAATTCATGTTTTATAAGATCAGTACCTAGATAGATACCGATTAAGATAAAGATTTTTATTTTTTTTATTATATACATCTATTTACAATTATAACAAAAAATGTTTATTATAATTTACTAACATATTTATTGCAATGTATTATACCTACATATTATTTCTTTGATTATGGATATACTTTAATGGTTTCGGACGTCACTTGGGGTTCACACTGAAAACCAGCGCTGTGTTGTGGCTCATGCCACAATATGGCATTTAAGCTGAGTGGAAACCTCGTTTGTCGCAGATACGACGTGCAAGCACAAACTCATTTGTAATTTTATTTGTTTCTATGAAGCGTATTGTATCTGTGGCAAATAAACGATTTTTCTTTCTTTCTTTCTTTCTCTTATTACATTAATTGCCGTTCTCACAGTCGTTTAATGCTTACCTAAATCATTCCTTTTTCAAATTTTGTCATATAAAATCTTTATTAATGAATGATTTAAGTTTTAAATGACTCTGAGCGCGGCAGTAAGGCCTCTAACGCAGTTTGACAAGGGCGTTCACGCATCACGATAACTGAAAGTCAGTTTTTTGTTGAAGGTTATGTAGCATACCAACGCTGATATGATTCAACATCTTCTAGTAAATTTCTCAGCTATTTGCATTGTATCTATTCTTCAACTCTAAAAACACAAGGCTGCTTTTGATAAAATTAGGCACTTGCCCTAGGTGTCATATGAACATAACGATCTTTGATTAACAAAAGTCGGCTGTGTACGGGCTTACTAATACCACTAACGGCCGGTCTCAATAATCCATATAGGTATCGATAGATTGGGCTACTAGAAATTTGTATGCGTAAATTTTCTCCGTTTTTGCAACATTTCTCTTTGATGCTTCACTCCTATTAGTCGTATTGTGATGCTATATAGCCTATAGCCTTCCTCGTTAAATGTGCTACCCAACAGAAAAAGATTTTTTTCAATTCGGACCATTAGTTCCTGAGATTACCGCGTTCAAAAAAACAAACAAACAAACAAACTCTTCAGCTTTATAATATTAGTATAGATAAGCTCCATACAAAATATGGCAAAATTATACCTCAAGTAACCAAATCCATTCATAGATAGATTATTGAGACCGGCCGTAATTCAGAAATGATAATAAACAACGTAGAGTACGTAGTGTATGTCACGCCGGCTCCACACGTTGGCCCTAACATAGGTCCCAACGACACTCGTCCAACTTGTGGATCTAGAAGAACGCTCGTCCCAACGTTGGCGCCAATGCTATTTTCTAGATCCACCTGTTGGACGAGTAACGTTAGGACCAATGTTGGGGCCAACATGAGGAGCCGGCGTAACGCAAACTCAACAAATAAAATAGTAACCTTCTTTCTCATTTTTCTCTTTTCAAAATCCGTGTGTATCATTATTAACACTTCGACGGAAGCGCCTATCGCTTCAGGTAATGTTTGAATTTCTCTTTAATACTCTTTTATCAAACGAATATTAAGCTTGGTGCCGCGTCGCAGAATTTTCAACAGCAATCGTATTACATTCGCGATAATAAGAAAAGTAGGGAATAATGCCTCGTTTATTCTATTACAGTAGCTATAAATGACCGCGGTATTGTGTTTGTTCAAAGAGAAATGGTTTTTATTTGAAGAAGTTTATGAAAAAAAGAACTCAGAATAAATATAACGTTACTTTTTTTGGGAAGTTATTACTCTTTATTTCTTTGTGTGGATCTGCCCGCGTGTATAACGGTTTATAATAAACATAATCATACAACTTTAAAAAGTGACTTTCAAGTGTAAATACTCATATGAAAGACCTAATCCGAGAAAATAGGGAAAAATGAGTGTTAATGTTTGCACTAATTTTTGTACAGGCCTTAAATATATAATTAAAAACTTAGCAAGTGAATGTCAGGCCACGCACAATGTAGGGCCCCTCCCCCTCATCTGAATAATGCGGCATTAATAAATGGGTTTTCTGTTGTTTTTGTTTCATCCTTACAACGTTATACCTATTTAATCATAATTTCAATGGAATTTGTACGAAAATTTTGTTACTTCTGAATTGATCAGCTGTTACACGTAAACTTGTAAAGCCTACTAAGCTGTGATAGTTTTCCTTTTCATTTTATATACTACTACCGCGATTTTATTAACATACCCAACATCAACCATTTAGCTGGAAGGGAGGAGGCACACTTGACTCTAACAAACATTTTCACTTTAAAGCTTAATATTTCACAAACGGATTCCTAAATCTAAAAATGGTCTTTACAACCCCGTTTAAAAAACGTTTTTAATTGACCTATCTAATGATACCCCACACGATGGGGTAGGTAACAAAAAATCACATCATCACTTTACAAAAAGGGGACACTTTACATAGAAACCCTCAAAGAAATGGTTATCAAGATTTTATTTTTTCTTTAACTTTGGCAACGTAAGTGATATGTTTAAAATTACAGCCTTCTAGCACTATCAGTCTCTGAGCTAAGCTGCGGACGGACGGACATGGCTAAACTCCCAAGAACGATATGATTTTATTATTTCTTTAACTTTGGCAGCGTAAGTGATATGTTTAAAATTACAGCCTTCTAGCACTAACAGTCTCTGAGCTAAGCTGCGGACGGACGGACATGGCGAAACTCCCAAGAACGATATGATTTTATTTTTTCTTTAACTTTGGCAGCGTAAGTGATATGTTTAAAATTACAGCCTTCTAGCACTAACAGTCTCTGAGCTAAGCTGCGGACGGACGGACATGGCGAAACTCCCAAGAACGATATGATTTTATTTTTTCTTTAACTTTGGCAGCGGTAGTGATATGTTTAAAATTACAGCCTTCTAGCACTAACAGTCTCTGAGCTAAGCCGCGGACGGACGGACATGGCGAAACTCCCAAGAACGATATGATTTTATTTTTTCTTTAACTTTGGCAGCGTAAGTGATATGTTTAAAATTACAGCCTTCTAGCACTAACAGTCTATGAGCTAAGCTGCGGACGGACGGACATGGCGAAACTCCCAAGAACGATATGATTTTATTTTTTCTTTAACTTTGGCAGCGTAAGTGATATGTTTAAAATTACAGCCTTCTAGCACTAACAGTCTCTGAGCTAAGCTGCGGATGGACGGACATGGCGAAACTCCCAAGAACGTTATGACAGAAGTCCTCGTCGATCCTGCTGGTGCGTCGTTTTTTATTTGAGGTAAAAATTGTGAATTCTGTTTTTATGTAAATTTATCCAAAAGACCATCGAATTCTCTACAAAAAAGCTTTTTCTTGAGAGGCACCATTTTCGAGATATCGCCTCATCAATACTAATGTTGTAAAGCTGAAGAGTTTGTTTGTTTGTTTGAACGTGATAATCGCTGAAACTCTAGTAGTTTCAGAGATTATCACGAATTAAAAAAATCTTTTACTAAGATAGCCCATTTATCGAGGAAGGCTTTACGCTATATAACATCACGCTACGACTGGAGCAACACAATACAATAGGAGCGGAGCAGCAATGAAAAATGTTGTAAAAACGAGGGAAATTTACGCAGACAAAGTTGCGCGGGTCAGCTAGTAAATATTTTAAAACAAAGTCTTTCTGAACGGATTTTCATGACGATTTCACTATCATTCAGTTTTTTTCGGTAATGTAGCGATATCTTTAGATTGGTGCTTCGTTAGAAAAAAGTATTAGAACCCTTTTTGTAGAAAATTTAACGATCTATAAACTTTTTCTTTGCATTCACAATAGAAATAACATGCAGAAAAAACTCAAACTTGATCCATATAACGAGGTACTTAGAATAACCTATAAACGATATCGCAACTACTGCAATTGTATAATTAAAAAGCAAAGACGTAAATATGATAGAGACCAATTAAGAGACGCACACAATAATCCTAAAAAAACATGGCAAATCATTAACACCATAACCCAACGGAAGCCTCCGAAATCCAAAAACTCAGATCTCCTAGAAATCTCCTCTACACCACAGCAGTCGGTTGATCAAGTGAATAATTTCTTCTCCAATATAGGTAAAACTCTTGCTGACAAAATCATAACAACTCTCCCTTTAACAAACAATAATAAAAATCTACAACCGAGCAGCCCACCGGTATCATCGCTCGTTCTGCTTGATACAGACCCTAATGAAGTCCATGCCATTCTTATGAACTTAAAAACGGATAGTGCACCGGGCTGGGACAAAATACCCGTTAAATTCTTGAAAGCCGCTCATGAACATGTTGTACCTGTAATAACATATTTAGCGAACTTATGTTTCGATCAGGGGCTTTTTCCTGATGCCTTAAAAATAGCTCTAATTGCTCCAGTTTATAAGAGTGGTGACAAAAGCAATCCATCAAACTTTAGACCAATCTCCGTTCTTCCATCCATCTCAAAAATTCTCGAGAGACTGATAAACTTGCGCTTAATGCAGTACCTCTCTAAATATAATATTCTATCCCCAACTCAGTTTGGTTTTAGACAGGGGATGTCAACGGAGGATGCAGTAATGTCGCTTACTTCTACCATAGTAAATCACGTAGACAAAGGTCACAAATGTCTGGCTGTCTTCCTCGACCTACAAAAGGCCTTCGACACTGTATCCGTTCCCATTCTCTTGCAGAGGCTCGAAGATATAGGAGTAAGAGGGCTTCCTTATAACTTACTAATGTCTTACTTAAGTAACCGCAAACAAATTGTTAGAATCGGTGGGTACAATAGTTCGCAAGAGGCTGTGACTTATGGCGTGGGACAAGGAAGTGTACTCGGTCCAACCTTGTTCCTCATTTATATTAATAATCTCTGTAAAATGAAGATTGCTGGCGGTAGCATCTTCTCATACGCGGATGATACCGCAATAGTCTTTGCTGATAGGACTTGGGCTGACGTAAAAAAGAAAGCTGAAGACGGTCTATTGAAGATCCTAGACTGGTTTAATGTTAACCTCCTTACTTTAAATACGTCTAAATCCAGCTTCATTTGTTTTACGAAATATAACAACACACAACCGTCTCCAATGTTTCAAATTAAAATCCACAACAGTTCTCATCCCCACGATAATGACTGCTTGTGTGTATCAATCAATAGACTACAGCATACAAGATACTTAGGTGTAATTATAGATCAACGGTTGTCCTGGCACACGCATATTGAATTGTCCATGAAAAGAGTTAGAAGAATGATATGGACCTTTAAGACTTTGCGACATTCAGCTTCAAAAAACCTACTGAAACAAGTATACATAAGCCTAACTCAATCGCTACTAACATACTGTCTACCATGTTGGGGCGGCGCTACGAAAACAAAACTTTTGGAGCTAGAACGTGCGCAAAGGTGTTTACTGAAAGTAATGCTTTTTAAACCATATAGGTTCCCTACTGTGACCCTTTACCAATCATCTGAGGTTCTTTCAGTAAGGAAACTTTACATCCTACAAGTAATTTAAAAAAAACATAAAACCATCCTATTTGATCACGCGATTCTAACCCGAAGGAGGAATCACTCCGTTGCAAGAACTAACAAAATTAGATCCTCCTTTGCCAAAAGACAATATGAGGGCCAGTCTACCCACTTATATAATCAAATAAATAAAATTGTTAAGATATACCCTTTAAAATCTTATAACTGTAAAAAAATCGTAACCGAATGGCTTACAACAAAAAACTACGACGAGATAGAATCTTTATTAACGACTTAACACAAAAGTGCTATTTTAACCGTAAACACAGAGTGAGTCTTTATGCTATAACTCGCACTAAATATTTAGTAGTAATATAGAATTGCACATGTTTAAGAATTGCTGATAATAGAAGAGCGGAATCTCCTACTACAAGCAATTTCTTGCTTAAAAGGCGATTTCATATGTAATATAAATAAGTGCAGTGTAATGACAATAAAGACTTTAAAAAAAAAAAAAAAATTACAATAGCTCTTGCAGTTTTGGAGTAATAGTACAAATGTGTATGAATGTTGCGCAAGAGGTCGTGATTTCAATTCCTGTGATACACAATCCAGTTAGGTAAATCTAACTTCGACAAAGAGGTCAATCGATTGATCCATCTCGGTTTGGGCAGGGTTCGGCAAATAACGTAGTGTTTTCTCGTCCCATATCCCTCAGTGTCCAAAGATAAATGTTTTCAATGCGTGTGTATTGCCAGTGATGACATACGATACTGAGACCTGGGGGTTTAGATAAGGTACATTTGTTCCGTGGTGAATTCGATAACACCATACTAATCGTTTGTAAAAAAAATTAAAAATGTCTATGGTCTCCACCATCCATCATCATCATCATCATCAGCATATCGCAGTCCACTGCTGGACATAGGTCTCCACCGCAAATGTCAAATTCTATACTATATTTCTTTTCCATTCACGATACCGCTATTTGAATGTGACTTTGTCTAGACCCCCTGGTCTAGGGACCAGGGGGTCTAGACAAAGTCACATTCGAATTCAATTCATCAAGCGAATTCTGTTAGCTTGATGCAGAAACTCGAAGTCGCTCAACGTGATGTGGATTGAATAGCTCTTTCCACAGCGCGTTGAGCCGGAGTTATTCTGCGCGACAGAATCTGTAATGATATTCGCAGTAGAACTAATTTTACCGACATAGCTCAGAGGATTAGTATCGTTCGCAGAACTGACAATAGATGGATACAGAAGGTTCATGAGTGGCTATTACGAGCTGGAAAATGCAGTACAGGACGCCCCCCCCCCCCCACAAGATCGACTGACGACCTGATTAAGTTAGCAGGGAGCCGTTGGATGCAGACCGTTCAAAATCGGTCTCTATAGGAGTCCTTGAAAGAGGCCTATGTTCAGCTGTGGACGTTTTTAGACTGTTTGCAGCACAAATTGTTGTTCCGGTGTATTTGATGTTTGTTTATTATATGTTAGTAAAGTTCCTTGTACCCTAGTACGGGACGACATAGCCCACCGGATTAGCAAGCTGAAGTGGCAGTTGGCTGGCCATATTAGCCGAAGAACCGGCAACCGTTGGGGTAAACGAGATCTTGATTTACGCAAAACGGCTGGCAGGAGCTGGATGTGAGAAGCCGAAGATAGATCAAAGTGGCGTGCAATTGGAGAGGCCTATGTCCAGCAGTGGACTCCGATAGGCTGATGAGTGCGGGACTTGCTTTTTAGAAAACAAAATCAAACGTGACATTTGCCGTTTGTCATTAATATATTGCAACCGCTATTAATGACGTATAATTGCTAGTAAATAAGCTCAGTTTTTATATACCCTATGTTTTATGTAAATTCAGTAAGATTCAAATCAAATATATATTCAGTGCTGAAAGTTGTTGTAGTTTGGATCCCTTCCTTTTACAACTAAAAGGTTGTAACGGGTGTTACATTAGCTCGGAAAGTCTACCTTGATTTAGTTTTAATTAGTATAGAAGCTTGATCAGTGGTTAAGTAACTTTGTATAAGTTGTATAGAGTAAGATGTCTTGTATAATGTTAATAAACGATATTATTACAAATCTTTGTTTGTTTGAACACGATAATCTAGGGTTAAGTTAGTTATGTTCGTCAAATTACATCTTTTGGGTGCCAAAGTTACCAAATCATAAAAAAATTGTTTATTTTGCAATCATTTTAATATTACACACTCATTTAAACTTTCGTGTTGCATGATTTTAACTATTTATTGTTAAGATTCATCGGCCTTACAGAGTCACCCTGTGACAGTTCGCTTGTGAGCCCGCCCCGTGCAACCTGGTCGAAACGTCAAGCAATTTTAAGGTAAATAATTAATTCCCGTATAATAAATAGTTATATTACACACTCAGTTAATGCATACAAGTAATCATATTATTATATTAGTGAACTGCATTGTTCTTAAAAGAATAAAGATTTTTTAAATTCTATTTATTTTATTGCTAGCAGACCCGCGCAACTTCGTGTGCGTCAATTTTCCCCGTCTTTGTAACATTTTCATTGCTGCTCTGTTCCTATTGATCGTAGCTTGATGTTATATAACCTATAGTTTTCCTCCATAAACGGGCTATCCAGCAGTAACAAAAATTTAAACAAAGATTCGAACCACTAGTTCCTGGGATTATTGCGTTCAAACAAATAAACAAACTCTACAGCTTTATAATATTAGTATAGATTGGCAAAAACAGATAATTTTCACGCATAATTTGACAAACGTTTGCACAAAAACCGTAGTTTGATAAGTGGCATAGCTCAGTTGGCCGTGGCCGGAAATGTCATTGCGCTTACAATTTTACCTAATTTTTTTGCCACACAATAGGCTTGTTTCTTATAAACAAAAAAATCCTAAAGACTAATCAGTAATCAAAAGTAGCATTTAAACTACGAACGATTGATTCCTTATTTAATTTTGTGTTAAATTGCTTTTTTTATCATTAATCGTATCATAAAAAGAAGCGATTTGACTAGACAAAAATAGTGACGTCATAGTCCGGTATTTGCATGAGATCTCCATAAAAAATCTGCGTTATGACATTTCTTAAAAAGGTGTTGTTTTGACTAGTTGGAAACTAGCTCATTATGGAAAAACAGGTAAGTCGTAACTTAGAAACATTCCACTTACGAGTAAATAAAAAATATACCTGTTCGTGGCTTACCAATCCAGTAGACAGCTTCTAAACATGACCGTACAGGTCCCAGAGGTGTAGTATTTTTGTTTGTATATTTGGTGAAGTACAATTACATACTTCCTGTTTTCGCTCAACACCGACACGCCGACCAATTTAAAATTTTGTATTGGTCCCTCGAGACTTGAGTGTTGAGTGCGTTGGAGGGCTCAGCCCATTTGTTTTACAAATATCCTGGTTTGTACGCTATGGATATTTATAGGGCTCCTTTGACACGCTTAAATCGTCTTAGCAGCTTATCACAGAAGTCAATTCCCCACTTCCTAAGCGTACCTACCGTTTGTGCATCTTGGTTTCTAAAAAGATTTTCTTTCCTTTCACCCTGTCATTGGACTTTCAGCTTAGCTATCCTAATATTATAAAGCTGAAGAGTTTGTTTGTTTGTTTGAACGCGGTAATCTCAGGAACTAATGATCCGAATTGAAAGATTCTTTCACTGTTGGATAGCCCATTTATCGAGGAAGGCTTAAGGATATATAACATCACGCTACGACTAATAGGAATGAAGCAGCCATTGCTGCTTCTCATTAGAAATGTTACGAAAACGGGGAAAATTTACCCAGACAAAGTTGCACGGGACAGCTAGCTGTTGTTTAAGCCATAATGTGGTCTTCTTCGAAGTCGTCCACAACAACAATTATTTATATGTCTTAGCCTCTTAAAATTAATCTACAACAATTTGATGTTATATGTTGTACCTATGGGAAACAAAAAATGCTGCTGGCGAACAGTTTTTAGGGTTCCGTAGCTAAAATGGCAAAAACGGAACCCTTATAGTTTCAGTATGTCCCAGGCATTTTACTCAAAGACTAATCAATAAATATTATTGAAATTTAGTGAAAAGGTGTCTTGTAGTAGCCACTACTTAGTTTGACAGCTAAATATATTTAGGGGCGGCACTCCATACATGTAACAGAAGCTGAATTTTTTTTTACGCAAACATCGACAGTTCTTTAAAAAAACGTCATAATGTGTCTAATAAACTTTTTTGATTGAGTGAACATTTTTGGAAAAAAAAAATGTTGAAGTTAAATAAATTGTGCCACTTAACTTTTTAACCGTGTGACCAAAAAATATGAAAAAACGGCAAGGGAAGCGCTTAATAAATACTTTAAACTAAAATTATTTCGGACATGATCGGATATACCGTCATTGAGTTATTGGCAAAAAACTGCGTTTCTTAACAAAAGGGCGTAAGTGGCACATACGCTCCTCTGCTGATGCAATTATTCCATGCTACCCGAAATGTTCTTGCCTGGTTTTTTGTTGGCTTACTGAGTTGACACGATCTAAAGCAGCACACTATTACAGTGTAAAGAAGAGAAGATAATGAGGTTTATGGAATGCGATAACTAATAATACTTCTTGGATTCGTACAATTCCTCTGACCTTTGAGCTTTGACAGAATGCCCTACGAGTCCATGAACATAAAACAACTCAATATCACATTTATTACAACGCCAAAAATACATCCAACTTTATCAACAAAAAGCTTATTAACGTATCCACCAAAACATCAGTACACTTGTCAATAATGGTGTCTGGATCATCAGACATCGGTTGTCCGAGTGTCCGACTCGACCCTCGTCGGCCATGACAGGCCGCGATTGAACCCGACGAGATCTGTCAGAGTTGTTCGTGTCTGAAAGTAATCATGTGCCTGTACTGTTGTTTTTGCGGGCTATTTATTTTAGGAAAATTGTTTCTTTTGTTCTTGTGATGAGAGTATGAGACCGTGACGCTGTAACGAGAAGAAGAATCAATTTATCATGGAAATTAAGTGGCTTCATTATAATAAACTAGCTGTCCCGCGCAACTTCGTCAAATTTTTCCTTTTTGCAACATTTCTCATTGCTGCTCCGCTCCTATTGGTTGTAGCGTGACGTTATATAGCCTACAGCCTTCCTCGATAAATGGGCTATCCAACAGTGAAAGAGTTTTTCAATTCGGACCAGTATTTCCTGAAATTACCGCGTTCAAACAAACAAACTCTTCAGCTTTATAATATTAATATAGATTTACTTATAGTACTAGCTTTAGTTATTGATCTTTCGTCTAAGGTAGCTATACAAATGAGTTGTTTTCATCTGAGATGACATCAGTTTGTAGTTATGAATACGTGTATATTATCCAATATCAAAGAGTAATACTAGACGGGCGGAAATGAGCGCGAAAGATTAATTTTCACATTTCCCCTCAATTTAGTAAGCTTCGGTTTCACGTATTTTAGTTCTGAATCGGAAGGCTACTTATTTTCATAGTATTATTTTTTCGTAGAGGCCAGTTTAGTGGTACCAACCATTTTTGTAAAAGTAATTTTTCGTATTACGTAGTTTGTTTTCGTCATAGTTATTTTTAGTGATATCATAATTTTTCTTAGACTAGGTTTGAATGGTACAAAAATAAAAATACTTTATTTTGTCTAAAACCTGACGGTTCTAATGATTGATGACATAAATACTTTCATATTGTTAAGGTTGTTCAAACTGTACCTACATATAAACAGTATGTTGTTATACAAATATCTGTTAACCATCAACACGGCAGTTATAATCTCAGTGGGCTATGAATATCGTTCACACCACCATTGTATAGATTTTAAAACAGTAGGTGAACTCTTTGTGTACAGACAATAGATGCAGTTAGCTATTGTATCCTGTTATGTCGGCCAGACAATAATACTATAAAATAAAATAATAATCATTTCTAAAGTATTTAAAAGCTAGTCTATTGTTCTATAACTATACTAATATTATAAAGCTGAAGAGTTTCTCTGTTTGTTTGAACGCGGTAATCTCAGGAACAACTGGTCCGAATTGAAAAATTATTTAACTGTTGGATAGCCCTGACTCTTCAACTTTATAATAATAAGTATAGATTTAAATACTCGTATTTGAAAGAAAAAAATAAACTTCACAGCGAGAATCGAACCAACTATACATCTTTATGAGTTAAAATATGTATTTTATGTTGAATATTTTCTGCTCATGTCACCAATGTTAAGAACACTATCAATTTTACGACACAGGTCTTAATCCGTTTTATGCCTTAGCGTGACTAAATAACAAACAGTAACTTATTTTTTTTTAAATATACTGAAGTCAAACACACAGTAACAGTCATGAGAAGCGTCACCATAGCCCACAATTATCAATGAAATAAATATACTTACTGCTTAATGCCTGTACTGTGACAACCCATGAATGTGATTCAGCAGATTGGAATAGTTGGGAGATCGCTCCAACAATGTGTAATTTGCTGATATTGCTCCGTGGCTACAAATGAACGAGGCATTTAATATAAGTGACAGGTAATTGTGTAATTTGATGCATTAAATATCTACCTAGTAATAAAGGTGATTTGATATTATTATATTTGGGGAATTATTTATGTACCTAACTGTTGCCTCTTGTCTTACAGCACGATTCATTTCGTCCGAACGAACATTACACATTGAAGAAACTGACTAAAATGCATTCTTAAAAACCATATTAATTCCACACCTTTGTTTACAATAATTCTAAATTATTAAACTCAACTAATTTATTATTAATCTCCGTTTACGGAGAATATCTGTCCCGCGCAACTTCGTTTGCGTAAATTTTCCCCGTTTTTGCAATATTTATCTTTACTGCTCCGCTCCTATTGGTCGTAGCGTGATATTAAATGGGCTACCTAACAGTAAAATAATTTTTCAATTCACTCCACATCAATGCTGTCCTGGGTACCTGGTGTTTGGGGACCATCTGTGTTCTTTGAGTTTATGTTTCTGTTATCTGATATTGTGAGCTAAATAAATCCTCCTAGAAGAACTTGTCTCAATTATATTAAAAACAGTATATCGGTTGCCTAACCTATGTGCAAAAAAGTTGCTAACAGATGGCACTACGTATAACAGCTCCTTCATCCCAGGCTAAAAGCCAAACTTGTTTGTTTACTACAAACAAAACAAACTATATAACATGTATAAACATGACAAATTACTGTTGCAAACACAAATTAGCCAGCCTCGCGTCAACGTTACAAGTCGCGTTAATGATATAGCTCGCTTTACAGTAACTTGCTTTGTAGGAACTTATAGAGGGCGCTAATGGCGCAATGTGTGTCTCGGTTGTTTATTACTTAGTTGCTGTAAGTTACGGTTCAATAGAATAGTTGGTAAACATTGTATTTGTGTATCTATATATCTCCCTTTGAGACAGAGATAGAGAGTCCAAAAAACAATCAAACGAATTCGCTCTTGTGATTGTATAGGTATACTTGGAAGAGAATATATATATTGATGGAGTCCACACTACTATACTTGATGTCAAAATACATAATAATAATATCTTGGGACAACTCACACAACGCTATCCGATCCCAAACTAAGCAGAGATTGTACTATGGAAACCAGACAACCGATAAACATGCTATGTATTTCTAAATACATACATATTATAGATAAATAACACCCAGACACAGAATAAACCATCGTGTTCATCACACGAAGTTGTATCCTGGCTGGGGATCGAACCCACGACCTCTTGCGCTTATCAGTCGGATACACACCCACCGCGCCACAGAGGCTTACATAGACATTCAAAGATTGATAGATCGCTAATCCTAACTACTATTACAAATGCGAAAGTGAGTTTGTTTGTTATGCTTTGACGCCTAAACCGCTAAACTGATTTTAAAAATTCTTTCATCAATAGAAAGCTACATTTTCAGCGAGGAACATAGGCTGTATTTTTTAACCGACATGAACAATAAGCGGACTTTTTAAATTTTTCTTTTGTTGAAAGAAGTTTCGATGTGCGCTGCCATTTTGTTATTTGTTAGGAAATTAAGGTTATTATGATATGGAGATCCCTTTGTTGCGGACACACTTTGGGGAAGTGTGAGCAGAACATATAAATGTTTTTTTAATCTTAGATTTTCTTTGTGTTTATCAAATGTATAGTGCTTAGGTACGCAATATTTATGACCACACTACTAGACGTCAGTGTCTGCAGGCTGAATGTACAATCTAGGTCAATAATCAGGTGATCTTAAACGGATTTGCAAACGTTTATGAAAACACTAAGGTGTGACGGAAATCGCTTCTTAATTTACCATCTAAAAGCAAAAATCATGGCGGTAAGCGCTAAGATAAGCGAAAAGCGTACTTAAAGCTCACTTAAATCGCGATTAACAATTTAGGCGAGAGTTATCTTGTTACCCGGTAGAAGATTAGCAAGATTTAGACCGGCCATCTTGAATTACTTATTGTAATGATCGGGTGTAATACTGTTGGGAATATATCTGTATAATATATCTCTCGCAACTAAGTTATCTATATATATAAAAATAAATCTCTAAATATGTTGCTAAGCGCAAAATGGATAAGTTTTGCTATTTTTTTTTTAAATGTTCCTTTAAGTCCGAGGAAGGTTCTTCTGAAGAGGAAAATTAGAAAAACTGATAGAAGAAATTCGAAAAAAATATTTTCTATTCCTATCCGTGTAATAAGTGTTCCGAATTGAAATAATAAATCAAAATCATTCTTAATGTGAGCAATGCCGCGGGGTAAAGCTAAATGAATGACGGCCTATTGGTCTAGTGGTTAGTAAACCTGACTGCTGCCAGAGGTTGTGAGTTCGATCCCCACCGAAGATACAACTTAGTGTGATGAGCACAATGGTTTATTCTGTGTCTGGGTGTAATTTATCTAAGATATACACTGACGGACTTATAAACTGCATCAAAGTAATAGACGACTTTGAAATAAATATTTTAACCAAGTATGCAAACTTTCTATACAGATTTAAATTGAAACCTCTAGATTGGTTCGTGAACTTTAAAACAGCGTAGGATCATATCTTTAAGTTTAAGTTTATGTACTGGAAAGGACCTTAAGACCTTTTTTGAAGAAAAAACAGAAGTTTAAGGAAAAATTGTTTAATTAAAAAATTGGTTTTAACAATAGACACAAACTTTATGCAAGGGTTTATTTGTGTTTTAATAAGGTGTATTACCCCCACGTGCCCTTATTACGGATTCTAATCGGTTCCGCATAGATTTTATAAGGGTTTTTAAAAGATCTTGCGGAATATTGTCCCATTCTTCTGAAAGTGCTGTTCTTAGTGCTGCCACTGTCGTAGGCGAAGGGTTTCTCGCATATACAGCTCTTTTTAAATTGTCCCAAACATGCTCGATGGGATTAAGATCCGGGCTGCGTGCTGGCCAATTCATTGTACGTATCCCAACCTCTTCGCAATAATGTTGAACTTGTGCAGCTGCATGCGGCCGGGCATTATCCTGCATTAAAGTAAAATTTTCGCCTATGAATCCCATGTAAGGCACCACGTGATCTTCTAATATCTCTGTTATAGCGATGTGCTGTCAAACCCCCTCTATTACCGTTTTGACGGACCATGTCTATGAACACAAGTTCTGTTCGCCCGTTCATCGATATGCCACCCCAGACCATACATGAACCGCCTCCAAAAGGAACACGCTCCTCAATGCAACTTTGAGCATATCGCTCCCCACGTCGACGATAGACTCTTCTGCGACCATCTGCACCATATAAACATGTCCTACACTCGTCCGTGAACAATACAGAGGCCCACTGCTCTTCTGTCCAATTCAGGTGATGACGCGCAAATCTTAAGCGAGCTTGTCTGTGAGCTGCAGACAACTTTGGACCATTTGCTGGTCTAAAAGGGGTGATAGCCGCTTCCTTTAACCTTCTTCTTATTGTTCGTGCACACACGTTTTTTCCACGCACTTCATTAAGCTCGGTTTTGATGTTAACTGACGTGAGGAAACGATTTCGCAGGGAAGTTGTAACAATAAATCGGTCATCACGACCTGTGGTTGCTCGAGTTCTGCCTGTACCACGTCTCCTCCTGTAAGAACCTGTCTCTACAAACCTTCTGTATATTCTACAAACCGTAGACTGGTTTAAATTTAAATTTCTACCAATCGTTCGTTGATCCAAGCCCTCCCGCACCAATGCTACAATTTGTGCCGCTTGTTCGGACGAAGTATCCATATTATGGTTCAAAAACTCTCGATGTGTTAAAAAACTAACCCAACAATTATGCTGGTAACAATAATTCAATTGACCAAACAAAAAAAATCAATGAGAATTAATTTAAAACTTTGCTATAAATAACACGCAAATCTGATACTACGAGTAAATTTTCTTTTCCCGGCTATATTCATTTGTTTTACCGCAGTTCTATTTTTAAATTTAATTTTTTTTTAAGATTAAGAGCCAGTCTTTCCATATTTATATAATTTAATCTAAAAAGTTTGCATACTTATTATAAAAAAATCCTTTTAGAGTAAACCTGAACTTTGATGCAGTTTATGAGTCCGTCAGTGTATAATAATAATAATAATAATAATAATAATAATAATAATAATAATAATATATACTTTATTGTACACCAATATAAAAACAAAGAATACATTGTATAACATAAATGTACAATGGGCGGCCTTATCGCTAAGAGCGATCTCTTCCAGGCAACCTTTGGATGGACAGAGACATAAATACACGAATTAGGTAGGGGTAGTGTACAGCGTGATATTAATTTATGGTTAATAAGAACAAGAAGAGGAAAGATAGGTAATTAAAAAAGTTTACTTAGAGAGATAGTAGTCCTTCAACATTTTTTTAAATGATGCCAATGATTGGGCTCGTCTTATAGCAAGAGGCGGTGCATTCCATAGTCTTGCTGCCTCGACAGTAAACGACCTATCATAGAACTTTGTGGAATGCGCTGGAATTTCTAACCTCAAATCCTCCGATGACCTTAGGAATCTGGAATGTGTGTCATGAAGGAACTTGAAACGTTCTTTAAGATACAAGGGAGTAAAAGGATTAAAGAGTATACTATACAGTAATGAGAGAATGTGAGTATTCCGACGAAGACGTATTGGGAGCCACTTGAGTACTTTGCGGAATTCGGAAACATGATCATATTTACGCAAACCAAATATAAATCTAATACAGAAATTTTGAAGGCGCTCAAGCTTAGTAAGTTGCTCCTCGGTGAGGTCGAGATAGCTGGCGTCAGCATAGTCAAGTACAGGTAGAAGAAGAGACTGCGCCAGCGCAATTTTAGTGGTTATCGGCAAAAAGTTTCGTAGTCTACGTAAGGACCCTGCAGATGCAAATAATTTGCGGCTAACTTCCTGCAGCTGGGGACCCCAAGATAACGTTCGATCAATATAAATACCCAGATTTTTTACACTGTTACTTAACGTTATATGTGTACCATTAAAGATAATTTGAGGCAATTGGTTCCAATCTATACGTGAAATCATTCTTGGGCTTCCAACAACAATTGCCTGGGTCTTAGATGGATTAACCTTTAGACCGTGGTTGTGACTCCATTGACATATTCGATCTAAATCCAAGTTAATAATCGAAAGCGCTAGTGGCAGCTGTTCCAGTGGAGCTTGTGTGTAAATTTGAAGATCATCTGCATAAAGGTGGTAGGATGAAACTAGTTGGTTAGATATAGAGTTTATAAAAATTGCGAAGAGTAGTGGAGATAGAACTCCACCCTGCGGTACACCAACCGTAATATCACACCAGGAAGAAAAGGATTCTTCAATGCGTACACGTTGTCGGCGACCAGACAGGTAACTATGAAACCAATCAATCACCGTTGGAGATATGTTGATAGAGCGTAGTATGCCAAGAAGAATATGAAAATCTACAGTGTTAAATGCATTACTGAAGTCAAGTAAGGTAAGTACGGTCAGATTTCCTTCTTCCATGCCTAGTCTAATGTCATCTGTAACATTGACGAGAGCAGTAACAGTACTGTGGGCAGGACGAAATCCAGACTGGAAGGGGTTTAAAAGACAGTTTTGTGACAGAAAAACACTGAGTTGAGAGTGGACAAGTCATTCAAATACTTTAGAAAGGAAAGGTAGAATAGATATAGGCCGATAGTCGGAAAAGGAGTCAAGATATATATGTTTTCAGAAATATTATAAGTTTGTTTATCAGTTGTCTGGTTGCCATACATACAGGTTCTGCCTAGTTTGGGTCTCACACAATGTCACATGACATTGTGTGAGTTATCCTAAGATATTATAATTATTATATAAATTTCACATAATAAACCGTATTTTTTACCTGGTTGCAAGAAAGGGTTATGTTTTTCGCGCGTACCTATCTTGTAATACATACAAGATACGCGCGAAAAACATAACCCTTTCTTGCAATCTATATGTTGTACTTAGTATGTATGTTGCTTTATTACCTCATATCTTTCAAACCATTGGATATTTGTTCAAGTCCCTTCGATGTCATTTATTTTTTATAATGACATCGAAGGGACTTGACAAGCACGTCATATTAAGCAGACGTCATACAGAGCATTTTTGTAAAAAAAACACCCTTCTTATTTTAGGTAAATACTTATTTTAAAAGACAAACATAGCAAATTAAATAAAAATAAAAATTGCACGTTATACATATATTGATATACGTCAATTATTCACTGAGATTCACAACAAAAACAAGCTAGGTACGTGCCAAACGGCCGTCGTCGTCGGGAGTCAACGAACATTCCCGAAGGTGTAAAGAATCATGACGGTCACTATAAACGGACAAAATTTATTAAAAATGGGTCATAATAAGCGATATGTCACTGTAAGCGAAGTCATTATATACGACTTTGTTACAAAGAATTTTATATGAAAACCAAACTTCGTTGTGTAATACGTCATTATAAGCGGTTGGTCAATATAGGCGGAGTCATAATAAACCGATTCTACTGTATTTACTTTTTAATTGAAAGGGATGGTACTGTCCAAGTTTATACGTCAGGGGTATTAACCGCCCAAGTGTTCTCAGAGAAGTGACGTTAGAAAAAATAATCATGGCGGCAGTGAGATGACAAAATAAAGAGGTGTGAAAAAAAAAGTTCTTTGAAATACTGGGTGTCAAATTCAAGGGCTCGTCATAAGCATTTCAAAAACCGGGCAAGAGCATGTCGGAAAATATCGTAGGCTCATGGCACACGCCGTTTTGTTGCAATAACTCAATGAAATAATTATAGTTAAAAGTATTTATTAAACGCTATTGTATTGTAACATGGCTACGACTTTAATACTAAAAAAGTCAGTTGGCATCCATTCATTTTTCAATTTTCAATACTTGGCAATCTGTGATATAAGTTAGTTGTTACATCCTACAACAGCTAAAAAGTATTAATCAACAAAAAAAAAATAGCCGCCTGCGCAAAAAAGATGGAAATAAGATCCTCTACAATTATAATATCATGCAGTCGAAAGCATTAATGAATTTTCAAACAAACCGTACCTTCTACCAAAAAGACCTGGTCAATTCACGCATTTAAAGCATTACAGTTGCAGTGCAGTGCAATGTCGTTATTGCGCTCTCGAGACGCATACTTGACGCAAGCGTATTTGAGATCGATCCCAAAGTTACAAGAATACATAAATGGCCATTTTAATCGAAACTTAAGTGCAACGGCTCTGCTTTAAATAGGTGAATTGGCCCGCAGTAATCCAAAAGTGAAAAAGTTGTGAGGTTGAAGGCTATAGCTGAAATGGAATTGCTAAGGTGGCAGTGAATGTATAGCGTTGTACAATTGTATGAATATATTATATGATTCAATCGTCAAGCCATCCAGCCAGCCTTAAACCCTAGAACCATTATGAAATTCACAAGAATTTCGCCGCCGTAGATAAGTACATAAAACGATATAAATGACAATAGTTTCTGTCATACACAGATAGGGTTTAGAGATATTCAGACAAGAGGAAACGATTATCTTTTCTTTTCTTTTCTTTTTTTAAAAAGACAACTCCCGCATTAGGGTACAAGCCCTGTGTCGCGGGGGACTTTACAAACATACAAATCACGGACACAAAGTACACCCAGACTCGGAACAACAATTTGTGGATCACACAAAGTGGTGTCTCGTGTGGGAATCGAACCCACGACCTCTTGCGTAGCAGTCGGACACACTCCCACTGCGCCACAGAGGCAGTCAATCACTATAAAGGACAAGTTATATTCTATTACGGTCGATCTTCAGACATAATGTTTCATACTTGTCTAAATTTATAATACATTCGAGAAAATACATTTTAGATAAAGGCACACAACTTCTTTAAGTTTATTTTTTTGACGTGATAACGTCTTGTAAATCGATGACCGGGTGCACACAAGAAAAAGTGTCACAGTCCGTTACGTTCCGGCTGCTGATAGGCTCGCATGCGCCCATTATTAAAATGATATTATGAAACAAAAACAACAGAAAACCCACTTCTGAAGCCACATTATTCGGATGGAGGGGGGGGGGGGGGGACTACGGAACCCTACATTGTGCTTGGCCCGACATGCACTTGCCCGGTTTTTAGTTTTGCTAGTTTAACTTAGTTTGAAGAACTTAATATTATTTATTCGAATCCTACCCATTATACTACTGACGTGAATCCTCTCCTAACACAAGCCATTGAGCTAGCTCGGGGGATTAACAGGATTGCTAGTAATGCGGGACCTCAATTCCGCATTGCTAGTTATCATATCAATAAAAAAAAGTTTTAAATATGACCAACTTTTTGTCTCAAGTGTTTTTTAATTATAAGTAAGTAACACTATCTTGTACAAAAATAAGCAAATAGAAATCAAAACTTGTGCTGCAATTTTATTAAAAACTAAAGTAAAAATACAATCCATGCAAGCGAAGCCTCCATTTTAACTTCCACTTCATTTTTGTTGCGGAAACTTTAAATAAATTCCAGAAAACTTGCTTGCATTAAAAGTAGATGCAAAAAACGTTAGGCAAGTCATGTACGGGTAGTTGTTCGTAAAAGGATCACAAGTTCCTAGCACCTCGGAGGTAAGCCCTGAACTCAATGTTGGCACGCCAACTTTGCACACCACAATTAACTGGCAAGTATTCGTGATCACTTCTGTTTTACTAAGGATGCGATAGTAATGTTGCCAGAATTATTTGGTGAGAAATTTTTGCGCCATCTTTGTATGTTTTTTATGTTTGTTAATGATTTAGTGTCATTGATTGCGTCGTGTGTTAATTCAAGATAAAACAGCATAGAGAAAGATTTTAAATATATATGTTTGTGCAATTTTGAGGTATTTGGGGAGGCTTTTAGTGAAATTCGATGGCAAGGCTTTAAAATACAGGATATTTATCATCAGTTCAATTTAATATCAAGAATATGTGTATGAAAGGAAAAAAAAGAGTCGGGCAAGAGCATGTCGGACCATGGGGAGTATAGAGTTCCGCAGCTGTAAATAAAATACGATTTAAAGAGAGAGACCAAAAGAGCGTGTTTAAGATACTTTTATTAAGAAATGCAGTTTTTCTACAATAATTCAAAGACGGTATATTCGATCATATTTTAGTTAAAAGTATTTATTAAGCGTCACCTTTACATTTTTTCATTTATTTTTGGCCTTATGATTTAAAAGTTAAAGGGACACAGTTTTTGCAACTTTCGGGGCGATTACTTCCAAAAAGATATTCATTTAATCAAAAAAGTTTCTTAGAAACTTTAAATCTTTTTATTTTTATGTAAATAATCCAAATTGTTATTTATAATTTAACTTTTTTTATTTTATATCATTTTAATTTATAATCAATATTATCGTAAAAAAATAATGAATAATTGTAACATGGGTTTTCACCTGAAATAAATGAATATTAATATTATTATTGAAATGTTTTCGAACGACCTGACGAATTAGGTGCTACACGTAGATATACATATGTTTAATGAAAAAAACATTTAGCTTCTGTTACATGTCACACTGTACAATCGAACTTAACAGCGGCTTATACAAAGACATCTAAACTCCAATTTTCATCCATGTACAGTGTAGTTTTTGAGTAAGTATAGCCTATGACATACGGACGGATAGATAGACAAACAGACAAACAGACGGACGGACATCACAGTACTTTAAGAGTTCCGTTTTTGCCATTTTGTCTACGGAACCCTGTAGATATTGAAGTAAGTAGCAAAAGTTCTTTTAAAAAAAATGGACACATAATGGCGATGGCACAAAATCACCAATCCCGCGAACCAATATACAGAGCCACATCGATTTCGCGATTGCGGTCATTATGAATTAGCTTTCGCTAAAACCATTCACGTTAAAGTGATTCCCTGATTCCCAATCGAGTTGCAATAGTATGCGCTAATAGTAGTAGTTTGGCGTCCAGCCAAAGTAAGTTCTCTGTGGTCGAGAGGTGAATTCCAACCTTTGGGTTCACTAATGATACCAAGTTCGGGACCCTGTGCGCTGGTAAACTGGCTATTTTATGATGTGCTACTTGCATACGTGAACCGTTAAGTGTCATGGTTATCTATTCATGTAGCTAGTTAGTTTCTTAATAAAAAGCTTGTTTTGAACTAACCAAGTTTGTTTGATAAACATCTGCTTAGTTGTTTTGAATATAATAGTTTCTTATCTCATGTCTCGGAGGGTGTTTTACTCTATGAAACGTCCAAGCAAATTTAAATTGTGACGCAATAAATGACATATAATAGTTATAACGATTGATCTGATTTCCCATTCATACACATAATTAATCACAATGACTGTTATAACTCTTTTTAAATCTATAATTTTTGGTTACCAAACTACATTTTTGTATTATTTCGGGATTGAACTTCGCCCCCCTCAGTTCAAAAGGTAAGAGTCGCTTCCATTCAAATTATAAACACTAACCCCTTAATTCATAACAAACAATTAGCCGACGTTATAAAAGCATTTTTAGGGTTCAGTAGCCAAAATGGCAAAAACGGAACCCTTATAGTTTCGTTATGTCCGTCTGTATGTCTGTCTGTCCGTCCATATGTCACAGGCATTTTACTCAAAGACCACTCAATGAATATTGATGAAATTTGGTGAAAATGTGTCTTGTAGTAGCTGCTGCTTAGTTTAATAGCTAAATAATAAAAATAAATATTTTTAATGGGGGCACTACATACATGTAACCGAAACTGTTTTTTTTTTTCCAGAAAATATCTACGTGTGGCAACTACATCATTCGACAGGTCTTTTTAAAAAAAAATTAAGGTTTCTAATAAACTGTTTTGATTTAGTGAATATTTTTGGAAATAATTGCTCCAAAAAGTGCAAAAATTGTGCTCCCCCCCCCATTAATTTTTTAACCGTGTGGCCAAAATATATGAAACAAATCTCAAAGGTTGCTTAATAAGTACTTAAACTAAAATTATTTCGGACATGATCGGATATACCGTCGTTGAGTTATTGCCGAAAAACTGCGTTTCTTAACAAAAGTTCGTAAGTGCCATGAACGCTCTTCTGCTGATACAATTATTCAAGGCTGCGGCACTCTTGCCTGGATTTTTTTCATTCCATTTTTTTAAAATTTAAATTAAAACTCGTTAGATTGAACGCTCTTAAAACGTCTGGTAATTTATTTGGTTATTATGAACAAGGGGGTTAGTCTAAGAGCGAATTGCACCGCTATCCCCCTCCTCGTCGTGTGAGCGATTTGTCTATCCCATGTCGAAATAAAACAACCCCCCCCCCCTAGAAAATAATCCTTAATACGCCAACGTTAACTGTTACAAATGATAATCACATCACGTACGTTGTCGATAATGTGATCACCATAGTTCCGCGGAGCTAAATGACTTCCGAAAGTTTTGCGGTAACGGGTTGAGAGGCTGTTACATTCAACTTAATAAAATGATCGTAAGTAGGGCGTGTCTACTCATTTCTCGCCCCATTACGTATGCTATGAAAACTTTCTGCGAAGGCTGCTTGAATATTTAAATAGGGTAGTTTTGTAAGCGGATCGGTTTGATAGTTTTACAGACTAAAATGCCTCCGCTGTAAGTAAATCTTATGTATTTACAAAACGATTGAAGATAACGAGTCACAAACAAAAAAAGTTGGCGTAATATATTGACCTAGTGGTTATAGTCCTGTTTCCACTTCTTATGTCGCACTTGTCCATAGTGATTATTTAGAAAATTACTACTAATAGTACATAATTACCTCGATAGTGGTGCTGCGACAATAATTGTCCACTTGCCACCTATTCAAAATCCAAGCACTGCAGGTTAAATACCATCGATTAATAAAATGCATTTTTATTCTAAAGGCTCAGTTAAACGACGCGAAAAAATCTTGCGGCCGCCGTTCAGTGACCGCGTGCTGGCTGCTGACTTTTTTTGTGAATGAACGCAAGTGCGTTCATTCACAAAAAAAGTTTTATTGACCAGGCCATAAGATTTAAATTCAATTACCTGAGAGAGCAGTAGTAGCCAGCGACTAAGTGACGACGTGCGTTCACCATGCTGTCGCGATATCAGGTAATTCAACCATATGGGCTGATCAACAGAAGTAAAAATACGCGTCAAACACGCGGCCAGCATGCGGACACGCGTTCATCGCGCGGCGGCTGCAAGAGGTTTTTCACTTCATCTAAATGCAGCCTATACCATTTATCTATATTATCATCTTCCTGCCCTTTGTGCCATTGTTTAAAGTCAGCGTAATATGTGCTTTGCCTCCTAATAATTCCTAAAAACTATTTACCTAAACACTCAAAATAAACCATATATTAACGTTACCCGCGGATTAAAGTAAGTCAGGGATCGGTTGGGATACTCCCGTTTATTTATAAAGACCACGACAGGTTGCCCTCCCATTAAATATCTATTAGTGAAGGGTCTGACATGACCCACGGTCAAGCTACACGACCCGAGCTGAATTCTAAGCGATAGTTCCGCTATTTATATTTATATGTGTTTAGGATCGGATGGATGGATATTGCAAGCTTATATTTAACTAGTTGTCCCGCGCTGCTTCGTATGCGTAAATTTCCCCCGTTTTTGAAACATTTTTCATTGCTGCTCCGCTTCTTTTGGTCGTAGCGTGATGTTATATAGCCTCTAGCCTTCTTCGATAAATGGGCTATCTAAGAGTGAAATATTTTTTCAATTCGGATCAGTAGTTCCTGAGATTACCTCGTCCAAACAAACAAACCAATAAACTCTTCAGCTTTATAATAATATTATAGATATCATTCGTTGCCCTGGAACTATGAAATTTCGCAAGTACTTAATACCGTTATATACTACAGGAAAAGTCTAAAAACTATACATTTGTAATTAAATCATAAAAATATAATCCTTAAAACACGGCGAGAAGCGATTCTTTAACATATTTATAATATGTAGGTATACCTACAAATTTGTACGGAACCCACGGTGGTCGACTCCGACTCGTATATCTGATTCTAACAAAAATTAGAACTTAGTTTAAAGCTTAATCTAATATATAAAATTCTCGTGTCACAGTTTTCGTTGCCATACTCCTCCGAAACGGCTTGACCGATTTTGATGAAATTTTGTGTGCATATTGGGTAGGTCTGAGAATCGGACAACATCTATTTTTCATCCCCCTAAGAGTTTGTTTGTTTGTTTGAACGCGATAATCTCAGGAACTACTGGGCCGCATTGAAAAAATATTTTATTGTTGGATAGCCCATTTATCGAGGAAGGCTATAGGTTATAACATCACGCTACGACCAATAGGAGCAGAGCAGCAATGAAAAATGTTGAAAAAACGGGCAAAATTTACGCAGACGAAGTTGCGCGGGTCAGCTAGTATTTCATAAACGAATCCTTAAATCGAACAATGTTCATTGCAACCCCTGAAAATTTTTAAAAGACCTATCCAACGACAAAACTAAATTAGCTGTCTAGTAATAAGGACCTCTGAGCTAACCTGGGAACAGACGGACAGACGGACGGACGGACAGTCATAGCGAAACAATAAGGGTACCACGTTTTCTACGGAACCCAAGCAACTTCGAGTATATACATAAGTATAATCTCGTGCGATGTCAACTCAATATTATAAAACAACATCGATGTACCTGAAGTATAAATAATAATAAATACCTTCGTAATAAAAGTGACGTTCTATCAAGTAAAGTTACACTAGAAAATAAATGTTTACAGTAAACGTTGAAGAAAGATGATATATCGCTACCAATTTAGATTAAAATGATGTTAGCTCATGTTAGGGCAAATGATATTACTACGTAACTAACTGCTATCAAACTAACATTTTCTGGGTCATTATACCGGCTTAATATAAGTTTGCAAAAACTTGGCAACATTTTACTAGCAATTTTTCATGCTATGTTTCGCAATTTACATCTGGGGCTTGCGGCTTATAAAACTTGCAGACCACCGTTTCTCAACTTGTGTTATGGGGGTCTCGATACCTTTTTTGTTTTGACAGGAAAGATGCCTGCGATATAAAATAAAAAAAAGGGTTGTCTGTGAAGCCCGTTTACGGACGATAATTTTACGTGATAAGGTCATTCGCGTTGCTTAAAAACCAGTCAACAACGTTAGTTCCAATTTTATCTCATGTCGCTGCAATCGCCATTCGCTGTTGCTTAGCAACTAATCATTAACGTGACTGCTAAGCAACCAATCAATAACGTGACTGTTGCTACGTGAGAAACTTTTTCGTGCGTGCACCCGGTCATCGATTTATAAGACGTTATCACGTCAAAAAGCTTGTAAATAAAAATGAGGTTCACTGTTTATTAAGTGAACAGGCTTCTATCAACTTCAATAAATGCTATCATGCTGATTTGGTACTGGAGTCACGAGATAAATAGTGTAACTCTTTAGTGGGTAGTTTGTGGACATTAGGAAGAACGTTGTTATTACTCGATCAACGATAATGTTGAGATACACTATCGATGATTATTTATAGTAGTCACCCTAATGAAATAGGTGCTGATGAAAACATTTGACTGCTAGGATATTGTAGGCATTTTATTAAATGAACGTGAATGGACCCATATCTAGAACGCGGACACGCCAAGCCTGTAGTCGTGGGTTCGATCCCCACCAAGGTGGACTTTGTGTTATGAGCACGATGGTTTATTCTGTGTCTGGGTGTTATTTATCTATAATATGTATGTATTTAGAAGTAATATATCAGTTGTTTGGTTGCCATAGTACAAGCTCTGTTTAGTTTGGGATCAGAAGACGTTGTGTGATTTGTCCAAAACTATTGGCAGTCGTCAAGTGTGTAAGGGTAAGGTTGGGCAAACAGGACCCGATATAAGGTGGCCCATTGTCTGTATTGCACCACACAAGCAACTGCAGTTGGCATTATATGATAAAGGTTGAGATACACTGTTGCACGACAACACACAGAATAAGTTTTCAGCTTGAATTGCAGGACAGAACCTGTTTATTGCTACTTTGTCAGACTGCATAAAACTGTACAAAATGCCATAACTAATATTTAGGAAGGAACTTATGGATAGTTAGTATTATAAAGCTAGTACTTTCGCCTGCTGCTCCTTCCATATCGGTTCGGCTATCGCAATAAATACTATCACATGTTCTTTCCCAGAAATCAAACTATCTCCATACTCAATTTTATATAAATCGGTTTAGTGGTTTGCGTGAAAACGTAACAGACACATAAAGTTACTTTCACATTTTATAAAAGTTTGGATAAAACAATTTATTTATTTATTTTATCATTAGTTAACTACCAAAAACATCACGATAAGAATGCTTTAAATAATTATCACATTTTTGTCACCATGAACAACGAAATTACGAATTGTTATTATACCTTCATCTATACTAATATTATAAAGCGGAAGAGTTTGTTTGTTTGTTTAAACGCGCTAATCTCAGGAACTACTGGTCCGATTTGAAAAATTCTTTTTTTGTTGGATAGCCCATTTATCGAGGAAGGCTATAGGCTATAAAACATCGCGCTACGACTAATAGGAGCGGAGCAGCGATGAGAAATGTTGCAAAAACGGGGAAAATTTACGCATACGAAGTTGCGCGGGACAGCTAGTATTATATAAATGCATGCTTCGATACTCGAAGATTAGTGTACTTACGGATTAATATTTCTCTCATTTAAATGAACTATTTATATTGTTCTTATTAGAATAAAGGTTCTTTAAACCTATCATAGGTTCTTCACAGCTTACAATAATTTTATCGGTTACAATGCAGACTGAACAATACGGCAATCAAAAAGAACACAATAAAATTATTAATGAAATAAATCTAGTAATGTGTCAACCATAGACTATGTTTTTAACTTAATTATGTTTAAGATATATTTTGTATCTCTCTCTCTCTCTCTCTCTCTCTCTCTCTGTATGTGTGTGTGTGTGTGTGTGTGTGTGTGTGTGTGTGACTAGTTTATAGTCAGTAATGGTTTGTGATGAAGAGTAGCTAAATATGCTACATTTATAACGCACAAGCGTGTGAAACTTAAGCGCACTATTCGAATATAATGCCTAATCGCGTGTTTCGATTGTGTTTTATATTAAATTATTTTCGGTATCAAATTTGTAATCTCTCGCTTTAACAGGTTATATACAAATATTAAAATGAGGTTCTTTTTTTAATTTTAAATTATGCATGGGCAACAATGTTTCATCCTATGCAAACAATCAGAGTCCCAGATTCCGGTCCATCACTGAAAAAAGAGTACAAACGACACCAACCTAATTACACTTCCGCCGTATTTAATTTTATCGTCACCAATTTAATTTGCAGGAAAAAAGGCAAAGTGTGTTCCTTGTGGTACTGTTGAAAACACAAGTCTTGAATGAATAAACAATAAATCTTATTAAAAAATGTTAATATTAATAAATAATATCGAATACCTTAAAAGTTCTTATAATTCGTTTTTAATGTAATTTACATAAATAGATTATATTTTTCTAAATTTTACACTTAGTTTAGTTTTGTACATGGCATTTTCAGCCAATTGATAGGTTGTTATCATTCACTTATATACAGGATGTACCAAATCATTAATATTCTATCAATGAATCCAGTTTTTTTTATTTCTAAAAATGAAATAAGGTTTCATTTGAGTAACATTTGATGACTCAAATATTCTCTGGAGAGAAAGTACCTTAAATATTTGAGGGAGCATTGATTTTGTCCACCCTGTATTTATATTATCCCGACTGCTAAGAAGAATAATGTGGAGTCATTAT
This sequence comes from Herminia tarsipennalis, assembly GCA_945859575.2. Taxonomy (NCBI): domain Eukaryota; kingdom Metazoa; phylum Arthropoda; class Insecta; order Lepidoptera; family Erebidae; genus Herminia; species Herminia tarsipennalis. Next base: position 19,916,530 of record OX243840.2, read on the forward strand.
AACATCATGCAGTCAGAGGTATTAATGAACCTGATTTAACTTATTTTTTATAGAAATTCGAGAAGATATGAGATACATTGCTTAAACGATTTTAAACTGAATTCTACTTTCTACTAAATACAGAGAATTACATTAAAAACAAGACCAATAACCTGTAGGATTACCAATAGATACAGCCAGTACAAGCACACGACACAAACCTCCCTAGCATTCGAAATCCGTAATAATCCTGAACACCTAGAGCGAAATATCTGCATTTCTTTAGAGCGGTTCGTAGGAACAATGCGCCGGCGGGTGCTACGTGATCCGGATTAAACGGTAAATTGCGTTAAGCCCCCACTGTTCGACAGCGATAGAGAGCTATGAGTGCCATCGCTTTTGAGTTGAAATTGTGCACTTTAGTACGCGAATGTACCGTCAGAAAGTGAAAGCGGATAGTCATCACAGAACATAGTACTACCAAATGTTCTAATATCTACTTTTACTGTTTAAGTTCGTCACTTAGGACACTTCAAATGAACGTAAAATTTTTAAAATTAATATTTTTCGGGTTTAGCTTGATCTCATGTTTCTTTTAAGCTGCCGACGTAAAAAGAGAAATATTATAAGAGTACGCCATCGTACCGTCAGGAAGTGAAAGCGAAAAGACATTACAGAACATGGTACTGGCATTGAGATTTAGACTGCTTTGTTTTGAAATGTATGTAGGTATACTTATTTTTAATTATTTAAAAAAATAAAACATTTGACCGAATTGCGCCGAAGATCACCCGTGATCCTTGGCGACTTCCATTTTGAAGTCGAATTTTATGTCAAGTTTTTGTTTTAGGCACTTATTTGCTAAGTTTCATACGTGTGATTTTTATTAAAACCTGGTTTAGTGATAATGAATCAGCCATATTGAATATAATTAAGTACCCGCGATATTGCAAAGGCGTACATTTATTAGCTTATTGCTTTCGGTTAAGTCATATTTACCTTCGTAGATAACATTGGCAGAAGTACAAGTTCTACGCTCCTGTGGGTATTGAATTTCAAACAAACAAGTCTCAGATTTGTGTAATAAATGTCAAGTAGGTCATCGGTTTTGACATCAGAATGATATTCCAGTATTTATTACAAGACTTGCGCAAACAGAGAAAGCGTTCAAAGTGATCTCGGTCGTAATTCAAATTGGGATAATTTATAATTGTTATTTGGGACATTGTTATAAAGTCTAGCTTTGTGCCTTGATGTATTTATATTTAATGATAAATTAATAATAAAATTATTATGAAATTACAATTGATCCAAGTTAAAAGCAAATTGTAAGTATAATTGAATTTTAACCAGAAAATGTTATTTAAAATTAAAAAAACCCGACATATGAGACAATAACTTGAATATCTTGAAAACAGTTGAATCGATTTTTATCAAACAAAATTGGGAAAATCTCAATCAAGGTTTCTAATGAAGAGCAACCGCATCTAAATCCGTCCATTGACACACACATAGATACAAACGTTGAATTTATAACACCACCATTGCATCGGGAGTTTTTTTCTTTACAAAACCGACCTAAATTTTTTGACCTAAATCATCATCAGATCTTTACGAACGAACAAAAAAAATTACAAATCGGTCTATATAGATGACGGAGTTATGCCCGAACAATATAAAAAGAAACATCCGAATTGAGAACCTCCTCCTTTTTAAAGTGATTAAAAATTATATATGTTGCACTCAAAATGAGGCATGTGAATTCAGATCACATCGTCTTGCCAACAAAGCCATCGAGTGAAACTTTTATGCCATTGCATTCAATGGTCAGATTTACACTCCACTCAAATACCACAATTTCATAATATCTACATCATGAGGTGATCTATTCTAGACCTGACTTCAGATCCTAAAATTGAACACCTTAATGTCAGACGCATACCATTTAAAAAAAAATCGTACTTTTGTAGGCCCCCGCTATGGCCACGAAATATGCATAAAACAATTGAAAGAGTTCCTAACATAAAAACAAAATCATATTCCCCACACTAACCATTACAACACTATACAAAAGCAGCACTTATCTAATACATAACACTGTCCAGCGCTGGACAATCTCATTAACACCGTAATAAACCAGTTAATGGAGGCTTGCCCTAATTTCCCGCGGTGTGGGAAGCCATGCGTGTTCGAGATAGGGTGACCCTACCCAAGCAATTGTTTCTACCAAATATACTCGATGTTAGACCCGTTGTAAAGGCTCGCGCATATCTATATAGGTTTCGCCGCTTCTTGTGACGACCACGAAGTTATATGTGGACAATATGATTAGGGGTCACAAAAGCTGAAAAAAAAATATGCCATTGATTAAAAATTGCGTGCTTGTAACTTTGCGGTTATAACTCGTACAATTCATTAGATATTTTCATTAAAATTAAATTAAATTTGTTAGTATAATATTTTATTTATTTATTTATTTAACACTTAATGTACAAATAGAGTACAAAGGCGGACTTAATGCTAAAAGCATTCTCTGCCAGTCTACCTTTGGGTGATGTAAACTTAAGAATATGTAGGTGCAGATTGTAGAAAACTAGATATATAAAAATGATAATAATAAAAGTATATTAAAGGTCGAGAAATAAAAAAAAGCATTATATATACACAAAAATACATAATCGAATACATGCTAATATGTACATACATACATATAAAATATACATAAATTACATTACTTACATACATACATATTTATATACAATACATACATAAATTATAAACTAATAAGTTGATAACTTTGTAAGGATTCAGCTGCTGTTAAAGAGTAGCGTTCGAACTTTTATTTTAAAATTGAAACGGTTAGGTGCCATCCTAATTTATATTTTGAAGCGGGCGGTACCTAAGGCATCGGACTCGCAATCGAATCCTACCCATTATACTACCGACGTGAGCCCACTCCTAACACAAGCCATTGAGCTTAGCTGGAGGGGTTAACAGGATTGTTAGTAATGTGGGACCCTTATTCTTACATTGCTAGTTATCTTTTTTTATTAACAAAAAAATGGATTTTAACTGCATACCTGTTTAAATGGTAAATACTGAATATTATAATCAAAACCGACGACAGAAATTCGTAAACATTGTGTTGAAAGATTTCATTTAATTGACGATAATAGTCGACACTGGTAATTAATTATTGAATTATCTTTTAGTACGCAAATACATACAAAACATAACCGATAATAAAGCATAAGCACTGCGCGGGTGTAGGATACGTGCCATCAATTTATTAGTGCCTTTAGTTTTGATCAGCATGTGCGCAAGTCTTAAGAACGAGTATAAATTATGAAGATATTTTGACCCTTTATGCGTAATTGAATAGGTAGTTTATTTTGGAATGATTTTGTAATTACTGCAAAATTAGAAATTATTAGTTGCACTACAAGTATGATAATTACTTAAGCAAAAAATCATCCTACTCTCTTTTAAATAAATCAAATGGTAAAATAATATACCCGCCATCAAATACTATTTTTTGTTTGTAACGTTTATCTTATGTAATGTATGTTTTAATGGTTTTGGATTTGCTGTGACCTTTTCAAGTTTTACAAATGGTTGTCTGTAAAGGTAGCATACGTATAATTTGACGTGTTAACTTCATTACAAAACATTGATGACATATCGCTCAATAACGTTGGTTCCAATTACATCGCATGTCGCTGCAATCGCCATTCGCCGTTGCTTAGCAACCAGTGTATAACATGACTTTTTTTCGTGCGTGCATCCGGTCTTCGATTTATAAGACGTTATCACGTAAAAAAAACACTTTATGACTTTCTTAGCCCACATTTGCACTAGCGACTTTTAAAAAATTAGCAAACTGTCCTCGCTGTGTGATTATGTGATCTATTCTCACCAACCAGCGTTGAAAATACAACACTACGCCAAAAATACGTCGCGTTACCGTGTGAACCCGTAACGTGATGTGGGAATGCATTTGTTCTATTTGAGCGATTATTTTACGCGCATTAAAATTACCCTCATGCGAATAAAGCCTTAAGTTAACGTAAAATATCCAGGGCTATAATTTATTTATATTGGTGCTAAAACTACATAAGATGGGAAATGATTTTTAAGCGTAAAATAAATTTAATTTGAAAAAACAATTATCAATGAAGTAGGTCTCGTAGCGAATTCGTAGCCACGTAGGCCTACGCGTCGTAGCACATCACGGTACAGCGATTAGCGGTCCGATTTTATTACGACCGAAAAACCTTCAAAAACTCAAAGAGCGTATCCGTAGAGGGCCCACCCATCCTAAAACGTGACCTTGTTTAAATGCACCTCACGTTCTCCGACAGCCGCTGTCGGTCCGTTTTAAACTTTGTTACTTTTTAAAGTACCAGAGTTTCACTGTCGACAGCCAGTGATTTTATTACCACAAAAGTGTGAGAACGAGACTTCTAGAACTTTCCAAAGGCCATTTGGATGTTAATTGTGAGTTCCTGGGCCTCGATGATAGCGAAACATTATCGTTTATATACGGATTAATTTTAGTTATTGTCGCGATTATGTCTTAATTATAGTTTTAATTATTATTATGACGGTAATATGTTTTGGTGTTCGGTATTAAATGATAGTTTGTTAATTGGCTAAATTTATTATTACTGATTATTTAGTAAGCCACAAAGAAGCTTGAAGGAATTTTTTTAAAGGTTTAAAATCAACAAATTACGCACAGAATTAGACTCCAATTTAATATAATCCCACCAAAAAGAAGCGTCGGTAGCCTGTTGGCTAAGGCATCGGTCTTACAATCGTGAGGTCGCGCGTTCGTATCCTACCTAATAAACTAGCGACGTGAACCCACTCCTAACACAAGCCTTTGAGCTTAGTTGGAGGGCTTAATGTGGCACTCAATCCCACATTGCTAGTGATCTTTTATTTTTATAAAAAAAAACATTTCATGTAAATTGACGCCAAGAAGAGTATGTACATATTTCTAACACTCAAAAAAAAAGTTATCAGATCATATGGAAAGCTAAGCTCCTAATTCTACACGCCCTAAGACTCTCTAATTCTCATCATAACGTATACTATTTTTCGTAAATCTTAGTTTTATGTTCTCTACAAACTCGATACCGTAGTCAAAATTTATGGCTTGACTGTTCCGTTACTCAAGGACTTATAGGCAAAAAAATTGTACATCTATTTAGTCAATATTATTTGTTTATAAGCACATAGGAGTCACGTTACTTTTATGAATCGGCCAAGCCACGCATTTTTACTAATGCAGGTGTTCTATAATCGCCACATTTTATTTAAACGGTGAGACTTATCCCCTCAAGGTCCTTTCCAGACAAACCTTCACCATCCCCTATTTTAATGGATACAGGGAGAAATGTACAGATGTATTAATTTGTATGTTGTTTGTGTGCTAATTCCAGTGGTCACACAAAATTTCTGGTTTCTATGACTAGTACCCTAACAGTTTCGTTGATCATCAGTTAGTGAGTGACGAAATCTGAGTATCTTAGAAATGAATAAATTATAAAGTATAATAGTCATATCTTTGAAACTAGGCATGTATAATAATGATGGACTTTCTAGCACTGTCCATAAGGGTACAAATATACGACGAAACGCTTTGAGAAAAGATAGGTAGTACCCTGCCCATTCGTTGTCCTGTCTTGGCGGGGGCACTCTACAGTGCCCCCGCCAAGACAGGACCCAGGTGCCCCCTGATCTATAAAGTATTATCATTGAAAAATTTCATGGCCTTCCCTTTACTTAGGATACTATGTTATTTAGAAATAAAAAAAACTTGAGAGGTGTCAAGGGGCACCCGGATGGAACGAAGTTCCTTTCGAATCATTAGTGAAGGAATTGTAATCATTTTTTTTAAGTTATAATGATATATATTTTTTTATTAACAAATATAATGTAAAATAAACTTAATCATATATTGATTATAAGAGAGAGAGACAGACAGAGAAACATGTGCACGCTGCGGCGTGCGCATGTTTCTCTGTCTGTTTTTGCTATAGTAAGCTATTGTAAGCCGTACGCGGCTTACAATAGCTTACTATAGCAAAAAGTGTCGTTACAACTTTTCGTATGATTTTTTTCCGTCTAGCCCCTTTTCACAACGCGCGATAAAGAACTTCGTTCGAATAATCCTTATGATTGACCCTTTCGATTGGTATCGTAAGAATACAGTGTACAGGGCTGGTTTTTTTCACATTTTGCGGGTGCAATTGCCGGAACAGATAAGATTACGTATCAATTTTTATTATGTTATTTATTTATATTTAAGAGCAAAATGAAGATTTACAATGTTAATAAATACAAGCTAGATTACTCTACGAACAAACTATATACATACTAATAACATTATTTACAATTTACCTGGTAAACTACAAAACAAAGGATACATAAAAAGGGAGTAAAAAAAGGAGTTAGGCATCTTAACAATTGAATGCAAATTCGATTTGTCTTTAACATAAAAATGAAGTCATTTTTTCAAATGTTCTTTCTGCAATATTTAACGTACTTTTCTTTCGTGCAACACTTTGTATAGCTAGCAGCTGTGATAACTTCGCTTGCGCGATTCTGGATTTGAAACGATCTTTAGGTATTTCTGTAGTTACCGTCGCAAAGTCCTTAAGAAATATAAATAACTAGCTTTCGCCCGCGGCTCCGCCCGCGTGGATGTCGGTTATCGCGATAAAAACTATCCTATGTCCTTCCCCGGGACTCAAACTATCTCCACACCAAATTTCATCTAAATCGGTTCAGTAGTTTGAGCGTGAAAGCGTAACAGACAGACAGACAGACAGACAGAATTACTTTCACATTTATAATATTAGTATGGATTTTGAAATTAACACATTAGTCTTAAAGAGCGTATTTTTGACAAGAAAATATATTTGTATAGGTGTTTTTAGATCAGGTACGTAGTAAAGAAGAAAATTCTTCTTTACTTAATCATATTTTTTTAACTGAAGAATAACGCTTAAGCCGACCACTGCTTTAACATAAAGATTTTGATTGAAAGACCCTTGAGTTTAATTTTATTAAAATAGTTGATATTACTAATTTATTTATTTTTTAACCTATGCCCGAAATATTAAATAGAAAGTTGAAATTGTACAACTGCTGAAATGTGTACATTGAATACTTAGGTATATTTAAAAAACCAACCAAAGTTATACACTTAATAAGGAGTTTCATAAAAATAATAAAGCATAGTTGACTGCATCTGTGGCGCGGTGGGAGTGTATCCGACTGTAACACAAGAGGTCGTGGGTTCGATCCCCACCCAGGATAAAACTTTGTGTGATGAGCACGACGGTTTATTCTGTGTCTGGGTGTTATTTATCTATAAAATGTACGTATTTTCTTTTTTTTTTTTTTTTTTCTAAAAAAGACGACTCCCGCAGTAGGGTACAAGCCCTGTGTCGCGGGGGACTTTACAAACATACAAGTCACGGACACAAAGTACACCCAGACCCGGAACAATAATTTGTGGATCACACAAAGTAGTGTCCCGTGTGGGAATCGAACCCACGACCTCTTGCGTAGCAGTCGGACACACTCCCACTGCGCCACAGAGGCAGCCAAAGTATTTAGAAATATATAAGTATGTTTTTCAGTTGTCTGGTTTCCATAGTACAAGCTCTGCTTAGTTTGGGATCAGATAGCTTTGTGTGAGTAGTCCTAAGATATTATTATAGTAGTATGAAAAACCCCATAAAAAATTAATCCTTAAGATTATTTTTTTAAACCTCCAATGTACAGATACAGGTAAGTACCTGTAGCTGTAGATTGAAGAGTACAATTTTATTCTAGCAACGAAGAAATCAGAATTACCCGACCCATAGCTACTTTTTTAAAACGAGGGTTGATAAGCTCAAAGACTCAAGATAACAAACCGACTTAGGTACGTTGTTGTCACTTGAAAAACACCCACCACTTGTCATCGGGCGGAGGCACTCAGCATTTGTCAATGTAATTATGCCTCTTCAGCCAAAATGTACAGCTACAAACTACCGGGAGTACAGTAGGTAATCTTCTTACAACCAGCACTCGAACATACGTATAGACATCGCTCACGTTGCCTCAGAAAGAAAGAAAGACAGAAATAAAGAAATAAATTGTTTATTATTATAATTTAGGCCGGCATTAATCGGCACAGGCCGCGACAGTTGAATATAATTATGTGGATGAATATTATAAATATTTGACTGACCTGTTGGTCTAGTAGTTAGTGACCCTGACTGCTAAGCCGGAGATTGTGGGTTCGATCCCCATCCAGGATAAAACTTTGTGTGATGTGCACGGTGGTTTGTTCTGTGTCTGGGTGTTATTTATCTATATATAGTATATATTTAGATATATTTAAGTATGTTTATCAGTTGTCTGGTTTCCATAGTACAAGCTCTGCTTAGTTTGGGATCAGACGGCGTTATTGTGAGTTGTCCCAACAATCGGCACAGCCAGTCGGTAAAGCCCAATATGTGTAGATGAATGTTCGACTTTGCCATTTAACGAATACTCCCGAATCGAATAATGTGCCGGCCCGAATGAACCACCCGAGCGGCACTTGTTAATGAAGCCGAACAGTTGTAGTAGTTGCTTCAGGGGGCATTTGTTCTTAGTGAAATTCGCTAACGCCAAGGAACGGTCGTTTCCAAACGACAGTTCACAAAAAAAAATAAAAAAAGTTCCAAACGTCAAGTCTTAAAAAATGAAATCAGCCATTTTATTTTGTTTTCTACATGGTCTGAACTTTCGTTAGATTAGTGATCAATCGAATGGAAAAAAATGGCGAAGATACTGTCAATAGTGCAGCTTATCTACGCATCGACTTGGATTAATAACGTGACATATTTCAATTCCATACATTTTGTACCAGCACATACGTTTTGAACTGAAAGTGCGACCTGCCTATGTGTGTAGCAACCCTGACGTACACGAAACCTCAGGACGATTTCTGAAGAAAGCGGTCTAAAGTGAGCATATTTTTTCCACTTTTTCTGGAGGAAATGTATATTTTTAGTTTTTTATTAACATTTTTAAATTTATTTTTATTTTATTAGATGTGAATGCGAAGATGCCAGGCAGCACCAATACAAGTATTTTTATAACTTACTGGGTTGTCTTAACTACTGTTTTGTAGGACGACGAAACAAAATAAATATTTTTTAATATTAATATTGACCGTGTAAGGTAGTTTATAAAATTAATAACTAAACTGTTTCTGATTTATCTTACGGACTCTTCAATCCTATTTTTTTTTTAATTACACGGGAATGTGCAATACTGCGGCATGCTCGCTATTTATATGGCACGGTTTTAAGGTATTATTTAAGATTTAAATATAAATTAAACTTTGACAGCCAAACTTGTCTCAACAGTGGCGCCAACTGGTCAGCACAAAAACAGTAGCCCCCATTACGTCTGAAGGTTCCCTTCTCTACTCTCGGTATTTTGTGACACAGCGGAAGCCTTTGATATATACACACATTTATCAGATGGCAGTTTGGTTTGAACGAGCGGCGCGATGCTGATCTTGATTCTTGTTTGTAGCCTCCTGTACTACACCTACACTATTTGGTTAGTTTATTACTTTTAAAAAGGTAAGTACATAATTATAATTTAAAAACAGGTATACAACTGTAGCAAGTGAAATCACTGGGGAAATGAGACTTATGAACTAATGTGGGTAAATGAGGAGCGTAGTGCGGGGACATTCAGATCTTTGCCAAACTAAGATTAGGGTGGCGGTGACACTGTCATGGGCGAGCGTGACGTTACTGTCAGGCTCACAACCTGCTTGTCTCTTCATTTATACCAGCTCCACACGTTAGCCCAACCAAATAGCAAGCTAAAATAGCAAGCAAGGCCAAGAAAATAACTTTGGCGCCAACGTTGAGACAAGCGTTACCTAGATCCACACATTGGACGATTGGTGTTGGGACCGACATTGGAGCCAACGTTGAAGCCGTCTATTAATACTAGTAATAGTATAACAACAAAACATACATTAATTCTTTTGTGAGAGACAGAGTTTATTACTAAGGAAGTAAATTACTATGAAGCTTTCATACAAAATGTTGGGTATATATGTACTTTTTAATTTCTATGCAGTTATAAGGACGAAGTTAGATGCGAGAATCTGTGATATTGTACTCGTATCTCCGAAATGGATGTACTGAATTGGAAGCGGTAAGTGCCAGAGACCATGAGACTACCCATTATGTTGAACCCATTAATGATGTTAATATTTCGATTTATGTTAAAAGTACTATAAATCACCATCAGTTTTCTAATATGGTGTAGATATGATATATTGATGGGAGCACCTTACCTGCACATATAGTTTATAAAAAAACCTTGACAATTTAAAAGGAGTGGCTGCGAGTTTTTATTGCAATGTTCTTTTCTCCTATTGCTTTGCAAACTTGGCATTACATGTTCATGTAGAATCATGACTTATCATAAGCGTCGCTTTTGCTGCCTGAGTAAATAAATAATTTAGATTGTTTAATATTTTACAAAAGACAGGCTGTAGACATCACACACAGACGCAGACACAATCGGTGCACACCGTCCGAACAAAGTGCACTGATGTGGTCTTCGATTCATGTCCGTATAAAGTGTATAAAGGTGTTGCTTATGTACTCTCGGCATTGTGGAGAGACGCTTAGTTTAAAAATAATATAATACAAAAAAAAATTGACCCAACAAAATAAAAATTCTTTCAAAAGTACGATCTTAATAAGACACTAATTAAGAGGCGACCAAATATAATTGAAATGATCCAATAAGAGCTGTCACTTGATTAAAATTGACAGGAATAATGATATTACGTCCCTTCCAATTACCATTGACGAAACTTAAGTGTAATCTCGTTACGGAATTATTTCTCAAACGAAGGGATTTGAATAAAAACGAGAAGAGGTTTTTAAATCCCAACTTTTATTTTTATATAGTACTAGCTGACCCATGAACATTTAATTGGGCCTATGACACAAATAACGAGACCTTCTATTGGTAAAAGAATCTTCAAAATCGGTTCAGTAGATCCGAAAATTACCCCCTACGACCTTACATACTCACAAACCTTGCCTTATACATAGAAGTATAGATTATGAATTACTGGGATGGTATTTGACGAATTCTGACTTAAGATTTATTTGTTGACTTAGGAAACTAGCCTACTATATTCCTAGGTAAACAATTAAATCTGTAAGACTAATTAGTAAAAAAACCTGACAGTTAAACTGCCAACAATGTACCGATAAAATTTTGTGTTAAATTGGATTTATTTTTATTAATCACATCATAAACAAAAGTGATTTGACAAGATAAAACCGGCAAACTACATTGCCAGTTTGTACGAGTATCACTCGCGCACTGAGGATTCCGTACCAACTTATACATTTTACTTACACAACTTGTACATTTTTATTTTTTTATAAAAACTACTCCCGCAGTAGGGCACAAGCCCTGTTTCGCGGGGAACTGTACAAACATACAAGTGACGGACACAATATACACCTAGACTCGGAACAACAATTTGTGGATGTGGTGTCCCGTGTGCCTCTTGCTTAGCAGTCGGACACATTCCCACCGTGTTACCAAAGCAGTCATAGTAATAGTTCGATCATCACGGTGATTTGAATAGACACCAGAGGCGTGGTTAAAATTTGTCAGTGGATACAAAAATATATCTTGTTGGACATGGTTATTTGTACCCATAATACTAAGTAACTACAATCCAAAGGGAAACCGAAAGTAATGGTTTTCAAAGGACCCTCCGCCACTGATAGACACACGGCACTGTTTCAACCAAGTTGCTATAGGGCGACTGGGTGGTTACACGAAACATTTAGGGCCACGGTAATGTTCGACCCACAATACCGTGCTTGTGTACACCTAGTACCTTATTTAAAAAATCTTAGTTGTCACAGTACTCTATTAAGTAACAAGTATCAAATCGTTAAAAAAAATAAATACGTCATGTGTGAATAGGATAGCTATCTACGTTTCTTAAAAAAAATCGAAAAAACTTCATTTTAAATTAGATATTTTGTTACGAGTACAAACGAAACCTTTAGCCTATTTTCGGGTGATAATTTGATATACCTACTTTTTGCGATGGGGGGAGGGTATGTTTTACGGTACGTTACGAAGTTCGCCGGGACAGCTAGTTATGTATAAATTACGCCCAGACAAAGAATAAACAGTCGTGATTATCACACAAAAATAATGTGGGAGAGAATCGAATCCACCTCTAGACTAGCAGTCAGAGTCACTAACCACTATCTAGACCAACACCTAATATAATAGGCTAGTCGATTGACCACATTATGTTCACTTTGTAGGTACCACATTGACTTCACACTTTCAAAATTGTAGGCTCAGTAATTTCAAGGAGGAGTCGATTTTCATTAACTTACTTTAGGTAATATATATTTGAGACTCTTACACCAATCCCTTTCATTTATCTTTATGTTAGATGATCTTTTAAACGTTTTTTCGATTTTTGTTTTTGCCCCTAAAATGACCCCCGTGTTAAACATCCAGATTTATTATATTTCCTGTAATCTATATCTATATAAGTTATCTATATAGGTATAGGTAAAGAAGTATGTATTGTATTTTTTCAAAATATATGGTATGTAGCTTCGGATACCAGGGGGGGCGTCTATTTTCATGGTTTTTATTTACTAACTTTATTTTATATGTTACACGTATAGTAAGACTTTCTTTTTAAACCAGGTGTTAAAAATAAATTTAGGTCGGTACCATTGTAGCGTTTCCACTGACAGCAAAATATTAAAATATAAAATAATTTATAAAGTCAAATATCCGGTAGAGCTAGATTTTCCTGTAGGTCGTAAATATACATAGTTGATTTTCATTTTGCTACATGTTTTTATTAAAATATCAAATCATTCATGTAAACAAAATTTCATATCCGGCTTTCGGGAATCAATGTTGTTGATGCTCTCAGTTTACATATAGAATAGTTAATAATTACTATATCAATTTCAATTATTCATAAATTAGTAATTTTATAGATATAATCTGCATTAAACTATATTAATAATATTCAGTGTATTTGATTACGTAAATCATTAATACGTAAAATCACTGTCAACAATATGAACTACATCGAAAATAAATTAAAATGTAATTTATTTACATAATTAAATAGGTTTTATTTACCAACTACTATTATTTTAGTTAATATAAGTTACTAGCAGCCCTCTCCGGTTTTGCTTTCGCTTGTTTCGTCCACAATCTATCTATACATATATAATCACTTGTCCTGACTGACTGACTGTTGTATGTGTAAGAAAGGGTTTTTAAAAATTGGTCCTCCAAGGGGGTAAAATGAGGGTTGGAAGTTTGTATGAAACTATGTTTGTATTTTGAAGTTTGATCGGAGAAATTTCGAAAAATAAAGAAACACGTGTTTCAGTGTTTTTAAAAAACACCAAACGGGGTAAACTAGAGGTAGCAAATTTGTGTGAAACTCCATCAAAAGATAGTTCAAAACTCCATCCGCCTTATTCCAAAAGCTGGACTAAACCTGGTTTGACGAAAATCCTAGTTTAAACCATGGATCTACGAAAATCTTTATTACAAAACGAGGTTCATCGCTTAATCGATGATCTTCTTTGGTCTATAGATTAGTCTTTCGATCACCCTAGTTTAACTATGGTAATAACCTTAAAATGTCAAAAACTTAACAATTTGAAAGTTAGACCATTTACAATTTTGCCCATTTTACTTTCAATTATTAATGACGAATAATGCGTGTTTAGTTAATTTATATAATTAACTAACTAAATATGGTGTGGCAACAAAATAAACGCAAAAATCGAGTGAAATGCAATGTGTGACAAAAGTTTTATTAATATATGCATAATATTGTTTTTCAAAACATTTATCACAGCTTGGAATTGAGAGAGAAGATTTATCATACAGAACTCGGATATGTACTAAAATTAAAGTGGTCTGTGCAATGTTTGGGTCAACCAGACTCGGTGTGAAGTGTACCTACGCTGTGTGGAAAGTTATTGAAGGTCCACAAAGATTATTTTTGTTCGACAATAGTATCATTAACTGGTGCTCTATGTAAAACAAACTGATGCATTCCACTTATAAAATGTCACATTATTTATATTGAAGTTGGAAAATCACATTTGGAATGTCTGATAGGTGGTCTGGAGTAGTGCGGCAAAAACCAATGTTGAATATACTCAAAATGCACAAAACAAAGTAATAGAAACATCATTATGACAAAAATTCTTACCTAAAACTAGTGAATTATATAGTGGAACTAAATAAACATTAATCAATTTAAAATTTAGTTAGTAAAGTGTAACCATGGGTATACCTATCACTAGAAACAGATGTAAACTTAGGTTATAGGTAGGTACCAAGAACTTAATATTTTGTTTAATGGAGCTCAGCTAGTTAATACATTGCTACAATGTTCCTTTAAACATAGTTTAAACACTAAACAGAGAGTACAGATTGGTTACAGGTTATTGAAATTGTGATGTAATAACTATTATGCACTACTTAACAGTCTAGATAATTATATTTAAGATTCTCATGAAAATGAACTATGTTCTTAAGAAGAATAAATGGTATCTAATAAATAATGATTCTATGTATAATGTACCTAAAACTTACTAGTGAACTATATAGTGTATCTAAATAAACATTGATCAATTATTGATTGATCACTGTTTATATATTAAACAAAAAATGCATACAATTTAAAATTTATTGTAAAATAAATATCTACGAGTATATTAAAAAGCTGAAGAGTTTGTTTGAACGCGGTAATCTCATGAACTACTAATTCTTTTGAACTTTTTACTGTTGGATAGCCCATTTGTAGAGGAAAGCTATAGGCTATATAATATCACGCTACAACCAATAGCAACAGAGCAGCAATGAGAAATGTTGCAAAAACAGGGAAAATTAATGCAGACTAAGTTGCGTGGAAAAGCTAGTTATGTATATAGAAATAATGGATATCAACTCAATATTCCTTTTCAAACATAGTTAGAACAGGGAGTACAGATTGGTTACAGGTTATTGAAATTGTTAACATCCATTTTGTTGTCAAATGGAATAACTATTAAGTACTACCTAACAGTTTAAATAATTATATTTATGATTCTAATGAAAATGAACTCTGTTCTTAGGGAGAATAAATAGTATCTAATAAATAATGATTCTATGTAGTTATTTGAGAATTTCATTTCATAGCAAACTCACTGATATTAAATAATAAATATATTCATATAATTTGTTTCAATTGTTTGTTGTGCTTCAGCCGAAGCTTAAGTACCTATGTTGAATCTAGGCATACTTTCCCCCAAACATTCAGAACAACGAGTGCAACAAAGAAAACAGTAAGTATATTAAAAATGGATTATCTTATTGAGTAAGTATCCTTAAACTATTGAACGGATTTTCATCCAACCATGCTAAGAACTGTTCCAATGAAACTAGCTTTGTAATAAAAACTCGCATTCAAGTTCCTCTAAGTGTTTGGGCGCTATAATTACTCAGATTAAACTTATAACATCCCTAATAATGTCTGAGTTAATTAAATTTAGGTTATCATCATTTGTTTACATTTTAAGTACGTAACGTTCCGATCCTGACAGAATATAATTTATTATTCGTAAATTGCAGGCCGAGGGCTTTTATGTCAGGTTTATATTTTGAAAATTACGTAGTGCTGGCGAATAATTTAGCTACATAGAACGTCTAAATATTTTATTCTCAATGAAAACTATACTTTCAAATTATATTGGTATAAAATGGAACGTTATTTTTGGATGATAAGAAAAATGAATGAACTAAATTGATTATAATCTGTGGCTGATTGCTAGATCCTTTGGTATCAGCTGGTCCACGGATTATCTAAGTTTTGTAATAAGACCAATAGCACTGTACTATATCCTGGACTTGAAAGTCTTGGTTTAAACTTTGATTTGGTCTTTTCTTTGTAATAAGGCGGCATCAGTTTAAAAGGTCTATGAAATTTTACTTGCATTGCATTTAAAATTGCACAATTTACCCCTAAGAGGGTAAAATAGGGGTCGCAAGTTTGTATGGTAGGTATTCTGTTAATTTGAAGTTAGATGTGTGAGATTTCGTACTCGGATTTTGACATAAAATAAAAAAAAAAGTCTTTCAGCGAACATTTAAACTTTCGCGTTGCATGATTAAAATATTTTATTATACGGAAATTAACGCGCATTATTTACCTTAAAATTGCTTAACGTTTCGAGCAGGTTGCACCGGCGGTGGTCTCAAGCAACAACAGCATGTATTACAACTTGACGACGTTTCGACCAGGTTGCACCGGCTCACTTTCGCTTGAGACAACGGCCGGTGCAACCTGGTCGAAACGTCGTCAAGTTGTAATACATGAGGTTGTGAGTTTGAAATTTTGCATCACGGTACTTGCAACGAGATAGGGGCTTTATTCAATAAACGTGGAAGAAACCTTCCTATGAAAAAACATAATTTTACTAATCACTACAAAAAACCTGTGGAGGATAAGGTTTTAGGTCCTTCCTATATCCGCTGATCCGTTTGTCCATTACGATACAACAGACAAACACACACGATACATTACGATGACATTGTAATAAGCAACCATGCCTATGAGTTTTTTTCATTTCCAATTGCATGTCGCTGCAATCGCCAAAACATTGATGACATTGTAATAAACAACCATGCCTGTGACAGCTTTAGTGGCCCCGGGTGCATGCGCGTGCATGCACCGACGGCCACAATACTTCAGTCTATCAGCAGGCGGAATCGCCATTCGTGTTGCTTAGCAACAATCAAAAACGTACCATTCCTACGTGATACTTTTTGTGTGTGCACCCCGTCATCGATTTATAAGACGTTATCACGTCAACCTAGGACCATACTGGACCAGAGTTGCAGAAGATCGAAGCCAGTGGAGAGAGCTGGAGGAGGCCTATGCCAGGAGGCACATCGAATTGCGAGATATATTATAAGATAAGAAATGTTAAACCTGTGAATTGTTCGAAATAAAAGGGCTTATTATTATCCCGTCAAAAGATGAGCAGTAGTGACGACATACGAGTACATTAGAGCTTAAGATTGAATAGTTTAAATATTTTAATTAGCAAAAGCGGTGTAAAATAAAACTCAAAATCTAGTTACAATAATAGTTGTCAGAGAAATCGAGCTAAAACGTGTTGAAAAGAAAACAACACTAAAACTTCAACTTGCGCCAGAACTAGTTCACAAACAGTGCACTGTAATGAAATTGTACAGTTGAATTGTTGCACAAACATGCTTCGAGTTGCACCAGCTGTATTGTACTCGACTGTACATGTTCTTTGCTTCATGTCATTATGTGTATTCAAGTGTCTAACGCCCGGGGTTTCAAGATTTCCTCGAATAATTCAGTAGTTGGTACGTGTTACTAGCTTTTGATCTCGGATCTTCGTCCCCTTCCTCAAGCTTCGAGCTACTTTTATACTAAATTTTATCAAAATTAGCCGAGTATACATTAATTGAATCAAAACGCGATTAAGACCCGTAATATATATATTACCGGTCTAAATCGCGATTTTATAATGTGTACAAATCGCGGCCGAGTATACTCGGAGAAAAATAAAAAAGGTTTATTTGAGTACCGGGGTACTCACGTCACAAAAAAAAAACTATACTTACCATGGTTAAGATACTACCACAAATACTAGTCAATGTATTTTGCCTTAATGACAATTTATTGACGTAAAAAAGTAAAATCTATAATAATATTATAAAGCTGAAGAGTTTGTTTGTTTATTTGAACGCGATAATCTCAGGAACTAGATACTGGTCTAAATTGAAAAAAATATTTTACTGTTGGATAGCCCATTTATCGAGAAAGGCTAGGATATAACATCACGCTACGACCAACAGGAGCGGAGCATCATGAAAATGTTTCAAAAACGGGGAAAATTAACGCAGACGAAGTTGCGCGGGCCATGTTGATGACGATATTCTTTTGCATTCGTTAGTTACGATTCATTACATACATTGATACGGCTTCATAATTTATAAAATGTAAACAAGGTATATCAAACAAGCGGCCCGCGGGCCGCATGCCGTCCACTGATAATTTTCTTGCGGCCGTATCAGTATTGAAATCTACTAGCGAATGCGGCCCGCGAACGTGTTAAAAACGTAAAACGGACCGAAGCAGTTTTAAAAGTTGTTTCCGTCGATAAATTCACATTCACAAAAGATTATAAATATCTGGCAAAATAAGTCATTAAAATTAATATTCTTGTTTTATAAAAATAGTACATCTTTTGTTTACACGGACTGGATCTACAAAATACATCTGTTGTACGTTTCTTGAGCGATAAATCGCTACTCGCTTCTCGCTCATCGTCGTTGTTGGGTCAGGGTCCTATACCTACTACGGACGTGATCCCATTCCTAACACAAGCCATTGAGCTTAGCTGGAGGGGTTAAGAGGATTACTAGTAAGGTGGGACCATAATCCCACATTGCTAGTTATCTTTAAAAAATGTACAAACTGACGCCTCCCCCAAAACTTCTAAAAACCCCCTGGCAAATGATTTTGGCTACGTCCATGTTCTGTATGTACTCTCAATATTTCTTGCACAAAGTGCACAATATCTATCTAAAATTGGCACTGCCAGCGTTAGGACCGAATCCGCACAATGCAACATTTTTTGACCCCAATTTATTGCTCAATTTGTCAGGTACTAAAATGCATGGATTTGTTACTCTCTCAGAAATAATATCAATACATATAAATAAAACAAAAGTGCCTGTTTGTCTATATCTATACTAATATTATAGAGGTAAAGTTCGGTTGTTCGGTTGTAATAACACGAATAATAATATTTTAAAGAAAACCACAGGTTTTGATCTTCATTCAGAAAAATGAAATTTATTTTTTAAATGTTGCGTTTATTTACTCACGACCTAATAAAGGTCGCTGGGATAGACTTTTTGAGAAAGTGGGAGGGACTGAGGTCCTTATTCTCGTTCTTTTTTTTCGTTTCGCGGCAAGCCCGTGCGCATAATGGTAAATAGAGAGCTGCGCTTAGAAACGCATCAACGCACATGCGCGGCGGACATCTTTGCGCGCACCGCGCATGCGCCATCGAAATGTGAATAAGGACCCAGGTGATATGGCGTAAATTAGGAGAGGTCTGTGTCCTTCAGTGAACCGATAGAGACAGCTGATGATTTTAGGTGAGTTCTGCTAAATCAAAACTAATTCTCAAATGTCTTTTGTTGTCAGGCTGACGAAGTCGTGTGCAGCAACTAGTATGAAATAAAACACCCAGCGATCGGTTGCAATCATTTGATCGAGTGAATTGCCGTACCGTCGTTAACCTTTTCCATTGTGAAAATGCGCTCATCGTAAAATAAATCTATATTTACGCCACCTGGTGTCAAGTGCAGATACTAAAGTTACGTTTATGGTAATATTGACTTCCGTGAGTGAGAGGCAGGTGGAGTTAAGCATAACATTGTTTTTATATGTCACTTCATGTAACTGTATGATTAAGGTGATAACAAATCCGAAGTCAAGGTTCTCATTCCTAATTGAGTCGCAGTCCCAAGTTGTATATATTTTTTTAAAGAAGACTCTCGCAGTAGGGTACAAGCCCTGTGTCGCGAGGGACTTTACAAACATACAAGTCAAGGATACAAAGTACACCCAGATGATATCAAATCCGAAGTCAACGTTCTCATTCCTAATTGAGTCGCAGTCCCAAGTTGTATATTTTATTTTAAAGAAGACTCTCGCAGTAGGGTACAAGCCCTGTGTCGCGAGGGACTTTACAAACATACAAGTCAAGGATACAAAGTACACCCAGGTGATAAGAAATCCGAATTCAAGGTTCTCATTCCTAATTAAGTCACATAGTACCCAAATTGTATCTTTTTTTTTTTAAAGACGACTCTCGCAGTAGCGTATAAGCCCTGTGTCGCGAGGGACTTTACAAACATACAAGTCAAGGATACAAAGTACACCCAGGTGATAACAAATCCGATGTCAAGGTTCTCATTCCTAATTGAGTCACATAGTACCCAAATTGTATCTTTTTTTTTAAAGACGACTGTCGCAGTAGGGTATAAGCCCTGTGTCGCGAGGGACTTTACAAACATACAAGTCAAGAATACAAAGTACACCCAGACTCGGAATAACAATTTGTGGATCACAAAAATTGGTGTTCGTGTGGGAATCGAACCCACGACCTCTTGCGTAGCAGTCGGATACACTCCCACCGCGCCACAAAGGCAGTCTCTAATTTATGTTGAATTTGCCTTTAATTGTCTGTTGCACATACATATATGGACTATAAGTAGGTACTTTGTACTCTATACTATTATAAATTGTAATGGTGTATATAAAAGTGTATAATTTTAAATCTATACTAATATTATAAAGCTGAAGAGTTTGTTTGTTTGAACGCGGTAATCTCAGGAACTACTAGTCCGAATTAAAAAAATCTTTCACTGTTGGATAGCTCATTTATCGAGGAAGTTTATAGGCTATATAACATCACGCTACAACTAATAGGAGCGGAGCAGCAATGAGAAATGTTGCAAAAACGGGGAAAATTCACGCAAACGAAGTTGCGCGGGACAGCTAGTAATCAATAAATTGTAAATATCGCCGTATCATTGTGAATTTCGTTAGTTTGTGGTCTTCCTCGCGATATTACAAACTGTCGGAAAATTCAAAGTGCCGCATTTTGTGCATGTATTGGTTGTACTTCATCTTTATGCTTAAAATTCTTCTGATTTTCAATTGATTCGAATGAAAAGTAACTAACACTTAAATAAATACAAAATACGTTTAGTAACATTCTTTTATGTACCGGCGCCCATTAAAATATACTATTTATTTTCCAATAAGGGAATAACAGTGAGAAATAAGTGGTAGTCGCCGAACATAACTTTCTTCTATCGACTAAACTGACCAATAAGACACGTTTCACAATTTGACGATTAACAACATTGCATTAAAATATAAATAGTTAGGTACCAGCCATTATCAATATTTTGTCCGTCAGAACCGTAGCGATCTATTCTGTTCTGAAGAATCTATTACTTAGAGCAGGGATCGCGAACCAATGGTACGCGTGCCATTGAGAGCACGCGATACAATATTTTGGGCACGTCACCAATCACGAAGTTCACTATGACGACTGAAGATCTTTCAAAAAAGGTGGTTCTGTTTGACCGGTATATATGTATGTATGTTCGCGATTTTTCGAAAGCTAGTAATCTGATTTAAATGGAGCTTTCGCTATTCAACTGCATATTTTTCTAGGAAGGTTTTAGTGTAATATAAATGAAGCGCTATTCTAACTCATAAAACATCAGATATATAGTCTCAAACATAGGAGTAAGTCAGCGAAATTTGAAGGCAGTTGGGTTTTTTTTTTTTTTTTTAAAGTTATTTATTTCGCTCTCATAGTTCCACAATGTACGGCGATCCTGTCCTGATGTCTCCGTTAATTATTTGTCTACTTATCCCATTTTAATACCAACGTGAACCCACTCCTAACACAAACCATTGAGCTTAGCTGGAGGGGTTAACAGGATTGTTACTGTTAACCCCTCCTTTACTATGCCACAATTCCACATTGCTAGTTATCTTTATAAAAAAAAATAGTTTTTAAATATTACCGACTTCAGTTTGACTTGAAGTTGGTGCCATAAAATAGTGGCTTTTGTTTAATTCGGCACCAACTTCAAAATGTTAAATAATGTTGTTATTCTAGGTACATATTATTTTTTGCTTTTTAGTTGCCTTGTATATCATTTTGAAGTCGGTAATATTTTTTTGTAAAAAAGTTTTTTATTTCTCACTTTTTAGTGGGTTGGTTGGTAATTCACTTATGTTATAATAGGCATACGTAAACTGCTCAAATCCCTTTACAAAATATTGCTTGCCCCGATGCAGGGCCGTTAATTATTGAGAAGTTCACATGATAGTTCACTATTAGCTCTATTACATTGTGTAATAGTAGTATGCCGAAAATAATATGCTACTCAATACCATATTAAAGTAACTGAATCGCAAACTGTGAAATATTGTATAGATCCACTCGTCATTTGTGGTCTTCATCATCAGTTCTACTTCACTAATAGATGCTTTTTGAGAGTAAATGCACGAATCACTATGAAATGTACCTAAATCACTGTAGGTGTATCTTTAATATTTGAAGAGTTCCCTCGATTTCTACGGGATCCCATCATCAGATCGTAATCTGATGACAATGGCACCAACTTGGAAGTATGGAAGTATACCCTTTCAAACACAAAAAGAATTTTTCAAATCGATCTAGCCGTCTTTGCGTAATCGGTGAACAAACATACAAAAAAAAACATACAGTCGAATTGAGAACCTCCTCCTTTTTGAAGTCGGTTGAAAATATAGACGTGCCTTGAAACTTATTGGACACCACCCCCACGCACCTATATGGACTTATTAAAATTTCTTTAGAAAATTTGGCACATTGAAACATAAAGGTTCGCCACCCCTGACTTATAGAATGGTTCATTCCGGTTAGATCTTTGTTGATAAGAAGAAAAAATACAAACAAAATAAAGCTCAAAACGCCAACTTCCTACAAAAGTGACACGAAGAAAATATTGTTCTAATTAAAAATACTCCTCTGGACATCAGACGGTAAGAATCGCTCAGCTAACGAAAAAGATATGAAAGAACCTTTCTCTGCACTTTTATTCCTTTAGTCACTACCAATATCCTTCATCCGTTGTCTCGTTTTCTCGTTGACATTTTTTAAGGGATACCATCAAAAAGTACATATTTTCCCCAAAAATAGATACTGGCTAACTTTGGTACTATTTCCTAGTGACAAATATATTTTAACGAATTTAACACTTGTGTTTGTTTTAAGTTGAAAAAAGTGCATTTCATGGCCAAAAATTTACCACTTTCTAGAAAGGTACAAAGTAACAGTGCTACCTGTATCTTTTCTCTATTGTCAAAGTCACATGAGATAGACTTATGTCTGTGACGTGGACCAATCAGATTTCTAGAAAGAGACAACTTCTGGCCTCTCGATTGTTTTGTCTCTCTCACGTTTTGCAGCTTTTATTTCATTCATACCTGGAAGGGAACGCGCAGTAATAGTTTATATACTGTTCAACATACATGTGTTATGTATGAAAAGGAAAAACAAATATTTTATATACCTAATAACTCCCAGACTAGGCTACAAACTTAGTGTCTTATGGAACTTACAAACATGCAAACGGATGAAAAGTACATAACGTTTTTCACAAAGTTGTGTTCCGTGTGGAAGTCGAATCCACATCCTCTGGCCCAACACATTGCTGTTTGTTTCCTTGTCCAGTCAACATTATGTAAACAGAAACTTAAACCTCAGAAATATTCAAAGGTATTATTGCACCGATAGTAGCTATGGGTCAGTACACTATAATAAACAAATTAATACTTATTTATACCTATTAAATTGCTGAGTAAACTGCTGTTAACTTGTCAAACTATAACTCAAATAACTACACTGACGGACTGCATCAAAGTAATAGACGACTTTGAAATAAATATTTTAACCAAGTATGCAAACTTTCTATACAGATTTAAATTGAAACCTCTAGATTGGTTCGTGAACTTTAAAACAGCGTAGGATCATATCTTTAAGTTTAAGTTTATGTACTGGAAAGGACCTTAAGACCTTTTTTGAAGAAAAAACAGAAGTTTAAGGAAAAATTGTTTAATTAAAAAATTGGTTTTAACAATAGACACAAACTTTATGCAAGGGTTTATTTGTGTTTTAATAAGGTGTATTACCCCCACGTGCCCTTATTACGGATTCTAATCGGTTCCGCATAGATTTTATAAGGGTTTTTAAAAGATCTTGCGGAATATTGTCCCATTCTTCTGAAAGTGCTGTTCTTAGTGCTGCCACTGTCGTAGGCGAAGGGTTTCTCGCATATACAGCTCTTTTTAAATTGTCCCAAACATGCTCGATGGGATTAAGATCCGGGCTGCGTGCTGGCCAATTCATTGTACGTATCCCAACCTCTTCGCAATAATGTTGAACTTGTGCAGCTGCATGCGGCCGGGCATTATCCTGCATTAAAGTAAAATTTTCGCCTATGAATCCCATGTAAGGCACCACGTGATCTTCTAATATCTCTGTTATGTAGCGATGTGCTGTCAAACCCCCTCTATTACCGTTTTGACGGACCATGTCTATGAACACAAGTTCTGTTCGCCCGTTCATCGATATGCCACCCCAGACCATACATGAACCGCCTCCAAAAGGAACACGCTCCTCAATGCAACTTTGAGCATATCGCTCCCCACGTCGACGATAGACTCTTCTGCGACCATCTGCACCATATAAACATGTCCTACACTCGTCCGTGAACAATACAGAGGCCCACTGCTCTTCTGTCCAATTCAGGTGATGACGCGCAAATCTTAAGCGAGCTTGTCTGTGAGCTGCAGACAACTTTGGACCATTTGCTGGTCTAAAAGGGGTGATAGCCGCTTCCTTTAACCTTCTTCTTATTGTTCGTGCACACACGTTTTTTCCACGCACTTCATTAAGCTCGGTTTTGATGTTAACTGACGTGAGGAAACGATTTCGCAGGGAAGTTGTAACAATAAATCGGTCATCACGACCTGTGGTTGCTCGAGTTCTGCCTGTACCACGTCTCCTCCTGTAAGAACCTGTCTCTACAAACCTTCTGTATATTCTACAAACCGTAGACTGGTTTAAATTTAAATTTCTACCAATCGTTCGTTGATCCAAGCCCTCCCGCACCAATGCTACAATTTGTGCCGCTTGTTCGGACGAAGTATCCATATTATGGTTCAAAAACTCTCGATGTGTTAAAAAACTAACCCAACAATTATGCTGGTAACAATAATTCAATTGACCAAACAAAAAAATCAATGAGAATTAATTTAAAACTTTGCTATAAATAACACGCAAATCTGATACTACGAGTAAATTTTCTTTTCCCGGCTATATTCATTTGTTTTACCGCAGTTCTATTTTTAAATTTAATTTTTTTTTAAGATTAAGAGCCAGTCTTTCCATATTTATATAATTTAATCTAAAAAGTTTGCATACTTATTATAAAAAATCCTTTTAGAGTAAACCTGAACTTTGATGCAGTTTATGAGTCCGTCAGTGTATATTTAATGAAAACTAAATCATATGCTTCTATATAAACTGATGTCGGCATCATTTGAAAAATGAAGCCTGTAGTTCAAGTAATAATGAAATCCTCAAATAAAAAAAAAGTCCCTAATTTTGGGGAGACGTTCTTGATGTAGATATCCCGATTGTTAAGTGCTCAATATTGATTGCAAACGCTAGATGGCGCCACAACGAAGTGAATAGATCTTTTGGGTAATTTATCTTTTCACGTCTTTCTTAGAAACGTTTTATTGAATGAACGGGTTTTTAAAGTAATATCTTTGTGAAAGAATATTAGTGGCCTAGTCGGAACTCGTCGTTACTTCTCTTTTTGCAAATTTTGCTTGTGACCCGAAAAGAGAAGAATATTTGCACGTTTAAACAAATAAATTCTTTACCTGGTGCTGTTAGGAATGTTGAAGAATTTCTTGGAATGAAGAAACTTCCATACATGGGCCCTGAAAACATTACACTTTTTTTATAAGCAGTTGTGTAATAAAATCGATGAACTTACTGTTTATCTACTACCAGAGGGCAACAAGTATTTCTTTATAAAGACGACTCCCGTAGTAGGTTACATGCCCTGTGTCGCGGGGGACTTTACAAACATACAAGTCACGGACACAAAGTACACCCATACTCGGGACAACAATTAGTGGATCACACAAAGTGGTGTTCTGTATGGGAATCGAACCTACGACCTCTTGCGTAGCAGTCAGACACACTCCCACCGTGGCACAGAGGCAATCGAAACAGTACACATGATTTGAAGTATGATTGTAAGTAGTATTCAAATAAAAGAAACCATCAATTCACTATTATAAGTTCTAAGCCACTCGAGTAACTAAGTAATCCAGTTAAGCGAAGTTATAACGAGTTTCATTGTCTAAGTACAATTTAAGTTTCGCATGTTACTACAGTTTTCCCAATTGGAGAGAATACATATAATAATGTATCTGAAAAAGTAGTCTGTGCAAAGTTTTATTTGTAAACGAAGACGACCACTGCTCTTGGGAATGCTTTCTAAACTATTACTTGTATAAGTGGCTATTTGTAGTTATAAGTATAATACATTATTGGCTCATAATAATGATATTCCTTAATTCCAAAATAAAAATATAATAATATTTTGGAACAATCTTCACACGGTCATCTGATTCCAAACTAATATATCTACTTGATAATATTTATCAAGGGATATTGTACGAAAATGTTGTTACTTCTCATTTGATCAGCTGTTAAGAAATCTTGTAAAGCCTACATAGCAGTGATAGTTTTCTTTTAAGTTTCACTACTATCGTGATTTTTTTCACATACCCAACACCAATCATTGCTCGACATCGACTTGACTCTAACAAAAATTTGCACTTTAAAGCTTAATATTTTACAAACGGATACACATTTTACTTACGCCGAAAAAGTGAAACATCCCTGAATATAAAAATGGTATTTCCAAACCCAAAACGTTTTTAAAAGACCTATCTAATGATAACACGATAGGGTAAGTGAGAAAAAAAATCACACCCATATAGCATTTTGCATATTTCATATATATATTTGCATATAGGATTTTATTCTTTCACTTTGTTGGCGTAAGTGAAATATGTATCCATGCAGAATTACAGCCTTCTAGCACTAACAGTCTCTGAGCAAAGGTGAGGACGGGCGGACAGACGGATATGGCGAAACTATAAGGGTTCACTTTCTCAGACAAAGTATAATAAACAGTGCTCACTCATCACATAAAGATTTATCCTGGGTAGGAATCGAATCCACGCCTCTGGCTTATCAGTCAGCATCACTATCCACTAGACTAACAGGCCAGTCTATTTAATAACATAAGAAATTAAGAAAAGACTCTTTAGCTCGCAATCAATAATACTATATACTTAAACGTGAATAGCAGCGAAAGAAATACATTTGGGCTCGGTTCAAACTTAAATATCCCCTGAGTATTGGAAAGTTCGTACGATGATGTTCTGTGCGGTAACCGTTGCTTGTTGGAAAATCAGCCAAGCCGAATTTCTTACATACATTATTAATATAGGTCTATAGAATACGGTCTACATAAAACCTAAAATCTGGGAACTGCTTCTTGCAAGACAAAGGCCTAACCTGATGGTTACTGTAGGCCTAAAGTCAAAAGTTAGATCATCAATCATGACTAAGAACCCTAAAGTTAAGGCCATTGTAATGCTCCTGCCGCAAAGATTATCCCGTTTATTATTGTTTGGAGTCTTTTGTTAAGTTGCCCGAGAGATTTTATCGTAGCGTTCTCAATAGAACGGTTATAAAGCTGCTTTTCCACCTGAGACGTGCTACGTTTGATATCGTAGATACCAAATAGAACAGTCTACCCGTGACCAATAGTCGGGCAATAAACAAGGTATTTTACCTAAAATTAATCACACGATTTTTGACTGCCTCTGTGGCGCGGTGGGAATGTGTCCGACTGCTACGGAAGAGGTCGTGGGTTCGATTCCCACACGGGACACCACTTTGTGTGA
This sequence comes from Herminia tarsipennalis, assembly GCA_945859575.2. Lineage (NCBI taxonomy): Eukaryota > Metazoa > Arthropoda > Insecta > Lepidoptera > Erebidae > Herminia > Herminia tarsipennalis. Next base: position 19,944,296 of record OX243840.2, read on the forward strand.
TCCACAAAGTATTGTTCCGGGTTTGGGTGTACTTTGTGTCCGTGACTTGTATGTTTGTAAAGTCCCTCGCGACACAGGGTACCCTACAGCGGGATTCGTCTTAAAAATAAAAATAAAAGATTAAGACCCGTTATATATATATTTTCATAATGTGTACAAATCGCGAAAGTTTATCAACATTTGTCGTAGATACAGACTTAGAACAAGGTTTTCACATAATTTATTTTAATTCTATATTTGTTTGATACAAATATATGCGAGGATCTTTATTTTGAACTAAGGATGCGTGACTGTAGCAGAGGCAGTTAAAAATAAGTATCACACCGAGTTATCGAGTGTAAACGATGTATGGGTAATAGGAGACTATCGATACATCATTTTACCCGAGTCATGCATATTATACGCATAGTTGCCTCGCTAAACCCCTTATCATTAGTGCAAATAGTTACATATATACAAATCTATTATTTATAAAAAGAATAAAGCGGTTGTGATAAATATAATTTTTGTATAAGGTTGAAATATTTATTTTACCTTTGTCAAACTGGCTATATGTAATAAGTATATGTGTAAAAAATCTTTATTTGAAATAGGACCATTTTTTTATTAGCACCGTGGTATAATGGGTAGACCGCGACCTCACGATTGCGAGTCCGATGCATTAACTATTAGGCTACCGGCGCTTCTAATTTGTACACATTATAAAGTTTTATAAATATTTAATGTAAATATGATATTCAAATGTATTTACTATTTAACTTTATTTACGTGATTATGACTGTATGAGTAATCTATAAGACCGTAGAAAATTATTATATTATAGCTGCATATTTGATGGAAAAGTAGCTCAAGTCTTTTGTGGTATATATTGTAACTGTTTCGCTGTTCCGGCAAATATTTGAGATGTTGACCTTTTTATCTTTTCTTCTTGGATGGTCTGAGTTTACTGATATCGATAGGCTTTGTGAAATTTTGAATGATGTGAAATGAAAGGGTAAAAAAATTAAGATGGGAATCTTTATAATTCACCGTTATCGGCATTGCTTAATGTTTACTTATCTTTCAAAATATACCAATGCTACCTGTCCCGCGCAACTTCGTCTGCGTAAATTTTCCACGTTTTTGCAACATTTCTCATCGCTGCTCCGCTCCTATTGGTCGTAGCGTGATGTTATATAGTTTAAAATCTTTCTCGATAAAGTGGATATCCAACAGAATATTTTTTAATTCGGACTAGCAGTTCTTGAGATTATTGCGTTCAAACAAACAAACTCTTCAGCTTTATAATATTAGTATAGAATAGAAAAACCCACGACGAAAGCAAAAAATAATCAAATTAAATTCTAAAACCCCTCCGACTAACAGGATGTTAGTAACTGAAAAAAAAAACCGGCAGGATCCGCTACTTACTAGCTGAATTGAACGTCACATGCAAAAATACGTAAATATATTTGTGCATGTGACAGATCAGCGTTTTTTATTTCAAACTTTTTAGACTTTTTTACAAAATATGCTAGGTACTTAATCGTGTTGAGAGTGAACATTATATTGAACGGAATTAATATATAATCCGTATTAATAATAAAAAGACAAATTTGACCCTTTTGAAGAAACAAACGCCTGTACTGTAGCGCCCCCTGGTGGTCTGTAATATTAAAACTAAACTAAGTACATGCTCAAGAATGACAGCAAAATTGTTGAATACACAGCAGAAATAAATAAAAAACCATGATAACCACCACCATAAGAAACATGAGCACTGTAGCGCTCCCTCTAGAACATTGTAACTTAGTCAAGAACATGCCCGGGAATGAGATTTATACAACGCAAAAGCTGTTTTGAAATTGGCTTTGCCGTTTTTGAGAAAAATGGTAACAGACACACCCACACACACACACACACACCCACACACACACACACACACACACACACACACACACACACACACACACACACACACCACACACACACACACCACACACACACACACACACACACACACACACACACACACACACACACACACAAACACCTCATATCCCAAACGCATATACCGTCTTTGTGGCCGTCACGGGTAAAAAAGTAAATTGAAAAACTGGTTCTCGCGTTAATAAAACATGCACGCTCAGATAAATACTACCTGTCCTGTTCTTAGCTAACAATTTTGTGTTTATTTCCAAAGACCTGTGATTTTTCCTAAGTATTGGCACAAATATGTACCATTTGTGCTCAAAGTACCATACTTATTGGCTCAAACAGTTGTTCAAAGTCGTGGATAAATACGTTCAAATATTTGAGCAGCGTCTGTCAATTAGAGGAATGTCTCGAGATTGGTCTTCAATGATACTTGAATTAAATGGACTATTTTTATACTTAATGGTCTCTATTTATGCTAACCTAATTGAGATAAAATATTTATTCATTTTTAGTATAATAAACTAATACTTATATTACTTGTTTATTGTTATAATATGTTTAAATATTTTATTTTTGATTCTCTCCTTTTCTTTTCAATACTTTTCGATTGTTAATTTATTGGGTCTATACCTAACACGATTATATTTATTGCATGCTGTGATCTCTGTTTTGTTTATTACAAAAATAATCATTTTTTTTAGATCCAAATGCTATATTGCGTATTCATTTCATTTCGAAGTTTAAGATCGTACACACACACACACACACACACACACACACACACACACACACACACACACACACACACACACACACACACAGAGAGAGAGAGAGAGAGAGAGAGAGAGAGAGTTACACAGAGAGATACACAAGTTAACATAAGACAACTCTCCTTTTACGACGAGTTTTAAAAAATGAGCACTAACTATAAAGTAATAATCTCATAGAGCAGCTGCGAGCTACTAAAACGAATTAGCATAACTGACGCAGGTTCTTATTATAAACTATGTTTATCACTTATATCCCTGCTTACTGTAATAAGGAAAACCTCTACTAGTATTAAATTGTAAAGGAGCTGCGAAGCTTTTGCATTAAATTCTCAAAAGGGTCTCTACGTGATGGCTTCGGCCCCACGTGCATCTTTCAATAGTCCGGGACTCCACAGTCCCTAAATGTGGAAAGACATGTATAATAATAAAAAAAAATACTTTTGTTCCCTATTATTGTGAAGCGCATTGTTACAGTACAATATCTTTGTGCTGTATCTACAATCTACATCACAATCTTATGTTCCTTATCGCACGTTCAGTATCTATTAAATGTTTCCACTATCTGTTATCAACACGAAGTCGTTAGTATATAAGATGCACCTTTAGATAATTATAACCAGACTATACTACATCTTTTGTCTCATTTATACCTAATCATATATTGCCAAGTAGTTTGGCAAATTGGTGACCCCGACGAACGAATACGCAGCAAGAAACATGGCACAATCACCGTGCAAGGCGAACATAAATCAGCAAGGAACACTTGAAGTAGCTGCTGGCACCTCGGTTTTATCCCGCATTCCGGAATTTTGGAAAGACCAACCAAGATTATGGTTCACGCAACTAGAAGCCATATTAGCACCACAGAAGCAAGGAGACGAATACAAATACTGTACAGTAATAGCAAAGTTATCCAAGGAAGAAATACTACAGGTTAGTGACCTAATCACTTCACCACCGACTACAGATAAATACAAAAACATCAAGGAACGTTTAATTGATTGTTACGAAGAAACAGAACAGCGACAGTTTCAAAAATTAATATCAGAGACAGAACTCGGTGATCAAAAACCTTCGCAGTTATTACGTCAAATGCGAGTCCTCGGGAGAGGAAAAATCAGTGACGAAACAATTAAACTACTATGGTTCAGGCTTTTACCAACATCAGTTACTACGGTTCTAGCAGTTACGGAAGACATGGAAATTGACAAACTGAGCCAAATTGCAGACAAAATAATAATGAATTCAAAAGTAACCGAAATATCAGCTGTTAGCAACGACAACAATACAGCATGCATTTTAGCCCAGCTAGCAAAATTACAGATAGATATTGACGCAATTCAGCAAGGTCAATATGGCTATCGACCCAACACGCACAATCATTTCAAGAAACGTCAACAATTCCCGATTATGAGGCCGAGAACAAACTATAGAGGAGCAAATCGATTTTGTTACTACCACGAAAGATTCGGAAAATATGCAAAGAACTGCATTAAACCATGCAGTTGGAAACCAATGACTTACGTACGGAACCAGGGAAACGAATAAGAGCACAGACAACGGCGAAACTCTGTGCAATCCACCCATCCAATCGCCTCACCATTACCGACCGAAAAAGTGGTATGAAGTTTTTGATTGACACGGGCGCAAATATTTCAGTCATTAGCAAGCAACAGAGACATTCAGTTTTACAAAATGAACAATACACACTATACGCTGCAAATGGGACTAAAATTAGGACTTACGGCGAGAAGACGCTTACCTTGAATTTAGGACTACAACGATGTTATAAATGGAATTTTGTAATCGCCGATGTTACACAACCAATAATTGGAGCAGATTTTCTAGAGCACTATAAACTATTAGTCGACATAGCAGGTCGCAAACTTATCGACAAAGTTACAGAGCTGACAACGCATGTAACTTCGGAAAAAGCGACACAACAAACAATTCGTAATATCGCAGTGGGAACGAATCCACGTATTACGCAACTTTTAAACAAATACGAAGACATCACGAAAGGGTCCTCTCTCCGCAATGCGCCCAAACATAAGATTGAACATCACATTATCACTACAGGACCACCCGTCGCAGCTCGGGCAAGACCATTACCTCCAGAAAAATACGACATAGCCAAAAAGGAATTTCAAAATATGATAGAACTCGGAATTTGCCGACCGTCAGATAGCCCATGGGCAAGCCCATTACATATGGTAAAAAAGAAAAATGGCGAATGGAGACCATGCGGAGACTATCGAATGCTCAATAGCACGACAGTACCGGACAAATACCCACTACCAAGATTAACTGACTTTACATACATATTAGAAAATAAGAAGATACTAAGCAAGATAGATATACGTAAAGCATACCATTGTATTCCTGTTAAAGATATAGAAAAAACAGCCATCATCACACCTTTTGGACTTTTTGAGTACTTAAGAATGCCTTTCGGATTACGCAATGCGGCACAAACATTTCAACGATTCATGGATTCCTTATTTAGAGATTTAAACTACGTATTTATATTTGTAGACGACTGTCTCATTGCATCGGACAACGAAGATTTGCATTATCAGCATTTAGAAACGGTTTTCAAACGTTTACACGAGAATGGAATAACCATTAATCTCGAAAAATGCGAATTTCTCAGAAGGGAAATAGATTTCTTAGGTTATCATATAACGAGCCAAGGAATACTCCCTACCGAAGAAAATTACAAAGCAATCATGGAATTTCCCAAACCGAAAACAATTCAAGAATTAAGAAGATTTTTGGGCATGGTCAATTTCTACAGAAGTAATATTCCATGCGCAGCGGAAAATCAAAGAATTTTAAACGAATATCTACATGGTTCAAAAAAGAACGATAATTCACCTGTTCCTTGGACAACGGAAGCAGACAAAGCTTACGAAAAATGCAAGGAAAGCATGAAAAACGCAGTGTTAACAGCGCATCCTTCCCGCAACGCATCACTAGCGCTCATGACCGACGCTAGTGCTACTTGCGTTGGTGGAGTTTTACAACAAAAATCCGGACGCAATTGGGAACCATTAGGATTTTTTTCACAAAAATTGAGCGAAACTCAACAAAAATATTCTACGTTTGACAGAGAGCTGTTAGGAATATACATGGCCGTCAAACATTTTCACAGATTAATCGAGGGAAGAGAATTTACAATATTTACGGATCACCGACCTTTGACATACGCATTCTCCCAAAAACCATCATCAAACGATACACCGCGACGGGTCCGGCAGTTAGATTTCATTTCACAATACAGTACCAACATTCAACACATAAGCGGACGTGACAATATTACCGCCGATGCCTTATCTCGAATAGAGGAAATATACGTGCCATCACCTATCGATTACGCTGAATTGGAAAAATGTCAATCAACAGATAATGAACTAAGTAAATTACATGACAATAAAAGATTAAAATTCAAAAACATTACGCTTCCGGGTTCCACAATAAACATCACCTGCGACACCTCTACTGGAAAAAGCCGCCCCTACTTACCAAAGCATTTTCGCAAACAAATTTTCGATACCATTCATGGTATGAGCCATCCAGGAAAAAGAACTACGAGAAAAATGATAACCCAAAGGTATTTATGGCCGTATATGAACAAAGATATCAATAACTGGTGTAGATCATGTATAGCCTGCCAAAAATCAAAAATACAACGACATACGATATCACCTCCTGGTACATTTATGACAGCGCAACGTTTTGAACATTTACATATTGACATCGTCGGACCACTTCCGATTTCACAAGGGAAGAGATATTTAATCACAATCATAGATCGTTGTACGTCATGGCCCGAAATATTTCCGGTAGAAGATATAACTGCAGAAACAGTAGCCAAGACACTTTTCGAGGGATGGATTACTCGTTTTGGATGTCCATTGCGCATTACTACGGATCAAGGCCGACAGTTTGAATCAAGAATATTTGAGTCACTCTCACAATTTTTGGGAATACATAAAATTAGGACAACACCTTATCATCCACAATCCAATGGAATGATAGAGAGATTTCATAGAACTTTAAAGGCGGCGTTAATGACAAGAGAATCCAACGAAAATTGGTTAAAAGAAATTCCAACAGTTTTACTCGGGTTGCGGAGTAGCTTGCGAGAAGACACAGGTTATAGTTCAGCAGAGATGACATATGGAACGCCAATACGACTCCCTGGAGGATTTTTTGAGTCATCAGCAGCACAGTTATCAACGTACGAAGAGTTTGTAAAACAAATTCAAAAGGACATCACACAAATGACATCAATTCCGAAAAGAAAAAAACACAATCAAGCTATATTTGTGCATCCCGAACTCAAAGAATGCTCACACGTATTTGTTCGGTGTGATAGAATTAAGAAAGCCCTGACACCGCCGTACGAAGGACCCTACCCAGTAATTAGTAAAACAGATAAAACATTTTGCATTAGAATTAGGGATAAAGAGACAGTGATATCAATTGATAGATTGAAACCAGCTTTCATGATCAATGACGAATCAAACTACGTGCCAGATTCAAAGGATTGCGACAGGCATTCACACACGTACACTACACGATCGGGACGTAAAGTAAAGCCAGTAGTACGTCTATAAAAAATCGCTGATATAAGCAAGCTATTCGTATATATATATTAACATAGATCTTAACATATACCATTAATTCACAACTACTCGTAACAACAAGACATCTAAAATGGGAAATCAAAGTTCTAAGGACCAGATAACATACAATACGGACAATTGCCTCAATCAAAACGAAGCGGACCAACTCCGTAACCTGATCCAGGAGGACTTACGGTGGACAAGAAATGTTGCAATGGGACAGATTATTTTAACAATCGGCGTGATCCTAATTTACGGCATAATGAAAACACTGGACAGAAGAATGAAGAGTTTAACGGAAAAAAATAATAAACACTCGTGCAACAGCTAAGTCAAAATTACAGACGTCAGCAAATCACACCACAACAGGCGTCATCAAATTCCACCGCGTACAATAGCATTATTATTTATATACATCAGCAAATAACTAGTAAGGTCTAGGTCAAATTTATATTGTAAACACTATTACCATATTTTTTTTTTTTTTTTTAAAGGGGGGTGTACTGTTACAGTACAATATCTTTGTGCTGTATCTACAATCTACATCACAATCTTATGTTCCTTATCGCACGTTCAGTATCTATTAAATGTTTCCACTATCTGTTATCAACACGAAGTCGTTAGTATATAAGATGCACCTTTAGATAATTATAACCAGACTATACTACATCTTTTGTCTCATTTATACCTAATCATATATTGCCAAGTAGTTTGGCAAACGCATCATGATTTGGTCTTGTCAATAGCGTGGCCGCGTGAACGTATAAAAATTGATTGAAATGTCGAGCAATCTGAAAGTATCTAAACATTCCCGTGGTCCTGATATTGTTCGTAGTATTAAACTACTTAATTCAAAGGTCAAAGCTTAAATTACAAAAAAAACCGATGCCAATATAAAACCTGAATTATTATTTTCATGAATTCGGGTCTACAATATGATCCAATAATTTAGTCCCCAATAAAACGAATGGAAATAAGCTGAATTCAAGTTCTGCATTATTGAAATCGTCCCTGAACGAAATTTGCAGACAGGAATATTCTGTCGGCAGTTTCAGTAATCGAGACTAACGGCTTACTCATACAACTAAAATGGATTAAGCTAATCCGAGTATACCCGTTAACGAGTCCAAACAACATGTTGTACAAGGAACAACAGAGAAAATCCATCACGGCCGCTACATGGGATTCTCCATTAAGAGACGGCCGACTGTCTCTAATAGAACCACTCCAAACAGTTAATCTTTCCTCGTGTTGACTAAATAAGATTTAAAGTTAGCAGGACCCTTCTAATTTCCTTTATGTTGGTACTAAATTGAAACATATACACGTACCAACCTAACAAGCGAACGGACGAATGTGGATCTTAATTTAATTTGGTCGGTCCCGGTGTACGTATCCGAAATTTGTAAAAGTTTGGGATTTAATTATACGATGATTATAGTCTGAGTATTCGTAAATTATACAATCTGCGGTTATGTAAGTGAATTATGTTGTTAATTGAGGTGTTAGTAAGATTGAATGTTAGTGGGGTGCTCAGGGAATCCTATTACTAAGCCTTCGTGGTTGGTTTGTTTTTTTACATGCAGTATATGGCTCAATCAATAGACTAAAGTTCGGCATGAAAATCTAATATATAAAATTCTCGTGTCACAGTTTTCGTTGCCATACTCCTCCGAAACGGCTTGACCGATTTTGATGAAATTTTTTGTGCTTATCCGGTATCTATGAGAATTGGCCAACATCTATTTTTCATACCCCTAAGAGTTTGTTTGTTTGTTTGAATGCGATAATCTCAGGAACTACTGGGCTGCACTGAAAAAAATATTTTATTGTTGGATAGCCCATTTATCGAGGAAGGCTATAGGTTATAACATCACGCTACGACCAATAGGAGCGGAGCAGCAATGAAAAATGTTATAAAAAAGGGAAAATTACAATCTATTATTCATGCCCCTAAGTGATAAGGGTTATCCACCCCTAACATTTATAACTATACTATAATATTAGAAGAGAGAGAAGAGTTTGTTTGTTTGTTTGTTTGAACGCGATAATCTCAGAAACTACGGGTACAAATTAAAAAAAATATTTTACTTTTAGATAGCTCATTTATCGAGGAATGCTATAGGCTATAAAACATCGCGCTACAACTAATGGGAGCGGAGCAGCAAGTAAAAATGTTTGCAAAAATGGGGAAAATTTACGCAGACGAAGTTGCGCGGGTCAGCTAGTAATCTATAAATAGAGATTTCGTTACTTTTTATGTAGTAATTTTTTTTTAAAGATTTTATTATACCTATAGGCTTGTTTTAACTGAACACCATCGACTGTATGGACGAATTCAAGGATCTTTAAAAAGCTACATAAAATATTAAGGGCTTTTAACATTATCTCAGTACTAACTTACCTATTATTTATTTTAGCAATACTTTAATAACAATATAACTCAATTTAAAATAAAAATAAAGATAATATTAAAAGGCTTCGCCAACCATATTAAAGCAATAATTTTGGGATTGTCATGGGAGGTGCTATGTTTTATACTGTATGACAATAGCAATCATGTTAATTATATTAGTGCGGTCAGTAGCCTGATAAAAAACTTCAGTAAACAAAAAGAAATATAAACTAGATCACAAACCAACCCTTGGTTAGGTACTCGTTTGTTTTTGTCATTTTATCTAAGCAATTTCTGAGCGATTCTCATAAGAGCGTTATCTTTTTTTCTGCAGAGGGCATCTGTCGGCGATGCCCGGTAGGCGGTGAGCCGGAAAATCGAGGCTTTCATTATGGCGGTCGATGTCAACATTGTCACTGGGTAAATCGCTCGTCATATGAACAATATAGATGAGCTAAACGCTGAGTTAGAAGTGCCGTAGAACGAGAGCTCCTATCAGTAGCGTTGGTGTGAATAATGTCTAGAATTTTGTTTGCTTATTTACATTCATTTGTGTCGGTCTATTCAGTATTTTTTTTTTCATGTTGGTTTGAGGCTCACATTACTAGCTATCTTGTTAACCCCTCCAGCTAAGCTCAAAGGCTTGTGTTAGAAGTGGGATTACGTCGGTAGTATAATGGGTAGGATTCGAACCCGCGACTTCACAATTGCGAGACCGATGCCTTAAAATATGATCTTGAAACTTAATATATGATCTTGAAACTATAAAATATGATAAAAATGCCAGTTATCTGTCTCTATACTTAGTTAATTATTGCGACGGTCTACTAACTGGTCAAAGGTTGTAACTGAGTCTAGTGACGATTTGTCGAATAATCGTCTCCTGAATGCCATTTATTCGCTGTTTTCAGCGCTCACAGTAATAATGCATGCCTTGAAACTCATAACGTACAAAACATCCTCACAATATTTATTCCAATCACATACAAGGCAAATTTTCATAAAAATATTCCTCCGCCCCTGCGCCGTTACGCGTGAATATTGCCCTTGGTTCTACGCAGAAACTTCATTAAATTTGGTTCACAAGTTTCCCTGTCAGGTACGACAATTTCTGTGCACGCACGAAAGCGCCTCAGGCCCACCTACTGCCATTATACCCTGTTATTGTCGGCTAAATTGCGATTTTAATTAATATAAAGTACAGCCAACTATTTACCCGAAACCCTTAATTTACGAATAACCGGAGGCTAATACCGCTACGGTCTACAAAAAGGAAGGTGTTACAATAAGCACCGTTATAGGAAATTCTTCGGGTATTTACTGGGACCCGTGCTGCCCAATAGCCGTTGACCCTTCACAATCACGTATTAAATCAACGTGTCTCAACTATTGAACTGACGTAACGGGTCGTGGTTAACTGGCTATGGTATAATGATTTCCTCAACACAATAGGCCAGCGAGCGGTTTGCTGTTCTAATTATAGTGTTGTTAAGAGTTTCACTCCGTCATAAGCCGGCGTTTCATTCAACAATGGTGACACGTTTCTGTTTCATTGTTCGTTAATACGTCCGCAAAACTTCGCCTTGATTAAGATGGGTGCCGTGCACACCGTATCGTAAGATACTTGTCCCATTGCCGACGATAAAGCGACTAGTTTATCGCTAAAGAAACGCGGAGATAACTTAACGGTTGGTGAAAAGTCATCGGTTCAACAATGACTACGATCCTGAAAGAAGATTAAATTGAATAAGGTTGTTGCGAATTCGATTCCTCACTGTAATTTGTACCTTTGTTTGTAAATAATGCGCGTGTTACTCTATACTATGCGTTTCAAATGAGAAGATAATCGCGATCGTGACAATTTTACTATGTATTTGTAAAAATTGTTCCGTGAGCAACAAAAACTCCCAAGTCGGGTAAAGTACGTATGTGTATGGTAATGGAATGGACGTAATATTTATTTTCTTTGAACTATGTACCTAACATTTTTATTTAATATTGCTAGTATTCTTTGTTATTTAATAAACACCAAACATAAATAATATATCATTTTTGTAATATCTTGACACGTTTTTATGAAACATTTTATTGCTGACCTTACGTCATATAATGAAGTTGCAGTCGAAATGCGAATCAAAATGTCATCATGACAGTTATCAACTCATTTGAAACGCATACGCATAGTAACGGGAGCTGTTGTATTGTAAAAGAAAGAAGATATGAGTTGATATCAATCCGAAAGGAGAACTGGTGCAATTTAAGATACAAATAACACGTTAAATTGTGGACGAACATGCTTGTTCAGAGCATGATTAATATGTAAATACTTGTCTATAGAGCCTGACTATTGTTAAATAATTTAGTTTTGTTGTAATCATTTACTAAGTTGACTGCTCGCAGTCAGAACTCGTGGAAAATTTCTAATTTCATTACTGTAGCCGAAATGGATGTGAAATGTTTAATAACAATGTTGTTTAGCAACAACTGTCAAAAGTGTCATAGCTAGGGTTTTCATTTGTTTAGTCAATGTTGAAAATTACGAAATTATCTTATTATGGGCAAATTAATAATCAATTATATGATCTGTGACCCGCGCAACTTCGCCTACATAAATTTTCCCCGTTTTTGCAACATTTTAAATTGCTGCTCCACTCCTATTGCTCGTAGATTGTTATGAAATATTGCCTTAGCCTTCTTCGATAAATGTGCTATCTAACAGTTAAATAAATTTTTAATTCCGACCAGTACTTCCTGTGATTATTGCATTCAAACAAACAAACATAATCTTCAGCTGTATAATATTAGTATAGATTACGAAATTTTAGTGACATGACAGTATAGTTATAGTTCAACTCGCTTTTTGGTGCGCTTCAGCGGTGAGACAAGTGCCTAAACTCGGAATGCGTCGCTAACGTTAATGAGACTTCGAGTTCTTCGCTTCAACTTCTCGTTATTAATACATATAGGTAAGTGTTTTCTTAACTTTCTTTAGTGCTTTTAGTGTTCTAGAATGTTCTCAGTTCATGTAGTTTCTGTGATAACTGCTTACGTAATATGTAATGTTGTGGAGAGAATAGGCATCTAGGCAAGAGTTAAAAAAGCTGAGTTTGATTTTACAGTAACCACTTCTACATTATTTTCTCTCTTCTCTGTTTTTCTCTTTTAATGATGCTTTGGATTGGTGTCTTCCAGGACAACTTTCTTTAGTGCTTTTAGTGTTCTAGAATGTTCTCAGTTCATGTAGTTTCTGTGATAACTGCTTACGTAATATGTAATGTTGTGGAGAGAATAGGCATCTAGGCAAGAGTTAAAAAAGCTGAGTTTGATTTTACAGTAACCACTTCTACATTATTTTCTCTCTTCTCTGTTTTTCTCTTTTAATGATGCTTTGGATTGGTGTCTTCCAGGACAACTTTTTTTAAATCTGTTGAGTCAAAATCGCCTAAGCGACCGCGCTAGCGTGTGACGTCACGTTCCGAGCTGCAAGTCGGCACTCTTTGGCTCGTTGCGCTCTCGCGGTTTTGCTACTTAGGTACCTCCGCCCCTCCGTGTTGTTAAAATAAAAGGTAGCTTAAAAAAAAAACTGATGTCTCTCCTGGTCGAGGAGGTAACGGAACTTACCTTTGAAATTTAATTTAGACTTCATTCGTAATTTAATAAGTATTTCTGTAGTATTTGCACTTCTTCGTGTCTTCGCTAGCGATAAGTTTATTTTTTGTTGAAATTCGAATTCCCATTTCATTCTTTTAAGGGCCGAATCAACTAAATAAATCGTTGTCTATATATTTTTTAACTAATGCCTATGTAGTCATTATAACGCTATAACGCCATTTTCAACTGTCGCCAGCGGAATTTTCGGACCGATATGACTTAGGGACGTCCAAAAAAAAAGCCTACTCTTTTCTAAAAGGCCGGCAACGCATCCACTATGCCTCCGGTGTCACAGATGTCTATGAGCCGTTGTTGGTCTGCCCACTATCACATAAAAAAACAACAAACAAATTGCGTAATTATAGATCTGAATCAATCATGATTTTCGTTTATACGGTTTTTGTATCCTTAGAGTCCAAATTTGCAATTCTCTTTTCTTTGTCCTATTTCATGGTTTACAGTGTAACAGGTAGCCATATTTTGCGAATAATAATGTCTCATTCGGTTCATTGTGATGTCGTTATTTCTTAATAGACATACCTGAGTGTATGAAGTTTGTGTACTGCAAATACAGTAATTTTAACTGAACAATACAAACGTTATTTGTTGTCATAATAACATGGCTTATGCATAGGATTAGGGATTTATATTGTCCAATTTCGAAACTGATTTAACGTTGGCAACGATATTACTATTATCGTTGTTTGACCGAAATATACCTACTGCATTGTTGAAATATAAGTTTTCATTTGTAGATTTTCATAACTTAAAACGTTAGTTTTAAAAAAAAAACACTTCCTTATATCTCATTTATGTCAACAGGTTTTTAGTGCATAATTAAATGTCCAAGATTGAACAGTTTTTGCTGTGTCCTGATCAATCCATAAGCCAGCAGTTCTGGTTTCTTTGCGACATAAAGCTTTATATAAATATGCATAACGATATTGCTTATTTCCTCCGCTTAATGAAAACCAATTGGAATGTAAAAGTCCTTTATCAAATGAACACAGATCTAGACAAACGCAAAATACAGGATTATCTCCCATTTTCTTGTCAATCGTTATTGATGAGTTCTCGTCTAAGCAGCAGTAGACACCTGGCCATCAATCGCTTCAATCACATCAATCACTTCGCCCAATCATTCCAAGATGCCATCGAACTACGACATTGAGTGATTCGGATTTTTTTCGTCGCAATCAAGTTAATAGGATTCAAGGTGACTAGTCTCGCAGAATAATAGGGTTTTCTATCTCTCTCACTCTCACTTGTCTACATAACAGAATACCTAGAGTGCAGAAGACAAGACAATCTAGAAAGGAAACTCTTTTGACGCATGCATACATAGACATTGCACACTACTGACCTCTATGCTACTAGTACGCTTGACAGACTACCGCCGACAACAAGACTGACCTATTGGTGAAGTGGTAAGTGACCCTGACTGCTAAGCCAGAGGTCGTGGGTGCGATCCCCACTCAGGATAAAACTTTGTGTGATGAGCACGATGGTTTATTCTGTGTCTGTATTTAGAAATATTTATGTATGTATATTAGTTATCTAGTTTCCATAGTGCAAGCTCTGCTTGGTTTAGGATCAGATGGCGCTGCATGAGTTGTCCCAAGATATTATTATTATTTTGACATTTGTAGGGTAAGTTGTCAAAACTAAATGGAAGTATATACTTGTGTAACAAGTGGGTATAACAATAACGGCTATTTGTAATTAGTGTCAAAATACCGTCCTGTCCTACCACTCACATGTATTTCTATTTGGCATTTGAAATTGCTGTCATTTTGTACTAGTACTATAGAGTCCAGTTTCGCACACGGACTCAGAACACAGCACGCTTTCCGAACAAAGTGCATTTATTGTGGTCTTTGATTGATGTCCATGAATAATATCTATGTTTGCATCATGAATCTATGTTTCCTCAAGTAAAGTTAAAGCTGAATACTTAATTACTTAATCCTTTAATTTTCGATTTACAAGCACAAGCACGTAAATGTGCTGTCCGCCTGTTTGTAAACAGCCTGTTTGGCCAACATATCCGTGTACGATCCTGAACGCCCTATTATGGTTGTCTTCTGTGCTCTCATTACTCTGTGTCTACATATTTAGATAAGATTTTCTCCGCTCCCGTTTCTATAATGACTCAGTACGGTTCACGTGAATTTGGGAGTAGTCTTTATAAAGAAAATGTTTATATATTAATATTGATGGAATTTATTAATTCACTGATTTTACAAATTACTTTGGATGGTTTCAGTTTTGTATTCATTGAATTTTCTTTTCGAGGTATTACTGACTGGTTTAACGTCGGCCGTGGGCGCTGCTTGCTGCTTTATTTGTTTAAATAAAATATTAATTCTTGGTAAATACCTAAATATATGTAAGTCTATTATATGTATGTAAGATATAGTAAGTCAGTGGCTAAAGCATCGTTACCTATACTTAAAAAAAACAGTGATGACAACCTAATAATACTGACTAAATTAGGAGTGGTAGAGTGATATTGGTGTGTTTCGAATCCGCGCAATCGAGAGATTGTGAGTTTGATGCCTTAACCACAGGTATTTTGCTATTTTGCACTCTTAAATACTAATTGGTCCGATTGGCTATTAGTAATCCTGATAAAGGAAACCTTCTATGTTTTAAATTAAAATATTGTTTAACTAACAAAGCAGACTCGGAACATATTAAGGGATCACATAAAATGTTATCTCGGGAGGGAATAATAATACGAATACACGACATCTTCCATAATAATCAAACATTCTACCCTCTAGATTTTCTTTAGGTACCTACTAATATAGTAGATCTGAATTTTTAGATGGATATTTGTTAATAATAATAATTAATCACGCCAGAAGGGCTGAACGGATCTGGATGAAATTTGACACAGAAATAGATTATTGTCTGGAATAGCACATACATTTTATACTAGCTTTGCAACATTTTTCATTGCTGCTCGGTTCCTATTGTTAGTAGCGTGATGATATAGCCTATACAGCCTTCCTCGATAAATGGGCTACCCAACAGTAAAATAATATTTTAATTCATTGTTTTTAATTCATTGTCCAAAATTTTCACGCATACTAAGTCGCGGGTAATAACTAGTAGGTGTACATGTTAAACTTATAACACGCTTTTTTCACAATGAAAGTAAAAATACAAATTACAAATGAAATCAGTTAATGAAAATTACGTTGTTAGTAAACATCAGTATTTAATTTAGGAAGATAACGAGGACTCTCTAAAGAGGCCGGGGATTGAAACTTCTTAATTAAGTCGAATATTCATATTCATCAGACGCGTTACCATTTTCAAGGGGCAGGCTTCGAGTTATGTTAACTCCGTAAAGGGTATTTCTACAGACAGCAACGTAAGTTATACATTTTTGACGTAAGTTTCATACATTATTTATTAAGTAAATGTACATTAATGTATGTCAAACATAGTGAAATGTTATTACATTTCACTATGTTTTTAATATTTAAAAAACACAATGCTGTTGCTCGACATTCGCGTGAAAATATTAAAAAACAAAATCTTCGAGGATTGTCCGAGATGAAAAGTAGCCTATGTGCTTTTCCAGACTATAATCTATCTCTGTTCCAAACATTCAGATTCATTTACCCGATGTGGCGTGATTAAATATCAAACATCCATCCATATATCCAAACTTACGTACGTATATAATATTTTATAGTATAATATTTACATTTAAAAAAAGTATTAATAAGCTACATATTATGTAGGTATACGTAAAGATATTTCTGTTAACATGTGAGGAAATTTATACAATATATGTATTATCATAATTAACTAGTTTGTTATGTATTTGTATTAAGATTAATTGGTTTGCAACAAATTATTAACACTTTCTTACATACTATATTTCTATGTTTATTGTCTACAAGGTAGACTGGTAGAGAATGATTTAGCATTAAATTTACCTTTGTACTGAATTGTTTGTTTATTTTCTTTGGCCTGCAGACGCCCATTGTTGAGCAAAGACCTCCTCCAACCGTTTCCACTCCTGACGATATATACATGATTGTGCATTCATTATATAAATAATAAATTATGAACAAATATAAAAAATAAGAAAATCTATACTAATATTATAAAGCGGAACAGTTTGTTTGTTTGTTTGTTTAAACGCGCTAATCTCAGGATCTACTGGTCCGATTTGAAAAATTCTTTTTTTGTTGGATAGCCCATTTATTGAGGAAGGCTATAGGCTATATAACATCGCGCTACGACTAATAGGAGCGAAGAAGCGACGAGAAATGTTTCAAAAACGGGGAAAAATTACGCATACGAAGTTGCGCGGGACAGCTAGTAAAATATAAAATAAATGAATAAAACACGATTTAGGCGGGACTCGTAGTTAGGATAATCCTTCTCTTATTTGTTAACTACTCAGTCATCGAATTCGCTTGCTGAGTCGTATCATGATGATACGACATCTGTAAGCGTAAAGCGATGTTAGATTAAACGTGAATGTACAACGCCATCTGCAATGTCCCGCCAAAAATGTAGATATTTACACTCATATATGAAATTGGTTTTCGGTATACAAATATTCGTTCCTACGAGTAAGTTGTAACTACTTAATAAGTCAAATTATTTGTAATATGAACTATGAACAACTATGAGCTTTAAAAAAAAACTAACTACTATAAAAACTCTTGTCTCTAAACATTTGTGCACATACAATCATTTATATATTTTCGTTATTTAAATGTTCATTTAATTTTATTGCTATCTGTACATTGAGATGTGTTTTGAAGCTATAAAGGAAGACTAGCTTTTGCTTGCGAATTTGTTTATCTATTAAAACACCCATTATGTGTAAATATATCTCTACCAACTGAAATATACAATGAATTTGAGTGTGCCTTAATCAGTCATCAGTAAGTTAATTTCCCAACTAAGAATGCCTATTTAAAACTGAACCACTGGGCTGTGTGGTACTTAAGAATAGTGCCACCGCATCTCTTCCCGTGGGTGTCAAGGCGACTAAGGGATTTTACACCGGAGTATCTCTGTGTACTTTAAAGCCTTACTGCGATCGCTAACCCGCTCACCCATCATGGCGATTATGGCCATTACCCCCAGGATCTAATAATTTGGTTCTACTGGGGATACCCATGCCCAGCAGTGGGACGTCTTATGGGTTGTTATGTTATTTAAAACTAGCACTTTTCTTCGTATCTTCACCAGCGTTATGTTACAGTAAATAATAATAATAATAATAATAATAATATCTTGGGACAACTCACACAATGCTATCTGATCCCAAACTAAGCAGAGCTTGTACTATGGAAATCAGACAACTGATAAACATACTTATATATTTCTAAATACATACATATTATAGATAAATAACACCCAGACACAGAATAAACCATCGTGCTCATCACACAAAGTTTTATCCTGGGTGGGGATCGAACCCACGACCTCTTGCGTAGCAGTCGGATACACTCCCACCGCGCCACAGAGGCAGTCAGATTTTGTCAAATTTGACCAAATTAGTGATTATATACAGGGTGTAACAGAAAGGTGTGGTCATATTCAAGAGTTGGTATGTGCCCATGATACTGAGTGCACATACTTAATTTTATCTAAATCGGAGTATCCTAAAAAAATATTTATTATTTTTTCATTCGTTTATTTATGAATGAAAAAGTTATTAATTAAGAAAAGTATAACTAAATAAGTTCTATGCCATAATAATCCTATCGAATTTTGTACCAGGTGACTTATAATTCTCATGCATTTGCAGCTATGGCACCATAGTAAGTGCAATACTGATAACATATCCTATCCGCTGCTGAAATTTGACCACACGCGATTTATAGTTTCGCGATTATAAGTAGGTTCTACCGGGGACACGCGTGCCCAGCATTGGAACATCATATGGGTATGAAATATATAGTAATAATAACATTGCGCTCTTCTATGTTATGATTTTATATTACTAAATGTTTTGTAGTACAACGTAACTTCGTAACATGTAATAGGTAGGGTAGGGTAATGATTTTTCCCAGAATAGATAATTAACAATTTTTAACTTTAATTATACAAATGACAACCCTAACGTTGAACCTTTTGGCCATGGCTTCCAGCGCGGCTTTAGTATAGTTTGGAATCAGATGGCCGTGTGCTATTAAATAAACATATCGGAATCGAACCCACAGTCAGGATCACTAACCACTAAACCAACAGCCCGACAGAATCTGAGAGAGATGTCTGGATCAATAATCAGTAGACGAGTTAGCATAAATACCTATATCCCACTTTAACTGCCGTATTCATAATTGTATAATGCTGACATAAATAAAATATCTATATAATAATATAATATCTTGGGACAACTTACACAAAGCTATCTGATCCCAAACTAAGCAGAGCTTGTACTATGGAAACCAGACAACCGATAAACATACTTATATAAGTATATAAGTATGTTTATCGGTTAAAATACATACATATTATAGATAAATAACACCCAGACACAGAATAAACCATCGTGCTCATCACACAAAGTTTTATCCTGGGTGGGGATCGAACCCACGACCTCTTGCGTAGCAGTCGGATACACTCCCACCGCGCCACAGAGGTAGTCATTCCTTTTTAAAATTTTGTCATATTTTTTTTTACTAACGATTGATTTAACTAAGCATTGAATGATTCTGAGTGCGGCAGTCAAAACTCACATAAAAAGTAATCATTACACAAAATAAAATAAAAAAAGAATAACTGAAACGCTACATACAAATGCTTCAATCAAATACAAATCTTTTTTTTACTTGGAAGCTAAGAGGATTTTATCAGTAGAATTTATTTTATCGTTATAAATCACGGTGTTAGGCGTTACTTAACGATTCTATTCTTATTTTATCTCCTATGTATAGCGATAAAGCGCTCAAAAGCTTAGTGTTTTGTCGCGAGAGCTTTTTTTAAATTTGAATTCGTGCCTTCTTACTTTAAATAGCGTATTTGATTTATTTTCAAACCGCCACGCGAATAAATATAAAAATAAATGAAATACGCTGGAAAGTAAATAACTTTAATGTGCGTTTGTGTCTCCGGTGTGTGTCTATGTGTGTACTCCCCATAGACACGGAGATACAGCGACTTGTACTTTATAAAGCGCAGGTCCGACCGCATGTGGAGTAACTGCTCTCATCTCTGGGCGGGCACCCCCAAATACTTGCTCGATCCATTTCACTCCCTCCAAAGGCGAGCTGTTCGGATCGTTGATGACCCCAATCTCATGGACAGACTGAAGTCTTTACAGCAGAGGCGTGACTTTAGTGCATTTGCGTACTATACCGTCTGTTCAATGGGGAGTGCTCTGAGGAACTGTTTGACATGGTGCCGCCGTCACCTTTCTACCACCGCACCACTCGACATCGTAGTAGGGTTCATCCATTCCACCTGGAAACAATGCGGTCCTGTACGGATCGATTCCGGCGTTCTTTTCTTCCATGTACGTGTAAACTCTGGAATGAACTACCTGCTGCGGTGTTTCCTGAGCGCTACGACATGTCTTTCTTCAAACGAGGTTTAAAGAGTGTTTTCACTTCACGGTAGGCAGCGGCTTGGGTGTGTCCCTGACATTCCTGTAGTCCATGAGCGGCGGTTACCGCTTACCATCAGGTGGGCCGCTGGCTCGTCTGCCAACCATAGGCAATAAAAAAAAAATGTGTGGCACTCGGGGACTGCCGCGGTAAAGCTATTGCATAGCATTTTTATCAATTTAAGCAATTAAAAAAAATATAATAGAAACAACAAGAAAGGGGAAGACTAAAATGACAATAGGTAACATAATGTCAATAGATGGCGCTGTATTTAATTTTGTTACTATTCAATACAAAATGTACTACGGTCTGAATCGCGCTATTATGATTTTTGCAGCCAGAATCATAAGTACAAAATGAAACGACGTTAGACGATGCACGGCCTTTAAGCCACACCTCCGTGCCCGTCGGAGTGGGGAGCGTGAGGTTTTATCGTTACGGAATTTCTGGATTCGGTCCCCGCGCTCAAGGCCCGCGATAGAAGCTACGCAATAGCTTAAAAAAAAGATAGAACTGTGCCATAACCTCACAAAATTGATCGTTTTCTAGAATGAGATAACGCGACACTGCGGCCATTATATTTCCTTCCTATTTACTTGATGATGTAAAATTCATGGACGTAGATATAAATATGCATTATAATGTATTTCTTTAAATATTAAAATGTTGTTTGCATTGTATATTCAGAGAGTACCTAGATAATTGAAATTGTTAGTAAGGAACTAGCGATCGAACTTCATCAAACTATTTAAGGGTATTTTCGTTTCTATGAGATGTAATGTCAGGGATCGTCATGATCACTTAAATGTTATATTGTGCTGGCGGTGTAAGCCGAATAGTCTTCTTTCCCTCCAAAATGGCGAAGGGGATGATGGCTGACCCATTCGTCAAACTCGTGAACGGATGCTACTTGGGTTGACTGGTCGGCTTTGTCATTATCGTCTTATAGGCTTTTTTTTAAATTAATTGTTCATAAATATTTTTAAAATAAGTAGTTTTTGTTATAATAATCGAATGTTGCCTTTACCCTCATAAGTAATTTTTATAAGTCGATACTCCCATCCTTACCATAGGAGGCTAGTACATTTAAAACTTGATTATGTTGTCGCCGTCCGTACTCGCAATAACATAATAGTATTTTAAAATAATCGCTGTTTGGATTTATACAATTTAGACGTTAATAAAATGATTTTGTAGGTTGGCAACACTAGACATCGTTCGATACAGCAATGTCGTCACGCCATCTTGACGGTTTGAAATTTAACCGTCCATGGAGGGGCGACACTTCAGCTGTTTAATCATTTTCAAATTGTGAGTCAGTTGAGTTTTAATATTCGAACAGTTAACATCTATATTGTGATCTATTGTGATTTAGTGTGGACAATAAAAGTGTTTTGTGAAGTACGGCCTTTGCTTTCTACATCAGAAGTGGTAAAAAGATACGCCAAAGTATGCCGCGAAGCCGAAAGAGAATTCGAGCCAAACGAAGCAAGCGTAGAAGTTCCATTTCTAGCTCTTCGTCATCCTCGACATCGTCGTCATCATCTTCCAGCTCGGATGGACAGAGGAATAGAAGGAAAGTGAGACGCACCAGGCATGCGTCTCCCGCAGTAAGCCAAAATGTTATTTTGTCATCTATAATTCCCGAGTTTGATCCATTGGTGGATGATATCCAAATGTGGGTTAATGTAGTGGAAGCCAATGGACATGCTTTTGAATGGTCTGATCGTGTTTTAAAATACCAAGCATTACAAAAATTACGTAATACCGCAAAAACCTGGTATGACTCGCTTCAGAAAAATCAAACTCGATGGACAGTTTGGACATGGAAAGACTGGCGAAACACACTCATAGATACATTCCAAACTAAACGTAATATGTATTGTCTACTTAGAGAATTAGTCCAAGCGAAACCTACCGAGGGGCAGTCATTGTATGAATTTTACTTTTTACAAAGAGGTAGGATTGATAAAATGAGGTTATCAATATCTGATCAAGACATTATCTCGATCATTGTAGGCTCTATTGGGGATAAAAATATAGCCACAGCTGCCGATGCTGGTAACTTTAAATACTGTGATGACTTGGCATCATTTTTACATGGTAAAGTTTATTCTGAACCTGAACAAAAACATATTCATAAATCAAACAGTTCTCAGAGTAAAAATAGCACTCGATTACCCTCCTATAATTTAGATAAAAAGTCTGAAGTTCCCCTAAGTTCTTATTCAATGAATAGTTTTTCAAATGCTAATACTCGTACCAACGTTACATGTTTTCGATGTGGCGAACCAGGTCATAAAAAGACTAACTGCAATCATAAGGATAGTGTTAAATGTAGTTCATGTAATCGATTGGGTCATTTAGAACTTGCATGTAGATCTAAGATTAAAGGTAAAGTCGAAAAAGATATTGAGGTTAAGTTGATTACGATGCCAAATTCTAAGGATAAATTTTATAAGAATGTTAAGATAAATGGATATGAACGAAAGGCTTTCATTGATATGGGAAGTAGTTGTTCGCTTATTACAAGTACTCTAGCTCGGGAATTAAAACTCAATTTGTTTCGATTAAATGCACCAATTATGTTGACGGGTTTTAAAGTAGATTCTTGTTCGCAAGTTACGCATGGTATAGAAGCACACTTGATGGTAGATACAGCCGAGCTTAATACTGTTTTCTATATTTTTGATGAACTATCAGGTTGCCTTATTCTGATAGGTAGGAATTTTACTGAGAACAATCGGATCATGTATTTACGTATAGGAGATAATTTATCATTTCGGGCTGTGAGCAATGAACCGCACGTATTGGAATCAGATTTCAATAATTATGATACTTTAATAAAAGAAATATTTTCAAAATTTCCTCGAGTTGTATCAAATGATTTGTATACGCTAGGACAAACATCTTGTATCGAATTAGATATTGAATTATTAACTAATAAGCCTGTTTGTCACAGACCATATCGTATGTCAGAATCTGAGAAAGTATCCACCCGTGAGATCATTGATGACCTATTAAAACATGATATTATACAGGAAAGCAATTCAGCCTATGCTAGTCCAGTGATCTTAGTTAATAAACCTTCTGGTGAACATCGTATGTGTATAGATTACAGGTCTCTTAACAAAGTTACGGTCAAAGAAAAATATGTAATGCCTGTTGTAGAAGATCTTATAGATAAATTAAGAGGATGCAAATACTATACATCACTTGATTTAAAATGTGGGTACTATCAAGTAAAGGTTGGTAAGAATTCCATTCCTAAAACTGCTTTCGTAACCCCTGATGGTCATTTTGAATTTAAAAGGATGCCATTCGGGCTTTGCAATGCACCATCAGTCTTTCAAAGGCTCATGAATACCGTTCTAGGAAAACTTCGTTTTGGAAAAGTTATCTGTTATATGGATGATTTATTAATAGCTCTTTGGACGAAAATATTAAGCAATTAGAAGAAGTATTAGAAGTACTACAAAATAATGGGTTGACAATTAATTTAAAGAAATGTATTTTTTTTAAAGGCTCTGTTAGTTTCCTGGGATATGATATTTCTGAGGATGGTATTCGTCCTGGCAAAAGGAAGTTGCAAGCCGTAGAGGAATACCCTGAACCCAAAAATGTGCATCAGGTTAGACAATTTCTAGGACTAATTAATTATTTTCGAAAATTTATTAAAAATTGTGCTATTCTAGCCAGGCCATTAACAAAGCTTTTAAAGAAGGACTGTGCATGGATTTGGAATCTAGAACAAATTCAAGCAGTCAACCAATTAAAACACGAATTGTCCAATAATGCTTTGTTAACAATCTTCGATCCTAAACTACCCATCATTTTGTATACGGATGCCAGTCGTGAAGGTTTAGGTTGTATTTTAACACAAGTTACTGATAATGGCGAGAAGCCAATCCACTTTTACAGTCGACAAACTAGTCATGAGGAGAAACGGTATCATTCATTTGAATTAGAATTTTTAGCTATCGTGGTGGGCTTACAAAAGTTTCGATATTATTTACTAGGTTTTATGTTTAAAATTTATACAGATTGTAACGCCGCCGCCGTCAAATATACAATGAATAAACAGGAAATAAATTCTAGGGTAGGTAGATGGGTATTACTAACACAAGAGTTCACTTTCGATATTGCTCATAAACCCGGTACTCAGATGCAACATGTTGACGCCTTAAGTAGGAATCCGATTAATGACAGTTCTGTCCCTAAGTCTAGTGAAAGTGTTTCAGTTATAACTGAAGGCGATTGGCTGCTGTCAGTGCAATTGCAGGACCCTAGTATTTGTGCAATTAGAGAGTTACTAGAATCAGGTCAGGCCGAGCTCAATAGAAAAATATTCAAGAAGTATGAATTACTCGGTAATAAAGTATATCGTCGAACAGAATATGGTAGGCGGTGGGTCGTCCCAAAAAAGTGTGTTTGGCAAGTGATTAGATTAAATCATGATGATATAGGCCATTTCGCCGTAGACAAGTCAATTGAAAGAATTAGAGCCTTTTATTGGTTTCCAAAGATGAAAAAAGTAGTATCAAAATATATTAAAAATTGCTTAAATTGTATATACGCAAAGAATGCCCAGGGTAAAAAAGAGGGCCTATTGTTTCCAATACCTAAATATGCCAGGCCCTTTCATACATTACATATTGACCATTTAGGGCCCTTTGTGAAGACAACCCTTGGAAATACTTATCTGTTGGTAACTGTTGACTCCTTTACCAAATTCGTATTTATATCCCCTGTACGCAATACAAAGAGCCAAGTTGTTATTAATGAACTCGATAAAATATTCAAAGTATTTGGTAATCCTAAACGCATTATTTGTGACGCGGGAAGTTCATTTACATCTAAATTATTCGAAAAATACTGTAATGACAAAAATGTACGACGACATGTCATAGCAACCGCAGTTCCACGTTCAAATGGCCAAGTAGAGCGGTTTAATCGCACCATACTTGATGCTTTAAGAACTATGGGTGCCAATAAAGACTATAATAAATGGGATGCACATATTACTACCATCCAACAAGGGATAAATAGTACGATAAATAAGAGTACCTTAGCTATACCTAGTGAGGTCTTTTTTTGCCATGAACTGGTGGTCTTTATGTTTTATTCGGCACCAACCTTCAAAATGTTTAATTGTTTTTGTTATTCTAGGTATATTATTTATTGCTTTTTAGTTGCCTTGTATTTATTTTAGAAGTCGGTGATATTTTTTTGTAAAAAAGTTTTTATTTCTCACTTTTTAGTGCGTTGGTTTGTAATTCACTTAAGTTACAATAGGCTTATGTCAACTGCTGAAATCCTTTTACAAAATATTGCTCACCCCGATGCAGGGCCGTTAATTGTTGAGTTCACTATCAGCTCTATTAAATTGTGGAATAGTAGTAGGTATAACGAGAATAAAGTGCTACTCAATACCATATTGAAGTAACTGAATCGCAAACTGTGAAATATTAAATAGGTCTGCTCGTCATTTGTGGTCTTCATCATCAGTTCCACTTCACCAATTGGTATTTTTTAAGAGTAAATGCACGAATCACTATGAAATATACCTAAATCACTGTAGGTGTGCCTTTAATATTTTAAGAGTTCCCTTGATTTCTCCAAGATCCCATCATCAGATCGTGATCTGGTGACAATGGGACCAACTTGGAAGTATACCCTTTCAAACACAAAAACAATTTTTCAAATCGGTCCAGCCGTCTTTGCGTAATCGGTGAACAAACATACAAAAAAAAAAAAAAAAAACATACAGACGAATTGAGAACCTCCTCCTTTTTGAAGTCGGTTGAAAATAAATTCAGATATGTGTTTTGTTCTCAGCAACTGCACCAGACTGAGACGCAATCCGGGGTCGGATGCGTGCGCAGGAAGGCCGGATGTTGTCGCCGTTCGTACTCGCAATAACATAATAGTATTTTAAAATAATCATTTTCAAATTGTGAGTCAATTGAGTTTTGATATTCGAACAGTTAACATCTATATTGTGATCTATTGTGATTTAGTGTGGACAATAAAAGTGTTTTGTGAAGTACGGCTTTCTACAATTATATCTACCTACTTTACGTACTATGGTTATTGTTTGCGTGAGTTTCATGGTGTTATGGTTGCAGCACCTTACAGGCATAACTATACAAATATATTGTAAAAAATGGCATTTAAAATAAGTAGCCATTAGTTTTTCACGTCATCACTCTTGCGAACTTAAATGTAGAATCATTCTATTCCAATTTTTGTCTGACGTTCATATGCGTTGCATTTTGTAACCGAAGTGAATTATAATAATAATAATAATAATAATGTTTATTTATCTAAAGTAAATACAGCGTGTAGTACATCAGTATGAGAAACAACAGGATTTTACATACACATAAATTGAGTTATTATTTTGGCAGATGAAGTTGTTCACAATTTTTCTTGCAAGTCGATTTTTCAGTTCGTTTCTATCACATGAATAGAAACATTTATAATATGTATTCTGTGTATATTTCCTTAACCGGTATGGGACGCTGGGCTGTTTCCGTAGTCTATTTATCAGTGGCTCAAGACCAGTGCAGTCGTATGGAATGTTCAGATTATGCGCTCAAGAATAATACTTTATTTTGTGTTTGTATACTTTTGAGAGTTGAAAGGCTTAGCTGAGGCTTCGTTAAAATGGAAAGATAAAAATATTCTCCTCAACAAAATACAGCCAGCCTTTATACAGGAAGATGTTAAAATCGGATGACAAATTGGTAAGGAAGACTCAGTACCTATATTTTGTACTAGCTGTCCCGCGCAACTTCGCCGGCGTAAATTTTCCCCGTTTTTGCAATATTTATCATTGCTGCTCCGCTCCTATTGGTCGTAGCGTGATGTTATATAGCCTTTAGCCTTCCTCGATAAATGGGCTATCTAACAGTAAAATATTTTTTTAATTCGGATCAGTAGTTCCTGAGATTACCACGTTCAAACAAACAAACAAACAAACTCTTCAGCTTTATAATATTAGTATAGATTGATGGCATTCTAACGGATTTTTTGCATATTTTCTGCCAGTATCGATAGTATTAATATTTATTACACGTTTTAAATGCTCAGATAATTTTGACGGATTTTATATATTTAATTTTTTTGAAAGGGGTAAATTACAAGCGGCTCACTAGACGAGCGGCATGCAGGCCAGCAAACAGCTCAGCCGGCGGTCTAAACAAGCCGTAGTTTACAAACAGCCGAGCAGTACACTTACGCATATTCACATATTTCTCTACTTCCTCTATTAATCTCTGTCCCAAGGCTCTCAATCACCAACAGCTAAACACTATAATCTCCAAGCCATCGTTAATCGAAGTTCTGAGCGCTGCATTCAATAACTTTTGTTGTACTTCGTGCAATCTTGACTTGGAGTTTGTTTTACATAACTTGAAGTTAAAATTATAAACCTCACGCTAGAGTTGTTCTGTATAGACAGATATACCCTCTAGGTATTCTTAAAACTATGATAAAGTCGAGTCTAGTACACGTCTTTATAATATAATACAGTCGTGAGAATAACACACGACCAAAAACTTAAACCGCGTATCACAAACCGAAATAAGAAAGAAAGCCTATCCCTACTAATATATAAATGTGAATGTAAGTTTGTTTGTTACGCTTTCACGCGAAAACTACTCAACCGATCATCATGAAACTTTGTACATATATTCTTGGAGGTATTAGAAGTAACATAGGATTATAAAAAAAGGGGGAAAATTTACGCAGACGAAGTTGCGCGGAACAGCTAGTATATAATAAGGAAATGGGCATATCAGGGCTGCACCAAAATAGACTATTCACAAATCGCCATTTTCAACTGGGTCCTAGTTTGTGTGGGTTGTGAGTCTGAAAGGATTTAGGTTTGGATGAGGAAAAGACGCATCGTGAATGGGATGCGGATGCGGTATTACAAATGAAATAGAAAAGAGAGTGAATAAATTAGATGAGTCACATTAGTTATATTTCGGGACTTAATCGCGTGAATTATTTAAAGATACGAACCTTTTATTTACCCGACGTTTCGATCGAATTGCACCGATCGTGGTCACGGGTCGACTGATGGCAGCTTAGCGATGTCTCCGTGAGGCGCGGGGTTTTTCGACTACCCTCGCCTGGTCTTGATAATTTTGATAATTTGTACTGTCGGTACTTCTGCACACTACACTTACAACGTCCTCACACTGAGGCGCGGTGTCTTT
The DNA here is from genome assembly GCA_945859575.2 of Herminia tarsipennalis. Taxonomy (NCBI): domain Eukaryota; kingdom Metazoa; phylum Arthropoda; class Insecta; order Lepidoptera; family Erebidae; genus Herminia; species Herminia tarsipennalis. The sequence continues at coordinate 19,973,480 of OX243840.2, forward strand.
ACGGCTACGATTACATTTGCTGATAACAGGGTTCCAAGATGGTGAGAGCCGGTATCTATCTTCTCGGTTGAAGTTCTTATACTTCTTGATCTCAACCGCCTCGCGTACTATCCTGGAATAATAGTGGCGATCGGTGGAAAGTACCTGTGGCTTATGCAATTCTATCCAGTGATTTGGTCCTGATTCCAACAAATGCTCAGCGATAGCAGACTTGTAAACTTGACGGTTTTTTACAGCAGCGATATGTTCCTTGACCCTGTCTGCGATTGTCCTTTTGGTCTGTCCGATATAGGAACTACCGCAACTGCAATCCACCTTGTTCCTAAAAGCTTCGAAACCTTGGAGTGCGGACTATATACAGTCTTAATGGAGTAACTCTTCAATACTGTTCCAATTTTGTCCGTAACTCCTTCGATGCATGAAAGCTGTGCACTCTGTCGGCATTTACCTCTGGTTTTCTGCGCTTTGGACGTTGAAGGTTATGCTTGTATCCGTTAGTACCTCCCGAACGTGTGCAAGTTCACCCTCCAAGTGTTCGGGGTCGCAATGGTAGAATGCTCTGTTACCACCCATAATATCCTTGCAAAAGGGTTAAATTACGCATTAACACCGAAACAGATTCCGTACGAGAACATCATAAGCGGCATAGAGGAAGTGATAACTCGTAACAAGGTACCGGCTATTGACGCGGAAACGCTTAGACAGGATGTTGCGGTTATATTACGAAAATCAAAAGTACCTAAGCCTAACATCACGATGGAAGAGCGTCAAGCATTGAGAGACCTGCGTTGCAACCAGGAAATGTTAGTGCTTAAGGCTGATAAAGGAAACGCCACCGTTGTGATGAACTCCAGGGACTATGATTGTAAAATACTGAATCTGTTAAGTGATACTTTCATCTACAAGCCGGTGTCATACAACCCTACCGCGAGAGTTACCAAACGTGTGCGCACATTATTCGGGGACCATAAACATTTGTTTACGGATGAAGTGTTCGACCGTCTGTACAAGCCGAGAATTGTGCAGCCTCCTAAACTATATGGCTTGCCAAAGATTCACAAGAAAGACGTACCATTACGCCCGATCGTAAGTCAAATTGATTCTCCTACTTACGCAGTACTGCAGCCATTGGTAGGGAGAAAACTGCATCGTTCGTGAAGGACTCTCGCCATTTTGTGGATATACTCAAGAGCGTACGCTTGGAACCGGACGAGATAATGGTGAGTTTCGATGTCGAGTCATTATTCACTAGTGTTCCGATAAGCGATTGCCTTGACGTCATAAAACTAAAACTGAGGGACAGCGGCCTGCCAAAAGAGTACATTGTTCTACTGAGTAACTGTTTAGAGGGTAACTACTTCCTCTACCGTGGACAGCATTACCTCCAGATCGACGGAGTGGCTATGGGTAGTCCAGTAGCACCGGTAATGGCCAACATCTGGATGGAGCATATAGAAGAAGTAGTCGACCTGCACTCGTTTCACGTCAAGCTCTGGAAGAGATACGTCGATGACGATATCATGAAGGGCGACAGGGGCACAGTAGAACAATTTGTAAAACATCTAAACTCTATCCACCGTAATATCAAATTCACATTTGAAATGGAGGTAGGTAGGTCGTTGCCTTTTCTTGATGTGAAGGTATCGGCGAGACGAAATGGTACCCTCGGACACGCAGTATACCGAAAATCTAAACACACGAATAGGTATTTACATGCTTTATCGCACCATCATCCGCGCCACTTACAGTCCGTTATAGCTTCTTTAACAAACAGAGCATACGACATTTGCGACCTCGAACACTTGGAGGGTGAACTTGCACACGTTCGGGAGGTACTAAGAAGCAACGGATACAAGCATAACCTTCAACGTCCAAAGAGCAGAAAACCAGAGGTAAATGCCGACAGAGTGCCAGCTTTCATGCCATACATCAAAGGAGTTACGGACAAAATTGGAACAGTATTGAAGAGTTACTCCATTAAGTCTGTATTTAGTCCGCACTCCAAGGTTTCGAAGCTTTTAGGAACGGCAAAGGATGTTATTCTGCTCCAAACACCTGGCGTGTACAAGGTGGATTGCAGTTGCGGTAGTTCCTATATCGGACAGACCAAAAGGACAATCGCAGACAGGGTCAAGGAACATATCGCTGCTGTAAAAAACCGTCAAGTTTACAAGTCTGCTATCGCTGAGCATTTGTTGGAATCAGGACCAAATCACTGGATAGAATTGCATAAGCCACAGGTATTATTCCAGGATAGTACGCGAGGCGGTTAAGATCAAGAAGTATAAGAACTTCAACCGAGAAGATGGATACCGGCTCTCACCATCTTGGAACCCTGTTATCAGCAAATGTAATCGTAGCCGTAAAGACACCGCGCCTCAGTGTGAGGACGTTGTAAGTGTAGTGTGCAGAAGTACCGACAGTACAAATTATCAAAATTATTAAGACCAGGCGAGGGTAGTCGAAAAACCCCGCGCCTCACGGAGACATCGCTAAGCTGCCATCAGTCGACCCGTGACCACGATCGGTGCAATTCGATCGAAACGTCGGGTAAATAAAAGGTTCGTACCTTTATATAATTCACGCGATTAAGTCCCGAAATATAACTAATATGTATAAAAATCGCGAAAGTTTAAAAACAATAGATGAGTCACTTCCAGGGTGGCTGATTGAGTGGTCAGTATCTTCCTCGGCTGCAAGCACCTGATTGAGAATTACCTACGCCCCTATTCATTCTTAGTCAGTTAGGCATCACATCCACAACCTTTTGTGTTTGTGATGCATGCCAAATATACAGAGTTTTTACAATCTTAGTTTAGTAATACACATTTAGTCTTTTTAGTATATAATACTTATTTTTTAAGGGTTTAATTACTGACAACATTCATACATTAGAAATGCATTTTGGTTGAAGCATTTAATAATTGCACTCACTTTCTTTACCTCATAACCAAATTTTCATCACGTCATTTAAGGAGTGCAAATTATTATTATTATTATTATTATTATTATTATTATTATTTTACAAAAAAAAGATAACTAGCAATGTGGGATTGATTCCCACATTACTAGCAATCTCGTTAACCCCTCCAGCTAAGCTCAAAGGCTTGTGTTAGGAGTGGGTTCACGTCGGTAGTATAATGGGTAGGATTCGAATCCGCGACCTCACGATTGCAAGACCGATGCCTTAGCCATTAAGCTACCGCTGCTTTAAAATTTATTTAATTATAAAAAATATATTAAGACATTAATGTCAAAATCGGAATCAACAGCAGTCAAATCAAATTTAAGGGCCCATCGCGCTGTTAAACTATTACGTTTGGCGATTATGAATGTATTGTAAAAATAAAAAAACAAAAAATGATTCCAAAGTAAAATATTTTTTTTAAAGGAGAACAAACGTTTTAGCATACCTAGAAAGAAAAAAATACTCTCCATAGGTCAAGCAAAATGCAAATGATCTACAACTGGCCGCAGCTTAATACATAATGAATACCATAGTTTAAAATATCAAACTAAGATAACAAAAGCTTAGTCTACATACCCAACAGCCCTTTATAATTTGCCTGGGAATCATAGAGCAACACGAGCCACCGGCCGGCCTGGGAATGGACCACCTGACATAATTACTACCAGTCAGCCAGGAACCACAAAATAACCAGAGTACAGAAGGTTAGGAATGTATATGTACTTCATTTTTAATACTAGTGAGACCAAGAGGATAGCGAGAGTATGTATTCAGGTTACAACTATCGAGTCCACAGGGATCGTCCATCTTTTCAATGAAACTAACAAATAATATTTATTTTTCTGAAATCATAATATTTCTTTTTGCTTCAAAGGGTACTCGTACGTAAACCCTTTGCTCTTACGCCTAATCTCTCTTCATCAGCCGGATTTTCGCCCCAATGAAAGTGAAAAAATTAAGAGTAAATTTATTGTATTTGCGTACTCACTCAGTATATTTAAGTTGTTGCCTAGCCTAGGTTAATATTGGCGCCCATTGTGTAATAAACACGGAAAAAATTATGTTCCAATGTTAATTTCCTTTCTTTAAAAAATCCTTCAATATCGTAACATGATCCGTGAAATGCCAAAGCCCGGAAAAAAATAATTATTTTCTTAAAACTCAGCAACATAAGTTAAATAATAAAAACACATATTTTCAAACAATTTGTTTGTGTACCTAGTGAGTACTATAAAGAGTTTTTTGGCGGCTTCTTCTCATGAGCTTTACACCTGGAATTGCGCCTGACCTAATTTATTTTTTTAAATAAAGCATAATTTTATTATTCTTTTAGCATGCATTAATTTGAGGTTTTCAAATAATCATTAATTTGGTTTTACATAATAAAGATATTTAAAATTTTAGTTACTTATTTTTATTTCCTTTTCTAGGTACTATGTCTCAGCCACCTGCCATCCATATTATGACGCATCGGAAGACAAATTTGCATAAAATATTATAAAGTTCAATATATTGACAGGCCAAAACAACGTCAAAAGTCAATTAAGAAGCGGCGAATTCGATTTGGCGACTCAACTTTTTGTTTAGCTAACTGAATTCGAATCTCTTCGAGAGTTTTATTTTGTTAGGCGGTGTTCGGTAGAGAGGGGCAAAAAACTCGCACGTCGGTTTGGTGGCAGAGTTCAAAAGTACGGCGTTATAAGTAAAAAGTTTTGTTGTTTTAACGGATTTGTCGAAGTTGGGCTTGGATAAATACGGTAAATTGTGATTCCCTAATTATGTCAAAGAATTAGCAGCTGGTTCTATGTTTATTTATATCTCTCTATTCCAATTACGAAGTCTCATTTGACAGGTGTCAAATATGACGTGTGTCATAATATGACAGATGTCAAATACTAGATCACTAAAATGTTATATGACAGGATTTTGACAGTTCGCACGGGTTTACTGTGGACACAGAACAAAGATCGTTAATATAGACCCTGTACGTAAACATTTCAGTAAATCCTTCGGGGTATGGGTCGTCTACGTCTCGGACACGACCCTGATGTGTGTAGATAGAGCTTTACGAGCCGTAGTTTGTGGGTGCAAAATCCAAGAGTCAATTTTGTGTGGTTTGTTTCTTTATCACTGCACACAACCAATAAAGGAAATCATCGATTTATTAGCATTTTCTATACTTTCGCAAAATTTATGCTACTGTAACATTCCATGCATTTTGTAGCACATAATATAAAAATTTAAACACCTCGCCTTTAGTAGCAAATCATACACTTTTTATTTGGTATTACGAATCATTAACAGTTTATTTACTATTCTAGCTCATTTTAGTATCAGTATGATAATATATACTATTGTACAGTCACTTAATTCAATTCCATACTCTATAATTTATTTCTTGTCAACCTTCTTACACGCTGTCTCAAGTGCTCTCTATGATAGATTTTCCTAGTTTATATTTTTTAATATCATGTCTATGCAAAGAAAGCATTGATTTTGATTTTCGTATCCGACAAAATAACATATACGAAGAATTATTTATATAATCCAAGACATGTAATATCTACCAATCCGCAATGAGCCTATGTGGGTGATTACTGGCTGTACCTTCTTTTTTTACCGAGATGAATCCTGAATGCAACATTATATTGCTGCATTATAAAACCTTATAGATACAAATATAAGAGAAAACGCCAATGAACGTTAAATAAATAATTTTAGGTTTATTCGCGTATTTAATGCTATCACCAACCAGCGGTACCCGTAACACAAATATTTGTCGATTTGTTTTAATCCGCAGCTTCGGGAGAAGTCGGGATAGTCGACAGTAGTCGGCACTACAAATATACTTAATTTGTTTACGTCGGCGCCGATAACACGTTGCTATTTCGCATGATGGATGGCACGAAGCTGCTGTGACCACGATTTCGTTGATGCAGGACTATTTACAACGGGATAAACAACTGTTTATCAGAAGGGTTTACTTTAGGGTGTTAAATCGGCAGGGTTAACATGGAACTGATTTATGGTTTGAAATGTAATTCGAAATTGAATTTTGAGTATTTTAATTTGTATAGGTTTCACGGTAATTCACTTATTTATTTTCATTGGAGTTAAATTTTGTTCGTACTTCTAGTAGAACTAAGGGTTCCATATTCTTTGGTTTGCCACATAGGTAGAAAAATATAGGAAGAAGATATTAGAACATCCGAATCATCAATCGATATCGATTATCGAATACTTGTACTAGTTCGAAAACTTGAAAACTCCAATCGGGAGATAGGTCATGTTTAGGATGGATAGTTCGACGAGCTCTCAAGAGCTAGAGCATCTCAAATGCGAAAGATTTTGACTGTTACAAAAAAGGTCACCCATCTAGGAATCGGACAGTAACAGCGTTGCTTCAACGTCAAGCATGACATTAAACATTTTTTTAGCTAAGCTGGCTTCTAAATCTATGAACTAGCACCTAAATTAAATGAATAATCAGTTATTGTTTAAATTATGCAGTGCCATATTTGTCCTTCAGGCTTAATTACATAGAACTACGCGTCATGTTGAATTTCGATGAAGCGGACAATTTGTGTTTTGAATTATTTAATACATTGGGACTAAGCACACAATAGTCATTAGTCCGGACAAATTTTAGAGTATTTTATCCTTGCACAAAAACAGGTTACTATTGTCTACAGTATTGTATAGGGGACGGCGCGGGAACTTCCTTAATTAAAACAATGATAAAACAAAGAGCATTGAAGATATAATTTTAATTTTTTTTGTACATTATTGAGACATTTAAAGTTTTGTTTTATTGCTTTTTGAAAATTATATCTAGAACGTGGCCACTGTTCTGCTCAATACATTGGGAGATTCGAAAACTGATGTTTTTAATTTTTCAGTGACAAAGCACGTCTTAGGCCGTGCCGAGTGGAAATCCATTGGAGCCAAACGGTGGGCAAAACAATGCTGAAGAAAAGAAGAGGCATATTTACATCTGTGAGCTAAGAACACATGCGATATTGCGATATTGGAGTTGAACGAACCCCTGACAGCTCCATAAGCGGCCACTATTAGCAAAACGCGTTATGCAGAATTGGCATTATTGGACCATGGTTTTTTAAAGAGAACAATTAGCGGTTACAGTCATTTCTAAGCGTTATCTCAGGATGGTATTTTTTTTTTATTTTGAAGAAATATCTATATATATCATGTAGGAGATGAGATTCCTTTACTCGCATTTTTTTTCCTGAAACACTTTCGCATAACGAGTTTGGCATAACTGTTAAAGAGATAATAATACTCTTGCATATTAATACTTTGGCATAATGTTTTAGTAAGCATACGTATCATTGAGGCTATATTTATTTGGTATAACTTTGAATCGCATAAAGTTATATATTAGGTATAAACAACAAATAAAAAAAAAACGGTTAAAAGCATGTCGGACCATGCTCAGTGTAGGGAATACATAACCAGAAAGAAATGCACTAGGTATATATGAAAAAATGCACCATGTTCAATATCACCATGGGACTTATGTACTTTTGTTGAGAAGCGTACTTTTTTGGAAATTACTCAAAAGTGTGGTATCCGATCATGTTGACAATTTTAGTTGAAAGTTTATTAATTATTAATTTATTTCTTAGACATAACTTATTTGTGCATTTAAAGGATAAAAGCGGCGGGGGACGTGATTTATGCAAATTTCGGGGCATTTATTTGTTAGAAACCTTAAATGTAATGTTGTGCGTTTTGCCGTTTTGGCTAGGGAACTCTAAAAAAGTGACAGTGACAGTATATTTTCTACACTAAATAACAATACTTACCTACTAACTCCACAAATAGTGCAACGATAAAAAATTTACACGTTAGTCCATCGCACTTCTGACATTGGCAGAATTGTCGACAACGGCATCGTAGCCATTAAAAAAAAACAATACTTACCTTTTCCGTACCTGTTTTACCACCAATTTAAGGTTTTGGCTATAAGTTAGTTCGGTAATAAGTCGAAAATTACAATTACAATTATAATCCGTATCGCATCGTTGTTATGCCGTGTAGCATTAGGCACTAATAAGTTATGCGTGTGTAGTATAATGCTTTAAATAGTATTCTTTTCAATAAGTAGTGACATAACTAGTAGTTATGAGTAACAAAATTATGCGTAAGGATTTAAGCGAAATAATATTATCCATAACACATATTAGTCCAATTATAATTATGCAGTATCAAATTATGACACCAAAAAGCGAACCAATAGAGAACCATCGGAGGTGTGTAGTTTAAAAATAATGGCCCCACTCCTCACAGGGCACGAATTTCCATGTCTCTTTTGGGTAAACACTTCCCCAGACGTCTTATCTCTTTAAAAGGTTTTTAAGAGTATCTGCGGCCCGCTTGTGACTTTTGCCAGTGCAACCTGATTCAAACTTCAAGCAATTTAAAGGTAAATAATTTATTATAATTTAAAAATACTTAATGTGACGCCTCTTTTTGCCCTAAACAATATTTCCAACTTCCAAAGTTAGGTCTGACCATGAAGTCAACAAAGGTTTTGTAGTAGAGGACTTATTTTTATCTGAAAATGATACGCATTGCAAATTTCTGGTTCTAATATGGTGGATTGCCTCGTACCCACTGATTCTGCGTAGTTATATTCTCGACAATGTGGCAGAACTTGCAAATAATGGTGCTATTTTTGATCTACCGTCATAAGCCATTTGGATGTAAATGTTAGTTTGACTTATCAACTGGCACTTCCTTTACTCTTTTTGAAAGACAACTCCTGCATTAGAAACAAGCTGCGTATCGCATGAATTTTACACACATACAATAAATGAATACTATGTGCACCCTGGCTCGAAAATAACACCTCAAAAAACTCCATCATGTTTAGGAAGCGAAAAGAATGAAGCAGTCGTAAGCATTCTCACTGCACTTTAGAGGCAGTACAGCGCAGTGGTTCAAAAACGTTACTGTCATTTTGACTAACAGGCATTTCAATTTAATTTATATTTTGTCACGATTCCAAGTACTGGTCCGATAGTGACTGGTAGTTATCATTGCTCTACGTCACAGTGTACGTTTAGGTTTAAATTGGCTCTATGCCAATGGTATAGACAATAAAGATTCTCCCAAATGATTGACAGGTTAAGAATGATGATGAAAGTTAGACAGGCAGAGTGTGTGATTGACATTAATCAAGCGAAGACAGTTTTTAAGTCCCTGCCTTAGCTGAGAGACCCTTAGTGCTAGAAGGATGTAATTTTGCATGGATAAACATATTTGTTACGCCGACAATATGGTTGAATAAAATAAAAACTTTAAAAAATATAATATATTACCGACTTCAAAAATAAATACCTACAAGGCAACTAAAATAATATAACTAGAATAACAAAAACTAACTAAATATTTTGAAGTTTGTGTCTACTCCACCAATAGATGCTTTTTGAGAGTAAATGCACGAATCACTATGAAATGTACTTAAATCACTGTAGGTGTGCCTTTATTATTTGAAGAGTTCCCTCGATTTCTTCAGGATCCCATCATCAGATCGTGATCTGATGACAATGGAACCAACTTAGAAGTACACCCTTTAAAACATAAAAATATTTTGTCCAGCCGTCTTTGTGTAATCAAAAATCCAAAAAAAAACATACAGTTTGAGAACCTCCTCCTTTTTGAAGTCGGTTGAAAAGAAAACTAAGAACATTTTGAAACGGCTAACAATAGAAATAAGTACTTATTACTAATTCAAATTGAACGTAAATGTATTTAAGGTGCTGTGTTGGCCTGGTAGTAAGTCATTGTACATATACTCGACACATCTTCACAATTGGATTGTAAATAATTAAATATTATAATAATTTCACACGAATCCAAATTTGACGTGACTATATCAATCCAACATGGCTGCTGACATCAGAATACGCAAACATTTTTGTTAAAGAACAAATTATATGCCATTCATTGTACAATCTCGACAAGGCTGAATTGAAATAATTCAGCTTTCTCTTGTTTTGTTTACGTTAAAGTAAGGAAATGTCGTCTTCGTGTTGCCAGTGTCAGGAAATTGAGAAAAAGTAACTTGTTACGAGGGTGAGGATAAAAAATAGTTTATTTGTGTATATTATTATATGGTGTAGGAGTTTCAAAGGAAATGTTTGAAAAATAAAGACTATATTGACGGTGGATTGCTTTTACTTTTTTGTATCAGGAAGAACAGACTGGAAAAATATTATTATTACGAGAGAAAGAAAATATATAAGTTCTTGATAGCATTTTTACCTTAAACATTGTGATAACGTAAATGTTTTTTTTCCATAACTGGGTACTGAAAACTGATGATATTAATAAAGATATTTGCTCTTAAATTATAATCTGTACATATGTAATTAATTACTTGTCCCGACAGCCTAAACGGCTTGGGTTACAAACTGCTAAATCTACAGGTCTTGCAGAACTTTAAAAAAAACCTACTGATGCTAGAAATATGAAATTTGCAATGCGTTTCCCTTGTAACAGAAGTACACCCTGGGGAAGTAAGTAAAGTAGAAGTATACTTTGATATTTTATCCCTTAGAGGTTAGCGTCTGGAAAACAGGGCTGTTGCGAGTAAACAATATGTATTAGCATTGTTTTAACTAACGTTTAAAAAAGCGGCAGCCCTAGATACCGAGACCACGTTGTACGTGTGTAGCGTGGTCTATCTTTCCCCTGCGCTGCGCCCCTCAACTGCCGCACGATTACTCCGTCTAGAAGGCTTTGTCCAATGACTATGTAAGTACGTACAAGGAATGCGAGTTTTTATAACTATTGCACAAAACACAGTCAAATTCGTACTGAAGCTATCAATCCCTCTATATATCAAGCGACACGAGCAGTTCCATGGTTAATTAGAAGAAAAGGCCGAATTGGCTTCCAAAAAGCTAGGTGTGCTCAGTACTCGTTTCAAACGCCATTTTCTGACATGCATAACTATCTTTTGGAATAAAGTGTCGCCACCATTATTTCCGGACCGAGAACGCATCTGCTATGCCTCCGGTATCACAGATGTCCATGGGCAGCGGTAATCCCTTACCATCAGGTGAGCCCCTTGTTCGTTTGACCCCTATCACATAAAAAAACATATAAGTGAGAGAGAAGAACATTTCACACATAAATAAGTAGACGATAAATTAACAAGTAGTACAACGTGGTGGCACTTGTCCTTATCAAGTGTACAAAGGAAGCACGCGCACCGGAACATACGTCACTCAACACGTTACGTGCGATTATATCTCTAGACTTGACTGTCAACGATGTAAGGACATCTTCAGACACCATTTTCTTCTGGAAAGCTTATAACAATTATATAATTTTTATTATAATTTATTTCGAACTTGTTATTCCCATGAAAACGCGAATAAAGATGACATGGGCGGTTTTACAAACACTGACACTGTTTGTAAAATCGCCCATGACATCTTTATTCGCGTTTGACATATCAAGGTCAAAGTCAATGTCAAAATACTTTATTCATTTAGGTTACAAATGCAACGCTTATGAACGTCAGACAAAATTTGGAATAGAATGATTATACATGTAATGCCAAGTTGGCAAGAGTAAAGAACCAATTAATTGGGTGAACCTGAAACTTCCGCGTAATGTCTCAAATATATATAAAAAGGAATTCGCAAATGCAACATTACATCCGCCTTAAGCATAATGTACAAATCTTTGCACGCGTAAGATGAACCTGGGTTATACACCAGCTGCAGTCCACGACTTAGTCTACGTGGAATTTAATATGTATTCAGATTTGGAGTAATTTAACCGAGAAAACATCCAAAGACGTTCGTGCCACTTATATCGTCGTAGTTTGATTATTATTTAAAAAAAAAAACTATACTTGTTTTTTTTTTTTTAAAACGACTCCCGCAGTAGGTTTCAAGCCCTGTGTCACGGGGGACTTTACATACATACAAGTCATGGACACAAATTACACCCAGACTCGGAACAACAATTTGTGGATCACACAAAGTGGTGCCCCGTGTAGGAATCGAACCCACGACCTCTTGCGTAGCAGTCGGACACACTCCCACCGCGCCACAGAGGCAGTCAAGAGTCAACCAGCGTGTTTAACTATAGTTTTGGCTATTTAAAAAAAAATGTCAGTGTGATCAACAGATCATACTTACATTTTTTTATTCCAAGATGCTGCGTTTTGGTCAACATACATCTGCAAAAGTTAATGGGAATATTAATTGTTACTGTACCCTGATTCTGCCAAAATGTCAGAGACACTTGAGCAATATTTTTTGACAGTAACTACTAACGTTTATGAGTATCTTAATAAAGTACCGTAAGGTATAAAATAATACCCTGGTACAATTTTTGCACGGCAAAATTAGTCAGATCTAGTGGTAGGTGTGACTAATTTTGTAGTGAAACAAGATTTGTTATGACTGGCATATAATTTTAATACCGTAGATATTTTTGCCTCTAACCGTAATGTTTTTAAAAGCACTGTAATTAGTATCCTTAAAATCTAAATTATATTAGTTAGCGTTAATGTAGTACACTGTACTCTAATTGTAATACGTGGAAACGCTGTGAATTGTGCATCGATTTAATTTGTAAGTTAGAATTAGAATTAAGGCTACATGTACAATTGTTTGTTTTCCCAAATAAAATATAATAAAATAAAAATATCCTTTAATAGCCTAGTAACCTAGTGCGTTCGAAATATCTCTAGTATGACAAGTTCTTAACATTTGCCCTTTCATTACGTCAGCAACGAAAAATCCCTTGTTAGTGTACGCTGACTTCACGTAGTACTGCCAACGGTCGGTGGGTAAGGAAACTCATTGAATTAATTTGTGCTGTGGATTTCACATTCAATGTTTCCGGCCCCAAAAAAATTGTTGAGTTTTTTTTATCAGTTTTATTTTCGAATACTGTTTTTTTGTTGTTAGGCTGGCATTTGGTATTTTTTTTTTGGAATACTTTTTAAATGTTTGTTGTTTAAATTACGTTATAAATACAATCTGTGTATTGGAAAGTTATATACTTAAATAAACAAAATCACAGTGTTTGTGTCAAAATATAGATTACATAAAACCATTTTTATAAATGTTTTGTTTGATTGCCTGTTGTGTCTGTTCCTGCTAAACTCCTTAGCAGCGGGTAGCTCATACCTTTAATAGCAGATACCTGATTTGGTAAGAAATAACTAAGCTTTCAATTTATTTTATTCAAGCAATAATACATCAAAAGATTACTTACAAAAAACGAAAGACTAAAAACAGTAAAACGACCTCTATATCCCCAAATTCATGGTCCCAATAGTAACATTTACGCGCACGTTCGCGTTAAGCCGATGACAAACAGTTGTTGTCCATTAATAAACGTAATAGACATGATGTACAGACTCGCAATGTTTAAGTTATGACTGCGTTATGATGGCCAACAAATATGTAATGGTTGATTCGCATTAATGTTTTGTTGGCAAAGCACAACGTAAATTATACTATTGCAAATTTCCTGTCTATCTATTTGTGCTAGTTGTGTTAGTTCATTTGACATCATATATTTATAAGTATAACATAATTTTTTTTTTTAAATTTCAGTTACTATACAATAAATTGCCCGCGTTAAATAAATATAGCACCTTTGAGCTGGCAATATTTATGCCATAATTATTATGACGTACCTAAAAATTGCAAGTTCCAAAGTGTTACAAACTTATATATACCGTATTATTCCGTATCTAATGAAATTGTCTATTGATATAGACAATTTCTTAAGGTAAGGAACAATCCCTACGTCGCGAGGACTTTATAAACATACAAACCACGGATAAACAGTAGGTACATTCAGCGGAGCTGTCTAATAAAGTGACGTGTCAACAAGCTGACCCCTGACTCCATTTCTAAGGATATCGAGAAGACCTGCCACTGCATCTACCCACTCAGGGATGTCTGTATTGAGAAAGTGAAGGTACTGAAGAGGAGAGAGCTTTATGGGGAAGGTGGCAGTAGCAAAGGGCCGATGATACTGGTGATAAGTCTGCATGTCCTGAAGGTCATGAACTGCCCGTTCAAAAGAGCGTTTAAGTTAAAATATACGTTCCGTCTAAGATATCAACCTACGACCTCACAGCGCCACCGACGCAGAACGATTGTTTTTTTTTTAATGCATGCTTTATGATAGCACGATACCTTGGGATTTAGGTATATACATACTTGGCTTTTGACACAATTAGCTTGCGAGCAGTCGCATAACCATAATTTTGTATAAGACGTTGTATAATTGATTACTAGCTGTACTGACTGACTTAATTTTGCGTGGTAATTAAATAAATCCGGGCAAGAGCATGTCGAACCATGCTTAGTGTAGGGTTCCGTAGCCTTGATTAATCGCATCAGCAGAAGAGCGTATGTTCATGGCACTTGCGCAGTTTTTCGACAATAACTTAATGACGGTATAGTATAAAAGATCATGTCCAAAAAAATTGGTAATTTTATAGATTTTGACGTGCTCTTTCCGAATTTTAACTTTACCACCTCGTATCTTTGCCGCTCGCGCCGCCATATTGCAAAAATGGCGCCTAAAAGCAGTTTTTTGATAATAACTCCTTTCCGACGCATTTGCAAGAAAAACATTTCTATACAAAATAATAGTAGAGAAAATTTCCTACAATTTATGTCGTAACCTTTTTTTCCTAAAACCAATAGTTTCGGCGTACGAGCACCGTAAAGTGTAGTTCAACACACGTTTCGGCAGAAGTACTCATTTCCACACCACCATGAGGTAGAGAAAGCGGCGCGTTTTTTTTATCGTGGTATCCCCAGTAGGCCTAATCCACATATGACTCACTATTTCAAAATTTAGTTCGATCTCCGTCGCTTCATTCTTGTTGACGGACCAGGTGTTGTGTTCTCATCGTCTTCACCACTGATTGGAATATCTCTTTACGGTGCTCGTACGCCGAAACTATTGGTTTTAGGAAAAAAAGGTTATGACATAAATTGTAGGAAATTTTCTCTACTATTATTTTATTATAGAAATGTTTTTCTTGTAAAATGCGTCGGAAAGGAGTTATTATCAAAAAACTGCTATAAGGCGCCATTTTTGCAATATGGCGGCGCGAGCGGCAAAGATACGAGGTTGCAAAGTTAAAATTCGGAAAGAGCACGTCAAAATCTATAAAATTACCAATTTTCAAAACTCCCGGAAAATTTTCCAGGTAACCTCTATTTTTTCAACCAAATGACTGTACTATCTGTTTAATTTTAAGTTTTTAGCTGAAAAGTACCTATTATTAATTAATATACCAGATAAAGTCCCCCGTCCCCCTCTTTAAAAAAAAAACCCGAAAATGAAATATAATTTTGAAATAGTTTTGCTGGATGCGGGAACCACTCACTGAATTGAACCACACAAACCACAGGTCCTCAACACTGACCTCCAGGATGGCGAGAATCAAAAAACATGTCAATGACAACCGAGAAGATGGACACCGTTTGTCAACATCGTGGAATCCCGTGATCAGCAAGTGTACACACCGCCGAACAAACATTACACGCCAGTGTGTAATATATTTATTTTCATAATGTGTACAAATCGCGATAGTTTATTAACATTTATAAAAATACCGTAAAAATTACGAAAATAAATTAACATTAATGAAATTTAAGACGAAAGTAAACTAACATTACTGAAAGGCCTAATTCCCAGTAGTGGGAAAATCTTATGTGTATTATTTCAATGAATATGAAAGCGGAATAATTAACAGTATACTATATAGGAACACGTTATTTATGTTACATCAACTGTAATTAAGACCACACATTAACTTAATGATGTACCAAAACCGAAAATAGTTGTATAAACCGCCAAAAATCATGGCCTATTCAGAACTAAGTCATTTGCCAGTCACTAATTGAAATTTCTCCTTACATAGCTAACCAGTTTTAAAAGACCTCAATGGTAATTCGTGGATTTAAACAATTTAAAAGGTTTTCTA
Source organism: Herminia tarsipennalis (assembly GCA_945859575.2). Lineage (NCBI taxonomy): Eukaryota > Metazoa > Arthropoda > Insecta > Lepidoptera > Erebidae > Herminia > Herminia tarsipennalis. Next base: position 19,989,460 of record OX243840.2, read on the forward strand.
GTGCTAAGTAGGCAAGTGGAGGTCATGTATGTTGGTCGATGGTTTCTTCCCGAGATGTGGAACCTTCGAGTTTCGTGTGCAGGTGGTTTTCAGCGACTCATTAATTCAAAGATTCTTTTTAAATTCACCGAGTCCCATTTCGGGTGACACTTAATTAAATCTAGTTTGGTAAAGTTCGTAGTATTCTGCAAGTCACGTCTTTCTTTGAATCTTGTTATTAAAATTTTCTTCGCAATGAACTTTATTTTTCAATTTTCTTTGCTGAAGAGAAAGGGTTGTTCTTATTTCTTTTGCTGAAATCAACATAAAATGTGCTTTAACGGATGTTTTCAAGGCTTTTTGTTATTTTTGCTTAGCAATATATTAATGATCTGCTGACTTTTAGGTCACGGTAGTCAATTCCCTCATGATCATAGCCCAATGGCATGAAATCCAACTTGATCTAAGACAGTGAGATTTTTTTTTGTTTTTAAAAAAAAAAGATAACTAGCAATGTGGGATTGAGTCCCACGTTACTAGCAATCTTGTTAACCCCTCCAGCTAAGCTCTAAGGCTTGTATTAGGAGTGGGTTCACGCCGGTAGTATAATGGGTAGGATTCGAACCCGCGACCTCACGATTGCGAGTTACGGGAGTACAGAGAGTACAGAAGCGGCCTAATGGCTAAGGCATCGGGCCTTAGCCATTAGGCTACCGCCGCTTCTGTACTCTTCTCTTCTGTGAGCTAGATGGGAAAGACGACTTTCGTACTTTAAGAAGCATGGAAATAGAGGGAGAGAATATGACATCAAGGGGAGGAAACAGAAGTCAAAAGACCATGCAATACTTGTGATATAATTGAATAAGATTTTCTTTTTATTCTCTCTTCTTTTTTAAAAGACGACTCTTGCAGTAGTATACAAATCATATGTCGCGGGGGATTGTACAAACATACAAGTCAAGGACACAAAGTACACCCAGACTCGGAACAACAATTTGTGGTTCACACAAAATGGTGTCCCATGTGGGAATCGAACCCACGACCTCTTGCGTACGAGACTAGCCAACTACGCATGATTATAATATGTGAGAATACAAATACAGTCTCAATTCCCTCTATCTCATAATCCGATGGGATAATAATCCAATACGACCGAAGCAAGTTTGGTTTCTGAGGCACGAAGAGATGTACCATTTTGACGTGATAACGTCTTATAAATCGATGACTGGTTGAAAAGTGGGACGTCACCGCTCACGTTCCGGTGACGTCAGCGCTCACGTTTCACCTGCTGATAGGCTGAAGTATTGTGCCCGGGTCCACTAAAGCTGTCACAGGCATGGGTGTTTATTACAATGTCATCAATCTTTTGGCGATTGCTGTGACATGCAATACAATTTGAATTAAAACAAAAATATATATATAAAATAGGTGTCACATACATTGTTGTTTAATCAATGTCATGAATGTTTTCTTATGACGTTATCATGTCAGTAAACCAACTTTATAGTCAACCTTTTATTCGAAAACGTGGGTAGTTTCTTAACTTGAATTGAATCCAAGAGCCCTCTGCATGCATGACCTCTACGATGCTATGGGTATTGATTGAGTGATCAGTGAACACCATCGAACGAACTTCGTACAGAGTCCATTTCGCTTGCAGTAAGCGGTGTAAGCCCGGTTTCTACTCTACTATCGTAATCTGCGATCGTTTGCAAATAACTATTAATTTGCACTAAACTTCCTTTCGCGTTGATATGTGTCGAACCCATTTATTTTGTTTGATGTTAACCCAATTTCACGGTGGCGCGTGAATGCCATAACAACTTCTGTTACATGTACAGTTAGCATCAGAAGCAGCTTAACACAATAATCCCCTTAACATTTTGAACCACTAGATTTGTAACAGGAATGAGTAAATAATAATAATAATATCTTGGGACAACTCACACAATGCTATCTGATCCCAAACTAAGCATAGCTTGTACTATGGAAACCAGACAACTGATAAACTTACATATATATTTCTAAATACATACATATTATGGTTAAATAACACCCAGACACAGAATAAACCATCGTGCTCATCACACAAAGTTTTATCCTGGGTTGGGATCGAACCCACAACCTCTTACGTAGCAGTCGGCCACACTCCCACCGCGCCACAGAGGCGTGATAACGAAGACTGTAGTTAGTTAGCTTTAATGGTAATCATAACCTTAATTGAATTATTTTTAGAAAACTGATATACATAATCACATTAATATTATAAAGGTGAAAGTTTGTGAGTATGTAAGTGTGAATGATGTTACTTCTTCACGTCTAAACGGTCGGAGCGATTTTGATAAAATTTGGTATGGAGTTAGCTGACACCCTGGATTAAGACATAGGCTAATAAACCGCTGATAACAGCTAGTAATTTATATCTCTAAATAAATACGTTTCGAAGCGGACCAGATCACACAAAATGATTTCAAGATGCCCGAAAAGATCGAACCAGTAACACTTCGGTTCGTAGTAGTTCGACATCAATGATTTAAATTAACTGAATTTGAATGTGTTTAGCGACTTACGTTGCTATCTGTACATTCTTAGATATGTGTGGGTGGAATAAATGTGCGGGAGACGTTTATGAAAGGGTGAATGAGCTTCCTGTCGAGGTTTTCTCAAAAGACTACACTGTGAGCTTCATGGGTGTATATAAATAAGTGGGGGGAGGGGGAACATAATGATGATGATGGTTATCAGGACCCCACTTCCTTCTTTAGTCTCAATGTGAATATAGATCCTCTGAAGCAGAAGTTGGATCCTCTGTGATCCCGACCAAGCAGATCGAGATCTCTGTGAGGTTAAGCTACGTTACCACTGTCGGTCCGTAGATGGGTGACCGTTTTAGAAATTCGTCACACTCCTCCGCGCCTCTGAGAGCACGTTAGCCGTTGGTCCTGCGCCCAATCTTACTCCAGTCGTGTCAGATTTCAGTTCCATCGGACTATGAGAGTGAGGGAATAGAGAGTGCTCTTATGTTTGCACACACACTTGTGCACTATTTGACTAGTCTTTGATGAGCTTGACCACCGCTATCGACATTGGTTAGCAGACTATTATTGCATATACCTATTAAAACAGATATATCAAACCAGATTTATGCTTCAAAACTCATGACAGAAGCTACAAAAGCTGAGAGCACAGACAAAAAGTTTTATAGGTACTTCACACAAGCAGTTCACAGAAGAGAACACCTTCGGATCATAGTAGTTTGAGAATTCACCCTTCACCCCGAAATTCTCTAAAGCATGGCCACTAGTACTCTCAATTTTACTTATTTAATGATAAAAAATAAAAATAATATACATAACTATCATGCTTTCGCAGGGTATGGCTAACATCATACCTAACAACTTTGTATCTACTAACTTAAATGTATTTTTCATTTAAACAATAAAAAGTAACAATAAAATTGTAAGTTACACAGAATGTCAATGATAATTATTACGAGTTGTCGTTTTTCCACTTTTATTAAACTTAATGATGCTGTTTTATGGAAAAAGAATGATTTTGCCTGTGGATGTCGTTTATCGCTATAAACACTATCCTAAGTCCTTTCCCGGGATTCAAACTATTTACATACCAAATTTCATCTAAATGTTCAGCTGTTTAAGCTGAAATGTAACAGACAGAGTTACACTTATAATATTAGTTTAGATTATGCACTGAGTTTTGTAAAAAATCTTAGAACAAAAGTTTTGCTGAAATTGCACTTGATGCATTTTGTATATTATTATAAAATAAGTACTTACTGACTTTTGTGAAAAATTTCAGGATAAAGTTGTTTGCTCTGAAGGGAAGCTTGAGACTTAGTATTTTTAAAATAACGTAAATGGAAAATGCAGTGATCTTGTTCGTGATAAATTGCTCTGTGATTTTTATTTACGACTCTTCAGTGGTTTCTCTTTTAAATCTCTGTCACATGAAAAGGCACTTTTGGACATTTTAAAACGCTAGAGAGGTCATGTGCTACTAATAGATCAAATAAGACACATGCTTTGCAAAAACTTATTTGTCGGTGTCTCCATATATAAACTAATAAGACCTGAATACGTAGCCCGCTTCCCACTTAACATCTGAGCTTGCCTCATTTCAAAGGCTGCCCGTTCAATGAATCGTAGTGCGGTTGCGGAGCTGAAAAATAGAGAAATATTAACCAATAGGATTGCTCGAAATATTAGCTCCACTACAGTGGACAGAGTTTTTTTTTGTTTTTTTAAAGATAACTAGCAATGTGGGGTTGAGTCCAACATTACTAGCAATCTTGTTAACCCCTCCAGCTAAGCTCAAAGGCTTGTATTAGGAGTGGTTTCACGTCTGTAATATAATGGGTAGGATTCAAACCCGCGACCTCACGATTGCGAGACCGATGCCTTAGCCATTAGGCCACCGCCGCTTCAATGATTTGTAAGCAAGTTTTAAAATTCATACATATTTAAAAGCGGTGCGGGGTGGGGCAGCAGACCGAGGCGAGAGGACTCCGCCGCACAACTCCGCTCCTCAATATTCACTAGTACCGCCCCGCTGCCTCGCTCTGCATAAATGGACAGACACACGCTTCTGCCTTTCTTCGTCTGCATCTTTCTTGAAGTGCGCCAACGCAAGTTAGATGACGTGGTGGAAAAAGTACTATCGGTGTGCCAGGGATCTCACGCGTCATTGAAAGAGGAGTAGTGTAGTAAGAGTATGTGTAGATTACTTGATGCTGTGTGTTCTCACTCGATGCTGTTGCTTAGTGTTCTGTAACACTATGAAAATCTGGCACTATTGCGCAATGAGTTCAGGAAGAGATAACTTGTAGAAGCCGTTTCTACCCGCGATTTAATACAGCGCTTCTATTGAGGTCGCAGCGTGATGTTATATAGTCTATAGCCTTCCTCAATAAATGCACAATAACCTAAACTTAATAATATAATAATAATATCTAGGGACAACTCACACAACGCTATCTGATCCCAAACTAAGCAGAGCTTGTACTATGGAAACCAGACAACTGATTAACATACTTATATATTCTAAATACATACATATTATAGATAAATAACACCCAGACACAGAATAAACCATCGTGCTCATCACACAAAGTTTTATCCTGGGTGGGGATCGAACCCGACGACCTCTTGTGTAGCAGTCGGATACACTCCCACCGCGCCACAGAGGCAGTCAATAAAAACAATACACTTAAACCCAAATCTCACAATCGTCCAATTCACACCACGTGCTATTGTAAACCAAACCATTCCGAGGGACGGGACTGTTTATCCCTACCACAGGCTATCCTGTAGCCTATCTGGGAGAACAGTACTGAACCACATCACTATTGTAGATTTTAAAATAGCACCATAAGCCTAACATAATTAAGAACATTGTGTAAACCTACAATCTCATTTAAGTACCTAAATAAATATTTATTTATTTATTATACAAAATTATAATTATTTTTCAATTCGAAACAGCAGTTCCGGACCTTAGCCCCTTCAACCAAACAATCAAATAAACTATACAGCTTTATGATATTAGTAAGTAGGTATTATTTATAAATCTTCGAACTCAATTCTTAAATTCAGAATGTGGCTCATAAACAATGGTCCACAAGCATAAAGACAATGAATTAGGCAGCTTATTCTTAGGACGGCGTACACTGAACGTATATTAGCCAGAGTTCTTAAGGAATCCATTTGGCAAACAGTTAAAGTGGGTTTTCGCTGTACGAACGAATAGTTTATTCGCATTATAAGAATAATTTTTGATGCTCACAAATTTTTTAATGGTATTCTAACCGCTTGGTCTTGACGGCCAGTTTCATTAGAGATATAACTACGCAGGAGATATAGACATGCACAAACTTGTCTTGTGCGTACTCAGGATCACTTTTTTTGGAATTCAATGTTTTGGGGCGGTTTTAAGTGACACAATTGACTAAAGATGTATACTGTGTACCTTTTTGCAATTCAAGGGGGGAAGGGGGGGGGGGTTCTACCTAAATTCCCCCTCTGAGTATGCTCATAAAATGTGTGCGCGGGCACAAGGGCTCCCTTATACCATCCGACACGACCGTATGGAGACGCAATATCAACGGATTAACGTGCTCTCCGAGGCACTGAGGAGAAGTGTGACATATTTTGGAAACGGTCACCCATCTTTGGAGCGATAGTTGCAGATCTCTCGATACTCGATCGCTACTGGGCAAATATACAAAAGGTTTATGTCAAAAACTCATTACGTGAGTATAATTTCTCGTTTAAAATAATTATAAAACAGAAAAAAAAAACTAATTTCGTGCCAAAGTATGATAAGCGCAAAAAGGCGTAAACACAAATTATTGCAAATAGACGTTATCACGTTACGTTCTAAATAGGATTGTATTGTAAAAACGTTAGAACCGCTATTTTACTTCGAAAGTCAGCTGCGATGGTGGTGTAATGGTCAGCATAGTTGCCTTCCAAGCAGTTGATCCGGGTTCGATTCCCGGCCATCGCACTCTTTTTGCTTTTTAAATATGTATAAAAACGTTTTTATTTTAATATTATAGCATAACTGGATAGTTTCTATTATTTTTTTTTATATATTTATTTCTTCATAAATTTTAATTATATAAATTTTATCATTTTTGTAATGAAATAAAATCTAAACAGCTACTAACTAATACCAAAAAAGTTCGAGTCATAATTTAGTATGGGTTCTCATTTAATTTTTTATACCTAATATAGGGTAATTCCGGGTGAGATGACCCTACTAACCTGGAAAAGTTATCGTCGGTAAACTATTGTTATTCAAATATATGTATATCAAAACTTTAGTTATTATGTCTTTATTCTATTATATTTGATGCAGAACTTGTCGTAATCAATCTAGTAATCTGTTAAAGTGAAATTGAAGAGTCATAACAAAAAAAAAACGATTTGCCTTATAATCTTCTTTTTTCTTTTTCTTCTATCGTGATATGCGGGTGTAATGGAGCATTTTTTTTCATTTTGATGTATCACCAACATTCACTGAATGTTATCATGTAATATCAACAAACATGCATAGCTATAGCTTTTCGAAAAAGACTGCGTCTATTTTTATTATTTAATACAATTGGCCTCAGTGCACCGAAAAAGTTAAGTGCTTCACAATAAAAACACAAGGGATGGCATCGTTTTTAGGGTTCCGTAGCCAATATGGCAAAACGAAACCCTTAAAATTTCGCCATGTCCGTCCGTCCGTCCTCGCCTTTGCTCTGAGACTGTTAGTGCTAGGAGGCTGTAATTTAATAAAAAGAAATCTTGAAAAAACATTTTTTTAGGGTACCTCCCCTATATGTAAAGTGGGGGTGTGAATTTTTTTCTCACCTACCCCATCGTGTGGGATATCATTAGATAGGTTTTTCAAATCGGTCCAGCCGTCTTTGTGTAATCGGTGAACAAACATACAAAAAAAAAAAACAAAAAAACATACAGACGAATTGAGAACCTCCTCCTTTTTGAAGTCGGTTGAAAACTAAGACATTTTGCTCAATATTTATTTGATTTTCTCGGAAAAACACGTACCTACACACTTCAAGCTGACCGACAGGTGAAGCGAACTACTATTTTGAAATTAATGCCAACTGACTAATCTTTGACGATTAGCCATCTATCCCGTACGGCCATCTCCCCCGATATTACCTTACCTATCTACATTATTTTATATATGATATTACAAATGAGAGTCCTTACTCATTCATTCAAATTATCAAAGCCAAACCTTTATAGCTGAAATTTTGCTGAAAGGTTTATTTTGTGATGTAGATTGCAGTTTAAAAAAGGATTTTGATGAAATGATCGACGCCCACGTCCCTTTACTTTAAGTTATTTCATCAAAATTGATTTCATAGTTTTGGAGAAAACCTGTTACTAAGATCCGAACCACACGGCGTGGCACCACGCTGCTAGTACACCGGACCGCTTACACCCCTACACGCGCCCACCGCTTACACGCGGGAGGGGTGTAAGCGGTTCGGCGCCGAATCGGCACCGCAGTTATTTGTGCGGCAGAAGGAAGGGTGTGTTTATTATTTTATTTTTTGCACAGAGTTGTACAATAACCTAATAGGAAATTAATAACTTCATATAATTCTTACATAACACACAAATAAAAATAGCTAGATTGAAAATTTAAAATAAATACTGAAACCCACATCACTAGCAATCTTGTAAATCCTTCCAACTAAGCTCAAAGACTTGTGTTAGGAGTGGGTTCACGTCGGTACTTTAATCGAACCCACGACCTCACGATTACGAGACCGATGCCTTAGCCATTACATACATAAATAAATACACAGATACAGACAAATATTTAAGTTACTAATGGTGTGATGATTCAGCTGATCCATCAAGGAACAAAGTGCGCATTAAAAATTAAGGCAATTGGGTGGCATCCTAATTTCCATAATATTATCACACTGTACGTCCGGTACTTCGTTGCGGGGCCGCGATGGCGTCGAACAAAGCTGCGGCGCCGCACCGCCAGTGTGAACGTCTGTGCGGCGAATTATTTGCCGTGCGGTGGCGTACTGCGCCGTGTGGTTAGGCTCTTACATCTAAACTTATACCCTTTCAGAAGTGTAAGATCACAAAAAGAAGTTTCTGCCTTCGAACAGTACCTTAAATAATCTATATCCTTTATACGTTTCCTTAGAGAAGGATGAAAAATCCCTAATAACGGATGGGGTGGAGCAGAGAAGTAGCCAAGTTTATTGATAGCAGCCATTATTATTTGGTTAGGCGCGTCCCTGACGTCAAATTATTGCTCAAATCTGTTATTAAGAATTTATTATCTGACTCTGATGTGATGACGGATTCTAATTTTCGAGATCTTGGTGTAGTGTACCTAGTGTAAATGATGTTTAACAGAAATGTGGTTGAATTTCAGTAGCGGATAGTCTGTAAGCGAAAACATATTCCTGTAGCTGGCATATTTGTATTACAGCTCCTTTCACGTGCTACCTAATTTTGACTGCCTCTGTGGCGCGGTGGGAGTGTATCCGACTGCTACGCAAGAGGTCGTGGGTTCGATCCCCACCCAGGATAAAACTTTGTGTGATGAGCACGATGGTTTATTCTGTGTCTGGGTGTTATTTATCTATAGTATGTATGTATTTAGAAATATATAAGTATGTTTATCAGTTGTCTGGTTTCCATAGTACAAGCTCTGCTTAGTTTGGGATCAGATAGCGTTGTGTGAGTTGTCCTAAGATATTTATTTATTATTTATTTATTTAATTCTCAAGTGTATATGGTAACTGGCATACCTGTACCTATCTGATTATGATTTACTGGTATGCAACTAGCATGCACGCTTCTGTTCTGTTTCACTGGCATGTGTAACGAGGCTTATGAAATAAGTATTTCATCTACCATGATAACATGAAAATAAGTTCGATATAAGCTAACTTAAGTTATAGCGTTTCTTTTTGTAACCGTTTCAACAGCGGGCCATGTATGGCATGCAACTCTGATGGTGCTATAATCATGCCATACATCCACTCCATCTGCATTAATTTTTTGTCTTAATAAACATGCTCAATTTTTGATCGATTAATAAATAAGAGATTAAAATATCGTGAAATATCAGGGTGCTTAGATTTTGACAAATTTAAATATAAGTATCAATTTTAGGACAGAGTTTTGATTTTAAAGTTTTTCTACATTTAAAAAATTCGCCCCCACTACTAGGATACGAGCTCTTTCTTACGGGAACTGTTACAAACATATTTATATAATTAACGACAACAAAGTACTCAGAAAAATAATCAAAGTAATCTGACTGGTTGTAAAAAACAAAATATTGTCTATCGGGCTAGGTAAAATAGCATAGTATATAGAGAAGCATATATGTGGTTGTCTCTCGATAAAAACTTAAATGTATAGGCAGACATTATACCCCTTGAACAAAATAACCCGTAGAAAGTGATACAACGTTGACGTCGTCAGCCAGCGTCTGCACGCTCGCATTTCATCCATAAGCCTATGGTATCATTTTGTACATTATATCTTTGTTTTTGGCGTCAATAAAAATATAACAAGAAAGCTCGCTTCCTCAACATGAATGGCTTAGTTCATACAACGCATACAAACAAGCCATCAAACTTTACGATTCCATAGGCGATTTTCTCGGATTTTTTCGCCTTACTTTGAAACGTCATAAAACCGAAATTGTTTCTTTCATAGACGGCACAAGAATAAATATTTATTGTAAGCAGATAGTCAGATCTCTGTAGCGTACTTATACTGTCGTTTATAAAACATTTTGTAAAGATAATAAACTTATTTTATTATTCAATAAGATTTAGTAGTATTAAGGTTTTATTCTTAGCATATATTGTAGAATACGTTCTTGCAAGACTATAGTGAAACAAGACGTTTTGGTACAAATAAAAAGCTCAAAACAGCGCCTCTGAAGTGGTGAAAACACTGGATTAAACAATAGTTTTAGCCATTCAGCAGTGTGTATAACTATGTAATTACTTATCTCTATTAACATTTTACTTATAAATATATTTATCTATACTAATAGGATAGAGCTGAAGAGTTTGTTTGTTTATTTGAACGCGATAATCTCAAGAACTACTAGTCCTAATTGAAAAATGATTTTACTGTTGGATAGCCTTTTATAGGCTACTAGCTGTCCCGCGCAACTTCGTCTGCGTAAATTTTCCCTTTTTTCTTTTTTCTTCCTTTTTTTTTTTACAACATTTTTCATTGCTGCTCCGCTCCTATTGGTCGTAGCGTGATGTTATAACCTATAGCCTTCCTCGATAAATGGGCTATCCAACAATAAAATATTTTTTCAATGCGGCCCAGTAGTTCCTGAGATTATCGCGTTCAAACAAACAAACAAACTTTTAGGGGGATGAAAAATTCCGATTCTCAGACCTACCCAATATGCACACAAAATTTCATCAAAATCGGTCAATCCGTTTCGGAGGAGTATGGCAACGAAAACTGTGACACGAGAATTTTATATATTAGATATAATATCACGCGACCAATAGAAGTGGAGCGGCGGAAGAAAAGTTTACGCAGATGAAGTTGCGCGGGTCAGCTAGTCATATAATATACAGATCAACACAATACTTCTTACAGCTTTCTTAAATCACCAGGTTTGTATTTAATGCTACAATTAATCTACGTCTTTAACACAATCAATACAATTAAGTTTAGAGGTGAGACAGTGAATACTTAAACAATGTTTACAGGCACTTCATTACTAACCACTGGGAACTGGTAAACACATTTCGAAGTAATGAATTGTCATTCCATGTTCAGAAGAAAGTGGTACTTGAGTTTAAACTTATATTTTCTTGGTGTGATTGACTTTTTAAAGTCGGAGGGTAAACTGTAAATAAATCGGAAAATTAAATAACGCGATGTGCGTTTGTATTAGATATTGTTAGCTCGAGTCGTGCAGAACCGGTTTCAAGTTTTTTTAGGGTTCCGTATCCAAAGGGTAAAACGGGACCCTATTACTAAGACTTCGCAGTCCGTCTGTCCGTCTGTCACCAGCCTGTATCTAATGAACCGTGATAGTTAGACAGTTGAAATTTTCACAGATGATGTATTTATGTTTCCGTTATATTCACAAATATAGCGTTATAATTATATACACTAAAAACAAGAATAAAAGTAATTTTTATAGGCATTTCTTGCCAAAGACTTTACAATTACAATAATTGCATTTTTGAAAGATAGAAAAATTTGATTCCAGACTCAGGAATCGAACCCGAGACTTCCGTAGCCAAACCGGGGCCAGAAGCGAACCACCTATCTGGACTATGTTACTAGATATCAAATTCTTCTATCTCTTAATGCTTACGGGTTAGGCCCTCGTAGCGACATCTAGTCGGTAGTTAAAGAACTATCACGGCTTTTGTTATTGCTTCGTTACAGAGAGCATTTTAACAAATTATGATGACGCAGGCCGAATATTGAAGTAATTTTTATAGGCATTTCATTTCATTCCTGAGTCTGGATTCAAGTTTTTCTATCATTCAAAAATGCAATTATTGTATTTGTAAAGAATAAAAGTAAATATTTAAGGGGCTCCCATACCGCAAACGTGATTTTTTGCTCGTTTTTGCTCGATATTGATAACGGCGGTAACTTAAAATATTCACAGAATATTGAGTTATATTCACTTCAAAAATAAATAATAGAAATAAAATAAATATTTAATTCCATATAATAGACATGATTTTTTGCCGTATTACTATAAATACGGCAAAAAAATCAGTAGTATATGTTAGGTGTTACAAACAGGAAGGTATAATGTACCATTATCTATATAATGATACATTATACCTTCCTGTTTGTAACACCTAACATACTAACCTATGTTTACAAATAAATGATTCTGATTCAGATTCTGAAAATGGTACGGAATCCTTCGTATTTGTCGTTCGTATTCTGCAAAAATAATTGGTACAAATTTAAAACTTTCAAACATATTAAAACCGAAAATACGATGCCGAACTGGTGCCAGAGCGAAGATATTTGAATACACTCCAAAAAAGTTGATTACGTAAAAATTCAAAAATATGTTATGACTCTTTGTAATTTTTTTAAACATTTTCATGCTAATTTAACTAAAACAATTTTTAATATGTATGGAGGAAAATATTTTCTCTGGCGGGACTTGAATCAGCACCCTGTATAACAAAGCGCGTATTCGCGGTATTGAAAGCTGAATGAAGATTTGCTCATATAATCACCAGAAACATTTATTATTACCGAGCTAGATAACCGATAAACTTTCAAAACACCGACCTCTATTTTACACGCGGTGTGAAGCTACCATAAATTTTTATTATCGATCCTTGAAGAGTTATGAATATGAAATACAAAGAGCATTTTAATTTTTAAGTATTATTACGTATTCCGGAGTGAGAATACAGAATAAGGATAAGACGATATTAGCAGTAAATATTCAAAAGACTTGGGTGCCGAAAACAACCGAATTTTAACACATTATACGATTTAGTTTATTCAGTTTTGGTATGAAATGGTTTTATTACTGACTAGCTTTCGCCCGCGGCTCCGCCCGCGTGGGTTTCGATTATCGCAATAAAAACTATCCTATGTCTTTCCCCAGGACTCAAACTATCTTCATAACAAATTTCATTTAAATCGGTTTAGCTGTTTGATTGTGAAAGTGTAACAGACAGACAGACAGAGTTACTTTCACATTTATAATATTAGTAAGTATGGTTTTAATTTATAGTTCTTTTTTTTTCTCCTTGCAAATTATTACATAATGTATACTTATATAACAACTTACTTACAACTGTTAGTTAATAATAATTAGGCGAGGACTGGTGTCTAACGGCCGGTCTCAATAACGTAACTACCAATAACTGGCTGTAAAAATAGCTAACTTAGGTAGCGAAACTGACATTTGTACGTCTCAATAACCGCCGACGGGTAGAAAATCTTACCTTCGAATTTAAACTATCGTTGGGAGGACTCTCAGCTAATTCGGGTAACAATCTTCATAGAAAAATAGCAAAGAGCGTTTCAATAACGCTTTTGACAGCTAACTTTAGTTCTGTTTCTAGCTGTTATAAAATTATAAACTGCCAAAATCGACCGTTAAACAATCAGTAAACCAGTGTTAGGAGATGAAAAACTGTTTTTTTTTTATCATTTGCTCCAATTGCCGATACAGCCTTTAAAAGACATACAAAAATCAAGAAAACGAGACAAGAAAAATCAAGAACACATTTATTAGCTAAACGTAATATCACTACTATCGTTGTAGGTTAGGTACCGCGATGAGATCGTCGTCTCAATGCCCAGAAACTTACATAACACTACCCAAAATCAGGGTCCTAAATCAAAGTGGCCTTAAAAACTAAATAGATTAACTCACAAACACCTCTCTTTTTACGGTTTTAGGGTCCCTGATTCAGTGTAGTTATAATAAGCGCATCATTAGCAAGTGAGAAAAATAAAAAACACTGACGTCCACAAGAACTAAGATTTATTTAACAAATTTCACACATCACATTTTTATCAAATTAAACACACATCAACCTATGTATAAACTACAGAATCGTTCAGTTAAATGTTCACCCACTTCAAGCCGACTGAATAATTGAAAATCTTGCACACATATTAAAATCCAATGAGAGTCATTAACATCAATTTATGATAAATCTTTGTATTTGCAGTCGAACAGCTAAATCACGTACACTCTGCCAAATCCTTAGGAATCGGTTTTCATTTTTTATAAGCTTTTATAAGCCTTTATACGAATGCTGTAATATTTTAATAAACTTACAAAAGTTAAACATGTACTACCAATAATATTTATTAACTATTGTTAGTCTAACTTAACTTTACGTAAACTTTGATATTGAAACAACGATAACGGTAAAAGTAAATATTGCATTTAACCTTTGGTAGCCTCTAGAGTTAAACTGTCAGTAAGTTATTGAGATCAGCCGTTAATAAGCGTGAGCCTGCGTCACAGATTACCAGACATCACCCTTTGAGACCAGTTTTAAAGTATAGGACATTTCATCAAAACTACCGACTTGACAAGGTTATACCTGCGAATTCTCGCTAAGTTTCTGAAGTCCTTGCATATCCCTGGTCTAGACATTGCCTCTGTGGCGCGGTGGGAGTGTGTCCGACTGCTACGCAAGAGGTCGTGGGTTCGATTCCCACACGGGACACCACTTTGTGTGATCCACAAATTGTTGTTCTGAGTCTGGGTGTAATTTGTGTCCGTGAATTGTATGTTTGTAAAGTCCCCCGCGACACAGGGCGTGCCCTACTGCGGGAGTCGTCTTTTTTAAAAAAAAAAAAAAAAAAAAGAAACCTCTCTTAAAAAGTTTTTGTTCTCCAGGTCAAAGGGTTTGGTCTGGGTGTTGATAAATGAATGACTGAGTCATGAGACCTATTTGTATAAGACTAGCTGAATCTCGCAATTTCGTCTGCGGCAATCATCTTCAAAAATCTTTAAAATTTGTCAAGCCGTTTCGGAGGAGTTCGACCATAAACATCGTGATACGTGATTTTTTTACATGGTGATTTTTAATACTAATTACCTTCTCTTGGCTTCTTTACAAATTACAAAGATATTTAGTGAAATTTTGTTATTTAGGAAAAAAGGTACCTTGGTTATTTAAGTATGTACATTTGTTTTTGCATATAAGCGGCAAGCCCGCGCGAACTGCTCGCATGCGCGATGCATTTCAGCGCAGCTCTCTATTAATCACTATGACAAGATTTTGACAGTTAAAAGCGCGGGCTTGCCGCGAAAAAAAAAATAGTGAGAAAGGACCCTGAAAAGAATATAAAACATAAAAATATACTAGCGAGTAATTTGTTGTCAGCAGTTGTGATTTTTTTAAACAAACCTAACAATATTAAAACAACTCAGAATTTTAAAAAAATGTCTTCGTTTTCATGCAGCTACATTTGTTTGAAATTACGCGTGAGAAAATTCAGTATTTGATCATGTTAACAAACTACGTACACGGTACTTTGAAGTTCTTTCAACCATACAAGTTTCCTTTAAGACGTTTTCCTTCTTTATTCACGTGAATGATAAATATTCAAAATATTATGAGGAAAACAGTCAAGTTAAAGGCGATTCCTGTTACCTTCTTTGTGCCTGATGTCCTGACACTTCTTTTTAGGGAATCGAGAAAGAAAAATATGTAATGAAGAGCTCACAAATAAGGGGGAATTAGACCAAGTGAATTATTCAAATAGTGCGACGCACACAGCGACACGACCGCCCGCCTCGCTCTTCCGCACCCAACCATTACTTGCCAGTGCGCAGAAGCACAAGACAAAATAAAGCCGAATATTTGTTCGCACATATGTTAGATTATGAACGTCATAACTATGACAACACGAAAATCCTCGTTTTAAGCATTTTCCGCAATTTCAAGATTTTATTACTGGTTTTGTTACTTGGTTTTTTTTTAAGACGATTCCCGCATTAGGGTACAAGCGCTGTGTCGCGGTGGACTTTACAAACATTCAATTCACGGACACAAAGTACTCAAAGACTCGAAAAAACAATTTGTGGATCACACAAAGTGGTGTCCCGTGTGGGAATCGAACCCACGGCCTCATGCAGCAGTCGGACACACTCCCACCGCGTCACAGAGGCCATATTAAGACTTATCCATAAATTTATTTTTATCATCTACTAGAAGAACTCTTTGGCTAGTCAAACATTTTATTGTGTTCTAATATTTAGGTTTACTAAATTTTTGACAGAACTGAATCCCGTTTCGCGTAACCTACAAGGCCGCGCACAATCTTGAAATGCATGATTTTTATGACGTATCGTGGCCTGACCGGATAGGAGAAGAAAATAAATAGCATGCACACCCGGATGACATGCCCGAATGTGACACGGCAGGTGCACGTAGTCCGGATGTAACATTCATACTTTCACAACATTCTTATTTCAATACATATACCTAGACATTTATAGGTGTTGTAAAATAGATCGGAATCAGCAGTTACCCATTTCAGATTGTATAATTTTATGTAGGTGCTTAAAACTAAAACATAAACATCAGCATACTAGCTACTCAACCAACTACTAAATAACCTAATTTTGGAGCCGTTTGATTTAAATATTTAAACGTTGTATTTTTATTATAAGCTTATAAAATCCTTTATTTTTATACCCCACTCGCAAGGTTTTCAATTTTTTTTTTAAAACCTAATTATTTGGCGCCAAAATTAAGCCATTTGATTCTTTTTTTAATTTGAAGTACCAACCCAGTTTTACTCTCTCAACTACGAATTCAGCGACAGCTCTCAAGCTAAAATCCATCAAGCCGCCTGCAATAAGACGAAAACAAATTACCCTTCACATTTAATAATAATTCCTCCAACTGCATGTCATAAAATGTGATGGGTATCTTATTTCCGTCTTTTTGAAGGCCTATCTTTTTTAATATATCTGTATATATGTTTAAATGTAGTCAAACGGGTCCGATATGGCCTAAGAGACGCTGAACACCGACTTTCATCCATTTGATAACAATGCTCAATGCAGATGAGACACACATTTTATTTTATTTTGTCTGATGTTCCAATTTTTAAGCTATATAATTTGCACCAGTCCTCTAACATACTGTATAGTATATTAGTGGCAGCACCTTACCCCTATATCAAGTTCTTTAAACATTCAAACATTGTAA
Organism: Herminia tarsipennalis; assembly: GCA_945859575.2. Taxonomy (NCBI): domain Eukaryota; kingdom Metazoa; phylum Arthropoda; class Insecta; order Lepidoptera; family Erebidae; genus Herminia; species Herminia tarsipennalis. The sequence continues at coordinate 20,006,681 of OX243840.2, forward strand.
AAAAATGGAACCCTCACTCTTTTAATAACCGAACAAATTTAGTTTCAACGGATAGTTTTTAACATGTAGATTATGTTTTGGTAGGTTTGCCAACTTGCTTATGTTTATTGCTACCTGGCAAGATATGAGCAGGTAAGTAAAATTAATTTTACTTACCTGCTCATATCGATTTGATAACCAATAAAAAAAAATTGTACCGAAACAAATATAATTTAATTACGAATCCAGTTCGTGGAATATAACTTCTTATAAGTCTTCTTATAAGTTTTAAAATTGAAAAAAAAGCCATGAACACTTTTCCATTGGTGTTTATAAATCAATAAAATGGTTGTCAGATGGGTGAAAGTCGATGTTCCACGTCTCCCCTACTTAGAATGGGGACTACGACAAACGTGGCAAAAACAAAGCGGGATATCCCCCAGCCATATGACGAGAAGATCTAAAGAAGGTGGCTATGATCCACCCGGAAGGCGAGGACCGTGTATTGTAATATAATAAAGCCTTGGTCAAGTAGTAAACCGATACAAGTTGATTGACCTATAATATGTTATTGAAATTGAGTGTATTCCCACAATATTCTCAGGTAGAAAATTAATCCGGTCTAGATGCCCGAAGCGAGAAAATAAGCAATTTATATGCAAGATAAATAATTCTAATCGTAACTTTTAGCATTTGAATATAAGCCGAAGACTAATTTAAATACAGCCGTTTTAGTGTTCCGTGCTGATTTTTAATTCAGCGTTAAGTGGAATGAATATATTTACTGTTTTGTGTTTATTTACAACAGACAGGGTTGCCAACCTTCTATTTTTTCCTACAAAATAAAAAAAAGTCCTCAAAAAAACCAACCACGCGCGGACACATCGAGGTCTAACCTTTTTTGCATGGCCATCAAAAATACCTAAACACACATCTCCAGCACCCGGGGCAGACACAGGAGGTAATGTGGGACCTGCCCCCACTAAAAAATCAGCCGTATACCTACTCGCCGCCTTCACGGATAGGCTGCCAGAAGTTGTTATATCTTCGGCGACCCACCCAGCGGCAAAGCCCCTTCTGGGATCCCAGGCCCCATCGCGAAGAGCCGCGAGCGTGTGAGAAACTAGGACGACGCTAACCTAACTAGTCATTGACCCCAAAATTCATGAAAAAATTCTAAAAATAGTAAACAAATCCACATCACACTTCTTTCCCCCTGAATTTATGGGGACATTTCCTTAGTTGCCAACCCTGTCAATAGGTAAATCGCTCAGGATGCCGTGTTGTTGAGACCTTGACAGGCGATTTGTGAGAAGATGGAAACGCGTTGATGTCAGAATCGAACTTATTTATAACTGCGCAAACTTGAGGTAGGTAGATCTATCGTTGTGATTTTCTGTACCCAGTGGTGCTATTATTGGGTATCAAAACTTTCATAAGGTCATAAAAACCGCTATTTAAATAGTAATTAAATATCAAATTTATACCATTTATTACATACGTTTTTTCCCAATAAATAAGCAAATTAGTTCAATATTAATGTTTGCATGTTTGTCAAAATTTTTTGAATGTAACGGAAATCCGCACTGAGCCTGTCATTATAAATTTAAAAACAAAGCTAAGAACCATCCCAATTACACGAGCTTTTAAATAAAATAAACTGCTTGAATCTGTATATTATTTTCGTCAGAATAACCACAAATATACTTGCACAAGTTAAATTTATGTTAACCGTTCTGCCGGGAATTAAAAGACAGATTTACTAACCTGCAATAAACTTAACCAAAACTTGACTCAATGTAGGTAACATTTCTACTAGTTGCGACAACAATTTGTACGTCAAAGTCAGACAGCAGTTGAATTTATAATCGCAATTTGCTCTAAACTTCAGCTTTATAACTTCAAGTCAACAAAATCGACTTCTAAGTTAATCACGTTACTGCAATGTTTGTGTTATGTTGTTGTGCAAGATTCTGTTTACTTTATTGCCATTGCCCGCGGTTCTATCCGTATGGATGTCAGTAATCGCAATTTAAAATAAACCTAACTTCATACTCTTTAGGGTTCCTTAGCCAAAATGGCAAAACGGAATCTTTATAGTTTCGTCATGTCCCTCCGTCCGTTCAAGCTTAGCTCAGAGGCTGTTAGAGCTAGAAGGCTGTAATTTTGCATGGATACACAATATATTACTTACGCCGACAAAGTAAGAGAATAAAATCTATTTGTAAAGCGGGGATGTGATTTTTTTTTCTTAAAATCCCTTGTGGGGTATCATTAGATAGGTCTTTTATTCTAATGAAAATTATTATTAAGTAGATAAAACGTTGTAAGTATAAAACAAAATCAACAGAAAAGCTACTAATTAAGCCGCATTATTTGGATGGGGGAGGGGGGGGGGGGTGACTACGGATCCCTACATTGTGTAACCTCCTGCTCTTGGCTTCTTCACATTACACCAAATAACTTTGCTAACCCTTCACCACCTACCACCTACTTTTGTCACACAACCATTTATCACACATCTGAGAGACGCCGGAGTAAAATCGATGTTTCTATGTCAGGTTTAGGGCCTAAACCTCACAACAAACAACGATTTTACTATAGTAAAGTAGACTGTTGGTGGTTATGGTGATAACTCCAAAAACAAATGGTAGGTAATTAAGGGTTAATATCTTCTATATCTATAACTATACTTTTATACTTCTATACTATCTATACTTCTATACTAATATTATAAAGAGGAAACATTTGATTGTTTGTTTGTATTGAATAGGCTTCGAAACTACTGGACGGATTTGAAAAATTCTTTCAAACTCACACTCACTCAAACTCAAATATCTTTCTTTCGTAAAATCAGGTTAATGATTATTTGAAAACGTCAAATAAATACATACTAAAAAAAATATAAAATTATGATTGTTTGAAACAAAAAAACAAAATGAGGTTAGGCGGCAGTTCCAAGTGTAAAGCTCATAAGAAGAAGCTGCCATCGTTGTGAAGCTACTCTAACCCCGGGTGACATAGGCTATGTTTTGTCCCTGTATTCCCACGGGAACGGGAACTACGCGGGTGAAACCGCGAGGCGTCCGCTTGTATTAATTATTTATTAAAACTGTTGTTACAAATTTATTTAGTGTTACGTAAAGAAGGTACGAGCCGGAGGTTATTGGTATATTACAAATCATTCTGTATACAGTCGGAGCAATGATTGTTTTATTTTTCCTATTTTTATAGCTTTTGTAGCTCAGAACTTTACAAATTTTATGTACGCCTGTATATTTATTTATTTTTTATTTATTCTCTGTTAGGAAAGCTAACAGTCTAATAAAATTTTAGTATTTATACAATTACTTGATAAATATGTTGCTAATAACAAGCTTTCACAGATGCATTCAACATAAAAACAGATCACAGAAATAACAACTTAATACAAAAAAAAAACAAATATAAATAACACAGAAAAAAAAATGTAAATACAGAAAATCTAAAAAGAAACCCTACCTATCACTACCGCTACCATATGTACAGTATATAACACTACAGCCAGGGTCGCTACTCGCTCATAATACAATTTATAGTGAGTGACATTACTCAAGGGATGGTATTTGCTGAAAGCCGCGCTCATAGAGCTGCATCAGTCTACCTGTGACCGTTACAATATGTTCAAAACTTCGGGCAATAAGATATATATTTTAACTGCCTTCAAAAAGGTCGTCCTCTGTTTGACCCGTTTATATGTATGTTTGTATATATGTATGTTAGCGATTTTCTCAGAAACCACTGAACCATTATAAACCATGTATTTTGATGCTGTTTTCACTATTCGATTGCATATTTTTCTGTAAAGGTTTATATTTAGTGTATAAAAGGTTTAGGTTTAGTGTTATACAGGATTTAACAGAAAAGTGTGGTCAAATTTCAGCAGCGGATAGGGTATGTTATCAGTATTTAACCTACCATGGTGCCGTAGCTGGTTACATTTTTATTACATAGTTATAGCATATTCTTTTTGACAATATTCAGTAGTGAAGGGTGTATGGCATAAGAATTAGGTATGTGCACTCAGTATCATGCGCACATACCAACCCTTGAATATGACCATACCTTTCTGTTACACCCTGTATAACAACCCAAGATATATATATATATACTCGTATTTCGGGACTTAATCGCGTGAATTATTTAAAGGTACGAACCTTTTATTTACCCGACGTTTCGATCTAATTACTCCGATCGTAGTCACGGGTCGAGTGATGGCAGCTTAGCGATGTCTCGGTGAGGCGCGGGGTTTTTCAACTACCCTCGCCTGGTCTTGATAATTTTGATAAAAAACCTTTAAATAATTTACGTGATATTTCTTATATGTATAAAAACCCGAGATACTACCCGACTAAAACATAATTGTGAGTCAGCGAAATTTGCATTCGGTGATGTGCTTGATATAATTTTTTTCTTTTTGCTTTTTAGAAGGCTGTTCATTTTCCTTATAAAGTTATATTCAAGCGTTTAAGACCCGTAGATACTAATGTGATATGTACAGATGGAAAATCAACATTAAATACAATTACCGCACATAAAGCACGTTTAGATATACACTATAACTTTTAATTACTGATTATGTATCATTTTATCTTTTCTTTTTCACTGGATCAACGAAAAAAAAAACATATATCTTATTAAATTTGTAAACCTTTGTTTATCTACATGCGGAAGCTTGTAAATAGCAACAGTAATATCCATATAAAATAATGTATATGTAACAATTAGTCTGTAAGCTTTCTGTAACAATAAATAAATAAATAAGATTCTGGAGCACGACTTTTATTGACCTCACAAAACTCTGTCTCATGTGAGTGAATCGAACCCTCAACCACTTGGACAGATGTCGCACTTATTCTCACTGTGCCGCCGAGGTTATCAAGCATAATAAAACAATATAATACATTAGATATGTTTAGGTATTTAATATGACCAGGCCATTCCGCTGCAATGCTATTACATTCAGCGCAGTAAATCCTAATTATGTTATTATATTTAACATTATTATAGTACATATTTCAGTTGTATAGTGACTTAACAATCTCAGAATAAGAGTTAATATTCTGGAAATTTGTATAAGACAATATTTTGGCATTCTCAAAGTTGTCTTAGAAAGTTTATGTAAATTGTCTTAAGTTATTTAATGGTTTAAGAAACGCGGAATAATGGAAAAGTTTTTAACCTTCACTCAAAGCTGTTAGTTTTAACCTCCATACTAATATTATAAATGTGAAAGTAACTCTGTCTGTCTGTTACGCTTTCACGCTCAAACAGCTAAACCGATTTAGACCAAATTTGTTATGGAGATAATTTGAGTCCCGGGGAAGGACATAGGACAGTTTTAATCGCGATAACGCAGGTGAAGCCGCGGATGAAAGCTAGTAAAGAATATATTTTGGAAAGCTTGCCTATTTATTTCTATTCATGGCTACCTGGCAAGGTATGAACCGGTAAGTCAATATAAATAACGACACCGATTTTTAAAAAAAGATAATTTAATTACAAAAGTAATTGTATAAGCTTGCCTGCAAAAAACTGTTCGTGAAATATTATTACCATGCTTTGTAGTTTTGAAATCGAAAAATTGCCATGAACACTTTTAAATTGGCAAGCTATTCGATTGGCACTAAATTTGATAAAAAAAATATGTCTCATCTAGTTATCAGATGGGTGAAGGTGTTCAGCGTCTCTCTTACTATAAGTTACAAAACTGCAGGGTTAGAAGTACAAAAAAAACAGTAGGTTATAGAAGGTAACCTTAATAATGTACTTTGACTCGAGCAACGCATATATACGTCGTCCAGACCACTCGAGACAACTTTGTCCAGAAGGCGTTCCAAAATTCCGTGTCAGTGGGCGATTTCTAACGTGTTTGTGCGACGAACGCGCATTGTACGAAGGTTGCCTGTTCTCTCAGTATTTTGTGTTCAAAGTTAGCAATATTGACATTTATTACAAACTGTCTTTGCCCGCGAATTCGTTCGCGTAAAGTTTTAGTGCTGCTCTCTTCATATAAATGTTAGCGTGATGATAAAAAGTAGACTATATAGTTCGTTCACGTTAAGAACGCAGTAAGTCATAATTGTCTCCCGACCTAGCCCCGCCCCCTAACCTATCAAATCTTTTCAAATTACAAAGTCAAGTTCACAGTGACCAGTTGAAGGCATTACTTCGAACGCAACGGTTGTGTCCTGTCATTTGTGTTAACTGATTTAAATTAAAAAAAATGGGTACCTCTCCAATTCGTACAAATCAAAGTGGTTCGGTAATTTGTAGTGGGAAAAGAAAAGTAATTTACAATATTTTTAAGTATTTTAAACAGTGTGATTTCAATCTGATGTGGACAGCGTAGTACAAAAAAACTGTAGCTCTATGCGGTGTGTCCGAGAGAACAGTTTATAGTATTCTTAGTGAAAAAAAGGAACAAAATTCATTGAAATCGCCAGTGAAAACAAGGGCCCGGAAGTCTCTGATTGATAAATTCGCTGAATTAGACAAATGTGCAATAAGGAGAAAAGTACACTTAATATATTTAAATTACGACTACCCGACATTAAATAAAATTATGACAATTTGTTAAACTGATGAAGATGTTCGTTTAAACGTACCACACTTCATAAAATAATGCATGTGCTGGGATTTGACTTTAATAAACAGGATAATAGAGCATTATTATTATTAATAATAATTTATTTATCATTTATGTATTGTTGTGTTTATTTATTGTCATAGCATTATGGTACAGTTCTTTGGACCCCACTCTAGGATACCCTGTGTTGTGGGATCCGTTTCCTTTCGTGCTACATTGTTGATTACTTAATTATTATTTTTAATGTCTAAAAAATTATAAATGCTAAATGCTTTATAGAGTGTGTGTGTGTGTGTGTGTGTGTGTGTGTGTGTGTGTGTGTGTGTGTGTGTGTGTGTGTGTGTGCGTGTGCGTATGTGTGTGGTGTGTAATGGAAAGAGAAGACATTGTTTTGTGGCGGCGTAAATATCTCAGGCAAATCACAGAACACAGAATATCAAATAAAAACATATACTTCCTTGACGAAACGTGGGTAAACGCGGGACATGTTAAATCAAAGGCGTGGTTGCATACAACTATAAAAAACAAGAGCATACTTTTCAAGACGGCTTATCTACCGGTCCAAGAGTTCCTACTGAAAAGGGAAAAAGGTTAATTGTTTTACACATTGGTAGCGACAAAGGATTTGTGGAAGGAGGTCTATTAGTTTTTAAGTTAAAATAAACCAAAGATTATCATGAGGAGATGACAGGTTCCTTCAGTGGTTCAAAAACGTAATGCCTAAGCTGGAACCAGGGAGCATTATTGTCATGGACAACGCTCCCTATCATTCTGTCAAACTCGAGAAAATACCGAGGACCGCTTGGAACAAACAATAAATAATAGACTGGCTAAAAAGCAAAAGGATACTCATGGACATAAGTTATTTAAAAAAATAACTGTTAAAGAAAGCTGTCTAAATCGCCCCACAATATGATAAATATTTAATCGACGAAATGGCCAGAATAACGGCGTTGAAATTCTTCGTTTACCTCCGTACCATTGCGAACTGAACCTCATTGAGTTGGTGTGACAAATAAAACATATATATTGCTGCCAACAATACAACTTTCGTATTACGTGAAAAAAATATTTTATGACGCAATCCGCTTAGTGGACGCTGATCGATGGAAGAAATGCAGCGACCACGTCTTACAAGATGAAAATATCATGTGGGATTTAGGTGACGTCATAGAACTCGCTGCAGAAAATACTTTAGTTATAAATACTAACGAGGATACTAGTGATAGTGATTAAAATATAATATTTATGATTTAATTTTAATTTTAAACTTTTAAGTGTATTTTTTATAAATTAATTAAACTTAATCTTTTAAAATATAATTTGTTTGAAATTTAACATCACCGTGAATACACCTTTACCCTGATGACTCACTGTTTTCTTAACGCGAATGAACTATAAGTTACATCCTCGACTGACAGTGAGAGTCCCTTCAAAATCTATCCAGCCGTTTCGAAGACTAGCCGGTACGAACAGATAGACAGACCGGAATATACGGATACCGAAGTCTCGGGTTCGATTCCTGGGTTTTTCAACCGACTTCAAAAAGGAGGAGGGTCTCAATTCGTCTGTATGTTTTTTTTTTTTTTTTTTGTGTGTTTGTTCACCGATTACGCAAAGACGGCTGGACCGATTTGAAAAATTGTTTTTGTGTTTGAAAGGGTATACTTCCAAGTTAGTCCCATTGCCACGAATTGATCACGATCTGATGATGGGATCCTGGAGAAATCGAAGGAACTCTTAAAATATTAAAAGCACACCTACAGTGATTTAGGTATATTTCATAGTGATTCGTGCATTTACTCTTAAAAACACAAATTGGTGAAGTGGAACTGATGATAAAGACCAAAAATTACGAGCAGACCTCAATATTTCACAGATTGCGATTCAATTAAGTACATAGTACTAACTAATACACAGTAATATGGTATTGAGTAGCACTTTAATCTCGATATACTACTATTATACAATGTAATAAAGCTGATAGTGAACTCCTCAACAATTAACGGCCCTGCATCGGGGCAAGCAATATTTCGTAAAAGGATTTGAGCAGATGACATAAGCCTATCGTAACTTAAGTGAATTATAAACCAACCCACTAAAAAGTGAGAAATAAAAACTTTTTAACAAAAAATATTACCGACTTCAAAAATAAATACAAGGCAACTAAAAAGCAAAAAATAATATACCTAGAATAACAAAAACAAATTAAACATTTTGAAGTTGGTGCCGAATAAAACATAAAGACTACTATTTCATGGCACCAACTTCAAAATGTTTAATTTGTTTTTTGTATTTTTTGTTAAAAAGTTTTTTTCTATCTTTCAAAATGCAATTATTGTATTTGTAAAGTAATTGGCAAGAAATGCCTATAAAAATTACTTCGATAATGATTTCAATTTTATTTATATAGCAGTTTTTGTAGAGCAACATATTTGCAAGAAGTTTTGTTTCAAACATTACTAATATGACTGGAATATATAGAATTAATAAAACATAGAATTGTTTTCACAGTTATACGTGTTCGTATTGCAAAAGTTTTAACATTTTTGCCCGTATATTGAAGCATACATTTTGTACTGGAGAAGTAGTTGTCGTCAGTAGCTTGTTGTTTTAGTACGTGCTGAATTCGAACGTCGACCTAACAACCTCTGGCGTTGCTCTGAAAAAATATTATGTATTTTTTACATTTTAAATAACTACTCGAGTCCGTGTACATTTTATTTGAATAAAATAAATCAAAATTTTATACACACTGATAAAAATACTCGAGTCCGTGTACATATTTTAGAATATGTGAAGTGAATAAAATAAATTAAAACTTTACACACACTGATATAATACAAAGTTACTATCTGGTGCAAGTAGAATTTTGAACGAAATTGCTAAAATTATAAATAATCTGTACCAGGGGTTCCCAAACTTATTTAAACTACGACGCCTTGGGAGTTTGACCTTTTTGTGCAACGCCCCCCCCCCGAACACTCCCGCTCTCTAGCCAAAAAGTACTTTTACCACTGGGTAATTTTAGCCTAGTGACAAGTTACCAAAAACTAGCTCCAAACACATATTTTTTTTATTAGAAACTACGAGCAAGAACAAAACATATCAAAAATACCAGAGAAATTGGCCGGCTACTAACACAAAACAAAGAGTCTATTAATGGGAAGAATATGCTTGCTTTTTTGAGCATAGCTTCCCAGACCAACACAAACTAACAGATTTAAGTTGGAGATTTTCTCGGGCCAGTAAAATACCGGCGAACTTTGCTTTCACTGTCAGACAGCTCAACATACGGCGAAGGTTGATAACGACCTGGAGCGGAGCATCAATGAAAAATGTTGCGAAAATGGGGAAAAAAGTAGCGCGGGTAATTTAGTTAAAATATATCAATGCAGAATAGGCTTTATGGCTCACTGGCCATCGCGCAGATCAAAATATCTGAGCTCATAGGCAAGTGGAATAAACGCTAATCGAACAGAAAATCGTAGTTGCGCGTGCAAAACCGCGAAAATGGTATTTATTAGTATGATATCTTTTAACTTCATTCTATTCTTTTCCTTAATGCCACTTGTTTAGGATCAGCAAAGCTCCCACTGTCGGTCTATAGATTAGGTTACCGTTTTCGCAATTATGTGTCAGTACTTCGGAATACACGTTAACCCTCGAGCCTGCGTTTAACCTCCTTACCGAGTTAATGTTTCAACAGCATATAATAATACATAGGTATTATACAGGGCTGATTTTTAATATAATAATAACCGTCCCGCTCATGGTTTCTTTACGTTAAACCAAAAAATTACTTAGGAATATATATTTTTACAAAGAGTTACAAATTAATCTTTCAATCAAAAACATTTGGCACACAATCGTTTACCACACTTCTATGAGCCCCGGAGTAAAGTCGATGTTCCTTAGTCAGATTTAGAGCCTAACAATAAACAATGATTTTACTCCCGTAAAATTGTCTGTAGGTGGTTTTAAAAAAAAGTGGTAGGTGATTAAGGGTTAGGTAATAGGTATATTGAATATTTTCCAAAACTGATAATTACCCCGTAGATGAAATTTTACATCGACTGAAAGATGCATTTTTAATCACGATCTGTAGGCCTACTCTCTTTCGTTACAACGAAATTCGTGAATTTTCGTTTACTTAAATTGCTTAAATTTACGAGGACTATTTTAATCAATTTTCGAATAGGCATAAGAAGTTCGAACCCATGGAAGATTTACTGGAACGAGTGGACTAAATAGATGTTCTTGGCTCTGTATACTACCACCTCATTTTTGATCGAAACTTCGTTTTCATTGAATTAGAGTAGGCCTCCTGTTCCGAAATTCTTGTAAGATCGTTGGATATTCCATAATTAAACCATTTAAAAAAATCTAGTAGCTACACAAAAATATAAAATAGGTACACATAAACGTGTATTTAGTGGCACTGTGGTAGAAACAACTCTCTTTGCGGCTGGCATGTTGTGAGAATAATTTGCTGGTTCGCTTGTTGCCCCACACTCGCTCTGCATATAATTTATGCATGGATTCGTGTTACCAGTATTACAGTGCAACGTTTTAGAAGTTCTTGAGGCGATATATTTGTAGTACATAGGGCTATAAACGCAGTTTATATGGTTCATTGATAACTTATTTTGAGATTTAGTTATGTTTAATTTTCATAATAGCTGAATCTAAGTACCGCGCTATCACACTAATATTATAAAGGCGAAAGTTTGTGAGTATGTGAGTGTGTATGTTTGTTCACACTTCACGTCTAAACGGCTGGAGAGATTTTAATAAAATTTGGTATGGAGGTAGCTGACACCCTGGATTAACACATAGGCTAATAAACCGCGGGTAAGACCGCGGGGCACAGCTAGTTGGATATAAAAAATACAGCGAAGCCTCAGTCAATTTTCTAAGATGCCAAGCTCTATTAAATTATGGAAATGAACTCCTGCATCAGAGAACAGGAGTTGTATTTTTCAAACTTTAACAAAACATACTTTTAGACTCGCATCAACTGTTGTTGGTCTTATACAGTGCGGGACCGGAAACCGAATCAACATCTTACACATCTGCTGCGTAACGAAATACATTATTCACAAAAATACAAACAAACATATCCATACTAGACTGCCTCTGTGGCGCGGTGGGAGTGTATCCGACTGCTACGCAAGAGGTTGTGGGTTCGATCCCCACCCAGGATAAAACTTTGTGTGATGAGCACGATGGTTTATTCGGTGTCTGGGTGTTATTTATCTATAATATGTATGTATTTAGAAATATATAAGTATGTTTATCAGTTGTCTGGTTTCCATAGTACAAGCTCTGCTTAGTTTGGGATCAGATAGCGTTGTGTGAGTTGTCCCAAGATATTATTATTATTATTATTACTAATATTATAAATGTGAAAGTAACTCTGTCTGTCTGTCTGTTACGCTTTTGCGCTCAAATAGCTAAACCGATTTAGATGAAATTTGGTATGGAGATAGTTTGAGTCTCGGTAAGAACATAGGATAGTTTCTATCGCGATAATCAACATCCACGAGGGCGGAACCTCGGGTGAAGCTATTACTCTATAATTCGAAAGCTCTATCCAGTGCGGGAACCGAATCCACAACATCTTACACATCAGTCGTATACACGTCCGCTGCGTCACGAAATACATTATTAATAAAAATACAAACACAAATACTCGATTTTCTGACCTATATAAACATTGTATCAGATCAGAAGTACCAGGGTAGCATAACTCCCGAAGCATGTAATTAGCCCATTAAAGGTCGCTGTACTCAGTTGGGTACAGGTCAAAAATATTTTTTTTCTTTACAGGTGCATAATATTTTAAATGTAAACTATATTTTTTTCACAGGTAGTTAGAGATTCCATTGGAGCAAAAAAAATCAACTGAGGGTATATGAGAAAAAGTTATAATTCCGAATTGTCAAAGTTACGTGTTTTGAAAGTCACTACAGGTAAGTTTTCATATTGTTATTATTATTAAAAATAGAGATATTTTTTTGTATTTAGATATTAATTATGAGTAAACATATACTAATTATTTATTTTAATACAAAATTATTCATCTGTTGTTAGTAGCTAAACAGTTATTTCATTATTTACGTCACTGTACTCAACTGAGTACAGCGGCTATATCCATGTTAGAAAAGTACCACTTTTACTCAATATTTTTTAATTTTATTTCAGATTGTTCATAATGAGCCGTGGTCAGTTTAGAGCAGCTAATCGTTATAATGGCCTTGAAGAAGCTATCCAAGCCATATTAGAAGAGAGTGATGACGAGGCACAGTATGATTTATCTATAATTCCACCAGATCCCAGTGTGATAACTGATGAAGAAGAGGGTCCTGATGATGATATCATCCAAACTGCGTCAATGCCACAGGATGTACCTGGTTCAGTAGAAGTTTTTGTGCGTACTGAAGGTAATCTCTCTTCTGATAATGACAGTGACGACGAACCGCTAGCTGCAAAACGAAGCCGCCGTACTGATCAGCCAAAAGCCCCAGTGTGGCGAAAGTGTTCCCCGACATATTCTTCAAGACCTTACTCTATTTACGAGGTAAATGATCATCAGACCACAATAAAACAAGAACTCAAAGATCTAAGTCCAGTCCAAATATTTGAAAAACTATTTGACGAGGAGATCCTTGAATTTATTACTTCTAATAGTAAATTGTACGCAAATCAAAATAATAGGCATACATTTCAGCTGGATCATTTCAATTTGAAAAAATTTATTGGCATTTTGATATTGTCTGGTTATCACAAATTACCCCGTGAAGCTTTATACTGGTCGTTAGATGAAGATGTAGGAGTCTCGATGGTTTCAAGTGCTATGTCAAGGAACATGTTCCGAGATATAAAAAGAAATATTCATCTCGCCGACAACAATGTAGCCATAAGTACGTCCGATAAGATGTTCAAGGTAAGGGCGTTTGGCGAACTTTTGATGAAGAAATACCTTCAGTGGGGAGTTTTCCACGAGAACATTTCCATTGATGAATCAATGGTGAAATACTTTGGACATCATCCTGCCAAACAATTTATTCGCGGTAAACCTGTAAGATTTGGTTATGAAAACTGGGTGGCAGCCAGCTCAACAGGTTACTGTTACACTTTTGATTTTTATTGTGGAAAATCTATAAATTCCACCGATGAACCTCTGGGAACTCGAGTTGTAAAAACTTTACTAGAAAAACTTAACACGAACCCAATCAATCACACCGTTTTTTTTGACAATTTTTTTACAAGTCATAGTCTTTTGGTAGATCTACGAGAGCTTGGATATCGCGCGACAGGAACCCTGAGAGAAAATCGGACAAAGAAATGCCCCCTTGTAAGTACGAAGGATATCTATATCATTGTACAGAATTGGAATCCATGGCAAGAAGTGGTGGTGGGTGCTATTTACTTACATGGTCGATATGACAATAGCAAATGCATGGCGTCTGCATTCATTGAGCAATGAGGATCGAATGGATCAACTTATGTTTCGTCGTACTATAGCACGAACGTATTTACGCCAGGGATCACAAGTAAGGAGCCACCCAAGTACGTCAATAGTACCAGGAATGGCTCAAGATGGAATGGGGCACTTTCCTAAAAAACTAGAAAAACAACTTAGATGTGTAGTATGCCATTCACGAGTTAGATGGGAGTGTAAGAAATGCTGTAAAACACTTTGCGTGGAAAAGTCGTGCTTTGAAAAATTTCACCTCTAAGTGGCCAGTGTACTCACTTGAGTACACCCCCTGAAAACCTTGATTTTTTTTAAATATATTTTTTTTCTCTTTCCTATGTGTTTGTATACCTTATAATTAAACTAGTAATAAACTAAAACCTAAAAGAAAACCTGTAGTTTTAGTTTGGCCATTAATGGGTTAGTGTCGTTTGTATTATCGGATACAGATTCAAATACGGGCGGGAGCGTGGTGTGACGTCACGAATTAATGCGACACTACGACTAGTATTGATGAACCGCTGCGATCGTATAAATTAACGCGTTTGTCTATGCCAGCTGCTACTTCGGTATACGGTTTTGAGTTGTAGGCTCAGTTGTAAATGTTGTCAATAATCATGTTGTTTTGAATTGGTTTCTTGAGAACCTTAGCGGTTACCAGAAATATCTACTAGGAGTATAGAAGGAAAACTTCATGCATGCACACATTAACATCGTTCTCAGATGAGGAATTTCAGACCACTTTCTTCCGAAGGTGTTCGGAGATTCTATTTCCGTGAACGATGTCTATACATCGTTATTAGTACTCAAAATATACATTTTTTTATTCGATTAGAAAGCAAAACTCTACACTTGTAAAAAGTTATAATTCTACTTGTAATGCTTGTTCGCAAGCAATAGATGAAGTCGGAGAAAAGAAACAAGGCAATAAAAATTCTCTGACACTGTCGGTGTCAGTTTTGCACATTGTTTTAAATTTGTATATGGAGCCCGCGACTATCAGCTCATATGTCGAAGTCATTACCGTAAGGCCACCATAGCTTCGATATCGAATAGCAGTTTATTATCACAATGAACACAAAATCCAATTTCGCTCATGTGCAATAATAATTAGAATTCTAATTCCAATTTAAATTCGGAATTTCGTAATTCAAAATCCGTGGCTTACCATGTGATTTGTCCGAACAATCGGCTTAGAATAGCTTATAGGTCGGCTCTACACTGTATTAACGTCATTCTCCTAAATGAGATAAATACTTGGAGATGAAATTATTTTTTAGAAATCCTAAATGTCTTTCACTCACCAGTTTTGAACACGGCGTTCCATCAGAAAGAAATTAATTATATAGGATTATAGTGCACAAAATGTGCTTGCAATTACGAGTACACTCTCTTTTATCTCACTCTCATAAATCCGATGGGACTGAAAACCGACCAAAGAGAGTCCGCTTAGCAAGAGAGACATTTCTAGAAAATTATCACTCGCGCCTGGATAAAAGGGGTAACATTGCTTAACTGGATTTATTAATGACAAACAGTAAAAGTTTGTTTGTTTTGAAACCTGAAACCGTTCTTAGAAGCAGAAAGACATAAGTTACTACCTTTTTTAAAGACACCGATACCAAAATCCAAGCCGTGAAAAACAGCTAGTCGTCAAAACAATACTTCTACAATTTTCCTTCAACACATGACCCACTAACTTGCAGAAACAACATGAAGTTTTACGGCAACCTTCTGTAACAAAGTACCTACTACTAATCGGGTTGCTCAATTTGAGACTTGAAAAACAAGAAGCAACCTCTCCTAATGATCACGATTCAACGTAATAATTTATTATAACAATTTGATCCACCTTCCAAGCGAGAAATGTAGCAGCTTAATTGATTGCCTGATAATTAACCGTTTGTAAAAAGTTTCTAAGAAATTTTGCTGATGGTAATGAGACCTTAAGTTAGAATGGAGTATAGAGGTTGGAGGGACGATCTCTATTTATAAAAAGTGACCATTGTATAAAAAATACAATGGTCACTTTAAAGTCAACTCCCACACAAGCCCTGTGACGCGTGGGACTTTACAAACAAATAGCTATAAATCATGGACACAAAGTTCACCCAGACTAGAAACAAGAATTTGTGGCACACAGAAAGGGATATATGACTGGCCTGTTGGTCTAGTGATTAGTGACCCTGACTGCTAAGCCGGTGGTCGTTCGATCCTCACCCAGGATAAAACTTTGTATGATGAGCGCGATGGTTTATTCTGTATCAGGATGTTATATATCTATAATATGTATATATTTACAAATATATAAGTGTGTATATCAATTGTATGGTTTCCATAGCACAAGCTCTGCTTAGTTTGGAATTAGATAGCGTTGTATGAGTTGTCCCAAGATATTATTATTATATATATCTTGTGGGAATCGAACCCACGACCTCCGGGTTAGCAGTTAGGGTTACTAACCACTAGACCAACAGGCCAGTCTGAAACGAGTTAATAAAATTGGCGCTGTGTAAAACAGGGAAAAAGTACCTTAAATCGCACATTCAATACGTAGACGTATTGAAGAGTGCCGATTTGATTGTGACGACTACATTCATACCAATCATTCAATTCTCTAATAGGCACACTTCAATCCATCTACAGTTGTAGATGGATTGAAGTGTCCCTACATTAATACGATACACTTCATATACGCTAGCGCCACTTAGGACGGTTTTGTACTGTCGTTTACGACTTTCACCTGGGGGTCAATTCACGTATTTAAAGCAGTACAGTTGTAGTTAAGTTTCGATTTAAACGGTCATTTGTGTATTCTTGTAACTTTGGGATCGATCTCAAATACGCTTGCGTTAAGTATGCGTCTTGAGGGCGCAATAACGACATTCTAGTACGGTGCGCAAGCGTTTTTATGATCGATCACAAAGTAACAAGAACACGAAAATGGCCGTTTTAATCGAAACTTAACTGCAACGTGCAGTTGCAGTTAAGTTTGTGCTTTAAATACGTGAATTGACCTTCAAGACACTTATTCAACTTCTCTCCTAAAGAAGATAATTCTCCTGATTCCTATTCCATGGTTCTGAGATGGAATAAAGCTACGATAGTGAACTCTAGGTTTTACAATGGCAATGATAGACACAGTCCCTAGTATATTAAGCGAGGAATTGGAATGGCTTTGTTGTACGAGTTTTATTTTCTTATTTTATAATAGTGGTGCTTTGAACGTTTCAAGCTAAAAATATGGGTCTTTGGTTAACTCACCCCGCATGATCTTATCCCGCGGGATCTGTAGACTCTCATAACATTTTAATAACATCATTTTAATTAACGAATAAAATATCTGTTGAGGATTTACGAATAAATGTACAAATAACTAGTACCTATCTCTTCTCTGATACTGAGATTAATATGATAATTTTATACAACGTATTTTGGTACAGGTTTTCTATATTTTGAGATTTTCTTTCGGAAGATCGAGGAAATGATTGTTTATTGCCTATTTGTATATTATTGAAATCTATGGAAAATGCCAAAAATACTGGTTTTATTTTCAAAAAAGGTGGTACTCTGTTTGACACATATGTAAGTATGTATGTATGTTTGTGATTTTCTCGAAATCTCGTGATTCGATTTAAATGGGGATAAAATTTTCGTTATTCGACAGTATATTTTTCTGGAAAGGCTTTAGTGAATATAATGTTATCCTAGCTTATAAAACACCAGACATATAGACTAAAACACAGGAATGAGGCAGCAAAATTTGCAATCGGTGATATGCTTGTAATTTTTTAATTAAAGGTGGTTTATTTTACATAAAAAGTTATTAAAGCATTCAATTCAACAAAATATTTGCAAAAATGATATAGTCCATAAATAAACATAATATGTAAATTGTATAGAAGTCAACTCAAACAGATCCCTCTGATGAAACTTCAGCCAATTATTTCTGATGAAACTATTTGTGTTTCATCTCAGTTTCTTTGTCTAAATAAACAATAAGACTTTCATTTGTTTCTATTTTTGCTTTATAATAAACTTTGTTTCAATTTAACAATATTCAACCGTTGTTATCGTTTGAAGCACGAATCTTCGGTTTCGAATTTTGAGTAACATTTTTATAAAAAAAATTAAGGTTTAACTTTTTTTTCAAAAAAATCGGTGCAGTATCATGGTCTAATCACACCCCTGCAAGGATTCGACTGGACAAATCGACACCTTCTTTAAAATATTAAATATATATATATATATATATATATATATATCAATTTTTATTTTAAAATACATTCGCATGACGAGTTGGGCATAACTGTTAAAGGGATAATAATACTTTCACATGTTGATACTTTGCATATTAAAGCATAAATATCGTTTAAGCTATATTCATTGGGCCTAACTTTGAATCGTATAAAGTTATGACGCATATTTTTTTATTTATATATCAGCTATCAGGCATAAAAAATAAATAAAAAACTGGTTATGAGCAAGTTGGAACTTGCTCAGTAAACCGTTCCATAGCCGATATTACAAATAATCCATACTCCATACTAATATTATAAATGTGAAAGTATCTCTGTCTGTCTGTCTGTCTGTCTGTCTGTCTGTCTGTTACGCTTTCACGCTCAAACAGCTGAACCGATTTAGATGAAATTTGGTATGGAGATAGTTTGAGACCCGGGGAAGGACATAGGATAGTTTTTATCGCGATAACCGACATCCACGCGGGCGAAGCCGCGGGCGAAAGCTAGCAATATATAAATGCTCTACGTATGATATGAAAACACCATGACGCGAAAAAGGGCACCAACAGAAGAGTGTTTCACCTAAAGCCATAGGACTTACGTCCTTTTGTTATGGTACAAAATCGTGTTACTTTTGCATTTCTGTCATATATTTTGGTCATACAACATAAAAGATGAAATTAAAAGATAATTTGTAGTACTTAATTAAAAAAGTTTCTTAGAAATCTTGAATTTTTTTTAAAAGAGCTGTCGTGCTACAAATTGACGTGTGCTAAAAAAACAGCTTTTGTTACATGTACTTACGTAGTGCCTCTCTAGAAATATTTAGTTAGATATATTTTTCAATAACCAAAACTGAGTACCAGCCTATACAAGACACCTATACTCCAACTTCATCAATGTACATCGCATAGTTTTTGAGTAAAATGTCTGTGAGATACGGATGGACAGACATCATGGAAACTATAAAGGTGAATGTGGTGATGAAAACTATAAATATATATGCCGTTTTTGCCATTTTGGATTACGGAACCCTAAAAAGGTATGTACTTATTATTTCCTTCTAAATCGTGACAGTGGGGGCCGCCCCTAAGCCGTTAACATTTTTTTCTATAGTAAATAACAATACTTTTCTTTTTCGTATCCGTTTTAATTCATCGATTTGACTATAAGTTATGTAGAAAATTACATTTACAATCTGTATCGCATTGTTGTTATGCCGTGTAGCATTGTGCACAAATAACGTTATGCGTGTGTAAAATAATATGCTTTTCTATCATTATGCCAATAGTAGTTACGTGTAACAAAATTATTCGAAAGGATTTATGCGAAATAATATTATGCGTAACACCTATTAGTTCAAATAAAATGATGTCAAATAAATAAGAAATAAAAATAAACTTTTGATTTAATGAAGTGTCCAGTTTGCGTGTTAGCAGACGAACGACCTTTAGTGTCCATAACTGTTGCCTGTGATCGTCGCAGGTGATTGCTCAACCATCATTGCTGCTAATTCGCAAAAGTCGGTTATCAATCTATATCTTATCTTTTTTTTTGAAAATTTACAGTGTGAGTTCAGATCTCCAAATCTATAATATCGGGAAGGGTACTATTGAATTTTTATCTGACGATACTTTTGTCAGGGTATACTCATTTACAGCTTGTATTTTGTGGGCAATAGTCGTTATAGATAGTTCAATTTATCAGAGCGCGCGGCGCTATGTGTACGGTGGCAGTGACGAGGCAGTCGTCATCCGAGTTATGCGAATTGCAATCACCACAAATTCCCTGTATCTATTTTGTTGCGACATAGTTGCTCGTTTGGGACTTTCCCATCAGGCTGTCGGCGCGGTGGTAGTGCTTGAGTAATATTCTTAAATTTATCTCTACAGAGTAACTTGTTAGATTAGATTATTGTCTACAGCGTCTTTTCTACGGTCAAAAAGATATGAAAAAGATTATGCTTAGATTTATTGAGATGGGCTGTAGATTTAAGTTCACAAATGAAGAAATATAAGGGTAAATTATTTAAACAAAACAACGGGCAATTTTAATGGTAGGGGTATGGGTTACATTCCCAAATGTCGGTGCAGTTCCGTGAACTCATTACGTGAAGCCATTGAATCATTTTAACGTGCGTTTTTTCGTAAAAGATGTATATAATATATTACGTCAAACGAATTTAAACTCGTAAATATATATATATATATATATATTAAAGTTTTTTCGTTTGTCTCTCTCCTTTTCTCACTCCTCTGTCATTGACAGAAGAGTGAGATTTCGTTTTTAATTGCATAAGTTGATAAAAAATCTATACAATAGCTTTACCGCAGCAATCCCCGAGTGCCACACATTTTTTTATCAGTGTGATATTGAAATACATAAGTTATCTATGTGTGCATTAGTTTGCCGTTTTTAAAGATCTAATGTGATTTATGTAACCTATCTACACCTTTTTACTTAAAAATCATTGCATAGACCTAGAAAAATAAACATTAATTTTTCGTGAACTTGGCATACGGGATGGGATACACACGTTTTTTTTTAATTATAAGCAAATTAAGTGGGGGCTAATAAAATACGCTTAATTCTGTTTTAAGTTGCATTCACAGCATCTTATCTATTTAACTTAAAATTCCACTGTGTACTAGATAAAGGACATGCCTTACATGTACTGACTCGTTTCGTCATCAAAAGCCTTCACTTCACAGAAGAGATAGCCATTTGATTGTAGGCTTTGTAAATACCTGAGTCTAAAGTGGGACAGCTTTTATTTGTAGAATGGAGACCTAGATAACGGATTTGAATTCTCTTTGTAGGTACAGGTTAAGTTAATATAGCAGAAGGGAAGTTAAGGCACAATGTTTCAATGTCGGGACAGGCACAATGTTTCATTGTGTGTTGGATATTTGTTGAAGTTTTACGCAAAAAATACTGAACTTTACAGTAATGTAACATCACGTAAATATCAAGCATAATGCGGCTAAAGTCACAGAAAAAAGCTAGTAAAACTGTAGGCGTCTCGAAACTGAGTGACGTTTGAATATTCGATGAATTCCTTATATATCAATAATTATGTACTACAATATTTTACACAACAATCACATACAACTGACATGTTTTAATCTAAAGCGATGTCATCAGATCAAGACAATCAATATCGAGGCTGTCAGCTAGGCTGTAAGCAAACTCGACACTGTTATTTTGATCGGAATACAAAAACCTAAGAAAAAGTAACAACAAGGTCAGTTTTGCGTAGTTCTGCGCCCTCCCATCCAGCCTTGAGCGCTAGTTTAACATATGGGAATACATAATGGGTTTTTCGTCGCTGTGACAACGCTGTGGTCGAGGCTGTATGTTTTGGGAATAGCACTGCTGGCCAGGTTAAAGCATTTTTTTTTATATGACAACTGTGGGAGTTATCATATAATAAACAAATATTAGGGTGCAACGTACAAGTCACGGACACAAATTATACCTAGACTCGATAAAACAATTTGTGGATCACACTAAGTGGTAGCCGACATGCCAACAAAACCAGAATTCCTGCGCAGGAGTCGTGCGCTCTCCCACTGCACCATCTAGGCAGCTTACACAGTGATACACAAAAAATAAACCATAACAATAATTTGAAATTTGTAATTTGAAATGATTTATTTTGCAAGAATGTAGTACAAAGCAGGTGATAATAATTAAATATAAGCCCAATACATTCTACCATAACAATGGTGTGCAAAAGTATTGATAGTTTAATATTCTCTAAGTTGATTACAATGATTATATCAGTTTGTTAATTAATGTCAAAATTAATATATGTATGTCAATCAAAGTTTTGGTCAATACAATTAATTACTAAGTACAGTTTAATAACAATATATGTCAAACTTTTACAATAATTAAATTAGATTATTCCGTATATGTCATGAAGTCATTCAGATTATAAAAACATTTATCTAAGAGCCACTTTCATAATTTGTTCTTAAATATTGATAATGGTAGATCTTTAAACATATTAGGCAGTTTATTGTAAACCTTGATGGCGTTAATATAACAGTTCTTTTTAAATATTTCCAATTTACAACGAGGTTGATAAAGTTTATATTGGTTCCTGGGGACTACATTTCTCTTTATTACCTGTGAATGAAGATCAAAGTGCTCAGGGTGTAGCTTAACAAATACACATACTTCTTTTATATACATGCAGGCTAACGGAAGTATGTGGAATCTTTTAAATATAGGTCTGCAGCTATCCATAAACCACGCTCCGCATATTGCCCTTACGCACTTTTTTTGTACTCGAAATACTCTTTCAAATTCAACCGAGTTTCCCCACAACAAAAGACCATATGCTAAGACAGAAGATACATATCCATGGTACGCACTAAGAGCTGCTTCAGTCGATACTGTAATACGAAGTCTTTTTATGGCATATACAAATTTATTTAATTTGTCGCAGACGTATTCTGATTGCGCCTTCCAGCTACAATTTTTATCTAAAATAATTCCAAGAAATTTTGTAGTAATTACCTCTTCTATTTTTGTATTATTATAACTTACATTAAGATTAGTTATTGGGCGAGTATATGTTTGGAATTGAATCATGTTTGTTTTGCTTAAATTGATTTTGAGATTATTAGTGTTAAGCCAATCAATAATTTTACTTAAAGTGGTTTTTATTTCTTGTTCATATGTGGATCTATTTTTGCCTTTGATGATAAGAGTGGTATCATCTGCAAACAGCACTGTTTTATGGTGAGTGACGTTAGGCAGATCATTAACGTATATGAGGAACAAAAATGGGCCTAGAACACTTCCTTGCGGAACACCGTAGTTATTGTTCTTAAAATCAGATCGATAGCTAGTTTTACTATTTTTCTGAATGTTTGTTACTTCGACACACTGGCTTCTATCGGAAAGATAACTCTTGAGCCAATCATTAACATTCCCTCTTATTCCGTACCTATCTAGTTTATACAATAACAGCTCATGATGAACATAGTCGAATGCCTTGCTCATATCTAAGAATATTGCAGTCACTAGCTGGTTAGCATTCATTGCACCAGTAACCTCCTTAATTAGGTCAAAACAAGCCAGTGTAGTGGTACTGTTTTTTCGAAAACCGAATTGCTCTTTTTTTAAAATACCCATATTTGCAACAAAGTCGTAAAGCCTCTTTAACATTGCCTTTTCAAATATCTTTGATATAACCGGTATTAGAGTTATTGGACGGTAATTGTTTAGATCAGTAGTTTCCCCTTTTTTGAATAATGGCTTGACGATTGATCTTTTAAGTAAACTTGGGAAAGTTCCTTCTTCAAAGGACATGTTAATTATGTAGCTCAATGGCTCGCAAATATACTTAGAACACGCTTTGATTACTTTTGTACTAATTCCATCTAATCCAACCGATGTCGTATTATTAAGACTATTTATGATTCTGTCGATTTCTGTAGGATCTGTCGGTTTTAAAAATAATGATTTGAGGTTGCTACTGTCCATAGTTTTGTTAATGTCAATAGTTTTAAAGTCAAAATTAGTGTCATGTGTCAAATTAATATAATAATTATTAAATGCCTCGCAGATGTCAGTAGGATTGTTATATATCTCATTTTCATTTTTTATTGTATTTATGTCTATAATTTCATTAGTATGTCCTATATTTTCATTAATAATGTCCCACACTGCCTCACATTTATTTTTTTTCGCAGTAATATATTTCTTATTTTGTATTTGTTGCGACTTATGAATACACTTTTTTAGTATTTCGCTGTAGTTTTTGTAAATTCTATTATTTACTTGTTTGTTTAAATTAACATGTTTATATTTTAAGTAAAGATACCTTTTTCTTACAGTTGATTTTTTAATTCCTCTTGTTAACCATGACGTTGTTTTTCTTTTATTATTTCTCTTAATTTTTATAAAAGGAAAGTGCAAATTATAAAATAGTGAAATCAGATCATGAAATTCTTGAAAAGTTTGATTTAAGTTAGGCTTGTTATAAATGTCTGAAAAAGTGATACAGGAGATACTATTACAAAATTTCATAATATTTTCTTCGCTATAGTCTTATAAGTTCATACCATATTTTCGTTTCGGATTTAATGCGAGATTTTAGGGTTAAACTCTGACCTGTTTCATGGTCCGATAGGGCAAGGTAATGTACATCGCTGCGGATATCTCGCTTAATATTACTAGCAAAATGGTCAATGCAAGCTAAATGTCGTGTCGGTGACTTTATATGCAATTCCATATTAAAGTTTTTAAGTAAGTTTATAAGGCAAGCGCTACTATTACTAGGTTTAAGTGTCGATATTCCAATCGCCGCATATTATGACTTTCTTAGTACGGTGAGTTATTCTTAATAACATTTGTTCTAATTTTTCTAAAAAAATGTGGGGGTTACTATCAGGAGTTCTATAAATGCAAACAATTAATATTTTATAAGACACCAATTCTATGCCTGTGCATTCAAAAGTACAGTTACAAGCTAGGTCATTTATGCTTGTTATGAGCCTATGATCTATACTTTCTTTAATGAGTATACAAGAACCGCCTCTATTCTTTTTGCGGCTATAGTATGAGGCCAATTTGTATCCAGGCAGTTTTAATAGGTATTCAGTGCCTTTTTCTATAAACGTCTCTGTTAGACATAAAATACTGATTTCTTTGTTATTTCGAGACAATTCTGATAAAGCTAACAAGATATATTCCGTTTTATTTATAGCACCCGCGATATTTTGGTGAAGTATCGTCAAATCGAATTCAGTTTTATCAACGAAAAAACATTAATGCTGAAACAAGTAAACATATATATTTATCATGATGACCCATATCCACGAGGTTGCAGAAAACAGCCTTTATTTATAAAGATCGTATTAAAATATATCTTTCCAATTAAACATGCCTACTTTACCTGTCTATAAAATTTAAGAGACGGCCTTCGAGCCCGATAGAGGTATCGAAAGCCTTTCACGAACCTTTATTGTGGAATTATGACGTCATAAAGGCTGTACCCAAAAGGTGTGGCGTATTTATTTAATGTTATTATTATATGAAAAGGTTGCGATGAATAGGAGTTTATGAAAGAAGGGTTTTCTGTGCTTCTATATCCATATTTGATGTATATCGTTTGGGTACAGGTTATGTTTTGTAAAACTACGGAAATATATTATAATATGTACTCTTGCTTTTGCCCTGCTGCGACCACAAGGATGTCGTTTTTTTCGATTTTTGTCTAGTCCCGGTGTTGGTACTTCGTGTATACAAAGTACCTACACCGAGATGACACAAACATTATGGATTACACAAAGATATATATTATTACTAGCTGACCCGCGCAACTTCGTCTGCGTAAATTTTCCCTTTTTTTTTTACAAAATTTTTCATTGCTGCTCCGCTCCTATTGGTCGTAGCGTGATGTTATAACCTATAGCCTTCCTCGATAAATGGGCTATCCAACAATAAAATATTTTTTCAATGCGGCCCAATAGTTCCTGAGATTATCGCGTTAAAACAAACAAACAAACTCTTAGGGGGATGAAAAATAGATGTTGTCCGATTCTCAGACCTACCCAATATGCACACAAAATTTCATCAAAATCGGTCAAGCCGTTTCGGAGGAGTATGGCAACGAAAACTGTGACACGAGAATTTTATATATTAGATTATTAATAATAAATATTATATTATTATTATTAAAGAATTCAGATTTATTATGAAGATGGTTTGAATCCCGGGGAGTTTTTATCACAAAAACCGACATCCATGCGGTCGCAGCAGGACAAAAGCAACGGTAAATATAATATATTTTTATAGTAAATTAATAATTAAATGGGACAAGTCACGCAACGCTATCAGATCCCAAACTAGGCAGAGCCTGTATTATGGCAACCAGATAACTGATAAATATACTTATATTATATAGTAGAGATAAATTAGGTACACCCATATACAGAATAAACCATGGCGCTCATCAGACAAAGTTTATCCTGGGTGGGAATCGAACTCACGACCTCCAGCTTAGAGGTCTGGGTCATTACATTCTTTTATTTTTTTTTAAAAACGACTCCCGCAGTATTATACAAGCCCAGTGTTGTAGGGAACTTCACAAACATACAAACTACACCCAGACTCGGAACAACAATTTGTGGATCACACAAAGTGGTGTCCCGTGTGGGAATCAAACCCACGACCTCTTGCGTAGTAGTCGGACACACTCCCACCGCGCTACAGAGGCAGTCAATATTATTTAGTTATTGTATATTTGTAAAGTCTTCCGCGTCACATGTCTTGAACCATAATCCGAGAGTTGCCTTAAAAAAGATCTTTTATTGTTAGAATTTTTTAATCGAAATACAACTGTACTATTTTTTTTATTTTTCCAATTTGTTAAATCGAATAGTTACTGCATTATTCAATTTTTATTAACGAAATGAAACAGAGCATTTCCAATAAAATATAACAATTTATTCTTCAGTAGTTTTCCAATATTCTACATTGTCGAATGAATATTCATCTGTCATTTTTAATCTGTATTAATTTTTCATACCTCGACGGTTTGTCAGTTTTAATAGACTTCATATCCGCCGCAGACGTTTGTGGTATTATTTATCAAACTCAAATATCTTTATTTCGTAAAATCAGATTAAAGTTTAATGATTATTTGAAAACGTCATATTAGTACATATTAAAACATTTATTAAGTTATGGTTGTTTGAAAAAGTTAGAGTCTGCAATGATTCATGGAGGCGGTCAATCTCTAATTACATAGCCCGTGTATCCTCAATATACTGTGATGAGACATTGTCCAGCTCCAGTGAATACATTTCAACCTGATCGATTAGTTGCAATCTCTGCCTATTTAATGCCATGCTATCAATATCGTTAAACCAATCCTACAAATCCATGAATATCTAAACGATACTTAATTTTAGACGTAGGTACTTAAAAGTATTTCTGTCTTTACTACTCTTCAAAGTCTGTTTTATGTTACAGTGACAGAATTGCTCGCGTTTCACTGCCAAATGGAATGAATGGAAAAAACTGAGCGGAAGGGAGTGTATAGTCCTCACCATTCATTAAGAAAGAGGCTCAGTGAAGCCTTCAATTGCCGGCAAGCGGCAGATCGCTCGGCTCTTACTCGTTCTTTGTAGAAGTATTTGTATGAAATTTTGCCTTGTGAGTCAAGCGAAGTCCTTATGGAGTCCGTAAGAAATCTGCTCAACTCTGTGACCAATTTTATAACTCTCATTTGAGATGCCCAACTTCCACTGCGTGCGGAGCGGGCTTTATACAGACATCCGTTTAACACGCAACGGTAATCTTCGTAGAAGTGCTTTTACTGTGAATGAGTGAATGGAGCGGAGCAAAAGTAGCTGAGTAGTGGGATCAAACTCTATACCACATAATATTCAGAGTAATTTCTCTCTCAATATTTTATGCCTATGCGATACCAGGGCATATCGCTAATAGATAATAAATATTATCTTCCGCGACTGTGACAGTTTGTAGCCAACAACTAGACAGCGTCGCAATGCAGGCAATAAAACTGTACTTTATTGTGTAAATGCTTTGTGATTGGAATATTTATTGGGAAGTAATAACACCAGATGCTATATTTTGTGGAGTGGCTATAAAATATGGGTTGTTTTGCTACTTACAATAAGTTTTCTTCCTTGCGCCACGAAATATTTAGAGTAAGGAAGGTAAACTTAAACATCACAAAATTTTAGGTTGCTCACATTTAGATAAAATCAGGTATTTAGTATAATCTTAATAATATAAAAAAAGACAAATATGATTCTACATTTGTCCATTAAATACTTTAAACCATCCAACTGATGTTCCCCAAACCGATTTCATTAGAAAAACAATAATGTGAAGATGGTTTTAGATCACCAAAACTATACAAAAAAAGTTAATAAATAAACAAAATTTCCTTATTTAGCGAAATAGCACACACCGGGTATCCGCTAGTGGGTACATAACAATTCTTAAATTTGACACATATCTACAAGTACGTATCACTGGCCTTTTTATAACGCCTAAACCACTGAACAAATTTAGATGAAATTTGGTACGAAGATAGCTTAAGTCCTGGAAAAGGACATAGGATGTTTTTGTCGCAATAACCGACATCGACGCAGGCAAAGCCGCGGTTAAAAGCTAGTATTTAAATAAAATTAAGTTAGAACTTACATGTTTGTAGAACATTTTTCTGTTTTATTAAAACCAACGTGAACTTTTATGTTTGTTTAGTTTCTGATAGTTTTAAGATCGTCGTTCTTTTCCTTTAACAGTGATTCATCGTTTCTTGCGAACTGGATTCTAATTTATTTTACGTATAATAAATGCATCCGATGAGAACTGGAGCAGACTACGGTGGCACAGGCGCTATACATGTGTTGATCGCATTTCGTCTTGGTCTTCCCTAACTAACTTTATATCTTGATTGTCATGTCGACCAGTTGCCGACTTGTATATATTTTCTTTGGTAATCTCTAAACGGTCTGGGTGTCATTACGTTCGTTTATTTTGCAAAATGTTTAATCTTAACTCAGTTGTCATCTCACTCTCACTTACCTATATATTTTGTAACAGTTTACTATGCAATGGATATTTCTTGTAGTTATTACTTTGTTACCCTGGGAAGGACATGGTGTATTTTTTATTGCAATAACCAACATCCACGCGAACGATGCCGCGGGCGAAAGCTACTGCGTTTATAAAAGCTTAAGTACGGCTAAGCGACGGAAAAAATAAATATGCTGTCATACTACTATTATTGCGGTCAGAGGCGGTCGGTATAAAGCCCAGTGACAAAAGGAAGAGCGGCCTGACATTAAACTTTTAGTAATAGGGTCCCGTTGCCATCCTTTGGGTTAGGAACCCTAAATATGCAATATCTTTTTTTTATTTTTTCATGTAATTTTAATGAAATCATCGAATGACTTCTCCCGCTGTGGGCACAAGCGGGAAGGTGTGTCAGACTCTTACTGACTAAAACCCATCTGTGTTTCTTTTTTCGCCCTGGTGTTCCGGGAGCACGGTAACTCTTTCGAACGATCCCGCACTCTGGTGGGTGCCGGCCCAATGGTGCCCCGTCACTTGCTGACAACTCTTTGAGGGGCGCGTGGAACACTAGCGCGCCGTCAACCCGGGCCTAGTCCTAAGCTGGACGGCGAGCTACCCACTGCTCGTCGTCCTCAGGCCAGCGCCTAGGGTGGCCGGATGTCGTCCCTTGTCACCCGTCGCCCGGGGTGTATCGCGGGGCAGCCGGGGCGTGAGGACCGTCTATCACTCACGCGTTCCGCTGTCTCCTCTTGCAGCATCACCTCCTCGCAAAAGGAGACGACTGCCTCCCATTCTCTCTCACTCCGCAGCGTGGCTCGAATGAGCCCCGGACGCGAAAGGTCGCCACCGCCGATCGCTACCACAAGGACACGTCACTGCTCGGCCCAAGCGGGGCACACCTCCACCGTATGCTCCACCATGTCTTCCGGCCGGTCACCGCAATGGTGACACCCGAGAGTTTCCTCCAGCTTAATGCGATGAAATATGCAATATCTGACTTATGAATTGTCTAATCAACGTCCAGCCATAATCGTGGTCGTTGTAGTCAGTTATCCAAAAACCTATTAATTTAATTGTGAAACATACTAATATTACTAATACATTATTTAATTGCGGACGATTTCAGCGGTTCATTCAGCTCTATATTTAGTATCAATTCATATCGTTGCATGTTATTATAGTAATCTGAAAATTTATCAGTGGTCACAATTAGCGTAGCATTGATATTATGGTATACTTAATAAAATAATTGAGGGTTTGATATTTGCAAATTGGAATATTGACTATGAAATGTAATAAATTATGATTTTAGTATTTGCGAAATGTTACTTGCCTCAAGCTCTTAGGCAGCAGTTGTACCTAGGCTCATCTATTGAGCCACCAAGTCTATATAGGGTCCCTAACTCAGTGGCAACCAGACAGATTGCGATTGCTGCGAAATTAAGTAACGTTACCACTGTCCGTACATAGATGAGTGACTGCTTTCCTCGGAGACCACATGAAGCCGTTGGTCCAGCGCCCAATCTTTCTCCCTCGTGTCAAATATCCGTCCCCGTGAGATAATATAATGATAATATAATAATATCTTGGGACAACCCACACAAAGCTATCCGATCCCAAATTAAGCAAAGCTTGTACTATGGAAACCAGACAACCGATAAACATACTTATATATTTCTAAATACATACTTATTAAAGATAAATAACACGCAGACACAGAATAAACCATCGTGCTCATCACACAAAGTTTTATCCTGGGTGGGGATCGAACCCACGACCTCTTGCGTAGCAGTCGGATACACTCCCACCGCGCCACCGAGGCAGTCACAACGGAGATAAGAGTTTTTTTTTTTTAAATACGACTCCCGCAGTAGTGTGCAAGCTCTGTGTCGCGGGGGACTTTACAAACATACAAGTCACGGACACAAACTACACCCAGACTCGGAACAACAATTTGTGGATCACACAAAGTGGTGTCCCGTGTGGAAAAAAAACCCACGACCTCTTACGTAGCAGTTGGATACATTCCCACCGCGCCACCGAGGCAGTTGAGGAATAGAAAGTACACTTGTGTTTGCGCATACACTTGTGCACTATATTATCTCCTGCATAGTTAGCTTATCTGTAATAAGACTAGCCGCCGTTATCAACATCTGTTAGGACTCTTAGGAGACCATCTAATATAATATATTATATTATATTATATTATATTATATTATATTATATTATATTATATTATATTATATTATATTATATTATATTATATTATATTATATTATATTATATTATATTATATTATATTATATTATATTATATTATATTATATTATATTATATTATATTATATTATATTATATTATATTATATTATATTATATTATATTATATTATATTATATTATATTATATTATATTATATTATATAAGAATAAGAATATTTTATTTGTACAGAATGTAGGTAACAATAAGATGTAACAACAGTTCATGAATCCTTGTACATTCTACCTTTCGGCATACAAACATGTAAAGTCTTAAATACATTTCTTTATGTAATATAAGCATTATAGTACATCATTTAAAAAATCATTTATAGAGTAGTAACATTTTTTTTAACAATAAATCGTTAACTGTTTTTTAAAATTTTTTAATGGCTGTTGCTTTATATAGATGGTACTTTTTTTTAACAGTGTGGTGTAGTAGCCACCTGTGTGTGTTAGATATGGGGCTATATGGCTATGTAAATAGCCATATATATAATCAATCCATGTGTTGGATATTGATATCTACTATGTAGATGTGTTTTGGAATATTGATTGTTCCAGTTTATGTGATGTTGTTTAAAACCGAACGAAGGTTTGACGAAACCGTTTTATAAGTTTGAGAGGTGGTCTGGAGTCTGATGACGGTGTAACCATCACAATGTATTGACTGGTTATCATAGCGATGATTATAAGATCATCCGTGTTTGCAAAACTATGTTTGGTAGTTATGTTATGCTGTATGAAATACCTACTTGTGGCACAGAACAATTCAAAGATCTAATAAACCAATCATTTATATTATAGATGTACCCACAGATATTTTAGGATGATGTTTGTATTGTGATTAATACTGTGACAGTTGTTTATGATGCTTAAGATATTAGATATGAAAATGCATTGCAGATGTTGGAATGAATATACTAAATGTAATTGCAACTGATAATATCAATAATGAATTAGACTAGACTCTTTTATCACAGATGTACTTATTAAACAAACTCTAATGAGGGATCCTACCCACATAAGTAGGTATTTGATGAAACAATATTGTTATTACAGTTAATATTTGTATTAATTGGATAATGTAATCTAGTGTCTATCTGTTTATATAAATTGTAGTGTAACGATCTAAATATTGAATTATGTTAGAAAACACTGCTAATATCAATAATGTACCTAAATAGTTATAACTGTGGGATTCTACCCACATGAAAAAAATATGAGAGGAGCCTTTATAAGCAGTGTAACATTCTGACCTAGCCTCTTTTCTCTGGTGTCATTCGACGGCGAAGGTACGATCCTTATTCAAAGTTACTTTATATTGTTTCTATTGTATTGTATAAATAGTGTTTTTCTGTACTGTGTAAGTATAATGTTTGTGTATATTAAGCTGATTGACTGATGAAAAGATATTGCAATGTGTTCAATTGTAAGTTATGAATCATCTGCCTTGTAGTAATATAGTAAGACATTGCAATGGTATATATAAGTCTCAGTCAATTGGTTACATTGCAGATTCCTTATGTAAATATCATATTTCATATGTATATGGCAAACGTTTTATTAGGAGACGGCCTAGTTTTCTTATCACTTCTTTTCCTAGGCAATAGGTCCTCTTGGAAGTGACACTAGCATACCTCCCTACTCCAATTCCTTGATATAACCAGAGTGAATTGTATTTTGACAATATAATGCTGATTGCCATTTGTTACTTTGTATTATTCTAAACTACCCTGAATAGATACCCCGACAATACTGAACTGAGTGATAGGAACCTTAAACAATATACAGACACACACATTACATCCTGACATTTCTTGAACAGAAAATAGTCTTCTAATTAAGATATTGTTCTGTAGAACCATTATCCCTCAGTAAGTACTGGTTATGACTCATTAGGTTACATTCTCAAATGACACACAAGTAGTCAATATTCCTGACGTGCGATAGTATATTGTAGTTATATATCTATACAAGCTTTACATACATACAATTGCTACGACATACTCGAAGCAATTCTATCAAAGCTTTTCTTATAATTATCATCTTACACCTTCCACAACCTCTACGTTCCCTACAAGCTTCTAACATGTGCAATAAATGTTGATACTGAGATCTAATACGATTCATTCTCTTTCGTGTCTCGTTTAACGATGGAAACAGATGCGGGTTCGATTTTACAAAAATGGTTATTTCTAGAATGTACAAACATGGAAAAGTTACCAATTTATTTAATTTAAACAAAGGAACACAACTATCTGTAACCTGCACGTTAAAAATTGATCTAATGCATCGGTTTTGGGCTTTGAAAATGCTTTCTCTTTCACTGCTGTTGCCCCAGAATATAATGCCAAATCTTAAAGTTGAAATCACAAGGCCATGGTAAGCAATAAGGACTGCATTAATATTCAATTTTTTTGTTAGGTTGTACAAAATATAGGCGTAAGTACTTAACTTTTTATAAATGTGTTCAGCTTGAGGTTTCCATGTTAATTGTCTGTCTATCAAAATTCCCAAAAATTTAGCTACTTTGACATTATCTATCTGGTGTCCATTATAATTCACGTTCAATTCTTCGGGATAAATTCGTTGGTAAAAATGCATGATGTTAGTTTTATTTAAGTTTATTAATAGGTTGTTGTAATTAAGCCAATTAACTATGGATTTAAGAGCGCTGTTTATATCATTTTTATAGTTTTCTCTATTGGTGCATTTGATTAGTGCTGTACTATCGTCAGCAAACAATATGACTCGATGGTCTACTTGGAGTGGTAATAAAATAGGTACATAGGGACAGCAGTTGAGTGGCACGACTATACTGTTTATGCAAAATAATCACTTAAAAATCAGCCTGAATACTTATAGTACGTACCTAAGGTATACGATTTAGCGAGGACTTTCATAGGCTTGTTTTAAATTTAATTTTGTTGAAATGTATCCGTTAGAACATTCGACCCAAATTTAGAGAGGGGACAAAAAACTGAGCTGAGCTGAGATGAAAATTATTAATTAAAAAAAAAAAAAAAAATTATGTTAGATAGTTAAATAAAGAGAATATTAATATTATCTTGGTAAAATGCACACAAAGTCATCTGAAATCAGAGCTTGTACTATGGCATACAGAGTAATAAACATATTTATATATTTCTAAATACATAATTATAGATAAATTACCCAGGATGACACAAAGTTTTACCCTAGGTGGGGATCGAAACCACGACCTTCGGCTTAGCAGTTAGAGTCACTAACCACTAGACTAACAGGCCAGCCATAGATAATAATAATGTAAAATCAAATCGGGAAATATTGATTATTTCGTTTGATTTTTGGGCCACACAATAACTGGATAGAGTCTATCGGTAGGTTAATGAGTGGGTTACGAATCTGCTATTTCTCGATTGCAAACCGGATGATACCCACTAGACTACTGCCGCTTTAAGTTACAAAAAAAATATAAATTTCATCGAATTTAACTTAATTTTATTTCATTTTTAAATATTTAAAAAAATAATGTAGTTAGTGGATGAAGATATGTTACTTTCGCCCCTATAACTTTTGTAAAAAGAAAACTTTTGTTTGTTATAACTTTTAAATAATTTCAGATACTACTGAACTGGTTTTGAAAAAATATGACATACTAGCTGTGCCCCGCGGTCTTATCCGCTTTTCATAGCCTACGTGTTAATCCAGGGTGTCAGCTTACTCCATACCAAATTTTGTTAAAAACGCTTCAGCCGTTTAGACGTGAAGAAGTAACAAACATACACACTCACATACTCACAAACTTTCACCTTTATAATATTAGTGTGATAGGTTTATGTATGCTACATTTTATTTCAAAAACCAGCTTAGCTTAGAATGTAAAACCTGTAATGTATTTGTAAATATGCATACTAATATTTTAAAGAGAGAACGCTGGCTTGTTTAAACGCTCTAATCATAGGAACTACTAATCCAATTTAAAAATAAAATATATTTGGTAGCGCCTTCATTGAGGAAAGCCATAGGCTACATAAATAACGCGTGTATAACCGCAGAGCATAGCTAGTAAAAAAATAAAACAAATAAGTCACAGAAAGTAACATTACATCACATCTCATCTCAACGCAGTAGTTTAGCAATGCGGTACAACACAGTTTCATTATGTACCCACACTTTTAGGGATCACAATAAATTTATCGTGCGGTTCGTGTCACGCAAGATTAGTCGCGTGGAAAACAATATCTATTGAATTCTATTGTTGAGTGTGCCGCTCTATAATGTGTGCGTATTAAGAGTATTACGGGTTGAGTATTTATGCTAATATTTTAGTCAGATTTGAACCTTATTGAAATGAATGTTATCAAATTATGACCATAATTAATCATTTTTGTATTCAATTTTTTGCAATTTTTACCTGACTGCGCAAGAAGGAGGGTTATGTTTTTCGAGTGTTTGTATGTATATTTCTTTGGCATGATCTAGAGCCTAAACGGCTTTATGGATTTTAGCTTGAGAGATGTCGTTAGATTCGTCTTAGTTGTAAGAGTGACATTGAGTACATTAATATTTAAAAAAAAGTTCAATATGCGTGATTTTGAGGCCAAAATAAAAAAAAACTATAATACCTATTTTAATTATGTATGAAAATAAATGATTTTAAATGACAACAAAAATATATATATTTAACCTATATATTTAAATGTAATTTGGGATAAGAAATGCTAAAAAACAACGTAAATAAAAAAATGAAAAACTCGCCTGCAAAAAGACGGAAACAAGATACCCTTCCCATTTAATATAATGCAGTCAGAGACACAATTTTTAAGTTCAACAGGATTCATAAATCCATATCTTTACCAATCTCTTAGCCTATCTTAGCCTATGACTTAGACCTACCACTTGTACACATTATAATCTCAATCATGAAAGCCTTTATTTGGGTACTGTGACGTGAACCTCTTGCTGGCTTTGGGGTGCGCAGCCGGGATTATTGCTCTCGAGGATGAGGAATCAAACAACTTCTTAAGCCCAGAACGATATTATATATTGAATAACTTGTAATACGATTACTTTACATATTAATTCCTTTTCTTGACCATTCGTCTTGACGCTTGGTTCCATTCTCCCAATTGTTTCTTTCGTTTTCTTCTTCGTCATTATTTCAAAGTTTTGGAACGTCAAGACAAACAGTTCACAATTAATGAGGCTTTATGCGAGTGGCCGGTCAAGTTTCCGACGCACCTGCCACACGCCGCCGCCTTATGAAAAAAAAAAAAATTTTTTTTACATTTGAGTACTAAGTCAATTTTTTTTTTTTTTTTTTTTTTTTTTTATATAATATAAAACAACAAATATAAACCTAGCTGTGCATTTACCTATCATGGCGATATAGATTTTTTTTTTTTTAATACCCCCCTTGATCTGTCTCTATGCAAAAGACAACGTGTAACTGTTATACCTAATCCAACAAAATTTATGTCAACAAACACTTTACATAACAGTTATACGATGATGCTGGGCAAAAAACGCCATTAAAATAAGCACCAATATCAGATTCGTTACCTAGCTAAACTTATGTATAACTAAATTAAATCAATCATTAAACACCAATTGACCCCAGGCAACAAATTGGGTGAAAGTCCTGCTTTGTTGTAACTGGAAGAAAATTCATCTTTAAGTATTAATCTTATATCAGTTAAATAATTGGTCAATCAAGCTATCGGTGACCATCTGATCACATCTATTGATTATTTAGATAAAATAATCACAAACGAACTTCCCAAGTTCGATTGACCCAAATGCAAAACTGTCTGCTTAATCACAGAGTTATATTTATAATTCAAAACAATAATACACCCGTTTTTGTTTGCCTAGTGCTCTATGGCATCAACATTGTAGGACATTTCTTCGCCGTGTGTTTGTACATGCAAAAACAAACAACATTTTAGAATCAGATCTAAAACCATTAACCATCCCTAAATATACAACTGTTTACACGTCAGACTATTAACAACGTCGCCACTTCTTTTCTGGCATCACCTACTCCTAAAAAAATAATTCTCATCAACTACTCATGTTTATCATGACTTAATTATAACATATGTTCATATAATAAAAATTCTCAACTACATAAAATTAAATACTAAGATATCGATATCTATTCGTCCATCCTCATAATAAACGGTTTCAATCTATTCGCATGAACAATCTGCCTCTGTCTTGAACCCACTTTCTTTATAATGAAGTTATTGTTATTCAACCTATTTTCAATTCGAAATGGCCCTAAAAACTTTCTACATAACTTTTTCGATATCCCCGACCTTCTCTTTGGATTAAAAAGTAAAACTTTCTGACCTATGTCATACGATACTTCAGTTGCTTTTTTGTCAAATAATAGTTTTTGTTTCGCTCGCGACTTGTCCAAATTTACTCTAACCCTTGTAAAAATGTTTTCTCTATTCTCTATTCTACTCGCGGTATTCTCATTCACTTTAATATTTAAATTAATTCCCGTATCCGATGGCAATTCTGGTTGTCTTGCAAAGACCAGAAAGTACGGTGACACCCGTGTCGATTCTTGTTTACTAATATTATATGCAAACGTAATTTGAGGTAAATATACCGACCAATCTGACCTATCATCTCGACCGTACTTGGCCATCATGCGCGACATAGTTGCATTTAATCGTTCTACCAACCCTAATGTCTGATGATGCATCGAAGTTGCAACTTTATGCACCGCCCCGAAGTTTGTAATCGTTTCTTGAACTAAGGCCGACGTAAAAATTGACCCTTTATCCGTTATAATTTCTTTTACGACCCCATGTATTGAAAAAATATTATTAATAAGGAAGTTCTTTATTTCAATCGCTGTGGCCTGTTTTACTGCCTTACTAATCGCATATTTTGAAAAACAATCTATTGCCAATATAATATATCTACTTCCATCCGTCGCATTATTTAACGGGCCTATCGTATCCACTTCTACCTTTTCAAATAACCTGTTTGTAACAATCGGTTGCAACGGCGCCACCTTATTTGACGTGCGCACTTCTTGACATACTTTACATGCTTTGATATAATTCTCTATTTTCTTATATGACTTTGGACAGCAGAATCTTGAATTAAATTTTTCTACTGTCTTCATCAAACCTAAATGACCTCCATATAATGGATCATCATGAATCTCATGCATAATTACTGGAAACAGTTCATCCGGAACTACCAGCAATCTTTTTATAACATTATTTTTTGTATTTAATTTATATAACATGCCGTTGTGTATAAAGAATCCTTTATATCTTTGTAAGTTTTCATCTATGATTTTATTTCTTAAAGATGAACAAAAATTATCGTTCATTTGAGCCCTTATTACTGGGTCTATTTCTAATTTGCAGATTTGCTCATTATTCTCTGTACATCTCATCCTAAATACTTGTAACCCGTCAGTGACCACGTGATCATCTTGACTTATTAACGGATTTCGACTCACGAACTCCGCATCCGAATCCGAATCCTGTTCTACAACTACTGAAGAGGAACTATCATTACAGGAAGGACGAATGCTACCAATATTCACTAACTCACTCACTTGTTGACGACTGATCTCACTCTGTTTAAGTGAGACCCGATATGAAGGTTTTTTCACAGGAACCTCGTTCGAAGTTTTTATTTTAATTGGGTTATTTCGGCACCCGCCTGGCCTAACCTTACCAAATGAGAATTGTGGCTTGTATTCTTCCACTAAGTCATGTAATTTATTATTATCACCTGTACTCAGATTTTTATTAATATTCATTTTATCTTTTGACACATTTAAATCAGGAAGAATACAAGTGTCCTTCTTATTTGACTCACAAATATTACTAACAAATAAATGATTATGTTTAAAAATATTAACAGACATTATTTCCTGTGTATCGATAACAGAAACTTTGCCTGGTCTAGCAACAAAACATATTTCATTGTAGTTTCTCAATGTTATTTTATTATTCACAAAATCTAGGGATGCCCCATTTTTGATTAAGAAATCTTGACCCAAAATCACTGGCCAACTGACATCTATTACCACATAAAAAAGTGTGTTATACACCACATTATTAATTATCACGTTGAGGTATGTTTTTCCTAGGACCGGTATAACTTTGCCGTCCGCGGCTTTTAATATAATATTATTGTCTATATCTAAAATTGCTTTATTCATTAACGCTACTTTTTCCGATAGCAAGGACACTGAAGCCCCACTATCTAATAAAGCAGGAATAGCACCTGAACTTAATTCTACTAAAATGACTGGTTCGGACTGACCATAATTATTCTTCTTGACGTCTTCTATGTTTGAGCGCCGCTGCGTACTCATTGCTGCGACGTGATGCTCGCCTACTCTCGTTGTCGACGACGCTGCATCACCAGCTGATTGAACCGGCATCGGCAGAGGTTCTCTGCTCCTTAAAAAGTACTGGCGGGGATTTGACTCCCGCCTTGGTGTTAACGAACCGCTTGGTGAATCATTGTGCGGAACCCGAGACAACGGGGACCGGTATTTACTATACGGAGTCGATTGATTGCTCCGAAATGGACTATTGGTCGGTCTGTTGTAGTCTCCTTGCTGCCCAGACCTCACTGCTACCGCATTCTCAACCTTAACCTTAAGATTGACTTCCCTTTCAGCCTCTTTATCATATACTGAATGTAATTGTAAAACTGTGGCCTTTAAAATATTTTTATCAGCACATACAACTGCAGCGAGCTTTGATTTGTAGAAACTATTACATTTCTTTGGAAAGCTCCTTACGAACGTATTGTCGTCAATTTTTCCCTTTTTGGCTATATTTGAAAGCTCGTAGTAAAATGAAACAATATTCTCCTCTGGCGCCTGTATCCTTTCATAGAATTTTTCCGTATAATTAGTACGGTTTGGGAACTCTGCTTTTAATGCAGTGATGAAGCTCTCGAAGCTATCACAATCTTCTATGATTGCTTTGTATAGGTGTAGCGCTGGTCCAGCCAGATACGCCGCCACAAATAATTTTTTTTCTTCATCCGAAGTGATTTTATTAATCACACAGATGATCTGGAATTGGTTGATAAAATCATCTACGGACTCATACAATCCCGTGAATGCACTCATTTTTAATTAACTTTACATAGAAATACGACTTAGCTCTTTAAATGACTTCCTCTGAAGAGTTCGGCGCCTCCACCATGTGACGTGAACCTCTTGCTGGCTTTGGGGTGCGCAGCCGGGATTATTGCTCTCGAGGATGAGGAATCAAACAACTTCTTAAGCCCAGAACGATATTATATATTGAATAACTTGTAATACGATTACTTTACATATTAATTCCTTTTCTTGACCATTCGTCTTGACGCTTGGTTCCATTCTCCCAATTGTTTCTTTCGTTTTCTTCTTCGTCATTATTTCAAAGTTTTGGAACGTCAAGACAAACAGTTCACAATTAATGAGGCTTTATGCGAGTGGCCGGTCAAGTTTCCGACGCACCTGCCACAGTACCTATCCATGTTTAGCTATTTCCAATCTAAAGAAACTCAGCTAATAGTTTAGTGATTCAAGTGATTTTAATTCATCGTGTCTAGAGATTTTAAAGGCTACGTAGCATCCGTAGATTTTAAAGCTCTACGCCGTAGACCAACCGTAGCCACCGTAGCCATTTCTACAAAGTTCAATAACAGTATAAGAATTTAATTAGAAAACAGGCGGGGAGTGTACTTAATGGCAGTTTCATATCTTCAAGTGTTGGTGAAGTCGTTCGAACTTGTTTGGAGGAGTTTCCGCCATATTGTGGCAACTGTAGAACTAAGCGGGAAACTTTAAATGCCTCGTTTAACCCTAATAACTTAACTATTCTAATTCGAAAGATACTTGTGAGCGAATTATCGATATTGGTGTTGAGATAAAAATAGTTGAAATGAGAGAGGGGGGGGGGAGGCAGGTAATTGTACTAAATAATAAAATTTGGAAAAAAGTACATTTCAGAAAGACTTATTTTTAAATGCACATGTAAAATTGTAACGTGTCTATTAGTAGACGTATTTAAGAAATTAAATTTAAATTTTCGTTACGTCTTTTTCATGTCCCGTATTTGAAAAAAAAAAATACAAACCAATTTATTAAGTTTAAATAATTTCTTCAACTGCATGACACATGTCTAAAGAAACAGATGGTTGAATTAAAAATAAACGAAACGAAAAAATAGCGATGCGTTAACATTACTAATTCACGAAAGAATAACTAACATTGTTATGGTACCAACCAAGATAGCCTGACGAACAGTGCATTAGTGTAAGCACACACTTGTATAATTTAAAATCTTTTGCGTCTATTGGTCACCACATGACCAAAATTGGTACAACATTTATACTACGACAACACAAGATGCTTCTTTGTTATTTTTGTAAAGACAACTTCGTTTTGTTTCAACAAGAATCAACGTGCCTTTTGTTTACCTACTTGTTACGCGTCGGTGTTATAGACGGACCGTCGACACCATTTATCTACGCTTTGGTGTAAGAGGCGGACCGTTGACACCATTTATCGAAGCAGTGCAGTTGCGGACCGGCACGAGGCGTCGAGTCAGCGCTACGTGATTTCCACATCTCGCCACTTCGATTTCGCAACCGTCTTTCCATAGTTGTAGTTTTAGATTTTAATAAAGAACGATTCATTCTTGGTACACACATCGACCATTTATCACTAGTTTTAGATTTTAGTTTAATGTAATTTATAATTAAATTTATTTAAGATGTATAGACTTTCTCTGCAACCTCCGGCTCCAGTTAACGTAATTGGCGCAGTCGGTAGGATATTCGCGGGCCGGTTCGCGATAATTAGGAATATCTCAAATCGATATCCGCGTTCGCGAGTCACCCGGGTGGTTTCCAAGCACCTTCAACGAATATCCGGATCTTCGGAAGCTGAAGCCAGAGGCGTATCCAGACATCGATACTGCAGAGGGGCCAACTATACACTTATTGAACCCAGACGGAACATCCGACCAGAAGAAGTAAGATGAACACCAGTGGTCTGGCAGCAATATTTGCCACTCCGCTTGACAAATAGTTGCTGTTCTTCGGGGGGAGGTGTTACGCGTCGGTGTTATAGACGGACCGTCGACACCATTTATCTACGCTTTGGTGTAAGAGGCGGACCGTTGACACCATTTATCGAAGCAGTGCAGTTGCGGACCGGCACGAGGCGTCGAGTCAGCGCTACGTGATTTCCACATCTCGCCACTTCGATTTCGCAACCGTCTTTCCATAGTTGTAGTTTTAGATTTTAATAAAGAACGATTCATTCTTGGTACACACATCGACCATTTATCACTAGTTTTAGATTTTAGTTTAATGTAATTTATAATTAAATTTATTTAAGATGTATAGACTTTCTCTGCAACCTCCGGCTCCAGTTAACGTAATTTACTACCCTCATTGTTGTCACAAAAAGGCCAAAAATACGTTTACATTACCGCTCGGCTTTCCATGATTCTTCAAAGACTACTTTATTCAATTTGTCGTATCTTTGATACAAGTGTGACAGAAATATAACAAAGGTCTCTCCCGAGGTAATGATGAAATATTTTTGCGTTTACAATAGATATTATGACAGCTTTTCCCGACGTTACACAAAATTTCTCAGGTTTGAAGATGCATATAATTGAGTTTTCGGTGTTCTTTGAACTACTTCTTTGGATTTATGTATTTTTGTTGTAGTATGTGGTACCTTTACATAATTATAAGTTTAATGTGCTTTTCGCTTCACTTGCATTATATTAGAACACTGTTAAAAGGGGCGGCAATGTAATGGTTAAGGGTAGATTACGCGAAACAGGGTTCGGCTCTCTCAAACATTTATACAGAAAACCTAAATATTAGGACACGAAAATAATTGTGTCACTAGTCAAAGAGTTTTTCTAGTAGATAATATAAAGAAATTTAAGGATATGTCTTAATAATATCCCGCAAATAAATCTTTAAGTTGCGGAAAAATGCAAAAACGGGTTTTTTCGTATTGTCATAGTCATGGCGTTCGTAATCTAACATGTGTACGAACGAATATTCTACTTTATTTTTACCTGCGCTCCTGCGTACTGTGAAGTAACGGTTGTGTACGTAGCGCTAAATAAATAATTCTCTCAGTGTAATGTCCCCTTAAGGCATTGGACACAGAATCGAGAGATGGCGACTTCAAATTCTACCATGGTGAACCAACTCCAAATAAAAGCAATATGGCTTAGCTAAAAAGGTTAAGAATATTACTCGTCATGTGCGACCTACACTGCCATCATCATCAGCAGCAACTTTAAAAAAAAAACTAAAGTTTCCTCTATCCATATCATGGCTCCGTTACATTAGCTATGATATCGTAAGCGAGAACGTGCTCCAAAATTTCTTAAATGATATGCAAGGAGGATTTTTATATGTTTTGTGTGATGTGGGATGATAAGAGAGGATTCCAGGAAAATTGAGCGTAGCTCGATTGTAAAACAAACAAAACAAAATAATACAAACGTTTCAGACTAGCGTTTTATATGCCTGCCGCGAAATGTAGCGAGCGTAGAAGCCCGTATGCCGAATAAACCGTATACGAGCAGAAAAAAATGCTAGTTTGAAACCGCCCTAAAACTAGTTAAAACATTTGCAAGATTTCCTTTTTGGTGTATTCTTTTATGATAACGAATTAGTCTGGGAACTTGAGCTCTCATAGCAACAATCAGGTGAAGACTTCTAAGGAGCTGGAGACATGCTCTAAAGCTGCTTAAAACAAAATCTATTTTAAAAAGAAAAAAGTTTAATAAATCTTTTAAATAAGTAGATAAAACTGCCATAACTTAAGAATACTGCGATCATTATATCAACGGACAGTAATTTATTCACAACTACTAAAACTCCTGCAACTACGGCGTTGTTGTTTTCTAGAAAAACTGGACGCAATAAAGTATGAAATTCAAATTAGAAAACTCTTTAACATAGAATGAATATAGTCTGACGTAAGTAGGACGAAGCAAGGTTGAAGAATCTTTGTTCAAACTGAGTAAACCTGAGTAAAACAAAATCAAGTAAAACTTGAATGTTGGGTTTACACGCACATACAGTCTTACCGCCAAAATCCTTCATACAAACCTCCCAATAGCCGATCAAACTGAAGCTATCGAAAACTGTGAATGTATTCTTCATTCTGATAACCTGCCAACCAAACCTGTATCCTAAAAACTGTAGGCCAAACCGATCTGTAAACTGGTACGTGACAACCTATCAAATACGACCTTGCTAGCGTCTCAGTATCGGCGGGTCTGGAACCGAACGGCATAATGTGGAACGATGGCAGTAGGCCTGCCGGTATGACCCCGGTGTTGTGGAGAATGGGACAGCCTCTGGTGTGGGACGCTACCTCTGTTGACTCCTTGGCCCCGTCCTAGCCCCGGCCAGAGTGCAACCAACGGCACAATTATGCAGGGCTCAGTAACACCTACTTATTTGAGCCGTTTGGGGGTCGATACTCT
Source organism: Herminia tarsipennalis (assembly GCA_945859575.2). Taxonomy (NCBI): domain Eukaryota; kingdom Metazoa; phylum Arthropoda; class Insecta; order Lepidoptera; family Erebidae; genus Herminia; species Herminia tarsipennalis. The sequence continues at coordinate 20,051,344 of OX243840.2, forward strand.
GGGACTGTGGGGACCAGACGGGCACTGCCTATACCAGGAGCTGGCCAAGCGGCTAAGGGATAGTTCTGGTGACCAAAGGGCCAGCACGTTCCTCGGCCAGCAAATAAGCCTGGCCATACCAAGAGGCAATGCGGCCAGCCTTCTGGGCACAATGCCCTCGGGCACCGATTCGGAACAAATCTACTATTTGTAGTCTTTTTTTGTCATTGTTTTATATAGATACACTTTTTTTTTTATTTCGTAAAACCAAATTAATATCTAATAATATGAAAACATTGTACGCTAATGTGCCACCATAATGTGCACTAACTAATAAGAACTGAATAGGTAGATAAATTAAACTAATATTAAGAAACTCTGAGGTCCATTTTACATGTTCCGGTAAAAAAGTGTATGGCGATGTACGGTAGCCTTCACATGTTCCGGCATCCTTCCGGCCCGGTCACTACACATTCACACCGGGTACCCGGCGCCGCCGGGCCGGATTCAAACCGGAACGTGGGAAAAGGACCTCACGCTTTAGACGAAATTTGGTATGGAGATAGTTTAAGGGGTAAAGAATAGATTTTAACGCGATAATCGACATACATGCGGCCTGAGTGAAAGCGAAGGCAGTAATAATCGTTTAAATCAGCGCGCGGCAGTAGCCTACCAACTCTACCAGCTCGTTAGTTCGAATCCCGATAGATAGATTATTGAGACTGACCATTCAACTACCAAAGCTAACTCACTCCTAAAACATACAATTTGGCTTAGTTGAAGGAACTAATAAGAATGATAGTATGCAACTTACAATTTAGTAGTTATCTTCTTTAAATTAAAAAAATATGTCATGATATTTATTTAAAGCAATTTACTGCAAAGTCGTTTGTAATATACTGTAAAGTGCTACAGTAGAACGTTTTAAAAACAAAGCAGGGCTTAAATATTAACCTGACCCAAATTCACGAATAATAAGACTATAAAGAATATTAACTTATCAACAAAAATGTATTTTTTGACGTTAATTAATAACCACCATTATTTACTCTCTCGCCGACAGGTAATTTCCTGGAATTTTCACCAAGAAACAATTAACATATAAAAAGAATTCACAATATCCTGAATACGATACAAGGAACAAAATCCCTATTGTAATTAAATGAAGATGGTGCCGTGATATTTAATATTGGCTTCGGGTATAACCATCAGTCAATGTCTTGCTCCGACAATATTAGGTATAGCGAAGAGATTGATGTGGCCCGACTCGCTTTGTCTGTCTCATTGTTACTAGCTTCGGACGCTGATATTAAAAAAAATCACAATTGCTTATGTTACTCAAACTTCATTTAAAAACTAACTCTAAATTTAACGCGTTAAAGTTTAAGTTCCTATGTGTAGTTGATCAATCGATTCCTCGTGACTACGACCTGTGTAGAGTACTCAAGTTTTTTTTCTCATTTTATGAGATCACTGAAGAGGATATCTGTATTGAAGATAATGTTATCTTTCGCTTTGATGTTCTTGTATTTTTGGATAAAAAATCTTCGAGTTTCATGAACGTGTTCACTGCTAAGAAATTGGGTGAAGTATTTTCTCGCCCAGTAAGCAATAAACTTGAATTACTTTATGATAATATTTTAGAAATAGGTAGTACCAATCAAGACAAATACAAAAGACAAAGAACGTCTCGCTAAAAATGTTGATAAACTTTTGCGATTTGCACACATTAAATACAACGTCAAAAAGTCATACATATTATAAAATGATATTTACTACGGGTTTGAATCGCTTGAATAATTTAAGGTAAAATACCTTGTTTATTGCCCGACGTTTCGACCGTATTGCAACGGCCGTGGTCACAGGTAGAGTTTAAACAAGGTATTTTACTTTAAATTATTCACGCGATTAAGACCGTAGTATATATAATTTTATATTTCATTCTGGTTCCATAGTAATTTGCTAAGTGAGTTTCACACTTCAACAATCACTAGGTATACTATAAATGTTTAGCAGTTTTAATTTGCAATTCTATAACATCAAATCTTATAGTACAAGCACTTGTGATTTAAAATAAGAAAATCTGTAGTAAGATACAATTTATACTACATGAGGTGCGAATTTCGTATCGCGAAAGTAAAACCCGCGTTGTAAGGTGAGGTTTGAAGTGCGGGATAAGCCTTATGTAAATTAAAGTAAACTGCTACATTCAAAATATAAATTGTTTTTGCCCGTTTAATACCTTTTCATAGCTAGAATCTATTGAACTTAGCTTCTAATGGGTTATTAATTACGCCTAAACTGTTTATGGAAAACTATCCATGCTATTTTATTATGTCATCCTATTCTTAAGTAAATATAGAATATTATCTGTCAAAGCTTTTAATAATAACATCATTTATATATAACGATGGTCATTTGTAGTAAAATGTATAGAAGTCCAATTAAAATATTTTTAAGACTTCGATCTGGGCACATTCCACCATCAAATAAGTGTGCATATATGATGAAAAAAAAATTGCCAATTGCGATTTATGCGGAGTACTAGAGAATGTACAACATGCAATGATGGAATGTGCCAAGAATGGAAGATAAAGAAAGGCTCTGATTAAAACACTGAATTTTTCCAGACTGCTGTAGGAATCACGCAAATGATTCTTTATATATATCCGAATCTGTAAATGATCTATTTGCTACAGCTTCAGTACTCCCACAGTTATTTGGAAATTTTAGAAGTCTCAATGGAATTGGCATATCTTTACAAATAAAAATCTCTAATAAAAAAAAATATATACATTAATAATTATTTTCCGTCATTGCAAAACGGCTTGGAAAATACACAAAAGACAAAATTACATTTTCCTTCAAATGTATTCTTACATTGTTCACCGCATTACCAACTCCTGTGGAAGACTGAATAAATATTGAATGTGTCAGAAATTGATGAATTTTCGTTGCGTCGTGCCAAAAAATGCGATTTAGGGTGAGACTTCACAAATAAAAACGAAAAGAAATGTACCATGAAAATAGACAGCTTATTAAAAGCGATTGTAGTTCGTGTAGTTCTGATAATTGAAATAGTCAAATCATCTTAGGATTGAACGCAATTATGTTTAAGTAAATAAATATAGCTAATTAAATTACATAAACAACATTTGATCTTTAAATACGGCACACTAATCATTGACGTAGAGAACAAGACTGCGCCATAACCTCACAAAATTGACCACCTAGAAAGAGAGAGTCTAGAAAGAGACAACCGAGTATTTTCTCTCTTTCACGCTTTGCAGTCAATTTTTACTTTTTATTTAACCCTTTGACGACCACGGGGACACCGGTGTCCCAAATAGGAATAATACAATAAGACAGTGAATATGAAACTAAATTATATATTTTTGTAATTAAATCGTTTCCAAACACACCTTTTTTGTTTTTTATGATAGATAAACAAAATAAAAAGTATAGTTTTTTCTCTATGGCTATTGGAAACTGACTCTTCATTTGGCGCGCTAATCCTTTATTTTGCTTAGGTTTCCCGAAGTGTAAAACATTTTTTTTAGTATTTACAGTATGAAAAAATTATTGCCTGGTATGTAAATTTTTATTTTATGTACATGTAAAATTATTATTTCTATTGAGTATAACGATAAGTTATTATAAACATAAAGGGACACCGGTGTCCCTGTGGCCGTAGAGTGATACTTTTTATGAGGAATAGTTTTCTTGCCAATATGTAATAGTACCACAAGTAACTAATGTTTTTTGTCAAATACTCTCATTTTTTTAAAATTTTGATCATTACCGAATATGTTTTGTAAGGGTACTGGCGTTTTTGAACTTAGGGAAAATGAAATACAGCCGATTTTGATGGCTGATAACAGTGACGTAGTTTACTGCTTGATGAAGAAGGCTGACACAAGACGATGATCAAGGGATTATTGATGTGGTTATTGAAGATACGCCACTTCAACTTACCGACTCAACAAGAGCCTTCAACGTCCACAGCAAAATCTGTGACCGAAGCACAGTGCAGTGATCAACCAGTTTTCAAGTGGAGTCAGAGAACTTACCAAATATATTTTAGTAACGTGGAATACGAATTCGGAAAAGTGCAAGTTTGTCAAGAAGTTGAAAATGCACTATTGTCTCCCTTTGATATATTCTGTCCAGCAACTAATTTCGATGATTTAGTACCCACTATTTATAGTATCGGAGACAGCACAATATACTCATCAAAATGGAGAGGAATTTACTACAGAAGTCGAAGAAATGAAAGCGTTTCTTGGTATGAATTTAGTTGTGGGCTATCATAGCTTGCCATCATTGAGGGACTACTGGTCTACAGAACCAGACACGGCAGTAAATACCATTTATATCGAATGTTATGCCGAGGGCTCGATTCGAAGAGATTCGCAGGAACCTTCATTTCTGTAACAATGAAGTAGTAAGAGACACAAGCAGCCCTGATTATGTCAGATCATATAAAATTCAGCGGCAATTACCGACGCACATCATGAAAAAATCCTACACTAGGAAGAGGTGCTTAAATTGTGGTAAAAAAAAAGAAAATCGAACAAGCAATATGTGTGTCATATGTAAAATTTATCTATGCTCTACCAATGAATAGAATTGTTTCGCTGATTACTAAGACTAATAAATAATATTTCTATAATAAAACCGTGTTTATTAACATATTACCCCATTTCCTGTAAGCAAAACCTAATAAAAGTGAGAGTGAGATTTATGAGTGAAAAGTATCTCTTATAGACCATAGGGACATAACTGTCCCAGAAAATTCCCAAAAAAATATGATATTTTAATGTATTTTAATTTGTAAATTTATTTTTTAAAAGCCTAATGAGTAAGTATAAACAACTAAAATTATGGCAAAAAGATTCATAACCTTATGGTCCTCAAAGGGTTAAAAGGGATGGCGCAGTCCTGGTCTGTACGTCAATGACACTAACCTATTTGTTGCAATGTCACAATATTATAAAAAGGTCGTAAAAGCCTTTTTTGTCCGTGGTCCCTGTAATCGTCCCTGGAAGGTACCACGGGAATTATTTTACCCGTGGTCCCTGAATGTTGTATAAGCCAAATAATTTAAAAAGGTATTATAACTTAACTGTATATTATTAAAGACAACAAAATGTGTAATGCTGGCCACCAATGATACCCTTAATATAAAGGAGCTATTTGTTATTTTCCTTGTTACGTCAATTTAACACATAAATTGTTGTCATTAATCATTATTGTTTGCTGAAATAGAAATTGTAATGTCTGAAATTGAAATTATTACTAGAAAGGGCGGTCAAGTTCTTCTTTACGATAACTATCAATTTTATAAACACACAAAAAATAAAAGTGGTACAATGAAATGGAGATGTAGTAATTTTAAATCGATTAAATGCTCTGGATCTGTAACTGTAGAGGTAAGTTTATGTTTACCATTTTGAACCGACTTTAAAAAGGAGGCGGTTCTATGTTTCACTGTATGTTTTTTTTAAGTCTAACTCTATTACTCCGTCAATTGTGGACCGATTTTCAATTTTTTTTATTTGAAACAGCTCGTTAGTTTCATAGCGGTTCAATTAGTACAAATAACACATACGTTGTTTAAAAAAGAACATACAAGCAATATAGTATCATATCTATATAACGTACATGTAACTAATAATTTTAGGGGAGCAGTGTAATAAAAAAAACAAAGCACATATGTACAGCGGATCCTCTTAGAAATGAAAAAGATAGAAATATTGCATGTCTTCGAAAGGTTGTGAAGATCTCTGATGAACCCATACCAAAATTGTACGACTGTACTCTTAAAAAAATATTGAATGATGGAAAAAATGACGTGGCGGAACACTTTCCAGAGTTGTCAAGTGTACAACATTCGTTATATAGCGACAGAAATAAAGAAGCTGGAGTTCGTAAGTTAAGTTATAAATTACACGTTGAAGTTGAAGTTCCGAAAAAGTTTGAGGACTTCATTTTAGCTGATTACAGTAGTGATGAAGGTGAACGTATCATCATATTTTGTAGTCCAGATTCTAGGCAATTGATTGGAAACATAAAGGAATTCTTCGGGGATGCAACGTTCCAAAGCTGCCCAGCACCATTTTCCCAATTGTATATCATTCTAGGAGAGATTGATAGTACGGAAGAAAAAACAAATGTCAAGCCTCTGATTTATGTGTTAATGCCAGATAAAAAAGAGCACACATATTATGTAATGTTTCAAATGATACAGTCACAACTGAAACAATGGAACCCATTAAAAATGCATTGTGATTACGAAATTGGCGCTATCAACGCCATTATAAAAGTGTTTCCCGACATACATATTGTGGGCTGTTATTACCATTGGGGAAAGTGCTTGTGGAGAAATGCGAAACTCCTGAAAATGGATAGATACAAACAGGAAAGAAGAATAGTGGCACTATGTGCGGCATTGCCACTTTTATCCAAAGACATGATTTCGAAGGGATGGGAGTACATAAATTCAGAACCCGCCGCGGAAATTTTCGGTATGCAGAAATTCCTGCATTATGTTAAAAAAAATTGGTTAAGACCGAAATACATAAACTTTGTAAGTGTTTTTGCTGAAAGACACCGAACAAATAATGTCGCAGAAGGACTAAACGCCAAAATCAACAAAAGAGTTCACAAAAACACAGTTAACCTGATGCGTCTTTTAAATGTATTACGAGACATGGACACCGTAAATAACCTAAAATTAACTAAGACAAGCAAAAAAAAAACGAAATAAAAAACTAACAATGAATGACGATGTTATTCGACATGTTATTTTAGAGCTCATTAATGGCGACATAGATATTGGCCATGCACTTGATAAACTGCGGTGAACCAAAAAAGGATTGCATATTTGGAAGTAGGTAACTAAAGGAGTATGTTTATGTTTTTATTTTTGTTATTATAATAGAGCACAAACGCATAGAGTATAATATGTAGATAATTTTGTTTTTTGTTGTTGTCTTTAATAATATACAGTTAAGTTATAATACCTTTTTAAATTATTTGGCTTATACAACATTCAGGGACCACGGGTAAAATAATTCCCGTGGTACCTTCCAGGGACGATTACAGGGACCACGGACAAAAAAGGCGTAAAAGTAGGAAAGAATGATATAATTATCACGAGCAAAAAAGAAAAATGTGATGCCGGCGATATAACACTGATGTATAAAAAGAAGTCAATTGTTTAGTATTTAAGGTGCCGCTTTTTGAGCGCTTCTAGCCTATCTACACCTTTTTATTTTAAACATTGATTTAACTATTATTGATTCTGTTTATTGTCAATTTTTAGGTAACATTTAGAATGCGCAATTAAGGAGATGCGCGTGTAGCAAAAGGCGGGCCAATACGCGCCTGCATGCCTTTCCAAATACGAGCTTATAAAGCGCTCTTCTGAAACAGCTCTAAAAGTTTGTTTAATTCTGAGTTTGTGTCATTTACCAAAAAAAAATCAGTGATACATATCTGCTTACTCCAAACTACATGCTATGTGTGTGATATGTTACTATATTGTGACATTATCCTTGAGCTATCACTCACACTTGGAACCAAAGCCCTTAACTATCATAATTCGTCACAACATAGCGGTGTTATGTCACTCTGTCGTGTTGAAACAAGTGATTAATTTATCTTACACTTCGTAATTTTGTTAAACAAAAGGTCGCAACGGTCCCCCGACGACCCGTTAATGGGATTTAATAGAACAAGAAGTGCGTAATTCTATTCTCAAACAGTTAATGAAAACTTATCATTTAAATGAGGCGAGAATTACTGGATTAGCTAGAAATTCGTATCGGTTTAAGGGGGTATTACACCGAGGGAATTATTCAATTAGCGCTACGCACACAACGACATGACCGCTGCCGCTGCCTCACTGTGTTCATTACTTTACAGTGCGCAGGAGCGCACGACAAAATAAAGTCAAATATTAATTTGTAAGTACATAGGCCATAACTATGACAATACGAAAATTGCATTTTCCGTAATTTAAAATAAAGACATATCCTTATTTTTTTATCATCTTCTAGATGAACTATTTGGCTAGTCCGAAAGAAGAAAATAAGTTTTCCTTAAAAAAAAATGACAGAGTCAAACCCTGCTTCGCGTCTACCCTCTAAGTAGAATAGAAGTGAAACGGCCACCTTTTCATCATACCTTGGTGTTAAATTTGGATTATTGGTATTTATTATAGATAGTGTATATATTTTAAATGTGTGCATTGATACGATATAAACCGTCATATTTAAATTAACAATAATATACCGTATTTGAGTACTCTTACGTCATATGGCTGGCATATTCATCAAAATCGGATAAGTGGTGTAGCCTCTATGGTAAACTCACACAAAGACTGCTGAAAACATTAGCCCTGTTTTTAGGCTTTTGTGTAAAAAACAGAAACATTAGGCAAAAGATGTCTTATGCCACTAGTTGCATTATGTTGTTAACAAAGGACGTAAAATACCTCTAATCTGATGTTTCTAAAACTTTCAACTGTTAAACTCTTCACAGACATAGTATCTTTATATTCTTTCTGTTCTTCTCCCTTACCTATCCCATATCTTTTGGGATCGGCCCTCTAAATCGTATTACGCCACTCCGGTATTGTCTACGTCATATCAGGGTGTAATCCCATAGTCTTCATGCCGTTTATTATTGTTTTAGTCCAAGTAGTCTGAGTCAAGTAGAATGATCTTATCATCATTCTTTGTCTAAGAATATTTTATCCACATTTTTAAATATCATTACAAATCGTAACTTTCATTTCCCGTACTCTATTCAGATAAAAGCAACACGAACTCGTATTATCTCCCTGAGGGACAAAACACATTTCCTCCATAGGTAGACTATTACGTCACTGAAGTGTATTTCGCTGGTAGCAAGCTCGCTGCGGCCGATTCTCAGTGGAAAACTTGTTTAAATTTAACAGTTAGCTTTAATTTGGACACGAGAATAGGATGAAAGTAGTTAGTGAATATTTACTCAGCACAGTTCTTGTTATGATGTCCCTGACTTAGTGGCGACCCAACAGATATTATAAAAATATATACATTACGGTCTTAATCGCATGAATAATTTAAGGTAACATTTGAACCGTATTGCAGCGGCCGTGGTTATGTGGTGGTGTTGCAATACGGTCGAAACGTAGGGCAATAAACAAGTTATTTTACCTTAAATTATTCACGCGATTAAGACCCGTAATATATATAATTTTATAATGTACAAATCGCGAAAGTTTATCAACATTTACAAATTGAGATATTTGTGAAGTTAAGCAACGTTACCACTGTCGGTCCATAAACGGGTGAATACAGTCACACCCCTCCGTGCCTCAGAGAGCACGTTAAGTCATCGGTCCTGCGCCTAATCTCTCTTCGGTCGTGTCGATTTCCGTCCCATCTGACCGTCGATCTCATTGGCCATCGTAACCGATTTTGTTAGGAGCCATTGAAACAGTTCTTGTTATGAGGGGTCTGTGATTCAGTGGTGTATGAGAAGATCAAGATATCAGCGAGGTTAACCGATGTCCTGTCCTTATAGTACAATCATTTCGTAGTTTTACTTAGAAAAAAATCCGGGGAGTATTGAAAATTAGTAATTTTAGAGGTAGGTTTCGACTTTCTGAATTTCAACTTTGCCACCTCGTATATTTTCCGCTCGCCCCACCATATCGGAAAAATGACGCCTGACTCAACAGATTTTGACAATTTCTCTTTACCATAAAAAAATAGGACAAGTGCGGGTCAGCCTCCCCACCGAGGGTTCCGTACAAATTTGTAGGTACATATTAAAAATAATTTAAGAATGATGTCTCGAAAAAATCGTTTTTTGCGGCACAAACGGCTGTATCTTTTTTTACGTTAAATTAGAAGTTTATTTTTTCACAGCTTTAAGAACTGTTACTTGAGCACACGGTTTTAATTTCAAATCAATACATAAACGTGTTTCTGATATAATAATAATAATAACTATTTATTTCAGGCTACTAAGGCCTATATCATACCAATACATACATAAAAAAAACTTAATAAACTAATATATAATTATATAGTTAAAATTATACACGGCATTGGGATTGAGACAGCGGCGTCGTGTTTCGCTGCGTGGTGTCACGTAACCTTCCACGAAAACGTCGATACGCGACACCCTTCGGCCAGAAGTCCTCCTTCATAAAGATGGACAGATGTTCACTGGGAACTCGCACCATGAATGATTTGAAGTTGACGTCATGGCGCGACTCCAACTTCTCCACCCTCAAGGTCCACTTCGCCTTGATCCGGAGGTACTCCGCAAGTTCCTCTGCCTTTGTGGTGTGATGCAGACGAGACACATATAGTTGCGTCGTTGGTATTGCCGGACGCAGCAGCATGTTGGGTCCCGTCACGCCGGTACCACATTGGTTTCGCCTTCTGCTTTCTTTCAAACTTTATAAAGCCCTCTACATCCATTTGCCCTTTGACAGGGGCTGTGGGTACGCTCTCGCTGGTCTTCGTTTTCATCTCCCGTTTCTGTTGTACAACGGGGCGGCTGACCTTGGCAGCGCTGTAGGTAACAACCACACTTGTTGGCGCAGATCTTCTACGTTGGCTTCGGACGCATCATACTTCCGCTGCACATCCGCAAGGCTCGCCTTTAAAAAGACTATGTCTTTTAGCAGGCTGGTGACGTCAACGTGGTCGAAGGTGACGGAAGGGAGCTTGTACAGGTCTTTCGCCACAAACGTAGGCACGTTGTCAGGATCGGTCTCCTTCAGCAGCGTGATGACTTCCGCTAGACTTTTCTTAGTCCCATCGCGACGATGAGACACCATCTGGGCGGTCTTATTCAGAACGCCGTAAAGTAGCCGCTTGGCTGCAGCTATGTCGTCTTCACTGAAGTTCGTGACGCAGATCTGGGCAGCGGACACCTCGTCCATCACGTCCAGTTTCTGCTGCAGGAACGCCAGCAGCTCGTTTACCACGAGCTCGTTGTTCATGGTTGCAAACTAGCGACAGCTCGCGTCGCGCACAGCGTGTAATGTTTAGTTACACATAAAGACATACGGACGGACTGACAACAAAGTGATCTTATAAGGGTTCTGTTTTTTTCCTTTTGAGGTACGCAACCCTAAAAACATAACTAGAGAAAAAATAAAAATCCTGTAAAAAATCATCTAGGTACTTCTTATTTCGGCCCTTTACCAATTAAATATTTGGGGGGAACAGCGGTATGTAGGTATTTTTCCTCTACACATCTCTATCAGACTTCATCTCTATGAATATGAAACTACACGTACAGTGTCAAGTAAACGACTGTTTTATTAGGTTTTATTGAAGAAAATACACAAGAGCACATGTCAGAGTTGAGACATGTCTGCCATTATGTGGCTTTTTTTCATATTAACCACAAAACACAACACTTATACATATAGGGTGATTTTTAATATACCTATTTAAAACCTCGCGTTCATGGCTAATTTACATTACACCAAATAACTTCGTAACATAATTAAAAAAAAATACTTATTAACCCTTCACCACCTACCTATTTTGTCAAACAACCATTTACCACACATCTGAGAGACCCCGGAGTAAAATCGATATTTCTATGTCACGTTTAGGGCCTAAACCTCACAATAAACAACGATTTTACTCCAGTAAAATAGTCTGTAGGTGGTTAAGGGCACAACAAAAACAAGTGGTGGGTGATTATGGGTTAACATATTCAATATTTTCCAAATCTGATATTACAAAGTTATTTAGTGTTATGTAAGGAAGCCACGAGCGGGAAGTTATTAGTATACCTATTACAAATTACCCTGTAGTACTAGTTTGCTAGACTGGTAGCCCACAGAACATTGAGGCTAGTCCGTACAAAGTAAAAAAATGTGTGGCACTCGGGGACTGCCGCGGTAAAGCTATTGCATAGTATTTTTATCAACTTAAGCAATTAAAAAAAAATATATATATTTTTAAGTGTTTTTTTTAATTATAAAAAAACAATGTTTGAATTTTTTTTTCTTTAAAAAAAAATGTTTTTTTTTTAATTTAAAAAAAGCAATTAAATTTTTTTTTTTTATAGTTTTTAAATAAGTTTTAATTTTTAAATTAAAAAAAAAATCATTCAAAGTTCTGCTATTCATTGATAGATGGCAAAAGTAAAAAGTATCACCGCTGTGCCCGTCGGAGTGGGGAGCGTGAGGTTTTTTCGTTACGGAATTTCTGGATTCGGTCCCCGCGCTCAAGGCCCGCGATAGAAGCTATGCAATAGCTTAAAAACAATAGCGTACTTTCAGTAGTCAAAAATAAATTATGAAATTCAATAAAAAACAAAATGTATGTAGAAATAAACAAAAATATTCTCATTTCGGGTCATAAATTAGTATGATTGTTTTATAAAATTAAAATTAAAAGTTAATGTTTTTAATATGTACGAGTATATCACGTGACATGAAATACCAGCCGCCATCGTGTAACGTAATATATATAGGCAAAACCTATCACTCCTGTCTCTGTAACTGTCTGCGGAAAAAATGAGCATAGAAAGTGGCGCCACCTAGTGTTCTCGAAATATAAATAAAGATTACGTTGCTTTATATTGGCATATAAAGCAACGTAATCTTTATTTAGTCGGTGTCAAATACTGTGTTAATAATGCTGGCGCATTATTAACACAGTATTTGACACCGACTTACACCAACCTGATTGGTCTATGCCGATATGACGTTATAAACATGGCAGACACATCTCGCAACGATAAATTTTTTTTAATTTATAATGTCATTTAATAGCAAAAAAACGTGTTGATTTGCAGAAATATTTGTTTTGTGGTTTTTATTAGAGAAACTAAAATTTTAAACTATTATTTTGAACAGAGTAGTAATCCTATTGCTTATGCCGAATTGAATAACCGTCTTGTAAACATTTTTGATACTTAGATCAAATTATAGTTGTTGATATTCTTGTTCCACAAGTATAAACTTCCATTTGATTTTTGTCAAATTACCGTCCAAATTTCAAATTATCTAATATCTTATCTAAGTCTTGTTCTTGTTGACGAGTAGCGTACTAGTACCTACTAGGATAGAGGTCAGTGGTCTATACTCACTCTGTTGTCACCTTGGTGTACGTTATAAAGAATATATACTGAACTTGCCGAACAGTTTTAGACGATAACATGCTAACTGACTACCTTTGAAACTCATTTTTCACACAGTCGCACTCCGAGAGCTCGTTTGTACGTTTTAGAGTGCAGACTTATGGGTTTGATTTTTACAACTCCACATTTCTGCTTTATATCCATACCTTTCTGAGAAAAACATTCTTTACTGAAAAACAGACAAACAAACGAGTAATACAATATAAAACAAAAATATGTCCTATATATTATGTATGTATTAGATACAGAGTGCATGTACTTATATAACTAATTTTATAAAAATCTAAGCTAGGCTCTAATGTACCTAAAAATCTAGGCCATAACAATGTAATTGGTTATACGAGTAGAACATGAACGGAAGGTGAAATACCTACACTAGGTATCTCTGTCTGCTGCTAAAATTCAACACTTTTTGTTATACGTTGCGGAATGAACATGTTCGTCACCTTAAAGTCCAATTTTGCTTAAACCGAAACAAGGAATAATGAACATGTCAATGTTGTCAAAGTAATAATAAGGTTTTACTCAGATTAAAAGCTAAATAGATGGAACTATGCAATAAATAAGTTTTTCGTTATGAAAGTAGACATATGCATAAACCCACATGTAAAAAAGGTTTTTTTAGAGATGATAGGCAAGAATAACTGAGAAAATTAATTGTCAATTTCTTGATAAACAAGAATGATGGCAATGGATGGCATGGCTGTTTTGAAATGTCACACCCATAATGGGAATTAAAAACATTATGACTGTTTCTCGATTCGCGTAAACACATGAATCAGAGAAAACATGGGTGGCAAGAACGATATTTTGACGGAACCAACACATATATGTCTTTTTCACGAATTACAATCAGTGGCAGAGGGTGATAGAGAATAATGAGTCAGATATATACGTTATAATATCTATTCTTAGGTTGTCAAACAGTTTTACCCTCCTATTATTTTTTTTTCATATGTAAAATTAATTACGTGGTTTATTTTTGTAATGCTTTTGTTATACCGTGGGGTGAGGACCTGGTGATCTGTAATACAGGCATTTGTCTTTACCTAACTCAGACACCAGCTCCTCACATAATAGCCTAAGTTTAAAATTGTACTATTTTACATAACCTGTGTTTTGTTACTTGTGGTCTGTTTTTGTGAGGAGGAAATAAATAAATATTATTATTATTATTATATTATTATAGTTAAGCACAATTCACAGCATACGGGTATACAACTGTCTGATGTGATACATGGTTTTAAAAGGTAACATGTGCTTGCAAAGCCTCAAATGAGTGTATTTGAAAACTGGCGAACATTTTCATTTCGCGACTGTATTTGAAAACCCTAAAAAATTGTACTGTTATTATTGCCCATCGGCCATTGCACCACAAAAGCCGCAAAACGTAATCTTTATCACCCTGAAAACGTCCACTGCCGAACAGTACAGCAGTAAGCTGCCAGATTCATAAAAAACACAGGAAATATTAATATATTAAAAAATAAATTAAAACTGATGCTTCACGAAAAATGGTATTAAACTATTAAAGAGTTTATGAAAGATGTATTATAATATTATATTTGTGAATAGTATGTAAACCTAATATCTAGTTATTAACATAATCAGTTTGTAAGCTTTGCAGCACCCTTACGGGGTCTATGTATGTTTAAGGACTACCTGTAACCACATTGTGCAATAAATGAATAAATAAATAAACATAGACCTCTCCCAAAGACTTCCATAACGACTGATTTTGAGCGATCTGAATCCTACGACTCTCGCTACCTTAATCAGGTCGTGAGCTTATCTTGTAAAATGAAAACTCATACGGTTCAAAATGAAAAATGAAGGTACCAAATCCAGCACAATCTGGCAGCATATATTTTTCCTTGTTACCCGTACGTCTCAGTTTGTATAGTTACTATATTTGTTTCCGAGGCACGTACGACGACATCGGCTATCCAGCTACGTCCCCACTCCAATGCATCAAGTGTGACAACTGAACTACTTACAGCATTGCCTTCTGCTCTATTTTGGGAAGCTTGACTTTGAAATATTACTTTGTAAACATACGTCACGTATTTTGTTTTGGGATTTAAATATTCTGTGGAGAAGTACTTTGTAAGCCTTTGTGAAACTTTGTAATATGCCCAGGGAGGCACAGAAGGGGTCTAAAGGTCGTAAATACGCAATGGGAGAGACTTAAACTTTTCTTGCATCATTGCATAGATCCTTTAATGATAATCGATTTTTTTTAAAGTTATGTACTACTGCTAGATTGAAGTTCGATGCTAGATTGAAGTTCGATGCTAGATTGAAGTTCGATGCTAGATTGAAGTTCTATCCAAAGGCTTTCGACCACAAAGTCTGAATTATTACGCTGCGTGCACACGCTTCCGTTTAAAGCGACATTCTACGGGCACGATCACGAGCACGAGCACGTGAATGTGCTGCTCGGCTGTTTATGAACAGCTTATTTGGTCCCCTAACCCGTGCCGTACCGCTATCCGAGCTGCTTCACCGGTTGCGTGCCAGGCGTGTGAAAGAACTATTAGAGGAGCATTTTAATGCATTTGCATGTACAAAATACCTTTATTTCTAAAATATTACAATCAGTAGTAAAAGTCACTTACCATATATAAATTGAAATCAGAGAGAATGAAACTTAAATTATAGAACATGGTGTGAACATCTCCATTCAATTCAAATCAGCATAAACCGAAATAGAAACCAAGAGCTGATGCGGCGTGTTATTTAAATGTAAATATATTGTTTTGTTACACATGTTGGTACTGGGAATGATGTGCTTCGTAACATGATATTGTAGAATATATATTCAATTTAAGAACCTCACTTTACTTAGATAGCGTAGCTACACTTAGTATAAAGACATCCTGTCTTTATATATTGAAATAAAGTAAGGTTTTTGGGAGTGTTTTTTAAAATGTTACGACCGTCGTCGAAAACATACGAATGAGACAACTATTAATAAGATAATATTACCAAACATTAAACAACTCCTACATATGTGAAACTAGAAGTTTATCGTAAACTAAATATTTATTTACAAAACAGTTGAATTATTTTTTATCAAATAAAAACTTTTTAGTGTAATGGTTTGTACTTGATTTATATTACAATAACATAATCCAAACTGCTCATTTCTTTTTACAAAATGTTGCGTTTTGCGATACAAGGCCGTTGATTTTTGAGGAGTTCACCTGATACTAGATCATCAGTTTCATTACATGATTTGACGAAGGCGAAGAATCAAATATCGAACACGGTATATGCACGAATTACAACAAAATATACCCAAATTACTATAGGCGTGCCTTTAATATTTGAAGAATTCCCTCGATTTCTCCAAGATCTCATCATCAGATCCAAACTTTGATGACAATGGGACCAATATTGCAGCATACCTTTCAAACACAAAAATATTTTTTCAAACCGGTCCAGTCGCCTGTGAGTAATCAGATAATAAACATTAAAAAAAATACAGTCAAATTGAGAACCTCTTGTTTTTTGAAGTCGGTTGATAAAGCTAAGAAAGTTCTTGATTAAATCACTTTTACTTAATATAAAAAACCGGGCAAGTGCATGTGGGGCTATGCACAAAACGGGGTTCCATAGCTTCCCAGCACAATAATGAGGTATAAGAAGTGAGTTTTTTGTTGTGTTTATAAATAAGATAGTTAGTAGTTAGGGGAGTAGATAGATAGTTTTCCTTGTAATTTCATTGAATATACCTTGATTTTTTTCACATTTCCAAAACAACCATTTAGCTGGCACACACTCCTGACTCTAACAAAAAAACAATTTATTTATTTGTTAATTTAAGGATCCGTTTGTGGCCACAAACGGATCCTTAAATTAACAAATGATTTTAACAACCCCTAAATATTTTTAAAATACTGATCCAACGACATCCCTCATAATTGGGTAGTTGAGAGAAAAATCACACCCTAATTTTACGGGGATGAACCCGAATGTTTTTTTTTTTCAAGATTTTATTCTACCACTTTGTAGGCGTAGCTAATATGTAAATCGGTGCAAAATTACAGCTTTCAAGTACTAAGACAGACAGACAGACAAACAGTCGGACGGACAGAACGTAACTATAAGGATTCCGTTTTGCCATTTTGACTGCGGAACTCTAAAAATACGTCCAAATCGTTATATGTCACGATGCCGCAGGATACGTATAAGATTCATAGGTATTCACATTTTACTTACAACTTTTGCGTCGAAAGACACCCTTTATATATTTATATACCCGTCGATTCATCCATGTAAAATTTAACATCTGAGGGTCTAGTACTCCAGACTAGTGTATAAATTAGTATAAATTTTACAGTTATAAAGTACTTCTTGTATGTCTGTCTAAAACTCTTTTTCTTTATCGCTATATATGTATATATCGTAATTTAATCCTCGAAACAAAATAACTTCTAGTATCACATCATTCAGCATGTCACAATTTGATTGAGCGGTTTGGACTGACCGGAAAACTTTGTTGTTCGTCCTCAATCCTCTCTATAACTTGTAGTGTCCAACTACCCACACACCCAGGAATTCGCACATAGTTGCGTCTCAAGATCTCCGGCTACCCTCGGGACCGATTTCCCTAATGTTGTTCCAGAAACTTCCATAACATTTGAATATCTCATCATATTTAGATTTTTTATTTCGTCGATTTCCTATCGACATGATGTTAAGGTGGGTTCCAACTTTAGCATTAAGGATTTAAAAAGAATCAAAATAGTAACATTTAATCTTAAATTGACCAAAATGCTTAAGTGCAATACCTACATTTTCTGCCAAGATCTAAAATCATTTTTTTTTTACTTTTTTTTTAAAGATAACAACAATGTGGTATTGAGTCCCACATTACTAGCAATCTTGTTAACCCCTCCAGCTATGCTTAGAGGCATGTGTTAGGAGTGGGTTCACGTTGCGGTGAGGACTCGGCGCAGCACACCCTCCAGCATTGTCCAGCTTGGAAGGGGCAACGTCGAGTTCTCACCGCAGTGGTCGGAAGTGACCTCTCGCTGCCGGCTGTTGTTCTGTCTATGGTCCAGAGCGAGGGGTCGTGGAATGCGGTCGCATCCTTCTGTGAGGACATCATCTCGCAGAAGGAGGCGGCGGAGCGCGTCAGGGAAGAGAGCTCCCTGGCGGATCCACTTCGTCGCCGGCGAACCGGGCGGCGTCGGCGCGCACATCTGCGCCTAATGTCGCCTTAGGTGGGGCTGCGGGCGGGCGTACGGGGTAATATGCCCCGCCCGCGGCCTTCCGTGGAGGCGCGTAAATCTTTTCATGTATAATTCTTTTGTACGTGTGTATGTTACCTACTGAACTCCTGCTAAACGGCTGGACCGATTTTGACGATTTTTTTTGTTTGTGTTCCAGTGGATTCGAGAATGGTTTACATTCACAATTGAAACCGATTCACAAAAGAAAAAACAGGCGGTACGAAATTCGCCGGGATAGCTAGTATATCTATAGTTTTTTTATTAAGACGACTCCCGCTCTGTGTCGCTGGGGACTTTACAAACATACAAGTCACAGACACAAAGTACACCCAGACTCGGAACATTAATTTGTGGACCAGACTAAGTGGTGCCCCGTGTGGAAATCACACCCACGACCTCTTGCGTAGCAGTCAGACTTACTCCCACCACGCCACAAAGGCTATCAATTTCAGATTACTAATATACCGTTCATTATAATATAATAGCCATACAACTAATATCCATACTTACCTATCTATTCACAAGAAAATCAATGTTAGCACTATAAAATAGTTATTACCTATCCCTATACGTTTATTACTTTTTTCATATAGAACTAGCAATAGTTATTTAATGAGTAATAATATTTTTATAGAGCTTCATTAAACATCGGTCCAGTCAGATAGAACCTTTACTACACGCGACTTGATATTGATACATATTTTTACATTATTATTCAGGAAAGATCATCTTAGATCTAACTAAAGTGATTTAGCAATATATGTTGGTAAACTTTCGCGATTTGTACACATTATAGAATTTTATAAGCTACGGGTCTTAATCGCGTAAATACAGCACGGGTCTATCCATGACCACGGCCGTTGCAATACGGTCGAAACGTCGGGCAATAAAACTAAGGTAAAATATTAAATTCTTTAAAGTGATTTAGGTTTCATATTCAATCAAGTATCATAGACAATATTATTTGTGGCGATGTTCAATTCCTCGTTAAGCATTCACAATCGTTGTTATTCATTCACACACCACTTATTATTTCTTCAAAAATATATTATTAAAGATTAATACTTTGATAAAACTTGAAGGTGCTAAGGGCGGAAATGCTGAAGTCCAAGATTTATCAAAAAAAAAAAATGTTGGGTCTTGTAGAAACTTTAAAATTTAAATATTTTCTTTCTTTTAAACTTTATTAAAAATAAAAGTTGTTTTTGCGTAATTAATAAAATCAGTGATATTTATAGTTTTTTTCCGCGGCTTCGCTACATCGTATTTTTCACCAAAGAGACTTACCAACACTTCAAACTTTAAAGACAACACCTAACCATCGTCTTCGTAATCTCCCAAAAAAACTGTTTAGGCGCCCAAAAATTCTAAACACATTCGTAATTAACAATTGAATGCCATTGTTGGATTAAGGACTGATTCGTACTTGGCAGTGAATTTGTGACTAGATTACGGTTATTTTACTTGAATCTAGACGGATACGGATCAAAATATTTCGATTACTCTTTGTTCACAGAGTTCAGTTTTAGTTAGGTATAGGTATATTTTCGTGCAAGGTTTAGTTTAGTCCTCCCAAATAAAAATGCAAATTACAACCAACAACCACAAGTACAGTCGCGAAATGCGAAAAATGTTCGTCAGTTTTTAAATACACTCAATTAACGCTTTGCAAGCACATATTACCTTTTCAAACTATGTATCACACTAGATAGTTGTATACACGTATGCTGTAAATTGTGCTTAACTAATTGACAATAGAGTTTAAATTTATTTAGAACAATATTCCTTGACTATGATTAGTTGAAATAAAACCTCTCGGATTAATTAAATATAAGAATAGATGGAACGTATACATCTGAATCATTGTCCCTTATCACTCTCTGCCACTGATTGCAATACGTGAAAAAAATGTGTTAAAATAAGACAGATATAGGTAGCACTGTTGGTTCCGTCAAAATATCTTTCTTGCCACACGTGTTTTCTTTGGTTCATCATGTTCTCTTTACGCGAATCGAAAAATAGTCGTATAATGTTATTAATTCTCATTCTGGGTATGACATTTTAAAATAGCCGTGTTATCATTCTTGTCTATCAAGAAATGTCAATTATTTTTCTCAGTTATACCATGGTTATACCTTGAAATAAAAACTTTTGTACAAGTGGTTTATGTCTACTTTCTTAACGAAAAAGTGTTTTATTTCAAGGGTTGATCTACTTAGTTTTTTATCTGAGTAAGACCTTATAATTATTTTGAAAACATTGACATGTTGGCGTCAGTTCCTTGAATCGGTTCAAGCAAAATTGGACTTTAAGATGACGAAACTTTACTTTACTTTCTGCGACTGTACAATACAGTCGTTGGATATGTTTCAAGTTCTGACTGATTTCAAACCGTTGTACGATGTAATCGTAGCACGAAATTCGTACTCAGGCATTTACTGCACTTGGGGATAATTTGTACTCTAGCTTGACAATATAGTTAATTGAGACACCGAATCCCACTTGCAATTTTCTTTCCTTATTTCTGATTGTTAGGCCCTTAAAGCTGCTGTATAACTTTACTCAATTCCGCTAAAAGGACGCTAATGTTTTCGCTAAACTTTTCAAATAGTTTAGTAACAATTCATATTTTTAAGGGACGTATTAATAAAAAACATAGGCACTTTCAGAACAAATGCGCGTCTCCAACTTAAGTATTTAGTGCGTATGTAGTTCATTGGCGTCAGTTTTTAAGGTCCGCCTTGTTACTTTTTTTGTTATTTTCTTTTTTTTACGTAAGACTACTAGACTACAGAGTATTAGAAAACTTAAAAAAAAGAATAAACGAAATGCGTAAAGTCGTTTTCAGTTATTTTGAGACCAAGGAAAATAGGGATTCATTTTTAAAAATATAGTTTTTTGTTGTACCTCATAAAGTGTCAACGCAACTATTAGAAACAAAGGATTTGCCACAAATAGTCAGGTTTTTACGAACGGTATCCATAATCTAATTCGGTTCTATTGTGATGAATATAATTGGTTTCCACTACAATGGTCACTGTGTAATTGGTTGCTAACAAAGCTTTTCTAACATCAATCAGACGTCTGTTGTGAATGTGCTTCTAGCTATTATGTATATCTTATATAACAACTTTATTTAGTTACAATTTAACAAAGTATTAATAACAGAGAAAAATAACAAAGTATTAACGGTGCAACAATTTAAAGGGCATAATTTAATATAATATTACTAAATGGTAAATTAAAAAAAAATGAGGAAACCGATGCGACTTAAAAATGTCTTTAAAAGAACTGTCGAATGATGTGCCACACGTTGATGTTGGCTGAAAAAAAAATCAGATTCTGTTACATGTATAAAATTAAAAAATATATATTTTTAATATTGACTGGACTTTGGACTGCCTCTGTGGCGCGGTGGGAGTGTATCCGACTGCTACGCAAGAGGTCGTGGGTTCGATCCCCACCCAGGATAAAACTTTGTGTGATGAGCACGATGGTTTATTCTGTGTCTGGGTGTTATTTATCTATAATATGTATGTATTTAAAAATATATAAGTATGTTTATCAGTTATCTGGTTTCCATAGTACAAGCTCTGCTTAGTTTGGGATCAGTTAGCGTTGTGTGAGTTGTCCCAAGATATTATTATTATTATTATTATTATATTTAGCTATCAAACTAGGTACCGGCTACTACAAGACACCTTTTCACTAAATTTCATCAATATTTTTGAGTAGTAGTGGTATTCATTGAGTAAAATGACTGGGACATACGGACGGACAGACATATAGACAGACACACTGACCTTTATAATGTCAGTCGGCACCGATTCGCAAATGTTATCGCAAGCACTCCGCAACAAATAAAAGCAATTTTTGACTGTTTGTTTCAAATTGAGTTCTATTTGTTATAATTTTCGTCTGCAGCGGCAAATCATATCTTTAACAAACAGTGTAACTAAACTTAAACGAGCCTCGCTTGCCTATATTCTACCGAAAATAAAATTACTTCATCCGATTGCAGGCAAAAAAAATTTACAAGCAGTCAAGCAGTCAAGAGCGAGAAACATTACGTGAAACGTTTAAAGCATACTCGAGTTGAGCACCCGAGCACCCTCAAGACGATTCCAACGAGAGGGTGGATTAATAAAAGTCCAATTGACCTCTTTTGTTATTTTTATTACTGTCACAGCCCACGGTAATGCGACCGTTATTTTCAAACGAAAGATCAACTGCCAATAAAGTGAAAGTACTTATTTTTATTTCTTTTTATTTTCCAAGAAGTTTTTTATTGTTGAGAAAGGTTTAGAGGGTATATGTACCTAATGAGCATTATTAGGATCGACACACAAAACCGTATTGCTTCTTCTGAGACTGGTAATGCTGATTTTGGTGCAAAACTTTCATTTATGTAAGTTTCACGATTTGATAATTAATTTAGTGGTTATATTTGCTCTTGAAGGCTAGGGCCTGAGCTCAATAATGCAACCAAACAAATCGTAAGATTAGCGAGGTGTATACGCATCGCCACTAAATTGTCTGATTCATACACCTAATTATCTATTATCTAGTTCATAATGTCACATGCCTCTGTACCTTGAAGTACTGTCCTAATCTCTTTGCAGTCGTGTTGGATTTTAGTCTTAAGGGACCATGAGACTGAAGGAATAAATAGTGTACATATCTAAGCACACACGTGAGTGTTATGCCGGCGCTATAATATGTACCTACATTGAAGTTCAATCTCCGTTGATTGGCAGCCAGAGCTAGTTAGTTACTGTGTAAAACGAGTATTATTTATGTAAAAATGCACTACCTACCTCCTTTCAAGCTTTTCTGTAGTTCTTTAGTAAGAATGAAATGTTAGCTTTCTTACAATTTCCAGAACATTAAACAGACTAACTTCATTAAGATGTCACGACTTGTTTTCCTTAGTACTGTCACATTTGAATACAGACACTTAAGTAGTAACGTATCGTCTACAGAGTCTCTGAAGGTTATGTAAATAATGTTGAGAGCTTTATATCATTGGATGTACTACTTACTAGAGTGCCTACCAACTCAGCAGATACCTTAGCAAACTCGCAACCTCCGACTTCGTTCACGCGATATAAATAAAATAAAGTTTTTTGGGGTGTGTTTTCATTGCAAAGAATACTATTTAGAAAACAAACGTAAAGTTTATATTAGATACTGTCTAGAGATTTCCTGGTTTTGAATTTTACTAAAACTTTTTAAAATTAAACATAATCAACCGTTCTCGAAATTTATCAATTCTAAGTTATTTTTTTGTATTTGGTCTGCAATCTGAATACAATTCCAACAAGGATATATAAAACATGTCTTAATTTAATATAATTAATTGTACTCTATCATATGCAAACACATGCAGAAACATGTATATTTTGTGAACAATGTGTACTTATGTCAATCACTATTTTTTATTGCTTAAGAGGGACATTTTGATACATTTTTAACTTATTTTTAACGGAGAAGGAATGAATTTAACGATATAATCACACATTTTTGACCACATCACTAAGTAAACATAAAAAAGTTGTCATAATGTTGTCGTGAAATGCTGAGTACCTATTCAATGATCTAGATCTTGTAACTGTTCAATATCATGAAATACGACCGATTTTAATGCTATACATTTCATGATATATTTTTTAAGATCTGACCACGACATATATCTACATTCGTAATTCCGAATAAAGTAACGATACCTATTTTTTTATTACGGTAAATGCCATTTCACGATACGATTAAATTCATCCATTGGAAAATTTAAGGATAAGCATTTTGTGACTTCACCAGTTTTAAAACACCAACTAAGCAACAAAATAATGTATTAATGCTTTTTGTTGAATAAGCGTTAAAGTAAAAGGGAGATTATAAAAAATGGCGAGTTGATTTATAGTTTCAAAATGGATTTCCAGATAATGTATGATGGCTGCCGGGATTTCCGAGCTTGTTATTGAGATATACAATTTTATTCATTAGGTTGGATATAAATGGTTTATTTATTGATAGGTGCGTCGTGATTACTCGTGATACCATTTATTTTTTGTAAACTAGCGCGTATGTAGACTAGATTATTCTTTTAAACTTACGCGTTGCATTATAAATATAATTTGATACGGGAATAAACGCATTTAACCTAGGTAAAGTTTTTACCTTATGCTTGACGTTTCAACAGTCAGCTTGTGACCACGGTCGGTGTAACCCGGTCGAAACGTCAAGCATAAGGTAAATACTTTACCTAGGTTAAACGCGTTTATTCCCGTGTCAAATTGTAGATATTTATAGGTCATTCTTTTTGACCCACATTACAAAAAGATCTACTTTCCTTCGAGATTCCGATGTTGATTTCATGAGAGGATCGAATTCGTAACACCGCGGTTCACCGTCTTTTTGCATTGGTATACAGTGGTTGTATTTCTTTGTAACCTACGCGATACCATTATTTAGTTAACAAGTAAAAAATATTAAAAAACACAATACCCGACTGCTTAGGTCACACCCAAAATTGTGACAAATCAAACAACACTTCAAATACCAAGTGAAGTCCTTCAAACCATTTGGACTTTAGAGCGTACCAAAGAAAGGGACTTAAGTACATACATGCCTTTATACAGAAATATTTCTTTCCCTCTGACGAAGTTGGGTATAAAAGTTTAACATTATATCAAGTATTCATACCGCATTTGACATGAACATTTATGGTAAACTATTTTGGGCATCCCTCCAACAAAAACCTGGAGAGTTAAAACGTAAGACGTTTATAATTTACACACCAACCGCAATACACAAAATCTAGTAAACCAACTTAATTAGCTTCAATATTTTGACAGCCTATTTCCAGCAAGTTTAATATGAAAATTTCGACTATATATTAAGAGGCTACGGTTCTAACAATTTATATGGAGAGCAATCCGTCTTCTTCCCGGGGCTGGGATAACTCGAGACTTAATTAATTTGCTAAAATGTTCACGACGACGTAAGGGCCTTAGCGTAGTAAGTCTTAAGGAAATCACAGCATAAAATACATAGCTACAGAACCGGCTCACATCTCAATAAAAAAACCATGCACACACCGACACGTACATAATGTACGGCGTACAACGTGCGCTGTCTCGGTTGACGATTCGTACGACTTCGACTGAGATTTGTGTACGTGCTGTCTATGCGTGTGTGAGCCTGTTTTCTCTCGTTACGGCGTGCTTGGCTATCGGTACCTATATAATTTGAGATCACAGTTTGCTACTTTACCGTCAAGATTGCGTAGGTGGGCCGTTTGTTTGCTGCTTAGAGGGATATAGAGAAGCTTCAGGGGTTGAAAATAGTTGGATCTCGGTGTTAAGGTAACTCATTTACATAAATATAGCCTCTTCCTCTCCCTTCTCGTGAGTTCTTAAATACACGTCTTAGATAAAATACATTTGGTAACGATTGACGTTTTAATTAGAAAATCAATATGGAGTGTTTTGATGATGGTGGTATTGTGTATGACTGCTGCGTAAGAGGTTGTGGGTTCTGTGTATGATCCACAAATTGTATTTTCGAGTTTGGAAGTATTTTGTGTCCGTAATTTGTATATTTAGGAAGTCCCCCGCGATATAGGCCTTGTACCATCATGCGAGAATTATTTTTTCAAAACAGAAAAGAAAGAAAATACATATTTTTGTACATCACGACAAATCATTGAAAATTTTTTCCAACAAACAATTTTCTATTTGCGAAAATGGGTAAAAAATAAATTTACAATGTAAACTATGTGCCTCCATAATCTAACTGCAGGCATACATTTCTTTTTCTTCTTATAATAATAATAATAATAATAATAACCATTTATTTCAGGCTACTAAGGCCCATATCATACAAATACATAGGTACATAAAAAACTTAATAAACTAATACATAATTTAAACTACAATTACACAAATACGTAACATAATAACAATAAACTAGTTAGTTAGTTAGTTAGTTAGTTTTACCTGGGCGAACAAGAAAACCGCACTTAGCCTCCCAATTGGGCCATTGTGCGTGTTCTACTTATCTTTCTGTCACTCCAGCCAACCGATGCACTCCCAAAACGCCAGCAGCTTGCCCAAATTGCTGCAGGCTTCCTGAAGGGATGTTGGTGATGCTAGGAGTCGTGCCCGTTGTTCTGTTACACTGCCACACTCCGTGAGCACGTGTATTGGTGTTTCTTCTGCCTTCATACATCCTCTACAGAGGGGACTGTCCGTCACCCCTATCCTGAAAAGATGCTTGTTTAGGGGACAGTGGCCTGTGATAATGCCTATGGTTTTTCGCAACTTGTCCCTGGTCAGCCTGATGAGATTGCGAGTGAGTCTTTTGGACATCATTGGAATCGCCTCCTTCGTGTGTCTGCAGTCATCGGTGTTGTTCCATTCTGCTTGGTGGGTAGTCTCAGTTTTTTCTTGCAGCCATGATTTTATTTGAGAAGTGGGCAGGGGCAGTAGTGGTTCTGGTCCGTATGTGATTAAATTAGATCCCTGCCTTGCCAGTTCATCTGCTGCGTCGTTGCCTATTGAGTTGCTGTGCCCTTTGATCCATTGCAGGGTCACTGTGTTGGGTCCAGTGATCTCCTGAAGGGCCATGTGACAGTCCATGACAAGGGCTGAATTGATTGTTCGGTTTTGTAGTGCTAGGAGTACAGAGGCACTATCCGAGACAATTTTTATGTTGAGACCCTTGATGTCTCTTGCCGCAACCGCTTGGGCCGCTCTGGTGATTCCAATACATTCGGCCTGGAATATTGTGTTCCTTTTGTCTAAAGATGTTGACAATCTTATGTTGAGGTCGTCCGAGAACACACCGGCTCCGGTTCCCTTAACGGTTTTGGACCCGTCTGTGTATATTCTTACCGTGTTTGTGCCTGAGCTGTCTTTCGCTTCTGGCATCAGTTGGATTCTGTATCCTCGGTTAAAAATATATTGTTGTGGTATTTTATCCACTGGGGCATCAAGAAGAGGTTTCTCTTTAGTGATGCCCGATAAAATTTTCATGTGTGTTGGTCTGTTGTCTTTTTTCCATAGTTTGTTTGACCTAAGTCTGAGGGCCGCTGCCATTGCCTCTTCCTGAATGACCAGGTGTAGTGGTTTCAAGTTTAAGAGGCATTCTAGTGCTGCTGATGGGGTGGTCCTCATACATCCGGTTGCCGCAATGCTGGCCAGGCGCTGTAGGCTCTGGAGTTTGTTTCTCGTGGTGATCAGTTGTGTTCTGGGCCACCACACTACTGAACCGTATGTTATTGTTGGTCTGATAACTGCGCCATATAACCATAGTGTAATCCGGGGATTGAGGCCCCATTTTTTACCAATCAATCTTTTACACTGCCAGAAGGTTATGCAGGCCTTTTTCAGTTTTGTTTCTAAGTGACTCGCCCAATTGAGCTTGTTGTCTAGGATGACACCCAAGTATTTAACTTGTGTAGCTAGGGTAAGTTCGCTTTTGAAGAATTTAGGTAATTGTAGCTCCGGTAATTTCCTTTTGTTTGTGAAGAGGACCAGTTCCGTCTTCTTTGGGTTTACTGAGAGCTCGTGTTCAGCGCACCATTCTTCTACTAGTTCAAGGGCGGAACGAAGTACCTTGCAAAGTACATTTTCTGCAGTCCCATTTATTAATATGGCTAGGTCGTCTGCATAGCCAATGGTTGTGTAGCCTCTTGCGTTCAGTCTTCTTATCAGACTGTCCACGACTATGTTCCATAGTAACGGTGACAGGACTCCTCCTTGTGGGCACCCCTTTGTTACCTTGGCTCTTATGGTGGAATTCACCGTTACCTGAACTGCCCTATTGCTTATCAGTTCTGTGATCCAGTTTCTTATGACTGGTTCCACATTAAATTTCTGTAGGGCGTGATTTATGCTCTTGTGCATGGTTTTATCAAAAGCTCCTTCAATGTCAATGAAGGCGGCTAGTGTTGATGCCTTGTTTGTGATAGCTGTTTCTATCTTGTGAACTACTAGGTGCAGTGCCGACTCCGTGGATCTGCCTTTTCTGTAGGCATGTTGTTGGGGGTGGAGTGGTCTTTCGATCAGCGCTCCATCCCTTATATGTCTGTCCACTAGTCTCTCGAGTGTTTTTAACAGGAAGGAGGTTAGGCTTATGGGTCTGAAGGATTTCGCTTCAGTGTAGTCGTCTTTGCCTGGTTTTGGCAGAAAGACTACTTTTGCTTCCCTCCACTGTTTTGGTATGTATTTGTATGCGATACATGCTTTGTATATTGGTGACAGAATTTTTGTCACCTTGCTGATTTGCCATTGCAGCAGTGCCGGGAATATGCCATCTGGTCCCGGTGATTTGTATGGTTCAAAGCTGCTTATGGCCCATTCGATTTTCACCGTTGTTACTACTCTATCAGCATCTTCCCATTCTAAGGAGCTTGGTTGGGTGTGGGGTTTATATGGCCATCTTTGTTCTTCATCTAGTATGCATCCGGGGAAGTGCGTTTTGAGTAGCATTACACTGGTTTCCTCATCGGACTTGGTGTATGTTCCATCATCTTTCTTAAGGCAGCCCAGAAGTTCTGGACAGCTTTTTGATAGTATCTTTTTGGCCCTGACGGCCTGGTTAGTTGTGTTGATGCTACTGCAAAAGTTTCTCCAGGATTCGGTTCTACGATATCTGGTTCGTTTTTTGTAGTGCAGTTGTGCCTGTTTGTAATTATCCCAGTCTGTTGTCCTTCTGGTGTTCTTCGCTCTATTGAACAGTGTCCTGAGTTTGTGACGTAGACGTTCGAGCTCCGATCCCCACCACGAGCTTTTCTTCGTGTCTTGTGTCACTATAGGGCATGCTTTTTCGTAGCTTTCCACTAGTGACCTTGTTAGAGATTGGGTGCTTATTTCAATATTTTCGGTGTTAAGTGTTGCGTCTACTGTTTGTGATTCGTTCAACGCTATGTTAGTGAGGTTGATATATCTTGTCACATTTGTTTTGCGGGGATTGCGGAATGGGACAGGATTTGGCAGTTTTAGATTAAGTTGAAAACATATTCGACAGTGGTCCGCCAGCGATGGTTCATTAGATACGTGCCATCCTTCTATGAGGTCCACGGCCGAACATGTCGCCAAAGTGATATCTATTATTGTTTGGTACCTCGAGCTTACAAAGGTGGGTTTCGTTCCTTTGTTTATGATGCTAAGGTTGGTTTTGAAGAGGAATTCAATTAGTGACTCACCTCTTTTGTTTGTATCCTTACTTCTCCACAGATGATGGTGTGCATTGCAGTCTGCGGAGATGATCAGGTTCCAGTTGTTAGCCTCGCAGTGCTGTACCAGGTCGACTAGTTCCTTTGAGGGAATTTCGCCGTCGCTGGGCATGTAAGCTGATGCGAGTACTAATGTTGATTGTTCTTCTGTGAGTATTTTTACCGTAGTAAGGTCTCTAGAACAGAATTGGTTAAGCATGGTTGTTGTTATGGTTTTAGGCATGTAAATACAGGTTCTAGGTCTTTCCACAGTTGCGTCTAGAAATAGCTTACCGCCAATGTTGTTGAGACCGCAGACTTTATTGTTCCTGATCCAGGGCTCCTGGATCAGGGCGACGGTCTTGTGGTTTACCTCCAGCACTCTGCGTAGTGTGGCCGCCGCGATCTGCTTGTGCTGGAGGTTTGTTTGGATTACTGCTATTAAGTTAGGGGGAGCGCAGGACGTCATCTTCGTCACTGGTCCCTTCCTTACCTAGTTTTAGGGGAATTGCTACCTTCTCTGCTGGTCCTTTAGAGGGGGCCGAGAGGGTGGGCACAGGAGCTGATGGCTCAACTGTTTTCCCCGTTGTTAGCGCTGATGTTGTGTCCTCGGCCGCCGGCTTCGATTCATCAGTGAAGAAGCGGATGTAGCCACATCCAGAGAGATGGGCCACTCGGCGGTCTCGTTTCAGGATGTCTTGCTTCTGGTCTTCCGGGATGCCCAGGATCATGTGCACGACCTTTGTCCGTGACATAGGTGCCTCCTTTTGGTCATCCACTGTCATGTCATAGCACGACCAGGTGTTGACTTTATACCACGGGTTTTGCCTGCTGATGAAGTTCTGCATCCTTATTGACTCCGTGATATGGCTGTATAGAAGAAGTCCTGCTCTCAGCTTCTTCTTGATGTCTGACTGCTGGATGATGGTCAGGGTCGTGTTGGGGATGGGCGATGGCATCGAGCCCACGTTTTCCTTCAGCCAGTCGAGCGCGTTGTTGTCCTCGCACCACAACGCTAGAACTCCCTCCAAGAGGACGGGGCGGCCGCGGAAGGCCGGAGGAGTGTTGCTGGCTGGTGTTTCGACTGCCTCAGAGACTTTGTCGTCAATGGCTTCCGTTAGCGATATCGCTTGTTCGGATGTTAAGTCTTGTGACGGACTTGTTGTTATCGCCACTCGTAGGTGTTGTTGTGTGGCGTCGGCGTAGCTGGCAGTCCGGTGTTGCCTCCCATCGGTCCTCGGGCGCTTCGGCTCTCCCCTCGGTGACTGGGTCTCGTCCATGCGTTGCCGCTTGGACGTTACCCGCACAGTGGGCGGTCCACTATCACCGGGCCGCTCTGTAGTTGGAGCGGTGTGGCCGCTTGCGTTCCGTCGACCGTGGTAGTGTTTCGGTCTGCTCGGCCGTCTCCGCCGGTGTGTGTGTGTCGTGTCTAGTGGAGGTCGTGGATGATGGTGTTTCGTCTCCTCCCTTTGCGCCGTTGCCGGTGCAGCAGGGGTGGACGTGACAGGGTCGCGCTGCGAACTGGTCGCGGCGGTCCCCTTTGTCATCTCACGGTTTGTTTTGATCGGTGAAGGCTCGAGTGGCGTTGCCGCTGCTCCAGAAACCTTCACCGCTGCTTTTGAGGATGTGGGTTTGGGTGTGGTGTGTGAGGTGGTGTGGTTGCGATGCGCATGTCTGTAAGGCGCTTCGGCACCTCTCTCCCATCTACCTTTATGATTGCGCTGCCCTGTAGTTGGTTGTTTTTTGCAGGGGCGCTTGTGTGTCGCCACTTGCCATGTCATGTTCGTGGTTGACGGCGTGGCTGTGTTGCCAGTATATTTTATGGCCTCGGCTAGGCCAGAGAGATCCAGGGATGAGCCTGGCTTAGGGCACAACTTGCCCCCCCCAGAATACGAGGGGCAGACCGAGGTCGAGGGGACTTCGGTGAGGGATTCTCCACTGCTTGGAGCAGTGGTACCCTCCTGGGGTAGTTTCATATTGGGTTGTGCTTCCATGTTTGTGTATTAGAATTTTGAAGGGCGGTCCAAAAAGTAGTGACAGTCTGAATTTGAAAGTGCGCACACTGTTTGCCCGTTGTCAGTGTGGTAGGATGCGGTGGTCAGTTTGGTTTGGTGTAAGAGTGTGTGTGGTGGGTGAGTGTGTGTTGTGCGTGAGGTGTTATATGGTGTGTATATATATATTGATATGTGTGTGCCTGTGGTGTGTTTGTATAGTGTTATTGAATTAATTAAATAAATATTGATAGCGTAATCTATTACATAAGTACTTGTTATTATACACTGCATACCATTGTACGTAGATAAATAAAGTGGAGGGGGGATTTGGCCGGAGGTTTCTGTTTCTGCCGATTTCTTAGGGAAATAGGCCAATAACGGGCGGCAACCTCTGGAAGGATAGTCCACCGGCCTTGCCTAGGGGATCTTTGCAACCTGCGCTACTCCCTAGGCCATTCGCCAACCCCAGCATCGGACAGATGCGGGGGATGGGGCATCGCCATGAGACCCTCAGCTGGTGACATGACCATGCCCCGCCCAATAACAATAAACTAATACATAATTAAAATTATACACGACAGTGGAATTGAGACAGCGGCGTCGTGTTTCGCTGCGTGGTGTCACGTAACCTTCCACGAAAACGTCGGTACGCGACACCCTTCGGCCAGAAGTCCTCCTTCATAAAGATGGACAGATGTTCACTGGGAACTCGCACCATGAATGATTTGAAGTTGACGTCATGGCGCGACTCCAACTTCTCAACCCTCAAGGTCCACTTCGTCTTGATCCGGAGGTATTCCGCAAGTTCCTCTGCCTTCGTGGTGTGATGCAGACGAGACACATATAACTGCGTCGTTGCTATTGCCGGACGCAGCAGCATTTTTGGTCCCGTCACGCCGGTACCACATTGGTTTCGTCTGGAGGGCCTCTTCTGCTTCCTTTCAACCTTTATAAAGCCCTCTACATCCATTTGCCCTTTGGCAGGGGCTGTGGGTACGCTCTCGCTGGTCTTCGTCTTTATCCCCCGTTTCTGTTGTACAACGGGGCGACTGACCTTGGCAGCGCTGCAGGTAGCAACCGCAGGCACGGGCGCAGGCTTGCGGGGCGTGCGGGCGGAGTCACTATGCGCACTTGCAGCGCATTCCGCTCGGTCAGCATTCGACGCCGGCGGCGATGTCGTCACAGCTGACGCGTAACTTAAATCTAGGCATGCACCGCGGCGCGTGTTTACATGCGACGGTGACCCAGATCCCGTAATAACGTGGCGCAACTCGATGACTTGTTGGCGCAGATCTTCTACGTTGGCTTCGGAAGCATCATACTTCCGCTGCACATCCGCGAGGCTCGCCTTCAGAAAGACTATGTCTTTCAGCAGGCTGGTGACGTCGACGTGATCGAAGGTGACGGGAGGGAGCTTGTTCAGGTCCTTCGCCACAAACGTAGGCACGTCGTCAGGATCGGTCTCCTTCAGCAGCGTGATGACTTCCGCTAAACTTTTCTTAGTCCATCGCGACGATGAGACACCATCTGGGCGGTCTTATTCAGAACGCCGTACAGTAGCCGCTTGGCTGCAGCTATGTCGTCCTCACTGAAGTTCGTGACGCAGATCTGGACAGCGGACACCTCGTCCATCACGTCCAGTTTCTGCTGCAGAAACGCCAGCAGCTCGTTCACCACGAGCTCGTTGCTCATGGTTGCAAACTAGCGACGGCTCGCGTCGCACACTGCGTGTAATGGTTAGTCACACATAAAGGCACGTCCGCATTTGAACGCGGCTGACTGTAGACTGATGAACTTATAAAAGGTATTTATTTAATCTTACGTATGAATTAAAATTGTACTGTGATAATTACTTTTTCAACTAGAACAAAGATCTAAAGTAGAAAGAACTGACAAGTAAGTATTTATTTGAACCCTGTTATCCAACTATGTTAATATAACAGCATTTCAAGTTAACTTTTCAATACAAAAATCCGCATCAAATAATTCCACTCACATTCTCATTTGCAA
The DNA here is from genome assembly GCA_945859575.2 of Herminia tarsipennalis. NCBI lineage: Eukaryota > Metazoa > Arthropoda > Insecta > Lepidoptera > Erebidae > Herminia > Herminia tarsipennalis. The sequence continues at coordinate 20,084,958 of OX243840.2, forward strand.
GGTACGATGATATAAGATCTCCCCAAAGGGAGCTTACAGCTATAGTACAACTAGTTTCGTAAAATACATTATTAAATGCCAATAACAATAACTACATTAGATATATTATATCAATTCTTGATCGGGTGAATAATTAAAGGTAAAAACATTTTGTATGGAGCTGTTCACACTTACGACGACATGATTTTTGTAGTCTTTTCATACAAAATGTTCTGCCTAGTGAGTACCCGATTCTTATTCGAGTCCTCTGTCAAGTGGAAACGGGCTCGAATTGCACCGATCGTGGGTACGGGTCGACTGATGGTACGTTACCGATGTCTCCGTGAGGAGTGGAGTTTTTCAACTACCCTCGCCTGATATTGATAGTTTTATAAACTAATATCTCGCGGTACGATGACATTCAGATCTTTGCCAAACAAGAATTTGGGTGGCAGTGGCACTGATACTGTTATGTGTGACGTGTGACGCTTAACACCAGGCGCACGACCTTCTCGTCTCCTCAATTTGTGTAATAACATTTTTGAATATTTTGGAATGGTTAGGGATTATTTTTTTCAGTTTAAAAGTACTATCATCTATGTGGTTAAATATAATAATATCTTTTGCGCGATCGTACACAGACATGACAATTTAAAAATTTGACAATGACAACGACATGACACTTAAAAAGTTTATCTCTCAGAAAACAAAAATATACTGATGAGTATATATTTTTTCTCTGTGTTATTTGTCTGTTATTTGTGATTTATTACTTCAAACTATTTTATTATTATATCAGTAAGATCGAAAAATATTATTCAATTATTGAAAAAAAAAAAACAAAATAAAAAAGGGAAAAAAATAATCGTTACTCGGACTCGAACTGGGCTCTTCTGGTTTCTTGACCGCCCGATTCCCCATCTGAGCTATAATAACATTGTAGATGTATTCTAATGATATTGTAGCAGTTTTTCATTGCTCTCCCTCCGTCTTACGAATTTTCGATCAGGGTCACGTGATCTACGAACGCGTCGCTAAAGAAGTTTTCACTTCAAGAATTCGATCTGAATAATTGCACCAGCAGAAAAGCAGCGTACGTTTATGTCTCTTACACTCTTTTGTTGCGAAACGCAGTTTTTCGCAGTGACTCAATGACGGTATATTCGATTATCACACAAAATAATTTTAGTTTGAAGTATTTGTTCAGCGCAAACTTTTAAATTTTTTGGTAACACTGTTCGAAAGAGAATGGGACACAATTTATGCAACTATCGGAGCGATTATTTCCTCACATTCACTAATTCAAAGTTTATTAAAAACCTTAAAATATTTTTAAAAGACCTATCGAATGATGTGCTACACGCTCAAAACATTTTTTTAGCTTCTGTTACATGAGCCCCTTTCCCCCTAAAAATAGTTACATTTATTATTTAGCTATCAAACTAATTAGCGGCTACTACAAGACACCTTTTCACCAAATTTAATTAAAATTCATTGTGTAGTCTTTACGTGAAATGCCTGTGACACACGGACGGACAGACAGACAGACGGACATGGCGAATCTATAAGGGTTCCGTCTTTGCCATTTTGGCTCCGGAACACTAAAAACACCTCTTATTATAAGCGACTTAAAAATACAACATCAACAATGTCCATTTATTCTTTCTCTTGCACCTTGTTCCATACATTTTACACAAATAACCTTTTTAAAGCATGTCGTAGGCCAAGATTTATGCATCTATTCTACGGCAGGTCAGCTATCAGGAAAAATAATGTTATTGGAAATTGCCTACTTTACTAGCTGGGACCAATAAGTACTTTTTGCTATCGTAAAACGTTTTCTCATTGTAAAATAAGTTTTTAGTGTGGTAATAATTTTGAATAAAGACTTCTTTCTCTTTATGAAGTCAATGTAATATAAATATGGTTAACTAGCGTCGCCCGCGGTTCTGCCCATGTTGATCTAGGTCATCGCGACAAAAACTAACTCTTTTCCCGAGACTTAAGCTATCTCCGCACCAAATTAAATTTCAATTGGTTCGGCGGCTCAAGCGTGAAAACGTAATAGACAGAAATAATTAGAGAACTTAATATAACTACTATGGAATTAACGGAATTACAATGTTGGACGTTGGAAACGTCATGGTGAGAGTAATAATAATGATGGCGGATAGATTTGTTATGACAGCAAAAAAACTGTTTCGCGCCCAAGCGAACTTACTTTTTTTTTTGTAAACGATCACAGACTAGAGTACACATCCTGTTTGCGGGCGATATAAACAAGGTTAAAATTAATAAATGCATCTAACGGGAACTGGTGCAAACTCAGATAGCACAGACGCTGCGTAGGTGTAGAATGCATCGTCGTAATCTTCCTGCCCTTTATTTTTTGTTGTGGCGGTTCCGACATACAGTTCTGAACGTTAACCGTTGGACCAAGATCATCTCGCCTGGTCAGAGTATCCTCCCTGTTGTTTTCTTTGTATCCCTTTGTTGGAAGGACGTATCACTTTTCCCCTCCCCACCGCCATACTGTCTTGTCCAGCTGACGTAACTGTGGTAATGACGTTCTGATCACTTTTATTTAAAGTTTTCCAAACCATTAGGCTTCCCAATAGTTATGTAACGGTTATTTCAGCTAATACTAATTCTGTTTAACGATTATTATTATCGGTTTAAATTGATTCTTTAATTAGTTTATGCCTGAATCGTTACAATTACCCAGGGCTTTCAATATTAGTCAAGGGTTTGACAGAAAAAACCTTATTTTTACTAAACTCCTTACATCCATCCAACCTCGGTACATCCTTCGAATCAAAGTTAAAATTTTGTATCCATAAACGATGTCAATGTCTGAAAAATTGAGAAGTGCTCGTCTTTCTTGGTATGGACATGTCATGAGAAGGGATGAGAGAAACATCAAACACCTTACATTCATCCAACCTCGGTACATTCAAGTTAAAATATTGTATCCATAAACGATGTCAATGTCTGAAAAGTTGAGAAGTTCTCGTCTTTCTTGGCATGGACATGTCATGAGAAGGGATGAGAGAATCATTGAAAAAAGGATTCTAAGTATAAATGTGGATGGCTTTAAAGGTAAAGGCCAACCCAAGAAAAAATGGATGGACTGTGTGAATGAAGACATGGCAAGAAAAGGGGGTCAATACAGAGATGACGTATGGTAGAAGAGTTTGGAAGCAAAGTACATATTGCGCTGACTCCAAATAATTAGGATAAAGGGCAGGAAGATGATGAATAATATAGTTGTTGCTCGAGCCCGTTTGCACGAAACTTACTTTCAGTACTCTCATTGCTTTTGTGGTTTAACAGGCTATAGGCAATTGTCACGCGTAATGTACACGATATATTTCATTGGCCGAGATGTATTGACCGCCCCATTTGTCACGTGGCCACAGGACTAATGTGCGGGGTAGTGAACTAGTCTTACTTGATTTTGATATATTAGCACACATATATAATTAGGGAGACATTGATATACAACTAGCTATGTTTTTAACCTCTGTCTTAAAATCTTTTCTTTTTCTTCTTTTAAAAAGACGACTCCCGCATTAGGGTTCAAACCCTGTGTCGCGAGGGACTTTACAAACATATAAGTCACGGACACAAAGTACACTCAGACTCGGAATAACAATTTGTGGATCACACAAAGTGGTGTCCGTCCCGTGTGGGAATCGAACCCACGACCTCTTGCGTAGCAGTCGGACACACTCCCACCGCGCCACAGAGGCAGCAAATAAAGTTATGTCATAAGTATCTGTATGTGTCTGTGTCTGGGTATTGTAATGTCTAAACGTTGTAAGTCGTCGAGAAGTCGTATCAAAATCGGTCCACACTGATTTTAATGCGACTTTTCTATAATCCGAGGGGCCGCAATCAAATCTGAAAGAAGGCGCAGAATTGGTATCTTACTTTAATTACTCCCATATCATTAACATTACACATTAACAATAAAATGATTGTAGGGACCTAATATATAGGCTCACGAATTTATTTCTTGCCAGCTTCTTCTCATGAGCTTTATTTACACTTAAAATTTTAATTTCCATTACAATAAACATTCTTTAATGAGATTTTACGAAATACAGATGGGAAATAACTCAAAGTCAAACTGTGGGGTTACTTTTTCCGAAAACGATCTAAATTTAAGTAACAATTTACCAAATCATAATTTTTATTATGAATACATGCCTTGAAATACCTGCCTTTTCAAATCCGCAGTTGTATAGTCACACTACATAATTCAACATCAACGGGATTACAGTGGCAAAATGGGATGATATATGAATGAGCTAAGTTCCTGGAATTCTCAAATTTATGGGCATTTGGGAGATTCGTCTTCCTACTTAAACTTCTCGTTCTTTTGGAAAGTATGAAAATCTATAAATTAGTCGAATAGAAATTTAGTTTTATCTATTGTAATTGTTAGAACAAGGTTTGTGTGTTGTGATAAAAGAAAACGTATAAAGAAAGAAAACATTTTATTTATTACTATAAGGGGTCGTCCATTAATTACGTGATGTTTTTAGCCAGTTTTTGACAACTCCCCACCCTCACCTCTGTTGATAATTGGTGAAGTTTTAGACCAACCCCCCCACTCCAACGAATTGGGGGGAGGGGGTGCAACGATAAAGTGTGTGTCGCTCGCACGAGAGGGAAGGGAGGGTGCAATTGTTTTAACCTCGATCAAGTATAAGGAGCCACGAGCCAAGGCGAGAGCGCGGAATCCTGGTTTAGGGAAAAAAATCACGTAATATATCTCACTAACCCCCCCCCCCCCCCCCTTTCCGAACTATCTCCCTCGCTTTCGGCCCATATAGGAAACATTTGATAACACATTGCGTCGTTCTTAGAACACCAAGCAAGCCAGGGCGAGTAGCTAGTATTACGGGATTTTTTTAATACACCTACTAACCTCCCGATCGTGGCTTCATTACATAAAACTAAATAACTTTGTAATATCAGTTTTGGAAAATATTTAATATATTAAGCCTATCAATAACCTTTCGGACCCACGCTACCACCGCCGATACCACTGGTGGTAGCGTGGGTCCGAAACGATACCACCAAACCAGAAATAGTGATGAGACCAATTTGAATTTAATGTAGGTAACTAATAAGAATTTTTTTCCAAGTAGATACATTAACGCCTTTCAGACTCGTGGCTTAAACATGAACATGAACATCACAAAACAAACGAAGATCGAGAAACAATTGAACATGGCTATTGTATTTAGGTAGGTACGGGATGTAAAAAAAACTAGTTAAAACTGCAAGCGAATTTGGTCTTTATTAACATTAATAATTTTATAAATATGATAAAATACGTTTATAATAAATTGTCAATAAGGTCGAAATTAGGATGTATGTGTTTTTCATAAACTAGGATCTATGATAATTCAAAAATAAAAAAAATAAAATAAAAATAATAAAACATGCTCGAGCAATTCTCGACCTTGATGAAATTAGTTATTCTGCATTTCTCGAATATTCCTAACCAGTCGCACCGTGGTCCCCCTAGTAGGCCAAATTAGTGGGTCTATGAGAAACTGTTCGAAATGCTTTGTGGAATTAATAATTATGCCCTAGATGCTGTAACACTCTTCTCCTACCGCGTTTATCGATGGTAACGTACATTTTCATTTAAATAAATATTTTAGAAGGTCCCACTTCTTATTAATAAATCGATAAATAAAACAGTGTAGTGGGAACCTATTGTAATGCGTTTACTAAACGTATAAGGTTACTGTATTTATGAGAGAAATTATTGAAAAAAGTTCATCGTAATTTATCTAAAGCATGGCCTATTGGGATTATTTTGTTGACAATTTGCATTTGAATATCGGTAATATAATCATCGTTGATTATTTGATCTTTACGACGCTTTTTTGGTGTTACTTCGGAATTATGTACATCTTGCAAGACTTTTAATAAACGCATCAGTGTTACCGTATTTTTATTTAATAACTTATTAATTTTAGAATGGAAACCTTCCAAGATATTATTTGTTCTATGGCGTTCACCAAACACACTAAATACGTTTGGTGAATGTATTTTAAGCCAAAAGGTTTCCATATATTTTAACAATTTTGACAATCGGTCGTTGTTACTACATTCAGATCTGATATATTCGTAGCCTTCTAAGATGTTTGTACTTGGAAGAAGTGGCAAAGCTGCTATCAGAGAAACAATTCTTCGTTCTGGTTTGATTTTAGTATTTCCTAATAATTTTGCTTTCTTCCATATATTACGATTCCAGTGGTAATAACATCCTTTAAGCACAATGTCTGGAAATAATTTTAAAATCGCTTTCATAGGCGCAATTTCGTAATCACAATGTATCTTTTGTGGTTTCCAATCTGGAAGTTGGGACTGGATCAAATTAAACAAAACCATATAACTCTTTTCCGTGCGATCGGACATCAACGCAAATATTAGTGGTTTCACTTTGGTTGTCTCCACACTGCTGGACATATCACCATGAATATTATATAATTGAACAAATGGTGCTGGACAGGTGTAAAAAGTTCCATCCATGAAATATTCTTTTACATCAGGAATAATTTTTCGGGAGTTATAAGAACTAAAAACAAGGATTCGAGTTTGCTTGCCGGATTCTACATTGAAATAGTCTGCTAAAATAAAATTTTGAAATTGAGCCGGAACTTCTACTTCTTTTACATTTTTGAATTTGGTTTTTGAGATTTTCGCAGATTTGTTCCGAGCATCATGCAGAAAATGTTTGACACTTTCATATGGAGGAAAATCATCGATTGCTAAATTTAATCCTTGGTCATAAAATTTTCTCTTTTTAGACTCATACAGTCTCTGAATTGGTTTATCCGATGCCACAACACTTTCTCGCAAATTACACTTTTCTTTTAAAATAGCATTACTATGGGTATCAGCTACACAATTAGTATGATCTTTCTGTGTAATGATAGTTTTTATATCCTTAAAATAAACAAACTAACCCATCTGCCTCCTCGAGCTTGCCACGGGCAGTTACATTATAATTCAGCTATAATAAGTAGTATAAGCAAAGCAATTGAAAAAGACTATAAATACCTTTGCAATGGTAATAGAGCCACAACATTTAGTATTTTTATATGTTGAACACCGCCATATCGATGAACCATTTTTATATATTTTATGGCGATGGTATCTGTTTATTCCAAAAAGAAGAGCACTTCCCCCATTTATTCGAATGATATCAAAATGAGGGTCCTGTATTTCAGTCATCATATTATAGGTACGTAGTTATTTAATATAGAACCAACGAAAACTTAAGCCTCCGTCGCTATATATCATATTCTCAAAAGACCACATTCGTAAAACATCACATTCGCAAAACACGATATTCGCAAAACATCATATACTCATAATACCATATTCTCACAACATCATAATCTTATAAGACCATATTCGCAAAACACGACATTCTTGTGATACCACATTAAAAGTACAGTTCAGTACAATAAAGTTCAGTCTGTGGTGCTTTTTTAATTTTTTTATGAAATTATTTTTAGGCAAAACAAAAACATAATAAACAGTAAAAGTCAACATTTATTGACATAAAAGAAACTCATGACAGTCGATCTTATTTGTTTATAAATGGCCAGGGTGAAACCGATAAAATACTTCTTGTTTAAAATCATATCGATGCTAATGCATTTTATATGAAAGCAGTGAGATAACAAAGGTCACACTTAGCTAATACGGAAGATAAGTAGGTATACCTACCAACTTTAGCCTACGGCTTCGCTTGCGTCAGAAATTATTCTTGGTGGTATCGTATCGTTTGGTTGTTATCGAAAGGGTATCTTGTATCGGACCCACGCTACCACATATAGTAGGTATCTTGTAAACAAATCACAACACTACTTGGTGGTATCATTTCGGACCCACGCTACCACCAGTGGTATCGGCGGTGGTAGCGTGGGTCCGAAATGATCAATAATCACAAATCATCTACCATTTGTTTTTGGAGTTATGACCTTAACCACCTACAGACTATTGTAAAATCATTGTGTTTTTGTGAGGTTTAGGCCCTAACAAAAAATATCGATTGTACTTTGTCGGTCTCATAGATGTGTAGTGGATGGTTGTGTGACAAAAGTCGGTGGTAGGTGGTTAAGGGTTAATTTGTATTTTTTTCCAATATTATATTACTATATAATTTGGTGTAATATAAAGAAACCGTAAGCCATAGTATAATCATCCTGTATAGAGGTATAAAAATAAGGTGTTATTAATTCAAAAATTTGCATGTCGAAAGCTGAAATTTTTTTGATGTAGGCCAGGACTTTAGGAAACTATAGCTCGAAAATCAAAAGAATGAACATTAAAGATTCATACTTTTTGTAAGGCTGCTTTCGGTATTGGTTCACGTTCGTTAGGTTTGTAGGTTTTATTTTTTGATACGTATGTATTTGTTTCATTTAATATTTAAAATACTCGTGTCACAGTGTTTGTAATTTAACTCCTCCGAAACGGCTCGACCGATTGTCATGAAATTTTGTGTGCATATTGGGTAGGTCTGAGAATCGGACAACATCTATTTTTCATTCCCCTAAATGTTAAGGGTACCCCTAATTATTTTTTTTTAATTTTTAGGTAAATTTTTATTATTTTATTTTTTATGATACCGGATTCAAAAATACATACAAACCTGAATTTTCACCCATCTACGATCAACCACTATTTTTTTATTTACCCCTAGTTTGCAAAAACGGGTTAATTTGACGCAGACGAAGTTGCGAGGGTCAGCTAGTATATATATATATACGTATATATTTAATTTAAAATGTAAGAATAAGCACCTGCCACTCTTTCCTCTCCACCACCCAAAGGTTGACTGGTAGAGAATACATATAGGATTAAGTCCGCCTTTTGCAATATATTTGCAGGAAGTTTTTAAATAAATAAATAATTACAATATTACGTCGGAAAATCCTATAGTTGACCTTATACGGTAATTATATGTGTCCTATTACCCATAACAACACAAATAACGTACGTAATAAAAGTACTAAATCCTTTCCGTGAGTGAATAATGACGATTTTTCTTGAGGGCTTCTCCGAGGTATATTAGGGGATTTGAAAGAAACGAATTGCTCTTTACATATTATTTATGTATGTTGAAACAAATGTGAGTTTACTCGTATTAATGTTCGGGATGTTTTCATGTAGGCATTAGTTTAATATTAATGGAAACGTGATTGATTGCACTGTCAACATCATTATACGCTACATTAAAAACACGTTACTGTTTTGCCGTTGAGAACAATGTCATTATATTCAACAATCTAGATTTTGCTGATACATTTGCTGATCTGTACATATTTGAAAAAATGGTTTAAGCTTTAAGCGCATTGAAAGCGGTCTAATGGTTAAGGGATCGGACTCGCAATCGTGAGTCATGGGTTTGAATCCTACCCAATGTACTACCGACGTAAACCCCCTCCTTTTTTTTTTTTTTTTTTTTTTTTTTTTTTTTTTTTTTTTTTATGGCCGTAAAAAATGCCTGAACGCACACCTCCAGCACCCGGGGCGACGCTGGAGGTAGTGTGGGACCTGCCCCCACTAAAAAATCGGCCGTGTACCAACTCGCCGCCTTCACACGGATAGGCCGCCGGTATTAGCTATTTCTTCGGCGGACCCACCCAGCGGCATAGCCCCATCGGGTAATCCTGCTCCTGCGGCGTCCTGGGTACACACAGAACGCCGCCATCGCGAAAGGCCGCGAGCGTGGGAAACTTCCCCGTCCATCACGCCCACAGCCCCACCAAACGACGTCACGCGCGACTGCGCCTCGACGTCGCCCGGTTCGCCGGCGACGGGGCAGGCTAGCCCCGCCACCTACCCCCACGAGATAGAGTCCTCGCAGGAAGGTGCGACCGCGTCGTAGACCCCCCACCGCGCAACACATCCGGTACCTCTATCACTGACGACAGGGGCGAGGAGCGAGCACGACTAAGGGAGGGTATTCTCTCGTTTGCCATAAATTAATTTGCACTAATATTGTTTGCCATAATCGTCCCCGATCATAATATTTACTTGCACTATTATCATTTATACTAATAACGTTTGCCTTAACAACTCAACAGTAATAACTTTTATTTGCCATAAAATGACTTTCCATAGCAACATATATCATAATAATTAGTTTCCATAAGTAACACGTCTCATAATCGACTCTTGACATAATCAAAATTTGATATAATTATGAAAATAATACATAATATTGTTAGGTCGAAATTAATTATCTTTAACACCCCGACTCAGAGCAATCCGACTCGGATAGGTTAGGTTAGAAGACTAAGGCGGGAGCGAAGCGAAGCGGAGCTCCCGCCTTAGTCTTCGTGTTAGGTTTTTTTTTTAAACCACCCAAAAGTAGGAGCCCCGCGAAGCGGGGCTCCGTCGAGTTTAGTAAGTAGGCGCCATATGAGGTTTAGTTTCAGGTTTAATTGTAAATAAAAAATCTGTGTCGTATAATCATTTATTAATCAACATAATTCAAGTATAGATAAGTAATAAAAAAAAAATTCTGAAAGTAACATTATTTTAAATTTAAGTTGGAGGCCAAAGCTCTCAAAAACTCTTCTTCACTGTAATTATTTTTATTTATTATGATATTGTTAATAACTGACGACTAATGGATTGTCTATTTATGTCAGACTTATTTTGTTTTACCCTCATTATATAACTTTAACTGTGAATATGTTAATAGCAAAAAATATATTAACTTACTCATTAACATAAAAATTGCAGGCGCTTATACTATATTATCTTTATTTATATTATGGTAAATAAAAGTTATGGAAAATGGTATTATTGAAAACGAAAATTATAGCAAATACATTTATGGATTTAAATTATTATGACACTTGATCGATTATGACCAATGGAATTAGTGAAAGTCATTTTATGTCATTTCACGATTATGGCAACTGAAGCGTTATTTCTAATGAAATTATGGCAAATACCGGTATGGCATGTGAAATTATGGCATTTTAAATTATGACAAACATTAGTAAACCCTAAGGGAGTCCGTTAGGTGTAAGGGGGAGAGGCCTGGGAAGGCGCTTCGTCCACACCTTCGTCCATTCGCACCGGAGCCTGGGTGCTAGGGCCAGTGCTTGATTGGCTGGGCCCAGCGGGCGATTGGCGTGTGGCTTTGGGGGGCCTACACCCGTCTCGCCCAATCATGTGATCGGCGGGCTGGTTGCCCGCCGCACACGCGGGGCAGTGAGGGGCGGCAGTACATCCTGCCGCCAAATGCCCCGGTTGACCGCAACGGTAACATAAACCGCTGCAGTCGAACGCGCTGGTGCATTTATTGCGCATGTGCCCTGCGGCCATGCACCGGAAGCACTTCGCGGGTCTTGCCTCAAGTATTGCGACCTTCGCCGCAGAGAATCCTATGAGAAGCCGGCCCGTCTCCGCCAGGATCTTGGCTGAAGCCACGGGGCAACGTGCCCACGCTGCACCTACACCCCCGGGGCCAGATCGGATGTCGCCGACCCTAATGGACCCAGTAGGACATTGAGTCTTACGCTCGATGGCCTCCCGAACATCCTCTGGCGTTATTGAATCGTCCAGGCCAGAAATGCGCATCTCCGCGCACTTCATGGGCCTGGCGATCCTCACGCCATCTTGCCCCTCCGATAGGCCCCGTAGGGTCTCCGCCACTAAATCCGCCAATTTGGAGCCCTCCACTCCGGGAACCTCCAGGAGGCGAGCCCCAGTTTGGGAGCCACGGAATGTTACAGCTACGCCGCCCAGGTGGGGGATGAGCTTGTCTCTCGCTTTGCGGAATAAATCCGCATATGTTATGCCGCGGCGCTCCGCCTCCGGCGACAGCGTCACCATGACGGCAGCCGTTTTCGGCGGAGTCAACCGTGGCTTGCTCCGACTAGGTTTCGCCGGGGTGGCCTCCTGTGCAGGTGGGGCCGTGGCGATGGCAGCGGCTTGCCTTCTCTTACGGCGCTTCGATTTCCTGCCTCCTGGTGTTTGCCATTGCTCGTTTGAGGGGGCAGGGGCGGAAACCGGTGTTGACTCGGGTGCGTCAACCGGAGCCGTGTGCACACTTGGCGCTTTCACGCGGCGCGCACGTTTGGAGGCTCTTTGGGGTTGGGAACTTTCACTTTACGAGTTCTCGGGAGCTTTGGAAAGCTGAGCCGCTTGGGCCTGGACTGGCGTACCCCCAGGGGCAGTAACTACAGTACAGGATGCGGCGCCATTTCCCGTGCAGGGTATCGATGCCTGGGGCACAGCCGCTTGCCCCCTAGGGGGTCTCGACCCGGACGCTAGCGGCGGTCGACAACTCGGCTCAGGGGGCAGACGCGCCTTGATGCTCTCAAGGCGCGCATCCATAAGGCCCCCAACGACCACCGTAAGTTGCCTAAGCTGCGCGTCCGAAAACACGCAAGGCTGCTCTTCCTCTATTGTGGACCTTGCTGCCAATCCGGCCGGGACAGAACCGGCCGGAGAATTGACTTGGGCCGGGACAGAACCGGACCCCGTCACCACGGAATCGGACCGCAGCTGAGCGACCTCAGCGCGTAGCTCTCCCAGTTCTTTTTCCATACGATCGCAACTAGCTCGCAACCTTTCGGATTCCGCATCAGCAACGGCGGCGCGTTCGAAAAGCGCGTTCACGACCTCCCTCAAAATCTGGGCCGACTCTCGAAGGCCCTTTACGAAGGTGCCCTTAAGATTTTTGCTCTTAGTGGCAACCTTCACAATCACCGACACAGAGTCGGCCGCCGCTCGGATGAGTTCCGAACCGGTTCTCGTGGCGTTATCCCCTCCCGAAGATTGAAGTCTCTCCAGGAGCTGATCAATTTGGTCCTCCGCAACCAACTCTCCCTCTGTACGGGTGCGAGCGTATGCGTCCCGTCTGCTAAAAACAGATGACGACGTTCCAGCTTGGGTGTTGTTCGCAGACGTCGTGCCAGCAGGTGTTTGTGGGCGGGACGACGGTGTGGTAGCACGCGTTCCCGCCGCTGATCCTCCCCTCTGGGAAGAGCGGACCTTCCTGGGGACTCGAAAGACCAACTCAGGAGGGTCATTTTCCTCATCAGGTGATGCGCCACGCTTCTGTTGTCGAGCGCGGGGGTCACCTACCGGTGTTCCATGGCCGGACCTTTCTACGTCACTATCAAGAGAGGACTCGGATCCGAACCTTCCCGATTGTAGTAAGCTATCGAGTGACGCCGACGTAATTGACGTCCTCGACCCACTAAGCTGGCCTAACACGACCGCTTCATGAGGCAAACGGTCCTCACTACTCGCCAACACGGTCCTTTCTCCACTCCTTTGTGCATCCTCTCCCTTTCCTTGATCCTTCTTCTTTAAGGGCGTTGTGCTCCCTTTCTTGTTGAACATATTTTTAAGTTTGTCATTATCCATAGTAATCTCACGAGTATGGGGGAAATAAAGGTCCACCCGGGCAGTGCCCCCTGTACCCGGGTAAGCGTAAATTTGTATCCCAACTGGGGGGTCCGCAGGTGCCCCAGCTGGGGGTAGCGCTTGGAACCGAACATCCCATCGGCCATGCATCCTCTGGTCACGCTCCGCAACACAGGATTCGAGGATTTTTTATAGAGGTTGTCATCCTCGCGGCCCAGGCGACCAAGCCAAGACCCTCGTTCCCGTTCAAAGCCGTAAGACATGTCTACGACACTCCTACTAAGGATTACGAGATTCCGACGGTGGCAGAAAGAAGATCTCCCCGCCCGCTCGACGGCAGTGTGAGTGCACGTCAAGCCCGTCCTCCGAGCAGCCCAGGAATGGGCCACCCCCTACTCTGCCAGAACATTAGCCGTGTGACGGTGGTTTCGCGAAACGCCGCGAATCCACCGGCACACGTTGCCCAGGGTGCACCACGAGGAGGTTTTCCGGCACTTAGCACCCCACGTAAACCCCCTCCTGACACAAGCAATTTAGCTTAGCTGAAGGGGTTAACAGGATTGCTTGTAATGTGGGACCCACAATTTCAATTTTTTATTTTTTTAAAAATACAACTCTCGCATTTTGGTACAACTCTGTGTCGCGGGGGACTTTACAAACATACAAGTCACGGACACAAAGTACATCCAGACTCGGAACAACAATTTGTGCATCATATAAAGTGGTGTCCCGTGTGGAAATCGAACCCACGACCTCTTGCGTAGTAGTCGGACACACTCCCACCGCGCCACAGAGGCAGTCAAAGTCACATTGCTAGTTATATTTTCAATAAATAAAAATCCACTACAAAAATACACTTCAAAATTGGCACACCGCCCTCTCTACAACAACAATCACCAATAATCTGAAAAAAAATGCTACATTTAGGGGAAATGGAGCATTAAAATAGTGAATGTTAAACTGTTATATAAAAATGAATCCCCAAAAGTGTTTGCCCAAAACTCGAGAACGGCTGGACCAATTCGGTTAGAAAGTTTAAAAAAATATTTTTTGAAAACAAACTACCACCTACCATATTTAACATCTAAGCTGAAGGGTGAAACGCGTCTGTTCCACCTTCCAAATTTTAGTTGAAATCAAAATTAACGCGGGCAAAGTCGAGATTTTTTTTTTGTCTGTGTATAATATTACACGCCCATCTATCTGTATCTGTCAGAATTTCTTCACATACTGAATAAAAATACCTACAAAGTAAAAATCCAAGCGTGTAATATGCTTATTACATGAAGGTAGGAAACTAAGCGTTTTACATGCTTTAACATGCGTCTACAACTTCTTCCATATTGTTCTAGACCCAAGGTTCTCAAACTGATTTACATTGTATTTACACCCGCAGGGGTAAAAAAGCTACTCTTTGATATAATCCCCGTCCCGCCAGTCGTGCGAGCGACTCATTACCCCACCATCCCCTCGTCGTGCGAGCGTGTCAAACTAGACCGATGTTGATATTCATATATGCTTTTCCCTCCTCCCCTAGTCGTGTGAGCCACTCACACTTGGCCGGCGTAGGGGTTAATGTTTGGTTTTAAAATGTTAAAAAAAATTAAATAGATAAAGCTTTTTTACAAAAAAAAATCTAACCGAACTCAATCACTGTGGTTTTTCTAGCATTTATTGAGGAGTTTCGTTGTCTGTCTTCGAAACTCTACATCAAGATCTCTACGAAATTTATCACCATTCATATATGCATTCATATTTATAGGGACTATTTCGGAACAAACCTCTTTCGAACAAAAAAATAATATTAAAAATCCGTTATAAGTATAAAATTGTAAAAATGCGGTATCTAAACTCACGTCAATGCGCAATAAGGGCTCGTCATCCATCATCGAAACGTGTTAACCATTCAATTTCGTTACACAAATAACAGCATACTTATTATTGTAATCATAAACCATAATATTATTCCAGGGCTTCAAAATAATCGCATTCAATACACCGCAACATTATGTACGTCGAGCGGTATCGATCTAGTAAATTGGAGCTATGTGATGCATACTCAAACGACTGTGAGCACTTAAGCTTCTAATTTAAAGTCATATTGTTCAGACTAATATTGAAGCAACGGTTACAGACTATGATTACAAACTGAGAGTATAGAAGTAAATCTTCATACTATGGACTCGAGCAACGCACACATATACTTCCTTCAAGGGCTCGGTATCTCGGACCATTTTGCTCTAAAGGTGTTCCGAGATTCCGACTCAGTGTCTATGGCGCTACGACGTCACTGATACACATACATACAAATACGAATACACTGACAGTATACAGGTACAGAGCCACATGAATTTACGGACACCCAGGCACATGGATACACAGACGGACATACATAAACGCAGAAACATTACATAGATAGTACACAGTTACGAAGACACACGGATTCATAGACACACAGGGATGTTACGATGCCACAAAGAGACGTCTCTTTGTGGCAGTTAGACAGGTACAAAGACACAACGATTCATACACAAACACACACACACACACACACACACACACACACACGCTCATACAATAACGCACACACACATTCACACACATAGAGAGAAAGAGAGAGAGAGAGAGAGAGAGAGAGAGAGAGAGAGAGAGAGGGAGAGTCACACGCACAGTCAAATGCATATCGTATAAAAAATTCAACGCATTTTTTACATCCCCGCTCATACAACTACACACACACAGAGAGGGACACACAGATTATACTACGATATTCTCCTTTTGGGTAGAAAAAATAATGGCGATGTAGACAATGCGTTGAATATTTTTGTACGATATGCATTTATGAAAGTAGAATCAATACTACTAATTACAAGTACAATAAGTTTAATTTTGTGATAGAATAATGGATAGAATACCGATGCTATGCTAATGTCGCAGAGATTATTTGAATTAATACCGAATTAGTATGTTAAAGCGGGGATTTGGCAGCGCGGGTAAACCGCTGTCGTACTTACAAAAGTCGTATATAATATAATATGTAGGTATGTACACAATGTTATAGGAATGATCACACACTAGCGAATCGTCCCAACTTTCCACTTCCTTTTTATTAGGGTTTCGTAGCCGAAATGGCAAAACGGAACCCTTGTAGTTTCGCCATATCTTTCAGTCCGTCTGTTTGTCCTCAGGTTAGCTCAGAGACCCATAATATTGAAAAGCTGTAATTTGGCATGGACATACATATTAATTAAGCCAACAAAGTGGTAGAATAAAATGTTGTCAAATATTTTTTTTTGTCATCTACCCCATCGTGCAGCGTGTCTTTGGATAGGTCTTTTATTTTTTAGTGGGTTGGTTTGTAATTCACATACGAGTAAGTTACAACAGGATTATATCAAATGTTAAAATCCTTTTACAAAATATAATATTCATTTCCCTATTTAAATACCTACTAAAAAGTTTCGCCATGCACTAAATTCAAATGCTCAAATCCTATTACAAAATATTCCTTTTCCCAATGCAGGGCCGTTACTTGTTGAGGAGTTTACATGATTGTTCGGTTATTCACTCTATCTAGCCCCGCAATGTTACAACTTATGATATAGAACACACTCACACACACACTCCCCAACACACACGCGCGCACTCGCACACACGCTCACACACACACACACACACACACACACACACACACACACACACACACACACACACACACACACATAAAATGTTTAACTTAACTATTGTAATTACTTTGTTAACCTTGTATTGAAGTTATGGAAGAGCGGCGGCGGCGTCTCCTAACACAGACACTGTTTTGTCTAAAAGGAGGCTCCAATTATAATTTAACAAACAAACAAATGTACAAGTTAACAAACAAATGTACCTACTAGTTAATGAAATAAACATTTTTGTATTTTTTTGTATGTATTATTTTTGTTGTTTTAACCAAAAACGTGATGTTTTCTTGCTAATGTTAATGTTTTACATTAACATTAATTTAGTATGAATGGGTTTTGGGGGAGATAAATCGTTCTAGCTGTGTCTTTCTATGAAATAGTAGTCTTTATGTTTTATTCGGCTCCAACTTCAAAATGTTTAATTTGTTTTTCTTATTCTAGGTATATTATTTATTGCTTTTTAGTTCCCTTGTATTTATTTTAAAAGTCGGTAATATTTTTTTGTAAAAAAGTTTTTTATTTCTCACTTTTTAGTAGTTTGGTTTGTAATTCACTTATGTTACAATAGGCTTATGTCAACTGCTGAAATCCTTTTACAAAATATTGCTTACCCCGATGCAGGGCCGTAAATTGTTGAGGAGTTCACTATCAGCTCTATTACATTGTGTAATAGTAGTATAACTAGAATAAAGTGCTACTCAATACCATATTAAAGTAACTGAATCGCAAACTGTGAAATATTGAATAGGTCTGCTCATCATTTGTGGTCTTCATCATCAGTTCCACTTCACCAATTGGTGTATTTTAAGAGTAAATGCACGAATCACTATGATATATACCTAAATCACTGTAGGTGTGCATTTAATAATTAAACAGTTCCCTCGATTTCTCCAGGATCCCATCAATCAGATCGTGATCTGATGACAATGAGACCAACTTGGAAGGATACCCTTTCAAACACAAAAACAATTTTTCAAATCGGTCCAGCCGTCATCCGTGTCTTTTTTGCATTGAGAAACCGCTACAATATCACTAGAGTACAAAGGTAAATTTCGCCATCATCTTTGCCATATCTACAAGGTGAGAAATCGGGCGGTCCCGAACTATTGTATCGACTATTGTATACCGATGTATAAACTAAAATTGTGTAGTATAACTTTCATCAAAGTCAATTAGTAGTTATTCGGTGAAAGAGCAACAAACATCTATCCATTCTCATAACCTTCGGTGCCATATTTGGTGGTTTGGTAGTTGCGGGAGTCCAGATCTCTCTCTCTTTCTAACAGAATACAAATAAAACGTGAAAGGCCGCGTGTTTCCTACATGTAGGCGCGTGATTGCGTTGCAGATCCCGCGCCTACATACGGGGAACATGCGCCCTTTCACGTTTACTTGGGCGTTGTCAGCGTTGTGCGTGGCAGGGTGCCAAAGACCTAAGTCTGACAAAAAAATGCTAAGTAAGCAATGTAAGTCTCTTAAGCTCTCTCTCTCTCTGAAATCTAGTGTTGATCAAATTTTCTTTGACTCCATAAATACTATTTTATTAGACAATAAAGAATAAATAAGCATTTTATAGAACGTATCAACATCTAGATCGGGGTAAAGGAAATAAGGTCCAAAGCTTATTTCCTCGAAGCTTATAGAAATAGACTCGAAATGGCTGTTGATCAATTTTATTTTTGGGGAATTTGGAGTAAGGTTTTTGAAATTCAGAGGATTTTAATTAGCTTTTGCTTTTTAAATGCTAGTAGACCACGTTTGTGTTTGTTATTTATTTATTTTATGACTCGATTTCAAAACAAATTGCTATCTATCGCCCTGTCAAATGTCATAAAGGTATTTTTTATTTATAATATTAACTAGCTGCCCCGCGCAACTTCGTCTGCGTAAATTTTCCCCGTTATTGCAACATTTCTCATTGCAGCTCCGCTCCTATTGGTCGTAGCGTGATGTTATGTAGCCTATAGCCTTCCTCGATGAATGGGCTACCCAACAGTAAAAGATTTTTTAAATTCGGACCAGTAAATCCTGAGATTACCGCGTTCAAATAACAAACTCTTCAGCTTTATAATATTAGTATAGATTGGTATAATTATGAATATGGGTTTTAATTTATATGTCGTAGGTACCCAAAATTATTGGTTATCATCTGGTTTTTAGGGTTCCGTAGCCAAAATGGCAAAACGGAACCCTTATAGTTTCGCCATGTCTGTCCGTCCGTCCGTCCACACCTTTGCTGAGAGACTGTTATTGTTAGGAGGCTGTAATTTTGCATGGATTTTTTTTCTTTATATTGCCCAACCTTCGAAATTAACTAATTGCGTTTGGGTAATCGTTCAAGGCGTTCTAACTGGATGACCAATACATTGTCTAGTTATGTGCTGTGCCAATTCCATTGATTTAATAATAATCCATACTAATATTATAAATGTGAAAGTAACTTCGTCTGTCTGTCCGTCTGTTACTTTTTTTGTGCAAACCACTGATCCGATTTAGATGTATCACTTCTTCGTGAGTGCAGCCGGTCATCGATTTATAAGAAGTTGTCACGTCAATAACTTTAAACTGATATTGAAAGTTTCTTCTCATAATGAGTAAACCGACATGAATATATTTTAAATATTAATACGAGAAGTATCCTATTTTTAGGGTTCTGTAGCCAAAATGGCAAAAACGGAACCCTTATAGTTTCGACATGCCCGTCTGTCGGTCTGTCCGTCCGTATGTCACATGCATTTTGCTCAAAGATTACTCAATGAATATTAATTAAATTTGGACGAAAGGTGTCTTGTAATAGCCGCTCCTTAGTTTGAAATTATAAAAATAAAATTTGGGGGGGGGGGGGTGGCACTCATACATGTAACAGAAGCTGAAAAATCTCGTTTTAAACCACTGAACCGATTTAGATGAAATTTGGTATGGAGTTAGTTTAATACCCGGGGAAGGACATAGGATAATTTTTAATCGCGCTAAGGGCGCGATCATCAATTACGTGAGGTAATTTTGGTTAATTCTGGACTCCTTCCTCCCTCTGGTCAGATTTCATGAGAGAAGGACATAGGATAATTTTTAATCGCGCTAAGGGTGCATTCATAAGCTACGTGAGATGATTTTGGTGAATTTTGGACTCTTCCCTCCCTCTGGTAATTGGTATTGTGAGAGAAGGATATAGGATAGTTTTTATCGCGATAAGGGGGCGACCATAAATTACGTGAGGTGAGTTTGGCTAATTTTAAACCCCTCTCTCCCCCTTTTGAGATATCGTGAAATTTCGCTTGACCCCTGCCTAATCTCACGTAGATTTCACATTTGAATCAACATTGGTCAAGTGTGAGTTGGTAGCAATAAATGTCAAAAGCGGTCATAAATAATGAAAAATAAACTAAATTTAATACTGTATTAGATGGTTTCTTGCCAATAAAAATTACGTGATATTTGACAACGTCCCACCCTACCCCACGTGAGATATAGTGAGGGACGACAACTAGTATTTCCATAAAGATGGGAGCTTACATAAACTAGGAATAGGTAGGTATCTATTCCTAGTCTATATAAGCTCAAAGACTTCAAGTCGCATAAAAATCAATCTCTACGAAGTCTGGGTATCCGACAAATTCAAATGACAGTTATGTATCTGCGACGTTCATTCAAACAAATAATACTTAACAAGTTACTCGTCACTATGGCAACAGTGACAGATCGCATCAAATCCTCTGTCACGATATGGTCACGATGTTGAAGTTCTTCATTGACGTATAGACTAGGACTGCGCCTTAACCTTACAAAATTTACCACTCTCTAAAAAGAGACAACTCTACTTTGTGAACAATACCTGTCAAAGACACAGGCCGCATTAGTTGTTTTCTCTTTGCAATCAATATTTACTTTTAAATTGAAATAATTCAAATGGCGTGGTCCAGACAATGGAGTTCTCACAGCTGCTAGTATATCTAACTTCCCTAAACTCCCAATGTTAACCGTTGGACCGTGGTCCGCCAGCTACGATTACCTCGCTTGCTCGGAGGATCCCCCATTTGTGTTGGTGGGGCGTAACGATTCATTCTCCATAATATTCATGTATTTTTTTCGATATTTGTTGTCAGTATCATTATATAATGCATTTATATGTAACATAGACAATAAACAAAATAATTATTACACAATATTGTACATAATATTTGTATTTTCAGCAATATTTATAATGCGTGGAAAGTTATCCATCTAATGTAACATAAATTAATTATGTTTACCTTCTTGTACTATTTGTTATTTTAAATATCACTTAATGCAATAAGGTCGCAGTTCATACAAAGTTTACCACTTGCTCTGATAAGTCTTGTTCAAAATACATTAAAACAATGAAATATACAATAAATATCTTAACAAAAGCTGAAAATATTATGTGCATTTATCGAAACTATACGTTCTGCAGCAAATACTGCAAATTAATCATATGTATTCGAGTTTTAGTAGAAATATTAATATTATTAGCTGTGTTTATAATCAGTAGTTTTTCTGTAGAAAGTCATAATTATGAATACATTCCGATACACTTTCTAACCGGTTATAATAATGCTATTTATATAATATCCAGTATTTCAAATACCAAATCTTACAAAATACTCGTGACTAACCTTCTAAATGTGCATGAAATTTATAAAAACGATACAAACTACGACAAGAGATTGACACGACTAAATTTGTTCTCGATAACAACAGTTATAATTTTTATAATTGTTAGAGGACTTATCATCATACGGAATCTTCTATGTGTCATTTCGGAGAATGCCACAAATACCTTAGCTACTACAGGATTTATGGTAACGTTGCAAATATCATCTATGTGGAATGAACTACGTGTAGTAATAGAACGTACAGTGGCATACACATTTATAATAATATTATGTAACTTATCAAGGTGTTTAAATGGTTCTATACCCAAGTTGCAAGCTAATTCTAACAAACAAATAAACACTAATGGGGTTAGTGGACGCATTAAACTTATAAACCCTGAAGAAGCTCAAAAATTGGCTGATGTTTATGAACTTCTGGTCAATTGTTGCGAACATCTGTCAACGTGCCTTCAACAACAAGTACCTATTTATTTTTTATTAACAATAACATTACCATTCACTGAGTTATGGTTCCCGCCTAGATATGAGAGCAGTACTCCACGTGCGGTCGGACCTGCGCTTGCACAAGCACATGTCACAGTGCCAGCGAGAAATAACACTTCGTTCTGTTGAGGACACCCGCCTTTTTGCTCGCCAATTTGGCTTTACTTTCCAAATGGCTCTCAAACTGGACTTTGCCGGAGATTTCGACGCTGAGGATCTCAATACTCTCGGAGACTCGGAGTGTAACTCCTTGGAACTGTGGCACTAGGACAAATGGGTCTTTCTTTGCAGTGAACGCGCATACTTGTGTCTTTGTGGGTGTGGAGGGCAAGGTGTTAAGTCCCTCCAACACAAAGGGAGGATCCTCCGACCAGGCGAGGTGATCAGGCCTGGCGGGCCGCGGCCTAACGGTTAACGGTTAACCTTACCTGCATATACAATTTATAAACAGAGAAACATTGTAAACATTGGCAATTTGAAAAGAGTGGCCACGAGTTTTTATTGCCTGTTCTTTTCTCGGGCTTTACCTATTGTTTGCGAAAAGGCATTACAAGTAAATGTAGAATCGACTTTTCACAAGTGTAGTATTTTGCTTCCTAAGTGAATAAATCATTTTTACTTTCATTATTATTATTATTAAAAAACGTTGGGAACTTGTATATATAGCAGTAATAGTTAGCAGCTGTGAAAAGTTCTATATCGCGCTTCAGGATTTGACGCGAGCTGTCAAGTGTCAGTTTATTTATAGTCCTACCTGGGAGATCGGTGGTCCTCGATGCCAACCACACTTCATGATGAGCCTTAAAGTCACCAAGGACCACCACATCTGCGGATGGGCACTACTGCACTCCAACATATGCAATGCGCGCTCCGGTACGGACGTGTTTGCTCAGTACAATTATTTAGTAGGCGTAGCGAGCGGCCACAGCTGCAGTACGTCATTGTTACTATGAGTTCTGAACAACTTATAGCCTTTGGCAAGAAATGCCTATAAAAATTACTTCAATATTCGGCCTGCGTCATCATAATTTGTTAAAATGCTCTCTGTAACGAAGCAATAACAAAAGCCGTGATAGTTCTTTAACTACCGACTAGATGTCGCTACGGGGGCCTAACCCGTAAGCATTAAGAGATAGAAGAATTTGATATCTGGTAACATAGTCCAGATAGGTGGTTCGCTTCTGGCCCCGGTTTGGCTACGGAAGTCTCGGGTTCGATTCCTGAGTCTGGATTCAAATTTTTCTATCTTTCAAAAATGCAATTATTGTATTTGTAAAGTCTTTGGCAAGAAATGCCTATAAAAATTACTTCATTATAGCCAACGAATTGTTGGCATTTCTACAAAATACCATCGAAACAATGGACGAGGTCAGAATTTGGCAGATCTGCAAGTCCAACTTCAAAGAAGAAGAGATAAGCAGTGGCAAAAGGCCGCTTTACCAAACAACTTGGAAAATCACAATTAACACAAAGGAGAGATGGAACTGAAAAGAGTGTTTAGGACATCATCACCTAACTCAAGGAGAACGATCCCGACGACATGCCAGCCTTCGTGTCAAAGGAGCTGCTTAAACTGCCCCCTGTCACATTTGACCACGTCGAAGTTACCAGACTGTTGAAAGACATCATGTTCCTGAAAAAAAGTCTGGCCGAGGTGCACACCAAGCTGGAGGTGTCAAAAAACACCATAGGTAAACTACGTACCGAAGTAGTATTGTTACGCAACGCTGTTTCTGTAAGTAGGTCACCTGGTCAGCAGTTTACAGTCGCCGAGGCAAGTTGCGTCACCGACTGTACAAGTTGTAAACAATGCATCACGTGCCACCGCAGTATGCCCCTCAAATACGGAAGAGTTGACGACACGCATAAGTATGACATCGAATAGTGCTTATGCTGATATTGCTGCTACGAAGAACTCTGCAGCAGTACAAAGAAAAAAGATCAGCGAGAGCGTGCCCCCAGCCCCTGCTAAATGGCAAATGGATGCAGAGGGCTTCATAAAATTTGAAAAGAAGAAGAAAAAGAAGCCCTCCAACCGAAATCATTATGGTACCGGCGTGACGGGACCTAACATGCTTCTGCGTCCCGAAATACCAACGACGCAGCCATATGTGTCTCGTCTGCATCATACCACGAAGGCAGAGGAGCTAGTCGAGTACCTCAAAATCAAAACTAAGTGAACCTTGAGGGTGGAGAAGTTGGAGTCGCGCCGTGACGTCAACATCAAATCAGTCATGTTCAGAGTTCCCAGTGAACATCTGTCCATTTTCATGAAGGAGGACTTCTGACCGAAGCGTGTCGCGTTCCGACGTTTTTGCTTTCACTTTGTCGGCATAAGTACCTATCCATACGAAATTAAAGCCTTTTAGCACTAACAGTCTCTGAGCTGAGCTGTGGACGGACGAAAGGACGGACATTTTGAAACTATAAGGGTTCTGTTTTGCCATTTTGGCTACGGAACCCTAAAAATGTTAATACTTTAATATATTGATATTTTTATGAACCTACGTTATTGATATAGAGTTTAAAAATTTTTGGTTCCAAAACGACTACAAAATCACGGTGTATAGTTTTGGTGTATAAGACAATGTTTAAATTTATACACCAATTTTTTTCCAAAAAATACGCAGTGGAAGCGAAAACCCCATAAAGAAAATCAAATAGATTTTGTAAAAATCAGGAACATATACAACAGGGTGATTTGTAATACACTAATAACCTCACGCTCGTGACTTCTTTACATTACACTAAATAACTTTGTCAGTCAATTTTGAAAAATATGTAATATTTTAACCACCTACTGAAATATGTACTATGTTTTTGAAGTTATGACCTTAACAGCGTACAGACTATTTTACTGGAATAAAATCGTTGTTTATTGTGAGGCTTAGGCCCTAAATCTAACTGTTAATATGTATTTTTTTTTCAAAACTAATATTACAAAGTTATTTGGTGTAATGTAAAAAAGCCATGAACGGTAGGTTTATTAGTATAATACAAAGCACCCTGTATTTAAACAACGTTATTCTTGGTATAGTGCAAACCTGAACTTGTGCCTGAACCGTGCGAAAGTGATTCTGAGCAATAACACAATCCAATGGGTTATTGAACCATGTTATACTTACAACATCAAATAATTCTTACGGTCCAAATCTTGTTTACAATGTAATTATGGGTAAGTACGCCAGCCGGGAGATAAAAGAAACCAGAGTATAAGTAATACTAGATTTAATTAATTTCGATATTAGAAATTACAATTATTTAAAAGGTATGTCTAGACTCGGACGATGGTGGTACCGAAGTGCCCTATGCTAAAAGATCTAGAATCTATGTCATCTCGGCGTGGTGTGTTCGGCAACGACACGAGGCGCCGAGTCAGCAACTCCGTGGTATGTAAGATCTAGAATCTATGTCATCTCGGCGTGGCGTGATCGGGGACGACACGAGGCGCCGAGTCTGCAGCTCCGTCGTATGTAGGTCGTTGCTAGTTGAGAGTGCAGGCATGGCTCGTAATTATGTGATGAGAAATGTAATCGTTTACTTATTTTTAATAATAATCATGGATTACGTACTATGCGACGCAATGACCACGATACTACAACGAAGTTATGACAACTTTAATTGTTTAAATATTTTTGTTTTTATATGATTTCTTGAAGTAAAAATCTTGTTAGAAGAGCTTTGCGCTATACAAATAATAACCTTGTATTAATAATACGTTCGCATTTTTAAAAAATTATTGATCAAACAGTGAACCATCTAAAGCCGGTTAAAATGAGAATCATGGTAACTGTGCAGAAAATTGATTTCTAAAATCAATTCTAATTTCTAAAATCTTGGATTATAAAATTTTAGACTTGGTCTGATACAGACCATTGAAAACAAATTGTCTGGAAACTAACATATGATTCATTGTGTCGGTTCAGCGTGGTTCAGTCGAGAATATAATTTTGAAAATGGGAATTATTTTATCAGTTTACAAATGTTACCTTTTATAATGAGCAGGGATTCTTGACTCAATGGCAACAGGACAAAGCGCGATATCGGTACGGTTAAGCAATGTTGCCAACGTCGTTCCATAGACTGGCAGGAGCGAAGGGTTAAAATTCTCCTGTAGTAACGCGATACAAAAAAACTTGAGACGTGTCACAAGGGACACCCGGATAGAACGAAGTTCCTTTCGATTAATTAGTGAAGGAATTGTAATTTTTTTTTTATAATCGTTGCGACACTACACTGTTTAATGCGAAATAGAAAGACGAAACGAAAATAACTGGTTTGTTTTCTATGAGAGAGAAAGAGAGAGACAGACAGAGAAACACGCGCACGCCGCACGGCTTACAACTAAAGCAAAAAGTGTCGTTACAACTTTTGGTCTTAATTTTTTCCGTCTAGCCCCCTATCGCAACGCGCGATGAGGAACTTCGTTCCAAATATATCTCGCTGGATATGAACAATCGCACCTTTAATAATAAATAACTACAACTTAAAGGGAAGCCGAATATTGGTGTTCTAAGGTCCCTCCGCCACTGTAGACTGGTCTAGTTATCAATAAAATGATACGAAAAATATCCCACCTCTCCATGGCTGGGAAACCACGTTAATCCATCGTCTATCTCCGGTGGTGTTAGATTCCAGTCCTATTAGACTTTGGGGTAAAGAGTGCACCTGTGTCTGTAATATCTCCTGTGTAGTTGGCTGGTCTTTGATGATATTGCCCGCCGTGCCGATCGGTTAGATCAGCATTCATATATAAGTTAGTTCATAAATTGCATTCCGTAAATAATGGATTTTGTTTTATTTCAGCTGATATTTTTAATAGCAATGTCACCGTTGTATTATATTTCTTATGCCTATACAATTTTTAGAATACTTTTAGAAAAGGTAAATTGTAGCAAATATGATTTATGATATATTGAATTTAAATAACATATTATTGGAGAGTTCTTAATATTAATTATATTTTCAGGATACCTATAATTATTTTCTTGCATTGGACTTGATGTGGATTGATCTATCTCTAATGTTTTCAATGTTCTCGGTAGCATACGCAAGTCAACAATTACAAAATCAAAACGCTACTATAAGTAGAAGATTATCAAAACTTTACAACTCATTAGTAATAGGTAAGTTATATAAACGAGTTATCTATACTAATGTTATAAAGCTAAAGTGTTTGTTTAAATGCAATAATCTCAGGAACAACTGATCTGAATTGAAAAATTAATTATTTCACTGTTGGATAGCCCATTTATCGAGGAAGGCTATATAACATCATGCTACAACCAATAGGAGCGGAACAGCAATGAGAAATGTTGCAAAAACGGCGAAAATGTATGCAGAAGAAATTACGCGGGTCAGTTAGTGTTTTTATAAGTAGAGGGATATTTTTCATGGTGCATCACCATGGTTAATTATGCAAATTTAGAAGCAACAGTTATTAGAAGAATCTGTAAAATCAGAAAACCCTACAAGATATTATAGGCTAAATAAAAGAAAGGGATCATGGCAATTTTAAGCTCATTTATTAAATACGGCTATTCTATTATTTTAAAATTGACTTTATTTTTAGATCCAGAAGCACCCGAAACATGGATTGTCAAAAATTTAAAACTTTTGGTTTCAACAAAACCAATTAAAATAGAAGTCATGCATTCAACTGTGGGGATGTGTTTGATACCGGCTATTACAATGTTGATAGTAACGCAAGTGATTATCTGTTTACAATTTACAAATGTTATTTAATACTAACTAAATGTTGTGGCGAAAATTAGAAGAGGCCTTTGTCCATCTGTGGACCTATACAGGCCATGAGGCACATGATGATGATATAATAGTACATTATGGACACGCGAATAAATCTCTAACTAAGATTGTAGATGTACAACTTTAGGTTTTTAAATGTAGCCTCTCTATAATTTTGTATATTGCTGTTAATACATATTGATTAAAGAGATGTTTTCGTTTATTTAAGTACTACTCACTTTATCTATGTTTTAAGAGTTGGCTCAGAATTATAAATTTTGTGTTGTAAGGAAATTGCCTAATTTAATTACAAGTTATAATATTTTTATCCATACCTATAAGCTATCAAATATAATTAATCATATATATAAAGTATATTGTGCTTTGTTTAGTTTGTTTACCTACTATTACTTATTACTATGTACATACATGTAGAAATTAATAAGAGCCTTACCTTTTTCGGGTTTCTCAATGAGTTTTATTATTAATAATTATAATAATTTATTGATGTAAAAAACCTTTTAACATAATCTTAAAAACAATGTTTTTTTTTGTACTTTGTCTTAATCACTTAGTTGTATAGTTTCTACATCTGTTTCATGGTTAACATCAACTTTTAAATACCTTTTAATGTTGTAAATAAAAAAAAAATCTAAAAATATGCTGCGCGTTTATAAAATGTTATGTCCAAAAAAAAATTTTGCACTTTGCGTTTAGTTGAAGATTTTTTCATGAATGTTCGAAATTGTTCTGGATCACTTTAATTTAATTTACGGTTTGGCCATTTTTCTTGTACTCAGCATTTGTCATGTCATTCTGGTCATATGTAGCATTTTAAGTACAAAATCCTATAAAATTTTAATAACAAATCTCATGGAAATTCACCAGCTTTAATAAAACGACCAAAATTATACGCAGAGCTTAAAACGATTAACTTTGATCACGTTATCAAGCATTGTATTATATATCTTTGTAAGGGTAATTTGTGTGTTACATAACAACATTTCACAATGTGCAGAAGGGCTCCCGTTACTACTTGTAGGAATGGTGAACGAAGTTCGCATAATGTTGGAAGACATCGTATTGAATACATTTATTACATTCTATTACAATCTATACTAATATTATAAAGCGGAAGAGTTTGTTTGTTTGTTTAAACGTGCTAATCTCAGGAACTATTAACGCAAAATTTAAAAAAAAATTACGCATACGAAGTTGCGCGGGACAGCTAGTTATTTATAAAAGTGTTTGAATAAATCTATCGAATATACTATGTTAGAGTTTGACTGGTAGGCGGGTATGCCTCACGTGGTACCCTGTATGGAGGTGACTGGGATCGTCGGACATCACGCATAGTCCCAGTAAAACGACGACACATTTTATCAATTTTTATTTAATTCACAGTTCGGAGTCTTATACGTCCGGTTTGCTGCTTTTATAAACGATTCTCCCCACTACATAGGCTGCAGTGGGCACATGTTTTTCGTGGGAAGTTGTAAACAGGTGCAGGTGGTGTTTTGTTTGCAAGCCGAACGCATTGTTCGTATACAAAACTGGCATAATTTAAATAATGATTAATCAACAATTATAGTCATAAACCTTGTAATTGCGCTATCACATTATAATAGGTAGGGGCAAAAGTATTTTTGTATGTTGAATGTATTGTTAGTAATCAAACCTCTTTGGTTGTCTAAATGTAACTAGCTGGTTTTAATAAATAAATAAACTAGTTCCCGCCATTTTTCAATTGTTTTTCAAGCAAGCAAAATGAACGTATGTGACGAAGAATATATTATACATTTTAAAGTTTTATTATAAAAAAGGTAAAAATGCGACGAACGCCGCGAATAAAATTTGTGCGGTTTAAGGACCTAATGCGGTATCAATACAAGTAGAACAAATGTGCTTCAAGCGTTTCAAGTCTGGAAATTTTAGTGTGAAGGATCGCTCTAGACGGATAAAATCAATGCCATCTTTGAAAAAGTGGAGCAAGATCGACATATTAGTAGTTATGATATTGCTGAAGGACTGGATGTTAATCGCAAAAAAGTTTAACGTCATATACTAATTATTATTCACTATATTTTTTTTTCGTTTTCGCCTCAAGCTCGCGTTTCTAACTGTCAATGTGTATTGTTATACTTGTCATAATGGTATAGAGAGAGCTGCGCTTAGAAATGCATAGCGCATGCGCGCGGACACCTTTGAGCGCATCGCGCATGCGCCAGTTCACGCGGGCTTGGCGCGAAAACGAAAAAAAACATAGTGAATAAGGACTCAGACTAGAAACTCCTTGTAACATAGGGCTAGAAATTATATTGAAAATAGCTATATCTATCAGCTTTATTATAGGTATAATTAATTATGGATATGAATAAATTTCGTTTTTCAGTAACAAAAAATATTGGTGTTCGTCTGCCTTTTTCTGTTTTTCATTTCTTAATGAAAAACAGAAAAAGGCAGACGAACACCAATATTTTTATTTTTTAGTAGTATCTTTTCGACGACTTTTTATATCTTTTGACATCTGGACAGATGTCCAGACTTCGAAAGATCAATCATCAAAAATGAATCTCTGTCATCTGTACAGATGTCCAGATGACAGACATTGGTATCAATGTCTGTCATTGAAATATTTTGAACACATTTGGATATAATGTTCTTTATTTCGGATATTTTGTGACAACTTTTTCCTGGAATTTAAAAAAAAATATTCATATAATGTGTAATATTATGTATATATTTTCGACTATATACATTTATAATTTGTATAAATTCATCTAATGTAACATAAATTAATTAAGTTTACCTTTTTGTACTTGTCGTTATTGTAAATATCACTTAATGTAATAAGGTCGCAGTTCATATTAAGTTTGTCACTTACTCTGTTAAGTCTTGTTCAAAGTACATTAAAACAATGATTAATACAATAAACAATTTAGCAAAAGCTGAAAATATTTTTTGCATATATCGAAACTATACGTTCTACAGCAAATACTGCAAAATAATCATATGTATTCGAGTTGTAGTGGAAATAATAATATTTTTAGCTGTAGCCATAAATAATAGTTTCTTCATAGAAAATAATTTTGAATACATTCCAATACACTTTTTGACAGGTTATAATAATACTATTTTTGTAATATCCAGCATTTTAACTTCAAAATCTTATAAAATACTCGTGACTAACCTTCGAAATGTGCATGAAATTTATAAACACGATTCAAATTATAACAAGAGGTTGACTCGACAAAACTTGTTTTCAATATCAACAGTCATAATTTTTATTATTGTTAGAGGGATGATAATCACACGAAATCTTGTATGTGTAATTTCTAAAAATGCTATAAATACCTTAGCTTCTACAGGACCTATGGTAACGTTGCAAATATCATCTTTGTGGAATGAACTACGCGTAGTATTAGAACGTACGGTGGTGTACACATTTATAATAATAATATGTAACTTAACAAGATGTTTAAACAATTCTATACCCAAGCCACAAGCTGGTTTCAATAAAAAAATAAACACCAATAGATTTATTGGAAGCACTAAAGTTATAAAGCCTGAAGAAGCTCAAAAATTGGCTGATATTTATGTACTTCTGGTAAATTGTTGCGAACATCTTTCAAAGTGCCTTCAATTACAAGTACCTATTTTTTATTATTTTATATTTGTCGATAACATTTATAATTACTGTGTTGAATAATTGTTAATAATGACAAGATAATAAAACTGTTGTTTTTTTTTGCAAAACTGATCGATTTCAAATAAAAATCAAGAGAAGTTGCTTAAACTTCTCTTGATTTTTATTTGAAATCGATCAGTTTAAAAAAAAAAAATTTTTTATATGTAATTTTATAATTATTTGCACATAAATTCGTCTCAAGTAGGACTTGAACCTGCGACCTTAAGGGTACCGGCTTAGGGCCAGTACCCCTAAGATCGCGGGTTCAAGTCCCGCTTAAGACGATTTTTTCCTCCATACATTTAAATTTATAAATTTATGTTAAGTAGTTCAGTGTTGTAAAATTAAAGGAAATATTTGTCAAGCACATCAATGATTAATGGAACCTCACTGGTTTACTCCTATGTTTAATATTATATAATTCTGGTGTCTTATAATGTAAGACAATTTTTAAATTTATACTCCAAAACCTTCTCCAAAATACGCAGTAGGAGTGAAAACCCCATTTGATAAAAATCGTAAACGTGTATACCTACTGTATGTATAAGGGTACGTTATTTTAAAGCCAGTTGTAATGAGAATTACGGTTATGGTAACTGAGAAGAAAATTGTGATAAAATTTCTTTCATTGGAGATTTTAAATTCTACAAAGTAATTTTATAAAATTTTAGACCGGGGCTGATGCAGACTATTAATTTTTATTAATTTTTTTAAATGTCCACCGCGCATGCGCGTTGATGCATTTCTAAGAGCAGCTCTCTATTTATTTATTTTATTTATTTATTTAAAACTTTATGCACAAAGTTGTACAAAGGTGGACTTAATGCTAAAAGCATTCTCTGCCAGTCTATTTACCATTATGACAAGATTTTGTCAGTTCCATATGGGCTTGCCGTGGATACGGAAAACAGATCGTGAATAAGGACCCTGTTTATTTCTAAATACAAACATATTTTACATAAATTACATCCAGACACAGAATAAACCATCGTGCTCATCACACAAAGATTTATCCTGGGTGGAGATCGAACCCTCACTAACCACTAGACCAACAGGCCAGTCATATACATGGTCAAAGTGTTGTCCACTTTAGATGAAATTAAAATTGTGATAGTGAAGAAAATTTGTTATTGAATAGATCATGTTAAACTGAAACATATGGAATAAACTTTTAAATTCACCAATCAATAATTCCAATCCAAATTCGTACTCTGCACTGCGTTTGCTGTTGTTGGTAGAGGATTAGTTGATATCAGCGAGGTTAAGCAACTTTACCACTGTCGAAAAGCATCACCCCTTTTCGTGCCTCGGAAAGCACATTGATCAGTCGGTCCTG
Source organism: Herminia tarsipennalis (assembly GCA_945859575.2). Taxonomy (NCBI): domain Eukaryota; kingdom Metazoa; phylum Arthropoda; class Insecta; order Lepidoptera; family Erebidae; genus Herminia; species Herminia tarsipennalis. Next base: position 20,117,940 of record OX243840.2, read on the forward strand.
CGCTTAGTCTCTCCCCAGTCGTATTAGTTCGTTCCATTAGACTATGAGAGTGGGGAAATAGTTAGAATGTACACTCGTGTCTGCTCAAATACTTGAGTAATTTGCTTATTAGATTTATTATTAAAATGAGCAGAATTTATAAATAAGCCGGTTTAAAAATTGTATGCCGTATAATAATGTAATTCGTTTTATTACAGTTGATATCTTTAATTGCAATGTCTCCGTTATATTACATTTCTTATACTTATGCCATTTTTAGAATACTTTTAGAAAAGGTAAATTGTAGCAAATATGCTTCATATAAAGTTCAATAAATTGATATTACCTGTAATAGTCGGAAAGTTCTTGACATTAATTAAATTTTCAGGATACTTACAATTATTTTCTTGCCTTGGACTTGATGTGGATTGATATTTCCTTAATGTTTTCAATGTGTTCCATAGCTTATGCAAGTCAAAAATTACAAAATCAAAATGCTACTTTAAGCAGAAATTTATCAAATCTTTACAACGCACTAGTAATAGGTAAGTTTAGCAAACAAGTAATTTAAGTAAGTAGATAAATCTTTTTGCTGAGATACATTTTGCAGTACGTTTACTATGCAAAATTTGAGGCAACAATTACATTTAAACACCGTTAAGTCAAAAATATAGGCTAAAAAATACAAAATAAAGGTTTCTAAACTTTTTTTGTGTATTTTTTTAGCCTGTATTATTTTATTTATTTATCCCCCTAATTTCCATGTTGGCATTATTTTTAGATACAGAAGCACCTGAAACATGGATAATAAAAAAATTCAAACTTTTGGTTTCAACAAAACCAATTAAAATAGAAGTCATGCATGTAACAATGGGAATGTATTTGATACCGGCTATTACTATGTTGATAGTGACACAAGTGATTATATGTTTGCAGTTGACAAATGTTATATAATATTTACTACATTATGAGCGCATTTAATTTTGAAGCAAATTACTGAATAAATGTACAATTTTAAATAAATATATAAATACTGATCAAATATTTTTTTTCTTTCATTAACTTTGTTAACGCTTTTTAGTAAGCTTAACAGTTAGCTCATATTTATGTTAACTTGTAATAAAATTAGGTCAGCGTTGTTTAATTTTATTGCAAGTTTTACAGTATGATAAGCTGTCAAATGTTGTTAACTCTATACGCATGGCAGAACAGGTAATTAAAAACATTGAAATAAATATATTTATTGTGCTTTTCTTACTTTATTTGCTCTTATTATGATATTTTGCACTTTAAAGAAAATATTTGGGTGATTCCTGACAAACATCGCTATTTCGAAAATATAAAGAGATACTACCGTGAGAATATTGGCGTGTTTGAAAAATGGGCGCCAGGATGCTAGAGGTGCGGCATCGCAACTAGCTCTCACGCATTTCTTATGCCAAATAAGAACTTTATTAATGTCTGTGAATTTGTAGCACAAGTAATAAAATTCTAATTTTCTTATGAGTCTTATATGTGTGTCGTGACAAACACAATCGAACGCCTTTGAAAGGTCACAGAATGTGACATTTTTCGAATATTCCTAGGCATTATAATAATAGTTGAATTAAAAAAAAAACAAATATATATATATATATATATATATATATATATATATATATATATATATCATAATAGCCTTAATTGATAATCTTGTATGTTGTGCTTTGTTAAGTTCCACGTCTGGCATCCGTAGGACCGAACGTTATCTTTAAGTGTGATATCATTGCTTTTATAATTTCCTTAAAATACCAGCATCACTTCAATGCTACATTAATTCCGTTGTTTACTTCTTTTGTGGTCATGTTCTTTGGATATATTAAGTGTTTTTGTAAAAACTTTCCAAATTTACGAGGCAGATACTAATTAATTTATAATTATATGAAAATAAGCGTTACGTTACCGACTATTCACGAAGAACACGATAATCAACAATGGCAGCCTTTACTGGTATTAACAATGTAGATTGAAGTTCATGTTATACTAGAAAACGTATATTACATTATTATACAATTTATCAAAATTATCGAATTAATTCTATATGTCAGCTACATGACAAATTAAATAATAAAACAAATATTTATCTCATAAATGAAAGCAGTGAAGATAATAATGTCATAACTCTTGAACAAGTGAAAGAGTTGATTGATAACTATTGACTCCTACATAATTGTTACGAACTATCGTCAAATTTTCAACAAATTGCAATATTTCATGAACACAATTGTACGCGACAATTAAAATTAAAAATAGCTATTTATAGGATAGAGGAAGTAAAGCCTGAAACTACTTTTTCTTTATGCTTATAAAATAGACTCGAATACCTGTTTTTCAAATTTATTTTAGATCAATGTGTTGAATTTTATTAATTGAAAAAGAATATCTAATTCCATTTGAGTTCAATATTCTTTTTGAAATTGGGTTAGCATGATGTAATTTTGCATTAGTTGCATAGTATTTTTATCTATACCTGTCAAAGCTGTCAAATGCTGTTAATTCGTTATGCAAAAAATAAACCCTTAAACATACTAAAAATAAACTCATAAAACAATAAATTATTCTTTATTTATTACTATGTATTATTGTCACCGGTTATTGGTGCCTTACCTATTTTAGGTTTCTCATTTAGTGTGATTAATGTGATGTAAGTTTATTTGTATTCAAAGCAATTTAAATTTCTCACTTTGTCTCAGTTACTATATTGCTTCGTGACATTTTTTTATTGTTTCAATAGTAACTTTGAAATTTCATGAAATGTAGAAATAATATAACAAAAATATTGGATAAAGCTCAACATTTTATATGCATTTTTAAAAACTTTATTTTCTTATAAAAATATACTTAATAATTGTTTTTAGGTTGTAGTATTTTTTTTCTTTGGGGCGTATATTATATGTTTGTTTTAATACTCGTAGACAAGTACAAGAATTGACAGACAGCTATCGACTCTTACTCAATTGTAACATCAAATCGTCAAGTTTTCAACAACAAAAAAAATTAAGAAATGGGTTATGTGATCCCTAGAACATATTTATAAGTGAATGATTTCAAGCTGGAGTTGTCATGGTTATCTTTAAAAAGACAAACTTGCCGTTGGATAACCATTGTCCCCATACATTATCCTAAGCTGCCGTTAGTTTTCCATCTGGAAACAAATTTAAAATAGCAAAAATGATTTTTCATGGGTACCTACGCAGGAAGTATAAATAAAGCCATAGTCGTTGCTTCACAATAAATATTTTTGCTGTTACAAATTTATTTGTAGTTAGTAACCTATGTTAAACAAATTGTATTAGGGCTTGTATTAGAAAAAGAATCGGTCAGCCGGAAATTGATTGCTTTAATGTAAATATTTATTATTACTTATATTTCCTCAACTTAATCGGTAAAACCAACAGGTACCAATTGAATTATCGACACCTGCAAGGAAGAACATGGTAACTCACTTTTTGGTTAAACTGAGTTATAGACGTAGCAAAATTTAGAATTAAATTCTCTTTCTTTTCTGCCTTACTTAAAGTCTTTTCGTTTGCAATTTAGAGAATGTACAAAATTGTAAGTATAGGTCAGCCGAATGTATTTTAAGCGCAACTATAGTTACGAACACAATTTCAAGAAACACAACACGGGACAATGTGTTCGTAACTAAAGTTACGATTAAAGTAACCTTTATTAAACCACATAAATACACGATTTTGTTAAAGCGTTTTATGGTACCTAACTCAAAAACAAACGATAAATTGTGTGTAAAATATTTTATTTTAAATATAATAAAGTACAATATAATAGATATAGCTCATTTAATTGTAAATTTAAGTTTATCTCAAACAAGGGCTTTTTATACGCCTACACGGATTTTTGTAATCTTTGACGTGCTCTCTTGAAGAATTGCTAAAAGTGAGTTACCATGTTCTTCCTTGCAGGTGTCGTTATGTAACTTTGAATATATTGCTTTTTAGTTACAATTAATTCAGTTAGTTCACTCATAACATCTTCTTGATTGAAACTATACGTTAATTCAATATGTCCGACATAAAAATTATAGATAAATTAGAAATATTTGAAAACTTTATGTGCATTTATAGAAATTATTTATTCTTCAAGAAGTTTTGTAAACTTTTTATTAAAATACGTTTACTTTTAGAAAGTGTCATGTTTTTAACTTACTTGTTTCTAAGCTTTTATTCATTTGCACTTCTTAACCAAACGGATTTATCATATGTAGTAGCTGTGTTTCAGTTACTAAATATCACTAACAATTTAACTATTGTAATAGCTGGCATTGCAACGAATAAATTTTACAAAAATCTATTAACAAATATTAAAGAAATTCATGAGGTTTATAAAAACGATCAAAGCTATAAACAAAGTTTCAAATTCTTGAATTTGTTGGTTTGGTCAAGTATTATATTATATATAGCCGTGAGAGTATGTTTTACTTTAAGAGAAATAATCGTTGTAGGGGTGTGGAATATAAAACTAACAATACTTATGGCAATTTTTGGAGTATGGAACGAGATGCGTATCGTTTTAGAAGCTCTAGTATTTTACACATTCATCACAATTGTGTATAACCAGTTAAAATGTTTTAATGAATCTATACCTCGACTTCAAAATAAATTGAACACTACAAATAATAATTTACATCTAATTAATATTGAAGTTGTAACCCTGAATCAAGTGGAAGATTGGGCTAAGAAATATCAACTATTACTAAATTGTAATCAGGAGTTGAAGTCATGTTTTCAACTACAAGTAATTTTACAACCACTTCTAATTTTGTAATGGTTTTGAAAACTTCATTAATTACAATTTTTAATTTTCTGTATTTATTTGCCTCAATGGCGCAATTGACTGCTGTACACGAGGTTGTGAGTTTGATTCCCATACGGGACCCCAGTTTTTGTGATTCTTATCTTGTTGTTTCAAGTAAGGGTGTATTTAGTGTCAGTTAGACATGTTTGTAAAATTATTAAACAATTATTAAATTATCTACGGAAGTTATCTTTTAAAAACAAATAAAGTATTTTTTGTAAATGGTGTAATTTTGCGCAAACTAATTTTGAGTCATTTTATTTTTCAGATGCTTTTTTCGTTGAGAATGTTTCCATTGATTTATATTTGTCTAGCATATGGAGTTATGAGTACAGTTTTAATGGTACCTATCTATTTATACATCACATTACAAAAAAAAAATACAGTAATTGCATAATAGTGTGTAACATCTCACGGCTAACTATAGCAATGCCCGCGCAGATTGGTCAATTAACTAAATACTAACCAAACTAAATATTTTAAACTAGCTGACCCGCGCAATTTTCCGCGTGTTTTGAACATTTTTAATAGCCTATAGCCTCGATATATCCAACAATAAAAGATTTTTTTTTCAATTCGGACCAGTAGTTCCTGAAATTAGCGCGTCAAAGAAACAAACTCTTTAGCTTTATGTATAGATTTACAATCTGAATGAAAAAAAAGCTGAAAGTGCTCCAAATTTGAATTTTAACTTTCCCCTCTTCCTGTTGAAATCGCTCATATTGAAACCGAAACAAAAGATGTTACACATAAAAAAAACATCACTCTGTTTGTTTTATTTTTGTATAATTCCCATGTTATATTTTTTCAGGATAGATCAATATCTACACCAATACACTTGTCGATGATGCTATTATATCTTCTGTATTCAAAGGCCTTGGTGGTGTACGCAGGCCAAAAGCTGAGAAATGAAAGTGCTATAACAATTCAGTCTTTATCAAAATTGTACAACTCATTATTAAAAAGTAAGAAAAAAATAACATTTAAATGATTTAAAATTTGCGAATTAAAAAATAATATTTAAATTTAGTTGCATTGCTTTGTTTAAAAATACCTAATGAATAAAAATAAACTCAGACAATCCAATTACATAGCTACAAAAAACTGAAAGTCTAAATTTATTATTGGCTTATAAAGCTTTCGCTCATTACGTTTTCATTTTCAGACCCACACGCGCCATCTACAAAGGCTGTCAAAAAATTGAAGCTGCTAACTATAATAAGCCCACTTGAATTAAGAATTATGAAAATACCCGTGGGATTGTATTTGATCCCAATGATATTGTCAATGACTATCTCACAAGTGATAATAGCTCTACAATTTAGGAATGTTATATAAAAAACGTTAACTTTTTATATAATCTAACATTTATAAAAACAAATCTAATCAAAATCAAATCAAAAACTCATTATTATCTTAGGAAGCAAAATACTACATGCGTGAAAGTCGATTCTACATGTAATGTATTGCCTGTTCGCTAACAATTGATAAAGCCGGAGTAAAGAACAAGGCAATGAAATCTCGCGGCCACTCTTTTCAAATTGAAAAGAGTGGCCGCGCGTTTTTTGTTTACAAACTGTATATGTAGGTAAGATGCTGCCACTATTATATAATACACCACATTATGGGACTGATGCTTCTACATGCAAGAGATAAAAAATATATATAAGAAGAAGACATGAACTTAAATATACCAACCTCAATGGAACATAGTATCATCCATTTATAGCGTAAAAACTATTATGTTCTTAAATACTGGCCAAAGTACTGCTAAAAAAAGAAGAAAATAATGGGCTTAATTTATCACGCAGAATCTTCACTACGTAGTACCATTACTTATTCTGTGTCTTCACTTACAAAAGTAAATCGCTTTCTTAACTCTAGTACCTAAGTAAAATTATCAAATGACGACAAGAATGTTCTCCTAAGTAAAATACTAAAAACTCTACAGTAAAATACGTTAATGAGGCACAACAAAAAATGTTCTATGTCCATTATAGACTGTGAAACCATCCAATCGATGTGCCCCAAACTGGTTTTAAGTGAGCTGACAATTTTGACTGACTGCCTCTGTGGCGCGGTGGGAGTGTGCCCGACTGTGACGCAAGAGGTTATGGTTACGATCCCCAACCAGGACAAAACTTTTAGTGTGATGCAATCGATGGTTTATTCTGTAGGTATCTGGCTGTTATTTATCTATAATGTGTATGTATTTAGAAATATATAAGTATGTTTATCAGTTGTCTGATTTCCATAGTACAAGCTCTGCTTAGTTTGGGATCAGATAGCGTTGTGTAAGTTGTCCCAAGATATTACAGATATAAGCTTCATAATAATGAATAAATATTTTTATAGAAGACTCGGCCTTGGCTTCAATTTTGTAATTATTAAAAATAAATGAGTGTTAACAGTATATAATATATTTAGTTTACAGTCATATTATCATCATGTTATCTGTTTATAAATAGTCATTTTCCACCGACTTCGAAAATGGAGGAGGATTTAAATTCGACTGTATGTTGCGGTTTTGTGTATTTCTAGTCGGTCCAGCCGTTTTCGCATAGTTGGGTAACTATGCGAAAACGGCTGGACCGACTAGAAATAGATGGAAATTTACAAATACTAAAGCACACATAGAGTGATTCACTTATGTTTCGTAGTTATTTGTGTATTTACTTTCCAAAAGTACCAATTGGTGAAGTGAAACTGATGATGAAGACCACTGATGACCAGCTCAATTAATCATTATTTCACAATTTGCGATTCAATTACTTTAAATAGTATTGTGTAACACTTTATGCTCGTCATACTACTTATTAGTAGTATGACGAGTATAAAGTGCTACGAATCACGTAATAGAGCTGATGGTGAACTATCATATGAACTCCTCAACAATTAACGGTTTTGCATCAGTTAAAGCAATATTTTGTAAAAGGATTTGAACAGTCGTCAAAAGGCTATTGTAACTTAAATGAATTACTCGTACAAAACAACCCACTAAAAATATATTACCAACTTCAAAATTAAACACAAGGCAATTAAAAAGGGGAAAAACATACAAGAACGAAAACTAAATAAACATTTTGAAGTCGGTGCCATAAAAACTACTATTTCATGGCACCAACTTCAAAATTTTATTAATTTTTGTTGTGTTTAATTTTGAAATCGTCCTTTTTTTTTTTAATAATAATAATAAAAATCATTTATTCACTTAGGAAGCAAAATACTACACTTGTGAAAAGTCGATTCTACATTTACTGGTAATGCCTGTTCGCAAACAATAGGTAAAGCCCGAGAAAAGAACAGGCAATAAAAACTCGTGGCCACTCTTTTCAAATTGCCAATGTTTACAATGTTTCTCTGTTTATAAACTGTTTATGCAGGTTAGGTGCTGCCACCATTATATTATACACCATATATTAGAGGACTTTTGTCAATACAGTTTTAGTGTGAAAATAAAATACAATTAATTTATTGAAACAAAATGTGTATTGTTTAGTCAACATATTGGTTACTAAGAGCTTGGGCGGTAATCCCATTTTCATCAATAATAATTATTTTATTCTCTGTGGCGCAGTGGCAGTGTTTCCGACTGCTACACAAAGGTTCGATCCCCACCCAGGATAAAACTTTGTGTGATGAGCACGATGGTTTATTCTATGTCTGGATGTTATTTATCTTATGTATGTATTTAGAAATATATAAGTATGCTTATCGGTTGTCTGGTTTCCATAATACAAGCTCTGCTTAGTTAAGGCATTTGGAACATTTAAATTATAAAAGATTTACCTATGGATCATTAATAATATGGTCCTTAATATATATGGTGTGGTGGTAGTGTGTGTGGTGACTTCCACACATGAGGTCGTGGATTCGATTCCCACACGTGACAGCAATTTGTGTAATCCACAAATTGTTGTTCCGGGTCTAGGTGTACTTTTATCCATGACTTGTATGTTTGTGTTTGGCCTGTACTCTACTGCTTAAGTCGTCTGTCAAAAAATATATGGAACAATATTTTACAACTTTGTTTGTGTTCGTTTGTATGTGTACTAGAATGACGGCATTAATCCCGGTGGGAGTGTAATTTATCTGCGTTAATTTTCAGATATTTTTTATGATGGTAACTAGCTACGGAGTGCTAATGTATTTAAAATAATAAATATTGCAATTCAGCTGCCATTTTTTCCAAAGAGTTTTTAATTAATCCACGATTGCTCAACGGTAGATTAATGCAATCTTAGAATAAGATGAGTGTGCACTTACAAATTACCTAGTGTTTTCAAGCAAGTTACAAAAATAACATTTGTTATGCTAATTCAACAACGTGTAAATGTTACAGTACTGAAAAAAATGAGTATATAAGTCAATAAGGTACCTTCAATTCTTATTTTTAAAGCATGAATAATATTTTATTACTTTTACAATGTTCACATCAATGCTGACCTAATTGTCAAGGCCATTCTAATTTTATTTAAATATATAGTTATTGTATTATGGACCATGTGGATGTATATACACAATGTTATATTATTTTAAAGGTCATAGTAATACAATTACGTAGGAACATCCACGTGGTATGTATAAACTAATGTTGCATACATTAGTTTATAGAAAGTCATTAAGCAGGAATGAATTATGACAACATTTACAAATACATTATAATCAAATATGTAGTGTTATCTAATTTCATTACAATATTTGTTGACTCCACTACTAACAGTTACGGACACGTCAATGAAAAAAATAAAATTGTACAAAATGAAAAATATAAAAATTATTAAATTATTAGAAAAAACAGCAAATTTTATATGTATTTACAGAAACTTTGTATACTATGGTAAAAGAAGCAAAAACATTATAATAATTCGCGTAATTATACAAATAATACTATATTTAATACAATTTATAAATAGTTGTTTTTGGATTATATATGTGCTAGATGGTACCAATAATGCGAAGTATCTGCGTATTTGCCTTTATGTTACTCTTGTTTTCGGTGATGCGACATTTCTATTGGGCAGTATTTATGCAACGGAGGCTTACAAAATATTAATTGAGAACCTTATGGCTATTCACTGTGTGTACAGCAATAACGTAAACTATAATAAAAAAGCAAAAAAGTTAGTGATAATTTATGTGATAAGTTGTATAGTTCTCTTCGCTACATCATTATACATTATTAAAGGCAACATACTCAATGAAATAGATACAAGTGGATACAGATTTATAGCTGTTATCATTTTAGTGTACGTCACAGATCTTGAGTTTCATGCAAAAATATTCTTGGAATACTTTTCATTGTATTCCTTCTTAACTCTTGTATCCAGTTTGCTGTCTTGTCTGAATGATACACTTGGTGAAATGCAAGCACAATTAGGGCAATACCATTCGCATCGTTTGGCAGAAAAAGTGAAAAAGTGGGCGGAAAAATATGAACACCTTGTGAATTGTAGTAATCAGTTGTCAGCGTGTTTCGAGAATCAAGTAAATATTTTTTTTCCATTATAATTAAATTGGACATTACATTACAATTTATTTGAAATGTAATGTAACAAATACTGTATTAATTACTTTTAGAAATTGATTGTGATCTCAAATTATTTTGTCTCTTATTGTAAATTTGTAACTTTGTATAATATTTTTAACACTGTTTTATTTTACATTTCAGATGAAATTTTTGTTAACTGTTTGTGTATTTGGTTACATACACACATTTTACTATATTTTTACCATAATCATTACGAAGGTACATTATTATTATTTTGTAAATATTTATATTCTAGTCGAAACTAATAATAATAATAATTTATTTTTTTACATAATTATATTAATATAATATTGGCATTTCCTGTGTTTCGAGTCAAGGATAAATTTACTGAAATTTATGTTACTTTCCATATTGAAAATGTAAATGAATTATAAAGTAAATTAGTTTAATATGTTAATCAATTATAATTTTAAAATTTTCTACTTTATTCACAATTTGGTTTGTCAAAGTAAAAAAATGAACTCATGATAGTAATTATAGTTAGAATAAAATTTATCAACCGAATTTATTTTGAATATAATTTTCCAGGATGCAAGACTTTACGATACTTTATATCACTTAAGTTGGACTGTAGTTAGCAATGTTATTCCGATGTGGATGGTGTTTAATGCTGGTCAAAAAGTATATAACGAATCTGCTACAATGACCAGAGTTTTAGCAACATTGTACAGTATGTCGTCAATAAGTAAGTTATAGTTTGTTACTTTTTTTCAATTGTAATATACCCACTTAGTTTTATTGGTAACACTATTTCAACATTAAATGTTTCTTACTTACAACCGTGTGGTACCGGCTTAAGAATAGTACCACCCCATCACTTCCCGTGGGTGTCGTCAAGGCGACTAAGGGATTTACCACCGGAGGGCGGGCAGCAGCATCCTCTGTGTATTTTAAAGCCTTACTGCGATCGCCAACCCGCTCGCCAAGCGTGGCGATTATGGCAATTACCCCCAGGGTATTGGGGAGACCCGTGCCCAGCAGTGGGACATCATATGGGTTGATATGTATGTATGTACTTACAACAAAGGTAGGCATCGGTCTCACAATCGTAAGTTCGCGGGTTTGAATCCTGTTTATTATACTACCGACGTGAACCCACTCTTAATACAAGCCATTGAGCTTAGCTAAAGGGGTAAAATCCTGATAGGATTGTTAGTAACGTGGGATCATAATCCCACATTACTAGTATTCTTTAAAAAAAAAAATGCTTATAGCTTTTTTGTTTCTTATTTAATTGTAATTGTTGGTCATAATATTCATGTAGATATTATTTTTTCAGATCCAAATGCACCTGAGACGATAGCATACAAAAAGTTATTGACATACACAAAAGAAAACACAATCAAAGCAGAATTCGCACATACACCTTTTGGAATGTTTTTAATTCCAATGTTTTTATCTACAGTTATCACTTATGTAATTATAATGTTACAATTCAACAATATTATTTAAAACATGTGATAACAATGCTTTTGTTATTACGATTTAGATGCTGTAATAAAATACCAAATAACTTTTATAAATTACGAGCACACTATTCAGATAGTACAATGTATTTTTTTTCAATTTTGATGAATATGATAATATTCCACTTATCATCATCAGCCTATCGCAGTCCATTGCTGGACATAGACCTCTCCAATTGCACGCCACTTTGTTCTATCTTCGGCTTCTCGCATCCAGCTCCTGCCAGCCGTTTTGCGTAAATCATCACTCCACCTGGCCTGAGGGCGTCCTACACTACGTTTGCCAAGCCGCGGTCTCCACTCAAGAACTCGTTTACCCCAACGGTTGTCGGTTCTTCGGCTAATATGGCCAGCCCACTGCCACTTCAACTTGCTAATCCGGTGGGCTATGTCGATAACTTTGGTTCTCTGCCGGATCACCTCATTTCTGATTTTGTCCCTAAGAGAAACTCCGAGCAAAGCCCTTTCCATAGCCCGCTGAGCGACTTTGAACTTGTGGACCAGCCGTACCGTCAGTGTCCACGTTTCGGCTCCGTATGTCATGACGGGTAGGACGCACTGATTAAAGACTTTAGTCTTTAGGCATTGTGGGATCGACGATGAGAAGACTTGACGTAGCTTACCAAACGCTGCCCAACCCAACCGAATTCTCCTGTTCACCTCGTCCTCGAAGTTGTTTCTACCTAACTGCAATGACTGCCCGAGGTACACATATTTTTGAACAACTTCTAGAACGGCGCCGTGCACCGCTGTCGGTTCCGGTAGTACATGTTCATTGAACATGACCTTGGTTTTATCCAAGTTCATCCGTAGGCCGATGCGTACAGAGGAGTCAGCCAGGTCATTCAGCATCCGTTGCAGGTCCTGCAGCGTTTCCGTCATGATGACAATGTCATCTGCAAATCGCAAGTGAGAGATGTATTCACCATTGACGTTGATGCCCCGCCCTTTCCAGTGCAGCGTCTTGAACATATCTTCCATTGCATTTGTGAACAGTTTCGGGGAAATAACGTCCCCTTGCCTCACTCCTCGATGCAATGGTATAGGTTTTGTTTGCTGATTCTGTACTTGGACGGACATGGTGGCGGCTTCGTAGAGACATCTCATCACTTGGATATATCGCCAATCTACTTGACATCGCTGCAGAGACTCCAGAACGGACCAGATTTCAATCGAGTCAAAGGCCTTCTCATAGTCCACGAATGCTAGACACAGGGGCTGATTATTCTCCTGGGTCTTTTGTTTAATCTGCCGCACTGTGTGGATGTAGTCTATGGTGCCATATCCGCTCCGAAATCCAGCCTGTTCCGGTGGTTGGAATTCGTCAAGTCTTCGCGCAAGGCGGTTCGTGATGACTCTTGAGAACAGCTTATAGACGTGGCTTAGAAGAGAAATAGGTCGGTAGTTCTTTAGCCGGGTCTTATCCCTTTTTTTGAAGAACAAGACTACTACACTTCTACTCCATGCCTCTGGAGTTCTCCCTTCAAACAGGACAGCATTAAAGAGCTTTTGGAGCTCCCTTAGTACGGGTTTACCTCCAGCTTTTAACAGCTCTGTTGTAACGCCATCCTCTCTAGGGGCTTTTCCATTTTTTAGCTGTCTAAGAGCCAGCACGATTTCGTCAATGTTGACTTCTGGCAGGTTTTCGGTGTAGTGGCGTGTTAGAGTGGCTCTAGAACCCTCATTTTCAGGATCAGGTCGAGATGCATGCGAAGCGTATAACCGGCCATAAAAGCCTTCCACTTCGGAGAGGACTGCCGGCCTAGCCCTAAAGTCTTTTTCGAAAGCTTTGACTTCTTGCCCTTACGCTGCATTTCACAAAATCTCGTACCTTCTTCCCTGAGTATCCGAACCACATTTACGAGCTTCTGGTTTACGTCTGTTGTGGTTTCCATGGCAGCAAATCGGTTATCCAGGTTTGACTGGAACGCTTCTCCTATCATGGTTTGGAGCAAAGTAGGTCGAAGCCTCATCAGACGGGCACGTTCCGCCTTGAAATCGATATGAGAGCCTCGGACAAGTCGGTGATCACTATCGGTATTAAACCTGTTGATCACGGTGACGTCTTTGAATATATGCTTTTTGTCCGTCATGATGAAGTCGATTTCGTTTTTCGTCATAGTGTCGGGGATTTGCCACGTCCACTTCCTTTGGGGCCGTTTCTTGAAAAAGGAGTTCATCAAGAAGAGCCCCTCCCGTTCGAGGAAGTTGACTAGCATTTGCCTCCTAATGATTTCTGCTTCCAAATCCATGGGATCCTACTACCAATTCGCTGCAATTTTGTACTCCCACTTTAGCGTTGAAGTCCCCCATAACAACGTTGTAGTGGGTCTTAGTGGTGGACTGGAGGGCCCTCGATATGTCATCGAACATATCCTCCACTTCGTCGTCTGGATGTGCCGAGGTCGGTGCGTACACTTGCACTACCTTGAGGCTATACCTCTCGGTGAGCTTGATAATGAAGTACGCTACCCTGTTCGACACGCTAGACATTTCCACAACGTTGTCAGAAAGGGACTTATTTACCAGAAACCCAACACCACCTTGGGATTTTTGGTCTCCCTCACGGAAGTACATAAGGTGGCCTGACTCGAGGGTTATGGTGTCCTCTCCCTCTCTTCGAACTTCTCTTAACCCGAGGATATGCCACCTAATCTTCCCAAGTTCCACCTCAAGTTGTGCCAGATGCGAGTCTAGCCGTAGCGTGCGTCCGTTATACGTCGCCAGGGTCAGTCGGTTGTGGTGGCCTTCCGTAGCCCGGAGATTCTTAGCACCCCCCGCCACGCCGTTACCGTGGACGCCACCATGTCCAGGAATAGCATGACTGCCGGGAACTGGGGGCCGTGGCCTTAGTGCTTCGTGCATTTGGGGTAATGCCCATAATCGCCACGCTGGGCAGGCGGGTTGGCGATCGCAGGGCGTAACTCTCGCATCAGTGACGCTGCTGCTCGTCACTGACCTATTACTTTAGCTACGCCTTAAATTGGGATGGTTATACCGCCACCAGCCGGTCGCCAGAGCCTCGTTCGTTGTACAGCAGGATGTACCGCGTGCAGGTGAGGTTGACTTGGAGCGAAAGATGGTGATGCGCCCCCTTACATCCCCAGAATATTGCTTATATTCTATTTATATAAGTGGGACATTAAAAAGGTATAATCAATACTTAATTCTTGTAAATAACATAGATATTTCTTTTAGTAATAAAAAATCTAGTACACACATTTTAAAATTATCTTCAGGAAATAATTCTGAAGTCAAAAAAGTAATGTTTTATAGAGTAAACACAAAGGTGCACCTTTAATAATATAAGGTATTTGTATTATAAAGCAATATTTTATATTGTCACCAACACTTATATAATTAGGCATAACATGGTCACTTACTTTAATTAAATAATGATGTCTTCGCTAGTTACAATTACCTACAGACGTGTCTACTAATAGTTAAAATCAAACAAAATGAAAAACATTAAAATAATCAAATTGATTCAGAAAGTGGAAAATTTTAATTGTATTTACAGAAACTTCAATAATTTTGGAAATAGAAGCAAAAAATTTATTTTGCTTCACGTATTAATTCAACTTGCACTTAGTGTTATACAATTCAAATTTAATTATTATTGGTTAGTAGAAGGTCGAGATGTTACTAATACCAACAGATATCTGCGTGTTACTCTCTATGTTACTATTTTTTTCGGTGATATAATACTTATATTATATGGGATATATGTAACGGCACCTTATAAAATATTTATAGACAATTTAAAGGTTATCCACAGCGCTTGTATTAACGAAATAAAGTATTATAAAAAAGTTAGCCAATTGGTAATCATTTTTTATTTTATTTCTATAATATTTGTCATTTTTACAATGGGCGTTATTATATGGAACTTTTTAAATGAAATAACAGTACGTGAATACAAATATACAATTTATTTTCTTATTTTGTATACTACAGAAATAGGTTTTCAAATAAAATTAATTCTAGAGTATTTTTCATTATACACTTTTTTAACTTTACTATCATGTATACTGTCGTGTCTAAATGTCGCGCTTTTAAAAATGCAATCACAATCAAGCCTTCGCCACAGACAGACTTTGGCAAAACAAGTGAAAAAGTGGGTTGAAAAATATGAGCACTTAGTGAATTGCTGCAAGCTGTTATCTACGTGCTATGAAAATCAAGTAAATATAATATATTATCAATAAAGTGATTAATTTAGTTTTATAATCACTAGAAATTATGCATAATAAAATCTCATTTTAGTAAAAATTATTATAAGATCCAAATTAATCACTTTTCCTAGATATTGTACCTAAAATATCTAACAATGCTTAGGTAAAGTAAGAAATGGGTATATTTCATTCTAAACGATTAGCATGTATCCAGTAAAGTTCAAAACTATGACAAAACCGAATTAGCCCACCCCGACTTCACGTGGTACTTGTTTGTTACACCCCAAGGGTGCTATTTAGAACCAAAGGCGTGAAAGGAATGTAGCCTCCGTCCGCTTTGTTACGCAAGACCGGGTTCACAACGCCGGAGAAGATGCGATTTTGAAGTTCTAGCCGATAAAGTTTCACAAACTTGGCAGTTTATCATTATCGTCATCAAACATAAATGTCATTCATTATCATACTATTAAATGTAATTTAAAAAAGCATTAATCACAACTTGTAGACGAAACAAGAAAGTATTTATTACTTTTCCTAAAATAGCGGTACCTGTTACGAATAATAACTTATTATGTGATTAATTTATCACATTCACTACGTAACGTTGTAATTATTAATAATAACTAGCTATTATGCATAATATCGAATTAATCTTAATTACTGTAATATATACAATACTTTTGTTGTATTTGTCAATGTTTTTGCTTTTTGTACTAGTATTGTAAAACAAAACTATTGTACTTACATGTTTTACTATTAATCTTCTTCTATATTACATTTCAGATAAAATATCTTCTGGCAGTATGTTTGTTTGGATACATATACACGTTATATTTTATATCCACTATAATTATAAAACAGGTAGGTATTATATTTAAAATCTAAGAATAAATAATTGTAATTGTTTCACATGGATAACCGCATATTCAATTTACCTTTTTCTTTCAGAAAGAAAACCTTTATTTCGCTTTACTGCACATATTTTGGGCCTTGATTTGTCCCCTAATTGCGATGACAATGGTATTTCACGCAGGCCAAAAGTTGTGCAATGAAACAGCCACAATGACTAGGGAAATAGCAACATTATACAGTATGTTATCAATAAGTGAGTAAGCTCTATTATGTAAAATATGTTTTAAATGTTTAAAAATCTGATTTTTTTATTAAGCAAAATAATATTAGGTTTTTATTAATGATGGTGCTATTTTTCAGAAGCTGACGATCCAGACACAATAATTGTTAAAAAACTATTGACTTTTACAAAAACGAACCTAATTGAAGTAAAATTTGGATGTGCAATTTTGGGAATGTATTTAATTCCGATGTTTCTATCCACAGTTGTCACATACGAAATAATAGTTCTGCAGTTCAACAACGTTATTTAAAAAACACTGTCATGTACTGTTAGTTTAATAAAGTTATAAGACAATGTATTACAACTACTACTATTTTGTGCTAAACTAATTTTACATACTTAATGTGTTGTAAAAGGAATGCTAACTTTTAAACGTAAGAAAAAATCTTGCTATTTTAAATTGTGTGCTTAAAAAAAACCAATTGTTATATTAAAGCTAGTTAAAAATGTGACAATAGTCTTTTTAGGGTCATAGTTTCGTCATGTCCTTCTGTCTGTCTATTTGTCTGTCTGTCTGTCTGTATGTCTGTCCGTTCGTATGTCACAGGCATTTTACTCAAAGAATACTCAATGAATATTATAACACATGCAATTTTCTAACCCTAAACAAGTAACTCACACCAAGTATCTTGGAGTGGAGGTTGATCAAAATCTCTCATGGTACCCCAATTGAAACTAGTCTCAAATCGAGCCCGTAAAATGATTTTGATTTTTATATACCTAAGAAATATAGCTGATAAACACCTACTAACTTATGTGTACATTACACTAGTCCAATCAATACTTCTCTATTGCATACCGGTCTAGGCCGGTACCTATAAAACCAATTCATTTTAAAACTCACAAAGATAATAATAATAATAATAGCTTGGAACAACTCACACAACGCAATCTGATCCCAAACTAAGCAGAGCTTGTACTATGGAAACCAGACAACTGATAAACATACTTATATATTTCTAAATACATACATATTATAGATAAATAACACCCAGACACAGAATAAACCATCGTGCTCATCACACAAAGTTTTATCCTGGGCGGGGATCGAACCCACGACCTCTTGCGTAGCAGTCAGATACACTCCCACCGCGCCACAGAGGCAGAGGATACATACTAAAAATAATGCTACATAAAAAAAGACGCTATAGTACGCACAATCTGTATCGCGAAGCAAATGTTCTAACCGTTAGACAAATATATATATTAAAATGTGTTCTCAGGACACATAATAAGATAAGTATTGACCCAAAGTTACCTCAAAAACGAACGCAACGATCGGTCATAACATTCCCTTGTTACTAGAACCGTTTTCTCGTCTAAGCAATTTGATATTAACTCATTAAAATTATATAATATCATAAACAAAAAGTTAAATATCCGTAACAGTATCAACATACAATGTAAAACAAAAGTAACTAAGTGGTTAAAATCGCTTACATACCAAGAAACTGAAGAACTCCTTATTTGACAGCATAACATACAAGCTTCACACACACACACACACACACACACCCACATACGTACATAGATTTACACATATGCATACATACATAACACAACTTACTTAATAAACTATTACTGTATCATAGCATAAGCCATGGACAAGAGGGGACTCTTCTAACACAGGTTTCTTTAAACTTAACAGAAGAGCTCCCAAATCCTTTTCACATTACCATGTAATAGTTGAGAATAAAGATTTTTATTTACTTATATTATTTATAACATCAACGTGTGGCACATCATTCGACCGGTCTTTTCAAAACATTTTGAGGTTTTTAATAAACTTTTTTGATTGAGTTAAAAATATTCACTCAATCAAAAAAGTTTATTAAAAACCTATGATAATAATCAGTCCGAAAGTTGCATAAATTGTGCCCACCCTCCCCCTTTAACTTTTAAACCGTATGACCAAAATATTGAAATGAATTAGAAAGGTAGTGCTTAATAAATACTTAAAATTAAAATTATTTTGAACATGATGGGATATACCGTCGTTGAGTAAATAAAAGGGCGTAACTGCCATGAACATACGCTGTTCTGCTGATGCAATTGTTCAAGGCTGCGGAACCCTACTCTGAACATGCTCTTTTTCGTTTTTTTTTATTTATTCCCACAGAAGAGATCTCGCTTACTGCATAGTTTTATTCCTTTTGATACCCACTCTGGTCGATAACTTTTAGGTATTTTTTGTTATCGTCAGAAAATACAAGTTGTAAAATAGTATGGAAACTTCGTGAAATTCATTAAAAGATTCATTTACACCGCAAGAACTGTATACTTCTTTGAAACTAAATCGGCTAAAGTGTTTAGGTTTTAATCACATCTAAGTTCATACCAATGATCTATGCCATATAGACTGATCATTGTAATATTTAAGCTGTGTAAGAAAGAGCCATTACAACAACCTTCGATTTACATTCATAAATATTGTATAATATATTATCAATGCATGATTTACTTGCTTATCTAGTAAGTTGCTGGATTGCTATATTCACATTAGACTTATATATATTTCTTGGAGTTGAAAGGTTTTTAAATTTGTTTTCATAAGATCTATGTTAAAGTCCCCACATATTATTAGCTTTATCCTATTGGAAATTTTCATAATCTATACTAATATTATACAGCTGAAGAGTTTGTTTGTTTGAACGCAATAATCTACTGGAACTACTGGTTCGAATTAAAAAATATTTTTGTGTTGAATAGCCCATTTATCGAGGAAGGCTATAGGTTATATTACATCACGATACGAGCCTTCCTCGAGAAATGGGCTACCCAACAGAAAAACATTTTTTTAATTTGGACCAGTAGTTCCTGAGACAAACAAACAAACAAACTCTTCAGCTTTATAATATTAGTATAGATATCAAAGAATATGTATAAGTGGGTCGATATGGGTACTCTATACACACACACACACACACACACACACACAATACTTATTTTGTAATCAATTAGTTCGATTGCACAGAATTCTAAGACATGACTTAAATTTTATAATGATAATTATTTCTTTCGATCGATATTAATTTTTATTACAATACACGCACCCCCTCTTTTGGTATAATTACGGCTAAAGCTTGCTGCTAACATGAAGATAGAATATGAAAGGTACTTTTCTTGGCCCTACATCATAAAATGTTTTGTTAAACAAATAATGTCGATGTCTAGATTATCATTCAATAATTCTTCCAAATTAACTATTAATGAGTTCGTTTTGGTAAATAAACCAGCAATATTTTGGTGTATATTAGATAGTAGTAATAATTATAGAAAAAACTCAAATACAATTTGACACGGGAATAAACGCGTTTAATCTAGGTAAAGTTATTTACCTTATGCTTGCCGTTTCGATCGGGTTACACTGACCGTGGTCACAAGCTGACTTCAAATTGTATTTATAATGCAACGCGTAAGTTTAAAAGTTATAAAAACTCAAATGATTCTTTACGGTCTTCGTCATGCAAGGGGTAATATATTATTATTAACCTGTAAAAAATCATCTAAGTTTTTGAAAGATTCTTGTGTTAAAGATATTTGTCGTTAAAACAATTAAAGATGTCCTTATATACAACACGCATGCCATGGTTGCTTCATTGTCCTGTTAATTGATTAAATTCTTTAAAGTTTCAAAAATTTGTTTTATTAGTATCTAAGAAATATGCATGTTAATGAGCTGATATCTATATTAGTTAGTTAGTTAGTTTTACCTGGGCGAACAAGAAAACCGCACTTAGCCTCACAATTGGGCCATTGTACGTGTTCTACTTATCTATCTGTCACTCCAGCCAACCGATGCACTCCCAAAACGCCAGCAGCTTGCCCAAGTTGCTGCAGGCTTCCTGAAGGGATTTTGGTGATGCTAGGAGTCGTGCCCGTTGTTCTGTTACACTGCCACACTCCGTGAGCACGTGTATTGGTGTTTCTTCTGCCTTCATACATCCTCTGCAAAGGGGACTATCCGTCACCCCTATCCTGAAAAGATGCTGGTTTAGGGGACAGTGGCCTGTGATAATGCCTATGGTTTTTCGCAAATTGTCCCTGGTCAGCCTGATGAGATTGCGAGTGAGTCTTTTGGACATCATTGGAATCGCCTCTTTCGTGTGTCTGCAGTCATCGGTGTTGTTCCATTCTGCTTGGTCTCCCGCGGAAGTCTCAGTTTTTTCTTGCAGCCATGATTTTATTTGAGAAATGGGCAGGGGGAGTAGTGGTTCTGGTCCGTGTGTGATTAAATTAGATCCCTGCCTTGCCAGTTCATCTGCTGCGTCGTTGCCTATTGAGTTGCTGTGCCCTTTGATCCATTGCAGGGTCACTGTGTTGGGTCCGGTGATCTCCTGAAGGGCCATGTGACAGTCCATGACAAGGGCTGAATTGATTGTTCGGTTTTGTAGTGCTAGGAGTACGGAGGCACTATCCGAGACAATTTTTATGTTGAGACCCTTGATGTCTCTTGCCACAACCGCTTGGGCTGCTCTGGTGATTCCAATACATTCGGCCTGGAATATTGTGTTCCTTTTGTCTAAGGATGTTGACAGTCTTATGTTGAGGTCGTCCGAGAACACACCGGCTCCGGTTCCCTTAACAGTTTTAGACCCGTCTGTGTATATTCTTACCGTGTTTGTGCCTGAGCTGTCTTTCGCTTCTGGCATCAGTTGGATTCTGTATCCTCGGTTAAAAATATATTGTTGTGGTATTTTATATATTAATATTACAAAGAGGAAAGGTTTGAATTTTTGTATAGAACGAATAAACTTAAATACTACTGGAACGATTTCAAAAAATATTTCACCGATGGGAAGCCACACTATCACCGGGTGACATAGGCTACTTTTTAATTTCTGTATTCCCACGGGAACGGGAACTACGTGGATGAAACCACGAGACGTCCACTAGTGTCCAAATAAAGCAACCTAATAAAGTTCTCTATTCGGGAATTATACATGTTATAGTAATGTCCGCATTTATATGTCGGTGAACAAATAGTAATATTGGTGTGTTTAATTCTACTTGAAGCATTGGTTAAGTTGAAATCTCTCTCTACATTAAGTATGATACAAAAGTTGTGAATTGTAAAGTCTCGTAGCTTATCTGCTATGCCACGTAGCATGTAGACCGTGTTGTGTTGTGACATCAAATAATGACATATTATATCCTGAGTGTGTTTTCGTCAATTCGAGTAATTTTGTTTCGGTTGTTATTGCTTACTATACTATATTTTGTTGATGTAGTATATTCCGTTGAGGTTGGACGGAATCACTTATTTTCTATGTAGCCACCTGAGTTTGTGTTTCTTGATGTTTAACACCCAGTTTTTCAATTTTTTTCGGCTTAATTTTTTTTGATGGATGTTATAAATGAATATTTTTTTTGTTAGGTTTGATTTGCTTTCTTTAAATTTGATTTTTCAAGCGTTTCTACCTCCGACTGAGCGCTACTTAACTCAATTTCAAGTTTTTGCTGCTGTTGTTTTGACAGATTGGGTAGACTAGTTAGTCCCGTGTCCGTATCTGTCTTCATCAGTAAGTAAGTAAAGTAAAATATATTAAGTGACTTGCTTTATTTTGGGTGTATCAGTACAAATGTGAGTGCCTATTTTTTATTAGTTATTGGGCCATTTAATCGACTTTTTAAACATGGTTTTTATGTGATAATTGTGACGACTGTAACACAATTTATATTAGTACAGTCGTCAACGACAGCCTCTTAGAAGTTGAAACATCATAATGGTTTTGTTACGTGTTTTATTTATAAGAGAAAATTGTAACAATATTGTTGCTCAATAAATATTAATATTATTTACTAATATTTTTTAAACTTTCTAAAACAGTATTTTCCTATAGTAAAAAGGTCTGTGGGCTTAAGAAGATATTTCACACTGGGTATTAAAATAAAGTATTAAAGTAAGTATTATTTCCATTTAGTTCACCATAATTCCATGTCAAAATTTACCAAAATAAATGACAAAAGACACGAGTGAAAACATCGACACTGTTAGCGCCTGTACTGAAATTAATAAGTTATGAAAACAATTACTAATAATGTTAACAGTGTTTTCTAATTAAATAAATATATTCTACATACTTCAGCATCGCTGGTTACGGTTACAAACGTGTTTTTAAATATCACAATTAAAAATGAAAAATATAAAAATAATCAACACAATTGAGAGAATGGAAAATTTACTGTGTATTTATAGAAACTTTGATTATTTTAAAAAAAGAAGCAAAATAATTATACTTTTACGCATATTTATACAACATGCGCTGTATTTTATACAATTTATAAATAGCTATTATTGGATAACAACATTGCAGGAAACAAACAATGCCAAATATCTGCATATTTGTCTATATATTATCATTTTTCTTGGCGATATCGTCTTTATATTATGCACTATTTATAGCACGGGAGCTTATAAAATGTTAATTGAGAACTTTACGGCTATTCACAGTGTGTACAAATATGAAACAAGCTTTACCAAACACGCAAATCAGTTGGTTCCAATTTTTTTTATTAGTTTTACAATGCTTTTTGTTTTATCAATATATCTTTCTATATGGGACATATTTCATGAAATTATGATATGTAGGCAGGAACATATATTTGTTATAATTTTACTACATTTCTCAGACCTTGAATTTCAAATAAAAGCGGTTTTGGAGTATTTTTCATTGTACATCTTCTTAACTTTGTTAACAAGTCTACTGTCATGTTTAAATGATGCACTTCTTACAATGCAAGCTCAAATATTACGCCAATCACGGGAACAGCATTTGACAGAACAAGTGAAGCAGTGGGCTGAAAGATATGAATACTTGATAAATTGCAGCAAACAGTTGTCAGTGTGTTTCGAAAACCAAGTAAATATTATCAACACTTTATTAATAACTAGTGGCAATTATTATTATTAAATTATAATAATCGTGAGCAATGACTTATCTAAGTAGCGTATTTGTTTTATCTAAGTATGTAATATTGTGCACTAGCAAATGGTTGGACACTATTAAGTTAACTGTCCTATTATTTTATTAATTGTTACGTAAAATTAATTTTAGTTATTATTTTATTTGACTAATACTAAAATTAAAATGTTGTTATTGTAATTACTAAAATGAAATTCAATTTTAGGATTCCGTACCTCGAAAGAAAAAAAATGCAACCATTAAAGGAATTCTCGTGTGTTTGCCTGTCTGTCTGTCACAGCCATTTACTCCTATTCTACTGTAACCGATTACGTCAATATTTGATACAAGTATACATTTCTGTTACCCAAACACAGATGCATAACGTAAATAAAGGAATCTTCAATTCATGGGGTGCATTTTGGGGATGCAAAATGGAGAATTAAAAAAATATCCAAACTGTATCGTGTAGGACATCAAAGGAATGGGCTTGTTGTAAGGGTCTTAAACAGTTACTCGTATATATTTTTAAGTTACTTTAATATAAGCAGTTTAAAAGTTATTTTAGAAAACAGACGAAAATTGATAATTCCCTTCTCTTTATCTCCAAACCTACTGAGCCTACGATTTAAAAAAAAACATACAATAGATAACCGATTGAATCAGGCGTAACATGGCGGAAATCCATCTTGAGTAGATTACAAGGAAGGGATAGCACCACCTACCCTCGATCTGTGAATCACCACGATTGAAACACCGTCACTCAGGACAGTTTGGCACCGACTGAGCCAAACTGTCCTGAGGATGCCTCATTTTGTGGAAGCGGAATATTGCAAGTCAAGGGTCCGGAGGTGCCTACCACTCGACTTGGTAAGAGTACCTGTCACTAATTTTCTTTGTTGCAGGTCTCTCTTTTTGAGTGCGGTCTATCAATCTATTTCGATTGTTGTATTAAGGGCATTTCCTTACTACTTCAATCGTGGTGATTCACAGATCGAGGGTGGGTGGTGAGATCCCTCCCTTATAATACGATAGATAATTATTTTCTAATAGATGGCAGGAAAACGTACTAGAAGTCTATAGACTTAACATACCGTAATAAATCTTTTAAAATTGTTTTGTTAAAGAGATAGTTTACCTCGATGGATATCCTATTTAAATACTTATAAGTTTGTACGGAATGCACTAACTCCAACTCGGACTTAACCGGCTTTTTAACTTTTATTTTATAGGTAAATAACCCAACTTTTGACGCAGTTCTACTTTACATTTCAGATGAAATATATACTGACAGCAACTATTTTTGGTTACGTACATACTTTATATTATATATTAACCATAATCATAACACAGGTATTCAATTAATAGTTACTTCTATTTATTTTTAAATTTTATTTTTACAATTAATAATCACATGATCATTAGGAAATATTATTTTTATGATACAGTGATAACAATATCTTGAGACAAATTACACACTCCTATCTGAACCCGAATTAAGCAGAGCCTGTACTATGGCAATCAGATTACTGATAAATACAGGACGATTTTTATTGATAAACTTTCGCGATTTGTACACATTATGAAAATACATATATTACGGGTCTATTTCAGATTTCATTATATTTTCATAAGGATGATTTTTAATTTCTAATAACCTTCCGCCCGTGGCTTCTTTACAGAAAGAACTTCTTCTTTCTTCTTCTTTCCGTTCTTCTTTTAAGAAATAAAACTATAAATTTACCCTAAACCACCCACACCTACTTTTGTTACACCATCACCTACTAACATGTCTGTGAGACCCCGGAGTAAAATTGCTATTTTTGAAGTGAAAACTTCTTTAGCGGTGTTGTGCATTTTTTTTTGGTATGGGTAAAAAATTTAAACTTGCGTCAGGATCTTGTGACCCTGTTTGAAAATTCGTAGATCTCGTAACCCTGATCGAAAATTCGTAAGACGGAGGGAGAGGAATGAAAAACTGCTACAATATCATTAGAATATGAAGGTAAATTTCGCCACCATCTACAATGTTATTAAAGATCAGGTGGGAAAAGGGCGGTCTAGAAACCAGAAGACCAAATTTCGAGTCCGAGTAACGATTATTTTTTCCCTTTATTATTTTAATTTTTGATTTTGATTTTTTGATTTGTGATTTACTATTTCATATTTTTTAATATTATGTCAGTGAGATCAAAAAATATTAATCAAATTTTATCAGTATGTAATTTTTAGGAGAGAGATAGACTTTTTTCTTCTTGTTTGGGACGATAACGCAATAGATTAATATTGTATTTAACCATATAAATGATAGTACTTTTATACTGAAGAAAAAATAAATAAAATAAAAAACCCTAACCGTTGCAAAATATTTAAAAATGCACAACGTTAATGTTCAAGTTTTCACTTCTGCCGGCACTCCCGGACTGCAACCCGTTTAGGCACCTGTTCGGTTTAGGGCCTAAACTTTACAATAAACAAAAATTAAACAAAAACTTAGTCTGTAGGCGGTTATGTCATTAACTACAAAAACAGGAGGTAGTTAAGGATAAAAATTTTAAATGTTTTTCAAAACTGATATTAGTAAGTTATTTGTGGTTATGTAAAGAGCTCACGAGTGGGTGGTTATTAGTATTTTAAAAATCACAGTACAATATATACAGGGTGTTTGAAAGATCGAAAAATATTGAAATTATGGTCCACACTACTTTGCTCTGGAGACCATTTTTCGCAACTAATTGTAACATTTTGGGTTTTGTCATAAAAAATAAATAAAATTTGCTAAAAAAAGTCACACTTAGTCTAAGACAAGTTAAGCTTAAATGGTTTTAAATAGTCTATACTAGCTCCGCTTTACGGCTTTGCATCGATCTTCCAAACACCCTGTATAAATTACACCCAGACTCTGAATAAACAATTATGCTCACCACATAGTATACATAGATTTCTTCTGGATGGGAATCGAACACTCTGGCTTAGCAGTCACATTGAATAACCACTAGACCAACAGGCCAATTGTTCCCTTTAATTTAAAATATTTTTAACCGATTTCAAAAAAGGAGGTTCTGTGTTTGACCCATATGCAAGTTCATAATTTTCTAAGAAGATTGGTACTGATCCGATTTGGATTGAGTTTATATTTTTTCTGGGTAGGTGTATAAAACATAGTCCTCCGTAAGACACTGGAGTTGAACATAGGAATCACTGAATTTTCCACTAATCGGTGATGTTCTTGATCATTCTTTTGATTTTCAATTGAATTCGGTTAATTTTTCTAACAAAAAGTTATGTAAACACATAATTGTTAAAAATATCGTGACTTTTGTATTCAATCTTTATTTATTATTTGTAAGTATTGTTTTTGACCTCATTATTCAATGTAGGTATTCAAATAATAATATTAATAATATCTTGGGACAACTCACACAACGTCATCTGATCCCAAACTGAGCAGAGCTTGTACTATGGCAACCAGACAACTGATAAACATACTTATATATTTCTAAATACGTACACATTAAATATAAATTACACCCAGACACAGAATAAATTTAGTCTGGGTGGGGATCAAACCCACCCATAGATAATAAACACTCCAATACACATAAATCTAGATAATCATAACAATATTCATTATAATGTTATTTGTATCCAAGAATTGAAGAAAATAAACTAGTATAATATTTTTTTAGGATGTTCGTCTTTACGTTACATTATGTCAACTAAGTTGGACTGTCTTTTGTTCAGTATTTTCCATGGCGATAGTATTTCGAGCTGGACAAAATTTAAGTAATAAATCAGCTTCAACGAACAGGGCTATAGCAACATTATACAATATGTCTTCAATATGTAAGTGCGTCGTGTTATTACGTTCTAATAGCATTACCTACGTTAAGTAAGACAATAAGTTATGATGTTTTATTGTCAATATATACGTATTATTTAAATACTGATTATTTTTGACGTCATAACGTCTTATAAATCGAAGACCGGTAGCGCGCACGAAAGGCTGATAGGTTGAAGTATCAGTCTATCAGCGAATGGCGATTGCAGCGACATGCAATACAATTGAAACTAAAGCTATCAGCGTATCTGCGAATGGTAATTGCAGCGACATGTGATACAATTGGAACTAAAGCTGTTACAGATATGGTTGATTATTACAATTTCATCAATGTTTTCTTAAGACGTTATCTCTATAAATCGATGAGCGGTAGCACGCACGAAAAAGAGTTACGTTACCGCCTGCTGATAGGTTGAAGTATCAGTTTATCAGCGAATGGCGATTGCAGTGACATGCAATACAATTGAAACAAAAGTTATCAGCCTATCAGCGAATGGCAATTGCAGCGACATGCGATACAATTGCAACTAAAGCTGTCACAGACATGGTTGATTATTACAATTTCATCAATGTATTCTCATGACATTATCACGTACAATTATCGTCAGTAAACCGGTTACAGATAACCATTTTATTTATTTCAGATCCTGACGCTCCAGAAACAACAATGTTTAAAAACCTCTTGACTTTTACAAGAACAAATACGATGGAAGTAAAAATTGGGCATATATTTTTAGGAATGTATTTAGTGCCTGTATTTATTGGTACAGTTCTTACTTATTTGATAGTAGTGTTGCAGTTTAACAATATTATTTAAAACTAAAATATGTCTTATACGCCGTATCGTAAATTTATTAGATACTTTTAAAAAATAATCTCATACGCCTTCAAAACCAATAAAAAAATAGTAATTGATTCGATGAAAAAGATACTGAAATACTTGCTTCATTGGTTATACTTACAATCGTGTACACGAATAACACATCGACGAATAAAACATTATTATAAAAACTAAATGATATAAAAATAGTAAAACTAATTCAGAAGTGCACATCTTGAAAATCTATCTATTTGTGAAAAAGTATTCTGAACACTTTAAGAAAATGAAAGATGCATCCAACAGAAGACTTAGAGGTGCGGTATAAGAAAAACTGGCTGTTGAATACTGTAGGCTTCAACTAGTATAAAGAAATGTGTTCCAGATGGCAATACTAATTTATAATAAGCTCTCTAATTCATTTAAATATCTACCAACAAATCCATTTAAAACAAAGCTACGCGAATGGTTATTAGAACACTGCTTCTATTCAATTAATAAGTACCTGGAAATGAATGTTTCAAATTAATTAACTAACTGTTTGTGACGACAAATAGAATTTTAGCTGTAATATTATTTTAGGTATTAGTATTATTATTATCAAGACATTCAATATAACAATCAATTTATTTTTTAAATTTAGTATAATTTAATGTGACATGTTATAAATTTTTGTATTTAATTATTTTATCAAATGTCAATTTAATTTTGTGTTAATGTTATCTTATTAATGTTTGTACACCTAGCGGTAAGACATAAGGCACATAATGTAATTGTATAAAAAACCACAAACATGTAATTTTACCTATGTCTGACAAATAAATAAATCTTATTCTTATTCTAAAAATGGAAAATATCTTATGTATTCACAGATTTTGTAGAACTAATTCAAAATGCCTTGTGTATTCACAGATTTTTTTTGACAATGGCAATTAAAGCAAAAATAATATTTAATTTTGTATAGTATATATACATGCTATTTATTAACCTGCTTTTTTATCCTACATTGCTAGTAATCTTTTTTTTTAAAGAAAAAAAAATATAAAAAAAAAAATTACAAATTATAAATAATTATTTTAATTTTGAATTTCGAATCCTTTTGGAGTTACGCAAAACAGTCAGTACGCTGCAATCATGGCGAGCATGTTTACACGGATTTTTAGGACACGGCGTAATCTAATGGTCGCTGCGAATGCTACATTACACTGCGTAACGTTGGTCTGTGTGGTCTGTACCCATAAACATCATATTTTAAAAATTATTATATTATTATTAATGATGGTGCTATTTTAAAGAGTTTGATTATCCTGGCACAAAAATATTACAAAAACCAACATACTAAATTAGTAAAATTTGAATTTGCAGTTTTGGGAATGTATTTATCTTAGTATTAGGTTTTAAAATCCATAATTTTGATACTCGATAGGTTTTTAAAATTTTTTTGAAACGGTATATATTAGCGCCAAAATTACGCCATTAGATTTTTAAGCTATTGCATAGCTTCTATCGCGGGCCTTGAGCGTGGAGACTGAATCCAGAAATTCCGTAACGAAAATAACCTAACACCCCACACTCCCACCGGCACAGCGATGATAATTTTTAGTTTTGCCATCTATCGATGAATAGCAGAACTTTTAATGACTTTTTTATTTTTTTATTAAGTACTTAAGTTGATAAAAATGCTATGCAATTGCTTTACCGCGTCAGTCCCCGAGTGCCAGACATTTTTTTTTTTTGTTTATTGTACCCAGTGTCACTTTCACAATTAAGACAAATCTAACGACACCTCTTAAGCTAAAATCCATCAAGTTGTTTACATACATACACTTATTGTTTTTAAACTTTCGCGATTTTTATACATATTAGTTATATTTCGGGACTTAATCGCGTGAATTATTTAAAGGTACGAAACTTTTATTTACCCGACGTTTCAATCGAATTGCACCGATCGTGGTCACGGGTCGACTGATGGCATCTTAGCGATGTCTCCGTGAGGCGCGGGGTTTTTCAACTACCCTCGCCTGGTCTTGATAATTTTGATAATTTGTACTGTCGGTACTTCTACACACTACACTTACAATGTCTTTACACTGAGGCGCGGTGTCTTTACGGCTACGATTACATTTGTTGATAACAGGGTTCCAAGATGGTGACAGTGGGTATCCATCTTCTCGGTTGAAGTTCTTATACTTCTTGAACTCAACCGCCTTGCGTACTATCCTGGAATAATAGTGGCGATCGGTGGAAAGTACCTGTGGCTTATGCAATTCTATCCAGTGGTTTGGTCCTGATTCCAACAAATGCTCAGCGATAGCAGACTTGTAAACTTGACGGTTTTTTACAGCAGCGATATGTTCCTTGACCCTGTCTGCGATTGTCCTTTTGGTCTGTCCGATATAGGAACTACCGCAACTGCAATCCACCTTGTACACGCCGGGTGTTTGGAGCGGAATAACATCCTTTGCCGTTCGTAAAAGCTTCGAAACCTTGGAGTGCGGACTATATACATTCTTAATGGAGTAACTCTTCAATACTGTTCCAATTTTGTCCGTAACTCCTTTGATGTATGGCATGAAAGCTGGCACTCTGTCGGCATTTACTTCTGGTTTTCTGCTCTTTGGACGTTGAAGGTTATGCTTGTATCCGTTGCTTCTTAGTTCCTCCCGAACGTGTGCAAGTTCACCCTCCAAGTGTTCGGGGTCGCAAAGGTCGTATGCTCTGTTTGTTAAAGAAGCTACAACGGACTGTAAGTGGCGCGGATGATGGTGCGATAAAGCATGTAAATACCTATCCGTGTGTGTAGATTTTCGGTATACTGCGTGTCCGAGGGTACCATTTTGTCTCGCCGATACCTTCACATCAAGAAAAGGCAACGACCTACCTACCTCCATTTCAAATGTGAATTTGATATTACGGTGGATCGAGTTTAGATGTTTTACAAATTGTTCCACTGTGCCCCTGTCGCCCTTCATGATACAGAATACATTATCGGCGTATCTCTTTCAGAGCTTGACGTGAAACACGTGCAGGTCGACAACTTCTTCTATATGCTCCATCCAGATGTTGGCCATTACCGGTGCTACTGGACTACCCATAGCCACTCCGTCGATCTGGAGGTAATGCTGTCCACGGTAGAGGAAGAAGTTACCCTCTAAACAGTTACTCAGTAGAACAATGTACTCTTTTGGCAGGCCGCTGTCCCTCAGTTTTAGTTTTATAACGTCAAGGCATTCGCTTATCGGAACACTAGTGAATAATGACTCGACATCGAAACTCACCATTATCTATACTCTTGAGTATATCCACAAAATGGCGAGAGTCCTTCACGAACGATGCAGTTTTCCCTACCAATGGCTGCAGTACTGAAGCTACGTGTCTCGCTAGATCGTAAGTAGGAGAATCAATTTGACTTACGATTGGGCGTAATGTTACGTCTTTCTTGTGAATCTTTGGCAAGCCATATAGTTTAGGAGGCTGCACAATTCTCGGCTTGTACAGACGGTCGAACACTTCATCCGTAAACAAATGTTTATGGTCCCCGATTAATGTGCGCACACGTTTGGTAACTCTCGCGGTAGGGTTGTATGACACCGGCTTGTAGATGGAAGTATCACATAACAGATTCCGTATTTTACAATCATAGTCGCTGGAGTTCATCACAACGGTGGCGTTTCCTTTATCAGCCTTAAGCACTAAGATTTCCTGGTTGCTACGCAGGTCTCTCAACGCTTGACGCTCTTCCATCGTGATGTTAGGCTTAGGTACTTTTGATTTTCGTAATATAACCGCAACATCCTGTCTAAGCGTTTCCGCATCAATAGCAGGTACCTTGTTACGAGTTATCACTTCCTCTATGCCGCTTATGATGTTCTCGTACGGAATCTGTTTCGGTGTTAATGCGTAATTTAACCCTTTCGCAAGGATATTATGGGTGGTGTCATCAATGATTACACTCGATAAATTGATAACCGTATCTTTTTGCGTCGATGGTACAAATTCATTTTTTGTGTTGAGGTTATTTTCACGACGTAATAACAGCTTGTTAAACTTAGCGTCTTTCCTTTTACAACACAAATCATAAATACGGGACGCTTGTTGATATGAGACACGATCACATAGCTCGAAATCACTTAACGATAACACCACACTGCATTCCATATGTAATTCGTATAACTCACACTGCACTTTGTTTACCTTGTACCGACAGTTACGAATTAATTGTTTTAGGAGACGAACACTAGCACTCTTTAGAATTCCTTCCGAATGTGGGATATCTTTGCGCGGTTTTATTTGCACTCCCGTTGGTAATAAGTCCGAATCTCGACACTTTGTTAAAAAGAACAACGATGATTCTAACTTAGCGCGTTTTATTCGGAGGTATTCAAGATCTTTAATCTTGTATGCATATTCCGGCCCGTAGCGGTTTGCAATTATTGTTTTTAAACTTTCGCGATTTTTATACATATTAGTTATATTTCGGGACTTAATCGCGTGAATTACTTAAAGGTACGAACCTTTTATTTACCCGACGTTTCGATCGAATTGCACCGATCGTGGTCACGGGTCGACTGATGGCAGCTTAACGATGTCTCCGTGAGGCGCGGGGTTTTTCAACTACCCTCGCCTGGTCTTGATAATTTTGATAATTTGTACTGTCGGTACTTCTACACACTACACTTACAACGTCTTTACACTGAGGCGCGGTGTCTTTACGGCTACGATTACATTTGTTGAAACATACGACTTTACTTTCTGTCATTTACGACTAAACTAATTTATCGAAAGCACGGAAATTGAGTTACGTAGGTAACTCAATAAGTTTTGAGACAAGAAAAAACAATACAAGATATTAACTATGTTTATTTTAATTTTTTTCGAAACCCTCTCCTTAACTTTCTCCTTAACTTTCTATGCAAAGATCCATTCGCCTAAACCAACTAATAATATTCTTTTGCCAGTCTTGATCCAATAGATCTGAAATTGCTACTTCGTATGCGGCCACGGCCTTTTCGTTACACGAAAAAAAACCCTTTTATATTTTCCTTAATTATCGGGAACAAAAATAAATCCTGGGCCTGGTGTTCAGTGTAACAAACAAAGCTTTCTCACTTCAAGATGTTGGTCCAAAATAATATTAACGCTCCCCGAACTAGCGCCAAGAATTATCCTCGATGTCCGAGTAAGTAATTCGTGGGTCTTTTCGTACCATCATTTCAGTAGTCCAAACGTTTTCTTCAGTTACTGCAGTTTGAGGGAGACCACTTCTATGGTCATCTTCGAGGTTTGTTTTACCCCTTTTAAATTCACTGAACCATCTGAAAACTGTTGCTTGATATAGGGCAAACTATCCTAACGCTAGAGTTTTTCAGTTAAACCAAATTTAGTCTTTAAGTCATAAAATATCATAGCATGCAAATGTTCGTGGCTAAGCTCCATCGTTGCAAAGAAAAACGCAGGAATCGTCGTAGTAAAATTACTGGAACATCATCATTTTTTTTTAACCAGGGATCTGCCTACTTGATTTCTATTTTTAAATAATTTGCATATAAAAAATTATAATACAGATGCGTTCCATTTTTAAGTTACGAACATCTCAAACCTTTTCGAATGACCTACATATGATTCCGCACGAATCTGGAATTTATTGAATTACGTAATCGTAAAAATGTAGTCTGCTCGGTAGCTCTATTTTTTTAGGAATGTTCAGAAGTACAAAAAATGAGGACCTAGTCCGGCCATAAATTCTGTTACAAATGAAAATCCATTCTTTTTAATTAAGTAATGTAATATTACTAAAACTCACATGTACATATTTATTAAAGCCTTAGCAATTCTGCTTTTATACAGGTCTTTAATCTGTCTGGCCATGAATCAATGGATTTACGCACTGTTTAAATTTGGCCACTGCTATCTCCAGAGATTTTTAAGAGATTCAATGTCGCCGTATTGAGTGTAGAGCAAGCCATGTCCTCTAAAACTGACCATAATTTGTAGTCTAAAGGGTTGAGGTCTGGGCTAGATGAGGGCCAGTCTTCAGCTCTTATAAAGTCCGGAACGTTGGTTTCAAGCCAGGCTTGGGTAGTTCGTGCCTTGTGACTAGGAGCAGAGTCCTGCTGCAAAGTCCACGGTACATTTTTAAAAAAGTGTATTGCCGAGAGGCTTCACAACACGATCCAAGACTGTCCTTTGATACACTTTGGCTTTAATATTTTTTAATATTTCGCATGTATCTATTACCTACCGCTGTTTTCATGGGAATGTCACATTGCATTTTATTCCTTAACATATTAAACCTTGCTTGTATGGTAACATATTACCTCTCTCTTTTTTACTATATTGAAAATATTAAGGTACTTAATATGTATATACTTTAAAATTTTTTTTTTTTTCTGTTTTATAATCAAGGAAGAGTGACTTTGTTTACTGCCTATATTATTTTGTGTCTATTTGTAAAATCGGCTTTGGCTCTCGCATAATAAAAATAGAACTTAATTTTAATGTACGTGTTACTGATTTTTTTTCTCTAGTTGCTTGTGTGTTTGATAACAGTGCTATTTTGTAATATTGTTTTAAAATATATATTCTAAACAATGCACTTATTGTAATATTACTTGCCAATACTGGGTTTTGCTCGGTGAATGAACCCATAAAAAAATAATGTGTTTTGTTTCGAATTGATTATTTATTTTTATACATTGAATGCTTGCTTGACTTTATCGGTGTAATTGTACCTGCCTCTGCACCTCTCTAACAGCTGCCTAAACTTTTGTTTTCATTATTAGTTGTTTTATCCTGCCTGATCGTGTAATATAATGGCTGATAAAGATTTAGAACAGCGATTGCAACAGCTGACACTGGAGAACGCAGCTCTTCAGCAAAAATTGGCATCATCTGCGCTCGCTGGCCGGTAATGCTCTTACTGATGAAAACATTTTGCGCCAGCTTTGGAAGCGCCGTCTTCCTCAAAGTATTCAGGCTATTTTAGCCTCTCAAGCTGAACTGAGTTTGGATAAAATAGCTGACCTTGCCGACAAGGTCACAGAGATATCAGGCCCCAGCAACCAGGTATACTCTTGTGGAATGCCAGCACCTGCACCATCGGCACTGGACTCATTAGTGAAGACAGTGGAAGACTTACGCAAGCAAGTTGCATCTCTTTCCAGCTCACTTCCTCGCGGTCGCTCACGCAGCAAATCTACCTCAAGACAGCGTTCTCGTGGTGCCTCACCTATAAATCCAGATATGTGTTGGTACCATAAAAGATTCAATGCCAGGGCAACTAAATGTACTAAACCTTGCAGCTGGAAACCTGTCACCACGCCGCCGGAAAACAGCAACAACAGTCAGTAGACGCGGCGACTGATTGTTCTCATCACAGCCGCCGACTTTTCGTTACAGATAAGCATTCGAAACTCCAGTATCTAGTAGATACTGGCTCGGATCTCTGTTGTTTTCCTAGACGGCTCGTAAAGAATCGTCGTACCTCTACAAGTTTTGATCTGAGCGCTGCAAATGGGAGCTTTATTAAGACCTATGGCAACATATCATTGCATCTTAACCTAGGTTTGCGCCGGGATTTCCACTGGAATTTTGTAGTTGCGGAAGTTGACACCCCGATTATCGGTTCCGATTTTTTAAGTCATTACAACTTATTACCGGACTGCCGAAGGAAGCGTCTCCTAGATGGTCACACCAGTTTATTCATCTCCGCTGCCATTGCTACATCCAGTCAAACAAGCGTCAAGGTCGTTGCTTTTAATGACTCTAGTTTTACGCACATACTTAGAGAGTTCCCAGATATTACGCGCCCACCTGGTCTACCTAGAATCATCAAGCCGCATCAATCACCGCCATAGTTACCCCGTTTGGCCTCTTCGAGCTCCCCTACATGACCTTCGGGTTGCGCAATGCTGGTCAAACCTTCCAGCGTTTTATGGACGAGGTCACACGCGGCCTCGATTTCTGCTTTCCTTATATCGTCGATCTGCTCGTTTTTTCCGCGGACGGGGACAGCCACAGAGAGCATCTGCGTGTCCTTTTCAAACGCCTACAAGACTACGGAGTGGTGATCAATTCATCTAAGTGCATTCTTGGTGCCAGCGAGGTCGTATTCCTCGGTTATGACATCAACGCTAAAGGTACGCATCCTCCACAGGATCGCGTTCAAAAGCTATTAGATTTTCCCCCTCCTGACACCGTGCAAGGCGTGAGGCGTTTTCTCGGTATGATAAATTACTATCACCGTTCCATCCCTCATGCCGCCAAGTTTCAAGCGCAGCTAGTGGACGCTCTGGTCGAGACCAACAGCAAAGGTTCTAAACCTTATCCATGGACCCCCGAACTGTTGAAAGTTTTCGAAGACTGCAAGAGGAGTCTGGCAGACGCCACGCTACTTACGCATCCAGTAAATGACGCATCATTGGGATTTTTTACAGACGCTTCCAGTGCGCATATCGACGCCAGTCTACAGCAGCTGATCAATGGACAGTGGTGCCCTATGTCATTTTTCAGCAAGAAACTAACTCCCAAACAGTCGCAGTGGCCTACCATCGTGAACTACTGGTGGTGTACGAAAGTATCCAGCATTTCCGTCACATTCTTCAGGTCCAACACGCCACTATTTTTACTGACCACAAACCATTGCTGTACGCTTTCGTACAGCGTCGTGAGAAACTGCCTCCCGCACAGCTCAATCAGTTGCACTTTATTAGCCAATTTACAACGGATATTAAATATATCAAAGGAGATGACAACGTGGTTGCGGACGCGATGTCGCGAATTGAAGCTATCTCGTTGGACCAAGAGTACGAGGATCTTTCCAAGGCTCAAAAGACTGACGAAGAGCTAGCAGAACTACTACATAATGGTTCCAGCCTCAAGTTGGCAGAAGTAAACTTGCCTGGTACCAATATAACTTTGATTTGTGATATGTCTACAGCCAAGCCTCGTCCCTTCGTTCCTCCACAACTTCGGCGCAGGGTGTTCGACAAGCTACACAATTTGAGCCACCCGGGCATTCGAGCAACTACTCGCCTCGTGGCCGATCGCTACGTATGGCCTTCTATGAATAAAGACTGTCGAAACTGGTCTCGCACTTGTGATGCATGCCAGCGCAGCAAAGTGTCGAGACACAATTCTGCTCCTCTAGGAAACTTAGGCACACCATCTGGCCGATTTGCACATATTCATCTGGACATTGTTGGACCGCTGCCAATCTGCAATGAATACCGTTACTGCCTAACAGCTATAGACAGGTTGACCAGGTGGCCCGAAGTTTGGCCCATGCGCACTATAACGGCAGAAGAAGTAGCCGACACCTTCACCAGAGAGTGGATGCCACGTTTTGGCGTACCTTCGATTCTCACAACAGACCGCGGCGCTCCATTTGAGTCTGATTTGTTCCGCAGACTTACGCACACTTTTGCTATCAGGCGCATTCGGACGACTGTATATCATCCCAGCGCGAACGGAATGATTGAGCGTGTCCACCGCCAGCTTAAGGCCTCATTAATGTGCCACAGTGGTGAAACATGGATTGAGGCTCTTCCATTTGTACTGTTGGGGATTCGATCCGCTTTTAAAGAAGACCTTAAGGCTACAGCAGCCGAATTAGTTTATGGTGAAACGCTACGTCTCCCTGGCGAGTTCCTAGTACCCGCATCTGATAAACCCAGGGACCCTACAGATCTTGCGGATAGACTCCGACGTCACATGGCGATTTTGCGACCCTGTCCGTCGTCGCGTCATGGCGAACGTGCGTCGTTCATCTTTAAAGATATGGCAAACGCGTCGCATGTTTTCTTGCGAGAAGATAGCGTTCGACGACCGTTACAACCTCCCTACACCGGCCCATATGAAGTCCTAGAGCGCGCCGCTGATAAAAAAACTATACGGATCTCTATCAAAGGAAAACCGCTCGCGGTCAGCATAGACCGAGTAAAACCAGCTTTCGTAGATACTTTGGAACCTCCAAGCCCACGGATAGCACTACCAGTAATTCCTAATTCAGCCGCGCCCGCAAATCCACCAACAAGAAGACCAGTGATTCAACCTTCAATTTCACTACCGGATACTGCTACGCCATCTCCACCCTATGTGCCATCAGCGCCAACTTCTCAACCGTATACCACACGATCTGGCAGGCGTGTAAAATTCAAAATTAGGGACTGACCATAACCTACCTTTCTCCGTGGGGGGGTGGAGTGGCGGCAAAATCCGCCACTGCGCTGCGAACGCGCTCCGCGGGCGAGCTCGGAAGCGATCGGGTAGCTTCGACTTACCTCGTCGCTACCCCCGCTCCTCACTCCCCCACGGGAAACATGTTCGTTGGCAATCTAGACAACCTCCCGCTTACCTACACACAAGTTGTTACTCTGTCATCACAAGCACAACAATTCTTCACCGGTATAGTTGGTGAATGTTTAGTGGAAGGAAGAAAAACCTAGCTAACATAAACACATTGTTGAAACCATTATTCCAATTGGACCGCGGCAGGGCGGGAGTGACAAAACCTCCCGCACATATATGTCCTAAGTGAGTGGATAGCCGCTTCACATTCTCCTCGTAACCCGATACTCAGTTGCAGCGATTCGAAGTAGTCTGTAACGGTGCCCGATATAGTCTTGCAGTATACTTTTGCTGCAATTCACCTGAGCGTATACCTCACAGCGATTCCACCATCTTTGTTCCTAAGAGCGCACAGGTTGGCACCGTACAAAATATCTATCGAAATCTTAACGACCTGGCCGTCAAGCACAAGATTAGTTAGGGCAGTAAAGCGGTCTAAAAGAATTATAGCGTCGTTGCTATAGCAGTTAAGGAGGTCTTTAAGATGCTGCGCAGTTAGCCGTCCATGCTGTACCGGGTTCGGTATGAGTTAACTGCGTTAAGGACCTTGGCGCCTAAACTGAAGGCTCCTTTGACTATGAATATATATATATATAAACAAGGTATTTTACCTTACATTATTCACGCTATTAAGACCCGTAATTTATATAATTTCATAATGTGTACTATTGCGAAAGATAATCAACATTTAGGGCTCCTTTGATGTTTCCATCACTGATTTTAGCCTCCACATGGTAGAAAACAGATCTGTGTTATCTGAATAGAGCGTGTTCGTGTATGTAGATATGTAACGTGTTATTTTTATAGTTTTTTTTTTTCAATTTTGTGGATGAGAGATATATGACGATAGGTGTTGATTGTTTGGTTTGAAGTTATGTGAAGTGTTCAGTAGGCAATTAAAGGTATTACGAAATATACTATTGGCGGTTGCGACGGCTTAGACGGTGCTGACGAGCTTTCATATTTGCTAATATTGGTGCGACGTCTGGGTTGTGGCGGCCTTAGCGACTGCTGTTGACACCACGTTGAGGACGTCAGAAGTTGGTACATTTTATAGTTCTGCTTTTTCCCCACTCTGGGGCAATGCTTTTCTAAATAAATGAATACCATTGATAAGCATTGATAAATATAATAATACTTAGTTTTGTTCAATGGTATAAAATGTTTGGCTTTATTTAATCCGTATTTATAAATTAAAAAAATAGTTTTAAAAGTCAAAAAACTAAGCTCATCTATAATGCTCAATGGTCATGTTCATAAAATAAATAATATATTGGATATACTTATACTACTATATACTTTCATCACGACGCAGACAGGTTATGTACGACCTTAATATTAAAACGGAAGTAATTACTTACCGCGCCTACAAAAACTATTAAAATCAATAGTAATTGATTTAATGAAATAAGTATCAGAATACTTAAATCGTGGGTTATACTTATCTACAGTCGTGTCTATGAATAACAATATTTACGAATAAAACAATATTACAAAAAATGAAAGATATAAAAATAATAAAACTAATTCAAAAAGCGGAAAATTTCTTGTGTATTTACAGAAATTTCTCTTACTATGGCAAGAGAAGCAAAATAATTATTTTATTTCGCATTGTTATTCAATTTGCATTTTATTTAATACAATTTATAAATAATAATGATTGGTTTGTGGAACGAGAGTATGCTTCTAATACTAATAAGAATCTGCGTATTTTACTTTTTGTTG
Organism: Herminia tarsipennalis; assembly: GCA_945859575.2. NCBI lineage: Eukaryota > Metazoa > Arthropoda > Insecta > Lepidoptera > Erebidae > Herminia > Herminia tarsipennalis. Next base: position 20,158,735 of record OX243840.2, read on the forward strand.
ATCTTTTAATCGGAGATGCAATATTTATATTAAGTTGCGTATATCAGGCGGATATTTTTAAAATATTAATCGATAATCTAACAGTTATTCACAACGTTTACATAATTGAAACAAAGTATAACAAAAAAGCAAACCAGTTGGTTATAACATTTTGTTTAATTTCTACCATTTTTGTATTTATAACAGTATGCTTTATTGGAAGAAATATATATAATAAAATAGTGACAAATACATTCGAACTTACAATTATAGTATCGTATATTTTAGATCTTGAATTTCAATTGAGAGGAATTTTAGAATATTTTGCCATGTACACTTTTTTAACTTTATTGACAGGTTTACTCTCTTATTTAAATAATGCGCTTTTTACAATGCAAGAGAAATCAAAGCAATGTCACGAGCAGCATTTAGCAGATCAAATAAAGCAATGGACTGAAAAATATGAGCACTTAGTGAATTGTAGTAAGCGGTTGTCTGTGTGTTTTGAGTATCAAGTAAATATTATTACTATTTATATTAATGTTCATAGTTATATCAATTGTTATTGACTCAGTGGCAAACGAGTAGATCGAAATATCTGTGAGGTTAAGTACCGTTACCACTGTCGGTACATAGATGGGTGACCATTATCGAAGAATGACATACCCTTTCGTGCTTTAGAGAGCACGTTAAGCTGTTGGTCCTACGCCTAATCTCTCTCCGGTAGTGTCGGATTTCCGCCCCATCGGACTATTAGAGTGAGGGAATAGAGAGTGCACTTGTGTATGCGCTTACACTCGTGCACTATAATATCTCCTGCAAAATTGACTAGTCTCTGATGAGATTGACCGCCGTAGCCAATATCGGTTAGGAAATACATATTTATCTCTTAATTATTATCATCTTCCTGCCGTAAATCCTAATTATTTGGATCGGCCCAATAAATACTTTGCTTCCATATACTTCTATCATACGTAATTTCTGTATTCAACCCTTTACTGGCCAAAATATATGTATTAATATGTTTTCATATTATTTTTTGAGTTTCATATGAAAAAACATTTATTTATGTTAATTTTAATTTGTGTGTATAATAAAATATATTTAAATTAAATTACCGACAGTATATAAAATAATTAAATTAATATTTTTGGCAATTTATTTGTAATTTTATATTCTACCAATCTATTTCCGTTTTTTTTTAGATTAAATATATGCTATCGATGTCTACATTGGGATACATAGTCACGTTATATTATGTATTAACAGAAATTATAACGCAGGTATTTAAAAAAAATCGACTATTTTTGATGAAATGAAACAAGTCAATTTATTATCATTTCATATAATTGAAGCCTTATTGTTACATTAAATCCAAATTATATAATATTGACGTAACAATATAAAATTGAAAACCAACCATTGATATAGATACTTAGGTATCTATATTTATTTTAAAAATAATAAATAATTGATCATTTATTTAAATCAATATCAAATATCAGTATTGTCAATAAGTACATGATACTTTATAGGTATTACCAACTAATAAATAGGTTTTTTTATAACTAAGGCATAATTCAATAACTCTTGTAATTACTTATTGAAAGTCTATGAAGTTCACATCGTATTACTTTTGTTTTCAGAAAGTAGCGCTTTCATTCACTATTAGTATTTATTGGGCTTTGACTTATCACGCGTTTGCTATGTGGACGATATTTGGTGCGGGTCAAAAGTTGTGCGACGAAACAAGTACAATGACGAGAGAAATAGTAACCTTATACAGCATGTTGTCAAATAGTAAGTTAATATCTCTTTCATTTTCCTCTTTTTATAATTTATCATAATTATTTCGTTCTAAGCTCGATATGTTAACATGTCTACTTAACAAAAGTAGGTAGGTACACTATATAGTTCTAAAGTAAGTTATTTAACGAGGTAATTAATAGTAATATATTGTTTTTTATAATAATTCTGTATAAGGTCAGTGTAAATAGATAGTATTTTTTTAAAATAAATGAAATTATCATTTCTATGACAAATAGTATTAAATTTGCTTGTACATTTTGTCAATCTGATTATTTCAGTCAAGATAGATTTTAACAATATTTTTAAAATAATTTACTCTTTTTATACTTTATAACTATTTTTTATTTTTTTAAAAGAGTAAGATTTAAAAAAAAAATATTTAACCGTCTATTTTTAATTTCTTAACTGAAAAAAAACATCGGAGTATTAAAAGAGTGAGATTAAAAAAAATATTAAATTGTCAATTTTTTATTTCATCACTCAATAAAATATTTCCACATTTCAAACAACAAATACATATATTTTTACATTCATATACTTAGGTATTATGTGAATATAAAATGATCACAAATTATTATTTAACAGAATCGTTTGCGCCTATTAGGTATATATAAAAAATTCTGAGAAATCTACAGGTCTGTTCTATTTTTCAGATCCTGAAACTTCCGAAGCAAGAACTATTAAAAAATTACTAACGTTCACAAAAACAAACAAAATTGCAGTTGAATTTGGTCATTTATCTTTAGGAATGTATTTAATACCGATGTTTCTATCTATAGTAATCACGCATGTAATTGTAGCGTTGCAGTTTAATAACATTATTTAATAAATAATATAAATTTTATTGTAACAAAGGAACGGTAGCAATAATCATAATAAATATTAATTATTATTATTTCTATTATAATCAAATACAAATAGTTTTATTTTGTTCTCTCTGACATTATACATATATTGTATAACAGTTTCTTTCATTTAATTATTAGAGCTAATTTATACTGTGTGAGAGACTGGTATCTGTACTAGGAGACCTGTATGACAGATTACAAGCCTCTGCGAACTCTGTATAGTATTGTGTATGTATAGAGGCCGGGATATATAGCCCGGAAGTAGCGGCGACCTAAAAGATCTACGAGTATTATGACGCCTCTTTCTTCCTTAAAGGATATCTTAAGGGTTTAAGTCTGACCATGTAGTCAACTATGTGGAGTGGCCTTCACGTCGTCAGGTGTGATTAAGTGCCCTCCAAGGTGCTGGTTTCTGGTGTAATGAGTTGCCTCGCAGCCACATAGGATGTGTATAGGTGTTTCCTCATCCTTGTGGCAGAACCTGCAAATATTAGTATCGGTGAGACGCATCTTGTGCGTTGTTTAGTCTGCCGTGCCCAGTTAGGGTTCTAGTAAGAATTCTGTTTTGATTCTTACTCATAGAGAACGCCTTTTAGTGAACTTTGTATTGAAGCCCACTAGGAGTGCTTTGGAGTGCTCTTGGCCTGGTGACTTTCACCAGAGCTTGATGCTTTGGGTTACCCCCCATTCTTTGAGCGAGTTAGTAATAGAGCATTTGGGTATACCGCAAAAGGGTTCAAGTCGCCACGCCATCCTCTCTGCCCCTATTCTGGCTAGCTCGTCTGCTAACTCATTTCCTGCGATGTCACGGTGTCCAGGTACCCAACATAGCGTTACTTTATTGATTTCACTTAGTTTGTTTAAGGTTTTTATGAGTTAAGAATCCATTCTTTTGTGAGCCTAGGCTCTTTACTACTTACTAATAGCCAAGCAGCTATTTTAGTTCTAGAGCTAGAATAGCTGCTTGGCTATTAGTAAAGATAGATATTGCTTTATTTTTTTAGTCTTTTTGCAGGCTCTCCTGGGCGCAGCCCAGGATTGCGTAGTAGAGCTTTGCTTGGAAAACGGTGGCATGTTGACCGAGGTTGCAGGATCTATTAACTTTCGGTTGTCCATCGTGGAATCCGGCCCCTGCAAGTCCATCCTCCTTCGAACCATCTGTGAACCAGATGATATCGTGGAAATTATACTTTCCAGGTATTTGCTTTTCCCATTCCGATCGATCCGGAATGGTGGTTTTAATAGCTTGTCAAAGCTGTATTCGGATAGCATGACATCAGATGGTATTGCCATCATTTTGTCTTCTATGATACCGTTGTGCAGGGTATTAATTACCACTGATCTCCACTTTGTCCTACCTGCATTTTTAGCTCTACGTCACCATAGGACTTACAATGGTCGTGTATAACCATAAAGTTACCTGAGGTTTTAAGCCCCATTTTGTACCCTCAGATTAAAACCATAGCTATGGGTTTAATCTGAGGGTTCCAAGTAAGTTTCTGGTCAAGTATTATGCCCAGATACTTGACTTCTTAGGAGAACTCGACTCTTTCACCGAAAAGTGTTGGCGGTATTAAGTTGTCGAGTAACCTCTTTTTAGTAAAACGAATGACAACCGTCTTGGACATTGGCATTAACCGATAATTGCGTTGTAAGACACCAATTTTTAATTAACAAAAGGCTTGTCACATAACATTGGAGATGGTTGTTTGACATTAACCAATGATGCCTATTACCAGATCATCAGCGTAGCCTTGTGTGTAGAAGCCGGCATCATTTAGCACGGTCAGCATGTTGTCAGCCACCAGTGACCAGAGTAAAGGTGATAGGACACCTCCTTGAGGGCAGCCTGTCTTTTATTTTATGTTTTACTTTTATGGTCGTATCTAGTAGGGAGGTTGACGCAATTCTGTTGCAAAGCATTGAGTTTACCCAACTTGTGGTAGTTTTATCAAAGCATCTATTTTCCAAACTGTTGAGTATAGTTTGTGTGTTTGTGTTGTCAAAGGGTATTTCCTTCTCTTCAACTGCATGTGCGATAAGGTCCACCAGATCCATTAGAATGGATTCTGTTATTTTCATACCTTTCTGGTATGCATGCTGCCTTATACGCAAGGGTCTGTTAATCCGGTAGGTAGTTTTTTTTGATATGCAGATTGATTACCTTCTCCATGGTCTTCAACATGAAGGAAGTAAGACTTATCAGTTCGTATGATTTTGAATGGGACTTGACTCTGTCTCCTTCTTTGGGTATGCACGTGACTTTGACATTAGTCCACGTTTGCTGTAGCAGGGCTGGAAAAATGTTATCCTTCCCGCCGGTTTAATAGGGCTTAAAATTGTTAATTGCCCATACGATCCGGTCGGGTCTGAATAGAAAGAAAGCCATTCGCCAGTCTTCCACTCTGAGTCTGCGATAACTGCAAGCATGACCTGTGTTATCCTCCCCTCCGTCTATTAGGATACTGTTCGGGAAGTGTACTTGAGCTTATAGCCTGAGTGTTTCTTCTACTGAGCCGGTATATGTCCCATCTGGTTTCCTGAGTAACCCTACATGTATGTGAGGAGACTTGGAGATGATTTTGTGAATTCTGGATGTCTGTGAGGTGTTTTTTATTTCCTTCCAGAATTATTCCAGGATTTCCTCTTGGCCTTCTTTAGTTCTTTGTTGAACTTTGTAAGTGTCTGTCTGTAGGCGTCCCAGTTTTTGTCACTCATTGCTCTGTTAAACAGGGTCCGAGTCTGACGCCTGAGACGCTCCAGACTTTTGTTCCACCATGGAACATCCCTTTTTGTCACCGAAGTCTACAGTGGACAGTTTTGGTGAAATGCCATCTGTATGCCTTCCTCCAACCGTTCCACTGACAACTCTATCTGATCCAGGGTTTTGATGCTTTTATCAGTTGTTTTGATAACTTCCTTAAGAGACTCCCTGTAGCCATTCCTGTCTGTAGCTTTCGAATCCCTACAAGTAAGTGTCTCGCCTTTGTTGGCAACATTCAAATTCATATTTATGTGTCTTTGGTCAGACATGGACGCCTCACCAGAAACGTGCCAATTCTTTACATGGTGTTGGAGGCTATCCGTACAAAAAGTTATATCTAATACTTCTTGGCGCAAGCTGTTGACAAATGTTGGAGCGTTATCCCGGTTAAGAACAGAAAGGTTATTAGAGATTAAAAAATCAAAAAGTATCTCAGCTTGGGTATTTGTGTCAGTGCTTCCCCAACTTATGTGGTGGGCGTTGCAGTCACAGCCCACTATTTTTTTTTTCCTTGGTCCTGACTGTAAGTTACGATATTTGCTAGAGATTCGGTAAGATTTGATCCTTATCCAAGCAAGTAGGCTGAGCAGGCTAGTATCTTCGTGACTCCTTCTGATAGTTCCACATATGCGACAACGTAGTAGTCCGCACACGGCGATGGAATCGGTAATAATTTCACGCTCTTCTTAAAAAGCATGCATGCCCTGCGTATTCTCCTGTTAGTGTTGTACAGTTGATTACCAGCGGAATTTAGACCCATAACGTGTTATCATGGATCCACGGTTCTTGGATCAGAGCCATGTCAAGTTTTTCTTCTAGGAAGCGTCTGTTGAGGACCTCGGTTGCTGCCTTCGCATGCCTCAAGTTTACTTGAAAGACTTTGACATTTTTTTTCCCTTCTTTTTTCTTCTTCTTCCTAATAGGTGCGGGGCGAATTTCGTGGATTTTGACGCGGGCCTCCTCCGGGATGAGGGTGCGGGTGTGTTGGCATCCTCGTCGGCCCGCCTCTAGATACGGGTCCGGTCCTGGCCCCCTATGTGGGTTATTAGCCCGGCTAGGTGGCCTTACAGCGATGGCACCGCCTTCCTCCCTACCTAAGACTACATTGCTGCAGTGGTTGCTGAAGTGTTGGGTTGGTGGATCTCAACGCCGCGAGGTTCCGGAGGTGTAGTTTCCCGCTCCTTCTGACTCACGGCAGAGGGTCCCGCCTCCGCCTCTGCTCCGCTCGTAGCGCCTGTCCTGGGCTTGACACTCAGGAGTATCGGCCGTAATCCAAAACAGAGCTTAAAGTTGCTGTCCTCCAGGGGTATTTCGTATAAAATCAAAAGTATCGGTGGATAGTGGTTGTCTTGGAATAAAAGATGTATGTGCACGTGTTTGTTTGTTTTGTGTGAGTGTGTGTGTGTGTGTTTGTGTGTGTGTGTGTGTGTGTGTGTGTGTGTGTGTATTAGATTTAATAGTGCCGCCCCATACTGTAATACAGTAAATTACAATCAGTTGGCATAATAACTGATAAATCATTTTTATTAGATCACCGCGCATGCGCGTAGATGTATTTCTAAGCGCAGCTCTCTACCGCGCATGCGTGTTGGACATATATATATTTGAGCGCACAAGTGAATAAGGACCCTGTAATAGCGAAGTCGTCGAGATGGTTAGTTGATAAGTTTTTTATTGTGATAGGAATATAGTCTTGCTAGGGTCTAATGTTAAACCATTTTTTCTCAGCCACTGAGTTACCGCACACGAACGATTTGATCAGACGAAAAGGTGTCATTTCAGGTATCGCCGTAAAAAATCAACGCCGTGTCATCAGTGAAAGTTATAATTTTTCCGTTTTTAAGTTTGAGGTTACACAGATCGTTGATAAAAGTGAGAAAAAAGTCAGAGATAAAACGCTGCCCTGTAGCACACCGAAGTCAATCAGAAGGTCATTACTAAAGACTACGTCAACCTTGACTCACTCCTGCCTACCTGTAAGGTAGCTTTTAGGTAAGTTAAGCTGAGTACCTCGCACACCCATCTTCTTCAATTTGTTTAGCAAAAGTGAGACAGAGATTGTCTCAAAGGCGTGTTTTAGATCCAAAAATATCTCTTTTATTTTTGTCAAGTTTATAAACTATATTGTTAGTCAGATCAGATTAGTAGAAGTCCTAAACCCAAACTGAGATTTAGACAAGATGTTAATATTTTCAAGATAATCTATTAGCCGTTAGTTTACGAGCTTTTCGATGACTTTCGATATGGTAGGCAATATAGAAATGGGATAATTTTGTTGTTAGTTTTAGCTGCTTTACTAAGTAATTCTTTTTCGAAATCCCTTTTGAACATTTTTATTAACCAGTTATAAAAGTTCCTATTACGTACATACGTGGTTTTCAAAATCGTATAGTTTTTTTTAAAGGAAACTTATGTTTTATTAATTTAAAGTGAGTCGGAAGTATTATATTAGTTTGCTCAATTATTAAATTTTGCACGGAAATATCTTGCGATATCATTATACAGAAAATATGTAGGTTATACTCTAAGAGATTCTTAGAAAACTTTTATGGCCACTTTTCTTATATAGAAAAGAAAATAAATTCTACATAAATTGTAATCTATAATTCCTAAATATTTATACAGAATGATTATTAATAAACTAATAACCTCCTGTTTATGGCTGCCTTACAATTACAAAAATATAAAAGAACAAAAAATAGACCTTCACCACCTACCTACTACTTTTGTCACACAACCATATACCATACATCTGAGAGACCCCGGAGTAAAATCGATGTTTCTTTGTCAGGTGGAGGGCTAATACCTCAGAATAAACAACGACTTCACTCCAGTAAATTAGTCTGTAGGTGGTAAATGTTATAACTACAAAAACAAGTGGTAGGTTATGAAAGATTACAAAGTTATTTAGTGTTATGTGAAGAAGCCACAAGCGGGAGGTTATTGGTAAATTACAAATCATCCTGCATATTTCATTACTTTTCTTATTATTATTCGACCATGATTATTTATTAGGTAAGGTTTTACTTTTACGGTTTTTAATAACGGAACCCTAAAAAGATGAGTTTTCATCGTTTTAGTCCTGTCATGTCCGTTCGTCCGTTTGTTCGTAGCTTAGCACAGAGACTGTCAATACTTGAAAGTTTAATTTTTCATGGGTGTTCATATTACTTACGCCGACAAAGTGGTAAAATAAAATATCGATTTTTTTTAGAAATTGTGACTCTTTTCTCGCCATTCCCATCGTGTAGGATAAGATGTGACTTTAAGGCTTAAAATGCAATTTTTTGTTAGAGTAAGTATCCCTTCCCCCGCTCGCTAAATGGTTGCTCTTAGACATATGAAAAAAAACCTCTTGGCACTATTTCATTTTCATTTATTTATTTGCTTAAAATGTAGGTTACATGAAGATGTTCAAATAATCGTAAAACAGTCCCGAATACATTTTATCATCTTGTGACATGCAAATTTCATACAATAATTTATTTTTATGAACTAAGAATTTAATAAAGTTAACAATGATATTCCATTACAAAAACAAATAATTAATAAAATAAAATTATATTCTATTACAAAAAACAATAATTACCTAATAAAATAAAATTAAGAATGTCCGAAATATTACTGAAATTATGTCAATTAAATAATGATCGTAATTAAATAATAATATCTAAATGTCAAATGATAAACTAATTATTTCAATTTTACACTAATTATTTAAATAGTTCTGAAACTGAATAGAAACATTTATCCATAAGCCATAATTTCAGTTTCTGGACGAACAATTGTTTTGGATATTTTTTTATGTCCTCAGGAATATTATTATAAATGCGACCACACATAGCAATACAGCTTCTACTATATAGACATGTTCTAGGGATCTTATTTAAAACAATCCTGTCTGGATCTCTAGTATTTCTGGGAAAGATATCTTTTGCCTTCTTAAATTGTTCCGGGTTATATTTAACAAATTTTGCCGCTTCCAAAATGTATATACAGGGAAAAGTTAGAATTTTAAATTTTTTAAACCATGGCTTGCAGGATTCCCATGGCGGTATACCTGCAGCTGCCCTAATACATTTTTTTTGGGCCAGAAAAACTCTTACTGAATCAGTCGAATTTACCCACAGTACCACCCCATAACTAAGAACAGATGCTACATACCCGTAATACGCTGCGAGAATGGACTGTTGAGTGGAAGTCTTCCGCAGCTTGTATAAAACATAGACGAATTTATTGATTTTCGTACAAACTTTATCTACATGAGTCTTCCAATTCAAATATCTGTCTAAATTTAATCCCAAAAATGTCGTATTGTTGACTTCACTTATTACGATTCCGTTGTAATAAATATTTAAACTTTTATTACATTTATTGTAAGTGCTAAATTGTATATAATTAGTTTTTTTTAAGTTAACCTGAAGATTATTATCACTAAGCCATTTTATTATAGAATTAATAGAATTGTTAATATAGGTCGTCTTCTAGCTCAAAAGCTTCAAACCTCATTTAATATTTTTCTACTTTTATATAGACCAACAGTAGCTCACTCACTAAAAGTTGCTTTCCCCTTAACGTGAAAACCGAATCTAAAATATGACAAAATTTATCACAGAATGTTTTATATAAAATGTTAGGATCATTCAACAGTGTTGATGAGGCGGCTTTTGAAACGCTCAAGTTAAGAATTTTAAGGATAACAGATATACATTTCTTAAGTTACTTTTCTACTGTTAATATCAAAATAAATAAGTTGACCATAGTGGTCAGAATCTATTTGATTATTTACTTATCGTCCCATTTTTCAATTTCAACAATATATCATGTTTGAAAGTAAAGAAAGCCCTTTTTCCATTTTAATATCCATTTATAATATTTTCTTTAACTACCGTCCATCTGGCAAAACATGCATCTGGTTGAGTAAATTTTACTAGTACAATTTATCGAATTAGGAGATTTAAAAAATATATGTTTGCCGCAAAATAATCTCAAAACCTAATACGTTCGTTACTTTATAGTTTGAGAAGTGATTAAAGCCCTGTTCAATAAAAAATATAGTAAAACTCTAAACTACTTTTTCACTGAGTAATGTCCTTAGGTACACGCTTTAGAAGTTCATCAAACCCTATAATTTTTTTTCTTGTAAAACAAAAGTAGTTAAGGGCGCTGCTAGCGTTTAGTTTTGTGTTGCCAGAAAATAAAAATAGTTACATTTGGTATAAAATTTTGGGGTGGTACAATTCATCAAGCAGTACAATATATCCGACTCTCCCTTATCTACTATATTAACTGTGAATATATGATCTAAACATGTGGCTGTAGTGGCAGGTAGACTCTAAAAATAAGTTACACATATTAAATGACTTGAGTAGACCTAAAATCCTCATACTTGAAGTAGAATTCTCAAATAAATTAACATTAAAGTGTCACCACACCAAAACTTAATAAAAATGTAATTATATTACATTTTTATTAAGTTTTGTTACCTAATGCAAGACTTTATCTATAAAATGATAATAAATATGATATTGTGCAGTAAAGTTTAAAAACAAAAACTATGATATTATCGTCGTGATCTACCGTGCTTAATGGTCATGTTGACAAAATAATAAAAATATTGGATATCCTTCAGTCAAAACGCCTTAATATTATTAGTTACGATACATATGGAAGTCATAACTTACCCCGCCTACAAAAACAATTAAAATTAATAAAGTAATTAACTTGATGGAATACGTCCTAAAATATTTGCTTTGTTCGTTGTCCTTACATACAGTCGTGTTTATGTTTAAATATATCTACGAATAAAACAATATTATAAAAATAATGAAAGATATAAAAATAGTAAAAGTAATTCAAAAAGCGGAAAATTTCTTGTGTATTTACAGAAATTTCTTTAACTATGGCAAGGGATGCAAACTTATTATTTTATTTCGCATATTTATTCAATACGCATTTTATTTAATACAATTTGTAATAAATTCTGATTGGTTTTGGAAAGAACAGGACGTTACTAATAAAAATCTGCATATTATACTTTTTGTTACTATTTTGATCGGAGATGTAATATTTATATTGGGTTGTATATATCAGACGGACTTTTATAAAATATTAATTGATAATCTAACAGTTATTCATAACGCTTATTACTCTGATTCGAATTATTATAAAAAAACAAACCAGTTGGTGATCATATTTTTTTTAATTGTCAACATTTTTATCTTCATAACATTATGCTTTGTTGGCTGGAATATATATAGTGGAATAGTGACCAATACGTATAGATTTGCAATTTTATTATCGTATATTTTAGATCTTGAATTTCAATTGAGAGAAATCCTACAATATTTTGCAATGTATACTTTCTTAACATTATTATCAAGTTTACTGTCTTGCCTAAATAATGCGCTTTTTACAATGCAATCACATTTATACCGATGCCACAATCAGTATTTGACAGATCAAGTAAAACAATGGACTGAAAAATATGAACACTTAGTGAATAGTAGTAAGCAGTTGTCTGTGTGTTTTGAGTACCAAGTAAATTTTATTATTATTTTAATAATGTTTATAGAAATAGTTGCTTAGTTACAATTAAATGAAATTAATATTTATGTACTAAAATATTTTCACATCATTTATTAAGTATAAAAGTAGCTTAAAATATTTTAAAATTGAATTGCCACCACACCATACAAAATAATTATTTATTATTTTTTCATTTATTCGTTTTGTTAGAAGTTTGTTTTTAATGAAATCTTATATTCTACTGATCTATTTCTGTTTATTTTATTTTAGGTGAAATATATGCTATCAATTTCTACAATAGGATACATAGTCACGTTATATTTTATATTAACAGTAATTATAACGCAGGTAAGGAATAAAAATTGATTATAAATGTTATTTATTTGAAGTTTTATTATAACTTTCAATCTCATTTTTATTATTTCGGTACGTAAAAATGACTTCCAGCCAATGATATCGACACTTCATTTTAAAAATAATAACTAAATCAAATTTAATTATATCAATATTAAATATCAGTATGATCATTAAGTTTATTAAACTTTTTAGCCATTAACAACTAATAAAAGGTTTATTTTATAATGTTCATAATTCGATAACTCTTGTAATTTATACTAATATATTTTGTTTGCAGAAAGTAGCGCTTTACTCTGCTTTATATCATATTTATTGGGCTTTGATTTGTCACGGGTTTGCGATGTGGATGGTATTTTGTGCGGGTCAAAAGTTGTGTGACGAAACAACTACAATGACGAGAGAAATAGCAACCTTATACAGCATGTTGTCACATAGTAAGTTAATGTTTTTTCTTTTTATAATATTGTTCTTATGTTGATAAGTTATCTCATGTTTTCTTAAAAAAAGTAAGTTAGTAAAGTAGGTACTATATTCGTATATTTTAGATGTAGATAAAAGAGTTAATTAATGAAGCAATTTTAATTTGTTGTTTTTGGAAATAATTATGTATAAAGGTAGTGTAAATAGATATTATTAGTCATAGATTCTAATTTTTGGACAATATTTATTTAATCATATGAATGTTATAGGTATAGGTATGTGAATGTAATTCATATTCGGCATATTCATTTTTTTTAATAACTTCATCAGGTTTTACATCGATGACTGTTTTTAAAATCTATTTATTTTTTAGTATATTAATTTGATCATTAAAAAACCCAATTTCAATTATATTTAAAAAAAATACTAGTAAGCATTTGTGTTAATTAGGTAGGTATAAATAATTCTTATGTTTCTTCAGATTCGTTCTATTTTTCAGATCCTGAATCTCCCGAAGCAACAACTGTTAAAAACTTACTAACGTTTACAAAAACAAATAGAATTGCAGTTAAATTTGTAAATTTATCTTTAGGAATGTATTTAGTACCGATGTTTCTATCTACAGTAATCACACATGTCATAGTAGCATTGCAGTTTAGTAACATTATTTAATAAATAATGTACATAAATTTATGTAATAGTATTTTGCGTAATTGTTACAAAAGAACGGTTACAATAATCATAATACATTAATTATTGTTATTTTGTGGTTTAAGCACTTTATTTGTTCACAACAATTAACAATAATTTACTTACCTACTGAGAAACAATATTCACAAAATAAGCTTAAGAGAGTGTACAGTAACATAATTAATAATTACTAACTTAAAAATACAGAACAGAGGAAGTGTTGTTGGATCTGATAATAGTACGATATACGAACAACAAAGCTTTGGCAGTGTCTGGAATATGACCGACGGCTCCCACTTTGTGCAAGGCAATCACCGCAATCCAATTTTTTTTAACATCCCAATTCATTTTGTAATTTGATAATGAACACGGAAAAATATGTGAAATGGCACGAAATCGAAACAACTTTTAAAAATAATAATCGCGTTTCAAATACAAAGACATTAAAAAGTTGAAAAAAAAAGGAAAGTTTTTACGTAACAGTATTTATGGCCGGACTAGTTAGTACTTTGTGTTTAGCTTCAGTGACGGTTATCCGTCACTGAAGCTAAATCGTATTAATATTTATAATAAAAAATAAGTATAAAAATAAGTATCTTTATTTCATCAATATTTACATATTTTATTGTTCGTGTGGTTCAAGTTCGGCATCATTGTTTATTACGTAAATTTTTATTTTTTAGGATTTTGATTACTAACAAATGTACTTAGCTTCATGCATTTGCTGGTATTATTTTATTCATCTTTTTTTATATTTTTAAGAGATTAAATTATTTTTCACACATTTTCCGAATAAGTAATTTTACTTTAACATATATTATATATTGGTTATTATCAAGAAAAAGTTTGAAGTTTTATTTAACTTTTGAGAAATCGAAATATAAAAAAATATTAATAAAACGTGAGTTTCAGTTTGATAGTCTGTCATTATAGTATGCATCCATGTGAAGCCGGATAGATTTTATATAATATTGTTGAATTGGAGAGCAACAATCACTTGTGTAATTGTCAGTGATAATGTCATTGGAATCAAAATCATTCCCAGAGGGACATTCATAACTTTTAATTCCATAGGCTTTACTATAATTAGAAGTTTCAAATTTTTTACAGATTTTGTCGTCGGTGAGAATGAATCTGAAAGAAAGTAAAAAATAATGTTATGGGATATGGGACTTCAATTTAAATCTTGTCATCTAGCCGAGCTTATCTATGAGCAACGCTGTGTAAAACTACATCTTTTACCTCTGTACGTACGACGTAATATTTCAGATATAGATTTCTTTCTCAATTTTTCTCATGGTAAAATCGACTACCCGAATCTTCTGAATGAAATCGACTTAATAACACCATTCAGAAGACTGCATAAAAACTATTTGCTTTACATCCCTTCATGTCATAGCAATTTCAGAAAAAATAGCTATCTGCCTAGAGATTCCACTGACCAAAATGATTGTCAGCAGAGTACCTAACATATTGTGAACTACCGTATTAGGCTCTATTTAGCAGCATAAACATTTGTAATGCATAATTTATTTATAAGTAGATTGTATTCTGCCAATCTGTGGAAGCTTGTTATTGGCATATAATAATGGATTTCACAAAGTTAGTTGTCCTAAAGCTGTGAACTCCCAAAAAAAAATGAACACTATTTGTAATTACTTTTTACTAACGAGTTGTACAATTTTGATAAAAACCGAATCGTTAAGGCACTTTCATTTTTCAAATTTTGACCAGCGTATGCCACCAAAAATAATGAATAAATAAAGTACATCAAAATGGTTAATGTACGTAGAGCATAATTAAAATTATTCTGAAAATAATGTATAATTTAGTACAAGATATTATTAACTTGCTCTATATAAAATCCTGTACCTTTAAAGCAGTTGACACCGCTCCAAACGCCAAACAAACATAAAGAAATGGACACATGGTCATTGCAAACATTATCTGAAATATACACGATTAGTAGTTATATCTAATTATAACTAGTTAGTAGTTATTTCAACATAATTATTACACTATTAAAACAGTTTACCAGTGAAGAAAAACATAACGATGAACCGAAACATTGCAAGATACGGCTCAAGGGGTCTCGATCTGTATTGGTGCATTACATACAACCCATCCATTCTTTCTTACCTAATATAAAATACTCAACAGAACACGGTCCCTTTTAATATGAACTAAATTTGTTACATTATGCGCATGCAAAGGTCGTGCCAGTGTCACCTCACTACAAAAACTATCAAATGAATTCATGAAATTCTTATAAACTAGTATAAAGAAACGTTTTATAATTACTTGTAGTTTAAAACATGATGTCAGGGCTTGATTACAACTGACTAGAAGTTGATACTTCTTAGCCCAATCTTCCATTTGTTCCACGGTTATGACTTGAGTAAATTCAGTTCCTTCAATTGAAAGTGAACTATCCTTTTTATTGTTTAATTTGATCTGTTGCCGATGTATTGAATCATTAAAACATATAAGTATATTATATATTATTGTGATGAATGCATATAGTATTACGCCTTCTAAAATTATGCGGATTTCGTTTGACACTCTTAAAATAGTTATCCAAATATTTATGTCCCACACTCCTTTAGTAATTATTCCTGGCAAAAATAAATATGCTGCAATGGCAATATAAGTTGCAATGCTCGATAATGCCACGAAATTCATATATTTCAAACGCCGAATTAAATTTAATTCATTGTTATAAATGTGATAAATTTCTTTCAGATTATTTATTAACCTATTGTATGATGATGTTTTGAAAATACCAGTAAGAATAAAAATTAAATTGTTACAAACATTTACAAAGTGATACACAATATACGCATATGATAAACCTGTTACGTGTGTCTGTAGTATGAATATTGCATAATAACTGGTGAAAAAATATATTATAAGCATAACTTTTTCCATAATTACACGTATTACAATGAAATATTTATAAATCTTTTTGTAAAATAAATAATTTCTATATATACACATTACATTTTTAATATATCTGTAATTTTTATAACAGACATGTTAGTACATCCGTACCTACTGTTTTAACAAAGGCCAGACAGAACTTGAACACATTAGTAAATTGTATCTAACTCTAAACGTATTACATTTGATAATCACATGATTCATATTGCCTAGCATTTAAATTAATAGCAACGACGTACTATTTAATAAAAAGGTTAGAGGCACTAAAACTAAAATTTGTAAGAATTCCTCAACAAATTTTATTTTGTGCCTCTCAACTCATACTTATAATAATTTATTAGTATAAGACTCGTGGAGTAAGCCTACTGGGGAAACCACATTAAAAAAACATGCTAAGTACACTACCTCATACGTGGTATGCATATTATGACGATAACAACTTTTACAACTCTTTGAATCGTTATATCTCAGAAACGGTGGCTCGTAGGAAAAAAAGTATTAGTACATTTTTTAAAGATAATTCTATGATCTACAATTTTTGTCCGAGGTACTTTTATGATAAAACTTGCCGTGTTGCTGAAAATCGCGAAAAACAATTTTTTTTTGATCTTTGACCTCGAGTATTTTTTTTTCCATGCACGGAAATGATGGGGAACCTTTTAAATTGTATTTATAATTATGGTTTGAAAAGTTTTACTGATTTTCAGTTTGTTGGGACTTTATTCACCTTCACTCAAATTTTTTGGTCTAAATTGACCGGACTAAAATTATTATTTACTAATATAGGATGACAATAAAAAAAAAGGTCGAAAATCCTACTACTTCTACATAATTCTATCTACTTTATTTGATTAGCTGATAAAAATTATAATCTAGCAATTTGAGTTAAGTGAATAATATTTATATTGAAGTAATTTTTATAGGCATTTCTTGCCAATTACTTTACAAATTCAATAATTGCATTTTTGAATTGATAGAAAAATTTGAAATACAGACTCAGGAATCGAACCCGAGACTTCCGTAGCCAAACCGGGGCCAGAAGCGAACCACCTATCTGGACTATGCTAGATCTCAAATCTTTCCATCCCTTAATGCTCGCGAGTTAGGCCCTCGCAGCGTTCCGTTGCCCCCCCCCCCCCACCCCCCTCGGAATAATGTGGCTAAGAAGTGGGTTTGCTATTGATTTTGTTATAATTTCCAATGGAATTTGTACGAAAAATGTGTTATATTTATCTCATTTGATCAGCTGTTACTTGTAAACTTGTAAAACCTGCTTGGATGTAATAGTTTTTTTTTTTAAATTTTACTATAAGTATTCAATACTGCCGTCAATTTTGTCACATACCCAACATCAACTATTTAGCTGGCAAGGGCGGGGGGACATTTCACTCTAACAAAAAATTACATTTTAATGCTTAATATTTCACAAACGGATCCCTAAACCTAAAAAAATTCTTTATTCAATCCCTAAACGTTTCTAAAAGACCCTTCTAATGATACCCCACACGATCGGGTAGGTGAGAATAAAAAATCACATCCTCACTATACATACAACGTTATTCCTAGTGCAAACCTGAAAGTAGTTTGCTCTGAATCAGTAACACAATCCATTGAGGTAGTCTAATCATTCTAACAGTCCAAATCCTGTTCTCAATGTGATGTGAAATGTAATCATCACTTATTTTTCAATAATAAACATGGATTACGTACTACGCGACGCAATGAGCACGATAGCGCGAAGGAACACACGTCAACTATATTGACATATTATAACTCTGAAAGTTTTCAATATTTTAATTTTCTTTTTTTTATATGATTCTTGAAGTAATAATCTTGTTAAGGTGTCTGAGCTTTGCACTATACCAAAAATAACCTTGCTTAACCGAGGTACTCTCAAAAACATGTTTTTTAAGGTTTTATTCTTTCACTTTGTTGGCGTAAATAATATATTGTGTATTCATGCAAAATTACATTCTTCTAGCATTAGCAGTCTAGAAATATTTAGTCGACACAATCGACATTCGAGAAGATTTCGAATTATAACATTTTGATTGGGCTGTTAATCTAGTGGATAGTGACCCTGACTGCTAAGCCCCAGGTCGGGGTTCGATAAAACGTTAACTATCGATGGATTTGGCTACTAGAGGTATATATTTGACATAAGCTCGATACAAAATATGTCAAAATTCTACCTCTAGTAGGCAAATCCATCGATAGGTAGATTATTGAGACCGGCCGTTAGTTTGGCATCAGATGACAGTTCACCTTTAAATGACTTAACATTAAAAAGTCTTCGTTAAAAATTAATCGTTCGAATTACAAATCACAAAGTTAGTGATCAAGAGGGCTTAACTGATTATAAAGCTATGAACTATCCTAATTAAAGTAACTGTAGTACTCAGAGTCGTTCAATGATTACATTAAGTCATTATTCCTGTAAGATATAAGCATACTTATTTAATATTTAGTGAGTTAAAAATAATCATTAAACAACTTTGAGTTTGGCAGTAACGTTCTTATAAAAAAAACTGCATTTGGGGTCAAAATATCTTGGACCTATAGTTTCCTGAAAATTGTATTGGTAAAATACATAAGTAAATTAATGATAAGCCAATATATAAGTGGACACTTAGAAAGTTTTGAGAAACTAATAAAACTAACTTCTATGGATAAAATATTCTATGGTTGACTCTATTTATACGGACTTCTCTAAGGCATTTGAAAATGTCAATCATAGCTTACTATGTCAAAAATTAGAGGTATATGGCATTCACGGTAGCCTTCTGCGTTGGATAATCTCGTACTTGGGTAAGAGGAGTCAACTCGTCAGTATTAAAGGACATCTCTCTACAGCTACTACTGTCACATCTGGTAATCCGCAAGACTCACATGTAGGCCCATTATTCTTCGTCATATTTATTAACGACTTAGTTGAAAAAATGTCATGTCCTAGTCTACTATAGGCAGATAATTTAAAAATCTTAACTGCCATCAAAAATATTAAGGACTGCTTTTTGCTGCAACAAAACCTAAACACCGTTGCTGATTGGTGCACCTCTAATCATACGTTTTTAAATGTAGATAAGTGTTGCGTTATTTCTTTTACCACAGTCAACCAAAAAAAATATTATCTTACAAAGTTGTCGACCAAGTCAGGGATCTTGGTGTTCATTTTAATGAAAAGCTCACATTTCGTCCTCACTATGATTACATCATATCTAAGTCTACCCAAATTCTCGGTTTTATAGCGCGTTCTACAAAAAAAATTAAAGATCAACGTACATTCATTTATCTATACTGTGCGCTCGTTAGGTCAATACTGGAATATGGATCAGTAGTCTGGCCCCCTTACTATGAAGTTCATAATGAAAAAATAGAAAGAGCCCAAAAAAAGTCCTTAAATATACTATCCTATAGATTACACCTAGGACAAGAATTTAATTCTTATATTAGTAAATTAAAAAAGTTTAAGATAGCCTCTCTCACCTCTCGTCGTCAATGTATAGAATTAATATATCTTTATAAAATGGTTCATTTACAAATAGACTGCACTAATCTACTGTCCTCCCTTAGTTTCATTACGCATTAAAAATCTCGGAATCCTACACCTAAACCATTTGCCTTCCAAATTTTCAAAAATAATTCGTCCTTTCACAACCCTACTAGAATGTGTTGATTGTATAATGATACCGTTTTTAGCCTTTCTGAATTAGATATTAATATATTCAGGACTAGTATTCAAGACCTATAAATAAATATTTAAGGCTATGTTTCAATAGCTCCAAGGATTGGTAAAAAGAAATACATAACTCTATTTTACAGTAGGTATCTTTGTTTAAATTGTTTATTTATTTTGTTTTTTTAATACTATTATAATACTAACACATTAACACTAGTGTAGGTAATGACCTAAGTATGTGTATACTAACCAACATAAATGGTGCATACAGTGCGCCCAAGCTTAGAATTACAATCTAGTTTTCTATTGTAATATTATTGTTGTACCTGTTTATTGATTGTAATTTGTTTTGTGATCCTAATAAATAATATAAAATAAAAATTAAATCTTCTCAAAGAACTCTCCACCAGCCTCTTTACAAAGTTTCATGCGTCTGAACCAATTATCGAAACATTTTGTCCAGCCCGCCGCAGACACCTCTTCCACGGCCTTCTGCTGCTAACGCGTCTTCCGGCGATGAAAAGTGTATCCCTTTCAGCTGATTTTTTATTTAGGAAATAAAAAGAAGCCACACGGTGCTAGTTTTGAGCGCTGCGCGGGCGCGTTGTCATGTTGATGCAGTACCGCGGAGCCCGTTGTTCGGTCACTTGTTGCTCATTGCAGACAAATTTCTGGCGGGCATTTTGTGGTATACCATACAGCGTTGATGCTGCTTTGGTCTCGTAATAGAAATGAGACCAGATAGCCCGTCAAATAAAAAAAAAATAGCAATCAAAAATGTCCCATAGAATTTTCACATTATGGAGTAAATTTAAAAACAACAAATTTTACTCATTAGCAAGTGTCAGTAGTAAAATTAGTTGATACAAATTACTTCATAAATAAATAATTTAATAAAATAATTTGAGTACCGGAGTCAACCAACATAAAAAAACAAAATATACTTTAAAAAGTTTAATACTGGACACAATTATAATTATATAGTAAACATAAACAATATAAAAAACTTTAAGGCTGACCTGAAAACGTAACCAACTCTTGATATTTAATAACAAAAATATTTCGAAAAAGTTTACGCACTTTTTTAAATAATATTCCTAAATTGAAGTGCTACGATCACTTGTGTAACAGTCAATGATAATGTCATCGGAATCAAAGTCATTCCTAAAAATGTTTTGAGTACTTCTAACTCCAGTGGTTTTTTTTTAGTTACCAGCTTCAAATTATTGACAGCTTTTGCTGTTGGTGTGAATGGCTCTGAAATAAAAAAAATTAAGTGTAAATTTCTAAAATTTAAAAATATTTTTAGTAAGGCAGGCAGTCGTGCGTGATGTGAGTTTGATTCCCGCATGGGGCAAAGTTTAATGGGATCCATAAAATATTAGTGAAAAAAAATGGTTGTCTGTAAAGTCATTTTACGGACGATAATTTTACGTGATAACGTCATAAAAAAACATTGATGACATTTCGTCATTCGCGTTACTTAGCAACCAGTCAACAACATTAGTTCCGATTTTACCGCATGTCGCTGCAATCGCCATTTGCTGTTGCTTATCAACCAATAACGAGACACTATTTCGCGCGTGTACACAGTCATCGATTTGTAAGACGTTATCACGCCAAAAACTAGGGGTATCTACTTGGTGTCCAATAATTGTATGTTGTATATTTGTAAAGCGACATAATACGCGCGCTTGCACTATAATATTGGAGTCGTCTTTGAAAAAGTTACAAATATGATATTTACTTACTTATTATTAAGCAGTTATACAGTTTTGATAGCAACCGTATCGTAGTGGCGCTTTCATATCGCAGCTTTTGAGCCGCATATGACACCAAAAACAAAGCATACGTGTGATAGAAAAAAATAATTACCAAACGTATCGCTATATTTGACAATGAATTTAACTGAAATTAATAATAAAAATAAATAATAACGGCAAAATATTCATCAAAGATTTTCATTTAAATAAATAATAAATTTACCATTAAAAATATTGATACTACTCCAAACGCTAAGCAAATATGAATCATTGGAGACATTGTTATTAAAAATATCAACTGAAAAAAATAAAAAAATATAAGTACTAAAAATTACAATTTATGCTTTATTCCAATTACAAATTCCTTTTTGACGTTTCTAACTCTGCAGCCTCTCACATTTGAATTTAAAAAAAAAATAACCCTAGTTTATTGCTATTTGAGAAAGTATAATCGTTGCAAAATAATATACAACAAATTCGTAAATTACAATCAATGCTTATTTAACGTTTGCTATTGAAAATCATAAAGACTTAAAATTTATAAATACTAATTAATTACGTACTCAAAACAGAGTAAAAAATCTCCGCTCTTGTTATGATTAACAAGAGCGGATATTTTTATTCTGGCAATTTAATAAGTTATTGCAATTTAATACAATAATATTGTGATTACATGTATCTTAAAACACGACGAAAACTCGTGACTACAATTTACTAGAAGTTGATATTTCTTAGCCCAATCTTCCACTTGATTCACAGTTATTATTTCAATTAATTCATTTCCTTCACTTGACAGTAAATTATTCTTTATATCGCTTAATTTGATTTGACTTATTGCATCATTAAAACATTTCAGCAAAGTGTTTATTGTTGTAATAAATGTATACAACACTACGCCTTCTAAAATTATGCGGATTTCATTCCACATTCTCAATATTGATGACAGGATAAGTATTACATTTCCCCAACTGCCTTGAGTAAAGATTATTTGTAACAAAAATAAGGAGCACATAACTATATACAACGAAATACTTATTGATGCTATCAAATGTATATTGTATAAGCGTCGAATGTAATTTTGTTCTTCTTTATAGAGTAGATGAATTTCTTCAAGGTTTTTTAATAACTTAGCGTATGAATTCGTTTTTGTGATACCAGTTATTACAAAAATTAAATTGTTAAATACATTTGTAAAATGATAAATAATAAACATGTATGACAAATCTGATAGTTGTTTCATTGGCGGAATGTTTTGATAATAACTTATCAAAAAGTACACCACCAATGTAAAAGTTTCTATAATTATTCGTATTGTGGAGGGCAAGGTGTTAAGTCCCTCCAACACAAAGGGAGGATCCTCCGACCAGGCGAGGTGATCGTGCCTGGCGGGCCGCGGCCCAACGATTAACGTTGGGAACTTGTATTTATAGTTAGCAGCTGTGAAAACTTCCATATCGCGATTCAGGATTTGGCGCGAGCTGTCAAGTGTCAATTTATTTTATATTATTATATGTGGGTACCGCCACATCACTCCCCTCCGAGACCGGAGGTTGATTGTCTTGATGAGTCAGCTGTCGTCGCTCTATTGAGGAGCGTGCCAGTGCCAGTGTAGAGTAGTTCCAGTGAGTCGGAACTTGATTCCGCTAGTCCCAGTGAGTCGGAACTGAATGCCGCTAGTTCCAGTGAGTCGGAACTGAAATCCGCTGAACCCAGTGAGTCGGGTAGTTGCTGCGGTGTGCGGTGCTGCGGTGCTGCGTAGTGGCTGGCTGCTGCGTAGACGGGAGAGATGTGCTCTGCTTACGAGTACCGTAGGTGCAGTGTGCTGTGCCTAGACGCTGGAGAGGCCGTAGGGATGACCAGGCTAAAGCGTTCGCTGCAGGCGTGTGGTATCCCAGTAGAGGCCGGATGCTGGCTGGCTGTGACTTGATTACCGCTCATATCTGTGGGAGTGACGGCGAGTGCGGCGGTGACGATGCTGCTGCTGCTGCTGATAATGAAGGCTGCTTCCAATCACGTCGGGGTCACCACTGTGGAGGGCAAGGTGTTAAGTCCCTCCAACACAAAGGGAGGATCCTCCGACCAGGCGAGGTGATCATGCCTGGCGGGCCGCGGCCCAACGATTAACGTTGGGAACTTGTATTTATAGTTAGCAGCTGTGAAAACTTCCATATCGCGATTCAGGATTTGGCGCGAGCTGTCAAGTGTCAATTTATTTTATATTATTATATGTGGGTACCGCCACAGTATTATTATAAAAAGTTTATAAAAATCATTCCTATATACACACATAAATCGTTCAATCTTTTCTAAAATGTATATATTTTTTATGACGGACATTATACTGAATTAATGTTTAGTGTCAACAAAAGACAAACATAATATGACCTAGATGTGTGAATTAAAAATATAAATAGGTACATTTCGTATCATATGATTGACGTTATCAAAATATTACATTATGACAAGTAAGTACCTACATAATGTATTTTCCTTTTAGAAAAGAAATAAACCAATGAAGGGTATCTAAATTAGGTGTAAGTAGGTACTCAGAATTTAGAGCAAAGGATAATTCTAAATATCAATAAATTTACCTAAGTTGACCTTATGCCCAGCATTCAAATATATACATAATACATACTTGGAGTAGTCGTGTAAACACACGTCACGTACTGACAATAATGTATATGTTACGATAAAAGTGATCAATTGAAAATAATAAACAAATATCTATAATTATTATTAATAGCCCTATGATTTGATAAATATGATAATAACATTGAAATTCATCACTTTTTTGGTTGCTGATAGTTCTCTACTCTTGTTGGTAAAAATAATAAATGAAAAGAGGAGTCGAATTTATTTATCCAGTAGGTATTTATTTATAATACAATAGTACTTTACTTAACGTTTATGTACCTGACACAAATCAGATTCAAAAAAGTACAGAACCAATTTAGTCCACCCAGACTTCACGAGATACTTGGCTGCAATTACCGTACCGCCGGAGAAGTGCGATTCTAGGATCTGGGCAGTTACAATTTTGACTTAATAATTTATAACTAAAAGACTATAAAATATAAAAATACATTTAATTTAAATGATTTATTACATCTATCGATACTCAGGTTAAATTATTAATAATCACTTGTAAAATGATTAATTTCATACTTTTACCAAGAATTCTGGTAATTATTATTAATGCATTCGTCTAGATTAATCATTTTTAATTAATCACACTTACGGTAACCTATCTTAAGCAAAATTTTGCAATTATAGTAATAACGTTAGTTGTTATTGTATATTGCACTTGTAGCTTAAGACTACTCTGAAATAATAAAATTCAGTACAATCTATAATTCTTATATTTTTCAACATACAATTTATAATTCGAAGAATAAAAGATTATATATTGATAACAACATAGGACTTTAAATGTTTTTGCATCAAAGTTGTAAAAATTTGGTTAATTTTTTATATAATATTTCTAAATTGAAGTGCTACAATCACTTGTGAAACAGTCGTTGCAAATGTTATCGGAATCAAAACCATCCCCAAAAGTGTTTTCAAAACTTTTAATTCAAGAGGGCTTATTATAGTTAGTAGCTTTAAGTTTTTCACGGCTCTTGCCATCGGTGTACATGAATCTGAAAATAAAATCATAATAAACCTTTATTAAATTGATCGAATACAATTTTTAAAACTGGTGCTTTTCAAATATCATTTTCTTACTTTTTGATAACCAGCAGTTCAGTTTTGATAGAGATCGAATTGTGGTTGCACTTTCATTTTGTAGCTTTTGACCCGCATGTGCTACTAAATACAATGAATAAATATGATACATGGAAAGTATCATCAAACGTATAGCTCTAGTTAATAGTAAATTATTCTGAAAATATTAAAAAGGTCGATTTATTAGTGCAAACAAAAACTAAATGATTAGGTACCTCTTTAAAAAGTATGATAATCACCAGCAAAAATATGGATACTGATCCAAATGTTGAGCAAATGTAAATAAATGGAGACATTGTTATTAAAAAGATCATCTAAAAATACATAAAATTATTAAAATAATACACAATTCTAAATAATACCGTCAAAATGACTATAAACAAAAATATAAATTCTAATCGATTAAGTTCAAATTTGGAATAAAATTTTGTTAAAAAACGGTGTACTAATTTACATAAATGTAGGTAAATAAATTACTTGAGGATTAAAGCAATCAAATAGTTCGTGATTACAATTCACTAGAAGTTGATATTTCTTAGACCAATCTTCAACTTGATCCTCTGTTATAACTTCAATGAATTCACTCCCTTCATTTGAAAGTAAATTTTTAACTGAACTGTTTAATTTTATTTGACTTAATGAATCGTTAAAACATTTTAGCAAAGTATATATTGTTGTTATAAACGTATACAACACAACGCCTTCTAAAATTATGCGAATTTCGTTCCACATTCTTAATGAAGTAGTCAGCATCAGTGAAGTATTTTTCCAACCGCTTTGAGTGAACATTATTTGTAATATGAAAAACGTGCACATAATGATATACATTGAAATGTTTATCAACACTACCAAATTTGTACGTTTTAATTGTCGGATATAATTTTGTTCCTCTTTATAGAGTTGATGAATTTCTTTCAGATTATATAATAACCTTTCGTATGAATAAGTTTTTGTTATACCAGTTATTATAAAAATTAAATTGTTACAAAAATTTGTAAAGTGATATATCATAAAAGCATAGGATACATCTGATAACTGTTTCAGTTGCTCAATATTTTCAAAAATGCTTATTAAAAAATACGCCACTAAAACAATAATTTCTATAAGTATATGTATAATTACAAAAAAATTACAAAACTTGGTGCAGGAAAAGTAATTTCTGTAAATACACATAAAATTTTCGATCTTTTCCAATTTGTGTATGATTTTAATGCCGGACATTATAAGTAAAGGAATGCTTAGTGTCAACAAAAGACAAACATTACATGACCTCGATCGTAAACGCGGTCTACATAATAATCTAAATATAAAAATGATAAATTAGCTTTCAACAATAGTTTGACAAGTAATGTCTTTTAAGAAAAGGAAACTATAAATTATTATGATTACATATATATTATTTTATAACGCTTTAATACTATTTTTTCTATTTTTTTAAATTGAAAACTTTACAGGAAAAATGATTTTTTTAATACCTACTACATAAAATGAAGTGGAAAAATATTGGTATGTCACTGAAAATAAATACTTTTAGTAAATGTAAGCTCCCATGTTTGGATTATAGGTACGAGACATGGGGACTTACCAAATCGCTCAGAAAAAAAGCCAAATGCCAAAAAGCAGTGAAAATAAGTATGGTAGGCTCGAAAAAACAGGACAGAATAAAGAACGTAGATCTCCGTTCCAAAACAAAACTAAAAGAGGAGATCAACAAAAATGGAGATGGACTGATCATATGATGCGAGACACAAAGGGAAAGTGGAGTAGGGATATGATAGAATAGTATCCAAGAGATGGAAAAATAAATGGAGAAAGACTATTTTCTATATGAGAGGAGGACATCAAACAGCGGGTCCTAACTCGAGGAAGGTTGCCCGTGATAGGCAACAGTGGAAGTTGTTGGAGGAGGCCTAGGTCAAAGGCACACCGAAATCAGAGACAGTTTGTAGTTATTGATTACCACACTATTATTGCAGCTGTCTAATTTTGAAATAAAGGGCTTTAATACTATTATATATAAAACTAGCTGACCCGCGCAACTTCGTCTGCGTAAATTTTCCCTTTTTTCTTTTTCTTCCTTTTTTTTTTACAACATTTTTCATTGCTGCTCCGCTCCTATTGGTCGTAGCGTGATGTTATAACCTATAGCCTTCCTCGATAAATGGGCTATCCAACAATAAAATATTTTTTCAGTGCAACCCAGTAGTTCCTGAGATTATCGCATTCAAACCAACAAAAAAACTCTTAGGGGGATGAAAAATAGATGTTGGCCGATTCTCATAGATACCGGATAAGCACAAAAAATTTCATCAAAATCGGTCAAGCCGTTTCGGAGGAGTATGGCAACGAAAACTGTGACACGAGAATTTTATATATTAGATAGGTCCAATTTCACCAGCTGACGAAAGAAAACAAGCACATGAGTATTCTTTCTCTTATCTTGTCTGCCCAGTTTTAAATGCAAATTAAAAAAAAAAAATGTAACTGACTATTTTACATTGTTTTTTATTTTATGATATAATGTACATTATTATAATTAAAAAAACATCTTAAACTAATTGAAAGGTACGAAAAGGGAGACCTCGAAATAATTTTAAAATAACTGCATTCTGAATGCAAAATTATTGTCACCAATAATTTTGCATTCAGAAAGCAATTATTTTAAAATGATTTTGATGATAAACAAAATTTTAAATAAATTTATATTATACAAAAAATAAATATACGTAATGTATATATTTGTTTACCATGTCACGGAAAATTTAAACAATTTTTTTTCAACTTTGTGGTTTTATCAATTATTTTTATAAATTATGCAGTTCATATGATATTCCTAAATTGCAAAGCAACGATCACTTGCGTAATAGTCAACGATAATGTCATTGGAATCAAATTCATTCCTAAAAGTTTTTTTAGAACTTTAAATTGAAGTGGGTTTATTATCATAATAAGCTTCAAATTTTTGACAGCTTTTGTCGACGGCGCGTACAAATCTGAAAGGGAAATAAAAAAGTAAGTAGTCAAAAGTAGACATAGTATCAAATTTATAACAATTTTCTTACTTATTAGTAATGAGTTGTGCAGTTTTGATAAAGATCGAACTGCAGTAGCACTTTCATTGCGTAAATTTTGTCCCGCAGATGCCAATAAATATAATGAATACATTTGGTATAAGAAAATTATCATCAAACGTATTGCTGAGCCAGATTTAAAACTATACTGGAAATAATAAATATAGGCGTTTATTAATATTAGTAGGTACCCACCAGCCATACAAAAAACATTAATATTGTTTTATTAAAATGTTTGATAATTACCATTAAAAATACCGATACTGCTCCAAATGCTAAGCATATATAAATCAATGGAGACATTGTTAAAAAAAACATCATCTAAAAAAAAATAGTGTGTCAACAATCTATTAAAAAATATGGCGTTGTTCATTAGAAACATACAAAAATGATCTCTATTTTTTATAAAATGGGCATGCTAATAATATTAATTATTTATTTATTACAAGTAACATGACTCAGTGTGTTAGTAACAATATTTCTTATTCCTATGGTAATGATCCTATTCTAAGCACTTAACCTAATAGCATCCTAGGCGGATGGCTGGCAGCAGTGACTCACATACAAACAGTCGAGTCTGCTCGCTACTCAGCTTAGAACACTGCTAGAGCTGGCCCGCACTCGGCGCACCAGAGAAGCGCATATTTTTCTCATAGTCGCGAAAAAGCAATCGACACGATCTACGGCAAACATCCCTGACGCGCTACAGAAACGGGGCAACGCCATCAGAATCCTGAACGCAAAGGACACCGTACGATTTTTGCGAATAATCTGCCCCACAGACTGCACATGTAAAAAGATGTATGCACGAAAAAAGGTTATTTTTACACCTTGTGTGCAGCGTGCAAATCTGCAAGCTATCATATTTGCTATAACTGACAGTGCCCTCCGCTCTTTCTCAATGTCTTCATTGTCCTTCATGCCAGCGGCTAAGATATGTGCAAGGTAATACTAGATAGTGATCCGCGTCTCTCAAACTTGCCATTTTATACCATATGATATAAATTCTTAGGTTCAGTTTAGATTGTTAACTTCTCAGTCTTTTTGACGTAGCTGACTTGGTGATAATTCTGGAAATCTGGCCAAGTTGGCCAGCTATTGTTAAGCTACATAAAAAATATATATTTACTTGTACTTTAAAACAAGCAAATAGCTCTTGTTTACAATTCATTAGAAGTTGATATTTTTTAGCCCAATCTTCAACTTGATCCACGGCTATAACTGTTGTGGATTCAGTCCCTTCATAGGAAAGTAAATTATTATTTGTTTTGTTTAATTTGTACGTACTGATTGTATCATTAAAACATTTTAATGAAGTGTATATTAGTGTAATAAATGTATACAATACTACGCTTTCTAAAATTATGCGAATTTCATTCCACATTCTCAATAAAGCTAACATATATATTGTATTAAAACTCCAACCGATTTGAATGACTATTTGTAACAAAAAACAGGCGCATATGATGATATACATGGCAATGCTTATCAATGCTACTAAATTAATACGTTTTAAATGCCGAATATAAATTTGTTCCTCTTTATAGAGATGGTGAATCTTTTTAAGATTTTTTATCAAACTTTTGTATGAATACGAATTTGTAATGCCAATTAATATAAAAATTAAATTGTTTGTAACATTTACAAAATGATATATTATTGATGAGTATGATAATTCTGTCAACTGTTTGAGATGTGAATAACAGCTTGTAGCAAAATACACGACGAGTATGAAACTTTCAATAACTATACGTGATGATATAAAAAGTTTATAATACTTTTTGTAAAAAAAATAATCTCTATAAATACACATAACATTTTCAAACTTTTCCAAAATATATATAATTTTAATGTTAGACATTGTTGTGAAATAACGTATAGTGTCAACAAAAACTAGACAAATTATGAACTCATAAATAAATGGTATCTAAAAAAAGCAATACTATCATATGATTAGATACTATGTGAATTGACAATAACATATTTTCCCTTTAGAAAAACGTTACTTAGGTACGAGTACTTAAGTTAATTCCTGAATTCCCATTTTTCATGCTCAAAATATACTTTTTTATCTACAGATTACTTTAAACATAACAGGTTGTTTTCACTAAAATATTAGTAAATGTAAACAAAGAAAACAATGTCACGTGTCAAAGCTTTAGATATTAATTTTTGAATTGGTTTTGTGTGTTACTGTTGAAAAGATTGACTATGTTATGGCTGAGTAACCGCATGCAGTTCTTCGATAAGGATCACATAAGTGGTTTTATTTGAGCGCGAGGAATTCGTAACGAAACATAAAATTTAGTTAAACTTAACAGTTGAGGACAATCAATTGTGTCTCGTAATTTTAAAAAGAAACATGAGGTCTTTAAGGTCTCTCCGGGACGCTAGAGGCATAATTTTGAAACGCTTCTTCCTATCTGGGTAGAGAGATTTTTTTTGGATTCGTATAACACCTTTTGAGGTACCTCAGAAGTCTTTTTTGAATTTGTTCAATTACAGTATTCTAGAGTACTTCTGACAAGAGCATTGTACACTATTTTTCTCTTCTACTTTTTTTTACTTTACTCTTTGTATCACTATTGTACTAGTTTTGTGAAACTTCTTTCCGTTTATGATGAAACAGCCTAACATTTTAAATGCCTATGCAATACATACTTCAATGTGTGGTATTTGCATCCAATATTAGACCCAGGTCTTTAAGGTTGTCGACTCTATGAATTGCTGTGTTTTCTATATTGTAACAGGTAGGTCTGGACCTTATTTAGTTTCCCAGTAAAAGTTATACCCTAACATTAACGAAGACACAATTTCTGACCTATCGGATCTATACTGGCAAAAGTGTTTTTATAGTTGGTTTAGGTTAATAGAACTTTGCATATACGAATAGAATGAAGCAGAGTATTTCGAAAAATAGTAAAATAAATATTATTAATTGCATAGTTGTTTTTCTCAAAACTTATCGAGTTTGAAACTTATAGAGGTTTGGGGAATCAACCTAGAATAAATCTTTGTTTTATGATAAGCACAAACATTTATACAAACAAAATACTTACAAATTATATTTTTTTTTCTTTTGCTTTGATCTGCAATCAGTGTCATACTATACGCAGATGTGTTGAAAGACTGTAGATTAGGTAGAGTGTGCCTTCTAGTGAAAACATATACTCAGAAAATTTATAACTGCATCAATCTGTCGTTTTCAGTTCCAAAATGTTTTCGTACCCTGGTAGGTTTACCTACAAATAGTTTGTTTATGTAAATGTTAAAAAGTCTCGGGGAGTTATGTTTGTCTAACAGCACAGCACATTACAAAATTTCTCTTAGTACAGATAATACAGGATTTTTTCTTGTCCCTCCACTAAATTGTAGGAATTATTATACTATATAATTTGTAACAGATTGGCTCTATACATGGAGGATAAAAGCCAGCGTCAGTAAGTGAGTGCAGGTCACACATTATATATACATATATATATACACTTTTTTGTATTATATATGAGGCCATGGTCCTAGGTATACCTTTGGCCTATATTGAGCAGACTCAACATTGCACCTTATCGTCGGCACAGCTAATATTATTGATACATATTCCTTTGACATGGCAACCTAGATAGGTGCTGCTGAGCTCAACAATCAACTGGTTGATGTACAGACTAAAAGTCAAACCCCCCCGCCTCACCCCATAATCCATCCTATACTGTTTCGATAGAGACCCCGCCCATTAAACATAGTTCCTCTGGTTTGTTATACCAATATCTAAGCACTGACACAACTTCCTTCACCACTTGTGTCATCATTTGTCTTCCATAGCAGATCATAAGACACGAGATCAATAACCTTGGCAAGATCCAAGAAACAAGCATTGACCGGCGTTTTCCTAGACGAATAGTACTGAAAGGTGTGCTTTTATACCTGCAGCCTTTAGGCTAATCATACCTTAAAAGTAGACAATCCCCTGCGCGTTCATGATGATGTTCAGGATATTAATAGGGCTACCACCGTAATGTAGTATGTCAGGTATGAAGCGCATACTGACTGCACTACTTTGCCATTATGCAAAAGAAAATAGCGTCAATTATAAGTGTAGAGTGAGAGAAAGAACGAACAGCAACATGAAGGTTATAGTGGATACAATGGGCAGATTTGTAAGGAGCTCGTTAAATTACCTCATTGTAAAATTTAGATAGTAAGTAATAAAATACTAATATAGTTGTAAGATTTCTGTTACTAATATACCGTGGACCTTTAAATAACTGAAAATAATCGTCAAAGTATCATAAACTAATTGTAGCGGTAGAGCAACTCCGAAAGTTGTTTTATGGATTTTGAAAATAACGCAGTATCTATATCTTTATATATAAAAGTACTATAATATCTGTGATAAATTACAACATTCATCTATGGCGCTATCTTGTTCACAAACATGACAATTTTAAAAATGACAATGAAAACGTCATGACAATTAAAAAGATAATCTCTCAGAAAAAAATACTAATCAAAAAAGGGAAAAAAAAAATCGTTACTCGGACTCGAACTGGGGTCTACTGGTTTCTTGACCGCCCAATTTGCCACCTGAGATATAATAACTTTGTAGCCATCTACAATGTTATTATATCTCAGGTGGCATAAAAAAAATAACGAAATTTACCTTCGTATTCTAATGATATTGTAGCAGTTTTTCATTGCTCTCTTTTCGTCTTACGAATTTTCGATTTAACATGGAATATTAGAATTATTGAACATGGTCACGTGATCCTGATGCCAGTTTCACATTTTTACCCATACCACAAAAAAGTGCGAAGCGCCGATTAAGAAGTTTTCACATTAAATATTTATATATAGGACACTGGTAAATACGATAAATTAAAATTAATTTATGTTAGACAAATAAGATTTCGAAATGTAATGTCCTATAATTAGTTAGGAAAAAAAACCTCAAACTCTAATTTCGTATTTATATATTTTATTTGACTCAAAAACAAAATTACCAGAGTAAATAAAGAAGAATAACTAATTTATTATGTGTACATTATAATAACATACATAATTGGAACATTTTTTATTTATTATTTTTTATTGAATTTTAAACTTTTGGAACACAGTTCCTTATGGCGCGTTGCGAAAGGGGGCTAGACGGAAAAAATTAAGACCAAAAGTTGTAACGACACTTTCGACACGACACTTTCGACACGACACTTTCGACACGACACTTTCGACATACTCGACACTTCGTGCGGCGTGCGCGTAGCATATGAACATCTAATTCGACGAAGAAGTCACCTGTCGATTTGGTCTAGAGGCATAAATTCGGTACACAGTATTGGTGACAATTGTGTAGCTGTGGGTTCGAGCCTTCGGTAATTTTCGTTTCATCTTTCTATTTCGCATTAAACAGTGTGTTGTCGCGACGATTATATAAAAAAAAAAAAAACTCGTTTCTCAAGGTTTTTATTATAAAGGCGCAATTCATATGATATTCCTAAATTGCAGAGCAACGATCACTTGCGTAATAGTCAATGACAACGTCATCGGAATCAAATTCATTCCCAAAAGTTTTTTCAAAACTTTAAATTGAAGTGGGTTTATAATCGTGATGAGCTTCAAATTTTTGACAGCTTTTGTCGACGGTGCGTACAAATCTGAAAGAAAAATTAAAAAGTAAGTAGTTTATGTAGATACAATGACAAATACATAAGAATTTTCTTACTTGTTAATAATAAGTTGTGAAGTCTTGACAAAGATCGAATTGCAGTAGCACTTTCATTTCGTAAATTTTGTCCCGCAGATGCCAATAAATATAATGAATACATTTGATATAGGAAAATTATTATGAAACGTATTGCTATGCCAGAATAAAAACTATACTGAAAATAATAAAATGAGGCGGTTAATAATATTGGTAGCAATAAAACAAAAATAAAATTATTATTTATTGGTATTTTTATTAAAATTTATGATACTTACTATTAAAAATACCGATACTGCTCCAAACGCTAAGCAAATATAAATCAATGGAGACATTGTTAAAAAAAATATCACCTAAAAATAAAACAAATAATTAGTATGTTAATTATGACACCGTTCATTAGAAACGATCAAAACATATCAATATTTTTAATGAAATACGGTAAAATTAGGCATGCCAAAACTAGATAGCGTCCCGCAGTCTCTTTTAACTTTCACATTTTAAACTGTATAACATAAATACTTAGATTCAGTTTAGATTGTTATCTTCTCGGTCTCTTTGATGAGGTTGGATTGGTGAGAATCCGGGCCTCATCAAGTCCAATAGATTTTGTTAAGCTATAGAACTGATAAATAAACATAAAACATGTATTTTGTTTACTTGTACTTTAAAACAGGCAAATAAATCTTCTTTACAATGCATTAGAAGTTGATATGTTTTAGCCCAATCTTCAACTTGATCCACGGTTATAACTAATATGGATTCAATTCCTTCATTTGAAAGTAGATTATTATATATTTTGTTTATTTTTTTCAGACTTATTGATTCATTAAAACATTTTAATGAAGTGTATATTAGTGTAATAAATGTATACAACACTACGTTTTCTAAAATTATACGTATTTCGTTCCACATTCTCAGTAAAGTTAATATAATTTCTGTTTTATTATTCCAACCGCTTTGAATGACTATTTGTAAAAGAAAACAAATGCACATGATGATATACATAGCAATGCTTATCGATGCTACTAAATTTATACGTTTCAAATGCTGAATATAAATTCGTTTCTCTTTATAGTGTTGGTGAATCTCTTTAATATTTTTTGTTAAATTTTTGTATGAATACCAGTTTGTAATGCCAATTATTATGAAAATTAAATTGTTAGTAACATTTACAAAATGATATATTATTGCTACGCATGTCAATTCTGATAACAGCTGTTTGAGATGTGAATAGCAGCTTATAGCAAAATACACGACGAGTATGAAACTTTCAATAACTATACGTATTGATATTAAAAGCTTATAAAACTTTTTGTAAAAAATATAATCTCTATAAATGCACATAACATTTTCAAACTTTTCTAAAATGTATATAATTTTAATGTTAGACATTGTTGTGAAATAACGTATAGTGTCAACAAAAACCAGACAAATTATGAAGTCATAAATAAATAGTATTTATAAAAAGCAATACATTTGAATGATTAGATACTAGGTGAAAATTTACGGTGACACGTTTTCCATTTTGTTAGAAGAAGATTACTTAGATACTTATACTAATAACTGGTTCCCACCATCGGGTAGGTATTTACCCCCGCTGGGGCAAACAGCTATTCTTTGGGGGTAGTGAAAGTGGAATATATATATCACTTCCTCCCCCTCTCTGTCGCTGTTGGCCAATGGTAAAGTAAATTTGCATCCTTTCGTCCTTGTGTGATGCCATGGCCAGTCTCTCGTTCGAGCGACTCACATTTGGCTGATTAAAAATATTAGGCATAGTTTGGTTACCGTCAGTTAAGATTATCTGAGACGATCTTTAAATTTAGCCCCATTTGCGAAGTTAAAAATATATCTAAGTACTTGGTCAACCAATGGCACAGCTCATAAGAAAACCGACACAATTGTTGTTTCTCGGAAAACGCAAAAATAGGAACTCAAAACACACAGTCGAGACTCTCGAATTTACGAGACACGCAGAAATTTTCGTCAGCTAGGAGAGCGATAAACCTGAAGATCAGGAAGCTTACACGACGTGACTCTTCATTACTCGCGCCATCGAGACTGCGAATGAGCAAAATAGAGGCTCTAGAGTTTTGACGAAACTGAACACCGCAGATAACTAAACCTCAAGACACCACAAGGTTATACTCGAGGAAATTGAAAGTTTTCAAGAACTACAGATCTATCTCACTCCTGAGTGAAATCTACAAGTTGTTCTCTAGAGTTCCAGCGTCTGGGTTTCGAAAAGGTTTCAGCACCGTAGACCACATTCATACTATAGTATTATTATTTTTTTTAGGTATTTCTTGCCAATTACTTTATAAATACAATAATTGCATTTTTGAAAGATAGAAAAATTTGAAATCTAGACCCAGAAATCGAACCCGAGACTTCCGTATTCCAATCCGGGTCCGGGATCTTACCACCTATCTTGACTACGTTACTAGACCTCAAATTTCTCACATTCATACTGCTCGGCAGATTTTTCAGAAAACCGAAGAGTACAATCAGCCGCTGTATATGGCTTTTATGGACTACGAGAAAGCCTTCGAATCCATTGAAACTTGTGCGGTTCTAGATACTCTGAATCTATGCGGTATTGAATAGCGATATATGGAAGTGCTGAGATGACTGTCCAAATTCAGGACCAATAGAGCTGCGCCGATATGTAAGACAGAGGGATATAATATCCCCGAAACTCTTCACCAATGCTCTTGAAGACGTCTTTAAGACACTGGACTGGACTGGACAGGGTATAAATATAAACGTTGAGTACACCTCGCACCTTCGGTTTGCCGACGACATCGTCATAGTAGCGGAGTCATTGGAGCAGCTGAGCGAGATGCTGAGTAGCTTATATGGAGCCTTTAGACGAGTTGGTCTCAAAAAAACAAAGTCATGTTAAATGAACATGTCTAGTCGAGACCAATTTACGTCGAAGAGTCGATTCTCGAAGTCGTTCAAGAATATATTTTACCTAGAGCAGGTTATTAAACTTGGTAGAAACAACTTCGAGAAAGATATTGAGTCTTCTCTTCACCTCTACCGCAATGCCTGAAGACCAAGGTATTTAACCAGTACGTCCTACATGTTATGACCAACGGTGCCGAGGGGAGGACACTTACGGTTGGGGTTGTCCATAAATTCACAGTCGCACAGCGGGCTATGGAGCGAGCTACGCTTAGTGTCTCTTTGAAGAATGAAATTCGCAACGAGGTCATTCGACTAAAAACCAAAGTTACCGTCATAGCGCGCAGGTTAAGCACGCTGAAGTAGCAATGGGCTGGCCGATGAAGCAAACGAGTCCTAGAGTGGAGACTGAGACTCGGTAAGTATAAGGTAGGACGATCACCAGCCAGATGAACCGACGACATAAAGAAGGTCACTGGAATTAATTAGATGCGGAAGGCTGGTCCTCCATCGGGTGTCGTGGCTATATCCAGCAGTGGATCGATACAGACTGATTGATTGATTTAATTGAATGGTTTTTCTATAAATAAATTTAAACATAAAAGCTTGTTTTAGCTAAAATATTATAATGAAGACAAAAAATATTTCAGCTGTAGACAGACCACACACTCGAAAATGGAAAAATTTACCTACTATTGAAAGTCTACATCAACATTAGATTTCAAAAACCGGGCAAGTGCATGTCGAGCCACGCACAATGTAGGGTTTCGTAGTACCCCCCCGCCTCTCCCCTGCTGCCAATAATGCAGCTAAAGAAGTGGGTTTGGTTGTTTTTGTTTCATACTTATAACGTTATACCTAACTGCTTAATAATAATTTTCAATGGAATTTTTTCACATACATTAAACGTAAAGTGAGGATGGGATTTTTTTTCTCACATACACCTACTACAATGTTAAGCTTTAAAGTGCTAATTTTGGTTAGAGTCAAGTGTCCCCCCCCCCCACTGGCAGGGTTGGGGGGGGGGGACACTTGACTCTAACAAAAATTTGCACTTTAAAGCTTAATATTTTACAAACGGATCTCTTAATCTGAAAATGGTCTTTACAACCTGTAGGGACACATATACGTACCCATGTACCTATATACATATATACCTACCTAGAGGCGGTTGCACCGCCATGTAAGTTATGCAGTCGCAATAAAATGATCAATCGGACCTGACGTGTGTGTATTATTCCTCGACCAATAAACCTTCTGATAGTAGGACAGTAAAAGTAACATTACAATACCTACAGTGGTGACCCCGACCGAACTTTGTTAACCGTTTAGTGTTTTTTCCTGGACTTTAACATTTTCTTTTAATCGATTTGGTGAGGAATATTATTACCCGATAAAATGAATCCGCAACAACCGTTAGTGCCCGGACAATTACCCGCCGCGGTACAGGCTCCCGTGACCGTTGACGTACAGCCCAAGATCGAAGGAGAGGCAGCGCTGGCGAGTATAACCGTGTCTTCGAGGATAGCTGAATTTTGGACGGACCAACCGCGACTCTGGTTTGTCCACTTTGAAGCCGCCACGAGTAACCAAAAGCTAAGTGATGCAGCAAAACAAAATTTAGTGGTCACTAAATTACGAAAAGCAGCCATTGAGCAGGTGAGCGATCTTTTATTATCACCGCCCGAAACCAACAAATTTCAGGCTCTCAAAGACCGATTACTGCAAGTTTTTGAGGAGTCTGAGACCAGGCAGTTCCAAAAACTGTTGAGTGAGATGGAGCTTGGCAGCCAGAAACCCTCTCAGTTACTTAGGCGTATGAAGGACTTGGCGCGCGGGAAAATTCCTGACCCCACATTAAAAATCATGTGGAATAGTCATCTCCCAACGGCAGTTCAAGCAGTTTTAACGGTGACGGATATAAAGGAGCTAGAGAGTTTAGCTACCATAGCAGACAAAGTCATGGAGGCTACTAAACCTCCAGAAATTGCAACAGTTGTAAGTAGCAGTTTACCTAACGGAAGCTGTTCTATCAAGGAACTTACTACCTTGATGCAGAAGCTGAGCTGCGAGGTCGCTGAGCTACGGCGCGGACAAAGACCACAGCGTGGTAAAAGTTTTGATAGACAGGACCGCTCAAGGTCACGGTCAAGAGGCCCAACGAGTCGGCGTAACCCCGAGTGGTTATGTTTTTATCATTACAGGTATAAAAATAAAGCCACGAAATGTATTCCGCCTTGTAACTGGCAGAAGGATAAAAGCGTACCGCAATCGGAAAACTAAGCGAGGTACAAACTGAGGCGAAAGCTTGTATCGCGTCCCTAAATAATCGCCTATGTGTTACGGACAAAAACAGTAAGTTAAGGTTTTTAATAGATACAGGTGCAAATGTGTCCGTCATTCCCTTGGCGAGTGTTCGTAAAAGTGTATCGAGAAATAGCGTATGCGACGAATACAAACTGTACGCAGCAAACGGAACCGAAATACAAACGTACGGTACACACAATTTAGTTTTAGATCTTAATTTAAGACGTGCTTTTAGATGGTCTTTCATTATAGCCGCTGTAAAACAACCTATAATAGGCGCCGATTTCCTGAGCCATTATAAGTTGTTAGTAGATTTAAGCGCGCGGAGGTTGAGAGATCAAGTTACCAATCTTAACGTATTAGCATCTGTAGTTACGTATGACATATCTGACACGTCGATTAAATCTATAAATAGTTGTGATAAATGGCATGAGTTATTATTAAATTATCCAGATTTAACTATGCCAGTATCCTATAAAAATATTGCTAAGCATTCGGTTAATCATTATATAGAAACTTCAGGCCCACCGATATATACAAAGGCTAGACCTTTACCGCCCGACAGATACGCTAAAGTAAAGGAGGAATTTCGAATAATGTCAGAATTGGGAATTTGCCGTCCATCCAAGTCCCCTTGGGCAAGCCCGTTACATGTGGTACCCAAGAAAGACGGAGGAATTAGGCCTTGCGGTGATTACAGACGCCTAAATGCAGTCACCAAACCTGATCGCTATCCGATTCCGCGTTTACAGGATTTCAAATATGTGTTAGCGGGAAAAAAGATGATATTTACTAGATTAGATTTAAATCGTGCTTATCATTTTATACCGGTAGCACCGGAGGATATCGAAAAGACTGCAATTATAACACCATTTGGTTTATTTGAATTTCCCCGAATGACCTTCGGCTTAAGGAATGCAGCACAGACTTTCCAACGTTTTATGGACACTGTGGTGTTGCAGGGCTTAGATTTTTTATTTAATTTCATCGATGATGTTATAATTGCAAGTGAAAACGAAATTCAGCACAAACAGCATTTAACGGCAGTTTTCCAGAGATTTAACGAGTATGGTGTTACTATAAATGTCGCTAAATGTGTTTTCGGTGTGTCCAAATTAGAATTTTTAGGTTTTGAGGTTTCAACGGAAGGCGTTCGACCGTTGGAAGACAAAGTACAAGCTATTGTAAATTTTCCGAAACCTGAAAACATCGAGCAGCTACGCCGTTTCTTAGGTATGGTTAATTTTTACCGTTCCCATATACCTAAAGCGGTAGAGTATCAAGTTGAATTAAATAAATACTTGCATAATTCTAAGAAACGCGACAAGACTCGTATAGATTGGACTGATAAGGCAAGTGAGGCATTCAAGAGGTGTAAGGAAAGCTTGCAAAGCGCCGCTACACTATCTTATCCTTTGCCCGACAGTAATTTAGCCCTTATGACAGACGCTTCAAACACTAGCGTTGGTGCAGTTTTGCAGCAGAAAGTCGGTAATGCATGGCAACCAATCGGTTACTTTTCTAAAAAATTATCGGACACCGAAACTAGGTATTCTACATACGATCGAGAATTACTAGCAGTATTTATGGCCGTCAAATATTTTAAACATTTAGTAGAAGGTAGAATTTTAACTATTTTTACAGATCATAAGCCATTAGAATATGCCTTCAGTAAAACAAATAATGATAAAGAAAGCCCAAGGCGAATACGCCAACTTTCTTATATTAGCGAATTTTGTACGGATATACGTCACATAAAAGGTTGTGATAACATGGTAGCGGATGCACTTTCGAGAATTGAAACTATAACCGCTCCCACGACGATTAATTTCGCAGAATTAGCCGATAAGCAATGCAACGACGAGTACCTAATGCAAGCGTTGCATGGATCAAATAGCAGCTTGCAATTTAAACAAATGTTATTACCTGACTGCGATAAGCAAATTTATTGTGAAATAGGCTCGAATAAAATTAGACCGTATTTAACAAATGAATTTAGAAAACTAGCATTTTATTCTGTACATAATCTTAGTCACCCAGGAGTTAAAACTAGCAAAAAATTAATGAAACAGAAATATTTTTGGCCTAATATGGATCGCGACATTGCGAAGTGGGCGAGAGCATGTCTCGAATGTCAAAAAGTCAAAATTACAAGACATACTGTATCAGGTGTAGGCGAGTTTGAAAGATCTGATCGCTTTCAACACATACACATAGATATAGTAGGTCCATTACCTATTACAAACGACGGGTATAGATACTGTGTAACTATTATAGATCGTTTCACAGGGTGGCCCGAAGCATACCCCGTTCAAAATATTACTGCTGAAACCGTAGCAAGGGTAGTGTTTGAAGGGTGGATAACGCGATTTGGATGTCCTTCGAAGCTTACAAGCGACATGGGCAAACAGTTCGAGAGCGATTTATTCTCTAGTTTAATGAAATACTTAGGTGTAAATAAGTTACGTACAACTCCTTACCATCCACAAAGTAATGGCATGGTGGAACGTTGGCA
This sequence comes from Herminia tarsipennalis, assembly GCA_945859575.2. NCBI lineage: Eukaryota > Metazoa > Arthropoda > Insecta > Lepidoptera > Erebidae > Herminia > Herminia tarsipennalis. The sequence goes on from OX243840.2 coordinate 20,200,739, forward strand.
TCGAGCACTGAAAGTGGCTTTGATGGCCCGTTTACAAGCCAACAACAGTGATTGGGTGAATGAACTTCCCATTGTATTACTGGGATTAAGAGCCGCTACTAGAAGTGACAGTGGAGTTAGCGCAGCCGAGTTGACTTACGGTAGGACAATTCGTTTGCCGGGAGATTTTTACGATAATGTAAATATTTGTTGTTCGGATTTGGAATATTTACAACAGCTTAAAGATAGCATAAGTAAATATAAACCACGACCCGGTATTCACAATAATTCGCGCTCATTATTCATTCCACAAGATTTAAAATCGTGTAGAAGTGTATTTGTTAGGAATGACGTCTTACGCAAATCTCTACAACCTCCGTACGATGGTCCATATTTAGTAGTTGATAGGAAAAATAAGTATTTCATTGTAAAAATAGGTAATAGAGAAACATCCATTTCAATAGATAGACTTAAGCCAGCATTTTTTATAGATATAGAAACTCATTATAAGGATAATTTTAGTTCAAATTTAAATAAACAAAACGAGCAGAATATAAGTTTAGATAACACGGACACTTCCAGTAAAGTTTTAAATCATAAAACTACGCGAAGTGGTCGCGTTATCAAGACTCCGATACGTTTTGCGTAGTTTGCACATAGCAAGCTAGTAATATGATATAATGTATTGTAATGACACGATGTTTCAATAATTGTTTTATTATAATTTCAATGGGTAAAATAAGTATTAGCATTAATAATGTAGGTCATTTATTATTGTGTTAGTTTATAATATATACACATTTTTGTTTACACACTTATACACTTATTTTAGTATATAAACCTTTTACAAAATTTATACAATTCATTTACAATTTAATTTTTACCACGTTTTACTAAAAGTTTTATACATTACTGTACAATGGGTTACAACCAGAGCAAACCCCAGCAGAATAATGTGGCTATTGCCCAATCTGTATCAAACGAAGTTATGGGTCAAAGAGTGAATTTCCTAGAAATTGTTTTCATTGTAATTGCTGTGGCTCTTGGTCTAGTGTTGCTGTGCCTGATGAGAAGTCAGTTCAAAAAACGAGTGCGAGACTGGTTCCGGAAAGAAGCCACTATAGTTGGAATATCTCCACCAGTGGTAAAAGTACATACCATCCAACCACCGACTTCTCCACAGTCCACACACGGTTATAGTCAGTGAATAATGTTTCAAACTTGTAACGAATACATACGTGTGGTGTAAACCTTATGTTATAAGTAGTTCTAATTAATGTATTTAGTGGTTAGTGTGTAAAAATTTTTTTTCTGTGAAGGGGGGTGCTGTAGGGACACATATACGTACCCATGTACCTATATACATATATACCTACCTAGAGGCGGTTGCACCGCCATGTAAGTTATGCAGTCGCAATAAAATGATCAATCGGACCTGACGTGTGTGTATTATTCCTCGACCAATAAACCTTCTGATAGTAGGACAGTAAAAGTAACATTACAATACCTACACAACCCCTAAATATTTTTAAAAGACCTATCACATGATACCCCACCCGATGGGATAGGTGAAAAAACAAATCCCACCTACTTTACGTACCAAACAGATACTGTGGAACGAGGATACGATCACCTCGCAGGAAACCTCATTAATATTTATGAAACTCGTTTGATTATAAAGAAATAAGTGACAGTCTAGAAAACGAGTTTCATGGCCGACCGATTCGGATCGTAAATGATGTATTATTATATAAAATAGATATTAAATATTAGCTAGTAATACTTTTAAGTGCAGGATAAGTTGTGATGTACTTGTAGAATTTGTATTTAAGAAATAAACATACAAATTGACCTTTTATTTGAATGCCCGATACAGGGTTCTGTGGCACAGCCCCGGTACTTGCTCGACCAAGAGCTGCTTCAAGGTGACAGTACCCTCAAAAAAATATATTTTTCAAGATTTTATTCTTCTACTTTACTGGCTTAAGTCCAAGCATAATTATATATAAGGGTTGAGTTTTGCCATTTTGGCTACGGAACCCTAAAGCTGAGAAAGTTATAAAAATTGTTTACTGCGTACTTGCACTTTATTATGCAATATAATTTATAAATAAGAATTATCGCACCATATTTACAAATCTAATAAAGCACATATAGGTATTGCAAAAGTTCTAAACTTAAAATTTGAAAAAAAATCGGTTGTCTGTAAAGTCGATTTACTGACGATAGTTGAACGTGACAACGTCTTAAGAAAATACTGGTTTCATTTTTCTAAAGCAAATTTAAATTTTATTTATCTGATAGATATTTTGTATGGATATAAAGAAAGAGGTAAATGGAAATCACAATTGAATTGATCAAGTTACATTTATTTGTACGCATAAATACAATTATGTCAATTTTTATTTATTTATTTTTACAATTTACATAGTTGTTACGAAAACATGTAAATGTATTTTTGTTTAGCAGCTGTCCACGCGGACGCATCGCTCACTCAAGTAGGAGAGAGACAGATGTCGAACGCTGCCGAACGCGGAGGCCGATTGCGATGCACTTAAATGGAACGCCTCAGAGCGAGGTAACGCCTCATCTGTCATGTTTTTTCGTGCGTTCAGCCGGCTCCATCGAATTATAAGACGTTGTCACGTCAAAATAGTAGCATTTTATATAATATTCCTAAATTGGAGACATACGATCACTTGCATAATAGTCAATGATATTGTCATCGGAATCAAAACCATTCCCAAAGGTACTTTCATAGCTTTTAATTCAAGTGGATTTGTTAAAGTTAAAAGCTTTAAGTTTTTGACTGCTTTTGCCATCTGTGCATGTGAATCTGAAAGATTTTTTTTAATAATTTAATAAAATAAATACAATTTAAAATAAAACACCGTTTTCTTACTTATTGATAACCTGATGTACAGTTCTGATAAACATCGAATCGTGGTGGCACTTTCATTTCGTAACTTTTGAGCCGCATATGCCACCAAAAACATAGAGTACATTAGACATAAAGAAGTTAATATCATGCGTATTGCTGTAGTAGAGTCCGATTTATTCTGCAAACAATAACATGAGATGTTTTTAGGTTTCATTAAAATCTAAATAATATTTTAATTGATATTTACCATAAAAAATATCGACATTGCTCCAAAACATAAGCAAATATAAATCATTGGAGACATTTTTATTGAAAATATCATCTGAAAATTTTACGACATTAGTGAACCTATGCAACATTATTTGAAAATTTGAACTTCATACAAACTGTCCGATAAATGATGGTCATGACGATTGTATGAAAGACCATCACTGTTTTAGCAGTTTTTTTTTGTGTTCGTGTCTGCGGATACTTATTGCACTTGCAAAATTGAAAAAAAGTGACATTCAGTTGACCGATTCCTTATTTAATGTATTAAATTAATTAATTAATTTTCATATTTCTTTTGTCATTTTGTGCAACATTATTACAAAATGACAAAATAAATTTGAAAATCAATTATTCAATATAGAAAAAATGTATTTAAATTACTTGTAGTTGAAAACACGACGATAGTTCTTGATTACAAACAACCAAACGTTGATATTTTTCAGCCCAATCTTCCACTTGATTAACAGTTATTTCGTCAATTAATTCTGTCCCTTCATATATAAACAAATTATTTTTTGCACTGTTTAATTTGATCTGACATATTGAATCATTAAAACATTTCAGTAAATTAAGTACTGTTGTAATGAATGTATACAACACAACGCCTTCTAAAGTTATGCGAATTTCGCTCAACATGCGAAAAAATGTAATCGGAATCGTAATGTTCCAAAAGCCTTGAACATAAACTCTTTGTATCATGAATACTGTGCACATTGCTATATAAATTCCAATAGTCAGTGATGCCACTAAATTCATATTTTTTACTTGAACTATATAATTCTCATCTGTTTCGTACATTTGGTGTATCTCTTTAAGATTGTTTTTAAAACTTTTGTAAAATGTTGTTTTTGTAATATCAATCAGCATAAAAATTATGTTGTTACAAATAGTAACAATATGATAAGCAAGTAACGCGTACGATACATTAATATCAAAATGTTTTTGTAGATTGAATAGGGCATAATAACTCATCATAAAATAAACCATGAGTATGAAACTTTCTATAACTATATGTATTATAATAAAACGTCGCCAAAATTTGTTAAAGAAACCGTAATTTCTGTAAATACAAAGCACATTTTCAATATTTTCTAATATGTCTATAATTTTTATGACAGACATAGTAGTACGTCAACTTTTTTTCCACTGAATGTAGCCCCAGTTATGACCTCGTAAATAAATTATGTCTAAATATAAAACGTAATATTTTGATATCATGATAAAAATCATATAAATTGACTTGTTCCGTTTTCCTTTAAAAAACTTCCTTAATGTTAGCTGGCCCAATTAGATTTAATTTAAAAATGAAAGCGACTGAAGTCACAAGACCTTCAGTACTATTCTATAATTTTGAGTTTATATTGGCATTGGATAGGTATCAGTATCGCTTTTTACAATGATTTTGATGTTGAAACAAAATTAAATGACATACTGTAGTAGATAAATAAATAAAACAGACTCATGTTTTGAAAAGATAGATAATGTTTATTGAAAACTAACAATTATTTAAACACATTTAATTTTTGAAACGAGATAACGATATTTTGTGCTTTATCATCCAGTTTATTTTCACAAAATATGATTATCTAGTTAGTTATAAAACATTTTTACATGATATACCTAAGGATCTAGATAATAGGCCCGTGGGGTTTTTGGGTCCGGGATCGTGGTCCCGAATTCACCTTGTTAAGATACAATTTAAGAAACGCATATCTAACTACCTAGTTTTTTAAATTTATTTGTAAAAGGTTAGATTGTAGACAAGTATAATGTTAATTTGAAAAATATATACATGTACTTGGTTACTTATAATTTTCGCAATATCAGAAAGTAGGATTTATATTAGTAATCAATAATCTTTCTGATAATGCAAAAAACATTAATAATTTCAAACCAAAATATTGGTACAAAATTTAAATTTCCGAAAAAAATCAATAGAGTTACGCTATTTATATAATATTTCTTAATTGGAGCGCTACGATCACTTGTGTAACAGTCAACGACAACGTCGTCGGAATTAAAATCATTCCCAAAGGTATTTTCAGAACTTTCAATTTAAGTGGCTTTATTATGGTTAGTAGTTTCAATTTTTTGACTGCTTTTGTTGTAGGTGAAAATGAATCTGAAAAAAGAATCATAAAAATTATGTTTTATAAAATTAATTACATTTCTACTCTCTGAGTAACGGTCCGGGCCATAATTTACTAAGCAGTCCCGCTGCGAATGGGTTAGTGGTTGATTCACACGAATTACGCAAATCGTCGATTTTTATTAATTCATTATTGATTTATTATTGAAATCGTGCGAATTGACACGAAAATAATAATTAAATTTTATTTACTCAGCGATTTGCATGATCAGTGCTAGTTTCATTTGTGCAAATAAAAAATGACAGATGTTTTTTATACTTTTGGTTAAAGGATATGCTGCTCACACGACAGTTTTTTTCACCAGTAGTAATAAAACCAATCACACAATATGCTAGCTGACCTGCCTGAACTTTAAAACTGAGACATATGTTTCGTAAGTGCGGTTCATAATGATCTCGGGCCACGACAGCTCTTAACACTAAATTAGTACAAAACTATTTTCTTACTTATTAATAAACAATTGTACAGTTTTGATAATAACCGTATCGTGACAGCACTTTCGTTTCGCAGATTTTGACCCGCATATGCTACCAAAAACAGTGAGTACATCAGATAAAAAAATATGGCCCCGATAGACACCGCCATAACAACGTCTTTGTTCTGTAAAAAATATTTTTTATTTATTAAATTTGTCGTATGCCACCTCATCTCTTCCCGTGGGGGTCGTAAAGGCGACTTAGGGATTTCGAACCGAAAGACGGGCAGCAACGTCCTTTGCATTCGTGCCTTGCAATGGGACATCATATGGGTTGATATATTTATTATATTGTTCACTTTGATATTATTTGTAAATTGTGTTAAATAAATGTAACATACAGTGCATTAACAATAGAAATAGATTTGTGTCGATTCACACCAATTAAAAAAAATACAAAAAATATATTTTCTTAAATTAGGTAATAATTTGCTTTTTGAATAGTGCGTGTCTTGCTTTTTGTAGTTTAAATTATTTAAATCAAATTTAGGTATAGGTACGTAGCTAACTCGATAAGTTTCGAGACAAGAAAAAACTATACAAGATATGAACAATATTTATTTTATTTTTTATTGGAATACCTCCTATCTTTTTTATGCAAAGTTCCATTCGCCTAAACCAACTATTAAAACACTTTTGCCAGTCTTGATCCGATAGGTCCGAAATTGCGACTTGGTAGGCGGCCACGGCCTCTTCGGCACACGAAAAATAAACCCTTTTGTTTTTTCCTTGAATATCGGGAACAAAAAAAAAACACAGAAAGCTAAATCAGGACTGTACGGTGGATGGGGCAAGGTTTCAACACCGGATTTCTCCAGAAACGCCTTTGTTCTGAGGGACGTATGTGACGAAGCGTTGTCGTGATGCAGCAAGATTCCCTGACACCCAGTCTTTGGTCTCCTCTGTCGCAGAGCTTGGAAAACTTTCGCCAATGCTACTGTTGTATACCATTCCGGGTTAACTGATCTATGATTTTCCAATATTGTTGTCGACACATGTCCGCATCGAGAAAAAAACTAGACACCATTTTTTACCACGTTACGAGGTCTTTGCAGTTTTGTCGGCATCTTTTCTTCTGAAAAGACCCATACTGACGACGGTCTCTTAATTGACGGATCATATTGATAAATTCACGTTTCGTCACCTGTAATGATTTCCAAAACACGTCAAACGTTCCATCAAATCGTAGGCGCATTTTGCGGCACCAATCCACATGGATGTGTTTGATGATGTTTTTCAGTGTCTGAGAGCAAACGCGAGATCCAACAACAAAGCTTCACTCCAAGATGCTGATGCAAAATTAAGTAAACGCTCACCGAACTAACGCCAAAAATCTTCTCGATGTTCGAGTATATAATTCATGGGTCTTCTTGCACCATCATTTCAGTAGTCCACACATTTTCAGCAGTTACTTATATTTGAGGGCAACCCCTTCTATGTCATCTCCTTTTAAATTCACTGAACTATCTAAAAACTGTTACTCGAAATGGGCCAGACTCCCCTAACGCTGATTTTATAATCGTAAAGGCTGAGTTTTTCAGTAAAATCAAATTTAAAATCATAAAATCGTTGCAAAGTTAAACGCAGGAACCGTCGTAGTAAAATGACTGGAACATATTTTTTTTTAAACCAGCGTCCTGGCTACATGAATACAATTTTTAAATATATTTGCTTTTTAAAAATATATAATTCATATGCGTTCCAATTTTAAATTACGAGCATCTCAAAACTTATCGAATGACCTACTACACCTAGTGCAGAAAATTATATTTTGCATAGTACGAAATTAGGTTAACTGTACCTAATTTAGTACCATGCAAAATATAATTTCGTGTTATATTCTTGTACCAATATCAAAGTGAACATTGTTGTTGTATAATTTTTGATTAAGTGTATTTAAAAGTTTATTTTTATTTTGTTTCTTTTGATTTTTTTTGTTTAAAAGACTTGTTTATATACCTTAAGTAGTGTCCATAATGTTCCATAAGCTAAGCAAATGAAAACCAATGGAGACATTGTTAATGCAAAAGTCACCTGTAAATTAATAATAATACATTATCATAAAACTTTCGTTATTCAACAAAACATTGAAATTCATAACATAACAATAATCAAGTTTATTTCTTAACAAAACTTTTTCTAACTAAAATGTACAATAAACAGAAGTTTTCCCAAAAACTTTAAGCGTTATTGTACATTTTAGTTATTGTAGGTTTAAAAAGATTGTCGTAGTCGGGTAACAACGACAATCTTTTTAAATTGTTTCAAACATATAGATATATACACGATAGTATACAACAGAGATAGTATATAAGGTGAAGATCAGTTAGTTACAAGTGCTCAGAAAACAGTCCTTTAAAAGATGGCTAATTAGCAAATTTATTATCAGTCAGTGTCGCATCGTTCACCGGCGTCAACAGATTAAAGCAGTGGATTACATTTTTCTCTTTTTAGCTCGTGATAACTAAATCATGTTTTCCTACTTTCACGAGTTTTTAAAATAGTGTGACATTGCAATATATAGGAAATCTATATGTGCATTAGTTTGCCAGGCTAAACAGGCTGCTGTATAGTTCGTGACAGTATTTTTTTATTAAAATATTTTTAAATATATTAATTGCTCGGGTTTTATCGTCTAAAACTTTCATAATTTCCGATGAATTGTTTCACATATTATTATAGAGTTTTTGTTGTCAACTATAGGTATACGTCAAAATTATTTTGACGCCTTACGAAGAAATATGGAAATAAAGAGTTAATGCAATTAAAACGAGCAACGGGATCTACTAAATACATTTACTATACGTTTCATGTGCGATAAAATCGCAACAAGCTCTCTCGCTCATCGCCGTTGGTGGGACAGGTGCCTAATAGAAGAAAATGTAGTCTATGTCACCCACACTACAATAGCGAATTCATCGAAATCGGTGAAGTAATTTAGGCAATACGGTAAAAATATGTTTATCCAAACATAAATAGACTGCTGAAAACATAACCCTTATTTTTTGGCTTCGCAGTAGTTGATAGTGTGTGTGAGATGTTGTTACACACTATTAATAGCAAGTAATTATGAGTTTATCATATTGCAATCAGTCAAATTTTTATATTAATATTCGAATCGGTACTATCGATTATAAATATGGTATTATTCAATTGTAACGCAGGCATTTCAATTAGTTGTAAAAGAATAATGTCCATTTGGAAGTCGAAATATCAATACTATTATAGATAGTAAAGGTATACAGATTGAAATTACTTGTATTTGGAAACATGATGACAGTTCTTGGTTACAATTTACAAGAAGTTGATATTTCTGAGACCAATCTTCCACTTGATTAACGGTTACAACTTCAATGAATTCAGTTCCTTCATTATTTATAAGATATTTTTTATCAGTGATATTTAATATCTTTTGTAGCTGAGATATCGAATCATTAAAACATTTCAGTAGATTGTATACAGTTGTGATGAATATATATAATACAACGCTTTCTAAAATTATGCGGATTTCGTTCCACATTCTGAAAAAGGTTATTACAAAGTTTATACTCCAAACGCCATCGGTAACAACTCTTTGTAAGATAAGTAATGTTCCTATGACTAAATACACCGATATGCTTGTCCACAACACTAAATTTAACCTTTTCGAATGTCGAATATAGTTCAATTCTTTTTTATAAAAGTTGTCAATTTGTTTAAGATTTGTTATTAATCTTTTATAAGAATACATTTTTGTAATGCCAGTTATTATAAAAATTGTATTATTGCACATATTTAAAAAATTATAAGTAAAAAATGCGTAAGATAAATCCGTTATTAACGTCGGAATGCCGAGTAATATGTAATAACTTCTTATTAAATACGCCACTAACAAAATAATTTCTATGACAAAGTATATTATAATAAATACTTGTTTATAACAATATTTATAGAAAATAAAGTTTCTATAAATACACATTATATTTTCAATATTTTCTAGTATATTTATAATTTTTATAACGGACATTGTATCTATTGATGAGCGTTTAGTTTAAACAAATGACGGAAATCATGTGACCTTTTAACCAAATGATTTCTAAATATAATATCAATACATTTTAATATCATATTAACAATAAGGTAAGTGGACAAAAAGCTTGTTATTTCATATTTAAAAAAAGACCTTTGGTACATTTTAATTATCTTAATGCTACGAAAAAAGACATATAATAGGTAGGTATATGTTTGTTTGTGACACAGCAACAGGTCATCAAATCAATAGCAGTGTTTACATATACATAATTTATGGCCCGAAAAGTAAAACAAACACAGTTTATGATTGGTTGATTGGTTTCTTCACTATAATTATTTCGAGGTGGATAATTTGATTATTTAAATGTAAACTGACAGGTGGTGGAAATTACCGTAAGGAAATCGTAACCGGCATGTTCCTAAATCAACAAATTTGAAAACAATTTAGGCTTTAATGATCTATTCAAATTTGGTTAATAGATGGAAATTTGCTTTCTAAATTTCTCTACATTTTTGGTTTGCCTATTTTTCTTTCCAACTACGATTAGGAACTGAAACAAAATGAGATAGGTAGTCATTTTATTCATGTTTTTACTAGAAAATTATATTTGAAACGACGACATTAAAGTGAAATAATTACTTAAGATCTTGACTCACATACATCGATACTAATAACTAACTAAAATTAACTCTGTCTGTCTGTCTGTTATCTTTTCACGCTTAAGCCGCTGAACCAAGTATATAAATGAAATTTGGTATGGAGATAGTTTGAGACCCAGGGAAGGACATAAGGATTGGTTTTATCACGATAACTGATATCCACGCGGGTGAAGCCGCGGGCCGAAGCTAGTTATTGATATAATAACGCAAAAATCGAAAAATAGTTATATGCGCTAATATTTTTTTTTTTATTAGAAAGATAATATATTACATTTTTTCTAACATTTTATATGATATTTCTAAACTGCAAAGCTACGATCACTTGCGAAACGGTCAATGATATTGTCATCGGAATTAAAATCATTCCTAAAGGTACTTTCATGGCACATAATTCTAGCGGCTTCGTTATAATTAGAAGCTTCAAGTTTTTTACAGCTTTTGCCGTCGATGTACAGGAATCTGAAAAAAAAACTTAATTTTAACAAATACAATAATATATATATGGATTTGATAAATACACTATAGGCATTCTTACTTGTTAATAACCAGCTGTACAGTTTTGATAAGCAACGGATCGTGCTAGCACTTTCATTTCGAAGCTTTTGAGCAGCATATGCCACCAAAAACAGTGAGTACATTAGATAGATAAAACTTACTACCATACGTGTTGTTGTAGGAATCTCTGGTTTACTCTGAAAATAATAGCTTAAGATTAAGCTAACATTGAATTATTGTAAAACGTAATAAAAGGTACGAATAATCAAAATGTCAGATACGCAAATTTTGAATACCCTATCGCAATTTTCATAGGTACCTCTTACTTTTTGATAATAAAACTCAGCCTGTGTTACCTGATAATATAGCTTTCTATGGGTAATAAATAGTTTTAAATCAGTTCAGTATTTTTAATATTTATAAAATTCGCAAAAAAATAATAATTTAAGATAATTTACCATCAAAAGTGTCCACAATGCTCCAAACGCTATGCATATATAAAATAATGGTGACATTATTAATGAAAAGATTATCTGAAAATTATAAAATATTATTCTATTAAAATTGATCGTTATTTTTCACTACATTTACAGTAAGTAATGCGTTTTAAGGTATATTAATAATAATAACTTCAAGAGACTATTTACACACGGTCATCTCATCCCAAACTAGGCAGAGCCTTTACTATGGCAATCTGCAACTGAGCAGAACATACTTATAACTAGTCCGGCCATAAATACTGTTACATTAAAACTTCTTTTTTTTTCCACTTTTTAATTACTATGAATTTGGAACGCGTTTATTATTTTTAAAAGTTCTTCCGATTTCGCGCCATTTCACATATTTTTTCGTGTTCATTATCAAATTACAATATGCATTGGGTGGTAAAGAAAATTGGATTGCGGTGATCGCCTTGCACAAAGTGGGTATGGAGCCGTCGGTCATATTCCAGACACTTCAAAAGCTTGGTATCAGCCGTATGTTCGTATATCGTACTATCAACAGATACAACAACACTTGTTCTGTCGATCATAAAAAATCGGGGCGGCCGCGTGCTGTTAGAACTACAAAGGCTGTTAATGCTGTTAAAGCCAGAATTCGTTGAAATCCCGTTAGGAAGGAAACAAATCTTATCGCGAGAAATGAAGATTCCCGCTAGGACTCTGTCGCGTATTATAAAACAAGACTTGAAGCTCGGTGCTTATCGTCGATATACAGGACATGCCCTAAATCAATATTTACAATTAAAGATAGTGGATCGATCAAAACGCCTTCTGTCGCAATACGCAGGTAAAGGGCACTGAAATATCCACTTTACCGTCGAAAAAATTTCACGATTGAAGAGCACTACAATAAGCAAAATGATAAAGTGTACGCTCACAGTTCTAAAGAAGTGCTGCTCAAGTGGTCGGAAAGGTACAGCGTGGGCATCATTTTGCGTCAGTGATGGTTTGGTGGGGCGTATCTTATCAAGGCGGCACTAAGCTACATTTTTGTGAAAAAGGAGTGAAAACTTCAGCCAAAGTGTATCAAGAGACAGTCTTGGATCGTGTTGTGAAACCTCTCAGCAATACAATTTTTAAAAATGTACCGTGGACTTTCCAGTAGGACTCTGCACCTGGTCACGAACCTGATACTAACACCACAAAGCACGAACTACCGAAGCTTGGCTTGAAACCAACGTTCCGGACTTTATAAGAGCTGAAGACTGGCCCTCATCTAGCCCAGACCTCAACCCTTTAGATCAAATTATGGTTAGTTTTAGAGCTTGTTAGCTTTTTAGGCTTGCTCTAAACGACACGGCGACATTGAGTCTTTTAAAAATCTCTGGAGCAATCAGTGGCGAAATTTCCCATGGAAACAGTGCGCAAACTTATGGCCGGACTAGGTATATTTCTAATAATACATACATATAACAGATAAATTGCCCCCAGACACTTGAAGAAATCGTGCTCATCACACAAATTTATCCAGGTTGGGAATAGAACCCTGACTTCTATTCCCAATCTGGATAACTGCCTTAGAACTCAGGATTACTAACCACTAGACCAACAAGCCAGTCAAATAATACCTGCAATTTAAAACATGACGATAATTCTTGATTACAATCCACCAGAAGCTGATACCTCATAACCCAATCTTCCGTTTGATCCACGGTTATAAATTCAGCAATTTCAGTTTCTTCAGTTGCCAAAAAACTATTTTTTGTATTTTCACATATTGAATTATTGATACATTTCAGGAAATTACATATTGTTGTAGTAAATGTATACAATACAATTCCTTCTAAAATTATGCGAATTTCGTTCCAAGTTCTCAAAAAAGTTATAACAACCATTATGTTAAATAAACCATGTGTCATTATTCTTTGTAACACGAAAAATTCCCCAATAACTACATACATTGCAACACTTATAAGTGCCACTAATTTTATTCTTTTTAGACGTTTCTTATAACTCAGATCATTTTTATAAATTTCATGGATTTTTTCTAGGTTATTTAATAAGTTTTTGTAGGAATTCGTTTTTGTAATACCTGTAGTCATTAAAAGCAAATTATTAGAAATGATCAGTGAATTATAAATTAAAAATGCGTACATTAAATCTGTATATTGGTTCATCACTGAGAAATACATGTAACAGGTTGAGAATAAATAGGACACACCCATAAAACTTTCTATAACTATTCGTATTATTACTAAAAACTTACAATACTTTTTATAAGAAATGTAACTCCTGTAAATACTCATTGTATTTTCAATCTTTTCTAATATGTATATATATTGTATGACAAACATTATGTTGAAGTTTCCACAAATAAATGACTAAAATAGCGCCTAAAGTAACAAAGTGCTTAATATCATTTTGATTAATATTAATATGTACATATCAATCAAGCAAATTAAAAAAAAAAAGTATTCTTCCTCAGTAGAATAAATATGAAATGCTTTCTTTTATATAAAACTAGCTGCAACCCGTGACTTTCAATAGTGTAAATAATTTTAGAAGTTTAAAGTAGCATTTTTATTTCTAACAATATGTGAAGTCAAGGTAAATCAGATGAAAATGTAGTAAATATAAAACGTTATTACTAAATGTAAAAAAAACGGTTATTTTACATGAAGAACAGACCAAAAGACTCTTACATTTTATTTCTATGCATATTTATGGATGACTTTTTTTGCTTTGTGCCAGACGCGATCAATGGCCTTCGCTATGTCGTGACTTACAGCTAGCGCCACCTCCTTGGACTTGGCTGCTTCCGCTCATCTATAAGTTAGGTAGACTGGAAGTCCAGTCCACCAGTCAAGCGGCCACGACGAAAACCATACTGCGTTCACTGATCAGCTGGCGCTTTTCCAGGTACCTAAGGAACTGGCAGTTAAAAATGTATTCCAACGTTTTGGAGATCAAGGAGGTGATGATGATAGGTCTATAGTTCGACGGATTTGAGCGGTCGCTTTTTATAGGCATTGGATGTACTGTAGCTATCTACCAGGTATTCAGAACTATGACAGATGAGCAGGAGTGTGGGAAGAGACGCGTAAGAACCGATGCCAACTCTGGAGTACACATCCTAAGCACAATACCCTTAGGGGATACCCTCAGGGGCATTCGACTAGTAGACATGGCTTTTTCGACTGGTAGGTGCAAGGGATGGCTTACATAAATTTCCCAGGATACTTTTGGCAAGAGATCAGAAGGTTCGAGTTCTGGAAGAAAAGGCGGACGAGCCTCTCGCTAATTTGCAATCTGGCAATGGGCATATTATTACAAAAAAATGAAATATTTTCATAGGATAACGCAAAAGTACTGTCATAGTTTGGATTGGCTACCATTTTGTTAGGAATGAAGAAAAAAGAGTTCTGTTCTTATAAAAAAAAAAATATATATTTATCAATAACAATAATGCAATTGTGTTTGACATTAAATTCTTAATTACTTCTCTAATTACTACTTATTTGCTAATGTGGGTATAACTAATGATAATTATAATTATTTATTTCATATCTTATGCAACTAATAGGTAAAGCCGGAGAAAATAACCTGCAAATAAAAACACGCGGCCGCTCTTTTCAAATTGCCAATTTTACAATGTTCATTAACTTGATAAAGGTGCTGCATTAATATACTATAATAATAATAATAATAGCCTTTATTTAACAATCTGTTTTACAATGAAGTTATAATAATCTTATTTAATTATTTATTTATTTATTTATTTTGTTTATTACAGATATCTTATTGCTGACAGCACAATCCATTCGCAATAACTGAAATATTATATCAAATTCATTTAAAACAATTTAAAATGTATATAAATAATAGTGTGATAATGTAAATGTAATTGAGAATAATTAGAATAATATCAATTAATACAAGATAAAAATAATGTTCGTAATAATAATTGTGTAGATTACATATAAAATTAATACAATTAAAAAAAAAATCCATTGACTTGCTAATTTAATTTACATTAAGGTACTTGGCAGTGTCAAAGACTCGGCGTAACGTCTAGAGGCTGTTAGAAACTGATTTTCGGTGCATGAGAATAAGTCGATTGTTGAGTTGGATGATACAATGTCATTAATATATCGGAGCGCGCGGGGTAGTGGTGCAAAGCGACCAAGATTAGTGCGCGCGGTCGGTACTGCTAGTGGGCAATGGCGGTGCTCGCGCATCATATGCGTGCCTCGGCGAGGTACAAAGAAATTGATTTGTGCTAGGAGTGACGAGCTATAAGTATAACCACGTATGAGACGGAAGAAGTACATAACAAGGCAGATATTACGGCGCATTGCTAACATTTGGTAGTCTACCATGCCTATTATAAATAATGTGTAATGGGGGTAGTAAAAGTACATTTTTTTATATAAATATCTAATAAATGACTTCTGAATCTTCTCGATTTTTTTGTATATTTTGCACTTGGTTGGGATTTCAAATCAAGGCATTAGTCTCAAGTATACATCTAACGTAAGCATTATATAAAACACATAAAGTCAAACGATTTTTGAACGATCCAGACTGACAGAGAACAAATCCAAGGTTTTTACTAGACTTATTACATAGCTGTTTGATATTTTCGTCAAAAGTCAATTGACTGTCGAACCATGTACGTCTTTGACTACAGATACTCTGCTTAGGGTGATGTTGGACATTATATAATCCTCTTTAAGTGGTGTAGGCATACGACTAAAGGACATGATTACACATTTTTTTATGTTCAAGGTAAGGCTATTAGTCTTCGACCATTCCGAGACGTTATCAATGTCACTTTGTAGCAGCTCACAGTCAGATGCAGTGGTTATTGTGTGTGCCAATTTTATGTCATCCGCAAACATCAAACATTTACTATGATTTATCACAGAGGGTAAGTCATTTATTAGAACTAGGAATAACAATGGCCCAAGAGAACTTCCTTGACCTGTGCCAGAATTTACAACGTAATATTTGGATCTGCTATTTCCATGTACAACATACTGCCTACGGCTAGCGAAATACTTTGAAAAAAAGTAGATAAGATTTTTAGAGAACCCAACACTAGCCATTTTGAAAAGTAGTACGTCATTATTTACTTGGTCAAACGCTTTCTGATAATCGAGGTATGCGACGTCTACCTGTCTTTTGGCATCAAGTTCCTGCGATATAAAAGTCGTCATGTTTATTAAATTACTCACGATTGATCTGCCTGGTAGAAACCCGTGTTGTTGGTCGCAAAACCAACCTCGTAGCTGTTTATAAATTAGGTTGTATAGTGTGGATTCCATAATTTTACCAAACACCGACAGTACAGCTACTGCGCGATAATTTTGTACGTCTGATTTGGAACCTGTTTTGTGTATTGGTAAAACTTTCGTCGTTTTCCATGCGAGCGGATATATTCGTTGTTGCAGTGATAGGTTAATGATATGGCATAGTGGGTCGACAAAAATCTCATAACAGTCATGGACTATAATTTGGGGTACACCGTCTGGCCCTTGGGTGAATTTAGGCCTAAGTTTCTTTAATGCACTACGTACTTCCTTTTTCTGCACACTATCCACACATACGTGGGCATCGTAGGTTCCGTTATGACATTGCGAGTCTACAGCGGCCGCCAGTGTCGCTTCTGGATTAAGGGCGGGTGCACTCGATAGATATACGCTTTGAAAGAACGAGGCAAACGCGTTAGCTACTTCTTGTGAGGTACTCATACCGAATGTAGATGATTCATTCGACTGTCTGTTTTGTTTTATGTAACGCCAGAAGTTATTCGAATTTTGTAATATATTGTTTTCTATGGTCTGCAAATAAGTTTTTATACTTATCGTTAAGTGCATTTTGATTTTTTACGGTAATAACAAAAAAATGCATAAAACAATTGATTGTTATTCATTTTATAAAGTTTATGATAATAATTAGACTGCCTCTGTGGCGCGGTGGAAGTGTGTCCGACTGCTACGCAAGAGGTCGTGGGTTCGATCCCCACCCAGGATAAAACTTTGTGTGATGAGCACGATGGTTTATTCTGTGTCTGGGTGTTATTTATCTATATTAAGTATGTATTTAGAAATATATAAGTATGTTTATCAGTTGTCTGGTTTCCATAGTACAAGCTATGCTTAGTTTGGGATCAGATAGCGTTGTGTGAGTTGTCCCAAGATTTTATTATTATTATTATTATTATAATTTTTAAGTTTTAAATATGTGATTATTTCTGAATTATACCAAATCGGATAATTGCTATTATATTTTTTCCTACTATTATTTGGGTTGCTATATGGGACAGTTTTATCAAATAATTTATACATGATTTCATACAGGGAACCTACGGCTTCATTGGTATCGGATGAATTAAATACCGGTGACCAGTCCGCCAGTGATAGCAGCGAGTACAAATCCAAATAATTGGTTTTTTTGAAGTTGCGGGTACGTGGATGTTGTTCTGTGTCGACCGGTCCGCTATAACAATTCTCGTAATTTGTGTGGAATCTATCTATTTTTAATGTGATGTCTAATGGCAAGTGGTGAATTTCATGCTCAACTAGACTTACCTCAGACTTCCGGACAGTAGTGGCATTATTTTTATGGGTGAGAACTAAGTCGAGGACACGGCCAAGGCCATTTACTACTTTGTTATTTTGCAATAAATTACACATTGTTAGGAGAACCCTATAATCCTCGCGTATACATTGCGATGCCGAATATAAATTAAAATCTCCTATTATTAACAGTTTTTTTTTTGCGCTGTGACAATACTTTCTAATTGGTTAAAGACAGAATAATATCTAGCATTTGATGTTTTCGGCGGTAAATATACTACACAACATATACATCGATATTTTCTTATGCTGATTTCACCAATTATTATCTCATCATCACGTGAGCCTTTATAATTAATACGACGAAGTTTGTAGGGCTGACGGACTGCAAGCAGCACTCCACCTCCTCTCCCACCTGGTCGATCTCGTCGAGCAACCGAATAGTTCGACGGAAACAGCTCGGAGTCATAGACTGTGTCATCTAACCTTGTTTCGGTAAGCGCGAGTATGGGACCAGTAAAGTGGCTGAGCGCTGTTTTTATTTCATTGGTTTTACTCTTTAGTCCCCGTACATTTTGGTAAAAAAATGTTAATTCCAGACTTTTAGATTTCGGTGGGGGTACGAAAGGTGCGATTTGATTTGTTGTAGCGGTTTCAATGATTCCTTGACGTATACCATTGCTGAAGCGATGTGCCCATTGGCCAATTACTAGGAGATATTAGTGTTTCAAAATATTCGGATTTAGCTCCTATTATGAAACAGTTGTGGTTGTCGTGCATAGGGTCAGGCTTTTTTATTGTGAAATTTAAGTCTGGTAGTCTTTTCTTAAGATATGACGTGATGTTCTCTGCCGTCATATCTTGATGAAAATTTCAAGCGTATTTTGTTTGTTCAATTGTTAGCAAATCTGTGTCCGCCTCGCCAGTCGCTCTTATCACAGAACGGCGGGAGCGAAATGTATAGTTTTGAGTGGTTTTATACTCGCCAGTACCCTCGATTGCAACATTATTCACATCAGGTATAGGTATAGTATTAGTAACAGCTGTTACCGATGTTTTATATACTCGTTCTTGTTCGAATGTTTCCGGAGAGACTTCTGGTTGTGTAGAAGTTATTCCAGCGCTATTTGTGCTTAATGTTTTTTGCTTTTTCCCCGCTGCGATACTCAGAGCTCCACATGCTTTTAAATGCGCTTGGCGTTTCAAGCGCTATAGCGCTTCTGGGTTCGAGGACTCTTGTTTGGAATTTATGGAAACATTTGGTAAATTATCAAAAACTGTGGGTATTTGAGTATTTGATGTAGCCGAGGTGAAACTTGATATCATTCGATTTTGATCACTAATTTTAGCTTCAAGTGCACTGACTTTAATCACGAGTGCGGACACTGTATTTTGTAACTCGCGTATGAGATTTTCGAGCATTTTTGCGACTATTCGAGCACTATTTGACACCGGTGTGTGAAGATTGTCTTGCTGTCCAACATAGGCCTCCCCTAAAGTATGCCATAGAATGCGATTCTGTGCTAGTCTTTTCCAAGTATGTCCCGCTATTTTTTTTAATATCGTCTTCCCATGTACGACGCTGTCTCCCTTTCCTTCTTTTGTATTGTCTCGGGCACCACTCTGTTATGTCCTTAGACCATTTATCCTTGTTACTCCTACTCATATGTCCTGCCCACCTCCACTTTAGTTTTTTAATACAGTAAGTAACATCTGTTAGTCTAGTTTTTTTCCTTATAGTATCAAGTTTTATTTTATCTTTTAATTTGATGTTAAGTATGCTTCGTTCCATATTGTGTTGGCAAGTTTCTAATGTATATATGTTATGATTAGTCAAGCTCCAAGTTTGGCAACCATATGTCATGACAGGGAGAATACACGAATTAAATATTCTGCTCCTCGCTTTCGGTGGCACGAGTGGGTTTTTCATTATCTCCTTAAAAGACCAGTATCTTTTCCATGCCAAAGTGACTCTATTGTTAATTTCTTTCATAGTTTACCTCCGAACTGTGGTATTGTTGGTGATATTTTTCAATCTGATCCTATTTTAGTCAGCTTTTGTCGCAATTCCAATTGTTTTGGCTTTGCTGTTGTGATTTTTGCCAATTCAGATTGATTTTTGCTGGTTTTCACTGGTTATTAAATAAGAAACTCGGGAGCACTTTTAACGCACTGTTACTTTTATGACAGCCGGAACCGGAAAAACTAATTCTAATACTAATATACTATAACCCATATTAAATGACTGATGAAAATTATATTATTAATTAATGGCCAAAGAATGATTAAACATGAAATATTATTTCTGATATCCAAAGAAAGAAAATAATAGCCTTTATTCGTCACGCAGAATCTTTCGAAAATCAAATTATGCTCTTAATTAATGTAACATTTAAAACAAAGTGACAACAAAGTTCACCCAAGCATGATACAGTAACAAGGAGCAAGCAACTAGATATATTTTTCTTTATCATTTAATTATTCATCAACTGTATGTAGTGAAAAAGTATAAATAAATCATCAAATAAAAAATTATATGTATAAATGGAACAAATAACAACAACAAAAAATTTAATCATGGATTCACTAATAATGTATTTTTTTTATTTCGATTACAATAAAACTACAAAGTTATAAATTCCTCTACGTAATAAAAACATTTTTTCAGTAGGTAAATACCCTTTAAGTTTCTTCTTAAATGTTTCTTGTATATAAAGTTGCTTCTTGTATATATATTTCTTCTAAAATTATTCTATAGCTTACTGCTTGATATTGGACTCAGTGTTTAACTCTTTGTGGAATACCTACAACAGTTCGTATAGCCCTTTTTAGGAGTAGGAATGCTCTGTCACAATTTTTTTTTTTTACCATACCTTGTATACTATGCAGTATACATATGCAGCATACTGTGCAGCCTAGACTCGACCAGAACATGCTAGACAGTTTTTAAATGGTTTAAACAACAAAATTTCTGACAACATTTATCAAACTTCTGAGGGCATAACAGGCGGATGATATGGAGCCATCTATAGCATCTAGCTCGTTTTACCATTTGTTTGTTACCATACGTTGTTATTATACCCATTTTAAACCATTTTTGTTTTATGAAACATAATTTGTTGTATACTATTTTATGAAACTTGTTTGAAATGCATGGTAAAACTAATATAAAAATGTATTATTCCCCATCGAAGTTCAATCAGTATTCAATTTTAACTTTTTGAACATTTCGCATTTTTTTCTGGTATAGCCGCTTTTTTCAATAGTAATAATTTGGGTTTTGCTATATTTTTACCTTCCTTAGTTTGCAAGAGCAATTTACAAATAAGCATGTCCATCTTCTAGACTAATAAGTTAATATTTGTATATGCTGATTATCTAGGTTTGTAATACAATCATCTATGCATGAGGAATGCATAGATGATTGTATTACAAACGTAGTTTATTGAAATATGTAAAATTATTCACAATAGTCAATAGAACGGAGCAACCCTTTACAGAGCTTAGGAAATGATGAAGATTTTGAGCCACCATTTTTGGGCCCACTGATCTCCTGTTTTAGAGATTTGAACTGGCCGTCCAGGAAAGCGTCAGATTTATACCTTTGGAGATTTTTAAATCTCGCGTTAACCACAATAAACCACAAACCTTACAAGCTGTCTTAAAAGCTAAAATGCCGCAACATGATGAAATTTGTGCATGAATACGAGAGGTGGTAATTTGAGCTATATCATTTTATCGACTTAATGTCATTAATTTTACTTTTTGTTTTTAATTTCTAACATAATGGTTGCCAATTTATATACACTCAATTTTATATTTTCTTTTAATATCACAGAACGTAGTTTTGTGCATATTTATGAAGATAACTGAACCAACTTTCTCGCAATCATTGTCGATGTAACCATGCAAACATCTAAACAATGTGGAATCAAACCCTTTCAACAATCTTCAAACATTTTATATAATATTCCTGAATTGGAGTGCTACAATCACTTGTGAAATAGTCAAAGATAATGTCATCGGAATTAAAGTCATTCCCAAAGGCACTTTCATGGCTCTTAATTCTAGTGGCTTTGTTATTGTTATAAGCTTCAAGTTTTTCACAGCTTTTGCTGTCGGTGAGTGCGAATCTGAAAATAGAATTGTAAAAATACATTATTTTGTAAAATAAGCTATTATTGTGAACTAATTTACTATATACTTACCTATTATTAACCAGTTGTAAAGCTTTGATAAACATCGAATCGTAGTAGCACTTTCATTTGATAGCTTTTGAGCTGCATATGCGACCAAAAACAGTGAATACATCAGGTACAAAAATACTATTATCAAACGAACTGCTGTGAGTGTCTCTGATTTACCCTGAGAACAATAATATCAGAAGTTTAATTTAAATTATTGGGAAACACACCGTACAAAAAATACGTAATTTTTACCATTAAAAATGTGGCTAATGCTCCATAGGCTAAGCAAATATAAATCAATGGAGACGTTATTACTGAAAATGTTATCTGAAAAATAAGGAAGATTAATATACAATTAAAGCAATTCACTAATTTGATAAAATGTAAAGAAAATGGCCATTAAAATGCAATTAACAAAATACAGTATAATATGTGCACATATAAAATCATAGAGATAAAACATTAGTGTTCTATAAAAATAAAAAAAACATTTATTTTGAACATGGGTTACGATCGTCCGAACCAAATACCATCAAAAAAAAATTAAAAAAACATTCGAATCGGTTCAACAGTTTAAGACCTACGTACTCGGAGGCTAGGCATAATTTTGATTTCGACTACGATTAAGCTTTACTACGTAACAATCTAGAAATTAAAAAAATGTAGGTGTTTAACTTGTTTACCTGTACTTTAAAACAAATAAATAGCTCTTGACAACAATCCGATAGAAGTTGATAAGTCTTAGACCAATCTTCCACTTGATCCACGGTTATAACTTCTAAAGAATCAGTTCCTTGATTTAAAACTAAATTAATATCTGTACTATTTAATTTCATTTGCAGCTGAGATATGGAATCATTAAAACTTTTAAGCAGATTGTATAATGTTGATATAAATATATACACAACCACGCCTTCCAAAATTAAGCGGAATTCGTTACACGTCCTCAAAAAAGTTATGATTAACCCTGTGTTGAAAACACCTGCAGTCGCAATTCTTTGTAACGTAAAAATTGCACCAATGACTACAAAAATTGCTATACTTATAGATGCCACTAAGTTTATTTTTTTTACGCGGTGTAAATAATTTGGCTCATATTTATACATTTGGTGTATTTTTTCAAGATTATTGAGTAACGTCTTGTAAGAATACGTTTTTTGAGTACCAGTTATTATAATAATTAAATTGTTAGAAATATTCAGTAACATGTAAATTAAAAATGCATATGTTAAATCTGTGTATTGATTCATAACTACAAATATTTCGTAACAGCTTGAAAAAAAATACGCCACACATAGAAAACTTTCTACAACTATTCGTATTATTACAAAAAAAATACAACACTTTTTATAAGAAACATAATTTCTGTAAATAGACATTATGTTTTCAATCTTTTCTAAAATATTTATAATTTTTATGTCTGACATTATTTTAAATTAAAGTATATTTTCAACAAATGAAAGACACTGTTGAAATGTGTTGTTAGTGGTGCTTAAAGAAAATAATACATTTTAATATCATTTCGGTTAATATTATCAGTTATCCATCATACAAATTGAAACAACGATGTAGCAATATTACTTCATAATAAATAAATACTACTGAAGGTAAACACAACTAGCTTAGCTACTACATTCTATTATAATCTATACATATATTATAAAGCTGAAGAGTTTGTTTGAACGCAATGATCTTAGGAACTACCGGTTCGAATTTTAAAAATATTTTTGAGTTGGATAGCCCATTTATTGAGGAAGGCTATATAACATCACGCTATGATCAATAGGAGCAGAGCAGCAATAAAAATGTTGGAACCACAAAACGGAAAAAATATATTACTTTTGAGAGCTTCTGTTGCGTGCGTAAACGGTTATAGGTAGGTATACAACAATAATATATGACGGATTTTTTCCTCTTTAAAAGTTTAAAAAAAGTGCGCGGCACCAAATGCCTATCTTTTAAGGTTGACCCACTATTACCTTTTTTATGGTAATCAAATTTGTTCTAAAATAATGCATTTATTTGTGAAATTATATTCACCATTATCCAAATAAATACGTTATTCATCACAATTATAAAATTTTGAACAAAACTGCTCTTACTTTTGCTTTCAATAAATATCTTAGGAGATATCATGGTTTGAAAATATTACGCAACAAAATCAGGCGTGTATCCAGAAATTTGTTCAGGGGGGACAACTATTGGCTCAACTAGCCAAGTATGAGTGGTTCGAGTTACTGAAGAGGAGGGGGGGGGTGAGATTCAACCATTACCGCCGAGTGGAGGGCGGTGGAGGAATATGCCTGTCAAAACACATCAGTCCAGTGTCAAAATTTTCATCAATCGAATCTGCTGGGAGGCGAGTCAAGTACCATAAGCCTTTACAGAATGATGTGCGAGGTGAGCGGTTATGTGGTATTTTAAAAAGGTTTCGGGGTTGTGAAAACTATTTTTAGATTTAGGGATCCGTTTGATAAATATT
This sequence comes from Herminia tarsipennalis, assembly GCA_945859575.2. Taxonomy (NCBI): domain Eukaryota; kingdom Metazoa; phylum Arthropoda; class Insecta; order Lepidoptera; family Erebidae; genus Herminia; species Herminia tarsipennalis. The sequence continues at coordinate 20,225,353 of OX243840.2, forward strand.
AAGCAAATGCTAATTTTTGTTAGAGTTGAGTGTCCCCCTTCCTAAATTGTTGATGTTGGGTGTATAAAAAACATTCACGGTAGTCTATACTTCTATACTATCTATTTACTATAATATTATGCAGAGGAAATTGATTGTTTGTTTGTTTGTATTGAATAGGCTCCGAAACTACTGGACGGATTTGAAAAATTATTTCATCGTTGTGAAGCTACACTAACCCCCTGGTGACATAGGCTATTTCTTATCCCTGTATTCCCACGGGAACGGGAACTACGCGGGTGAAACCGTGAGGCGTCCGCTTGTAGTATATATAGTGAAATTTAAAGGAAAACTATCACAGCTAAGTAGGCAGTACAAGTTTACGAGTAACAGTTGATCGAATGAGAAGTAACAAAATTTTAAAAACCTTAAAATAGCCTATGTTATAGGTACTTTAACGTTAATAATAATAAAAAAATCCCGTTACAGACATATAAACAATGTTTCCCCTGGTTTCTTCCGCATGATTTTAAATTAGTATCGTAGGTACAAAATTTTATCAAATTTTGTTCAATTGTCCTCAAGTGGTTCGTGGATAAAACAAAGAAAGTTTCGGCTCCTTTAGGATTGTATTGTAGTTACCCAACTGCCCACTCTCTCTAGTCCTCTCATGTGACGTGGACGAAGTTGCGGCTATCTGTGTTAAATACACAGATAGCCGATCCTCGCAACTTCGCATAAGAGGAAACTGTGATTGACTGATACATCAACACACAGCTCACACTTATGAATGAATTGGATTGAAATTTGGTACACAGATAGTTGTTGTGATGAAGGCATTTACAACAATAATTTATGGGAAACAGAGATCGTAGAAAACCTCAAAATTATCAATAAATTTATGATATGGCTGAGTTTTCATCATCAGTTTCATAAATCTCTGAAAACGACAAAGCTTCCATACAATTTATGAACTTTTGAGTGTTTTCCGGGGTGTATTCACGTTTTATTTTGTACCAGAATTTAATTTTTGCTACTTTTTGCACTGGTAATTTAATTGGGTTGTGTGATCCGATAAACTAAAGTCCAACGCCTCCGTTTTACATCGAGTTTAAAATCATGAGCAAAGTTATCAATACAGCTACTACTGATAAGCCTCGTACATTTTTTTTCTTTTTTTAAAGATAACTAGCAATGTGGGATTGAGTTCCACATTACTAGCAATCTTGTTAACCCCTCCAGCTAAGCTCAAAGGTTTGTGTTAGGAGTGGGTTCACGTCAGTAGTATAATGGGTAGGATTCGAACCCGCGACCTCACGATTGCGAGACCGATGCCTTAGCCATTAGGCTACCGCCGCTTATGAAATTTGGTTTTAATATGTATATCTTAAAGTCAACAGCTACTACTTTGTTATTATTAGAGGTATTCGAAATAAGCTTGAGTACTTTTTTAGCTTAATATAAAAACTACCTTAACACCAATCACTGAATGGAGTTTCATCGTCCACAAACCCTCTCCATAGACCGCCATTTTTATTCAAGAATTGTGCGTGAAGCGATTGAATTTAAAAAACATAAAACTCTTAATCGGGAAGAGGGCTTCAAACTATCCGAGACGTGGAATCCAGTGATTCGTAAAACACAACCTCGTATTAGTTCGCTGTCGGTTAACATGGACACAATCAGTGTAGTGTGCAGTGATCTTAACATTTCAAAAAACAAAAAAGTGAGGGTAGGTGAATTCATCGGCCTTACGGAGTTTTAACATTGCTGCGACAGTTCGCTTGTGACCGGTGCAACCTGGTCGAAACATCAAGCAATTTTAAGGTAAATAATGCGCGTTAATTCCCGTATAATAAATAGTTATAATCATGCAACGCGAAAGTTTAAATGGAAGTTATTATGGAAAAAATGAAATGTTGTTATGGTTAAAGGTCAGGAATCATATGAACGCGGATACCTCGAGCAAGGTAAAGTTCACCAACTGTTCTAATCATTTATAGACCTTATAACCCACACTAAAACTTAGCACACACAACTTTAAAAATAGTGACAAGTCTACCGGTAGACGTCTTGTGACTTCGACCGCTCGATTCAGACTGCCCGAATGAGACTCACTGCCCCACTACCGGCACTTTAAATGCAAACGTCAAACTAAAGTCTTGCTCATCTCGTTTAAATGAGGCAATAGACTTTTTAATCAAAACAGATACTAGGTCAAAGGAAATCAATTAACGTTTTATTAATTGGCGTATTTTTATAAATAGCGTATTTTTTTATCTGCAAATTCCTCAAGATGGTCAATCTTATAAGAGCGTCAGATTTATTTATGTATTTAATGTAAATAAGTATTAGCCGTTTTTTAAGAAAAAAATGGTCATTTATTTCTGAACAAGTAAATTTATGCTCTAATTAATGTTCCATATTATTTTTAATTAATATGCTAACAAATGCGTTTAAATTAATAAGTATGTTTTTTTATGCCATTGTTATTTACTGATCCACTATTCAAAAACTTTTTAGAGTCATATGAAAGATCAGAGTTACAGTCAAATCATGTCCCGTATTTATATGTATACATATCTAAAAAAATGTGTTCAGTTGTTCGTCTTACGTCTACGAGTCTCGTTTCTATTTTTTTCTTGGCAACTTGTATTTTGTTAATACCATCCTTTGTCAAGACCCTGGTTTCTACTCTATACTCAAGTACCGGTAAAATACGTTGGTCAAATATCCTACCTATATGTTTTGCTGTAATATTATTTTTGAAAGCAAAGTCCAATTTTGAATTTCATAGGCAGCTGACATGAGTCAAATCGTCATTTCATCATTATTTTCTTTTCCCATCCTTATTTCCCGACCCAGGTACCTACATGTATTTCTCTACCTTTTCAATTACGGTTTGGTTTACTTTAATCATAGCATATATGATATCATTCGTCATGACCTTAGTTTTACAAAGGTTCATTTCCAAACCGACATTTAAGGAGGCTTCGTTTAACTCTAGATCATGATTTGAAGATCACCAGGATTGTTAATTAACGGCTGGTCTAAATAATCTAACTATCGATGGATTTGGCTACTAGAGCTAAATATTTGACATAGGCTACATACAAAATATGTCAAAATTCTATCTCTAGTAGCCAAAACTATCGATAGTTAGATTATTGAGATCGGCCGTAAGAGAACAATATCGTCCGCGAATCTTAGATTGTTTAATCTTATTGCCGCCAACTTAAGACAACGTTCTTCCCATGAAAGTTTTTTGTAGACGTCCTTTAATACCAGAGTAATCAATTTTGGTAAAAGTAAAATATTGTGAATTTCATGGTAGCGTTATTGTAAATGTTCCCAATAAGCTGAATGCTAACCGCACCTAGGCTGCTTTTTACCCCGGAAAAATGTTCCCGTGGGATTCATCGCGCGATAGCTAGTAAGTATTAAAATTTATTAATAAGACACATCCGATGTTGATGTCCATTACGATGTTCGTATCAATAGAACATAACTTCTATTTACGATGTTCGTAATAATAAAATTTAAATTAATCAAAATTGTCAGAATAAACAAAATCATTATAATTTATCAAAATTGACTGTTTCAATTTGTGCGCCTTAACTAATGAGTTTATATTATGTCTGTTATTCCTTGAAACTATACGTTATTTTTATACTATGTTTGTCATAAAAACTATATACATTTTAGAAAAGATTGAAAATGTAATGTGTATTTATAGAAATTATTTTATCTACAAGAAATATTGTAAAGTATTTATAATAATACGGATAATTACAGAAACTATTTTATTTATACCATATTTGAAAATAAGTTATAACGCTTTATTCGATTCTGAACAATCAGATTTATCATACGCATTCATTACATATCATTTTCTAAATATTTGTAATAATATAATTTTCATAATGTCTGGTATTGCTAAAAATGATGCCTACTGTTATTTGTTAAAATATCTTAAGGAATCTCACGATATTTATGAAAAGGACTTAAATTACATCCGGGGCTTAAAACGCTTGAATTTGGTAGTATCGACAAGCATTACAATGTATACCTTCATTGGAATATATTACACAGTACGAAGAATGGTGACTGATGGTGTTTGGAATATGAACCTTTTGATAAGCTTATTGAGATGGTGGAATGAAATTCGTATCATTATAGAAGGCATAGTATTGTACACGTTTATTACGATAGTTTACAACTTACTGATATGTTTTAATAATTCAATATATCAGTTGCAATGTAAACTACACACTGCAAAGATTAATGTATCTTCTCATGAAAGGACTGAATCCATTGCAGTTATAACCGTGGATCTAGTGGAAAATTGGGATAAGAAGTATCAAGTTCTAGTGAATTTTAATAAAGCATTATTGTCATGTTTTCAACTACAAGTAATTTGTTTTTACGTTACAAGTAGAAAATTTGTATTCTTAAAAAATAATTCTGTATTTTTTATTACTTTTAATGTTTTATGAAATATTTAATTATTTGGCATAGTTGTTGCAATTCAAGAGCGCATGTAAACTGACATGTTTTATTTGTGTATATGCACATTCCGTTAGTATGTGTGTGTGAACCGATGATTTGCAGACTGGAACTCGCTTTAATCACTCGTGCTTATTGTTTTTGCGATGCTTGCGGCACACATTTCCACACAACAAAAACAAGTAGCCCACAACGATCATTGTCATCAATTGCATTAACTACAACGACCTATTTTTAAAATTTTTCATGTTTTTTTTTGTTAACTACTAATAATGTTTATAAAAATACTTTAGTGACATTTATTATAATATTTATTTCAGATGATATTTTCTATAACAATGTCACCATTTGTTTATATTTCCTTAACATAACCTTAGACAAACTCACACAGACACACACGCACACACATACACACACACACACACACACGCGCGCGCGCACACACACACACACACACTCACACACTCCAATCGCGCTGGAGATATTATACCTATACACACATACGCATGCTTAATTAACTTGTACAAACATGAACTTATTTAATTTTAAGGTAACCCGAGTTAATAATTTAATATGTAACCTTGGACTTTCCTAACACAAGCAAACAATTGCTTAAATGGAAATTTCAAATTCAACAACTGTAATCAACCTAAGAAATTGAAATAACTAAACATTATTATTATAATAAATATTATTATATAGCATGCAAAACAAAAAAAATATGTATACATATCCAAAAAATTGTGTTCAGTTGTTCGTCTTACGTCTACGAGTCTCGTTTCAAATTTTTTTTGGGCAACTTGTATTTTGTTAATACCATCCTTTACCCACTCTACATATACTCAAGTATCGGTAAAATACGTTGGTCGAATATCCTACCTATATGTATGGCTATAATATTATTTTTGAAAGCAAAGTCCAATTTTGAATTTTATAGGCATGACATGAGTCGAATCGTCTATTTATTTCATTCACCATTTTTTCTTTTCCCATCCTTAATTCCTGACCCAGGTACCTACATGTTCTCATGTACATGTTTCTCTACCTTTTCAATTACGGTTTAGTTTACTTTAATCATAGCATGTATGGTATCATTCGTCATGACCTCAGTTTTACAAAGGTTCATTTCCAAACCAACATTTAAGGAGGCTTCGCTTAACTCTACAAGTAATTTGTTTTTTTTTTACTTTACCTTTTTTTTTTTTTTTTTTTTTTTATAGATGGGAAATCATCAAATGACTTCTCCCGCTGTGGGCACTAGCGGGAGGGCGTGTCAGACTCTTACTGACTAAAACCCATCTGTGTTCCTTCTTTCGCTCTGGTGTTCCGGGAGCACGGTAACTCTTTCGAACGATCCCGCACTCCCGGTGGGCGCCGGCCCAATGGGGCCCCGTCACTTGCTGACATCTCTTTGAGGCGCGCGTGGAACACTAGCGCGCCGTCGACCCGGGCCTGGTCCTAAGCTGGACGGCAAGCTACCCACTGCTCGTCGTCCGCAGGCCTGCGCCTAGGGTGGCCGGATGTCGTCCCTTGGCACCCGTGCCGCGCGGCGGCCGGGGCGTGAGGACCGTCTGTCTCTCACGCGTTCCGCCGTCTCCTTCTGTAGCATCACCTCCTCGCAGAAGGAGACGACTGCCTCCCATTCCCTCTCGCTTCGCAGCATGGCTCGAATGAGGCAAGCCGCTGCTCGGCCCAAGCGGGGCATACCTCCACCGTGTGTTCTACTGTGTCTTCCGGCCGGTCACCACAATGGTGACACCCAGGCGTTTCCTCCCGCTTGATGCGATGCAGGTACCTCCCGAAACACCCGTGTCCGGTGAGTACCTGCGTCAGGCGGTAGGTGAGGACGCCATGGCGCCTCTCCAGCCACTCCTCAAAAAGGGGGCTTACTGCTGCTATCGCGGCGTGTCCTGCTCGTGGTTGCGACAGTCGGTCCCTCCACGACGCCATGAGATCGAGCCGGAGCTCCCTCCGCCACACAGCAATTTGTCGCGGCAGCGGAGTTTCGTCCCGGCTCATCGCCTCCTCTCGCCACTCGTATGCGAGTGCTAGGGCTATCGCCTCCAGATCCCACGGCGCCATTCCGGCGAAGAGGCAAGCTGCCTCGCGGGAGACCGTCCGGTATCCCCTGATGACCCTGATAGCTGTCACCTTTTGGGGCGAGTTCAGGAAATGGGCGGCTCGTCGCCCCAAGGACCGCGCCCATACCGGGGCCCCATATAGGGCCATCGACCGCACAATCCCCGCGTATAGCCTTCGGCAGGGGGCGTTTGGACCCCTCAAATTGGGAAGGAGCCGCTTTAACGCGGCCCCAGCCCGTTCCAATTTGGGAGCCAAACGTCGGTAGTGCTCTACGAAGTTCCACCGGCTGTCAAGGACGAGTCCCAGGTACTTCATCGTCGACTCGACACCGATGTGAACCCCCCCTACTGCCACCTGGAATCCCGGGGGTGGTCCGTTCCGCCGGCCATAAAAGCACTGAGGAGTTAACCAGGAAAATTTTAGAACCTACACTGGTTAGTTCTGAAGTCCGGTGCAAGTCTGAGGCCTTGAACGCTTGGAAAATGGCTTGCCCAAACTTTGATTTGCCCACCAACCCCTTCGCCCAGGGACAGTGGGACGGCCCGCTCTGCAGTTCAGTAAGAGAATACCTTTTAAATACTACATCAAATCTTTCAGAGCGAGCGCGCCTGCTGGCTGTGGGTGAATGGGAATCAGGTGTTTGGCTTCAGGCTCTTCCATCGTCCAACATAGGCACTATGTTGGACGACACCACGTTCCGCATTGCTGCCTGCTTGCGTTTAGGTGCCCCATGTGTTTCTCCTCATCGATGCCACTGTGGAGAAGCCGTAGGCAGCCTTGGGCATCATGGTCTATCATGCAGCAGGAGCGCAGGCCGCCTATCACGACACGCTAGCCTTAATGACATAATCCGTCGGGCTCTTGTCAGCACTGGTGTGCCAGCAGTTCCTGAACCTAATGGTTTGGCGCGCAGCGATGGCAAGAGGCCGGACGGTATGTCTTTGCTACCTTGGAAGATGGGAAGACCTTTGGTGTGGGATGCAACCTGTGTCGATACCCTAGCGCCTTCCCATCTTCCAAACACTGCGAGCTGTGCCTGCGCTGCTGCTGCATCTGCGGAGACTCTCAAACGGCGCAAATATAGTAATCTAGTCGGAGATTACATATTTGAGCCGTTTGGGGTTGAGACGCTAGGGCCATGGGGTCCAAGTGCTCGCCTCTTATTCAAAGACATTTCCCAGCGTCTTGTCAGTGCATCTCGTGACCAGAAGGCTGGCTTTTTCTTTGCACAGAGAATAAGCATTGCCATACAACGAGGCAATGCTGCCAGCCTTCTGGGCACTATACCGGTAGACATCGATGGGGAGGAATTCTTTGACGCCTAACTCTTTTTTGTAGTTTACTAGGTAAGTTGTAAATAATGTTAATAGTATGTATATAGTTCGTACGTAGGGTTATCTAGCTTGTAGTTATTAACAATATATCAGTTGCAATGTAAACTACACACTGCAAAGATTAATGTATCTTCTCATGAAAGGACTGAATCCATTGCAGTTATAACCGTGGATCTAGTGGAAGATTGGGATAAGAAGTATCAAGTTCTAGTGAATTTCAATAAAGCATTATTGTCTTGTTTTCAACTACAAGTAATTTGTGTTTACGTTACAAGTAGAAAATTTGAATTCTTAAAAAAAAATTCTGTATTTTTTATTACTTTTAATGTTTTATAAAATATTAAATTATTTGGCATAGTTGTTGCAATTCAAGAGCGCATGTAAACTGACATGTTTTATTTGTGTATATGCACATTCCGTTAGTATATGTGTGTGAACCGATGATTTGCAGACTGGAACTCGCTTTAATCACTTGTGCTTATTGTTTTTGCGATGCTTGCGGCACACATTTCCACACAACAAAAACAAGTAGCCCACAACGATCATTGTCATCAATTGCATTAACTACAACGACCTATTTTTAAGATTTTTCATGATTTTTTTTGTTAACTACTAATAATGTTTATAAAAATACTTTAGTGACATTTATTATAATATTTATTTCAGATGATATTTTCTATAACAATGTCACCATTTGTTTATATTTCCTTAGCATTTGGCGCAGTGACGACAGTTTTAAGGGTAACAAAACTTTATAAAAAAAAACAGAATTGAAGAAAAATAAAAATCTTTAACAATAATTTATTTTCAGAAAGTTTCAACATATACTTTTGCTATACGTATTTCGGCGATTTTATTATCTTTATTGTATACATTATTTTTGGTGGCATATGCGGCTCAAAAGCTGCGAAATGAAAGTGCCACTACGATTCGTTCCTTATCAAAACTATACAACTCTTTATTAGAAAGTAAGAATACAGTATCATTTGATTTTTTTAATTTTTTTTATTTCATATTAGATATATTTCGGGACTTAATCGCGTGAATTATTTAAAGGTACGAACCATTTATTTACCCGACGTTTCGATCGAATTGCACCGATTGTGGTCACGGGTGGACTGCTATATCTAATATATATAAAAATCGCGAAAGTTTTAAAACAATAAATGTAATTTAATTTTCAGACTCAAATGCACCGGCAACTAAAGCTGTCAAAAACTTGAAACTTCAAACTGTAACAAAACCGCTCCAGTTAAAAGTTATGAAAATACCTATGGGAATGGTTCTGATTCCGATGATATTATCATTAATTATTACACAAGTGATATTTGCTCTTCAGTTTAGGAATATTATATAGATATTATTACGAAATTAGTGACTGTTTAGATAAATGTTCTGTAAGCACTAACTATTCAAAACTTTTGTATTGTATGTACACAGTTTGATTACTTTCAGATTAAAGTAATATTTACAATAGAATAAATAAATAAATTTCAAATCTGAATACAATTATTATTTTATTTTTCTTTTCTATGTTTATAAGTATCCCATTTGTTGCACACAGTTCAAAAATGTAGTCAAGAATTATCTTATACGTAAAAGTTATTATACAGTTGGTGAATATCTATTTAAATGAAAATGATAATCTATTTTTAAAAAAATAATCTAGTAGCTTGCTCTTTGTTACTTTATGTTGCTTGGGTGAATTTTATTGTCACTTTGTTTTAATTGTCACATTGTTTAGGAGCATGACTTGACTTTTGTAAGTAAAGATTCTGCGTGACGGATAACCGCTATTTTTTTTTTCGTTTGATATTAATATATTTATAGAATTAATATTTTATATTTAAACATTCGTTACCAGTACCTTGGCCAATATTTAAGCACATATAGTTTTTTATATTTGTTGTAAGTAGATGCTCCTACTATGTTGTATCCCTGAGGCTGATTTTATTTTATCTTATGATTCAATTTTTAGGGTACCCTGTCCAAAATTGCAAAACGGAACCCTTATAATTTTGCACTGTCCATCAATCCGCCTGTCCCTAGGTAAGCTCAGAGACCCTTAGTATTAGAGAGTTGTTATTTGGCAGAGATATACATATTAGTTACGCCGGCAAAGCGGCAAAAGAAAATCTTAAAAACATTTTTTTGGGGTATCTCCTCTACATGTAAAGTGTGGATGTGTTTTTTTCTCGTTTACCCCATCGTGTGGGATTATTTTTTAGATTTTCTTCTTTAGAAGGTTATAAGTATATTAAAAATCATCCTGTATATATTAGTACTATTCATAATAAGAAATCGTTTTATTAAATAATTACATTAGCTTAAGAAATACTTTATAACTTAAATGTTTTATGTGGCAGAAATGTATAATTATTTACATGGCAGAATATTAACTATAAAGAGCGTTCGAAAATTAAAGATTAAGAAAATGATCTACCTACCTAATTAAAATTGTGGAAATAAATTAATTATAATATCTAAATATTATGAACATTTAAATCCAAAAGATTGTTATAGAAACGAATATAACAAATAGAATATTTTCTAAATAATAATACGTAATAATTATTTTACCTAAGTCTATTAATATATCTAATAAACAAATGTGTAACGTTGATAAAATATAAGGAAATGAGGTGATTGATGGATTTAGTTACGATGAAAAACCAATTTCAAGAAAAGCATAGCTTAGGTAAAATTCCACTATCGCTATGTATCGACCTTACATACTTATTGACACTTAATTATTATATTGATGGTAATTATATGTCAGTATAAATAGATGATATATTATGTTGATGATGTAGAGGTATATTATTTATTATAATGGCTGATGTGTATTTATGCGCATTAACGAATTTAGTCAAAATAATATTATTGTTTATTTTGGAAAAACTTTTCGTATTGATTTATATATATTAAGGGTCTTAATCGCGTGAATAATTTAAGATAAAATACCTTGTTTATTGCAATACGGTCGAAACGTCGGGCAATAAACAAGGTATTTTACCTTAAATTATTCACGCGATTAAGACCCGTAATATATATATTTTCGTAATGTGTACAAATCGCGAAAGTTTATCAACATTTATGGTATTCTGATACTGGTACCTATTGTTATATTTACATAAAACTGTTTAAATAAAGGCAATAAAGCGCAAGAGTAAATTTCTCCAACTTCGTAGCTTTAACGGCTTGGATGAAATGTTTGAGGATTAATTTAACGATAAAGTGCGTATTTTCACAAACCTAATAATGGCTTTTTACGACAAGCATGCACCACACCAAAACGACTTGTAAAAGTTAAACACTCACTTGCGACCGTATGTGTTTAGGTGCGAAGAGACTCAATTCAAAATCTCAATACAAAACAAGTATGACAATTTGTTAGATCCCTTGGCATTCGTCAAACCTCGCCCCACTGTGAGAATGATATGGACCTTAATGCACTTAATTTTCATTTTTCTAGTTTCCCCTACTTCTATTCCCAACTATATTAAATTCTCTATTTACACTATCTTTTCAGTCTTAAATTGCCGACACGTACTTCTTTTGTTTTTCATACTATCTTAAAAGAAGAAATTCAGAAATCAATCAAATCAATATCGACTGAAGCTGTAGGCAATGACGGCCTTCAACTGCAAATGCTTCTTCCCATTTTGGACTATAACTCACCAATTATTTCTCATTATTAACTTCTCTCTGTTTTCAAACACTTTCCCAACATCATGGAAGAAGGCTTACGTTATACCGTTGCTAAAGTATCTAATCCTTCTATGCCATCCCAGTTTCGACCCATTTCTATTCTTCCCATATTAACCAAGGTTCTTGAGAGTATTGTCTATAGTCAACAGTATTTTTACCTTTCTCTAACAGCCTGTTAAACCCATTTCAGTCTGGTTTTCGACGTGGTCATGGCACTGTTACTGCCTCTTAAAATAACGGATGATATAAGACTGGCCATGGAAAACAAACAACTCACTATTATGAATCATTTCGAATTTAGCAGTGCCTTTAATTCAGTTGACTTTGACATTTTCTTAGGCATCCTAGCTTCTCTGAATATTACTTCTGCAGTTTCGTGGTTTATCTTTGGGGTCGCTCGCAAACTGTTCGCTGTGATGATCTGTTTTTCTGAATGGCGAGATTTGAACACTGGCATACCCCAATGTGGCATTCTCTCTCCTCAGCTCTCTTCTCCATGTTAAAGGTCCTATCTTCAAATTACCGTATCTATGCAGACAACCTGCAACTGTATCGACACTTTAAGGCTGATGATATAGCTGGTGACCTTAAAACCTGCTGGTGGCTAAAAATTATTGACTTTAAGCCAACCCAGATAAGTCTCAAGCCATTATTATTGGTAGTAGATATAGGTATGTTAAATTTGTTAGAATCTTCCGTAAGTGTTTTTGAAAGAGTCAATATCTCGTTCATTAAAAGTGTGAAAAATGTTGCAGTCTAAATAGATACAAATCTTTGGGATTTCCACATTGCGAATATAAGCAGGAAAGTGTTTGCCTCATTTCAATCTCTCAAACGTCTTTACCGTTCCAAACTATAGTTACTCCTGCTAAAATTCTTCTACTCCACACCCATAGACTGTGCCAAAAAAAGGACAAAAGAACATTAACTCTTTACGTGATTAAGTATGTCATCATCATCATCATATCAACCCATATGATGTCCCACTGCTGGGCACGGGTCTCCCCAGTAGAACTTACTAGTATGTAGATCCTGGGGGTAATTGCCATAATCGCCACGCTTGGCGAGCGGGTTGGCGATCGCAGTAAGGTTTTAAGTACGCAGAGGACGCTGCTGCCCGTCCTCCAGTGTGACATCCCTTAGTCGCCTTGACGACACCCACGGGAAGAGATGGGGTGGTACTATTCTATTCTATTGATTAAGTATGTATCTATTTTAAATATTTTATTCATGTAATACTATATAAGTAAGTGTATGTTATATCTGGCATCTTATTGACTATCTTCTTTTTCGTTTTCGCGTCAAGCCCTCGCTTCTAACTGTCAAAATCTTGTCATACTGGTATTTATAGAGCTGCGCTTAGAAATGCATCGCGCATGCGCGCGGAAATCTTTGTTGAAAACGAAAAAAAAACGTAGTGAATAAGGACCCCGGTATTTATATATGTATGTATCTGTTTAGGTGTTTGTTTAAATTTATATAATCAATACATAGTATAAAACAAAGGCGCTTTCTCGGTCCCTATGTATGCTTAAATCTTTAAAACTACGCAACGGATTTTGATGCAGTTTTTTTAATAGATAGAGTGATTGAAGAGGACGGTTTATATGTATAATAAGTTATTATACATATAAACCGTCCTCTTATTATTAATAACATCCATTAAATAGTGGAGAAATAAGGAGCGGAGCAGCAATAAGATATGTTCCAAAAACGAGGAAAATTTACGCAAACGAAGTTGCGCGGGTCAGCTAGTTTTATAATATAAGTATTCATATTTTAATATACATATTATATATTTTTATGATAGTTTTCTTTTTTATTCTAATTCTTTCGATTACTCTACACCAACATCCTACTCTGGAACTGAAAGGTTTGCTAGTAGAAAACTCAATATTGAGTTTGCCTTTGTATATAATCATTATTTTTGTGTGTCGAACACACAAATCGATTATGTACCTTGTCAATTTGAATTGCAATTTGATCGAAAGTGGCAGATTCGATAGTATTTGTTACTATTTTGTGTCGATTTATGTAAGATACCTTTAAATGTGAACATTTCAATAGTTGGTTCATAAGTAATTTGTTTATATAGCCATTTTATATATATTATATTGCCCTTTGAAGAATAATAATAATATCTTGGGACAACTCACACAACGCTATCTGATCCCAAACTAAGCAGAGCTTGTACTATGGAAACCAGACAACTGATAAACATACTTATATATTTCTAAATACATACATATTACAGATAAATAACACTCATACACAGAATAAACCATCGTGCTCATCACACAAAGTTTTATCCTGGGTGGGGATCGAACCCACGACCTCTTGCGTAGCAGTCGGATACACTCCCACTAAGAAGGAAGGGTTACCAAAACCATTGACTGGTTTTGTTATATAAATTACTTATATTTATTAGTTATGAAATAAAAATAGCCATCTTGGCATGAGATCCATTACGAGTAACATAAAAGCACCTACTTATACAAAACGAATCAAATTATTAATCACTGACTGAAATGACACTTGTCTACATCTGTTTAAATTAAACATATTTTTGTACTATACCCTGAGATCAATAAGTCTTATTACTCATACCTAATCAGTCTTGTTAGGTAACATTTTATAATAGATAATTATAATTATTAAAATTAAATAACAATATCTTATTATGGGCTTTTAACAAGAAAAAATCTGACGAACACTTAATTACTAACATAAATAAACAGTTTCAAAAAATTTACATTATTCAAAACAATAAAACGATCAGTTTAATTCTAATTTCTAATTATCTTTGGCTCAAAGCTAGAAACAATTATTTACTTTAACTACCTCTCCAAACACAATTATTATAATTAAAGGTATCACCTATTTTAATTAATTAAATATAATGTGATATATACTTCACAGTTACTGTCGTGTTCTACGAATATTTTTTATGAAACAAAATTAAACACTTAAAAATAATAAACTTTATTCAAATAGCGGAAAATATACTGTGTATTTACCGAAATATGGTATATTTTGGGAAAATAAGCAAAATAATTACTATAATTCGTATTATTATTCAATTGTCATTGTATTTGTTACAAGTAATAAATATATGTTATATGGTTGCGGTACTGGAAGTGTCAAACAGATGTCTGTATATTTTTCTTTACGTCGCTGTTTTTTTCGGCGACACAGTTCTTATATTTTGTAGTACATACCATACGAAGGCTTATAAAAGGTTAAATGAAAATGATTCTGTACAACCATTACAATAGCGATTCATATTATATTAAACACTCATAACATTTTTTTATAATTTGCTTGACAAGTTGCTCAATAGTTGTCATTATATCAGTATCAGTTTGCATGAAACAGTGATACGTTACAACGAATTCAGATTAATACTTATTTTGGTATATATCTCAGATCTTGAGTTTCAATTGAAAGTAAATTTAGAATATTTTGCATTATACACTTTCCTTAATCTAATATATAGTTTCATGTCATGCCTGAATAGTGAACTTTTTGATATACAAGCACGAATAGAAAAATCTCAAGATAATAAGTTGACAAAAAAATTGCAACAGTGGACTGAAAAATATAAACATTATGGTAGATTGTACCAAGCAGTTATCTGCGTGTTTTGAATACCAAGTAAATATAATTTCAATTTATTAATACTATCATTAAAATTAAATTATTATTATAGTTTTAATTTTAATGAATGAAAGTTTTATTTGTTGGCCTGTACATGTTGTTACTTATACTCTTTTTTATTCGTTACATGAATCCATCTTAACTCTATCCTACGTCGAAGTGTTCAAATTTGGAGAACGACACAAACTCGCAGGTCGACATGCAAATTCTCAAGAAATTCACGAGTTTGTTCTTAACGGCTTAGAAAATATAGGTCAATATATTAAAAACATCTCATTTGACAACCTCGCAAAAGGCTCCTACTCACTACAAGGCCGCCGGCGGATATCAACCTGTCAGTTCATCGTAACAGACCACAGACTAAAAGTTTAAGTTTAATTCAACCCATAGTGTGTGCGCTCACCGTCTGTGCGATCTGCTTCGTGAGATATAGATCGGATAGTCTGCGACAAGATAACATACTCTAGCAAATAGCCGGTCGGCAGTCGTTCAGCTAGTTCAAAGACATCACTGGCCAATGCCGATGCGTGATCTCAAGGTCTGAAACTGCCGGCTGTCGATTGCTAGTGTGTAGCACAATCATTGCCGCTCTGCTCCTATTGATTGTAGCGTGATGTTATATAGCCTTTAGCCTTCCTCGATAAATGGGCTATCCAACAGTGAAAGATTTTTTTAATTCGGACCGATAGTTCCTGAGATTACCGCGTTCAAACAAACAAACAAACAAACTCTTCAGCTTTATAATATTAGTATAGATATTTACTATTTATTACTATATTTTCAAGGTAAGCTTGTATTGTTGCTACATAATATATGAACTAAAAAAGTCAACAAATATGCAATTCGTACCCGTAGATCAAAACAGAGACGACTCATAAAGTGTTAATCAACCGGTATTTTATTTAAACTAGCTTTCACCCGCGTGGATGTTGGTTATCGCGATAAAAATCCTATGTCCTTCCCCGGTACTCAAACCATCTCCATACCAAATTTGATCTAAATCGGTTTAGCTGTTTTAGCGTGAGAGCGTAACAGACAGACAGAGTTACTTTCACATTTATATTATTAGTATGGAAAAAAACTCGAAAATATCAAAAATATCTTACAGATATAAGAGTTTTATTCTAAGTTTACTGTATTATTATGCTAGGTGAAAATGATTTAAAAGTGGAAAATAACTACATAGACATAATAAACTCCTTAAAACTATCTCTACAAACCATTACACACACAAACAAAATCATATGTGTACCCACATATATAAAAGGTGCCCTAATATGTAACTTTAGAGTGGAAATGTTCAACAACATACTATATTTGGAGTTACAAAGCAATAAATATGGGTATTTCTTTGACAGTAATCTTACTCTGTCACATGACATGTTTACGTATCGTACGGGTAAAATCAATAAAAATGGTTTGCAAAATATATATAATAGGATTCGAGATAACATACTAATTGAACTAAACACGACTGCTTTCCACGAATTACCAACAAACAGAGTTAGGAATGATAAAACAACATCAAACCAACTTTTTCGTGTATAATCATGGTATTGCATCAAAATATAAATGGCCTTATAAGTAAGTCAAATTTGTTTACATTGTGTTTGGAGGATTTACGATTTATGGGTAAGGATGTTGATATTCTTTGTTTTTGCGAGCACAATATGACTATGTCTGATATTGAAATGCTATATATTCCCAATTACAAAGCAACATGTTATACAAGACAATCGCGACACGGCGGCG
Organism: Herminia tarsipennalis; assembly: GCA_945859575.2. Taxonomy (NCBI): domain Eukaryota; kingdom Metazoa; phylum Arthropoda; class Insecta; order Lepidoptera; family Erebidae; genus Herminia; species Herminia tarsipennalis. Next base: position 20,242,374 of record OX243840.2, read on the forward strand.
GTTCATGTATAATGGTGAAATGTGATATAAAGTATAAATTTATTGATAGTATCAAGAATTACAGTGTTTCTAATATCATCGAATGCTGTGGCATAGAGCTTACTCATCTTGATATTGTAATAATATGTGTATACAGAATTCCACAAAATAAAAACATCCGGAATAAATTTGATACATTTCTCAGTAGTTTAAATAATATACTCAGCTTAATTTCGTTAAAAAAATACAAAAAATGTGTAGTGTGTGGAGATTTTAATATTGACCTATTAAAAAAACGACATATTCACAACAATTTAAACATTTTATAAAATGATTTAATTTAAAAATGGAAATAACTTCATCAACACGCCTTAGCAGTGGCACTTGTATTGACAACATTTTACACAATATACGCGGATGTAAAAGCGAAGTACTAGAACTGGCAATCTCAGACCACATGGCCCAGCTAATACAATGTCCCGTAAGAAAAACGTGTAGGTTTGATCACTGGTATATGTCCCGTCGTGATTACTCTAAACAAAACATTAAGAAGTTTTTTAAATGCGTGGGGAGTCTTGAATTTACTGATGTGTATCAAGAAACAGATCCAAATAATGCGTTTAATATTTTCCATGACACTTTCTTACTATTCTACGATTTGTGTTTCCCAAATATCAAAGTTAAAATATCCACCAAAACAAAACCCAAGTGGATAAGTCGTGGTATTAGATTATGTTGTGAAAGGAAGCGCGATCTCCTATGAAAATACAGAAAATGGCCAACCAATTAAAACAAGTTACATTTTAAAGCATTATCCGTCAGACTCAAAAATGTACTATTAATTATATACAATCTGCAATAAAAATAAGTGTAAAGCTACTTGGAAAGTAATTAATAAACACAAAACCAACTTTCCTAGCGAGTAAATTGAACGGATTAAAATAAATAGCCAAATTATAACTCATCCAAGCACAATTGCACAAGCCTTTAATAATTATTACGCAGATTTAGTTGAACCATTAATGGCCTCGAAGCACTACAAATCAACCATTGATAGTAAATTGTCTTCAATGTTTCTGCAGCCTACCATACCACAAGACGTCCACCTAATTATTATTAATTTAAAAAATACAGCCAGCACAGGGTGCGATGGCATAAGTACTAAAATGATCAAACGGGTGTCAACAATAATCGCTCCTGTGTTAACCACTTTAATCAATAACTGTATAGTAAACGGTATATTTCCAGAAGCACTAAAGCTATCAGTTATCAAGCCCCTTTTTAAAAAAGATGACAGGGAATACTTGGCTTCGTATAGACCGATCGCCTTGCTATCAGTGTTTTCTAAGATCTTTGAAAAGGTTATATATAATAAAATAAGTAATTATTTTGAAACAAATAACTTGTTTACAGATAAACAAAAAGGATTTCGGAAGGACAAATGCATTGATATAGTTAAATGGACATGACTAAGGCATTTGATTATGTGGACCATAAAATACTAATTGGTAAACTGAATTCCTATGGTTTTCGAGGAAATTTGTCCAATTTGCTGGATTCATATTTAACCAATCGCCGACAAATTACAATAATAAATAAAATATCTATTAAAATCAAAACACAAGTTTCATATAAGTCGGATACTAAAAATATAACTTACTTAGAGTACCGCAGGGAAGTACACTTGGACCCCTCCTATTTATTATATATTAACGATTTTCCTACGTCCACACCATTCCCTATGATTATGTATGCTGATGATAGCACAGTTGTATTTAATAATGACAATCCTGCTATGATTGACACAGTGGTCAACAAAAACTTAACATGATTGATCAGTTGGTTAGAGATGCACAATCTTATAATTAATTTAGATAAAACCAATATCATGTATTTTAGTCAAACAGGCAACAAACCAAATATGGAAATAATATATAACAATACGAAAATTATTGACACTAATGTAATTAAATTTCTAGGCTTGCAAATTGACAACAATCTAAAGTGGAACGCACAAATTGAAAAAGTGTGCAATAAAATAAATCAGTATGCATACGCGCTGTATATAAACATAAACAGTTAATAAAGAGGCGATTCTAACTGCGTATCACGGACTAGTTGCTTCTACTCTGAGATACGGTATAGTATTTTGGGGCAATGCTACTGGTAAAGACTTAGTTTTTAAGGCACAAAAACGTTGCATCAGAGCTATATGTAATATTTGCACCACTGATTCTTGCAAATCTCATTTTATTGAAAGGAAAATACTTACGATGCCATCTATGTATATAGGTACTAGAAACAACTTTGTTCGTTAAGCGAAATTGGGAAAAATTTAAGTAGTCGCAGATCTGACAAGTTACGCCTGGTTCCAGCAAAAACGGCATTGCTACACAAAAGTATATTTGCAACGGCACCAAAAATTTATAACAAACTACCGAAAACTATTAAATCTTCTGAAAACATTAAATTATTTAAAAGTAAATTACAGTCATTATTATTAAATAAAGCATTTTATTCAGTAGATGAGTATTTAGCGGACAAAACCTTTTAGCGGCTTAAATTGTTATTCATATTTTATATTATTTCATTTTATTAGCTAGTTTTGACATTTTAATTAGATTTGAATTATTCTCGTATTTATAATTATTTCATTTTAATAACTATTAACATTATAATTTGATATTGAATCTATTGTTGTTATTCTTGTATTTATAATTATTTCATTTTAATAACTTGTTTTACATCATAATTTGACATTAATTTATTATTGTTATTCTTGTTTTTATAATTGAGATTATTATTGATGATAAGTAATGGAGATATGTACGATAAAAATGATAAATAATTAGGTAACTGAAATATATGGAATAATCAATATACTTCTCTTTTTACCTATAATTTGCACACCACTCAATGTGGTAGGGCATAGTGTGCATATCACATAATTTATAAGACCTGTAATTAACCTATGTTCCACGAATAAATGATGATTATGATTATGATTAGTCTTTATTGTACCGATGCAAATTGATGGCCTGTGCATCTGTTACATTCACATGTACAATGTGTGTTTGAGTTCCACCTTACTTTCAACGACCCTGATATGCTATAAACATTAAACCTTATTTATCTATCAACGACTGAAAGACTGACTGCAAAAGTAGAATCTAAAAAAAAAACTGGATGTTGAGTTCAATTCAGTAAGTTCACGTACTAATTTCTGATTTGTTTCAATTAAAACCCGAGGTTAAGTTCGTAACTATACCAAAAAAGTAAAATAACAAATTAAAATATGACCAAGTTCCCATAGCCTTCAGAAACAGCCCCCTCCCATCTGATCTGGTTTATCTGGTGATCGTACCAGTATTCAAAAAGCCGTACTAGCTCATCAGGTAGGCCCTGTTCGCGCATTTTTGTCCATAATCAACCAGGTCAAACGCTTTGGAGAGGTTAAGGAAAGCAGTATGAATTGGCTCTATATCTACTGGTGTAATACCTGACAATGTGCTTAAGCGCAAGTATAGCGGTTTCTGTAGACAGTCCTGCTCTGAAACCGAATTGCTCATCGTGTACTTTAATTTGTCTAGCTAAACGTCGCTCAAGCACACCGTCAAGCACTTTGCCGAGCGAAATCGGCCTATAATTTTCTTTGTCGGAACTGTCACCCGTCCTGTTTTTAAGTATTGGTATGACTATCGTTCTCATTAAATCAACCGGCATTTACGAGTGACTTACACATATGTTGTACAACATAGCCAAAACTCTTGGGAGATGAAACGAGTTGTAATCTTTTCCGACCAGTTAGGAATAGATTTTGGAAAGGAAATTAAGGATTATTCAAATTATAAGGTTACAAATTATTGTTCACCGGGAGCAAAGCTTAGTAGTTTAATTAGTAAATTACATAGCATTAGTTTACAGGATCAATTAACAGCTAAAATATTATATGGTAACAGCTTCTCAGTCACCAAGAGAGATATAATTCATTTATCTCTCTTGGATATCATAGACTCTGTGTCTATGATATCCATTAATGAAAAAGTAGGTTGTAAATTTATTATATGTGGCCTACCTTACTCACAGTCAGTATCTGATATACACAACAAGCACATTCAGGGCTTGAACTTGTTACTTTACAACGCAACATTTATGTATTCTTAAGTTTATATTCAACATAGAATAAATTTATTCGTAACCTTATTTTAACAAAAAATACTTAATATTTTTAAGCGACAGGTTGCTAAATTATTAGCATTTAACATATACGCTGAACTTGATACAATTAGTGTATCACAGTAATCAGTTAGTTCTACCAATTCTTCTAGGATCATTATTGTAACTCCTAGTTTAAACTAGTTAATGAGACAACAGATATGCAAACATATGATCTAACCATAGTACATCAAAATATTCAGGGCTTATCTGGCAAGATTCAGGAAATATAATTATTTTTAAAGACCCATCACGTTGATATTTTTTGTGTCACAGAACACTGGTTAAAAAACCATGAACTGATTTTTAATAATGAACATTATAGTATGGTAAGCATGTTCTTAAGGAAGAAGGCTATACATGGTGGCTCTATGATTGTTGTATCTAATAGTGTGAAAAGTGAAGAACGTAAAGATATTATAGCTCGTTCTGTCGAGCGTACTGCAGAACTCTCTTGTGTAGCATATTTTTGTTTGTGTTGACCGTCCACCACAAAATGACTTTAATTTATTCGAGACTATAATGGAAGACGTACTAAAAGTTTTTAGTTATGGTAAAAAACATGTAGTAGTATGTGGCGATTTTAACGTTAATATACTTGAACAGTCACCTCTGTGTATTAGATTAAGTACTTTATTTAACTCATATAATTTGAAGAATTTGTTTAGCGAACCAACAATGATCACATCACATTCTGCCACATGCTTAGATTTTTTTTTTGCAACTGTAGCTAATTTAATAAGGTCATATTGAGTGATTTAACTTCCGATCACTGTGGACAGGAAGTCACTTTTCCTGTTCATACAGTGGCTTAAATAAAAAGATCACATGTAGGACAATGAGTACAGTTCGCCTAAACAAATTTAATATAAATGTTTCTGTCCGTATTGCTATATAGATTTTAGTCAGGATGATCCGAACTACCTTTACGCGTCTTTGTTTAACATTATCAAATATGAATTAAATAATATTTTCACAACTAAGACTTTATATAAAAATCGAAAAATTAGCTTTTGTGATTGGGCAACAGACTGGCATACAAATAAATAGAGCTAAGTTGTATGAATTGTATGGTATGAAGCAATGTAATTTTGACCCTAAGTTTGTTCAATATGTTAAAAATTATTCCAAAATACTTAAAAGACTTGTGCTGCTGCCAAGTCTTTACATTTGAGTAAAAATATTAAACAAGCAGAGAATACAATTAAAGCCACTTGGAACATAACCAATGCTGAAGCTGGGCGGGCCAAGCCACGTGATCATCATTTTGAATTATGTGTTGGTAATAAAATTGTAACTAACAATTTAGATCTAGCGCAAACATTTAATAATTTATTTGCTGAAATACCTATAAATACAACCAGCTCCTTAAATTGATGTCCGGCTAAAGCCCAATCACTTGTAAGAAGTAGTGTGAAAGAGTGTACTGTACCATTTAGTTTTAATTTTATGAACCCCAATTACAAAATAAAAATATTTAAGTCAATTAATTGCAAAAAAACAGCAGACTTATGGGGTATTTCGGTTAAATTAATTAATTGCATTTTAATTAAAATAGCACCACATTTAGCTACTATATTTAATCGATGTGTTGATACCGGCGTGTTTCCTGATGTAATGAAACACAGTAAAGTAATTCCTTTGTTCAAAGCCGGTTTAAAAAAGCAACCCTAGTAATTTTAGACATATTTCTATCTTACCAGCTATTAGTAAAATTTTTGAAAAGGCCATAATAATTCAGTTAGAAACACATTTTAAATCTAATAATCTACTGCATAGTGAACAATATGGATAAAGGGTCGTTCGACAGTAGATGCAGGCCCTTAACTACTAAAACACATATATAGTGCCTGGGAAAACTTGCAGGACGCCATTGGTGTTTTCTGCGACCTCTCAAAAGCATTTGATTGTGTGGTGCATAGTACACTTCTGCTGAAACTTAGGCATTACGGTATTACGGGTACAGCGCTTAAATTTGTTTGCTTCTTATCTTAGTGAGCGAATGCAGTATGTTGACATTAACGGAATAAGGTCGTCCGGATCAACAGTGAGTATGGGCGTGCCAGAAGGATCAATTCTGGGTCCTTTTTTGGTGTATATAAACGATCTGCCATTTTTTACAAGTAACTTATGTGATATTGTTCTATTTGCTGATGACACTTCTCTTATATTCAAACTTATCGTAAAAATGATTACTCTGACGAAGTAAACAGGTCCCTCGCATTAGTTCTTGACTGGTTTACATCAAATAACATGCTTTTAAATTGAAAAAAAAACCAAATGTATTAAATTTAGTTTGCCAAATGTAAGAAAGTACAAATCTTGTTTTAAACAATGAAGTTAATAATTTTGTGTGTATAAATTCAACGGTTTTTTTTTTAATAATTTAGATAGTAAATTACAGTGGGGCGCCCAAATATCATGTCTCGCAGGGAAACTCAGTTCTGCAGCATATGCTGCCAGCAAAGTCAGACAGCTTACCGATGTGGAAAGAGCATGGCTTGTTTATTTCGGTTATTTCTACAGCGTCATGACGTATGGCATACTGCTTTGGGGTACGGCGGCTGATTTTCAAACAATTTTTATTCTTCAAAAACGATTTACAAACTAGGTGCACGAGTTTCCCTTAGAGAAAAGTTTAAAGAGATAGGTATTATGACAGTTGCATCTCAGTATATATTTGCAAACATTGTTTGTTAAACAAAATATGCATTTATGTCACAAAAATGATGACGTTCACCCGGTGAACACGAGAAATAAGCACAAATTTTTAGGTCAATTTCATAGGCTACATAAATTTATGGGTCTTTCTGTGAGAGTATTTAGCAAGATACCAGCTAGTATTATGATGATATCTATCAGTGTTTGAGTTCAAAAATATACTCAAAAATCATCTTATACGTAGAGGTTATTATACAGTGGATAAATATTTAGATGATAAAGAAAAATGGATCTAGTTGCTTGCTCCTTGATATTTTTGATATGCTTGGGTGAATTTTGTTGTCACTTTGTTTTAATTGTCACATTGATTAAGAGCATGATTTGACTTTTGTAAGTAAAGATTCTGCGTGACGAATAAAGGCCATTCTTTTCTTCCTTTTGATATCAGAATTAATATTTTATATTGATTCATTCGTTACAAGTACTTTGGCCAATATTTAAACACATATAGTTGTAAGTAGGTGCTCCTACCTATATATATTGTACCCACTAAGGCTGATTTTGGTTTATCTCATGTTTCAACTTTTTGATAATACAATTTGCATCAGTCCTTTAACATGGTGTATAGTATATTAGTCGCAGCACCCCCATATCAAGTTTATAAACATTCAAACATTGTAAAATTGACAATTTGAAAAGAGGGGCCGCGAGTTTTTATTGCCAGGTTCTTTTCTCCGGCTTTATCTTTTGTTTGCGAATTTGGCATTTAATGTAGGTACATGTAGATTTCCGACATATCACAAGAGTTGTTTTGCATCCTAAGTGAATAAAGAATTTTGAATTTTGTGGACCGGCATGTTGGAAATGTTCTATACTAAGGCTGTTAAAGCCCGGCGATTAACCTCACGTCATAGATTTAATAACAACTCGCACCTCTTTGACTGTTATGCTAATAGGCTCAGCTATCAAAACCTCCGGCCCATTTCCCCGCCTATCATTCTTTACCACTTTACCACTGCTCAGTTTCCTAACTCATTAGACAGTTTTGGTAGCTGATCCACGGTTTATCTTCTCTTTGTAATGAGACCATTAGTACTGACCTTTAATCCTCCTGGAATTGAAAGTCATGGTTTAAACCTCTTTGTAGTCTGCTCTTTGTAATAAGACGGTAAGGGTTTCTTGTTAGGTTTTGGTTTAACGATTTTTTATTTTCATTCAAAAATGAGAACAGTAACTACAGTCTGACAATTAAATCATGGATTTTAATGAGGCCACCATCGTTTATGTGGTATTCCCTTATACTCCGACTGAAAGATTTTGATAGGTTTATTTTTTAATCTACATAATTAAATTACTGATTTTGGTCACTTTACTAACTGTCTTGCTTGTGGTCAGCATCCATGCGGCAACTATAAGTTTCTTGTCTTCAAGCTGCGAAATGATGACAGACGGACATGACGAAACTATAAGGATTCCTTTTTTGCCATTTTGGCTACGGAACCCTAAAAAGGACTGGTGGTTTAGTTGGTTTCTCAATAATGGTCACTATTTGACTTAAGTCTTGAAAGTCTCGTTATGTCCGAGACTAGAGGTGGCAGTTTCTATTCTCGAAATAACGAAAAAATCATCGAGACTCGGAATTTTCGAGACTGAGAGTCCCGAGATGAAAGCCCTAGTCCATGTTCTTGGTACCCTTTGTCACCACACCGGTCATAGTCTTCAGTCACCCTCTGCCACCCCAGCCGGAAGACGCGCTAGCAGCGTTCGAGAAAGCCGTGGAAGAGGTGTCTGCGGCGGACTGGAAAAAATGTTTCGAAAAATGTTTGGAGAGTTCTTCGAAAAGATTAAATTAAAATATTATATCCGTAGAAGTTAGTTTTTAAGTTTCTCAAAACTTTCTGAATGTCCTACGTATTACACAGTTAGCATAACTTTTTTTTTGCTTGCAAAACATAGTTCCTAAGGGGTCCAAATAGGATACCAAAAATCCAGCTCTACAGCTATTTGTAATATTTGACTGGCTAATAAGACAACACCGTAATTTAGGAAGGAATAAACGTAACCGTGATACGCTGCTAGTATTGTTTTTTTACTCGTAGTATAAGTTTTAAATAATTTATACAAAACTAAGACAAAATTATTAACATTGTTACACACTTTTTCATTATGAGACTTCTAATTTAAGTGTTCATCTAGAGTGATTCCCAAAAATTTGGTTTTATTTGATTTCCTTAGTAATTAATCTTTATATCTTCGTAGATAAAAGATATCTTTATCCTCTACGAAGGTGCATACAATGATAAGATTCGTTTTATCTATGTTGGTGCAAAAAAACAAAGTTTTTGACGAATGCCCGCATGCGCTACCCGCACGTGCTACGCGACGTCATCGTAACACTCTCCGAGTCGCACCACTCACCACCGACCAAATAGAGTTGCCACTCACCGAGTCAAACGAGGTGGGGACGGACCAGTTGACGCCTATATAAAGGCACGCAAAGTATACGCAGTGTGGAACGACCGCCTCAAACTGCCCAACATACCGCCTAACATGTCGGTCAACATGCCATCCAACTGGCTGCACAAATCGCCCAACCAGCTGGCCAAGCCGCCCGAAAGTCCAGGCACGTTACTTGACTCTCGCGGTAGAGGTTCTGCCAGATTGGACGCTACACTTCAAAGGCTGCGCGTACGGGAAAGGTGTCCAATTTATGCTATCCAGCGCTACCTCACGATCATTGAGAGGGTGACCAAAATATTCTGATTCTTGTACTCCCTCCAAGTAGAACGAAGACTAAAGGTGGCCATCCGTGGGCTGCCAGCGAACGTTCGTGTATGCATTTGGCAGCCCACGCATGGGCACCAATCGGGAGCTGCAAGAGCTCAGACATGTGCCCAAATACGTGCGTGCGATCCGAGCCCGACAAGGACACCCCGGAGGGGAGCCGAGTAGGTGCGGAACAAGAGGGCCGGCACCATCAGCCGCACCGTAACCACTCCTGATAAACCATCAGCAGCCACCACCAAAGTAGACGCCCCAGGCTCATTGATGGCCGCCGCCAACTCAGCCAACGCGACTGGCGGCAACAAGCATCAGAGGAGGCGCAGAAAGAAATCCAGGAGCTCGAAGGCTGCGGCTGACAGCGCAGCCGGACCCACTCATCACCCTGGCTATAGGAGCGCTCAATAACCTTGTTGAGCGGTCTGATAGCATTCGCTTAGCTCTGGCCATAAGCACCTGCACATGGCCATTCAGGAATGACGGAACCCGATCCCAATAATCCTGCAGTGCGTGAAGAACTTTGTGCCTATGGCCGGTAGTCACAGACACCAATCTGTCCTGTTCACGCTACATAGAGTCCCAGCCCGGACCGTACCGATGCCCCCTCGTTTTCGTCAAGACTGGCGAACCTTCGCCGATTATATGGCCCATCACTCGCCCTGCCGCTCGGTTGACCGACGCAGACGTTGACACGCTCACTGAAAAAACCTCAGCGCTGTCATCATCACAGCACTTCGAGGGTCGAGGCTAGACGCTGCGTCAGCGCGTAAGCCACCCTAACTCCCAGTGAACATCTTGGCGATGATCACGAGGAAGAGGAAGCTATGACGCCAATGGCAGAACTCAACGCTCTGGCTGCGAAGATCTTGGTCTCACTGGAAACAGTTGCAACCGAGTCTTGGTGATGCACCATCGAGCGAGCAGACGAAGACTGGCCGGGTATCCACCGCCTGTGCCGTCGACACTCCGGGAAGACAAAATGAATGATTCGCCGCACCCAACTCCGGAAAGTCCAAGTCCAGATCGGATATGATGCCAATATATATAATATATGTGGCTAAGATTCAGGCAATCTCCTTCGGCCTTCTTCCTCCTGCTCGGACACCACGTCGACTGGTCCCCGATTGTAGATACTTGTATCTACCGTCGGGAAAACTCCTAGTATCTAGCGCGAACCGCTTGTGCTGTTCTGCGTCCTGCAGGCCTACTCTAATTCAATGTAAACGAAGAAAAATGAGGTGGGAATATACAGAGCAAAGAATATAATCCACTTGTTCCAGAAAATCGACCATGGGTTCGTACTTCTTGTGCTTATTCAAAAATTAATTAGAATAATCCCAGTAAATTTAAGAAATTTAAGTAAACGATAATTCATTAATTTCGTTTTAAAGAAAGAGAGTACTACTACTGTCCTGTCGTCTCGCCGCCCTTTGCGTGCGAAGCTGGGCGTCTACAAGGCATACATCCGCATACGCTTCACATATGTCTCGACTTGTTAGAAACTAATCGCAAAAGGTTGCGTGCGCAGCATTCGCTTGCCCAACGCACCGTCGTGGACGCCCCTCGCTACGAGAGGAACAACATCATCGCTAGAGAACTACGCATAGAGAACCTCGACGAATTCATCGGTCGTCTGAGGTGGTCGATTAATATCTATCTACTGAAACAATGTCTCGCAAAATTTGCAACTGATTTGTATTTGGGAAGAGAACTAAAATAGACTGTTTCCTATAAGGTGGTTTTCAAGTAAGCAACAGTTGCGCTAAATATGTTAAAGTCATGGCAGATTGAGTTGTATTGAACACACAAATGATATAATGTGGAGTGCGGGTCGTAATTTGTACGACAGACAGTAAGGCTGAACATTGTTCTGTTATGGAGGCGGCTGCTTTTCCGAGGGACAGTTAATTCAATCTAAGCAAGTGGCTCTGGGTTGCCTATTCGTCCATTAAAATTAATTTATGCAAAAATATTTTTTAACTCTAAAAAACTTTACGTCTGGTTTTAAGTGGAGTAATTCTAAAATATGCTAGTCTCTATTCGTATACGAAAGATGGTAAAGATTTTTTCTGTAGTTGTTCTAAACAATTTGTATGTACTTCGTATGTAGGATTCCAAATCGGTCCGAAATATTCTAATAAAACAGTTAAAAAGAATGATAGGTATTTCAGGTCTTTAAAAACCTAGTTTGTCTTATCACAAAACCAGCCAGTCGTGCACCTTTATTACATATGTGGTAGAAATGACCACGAAAATCCATCTTGGTGTCCACCACAACTCCAAGGTCGCGTGTGCTTAAGACTTCACTAAAAAAAGTGTGTCAATGTCGTAAGTGGCGGGTGTAGGACACCTCTTTCTAGTAAACTTAATGTGGGAACATTTTGACGCTTTTAGTAACATTTTGTTGATATTGTTGATGTCATTTTGTAAAGACGTATTGTCATTCATATTACTCTGTAAATTTTCAGATAGTCTGCAAACATTTGATACTTCGATGGGATGTACGTACCCAGGTCATGAATAAATATTAAAAAGAATAAAGGTCCAAGGTGCGAGCCCTGAGGAACCCCTTTAGTACCAGACTTGAATGAATGAACTATGACAATCTGGGATCGGTTGAGCAGATACGATTCGCACCATCTTAACAGAGAGCCAAGCTTCTACACAAGCAAGTCGTGGTCAACCACGTCGAACGCCCTTGAAAAATCAGTGTCGATTGCATGTACTTCACTAAGAACTCCCATAGTTTCTGTTGTGTCTCTGACGAAATTGAGAAGATTCGACGTGGTTGATCTTCCCAATAGAAAACCATGTTGATGGGTATTGATGAATGGCTTAAGTGAAAGTAAATCCTTTTTGAAACTAGTGATTCGAACAGTTTACCTATTAAGCACAAAATTGAAATTGGTCTGTAGTTGGCTATGTTGTTAGGATCCCCCTTCTTGTGAAATGGAGTAACGTGGGCAGTTTTCCATGTTGCAGGGAAGACTCTACTTGTAAGTGATTGTAATGTAGAGGTTGTACAAGTTGAAATGAACCGACTTTCAGAAAGATTGGTGGAATGTGGGTTTGTGTTGATATTTTTAAGTGAGTTGAAAATGACTGATTCAGAAAGGTAACATGAGCTAAGTGGATTGAAGCAAATCGTGAGCTCTTCGCAAGTAGCTAGCGATGATGCAGATTCGTTTGAGTAGAGAGAATAAAAGTAGTTTGAAAAGAGGTCACTGATTTATTTTCCACCTTGAACGGATTTGGTGTCAAGAAACATCTCATCGGTTATGTCGCCACTATTTGATCTTACTGACTTAACGAATGATCAGAAGTATATGGGATCTTGTTTAATATACTTCTTTGACTTAGTTTTTAAGTTTGTTTATGCATTCATGTAGCAGGTTGTTGTAACGATCGCGTAATATCCGGTACGATACGTGATCTCTTGGATTTTAATACTTTTTATATTTACGTTGATATTTTGCTTTTTCTTTCAAAGTTTTTTGGAGGAATGGACTAAACCAGAATAAATAGTTGTTATTACCTTTCTTACGAAGTGGTGTATGTATACACTCTCGTATAATATCACAAAATCGCAACATAAAGCTCTAATACCGTCTTTGTTTTCCTATTATTAAAATAAGAACCAGCTTAACAAAAATAAACAGTTGGATAACAAAAGGAATTAAGCTGAGCTGTACAAAAAAAAGGGAACTTCGCTTTAAGTACTATTCAACTAAATCTAAAATTGATAAACAGAAGTATTTAAAATACAATAAATTATTTAAAAATTGTGTAATATCAGCAAAGAAAAATAATTATAGAAACTATGTACTAAATAGTAAGAACAAATGTAAAGCCACTTGGGCAGTAATTAAAAGTGAAACTAATTGCTCAAACACTACAAACTACATATCAAGCATAGTCAATAATAAAATTCTAATAACAAATCCTCTAGCTATTGCAACTGCCTTTAATGACCACTTCATTTCTTCAACAAATATAACCAACCACACACTTTGTAATTCTAATACAAAGAATAAGCAGGTTAATTCTATTTTCTTAACACCAGTAGATGACGAATATGTTTATAGGGTGATTATGTCTCTTGCAAATACAGCATCTGAAGGCTATGACTCTATATGTACAAAAATATTAAAATCGTGTAGCAACCAGCTAACACCTATATTGACATTTTTAATAAATCAATCATTAGAATCAGGTATTTTCCCAAATAAACTTAAATACTCAATTGTAAAACCTCTTTATAAACGTGACGATGGAACGAATATGTCTAACTATAGACCTATTACCATTTTACCAATATTATCAAAAGTCTTCGAAAAGGTAATGCATGACAAACTGTCTTCTTTCTTCAATGATAACAACATTATAGTTGAAAATCAATTTGGTTTTCGAAGAAACAAGTCTACGAGAGATGCTTCATTCTCTCTTGTGCATAATATTCTATTAAGCACAAATAGTAAACATTATACAACAGTATTATTCCTTGATATGACCAGGGCTTTTGATTTTGTCCCCCAAAAAACACTGTTACATAAATTAGAGGATTATGGTATCAGAGGACCAGCCTTAAACTGGCTTAAAACATATTTACATAACAGAGTACAATGTGTGGAAGTAACACAAATAAACTCTGAAGACATTATCCAAGTCTATAGGTCAAAGTACAAATGTAACAAATTTGGTGTTCCTCAAGGTAGTGTACTGGACCCACTACTCTTCTTATTATATATAAACGACTTACCTAGTGTCACTCATCACAAAACTATCCTATTTGCTGATGATGTATCTGTCATAGTATCAACTCACAGAGATATGACATTCAATCAACATGAAATAGATGTTAATAATACTTTGGCAGACATTATTCAATGGTTAAATAATAACAATTTAAAAATTAATCTATTAAAAACTAATTTTATCAATTTTAATAATTTCAAGAATAATAATAATTTAAATGTTAATTATAATGGACAAATTCTATTAATATCTAATACTGTGACATTCCTAGGACTAATTATTAACAACACACTTAATTGGAAAGAACATATAAACAAAGTAACTAATAAAATAAATAGTTTCTCATTTGAGGACCTTGCAGCAAAAAGGAGGCAGGTCCAATATTTAAAATTTTTGAGTATTCAAATAAAACGTTTTAAAAAAATCATTGTTACACTAATTTCTTACAATCATATATTTTAATATAATATCTATACATTTACATATTTTACTAAAGGTTTTTGGGTGAATAAGTAAGTTTTAGAATAACTATGATTTTTTAAAATTTGGATCTGCCTCCGATTTGCACCAAAATTAAAGAAATATGTTACCTTATTTTATATTCTAGGTAAGAAAAGACATAAATATAAGTATTTTTTTATTTTAAAAGATATTATTCAGTACGTGAAGAGTTAAACAATAAAGAAAATAACAAAAATGAAGGTTTTAAGGTGTTTAACAAAAGTTACAAATCAACTTCAGCTTGATCATCATCATCTTCACTTGAAATATCATCTGATGGTCCAACAGCCTCACTTCTAAGGGATCTATAGAAATATAGTTTATTTGGTGGAACATAGTTCTTTACTAGTTGCATAACGTCGTTGTATTTGGCCTTTTTTAAAGGCAATCTTTGGTCATACAGAGATTCCTGAGGCAGAACTGATAGATCACTTTGAGCATTATTTCTCATTATGTTAAAATAATCAAATATAGGCGTTCCCGTTGTAAGACTGACTGCAATAGTTTCAACATGGTCTTTGCTGTATTCAAAAATGCGATATTGAGATATTTTGAACCGTATCTTCTCAGTATTTGTAATAACTTTCTTGAAATGACTTTCATAATGTTTACTGAAGTTGAGAATCATATTTTGATCTGCATTCACAACTTTAAAGTTTTTAGATGCTTGCTCAATGCATTCAGAATATTCGGAAGTAGTAAAAATGTAATCTTTCTTTCTGTTAAACTTTTCTATTACGCCGAAACAGCGATCACAGGGTAGAAAGCTGTGTCCTGGTTCAGGAAATCGATGAACGATCTTCTCAATAGATGAACATCTCATAAGAGTGTATAGATACTGAACTAAAGTCGAGTTCTTATTTTGTGCTGCTGCATTATCGGAGAATAAATATAACGTTTTAACTGTGTTTGGTAAGATATTATTTATGTAGTGATTAATGAAAGATATGACTTCGTTTGGTGATTTTCGAGCTATGGTTTCATCATATAAATAAAAGTGAGCGATTCCTGTTTTCGCTGAGTGAATGCAAAAATTATAGGCCCAAAGTTGACGTTTATAAAATGCTTCACCAGCTGGAATTTTAGGCAATGGCAAATTTTGTTGGAAATCGAAAGTTAATACCTCGCACTCATCATTAGAGATAGCAAGCTTACTCTTTTCTTTTAAATTAATAAAAAAAGTGTCGGCTTTGGCCTGGTGGAGACTTTTTTCTAACTGTATTTGTTGAGTTTCGTCACTCTCCAATGTTGTATCTTTTAATTTGTTATCTAATATGTCGCACTTCTTGCATGTATCTGAGCGAGGTGATCCAAAACTATATTTAAAATTTTGTTTAAAGTATCTATAGTAAAAATCAAACGATATTATGGGCTTAGCAGATGACTCAATATTAGGTTCATTCTGTTGTAAATACAAATCGTACATTCTTTTAATATTCAACTCCGGAGACAGGTAATAACGAGAGCTCTTATTTCTGCTGTAGTGTGACTCCCGTCGTGGAAAACTTCTAATATGAGAGTCAACTTTGGAAACCCATTCATTCGAAATACGATTTGGTCTATTTTGATGTTTCCCACGCTCAGATTTAGGTGGTATAGTAACAGTTGGGTCACGAAACTCTTGAGCAATGTTGTCTACACGCTTTTTAGATACCCCGTGGATAGATGCAAAGCCATTTCTACAGACTTGTATATTTTTATTCCCCAATTTGATATAATACTTATGTGAACAACTCCGTTTCTTCCCCATACCAGTTTTTGGTCTTTGTCTCTCAACATTTTCAGTTTTAATCAGACCGCCTAAATATACGTTTTGCACGTAGGAGTCTTCTAATTTATTAAAATTTTCTAATATTAATTGCCTCGACTCGTCATTAACTTGAATAAAACACTTGTATTTTTTGCAACAGCAATCAGGTCCTGTTTTCCTTGCCCCTATTTCGTGACCCTTATAGTTAAAATAACTTTTTCCTGTAGCAATAGATTTTTTTATAACATTACGTTTCCATTCTGAAGGATTCGAAGTTTTTCTTTTTTTTTGGGTTAATGCCACTCGTCGATGGGGATTGATTATCAGAAACACATGGAATATTCATACCTTCATCGTTGTTGTTATTAGTTCGGTTTCGAAATGCAGAAGAATCAAGATTGCTGCTCTCGTCGCTTGAACTTGAGTAGTATTCTGGAGGCAGGTAAACATCTGACGATCCACTACTATACGGTTCATAGTCACTCATATTTAACGTGTTTACAGTTAAATAAATATGTATACAAACAAAATACGTCCTCTTGGATCGAGCTGAAAACATGTAATGACTTGCCACAAATGACTCAATAATGTAAAAATACGTCCTCTTGGATCGAGCTGAAAACATGTAATGACATGTAATTTGTTGCAAGAAGGAGGCAGGTCCGGACTTGCTCTTTTCTTGCACCAAATGCAATAGGGTGGCAAGTCCAAATTTTGTTATAGCGCGCTTGTTTTTCATTGGATCTGTTTCGTTTTTGCATCAAACGATAGCTTTAATTTTTGTTCAAAATGTAGTAAAAAAAAAGTGCAACAGCAAAAATTTGGATCTGCCCCCCTTTAGCTGCAAGGTCCTCAATTACCACGTTATGTTCACCTAAGTGTAGAATTTCTTTCAAAATTGTAGGCTCGGTAATTTCAAACAAGGAAGGGGTCGATTTTCATGAACTTTCTTAAATAACTTAAAAAAATACTTATTTAAGACCCTTACACCAAGCCTTTCATTTATTTTCATGTTAAACTATACCGTTTTCACAACGGTTTTTCAATATATTTTTTTGCCCTCATGTTCAAAAGTTAGACTTCTAATAGGTTTTTCTGTAATCTATAGATTAAAAACTATCTTTTGTATTTTTTTCCAAAATATTAGGCTCAGTACCTTCGGAGACATTGGTTTTTTTTGAAAAACTTTAAACTAATTACACTTTTTAAAACATTAAAAGTAGAATAATTTAAATAAATAAACTACCTAGTTTGACTTATACTTTTAAATTAAATTATAAAAAAAATATATTAGACATCCTTACAACTTGATAATATGTAACATGATACTATTAGCGAAACTTTATTTTTTAATTTCTTAAATGACCATGTTTCAAACTCAGACTTCTTATAGGTTTTCCTGTATCTAAGGTTAAGAACTATTTTTTGTATTTTTTCAGTAGCTTTGGCGATAAGGGGGGGAATAGTCTATTTTCATTTTTTTTTCTAAATAACTCTAATAATAACGATTTTAAAACTATAAATGAAAATATATTTGATATATTTACAATAAGCCCTTTCATTTGATGTTACACGATACAGTTTGCGATTATTTTTTTAATTTCCTAGTTTGGCGCCCAAAAATGGCATTCAAGTTTAAAATTCTTCCATTTACATTATGCGACGGTGGTCACAGAAACACTTATGTGTACCAAATTTGAACTAAATCAGTCCAGTAGATTCGGATAGGCAGAAACACGAGTGATCCTATGTGAATTCCGTTTTTTTTCTTTTAAGGTACGGAACCCTAAAAAAAAATAGTCAAATCAAATAGCGCGTGCTTTCCTGACTTCCTGTTACACACTTGCGTCCCTTTTTACAAAACCATTCCCATAGAAACACTAGCAGAAAGATGTTACACAACAATAAAATATTTAAAAATTATGGGACACCGTAAACAATGAAATAGTTTGGCACTTACTTGTTAAATTGGAACAATGACACAATGTAAACAATAAAAATAAAACATAAGTCTTCATAGTGATAACCGGTTCACTATTTTAGACTGTGAGGGAACATGACTTGCCGATGCTTATATACGTACTAGCTGTCTGAGTTTTATCTTTTTACTCATGAATCAATACGATTTTTTGTTGGGCGATAGTTACTAACTAAATAAGCTGCCGTGAATAATATTCTTTTTTTTTTTTTAAAGATAACTAGCAATGTGGGATTGAGTCCCACATTACTAGCAATCTTGTTAACCCCTCCAGCTAAGCTCAAAGGCTTGTGTTAGGAGTGGGTTCACGTCGGTAGTATAATGGGTAGGATTCGAACCCGCAACCTAACGATTGCGAGACCCATGCCTTAGCCATTAAGCTACCGCCGCTTATGACGGTAATATTAACCGAACTGTAAGGAAGGGTTATGTTTTTCGCGCGTATGACTCAACAATAGCTGTGATAAAAGTTAGTTGTTACATCGGTTACATCCTACAAGTGTTAAATAAAAAAAATAAATTATGAATATAAAAAACCCGCCTGCACAAAATTAAATAATTTCATGCAGTCGGAGGCACTTTATTAAGTTCATCGAGATTCATTATTTTTTTGTGCAGGCGGATTTTTTATTTTTATATATTTTTGTAATTAAGTAATAATATTCTATCTTGGGACAACTTACACACGGCCATCTGATACCAAACTAGCAGAACCTTTACTATGGCAACCAGATGACTAATAAACATACATAAACAATATATATCTAAATACATATATTATATATCATATCATTATTATAGATAAACACCTAAACACCGAATAAACCATCACGCTCATGCCACAAAGCTTTAGCCTGGGTGAAAATTGAGCTCACGACCCCCAGTTTGGCTCACTAACCACTAGACAGAACAGGCCAGTCAATAGTGCCAAATGACCTTGCAGATCCAAGCCCACAAGACGAATTCGATAGAGCTGCGTCGAGGTGTAAGACAGTGGGACGTCATATCCCCGAAACTGTTCACCGACGCCCTCGAAAACAACTAACTAACTAAACATAAATGGTGCGTATATCTCGTACCTTCCGTTTCCGACAATATCGTCATTGTAGCAGAATCACTGGAGCAGCTTAGCGAGATGTTGCACAACCTAAATGGAGCCTCTAGACGTGTGGGTCTCGGCATGAATTTGGAAGAGTTTTTTAAGACTATATTTATTATGATTTAATCACAAATGTATAGTTTTCAGACTTTTCCCTATACTTGTAGCATAAGACGGTATTATTTGCCAAATTTCATAGTTCTAGGTCAACCGAAAATAGTCTATATATGTATTTTGATTCCTTATCCGTATCTTTTTTTTACGTTAACTTAGGCCATATCTTTTTTTTACGTTGACATAGAAGTTTGATTCTTACACAGCTTCAAGGGACTGAAGACCTGAGTATATGGTTTTAATTTCAACTCGATACCTCCACGCATTTCCGAGATAAAGGGTCTTGACAGACAGACTGACGGACGGTCAACGAAGTGTTCCTATAAGGGTTTCGTTTTTTTCCTTTTGAGGTACGGAACTCTAAAAATTAATAAGGAAGATTAATATCCGAGGTCAGGAGCACTCAAATAGAATCATTCACGTGGAGGCCCATACTGTGGTTCCGACTGATGACACCTTTCGAACAAGAGCGCGTGGAGGCCCTTACCGTGGTTCCGAACGCAGGACCGTTACTACGAGTGCGCACGAGGCGAACTGACTTTGAATGATGCGCTGGCGCGTTCGTACTCATCGACGATATCGGCGAATTCGGATCGAGTTACAACTCCGACTGCGAAATCAAGTCAAATAGTAGTGTACAAAATAGCTGATAATAAAAAGCGGGTACAAAACAAGTTTAATAATAATAATATGGGAAAAGCTACATAATAATTGTAATTACAAGTTTAGAGCAACGTTGGCCCAAAGTCCACTTTATATATCTATGTAAGGAAACGAGTGTAGATTATATTTGAAATAGGTAACAGACTAAATCTATATTATTATTATTAAGCTAAAGAATTTATTTGTTTGATGGAATGCGATAAGAATTACTGGTTCGAATTGAAAAAAAAATTGTGTTGGATGGCCCATTTATCGAGGAAGGCTTTAGGCTACATAACATTACGCTACGACCAATAGGAGCTGAGCATCAATGGAAAATGTTGCAAAAAAGGGGAAAAATGTCGCATACAAAGTTGCACGGGTTAGCTAGTTCGTAATAAGACTCAAATTAGTGTGAAATAGTGTTGCCCAAAATCGCATTTTCGCAAGACCAAGGCCGCCTTATTTTAGCAAGACCAAGACCAAGACTGACCGTGCAAGATTTAAGCAAGAACAAGACTAAGCCTACGAGACTCTTGCGTCTTGCAGTTAGGACTGAGTGTCGTTTCAGGGAGTATAGGAGATCGGGGTATTCGCATAGGGACTCTATGAGACGCAAAAAAATATATAAAAAGATTGGGATGATTGGACTTATGCGCATTACAAACAATAGGTACCACAAACATACATAACAAATGAAAATATACATTAAAAGAAAAAGAGTGCATCCCTAGTTTAGACCACCGGCACTTTGATAGTGCGCGGTGCCTTGTCGGCATCATCGAAGGTCGAATATTGACCGGTCAAAGAAATTTTGCAGCTATTCGAAAGAGTTCCACACATGATATGATTGAATTTACTTTAAAAGTGAGAACTGGCATAAACATATTGTTCACTTCTGTCACCGAATTGTTTGATTTCAAAATAACAGATAGTGAATAGCAAATACTCGAAAAAATACTTAAGTTTCTAAAAAACTTTTATCAACTTCCAAGCAGCTCGAGACAAAATGCTTAAACATTATCAGAAGAGCAACAGGATTTATTGTACCTCTTTAATTTTACCCAAGGCATAAGGCTCAGACTTTTGACATGACATTATGGGGAAGCAAATTAAAACAGAAAACCTGCTTAAATTTAATGCACTTTATAAAGAATATAAAAGTCTACACTCAGTGAATAAATGTCTAAATCACTAAAAAATTAAAAAAAGGTGAATATGATGAAGATGAAGACTTTGAGAAACTGTATGCATGTCCCTCGACGTCATCTGGATCTAGATCTGGATCTTGTCTTCAAGGCTTAGTTATTGATGAGTTGGAGGATTACCTAAATAAATCCAGTGCCATCAGCTCAGAAGACATTTTAGAGTAGTGGAGGACGCACAAGACAGAATATCCGACTTTATCGAAGATGGCCCGTGATTTTCTTTCAATACCTGCAACTTCAGTACCTGCTAAGAGATTTTTTTCTAAAGCATCTTAAGTAATTAGAAAACATAGAAATAGATTAAGTGATGAGTTAGCCAAATTAATGATAAATAATGATGAATAAGCCAGACTTTGTATAAATTGTTGGTCAAAAGAATGAATATAAAGTACCTAACAGTAATGTCAAAGCTATTGTGTACTATTCTGTAATTTACTTTGTATTGTATTTTATTTTCTATTCAAATTAATGGTAAATTGTATAAATTGTATAACTCTTTTATTCCATTTAATATATCAATGTCTTTCTAGGCAGATTCTTTAAAATACAGTCAAGATAATGTTATAAATTTGTTTTTTATATGTTTTAACCATGTTTTAGCACATGTAAGTTTATTAAATGTTAACGTTTAGATATTATGAAACAGCCTGACTCTCGTGGGACACGGTAGGTAGCTCAGTTGGTTAGAGCATCGGCATGGATCGCTTAGGTCGTGGGTTCAAACCCCACCTGGTGTCAGTTGATTTTTCGAATTTCTCATTAAATGTTTAGACGTTTATTAATTTGGTTGGTCTTTACTACGGCTACTATGTTAATTCAAGCATAAAACGTACCTACTCTGTTACGTCGTTCTAAGATCTAAAGTAACGTTTAATAAATAGCAATAAGCTATGATAGGTTATTGCGAGACTTGCGAGACTCTTGCCGCAATACCAAGGCCAAGACCAAGACTGGGAGCGCAATACAAAGAGTTTTCGCGCAAGACCAAAACCAAGCCCAAGACTGGCTAAGTCTCGTCTTGTTCTTGCATTTGAGCAACACTAGTGTGAAACTAGAAAAAAATGTGCCAAAAAGGGAACGTCGATACAATTCTTATAAAAACTACTGGTTCGAATTGAAAAATTGTTTTTGCGTTGGATAGCCCGTCTATCGAGGGGGCTATATCTATATAACATCACGCTGTGTGTGAGCAGAGCAGCAATGAAAAATGTTGCAAAAACGAGGAAAAAATATTGAAGGAAAAAGGAAGGGTCTTGTTTTTAGCAGTCTATATATGTTTGTATGTTCCACTGTAGCGCCTAATCTACTTATCCGATTTCGATGAACGAGGTGTCAATTGATTCGTTATAACAGCGCGGGTGACATAGGCTACATTTTGTTCCATTATGATGGTCACAAAAAATGTGGTAAGCATTTATTTTATTTTATTTATTTTATTTTATTACTCATACAGATAGTGCTTAAAATAGATAAATAAGGCCAATTAAAAGTTTTCACAAATACATATAACAACAGCAAGAAAGAACGGACAACAGACAAAGATGGACAAAACAAAGTTATTAACCGCATGTATACTATACTATATAATACTAATACCGGGTAATAACAATTATTATTTAAATAAATTATTAAACTTAATTACTGTACTACTACATTAACAATCAATGGCTTTCAAAAAAAAATTGACAAATCCTCGCCCTTATTACATTTATTTTTGTAACGAATATATCCATATCAACTTCCTGGCACAATACATTATATGATCTGCAAGCCCTGATCAAGTATGCATTTTGTCGATACGTACACCGCGCCGCAGCAATGTTTAAGAGGTTATGGTTTCTCAAGTATGTTGAAGGTACACGTAACCCTATTTCACTCAGCAATTCAGGACAATCTGTAATATTATTTGCTAATTTACAAAGTAATGCCATGTCAGCTACATTTCTACGTTCATATAGCGGCAGCATATGGAATTTCTTGCATCTACTTAAATAGTTAGGTTGGTAACTGTTGCATTTAAATTGAATGTATCTCAAATTTTTTTTTTGAATAGACTCTACTCTATATAAATACTGTAGTTCGGATTCCAAACCTGAGAGCAATATTCAAGGTGACTGCGAACAAAGGTACAGTAGAGAATTTTTATTGATTTAACGTTACTAAAATCGGCAGATATTCTCTGAATAAATCCTAATGCTTTAGACGCTTTATTTACAATTGTATCTATATGCGTATCAAAAATCATCTTTGAGTCAAAGATGACCCCTAAATCTCTTATAGTATTTACTCTATTTATTAAAATATCGTCTAGTTTGTACTCAAAATGAATAGGTCTTGGTTTGCGTGTGAAAGTACAAGTATAGCATTTATGGATATTTAAGTCAAGTTTATTTTCAATGCAATATGTCAAGAAATTATTTAGGTCATTTTGAAGACCAACAGCATCGTCAATATTATTAATAACTCTAAAGATTTTCACGTCGTCTGCAAATAAAATAATGTTGGAGTTAGTGAGAGATAAAGAGATGCCATTAATGTAGATGTTGAATAAAAGTGAGCCTAACAAGGAACCTTGCGGCACTCCTGAGGGTATGGTCCTCGTTCTTGACATGTAGCCATTAAGTACAATATTTTGACATCTGTTTTTGATATTTGAAGAGAACCATCTGAACCGGTTGCCTCTGATTTCTATATCCAGAAGTTTGCGCAATAGTGTTACATGATCCAGCCGATCAAACGCCTTGCTGTAATCCGTATAGACAATATCTACTTGTTCATTTTTATCCATAGCTTTAGTAATAAACTCCGTAGTTAGAATAAGATAAGTTGCAGTAGAACGCCCCTTCATGAAACCGTGCTGACGATCGCTAATAATGGGTCGGGTAAAAGCGTACAGTTGTTTATAGACAATCTTTTCCAACATTTTAGCAAATAGGCATAACTTAGAAACCAGCTTATAATTTTCTACTAAGTCACGGGGACCTTTTTTGTGTATTGGAGTAATATAGGCCGACTTCCAGATTCCAGGGACAATACCAAAAGTCAAAGAGCGGTTAAATAAAAGAAATATAGGACAAGTGAGACTAGTAGCACAATTAAGTATTACGACCGGTGGAATATCGTCGGGTCCCGCCCATTTACGTAGGTCTACGGCTTTGAGCAATTTATGAACCTCCTCTTCCGTCGTTTCGATTGTGTGCATGTGTGATATTGAGTCGGTGGACAGCATGTGTGTATTTGGTTCCTGGTTTCCTAAGAGAAAATTATCTTGTATACTTGGTCTCCTATAATTAGAATCAAAATAATCACCGAATATATCACATACCTCCTCGCCGTTGGTAGACATGCGTTGGCCGTAAACCATAGATGAAGGATATATATTACTTTGTTTCTTAGATTTAACGTACGACCAAAATGATTGAGGATTTTTTATTATGTTCTGTTCAATTTTAGTGATATATTGGTCGTACATATCTCTCTCTAACTCTTTGGCACATTGACGTAACAATACAAACGATTGGTAGTCCAAAATGTTACCGTACTTCTTATATTTCTTGTGAAATTTAGATTTTTCTCTTAAAATTTTTATAAGAGGTTTTTTATACCATAGTGGATATTTAGTGCTCGGGGTGACTGTTGTGACAGCATGTAAGTACGGTTATATTTTTTAAAGTATTTACGTGTGCTGTGTTTGGTATCAAATGAAAGGGCCTAATTAACACATTCATTTCATACCAAACACATTTTTTCTTTAATATTGTGTAATATCTCCGTATCTTTTCGTCAAATACAATGACATAGTAGAGACGTCAAAATAATTATGACGTTTTTGTTTGATGGATTAAATCTATATGACATTATATAAACAAATCATCGGAAATTCAAGATGGTTTTAAATGATGAAACCCGGGTAATTAATATGGCCATATAAAAAAAATTGCCTAAATCTCTCGAAATAAAAATAATGAATGCTGTCCAAAACAATACACCAGACTGTTACTATAACTTAACAACGTTATAGAGTTACTATAGCAACCTGTTTTGGTCTCTGGTTTGTCTCTGTAAATAACTAGGTAATAGACAAAATGTTGAATTCTCTTTGGTAGGTACAGGATAACTTGAAACTATTCTGACCTTCAAAAATTTACTCAAGTTAAATAATTGCATATTTGCACGATCTTTGTGTCCATTTAACAAATATTTTTGCCTTCGGAAGCAACGATTGCCGAATCCTCATTTCGTGCGCTAGAATGTTTTATCACCATGGTATTGATTTGTTTGGTTTATACGGGAATTCGTTTTTACTATTTATAAAATGTTGTTTCAATATAACGATAATATTTTTTTATAACTTTGAATTGTTTTCTTGTAAACGTCGATTTCTTTTGGTTTATTATCTGTATGCATTCTTAGGAGCAAAATATTATATTTTTCTAATTTATGGTGGATTCGCCCGCGTGAATGTCAATTATCGCGATAAAAACTATTCTGTGTCCTTTCCCGGGACTTAAACAATCTCCAAGCTAAATTTTGTCTAAATCAGTTCAGCGGTTTGAGGGTGAAAACGTAACAGACAGACAGAGAGAGTTACTTTCCCAATTAAACATCAATAAAGTCCAGGGATATTCTAAAACTATTTGTATTTTTGAAGAAAACTAGGTTTCGTAAGTATCCGTATTTTATAAACTATAATTAAAAATAAAATTTAAAGTATTTAACATTATTTTATTCGATAAATTTTTAAATTTGCTAAATTTTGAAAATCACGTTGTTTTATAAAATCTAAATAATTTATAAGATTGACTCAATTTAATCACAATAATTTTAAATTGATTATTTATAAATTGGTAATCCGTGTTCCCTAACGTTAATAACACACACACACAGAAATGTGGAGAGCGGTGGGCAGGTTAGAAGCCGGTTGCTGGTTGCTGTCCAACGCGTGGTTGTTAACGCCCTAAGCACCAGCCAAAACGTGATTTCCAGGTTGTGGTCACGTTATCGTGGTTATCGTGTAACTGGGAGTGTTGCAGAGCGGCACAATGGGAGGAATCGTGTTACCACCTCTCGGTAAGACCGATATCTACAAAACACATTTATTATGGACCAACGAACAGTGGTCGATGGTGCTATTCACTGCCGAATCTCGCTTCGGATTCCACTCGGATTCGAGAACAAGACGTGTTTGGAGACTTCCAGGTAGTTAAAGCCGTCTGCAGCACACACAAAACCAAGGCGGCACCATCATGCTATAAGAGGGCATTCGTATGACAGCGCGAACGGACCTCATTTGGTTAAGAGGCAGCATGACGGCCTAACAATACCATGACGAGATCATAGGATCTGTTATCGTCCCAAACAGAGTCCAAATAGGACAAATATTTCAGTTCATGCATGACAATACACCTTCTCACACGGCGTGGCTGGTTTCGGCTGCCTTTCGGTAACACAACATCGGGGTTCTGGAGTGGCGTGCACAGTCACCCAACTTAAACTTGATACATGTAACAGCGACGAGCTACGCGCAATTTTCCGCCAAATTTCACTACTGAAAATAATTTTTTTTCAGCATTTAACTTAAATTTAAGCATGATTAATCGATGCCGATGTGATAATAACGTTAGAGGAGCAAAATCGATTTATAAAAAAAAATAAGTAAATTTTATCAAATTTTCAGATTTTATAAAACAAATTAATTTTCAGAATTTAGCAAATTTAATAATTTATTTAATAAAATAATATTAAATACAATTCATTTTATTTTTAATTATAAATATTCGGATTCTTACCAAAAAAAATACTCTCTTAAAATACTTATAGTTTTTTTATAATCAACAAATTACGGAATATTCCTATATTTTGTTGATGTGTATATATTAGTGCGGATTATGAAGCTTAAACATAATTATTGCATTGATTTATAACACCACTTTAAGAAAAAACTAAAATAAGCAACACAAGTTGCAGAAAAGCGTCTTAAAGAATCACCTGATACTTAAAAGAGAAGGAGAAAGCTTAAAATTGACTTGAGAAAAAAAGAGCTACGGAATTAATTGAATGAATGAAAATCCTTGGAAGAGTCTTAGAGTTTAAAAACTATGAGAGATTTTTCCGCTAACACAATTCACAATTTTCACAAACTAAAACAAATAAGTAAATCCAGAGAAGAGAGGCTCAAAATTCAGCGAGAGTACGCTTCAGAAATAAGAGAAGCAGACTTGTCGCTTTCGTGGGAGTTTAGGCTCCCTGCGATGAGGGTCTACGCCTTAGAGTAATGGGAGTCAGGCGATAAGAGACCGCGCCTATTTCTCGTCTCTAGTAGAAAACAAATGTGTACCATTACTTTTCTAAATCAATTCATCCCTGTAATGTTGTAAATCTGTAATGGAATGTAAAAATTAATGTAAGAGTTCTCATTTTCTACCCGACTCTGGCGAAGCAAAAAGGAAAGGTTATGTTTTTAGTTCTTTAAGTCTTTTTTATTCTTCAGTTTAAGAGCATGCATTAGAAACCTTAACGTGTACGATGATATGTAACACGTTAGTTTGCTAAAAAAAAAATCTGCTTCTGTTACATGTATAGTGTGCCCTCCCTCAAAAATATTTACTGTAGCGGCTACTACAAGACACCTTTTCACCAAATTGTATCAGTTTTGATTGTGTACTCTTTGAGTAAAATGCCTGTGACATACGGACGACCGTCTGGCCGTCCGTATGTCACAGGCATTTTAGGCAGTTTCGTCATTTCCGTCGGTTTGCCTATCTAGGCAAACCGACGGACATGACGAAACTATAAGGGTCCCTTTTTTGCTAATTTGGCTACGGAACCCTAATAAAGGCGTTTTTTAGCTCAGGCATCAAACTTCAAAACAGAAAATAACGAAATAAAATAAAGTTAAAAAAACTATAACCCGGCTACGACATAATACCTACCTATCGTGATCTAAAAAGTATGAAATAAAATATTCTAATACTTGCTGGATATAAAATATCGGCCAAGAATAATATTTTATTTCATACTTTTTAGATCACGATAGTAGTGGAGCGCCAGGGGCGTTAAAAACCATAAAACCTCGGACTTGAGCTAGATTGAATGAAATTAAAAAAATTAAACTGCAATGTTTTGCTACTAATAAATATTAAAAAGTTTACCAATTAAAAAATTGTGATCTTGATTAAAAAAAAAAAATGATAATTTACATAATTCAAACAGTATATTCAGACAGTAATCGGGGAAAAAAAGTAAATGAAGGAAAATTTAATAAAAAATGAAAATTATTAATAAAAATTGTTTTTTATTTGAAGATTTTACATTTTTGTACATATTAAATATTTTCTTCGACTTCATTTATTTGAATAATAGGTTGAGTATTGAAACAGCTGTCGTTGCACTGTAGACATGCTACACTACAGTATAAGCCACTTTTCCGACATCCACAAGCAGCTCCACGTCATCTTTCTGTACAGCTATAAAATTCAAAGAAGTGGCATTTAAAGTTGGAGTATTGATGTAAGAAATTTGTCTTCGGCGATTTTTATTGAATTTTGCTTGTTTTTCTTCATCAGCTTCTTGCCCACACAGGAAACAATTTATTCCCAATCGAAGCTAGATAAAACTGTGCTACAGCGGAGCTTCTTTTTTGGAGGTGAAAATGAGGTTTCAATTCGCTTCTTCTGAGACATTTTAATATATTTTTTATTAATATATTTTTGTCGGCAAATTGAATGAGCATAAACAAATTCAGTTTGTAAGTGAGGTAACAATCCATCCTGTCGTTCGCTTGTGCGAGAGACGCGAACGAGGTTACTCCTCTACTTATTTTTATAATATCACCCAATTCTGCATTGGTTTTGGAGGATGAACCCAATTTTTCACATATTATGCAGCTGTGCTCATCATTCATGCTACTGGTTCTTGGTTTATCCATTATTCAAAAACTGAAATAGAAATAATTAAATACTCCATTAATTTATTGCGTTTTATTCATTATACATTTTTTTACTTGAATTGATCTTTATTCATCTATTTATCCATTATTTAATTGATCATTTAATAACAAACTGCAGGTTTTTAATCAAATACTTACCAAGCGATGAAATAAAAAGTCTTATGTAAAAGTTGAATAGGAATAAACCGTCTGCAATGAAACTTCCGACATAAATATAGCAAAAATGTTCGTATAATCGCACAATTTTCACTGTTAAAAATATACAACATGCACAATTTTCACTGTTAAATATACACAACATGTACAGGACACGTGTCATTTATAACTGAACTATTCAGAAAAATTTCGTTTCGTTGTACATTGCAGCTGCCGCTGCCACTACCCTCTCCGCGTTTTACTACCTCCTCCGGGTCCCTACGACCTTTAATACATTCAGGTAACTTCGAAATATGTTCTTCTATGCCTATTTAAGTCAAATGAAACGTATACATAAAAATAATATTATTTAATTAAAATTTATATGCTTAAATATTATTTTTTTTATATTTTTCCGTTTAAATAATTAAAAAATCAAAAGCACAAAAAAAAAAATGGTAAACATTGCAATTTATAGTTTAAGAAATAAAATTCCACTTCAAGCATAAAAATTCATTCACTGCAGCAAAAGTTCGAGGTCAAAACCCCCAGGCGCTCCACTATAGGTATTATGTCGTAGTCGGGTTATAGTTTTTTAAACTTTATTTTTAAAACGATGTTCTTTATGTTTATTGTTTTAATTGTTTATTTGTCTCAAAACAGTTACATAAATTCTGATATAAATGAGACATCCCCAGTAAGTAATTATAAATACTTGTGTTGGGGTTGTCTCGCTCCTTCCCTTATATTAACAGTATTGAGAATGTTGTTTGTAAAATATGAATAAATCTAAAATTAGAATTAAAATCAAAATTAGGATATAACATATAAAATAAAATTAGAATAAAATGAAAATCAAAATAAAATTCAAATACAATTTAAAATACAATATAAAAATAAAATCAAAGTTAAATTAAAAATTAAAATTACAATAAAAATCAAAGTTAACAAACAAAATACAATCAAAATTAAAATCAAGGTTGAAATCCAAGTTCAAATCAGAATGCAAGTCAAGATCAAAAAACAAAAACAAAATTCAAATTCAAATCAGCACTAAAATTATTTTAATATAGATAAATAAATAAATAAAATCTTTATTTGCTTTAAATAGGGTTACAAAGATGTTATATTAACTTACAGTACACGCCTATTTAGCCAATATCATGCAGTAAGGATAACATTACATTAAATTACATTATGTTAAACATTAATTCTATTATATCATTATATGTTAAACATTCATTACATTATATTACACATTCATTATATTATATTACACATTACATTATATTACACATTAATTTGATATTATAATAAATTTTCATGCTTATATTCTAAAAATTCTTTGACCGAATAAAATGTTCTCTGCATTAGCCAACAGTTTAGTGAGGGTATAAATTTATTAATAGGTAGATTCTTATAATGTTCGGGTATTTTATTATATATTCGTATACACATTCCATAACAATTATTTTGAAATCTACTAGTCTTAGGTACCATATTTAAAACTAGCCTATTCGGGTTTCTAAGATTAGTTCTATTTGTTACCTCTTTAGCCTCTTTGAATAGTTCCGGATGTTGTTTAACAAATTTGCCTATTTCCAGCACATATAAACAAGGCAGAGGCAGGATTTTTAATTCTCTAAAGTAGGAAAGACAAGAGACATCCGGCGCTATATTACAGATGGATCGTATGCACTGTTTCTGTGCTTTAAATACTTTATTTATGTCTGTGCCATACCTCCACAAAAGTAACCCATATCTTAGTACAGACTCAACATAAGCAAAATATGCTGTACATGCTGTGGATCTATTAGAAATTTTGCCCAACTTGTACAGAGCAAATGAGGACCTTGCAGCTAAAGGGGGGCAGATCCAAATTTTTGCTGTTGCACTTTTTTTTTACTACATTTTGAACAAAAATTAAAGCTATCGTTTGATGCAAAAACGAAACAGATCCAATGAAAAACAAGCGCGCTATAACAAAATTTGGACTTGCCACCCTATTGCATTTGGTGCAAGAAAAGAGCAAGTCCGGACCTGCCTCCTTCTTGCAACAAATTACATGTCATTACATGTTTTCAGCTCGATCCAAGAGGACGTATTTTTACATTATTGAGTCATTTGTGGCAAGTCATTACATGTTTTCAGCTCGATCCAAGAGGACGTATTTTGTTTGTATACATATTTATTTAACTGTAAACACGTTAAATATGAGTGACTATGAACCGTATAGTAGTGGATCGTCAGATGTTTACCTGCCTCCAGAATACTACTCAAGTTCAAGCGACGAGAGCAGCAATCTTGATTCTTCTGCATTTCGAAACCGAACTAATAACAACAACGATGAAGGTATGAATATTCCATGTGTTTCTGATAATCAATCCCCATCGACGAGTGGCATTAACCCAAAAAAAAAGAAAAACTTCGAATCCTTCAGAATGGAAACGTAATGTTATAAAAAAATCTATTGCTACAGGAAAAAGTTATTTTAACTATAAGGGTCACGAAATAGGGGCAAGGAAAACAGGACCTGATTGCTGTTGCAAAAAATACAAGTGTTTTATTCAAGTTAATGACGAGTCGAGGCAATTAATATTAGAAAATTTTAATAAATTAGAAGACTCCTACGTGCAAAACGTATATTTAGGCGGTCTGATTAAAACTGAAAATGTTGAGAGACAAAGACCAAAAACTGGTATGGGGAAGAAACGGAGTTGTTCACATAAGTATTATATCAAATTGGGGAATAAAAATATACAAGTCTGTAGAAATGGCTTTGCATCTATCCACGGGGTATCTAAAAAGCGTGTAGACAACATTGCTCAAGAGTTTCGTGACCCAACTGTTACTATACCACCTAAATCTGAGCGTGGGAAACATCAAAATAGACCAAATCGTATTTCGAATGAATGGGTTTCCAAAGTTGACTCTCATATTAGAAGTTTTCCACGACGGGAGTCACACTACAGCAGAAATAAGAGCTCTCGTTATTACCTGTCTCCGGAGTTGAATATTAAAAGAATGTACGATTTGTATTTACAACAGAATGAACCTAATATTGAGTCATCTGCTAAGCCCATAATATCGTTTGATTTTTACTATAGATACTTTAAACAAAATTTTAAATATAGTTTTGGATCACCTCGCTCAGATACATGCAAGAAGTGCGACATATTAGATAACAAATTAAAAGATACAACATTGGAGAGTGACGAAACTCAACAAATACAGTTAGAAAAAAGTCTCCACCAGGCCAAAGCCGACACTTTTTTTATTAATTTAAAAGAAAAGAGTAAGCTTGCTATCTCTAATGATGAGTGCGAGGTATTAACTTTCGATTTCCAACAAAATTTGCCATTGCCTAAAATTCCAGCTGGTGAAGCATTTTATAAACGTCAACTTTGGGCCTATAATTTTTGCATTCACTCAGCGAAAACAGGAATCGCTCACTTTTATTTATATGATGAAACCATAGCTCGAAAATCACCAAACGAAGTCATATCTTTCATTAATCACTACATAAATAATATCTTACCAAACACAGTTAAAACGTTATATTTATTCTCCG
The DNA here is from genome assembly GCA_945859575.2 of Herminia tarsipennalis. Lineage (NCBI taxonomy): Eukaryota > Metazoa > Arthropoda > Insecta > Lepidoptera > Erebidae > Herminia > Herminia tarsipennalis. The sequence continues at coordinate 20,275,711 of OX243840.2, forward strand.
ATAATGCAGCAGCACAAAATAAGAACTCGACTTTAGTTCAGTATCTATACACTCTTATGAGATGTTCATCTATTGAGAAGATCGTTCATCGATTTCCTGAACCAGGACACAGCTTTCTACCCTGTGATCGCTGTTTCGGCGTAATAGAAAAGTTTAACAGAAAGAAAGATTACATTTTTACTACTTCCGAATATTCTGAATGCATTGAGCAAGCATCTAAAAACTTTAAAGTTGTGAATGCAGATCAAAATATGATTCTCAACTTCAGTAAACATTATGAAAGTCATTTCAAGAAAGTTATTACAAATACTGAGAAGATACGGTTCAAAATATCTCAATATCGCATTTTTGAATACAGCAAAGACCATGTTGAAACTATTGCAGTCAGTCTTACAACGGGAACGCCTATATTTGATTATTTTAACATAATGAGAAATAATGCTCAAAGTGATCTATCAGTTCTGCCTCAGGAATCTCTGTATGACCAAAGATTGCCTTTAAAAAAGGCCAAATACAACGACGTTATGCAACTAGTAAAGAACTATGTTCCACCAAATAAACTATATTTCTATAGATCCCTTAGAAGTGAGGCTGTTGGACCATCAGATGATATTTCAAGTGAAGATGATGATGATCAAGCTGAAGTTGATTTGTAACTTTTGTTAAACACCTTAAAACCTTCATTTTTGTTATTTTCTTTATTGTTTAACTCTTCACGTACTGAATAATATCTTTTAAAATAAAAAAATACTTATATTTATGTCTTTTCTTACCTAGAATATAAAATAAGGTAACATATTTCTTTAATTTTGGTGCAAATCGGAGGCAGATCCAAATTTTAAAAAATCATAGTTATTCTAAAACTTACTTATTCACCCAAAAACCTTTAGTAAAATATGTAAATGTATAGATATTATATTAAAATATATGATTGTAAGAAATTAGTGTAACAATGATTTTTTTAAAACGTTTTATTTGAATACTCAAAAATTTTAAATATTGGACCTGCCTCCTTTTTGCTGCAAGGTCCTCAATTGACTAGCCTGTTGGTCTAGTGGTTAGTGACCCTGACTAAAAAGCTAGAGATTGTGGATTCGATTCCCATCTATCCATATATCTATATTAGAATATTCTATTGTTTGACCGCATGACCCATTGAAGCATATTACGAGTATATCTGAAGTCTGCTTTTTTAACATAATTTCATGTCTTGCCTTTTCACCAGTCTTCTAATATGGCAGCACTTTACCAACATTTTACATATACAGTTTATAAACAAACAAACATTGTTAACATTGGCAATTTGGCCAAGTGTTTTTAGAGAAAAAGAGTGGCCGTGAGTTTTTATTGCGTTGTTCCTCATGCCGGCTTTACCTATTACCTACTTGCGAACAGACATTACATGTAACAAGTGGAATCATGACTTTTTAGTTTTCACAAATGTGTCTAGTATTTTGCTTCCTAAGTGAATAAAGAATTTTTGATTGATTTGAAATAATTATATATTTAGAATTATATAATAATGTTTACGAGTATCAGTTGTCTGGTTGCCATAGTAGAGGCTCTCCTTAGTTTGGGATCAGATGGTTTTGTGTGAGTTGTCTGATAAAAGTTAATTTTTTCTATATTATTTCGATAAAGAGATCCCCGTTAAAAACAAAAATTTAATATATGCCAAGGTTTCGCTAATAACAGAAGCAGTGCCGGTCCTAAGGTGGTGCGAGCGGTGCGACCGCCACGGGCGTCATCAAGGGGGGGGGGGGGGGGAAATCGGACAGCGCGACCGGTCGTAAGGGTCTATTCAAAAATATATCGACAGGGCTTGTCAATAGGCGGACTTAAGTGGCCGCGGCGTCCTTAACGCCGAAGGCACCGTTTTCCGGGTTTATTTCAGCTTACATGAAGCGATATCTGCTTACTGTTTTAAATGAAAAAAACACTTTACCTAAAAACCTTTATTTATTATTTTTACTACTAAGCTGCCGTATTTCAGTTATAAAGAGAAGGGACCGATCTAAAACGTCTAGGCACCTTCTAAGACATGTTCATTCTGTTTTTTAGTAAAGGAATTTAACTGCATAATAGACACCGATCTGGAACGTCTATGGCGCCCTCTAATATTTTAGTAAATAAATTTAACTGCCTAATAAGCATTGATGTAAGACGTCTAGGCACCCGCTTGTATTTAGCAAAGGAATTTAGAGAGAGATATACCTCTTTTGGTATTTTATTTTCCTCCAAAAACAGAAGCGGCATGACATAGCGTTCTTGTTTTACGGATGCAGCGCCTCAATCATTGACCTCTATTATATAGAGGTCAGTTACTAGGTGCAGTGGGTCATCGTTTTAGCATAAAATACTCACTGCTAAACATAGGCCACCCCATAAAATTCGTCCAAAATGGAATCCGTCTTATATGGAATCAGTCCAAAATGGAATCCGTCCTCAGTGGTCTGAAGGGTAAATATTAGGAGCAAACCAATGTAAAATTACAAAGAAAAACGAAGATGTAATGACCATAACCATTCAACACGATTGAGATACCTAATATGTAAGTACTTAGTAATTATCTTAATGTTCAAAAGTCCAGTGTTGATAAATGGTGGTTCCGGCGTATATCTCATGGATGAGGTCTAAGTTGAGACATTGCAGCGTACTACTACTACTACAATCCCTCCTTTTCTGATGCCTACATCATACAAGGAATATGTCCTGAAAAATATTTACATCTCTACGATCAGCGGTTTAGGCTATGCGTTAATCTATCAGTCAGTCAGTCAGGACATAAAATTGTGTATATCCTATACATGTATATACATACATGTATAGGATAAAATTAAATCGCAGAAAATACTTTTTTTAACATTATTCTATTCACTGTTAAAAACACATTATAAAAGTTTTTATAAAGATTTATGACTGGCCCTGGATTCCGAAATTTTACCCTTTTGTTGCCTAACGGCACTACACTAGCGCGGACCAGCGTGGTGCGCTGAGCGCAAGCTCTCAGCTAACCCAAAGAAGAAGAAAATCGATCTTGGAAATTACTAGAGCTCCAACTACCAAAACTCTTCAAAAGTGAACTCACCCTAGCAACACAAGTCAAATATCTGGGCGTCATTCTGGACCACAAGCTTAACTGGGCGAGTCACTTAGAAACAAAAATGAAAATGGCCTGCATAATCTTGTGGCAGTGTAAGAGACTAGTAGGTAAAAAATGGGGCCTCAATCTCCGAATTACACTATGGCTATACACATCAGTCATCAGACCAACAATAACGTACGGTTCAGTTGTGTGGTGGCCCAGAACACAGCTGAACACGACAAAAAACAAACTACAGCGCCTGGCCATCATTGCGGCAACCGGATGCATGAGGACCACCCCATCAGCAGCACTTGAATGTCTCCGAAACCTGCTAAAACCGCTATACTTGGTCATACAGGAAACTACACAATCAACTCAGCCCCTATCGTGGAATGTCACATGGCCCTCCAGGACATCACTGGTCCCCAACACAGTGACTCTGCAATAGATCAAAGGGCACAGCAACTCGATTGGCAATAACGCAGCAGGTGAACTGGCAAGGCAGGGATCCAAATTAATCACATACGGACCAGAACCACTACTCCCCCTGCCCACCTCTCAAATAAAATCCTGGTTGCAGGAAAAAGCAGAAACTTACCACCATGCAGATTGGAACAACACCGAAGACTGCAGACACAGTCTAAAAGACTCACTCGCAATCTCATCAGGCAGACCAGGGACAATCTGCGCTAAGCTATAGGCACTATCACAGGCCACTGTCCTGTAAACAAACATCTTTTCAGGAGGTGACGGACAGTCCCCTATGCAGAGGATGTATGGAGGCAGAAGAAACACCAATACACGTGCTCACGGAGTGTGGCAGTGTAATAGAACAACGGGCACGACTCCTAGCATCACCAACATCCCTTCAGGAAGCCTGCAGTAATTTGGGCAAGCTGCTGGCGTTTTGGGAGTGCATCAGTTGGGTAGAGTGACAGAGAGGATAAGTACAACGCGCACAATGGCCCAATCGGGAAGCTAAGTGCGGTTTTCTTGTTCGCCCAGGTAAAACTAACTAACAAATTAACGGCACTCTCTAATGTAGGTAGATTCGAGGAAGATAAATCGATCTAGGCCGGCCGGATTGAAGTTAGGTTCATATCACTTTCGCGCATGTCATAGAGATGCGACCCTAAAATTACTTACGAAAACGATTAATTATGTTTAATCGATTAAAAATACTAACAAAATTTTAATTCAACAATATAAAAATACTATTTATACGAGTTTAAATTTAGAACAGTTACACTAAAGAAAGTTTCTTTACAAAAATAATCACAAAAAACATGAGTCAGAAATACTAATTATGACAATGTAATGCGTAATCGCATCTCTAATTCTCTTGGTTTAGTTACCGCCCCCGGCCCCTGCTTCTTGTGTCACCATTTAGTACCAAAAAATGCATCTGCGCCACCACTTATCGCCAACTTCAATCCGGCCGAGTTACGTTGATCCAACTGTAAAAGTCATTGGTTCAAGTCCTGAATTTAATTTTTCTTCTGTTTTTGGCATTTCTTTTATCACAATGACAGATAAATGAGAAATTCAATAAAATAGTTTTTAGCGCCATCTCGTAGAATTTAAAAATAGTAGTTGGAAGCGCAATCCTGCTCAATTTCATAGCCAGCCTTCTGGGCACCGGTTGACATCGATGAAGAGGAATTCTTCGACGCCTAAACTGGTTGTGACTCCCCTTTCTAACTAATCCTTTTTTTAGTTTATTAGGTAAGTTGTAAATAATTGGTTAATTTTAGGTTTATTTTAATTAATATTTAAAACAGTTAGTTCGTAGGGTAATCTAGCATTAAGTCCATTTGAATTATTGTATATTATTGCAAAATAAAAGAATGATTAATTATGTTTAAATTTCATAGCTATTGACTTTGAAAAAAAAAATTACACATTAATATTTTTTTTCTAGCGCCATCTCGTAGATGTTTTATGTAATAATTGGACTATATGCAAACTCAATTTTCGTACCTAATTTATAGGTATCGACATTGAAAAATTATATAATTTTACACATCAATAATACTTTTATCTTGCGCCATCTCGTAGAATTATCAGATAATAGTTAGATTATATGCAAGCACAATTTTGGTATCTACGAGTACTACTAGACGATAACTATCAAGTTATCGTCATTGAAAATTGATGTAACTATACACAAAAATGAAATTTATAATGACGCCATCTCGTCAACTTTACGTCAACGCGCCCTCAGTTGTCACCAATAAAAACGGGTTGACTCCGGGATTGCCTGCAGAAGTGAAAAATTTAACATCATCGTTGTGCATTTTTGAATATTTTGGAATGGTTAGGGAATATTTATTTATATATATATATATATATATATATATATATATATATATATATATATATATTGGTAATTTTTTTTTTATCAGTATAACTGTGTGGTTAAATAAAATATTTTACCACATAGTGGTAAAATATTTTATTTAACCACATAGATGATAGTACAGTAATACTGATAAAAAAAAATCCCTATTGCGCTATCGTACACAAATATGACAATTTAAAAAATGACAATGACAACGACATGACAATTAACAAGTTTTTCTCTCAGAAAAAATTACATACTGATGAAATTGGAATAATATTTTTCGATGTTACTGACATAATAATAAAAAATATAAAATAATAAATCACAAATCAAAAATTAAAATAAATAAGGGGAAAAAAATAATCGTCACTCGGACTGAAACTGAGGTCTTCTGGTTTCTGTACCACCCTATTTCCCACCTGAGCTAAAATAACATTGAAGATGGTGGTGAAATTTACCTTCGTATTCTAATGACATTGTAGCAGTTTTTCATTGCTCTCCCTCCGTCTTAGAAATTTTTGATCAAGGTCACGTGATCTACGAATTTTCGAATAGGGTCACGTGATCCTGACGCGAGTTTAACATTTATTACCCATTTTAAAAAAGTGCACAACGCCGCTAAAGGAGTTTTCACTTCAATAATTTATTTCTTAACGTTGTGGTTAGAACAAGCCAACGTGTTCACTTAAATAAGAAAACACTTATAAGTAAATAATTTAACTCCGTGAAGCCGTGACTTGTCTTAAAAACACCTTAAGGAAAATCCTGTCAACCAGGTTTCTCAGATTTCGCACATTCAAGAAAAACTTAATTAAAATAATCAGGTTTTTCTTCAAGAAACGCTGTCATCCGCTCATTACGCACGTACTGCTAAAGTAAGATGCGTGCAAAAATTCAAGAAATTGTACGAGCAGAATAGTCTTATGATTCAATTTTTTTTGACTGCCTCTGCGGTGCGGTGGGAGTGTATCCGACTGCTACGCAAGAGGTCGTGGGTTCGATCCCCACCCAGGATAAAACTCAGTGTGATGAGCACGATGGTTTATTCTATGTCTGGGTGTTATTTATCAATAATATGTATGTATTTAGAAATGTATAAGTATGTTTATTAGTTGTCTGGTTTCCATAGTACAAGCTCTGCTTAGTTTGGGATCGGATAGCGTTGTGTGAGTGGTAAAAAAAAAAAAAACGTTTTCCTAGAGTGTGCATAACAATGAAAGTAACGAGCAGCGTAAGTGACGCTGTAAAATCTGTGACAGCGTGCGACACAACGTATAGCCACTTAAAGTTCCAAACAAAGTATGCAACGACTAGACCATATACGACAGCGTATCTCACAATATATGGTTACTGAATGTGACAAACAACGAGAGTGACGTTTAGAAGACTCGCGTGCGTCGCACCGTTTGACCTCTGAAAGTAACGAATAGCGAGAATACCGGTCACAAGAACAAAGACGCTATGACGGAAGACGTAGTAGAGCTTAAAGCCCAGTTTCGACTGCGAAAGAGTAATGAACGGGCAATAGCTAAAGGGCAAGGACTCTATCATTTACCGACATACACGTCTTCCACGACACGGATTTTTCCGTAAAAAAACACGGTTGAGTCGCCCCGTGTACCTAGTCCGGCCATAAGTTCTGTTAAAAATGAAAATGCAACTTTTTTTTTTAATGAAATGTAGTGTATTATTACTAAAACTTTAATGTACATATTTATTAAAGTCACAACAAAAAATAAAAACAAAATTTTATTTAAAATGGCCACGTTTGGCTTTTATACAGGCCTTTAATCTGTCTGGCCACGAATCAATGGATTTACGCACTGTTTCCATGGGAAATTTCGCCTTTGCCTGCTCCAGAGATATTTTAAGAGACTCAATGTCGCCGTGTCGTTTAGAGCAAGCCATGTCCTCTAAAACTGACCATAATTTGTAGTCTAAAGAGTTGAGGCCTGGGCTAGTCTTCAGTTCTTATAAAGCACAGAACTTTGGTTTCAAGCCAGGCTTGGGTAATTCGTGCCTTGTGACCAGGGGCAGAGTCCTGCTAGAAATTCCACGGTACATTTTTTAAAAGTGTTTTGCTAAGCGGTTTCACAACACGATCCAAGACTGTCTCTTGATACACTTTGGCTGAAGTTTTCACTCCTTTTTCACAAAATGTAGCTTTGTGACGCTTTAATAAGACACGCCCCACCAAACCATCACTGACGCAGGATGATGACCACGCTGTTCCTTTTCGACCCCTTGAGCAGCTTCTTTAGAACTGTGAGCATACGCTTTATCATTTTGCTTATTGTAGTGCTCTTCAATCGTGATTTTTTTTTCATCGGTAAAGAGGATATTTCTGTGCCCTTCACCTGTTTTGATCGATCCACTCTCTTTAATTGTAAATATTGATTTAGGGCATGTCCTGTATATCGACGATAAGCACCGAGCTTCAGGTCTTGTTTTATAATACGCGACAGAGTCCTAGGGGGAATTTTCATTACTCGCGATAAGATTTTTTGCTTCCTATTTTTAAAAGTTATTTCGATTTCATGCCATTTCACATATTTTTTCGTGTTCATTATCAAATTACAATATACGCCTTGCACAAAGTGGGTATGGAGCTGTCGGTCATATTCTAGACACTTCAAAAGCTTGGTATCAGCTGTACGTTCGTGTATCGTACTATCAACAGATACAACAACACTTCCTCTGTCGAAGACCTTAAAATATCGGGGCGGCCGCATGCTGTTAGAACTACAAAGGCTGTTAATGCTGTTAAAGCCAGAACTCGTCGAGATCCCATTAGGAAGGGAAGGAAGGAATGAAAAAATCTCAGTCAGTTTTAGAGGACATGGTTTGTTCTAAACGACACGGCGACATTGAGTCTCTTAAAAAATCTCTGGAGCAAGCAGTGGCAAAATTTCCCATAGAAACAGTGCGTAAACCATAGATTCGTGGCAAGACAGATTAAAGGCCTGTATACAAGTCAAAGGTGGCCATTTTGAATACAATATTGTTTTTATTTTTTATGTACATATAGGTTTTAGTAATATTACATTACTTCATTAAATAAAAAATGCATTTTAAATTGTAACAGAACTTATGGCCAGACTAGGTATATTTATATATATATATATATATATATATATATATATATATATATATATATATATATATATATATATATATACATATATATATATAATTATTTGCCCTGACTGACTGACTAATAGATCAACGCACAGCCTAAACCACTGATCATAGAGTGATATGAAATGCAATAGGCATCTGATAAAAATATATTTTTGGAAATTATAACCCTAATTTTTTAGGTGTTCACCTGATACTTGACTATCATTGAGTACACCTGATACTTGACTATCTATCTTGATGGAGGCAAAATATCAGGTGTATTGTAACGAACCATATTAAAGTAATGGAACCGCAACCCGAAATACTTATTATTGAGTATTTCCGCTAGACTTCTATTGTCTCCACTATTTACTTCACTAAATTGGGCTTCATAAGATTAAATGCTCGAATTACAACAAAATATACCTAAATTACTATTGGTGTGCCCTTTTAGTTCCATTGATTTCTCCAAAATCTTATCATCAGATCCTAACTTTGATGACAATGGAGTATTAAATGAAAATATTCGTTAGATAATTATAATTACATTTTTTTGATTGATATAATCCCACAGATTCTTGTCAAAAAGTGGATTTTAATCAAATAATGGATACTTTACATTGGCATCAGTTGTTGGTAGGTGGAGACGGAGTCCATACATCTGGCCCATGGTCATTTAAGCTCGTAATGTAAAAAAATATTGCAAACACTTTTTAAGAGGGAAAGTATCTGGTCTATGCTATTGGGGTTATAATGTTTTAATAAATCTGATGATCTTTTCGTAGATGGAGTTTCGACTGCTGGCCAGATTGTAAATACAGGTTACTATGAGATACCGGGTACAAATGGACTATTTAAGTACCACGACACACAAAGTGTATGGGACGATGCTGCGGCGACTTGTACGTCTGAGGGAGCCAGCTTATACTTCGGGGAGAATGAAAACGAATTTCACATTGTCGTTACATATTGGAAAACTGTGAGAAAAGACTTTGCAAATGAATTTTTTGTAGGTATCAAGAAGTCACAAGGCGTTTTTAAAACCATAAATGGCAAGTACCTACTTATTAAAAAGACTATTGCACGTTTATTGCATGTATTTTTTGGTAATTGTAATTTTGTTTGATTTAATTGTAAGTTGATTGGTGAAGCGAGTGGCTCCGTAAATGCTTTTTGTACAAATGATAGGTATTAATGGAAATGACCTCTAGCGCAAATCTGCCGTAGGCCTAATGACCACTGCAGCAAACGAGACCTAGAGTTAAGCAGCGACTTGGTATAGACGTAAGGTAAGGTCGACTCCCAGACAGATGGACCGATGACTTAAAGAAGGTTGCTGGAATGGATTGGATGCGGAAGGCAAAGGATCGGGGATCGTGACTTAAATTAGAAGAAGCCTATGTCCAGCAGAGGATCGATACAGGCTGATGATGTTGTTGACCTCTAGCCCAAATGGCTTTTTGGCCAAAATAAGTGATCATTCGCGCCAGTGATCTTTCATACCCACGTATTTGTTATTTATTACTAGCTCTTTCCCGCGGCTTTAAATTTGGAATCCCCGTTTCACCTATCAGTTTAGTTGGAAACAGAAAAATGTGGTTTTAAATACCAATTTCCGGACATTTTTGCCAACAAAATATTGTTTACAGCCGTTCTTGAGTATGTGCTTACCAACACATTTGGCGATACATTTTTTTTAAAAGTAACTAAATTATTTCAGGTTTTCCTATTACGAATGTATACCACGGATGGTTGCCTGGTGAGCCAAATAATGGGGTGGAAAATGAGAACTGCGTGGAGGCAGAGTATAAAAGGAATATCTGGGGACTCAATGATAATGTTTGTGATGTTCGTAGAACGTTTATATGCAGGTTACCAAATATTGATGGCCAATGTAGCGATACGTTTTGTATGGGTAAGTAACACTTTTTACATGATTGTAAATAACTTACCATTTTTGTAAGTTTTAACCTACCTATACATAGTTCGATTGACCGACCGAAACCGAAAATAATATTGTAAAGGCCTTAAGTCTGCCTCTCTGCCCAAGTAGGTTTCCTAGTGTATTAAGTATTTACCTTTTTTTGTTTAAGATGCACTATAAAGTTCAGAATTGACACAACAATCTAGTCTATGAAGGCTAATAAATAACATTCTGAATATGCACTATTCTTATTGTTTCTATTAATGTATGAAGGCACTATGTTCTTGTGTCCTTTAGTTACACTGCACTTTCTTCGAACTATATCCATGTTGTCGAGGAGCTAGATGGCCTCAACATTCACGTGGTGATGAAGTCGGTGTTCATGAGCTTCATTTTTTTTTTTTTTTAATAATATAAGCGAAGAGGTCCATTTTAAGATCCTCGTGGAGACAGTTCATTCTTGCCAGGGTGCGTTAACGATATCTCTAAGTACTTTATTTTGAAAGCGCTGTATTATCATTGAGTTGCTTTGTTTGGTACACCCCCACAACTGTATGCCATAAGTCCACACTGGCATAAGACTTGTTTGTATAATAACACTTTGTTGTGTACTGACAATGCTAAATGTCTACCCAGTAGCCAGTACGTCTGGCTGGTTAGTCGAATGATGTAATTATGCTTAATATTTTGTTTAATTTCGCATCTATGTCTATTGGAGCTAGTACTTTCGGTTGAGGATTTGGTAACACTTGGATAACTGTCAGTTTGTGACCTTTTAACTGGTTGTTACTTTTTTGCCGGAATCTACATTCGGCATCTGGTTTCTGGGGGCTAAATGTACCTTTTTTGTAGTTTTATTTTTAATACCTATACTGTAGCTCTTTCGCTACCATACATCCTCTGTAACTCACTGGATTAGGTTCACAACAGTGAACGCACTTAAGCTTCATTTCTGCGGGGTTTCTGCAGTCTTTAGTGCCATACGATTGGCACCTTTTACATTGCGGGATGAGTTTAGAGCTTTTTAAAGGTTCCATATCGTTTATGCTGTGTTTTTTTTAAAGTTAATCTTTAATAAATGAAAGCATTATTAAGATGTTCTTTGATCCTCCAGTTTAACTTATTGACGGCATCTTCGATATTAAAGCCTTTCGATTTCAAGTTTTCAATTACTCAAGCAGGTGTGCATGTAAAATGCAGATTTTTGGCCATCTCTCTAATTGGCCTATCCTGCTGCTTATTATACGAATGCCAAACACAGTTATTTTGAAGCAATAGCTTTGTTTTCCATTTCTCATTTTAATTAAAAAAACTTTTTACAAAAAAATATTACCGACTTCTAAAATAAATACAAGGCAACTAAAAAGCAATAAATAATATACCTAGAATAACAAAAACAAATTAAACATTTTGAAGTTGGTAAACAGTAGTCTTTATGTTTTATTCGGCACCAACTTCAAAATGTTTAATTTGTTTTTGTTATTCTAGGTATATTATTTATTGCTTTTTAGTTGCCTTGTATTTATTTTAGAAGTCGGTAATATTTTTTTGTAAAAAAGTTTTTTATTTCTCACTTTTTAGTGGGTTGGTTTGTAATTCACTTAAGTTACAATAGGCTTATGCCAATGCTGAAATCTTTTTACAAAATATTGCTTACCCCGATGCAGGGCCGTTAATTGTTGAGGAGTTCACTATCAGCTCTTTTACACCGTGTAATAGTAGTATAACGCGAATAAAGTGCTTTTCAATACCATATTAAAGTAACTGAATCGCAAACTGTGAAATATTGAATAGGTCTGCTCGTCATTTGTAGTCTTGATCATCAGTTCCACTTCACCAATTGGTGTTTTTTAAGAGTAAATGCACGAATCACTATGAAATATACCTAAATCGCTGTAGGTGTGCCTTTAATATTTTAATAGTTCCCTTGATTTCTCCAGGATCCCATAATCAGATCTTGATCTGATGACAATGGGACCAACTTGGAAGTATACTCAAACACAAAAGCATTTTTTCAAATCGGTCCAGCCGTCTTTACGTAATCGGTGAACAAACATACAAAAAAGAAAAGACGTATTGAGAACCTCCTCCTTTTTGAAGTCGGTTGAAAAAGACAGACAGAAACACTAGTCAACAAGAAACCATAGAATTTCTGATAACTCCTCTTCGTCCGTCTCATACTGGACTGTCTTAGAGGGAGCATCCTTATTCAACGATAGCTGGAGTTGCACTGTCCTTCTGGACTTTGCTCAGTTGTTGCTGAAGTTCCGCTTTTTAACTTTTCAAGTCATTAACCAATACTTCCAACTGTTTTCGTTGAGCCTGATCTTCCGTTAGATGTTTGTATAACAAACGTTTAGTTTCGGTTTTGAGAGTTACCGAACTCATATTTAACAGTTATTATTGTCCCTAGTCCTCAATCTGTATTATCCGTAATACTACCTACTGTAGGTAATTATTTTTATAATGCCTATATTGTTTTTTTCATAGATGGACCGACTGAGGACAATATTGATACACCATCAGGTTACTATGAGATACCGGGTGCAAATGGACTATACAAGTACTACAACACACTTAGTGTATGGCACTCTGCTGCGGCGACTTGTGCGGCCGAGGGAACCACCTTGTACTACGCGGAGAATGACAACGAATTTTACACTGTACCTAAATATTGGCGAATTATTAGAAATGACTTTCAAAATGAAATTTTTGTAGGTATCAGTAAGTCAGAAGGCATTTTTAGAACCATAAATGGCAAGTACCTACTTATTAATTATACTGTTGCACTTATACTTTTGTGTTGATTCTTATACGTCTGTTGTGGTTTCCATGGCAGCAAACCTGGATAACCGATTTGCTGCCATGGAAACCACAACAGACGTAAACCAGAAGCTCGTAAATGTGGTTCGGATACTCAGGGAAGAAGGTACGAGATTTTGTGAAATGCAGCGTAAGGGCAAGAAGTCAAAGCTTTCGGAAAAGACTTTAGGGCTAATGAAGGAACGACGTGAAAACCCACCCGTCACTTCGTCGGAAAAGCGCGCTCTAAACCAAGAGATCAACAGGCTTATACGACACGACCTTCGGTGCTCCAACACTCTTTTGATTAAAAGAGCGATCGAGCAGAACCGGGGGTCAAAAGTGTTCATACAATCTCTTGGAAGAAGCCACCTGACGAAGTTGACCACAGCAAGTGGAGAAGTCGTTTCTTCGAAGCCGGCAGTCCTCTCCGAAGTGGAAGGCTTCTATGGCCGGTTATACGCTTCGCATGCATCTCGACCTGATCCTGAAAATGAGGGTCCTAGAGCCACTCTAACACGCCACTACACCGAAGACCTGCCAGAAGTCAACATTGACGAAATCGTGCTGGCTCTTAAACAGCTGAAAAATGGAAAAGCCCCTGGAGAGGATGGCGTTACAACAGAGCTGTTAAAAGCTGGAGGTAAACCCGTACTGAGGGAGCTCCAAAAGCTTTTTAATGCTGTCCTGTTTGAAGGGAGAACTCCGGAGGCGTGGAGTAGAAGTGTAGTCGTCTTGTTCTTCAAAAAAGGAGATAAGACCCGGCTGAAGAACTACCGACCTATTTCTCTTCTAAGCCACGTCTATAAGCTGTTTTCAAGAGTCATCACGAACCGCCTTGCGCGAAGACTTGACGAATTCCAACCACCGGAACAGGCTGGATTTCGGAGCGGATATGGCACCATAGACCACATCCACACAGTGCGGCAGATTATACAAAAGACCCAGGAGTATAATCAGCCCCTGTGTCTAGCATTCGTGGACTATGAGAAAGCCTTTGACTCGATTGAAATCTGGTCCGTTCTGGAGTCTCTGCAGCGATGCCAAGTAGATTGGCGATATATCGAAGTGATGAGATGTCTCTACGAAGCCGCCACCATGTCCGTCCAAGGACAGAATCAGCAAACAAAACCTATACCATTGCATCGAGGAGTGAGGCAAGGGGACGTTATTTCCCCGAAACTGTTCACAAATGCAATGGAGGATATGTTCAAGACGCTGCACTGGAAAGGGCGGGGCATCAACGTCAATGGTGAATACATTTCTCACTTGCGATTTGCAGATGACATTGTCATCATGGCGGAAACGCTGCAGGACCTACAACGGATGCTGAATGACCTGGCTGACTCCTCTGTACGCATCGGCCTACGTATGAACTTGGATAAAACCAAGGTCATGTTCAATGAACATGTACTACCGGAACCGATAGCGGTGCACGGCGCCGTTCTCGAAGTTGTTCAAAAATATGTGTACCTCGGGCAGTCATTGCAGTTAGGTAGAAACAACTTCGAGGACGAGGTGAACAGGAGAATTCGGTTGGGTTGGGCAGCGTTTGGTAAGCTACGTCAAGTCTTCTCATCGTCGATCCCACAATGTCTAAAGACAAAAGTCTTTAATCAGTGCGTCCTACCCGTCATGACATACGGAGCCGAAACGTGGACACTGACGGTACGGCTGGTCCACAAGTTCAAAGTCGCTCAGCGGGCTATGGAACGGGCTATGCTCGGAGTTTCTCTTAGGGACAAAATAAGAAATGAGGTGATCCGGCAGAGAACCAATGTTATCGACATAGCCCACCGGATTAGCAAGTTGAAGTGGCAGTGGGCTGGCCATATTAGCCGAAAAACCGACAACCGTTGGGGTAAACGAGTTCTTGAGTGGAGACCGCGGCTTGGCAAACGTAGTGTAGGACGCCCTCAAGCCAGGTGGAGTGATGATATACGCAAAACGGCTGGCAGGAGCTGGATGCGAGAAGCCGAAGATAGAACAAAGTGGCGTGCAATTGGAGAGGCCTATGTCCAGCAGTGGACTGCGATAGGCTGATGATGATGATGATGACTTATACTTTAGTAATTGTAATTTTATTCGATTTAGTCGAACTTAAATGACCTCCAGCGGTAAGTCTGCCGAAGGCCCGATGTCCGCTGGAGCAACTGGACTTGTTATATACGTAAGGAAGACGACTCCCAGCCAGATGCAGCGATGATCTAAATATGGTCACTGG
This sequence comes from Herminia tarsipennalis, assembly GCA_945859575.2. Lineage (NCBI taxonomy): Eukaryota > Metazoa > Arthropoda > Insecta > Lepidoptera > Erebidae > Herminia > Herminia tarsipennalis. The sequence goes on from OX243840.2 coordinate 20,291,210, forward strand.
AATTAAATGCAAGCGGAAGGCGGAGGACCGGGTGTCGTGGGATTAATTAGGAGTGGCCTATGTCCATTTTTATATCTTTTATTATTTATAGAAGCTTTTTAATAATTTCAGCCTCATCATAACCTAATCTTAATTAAAAAAGTAATATTTAAAATGTATTCTTATATACTAATAAATAATGGGTAAGTAAATATATTATGGGGAAGAGGCACTCACTGCTGCAGCTACCATTTTGTTTAATAATTTGGCTTTTAATGAGCCAGGCGTTGCTATTATATCTATAAAGGCTCCTAGCCATAACTACATCTGATCTACTTATATTTATTTGGGTAAACCAAGGAATCTGAGGTGGCTCACTCTGTAGACTCTTGTACCGTATCCCCTTTTCAGTACTTCGTTGGTCAAAATATTCCCTGAACTTATCGGAACATATACGTTTAACGAGAGACAAAAAATCATTGTACCTGGTTCCATATTTAAGTAACGAGCCTTCCAACCTATCGGCTTCTTCATTCCCTCTTAGTCCAATATGAGAAGGCACCCATTGCAACCTTAAATTTATTCTATCTAGAACTAAAGCGTAAATCTGTTTATTTTATTTTTTTTACATAGGCTATCGATGCACCTCTGAATCCAGAGACGCATCAAACCAGATGTAACAAAGCACTTTTGCTGTCCGTGCAATTAACAACATTTTGATTATGGTGGTGTCTAATATATTCAAGAGCCTTTGAGATTGCAACTAGTTCGATATTCATTAAGGAAATTAACAGATTTAATTTGTACTGGGTGGCGCAAAAGTAAAGACCCTATTTGGTTCAGCTATAACATTTTTTCTAAATTAGAAAACTAGATTTAGATTTTTTTAAATGTATATTTGTGCCATTAAATTTCGTACCATTAGGATTTAAAGATGATGTCTTTTAAATGGTGACCTCCAGAGTTGATACACATTTGAGCCCTATTTATGACATTTTGCATAACTTGCCGTAACACTTCCTGCGATATGTTCGTTATTTCTTGACGAATGTTTTCTTTTAGAGCTGCGAGAGTCTGTGGCTTGTTCACATACACCCGAGATTTCAAAAAACCCCAAAGAAAGAAGTCTGGACTGGTCAGATCGGGTGATCTTGCAGGCCAAGGCAAATCGCCAAAACGAGAGATAACTCGGCCTGGAAAAGCGTCCTTCACTAAGTCCATAGTGTCGCGCGCTGTGTGTGCCGTAGCGCCGTCTTGTTGAAACCAGATGTGCTCCAGCCCCAATTCGTCCAAACTGGGTATCAAAAACTCACGTAACATGGTTCTGTAGCGTTCTCCAGTGACAGTTATCGCATTGCCTCCAGCGTCTTCGAAAAAATAGGGTCCGATCACTCTGTCAACACAGATGCCACACTTATTGACATGCCCTGAGAGATGGAAATGCGCTTCGTCACTCATAACCAGTTTTGAAGGAAAATCATCCTCTTCAAGGTTGAGGTTTATGACGCGCTGGCAGTAATCTAGACGAGCTCGGTGGTCAGCAGGCAGCAGCTGATGAGTCATTTGAGTTTTATACGGGAACATCTTTAAGTCTTTCACCAAAATACGCTGCAGGGTCCGTCTGGAAATGCCCAATTGCGTGGCACGTCGCCTCGTTGATGTTTCTGGACACTCTTCCACATCTTCGCGCACAGCATCGATATTTTCAGCTGAACGGCCTGTTCTTGGTCTCCCAGACTTAGGTCTATCCAATGTTGAGCCAGTTGCTTCAAGGCGTGTGGCAAAGCGTCGAATTGTGCGACCAATCGGTGCCGGACGGTGGGGAAATCGTCGACGAAATTCACGTTGTGTTCTTATCACTGATGAATTATTCCGTAAGAACATTGACACAATTATTCCACGTTCTTGGGGAGTAAAACGGTCCATGTTTATTTTCAGTGTATTTTACATTTGTTCACTACACAATTTTCAACAACAGAAGGACAGAAAATGTCATATAAAAAAAAAAAAGTATTTTCTTTAGTGCCAGTACTTTTGCGCCACCCAGTACAAAGCTGATCTTTATCTGACCTTCAAAAACGAATGTTATCAATTCGACACGTAGGTAGATAATGAGTAATATATAGTGATTTTCCACATATGATGATCTATTAGGGCTACTAAACAAATTTATGAAATATTAAAATATGTATGTATGTTTGTCCACGTATTTCTCTAAAAATATTGATCCGGTTGTGGCCATTCTTGTTTTATTAGCTTATATTTACTCCAACTTAGAACATTTTTTTATCAAAACTCAAAACCTGGGCACAGTACACAGAGATAAGAAATATTTTTTAGTTCATACGTAAAAACTAAAAATTATAAAATAAAAAGTAATTAAAAAAAATTTAACAAACTTCAAAGTTAGATTATATATCCGAACTTCATCTCGTGAAATATTTAAAGGTACAAAGGTTTCGATCGAATTGCACCGATCGTAGTCATGGGTCGACTGATGGTCTCGGTCAGGGTAACTATCCTCGCCTCGTCTTCAATATTTATAACCAAATAAAATAGTACAATTTACATAAGCCAGAAGGCGGATTTTGCGTGAATACCGCTAAAATAACGCTAGGTGCCACTAAACGAAATTAAGGACTAATAAGGATTCATCAAGGATGAGGAATCTCAGTTGAAACAGAAAAAGGACTCTTTTAAGAAATGGCAAGAGACGAAAAAAGACAGTGATCGCCTGAAATACAACGCCATAAAAAAAGTTTTTGTTTCATACCACTAACAATGTTATATATGTACGAGAATTTTGTTACTTCTCACTTGGTCTGCTGTTACTCGTAAACTTGTAAAGCCTACTTAGCTGTGATAGTTTCCCTTGTAATTTCATTATATATAATGGCGTTGAGTGAGATGTTCCAAGTTATTATTAACTGTGCTAAATTCATACTTCTCCGTCCGTGCTATTTTTGTAAAAAGGGGTTCAAACTTTTTGCGTCACTTTATACAACAACATATTATTTCAGGTACTCCTATTTCAAATGTATTCCACGGATGGATGCCTGGTGAGCCTAATAATAAGGATGGGAATGAGAACTGCGTAGTAGCAATGGTTAATAGAGGATCAGATACCTGGGGACTCAATGATGACTCTTGTGATGTTCGTAGAACGTTTATATGCAAGTCACCAAAGAGAGATGTGCAATGTAGCGGTACATCTAGTATTGGTAAGTAATACTTTTTTTACATGGTTGATTGAATTTAACAGTATCGTGTTTGTAAAGTTTTATTCTATTGCCAGTAATAAGAGAAAGTTAATTTAAATAAAAAGTATCATGACATTTTAATGTTTGAGGTACCATCTATTACGCTTGGTCAGTTCATAATTTTGGGTCACTCGATTGCGCGGTGGTATCACAGATCTGGCGCTACTACGCTCGCGCTTTTTTGTCAAAGTTCAAGTAGCTCGTCTGCTAGAGCGGTGCCTTTTATGATCGCGCTGCCGCTGGTAGATTAATCGCTTCAAGTTCACGCTACTCTCACCAGATCGCGCAGCGACTTCTACCTTTCCCATGCGCCCCTCTGCTCGGGCAGTGACTTTTAAGGTTTCGCTAAAATCTCTTGCTCTATGCTATTGTTTAAGTGCCAGTGACTTTTAAGATCACGCTGCAGCCTACTACTTCGGTAATAAGTAAAACCTCTAAGTTTACGATGCCAGTGCCATACAGTGTGTGAACACGCTAAAGAGTGGCTCTTCAGCTTGTTCATACACTGTTTCACTGGTGACTTTTAAAATAAGGGCATCGACGTAATAGGCCCCTTCTAAAATCGTGATACGCACCTCTGCTCGTGCATTGACTTTTTAGTAAGTACACGCTCCCCTTTTTCTTTGAACGGTTTTAAGATCTCGCTGCGGCTTCCAGCCCGCCCTATAGCTTTCAAGTTCACACTGCACTCGTCAGCTCGCGCACTAATTTCAAGATCTTCTTAAGCAGTGACTATAAAAATTGCGGTGTAACCCCCTATTCGCATAGTAACTTTTAAGTTTAAGATCTCACTGCGCCCCCCTACTCGCTCAACGGCTTTTATTTCAAAGTTCACGATCTTCCTTCGCAGCGACTTTTAAGCTTGTGCTGTGGCCCACTATACGCTCAGGGATAAGTATAAATCCGAATTTAAAAAAAAACGTAAAACTGATTTTGACAAGGAATTTTCTAAAAAATAAATAATTTATTGATGTTATTAGCAATTTATGAATCAAATTATATATACCCCACTCTAAAAAAACCTACTCTAAAAAAATATTATTTTGATTTGCCAGGTTATACGTTCATTGAACCGTTAGGGAGATGTTACAAGTTACATCAGATTCCTAAGAATTGGGAGGACGCTCGAGGCGCATGCCAAGCGGAGAACTCAGATTTAGCAGTGATCAATTCGTTTGAAGAAGCTGCCCACCTGGTCAGGATAACGAGCAAAATGAATCATGTCCCTGGAGATTTCACACGCGGAGTAATCCTTTTGGGTTTTTATAAACAGTATTATAGAAATTGGTATACCATTCAAGGTTGGTAATTAAAAAGTTTTATTAAAAAAACAGTAAAATATATTGTTATTACTCCCTAGAGATATGTACATACAGGTATATGTCTGCAACAGATAGACAAGGCATGGGAATTCGAGCAAACCTAGATGTAGAAAACCACAGGCGTAGGTACCCGACTTGTCGTGGACTATTATACCTATCAATCGTAATTTAGTAATCCATAATATCATCATCTGATCAGATGTGTTCAGGGCCGTAGCTAGGAAGAAGGGGAATTGGGGGGCAATGCCCTACCTTAATTTTCTAATGCTCTACCTCAAACTCACTTCTAGTTACGGCCCTGGGTGTAAGTAATATACTTTGAAAATGTTTTCAGGTGAACCTATATCTGACAGTGGGTATTCATGTTGGGGCAACCAACAGCCTGATGGAGGGAGGGGTGTAAACTGTGGCGCCATGTACCTTAACGGACGATTGAACGACATTGAATGCGATAGAAAAGCCTTATTTATTTGTGAACATGTCATCGATGATCCTAATATTATTACCGAACCAAATTCGATTTCGCCATCAGAATCTGATTGCAATATAGTAAATATAGCAATATTCTCCTACTATCCCTTCTTTAAATAAAATAAAAGTAAGTAGCGCCTATTTCAGAAAAATAAACGTTTGCTACACACATTATTGAGTCTAATTCCGCTCTCAAACCAACTCAAATGGATGATGTACGATATAGTATGCCCTGACAGGGTATACTCAGAATCCCTCCCCACTACCGAATAGATTTAACACCGGTTTAATTAAAAGAGCCCCCCTTTACAGCTAGTTAAATGCGTAACTGAAAACGGTCAAATAATATCTAATTTTAATAAGTTACCTACTTGCTAATGAAATGGAATTTGTTTCTTGTGCTATTTTAATATGATATTAAATCAATCAAACAAATGTAAGACTTATTTTTACACATAACCCACCTATATTTTTTTAGGGAAGGATATAGCAATCCGAAACATTCGGCTAATGTATGAAATATACCTAATAAAATTACCTAGTAAATACCGGCACTGATTGATAGATATCTAGGATTGAGAAAAATTAACGAAGAGTAAAAAATTGCTTAACACTCTGCTATAACAAACATATGTTAAATAATCAATGATGGCGCGCTGAAGCTGAAGAGTTTGTTTGTAAGTCAAATTGAATCCAGGATTTTGAGTATTATAGATATAAGTAGACTAAGATTACTTTTAAAATAGGTGTTAATTATAATAATATAATAACAATATTTTTGGACAACTCACACAATGTCATCTGATCCCAAACTAAGCAGAGACATATTTATAATTATATTTCTAAATATTCAAACATATTATAGATAAATCACACGCAGACCCAGAATAAACTATCGTGCTCATCTCACAAAGTTTTATCCTGGGCGGGGATCGAACCCACGACCTCCGGCTTACAGTCAGGGTCACTAACCACTAGACCAACAGGCCAGTTAATATTACTGACATTGCTACCTAAGTACTCGTATATTAAAAGAATCCGATATCTCAATAAACTCTTGATGTTAGTCAAATCATTAAAACTTAAATAAGGAAAATTTAACTATTTGTTTATGCATGCTTAACACAGCTCACACACATATTTGTATTTATTACTAGCTTTGTATTTATTACCGCCCAATAAACTTGACGTCCAATTTATACAAAATCTTTGCAAATATATTCTTGATCGTATTACTAATGTCAAATACAAAAATATAATTACATAATAGCAAGTTACACAGGTACTACAAGGTGATTTTGTAATATACTAAACTAACGTACGCGCGGCGTAAGCGGTACGGTAGACGAAGCCCTGCACATAGCATTGTGTCTAACTGTTCCGTTAAAACTACTGATTAAATAAGTTTAGAGTGACTTTTGTGAACTAGACTGTGTGTAAATCAAAAGTGTTATGACTTTATTAATCTCTGAACTTAAAATTAAGTGCTATCTACTTTCAATAACCGAGCTGTGACTAAAAAATATTTAAAAAGTGCAGCGCTACAACTTTTAAATACCGACATTAACAGTGTTTATGTGTTTGCAAAAAACGCGTAAGTCACACCGATTGCACGGCGCTTACGACGTTCTTCTCGCGCACTCAGTTGACTCGAACATCTCTTGGCTCGAGGTATTTATTACTGTGCAATGATTATCAATTTAATTTTGAGCAAGTACTAATTGGTGATTTATTCACAAGCAGTGTACGCCTATCTACATAGTTTGCTGCACAGCATAAATTAGCCAGCAACCCTTGAAAGCTATGTGATTCGTATTACAACCTCATGCACTCAAAATGGTATCGTGTGATAACTGTGGAGCCGACTTCACGGATGGAGTTCACTGCTCCATATATCTGTGTAACCTCGACTTCCAATGTTCTGGAATTACTGAAGTAGGATGGCGCAGGCTAGGACCGAAGCAGTCGACGTGGAAATGTCATAAGTGCAGCGCCAGTAGTCCACATCCAAATTCATCTAAGCCCGCTCCCGCTGTGACAGATTTAGATACTATACTTGCTGAATTAAGCAATTGTCAGCTCAAACTGCGGCAATACCGGAGCTTGTAGACAAAATGACAGATATCCAAATGGAACTGGCCGAGCTCAAGTCTATAAAGGATGAACTTATAAGTGTTAAATCATCTATCGAATTTGCACACCAATCTATAGAAAATCTGGAGACAAGATTCCACAACGAGGTTGAGTCTTTAAAAAAAACAAAAGAGGAAGTCATATCTCTACGAACAGCTTAATAACCTCAACTATTTACACCGTGAAAATGAGCAAAGATTACGGAAAAAAATATAGAAGTTAAAGGCGTCCTATTAACTAACTCCGAAAACCTGTTCTCAATTATGTCCAAAATATGTAGTCTTATAAAGATCGACATTCCCAAAGATCAGACAAATTATATCGCAAGAGTTCCGATGCGGAGTGACCCGCGCATGATAACTATAATCTGCTCTGTTCATAATCTCTATCTAAAAGAAGACTTTATTGCAGCCGCTAAAAAAATCATAATCAGAACTAAAGACCTGGGTTTACAGAAAGACAAACAAATCTTTATAAACGACCATCTGACAGTAGATAACAAAACCTTTATTGAACAAGACGAAGCTCTTTGCTAAAGAGCGGAGGTTTGCTTACGTGTGGGTGAAGAGCTGCAAAATGCTCATAAGAAGGAATCTGACCTCACTTGTAGGTACTAACCATCAAATCGGAACAGGATTTAAAAAAAACTCGCGCATTAGATCTTACTACTGTTGTTTATAGTCATATTACTTTAAGCGCTAAATGTTATTTGCAAGGTTTGATACACGCACTTTTGCTTTTTTCTACCTATTCAATGCTTCAAATCCTCTTAATTACTAACTGTCTGGAATTTGCGGTATTATTCAATAATGCTCACTCTGATATAATAAGTTTTACTTATAGCAAACTGCAGGTGTTTTCTGCTTGTCGTTACATTTCACTTTACTTATACGTCCAACACATTACCCTCCGCAGTCGGGGAAAATAGGGCCAGGCAGCACTTAGTTATACCAGGCAGAAAGCTCATCGAGAAGAACCGATTGTGAAGGTACAGAAGGAGTTAGCGAGCTAGTACAACCCACATAATAGGTATTGTCCGTATAACAATTTCTTATTAAAATGAGCAACAACTTTTGACTCATAACAGCACCCCTAGACTACTATAACACTCATATCCAGCTACTGGTCGATACTCTTGTACTTACCTATTTACAATATACCTCACAATTCCTACAAGTACCTACATTCTAACATTGATTTATTACTTTACAATGATGCCAATTAATCTGTATTATCAAAATCTTCGGGACTGCGGACAAAGACATTGATCTTTCATACAAATGTACTTCTGAATTCTTATGACATTGTATGTTTGACTGAAACATGGTTAATAGAAGGTATTAACGATAATGAACTCTTTGACGATCGTTATTTAATCTGGAGGCGCGATCGAAACTATGTCAGCACAAGGCAGATCTTAGGGGGAGGTGTACTTGTAGCCGTTCGTCTAGAGCTGGCTACCGAGATACGTGACGATTGGTATTCTACTGCCGAAGATATTTTCATCACGCTCATCCTTCACCGGAAAAAACCTAGAATCTCGTATGAAATATACATAGGCGTAGTCTACATCTGTAACCAAAACTTAGGGAACTCCATTAGTACACAAAATTTCTCTAACAATCTAATGGACATTGTAATGAAAAATCCAGCCGATATCTTTCTAATAATAGGAGACTTTAACTTACCAAATATTATATGGTTTCGCCCTGACGATGGTTACTCATTATACCCTACTAATATTACTGGACCGGCACAAACATCTTTTTGTTTTTAATAATATTGAATTCTGCTACTGATCTCAATACAATTCACAAGGTAGCAGCAATAATATTTTACTACACTTTATCTTTTCAACCAACGAAGTACTTACTAAGGCCTGAAGCGATCCTTTGGTATCCGAGGATCCTCACCATAAGGCTCTGTGCTTATCAGCAGAGTTTGTTGAACTACATTCCCTACCTACTATCCCATACACAAGATTCCAGTATAATCTTAGTGATTTTGACGCGATCTCAAATGAAGGTGAGTTTCTTTTACTGTACCATTGACAAATTACGGTCTACTTATATACCATCTATAACGGTTAACCCACAGACAAAATACCTCCTATGGTACAGAAAACCTCTTATAAAAATGCTTAAAGAAAAGGTGAAATTTCACAGCAAATTTAAAAAGTACCATAATCTGTCAGATTATGAATCGTTCACTTTGTTAAGAGAAAGAGCTAAGAAACGTGAAAGAGATATGTTTGTTGAGTTTTTATCAAAAATAGAAGATAACATACAAAAAAATTCAAAAGCTTTCTGGTCATACATTAAACGTAAAAAACAATCGAACTGTTACCCCTCGGTACTAAAGTATGGTCAGCGCTCTTCAAATAATGGTGATGGGATATGTAATTTGTTTTGTGACTATTTTAACACAAACTTTTTACAGGTGTCAAGCACAAGTTACATAGTCCCAGCCTCTGTCGACAGTGGGGCAGATACCATAACAGACATAGGATCTATTGAGGTACAAGAGAATGAGGTTTTTAAATTACTGACAACCACTGATCTCAACAAAACTGCGGGCCCAGATAACATGCCTCCAATTTTCATTGTCAAATGCGCAAAAAGTCTGACGTTGCCTCTCTCCATCCTATACAAACGTTCTTTATGCGACGGTTTATTGCCTAAGCTTTGGAAGTCAGCTTAAATCACGCCGATCCATAAAACAGGCCCTAAAGATAATATTGAAAATTATAGACCTATCTCAAAGTTACGCATTTTTGCCAAGATTCTTGAAAAAATTGTTTATAGACAATTATATAGTTCACTTATACACAGCCTCAGTGAACATCAGCACGGTTTTCTTCGGGGTCGTTCCACTACATCGAACCTACTTATCTGCAGTGATTATTTATCTCAGTGTATGTCACATCGACTCCAGGTCGATGTTATATACACTGATTTCAGCAAAGCATTTGAACGCATTGATCATATTCTGCTTCTTCGCAAGCTTCTAGCCGCTAGCATAAAGGGAAACCTTGTCTGGCTCACTTCCTACGTCCAAGACAGATGCCAAACCGTTGTTCTCAACGGGTTCAAGTCCCAGCTCTCTACGTTACTGTTTATCATTTTTATAAATGACATTTCAAGCTGTTTCACAAACTCTAAAGTACTTCTATATGCCGACGACATGAAAATCCTAAGCCCCATAAGCACTACAACTGCTGTTGATATTCTACAAAGTGACCTTGACCGATTTACAGACTATTGCAAATTAAATAAACTAGATTTAAACGTGTCTAAGTGTCAACTATATACGTTCACCCGAAAACTAGTACCAATATCATATAAATATACATTGAACGGATCATTGTTCACAAGAGTGAATTCAGTAAAAGAGCTGGAAATAACGTTTGATTCCAAACTCATATTTTATTTTATTTTATTTTATTTTATTTGGGGAGCTTACAGCTATAGTACAAATAGTTTCATAAAACACATTACTAAATGCCAATAACAAGCTTCCACAGATGGACAGAATACAATCTACTTATATATCAATTATACATTACAAATGTTTATACAGCTAAATAGAGCCTAATATGGTATTTACAACAGGTTAGGTACTCTGGTGACAAACATTTTGGTCAGTAAAGATCTAGCACATCTAGCAGTTGTGGTAAATAAATCAAAACAACTGTCATTGTTTAAATTATTGAAGTCAGCGAAAACTCTCATATTTGATGAGAACATATCAAATGTCGTCAAGAAAGCCTCTAAAGCGTTAAGCTTTGTAATGAGGCTATCATCGGAGTTTAAGAACATCAAGACGATGAAATCCTGTATTGTGCCTTTGTCCTTAGTCACCTTGAATATTCATCGCAGGTATGGAATCCCTGCTACAATATCTATATCAACCAAATCGAGGGCATCCAAAGGAAATTTGTAAGGTATATCCAGTATCGCTCGAAGACATTTCTTCAAAACTATACTCATCGATGCAAAAAGTTTCACCTACTACCGTTACATGAACGAAGACGTATAGCTCTATCTCTAATGGTTCTATCGACTGCCACCGCTGCTGTCTCAGAAAACCCCAACTATTACATGTGTCTACGTCAAATTCCAATTATCGCCAAAACTTGCTTCTTATTAGAGCTAGTAAAGAATATAATGTAATATCGGAGCACTTTGAAGACATTGACCTATTTAGTACTAAAGTGTCTAAGCTAAAGAAAACAGTGGTTGATGCTTTCTTCGGCGAACTTTGAAGAGCAGTATTATTGTGTGTATCCAATTACTTTGTTTTAAGATTTGTAGTTTTAAGATGAGTATATATTTTTCTCCATTTTTTGTATTTAGGTTCCTTTTCTTTTTTCTGTTTTTTATTTTTAATTTCATTTGCAGATTGTCGTCTGCCAATATTTAGAAAACACGTAGTAATGTATACATGAAAACTTGTAATTGGCCTTTAAGTAATATCCTTCACAAACACAACCTATGTATTAGCTGTAAGTTTTCATAAATTATAAAATAAAATAAAATAAACTTGTGGCTTCTATATATTACACAACTTTATAATATCAGTTTGGAAAAAAAATGTGTATTAATCTAAAGATCTTGCATGTTTTCTTTTTACTCAAGTAGGTACTAGAGATACGAAAGTTCAATAGCTTTGTTTTTATAAAATGATGTTTATTAATTCTAAGTATTTCTCAGAAATTTCCAGTACGGATGCATACGAGTTAACCCCAAACCACCTACTACATATTTTTGTCACCCAACCACCTACCAACACCACGTGTGTGAAAACCCCGAAGTAAAGTGGTTGTTTAGGCCCTAAACTTCACAAAAACAGCATAGCGCGCGCCTTAAAAAAATATTCACTAATAAATCTGGTCACATTAGTATATTATTTTACATAAACTAACATCATTTTATAACTATAAAAATCCCGTGCAGTCAGCATAATGGTTAAAAAAAACCGGCCAAGTGCATTTTGGGGCCACGCACAATGTAGGGTTCCGTAGTTCCCCATATCCAAGTAATGCGGCTTAAGAAGTGAGTTTTCTGTTGTTTTTGTTGCATACTTACAACGTTATACCTTTTATATATTTATAATTATTACTTTATTATTCATTCGTTCAATGGTGTTACGGTAATGACATTAAATGTTCAAAAATGCTTCACTTCGTAGAACAGTACTTGGTGCAAGTTCAGTAGTTCCTCAGCTATGCAAATTAATTAATAGTTGCAGTGATTTAGTTTTTCAAAATTCCGCAAAATAATTAGTGACCACATATAAAATTACTTGTCATTTATCCTGTACCTAATACTTTTGTGTTCAGATTTTGATTCTTCTTTAGTTGTAGGTATTTTTGTTTTTGTAATTTTAGTTATATTTTATTTTCTTATAAATTTTAGTTTAAATGACATATTTTAATATGTTATATTTTTGTTAAAATGTACCTACACTCAAGAAGTGTCGTTGTAAACATAGAATATAGTGCATGCGGTGCTGACCTATAACAGATCGTTACACTAGTCTAAGTTTTTAAGTGAAATGTTTCTTATATCTAACGTTAAGTGTAAGCAATGTTGGTTGGCCAACAAATAAATAAATAAAAAAAAAATATAATTTTTAATGGAATTAGTACGAAAATTTGATAAGCCTACTTAGCTGTGATAGTTTTCCTTTTAATTTCACTACCCTTATATTTTCATTTATACTACTACCGTGATTTGTTTCACATACCCAACAAGAACCATTTAACTGGCAGGGGGGACTTGACTCTAATAAAAAATTGCACTTTAAAGCTGATCTTTACAACCCCTCAACGATTTTAAAAGACCTATTTAATGATACATTCATTATAAATATATACCTATATATCTATTGCGGTGGCTGCAATCAACGCGACCGACGCACGAATGCATATAGGGGCACTAAATCTTAAAAATAAAAATCCGGATGGTATCCCAGCGTATCATTTTAAAGATTGTGGTAGAGTACTGACTGAACCGCTACATTATATTTTTAACATGTGCTTAGAACAAGCCACTTATCCTACTCGATTGAAGGTCACCCGTATTATTCCAGTTCCAAAGGGTAAGTCCCATAGTGATGTCAGTGGATTTAGGCCAGTTGCAGTGCTTTCAGCGCCACCAAAAGTGGTTGAATCCGCTATATAACGCTGCGTGCAGGGACAAGTACGCGAACAGCTATCGGACGCGCAACACGGATTCCGGCCAGGGCGCAGCACTACCTCGAATCTTCTTAACTTTATGTCGCAAGTAATACCATCAGTTGATTCTGGAGTACAGGTAGATGCGGCATATTTCAATTTTAAAAAAGCATTCGACACTGTCGATTATGATATCATATTAAGAAAATTGGCGGAAATCGGATGTACGCCGCAATTTTTACAGTTTTTTATCAGCTACTTGAAAGATCGACAGCAATATGTTGACTACAATGAACACGAAACCGAACCATATTACACCCGATCCGGCGTGAGCCAGGGCAGCATTTTAGGGCCTCTGGAATTTATTATAATGATAAATAATTTACCCGATGTTGTTAAAAATAGTACCTACTTGTTTATTATTTTCAGACGACCTTAAGTAGTAACTTAAGGTTGTCTGCAAATAATCTGACATATCCTTAACATTAAGCAGTAGATCAAGGTTAAGGATATGTCAGATTGTGTACGCGTATAGTGGGGTAATAATAATAAACTTTATTTTAATGTATCCAAATGCTCGGTAATTACATTTACACGTGCCCGGACCTATATAAGCTATGAGTACAAGGTAGAAGAGATACCTATGAAAAGAGTGTCAAAAGTACGAGATCTAGGGGTAAACATCACATCTGACCTTACATTTCGCGAACATATTATTAAAATATCTAAAAAGGCGTACAGGAACTTAGATTTTGTTTTGAGGCAGTCGCAAGATTTTACTAAGACTTCTACGATGCAGATATGGGCACCACATGAAGTCAAGTACAATATTATGTTAGAGCGTGTCCAGAATAAACTCACCAGACACTTGTATTTCAAACTATACGGGGTATATCCATTTTACCCATTGATGTACATCAATGGGTAACCTACGCTTTTTGTGCCTGGCATGGTCGGGTACAACGAGCTGAGGGTGCGACGGGACTTTACACTAGTCGTGTATGTGGTAAAGTTGCAGCGTGGTGTGGCACATAACCCCGTCGTAATGGACTAAATACAAAGGACGATTAGTTACGTAATTTTACAAACAGTTCTTATGTTATCCATCTATAAGAAAACAAATTGAAACCGTCAATTTTGATAAATTGAAATTATTTTGTTTATTCAGACAATTTTGATTAATTTAAATTTAATTATTACGAACATCGTAATGAGAAGTTAAGTTCTATTAATTTGAACATCGTAATGGACATCGTAATGAACATCAACATCGGATGTGTCTTATTAATAAATTTTAATACTTACTAGCTATTGCCCGCGACTTCGCGTTAATATATTGAACCACTAAAGCGGTTCAATATTTTTACGCGGGACTTTTTACCCAGGGAAAATGTTCCCGTGGGATTTCCACGGGAACATTTTCCCTGGGTAAAAAGCAGCCTAGATGCGGTTAGCATTAAGCTTATTGGGAACATTTACAATAACGCTACCATGAAAGTTACAATATTTTACTTTCACCAAAATTGTTTACTCTGGTATTAAAGGATGTCTTCAAAAAACTTTCATGGGAAGAACGTTGTCTCAAGTTGGCGGGAGTAAGATTAAACAATCTAAGGTTCGCGGACGATATCATTCTTCTGAGTGAAAATCCTGGTAATCTTCAAATCATGATCCAGGAGTTAAACGAAGCCTCCTTATAGTCGGTTTGAAAATGAACCTTTGTAAAACTCGTGACGAATGATACCCTGATACATGCTATGATTAAAGTAAACCAAACCGTAATTGAAAAGGTGGAGAAATACATGTACCTTGGTCAGGAAATAAGGATAAGGAAGGAAAATGATGATGAATATTATAAAAGAAAATGGTCACTGATGCATTTTACTATTTTCGACGCTGGGATCAAAGAGGCTTCTTGCTATTTATGACCACAAAATGTTGGTAAACGAGAAGCAAACGAGGTAGAGAGTTGTTTGTTAGATTTTATTGAAAAAAAGGTATCTAGAGGTGAACTAGATATAAGGTTTCGGTTAAGGTGTCGGATAATTGTAATGGACAAAATCGCAATAGAGTGGTGTACAGTCTTTATATATACGCAAGTAACAAATATATGTAAAATTGATATCACTTACGGATTTTTGGAATCTGGTCATACACAACAAGAAGCTGACAGTGTACATGCTTTAATAGAAATATCTGCAAAGAGAAAAATAATATACACACCTGATAAATGGTACGCTTTGGTTCGTTGGGCAAAAACGAATAATTAGCCATATAACGTCATTGAAGTATCCCAAGACTTGAAAGAACTGCTGCAAAAACAGAAATTTCAACACTTCAAATCAGGACGTCAAATGAAATAATATTAAGGAAATCTGTGTGAAGAGATCCAAACCAGACATTATTTTATACAAGTTTTATTTGATTTCCGATTATTTCAGGTTAAATACCTTGGTCCAAACACGTCACAACAAGAAAATGACCGACAACGACGCATTAAAGCCGCTGTATTCGGATAGTTTGCCAGTTCCAGAAGCCAAATATAAAGATTTATTGAGTCTTTGCGAAGCGGGACATATGCCTAGGCAATACCACGCCTTTTTTAAAAACCTCAAAAGGATACAAATTAAAAATGTTTCAGGGAGTGATAAAGATAATTAGAAATTAGAATTAAACTGATTGTTTTATATTGTTGTTTTGAATAATTTTCATTTTTTTAAACTGTTTATTTATGCTATCTTAGTATTAGAAATAATATATTAGCTTAGTATTAGAAAGTTTTAATTTGACAGAGATAAACATATTAGGTTCGCCGACAAAGCGGCAAAAGAAAATCTATAAAAAATATTTTTTTGGGGTATCTCCCCTACATGTAAAGTGAGGATGTGTTTTTATCTCGTTTACCCAATCGCGTGGGATGTCGTTGTATAGGTCTTTAGAAGGTTATTAGTATATTAAAAATCACTATGTATATATTAGTACTATTCATAATAATAAATCGTTTTATTTAATAATTGCAATAGCTTATGAAATACTTGAAAACTTGAATGTTTTATGTGTTAGAAATGTTTAATTATTTACAAGACAGGATATTATCTAAAAAGAGCTTCCACAAAATTTACGATTAAGAAAATGAACTACCGAATTAAAATTGTGGAAATAAAGTTTAATTATAATATCTAAATGTTATGAACATTTAAAAAAGAAAAGATTGTTAAAGAAAGAATAAAACAAAAATAATAATTTATAAATAGTACGTAATAATTATTTTACCTAAGTCTATTAGTACATCTAATAAACAAATGTGTAACGTTAATGAAATATAACGAAGTGAGGTGATTGATGGATTTAGTTACCAGGAAAAACCAATTTCAAGAAAAGCATAGCTTAGGTAAAATTCCACTATCGCTATGTATCGACCTTACATACTTATTGACATATAATTATTATATTGATGGTAATTATATGTCAGTATAAGTAGATGATATATTATGTTGATGATGTAGAGGTATATTATTGATTATTATGACTGATGTGTATTTATGCGCATTAACGAATTTAATCAAAATAATATTATTCTTTAATTTGGAAAAACTTTTCGTATAGATTTTTTCTTGTAGGTATGTATATACTGATACTGGTACCTGGATACCTACTAATATTTTTACATAAAACTTTTTTAATCAAAAGACAATTTAGCGCAAGAGTAAATTTCTCATACTTAGTAGCTTTAACAGCTTGGATCTAGAATTTTTGAGGGTTAACTTAACGATAAAGTGCGTATTTTCACAAACCTAATAATGGCTTTTTACGACAAGCATGCACCAAAACGACTAATAAAAGATAAACACTCACTTGCGACCGTATGTGTTGAGGTGCGAAGAGACGCCACATTCATGACTTAATCCAAAATCTCAATACAAAACAAGTATGGCAATTTCTTAGATCCTTTGGCATTCGTCAAACCTCACCCCACTGTGAGAATGATATGGACCTTAATGCACGTAATTTTCATTTTTCTAGCTCACCTACTTCCATTCCTAACAATATTAAATGCTCTACTTTATACTATCTCCCCAGTCTTCCATTGCCGACACGTACTTCTTTCTCTTTTCATTCTGTCTCAGAAGAAGAAATTCAGAAATCAATTAAATCAATATTGACTCAAGCTGTAGGCAATGACGGCCTCCAACTGCAGATGCTTCTAATCAAAAATCAAATCACCAAATATTTCTCATATTATAAACTTCCCTCTGTTTTCAAACACTTTCCCAACATCATGGAAGAAGGCTTATGTTATACCGTTGCCTAAAGTATCTTATCCTTTTATGCCGTCTCCGTTTCGACCCATTTCTATTCTTCCCATATTATCCAAGGTTCTTGAGAGTATTGTCTATAGTTAACTGTATTTTTACCTTTTCTCTAACGGCCTGTTAAACCCATTTCAGTCTGGTTTTCGACGTGGTCATAGCACTGTATACTGCCTCTTAAAATAACGGATGATATAAGACTGGCCATGGAAAACAAACAACTCACTATTATGGTTCTATTGGATTTTAGAAGTGCAATTAATTCAATTCACCATGTTTGTTTTTTTTATGCTAAGGAGGAACTCGTTGATAAACTCGAACGTCTGCAGAATTTGTGTATCCTCTTCATTTTTGGATTACGCAAATATGACCATGTCTTCAAATTTCGGAAAAATCTGGAGGGGCTACCACTTCGGCAGCGTCGTATATCACACATTCTTTCTCTTCTGTTCTTTACAATCCTAATTCTCCTTCCTATTTACGTGATTGCTTCAAGTTCCTCGTTCCTAGGGGTAAACCGTAAAGTGTATGTTATGTCTGGTATTTATATATTTTTTCCGTCTAGCCCCCTTTCACAACGCGCGATAAGGAACTTCGTTCCAAAATAATTAAAAAATGGAACCAATATCTAAAAATAAATTTGATATAATAGCATGTTTGAAGAATTAGCACTAATCATGAGATAAAGTGACACATCTAACTTGCAGTTTCAACTTTTGAGTTACCCGGAGAGTTTGCTGATGATACCGTTGATGAACTCCTTGGTAGAAGACTTTTTAAATTATTCTTTTTGTTATTACTGTCATATCTATTGTAATGTAATACTGATATTGTAATATAATGCAGGAAACTTTTATATTTAAAATATTTACCGCTAATTGTGTTTTTTTTTATTTTAATCATATTATATGATTACCTACATCAAAGTAACAATAAACAGAAAATATTTTTTTGAATTAGGGTAGCTCAGTTGAAAATCGGTGAATCATTCTATAAATGAAAATGTTACATTATACAATAACTATATATTTACATTTTATTTATATTTTATATGAATATACTATTTAAATTAATATATACAACAGTATTCCTTTATTTTACTAACATGGGAATATAAGGGCTTGCCTTGAGCCATAAACAATTATTTACTCTAACTACCTCTGCAAACACAATTAATATAATTAAAGGTATCACCTATTTTAATCAATTAAATATAATGTGATATATACTTCACAGTTACTGTCGTGTTCTACAAATAAATTTTAAGAGACAAAATGAAACACTTAAAAATAATAAACTTTATTCAAATAGCGGAAAATTTGCTGTGTATTTACCGAAATTTGGTATATTTTGGGAAAATAAGCAAAGTAATTACTATAATTCGTATTATTATTCAGTTTTCATTGTATTTGTTACAAGTAATAAATAAATGTTATATGGTTGCGGTACTGGAAGTGTCAAACAGATGTCTGTATATTTTTCTTTACGTCGCTGTTTTTTTCGGCGACACAGTTCTTATATTTTGTAGTACATACCATACGAAGGCTTATAAAAGATTAAATGAAAGCCTTATGATTGTGTACAACCATTACAATAACGATTCATATTATATTAAACACTCAAAACATTTTTTTATAATTTGCCTGACAAGTTGCTCAATAGTTGTCGTTATATCAGTATCAGTTTTTGCATGGAATATGATTATAGAAACAATGATACGTTACAACGAATTCAGATTAATACTTATTTTGGTATATATCTCAGACCTTGAGTTTCAATTGAAAGTAAATTTGGAATATTTTGCATTATACACTTTCTTAAACCTAATATATAGTTTCATGTCATGCCTGAATAGTGAACTTTTTGATATACAAGCACGAATAGAGAAATCTCAAGATAATATGTTGACAAAAAAATTGCTACAGTGGACTGAAAAATATAAACATTTGGTAAATTGTACCAAGCAGTTATCTGCGTGTTTTGAATACCAAGTAAATATAATTTCAATTTATTAATATTATCATTAAATTTAAATTAATATTATAGTTTTAATTTTAATGAATGAAAGTTTTATTTATTGGCCTGTACATGTTATACTCTTTTTTGTTCGTTACATGAATCCATCTTAACTCTTATTTCCAACGTCATTAGTGTTCAAATTTGGATAACGACACAAACTCATAGGTCGATATGCAAATTGTCAAGAAATTCACGATTTTGGTTTTAACGGTTTAGAAAATATAGGTCAATATATTAAAACATGTCATTTGACAACCTCGCAAAAGGCTCCCACTCACTACAAGGCCGTCCGCGTATATCAACCTGTCAGTTCATCGCAACAGACCGCAGACTAAAAGTTTTCTATTAAAGGTTTTGGACTTCCAACCCATTCGTGAGATATCGGTCGGATAGTCTGCAACAAGAGAACATAGACTAGAAAATAGCCGGCTGACAGCCGTTTAGCTGGTTCAAAGACGGCACAGGCCACTGCCGACGCTTGATCTTGAGGTCTGAAACTGCCAGCTGTCGATTGCTAGTGTGTAGCCCCAGAGCCGGTTTTCAACCATTGGGTGACAGATTGCAGGCAGTCCGCCTGCAATCTGTCACCCTTTTAGGCCGCCTAATGTATGGGAGCCCCTAGACTCTGTATTACCTTTTAGATCATTGTGTTATATTTCAGATGG
This sequence comes from Herminia tarsipennalis, assembly GCA_945859575.2. Classification (NCBI taxonomy): domain Eukaryota; kingdom Metazoa; phylum Arthropoda; class Insecta; order Lepidoptera; family Erebidae; genus Herminia; species Herminia tarsipennalis. The sequence continues at coordinate 20,311,547 of OX243840.2, forward strand.
CATACCTGACTACAATGACTGCACTGGGGAGCATATGCATGTTATATTCTATATTTACTATTGTTATTACAAAGGTAAGCTTGTATTGTTGCTAGATAATAAGAACTATAAAAGTCAACAAATATATCATACGTACCCGTAGATGGAAACAGAGACAACTCAAGAAATAAAAATGACGAGAAATTCGAATTAGTCAACTGTTATTTATATTTATATGTATGTATTGTTTATATTTATTTATTTAAAAATATATAGATAGATAACGTTGTGTGAGTTGTTCCAAGATTTAATTATTATATTAATATTCCCTTTATTTATCATTTTTTCAATTAATAAAAAAAACAATAAAAACATTTAATTGTATAAAAAAATATATTATTATTATTTCAATTGATTCCGTGTCCATGAACGATGTTTATGTGTGGGTCGAGAAATCGGTCGGGTATTAGGGCGTTTGTCCACCGCTGGTCCGAGAACTGATGGTCATTTTTGGGTAGGTATTTGAAGCACACTAAAAACTTATCTAATACTTCTTCTATAGTACCCAAACATAGAACCGTAGACCTGGCTGGGGGATAGCGGGGCTCCCGCTGAGTCTCGTTGAGGGTGAATTCCCGTTGACGGGCTGCGGTGTAAGGTAAAATACCTTGTTCATACATGGGTAGTCTACCCGTGACCACGGCCGTTGCAATACAGTCGAAACGTCGGGCAATAAACAAGGTATTTTACCTAAAATTATTCACGCGGTTAAGACCCGAAGTATATATTATAACAAGCAATCAGATTTTGGCAGTTACACCTATTGACGTAGAGAACAGAACTGCGCCATCCCTTTCAATTAAAAAGTGAAAGAGGAAAAAGCATGAAAAACCTCGTGCGGCTTTTGACAGGTATATTGTCCACAACAACAACAGATGTGGTCTCTTTCTAGAAGCGGTTCATTTCGTGAGGATACGGCGTAATCCTGGTCTATACGTCAATGATTATGCCATACACTATCCGCTGACTTTTTTTTAATCTAGGATGCTCGCCTTTACCACACACTGATATGCATATGCTGGGCTTTGATTAGTTACTTGTTTTCGATGACATTGGTATTTTACACCGGTCAAAAGTTGATGAATGAGACAGGCACAACGTATAGAGCAGTGGCAACATTATACTCTATGTTGTCAGCAAGTAAGTTCGTTTTATTATTATTATTTTATTGAACATTTATCAGAAAGACTTATTAAAAACAGAATAAGACTTAAAGAGATTTAGACAAAGTTGAATATGAGTTCAAGAATCAATATTAAAGTTTTTAAAGTTTCGCGATTTTTATACATATTTCGTACATCGAATTGCACCGATCGTGGTCACCACTGTGGTGACCACGATCGGTGCAATTCGATCGAAACGTCGGGTAAATAAAAGGTTCGTACCTTTAAATTATTTAAAGGTACGAACCTTTTATTCACGCGATTAAGTCCTGAAATATAACTAAAATCAATATTAATTTAATAAAAAAAAAAAAAACAAGTTGTAAAATTGTAACTAGAGTTTTGAAGACGACTTAAGTGTATATATATAAGTCAGACGACTTAAATGTATATAAGTTATTTCATACAAAATTATCAGACAGTTATCGTAACACATTCGTGTACCTATTTGTGCCTTCTGGGGTAAGTGCTACAAGTAAAAACCTACGATTTACAGGTGAATAAAAACAAAAAATTAAAATATTCTAGTTCTCAATCTTAGTGGGCCATATTACAATACCTTATTTGTATGTAAACATTACCTAACTTTCACTATGAATTTAAATTTTTGTGGTAAATATTATAGTTTTAAGGTAATCTTTGAAAAACCTGTGAGTTGTATCATATTTGTTTCTAATTATGCTGCACATAATAGTTGTCTTCGTGTAGATTGATATACATATCTAATGACTCATTAGAATATGGTCCTAGTGCAATATTGTTCAAGCTAAAGATAAAAATACAACTCCAAAAAATATTTTCTTTTACTTCTCAGTCTCCCATTTTCATAATTTTGCTGAATATGGAATAATTCAGACAAATTAGGAGTCATATGTTAAATTGTACCCCAGTGAATGAGTCAATATTGAGATAAATCTGTTCATAGTGATATAACTCTAATCATATCACAATAAATAAATTAAAAAATAAATGTAAAAATTAATATAAACGCACTTATATCACGAAGCACGAAAAATACTGTGTGTAGCAATTATTTTAGGAGGTTACAACTTGAAATATAATACTCACAATATTTTTTGAAAAATCCTACCATTTAAATCACTTTGCACAAAATTATCTCTGAAAGTATAGTAAATAATCACGTCAAAACAACATCGTATGCAAGTTGCCACATCTAGATGCGCTCGCTCCGTGTATTTGCACACATCATAGTTGGTTGGCGAAGTTGAGACAAAATAATTTTCAAATTACCCACTATTGATTTTAATTTATTTTTTTTCAAAAGCATTGTATTAATTAAATTTTATACTGTAACTTTAACAATACCTGTAGCCGCCACAGAGATATTCTTTGTTTGTTACTTATAAGTAATTTTGTATACATTTCTCATGTAAGTGAATTGTATTCTTTTGAGAAATAAAGATATCTTAAACCTGAATAATATAACGCGAATTGGTTAAAAAAAATAGTCAGCTATTTTCTATAAGGCAATTTTCTATAATATCCAATTCACTAAAAGGGTACAACTCGACTTAAATCACTCATCATAGTAGGTACCGCTATATAGTTTTACATAAAATGTGTAGTTTTTTCAACAAAAATGTGAAAGTTTCAATAATTAACTAACTTATAATATTTGACTCTTTGTTGAATATATTTTTTCAGATCCTGAAACTGGCGAAACGGCAGCTGTTAAAAAGCTTTTGACGTTTACAAAAACAAACAGAATACAAGTAAAATTTGTACATACGTGCGTAGGAATGTTTATAATTCCCATATATATTTCTACTGTAGTCACACATGTGATAATAATGTTACAGTTTAACAATATTATTTAATAACATCAATACCTTCTATTATTTACTAAATAGAGTAAAAATATGAGGGTAAGTAAAGGTCCTTGAGTCTCGTTATCTATAAAATAAAAAATCTGTGTAAATCATTAACAATTTGATCCCATTGATATGAATTATTATTACAACAAAAAAAAATTAAAGTGTTAATTTTGTAATAACTGTAACGTTAATATAATACATGTCAAAGATCTGAATAGTTGTTATATAATAGTTAAAATATATAAACACTAGCGGACGCCTCGCGGTCTCACCCGCATAGTTCTCGTTCCCGTGGATATAATATCAATGTCACCCGGGACTATCTCCGGGTGAAATCGGTCCAGTTGTTTATAAGTTTATTCGTTATATACAAACATACTAATCTTTCCTTTTTATAACAATAGTATACTATATAGATTTGTAAGTAGAATTAAAAAATATATTTGGTTAATAAGTTACTTCACAATTCATAATCATTATTTTATTTATAAATAATTAAATTGAGCACTTTAAGCTACCAAAAAAAGTACCTAACATAATTTATTTATTTATATTATTAGAGTGTGTAATGATATGCAGTGCAATTATTTCAATATTTGAAATTAAAATCTGGTATACCAGAACTTTATATTGTTGTTTTATTTTCATGAAATGATCTACATGTAAATTATTGTTTCTTAATGAATTCTTAACAATAAGCTATTTGTAGAATTAAAAAAATCATTAATTATGTATATTATAATGGCAATTGTATTTAACCTTGGTGATCAAACGATGTAAAACCACCACTCTCTTAAAAGCCAAATATAAAAATCAATGCAAGACCTTACCTAATACTTACTAGGTACTGAAAGAACTTAGTAAATATTTTTTTAAATTAATAAACAAATATTTACTTTAACCAAAGCGTAATTAAAGCCCATCTAAATCGATTAAACATTACATAGCATTGACGGTTATCGTAACGGACGTGTCTATCAACAAATTGAATAAAATGGATGATATAAAAATAATCAAATTAATTCAGAGAGCAGAAGTTTTTATGTGTATTTACAGAAATTTCATACACTTGGAAAAAAGAAGCAAAATTATCGCAATAATTCGTATTATTATTCAACTTGCATTTTACTTATTACAGTTTCTAAATAAATGTTATTGGATTATAACTGTGGTACAAGCTACAAATATTAACAAATTCCTTTACGTTGCAATTTATTTTATTGTTTTTGTTGGGCATGTCATTCTTATAGTATGTGGTGCGACTGAAACAAAGGCTTATAAGTCATTGATTGAGAATTTTACCCTCATTCACAGTGTGTCCAAAAACGAAACAAAATATATTCAAAGCGCAAAAAAGTTTGTACCCATTTTTCTGACAAGTACTATAATGGTTGTCGTTATTTCAATCATTATTGTGTCATGGAATATATGCAATGAAATACGGTTAACTGGAAAAGAATTCACAATTGTTATTGTTATAGTATACTTGTCAGATATTGAGTATCAAATAAAAATAATGCTGGAATATTTCGCGTTATACACTTTCTTAACGCTAATAACCCATTTATTGTCGTGCCTAAATGGCGTACTTTTTGAAATACAAGCACATACAAAGAAATGCTATGGTGAGATCTCTACCGAAACAATAAAAACGTGGACGGAAAAATATGAATACTTAGTGAATTGTAGTAAGCAGTTGGCTTCGTGTTTTCATCAGCAAGTAAATATTGTTAAAAATTTTATAATGTTAATTTATTTATATATAAAAATAGTAACGTAACAAAAAAAGTTATTTTATACATTGAAATCTCGCTTAACGTTGGACCTCAAAGAATGATATATTTTTTGTTAAAAGTAATTTATTTTAACGAAATTACTCTTTTGAAATGAAGCAACTCATAAATAATTGTGTTGCATCAAAACAAACACTAAAAGTAAATGATTTGATTACAAACCTATACGACGCGTATTGTTTTGACTTGTGAAAAATGATTTGATTTGACAGTCAGCCCTCCTATTATACTGGTTAAATAAATATGGTTTATAAGTTACAATTGTTATTCATTAATTAACTATTAATCTAATTCTATATTCATTTCAGATGACATACATGTTAATAATGTGCTTATTAGGCAACATATACACAGTATATTCTGTACTAACCATCGTTTTAACAGAGGTAGTAAATTTTAAATTATTATTATTTAGTTAGAAATTAAAATTTTGTTGATCATTCACATAAATAATAACAAATTACTCGTCACTATGCAACAGAGACGGATCGCGTCAAATCCTGTCTCACAATATTGGAGTTCTCAGAGCTGCTTATTATATAGGATGGAACAAACCAATGTCCACTGGAAGAAAAGTACCTCAAATATTTGAGCTAGGCATTTTTTAACTCAAAGGAAGCATTCTTTTAATTTAAGAAATCAAAATAACAGCATTTAAAGGTTTTTCGAAATTCACTTGTCAGATCTGGAAATGTAACTCGTTAACTGTGGAAATTAAACACCACACACAACATTTTATGATACTGATCGAAAGGGTACAACAACTTTGAGGAAGAAGTCGACAGAAGGATCCAATTGGGTTGTGAACACTGTCGTTCTGGCAAACTTCGTCGAGTTTTCACTTCGCCTCAAGACTTAAGACTCAAGACCAAGACATTTAACCAATACGTCCTACCTGTACATCTACGGTGCCGAGACGTGGACACTTAAGGTTGGACTAGTCCACAAATTTAAAATTGCACAGCGGACTATGGAGTGAGCTATGCTTGGGGTTTCTTTGAAGAATAAAATCCAACATCCGACAAAGAACTAAAGTTACCGACATAGCTCGCAGGTTAAGTACACTGAAGTAACAATGGGTTGGCCATATTTGCCGAAGTAGCGATGGCCAATTGAACAAATGAGTCCTAGAGTGGAGAATCAGTAAACGAAAGGTAGGACGGCCCCAGCCAGATGGAATGACGATCTAAAGAAGGTCGCTGGTATGGACTGGATGCGGAAGTCAGAGGACCGGAAATTGAGGTGTAAATTAGGAGAGGCCTATGTCCAGCAGTGGACCAAATTTCTTTAATAAACATTGCATCTAGAATCAAAAGAACATAAGGAAATAGTCAAAGTTAATAGTAATTAGGATAGTTTTTCATTAGTATCATTTTGTCTTTTACAATTTGAATCACTAATTTAATATCATTACCTTAGTAGTGTTTTAAAATGCTTTTTTTTTGTTTTTTTTTTTAAATTCTTTATTGTATTAAAATGATTTTTGTACATAGTAATGACTATGACAATCCTATAGTACTAAAATCTAAGACTACTACTACAGTAAGTATCTATTTATTGACTATTGCTAGTATACGATTTAAAGTTAAAGGAGTAAAGCATTCTAGCTGCGCTCGAGTTGGGTTCAGATAGAAGTTTTAAAATGCTATTTGCAATAATAGAAATATTGTTTTTTTTAATGGATTTATTTCGTCTCTCTTTGCATGTGGTTATAGGTACCTATTGTGGTAACGGTCGGTCTCTATCGATGAATTTGGCTACGAGAAGTAGAATTTTGGCAATTATATAGCTCAGTAGTAGTAACCAAATATATTCGATAGATTATTGAGACTGGCCGTAAAAGCACTTTACTTGCTGACCTATTTGACTATTTCCATTAGTTTGTGCTTCTGCTTATTGTTAAATTTCACGGCATTTCTCTAATTTTAGATGCAAGGTTTATTAAAGAGATTTGTTCCTTACAATTAACCATTTCAATCGGTATCATAAAAGTACAGAATATTTATTTTCTACATTTTACGAGTTCGATTCCCGGCTCTGCCAAGGGTACATTTAGAAAATATTTGCTAGCAGTTATATTAATATCTAAAAATAAAAGAATGTTTTTTAAAAAAAAAATGATAGCTCAATAATTTCGGGCACATTCCCTCCAGGAGACATTGGTTTGGTTCACCCTATATATACAAGTTTCCTACGTTAATATCCTGGTCGGCGGATTCCCTCTTTGTGTTGGAGGGACGTAAAATCTTGCCCTCTACAGTGGTGACTCCAACGTGACCATAGCATATTTAGTTTAGCTTGTAGGTACTGCTAATGTTAATAATGTATTAAAAGTCCGTGACTCACTGGCGATAGAGTACCTACCTATAACGAGAGATATATCAACAACTTTATTACTGTCGGTTCATAGATAGACGACCGTTTTTTAAAGATGTCAGATACCTTTTGTTAAGTCTTTGGTTGTATTGGGTTGCCGTCAGTTTGAAACTGAGAATAAGCAGGTTGGAAAACCAATCGGTATCGGCCTGACCACAGCTACTGAATTGAAAATGTGTATAACATTAATATCTTCTTCAAGGATGCTCGCTCTTATCATACTATGTACTGGACCAGTTGGGGTTTGATATGTTACTTCTTTTCGATGATAATGGTACTTCGTGCTGGTCAAAAGTTGTTTAACAAATCAGCGACAATTGACAGAGCTATAGCAACATTATACAGTATGCTGTCAGCAAGTAAGTTTGTAGTTTCTTAGAATTTTGAATCATGCAATACTTAATTGAATCGGATTAATGATTACATTTAAAATTCAAATAAGTAGTAAAATCAACCCAAAACGTACTGTTTTTGATAAATGTATTATTGTTACAGTTTTTGAAATCCTAATTGTTTTAATATTTTCAGATCCTGAAGCATCCGAATCAGTAGCTATTAAAAAGCTATTGACCTACACAAAAATGAATAAAGTCAAAGTAGAATTTGGACATGCATCTGTGGGACTGTTTTTAATTCCTGCGTTTTTATCTACAGTTGTCACGCATGTGATAATACTGTTGCAGTTCAACAACATTATATAAAAGATAATGTGGTGTGTTAATTGGTTTTTATTTATTTAAACAACAGTAAAATAAGAAGTTTTAGTAATAAATGAAAATTATTGTTCATAATAACCATAATAACTGTTTTGTACTTTAAGTATGTAATATTAAAAGCTAATTATATATTATTTGTCGTGGTTTGCATCTTTGTCCATTTTGCGGTCATTATTGCATTTATCCGTAATATTTAACAGCTGTGATTGTCGATTATTACTGTTATTTAGACAAAAACAATGCTACTGGTCTCAGTATGCTCCAATATGGTTGCTCATATAATATAGTGAGTATAATGAAAGTCTACATGCCCCATGAATGTGCGACCTTAATATTATTCGATATCTAATCAATTTCAACTTCCAACAACTCCTACGAAGTCCATTGAAATGTATCTAATAAATAACTTAAGTAATAAACCTCACCAACTATAATTACGGACGTGTCAACCAACAACGGCTCAAATCGAAATGAATGATATAAAAATAATAAATATAATTCGGAATGCGGAAAATTTTATGTGTATTTACAGAAACTTTGTATACTTTGAAAAAAGACGCAAAATTATTACAATAATTCGTATTGTAATTCAACTTATATTTTATTTATTACAATTTATATATAAATCTTTTTGGATTATAACTGTGTTAGAAGCTACGAATACTAACAAGAATATTTATATTGCCCTTTATTTTACCGTCTTGGTTGGACAGGCGATTCTTATATTATGTGCCGCATACAAAACAAAAGCTTATAAAATTTTGATTGAGAATCTTGTAGTTATCCATAATATGTACAAAAATGAAACAAAATATGAAAAAAACGAAAAAAAGTTTATAATTATTTTTCTGACAAGTTCTGCACTGGTTATCGTAATAACTTTAATTGTTGTGGGATGGAATATATTAAATGAAATGCGAGTGTCCAAAAATTTAACGGCATTTAATGCAATTATTATTATTACAGTGTATATGTCAGATTTTGAGTATCAAATAAAAGTTATGTTAGAATATTTTTCTTTTTACACTTTCTTAATTTTATTTTCAAATTTACTTTCATGTCTAAATAGAGAACTCTTTGAAATACAAGCGAATGTGAAGCAATGTTTCGAACAGATTTTGATCGAGAAAGTGAAACACTGGACAGAGAAATTTGAATACTTAGTAAATTGCAGTAAGCTAATATCTGCGTGCTTTGATAACCAAGTAAATACTATATAAAATAATTGTTTAACAACTATTAAATTAAAATTCAATCAAAACTGAAACTTAATCTTTAATCATTTTTTTATAATTTATTTCAGATGAAATACATGCTATCTATGTGTGTGTTGGGTAACATATACACACTTTATTCTATATTGACTATACTCTTGACGCAGGTATTGAATTTAAAATTAATCTCATTCTGTAAACCTAACAAAATTTTCTTATATATTGTTGTGTACATCGCTATTCTGTACTATATTTTTAAATGTTGTGCATATACTTTATAATAATAAGTATTTGAAAAGAAATGTACGTGTTCGTTTTTTTTTTTTTTTTAATAAAAGTGAACGTCAAAAATAGTTACAGAGTCGCACAGTCACCACTGAGACTTTTAGTTAGCACTTTTTATGTTTCTGTGTGTAAATCTAATTATTTTTCCAGGAAGCTCGCTCTTACTTTACTTTATATTGCATCAGTTGGGGTTTGATATGTTACCTGTTTTCTTTCATAATGGTATTTCGTGCTGGTCAAAAGTTGTGTAACAAAACAGATATAATGACCAGAGCCATAGCCACATTATATAGCATGTTATCAGCTAGTAAGTATAGTTCCATAGATTTTAATGTGATCTCAAAATAGCAGATCAAATCATTTTTAGTGTGATTTTTGGTGATACACAGGTGTTTTTTATAATAATATTTATTATAAAAAACACCTGTGTATTATCTATTACCTCTTTCTAATTACTTAAGGAAAAATAAACAATAAATTAGAGTTTATCGAAAAGGAATTCGTGTACTGTATAGTAGCATTTATCGATTAATAATGTATGTTATTTGTTTTTAAATTGCATTATGTTACAATTTTAATATGATTTAGTAAATGGTTACAAATTTTTGGTGCCATACAAAAATGCTTTGTGCATGAGTTAAAATGTGACTTTGTGATGTTCTTGATTTATGTAGGCATAATTCGTGTCTTTAAATATTTATTATATATATATACATACATAATTCTGTTCTGATAGGTCTACTCCAATTTTCAGAAACTTTAGCAAAATGTTCTTTGTTTTTCCTTATAAACAATGCAGTGCACCTTTTCAGTGCTTTAAAAATGTCACACTTCTCGCAAGAGTTGCCCCAAAATATAACACCGCAGCAAGATAGAATCGACTTTTCACAAGTGTAGTAATGTGAATCGACTTTTCACAAGTGTAGTATTTTGCTTTCTAAGTGAATAAATCATTTTTATTATTATTATTTATTAATCTACATATCCTTAATTAGGTAGTAATCACTGCTGTTCGATTAACAATAGACCTTAGTTTATAGAGTGTAAAAGAAAAACTACTTAAATTGTCAAATTATCAATGAAAAACAAAGGTTAAAAATAATCGGAATATGTCTAAAAAGCCACTGCATGCTATATTCAGATCTTCTGTTGTATATTTGTTAGAAAATGTTAAATATGATCTAAATTTTATTAAATTTTTAAAACTGTAGTCACGTACTTTAGTATTCCAACTATTCATTGCAAAAGTCTTTTTCACAGAAATTTCTAGAAGTGTGATCTGATTAATTAAAATCAATAATGTTATGTAAACAGTTTCTATTAAGTATTATTATTTTTTTATTATTATTTTTTTTTTTAAGACAACCCCCGCAGTAGGGTACAAGCCCTGTGTCACGGGGGACTTTACAAACATACAAGTCACGGACACAAATTACACCCAGACCCGGAACAACAATTTGTGGTTCACACAAAGTGGTGTCCCGTGTGGGAATCGAACCCACGACCTCTTGCGTAGCAGTCGGACACACTCCCACCGCGCCACAGAGGCAGTCAGTCATAATGCTTTAGACATTTTATTTGTAAAATCTGCATTAAGTAAATAATGTATTATTTCTGATTATAATAATATTATTATTTCAGATCCTGAAACACCCGAAACAATGATTATTAAAAACCTATTGGCTTTTACAAAAACAAACAAAATCAATGTGCAATTTGGACATACGCCTGTAGGGCTGTATTTGATACCAACTTTTTTATCTACAGTAGTCACGCATGTGATTATATTGTTGCAGTTCAACAACATTATTTAAAATGTACGTCGAATAAGCAGTCCGACAAACAGGTCCAACATTTCAAGCATTTTTTGGGTACCTACCTACCGTATAAACTTAAAAATATTAAAACCTATATTATAATAATGTGTGTGTCAGAAATATGTATTTTCAATGTATAAAGTATAATAATTCTTCAAACAACATAAAATATTACAGAACTATTTAATGATGACACTGCCAACATTATATTAAAGTGTTGACGTTCTAACATTCAATTTCAAAGGTAAAGTTATAATAATAAATAATAATATTTATATAGCAATAAACATTGAATTTCAAATGTAAATATTATATATATTTGGGGACTTATTCGCGTGAACGTACTTTATAATATGAATAAAAATAAATCACCGAAACGAATGTACTTCAATACGACAACACCATTTTTTTTTTGTTGTGTTCGTTATTGTCAGGAAGATTTTTTAGTGTATTAAATATTTTTTTAATTGGGCCGAATAATTAAATTTATGCCTGCCTTGCCCTTGGCGGGAGACTAATATAAAATAATAATTTTAGTGAAAGCTAATTAAGTTGTGTCGTTTTTAAAATTAACTTTAATTTAGGACCTTAGAATTAAGAATAATAAATATGTTGTGTTTATCTTACAGCCATACCGTATAACACGCATTATGCTTGGGTGAATTTTGTGGCATATCAACAATAGGCGCGCCGGATTAAAAAATGTGGCCGTAATGTAAAGCGGCTACCTCACGTTCAGTCGGTTTTCAATTTGGCTGAAATAAAGAACGCCACATTGAATGAGTACTTAGCGTTCGTCAAAGCGGCTTAGTAACGTTGAGCCCACATACAAACGGGCGCATCGTCGATACTCCGCTTTGAATGTTTAGTTAAACCTTCATTTACATCGATGTTGTAGTGCCATAAAAATAAAGTATAGTATTGAAAGGGTTATTAAATTTAATAATTTATAACTAGGTATACTTTTTGCTTATTAAAACTGAAATGTTGTGTTTCTGGCACAGTTTTAACCTAACCAAACTGAATTGATTTCATGCACTAGGTAGTTACATTATATTTGTATGCTCTCTCAATTTTTTCCAACAATTTCTACAATAATTGTAACCATTTCATTTAACATTATGCTATGGAGTATATTGATTGTTGGGTAATTTGAACGTGTATTTATGTCTCTCGTCTAATTATGGCAAGTCCACATGCTAGTGATGTACGCCCTTAACATAATTAAATACCTAGTACATTTCTATTCACATTAACCCGTACATATTGATTGAAGTCTATCTAATTTGATTGACCAACATATAATTCGTATAACTTTACCTCTATATAGATACGGACGTGTCTACCAAGACCTCAAATGTAACAAAATGAATGATATAAAAATAGTAAACGTAATTCGGAAAGCGGAAAATTGTATGTGTATTTACAGAAACTTCATATACTTTGAAAAAAGAAGCAAAATTATTACAATAATTCGTATTTTTATTCAACTTACCCTTTATTTATTACAATTTTCGAATAAATGCTATTAGGCTATAAGTGTGGTACAAGCTACAAATACTAATAAGACTTTGTATGTTGGTCTTTATTTTACTGTTTTGATCGGACATATAATCCTTATATTATGTGGCACTTTTGAAACAAAGGCTTACAAAATATTGATTGAGAATCTTATGGTAATTAACAATGTGTATAAAAATGAAACAAAATATAATAAAAATTCAAAAAAGTTTGTATTCATTTTTCTAACAACTGCTACAATAATTGTAACCATTTCGTTTACCATTGTTCTTTGGAGTATATTACATGAAATAGAATTTAATGGAAAGCCGTTAACAATTATTATTATAATAGTGTACATGTCTGATCTTGAGTATCAAATAAAAGTAATGTTAGAATATTTATCTTTGTATGTTTTCTTAACTTTGCTTTCAAATTTACTGTCGTGTTTAAATGGTGCACTTTTTGAAATACAAGTCAATATAAGGAAAAACTTCAAGCAGAAATTGACCGAAAAAATGAAACAATGGACAGAAAAGTATGAACACTTAGTTAATTGCAGTAAAGAGCTCTCGAAATGCTTTAATCACCAAGTAAATATTATTCATAGTTTATTTATTATTTTATTCAACAAAAGTGAAAATATTATTATTAATCCGATTTAATAATTCGTTTCAGATATCATACATGTTAACAATGTGTGTAATGGGTAACATTTACACAGTATATATTATAATAAGTATTATTTTAACAAAGGTATACAACTTAAAAATATTTTTAATTTAAATTAAATTGAAATCAATTTGTAAATTGATTTTATTACCGTGTGTAGTTTATAACGTTCATATAAGAAAAGTTTTTACATTTTTTATTTAATAATAAATGTAAAAACTGTACTATAAATTATAAAAAAATATTACAACATGCATAATATCATAATTATTATTATTATTAACACACGTTTATGTAAATTAATATTTTTTTTAGGATGTCCACTCATACCACAGTTTATATTGTATAGGTTGGGCCTTGATATGTTATGTGTTTTCGATAGTCATGGTATTTCGTGCTGGCCAAAAACTATATGATGAAACAACAAAAACGACCAGGGAAATAGCAACGTTATACAGTTTGTTGTCAACAAGTAAGTGCGGTAGACAATTACGAAATTACGCAAATACAAAAAAAAACAAAAATTTGATTTTCTCTTGAAGACAGAAGAATCCCAGAGCGTTGTTAGAATACATACATACATACATACATATCAACCCATTTGATGGCCCACTGCTGGGCACGGGTCTCCCCAGTAGAACCTACTAGTATGTAGATCCTGGGGGTAATTGCCATAATCACCACGCTTGGCGAGCGGGTTGGTGATCGCAGTAAGGCTTTAAGTACTCTGAGGACGCTGCTGCCCGTCCTCCGGTGTGAAATCCCTTAGTCGCCTTGACGACACCCACGGGAAGAGATGGGGTGGTACTATTCTTAAGCCGGCACCACACGGCACGTTGTTAGAATATTAGATAACAAAATAGTAGAATAATATTTACAGTAACACTATTTAGACCTAATGCGATTTATGTACACTTCTGTAAGTGTGGAATAACGTTATAATTATATAAATATTTATGTTTATAATTTTTAATTATTTAATAGAATTTTTTTACATCTTGATTATGATGATTTTATTTTAGATCCTGTAGCTGCAGACACAACAACTATTAAAAAAAATTTGACATTTACAAAAACAAATAAAATCCAAGTAGAATTTGGACATACGTCTGTGGGACTGTTTTTGATTCCTGCTTTCTTGTCTACAGTGATCACGTATGTGATAATATTGTTGCAGTTTAACAATGTTATATAATTAACTATACCATTGACGTTACAGATACTTCAGTGTTACTTATAAGTATAAATTTGTATCCCCCTAAATGTATATATGTACAAATACTAAAATGCATATTGTAATAAAAGTTATCAATGCTGCTTGGTATATATAACTAAGCAGTGTTGAAAACTTTTAATATAATGTATTACATAGCTCTAAGCATGACATATAATATTGAAATTGATGTTTACATAGGTACCTAATAAATTAAAAAATATATATTAGTGTCGCTTGACGGTGGTCATCATGAAGTAAGTGACAAAATAATTGGTTCAATATTTAATGTCAAAGTGTAAGGTACAGGACAAGGACATCGTACCTATTATAAACACCCTTTGTTTATAATAGGTACGATGTTTAAAATTATTTTGTGGCTTAATAATTTAATATGATATTTACTAATATGTTACTTATTACTTGTATAATAAATAATAATAGAATTAAATTCTTAATAGATGATCCTGTTTAATGAGACGAGGAACCGTTTCATCAACCAGCGTTGATCATGCATTATTTATTGTTAAAGAAGAGTGGCAAACGCCATTAGTTGATGCAATTGATCGGACTTACCAAAACCGTACCCGTCCGTTTGTTAGGAGTAAGGGTAGAAGCTAAAATTGATTTCGAATTCAATAAAATAGACAAGTATTTTTTTTATAATAATGTATTACTTAATTGGTAAGGTCAACAGCTGTCAAAAAACATAATTAATTATTTGAATCATATGATATTAAATATATTGCTTATATGTAGATGCTATTCATTTGTATTAATATTACTGACTCTGAAAGTAACGTATTACTTTGATAAAATGACCGGCATAAAAATAATTGATAAATTAGAAAAGATTGAAAATTTTATGTGCATTTATAGAAATTACTTGTTGTACACGAAATACTGTAAGCTTTTTATTAAAATTCGTTTAGTTGTAGAAATTTGCATGCTTTTTACTTTTTTATTTGTAACTTGTTATATGTTTGAACTTGAGAAATCTCGAGCAGATTTTTCATATGCTGTCGTTATGTTTCAATTTCTAAATATCAGTAATAATTTAGTATTTGTAATAAGCGGCATTTTAAAAACCAATCTTACAAAAATTTAATAATAAATCTTAAAGAAATTCACGAATTTTATAAACAAGAACTACATTGCTTTCGGGGTTTTAAGTTTTTGAACTTGTTGGTTTGGACAAGTATTTTGATGTACATCATCTTAAGAGGGTATTTAATTATAAGTGAATTGATAGCTACAAGCATTTGGAAAATAAATATTGTGGTAATATATAGTATTGTATTGGGAATGTGGAAGGAAATCCGCATAGTACTAGAGGCCCTAGTATTTTATACATTTATAACAATCGTGTCTAATTTGGTACAATGTTTTAATAATTCTATATGCCAGCTACATAATAACTTAAACAAAATAAGTAATAACTTCGTTCCGAAAAATATAAAAGTTATAACCGTTGATCAAGTAGAAGAATGGGTTGATAAATATCAACTTCTAGTGAATTGTAATCAGGGGCTGTCATCATGTTTTCAATCACAAGTAAGGACTGTAAATTAATTTCATAATGTTCAAGCATATTTTACAAAAAAAAATGTTTTTTTTTTCAGAAAAAAAAGAAAGAGATCTTGTATGTTTATTTTCAGATGAACTTTTCATTGACAATGTTTCCATTGATTTATATTTGTCTAGCATTTGGAGCAATGAGTGCAGTTTTAACGGTAATAAGTACATGTGAAATTATAAACAAATTTTCTAATAATAAGTTTTTTTGTACTAAAGTCGTGTTTTTTTCTTTTTAGGAGCAACCAATATTTATATCAATACATATGTCGATGATATTATTTTATCTTATGTATTCAAAATCTTTAGTGGTGTACGCGGGTCAAAAGCTCCGAAATGAAAGTGCTAAAACGATTCAGTATTTGTCAAAACTATACAACTCGTTACTAAAAAGTAAGATAATAATAATTCTAACTTCTTAATATATTGAGACAATTTGCTAAAGACTATGTGATTCCAAACAAGACCGAGCCTCGAGACTATTGGCAAACATACTAATTATATTTCTGAATATATCAATATTTATAGTTAAATTACACCCAGTTACAGAATGAACAATATCCTGGGTGACTATGACTACACTAACCACTAGATCAGCTATACTCTAAGTGTGTTCCGCGGAACCCTAGGGTTCCGTGATACCTCTGTCGGGGTTCCGCAAGAATTTAGAAATAAAAAAATCAAAACACCTCTCTCTGGTCGCTCCGCGGCTGTGCGGACTCCGCGGCCGCGCGGAGACAAAACGCTATGAATGTTATTTATTTATTTATTTGTATTTGTATAAGCTTGTGTTACATTAGCTGGTACAACATCTTATAAGTTTGGTCTCAACAATTTTATACTTGTACAACGCGTTCGCTCTAAGTTTGCCGGTCTGTGGAATGCGCGTACCCTCCCCCACGTGACAACAAAACTTATAATGTGTCATAGTTTTACCCAAATATCTACCGTACACAATTTTTATTGTTACAATTAAATAAAAAATTTCGAACGTCATACACTCATACCTATCGCCAGCGGCAAACTTAAAACGAGCGGGTAGTATACTTGTAAGCGCTCAGTCTCTTTGATAAAAGCCGCCTCTGAATTAGACGCTATAGTTGTCAACAAGCGACTTTCGTCTCTAACTTCAAAGGATAAAGTCGATATTGTTTACAACGCTATTTTTAAATTTCTGTTTTTATTTTTGCTTTTTGTTTATCAAAGGTGCCGACTCGAGTATTTTCGAGAATATTTGAGATCGAGTCTAGGACTAAGTATAAAAGCGGCGATTGCGCGTTGGCGTCGTCAGTTGATGATTAGCGTTCGGAGCGATAAGTTACTACCTACTTACAAGCTCGCTAGCGAGAAACTAGTGTTCATTGTTTTACTGCCTGCTGTATTCTGTTGTCTCAGTTTTATACATTTCTTCCCTGTAGGTTCTAAATTTAGTCTCTTATACGCAGTAACGATTGTGCATTATTTAAACCCCACTATCCTGACTTGTAACATTATAAATAAAGAAGAATGGAACGTTGGCTTAAAGGTGTTAAACGTGTTCCAACAACATCTTCTAATGACGCTGAATGTTCAAAAGCAATGCGCGCGGAGAATTTAGCAATCACCGATCCAGAAGATGATGCCACGAGTGCCACGACGTCAAGCTCGACGGTTTCAAAGACGAAAAAAAGGAAGTATGATGAATCTTATATCAGTTTCGGATTTGTTGATTCCAACAGCTCACCTCTCTGCATGCTCTGTAGTAAACTGCTTCCTAATAGTTCCATGGCACCTGCCAAATTGAGTCGACATTTAGAAACCGTACACCCCGAGACTAAAGACAAGAATAAAGAATTTTTTGTTCGCAAAAAAGATCAGTTATTAGAAAGTCAAAAAAATATGATGCATGTAACACAAACTACCAACGAAAAGGCCACGGTGGCATCATATTTAGTTAGCTATCGCATTGCACAAGCAGGTGAAGCGCACACTATCGCTGAGAAATTAATAAAACCATGTGTATTAGACATAACAAAATGTATGCTTGATGAAAAATCTGCAAAGCATCTTTCTACTGTTCCGCTATCAAACGATACTGTTTCACGACGAATCCATGATCTGGCAAGCTACGTCAAACAAGAACTAGTTACACGTCTACAAAATACACGATTCGCTTTGCAAATGGACGAGTCGACTGATGTCGCTGGTTTGGCTATCCTGCTGGTTATTGTGAGATATCCATATAAAAGTTCTTTTGAAGAAGACATGCTTATGTGTTCATCGCTGCTTACAAACACTACCGGGGAAGAAATTTTTAATAAAATAAATATATTTTTTGAAGAACATAATCTCAGTTGGAACAATTGCATTGACATTTGTACAGATGGGGCCAAGGCGATGACAGGTAAAACAGCAGGAGCAGTGTCACGAATGAAAAATAAAGCGCCTAATTGTAGTTCCAGTCATTGTATTCTGCATAGACAAGCACTTGCGATGAAGCAAATGCCGTCTAATCTAAAATTAGTTATGGATGAAGCGGTAAAAATAATTAATTTTATCAAATCACGACCACTACAATCCCGATTGTTCTCATTATTGTGTGAAGATTATGGCAGCAAACATAAAACACTGCTGCTCCATACAGAAGTGGGATGGCTGTCTCGGGGAAAAACTTTAACAAGGCTATTTGAACTTAGAGCCGAGTTACAAATGTTTCTTTCAGCAGATACTTCTTTTAATTTGAAGGACCGTTTGTATGATAAAACTTGGTTGTTCCGATTGTCTTTTATGGCGGATATCTTTTAAAAACTTAACAAATTAAATTTATCGTTGCAAGGTAAACAGACAACAGTGTTTCAGGCCTATAATAAAATAACTGCTTTTAAAAGAAAATTAGATTTTTGGATCATTTGCATTGGTAAGAAAGAAATAGAAAGTTTTACGTTACTCAGTGAGTTTGTTAGCGAAAACGACTCAGAAATGTTTGAAGATAATGTGTTTGAAGAATTGGTCCAATATCTCAGTTCGATGCGCGCATCTTTTGAAAAGTATTTTCCCGAAGAACACAATACAAAAATTAAAGTGAACTCCTGGATTCATAATCCTTTTTTACCCAACTTGGAAAAGCCTGAAAACATGTCAAATGAGATATATGAATCTCTTTTAGAAATGTCATCAGACACAAGTATGGAGTCATTGTTCAAAACGACGCCTCTTAATGATTTTTGGTGCAGAATCCAAGATGAATATGCAATGCTTGGCCAAATGGCTCTGGATATTCTTCTCCCGTTCCCAACTACATATTTGTGCGAAACAGGATTCTCTACCTACGCAGCCACGAAAACAAAATATCGCAATAGACTGGACGCCGAAGCTGATATGAGACTCCAACTTTCTTCCATCAAACCTGATATCAAGCAATTGATGAAAAATAAAAAACAGTTTCATACCTCCCACTAGTTAGATTTTTTCTTTTTTAATGTTTTCTATTATTGTCCTTACCAAGTGGTGAAGTAAATAATAATTAGTAACTGATACATTGTACTTTTATTATGCTGATTAATAAAGAATACACTTATAAAAATAATTGTTTTATTGTAGGGTTCCATCAAGTATTTTGCTTCCCAAAAGGGTTCCGTCATTTAAAAAGTTTGAGAACCACTGCACTAGATCAACAGGCCAATGTAGTAAATTACGTAAAAAGAAAACAAGATCATTTAAAAAAAACAACGACGGGCGTAAAAATAATCAAATAAAATTTTAAACTAACCCCAACTAACAGGAGGTAGGTAAATTGCCTAAAATAATCCGTCGGGTTCTACCATTTACTGCCCCGAATTGAACTCAAATATTTTTGTACACTTGACAGGTTAGTAATTGGCAGAAGCTGAAGCAGCTCTGGAAATACCTGGGGGAGGTATTTCCAGAGGTTACTTAACTACCTCCTGTTAGGGGGGTTTTTAAATTTTATTTGATTCTTTTTTATGCCCGTTGTGGGTTTTTTCAAAATGTTTATTTTTGTTTTTCATTTTAAACTTTTTAAAGATTTTTTTACAATTTATACGAAGTACTTACTTGTGTTGAGAGTAAACCTTCATTGTAACGGAACTAATATACATATAAATATTCCGTTTTAGTAGTAAAAATATGAGCTTGACCCTTTTTTAGGGTTCCGTAGCCAAAATGGCCAAAACGGAACCCTTATAGTTTCGTCATGTCCGTCTGTCTGTATGTCCGTATGATTTTTGGAAATAATCGCTCCGAATGTTGCATGAATTGTGCCCCCCCCCCCCCCCTTAACTTTTGAACCGTGTGACCAAAAAATAAGTAATTTAAATTAAAATAATTTCGGACATGATCGGATATACAGTCATTGAGTTATTGCTAAAAAAGAAACAGATGCGTATACTGTAGCGCCCCCTGGCAGTCTGTAACTTTAAAACAAACACACACACACACACACACACACACACACACACACACACACACACACACACAGAGAGAGAGAGAGACACACCTCTTACCCCCCGTAAAAAGACAGTTTTTAATTATTATCACTCAATGATATAGGTTTTTAGATGGTTTTTACACCATAATGCGCAAACGGAAAACATCCATCATGCGCAGGGTGCGCGACAGCCCCAATAGCATACTGCTTACAGTAGCAGATCGGTGGGGTAGCCCGATGTTAGAACATTGGATACGCCTACATGCAAATGTCGCGCGGTGATTGTAACATAGTTATAGGTACTAACATTAGTTTTTTAAAATCATGTATACTTACAAAATGTACTGTGTCTGAAATAAATAAATTATGTTCTGCAAGATCGACAGGAGACCTACATTGAAACTGAAAAACAGTTCCTTTTTTTTATTCCACTTAATTTACTTTTCAGATCCACATGCGCCGACAACAATAGCTGTTAAAAAATTAAAGCGTCTGACTAAAATTAACCCACTTGAATTTAGAGTTATGAAATTATCTTTAGGTATGTTTATGATTCCAATGATATTGTCAATGACCATCTCACAAGTCATAATAGCATTACAATTTAGGAATGTTATATAAAAAAAATAAGTCATTTTTCGAATAATAAATATTGATATAAATATGATGTACCCACATACATACATTCAGCAACGACTACTAATTGTAATAGCGTTTTTTAAATATATGTTAATTTGGTTTTATAACATAATTGAAAACTTTTTTGTATTAAAATTTTAAAACTTTTATTATAGGTGACAGTAACAGTTGCTGTACGTTACTGCCGTTCATTTAAATATTCATCAAGTATATTTAATTATAGTGTAATCGTTAGTAAAAAAAATAATTATACCATATATATTTTTTATACCACGACGGTGACAGTGGCTAACAGGTATACGGCCCTTCTAGGAGCTTAATATTCATAAATTATATTTATTTATAGTCTAATCGTTAGTAAAAAAAAATATTATAGGTGACAGTAACAGTTGCTGTACGTTACTGCCATTCATATAATTATTCATCAAGTATATTTAATTATAGTCTAATTGTTAGTAAAAAAAATAATCTTAACATATATATTTTTTATACTGCGACGGCGACAGTGACTAACAGGTATACGGCCTGTCTAGTGGTAAGCGGCTACCGTAGCCTACAATAGGCTACGGATGCCTGCAACATGAGAGGTGTTATGGATGCGTTGACGACCTTTTAAAAATATATTGTTGTTCCGAGTCTTCAAGAACTCCATAATGTAATCTTTTAGAAAAAAATCAGCAGGAGCGTTCGCGAAAGAAAATTAACATTAACCATGAGACCATTTAGGCTCCAAGGTGTGGGTATGTACTCCCTGTAGATGGTGAGCAGTGTGATGGTAGAAGAAGGCTGTAGCCATTATCTCGAATAATTCCTCGGAGCATATCCCATTATAAAAGCGGTAGAATAAACTT
Source organism: Herminia tarsipennalis (assembly GCA_945859575.2). Taxonomy (NCBI): domain Eukaryota; kingdom Metazoa; phylum Arthropoda; class Insecta; order Lepidoptera; family Erebidae; genus Herminia; species Herminia tarsipennalis. Next base: position 20,333,661 of record OX243840.2, read on the forward strand.
AGGGAGGCAGCGTCTCTACTTAGACTAAGTAGCTTCATCTTGTGCCACCTTTCACACCACGCTTATGATTATGGGATTGATGCAAATTCGGCCCCATATGGATATACTGCACCAAAGATGCGAGCAGTAAATCCATATGGGGCCGAATTAGATATTTATACAGCTTTAAGTCTCTGCCCGGGTTGACTCTGCCCTTGTTGGCTTCGAATAATAAAACACATAACGCTATGTGACTGAGGATCCCGATGATCCCGGAATTTTCAAATCTAAGAAGTTCTAAGTAACACACAGTAAATGAGGTTTTCTTAGCGATGAATGTACATAAGTGGTGTCTTAGTTGAATTAAAAGTGACCAGATTATCAGGACCCCAATTGGAGACTGGTCGAACTTGTCACTATCATCTTATAGGTTTATTTTTATTTAACAAGTGATAATAGCATTACAATTTAGTAATTCGAAGTGTAAAGTGTGTATGTAATGTGCCATTCATAGCCCACGTACGGACGTATAAATGCTCAACCAAGTCGTAAGTTAGGTACTTTTGACTTGGTTAAGCATTCCGTGATTATATATATTGGTTTTATATATATATATATAACCAATATGCTGTCATCTTTGCAGTTTTGTTGATAACTCTATATAATTAGTATGTAAGTCAATTTATACTTAAATATATTATATACTAGCTGTGCCCGCGACTTCGTTCGCGTTAAAGTCGGGTTTAAAATAAGGTAGTTTATGTTACGAAATAACTTCTGTGTAAATATGTTGGAAACAGTCCTGTCGGGTGAGCCGCGATATGATTCAGCAGCGGAGAATCATCATATAGTCATCTATTGATAGCGTCAACACCCAAAAGCTTTGTGAAAATAAATTAGTACCAAATACAGACTCTTTAGGTATTCGTTTACTGTGTTTTTCTGTCATTAATGTGTGTTATTTGGGTCTCTTTTCTTTTTGTCTATTGTTATTTTTATTATTTTACTGTTTTATTTATTGCTTTTTTATCTTCTGCATGACTTTTCCTGTTAATTTACATTTTCCTGTTAGTTACATGTGTCTTCTGTGTACTAAATAAAAATCGTTTTATATAGTTAATGTTAATTCTATTATTTTATATAGTTAATTTGGTGTGCGGCTTAAGAAGTGGGTTTTCTGTTGTTTTTGTTTCATTCTTTCAACGTTATACCTACTTAATACCTAATAATTGTCAATAGAATTTGTACTAAAATTTTGGTACTTCCCATTTGATCAAATGTTTCTCGTAAACTTGTAAAGCCTAAGTACTTAACTGTGACAGTTTTCCTTATAATTTTAGTATTTATACTACTACCGTGAATTTTTTCACATACCCAACATCAACCATTTAGTTGGCAGGGGAATACTTGACTCTAACAAAAATGTTCACTATAAAGCCTAATATTACACAAAGGAATCCTTAAATCTAAAAATAGTCTACACAAACCCTAAACGCTTTTTAAAAGACCTATCTAATGATACCCCACACGATGGGGTAGGTGAGAAAAAATCTCATCCCCACTTTACATATTACCTCTCTTATATGTTACAATGATGCAAGTAAGAAAAAAAGACATGAACTACCCCTCCCCCAGACTCCGCGTTGACAGACAATGACCCCCCACCCCCCTCCTCCCGTCACTCGAACTACTCACACTTGGCCGATGAGTCATTCATTATTGTTGAATTGATGAACACTTGATATCCAACCATAACCCCAAAACATGATCCTCGATACACCTGTGTGATGCGTGGTCAAACAAACGGACAGACAGACAAACATTTCTAAAAATTATAGCAATATGTTTCTTTTTAATACTATTTTAAAACTTCTTTTACTAAGTATAGAACATTATTGAATACAACGCCATCTACTTTCAAAACCAGTGAAGTTTCTTCTAATACTTAATGTTTTTTTATTAATTTAAGCAATTTAATTACGAAAACGAATCCGTCATCGCAAGCACCTATACCCTAATAAATGTTTTGACAATTAAGGAATTGTTTGATCATGGTGACCAATTTGATTTCATAGATGGCGCTACATGTTTTTTTTTACGTGTGTAGGTAATGTCTTTTTTTTGAGCACGAACACATCACTTCTGGAAAATATCGAATACTTGTTAAATTGTAATGTAATATTGTTTTTCATTTCTACTACGATTAATTAATTACTCTCAGCAGTGCATGCAATACCTATAAATATCTTACATAAGTGTATATTTCACTTGATTTTTAATATAAAAAAATATTAACCAAAGCAAATAAGTTACCAATGGTCGTAAAAATAACTACATAAAACATTGAGAAAAATATAAAAAAAGGACAAAAACAATTTTTAAAAAATACAAAAAGAACATAATCAGATATCATATTCGAGCCTGAGACTTCGTCGTCAAAGACCGCTAGCATAGCTTCGAGGCTATACTGTTCGCTACTTACCACGTCAAAATAACTGTTCTTGTGAAACTTCAAAATGTTGTGTATAGCTCCTTATAGTTTTAGCGTGAAGTTATGTATTCCATGGGTTACAATTGAAAATAATGTCTAATTGTGGAAACAATTGTGATAAACCATTACGGTGCGACAAAAAATACGTTGCTACTCGTTCTCCATAGACGTTAGCGTAATGTTTTATAACGAAAAATAGCTACAGACATTATCCCTTACTGCTTAGCTCCTATGGGAAAAAGTGTGATAATTTATAGCCTAAATGTTAATCCGTATCTATTAGATTGCATGTGCAAAATTTCAACCGAATCTGTCCGGTAGTTTTTGCGTGATGCGTGTTCAAACAAACAGACAGACAGACATTTCTAAAAATGCAGCAAAGTGTTTAAATACTCTTTTCGAACATTTCCTAATTTTTTTTTCACTAAGTTTGGCCATGTACAGACACGTGAAATATTCAATTTTATTATATGTATAGATATAGATAGATAGCATGATTCAGTATTCACGCGCGATGGCTTATTATTGGCGTATTTCATGTATAACTTTGGTGTTTATATACCGATTTCTATGATTCTTTTTTATGGAATAGTTAATTATGTTAACTTTTTAAATTAGGGATGACTGAGAGTGTTATAAACGTAAGAGTAGACAAATATAATCAGAAAGCTTCGAACTGCTAAGCTATCGGGAGTTACACGTGACATTGTGAGTCAACCATAAAAGATAGACATATGCTGTTGTGGGATATTTTTTATATAATTTTAAGGAGAACATTTTCGTCATACATGATTTCTGTGTAGCTTTAACCATTAAGGTTACACACGCGACGGAAGCTTAAAAAATGGAGTAACTTCTCCCGTTTTCCCTTCACTGCTCTGCTCCTATTGATTGTAGCGTGATGAAAAGTATACTATAACCAACTCAGGAGTATGAAAAATAATTGTACCAAGTTTCGTTAAAATCCTTCGAGTAGTTTTTGTTTCTATAACGGTTATACAGACAGACAGACAGACAGACAAAAATTTTACTGATTGCATTTTTGGCATCAGTATCGATCCCTAATCACCCCCTGATAGTTATTTTGGAAATATATTTCATGTACAGAATTGACCTCTCTACAGATTTATTATATGTATAGATGAGTCACGCTACCTTTAATATGCGAAACAAAACAAAAAAAAAGACTATTTGTAATGATGATACTGTCATTATTATGACGAAGTATCAAAATGTCAAATTGTATTAGATTATTTTTTAGATGTTTTTTGATGTGGTTTTATTTTATGCATTATTATTTGATATATTAAAATTACCTGTGCCCTCGACTTCATCCGCATGAAGTTGCAGTGCTGTTCTCTCCTAAACATTAGCGTGATGATAAAAAGTAGCCTACACTACCTCTTACATCCTCAACTTACTGACAGTGAAAGTCCCGTCAAAATCCGTTCTACCATTTCTGAGATTAGCCGGAAGAAGCAGACCGACAGACAGACAGACAAAAAAAAGCTGTTGTTTCGACAGTACAAACAGACACTTCAATTTTATTTATTTGTATTTAAGGCCTAGTGATAGTTTCTGGATTCTATTATAAAAGCAACTAATGCATTCTTGCTTTCGCTCAAACCATAGTACAAAGCAATCGGACTAGTCTTTCTTAGGGACCTTTACAATGCTTCATGGAACGCATTCACGGCTGATTCAGGGCTCGTAAAACATGTGCCTCTAAGTTTGCCTTTAATGCGTAAGGCGAATGCGTCATCAGTTCCACATTTGAAGCCTTCAAATAGGCTTTTGTTACCTTAGCGAAAAATGAGGATGCGTTATCTTGGTGAAAGAGGACATTGTTTGCTGGCAAGTATTTTCTTGGCAGCACACGATTTTGTTACGCAAGAGGTCTTGGGTTCGATTCCCACACGGGACACTACTTTGTGTAATCCACAAATTGTTTTCCGAGTCTGGGTGTACTTTGTGTCCGTGACTTGTATGTTTGTAAAGTCCCCCGCGACACAGGACTTGTAGCCTACAGCGGAAGTCCTCTTTAAAAAAAAAATGTAATTATAAATTTATGCTTCTCTGAAATTCTCACAGCTAATTTGAAGTTTTCGAAAAAAAATAAATTGGTTGTCTATAAAGTCGGTTTACGGACGATAATTTTACTTGATAATGTCACAAGAAAACATTAATGACATAACAACCTATTTTTTTTCAATTGTATCGCATGTCACTACAATCGAGAAAACATTGATGACATTGTAATAAACAGCCGTGCCTTTAACAGTTTTAGTGGACCCAGCGGCCACAATACTTCAATCTATCTAATATCTAGCAGGCGGAATGTGACACTTTTTCTTCGATTTAGAAGATGTTATCACGTCAAAAAACTTGTATTCGCAACTCGACTACATATTTAAATAAGTACACAATACGGGGATTGCAGACCAAGTTATCTCAATTCAATTCAAATTCTTTATTCACTTGGGATGCAATTAGATCAAGTTAATTCAATTCAATTCAAATTTTTATTTACTTGGGATGCAAAAGAACACTTGTGATACGTCGGGATTCTAAATAAGCATGTAATGCCAAGTTTGCTAGCAATGGGTAAAGCAGAACCTGGCAAATAATAATTCGCGGCCACTCTTTTCAAATTGCCAATTTTATTTTGTTGGAATGTTTATAAACTTGATATGGAGATAAGGTGCAATCACTAGTATTCTATACACCAAGTTAAAGGACTAATGCAAATTATATTATTAAAAAGTTGGAATATGAGACGAAATAAAATCAGCCTTAGTGGGTACTGTTGTTTTTAGGAGCATCTACTTACAACAAGGGTATAAACTAAATGAGCTTGATATTGGCCGAAGTACTAGTAACGAAATATTAAATATTAATTTTGATATTAAAAGAAAGAAAATAATGGCAGAAATTATTTTTTTAACACTAATATGACTATAAATAGTCTAGGAACAAGTAACATAATGATGATAATTTTGATAACAACAAACAAAATATCTTTTATACTAAAGAAAAACCATATATTTTTAATAATTATAAAATTAAAGTCAAGGCCAAGTCTTCTGTGTAAATATTAATTAATTATTAAGAACATATAATGTCAACAAGTTGAACAAATTATGACTGCCACAATGCCTACCAAATGTTGTACCTATAAAAAAAAAATATAAGAAGTACTTCTTATATATATTTCAATAAGTACCTACTAAATATATTATAGACTGTATTTTTTAGTATAGTATATATATAAAATTTTCAGTATGTTTCTTGCAAACAATGCATTATTTAAATTTAGTCTAAAATCACTTTTAATTGAGAATATTTAGATTATTGCTTAACTTAATAATGCAAGACATGTACAGGAAACCAAGTACAGGAAAAAAATACCTAAAATGTTATAAATAGCAAATCAAACATATTCTAATATTTAATAAGTTAAGACAATCTTATTAATTAACTACAAAATAAAAAAGACAATGCTTACATTCATAATTATCATAAAAACAAAAAAAATGGTTAAAATTATTGAGTAATTATTACATGTTACAAATTATTCCCTTAAATAATATTGTTGAACTGCAACATTACTATTACATACGCGATTACTGTAGACAGAAATATCGGTAACAAGTACATTCCTAAAGATACATTTGCAAATACGACTTTTACAGTGTTTGTTTTTGTAAAATTCAATAGCTTTTTAACAGCTGTGGTCGGAGGAGCTTCGGGATCTGTAAAAGTATTTTCATCATCGTCATTATTTATTCGTCTTTAATTTATATATATATATATATATATATATATATATATATATATATATATATATATATATATATATATATATATATATATATACATATATATATATATATATTATAATTTATAATTTCACGACACAGGAAACAGAAACTCAAACTTACATTTGGATAACATACTGTATAATATTGCTATTTCCCTGATCGTTGTAGCTGATTCGTCGCACAACTTTTGACCAGCGCGAAATACAATCAATAATATCAACAGGTGACAAATCAAAGCCCAACTTATGTGAAATAATGTTGCAAAAAGGCGCTGATTCTGGAAAAAGACGAACTGATTAAGAAAATAAAAATACAATTTTATGACTGCCTTTGTGGCACGGTATGAGTGTATCCGACTGTTAAGCAAGAGGTTGTGGGTTCGATCCCCATCCAGGATAAAACTTTGTGTGATGAGCATGATGGTTTAACCTGTATCTGGGTGTAATCTAATATATATAAAATTCTCGTGTCACAGTTTTCGTTGCCATACTCCTCCGAAACGGCTTGACCGATTTTGATGAAATTTTTTGTGCTTATCCGGTATCTATGAGAATCGGCCAACATCTATTTTTCATACCCCTAAGAGTTTGTTTGTTTGTTTGAACGCGATAATCTCAGGAACTACTGGGCCGCATTGAAAAATATTTTATTATTGGATAGTCCATTTATCGAGGAAGGCTATAGGTTATAACATCACGCTACGACCAATAGGAGCGGAGCAGCAATGAAAAATGTTGTAAAAAAAAAGGAAGAATAAAGAAAAAAGGGAAAATTTACGCAGACGAAGTTGCGCGGGTCAGCTAGTTTATATATAATATTTATGTAATTAGAAATATTTAAGTATGTTTATCAGTTGTCTGGTTTCGATAAAACAAGCTCTTAAGCTTTCAAGCTTAGTTCGGGATCAGATAGCATTGTGTGAATTGTCCCAAGATATTATATTATATTTTAATTATATTATATGATTTTTAGATAATTTAGCAAACACAGACAAATTATAAATCTCTTAAGCAAAACATATTTTGCTATAACATTTATAAATATTATAAGTAAATCACATATATAATTATAATAAAATGTTCCTGACGTGAAAGATGCATGATATTGGACAATAAATAGGTTTAAATTTTACCAACTGATTTTAATTACAACCTGAATATTACCAATTTAAAACTAAAAGTCTCATATAATACCTGTGTTATAATTATGCTGAAAATATAATATACTGTGTATATGTACCCCATAATACACATTGTCAACATATAGTATATGACCTGAAATATGATAAAGAATTAGATTAGTCAGAAGTAAACAAAATCACTCCTATTTTATTGTAGAAAATTCTGCCTATATAAATAATATAATAAAAATATATAAATATTACTTACTTGATAATCAAAAAATGCAGACAGCTGTTTGCTACAATTCACTAAGTGTTCATATTTTTCAGTCCACTGCTTCACCTGTTCTATCAGAAGCTGGTCATTGAGATGTTTTGACTGCGCTTGTATCTTCAAAAGTTCTCCATTGAAGCATGACAGTTAACTTGATAGCAAAGTAAAGAAGGTGTACAATGCAAATTGCTCTAAGAATACCTTAATTTGAAAGTCTACATTGCCAATATACGCTAAAATAATAACAACAGCGAAACCATTTCCACTAATTACTATTTCATTAAATATATTCCACGTCATGACGAAGATTGTTATTACAATAAGTATTGTACAAAGTATTAAAAAAATAGTGACCAATTGTCTTGCTTTTTTATTATAATTTGGTTCATTTTTATACACACTGTGAATAATTTTAAGATTTTTAATGAATATTTTATAAGCGTCTGATTTGCAGATAGTACACAATATTTGGACGGAATTGCTGACAAAACAGCTAACTTGAAGACCAATGTACATATACTTGGTGTCATTAGCAATATTTAGTACTTTTATAATCCAATAACAGTTATTTATAAATTGTATAACATATAGCACGTGTTGAATAACTATGCGAATCAGTATAATTATTTTGCTTCTTTTTCCACTGTAAACGAAGTTTCTGTAAATGCACATTACATTTTCCGCTTTCTCAATCATGTTGATTATTTTTATATTTTCCATTTTCATTAAATTGTCACACTTGCAGGCACGTAGCGTCTATCAATCTAGCAGCTAAATTAATATTAGATATGTAACAGGTAATCACTTTATTTGTACGTAGGTACTTGTAAATAATTATAATGTATTGCTACTTACTTTTAAAATTAAGTAGCTAATGATATTGAGAACTTGAATGACGTAATCAATACCTATTAATTAGGAAATAGTTTTTGTAATAAGACTGTCAAAAATTCTGTCTGATTTTTTTTTATCAATATATGATTGTTCTAGACTATGTTATAACTAAACACCTAATGAACTATGTTTCAAAATTAACAATTAAAACGGTTGAAATAGTTATTATTTATTACGTAACAATTAATTTTACACTCGTGTAATAGCGCAAGTGCAATACGAGACAAAGTACTAAATAATAGGTTACTTACGCGTAATATTTTTTGTAGGTCTTAAGATACAAAATACTAAGGCGTTATTAAATAATATTGTTAAACTGCGACTGCCTCTGTGGCGCAGTGGGAGTGTGTCCGACTGCTACGCAAGAGGTCGTGGGTTCGATTCCCACACGGGACACTACTTTGTGTGATCCACAAATTGTTGTTCCGGGTCTGGGTGTACTTTGTGTCCGTGACTTGTATGTTTGTAAAGTCCCCCGCGACACAGGGCTTGTACCCTACAGCGGGAGTCGTCATTTTAAACAATTTTTTAAACAACGGTAGAAAATAAAACAGGAATTAAATACATTCCTAAAACTGTACGTGCAAATTCTACTTTAATTGTGTTCGTTTTTGTAAAAGTCAATAGCATTTTTACAGTTATGGTTTCGGGAGCTTGTGGATCTGAAAAAATACAAAAATGATCTAAAAATGGATATTTATTTTAAATAACTAAAAAAATAATATTCTGAATAACATTTTAATAATTTAAATAGTAAAATTTAAAAAATAAAGCTTACTTATTGCCAACGTATCGTACAATGCTGCTATAGCTCTGATCATTGTAGTTGATTCGTTACATAACTTTTGTACTGCTCCAAGTACCGCCAACAACTCAATTACGTTGCAACTCAACGCCAAAATTATATGAAATAGAGTAACGTAAAAGCGTTCATTCTGTAAAATAAATGTTAATATGAGTTAAAAAAAAAAACAATTAAATTTAATCTTATGTGCTATTCTTCTAAGGTCGTGTTTATTTAAATCGTATTTAATAATTCGTTACGTTATGATTCGTAACATTGTAATTTATTAGTTATTAAAAATGATGTATTAGGTATGTGTATGCCACAATAATAATTCATAAAACAAGTCTTTAAAAAAAATACCTGTGTTATAATAATGGTGAATACATAATATAACGTGAATGTGTAACCCACTATAGACATTGCTAGCATATATGTCATCTGAAATGAAATACAAAACATAATTAATATAGAAGTTGTAAACCCCAAGATAATGAAATTCATTCAATGTAAGTGAACGTTAAAACGGCGATTTATATAGGCAGAATCTTTACAATAATACCTTACCTTACTTAAAACACTATAAAAAAAAATAGGAACATACTAAAACTACAAAAATAAAAGTAATTAAAACAAGATATAACATAAACTTTTATAATCGGTACAAATAAAATCATCAATTTAATACAAAAGACAAAAATATAATTATCTAATATTTCTCGAAATCGGATGACCTAATGAAGGAAATTCAATCAATTTTAAATTTCATTTACTTGGAATTCATAACACGCTGACAACTTCTTGGTGCAATTCAATAAGATTTTATATTTTTCAGCCCATTGCTTCACTTGTTCTGTGAAACCTTGTCTGTGGTATTGCTTCAATTGTGCTTGCATCTTAAAAAGTGCATCATTTAGGCACGCCATTGCGGTTGCCAGTAATGATAAAAAAGAATAGATTGCAAAATGCTCTAAAAATACTTTACTTTGAAAGTCAAGGTCAGTGAAATATACCAAAATAATTACACCCGTATATTCGTAACCACATAACGTAATTTCAGTTAAAATGTTCCATACAGAAATCGAAAATGTTACAATGGCAAATGTTGTAATCGTAATTATAAAAGTGTTTAATAACTGTTTTCCTTTTTTATTATAACTTGTTTCTTTTTTATTTAAACTATTAATGATTGTCATATTCTCAATCAATATTTTATAAGGCTTACACGCGCAGATACTACTTATAATAAAGATAACATCACCGAGGAAAAATATAAAATATAAGGTAATATACGGATATTTTGTATAATTAGTAACGTTCAGCGTTTCTACAATCCAATAAAAAATATTAGCAAATAATACTATGTATAGTGCATGTTGAATAATTAAGCGAATTATTATAAATATTTTGCTTCTTTTGTCATAGAAAAGGAAGTTTCTATAAATACAATTGAAATTTTCCGCCTTTTGAATAACATTTATAATTTTTATATTTTTCATTTTGTTCGGTTCAAGCTGCCCGTAAACGCGTCTACAACTTAAGCCAACGTAATCAATATTATAATTAAATTAGTTAACACTATTGTGTCAATGGTTTTAACCGTGTTACCTTAAGTTATTGCTTTCTAATAAATAACTACTTAAGACATTAACACAAAACGCAATAATTTTAAAAGTAAATATATAAATAAGTAATAGTAATAATTTATTTCTTCACAAACACTTAACATAAAAAGATGATTAACAAAATGTATGCACCGAGATTATAATATAATAGCAAGAATCATATACAATAATAACTTTGGATAACAAAGTAACAAAAAATTAAAAGTAAATAACAACTGTGTTTATGTCAAAATCACAGTAGAAATAGGTAAATATAACTTATTTAAAAGGAAAACTATCACAACTTATTAGGCTTTACACGTTTACGAGTATACCAAATGAGAAGTAAAATTTGTGTACAAGTGCAATTGAAAATTACTAGATATAATGTTATTAATAGCATAGTATAAAAGCTTATTTTAAAAGGTACTAGAATATGTCAGTAGTATAAAACAAAACCACCATAAAGTCAAAAAGACAGTCATGTTCTTAGTCCACATTATTATGATGAGCAACTACGATAACGATTTGAATAATGTTTAAATAATCACACAATATAAATACTTGTGTAGCTATAAGTTAAAAAAAAAACTTTAAAAGTTCTGTTTCAGTCATATAAAATGAATAATTAGTTATTGTATACTGCGTATACCTACTTCCCAAAAACGTTATATTATTACAAAAAATACTCTGAAATAGACACCTAAGTTATATTATTGTGAATTATGACAATTTATGGATAAGATCATTCGTCTGATAAGCAAAAACATGACTGTGACGGATGCAGCAAAATACCTACACTTCTTCGTTCTACGTAGTTTTGGCCGAATGACAGGCGAAAACCGAAATTATGCCGAAGCCCGTTTTTTTTGTCGAAACTAGGCTAAAACCGAAAGTTCAGGCATACATGATGGCTACATAATGTTTTAAATTTTAGCGATAATAGATCATTACTAAATGACGTGGTTAAACTGCAATGATACAATAATTACATTTGCAATAATAGTAGATATAAATATCGGAATTAAATACATTCCTAAGGCTGTACGTGCAAATTCTACTTTGTCGGTGTTAGTTTTTGTAAAAGTCAATAGCGTCTTAACCGTCGTCGTTTCGGGAGCTTCGGGATCTCAAAAAGTCATATTATCAAAAAAAAAATCTATATATTAAAATAAATATTACAAAAATAGTTATGATCGGTAATTAGTTTAAATAACTGTCAAAAATAATATAGTTAATATTTTTTTTTTGACGTGACAACGTCCTATAATTCGATGGAGCCGGCTGAACGCTCGAAAAAACAATGAAAAACATGACTCATGAGGCGTTACCTCGCTCTGAGGCGTTCCATTTAAGTGCAAGCGAGAGCGCGGAAAGAGCGACAAATAGGCACAATCGGTCTCCGCGTTCGGCAGCGTTCGACACGTGTCTCTCTCCTACTAGAATGAGCGATGCGTCCGCGTGGACAGCTGCTATACAATAATAAATTTACATGTTTTCGTAAAAACTATGTACCTTGTAAAAATAAATATACAAAAATTGACATAATTGTATTTAGGCGTACAAATAAATGTAACTTGATCAATTCAATTGTGATTTCTGTTTACCTCCTTCTCTATACCCATACAAAATACCTATCAAACAAATAAAATTAAAATTTTCTTTTGAAAAATGAAACCATTCCATCAGTATTTTCTTATGACGTTATCACGTTCAACTATCGTCAGTAAACCGATTTTACAGACAACTGATTTTTTTTAGTATAAAACGTAAATGATTTACTCTTTAAAATATTACAATCTAACATTGAAGCCAATAAGTAATTTTAAGTTGACCTAAACTGCTAAGATACTTAATCTTAGAAATTATCCATTGAAATGAAATGAAATGTAATAATCTTTATTTGCGTGAAAGATGGTAGTGTACAAGGTGTTACATCTAATAAAAAGTATCACAAATTTCGTCGGTTAACCCAACATGCAAACAGTCCACAATTAAGCGACAAGATAGCAGACACATAAAACAATTCACATAAATAACTCAGCCATAACAATCGGATACCAAGCAGGCAGTTTTTAATATCATAATGCTTAAATTTCTAAAAATATTAAATTTCTCAAAGATTTGTCAATAAATTAATGCCAATAAATATAAAAATAAAATAAGGTAAGTAAACTAATTTGATAAAATAAATTAAATTTGGTTACATAAGTATCATGTCAATTGTGGCTTAATGTTATTATAATTACATACATAATCAATTAATCCATTCAATAATTAACATAATACACAACATATTCAAATAATAATAAAATACACATGTCACAATTTGAAGAGTTCAGATAAACTCTTCAAATTGTGACATGTGCTACAAGAAAAATGTTTCTTTAGGGTAGATACCCTATCGAAACATTTTTCTTGTAGCCAATCACTGAGCACTTTCTTAAATTTCTTATCTGCCAATTCTCTTATAGCCTTTGGGATTCCATTAAATATGACAATTTCTATGAGATAAAGCGGTTTCTCTTATAAGCATTACCAGTCTTGTTGGATCTCTTTTCCTGACTTTGGAATCTACATTATCCTCACATTTTTTAAAATAAATATGTATGATCTCTCACAAAACAGCACGCCTGTAATATATATAGACCTGCTAGTGTGAGAAGTTTTAGTTTTTTAAATAAGGGTTTACAAGATGTTAATATCCCAACGGCACATATAGCCCTAATACATTTCTTTTGGAGAACCAAAGCTTCATTTACGTTTGGTGAATTTCCCCAGAGTAGTAAACCATATCTTAAAACTGAAGCAACATAACCGTGATATGCAGTTAGTGCCATTTTCTGTCCAGATGTACGCCTAATTTTTGTGCAAACACGAACCTATTAAGCTTTTGCTGAGCGATTGTGTGTGTGCCTTCCGGTTACAGTGTTTGTCTAAAGTTAATCCCAGGAATTTAATTTCTTCAATTTTTTCTATAATTTCACCCTTAAATGATAAATTACTATTATACTTTATTTGGTCAAAATTATTATAATTGTGGAAGGTGATTAATTTAGTTTTTGATATATTTAAATGCAAGTTATTACATTCTAGCCAGTTCGAAATTGATTCTACCTCAGCATTCAATACATTTTCATATTGCTTCGTTTTGTCTTCATTTGCAATAATAATTGATAACACTTTGTTCTTGTGTTTTAAATGTAAAGCACTGTCACTATCACTTTTTTTCACACTTAACACTACACTAACTCAAATGGATTAGTTCTTTTGAGTCTTCGTTTTAAGTCCGTGACGAAGTCTTATGTCGTGAGCTTTTGCGAATTTTCAAATCATCTGGTCTACGAATTTCATTTGTAGGTCCCGGTGGAGATCGTTATTGTGTTATATACACCAAGGTGCGCTTACAATGTCTCTTAGCACTTTGTTTTGAATTATATTTTTGTTGCTCTGTTTGGTGTAGCCCCAAAGTTTTAAAAAAAGACGACTCCCGCATTAGGGCACAAGCCCTGTGTCGCGAGGGACTTTGCAAAAATTCAATTCACGGACACAAAGTACACCCAGATTCGAAACAACAACTTGTGGACCACACGAAGTGGTGTCCCGTATGGGAATCGAATCCACGACCTCTTGCGTAGCAGTCGAACACACTCCCACCGCGCCACAGAGGCCGCCTATAAGTCCATATGGGCGTAAGGACTTGTTTATATACTAAAAGTTTGTTAGGTATTGACAAATTAGAAGTCCTTCGATATTCTCTACAAACAGATGTATTGGCTAATGCCAATACATCTGTTTGTAGAGAATATCTAGTTGTAATCTTTTCTTCTTGACGTGAGAGATATTTAGTCATCAGGATAGTCTGATCATTAATATATATTAGATGGTATTGCGGCTTCCTGTTAGTAAAATGAATATGAATCGACTTTGATTAATTAAGTTTAATATGCCACTTTTGGGTCCAGTTATACACTTTTCTAACAGCTGTTTGGACATTTCGTACTGCTTCCTCGTGAGAATTACCTACAGACATTATGGCGGTGTCATCAGCGAAGGTTGCAATAGTGTTGTTTTCTAATTCTGGGATATCAGAGGTGTAAAAAATCTGTCTGATCCTGAACATTCTGTTTGATATATAAGACTCTAATATCTCGGCAAACTGTCTGGGCAGGATAACGTTTAGTTTATATATCAAGCCTGTGTGCCACACTTTATCAAATGCTTGCGCAATATCTAAGAAGACAGCAGAGCAAACCTTTTTCTCTTCTAGACTTTTTTCTATAATGTTTACGATTCTGTGTATCTGGTCTATTGTTGAATGTTTCGCCTTGAAGCCGAATTGATGGTCAGGTATTAGGTTCCTTTCCTCAATTAATGGCTTTAGTCTTTTGAGCAAGAGCTTTTCAAATCATTTTGACATAACAGGCAATAGGGAAATAGGCATAATAATATGTATGATGTCGTTTCCTCAGGGGGTTTCCCAGGTTTTACGATCATAATTACTTGTGCTACTATCCAGATTGAAGGACTACTTTAGTCTGAAAGTTGCATTCATGATATTTGTTACTTTAACTAGAGCTTTCCGTGGAAGGTTTTGGAGGATTTTTTCTGTGATAAGGTTATAACCTGGAGCTTTTCTAGTATTAATATTCCCTTGTTGTTACAAATTTAATTTCTAATTGGTCGTGCTGAAGATTATAATAGGTTATATCTTCAGTGAGTCCTTCATTTGGTTGAAATATAGATTCCAAATATTGCGTAAATCTTTTAGCTTTTTGCTCATTTTTGGTGGCACACATACACACTTTTCGTAGGAATTGGGCATTTCAGTTTCTTGGTTGCTTTCCAGAGTGAGTAATTGGTATTGCGGCCATTGGTCAGAGTATCCAAGTATTTTTTTGTCGAGTCATCTTTGTACTCTTGAATTTTTCTTGTCAGTAGCTTTGTGAGATAGTTTAGAGCCTATTTATCGTTAGGTGATCTTGTCTGATGCCATGTTTTATATCGGGGATATTAATTTTCTTGAAATTTCTTGGCGATTGTAGGCGTGTTTTGCCATGCTGACTGTTGAATATCCGACGTAAATTTATCTGTTTTAAAATCAAGTTGTTCAGCATTTCAAATGAATACGTTAAGATTTATTCTTGATTCTAAATCTATTCGAAAGCTTTCCCAATCTGTTTTAATATTAACAAGGCTAGGGTTGTTTTCTTTGATACTCATATACCTAGTTATTTTTGAAAATAAAAAAATCTATTAAATCTGGTATTTTCTTTGAATCCGTCGGCCAATATGTTGTTTTTACGTCGCATTTAATTTCTGTGATCGCACTTAGTACTTCTCGACTCTTTGATGTGGTTAATCTAGAGCCCCATTGCGTGTTCTTGGCATTGAAATCGCCTCCAAGTATAAACCGGTTTTCTAGTTTTTGTAAAAAATAAATATTTTTTTATTTTTTTTAGAGCATACCTTGGTGGGCAATATATTGCTGAAACAGTGATTGTTGCGTAGCGTTTGGTTTCAATTTGTATCGAAGTAGCTTGTATTTCATGTTCTTCCCATATCATGCTTTAATAATGTGAAATATTTTCTTTTATGATCACAGAGCAACCTCCCCTTGCGCAATTGTTGGGGTGAATAGCGTAATATACTTTGTAGCTTTTTAGCTTGATAAAAGATTGTTTTGTAAAGAAGGATTCAAAAATCAGACACACGTCGATGTTTTCTTTATCTAAGACAACTTGCAACTCATGCTAATATTGAAGTAGTCCATTTGAGTTTCAGTTCAAATTTTTTAGAACGTTATTCATGACCGCTGCTTAGGTATAGCATCTGTAGCGCTATTTTCTATTTTCTTTAGGCGTTCATCAAATAATGACCGAAACTTGAGTATTTTGTTTATGCTCTGTTGCAAATCTGAGTCTCTATTTACATCGTTCGTGGATTTAGACACTGTTTGTGCATATGTTTTAACGGACCTAGTTTTACTAGACGGGTTAGCGAGAAGATTGTTGCGGTGCGACCGTGACCTTCCTTGGTTTTGTAGTGCTTGTGTCAGCACTCTGGTTAAGTGATAGTGTTTTTTTCTTTAAGTTTTTATTTTTAAAAGTTTGCAGCTTTTTTACTACTATACAGGCTCTGTAATTTGCGGGACGTTGTTTACCACAGTGTACACTTAGGTCTGTCTGTTGCCGGTTTCTGGCAGTATTTTGTTAGATGCTTGCCTTTACACATTTAACACACCTCGGTTCTTTTGAGCAATATCTCTGCGTATGCCCGTACTCCTGGCATCGTTTGCATTGGGGAATTACTTTTGGGGATTTTAGGATATTTTATTTATATCCTCGTCATTTTTGAATGTAAGCAGAAATAAATGGGAAAAAGGATCTTTATTTTTCCACTTATGTTTATTAACTGCGGATTCTATTTAATAGCCTTTTTTCCGTAGATCCTCAATAATCCTTTTGGGCTTGCATGTAAAATGCAGTTTTTTAGCAACAACTTTAATAGGCCAATCCTGCTTGTTCTCATAAGAGTGCCACATAAAGTTATTGGAAGACAGGTGTTTGGTTATCAACCTGTAAGCTTCCCCATTGTTGGCATTCACTTTAACGCTGTCTACATGCAGCATTTTTAAGGTGAAAGGATCACCTGACGATCCCGCTACAAGAAAGTCGTAAAACTTTTGGTAGCTTTCAATGCCGTCTACTATAACGGGGTGTGGCTGGGGTCTCTTTTTTATTTTAAAGAATTCTTGAATATCCTCACATTTTTGTGAAGTTTTCTTTTCTTTCGATTTTTAACTCGCATCCTCTGTGTTTCTTTGGCTAATTCTTCTTCATCAGTGCAATATTCAGCGAGTTCTGAACATGTTGTCTGAAAAATACAAGTACATCGTAAAAGCTCGTAAATTTGAATATTAGTTTTTTTCATTTAAAACCAAAGGAGAAGGTCAACACAATAGGTAAAGTCAATAAAAAATTGATAATAATGATAAAATACTTATAATTTTATTTACTTGGTAGGTATTCATAGCACGCTGACAACTGCTTGCTACAATTTAATAAGAGTTTATATTTATCAGCCCACTGCTTAACTTGTTCTGTAAAACCTTGTCAGTGGTATTGCTTTAATTGTACTTGGATTTCAAAACGTGCCTATTAGGCCACGCCAAGGAGTGTAAAAAGGCATATATGCAATAGAGTTAAGAAGGCATAAAATGCAAAATACTCTAAAAAAACTTTAGGTATTGTTATTAAACTTTCGCGACTTTTATACATAGTAGGTATATTTCGGGACATAATCGCGTGAAATATTAAAAGCCCAAGTGAAATTTTACCCGACGTTTTGATCGAATTGCACCGATCGTGGTCACGGGTCGACTGTCGACCCGTGAACGTAAAAGGTTAATAACCTTTCACGGTCGGTCAGACTTTTAAATAATTCACGCGATTAGGTCCCGAAATATATCTACACTTTAGGTACTTTGAAACTCAAGATCAGTATGATATACACCAAAATAATAACTCCCGTCATTTCGTAAACACATAATATTATTTCTATAAATGTTCGACAGCGAAATCGATAATGTTGCAACGGAAAATATTGTTAAATCTACATAAAAGATGTTCACCTACTGTTTCGCCTTTTAATATTACTTAATTCACTGTAACATAAAATTAAAATAACATCGCTGAGGAAAAATGTGAAAAATAGGTTAATATATGGATATTTTATATAATAAGTAACGCTCATCGTCTCTACAATCTAATAATAATTATTTGTAAATAATATTATGTATAGTGTTATTTGAATAATTAAACGAATTGTAATAATTATTTTGTTTCTGTTATCGCAGAAAAAAACAATATGTAGCTTTTATAAATTATATTTATATTTTTAATCTTGTTCGATTCGAACTATTGGTGTAGGCTTCGCTCGCCCCTCGGATCTGGCTCCGTCTATAAACTCACCCCGTTTTCATCGACCCACTCGCCTCTTAACGCGGGGTGAGTGGGAATTTTATATTTAAAAACATATTTTGGTGTATATATTCGCCCATTCTGTTATTTTCATTGCAATTCGAACGAAAAAAGTGCAATCAGATCGTAAAGTCAAAACACCTAATCTCATAATTATAATAATTAGTATTACTGGTGGGTGCTGTATGTAAAGCCGATATCGCTACCTAAGTTTGCCCGGCATAATAACTAAAAAAAAGCTGTTGGTAAATAATGAGCCCAAAACCAAAAGGCAGCAGTATCATACTGTCTCTTTCCAATGTATGATACTGTTGACAATACTGACTGCGTTGTCTAAACGACGCCACTTTTTAAAACTTATTGTCAAGATTCTCCGATGAAATCAACCGAAGATTAAGGTTACCGCGGCTACCAGCCAGGGACCAGCCTTTATTCGCAGGCGGCAAGTGAAACCACCAAAACAGGCCGTGAAATTACTAAATTTGAATCAGAAATAAATAACACATTACACAAGGTAGTTGCTTGGCTGAAGAATAATAATTTAAATCTAAACTCTACAAAAACTAATATTTATGCATTTTAGACAAAGAGAAAATAAAAATGTTATTAAGCTTTTTATATCTTTTCTTGGACTAAGTATAGAAGAAACAAATTTTAAAATACGGAGTTATATTTTGGGGAAACTCAACAGGCAAGGAGCAAGTATTCATAGCACAAAAAAGGTGTATACGAGCAATATGCCACTTACAAAAAACAGAGTCATGTAAACTACATTTCATCCGCCTAAAGCTACTAACATTTCCTTCGATATATATTTATGAAATCGCTAAGTTTGTCTGGACTAACTCGAACCTATTCCAAAAAACAAGTAGGAAACGCAACAAATCACGCCTGTGCATAGTACCTTCTCGAACAGCACTTATGCATAGTAGTGTATTGTGTATGGCAGTAAAGGTATATAACAAATTACCAATACTTATTAAAGAATCACTAAATGCAAACAGCTTTAAGTCTAATCTCCGTAATTTTCTGATCAAAAAATCCTACTACTCGGTAAATGAATTTTTAACTGATATTAATACTGAATATAATCAAAATATAATACAATATACGATTTTGTGATACACTTTTAAATTTATTAAATTATTGTAATACCTACTATCATATTATGTAATAAAAATGTTTACTTGTAATTTCTGTAATAGTTAGTATAGTATCTAATAGTTTTCATTGAAATAATTTGCCTAATAATTTGTAATTAGATATTTCTTAATATTTGCACACTATTGTCATGGTAAAATACAGATAATGGACGAATAATTTTTGTAACATCAGCATGTAACTTGTATTTAGCAAATAAATAATTTTGTATTTGTATTTGTATTTGTCAACTGCAAAAGTTTCCCTTTAGGGATTTTGATAAGACCAGAAATTTTATTTTATCTATTCGGTATATTCTATTCATGCTTAGTTGAAACCTTTTCAAGAGAAATCATTCCACCTGATTTTAAAAAAAGGTTTTGTAATAAAATTAAACAAAAATTATATTAGGAAAAATACTAAATACAATAATTTAAGATTACTTGATATAAATAATATATAAATGTAATAGATTGAACAATGTCAGAAAAAAGTTCAAGAGATGCAAGATGCAACTTTCAGAGGAATTATTTTCAAAAATATTTACTTAATCAAAATAGTTTATTAAAAACTATGAAATGTTTTTGAAATACCTGTCAAATGATGTGCCACATGTTGATGTTTGCTGAAAAAAATATGCTAAATAGCGGCTTTTACAGGACTAGGTGTCCTGTAAAAGCCGCACTACTGTACTATTCATCGTGTAAAATGCCTGTGACATACGGACGGACAGACAGGTGGACATGATGAAACTATAAGGGTTCTGTTTTAGCCATTTTGGATACGAAACCGTGACGTAGTTTTACTTTATCCAACCAACTTTGACTTTATCCAACGAAATCAATATCATAATTAAATTAGTTAGCACTTATACAGGAATGGATACCTAAAGTCAATGTTTTCTAATAATAATTAATTACTTAAACGTTTTATCAAATAGACCGTGGTGTATATGAAAGTATATTATTTTTTCTCATAAAAACACCTGATACAAAAAGTTATGGGGGGACAGATGAACATACATGCATACAGGTCAAAATCTCTCATTTTGGCTAAGCCGTAATCGGGTAAAAATACCTTATTTTATAATGCACAGACGAAGAATTAAAATAACACCTTAAAATAATAAAACGTGTAATTCATAATTAATTATGTAAATCATCAGATAGGTATTGAAGTTTATTGCTTTGTTACGTAGGCGCCATTTATGTGTAGACTAGTTAAGTGTTTGGTTATATAAACAGTCATATCTATCTCATTAATCCAAGAGCCTAGAATACAACAGTTTAAGTACCTAGACATATTAGCCAACTCATGAGTTGATTAAAAAGATTAGGAAAAGGCTATTTATGTAGCCATGTAGCTGAATATCTAAACATTTCATTAGTATGTCTACCTTTTGTACAAACTATACGTTTTATTAAAATGCCCGTCATAATTTTTTTAAAGAAATTAGAAAGGATTGAAAACTTAATGTGTGTTTATAGAAATTACTTTCTACACAAGACGTTTAATACTTGTTTTATTCACATACTTATTGAAAGTTTTATGTTTGTATCATATTTATTATTTACCCTTAACTCACTGTTTGGAGTTCGAAAACAGTCCTTAGATTTAGCATGTGCTCTAATTACATTTCACTTTTTAAATGTGTGTAACAATATAATTTTTATAATAACTGCCATTTTAAAAACGAATTCTTACAAAAGTTTAATAAATAATTTTAAAGAAATTCATAAAATGTATAAAAGTGAAGATGATTATATTCAGAATTTGAAAAGATTGAATATTGTGGCATTGACAAGCATTGTGATGTATACTTTAATAGGGTCGTGTTATATTTTTAGAAAAATATTGATTGACGGATTTTGGAATATAAACAATATTTTAGTTGCAGTAAGAGTGTGGAACGAAACCCGAGTCGTTGTAGAAACCATAGTTCTATATGCTTTTCTCACAATTGTACACAATTTACTAAAATGTTTTAATAATTCAATATCCAAGCTACAGATTAAATTTAATGTTTCAATGGATGATTTCCATTCTAATGATGCAAGCGAATGTGGTGAAGTTATAACGGTGGATCAAGTGAAAGAATTAGCTAAGACGTATCAACTTTTAGTAAATTATAACAGAGAATTATCATCATGCTTTCAACTGCAAGTAATAATTTCGATCCAATTTCCTATGTTGTTGTTTTGTGTTTTACTATGGTTTTTTGTATGTAGTTGTAATAATTTATTTGTTTACTTGAACATTTATATTACAAAAGTATTTTGTTTTTTTTTTTGTTTTTTCAAGGAATAATACAATAGCTATTATTATTTTCAGGTGATCTTTTCAATTAAATTGTCTCCGTTGATATATATTTGCTTAGCATTTGGATCATTGTCTACAGTTTTAAAGGTAGGTACGTAAAATGAAATAAAGTTTAAGGAATACCTACAACTTTTTGTGGTTACAGAACATTTTATTAAATAATTTATTTCATGTTTTTTTTTCTTTTTAGTATAAATCATCCTATGCCTTAGCAATACATATGATGACGGTTACATCATATCATATGTTTTTACTGTTTTTGGTGGCACACGCAGGTCAAAAATTACAGAATGAAAGTGCTACAACTATTCGCTCCTTGTCAAAACTTTACAACTCCCTCTTAATAAGTAAGAAAAATATAATTTTCTCAATAGTTTTTAAATTTTGAAATCAAAATTCGTTTGTCGGATTTCGATTTTCAAATCCGACAATTAAATTTCGAAACCCGACAATCATATTATTATGAAACCTGATGGTCGTATTTAAACTTTACAAACGTATATTGATATTTGACAATGGAATTTTCAAAACTAATACATGAATTAATTTTAGAATAACTTTGTTGTTATGATATTTTTATTTTCAGATATACATGTACCGTCAAGAAAAGCAATTGGAAACTTGAAGTTGCTTACTATAACAAACTCCCTTGAGATAAGGGCTATGAAAATTTCTTTGGGAATGTTTCTGATTCCGATGATTTTGTCATTGACTATTACTCAAGTCATCTTAGCTCTACAATTTAGAAATGTCATATAACATCACATCAACCCATTTTATTTTTATAACGGTTTGAATCTTATTCATTTATTATCATTCTATTGGATTTTAAATGTTGGTACAATTCATTGTTTGGAGTTCGAAAACAGTCCTTAGATTTAGTATGCGCCTTAATTTCATTTCACTTTTTGAATGTTTATAACAATATAATTTTTTATAATAACTGCCATTTCAAAAACGAATTCTTACAAAAGTTTAATAATTTTAAAGAAATTAATAAAATTTATAAAAGTGAAGATAATTCAGAATTTAACAAGATTGCAAATGGTAGCATTGACAAGCATTGTAATGTATACTATATTAGGGTCATGTTATATTTTTAGAAAATTATTGACTGACGGCTTTTGGAATATAAACATTTTATAATTCAATAGAGATGATGATTGATGAGTTCGACTAAGGCGTTGTTAAACTCAAATATATTTATTTCGTAAAACCAAATAAATAATTGTTTAAAAACGTCAAATTTATACCTGTGTTTTATAAACTAAAAATGTAACAAAGTTGTTAAGTTTAAAAAAATAACAAAATATTGTGATTTTGTTTAATATTTTGTTAACTTTTTAACGCATAGGTACCTACTTGAAATATTATACATGTTAATTTATTATAATAACAATATTAATTTTCTAACGTGTAACTAATATACTATTATTTTATAGATACTTACATTATATAACATATATTTTATTTATTTTTGGTAATTAATTAATAAATATCATGTTCGACATAACATGGCGGCTAATTAAAACTTTAAAACCTATCATAGTACTACTAACATAGTGATTATTTATTTTTATAACAATTCTTTATTTAAATTATGTGATTTACTTGTAAAACACTAATAAGGTTAGTAATGCACCACGTTAATATTATTGGTATTAAATACATTCCTGCCCTCACTTTCCCAAATTATATTCTGATAGGTTTCGAAATTGTTAGAGTTTTGAGACTCTTGATAAATTTAATCTCTTGTCCTTCTGGCTCTGCAAAAAATGTTGTCTAGTTGATTATTAAAAATAATTGTAGTTGTTTTTTCTCTGTTTGTAATGTAAAACACATTGTCAATCATTCCGGTTTTAAGTGGTACACATTTTATAAAATATGAACTTACTAGTAGACAGACATGAGTAAGCTTTAGACAAAAGTCTGTTTATAGCTGTGGTCTCATACTGTAGTTTCTGACCAGCATGAATAAACATAATCCTCGAAACCATGTCGGAAAACAAAATACTTGTTAAACTTGCTGCACGTACGTAAAAATCTTTATTCTGAAATAAACCAACAGAATTAAGAAATGATTTTGAAACTGGTACATTTTTTATATTTAAAAATACACTGTAAATTTACACTTACCTTCGTTATAATAAAACTAAATATTAAATACATTGCAGTAATATAATGTAACGATAAAATCAGCATGGAAAATAATATCTGAAAAAAAAAAAAAAATCTTATTATATTCCTCTACAAAAAAAACAATATTATTAAGTAATAATGCGAGTATATTAGATATTTATCCAAAAAAGAATTACAAAAAATTAATAAAAATATAGATCGAAGCGTGTATATGTTTAAAACACAATACACTTTGGCAATATCTGCTACAAGCACAGGAGACCATGGAATTGGAACTTCAAATTTACATGGCGTATTCTATTCTCTCTTACTCTAGTAAGTGATAATCATTATTTTATTATAAATAACATTTCTCAATACGGTGAAATTTTTGAAAAAAAAAAAAAAAACTAGAAGTCACAGAATTACAAAGTTTATGGTTCGTTGATGCCTTAAAATTTGCAGTATTAAGTTCACTATCGATGTTTTAACAAAAATATATCATGTTTGGGATAAGAAAACATATTTATAAATTTCCAAAAAGTTTCAAGTAAAAAATAGCCAATTTTTAACTTTTTTTTTTTATTAAATAGGGCTAAAACAAACGTGATTGTAAAGATGAGATCTATCCGATTATACAATAAAAAGGGGATGTCCGAAAATGGGGTTTATAAAATACTGTGCGTTGTAACTTTGAAAGCAACTTCTCACACATAAATACACAAATTAATAAGTTACCTACTTGGTGTTTGAAACACGAAGACAGCTGCTTACTGCAAGTTGATAAATATTCGTAACTTTCAGCCCATTGATATATTTGTTCTTTGGTTAGACGACGACCGTTACGTTGATTTGAATTATTTATCCCATTCTCTAGTTTTTCTAATTCATCAGATAATGAGGAAGTGAAACATCTCAGTATGTTACTTAATATATTTATAAAAACATATAATACACAATATTCTAAAAAAAATCGTAAGTCTATCCATACATCAGACAAATCATAAATAATACGTAACAGTACAAAGCCGGTTTCATAGAAGTAACTTATATAAGATGTTTTTAATAAAGCAATTATAATCTTCATAAATACAGAGATCGATAAAATTATAAATGTAAATGATTCTAAATGTTTCATGCTTATGACATAACTAGGTATATTTTTGTAAGTCGCATGAACCGCTAACAGATTTTTGATAAATACTTTATACTTTTTGGTACTCAGAATACCACTTATAATAAAAATAAAATCGTTAAAAAACTTTAATATATATGCTGTAATAAATATATGAGGCATGTTAAGACTAAGCTGGAGTCCTCTGGAAATTATTATGGAATTGTTAACTATTACGGCAGCTAATATTATTGTTTCTAAACTTATTCTTATTAGAATAAATATTTTCCAATTTTTTTTACAGAAACTGTAGTTTCGATATACACACATAACATTTTCAATTCTTACAAAAATATTTATAATTTTAATTTCTCCCATTTCATTCAACGTCATGTTCTTTTGCTCTTATATAGTTAAAAATGAAATTGAACAGAGTTCGGCAGTCGGATATATTAATTAATTTATAAGACAGCTCAAATGTTTACCTTGTTTTGTTCTTGTGGATATATTAATACCCCAATATTATAATATAATAATTACAATACACGTGTTAGGCATGCTACACACATAAACGGGTCGGCCCTTTCGGAAGATATCGAATAATAATAAGAAAGCCGACCCGAAGCAACTACTCGGTTTCATTAAAATATCGGTTTCATATCATTCGATTTTACCGCTCGGCTGTGACGATTGATCCCGCCCGTTGTCGTGCGACCTAGTGTTACTATTCGGCAAAGCTTTTAGGCTTTTTCCCGAATATTCATCCACATATATTCGATTTTACCGCCCGGCCTGTGCTAAACGGTGCTAGCCCGCTTAAGTGTGTAGCAACTGTGAACTCATTAACAAATTACTAGTGAATATTATCACGAAATTGTTGCTTCACTTCCTATGATTGTACCGTTTTTATGTTATTACTAGCTGTGCCCGCGACTTCGTTCGCATGGAAGTTGGGTTTATGTTAAGGTAGTTTAAATTACAATTTAACTTCTGTGTAAAACATATTGGAAACATGCTCCACAATGCTCTGTGGCATCTATGGATATTAGGGCCTAGCTTTAATCAGAGCCCGACCTATGGCAGGGCAAGCCAAGCAAATGCTCGGTGCATCAAAATGAAGGGCAACAAAGTTTATGGCGCCAGACCGTTAGAAGACAAATTATAAAAAGTCCTATGCTTTCAGCACCTCGACAAAAAAGTATTTCACCAAAATGATTTTCATCACATCAAATATTATTAATATTGAAAAATTCCCCCCCCCCCTCCCCCGTCACGCGAGAACTTGGGCGGTTTCGGGTTAAATGAAGCCCAAAACCGCCCAAGTACTCGCGCGAAATTTTGTGTTAAGGAGCTTCGATTCTGACTCCGAAAGGTCGAAAATTCCGATTGATTTTAAACCTCCGACTCCTACTTCGGCTCCGACACTTTTAAATCGGACGTTTCAATCGGAGGTACCTAGCCGTTTCTTCAAGATAATTTAAACATAGGTAATAAAGGTATGATGGAAAAAACTCTCACAGATTCCCTATGATCGCGGGTTATGTCCTGCCCGAGCGATCTTTTCCGAGTCTAAAGTACACCCACTTTATGTCCGTGTTGTAAAGTCCCCCGCGAAATAGGGCTAGTTATGTTTTTAAAAAATATCCTGTTTTTAAAACATTGCATTCCCGCGGTACTGTGATGCGTGTTCGAACAAACAAACAACATTCAAACGTTTTTAAAATATATATCTTTTAAAAACGTTTGAATGTTGTCTGTCTCAGATATCTTTTTTGTGTTTAAATACTATTTCTAAACTTATTTCAATTTTTTTTTCACTCACTTTAGAAGATTTAAATATTATTTTATATTGTCTACATTGGTGAATTAAAAAATAGGTGTAATTTTAATTTGTATTTAAACGCCATCTATTTTCAAAACTGGATAAGTTTCTTTGAATACTTGATGATTTTATATTAAATTAAACTAAAATTTTCATGCATGTTAAACGTAGGTAAGCAAGGTATAACCTTAAATTACTCACGCGATTAAGACCAGTAATATAAATATTTTCTTATAGTGTACCAATCGCGAAAGTTTATCAACATTTGTGGGTAAGCAATTTTGGCACTCAGAAGAAATCGAATCACAGATGGCGCCACGTGTTTTATTTTGATATAACACTAACATTTATAAATTCTAGAAAATATTAAGTAGTTATTTGTAATGTAATATTGTTTTTCATTTCTAAATTCATAACATAATCACGATTCATGCAAAACAATGATAAAGGTGCCTATTGAAAGTGATTGATTATTATGAAAATTTGTTAAACCAAGTAAACATGTTAAAGTCTAAAATAAACGCTTGTATAGTAAGTATAAATCTGAAAAAATACTTAAAAAAGAATTTAAAAATAATTAAAACAACACAAAAAGAGATACGTACACTTGAGACTCGATCCTCCGACCTCGCTCGTTCAATACCGCCACTTGTGCCATTAGACCACCTCAACCGATACAAAAGCGGTTAAAATAGCTGATCTTAAGAAAATTAAAAATGTTGTGTTTAGCTCCTTATAGTTTTAGCGTGAAGTTACTGTTTCCATGGGTTACAATTGTAAATAATGTCTTATTGTGGAAAAATTTATGAAAAACCATAATGGCTCGACCAAACATACGTTGCTGCTCGCTCCCCATAGACGATAGCGTAATGATTCATAGTGTAAGTAATGGCCCATAGTATTTACAATAAAAGTGCAAATTTTCATGAAGATCCGTCAAGTAGTTATTGTTTTATAACGATAAATTGCTACAGACATTATCCGTTATTGCTTAGCTCCTATGGGAAATAGCGTGATAAATTATAGCCTATATGTTAATCCAGACTTATTAGAATACACATACAAAATTTCGAACGATGCGTGTTCAAACAAACAGACAGACAGACAGACAGACAGACATTTCTAAAAATGTAGGAATGTGTTTATATACTCTTTTCGAACATTTCCCAATATTTTTTTTCACTATGTTCGGCCATGTACAGACACGTGAAATTTACAGTTTTATTATAATATATGTATAGAAGATATAGATAAAGTTATAAATAAGTTAGTTGTAAACTCTCATAACGTCTAATACTTTTTTGATCGTGATAATATTGTAGCAGTGGCGGAGGGTCCTAAGAACACCATTTCATATCGGTTTCCCTTTGGATTGTAGTTACTTAGTATTATAGGCACAAAGAACCATGTCCAGCAAGATATTTACCGTGTATCGGGTTACCTAAGAAAAATTGTAAACCTTCGCCTCTGTCGCACAGTCTTTTATAAAGCTCCAAAATCGTACAAGCCCTTTTTATTCCCCGGATCGATAGAAACTTCTATTTTAAATACTGGAGTAAAACACCGGTGTGGTCATTATTGTTAGATACTGAGAAAACAATTCAAAGAAAAAAAAATCTATTTTTTTTTCGTAAAGTGATGTTAACTTCTCATATTAATGTTTAATTAAATTATATAATTATATTCAATTAAATACACATATTTCATATTTTAATGTGTTTTTTTTATCTATAATAGTTTTGTAGAAAAACAGATTTTTTGATTTTTCGTCTTTATTTTATTTCTTCAAAAATTTAGTCGTTAGAGCAATTGAAAATTAACATAATATATGCATCAAGATGTCATCCTTCTATGAAAAAAGTAGCAATTTTATATCTAATGGAGTATTCGAGGCAATGATTTTAGATGTACCAAAAGATCCCGTACATATTATAAGCTGCACTTGTGTTTTTTATATATTATTCATAATTTTTCAGGCAAAATACTTAACCTTATCATTTTTTTCTCATACATTAACAATAATGACTACACGGGTGTTTTACTTTAGTACTTAAAATAGGAGATCCTATAAATCCGTGGAATAAAAAGGGCATGTCCGATTTAAGTAAAAGTGTTGGTTTTCAGAAAAATATTAGTATAGCAAACTTATAAAAGCTAAAACTTTAATGAGTATAAAAAAAAATAGCTAAATATTTGTTATTATATTTTATTATCGATATGTTAATCACACAGTATCACAATACAATGTTATAAATTATATAGAGGATAATGCATGCCGTGGTAATAATAAACGCATATAGTCTACACATATTTAAATGTAAGGAGGAAAAATTTTGGGAGACATATCCGCCAACGTTTAATTAAACCTCCTTATAAAACGATTTTATGGCAATCATACCGATATACTCACAGTATAACTCACTAATTTAAATTATAAAAATAATACTTATTTATTTTTATAATTTAAAATTGTGACTTTAATTCGTTGCCATACATTATATATTTTACTTCATGCTCTCTAAATCTGAACCACAATGTTATTTTTTTAAACCTAATATATAATTATATTACACAAGGAAACCTATTATATATGTACTTGAAATTTAACTATAATGCAAAATCATCATGATCGCCAATCGATAAAGAGCTATTTATTTCCTAATAGCTTTAAATAACGTTATTCAACTGTAACGCTACTATAACATTTGTGATAACTGTGGAAAGAAATATTGGGATAATATACATTCCTATAGCTTTATCAGTAATTTGAAGTTGAATTGGGTGCGTTTTGGTAAATGTCAAAAGCTTTTTTACGGTTGTAGTTTCAAATGCTTCAGGATCTGTAAATATATAATTATTGCAAATATTAATCTTATAAAAGTAATCTATAGGTACTAAACCTATTAAATTATCTTAATATGTAATGCTGACTGAATTCAACAATTAAAATAAGGCTATTAAATTTAAACATTGATCAATAAATGGGTAGAATAAATAGTAAAAAATAATGAACTTAAAATTACTTTTTGACAGCGAATTGTATAAAGCTGCTATTGTCCTGTTCATTGTAGCTGTTTCATTACACAACTTTTGACTTGCACGCAATATCATTAACAACGAAGAAATATAACCAACCAAAGTCCATGTTATGTAGTATAAAGTGATGTAAAGACGTTTATTCTGTAAATAATTTCTAATATTAATCTTTTTAACAAAAATAACAGTAAACAAAATTTATTAATTTAAAGATATTATTTCTTAAGTAATTAAATTTTTGGATAATTGTAAACAACTATTAGCAAACTTTCATTTTGATAATAATAATTACTAATTTGAAAAATGTACCTGTGTTATTATTATGGTGAATATATAGTATAATATGTATATAGACCCCAGGATACACATAATTATCATAAATGTCAACTGAAATGTAAGAAAAAATGATTATTTTATTTATAATCCAATGGTACAATTTTATATATTTTTTATAAATATAATGTTAATATTATTACCTGGTTTATACAACATGCACCCAAATGCTTGCTGCAATTCACTAAGCATTCATATTTTTCAACCCAATCTTTTACTTGTTCTAATAATTGCTGTTCGAAAAATATCTGGTTTTGGTTCACAAAATGCCTATTTTGCCTATTTTTTAATTTTGCTTGTATTTCAAAAAGTATGTCATTTAGACAAGTTAATATATTTGACAGTATACATAAGAAACAGTACAATCCAAAATATTCTACCATTACTTTAGCTTGGAATTCAAGATACGAGGCATACACTATAATAATTATAATAGTCGATTCAACTCCGCTCTGTTCTATTTCATTTAATATGTTCCATACGATAAAATACGACGCTCCAACAACAAGTACTGTAAAATTTATAAAGACGGTAATTTCCAGCAATGCTATTTTTTTGTTATATTTTTTTTCATTGTTGTACACATTGTGAAGAATCATAAGATTAGTGATCAAAATTTTAAAATCTTGCGTTTTATAGATACCAAATAATAAAAAGACAAGATCACCGAAAAAAATTGTTCCATATAAACAGATGATATACAGATATTTCGTATTGGTAGTGATTGCAAGCACTACTAAAATCCAATAACAGTTAATGGCCAAACGTAATATATAAAATAGAATGTGAAAAACCGTGCGAATTAGCATAAAGATTTGCCATCTTTTTCCACAAAAAGCGTAATTTCTATAAATCCCAATAAAATTTTCGGCTTTAACAATTATATTTAGTATCCTAATTTTAATATAATAATTCATCTTTATAAATTCGATTTAGTACTAGACACGACTTAAACTCTATCTAGTTAAGGTAAATGTAATATTTTATCAAATTAGGATAATAATAATAATAATAATAATAATAATAATTTCTTTATTTAGCACTTAAAGTTAACAAGTTTGTACTTAATCTAATACAAAAGGGTGTTACTGCTAATAGCTACTTGTGACAGAAAAGACTAGTAGATTAAGTACAGCATTATCAGAATACAACATCGGCTAGTTTTGGGTACAGACATGTTTACCTCTGGTTCTCAAACTAGGTTGTTACCTGTGTTTTGAGTTAAGCAGTGGTTAGACGGTCTGACTACTTTGGTATTCATTTATTTCTATTTAGTGCACAGAAAACTTAAACGGTAACTTAACTATAATCTAATAACTATTGTTAAAAATTAAGTGAAACTTAGAATAATATTGACAATTCTAAGATAATGATAGGTTTGTGATGTGTTTTATTGGTGTAGTGGTGTGTAGGTGTAGGTAAGTGAAGATGTGTTCGGATGAGAGTATAGAGTGTAAGTGGCAATGGTAGCGTGTTCTAACTTGATTTGATCAATGTCTCTGTAGTGTCGTAGTCTTGTAATTTCAACCAGTCATGGACTTTTCTTTTAATTTCAAATTTAGGCAACGGGTAAATGCTTAATGCTCTATTTGCTTTATTGTATATATAGCTATTGAGAAAGAATGAGTGTTGCTTGGCTAGGGTTGTACGGCATTTTTTGATGGTGCAAATTCTGTCTTTTCTTCGTTTTTGGATATAGGCTGGGTCAAACTTTAGTTTGCCATGTGTTCTTAAGATGGTGTGTTGTACGAAGAGTTGTCTTACCGTGAGCACTGGCATATCTTGGTATAGTTTGACTGTGGGATAGCGGTAGGATTTTTTAGCCATGACTTTAAGGACTGCTCGTTGTGTTCTTTCTAGCTTTATTAGGTGACATTTTGCCGCACCTCCCCAAGCTAGGTTGCAATAAGTCAATAGCGATTCGCCCAACGAGTAATAGACTGTTAACATTGTTTTGAAGTCAGACACGTTTCTGAGGTTTTTGAATACATAAATTAGTTTTCTCATTCGAGAGGCGAGTGAGTTAATGTGTTGATCCCATCTAAGGTATTGGTCGATGATTATTCCCAGGTATTTGACTTGCGAGGCTCTGAGGATTTGCGGGCATGTACAATTGGAACTCTCGGTCCAGCATGTGTGCGCTTTAATAATAAATGTATTGGCACTAGGCAAGCTTGTAGATCTCGGACCAAAAGGTACAAACACGGTTTTTGTTACATTGATAGTGAGTAGGTTTCTAGACAACCACGCCAGGACCTGAGACATTGCAGCTTCCGCATTTGATCGAGTGCTCTCCCAGTTATGTCCGTGAACAATAAGCGCAGTGTCGTCAGCGTAGGTGAAGATTTTGCAGTTTGGTAATTGCATTTGACATAGGTCATTTATGTATATAGAAAATAAAGTAGTTGACAGTACACTACCTTGGGGCACTCCAGAGGCAAGGTCTGCGTCCTCGCTGATGATATCACCTATTTTTACCGATTGTGTACGATTTGAGAGGTAGTTTGAGAATATTTCTAGTGGTACACCTCTTATCCCTAGAGCTTCCATTTTCGTTAATAGTATCGGTGCGGAGACAGTATCAAAGGCTTTGGATATATCTAGAAAGAGTCCAATACAGGTATCACCTCTGTCTATACGCTCTATTGTGTGCTCTATGAGGGAGGACACAGCATCATTCGTAGATAGGCCTCGTCGAAAGCCATATTGATTCGGTGCTAGGAGCTGTTTTGATTCTAAAAACTTAGCTAGTCGGTAATTTAGAGCTTTTTCTAGTATCTTAGACATGGCGGGAAGGACTGATATTGGGCGATAGTTATTCACTATGTCATTGGCTCCATTTTTATATATCGGGTGTACTATAGCCTTTTTAAAGGCATCAGGGAAAACTCCCTGGGTCAGTGATAGGTTGCATATGTGTGTCAGGGGTGGGACTAACACTTGGTAAGCGGACTTTAATAAGGTTGTGGAGATACCATCATAACCAACTGCGCAATTGTTGCGAAGGTTGAATATAAGTCCTTTTACTTCTTCGTAGTCTACACCCAGCATACCCATTGAGTCTCGTTGGGAGCTTCTAGCAAATTCTGTACGTGTATCATTGGTAGGAGTTTTTATTTTATTTGCTAGTTCACGTCCAATATTAGCGAAAAAGTGGTTTACTTTATTAATAGCTTCTATGGGGTTCAAATGGGAGTTGAGAAGCGAGTTAGAGCAGGATGATTTTGTAGTGTTCATATGTGTGATGTTTTTAATCGCGTCCCAGATTGATTTTGAATTTTTTGCGTCGTTAAGCAAGTTTTTAAAGTAGGCCCTTTTTTGTTTTTTTATTATCTGATTAGTAAAGTTTCTGTAGCGTGCGTAGGTGATTTTTAAAATATTATTATCCTTGTCCTTTTTTAGTTTTAAATGTAGTGCATCTCTATTTCTGATACAACGCAATAAACCGGGTGTGATCCAGGGCTTTATAGTTCTCCTTGTGCGAGAGGTGATATGTGTGATAGTGTGCTTTTTAATAGTGTTACTTAATATTGATATAAGGTGATTGGTTGCCGTATTAGGGTCTTGATTCAATAATACTGGGGAGAAATCTGTGCTGTTAAGCTCATTCAATACCGCCTTGTAATCAGTTTTTGTGCGTTTTAATGCGGTGGTCATTACTTTATTGTTTCGTTTGAGGGCTAATAACGTGGGGCAATGGTCTGTGCTAAAAGATTGTATTACTAATGTGGTAGATTCGCACTTGGTTTTTAGCATTACATGGTCCAGGCAGTTGTTGTTCCTTGTGGGGAACGTGTGGGCTGGCAGTAGGCCATGGGATGACATCAAATTGAGATAATCTGCTGAGCGGCTGTCGGTGCTATTTTCTTTTATATCTAAGTTAAGATCTCCCATTACACATATATTCCGTTTTTCCTTATAAGTATTTAAAAGTTTATCTAGACTATTTACAAAGAGTTCTATATTGCGGTTGGATGGTGATCTATATATAGCTATTAACAACAATTCTTTATTTATTTCACAAGTTAGACAGTTAGCATCTCTGAGGGATTGAGGTTCAGTGATGGTATAATGAAGTCCATCTCTCACATATATAACGAGGCCATCGTTTTGATTACTCGTATATAAAGATTGGTGGGAGCTATAACCGTACAAACGCGGAACAAAGGGAGCCTTCGCTAGCCAGCATTCGCTCAGTATAATGACATCGCACTGAACTTTAAGTTGTTCTAGTATTATTTTAAATTCGTCGAAATTTTTGTTAATGCTACGGATATTCAAATGTATGGCTACTAGAGATTTGTTTTTATTTATTATATACGTATTGCACTGGCTTGGGGAACAGATGTAGGATTTGGACACAGAGATTGCTTCCAGCTCTGATGCTATTCTATTTATATCATGTGTCATGTTATTTTTTTAATTTTAGAGACGTTAGTAACATTATAAATTTCAACAGAACTAGAAGCATATCTCAGGTAGAATAGTACGCACGGGCTAAGAAAGGTTTTAAAGGTTTGAAGGGCATCGGGGCTGGGCTCGAGATTGTAGTTTTGAAGTTTGTGAACTAGATGTATGAGTATTTGTATGTTGTAATGTTTAATATAGTATGCGTGTTTGAGTAAGGTAAGTGTGGATAATGTGTTGTAAGTACAAGAGCTGTGTGGAGATGATAAGTGGTAAGTTGTGTGTGGATTAGCTATAGTAATATTGTATCTTATATTAAAAAGTATAACAGCATGCAAAAATAAAAATAAGTTCTTTAGTCTAAGGTATAAGATAGTTAAAACAATTTGCATGGCGCAGAAAACAGTGATAACACTTTTTATAGTATAAGTGTAGGTTACATACTTCAGAAATTGTAGTCATGCTTCCATTACTGAGTTGGTGAGACGGATGATTTGCTCCTGGCTTTTTACTTCAATGGCAGATTCTCCTTCTTGTTTTCTGATGAGCACTTTACCTCCTGTCGACCAGCAGAATTTCCAATCGTTGTTCTTTACGAATTCGCGGGCTAAGTATAAGAGGTGGTTCCCTTTTCTCGTTAAAGATTCATTAATGTATATATAATTCATTTCATTTGTCCACTCCAATATACTTGTATTTAGTCTCTCTTTGTTGTTTTTATTGAATTTTTTGTAGGCCTGGATCACTTTAGTTTTTGTTGTCAAGTTAGAGTATTCGATAAAGATAGGTTTTGGACGGTTGTTTTTTGATGGTACTCGGAAAGCGTTACGAATATCGCGTGGGTCATAATCCACGTCTAGAGTTTTATGAATCTGTTCGATTACTTGGCGCATTTGAGTATGGTTTTCGGTAGGCGCGTTCTGTATTTCGATGGTTGTTTCACGAAGTTTTCTCTCTAGTGCTTCAATTTGATGTTGTAGGGAAGCCACGCAATCATTTGGTTGACTCTGTTGGAGTTCTAATTTACTGACTCTTTCCTTGAGGCTATTTTGCTCTTCTATTAATGTGTTCATTGTTTTATTTAGTTCAATGCTTGTGGTTAATAAATTCTCGTTTTGTTGTTTGACAGCTGTGATATCGTCTCTAATTCTGTCAAATTGCTTTTCCTGGCTATCTTTAAGATCCGAGATCATTTTTTGAACGTTGAGAGACATTTCGCCCATCATAGACGCCAATTTCCCAAATGATTCTTCGGGGTGTTTCCGTTTTCTCATCGTAATATTAGGGTCCTGGTCGTCCGGATCCGCTATACGATACAATTCCGGCTGAGAAACGGCTTGACTGAGTTGATTAGGCGGCGTATTCATTGTTCTACTTGCTTTGTTCAAGAGAAAAGGCACCTTAGTGCAGCGCAGTAGAGAGCAATTTACCTCGCTCTTAGAGCGTGTTGCGGTCAGACAACACGGTCGCGCGTAGCAGATCGGTTTACCGTAGCACTCAGTGGGTCGTAGCGATGGCCGTCGTAGGCGTGTAGATGACGTCAGTGGCGAAGCGGCGTAGTCGATGCGCTGTCGCGGTGGTTGCTCGTAGTGGGGAATTTAGACGTCAGGTGACAAGCGCTGTTAGCCTTGCGGTAGTGGGGCCGGTATGAACGGCGGGGCGCGAGTGGTCGCGGGTTCAAACCTCGGTTGGGGGCTTCACTAATTAGGTTGCTTGAGTTAGGGTTTGTATTGACCCAAATATAGTTGTTTCGCTCTAGGACGTCCCCTTGGGCGGCACCCACCCGTATAATGTCGTTAAGAGTGACAAGGAATCGCAAATACTCGATATTCACCAATCACTGATTTTACACACAGAATTTACTTAGAAAACAGACATAGTTCACTGTACACGTCCGCTCGAGCGCGCGTCAGGCGACTAACTACCACAACATACTCCTATGAGTGTTTAACTGTTAGTCTACTTTTAATTTATTGATTCCTAACAAATACTAGCTAATGATATTAGTCACGTTAAATTACATCACAGTAGCGTATGACGAATTGAATATTTGTTATTTTTTTGGTGATGATGTAACCCGTTGACTTTATTACTATTTCTTTGGGCAAAGCAACACTAATAGACAAGTAATACTACAGTTGACCATGATCTGAAAGTCAATAAAGCAAGACTGAATATAAAGTTTTTATTTACGTGTTATAATACCAATATGAATAGAAAAAAAAGGATTAAAAGTAGGTAGTAGTTTTCCTATCTTGCCACTAATGAATATTAGATACTTTTCATAAATAATTAAATTTATTACTTTTATGAATAATTTAGAGTGTTAAGCTTCATTATGGTTTTAAATAACATTACTAAATTGCGACGCTATTATAACATATGTGATAATGATAACTGTAGATAGAAACATTGGCAATAAAATACTTATTATTTCCTTTTTTTTTTATTTTTTTTTTAGATCTTAAAGCTTTAAGATCTAAAAAAAATATTGTCATTATGAGATTTTCAATAGAAAAAATCCAAATATCTTAACACACTTATTTTTATAATTACGAGGTAAAGCCTCGTAATTATAATACAAACCATAAAAATATTTAAATATCTTCATCAAATAGGTAGAAATACTCGCAATCCTACGTAGATCTCTAAAATATCGAGAACGTTCTTGGCGTTAGTTCGGGGAGTGTCAAATTTTTTTTGCTTTGATTTCATTGGATCCCGCGTTTGCTCTCAGACACTGAACAGCAGGCAAATGTGGATAGGTACCGCGAAATGCGTCTACGATTTTAAAACAGATCGTCAAGGCGTGTTTCGGAAATCATTACAGGCGACGAAACCCTTAAGGGGGTAAAATAGGGATTGGAAGTGTATATGAAACTTCATTAATTTGATGTAGGATCTGTAAAACTTGGTGTTTGGCCAATTGAAAATTTGTTTTAGTTATCTATCTATATCTATACATATTATAAAACTGTAAATTTCACGTGTCTGTACATGGCCGAACTTAGTGAAATAAAATATTAGGAAATGTTCGAAAAGAGTATTAAAACACTTTGCTGCATTTTTAGAATTGTCTGTCTGTCTGTCTGTCTGTCTGTCTGTCTGTCTATCTGTCTGTCTGTCTGTCTGTCTATCTGTCTGTCTGTCTGTCTGTCTGTCTGTCTGTCTGTTTGTTTGAACACGCATCACGCAAAAACAACCGGTCAGATTCGGTTGAAATTTTGCACATGCTATCTAATAGACGCAGATTAACATTTAGGCTATAAATTATCACGCTTTTTCCCATAGGAGCTAAGCAGTAAGGGATAATGTCTGTAGCTATTTTTCGTTATAAAACAGTAACTACTTGACGGATCTTTATGAAAATTTGCAGTTTTATAGTAAATACTATAAAACATTGTTTACACTTTGAATCATTACGCTAACGTCTATGGGGAACGAGCAGCAACGTATTTTTTGTCGCACCATGATGGATTATCCCAAAATTTTCCACAATTAGACATTATCTATAATTGTAACCCATGGAATACATAACTTCACGCTAAAACTATAAGGAGCTAAACACAATATTTTTAAGTTTCATAAGAACAGTTATTTTGACTTTGTAAGTAGCGAACAGTATAGCCTCGAAGCTATGCTAGCGGTCTTTGACGACGAAGTCCCAGGCTCGAATCTGATGTGATTATGTTCTTTTTGTAGTTTTTTAAATTATCTTTTTCCTTTTTTAATATTGTTCTCAATGTTTTAGTTATTTTTTCGACCGTAGGTAACTTATTCACTGTGGTTATTATATTATGCACATAAGTAAGATATTTATAGGTATTGCAAGCACTTCTGAGTAATGAATTAATCGTAGTAGTAATTAAAAACCATATTACATTACAATTAAAAAGTATTCGACATTTTCCAGAATTTATGTGTTCGTTGCTAAAAAAAAGACATTACTTACGTAAAAAAAAAACATGTAGCGCGATCTATGTTATCAAATTGTTCACCGTGATATAATTCCTTATTTGTTACATTTATTAGGGCTGCTTGCGATCACGTATTCGTTTCTTGCTGAGTGGCAACATTGTCCTATTTATTTAATTATGGTTTTAATGTACTAAAACCATCTTGCGTATATTAATAAAAAAACATTAAGTATTAGAAGAAACTTCACTGGTTTTGAAAGTAGATGGCGTTGTATTCAATAATGTTCTATACTTAGTAAAATAAGTTTTAAAATAGTATTTAAAAGAAATACATTGCTATCATTCTTAGAAATGTTTGTCTGTCTGCCCGTTTGTTTGACCACGCATCACACAGGTGCATCGAGGATCATATTCTGGGATTATGGTTGGACATCAAGTGTTCATCAACTCAACGATAATGAATGATTCAACATCGGCTAGGTGTGAGTAGTTCGGGCGACGGACGGGAGGAGGGGGTGGAGGGTCATTGTCTGTCAACGCGGACCAAATGTATGGCGAAGGCTTGAAAACTCATGAGCCTGGGGGATGGGGGTGCATGTCTTTTTTTTTATTACTTACATCATTGTAACGTAAGAAAACACTCCGCAGAGTACAAATTAATGTTTAAAAAATCATTAAAAACATCGCTAATGTTTGACCTATTTCAACGCTACCCATATATTAGTATGTACCTATATAAATATCTGACGCTGCCATATTCGCATTTACTAAAGTGTTACAGCAGTTTTATAAGCATTTCAGTTGTATATCTTTGCAGACAAAGGAAAAACTTGAAAAAACATTTTATAAGTATTGCGTTGTACACCCCATTTTTGGCCAAAATGGCAAAACGTAACCCTTATGTTCGTCCGTCCACAGCTTAGCTCAGAGACTATTAGTGCTAGAAGGCTGCAACTTTGCATGAGTACACATATTACTTACGCCGATAAAGTGAAGAAATAAAATCATTTTAATTTATGGGTACGTAGGATATGTAAAGTGGGGATGTGATTTTTTTTCTCACCTACCCCATCGTGTGGGGTATTATTAGATAGGTCTTTTAAAAAGCGTGTACAAATTCTATTGAAAATTATTAGGTATTATGTAGGAACAACGTTGAAAGAATGAAACAAAAACAACAGAAAAACCACTTCTTAAGCCGCACACCAAACTAACTATCCAAAAGAAGAATAGAAAGATTTTTATTTAGTACACAGAAGACGTGACACATAGACATTATTATAATTTAACAGGAAAATTCATGAAGAAGATAAAAAATATAACAAAAAATAAAACAGTAAAATAATAAAAAAACAATAGACAAAAAAGAACACAGAACAACAGACACAAATTATTAACAGACAAACACAGTAAACGAATACCTAAAGAGTGTATTTGGTATTTATTTATTTTCACAAAGGTTTTGGGTGTTGAAGCTATCAATAGATGAGTATATGACGATTCTCCGCTGCTGAATCATATCGCGGTTCATCTGACAGGACTGTTTCCAACATATTTTTCGTAACATAAGCTTCCTTAATTTAAACCCGACTTTCACGCGAACGAAGTCGCCGGCATAGCTAGTAAATAATAAAACACGTATTTTAGTGTTTTTGGTCGAAAGCGAAAATCAGCCCTTAACGGTGTAGGTGTGGACAGCTAGTATAATATAAAATTAAGAAAAGGCGCTCATCCTGTAAATTATAAATCATCAGAACATTATACTATCAATAATACATAATATATAGGTACATTAAACCGGCCTAATTTTAACATGAAATCAAAAAGAGGTTATTAAAACCGCAAATTCATGCCCGAGTAATAATTATAGTGAACACAACACATGTAAATATATTCCGATATACACATAGGTATCACAAACATACATAATTGTAATATGTTATTACTATTTTCTTGT
Source organism: Herminia tarsipennalis (assembly GCA_945859575.2). Classification (NCBI taxonomy): domain Eukaryota; kingdom Metazoa; phylum Arthropoda; class Insecta; order Lepidoptera; family Erebidae; genus Herminia; species Herminia tarsipennalis. The sequence continues at coordinate 20,374,773 of OX243840.2, forward strand.
TTATATCATTTGATTATTATTATATTACTTTTAAATTATTAATATTTAGGTACTTGGTATTCAAAACACGAAGACAAATGCTTGCTAGTATTTACTATGTTCATATTTTGCAACCTACTGCTTGACCAGTTTTACTATTTGCACTGATTTTCGGTTCAAAATAATGGTTGCATATATTTTAACTGTGCTTGAATGAAGGAAATTAATAAATTTGATTTCAAATACAAATGCATACAATGCATATAATTCTCTCAAAATATGAGATACCTATACACAATAATAACAACAATTTTAAACTCGATGCCACTTATTCTGATTGCGTTAAACATTTTCCATACATTATTGAAAGCACATGGGTTGTAAAACTAGTAAAAATAACTATCTCAAGCCGTTTTATATTATTGTTGTAATGTGTTTCATTTTTAACTGCCGACTCAAAACCGAGAGTGTTATAAGTTTGACATGTATGTCTGTATGTATTTGTGTGTATGTGTGTGTGAAACGTGAATTAATTGGGAGTGACTTAGCTATGTTTGATGTTAATCGGTCCAAGATGGCCGCCGCCACAAAATATTGGATTAAATATTTTTTCTTCTCAATATGGATATCAAATGCATGGGCTTGATTAGTAGAATACTATAGTTAGATCAATTTCAAATCCAATATGGCCTGGTGGTATTTACTGACTTGTCACATGCTCAAAATGATTTTAGTTCAATTCAGGGCAGGAAATAATAGACCCCGGCGGATTTTCTTCGGTTACGTACCTACCTCGTGATAGGCAGGGCGTTTTTAAATTCTATTTCATTATTTTTTACTTATTGTAGTTTTTAATTTTTTAATTTTATTTTGCACAGTGTGAACAGCCATAATATTTTTAAGTAATATTGTATATGCCTCCATTTCATCCGAAACCACGTATCAGAAACGTAAAAAAATCTATATAATAAGCCAATAGAGGATAAATCCAGATATTTTAAATAATTGCAAATAAGACCTGGCACCGATAGAGCCCAGTGAATGTTAACGATATAACATAACCAATATAGTAATATTTGAAAAACTATGCGCGTTTTTATACATTTTCTACATATTTTTTCACATAAAATGTAATTTCTGTAAATACCAATTGTTTTCTCAGCTGTGTGAACTATTTTTAAGATTTTAATAATAAGATTCATTATCCTAAATTAAAATTTCTTCTTTTCACGTCTTTAACTTAACCAGTAACAATTTTAATGTTATATCTAATCAAATTAAATTAAGTTAGTGTTGTTTCTAAGTTATTAGTTTCTAACAAATAGTAACTCCCGATCATTAAAAATGTATATCATTTGTGAGATAACATTTATTACAAGAGTCACATAAAAATAATTAACTACCTACTATTACTGATTGGCACAAGTGATTAATTAGTTTTGTCACAAAATTATGGATTTTTAACCCTTAAAGGCTACAACGAGGTTTTTACACCTTGGTCACGTTATTTTTTGCATTTGTTTTTTATGTTGTTAACGCTGCTGCGTTATTGATTGCGTGTATTTTCCTAATATGCCAGTAGTCCACTGACACGAAGAATGAGGGATTATGTGAGAGCGCTGGTTCGATGATATATTATATACTCTCTCGTAGTAGTACCTCACCCGTTGTAGTTTTAGTGTACCATTAAATCAAACAGTAAATAAAACTCTTGTTGGGTGATTTTAGTATTGTTTTTGTATTACATTATTTGTATATTGTTGGAACGAAGTTCCTTATCGCGCGTTGTGAAAGGGGGCTAGACGGAAAAAAATCTCACGAAAAGTTGTAACGACACTTTTTGTGGTAAAAAGAAAATATATTAAAATTCAATAAAATGAAACAGTGTTTCAGATTTTTTTCAAAATCTATAAACATTGTTGAACTATCATTAAATAAGTACATATTCAAAAGAATAATATTTCTAAAATAAAACCAAACCTATTTATTTATTAGCTTAAGTGTAACTACTACTAATATTGAGTGCTCGGCGGATGTCCGATGAGGTGTGAGCGGAGCGTCCCACCCACCCGTAGTACCTTCGGCTCCAATAGGACTGCACAAAATCTCCGCTCCTCTTTAGTGGACAGGGAGTTGCGAACTAGTTTAAAAATTCATACAAAACCGGTAAGCGGAGCGGAGAAACGGAGCGGGGAAGCGGAGCGGGGAAGCGGAGCGGGGAAGCGAGTGCAGGCGCGGGCGCCAGTTGCGCCCGCAGTGTGCCGCCGTAGTCCGACCAGTGCGTATGTGACCGACGCAGTGAACACAATGGATGAAAAACTTATTGAAAGTGTGAAAAAGTTTCCGTGCATTTGGAACACATCTTCAGAATTTTACAAATGCAACGAAACAAAAGATGCTGCGTGGGACCAAATAATCATTGAAACAAACATATCGGATGGTAAATAATATTATGTATCTTTATTCTATAATACCCTCTAGTAGGTACATATTGATATCTTTTTTTTATTTAACAAAATAATACCTAAATAATGTCCGCGGCTGGCCAAACTATCCAAATCTGTCACACATCACTGACTATAGATTCTTTTCAAAATTCGAGTATCTTGCCATGGAACCTTCCCCTGATTATTGAAGTATGAACAATACATTTCGCGAACTTGAAAACCACCATTAATAGAATGTTGTGTTTGTGTAATATCACCAACTGATAATAATGTTTGCTCCATGTTATTTTCAATATTGTTTATATAATCATGTTGTCTTTGAATTAAATAATTGTGCAAAACACATGTTGCTTTTATTACCTTGTCAACTGTTTCTATTTTGCATTCGAAATCTTTATGATACACGTACCACTTTCTCGTCAATACACCGAAAGTTGCCTCAACAATGCGACGTGCTCTTGATAATCGGTAATTAAATATTTTTCTTTCTGCGTTTAGTCCATCACGTGGGTATGGCCTCATAAAATTTTCCATTAATGGAAAAGCTTCGTCTCCTATAAATACGAACGGCATTTTTGCACCACCTTGATACAATGGTACCGGCTCAGGTAAATTCAATCTCTTCTCTTTTAGACTCTTTCCGAAAATGCTGTTATCAAAAATTCCTGCATCAGAAAATCTTCCCATAGATCCCACATCAACCATTCTGATTTTCCTTCTGGCATCAGCTAAACACATCAATACTACAGAAAATCTCTTTTTGTAGTTGAAAAACGAGGACCCAGTTTTCGAGGGAGCCTTGATATATACGTGCTTGCCATCAAGAGCACCTGTACAATTTTTAAATTGCCATAGTTCATCAAAATCTTTTGCTATTTCTTTCCAGTCGTTTTCTGTTGGTTGCGGCATGACAAGAGGTTGCAATACATTCCATAAAGCATCACAAACCTCATCAATAATTCTTGATACACTTTTTAATCCAATTCTAAAATTTTCTCCCATCGTTGTAAATGAGTGGCCGGTTGCTAAATACCTGAAAAATAAAAGTAATTTTTTTTATAAATAGACCATGGAATAATTTTTTGTGTTTGTTGATTGTTTCAGTTAAAACTGCCAAGTCGCGATGGAAACAACTGAGAGATAATCATCGAGATGCCTTAAAAAGACAAAATGCAACAAGGAGTGGACAGGCTAGAAAACAACGAAAAGAATGGAAATATCAGAAAGCCATGTCATTCTTATTGCCTTACATGTGTAACAGAGACCGGTCATCAAATTTTGCGCCCTTGGATGACTCAGTAAGCGAAACTTCAAATCCGCCAAATACCATTGATGAGAGTTCACGGGAATCATGCAATTTGTTGCCATCAAATTCAAATAATCTTCCTTCTGTCGATGTTCCTAATGATTCAACAGCTTCTGGGCCTCTCCCATCCACATCCAAAAAAAGAAAGAACGATGAAATTCTAGATCTTTTGAAAAAAAATCAAAAACGCCGCGAACTGTTGGAACAAGAACGGATAGAAGTTAAAAACATGATGTCAGCTAGTGATAAGTACGATGAAATAGACTTATTTTTTTTAAATTTGGCTGCATCGGCGAAAAAGCTGCCGTATTATTTACAACTACAAATTAAAAAAACCTGCTTTAATGCGGTAATATCAGCTGAAGAAAGTAATCTTCAACATAGTTGGTATTCTCCGAATAATTATGGTTATTCTACAGCCTCATCAACACCTACAACAGATAATATCAATACTAGTATCGATATCGATACTCCTAGTGCTCCAAATGATATTAACACTAGTATTAATACTCCTAGCGCTTCACAAATTCAAACAACCCAGGATATTGAAACATCTGCAGCAGAGCAAACAGGACCCAATGAAAATGCGGACAACTTTGAGACAGATTATGATTTTTAAATTAATATAACATGGCATCGACTGTATGCAAAAATAAAAGTTACTTTGATTTCAAAATGTGTACTTACTTTAAACACACTGCTAATCTTTCACAGCTACTGATTGAATTTCTGTAATTTGTGTCTTGTTTCCGAATATATGGTTCAATCAGGGAGTGAAGTTCATGAAAAGTACATCTTGAAACTCTATAAGATTTTTCGAAAGTTTCTTCATCAGCAGTTTGGAAAAAAGTAAAATATTCACTGTGTTCTGAACGATGTTTGATATGATTTCTTAACCAAAATCTATGTTTCCTTATAGAATTGTTCAAATAGTATACGGTAAGTAATTCGGTTTCTTCTGACTCCAACTCTTCTTCCTCAAGCAATGTAAGGTAATAACGTATTAACTTTTTCGATAACATGTCTGCTGTCACTGACATTTCGCGTAGAACTAAACCAATCGCCCGCCGCCGGGAGCTCGAAATGACTCGTCGCGTACTCGCGGCCTAGCTCCGCATATTGAAAAACACAGTGGCAACTCCGCTCCGCATTACTTTCTCGCTCTGCTCCGCAGCCTCGCTCCTCTCCGGTGGACAGACACAGTACGCAACTCCGCTCCGCATTACTCCGTTTCTCCGCTCCGCTGCCTCGCTCCGCTCCGGTGGACAGGCAGCCTAAGGCTCGCCCGCGTCGAAGTATGCTTCGAGACGGGGTGAAAACAAAAGTTTAATTATTAAATAAAACAAGCATTTAAACTGCCAACGACTATGTCCTGATACAATTTTGCGTTAAATATTTTTTGACATGATAACGTCTTATAGATTAATGACCACACACACTTTTTTAGACACTTTTCGTGTCTAAAAATAGTCACGTTATTGATTAGTTGCTAAGCAACAGCAAATGGCGATTGCAGCGACATGACTAGCGTTATTGGTTGCCAAGCAACGCGAATAGCTAATGTCATCAATGTTTTCTTATGACGTTATCACGTAAAATTATTGCCCGTAAACTGATTTTACAGTCATTTTTTACCATTAATCATATCATGTATCAATTTAGGTTGCAAAGGCCATTTATGTAAATTAAAAATAACGTAGGGCCCAAAATACTAACCTGAGGTACACCAAAACCGGAACATTTTTGATCTTCACTCATAATGTCGTCTATTTTGATACACTGGTATCTTTCATTTAAATAGTCTGCCAAGAGTTTTAGCAAAGTCCCTCTTATGCCCAGGGACTCCAAGTTGGTTAGGAGAATGGAAATTGAAATAGTATCAAAAGCTTTGGCAAGGTCAAGGAATATTCCCAGGGCCTGATTCCCTTTGCCAAGCTCCTGAGAAACATAATCTGTCAAGCTATGAGTCGCATCGGCTGTGAAGAGCTCTAAAACCATATTGTTAAGGGGATAGGAACTGGTTGTTTTCTAAGTAATTAACTAATCTAATATTTATAATTTTTGATATTGAGGGAAGTAGGGATATCGGACGGTAATTGGTTACAAGATCTTTGTTGCCGGATTTAAATATTGGAATAACTACAGCCTTCAACGAGGAAAAATTCCTTCAGATAGACAAAGTCGAAAAATATATGTTAAAGGAGGTGCAAAAATATGTTTAAAATATTTAAGGATTTTATTGCTAATATTGTGCAAGCCAGTGGCACAGTAATCCTTCAGAATGTGTACATTCCGGTCATGTCCGTGACCACGGCCGTTCCAATACGGTCGAAACGTCGAGCAATAAACAAGGTATTTTACCTTAAATTATTCACGCGATTAAGACCCGTAGTATATATATTTTTTTTAGTAAATAAAAGTTTATTTAATATTATTTATTTAGTATTATGATAGTTTTAAATAATATTACTAAATTGCAACGCTAATATGACATTAGTGATAACTGTTGATAGAAACATTGGCAATAAATACATTCCTACAGACGTATGTAAAAATTCTACTTTTATTGTATTTGTTTTTGTAAATGTCAATAACTTCTTCACAGTTGCCGTTTCGGGGGCTTTAGGATCTGAAAAAATATTATCATTATCTGATTTGTTATTAAAAATTTGACTCAATTATATATGATAATATTTTTGTTAACAATATTTATTGTGTAAACTTACGAGTTGACAACATAGTGTATAACGTCGCAATGGCTCTGGTCATTGTAGCTGACTCGTTGCTCAGCTTTTGACCTTCGCGCAATACCATTAACATCGGAAAAACGTAGCAAACGAAGGCCCAACTTATGTAATATAAAGCTACATAAAGGCGTTTATCCTGTAAAAGTTAGAAAACATTAAGAAATTTTTCTAATATTTACAATGCCGGTGATTTTAAGCAAGTTGTGATTTTTTTTTTTTATTATTTATTTATTTAACAGATACAGCCATCATTACAGGTACATACCGACTGCAATTAAATAGACAGTAGGTAAATAAAGAAGTGACAATTTACAATTAATATTATTGTAAATGTAATTATTGTTTTTTAAACTTTCGCGATTTTTATACATATAAGATATATTTTTGGGACTTAATCGCGTGAATTATTCAAAGGTACGAAACTTTTATTTACCCGACGTTTCGATCGAATTGCACCGATAACGTCGGGTAAATAAAAGGTTCGTACCTTTAAATAATTCATGCGATTAAGTCCCAAAATATATTATTAACTAATATTTTGTAAATCTGTTAGGGCCTAATATGTAGCTATTTATTTCAAAATCAAATATAAATAAATTATTAATTATCCATAAAGTTGATTATATTATTTAAACCAAAACTTGCTAACTGTCACTCAGTTAGCCTTTAACTTTCTTTGTTAAAAAATATATATATTACCTGCGTAATAATTATGGTGAATACATAGTATAAAATGTATATATATCCCAACATACACATTATCATCATAAACGTCAGCTAAAATTCAACAAAATGTTATATGTTATTCATATTTTATGAGTGAAATTATAATTATAACATTACTTTATAATTATTGATTTACTTGGTATTCAAAACACGAAGACAAATTCTTGCTACTATTCACTAAATTTTCATATTTTGGAACCCACTGTTGTACTTGCATTAGTATTTGGTGCTCATTTCGGTTTACAATATGTGCTTTTTTTATATATTTTAATTGTGCTTGTATCTCAAAAAGAGTATCATTAAGAGAAATTAATAAATTTGACAATACAAATATAAAAGCATACAGCGCATAAAATTCAATCATAACTTTAGTTTGAAACTCAAGATATGAGATATACACAATAATGATAACGACTGTAAATTCGATGCCACTTATTTTTATCTCATTAAAAATATTCCATACATTAATGAATACTGATACGAGCACATGGATTGTAAAATTTGTAATAATAATTTATCGTTAGTTGTTTTAGATTTTTGTTATAATTTTCTTCATTTTTATAAACCGTGTGAACAGTCATAATACTCTTAAGTACTATGTTATATGCCTCCGTTTCGCGTAAACTGCATATAATAAATAACATATCTCCAGTAAAAACTGTACTATACAAATAGATGATATGAAGATATTTTAAATAATCAATAATACCCGATACCGACAGATCCCAGAAAATGTTAACGATATAACGTAACAAATAAAGTAATATTTGAAAAACGATTCGAGTTATTATAACTTTTCTGTATCTTTTTCCACATAAAACATAATTTCTGTAAATTCCGAAAATATTCTCGGCTGCTTGAACTATTTTCAAAATTTTAATTGAGTTATTCATTTTGTAAAATTTACATTACTCTTTAACACGTCTGTAACTGAACCAGTAAGACATAAATGTAATATTTAATCAAATTAGTAGCATAATTACTTAATGCTATTTCTAAGTTATTGGATTCTATCAAGTAATAACTCCTACCGAACATATTCTGGACTGCTTGAACTATTTTTAAATTTTAATAGTTAATTATTCATTTTATAAAATTTTAATTACTCTTTAACACGTCTTTAAGAGAACCAGTTAAACATATACAGTACGATCAACGTAACTTGACCGGATTGAAGTTAGGTTCTAATCACTTTCGCGCATGTCATAGAGATGCGACCCTAAAATTACTTACGAAAACGATGAATTATGTTTAATCGATTAAAAATACTCACAAAATTTTGATTTAACAATATAAAAATACTATTTTTATATTGTTAAATTATTCCTTATAACCACAAAAATTGGAGAGGCCTATGTCCAGCAGTGGACTGCGATAGGCTGATGATGATGATGAACCACAAAAAAACTTGAGTTAGGAATACTAATTATGACAATGTAATGCGTAATCGCATTTCTAATTCTCTCGGTTTAGTTACCGCCCCCGGCCCCCAGTTCCTGTCACCATTTACTTCCAAAAAATGCATCTGCGCAACGACTTGTCGCTTACTTCAGTCCGCCCTAGTTACGTTGATCCAACAAAGTAGTAGCATATTTCCCTAATACTATTTCTGTTATTACTTTGTAACAAGTAAAAACTTGTAAGAATTAAAAGGCAACAACTACACTCATGATGATATTCTTTTTTTGTTGGGTGTCCCTACGTTGCTAGTTACGTACCTTTAATATTTATATTAGCACATTATTGAAATATAAAAAAGATGATGTTAATAGTTAAGTACCTAGCCTAACATAACAATACTGTTTACAAAAGAAATCATGATTATCATTTGTCTAATTTTTTTACGATTCCTTTTTCAATGTATAATGGGTAAATTATATATCAAAATTACATTCACAGTATTTATTTTGAAATATACATTATTAACGTTTTTTTGTTGTAACAGCTTTAAATAATATTATTAAACTGCAATGCCACTATTACATTTGTGATAACAGTTGAGAGAACTATTGGGAGTAAATACATTCCTATAAATGTTCGTGAATATCCTACAGTTACTTGGTTTGTATTTATTAAATTCAATAGGCTTTTAACTGCTGTCGTTTCGGGAGCTTCAGGCTCTGAAAAAAAAATCACAATTAAATAACATTATATTATTATTTTAAGAAATATCAGAACTAAAACACACGTTTTATTTTTATTTGGAGTTGCCTAGTAGTCGAAATTATATAATATTTATATATAGTTTCTTCTTTCTATTTTAAAACGAAAAGTAATCTATATATAATTAAAATAAACAATAAATTATAATAAACATTACACAATAAGTGTAATGTTTATTTTAATTTAATTTAATTTATTTCATTTTAAAAATATTAGCTTTCTGCACTTCTTCTCCATGTAAACTTATACAGTACCCAATTTTATACTTCTGCGCAATTATGTTATGAGTAAAAAGTGTAGATAGATTACAACACTCAGAAAGAGACGAATTTTTATATAAATGTTGATAAACTTTCGCGATTTGTACACATTATAAAATTATATATAACAAACTTTTTTATTCTAATATTTATGTACCTATAGATAAAGACTTCCACATGCTTTCCAAAAACTTTGTATTACCTACCTAACGAGTTATTAAATAGCATTATTGTGAAGATAAACAAATGACGATTAGGGCTTTAACTGCCATACTTACTTGCACAACAGCTCCCTGCACGTGCTACCTAATCGTCACGTGTATACGCATATACAGGGTGTAACAGAAAGGTGTGGTCATATTCAAGGATAGGTATGTGCCCATGATACTGAGTGCACATACCTAATTATATCAAAACCGGAGTACCCTTAAAAATATGCATTATTTTTTCATTTGTTTATTTATGAATGAAAGAGTTATTAATTAAAAAAAGTATGACTTAAAAAGTTCTATGCCATAATAATCCCATCGATTTTGGTACCAGGGGAGGTATAATTCTGATGCCATACGCCTTTCACTACTGAATTTTGACAAAAAGAATATGCTGTAACTATGTACAAATAATGCAACCAGCTATTGCACCATGGTAGGTGCAATACAGATAACATACCCTATCCGCTATTGAAATTTGACCACACCTCTCTATTACATCCTGTATAATTCATAAATAATTCTGTTAAAAATCTTTAAGTAGATTATAAGGGAGGGATCCCACCACCCACCCTCGATCTGTGAATCACCACGATTGAAGTAGTAAGGAAATGCCCTTAATACAACAATCGAAATAGATTGACAGACCGCACTCAATACCCCTTATAATCTACTTAAGATGGATTTCCGCCATGTAACGCCTGATTCAATCGGTTATCAAAAATCTTTAATTTAATTGTATCAAATAATTATTATATAACTTACTTATCATTAAGATATTATATAATGCTTTTGTAGTCCTGATCATTGTAGTTGTTTCGTTACGCAATAGTTGACCAGCATGAAATACCATCAACATTGATGAAACATAACAAATCAATGTCCAACTTATGTAAATTATGGTCTCGTATAAATTTTCATACTGAAAAAAACTTTAGAAAGTTATCATAAGTACTTAGCCTAAATAATTAATTCCTTAATTATCTTAACTATTGGGCGTTACACGTTATCAGAGTAAGATATTATAATCTACTAGCTGTCCCGCGCAACTTGGTTTGCGTAAATTTTCCCCGTTTTTACAACATTTCTCATTGCTGCTCCGCTCCTATAGGTCGTAGCGTAATGATATATAGCCTATAGCTCGATAAATGGGCTATCTAACAGTGAAATAATTCAATTTTCAATTCGGACCAGTAGTTCCTGAGATTACCGCATTCAAACAAACAAACAAACTCTCAGCTTTATAATATTAGTATAAATATATCGGAGCTTAATCGCGTGAATTATTTAAAAAGAAAACGAATAACAAGATAGTGAATAAGCACATCAAAAATTTGGTAAAATTTCGTTGTACATAAATACATATACATACAGAATAAGCTATCGTGCATATTATCATTACAGATTTATCTTGGACTAGCAGACCTGCGCAACTTCGTCTGCGTCAATTTCCCCCCCTTTTAGCAACTTTTTTCATTACTGCTCCGCTCCTATAGATCGTAGTGTGATGTAATATAGCCTTCTTCGATAAAAGGGTTATACAACAGTGCAAGATTTTTTTAATTCGGACCAGTAGTTCCTGAGATTACCGCGTTCAAACAAACAAACTATTCAGCTTTATAATATTAGTATAGATAACAACCCGTATAAAAGTTTTCTTATAGATTTGAATCAGTATTAATAATTTTCAAATAAATACCTGAGTTATAATTGCGGTAAAAACGTAATATAATGTGTGAATGTTCTCTATTACACATAGCGTTAGCATAAATGTTAGCTAAAATATTACATAGAAATGCATTAACATTAATAAAAATACTAGGTTTCGCCCGCGGTTCCGCCCGCGTGCGATAGCTAGTATTTTTTCAAATCTTTTATCTCCTTACCAAATTTAATCTAAATCGGTTTAGCTGTTTGAGCGTGAAACGTAACAGACAGAAAGACAGACAGACAGAGTTACTTTCACATTTATAATATTAGTATAGATAAGGAGACAAGTACACTAAACTTATTAATCTATCAATATATAATTCGTTTCCTTTTACTACTTTATTTTTATGTGATTATAGCTTTTACATACTAAGATTGAAAAGTTTAAACGATTAACATAGATTTTAATATGTTGGTACTAATATTGGATCATACATTTATTTTACGAAAGGAAATTAAACCCACAACACTTAGCCTAACAGTCGATAGCTAGACCTCTACAATGAAAACAATTAAAAATAAAGATACAATGTTAATATTTACTTGGTATTCAAAACATGAAGACAAATATTTGCTACAATTCACTAAATGTTCATATTTTTCAACCCACTGTTTCACTTGTTCGACTATAGTTTGATGTTCGTGGCAGATCAGATTTTTGTTCGAAATAAATATATTATTTCCGTCTTTTACTTGTGCTTGTATTTCATAAAGTGTATCATTTAAGCAAGTCAGTATATTTGACAGTAAAAATAGAAAAATGTACATAGCAAGGAATTCTATGACAACTTTTGTTTGAAACTCGAGATATAAGGAATAGACTAAAATAACAGTAAGCTCGGCTCCACTTTCTAATTCACGAATGATGTTCAACACAATAACGTATAATGAAATAAGGAAATACATAATAAAAGTTGTACAAACAATTGCTTCCATTTTTTTAACAGTTTTCTTATATTTTTTTTCATTGTCGTATGCGGTGTGAAGGGACGTAAGATTCAAAATTAATATTTTATAAGCTTCAATTTTACAAAAACCACAAATTATAATAATCATATCGCCGAGTAAAATCGTGCCACTTAAATAAGCGATGTACATAAATTTCATAATTTCGTCAAACGCGAACATTTTTATAATCCAGTAACAATTAACGGAAAAACGTAATAAGTAAAATACGATTTGAAATACTGTCCGAATCAATATAGTTTTTCTCCATTTTTTGCCATAAAAAGTGTAGTTCCTGTAAATACCTATTATGTTTTCTGCTGTCTCAATGTAATTTACTAATTTTATAGAATTATTCATTATTTTTTAAGAATTGACTATTTTAAAAACGTCTCTACTCTATTACAATTTAATTTAAATGTAATATTAAATGAAATTAGATTAAGTAATAACATAAATTATTTTATATTTGTTGTATAATGTTTGTTCATAGCAATTAATTTAATGGATATTAATTACTTCCATCACGTCACAGTTCCTGTATATCAAAAATTTGGATTGTTGGTTATTGTGAGTTGCATGAAAGTTGTAGAAAATCACAGTGAATAAATGGAAAAAAATACACCTCAGAATTAAAGTCGGAAATTTAATAAGACCATTACATATATAGTTAATCACTTTACAATTTAATAAATTCTTTATGCGCTTTTTATATTGCAAATAAAAAGTTTGGTGTTCAGCTATCTATTTATATTTTTACTTTACACGAATATAAATAGGTTCATGAGATATATTTTCATCGATTTATTAGAACTTCTAGCCACTATAAATTTCCTGGGTTATCTAAAGGCAATACAACATCGAAACAATTACAGATAAAGAAGAATCACATTTTTTTGTAAATATTTGTCAAGAATGTATTTCTTATACAATAATAAATAAAAAGTTAAATTATTGCTTTTTTAGGGTAGATTGAAGTTATCAGCTTTTAATTATGACAGTTTTAAATAACGTTATTGAATTGCAGCCCTACTATTACGTTTGTTATAACTGTAGACAGAAATATTGGAATTAAATACATTCCTATAAATGCACGTGTGTATCCGACTGTGATTATGTTTGCTTTTGTAAAAGTCATTAGATTTTTAACAGCTGTCGTTTCACAAGCCATACGATCTGTAAAAAATGTTCATTATAGCGTGGACAGATTATTACATTATAAACACATTGTTACTAAATATTACAATTGTGTTATTTATATACTATGTTGTGTATGTACATCACCACTGTATTAAAATATTATAGCTGTGAGTATATAGAGAAACAGTCACGTCAAAACAATTATTTTTATAGTTTTTTAAATTGTTTCTCTTTCTTGTTATTTTTATAAAATTAAGTAAAAATAATAAACAATATTTCTATGAACTTACTTATTGATAATATGCTGTATATTTCTGCTATGTTCCTAGTCGTTGTAGTCATTTCGTTATACAACTTTTGACCTGCGTTAAATACCATCAACATCGAAGAAACATAACAAATCAAAGCCCAGCTTAAATAAATTAGAGTAATGTAGAGGCGCATATCCTATAAAACAATAAATAGTTACTTAACATTTTTGAAAAAAATAACCAATATAAAAAAATATGTATAATTTAGTATATAATTTCAAAATTTTATTTAAAAAAATCGTTGTTTTCTACAAAATTTAATCGAATAAAATTATTAGAATATTTTTTATAAATTTAACTAAAGGAAACATAACACTATTATAAATTCTGTTCATGAACGTTGTTTAATATGAATAAAACAAATACAATTTAAACTTCGTACCTGAGTTATGATTATGGTGAAAATGTAATATAAAGTGTGTATAATTTCCGATATACACATTATTAGCATAAATGTCAACTGAAATGTTACAAAGAATTTATAATATAATGTTTACAATATATATTATTATCTTTTTCAGCTGCTTTGCCCTTATGATAAGTTTGTTTAATAGCGTATGAGCTAATGTGATGTGTACTAGTATGTATGATTGTATGTATTAGCTACACAATTGTTAAGTTTCATCAAAATCCGTCTCATAGCTTCTGCGTGAAGGAGCTATAAATACTCATCTATCGCCACAAACTTTGATGTTTATCATAATATAGGTATAATTTCTAATTGAAAAAAAGTAAACATCGCCTTACTATAGGTACGAACTGTTGGTATAAATTTCTGATTATCTACAAATTATAACTAAAATTTGAAATAGGGTACACACAAAACCTAATTATAAAAATTGCAATACATTGTTATGTATTACATTAGTTTGTCTTTTTTTTTAATTTACAAGTAAATTATTGTTAATTATATTTACTTGGTACGCAAAACACGAAGACAACTGCTTGCTGCAATTCACCAAGCAAGTATATTTGTAAACCCATTGATTTATTTGTTCTACAATATCCTGCTCATGATGTTCCTGATTTTTATTCAGTAGCAATATATTTTGCCTATTTATTAATTGCGCTTGTATGTCAAAAAGCGTACAATTTAGGCAGTTCAATGCCTTTGCTAATAGAAATAAGAAACTGAATATTGCATAAAATTCTATTACAACTTTTATATGAAACTCGAGATATGAGACATACACAAATGCAAGGATAAAACCAAATCCGCTCATTTGTAATGCGTTCCATACAATAATATATACTGAAATAAGTAACTGTATTGAAAAAGTTGTGATAATAATTATTTCCATTTGCTTTAATTTTTTTGTATAATTATGGTCGCTGCTGTAGACGGTATGAGCAGCCATCAGAATCAAAATTAATGTTTTATATGCTTCTGTTTTGGAGATACTATACATTATAAATACTATATCGCCAATAAAAATGATACCATATGCATATATGATGTACAAAAATTTTACATCATGGTCTAAACCCTGTTGTGATAGAAACCAATAACAGTTTATCGCAAAACGAATTAAATACAATAAAATTTGAACAACTACGCGTATTATTATAATTTGTTTGTGTATTTTTCCACAAAAAGCATAATTTCGATAAACACCAAGTATATTTTCAATTTTCTGAATGAAATTTATGATTTTAATAGGATTATTCATTTTGCAGAATTCGAAGTTTGGACACGTCTTTTGTCTAGGTCTAGTCCATTTCAAAGACAATGTAATATTTAACCATTAAAAAAATAAATAATAAATTAAACTACAAATTTATCTTATAATCAATTTATTTATTCAAGCAATTAGACAGCAGTAGCAGTCAATTATATTAGACACAAGCTACATCAAATTATTGAAAACCATTTGTTATGTCCTTCATAAAACAGTATAAATAATTCATACCACACACCTCACAATTTATATTTGTTATGTTTTAATCTTTTATTTATTACTAGTTTTCACCTGCGGCTCCACCCACGTTATTTTATCCGCGTAATGCGACAAAACTATTCTATTTCCTTCCCGGGGCCTGAAACTATCTCCATATTTATTTTTTTATCTAAATCGTATCTGCGGTTTAAGGACTTGCTGTCATATGTAATCGGACAGACGGAGTTGCTGTCATATTTATAATATTAGTTTGGTTAATAGAATATTTTAAAATTGATGTTTATATAGGTATGTGTAGTAGTATGGAAACAATTTTACACAAATCTGTTAGGAGAATTTTATTGAATCAGAGTAAGCTGATCTATATTCTAAAGGCCGATGACATATGTTCAAATTTAAAAAGTGCAATTGGCTTATATGAGGTCGCGCGACACACGAAGGGTCCTAGTAGAAAGCTTAAAGTAGAAACGACGTAAGCATGGCAAAACATATTTTGCTTATGTGTGGATCTAAATAATCTAATGTTTGATTAAGTGTTATTACATATGTATAAATAAATTAATATTTATTTATTTATTGTATTAAATGTTTTATAATTAATGTTTTAAATACATTGATAAATTGCGTACAATGGGTCGTGGTGGTAGTTTATAAATTGTAAAATTAAAAAAAAAAATTGTCTTTTCATCAAATGCATTGATTAAAAGTCTAATTGCATGCAATGCATTTGATTACTAAACTAGTAACGCTACGTACTTTCCAGTAGCGTTATAAAACTGTAATGGTAATATTTAAGTTTCTGACAAACGATTATAAAATATACTACTGTAATTTTGTTACTTTTCCTGAGTCTTAGTTTTTCAAATGCATCAAAATCTGAAAAAATTTGTACTGATTTCTGAACGTATTCAATGACATATTATTGTAACTGTAGGTAATTTTATTCTGGCACACAACATATTTATAAACTTCAGTATTGACAAAATAAATGAACAATATATATTTTTTTTTAATAAATATATCGCATATATACATAAGGTTCAAAGTTATTACCTACCTTATTACTTAATTTTGAAGCATCAATAACGGCATCTAAGGTGATGATGATGACATTTTAAATAACGTTAGTGAACTGCAACCCCACTATTACGTTTGATATAACTATAGATAGAAATATCGGAATAAAATACATTCCTATAAATGCACGTGTATATCCGACTGTGATTATATTTGCTTTTGTATAAGTCATAAGATTTTTAACAGCTATTGTTTCGTAAGCTTCAGGATCTGCAAATAATTTTTTTATTCAATTGTAGACAGTTTTGAATATTATAAAACACACTTAAAATATGGTATACATTTTATAATATATAAGTCGGAGAGTTTTGTTTTGATTAAATAGCAAGTCTATTGACTCATTTTAAAAACATGGCCGCCATAATGACGTAACATATGTTTGACGTTTACCGTTTAGTGCCGGTACTGAGGCAGTGAGTCTCGAGCGGTCGTGGCGACAACAGGTCTTTCGATGGGCCATTTTTGTAGTCGTGTGTGCGAAGTGTTTAGTGCGGATGTAGAGTCAGTAATACAGTGACATTTGTGTAATCTAAATGATTAGAACTGTTGGCGGACTTTACCTTGCGCGAGGTATCCATATTCATATGATCGATTACCATAATTTTAATTCGAATATTAAGCCGCTGATTGCTCATAAGGCTACCCTGGCGTTTCGACATACATACATATGTCGAAGCGCCAGTGTACCTATAAACTAAAACTCTAAAGTAATACCACATAACATACATATGATAGGTATTATTTTAGAGTTGTAGTTTATAGGTACGTTCTAATTAAACTATTAATTTATTATTTATCTAAGTACAAAGTTATTTAAATATAACAAGCAGAGTAAGTCAAGCTAAAATAAATACATTTATGTTTATAACAAATTTAACTAATTTGAACTTACTAATTGACAACATGCTCCATATTTTTGCAATGGTCCTAGTCATTGTAGCCGTTTCATTATACAACTTTTGACCTGCGTTGAATACGATCCACATCGAAGAAATATAACAAATGAAAGTCCAACTTATATAAATTAAAGTAATGTAGAGGCGCATATCCTGTGAAAGAACCAATATTCAACATTTCCTACAAAAAATAACAAAAATAACAAAAAATAACAAACATATATGAATAACAAATAGTGATGTTGTGAGCAATTTTGAAAGGATGCAAAAAAAATAATTAAAATAGTAATAACTGTCAATATATAATATGATATATGATTTAATAATTTAACTACCAACTAAGAAGTTAAATTAAAATAAATCCTCGTTTTCTTCAAAATGGTATAATTTATAAAAAAAACGTTTCTTTTAAAAAGATAACATTTATTTCAATTTATACACATCATTAAAAGACAACATTTATTTCAATTTATAAATATACTAAGTATTATTAAAAATATAGTTTAAACATCATACCTGAGTTATTATAATAGTGAAAATGTAATATAAAGTATGTATATTTTCCGATATACACATTAGCAGCATAATTGTCAACTGAAATGTTACATTATAGAATTTACGAAATAGTTAAATTGAATCATGATCACAATTATATTTACTAGCTTTTCCCATATATTCCGCCCGTAGCAAGCTTGTTTAATAGCATATGTGATATATTGATGTATCAGCTACCTACACATTTGTAAAGTGTCATCAAAATCTGTCAAGTATCAATTAATATCAATCGTAAAAAAAATCATTCATGTTTATAACATCAGTAACTTAAGATTTTTTTATTTTAAACATTAAAATTAATTACAAAAATTGTAATATATGTATTACGATTTTTGACACTAATTATTATTCTTAAATATAAACAATTTTGCTCACAATTAGTATGTACCTAATGACATAATATAATATTAATGATACTTACTTGATATGCAAAACAAGAGGACAACTTCTTGCTGCAATTCACCAAGCGTTGATATTTCTCAACCCATTGATTGACTCGTTCTACAATTTCCTGGTCATGATGTGCCTGATTTTTGTTCAGTTGCAATTTATTTAGCATATTTTTTAATTGCATTTCTATGTCAAAAAGTGTGTCATTTAGGCCATTCAATAAATTGGTTAATATAAATAAGAAAATGTATATTGCAAAATATTCTATTACCACTTTTGTATGAAACTCAATATATGAGACGTACATTATTGTAAGAGTAAATGCAAAACCGCTTATTTGCATTGCGTGCCTTACAATAATATAAAGGGATATCATAAAATGTACTGAAAAACTTGTAAAAATAAATATTTTCAATTGCTTTAATTTCTTTGTATAATACAACTCGCTGTTGTTGTTGGTATGTACAGCTGATAGATTCAAAATTAATGTTTTATATGACTGCGTTTTATTGATACTATAAATTATAAATACCATATCGCCGATAAAAATTATGCCATAAGAATAAATGACATACAAAAATCTTGCATTATGAACTAGATCCAATTGTGATAAAATCCAATAACAGTTGAACGCAAAACGAAATAAATATAACAAACTTTGAACTACGGTGCGGATTATTATAATTTGTTTGTGTCTTTTTGAACAAAAGGCGTAATTTCGGTAAATACCAATTATTTTTTCAACTTTCTGAATAAAATTTATTAATTTAATATGATTATTCATTTCGCAGATTTAGGTTCTGGCACGTCTTTTGGGTCCGGTCAGTTGTAATGACAATGTATTATTTAATCAACCAAAAATAATTAATAAATAAAATTACAAAACGTATATTTTAATTAATTTATTTGTTTGCCACAAGTAACAATCAATTATGCTAGACACATAAGCTACATGAAATAATTGAAGACTAGTATTAAATGTTCTTCATAGATAACAATGTAAATTATTACATACCTTGTTCATAAGCTTATGGTAGAAACGACGTCAAAATATCAGAACCCATTTCGATAATTTCTGAATTTAACAAATAACACGCAGAAAATCTTTATTAAACTATTAACTTTTGACCCACCCGGCACTGACTGCAGTTATTCTGTTTAAAACTTATTGCAAAATGGATTTAAATAAATTATTTTTATAATTTATTAATATTGGATTGTCTCTATGGCGCGGTGTATCCGACTGCTACGCAAGAGGTCATGGGTTAGATCCCCACCCACGATAAAACTTTGTGTGATGAAAACGATGGTTTATTCTGTGTTTGGGTGTTATTTATCTATAATATGTATGTATTTAGAAATATATTAGTATGTTTATCAGTTGTCTGGTTTCCATAGTACAAGCTCTGCTTAGTTTGGAACTAGATAGCGTTGTGTGAGTTGTCCCAAAATATTATTATATATTATTGCCTGGAAAATGTAAAATTAGGAAATTGGAATGTTTATGGCAAAGTTATATTTAGAAAACAGGGTTATTCTGGTACAAATTCTCTAAACATTGTTTATTTGAGCTGCGCAACCAAAATGTGACTTCTGTAACATTTTATGTAAGTTTAGATAACTTCAGGTTCAAAATTGATACAGTGTTCCAAAAAAGTCTATAAAAAAGGCAAACTGATACTTTTTCATAAAAAGTTACATTTTGCCCGTACTGGGAGTAACTGTTGATTAAAAGCAAATCCCATCACTCTATTTATGTAGATGGATATATTCAGTACCATGTTTAAATAAATTCTAAATTATCTCTCAGTTTATCAACAACTTAGCTCTTGACTACCGGTATTTCAATAAAAAACAATTTTAGAAGGTTCATTGAAATTCATTGATCTTCACATTAGTTTCAAGAAACACTTTGTATAACATGGGGTGATCTTCTTTATCGGGTTTCCAATTTTTCTGTCTTAAAAAAAAGCGAACTATTGAATGTTTGGGAATAATTTGTCGAACGCCATTAAAGTTGTCTGAAATTCATTAAATTTTTTCATTCGAGAATATAAAAAAAAACCGGCCAAGAGTATTTTAGACCATGCTCAGTGTATGTATGAAAAAATCCGATTCGAATAATTGCACCCGACAGAAGAGCGTTCATGGCATTTACGCTCTTTAGTTGAGGGACACAGTTTTTCGGCAATAGCTCAATGACGATATATCTGATCACGTTCAAAATAGCAAAATCGATACCTTAGTGATTTTTTCATATTTATTGGTTACTCGTTTCAAAAGTTAAGGGACACAATTTATGCACCTTTCGGAGCGATTATTTCCAAAAATATTCACTCAATCAAAAAAGTTTATTAGAAATCTTAAAATGTTTTTGAAAGACTTTTGAGCGAAAGGGAATCTGGCCGGAACCCGGCGGCGGAACCGTTTCAATAATCGTTCCCTCGTTTTTACTGCAAGTGTTCGACGGGATAACCCAAAGTGACCTGAAGACGCCGCCGAGAGGTCCGGGAAGAGTTTTCTTTTCTGCCTGAGCGTTCGAGTTCCATGGAATTCTATAGAAGGGAGATATGGTTCGGAACGCGAAGAACGCCGCATTTGCGGCGGTGTCCGGATACTCTCTGTGGACCTTGAAAATTCACGTGAGGCATGTACGTGGAGATGTCGCGCCGCCGGTTCTTACCCATATCCGCAGCAGGTCTCCAAGGTGAAGAGCCTCTAGTCGATAGAATAATGTAAGGTAAGGGAAGTCGGCAAATTGGATCCGTAACTTCTGAATAAGGATTGGCTCTGAGGACCGGGGCGTATCGGGTTTGGACAAGAAGCGGATGCGGCCAGTGCCGGGCCTGGTCGATGCTCTGGCGTCTCTCGGGGCGCTAGGGCGGAATTCGGACCCACGTTCTGGCCTTCCGCGGATCTTCCTAGCCGTAAGGCCGTGTCGGTTTCGTCTCGTGCGCGATTGATGCGGTTCTATACGACCGCCGTTCCACGGTCAGCTCAGAACTGGCACGGACAAGGGGAATCCGACTGTCTAATTAAAGTTTTAATGGGCAGAAATCACATTGCGTCAACACCCATTGACGCAATGTGATTTCTGCCCAGTGCTCTGAATGTCAACGTGAAGAAATTCAAGCAAGCGCGGATAAACAGCGGGAATAACTATGACTCTCTTACGCATATGAAATGGACGCGATTCGGTCGCATGACTTGAAGTCCGAGGGGCTGTGACACGAGAGACTGAGGGTCCTGTGGATGATGGGTTGACGCCGAGCCCGAGTGGTTTTTCCCAAGACCACCCTGCAAATGCTATAATTTGTGATAAAAGCGTGTGTGTGCTTTATAGAGATACATAATAATAATAATAAAAACAAATGAAGATCAGAGAGGGGAGAGACATTTAAACAAGTCCCACAGGGCTGTTGCTGTTTTAATACACGAACCTCCCGGTTTAATACACGAACCGGTCTGAGACGCCGTCGGCGGCGATGGCTGCTGCTACTGCTGAGGTTGCGGCTGCGACTAGGTCGGCGTGCGGCGTCAGCATCAGCGGCATACAGCGTCAGCACGGCAAACACGGCCTATACATATATATAATCTAAAATACTAAAAAATCTATATCTATATATAATATATGTACAGCGGCGACGCAGATCGTCCATCGACGTATATGCCCGACGCTGTGCGAAATGTATTAATATACTTTGTTGTACGTGTTTCAGTTTCGTTCAGTATATTGTGTTTTTTGTAGTGTGTGTGTAGTGTTGTTTTAGTGAATTTGGTGATATTTGCGCGTTATACTCTCTTTTGCTTGCGACAACACATCTGTTGTGAGTGATGATTGTGTCTCTGTGTAGATATCACCCGCTATCTCACGCCGCGCACCACACGCACTTGTTTGTTATTAAACAGTGTGGATCGACGGATCGTTATATAAGTACGTGTCCGTTGTGATGGTAGCGTAGCCATCCTTAACATTTTTTTATTAAAATTTAAATTACTTTAAACGATATTGTGTTCGATCGATCAATCTATACGTGTGACCATGTTATTAGGTTTTCGTTTAAGGTGGGTATGTTCTAGGGATAGTATAATAGGCAGATGGTCGTCTGGATGTACGTCTCTAATATTAAAATTGTGGCTGGGATTGGATTTTAACAGAATGTGGTCAAGACAATTGTTTAGTCTAGTGGAAAATAGATAAGTTGATATTAATCCGTGTAAGAATAAGATAATCGTTACCTCGGTCGTCGGTATTGTCAGGTTTTATATCCATATTTATATCTCCTATAAGAACAGTCCTTTGATATTTGGATAATTTGTCGTATACAATAATTAAGCTGTTTAGGAAGTTGTCAAAACTTTATTTACTCTTGTAGGATGGCGAACGATAAATTGCACAAACTGCCAGTTTTAGATCTACACCACAAAGAATACAGTTAGCTTCTATAAATTCAAGTTCAGCTATCTTGCAATTCAAATTTTTCTTGCTATAAATGATTATACCATCGTTCTGATTCCGTGTTTGTTTGTTTTTGTACGAATTGTAACAATCTAAGATTGGTATTTTATCTATTTTTCTGAGCCAGCATTCCGTTAATACTATTATCCGTTAATCCGTCCGTTACTCTATATCACATTTTTTTTATTGTAGCCAAAAGTACGGTTAGATCTTTAAAGTGTTTGTTAATAATGCTAAAATATTTATTGAATTATGACCTTGTCCTTCATTTATTTCGATTATATTAGTCATTTGAATTTAGTAAAATTTAAAAGAAAAGAACACGGGTACATGGTTAATAGGAAAATATATATTGGACTACTATCATTTCGTTATTTAGTACGTTATGGAGTGTAATGGTGGATGGTCTATTTTTCGTGTACTTGTATTATATTGTTTTATAAATATTGTATATAAATAATCTAATAAAGGGCAAACTTCAGGAGGATGCCTCAAATTTGGATTGGGATCCTGTATTCGACGCTCCTACGATTGATATGAAGGTCAATATTTTTAGTAGAATGGTAGTGGGGCTGTACGACATTCATGCTCCATTCAGAAAAATTAAATTCAAACGTCCTCCGGCTCCTTGGATGACTAATGGCGTAAGGATGGCTATGCGGCGCAGAGATCGGGCATTTCGTAAATTTAGAAAGGATCGTGATGACGTCAATTGGGCCCTTTATAAATCTGCAAGGAATCGGTGTAACCAGATGATTCGCAACGCTAAACGCCGACATGTTCTTAGCAATTTAGATTCTTCTTCCCCTCAAAATATCTGGCGGTTCTTAGGAACTCTAGGAATCGGTAAACAGGGGCGTAATGATCCTCAGATGACGGTTGGTATAGATGACATCAATGCTCATTTCACCTCCACTGCACCTATTGATCATCTAACCAAGCGTCGTACTTGCGAGTACCTAGCCGATCTTCCACGCCCCAACATCGATTTCTTTAATTTCTCTCCAATCACACCGGGCGAGATCAAAAAGATCATTTCTGCTATAAAATCCAATGCTGTTGGGCATGACGGTATTAGCCGTCGCATGTTAATTCCTATCCTTGACTTTCTTCTCCCTGCTCTATCTCATATCATTAACTTCTCTCTTGATTCTGGGACTTACCCATCTTCTTGGCGCCTTGCCTTTGTTATTCCTCTACCTAAAATTTCAAATCCAACTCTTCCTAACCACTTCCGACCTATCTCTATTCTTCCTTTTCTATCTAAAGTATTAGAGTCCAGTATTTATAGGCAAATTACTCAATTTGTGAATCGTAACAACTTGTTGAGCCATTTTCAATCCGGCTTCAGAGCTGGACATAGCACCAGTTCTGCTCTTCTTAAAGTGACTGGGGATATCAGGGCAGGCATGGAACAGACCAAAGTTACAGTTTTAGCTTTGGTGGATTTCTCGAATGCCTTCAATACCGTTTGCCACGATATCTTACTCTCTATTCTTTCTCATTTGATGTTCTCGTCTAATGCTCTAGCTTGGTTCTCGTCCTATCTTCGGGGGCGCCAGCAGTCTGTGCGTGTGAACGATTCTATGTCAAGATGGCGTGTTCTCGACGCTGGAGTTCCTCAAGGCGGCATCCTTTCTCCATTACTATTTTCTATCTTTATTGATTTTATCACTAAGGTTCTTCAGTGTGCGTTCCATCTTTACGCCGATGACTTGCAGTTGTATGCCCAAGCCAGTGTGAACGATTTGTCCGAGGCCATCACAAAGATAAATGCTGATCTTGATGCTATCAAGTCTTGGTCTGACAGATTCGGCTTGACAGTAAACCCATCTAAGTGTCAGGCTGTTGTGGTAGGGAGTCAACGGATATTAAGCCGATTTAACCTCGACACATTGCCACCAATTATTTTTAACGGGTCTACTATTCCTTTTAATTCTTCGGTCAGGGACCTCGGTATTTTAATTGACACTAACCTCAACTGGCAAGCTCAGGTTACTAGCGTGAGTCAAAGGGTGGTTGGTACCCTGCGGAGTCTATACCGCCTGAAAAACTTTCTACCTTACAAAACCAAATTAATGCTCATCCAGACTTTGATATTTCCACTGATTGATTATGGTGATGTATGCTATCATGACCTGAATGCAGACCTTCTCAATAAATGCGATCGACTTCTAAATAATTGCATTCGATTTATTTTCAATCTCCGTAAGTTTGACCATGTGTCTTCTTATCGTTCTGAATTGAAATGGCTTCCTATTCGTCAGCGCCGTAGTTTGCGCGTTCTCACTACTCTCTATTCTATTCTTAATTCTCCTACTAGCCCCTCTTACTTATCTTCTAATTTTCAATACTTGTGCTCCAGCCATGGTAGAGAGCTTCGTTCTTCCAACAATATGCTTCTTTTATGTCCTGCTCATTCTTCTGGATTCGTCGGACCCTCCTTCCTTGTACAGTCTGTTCTACTCTGGAATGCATTGCCCCCCGAAATCAGAATGGCTTCTAATCGCTTTAATTTCAAGCTGAAAGTTCGTACACTGTTACTCGATGGTTTAGCTGAATCTCAACGTTAGCCACATAAACTATTACGTATGTCTGTATGTTATGAATTTAAGTATATGTTTATTTGTATGTATGTAATTTATTTAAGTTGGTATATGTATTTTGTATGTAAGTAATGTATTTGAGTATAGTTAAGTATATTTGTATGTATGTTATGTTTTTAAGTATACGTATGTGTGCATATATATATATATATATATATATATATATATATATATATATATATATATATATTTATTATATTGTATTCATCTGAAATAACTAGCATTAGCTGTCAACAATCTGCACCTATATAATTTTATGTTACATCACCCAAAGGTTGGCTGGTAGAGAATGCTTTCAGCATTAAGTCCGCCTTTGTACAATATCTTTGTGCATAAATTAATAAATAAAATAAAATAAATAATAATATTGTAAAAACGTTTTTTATATAGTTGTTTCATATTTATGATAAGTCGAAGAAAAATGTCCTATCCTTCACCGCGTGCCATCATTTTACATTTACCAAGAAGCTTTGTTTACTAAAACTTATCTGTCTAAATTTTCACAAATAAGTAGTCAGCGCAGGTGTGATAAGTTACATTTAGTTTCAAGCAAAACAGTTGTTTTGCTTTTACAGGAAAGCATTTTCATAATGGCTTCCAAAATATACAATAAATTACCTAAATGTATAAGAAGTGCAGATAGTCCAAATATTTTTAAGAGCAATCTATTTACATTTTTGATTAAAAAAAAATGTGAGCAATTAAAAAAATTTTTTTTTTTAGTTTTTAAAAAAGTTTTTTTTTAAATAAAAAAAAAAAATCATTAAAAGTTCTGCTATTCATTGATAGATGGCAAAAGTAAAAAGTATCACCGCTGTGCCCGTCGGAGTGGGGAGCGTGCCTCTAAATCTGCACTGGTTAGGGATCTTCTCACTTTGGCTGCTTTCAAAAACTGGTCGCGTTTATGTCGTCTAAGAAGCCGAACGATAACCGGCCGCGGTATTTTGCTGCCACTACCTTGAGGTAGAGTTGGTTGCACGGGGGTATGGCGAGGTCCAGTTCGAATGACCCAGAATTCATTACAATTATAGAATATAAAGGTTTTTATTACACTGTGTTGTCATTTAGATAATCCATTGTTGAATAATAAGATTTTTAAGCTATTGCATAGCTTCTATCGCGGGCCTTGAGCGCGGGGACCGAATCCAGAAATTCCGAAACGAAAAAACCTCACGCTCCCCACTCCGACGGGCACAGCGGTGATACTTTTTAGTTTTGCCATCTATCGATGAATAGCAGAACTTTTAATGACTTTTTTTTAAATTAAAAAGAAAAAAAAAGAAGAAAAAAAGAAAAAAAAAATTAAAAACATTCATATCAACACATATGATGGCCCACTGCTGGGCACGTGTCTCCCCAGTAGAACCTACTAGTATGTAGATCCTGGGGGTAATTGCCATAATCGCCACGCTTGGCGAGCGGGTTGGCGATCGCAGTAAGACTTTAAGTACGCAGATGACGCTGCTGCCCGTCCTCCGGTGTGAAATCCCTTAGTCGCCTTGACGACACCTACGGGAAGAGACGGGGTGGTACTATTCTTAAGCCGGTACCACACGGCAAACATTGTTTAGTTATAATTAAGAAAAAAATTTTTTTTTTTTAATTCCTTTTTTTGTAATTTAAAAATAAAATTAAAGAAAAAAAAAATAACATTGTTTTTTATAATGAATTTTTTTTTTTTTTTTTTAAATGCTTAATTTGATAAAAATGCTATGCAATAGCTTTACCGCGGCAGTCACCGAGTGCCACACATTTTTTTTATTTCTAGAATTTGTAATTATATTGCGGTTTAACTATTTCATGTGTACTAATACATTGTATCTATCAATACTAACCATACTAACACACACTACCTTGCCGTGTAAATTCCACAAGATATTAGACAGTTCTAAAGACAATAATGCTAAATGTCAACGTATTATATATTCAATAAAGATTTTTATATTGCATTGAAATTTAAACACAGCCAATTATTCAGTAAACGTATGAGGTCAAATTGGTTAACTAGATGGTGGTTCGTATTGGTTAAATATGCATTTTCATATAGAAGAATAATCTTTCCCCACGAATTACAAAATTATTTAGACTCTATAAAACTAAACTGTTATGTTGCTACTGAAATAGGTAAATGCAAGGATTACATCAGTTGATACAGTTTTTGTATAATACTTTCATTAAGTATTGTAACATAAAAGAAAAATCATCATATGAAGCAAAGACAATCATAACAAATGGGTTATATAAACTAACTTACGATGACACTGAAGAGTTCATACAAATTATAGCATAGATGTGAATATGTACGCATTAATATAATATAATTATTAATTATATTTATTATTCTATCTATAAAACTATTTTCCTTCTTTATTAATTATTAGAAATAAATATTTTTTTTATGACTCACATGCCTCATTTTTATAATTATTTTGTATTAGTCTTTACCTTAGTTATTACCTAAAAGAATTTAAACAAATTGTTTTTATTTTAACACACAGAGATATTTTTAATTACATTTTTTGTTTTGCTTAATTTTATTTTATAATTTAAATGTTACTTGTAAAAATATTACAAAAAATATTAATGTAACAAAGGTAGATAATAAGATACGAGTTAACATACTGTCTCCTCCATAAGCCTAGTGAGAAGACCAACAACACGACCAAACGACAAATAAGTATTTATTCTTTTCTCATAATATATGCCTACTGTTATTATTTTATATTTCTTTTATATTATTTATAAGAATTTGACATATTGAATTGAATTTCTATAATTTCTGCTATTATTTTATTGTTAACACTTTAAAAAAAAAACTGTTTTATTTTTATTTTACTCAATTAGTTCAATTTTAAATTGTATTTTATCAAATATTTGTACACCAATCTCATTGGCTTTTTTTATTCTATTTTATTTAGGGACTTTTAAACCGCAACGCGTATGTCAGTCCCATCGTATCCTAAGCATATACAATTCACCGTAAATCTTAATTACATTAAAGTAGCCATGAACCTGAACTCAATTCTAATTCAAAAAGAATTTCATTGGTAGAACTTGGCGGTCGTAACAATATAATTATATGTATAACTTTTCATTCTGTATACCATGTTAACAAATAAAGATATTAATTGATTGATTGAATAAAAAATGAAAATTAATTGACAAAATTATTATGGTTAATGTAATATTTTCTGTAAAACTGTTATACCTATTGTCCTTGGAAACATTTTCGTCTTGGTATAAATTTGCAAAAATTATATATTCTGAATAATAATAAACTATAGTAAACAATTGTAGGTAGCTCTATTATTTTCTTGTAGATGGAGAGGTCGCGTTATAAAATCTTACCCATTACTACTCCATCCATCCCTAACAAAATAACAAAATATATAAGAAGCTTAGCTAGAGGGATTAATAAGATTGCTAGTGCTGCGATTGACATTGCTGGTTTGCGTTGGAACAAAAAAATCGTTTAATGGCAATCTCAAATCTTACAATTGAATTTTATTAAATTAAAGAATAAAATTAATTTACTTAGTATTTATATTTTTCAATCCACTGCTTCACCTGTTCTTCTATTAGATACTAGTTGCATCCCCGATCTTCAATTAGAATATATTTCCATTGTATTTATTTTAATTGTGATCGTATCTCAAAAAGCGTGGCACTTAGACAATACGAAATATTTGTAATTAAAAAAAATGTACACAACAAAATGTATTATGATATTTCTTGTTTGAAGTTCAAGATATGGCCAATCCCATATTTTGAACTTCAAACAAATAAAAATGAATGTGAAATCACTCATGCTTAACTAATACCACGCAATAATGCGTCAAGTCACAGAAGAAGTGTAAAAAAATATAACCCCAAGTCGTTTTAAGTTTTCTTTTTTTTCTTTGACGTAGTATGAGTGAATAGTAAAGACATTGTAAATACTGTGAATTATAAAAAACTATATCGCCAAATAATTTAATAGCGTGTAAATCACGACCTAGTTTTTTAATTCTTACGTAAATACGTAATAAATATGGTAAAAGTTGAATTATTCCACGAATTACTATGACTGTTCAGCATTTTATTTCATAATAAGTACAGTTTCTATAAATACTAAATATATTTGAGCTTTCTGAATTATATTTACTATTTTCATATAATTATTCATTTTACAATTAAATCCTGGACACGTTTAAAAGTAAACCTCGTTGTGACGAAATGTAGTACCAATCAATTAGTCAAAATACTCATGCTTTAAAGTATCTTACAGTGCCGTACATACTTTAAAGCATGAGTATTTAGCCGTCATGGGTCGTGGTCCACCTGCTTAGTCTACCTGGGTGAACCACGGGCACTTTTTCTTGCCCGTGGTCTACCTTAGTTCACCTAGGTGGACCACGGGCATTATTTTTTGCCAGTGGTTCACCTATGAAAAAAAAATGCAATCTCTTTCCTATTGAACTTTATTGTGGTATTAATAGATGAATTATTATCCTCCTTGGTAAGATGACATTTCCTACTTTGATTGAACGGTGACTTTATTGTCCATTTGTTATTACCTATAATATAATTACATAATTATAATTACATAATTCATGTAAAGGATTTAACAGAAATATATTATTATGATGTTTCAAAATTGTGATGAAGATTTAGATCCTGAAATATGTTTTTTAAATCGAAAAGGTGGCACGGTTCTATTGTATGGGGCATTCCAGTTTTATAAAATAAAAACTTTTAAGAACGGGATGGTGCTATGGCGTTGTTCTCAATACAAAAAAAATAAATGCAGTGGAAATATTATCATGCAGGTAAATACTTACTATTCGTAACAAAGTTTAGATCATCTATTTTATTAACAAAAAATATTACTACTCTATGATTTTATGTGGTTATAAACTTTTAGTCGTGTTCAGAAGTAAAATCTGCAAAACTGCAGTCAGCCTTACCGGGCTGATGGTAGATATACCAGCCTTCCTTCCTTCCTTGTTACCATTAAATTGCAACTTATCGGACTTTTATATTTAATTATTAACCTACTCCTATCATCTGATGTTTGAATGTTAATAATATTAAACAATAATAATGAGGTAGGTAGTTAAATAATATAATTTTTATTAAATTGTTTCAGGACAATACCGTCGTGAAACAAAAACCCCACATATGTACACAAAATTTGGCGAAAAATGTGGTTGACAAAGAGTTAATAAAATTAAGAGAAAATGTAGTCAATTCAATAGATCCTGTGCCTAAATTATACAAGGAAGCAAGATCTAAAATTGAGAAATTGGGTTTTGATTTAGTAACTAACGTTCCTTCTTTATCGAATGTACAACATAATTTATATAAATTGAGAAATCAGTCATTAGGAGTTAGAAAAACAGTTTTCAATAGTTTAGAAGAAGTGGCTGTGCCATTCAAATATCAAGATTTTATACTAGCAGATTATTATTATGAAGGTGCACGCATAATACTATTTTGTAGTAATGCAAATAGGAAAAAGATTGGAGAGATAAAAGAGTTTTTTGGTGATGCAACATTTAGTTCTTGTCCTGAACCATTTAGTCAGTTATACATTATTCATGGCGATATTGGAAGTACCATCACAAAAACAAATACAACACCATTAATTTATGCATTAATGCCAAACAAAAAGCAAAATACATATGCTATTGTTTTCGAACTCATTAAACGACAACTACCTAACTTCAAACCAGTCCAATACCATTGTGACTTCGAAAAAGGAGCTATAAATGCAATTTCGAAAGCTTTTCCACATGTAAAGTTAACAGGTTGTTTCTATCACTGGAGTAGAGCAATATGGAAAATGGCCAAAAAGTTGAAACTTAATGGAAAAAAGGAAAGAAGGCTGGTAGGACTGACTGCAGTTTTGCCGCTTTTGCCTGTTGAAAACATGGCTGAAGGTTTAAACTACATAAAATCGGAAGGTAGTAATGAACATAAAATGATACCGTTTTTCAAATACCTGGACGGTTTTTGGATGTCTAAAAATTTTATTTCTATATTATCTGTGTTTGGTGAAAGACATCGCACAAATAATGTTACAGAATCTTTTCATTCAAAACTTAATAAAAACATAAAGAAAACCGGTAACACCATTTTGCGCCTACTAACTGAACTAAAGAATCTTGAATCTAGTTCTTTCAACAAAAGGAAAACCAAATATATAAATAATGATGACTACATATTAGAAATACAATTACAATTGTTAAACAATGAAATTTCTGTAGGATTTGCTTTGGAAAAGTTACGTTGATCTCTATATAAGTACCTACCAACTTAAATATTATTTTTGTTTTACTTAAGTTAATGATTTATTTCAGTAAAGCTTTTTTGACATTCATTTGTTTTCTCCAGTTTAATTTGTTATTTCGTATTCATTTTTCAATTATAGGAATCACACGGAATTACTTTTAGGTGGACCACGACCCATAGTCTTTTTGATTTGCACATTACTCAACATTTAGGTGGACCACGGGCAAGAAAAAGTGCCCGTGGTTCACCCAGGTAGACTAAGCAGGTGGACCACGACCCCAGACAGGTATTTAGCATTGCCATTAATATATAATATGTAAAAGACGGAACGACAGAATGGAAGCCAACTGAGACAGGTTTGATGGACAGGTTCTTCCAAAGAGGGTTTTTCTGTTGCTGTACCTCCCTTCTAGTCGAGCAATACATCGTTCCAACTATACAGTGTCGCAAATGTTGCAGGTTTGGTCTTGTGCGGTCATGTGCCATCTATTTTCATATGCTTTAAGTGTGGCCACGACCACCCTGGCAATGGTGGTGAAGTTCCAGAAAGCGAATCATTTTGACACGTTGTGACAAGGTTCTCCTATTGTGAAGCTAGCAAATCCACTCCCTAGTCTTTTGCATCTATGCTGACTCTGTTTAAAGCTCCCAGCCCACCCACTCATATGCCTATACCCCTACACCCCGTGCTCCTCTCTCACCATCTTATGGTGAAGCTGCCCATTAAGCAATCATTAACCCCACCCCCTTTCCCCCAATCATCACAAGAAAATGGTTGTGCCCTCAACAGGCCACAAAATTCAATTACTCACAAGTTTATTAACTCCTATTTTTTCCCAAGTCAACATTAAATTCCCTTCCACCGTCCAATTCAACAATTTATTCCGAGTGATTTTGTAACAAAATTCCAGCTATATTATGTCTATCAGTAAATAAGTTCAAAAATGAAATTAAAAATGTTAAAAATGGATCTATGTGCTTGCTCCTTGTTACTTTATTTTGCTTAAGTGAATTTTGTTGTCACTTTGTTTTATTTGCCATATTGTTTTAGAACATGATTTGACTTTTGTTAGTAAAGATTCTGCGTGACGAATAAAAACGACTTTTCTTTCTTTTTAAGATTAATATTTTATGTTCAACCATTCGTTACCAGTTAAGTATCTACGTTGGCCAATATTTAAGCATATAATATAGTTTTAACTTTGTTGTAAGTAGATGCTCCTACTATATTGTATCCACTGAGGCTGGTTTTATTTTATTTTATCTCATTTTCCAATTTTTAATCAATATAAATTGTATCAAGTTTTATAAACATTCAAACATGGAAAAAATATCGATTTACAAGAATGGCCGGAAGTTTTTATTGCCATGTTGTTTTTTTGCGGCTTTACCTATTGTTTGCGACCATGTAATGTAGAATTCCTACGTATCACAGTAGTTGTTTTGCATCCTAAGTAAATATGTATTTTTTTCATTTTTTTATATTTAATACAAGGAGTGTTATTACAGATCTGCGTCACCCTAACAAATTTTAAATGTTAATAGTAATTTATATATCTTCAATTGTACTTTTAAATAAATGTGTTCAATACATGCAGTATTGCGTTGTTATTAATTAAATTAATTTTAAATAATGTTATTGAACTGTAAGAATACTATTACATTTGTAATAACTATAGATAAAAATATCGGAATATAATACATTCCAACATAAGTATGCGCATATCCTATTAGGATTCTATTTTCTTTTGTAAGTATTAATAGATTTTTCATAGCAGACATTTCAGGTGCTTCAGGATCTGAAAAATTATAGAATCATCAACATAAAACAAATAACTAGCATATTAACCTGCATTTGTAATATAACATTTAGAACATAAATATTTCGTTTATTGTTGTGTCAAATGTAAGATTTTAAGCTCATTCACAACCAAGTAGGTACCTATTATTTTTTAATTTTAAAATTTCATACACAAGTAGCTCTAGTAAAAACTCTTTTAAATGTGGAAGTAACTCTGTCTGTCTGTCTGTCTGTTACGCTTTCAAGCTCAAACAGCTTAAACGATTTAGATGAAATTTGGTATGGAGATAGTTTGAGTCCCGGGGAAGGACATAGGAGAGGAGAGTTATTGTCGCGATAACCGACATCCACGCGGGCGAGCCGCGGGCGAAAACTAGTTAAAAATATAGCAATGTATTTACAGACTTACACATTGACAACATGCTGTATAATGACGCTATAGTTCTAGTCATAATAGCCTTTTCATTGCATAACTTTTGACCTGCATAAAATACCATGAACATCGGAAACACATAACAAATTAATGTCCAACTTATATAAAATAAGGTACCATAAAGACGTACTTCCTGAAAATAAAATGATGTCAATATTTTCCACAAAAATATATCAAACAATATGAATTAAAATACACGAATATAACACTCGTGAAAAATTAATTAAAATTAAAAATAAATTATATAGGTAATATTAATATTATATCTGATGATTGAAATTGAGTAATTTAAGGTATTAATTGTGATATACCTAAGCATATTCACAAAATCAAACTTAGATATCATTTTATAACAATTAACCTCTTAGTTATAATTAGGTATTAAGTCTTAAAATTAAATTCAAAATCGTAAGGTACGTTTAAATATAAATACATGAAACATGAATAATTATAAACCTATCTATCTAATATTAATACATAAGAGGCAATGAAATCAAAATGTAAATTCTTTAAAACAATGTTTCTGCTTTAAATTGTACATTTTATTCATAACAAATTAATTAAATACCTTAGTTATAATTATGGCGAAAATATAATATAATGTGTATATATTCTCCATTATACACATTAATAGCATATATGAAAACTGAAACGTAAAATATATTTTTTTAATGGGTATAGTTTAATATAAATCATTAATTCGTGCAAAATTTAACAAATCACTGGCAGGCAGTATGGATTCATGTTATGTTAATAGTATTTACTTGGTATTCACAACAAGCTGATAACTGCTTGCTACAATTCACCATGTATTCATATTTTTCAGACCATTGTTTTACTTGTTCCAATATTTGATGCCCATGGTGTTGCTGATTTTGATTTAAAAATAATTCATTTTTTTTATTTTTTAGCTGAGCTTTTATCTCATAAAGCGTTTCATTTAAGCGTATTAATTTAATTGATAATATTATTATGAAAGCGTACAATCCACAATATTCTATTATAACTTTAATTTGAAACTCTAGATAGGAAATGTAGACTAAGATGGCAATTAATTCAGTTTCACTAAAACAGATTTCTTGAATTATTCTCCATAAAACAATGCATACTGTTATAAAAGTAAATATTACAAAACATGTATAAATAATAATCTCTAGACGCTTTATCTTTTTGTTGTAGTTTGTTTCATTTTTGTACACGGTGTGGATAGTCATGAGGTTTAAAATTAATATTTTATAATCCTCCGTTTTGTAAATACCACAAATCATAAAAACTAAATCACCAAGAAATACAGTAGCAAACGAATAAATGACGAACAAATATTTCGTATTCCTATCAATTTCCATCATTGATAAAATAACGTAGCAATTTAAAATAATACGTAAAATAAATAGCATAATGTAAATAATTGTACGAATAAGTATAAGATTTTTGATTATTTTTTTACAAAAACAGTAGTTTCTATATATGCCAATTACATTTTCGGCTCTCTGAATAAAATGTAGTATTTTAATTGGATATTTCATTTTAAATATATAATTGGTCTCAAACACGTCTTTTACTTCAACTTGTTATTATATTTTTGAAATATATAAGGAAATTAGACTAACATATTGACCTTGTACTTACCTATTACGATATTTCTGTTGATTCTCGGCAAATGAAAGTATGTGTAATTGTGTATGAACAATAACATCAAGCTAGTGTCGCTTCAAACTAATTGAATATTAATTTTTGTAATGCTTTTAATCATCGATGACAAGGTAAGACACATTATAAATTCTAACAGAATAATAATATGATATGCCAAAAGAGGCTCATGTTTTGAAGGCCTAGTGCGCGCAGGCCTAATGGTGCAGAGCGTACGACTGCTGCAAAAGAGGTCTTAATTGTAATAGTAGGGGCAAAAGTATGTTTATATTCTGAATGTAATATTAGTAATCAATCATCTTTGGTTGTACTGAATGTAACTGGCTGATTTTAATACCATTAAATGTTGTCATTCTGAAGATGCAATAAATTAAAAAAAACTAGTTCCTGTCATTTTTCAAGCAAGCAAAATGAACGTATGTGACAAAAAAATTCGGTACATTTCAAATTATTATTACTAAAAAGGTAAAAATGCGACGAACGCCGCGAATAAAATTTGTACAGTTTACGTAATGCGGTATTAATACGAGTAGCACAAATGTGGTTCAAGCGTTTCAAGTCTGGAAATTTTAGAGCGAAGGATAAGGCTCGCCCTGGACGCCCTATCACGGATGAAATCAGTGCGATCTTTTAAAAAATAATAATAATAGTTATATGGAAAAACAATGGGCTGTCACAACATACCCTCGAGGAAAAATCTTTTATGGAAATGTATGACGTGTTAGGAGTGGGTTCACGTCGGTAGCTTAATGGGTAGGTTATATAGGTAGGAACCGCATAGGTTCGAAACCGCGACCTCACGATAGCGATGTGGTTTTTTGTTGGAGAATAGTGCTGGTCTATTAATTGTACAATAATATACGTGTTAGAACGCTGGGCGTGTATGCGACGAAGTTTGATTTGGCCGTGACCCCAAAGTTAGATTGGGATTGTTATCTGTGTGATTTATATCTTGGAACAACTCGCACAACACTATCTGATCCCAAACTAAGCAGGGCTTGTACTATGGAAACCAGACAACTGATAAACATACTTATATATTTCTGAATACATTCATATTATAGATAAATTACACCAAGATACAAAACCATCGTGCTCATCACACAAAGTTTTATCCTGGGTGGGGATCGAACCCACGACCTATTGCGTAGCAATCGGATTCACTCCCACCGCGCCACAGAGGCATCCGTTACCCCTGGCATTTCAATTGTTAAATAGATTAATAATTTGTTCTTATATGAACTGGACAATTATACATATAAACTATGAACGATATTTGTGTCGACGAGTGTAATTGTACGTGAAACCGGCAAATCACAGCAAGATCAAAGGTGAAGTAGTATCTGACTTATCTGTGAGGCCTCTAAGAGTTTAGGTAGGATATTCACTAACCAAGGTTAGGTTATTTGTCAAGACACCAGCTTGCGAGCTTGGGAAAGTGGTTTTGACCGTAATTTTAGTCTAGTAAATAAGTATTCAATAAATATTTGAATTGAAGCTGAGTACTCGCTACCCTTGGGATTTACTTTAGTGAGATGAACTCTGCCACATCCCTTATCGGGGTGAATTCGCAGCGTACACATAGCCTGGAGATTTGTTTTAGTCTAGTTTTAATATTGCTTTTCCAAGAAGTTAGCCAGTCACTTTAGTGATTTTCTTAATTGAGAGACCCAATTGATGAATTTGACTTAAGAAGTTGGTCACTTTTTCTGTCTGAGTTGATCCCTGGTCCGGATTAGGTGTGACGGACACGTCAAATAAGTATTGAGCAAATGTTTGTGCCTTATCAGAGTTGTTTACAGCCCAGCTGCTATCTGCTTTACGTATAAGAGGTTTGGATATTACCGGACGTTGTAAGAATTTCGTTGCTTTCCAAAGTGAGTAATCAGACCAATCGGTTGAGTCTAAGTGTGTCAGATAGTTTTGGACTTTCTGGTTTCGATTTTTGCTTAGCATCTGTTTTAACTCTGCCGTTAAAGAATTAAGTAGAGTTTTATCTGCTGGATAGCGAATTCTCTGTCATTGCTTACGAGCCTTGCTAGCAGTTCTCTAATTTTCTAAGGATAACAATGTTAATAGGAGGCTATTTCCATGACTTCAGAAGTAGTACACCATGCGGATTGTTGGACACATCGATTAAAATGTTCCACAGCTTCCTTAATTTTCGTCGTCTGATTTTAGTAAGGGGCTCATATTTAGTAACGTATTAATGTTCTCCCGAAATTGTACCCAATTTGTTTTTCGGGTATACAGCTGACATGGTTTTGTGGTTCGTGTTATGTTCCTTGAAGATGAACATATTCCGCAATATTTTGACAGGCGATGGGTCAGATGATAATTCATACCTTGATTTGCAAGTTAAATAAGTATCTACTATTCCTTTTACAACAAGTCCATTAGGTCAATATTTTTTTCACATCCGTCGTTGGCCAGTATGTCGGTTCACCAGATGATATGACACTTAGGTTTAGATTGTTTACCGCTCTGATTAACTGTCGGCCTTTCGGCGTGATAAGGCGTGAACCCCAAAAAGTGTGTTTGGCATTATAGTCACCGCCAGCAATGAATCGCTCGCCCAGATAAGTGAAAATTTTTTCGTAGTCATTTTGTTGTATTTTGGTGGAATATATACAGCCGTAACTGTAAATGACGAGTATAATAATTGACATTTGTGCAGTAATTTGTTGTCTCATGATATCTTATGTTAATTTTAATTAACACACCGCTTCCTCTGTGAGCTGCACCGTTTGGGTGCATGGTGTTGTTAAATTTGTATCGTTCTAAATAAAAATGTATTTTTCTGGTGAAATGCGTCTCTGAGATGAAGAGACTATCCACGTCATGCATTTTTTTAAAAGATTTAACCTCGAGAGTATGTTGCGACAGCCCATTGGCTTTCCATATAACTATTATTATAAATTTTTAAAAGATGGGACTGATTTCATCCGTGACAGGGACTCCGGAGCAAGCCTTATCCTTCACTCTAAAATTTCCAGACTTGAAACGCTTGAACCACATTTGTGCTACTCGTATTAATACCGCATTAGGTACGTAAACTGCGCAAATTTTATTCAAGCAATAACAAGAGACGCTTTTTCGCAAAACAGGGGAAAGAGGTAACGCCACTACATGCAATACGAGTCGGTGTGCCACAGGGCAGTGTCATGGGCCCTATTGTATATCTACTATAGACTGCAGACCTACCAGCTCTCTCTCAAAATCAAACTGTTTACAGCTATTGGGTTCGTCCACAAACTCAAATATCGAGACCCCGTAAAGGTTTCAATATTAAATGTTATTTATGACTGCAGTCGCATCTTGGTATATAACAAATGACAGATTGCACCATGATCTCAAAATAAAAACGGTCAAATACGAAGTTAAAGAAAAAGTGGACGCATACAAAACAAGACTGTTGCGGCACCCGAATACACTAGCAATGCATGCACTTTTTCAAGAAGGCTTAAGAGGAAAATACCACAAGATCTACTTGGGTAAAGTAATAGCTACGATGATATAGGAAACAGATGTGTCAGTAGGCATATACCGTGCAAGCCCGCATTATAATTTCCCACCAATCGCTGAATGTCGAGAAGACAGATCGCAAGAGTCACAGGACAAGAGAAAGATCGACATATTAGTAGTAAAGGTATTATTTCATTGTCTATAAAATAGGTTTTACATCATTAAATATAATTAGGATTTTTTAATTAGCTACACAATTATTTACATATTCCTGTTCATGAATTACTATTATTATTACCATATATATTAATATTATAGACATAATGAAACAATTAATTATAACTAGTATTATGACCAAATTGTGACTACATACACATTTCGTGGTATAACTATTACGTTCACAACTGTTTTTATAAATAATGTGAAGGTACACCCAAATAATATAAAAACAAATAGTTTGGATACGTGTTAGAATTCGTTACGAATTTATTTTTAATTTGTCTTGAAGTAAACTTGTGGCTCAGATACAGGCTCGGCCTAGTTTAGGTACTAGTGTTCTCTAAAATATCTATAAGTTGCATATTTGCAAAATAAAAACTTATTTTTATATCGGTAGGGCTGACCCCTTTCTTTCAACGCCGTTAAATCAAAACCACAACAAACATAAACCTTAAAACTATTTACAGTTTTTTTTAACCCCCAAATGTCAAGAGCTTTTGGACCTCACTGTACATGTAGAATCCCGACGTATTACAAGAATAGTTGTAGTTTTGCATCCTAAGTGAATAAGAAGTTTTGATTTTGTATCGAGTGCAATTGTTGAGAAGCTGGTCAAGTTTATTGAGCAGATCAGCGATCCGGTCGAAATAGCATACCTCACCATGGTCAATAATAAATATTAGTCTGCACGAGCGTTACCTTTGTATTAACTGGAAAGAAGTTTTTGAGACGATATGACACCGCAAAGTACCAGTGACCTTCTGACTAATGTTAGTAATTTGAGTCGACCAGCTCAAGGTCCTTATTCACTATCTTTATTTCGTTGTCGTGATAAGCCCGTGCAATCTGGCGCATGCGCGGTGCGCTCAAATATGCGCGGTAGAGAGTTGCGCTTAGAAATGGATAAACGCGCATGCGTGGTGGACATATTTGAGTGTACCGCGCGTGCGTCAGTTCGCACGAGCTTGTCACGACAACGAAATAAAGATAGTGAATTAGGACCCTGAGTGGAATCAATATGCAAACTGATAGGCTTGACATCGTGGCTAACAGTAATAGCAGTGAAGGATAATATAATAGGTGATAATGAATTAAAATGTATTCTGCTAATCATGTGAGGACTGAATACACTATGTTATCTTTACTACTCTTCAGGGTCCTTATTCACGTTTTTTTTCGTTTTTGCGCTAAGCCCGTGTGCTCTAAGATATCCGCCGCGCATTTGCGTTGATGCATTTTAAGCGTTGCTCTCTATTTACCAATACGACACGATTTTGACAGTTTGCACGGGCTTACCACGAAAACGGAAAAAATAACGTGAATGAGGACCTTGGTAATGATAGATTTATCAAATATTATATTTAATGTTTTAAATTAAATTTATACGCAATGATAGATTTTACTTATTTATTTATTAATATTCGTTTAAGTAACTACGTACGTCACGTACTATGACAGTTTTTAAAATTCATAAAAACTAAAACTCGCAATAATACAAACAAAATACTTTACAAGCATACAGTCACACTGGAACTTATTTAGTTGACTCAAATAACGTTATTAAACTGTAACGCTATTATAACGTTTGTGGCAACGGTTGATATTGCTATAGGAATTAAATACATTCCAATATATGCACGTGGATATCCCACTGTAATTTTATTTGTTTTCGTGAAAGTCAATAGGTTTTTAATAGTCGTTGTTTCAGATGAATCAGCATCTGGAAAAACATAATCATCAACATTGCTTTTCAAATATCATCAAGATAATCTATACTAATAATATAAAGGAATGTCAGGAACTTCTGGTCCGAATTAAAAAAATCTTTTACTGTTGAATAGCCCATTTATCGAGGAAGGCTAAAACATCACGCTACGACCAATAGGAAAATAGCAGCGATGAAAAAAATAGCAAAAACAAATAATTGTGATTAATAGTATTCTGACAGATTTTTTTTTTAACAAAAAACATAAAAACTTACGTATTGAAAACATACTGTATAACGTCGATAAAGCTCTGGTCATTGTAGCTGTTTCGTTACACAACTTTTGACCCTCGTGAAATACCATCAAAGTCGATAAAATGCTACAAATCAAGCTCCAAGTTACGTAAAGTATACTTATGAAAAGGCCTTTATCCTGTAAATCAAGTCAGCTGAAGGAATGTTGAAGGGCGCAACTTACAAATAACAACACTGAATAAAATTATAAATAACTACCTACATGTACTGCCTTTTAATTTGCTCAAAAATGCTATATTTTTTAAAAGTTTATGGATATTTATTTAGAAGTTTATTATTTTTTTTATAAATATTTTATTTACTTAGTGTAGGTGTTTTATTAATTTAGTAAACGATTTGTTTTCTTTTTATATTTAAGTATTGCAATTATTTTTGCCTATAGGTCAAAATAAAAATAACTACGTATATAGACTAAAAACAATTAATTATCTTTATAAATTATGAAATATATTTATGACGGGTCTTAATCGCATGAATAATTAAAGGTAAAATACCTTGTTTAAAAAATGCCTTGTCTATAGAGTCTACCCGTGTAAAAACACTACTTTTACTAACTTCATAAGGTACATAATTAAATTTAAGTAGAAGTTATTAATAATACGTTACCTGAGTTATGATTAAGGTGGAAACATAATACAATGTATGTATGCTCTCCGCAATACATATTATAAGCATGTAATTCAACTGAAATGTAGAATGCAATTAATTAATTAAAATCTAATAAAACAAAAATAATAAGTGTTATAAAGCTATATTATTGAAAAAGTTACATAAAGCACATGTAGCTTCATTCAGCTACTAATATGAACCCACTTCTATACCACGTTTCAAATACGAAGTCCTTTTTAACAGATGTGTAATTAGGTTATTAGTGAAGTATAATTGTAGTCGCTATTGAATGGCATTGATTTTCGATTAAAATTCTAAACAAATTTAAATCGAAAACAAATACTAATTCGAGTTTTACTTTTAATCCAAACTAATATTATTAAGTGAATCTGCTTGTCTGTCTATTATGTCTTTACGCATAAATCGGTTAACCGATTTAGATGAAATTTTGTATGGAGATAGTTTGAGCCCGGGAAAGGACATACTAGTACGTAAAAGATTTTATTGCGATATTCGATATCCACGCGGGCATCAACGCTATTCGAAAGAAAATGTGGTGTGAATGAAAAATGTGGCTAGGAACAGTAAAAGACATAGTAACAATAGATATAGCAAAATGAGATTGTCATTCCACGTGTATATCACGCATGTACCAAATGCACGTGTAAACTTTCTGAATAAAAATGTTTAAAATAATTTTATATTTGAATCCATTTTCCGATCATGTAATGTTATTCGATTTCTTTGCTTTAACACTTGAAATATTTCAAGTCATACCGTAACTATCACTCGTTGTCATAGCAACTGTCATATTTAAGCAAAATATAATAACACTCTACATGGACTATGATTGTTTCAATATGAATAACTTTTTTTGACAGATTTTAATTAAATTATGTTAGTCAAATTACAATACTTGCGCGGGGTTAAAACATTATTCCATGTTAATTCATAAAGAATAATGGAATTTCCCATGGCTTGTTTACTAATTGTCAAAATGAGGTTGTCATATTATGTAAAAAGGTACTTCGTAGGTATATAAAACGGAACTATTTAACTGCTTAGTAATGAATTAACATTTGATCTTAATTAGCGACACAATATTACTAGATACTTTTAGAAACATCCCAGGGAATAAAGATTTTCACTTAGGATGCATGAACCTTCCTCTTGTACCTAGTTCTAAACAAAATCCCAACAGTCCACATCGACATAAGTAGGTAGTTCCTAATAAAGTTATAAAAAAAATGGAGCTGCTCTCTCTCTCTCTCTCTCTCTAAGCTTTATTAATTGCCTACAAAAACGTTTATTTCTAAGACTAACGGCCTTTGAAATAATCTGATTAAAGAAGAAAATAATTCGAAAATTTAAAAACACCCCTGCCCTTCTAAGTAATAAAAACCAAAAATCGACAATGTTAATTTATTTTAATACCACTACAGACCCGAAGAGAAGAAAATAAATAAATTTGGTGTGACTTTAATCCCGTTTAACTGCAGCCATATTGATTTAAAAAAAATCCAAACCTGTTACCGCGACTAATTTAACGATTCAAAGTAAAAAGCCCAATCATCTAAATTCATTCGGTTGTTTAGTAGTTAATATTTAAATATCTTGGGACAACTCACACAACGCTATCTGATCCCAAACTAAGCAGAGCTTGTACTATGGAAACCAGACAACTGATAAACATACTTAAATATTTCTAAATACATACATATTATAGATAAACAACACCCAGACACAGAATAAACCATAAAGCTTTGTCCTGGGTGGGGATCGAACCTACCATCTCTTGCGTAGCAGTCGGATACACTCTCACCGCGCCACAGGGCAGTCAAATAGTTATAGTGGAATAACGAAACTCACAGACATTTTTACGTTATTTCAACCGTGAAAACAATTCATTTAGGCTTTTGAACTTTAATAATTATAAAATTTAAAATATTTTATGCCCTATTCAACGTTTACTTGCATACCATTGAAGAGTGTATGCTACACGGCATAAATTTTAGAATCAAATTATTTCAAAAACCTTTAGTTTTAAGAAAAAATAAAACTATATTAGTGTAGGCAATTTTCTAAGCTACAAATTCTATCAACACTACTTTTCGATAACACTGACCGTTAGCAAAATATTCCGGAAAAACCGACCCGTAATAACTTATTTAGCTGCACTCGAATTGGGGCCTTATGGGATTTTGTTATGAAGTACAAAATGCAAGTGCAAAAATCTAGCTTTCCCCTAATTATTCCGAAGTTTGACATTTGTGGGTGCTATTTTTTTGGACTACTTAATAAGTGAATTTCAATAAATTATTTAATGCAATCATAATGGTATTTACTTGTTTCGCAAAACAGGCGGACAACTGTTTGCTGCAATTCACCAAGTTTTTATATTTTTCAGTCCACTGCTTCACCTGTTCTTCTATTTGATGTTCGAGGCATTCCTGGTCCTCAGTTAGAAGATATTCGTTACGCCTTTCTTTTAATTTTAATTGTATCTCAAAAAGCGTGGAATTTAGACAAATCAGTATAT
This sequence comes from Herminia tarsipennalis, assembly GCA_945859575.2. Taxonomy (NCBI): domain Eukaryota; kingdom Metazoa; phylum Arthropoda; class Insecta; order Lepidoptera; family Erebidae; genus Herminia; species Herminia tarsipennalis. Next base: position 20,419,606 of record OX243840.2, read on the forward strand.
TTGTTATTAAAAATAAAAAAATGTACACAGTAAAATGTTCTACGATATTTTTTGTTTGAAGCTCAAAGTATGAGATATACAACAAAATATAGGCAAATCCAAAATAAACATTTATGTTTAATTCATACCATACAGTAATGCATAACGATGTAAGGAATGTCACAATAAAACTTGTAAAAATTATAATCCCAACACGTTTTAGGTTTTTGTTATATTTTTTTTCTTTGGCGTAGTAGGAGTGAAAAGTAAAGAGATTACAAAGTAAATTCTTATACTCCTCCGTTGTATAAATACTGTTGACTATAAAAAGTATATCACCATATAAAGTAATAGCGTACAAATAGATAACATACATAAACTTTATATTATGACCTAATTTCTGCGCTACTAAAATAAAATAACAATTCATGGCAAAACGCAATAAATATAGTAAAATTTGTATTATTCCACGAATTACTATAACTGCTCTACATTTTATTCCAAAATAAGTATAGTTTCTATAAATACCAATTATATTTTCAACTTTCTGAATTATATTAACTATTTTAATAGAATTATTCATTTTCCAAAAATTAAATTTAATCCAGGACACGTCTTTAAGTCAACCCCGTTGCGACAAAAGTGTAGCATCAATCAATTAGTCTGAATACAATCAATTGGATTACGTACCTATAGTCCTTACAAATTGTGAGTAAACAAACGATCGGAAATTCTAGTACTTTTTAATTAATTAACATGGAATCATTTCTAAACATCATACAATTAATATAACTTTAATGAAAAAAAAAACAGTTAAAATCTTTATTAAAACCGGACTCTCGCACTGAGATTAAAATTATTGAAAGGTAACTAATTGGTATGTAAATAATTCGAACATCATTGACCCTATCCTATCTTTTATATCCTAGACACACAACCCTTTTTTTTTTTAAGGCCGTAAAAATGCCTAACGCACACCTCCAGCACCCGGGGCAGACGCTGGAGGTAGTGTGGGACCTGCCCCCACTAAAAAATCGGCCGTGTACCAACTCGTTCACGGATAGACCGCCGTAACTTGCTATCTCTTCGGCGACCCACCCAGCGGCGTAGCCCCATCGGGCATTCCTGCTCCTGCGGCGTCCTGGGTACACACAGAACGCCGCCTTCGCGAAAGGCCGCGATGGCCGTGGGAAACTTCCCCGTCCATCAGCCCCACCAAGCGACGTCACGCGCGATTGCGCCTCGACGTCGCCCGGTTCGGCGGCGACGGGGCATACCAGCCCCGCCGCCTCCCCCCACGAGGTGGAGTCCCCGCAGGAGGATGCGACCGCGTCCTGAACCCCCGCGCAACGCATCCGGTACCTCTATCACTGACGACAGGGGCGAGGAGCGAGCACGGCCTAAGGAGTCCGTTAGGTAGAGGGTGGAGAGGCTTGACTAGGTGCCTCGTCTTCACCCTCCTCCATCCGCACCGGAGCCTGGGTGCGAGGTTCAGCCGGAGCCCGGCCCGTCCCGTGGGCGGCTTGGCAGCTTTGGGAGGCTTGCAGCCCGCCCTCCCCATCATATGGCTGGCTGGCAGATTGCCAGCCGCGCAGACCGGGCAGTGGGGAGCGGCGGAACATGCCGCTGCCGTGTGCACGGCTTGACCGCAGCGGAAACAAAGTCCGCTGCAGTCAATGCTGCTGGTGAACTGTGGGCGCAGGTGGCCCGCGCTCATGCACTAGAAGCACCTCGCAGGCCTCGCGTCGAGAATGTTAATCCTCGCCGCAGATAAACCCACGAGGAGCCGGCCCGTCTCTGCCAGGATTTTGGCCGAAGCGACGGGGCAACGCATCCACACCGCACCAACTCCGCCAGGGCCGGGGCGGATAGCTCCGACTTTTACGCTTCCGGAAGGGCATTTACCTGTTCGCTCTATAGCCTCCCGGACCTCCTCAGGCGTCACAGAGTCGTCCAGGCCCGAAACACGCATCTCCGCGCATTTCATTGGCCTGGCGATCTTGACGCCAACCTGCCCTTCTGTGATTTCCCGCAGCATCCCCGCCACAATGTCCGCTACTTTCGCGCCGTCTTGACCGGGGCACTCGAGCAATCGAGCCCCGGTTTGGGAGCGGTGGAAGCTCACTTCCACACTTTGATTGGTGGCGGTGAGCCGCGCCTTCGTTTCACGGAAGAGGTCCGCGTATTTCACGCCGCTGCGCTCCGCCTCCGGAGACACCGTCACCAGGACGGCGGCTGTTTTCGGCGGAGTCAGTTTTGGCTTCTTCCTGCCACTTTGCCTTCTCGGAGCGACCTCTTGCATACGAGCGACGTCAGCGGCCCCCTTTTTCTTTCGGCGCCGCGAACTTTTGCTACCCACCGTTTGCCATCCCTCACCAGAGGGGGCAGAAGTGGGGGTAGACGCTGGCGCCGGGGGGCGGATCTGGCCCGTTGCGGTGGTTATGGCGCCCGCTACGGCAGCTTGTGGTGCGCTTCACAGCGTACGCTGTATCCGGGGTTGGGGTTCTCGAGCCCGTGGCCGCGCACCGTCACGTGGCGTTCCTAGAACTGTTGACCTCGAGGCAACTGCCGCAGCAAAGGACCCGACTCGACCCCCTGTACGGAGTGGTGCCATCGGCGGCCCTTGAGGGGGCTTAAGCTTGGGTGCCGCGAGCGGTGGCCGACAGCTCGGCTCCGGGGGCAAGCGCGCCTTGTTACTCTCAAGGCGGGCGTCAATTAAGCTCCCGAAGACCAACGAGAGCTGTCTCAGCTGTGCGTCAGAGAACGCAGCGGACTGCTTTCTACTCATGGCGCAGACCGTTGTAGCTCCGACCAGGACGGAACCGGCCGGAGGACCAACTTCGGCCGGAGCAGATCCGGTTCCAAACGTCGCGACATCTACCCGTAACTGAGCAACCTCTGCTCGGAGTTGTCCCAGCTCCTCCTTAAGGCGGTCGCCGTTCGCCCGCAATTTTTCAGACTCCGCTTCGGCGGCAGTAGCGCGCATAAACAACGCCTCCACTACTTCCCTCAAAACTTGGGCAGACTCCCGCAGGCCCTTTGCGAAAGTGCCCTTAAGATTTTTGCTTTTTGTAGCAACATTCACAATGACCGACACGGAGTCGGTCGCCGCTCGGACTAGCTCCGGACCGGTTTTCGGGGCGCTATCCCCTCCCGAGGATCTAAGTCCCTCCAAGAACCGGTCTGTTTCGTTCTCGGCGACCATCTCTCCCTCCGTGCGGGTGGGGGCATACGCCTCCCGTCTACTGAATGGTGACGGAGTATGTGGGCGGGACATTGGTGTCTCAGCACGCGTTCCCGCCGCAGATCCTCCTCTCTGAGAGGAACGGATCTTCCTTGGGGCCTTAAATGCCACCTCAGGAGGATCGTTATCACTTCCAGGAGTGGCACCGCGCTTCTGTTGCGAAGCACGGCGCTCGCCGGCTGTCAGGGTCTTTGAGCGGAAACCTTCCCCACCCACCAATAGGTCCAAATCGCTAACAGAAGAATCCGAGCCAAATCGACCCGAGCGCAGCAGGCTTTCGAGTGACGCCGACATCAATGACGTCCTTGACCCACTAAGCTGGCCGAGGTCGACCACTTGACAGGGCAAACGGTCCTTACTTCTCGCCGACACGGCGCTCGTCGATTGAGAGTCTCTCGCCACTGTTTGAATCGGCGTTCTCTCTTCGCTCCTCCTCTCTGCGTCCTCTCCCTCTCCTTTCTGTTCCTTCTCTAAGAGCCTTGTGCTCCTCTTCTTATTAAATATATTTTTAAGTCTTTCGTTGTCCATATTTATTCCCACGAGTATGGGGGAAATAAAGGTCCACCCGGGCAGTGCCCCCTTTACCCGGGTAAGCGTACATTTGTATCCCAACTGGGGGGTCCGCAGGTGCCCCAGCTGGGGGTAGCGCTTGGAACCGAAAATCCCATCGGCCATGCATCCTCTGGTCACGCTCCGCAACACAGGATTCGGGGATTTTTATAGAGGTTGTCATCCTCGCGATCCAGGCGACCAAGCCAAGACCCTCGTTCCCGTTTAAAGCCGTAAGACATGTCTACGACACTCCTACTAGGGATTACGAGATTCCGACGGTGGCAAAAAGAAGATCTCCCCGCCCGCTCAACGGCATTGTGAGTGCACGTCAAGCCCGTCCCTCGGGCAGCCCAGGGATGGGCCACCCCCTACTCTGCCAGAACATTAGCCGTGTGATAGTGGTTTCGCGAAAAGCCGCGAATCCACCGGCACACGTTGCCCATGGTGCACCACGAGGAGGTTTTCCGGCACTTAGCACCCCTAGACACACAACCCTGTATCAACCAAGTTGTAAAAGGGTAACTCTCCCACCATGATTCCTGGAAGCATTTCGGGCTACGATGATGTGCGACCCACACATTGTGCGACACACCCGTTGAAATATAACATGACTAGAAGTAATTTATGATTTTTAGAACTACAAAAAAAACTTGATTTCCACATGGATCTCAATTGTGTTATTAGCGATAACCAATTTGGCATACTTTCACATTTTTAAAGGAACTCTATGGCGAGCCAACATTGAAAAATTTATCTAATATTAGACAACTCACATTGGCCATATGATCCCAAACTTGAGAGAGCCTCTACTATGGCAACCTAACAACTGGTATTCATTTCGCAATTTCAGCAAACAGTTACCCGACAGAGCCTGTTTTGCGAAATATTGCAATATATATAGGTACTTACTAGCCGTCCCGCGCAACTTCGTTTGCGTAAATTTTCCCCGTTTTTGCAACATTTCTCATTGCTGCTCCGCTCTAATTGATCGTAGCGAGATGTTAAATAGTCTATATAGCCTTCCTCGATAAATAGGATATTCAACAGTGAAAGAGTTTTTCAATTCGGATCAGTAGTTCCTGAGATTACCGCGTTTAAACAAACAAATAAACAAACTTTAGCTTTATAATATTAGTATGGATTGAAATTCAATTAAAAATATCTAGTAATATTGTATCAACAATTAGGAATTCATTCATTGTAGTGCGCCACACATTGCTAAGCAAGCTAAATTGCTTGTGTTAGAAGTGGGTTCATATCGAAAGCATAATGGGTAGGATAGGCTACAGTGTTGTGCCATGTTCTACCGTGTTCTACAATGTTCTACGTTACTGCTTAACTAGCAATAAAATTATTCAGCAAGTACTTTACCAGTACTCCACAACACAATGTTACTACTAATAAATAACAAGTGACTGATTCGTACTGTTTACAACAGCTACGTATTAACCAATATTTTACGACCAATCATTACATTCATTGAGCAAAACTGAAATACTCGTACTATGTCCGTAGTGACGTTATCAATTTTCAAACTAATTAAAATGTTTACATTGCTATTAACGGCTGATTATACCAGTCTTAACGATAGTTTATATACTACTACAAAAAATAACGTAATTTTTGCCCTTCTCTGCCATGCCATACTGAACCTAATACCATCTATTAACACACTTTATAAAAATCGCGCAAGTAGTATTAGTGGAAATTATTTTCGATCAATTTTTTCTCTCGAAACGGTGCGTTGTATCAAAAAAATAATGAAAATTATAGGCCCCTTTGAGAAATCCTAACTGAATACCATCTATTGGCACATTTTTTTTAATATAAATCACTATTTCCTCATTTACCGTATTACTTCGTATAACTGCAAATGTTTTATGTAGCAACCGTTACAAAATCACAATAGCGTCATTGTTCTTATTTCGTTCGATAGCAAGTGTGACATAAGAACATTGCGATTAAAAAAATCACTTTGTGATAAGTCACAAGATTACATGTAACTTATCACGAAGTGGTTTTTTTGATCATGGTTATAAAATTGACAAATGATAATGACTTCAATGTAGCAATTATTCCCACGCTCAATAAAAATACAATATAAATACTCATCATACATGCTAGCCACTAAATTTAAGGTCTAGGACGCGGTCGCATCCACCTGCGGGGACTCCACTTCGGGGGCTACGGGGCAGACTAGCCCCGTCGCCTCCTCAAACCGAGCCGGCTGTCTGACAGTTAAAGTCCTGTCAAAATACGTCAAGGCGTTTCGGAGACTAGCTGGAACGATCGGACAGGTAAACGAACAAAATAAACAACTGTTATTTTGATATTACAAAGAGATACTTCATTTTATTTATTTGTATTGCATAGAGTATAGAAGATAATATTTTTTTTTTTTGTTATTATATTTTTATTTTATTTTATTTCTTGACATTAATTAACATAAAATTTTTCATGCAATATTATCAAGTGTTTATAAAATTAAGAAAAAATAAAATTATATCAGTTGTATGACATATTCACGCACCATTGTTATGGTAGAATGTGAAAGAACTCATTTATTACTATTACCATCTATATGTAACCACATTTCTTATGAATAAATGAATTTGTATTTTTTTTGTATTTAAATAATGTTATTGAACTGCAAACCTACTATCGCATTTGTAATAACTATAGATAAAAATATCGGAATATAATACATTCCAACATATGTGTCCGCATATCCTACTAGTATTCTATTTTCTTTTGTAAGAGTCAATAGGCTTTTCATAGCAGTTGTTTCAGGTGCTTCTGGATCTGAAAATAAAGGAATAATCAACACAAGACTTTTAATAAAAAAACATAATATATTAATAACGTGCTTAAATATTATAATTTTATATTCCAAAACTGTACTAAATAAATATTTAGAACATATTTTTAGTTCATTTTTGTGTCAAATTTAAAATGTAACGCTTTTCCACAACCAAATATATAATTCTTATCAACTCCCTTGATGTCCCACTGCTGGGCACGGGTCTCCCCAGTAAAACCTACTTATTATAGGTTCTGGGGAAAATTACCATAATCACCACGCTTGGCGAGCAGCTTTAGAGGCTTTAAAGTACGCAGAGGACGCTGCTGCCCGTCCTCCGGTGTGAAATCCCTTAGTGGCTTTAACGAAATCCACGGGAAGAGATAGGGTGGTACTATTCTTAAACCAGTACTACACGGCTAGACTACATACCTAAATTTTTCATGTAGCTCTAGTAAAAAACACTTTAATGAAAAATATAACAAAGTATGTACAGACTTACGTATTGACAACATACTGTATAATGATGCTATGACTCTATTCATATTAGCCTTTTCATTATATAACTTTTGGCCTGCATAAAATACCATAAACATCGAAGAAACACAACAAATTAATGTCCAACTTGTAAAAAATAAAGTTCCAAATAGACGTACTTCCTGAAAATAAAATTATTAAGTCATAAATTATTATAAGTTGTGTACCTACATTTACATTTAAATCAAAAATAAACAATTATGAACCAATCTGTGTAATTATATCAAATTAGAACACACGAGATATAAAAATAACAAGTGTTTATTTACAGCTAAATATTGACATGTATATGGATATCGAAATCGATGAATAATGTGAATGTGAAATGTGTGATTATGTATGACAATGTCTGCTTCAAATTGTACAATTTATTTATTCATAATGAATTATTAAAATACTTACATTAGTTATAATTATGGCAAAAATATAATATAATGTATATATGTTCTCCATTATACACATTAGTAGCACGTATGAAAACTGAAATGTAAAATAAAATGGATTAATGGATATAGATAAACTGTTTTTTATGTAAAATTTAACGAATCATTGGCAGTATTTACTTGGTATTCACAACAAGATGATAACTGCTTGCCACAATTCACCATGTATTCATATTTTTCAGACCATTGTTTTACTTGTTCCAATATTTGATGCCCATGGTTTTGCTGATTATGATTTAAAGATAGTTCATTTTTGCTATTTTTTAGCTGGGCTTTTATCTCATAAAGCGTTTCATTTAAGCATGTTAATATATTTGATAGTATAATTATGAAAGTGTACAATGTATAATATTCTATTATAATAATAATAATAATAATAATAATAATATATCTTTATTTCGAACAAACAGTCCATAGCGTACAAAAAATAAAAGAGACAAAAAAGGTAAATAAAAAAAAAAAAATTAAATAGCAGCATCATCGCACGTGGGCACGCAGGTAGGTCTTCAGTATATCTGAGTCGTACCTGTCGGCAATGATCTGCAGGATGCTATTAGAGCTGCCCCGTAATCTGCTTATAGATGATGTTAGCCTCTTGCGTATTATAGCATGAAATCCATCTGTTCTTTCTTTGGTAAACATACCCGAGGCACTACAGAATCGAGGCAGCCCCAACAACATCCTGAAGCCATTATTGTATTGGACACGCAGAGCATTAAACGATCTTTGAGTATAATTGAACCACAGGCTGCACGTGTAGAATGTCTGACAATAAGCTTTAAATAAAGTGATTTTGACTTTAGAGCTACAACGTGCAAACCTGCGGGTCAACATATTACTCTTGATCGCCAACGCCCTGCGTTCCCTCTCTATGTCTACTTGGTCATCGAGTCCCTCGGTAACATAGTGACCTAAGTATTTAAACTGTTTTACCCGTTTCAGTTCAATACCATTTAGCTTTATGGCGGGCACTATTGACGGATATTTACCCGCGGCCCCGAAAACCAAGTATTCACTTTTCATACAATTATACAGCAGTCCATGATTGTGACTGTATTATAACTTTCGTTTGAAATTCTAGATATGAAATATAGACTAAACTGACAACGAAAGTGAATTCAGTTTTACATAATGTTATTTCTTGAATTATGTTCCAAATTACAATGCATACTGATATAAAAAGAAATATTACAAAACATATATAAATAATAACCTCTAGTTGTTTTATGTTTTTGTTGTAATTTGTTTCATTTTGGTACACGGTGTGGAGAGTCATAAGGTTTATAATTAATATTTTATAAGCCTCCGTTTTGTAAATACCACAAATCAAAAAAACTAAATCACCAAGAAAAACAGTAGCATACGAATATATGACGCACAAATATTTCGTAATCCTATCAATATCCATTACTGATAAAATAAAGTAACAATTTAAAAAGAGACGTAAAATGTATAGTACAATATTAACTACTGCACGAATTAGTATAAGATTTCTTATTCTTATTTTACAAAGACAGAAATTTCTGTAAACACCAATTACATTTTCAGCTCTCTCAATTAAATTTAAAATTTTAATTGGATATTTCATTTTAATGTTATATTAGTCTTTAGACACGTAAGTAAAGTGAAAGACTTAAACTTGTAATGATATTTTATTGGAATATAGAATTAAATTAGACTAACATAAATGACCTTGTACCTATGACAATATATTTGTTGAAGTATGTGTAATTGTGTATGCATATGGGCCAAAAGTCTGGTATACCACCCTTTGGTCAAAAATCGCTTGCGCCCGATGCATGTGAGTGTGTACGTAACCCCGCCTCCTAAGTCAACACAACTTTATCTGGGATTAGTATAGAACGCACTCCCCTGCATCGTAAGTTATTTTATATTTTTGTTTCAATAATTTCTAAGCGTCTAGAAGACACGAGACACATGATAGTATCTGTGCGATAGAGAAAGGCCTAATGCAACGCATCTTCAATCACATTTTAGTCTTTAAATACTTTGCACCTTAGAATAAATATATTTCGGCTAAAAACGTGAGCATTAAGCAGAAATATATTTATTCTAAACTATAATAAAAGAGTGAGCATTCGACGTCCACGCGCAAAGCATATTTTAATGATAATTTAGTAGTAAAATATTGTAGATGTCCTAATATATATTAACTTTATTAAAATAATTGATTGTTATAGTGGTATATTTCGATTTGCTTTTTTTTTTATTTATCAATGTTGTTACATTGATAAATAAAGAATCTTAAGTTTTTCTAGTAATTGAAATGTAATTTTTATATGGTAAATTTTCTCAGAAAATCCTAAAAACGAAAACAGTCGATTTCGACATTTATAATATTTATTTTTTTATTTTTGATTAAAAATAAAATATCGGATTCGACTATTTTAGTTTTTTTGCATTTTCTGAGAAAATTTACCATGGTATATTCTTTTTTACACGATCAAAAGTTGATTTTCAAAAGGCTTGTTGTTCGTTAAAATCTCTACGATTTTAACGAACAAAAAGATTGCCGAGTTTTTAAAAAAAGCAAATATTTTGACGCCAGAATTTTCGATTGAAAATAATGGTGTTTTTTCGATATTAAGTCAAAACAAGGTGATAAATAATATTTTAAATCAAACCAATTACAGTGCCTTTGCCATTTAATTTTTTTTCCATAGGACTTGTAGTTTTACCGAAAATCAAGATAAACTGTTTTTACCGTTATAAACCCACCCCCTTCCACTTCCCGACCTCAGATTTTCCAATGGGTTTCATCCTTTTTTGTTTCAAAAATTATCGACTCTGGTCTATAGAGAGCTAACCTAATGCTAAAAGAAGAAAGCTGTTTAACCTTAAAGTGACAAAACCCTAAAGTAAATTGTAATAGTAAGAAAAATAATCTCGTGCGTGTTTTCGAGTGCAACTAAAATACTCCCATTGCGTTTCTTCCGTGACAGGAAGGGGATGATTGGCTTAAGCGAATTATCGGCGGGGACACATGGTTTGAATCATGTGCAAACGCATTCATAAAAGTTATCTGTTAAACGTAACACCACGGAGTATCGTGATAATACAATAACATCGAGCTAGTGTCGCATGAAACTAATTGAATGCATTTTTAAAATGCTTTTAATATCAGTGTTAACAAAGTAAGAAACTATATAAAATGCTGGCAGGTTAATAATATATTAGAATATATTAAAACTGATTCATCTTTTGAATACCTAGGTAGCGCAATGCGTAGGTCTGCTGCGAAAGAGGTCGGATGTTTAATTCCCACATGGCTTGTCCCATGGGGGAATTAAACATTCCTATCTTCCATAATTAATATTATTTACGAGTCTGTGTGTACGTTAACGTGTCCTTTATTTGTATGTTTATAAAATGCCCGGTGACACAGGCTTGTATTGTATTGCAGGAGTGGTAAAAAAAGATTTTGCTAAACTTTTCTTATCTTACCAAACTACAAAAATAGATTTATGTGGAATCAGCATCAAAGGTGTACCGCAAGGAAATGCACTGGGACCAAACCTCTTCCAGTTTGTGTAGCAGTGGAATGTCTTAAAATCTTCTTGTTGTTCAGTTCCGTGTTGTGTTTCTTGCTGATTGTAGCTGACGTTTCCAACTATAAAATATTTACTTGCCTAATTTTACATCCTTTGCCTAATTAATTTTGACCTGACAAATATCTCGAATATTAAAAAGTTGCTTACCTTTAAAATAATCTATACTAATGATGTTGTCATCGCAAATAACGAAATATTAACATAAAGTAATTAACGAATGACATTGCATAGCATGAATATTTGATTACTTATATGATCATCACTCAGTTAATCAAACTAACTCAATTACATTAGGAAGTAATTAAGACGATGGTATATTCTTATTACATTATTTGCCATTACTGGCTTTGAAACGTATACTATTTAAACACATCATAATAAATATGGCTGATATAGTTAATATTAATATGTTAGAAAAGGCAGAAAATATTATGTGTATTTATAGAAGTTATGCCTACCAGAAAAAATACATAAAATTATTGATACTCTTGCGTGTATTTGTGGAAATATTACTATATATCATAACGTTACTAAATAATTGCAATCTAATTATTCATTTTATGAATAAGACTACCGATTTGGTGACCTTATTTGTAGTATTCCATGTTGTGAATTTTTGTAGCAATATTATTTTCGTATTCTGTGGTATATTGAGTTCAAATGCTTATAAGGAATTCATAACAAATTTATTGGAAGCTCACTGGGTCTATAAAAACCAAACAAATTATATTGAAAGTTTAAAACGCTTAAATTTGATCACAATCACATGTATTATAGGTTATATGGCCATAATAATAATCCTTACTTTTATTAGAGTTCTTAATCACATTTTTCTGTCTGGAACATCGGTTATTTTTAGTTTCTGTGTATTAGTTATATCAGAAATGTGGTATGAATCACGATTTATTTTAGAACGTTTGGTTTTATATTCACATATTACTGTTATATTTAATTTGGTAAAATGTTTGAATTCAACTATATCTGAAATATTAATTACATCAAATCATTTTGAATCATTTTTGATAGTAAAGCGAGTACCGCAATGGGTACAAAGGTATAAATATTTGGTAAATTCTAGTAGACACATGTCTGCTTGCTTCGAGTATCAAGTAAATAAATTAAGCTTAAAATTTCGCAAAGTAATTAATTTTGTAGCGTCTTGTATCTCACTATTGTTTGCATTTCAGATGTTGTTTTCTATTTTGACGACCTCACTTCATTACATTAGTTTGACATATGGCATATTTACTATATTTATAAAAAAGGTCAGTTAAGATCATCATCATGATCGTCTAAGATCATATCATTTTATTCATATTTTTTTCACACAATTCATCTATGTTTTCATTCTTGACTTCGATCGTCTTCAGCACCTCCCACCACTTACTTTCATACTGATCGTTACTCTATCCATATGTCCATACCAAGACAAATGGTTTCCTTTCATCTTCTCTGTCACTATCGTAGCCCATTTAATTCCTTATGTTATCGTTTCTAGTTTGCTATTGTATCTACATTAATTAGCATTTTACTTATTTTGTTATCGGGTATTAGTAAAACCATACTTTTATCTATGTTAATCCAAATTATTACTTCGTGTACAACAACCACATTAACTTTTTTGATCTTATTATAATAATCTCCAACATTGAACTGTTTTCAAAATCATTTATATTTACAGGATAAACACAAGTATATTCCAGCTTTAAATTTTATATGGGTTTTATTCTTCTATTTATTTTCCATGGCAATGGTATTCTTCGCTGGTCAGAAATTGGAAAATGAAACTGCCACATTGCATAGATCTATATCAAGATTATATGGATTATTATCCATAAGTAAGTATGTATTAACTACAAGAACTAAAAATACCAACAAACGAATAGTTTTGATACAAAACACACATCAAAACAGACATTGTGGCTCTTTTGTTCCGTTCACAAATCATTATCTTTCTTTTTACTCTTAGAAATTTTCATCGTCGGATCAGGGTAGGACAAAGGCAAATTGGATCATCTGTTAGCGGGTAAGAGTGGGTATAGTTGAAAACTACCAATAGGTCCTTCTGATGTATTATTATTTATTTATTTTATTATTAGCCTATATTTACAAACAAAGGGCTCCCTACTCTCTCTCCACTTTTCTCAGTCAATTGCAATATGAGGCCAATTTTATTCGAAGGACTCTAACGGCCGGTCTCAATAATCTACCTATCGATGGATTTGGCTACTAGAGGTAGAATTTTGACATATTTTGTATGGAGCTTTTGTCAAATATATACTTCCAGTAGCCCAATCCATCGATACTTAGATTATTGAAACCGGCCGTAAGTCGTCATATGCGGAGTGATCTGCCGCATTGTCGCTTGCCATTTTGTGGTATCCAATTGGTGATGCATGCGGCACACGTTTCCGGTCTAGTCCTATTTCAAAGTGACAGCTTTTCGGGTGACATCGATGATGTGAGTTTTGGAACCGATTTTGGAATTCCTAATTCGATATGTCAATTTGACACCTAGAATACTTCGTTCCTCGTTCCATCGATCTTTGGCATACCTCGAGCGTGAACCTTTGCTGAAGTGTCAAGGACCATGTTTGCAAACCGTTAGTGGAAATGAGGAGAGTGCACACGTCTATAGGCTTCTATTTAAGAGATAAAGAAAGATCGCCCAGAAGATGGCTAGTGGTCCATTAGGGCATCAAGGATGAGGCCCTTAATGGACCACTAGCTTTTCCAAGCGTAAACGATGCATCCTGCAACTTCTTTATCCTGCCTCACTAGAAAAGAGACTATTGGGCACAGCAAGAGTTACTCATCGACGTATGCAACATTCATTCCCCCCAGCTTAATTTTATGATGCGAGTTCGTCGTCACTTTGGTCTTTGACATATTTAAATGAAATCCAACCTCAAGGTTTGTGCTGTTAAGCTCGTTTAGAATCTGTGTCAACTCGTGTGTTAGCATCGGACAAGAAAACGACAATATCGTCGGCAAAGCGAAGATTGGATAATCTTTTTTCTCCAACAATAATACTCTTTTTTGTCTCTCGGTCTTTCTCGGTTTCTCTTTAATTTGATTCACTGTGTGCAAATTATCTGTAGTAGGGAGGGCCCGACGGAAAATGTATTAAATTTATTTTATTCTTTTTCAGATCCGAACTCACAAGAGACAAAAATAGTCAAAGATTTTAAAATTTTCATTACAGTGGAATCATTAAAGATTGAGTTTGCTAAGTTTAAAGTTGGAATGTACTTAATTCCTGCTATTTTATCAATGACTATTATGTATGTAATTGTAGCTTTACAATTTAATAATGTTATATAAAAATACTTACTTATTTAAAGCATATTATAAGCATAGCATAGATTAATAAGACATTTCGACGGATATACTGCCGATAATAAAAATATAAACATATTTTAAACGTTTTTATTTTCCTTTTCTTTAATTTATATCAATATCACTGAATATGGACAAACGTTATCATAGTATTCAATAAAACTGTTAAAACTGCTAACTCAACTGTTTTAATAAACAATAAAAATATTCAAACATGTTTCTACGAATAAAAACAAAATTCTACTCGTAAATTTGTTATAATAGTAAAGCGAAGAAGCATTATATAGCTTGTTATTATGTGTAATAACTAATGGGCGTAGTAAATTTGACAAATATTAATCACATTAACTAGCTATTATTCATAATAGGTAGTTGATTTTAATAAAAGTAATAAATGTTTTCTGTTTCGACTGTATTAGCTGTGTTAAATATATTTTTTTTAATTATATCTAATAGTTATCTATCAAGAATTGATGATATAGATTAGTGATGATGGCATTAATGAAAAACTGTCAAATTCGTAAGGGTTTAAACCATAGTGATAGAATAACTGTGGAGTACATCAGCTGAGCAGTTTCAGGAAGAAAAGGTCAAATCTTCGTCTTCTTCGAAGTGTCCAACAAATGATACCGTCAATAAAAAGTTCCTTAAAAATCACTTTGTATATTCATTGTACACGAAACTGTAAGTGTAACTAAAATTAAGTATTAAAAAAAATAATTATTTAGATGTATGTATATGTATATATATGTAATATTCATTTACCTATTATTTAATTTAATTAAAAAATAATTGTCAATGAGTTTTATATTAGTAGATGATGACAACCCTGGTTAATGTGACACATTGACATTTAAGCATTTAAGGCGGGAGATGTTTTAATTTTTTAATTTTTTTTATTTTAAAATCTAACAATAATTGTACAATATTTATTCAAGAATGGTGCATATTCGCATAGTGCAAGATTGCAAAAGAGAGTGGTGCCCAGAACGTCGACTCTCTTTTCACTCGTAAGTATATAAATTTATGTTTGATTCCAAGATTTAAATTTGAACCACTTTATGTATTTTTATGTGTTTAACGACAACTTTAACTTTGATACGACCGCTAATGACCATAATAAACCTGAATTGTGTATTATTATTTGTTGCTATTTAGTTGAATATCATGTTTTCTTTAATTCTTGCTATAATCGCCAGATGAGTAGGGTGACCATATTTTTCTACGGAATTTGCAATGAAGTAGGTTCGTGTTTGAATATTAAAACTATAATGAATCTAAACCATCTTTACCTTTTCTAACCAAAAGAAAATTAAATCAAGTTAAAAAAAATACGTTTTAATATCTACTGAACTATAATTTATCAAAACTCGATTTCCGTACTTTTTGAAAACACACAGTTTGGTAGATATTTAAATAAATAAATAAATTCCATATTAGTAAATATCACGATATTCAGCATTTTTCTATAAAGTAGTCGGCTCCGTTGCTCTAAATTTATTTATTTAGGAATGTCCAGAAGTACAGAAAACATGGTCACCCTATTTAAGAAAGATAACTCCTATTTAGAAAGAGGTAGAGAGGACATCAGTATTTTCAAGGCCATTTCGTTTCACTTTTATTATTTGCCCAGCATGTGGTCTCCATTATTCACTCTATCTCCATGGGTTAAAACTCTATCGCCCAGACTTTAAGAATAGCATTTCCTCTGGTGCTGAAAGCGCTGGCACCTATCGCTCGCGCCTTCATTTCTATAAAACATCCTCACAGTGTCAAAAATAAGTACCATGTGCACTCGGGGTAGGTTAACTTGATTTTGTCACAGTTGTGAACATAATTTACTACATACCTACTACTCGTTTTGAATAAAATACCTATACACCTAAGCTTTGTTAGTTATTATTCATAATAAAACAAATATACATAATTCAAGCCTTACACTTTGCCTAAAATGGATAGCTATTATGTATATTGCCTAGTGAAAATACATAATAACTAAATGATAGACTCAAACTGTAACAAATACATTAAAACGTAATCTAAATTGCATTATTAAACTGCAAAATAACAATGACGTGAGATATAAAGAACGAACTTAATAAAGGTATTAGATACATCCCCACTACTAGCTTCGAGAATTGTATTTTAATTGGTTTCTTATTTATCAGAACTTTAAAATCTTTTACCCATTTCGTTTCTTTAGCCTCTGGATCTGAAAATTAAAGAAATAAAACATCTTTTTCTTTCTAAGTTTGCTTGTACAGTCGCGGAATGAAAATGTTCGTCACCTTAAAGTCCAATTTTGCTTGAACCGAATCAATGAACAATAACGCCAACATGTCAATGTTATCAAAATAATAATAAGGTTTTACTCAGATGAAAAACTAAATAGGTGGAATCTTCAAATAAAATACTTTTTCGTTAAGAAAGTAGACATAAACCACACAGCGAAAACATTTTTATTTCAAGGTGGTAGACAAAAATAACTAAGAAAATTAATTGACAGTTTCTTGACAGAGAAAAATAATAGCATAGCTATTTTGAAATGTCACAACTACCATGGAAATTAATAACATTAAACGACTATTTCTCGATTCGCGTAAAGAGAACATGATGAGCCAAAGAAAACATGGGTGGCAAGAACGATATTTTGACGGAACCAACACTGCTACCTATATCCGTCTTATTTTAACACATTATTTTCACGTATCGCAACCAGTGGCAGTTAGGGATAGAGAATAATGAGTCAGATATATACGTTTCATCTATTTTTATATCCAAAAGGTTTTAGTTCAACTACTCATAGTCAAAGAATATTGATCGGAGTAAATTTAAACTCTGTTGCCAAACCATTAAGCACAATTTACAGCATACGGGTATATACTATATACTATCTGGTCTGATACATAGTTTGAAAAGGTAACATGTACTTGAAAAGCGTTAAATGAGTGTATTTGAAAACTGACGAACCTTTTCATTCCGCGACTGTACATGGACTTTTGTGTTGAGATATAAATAAAGATTATATGTACATAAAGATTATATTTAAAATATTGATATATTTGTGATGACTTTTAAGTTAATAATACTATTTTCTAAAGCAGGTAAGTATCATATTATAAGGTGGTCCATTCTCCATTCGATTTCATCAGAATCAGTATAGCAGTTAGTGAAGATAACCTCCTACATCCAACGATTGAGATATTTACTACTTCGTTAGTAGGTACATATATTATTTTGATGCATATAAATAAAGAACTTTACATAGAGAGCACTTACGTATGGACAATGAAGTATAAAATTCAGATAAACTTCTGTTCAATGTAAAAGCTTCGGTCAACAATTTCTGACCAGCAGAAATGACCACAAACATCACAAGCAAAAAACAGCAAACCGAATATGATTCGCATACATATGATAAATAGTTTTCCTGCAAATTAAAACATTATGTACCTACTCTGAGCATTAATTAAATTGACAATTTCTAACACTGACCCTTATAGTAGAGTAGGTACACCGGAAGACCGCCGCCAAAGACAAGAATTCCATTTCATTTTGACGTTTGGAAGGCCACATTAGATATATTTCGGGACTTAATCGCGTGAATTATTTAAAGGTACCTTTTATTTACCCGAGGTTTAAGAACTTCAATCGAGAAGATGGATACCGGCTCTCACCATCTTGGACCAGTTATCAGCAAATGCAATCGTAGCCCTAAAAACACCACGCCTCAGTGTAAAGACGTTGTAAGTGTAGTGTGTAGAAGTACCGACTGTACAAATTATCAAAATCAAGACCAGGCGAGGGTAGTTGAAAAACCCCGTGCCTCACGGAGACATCGCTAAGCTGCCATCAGTCGACCCGTGACCACGATCGGTGCAATTCGATCGAAACTTCGGGTAAATAAAAGGTTCGTACCTTTAAATAATTCACGCGATTAAGTCCCGAAATATATCTAATATGTATAAAAATCGCGAAAGTTTGGAAGGCCATTTGACAAAATAATTTGGGAGTATACTTGTGTAACAAGGTTAACAACAACGGCCATTATCATAAGTGGCAACAGTTGACAGGACGCATAGTGTTTTATTTATTTATTTATTTATTTATTTAAGGATTTCCAACAAAAGAATATACAGTGTCTTACATTACAATTAAACATTATGTCATAAGCGTGTATAGTCCTTAACTTATAGGAAACCACAACATGCAACATTATTAGACAACAGCTTTAGAATAAAATATTAAGTATTGAAAACATAAACATAAACTGAGTGAAATGATAATAGCTAAAATTAGAATAAAATTATATAAATTATGTGATTATTAAGAATGCAAAAATTAAATTACTAGGATAACAATTTGTAAAGACATTTTTTGAAGTGTGTTAAATTGTTACTTATGTCTAGGTCGGTGTCAACAGAGAGTGCGTTGTATTGCCTACAGAGCCTGGATGTAGCTGTGTAGTGTCCGAGATTTGTTCTTGAGTGAGGAGTATGAAAGAGCTTGTATTTCTTAGGTCTTGGAATGCGAGTCGGAATATTAATTGTGAATCGATTTAATAGTGGTTTGCAGTCAGTTATTCCATTTAATAACTTGTGTAGAAAAATTACGTCAGATATTTTACGGCGATTAGATAGGGTATTCATGCGGAAATGCTTCAGACGGTCCTCATAATTTGTGTGTTTATGCAGTGAATGCTCCCGGTAAGCTAGATGGTAGAGAAACCGCTTTTGGACTCGCTCTAGATTTTTTATGTGAATATCGTAGTGAGGGTTCCATACTACAGAGTTGTATTCTAGGATTGGGCGGACCAGTGTGCTGTATAATAATATTTTGGTTGATGGTTTTTTAAATTCTTTACAGTTACGCAAAACAAATCCTAGAATTTTAAATGCTCTAGTGGTAGTGTCCAGAATATGTGCGTCAAATTTTAGTTGGCTGTCTAAGAGAACTCCCAAGTCACGTAGTTTGCTCACGTTTATGAGACGAACGCCGTCAATGTGGTAAGTGTTTGAGATAACGGTTTTATTACGGGTGAATTGTATGTATTGACATTTATTGATATTTAAAACCATGTTGTTTTTTTGACACCAGTGCGTCAACCTATTCAAGTCTTCTTGTAGCAAAACGGGGTCTTGGGTGTTTTCGATGGGCTTAAAAAATTTCAAGTCATCGGCAAAAAGGGAGAAACTTGAATTATGAAAACATTTATAAATATCGTTAATGAACACATTAAACAAGATCGGACCTAGGTGCGATCCTTGTGGTACTCCTGAGGTAGAAGTGTATTTTGCAGAAGAGTAGCCATTGATCACAACCGAAGAGCGTCTGTTGGTTAAGTACGATTCAAACCACTTGATAAGAGTTCCGTCAATTCCAAAGTCAGCAAGTTTCCTAATAAGAAGAAAATGATCAACTTTATCGAATGCTTTGCTGAAGTCGGTGTAAATAGCGTCAACAGGAGTGCGTTTCTCCAGGTGGTCAGTTAAGGAAGATACAAGGCTCAGCAGGTTTGTTGCAGTGGAGCGAGACCTCACAAAGCCATGTTGGTAATCGGTAATGTGCTGACTTAGATGCCATGTTAGATGTTTAGTGACTAATTTTTCTAGAATTTTACCGAAGACAGTTAGTATTGATATAGGTCTGTAGTTAGATATCATTTCTTTTGAACCGGATTTATGGATGGGTATTACTAACGCTACTTTCCAGAGATCGGGAAAAGAGCCTTCCTCTAAGGATTTGTTGAAGATCCTTAAAAGAGGTGGTACTAAAGCTTGGGCACAACGTTTGATGAATAACGGTGGGATATTATCACTACCAGCTCCCTTCCTCTCGTTGAGACCTTTAAGAACTTGGTAGACTTCCAGTTCTGAGAAGGATAATGAGCAAAGTGCAAGTGGCGTGAGTAAAGATGTAAAAGAATTACAATTTGTGAATGAGCTTGGGCTAAAATCTTGTTTAAATTTTTCAGCAAAGAGGTTGCATATGTCATCCCCTTTTGTTGCGGTTTTACCGTTTAATTCCATCAGCGATGGGTAAGTGGTACTGCCCTTTCTTTTGTTTTTGATAAATGACCAAAATGCCCTCGAGTTTTTTGAGATGGCGCATTCGATGGTGCTAATGTATTTTTTGTAGCTTGACAATCTTAAAGCATTACATTTTTTGCGGAGCGATTCAAAGCGCACACGGTCCAAAGGATTATTATATTTTTTAATTTTAACGTGGTATTTATACTTTTCCTTAAAAAGACTAATAAGCTCTCGAGGGTACCAATTCGGGTATTTTTGACGTGATGTTTTGTTTAAGGGAACATGTTTCTTTACAATTTCTCTTAGAACTCTGTAAAATACCTCTACCATGTTATTGACTGAATGGGACTGTTTAAATTCCAGATCCCATGTAACCAACATAAGTGAGTTAGAAATTTTCTCATAATCTGCTTTATGAAAATTAGGTTTAGGGTGATTGTTATTATGTAGATAAGTGGTAGTAGATAGAGGGATGCTAAATGTAAATGGTGGGTGGATAGCGTCTTCCACTGAGAGCGAGTAGTCACACCTGTTTACGTTCATGACAGTAACATTGGTTAAAATTAAATCAAGAATTTTAGAACTATTATTGAGACAATTGTTGTATTGGTCTAAATTATTTACAGTAACAAATTCTAGGAATTTTAAATTAATATCTGAGTTTGTGATGTCTGGACTCATACACGGCGAATTCTGACTCGGCTTCCATGAGATATTGGTAAGGTTAAAGTCACCAATAATAATAGTGTTTTCATCGGTTCCGATCACTCTTTGGGCCGCGGTGATGAATGTGTTAAGTGTGTCTGTGTGCAGTGGAGGTGGTAGATAGACTGCGCAGAGGTTAACACAGTTACTGCACTTGTTTGAAGTGCTAACGTTTATACTGATCCAAATATCTTCAAGATCGCTTTCATATTTGGCTAATCGACACGACTTTAATGATTTTAAAACAGCCACTAGAACGCCGCCTCCAAGTTTACGAGAATTATTTATAGTAGTCTCTCTGTCCCGTCTATAAACTACATATCTGTCGTCAAACAACTCCGCATCGTACACGCCACTGTGTAACCAGGTCTCTGTAAGCACCACAACGTCATAATTACAGATCGACAAATTATGGCAAAATTCAGACGTTTTAGTCCTTAATCCACGTACATTTTGGTAATATATTAAAAGTGATCGATTGAATGTTAATGAGTTAAGCGAAATAATCTTTCAAAGTAATTGTGTATAAAGTATAAAAAAACAAAGTAAAATATTGGTACTTAGTTTAGATTAAGGACTTCAACGTCTCCAAGTTGTTAACTATAACGCTCTCCGTTGTATCATATTTCCTCATGAAGATTCGCCCACTGCGAACCCAGACAGACTTGTAACCCAATTCCTTTGCGCGAGTGCGAGCAGCGGCGTGTAAGGCCTTAACATTTGGTGAAAGATGTTCTACCACGTATATAGGTTCGGGTGTATCTTTAGCTATTCCGAGATGAGTGGTGTTTAGTTTGTTCTTAGGGTTAGACTTATTGTATTTAAATGCAGCCGCAAGGAAGCTGTCACGTGTTCGTTGACTGTTGAATTTGACAAGTATTGATCTTGGTCTTTTGCTTTGCGTGTCCTTTTTCGCGATTCTTGTACAGTGTAAGATCTCTGTGTCTTGAAGTTTGCAATTGATGGATTGACTAAGTTGCATTACGGTTCTGACTAGATTTTCAGCTCTATTTTCAGGTACACACTGTAGTTCTACGTTACTGGATCTCGAATGCTGTTCTATCAAATTTAAACGTGTGGACAATTGCTTGACGGACTCCTGCAGAGTTTGGTTTTCCTTTTCCAGATGATTAAGTTTGGCAGATTTCTCGCTTAGGCTCGTTTTCATTATTTCATACTGCTCGTTAAAAAATGATAGTGACTGCTGAAAATCTGTGATAAGCTCCTGGGTCTTTTTGAACTGCTCCTCCACTACCTTCTTCAGTGCGCATTCTATTTCGGACCTGATTATATTTCTCAACTCGCTCTGTGACAATACTAAGCCAAGGTCCTCTTGAACTTTGTTAGTTTCTAAATTCAAGGTGTCTTTTTTACGAAAGGTGACATTTGGTTCGCTAAAAGAAGGTGAGTGCTGAGAAGCATTTGTTGAGCTAATTGAACGAGCTGGATGAACAGGCGTGTTTGTGTTGTCCCCCTTAGGCTGTTTATTCCGACATCCAGGACATTTCCAGTTATTTTTGTTATCTAAACTCATCGACTTAAAGCGCCTATCAGGTAAGTCAGCACAAAGCAAATCATAGTAAAGATGGCATAAGGAGCATTGTAAATATTCTTTACATTTTATAATGTTCATACAACCAGCGCACTGTTTAGTTGACATCGTTAGTTATTAAGTTTTACACTCCTTGCAAACAATAAAACGCAACGTCATTGGTGCAGTACACAAGTTGTTTAAATGAGTCAAACACTTCTTTGCGCATGACAACACTGTTTTACATATGGCAATACTGTATCAATCAGTCATTCGTTCATTAGTAATCTTAGTTGCACCACATCCCTAGCCAATACAATGAGATTGTCTATGGTTGTTTTGTTGATTATTGTCAACTTACTACCAATTGTCAAGTCAATTTTAAATCTTTCCGACAGTTTGGTGATTCACTGTTTATTAATTCACAATTATGATATTAATTACTATTCAGAGGAGATTATGATGTTCGAAATTATAATAATCGGTGTTACCTCACAAAGCACAGTGTTCATAGTTCGTGTAGACTAGAGATTCCATCTGGGAAGATATTTTGGTCTTAAATTAACCTCCTTTATAAACCCAATTTTGCAGACAACCTCTTTTTAGGTTTCTGTAGCCAAAATGGCAAATGGAACCCTTATAGTTTCGTCATGTCCGTCTGTATGTCTGCCTGTCAATCTGTCAGTCCGTATGTCACTGGCTTTTTAATCACTACTCAATACTACTACTTCTCAATGAAAATTGATGAAATTTTGTGCGCTACTTAGTGTGGTAGATCATTCGACAGGTCTTTAAAAAACTAACATGATCTATTCAATAACTATTGTATCAAACTTTCATCTCAATCACTATTAAATTTCTGTCACCAAAAGTTGAACACACTTGGTTAATATTAGCACATAAATAATGGTTAGAACATTTTTTTTGTAAACCATCACTTTTTTTATAACGTAGAAATAGGCCACATTAATTCACTGTGTCTGCTAAGTATTATGGTGACACCTGATTCTATAATAATAATGTTTGTGGCGTACAACGCGCTGAACGTTTTAGCGATAAGATGTCATAGTGGAAATAAAACTGTTTTTTTATTAACAAGTGCTACGTCTAAAAATAAGCTTTTTTGGCGATATGAAGAGATTAAATTCGAATTTCTTTATTTACTAGGGAACCAACTACAAACTGCTACACTTGTGATAAGTTACGATTCTTCATGTGCATATAATGCCTAGTTCGCAAAGTAATATGTACCTAAAGACAAATAATAAGACAAATTTAATTCTTTAATTTATCCATTTTTAATTGAGAGGTTGTAATATTTTTGTTATTTCATATCTTTAGTTTATTACGTCGTTAGATTCGTCTTGATTGGCCAAGTGTTCTTAGCTAAGTTGTGTTATAAAAAAAAACAAATATGGCAACTGTGAAGTGTCAAAATAAAGAGGTGTTAAAAAAAATATTTTGAATACTGCAATATTTGTATCAAATTAAAGCGCTTGTTGTATGCATTTCAAAAAGGTTTAAAATGATTAAGATTGTAGTACTAAAAAAGTTAGTTAGCAATCATTTTTTTTTGCAATTTTCAATACTCGGCAATCGCTGTGCAGTAAAAAGTTAGTTGTTCTATCCTACAACCACTAAAAAGTATTAAATAAAAATAAATTTAAGAAATCAAAGCTGCACAAAAAACATGGAAACAAGATTATAATATCATGCAGTTGGAGGCACCGTACTAAGTTCATCCAGATCCATTAATCTACACCCTATTAGAGGACTGGTGCAAATTAAACAATTTGTTATATGAAAATTGCAACACGAGTATCAAATAACGGATATTGGCTTAAAAAATGTAAAACTGTGTTAACCTCCTAAATGCAGTATTTAGAAGGGACTCCAAGTAAAATCAGTCTCTTTTAAAGAAAACATCAAAAACGACATGCCCCGTAAAAGTTAGAATGAAAGGCTAGCTTGTGACGTCATATCTTCTATGATCAAATAATTGGCCTTTATTATGTATTATTACAGGTCTTTATTGTCGTAATAGGCAATTAATTGAACTAGTACTTAGTCATAATCTCAATTTGAGTCAGGACATTGCATCTCAAGACTAAAAAAATATAAACGTTGTTAATAACACCCTCGCCTACGGCTCTTTTCCCATATTTTCGATTGCCTAAATTTTATTTAAATATGTTGAGCATTTCAGCGGTAACCGATCGAATTTTCAATCAGATTAACGTTTAAACCCTGTTATACTTACCTCTGTCAAGAAAAATAAAGAAATCTTACTCAATGTACTTATTATATGAACAGATGACCACGTAACAGTAACTTTTACCTGAAATGAGAATATATAATTCGTTACTCTAGCTTATAATTATTCTATTTCTATGCAGATACTGCTATAAACCAATCGCAGTATCAATCAAATAATTGTCTAGTACAGTTGTTAAAGGTTCGTAGCAGACGTATCAACTCGGAAAGAGATCATCATCGTATCGCCTTGCCATCAAAATATTCGTAAGTTTGCTGAAATGCTCGAGTTGATATAAGTGACCTTTAGCCATTCGTTTATTTTGTTTCTGAGATGTAAACATGTCAAAACGTTAACATTTTGAAGGAATTATAATTCTCTAAACTGATATGATCACGTAGGTCTGTAGGAACACGAAAATACTCAGAAAATTGTTTTATCTTTACTAATGTAAGGACAATTGGTGTTTCTTACTCACTTGGGTCTCAAAGGACGCAGCAATTAAATTGCTACAATTATATAAGCAAAAATACTTCTCAATCCATTGTTCCACTTGTTCCTTCGTAAGGCAAACATTGTCTGTTACCTCCGCACGATTCTTCTTTAACAAATCATACTTTGTTTGGACTTCATCTATTGAATTGTTCAAGCATTTGAATAGATTGTGCAGTATTGTTACATATGTGTACAAAACAGCGCTTTCTAAAACAAAACGTGCATCTAACCAGGCTTCTGAATAAATCATCAGAAATCCTCTTGGTAAATCTTTGGCTGAGAAAAATCTTGTAATATCATCTTTTTTCAATGACGTCAGATATGTTCTGGTTGAAACTGTTACTACTACACTAGTTACCGAAATCCAATTTAATCGATTCAAATTTTTGATGTACTTCGGTGTATTTTTATAGGCTTCGTGTAACTGCATAAGATTTTTCATGAATATTTTATATTTGTTTGTGAATTGGATACCACATATCACAAAAAATAAGTCGCTAGAGAACTTCAAAACATAAAAGGCTGTGAAAAATGTAATGCCATTTTTATTTATTTTCTTGTCTTCTGCATCTCTAATCATAACATATAGAACAATGAAAGCGTTACTAATAAGTGTGGCTACAAAAACTGAAACTTCTAAAATTAATCTTATTATTATTGCAATTTTTGTATAAGTTTTACAAAAAACGAAGTTTCTATAAACACACATGAAATTTTCCATCTTTGTTAATATGTTGATCACTTTGATTTTCGACATATTATTTGAGGCTCTTAAGACGATGCTTGAATTGGATTTTTAAGATTTTATGTTGACGGATACTAATATATTTAATATCGTAAATACTTGTAGTATTTTTACTCAATATTGTTGATGATCAGTGACAGTTAGTGAAATGGGAAATGAATGACAAACGGACTTTTGCTTCTATTATAAACCTAATTGTACAAATAACAAATAAATGAAATGATGATTGCCGTTTTGCGTGAAGTGAATGTTTATTTATACCCATTAAAAAACTACAATTTAATGTAGTTGTAGAAATAGGGCAAGGCTTTATTGGTCATTTGAATGAACTTACATTTTCTGTTTGTTGTTTTCGTGCTAAAATTTACTTGGTTTACAATGCGTGACCGCAGACAACTTTTATTCAGCGATTATTATAATATTGGCCCCTTTAAAGACCTATCTGTTTTGTTTGTTTTAACTCATATGTACCTACCCATAGTATCTATAACTATTTATTATACGGGAATTAACGCGCATTGTTTACCTTAAAATTGCTTGACGTTTCGACCAGGTTGCACCGGCCGTGGTCACAAGCGGACTGTCGCAGCGATGTTAAGACTCCGTCAGGCCGATGAATCTTCATCCACCCTCACTTTTTTACTTCTCGAAAAGTTAGGGTCACTGCACACTACACTGATTGAAATTAAAAAACATAAAACTTTAAATCGGGAAGAGGGTTTCAAACTATCCGTGACGTGGAATCCAGTGATTTGTAAAACACAACCTCGTATTGTTTCGCAGTCGGTTAACATGGACAAAATCAGTGTCTGAGTGAGTGATTTTGTCCATGTTAACCGACTGCGAAACAATGGTTAGGGTCACTGCACACTACACTGATTGAAATTAAAAAACATAAAACTTTCAATCGGGAAGAGGGTTTCAAACTATCCGTGACGTGGAATCCAGTGATTCGTAAAACACAACCTCGTATTGTTTCGCAGTCGGTTAACATGGACAAAATCAGTGTCTGAGTGAGTGATTTGAAAAAAGTGAGGGTGGATGAAGATTCATCGGCCTGACGGAGTCTTAACATCGCTGCGACAGTCCGCTTGTGACCACGCCCGGTGCAACCTGGTCGAAACGTCAAGCAATTTTAAGGTAAACAATGCGCGTTAATTCCCGTATAATAAATAGTTATAATCATGCAACGCGAAAGTTTAAATGTCAGTATCTGTAACGACCTAAAGACACTGCATCAATTCTACTACAATATTTGTTGAATCGAGTTTTTGCTATGACAACTACGTTTGTAGTTATTGTAGAATTCACAAGTTTCAATTTCATATAAGAGCTATTTCGCAAATTTGTCATAATACTATGGAATGATAGATGGAATTCGTATGATTTTAATTATGTTGTTAGGCCTGATTTAATAAGATAATAATATTTATAATAGCATAATTTCATTGGTTAAATGTCAAAGCGTAATTTGTCATTTAATTTTATTTGTGAATACGTTTTATTTAATACAAAAATCATTGCAAAATGGCGAAATTTAAATGTGGTACATTATTTTTAACAAATTTATATATCTGATATTTTGGTATTTTTTTACATTCTGTGTAAAGAGGTTTAATAAAAGAAGTAGTCCTTTGAAAATAGCTAACAGCTAACACACGTACTTTCCTTATAACGATGTGTGGGAAATTGACCAAACAAAAGATCACCCGGTGCAATTCGATCGAAACGTCGGGTAAATAAAAGGTTCGTACCTTTAAATAATTCACGCGTTTAAGTCCCGAAATATATCTAATATGTATAAAAATCGCGAAGGTTTAAAAACTTATTGTTTAGTACTTTTTTCAAATCACTCACACAAACAAAAGAAACAGCAATATTTTAAATGTGGTACATTAACTGTCAATATTAAAGATTGGCCTGTTTTCAACATGTGTTCGATAGTGTAAAAGTTTTTTTATGAGGGTAAATTTAAGCGCTTGAAAATGGAGATTATTGATTAACATGTTCTAAAACCTTAATTCGGTGAAAAGAGACCTGACTTTCTTGACCAAGACCTTCTTTATGTTTTTTTTAATTCTTCGGTTTCCCTTCTATTTCGTGCCTTTATGTTATGCAAGAGTAGATGACTGACCTGAACATAAATACTAGCAATTTTATCTGCATTTACATAAATATTCTTAAACTGCCTGGTAGTTTAAGCTTTACCATAATTAAATAAAAAAAAATAGTGCTTGAGGTTTTTAGGTAGCTGAGTGCATGTTCTATGAGACAGACAGAAAAAATGTATATAAATAACACTGTATAGTAAAAAACAATGAGATGGTACACTCCATTAGGGCTGCCTCCATATGAAGATTTGTGCAGAAGTACAAATAAGTTATTTATTTCTGAATAGAACCTTTATCTCAGTTTATTCTTGAAGAGTAAGGTACAGAACTACAAACTGCTCATGTATATATCGATATTTTTATTGAAAAAAAATATAAACTCTTATTTATAACAAATATAAACTCTTAAAAACAGTTTTATACACAGTTACAAGGTGTACAACTATAGTAAAAGTTCTATAATATGTACAAATATCAGTATTTTTTGTTAGCATTTCAGATGCTTTTTAGGTTCATTAATAGGTACTATCCAACTGTCTAAAGTAGCTTTCAGTTCCGTACGTAAAATCAAGTACCTACCTAAGTAATAAGAAAGTACAAACGAAAATATTAAGCTATTGCTTAGCTTTTATCGCCGGCTCGGGGTTCGAGCGCGGCGACCGAATCAAGAAATTCCGTAACGAAAATAAAACCTATCACTCCCACTCCGCCTACCATGTAGCTCGGCCGAGCGTTCGTTTAACGTATATGTATAGGGTACGACTGTACGAAGCTCGCACGGAACGAGACGAGGTGCCCAGGAAGGTAAAGAAAAAAAAAATATTTATATATTTTTTTTAATGCATAATTTAACAATAAATGCTTTACTGCGGCAGTCCCCGAGTGCCACACATTTTTTATTTTTTGCTAATAGTGGTTTTTCCCAAATACTATTTCATAAATGCAATGCAAAATACGTAAATGATATTTTTAGAAGTATTTCTGAGTTGCAGTTCTGGTTACGCTTTTCCCGTGCTGTCATCATTACGTCGTGTAAATGCTGTCGTGCGACTGGATAAGGTTGAGAGGGTACTGAGATTCTATTATAGTTTCCTGTTCTTTCTTGCAGAACTATAATCATGAATGCTCTGCTGGTCTGGTGGTTAGTGACCCTACCTGCTAAGCCGGAGGTCGAGGGTTTGATTCCTACCCTTGTGTGACGAGCACGTTGGTTTATTCTATGCTTGTGTGTAATTTATCTATGCTGTAATTTTACAAGATATTATTATTAGCACGACGTTTAAGAATATGTCTGTGGCTTTGCCATTATAGATCAGAATATCAATTAATAATTTCTGATGTTTTTTCAATGTCTATGTCGATAAAAGATCCATTGCTAAATAAATTTCGAAGCACCAGTTTCGTTCACAGATTGTGTTTGTACTTAGTGTTCGTCAGCTTCAATTGTTTTAAATTCGTCCTTTTGCTTCCCTATGTATACGCCTTTCGTATCTAGGCTTCTATGCTTGACAAATTGTGATCAAATATAAAAATACAGTAATGTAAGAAATTCATAATTTCTAAAATCCGAATAATGTGGCTTTAGAAGTACGTTTTTTGTTGTTTTTGTTTCATAATTAAAATGTTATACTCGTTAATTTGTAAAGCAAACTTAGCTGTGATACTTTTTCTTTTAATTTCACTTTATATAGGTACTACTACCGTGATATTTTCACATACCCAATATCAACCATTCAGCTGGTAGACACTTGAATCTAACAAAAAATTGCGCTTTAAAGCTTAATATTTCACAAACGGATCCCTTAGTTTAAAAATGGTCTTAACAACCCCTACACGTTTTTAAAAGACCTATATAATGATATCGAGATGAAGACGAAGAGAATAAGAGAGGGAATAATGCGAGTATTTCATATTTAATTTTAGAATGATAATTGTAAGAAATTCGGCAAACTTTACCCTGATTTTGGCACGCCACATTTGGAATATACAGCATATTCCACCAAATGTGGCGTTGCGTGGCACTTAAAAACTACCATTTTCCCGCAAATAAAGATTTTGTTTTTATTTTATTAATATTATACACCTTCTCCCGGCAGTACTCAATAAACTCCAAAGGACAAGCAAATAAGTTTGCAAATATAAAAATCTTTATTTTCTTCTTAATATAATTTATTATCTCTCTGTGTGGCACGAACCTAACTCCACTTTTCGTTTAATGGAAGATGCACGTATTCACGTTGACTGCGCTCTACCAAAAAAGCTTTTTAGTTCGCCTGACATAACACCTGTATCTACTCTATCACATCAGCCGGGCAAAAATATCAGCGTAACATTTCTTCTTTAGGGCTCACACATTACCTACACGTTGCTAAATTCTACGAATATCTATTAAGAATGGAAACATTATTTGCATCTGTATTTTTACCCCCGAAACAAATGATGAAGTATTAAGAGGTTTTCTTTATACAATTCATTGTGTAGACTAGCGTAAGCGTACTGGACATATCCACTAGTGCATCTGTTTCCACTTTTTGTTCCAGCTTAATCCGTTTCCACAATGGATTAGAATAAATGCCATCGATGGATTGGAGTGGAACAAAAAAGTGGAAACAGATCCATTGGTGGATCAGAGTGGAACAAAAAGTGGAAACAGAGAGAAACAAAAAGTGGAAACAGGTCCATCAATGGATTTGTTCAGTGGATTAAAGTGTGAAGGTGTACAGTACTCTAGAGGGAGGTGGTGATAGAATACCAATATATAGGTTCTTTTCAATTTCAAATGTAATTAATTCTTCGTATTCAGAAGCATGCAAGTTGAACTCTGTGGAAACACTGGAATATATCGCGCGGAATACTATAGCCATAGGAATTAATTAGTGTATGAAAATTAGCTTTTTTATTCCTTTGTTAAAGTTTCGACTTTCCGCAGAGGCCAATTTACAAAAACTATGAGCTCTGGGTATTCATTCTTTTACTTAAACCCAACGTATTTTCAAACCGAAAATACTTACAGTGGTTATCACCTAAATCAAGTGTGACAAAAGCAAGCCAATTGCCAATAACTTGTTCAACCAAAAACAACCTCTAACAGACAGTCTAATGACTGTTATTATAAATACTAGCTGTCCCGCGCAACTTCGTCTGCATAAATTTTCCTCGTTTTTGCAACATTTTTCATTGCTGCTCCGCTACAATTGGTTGTAGCGTAATGTTATATAGCATATAGCCTTCCTCGATAAATGGGCTATCCAACAGTGAAAGAATTTTTCAATTCGGATCAGTAGTTCCTGAGATTACCGCGTTCAAACAAACAAACAAACTCTTCAGCTTTATATTATAGATTCATTTTCTATCTAAAAAATAAGAGTAAAATAAAAATGTTTTTGTTATAATCGTAGGGTGCTCGATGTCCCTCTATTCTAATCAAATATATAAGATATTATATTTATAATATAATATCTTGGGACAACTCACACAACGCTATCTGATCCCAAACTAAGCAGAGCTTGTACTATGGAAACCAGACAACTGATAAACATAATATTTCTAAATACATACACATTATAGATAAATAACATTCAGACACAGAATAAACCATCGTGCTCATCACACAACGTTTTATCCTGGGTGGGGATAAAACCCACGACCTCTTGCGTAGCAGTCGGATACACTCCCACCGCGTCACAGAGGCAGTCATATTAAAAGTAATATCTACTTTTTAGGGTCTCATACCACAAAAGAAAAAGAAACTGAAGCCTTATAGGATCACTCGTGTTTCTGTCTCTCCGTCTGTAACAGCCAATGTTCTGAATCTACTGGACCGATTGAGTTCAAATTTAGTACACATATGAATATCTATGACCCAAATACGGACGCTTAACGTAAATACAAGAATTTTGAACTTGAGAGCCATTTATCCGGGGTAAACTAGGAAATAAAAAAAAAGTTTTGCAAACTGTATCGTAATATATGAAATGAAAGAAGTTGTTGTAAGGATTTTAAATATATTTTCCTTTATAATTTTATTGTCGTTATTTGTAAAGTTTTTTTGGGAAAAAGAACGGAACCATCCCCGCCCTAGGATCTTCGAAGATACTGAGTCTAATATTTAAAAAAAAAATACCTAAATTTATTCTTTACCTATAAATTACAAAAAAAAGTGAAAATATGCCACGTTAGTTAAGGGTTTCGCTAATATCAGAAGTGAGATCTAAAAGGAATCAAGTTTTGAAATCATTAAAATCATTCATAGCTTATATCATACATGACTTTTGGCACAGGTAACAAATAAAATGTATTTTTTTTTTAATATGACTCCCGCATTTGGGTACCTACAAACCATGTGTCGCGGGGGACTTTACAAACATACAAGTCAAGGACACAAAGTAAACCCAGACTCGGAACTACAATTTGTGGATCACACAAAGTGGTGTCCCGTGTGGGAATCGAACCCAGGACCTCTTGCGTAATAGTCAGACACACTCCCACCGCGCCACATAGGCAGTCGAATATAAAATGTCGGTAATAAAGATATTTAAGAAAAAATCTTCTCATTTACTGCCTAAATGTGTAAGTACAACAATATATTTTCAAAGTATCAATATCTGAATAGGGGGCTTAGACAAATGCCACACGCTTCTTTTTTGGCACACGCTACTGTTGTTTTTGGTCCACCAATCCAGCAGCAGTCACGTGACGTATTGTCAACTTTATGTCAAATGCATACATTTTCCCGCGTTAGCGTGTGCGGAAAAAGAATCGTGTGGTATTTGTCTAAGCCTCTAGCTGTGACTAACTATGATTGACAAAGCAAAAAACAAATTAAGAAAAAAACAAAATAACCACACCAAATTACTAGCACAAACTGTCAGTTGTTCTAAATTCCCACATTGATTATTGGTATTGTATTTCCAATTTTCAGTCTTCTATTAGCTCATTTTTTGTTTTTTAAACTATTCTTTCAAACTTTCCAAACGTATTAAATTATTTATTGTCATCGGTCCATGATTAGTGTACAACCTTTCAATTTGATCCGACATTTTAAAGTAGGTTAAAATGATGTTCAAAAATTACCTACAGGCGATGCTAATAAAAACGTGTAAATAAAAGTACTCATTCATTCAATTTTACGTGTGTCATATCTAAGCGAAATACATAAAAAGTAATCTATATTCTAATTTCAAGGAGGCATTGTTACAGCCGTGACGTAGGCAGTAAAAATACGGTCACTTTCGTACAAATTAAGTTAAATTTTAATTTCCAAATTCAAGCTCACCCGACCCAAAATTCAATCGGTCATTGGAAAAATTGATTGATTTTAAAAGAGATAGGTCTACAAAGTTAATGATTTTGGAATACATTCTTCAAAGAATGGATTCCAAAATCATTAACTTTATTTTTATTTTTCAATTATTTATTTTATAATTAACTACCTGAACCGCGCTACTTCGTCTGCGTAAATTTTCCCCGTTTTTGCAACATTTCTTATTGGTGCTCCGCTCCTTATTTTACCACTATTTATTGGATGTTATTATACATATAAACATTCCTCTTCAATCACCCTATCTCTTAAAAAAACAGCATCAAAATCCGTTGCGTAGTTATAAAGATTTAAGCACACATAGGGATATAGGGACAGAGAAAGCGACTTTGTTTTATACTATGTAGTGATTTGTAGATCACTCGATAAGATACTCGCAATTTAAAAATGGAACGCATATGTATAATATATTTTCAATAAGCAAATGTATTTAAAAATAGAACGCAAGTAGTCAAGTTTAAGAAAGATGTTCCAGTAATTTATCTACGACGGTTTTTTCGCTTTTCTTTGCAACGATGGAGCTCAACCGCGAACATTTACGTGCTATGATAATATACGTATTATGATTTTGAAGATGGTTCATCTAAAACTTAGCCTTCAACAATTACAATCAGCGTTAGCTAGCGGGGAGTCTGCCCCATCACTAGCAATAGTTGTTAGATGGTTCAGTAAATTTAAAAGGTTTTGCCCCTTTTAAATTCACTGAGCCATCTGGGCACTATACCGGTAAACATCGATGGGGAGGAATTCTTCGACGCCTATGTATATAGTTCGTATGTAGAGTTATCTAGCTTGTTGTTAATAACATTGTAAATTTTCATTTTGCTATAAATATCTGTGTTTTGAAAAAACTGAGCCATCTGAATCACAAAGGTAGCGCTTAATAACCTTTGTGATTTTTTCATACTTTTTGGTCACACGGTTCAAAAACTAAGAGGGTGGACACAATTTATGCAACTTTCGGAGCGATTATTTCTAATAATGTTCACTTAATCAAAAAAAAAAAAATTAGAAACCATAATATGTTTTTAAAAGACCTGTCGAATGATGTGCCACACGTTGATGTTTGCTAAAAAAATAATAGTATAATATAACTTATTTTTTAAAACACCAACAACCTGTAACTAAGCCGTTCAAAAAAATAAAGCCAGAACAAATAAAGTAAATTTAAGGATCCGTCTAAAGTAAAGATTTAGGATATTTCTCGTATTAATTTAAGACAGTTATTGATCAAATTTAACCCATTAAGTAACATATATTATATATCAGTTTATAGTTTTTTTTATAACTCTTATATTTAACGGAATAATTCCCTGCAAACATTATACGATTACACCCTTAACACAAATGAAACTTATGGCACACCCACCTCTGTTTTTGCGTCGGGGTAAAAAATATATACTTCCAATTTATTTATGTACCTACTAGCTATCGTCCGCGGCTCCACCCGCTTGAATGTCGGTTATTGTGATTGTCCTTCCCCTGGACTAATTTATATTTATATCTAATCCGTTCAGTGGAATAAGCGTGAAAAAGTAACAGACAGAGTTAGTTTCACATCTATACTATCTATACTAATATTATAAAGCCGAAGAGTTTGTACGCAGTAATCTCAGGAACTACTGATCCGAAATAAAAAATCTATCACTGTTGGATAGCCCATTTATCGAGGAAGGTTTTAGGCTATATAACATCACGCTAAAATTAATAAGAGCGGAGCAACCGTGAGAAATGTTGCAAAAACGGGGGAAATTTACGCAGATGAAGTTGCGCGGGAAGCAAATTTATTATCTCAATATAGCTCAATATTTTTTTTTTGTTTTTCATATAAGGACGATTCCCGCAGTGGGGTACAAGTCCTGTGTCACGGACACAAAGTACACCCAGACTCTGGACAGCAATTTGTGGATCACACAAAGTGGTGTCCCCTATGGGAATCGAACCCACGACCTCATGCGTAGCAGTCGGATACACTCCCACTGCGCCACAGAGGCAGTCTAACAACACAATCTCTCGACTCTATAGTTTTGGGTACCGCGTGACTTATTTAGGTGGTAACTTACGATCCAACTTAAAACGCGGCTTAACTACTACTTCCTAACAAACCCATTAACGCTATTGCACCAACGTCAAGATATATCACTTCATTCTAACCTTAACCACGTGATAATATCCACAATCATGTTAACCCTTAATAGGCCCTTGGGGTTTTTACATCACAATTACTCTGAAATCTTACGTAATTTACTCGTTACAATCTAATTTTATCAAGCTATCTGGTAACGAGAGTCTTTACAAAGGCGAGAGCCATTGTGGGCCGAAAGTGCTAACCAAAATAGGATTTAATTATTTAACTTGTCGACAGCCTGCTAAGTTCTGATTTTAATTAAACATTTTAGATGAAAGAATTATAAGAATTAGACAATTAGGCACTTTGTTTAATGCTTGTTGTAGCTGATATGCTCGCATTGCTTTAATTGAACTAGTGCTAACAGATCACTACCTCCTTATGCGTTTTGATAATGCTTACATCGTGTGATATTTATATTTGGCCGACACAGATTAGCATTTGAAATGTGGTGCAGGAGGAGAATGATGTTGGCCAGATAAATACTGTACTATGTATAATACTTCTTCAAAAAAAAATACTGAAAGAAAAATAGAGAGTAAGGTAAGATGAGGAAGGCCTAGATATAACTTTTTGCAATAAATGAAGAAGAAAGTGGGAGAGTAGACCTATCAAGAAGTTAAAAAGACAGCATAAAAAAAGTAGTGAAGATTGCTCAGCTACGAGAGGGTAAGTCTTAAGGTTAACTATTTGACAAGAAATTATTTTTTTGGCAGGCAGGCTTTCTTTTCACAACCTGGTGGTTCCACCACCAGGTTGTGAAAAGAAAGCCTAATTAATCACCATCACCATCGCTATCACGACCACCGTCATCCCAACCATAACCATCACTACCAACACCATCACCACCACCAATACCATCACGACCACCATGACCACCACCATCGCCAGTTCCATCACTATCACCACCACTACCATCACCATCACCACCAAAGTGCACCGGCGCACGCACACTTACAATGAGTGCGTGCGTCAAGAGAGTTTTGTCTGAAGCCTTACAGCTGTACGTGTATAATCTTTGCAAATGGTTTTTCTATGTTTCTATACAAGTAACAAGTCATCCAATCCTTATTTACGCAATGTCTTTAGCGTCGCCGCTTACGAATCACGGTAAACAAGATAGGCTTGTACTTAGTATTAAACATTGTGGGAACGCCTGGCATCTCGACATAAAATACAAGAACAAACTAGGTGTAGGAGCGATACTGAGGGAGTAAAAATGCATCCAGATAAATGGTCACAATTGAAATTTAAACTAAAATAGAAGTCTGTATTTTGCCTATTATTATTCTTATTTTATATTTTTTTGTGAACAATGTAATTTTGTTAAATAATAAATTACTTCGACTATGACACAGTGAAAATATAATGTAGGACGCTCGGCACAAAACATTGCAAGTATAGTTCGCGCCACCTAATTTTGCGTGCCTGATGTTCGCGCATAAACTGTCACAATTCAAATTTAGGTATCGGAGGGGACGATGGAGACGGGCGGGGAACCACGTCACGTACGTAAAAAATATGTATTTTTATTATTTTCCTATCAAACTAAGTAGCGGCTACTACAAGACACCTTTTTACCAAATTTCGTCAATATGCCTTGTGTACTCTTTGAGTAAAATGCCTGTGACATACGGAGAGACAGACAGACAGCCGGATATGACGAAACTATAAGGTTTCCGATTTTGCCATTTTAACTACGGAACCCTAAAAGGATATGGAAACTGCAACCTACATTTCTGTGAGGTTAAGCAATGTCACTACGGCCGGTTCATAGCTAGGTGACCGTTTTCGGAAAACGGTGACGATGATGGTGATAATGATGGCCACCACAACCAGCAAAGCTATCACTGCCACTACCACCATTACCACACCTATCAACACTCTCCACAACCACTACCACTATCATCGCCACCATTACCACCACCACTACCACCATTTCCACCTCCAACACCACCAACGTCACCTCCACCACCATCACCAACGCCACCATCACTATCACCACCACCATTAGCACGACCATCGCCATCACCAACATTACCACCATCACCACTACCACCGTTGCCAAAATCACCATCACCAATATCACCACCACCACTATCACCACCACCCCCACCATCATCATCAGTATTACCACCACTAGCATTACCACCACCACCATCACCAACATCACCAACACCACCACTATCACCACCACCACCATTACCTCCACCACTACCACCATTACCCCCACAACCACTATTACCACCATCATCACATCGTCTACGTCATTTAGTTCATCCAGTGAACGTAGTATAATGAAGAGAGTTGAGAAACGTCGACCTTTGCGTAGAGTAGAGAAAATTGATTGTTGAACTCTCAAGTTAATTTTCTTCAATGTTGAGATTTTTTATTAAGTACCTACTTCTTTCATAGGCATTATGGACACTCTACATTATGTAACGATATAGCCAAATGTCGATGAACTATCATTAAACATTGACTTCTAAACGATATGGTTAGTTTTAGTTGGGTATCTATTGAACAACCTCACATGAAGAAAAGGCCACATCACGAAGTGTTTAATTGTACAATCCGACCACGATATAGATACTCTAAAAATATGCTGTCCAAGTTAGCCCCATATTTCCGAACTTTTTTCTTCAGAATCGCTTACAATAACATTTATTATAATATTGAATATTGTTAGAAAAAGCCTAAGTTACCATTGAATTTGAGACGAGGTCAAGGCGTATAATATAATGGATCAATAAGGTTATATCGTCGAGGAATATAAAGGAGCTTTGATGTTTATATTCAAAAGGCGTCCGACAAAAGTATAAAATACATCGTCTGTAAGTCTTTAAATATATCATAAGACTTCTTAGAAATATGTGAATAATACTGAAGGCTAAGATTCAGTAACGACCGAGCAGATTGAGATGTCAAGCAGGATATGTTTTCCGTTATCGCGGCAAGCCCGTGCGAACTGTCAAAATGGAACTGTCATAATGGTAAATGGAGAGCTGTGCTTAGAAATACTACTAATACAGCAACGCGCATATGCGGCAGACATTTTTGAGCGCGCCGCGCATTTGTGACACACCTCTCCATTTAAATTTGCCATATTACCATTAAAGCATGAAAACGGCTAAGGACGAGTTTTTGTCGTGATTCAAAGGCGAAGCCTCGGCCTAAAGCTAGCTTCTATTTCTCATCCAAACTGTTTAAGATTGATCTCCGTTTCAGTAACAGCGTCATACCGTCATATATCTATGGCGCTGTTAGTGAAACGGAGATATATCTCTCTCTCTAGAGAGAGAGGTCAAGTAGAACGGGATATGTGGGTTAAGCCGCTGGCATCAGGTAATATGATATGATGTCCCACTGCTGGGCACGGGTTTCCCAAGTAGTACCTACTTATTATAGATCCAGGGGGTATTTGCCATAATCGCCACGCTTGGCGAACGAAGCGTAGCACGAAGGCTTTAAAGTACGCACGGGGCGCTGCTGTTCGTCTTCTGGTGTGAAATCCCTTAGTCGCCTTGACGACACCCACGGGAAGAGATGGAGTGGTACTATTCATAAACCAAAAAAAAGATCCATTACAATAATACACGCCGTAACATAAGTTCACATTTCAAATAACACCGAAACGAGTCCGCACCATGTAGGTACGTGAACCGACAAAGTTATAATTTATTCGTTTTCATAAAAGTTGATTGCTAAATTATTCATATTTGTGCTCAAAATACTGAATTAGATTAGTAATGGCTTATTCATTGTTTAAAAGTTCATAGAAGCGTGTTCAGTTATCTGTCGAATGTTATGTAAATTAAAACCCTGGAGGAAATATGGAGGTTTCATACGTTTGATACCCATCTAAGTCTATCTGTGGCATTGTAAAGGGTCTTTCAACAAAGACGGGTCGATGTTAAAATTGAATAAAACTAGATGTGTGTGAGATATTAACGAAATTTATTTGAAAGGCCCGTTTATGCCATTATGCATGAAATATGACATCGTTCAAATGTCCGCCGCGGCTTCGCATGGTGGCACAAATCCGAGAGGTCCAATTTTTAATGACTCTGCTGCATAGATCCGGCTGAATCTGAGCGATGGCCTGCGTTATGTTGGATGCATTGCTATCTGGTGAACCTCATGTGGGTTGTGGTCATCCCATATACGGCAATTTTGCTTATTAACAAAACCATTCATCCAAAAATGTGCCTCGTCGCTAAAGATTATTTTTTGGCCAAAATCGGGGTCCTCTTCCAAGCGTTCCGACGCCCATTCAGCGAACACACGGCGTTGTCTATGGTCATTAACTTTGAGCTCCTGGGTCAGTTGGATCTTGTATGGATGCAGACCCAAGTCCCGACGCAAAATTCTCCAAGTTGAAGTCTGCGAAAGGCCGAGTTCTTGTGCACGGCGAGAAATCGACTGCTTCGGAGTCTCCTGAACACTCTCACGTACAGCGGCGATGTTCTCGGCCGATCTGGCGTTCCTTTGACGTAAAGGTGTTGGTTGGTTGTTTACCGAACCGGTCGTCTCGAATTTAGTCACCAATCGTTGGAGAGTAGACTTTGAAGGGCCACCGCGTCTGCCGTAAAATGGGCGCAATGCGCGCAACGTTTTCACTAACGAACACTCATTTTGATAATAAAGTTTTATCATTTGCACATGCTGCTTAACCGTGTAACTTGCCATGGTGATTTGGCATCAGTGACTGAAAAAACAGATTTGACAGATGCCGCCAAATCAAAATGGCCGCCACAGATTATTAATATCGACCCGCTCTATTTGAAAGACCCGTATTTAAATACTTAATCGATTTGAAATGGTTGGTTCAATTTGATCTTATTTCAAGAAGATTCATTCAGTTGTTTCTCTCAAGCTTAAAACTCTTTATTTACATAAGATTTTTAGGTTTTCCAGTCTTCTATCTATTATTCATAAATATTAAGACGTATTTTTCAAACAAATAACTTCTCATATAAACATCATAACATCATCTGTATGCGCAACAATCTATACTAATTTATACTTAATATTATAAAGCTGTGGAGTTTGTTTGTTTGAACGCGGTAATCTCAATAACTACTGCTCCGAATTCTTTCACTGTTGGATAGCCCATTTATCAAGGAAGGCTATAGGCTACATAACATCACGTTACGACCAAGAGGAGCGTACCAGCAATAAGAAATGTTGCAAAAACGGGGAAAATTTACGCAGACGAAGTTGCGCGTTACAGCTAGTATTATAAAGCTGAAGAGTTTGTTTGTTTGTTTGTTTGGACGCGATAATCTCAGGAACTTCTGGTCAAAATTGAAAAATTATTTCACTGTTAGATAGCCCATTTATTTAGGAAAGTTATAGGCTATATAACAATACACTAAGACCTACAGGATCGGAGCAGCAATGAAATATGTTGCAAAAACGGGGTAAACTGAAGCAGACGAAGTTGCGCAGGTCAGCTAGTATTCGATATATCTAAACATCACAATCACAACAGTGCTGACGTCACTAGTAATAAATTCTTTCTATATTACCTATGCCTACCCATCAACTAATAGTAAATTGTAAATTAACATTGCTCCTGTCAAACAAGTAATAAAGGATTATTGTTATGCCTTCATGTATGCTATTTCATTGGAGATAATCGTTCTTACTTGACATGAGACTTGACATAAAGTTATGGAACTTCGAAATTAGTTTGATAGTTGTCTAATATATAATTGTTACAAGAAATATTGCCATACTACGCGACATATTAAGACACGCAGAATCACAGCGTGGCAGCCGAACACTTATTGGCGTGCTTTTTAGGGTGCCGGAGCCAAAATGGCAAAACGAAACCCCTTATAAATCGCCAGTCAAGATCAATCAGTCCGTCGCCGTAGATCCGTCCTACAGCATAGTTCAGAGACTGCTGGTTTTAAAAAAATATATTTTTTCATGGATGTACATATTACTTACGCCGACAAAGTGTCAATTAAAATTTAAAATAAAAAATGGGATCCGAATCCTATCGTGTAGGGTATCATTAGTTTTCACATCACACTAATCACACATAATTGACCACTCTCTAGAAAGAGACAACGCTACTTTGTCGACAATACCTGTCAATACTTGACAAATGTTAATTAAAAGGGGTGGCGCGGTCCAGGTCTATACGTCAATGATTCAATGTCATCAATGTTTTTTTTCCTCTTTCCTTTGTTCGGTAGGTATAATGGCTTGCACATTCTGTGCATACGCCAGTTTCAAGTTTAATTTCTTTCTAGTTTTCTTCTTCGAATCATAAAGTCTCGTCCTTATCCAGTTATCACCTATTTCAAGTATAATTTATACTATTTTACACGTTAAAGGCGGAGCTGTAAAAATAGTGACATGTCAGTTTGCCGTCATTTTTACAACTCCAATGTTTTGTTATGACGTTATCATGTAAAATTATTGTCCGTTAACCAACTTTACAGACATCTATTTCTTTTTAACAATTTATTCTTCAATAGAGATTAATGTTGTGACGCAGTCGGAGTGTGCCCGACTGCTACGCAAGAGGTCGTGGGTTCGATTCCCACACGTGACACCACTTTGTGTGATCCACAAATTGTTGTTCCGAGTCTGGGTGTACTTTGTGTCCGTGACTTGTATGTTTGTAAAGTCCCCCGCGACACAGGGCTTGTACCCTAATACGGGAGTTGTTTTTTTAAATAAAAACGGAATAAAAAATCACAGCAATTGTAAATCGTTTACAGATTAGTTGACATTGCTTGTGCTACAAGTCAATGCTTTAAGTAAGTATGTTAAATATTATTTATTTAGTTACCATTTAATGCAATACGTATAAAAGAAATAAAGCTTATTATAATTATTGAATGTAATAAGATATTATAATATATGAGGGAATCAGTTCTGTACATGGCAATTTTTTGAGTACCTACGCAAAACCGCCTAATAAAGTGTTCAACCTCTTTTCACATTTATATTTGTAGAGAAGTTCGAGATATTTCTTCCCACTATAAAGTGCGATTGAACTAATCACCGCGATCAACTATTGGCGACCCTTGAGCTAGGACATATTGATATAACTGAATCAATTTAACTTAAAGTTTTCATTGACATGGGTTTGATGGTTCGCTGATCAAATAATGCGGCGATCTATTATCTAAACTCATATAATTTCAAATCCGCCATACAGACGCAAACTCACGTATTGTACACAAGTAGATTGTATGTCAAACTAATGCTGGTATTATTGTGGTGCTTGAGCAAATATCTTTTATATAAATAAAAATGAATCGCCCTATGTGTTTCTAAGCAAAACGGCTGAACCAATAGGTCTTTTTCAAACGTATATGAACTTTGTGAAAAAATTCCTCGAAAAACGTATAAGCCCCATTTTTCTTTTTACTATCTTAGCTGTTCTAGCTTGATCTCCCTTTCTCTGCCTTGTTCTTCTTTTTTTTCTTCGAACGGAGAAAAGAGAGCAATATAAACTCGTAGTCACTCTTTCCAAATTGCTAATGTTTCATTTTTACACAACTATCCAAAAACGAGCGTTGCCTGATGTTTCTTTATTCTACTGAAATCCATCAAGCCAATTGGGCTGTAGAGCATGCCGACATACAATAAACATTACACAAACATACTGGTGCAGTCGGGTAAAAAGCAATAAATATTTATAATTATTGATTAATTTATCTAATTTCGCACCCAGAGATTTATTAGTAACTGTACAGCAATTTTGAAATGTTTCCAAAATTCACTTGCAGACCGACCTAGGAGCTGGATGCGAGAAGCCGAAGATAGAACAAAGTGGCGTGCAATTGGAGAGGCCTATGTCCAGCAGTGGACTGCGATAGGCTGATGATGATGATGAGCGACCTATTTAGCAACCTTATTTCAAAAACATTGTCATTCAAAACGAGACATAAAGATCCGTCTTTTAATACCCATTTTTTCCGTCGAGTGTTTTTCAATTACCGGCCCTCCGCTGAATATAAATCAGTCAAGCAGTTATTACATTCTGAAATGTCACGGTGATATCATATTATGTCTAAAAAAAGTAAATAGCATTTTTGGTTGTCACGTATTTCCTATTAAAGGAAATAGAGTGACAGTTGAAAATAAAATGAAGCGGTTGTAAGTCTTTGTGGTTTTTCTATTAGCTAATCATATCGTGCCAAAAGGGGGTACTTTGGGTTTCATATTCCTCCACGAAGTCCCAGTAAAAGTAGTAGTAGGTCATTGTTTTTAAACTTTCGCGATGATTATATTACATATTAGATACGTTTCGGGACTTAATCACGTGAATTATTAAAAGGTACGAACATTTAATTTACCCGACGTTTCGATCGAATTGCACCGATCACGTGTCGACCACGATCATTGCAATTCGATCGAAACGTCGGGTAAATAAAAGGTTCGTATTACGTTTCAATCGAATTGCACCGATCGTGGTCACGGGTCGATCTTATAAGTACCTAGTAAATCATTTTAAATGT
Source organism: Herminia tarsipennalis (assembly GCA_945859575.2). Classification (NCBI taxonomy): domain Eukaryota; kingdom Metazoa; phylum Arthropoda; class Insecta; order Lepidoptera; family Erebidae; genus Herminia; species Herminia tarsipennalis. The sequence continues at coordinate 20,463,882 of OX243840.2, forward strand.
ATGTAGGAAAAAATCATCTCAGGCGGGACTTGAACCCTTGAAGTCTTAGGGGTCCTAAGCCATTACCAACTCTGACACCGAGACATGTTCATCTGAGTCGAACTTTGCCTCCACATGAACCAATTAACGGCGATCGTCGCGCCACTAACCGTATCGCCGAGGAACTTGTCACACAGATTTATGATTACATTACATTATTAACATTACTTTTTGTAATTTTTAGAGCATTTTTAGGCAAATTTTTAAAGATAATACCACTTAGCCTGTACCTCTAAAATATTTTTGATGAATCTTAATGTAGAATTATCTTGTAGCCTGAGGAATGACATGGTTTACATTTCATCTTATTAATCAACACCCACGCAGGCGGAATCACAGACAAATACTACTTAACCATAAGCTCTTCTAAATCAACTGAAGCCTACTTTTAATTTTAATGAATTAACGCAATATTAACATATCTATAGGAAAAAGGCAGAAGAAAGAAATACAACCACAATCAAATGAGATTTTACACATTTAGATAAATGGGGTCTAAATAAATTCTGTGAGAAAACTCGGGGATATTGTAGGCTTTACAAACATACTGAATAGAGGCTATTCGGGGAAAATTGTAAAGGAGAAAAATATACGATCAAGTAAATCCATCAAAGAATTCTGACATTGCTTGTGTTCCAAGCTTTATTTTCCATTTATAGCAATATAATAGGTTGTTTTCATATTTTGTTACCATAAATAACACTACAATTGTGGTATATTTCAATAGAATGTACTTATAATAGAAGTATACACAATACCAATAGTACAGGAGGTAACTTTCATTTATGTTTTTTTTTTTTTAGTTTATTTATTTTCATTATTTCATAACATTATTATAAGATAGCAATCCAAAAACCACTAAAGGGTTTGTCCGGAATGCTTTACAATCTGCAGTTACAATATGCTAAGCAACATAAAATACGAGACTTATATCTATGTACATAATACAAATTAGTTGGGTATTGAGATACATTAATACTATTAATAAGGTAGGTAGGTACAATGTTTACTACAACGGGCGACCAATGCATCATTGTACTTCGCTTGAGCAACGCACTTATAGCTATCGTTCACGGACAAGAATCTCAGACAACTTCGGACCTCTGTGTTCGAAAGCCGTTCCGAGATTCCTTTACAGTGAGAGATATCTATGTATGCGTGTGTCAAGAACTCCTTTTATTAAGGTTGTATCTGTAATGTGAAAACCACAAAATTGAATGCTGAATACTACACTATTTAAACTGTATAATTATAATTATGTGTGTAAATTAACTAAGGCGTTTTTATTAAAAAAAAAAAAAAACAAATAGATAAGAGCTTTCACTACGGTCATTTCATAGTAACGTATAGCTTAGAAGTTTGTTTGTTTGCAAACGATTCCTATGAACTTTTTACATAAAATAGACACCCTATTTAGCAGAAACAGCGACACGTTCTTAGGATACCTGCCTAAAAACAATATATTTTATTAAAGATAATATAATTAAGTGCATTAAAAAATCAAAATAGAAAATATTATAGAAAACTAGCTGACCCGTGCAACTTCGTCTGCGTAAATTTTCCCTTTTTTCTTTTTTCTTCCTTTTTTTTTACAACATTTTTCATTGCTGCTCCGCTCCTATTAGTCGTAGCGTGATGTTATAACCTATAGCCTTCCTCGATAAATGAGCTATCCAACAATAAAATATTTTTTCAATGCCGCCCAGTAGTTCCTGAGATTATCGCGTTCAAACAAACAAACAAACTCTTAGGGGTATGAAAAATAGATGTTGGCAGATTCTCATAGATACCGGATAAGCACAAAAAATTTCATCAAAATCGGTCAAGCCGTTTCGGAGGAGTATGGAAACGAAAACTGTGACACGAGAATTTTATATATTAGATAATAGTAAAACGCAAGCCTATAATGTTACATAAAAAAAATGGGCAAATGAGAATTACGAACATTAGTCTCAAATGAGAAGCGTGGCGCGGTGATATTCAGATCTTTGTCAAACAAGAATTTGGGTGGCACTTTTAAGTTTCACACTAGCCCATAGCATTAGCTATCGTGACGCTTACTATCAGCCTCATGACCTGGAGGCTTAGACAAATACCACACGATACTTTTTCCGCACACGCTAACGCGGGAAAATGTATGCATTTGACATATAGTTGACAATACGTCACGTGACTGCTGCTGGATTGGTGGACCAAAAACAACAGTAGCGTATGCCAAAAAAGAAGCGTGTGGCTTTTGTCTAAGCCCCATCGTCTCTTCATTACGTAGTATATAAAAAAAAAAACAAAAAAAATTGGCATATTTAAAATAAAAAAAGTGATTCTTTCAAAATTCGGATTAGCTAAGTTTTAGATACTAGAAAATTAATAGCACTGCTTTAGTTATTATTCTGTGGTATTTACACTGGAACAGCAACATAGTTAGTAGTGACGTTAAATAGGTAACGTCCAACAACGGTGCTCAGGGCCTGTATCCAACATGATTCATTCATCTCCAACCATTACCGCTACCTATACAGGGTGTAACAGAAAGGTGTGGTCATATTCAAGTATATGTGCCCATGATACTGATTTCATCCCCTACAGTATTCAGTACCCTAAAAAAGTATTTATTATTTTTTCATTTGTTTATTTATGAGTGAAACATTAATTGATTAAAAAAAGTATGACTTAAAAAGTTATATGCCATAAAAATCCAATAGAATTTTAATACGCCTTTCACTACTGAATTTTGACAAAAAGAATATGCTATAACTATGATAATGCAACCAGCTATGGCACCATACTGTGCAATACTGATAACATACCCTATCCGCTGCCGAAATTTGACCACACCTTTCTGTTACACCCTGTATATTGTGACACGTAAATTGTGTTTATGTTGCTATTTGCTCGCCGTTATGGTCTCGCAGCTAATTTTATTCGATGAAATTCTGTTTTTGTGATACTATACACGGAATCTATTCGAATAAAAATCAATTGCCGACTGCCCTGTTTGTCTAGTGGTTAGTGGCATTGACTGCTAAGCCGGAGGTCTAGGGTTCGATGGCCCACCCCCTCCATAATTATATCTTTGTGCGGAGAGCATGATTGTTTATTCTGTGTAGGGGTATTATTTTTCTACAATACGTTTGTTTTAAACCAGACGACTCATAATCCTACTTTTATATGATTATGAGTTATCTGATTGGGATTATATGACCGTGTGTGCGACGTCCTAAGATATTATATTAATATTCTTAATTGCCGAATGTATGTAAGTACATAACTTCAAAACGGCTGCCCTGCTGGCTGCTTCTTTTTTATTGAGTTTTTAATTATTAGGACAAGGTTAATACAAAGAAAAGTTTGCTATTTTATTTCATTTTTACCCGCGACGGAACGGAGAAAGTATCTATATGCATAAAGGGTGTGTGACTATATACACTTGAATGTTGCTATTTATCCCAATAACGGTTCATCCGATTCAGATGCAGTTTTCTGTTAAGGGTGTATAATTTGTCTGCAATGGTTCGTTGATATATTTTACTATGGTACTCGTAACTCGCGAGTGGGCGCTGCTGTATATGTTTAAATAAACAAGTATGTTGCCATTTATCTTGAGAATGGTGCCACCAATTTAAATGTGGTTTTCTATCAAGGGGCTGCAATGTATCTGCGATGGTTTTTAGAAATATTTTAAAATTATACCTTGCCAGGGAGCGCTGCTATGCATATTTAAAGAAAACGTATGTTGCCATTTCTCTCGATACAGATGCGGAAGGTACAAGGTTTGAAATTTATCAGAGATGTTTTTTACTACGTAGATGTTGCCCCGGTAACTAGTTAAGGGACGCAGCATTCTAAATAACTAATATTACTATTTATTTCAAACATTTACAGAAACAGTTTCCTGCAAAAGGTTTTGTAATTTATCAACAATGGTTTTGTAATAAAATGAACTTATAGAAGTATACACAATTTGTAACACAGAATGCCAAGAGTACAGAAGATAACTATCGTACGTACTTCGCTCGAGCAACGCACATGTAGACATCGTTCACAGACAAGAATCTCAGACTACTTTGGACCACTGTGTTCGGTAGAAAGTAGAAAGCGTTATATTCAAAATAACAAATAACCCTCTTAAAAAACGGTTTGTCCGATTCCGATCTAAAAAGTGCCCTTAACTTATCAGTCTTTTATAAATGTTATAGGCCGACCGCTTAACTCGTATATCGCCTGCGGTGAGAAGGGAGCGCGGGGTGATGTTAACGGGTGGGTGAGCGGGGTGCGCGGGACAGAGAACTCACGTTCTCTGTCCCGCGCACCCCGCTCACCCACCCGTTAACATCACCCCGCGCTCCCTTCTCACCGCGCAGGCGATATACGAGTTAAGCGGTCGGCCTATAATAGATTTTACGATGGTAGGTCGCTTAAGAGTGGCCATGTATCTCGAAAAAACATTTTAGTGTATATGACAAGGCAGGAAATGGTAGCAACGACGGATTTTCTTCATACTATTTACCTCCTATTGGTCATTCAAAATATTATTTTATCCTTTTCCTTTAACAAAGTTTACGTTGGATAAAGTATTTTTTTAAAAACAACCTTTTTATATAGTTGTACTGAAGGTTAGGTTATTAGTGGAGACTATTGTTTCATTTCGATATCCCACCATATACTACTCGACTTCTGAGTTATACTAAGTCCGTAGATATAAAGTACTAGCTGCTTCACAACATTTGTCTTCTAGCCAGAAATCACTAGATTTACGATGCTATTAAACTAAAATTATTATAGTAGAAGGTTACACGATGACATAAGAAGAAGATGACAATAAAATGTGTTCTACGCTGCTTCTGATTTATATATATATAGTACGGGAACGGTTATGGTTTGATAAAATGCTTCCATTGAACAGTGTTGTCGATTGGGTAATAAAATTGTAGGTTTATATACTTACTAAAATGTTTTACTATGACTGGCCTGTTGATCTAGTGGTTAGGGACCCTGACTGCTGAGCCAGAGGTGTTGTGTGTGTAATGGGTTTTATACTTACCCAGGATAAATCTTAGTGCGATGCCCATAGTTGTTTATTCTGTGTCTGCGTGTAATTTATGTACTTAGAATATGTTTATCAGTAGTCTGGTTGCTAAAGTAGCCATCCATAGCCATGTGTAAGTCGTCGATATATTTATTTATTTTATATAATTAAACTTCTAGACTAGATCGCCCTGAAAACGAATGACACGCTAAACGCTGTTTTCTCTCGATATTTTATACAGCTAGTTCATTTATTCGTATTATTAATAACCTAGAAGAAAATACTTCCAAATTATCTCATAACGTAAACCCAATCACGCATTTCCTCAATAATAAGCCGATATATTTAACTCACTTTCTCCTGCCACCGATTAACTGAAAGCTACTCGCCCCGCATACTAATGTTCGTTTCCACTGTGAACTGAGCGGACTCCGTTACGTTCGTTCCGTTCAAGTAGCTCTCATAGGTTTTTTTATTATTAATACCCAGTTTCAGATTAACGTTCAATTTTATACTAAAACAACTCATTCATCATTAGCAGCTTTACAGTAGCGACATAGATGTACATGCAGTAGTCTGCGCAGACTGTCGGGATTCTGGGAGTGCCTGACTGATAAATAAGTAAGTACCATAGCTCAGTCAAGATACTAAGTGCGGTCGTCATTGCTATCTCTATCTCACTTTAAATTGTACAATTACGTTCTGTATGATATGTTGTACTTAGGTATATTTTCTTTTTCATTTACAAATGCATTCACTGTATTGAATGACGAGCGACAAAATATCGAGAGTACAGGAGGTAATCTAATACCTTACTCTAAATTACAGATCATTATAAATATCTTATTAATGGGAATTAACGCGCATGAATTATGACAAAATTGCTTTACGTTTCGACCAGGTCGCGCTGTGGTCACAAGCGGACTGTGGCTGCGATGTTAAGAGTCCGTAAGGCCGAAAGAAAATGATGCGTGTTGATTCCCGTACCTATATCAAATATTTATAATCATGCAACGCGAAAGTCTACATGTTATTACAGATAATTTTAAACCAGTTTCTTTGGAAGGCGTCCCGAGATTCCATGTCAGTGAGCGATGTCTTGTACTCTCAGTATTTATCTTTAAGAACTTAGCTCCGCTTGCAGTGGAACAAGACTTAGAGTGGAGCCTACAAACTTCTCCGGGCTGCAACTTGTTCCAAAACTTTTAGAACTTGAGGGTTTATTGTGACCAACCTTTTGTGCCCGTGATATATGGCCAGTAAATTTCCCACTTACAATAAGTATTGGCAGGCCGGTATAATGTTTGTTGCGTAATGTTAAGCGTTGTTAATTTCGGCAAATTAGGTTTCTTTACATCGTGAAGTAGGGTGTTAAGAAATTCGTATTATAGTCCTGTTATTTTAATGTATGAGGTAAATCATTAAAAAAAAATGTGTGGCACTCGGGGACTGCCGCGGTAAAGCTATTGCATAGTATTATATCAACTTAAGCAATTAAAAAAATATATATATATTTTTAAGTGATTTTTTTTAATTATAAAAAAACAATGTTTAATTTTTTTTTTCTTTAAAAAAAATTGTTTTTTTTTTTAAATTTAAAAAAATCAATTTTTTTTTTTTTTTTTTTTAGTTATTAAAAAAGTTTTTTTTTTTTAAAATAAAAAAAAAAAACATTAATAGTTCTGCTATTCATTGATAGATGGCAAAAGTAAAAAGTACCACCGTTTCGTTACGGAATTTCTGGATTCGGTCCCCGCGCTCAAGGCCCGCGATAGAAGCTATGCAATAGGGTATTCTCTCGTTTGCCATAAATTAATTTGCACTAATATTGTTTGCCATAATCGTCCCCGATCATAATATTTACTTGCACTATTATCATTTATACTAATAACGTTTGCCTTAACAACTCAACAGTAATAACTTTTATTTGCCATAAAATGACTTTCCATAGCAACATATATCATAATAATTAGTTTCCATAAGTAACACGTCTCATAATCGACTCTTGACATAATCAAAATTTGATATAATTATGAAAATAATACATAATATTGTTAGGTCGAAATTAATTATCTTTAACACCCCGACTCAGAGCAATCCGACTCGGATAGGTTAGGTTAGAAGACTAAGGCGGGAGCGAAGCGAAGCGGAGCTCCCGCCTTAGTCTTCGTGTTAGGTTTTTTTTTTAAACCACCCAAAAGTAGGAGCCCCGCGAAGCGGGGCTCCGTCGAGTTTAGTAAGTAGGCGCCATATGAATCCGTAATCGTTTAATTTAATGCCACCTTTTGTAGTTTTAAACACTTCACAACTTTCACTCATCTCGACAGTACTAATAGTGAATTGACCACTAATGTTAATAACTGACGACTAATGGATTGTCTATTTATGTCAGACTTATTTTGTTTTACCCTCATTATATAACTTTAACTGTGAATATGTTAATAGCAAAAAATATATTAACTTACTCATTAACATAAAAATTGCAGGCGCTTATACTATATTATCTTTATTTATATTATGGTAAATAAAAGTTATGGAAAATGGTATTATTGAAAACGAAAATTATAGCAAATACATTTATGGATTTAAATTATTATGACACTTGATCGATTATGACCAATGGAATTAGTGAAAGTCATTTTATGTCATTTCACGATTATGGCAACTGAAGCGTTATTTCTAATGAAATTATGGCAAATACCGGTATGGCATGTGAAATTATGGCATTTTAAATTATGACAAACATTAGTAAACCATGCAATAGCTTAAAAATAATTTGTACAGTAAGTGGCAATGTATTTTCGTCATCGTGTTATTTGTGTTTTCGTCATAGTGTAATTATTTCTTGTTGCATGGCTTCAATAATGAATAGTTGGCATTTGTTTTAGTTGTGGCGCAGTAGTGGAAAGGACCATTACCGTCATTAAAACAAATCTTTTATAAAACTTTGTCCTGACAATAACAGACACAAAAAATATCAAATTTGATGCTGTTGTTTTGAAGTTAAGCATTTCAGCAATTCTTATAGATAAAAGTACTTACGTGTTGTATATCAAAATTTTATGATGCCAAATTGTTTCCTAATGCCAAAAGAAAATTGAGATATGTGTAAGTTTTCTTTTTGACCAACCTAACATAACGATAATGTGTATAAATATAAAAATAAATTATTATTAAGTAATTTAGTTTTAAATCCCTACAATATATTATAGGTATTTTAGACCACGTGCGACCTTCCTCATTATACTTGTAAATGACCGCGCAACCGCTTGAAGGTTAACCACAAACACTAAATGTTCCGAATGAATACAAGACATGGACATAAAGTATAATTGTACTTTGTGTTCATGTCAAATAATGAGTAGACTCTTTAGGTAGTTCTTGTTTATATAAATACATGTGTATTCCAAAAGCTTTATATTTCTACGTACAACTATAAAAAACAAAGACGACAAACATAAAGAAAACTACGTACATCTTGAGACGAGCAACCGTCTGAAATCAATTTCCCGAAACATTTACCGAACCTTTTGCGGAAAGCCTATTTCCAACCTTGAAACTGTCAAAGACCGCCAAATGGTCAAGTGTGTTATTTATATATGTATTGCCTTGACTATAGTTCTATGTAATACATTTGCTATCTTATGTTCTTCACGTTTCGAAGTTAAAAAACTGCGCTACGCGGGATCTACTTTTTTTTTTTTCAAAAAGACGACTCCCGCGTTAGGGTCCTTGTCTCGCGGGGGACTTTACAAACATACAAGTCACGGATATAAACTACTCCCGCATTAGGGTACAGGCCTTGTCTCGCGGGGGACTTTACAAACATACAAGTCACGGCTACAAAGTACACCCAGACCCGGAACAACAATTTGTAGATCACACAAAGTGGTGTCCCGTGTGGGAATCGAACTCACGACCTCTTGAGTTGCAGTCGGACACACTTGCACCGCGCCACAGAGGAAACGGTCGAAATCTCGAAGTCTCTGAAATCTCTTACGAATCTGACGTTTCCTTTCAGACTGCCAGTTATTGAGGCAGATGACATGATGGATATGTTATAAAGAACAAACTGTAGACTAGTTTAAACTAAAACTATGAAGTTCAGAATTAACGTTAGTGGTAACAGTTTTATTAAAAAATGTAATTAACATTTAACTTTAAATATTTGAACTGCAACTACTAGAAATAAACTAACCTAACAAAAAATTGTGTGAATCTTTATACTTAAATCAATTCGATAAGTTTGGAACTGCGACCGCATGCGTATAAGCCTAGAGTGCCTCGACATTATCTGGGTAGTTTTAGGAATAGCTAAAACAAAATTATGTTAGTACTGTAGGTGCAAAATAAAATTGTTTTGATTAGGTTATATTAGAGCCCCAGCCAGAAACAGTCTGAAATAAAAATCTTTTGTATTAAGCTTTTAGTACGTTACCCATATCGGTTAAACATTTTATTTAATTTTAAGACGTTACACTTTATATTTGACACAAATATTCAAATACGTAATATATTTAAACAACTACACGCCTTTCTAAATAACTTAGCAAAGATGCTAGGCAGCTTACCTACCCCTTATACCATGACATCATCTTGTATGTTGTGTGTCATATGAACTAGCTGTCACGGCAAACTTCGTACTACCCCGTTATTTTTTTTTCAGTTTTATTTACATAAAAACTTTTGCATTAAGAAATAATGAATGGAAACAAAAGAATGAATGAAATCGGTAAATGCCTTCTATAGATATCTCGTAACCAAGTGAAATAGGGATTCATTTTTATTTAAATAGATAATGTTTCTGAAGTTGAAATAAATTATATATTTTATTATATATAATGAAATAAAACTATATAGGCAGATATGGAGATATCCCGTTAGTATTTAAGATTTATTAAACAAATCTTACGCAGGCATCTGTTGTGTGTTGGTTTAATAAACAATTTTAAAAAACAGTATAGTTGCCCTCTGTGCAGCATTGATGTCAATTTGCCTTTTAAAACAATATAGCTAACTAATATAGCTATATTATATACAAGATATATAAAACTACTCTGAATTACATCTATAATAATACAATATATACATAGCTATTAAATAATAATAATAATAATAATAAAATAATTGCTTGCATTTCGATATTTTTGTGTATTGAATGAAATGTTTTTAAGTGTTTGTGATTTGAAAATGTGCCAAACAAATTTTGAGCAAAACGATATAGAAGCATCGTTTACACTAAGAACTAGGGGTCTCCTTTACGGTATTTAGTCCTTAGGAGAATGGCACACTGACACACATCACCGTTTTTACGTTATACGCAAGTACCTCGCTTTTTATCGAAAACACGCACCGAAAATTCAATCACGCGGGGTGTTGCAGATCACGCGCGTACGTGCAACACGCGCTCTCTCACGTTATTGTTATTCTGATAGAGAAAGGATCGATCTGCACTTCCGAACCACGCGCGTGTTCCGTCGCCACGCAGTGTAGTGCGGGGCAGTGTGCCAAGGGCCTATTAAAAAGTTTGTTTTTAACATGTATTTGGGTGTCACCTAAGTCATACTTTCATTATACGGCCAGGATAATTAGATACAATTTTTGAATTTAAATAATTGTGTTAATAAATTTATTAAATTGGACTCTACATAGGTACGATTTAGGGCTCCAATTAGTTGTGAAAATATACATTGCGTACTTTAAGTCTTTATATTGTTCCCAAAGAATAACTGCATTGAGTAGATTTCGATGGATAGGTTTGGCGTCACAAACAGATTGCATGCTTCTTAATCATCTTATGGCCAGTCTCAATAACGTATCTACCATTAACTATCTGTTAAATAGCTCCTCTTGGTAACGAAACTGACATTTGTGGGTTCCGATAACCGATGGTAATTAAAAAATACTAACAATATCATATGAGTATTTTACATTGGAACATTGTACAAAAAAATTGTTACTTCTCACTTTTGGTCTGCTGTTACTCGTAAATTTGTAAAGCCTACTTAGCTGTTATAGTTTTCTATTACTTTATTATGTATTCTACTATCCTTATTTTTCCACATCTCCAAAAAAAACCATTTATCTGCCAAGTGACACTTGACTCTAACAAAACTTCGGAATTTAAGGCTTAACATTTCACTAACGAATCTCTAAATCGATAAATGATATTAACAACCCCTAAATATTTCTAAAAGATCTATTCAACGACACCCCATACATGAGAAAAGGGGGTAAATGAGAAAAAATATCACACCCCCACTTTACATGTAGGTGTGATATTTTATTTACCGAAAAGTTTTTCTTCAAGATTTTATGCTTCCACTTTGTCGGGATAACTAATATTTATGTATATACATGCTAAATTACAGCTTTCTAGTACTAAGGGTCCGGAAGCTAACCTGGGGACAGACAGACGGACGGATGGACGGACTGACATGGCAAAACTTTGAGGGTTCCGTTTTGCCATTTTGGCTACGGAACACTAACTTGCTTTCTATCTATCGACGGCGTAAATGTCAGGTTCGCAACTAGAGTTAGCTATTTTAACAGACAGGTAATGGTAGATTAGTTATTGGGACCGGTCGTTAGGGGTATAAATATTATCTCTAGCTTACGCTGAACTGTATTGGTATATATACAGGTATATTTTTCCAAAGCATTTTTTTAACAACATCAAACGACTAGGTATCGATCGATCAATTATTTCTAACTTGTCCGAATTTATAAAGGTCTGTTGACTGAAGAAAGGGTCGAAGGATTCGTTTGATCAAAGAGAAATATTATTCTAAAATATTAACGAATTTCTTCTAGTTATAAAAGCGATAAACTAAATCAAAGTTTAATAAAAATAAAGTGGTAGTTTAATTTATATTTTTAAAAAGTAAGTATACCTTCCTACTAAATTATTAATATTTTTCATATTTTGTTTTTACAAATCTGTTTGTTTATTTTTTCGGGGTTGACGCAAAACTTTGTGAATATGTTTTAATTATTTTTTTATTGCTGTTTTAAAGGTAATATTATCATATAAATAACGGTAGATACAACTTGACCTTCATTTAAATAGCCGCGTCATACATTACAGATCTCAAGTAGAATAGTCACAATTATCGACATCCTCGTAGACAATCCCTAAGCCAGTAGGTATACAGATGTAACAGAAAGGTGTGGTCATATTCAAGGGTTGATATGTGCCCATGATACTGAGTGCACATACCTAATTTTATCAAAATCAGAGTAGGTACCCTAAAAAAAATATTTTATATTTTTTTATTCCGTTATTTATGAATGAAAAAAATATTAACTAAAAAAAATATGACTTAACAAGTTCTATGCCAATAATCCAATCGAATTTTGTATCAGGGGAGGTATAATTATTATGCCATACGCCTTTCACTACTGAATTTTGACAAAAAAATATGCTATAACTATGTAATAATAATGCAACCAGCTACGGCACCATGGTAGGTGCAAGACTGATACATAGACATACCTTATCCGCTGCTGAAATTTGGCCACACCTTTCTGTTACACCCTGTATAAGTTGATGCCAGTGCGAAAATACATCCGTCAATTTTATTTTATAGGGTATGTTCTCGTATACTGCGAAAATATATATATTACTAGCTGACCCGCGCAACTTCGTCTGCGTAAATTTTACCCGTTTTTGAAACATTTATCATTGCTGCTCAGCTCCTATATGTCGTAGCCTGATGTTATATAGCCTATAGCCTTTCTCAATAAATCGGCTCTATCCAACAGTAAAATATTTTTTCAGTGCAGCCCAGTAGTTCCTGAGATTATCGCGTTCAAACAAACAAACAAACTCTTAGGGATATGAAAAATAGATGTTGTCCGATTCTCAGACCTACCCAATATGCACACAAAATTTCATCAAAATCGGTCAAGCCGTTTCGGAGGAGTATGGCAACGAAAACTGTGACACGAGAATTATATATATTAGATAGACTACCTTCATCTAGAACTAGAAAAACCGGGCAAGTGCATGTCGGGCCACGCACAATGAATAATTTTGTTAAAATGTTGCCTTTTAAAATTGTAAAAAAATGATAGATTTCATGGTCTATTGATAAAAATGTTGACGAAGTCATTGAAGGGTTAAATTTTACAAAAAATCGATACATTTTTATTAAACTCTTGACAATTTTTTTTTTGTCTTTATTATTGGGCAAGAAAAAAAGGAGGGCTTTATCACACATGATAATGCTGCCCTCATTGGAGCTACAATAAAAGTAAAATATTACATTATATTTCTTATCAGTACTTGGAACTTGTTGTAGATTAATTTTGTGTCATCCGTCAGAGGCATGGATAATGCATACATATATACCTAGATCCTGCTTGGCTAAGTTGAGCTGTAACCTTGATGATTCACTCTGGAGACACTTCATGAGAATATGGTGTATATCTTCTGTTACGTTACATACAGAGCAGTTTGATGATTCGACTTTGCGCACCATATGTGCAAACTTGGACAAATATTTTTGTTAAGCGTTTAAGCTTGACTATTCATTGAATAGTCAAGTTCGCCATTTAAACCTAGCATTTTATTCTATTACCTTGAATACACGCGGGTTTCTCTTTGATGTCTGTTGACTGAATAAAAAGTCATCCTGTAATAAAGAACTCATCTGTAATAAAGAACTCAAGCTGTCACCTGCAGACTAATCTGATTCTCAGGGACAGTCTTTTACCGTCAAAAATTTAGTTGATTCACCGTCTGTAGGGAACAGGTCGTGTAATACTACACTAACGACTAGTGTAGTATTACACGACCTGTTCCCCACAGTCATGTTTTCAAGTTACATTTTAAAAGTTTCAAACATAAAACGTTCATCCCCTATTTTACTCCTTATGTTTTCAAAAACTACTTCTAAGTTATTACAGGAAACTTGAGTAAAATTTTAGTTCATTAATGCTTTAGACTCAGCACTCTTGGTTGGACGTTAATAGATCAGATAGACAGGTAGTCAGTTAACGGTAACTAGATTTTTCCTGCTATTTGGTCCACTTTATTCTCGTGCTATTCTGATGTATAAACTACATTATTGTAAAGTTTTTCTGTCTCATGAACTTTCGGATTTACAAAAGTAGTGTTAGGGCAGAAACATACTATTGTGTTGTGGCGTGTCGTAACGCGTCAGAAGCCTATCAGTTCCATATATTTTGTATGGCTAGAGACACATTAATGCAGTGTCGTGTGTTGCAGAGTGATCTGTCGTGACGAGGACCGCTCGCAGGCGATTGCGCCAGAACCGTGGTGGGGGTTCTGACGCGCCACGACACACTATAAAAAACGTGATAACGTGATTACTATAGCGTTGAAGCGTTTTGTAAGAAATATCTAAAATCTTTTAAAAGTAGGTAATGCTAAAAATAATAAAAAAATTAATTGAAGATCGTCTTTTATACTCACACTGATCAGAACACGCATTATAACGCCATACGTTTCTACGCGTCGCGATACTTCACAACACAATAGTTTGATTGCGCCTTTAGCATTCGCCTTCGGCCTCACCTGCGTTAATCTCTATTACACTCTGATCTGTTCTCGAGAACAAAAAACTCCATAGTATCGCGCTGATGCTACTACAAAGTCCACTAAATTTAAAATGTAAAAAAAAACCGAAACTGTAGTTCTATTTCGCGTTTTTAATGTTACGCTATACACCATTCTTTTTTTACTCTTTATTTTTAAGTTTTTAGCTGAAAAGTTTTATTATAACTATACCTAAACTGCAGTATTGGACGAGGATCGGGACTTTGAGGTTTATGTAATCAGAAAAACAATTAGATAATATTGAAAAAATATTAGGAAAAGAACTGCAGTGCCACTCTCACTACACGGCGAATTAACCGTATTTTTAACAGCAAATAAACGTGCATGTACAATCTGCTTTTTAAGTGTAAAACGTTGAATACCCGTTGTGAAGGACCTTTCAAAAACATTTCACATAACACTAAAACTCTCAAGCATACCTACTTCTAACATATTGACTAGGGGGCGGTCCAATATAAACACTACACGGTCTTGTTAACCCTCCTGCCATTCGGGACTCCTTGAGACCCGTAAGATAATGGTACAAGATACCCGAGTGTATTATGTGGACTTACTTTTGAACAGAGTAAAATGTTGTAATGTATTATAAGGGTTAAAGATGTTTCGTAGAATCGTGAGTAGGTACATTTTTTCTGTGTTGTAGATTAGGTATTACATAACGAGTAACAGAAGACGTGGTCTAGTTAAATACTCATCAAAATTATTACTTAGGTACATCATAATTTTATCAAGTTGCATAAAATAATCAAAATAATAGGTAATCTAATTACCCTAAACCATCGCTCATATACCTACTAATTAAAAGAATTATATAAAAACTATTATAATTTTACGTCAAAAAAAATATTTTAGATCACAATGTTTTGTCGGTAGTCGAGTTTCATATTTTACTTATTACTTTTAAAAAATATTGGGGGCGAATCGCAAGCCAAGTAGTTTGTTAATTATCACTTACTAGCTGAGCCGTGCAACTTCGTTTGTGCCAGTTTTCCCCATATTTAAAACATTTTTCATTAATGCTCCGCTCCTATTGTTCCTAGTGTGATGGTATATAACCAATGACACTCACAAATTACGTGGCTTTGTACTGGTAAAAGATTTTCAAAATCAGTTTAATTGATCTAAATATTACTACTTACATCGTCACAAAATCACAAACTTTGCCTCTTTTTAGCCGACTTAAAAAGGAGGAGGTTCTCAATTCGACTGTTTTATTTTAGTGTTCGTTACCTGATTACTTGCAGACGGCTGGACTAATTTGAAAAATTCCAGATTGGTCCATTGTCATCAAAGTTTGGATCTGATGATGAGATCTTGGAAAAATCGAGGGAACTCTTCAAATATAAAAGGCACACCTACAGTAATTTGGAAATATTTTGTTCTAATTCGTGCATTTACTCTTAAAAAGCACCATTGAGTGCAATGGAACTGATGATGAAGACCACAGATGACCAGCGGAACTATTCAATAATAAATATTGCAGGTTACGATCTGAGTACCGTGTTCGATGCCTGATACTTCACCTCCATCAATTCATGTAATGGAACTGTTATACTAGTATCAGGTGAACTCCTTAAAAATCAACGGCCTTGTATCGCAAAATGCCACATTTTGTAAAAAGAACTAAGCAGTTTGGATTATCCTATTGTAAATCATATCAACTACAAACCAACACACTAAAAAGTGAGTAAAAAAACTAATTCACAAAAAATAAAAAATAATTAAACATTTTGAAATTGGTGTCTAAAACATGAAACTAAATTTGGCTGGCACCAACTACAAAATGTTTAATTATTTTTTGTTGTTGTACCTATATTTATTTTGGAAGTCGGTTTTTTTTTTTTGTAAATAAGTTTTTATTTTATTATTAGTGTAGTTAAGTACCATATCAGTCATGGCATCCAATCTATTCAGCTTTCTTCTTCATTTCAGCAACTACGTTGAAGATATGCACAAGTGTTTTGAAATAGACGCTTTCATAGTCCAATAAGACGGAAATCTAACATAATCGAAGACCAGGACCGAAGATTTAACGTGTTCTCCGTGGCACAGAGGGGTGCGGAATTTTCCGAAAGGATTACCCCTCTATAGACCCATAGTAATAACGTTGCTTAACCTTGCTTATCTATTGTGGAGCCACGGAGTCGACATAAGTTTATTATAATATTTATAAATGAAATTATGAATTTACAAGACAAGTATTCAACCTATCTAGAGACTCGCAATTTTTCCACATTATCACAGGGTTTTTCAGCAATTAGCGTAATTTATAACTATTTTAATCCGCCTCGCACATTAGTCTGAGCTTGACTTAATTAAGAGTTATTTTATTACATAAATGGCAGGGATTTGCAATATGCATATTAAAGAGCTTTAAAATTAATGTGTCTTTACTTGATTATGAAAACGTTACAAAGATGGGTTTGGACTATCACATATTTAAATTTTTAAAATTCATTTTTAATATTATTACCCACCTTGATGCACCTTGTGGATGCATGGGTTAACAGGAATTACCCCTGCACTTGTCAGTGGGTCATAGCATTTACAACAAACATTTAATTTCCAATTAATAACACAACAACACAAACCATGTTTTTAAATTACAAAAACAAAATAAAATAATAAGGTGCAGCCGTTCTGAATACGCTAACACGAATTCAGCAAAATTTGTTTTCATTTATTTATTTATTTTTATATTTACTATTTTTTATTTAGAACTCTAATTAAAAAATAGTAAATATAAATTAATCGGGTAAATATTTTATTTTAAGGCTATACCTTTGTTTTATTGCCCGAAGTTTTGACCGTATTGCAACAGCCGTAGACTGGTTCAGCTCAGCGTCGCCTGCGTGAAGCGCGGGTTTCGGAAACAACCCTCGCTTGTTTTTTATCACTTATTATTACAGAACTGTCGGTACTGCGACACATAACACTAACGACATCTGCACACTGGCGGTTATGTTTGTTCGGCGGTGTGTACACTTGCTGATCACGGGATTCCGCGACGTTGACAAACAATATCCATCTTCTCGGTTGAAATCGGCTTCGGCTCGGCTTCCCGCGCCCTCCTGGAGTCAGTGACTGTCAGTGGAGAGGACCTGTGGTTTGTGTAGTTTAATCCAGTGATTAGATCCACTGTATCCGTTTCGCTTTAGTACGTCCTGAAAATGTCTGAGCTAACTTTCTAAATGTTCAAGGTCACAAATGTCATATGCTCTATTTGTCAACGATGTTACCCCGGATTGTGTGCGAGTCAGCATGTGTACCTGTCTGTGTGTGTCGGTTTACTGTAGACAGTGTGCGCCAGGGTTCCATCCGTCTTAACCATTATTTTCAAACGAAGGAAAGCTAGCGATTTGTTCATCTCCATTTCAAAAGTGAACCTGATGTTAGGGTGTATGGAGTTTAAGTAATCAGTAAATTGTTCTACTTCTAGTCTACCTACCTTCATGATGCAAAACACGTCGTCGACGTACCTCTTCCATAGTTTAACCTGGGACAGTTGCAGCTCAATTGCATTTTCAAAATGGTCCATCCAGATGATGGCCATCACCGGTGCCACTGGGCAACCCATGGCCACTCGAAAATCTGTAGCTTATAAAAAAAATTATAATAAGTACAAATCGTGAAAGTTTACGAACATATATTACATAACTCTCCAAAATTCAAAACATTATCAAATCTATTAGCTATTGAAATCGTCAAAATGTTGTCACTCTCTTCAGTCATATGAATGCGTCAGCATAGACTAAATAAATCATCTCCAAACGGCTATACTCTCTTACTAAAAAATAATAACCGGGCAAGTGCATGTCGGACCATGCATAATGTAGGGTTCCGTAGTACCCCCTCACCCCATCCGAATAATATGGCTTAAGAAATGGGTTTTCTGTTTTTTTTTTTGTTTCATACTTACACCGTTAAATCTACATAATAATATTTCAATGGAATCTGAACGAAAATTTTGTTACTTCTCATTTAATCACACGATGGGGTAGAGGAGAAAAAAAATCACACCCTCTCTTTACATATAGGGGAGGTATCCTAAAAATAAAAATAAAATCTCCATGCACAATTACAGCCTAGCACTAACAGTCTCTGAGCAAATGTGCGGACGAACGGACGGAGACTATAAGGGTTCCATTTTGCCATTTCGGCTAAAGAACCCTAAAAAGTCGCATATCTCTTTTTCTCTATTTGAAAACGACGGAGAGATGCCAAAACGGTCAAATTCCAGCTACAATCCACAAGCAATAATCCTCCATTTAAAAGTTTTCTAAAAATATTACGATGCTAATTCAAACCTTACAAACATAGCACCCACTTTGGCACACGTTCACCGCCATGAATGTTATGTGATGCTATTTGCCATTTTGTTCAACCACATAACACCATTTTCAACATTACGTAACCCGGAAGGGATCAAAAGGTTACCAATATAAGCAGGACAGCCGAAACAGATAAGAGGCACTGGGAACTGCGCCAATGGCACTTAACCCATCTTTCGAGAAAACACACCCGTAATTTAATTTCTCGTAGGCTTGTTACGTTTGTTTTTTCGCTCATTGAAAGACTGCAGCTGTAGGGTTAAAGATCGACTCATACTTGACAACGAGATGTCTGCAAAAAAAAAAAATAATAATTGTATTAGTATAACAATTACTAAACAAGTAGTAAGAGAACGGCCGTTAGTCGGGGTTAACCCCGACTAAAGGCCGGTCTCAATAATCTACCTATTGATGGATTTGGTTACTAGAGGTAGAATTTTGACATATTTTATATGGAGCTCATGTCAAATATATACCTCTAGTAGCCGAATCCATCGATAGTTAGATTATTGACATCCGCTATTAATAGCTAAAAATTAAATGTCTTGGCACTTCCACAATTGAGTAGTTGACTACAATACAAAAAAAAGTAGATCTTAAAATGCTCTGAAAAGAAAAGCATGAAAACGAATTCTAAAAGTAATGATTTGACTATAGGTACTTAAGACATCATAGGTTGCTATTCCATATTCCATACACATTTCTATAGAGCTTGTCGTTTTGACATTTTATAAAGAGAGACTGATTTGACTTGACAGTCAACATCCCCATTGAGACAAATACAACGAAACCTCATATGATAAAAACCATCAAGCCGTTTGGGATGAATTGCAAGTTTATATAAAACTCCGCCAGTTTGAAAGTAGTATAATTTGTTTAAAATAATGAAATACGGGTTTCAGTGTTTTTGGGAAATCAACCTCTAAAGGGGTAAAATAGGGATTGCGAGTTTATATAAAACTCCGTCAGTTTGAAAGGTGTATAATTTGTTTATAATAATGAAACACGTGTTTTAGCGTTTTTTGCAAAATCAACCCTTACATGGGTAAAAAAGGGTTTTAAGTTTATTTGAAACTCCATCGGTTTTAAAGTTAGATCCGCGAAATTTCATATGGTTGTAAATAAAGACAGGTAAGTACAATTCGCGCCACGTAAGTTTGCGTTCGTGAAGTTGTATTCGAATATGTATTCGAATACAACTTTACGAACGCAAACTTGTAACGCAAATATATATTCGACAGGGACGTCATACAATAGCTTTATTTATTTATTTGATAACCGACATCAGGCGGGTGGAGCCGCGGGCGAAAGCTAGTACTAAAATAAAATAAATCAGTTTCGAAAACCGAAATTACATTCATAGAGGCAGAAAGGTCAAGCTTATAAAAAACATATTAAATGGTGAAACATAAGCATTATAGCCCATCAGCTTCCCATGCATAGTAAATGCGCAGTGCTTTGTATAAGCATTTTACTTTATTCTAAGCCGCTTCACCACATATGTGCCAACTTTATGGGTTATGTCGAGATCTCCTAAACATGGCGAGAATATAAAAGCAATCAAACTGCCTCGTAGTACCAATATTTTTACTATGTAAGGAGAATTTTATAAGTTTTTTATGCTGTGCAGTGTATTATAGTAATATTTTGTATTGTCCATTTAAATTAACAAAAAAATTAAGGAACTTATTTATTTTTATGTATTGTTAGTTCGATAAATAATTATTAAAATAAATATGCGAGGCATAAGCCACTGACATCTTGTCCTGCGTCATTAGTAAAGCTGATAAAAGCTACTAGCACTTCAGAAAACGTGATCAAATTCATACTTACCTACTGAAGTAACGAAAAAATGTGTCGGTTTGTTTACAAGGCTAAAGTTATTGAATGCTTCGGTAAAGTAAAATTAATATCATATCGTTTTGAACGTCGGTTTACGAACGATAACTTTAAGTGATAACGTTATAAGAAAACATTGATGAAAAATCGCTAATCGTGTTGCTTAGCAACCAGTCAATAACATTAGTCCCAATTGTATCGCATGTCATGTTGCTGCAATCGCTATTCGCTGTTGCTTAGCAACCAATCAATAACGGGACCGTTGTTACGTGACCATTGATGACGGGGTGCACGTATTAAATGGCATGCACCCCGTCATCGATTTATAAAACGCTATCACTTCAAAATAGTTTTTAAAATACTAAGTCCGAATCTAGGTGTCATTTAAATCCGTGATTGGTAATTAAACTACTAATCACGCATTTCAATTACACCTAGACTCGGACTTAGTATTGTGGGTTACATAAAGTGTCATCTAGCCTGTAATACCTACTTTGATTTATAAATCAATTATCCAGTTACTTACACTATTTGTACAGTTATAGGTGTAAAAACGTAATCAACATTAAAATTAAAAAACGCATCTGGAACTAGTGCAAGCATTGTGTCTAAACTCATATCCCGATTGCCACGTCGTCAAACTGTCGCGATCAAGTATCAGATCCTTCTTCAAACTGAATCTCTTTTTTGGCCAAAATAATCATAGCAAATAATGATGTAATCCGGTCGAGTAATGGTCTCTGCCCAGTACACCGACCGATATATTGTGAAATATAGAAAGACCGTAACCGTTACGTCATGTTGAAAACTACGAGTACTAGTATGAATATTGACGCTCTTACAAGGTTGCGTCTTAGAATTACCGGTTCGACGCAGGCATACTACAGTACATAATACGCCCTGGGGCTTTATTGACGTTCGCGTGGTCGCGTCTATAGTAAGACGGAATCTTACCTTCTTAATGCGCTTCATAATAATTCAAAACTAAACTTCATTTATTATTATGACAGACAATACGCCAGCGTAATGTTTAATAGTTACAATAACGTTATATGATATCGTGCTGTTCGAAGAGGTACGATTTGGCCTAGGCATTCGCATGACTATCCTCGCAATGGGGTGCCTTTGGGTCTACAATGTTTTCCCGAAAATAAACTTAAAAAACTGATAACATTTTCATAGTTTTGATTTTTCTTCATTTAGAGTCTATTATGATTATGATTTATAGTCGTAATAATAATGATAATAGTAATGAAATCGCACAAGTAGTTTGACGTTTATCTTGAACGAGGGGGTTGCATTATTGTTGCTAGCTCTGGATATTATCATCTAATTTATAAAATTCACGTTCAATTATTATTTTTCGTTGAATTAAAGTGCCATCCCTACGGCGATACACCCGAAGCACACGGTTAAAAAATTAATGAATTGAAAAGTATTACATCTCAAAACTGATACGGTGCACTAATATGTTTAAGTAAGGTTTCACCGGCGCCTGAACACATAAGCATCAATAATTTTATACCTTACAGTTCCTGACTTCGTCTGCGTAAATTTTTCCCGTTTTTGCAACATGTTTTATTGCTGATCCGCTCCTATTGGTCAAAGCGTGATGGTATGTATAGCCTATCCTCGATAAATGGGCTATACAACAATACATTTTTTTTCGATTCGGAGCAGTAGTTCCTGAGATTATATATATAAAATAAACTACAAACTCTTCTGCTTTATAATGTTAGTATAAATATGATTTGAGTGGCTTGTTAGTCTAGTGGTTAGTGACTCTGACTGCTAAACCAGAGGTTGGATTCGATTTCTACACGGTACATCACTTTGTGTGATCCTCAAATTAATGTTCTGAATCTGGGAACATTTTGTCCATGGTTTATATTGTTCATAGAGTCCCCCGCGACATAGGGTTAGTGTCCTAGTGTGGGAACTGTCTCTTTAAAAAAAGTAACTATATTAGTTCGATGCATGTGTGCGTAATGGGCCAATACCATAACAGCGAAATTACTCTGAGATGAAGTAAATATTACGATATAACATCCAATCAATCACACTAAGTCAATTCTATCTTCGTTATATCAACAACTAACTTTGTTCTCACAGTAAATAAATAACAAAATATATGTACAACTTATTAGATATACAACGTGTAACATTCTATAGCATAAGTATTACACCTACCATGAAAACAGTTTCGATTTGTGTATTTAATGATATTTTTTATAAAAAATTATTAGCGTATGGCATACAATAATATTAATGTACCTATCATGGTCGGTTATTATGGCACAAAACTTTCTAATTAATATTTTTTAATTGATAAATAAACGACTAAATAAAAAACCGGCCAAGTGCGAGTCGGACTCGCGCACGAAGGGTTCCGTGCCATCTATACTAATATTAAAAAGCTGAAAAGTTTGTTAGTTTGAAAAAAAATTTTACTGTGTTTAGGCTATATAACATTACGCTGCAACCAATAGGAGCGGAGAAGCAATGAAAAATTTGCAAAAACAAGCAATAAAAATCACGTCTGGTGTATGGGAGCCCTCCTGAAATATTTGTTTTATTTTAATTTCTTAAAAAATATATATTGATCCTCCTAAAAAAAATATTTTATTTTAATTTTTTAAAGTGATTAAATAACTTATATAAAAATAATTTAAAGTGAAAGAATATCAATATCGAGCAAAAACGAACAAACACAATCAAACGAGAAACATAATTGTTGCATACAACAATTTCATCTCTCATAGGAGCCCCCTTAATTAAATATTTATAAGTATCTGTTGTTATAACGACAACAGAAATGTATCATCTTTAAACATTTGAACTGCCTAACTATCACGGTTCATGAGATACAGCCTTGTGACAGACGGACAGACAGACAAACAGACAGCAAGGTCTTAGTAATAGGGTCCCGTTTTACCCTTTGCGTACGGAACCCTAAAAATATCGCGTGGTGTTTGGGTGCTTAGATGTTGATATAATTAAGCATGTACATGTAAATAGACTATACCTTTCTGTTACACCTATGTATTAATATTATGAAGCTGAAGGAGTTTGTTTGTTTAAACGCGATTATGTCAGGAACTACTAACCTAAATTGAAAATATATTTTACTGTTGGATAGCCCATTTAACGAGAAAGGCTATAGACTATATAACATTACGCTACGACTAATAGGAGCGGAGCAGCACTAAAAAAATGTTGCAAAAACGGGGAAAATTTACGAAGACGAAGTTGCGCGGGTCAGGTAGTGTTGTATTTTATCAGGAATTAATCCAGTTACTATTCCAAAGTAACTATGCTAATGCTATGATATGTTACGATGTGTTAAACACGTTTATTCGTAACACAAAATTCTTACCACCTAATGATGTAGAAATTGAAACCAAATCTTTTCTGTACAGTATTACCACGTAATGAAATAAATGGTATTTTTTTAGTAGTAGCCCTAACTGCTAAGCCAGGGGTCGTGGGTTTTATCCCCACTCAGGATAAAAAGTGTTGTAGTTTATCTATAATATGTATGTATTTAAAAATATTTAAGTATGTTTATCAGTTGCCTGGTTGCCATAGCACTATGTCGGCTTAGTTTGGGATTAGAGGTCGTTGTGTGAGTTGTCCCAAGATATTTTTATATCGCAAACATCTTTTTAAATACTAAGGTTTAGTTTTTTTTTTGTGGTGTTTATAACAAACACAACAAAAAATAATTCGCTAAAAAAGTGCCATCATTCTGAGGCTATGAGTGTACAATTAAATACATTCGATTCTTTTTAGCGATCATATTAATTAACTCTTTTTAGAAAATTACAAGTGTCAACCTACAACGGTTCAAAAGAAATAGTTATTCGCAACACTGATCTTAAATAAACTAATAAAAAATCAATTATTACAAAATCAACAAAAATAAGGACAAAAAAAATTATGTGATATTTACCGAAAAAAAATAATTAACCAATACATCTCTGGAATTAAGAATAAATGAACGAAACCTCAATGATAAAATCTATCCCGCTATTTCAGCTGTACATACATACATATAAATATATGCTGAAAAAACATTACACTTTTCCTAGGTTGGGTAAAAAAAACCTTGTCTTCCTACCTACACCTAAACTGTAAATAGTGAATTTTATTTTTCTTCCAAAGAAAAATACAACATTTTCGCCAAGTTCAGGAACTAACAGCACTTTACAAAATAACAGCAATCACATAATGAACATTAAACTTATACAATATCAGTCGGCAAAGTTTAAACTTCGATTGCCATAAAAATCAGTTACCGTTTCAACTAGTTTGTGCCTGTCTAACTAAAACATTTTTATATTCCTTTATAAAAATTGAAGACCCAAGCTCTTTAATATTATTTTTTTAATAAAATATTAAGTACTACTTTTATGGCGTAAACACATATTTTCATAAGAACATTTTTCCTAATGTGAAAAGTTGTAGGTACTCATGAAACCAAATGATGTGAAACTTATTTACAAAATACAAAATATGAGATGTTCTATTCAAAAAGTTTTGGAAATTGTTACATTATTAGTATCGTTGAAACGCAGCGTTTGCTACGAAACGTCACTCGTAGCAGTCAGTCGACTTCTGTTGGCGTAGCGGGCTACACGCGTAGACGATAAGCGCATCTGTGTAACCGCGTAGCAAATCGTGAAGTTAGTGGGCGGGAAATATAAACATTTTGAGTGTTATGTTCTAAGTGTTGTGATTTAATATCGATATTTTGTTATATACAGGGTGAGTGTTATTTTTTTTAAATTAATTGATAATACAAATATTTTTAGAACACTATATTTTAATATAAGAAATAGGATATACAGCCCTAGTTTTTAACGACAATAAAAGATAAAAAAAATATAGGTTTATTTAAAATAAAACCGCAATTTTATTTTTGACAATTAGCATTGATATAAACGAAGGCTCGGTTGTATGAACACGCCCAAATACCACACGCGATATGTCCATATTCATTATAATACGAATTAATTAAGTAATTAATAAAAATAACAGACCGCGTCGGCTTTTATTGGATAATATAACTCTCAATCCGAAAAAGATATCTGCTTAATATAAAATGTTTCAAAGGCTTTTTTAACAATTATTTTTACGGTCTACTAACTGTTTGCCCAATTAAGCTTTGTGATATTAAAATAATGGCGAACAATTACGCTTTTGAATTTGAAATGTGAGATTTACAAACGTTTTTATATTTAATTGTAATTTGATTTAAGAATTTAGGTAAATATTTTGTAAAAATTATTTAGTCTCTATATTTGGTTACCTTTGATAAAAACTTTTGAAATATCATATTCTAGAGACACACCCCGATTTCTACTTAATTCCACTTTATATAAATATAGCAAGCTTTTATTAAAGGATGGTATATTCGTAATAAAGTGTTCTACAGAATAAATATAGTGAACACGAAAGCTGTATTAAATATTATTATTACGTTGATGCGAATAAGAGCATAGACATTGAAATTATGAAGAGGTAAAAAAATACTTTTTACATACTATAGAGACATATGAAAATTTCACATGTCTACATAAATTTACAAAAGTAGTCAAATATTGTCAAATTTTGGAACTCAATTACTAATCACTAACTAAGCTACACTTTAACGCAGTTTTATCTAAAAATAAATTTCCAAAAGTAGTCAAATATTGTCAAATTTTGGAACTCAATTACTGATCAGCAGGTTACTGCTTATATATAAATCGCCGCAGTGCTATCTCTCATGGGATGGTGCGGCCGTGATTTAAATTTCATAATTTACTAACATAGGTCTTAAGTGTACTAACCTAACGAGTGATAAATAATTTAAATTAAAATAAAATAAAAAATAATTAATAACTAAGCCACACTTGACGCAATTTTATCTAAAAATAAATTTACAAAAGTAGTCAAAAATTGCTAAATTTTGGCACTCAATTACTAATCACTAACTAAGCCACACTTGACGCAGTTGGATCTAAAAAACTAAAATTTGTGTGTTTCTTAATTATCAGCTTTAGCCTTAAAATATATTTCTAAGTTACTTTTTCCAATTTTTACATAGGTAAAAAGAGGCGCAAAAGCTAATCGATTATACATTCGAACATTAGTCAAATATCGATAGAAATACGAACATCTCGTTATCTCGGATAGATACGAAGGTATTGCTGTTGCTATGCGGTATGAATAGACAACTAGTCACACCCTGTACGTGTTCTAAGGGTTCCATTGTGTTTCGAGGACTATGGGTACCTAAAACCCCTCCCCTTCGACATTCTCTCGATAGGACGTTGAACGAAGCCTTCTGACTTCGAGATGCGTGCGGACTTTTAATAGATCTTGACTCTCAAGTAGTTTTTTATCGATTTTGACGTATATCATCGCATGTTTCCTGTTATCTCTTTTTCGAGCAGTAAAAAGAGTCCTAACAATGTAGGTCACAGCACTAGTTAACTTATAATTCTTTCCATCTTCTATGTTACATTCGACTGCCTCTGTGGCGCGGTGGGAGTGTGTCCGACTGCTACGCACGAGACCGTGGGTTTTATTCCCACACGGGACCCCACTTTGTGTGATCCACCAATTGTTGTTCCTAGTTTGGGTGTAATTTGTGTTCCAGACTTGTATGTTTGTAAAGTCCCCCGCGACACAGGGACTTGTACCCTAATGCGGGAGTCGTCTTTTTATAAACTAAGTAAAAAAAAACTAATTGTTTGTGTTAGAAGTGAGTTCATGTCTGTTGTATAATGGAGATTCAAATCTGCGCCCTCTCGATTGGAAGTCCGATGTTTTAATTAGAAGACTTCGATGAATATATAATATATATGTATATGAAAAATCACTCAATTATTTACTGGCTTATCATACAATTTGCAAAAGGAAGTTTGAAGTAGGAGATGACAGCTAAAGCCGGCTTTTTACAATGCCACACCTAAAGGGGTCAAATTTTGTATGGTAAATACGTGGGCGGAGTCACAAGTATGCGTAATTTAAATTATGTAGGTACGAATAAATCAGATTCGAATGGAACTCAAAGCCGAAATATAGATGTTACGTTCTTATAGATTTTATTACTACGATGAGTTCTTTAAAATTCTTGTAACAAATCATGATCATCTTGGCACTAATGATAAACATTCAACTGGTAGATTTGACTGGCCTGTTGGTCTAATGGTTAATGACCCTGACTGCTAAGCCGGAGGTCGTGGATTCGATTCCCACCCAGTAAGTAAGAAAAAATAAATTACACACACCGGGTGCAATTTATTTACTATATGTTTGTATTTAGAAATATATAGGTATGTTTATCAGTTGGCTAGTTGCCATTACAAGCTCGGCTTAGTTTGGAATCAGTTGATGCTGTGTGAGTTGTTCCAAGATATTGTATTATATTGTTGTTACACATTTGTAGTTCTACTAAATAAGTTGTAAATAATTCGTTAGTTTTAGTTTTATTTTAATTAATTTTCAAAGTAGGAAGATTATAATCACACTAATATTATAAAGGCGAAAGTTTGTGAGTATGTGAGTGTGTATGTTTGTTACTTCTTCACGTCTAAACGGCTGGAGCGATTTTAATAAAATTTGGTATGGAGTTACCTGACACCCTGGATTAACACATAGGCTAATAAGCCGCGGGTAACACCGCGGGACACAGCTAGTCTGTAATAATAAATAAATAAATAATTAATATACATTGGGCCAAGATCACAATGTAATGGGCAAAGCTCTCTATTTTTTTAATAAAAAAAAGGCTGGAGAAAAGAACAAGCTAATAAAAACACTCGGTCACTCTTTCCATATGTCCAATTTGTACAATGTTAGTTTTTTTCTAAACCGTATAAGCAGGTAAGCCGCCATGTTTTTTGTAAGGTGTTAACCATATTAAGGACTGATAAAAATTATATGCGGAAGTAAAATATAAATTGCACATGAATATCAACGTTGAGGGATCTTAAATTGTATTGATAGTTGTAGTATAATGGTAGGTCAGATATACAAGTTCTTATTCAACTGAGTTTAATATTGACAGAAACCTACTGATAATGCAAGAAATTTGACCTAGCTAGATGGATTAATGCCTAGATTAGTAACCTACCACTGATGGTAAAAAGTATATTAAAAAAATAACAAACTTATATTTTTTATGATAACTAATATAGATACCCAATATCGCTTCAAAGATGCATCAAAAAATAATAATACCTAATTTGACACAAATCTATTTTTAAAACAATATTTAAGAAAATAAAATACTTTCATCATAAAATATTTTTTCTATTGTGCCCTGATATATGTACTTAGGTACTATATCAATTTACACCTTTATACGCTGCAAATAAGGTCTTTCCACGCCTACTTCCAAAGCAATTCAGACCAAAACTCAGCGAAAATAAAGATATTTAACCTTAAAATATCTAGGCAACCGAGACCGGCAGAAAATAAAGTTGTACGATATATTTCTGGCTGTAACTACGCCTAGTTTTCTTTCTAAGTCTGACATAGATACACCTAACAAATAGCAAATACACAAGTATGAAGAACAAAAGACGATCTGATAACTTTAACGTTTTAGGCGGTTGTTTAAAGAAGAGTTAAAGTAACACTGTATAATTCACTAACTGAAAATGAGTTTACTTTTAGAAACTATAAATAAGTCTTCCATTTTGCCATGTTGGCTAAGGAACCCTACCTTAGCCTACTTTACTATATTTATATATATAGTAAAGTAGGCTAAGGTAGGTACTTTGTAAGAAGTGAAGTGTTGTGTTTGCTGAATACGTTTATATATACTTACTAGCTGTCCCGCGCAACTTCGTATGCGTAAATTTTCCCCGTTTTTGCAACATTTCACGTCGCTACTCCACTCCTATTAGTCGTAGCGCGATGTTATATAGCCTATAGCCTTCCTCGATAAATGGGCTATCCAACAAAAAAAGAATTTTTCAAATCGAACCAGTCGTTCCTGAGATTAGCGCGTTTAAACAAACAAACAAACAAACAAAGCAAACAAACAAACAAACAAACTCTTCCGCTTTTCCGCTTTATAATATTAGTATAGATTTTAGAGCTACTAACAGTATTATTATCTAGTTATCCTTAATTTATATACGATTACGCTCACCAAACACACTGGTTCGTTCAGTAAAATTTATTTTTGTAAAGAAAAGTTTGATGATTTTTTTAAGAGTGGCCCATGAGTTTCTTGGCAGCTTCTTCTCATGAGCTTTACACTTGGAACTGCCGCCTAACCTCTTTTTGTTTTTTTTTCAAACAATCTAATTAAATATTTTTTTAGTATGTATTAATTTGACGTTTTCAAATAATCATTTTTTTTTAATGGAATGGAAAACATAGGCAAAACATTCGCTAGTTAAAATACTCTTCAAACGTCTGCTAATTTACTATGACTCAAGGCGTTAATGTACAATTTCAACGCAAAAAAAAATCTTACAAAAAAAAAATGCCGTAACTAGAAATGATGAATGGAAATAATTATTTCCATGAATTCTCATTTTTTCCTGGGAATAAATAGGCATATTTCCATTCGCGCACATCTGTAGCCGTAACACCTATGGCGTATCTCTGCTATTTGGCGCCTGTCCAAAGGGAATTCGTAATTGGAAGATTTATTCATCTAAGATAGCATTAGCATCAACTTAGATGTGTCTTTATTTAGTTATCATGTAGTTAACTCAATAAGTAAGTATGGCATAGAAATAAACGACACGTGTGCGAACGTTAAATTTAAATACGACAGGTAATGTTTGTGTAGGACATAATTATGTCCTCGATTATATTTTCTTGGCAGTGACAACGTAAGTGTCTATTCATAGCCAGCTATTGCAAACTGATAATGGCTTTGTGAAACAAAACATAGTAGCTATCAGATTTTAATTATAAATACCAACACTGAGCGCTAGGTTCTAAACTATATTGTGTTACCTATATAAAACCTTCTATGGGGAGTGTTCCAAGGAATTTTTCGAACTAATTCTACAAGCTGAGTTTCGGCATTATACAACGCGACAGACATCAAACATTATCGTCATCGTCTCGAGACTTGACAATTCATCACAGTGCATTTCAGACGCCATTTTTTTTTCTGCAACGCAGAAAATATTTTATGAAATCAATTGCCGCCAGTGGTAATTCCTGACCGATATGACTTAGGGACCTTCAAAAATAAAGCCTACACTTCTCTAAAAGGCCGGCAACGCATCTGCTATGCTTCGGTGTCACAGATGTCCATGGGTAGCGGTAATAACTTGTTCGCGCCGCTTGTTCGTTTGTCCCATATCCGATAACTAAAATAAAGATACAGTTGAGTTGGTGTGTAATCTAGATTAAAAAAAGAACTATCGACGACGGTCGACTAGTGGTCCAAAACAGACCACATTCTCTTATTAATTTTATTTTATTAAAAGATTCTGTGAACTGACTAGTAAAGTAAACTAATGAATCAGGAATACTAACTAATTTTAGAAATTTATTAAAACTTTTTTTACAAAAAAAAACATCTAACCGACTTCAGTCAGGGGCTGATTTGCTGGCATTTATTGAAGAAGAAGAGTATATCTATTTCCAAAACTCATTATCAGATCTTTATGAAATATATATAGAACCGTCTACATTATAACGGATTTATAATAATAAATAATAATATCTTGGGACAACTCGCACAACCCCATCTGATCCCAAACTAAGCAGAGCTTGTACTATGGAAATCAGACAACTGATAAACATACTTATATATTTCTAAATACATACATATTATAGATAAATAACACCCAGACACAGAATAAACCATCGTGCTGCACCTTATGTCTAAACACACAAAAAAAAACATCCGAATTGAGAACCTCCTCCTTTTTGAAAACGGTCAAAAACTGGGAATATATTAAATGACGATTAACCAAAGAGACCAATTAATTAATTCAAACTAGGTAGTATTATAATGTTGTTCATATTCTGTTGTGTCAAACAAAATTTCATAAATACCTACCTTTTAAATGCAAACGCGACAAAGTCGACATCGATTGGTCCATTTGAATTTTGGTGGCTCTTATCGCTTGATGACACTCGTATTAATTCTGATCGGCTTATGGTCATAAAGCTTGGCCAAGTTGACTTTCCTGGTCTTGATTCTAAGAAAACTTGATAATATAAGCCTTTCGGTTCACCCAGACAGTTAAAACTTAGGGCGTTATATAGTAATAATAATAATATCTTGGAACAACTCACACAACACTATCTGATCCCAAACTAAGCAGAGCTTGTACTATGGAAACCAGACAACTGATAAACATACTTATATATTTCTAAATACATACATATTATAGATAAATAACACCCAGACACAGAATAAACCATCGTATTCATCACACAAAGTTTTATCCTGGGTGGGGATCGAACCCACAACCTTTTGGGTAGCAGTCGGATTCACTCCCACCGCGCCACAGAGGCAGTCTAAGTCAATTAATAATAATAATATAATAATAATAATAATAATAAATTTATTAAGTAAAAATCTTTTACAAAAAATGATATACAACAATTAGGCAGTAAATACATTATAATATCAAAGTGTATGATAACATTTTAGGACAACTCCTACACGGTCATCTGATCCCAAACTAGGCAGAGCCTGTACTATGGCAACCAGACAACTGATAAACATACTTATAAAATAGTAGTATACATATTTTTGAAATTTAATTATAAATAAAAGTATTTTATACAGCTTTAAAGACACAGAAAAATCTTAATCTATACTTATAATAAATCTGTAGAGAGGTCAATTCTGTACATGAAATATATTTCCAAAATAACTATCAGGGGGTGATTAGGGATCGATACTGATGCCAAAAATGCAATCAGTAAAATTTTTGTCTGTCTGTCTGTCTGTCTGTATAACCGTTATAGAAACAAAAACTACTCGACGGATTTTAACGAAACTTGGTACAATTATTTTTCATACTCCTGAGTAGGTTATAGAATACTTTTTATCACGCTACAATCAATAGGAGCAGAGCAGTGAAGGAAAACGGGAGAAGTTACTCCATTTTTTAAGCTTTCGTCGCGTGTGCAACCGTAATGGTTAAAGCTACACAGAAATCATGTATGACGGAAATGTTCTCCTTAAAATTATATAAAAAATATCCCAAGACAACATATGTCTATCTTTTATGGTTGACTCACAATATCACGTGTAACTCCCGATAGCTTAGTAGTTCAAAACTTTCTGATTATATTTGTCTACTCTTACGTTTATAACACTCATCCCTAATTTAAAAAGTTAACATAATTAACTATTCCATAAAAAATACTAATAGAAATCGGTATAGAAACACCAAAGTTATACATGAAATACGCTAATAATAAGCCATCGCGCGTGAATACTGAATCATGCTATCTATCTATATCTATACATATAATAAAATTGTAAATTTCACGTGTCTGTACATGGCCGAGCATAGTGAAAAAAAATATTGGGAAATGTTCGAAAAGAGTATTTAAACACATTCCTACATTTTTAGAAATGTCTGTCTGTCTGTCTGTTTGTTTGAACACGCATCACGCAATAACTATTGGACAGATTTGGTTGAAATTTTGTATGTGTATTCTAATAAGTCTGGATTAACATATAGGCTATAATTTATCACGCTATTTCACATAGGAGCTAAGCAATGACGGATAATGTCTGTAGCTATTTATCGTTATAAAACAATAACTACTTAACGGATCTTCATGAAAATTTGCAGTTTTATTGTAAATACTATAGGTCATTACTTGCACTATCAATCATTATGCTATCGTCTATGGGGAGTGAGCAGCAACGTATGTTTTGTCGAACCATTATGGTTTTTCACAATTTTTTCCACAATAAGACATTATTTACAATTGTAACCCATGGAAACAATAACTTCACGCTAAAACTATTAGGAGCTAAACACAACATTTTCAATTTTCTTAAGATCAGCTATTTTAACCGCGTTTGCATCAGCTGAGGTGGTCTATTGGCACAAGTAGCGGTATTAAACGAGCGAGGTCGGAGGATCGACTCCCTAATAGCGAGTCTCTTTTTGTGTTGTGTTAAAATTATTTTTATTCTTTTTTTTAAGTATTTTTCTAAATGTATACTTATTTATACAAGCTTTTATTTTCGACTTTAACATGTTTACTTTGTTTAACAAATTTTTTATATTAATAATCACTTCCAATAGGCACCAATATCATTGTTTTGCATGAATAGTGATTATGTTATAAATGTAGAAATCAAAAACAATATTACATTACAGATAAACAGTAATTACTTGATATTTTCTAGAATTTATAAATGTTAATTGCTTAAAAAAAATGAAAGATTAAGTCCGCGTTACATCAAAATAAAACACGTGGCGCCATCTGTGATTCGATTTCTTCTGAGTGCCAAAATTGCTTACCTACAAATGTTAATAAACTTTCGCGATTTGTACACATTATGAAAATATATGTATTACGGGTCTTGATCGCGTGAATAATTTAAGGTTAAATACCTTGCTTACCTACGTTTAATATGCATGATAGTTTAATATAAAATCATCAAGTATAAAAATAAACTTATCCAGTTTTGAAAATAGATGGCGTTTAAATACAAATTAAAAAGAATCAGGAAAATTGATTTTAAAAAAAAAACTGAAATTCTTACGTAGAGGGATATGAATATATGATGATCTTAATTTGCGACAGGTTGACACACCTATTTTTAAATTCACCAATGTAGACATTATACTCGTAAAATAATATTTTAATCTTCTAAAGTGAGTGAAAAAAAATATTGAAATAAGTTTAGAAATAGTATTTAAACACAAAAAAAGATATCTCAGTATATCTTTTAGAAACGTTTGAATGTTGTTTGTTTGTTTAAACATTGCATTCCCGCGGTACAAACACTGACACAAAGTAGGTGTACTTTAGACTCGGAAAAGATCGCTCGGGCAGGACATAACCTGCGATCATAGGGAATCTGTGAGAGTTTTTTCCATCATACCTTTATTACCTATGTATAAATTATCTTGAAGGAGCGGCTAGGTACCTCCGATTAAAAGGTCCGATTTAAAAGTGTCGGAGCCGAAGTTGGAGTCGGAGGTTTAAAATCAATCGGAATTTTCGACCTATCGGAGTCAGAATCGAAGCTCCTTAACTCAAAATTTCGCACGAGTAATTGGGCGGTTTCGAGCTTCATTTAACTCGAAACCGCCCCAGTACTCGCGTGGTGGGGGAATTTTTCAATATTAATAGTATTTGATGTGATGCAAATCACTTTTTTGTCGAGGTGTGGTCGTGGGAATTTTAATAATTTGTCTTCTAACCGTCTGGCGCCATAAACTTTGTCGCCCTTCATTTTGCTGCACTGGGCTTTTGCTTGGCTTGCCCTGCCATATGTTGGGCCCTGATTAAAGCTAGGCCCAAATATCCATAGATGCCACAGAGCATTGTGGAGCATGTTTACAATATGTTTTACACAGAAGTTGAATTGTAATATAAACTACCTTAATATAAACCCAACTTCCACGCGAACGAAGTCGCGGGCACAGCTAGTTCTTAAAAATAAAATTACAATAGGTATTACAAATAGTGATGAGTCTAATTATTTGCAATTAGCTATACCCTGAACTAGGTCACAGATAATATAGTACTATACTAGTAACTAGGTTAAACATAAACCTGTATCTCAGGTGTTTACTATAAACTTTAAGGAATCAATGTTTCTAAATCGCTTAATAATATCTACCTAACTACATATTTTCATAAACAGTATAAGTAAATGAATTTAAATAAAATGTCATATTACGCTATACCTATTCTATTACACTAAAAATATTTGCATCGTTTGAACTGTAAATGAGGGCAAAAATTGTTACATTACGTATGTGAGTTTCAAGGTTTTAATAATGCAGCGCTTACAAATTATTTATAGGTCAAAATGAT
The DNA here is from genome assembly GCA_945859575.2 of Herminia tarsipennalis. Lineage (NCBI taxonomy): Eukaryota > Metazoa > Arthropoda > Insecta > Lepidoptera > Erebidae > Herminia > Herminia tarsipennalis. Next base: position 20,499,700 of record OX243840.2, read on the forward strand.
TTTTATTAATTAGTAACAAAAGATATGGATGGTTTATATGATTTTTAATTTGTAATGATATCAATAAGTTAGCCAATATAGATAGTGTTTATGTGCTTACTAAAAATAGTTAATTCTAGGCGGTTGATGATAAAACTAACGTATGATGTAAAAACAAAAAACAAACACTTATTACCTACTAGTTTATCTGCTAAATGAAATGTATAAAAAACGGCGATCTAGGCGCCCTCATAATCAACTGAGTTGATATACCTGTACTCCGCAGCTTTTTTAGCAGGGCACTCAGCATCACCCGTTTTATGGGTGTGAGGCTTGCCGAACCGTCGGCATGTCGCGCATTTCGGCGAGTCTGCTTTCATGATGCATTCCGTCATCGAGTGGCCATTTTCCCCGCAATGTCCGCACGTTGGGGTAGTTTCTCTGCAAGATTTAGCCGCATGGCCATATTGGTGACAGTTGTAACATCTTGTTACTATCGTGAAATCTCTGACAGGGCAGGAAGTCCAGTTAATAAATAATCTGCCTTTCGAAACTAATATTTTTCTAACCTGTGCTGGGACTTCAATTATGAAGTTACAGGTCGAGGCGCCTTTTTTTCCAGATTTGTGGCTAAGTTTTGTAGAGGACAAAAACATATCAAGGGACACTGAAGGTACTTTCTCGGCTATGTTTTGTTCGTATATATATGTAAAGAACTCCTTCTCCGACAAAGAAGCTGGCACTCCAATAACAATAACTCGTGGGTTGCGCTTGTGTGGGTCGCCGGCGGTAAGGCCGGAAGAGGACAACTGTACTGCCTGTTTGAGTTTTTCAGCGTCGTCCTTTGATTCGGTGCTAATAATTACACCTCCTTTCGTCGTTTTTCTTACACCTCGAACATGTAACTTCATTTGGTCAGGCCTAATTATTGATTGCACAAGCGACTTTGTTTCATCACTAGATTTTTGCTTGTCCTGTGGATAGATGGCAACAGTGCTTAAGTTGTTTGGGCGAACTATAGTATTAGACTTCTTTTTCACGATATCTGCAAACGAAGTATTTCCAGAACAAGACTCCTCAATAGTCTTCTTAAGCACCGTGATGTGCTCCGATAGACTGCTTTTTTCTTTAAGTTCTTTGATAATGGTAGAGGCCTCAATCATTTTTTGTTTCAGCGACTGATATATTACTGCCATTTGCGATGCGTTGTATTGGACTTTTCGGCACAGATTCGATATCTTCATTTTTTGTTCGCTATTTAGTTTTCCATCAGAAGCAATCGAGCATACTTCGCCCAATTGTTGGTCGGTAGCAGACATCCACTTCTGGATATCGGGCGTGGACACGAGATCGAACGAGAAACCCGACGATTCCTGGGCTGGGCTTTGCGCCTTCATCGGAGACTGGGGGGGCTGGGCACTCCCGGTCAGTTTAGCAGGTTTGTTATCCATATTGAGTAACAACTATTAAAATACTTTTCATATTAAGCGCGCATAGTTACAATTTTACACACTCGCAACAAGCAAAATTACATGACATCACTCAGTACTAAAAGTAGGTCACTTTTATATTAATGTAATATATAAATATTGCAAGTGCACACGTCCGTCTCCGAGTCACATCACATCTACCAAGGCTAAGGAAACACAATTAACCAAGGGCTAAGGAAAAAGCGCTAATGTCTATAAGCTCTTTTGATCTGTAAGTATAGCTTAACTAGGTATATATATATATCTATATATAGCGCCACAGAGGCAGTCAAAAATCAAATATGTATCTTAAAGAAATTAAAGGTTCATTCCCGTGCATCGCGGCCGATCGCGAGCCGCGCGCGGAAACGGCGCCATACATTCCCATTCTCTGAGTATTGTCGCATCGACCGCGCGCGTCAGACGCTTGTCGTAAGCCGCGCGCGGCTCGCGATCGGCCGCGATGCACGGAAATGAACCTTTGGCAAGGAGATAAATGTACCTACTCTAAGAAAAGACAAAGATATTGGATAGATGAATATATTTTACATTTAAATATATATTTATCACGATAATATCGATTATCGTGATAAATATATATTTAAATGTATGCCATTTATCTATCTCACAAAATAAAACAATAGTTGGAATGTCTTCTAGTGGACACTTGCGAGTTGTATTTTGAGGATGTAAATAAAACCCGAGAATGCTTGAACTGCTTGTATAAATTGTATAATGCCAAAAATACAGTAAAATGAAATTTAAGGAAGCACAACGAAAAATTCTAACTTTCGCCAGCGGCTCGTGTGAATATCGATTCACACGAGCCGCTGGCGAAAGTTAGAATTTCACAAAATAGTTACTGCTCGATTATTTAACAACAAAAGTCCTTTCAGCTGTTTCAATGGTTTCAACTAAAATGGAATTATTAATTCAATAACCAATAGGCATTATAACTAAATTCGGTATAAATGTAGCGCACAATGCTCTAGTATCGGACATTGTGCTCAAATGATGTATTCATTTTAAATGTAGGTTATTATTCAATGTTATGCTAAAGGCATAATAAATTAACTATCGATATAAATAACGAAAAGATAAAGTTAAATTGCGATTTATGCCAAAAGTGTTACACCTTACTTCTTAGCCGATTGCAGAGGACGGATATGTGTTTGACTTGACGCGTTTGTATGTATGTAACTTCCTAATGATCCTATGTCCGATCATAACTCCTCAGAGGCTCAACCAATTGAGTAGTAGATTATAAGAAAAAAAATTATAAAATTAGGCAATAACAGGTCTTAAAATGCTTTAAAAATAAGTGTTTTTTTCACAATTTAACATGTTTTTGAGTTTAAAAGCATGAAAACAGGTAATAAAAGTAATGATTTGACGAAAGGAACTTAAGACGTCACTGATAGTTATTCCATACACATTTCTATATAGTTTGTTGTTTCAACATTTCATGAAAAGAGACTGATTTGACTTGACAGTCAATATCCCCATTTTATTAAATGATACGTCATTAGATTTATCTTGATGACGCAAGTGTATATAAAAAATAATAAAAAAAATATCTGGGTTTATATAAAAAAAATAAAATTGTTGATTTCATGCGCGTTTATGTGTGGGCTGATTTTTTTTTGAAGACCCTCGAGTGGGGTATTAAATCAAAGGACCTGAAAAGGTGACTACAAAAATATATTTTATTTATATGTTTAAAAATGTTTTAAGTTGCAAATCTTAGAAATAATAATATTAGATGAAACAAATAGTTCTTATTAAATAACTTTGTAATTATCTTACAACGGCAAAAAGTAGATATAAAAATAAATTTTAAAACCAAATATCGTGCAGTTGAGGGCATTAATGAATGCTGTTGAACTTAATATCGTGCCTTCGACTGCATGATAAAAATATGAAGGTTTTCTTGATTCTGTCTTTTTGCAGGCGGGTTTTTTAAGTGTTTTTTTTTTAAAGGAATGCTTATTAATATTGAGAAATTTACCGCTGCGTGCCATAGTACCACTGCATAAAAATAATATAAGTCTTGTGATCAAATTCAAAGGCATACAAAAGATCTATTGTTGGATCTTCATTTTGTCGTTATACGTAGTATTCAAATTTCTATACTCGAACGTTAAAATAAAAGAAATTGATTTGACGTTGAAGTGCGACGACTTGTCTTTTAAAATAAACCTAATCCGATTCTATTTTATATTTGACGCACGTACCTCAATCGATCAAAGTTAATACCATTTTTAGGGTTCCGTAGCCAAAATGGCAAAACGGAACCTTTATAGTTTCGCTCTGTCAGACAGACGGTCCTGTCTGTCTGTCTGTCTGTCTCCACTTCAGCTCAGAGACTATTAGTACTAGAAAGTTGTAATTTTGCATGGATATGCGTTGAAGGTGTGATTTTTTATTTCTCAAGTACACCATCGTATGGGGTGTAGTTGGATAGGTTTTTTAAAATTCCTTTGTATTTTAATATCATTTTTCGATTTAGTGATCCGTTTGTGAAATATTAAGTCATAAAGTAAACATTTTTGAATCAAGCGTCCCTCCTTCCCCTGCCAGCTAAATGGTTGTTTTTGTAGATGTGAATAAAAACAGCGTAGTATATATAATAAAATTAAAAGAAAAACTATCACAGCTAAGTAGGCTTATCAAGTTTATGAGTAACTGCAAGTGAGAAGTAACAAAACTTTCGTACAAATTTCATTGAAAAATTACTTAGTTATAAGTATTTTTAAATGAAATTTATCTTATTTCATACCTAACGTTAGTTAGTAGTATGAAACAGAAACAACATAAACCCACTTCTTATTATGCTGGGCAGCTACGGAACCCTACATTGTGCGTGACCCGATATACACTTGCCCAGTTTTTTAAAGAATCCTAAGTAAATATCATTTTCATTCAGCCTATTATTTATCAGTCGTGCGTCATATTTCAATTTATATGTTTTTAAAGATATTTTAATTTATTAGATAGAATGAGAATGTTCCCAAATATTTTGGAAGGTTGCAAAAAAACAATATTCCAAACCATTAAAACTTCAAAATATAGTCAAATTTTTGGCAATACTAGATTGGCTTATTTTGTATTGAAAATGTGTGTGTGATCTGTTGTGGTTATGACTATGTAATAGTTATAGTTAGTTAGTTTTTTTGTATTTTTGTAGGAATTGAATAACAAAACACTTGGAAAATTGACGCAAACATAGTTGCATGGGTCAGCCAGTATAATATAGAATCTTGAGACCACTCATACACGGTCATCTGATTCCAAACTAGGCTTCTGTACTATATCAACCAGACATTTGATAACAATCATACTGATGTTTCTAAATTCATAGAGATTTATCCTAGATGAAAATCGAACCCACAGCCTCAAGCTTAGCAGTCAAGGTCACTAATCATTAGATTTAAACGACTTCCATAGCTGATGCTACTATACTACTGTACATTACTCATGCATGGTTTTGTTCTTGTTTATAAGGCAAAGTTTCTATTAATCAGTATAGTATCTAGAATGTTGGTCACCACTGTCTATAAACTTTCCGATGAGCTCTGGCAAACCTAAGTTCACTCAGAAACAACAACAAATTGTTCTACAGCGATTTTTGAAAAGTTTTTGGTCTAATAACGAAAGTTGTGACTCTAGGTTTTGACAACTCCTGGGTAGATGTCGGTTTCGTGAAAAACTTTAATAAATTCCGACTTGATACTGCACTGCTTATTTGTACAATACTTCATCAACTTTAACTAATCTATGAACTAACCTTAACTTACATAGGAATTAAAAATCAGTTCTTTACCGTTGTTTTTTTGCGGAAGGAGAATCAGATTAATAATATTATAATCTTGTTACAACTCACACAACGTCATCTGATTCCAAACTAAGCAGAGCTTGTACTATACCAGCCAGACAACTGATAAACGTACTTATATATATTTTAAATACATACATATTATTAATAAATTACATCCAGACCCAGAACAAACCATCGTGCTCGTCACACAAAGTTTTATCCTGGGTGGACTCGAACCCACGACCTCTTGCGTAGCAGTCGGATACACCCCCATCGCGCCACAAAGGCAGTTAATGATTAGAACATAAATGCACAGTTACATAGACGGGTTAAGTTTAAGCTTTTGCCCGCGTGAATGTTAAAGCCTCAACCTACACCAAATTTCATCACTATTTAGTCAAGGAATTTAGGTGTGAAAATGTAACAGAGAGACAAGCGTGTATCCAAGTCTTTGACACTCTCTAATAAAAATTTTATAGTCACAGTTGAAGAGTATGTTTATTTGTTTGATCGCACTAATCTCCGAAAAAACTGGACCTATTTATATAAAATATGGTATGGAGGTACAAACGAAGGTAATGGGCTACTTTGTATCGCAATCTTATCTTACCTTGCTCACAAAAGTTAAGACGTCGTATATAAAACAGAAAAATACATGAATAAATTCTGACATATTCCAAAAAAACGCTAAAAACAGACACACAACTAAATAAAATCAAAAGCATTCCTTCTATCCGTCCGAGTTTAAGCCACGAACCTTTAAAAGGTGGACCCATCAACTTAAACTTGGGCTCGGTCCGCGATCCAATTTGGACGGATTAATGTGTAAGTGAACCGCCTTTGATGGCAGGTATTGTTTTAAATGGAATTCCCAGCGTTTCCATTAAAAAAGTGAGCAGAAAACTGTGTATTGTTTTTTTCTGAGTTATTAGGGAAAGACTGCGTCGTTTTATATTTCAATGCCTTTTAGATCCGTGATGAGGGTTTATTTCGGTATTTAGATTTGGTAAGGGACGGATTGAAGTATGATCGATAGATGACTGATATGTTATTTGTTTCTTACAACAAACTTCGCCTAGAAAATGGCTGTTTTTTACTGCTGCTTTCTTTATAGATAGTTACATTGTTATCTAAATTCAGAAACAACTATTACTTTAAAGCTTGTTTGGAGTAAAGATGTAATACTTATATTATAAATTTATATTTATATTAAGACTAGCCGTGCCCCGCAGTGCTACTCGCGATTTGTTAGCCTATGTATTAATCCAGGGTGTCAGCTAACTCCATACCAAATTTAATTAAAATCGCTCCAGCCGTTTAGACGTGAAGAAGTAATAAACATACACACTCACATACTCACAAACTTTCGCCTTTATAATATTAGTGTGATAAACAAATAGACACATTTTCTTGCGTTCGTGACTACTATTTGCGCGACTAAACGGCTAAATGCATTTATAACTATTTATTATACGGGAATTAACGCGCATTATTTATAAGCGGACTGTTCGCTTGTGACCACGGCCGGTACAACCAGGTCAAGACGTCAAAAAAGTAAATCATGCACGTTAATTCCCCTATAATAAATAGTTATAATCATGCAATGCAAACGTTTAAATGTAAATGGACATTTGTGGAGTAGTGGAAGATGTACACCACATATTGATGGAATGAGCCTATACCCGAGAGGAGAGAGAGGCATTGATACAGGCACTGAAGATCAATATTTATGATGTAGGTATGGTATAATCCATTCTCTCTCTACCAACATCAGAGGCAGCAAGATATTTATGCCGGATGATCACGGCGCCCCGCAATGACTCTCCCTCTAATAGAGATTAAACCGTAAGAAGGCCACAATGGGGTTAACGTATCCTACTAAGGATAAAAACCCCAAAACAACCATAGAATAAAAAAAAAATGTAAATGGATTTCAATTAGTTTTATGTTATATGCAAGAATATAATATGGAATTATACTTTTTCTTTATTACTACGTTTTTATTAAGATAACCGACATCCATGCGATCGGAGCCGCGACCAAAAACTAGTCAGTGCTAGTTCTCGTAATTCAAAAAATATTTATTAACAAACGATGCACTTGTGTAAAGTATTATATTCGTACTTAAATATTCTTAAACCGGCGAATAAAATAGTATTCGTATATCTACAAACATGTAAAACAAAATTTTCCCATTTCTCTATTCTAACTATTTATATAGGAATGAGATGCCGACGAGCAAATGAACTGGAAGGATCCTCACATACTAGGGATAAGAAGAGAATGTTAACAATTGTAGGTGCAAATATGTACAAGCACTAACCCGACTTCTGACTGTGTGGAATTTAGATAGGGCACTCACTTGAAAGGGACTATGATCAGGCTTTGAAGGGTGCTATGTTAAAGACAGTTGTATCACCATAATAACATTTAATTTCAGAATACTTCTTAATTTATTTTCGAATTCTCCTGTTTAAGGGGGCATTATGACGAATGAATTATTCATTTAGCGCTACGCACACAACCATTACTTGCCAGTGCTTGGGAGCGCAGGAAAAAAAAATCGAATATTCGTTCGTACATATGTTAGATTACGAACGCCATAACTATGACAACACGAAAATCCTCGTTTTAAGCTCGTTTTAAGCATTTTGCGTAACTTCAAGATTTTTTTTACTGGTTATTATTAACATTTAACATTTCTTTAAATTGTTTTTTGTTATCTACTAGAAGAACTCTTTGGCTAGTTACACATTTTTGTGTCCTAATATTTAAGTTTTTTAAATATTTTTTTGACAGAGAAGAACCCTGTTTAACGTAATCTACCCTTTAGGTTTATTCACACACATTTGATCCATGTCTATATATTTGTATAAGAAAACCAGAGAAATATGAAAAATTCAACTTATAAAGAAAAGATGTAAAGCTGAGAAGACGCTGCCAAGAAACTTATGAGCCAATGTTTTAAAACCATCCAGTTGTATTACAGTTGTGTTTTATTGAATTAACCAGTGTGTTTGGTATATATAATGTTACTGTGAATGTCCGAAATCAGTGAATCTTAAGATAAACCGGTGTATGTCGACAATCACCAAATTCAATGATGTTTCTTTGTTTTTTTTCCCATTTTATACATACTTCATTAGCATATACACCGATGAATGTATACATTCACGGTGGCACTACGATGAATTCTGGATGCATTGGTTTACAATACTTTTTAATGTTAACATACGCCTGTGATTACTTCAGCCTGTAAGTTTTGTTGGCTGTATTGCCGTTTTGAATCGCATTTTCTCCCACCCTGCGGGAAGTGCAGCCTCATCGCCCTTACGTAACAACATAACAGCCTACAGCGGGCAGTGACTGCACTTTCTCCGCACCTCCGTGTTCTAATGAAATACCCTCCAAGTACCACGTGAAGTGGTTGGCTAACTGGTTTCTGTCATAGTCTACTATAATCTACTTTACTACATTACATTTTAATTTGCTCAAAATGAACATACACCAAGTCGTCGTGGCGTATGTTAACATTAACCGGTAAATAATCGAAATTATTAGGCAAAAATTATAGATTTTGGACATTTACCAAAAATCTTGGTTTTTGTCAACATACACCAGTGTATCTTAAGATACACTACACTTCAAACATTCACGGTAACATACCTACATGTGTATGTTACCGTTGTTGTTATGTGGGGTTATCCATGTGGATAACAAATAATCTTACTAAATAAATAAATAGAAATATTCTTACACTTCACGAAAGGTGACTTTTATAGGTAGTAAAATAACTAAGCAAACTAGAACAACACAACCTAATAGAATTCCAAAAACTACCTCCGTAGATAAATCATAAGTATTATATTATGGTGGGTTCGCATGCTCGCAGTCAAAGTGACAAACGAGCGCGAGCGTGTGAACAGTTTTTCGTGTCAGGTTGCTTGCCACGCGTCTGAACGCACCATTAGATTTTCGGAATGACAAGTAACAAGTTGTTTTGTTACAAACACTACTCTTTTTTTTATCAACCATTTCAAAGTAAAAACAAAACCCTAATTTAAATTATAAACATACCACCGAGGTTTTTACTCTTGTCGTTGACTGTTTCAATATTTTTGTTATGCTTTTTAATTCGTTTATCTAGTGGCGGTAAGCCAGGGGTTAGCCACAAAAGGTTTTGAAGAATAAATAAATGAAATTTGAATATCATTTAACCTGCGTGGTTAGCCATGAAGTTTTTATTTATTAACAACTGCTTAAGCTAAGTACGCAGTTTTGCCGTTTTATTTGCGCTAAGGCGACTAAAGGATTTCCCACCGGAGGACGTGCAATGGGGCTTAGACAAGGTACATTTGTTCCGCGGCGAATTCGCTAACGCCTACAGGTAGGGACACGGTATGAAACAGAAAGTATCGATAAGGTACTCATAAGTAGTATCGAAAAAAAAGTATCGTTTTCGTTAAAGTATCGAATCATAAGTATCGATACTACCAGGTATCGAGTATTTTTCTTTGGGCCTAATGTTGTAACCAAAAAGGTTATACAGAAGGTTGGAGTCATATGACTTTGTTAACTAAAGAGAATAAATTAGAACTTATTTCACGTATGACATTTTTACGAGTCCGTTTTCTCTTTCGTGACCATAGTTACCATGATGACATTCTGCTTGTAAAGTGTCTTACTACGTGTGACGACATGATAAACCCTAGGCATAATTACTTATTTTTGAGTTTGGGCTCCAGTCTATAAGTTCCTTACACATGACGGCAATGTCAGAAACGGCAACATAAAAACAAATGGTAAATAAATTTAACACTGTAACAGAATAACCTCCTTTTTTGAAGTCGGTGAAAACCACTTCAGGTACCTACTCATAATTATACTTCCTATTCGTACTAATAAAAAACTATAAATTACTTATGATCGATATACGGCACAGATTTATAGTGAGTACATTTATTACCTACTCGATACCACAAAGTATCGATACTTTTTTCGCGTCCCTACCTACAATTCTAGTCTATGGTCTCCACCGCAAACGTCATATTCTTAAAGAATAAAATCCGCCATGCTATTTCGTTTTCTACATGGTCTCACCGTTCGTTAAATTAGCGATCAATTGAATGGAAAAAAATAGCGAAGATACTGTCACTAGTGCAGCTTTTCTACTAATAGACTTGGATAGACCACGTGACATATTTCAATTCCATACATTTGTACCTACTTTTTCATTAACGACATCGCTATCGGAATGTGACTTTGTTTAGCTCCCAGCAGCGTCCTCTGGGTATTTTATAGCCTTACTACGACCGCCAAGCCGCTTGCCAAGCGTGGTGAAAATGGCAATTACTCCCAGGACCGGTAATAAGTAAGTTCCACTGGGGAGACCTATGCCCAGCAGTGCGACATCATTTTGGTCCATATGTATATTCTCTAATGTAAGGTGCGAATAGTAAAATGGTGGCTAAGCCGGATTTATACTGCAGTGGGAAAAAGAAAAAACTAACTTATTATTAGTAATACAGAGGTCATGTTGGAACAGTTTTAATCATCATAATATTTATTTGGAGATGTTACATAATGGTAGTTCGTTACATGTTTAGCTACATTAGTATGGGAAACAAAAATACACTTATAGTTTAATTAAACATTGCCTAAAATTTTCCATCAGTAAATTCATTTACATTATATATTTTTATGTCATTTAGCCATGCATGAAGCTTCTTTTTAAACATTGAAAGACTTACTAATGGGAAAAAGAAAAGATTGTGCGTTTTTTCAAACAATTTCTCAAATTTTCCTCTTCATAAGACCCTTCCTCGGACTTTTAGCTTCAGCCGTTTTCGAGTTATTCAAGCAACAAATTAATTGCGCAATTCATTTATATTTATGTTATTAGAAGATAGACATTAAAATTAGACATAAGAAATTACGGTCGCTATTATCTCAGACTCGAAATATGCTCGCGTTGGCAAAATCTTACTAGGTATGTACTAATAATGAGACATTTTCTGGAAAATTCAAATAGTCATTAAGATTTATTAGCGAATGTTCGTTATCATATAATAATAATAATATCTTGGGACAACTCACACGACGCTATCTAATCCCAAACTAAGCAGAGCTTGTACTATGGAAACCAGACAACTGATAAACATACTTATAAATTTCTAAATACATACATATTATAGATAAATAACACCCAGACACAGAATAAACCATTGTGCTCATCACACAAAGTTTTATACTGGGTGGGGATCGAACCCACGACCTCTTGCGTAGCAGTCGGATACACTCCCACCTCGCCACAGAGGCAGTATAAAAAGATAAATTCTCTATTATCTTTATCTTAAGTATAAAATGCAATATTACCTTGTATTTTACATCAAGGTTTCATTTAGATAACATATTTACTTACGTATAAGCTACATCGTAAAGTATACTAGCTTAGGTCAGATCACTTAGCTGTGAAGTCTTCATATACTTCTATTCATATTGCTAACTTCTGAGCTAGCTAAATTTAGCGAACTAACTGAATTATATGGGCTAATGAAACTACGTGAACTAAATTAGATGATTCTACTGACCGAACTCTATCTTCTGCGTCATTACACTTATAGTATGTAACCCTGAAATATTATCGATAACCAATATTTCGCTATATAATGTAGTACAAAGATGGGCTCAAATTTTATCCGCAGACAATGTATAGCATAAAAAATCTACCTACCTTGGTGCCATATCCGATTGTATTATAATCGAATAGGACATAAAGCGCTATATTTCTGACAAACTTCAGCTCCAATGTGCAGATTGCATTATAATGGCATATTATATGGAGATGAAGCGTTTTATTTTTGATAAATTTTAGTTACCGTATAGACATTATATCATATAATTGCATCTATATCTATTTAATTGCATCATTTTGGCATAATACATGAAGCTGAAACGTTTTTGTCAAACTTCAGAAGAAATTATTAGATAAATAAAGATTATAATAAAGATAAATAAACAAATTATTAAATAAAGAAAGAAATTCGTAGCATGAATATTGCTCCTGCTCCTACAATGTTTTCTTTTTAGAGTTCCTTAACAAAAATGGCAAAAACGGAACCCTTATAGATTCGACACGTCCGTCTGTCTGTCTGTCTGTCTGTCTGTCTGTCTGTCTATCCGTCCGTATGTCACAGGCATTTTACTCAAAGACTACTCAATGAATCTTGATGAAATTTGGTAAAAAGGTGTCTTATAGTAGCCGCTACTTAGTTTGATAGCTAAATAATAATAATAAATATTTTTAGGGGGGCACTCCATACATGTAACAGAAGCTAAGTAATCTAATCATTCGACAGATATTTCAAAAACTGTAATTGCTCCGAAAGTTGCATAAATCGTGTGTCCCCCCCCCCCTAACTTTTGAACCGTGTAACCAAAAAATGTGGAAAAAATCACAAAGAACATACGAATTTTTTAAATATTATTTCACTTTTTAATTATATTTCTTTGTAATTTTGATACTTTTTTTTGTTCTTACCTATACCAATAATGTAATTTGCATGCCATTATGGGCAAGTGTGCTGATTCAATAATATGTAATTTAAAGATCTGTAATATGTATCACATTTATGCCAATGAATAAATAAATAAAATAAAATTTAAACTTAAAATTATTTCGAATAAGATATTGATATACCAAAAGGGCGTATATATATAACAAAAGGGCGTAACTGCCATGAACATACGCACTTCGGCTGATGCAATTGTTCAAGGCTGCGGTACCCTACACTGACCATGTCCAACATGCTCTTGCCCAGTATAATTGAGCTTAAAATTATCGTAATTTTAAGGTGCTCATAGTTTAATAAAGTTAGGTACAAGCAATCGGATCATGTATTTAACATGTTGTATTTTTCGCAGTCACCTTGAATACATAAAAAGTTTCTCATTTAGCAGTTCTTGTAAAAGTTTATATCGTTTATTACAGCAATATTAGGACACACGTACACATTAATCATTACATAAACCGATTCCATAACTGAAAGATGTACACGCGACAGCTCATCAATCAAAAAAAAGATGAACATATAAAGATGGACTTTTTTTCTCATTTACTTGTAATCTTTATACAGAAGTATTAGGGCGCTATATTATACAACAAATGCCTTTGCATTCAGAATTATGTTGATCAAATATATGGGTGATGGTTTTTTTATTCGAAACGTAATGAATTCTAGTGTGCCAAAGCTTTTGACGATTTTATTTTGATGATATCGGTCTGACAATTGAAAACCGATTAAATGGGACTGTTTCAGAACCAATATTGAAACTTTACGATTAAATCGACCCTACGATTACAACGGCGAAGTCGGTTTTTTGTGGATAAGTCATTTCAAGACAGACTGCTAGTGATAAAACCTTTATACTGTTTGCATTTTTTTTGTTTCTTAAGTTTATTTAATTTAAAAAGTACTTTTTTCGAAAGTCGGTTTTATAATTAATTATATAGTAAAAAAAACTTTTACTTTAATAAAATATAATAACAGTACGAGCGTTCGTCTTTGTAACTTCAATAGTCCAGTTTTTAGTTCAGATTCATAGTTAGAAAGATCTCAATTTCAGGTGAACTCACTTACTTCTAGAGTATCCGAGGAAGCCTTTATTACAATGTCGCACAAAGGTTTCAACGGAAAATATTGCTCTTGAATCTTTTCAAAAAATTTCTAACTCTTTCGAAGGAAGTAATTTTGTTTGCACGATTTTTAATTTTGTATGAGATGGTACCTCCTTTTATATTTTTTTCGTCTTCGTTCTTCTATTCTGAATAGAAAGTCGCTTTGAAAGCAGAAAATAATACTTCTTATAACTTACGACGTTGATAGACTCACTTATTATCCAGTTCATTGGTCATGAAAATGACCAGTCCTTACATACACGCTTTAACGCGTTCTGTGTGTTACAAACATCTAATAATTTCACGTTTTTATGTGTGTGAGGTTTTAATATAAGCATAACGTTATTTTCGAGCTTATAAATAAAAACTATTTTAAAAATTATGTCAATGTTTTTTTTTTATTAGATCGAATATTTTTGTAAAAAATTAAAAAAAATATATATATATTAAAAAAAAAAAAAACTTCTGTTATCTAAGTTTGGAAACTTCTAGCACAACTGTCGTAAGGACTTCTACTACACCAGCTAAGCAAATATTCGTCACTCTTAGGAAACGGCCAAGCCACGCATTTTTACTACTATGTAGGGTTTGTAGAGGACTGTCTTAAGACTCTAATTCACGCAGAAAGCTATACGTTGAACATGTGACTGCTGAGTCTTCACGATACAGGCTTGACTACTGTGAGGACCACACAATGATGTAACTTGTTCAACCTTCCAGCTTTGAGCATATATTTTTGCTTAAGTTGTGTGTTATGCCTTCTGTTAAAGGAAGATTACGCGAAACAGGGTTCGGCTCTCTCAAAAATGTATATAAAAACCTAAATATTAGGACACGAAAAAAATTGTGTCACTAGTCAAAGATTTTTTCTAGTAGATGATATAAAGAAATTTAAGAATAATAATATGTCTTAATATGATCCCGCAAATAAATCTTGAAGTTGTGGAAAAATGCAAAACGAGCATCTTCGTATTGTCATAGTCATGGAGTTCGTAATCTAACATATGTACGAACGAATATTCTACTTTATTTTGACCTGCGCTCCTGCGCACCGTGAAGAAATGGTTGTGTGCGAAAGAGCGAGACCGGCGATCGTGTCGCTGTGTACGTAGCGCTAAATAAATAATTCTCTCAGTATAATGCCCCCTTAAACGCTGTTTTTTTCTTTTCATTTTCATAAATTATATAGTAGAAAAAATAATAGATATCGCAAGATAGAGTAATATTGATTTGTTGCGCACTGTTCGTACACTACTCAAAGTTTACAAACACAATCTAATTTAAAGAATATATAAAGATACAAATAAAAAATCTATTACAGCGAACTCGAAACAAATTCACGCTCCGTTAAACCACACGTCACTGTCATTCGTCACAACGTGGCGTTGTGGACGCGAGCGTGACATCACACAAATAACCTTGTCACGCTGTTAAACCTAATGGTGTTACGAAATTGTCTTTGTATTTACATGTACGATGCTGCTAGTAATTTCATTAGTGTTGTCTACTGATGAAATTATGTATGGCGATTAACGTGGATCACGCTAATAAGCATTGGTCATTATGTGATAGCATTGTGTTTAGCAATTAGTTAATTAAACTAGGTCTATTTCTAGATGAAATCAAGCGTTATTAGACGTTTTTCACAGCGTATAGTCTATCCGATGGTGTTTAAGGAAATGTAGCGTTACGTAACTCATTTTTATATTCATATATCATTCTCAGGTTATCACCCAGATCTTGATCATATACTACGCAGCAACATAATCCTGTACCGGATTGAATCGGTATTTGTTCCATCAGGTATGTTAATTTTAGTCTGGCAAAGAGGTCCATAGCAGTCGTAATGGTCGATCTGGATCATAATGGTATTCTGTATTAGCTTTTCATACTCCGAGGCGATCATATCTGGCGGGCAGCGGCCCAACTTCAGAAATGTCTTGTATGTATTGTATATAGAACTTCGGTACCACGATGAAAACGTAAATCTGTTGTTTAAAAATATTTGCAAAGCGACATTTTGCAGTGCATATGCCGCCTTTGTAAGCAAAACAAAATGTATGCAATAAAACACTCAAACACATAGTTTAACACGAGCTACGAACTACGTAACATTATCATTAGTCACAGCGAGGCGCTGTAGCCAGGAGCGTGACACTATACAAATAACGATGTCACGCTCTGTTCCTTAAAGTCACAATATTAGTATTCTCTAAGTTATTATAGTTAAAAGATGGTAGTAAAAACATGTTATTCGCACCCATATTTTAAAAATAAAATATTTGTGAAAAGTGGCCACGAGTTTTATAAGTTTATAACCACGACTTTTATTTTGGCTTTATCTTTTGCTTTGCGAACCAAACATTTTAATATGCTGAATGATGACATATACAACGATTTGCTCTTACTTCTTAATTATATACTTTGACAAATGTTTCAGACTCTTGACAACTTTTAATTAAAAATTAATATTTTTTATTAACCGTATCGTTGTAATTTTGACAACATGGCAATTGTATCTACATATATCATAACTAAAACAACAGTTTGAGGCAACAATACCAAAGCTGAATTAAACCACGTAGCACCAGTGCAGCGTGATAAATAATAACTTAGTCGGTTAAGTTATAATAATAATTATACTCAAGCTGCATTTGTCACGTCCGCGATTACATCGTGACATTACAGAAATGACTCTGTCTGTCAACATAACAAATTATCTTTTTTCTGTTTTGGTTGGCTGAAGCAGTGCTAACTGCTTAGCCAACAAAATTATTTACAACCAAATTAAAATAATTCCAAAATGATTTCATTTTTTATTTTAATACTAGCTTTCGCCCGCGGCTCCGCCCGCGTGAATGTCGGTTATCGCGATAAAAACTATCCTATGTCCTTCCCCGGGACTCAAACTATCTCCATACCAAATTTCATCTAAATCGGTTTAGCTGTTTGAGCGTGAAAGCGTAACAGACAGACAGAGTTACTTTCACATTTATAATATTAGTATGGAAGTATGGATGACAACTGTCGCACTAGGGTACAAACCCTGAGCTCTCAGCCAGACTCTGAACAACAATTTAGTGGTGGTGGATCACGCAAAATGGGAATCGAAATCAGACCTTTTCCTCGGCACTTGTTCCCATTGCAGAATCGAGGCTGTGATCAACGTACCTAGTCTCTTAAAAAGTAAACGAAACAAATTTAAATAAAACAGAGAATCAGGGAGATTTATGAAATGTTAGCAAAATTATTAGGTAGGTTCTCCTAAATATTATTTAAATAGGTCGTCGACAATCGGTACAATTAATCATTAAAATTAAAAGTCATAAAATTTAAGTACCCAATTTTAGAGATAATCGTGTCTTGTAATATTCTCGAGGACTTTCCGTTTCTGTTAATTAATGGTTAAATGAAGGAGATTTGGTAAACTCCGAAGAGTTTTAGTAGAAATTAGATGCTCTAAGTAAACAGGGTCTTTTATTAGTAATTTTATTTCTATAGACTACTCCTACACTAGGGTAGGGGGTAGGCTCATGGGCGTACCCAGGTGGGGGATATGTCCCCCCCCCCCTCCCCAAAAAATTCTCCCGGTTACGCCCATGGGTAGCCTTGTTATGGAGGATTTTACAAACATACAAAGATCTGAAACAAAGTAGAGCAGACTTTGAATAACCAAAGATCTGTCACGTCGAAGTCGTACCCACAACCTGTGATAATTTTAAAAATAATCACGCATGAGTTTCTTGGCAGTTTCTTTTCGGAGCTGACCCACTTGGTAATTTATCGTAAATTTTATTACATAGTTGATATTCATTTTGAAGCTTTTCATCAGCAACGTATGCTACTGGCTACACCGAGCAAGAAAATCTGTCCTAATCTTGAAAATCTGTCTTCTAATTTAAAGCAAAGCAAATGACGGGCTTTATCAATAGGCCCAGTTTCAATACGCTCAGCCTAATTGGAAACTATGTAGGTACTACCATCGATGTGATAAACCAATAGGTCTTCCATAAATTGGCATTACGAACATCGGTCCTGAAACCCTGTCGATTCGAAATTGGTACTTCATGTCTAGATAACTTGAATTTTCATTAGATTGAAACAAACTATACGTATGAAGGTATATAAAATTGTGACGTAGCTGTGTCCGCACATTTAAGATATTTTAAATAAACTAATCTAGATTATATATACTTAGATACACATGTTACTTGCGCTGACAAAGTGAAAGAATTCACTCTTGAAAAAAACTTTTTTTTTTTCACCTATGTTGACCTGGAATATCATCATCAGTTAGGTCTTTTAAAAACGTTACGGGGTTGTGCAAACCACTTAATTTAGGCATCCGTTTGTGAAATATTAAGCTTTAAAGTGCAAATTTTTGTTTGAATCAAGTGCCCTCCCCCCTGCCAGTAAAATGGTAACATCAACCATTAACGGGTATGTAAAAAAAAACACGGTAGTAGTATAAATAGTGAAATTAAAAGGAAAACTATCACAGCTAAGTAGGCTTTATAAGTTTACCAGCTGATCAAACAAGAACTGACAAAATTTGTGTATAAATTTCATTGAAAATTATTATTAAGTACCTAGGTAGGTATAACGTTGAAAGTATGAAACAAAAACAATAGAAAACCCCTTTCTTCAGCCGCATTATTCGAAAGGAGGGGGAGGGACTATGAAACCCAACGACCATACATGAAACCCTACATTGTGCGTGGCCCGACATACACTTGCCCGTTTTTTTTTTTAAATTTGTAAACAATAATACGTGACAAACTTGAGCGATGGACCCAATTTCTAGTCCGATTTCTAGATTCGCTTAGGTTTCAGAATCCTCCCTACATCAGAAGATACGTTTTATGGTAAACCTACAGGTCTCTGTATATAATTTCGATATGTAGTTCACTGGTTCGTACTTAGAATGGAATGAATCAATGTTATACGCTGATGCACAAGCAAGAAGCTTTGTGTATAGTGTGTGCAGTGAACGTATTGGATTGGTAATTTCACTAAAATCTATACTAATATTATAAAGCTGAAGAGTTTGTTTAAACGAATCTCAGGAACTACTGTTAGTTAGTTCCTGAGATTGAGACAGCGTGATGTTATATAGCCTATAGCCTTTCGCAATAAATGGGCTACGACTACGACTAATAGGAGCGGAGCAGCAATGAGAAATGTTGCAAAAACGGAGAAAATTTACGCAGACGAAGTTGCGCGCGACAGCTCTGTCAGTTAGTTATAAAGCGTTTATAGGAGCTCGTGATTTAGTAGTCAGCGATTACCGAGATCAAGCAATATTACAACTGTCAGGTTCACATAGACACTCCTTCATGCTATAACTGCATGTTAAGTTGTTGGTTCCGCGCTTGATCTATCTCAGGTTGTTGCAGTAGAATTGATAGATTCGACTTCCTGTGTGGTGCGGTGGGTGTGTGTCCGACTGCTACGCAAGAGGTCGTGGGTTTGATTCCCACACGGGACGTCAAATGATCGTCCGTAAACCGACTTTACAGACAACCATTTTTAACATATTGTAAAATGATTACTAATTATTCCTTGGCTGGGCTTATAATGGAGTAAATTTTATTCGCACTTAATTTTGCCACAAAAGGTCATTTGAATAACCTTCAGCTTTGTTACCAACAAATGAACGTCTAGAAGTGCGTAGGCATCAAGTGGTTTTGTATTAGGCCCAGAGTAGATTTGCGGGATTCGCCAAGTGCCGAATAATCGTCTACTGCCATGATTTCGGCTTCATATTCGCCAAGTCGTAAGCAAGTGATTGCAACTTGTGACTAAAAAATTAAGGGTCGTTATGAAACTATTGGCCTAGTGGTTAGTGACCCTGACTGCTAAGCCGGAGGTCGTGGATTCGGATGATGAGCACGATCGTTTATTCTGTGTCTGGGTGTAATATCTATAATAAGTATATATTCAGAAATATATAGGTATGCTTATCAGTTATCTGGTTGCCATAGTACAAGCTCAGCTTAGTTTGGAATCAGATAGTTGTGTGAGATGTCTCCAGATATTATTATTATATTTTATCAAAACCGAGTACACTAACATTTCGCGATATTTTTAGTTAAAAGAATGATATAAAATCGCTTTTTTCACCACACTTTTCTAATTCTATTACACTTTAATACTGTTATTTTTGTTAAATCGCATAACATACTGATTATAAACCGAACAAAGAGCACTAAGTATCTTTGGTCGGTGATTTACGAATACCCATCCTTACTACTTGCGATTCGTCGAATAATCGTTTCGGCACTCGGCCAGTCCCGCTTATCTGATCCCGACTTTATATCGTAAATGTCACAAAACTTTCACAAGAAATTCAAACTTATGGCTCAATTGTCACAAATTTTTCTTCACAAAAATGTTGTTGACATTCATTTGAACCGTGTTTGTCTAAAGTCTAGACTACACAATATGAATAATTAGTATAAATATTTAAATAAATTGGATAAACTATTTAACAATTTGAATTTGGTTGTCTTTTTTTCATATCTTTAGGTAACAAAGCACAAAGGTCATTACGTGTTTACATTATTTAACCTTTTGTTGATTTAATATAAAATTTAAACACAAACAAATTAAAACTGCAATAGAAACAAATATTTGCTTTTGTAGCATAGCAGTTTTCCTTCTCTAATACTCTACAGAAGAAGACAGCTGGGGATACCATGTCAAAGATGGAGCGATGATTTAAAAAAAATGCAGGAATAGGTCCGGTGGAGTAGACTATGTCACGACCGTGATCATTAAAAGAGCCTAGTGGAGGTCTACACGAAAGCAAAACAATCTGTACCGATGTCAAATGATTTAAATTGTTCCTAAATTTATTGTATTTATAATAAAAGCTATTATTATTGCAGTTTTAATTTATTTAATAATTGTATGTAGTGTTATTGGGTTTTGTTTTGTTTCTCATTTGATTGAGTAGGTATATACCCAGCTAAAGTCTAAATTTCTAGTCTGGCATCTTAAATCGAGGCAATTCAGTTTTTACAGTTTTAACTGAAACGAATGTTAAAAGTCCAACAGCGGCTTCATTTTTTCTATCTACACCAATGAAATGCTTAAGTAACACATATGTATAAATCTTCCGGAAAAAAATATACATATGTGGCACTCGGGGACTGCCGCTGTAAAGCATAGCATTTTTTATCAACCTATGCATTTTTTTTTTTTTTATGGTGTTATCTTTTTTTTCATTACATTTCGGAGCAGCTCGTCTCGACCCGTGCGAGCTTCGTACAGTCGTACCATTTACATATACGTTATGCGAATGCTCGGCCGAGCTACATAGTAGGCGGAGTGGGTGTTAGGTTTTATTTTCGTTACGGAATTTCTTGATTCGGTCGCCGCGCTTAAAAACCGTGATAAAAGCAATGCAAAAGCTTAAAACGTAATTATAGTTGCGTTACGTGGTTGAGTAGTTAGTGGAGAATTAGACAGGGTCCCAGTTTTGAACAGGGACTTTGCTGTAATACTCATTGTGGAAGAGACCTAGTCTCATCTCTAATTACCCTAACTAGTAGTTATATAGCATTTTGTGTTGCGTCTAGACGTTAAACTACTACGCACGTCCTTCGTTGTTGTACCCATTGATTAAACGTATATTTATTATAACTATATAATTAGTACTAGAGCTGGCCTTTGTTGACAGACAAGCTGTAACAGATAGACATCCAGTAGTTGAAATTATAAGTGCATTAGTTTAGTTAGTAAGTAGTATCTATGTATCTATACCTACATTGTAAGAAATATAACAGCAATAAAGCCTTTTTTACTGTTTTTTATTTTATTTAAGTTATTATATAGCTATAAATAAACTATGTTAATTGCAATTTTGGTCTCCTCAATCTGTGAATCCCAACGATCGAAATAATGGGAACACCGTCAATTTAACAATCGAAATAAATTGACATACCGAACACTCATAGTCGAAAAAAAACTCCTAAAATGAAATTCGTTTTTTATACTACTGAATGAAAAGACAAGCAGGTCATGCGCCTGGTAGTAAGAGTCATGCTAGCATGTGCAAACGTGACGCTGCATGCATACATGACTAACAATAGTATCAGTGCCACCCAAATCCTTGTTTGGCAAAGATATAATGTATAGCAATACCGCGTTCCTCATTTGAGACATTAGTTAATTAGTCTCATTTGCCCACTATTTACACTTGCTACAGTGCCCTTCAACCGAAACACATTGCTGCGCTAACATTTCTATTTCACGGAAGAATAACTGACTGTGTCAAAGTCAAAGGATAGGCCTGCTTGGTGGGTACCAAGCAGGCCTATCCTTTGACTGCCTCTGTGGTGTGGAGGGAGTGTGTCCGACTGCAACGCAAGAGGTCGTGGATTCGATCCCCACCCAGTATAAAACTTTGTGTGATGAGCACGATGGTTTATTCAGTGTCTGGGTGTTATTTATCTATACTATGTACTGCTTTGTGTGAGTTGTCCCAAGATGTTATTATATTATTATTATTATCCTATACTTATAAAAATAGCTTAATAACTCCAGTCGCAGGCTCCTCCAGACTCTTAATATGAAATATTCCGCTCCAATATGAAACTAATGATGGATATTTGCAATGTGACATTGATGCTTTAAGTTTGATTTCAATATTGAAATCTGGGACCCGTTTCACTGATTTTGGCGTAGAATTTTCAAAAATCCATTCTTAGCAGATAGAATAGAATAGAATATATTTTTATTTTCAGGTCTTATAGAAAATCGTTACAGCATATTTTGCTAATTGTGGCGTGCAAATATTTAAACATTGTACAGATATTTCTTATACTTAATATTAGTTAAAATACAATTATTATTTATATAAGGCCATGCAATCATAGTAAATTAATATAATCAGAATAATGTCATAAAGTGAAAAATAATAATAAAACAGTTAAATAAAAAATTATATACTAAAGGCAATTAAAATTTATCATTAAAGTATAATATAATATGTAAGTATAGATATTGTACTATATTTTTTCTTCTAACAATTTTTCCAGTTCTCTGCGAAACTGCGAAGGTGGTTAAATATGTTTATAGCCATACAGTAACAATTTTTCTTATACAGTTCTAGTTTTATCTGTGGTATTTTGAGTCTAGTCTTTATGTCTAGTCTCTACTGATTATAGTCTCTACGTCATAATAACTATGATAATAATATGTGCAAATTTTGTTTATTCCTTTCAGTCGTTTGAGCTGATCGTTGATATAATCCAGCAACGTTTTTCTTTAACACAAATTCAAATAAACAAAAAGACAACAAGATAATATTTTTAAAGCTTTTTTACACACCAATGGGTTATAAAATCGAATCAAACCGAGTCAGCTGTACAGTCAGTTGTGTCAACATTTTGTAACAAAAAATCGATATATTTATGATGTCAATTGTATTGTAAACTCGGTCAACTGATGTCGTTACCAGAAAAAGAATAAAAGCCTATCATCACAAATTGGGATACTCTAGGAAATTTCTCTGTCTTTAGATGGACTTTTCTCAACCATCTATACACATAATCTATTGTATTATACTCGTAAACATAAACCATAAACATAAATGATACCTAAATGATAGCGAGAACTGCATTAAAATTCGTTACACAGTTTAGAAGATGTTTCATATACATACGCGTTTTATACAAGTTGCCGAATTAGTCAGTGGAATCCTATTTTGAAAAAAGAGTAGCTTAATTTTTAATTTTTCGTAGGCGATCCCACACGGGACACCACTTTTACCACATAATAACTCTTTTCGCTCGTAATCGATGGCGGTTAAAATAGCTAACCTTTTAAAACATAAAAGCAGTGTCAGTTTTTGGTGTCGTTTTCATTGCTACACTTTTCGGTGTAAGCTTTTTTCCGTCTAGCTCCTTAGGCCGCAAACAAAGGATAACTTGCAGTAAGGAACTACGTTCCAAAAATCCTCCAAAACCTTTAAATGCGAAAGTTTGGATGAATAGGATGTTTTTCACTCAATCGTGCAAGACTGCTGAACGGACCTGAATGAAATTTGGCATAGAGATAGAGTTTAGTCTGGAATAGCACATAGGCTACGTTTCACACTGAAAAATGTTATCTTGGGATAGATTTGTTTTTTTAAAATTACCACCCCAAAGAAGTCGTGGGCTACGGCAGTAATAAATACGGTCATAGCCGCAATCATGGTAGTCAGTCTCAACGTGGTCTAACCGAGTCGGAGAATGGAGTCTATTTAAGCGCACAAGAAAAGTGTATGCGCAACACAAACGCACTCTATTTCCTGTCTCTTTCATATTTATTTTTGACCATGGGTTTACCGAGGGTGGGGGGGTTCTGTAAGTTGAACCCCCCCCCCCTCTCCCCCAATACAAAAAAGGTGAACACAGTACCGGTGTACCGTAATTGTACCACCACCTAACCTCACCCCCTTTTATCCGTGGGTTTGACTAAAAACCGAAAGAATATATGCGGCAATGTTACTTGAATACGTTGATTAAAACACTCGTTTAACTTATAATATCAGACTCTTGTGCCCCCTTCCCGATTTAGTCAAAATGATCACTAAGAAAATGCCTACCAGCTTATAATACTTTGTAGTACCAAGGCACTTTGTATCGCAATAAGTCTTTATACGCCAATTAAAGGCCGCTATAAAGGCCTAGAAACACCATGGAACACAGTCATTATTTAAATTTTATAACTACCCACATGATAAACAGTTTCTACTTCATTATTCTACTGTATGAGGTTTATAAAACAACATGCAAACTAGTAATTATGTTATTATGTTGTTTAACCGAAAATTTGCTTTCCTATTTTTATTTTAATACCAATTTGGTGGCAAATAATACGCAAACCTACCTAAGTAAAAAGCTGAGCTTCGGGCATACTCAATTTTATTCCTAATAAATGCATTACATATGAAAAAAACGATTTTCATAATTTTACCAGCAGCAGAGCGCAGTTTTTCGACAATAACTCAATAACAATCAAACAATATATTCGACAATGGCCGAAATAATTTAAGTTTAAAGTATTTATTAAGCCGCTACCTTTGTGATTTTTTCATAGTTTTTGGTCACACGGTTCAAAAGATAACCCCTCCGTAGTTGAAAAACCCCGCGCCTTACGGAGACATCGCTAAGCTGCCCTCAGACGACCCGTGACCACGATCGGTGCAATTCGATCGAAACTTCGGGTACATAAGAGGTTCATACCTTTAAATATTTTACGCGATTAGAGAACTTACTCTATATTTGTGTATCCTAACGATTAAAGGAGTCAAGGAATACCAGTATAATCAATAACAATCGAAATATATTGACAGACCAAACACATTCTTTTGAAAAAAGAAACCTGCAACAACAATAAACTCTCACCACTCGTATGGCAGGCACTTCCAGATCTTTGCAATATGTAATATACCGCTTCCACAAAGTGAAACGTATTTCGACTCAACAGGAGTCATCCTCAGGACAGTTCGGACTGAGCTTCAGTCGCCGCCAGTATTTAAGATCGCACCATGAGACGCCTGATTCAATCACTTCAAAAGGAAAGTCCTGATTCATTCATTTAATCATCAGCACATTCACCCATGGCTTTAGAGAGATGAATTTTGAAGAGAAGTGTCTTTTTTGAACAAGCTAGTATCATATTTAATGAATACAAAATGAACTACTGGTGTCTTTGCAGTGTCTAGTTTTTCATTAAGTACGAAGTTTTTAAGTGTTGTTTAAAGTTATACGTAAACTTACTTGTAAAATACAAAAGTATTAAATTAGTTTTCATTTTGAACCAAGAAATACTTAAGAGTATAAATAAGTTTGTAGTTATTATTAATGTATTTAGAAATATAATGCATTATATACCTCAGTATGCACAGGGTCCTTATTGATTATGTTTTTTTCGTTATTGCAGCAATTCCGCGCTTCTAACTGTCAAAATCTTGTCATTATAGAGAGCTGCGCTTAGAACGGCATCGCGCATGCGCGCGGGCATCTTTGAGCGCACCGCGCACGCGTCAATTCGCGCGAAACGAACGAAAAAAACCATAGTGAATAAGGACCCAATTGTCTAGTTGCCATAGCCATAATTGAAAAAATAAAAAATATACAAAATGTCAACAATTCATAAATTATTGACGTTTTGTATATTTTTTAAAACTTTATTTTTTTTTTCTTAACAAATTTAAATATTATTAGGGTCTTTTAATAATGTTTTAAAGTTACGCATTGTATTATTTATTTTGTTTTATAATTATACTGGCATTTGCCGAATAAAATCATTTTGTAATTTAAGTTGATGATTTTAAAATAGTTTCTTGGCAGCTAGCATATATAGCACTTGGAAGTGCTGCCTAACTTCATTTTGTTTTTTTCAAACTAGCATTATTTTACTTTTATATTGTGATGTATTAATTTGAAGTTTTCAGAAAATCATGTAATTGGTTTAACGAAAAAGAGACATTTGAGTTTAAGTTTGTACAACCTTGTCAAATTAAATTTTAGATATAAATATGAAAAACAATATATTTAAAAATATGAAAAAACGATGTCCCACCGGCATCGGGTTACAGCAAAGAACATTAGGGATTAAGCTACCGATGGTTAAGGTTATTTTTATTTAATAACTAGCTGTTCCGCGCAACTTCCCATCAAATTTTTCCCGTTTTTGCAACGTTTCTCATTGCTGCTCCGCTCCTATTAGTCGTAGCGTAATGTTATATAGCCTTTAGCCTTCCTCGATAAATAGGCTACCCAACAGACAAAATACTTTTTCAATTTGGACCAGTAGTTTCTGAAATTACCGCGTTCAAACAAACAAACAAACAAAGTCTTCAGCTTTAAAATATTGGTATTAGTATAGATTAAAAAGCTGAAGTGTTTATTTGTTTGTTTGGTTGAATGCGATAATCTCAGGAACTACCTTCTGTAAACCTACTCTGTTTCTTTACAACCAAATTCATTAATTTTCGTTTACTTAATTATTTTGGGTCTATTCTAATTACTTTTTGGATAAGCACAAGAAGTACGAACCTATGATTAGATTAAATAGAGGTTCCTGGCTCTGTATATTACCACCTCATTTTTTATCGAAACTTCGTTTTCATTGAATTAGAGTAGGATTCCTGGTTCGAATTGAAAGAATCTTTTAGTGTTGAATAACCCACTTATCGAGGAAGGCTATATAACATCACGCTACGTCCAATAAAAGCGGAGCAATAATGAAAAATGTCGCAAAAACGGGAAAATTGACGCTGACGAAGTTGCGCGGGTCAGCTAGTTCCGTATATAGCGGATGCCTGCGTCATAAACAATCTGTCGCCAATTTCAACCCGATCCGTTCAGTGCTTGAGTTCTGCGTGAAATACCTATCGTTCATGGTACCAATACAAAAGTTACAGTAATATCTTTTTATTGCATCAAATATGGTACATACATAGGTCTTAAAAGTAGTGTCTGTGTTTCACATATTTGGCTAACTTGAGCATGCAATAATATTAGGTTAAAAAAGTACCTATCTACAAAATACGGAGTTGTAATAATTAATTATTATTTTCGAGAAATTCTTTAAGAGTGTAAAAAGTGTGATGTATTAACCATTTCTTTAACTCCCTTCTCATTTTTATTATTGGCAGTTCACGAATAGGCTTGGGCACTTTATTGAACACTTTTATGCACATTACATGAAGAGACGTTGGCATAGGATTCAAGCAATTTTAATTAGCATGTAAGTTAACAACTTTAAAACAATATTTTGATTAATAATAATAATAATCGTTTATTTGTTTAAACATGTGTTATGGTACAGTTACAGGGGTGTTAAATTTATGATGAGTTTCAACATGTTTTGCCATATAAATAGCGTACAAAATTAAAAATCAATATCATTGAAATAAAGTCATACATCATTTTTCTAAAAAAAAATAACATAATACAAATACCAATAATTAAAAATGAAAGCCGGATACCACTAATCATTGTTACAGTCAACATCAAAATTCGAAAATATAAATTTTGTGTTGGCTCATACTATTGTTTTACTTTTTGTGTAGATTAGCTTCTAGCATAGTTTCAGGTAAAATGTAATTACTAACAAATTGAGTCAAAGTTACTTTAAATAAATGATAATAAATAAATAAAAAAGATCGTGCTGCATTTATTTATTCCTTGGTTCATTTTGGCCCCAACGTCGTTCTTAACGCCATTCATCCAACGTGTGGATCTAGAAAATATAATTGGCGCCAACGTTGGGAATAGCGTTATTCTAGATCCAAACATTGGACGAGTGACGTTGGGACCAACGTGTAGAGCCGCCATTTAAATATAGTTATGACGTCACTGTTTGCTATTTCATACACACAACAGCGTTCATCGATTGGAGTTACAATGAACTGATTTGAATTGACTGTCAACAACGCTATTGACATTGACCTTTGGTGTAAATAACGTCAAATGTGTAACAAAAAGGTCAAAAATAACTAGTTTGAAGTTAGTACCTTTAAAAATCGTGGCAGGTAAACTATTTAAGAGTTGTCTTTTATAATTACGGGAGTTGCCCGCAGAAGGGTACAAGCCCTGTGTGGCTGGACACTTTACAAACATACAAATGACAGCCACAAAGAACACAGAGATTAGGAACAAAAATTTGTGAATCACACAAGAGTGGTGTCCCGTGTGGAAATCGAACCCACGACCTCGTACGCAACAGTAGCACATACTCACACCGCGCCACAGAGTTAGTCAATTATAAATAATATATTAAACAAATCTTGATTTAATCTAAATATTCTCTGAATTACGGTGGTAATTTGGTTAGCCCAAGCTTTCTAAAAAAAATAGTCTGCGCCAAAATTGGTTCATTCGTTTAGAAGTCACAATTCCACAGACATACCTTAATAAGTATTAATATTCACATTGTGTAAAATAAAAATATTTTTTACACGCGTAGGTGTGAGATAATCCTCAATAGGTCAAGTAAAATAAATATTCATTCATTAACTTCGTAGACAGAATAATACCAGGTTCACAAATATAATACAAGCTCGAAAACAAATCTACCTAAAATAAATTCTACAAATAATACGCAGAGGTTTATCCACATACAATTCCCACAACAATCTAAAACATCCCACTCCCAACTTCACAAATACTTTAACGCAGTTTTGCTAGTGTTATTTCCCTCACACCTCCTAACAAAGTTGTGTCAGCGAGAACTAAAATGCGATCGTTACTCTATCATAAGTTCGACAAAACCACGATTGCCGCGAACTCGTCAAAGCATAAAGCCGCAACAGAGGGCGCCACTTCTAAATTTGAATTTCGAACGGTGCGGTTTTAAAATTGGATATTTCATAGCAGCTTTTTATTTGACTCGCTTATGCCCTCGACTTCGCTCGCGTGGTTGTCGGCTATTGCTATCTTTCTACTTGAGCTCTCTATGTATGGGGCAGCTAGAAAAACAGATAAAAAATCCATTTTATGTATCTTTTTACCCGACTGTAAGGAAGGGTTATGTTTATCGCGAGTATCTTGTATTGTATGTATGTAATATTCTTTATTACCTGATATCTCACAATCCACCAAACGGAATTATACAGTTATGACGTCGTTAGATTTGTCTTGATCGCTCAAGTGTTCTTCTTCTTCTTCTTCTTCTTTGAATTTACGGCAATCTAGCCATTTAAACGGCTAATTTCTCCCATTGTCAAGTATTTATTGTACACTTTAGTTGCACCAAGTCTTGTTATTATCCAATTATCACGTATTCAATTCATTTTTGTCAAGATATACTCGTTAAACTCGTTCTTAGTTAAGTGACGTTTGAAAAAAACAAACATGGCGGCTGTGTGACGTCAAAATAAAAAGGTGTGAAAAAAATGTTGTTTTGAATACTGCCATATGGGTATCAAATTAAAGGGCATTTCTTAAAGGTATGACATGATTATGACTGTTTTATTAAAACAAATAGTTAGCAACCATTCTGTTTTCAATTTTCAATACTTGACAATAGCTGTGATAAATGTTAGTTGTTACATCGGTTACATCCTACAAATACTAAAAAGTAATAAATAAAAAAATAAATTATAAAAATAAAGAAACCCGCCCGCACAAAAAAGATGGAAACAAGATCCCCTACATAATTATATAATTAGTCGGAGGCACTTTACTTCATCGAGATTCAATAATGATCTTGTTTCCATCTTTTTTGTGCAGGCCTGTTTTTTTTGTTATTGAAATAGTTGTCTATGCATAGTTTTGGTTACTACCAGTATAAACATTGTTAAATAATAGAGATCAGATACAGTTCTTATATTTAGTAGCTACTTATATGAGGAAACACTTTATAAGGAAAACAAAAAGCAAAATATAAATTTGTATCATTGGAGGTAAACTTCGTCTCAGGCAGGACTAGAACCGCGACCTTAGGTGTACCGGCCCTAAGCCGTTACCAACGGCACATGGTTTCTGCAATGAAACTCACATAGCCGTACAAGTTCCTTAGGAAAGCGTTGGATG
Source organism: Herminia tarsipennalis (assembly GCA_945859575.2). Classification (NCBI taxonomy): domain Eukaryota; kingdom Metazoa; phylum Arthropoda; class Insecta; order Lepidoptera; family Erebidae; genus Herminia; species Herminia tarsipennalis. Next base: position 20,530,180 of record OX243840.2, read on the forward strand.
ACGTCACGATTGCCATAAAATCGTATCATGTGGAGGCTAAATTCGACTTTGGCGGAGATGTTTCGGTGCCGGAGTTGATAACGGCTTAGGGCCGGTACCTCTAAAGTCGGTCCAAGTCCCACCGGAGACGAATTTTTCCTCCATACATTTAAATTGATGTGTATAAACTTAGCATAAATATGCTTTTAAAATTGCAAAAGGAAAGCGCAAAATCATACACTGAGCTATTAAATCTTAAACTGAAATATTTTCAATTTGATATTAATAATAATAGTATCTACATTACTAACTTACTTAGCTAATTGTTTTTTGTTCAATTTAGGCTCTTGTCTATACATTTTATGTAATTAAGCAAAACCTACATTTATATACGAGAAAGTGGACGTTTGTAACTCAATAACGTCCAATAATATTTAGCACATACACATGCCATATCCAAGATTAACAAAATATCCTTTATCCAAACGAGAAATGAAATATTTAAATGGTAATCATTCTGTAGCAGAGCTAATATTCTGCCAAATGTACCTATTATGATTACGTTAGAAGCCGTCATGATTATGTAGGTGGGAGTTATTGTCCCTATCGTTATTCGAATGTTCTATCAGTCAACCTTGTATCATAAAAAAACTGGAATAACAGAAGGTAAGTTTCATGCAATAACGCTCAAGCAAAGTAGTTAATTAGACTAATGTACCAAAACAAACTGGTTGAGGTCTATAAAATCGATAAATAATGACAGTACCTTATATTAATGTTATTAAATTTTCACGATTTTTATACATATTAGATATATTTCGGAACTTAATTGCGTAAATAATTTAAAGGTACGAACCTTTTATGTACCTGATGTTTTGATCGAATTTCGTGGTCACGGGTAGACGACCACGATCGGTGCAAGTGAAGCGGCGGTAGCCTAATGGCTAAGGCATCGGTCTCGCAATCATGAGGTCGCGGGTTCGAATCCTACCCATTATACTACCGACGTGAACCCACTCCTAACACAAGCCTTTAAGCTTAACTGGAGTGGTTAACTGGATTGCTAGTAATGTGGGACAACAATCCCACATTGCTAGTTATCTTTCTAAAAAAAAATAAAAAATAAATAAAAGGTTCGTACCTTAAAATAATTCAAACGATTAAGTCCCGAAATCTATACTAATATTATAAAGCGGAAGAGTTTGTTTGTTTGTTTGCTTTGTTTGTTTGTTTGTTTGTTTAAACGCGCTAATCTCAGGAACTACTGGTCCGATTTGAAAAAAAATTTTTCTGTTGAATAGCCCATTTATCGAGGAAGGCTATAGGCTATATAACATCGCGCTACGACTAATAGGAGCGGAGTAGCGACGTGAAATGTTGCAAAAACGGGGAAAATTTAAGCATACGAAGTTGCGCGGGACAGCTAGTATATCTAATAAGTACCTTATATCTTAGTCATTTTAAAAGAGTGACTCATGAGTTTGATAACAGCTTTACACTTGTAACCACCGGCTTATTTTTTATTTTGACGTGATAACGTATTATAAATTGATGATGGGTTCCACGCACGAATAGGTGTCACGTAGCTACGGTCACGTTCTTGCTAAGCAGTCACGTTATTGACTGGTGCTAAGCAACGTGAATGGTGATTCCACCCGCTTATAGTCTGAAGTATTGCGCCCGGTGCCACTAAAGCTGTCACAAGCATGGTTGTTTATTACAATGTCATCAATGTTTTGGCGATTGCAGTGACATGCAATTCAATTAGAAAAAAATCTGTCCCAGGCATGGTTGCTTATTACAATGTCATAAATGTTTTCTTATGCCGTTATCACGTAAAATTATCGTCCGTAAACCGACTTCACAGACAATCATTTTTTTTTCATAGTAATATATTCAAATTATAACTATGACTGATTTGTTGGTCTAGTGATTAGTGACATTGACTGCTACGCCAGGGTTTGATTCCAACCCAGTACATATCTTTATGTTGTCACGATTGTTTATTCTTTTATTCTGTGTCAGGGTATAATTATATGAGTATGTTTATCAGTTGTCTGGTTTCCATAGTACAAGCTCTGCTTGGTTTGGTGTTATGCTAGAAATATATTTAACAACTCAGAGACATCACCCTCAACTCATGGACCTGGAATCTTTGAACGCCTTTGAAACAAACCAGTTTGTTTCGAAGACGTTCAAAGATTTAAGGTCCATTTTTAAAAAAAACTTAGATCCACTTTCGAGTGCTTCTAAGTATTTTTTTTAAATTTACCACTAAATAAAGAGCCGAGCATTATCGTGAGCCTAATGGTAACCTTAAAGTTAGCCCAAAACAGTATCAGAGGCACCTAAATCCTTGTTTGGTGGAGATATATTAATGTTACCATACTGTGCTCCTCATTTGTGACATTAGTTAGTAAGTTTCATTTGTTCGATAATTTTACTTGCTGCAGTGACGAATTCAGGATTCTGGGGGAAGGGGCACGAGAGGCAAATGACCGGATGTAATATCATCCTTCGGGGGGGGGGGGGGGGGTCGCATTTCGTTTCACCCGACACCAGCCAAGTGTGAGTCACACGCATGACTTGGGTTGCCCCAAATAATTTAGTTCTGGGGAGGGGGCACAAGAAGCAAATGGGCTAAGTAATTCAATACAATATAAGACATTCGGTACGCAAAACAATCGTCTGGGCATGTGCCCCCGTGCCACCCCCTCTGTGGATCCGCCTATGGCGCCTTTCAACCGAAACATTAATAGTGACGTGGTAACATGACTATTTCTCGGAAGAATAACTGACACTGGTGATACAACCCAAGAGAGCCAATGGCTTAGGCCTACCAACTATATAGGTCTTAGGTTTAAGCCATAGGCTGTCCTGGGGTGTATATATTCTAAAGAGTCCGTAGACATCTGTTTGTTTTACTCAAACGAAGTTGGTACCACCTTCTATACTTTCGGTGTGTTGTGCTTGTATTATGGAAATTAGCACCCTAGTAACGCCATCTACATTTTGATTCGGGAGGCTTCTATTATCAAGCAACCGCAGGGAGTCGTGTTCAAACACTGCCAATCCCTACAAAGCTTGTACTGTTCTATTGTAAAGCGCAAACGACCTCAACATAATTGTCGCTAAAGCTTTTCAATTGTCCTTTTTGAAAGGACCGATGAGATAGAAAAGAAAATTTACATTTATTGAAATCCACTTCGAGGAAAAAACATTTGAAATGAGCCTTGAATTCGACATAGAATTCGTTAATAAGGGTGGAATGTAATATTATTTTTTAGGTAAAATGCCAATGTATATTAAAGATTACGAGAAAATGGGTTCCATTCGGTTGCCAGAATGATTATGCTAATGTGTTATGCGGATCGCTCATTCAAGTGGTCAATGGAAGCGACGTATGGATGGATGTTTAAAAGGTTAATTTATTCCATAATTTAGATATTTTGGCAAGTAAATATTCGTATTTTAGGTTGCTACGGTTTGTTAGGTATTATGTAAGTATATATAACTACGCCTACATACAATTATCCCGAGATTGTGACTTCGTGGTTAGTGATTATAGACAGAGACACGGCTCTATTACTCTTGTCAAAATTGGAAACAAACGTGTTATATTAACCTATTAATCACTTATTTTTGCTTTTTTATAGGCATTTCTTGCTTTATCTATACAATAAAGGTTCGCTGTACTCCGCAGTGATGATTAGGAACCAATTTAGGAACCCCTTTCTCCTATTGTCTCTAGCACTATTTATTAAGTACTTATAATTTCTGTCTGTCTACACCTCTGTATGCTAAAATCTTACAACAAATGACCACTATTTTCTTATGATTTTCAAAAACAACAAATTTTGTTAGGACCAGCATTTAATCTTAAACACCAACCCATCTCAAAGAAACAAAAAAAGAAAAGAATCATTTATTTACACAAACAAGGCAGTAGCACGTTCGTCCTAAAATTCCCTTAGTGAGTAGGAACGTGACGGTAATTTGTTAGTTTAAAAGTAAAAGTTCGTTATTTCGGTTAAAGAAAATAAAGGCTTGTGTTCTTTCGATTATAGTGCCTTAGTGATGTATTGTGTTACCCGCAGCGGCCACGGAGACGGTATATGCGTTTGTTATACGTATACGTATGTTATATTTTTCTCTAAAACGGCTGGGCCGATCTCAATACGGTTTTTTGCGTTGCATAAGTTTTATTTCCCGGGCATGTTGTTGCCTAAGTTTTATTGTTCTAGATAGCCCGGGGGCGCTACAGCGCTCATGTTTTTTCCAAAACGATCATTTATTTTTTTGGGTTAGGCGACATCTCGCCCCCTTCAAATCTTGCCCGCCGGCGAGTTGTACCCTCTTGTTAAATGTTAGGGCCGCACTCGCCCAAATACAATTTTACAACTGGGCCAGTTATACGTCTGAATATTCACTAGGAGTCAAGTGGCCCATTGAAGTAAAATGTTATACATTTGGTAGTTGTAAATTTTTTCATCGTTAAAAATCGTCAAGAGTCAAAATCACTTACCTTCTTTTACACAGATTTGAACAAAAAAGTTAATAGAATATTATTAATCATTAAATTGTAATATTTTTTCTTTATTCAATGTGTAAATGTTCGGATTGAAAGCTGAAATCTGGCTTTTATGTACTATAAATATGATATATTATATTTTATGATTCATATAACGGACAAAAGCATGCAACACTGAAACAATTTTACAAATAATACAAAACAATTTTATTTATATTTATCAAATGAAAACAAAGTCTCTATGGTGGGATAGAATAGAAGGAGCCTCCACTTACACAAAAATGACAAAGAAAATAACATGACTAAATATCGGTAAAAAAAAATCAAGCCCCTGTGATATCCTTAACATTATTACCATTAATTATTGTTTTATAATATAAATATATATATATGTATATTAATTATTGTTTTATAATGTAATTATGGTTCGACCAAACATACGTTGCTGCTCGCTCCCCATAGACGATAGCGAAATGATTCATAGTGCAAATGCATATAATCATATAATCAGCAAATTTTCATAAAGATCCGTCAAGTAGCTACACACATTATCCGTTATTGCTTAGCTCCTATGGGAAATAGCGTGATAAATTATAGCCTATATGTTAATCCAGACTTATTAGAATACACTTGCAAAATTTCAACCGAATCTGTCTGGTAGTGTTTGCGTGATGCGTGTTCAAACAAACAGACAGACAGACATTTCTAAAAATGTAGGAATGTGTATATAGACTCGTTTCGAGCATTTCCCAATTTTTTTTTTCACTATGTACGGCCATGTACATACAGACACGTAACACGAACACGAAATTTACAATGTTATTAAATGTATAGATAGAATGTCTATTTAGGTAGCCATATCTCTCACACTCAACACACCTATTATTGAAGTTAGAGGTAAGGGAGTTAAGAGGGTACTTTATAAAAAGGAATATAATATACGTACCCTCTTTTTTTTAAAAGAACATATGTAATATTTGCTTGATATTGTTTCAGTGTTGCATGCTTTTGTCCGTTATATGAATCAAAAAATATAATATATCATATTTATAGTACATAAAAGCCAGATTTCAGCCTTCAATCCGAACATTTACACATTGAATAATGAAAAAATATTACAATTTAATGATTAATAATATTCTATTAACTTTTTTGTTCAAATCTGTGTAAAAGAAGCTAAGTTATTTTGACTCTTGACGATTTTAACGATGAAAAAATTTACAACTACCAAATGTATAACATTTTACTTCAATGGGCCACTTGACTCCTAGTGAATATTCAGACGTATAACTGGCCCAGTTGTAAAATTGTATTTGGGCGAGTGCGGCCCTAACATTTAACAAGAGGGTACAACTCGCCGGCGGGCAAGATTTGAAGGGGGCGAGATGTCGCCTAACCCATTTTTTTCTCTAAGATGGCTATGACGATTTTAGAACGGTTTTCTTCTATGTATATGTCTCAAAAAAAAGGGTAAACCTCATCTTTTTAATAATAAAACGGAATATTTTTATATTATATTAGTTCCGTTACAATTAAATGTTTACTCTCAACATGAGTAAGTACCTTGTAAATTTTGTGAAATATCTCTAAAAAGTTCGAAATAAAATACAAAATTATTTTTTTTGAAAAAACCTACAACATGCGGTTAAAAAGAATGAAATAAAATTTTTAAACCCCCTGATTAACAGGAAGTGAGTAACCTAAAACAATTCTGCGGGGTCTGCCATTCACTGAAATGCACAAAAATATTTATTTTTTTTATAGCTTTTTTGTCAGATACTTTTAATCATAATATTACATAGAAGACATATAAACAATATCGATTAAAAGGTTGAAATTTGGCAGGAGGTAGTATAAAAAATAGGATAAAAGTGCTGACACTCACATTTTCAAATTTTATCAAAAAAACACCTTTATACCTTTATTGTACTAGTACGATTCTATAAACTTTTTTAACACTTATGACAAACTAGCTGACCCACGCAACTTCGTATCGTAAAAAATGTTGCAAAAAACGGGGAAAATGGCGTACATTTTCCCCGTTTTTTGCAACATTTTTTATTGCTGTTCCGCTCCTAATGGTCGCAGCGTAATGGTTTATAGCCTAAAGCCTTCGTCGATAAATGAGCTATCAAACAGTCAAATTTTTTTTTTTATCGAACCCGTAGTTCCCGAGATTATCAAGTTTAAACAAACAAACTCTACTGCTTTGTAATATTAGTATAGATGGCCGTTGTTGGTACTTTTGGCTTTGACAAATGATTGTCTAACTGCCAAAATCAAACAGAAGTCTAGGTATGTCAGCGACAAAAGCTCAAAATCTCAGGAACTACTGGCCCGAATTGAAAACAATCTTTTACTGTTAGATAGCCCATTTATCGAAGAAGGCCATATAAGGAGGCTATATAACACTACGCTACGACCAATACAAGCGAAGCAGTATTGAAAATGTTGCAAAAACGCGGAAAATTGACGCATACAAAGTTGCGCGGGCAGCTGCTATTATATAAAGTACCTGGATGACCGAGCTTCGCTCGTTATTTTTTTTAAACGACGTTTTCCAAAAATGAAACCTAGCTAGATCGATTTAACTCCCCCGAAAGCCCCTGCATACTAAATTTCATGAAAATCGCTGGAGCCATTGCCGAGATTCAGATTATATATATAGGTATATATATACAAGAATTGCTCGTTTAAAGGTATAAGATTCAACGGTCAAAGACGCGGAGAAAACTCTGCTATCAGGACTAACTATACTACCTAAAGTAAATTACAGTCGTGATTTGACCCAAATTATTTGTATGTTTTTATCTGCACTTTCTACCCTACGTAAAAGGCTTTTCCGGTCCATTTTTCTGTTCCCCAACAAGAGTCCCTCTACGTTAAAGTGTCCTAAGGCAAGTTCCAACGTTTTTGCTCGACCAGGCACGTAAATTCTGTCCTTTTTGTCTTGACCATCTGCAACCAGTTCTAAATTTAAAAAACGTGTGTTCGCATACCGTGAAAAAGGTTCCTTCAAAAAGTTTTTTTTTTTAATTCATCGGCCTTTTTGGTAGATTTAACGTAATTTGATACAACCTTTTCCAATTTCAATAGGACGCTTTGAATGAAGCAATTAGTAACACTTTAATGAATGATTAAATAGAATAGAATAGAATAGAATATATTTATTTGCATGTTATGTGGTACAGAGATGGTAAATAACTTATAATAGTTCAAACACATAACGCCATGCAATTGGCATGCAAATGTAAAACTTAATGTAAAACCTAAAGAATAAAAGTAATGTTGAAACTAAAAATAGTGTCAATATTTGGAAAACTAATTACATTCATTTTAATATAAAATCTAAAAACATTCATTTTAATATAAAATCTAAAATACACATTTTTTATTATTTAGAACAGTGCATTTCTGTAATGATACGAACCACTTACATTGTTTTTTAAATATTCTTCAATCGAGTAAAAACTCTCTGACACCAACCATTTATGCAAAGCAGTACAAAACTGTTTATATGGCAGATCTATAATAGGTTTAGGTAATGCATTATATATTAAAGGTGCCGCGTCTAAAAATTACCAAACGAGGCACCGGCATTTCTAATGTAAATTGGTTTACTTTACGTTTGTTTAAAGTATTTTTTATTGTAAAAAGTGACATATTATTTTTGACAAATTTTGCGATTTCATATATGTAGATACATGGCACAGTAAGTAAGCTATTTGCTTTGTACACGGGCTTACAAGAGTCGGTCCAGTCCATACCAAAGATTGCTCTAATGCATTTTTTTTTGGGCTAAGAGAACACGTGATATCTCTGAGGAATTACCCCAAACAATTATCCCATATCTAATTATAGAACACACGTAAGCGTGGTAAACCATTATAGAAGTAGGCCTGGATGTTTCTTCTTTTATTTTTTTTAATGCAAACACAAATCTATTTATTTTGATGCAGATGGAATCAATGTGTTCCTTCCATACTAAGTGTTCACCGATGGTAATGCCAAGGAACTTTGTACTATGTATTTGATTTATTTAATGTATTTGATTGATTTATTTAATAAATAATAAATATATCAGAATAATTAATAAATAACTATATTAAATATACTTATTTATAAAACAATCCTGTATTACTCAGTAAATCAAAAATAAAGTACCCATGTTATTTTACGTAAATTTCTGACCTGCCAGCAATGAACATTAGATTTGCCCTATACGTTAAATTTTAAAGAACCTAAAAAAGTGCAATACAGAACTTCATTCCTCTACAAAGTTTTTGTGACTATTTGTCATAAATAATCTATACTAATAATAGAAAGCTGAAGAGTTTGTTTGTTTGGTAGAACGCTATAATTGAAAAATTCTAGTGTTGGAAAGCCCATTTATCGAGGAAGGCTATAGGCTATATAACATCAGGCTACGACCAATAGGACCTGAGCATCAATGAAAAATGTTGCAAAAACAAGGGAAAAAGGTGCAGACGAAGTTGCCAATGGATCAGCTAGTGAATTGTAATTACACTTTCTAAATGGGACTCACAATGTATCTGGGACTCGCATTAAAGCTCGAGTCGCATCAGAAACGTAACCTCTTTGCAAAATCTCAATTATCTCACTAGCCATTAATGAAAGAATGATGTATGACTCAGGAAATCAATTTTATATCTAATACTAGCTGACCCGCGCAACTTCGTCTGCGTAAATTTTACCCATTTTTGCAACATTTTTCCTTGCTGCTCTGCTCCTATTTGTCGTAGCGTGATGTTTATAGTCTATAGCCATCCTCGATAAATGGACTATCCAACAAAAAATATATTTTCAAATCGGACCAGTAGTTCCTGAGATTAGCGCGTTTAAACAAACAAACAAACAAACAAACTCATCCGCTTTATAATATTAGTATTAGTAATATATATAAAAATCTCGTGTCACCGAGTTTGTGGTCGAATTCCACCGAAACGGCTCTACCGATTTTAATGTTTTTTTTTATATATTTGAAAATATTTTATATTTAAACATTCATAACCGGTTAAGTAACTAATTTGGCCAATATCTAAGCAAATATAGTTTGTTGTAAGTAGTACTATGTAGTAACCACTAACACTGAGGCCGAGTTTATTTTATCTCATGTTCCAATTTTTAAGGTTAATTTCCGCGCATCCGGCTTTACCTATTGTTTGCGAACTTGGCATTACATAGACATATACAATCACGATCTATCATCAACAAGAGTTGTTTTGCATCCTAAGTTAAAAAAAAAAATGATTTACTTTGTGACCTATTCTCATACCTACAAGAATAATTATGTCGTGAAGTATTTTTTTAAATCACGATTTTAGTATTTATTGTAATACGTTAGTAGACAAAGTTGGTTGAAGACGGTTAGCTAGTAATTTATATACCTATATTTTTGACCAATCCAAACGCCGTAAAGTGCTCGTCACTTTACGGCAATGTTTATCATCAATACGTAGTCAAATTTTAAGTTGACAATTGTGTATTGAGTAACATTGATAAGCTTTTCCGGGCGGCCACACTCTACTTAAGTTTGATTTTGATTGAAATTCGTATCCCCTTTGTCTACGTCAATTAAGGCACAGACAGTTAATAAACTATCTACGTGTCAAATTTAACCCAACTCATTCATAATAACAGCCTCTTAACCCATCAGTCACTGCGGCCAATCTTATCAGAGTCTAGCCAACAACGCAAAAGATATTATAGTGCACAAGTGTGTACGCAAACGCAAATGAACTCTCTTTTCTCTCACTCTCATACTCCTATAGAATGGAAATCCGACACGACCGGAGAGAGATTGGTCGCAGGACCTGACGGCTGAACGTGCTCTCCAGGACCTGGAGTGGTGTGTCAAATTTAAAAAATGTGTGGCACTCGGGGACTGCCGCGGTAAAGCTATTGCATAGCATTTTTATCAATTTAAGCAATTAAAAAAAAAAAAAATTAAATAAGTTTTTTTTTAATTATAAAAAAACAATGTTTTTAATTTTTATTTTCTTTAAAATTTTTTTTTTTTTAATTTAAAAAAAAGTCATTATTCTGCTTAAGAACAAACAACTAAAATGTTTCACTGCTGTGCCGGTCGGAATGGGGGGTGTTAGTCTTCATATTAATTAGATCAGCGACAGAACATAAAATAGTATACCTACTTATAATAATACAATAACACAACACAATAGGGTGGAAAATGAACCAACACCTAAACCAAAACATAACCACAACTCCTGTGTGGCCCTTTGCTGTGGCCTTTATAATAGAAACAACAAGAAAGGGGAAGACTAAAATGACAATAGGTAACATAATGTCAATAGATGGCGCTGTATTTAATTTTGTTACTATTCAATACAAAATGTACTACGGTCTGGATCGCGCTATTATAATAGAAACAACAAGAAAGGGGAAGACTAAAATGACACTAGGTAATCTAATGTCAATAGATGGCGCTGTATTTAATTTTGTTACTATTCAATACAAAATGTACTACGGTCTGAATCGCGCTATTACGATTTTTGTAGCTAGAATCATAAGTACAAAATGAAACGACGTTAGACGATGCACGGCCTTCCAGTGGGGAGCGTGAGGTTTTTTCGTTACGGAATTTCTGGATTCGGTCCCCGCGCTCAAGGCCCGCGACAGAAGCTATGCAATAGCTTAAAAATGGTCACCCATTAAGGATCGGCAGTGATAGCGTTACTTAACCTCGCAGATAGATTTAATCTCGATCTGCTCGGTCGCTCGCACTACATTCTTTATGAGATTAAATTAGTTAGTCAAAATAGCAATTCTTTAAGAAATGTCAAAACGCAGAAAGTTAAATGGAGATCTCATACAAGTAGCGATTCATGACGTCGCTAATATCAACCTCGTTGGATACATAGTAGGAGCATCCACTTACAATGTAAAAAACTGTATGTGCTTAAAACATGACTGCCTCTGTGGCGCGGTGGGAGTGCATCCGACTGCTACACAAGAGGTTGTGGGTTCGATCCCCAAACAGGATAAAACTTTGTGTGATGAGCACGATGGTTTATTCTCTGTCTGGTTTTAATTTATCTATAACATGTATGTATTTACAAATATTTAGGTATGTTTATCAGTTGTCTGGTTTCCATAGTACAAGCTCTGCTTAGTTTGGGATCAGATAGCGTTGCGTGAGTTGTGCCAATATATATTATTATTAGTCAAATTACTGGTAATAAATGAATATGTATAAATGTTTTGCAAAAGACGGAAAATAATGGCCTACCACATACTCGTATGATATTACAAAATCGCAACATAAAGCTCTATAAAGAATGTGGTGTGTGGAGGCTCGGCGGATTCAGACCCAGTCAATGGTTTATTCATTGTTTGACAGATCAGTGAGTAACGGTTTTTTTTACATATTGTAGACTAGCTGTCCCGCGCAACTTCGTATGCGTAATTTCTCCCCGTTTTTGAAACATTTCTCGTCGCTTCTCCGCTCCTATGTAGCGCGATGTTATATATAGCCTATAGCATTCCTCGATAAATGGGCTATCCAACAAAAAAAGATTTTTTCAAATCGAACCAGTAGATCCTGAGATTAGCGCGTTTAAACAAACAAACAAACAAACAAACAAACAAACAAACAAACAATCAAACAAACAAACTCTTCCGCTTTATAATATTAGTATAGATAGAAGAAAAACATACCAAGCGGTTTTCACTACGTACGAATATACGAGCCACTTCCGTACACTCAGCTTACCTTGTTACACTCTGCACTAGAGTGAAATCAACCAATTCTTTTCACAATGCCATTTCTTCCTCTTTCCCCTCGTAAAATTCAAATCAACCCTTTCAACGATACTTCATTTTCCTCAAACCTTTTGTAGATAATCAAGACGGTACGTTACAGTAACTTATTCTATTTTCAACTGGAGTTAAACCTAATGTAGCTCTGGTATGAATTTTACTATACATTTGTATAGTAATATTATTGAAAACTAGCTATTTCTGGCAACTTCATCCGCATGGATGGTGAATCCACTTGAACAACTCAACTTCTTGACGGTGTGTCGAGACTTAACTCGCCAGTTTTTAAGTAAGAGTTGCAACAATACATCTGTTGAACTGCATCTACTTTGGTGCAGTAGTTTTTGTGTTTGTCCGCATACAAATATACCAACGAACAAAGATTTCTAAATTGTTTATTGTTTTGGCTTCTAATCTATATCTATTCTAATATTCTAAAGAGGAAAGATTTGTACTTTTGTATTTTTGTATGTAACGAATAAACTTCAAAAGCACTGGAATGATTTAAAAAAATATTTCACCATTAGAAAGCTACATTATTGAGGAGTAACATAGGCTATATTTTATTGTCAAAAAATTAGAGATCCGTACGAAAATTACAATAATGTAACTCAAGATATAAAAAACTACGATATGACACCCGAACGAAGCCGGGGCAGGCAGCTAGTGATGTTATAAAGACCTTCCACACTAAGTTTTCTGATATTCAAGGAAACATTATCCTGTGTAGATGTACAGATACGAGTATCAACCAGTTTCAATTTTGCTATATATTTCTAGGTATATGTATAAATAGAGAGCGCTCAATGAGCATTTTTCTTTTAATATGCTCAATAGCACTCCCAGAAAGCAGTAACAAGGTGAATGTTTTTCTATGTAAGCAAGTAAACAAATATATATATATATTAAAAATACCCACATGGAGCTGGAGTTTCTATCCGTATTGATTTTATGATGTACGTTCTGGTTTTTTTTTCTTTGTATTAATGTGTTAAATAGGTCGAAATACATTTCTTCTTCTTCATCGTTAGCTATTCGATTACTATATAATTATAGATGTTGATAAAGTTAGTATGTTGCTAACTTATCGACAACTTAGACAGTCGACAGTTGTAGGAAGGACTCAGTTACACACGGATTGTCTTGTTATCTTTGCATGTCTGTTTATAATGTAATGTGTAGTTATATCGTTAGAGATATGTACCTACTTATTTCAGAGAAACTTAGGTATATTGATCTTATGCTCAGGATGTTCTATATGTAACGGCGCAGAGTGTGCCCTCGTGAATGTCAAATATCGCCTTAAATATAAATAATGTTGTGTCTAAAAGCTTAAAAATACATTATATCAACCCATATGATGTCTATAGCGTATTGCTATATTTATTTGTGAGTCAATGAGAAGCGAGATGAATGGTTGTAGATTATATTGACTTGACTTAATTGACTAGCTTAATAAATCTTAAACCTAAGTATTTATACACGTAAAAATATAGGAAGTAATATTATAATAGGAGGGCGATTTGTTTATTCAGCGCCTCTTAGCAGTACGTGTAGATTGCGTAATTTATAAATAATAAAATAGACAATTAGGAAGTGCAATCTAAACACGTACTGGTGTTTCATTATTTGGTATAGGAATATACTATGGCGACTGCCATAGATATTCCCCCTTTTGTAAAAAAATTATACATTTGTAAAAATTATACATTTAAAAATTGTAAAAATTATAAGTTGAAAATTGTACAAAAAAATTGAAATATCTTATTAATTATATCTATTTCCGACAGTCTTAAGCAGCATTCGAGTCCCTGACGATTCGCAACAGGTTCTTCTCTATTTTTCCTCCGATTGCTCGGTAGATAAAGTATATACATAATATTTATATTGTATGCATTTACAGACCACCAAAATATGACCTATTTTCAATCGAGTGTTTTTTTGAAAAATTAAGTGCACTTTTAGCAAAATTATGTAAAAATAAAAAGAAAAAAATTATACTATGCGGAGATTTTAATATTGACCTGTTGAAGCGCAACAAACTGTCTCTGGAGTTTGAAAATATATTAAGCGCATTTCATTTGAAAATTCAATTTAAAGAAACTACTCGATTTTTAAGCGGTTCATGTATTGATAATATTGTTCACAACATTAGAAATTGTAAGGGTGAGACAATAGACTTAGCAATATCAGACCACACAGCACAAATATTAACATGCCCAGTGCAAAGAAAATGTTTGCTTAAATTTTGGTATGCAAAAAAAAGAGATTACTCGATGGAAAACAGAAACAAATTTAAACAATATATATCACAACTAAGATTTGTTAACGTATATTCGGCAAATGACGCAAATGAAGCTTTTGCAAATTTCTTTGATATATTTAAACTTATATATGATTTATGTTTCCCAATCAAAAAGATTAAAGTATATTCAAGTGGTAAAGTAAGTTGGATAACGCGAGGGCTCAGATTATGTAGCTTACGAAAGCGAAAAATGCTGTGGCAATATAGAAGGACGCCGAACACATTGAATAGAAATAAATACAAATGCTATGCAAACCGACTTAAACAAATAATAAGATTAACTCAAAAACAAAAAAATGATCACTATATTAAATTATCAAATAATAAAACTAAAGCTACATGGAACATAATAAACTCAACCAAAGAAAAAAATCCTAAAACAGGGATAGCTAAGATAAATGTAAATGGTAAATTAATAGATAATCAAGAATTTATGTGTAAAATATTTAATAATTATTATACTGGTATAGTAGATGATAGCAATCAACAAAAATATAATATACCATTAGTAAATCATTGTAATTCAATGTTTTTGGCACCAGTTACTACAAATCAGATTATTATTATTATTAATTCTTTAAAAAACACGCACAGTTCTGGTTATGATGAGATTATAACCTCAGTGGTTAAAGATGTAGGGCATATCATTTCACCAGTCCTATGTCACTTAATTAATATGAGCAATGAACAAGGGATATTCCCCAACAAATTAAAGAAAACAATTATAAAGCCGTTATTTAAAAAAGGAGACAGACAAGACATTAGCAATTATAGACCTGTGGCACTCATACCGATATTTGCTAAAATATTCGAAAAGGTAATATTTGATAGCATGTACGCCTTTTTCGAAAAAGAAAATATTATAGCACCCGAACAATATGGGTTTCGGAAAAATAAAAATATAAATATGGCCATTTTCAATTTTTTGAGAGATGTAGTTACTGGAATGGATAGTAATCAACCTACTATAGGTATGTTTATGGACATGTCAAAAGCATTTGACCATGTGAGGCATGATATTCTCTTAGACAAGCTTTATAGATATGGCATAAGAGGAAATGTACATAATCTTTTGAAATCATATCTATATAATAGACAGCAACTTGTGGAGCTATCTAATATCTGTCTAAAAACCAAAACTGAAGTTGTGTATCAATCAGACTATAAAAATATCAGATACGGAGTCCCCCAAGGAAGCGTATTAGGTCCTCTATTATTTATTATATATATTAATGACATAACTACGACTAATGTTTATAAAATGACTTTATTTGCCGATGATAGCACTATTCTTTTTACAAACAAAAACTTGACATTACTCCAATCTGACATTAACAATTCATTATCATTAATTATACAATGGCTAGAAATTAATAATCTTAAAATTAATCTTAATAAAACTAAAATAATCAATTTTAAACAAAGAAGAGTTGAAACAGCTATTAATATTAGTTATACGGGACAGAAAATAGAGGAAGGAAAAGTAACAAAGTTCTTAGGGTTACAAATAGATAACCAAATGAACTGGAAAGCTCATGTAGAACATGTCTGCACCAAAGTCAGTCAATTCGCGTATGGATTCTATAGACTGAGAAATATAGCAAATACGCCCACAGTCATAACAGCATATCATGGAATAGTGTCATCAGTACTACGCTATGGGATCATATTTTGGGGGAATTCTACTGATTGGCACCTTGCGTTCAAAGCCCAGAAACGTTGTATAAGAGCTATCTTTAATTTGAAACACACGGACACATGTAAACCATATTTTCAGAAATATAAACTTTTGACTTTGCCCTGTTTATATATATTAGAATGTGCGGTCTTTGTAGTACAAAATATTGATAAATTTGTACAGCGGACTAGAGCTCGTCATGCTGATAAGTTGTGTGTCGTTCCTAGCAAAACAACATTAATGCAAAAAAGCTATTTCTGTATTGCACCCCATATCTACAACAAATTACCTAAAAAGATTAAACAGTCGAACAATGTGAGACAATTTAAAATAATGTTACAAGAAATGCTGTCTAATAAGTGTTACTACTCACTAAGTGAATATCTAAATGACAAATCTATAGAGATGTGTATTTAAATATAATTTGGACATTATGCGTAAAGACATGCTTGCTATTAATATTATTTTATTTTTCAATTTTAATTTCATGACATCATTTTTATTATATTAATTATTATTATTATTATTATTTTTCTATGGATTTTATTTAGACATTTCCTTAAAACCTAGTTATATGAATAGTATTTTGTTCCTACCGTATTTGTTTTTTTTTTTTTATTTAGTTTCTATAAACATGTTTGCATGCCTAAAAGGTAGAACAAAGAGAAACTTAAAATTATAATATGAACAACAATGTATGTATACCTTTGTTCGCAAATAAAGATTGATTGATTGATTGATATACTGAGTATTAGTATTATTACAACTGCGGTGAATATGGCCACCATGATCCACGTGCGGAGGTCTTGTAGGTCCCCAGATAGCTTTGAATGGAGTTTTGTAATCTCCTCTGGGATCGCGGCGTTGTTCTGCACCATATTCACCTGCTCTTTCTCGTGACTGCTTGTAGAACCCATTGTAGTTGGAAGTCTTGTAACTCGAATGAATGACTGTGGTTTTGCATGTCTTTATATACTACGATTGGAATCTCACCGTTGGTCGGGAGATTCGTCCGGAACGTGTTTTATTCGGGCAGTTCTTATCTTCTAATTTTTTATCTTCTATGTTATTTCTAATCGTGCAATTTTGATCTCTTATCTCGTTGTCGTTTATCATAAAAGCTGGTTTGAGACGATCGATTGACACGGAGCTCTGTCGTCCGTTTATCCAGATCGTGAAAACCTTATCATTACGACTAATAACGAGATAAGGCCCATCATACGGAAGTGTAAGACTTGGCCGTAAACGATCGCAACGTAAGAAAACATGTGTGCATACTGATAAGTGTGGATGCACAAATATCTTATCGTTCGTACTCTGCCTATGTGAAACGGAGGTTGCTTTTTTATGTTTTCTTTAATTTCTTTCACAAAATCGGCGTATGTCGAGTGATCGCTTGTTCCGAAAAATGCTCCAGGTAGTCTTATTGTTGTACCGAGGACTAGTTCAGCTGCAGAGTATCCGGTATCTTGCCGTAGACTGGTACGGATACCGAGTAAAACAGTTGCAAGTTCTTTTGTCCAATTCGTTGTATTTCCTCTTGCTATTAATGCTGTTTTCAAAGTCCTGTGCAGTCGTTCTACCTTTGAGTTTGACTGTGGATGGTATGGTGTGGTTCGAATTTTCGTGATACCCATGAGTTTAGCCAAACTTTTGAATATTTCAGATTCAAACTGGCGTCCCTGGTCTGTGGTAATGTATTCAGGGCATCCAAATCGGGCTATCCATCCTTCATATACCATCCTAGATATAGTTTCTGCAGTTATATCGGCTATGGGAAAAGCCTCTGGCCATGAAGTACAGCGATCTATCATTGTTAATAGATAACGCTTATTTTGCGACGTAGGTAAAGGTCCTACTAAATCGATATGGAGATGAGCAAATCTTCCTGTCGGCATGAATTTACCTAGAGGTGATATTGTATGACGATGTATCTTCGCTCGTTGACATTGTAAACATTTCTCTGTCATCTCATTGATATCTTTGTTCATATTTTCCCATATGTAGTTTGCTGAAATTAGTTTTCTTGTAGTGTTCTTTCCAGGATGGCTTAAGTTGTGAAAACTCTCGAAAATAGTTTTCCTAAATTTGAGGGGTATAAATGGGCGTTGCTTTCCTGTTGATGTATCACAGAAAATCTTGATATTCTTATCTCGGAAATGAATCAATTTGATATTTAACGATTTATTGGCTTGCAAACGTTCCAGCTCGTTATCCTTGCGTTGCCATTGTCCTACCTCGTGCCAATCAATTGCAGAAGGTAGGGATATCGTTTCGATAACTCGGGATAAAGCGTCAGCTACAACATTCATGTGGCCGCTTATGTGTTGAATATCTGTACAAAACTGTGATATATAATCCAAATATCTTATTCGTCTAGGGATGTCATCCAATGATGGCTTCTTAACGAAAGCATGAATCAATGGCTTATGATCCGTGTAGACAGTAAATTCTCGTCCCTCAATTAATCTTCTGAAATGTTTTATAGCCATGTAGATACCGAGTAACTCTCTATCGTATGTAGAGTATTTCGTTTGGGCTTCACTTAGTGATTTTGAAAAGAACGCTATTGGTTCCCATTTTGCGTTTCTTCGCTGCTGTAGTACAGCGCCTACGCATTTCAGACTAGCATCAGTCATTACAGCGATTTGGGCGTTGCTATCAGGATATGCCAATGTAGTTATTTGACGAATGTCCTGTTTGCAGCATTCAAACGCGTGGTTAGCTTCAGTATTCCATTGTATAACAGTCTTGTCTTTTTTCTTGGAATTATGCCAGTATTTATTTAATGGCGCCTGATGTTTCGCTGCGAGAGGCATACTACTTCGGTAGAAGTTAATCATACCCAAAAAACGTCGTAATTCCATCACCGTTTGAATTGAATTTTGTCCGTAGTAGGCGTCAATCCATGGCTCGTTACATGATAACCAAGGAAATCAATCTCTGCTTTGGCAAATTCGCATTTATCTGTGTTTATTGTTATGCCGTTTTCGCGTAAGCGCTTGAATACTTCTTCTAAGTGTTCGTAATGTAATTTAATATTATTTTTACAATCTGCCACAAAAATATCGTCCACGTAAATATATACGTAATCTAAGTCGCGAAATATGGAGTCCATAAATTTCTGGAAGGACTGTGCAGCGTTTCGTAGTCCGAATGGCATTCTTGTGAACTCAAAGAGTCCGAACGGGGTTATAATTGCCGTTTTTTCGGGTTCAGCTACGTTCAGCGCGTGAAATGCTTTTTTTATATCAATTTTACTGAATATCGCTTTTCCGCTTGCTATGTATGTAAAGTCGAGTAGTCTGGGTAAAGGGTACCTATCCGGTACTGTTATTTTGTTCAGTGCTCGATAATCTCCGCACGCTCTCCATTCGCCATTCTTTTTCTTGACCAGATGAAGTGGCGATGCCCATTGGCTGCTTGACGGTCTGCAAATTCCCATATCCATCATGTTTTGGAATTCCTGTTTAGCAATCCTGTATTTGTCAGGAGGTAGCGGACGAGCTCGAGTAGCTACTGGAAAACCCTTTGTAATGATTTGATGCTGCACCTGATGTTTGGGAGGTTGGTTCATCGATCTAGGCTTAGTGATACCTTCATATTTCTCTAACAAGCACTTTATCGGTTCTGGTAGAGAAGAGTTTATCGATCGGATTGTTGCAATATTTGCTTTCAATAATCTTGCGGGCGTCTTAAGGCCTGTGTTTTTATCAATTAATTTTTGTCCGTGTATATCGACTAATAATTGATAATGTTCAAGAAAATCAGCTCCCAAAATTGGCATGTTAACGTCGGCAATGGTAAATGTCCATTTAAAACTTCGACGTAGTCCTAGGTTCAGCATTAAGGTGCGTTCACCATATGTGTTGATAGAGCTCCCATTGACAGCGAACAATTTGTATTCGCAGGCTCCGCTATTCTTGTCTGTGCGGTTTATAACAGATATGTTAGCACCCGTATCGACTAAGAATCTATAACCACTGTTAGAGTCAGTTATAGTTAGACGGTTTGATGGGTGAATTGCACAGAGACCCGTCGCATTCTGTGCTTGTTCTAGTTTTCCGAATGCTGGTTGTTTTTGTTGTTCCATGAACATGGTTGCGTACATTTATACGCTTTTTGTTTGAAACGTCTGTGATAAAAACAAAGTCCATTACTCGCCATTCTATTTTTAGACCTTGACCGTGTATGCGAATTGTTACGTGAATGGAATCTGCCGCGTTGCAAAGGTCGGCGTGAGCGACCGTTTTGTAACTCATCAATTTCAATTCGCATAGCTGCAATCTGTGACGTCAGGCTTGTTATTAAATTAATTTCTGCGGTCGCCGATCGTGACGTACTTCTATTATATCGCATGTTTTCGTGGATTTTATCGGCGAGGTCGCATAATTTATCTAATCCTAACTCTTCGGATACTGCTATGATTGACGTAATTTCTGCTGGGAGTTGTCGAAACCACAGTAGGCGAATTGTATCTTCATTGATCTTGCCGCAGCCTGCTTCCTTCATTTGTCTTAACAATTGAGACGGTTTCTGATCTCCGAGGTCCATTTCTGAGAGGAGTTTGTGAAATCGTCGATGCTCGCTTTCTTCGTAACAGCTTATCAGTCGGTCCTTGATAGTGGTATATTGTTTTTCCGCTGGAGGGCTTGTCAGTATATCACTAACCTGGTGTATGACTTCTTTTGGTAATTTTGCTATTACCATGTTATATTTGTACTCTTCCCCCTGTTTTTGAGGTGCCATAATTGCCTCGAACTGGGCGAACCATAGTCTTGGTGAGTCGGTCCAAAACTGTGGTAATTTTTCTGAGACGGATATCGCTGCTAATGTCTCAGCGCTAGCGTCGCCCTTGATAGGAGAAGCTGGTGGGACCATGGTAAATTTTTGTTATTCCGCGTAATACTGGCCTCTTGAAATTTTAGCTGGTGAGACCCGCTTGTGGGAAGCCAACAAAAATGTGCCGAAAACGTACTACACTAAATTGACCGATCCTATGCCTATTCTGGTAATCTATTGTTTCGCTAGATTCGCTGCTGAAAACCAAATTGGGTACCGATCGACTCGGAATTATATCAGCACTAGCTAGCAATAGATCACGTCGGGGTCACCAATTATAGCGTATTGCTATATTTATTGTGAGTCAATGAGAAGCGAGATGAAGGGTTGTAGATTATATTGACTTGACTTAATTGACTAGCTTAATAAATCTTAAACCTAAGTATTTATACACGTATAAATATAGGAAGTAATATTATAATAGGAGGGCGATTTGTTTATTCAGCGCCTCTTAGCAGTACGTGTAGATTGCGTAATTTATAAATAATAAAATAGACAATTAGGAAGTGCAATCTAAACACGTACTGGTGTTTCATTATTTGGTATAGGAATATACTATGGCGACTGCCATAATGTCCAACTGCTGGGCACGGGTCTCCCCTGTAGAACCTAATTATAAATCTTGGGGGTGATTGTCATAATCGCCACGCTTGGCGAGCGGGTTGGCGATAGCAGTAAGGTCTAAAGTACGTAGAGGACGCTCCTGCCCGTCCTCCGGTGTGAAATCCCTTAGTCCCCTTGACGACACCCACAGGATGAGATGGAGTGGTACTATTCTTAATCCGATGCACGAGAAAAATGTAAAGTGATAGATATTATGACAGTTGCATTTCAGTATATATTTGAGAACATTATGTTTGTTAAACAGAATATGCGTTTATATCACAAAAATAGTGACGTTCACCCGGTGAACACGAGAAATAGGCGCAAATTAGTAGGTCAATATCATAGGCTACATAAAACCTATAATTCATTTATGGGTCTTTCTGTGAGAGCATTTAACAAGATACCAACTAGTATTATGATTCTATCAGTGATTAAGTTTAATAATGTAGTCAAAAATAATCTTTATTCTAGAGGTTGTTATACGGTTGATGAATATTTAAATGATAAAGATAAATGGATCTAGTTGCTTGCTCCCTGTCACTTTATTATGCTTGGGTGAATTTTGTTGACAATTTGTTTTAATTGTCACATTGATTAAAAGCATAATTTGACTTTTGTAAGTAATGATTCTGCGTGACGAATAAAGGCCAATCTTTTCTTTCTTTGGATATTAGAAATTATATTTTATATTTAATCATTCGTTACCAGTACTTTGGCCTTTATCTCATTGTATTTTATCTCATGTTCCAACTTTTTAATAATATAATTTTTGAAAAAGATTTGTACGAATTATTACGGGTCTTAATCGCGTGAATAATTTAGGATAAAATACCTTCTTTATTGCCCGACGTTTCGACCGTATTGCAACGGCCGTGATCACGGGTAGACTGATTCAGTCACGGGTAGACCAGTCTACCCGTGACCACGGCCGTTGCAATACGGTCGAAAGGTCGGGCAATAGGTATTTTACCTTAAATTATAAACGCAATTTAGACCCGTACCCGTCATTTAAACCGTTTCACCGTTTCAGGTGAAGAGGGGGTTGTTATATCTGTCAAAACCCCCAAATATCAGTATAAATCTATTGCCTGTTATTAGTTCGTCACCAAATCCAGTTCTCCCTTCATATAATATTTAAACAGACCGTTACCACCGATGTCTCCTAAAATACGGGCAAAATGTTTGCTAAATATATAATGAGCATAACATTTACAGCAGTTTATATTTAGTTACATATTAGTTTGATTAATTAGTTAGCCAAGGCGACTAAGGGATTTCACCCCGGAAGACGGGCAGCAGCGTCCTCTGCGTACTTAAAGCCTTACTGCGATCGCCAACCCGCTCGCCAAGCGTGGCGATTATGGCAATTATCCCCAGAATCTACATACCAGTAGGTTCTACTGGGGAGACCCGTGCCCAGCAGTGGGCCATCATATGGGTTGATATGATGATGATGATATGAATTAGTTAGCATTATACCTCTATGTCACAATATGACCCGTTTTAAGCTTATATAAATTTAACTAGCTGTCCCGCGCAACTTCGTCTGGGTAATGTTTCCCGTTTTTGCAACATTTCTCATCGCTGCTTCGCTCCTTTTAGTCGTAGTGTAATTTTACATAGCCTATAGCCTTCTTCGATAAATGGGCTATCCAACAGTGAAAGATTTTTTTGATTCGGATTAGTAGTTCCTGAGATTACCGCGATCATACAAACAAACTCTTCAGCTTTAATATTAGTATAGACTAGCTGTCCCGCGCAACTTCGTATGCGTAAATTTTCCCCGATTTTGCAATATTTCTCGTCGCTGCTCCGCTTCTATTAGTCGTAGTGCGATGTTATATAGTCTATAGCCTTCCTCGATAAATGGGCTATCCAACAAAAAAAGAATTTTTCAAATCGGACCAGTAGTTCCTGAGATTAGCGCGCTTAAACAAAAAAACAAACAAACAAACTCTTCCGCTTTATAATATTAGTATAGATATAGCATTTTCGTGCGACTTAGTCCGTGAATTATTTTAATTATCCCATGACTCAGTGACACAGAGCAGAGGGACCCGCATTAATCAGTTGTCGGTTCATAGATGCGTTTTATTAGTCATATCGCACGTAAACAGTCAGATAAACTTGATAATTGTTGGCAAACTAGAGAAACCACGTGGGCGCTCGTACGATCAACTCTTTTGACTGCCTCGGCACGGTGGGAGTGTGTCCGACTGCCACGCATGAGATCGTGGGCTCGATTCCCACACGGGACACCACTTTGTGTGATCCAAATTGTTGTTCCAAGTCTGGGTGTTTGTTGTGTCCGTGACTTGTATGTTTGTAAAGTCCCCCGCGACACAGGGCTTGTACAATATTGCGAGAGTCGTATTAAAAAAAAAATGGGCCTTATTGTTAACACGGTTCTGAGACAGGGTAATTTTAGTTTACAAGTATTTATAAAGCCCTACTTTTGTGTTTTTTTTGGTCACACGGTTCCAAAGATAAGGGGTCACAATTAAGCCATTTTCGTAGCGATTATTTCCAAAAATATTCACTAAATCAAAAAAGTTTAATTTTTATTTTATTTGAGGAGCTCACAGCTATAGCACAACTAGTTTCGTAAAATACCTACATTATTAAATGCCCATAACAAGCTTTCACAGATGGACAAAATACAATCTACTTATTAATTAACTACACATTACAATTGTTTATACAGCTAAATAGAGCCTAATATGATATTTACAATACGTTAGGTACTCTGGTGACAAACATTTTGGTCAGTAAAGATCTAGCACATCCAGCACATGTAGTAATTAATCAAAACAACTGCCATTGTTTAAATTTTTTAGTCAGCGGAAACTCTAGGCAGATAGCTATTTTTCCTAAAGTTGGTATGACTTACTTATATGAGATAAACAATAAATATAGTATGCTTATATTAGCGTCTTTTTGACGAAGCATGCATAAACTAAGTTACAAAGGTAAAATTATTAGGTAGGCACTTATTAAAAAGGTAAAGGTAAGTAAACAAAAAAAATCAGGATATCACTAAAATACTACCCACTTTGTAATATTATAAACGAATACGGTTGAATGTAATAGTGCAAAAGCCGGTGTACATGGGTGAGTGTAAATCAGATCGATGCTAATACTTTAATTTATTTTATAACACATTTGCTCGTAAAGGGTATCTTATTTCACCAATTTGAATATCGTAATGTACCTATCTCATTACGTACTTGTGCGATAATGTAATGTAAAACGTACGGTTTATCAAGATGCTCCGTTTAAAACGAACGGTACTTTTTTAAATCTTAGGAAAGAGTTTTTATGTCAGAAAAGTGGTCAACATTTTATGAATAAAATTAACTTTGGGATATAAAATATATTTAATAAACATTTAATTATTTAATTTAATTACTTTTGACCATAAATTACAACCATTTATCTGTAATAAAACACAAAAATATTAATTTAGTTTATTAGTAATAGTGGCTGCTTTTGTGCCAAAAAGCGCTGATGCGCGCGCTTCGCTAATTTGTGAACAAGTAAAAATTAGGAGTTGTAAAAATGGCGGCAAACTGACATGCCGCTATTTTTACAGCTCCGCGTTTAAAGTGTAAAACAGTGTAAAATATACTTGAAATACGTGATAACTGGACAAGAACGAGACTTTGTGATTGAAAGAAGAAAACTAGAAAGAAATTATATTTGAAACTGGCGTATGCACATAATGTGCGAGCCATAATCTCTACCGATTAATATTGGAGGGAAGAGAAAAAAAAAAGTAAAAATTATTCCGCGTGCTTTTTCTTTTGGTTGTATTGTTTTTTTTATTTATTTCCTCGCAAATATATTATAAAACGTCGTATGACATACGTGCGCTTTGATAAATACAGCCTCTGCTTTCTTGTAGCCCAATGGCTCGGGCTAGCAATTGCTTTCTTGTAGCCATATCTCCTCGACTGTAATTTTTAACTTACCGCACTTATATTTTATTGTACTATAAATCGTTCCCATGTTTGACTCCATTTTAAAAACTTAATGCCTTCAAATGTCCAAATCAAATGAAAATCTTGTTGTTGTCGGCATTAGCCCGTCCGACATTACCTACTAGTACTACTAGAGGTCAGTGTTAACAAAGCATTAGAGCTGTGTGAACTTAATCTTAGCTTACCTCTCAAAAACTTGAAGTATTTCAATTTATCGAAGAACCTTTGAGGTTAGACAACAGTATTGTATTGATTTGGGCTACGTCTCCCACGGGAAGCAATGTGGTTGGCGTACGAACGAGTCTACATGATAAAAATATCAGATAGAATCCACTAACACTTTCTTTGGATAAAATAAATGTCTTTATCTGCTTGTACCTACATTTTTCGCGAATACCGTCGTAAATTTTTAGTGCACTTCTTGTAACTTCAAGCAATATAAACTATGGTTCCGTTTATGGGTTACAATCGATAGGATAAAACTTCATTGCTGTATAGTTATCGGCAGGAGTCTTGAGCATAAATGTTATTGGGCGTTTGCACGGCACGTTTATGTGCTACGTGATTGTTTCGTCAGTCTCTCTTCGTCTATTGAAGTCTAAACCCATCGTGAATGTGTAAACCCACCATAATGGAGGATTTAAACAAGTACGAGTGAAGTCTGTGAGAAGGCGTGAATGTGCTGTTCGGCTGTTTGTGAACAGCTTTTTTTGTTCCACCATCTCGTATCGGGCTGCTTGCCGAGCTGCTTGCCGGGTTGCGTGCCGTGCGTCTAAATGCACCATAACTTATCTATATTCGACTACATTCTCTTTCTTTTGTTTTGGGCTACAACTATACATGCATTGATATCAACATGGAAAATTTCTGAATAAATTTACAAACAGTCTTAGTTTATGGCAGTAAACGTGAAATTTAGCACACAGAAAGTTATTATGATAAAGACATTTGTTAGAAACGATTTTTTAAATTGCAATCGAAGAGTTGAAACGGTAGTTCCAAACTTAATATTTTTTTTAAAGTTAACTAACAATGAAAATTTAAATCGAAGAGTTGAACGGTTCATAATTTATGGTAAGTTAGTAAATGACAATGTGGAATTGTGGGTCTCACTTCCCACATCACTAGCAATCCTATTAATCTCTCCAGGTAAGCTCATTGACTTATGTTAGAAGTAGGTTTACGTCATCGATAGTAAAGTGGGTAGAATCTGAACCCCTTAGCCCCCTAAAATCAAATGAAGCATCGAAGAAAAGCCCTGATATAATATAACAAAACTCCCGAAGGATTAAATACGGTCTGGATATAACAAAACGTATTCAAACGGACATTATTATTCATACGAGCTTATCTGCGCCCCGCAGTGTCCTAGAGGAAGTTGTTTTGCATAGACATACCAAGTAACTTACCTAACTTTAACCCACCCAAATAGGCTCGATTCAGACTCTCCTAAAACCTCTGCTGACTTTACAAAGAAAAACATACATACATTCACGTTATTTTACTTGATACCTTTTACTTATTTAGGAACCCTTATCATATGGAACCGTTCGTGTTTCTATATGTAGACAATTTGGGACTATTAGTTACCACTGATAGTTTTTAGGGTTCCGAAGCCAAATTGGCAAAAATCGGAACCCCTATAGTTTCGTCATGTCCGTCTGTCTGTCTGTATGTCTGTCCGACCGTATGTCACAGGCATTTTACTCAGAAACTTTTGATGAAATTTGGTGAAAAGGTGTCTTATAGTGGCCGTTACTTAGTCTGATAGCTAAAAAATAAAAACAAATATTTTTAGGGGGGGCAATCCATAGGTACACGTAACAGAAGCAGATTTTTTTTTCGGCTAACATCAATGTGTGGCACATCGTTCGACAGGTCTTTTAAAAACATTTTAAGATATTCAAAAAACTTTTTTGATTGAGTAAATATTTTTGGAAATAATCGCTCCGAAAGTTGCTTAAATTGTGGGGGACACACAATTTATGCTGTAAATTATAACTTTTGAACCGTGTAACCAAAAAATATGAAAAAAATAGGTAGCCCTTAATAAATACTCATCATCAGCCTATCGCAGTCCACTGCTGGACATAGGCCTCTCCAATTGCACGCCACTTTGTTCTATCTTCGGCTTCTCGCATCCAGCTCTTGCCAGCCGTTTTGCGTATATCATCACTCCACCTGGCTTGAGGGCGTCCTACACTACGTTTGCCAAGCCGCGGTCTCCACTCAAGAACTCGTTTACCCCAACGGTTGTCGGTTCTTCGGCTAATATGGCCAGCCCACTGCCACTTCAACTTGCTAATCCGGTGGGCTATGTCGATAACTTTGGTTCTCTGCCGGATCACCTCATTTCTGATTTTGTCCCTAAGAGAAACTCCGAGCATAGCCCGTTCCATAGCCCGCTGAGCGACTTTGAACTTGTGGACCAGCCGTACCGTCAGTGTCCACGTTTCGGCTCCGTATGTCATGACGGGTAGGACGCACTGATTAAAGACTTTAGTCTTTAGACATTGTGGGATCGACGATGAGAAGACTTGACGTAGCTTACCAAACGCTGCCCAACCCAACCGAATTCTCCTGTTCACCTCGTCCTCGAAGTTGTTTCTACCTAACTGCAATGACTGCCCGAGGTACACATATTTTTGAACAACTTCGAGAACGGCGCCGTGCACCGCTGTCGGTTCCGGTAGTACATGTTCATTGAACATGACCTTGGTTTTATCCAAGTTCATCCGTAGGCCGATGCGTACAGAAGAGTCAGCCAGGTCATTCAGCATCCGTTGTAGGTCCTGCAGCGTTTCCGCCATGATAACAATGTCATCTGCAAATCGCAAGTGAGAAATGCATTCACCATTGACGTTGATGCCCCGCCCTTTCCAGTGCAGCGTCTTGAACATATCCTCCATTGCATTTGTGAACAGTTTCGGGGAAATAACGTCCCCTTGCCTCACTCCTCGATGCAATGGTATAGGTTTTGTTTGCTGATTCTGTACTTGGACGGACATGGTGGCGGCTTCGTAGAGACATCTCATCACTTCGATATATCGCCAATCTACTTGGCATCGTTGCAGAGACTCCAGAACGGACCAGATTTCAATCGAGTCAAAGGCTTTCTCATAGTCCACGAATGCTAGGCACAGGGGCTGATTATACTCCTGGGTCTTTTGTATAATCTGCCGCACTGTGTGGATGTGGTCTATGGTGCCATATCCGCTCCGAAATCCAGCCTGTTCCGGTGGTTGGAATTCGTCAAGTCTTCGCGCAAGGCGGTTCGTGATGACTCTTGAAAACAGCTTATAGACGTGGCTTAGAAGAGAAATAGGTCGGTAGTTCTTCAGCCGGGTCTTATCTCCTTTTTTGAAGAACAAAACGACTACACTTCTACTCCACGCCTCCGGAGTTCTCCCTTCAAACAGGACAGCATTAAAAAGCTTTTGGAGCTCCCTCAGTACGGGTTTACCTCCAGCTTTTAACAGCTCTGTTGTAACGCCATCCTCTCCAGGGGCTTTTCCATTTTTCAGCTGTTTAAGAGCCAGCACGATTTCGTCAATGTTGACTTCTGGCAGGTCTTCGGTGTAGTGGCGCGTTAAAGTGGCTCTAGGACCCTCATTTTCAGGATCAGGTCGAGATGCATGCGAAGCGTATAACCAGCCATAGAAGCCTTCCACTTCGGAGAGAACTGCCGGCTTCGAAGAAACGACTTCTCCACTTGCTGTGGTCAACTTCGTCAGGTGGCTTCTTCCAAGAGATTGTACGAACATTTTTGACCCCCGGTTCTGCTCGATCGCTCTTTTAATCAAAAGAGTGTTGGAGCACCGAAGGTCGTGTCGTATAAGCCTGTTGATCTCTTGGTTTAGAGCGCGCTTTTCCGACGAAGTGACGGGTGGGCTTTCACGTCGTTCCTTCATTAGCCCTAAAGTCTTTTCCGAAAGCTTTGACTTCTTGCCCTTACGCTGCATTTCACAAAATCTCGTACCTTCTTCCCTGAGTATCCGAACCACATTTACGAGCTTCTGGTTTACGTCTGTTGTGGTTTCCATGGCAGCAAATCGGTTATCCAGGTTTGACTGGAACGCTTCGGATCCTATCATGGTTTGGAGCAAAGTAGGTCGGAGCCTGGACCTCATCAGACGGGCACGTTCCGCCTTGAAGTCGATATTCAGAGAGCCTCGGACAAGTCGGTGATCACTACCGGTATTAAACCTGTTGATCACGGTGACGTCTCTGAATATATGCTTTTTGTCCGTCATGATGAAGTCGATCTCGTTTTTCGTCATAGTGTCGGGGCTTTGCCACGTCCACTTCCTTTGGGGCCGTTTCTTAAAAAAGGAGTTCATCAAGAAGAGCCCCTCCCGTTCGAGGAAGTTGACTAGCATTTGCCCCCTATGATTTCTGCTTCCAAATCCATGGGATCCTACTACCAATTCGCTGCAATTTTGTACTCCCACTTTAGCGTTGAAGTCCCCCATAACAACGTTGTAGTGGGTCTTAGTGGTGGAGTGGAGGGCCCTCGATATGTCATCGAACATATCCTCCACTTCGTCGTCTGGATGTGCCGAGGTCGGTGCGTACACTTGCACTACCTTGAGGCTATACCTCTCGGTGAGCTTGATAATGAGGTACGCTACCCTGTTCGACACGCTAGACATACTAAATACTTTAAATTAAAATTATTTTGGCCATGATCGGATATACCGTCATTGAGTTATTGCTGAAAAACTGCTTTTCTCAACAAAAGAGCGTGTCTTGAACATACGCTCTTCTGCTGTTGCAATTATTTAAGGCTGCAGAACCCTACACTGAGCATGGTCTGACATGCTCTTGCCCGGTTTTTTTATTTTAAGTTCTCTCAATAACGGAAAAATATACAATTGTGACTTCTTTTGACACGACTGCCAAAAACTAGTAGGTACTGGTCTCAGACTTTGTTTTAAATTAACATTTTCTAGGATAAAAGTAGCCTTTGTGCTATTCCAGACTATAATGTATCACTGTGACCAATTTCATTCAAATCTGTTTAGACATTCTAGCGTTATTAGGTTATAAACTTTCGCATTTATAATAGTAAGTACCTATGTTAATATCTGTGCGTTTTTTCATTCTTCTATAATTTCTAAACGCAATGTAACATAGGCTAAGTTACTTAAAAATGGTCATATGACTATCTGATGCGATAGGTGAATCATAATCACGATCTTTATTTCGTGTCCGTGATAAGCCCGTGTGAACTGGCGTATGTGTGGTGCGCTCAAAGATGTCCGCCGCGCATGCACGTTGATGCATTTCTAAGCGCAGCTCTCTATTTACCAATAAGACAACATTTTGACAGTTCGCACGGGCTTGCCGCGAAATCGAAAAAAAAGAATTTGAATAAGAACCAGGGTTTTTTTTAACAAATTAATGAAGAGACTAGTAGGTCGTGAGCCTGGTATAAGCATCACGCTGGCCCATAACAGTTATCAGTGCCACCCAAATATTTTTTGGCCTAGATCTAAATGTCATGCACCGCTCTCCTCATTTGAGACATTACTTCATAAGTGTCTTTTGTCCTGTAATCTATACAAATAAATAAAATTGAAGAGTTTTTAAAAATTAAAGTGTACATGGTACTTATAACAAAAACACGATTTTAAACTTTTTTGTCTGTCTGTCTGTTTCTCTGAAATGGCTTAACAGATTTTGACTAGACTTTCACTGTCAGACAGCTGAGGATGTAAGGAGTAAATTAAGGTGCTTCTTATCATCACGCTAACGTAAAGGAGAGAGTAGCACTGCGGACAAAGTCGCGGGCACATCTAGCTATACCTAAGATGAAGCGAGACAACTAGTTATATTTTTGTTTTCTACACACATTTTAATTGTCCACTTATGTTCTTATATCGAATCATATTTTAATGTTAAGTATTAATTTCTAACCGCGCGATTTTCTCAACGCTTCCCTAGTGTGAATCGGGCTTTAACTTTTAACCCAGTTACATACGAAGAAGTAATGCAATAAACTGGAAATGTTTAGGTTTAAGATTACGAAGCTTTTGATTTAGTGTAGACTCGGATTTTTTATTCTTTAGTAAATAAGTTGACATTTATTTTAATTTTGTTTGTTTCTTGAACGTAAAAGCCACCTAAAAGAATTGCCGAATGTATAAATATTTTCTCATCCAAATTGTACATCGTGTACCTAAGTATAGCAGTAAAGGGTATCTATAAATTTCATTGACGATATATATTATACCTAAATGAAAAAAAAATAGGTCGTGTATATAGGTAGTATTTTTTTAGCATTAGCTACTAGCAATCAATTACTAGAAAATAATGTAGACACTTTACTCCCACTATATATACACGAATTCAACAACACCTTATATCATGAAATTGTTTGAGCCGTGGCTTCTT
Organism: Herminia tarsipennalis; assembly: GCA_945859575.2. Taxonomy (NCBI): domain Eukaryota; kingdom Metazoa; phylum Arthropoda; class Insecta; order Lepidoptera; family Erebidae; genus Herminia; species Herminia tarsipennalis. Next base: position 20,562,297 of record OX243840.2, read on the forward strand.
GTGGTCTAAATTGTGCCACTAATTATAGGTAGTGTACCTGCATACCTACGTATATACTTACATATTCGACTGCCTCTGTGGCGCGGTGGGAGTGTGTCCGACTGCTAAGCAAGAGGTCGTGGGTTCGACTCCCACATGGGACACCACTTTGTATGCTCCACAAGTTGTTGTTCCGAGTCTGGGTATACTTTGTGTCCGTGACTTGTATGTTTGTAAAGTTAACTGCTACACAGGGTTTGTATCATACAGCGGAAGTCGTCTTTAAAAAAAAAATACTAGAAAAATAATATAGCCGTATCACTCCCGCAATTAACACGAATTCAACGACACCTTATATCATGAAATTGTTTGAGCCGTTTGTGCTGTAAATCGTGCCAAAAAAATTTACTTAATACCAGCTGTCCCAGCAAACTTCGTCTCGACTCTTTTTTTTGTAAATCGGGTTCAATTGTGAATCTAAACCATCCTCGAATCCCCTTGAACTCACACAAAAAAAATCATCAAAATCGGTCCAGCCGTCTAGGAGGAGTTCAGTGACATACACACGCACACAAGAAATATATATATATAAAGATAGGTAGTGTAGGTACCTACATACATACATACTTACATAATTATTTAATATAATATCTCGGGACTACTCACACAACGTCATCTGATCCCAAACTAAGCAGAGCTTGTACTATGGCAACCAGACAACTGATAAACATACTTATATGTTTCTAAATACCAATATACATGTTATAGATATTACACCCAGGCACAGAATAAACCATCGTACTCATCACACAAAATTTTATCCTGGGTGGGAATCGAACCCACGACCTCCGGCTTAACGGCCAATGTCACTAACCACCTGACACATATGACATACTTAAGCAAGAAAAAGATTCGATACGTCGGGTAAAAATATGTCTTGTTTCTAGGCAGTTACTTATTTTTTATGAAAAAAGAACTGTAGTCCGATGTAAACGCTCATATTACTCGTACCAGGTAAATTGCTGTTCTCAGATAAGATTGAAGTAAGCTAGTGGGAGAAGGAAGCCTCGTAAACTTACCAATTGGTGTAACTTTAACTTCTCGAATACCGAGGTGTAAAGGATATCGATATTGGCTACTGTGAGTTGAGTATCACAGGTGTAGTTTCTGTAGGTATAATATACCACCTAGCTTTAGCTCGTAGCGCCGCCCACATGTATGTCGGTTATCGTGATAAAATCTATCTTGTCATAATTCCATACTCAGTTTCATCTAAATCACCATTAGGTATATTTCGGGACTTAATCGCGTGAATTATTGAAAGGTACCTTTTATTTACCCGACGTTTCGATCGAATTGCACCGATCGTGGTCTCGGGTCAAGGTTCGTACCTTTAAATAATTCAAGCGATTAAGTCCCGAAATATATTTAATATGTATAAAAATCGCGAAAGTTTGAAAGGAATAATAGGTACACCAGTTTATGCGTGAAAATAATGTGACACACGGAGTTACTTTCACATGCATTATATTAGTTTGGATATCGTAAGGTGGCCACTGACGAAACGTCTATTTGGAAGACTTCCAAATGGACGGCGTCCGAATAGATGTACTCAATATTATGGCACCATTGACTGGGTATACTTCCATTTGGATGTGTTCCATTACGACGTACGAAAGAAGGATAAACTAAAGACTGATGACACTATACATTTGTTACTGAAGAAGTAAAGAGAACAAATTTGAATTTATTTGAGATTTCGCGAGATAATCTTTCTCTTTCGTGACTATCGCAACTATGGTTTGACACTATGTTTAGAAAGGAAAGGTGGGTCACTTTCTAAGTGAGACGAAAGGATTAACCATAGACATAATTACTTTAAGCTTCTTGATTTACACACTGGTCACTGTCAGTACGGATGCTTTCCAAATAGCGTGGCATGATATACGTTCATTTGGACTGGACGACGTCTGTTTGGAATTTCAAAACCGAACGAACGCCCTTTCAAATGGATTACGTTTTTGATATTAACGATAAGTTTTTGACAGACGTCCACTCCGTCATGCATCGTCAATGGGGCCCCTAATTCACCCGGTGAACTTCTCGCCATCTGTATTTGAGTCTGAAGTCACCGATATTTCAATTTGTCAGCTGTGATTTTAAATGTTTCGTAATTTTCGTTTCTTCTAAACTCAATATTGAAATATTGAGCCGGACTGAAAACATATTCAAGTAAGTCGAAATTCTGCGAGACCAACGTACAGAAATTAAAATTATAGATTTTTATAAATTACGGGTGTACCCGTAACTTATAAAATTCTGTAATTCGAATTATAAAATGTTATAAGTTACGGGTCTTAATACGGGTCGTAAATATTTTATTTTAAGGCTAAATACCTTTGTTTATTGCCCGACGTTTCGACCGTATTGCAACGGCGGTGGTCACGGGTAGACTGATTCAGCTCAGCGTCGCCTCCGAGAAGCGCGGGTTTCGGAAACTACCCTTGCTTGATTTTTATCACTCACTATTACGGAACCGTCGTCTTCGACACACAACACTAACGACATCTGCACACTGGCGCGTAATGTTTGTTTGGCGGTGTGTACACTTGCTGATCACTGGATTCCACGATATTGGCAAACGATATCCATCTTCTCGGTTGAAATTGACGTGTTTTTTTATTTCAACCGCTTCCCGCGCCATCCTGGAGTAGTAGTGACGGTCAGTGGAGAGGACCTGTGGTTTATGTAGTTCAATCCAGTGATTGGATCCCGCATCCAGCAAGTGTCCGCTATTGCTGACTTGTTTGTCTGTCGGTTTTTTACAGCCCCGATATGTTCCTTAACCCTTTCCGCTATTGTGCGTTTGATTTGTCCGATGTCGGAATTACCACAGCTGCAATCCACTTTGTAGACGCCAGATGTCTGTAGAGGAATGACATCCTTAGGAGTACGTAGGTGCTACCTAGCTACCTTGGAGTGCGGGCTATATACAGTCTTAATGGAGTATTTCTGCAGTAGTGTTCCAACTTTATCCGGCACTCCTTTCACGTACGGTAAACAAACGACGTTTCGACCGTATTGCAACGGCCGTGGTCATGGCCACGGCCTTTGCAATACGGTCGAAACGTCGGGCAATAAACAAAGGTATTTAGCCTTAAAATAAAATATTTACGCGATTAAGACCCGTAGCTTATAAAATTCTATAATGTGTACAAATCGCGAAAGTTTACGAACATATAGAAATTAAAATGTCCAAACAACGAAAGTTTAAGAATTAGTTCAACGAAAGTTCGAAACACTACATAGGTACAATGTTCCAAGTTGGCAGCTTATAACTATACAACGTACCGATGCGAAAGGGGCGTAGGTATTCTATTAACAATGCGAAAATGTTTTTTTTTTTGTAGTACCCAATTCCGTCGAAATGTGTCAACATTGTTTGTATAAGGCCTCTTACCAATCAAAACAGTATTTTCTGCCTTCACATGTTTTCTCATGTGACTTACAACAAGAAAAAAAAATTACGTTACTTTTTTCATCATTAAATTTAAAAAAAAATACGTAAATCGCATGGAATCATGATACCTAACAACACAATAACGTCAATCAATCCCTGTCCAATAGACAGGGATTGATTAAATACCCTGTATAACTATAAACACCCATAGTACAGAATGTGATATTCGTACCAACCTATGCCGTCCGTGCTTCCTTGTTCGTGCGTAATGACTATGTATGGGTTCAGGGACGAACGGAGCGGCTGATGGGTTCAGGCGCCGCACATTCAGCAAAAGTAAGTAATAAGGCAATTAGAACACTAACATGCATCGCGGAGCGGGGTGCGTGGCAACGCAATGGCGTGTTAGCGGGACTGCAGATCTATCTCTCTCTCTCTATTAGAATAACAATAAAACATGAGAGGGCACGTGTTCCCCGCATGTAGCCATTCTAATAGAGATCTGCAACGCATTCACGTGCGGTGTTGCAGATCACGTGTCACTATTGATATGTAATAAAGAAAATCGTCATTTTCGTTTCTTTTTCTTTTTAATTATTAAAAAAAGGAAACCATCAATGTGGGATTGAGTCCCACATTACTAGCAATCGTGTTAACCCCTCCAGCTAAGCTCAAAGGCTTGTGTTATTATTGGGTTCACGTCGGTAGTATAATGGGTGGGATTCGAAACCGTGACGTGAGGTCATGCCTTAGCCATGGTCATGGCTTAGGTCATGATTGCGAGACCGATGCCTTAGCCATATTGTCAACCTAAATCATTACTTTCGCCGTATGTTTGCCATAGGTCAGTGGGGCCCAAAAACGTCCTCCTCTCCTCAAATACTATCAAGTGGCCCTCCCCCCCATTCCACATCGCATGAGCTAATTTCTTTTTCTTAGCATAAAACGCGTCAACTACAAATATTGAAGGTTTGTAGTTGTAGCCCTAGGGACTTAGACTTTGATTAATCAGTCAGTCTGGACAAATATTTATATTATCTGGGCCCTTACTCACGATCTTCTCAATCTTGTCATAATGGTGAATAGAGAGCTGCGCTTAGAAATGCATCAATGCAATTGCGTGGCGGACATTTTTAAGCGCACCGCGCTTGCGCCAGTTTGCACGGGCTTGCCACGAACATGGAATAAAGATCGTAAATAAGTACCCTGTGTAGCTGATGAATATTGTCCTGGCCTACACTACTAAATGTCATCGTGCTGTTTTTATTTTGACGATTTATTTAACTGAATAGTGACAATAAATTCGGACATCATGCGACTTTTACCGTAATGAATACATGAAAAACAAAAGAAAACTTTGACATTGGGCCAACATTTTTATTGCAGTTCCAAATAATTTAAATAAAACATGCTGTATGCATAAATGCGAAATTTACATGTCTGTTAAAGACTTGTGTATTTCGCATTTAGAAGAGACCTATGTCCAGCAGTGGAACGATACCGGCTGATTAATCGGTACGTGTTCATGATTTAAGTTTTTATGGGGGCATCAGTGTTTGTCATGCACATTAACACGGCTGTATTAGAATTGATTAAGTGGTTTGCAACAAGCATGCACGCTACTGTTCTGTATATCTAGTACTAGCTGTCCCGCGCAACTTCATCTGCGTAAATTTTCCCCGTTTTTGAAACATTTCTCATTGCTGCTTCGCTCCTATTACTCGTAGCGCGATGTTATATAGCCTATAGCCTTCCTCGATAAATGGGCTATCCAACAGAAATTCGATGATTTTTTCAAATCAGACCAGTAGTTCCTGAGATTAGCGGGTTTAAATAAACAAACAAACTCTTCCGCTTTATAATATTAGTATAGATGTATACCTTCGCCCTAAAACATGTCAGTAAAAAAAAACTATGTAATGTGAAAACTTAAATCATGAACACGTATCGATCAATCAATCTATCAGCCTGTATCGGTCCACTGTTAGACAATGACCCTCCTAATAATACGCCAAACACGCCGGGTGTTTGGCATCCCCTTTCAATTTATCCCAGCGACCTTCTTTAGTTCATCGGACAATCTGGCTGGAGTTGTCCTTCCTTAAATTACCGAGTCGCGATCTAAACTCCGGGACTCGTTTGCTTCAGCGGCCATCGATTCTGAGTCCTTTGGCAAACGTAGCTAGCCTATTGCCATTTCATCGTGTTTAACCTGTATTCTACATCAGTAGTTTTGGTTTAAGAATAGTATCTCACACCATCTCTTCTCATGGGTGTCGTCAAGGGTTTTCATACCGGTGGACGGCAGCAGCGTCCTCTGCGTACTATAAAGCCTTACTGCGATCGCCAACCCGCTCGCCAAGCGGGGCGATTATGGCAATTACCCTCAGGATCTACAATAAGTAGGTTCTACTGGGGAGACTCGTGCCTAGCAGTGGGACATCATATGGGTTGATATGTATATGTAATAAGAAAAACATCAAGGTTGTTGTTGAATATATATTATATTACGATAATTAAAGTCCCTATGTGTATAAGTAATTAGGAATGTGTCAGTTAAATTAGATAGTCCAGATTCCGAACCGAATGAAAAAAATGTTTTAATAAGAAACTAATGGAACGTCTTGGTTTCTTGGATTCTAACCGATTTCTACTGCGGTTCGGTCAATCTTATCAGGGACTAGCCTTTTACGCAGGAGATATTTTTGTGCATTCTCTTTCCCTCACTCTTATAGTCTGATTAGGAAATCCGATACGATAGGAAGGAGATTAGGCGCTGGATCGACAACGTAACATGCTTTCTTAGGCAAGGATGGATGTGACCTGAAACGACTGACTATTAAAAACGTTATAAACAGTTTTTTTTTATTTAATGATACTTGTGATTTCGCGACAATCACAGCACAATATTTTATAGCCTACTAAGCTTTTACACGTGGCTCCGCCCACGTGGATGTCAGTTATCGCGATAAAAATGCTATACTATGTCTCTCCCTGGGACTCAAACTATGTCCATATCAAATTTGATATAAATCGGTTAAGCGGTTTAAGCGTGAAAAGATAACAGACTGGCAGACAGACCAACAGATTGAGTTACTTTCACATTTAAAATATTAGTATGGATAGCATAGATAACCTGTATTTTACTGAGGAGAATATTGTTGTCGTCGTTTGATAATTTTACATAAGTATTAGTTAAGAAAACGATTTACTTTTGTAAGTAATGATTCTGCGTGATAAATTAAGGCCATTATTTTCTTTCTTTTGCAAAACATTTTTACTTATTCATTAATTAGCGGTAATGTGGCCAATATTTAAGCACATAGGTATAGTTTTTACATTTTATGTGGATAAAAAGGCCATTATTTTCTTTCTATTGCAAAACATTTATACTTATTCCTAATTAGCGGTAATGTGGCCAATATTTAAGCACATGTATAGTTTTTACATTTTATGTGGATAAATTAAGGCCATTATTTTCTTTCTTTTGCAAAACATTTATACTTATTCATTAATTAGCGGTAATGTGGCGCCCAAGTGTCCTAAGATATATATAAGTGTCTTTGAAAAAAACAAACATGGTGGTTGTGAGATGTCAAAATAAAGTCTGAAAAAAAAGTTGTTTTAAATACTGCATTATGGGTATCAAATTAAAGGGCTCATTATTTCAAAAATGTATAACATGATTATGACTGTAATACTAAAAAAGTTAGTAAGCAATCAAAAAACCAGCCGGCACAAAAAAAAACAAGATTAATTATATAATTTCATGCAGTCGGAGGCGCTTAATTAAGTTCATCGAGATTTATTAATGCCTCCGACTGCATTGAATTGATGCTTTCTAAGATAAGTGCATCCAAACAAATAAAAACAAACACTTACTTACCACCCGATTCGCTTAACAATGTCGCCATAAGAACTTCTTACGCTTTTTATACAGCACATAACATAAATAATCTCTATTTTTATTATATAACATTGACGTTTTTCTTATTTATTCACTACCTACACAAAAACGTATCACAACGGGTATCAGAAACTAGCAAGAAGCTACTATAGTTTCATATAGTAAGCGTAATCTAGACTTTTAAATTTGTATGAAGACAGTTGATTCAGGTACATATTGATGCAACTGTTTTCAGAGCTTGTCATTTGGCAGTGACATCTACCAGCAGTGCGTCACATCCTTTGGCCAGGATCAACTTTGCATTTTAATAATTACATCTATGGGCGATGTGTTACAGCATGTTAATAAAATCTGAGACGGAAACTATAATTTTTTTGCCTCTGCAGTTATGCATTCGCGCACCTCTCGACAGGAGCCATCAAGTTGATGCTTGAGGAAGTTTATGGGGTGTTTTATCGGAATCCGGGCTGAACCCCTTGGGAATATCTAGTGTCACGAGACTTTAGCTTTCATTATACGAAAGTTAATTTCTATGTCATATTGCGTTAACTATGCCTACGACAACTATACGGAATCATACTAAGATTTGTTCTCAACGAATTTACGTACTGCGAAATTGTTATTACCATAAACATGGAAGGGATCGAACCATTTACCATAACTTGGGCGCACCATGTATAAGACGTTCACCTAATCGAAATTGTCAATATTATGCCGCAGCCTGTATATTGTCAAAGTGGCATTTTTATTTCTTAATTTTTTTTTCTAAAAATTGCTTTTAAACCCAAAATAATTACGATTCGAATGTGAATACACATTTTTATTGGCTTGGCGTATTGTAATATTGTGTGTTAAGTATGTTTATTTTTTAAAATTTTTATCCATTTCGGGTTGTTTTTTCAATCCTTGGCCCTGTATTCCTGTGTTCAGAATCTACATAAATAAAAATCAATTGCTGAGTATGTAAGCATCACTTCAGAATGTTTGTATCTAATTTCGTCAATTCTGTTTTTTGTAGTTTTAATTATCAGGACAAGATATGTATGAAAAAAGGTATCTTGTTTATCGTATACACGTATCGTGTATGGTACGGAAAAATGAATATTAAGGGTTAAAATTTTCCATAAAAAAGTGAAGGAATGACAGCGTTTGATCTTAAAAAAATTACAGAACTGACAGAGTGAAGTAGTTTTTCAATCTCTTCTTTAGTAGATACAGTTCTTCACTTCTTCTTTAGTTTACTCTTTCTTTCTTTCACTTCACTTCTTTAGTGAAACAAATTTGAAGAATTTAACGTGTTAAACGTTAAATTCTTCTACTTTGGTTCAATTGGTTTGGTTCAGCTCGAAAAATGGAAATAAAGTTATCAAAATCTACTAACAGACTTCACATTTACTCTAAACAAATTTTCAATAACCCTAATGGTTGGACCATGGGTAACTTTACTTCCCAGTAGAACAACCAGTTGTTCATCACAGTTGGACCACGGGTCGGTCGGGATTTGATTGATTCAATCTTAGTATTCGAAAATTAAACTAAAAGCGACGAAATCTCTACCTATTTTAAATCGATTTCAAAATGTCATTTTATCAATACAAACCTGTCGATACTCCGTTACACGACTATTAATTATTATTGCGAGGGAAACGTTCGCTGATAAAGGGTGCAGGAATTTACGTGCTGTGAAATTATTATTTTCATATAACAGAGAGGGCCGCTTAGCATAATTTAGACTCGGTGCGGCGGCGTATCGCGATCAAAATTGGATAGTGACAACGTATTTTGTACCAGATAGTGATAGTACACAAAGTACTCCACTTTGTGTTTTAGCAACTAGCTTTTTGTGAGATATATTATCGACAAGACTAATGTGTCATCGAGATAATATTATATAGTAATGTTTTTTGGGTCCGTAGCCAAAATGGCAAAAATGGAACTCTTAAAGTTTCGTCATGTCCGTCCGTCTGTCTGTCTGTCCGTTTGTAAGTATGTCAAAAACTACACATTGTGTATGGATGAATAGCCGTGTGGTACCGGCTTAAGAATAGTACCACCTCATCTCTTCCCGTGGTGTCGTCAAGGCGACTAAGAGATTTCACACCAGAGGACGGGCAGCAGCGTCCTCTGCGTACTTAAAGCCTTACTGCGATCGCCAACCCGCTCGCCAAGCGTGGCGATTATGGCAATTACCCCCAGGATCTACATTCCAGTAGGTTCTACTGGGGAGACCCGTGCCCAGCAGTGGGCCATCATATGGGTTGATATGTGTATGGATGAAATTTGGAGTATAGATGTCTTAATGTTACTTTTGGTTTGCTTCTGTCGAACATACTTCATGTATGAATTATTTCAAGTACCTATTGATAAGCAGAAGTTTTAGAATAACTACAAAAATAGATTTTTTCAATTCCCTCATTCTCAAAGGTAGTATTTTTCTACGCGTAAAATACAAAAATGATTATTTTCTTACAAACATTGTAACGTACGACTTCCAAGAATTGTCGACCCGAATAAGAATAAAACATGCCCGTTGATGTTTTTAAAAACCTACACGTGTTTCGATTTTCGTTGTACCTTTTACAATGGATAACTATGCCTCCGGTTATTAACGTACTATATCACTTATTTTAAACTTTCCTTATTAAGTACTGCATTACAAAATGATTTTTATAATACTAATTTAAAAAAATATTCATATATACCTAAATATATATATATAGATAGGTATATATGAATATTTTTTTGCGGTAATACAGTACCTACTTAATAAGGAAAGTTTAAAATAAGTGATATAGTACGTTAATAACCGCATAGATATCCAATATATATATATATATATATATATATATATATATATATATATTAATAATATAAAATTCTTGAACTTCCAAATAACTTCGTAATATAATTTTTGAAAAAAAAAACTCACAGAAATTGACCCTTCACCACATACCATGTACTTTTGTCACATAACCATTTACCACACATCTGAGAGACCATGGAGTAAAATCGATATTTCTTTGTCAGGTTTAGGACCCTCACAATAAACAACGATTTAACGATAGTAAAATAGTCTGTAAGGTGTTTAAGGTCATAACTCCAAAAACTAGTGGTGGGTGATAAAGGGTTAATATATTTAATATTTTCCAAAACTGATATTATAAAGTTAATTAGTGTTATGTAAAGAAGCCACGAGCCTGAGGTTATTAGTATATTACAAATTATGTGTATATTACCTATACTCGGTTTCGGCCGCGGTCCCGGCCGCTGAGTTTTCTACCGGCAAACTTTTGAGTTGTAGAGGAGAAAGTAATTATAGAGAGTAGTGTGTGTAGTGTACAATTGGTAAAAAAATATATAATATTGAAAATATAAACATATATACAGGGTGTAACAGAAAGGCGTGGTCATATTCAAGGGTTGATATGTGCCCATGATACTGAGTGCACATACCTAATTGGATCAAAATCGGAGTAGCTTAAAAAAATATTTATTATTTTTTCATTCCTTTATTTATGAATGAAAAAGTTATTAGTTAAAAAAAGTATGACTTAAAAAGTTCGATGCCATAATAATTCAATCGAATTTTGTACCAGAGGAGGTATAATTCTTATGCCATACTCCTTTCACTACTGAATTTTGACAAAAAGAATATGCTATAACTATGTAATAATAATGTAACCAGCTATGGCACCATGGTAGGTGCAATACTGATAACATACCCTATCCGCCGATATATATATATATAAATACTTAAACATATACATAATACTTATTATATATGCTAGATATTGCAAACATTACCTATAGAGTAATATTACATGAATAAAATATTTGTTTGAATTAAACTACATACTCAGGTAGTGAGGAAATGTTGTTTTGTTCGTCGAGAGCTCTCTCTCAGAGTCTCCTCTCGCGCAAAGAGTAAAGAAAGGAGCTCAATAGACGCACCGCTTTAATTGTGAAGGCTAGTTACAGTGCTACGATCATGGCGAAAACCAGACTGAAATGGGCTTAATGAAAGAGATAATAAGTCACTTGGTTATGGTCAATGGGTTCACGTCGGTAGTATAATGGGTAGAATTCCAACCCGCGACCTCACAATTGCGAGACCGATGCCTTAGCCATTAGGCTACCGCCGCCGCTTCTAGAGTTATGAATGTAGCGTTTCTTTGCATCTCTACACATACAGACTGCATCGGTTACTTATTTTTTTTATAAAGCAACCGATTTTTATCCATTGAAAACTTTTTGTATTTTCGCTTGGCCTTATCCCGTTTTCATATTTGAAAAATACTTTAATATTATCCGACAGACAAGGAGCAGGTAAGTGTTTAACAGCATGCTTGTCATAAATGGACCTATTTATGTTGATAAAAATAAGCACTTTGTCACAAAGGTTATCATAGTCAGTCAATGTTACCCACATCAACGCTTGAACTCTCCAAATCCAACCAATTAAAGCTACGAAGGAGAAATTTGCTCTTGCGCTTCAGAGGACGGATCTTTTTCCAGAGATATATGAGGTCATGGAAATGGGAAAATGGCCATAAGTGACAACCTTGCTGTAGTTAACTGTTAATGAAGTATTATGAATAAAGATGGTTTATCTCCTTTATTACCTCTCCGTAGTTGGCTAGTCTCCGTTTACATTAACCGTATCTTATAATCATAATTATGTAGGAGGACATTCTTATCGTTTTATGAAACAAAGAAAGACACAAAGATAATATCTACTACTTTACATAAAACAACGCTGGAAAAAATACTTAATCTAAAAAGCTTTCTAATTTAAATCAACCGAAATCTGGTTTAAGCGTGAAAATGAACATTAATACCTTTCTTTAAATAAAATATTCAAAGGTAAAAGATAAAGTAAAATCTCAAAGATCTTGAGGCCTGTGAAAACATTAAGAGCTTCTGCTTTTTAAACATAAATTTCAAAAGATTGTCTGACGGAACCGTATTGAGAAATCCGGTAAAGTTACAATGGTACTGTTTGTTAGAGTATTTGTAAGTATATAGCATTTGAAGAATCCCGAGTATTTGCTAAAGGTGGTTTTATCCGAAAGGTATCGGCGTATAATGTATAGTATGATTTTTTTTTTTTTTAACAAATAATAAAATAACTAGCAATGTGGAATTGAGTCCCACATTACTAGCAATCTTGTTAAACCCTCCAGCTAAGCTCAAAGGCTTGTGTTAGGAGTGGGTTCACGTCAGTAGTTTATTATTATTATTATGTATGTCGTTTCCATATCACGGGACTATGGAGTCCCGGTCATTTGGGAGGCGTGCGTGGGGCCGAAGCCAACACGTAGAGGCCCGTTAGACACTTTAATTTAAAGGCTATGTGACACAAACCGGCGAATATCGTTGTATACACTATATAAATGTACCCAACGACATTCCCCGGTTAGTGTAAAAACTATTGTCAAAAAGTGGTAGCTAAGAAACTGGGTTATGGAGGTGATGTGTTAGTGGAATGGTTAGCTGGTACTATTGAAGGACTATGGCGTCTGCCCTGCAAACACATGGTAAAAACACACGGACAAATGGGCAGGCGGTGACTCGCCACTCACTAGATGGGCCCCCTTCTGGCCGCCACAGGCATACGAGCCAAACAGGCGACAGGGAGCAACATGGGTGTGAGCAGCTTGGGGTGTCGAGCGGTGCGGCGCCGGTTTCACCATCACGAAGAAGGCCCGTGAGCGGGTTTCCCCGTAGTTATGCCCTTGAAAATGACACTTCCACCCCCGAGCGTACAAGCTCTGGCGACCTTCCTCTGGCCGGCCGATTAAGGCAAGACAGAGTTGAGAGTCCTGCGGGCGCTCTTGGTGTTCCACTCCCGCCGGCCAGTGAAGGCAAGCGGGAGACGAGGCCCTGACCGACTCTCTGAGGCATCGGGACCGCAGTGTCGCCACGCACATTCAGCTCGCCACAAAGCTGCCCTGCGGTTTTATTATTATTATTATTATAATGGGTAGGATTCGAACCCGCGACCTCACGATTGCGAGACCGATGCCTTAACCATTAGGCTACTGCCGCTTAGTATTCTCTCACGTTTCTGGTTAAAAAGGTAAAACACACGCACAAGGACTTAAAATGCAGTAAGAATATACGAAATAACTGTTGTGGTCTAGACCTAGCTATCGGCTCTTGTATTTTTTAACGACTAACGCAGTAAGGTACAAGCCCCGTGTTGGGGACTTTACAAGTCACTCACACAAAGTACTCCAAGACCCGGAACAACAATTTGTGGATCACACAAAGAGGTGTCCCGTGTGGGAATCGAACCCACAACCTCTTGTGTAGCAATTGGACATACTCCCACTGCGCCACAGAGACTGTCAAAATATATTCAGTGCAAAATACAATATCGTGATAATTCAGTCTATCATTTCTCTTCTCCACACAAAAGCCAAACTCTTGTACTCGTATGTACATACATATTGTGGACTTATAATAAAAATAAATTGTATACTTTGACTGACCTGTTGGTCTAGTGGTTAGTGACCCTAATTGCTTTTGGCCGCGAGTTTTTATTGCCAGGTTCTTTTCTCCGGCTTTAACTATTGTTTGCAAACTTGACATTACATGTACATGTAGAATCCCGATGTATCACAAGAGTTGTTTTGCATCCTCAGTGAATAAAGAATTTTGAATTTGAATTTGCTAAGCCGTCGATCCACAACCAGGATAAAACTTGGTGTGATGAGCACGATGGTCTATTCTGTGTCTGGGTGAATACTTATGTATTTAGAAATATTTGAGTATGTTTATCAGTTGTCTGGTTTTCATAGTACAAGCTCTGCTTAGTTTGGGATCAGATGACGTTGTGTGAGTTATCCTAAGATATTATATTATTATAATTACATAAGTTTTTTTTTTTATTTAAGTACCTACTTCAACTCGTGGATCCCGTGGATAAGTACCTAACCGTGTTTCAGGATTTTTTTATTTCACCCTATTCGTATTTATAAGCGGAAACTCCATCACAATATAATGTGATATATTATGATGTTTTATTTGGTCACAAACTCAATACAAACAAAAATGAGAAACTTATGGGACAGTGCTCTCAGGCAATAATACAAGAATTTGCTTTATCAAAGTTAAAATAAATGTCAAATTTACGTACAATAAATAAAACTGCGTTTTAAAATATTTGTTTAATGGAAACTACCATTCAATAAATATTTAAAACCGCAGTAGTTTTTAAAGTAATCGGAATTATTAAAATCGTTGATGGCGATTTTATTTTACCAGCTTAGTCTAATCCAAAACATTAGAATGTCACCACCACAACTCTTCCAACTAAAGTAAACTAAAAAAAGGCCAGTACAAATTATCTTGGTGTACTGCCAATGAATTAAAAAGTAAGATAATGTTGGCTATTGACATTTATTTGACTTTCGAAAGAAAGCGGGTAACTGCTTGATTTATTTTGGCAAAATCTTTTCTTTTTTTTTGGTGAGAAGAGACGACAAGTCAAAAAAGGTGAAGCATACATTTATATTGGAACAGCTTCCTATGATAGCAACACCACAGGTTTAGGGTTTCTCAGACAAGGATTATGAAAAGTGGAATTTCGATACTTGAAACTTTAAAGTTTAGAACACTTACTAGCTTTAAATAAACGTTAAAGTATAGTCACGTACTTGAAATAACTTTAGTCTTTTATAGTCTGATGCTGAAAAGGGGAAAGTTTGATACAAGCAAGACTTTTTTAAGTACTGGATGTAAATAATAATTTGTAGTAATAATGACCGACGTTAAAAATCGTAGTAAAGGAGTAGTATTATAAAAAGGCCTCAAAATGCTAAGATTAACTACTCAAACAAAACACTGAAAAACACGTCAATTTTACGTAATACAGAGTAATAGTAAGTAATTTATACTTATATTAAAAAAATATATAAAAATAAAAAAACCTCCCCCACAAAAACGATAGAAACAACATCCCCATCCTTAAATAACTTCATGCAGTCGGAGGCATTAATGAATCTCGATGAACATCGTGCCTCCGACTGCATGAAATTAAATAATTCAGTAGGGGATTTTGTTTCCATCTTTTATTGTACAGGCGGGTATTTTTTTTATTCAATACTTATTAGTAATTGTAGGATGTAACCGATGCAATGTAACAACTAACTTTTACCACAGTCATTGTCAAGTATTGAAAATTGAAAAAATAATGGTTGCTAAATAACTTTTTTAGTATTACAGACATAATCATGTTATACCTTTTTAAAATGTTTAAGATGAGCCCTTTAATTTTATACCCATATGGCAGTATTCGAAACAACTTTTAGGTTTTTCGAATACTTCGAATTTTCTTTCACACCTTTTTATTTTGATATCCCACACCCGCCACGTTTGTTTTTTTTAAACGTCACATAATGTAAGAACACTTGGGCGATCAAGACGAATCTAACGACGTCATAATTGTAGAAATCCGTTCAGTAGATTGTGAGATATCAGGTAATAAATAATATTACAGACAATCATAATCTCGGGGAGTACTGGTCTTAATGGAAAAATTATTTTACTGTTGGATAGCCCATATAAAGCCCGAGGAAGGCTAAAGGCTATATAATAATAATAACAATAATAATAATATCTTGGGACAACTCATACAACGCTATCTGATCCCAAACTAAGCAGAGCTTGTACTATGGCAACCAGACAACTGATAAACATACTTATATATTTCTAAATACATACATATTATAGATAAATAACACCCAGACACAGAATAAACCATCGCGCTCATCACACAAAGTTTTATCCTGGGTGGGGATCGAACCCACGACCTCTTGCGTAGCAGTCGGATACACTCCCACCGCGCCACAGAGGTAGTAGTAGTATAACAACACGCTATGACCAATAGGAGCGGAGCAGCAATAAAAAATGTTGCTAAAACGGCGAAAATTTACGCAGACGAAGCGGGTCAGCTAGTATACATATATATATATATATATATATATATATATATATATATATATATACATATAGTTTACACGTACAGTAAAATTATATATACATATAATTTTACTGTACGTGTGTATGTCACTGAACTTCTCCTTAACAGCTGGACCGATTTTAATGATTTTTTTTGTGTGTCTTCCAGTGGATTTGAGAATGGTTTAGATTTACAATTGAACCCGATTTACAAAAAAAGAGGCGGTATGAAGTTCGCCGGACAGCTAGTAACAACATAATCATACATTCTATCTTAGGGTCGCTAATCCGTAGATTCCGTAGGTATCTACTACAAAATAGCGTTTGCACCCACTAGGTCATAAGGCAACTACTATTGGAAAAAATATAAACATAAATTAGGGTTTCACAGTCCTACTTTATTTTCATAGTATATGGCAACCTTACTCGAAAGAAATGTGGATATATTCTGGACGTCCGTAAATAAACTTCTGACCTTTTCAAAAGCTATGAGCATATATCCAGGCTTCCACATGTGCGTTTTAGTATTTCGTGTAGGAAAATCGTAAGAAAAATATTATAGCTCATTCCTAGCTCTTTTCTTGTTACAAATATGTACATGTGTAATTTATTAGCCAAGGTTTCGTATTATGTACGTATTACTTTTGGTATAATTTTGTGTGTGGGCGTATAGCTCTCTTGAATAAGCTAGTTTTGCATAAATGTTGATAAACTTTCGCGATTTGTACACATTATGAAAATGTATATATTACGGGTCTTAATAGCGTGAATAATTTAGCTAAAATACCTTGTTTATTGCCCGATGTTTCGACCGTATTGCAACGGCCGTGGTCAGGGGTAGACTGTCATTCTCATTTATAGGTAAAAAGTAGTCACAGGCTACTTTGGAGCACTGCTCAAAGTTACCTAGGTACCGACCGTTTGCGTAATTCGGGGCCCAAAGGCGCTAGACTTAACTATCAATATCATTTCGTTTAAGAAATGGAACGAAATAAGGCTTGAAATTTTAACCTAACTAAACAATTAGATCAAATTTAGTTCTCATTTTGACACAGGTAATCCACGAGTCAGCATTAGAGTCACACAATTCCGATAAATCTACCTATTTAAAGTGTTCATAAGGCCCTAACAATAACAATGTCTGCAAAGTTGCAAAACTATTTGACCGCGAATGAATAAACAACTAAAGGCTGGCAATAATGAAATAACACAATCACCATTTATCATTGTTTTAAAAACGAGCAAAGTTTTGTTATTAGAAGCCAAGCTACGGATTCAAGAGAAAACTGAAAATCTTTTTATAAGAAATAACAACGATAACTACTTCAATAAATTAATGGATAACTGTTTCAAGAACTCTTCGAATACCTACTCGAAGTCAAATTACTTTACATTGACACTTAACTATCTCTCTCGTCTGGAAGGATGTTCAGATGTCATAGAAAGAGATAGACCTTCAAAGTCAATCAATAATTACTCAAATTGAGTAGAAAAGAATGTGCGAAATATACATTTAAGGTTTTAACTAACTATTATTTCAACCTTAGTTATATTTTCCAACAGGCACTATGTTGAACGATAGGACATTTCGCATCGCTGCATGCCTTCTTTTGAGTGTCCAATGTGTTTTTCCAAATACAGGAATCTGGTTGGTAACTAAAATATTGGAGCCGTTTGGAGTTGAGAAGCTAGGGCCGTAGGGCTCAAGTGCGCACCTACTCTTTAAAGAAATTTCCCAACGTCTCTGTGCTTCTCATGACCTGGCCTCTTGCTATGATGCTGGCCTCTTCTTAGCACTAAGAATTAACATTGCCATCCAACGTGGCAATGCTCCCTGCCTTCTGGGAACGCCTAAACGGTTTTAATCTCCTTCTTTATTTATTATTTTGTAAATATTTTGTATTAGTCTACAATTAATTTTGACTGTATAAATGTAAATAATAATAATTACATTCATTACCTTAGTTGATTTGTACTTGAAATTAGTACCTTTTGATATTATTATTTCCGTAATTTAATATTGTTTTTAAATTTTTGCGATTTTTATAAATATTAGATATATTTTGGGACTTAATCGCGTAAATTACCCGACGTTTCGATCGAATTGCACCGATCGTGGTCACGGCTCGACTGTCGGGTAAATAAAAGGTTCGTACCTTTAAATAATGCACGTGAATAAGTCCCGAAATATATTTAAATATTCCCGTAGACGTAAAAATACGTCTTACGCCTATTGGGTTAGGCAACATTTTCAAGGCCTATCTGATATTGTTAAACATAAAGTAATTTACCCGACTTATACCTAAATCTTCATAATTAACAATAATAAGATATAATTTAATAATAAAAGACGCTAAGCAGTATTTATGAAAAAGCTAAGACATCTGTAGGTAAATTTAAAATCATTAATTTCAGCGTTAAGTAATTGAGACGAGGTTTACTTTGATTATGATATCTATATACATCAAAACATTGACTCATAATTCGTTTTTATACCACATAATGAACAGATGAGCAGGTTTGATTGTCATCGCAGTGCTCCTCATTTGAGACATTAGTTCTTATTTTGTTTCATTTCTTCAGTAATTTCACTTACTACAGTGCTCTTCAATCGAAACAGCCGCATTTCTAGTATTAATTGAATTCAAACTAATTCTTAGGTGGAACAATATTCTTGTCGAGAACTATAGAACGTGCTTAGGCTAAACGCTTAGCTTCTTTATTTATTTTCAACTTATTTAAAAAAAACAGGCTAAAGTCAAGTTTCTTTATTTATTTATGACGTACTAGCTGTTCCGCGCAATTTCGTCTGCGTAAATTTTCCCCGTTTTTGCGATGTTAACATCACCATTTCACGGAAAAATAACTGACACTGCTGTGGTATCACAGGAGGAATCCATCAAGACGGTTAAGACTTAGTGCCACCTTTTTGATTTCTTTTAAAATAATCGTTATTTGTATTATGTACATATAAAAATCCCATTGCTAATCAAAAATACCTACTGATTGCGCAGCCTCATTATTTTAGCAACAATTTAAGTTCCTGACGCATTGCTATTAACCTAACGCTTTAAGTGTCATTGATACTTTCTGGTAAATTTTCTGTGCAATCAGTATTTTTTTGCTGTGCATGTAATGTGTGAAGTTTTTAATCAGTTTTTTTTTAATCTATACTCGTATTATAAAGCTGAAGAGTTTGTTTGTTTGGATGGGGTAGTCTCAGGAACTACTGGTCCGAATTAAAAAAAATCTTTCACTGTTAGATAGCCTATTTATCGAGGAAGGCTATGGGCTATAAAACATCACGCTACGATCAATAGGAGCGGAGCAGCAATGAGAAATGTTGCAAAAACGGGAAAAATTTACGCAGACGAAGTTGCGCGGGACAGCTAGTACGTCATAAACAAATAAAGAAACTTGACTTTAGCCTGGTTTTTTTTAAATAAATAAAGAAGCTAAGAGTTTAGCTGCACGTTCTACAGTTCTCGACAAGAATATTGTTCCACCTAAGAATTAGTTTGAATTAATTTAATACTAGAAATGCGGAGAGCATTACGTTTCAAACGGAATGTTTTCAGCTTGCGGTTAAATGTTAACCACTAGACTTAATTAACAATACAAGATAAGTATTCTTTAGAAAGCTTGAACATTATTAAGATTAAAGAAAAATGTTTATTGTTTTCTTACAAAAAGTTGTTGTAGGTATCCCTAACAATTGAAAAGGCTTGTACCTACTCTAGTCGCTTGGAAATCTAGTTCTTGGTCCTTATGCACGATCTTTATTCCGTGTCCACGGCAAACCCGTGCGAACTGTCAAAATTCTGTCATAATGGTAAATGGGAAGGTGTGCTTGCAAATGCGCGCATACGCGTTGATGCATTTCTAAGCGCAGCATTTACAATTGGACTGCCTCTGTGGCGCAGTGGGAGTGTGTCCGACTGCTGCGCAAGATTGTGAGGTCGTGGGTTCGATTCCCACACGGAACACCACTTTGTGTGATCCACAAATTGTTGTTCCGAGTCTGGGGGACTTTGTGTCCGTGACTTGTATGTTTGTAAAGTCCCCCGCGACACAGGGCTTGTACCCTAATGCGGGAGTCGTCGGTTTAAAAAAAAAAAAAAAATTATGACAAGATTTTGACAGTTCGCACGGGCTGTGCCGTGGACACAGAATAAGGTTGTGATTAAGGGCCCTAACATTACTAATAAACAACATTAAACAGGACACATTAGACATTACGATGATCAAGTAGCAATAATAATGTACAATATAAGTATAAAACAACATAGATTTGTTAGTAAATGACAATAAGTGAGGCATTTACATTTTTTCTATATTGAAAGAACTAAGCAATAAAACAAATAAATAATAAACTCAGCCGCCTACGATATTCCTCAGCTCGTAAATAAAAACAACAGATTGGAGTTAATTTCAAAAGTTGTTACACGAACAAACCACAGTATAAAACTACTTGAACAAAACTCTTCAGTTCTGGTACATTAAAACCTGCGCGGCCTTCATAAATAAGAATAAATAATTTGAAAAAATCTGGCAACATTCCAACTACCTAGGTTACGTTGCACACAAAATGTATACGATGCACAAAATTATACGAGTACATTGGAGAGTCAACCTTGTTGCAAAAGTTAATTGCTTTAAATTCGAATACTACCTGATTGCGGGAAAGTTTGTGAACTAATCAATAAAATATTGCTACTATTGTTTAGTATTGAATGTTTTTATGTAAATGAAAATCGGACAAGTGAGAGTTCGAGTCGCCCACCGAAGGTTCCGTACAGTAGATAAGTACATATTGTAAATTATTAAGGAACCGAGTCTCGCAGTTTTTTAAAAACTATTTTTAATTTTTATGATTAACGGCCAGTTTCAATAATCTACCTATCGATGGATTTGGCTACTAGCGGTAGAATTTTGACATATTTTGTATGGAGCTTATGTCAAATATATAACTCCATTAGTCATCGATAGTTAGAGTATTGAGACCGGCCGTTAATTACAGATGTATAGTTTCGAGACTCTATACCCGGAGTTTATGGACGGTATTATTCACCAAATTTCACCCTATAAATTCAGATTCCTTGTGAGTGTTGAAATGTATTTTTTTGCGGCATAACGTTAACTTAGAAGTTTGATTTTTTTTCACAGGTTTAGGGATTGAAGATCTGAGTGGATGTGGGGACGCATTCCCAAGATGTCTAGACAGACAGACTGAAGGACGGACGGAAAAAAAATTATGTTGTAAGAGTTTTTTTCCTTTTGTGGTACGGAACCTCAAAAATCAATTGCACCAATAGTTTTAATAGAGAATTACTACTTTCTTAAGAAAGGCTCGACAGATTTGGCAATAGGTAAATATGTAAATGAAATTGTTTGGAAAATCCACAAATTTTGGCGTTGGTTGAAAATTTCACCCCTAGTGGGTGACAAAAAGGCGTTCAACGCCTTTTTGTCACCCACTAGGGGTGAAATTTACGACGAGGAGCGGCTAGAAGGTTTATATTTTTGAACCTTCGCAATTTGTACATAATACATTTTTTTAGATTACGAATTGGTACATAAACTATTTTTTTGATTTCTTTTCAATTTTATAATAAATTAGCTTTCGCCTGCGGCTCAAAAAATATGTCAAAATTCTACGACATCTATCAATAGATAGAATATTAAGATCGGCCGTTAGACAATAAGTCACTCGCTGGTTTGGTGACATTATCACTGACTAGCCTGCTTTTTGCAAAATTATGATACGAAACTAGCAGCACAGTCTACAATTGCCCGGCTATAAGAGTTCATGGAACGGCCCCAGGGTCTTAAATACCTAACTTTAAGTCATGCTCAAAGTGCTCAAAAGTATTTCCATCAGTAGATGGTAGGTATAGGTTGTTCGTTGTTCACCTTTAAGTGACAGTGACAACATAAGAGCTAACGTCAAGTTGAATCTGAGAAGCATTATATCTATACTAATCTATATCTATACTAATATTATAAAGAGAAAAGATTTGATTGTTTGTTTGTATTGAATAGGCTCCGAAACTACTAGACGGATTTGAATAATTCTTTCATCGTTGTGAAGCTACACTAACCCCGGGTGACATAGGCTATTTTTTATCCATGTATTCCCATGGGAACGGGAACTACGCGGGTGAAACCGCAAGGCGTCTAGTAATATATATATAAATGCTTCTCAGATTTAACATGACAGTGACAACAAGAGAGCTAACGTCACGTTGAATCTGAGAAGCATTTTTATAATATATACGCTTGAGAATAATATATATTTACGCTTCTCAGATTTAACGTGACGTTAGCTCTCATGTTATCACTGCCACTTATAGGTGAACAACGAACAACATATACCGTCTGCAGTGTAGAACTTCTGTGCAGAACATTAAGGCACTTCATTGACTGATTACTTAGGTTCATGTCTAAACTTCATAATACGGGTTTTACTTCTAGAAAAATCTTACATTACTTAGTTGATTAGTTAAAGAGTATTTACCTCTTTTCACTACAGTTGATTTTTAATTAAATTAGATAGACTACCTACTTAAAAAATCAACGGTTGATTTATTTTTACAATGAAATCTGTAAAACTGTAACCGTTTATGTGAGTTAATCGCCGTTTTTGCATTAACTTATAATTGGCTTATGTTACGATGGTATATAATGAGTTTACTCATTCGCAAATATTATACGTACTTTATTTTAATTTTGTCCTAATTAACAAGCCTTTGTGAAAATTAAATGAAGTGAAAGATTATTATTCTATAGAAAGGTCAAAGGTAATGTCCGATGAATAATCACAAAACAAAAGCCGTGATCCGTAATGGCGGCGATCTGATACAGACTGACTGTTCCTACACAGCTCGCACCTTATGACGTATCTGTCCGCCAAGATACAAAACGTAGATGTACTCACATAACTAAATGTATTTACCCACAATACCACAAGCGGGAAAATGAGCCGAAAAAATTATAGATAAGTTCAACGGATTTGTTTACAAACAATAAATGACGCTTCTATAATAGATATTTGTCTGTCAATAAGAATTTCCATGGTGAAATCTTCTTGGTGAACGGTGTCACGAGAGAAGTGTGAGATCATTTTACTACTACGTTTTTTAAATAATTTTAAATTCATCAATACGTGAAATTGAGGATGAATTTTTTAGTACATTTTAATACTTATTTTTTGTCATAGCAAGCACCGATTACCTACCCAATTTCTGGTATATATATTTGTCGTTGTTTGTTGTCACCATCTTGTTTAAATATTATGTGTGAACATGTCTACACTTGGCTTGATTGCAGGTGTACGTTTTTTGCGTGACTAAAGTGCTGATATTTTTTTAAAATATGAATTTTTAAATTCATAATTCTTAACATTCTATGTAACAATAATGCAACCAGATTTTACCACCATTTTTAATGCACCACGAAAGGTGCAATACTTACAATGCACTGTCTGTCTGTTGCAAGACAAAAATGTAACGCTATAACTGCTTATGCACTAACCTCTGTAGTACCTACTAGTACCTACTAGTACCTACACTGGGCTGACTACGTGGGGGTAAAAAGTGACAGCAATTTCAAATGCCAAATGACTATCCTGTAAATTTTTTTGACACATTGTTAAGATAGTACGGGTACCCTCTAACAAATTTTAAAATGATACATATCAAGCTGGAATTGCCATGGTAGCTTCGTTTTGACAATTATTATACAACCAATTTATATAGTGGTACGTTAATAAAAAAACCGGTGTTAAGAATAAGAATAAGAATAAGAATTATTTATTTGTTAGACATAGGTAAAATTACATGTAAAATTACATGTAATATTTTAATTATTTTAAATATAAATAAAAAAATATTTTTTCTGATGTAACGATTATAGCTTTTACTATAAACTATATGGCACTTTGCACAAGTAAAAGCCATAATCGTTGCATTATAAAAGTCATTTTTTTATAACAATTTTATTTGCGGTTGTTAAACTAACTGCGGCCTATGATTTTGTATGGGGATAATAGTTTTTCAACGGCAAAGTTAAGTTTGTCATATTTAACACCTGTTTTTTTCACTAACGTACCACGTATAAAGTACACAAAGTTTGGCGTCAAAACGAAGCTACCATGGCAGTACCAGCTTGATATGTATAATTTTAAAATTTGTTCTAGGGAACCCGTACTATGACAATCGGGAGTTGTTATTATCATCAATAGACTTCCATTTAATTGTCAAATGACCGTTCAAATGTTAAAGTAATTTTTAATTGTTTTTTTTTGTTGTCTTATTGTTAAAGTAATTTTTATAGGCATTTCTTGCCAATTACTTTACAAATACAATAATTGCATTTTTGAAAGATAGAAAAATTTGAAATCCAGACCCAGGAATCGAACCCGAGACTTCTGTAGCCAAACCGGAGCCAAAAGCGAACCACCTATCTGGACTATGCCACTAGAACTCTAATTTTTCTATCCCTTGATGCACGCGAGTTAGGCCCTCGGGTGTTTTTGTTGTTGGCGGCAGTCCACTATAGAGATTAGTGTCCTTATGCCTTAATAATATCATCGGATTAAACACCATCAGGAATGTTATTTCAATGTCAAATAATATCCTCTGCTAAACCGAAAGGTTTATTCGGAGAAAGACAAATCTTTATTCGCTAAACATTGTCTTATATTAATCACAATTTACTTAAAGATATAATGGTCGCTATCAATATATAAAAGTATAATAAAACAACAATCGATACCTGTATGTAAAGGGCAAAAGTCAACTCCTTAGAAACACTGAACTGCCGTGCTAAACAAAAGATCAATATATCTCTCTATTGGAGAAGTTATGAGAAAATCGACCTTATATAATTTACAAAAAGACGATTTTCCTAAAACTTCTTCGATTGAGATATTGCTCTTTTGTTTAGCAGGCAGTAGGGCAAAGGTCTACTCTACCCGCAGGTATTCATCGATAAGATAAACTTAAACAATGAAAACTATAAGATACCTACCACAGCCTACGTTGAATCTTCTCGGCCTATTTAACTAGTACTAGCTGACGCGCGCAACTTCGTTAGCGTAAATTTTCCCCGTTTTTGCAACAATTCATTGTTGCTCCGCTCCTATTAGTCGTAGCGTGATGTTATATAGCCTAAAGCCTTCCTCGATTAATGGGCTATTCAACAGTGTAAGATTTTTTCAATTCGGACCAGTAGCTCCTGAGATTTCCGCGTTCAAACAAACAAACAAACTCTTCAGCTTTATAATATGACTAGCTGTCCCGCGCAACTTCGTACGCGTAATTTTTCCGTTTTTGCAACATTTCTCGTCGCTGCTCCGCTCCTATTAGTCGTAGCGCGATGTTATATAGCCTATAGCCTTCCTCGATAAATGGGCTATCTAACAAAAAAAGTTTTTTTCAAATCGGACCAGTAGATCCTGAGATTAGCGCGTTTAAACAAACAAACAATTAAACCAAACAAACTTTTCCGCTTTATAATATTATTAGTATAGATTAGTATTAGTAAAGATTATGTGGCCTCGACTGCTAAATCAGAAGTCAGGGCTTCTATTCACATCTAGGATAAGTCTTTGTGTTATTACTAGAAATAGCCTGCGGTTTCGTGCCCAGCGGGTCTGAAAAAAGTAGCCCAATAATCTTAATCGAGCTTTAAGCTATCTGAATACGAAATTTAATCTAAGTCTGATACTACTTTCTTAGTATACTCGTATATATAGTACCATAAATTTACTTAAATTATTCCCCTTATTCATAACTAGCTGTGCCCCGGTATTACCCGCGGTTTATTAGCCTATGTGTTAATCCAGGGTGTCAGCTAACTCCATACCAAATTTTATTAAAATCGCTCCAGCCGTTTAGACGTGAAGAAGTAACAAACATACACACTCACAATATTAGTGTGATATCTACGTTAATAACAGTCTCACCTTAACTATATCTTTAAGGGACCGCTTTTTTTATCGCGAGGCAGGGTGAGGCCATACTGTACTCATGATTACCTCTGCGGCGCGGTGGGAGTGTGTCCAACTGCTACGCAAGAGGGTTTGATTCCCCCACGAGACACCACTTTGTGTGATTCACAAATTGTTGTTCCGAGTCTGGGTGTACTTTGTGTCCGTGAATTGTATGTTTGTCAAGTCCTCCGCGACACAAGGCTAGTACCCTAATGCGGGATTCGTCTTTTTTTTTAAATGTAAAAATTATATTGTAATTGTCTTAAAGCGGCAGTAGCCTAATGGCTAAGGCATGACGTTGCGAATTCGAATCCCAACCATTATACTACCGACGTGAACCCGCTCCTAACACAAGCCATTGAGCTTAGCTGGAGGGGTTAACAGGATTGCTAGTAATGTGGGGCCACAATCATACATTGGTAATTTTTAAAACAAAAAGAAATTAAACAAAAAAAACTATACCTTTGTGAGCGCTTTTTTTTATCGCGAGGGAGGTTGAGGCCATATTGTAGTTATGGATACCTAAGTGTTCAGAATCATATCTAATAATAATATAATAATAATAATATCTTGGGACAACTCACACAACGCTATCTGATCCCAAACTAAGCAGAGCTTGTACTATGGAAACCAGACAACTGATAAACATACTTATATATTTCTAAATACATACAAATTATAGGTATAGATAAATAACGCCCAGACACAGAATAAACCTTCGTGCTCATCACACAAAGATTTATCCTGGGTGGGGATCGAACCCACGACCTCTTGCGTAGCAGTCGGATACACTCCCACTGCGCCACAGAGGCCGTCATTCGTCGTCAGACTATTCCTTAAGAATGAATAATATTGATGAGAATTAATTTTAAGCTCAATGAGCAACATAAACTCGAAATAAATAACCACTTTACGAACACCAGTTCTGATAACTTTGTCCAATTTTTATTTATAAGATTCAGACCGAATATATTAAGTTCCTACCTGCTATTGGCATTTGGTTAAGTACGAATACCTATGCGAAGAACCTTCCCTAGATTACCTGCTTTTGAAGTTTTCTTATCTCTCTTAGCTAGACTTTCATGCATATGTAAGAACCGTTTTAAGTTTAATATTGGAATTCTCACCTTGGATTAAATCTGATATGATAACATAGATTAAGGTTAGAAAATAATAATCTGCTTTTTTTATCTTTCAGCTCTTTTCTGCCTTAACCATATCATTATATTTTTGTAAGGCGTTTCTAGTCGTTGTCTATATTATTTACTAGCTGTCCCGCGCAACTGTCTGCGTAAATTTTCCCCGTTTTTGCAACATTTCTCATTGCTGCTCCGCTTCTATTGGTCGTGGAATGATGTTTTATAGCCTATAGCCTTCCTCGATAAATGGGCTATCCAACAGTGAGATTTTTTTAAATTCGGATCAGTAGTTCCTGAGATTACCGCGATCAAACAAATAAACAAACAAACTCTTCAGCTTTATAATATTAGTATAGATAACGTACACATTACATATGCTTTACCTTAAATTGTAGTTATTTTATAGTATTAAATTAGTTACGGAATAAAGACGTATCTAATGACATGTTTCACGATACATTTAGAATGATTTCGGTTTTTATATTTATATATAAATACCCGATATAAATAATTGTATCTAATATAACTATAATTTGTCTATAATGTTTTAGGATTTCTCTGTATGTTTTTTATGTTCTATTATTTCATTGTATTTTTTTTTACTAATGTTTATGCGATTTGGTTTCTAAATACTTTAAGCTAACCACTATATATTGTATTTACATAAATAAATGAAACAATATAAAGCATCAAAATCATTTCAGCAGTTTAGTAGATACAAAGCTTAGGGTGATACATACAAGTTAAACCATAACTCTCTTTTTCGACTTCGCTGTAGTCGAGTAAAAAACCTCAACGCTTACTGAATAATCATGTAGGTACATACTATTTTAAAACCAAATCCACCAGAACAAATCAACAAACTACCACCTACAAATAGATTCAAAGACGAAACCAATTTATTGGATCCAGTAACACAATTTACAACTTAAATTGTCAAACAAAATAACACCGAGACGCTTATAGCCGAGACCCAACAATTTACTTCTTACAATGAATATCCATTAACACCTCGGTCTGAAGTTCCATTCAAATTACCAATTGATCTTCTATTTATCGTTTAAGGGAAGCCATTCATTGTAAATCTTGTTACATGGGCTGGAACGATGAAAGGAAATCTTAACTTGAAGAATCTAATGGATTTGAAATTGATTGAATATTTTAAATGTAATTTTATCTTGTAATAATTTATAAATAGGATTTTTTTGTGACATTTCTTTATATCAGAAAAAGAATATTTACAATGTTAATAAATACAAGCTAGATAACCCCACGAAAGTACTACATACATACTATTAACATTATTTACAACTTACCTAGTAAACTACAAAAAAGAGTTAGGCGTCGCAGAATTTCTCCCCAAATAAATAGGATAAAAAAAGTTTTTAGGCAAGATATGACAAATTTTGTTGCGGAAGATTTAAACATAGGTTTTTGATTGAACACATTATAACTCAGTGGTGGCTTTAAGAAAACGGTTTCCTATCTATGAACTGACAGTAGTGACGTTGCTTAATCCCTATGATATCTCTACATTACAATTTCACTTTGTATATAAATGGTCGCAGATATACAATTTTGTCATCTTATAAACGTTGTGGTTCCTTGCGTGTGTGCGACGATGACGCGCTGCATTGGCACTATTGGTAGTCTACTTCGGTGCGCTTGTGTGGGGAGGCCGCAAGTGCCGAACTTGTGACCTGAAAGAAATGTTCCTATTTAAACTATGCTTTTTGTCAACACCCGTTTCATATCCTCGCTACTAGTATACAAATATAATATACACTTACCTTTCTGGAGTGGCTAATCAGGTCGAGCGCTGCTGCTTCGCCGGACATACGCATTCTGAATCCGAATCTTTAAATGAATTTAAATGACTGACGTGTTCTCGCCCCATACACGCTAGAAAATCTTTTTTTCAATACGTTACGTCGTAATCGTTTTTGTTAAATGCGCTGCGATACGCGGGCGCCTGACGGGACGGGCAAGCGGGCCGCTCGCCGCCGCCCGCTGTCCCGCACCCCGATCTCGCCTGTATATGTACGTGTGTTCGTTTTGTCTTCCTGACTTTTTGTTGTTTTTTCTGTATTGTACCATAATTATCATGTAGTGTGCGTTATCTCAATGAATAAATAAGTTTTTTTTTTTTTTTTTTTTTTTTTTTTTTTTTTTTTTTTTTATCTCGATCTTCTCGGTCGCTTTAGATAATAATAAATAATAAAGCCACATAATCCATAATGTAATGTTGTGATTTCGGAGGTGCTTGCATTTATCCGGAATAGGCATGATGTGGTGGATAATGAGAGCCTCATACGAATATGTGAGTCGGCTTTTTCGGAGGAAGAAATAGATGAAGCAAAGAAGTTACTATTTGTTTCGACGAAAACAAGCCAGAAATTGGTTTCGCGAAGAAAAAACAAGAAATTGAAAGATTTGGAAGATATGATATCTGTATTCAAAACGATGGATCCTGAGCAAATACCAGTCTTTGTGGCATATGACTTGCATAAATTGCCCCCTATTTGCTTTGATCACGTAGATGTCACAAAGTTATTGAAAGATATATTAGTGTTACGTGCTGAAGTGTCTGAAATAAAAAGTAATTATGTGTCCAAAGTGCAATTAGAAGACATAAAAATGGATATTAAGCAATATTCTAATTCGTTAAAAAATACAAATAAGCATACAAAAAACGGACGGTGTATATCAGAAAATGACGGTTCGGTTTTTAGCGAAGTACCGTCTTGTGCAACAAATGTTCAAACGCCGCTGCGTTCGTGTTATGAAGTGAATCAGCAAACGTGCGAGAGAGAAAGCAGTACGGTCGCGCAAACCGATCTAGCTGATGGAAAGGAGACAAATATACCTGTCGCGCATGTATCTACTAACGTGCCGATGCAAGACAAGGACCGATTATTGCAGGCAAATATACCGCAAACAATGGCGGAATTAGTTAGAAATGGCGAATGGAAGGATAAAAATGACAATAACTGGACATTAGTACAAAGAAACAAATCAAAAAAGCGCTTTACTGGTATGACGGGAAAAGCAGCCTCAAATTCGACAGGCAATTTTAGGGCCGCTGAAATAAAGATACCTTTATTTATTTCACATGTAAATAAAGAGACAACGGAATCTGACATATGCGAGTACATAAGAACAAAAGCGAATGAAATTGTTACTTTAGAAAAGATTCAAATGAAGACTGAACGATCGTACAATGCTTATAAACTGTATGTGTGTAAACATAAATTAAATGTATTTTTAGATGGCAATCTGTGGCCTGAGGGCATCACTTTTAGAAGGTTTATCTATTTCAAGAAACCCAGAGACACTGTAACACTGAATGAAAACGCGAATACACAAAATACTTAATGGATTCTAGTATCAACAATATAACTCTCGCAACATTTAATTGTAAAAATGTTATGCGATCAGCTGATTGCGTGCGTAGACTCTGTAGCGTGGCGGACGTCATTGCATTACAGGAGACGTGGTTATTGCCCCATGATGTGCCATATCTCGGCAGCATATGTGATGACTTCGCCTACACGGGCAATTCGGCGGTGGATACATCGGCCGGAGTACTTATAGGTCGACCCTACGGCGGAGTTGCTCTGTTATGGAGAAAGACAGTGTTTACAACGGTATCAGTGGTATCATGTAAAAGTGATCGTGTAGTCGGCATAAGAATCAATCACAATGATAAATCGTTATTGATCTTTTCTGTGTACATGCCTACGGACTCCGCGGAAAATATCGTTGTGTTTACAGATACACTGAGCGAAATTATAGCAATATGTGAAAGTAGTGATGTGGAATCAGTGTTTATACTGGGCGATTTTAACGCGCATCCCGGTGAACGTTTCGCTACTGAATTGTTGACTGTGTGTGCGGAACAATCGTGGTCCTGTGTAGATATGGAACTACTTCCTAATGATTCTTTTACGTTTAAAAGTGTGGCAAATGGTGCTCTCCGCTGGCTAGATCACTGTGTGGTGAGTAGTGCGGCGAGAAATTTAGTAACGAATGCGTCCATAAGGTATGATGTTTACTCATCCGATCACATTCCTGTGTTAATTGAGTGTAATATTGGATTGATTATTCCTAAAATAAAACATCCATCGTCAGTGTGCAATAAAATTATATGGGGGGTAAGGAATGCAAATCAAGTCAATAACTATACTCATTTATGTAACTCTCAGTTAAGATTAATAGATTTTCCGATCGAATTTAGAGAATGTTCACATGGAGTGTGTTCGGATCCTAATCATTATTTAGTGCTGGATGATATGTATGCCAAAGTAGTGTCTATTTTGAAAAGTAGTGCAGAAAACACCTATTTAGGTGGCGATTTCAAACGCAATAAACGAAAATACATACCAGGTTGGAACAAACATGTACGTGACGCTCACGGGGAGGCCCGACTATGGTATCAGAATTGGTTAGTACAGGGTAAACCTACTTCTGGTTATGTTTACCAAAATATGTGCGTGTCGAGAAAGATCTTTAAAAGTAAATTAAAATTTTGCCAAGATAATGCACAACAGATAAAAATGGATTTATTAGCCACTAAATATGACAATAAACAGTTTCGTGATTTCTGGCAATCTACTAATAAATTAAAGCATAGATCGAGCCCCCCCGTGAGTGTGGCGGGTGTCTACAACCCTACTGATATTGCCAATGTATTCCAGCAACATTTCAGGGTTCAATCACCGCTAAATACATCTAATCAGGTGATCGATGCTGGGGGTGTCATTGGGGAGACTACTGTTAGATTTTCTGCAAAAGAAGTTGCTTCAGTTATACAGCGGATGCAGAGAGGTAAGTCCCCTGGTCACGATGACCTCAGCATCGAGCATCTGAAACATGCGGGAGTACATTTGCCACGAGTACTGTCTCTATTTTTTGATTTGTGTGTTAATCATAGTTACTTACCTAGTGAATTGATGTATACTACGGTGGTACCTATTGTGAAAAACAGAACTGGGGATGCATCTGATATGTCCAATTACAGGCCCATATCACTGGCGACTATCATAGCTAAAGTATTGGACAGTCTGCTTGATAAGCAATTAGCCAATCATATTAAGGTACATGACAGTCAGTTTGGTTTTAGGCCGGGGCTATCAACCGAGAGCGCTATCTTGTGTCTCAAGCAGACTGTTCAATATTACACGGATAGAAAGACGCCTGTATATGCCTGTTTTTTGGATTTATCAAGAGCATTTGATCTTGTGTCATATAATGCATTATGGGAAAAGCTGAAACAAAAAACTACAGTACCGCCAGAGATAATTTCAATACTAAGATATTGGTACGGTCACCAAAAGAATAGAGTAAAGTGGTTAAATTCCTTTTCAAATATGTATACATTGAACTGTGGCGTAAGACAAGGTGGATTAACCTCGCCCCGGTTGTTCAATCTCTACGTTAATCAGTTGATGGTTGAGCTCAGCAACACTAAAATAGGGTGTCATGTAGACGGACTTTGTATTAATAATATCAGTTATGCCGATGATATGGTGTTGCTGAGCCCATCAATCAGTGCCTTGAGACGGCTCGTCTCTATTTGTGAGTCGTATGCGGTGGCTCACGGGCTTAAGTACAATGTTGAAAAAAGTGAGCTATTAGTTTTTAAATCAAGGAGCAACAGCTACGCATCTATACCTGATGTGTTGCTCTCTGGTACACCTTTAGCTAGGGTAAACAAGTTTAAGTACTTGGGCCACTGGGTCACCGAAGATCTAAGTGATAACTTGGATATAGAGAGGGAGCGCAGGTCGCTGTCTGTGCGTTGTAACATGCTGGCCCGCAGGTTTGCACGTTGTACGAACTCGGTGAAGATTATGCTGTTTAAAGCCTACTGCCAGTCATTCTACACGTGCAGCCTGTGGGTGAGATATGGTCGGCGGGCATACAGCGACCTGCGTGTCCAATACAATAACGCACTTAGGGTGCTGTTGGGGTTGCCGTGGAGGTGCAGTGCATCAGGTATGTTTGCGGACGCGCAAATTGACGGCTTTGCAGCCATAATTAGAAAAAGGTGCGCCTCCCTGATGACGCGTCTCCGCGCCAGCACCAATACCATCCTAAGGGTGTTTACAGATCGGTGGGAGACCCCGATGATGCGCCGTTGGGTGCGGCTACATGCTGTGCCATGAAATACTTATAATATTGTTATACTAACATTAGTTCGTAAGTAAATTGTTACTAACATAATATGGATTCGTCTGAATTAAATTAATATTATTATTATCATTATTATTATTATTATTATAATCCTTAATTTTACATTTCAAAAGTTGTTAGTATTAAATAGATGTACTTATTATTTAGTGTTAGTAAAAGTAATTATAGTAAGTTTATTTATTCTAGAATATGGACCCCATTTTTGTTATAGGCCTCCCCCAACCTTTTACACCTTTCCCTTGCCCTGGTCAATCCAATCTCTCACTGCCTGCACGATGTCGTCTGCCCATCTTTGCTTTGGTCTATCAACTTTTCGTTTGCCTGATGGGCCATTCCATTTGATGGTCTCTATTGTCATATTCTATCTGTGTAGCGTGCGATGTGACCAGCCCATTTCCACTTTATTTTAGTGCTTGTCTCAGTGCATCCGTAAGCTTTGTTTTTCGTCTTATCTCCTTGCTTCTTATTTTATATATTTTTCTGATCCGTAGTAGGCTTCTTTCCATAGCTTTTTCTCTAGCTCTCCTTACCTTATTATCGTTTTGGTTCATGATGCCTCTCACAAATCTAGTTAATGGTTAGTAGTAAGAAAATCTTCATTTATTACTTGATTCTAACCTTTAAATTACTAGGTGAATTAATTAACCTTTTGTTAATCGTAACAACAAATAGGTAGCATTATACCATAAAATTATATTACTACTTGCTTGTAATTGGCATGTGTAGGTACCTACCTACCTTTTTATTTATGATTTAATTCAGCCGAAGCGTTCCAAATAATATTTTCTTTGAGAAGCTTCGGCTAATCAGCTGGAGAGTTTGTTTGTTTGTTTGAATGCGATAATCTCAGGAACTGCTAGTTCGAATTATAGTATCGAAAAAAATCCTTTACTGTTGGATAGCAACTGTTGGATATCGAGGAAGGCTATAGGTTACATAACATCACGCTACGACCAATGGGAGCAGAGCAGCAATAAAAAATGTTTCAAAAACGGGAAAATTTACGTAGACGAAGTTGCGCGGGACAGCTAGTTAGTAATATAAAGATTTTGATGCTGCCATTATGATTTAATACATTCTCGTGGAACTGACTGTCAGCCGTTAACATAATAAATATAAATTATCCTAGGTGCTAGAAACCCTAAATAACCCAAACTTATGAACAAGAAAAATTCAAAGTTAAACGGTACATTTTTGACGCATTCTAAAATAGAAAGTATATTTAAAAATACATGCACGCAAAAGGAAACAGTAAAAAATAGAAAATGGCAAAGAAATATAACCGGTCATATGTCATGGTGGCTAACAGAGTTAGCCATGAGTTATTGGCGTTAGCTCGAGGCTCGAAATATGGCGAGAGTTCATTCGACGCAACTCCCAAAATATACTCGAAATATTTTAGAACGACGCTTTTTGGCACGATCTACTAGGTTTTGTTAAAGCGATTTTGTTGCGGTTTTTGTTTAAGAAACAGAAAGACAGACATTTTAAACAATCAATATTCTATCTTAGTGGAAGAATAAAAGTCTCACATCAATGCGTAACGTTAAAATAAAGTTATGATAATATCTTTATTATCTTGGGACAACTCACACAACGCTATCTAATCCCAAACTAAGCAGAGCTTGTACTATGGCAACCGGAGAAGTGATAAACATACTTATATACACTGACGGACTTATAAACTGCATCAAAGTAATAGACGACTTTGAAATAAATATTTTAACCAAGTATGCAAACTTTCTATACAGATTTAAATTGAAACCTCTAGATTGGTTCGTGAACTTTAAAACAGCGTAGGATCATATCTTTAAGTTTAAGTTTATGTACTGGAAAGGACCTTAAGACCTTTTTTGAAGAAAAAACAGAAGTTTAAGGAAAAATTGTTTAATTAAAAAATTGGTTTTAACAATAGACACAAACTTTATGCAAGGGTTTATTTGTGTTTTAATAAGGTGTATTACCCCCACGTGCCCTTATTACGGATTCTAATCGGTTCCGCATAGATTTTATAAGGGTTT
This sequence comes from Herminia tarsipennalis, assembly GCA_945859575.2. NCBI lineage: Eukaryota > Metazoa > Arthropoda > Insecta > Lepidoptera > Erebidae > Herminia > Herminia tarsipennalis. The sequence continues at coordinate 20,597,956 of OX243840.2, forward strand.
TTAAAAGATCTTGCGGAATATTGTCCCATTCTTCTGAAAGTGCTGTTCTTAGTGCTGCCACTGTCGTAGGCGAAGGGTTTCTCGCATATACAGCTCTTTTTAAATTGTCCCAAACATGCTCGATGGGATTAAGATCCGGGCTGCGTGCTGGCCAATTCATTGTACGTATCCCAACCTCTTCGCAATAATGTTGAACTTGTGCAGCTGCATGCGGCCGGGCATTATCCTGCATTAAAGTAAAATTTTCGCCTATGAATCCCATGTAAGGCACCACGTGATCTTCTAATATCTCTGTTATGTAGCGATGTGCTGTCAAACCCCCTCTATTACCGTTTTGACGGACCATGTCTATGAACACAAGTTCTGTTCGCCCGTTCATCGATATGCCACCCCAGACCATACATGAACCGCCTCCAAAAGGAACACGCTCCTCAATGCAACTTTGAGCATATCGCTCCCCACGTCGACGATAGACTCTTCTGCGACCATCTGCACCATATAAACATGTCCTACACTCGTCCGTGAACAATACAGAGGCCCACTGCTCTTCTGTCCAATTCAGGTGATGACGCGCAAATCTTAAGCGAGCTTGTCTGTGAGCTGCAGACAACTTTGGACCATTTGCTGGTCTAAAAGGGGTGATAGCCGCTTCCTTTAACCTTCTTCTTATTGTTCGTGCACACACGTTTTTTCCACGCACTTCATTAAGCTCGGTTTTGATGTTAACTGACGTGAGGAAACGATTTCGCAGGGAAGTTGTAACAATAAATCGGTCATCACGACCTGTGGTTGCTCGAGTTCTGCCTGTACTACGTCTCCTCCTGTAAGAACCTGTCTCTACAAACCTTCTGTATATTCTACAAACCGTAGACTGGTTTAAATTTAAATTTCTACCAATCGTTCGTTGATCCAAGCCCTCCCGCACCAATGCTACAATTTGTGCCGCTTGTTCGGACGAAGTATCCATATTATGGTTCAAAAACTCTCGACGTGTTAAAAAACTAACCCAACAATTATGCTGGTAACAATAATTCAATTGACCAAACAAAAAAAATCAATGAGAATTAATTTAAAACTTTGCTATAAATAACATGCAAATCTGATACTACGAGTAAATTTTCTTTTCCCGGCTATATTCATTTGTTTTACCGCAGTTCTATTTTTAAATTTAATTTTTTTTTAAGATTAAGAGCCAGTCTTTCCATATTTATATAATTTAATCTAAAAAGTTTGCATACTTATTATAAAAAATCCTTTTAGAGTAAACCTGAACTTTGATGCAGTTTATGAGTCCGTCAGTGTATTTTGTAAATACATACCTACATATTATAGACTAGCGGACGTCTCGCAGTTTCACCCGCGTAGTTGCCGTTCCCGTGAGAATACAGAGATAAAAAATAGCCTATGTCACCCGGGGTTAGTGTAACTTTACAACGATGAAATTTTTTTTCTAATCCGTCCAGTAGTTTTGGAGCCTATTCAATACAAACAAACAATCAAATTTTTCCTCTTTATAATAATAGTATTGATTAGTATTAGTATAGATATATAAGACCCAGACACAGAATAAACCATTGTGATCATCACATAAAGTTTTATCCTGGGTGGGGTTCGAACCCACGACCTTTTGCGTAGCAGTCGGATACACTCCCACTGCGCCACAGAGGCAGTCATATCTCTATAAAGTTATGATTTCTAATATATTTTAATACTGGGCGTAGAATGCTGTAGGATATATTTCATTGGTTCCATTGGCAGTCAATTGGAACTGTAAAAGTATTAGGTCAATGATATTAAAATTTTAAAAAATGTTTTAATAAATTGTTTGCCTTGATGATACGAGTAACTAACCGGTAAATATAGGTACAGATCAGCATTCAGACAAATACAACCTGAATGTATTTTTTTAGTATAATAATAATATCTAAGGACAACTCACATGAGATACATTACGATATTGAAATTGGTGAAATAAGAGACCCTTTACGAGCAAATCTATACTAATATTATAAAGCGGAAGAGTTTGTTAGTTTGCTTTGTTTGTTTGTTTGTTTGTTTAAACGCGCTAATCTCAGGAACTACTGGTCCGATTTGAAAAATTCTTTTTTTGTTATATAGCCCATTTATCGAGAAAGGCTAAAGGCTATATAACATCGCGCTACGACTAATAGGAGCGGAGTAGTGACGTGAAATATTGCAAAAACGGGGAAAATGTACGCATACGAAGTTGCGCGTGACAGCTAGTTATAGATAAATAACACCCAGACACAGAATAAACCATTATCCTGGGTGGGGATCGCAGCTACGACCTCTCACTGCTTAGCAGTCAGTGTCCACTAGACCAACAAACCAGTCAAAACTGGTATCGTACCGGTTGTCCCTTCTCATTTGTAATTAAGTAGCTACTAATAACAACACTATTGGGTACAATGAGCCCTTCGTCTTCAAATAGTTTGTCAACAGCTTTATCTATCTTTAATTTATTCACAATACACGAGTAATCCCACAACAACACAACACACATTCTGAAACTAATTTAAATTAGATTTCCATTCAGACAACTGTAAACTTTGCATACATTAGGCCTGGCTTGAACTCAAAATAAATATTAGAACGCCGTATTTCAATATGTACCCGAGCAGTAAGAACATCTAAGTAATCTAATTTGCATCAACGGGACTCTTAAGATAATTAATTGTTTATCAAGACGACATAGACTTAGTTGTTTGGTGTGCCAACAAAATAGACAACTTTAACTTCATCGGAACTTGTTTCTTAAGATTAAACCACTTTAAGAATTCAATTTGTGAAAGTGGTGGTTATTTAAAAAGCTCACATTGGCCACAAAATCTCGAAAATACAGAAGGCAATCTTCATGGAATACGCGCTCCATGCATGCACGTAGGTATAGGCATCGCTCAGAGTTGCTACGCACATAAGCGAACGAAATGAATTCAGGGAAAATATCGCTCGACTTTACCGAACACGTACACTAGGCCGGACGACAGAGGGCTGGTATCAATCGCCACAAATCAAATGATGTGCCGGCTCGAATGAACTACCTGATCGGCATTTGTTAATGAAACCGAACATGTATAGTAGTTGTTTCGGGTCGACTTTGTTGCTAAGCAAATACTGACGAACCGAATGTGCCAACCCGCTTTATATGTGTAAGCCAATCAAAAAAGGTGTTACAGGCAACCTTAGAACACCTTTCAAAAAAAGTGGCACGAGGTGCTCTGAGATTCTTGTCCGTAAACGATGCTTATGTGTGCGCTGCTCGAGCGAAGTACGTGTGAAGGTTACCTTCTGAACTCTCGGTATTTAGCTGAGTGGGTAATCTCGGCCAACTCAAATCTAGTATGCGTTAGTTTACTAGCAATCGTTTTAATTTTTAGTGAGACCAGATGACCAGACTGATATTTATTTGGGACTACGACTTTTTTCTGCTAATATATATTAATGACTTGCTGACCCGTGCAACTTCGTATACGTAAATTTTCTCCGTTTTTGCAACATTTTTCATTGCTGTTCGAATTTTTCAATTTGGATCAGTAGTTCCTAAGATTAGCACGTTCAAACAAACAAACAAACTCTTCAGCTTTATAATATTAGTATAGATGTTTGATAATGGTGGTAAACTAGCAAATTAATCCGATATTATTTGTCAATTTTAATGTTAAATAATTTTAGGAAAGAAACGAAAGTCCTTTACCTACATTAATATTTTAATTGTGCAAAATATGCTCCTAAATTATTGCTTGCAATAAACAACGAATCTTATTAGAGTAAATAAAGCGCTCTTTAATTTTCCCAACAATTATATAACGTAGACTCCGTTATTTAATTGTATTTTCATTTATCATTAAATTGACAAAGGTTGCTCGCTGCAAATAAGTGCGTTGCATCACGCGTATACAACATGGATTTACACCTCATATTTCTGCGGTAATGTCGGATTATCTCTACATCGGACTATAGGCACATGGGAATGGTGCACCTGTTTATGTGTTCAAACATTGATTTATACACTGTAATATCTGACTAGTCTCAATGGAAAATGACTGCCTTGAAATTCAGTAGCAAGTAAGCTTCAATAAAAATATTCACATTGAAAACATTGCCGATGCCATTCTAAATGAAGGCTGTATTTCTCATTTTTTCTGTTAGTAATCGATGCTATATTCCCTAGGGCTTAGATTTAATCCGGGAATATATTGTTGTGCCAAGATACAATTGATGGCTGCATGCTCAGCTTTTTTTCTAGGTACGAGTATTTCAATGTTTATTTCATTGCTCCAAAAATGTTTTAACTGGAATTGATGCTAGAAAACCTTTATAGTTTAGATTCTATTGATAACGAGCTAACGTGTGTGCATTAATTATAAAGAATCCGGGATAAGTAATTGATTATCTTCGAACCGATTAAGTAAATATAGTTTATTCAATTATGTCGACACTAATAATATCTTTATCTGTCAGTCTGTCTGTTACATTTTCACGCTTATACCGCTGAACCGATTTAGATGAAATTTAGTATGGAGATAGTTTGAGTCCCGGTAAAGTACATACGAGAGTTTTTATTGTGATAACCGACATCCACATGGGCGAAGCCAAATGCGAAAGCTACTTATTGCCACCCCTCCCCCCTCCCTCCATCCAAATAATGCGCCTTAAGAATTGGATTTTTGTTATTTTTGTTTCATACTTACAACGTTATACCTACATAATATTAATTTTCAATGAAATTTGTACGATTTTCAGACAAGAACGCATTCAAAAGAGGTTTTTAAATCATCTTTCATATTCCACGGGCATGGCTAAAAGGACAAGTTAAAAGAACTTACACCAAACGACTGAAAATCTATGGTGTCACGCCACTAGATACACGCAGGGAAGCCCTTGATCTTATATTTCTATACTAGGTTTTAAACAATTATATTGACTATCAACAATAATATTTAATATATCTCTTACTAGCTTTCGCCCGCGGCTCCGCCCGCGTGGATGTCGGTTATCGCGAACTATCCTATGTCCTTCCCCAGGACTCAAACTATCTCCATTCCAAATTTCATCTAAATCAGTTAAGCTGTTTGAGCGTGAAAGCGTAACAGACAGACAGACAGAATTACTTTCACATTTATAATATTAGTATGGATATGTCCCAGAAAACATATAAAATTACTATTCCCACCGTCGCAAAAAACAATACTAGACTTTAACTCTCCAATACCCAGACTCAGTAGGCTTTGCAATAAATTCGACAACCAGATTGATATTGTGGCGGTACCCACATATAATAATATAAAATAAAATTGACACTTGACAGCTCGCGCCAAATCCTGAATCGCGATATAGAAGTTTTCACAGCTGCTAACTATAAATACAAGTTCCCAACGTCAACCGTTGGGCCGCGGCCCGCCAGGCACGATCACCTCGCCTGGTCGGAGGATCCTCCCTTTGTGTTGGAGGGACTTAACACCTTGCCCTCCACAGTGGTGACCCCGACGTGATTGGAAGCAGCCTTCATCACCAGCAACAGCAGCATCGTCATCGCCACACTCGCCGTCACTCCCATAGATATGAGCGGTAATCAAGTCACAGCCAGCCAGCATCCGGCCTCTACTGGGATACCACACGCCTGCAGCGAACGCTCCAGCCTGGTCATCCCTACGGCCTCTCCAGCGTCTAGGCACAGCACACTGCACCTACGGTACTCGTAAGCAGAGCACATCTCTCCCGTCTACGCAGCAGCCAGCCACTACGCACCACCGCAGCACCGCACACCGCAGCTACTACCCGACTCACTGGGTTCAGCGGATTTTCAGTTCCGACTCACTGGAACTAGCGGCATTCAGTTCCGACTCACTGGGACTAGCGGAATCAAGTTCCGACTCACTGGAACTACTCTACACTGGCACTGGCACGCTTCTCAACAAAGCGACGACAGCTGACTCATCAAGACAATCAACCTCCGGTCTCGGAGGGGAGTGATGTGGCGGTACCCACATATAATAATATAAAATAAAATTGACACTTGACAGATCGCGCCAAATCCTGAATCGCGATATAGAAGTTTTCACAGCTGCTAACTATAAATACAAGTTCCCAACGTCAACCGTTGGGCCGCGGCCCGCCAGGCACGATCACCTCGCCTGGTCGGAGGATCCTCCCTTTGTGTTGGAGGGACTTAACACCTTGCCCTCCACAATATCTTAGGCAATAACCTACATTTATTCAGGAATCAAGTCCACCGCAGAATTAATTACTGCTACTAGTAATTAATTCTTAGCTTAGAATTAAGTATTTATAACACATAATTAAACTATAAGTACCTATGTTTTGTTTAACATTTAACTAACTATTGTATTGTAGCACTGTGTCAACAAATTTTCGGGAACGTAGGTCGCTGTGCGGTGCGATGCAATATAATGAATCCGTCAAAATAACTCTATTTAAAGCCTACTTTTTTGTTTGTTTGGACGCGGTAATCATATGAACTCAGTAGTTCCTAAGATTACCGCATTCAAACAAACAAACAAACTCTTCAGCTTTATAATATTAGTATAGATGTTTATTAATGGTGGTAAACTATCAAATTAATCCGATACTCAAATTTAATGTTAAATAATTTTAGGAACGAAACGAAAGTCCTTTACCTACATGAATATTTTAATTTTGCAAAATATGCTCCTAAATTATTGGTTGCAATAAACAACGAATCTCATTAGAGTAAATAAAGCGCCCTTTAATTTTCCCAACAGATAAACAAGTCCCGTAACTTTAGAATTATTCCGTTCCAGAACAACGAAATGAAATAGATCAATAAATGAAACACTTTCTAACAGCACAAAGTCCAAATATAAGTCGTAATATTTCACAGAATAAAGATTTTTTCATAGTATTTAAATGTAAAGCTTATCCAGCCATATGTCTTTGCTCTTAAGCTATCAGCTCTCGATGCCTCATTATGCATAGACTAAATGAGATTACGCAAGGTATAATGCGTCTTTCAAGCTCTCTTGAGCCGTCTGAGGTAGCACTCTGAGTTTATGGAGTGGAATTATGCTGTGAATAATTTATTTATGGTAATTGTATTTTTTGCCGCCTCTTGCGGCGTTGTTTCAAGTTCGTGAGACGTAATTTTTTATACACATTTGCTTTTACTCTTGTTTTAGCCTCTCCTTCAGCTGGTGTAGTATTAAGAGCGTTTTTTTTTATATTGATATACGTATTTGAGTTTATATGTAAATTTAGGTTTTAGATATATTGTCGTGTGGTGCCGGCTTAAGAATAGCACCACCCCATCTCTTCCCGTGGGTGTCGTCAAGGCGACTCAGGGATTTCACTCCGGAGGACGGGCAGCAGCGTCCTTTGCGTACTTAAAGCCTTACTGCGATCGCCAACCCGCTCGCCAAGCGTGGCGATTATGGCAATTACCCTCAGGATCTACATACCAGTAGGTTCTACTGGGGAGACCCGTGCCCAGCAGTGGACCATTATATGGGTTGATATGTATGTATGTATATGTATATTGTCTGTTTGTGACATGGTACCCTAACCGGTTCCGTAGCGAAATTAGCTTAACGGAACCCTTATAGTTTCGCTATAAATAAACAAAATAAAATATCATTTATATTGAACTCGAAGAATTCAATCTCAATTATTTAAGTAGACATACATCTGCGCACACAATGATTCCAAATAAAGGAGTCACATCGCTTAGCTATCATTTTTAGTATACTGCTGGAGCTGGCCCGCTCTCTGCAGAGCATAATAGTGTAGAAATCACTAGTGTGTCTTTGCGCGAACATCCCTGATGCACTGCAGAAGTGGGGCAACGCCAACAGCATTCTGAAACCATTGTTATAGAGGAAGCGTAGATCGCTGATGGCCCGTAGCATATATATGATATATATTTGAGTGCCTCTGTGGCGCGGTGGGAGTGTGTCCGACTGCTACGCAAGAGGTCGTGGGTTTGATTCCCACACGGGACGCCACTTTGTGTGATCCACAAATTGTTGTTTCGAGTCTGGGTGTACTTTGAGTCCGTGACTTGTATGTTTGTAAAGTCCCCCGCGACACAGGGCACACCACTGCGGGAGTCGTCTTTAAAAAAAAATGTATGCGTATAGCTGATAGTCCACAAAGAACGCTTGTGTAAAATACTCGGTAGTAGGCTTTAAATTGAGTTATTTTGACGTTTTCACCATATTACATCGCACCGCACAGCGACCTACGTTCCCGAAAATTGGTTGACACAGTGCTACAATACAGTAGTTAGTTGAATGTTAAACAAAACATAGGTACTTATAGTTTAATTAAGTGTTATAAATACTTAATTGTAAGCTAAGAATTAATTACTATTAGCAGTAATTAATTCTGCGGTGGACTTGATTCCTGAATAAATGTAGGTTATTGCCTAAGATATCAATCTGGTTTTCGAAGTTATTGCAAATATAGTCTAGTACTGTTTTCCGCGACGGTGGGTATAGTAATTTTATTGGTTTTCTGGGACATTTATGAGGTATATTAAGTTCTATTTTTGATAGCAGTTGCGGGCAGTCAATATAATTGTTTAAAACCTTGTATAGAATTATAAGATCAAGGGCTTCCCTGCGTGTTTCCAGTAACGTGACACCAGAGTCGTTTGGCGTAACTACTTGTTCTTATAGTCATGCCAGTTTAATATGATAGATGATATAAAAACCTCTTTTGGATGCGTTCTAGTCGGAGAGTGTGCTTAACAGTTAACTGTTAAGCATACTCTCCGACTAGAACGCATCCAAAAGAGGTTTTTATATGAAATGAGGAGTAAAAAATGTTTTTGTACAAATTCCATTGAAAATTATTATTATGTAAGTATAACGTTGTAAGTATGATACAAAAACAACGAAAAATCCACTTCTCAAGCCGCATTATTTGGATGGAGGGAGGGGGGGGGGAGGGCTACGGAACCCTACATTGTGCGTGGCCCGACATGCACTTCTCCTGTTTTTTTTTATTAAAAGCAGCTTTCGCCCTTAGCTCCGCCCATGTGGATGTCGGTTATTACTTTATAGTCTCGTATGTCCTTTCCCGAGTCTCAAATTTCATTTAAATCGGTTTAGCGGTATAAGCGTAAAAATGTAACAGACAGACTGACAGACAAAGATATTATTAGTGTCGATATAATTAAATAAACTATATTTACCTAATTGTTTTGCAGATAATCAATTATTTATCTCAAATTCTTTACAATTAATGCACACACGTTAGCTCGTCATCAATAGAATCTAAACTATAAAGGTTTTCTAGCATCAATTCCAGGTAAAACATTTTTGGAGCAATGAAAGAAACATTGAAATACTCGTACCTAGAAATAAAGCTGAGCATGCAGCCATCAATTGTATCTTGGCACAACAATATATTCCCGGATTGAATCTAAGCCCTAGGGAATATAGCATCGATTACTAACAGAAAAAATGAGAAATACAGCCTTCATTTAGAATGGCCTCGGCAATATTTTCAACGTGAATATTTTTATTGAACCTTACTTGCTACTGAATTTCATGGCAGTCATTTTCCATTGAGACTAGTCAGATATTACAGTGTATAAACCAATGTTTGAACACACAAACAGGTGCACTATTCCCATGTGCCTATAGTCCGATGTAGGGATAATCCGACATTACCGCAGAGATATGAGGTGTAAATCCATGTTGTATACGCCTGATGCAACGCACTTATTTGCAGTGTGCAACTATTGTCAATTTAATGATGAATGAAAATAAAATGAAATAACGTAGACCGAAACCGAATAAGTGTGTTGTTACAAAAGTGGAAAACAGAAACTTGGTGTATATGACACATCTAAGATTTCTGCATTTCAAAAAAAAAATTGCAGCTCGGTCACACTATGGTTTTATGTACTTATATATCGATTTTGGTCTTTGAGCCATGACGTAGTGTTTTTTTGTGACTTGAATGTGAACACAGCCTAACATGAGGACACTACACAAAGAATACAGGTATTAACGCTATCATGGACTTTAGATTGCTTGACGGTGCTTCTTGTGACTACGATCGATGAAACCTGGTCGAATCGTCAAGCAATTAAATCACATCTATCCCTAAACATACCTACATTTTTAAAACCTAGAGTTGCGAGTTTCATGGCCGACCGATTCGGGTCGTTATAAATGTGATTAGATTTATATAGAATAGTAATACCAAGTGGTTAAGAAATGTGTTTTATAGAATATGTGAATTGATGTTGATAATGTCATAAATTATGATTTAATTAATAAATTGTATTAACTTTGGGGAAATCCAAGAAGTTCCATTTAAAAGCCCGATAAAAGTTCTGAAGAACACCCCCGGTACCTGCTCAAGAGCTGGCCTGGTGGCAACATGGTTGGAAAACACAAAAAAAATTACAAAATTGTTATTTTCCACTATTATACAATATACATTATACATTGAGTGTGGGAGCTTTTCTGTTAAGTTAAGTAACCTGTGTTAGAAGAGTCCCCTAACAATAGAGTTCATTTCAAATTATGAATTACTTGCTGTGCCCCGCGGTGCTACCCGCGGTTTATTAGCCTATGTGTTAATTCAAGGTGTCAGCTAACTCCATACTAAATTTTATTAAAATCGCTCCAGCCGTTTAGACGTGAAGAAGTAACAGTATACTCACAAACTTTCGCCTTTATAATATTAGTGTGATACATTTTTAATTAAATTAGCTTAAAGTAAAAATAAAAAAAATAAATAAAAATTTAAGTAAAAATAAAAAATTACTTGTCATGTATAAATCTTTTTTATGCCAAATTATTATCCAGATGCGTTCAGCAGTTCTGGCGTGACTGAGTTACAAACATCCATGCCTCCAACTAACTGATATTATTGTTTTTAAACTGTCGCGATTTTTATACATATTAGATATATATCGCTGTTTAATCGCGTGAATTATTTAAAGGTACAAATCTTTTATTTAACCTTTCGAATTCTATCAAACTGTCGGGTAAATCAAAGGACGTTAAAATAATTCACGCGATTAAGTCCCGATATTATAATAATATTTATAATATTAGTTATCTATAGATTTTTGACACAATCATGTTTGTACAGACTTCATCAATCATCAATCTGTGCAAACACGCCACATCTTTGCCGTATATTACACAAGACTTGTAACAATATGGAACTTCCAATCCCAACCGATACATTCCAGCAAAACTTTAAGAACAGATTACAATCTTACCGCATTATTTCCCACAGTAATCTTCCCAAGAATGGTGTCAAATGCTGATCCTCTATAACCGTATTCCGGAACCCATTGTTACCCGTAGTTCCAGTTTCTAAGTAGTCAACTTCACTTCCACCGAAGTTTTAGGGCTAAACTTGTAAGGGCCAATTTGGACTCCCATATCTAGTGTAGTCCGAAGTCTTAAAGTACTGGTGGCAATTTAATTAACACTGTTGTTTTCATCCACTTAGTGACAGAACTTTGTGGTAGCAATTATTTCTAGACTGATGGTTCCTGATAAAATGGGGACATTTCGTTTGTTGATTCACTTGAATTTGCATGTCTGCCTTGTACTGTATGCTGGTCTGATGGTAAGTGGAAGACGACATACGCAAATGAATGTACAAAGTTTTTTAGTTAAAGTTTTTACCATACTCGTGATTTCCCTAGCAGTGTAAGTTTTTGTCATTTATACCGAGATAACGTGCAATGAAGGATTGAGATAGTTTTGGGGGTGGGGGGGCTGAGCATTGCCCCCTCTGGTTTCTGAAACAACTTAATTATGTCGTTGACCGTACTGTTATAATGATGTCATACAAAAATCAGAGGAAAAATGCCGTCCATAATCAGAAATTGCTTAATATAAAGGTTCATTCCACTTTCCTTGATCCAGTACTCAACCTCATCACTCCTAATATAGTCGTATTTATGAAGGGGCAACGAACATTCGTTACCTTAATGAGATCTCCAGCCGAAATTAAAAACACGAGCAACAGAATATTCCGTTGACGAAATTTTTCATTAATATTCATATTACTTGATGGAAAAGTTCAATTTAATTATTTTTATCTCATGTGGGCTGGATGAAGACATAAATGATACTTTTATGGGAAAAGTTGACGAAAAATGAAAGATTTGCTTGAAAGATTTTTTAATGAATAGCTTACAGAATTATTTTTCCATCAGAAATGAATTGAAGTTTTTTTTTTATTAAAGACGACTGACGCAGTAGGATACACGCCTTGTATCGCGGGAATTGAACCCCACTGCGCCACAGAGGCGGTCAAGGTAATATTAAAAACATATTTTGTGCCCGTGACTTGTATGTTTGTAAAGTGCCCCACAACACAGGGCTTGTAACCTATCGCGGCAATCATCTTAAAAAAATAATTCTTTATTGCCTTTATTAAAAAAGGCATTCTTTTAATCAAGTCAATTGTTGTATAGCCTAACATATTTTTTTTTAACTGAGCAATTAATGAACAAAAATAAAGCAGCGTTTAACTACCTAAGAATAAATTAATATCTTTAAACTAACAAACCTACAGCACAATTTTCATAAGCAGTCAGAAATTGGAACGAGATTGACTTATCTTAACTTGTAAGTTAATATTAATATATCACTTGTGTAGCCATAACATATATGCTAATAGATCAAAGGTAGAACTTGTTGGAAACTTACCTCTGCATACCTACTCGTACTTATTAAAAAACTTTATCATATAAATATTTTTCTTTGACAACCGGTTACGCAAACCTAGTAGAATAGTAATAGAGCATTACATATCGTAGAGCATACATCGACCCGTGACCATGATGGATACAACTCGATCGAAACGTGTTGGGTAAATAAAAGGTACCTTTGAAAAATTCACGTGATTAAGTCCCGAAATATATCGTATATAGTAGTATAGTAGAGCATTACTTGTTTCATTGAAATCTGTCGTTGATAAATTTTAAAATCTTTTAAAATGTCTCAAAAATTATATCAAATCATATACCTATTAAAACTATAATCTGATGGCGTTGCCACTACCTTTTTAGGGTTGCGTAGTAAACAAAAAACCCTTAGTGGTTCAAATTTAATAAAACTGTCAGTTTAGAAATGGAACGCCCATTTCTAGGCTTAGAATTAGTTCCATTTCTAACCTCTCCTCTCCAAGTAGGTATATCTCTGTTCCACGAAGGTATACTGCGCACTCTGGCACAAACGTTTAAAATCAAGTTATTCTCATATCCGCCTTATACACTTTTCTATTATGTTTTACGACAGCATGAGTCAATCATACTCGTACATTGCTTTGTAAGTTTTATTTTATCAAAAATAAATAAGCAACACCAACCACCAATATTTACGTTTTACCGTGGTTTTTTAAACTTATACTCTGTACCTATCTACTTCTAAATTTATTTAGTAATTTTGGGAATTTCAATAAATATATATATTGTATAACAATCACAGACAAAACATAAAAAACAAACTTCTGTATTTTACATAGTACGTGGTAAGATTTCCACATTTTATCACAATATTTCGGTTGTAGGAAGTGTAATTTCTGGGCTAATGAGATATATTTTTTTTTAAAGACGGCTTCCGCAGTATGGTACAAGCCCTGTGTCGTGGGGGACTTTACAAACATACAAGTCACGGACACAAATTACACCTAGACTCGGAACAACAATTTGTGGCTCACATAAAGTGGTGTCCCGTGTGGAAATCGAATCCACGACCTCTTGCGTAGCAGTCGAACACACTCCCACCGCGCCACAGAGGCAGTCATTAATAAATATTATGAAGTAATGTTTCAAATAAGGTGACATTCAGATCTTTACCTAACAAGGATTTCGGTGGCACTGAAGCTGTTATAGGCTAGCGTAACTTTCCATCTCTTCATTGAATAGTATAATAATAAAATAACCTTTTATATAAACTAACACATGCAACTGATACATCTAGCACCTCCGTCATTTAATAAAAATAGGCAATTTGAAAGAAATGTAAATTGCCTTAAATTGTATTAGCTCATTCTTTTTGACTATTAATAATTGTTCAGCCAACTTGGCATGCACTTGTAGACATGCTCCACACATACAAGTGTACTTATCTTTAAAGCCTCTTTAAAAGCGAATAAAGAATTTTAAAATTTTATAGGCTTTGTACGCTTGGCGTGACGTCAAGTCTATAAACTCCGAGACATGCCAAGATGGCGTACATTTGCAGTCCGTTAATCCGGCATTCAAAATTTCTGTTAATTAGTATCTAGTTATTTGACGCTGGACCACATTATTGTTTACTATTATATATCAATGTAGGGTATCGGCTATAAGAATGTTGATATGAAAATATATATATTACGGGTCTTAATCGCGTGAATAATTTAAGGTAAAATACCTTGTTTATTGCCCGACGTTTCGACCATATTGCAACGTGACCACGGCCGTTGCAATACGGTCGATTAAGACCCGTAATATATATATTTTCAAAACGGCTATAAGAATTTAAAAAATACATTATTTTTATCTATATCTACTGTAAATCAATGAATTCGTTTGTTTGTTACAGTGTCGATGAGGATGTAGGAGCGATGTGCGCGCCGGCCACTGCGGCGCTGTTGCTCGCCGCTTTAGCTGCACTTCCTTGTCGAGGTATGGTTTATTGCATAACTTGTCTCTAAAACTACTGGGATCGTTTTAATAATATTAACGTAGAGGCTTGAAAATTTAGCAAGTAGTGATAGCCAAACAATCATAATTATATGAGAACCAGCTAACGTTGTTCTGCAACAGACTATTCTTTTTTTTTGTATATTGACAAGAGCGTAACCGCGGAATCAATTATATCTGAGAACAATGTAGATAACCGCAAAATTAAATTTAAAGAAAACAGTTTAGTAAAAGAAAATATCAGGAACACACGACACAATTTATAACTAGGCTACCTATCTCGCTCAGGTCATATACTCAATTTTGATGACTGAGCAACATTTCAAGGTATATATATTATAATTTAATTATTCAACTATAAACAAACAAAAACATTATAAACAAATTGGTGGCCTTAATCTAGTAGATGTGCGTAACCTAGATCACAATAAATTTTGTAAGAGTTTTCAAGATGAAAGTGAAGAATGTGTGAAAGCAGGTAATCGACACTAAAAAGTTCCTAAGTATTAAATTGTACATTATTGTTTCTGAGTAATGAAATTATTCATTGAAAATAACCTCGGAGGCGTTTTAATCATTGAAATTGGCGTATTTTAGGAAATAAATACAGAGAACCTTCCAACATTTCAGTGCCGTTTCTTAAACTGCGGACCATTTAAAAATATTTTCTTTACGTGCGTCTCACAAATTAAATTGCAAATTCCTGAGAGCTTTTAACTTGTATTCGTAAGTGCCCTTATTATATTTTAATTCCTTGAGAGATTTTAAATAAACTGGGCCGAAGTCCTCTTGTGAAGAAATTGTTTAACGTTTTCAGTGGGAAGCGGTAATTTCATATGATGACTTGTTAATCTAATATAAACATTGTTCTATGATGTTATGAGATTCAAGATAATTATTAAGAGTCAAAGTTTCTGGGAATACAAAGCTAAGTGGATCAAATAGCTTCTTGCTTTAATAAGAGATCTTTATCATTAGTCTAGACCTTAGGTTCCCAATGTGTGGGTATTTACCCCGCGGTGTTAAAAACAGCTTACGCGACTTACAGCCGATATCGGGGCTAAAATAGTAATAATATCGGGGGTACTTCGGAACGAAGCGGTTCTGGTGGTTTTGGATGTGTGCGGCTTATGTTCTGTCATTATAGCTTATCTGTTGTCAAAATGTTGATCAAGTTACTTTACTTAGGATCATGGGAAAACACGTTAAGCCGTTTACGCCACCGCTTAATCTAACTTGGAGTAGTCGGCTTTTCGTCTCATCAAACTATGAGAGTCAAGGGACCGAGTGTTCAACTGTGTTTTTGCAAACATTATTTTTACCATTAGAATCTTTTGCGTAGTTACTTTGTCTCCATTGAGACCACAGTTAGTTCGCATACGTTATTGTAAATTTTTAAGATCTGAACATAATCTAACCGATGAAAAATTTTATGATGATAAAGTGGCTGTATCCTCAGTACAAACAAAATCACATTTTAATTTGTAACAATAAGAATAAATATTATATTAATTAAATTTGAATTTGTGCTCTATTTGTTTCACAGGTTTATTGTTTCTTTAATAAATATAACCTGAAAGGCGTCGTAATAATCCCACGTAAATAAACTGAGTGTTTTACAACCGAAACCCCTAAGTCCATTGTTTACTCCGCCAACTCAAAACTTACTGCGAGATTTAAACAGGCACTCAAAAACACCTTTCGTAACAATGTTGTTTAAGGTAGCTAAGAGAAACTAAACTACAACAGTACAACTGAATAGAAATTTCGTAGTTTACTCTCCAAACGAAAAGGTTAAGTGTACCTAGACAAGCCCAAATAGTTGATTGTTTATCGAAACTGAAATTTACATTTCCATTTACAGGAACCGACGCTGACGTTGCCTCAAGGATATTGAACGAAACCAACAATTTTCAGGAGACCGGCTCCCAACCAACTCTAAACAAACTCTATCAAATGTTACACACTAGTTCAGACTTACATAATCAAAGTAAACTCGTCGAAAACTTTAATTACTCTAGTGTTAATCTGACGCATAGTTTTAACTTGTACAACAATCTTAAGTTCCCTATACGTGAAGATAAGAAACATATTGAGTGTTGTCTAAATGTTGATCAGGTTGCTAACAAAAGCAATGTGAGTGTAACAAATGAGGGTGCTAACGTAATTATAGATGAAGTGAATGAACTTGATGTTAAGAAGAATAGAAAAAGACGGGTTGTGAATGTAATACGGACGAATGTAGAAGTCACGACTAGCGATACGAGGAGTTACGTGGAAGGGACGACTTTGTCTTTGTTGTCAAGCCAGTCAGCGATGACGATGGAGAGGCGAAGGAGGCCGGGAGAAACGGGTTCAAGTGCACCGCTTCTCAATTATATATTTGACACAATCCACTCTTCCAATACTCATCTACACAGAAATGAGAAGTAAGTAACATTATGTTAACATAAATACCAGGTCTTGGCTGAAATTGGGCATGATTAGAAGACCGCAAGCAATTATTATCATCTCTCTTAATATATGTGAACGTAATCATTAAACTCGTGTACTCTTACACTAGCAATGTGCTGAAGTAACCGTATATTATTATCTCTCTACATAAATAAATGCGGTTACTTTAAAACATTTACGACATCAACCTATATCTGTTCTCAACATGAAATAGTGGCATAATTTGGTTATTAAAAGATCTCAGCAAGGAGACCAGATTATATTTTATATAGAACGTTTCTTAAGTTTTATTTTCGTACATCGATAACATCTGTCAAGCTCGTGAAACAGTGCAAGCTCGCGAGAACTTGCATATTACATCTTTTTATTTCGTGTGAAGAGTCCGATTCGATTCATCCACGCAAATAATTACCAATATGAATGATAAAATGTAATTTACATAATTATCAAAACAAAAACCAAGCCTGTTTTTCAAACAGAGTCATATTAAATAGAGTAATCTTATTTAACTAAGAATTGGTGTAAAAACTACTTTTGTGTATACTTTTTCCTAATTAGACGTAGGTACACATACTACATTAATATTATTTGTACTATGATTAAAGTATCTAGCCTCAATCTATTAATCCCGCTATTTTTATATTCAAAATAGAATTGACGAACCAACGTTAATGTTTGGCCAGCATTTTGCAACAAAACAATGTTTGCGCAGGCCTAATGGTTTGGCAAAACGGGATACTGAAATTAATTCAATTTTGTTGACTTAGCGAGGAGGAAACTGTAATGAATAATAATATGAAATTTTAAACATCTAAACAACTTTAGAAATATAAAATTTGGAATGGAATTCTCAAATACATCTTGATTGAACGAAAACTTCCTGACCATAATTTTGCTTCGTTTGTCTTTCTTATTGTAGCGAAAAACATGGCCTTATTTGAAATTGTTAAATCATTTCGCAAAGGGACTTAAGGTAAACATTTGTGAGTAAGAAACTTTTGAAGCACCTTTGAGATTTTTGAGATAAACTTTCGGATTCCCTGATGAATATTTGGACTTCAAATCGCCCTCGTTACTAACAAATTTTGTGTAACCAGGGCTGGGAACGGAAACAGCATTTATGCGGCAGCCGCCCCAGAAATAGAAGCCTTGGTTGGATCCACGGCGCATTTAGACTGCAAAGTGGACGCTCTTCATGATAAACTGGTAATAAGTATGTTTCTTGTAATAGATTAATTTGCTTCCATTGATGTAATTGCCTTCTCTTATCTATCAAAGTAATCATTTACATTTTTTTATTTGCTAAGTCTTATAGGCAATAATATTTTGATATGTTTTTGTAAGTACGTATAAATGTTATTGTCTAGGTGTCATGGGTACGGCGAAAAAACGACGAGCAGCCTATGGAGTTACTCACCACCGGTACACAACAGTATACAGCTGACGACAGGTAAAATAAAGCAGGATAATAAAAAAACTTCACTTAGTTAATGCAGTCAATTATCTCGACAAGTCAGACAAAGTTTATAATGTATTGCTGTTGAATAAACTCTCTTCAAAGTTGGAGGAAACGAAAATATAAATAAGTGTGTACTTTCCTTCAGAATAAGAAGTCCCGCTTTTGAAACTGTGCAAAATTATGTACGCCGAAGTATTTTCAAACGAGCTCAAAGATAATTTTGATATACGTGTAGTGAAAGCTCACTATTTTATAAATATACTTCCAGTTATTTTTCGTTCAACTTAGAATTTTGAAACTTGAGTCTGGAGCGATAGCATTGCATTTATGAATACTACAGCAGCTTTTTTTTTAGGAACGTTGTAATTTATGACTACCTCGGTGGTTCAGCACTATTGAGTTTAAAAAAAAAATAGGTTCGATTCCTAGACGGGGAGTTTCCAAGATTCATAAATGTTGGTTTTCAAATCTGGATGTAATCTGTAATACTAGTATGTTTGTTAAGTCCTCCATGACCGTCCTCCGTGACTACTTACACGCTTAATTCTAAAAAAAAAGTTTTACTATTTTGTCTTTTTATTTTCCTCTCAGGTACTCAGCTCGTTTCATACCGCCAGATATTTGGAGGCTTGAAGTCAGGGAAGTGCGTCCAGCAGACGCTGCATATTACGACTGTCAACTGTCAGCCCATCCACCTCGAACGGCAAGAGTAACGCTTAGGGTCCCAGGTTGGTTAATTCAAATAGGTTATAGGTTTAAAAGATTAAAAAGAACTGAAGTTCCAGCTAGAAAGGCCCTCCTCCATTAGTAGTGACTTCACTCACAAGTTCTACGTTTTTGTGGTTGATTTTCTACACATATTATATTTTCAAAACATTAAAAACTTGCTGTCACAGAAGGACAGTTATTTTATCGTTTACAGCGTCGCGTTCAAAATGCTCTCCATACTGTGATTTATAAAAAGTTTGTAAGTAAACAAAAATTACGTTGACTTTGTCAACTTTTGAACACCAATTGAAAGTTAACATTGAAAGAAAGTAATAAGAATTATTAAAGCCGCATTGGTTTATAAAGGAATTCCTCTGAGATTAAATATGTTTTATAAAGAAAATGTCTTGTTTTTGTTTTTCTTTCATTCTTGTTTTAAATAATAAACCAAAGTGTTTTAAGTGGAATGTACTTTTTTCATTGGCAAATTTCGTTGTCTTTATTGTAGAAGTGTCAGTACGCATCGTAGACGGCGCAGGGGCGGAGGTGGCTGAGCAAGTGTGTGAGCTTGGCAGCACTGTCGCACTTCGGTGTGAGGTCAACGGTCTGCGGATGGAAGGTGGACCTTCACTGCTGTGGTACCGAAAGAAAGACCTGCTGAATGATGATACTACAAGAGGAGGAATAAGGTAATATTAATCAAATAGGAGACCAAAAGCTGTTAACATATCTTACTGTTTTTTTTTTTGTCTCATCGGCCAAATGAGACACAGACTACAGAAGAGACACAGATTACAGAAATAAGAGGATAAAGCTAGTTTCAATACCTCTTAATTCGATGGGTTTTGATGAGTCTTTAGGAGTGATCCATCAATCAGTTTCTTTTTAGGGTTCTGTGCCTCAAAAGGAAAAAAAACAGAACCCTTATAGTATCACTTGTGTTTCTGTCTGTCACAGCATATTTCCTTCGAATCTAATGGACACATTTAGATCTGAATCACATTAAAAATAACTGTGACTGACTAACGGACTGATTTATAAACGCACAGCTTAAACCACTGAACGAGATGGATCAACCAAATGGGTTATAATTTGGCATGCAAAAGATCGTTATTGCCATTGAATCCAATTATAATATGTTTTTTTTAAGGAAGTGATAAGGGAGTACCGAAATTGAATTTATAGTGCTACCTTGTTACAGTGTCCGCACGGAGTTTGGCTCAAACGGTGCGAACTCAGTGTTGCGTGTAGCGCGCGTGCGAGGCGATGACGCTGGCCAGTACACGTGCGCAGTTGCGCGCGCGCCACCGCCCTCACCACCGCCTGCGCATGTCACATTACATGTTATTAAAGGTAAGTTCCAGTTTGCAAATTTTAACAAGAGTATTAATAATAAGCTTTAATAAAGCTGACAGAAAGGTAATATTTATTTCGTAAGGCGTCCATTACATGAGAAGATGCAAAAATAAAAGTAAGTATTCAGATTTTCATCCAACAACCATCAATCACTGTATTTTACGATAGGGTTATACCTACCTACGTCAGGCACAGTCTTGTTTATGGTAAAACTAACAGCAAAAACCTACCGTGTAATGGACGCCAAAGTCGTAAATTAGGTGACAGATAGAAACTACCTTCCTACCTGTCTTCGCGACAATTCTAGGTATACAATATGCTACGCTATCTGTGCTATGGGTTTAACAGGTTAGTCTAAATCTTGGAAATAAATTTGGGTATGATAGTGTTATTTGAAAAAAAAAATACCGAATACTCTATAACGACATGTACTAGAGATGTATTAGATTTATCTGTTAGTATAAGTTGGAAAAAATAAATAAATAAATAAGTTGGACACTCTCCTCTAGAACTCAAAGGTTTGCTGGTAGAAAACTCACACTGTGTATTTTGTACTATTGTTTGTAATTTTTTTTTGGGTAAACGATAAAGAATATGAAACCCTTTGACTTGCTTTACAAATTTCAAGACCATGTTGGCTAACACCGATTTCTTCAAAAGATCCTATCATTCCATAATCAACATCGAAGTTCAAAGTTAAATGTTATTTCTCTTTTTTGACCAGGTGAAAGTCTAGCGGAGCTTCATCAGGGCAGCTCCCCAACTTATACCTCCATCTCGTGGGTACTAACACTGGCGCTGTGCGTCATTTTACAAGCCTACTAGTTATTGAATTTGTTTATTAATAAATTGTTCGTATTTTAAACGTGTTTTATTCTAGAAAATGTGAAGAATATTCCTTTTTTTTGTGGAACTGGCCTTCGATTCGATAAATCGTATTCCTGAAGTAAAATCAATTTATTGTAACGAAGCGTTATGTCAACTCGTAACTTTCAATGAGGTGAAATATAAAAAAAAATGTGATTTATAATATTCTAACAACTTCCCGCTCTTGGCTTCTTAACATTACACTAAACAACTTTGTAATATCTGTTTTGAAAAATATTTAATATATTAACCCTTAACTATGTACCTACTTATCTCACCTATATAGCCTGTCTGTTTTTGGATTTATGACCATAATCACCTACAGACTATTTTACTGTACTGAAATTGTTATTTATTGTGAGGTTTAGGCCTTAACCTGACAAAAAAACAACCATTTTACTCCGAAGTCTCACAGACGTGTGGTAGATGGTTGTGTGACAAAAGCAGGTGGTTATGGCTTAATTTCAATTATTTTTTCAAAACCGATTTTTCAAAGTAATTTTGGTGTTATTTAAAGAAGCCACGAGCCGTGGGTTATTAATATATCTTACAAATCACCCCGTGTAGTCAAGAAATAGACTCATGCAGAGGTTTTTTCAACAAAGTAATTAACAAAGTTAAAACAATCAAGATTATGGAGCACACCAAAATCAAACAGTGGAAATTATGCACATCAAATTTGCAGAAATTATGCAAATAAACATTTTTGAAACCAATTTTAATTTGCATAATTTCTGAAACCTCAAGCTGTTGAACTTTTGAACCAATCAAGGCAGAAAATTTACCTAATACCGGAAATATAATAAAATTGCATATTAAAAAGTTGATAAAAATAAACCCCTAAAAGTAAAGATTTTTCTGTCTATCTGTCTCTCGATATGTTTCTACGCGCAATACTCAAAACCTACTGAACATAACCTAGTGACAGTTTGAAGATATAATCTTATGGGGCAAGGCTAAGGCAATCAATTATGAGGCTATTGACCTTTAAGCAATAATTAATAATGTCTTTAAAATATTTAGCATAACAAAACCGACACAACTCAATGGGTCTTAATAAAAATAAGCAAGGAGATATATGGTATCCTAGGAGAGAATGTGGCTTAAATAGACTTGAATGATGAATTTTTAGATTAATTTATTTTATTATTTGACATGAACAACAATACAATTAATATAATATAATATGCATGAATGAGTAATAAATAACTGAATGTACAATTATTAAATCACTAAATATATTTGCATGCCATTATATGGCAGAATATGTCCGTACTCAATCTTACTGTAACACCAATGTACGACCATATTTTAGCAAATAAAGAAATATTCTATTCTGTTCTACTTAGGATATTTTTCATCGTGGAGCCAGGGTCGAAAGCCAGTACCAGATAATAATGACCCATCAGGTATCCGCATACACTCTCTCGTCATAAATAAACATTCTCATGATCAGATAAAGCAACATTACAAATAAAACGGTCATTGGAACTGACGTGAACGTTTCCCATTACACAGAAATGGATTAAATAAACAATCGTGATGACATATACCCAGAAATGTTGTACTTTTTGCCGTTTCTTGATTAAGGTTGGGTTCAAGCTTAATATATTACTCGTTTGTGTTAACGATATGTGTTGGGAATTACTGAGTACTGATTGGATAGCTGTGAATCGGGAAGTAGCTATCAGCACTTTTGTCCCGGAAATAAGTTTAGGTATACGACCTACTAATCTGGAAACTATTTTGTGAAGTAAAAACTCGCGTCAGAACACGTGACCTGATAGAAAATTCGTAAGACGGAGGGAGAGCAATGAAAATGCTACAATATCATTAGAATACGAAGGTAAATTTCGCCACTATGTTCAAGTTTTCACGTTGTTTTTTTTCTTTTTCTGTTTTTTTTTTGCTAATTTATACATGGACAGCCTCTGTGCGGTGGGAGTGTATCCGACTGCTACGCAAGAGGTCGTGGGGTCGATCCCTACCCCGAATAAAACTTTGTGTGATAAGCCCGATGGTTTATTCTGTGTCTGGGTGTTATTTATCTATAATATGTATGTATTTAGAAATATAAAAGTACAAATGTTTATTAGTTGTCTGGTTTCCATAGTACAAGCTCTGCTTAGTTTGGGATCAGATAGCGTTGTGTGAGTTGTTCCAAGATGTTATAAATAGTTCCATATTATATTAAAGGTAATATTATTTCAATAAATAACAAAATAATTTCAGTGACATTCAAAATGCTGCACACACACGATCGTCTAACCAATGAAATTAAAATTATTATTTTCCCAAGAAGATTTAAAGAAAAACGCACCGCGGAAAT
The DNA here is from genome assembly GCA_945859575.2 of Herminia tarsipennalis. Taxonomy (NCBI): domain Eukaryota; kingdom Metazoa; phylum Arthropoda; class Insecta; order Lepidoptera; family Erebidae; genus Herminia; species Herminia tarsipennalis. The sequence goes on from OX243840.2 coordinate 20,621,803, forward strand.
ATTTTACGAATTCTAAAATTCACATAAAAGCGACTAACTTCAGAAATGGCGAAAGGTTGAAATTAATTTACAAACAAATAAAATTAGATCACGCTCCAAGTGAGACCGTATTCAAATCGCTTATAATTCGAAGATTGGCGCGATTCACAAACCGGGAAAAGTTTAATTGGTATTTTTCAATTAACGTATTTTCAGTACCGGAACCCCACCCAGGAACCGGCAATAAACTGAATTCGTATTACATCGCAAAATTAACCTGTCATCGGCATACTGCACGAATACGATTATAGAACTTACTTGCAAAAATAGCTAATTATACTTCAACAAAACTACTTTTTAACTTAACCTATGTTTGAAGAAAATCTGCTTTTAAGACATAGGTTACATGCTATTAAAATATTTTTTTTTTAAGAAAACTAACAATGTGGGATTTTCGGTCCACATTACTAGCAATCCTGTTAACCCATCCAGTTGTTAGGAGTGGGTTCACGTCGTTAGTTTACAGGTAGGATTCGATCGAACCCGCAGCCTCACGATTGCGAGACCGATGCCTTAGCCATTAGACTAACTGCTGCCTGCGAATTTGTTTGCGTGAATATTTTTCCGGAGTGAAAATAGCCTATGTGCTTCCAAAATATAGTCTATCTCTGTACCTTTCAAACATCTATTTACGGAGTTTTGTGTGGATTAAAAAGAACAGACATAAAAAAACAAAGCAATGTATAGCATTCAGGAACCTCAATTTAGTTGGTCTAGGATCATTTTTAGGGTTCGGTAAAAACAAGGAAGGTTTGCAAAATATTAGGCTTTAAAGCGCTTTTTTTGATAATACATTTACTTAGTCGATTGACTGCCTCTGTGGCGCGGTGGGAGTGTGTCCGACTGCTACGCAAGAGGTCGTGGGTTCGATTCCCACACGGGACACCACTTTGTGTGATCCACAAATTGTTGTCCCGAGTCTGGGTGTACTTTGTGTCCGTGACTTGTATGTTTGTAAAGTCCCCCGCGACACAGGGCTTGTACCCTACTGTGGGAGTCGTCTTTTTTTAAAAGAAAAAAAAGTCACGACATCAATGTAGTTAGTAAGTGAAGTTGCTGTTAAAAGTATCATACTATAGTTTTCCCCTTAGATAATATCTCATATAATATCTCAGAACAGAAAAAAGACTGATATACCTATTGATATACATCGATCGGCTCTGCACCACTGCGTCACGGATTCATCAGCCGTGACTAACATCTTAGGCTCAAATGCGCGACATGTCAGAATTCTGAGCTCCAACAAATTTTTGTGTCCAACTAACATAGTGTTATGTCCTGTTAGCCAGATTTTGGAGATGGCAACCCTACTTTTATGAAATACATTACAATGTTCCTTTGATAACTTAATAGAACTGTTGTCGATTACTGAACCGAGAACATTTCACATACAATCAGTATAAATATGCAGATGTTGATGATACATATTTATGAGGTTAGTGGGTAAGCAGCCTTCTATCTATTAGCACAACATACCTAGAGTACAGAAGGTAACGATCGCGTTTATAGCGACATAGGGCAGGAACGCGAGCAGAAACATGTGAATGTGATGTGCTACTCGGCTGTTTGCGAACAGTTCTTTTTTTTTTTTAAAGATAACTAGCAATGTGGGATTTACGTCCCACATTACTAACAATCCTGTTAACCCCTCCAGCTAAGCTCAATGGCTTGTGTTAGGAGTGGATTCACGTCGGTAGTATAATGGGTAGGATTCGAACCCGCGACCTCACGATTGCGAGACCGATGCCTTAGCCATTAGGCTACCGCCGCTTCAAAGTTTGTTTGACCGCTGCGCTTCTTGCCGAGCTGCTTTACGGGCTGCGTGTCGCGCATCTTAATGCACGAAGAAAGCACTATCAAAGTACTACACGAGTGGTAGGTTTAATCTATAGGCCGTCTTGGTCGGTACCACAATAGTGTCGGTTATTCATCCGGGAAACAGTGATGTTGACGCATCACTGTGTTTCGGTTAAGGGACCGTAGCAAGTGTAATTACTGGGCAATTAAGACTTATTAACCAATGTCTCGAATGAGGAGCTCGGTGCAGTGACATTCAGATCTTTACCAAACAAGGTTTTGGGTGGCACTGATACTGTTATGGGATATCGTGACACTAACCATCAGGCGCACGAATTGCTCGTCTCTTCATTTCGTTGTATAAAACAAAACATGTAAAAGCAACGCCCACTTACATGAAATATCGCGGCGCTTTCTGAACAAAGTGGTTTGTAATCGTGTGTGCGTGAACAATGTCTAAATGTGCGTTGCTCGAGCGAGGTACGTATGTAGTTTACCTTCTGTATTCTCAGTATTTTGTGGTATTACACTCTGTACAGTTGTAATACAACAGTTGTACAATAGCTACATTTATATCCTTGTAGAGGCTTATCCGTACAGCAATTTGATTTACTTTACTCCTTGGTGTATATCAAAGGGCTGACCGACTATAACAAATAGTCAGTCGGTCAGCTTTTGATTATTTTTCTCTCTCTACTTCAAACTCCAAAATAATACTGACTTAAAGCCGGTCTCAGTAACCTACCTATCGATGGATTTGGCTACTAGAGGTAGAATGTTGACATATAATGTATGAAGCTTATGTCAAATATATACCTCTAGTAGCCAAATCCATCGATAGTTAGATTATTGAGACCGGCCGTTAGTATTTTAAAGTGACATAATATAATGCCTCAAATGTCATCAATAATAAATCTATCATTATTATATTCATATCACTAGCTCTTATTTATTTACGCTTCTGTCAAAAACAAGCATTTAGTTCATATTATCTTAGAAACTCCAAATTTTCCTTTAATGGTGGTGGGTTTATAAGCACTTTTTAATGTGCGGTGATTATAAGTCTTATTTATTAATTATGTAAACAACTCGTGCACTAGAGTACCTACCTAAAACCCGGTGACGGAAATTTTCGAAAAAAACAACATACAATTTGTGGACACAAGGTCCACCAGCCTAGGAATCAACATTTATAGTATACTAGCTTTCGCCCGCGGCTCCGCCCGCGTGGATGTCGGTTATCGCGAGAGTCCCAGGGAAGGACCCTTGGACTCAAACTATCTCCATACCAAATTTCATCTAAATCGGTTTAGCTGTTTGAGCGTGAAAGCGTAACAGACAGACAGAGTTACTTTCACATTTATAATATTAGTATGGATCACAAATATCTTTCATGGGTCCTTATTCACGAAGCTCATGTCGTGACAACCGTGTCACTCATCATAACCCATCCAAATGTAGGCTTTTGCCGTTTCACCAAAGCGCATGCGCGGCGTGCTTGTAATTGTCAAAAATGTCCACGCGCCAATGTTATGCATCCATGCGCGGGACGCACCGCCTTAGGTGGGAAGTTTTGCAAATTATTACGCCAAGTTTGACATTTATTACCTATTTTGTTTGTTAAATTTATATATTATTACCTTCTTTTAATTCATATAATAACTACCCAATAAAAAGTCATTTGCCACAACCAACCTATATTTACAGTTTTGTTCAAAGAAAAACCAATATGTCTCATGTGATAGTGATGAAATGCGAAGATTTCAAGAAAGTCAGTTTATTGAGGAAAATACTGCCACTGCCTAAGTAACTGATAAGCAATAGGTGCCTATTGCTTATCACGCCCATTTGATACCCACAGTTTATAACTTGTGAAGTAAAGAAGGAAACAATAATTGAAGTATTAGTGTTTTTGCAAAGTGAAACATAATATACATAATACATAAGTATTGTATTGTATAAGTACATAAGTATATGTTTTAACTTGTAGATATTAATAATAATATCTTGGGACAACTCACACAACGCTATCTGATCCCAAACTAAGCAGAGCTTGTACAGTTAACAGCAAAAGTAGATGATCAAAAACGGTATGTCAAAATTATTGAATAATATTTGTGGCTAATCTAGCTAATGCTACAATGTCCCTAAAGTAACTGATGGAATAAGTTACCGATAAAATATCTGATTGTACTGTCGCCAAGAACTGGATGATCAAAAAAGTTTTAAAATAAGTGATAGAATTGAAACTAATAAGTTAATGAAATCATGCCATTTGAATTCTTGGATTTTGCTTTTTTATTCTTTGGCGAATCGCAACTAACATTCAAAAGTAAGCAATAGTGTTGTAAATCATAACTTTATGAAAACCTGTATTTTTGCATTCTTTGGCGAGTTGCAACTGCCATTCAAAAGTAAATGACAGTCTTGAAAATTTGAGACATTGTAGCATTAACTAGATTTGCCACAAATATAATTCAATAATTTTGACATTCCGTTTTTGATCATCTACTTTTGCAGTTGACTGTACTATGGAAACCAGACAACTGATAAAAATACTTATATATTTCTAAATACATACATATTATAGATAAATAACAGCCAGACACTGAATAAACCATCGTGCTTATCACACAAAGTTTTATACTGGGTGGGGATCGAACCCACGACCTCTTGCGTAGCAGTCGGACTCACTCCCACCGCGCCACAGAGGTAGTCAATAGTAATAATAGTAGATATATAATAGTAGATAACTAAATGTTCATAAAATGTTCAATGTGCAGATAATATACGTACCTACCTAAGTAGGTAAATCCCAAGGTAATTTAAACAGTGTTTAGTACAAGGTAGAGTATCACCACAATTCAGGTTAGAGTATGCAAAATTTTCATACAAAAAGACGGAGTTTCATTCTGAATTGCAACCCCTATTTCATCCCCTTAGGAGATGAATTTCTAAAAAGCTTTTCTTAGTGGATGCCTACAACATAAGAGGCATCAACTGCCAACATTTTAGGTTTGTAGCCGTAGCGGTTTAGGTTCTGCATTGATGAATAAGTTAGTCAGTCAGACAGGACAAGTAAATATAATTATGTATAGTTAATAAATTACACAATTGAAATAAGATATTGTAAGTTTTACTCGTTTATAAACTTGATTTAAATAGGTTCCTTTTAATCATGTAACTTAAAGCTAAAACGATAATTCCCTTTATTATATTTGAACAGTTTTTTGTTTCATTATGTATGTTGTTTAATTTTTTTTTTTTTTTTTTTGTTTTTTGGCATATCTACAATCAGTCGCTGACTATAAGCAGATTAGTTATATGCAATTTGTGTCATGTATGAGATGCTCCTCAGCTGGAGGCAACTCATTCTTCACCATCTGTCACCAAGCCCTTGGATGTCATGGCGTTTCAGTCGTTTAGGGTAGCTGGTGTTTATTAAGGGAGTTGCCAGGTCATTTGGGTGTTTTTCCAGTCGTATTCTGTAATTAGTGCCTGTTATTTTTATTTCCTCCTTAACAGTTCTAATGTTTAGCGCCTCATGGATCTCAGTATTGGTAACAAACCATGGTACATTGGCTATAGCTCTTATAATGCAATTTTGCATTCTTTGCATGGTATTTAGGCTGGAGTCGCATGCACTGCCCCACAGTTGCAATCCATACATCCATATTGGCTTCAGAATCATTTTGTAGATTAGAAGTTTATTGTCTATAGATAGCTTGGAGTTGCGTGCCATCAGCCAGGAGATATTCCTGTACCGCATATTTAGCTCATCTCGCTTTGACTTGATATGCTTTTTCCAGGTCAATCTTTTGTCCAGATGCATGCCGAGGTATCTAACAGAGTCACTTTGTGGCAGGATGCTGTCGCACATTTTAACGGGTGCACAAGTTCCCCGTCTGAGTGTGAACGTTATGTGTACGGATTTAGTGGCGCTAGCCTTTATTCGCCATTTCTGCAGCCATTCAGTCACCTGGTCTAGGTTGTTCTGCAGAGTGGCGGATGCAGTATTCGGGTCCCCGCTGCTGGCAAGTAGTGCGGTGTCGTCAGCGAATGTGGCCGTGGTAACTCCTTGTGTTTCTGGGAGGTCGGCCGTGTAGATAGTGTATAGGACAGGCCCCAGCACTGATCCCTGTGGAACTCCTGCTATTATATTGTGGAATTCGGAGAGTTCTCCTTCTTCTCTCACCTGAAAGATTCGGTTTTCAAGGTAGGACTCCACAAGTAGATAATAGCTATGGGGTAGAGAAGTCTTTATCTTGGACAGGAGGCCGTTGTGCCACACTTTATCAAAAGCTGCTTGTATGTCCAGAAACACGGCAGAGCAGTATTCTTTATTTTCAAAAGAGGATCTTATCTTTTCGCATACCCTGTGCACTTGTTCTATGGTGGAGTGCTGTTGTCTGAAGCCGAATTGGTGTTTAGGTATAACTTGGTTTTCATTGAGAATGGGCAATATTCTATTCAAGAGAACTCTTTCAAAAAATTTTGAAAGCACTGGTAAAAGGCTTATGGGTCTATATGATGTGGCTTCTTCTGGGGGCTTTCCATGCTTGTGTATCATTGTTACTATGGATACTTTCCATAGCCTGGGAAAATATTGTACCCGAAGCACGCCATTGAAGAGAGTCACTAGGAACACCAGTGCTTTTCTAGGGAGTTGCATGATAATTTCTTTGGTGATAAGATCAAATCCAGGGGCCTTTTTATTTTGAAGTTTACTAATAGTCCTCTTCAATTCCCGAACTGTAACTGGATTTGGCGGGAGGGACAATTGCAGGTCCTGGTACAGAATACGTTTGACTTCATTTTCGAAATCAGTACTGTTGCTTTTGTTAGGTGTAAAGATATTGGCTAGGTGCCTTGCAAACGCATTGGCTTTCTCAGAACCTGTTCTAGCCCATCCAGACGTATTTCGAATTGGACATTTGTATTGTTGTGGTCTGATTAGTGTCTTCGTAAACTTCCAAAGTGAGTGACCTGTTGATTTTGTAGCAGTAAGGTTTTCCAGGTTGTTTTGCAGCGTAGCATTATTTACGTTATCTATTAAGTCCTTCAGCTCCTTAATAGCTTTGTTAAGTGCAGTCTTGTCACTTTTATGTCTGGATTGATGCCATATCCTGCGCAATCTCCGTTTTTCTAAAATTTTATATTTTATTTCTAGAGGTATGTTTACACTTGAATGATAACTTTTTTCTTGTACCGGTGTATTAATCCAGCAAGCCTTTTGTACGAGGTTAGTGAAATGTAGCGTTGCATCGTCAATTTCATCCGGCATTTTCAGGGACACTTTAAGTTCAATACTTTCCTCTATGTAGTCTCTGAAGCCATTCCAATCAGTGAGGTTATTGTACAAAGTGGCCGGTTTCTCATGATGAATGACAGTAGTGCTAATGGTTAGGAAAACCGGTGTGTGGTCAGAATTACTGTCCAGGCAAGTCTCAGCCTGCAGGTAGTTTCTCGACAGCCCCTTGACCACGAAGAAATCCAATAGGTCTGGCTTTTTATTTGGATCCGTGGGCCAGTAGGATGGTTCCCCGGACGAAATAGGATTGAGGTTATTTTCGTCAAGGCTTAGTTTTAGTTGCCTACCTCTGGTTGTCGTTAACCTGGAACCCCAGTATGTATTTTTGGCGTTCCAGTCTCCCCCAGCTACAAACTTTGCTGCTCCAAGTGTATCGAAGAACTCAGTGTAGTCTGTTGCGGTGATTGTATGCCTTGGTGGGCAGTATATGGCTGATAAATTCAATTGCCCACAGCGGCTTTCCACTGCAATTGTAGTGGCTTGGATGTAGTTTGTCTTAAATTCTGGTAGCAAATAATGTTCGATAGATTTTTTGATTACAACAGCTGCTCCTGCGTGACCAGTTCCGTCAGGATGATTAGTAACATAAACATTGCATCCCTTGATGTTGATTTTGCTTTTAATTGTACAGTGAGCCTCAGAGATAAGCACAACGTCAAGCTGGTTGTTATACATTAAAAGTTCCAATTCGACCTTGTTTGGGGCAAGTCCATTAATGTTCCAAGTGCCTACTCTCAGAGCAGTCATTTTGTAATTTTTCCAACTAGGGTAGCTATGAGGCTCATTAGAGTACTCATTTGTTGAAGGATCATATCAAATTGCTCTGTTTGTTTGATTAGCAGCTCTTCTATTTTGCCATTAGTGCTGGTTGAAGTTGTTGGTTCATTTTGATTCTTTTTCAGTATATCCGAATAAAGGTGTTGATCGTGCTTTTCTTTAGGGTGTTGTGATTTAAAATCAATACAGGCATTTGTACTTGGTACTTGTCGTATTTTAGCACTGGAGGTTATCTTTCTGCCTATGCGTCTTTCTAGGATTTCTTTATAGACTTCGTAACCTTTGTAGTTCGCTGGATGATCACCTTGGCATAGGGCGCATTTCGCTGGTGTGTTCCGGTCTTTCTTTGGGCAGTCGGCAGTTTTATGTCCTTGGGCACATTTTACACAACGGTATGGCCTCATGCAATAGTTCTTGGAGTGGCCGTATTGCTGGCACCTTTGACATTGTGGCAACGTTGTTCTTTTCTTTGGATCTTCCACTATGACTGACTGGTGGTAGATGTGCTTGATCTCCTTGACAGCTGCGTTATTAACTCCTGGTTCTATATTAACAAAGAAAGTGGAGGTCGGTTTTTTGTCTGGTCCAAACTTGCAGTTTATAATTTCACCATGGACTTTATTGCCTGTGTTTTCAATTTCTTCTTTGATTGCGCTATGTGGAGTTGTGTGGTGTAGGTTTTTTATGACTACTCTGTAACAACGTTGGTCTTTTATGTTGAAGGTGTGCCCAATGAGGCCTTTGTTGCGAACAAGGGTGATGACGTTTTTGTACATTGGCGTATCTATGCAGTTTATTCTTAGTTGATTTCTGTTGACAATCTTTATAGTGTAGCAATCTTTATCTACTATGGACTCTAGGAGTTCTACAAGTTTGTTGACGTCTTCAATTCCATATAAGATTATTGGTGGTGGTTTACTGGGCCGTTTTTCAATAGGTATCTTTTTAGGTTCCTTAGGATCAACAGGTAGTTCAGCAAACCTATTACTTATTGTAATTCTTTCTGGAGAGAGTGACTGGAGTTTTTGTCGTTTTCGCTTCTGATTTCTGGATACGGGGATTCTTTGCCAGTCAGGTGGTTTTGGTGCAATAATGTCCGGGCTATCTGGGGATATTGGTGTGGCAGTTTCTATCTGGGATATGTTTCCCAGCGAGGAGCTTCTGGTTCTTGTAAACAGGCTGGGATGAAGGACCTGCTGAATAAATCGTTTTCCAGTAGTATTCACTGGTGCAGGGGCCTGGTTGCCCACTCCTACACAGTCTTCGGTAACAGATTTCACACCACAAGGCCCGGGTACCTCGTGGCGCCGGGGGTTAGCCGGATCGCATGACAGATCATTTTCGTAATTTTCCATTTGTCATAAAAAGAGGTTGGGTAGATAGTAGCAAATGTTCCCCAAGCATTTGCCCTCGGTCTTTTGGAGGATATTTAGTCGCTCATGGTCTCCGATGGCCAGTTTTATGGGTTAGTTAACCGCCGCCCATAGCTCGGCGTTGACGAATTTTATGGCTGGCCTATTTAGATGTTCTTGCGTAGGTTTCGTCGTTCACAGCCAACCCTCCTCTTTTCTCATTCGGGCTTGGGACCGACAATGGCAGAGATGTTGTTTAATGAAATTATAATGTAAATGCATAAATATTTTTCAAATAAAATGATAATATCTCGTAAACTGTTGATGTAATCACGACAATAGTAGGAACGTCACTACACCTGCCGCTTGATTGGTGTAAACTAAAATGTCAAATAATTGATGCGTTCAGAATTTTCATGGTACCTTTATAAAGCTATTGTATTATTTTATTACAGTTTTTGATATTGACTATTCATATAAAAATCAGGTTTTATACTTGTTGTTCTTCTTCTACTTAGACTTGTGTTATGTAACTTTCATGAAAGAAGCAGTAGAGTACGAGAGAAAATATCTACTTATCCCTACTAATATGTAAATGTGTATGTAAGTTTGTTTGTTACGCTTTCACGCGAAAACTACTCAACCGATCATCATGAAACTTTGTACACATATTCTTGGAGGTATTAGAAGTAACATAGGATACATTTTATTAAGAAAAAAAAATGTAAAACCGATATCCACGCGGGCGGAGCCACGAGCGAAAGCTAGATTACCATAATTCTGAATGCACCATTATGACAAGATTTGACATACAAGGGCATGGACTCGTTCCATGTCCTTGTATGTCAAATCTTGTGGACTCACGACCTTAAAATAGGAATTGTGACGTTTCCATACGCGACGTAGCCGACGATGACGGCGTAAAATATATGTATGGGTGTACATACAATCCTCTCGATTGCTTTAATGGGGGTGTAAGACTTGGTAAAAATGTTACTCGTATGTACAATTTGACACGGGAATAAACGCGTTTAATCTAGGTAAAGTTATTTACCTTATGCTTGACGTTTCGATCGGGTTACACCGACCGTGGTCACAAGCTGAAATGAAATGCGTTTATTCCCGTGTCAAATTGTATTTATAATGCAACGCGTAAGTTTAAAAGTTATAGTTAGGTACTCGTATGTGCCTGTGCGTACCTGCTTTTAATAACGTGAAACGTATACCCAAAAAGTAGGTACTTAAATAAACAAAATGATTAGATTTCCTTTATATTTCCATCGACAAAGGTATTCTTGGAAGCAATGTATCCAGAAACACATTACATTGTAACTCCAGGGATTTGAAAACATAAAAAAATATTTATCGGACCGTTATATCACCGAATACTGAGTATACAGAAGGTTACCTTCATACGTACTTCATTCAAGCGACGCACACATAGATACAGTTCGCGGTCATGATTTCAAGACCATATCCATGCACTTTGTTCGGAAGGCGTGCTCCGATTCCACGTTCATGAGCGATGTCTATAAGTGCCTGCATCAAGAGCATTTTCTATGTAAATTGTCTTCTGCACTCTCGGTATTCTGTGATTATAGCCTCGAGCAATTTAGCTTTACGTCGTACTTTGCTAAAATCTATTACATTCAGGTATTTTTTCATACCTTAGGGAAAAGCATCCATTTTAATCTTTACTATTTTTTAACCGCGGCTTCACCCGCGGTAATGGCCAGGATACACGAAGTTATTGTTCAAGCCAGGATAGCAAGCTAGATAGCTAGAAATACAGTCTTGGTTTACTGTCCTCGCTTGGGATCGCCATTGAAATAACAGTAACAACACGTTCGTGAAGTAACATTAACTGCGTTTGTGGACAAAAAGACAGAAACAAGATACCCTTCATTATTATCATGCCGTCGGAAACACAATATTAAGTTGAACAGAAGTCATAAAATACAGTCAGCATTTTTTCTAAAATATTTTTTAGTTTATAAATTTATATTTTTAAGTGCTTTTTAGTCGTTGTAAGGTAAATTACATTTAATAAGAACTATTTGTTTCATTTTATTAACGTTATTTTTTCAAAAAATTGCCACTTCAAACATTTTTTAAACATGTACTCGGCTTTTAAAGCCCTTTAATTTTATACCCCTCTCGAGGGTTTAGTTTTGTTTTTTTAGTTCGCATATTTACGTTCATAAAAACCGCGTCATCTAGATGTTTATTTATGAGCCCTTGAAAAGTTATAAGCGGACATAGGAACATTAGAACAATACATATATACACGTCAAACACATAATCCTCCTCCGCAGTCGGGTAAAAAAATCGGGCAAGGGCATGTCAGACTATGCTCAGTATAGGGTGCCGCAGCCTTGAATAATTGCATCAGTAGAAGAGCGTATGTTCATGGTACGTACGCCCTATAGTTTAGAAACGCAGTTTTTCAGCAATAACTCAATGACTGTATATCCGAACATGTCCGAAATAATTTTAGTTTAGGATACTTATTTAGCGCTATGTTTGAGATTTTTTTCATATTTTTTGGTCACATGGTTCAAAAGTTAAGGGTGGACACAATTTATGCAACTTTCAGAGCGATTATTTTCAAAAATATTCACTTAATCAAAGAAAAATGGCACACGTTGATGTTTGCTGAAAAAAATATCAGCTTCTGTTACATGTATAAAAATATTAATTTAACCCCTTCCCCCCCCCCTAAAAATATTAATTTCTATTAATTAGCCATCAAACTAAGTAGCGGCAACTACAAGACACCTTTTTATTAAATTTCATCAATATTCATTGAGCCGTCTTTAAGTAAAATGCCTGTGACAGACAGACATACAGACGGACATGACGAAACTTTAAGGGTTCCCTTTTTGCCATTTTGGCTACTGAACCCTAAAAACACGTGTTCGCTGCGCACTAGCCGAACGGATACTAGCATCGCCGGCCACACGAAGCCATTACACAAGCCAGGACAGCAAAATGGTTCAGTGGTAAGGGACACTACTTGCTCAAAAAATAAAACAGTAAACTATTAAAAAGTATCCAGGCTTCAGTACTAGCTTAATAGCCTGGAAAAAAGCTCGTTTTGTATACACGAAGATAGACACACTAGCTTGCTAGTTGTACTAGCTTGCTATCCTGGCTTGAAAAACTAGCCTCTTGTATCCCAGTCATAAGTTGATTGACCCCTATAGAAGTTGATTTTCCTGCTATATTTTCTTAACTTGTCTACATTAAAATAAACCTTTTAGCAAGATTTCAGCTTTCTAGGTCCAAGGAGTTGCGCCGGGCTGACTTTACAAACATACAAATGACGGACACGAAGTACACAGCAACTCCCGATTATTCAATTTGTAGATGACAAAAAGTTAGTGCCTTGTGTGAGCACTGCCCCACCAAGGCAGATGAAATAGCTGACCCGCGCAACTTTTTCGTCTGCGTGAATTTTCTAAGTTTTTGCAACATTTTTTCATTGCTGCTCCGCTCCTATTGGTCGTAACGTGATGTTATATGGCCTATAGCCTTCCTCGTTAATCATTAATATTTTTTTAATTCGGACCCGTAGTTCTTGAGATTATCGCGTTCAAACTAACAAAAAAACTCTTCAGCTTTATAAATTATGTATGTTAACTTTTTCAGAAAACCTGGCAAACTCTCTAAATTCTGATTAAGATTAATATTGACACACAAATTGCCTGTCTGAGGCATTTATAACAGCCGGAACCTGACTATGACTTCGCAAGATCTGAGCGACGGGCTAACATAATTTGTATTTCGATTTTTTTGTTGTAAAATGAATTGACGTTGAGTTAGTTTTAACCTTGCACAAAAATGTTATCTTAGCAGGTACTGTGTAAGCAATATCTGCTAAAAAACAACATTAAACATTTTAAAAGAACCCGCTGAAAGCCGAAAGAAACGCTGCGCTGAAATTAACTAAAATATTTCAGTGCGTGTGACAAGGCAGGAGTTTGTTTGACCTGTTAATGGTCGGGGGGGGGGGAGGTCTAAAATTTTTAATTTTGTTTTTTTTTTATTTCTATTTAGAGGTTTTCGAGATAAATCACATTCATTTTTGCGGCTCACTCTGGTTTAATAAACATCATAACATCAATTTAAGAACTCTTGCTTATAAACTTTCTTCCATTGCCATCATAAAACATGTCTAAGAACAATCGCAAAAAAATCACACACCCTTTGCAGGAAACCGCATCTGAATCGGAAGAACCGTTATTGAGATAAATAGCAACATTCGAATGCTCACACAAACAATCTCTCACCCCAAACGCATATAAGTACCTTCTCCGTTCCGTCGTGGGTAAAATGACGGAAACAAGGAGGATTGGTGAATCTTGTTGAAAGTTGTCATAAAAATTGTGCCTCCGACTGCATGATATTTAATTCAAATTTAACTGAAAATTCTTTATTCACTTAGGATGCAAAACAACTCTTGTGATACGTCGGGATTCTATATGTAATGCCAAGTTCGCATACAATAGGTAAAGCCGGAGAAATAACCTGGCAATAAAAAATCGCGGCCACTCTTTTCAAATTGCCAATTTTACAATGTTTGAATGTTTATAAACTTGATATGGGGGTAAGGTGCTGCGACTAATATACTATACAATGTGAAGGGTATCTTGTTTCCGTCTTTTTGCAGGCATGTTTTTAAATTTAATTTTGTATTTACGTTTTATTTACCATTTCTTCCAAATATCATTTAAATATATGAGTTATATATGTAACTAGCTATCTCGACGAACTTCGTTCCGCCCCATTATTTATACTTTCGTTATTTTTTTCACGTAAGAACTTTCTACAGAGTATTAGAAAACTTATAAAAAAGAATGAATAAAATCGGTAAAGTCGTTATCTAGTTAACACGTGACCAATTGAAATAGGGATTCATTTTTATATATAAAGACCGGCTTCGCACAGACTTTTCTCCACTATATATAAACGCAGTTCTCATAAGGATATCTAATTTTTTGAGAATTAAATATAGTCTATGTTACTTCCCGATAATGCAGCTTTCTATAAGTGAAAGAATTTTTGAAATAGGTTCAGAAATTTTTGAGTTTATTTGTTATATTCCTCGCTAGAGAGCCCCAATAAACGCGAGCAATCGCTGCTAATTATAAAGTGCTTTATGGCGAAGCTCAGCCTTCGACGCGTTACAACCGCCGCAACCGCTATGTCCCTGCATTTTAAATCCGTAATATCTTCGAAAATATTCATTTAAATTACGAGTACATGCTGTAATGAGCCATATTGATCTTTATTAAATGCACAATTTATTTAATGTAAATGTTGATAAACTTTCGCGATTTGTACACATTTTAAAACTATATAAACTACGGGTCTTAATCACGTGAATAATTTAAGGTAAAATACCTTTCGGCCGTGACCACGGCCGTTATTATATTATTATTTAAGGTACGTTATATAATTATTTATGGTACTCAATAGGATAAGGATTAATGCTGTATTGCTTAAAATCGCTTCATAATAAAGCCATTATTTCTCTTAAAAAGTAAAAGATAAAAATTGGTTGTTGTGGGTTATCCCTAAGAGATAGATCATTGCGGATTTTTTGTAGACCGAATTTTTAAAATGTACATTACTGTAGGACATTATTTTGATCTATCTTGTAAGGTTCAGTCAGCGTTTGCAATGTAAGCGCAAAAAATGTGTTTATTTACGTCATTACATTAGAAACATTTAAAATGATTAGTGTTTCTCTACTATATTATACATGTTCTATACATATAAACCTTATTTTTGAATCACTCTATTTATTAAAAAAAACCATATCAAAATCCGTTGCGAAGATTTAAAAATCTAAGCATACATAGGGACAGACAGCGGAAAGCGAGTTAGTTTATACTACGAGTATGTAGGTACTTAGCAAGGGTGCTGGTATGACCATAATTTTAAGGAATAAACCAGAAATACAAAATATTATCTAAAAAGAAATGTATGATCATATTATTATGCCAATAAAAAAATATTATTATTATTATTTTAAAACTTGATAACAAATACTCACATTTTTTATAAACTTTCAAAATACTTTATTTTGATACTCTACCCGATAGGTGTGAAGTTTTTTTTTTAAACGTTAGGTTATTTTTGGTATAGTGCACAGCTCAGACACCCCAACAAGGTTTTTACTTCAAGAAATCATATTAAAAAAAAAAAATTAAACATTGAAAACTTGCATGTTATAAGCCATTCAAGTTGTCTTCAGTTCTTCGCGCTATCGTGTTCATTGCATCCTGTAGTATGTAAACCATGGTAATTATTGAAAAAGTGATAATAACATTTCACATCACATTGTGAACAGGATTTGGACTGTTAGAATGATTAATGAATTAATTAATGATTAATTTATTAATTAATCGAAAAATATAACATGGTCCAAAACTTAACCTAATAGATTGTGTTACTGATTTTGAGCAAACTACTATCAGGTATGCACTACACCAAGAATAACGTTGTATATATCTAAGTTTTTATTTTTTTAATTTTAAAGTACCCACTCTCACAACTAAGACGAATCTAAAGACATCTCTTAAGCCGTTTAGGCTCTAGGGCAGGCCAAAGAAACATATAGGTAAACATACATACATACACCCGAAATTATATTACCCTCCTTCTTGTGCAGTCGGGTAAAAGTAACAGATGTTTTTGCATTTTTTTAAAGATGTGTCAGATGAATGTTAGAGGTTACATGATAAATCATAACAATGTTCCCTCTGTAAGCCCTCCTTCACGCAAGCCCAGTGTGAATCAGATGTTACCTACATCTATACTTGTGTTAAAAAGCTGAATAGTTTGTTTGTTTGTTTAAACGCGATAACCTCAGGAACTACTAGGCCGAACTAAATAAAATCTTTTACCGTTGGATAAACCATTTATCGAGGAAGGCTATAGGCTATATTACATCACGCTTCAACCAATAGTAGCGAAGCAGCACTGAAAAATGTTGCAAAAACGGGAAAAAACTACGCAGACGAAGTTGCGCGGGTCTTGGATCTTCATAAAGTTAACGTTACCTTGCAGAAAATTTAGTAATTTTGTAATAACATGGATAGGTACATAAAGATCATCTTGAGTAATAGAACTAGACTACTTTAATATTGCAACAAGAATAAATTCTTCCCATTCAACACGCAATAACACTATCATGAATTAAATGTTGTTTATGAAAAGAGTTTCATAAAGTAACTGTCGTCGTTGAATACCAAGTTTGTCAGTTTCACATTTTATATTGTTGTTGTTCATTTCTTTCTTTCAATAAATTGTATGGAAACATTTGAAAACTTGCAGTAGTTTATATGACAACAGTTTCGTTACAAGCTACAATTTTGGAATTAGACGAAAGACATAATCAAATGGGGCTCAGTAGTTGAATAGGCAAAGCTATAGAAACTTTTTGTTTTGAAATGATAACTAGCTATGTGGGATTGTGGTCCCACATTACTAGCAATCCTGTTAACCCCTCGAACTAAGCTCAATGGCTCATGTTAGGAGTGGGTACGATTCGAACCCGATGCCCGATGCCTTAGCCATTAGGTTACCGTCGCTATATGAATTTATATTATTTGTAATTTTATAGCATCCCATCGTGTTAAAAAGTAAACTCAAAATTCAAGTCCTAAAAAGCGAAAAATGATATAGAAAAATTTACAGGTACAGGAAATAATTGGTAAAATTATATTTCAACACGCTTTAGGCTGAAATTCAGAGAACATTTCGGAAAAAAATACTAAGATTTTTTTTATATACTTATTATAAGATATTGTTTTATTAAAATTTGCACATCCCAACGGTAAAATATGGATTGAACAGTACCTAACGTAACTACTAACACAATATGTACCCATGTTTAGAAAATAAAAATTGAATTGAAAAAAAGAGGATTTTGGTATTTAGGATTAAAGACATACTGCTACTTGCAGTTTGTCTTTTTTTAATAATTTAAAACAAAAATAAAAAGGAAAGGAATCATATTGTTAACGTTTATACGAAATTTAAATATACAATTTTCTCTATAAAAATGTGCCAAGTTTGATACCCTCGAAACCACTGCCCCTGATTGTCAGATATCATCACGATAAGTGTACTACTAAAGCAAGCAAGATTTATTGAACACTTAGGTAGAAAATTTTAAAAGTTGGTGGCCTTCTGAATAGTTATCCCTCAACAACCAAGTCCAACAAATGGCCAGACATCGCAGCTTAAAACTTTAACACAAGTTGGGGGCAGATGGATTTAGCGGGCTCATATATTATTCCTTAGATATCTTTATTTTATGTAAGCTGAAAGAATGGTGAATTTTTGTATTCAAGGAAGAAGGATTTAAATGTTACTGCTGATAAACGGAGTTTGTTGAAACTGTTCGCCCGCATAGCGTCTGTTGTTTTATATTTTTTGTTATATCAAGCACTGCTTTGTTTTTTAATTCGTGTACGGGCGTTTCTAAGCGTGCATAGACTGTAAATTACTTTACTGTTCTATTAGTCTTACGGTGATGAGGGCAGTGAAACTGTTGGAACCAAAATATTGGTGTCCACTTGTTCAATGGGAAGTCTAGTCAGGAGATCAAGTACTATATTAACATTCTAACACTAACAAACTAATTATTTCTGTTAGCATAAGTAGGTATAGATAAATACTGTAACCATCAAACTGGCTTACATGTTGTCCATACAAGTCTATACCACCCTTCGTCTTAGCCCTTTTTTGCTTGTCTGACCTGAATAATTCAATAAAATATCAGCCTGGCACAGCCAGCAATGACACTTTTATGAAGCATGCCCACCCCGAAGTTGTCTGGGAGACATCGAAGCCTGCGATAAGACCGCCTCTTGTATCACTAGCTATAAGTGCCTATGTACACCTAATTAGTTAATTTACACAAATGGTAAGGCATCGGTCTCGCAATCGTGACGTTGTGGGTTCTAATCCTACCCATTACACTACCGACGTGATCTCACTCCTAACACAAGCCTTTGAGCTTAGCTGGAGGGGTTAACAAGATTGCTAGTAATGTGGGACTCAATCCCACATTGCTAGTTATCTTTGACAAAAAAAAATGGTGTACAACGAAGTCTTAGTTTACTCCTCACGAACTACAATATAACCTCCAACTTTAGGAACTGAATAATACAATATTCCAATTATCGCGATTAAGTAGGTACCTACTTCAATAACTATCCAGATGCCCGAACAACTGCAAAGAAATTCCATTATTTTCTTTAATACTTCTGATACCAACATACTTGAAAAGTTTGTCATTAAAAAATGTGCATGCAATATATCCTAGTTCTTGGGCGCGGTGGCAAACTAATCTAACTTGTGTTTGCAAAGTGGCTTCGACTCTGAACAACTGCGCGGTTTGTTTTATAGAACGAATTCAATTAAAATGTTTGACGACAGAACTGAGTAATTAATGAATATCGATTTGTTTATATCTAGGATGAATAGGTTACATTAACGAGTCCATAAAGAGACCGAAATCCAGTTATTGAATTGCAATCAGTGAATGATTACTGATTATATTTATTACAATTACTTATTGTTTTTAAACTTTCGCGAATTTAAATTTTCGCGGGTAAATAAAAGGTTCGTACCTTTAAATAATTCACGCGATTAAGTCCCGAAATATATCTAATATATTTATTACAAGTTTGTGTTTATGTGTTCCTCTTCTAAATAAAAAATTTTATTGTGACTTTGTACAAGATACGCGTTACGTACAAACATAAACTATCGCTGACACAATGCAAGAACCCCAAAAATCAATTTGTAATACGAAGTGGTGTCTCGTATGGATATCGAATCCATCCCACTGTGCACACACACACACACACACACACACACACACACACACACACACACACACACACACACACACACACACACACACACACACACACACACACACACACACACACGCAGACACACACAATACATTTTTACATTTTGACACCCCCACTGTGCCATTAGGTTAGTCATCATGTTTCTATTGTGAGGTTGTGCTACGGCCTATGGTTTACAACTGGATTCATCTTCATCATCATCAAGGCTATAGACTAAAGCCTTTACCTAACCTTCTTGATTAACATGTCAACAAATACAATAAAAATAATATCGGCATTAACATAATAATTAAAAATGGGACACTGTGGGACACAAACTTCTGCTTTGTCATATAATTATTTTATCATATACATAACTGTACAAGTAAGTAAATGACAAAGCAACTAAATAGTTGTAGATAATAATCAATTTCTAGTAGCAAACGCGTAAATCAAGAAATAGTAAAATAGATATTGCAACACAAAATAACAATAGGTTGAACCAAAATAGCATTAAAAGTATCGTTAGCATGTAAAGTTAGATTCAGAATATCAGTTTTAAGTATCAGATCAGATAGCGGTGATTATAAATAGTAGATTTGAGTGTGTGTTATGGGCACATGGGGTATTTGTGAAGCAAGTGTGTGTGTGTGTGTGTGTGTGTGTGTGTGTGTGTGCGTGTGCGTGAGTGTATACGGGTGTGCGTAGGTCTGAGTATATTATAAATTCGAATCACGCTAAAACGGCTGAACATTCTAGATGAAATTTGACACAGTAATAGATTAAAGTCCGGAATAGCACATAGGCTTTATAAACAACGTGTAACAGAAAGCTGTGATCATATTAAAGTGAGTGCACAAACCTACCTAATTTTATCGAAATCGGAGTATCCTAAAAAAATATTTGTTATTTTTTCATTCTTTAATATTATAAAAGTTATCAATTAAAAAAAATATGACTTAATAAGTTCTACGCCACAATAATCCAATCGAATTTTGCACCACGGGTGGGCCGTATAAAATAAGCCATGCGCCTTTCGCTACAAAAATTTTACAAAAAGCATATTCGCTTTAGCTATGTAATAATAATGTAATTGGCTATGGCACCTTGGTAGGTGCAATTCTGACAACATACACTATCCGCTACTAAAGTTTGACCACACCTTACGTTATTTATTTTACAAAATTACCACGCGTGCAAAGCCACAAACATCAGCTACTTCCGGTGAAAATTTCAAATACATTTTGTTTTGTTTTCTGTTCGATTGTTTTATCAGGAAACCGGCATTTGATTTTACTTATTATAGTATATTTTTGAATAGCAACATCTACAAATTCTCACCCGTATCAGTCTTGTTTGTTTGGGTCTCTTAAATGGGGTTGAGCCGTTGTTATCTAAAGGGCAATGTACTTCACATTGGGTAGTAACAGAAAATTTGATCTCGGTACTAAAATTAAGAGAAAATGTTAAAAACTGGGCAAGAGCATGTTTGTTGCCCAGTGTAGGGTTCCGGAGCTGTTCCCGTATGAAAAAATCCGATTTGAATAATTGCACTAGCTGAAGAGTTTATGTTCATGGCAAGTCACGGTGATTTGGGAAACGCACTTTTTCGGTAATACCTACCTCAATGACGGTATATACGATCATGTCCGAAATAATTTTAGTTTAAAGTATTTGATAGATGGTTGAAAAGATGATGGTTATAAATGAACTGTCGAATGATGTACCACACGTTGAGGATTGCGGTTAAATGTATGGAGTGCCCCCCCCCCCCTTTAAATACTTATTTTTATTATTTAGCTATCAAACTAAGTAGAGGCTATTACAAGACACATTTTCACCAAATTTATATACATAAATCAATATTAATTGTGTAGCCTTGGAGTAAAATGACTATGACATACAGACGGACTGACAGACATGACGAAACTATAAGGGTTCCGTTTTTGAGATTTTGGCTACGGAATCCTAAAAGTTAACCTATGGTTTATAATTTTAACTCTTGCGATTGATAACATTGTCCTACCCATAGGCCAAGCATGCCTTCTAATTGTTACAACCCTTTAATATTGTCGTTATAAACCTAATAAAAGGATAAAGGTCTTATGACTTTGATAAATTTAAAATCATTGTATAAAAACATCATCAACAATCACAACTTGCACCTACGGGAGCCTTACTAAGGCTGAATACAGCAATATTCATTTGTCTCTCCTTAACACAGGCTTTACGTAGTCTATCTAGGAGGACAGTACTATCACCATTTAGTAGTACTGTAATTATGTGTTATGTACAATATTATTAAGTTGTCCAATGTACTACTGCACCATTTTTATAAAAATAAAGATTTTTATTATTATTATTATTATTATTCATTGATATAAGTGTTTCAATAACATACAAGACACACTTAACCAAATCATTCGAACATTAGACAAAAAAAATTGTGCCGAAAAACAAAGACAGAAAGAAAATTAATTTCCAAAACTAAAATCATTACCAATCCTAGTTAACTCACTCGTAAACCTTCAAGAGGCGCTTGAAAGAAACCCGCTCAAGTAATTTTTCAGTGTACTCGAGACTACCTCTATCAAGCAGCTGTATAGCTGTCAAAGACAGCGGTACTTCGTTACCATAGACAATGTGTGGGGCATAAAGGCCCGATGACACGAAAGTAGGGCTATTGAACGCCTCGCCCTGAGCTAATGAAGTGCTCTTAATTAATATCTGAACTTTGATGGAACGATCCAATTGAAGCTTAGAAAGTTTGGATGGAGATGAAATTTTTGATTGAAAATTTGGTGGGATTTTTTTACAGATGAATTTTGACAAGTTTAGGCATTAGAAATGTGGTTTTTACCACATTTCAAATGGTTTATACCACATGACACTGAGTGCACATACCTAATTTTATAACAATCGGAGTACCCTAAAAAAATATTTATAGTTTTTTCATTCGTTTATTTATGAATAAAAAAGTTATTAATAAAAAAAATTACTTAAATAGTTTTATGCCATAATAATACAATCAAATGTTGTACCAGGAGAGGTACAAATCTTATGCCATACGCCTTTCAGTACTGAATTTTGACAAAAAGAGTAAACTAATGCTGTAACTATGTGATAATAATGCAACCAGCTATGGCACCAGGGTTGGTGCAATACTAAATAGGTAACCATGTTTCATAGTTAGTGGAGGTATTCATCTCAATTCATTGATTCTGGGATATCCATAAATACTTCACGAAATCAAACCGAAAAAAAAATAGGATAGATACTCACACGAAAAGGATCAAAAGATATATTTGACTGCCTCTGTGGCGCGGTGAGAGTGTGTCCGACTGCTACTCAAGAGGTCGTGGGTTCGATTCCCAGACGGGACACCACTTTGTGGGATCCACAGATTGTTGTTCCAAGTCTGGGTGTACTTTGTGGCCGTGACTTGTATGATTGTTCCCCCGCGATACAGGGCTTGTACCCAAATGCGGGAGCAGTCTTTTGAAAAAAAAAAATGCTGACAACAGCCGGATCCAAACAAAGATAAGTAAAAGCAGAAAAAATCCTTTTCCACCATTCTTATCGCTTACAGAAAGAGAAGTATTGACAATGTACGAAATAATAATAGAGACCAACTTAATAAGCGATGGTAGCCTAATGGTTAAGGCATTGGTCTTGTAATCGCGAGGTCGCGAGTTCGAACCCTACCCATTATACTACCGACGAGAACCCACTCCTTTTTTTTTTTTTTTTTTTTTTTGATCTGGCGGGAAAAAATCCTTACGAACACCCCCACCGTCCGGGGAAGACGGTGGAGGTAGTGTGGGGTTTGCACCCACTAAAAACCCGCCGTGTATCGCCCGCCACCTTCGCGAACGGGCCGCCGGAATTTGTTATATCGTCGGCGGCCCGCCCAGTGGCAATGCCCGGAAGCGATGTTATTGCGTTCCGGGCATTTCACACCTACGCGGCACCTGGATACACACAGGGTGCCGCGCCTCCACGGAAGGCCGCGGGCGGGGCACATTACCCCGTACGCCCGCCCGCAGACCCACCTAAGGCGGCATCAGGCGCAGATATGCGCGCCGACGCCGCCCGGTTCGCCGGCGACGGAGCGGATCCGCCAGGGAGCTCCCTTCCCTGACGCGCCTCGCCGCATCCTTCTGCGAGATGACGTCCTCGCAGAAGGATGCGACCGCATTCCACGACCCCTCGCCCCGGACCATGGACAGAACCACGGCCGGCAACGAGAGGTCACTTCCGACCACTGCGGTGAGAACTCGACGCTGCCCCTCCCAAGCTGGACAATGCTGGAGGGTGTGTTGCGCCGAGTCCTCACCGCAGTCGCAGTGGTGGCAGCCAGGACTCGGTTCCCTCGGTGCCCGGAAAGGACCTGCACCAGCCGGAAGGAAAGGGTCCCATGCTGCCGCCCCACCCACTCCTCCAGGACCGGCTGGAGCGCCTCCACGGTTCGGACACCTGCCCGTGGAGTCTCTAGTCGGTCCTGCCACCGGGCCATGATTGCCCGGTGGGCCTCACCGCGCCAAGCGTGAAGCTCCTCGGGCAGGGGCACCGAACCCCCTGCCCGAACAGCCACCGCCCGCCGATACACTTCGGCGAGCACTTCCGCCTTCAAATCCCACGGGGGTGTGCCGGCCAATGCGTACACCGCCTCTGCAGACACCGTGCGGTATCCGCGTATGGCCCTGACCGCCATGGTCCGCTGAGGTCTCCCTAAGCGGACCCTATTCTGGGCGGTCAGGGACGCCGCCCACACGGGTGCGCCGTAGAGAGCCATTGACCGCACCACCCCCGTGTACAACCGTCTACTCGAGGCACTAGGCCCGCCCAGGTTCGGCAACAGCCTCCCCAGTGCGGACGCAGTAGCCTCGAGCTTAGGCGCCAAAATGCGGAAGTGCTCGTCAAAGAGCCACCGCCCGTCTACCACTAGGCCCAGATACTTCATCTGGGCCCGGACCTGTACGAGGACCGAGCCGACGGCAATCGAGGCGCCAGCAGGTGGACCGCGACGGGGCCCATGGAATAGTAGGGCCTCCGTCTTGGAAAGGGCCACCCTAAGCCCCAGCGCCTCGATGCGCCCGACCATTCGGGAAATCCCTAGGTTGGCCAGGCGCGCCGCCTCCGCAAAATTCCCACCTTCGAGGTAGTCTGCCACTAGCTGCCTCAGGTACGCGGGCACTCCATGATACCGGAGCGCCTCTCTGATGCAGCTGAATGGCAAAGACCCGAAGGCGTTGGCGATATCGAGAGATATCGCCAACATCACTCCTCCACCGGCGACGGCCTCCTCCGATGCGGCCTTCAGGCGCAGAATGGCCCCAACGGTCGAGCGCCCAGCACGAAAGCCGTACTGAGCGTCCGACAGATCGGGGCCGACCTCGTTCAAATGCCGAACGATGCGGGTAGCGAGAATCCTTTCCAGCAACTTCCCCGCCTCGTCCAGCAACACGATAGGCCTGTAGGCCGCAATTGAGTCGGGAGGCCGTCCCGGCTTCGGAAGGAGCACCAGCTTCCCTGCCTTCCAGCAGTCAGGGAACCGTCCGGACGCCAGGCATACGTCTAACAGTCCCCTGAGGCGGTCCCCCATGTGGTCGAGGGTCAGGGCTAATACCCGGGCGGGAATCCCATCCGGCCCGGGGGCGGTGTTCTTCGAACGCATTCGAAGAACAGCCGCGCCCACCTCCGCTTCGGTGACAGGCGGCACAGTTGTGTCGGCCTCCCGGTCATCAGTCTCATCCTCGGAGACCATCGCCGGGGGCGTGTGCTCTGCCTGCAGCGGGAATAAGCCTTCGACCACGTCCGCAAGGAAGCTGGGCAGGAGAGACTCGGTAAGGCCCGCCGAGCGGAGCTTGTTCAGCGCCGCTCGATATGGGCGACCCCAGGGGTCACGGTCGAGACCCTCCAGCATCTCCTCTCTCGCCCTCTCCTTGGCGCGACAGATAGCCAGCTTAAAGGCGTCCCTCGCCTGGCGATACGCCTCATAAAGCTGGCTCTCCTCCAGGACATCGCGATGACGAGTCCGGCTGCGGGTATAGGACCTCCGCGCACTGATGCAAGCGGCGCGGAGGGAGGCAAGCTCCTGGGACCGCCAATACATCCCCTTCCTCTGGGGGCGACGTTCGTGAGCGGGGCATGGCCGCATCGCAGATCTGCGTAAACGCATCGCGAATGCGGCCAGCCATGACGTCCACCTCCTCGGTAGAAGGCGGAGACGACCATGATGCCACGATGGCCGCCTCTTACAGCAGGTCCCTGTCCAACGCACCCACAGCCCACCGCGGAAACCGAGGCGTTCTGCGCGCCGTGTGACCCCTACCTGGGTCCTGGATCCTGGAAGACCGGGAGAGATCCAATCGGATATATCGGTGATCCGAGAGCGTCTCAACCTCATCCAGGACGACCCAGTTCCTTACTCGCGCTTCGACGGCAGGGGTAGCGATCGAAAGGTCCACTATCGACCCCCCCTGCCGCCGAACGCAAGTGTCGGTGGCGCCTCTGTTTAGGAGACAGAGACCCATCGACACCGCCCACTCCTCAACCGCCGAACCACGGACGTCCGTGCTGGGTGATCCCCACGCTGTAGATTTGGCGTTGAAGTCCCCCAGCAACATATCCCGAACCCTTGTCTCTAATCGACAAGGGCAGGGAATGAAACGCAGCGGAGCTGACGATTGCCACGGAGCCGTCCCGGTCACCCGCCCAATTTGGGCGGGGAGGAACAAAGTAGGGCTCCGCGGCTACGGCGACACCTATCGACCACTCCGCCATGGCCTGCAGGAGAAGGTCCTGGGCAGCGGCGGAGTGGTTGAGGTTCGTCTGGAGGATGATGGAGGAGTTACCACTGTCCATTTAGGAGTGCGGCACTACATCCATCCCCTCCACCTCAGTAGGCGGGTGAGCTCCAGGGGCAGCCTGGGTCGATTGGCTGCTGCCCGGGAGTGGCTTGGAAGCCTTGGGGGGCTTACAACCCTTCCGCCCCATCATATGATTGGCGGGCAGATTGCCCGCCGCACACATGGGGCAGTGGGGGGTGGCAGAACATTCCGCCGTCCTATGTCCCGGTTGACCGCAGCGATGGCACATTGTGCTGCAATCAAAACCGCTGGTGCACCTGGGTCGCAAGTGTCCCGTGGCCATACACTTAAAGCACCTCGCAGGCCTCTCCTCCAGGACGGTGATCCTAGCGGAGGAGAAGCCCACGAGAAGCCGGCCTGCTTCGGCCAGGGCTTTGGCTGAAGCGACGGGGCAGCGAACCCAAGCTGCACCTACTCCACCGGGACCGGGACGGATGGCGCCGACCTTCACGGATCCGGAGGCACATTGAGTTCTTGTCTCGATGGCCTCTCGGATATCTTCGGTCGTGATCGAATCATCCAGGCCCGAAATGCGCAATTCTGCGCATTTTGTGGGCCTGGCGATCTTTACGCCCTCCTTCCCCTTGGTAAGCCCCCGTAGCGTCTCTGCCACGAAGTCCGCCACCTTTGCACCATCCTGACCGGGACACTCTAGAATCCTGGCCCCGGTCTGGGCTTGGCGGAAGGAGACCCCCGCGCCAAGATTGTTGGCGTTAAGGGTCACCCTCGCCTGGCGGAAAATCTCCGCGTAAGAGACTTTGCCACTCCTCTCCACCTCCGGCGACAGCGTCACAACGACGGCTGCTGACTTGGGCGGAGTAAGTTTTGGCTTCTTCTTGCCATTCTTGGGGTGGGCTGGCAGAACAGCCTCAGGTTGTGCAGCTTTCTTAACCTTCTTCCCACGTCGCTTTTTGCGTCCGGCCGTCCGCCACTCCTCACCAGACGGGGCTTTGACGGTGGGAGTAGGAACGAGCTCGGGAGCACTAGATACGGCCGCACGAGGCGCCCCTCTTTGTGGTCGCTTAGGCAGGGGATGGGGTTGTGAAACCCGCCGTGTCGGACTGGTCCTCGCAGGCTGCACCATTCTCATAGCTGGCTGAGAAGTCGGTGCACGTGGCGCTCTACTAGCAGCCGCCTTCGGCGCAGCCACCTCGGCGAATGACTCCACGCGTCCTCCGGAACAGGGTAGGGGCGTGGGAGGTGTGGCCTTATACCCCTTGGGGGGCTTTGACCTGTTCGCCGCAAGAGGTGGCCGGCAGCTTGGTTCGGGAGGGAGACGCTCCTTGATGGTTGCCAGCCTCCCATCAATCATCGTCCCAAACATTATCATTAGCTGCCGGCATTGCGCCTCTGTTAAGGCATTTGCCGGCTGCTCCTCAATAGCCAACTGGGCTTCAACCTCAGTGGCCGAAGACGACGAAGAAGCAACTTAAGGCTGTAGCTTATCAGCCCGAGTGGCCTTGGTCTGGGCTGGTGGCGTAGATGCCCGGACCGCCTGAGCGGGGATCGAAGAGATCTGCGAAGCACGGGCAAGGAAAGTGACCTGTGAGCTGGCCGGAGCAGAAGGGGCCGAGACGAGGCCGGTCCTGGCCGACACCAAATCAGCCCGTAACTGGGCGAGCTCTGTACGGAGTTCGCCTATCTCCTGTTCTATTCGAACATTGTCCGCTCTCAATCTTTCGAGTACCGCGTCCGGGGCAGCGTAGCGCTCAACAAGAGCCCCTCCACCACGTTCTTAGTACTAGACGCGGATTCCTTGAGGCCCTTTGCGAAGGTGCCTTTCAAATTCCTGGACTTGGTGGCCACATTCACTATAAGGGCCACCTGGTTCGCCGCTGATTCGAGTAGCTCCGCCGCAGTTTTCGCGTCTGTATCCCCTCCCGTTTGGCGGAGCCTTTCTATGACCTGGCCGACTCGTTCTTCAGCAGCCAACTCACCCTCTTCTCTAACACGGGCATACGCTTCCCGGCGAGAAAAGACGGACGAACCAGCCGAGGTGATATTGACTGGTGTCGCCGTCACTGGAGTTTGTGGGCGCGAGAAAGGTGTTAATGATCGCGTTCTCGCACTCGAACCGCCTCTATTTGAGGTCCTCACTTTCCGAGGGATTCGAATGTCTGCCTCGGGCAGGTCCTGGTCAGCTTCTGGTGAGCGTCTGCGATTTGATTGCTGCTTCCGAGTAGAACGTCGCTCAACACCCATCAAACAGACTTCGGGACGTTTCCCGCCCCCTAACAGCTCCATGTCGCTGATGGAGGACGCGGAACCGCACCGACTGATGCACGCCGAGCTTCCCGCAGAAACAGTTAGCAGCGGAGACCTCGACTCCGCTGATGAAACTGGCAACTCACGCGTTGCCTCCTCTTGGATCGCGACCCTTGCGCTATTTTCGGTGCCGGATTTACAGCTCGGCGACGGGCTGATGTGTCGTGGGTTGTCCCCCCCAGAGTACGTGGGACTGCCGGAGCCGACTGGCTCCGGAAGGGATTCCCCGAACGAAGAGCGTTCGGGACCCTCCTGGGTAGATGTATCCATATCTTTGACCTGCGACATTTCGTTTAAGTTTATAGACCTGCGTCTAGGTAGCCCTTGGGACTGAGGACCCCTCAGCCATTCATCCCATTGCCAGGCACCACAAGCGTAGGATTAGGGTATTTTTTAAAGGGGTTTACTTCCCCGCAGCCCACACAAGTGTGGGCTCCCGTTCCTGTCCATTCAGGGTTACGGGTCGGGCCAGTCGGTGGTCTGCATCAGACCGCGTCCACCATCTATAAATAGATGGCGAACCCGCCGCCCCTCGCCCTACTTCCAGGCGGCCCAGGGATGGGCCACCTCCTACTCTGTCAGAACATTAGCCGTGTGATGGTGGTTTCGCGAAAAGCCGCGAATCCACCGGCACACGTTGCCCAGGGTGCACCACAAGGAGGTTTTCTCCTAACACAAGCCATTGAGCTTTGCTGGAGGGGTTAACAGGATTGCTAGTAATGTGGGACCCACAATCACACATTGCTATTTACCTTTATAAAAAAAATGTACTAAGCACATAAACTTGTCCTACTAATATTACAAATCCGAAAATTTATGAGGATGGATGTTTATTGTTCTATTAGGCAAAAAAACTACTCAACGCTTTTTCATGAAACTTTACAATAACGTTAATTCAAAGCTCAGACTCAGATACTACTAAAACAAGATTTTTACTTCTAAGATTTTTACTACTACAAATCATTTTAAGAAAAAATAAAAATATTGATAACTTGCAAAGTTATAACTTTATAAGCCACTAGCTGTCCCGCGCAACTTCGTATGCGTAAATTTTCCCCGTTTTTGCAACATTTCTCGTCGCTGCTCCGCTCCTATTAGTCGTAGCGCAATGTTATATATATGTAGTCTATAGTCTTCCTCGATAAATGGGCTATCCAACAAAAAAAAATATTTCAAATCGGACCCAACTGGTCCGATTTGAAATATTTTTTTTCCTGAGATTAGCGCTTTTAAACAAACAAACAAACAAACTTTTCCGCTTTTTATTATTAGTAAAGATTCAAATTGTCTAGTGTTCTTCGCAGTATCGCGCTCATTGCGTCGCGTAGTACGGAATCTATGGTTATTATTGAAAATAAGTGATGATTAGATTGCATATCACATTGTGAACAGGATTTAGCCTGTTAGAATGATTATTTAATTAATTAATAATAGCATTTAGTTAATAATTAATTAGCAATAACAAAAGCCGTGATAGTTCTTTAACTACCGACTAGATGGCGCTGCGAGGGCCCAACTCGCGAGCATCAAGGGATAGAAAAATTTGAGATCTAGTAACATAGTCCAGATAGGTGGTTCGCTTCTGGCCCCGGTTTGGCTACGGAAGTCTCGGGTTCGATTCCTAAATCTGGATTTCAACTTTTTCTATCTTTCAAAAATGCCATTATTGTATTTGTAAAGTAATTGGCAAGAAATGCGTATAAAAATTACTTCAATTAATTAATAATTGAATAATTAAATAATTGTAAAATACAACATCCAAAAACTACCTCATTGGAATGTGTTACTAATTCTATGCAAATTACTTTCATCTTTGCTATACCAAGATTATCGTTGTATATCAGAACAGCACATAGGCTATAAAAATCAAACATACGCGATTGAAGTCGCGGGTTGAAAGCAGTGAAATATAAGCTTTAATCCACAAGGACTTTTGTTCCCGCATTGAATATTAATGTTGGATATCGTCTACTGCGCAAATTTTAAAACACTTCTTGTTCGTCTTTATAGCTTCTATACACATACTTTATAAATGTCATCTACAGTACCTACCCACAGGGTAAACCATATAATGTGCTTGTTGTTTTTTCTAAACAATAACTAAACTCACGGATGGGCTAAATTGATACCAATCACTATTTATGATGAAAAAATATTCCGCGCAAAATAGGAACTCCTCATTAAATAGTTTCTCAAATATAGTAATATATTTTAATGGAACTCTATTTTGATATAAATCTGATAATATTTATGACGGGCAGTGGCAATGGGGCGGACGGATGTCCCAAGCGTACCCGTCCGCTCCGAACAATAATATTCATTGGAGCGAATCACTTATCGTACGTCACGTAGCTATCGTTGTGCTGAAGGTCGAGCCGAAATGGGGCAGGAAAGGTAACAACATATTCTTATATGAGAGGCACATTTCGTCTTATTCTTTTTTTACCTATACCCACCTGTATATACCTAGAATTTTTGTGTCTTTTGGTGAAGACTATGGTGGATTGCCTAATAAAAGTTAGATTGAATGTGGCAGAAAGACCGATAGAGCCTAACTTGGTTGGCAAAAAGTTAAAATATTTTAGCGTCCATCTGGATAAACAGGCAACATTTTCATTTTTCTACAACTAAGACTGGCCTGTTGGTCTAATGGTTAGTGACCCTGATGCTAAGCCGGAGATCGTGGTTTCAATCCCCACCCAGTATAAAACTTTATGTGATGAGCACGATGGCTTATTCTGTGTCTGGGTGTAATTCATCCATAAAATGTATTTAGAAATATATAAGTATATTTATCAGTTAATTTGGGATCAGATGACGTCCCAAGATATACATATTATACTCGTTATCCCGCGCAACTTCGTCTGCGTAAATTTTCCCTGTGTTTGCAACATCTCTCATTGCTGCTCCGCTTCTATTAGTCGTATCGTGATGTTATATAACCTAAAGCCTTTCTCGATAAATGGGCTATCCAACAGTGTAAGAGATTTTTCAATTCGGATCAGTGGATCAGTAGTTCCTGAGATTACCGTATTCAAACAAACAAACTCTTCAGCTTTATAATAGAAAAGAAAAGAATCATTTATTTGTTGAACCACATAAGTCACAGCTTCGACAGAAAATGGTATATTAAGAATAACATAAAATATTAAAACAAAAAAAAATACAGAATATAATAAAAAATAAATCATTTAAAAAAAAAAAATTCAGTTCGAAAAAAAAAAGAAAAAAAAAAGAAGGAAAACCTTAATAATAAAAGCTGTGCCTCGCGGCTGCAACAAATGGGTGTCCAGTTCAGCATTTTGCCAAGCTGACAGAGCCTGGCGCTGGTTTTCAACTGGAACCCAGCGCCTAATATTAGTATAGATTTATTATTTTTACTAAGATAGGAAACCAACGTACCTACTTCTGATAGTAAACATATCTACGATCAAGATGTAGCATTATGCGGATAATAGCCCGAAGATGCAGGTAGTGCCTGAAGCAATCATTTAGTATATTCATCATAACTTGTACCATTACAAATAGCAAGTCCCATTTGCGGGTACAGTTACATTGAATTATCTTACTGTAGTACTGGACTGATTGCGTCTAGTGACAGTTGAAATTATAGTTTAAAATGTGTATGATTCATTTCCCTTTGTTCTAAAACGTGTTTTTGTTCGATGTTCCCTTTTGGGAGTTGACTAAAGTTGTCAAACGTTTTGTTCAACGTTGATATATTTTGTAAAGTGTGTTTATAAATGCATATGTTGCTAGATTAATGACAGTCAGTTAGTTATATCAAAATAGTTTAACTAATGAAGCAAAAAGGCACTCGCTGTATTATAAATTATAAAACTAGGTCTTCCTAACCCAACTTTAAAGGACTCAAACTAAAAGGTTGAATTCGTTGAACATTCATGAATTTGCGCTCACATGAAAATGTGTAAATTGGATCTACGTATCATGAGAGGAACAGAGTCCAAAAAACAGGCAAACAAGACTCACAGAGTTGAACATTCACACTTTTGAGTGCGAAACAAGTATAATGTAGACCTTAAATAAGCAGAAAGTTCCTAAAACACGTATCAGAATTAAATCGTGATTATAAGGGACCTTTTTGTCACGTACGAGTTGTTAAACACTCTCTCTAAAATACAATGAAAGGCACAATTTGACCCTTTCGTCTGTAAAGTTTTTATTCTGTAAAAGACAATTCGTTTAAAAACTTTTCAACTATTTAATTTGAGCGTTGCTCGGAGTAAATTACGTGTACCAGTTGTTTGTTTAATTGATCTCATTTGAGTTTAGAGATATCTTCTTTACGTAATTGTTCGTTGGGAATAGGGTCTATTGTTTGCGAAGGATGTCGTATCGAAAATCTACACCCGTTAAAGAAAATGTCTTGACGAAACCCACAAATCTTGATGACAGTCAAAATCTCAACCGCAACAGAATTAGATTTAAGATGTCGAAAATGAAAAAGTTGTCTCATACCGTTGATTGTCGTGATAGAAACGTGTTTAAGAATTACTTACCTAAAGTTAAATATTGTTTATGTATTTGCACGACAGCTTAAATTTGAAAATAAGGTTTAAGATAGGACTAACGTGGTGAATGGCCTGTATCTTTTATCGTTCTAGCAGTGGCACATTGAAAGGCTTATGTAATGCTTTTTCTGAAGCAATTCTTCATTTTGCTATTATAATTAAAATTACCTGACCTGGTATTTATACCACCAAAAACAATATCTCAAGTGACAATTTCCTATTCAAAATTCCTAATATATATACTGAATTATTCAATTTTGCAAAACGATCTAGGGTGTGAAATATTTTCTGGAGTACTTATCTGGGTTAATAGAGATAATATCATAAGCGTACCAACTTTTTTATTACCAGCCGGCAACATTACGAACTTATTGCAACGGTCGTGGTCACTGGTTGACTGATGCAGCTCAGCGTGTTGACTCCGTGAAGTACTGTGTCACTCACGTTCAACATATCAATTAATAATTTCAGTAATAGAGATCAAAGCTATTAACTATAGCAATCAACCTAATCAAAGGCATCGCCAAAGGGAGGCAGAAAGGGGCGGCTGCCCCAGTCCAAGAGATTCAAAAATATGTAGCCGAATGCAAAGCAACCAAACTGTTAATCCACTTAGTTGACACATTGTATCTACTGAGAGTCAATGAATTTTATTTTTTATTTATTTATTTATTTATTTCATGAACAATACAATATTGTGTTTGAAAATAACTTATAACTAGATTAAATATTGATTTTAAATTGCATTCATAATCATAATAATAACAAGTAATTACATTAGCAATTAGTACACAGATTAAACATTCATAATAATAACAACAATTAAATTGACAATAAAAATACATTAAAAATTTATTTTACATTGCATTCATAATAATCATACGTTTAAAATAATTTATAGAATTGCTGTCGCTGCCCCTTATAAATCATTTATGCGGTATAAACATTTTTCTATAAGAAATGCCTTCAATTTAGTTTTAAAATTAACTTCATACAGAGACTTTTTTAGTTCTAATGGAAGTTTATTAAATATTTTGACTGAATTGTATGTTGAGCAGTGTTTAACTATATTTAAGGTAGGCCTTATACTTGACTGCACATCCAGACGCCTTGTCTTCTCACGTATTTGTCTGTCCTCATGACTCTCATAGTTATGTATATTTTTGGCGAAGTTCGTCAATTAACTATTTTCATTTCTATTCTCTTTATTGTCCGCGCTATTCCCAAATTAAATTTCTATTATTTCGTTTTTTCTAATATATCTAATAACTTTGTTTGTTCAATTCAGTTTTCAAATCAAATTCTTTTTTACGAAGTGTTTATTACCAAAGAGACTATGAAATTATAAATCAGAAATGAAAGACCTGAGATTCCGTTGCCCGAAGCTCGAGCAAAAAAGGTAAGTCTAAAGCAATCAGAAAAAATAAATCTAGAACGGCTATATCCTCAATTCGCATTCAGCGTCACGTCTCTCTAACGATTCATGAAAGTCTGTAAAAAGCTGTTCGATGTAATACTGCAAGGAGGGTAGGTACTAAAAATGTTCTAAGTGGAACTTAAAAATGATTGCTACTTAAATTTGTAATAGCATCCTTTTCTTTACGATGCTCATGCTAAAAAGGTTTATGTATCTAGTTTGGATGACGTTATGACGAATTATAAAGTTTAGATTTTATATTGTTTAGATGTTTGTTATTCAATCATACCTGTCATGCTCAAACACAGAAAGGAATTTGAAAATTTAGATGAATGTCGACAGAAATTCGAATCTGTAGAATACAGTTAAAGAGTTTGTTTTGCGTTTGTTTGAACGCGTTACTTTCTGAAATTGTTGTACAGATTTCAATAGCCTAAAGCATTAAAAATGACATACTCTAAGACAAAGACATACTCAAATTTAAGTATCTTTTGAATACCAAAAAGATACTTTACTTTGAGTCGTTGGTACTCAAAACTATTTTTATTTTAAATATTCATTTTTAGCATTTAGCGGTCATATTCGGCCAATACACTGTTTAAGGCAATAACTTATTTTTTTTATACTTAATGATAAATCAACGCACGCAAAGCTGCGGATAACAACTGGCAAATCCCAAAAAAATAAACTTCAATTATCGTGAATAAACGTATTAAGTAAGACTTTATTTTAATTCAGTTTATATTTATATAAATAAGAATGTGTACAAACAAACCAAAGTACTATGGAGGCTAATATATTTTTGCATCACTTCTCACATGTTTACAAAAGCAGTGGTTAGTAAGCTAATATTTACTTTGGTACTGATACAGGAAACCACTACAAATATGAATCTGAGAGTGTAAACAATATACTATTTCTTTTGCGGGCACTTTGTCATGCGATGAATCAAATTGTTTGCTGATATCAAAACTTAATAATAAGTAAGCCGCAGAATAAATACCTATCAACGAAATAAAAATTATAAGCATCGATGAATCAGAAGCTGGAAATTGACCATAAAAAATCTAAGCCAAACAGTGACTGCTGTAGATAAACGACAAAAAAAAGGTTAGTATCTACCTATAAGAATTACATATCGTTTCTCAAAAACGGTTTAGCCGATTTAAATATATTTCTTCAGTTTTGTGCTCAGGGGGGGGGGGTAAAAATAATAAAAGGAAAACCCAAAACAACAGCCCAGCTTCAATGTAAAATCAAATCGTACTCAGAAATTCTAACAAAATGAACGAACCAAAATATTTCCTTGAAATCTTTTACAAAATGGCTTGCTTAAAAGCCCCACTTCAAGAACAGGGCCAATATAACGAAAAGCGGCCCACTGTGACTGTGATGAACTGTCAGTTACATCGTAAAGCGCCAAGCCTTGTGAGGTTTGAAAATAATGACCTTCTTATAGACTTCCTGATATCACAACGAAATTGTAACAAAAACCTTATATCAACTTTCAAAATACATTACATTCTTTCTGTCACTTCATCAGCATTGGACTTTTATATTTCTGAATAAAGTACGCAACGGATTGCAAATTTCCCTTTTCAAAAGTTTTCAATTTCGGTAACGCCGTCGCTACTGGCCAAAGGTCGGGGTCGACAGTTTTGGACCATTTTTTACGGTTTTATGTTACACAAGGGATGAACGGGACAAGTATGCAAAATTGCTGCCATGTTCTAAAGGTTTTTCAAATTAGGTAATTTTAATATAGCACTTGTTCAATTTCTTTGGTAATGAAATAATTTTTCAAGTTTTTTTTTTGAGTCTTGCAATATTAATGAGTGATTTAGCGGTATATTTTAAGGTCAAATGTATACTGAATACCTTTATTTTCAAGTATATAACAAATTATTAAAATTGTTATTAACAGAATACCATAGTAAGGGTGACGGCAAATGTCACAACTTAGTTATTAGTATTTTTTTGTTTCTTATGTCTCCTAGAGGATACAATGAAATATACGAAATCTAGTAAATAGATATATTTCGAACTAATTAATTGGTTGTACAAAATGTCATCGCTTAAACAAATTACATTCAATTTAGTCTGTAAGTTAACCCACGCACATGATGAACACACTCACGAAACAGCGATAATCTATACAATTATTATAAAGCTGAAGATATTGTTTGTTTGTTTGTTTGAACGCAGTAATCTCAGGAACTACGGATCCGAATTGAAAAAGTAATTTACTGTTTGATAGCCCATTTATCGAGGAAGGCTATTGGCTATATAACATTACGCTACGTCCAATAGGAGCAGAGCAGCAATGAGAAATGTTGCAAAAACGGGAAAAATTTACGCAGACGAAGTTGACGGGACAGATAGGATTATTAACTAGTCCGGTCATAAATACTTTTCTTTGTTTTTTTAATAACTTTGAATTTGCCACGAGTTTATTATTTTTAAAAGTTCATTCGATTTCCAGCCATTTCACATATTTTTTTCGAGTTCATTATCAAATTACAATATGGTTTAGAGTGTCAAGGAAAATAGGATTGCGGTGATCGCCTTGCATAAAGTGGGTATGGAGCCGTCGGTCATATTCCAGACACTCCAAATGATTGGTATTTTCCTCGAAAAGATCGGGACGGCCGAGTGCTGTTAGGGCTACAAAGGCTGTTAATGCTGTTAAAGCCAGAATTCGTCGAAATCCCATTAAGAAGCAAAAAATCTTGTCGCGAGAAATGAAGATTTCCGCTAGGACACTGTCGCGTATTATAAAACAAGACCTGAAGCTCAGTGCTTATCGTCGATATACAGGACATGCTCTAAATCAATCTTTACAATTAAAGAGAGTAGATCGATCAAAACGCCTTCTGTCGCGATACGTAGGTGAAGGGCACAGAAATAACCTCTTTACTGATGAAAGAAAAATCACGATTGAAGAGCACTACATTAAGCAAAATGATAAAGTGTACGCCCACAGTTCTAAAGAAGCTGCTCAAGTGGTCGAAAAGGTACAGCGTTGTCATCATCCTGCGTCATTGATGGTTTGGTGGGGCGTGTCTTATCTACCACCACAAAGCTACATTTTTGTGAAAAAGGAGTGAAAACTTCAGCCAAAGTGTATCAAGAGACAGTCTTGGATCGTGTTGTGAAACCTTTTAGCAATACACTTTTTAAAAATATACCGTGGACTTTCCAGCAGGACTCTGCACCTGGTCACAAGGCACGAACTAAACAAGTCTGGCTTGAAACCAACGTTCCGGACTTTATAAGAGCTGAATACTGACCCTCATCTAGCCCAGATCTCAACCCTTTAGACTACAAATTATGGCCAGTTTTAGAGGAAATGGCTTGCTCTAAACGACACGGAGACATTAAGTCTCTCAAAAAATCTCTGGAGCAAGCAGTGGCGACATTTCAAATAGAAAAAAGCATAAATCCATAAATACGTGGCCAGACAGATTAAACGCCTGTATGAAAGCCAAAGGTGGCCATTTAATAGAATTTTGTTTTTTATTGTTGCTGAGACTTTAATAAATATGTACATATATTTTTTAGTAATATTACATTACTCCATTAAAAAAATGCATTTTCATCTGTAACAGAACTTATGGCCGGACTAGGATTAAGGTACTAGTTAAATTATTATTTAAAATTAGTAATTGCTTAAACGACATCA
The DNA here is from genome assembly GCA_945859575.2 of Herminia tarsipennalis. Taxonomy (NCBI): domain Eukaryota; kingdom Metazoa; phylum Arthropoda; class Insecta; order Lepidoptera; family Erebidae; genus Herminia; species Herminia tarsipennalis. The sequence goes on from OX243840.2 coordinate 20,659,725, forward strand.
AATTAATTATAAATTTAGACAAAACAAGAATTGTGCATTTCTATCAAAGAATTCCGAATAGAAATCATCACTTTAATACCAGGGAATTATTATCGAGACAACCACTATACTTATATTTTTAGGGGATTATAATAGATAGTAATCTATATTGGAAACCTCATGTGGAAGAAGTTTGTAAAAAATTAAATAAACTCTCATATCTCCTATACAAACTTACCAAGACTGTTAATTTGGAATCAGTTCTAGTGGCATATCATATTTACGTATCGTCTATACTTAAGTATGGCATAATCTATTGGGGGAATTCGGTACATAAAGACTTAGTTTTTAAAGCCCAATAAAGGTGCTTGAGAGCAATGTGTGACTTAAAAATTACAGACAGTTGTCACTCACTACTTAAACAACCTAAAATATTAACACTTCCAAGTTTTTATATGTTCGAGATAAATATATTTGTAAAAACGAATATTTCGTTATACAAACCAGCCTTCAAAAGCCGTTATAGGGAACTACAGGATAAAAATAAATTAGAAATCGAAATATCTCACGGCAAGACAACACTAATTAGGAAAAGCTTTATTTGTATGGCTCAAAAAGTATTTAATAAATTACCTGGTACATTTTAACTTTAGACAAATTTAACTGAAAAAAAAATTGCTGTATTTTTACATAAGACATTATTGTAAAACTAATCATTACACTAGCTGTTAAGTAATTTTTTCAACCTCAATACTAACATACGATAATTTCTTTCATTAATATGTGGTAAATGTTGTTGGTGTTGAAATTAGTAAGTGTAGTTATTATTACTCTGTATGGTAATATGTATTTCCACACTGTTTTTTTACCCTAATAAATGGAAAAAAAAAAAAAAAAAAAAAAGACTCTTTATCCGAATACCTAAATGACGATCTTGTAAACATATGAATTCTTTCATGTATTTTGTAAAAGAAATAAATCCGATAATGTATTTTTATATTGACTTTATGATAATAATGATTACTTTGTAGGTATTGAATGTATCTTAAACTTATTTATCTACTTACACAAATATATGTACACCAAAAAGTGGTAAAACATAGCGCACTTATTAACTTTGTAATATCCAACGAACTATTGTATTCACCTATGGCTAGTTTAAATAAATGCATTTGTTTTTTTTTAAAGATAACTGGCAATGTTAGATCGTGGTCCCACATTACTAGCCATCCTGTAAACCCCTCCAGCTAAGCTCTATGGCTTAGGTTAGGAATGGATTCACGTCGGTAGTTTATTAGTCAGAATTCGAACCACGATTGCGAGACCGATGCCTTAGCCATTAGGCTACCGCCGTTTTTAATAAATTTGATTTGATATTTTTTTTTTATTTATTGATAAATTAAATAGTTCGTTTGGTTGAAGTGCACTACAGCAAGTATTGGGCAAATGAGACTATGATTCAAATGAGGAGCGCCGTACGGTGACATTCAGATCTTTGTCAATCAAAGATTTGGGTGGCACTGATACTGTTATAGGCTAACGTGACCTATTCGCCTCCTCATTTCGTAGTATTAAATAAACTGAAACCACTGCAGGAAGTTCCGCGGGCGAAAGCTTGACAATCATAAAGTTCGTGTTGGTATATTTTGTAGGGAGTTTATCAAGTGCTTTGTCGATGTCTCTGTTGTCTAAAATAATGTTTTGTCCTGTATCTACATAAGCAGTATCCTCATAATATTTCATGACACATACTTTACAAAACAAAACGGAGATAAAGTAAGTGTATTTTAGTATAAAACCCCTTATGGGTAACTTCTGGAAGACCCTAATACGGTATAATATAATCGATATTTTCGGTACACGATCAGCCTATGAAACACTTGAGCTTTGCGGTTGTTCACTTTATCCGAATTACAATAATATGATGAAATAGATATTGGACAAATTCTTTTTAGAAATGGTTTTGTATTGCTAGCATTATTTAGTTACAATTGACATGAGTGATATCTAGATAGACATGATCAATTTAATTATGTTAAAATAAGCTAAGATTTAATGGACTACAAGCAGTGTAACATTATTCATTTTACAACTGTAACATTGTGTTAAATTCTCAATAAAGATATGAAAAAGAATACCTCGCAATCAGTGTCACGTTCCATCGCAAAACGATAATGAGTTCACTCTTTTCATATACAATGTCTCATCGCACAAAAATAAACCAAGTCAGTCACTATTACGGTTCATTTCCGTGCATCGCGGCCGATCGCAAGTCGCGCGCGGCTTACGACAAGCTACTGACGCGCGCGGCCGATGCGACAATAGTCAGAGTATGAGAATGTACGGCGCCGTTTCCGAGGTCTGCGACAGACGCGAGCGACCAAAGACTGTCGTAGGCTGCGCGCGCACTATGACTATTGTCGCATCGGCCGCGCGCGTCAGTCGCTTGTCGTAAGCCGCGCGCGACTCGCGATCGGCCGCGATGCACGGAAATGAACCTTTAGAGAGTCAGTTCTTTGAATGGTTGTAATAACCGTTACACTACCATTTTAACTAACCATAAAATTAATTCCTGAATTAAAACAGTCAAAGACTTGTTAACGTCGCAATAACCGTTCTGTTTTGCTAAATATTCTGAAAATGTAGAGGTTTTAAGAAAATACTCTGCACTGAACAGAGTAAACTTAGGTAAAGAATGAATTGTATTGGGCGGTTTTAAATACTACATTTTTGAAAGCATAGATATTCCCAAAAGACAGTGTCCCAAATGCTCGTTTGATCGACGCGGAGCTCTGTCGCAGCCGAACTGTTCTGAGGATGTCTCGTGTAGAGATGGAATACGGGCTGTGCCGTACCTCTGGAAAATTGCATGTCAATGGTCTGGTTTTACCGTCAGCGTCATTCGAGTTCATGGGATTAGGGTTCTCTTTTTTCCACTGGTAGTGTTTGGTCTGCCAATCTATTTCGATAATAATCGTAATAATTAATACAATAGTATTGAGCATATTCTCCAACTACTTCCATCGTTGGGATTCATAGACCAAGGGTGAGTTAGTCGCTTATTAATTATCAATTACAGATCCGATGAATTTCCATCATGAACGTCTGATTCAATCACTTATCAATACGAAATGTCGAAAAATTCTCCTGAAAACCGTCATAGTCCGAATACAGCCTTATTGGGCATCTTCAAGAAAATTCAATTAATTAAGCATCTATTAATTCTCTGGAAATACCAAGTACGCGTTTGGAGGCCTCTTAGAAGCATTTTGAACCAATACACGAAGTATTTAGAACAACACTTTAAAGGTGTGAAGAAGAAAGTAATAGATGTTAAAACACTGTCTCTCTCACACACAATACTAGAGTACATTTGGAAGACAACTTTTTGCATAATTTGTTTAAATCGAATGTTGCCTTAGGGAAACAACTTTTCCTGTTTCCTCAACCTGTGAGATATAAAATAATGTTTATATACTAACTTTGAATACTTTTCGTGCCTTCATTGTAGATTTGGTGAAGGCCAGCGAACTTTTATTACTTGGTATTAAAAAAATATGGAGTTATGAGTTCATTAGATATTGTTTTCGCTACGTTTATGTACTCGTATGTGTGGAATATAATCAGCGACAGGTATATAAAGCGACTATCGAATTCAGTTTTAAAACAGAAATGTAGATTAAAAATTACGATTGCGAAGCTGTGCGATTCCAACACTGGGCATCACTTTATGTGATTCACAAATTGTTGTTCAAGGATACAGGAGTTACAGGTATTATTATACACTTATGCAGGGAGGTGTTTTTGGTAAAAAAATATTAAAAACAGAATAAAACGTGTCAATGAGTCTGTGTTTTATGTAAGAAATTATTTGCCTTACTGAGCAACGTAAAAGGCATCTAAATCGAATTCTCGACCGATACCTAACAGACTTTAAGAAGTTAAAATAAAATGTTTTTTCAAAACACAAATCTCGAATTTATTCATAAAGTTTTGCCGTACATTGAAGTAAAAACTAATTTTGCCTTCGGGAGTTAGCAGTTATGAATAATGTAGGCCTTAAGATGAAATGGCCTATGGGGACTATTTAGGCTCGGTTTAGAAAAAAATATCACATATATTAAGATTGGAATAACAACAGAGTACCACTTAAATTTTTAGGGCCTTTCTCTTGAGTAATATTATATAAACTTAATCTTGCCCGGTTTAATAAAATGTCTCCTAACCGGTTTCGAGTGTGGCTGATCTCTTCTGAGAGTAGCAATTACGCAGGCAAAGTTCAGTGCAGTTCCGAATTCTCTCACTCATATAACCTCAATGGAATAGAAATTCGACACGAGAGGAGAGAGATTAGGCGCAGAGGGGTGTCACGCTTTTAGTAAACGGTCACCAATCTATGGACTGACAGTAGTAGCGTTGTTTGACGTCGCTAATGCACTATTTGTGTCTTTCTTCCAGTGCAGTCAAGTGATATAATATAGGGTACAAATATTGTAAGGCGGAAGACTCATTGCGGTTGATATATATTTTTTTAATTTTAAGTTTTATTTTTTAAATATTATTTTATCTCTTGCCTTTGTATCAGTCATCTAATACGGCGTGGTAGCACTTTTCCTTCATAAACAGTTTATAAAGAAACAAACAACGTGAACATTGGCAATTGTGGGTCCGAGTTTTTATTGCCTGGTTCTTTTCTCCGGCTTTTTCTATTACCTGCCAATAGGCATTACATACACCTACATGTAGAATCATGACTTTTCACAAGTGTAGTAATTTGCATGTTAAGTGAAAAAATAACTTTTTACTTTGACTTTACAAACTTGTCTTTATCGGACAATAATACCGAAACCAACGTAAACGTTTGTATGAAGTAATATAGTCTTTTAAGGTTCATTTCCGTGCATCGCGGCCGATCGCGAGCCGCGCGCGGCTTACGACAAGCGTCTGACGCGCGCGGCCGACGCGACAATAGTCATAAGCCGCGTAAGCCGCGCTTGTCGTAAGCCACGCGCGACTCGCGATCGGCCGCGATGCACGGAAATGAACCTTTAATGTGCGGCAGTTTTATGCCGGTTGTTATTTTTATAAAACGAAAACTAATATAGTCTGTATCCTATCAAATCTCGAAACTATCACGATAGTTGAAACTACATTACGTTGTTCTAAAGTCTGTTCCCGCGAGCAAATTGAGAAATTGGGTCGCGCTCCACCTTACGCTAATCGAAAAACTACAGATAACAAAAATTTATTATATATTATCGTGCCACGAAAAAATAATCTTAAAATTACCTCTATTTTCATATGCAAATGTATGTAGGTATGTAGCACATTTATTATGAAATGTAAGCAATCTCCTGGCATAGCGTTGTCGCTTTTTTTCGCCTCTTTTGAAAGACCCACAGGGTGATTCCGTTGCCAGATGAAATTCCAGCAATTGTTTTGAAATTTTCGTATAAAATCCCTCTAGGTTTGCCGCTACAATAGTCCTTATCTACGCCAGTTGTTTCGTTAGATTATAGTCAGGATTTGTCTTTTAAATTTTAAGATTTTTAATATTAAATCCCAGGTGCTGTTTACTTTAAATTTAATAACAACGAGAATACCTACTTTATTTTAAAATACGGCAACAAAACTATTCAACCCTGAACCACATTATCGTTGGAGTATTCTTGGTACAAATCGAACCTACAACATTTGCCTCAGAGTCATTAGTTCCATCAGTGCACTGTTCATACATTCTTTTGCATTAATGCTGGAACTAAAAGTACCTAGATATCATTCCAATAGAATCACCGTAGGCACAAGTTAGGACACAAACGCGATAAACTTCCCAAGTTACTTACCTATCTAGTACCTATTCAATGTCACCGTTTCCCTTCACTACACAAGAAATAGCAAGATATGAAACCGATTTGATATACTGTCACTCAATAACAAGATACGTATCTCAACAATCGCTCTGTTTATCTTCCGAAACAAGATTTCTGCCGCATATTTACCTACATGCATTACCCAGGAGATTTCTCAAGCATATACTTGCAGCTTCAACATAATCCTATGAGGGTAGGCAGAATACGTTTTCCTATTTCGTTTTTATTGTGAAAAACTTCAATATGTAAATAGTGAGCGGAGATTGGATGTTTGTCATTTTCGTGACTCTTTGTTGAGAAGACGACAACCATTTTGTCTTGATTACGTTAAAATGTTTTGGGATGATTGCCTTCAAGCGCGATGACAAGATTTAATGTTTGTCTTGCTGTATTTTGACGAGTAGAAAGTGTTATATTATGTGCCTTGTAAATTTATGCGTGTATGGCCCATTCTACACATTTTTAAAATATGACGAGGAAAATGTGTGCAAAATTTCGTTTTGGGAATTATTACCATATATTTTTGGCAGAAATATTAAAGTGCTACTTGTATAAAAATCTAAAGCTTCTGTGTTCGTAAAACTAACCTGGATTAACTATATATGTTAGATAGTTATATATAAATCTAATCTATTCCGGTATTTGAATCTAAAACTAGCATTCCATGAATACATTTTTATTGCTCTTTTGAATGTTATACTCAACTTGTACACTGCTTTGAGTTTCTTCAAAATTACACTTAAACTTCGATTTTCTAGCACCATATATATATATATATATATACATATATATATATATATATATATATATATATATATATATATATATATGCCCCATATAACACTACTCTATATGCCCCAAAAAAAATGTTTTTTTAGGGTGCATAACTTTTTCTCATCCGTTATGATATTTGTATTTGATTTATGGGCTAACTCAAAGATTTTAGAGGCTTAGTCTTTGATAGGTGCCTCAATTCTAATACCTGATGAGTGTTGATAGCATTTCCATATTTTATGCAAAATTGGGCTCTAAGCGTGGTTGTTCTAGTTGGTCTAATGACAATGAACCATAACACTACGTGCGCCACTGTTGTTTAGGAATGAATAAAGAACATCTTAATAAGTTCCCAGCAAATAATGCCATTTTTATTAAGACAAATCTACAGAACTAAACAAAATCGAAAAGATACTGTGCTAAATCCTAGAAGCCAAAGAAAGAGAGTAGGGAATTCTTTGTCGTTATTAACGATTGAAGCTAGCACGTTGTGCTCTTTGGCCAACTTAGTGGTTGAGGGAATGTCCTGTAACTTAGGTAAGTCCTGCCATTTTCGACTTATGCCTCCCAATAGTATAGTTAGGCTTTGTCTAACTTTTAACAACGATTTTTATCAAGAAATTGTTAGTCAAATTTAAGTAAAATCTAATCCTTTAAGTAATGTACATCAAGAAGAAGAACCAGAGCTCAAAAAACATAAATACTGCGATTTTGCTTTTATGGAAATTAGATTATTAGGTGTCACGCGTGGTAAGAATGCGTTCACGGAAAAGCGATTTTACACGCGTTTGTTTGAAATGGACCATTTTTTGTGGTGGAGATCATGGCGTCTATCGCTTCATCGAGAATTGCCGCGGCGGCACACGCAGCGGCAATTCTCGATGAAGCGATCACCGCATCGAATTCTAGAGGTGGTCAATTTTGTGAGGTTATAGCGCAGTCTTGTTCTCTACGTCAATGGTTGTGACTTAATGTACCTATTTTCGTTAGCAAAGCCGGAGCAAACGCTAGTGCCTTTTATAAAAAAAAAAAAGGGTTTCTTGAAAACTTGTACATTAACGTTGGGCTTTTGAAATGGTTACGATTTTCTTTTTATTTCAGTATAAAAGTATTATCATTTATGAGGTTAAATACAATATTCATCTAATGCGACGACATGATAATTTAAAAGTGTATCTCTCATTAAAAAGTTTTTTTTTTTATCTCAGAAAGAAATACACGAATACTCGCGCAAGCGCTCTGCGCTCTCCCTCAGTCTTAGGAATTTTCGATCAGGGTAACGTGATCCTGACGCGAGTTTTACATTTTTTACCCATCCCAAAAAAAAGTGCACCACAAAAGTTCACATTGAAGGAATTGTTATTTTTTTTAATGAGCAACATTTTGCATCAAGATGACATTCAATAACTTTCTAACTTTTGTAACTGTTTTTTTGCAAAACAAACAAACGCTGTGTTTTCTAAAAGTGGTTCTAAATAAAGTGTTCGACAAAGAACTTAAAGATGGTGTTATTTTAATGAACTCTTAAAAAAATAAATAAAAAATAGTGTCATAAAAAATAATTAAAAATAGAGTTGACAACTTTATTATTGACATCTCATTCATTAACCGACAAACAAATTGTTTGAGGCAATTGAATGCCGAGTTGTTTTTGGTTCTAGAACACGATTCACGATGTTTTTCTGCCCATGGAATTTATATTCAGGCATTGTAACGATGCAAATTGACTGCATACCTACGTAGCTTATTTTTTTCAAACGTCCTCGCATAACTCTACATAACAAGATAACATTTAATATTTTAACATTGTTACCGATTAACATTATCAATTGATTTTTAGAGTCATTTTATACATATTAAGTGTGAGAAAGAAAACTTTGAATTCAGCTTACTAATATAAATTCGCAAGCCGAATTCATAAAAAAAACAGAATAATACTAAATTGAGTCAAGAACGTTTCGTATTTCAAGTTTGTTAGGATTTGAAATATACCCATGAAACCAAATAGCGTACTGGCCAGTGAGTATAATCATTTATACTTTTTTTATCGTAGGCATAATTGGCCTTCTAGCAAACTGACAACTAATACTACATAAATTTTTCTTATAACGATTTTTTTTTTTTTACATACGAGTATACAACTGCGCCATTCTTATGCTAAACTGTCAAATCCGAACAAAGGTTACCTTTATTCCTTCGAAATTAATCTCACGGATAAAAGGCCGACATATTGCCAGGAAGTTCATTTTACTTTACCTTCGGTGAGTTTCCTAACTTTTTTTTTCTTTACAAAAAGAAGTAATTTAAGGCTCTAATTAAAAAAGATTTTAACTGAAATGCTGACTTGCCCATATTCGCAGGAGCTTTTCTCATGCGTTATTTATTAAAGGGATGGTTTGAAGTGAGGGCTCCTTAACTAAGTTAAGATCTCAAATCGAGATATAATCGAGGTTCAGCAACGCTGGTTCATAGATGGGTGACCGTATGATTTTCTTTTTTTTGTGTCATTTTCATTGGAAAGATGCAAAATCATTGGACATACTGAATAATAATTAATTAATGTTTATCTACAACATGTGGATAACTTACAAGATGACCACCAAATTGTTGAATAGCAAGAGCTCAAAAGAAATATAGGAAGTGGGTATTATTCTCTCTGATACCAGTAAGCCTATATTTAGGTACAATGTGAGCAGCTACATGCGATGCTGAAGGGTGTGTTCCTAATCTAAGTATGAAAATAACCTCTAGTATGAAGTAAGTACAAGATATAGCAGCGTATACCATATATTGTAATTCGAATATGTCTATAACTTCGAATGCATTGGACGTATTCGTGCGAATATAGGGAACTAACAAGACAGATAATCTAAAAATTCCTAAGAACATTTTACACACATTGGACACGGTGCATTTTGAAAAAGGTACTCACGAGTATATATCCAGTAATGTCATATAAATTTCTTACTAAATCGCTAGTTCAAGTAATAGCGAGTTGTCATAATGGTAAGTGACAGGCTGCTTAAAGAGGTCCTGGGTTTTATTTATTTATTAACTTCCTGAATGCGAAATGCATTATCTACTAGTCAACCTTTGGGTGGTGTAGAAAAAACGGTGGCAAGTTCTTATTCTTAATACAAAATAAGAAATAAATATATACGTCTATAAAACAAATACATATAAAAAATAAATAACAAATATTATAATAAATATAATAAATATATACACTAAATTATATTTGGAAATATATAACTACTATTATATACATATTTCTATATAATACATAAATCTTTAAGAAAACTTCTGTACAGTTTACGTACTCTACTTTTAAATCCGAAACGGCTTGTGGACAATCTGATTTCCACAGGGAGCGCATTCCAAAGACGAGAAGCCTGAACCGGAAAGGAGGAATTAATTATGGCTGAGTTATGAGACGGACGGAGAAGTAAAAGAGTATAAGAAGATCGAAGATTTCTGACATGATTAGAGCACAAATATTTAAAATAAGAAGAAAGATAAATAGGAGCATTCAAAGAGTGAAGAATAGAATAGAACAAGGTCAGCGCCCTCAGACTACGGCGTTGCCGAATAGGCAACCATGTCAGTTGGTAGCGGTAATTCGACATATGGTCGTCCTACCCAAGATAAAACTTTGTGTGAATGTTTAATATGTATCTGGGCGTAATTTATCCATATATGCATGTTGGAGAATGATTAAGCCTTATTGATATCCGTTGACCTAACATCTATTTTGATTAAATAGCAAGTATATTGACTCACTTGAACATGGCCGCCGCAAGATGGTGGGCTTTCGTTTGACGTTTGACATTTGAAGTGCCGGTACTGGGGCAGTTTGTCTCATTCGATAGTCTTAATCGAGCAGTCGAAGCAAAAGCACTTCTCTGGTTTCACGTCGCTAATTAAAGTCAGATGTGCAAAATACAGTGTTAGCTATAGTGTCAATAATGTAGTCGAATTTGTGTGATCGAAATAATTAGAACGATCGGACTATACCTTGCTCAAGGTATCCGCATACCACATTAAGATTGATTACCACAGTGTCACTTTAAATACTTAGCCGTTATTACCTCACAAAGCCACTCTGGCACGATATGCATATATGACATAGTACAAGGCTCTGCTTAGTTTGGTCAGATCACCATGATAATGTTTGAATAAAAAACTATTTTCTACAGTGAAAGTTCTTTCATTATCGGCTCTTACGCCAAGGGATTATTCAACATTGAAATACAGAATACAGGAGATGTAGCGTACGATCCTTGGTCCAGTTTACTATCACGGGCTCTCTGGAAGGACTGCCCATGGACTGCTTCAAGCATAAAACCTTTTCATACTATACACGGGTCTGCGCTCCAAGAAATTCCATGGGGATCAATGAGACTTGAGTATTACCTTTTGCACTTTCTTTTACTTTGATTTTTGTGTAATAATCTAAGCTCTAAGGCACCTGTCCCACCAACGGCGAGAAAGCGAGTAGAAACGTGCATACTTATGTAGATCCCGTGTAAACAAAAGAGATACAGATATTAATATAGTTGATCGCTGACCGTTCATACTGCCGGCGAGTATTTGCTCTATACTGCATCCTTTTTGTTTACACGGACGGGATCCACAAAATACATCTTTAGTACGTTTCTTGAGCGATAAATCGCTACTCGCTTCTCGCTCATCGTCGTTGGTCAGACAGGTGCTTTAACATATACACGAACACTAGTTTCTATGCCACAATTGCGTTTACTAACTGCCGGTCTCAATAAGTTATCTACCATTCTAGTAGCAAAAACGAAATTTGTGCTGTGGGAAAGCCTTTCGGGTTTTCTATCTTTCGCCGGTTATCGAAACGATAACAGTTTCTCAGTTTCACTGCTAGAGTTAGCGATTTAAAAGACAGTTAACGGTAGATAAGTTATTGAGACCGGCCGTGAATTAGAATTCGTGCTTAAGCCTAGATATAAAGTAAAAATCATATGCGGTTTACTGTTAATCTGTAATTAGTCTTAAAGTAAGCATCAAGTTATTATAGTTTCATACTTTTTAAGGTAATCCGCCCAGAAGCCTAACCGCGAAAACAAAGCATGCAAAGTTACTTTTGCGCTTAGAAATAGCTGAAAAGTCATTCAACAGGTCAACTGCAATGTGTCAATAATTTCTTTAGGAGAGGTAATTTTTTTATAGATTATCAGCAAAATCATTGTGGATTTACAAAATTTTACGAACAAAAACCAAAATGTTGACTGCTGTATTATTCGAAAGCTGCAATACCAATCCTACTAACAAGTTATTTTAAGGGCATTGGGTTAGTTTTTTGTGTGTGATGGCATGGTATTTTGAAAACCGTTTTATCGTCATCATGAGCCATTTATGGTCCACTGCTGAATATATAGGTTAATCTATATATTCAGCAGTGGACCATAAATATATAGATTAATCTATATATTCAGCAGTGGACCATAAATGGAAATAATCGCTCCGAAAGTTGCATAAATTGTGTTAAGCAACTTTTGGAGCGATTATTTCCAAAAATATTCACTTAGTCAAAAAAAAAAACCTTACAACGTTTTTGAAAGACCTGTCAAATAGTGTGCCACACATACATGTTTTACTGTTACATGTACCTTCCTTAAGAACCTAGAAACCGACCAAGAAACCTTTAAGAAAACCTACTCACTAACCAGATCCAGGAAAATCAATAAAAGAGCTTTGTAAAATAGTAATGGATAGGTTAGGTTAGCCGACAACAAATATCAGAGATATTCTTATAACTGAAAACGCGCTTAAGGATTCTGTTCACTTTGCCCATTCCTACACGGTATGTAAGAAATTGGTCAGATAAAAATTCACGTTTTATGAAAAACGTGGAATGAACACTAATAACTAGCAATTTCTAATTATGTTTTAATTAAGCAAGCCAGCAACTTTGTTTTTTAGAAAAAATATACAGGGTGTAACAGAAAGGTGTGGTCAAATTTCAGCAGCGGATAGTGTATGTTATCAGTATTGCACGTACCATGGTGACTTAACTGGTTGCATTATTATTACATAGTTATAACATTTTCTTTTTGTCAAAATTCAGTAGTGAAAGGCGTATGGCATAAGAATTATACTTCCCCTAGTACAAAATTCGATTGTATTATTATGGCATAGAACTTTTTAAGTCATACTTTTTTTATTTATAACTTTTTAATTCATAAAAATATTTTTTTAGGGTACTCCGATTTTGATAAAATTAGGTATGTGCACTCAGTATTATGGGCACATACCAACCCTTGAATATGACCACACCTTTCTGTTACACTCTATAAAATTTAAATTCAGACCCAGATATTGAACCGGAATCGATTATTTGGGCCGCAAAAGTGCATCCAGCTATCTGAACTATGTCGTTAAATTTCAAATTTGTTTTTCCTTTGTTGTTTCCCCGGCTTTCGATAGGTATCTACCTACTGCTGGGTCCTTATTCACTATCTTTTTTTTCGTTTTGGCATCAAGCCCGCGTTTCTAACTGTCAAAATTTTGTCATTATGGCATATATAGAGCTGCGCTTAGAAATGCATCGCGCATGCGCGCGGACATCTTTGAGCGCACCGCGCATGCGCCAGTACGCGCGGGCTTGCCGCGAAAACGAAAAAAAAACAGTGAATAAGGACCCAGTTCTTAAGAAATTTACGGTACCTACTATAATTGCTTCGTTCCAGAGATTTTTATCAAGCTTAGTTTGTAGTTACGGATTAACGGATAACATACATATTATTGTTTCATTTTTTTTTTGTTTAGAATAACACACAGTTGCACAATATTTAAGTTACAAAAAGTTGCACAATATTTACAATGAAGCAAATTTGCACTCTCGAACTATCAATTTATTTATTAATATTTTACATTTTACAGATTACAAATTTAATTCAATTAATATTATTTTTAATTTACATTACAGATTTATTTATTAACTATTACAGATTACAAACTTTATTTAAATATTAGTCAGATAAACAATTCAAATTATTATCATTATAATTTAAAAAAAAACGAAATCAATATCAATAGATAGATTAGTAAGTACTTTTTATTTTAGACCAGTAACACAAAATCATGGAAAATTCGACATCTAAGGATATATTTTGCTTTAATTTTAAACGGTGTCAGTTCTTTAGCAACATTAATAGCACAATATTGTAAGGTATTCATGTTCAATAGATTATACCAGAACGAGCTTCTGGAGATAATATTTTGAAAATGATTGCAGCAATTTGGAAGGAATCCAATATTCTAGACCTTGTCGTAACACTGAGCGTTTGTGCAGATGACTTGATCAATTAACACATATTGGTCTAATTGCCTCATTCCTTTAGACCATTGGATGCAATATTGGTTAAGGTGATGGTCTCCATACGATTACGGTTAAGGCGACCAATCTCATTAGAGACTAGGCAACTACACAGGAGATAATATAGTGCACAAGTGTATGCGCAGACACAAGTGCACTCTCTATTCTTTCACTCGTAAAGACCGATGGAACGAAAATCAGACACGACCGGAGAGAGATTAGGCGCAGAATCGACGGCACGGATCGAGGAGTATGACAATGTTCGAAAACGGTCACTCGGAATAGACTGGTAGTGGTAACGTTACTTAACCTCGCAAATATATCGCACTAAAATATTACACTAAAAATATGTAGATACCCCTTTTAACGAAAATTACACGGTTTAACTTTAACTATGCTAAATTTCATACTCTCCTCCGTAGTATGAAATCACACTAATATTATAAAGGCGAAAGTTAGTAAATTTGTGAGTGTGTATGTTTTATTAAAATATATATATTACGGGTCTTAATCGCGTGAATAGTTTAAGGTAAAATACCTTGTTTATTGCCCGACGTTTGTTGTGTATGTTTGTTACTTCTTCACGTCTAAACGGCTGGAGCGATTACAATCAAATTTGGTATGGAGGTTATAGGTACATATTATAAATAGCGCAGGAATTCCGTCTCGTACTTTTAAAATAGTTAAAAAGGTTTTGTGTATTTTTTCCTTTATTTGTGCTCTGTTGCTTTTTGTCAAATTTCTTGATTCTAGGTTTCAAAACCTATAGGGTATAGAATTGTCAATTTCGGTTAAAAGGTCTACAAAAAAAGTTGAAAATTATGATAAATTTTGGTACTTACAAGTTTTCGCGAAAATCAAAATTTGTCCCAAATCTTTTTATCGTGTTGACTCAGGACCTTGATTTTTATACACCTAATAGGGACTACAGACCTCAGTATATGGTAGAATAAAATCTTTAAAAAAATGATTTTGTCGTGTACTTAAAGCGGTGGTGTGATTTTTTTTCTTTTCTACCCCATCGTGTCGAAGACTCCTCGTCATTGGAAAGGGCTTGACTTGCATTCTTTTATTTTACTAGATCATTACCTTATATATTATTACTAAATGCTAATGAATGCAGAGCATGATGTATTTATATTTTAATATCATTTCATAAATAAACATTTCACACAAAATTGATTAATAGAATTAATACACACGCACACACCAAGAACATACACACACTCACCTAAGCACACACACATACATACACACAAACTTGGCAAAGGGCCCAGCAAAATATCAGTGTTAGACCTTTTTCGGTGTCTGACGGAAGCTGAGTTAGGTCCTTTTTGGTACACTTTGTGACACATGGTACGTGGCTAATATTAAATTGATATGTTTGACTGTGTATTGTTTCTGTTTATTTATTTCTTCTGTTCCCTGTTATTAATTTTGTGTTATTTGTGTCTGTTTTATCTTTGTCTTTTATTATATTACTGTTTTTTTTTTGTTTTTGTTCATGTTCTGCATGATTTCACTGTTAAATTATAATAATGTCTATGTATCTTCTGTGTAATAAATAAAAATCTTTCCTTTCTATTCTATTCTACTCTTAAAGATGTCGAGCGGTAACGTTTTAATTTATCACCAAAATTTTCTGTGTCGATTCTATTATCTAGATAAAAATGCATCCTAAAATCCCCACTTTACATATTCTTTCACTTTGTCTGCATAAGAAATATGTGGCACTAACAGTCTTTGAGCTAAGCTGCGGACGGACGAACGGACGAAACTATAAGGATTCCGTTTTTGCAATTTTGGCTACGGAACAATAAAAAGTATATACGACACGGATTAATAATGTTAATTTAACTGCTATGAAACTCAGCCACAGTTAGTGGCTAAATTATACAATCTTAGGTCGTGTGATGTTCTATCCGTTTGATGTTTGCATTCGCTTTAGTGAACAAAACACAACATCGAGAGAATACAGATTATGGGCTTTACACAAACACGCGCCACCAACGAACACATAGACATCGCTCACGGACATGGAATCTCGAAACACCTTCAGAAAAAGTGGTCCGACATTCTAAAGAAAATAAAATAGATGACAAAATCCACATAGCAATGATGTTTTAATTAAAGAGGTGTACATGGGTTACATAAACAACAGTCGATTTTTCAAACGACAAACTAATGCACACATAGATAACCTATAGGTATATTGCAAAGTCACATTATTATAAAAACTCGTTATAGTAGGAAGGCAAGATTTAATTATCACGAGCGAAAAAGAGACTAATGTAATCCACTGCTTTAATCTGTTGACGCTGGCAATGCTACAATGACATATAAAATTTGGTCAATTGTCTAAATTTTGTAAACTTGTAACCTATCTTTTTACTTAATACAGCATGACCGTAAAGTTATTAAGAATAGTCATTTTATACTTCTAATAATGACTGTGTTTATACCCACAATATTCTTCGAGCCGGTAAGTAATAACGTGTCCAAATCGCGAAAGTTTATCAACTTAAAGTTAAATAAAGTTGAAGATTTGAAGTATCTATACTAATATTATAAAGAGGAAAGATTTGATTGTTTGATTTGCATTGAATAGGTTCTTAAACTACTGGGACGATTTTAACAATTCTTACACCATTAGAAAGCTATATTATCGGGGAGTAACATAGGCTATATTGTATTGTTAGAGATCTCTACGAAAATTACAATAATGTAACTCAAGGTATAAAAAGCTACGATGTGACACCCGTGCGAAGCCGGGGCAGGCAGCTAGTATTTAATAAAAGTAACTTAAAATCTCCAATTTTATTTAACTTTATCATTTAACTTAAAATCTTCAATTTTATTTATTTTAATAAAATTGGAGATTTTAAATTATATTTAATAAATAGAACTTAAAATCTTCAATTTTATTTAACTTTAAGTTGATAAACTTTAACCTAGGCGGAAGCTCGCTCCGCATAGGCGTAGATTTTTCTCTTTTCTCTACATAATATACATTAATTAGGTGTACATATTAGTACACAATTAGTAAGAAAATAAGAAAATCCGTTGCGAGCTTAGGAGATCTAAGCGTACAAAAAATACCTACTTAGTGTAAAAGTAAGTCGTGTCCCGCTGCACACGACTTACTTTAACCAGTTTACAAATTAATATCGTTGCATGTAGGTACTCCTTTATATCAAGTTATTATCGAACTAGAATCTATTCCAGGCCTAGCTAATTTGCTCTGCGTCTGTTAGATCGTATTTCCTCAGTTTCAACACGGCCGCCTTGCCTAGCTTCAGGCAATGTTGGTAAGATAACGACTAGAAATTCAGTGTAAACCGGAGTCAATGTTTTACTTTATGTCTAAGTGTGTA
Organism: Herminia tarsipennalis; assembly: GCA_945859575.2. Classification (NCBI taxonomy): domain Eukaryota; kingdom Metazoa; phylum Arthropoda; class Insecta; order Lepidoptera; family Erebidae; genus Herminia; species Herminia tarsipennalis. The sequence goes on from OX243840.2 coordinate 20,677,067, forward strand.
AATAAATCCCTGTCCGATCCGAAAGGGCCTAGATATCCTATTAACAAAGCTAAAAGAAAATAGAAAAGAATATAATCCGTCAAAACAATATTATTGTAGTATCTTTATTAAAATTCACGTAGTTAATTCAAATTTTAAAGTTTGTTATCAACATTGTTCAATGTCTCATCTTTGCCGTCGCCCCACGTCAATTTTAGTTGTAATTAAATATAGTAAATCAAAATGGTTCATGATACATAAGAACACATTAATAGATCGGACAGGGATTAAATATACATGTTGTACATGACTGTTTGTAGCTGGATAGTGGGTTGGTTTGTTTGATCCTCTTTGACGGGGAAGATATACGATACGCATACCTCGATATTTGATCAAAGAGCACGATTCTTGGATATTTCAGTTACAATAGACTGGTTGATTGAATCACCCTGTTATTGCTATGCAAAGAAAGCTCATTCCTTTATTATTGCTAAATAGAATAGATTATTATTGGCCAGTTGGTCAGCTTTAGGACTTAAGGCGAATTTTACCTGTAACTTTGTATAGTTAACGTAGTATAGTTAATCTGGATGACGGGTATTTTTTAACACAGTTTTCTAAAACTGAAACTTAACTAGATCAATTTGTCACCCCCGAAACCCCCTGCATACTAAATTTCATGAAAATCGTTGGAGCCGTTTCCGAGATTCAGATTATCTATTCAGAATTATTTTTAATTTACTAATAACTTTCCGCTCTTTGTTTCTTAACATTACACCAAATAACATGGTAATAATTTAAAAAAAAATTACAAATAACCCTTAACCACCTACTTTTGTCACACAACCATTTACTCCACATCTGTGAGACCCCGGTGTAAAATCTATGTTTCTTTGTCAGGTTTAGGGCCTAAACCTCACAATAAACAACGATTTTAGTTCAGTATAATAGACTGTAGGTGTGTCTTAACTCCAAAAACAAGTGGTAGATGATTAAGGGTTAATATATTAAATACACACATCAAAAGTGTCTAGGGATCAACATATATTTTTGCAATAACTTTTCTCCTGATTGATTTTTTTTTTTTTATTTCTTTAAGGATTCATCAAATAAAGTGTTTTCGTTTGTCACAGTAACGATAAACCAAGTCACCTTTGCATTAATAAAGAAATTTGCCATTTTCCTAATAAAGGGATTTTTGACATTTGAACCACTAACATTAAAGTTCGAAAAAAAGACTGAAATAACAGTTTTCTTTAAAATTTTATTGGGTAACTTAAACAATTAATAATCCGTGTTTCTACCGCGAACACTAACAACACAAGAACATCGGTTTGGCATACTCAAAATGAGTTCATCCAAATCACGCTGTGGAATGGCCGCCCATGTTCGTTGCAACAACAAAAAAAGGTCTTCTTGCGACTGGATACCCTCCATATTCGGCAGAGCTCTTCTCTGTAGCATATCCCATGCATGCTCAATCGGGTTCAAGTCTGGCGACTGAGCAGGCCAGGGCAGGACATTGATGTTAGCTGCGGCGAGAGTCTGTCTTACAACTCTTGCGGTGTGCGGTCGTGCATTATCATGCATTAACTGAAATAAGGGACCGATTTGCACTTGTAGAGGAACGATGACGTCTGATACAATCGTCTCAGCATAAATTTGAGCGTTGAGGTTGCCTCTGATCCAAATCAACTCAGTTCTTCCGCCGATCCAAATACCCGCCCATACCATGATGGTTCCACCACTATAAGGATGGACTTCCTGGCAGGATTTTAATCGCTGTTGGCGTCCAGGGGTTCTCCAGTGTCGTATACGTCTTGTATCCGGTCTCATACCAAAACGAGACTCATCAGAAAAGCACACGAAACGCCATTGTTCTTCTGCCCAATTTCTGTGTTCAAGAGCCCATTGATATCGAATCCTACGATTGTGCATTGCTATAGGTGGTACCCGTAGCGGTCTTCGGGAATGAAGGTTCACTTCATGCAAGCGGTTTCTGACTGTTTGGTCGCTAATTAAGTTCCCTGAAGAGTGATGAAGCCTCACGGCTAACATCATGGCGGTTATTGTTGGACCTCTTCGAGTTAAGATTTGAATGTATCGGTCTTGTCTCCGTGTGGTGCAGCGATACCGTCCTCCATGGCGCTCAGCCACGGTACCAGTGCTTCGGTAACGTGTCCAAAGTCGACTGATAACACTCTGACTTGTATTCAGAGCTAAAGCCACAGTACGTTGCCGGGAACCAGCTTCTATCATTCCCACGGCTCTGAGCATTTCTTCCCTGCTTAAATGACGTCGCCGCTCCATAATAACGTTGGTTTTAATCAGTAGTAGGGAAACAGTAGCACTAATAATGTCTTCAATGCGTTGTATGTTTTTATAGGGAAAATATTGACAGCTGATTTTCATCTTTTACTCGAATTTGATTCACAGTTCCTGATTCAAATTATGAAATGCACCAAAAAGGTTCCATATAAATTTATAAAATCATAAATTTATTACAAAGCCACATCTCAATCTCAAGAAATCCGCATAAAAATGCTTGATCCCTAGACACTTTTGATGTGTGTATATTCCAAAACTAATATTACCAACAAAGTTATTTAATGTTGAATTGAAGCGGCGGTAGCCTAATGGCTAAGGCATCGGTCTCGCAATCGTGAGGTCGCGGGTTCGAATCCTACCCATTATACTACCGACGTGAACCCACTCCTAACACAAGCCATTGAGCTTAGCTGGAGGGGTTAACAGGATTGCTAGTAATGTGGGACGTAAATCCCACATTGCAAGTTGTCTTTTTTTTTCAAAAAGAAAAAAAAATAATAATAATGTTATATACAGAAGCCACGAGCAGGAAGTTATTAGTATGTTACAAATCATCCTCTATAAACACACAAGAAGAGAAGAATTGCTCGTTTAAAGGTAAGATTAGAAACGGCACTGCGGCAGTAGATCTCGCAATCGAGAAGTCGTGGCATCGAATCCTACCTATTATACTACCGACGCGACGTGAACCCGTTAACAATATTTAAAGAAGAAAGAATGTTAAGCTCGTGTTCAAGCTGATGTTGATTTGCTAAATTATGAATTGGGATGATGTTTTGTGTAAATTTTGAGCGGGCTAGACTGATGGCTTCCAGCTCCAGAGAATCCGGTGAATTGATCTGTGCTTACCCGTCGCCAAACACTGGCACTTTTCTGGAGCCTGAAACTCTCCTTGCTGGCTATGGCTCGTTTATGGCTTGCTATCAGTCTGCGCTTTATCTAGGCTACGCATATGTACTCCGCACTGCTACCCTTGTGGCAGTGAAGTCGACCAATTGGTATACCACGGGCTATCTTGCCAAAAGAGTGCCGGTCGCTTTTGTAGACACGCCGCCCTGAATAAATTAATCAGTCGGGCTCTTGCCTCGATAAACGTACCAGCTCTTCTGGAACCTACCGGTTTAGCTCGGAACGATGGAAAGAGACCTGACGGGATGACGCTGATTCCTTGGAGTATGGGAAGGGTGCTTATGTGGGACGCCACTTGTGTAGACACACTTGCTCCTTTTCACCTCCACGGAACCAGCGTTCAAGCTGGAGCGGCGGCTAAAGCGGCCGAAAATCTAAAAACTCATAAATACAGGGTTCTAGGAAACCATACCATTCGGCGTCAAGACCCTTGGCCCGTGGGTTCCCAGTGCACAACATTTATTTAAAGAATTTTCAAAAAAATTGGTCTACTCCACTGATGACCATTGAGCTGGCAGCTTCCTCGCACAACGCATCAGCATTGCTAAACAGCGAGGAAATGCCACCAGTGTTTGTGGAACCATGCCCAGGGGTCCCAATTTTTTGGATATATTTTAGTTTTGTTTAGTCTTAATTTCTAGTTTAAATATAGTTTTTAATAGTTAATAAATAGTTATTTTTTTTTTGTTATAAAAAGACGACTCCCGCATTAGGGTATAAGCCCTGTGTTGCGGGGGACTTTACAAACATACAAGTCACGAACACAAAGTAGACCCAGACCCGGAACAACAATTTGTGGATCACACAAAGTGGTGTCTCGTGTGGGAATCGAACCCACGACTTCTTGCGTAGCAGTCGGACACACTCCCACCGCGCCACAGAGGCAGTCATTTAATTAATATATTAGAAAAAATCATGTATAGAATAAATAAAAATCGATTATTCAATTAATTATGAATAAAGCAAAGAAGTGCATAAATGTATGTTTTAAGTTATTTTAAAAAAATAAGGCTGAATTTACGCAAAATATCTTACAGTTCAACGTTTCCAAACACAATAAGTACATTCCGACAAAAAACAACAATCTGCGGATCATAAAACTCCTTTTCTCATTCTACTTTTCCCCGAAGATGTGAAAGTGTTAAGCGGCAATATATTAACAAAATTTCTGGGCGCATTTGCCGTGACGTACCATGACAAAGCCATCAACAAAATTCCCTATTCTCCCTACTTAATAATTTACCTTTTCGTGTATGAAATTTCCCCCGGAACTTGAAGTTTTCGGCTCGTTTACTTACATCTCGCGGGGCCACTCTGTAATTTCTTCGCGTGCGTGACTTGTTTCAAAATTTCATCATTTTGTAGCCAAAGAAAAACTACGACTTGATGTTTTCTGGCGGCCATTTTTAGGCTAAAAGCAAGTATGTAAAGAACTTAAATTTACCGTGAAACTGAGTTTCAAACATCTCATTTTTATGCCACTAAGAAAACTCCCGCGGAGACGACTCCCGCAGTACGGTACAATTAGCCCCGTGTCGCGGGAGACTTTACAAAGATACAAGTTACGGACACAAAGTAACGTTTAATAATTTTAATCTCACTACATATTGCATTAAAAAAAATAATTCGAATATTGAAAAATAAATGAATACTTAGGTCGCGTTATATTCGAAGTAGGTGCCTACATACATACATTGAAAATATATTTGGTTATTAACTTTCTCCTCCTTTGCTGATCCGATAAAAACTCGGTCGTTTTAGGCGCAATGTTTCAGTGTGATCCTTTTAAACCTTCAAAATTTAATATTTTACGAGGTAAGGAGAAAGCAGGCACTTGACGTGTTGGTAATTTTTCACAGCCTCTTTTAGTATTTAAAGTTCAATTTTCAGTCTCCTTGAAAAATGCTTCGAGCTTATTTTCATCAATACTTTATTATTATGCCTTTTACTTTGAAACTTTTTAGACTTTTGCGAAGAGGAAATTTGTTATGAAATAATCTCCATATTGACTATGATAGGTGTTCAATATAGCCGAGCCGAACGATGGATTAAGTTTTAATCGAGACACAGCGACTTTTAGAAATATCATTATCCATCTAAAATGACAACGAAGCTTCACCTCATTAATATATCTACGTAAGGCACTATCGCCAATCGCGAATTCTTATTATTAGGACTTTTAGGGTAAATTTGAAAAAAAAATACTTTTGAGGTGTTCTTACTTTTGTGGTAAGAAGTATAGTATATACAGCGTAATAGGGTTTACCTATCACTTACTATCTGTGTACATTTACAAGTCATCACCATAGCTCATATAACCATTAAGATATCACAGATCGGGGACATCGGAGAGTTGATGAACCGGTTCATGTAATAGGTCCCTGAAGGTCCATAAAATTGTTGTAATAGCCTCAATGGCCGCGCAGGGAATACACCGCTCGTTTGTAGCGGGACAACGTTTAAAGGCTATATTCACGTAGCTATTACTAAGTGGTCTGGTTAGAACTTAATTGGAAAGACGGCTAATGCCTAATGGCTTGAGCTAAATATGTTTTATAATATAGTTTGAACTGGTTTCGTTGGTTTGAATTAATATATATTGGTTTCTGAAGTTAGGTCGTCATTATTCGTAAGTTTTCTTTTTATAATATTTTTTATTTTCGTTCTGAAAGTACTCCTGACGCATTCTGTAAACCGAATAATAAAGTAAAATATGTAAAGGACACTTGTGACAATTTTTGAAACTGACCAGTTAACGAAATCTCACAAACTGACGAACACGGAAGCTTAAGGTTTTTTGCGTACAATGCAATGTATGTATGAGTACCAGTTATCTGGTTCCAACCATAGAGGTTGTCCTTAGCCTGGAATTTATATCTGAGTTCTGCGAAAGGACCGATGGCTGCTGAAGCAAACGAGTCCTCTCTACTCGATAAACGTAAGGCAGGACGACCGTCAGCCAGATGGACGCTGTGATAGACGGAAGACGGAGGACCATTATAAAATTTATAAATAAAAGAGACCTATATCCAGCAGTGGACCTGATACAGACCGCTGATGATGTAAATCTTGTGTAATTATCCCATGTTATTCACTCTTTCGCTACGGACTAAAGCTAGTATAAATATTACTCAGTAACCAACTTTCATATACATACACGTCATAAACAGAGTAACATAAGGTGCTAAACAAGAATTTCAACAAAACAAAACGATTAACTTGAGTAAGTACCTACCACAGAACTTATTTAGAAATACCGCCAGGTTACTTTTGTTTTGGATCGTCTGTTGCCAATGTACAGAATATTAAAATATATAAAATGCATTAAAGTTAGAAGTCAAGTTTTAGTCTAAGATTCTTATTAAATTTTAGGGTTCTGTACGTTCGAATGAAAAAACAGAACTCTAGGTCACGTATTCTGACGTATTCTGTCTGTCACAGCTAATTTGCTCCAAATATGCTTAAAAATGAGATCTTACATATGAATTTTAGACCTAAATACAAATAAATGAATTTGAAACATGGGTCTTAATATTTAAACAATTTTTTATGTAATATTGAACACAAAAAGTTAATTATGTTGTTATTTAACCAATTATAAGAACCAAAAAGAAACCCATCACAAATATTCCTCCTATTAGGGGAACTAGTGGCACTTGGGCTATGGTAACGAGCAGAAAGTGGCTAGATTTGCACGACATCTAGAACAAATTTTCAAACCAAATGATGAGGAACATGTAAAAGATTTGATTTTGAAGTTTTCTAGATGTAGCACAAGCTTTTGATAAGGTATAGCATAAATACCTTGTCTATAAACTACAAAATATGCTTTAAAACAATTTGCGCGGATATATTGGAACCTTACCTAACAGAAAAAGTGTTTAGAGTAAGACAAGAAGATGCATACTTAGAAATAAGACAGTTAAAATCTGGAGTACCACAGGGAAGTGTTTTAGGTCCCATTGTATACTTGTTATACACCTGTGATATGACAGAACTAGCAGGTATGTACCATTGCAATCTTCGCAGATGACACGGCGATTATGGCTACAGGAGTGTCACTCAAAGATGCAGTGGAAAAAAGTTCAAATAGCAGTAAACACCATCGCTAACTGGACAAAAAAGTGGCGTATAAAGCTGAATGAATCCAAGTCGACTCATATTGACTTCACGAATAAAATACCAAATTATTAAACAGTGCTTTTGAACAGTAATATCGTACCGTACGAAAATACAGCTAAATACTTAGGTATGTCTCTAGATGCTAAGCTTCACTAGAAGGCCTACGTCAAAAAGAAACGAGAGTAAGCAATTAATCTTATTAGATTAATAATATTATAAGATTAATTGGTTACTTGGCGAGCATTTAGCTTTGTCAGTTTCAAACAAAATTATCATATACAAACAAGTCCTTAGCCAGTGTGGACATTTAGTATTTAGCTTTGGGGCTCTACCAAAAAAAGTAATATTGAAATAATACAAGGATTTCAAAACAAAGTATTTCGGGGTATTGGAAAATGTCCTTGAGGATCTCTATCGTGACCTGAAGGTTGACCTTATTGCCCGTATTGTAAAAAAAGTATGCCAACGCTCATAAACGACAACTTCTTCGAGGTGTGAATATCGAGGCTATCCAGCTCCTCGACATAGTGCGAAGACTTAAAAGGACTAAACCTTTTGTGTTAGTTTATTGAATGAGTGTGTAGTGCAATGAGTCTTACCCATGAGAACATAAGAACACAGTGATATCCTTCAATAAAGACCATAAGAAATGTCATTCTTAATTTTTAGTATTTACCCTAGCAGATTAAGTGAAAATAGACTATATATAATACTAATTAGTCTTGAAGGTTAGATTGTAATATATTAAAGACACAAACAGGGTTCATCATTTAAAAAAAAACTAAGACAGAAATTGACTAATTCCCACCCTCTTACATCTGAAACTACTGAACTTAAATTAAATAATATATTTATATAAAATAAAAAGTTGCTAGTAGATTACAGGGCAACCTATAACAAGTCTATGGTCTAAACGTATCGTGGTAATCCTTCAAGTTAGATCAAGAACTATTTTCCTACCTTTTTGTACCGAAACCTCAATGCGCGAATCGATGGTCGATTTTTCTTAGTTGATATGAAACTGCCAACGCTAATAGCTAAGTATAGATACTAATATTATAAATCTGAAGGGTTTGTTTATTTGGTTGAACGCGCTTATCTTAGGAACTACTGTTCAGAATTGAATTCGTTTCGCATTGGTTAGCCCAATTATCGAGGAAGGCTACATGCATATCATGTATATACTTACATTCAAGAAAAAAAATTGGAAGTGAATGAATAGTTTATGATTAGAAATTTGTTTTTTTTTTTGTTGGTGTTAGATTGTCATAACTGTATTAAATTTTGCATCGTCAATGGAATTTCGTATTCGGAGTCCCTGAAAATGTTAAAAAACGCGTGCCTAAGATTGGTTACCATTTTAAAATACTTAATCTGCTAGGTTTGTTATTACCAGGTTATTTTCTCCGGCTTTACCTATTGTTGGCAAACTTGTCATTACATGTACAATCAGGGACATCTGTGAGGTATATTTGGGGCGGGAACTGAACTAAATTCCTGAAAAAGCGTTTAAAAATATTTTTGTGATTGGATTATACCGTATATTGATCGTTTCCCGGTACTTTCTTGACAGAGTAATATGCATTATTATATTGAACGCGGGAGTTATAAAATGAGCGTTGCTCACAATTCGTGACACGCTCTTCTCGCAAGGCACTTCTATACCCATTTTCTATGTTCTGTGGTGAACCTACAAATATGCAAACTCTTAGAACTTTGTTAATTTGTTTCACAGTATAACTTATAGCTAGGTCTCCATCAAAGAAAAGTTGACAATTTCTGTGTAACACAAGTTAATGACAAATTGTTTAGAGTGAAACGTAAGTTGAATTACATAATAAATAATTTTAGGACATCTCAACGCACGATGATCCCAAACTAGGTAGATCTCGTGCTATGGGATACTAGACAACCGATAAACATACTCTAAATACATCTTTCAAATACACATCTGTTATAGTTAAATTATACCCAGAGACGAATTATGCAATCCTGTTCATTACGCAATCTGTCTCTGGGATTATAATGATTCTAGGTGCGAATCGAATCCACGACCTCTGGCTTAGCAGTCTGGGTCATTAACTACCTACTACACCCAACCAGTCGAGTAGTCAACTGGACTGAGGCCCATTTACAACTGTCACTAAATATAATCTGTGTAGTACTATAGCAAGATAATTCAATTTAACTGTACCTGTAAATGGGACTTACTGTTACGTAATAGGAAAAATGTGATATTTTTTTTTTTATTTACTGTTTCTGTGTCGCGGGGGACTTTACAAACATACAAGTCACGGACACAAAGTACACCCAGACTCGAGACAACAATTTGTGGATCACACAAAGTGGTGTCCCGTGTGGGAATCGAACCCACGACCTCTTACGTAGCAGTCGGACACACTCCCACCGCGCCACAGAGGCAGTCAAATAAATAAATGTACTAACAGTTTGCTACATGCACTTCCTGTTCCGTTACCTTTGGGCTATTAGTATCCTCGTATTTATTTGAACGCATTTTATCGTTGAAAGCGAAGAAACCAAAAGAAAATAAAATGCCTCCTGACAGGTTAAATATTATAATAAACATTTATTTCAGAACTAGCTGTGCCCGCGACTTCGTTCGCGTTAAAGTCGGGTTTAAAATAAGGTAGTTTATGTTACGAAATAACTTCTGTGTAAATATGTTGTAAACAGTCCTGTCGGGTGAGCCGCGATATGATTCAGCAGCGGAGAATCATCATATAGTCATCTATTGATAGCGTCAACACCCAAAAGCTTTGTGAAAATAAATTAGTACCAAATACAGACTCTTTAGGTATTCGTTTACTGTGTTTTTCTGTCATTAATGTGTGTTATTTGTGTCTCTTTTCTTTTTGTCTATTGTTATTTTTATAATTTTACTGTTTTATTTATTGCTTTTTTATCTTCTGCATGACTTTTCCTGTTAATTTACATTTTCCTGTTAGTTACATGTGTCTTCTGTGTACTAAATAAAAATCGTTTTATATAGTTAATGTTAATTCTATTATTTTATATAGTTAATTTGGTGTGCGGCTTAAGAAGTGGGTTTTCTGTTGTTTTTGTTTCATTCTTTCAACGTTATACCTACTTAATACCTAATAATTGTCAATAGAATTTGCACTAAAATTTTGGTACTTCCCATTTGATCAAATGTTTCTCGTAAACTTGTAAAGCCTAAGTACTTAACTGTGACAGTTTTCCTTATAATTTTAGTATTTATACTACTACCGTGAATTTTTTCACATACCCAACATCAACCATTTAGTTGGCAGGGGAATACTTGACTCTAACAAAAATGTTCACTATAAAGCCTAATATTACACAAAGGAATCCTTAAATCTAAAAATAGTCTACACAAACCCTAAACGCTTTTTAAAAGACCTATCTAATGATACCCCACACGATGGGGTAGGTGAGAAAAAATCTCATCCCCACTTTACATATTACCTCTCTTATATGTTACAATGATGCAAGTAAGAAAAAAAGACATGAACTACCCCTCCCCCAGACTCCGCGTTGACAGACAATGACCCCCCACCCCCCTCCTCCCGTCACTCGAACTACTCACACTTGGCCGATGAGTCATTCATTATTGTTGAATTGATGAACACTTGATATCCAACCATAACCCCAAAACATGATCCTCGATACACCTGTGTGATGCGTGGTCAAACAAACGGACAGACAGACAAACATTTCTAAAAATTATAGCAATATGTTTCTTTTTAATACTATTTTAAAACTTCTTTTACTAAGTATAGAACATTATTGAATACAACGCCATCTACTTTCAAAACCAGTGAAGTTTCTTCTAATACTTAATGTTTTTTTATTAATTTAAGCAATTTAATTACGAAAACGAATCCGTCATCGCAAGCACCTATACCCTAATAAATGTTTTGACAATTAAGGAATTGTTTGATCATGGTGACCAATTTGATTTCATAGATGGCGCTACATGTTTTTTTTTACGTGTGTAATGTCTTTTTTTTGAGCACGAACACATCACTTCTGGAAAATATCGAATACTTGTTAAATTGTAATGTAATATTGTTTTTCATTTCTACTACGATTAATTAATTACTCTCAGCAGTGCATGCAATACCTATAAATATCTTACATAAGTGTATATTTCACTTGATTTTTAATATAAAAAAATATTAACCAAAGCAAATAAGTTACCAATGGTCGTAAAAAAAACTACATAAAACATTGAGAAAAATATAAAAAAAGGACAAAAACAATTTTTAAAAAATACAAAAAGAACATAATCAGATATCATATTCGAGCCTGAGACTTCGTCGTCAAAGACCGCTAGCATAGCTTCGAGGCTATACTGTTCGCTACTTACCACGTCAAAATAACTGTTCTTGTGAAACTTCAAAATGTTGTGTATAGCTCCTTATAGTTTTAGCGTGAAGTTATGTATTCCATGGGTTACAATTGAAAATAATGTCTAATTGTGGAAACAATTGTGATAAACCATTACGGTGCGACAAAAAATACGTTGCTACTCGTTCTCCATAGACGTTAGCGTAATGTTTTATAACGAAAAATAGCTACAGACATTATCCCTTACTGCTTAGCTCCTATGGGAAAAAGTGTGATAATTTATAGCCTAAATGTTAATCCGTATCTATTAGATTGCATGTGCAAAATTTCAACCGAATCTGTCCGGTAGTTTTTGCGTGATGCGTGTTCAAACAAACAGACAGACAGACATTTCTAAAAATGCAGCAAAGTGTTTAAATACTCTTTTCGAACATTTCCTAATTTTTTTTTCACTAAGTTTGGCCATGTACAGACACGTGAAATATTCAATTTTATTATATGTATAGATATAGATAGATAGCATGATTCAGTATTCACGCGCGATGGCTTATTATTGGCGTATTTCATGTATAACTTTGGTGTTTATATACCGATTTCTATGATTCTTTTTTATGGAATAGTTAATTATGTTAACTTTTTAAATTAGGGATGACTGAGAGTGTTATAAACGTAAGAGTAGACAAATATAATCAGAAAGCTTCGAACTGCTAAGCTATCGGGAGTTACACGTGACATTGTGAGTCAACCATAAAAGATAGACATATGCTGTTGTGGGATATTTTTTATATAATTTTAAGGAGAACATTTTCGTCATACATGATTTCTGTGTAGCTTTAACCATTAAGGTTACACACGCGACGGAAGCTTAAAAAATGGAGTAACTTCTCCCGTTTTCCCTTCACTGCTCTGCTCCTATTGATTGTAGCGTGATGAAAAGTATACTATAACCAACTCAGGAGTATGAAAAATAATTGTACCAAGTTTCGTTAAAATCCTTCGAGTAGTTTTTGTTTCTATAACGGTTATACAGACAGACAGACAGACAGACAAAAATTTTACTGATTGCATTTTTGGCATCAGTATCGATCCCTAATCACCCCCTGATAGTTATTTTGGAAATATATTTCATGTACAGAATTGACCTCTCTACAGATTTATTATATGTATAGATTAAAGCCTTATTTGTGTTAGTTAGAATTACTTACGAAGCTATGTTAGTATTATGAATTATTTGCATATTTAAAAAAAAACAAATCAAAATTTAAATTAAAATCAAAAATGAAATTGAAAATTAAAAATAAAATCATAATTAAAATCTAAGTTAAAATCGAAATCAAAATTAGAATCAAGATTAAGTCAAAATTAAAATTAAAATTAAAATCAACATTAGAATCAAGATTAAGTCAAAATTTAAATTTAAATTTAAATCAAAATTAAAATCAAAATATATCGTCTTGCTGCACCAATGTGATTAAAACCAAACCCTTATAATTTAATAAACAAAATTTCATTTCATTATCTCTATCACGTTCAACCTAACTTTGACTAAGCAATCCACAATGGTCTTCACCAAAAAGACACCAAACTTTCGTTTTTACGAACCATTTGCACAATCATTCTAGATATATACTGTTTGCATAAGTAAGAAAATAGAAAAAAAGAATAAGACGAAATGTGCCCCTCATGTAGGAATATGTTGTTACCTTTCCTGCCCCATTTCGGCTCGACCTTCAGCACAACGATAGCTACGTGACGTACGATAAGTGATTCGCTCCAATGAATATTATTGTTCGGAGCGGACGGGTACGCTTGGGACATCCGTCCGCCCCATTGCCACTGCCCGTCATAAATATTATCTGATTTATATCAGAATTGAGTTATATTATGATATATATGATATTTGAGGAACTATATCAAATGAGGATTTCCTATTTTGTGAAGTACATTTTTTCATCACTTTCTCTTTATCTAGTTTTTTGCCTTACGATGAATTTCTTCCAGTTTGTTACATCCGTATGTATTATTTGTGACTTCCGTAATGTAGATGGGTACTTAGGTAGGTACAGCAACAAAAGCTCGCAAGCCTTTCATTGAAGATATGAAAATCTTTTTGAGATAAACACAAAAGCCTTACACGTGATACACAAGTTGAGTAGAGTTTACATGTACCTACATAATTTGAAAAGTGAAATTCAAATGTTCCGTTAAAATAGTCTCCCAAGTTCCCTTTAATTACTGATTCACGTTGTAATTAATAGTGAGTTCGAGAGTAAGAACGTTTTTTATCAATACTTCTATATCTATATCTATATTAATATTATAAAGAGGAAAGATTTGATTGTTTATTTGTATTGAATAGGCTCCGAAACTACTAGACGGATTTGAAAAATTCTTTCGTCGTTGTGAAGCTACACTAACCCCGGGTGACATAGGCTATTTTTATCCGTGTAATCCCACGGGAACGGGAACTACGCGGGTGAAACCGCGAGGCGTCCGCTAGTTTAAAAATAAAATAACAGACATTGATGTTTAGCTGTAAGGCATACAGTTCTATATAAATGTATAGCTGTGATGTGAACGTTGTTATGGAACGTCGAATGTCAGAGCAACTTTACTTGTCATCTGTCAACCGTACGGACTGGTGGCCATGGCTATCTATACATATAATAAATCTGTAGAGAGGTCAATTCTGTACATGAAATATATTTCCAAAATAACTATCAGGGGGTGATTAGGGATCGATACTGATGCCAAAAATGCAATCAGTAAAATTTTTGTCTGTCTGTCTGTCTGTCTGTATAACCGTTATAGAAACAAAAACTACTCGAAGGATTTTAACGAAACTTGGTACAATTATTTTTCATACTCCTGAGTTGGTTATAGTATACTTTTCATCACGCTACAATCAATAGGAGCAGAGCAGTGAAGGGAAAACGGGAGAAGTTACTCCATTTTTTAAGCTTCCGTCGCGTGTGTAACCTTAATGGTTAAAGCTACACAGAAATCATGTATGACGAAAATGTTCTCCTTAAAATTATATAAAAAATATCCCACAACAGCATATGTCTATCTTTTATGGTTGACTCACAATGTCACGTGTAACTCCCGATAGCTTAGCAGTTCGAAGCTTTCTGATTATATTTGTCTACTCTTACGTTTATAACACTCTCAGTCATCCCTAATTTAAAAAGTTAACATAATTAACTATTCCATAAAAAAGAATCATAGAAATCGGTATATAAACACCAAAGTTATACATGAAATACGCCAATAATAAGCCATCGCGCGTGAATACTGAATCATGCTATCTATCTATATCTATACATATAATAAAATTGAATATTTCACGTGTCTGTACATGGCCAAACTTAGTGAAAAAAAAATTAGGAAATGTTCGAAAAGAGTATTTAAACACTTTGCTGCATTTTTAGAAATGTCTGTCTGTCTGTTTGTTTGAACACGCATCACGCAAAAACTACCGGACAGATTCGGTTGAAATTTTGCACATGCAATCTAATAGATACGGATTAACATTTAGGCTATAAATTATCACACTTTTTCCCATAGGAGCTAAGCAGTAAGGGATAATGTCTGTAGCTATTTTTCGTTATAAAACATTACGCTAACGTCTATGGAGAACGAGTAGCAACGTATTTTTTGTCGCACCGTAATGGTTTATCACAATTGTTTCCACAATTAGACATTATTTTCAATTGTAACCCATGGAATACATAACTTCACGCTAAAACTATAAGGAGCTATACACAACATTTTGAAGTTTCACAAGAACAGTTATTTTGACGTGGTAAGTAGCGAACAGTATAGCCTCGAAGCTATGCTAGCGGTCTTTGACGACGAAGTCTCAGGCTCGAATATGATATCTGATTATGTTCTTTTTGTATTTTTTAAAAATTGTTTTTGTCCTTTTTTTATATTTTTCTCAATGTTTTATGTAGTTTTTTTTACGACCATTGGTAACTTATTTGCTTTGGTTAATATTTTTTTATATTAAAAATCAAGTGAAATATACACTTATGTAAGATATTTATAGGTATTGCATGCACTGCTGAGAGTAATTAATTAATCGTAGTAGAAATGAAAAACAATATTACATTACAATTTAACAAGTATTCGATATTTTCCAGAAGTGATGTGTTCGTGCTCAAAAAAAAGACATTACACACGTAAAAAAAAACATGTAGCGCCATCTATGAAATCAAATTGGTCACCATGATCAAACAATTCCTTAATTGTCAAAACATTTATTAGGGTATAGGTGCTTGCGATGACGGATTCGTTTTCGTAATTAAATTGCTTAAATTAATAAAAAAACATTAAGTATTAGAAGAAACTTCACTGGTTTTGAAAGTAGATGGCGTTGTATTCAATAATGTTCTATACTTAGTAAAAGAAGTTTTAAAATAGTATTAAAAAGAAACATATTGCTATAATTTTTAGAAATGTTTGTCTGTCTGTCCGTTTGTTTGACCACGCATCACACAGGTGTATCGAGGATCATGTTTTGGGGTTATGGTTGGATATCAAGTGTTCATCAATTCAACAATAATGAATGACTCATCGGCCAAGTGTGAGTAGTTCGAGTGACGGGAGGAGGGGGGTGGGGGGTCATTGTCTGTCAACGCGGAGTCTGGGGGAGGGGTAGTTCATGTCTTTTTTTCTTACTTGCATCATTGTAACATATAAGAGAGGTAATATGTAAAGTGGGGATGAGATTTTTTCTCACCTACCCCATCGTGTGGGGTATCATTAGATAGGTCTTTTAAAAAGCGTTTAGGGTTTGTGTAGACTATTTTTAGATTTAAGGATTCCTTTGTGTAATATTAGGCTTTATAGTGAACATTTTTGTTAGAGTCAAGTATTCCCCTGCCAACTAAATGGTTGATGTTGGGTATGTGAAAAAATTCACGGTAGTAGTATAAATACTAAAATTATAAGGAAAACTGTCACAGTTAAGTACTTAGGCTTTACAAGTTTACGAGAAACATTTGATCAAATGGGAAGTACCAAAATTTTAGTACAAATTCTATTGACAATTATTAGGTATTAAGTAGGTATAACGTTGAAAGAATGAAACAAAAACAACAGAAAACCCACTTCTTAAGCCGCACACCAAATTAACTATATAAAATAATAGAATTAACATTAACTATATAAAACGATTTTTATTTAGTACACAGAAGACACATGTAACTAACAGGAAAATGTAAATTAACAGGAAAAGTCATGCAGAAGATAAAAAAGCAATAAATAAAACAGTAAAATTATAAAAATAACAATAGACAAAAAGAAAAGAGACACAAATAACACACATTAATGACAGAAAAACACAGTAAACGAATACCTAAAGAGTCTGTATTTGGTACTAATTTATTTTCACAAAGCTTTTGGGTGTTGACGCTATCAATAGATGACTATATGATGATTCTCCGCTGCTGAATCATATCGCGGCTCACCCGACAGGACTGTTTACAACATATTTACACAGAAGTTATTTCGTAACATAAACTACCTTATTTTAAACCCGACTTTAACGCGAACGAAGTCGCGGGCACAGCTAGTAGTCAAATAAGTGTTATTGTTTCATTGTAATGGATTCCATTGTTGAGTACTTACCCCAGTGACTAGTGTCAAATAGCGAACATCGCAAGCTGCATGTAGTTTAATCTACACCTTAAGAACCTGCTGAAGATTTAAACAGTATTAATAATGTTTATTAATAATTTTGAAAAATAATATTTATTTCCTCTGTCACAAAGTTAGTAGTAAAAAGCTATGTATACATTTTGCAATGACTATTGTGAGTCCAGTCTTTGTGAGAGGCTGGTGCCTGTTGTAGGTTTCTGGCAAAATCTGTATTACAGGCCATGAGAGCCCTCCAGCTGCTGGTCCCAAAGAGATAAACAATAATATTGTTATACTTATAACACATAATAAATGAGGCAGTGACTTAAATTCTAAAACAAAAAAATAATTAAAATATAAATTAAAATAGATAGTAACTTTACCTAAAACAATTTAATAACAATATTAAAAATTTGGAAAAAACTTACGGCAAGTGTCAAAAAAAAATCTAATAAAATTAAAAACCACCTGACTAACAGGAGGTAGATAAGTAACCGAAGAAAATACGTCGCAACTTTGTACATAAATTTGTTTTAATTCAAATCCCAGGATGTATCTCTTCTTCCCTACTTACAACAACCTACTTCACACTCATCGCCAATGAGGTTTTACACTCAGCGCAAAATAAGAGATTTGGCGATGAGTGTAAAACCTCATTGGCGATGAGTATAATTTTTTCCTACCACGAAAATCGGAAACAACCAGGCGGCCCGCTTGATCAAATACTCGTATATTTTATAAGAGCGACCACTTTATTAATAAATACTGTTGAGATTAAATTTAAAATATTCGACTCTGTGTATGAAATCTATAAAATTTAATTAAAACCTTGGTAGATTGCATTTCGACGAATTTTACTCAATTTCGCTCTACCAATATACCACAATATATAGGTAGTTTATTATCCATCTGTATCAGTATCTGATAGGTAGCGTGACGACAATTTGGTTCAAAATGAATTTTTATTTTGTGTTTCGGAATATTATCCGCTTTGGTGTTAGAATTTGTCAACTAAAGAAAGGAACAAAACCAAATTGATAGCTACTGCTTAGAAGCTAATGAATATAAGTACCTAAGTATAAGATGCAATAGGTCAGTCATTTCAGAGGTATTTACAAAATCGTAAGCAAGTATACGACGGCTCTGCGCAGGTGTACTTATGGTACGCGTACTTTCTCGATCTTTCATTCTAACCTCAAATCCATTGGGATATGACGTGTACGTGCAATCGTGCCACGTCTACCTATCTTAGACTGTAAGTAGTCTGTATTCGTTCTGGTTGCAATAAAGCTACTTTATTTAGATGTCTCTGTGATTCGTTAAAACCGGTTCATCCGAGTTATAAATAAATTGATATGCGTTAATTATCTACTCAGTTCTGCCCTTAATTATTTTATTTAAATTTGTAATAGTCATAGTCATTTATTCATTAACAAAAAAATTGTATGTAATATTTTTACCCGACTGTAAAGAAGGGTTATGTTTTTCGCGCGTATCTTGTATGTATGTATGTAATATTCTTTATTACCTCATATCTCACTAACCACTGAACGGATTTATACAATTAAAACGTCGTTAGATTTGTCTTGACAGCCCAAGTATTCTTAGATAGGTGACGTTTGAAAAAAACAAACAGGCGGCTGTGAGATGTCAAAATAAAGAGGTGTGAAAAACAAAAAGTTGTTTCGAATACTGCAATTTTCGTATCAAATTAAAGGGCTCATCTTAAGCACTTCAAAAAAATATAACTTGATTATGACTGTAATAATAAAAAGTTAGTTAGCAACCATTCTTTTTTCAATCTTCAGTACTTGACAATAGTTGTGATAGAAGTTAGTTGTTACATCAGTTACGTGTTAATATCACTAAAAAGTATTAACTAAAAAATAAAAAACCCGCCTGCACAAAAAAACAAGATCCCCTACATAATTATATAATATCATGCTGTCGGAGGCACTTTACTAAGTTAACCGAGATTCATTAATGCCTCCGACTGCATGAAATTATATAATTATGTAGGGGATCTTGCTTCCATCTTTTTTGTGCAGGCGGGTTTTTTTTATTTTTTTGTTTATTTTTATTTATTTAATATGTCGTATCTCACAAACCACGGGACGGATTTATACAAATAAGACGTCATTAGATTAGTCTTGACCGCCCAAGTGCCAAGATAAGTGACGTTTGAATATAAACGTTTTTTACAAATAACATTACCAACTTCTAAAAATAATTTTCACATTTCATGGCACCAACTTCAAAATAAACATTTTGAATGATTGTTTTTAAACTTTCGCGATTATTATACATATTTCGCGATTTTTACACGGGTCGACCCGTGACCACGATCGGTGCAATTCGATCGAAACGTCGGGTAAATAAAAGGTGCGTACCCATAAATAATTCACGCGATTGAGTCCCGAAATATATCTAAAACATTTTTAAGTTGATGCCATGAAATAATAGCTTTTATGTTTTATTTGACACCAACTTCAAAATGTTTATTACTTTTTGTTGTTGAAAATTATTTTTTCCTTATAAGTTGCCTTGAAATGCAAATTCTGAAGTTGGTAATAGTTTTTCCTAAAAATGTTTTTATTTCTCACTTTTAAGTGGGTTGGTTTGTAATTGATCTAAGTTACCACAGCCTAATGTCAACTGTAAACCCTTTTACAAAACATTGATTTTTCTCGATGCAGGACCGTTAATTGTTAACGAGTGTTGACATGATAATTCAGCATCAGCTTCATGACATGCTGTAATAGTTGTATGACGTGTTTAAAGTGCTACGAAATACTATATTAAAGTGACTAATCGCAAACCGGGAAATATTTAATAGTTTCGCTGGTCATCTGTGGTTTTCATCATCAGTTACTATTTATATTATAACCTCCCGCTCGTGGCACATACAAAAGAAATTGGACAAATCAAATCTTGGATTTCAATCGATATAATTAAATTTTGTGTAATTGTGAACACGTGAAGCAAAAAGTTTGTATCCCCTTTTACGAAACTTGCTCCGACGGAGGAGTATGAAATTTAGCACAGTACAAGTTTATATGTAGAGAAAGTGCAGAAGGCTAACATTTTTAAATAATATGCATTAAAAATACGATAAATAAAATAAAATGCACATTAATCTTGACGCACGCACACACTTTCAAAGTGTCAAACAGAATTGATTGGACAGATTGAGTTTCGTTTTAAAACAAAAACAAAATTTTATATATCAAAAAGTAACTACAACAACCTATAAAGAAGTATTTTATAATTATTTATTTTACAAATACAATAATTGCATTCGCAAGCATTAAGAGATGGAAAAAATTTATATCTAGTAACATAGTCCAGATAGGTGGTTCGCTTCTGGCTCCGGTTTGGCTACGGAAGTCTCGGGTTCGATTCCTGAATCTGGATATTAAAATTTTTCTATCTTTCAAAAATGCAATTATTGTATTTGTAAAGTAATTGGCAAGAAATGCCTATAAAAATTACTTCAATTATTTATTTATTTGTAAATATGATGCCACCAGCAGCCACCACAGGTCTTGTTAGGCGAAGGGATATTATTATTACTGGATGAGAAAACAGATGCATGGCGGCAGTCTAACTTGACACTAGACACAAAAATATCATTAAAGTCAAACAAACGATGACTGGTAAAGGTAAGTGAACATTGTTAAAAAAAAAAATTACAAAAAATTACCGATTAGTGGATGCATTTTTTGGAAGTAAATGGTAACAGGAAGCGGGGGGCGGGGGCGGTAACTAAACCAAGAATTAGAAATGCGATTACGCATTACATTGTCTTAATTAGTATTACTAACTTATGTCTTTTGTGTTTATTTTCGTAAAGAAATTGTTTTTCAAACTTTCTTTAGTTACTTTCTAGTACTGTAACTGTTCTAAATTTAAACTTTTATGAACTCGTATAAATAGCATTTTTAAATTGTTACATTATTTTTTTCTTAGTATTTTTAATCGAAAAAACCGAATTAATCGTTTTCGTAGGTAGTTTTAGGGTCGCACCTCTATGACATGCGAAAGTGATATAAACATAGCTTCTCTCAGGCCGAGTTAAGTTGATCCAACTGTAACTGTTCTGTATTTTGTGCCGATATTCTGAAAGAAACGACATTCAACTTGTTGTTTCATCCAGTAACACCAATAGATACTCACCTCCTAGTTTCAAGTAACAAGAGCCGTTAAGAGTGATGGCTTTGTTTTTAACAAATCTTTATTTCTGTTGTAATATAGACGTTCGCTCTGTAGTTTCGAAGAGATATAAGCTTCAACCTTCAAAGTTTTGATAACGTAAGACTTAGATCCCGCATAAACATGAAGTTTAAAAACAAATATGGTGAGTATGCGCCCCGTAGTTTTAACGATAACGCCTTTAAAATTTTGATGACGTGACCATAAAGTTAAGTGAAACATAAAGTTTGAGTACAAATACGATGGGTCCATGCATCATAGTTTCAAAGATAAAGGTTACAAAAACTTAAAGGCTACCCATTTTTTGTGCTAGTGACTTCGCGCATAGGATTTAGTACGCCACTTTAAAAATTAATTAAGTTCGTTAAACTTAAATTACTTTTGCTAGATTTTGTTACCTATATCTAGTATAGTATTATATTATCTGTGCCTATATGGACAGAATTTAGTATATGAAATCTCACGCAACTTATGTACTTATATCAAATATTTTTTTAAATCGCAAGTTCAAATAAATAGTAGTAGCATACATATATTTGTACCTAAATACATGTGTTAACGAATTGAAAAATAAAATTGGTAGATTTTTCGCAGTGCGGGCTAAGCCTGAATCGAGCAAGTCATAGATATATATATTTACGATAACACGGGCGTCTATTTTTTTTTTTATAACGGATAACTAGCAATGTGGGATTAAGTCCCATATTGCTAGCAATCTTGTTAACCCCTCCAGCTAAGCTCAAAGGCTTGTGTTAGGAGTGCGTTCACGTCGGTAGTACCTATAATGGGTAGGATTCGAACCCGCGACCTCAAGATTGCGAGACCGATGCCCCTTAGCCACTAGGCTACCGCCGCTTGTTTTGCCTTATCCAACGTCCATCATTACCAAGTGACACTTCATATTTCTTAATAATATTTCTAGTAATATTTATTTGTATCTTATCGTTTAAGTGATAACAAACAAATTAAAGTGTAATGACTCTACTTATTCAATGAATTGGACCTTGATTGAGTATGTGTACAAGTGGATGTTTCTTGTAACACCACGGTCAACATAGCACAGTCCTTAATCACGTTGCGTATGCGCGGTGCGTATCATTAAAGATGATGGCTATGCATGCGCACTTTTTATTTTTTTTAAAGTGACGACTCCCGCAGTAGGGTACCTACAAGTCCTGTGTTGCGGGGGACTTTACAAACATACAAGTCACGGACATAAAGTACACCCAGACTCGGAACAACAATTTGTGGTTCATAGGAAGTGGTGTCTCGTGTGGGAATTGAACCCACGACCTCTTGCGTAAGCAGTCGGACACACTCCCACCGCGCCACAGAGGCAGTCAAAAAAAGGTTTTTCTAAGCTCAGCTCTCATAAATTATCTTTGTCTCTATTTGCCAATATGACAAGTTTTTGACAGTTCGTACGGGCTTGCCACGTATCGTAATAAACACCGAAACAGACTAGATGGGCAAAATATTTAACAGGAGGTAAACAAAATTAAAATCCAACAAATATTATTGCAATATTATCTCGACTTAAATTTGAAAATTAAAAGGTAGGTAATTACCATTACTCTTCGAACATGGCGTTTAAGATCCCTTTTAGTTGCAGCTTCTTACTCGAATATACAGTTACAAGCAAACATTGTAAATATTGGCAATTTGAAAAAGTAGCCACAAGTTTCTATTGCCTTGTTATTTTCTATAGCTTTAGCCACAGATTCCTTTTAACTTGGCCTAACCGACCCGTGACAAAAAGCTGACACTAGTCGGAACACGACTCACGCCGGCCCCACACATTGGCCCTAAAGTTGGTCCCAACGCCACCTGTACAACCTGTGGATTTAGAATGACTCTCTTCCCAACGTTGGTTCCAATTCTATTTTCTAGATCCAGACGAGTGGGGCCAACGAATGTAGCCGTCGTAATGTATCAAGAACTTTGCAAATTTCTTATACCTGCAGGTTTACGTATTTGTGTAAAAATGGAGGACCAATATACCAATCGCGCTAAATTTGATCTTGGCGTTTAGCGATATTGTCAACTTTGACAATAGGACGCTCAAGAGTTTATGCACGTAAATACGCACGAATGATAAACAAACTAGAGTAAATATGCAAAAAACCCGTAGAAAAATATTGCATAACCACTTACTCTGACATTGTTATGTGCAAATACCTAAAGACCTAGGCATAGTATGCAGTTTAGTGCGTCATTGGCATAATTTTTTTACGAGCGATCTTATTTACGACTCCGTCCTAAGTAATTTTTCGTCACCATAAACGTTTTGCGGTTGACTACTGGACATATGCTCCTTTCAATTTGCGTCACAACACCCAGTAAAACAAAAACACCATAAAAAATATCAATGTTTTATAGTTATAGTAATATAATATAATAATATCCCGTGACAACTCACACAACGCCATCTGATCCCAAACTAAGCAGAGCTTGTACTATAGAAACCAGACAACTGATAAACATACATTTTTAAGATAAATAACACCCAGATACCTACAGGATAAACCATCATGCTCATTACACAAAGTTTTATTCTGGGTGAGGATCGAACCCACTACCTCCGGCTCGGCAATCAGGGTCACTAACCACTAGACCAACAGGCCAGTCAATTTTAATGTTTTATTATTATTAGTTAGTCCGTTTCGCATGCGATATAAAAATCAAAATAACGCATGTTATTAGCAAAAATAAATATTGTTTATATTTTAATAACCTTGGCTACACATCGGTTCACCCTTTGTAATTTGTCGACTGAATCAAAAGTCACCATTATGTCATTACTAACAAAATAATCCAAATAACAGTACTCTTACTAGGATACAGGTCATATTAACTGGATGCTTGGCTAGGTTTCAAATTTTCACCAGTGCTCCACAGAAGCTACGACTCCTCCAAAAACAATTTTCCTTATAAAGTTGAATATAAATATTTGGCAACACGTTCTATATTATTTACAGTGGAGACGATAAATTTGATTTATGTAAAATAACAAACAGAAAAAATGGACAAAAATAATAACCGAATGGTATCCTAGAGAAGGAAGAAGACAGTGGGGGAGACCCGAAGATGGAACGATGATCTAAAAGAAAATGCAGGAATACTGTGGAGCAGACTATGCCATGACCGTGATTATTGGAAGAGCCTAAAAGAAAAGGCAAAAGAATCTGTACCGATTTCGGATTGAAATTGTATCTAAATTTCAAAATAAGGTTTGTTAATAAACACTATTATTATTATTATTATAAGGTTAGTAGTGTTTTTCAATGTTCTAATAGTTAGTCCCAATAATTTCTTATCCATGAAAGCATTCTCTATGAACACTATCTAGTAATATTCAGCAAGCAAATATTTCAATGAATCTGCAAATACCACTTACATACGAGTATGTTATCTTTTAAATAAAAGCAGAAAGTGCGGGCGAAAATTCATCATTTACTAATCATTTTGTCAAGCGTACAAACAACAAAATGATTTTATACTATTTGTTTGTTTCTTTGTGCATACAAGTGTCTCTTTCGGCGACTATATTAAATGACTATAAGTCATATAAAAATTATAAAATGTACGAATTAGAAGGTGATAAATATGAAATGGTTAAATTAATGAAGTACCTTGAGGATAATTATGTAAGTTTTTTGTTATGATCCTTTTTCAACACGGTCCTATTTTCAACACATTTTGTAATATTACTTTAATTTTTATTTATGGCCCCTTATTAGACAGCCTAATTCATTTTAACCGGTAGGTTTGATTTCAGAAGTATTTTAAAGTTTTTTGTTTCTCTCTATTGGTTTATTTTGTAATGTTAATATTCCTAAACACGCGCTACAAGAATACGCCATATATAAACATCTCTCACGGTCACGAAATCTCCAGATGCCCTCCGAACACCAATTTTGTGGTCAGGAGATCATAGTGACTAGCATGTTGCTAGACGCTTAAACAACTCAAGCATACAAAGTTTCAATAAATGCAATAATTTCGGAGATAACCTATCTGCCATTCCTTGCAGTAAAAGGGCTAATACGTATACTTATATCAATCCATATGATGTCCCACTGCTGGGCACTGGTCTTCCCAGTAAAACCTACTTATTATAATTCCTGGGGGTATTTGCTATAATTGCCACGCTTAGCGAACGGATTGGCGATCGCAATAGGTTTTAAAGTACGTAGGTAGGGGACGCTGGTGCCCTCCTCCTTTGTGAAACGCCTTGTCGACACCCACGGGAAAAGAAGGACTAAAATATTTCCGACCCTACTTTTTGCATAAGAGTTCCATGCATGTAGGCACTACCTATTGTCATGTGTACGCTAACTGGCATGCCTATATCTGACTTTGATTTTGATTGGCATGCACGTCACTGTTATGTTTTACTGGCATGTGTATCTTCGCCCTTATGTTTGTTGTTGTATTTGTAGGAGTTGCCGTATCATGCTAGCTATGGAGACAAGTGTCAAATGTTGGTGGCACCAGAATTGGTACCAATTCTCGAGGCCATGGCAAAGGCGGGCAATCTGTCCACTAAAGTAATCTTTGATGATTATTCAGAGTAAGTAAACTGTATCTTTGTACTCTACTAAGGGATTTAGCTTTAAACCAAAAATTTTCACTTGATATTTAGTAAACAGAAACAGTAGTAGAAACAGGAAATATTTACTGGCCTGTTGGTCTAGTGGTTAGTGACCCTGATTGCTAAGCCGGAGGTCGTGGGTTCGATCCCCAGGATAAAACTTTGTATAATGAGCACGATGGTTTGTTCTGTATCTGGGTGTTATTTATCTATAAAATGTTTGTATTTAAAAATATACAAGTACGTTTATTAGTTGTCTGGCTCTGCATAGTTTGGGATCAGATAGCGTTGTGTGAGTTGTCTAATAACAAATGGCACGTTATATCTATACAGGGTGATTTGTAATATACTCATAACCTCTTGCTCTACACTAAATAACTTCGTAATATCAGATTTTGAAAAACATAAAATAAGTTAACCCTTTACTATCTACCTGTTGACTTATGACTAGGGCTCGGATTAATATCCTACATATTTTTATATTGTTTTCTATATAAATTATGATATTTATTATATATTTGGATATTTGGAACAAAATAATAATTTTAATTTTCCGTATTTTTCCCATATTTCATGGTATATATCTGCCAAAAAATACTAAAATCATTAATTGCTGAATAACTAAAGAAAAAAATCTGAATCAGAAATCCTCGTCGCTGAAAGTTATTATAGTAAAATTCAGTCATATTTTGGATAAAAATAAATGATTTAATACACTTAAGTGCTCTTAACTTAAGTATTGTGTGGAAGATTAGGATGCGACCTCGTCGTTACACGCCTTGAACGTAAATGCATTTATATGCCTATTCACTTGCACACTTGTGTGTTATGACTTCTGTGATATTGAAAAATCTTTATCTAGTACAAAGCATTATTTCGACCAAACAGAAAGAGAAATAATTTTTATTTTTAAAATACAAATTCAGTTTTAGTAAATGGTGGTAGACGCCTGGCTAAGCCGGAGGTCGTGGGTTCGATCCTCACCCAGGATAACTTATGTGTTTATTCTGTGTCTAGGTGTTATTTATCTATAATATGTATGTATTAGGAAATATTTCAGTATTTTTATCAGTTGTCTGGTTTCCATAGTACTTAGGATCAGATAGCGTTGTGTGAGTTGTCCCAAGATATTAGATATTATTATTAATCCTGTTAACCGCTCCAGCTAAGCTAAATTGCTTGTGTTAGAAGAGGGTTCCGTCGATAGTAGGTATAATTCGAACTAGGTAGAATTCGGACGCATAAACAACCTCATGAATACTCACGATTGCAAGCTCGATGCTTAAAACATTAGGCTACCGCCGCCGATTTATAGTATACCAAATGATATACTTAATTCATCTAGGTTCTGGGTTCCCAACCCCCGCACAGTTTTGTAGTTATTTATAATTAGTATATTTTTTAACTCTTTCAGTACCTCAAAAGGGAACAAACGGAACCCTTATAGAATCACTCCTGTTTCTCTCTGTAACAGCCAATTTGCTTCGAATTTACTACACCGATTAAGTTCAAATTTGGTACACATATGTATTTCTGTGACCTAAACACGTACTCATAACATATTTAAAAGAGTTTTGAGCCAATTTTGGGTAGTAAACTAGAAAATTTTAAAAAAAATCGCGAACTAGGTATATCGTGTAACATATCAAATGAAAGGGCTTGTTGTGAGCATGTCAAGTACTTAATTTTTTAGTCCATTTTAATTGTAATTTTTAATACATATTTTTGCAAGCTCTAGTTGTGACCTTAACCACCTACAGACTATTTTACTGGAGTAAAATCGTTGTTTATTGTGAAGTTTCGACCATAAATCTGACAAAAACAATGTTTTTACTCAGCGGCCCGACATATGTGTGGCACCTAGGTGGTTGTGTGACAAAAGTAGATAGATGGTTAAGGGTTAAAATAGTTTTTTTCCCAATATAGATATTACAAATTTATTTGGTGTAATGTAAAGAAGCCACGAGCGGTAGGTAATCAGTATATTATAAATCACCCTGTATAAAGTTTAGTTTAGCTTTGGCTACGACGGATATGTCAACACTCAGCATATTACTGCGTTGAATATAGCGCTGATTTTTCAGTGTGAGCCTAACCTACGTTTAGCAAGGTTTTACAAGTTTTGTGTGGTTCCAATAGCTGAAATTACTATCTCGACGATTGCATCCTTTACGGCACTAGGATACACGTTTGGCAAATTTTCAAACAATGTAGATTATTGTGCATGAATGACACATATTTTTGCTGATTTTTTTAAAGACACACACTAACTTGCGGTAAATTAATAGAAATTTAATCCTTTTGCTGTCTAAAGACGTAAACAGTTTTGCCAAGGTCTTTACGCACATTTCGTTCATTCACAAACATATCTCTTATAAAAAATTTACGCGATTGTAATAAAGTTTTCTGAGAAATATTTTTGATTTCTGTTGCATCTGTTTTAATTAAATAGCAAGTCTATTGACTCATTAGAACATGGCACCGCAAGATGGCGTGACTTTCGTTTGACGTTCACATTTGAACTGCCAGTGGTGGGGCAGTCGGTCTTATTAGTCAGTCTTCACCGAACGATTAAAGCGACAACACGTCTTCCGAACAGACTTGTCGCTATTTTTAAAGGCGCAAAGTATTAGTGTGGTTATGGTGTCAGTGATGCAGTGGCATTTAACTGTTAACGCCCACTTAAGCGCTGCGACATAGTTAAATACCTTTCTAAAAGGCCTTCAAAAACAAAGGGAATAGTTCTTAGTTAGTTAGGTAAGGGAATAGTCTCTTAGTTTCTTTAAACCTAACCGATAGTTAGAAAAGTTTATTTAACTAATATTAAGCGTTTTTCTGCAGAGATTTGTATAACATTGTTTATATTTTTTACAGAATTATAAAGATTGAAAAGAGTGGCAACGTGTTCCGCAACGATGGTTTCTCCTGGACAGCTTACCATGACGTGGACGCAGTGAGTACCTGGAACCTAAATTATAGGTTTTGAAAAAAAAAACACTGTTTCGCTTCTAGTGGTGTTACATTGAGACCTCTGTAGCGACATATTATATTATATCAGCGCCTACTTAACAATTTAACTTTCGAATTCATTCTTATTACACAAGTGCAGACAAAACGTTAGCGTAATTACGCTGATGATGATGGAAACTGGTGCCGATTAAAATGACATGGTGTAGGATGTGTATCATCTTGGTATTCCCCAATCTAACTCATATATCAATACTACTCGATACCATGTCGCCAGCTGACCACTCACTGTCATAAAATTGAAATCCGTTTTGAAACAATTATAAAAAATATATATATATTATTTTAAAAATACTATGCACTGATTAACAATATTTTTTTTAATAATATTTTCTTAATGGATTTCAATTTCATAACAGGGAGTGTTCAGCTGGAGACATTGTATCGAGTAATTTTAATTGAAATTTTATGAAGGTGAGTATGGTAGCTACCACATTCACCTTCTTAAAACCATTTTCAATTAAGATCCTAAAGTCCTAAATGACTAGCATCCAATCTCTGCCTGCAGAACAGTTTGAGAATGCGTCCTTTGTTTCCAGTCCAGAGATTTTCTTGGCAGACGGCACTACCTCTTAAATATAAGTAGTTATAGATCTCCTTTCCCATACCATATTAATTCCAGCAACCAGAAAAATATGTGAGACCAACTGTTGCATGTGTGATAGACAAATTGATATTCTGAGTGGACCTCTTGTTCAAGATTTAAAGTCGTTTAAAGACTCAGGATTTTTTAGTGCAAAATGCAGAAAATGACATTCGTTGAAGAACATGAGTTTTGAATAAGTAGGTATCTCTAAAGGTTCATTTCCGTGCATCGCGGCCGATCGCGAGCCGCGCGCGGCTTACGACAATCGGCTGACGCGCGATCGATACGACAACAGTTAGAGTGCGCCCGCAACCTACGTCAGTCATCGGCCGCGCGCGGCCAACTCGGAAACGGCGCCATACATTCTCATACTCTGAGTATTGTCGCATGGGCCGCGCGCGTCAGCCGCTTGTCGTAAGCCACGCGCGGCTCGCGATCGGCCGCGATGCACGGGAATGAACCTTTACAAGAATACGAAATTTACCACTTGTAGTCATAATAAATATAGGAAACCACAATTACATAAATCTATACAGTTTTCGAGTTACTTATAATCTATTAACTCTTTTGATGTTTTAGATTTATGGTTACCTCCAAAATATGAGCAAAACATATCCAGAGTCGGCTGCACTCATTGTTGGAGGAGAAAGTTACGAAGGCAGACAGCTTCTTGGACTCAGGATTAACGCTCCGACTCGTAATATCAAACCGGTCATGTTTATTGAATCGGGTATGTACACACATCAAAAGTGTCTAGGGATCAAGCATTTTTATGCGGATTTCTTGAGATTGAGATGTGGCTTTGTAATAAATTTATGATTTTATAAATTTATATGGATCCTTTTTGGTGCATTTCATAATTTGAATCAGGATCTGTGAATCAAATTCGAGTAAAAGATGAAAATCAGCTGTCAATATTTTCCCTATAAAAACATACAACGCATTGAAGACATTATTAGTGCTACTGTTTCCCTACTACTGATTAAAACCAACGTTATTATGGAGCGGCGACGTCATTTAAGCAGGGAAGAAATGCTCAGAGCCGTGGGAATAGATTTACTACTAGACTATTCTATTCATAATTCGGTCAATTTGCTTAATTAATACAGCCTCATGGATCTCTTAAATGTATTATACTTTTATTAATTATACCAAGAATGATGAATGTTCTAGGGGTCAATTCACGTATTTAAAGCAGTGCAGTTGCAGTTCAGTTGCAGTTAAGTTTTGATTAAAACGGCCATTTTTGTATTCTTCTAACTTTGAAATCGATCTCAAATATGCTTGCGTCAAGTATGCGTCTTGAGAGCGCCATAACGACATTCTAGTACGGTGCGCAAGCGGTTTTAAGATCGATCCCAAAGTTACAAGAATACGAAAATGCCCGTTTTAATAGAAACTGAACTGCAACTGAACTGATTACGTTACGTGAATTGACCCGCTGCACGTTATTCAAACTGCTTTGGATAATTCCTTTTGTAAAATTGACGCAGTTATAAGTGCTTGTATCCAACCCCATAGGAATTCACGCCAGAGAATGGATTACACCTGCAACGACGACGTACTTTATCAACCAGCTGTTGACGAGCGAAGATCCTCAAATACAGAATTTAAAGAACAACTTTGATTGGCACATCTTTCCCACTGTCAACCCTGATGGATATCATTACAGTTTCACCAGGGTGTGTTACATTTTTTTATTTTATACCAGTAAAGTGACAAAGAAAAGTACGGTCTACCTAATGGCTAACAGTGCCATATCCTATAGACATTAGCATAATCACAACAATATAGTCTTAGTGATCTATCTGAAAAATGAAAGCAGTAAACTTAAAGATTGGTTCTAGTCCCACAGAAGCAGTCCCCCGAAGACAAGTGACATAAACTCTTATCAAATTGAATGTTGCGTGAGCAAATCTGCGAATCTCATATTCTAAAAAGGTCATATTTGCAGTTTTGCACGTGCTATGACGTCATTCTTTTCGATTGTCATTCTATTCGCTTAGAATTTATGCCACTTATCTAGGGGCTCAAAACATTTTACGTCTGATCTATCTTCACCTTTAACACTCAAAACATATACCATTTAGCTAGGTTATGTGTACAGCTCAGGGCAGTTAATGACTCCTGGGACATAGTAGTGTGAACTGTCAATTGCTCCCTTTAGGCCTTTGATGATCCAAAAGCGTCGTTGTAGCGAAAGATCAAATGTCAAAGATAATTTACTGGTTGACTGATTGAGTGTCGGTGATATTATATATCACTAATATGCAAATGATTCATGGAATACCTGAACCCTTTGACAAGAGAACGCCACATAAGCTTTAAAATGTATTGAATCACGATCGAATTTAGACCCTTATTAGATGAGACCTAGCTGGATTAAATTTAATAATCTCAAACCCTGGATCCCCTTCTAGAACAAGAACGAAGTATTTTATGTTTTCTTTTCCTTAGATTATGAAGTGGCTAAAGGTTCATTTCCGTGCATCGCGGCCGATCGCGGGCCGCACGCGGCTTAGGACAAGCATCTGACGCGCGTGGCCGATACGACAATACTCAGAGTATGAAAATGTATGGCGCCGTTACTGAGGTCTGTGACAGACGCGCGCGGCCGACAACTGGTGCAGGCTGCGGGCGCACTCTGACTATTGTCGTATCAGTCGCGCGCGTCAGCCGCTTGTCGTAAGCCGCGCGCAGCTCGCGATCGGCCGCGATGCAAGGAAATGAACCTTAAATGCCAATGAATGGCATCATGTCATTTTGTTAACAGGACAGAATGTGGAGAAAAACTCGCTCGAAATCGTCAGCTCTTTGCTACGGCGCTGATCCGAATCGCAATTGGGATTACAATTGGTTACGTGAGTCTTACTTTGATGCATAACAAAATATATTAATAATAAATTTGAAAAACTTATACCTATATATTATAAGTTTTTCAAATTTACCTGATGGAACGTAAACGTGATATGAAAAATTGGAATTTTATTACATAATAAAAAAGGAAATGGATGTTAAGGTCAATTTGAAGTAGTGTTGAATCGTTACCCGCCCGCGTCGACTTCGCCTTATTGAAACTATTATGTATATAAAAGAATATAGTTTATTAAAAAAAATGCGTCATATAGTACCCGATTGAAGCACTTCGACTTAGTCACTCTTGATAAGAGGAGATGCTTTAGTGATGCTTCATTTGCATGTAAAATTTTCAAACAATATATTGACTGCCCCATATTGCTACCTTATTTTAATTTGCGTGTTGCCTCAAGACTCCCCCACTCTGTTCTCCGTTCAGGCGGACTGTTTTAGGATGCAATTCGCCATTTGCAAGACTAGAATTCTGAATTGTTTGCTAGAGATATGTTAGCCTTGCAGTATTTTTATTTTTTGTTTTATGTTCAACTTTGTCTTTTTTTCTTTAATTTCAAAACTTTTTTTTTAAATGTTGGTATGTGTGTACGGTAGGGTTAGTCTTTAATTGTTTCTATTTTATTAGCGCATGTGTTGTTTACCTATAAGTGATTGTTACACTCTTTGTTGTATTTCACCTTTGTTTATAATGTAATGGTTGGTGAACCTAATAAATAAAATAAAAAAAGATTAGCAAATGATCGATTATTTGAACCAAAAGTGTTTATTTTCAGAACATGGTGCTTCAGACAACCCTTGCAACTACCAAACTTATGGAGGCTCTAAACCATTCTCAGAAATAGAGACTAAAACCCTTAGCCAGTACATATCTGGGCTGGAAAACCTTCAGGGGTATATCGCCTTCCACGCCGATGCTCAAATGTTACTACTGCCATACTCAGATTCCACTGAACATAGCGATAATTATGATGATTTGGTATGTACTACGTATAAAGCGGTGTCTAAACGGGCCATTTTTTACGGCAATTTGTGGCGGCACTATTAGCAACTAATTCGTCAATAATGGCAATATGTCTGCAATTGTATGGCGCATGATTTAGTTCTAAACAGGCTACACAACTCGGAAACAATAAAATAGATAGCGACTGAAACAACAACAAAATTGTCCGAGCAACATTTAGGAAAATAAATCGCTCAGCGATAATGCGGGAGCCATCATATCAATATTGGAGAGTACTGCCATGTTGCCGGCCACAGCATTGCCGCCACAAATTGCCGTTAGAAATGGCCCGTTTAGACGCCCCTTAAGAAACCGTCTCCACGGGCGAGGGAATCGCGACGATTCCGCTCTACTATCGTCAGGTAGTTTCCACGAACGAACGATTATTTCGTTAGCGTATCGTCGCGACTCGTGTCCGCGATGGAATCGTCACGTTTGCGAGGCGGGACGCCTGCGTTTGACAGCGCTCTCGCTTTCGTTACGTTTACCTTTCTCTGGCACTCAGCCACTCGTCGCAACGCCGAGATAATATCGCCGTGTGGGGACACATTACAATAGAGTGTAAATGAGTGTATAGAAAAAGGTGACTTGACGATAATGTCGCCGCGATTCTCTCACCCGTGGAGACGTCCCTTTGGGAAGCTAGCACCTTGCATGGTGTGCAATGAACCTCCGGTTGTCGTATACGTCAGCGAAGACTAAATGTAAATAACGTTCTTATCAAATTCATATAAAGTAGTAAATAATATGGACAAGCCGCCGCTGTTGTCTTGTATTATATGCGGACACTTTCTATTAATAACTTATTCACAATTTCGGGAGGTATGTTCTTCTCACACGATGTACCTACTACGAATCACACTTTGCAAAAATATCATCCAGGTAAGTCTGTAGTTGACACATAAAATAGCGAAAGTTATTTACGGTATGCTGTAAGATCATTACTCTCGGTTTACAGAAGACAATCGGTCAAACTTCGCTGAACTATGGATACGAGGTTAACCACGAAAAATATCGGGGACCGGCTGCAGCAGCTGAAATTCTATGTAAGCATTTATAGTTATATTTCTACATCTTAAATTTGACTTAGTTATGCTATTGTCAGTTTACTATACTTTGGTACGTATAATTAAAATACCAGGCTATCTTTTTTTAACAGCATTCTCAACATGGTAGTGACAATGCTATCGCGATTTATACTAATATTTTATAGAGGTAACGTTTGTGAGTTTGTGATGTTGTATTGTGACTTAGTGACGTTGTAGGTAATCTCTATTTTATTTACCAATAGAAAGCCACGTTATTTGTGAGTGTCATAGAGCATATAATATCAAGCTACGATCAATAGCAGCGGAGCATCAATGAAAAATTTTACAAAAACAGGTGAAAATATCGCAAACAAAGTTACACGGGTCAGCTAGTAACGAAAATCATAAAAATGCTGGACCGATTTTAAAAATTCTTTCACTTATAGAAAGCTACACTGTCGAGAAGTAACATAGGCTTTATTTTATTACGCGAACGAAGTCGCGGGCAACAGCTAGTGATAAATAAAGATTTTAACCTCGTGTTTTAACAGACAGACTCTGTAAAGATGGATGAATCGCCTTGTTGCTCTTTCACGCAAAAACTACTGACTAGATTTTGATAAAACTTTTACAATAATGTCGAATAACACATAGGGTTTAAAAACAAACATAACGTGAACGAAGCCCCCGCGGCTTCGTTCACGTTATGTTTGTTTTTAAACCCTAAATTAATTTAAAAAATGTATGGTGGCCCTGGCTACTGAGCCAGACGTCGTGGGTTCGGATAAAACTTTGTGTGATGAGTTTAAATTTATCTATAAACAACGGTTTATCCTGTGTGTCTAGGTGTAATTTAGGTATCTATATAATGTTTTAATTAGAAATATATAAGTTTGTGTATGAGTTGTCTGGCTGCCATAGTATCTGCGCTGCCTAGTTTAAAATCAGATGGCGTTGTGTCACTTGTCCCATGATATTATTAAAGCAGCACCTTAATTAACCCCATATCAAGTTTATAAACATTCAAACATTGCAAAATTGGCAATTTGAAAGAGTGGCCGCAAGCTTTTATTGCCGGGTTCTTTTCTCCGACTTTACCTATAGTTTCCAACTTGGCACTACATGTACATGTAGAATCCCGACACATCAAGTGTTGTTTTGAATCCCAGGTGAATAAAGAATTTTAAATTTTGTTTTGTTATGTATTTATCATAATTCTCCAGACAAGGCATCAGGCGGCAGTATGGACTGGGTGCGCGCCGCTCACGGCACTCCTCTGGCCTTCACGTACGAGTTGAGGGGCCAGTACTTCCACTGGCCACCGAGCAGAATACACGAACAAGGAGATGAGGTCACGCAGATGATGCTTGGGCTAGTAACCGAGGCTCGTAATTTGGGATATTATTAGAACTAGTTACTAATACAGAAATAGATGTTATTTAGCCCGATCGAAACTTCAAGAAATCCAGTACCTACTTCCAATAGCAACAGCTGGATACACTAGTAAGGAGATGAGGTCACACAAATGATGCCAGAGGTCCTAGACAAAGTCACATTCGAATAGCGATGTCGATATATTCGTCGTCAAAGACCGCTAGCATAGCTTCGAGGCTATACTGTTCGCTATGTCGATATATTGTACTTAGTATAGAATTTGACATTTGACGTTTGCGGTTGAGACCATAGACATTTTTTATTTTTTTTTCGAAGGATTATAACGGCGTTGGCGAATTCGCCACGAAACAAAAGGTAGGTACATTTGTTCCGTGGCGAATTCGCCAACGCCGTCTAAGCTCCCAGAGCTTGTCACGGAGGCTCGCAATTTGGGATAATACCAGAAGAAATTTAATAAAAGTTGATACGGAAGTAGGTAGATATTATTTAACCCTGAAACGTCAAGCAATCCAGGAATTAAATAGGTCCTTACTTTCTGAACTTTTTCTCCTACGTTACGTTTTATTTCATTTTAATATTATTCTAGATGAACCAGTAAACTTCGTGCCATCTCAAATTTAAAGTGATCCGAAAAGACAATTCCCATACAAAAGATCCCACGACAAACATACCTTTGTCGACCGCAGTTCCTTCAAGTTTTTCTTAGATACTTTTTTCCTATAGTAACTTAATGTTGCGTTAAGACGAACAAAACTTTTTTATAAAAAAATATTACCGACTTCAAAAATAAATACAAGGCAACAAAAAAACAAAAAATAATATACCTAGAATAACCAAAACAAATTAAACATTTTGAAGTTGGTGCCAGGGAATAGTAGTATTTATATTTTATTCGGCACCAACTTCAAAATGTTTAATTTGTTTTGGTTATTCTAGGTATAATATTTTTTGTTTTTTTGTTGCCTTGTATTTATTTTTGAAGTCGGTAATATTTTTTTTGTGAAAAAGTTTTTTATTTCTTACTTTTTAGTGAGTTGGTTTGTAATTCACTTATGTTACAATAGGCTTAAGTCAACTGCTGAAATCTTATTACTAAATATTACTTGCCCCGATGCAGGGCCGTTAATTGTTGAGGAGTTCACTATCAGCTCTATTACATTGTGTTTCAGTAGTATGATGAAAATAAAGTGCTACTCAATACCATATTAAAGTAACTGAATCGCTGCTCGTCATATGTGGTCTTCATCATCAGTTCGTATTGACGTAGAGACCGGGACCTGCTAGATAATCTCACAAAATTGACCACTATCCAGGAAAAGACGCTTTGCAGTCAATATTTACTTTTTAATTGAAAGGGGTGACACGCTCCAGGTCTATACGTCAATGTACAACCATCGAAAACCTTTTGGAAAATCGGTCACGCCTACTCTGTGAGAATGTCTGTGTCTATGATAAATTGACTAAAATTACTCAACTTTATCGAGTAATAGGTATCCCTTGTATTGTACACTTTTACTAGTAAGTAGGTATTATATCAATATTAGCATAAAATAAGTAGAAAAAAAATGAAATAAACTTGTAATTATTAAACTTGTCATTTCTTTTCATATCTACCTCTAACCAAATATAAAAACTATAAGGGTGCGATCCCACTTTGTCATGACGACAGATTATCGTGTCGTTTTAAAGCATCGTGGCTTGTATATTTATAGTTCACTTATAGGACGACACGATTAACTGTCGTCCACGACATTTTTACAGTGACGACAGGTTGTCAGAAGAACGATATTTTAACGTTTCACGA
The DNA here is from genome assembly GCA_945859575.2 of Herminia tarsipennalis. Lineage (NCBI taxonomy): Eukaryota > Metazoa > Arthropoda > Insecta > Lepidoptera > Erebidae > Herminia > Herminia tarsipennalis. The sequence goes on from OX243840.2 coordinate 20,714,918, forward strand.
CAGTCCTAAAACGATAAAATATCGTCAACGGCAGATAGTCGTTCTTACGACTATCTATCGTAGCCACGATAAAAATATCGTCTTGTTGTTTACAACCACGACTGCCATGATCCGTAAAAATATCGTCACGACTCAACCAAGTCCATATTTCTTAAATAAAGCGGCCGAAATTAATTAATTTATATTTCTCTATTAACAATTTCTTTGAAGGTTTTTAAACCGAAAACTAGTGCAAAATCGCCGAAAATTTAACTTACTCGCCACAGACCGCCATTTTTATTCAAGAATTATGGGTAAAGCGATTGAAATTAAAAAACATAAAAAACATAAACTATCCGTGACGTGGAATCCAGTGATTCGTAAAACACAACCTCGTATTAGTTCACAGTCGGTTAACATGAACACAATCAGTGTAGGGTGCAGTGACCCTAACATTTCGAGAAACAAAAAAGTGAGGGTAGGTGAAAATTCATCGGCTTTACGGAATCTTAACATCGCTGCGACAGTTCGCTTGTAACCACGACCGGTGCAACCTGGTGGAAACGTCAAGCAATTTTAAGGCAAATAACGCGCGATAATTCTCGTATAATAAACGTTATTACACACTAACATAAAATTTCGGCCACCACTTTTATAAGCGTAACTTTAAATTCATAGATAAGTGATACTTTTCTGATATTTCTACGATCTACCAATGTAAAACTTACTCTCCATATTTATAGGATGTATTGAAGATGATCTGTGATAGTACTCAAAGCGACTTTAAAATCATTTCCAGGTATTTTTACCATAATATTTAGAATCATGTTAGGTTTTATATTTTTATTTATACTTAGTTATTACGTACATACCGACTTCATTAGTTTAGTTTTAAAATTCTAATCTGTTGGCCTATTTAATCTTGGATTGGAAATAAGTGGTTCGTTCCTTTCAAATTAACAAATCATAAAAAAAAATCTTATGCGAGTGAGTGTTTCCAATCCTAAACTTAAAGGTACCCCTTTTTGTTAAAAAAATATCGGTAAATGTCTACTCCTAACACCATCTGCAAGATGTATCAAAACTCTCTTTTGACATTGTACTGCAGAAGTTTCAAACAACGCATATAAATATCAATAGATGGCGCTACTTGTATTATGAAGGCCTTAAGACCTTTTACCCGATGTTTAACAATTTTTTTAATAAGGCAGAAACTGCATTTAGCAGAATCGTGTTATGGCAGAAGTACCTTAATTAAAAACAGAATCATGTAAACACAGATTGCGCTTGTTTTACTATAACTGCTATACCGTAACTTTAGCACGAATCACAATTATTTTTCTGTTTAGTTATCGTACAGTTATTCGTATTTAAATAATTCTAAATTCGCATACGGATTTCTATTTATTATTTCATATTATGTTAACGATGTACGAAGATGTAAGTTAAGTACGCGCTGAAAATAAACGCTAATCGAATCAAATGACATCGGAATAACGTCGTTGCAAGCAAAAACCGTGAATCTTATATTTAAAAAAAATCGTATTCGCAGTTTTGCACATGTATCTATACAACGACCTCATTCTATTCGATTGTCATTTTATTCTATTGGCGTTTTGTCACTTGTCCAAGGGTTCACTATAGATTCTGATGATGATATGAAGAGAGGTAGAGGCCACCCGCCATTACCGAATATTAAATTTCGTTCTTTATCGTCAGCGGGACAACGATGCATTATTTAATTCAAACCAACATCAAATAATTTCATGTGTTAATCACTCGTACATTTAAAAATTAAAAGGTTATTTATTTAAAAAATGTAATAAATACATTTATATCGCAATCGGGTTTTACGCCACATGGCATATGATGATGAATATGATCGTGATGATGATGATGATAGCAATAATACAACATTTTCATAATTTAAGCGATTCATGTATTGTGTATGTAATATCTATTTCATGTTTTATTGTATGTATATTTTTCACTTAATACAAAAAATTATATCAAAATCATTATTAAAAATACAATTCAAATAGGTACTCAATGTTTTTTAGTAGGAGGCATAAATTACCAATTATAGTAATATTATAACTCATTATTAAATGTAAATATTTATTTATTATAAAAATAATTTGTAACTACATGTTCTAATCTAAAAGTTAGTTACATACTTACCTACTAATATACCTACCTAGAGAAAAAAAGTATCTTAACCAATAAATTCATAAATTAATTAAACTGTAGGTACTAACATAACATTTTTAAAAAACCTAACCTAAAACTAAAATTACTAAAGTACATTTCATTATAATTACATAAATATACATGAACAGCTCACAAGTATCACAAAGTACATCCAGACTCGAAACCAACATTGTTGGATCATTGGGTTCCGTGTAGGAATCGAACCCATAACCTCTTGCACAGCTGTACATTAAAAGTGCATACGACTGAGATAGCCAAGGAAAAAAACCAATACCCCTTAAAATATAAATAATTGTCCAACCAAAGACAACATGAAAAAAAAACAAATGCTAGCTTAACATAGAGAGAAGTCTTTAACATTAAGAGAAGGGACAAGAAAAATTTAAGAGAATTAAGAAAAAAGACAAGCATCGCAGAAGTATCATAGAAGACAGGGGGAGACCATGCCGAAGATGGAGCGATGATCTAAAAGAAATACTGAAGGAATACTGTTGAGCAGACTATGCCACGACCGTGATCATTGGAAGACCCTGGGGGAGGCCTATGCGAAAGCAAAACAATATGTACCGATGTCATATGATTGAAATTGTATCTAAATTTAAGAATAAGGAATGTTAATAAAGGCTATTATTATTAAGACATACGGAGCCAAAACGTGGACACTGACGGTACGGCTGGTCTATAAATTCAATACGCTCAGCGGGCAATGGAAAGGGCTATGCTCGGAGTTTCTCTTAGGTACAAAATCAGAAATGAGGTGATTCGGCAGAGAACCAAAGTTATCGACATAGCCCACCGGATTAGCAAGCTGAAATCACAGTGGGCTGGCCATATTAGCCGAAGAACCCACAACCGTTGGGGTAAACGAGTTCTTGAGTGGAGACCGCGTCTCGGCAAACATAGTGTAGGACGCCCTCAGACCAGGTGGAGTGATGATTTACGCAAAACGGCTGGCAGGAGCTGGGTCCGAGAAGCCGAAAGTAGAATAAAGTGGCGTGCAATTGGAGAGGCCTATGTCCAGCAGTGGACTGCGATAGGCTGATGATTATTATTATTATTGTTTTTAAACTTTCGCGATGTTATGTTTTACATGAAATTATCTAGTTTTTATTAAACAAAATTAGATTAACAATATTTAGATAAAGAAGGATATATTATAACCTAAACGCTCAAAAATTTACGCTTTTAACATATCACACATACACACAAGGATCCATTTTGGAACCATTACTCTGTAATTGATTTATTACTTGTTTAGTAACACTTAGTAGTATAATAAATATAGGCTGTGTGGTACTGGCTTAAAAATAGTACCATCCCATCTCTTCACGTGGGTGTCGTCAAAGCAACTAAACGATTTCACACCGGAGGACGGGTAGCAGCGTCCTCTGCGTACTTAAAGCCTTACTGCGATCGCCAACCCACTAGTCAAGCGTAGCGGTTATGGCAATTACCCCCAAGATCTTTAATAAATAAGTTCTACTGGGGAAACCCGTGCCCAGCAGCAGGACATCATATGGCTTAATATATATGTATAGTAAATGTGCTAGAATTTTAAATAGACTGACGAAATAATTGTTGACGTCGCAATATACTTATGTGCTTTGATTCAAATATTTAATAAAGTGTAGAAACTTATTAGATCGTATGGAGTAGATACCCCACTCTATACGATTTACGGTCAAGTAAGTCTCCATATGGAAGTAATTTTTATAGGCATTTCTTGCCAATTTAGAAATACAATAATTGCATTTTTGAAAGATAGAAAAATTTGAAATCTAGACTCAGGAATAGAACCCGAGACTTCCGTAGCCAAACCGGGGCCAGAAGCGAACCACCTATCTGTACTATGTTACTAGACCTCAAATTTGTCTATCCCTTGATGCTCGCGAGTTATGCCTTCGCAGCGCCATCTAGTTGGTAGTTAAAGAACTATCGAGGCTTTTTGTTATTGCTTCGTTACAGAGAGCATTTTAACAAATTATGATGTCGCAGGCCGAATATTGAAGTAAGTAATACGGAATTCGCTTCCTGAGTCTGGATTTCAAATTTTTCTTTTTCAAAGGTCAGACAACGTAAATTACATTACATATAATCTATTGCTCCTATTACCTAATTAAAATATTGTCAAGGTTATGCCATAGTCACTTGTAGTTACCTACTTGTGTAATAGGGTAGGACTTACATAGTTACATCATACACTGTTACTTAATGGAATTCTACCACACCATTCTGTTACTCGTTCTAAATGACGGTGTAATGAGAATCATGACGAGTCCCGCTTGTGGATGTCCGCTTTTGTTTCTAAACGAACAGCATCATCAGCTTTACCCTTTGGTATCGGTACATCATCGAAAGTGTCTTCATCTTCTTCATTAATCTCCATCTGAAATAATTAATTAATAAAAATGAATTAGATATTTATCATTTATAAAAATAAACCAAATTGAAGTGTCTAATTTTAATTTCAAATAATAGTGTTTTACTAAATGCTTATGAAAGTATAATATGGTAGGTACCTATAACAAAAACACTGTTTTTAAGTTTTTATCTGTCTCAGACAGACAAATAATCAAAACAGTGTTTGTGTTGTTTGTTGCGGCTGGACGGATTTTGACAGGACTTTCACTGTCAGACAGCTATTTGACTTCTATCTGACAGTCGAAATTACTCCTAAAGGTTCATTTCCGTGCATCGCGTCCGATTGCGAGGCGCGCGCGTCTTACGACAAGCGGCTGACGCGCGTGGCCGATACGACAATAGTCAGAGTGCGCGCGCAGCCTACGTCAGTTGTCGGCCGCGCGCGTAGGTCGCAGACCGCGAAAACGGCGCCATACATTCTCATACTCTGAGTGTTGTAGCATCGGCCGCGCGCGTCAGAAGCTTGTCGTAAGCTGCTCGCGGCTCGCGATTGGCCGCGATGCACGGAAATGAACCTTAAAGGTTAATTTCCGTGCATCGCGGCCCATCGCGAGCCGTGCGCGGCTTACGACAAGCGTTTGACGCGCGCGGCCGATGCGACAATATTCACAATGCGCGCGCAGCTTACGACAGTCGTCGGCCGCGCGCGTCTGTCGCTTACCTCGGAAACGGCACCATACATTCTTATACTCTGACTATTGTCGCATCGGCCGCACGCGTCAGTCGTTCGGCGTAAGCCGCGAGCGGCTCGCGATCGGCCGCGATGCACGGAATTAACCTTTAGGCTACTTTTTATCATCACTCTAACGTCTTTAGCGAGAAAGCAGCACTGCAACTTTATGCGGACGAAGTCGCGGATACAGATTGTTGGTAATAATATTACCTACCGGTATAATCCTTAAGCCCAGCAAACGAATAGTACCTAAATATATGATCCTTATTTTTTTTGCCGTATTGAAATATAGTTTTTGATTTTGATTTGATTTGGATAATGTAGTAGATACTTTTCAAGAATGAACCATTGTTTTTTATTTCATTGAAAGTGTCAATTTCCACAGTAATTTTATGTTCCTTGCTGTAATACTACACTAGTCATAATGTGTACTTACGTAGTCTATGCCTTGTTCATCCGCAGCAGAAGACACATGAGTGTTGCGTCTCTACAAAAATAAAAACGATTCTTAATAGCCAATTTCTTTTTGTGGTTTGTTTGTTTGATGTAGGGACACCGTTTTGGTGTGGTGAGATGTGGTGTGAGTGGTGTCCCGTGTCCCCACACGGGACACCAATCAACACCAATCGAAACCACGACCTCCGGATTAGCAGTCAGGGTCACTAACCACTAGCTAGACCAACAGGCCAGTCAAACGCGTGGCAATTTTTTTTACTATCAGGTACTTACAGAATTTCGTTGCTTAACACTTTCTCTCAACACGTGCAATCTCTGCTTCTGTTTCCTTTTGAAGAAACCGATCTGTAAAAAATATTGGTAAATATTAATAAGTTCATTTTAATTTAGATGGAATGAATTGACGAAACGATCACTGAATCTCAACAGATTCAGTGATCGTTTGACTGGAAGGAGTGCTACGATCACATCGTTGCTTGAAAGTTTAATCACGTTCATTTTTCTTGTAACTCGTCGAATTCTTAACATTTCAATAGCACCGGCCAATATCACAGAAATAGAACAATAGGTATAAAAAATAAATCTTTATAAAGCACTTTACACTCGAGCTGGATATTTTGATTAGTAAAATGTGTTTTAAGCATATTAGTTTTTATATACACAGTCTATGGGTATTGGCACTTTAGACATCTATCACTGGCTCTATTGGCTTTATCAATTTCTACAAACAAACCAAAAATTAAACCCCCGACTAATAGGAGGTAACCGAAGATAATCCCTCGGGTACTGCCATTTTTTGCCCTGAATTGAACTAAAATATCTTTGTGCATGTGACAGGACAGCAAATGGCCCCAAACTCCGTGTCTACTAACTTCATTAACGAACAACCCTACTTAGGCACCTGTCCGATCAACGACGAGAAAAAGAGTAGCGAGTAACGATTTTATCGCTCAAGACACTATGTAGATATCGTGTAAACAAAAGAGATACAGATATTAATAGTTGATCACTGAGTGTTCACACTGCCGGCAAGTACTCGCTCTATACTGCATCTCTTTTATATACACGGACGGGATCTACAAAATACATCTGTTGTAGGTATCTTGAGCGATAAATCGCTACTCGCTTAGTGAACGAATGCCTTGAAATACCTATTGTTAGCTCAGAATTTGTTTACAACATTACCTTATAGAGAACTGCTACTATTACAATCAGCACGAGTATGCCAACGCATCCTGCAATGAGTCCAATCAGGGTTTTATCTTGTCCCACTGCCACCTCTTTATTTATTATTAATACACTTGTTATGCTGAAAATTAAATGTTTTTTAAATGTATATTCGTTTGTAACCAAAATAGTTTCTACCGGTTTCCAGTAACAACAGAAAACTAGGAAAAATATTGACAGTAGTTTAAGTTTTCTTTTTAAATTGATTATCATTACTATTTTTTTTTGTTATTTAATATTATCACTTAAGGAAGAAAAAGTTAGTACCGTTTAGGTACTAACTTTTTTCACACAGTAACATAAACTGAATAGTTAAGTACCTATACTTCATTATACAACATTATTTTTCTTATAGCTCAAACACCCCAACCAGATAAATACTTTAATAAATCATATAAACAAAATAAATATTGAAAACTGACATAGTTATAAGCCACCCGTTAGAGTTGTCTTGAGATTTTTACAGTATCGTGATTATGGCATCGCATTGTATCTAATATTTGATTTAAATTATTTCCTACCACACCCTGAATAGGTTTTAGACCGTTAAAATGATTAATTAATTACATTACTACTGGTTAATTAATTTATTATAAAGTCTACATCATTAGAATGTGTTACTGATTCTGAGGAAACTACTTTCAGGTTTGCACTATACCAAGAATAACCTTGTATAAGCCATGGGAATTTTAACAGCGAAAATTTTTAAAGGTTGGGAAGATAGTTAGGCAAAGAACTTCAGACAACATTTAATTCGGAATAGAATGATTCTATATTTAATGCCAAGTTTGCAAGAGTAAAGCCGCGAGAAAATAACTTGGCCATAAACACTCATGTTCCCTTTTTTTAAAATGCCAATTTTTACAATATATTCATATATAAACAGATATGCTAGTAAGGTGCTGCAATTATTACACCATGAAACTCCCGCAAGCTGGAATTATAGTACGTTAAGTAGGTATAATCAAGTTTTAAATAAATTAGCCTCTTTTGGTGTGGATGGGAGCATCAATTTACAAAAAATACAGAAGACGGTAAAGACAACATGCGATTCGATTATTGTAAGAAAAATTACTTAATAAACAAATATTTATGAACCATTAATTAAAAATAAACCTATAAGATGATAATGATAAGGTTGACCAGTGACCCCAAGTAGCATCCGTTCACGAGTTTAACGCATGGGTCAGCCATCATCCCCTTCGCTATATTGAAGGAGGGATTAGACGAGAAGATAGATGACCCAACCCACACCGCTAACACAAGCAATGACATTTTAGCGAGCATGCAAGCCCTAACAACATCTCGTAGAAACGAAAATAACCTTAAATACTAGGTACTTTGTGAATATACAATGCAAACAAAATTTTAATCGTAGGTAGGTACTTACTTTTTATTCAGCGCTACATTTGTTGGACTTAAACGCAGTTCAATTTGAGATGTTACATTTAGCCTCTTATTGATTAAATGCTTTGCTGTGGGTACAATTTGTTATTATTACTATCGCAATTGTCAATGAGCTGGAAATATCTGTATAAGGGCTGATGGACGCTGAATCAGATGAGTCTTGGAATAGATATCGCTACACGGTAAATATAAGATTTCACAGCCCACCACCAGATGGCCCGACGGCCAATAAAAGTTCGGTAAGAGGGACTGTATGCGGAAAGCGGAGGACTGGGTGTCATCGAGCAAATTAGCCTTTATCAGTCAAATATTGACTCATAAAAGCTGTTTTGATTGATTATATCATTGATTTGATTGATCTTGATGTTAAGATTGCTTCACAGAATTTCGTTTCTACAGTTAAACTATCGTATGACATAATTCTTATCTAACAGGAATCGTTATTGCTAATAGAAAACTATTGTATCTGACTTAATGACAAAGATAAAAAGAACTATGTCCATACTTAATTACATCCATGTTCCCTATTGTTAGCCATGATTGCGTAGGACGCAATTTCATTCATTTTTTATTACAGTAATATTTTCGTTGTTATACCATTGTTTTGTGAAAGCTATAATAAAAGGTCCAGAAATAATGAGAGTGACCACAGATATGATTATCTCAGCTTTGTGTATAATAGCAAACTTTTGTGATAGTATTTCTATTAAAGTATACTCACGTATATCTTTCTTTAATATGTAAGTAGTCGCAATGACTTTTTGTTTATTGTTAGGCAAAAGGTCTATATCACACTTATTAATAAATTCTTCGTCAGTATGGGCTTGACTGCAAGTCAGTGAATCCATAACCTAAAATCAAATCAAAATGGTCGTTACAATTTCATCAACAGATTTTTATATATCATATGAACATATTAAATTCCATAAATTGGGGCAAATTCTTTGTGAAACCAAAGCGAGTTTTTAGTATATCATAAAACAAACTTGACTGACCTTGAACTTATCAATAAAACCTGTTCTCTTGGCAGATACAATTACTTGCACTTTATTCCACGTCATATTTCCATTATTTGTAATCTGAAAAAATAATATTAATATACCTTTGTGTCTTATTTAATTTGCCTGTTTTTGAATTTCCAGACAACTTGGAACGAATTTGAGGTCGAATTCAAAGACCGTTACGTATACATGATAAAGAGGTTTTGCTTGCAGCTGTCTTTGTTCAAATCTAGGTATCTTACAAAGGTAATATTTTGAATTAGGTACTTGATTGTTTATTATTAAAGATATCGACGCTTTACTATGATTACTTATTCAACAAGGCCTTTTTTGTAACGCCAATCATCACTGTCTTAATGCCATCTGCGTACAACGTGGCCCGGTCATATTGACGATGTCTTCAACATCGGGTCAGTGATCTGCTCTTCGTTTCTTGTTAGTTCCATCACTATACGACTTCTTTGGTCCACTGTTCATCGTCTCGTCTCACTAAGTTAACAAAATATCAAACTTACCAAAAATTCTTGATCTTCCGTTATAAAATCTTTTTTATCTTCAATTTGTTTATCAGGAACTGGCCTTACACTATCATCGCTGAAATTAAAACATGGGGTTCAGATAACCAAGAGCTTTTTGGAATATAAAGTTACTCGGCTCACATTGGATACAATTTGGACTTTATTTTCAAAAGGCTTGCAATAAAAAACTGAACTCATTCCCATTACAAAGTATTTGAAAATTTGTTTGGTCATCTATTACTACTTACGAATGGCCTTTTACGAAATTAAAGGCCTATTACGAATGGTCAAACGATCAATTAATTAATTCCTCGTTGTCAGCCCAGCAGTAAAGGAAGTATATACGAGTATCATAACAAAAACTTACCCGCTAATGTATATACCATCAGTGTTGAATACATAACTAACGACAAACTTCTGATGACTTTTAATTACGTCATCGTTTTTGCAGTTTTCTAAGAGTTTCGCTTCAATTTCAAGCTTTTTGTGTATGTTTGTGGGTTCCATGATGAGAACCAAATTTATGGAATGCTAGAAAGTAAAAAAATAACATGATTGGATTGGTGAAATAGTGGCTATAAAAAGTCACGCGTGTTTTCGCGTAAAATTTGAAACAGTGCCAGTGTTGTGTGTGTTTCAAAACTGGCACTTAATATCTAATGGTAGATGATGATAAGATTTTTCATCACAGGTATGGAAAATATTTTATTTAATAATTTACGAGTATAATAATATTCATATATTTAAATATGTAATCTATACATATAATAAAATTGTAAATTTCACGTGTCTGTACATGGCCGAACATAGTGAAAAAAAATATTGGGAAATGTTCGAAAAGAGTATTTAAACACATTCCTACATTTTTATAAATGTCTGTAGTCTGTTTGTTTGAACACGCATTACGCAAAAACTACCAGACAGATTCGGTTGAAATTTTGTATGTATATTCTAATAAGTCTGGATTAACATATAGGCTACAATTTATCACGCTATTTCCCATAGGAGCTAAGCAATAACTTATATATATCTGTAGATCTGTAGATAATGTCTGTAGCTATTTATCGTCATAAAACAATAACTACTTGACGGATCTTCATGAAAATTTGCAGTTTTATTGTAAATACTATAGGTCATTACTTTGAATCATTACGCTATCGTCTATGGGGAGCGAGCAGCAACGTATGTTTGGTCGAACCATTATGGTTTTTCACAAATTTTTCCACAATAAGACATTATTTACAATTGTAACCCATGGAAACAGTAACTTCACGCTAAAACTATAAGGAGCTAAACACAACATTTTCAATTTTCTTAAGATCAGCTATTTTAACCTCTTTTGTATCGGTATAAATTTAAGGTTAAATACCTTGCTTACCTACGTTTAATGTGCATGAAAATTTTAGTTTAATTCAATATAAAATCATCAAGTATTAAAAGAAACTTATCCAGTTTTAAAAATAGATGGCGTTTAAATACAAATTAAAAAGAATCAGGAAAATTGATTTAAAAAAAAACTGTAATTCTTACGTAGAGGCATATGAATATATGATGATCTTAATTTGCGACAGGTTGACACACCTATTATTTAATTCACCAATGTAGACATTATAAAATACCTAATATTTAAATCTTTTAAAGTGAGTGAAAAAAATATTGAAATAAGTTTAGAAATAGTATTTAAACACAAAAAAAGATATCTGAGTATTTTTTTAAAAAACGTTTGAATGTTGTCAGTTTGTTTGAACACGCATCACAGTATCGCGGGAATGCAATGTTTTAAAAACAGAATATTTTTTAAAAACATAACTAGCCCTATTTCGCGGGGGACTTTACAACACGGACACAAAGTGGGTGTACTTTAGACTCGGAAAAGATCGCTCGGGCAGGACATAACCCGCGATCATAGGGAATCTGTGAGAGTTTTTTCCCTCACACCTTTATTACCTATGTTTAAATTATCTTGAAGGAGCGGCTAGGTACCTCCGATTAAAACGTCCGATTTAAAAGTGTCGGAGCCGAAGTTGGAGTCGGAGGTTTAAAATCAATCGGAATTTTCGACCTTTCGGAGTCAGAATCGAAGCTCTTTACCACAAAATTTCGCGCGAGTACTTGGGCTGTTTCGGGCTTCATTTAACCCGAAACCGCCCAAGTTCTCGCGTGACGGGGGAGGGGGGGAATTTTTCAATATTAATAATATTTGATGTGATGAAAATTATTTTGGTGAAATACTTTTTTGTCAAGGTACTGAAAGCATAGGATTTTTTATAATTTGTCTTCTAACGGTCTGGCGCCATAAACTTTGTCGCCCTTCATTTTGCTGCACTGGGCATTTGTTTGGCTTGCCCTGCCATAGGTCGGGCTCTGATTAAAGCTAGGCCCTAATATCCATAGATGCCACAGAGCATTGTGGAGCATGTTTCCAAAATGTTTTACACAGAAGTTAAATTGTAATTTAAACTACCTTAACATAAACCCAACTTCCACGCGAACGAAGTCGCGGGCACAGCTAGTGGTTGGTAAAAATGTTGCAAATTGTTACTCATATTGAATTAGTTATTGAGTGATGAATTTGATGGAATAAACTTATTTTTTTACCCGATGTAACGTAGACCAAGAAATAGGTACAATACCTTAGCATCCCTCTTCAGTGGTTTTGGCCAGAAGCACGTATACTCGTTCTTATGATACTGTCCTAAGGATACACAATCCGTCGTTTGTGAAAGCTGGGTACCGTTCACTACCACGAACACACAAGATTCATAATATGAACTTTTACCATCGTTGCTTACGACAATGGAAGCTGTCTCTGTAGCCGATGAACCAAGGATGTATGTGTTTTTGCTGAAACAATGTCGAGGGTACAATACAAAATCAACGCTCTGTCTAGTCAGATTTTCCTGACAATTGATATTTATCCACATATCTATATTGTTGTATTTTTAAGAGAGAACCTGCTGTGTGTGTGTGTGTGTGTGTGTGTGTGTGTGTGTGTGTGTGTATGTGTGTGTGTGTCTGTGTGTGTGTGTGTGTGTGTGTGTGTGTGTGTGTGTGTGTGTGTGTGTGTGTGTGTGTGTGTTTGTGTCTGTTACCATTTTTCTCGATAACAGCTAGGCCGATTTCGACTCAGTTTTTGCGTTGTAAAAGTCTCATTTCCGGGCATATCAAATGATGACTCCCGCAGTAGGGTACAAGTCACGGACACAAAGTACACCCAGACTCGGAACAACAATTTGTGGATCACACAAAGTGTTGTCCCGTGTGGGAATCGAACCCAAGACCTCTTGCGTAGCAGTCGGATACACTCCCACTGCGCCAGAGAGGCAGTCATAATTTTTAATGTTCTAGACTGCCAGGGTGGGTACAGTGCTCATGTTTCTCTAAAACGGTTTATTATTTTTTACTCGGAGATTGCTAGGACGATTTGGAAACGATTTTTTGCTCTATTGCTTCTTCAAAAGGGTCGTTCATATTTTTATTATCAACATGGAATATGGCTTATATACCTATTTGTTCCGTTGTAATGAAATGTTTACTCCCAACACGACTGAATACCTACCTTTTTATAAATAATCTCTAAAAATATATTATAAAAATCAAAATTAAAAATTTTAAAAATGGAAAACGAATATAATAATTTAAAAAAACTAACAGTAAGTAAGAAATCAAATAAAACCTATCTCCTGTTGGTCAGGAGGAGGGGGGTTTTAGAATTTTATGTAATTCGTTTTAACGTTAGTAGTAGGATTTAAAAAAAATGTTTTTTATATCATCTAAATTAATTTTGTGTTGGGTTACCTGTGAGTCCATGTGATCGGTGATAGAGATAGTTTCGGGATGCAGTCATCACCACTACAGTGTCGAGATACTGGCAGCTTACTAACTAATTCACTGTTCGGGCTCTCCACCGCCCACGAAGGATCAAAATCTGCAAATAACAAACTATTTCTTAATATCGAACAGAACGGAGAGAACACACCATTATTTTCGGTTTCTCTTCTGAATCCTTGTTACTTAATATTAAAGACTAGCTGTCTCGCGCAACTTCGTATGCGAAAATTTTCCCCGTTTTTGCAACATTTCACGTCGCTACTCCGCTCCAATTAGTCGTAGCGTGATGTTATATAGCCTATAGCCTTCCTCGATAAATGGGCTATCCAACAAAAAAAGATTTTTTCAAATCGGACCAGTAGTTCCTGAGATTAGCGCGTTTAAACAAACAAACAAAGCAAACAAACAAACAAACAAACAAACTCATCCGCTTTATAATATTAGTATAGATACAAAGAAGCATGTGCAGCAAGATATATTTTCGTATCAAGTTACCCCAGGAAGGTTTTAACACTTTGCCTCTAAAGGTTCATTTCCGTGCATCGCGGCCGATCGCGAGCCGCGTGCGGCTTACGCTATGTGGCTGACGCACGCGGCCGACGCGACAATAGTCAGAGTGCGCGCGCAACTTACATCAGTTGTCGGCCGCGCGCATCTGTCGCAGACCTCGGAAACGGCGCCATACATTCTCTGAGTATTGCATTCAAACTCTGAGTATTGTCGCTTCAGCCGCGCACGTCAGACGCTTGTCGTAAGCCGCGCGCGTGATCGGATTTTGTTAATTGGCTAATTCTAACATTTTGATTCAACGTTTTAAATCTTGTTATATATATATATACATATTCCGATAACTCATCCCGACGTAATTTCCATCATCCTTATTTAGTTATAATTTGAGGATACTCATTATCCTCTTGTATTTGTTGGTATTCTCTAAGGAAAAAACATAAATGTCCAAAACAAAATGACTGTAGAGGAAAAATATGGGTAACCATAATTACGATTTTATTGTTCAGATATAGGCATAACCCGTAATAATCAAGTTTGGTGAAATTCAAGGGTCGTATACCTATCCAGGAGCTGATACAAGGGGGAGGGGGGCAACAGAGGCACTCCCCCCCCAGACTCGATTGAATGACTTTTTTTGGGCGAAATTTTCAGAATTTTATACACTGGATCGGAGTGTTTAGGCAGGCAATTGCCCCCCCCCGGCGGTGGTAGATATGGTGTACCGGTGTTGTGTTGAATCAATGCGAGCGACTCACACTTGACCGGTTGAGTCAAATATTGCCCCCCCCCCCCCCCAGAACAAAGCCGGTATCCTAAATTTCATAAAAATCTAAGCACCCTAAAAATTTGCGATATTATAACACCATAATTCGGATATTAATGTAATTCGATTACACCTACCTTTATAATACTTATGACATTATACTGATTACTGCTTAAATTTGCCACACAAGTACTGTACAAGTAATATTTGTGCCCATTAAAGATTAACATACAACAGAATATGATAAAATGTTATAACTATTGTCGCATGGACGCGCGCGTCAGCCGTTCGTCGTAAGCCGCGCGCGGCTCGCGATCGGCCGCGATGCACGGAAATGAACCTTTAGCCATTAGATTAACCGCGCGTTAAAATTATGGAAACCCTGTTTCTATTTAAGAATATATTTTATTTTACTTGCCTGTTCTATTTATCAGATGATTAGTAAGGAGCAACGCCCTTGAAGAAAAAACGTAGCTGGCGTTTTCTTTGTCGTTCTGTACAAATAAAACCAATAATTAATTTTGAAGGATTTGTCACAGGCAGGCGCGTTTCCAACAGGGGCAATTCCCCCCCCCCCCCCCCCCCCCTCATGAATTTTCAAGTGTCTGCCATACTTTTACGGTGGTTTACACCTAAAAATCAATGCATTGATTTTATATATATATAAAGAAGCTACACTAACCCTGGGTGACATAGTCTTTTTCATCCCTGTATTCCCACGGGAATGACGCGGGTGAAACCGTCAGGCGTCCGCTAGTATTTTATATATACATCACAAATAAATAAAATTGAAGTGTTTCTTTGTAATATCAAAAGACTACTTTTTTACAAAATGTACATGAAACTATACATAGCACTTATAACATAAATATGGTTCGAAACTTGTTTATTTGTCTGTTTGTTTGTTTCGGGTCCGGGTGACAGTGAAAGTCCCGTTGAAATTTGTCCAGCCATTTCGGAGATTAACCGGAACAAACAGACAGACAGAGACTTTAGCGGGCAGTACTTCAACTTCACGCGGACGACGTCGCGGGCACAGCTATTTTTTTATAAACAAAGATGTTTGATACAGTACTTTACTAACGCGTTTTTCAGACGACTAACAGTATTACCGTCATAATTTTTATGCCGGTTGTGCTAAACCAGCGAAATTAATTCTACGACCATTTGATATCTTTGAAAGAGGCCGTAATAAAGTAAGTGTATCGGAAAACAATTGAATGAGTCGTTAGCCGATGAAGAGTTGCTATAAAGATGGAAAACTAATAAGAACCGTACCTATTATATAAATTGATTACATCAGTCCAATTTATATGATAGTCAGTACTCATAACTAAGTTTTATAAGAAAGCCCAGCTGTTTTACGTTTTTTATAGTTTAATTAGTTTATTCTTATATGGCTCGAAATTCGACCATAATTGATTTATATATTTTTTAATATTTTTTTTAAATTATATCATTCCGCACTCCTTCTCTATATAAACTACTAGCTGTCCCGCGCAACTTCGTATGCGTACATTTTACCCGTTTTTGCAACATTTTTAATTAGTGCTCCGCTCCTATTTGTCTTAGCGTGAGTTATATAGCCTATAGCCTTCCTTGATAAATGGGCTATCCAACAGTAAAAATTTTTTTCAATTCGGACCAATAGTCCCTGAGATTGCCGCATTCAAACAAACAAACTCTTCAGCTTTATAATTCTTAATATATATATATATGTATATATACATATACATATATATATATAATATATACATATAATAATCTCCTGTCACGATGTTTGTCCGCGATGGACTCCTAAACCGCTTAACAGATTTCGTTCAAATTTGCACGCAATATGCAGTTTGGTCCAACTTGAGAGATAGGATAGCTTAGATCTTTAATTATAGTCGCAATTACTAAAAAAAATAGGGATCCCATGTCCACCCGTGCGAAGCCGGGACGGGCCGCTAGTATTATATATTATTAACTATAAGTGTGCGAAATTTTTATTCTCCTCCGTCAGCACAATTCTCATTAAAAGGGTTACAATCTTTTTGCTTCACGTTTTAATTTTAAAGATGTCAACGTACTCTTTCTCTTGACAGCTACTGAACAGCTAGCAATTGTCATTTACATTCTTTAAGGTTCATTTCCGTGCATCGCGACCGATCGCGAGCCGCTCGCGGCTTACGACAAGCGGCTGAGGTAAGTGACAGACGCGCGCGGCCGACGACTGTCGTAGGCTGCGCGCGCACTGTGAATATTATCGCATAGGCCGCGACCGTCAGCCGCTTGTCGTAAGCCGCGAGCGGCTCGCGATCGGCCGCAATGCTCGGAAATGAACCTTTACACCGAAATCCTCATCATTTCTGTCATATACGAAAACAGCTTATAGATAATTTCTAGTACAAAACCTTATATTGAAATTCAAAATTCTTCATACATTTAGGAAGCAAAATACAAGGTCATGAACATTATGTATATTCAAAGCCAAGTTCGCAAAGCAAAAACCGGGAAAAAGAACAAGGCAATAAAAATTTATTCCAGACAATGTTTGCTTATTCATAAACTGTAAACAGGTAAAGTTCTAATCTATACTAATATTATAAAGCGGAAGAGTTTGTTTGTTTGTTTGTTTAAACGCGCTAATCTCAGGAACTACTGGTCCGAATTGAAAAACTATTTTTTTGTTGGATAGCCCATTTATCGAGGAAGGCTATAGGCTATATAACATCGCGCTACGACTAATAGGAGCGGAGTAGCGACGTGAAATGTTGCAAAAACGGGGAAAAGTTTCGCATACGAAGTTGCGCGGGACATCTAGTATACTAATAAGCCCGTTCTTGACTTCTTTACATTAGGTACACCAAACTCCAAAAACAAGAGGTAAGTGAGTTAGAGTATTATTAATATTACACTAATATTAAAAAGGCGAAAGTTTGTAAGTATGTGAGTGTGTGTGTTTGTTACTTCTTCACGTCTAATCGTCTGGAGCGATTTTTAAATAAAATTTGGTATGGAGTTAGCTGACACCCTGGACACATAGGCTAATAAACCGCGGGTAACACCGCGGGGCACAGCTAGTATTTAAATATTTATCAAAACTGATACTATAAAGTTATTTAGTATTATGTAACGAAGCCACGAGCTAGAGCTTAATAGTATATTACAAATCACCCTATATATCATGCGCCTTGTATTGTGAGAGAACTAATAGAAATTTTACTCCTGTAATAATAAAAATTGGAAGTCAACATATTTTCGTTACATACTAGCTGCCCATCCCGGCTTCGCACGGGTTGTATACCTATCTATTTTTGTTTCTATTATACAAATCTGTGGTGCGGTGGGAGTGTATCCGACTGCTACGCAAGAGGTTGTGAGTTCGATTTCCACACGGGACACCACTTTGTGTGATCCACAAATTGTTGTTCCGAGTCTGGGTGTACTTTGTGTACGCGACTTGTATGTTGGTTAAGTCCCCCACGACACAGGGCTTGTTCCCTACTGCGGGAGTCTTCTTAAAAAATAAAAAAGTTGGTCTGAAGTTATGCGCGTTAATTTGTTTATTTTTATTTATATTTATCAACTCATAGAACACAACATAAAAGGAATAATATGTTGTTTGAGGGAAAATTTACGCAGACGAAGTTGCACATATATACTATGTGCAACTTCGTCTGCGTAAATTTTCCCTGTTTTTGCAACATTTTTTATTGCTCCTCTGCTCCTATTGGTCGTAGCGTGATGTTATATAGCCTATAGCCTTCTTCGATAAATGGGCTATCCAACAGTATTTATTTTAATTTGGACAAGTAGTTCTTGAGATTATCCCGTTCAAACAAATAAACAAACTCGTCAGCTTTATAATATTACTGTAGATTAACATACAAGAAAAATACTTACTAGAGCCACAATAACATTTGTACAATATGTTTTTGTGTTGCAAGCGTTGCAAGATATATCCATTGAGAACTTAGATGTTAATATTTCTGCCCGTTCACCAATAATTCCGTTTTGAACCTCTAGACCTGAAAAAAAGCATCTACTGTGACAAACAACTTAATCAAATGCTTAACCTTAATCCTAAAAGCCTTTTTCTACGCCTGCGAGGCGTACACGCAAAATTATTGTCTTCTTTTTACCCGACTGTAAGGAAGGGTTATGTTTTTCGCGCGTATCTTGTATCTATATATGTAATATTCTTTAATTTAATAACTGATATCTCACAATCCACTGAACGGATTTATACAATTAAGACGTCGTTAGATTTGTCTTGATCGCCCAGGTGTTTTTAGATATGTGACGTTTGAAAAAAACAAACATGGCAGCTATGAGATGTCAAAATAAAGACGTGAGAAAAAAAAGTGGTTTCGAATACTGCAATATGGGTATCAAATTAAATGACTCATCTTAAGCATTTCAAAAAGGTATAACATGATTTTCTGGCTTTCTGTAACTTTTAACAAAGAAATTTAACGAGTAATAAATAATTACATTTTATTACAATCTATTTCAAGTAATGTACATCAGGCAGAAGAACCAGCGCCCAAAAAATACAAAAAACTCGCCTGCTAAAAGACAGAAACAAGATTTTACTGTTGTGTTTTTTCTTTCTTTTTGCTGGCGGGGTTTTTAGTTTTTAAATCTATTTAGTACTTTTTAGTTTATAGGATAAGATATTTTCTTATTTTTAGTATCCATAATAATATTATAAATGTGAAAGTAACTCTGTCTCTCTGTCTGTTACGCTTTCACGCTCAAACAGCTAAACCGATTTAAATGAAATTTGGTATGGAGATAGTTTGAGTCCCGGGAAAGGACATAGGATAGTTTTTATCGCAATAACCGACATCCACGCAGGCGGAGCCGCAGGCGAAAGCTAGTATAATATAAGAACTATTTGTTTTATGATTAACGTTGTTTTTTTCTATAATTTGCCTGCTTGGATAAAAACGTATTCAGACGTCAAAGGGGAACAAACAATGTCTCCTTCCGAAGAATATAATCGTGCAGTGTATAAACCTATAAAAAGTTTCAGTTTTTCCACTGAAAGTCTGTCAAAGTTCTTTAAAGTAGCAGTCCTGCCAAAATCTTAGAGGTCAGTCGTACTCGTCGTCGTCATTAAATAAACTGCCTAGGTTTGCCAAAACGAGCCATTAATTCCGAGGGACAATCTCACCCTCTAATGGTCACCATGACAGAACATCATATGGTTTAAAATCGGAAATAATTAAAATAAGACGTATCAACTGATTTTACATAAAATGATAAAGAATGATTACAGATAGATAGAATTATCTTCGCCCTATGCACCACTGTGACCACCTAAAGGTTCATTTCCGTGCATCGCGATCGATCGCGAGCCGCGGCCGATGCGACAATACTCAGGGTATAAGAATGTATGGTGCCGTTTCCGAGGTAAGCGACAGACGCGCGCGGCCGACGACTGTCGTAAGCTGCGCGCGCACTGTGAATATTGTCGCATAGGCCGCGCGCGTCAGACGCTTGTCGTAAGCCGCTCGCGGCTCGCGATCGGCCGCGATGCACGGAAATGAACGTTTAGGCCGGCCCTGACTGCAGTGACAAACTGCAGTTAGAAAAAAAGGGTTAAGAATTATCTTCGCTCGCGAATTTGTGAGGAACGTATATTTTATTAGCTTAGCGATACTCAATATTGAAGCAAAACAAATCAACTAAGTAACGACATCATCATTAATGACTTTGTAAATAAATTTGTACACAGCAAAAATATGTACGTAGACGTTATAAATTTAATTTAAAAAATTGTATTTTTTTCCTGTAATACAGTGTATACTAGCACAGGAGACATATCATATATTTTTGCATTTATCCTTTTATGTCAATAAAGTTTTTATTATTATTATTATTTAAATCATTGACTTCTGGGGCGGCGAAACTTATTGGCCCGGGGCGCCAAATTTCAAAATACGCCCCTGTGTACCTCTAAAATATATTATGCTTCTAGGGTTAAATCTTGGTGTCCCTCAGCTATGTATTCTCATCATCGTCCATGTCATCTCACTAATATTATAAAGGCGAAAGTTTGTGAGTATGTGAGTGTGTATGTTTGTTACTTCTTCACGTCTAAACGGCTGGAGCGATTTTAACAAAATTTGGTATGGAGCTAGCTGACATCCTGGATTAACACATAGGCTAATAAGCCGCGGGTAACACCGCGGGGCACAGCTAGTACTTTCTAAATAGAAGTGGCAGAGGGTCCTTAGAACACTATTACTTTCGGCTTCCCTTTGGCTTGTAGTTACTAAGTATTACAGGTACAAAGAACCATGCCCAGCAAGATATATTTTGCATCGGGTTACCTCAAAAAAAAATTAACCGCGAAGTGTTAATTTGCCTCGCTAAATAGTTTATTTGAAAGAACATTAGTCTTCTTAAATATAACTAACAAAGTATCTAGCGTAACTTGACATTACTTTCTCCGACCAATCACACTAATATTATAAAGGTGAAAGTTTGTGAGTATGTGAGTGTGTATGTTTGTTACTTCTTCACGTCTAAACGGCTAGAGCGATTTTAATAAAATTTGGTATGGAGTTAGCTGCCACCCTGAATAAACACATAGGCTAATAAACTTCGTGTAACACTGCGGGGCAATGCTAGTAAAATCATAAACACGTCCATAATCCTTTAGTTAACTTTTTTTTTCAGAGACATCCCAGTTTGTAGCGCCAATGAGTTAGACTGCAAGTTTTATTTGTTTATGTGCTTAGATTATTGTTAGCTTACAAATAGAGATACAGGCATTCTTACTTGCGCTAACATTGCTAAGCAGTTTTGGGTAGTTAACTACGGCGCAAACTTGGACAGTAAAGTTTGTGTCCTGTTCTCGTACTACCTGAAACATTAAAACAGTACGCCATTAAATCAAATACTAATAAGTAGTCATTTTGAAGAAAACATAAGATCCGATCCAATAAAAAACCGGGCAACATATACCCAACATCAACCATTTAGCTGGCAGGGCACTTGACTCTAGCAAACTTAATATTTCACTAACGGATTCCTAAATCTAAAAATAGTCTTCACAACCCCTAACTGTTGTTAAAAGACCTATCTAATGATACCTATCCCGCAAGATGGACTTTCACTTTGTTGACGTAACTAAAATTACAGCCTTCTAGCACTAACAGTCTCAGGGACGGACGGACGGACGGACATGGCGAAACTATAAGGTTCCCATTTAACCATTTTGGCTACGGGAACCTAAAAACCATAGATAGACCACCTATTGTATTTTTATTGAAACGGATCGTTTGATTTTAGTATTTAGTCTGTTGTAGTATTGATACTATAATCTCATTGATCTTGAATCTTTTAAAAGTGCATGAAATATTATTCTAAAAAGAATAATAGATAAATATAGTATTTAAGGGGGCATTACGCTGAGAGAACTATTTGTTTAGCGCTACGTACACACCGACACGATCGCCGGCCTCGCTCTTCCGCACACAACCATTATTTCACAGTGCGCAGGAGCGCAAGTCAAAATAAAGTAGAATATTCGTTCGTACATATGTTAGATTACTAACGCCATGACTATGAAAATACGAAAATGCTCGTTTTTGCATTTTTCCGCATCTTCAAGATTTATTTGCGGGATCATATTAAGACATATCCTTAAATTTCTTTATTTCATCTACTAGAAAAACTCTTTGACTAGTGACACAATTTTTTTCGTGTCCTAATATTTAGGTTTTCTATATAAATTTTTGAGAGAGCGGAACCCGGTTTCGTGTACCCTTAACTATTGACTGTAATAGAGTTAGATACGTTACCTGTTCCCCAATTAATGCACTTGAAATCTTCACCGTGATAGTCTGCAAAGATTTCAACAACACAGCTTTGCCACTACCAGGAGCACCAGCTACTAGTTCTAAAATAAAAAGATTTTTTTTGCTTTAGACAACTCACACACGCCATCTGATCCCAAACTAGGCAGAGCCTGTACTATGGTAACCAGATAACTGCTGTACATTCTTATATATTTCTAAATACATACATATCCATACTAATATTATAAATGTGAAAGTAACTCTGTCTGTCTGTTACGCTTTCACGCTCAAACCACTTAACCGATTTAGATGAAATTAGGTATGGAGATAGTTTGGGTCTCGGGGAAGGACATAGTATAGTTTTTATCGCTATAACCGACATACACGCGGGCAGAGCAGCGGGCGAAAGGTAGTTATAGATAAATTACACCCAGACACAGAATAAACCATCGCACTCATCACACAAAGTTTTATCCTGGGTCACTATTCACTTTCTTTTTTCCGTTTTCGTGGCAAGCCCGTGCGAACTGTCAAAATCTTGTCATAATGGTAAAAAGAGAGCTGCGCTTAGAAATGCATCAACGCGCATGTGTGCATCTTTGAACGCACCGCGCATATGCCAGTTAGCACGGGCTTGCCGAGAAAACGGAAAAAAAGAACGTGAATAAGGATCCTGGGTGGGGATCGAACCCACAAGCTCTGGCTTATCATTCAGGGTCACTAACCACTACCACAATCGCAATCATGTTCTGTTTTAAAAAGGTATTAATTTAAACCTCAACGGAATCCGTTCAGGAAATAGCAGGCACCTTTTTGATTAAGATAAATACGAGCGCGGTCGCGTATTTATGACTATCTACAATGTTTTAAATTGTACTAAGCGTTTCAAATGAGTTGATAACTGTCATGATGACATTTTGTTTCGCATTACGACTGCAAATTCATTGTATGACGTAAGGTCAGCAATAAAATGATTCGTAAAAAGGTGTCATTAGTATTACACTGAAGTACCTACCTACTCTAATGAACTATTTAAAAGCACTGTATTTTGCTATTTAATATGTTTTAGTTTAAAAATTATTACGCCTGACTGAAAGGCCACTAAAAGTAGAATATTCTTATATTTTGCCTATTTACTTATTTCTGTTTGGTGTTTATTAAATAATAAAGAACACTAGTAATATTATAAAACAAAAAATGTTAGGTAGGTACCTACATAGTTCAAAGAACATAAATATTACGTCAGTTATATTACCATATTACACATACGTACTTTACCCGACTTGGGAGTTTTTGTTGCTAGCGGTACAATTTTGACAAGTACAGAGTACATTTGAAACACATAGTATGTTTTAAAATCTTTTATTCGAACCAATTAATTTAAACCGAGAAAATAAAAGACAGCAGCGTGTGTCCATGCATTTGATATAATCCCTTCACACATGAGCTAAAACGAATTTCCATTAAAGAAAGCTGATGCTATAAGGAGTAACTTAGGCTACTTAGGCTTTAAACGTCCAAAATGTTTTTTTTTTTTAATTACAAACTCAAATACCAAGTCAATGATTGTTTGAAAATGTTTAAGCGACTGCGTCTATGGCGCGGTGGGAGTGTGTCCGACTGCTACGCAAGAGTTCGATTCCCACGCGAGACACCACTTTGTGTGATCCACAAATTGTTGTTCCGGGTCTGAGTGTACTTTGTGTCCGTGACTTGTATGTTTGTAAACTCCCCCGCGACACAGAGCTTGTACCCTACTGCGGGAGTCGTATTTTATAACAACAAACTACTTCTAGGATAGTCTCAAACCTCAAGTATCATTATTTTGTTACCATCCAACCATTATTTTAAAACCAAGTCAATGATTATAGAATTTAATAAGACGTTTCGACCGTATTGCAACGGCCGTGGTCACGGGTAGACTGAGTAAGTCCACCCGTGACCACGGCCGTTTCAATACGGTCGAAACGTCGGGCAATAAATAAAGGTATTTAGACTTAAAATAAAATATTTACGCGATTAAGACCCGTAGCTTATAAAATTCTATAACGTGTACAAATCGCGAAAGTTTACGAACATATACAAGTCAATGAAGCTACCTAGCATCTCATGGGCAGGCATATAAAAATGTCAAAATGTGTAAATATTTTTCTTACCGTCACATCCATTGTTATCAATATCAGGAATAAATTGTAGGCTAAAACCAAGGTTAGCAAAATTCTTCTTCTGTATCCTTTGAGTGTATTTTAACTCTGACAGTTGAAGCGGCTTGATTTCTTTCGGACGTTTTAACCTCAAGTAGATCTCATAACCATATATGACGTATACTGCTCCCAAGCCCTCATCTTCGTAAGGTGCGCTTACCGCTAATTCTGCAAAACAAATTAAGAACTATTATGGCTTTTGATAAATGTATATGTAAATACTTGATGACCTTAAGGACATGGCTAGATGGCGCTTGCGAGGGCCCAACTCGTATGCATCAAAGGAAGAGAAATTTCAAGTTTAGTGACATAGTTCAGGTTAGATGGTTCGGCTTTCGCGCTCCGGTAAAGCGAACGGAAGTCTCGGGTTCGATTCCTCGGTCTTTTTCTTTCAAATGCAAGTATTGTATTTATAAAGTAATGGCAAGAAATGCCTATAAAAATTACTAAAATATTTTTACAGTTAAAATAAAACCGAAATTCATGGTAAGTACAAAGCGCAACTCACAATCGTACGCAGTAGTCGTATACCGTCATCTACGTTATAAATCAATCTATCATCTGGCGGTTTTTTTGGGTTCCGTAGCCAAAATGGTAAAAACAAAACGAAATATAGTTTCGTCATGTCCGTCTGTCTGTGTGTCTGTCCGTCTGTATTTCACAGGCATTTTACTCAAAGACTACTCAAAGAATATTGATAAAATTTGATGAAAATATGTCTTGTAGTAGCCGCTACTTAGTTTGATAGCTAAATAATAAAAATAAATATTTTTAGGGGGGCACCCCATACATGTAACAGAAGCTGATTTTTTTATCAGCATACATCAACTTGTGGCTCATCATTCGACAGGTCTTTTAAAAACATTTTATGGTTTTTAATGAAAATTTTTGATTAAGTGAATATTTTTAGAAATAATCACTGCGAAAGTTGCTCAAATGTGTCCCCCGCTCTTTTCTTTTGAACCGTGTGACCAAAAAATATGAAAAAGATCACAAATTAATATTTTAAACCAAAATTATTTCGGACATGATATACCGTCATTAAGTTATTGCCGAAAAACTGCGTTTCTCAACAAAAGGACGTAAGTGCCGTGAACATACGCTCTTCTACATCGCATTTATGCGAGCTTGCGGCACCCTACACTGAGCATGATCCTAGATGCTCTTGCCCGGTTTTCAAACTATGCTTTCAGCACTTCAGATTTCCCATTTCTTTTCGAACAACAAATCCGTTAAGCATTTTTTTTAGTTTATTATAGAAACTAACAAATAGAATAATACCACCCCATTTCTTCCTATGGGTGTCGTTAAGGCGACTAAGGAATGTCATACCCCAGGACGGGCAGCAGCGACCTCTGCGTACTTTATAGCCTTATTGCGATCGCCAACAAGCTCGCCAAGCGTGGCGTATATGGCCATATGGCTACAGTAAGTAGGTTGTACTGGGGAGACCAGTGCCCAGCAGTGGGACATCATATGGGTTGTTATGAAAAAATGCAGATTGAGCTTATCAAACACAATTTGACACGGGAATAAACGCTTTTAATCTAGGTAAAGTTATGTGGTCACAAGCTGACCAGTCAACTTGTGACCACGGTCGGTAACCCGATCGAAACGTCAAGCATAAGGTAAATAACTTTACCTAGATTAAACGCGTTTATTCCCGTGTCAAATTGTATTTATAATGCAACGCGTAAGTTTAAAACTTATCAAACACGTTTTTCATCGGTTTTCTTCGAACGTAGAAGTTAAAACAAACGCTTACCTTAAAAGGTAGGTTTTAAATTACCTTGTATTAATTTGTCTACGTTCGCTTTGCCTTAAACTAGTATGGATAGCAAGTATTTTAAGATCGTAAGACCTGATTAGTATAAAATAATTTACTTTTATTGTAGTCAACTACCTAATGGTGTAAAATGTTATTTGACGGGATAACTATTGTTTTTAAACACTCGCGACTTTTATACATATTAGATATATTTCGGGACTTAATAAAAAGTTCGTACCTTTAAATAATTCACGCGATTAAGTCCCGAAATATATCTAATATGACGGGATAACGTCAAAATACATTTTAGTTAATGAACGATGACCGGGTGAACGCTCGAAATAAAGTCACTTTATTGACTTGTTGCTAAGCAACGTGAAAGGCGATATGTGATCAATGTTTTCTTGAAAAGTGTCACATTATTGACTGGTTCAATATTTGACATCAATATTTTCTTAAGATGTTATCACGTAAAATTATCATCCCAGGGGGCTTAGACAAATGACACACGCTTCTCTTTCCACACACGCTAACGCGAAAAAATGTATGCATTTGACATAAGGTTGACAAAACCTCACGCGACTGTTGCTGAATTTGTAAACAAAAACCAACAGTAGCGTGTGCGGAAAAAGAAGTGTGTGGCATTTGTCTAAGCCCCCTGACCACCAACCGACTTTATAGACAACCATTTTTTTTTTAGTTTTTGGACTCCGGGTTTTTATCACACTCTTACCTGGTATTCCGTCTCCATCTATATCTTTTGCTGCAATTACCGAAGCAAAACGACCAAATTCTTTTGTCCCTATTATGCGAAGCCAGTTTCTTGAATTCATTGTTTTCTGTAAATGCAAAATAACGTGTAAATTAATTATATTTTAAGTAAAAAAGGTGTATATAGGTTACAAGTGCTCAGCTAGCGGCACCTTAAAGTTTAGACAATTGAACAAGTTTTTATATTTCAGTCTCGCATCGATAACCCGTTCAGTAGTTTACGTTAAAGAACTTGCAAAAATACCTACCAATCCATCCGCATAAACTTTTACCCCCTTGTTCATTGTGCATTACTTGCGCCGGCATTTTATCTAGCGAATTTAAATATCAAATTGTTTTTATGTCTTTATTTTCCGTTCAATTTTAAAATAAGCAGAACTTGTACCAAAAACTTTAGATATACCCGACTACGACAATCTTTTTAGTCCGTTTTAAAGCCCAATCAGAGAGTATAGATTTTTACGATGAATTTTTACCTACTTATTACACCGGCTCCACACACACCTCAACATCACTCGTCTAACGTGTGGATCTAGAAAATAACTTTGGTGCCAATATGTGGAGCCGGCGTAATACTTAGAGATTTTATTGTCAACCAATTTTCTACGCAGTTATAGAGTTAATACAAATAAAACTAGCAATGTCTTTGGTATCAAATAAATGGTCTAATTAAGCCCTTTCATTTAATACCAAACACAGTATAATTGAAAACAATAAATAAAAATACCCTATTTACATGCATACCATATGCTTTGTGATCATGAAGAAAATATAGCCTATGTGTAGCAGACACCTGATTCATCGTAATTGGATAAGTAGTTTAGGCGCTACGGCAGAACATACGTAAATACAAACATATAGACTTCTAAACACATAACCCTTCCTCCTTGGCTTCGCCGTAGTTGGGTAAATTTAAAAGAAGAATCGCATCAACTTTAAGACTTTTATAAGCGGATTTGCCCTTACACTATTGCCTCCGACGTATATGTGCAAAGCGCCACACTCGACGCAGTTATCCATAGAATGCAATGGCGCCCCGATCAACAGCTCAGACAAACCATCCATATTCATGTCTGCGGCTGCCATTACTGAACCAAATTTTGTACCAGGTGAGTCTGATTCTATTGTAGCTAAACCGCCTGAATTGAAGTTAGGGTTTATTGACTGTATTCCAGATATTTTATCGTATTCGAAGAATTCTACCTGTAAAATCAATTTAAAATTAAACACCTTAAGGTTCATTTCCGTGCATAGCGGCCGATCGTTTACGACATGCGTCTGACGCGCGCGGCCGATGCGACAATAGTCAGAGTATGAGAATGTATGGTGCCGTTTCCGAGGTCTGCAACAGACGCGCGCGGCCGACGACTGTCGTAGGCTGCGCGCGCACTCAGAATATTGTCGCATCGGCCGCGAGCGTCAGCCGCTTGTCGTAAGCCGCGCGCGGCTCGCGATCGGCCGCAATGCACGGAAATGAACCTTTAATAATGCGTTAATTACAGAATTTTAAGAAGAGAAGGTAATCTATTCAATAAATAGTCAAAATACTTTTTTTTTATTTAGACGACTCCGGCATTAGGGTGCAAGCCCTGTGTTGCGGGGGACTTTACAAACATACAAGTCACGGACACAAAGTACACCCAGACTCGGAACAATAATTTGTGGATCACACATAATGTTATTGCACGAAATAGTCGAAAAAGGGTTATTACTTGACTTTTACAATCATTTATTTTATTTACTTACAATATAATTCTTGTGCTCCATACTAAAAGCATATACCGTTTTATTCGAAAAGAACTTGCCCATAGCGTAGCCAAATCCTGCAAATGTAAATTAATTAATTAATTATTAACAATTAATAATAATATTATAAAGAGGAAAGATTTGTATTTTTGTATGTAACGAATAAACTCAAAAAGTACTGGACCGATTTTAATAATTCTTTTTTTTGTTGGATAGCCCATTTATCGAGGAAGGCTATAGGCTTTAAAACATCGCGCTACGACTAATAGAAGCAGCGACGAGAAATGTTGCAAAAACGGGGAAAATTTACGCATACGAAGTTGCGCGGGACAGCTAGTGTAAATATAAATAAGTCGATGATGAATGAAAAGATTTCGATGTCATGGGGAGGGGGTTAAGGTTATGGCATGGGGGGTGGGGGGGCGCTTGACACCGTTGTGAAATATTTATTTTGAGGGTGCGGAGTCCCGCTAGGAGTAAGTTTTATCAAGAATTAACACACACAGGAGGGGATTCAGGTGCTTTTCCTCCTAAAGCATCTGAATCCTCATGTGAGGTTTGATCTCGAGGTTTATCACCAAACCCAGCCTGCCCCCATCCAGGAGGGATCCTGGAACCACCACTGGCCATATCAATAAAGTTAATTAACAATTATGAAAATATATTTATTACGGGTCTTAATCGCGTAAACAATTTAAGGTAAAATACCTAGTTTATTGCCCGACGTTTCGACCGTATTGCAATACGGTCGAAACGTCGGGCGTAATATATAAATTAGATATATTTCGGGACTTAATCGCGTAAATTATTTAAAGGTACGAACCTTTTATTTACACGACGTTTCGATCGAATTGCACCGATCGTGGTCACGGGTCGACTCTTGTCACGTAATATATATATTTTCATTAATTAACAATGTTACACAAATTGCTTTCGTACCAAAATTAAAAAAAGTAGGAAGCCTCGAACCCAGTGGAGTTTCCCTTACAGCACTTTTCGTTGTGATGGGATTTTTCATAGTTTTATCGTAGTCGTACTTCAAGGAACCATATATAACATCTCCTTCTAGTGATGTCTTAATTATCATAAATAACTGATTTTCTTCGTCAATTAAGGTGGACCATCCCGTTCCGCCAACAATATATTCTGTGAAACGATATAAAAATACAGTACGATCAACGTAACTTGACCGGATTGAAGTTAGGTTTTTATCAATTTCGCTCATGTCATAGAGATGCGACCCTAAAATTACTTACGAAAACGTTTAATCGATTAAAAATACGAGGGTGGATCGAAATATTCGCGGCCTACCACATAAATACTTGACTTATTTTAATGTAACTGACTTCATTCGATTTGTTTACTCTCTGGTTGTCACATTGTAAAATTCTGTCACAATAGCATTATCTGTTTTTAAATTAGACTGAATTTTGTGAGCCTAAGTGCAGCGTTTTTAAAGAATGGAGAAAATTGAGCAACGTGCGGTCATCAAATACCTGTTTAAAAAAAAACTGACTCCAAAAGAGATTCACGAAGATATGTCAACAACATTGGGGGAATCTGCTCCATCGTATACGACTGTGAAAAAGTGGGTTGCAGAATTTAAACGCGGACGAGAGAGTATTGAAGATGACCCTCGCTCCGGCCGGCCTACGACGTCTACGACTGAAGAAAACATTGGGAAAATCTGTGATCTGATATTGGCAGATCGGAGATTGACCATCAGGGAGATTGTTGACACTATTGGCATCTCATATGAACGAACACAAAACATCATAGTCAATGAACTTGTATTTTCTAAGGTTTCTGCGCGGTGGGTCCCCAGATTGCTTTCAGTTGAACAAAAACGAATACGGCTCACGATTTCTCGCGACAGTTTGGAAATGTTTGAGACTGATCCACAAGATTTTTTGGACAGATTTGTTACAATGGATGAAACCTGGGTACACCACTACACCCCAGAGTCAAAACAGCAATCCAAGCAGTGGAAAAAACCTGATGAACCGACTCCAAAAAAAGCCAAAACAATTTTGTCAGCTGGCAAGGTGATGGCGTCAGTTTTTTGGGATGCTAAGGGTGTCATCATGGTGGACTACCTTGCAAAAGGTGAGACTATAAACTCTGCTTATTACTGCACCCTTTTACGTCATTTGCGTAAAACGATCAAAGAGAAAAGGCCAGGACTACTCAGCAAGAAAGTGTTGTTCCATCAGGATAATGCACGCGTTCACACGTCTGTTGAATCAATGGCTCAAATTCGTGATTGTGGCTTTGAATTACTGCCCCATCCCGCCTATTCCCCTGATTTGGCACCTTCGGACTTTCATTTATTCCCAAACCTTAAAAAACACCTTGGAGGTCAAAAATTTTCATCAAATGAGGAGGTTGAAACCGCGGTGGGTGACTTTTTTGAAGGCCTTGAAGAAACTTTTTTTATGACCGGCATACAGGCGTTGGAAACCAGATGGAAGAAGTGCATTGAGTTAAGTGGAGATTACGTGGAAAAATAAAATTACTTTTGTTTATATTTTATATTGTTTTCTTGCTGAGGCCGCGAACTTTTCAATCCACCCTCGTACTAACAACATTTAAATTCAACAATATAAAAACACTATTTAAATGAGTTCATAAAACTTTAAATTTAGAACAGTTACAGTTAATACTAAAGAAATTTTGTAAAACAATTTCTTAACGAAAATAATCACAAAAAAACATAAGTTAGTAATACTAATTATGACAATGTAATGCGTAATCGCATCTCTAATTCTCTTGGTTTAGTTACCGCCCCCGCCCCCCGCTTCCTGTCACCATTTACTTCCAAAAAATGCATCTGCGCAACCACTTGTCGCCTACTTCAGTCCGGCTTAGTTACGTTGATCGTGCTGTATTCAACAACGGAATAGGGTTAAAAGATAATATTTCAAAAGGTAGCTTTTTAAACTACTACACTAGATGGTCCTAAACGTAAGACAAAGTACCGAGAGAGGAGAAATACAGAAAGAAGCATTCGTACAATACGGGCGTTTTAGACTAGGGTTTTTTGCGCGTATACAGTATCACGTCACTGCAAGTTTCGTTGTTAATTAATTATACAGCGATATTTCGCTCTTCCGTAATATTATTTCAATTTACCATCTGTTTGTTGAAGATAGCCACTACGGAACATATAATCCATACTAATATTATAAATGTGAAAGTAACTCTGTCTGTCTGCCTGATAGCGTGACACGCTCAAACAGTTGAACCGATTTAGATGAAATTTGGTATGGAGAAAGTTTAAGCCCCGGGGAAGGACAAAGAATAGTTTTTATCGCGATAACCGACATCCACGCGGGTGGAGCCGCGGGCGAAAGCTAGTAAGCTTATAAATTTGATCACAATAGTTAATCTAGCAAATTATAATTGAACAAATGATAACCTTAACTTTGACACTTTTGACAGGGGTTACTAGGCGACAATGTTGGTAAATATTTCACATCCATTTCAGCTTTAGTATAGTATGCCAGATAAGCTCCCATGTATGAAAACTGGCTGAACTATGTGAACTAAGCTTGGTTAAACTAAGCTATTTTAGTTGGCAATGGACGGTCGGCTTCATGGATTTCACACAGCTCTGTCGTTTAAAATCTTGCGCAGTAGTCGTTTGCCTCCTAAGATAAACAACGTGTAGCAAAATAGTGTGGTCAAATTTCACCTACGGAAAGTGTATGTTGTTGGTATTTCATCTATCATGGTGCCATAGCCGATTGCATTATTATTACATAGTTAAAACATATTCATCTTGTCAAATTTCAGAAGCGAACTGCGCATGGCTTAAATATTATACCTCTGCTGGTACAAAATTCGATTGGATTATTATGGCATAGAACTCTTTAGGTCATACTCGTACTTTTTTTAACTTTTTCAATCTACACTAACATTATAAAGAGGAAAGATTTGTATTTTTGTATGTAACGAATAAACTCAAAAAGTACTAAACCGATTTTAATAATTCTTTTTTTGTTGGATAGCCCATTTATCGAGGAAGGCTATAGGCTATATAACATCGCGCTACGACTGATAGGAGCGGAGCAGCGACGAGAAATATTGCAAAAACGGGGAAAATTTTACGAAGTTGCGCGGGACAGCTAGTCATAAATAAAATAAAATTTTAGGGTATCTACCGATTTTAATAAAATTAGGTATGTGCACTCATTAACATAGGCACATACCAACCCTTAAATATGACCACACCTTTCTGTTACACGTTGTATAATACAACCTTCAACCTCCAAAGCTAAGCTGTTCTCACATTTCTCCGCGTCTCGCCAAGACGCTGCATAGAACAACAGACCCAACTCTGGCACGCCACTCCCCGAGTCAACAAGATAATATTCCTAAAACTATATTTATGAACCACTTTCATATAATTATTTATTTTATAGATTATAGCTATAGCTACAGCTCCTTAGCTGTCCTGAGCATTATGTCAAAAAAGAACTCCGAAAAAATAAACAAAGCAAATATTTCTTGAGGGAAATCACACGGAGTATAAGCGACACTGTAAAGTTTGTAGAGAGCCCTTAGAATAACAATGGCGACATCAAATCTTAAAAATTACAACATTTTGGTGAAATTCAGTGCCAACATAGAAAATGTTAATGAAATAAAAATGTCGTTTTTACACATCCCTGTTGGGGTTTTGTCAATAATGAGCAAAAATCAGATAAAATCTCAAGTGCACTTATGTTATGTTAGTTAACCTTCATTTAACGATTACACTCACCAAACACACTGCTTCGTTTATAAAATTTATTTTTGTAAATAATAATTTGATGATTTTAAAGAGTGGCCTATGAGTTTCTTGGCAGTTTCTTCTCATGAACTTTACACTTGGAACTGGCGCCTAACCTCATTTTGTTTTTTTTGTTTTTCAAGCAAATCATATTTTTTTTTTAGTATGTATGTATTTGACGTTTTCAAATAATCATTAATTTGGGTTTTACGAAATAAAGATATTTGAGTTTGAGTATGCTAACAAAAAACAGTGAAGCATTTGGCAGTAATTATTAATATAGAAATGCTGACATTTTTAAATTAGTTTATAACCAATTTAAAAATGTAAAAAATTCTATTATATATGTTAATTTGTGCTTTTTGTTAGTAAATATTATTATTATTATTATTAATTACAACTTACTATCTTTATATAGGGAGGCCTTGGCATCTGAATCCAATTGTTTATATGTGTCATAGTTATCTTTAACATGCGAGTAGATAACATTAGTGCCATTTTTTTTCCAAAATGCACACCATCCATAAATGTCTGATTTAGGTTTATCTTGAGACCACATAGGGGCACAAGTCTGGAAAATATAAAAATATGTATAGATACGATATATAAGTATAAACCTGATCAATTTTGTTCACAATTTGAAAGACTAAACAAAAAATATTAGTGATGAATGAAACACAAAAAAATATAAATATCTAACTATACTAATATTATAAAGCTAAAGACTTTGCTTGTTTGTTTGTTTGAATGCGGTAATCTCAGGAACTACTGAAAAAATATTTCACTGTTGGATAGTCCATTTATCGAGGAAGGCTATATAACATCACGCTACGACCAATAGAAGCGGAGCAGCAATGAGAAATGTTTAAAAAACGGGAAAATTTACGCAGACGAAGTTGTGCAGGACATCATCATATCATCATATCAACCCATATGATGGCCCACTGCTGGGCACGGGTCTCCCCAGTAGATCCTGGGGGTAATTGCCATAATCGCCACGCTTGGCGAGCGGGTTGGCGATCGCAGTAAGGCTTTAAGTACGCAGAGGACGCTGCTGCCCGTCCTCCGGAGTGAAATCCCTTAGTCGCCTTGACGACACCCACGGGAAGAGATGGGGTGGTACTATTCTTAAGCCGGCACCACACGGCCACCGGACGTGCAGGACAACTAGTATAATATAAAATACATAATTTCCCGACACGTGTGAAATTTGATCACCTTCAAACCGGTCCAAGAATTTGGGATCTATGTTGGTGAAGGCATCTGTCGGGATCCCTATTTTTTTTTTGGTAAAAAATCATATTTTCTACTCCAGACTATAAAATATATCTGTGCCAAATTTCATCCTAATCAAACATCCCTCTGGACTTTTATTATAATAATCGATACCTATAGATAAAAGGCAAAACCGAATAAGTTATCATCTCGTTGGTCAAAACGAGATTTTTAATTTGTGATGTTTCAAGCCTATAATAATATCTGAAAATGGTAAATTTACTGCAACGAGTCAATAAGGGTTGATATACATATTTCAAAATAAGGCTAAGGACAGGCGTGGTTTATAACGTAATTAATAACATCAATATTTAGTTGATTTTATCTTCAACTAGCTGTCCCGCGCAACTTCGTATGCGTAATTTTTCCCCGTTTTTGAAACATTTCTCGTCGCTTCTCCGCTCCTATTAGTCGTAGCGCGATGCTATATAGCCTATAGCCTTCCTCGATAAATGGGCTATCCAACAAAAAAAGATGTTTTTCAAATCGGACCAGTAAATCCTGAGATTAGCGCGTTTAAACAAACAAACAAACTCTTCCGCTTTATAATATTAGTATAGATACGACGATATCATAATGTTTTAGTTTGAAATGGGTACTTACTAAGCATTGATCCATTGTAGTAGCAATTGAGGCACCAAGGTAAGGAGTTTGATTCACATCTAAAATAAATAAACATACACATAGTCCATATAACTTTACGACCTATTCTGATAGCTACGAGATATACAACAAAAATCATTAAAATCGGTCGAGCTGTTTCGGAGGAGTTCTACCACAAACAAAAGCCACATAAAAAACACCGTGGCATGACTTTTTTATATAATAATTAAATATTTTAGGACAACTCAACTCACACAACGCCATCCGATCCCAAATGTACTATGGCAACCATACAACGAATAAAAAAAAAACCAAATACATAGGTGTACATGTTATTTTTTATTGTTTTTTTTTAAAGATAACTAGCAATATGGGATAGTGGGTCGCACATTACTAGCAAGCTCAATGGCTTATTACTATTACAAGCAGTTTGCTAACGTAGAACAACTTACATTTAGATTTTGGCGTGATCCGTACATCGACACTAAAGCAGGATATTTCGTTGCTATCATTTGCATCCCTGACATCGCAAGAATATACCTGTCCACGTTTATTCGCGGTCGGAGACCCGATAACTGCGAAATAAAAGAGTGATCAGAAACACAAAATACACGGGCACATATAAAATACATAACATAGCATAACTACAACGAGCGAAAACACGCTTACTGAAATATAGACAAACTACGGCTCTTCCACCTGGTGTTGGTGGAAAAACCGGATGTCTAAAGCCCGTACGGAGATCTTGGTCGAACTCGGTTTAATCCTAACCAAAATAGCGAACGTTAAGGTAATCCGTGTTTGCGCGTCTATATGCATGTGGATTTGCTGTTGACCTGTAAGCCGGCCGGGTATTGTACCTTGTAAGGCGCGAGACGCCTCCATAAAGTCTATTTGCGTCCAACAAGAACAACAGTGTCGCCTCTTTCATCAGGCGAAAAAACACTTCCGCGTTTCTGGTTCAGAATCACTGATAATACCATTGATATATAGACCAGGGGGTCTAGACAAAGTCACATTCGAAATACGATATCGATAATGGAAAATAATTATAGTATAGAATTTGACGTTTGCGATGGAGACCATTCACTTTTTTTTAATTTTTTTGCGAACGATTAGTACGACGTTAACGAATTCGCCACGGAACGACTATACCTTGTCTAACCCCCTAGGACTGCGCCATCCTATTCAATTAAATAGTAAATATTGACTGCAAATTGTGAAAGAAAAAAAAAACTCGTGCGGCCTTTGATAGGTATTGTCCACAAAGTAGCGTTGACTCTTTCTAGAGAGTGGTTAATTTTGTCTGAAATCCGTATATATGACATCAACTTGCCGTGCTGAATCTAAAGCTTTTGTTAACATTTCTGTAAATGGTATTAAATTAGTACTCGTTGACCGACGGGCAACGAAACCATGCTGACTATCACATAAGTAAAGCCGAAGATAACTTTGAATGAATGGGCATATTATTGACTAGCTGTCCCGCGCAACTTCGTATGCGTAATTTTTTCCCGTTTGTGAAACATTTCTCGTCGCTTCTCCGCTCCTATTCGTCGTAGCGCGATGTTATATAGCCTATAGCCTTCCTCGATAAATGGGCTATCCAACAAAAAAAATTTTTTTAAATCGGACCAGTAGTTCCTGAGATTAGCGCGTTTAAACAAACAAACAAACTCTTCCGCTTTATAATATTAAGTATAGATTCAAACACCTTGGCAAATGACGATAAAATTGAAATTGGCCTTTATTTTGAAACCATTGAATTGTCTTCCGTTTTATAAATACCACCTTTGCAATTTTCTATTTTAGGGGAAATATTCCCGATTCTAGCGACTTGTTATAAATAAGCTTAAGTGGTGGAACTAACTCCGCTGCACATGCCGCAATAAAAAAGGAGGTATACCATCTGGGTCAAGTCCTTTATTGATGTCAATACTTTTTAATTTATGTAACAGTAAGTCGTGATTTATCGATGGATTAATCAAGCCCAAACTATAACTTTCAAGGTGTTGCAAGTAGTCAGATCTAATTATGGGGGTTGTATTGTTGCGGCTTAGGCTGTAGACAGAAGAAAAATAGTCCGCGAACATTGCACATATTTTTGCGCAGTCAGTCGAAGTAGTCAATTCATAGCTCATGGTATTAATTAATTACTTCAGTCTAAATATAAAAACAATACTATTATCTTGGGACAATTTTTTTTTTTTAAGATTTCTAGCAATGTGCAACTCAATCCCACATTGCTAGTTATATTAAAAAAAAAGTTGTTCCAAGATATTATTATTGTTTTTATATTTAGACTGAAGTAATTAATTATTTATATACCTACATTATTAACTTAAAAGTTTAACTTAATAATGAAGATAGGAACATTACTAGCAATCTTGTTAACCCCTCCAGCTAAGCTCAAAGGCTTATGTCAGGAGTGGGTTTACGTCGGTAGTATAATGGGTAGGATTCGAACCTGCGACCTCACGATTGCGAGACCGATGCCTTAGCCATTAGGCTTTAAACAACACACACAATGCTATTTATTTATTAATTTCATTTAACTTATACTTATACATAATCTAACCATATAAGTTCTAAGATAAGTACATATATCTAATTCCAAACAAAGCAGAGCTTGTTCTATGGAAATCAGACAACTGATAAACATAGTTAAATATTTCTAAATACAAACAAATTATAGATAAATAACAGATTTGACTGCCTCTGTGGCGCGGTAGGAGTGTGCCCGACTGCTACGCAAGAGGTCGTGGGTTCAATTCCCACACGGGACACCACTATGTGTGATCCACAAATTGTTGTTCCGAGTCTGGGTGGTGTCCGCGACTTATATGTTTGTAAAGTCCCCCGTGACACAGTAGCCTACTACGGGAGTAGTATTTAAAAAAAAAAACACCCATATCATAATGCGGAATAAATAGTTGCCTAGCACAATATTTATTGAACGCCTTACCTTCGTATAAGCGTGTTTTTAGCTTTGACCCGAAACGTTATCTTACTATGCTACGCGAATCTAAGCTATATTATTCTAGTAATACATTATCTTTTAACTTACCTATAGTGTTATTCATGTAACCCATTGAGAATCCAAAGTCTGAAAGGGATTTTAATCCGTTTGGTTCAATTGAGATCGAAGAAGCTTCGTGGAAAAAAATGGCAGCTGCAAACCTTAATACCAGAGTTAATAAGATAGTTCTCATTAGCGCCATATCTGTAAAAAGTAAAACAACACTTGCTTAGATAATAGTATCTTAGGATATCTCACACTCTCCCATCGGACTACTAACGAGATAGACTATGGCAACTACTCATGAACATGCTTATATGATGCGCATAAAAATTAAGGGATCAAAATAATTTCGTAATTTTTACCTGATTTTTGATGGGCTGTATCTAAGTCAAAAATGGTCGTCATAAAAATATAAAACAATAATTTTGAAGCTTCAAGTCTCTAGTTTTGAATCTTTAGATCTTAGAATCTTTTTTTGTTAAAGCGTTTTTTAATAAATATAGCGAATCCGAAAAACTAGAGCAAAAAATAAATTATCGGTCTATTTCTTATGATTGCGTTAAAATGGCCTTAAGATTCACGAACTAGTCTTGGAGCTTCAAAATGCTTTTTATATTTTTGATATGACCATTTTTGACTTAGATACACTTACTTAATCACTATGTTTTTTTTTCATTTTCGGGGCAAGCCCGCGCGAACTGATGCATGCGCTCAAAGATGTCCGCGCGCATGCGCGATGCATTTCTAAACGCAGCTCTCTACATACCATTATGACAAGATTTTGACAGTTAGAAGCGCGGGCTTGACGCGAAAACGAAAAAATAGATAATAAATAAGGATCTAAATTTTTGGAAAAATTTGGGGTTTTTTTTTACATGTTTTACATAAATACATATGCAGACAGAATAAGCTATCGTGCTTATTATCATTACAGATTTATCTTGGACTAGCAGACCTGCGCAACTTCGTCTGCGTCAATTTTCCCCCTTTTCTTATCCAACAGTAAAATATTTTTTTATTTCGGACCAGTAGTTCCTGAGATTAAACAAACTCTTCGCGTTCAAACAAACAAACTCTGCAGCCTTATGATATTAGTATAGATGAGAATCGAACCCTCTATCTCTGGCATAGTAGTCAAGGTCACAACACCAAGCAACAGTCAGTCAGTTATCTATACTTATATTAAAAAGCTGAAGAGTTTGTTTGTTTGTATGAACAGGGTAATCTCAGAAAGGCTATAGGTTATAAAATATCACGCAACGACCAATAGGAGCGGAGCAGCAATGAGAAATGTTGCAAAAATAGAGAAAATTTACGCAGACGAAGTTGCACGGAACAGCTAGTCTTTTATTTATCTACATTTGACGGGTAAATAAATGTGTGACCATTGCCACACATCTCAGTGCTTCGGGGAGCACGTTAAACCGTCGGTCCTGCGCCTTATCTCTCTCTGATCGTATCAGATTTCCGTCCCATAGGGTTATGGGAATAAGGGAATAGAGAGTGCCTTATAGTGCACAAGTGTAAAAGGTACACTTGTGCACTATAATCTTTTGCGTAGTTGGCTAGTCTCTAATTAGATTAACCGCCGTAACCGACATCGGTTAAGAGACATAATTAATATTATAAATAGAAATCAATGTTTGTATTTTTGTCCTCTATGCGTTTCGAAACCATGTATCAGATCGTGGAACTTTGGTAGGGGTTGGGACGCTCGCAAGGGTTCCTGACAGAAGAAGTCACAGCGAAGCGTGGCCGGTTTCAGCTATATTTATATATTCAGCTATATTGAATATTATAAAGATCATGCGAACGCGTACAGAAGGAAAATAAGTAATGTTTAATTTCAAACGGTTTAATAGTCACTTTTCCTTCACATACGTAGGTATACTGATGTAATCTAGTATTTAACGTTTGAAATTATTATTAAAAATAAATATTATTAAAACAAAAAACTATATTGATTGCCTCTGTGGCGCTGTAGGAGTATGTCCGACTGCTACGCAAGAGGTCGTGGGTTCGATTCCCACACGGGACACTTTCTGTGTTATCACAAAATGTTGCTCGCACGGCCTTCTCGAACGCTGCTAGCGCGTATTCCGGCGATGAAAGCTGTATTTCTTTCACCTGATTTCTTATTTTACGGAATTAAAAGAAGTCACACGGTGCCAGATCAAGCCTGTAAAAAGGGTGACCCAAGACTCTGACCGGTGTGGTGTCCAGGAAGTGTGTGGTTCGGTGTTCGGTCGCTTGGTGCTGATTGCAGACAAAACTTCTGGCAGGCATTTTGTGGTATACCATTCGGCGTTGATGCTGCTTTGGTCTCATAATGGAATTTAAATCAGATACCCCATCAAAGTGGAGAAACTAGTGATCAAAGTTTTCCCTGCGCTTCTCGATCGCTTCACTTTTGAAACAGCGCTGACGCTTTGTTTCTGGCTCGTATTGATAAATCCAGGATTCATAACTTGTCACAATGTCATAAAAACGCCAAGATAAGCCGGCTTCAAATTTTTCATATCACGGCACCACTTCACACGGGCTTGCTTCTAAACTTCGGTGAGGTTGTGCCGCACCAAGTGCGAACCTATCC
This sequence comes from Herminia tarsipennalis, assembly GCA_945859575.2. NCBI lineage: Eukaryota > Metazoa > Arthropoda > Insecta > Lepidoptera > Erebidae > Herminia > Herminia tarsipennalis. Next base: position 20,756,470 of record OX243840.2, read on the forward strand.
TCCTCACGCGAAGGTACTCTGTGTAGAATCTTGTGAACGCTTACCGAACCAATATACAGTGTATGCTCGAGGTATGCTCGTATGTAATTCGCCTGTTTTTTTAAATTATTTTTTTATACTGCCAGCAAATTTTCTTCTGTGACAGCCGTCGTAGGACGACCACTCCTTTGTTCATCCCCTAAAGTGAGGTGACCGAGCTTGAACTCGCTATTCCAACGATAGATGGTTGCTTTTGGAGGTCCTTCATCCATAAAAGCCAGTTGAAGTCGATCAAATGACCTTTCTCATCAGGTATTAGGACTCTTTTAAAATCGTAGATCATCGCACGAAAATGTTCTCGATGCAGATCCATTTTTAAATGAGACACGACAATTTAATTTGGCGCTGGAAAAAAATTGGAGGGAAATTCGAAATTCGAACAATGGTGTTTTTACTTTTAAATAACCATTTTTTTCAAAATAATTACAAGTGGCCAGTGCATTATACATAAAAACTTTCTGAGTAGCCTGGTAAGTGCCCTCAGTGTCCCAGCCCTTGAATATGACCACATCTTTCTGTTACACGTAGTAGAATAAAATTAGAACCCGTTTCTTCCTTGAAGTTTTTTCCGATATTTTTTTCATGATAAAAACGTCTCTCGATCTTTAAGGAAGATTAAAAAAAACTCTAGTTGATAATACTTAAAAAAAATATGTAGCCGCTTTCGAGTATTTTTATTGAAAACTGCTATAATTGGAAACTTTCTTGGCTTTATGTAACGGAAACCTGTTCAAGTGTATTGTATACAATGAATATTCAAAAACCATGTCCGATTATTTGTTTGTGACTATGCATTATATCTGATTAATAATATCTAAAATTACTAGGGTCATTTTTGATCCGGCTTTAAATAACTGTATTACTTTACTATGTTTCATCGGATCAGGAAACATGTCCATATCAACACATTTATTATAAATTGTAGATAACTGTGGCGATATGCTAGTAATTATACTGTGAATTGATTTAAGTGAAACACCCTATAAATTAGCAGATTTTTTAAAATTAAGTGACTTGAATATTTTAATTATGTCACTCGGGTGTATATATTTTTCAAAAATGCATTTATTGTATTTGTAAATTTATTGGCAAGAAATGCCTATAAAAATTACTTCAATATTCGGCCTGCGACATCATAATTTGTTAAAATGCTCTCTGTAACGAAGCAATAACAAAAGCCGTGACAGTTCTTTAACTGCCGACTAGATGTCGCTGCGAAGGCCTAAATTCGCGAGCAACAAGAGATAGAAAAATTCGAAATCTAATAACATAGTCCAGATAGGTGGTTCGCTTCTGGCCCCGGTTTGGCTACGGAAGTCTCGGGTTCGATTCTTGAGTCTGGATTTCAAATTTTTCTATCTTTCAAAAATGCAAATGGTACATTGCATACATCACATTATCTCTCAAGAGGATTCGGCTTGATCTGGGCATCAGTTCAAAGAGCTGGTTGTGGTCAGTGGTATGTCAGCAAAGAAATCATTGAAGGTTTGTGTTAAGTCTAAATTATCTGTAACAGTCTTAATGTTAATTAATCATTCAAAGCTATTATCCCGAGGCTTTGCCCGCCCGTTTTCCGATTTAATAATATTACAAGTGACTTATAATTTACTATCAGATTTTTTAATATTTCTACTAATATGTAAAGCTTTGGCACATGTAGGTACAAGCTTTTTTAAATGTTTTTAAATAGTTTCTCACATACTGATGAAAGTTTTGATTAAAATTAGATTGTTTCATACCATATAACTCATACAACTTAGCTCTACTTTTGTTAATGCCGGCTGTTGCCCAATCACAAAAACTAAGTTTAGAATTCATATAAAACATTTTTGATTTATTTATTATATTAAACAATGACGAGTAAAGATTGTTTGGATCAGAGTAACTGAAAGATTGTAGCTTTCAGTTACTCTGATCAGATAAATGATAATATTAGCAGAAACATTAGAATTGTTTTTTTCTAGGCGAACGATACTCATTGGCCTACATATGATCTTATTTATTGGCCGCTGGGTGTGTGGGAAAAGTGACTTTCAGCCCACAATGATCAGATGTGTTCATTTAGTAATAAAATACATTTCGATTTCTTCCATCAAGGAGTAAAATTGTATAATTGTATTTCGCATTTTCCGTTTAGTTTTTATGTAGGTAAACACATAGTAGGTATGTAATTATCGTATTTTATCATTCACTAACCTGCCATTGTATATGTTATCTTCCGTAACTATAAATTAATTCACACGTTCATATTTTCACGTACAAACTAGTGGAAGTCACCAACTGAATATAACTACAGCATAGGAAAACATGAATTATACCAAATCAACAGGAAAAAACATTACAATACAATATAAAACCAACTTTAAAGCAACTGGAGAGGGATTTAATTTAAGTGTAACATTGTGTGAGGTAAATAAAGTCAATAAAATAATGATCCATAGAATTCAGTGAATGATGACATTATTGATATTTCCAAAGCGTGATTATATGAAGAGGTATCGTGAGGTAAGTTTCATGACTTTAAATGTGTATATTACAATAATATTACCTACTGGTTACAAAAAATAGTGGTAAGCTGTCATAAATTCATGAATGTTGGTAACATTATTATAAATGTAATGTGAAAAGTCCTCATCAATCCCACGTCTGCAAGAATATTAATAATAATAATGATAATAAATGTAATTTATAAGAAGAAAACTAAATAAAGAGAATAATAATAATAATATATACTTTATTGTACACCAATATAAAAAACAAAGTATACATTCAATGTAAAAGGTCGCAAATATGTTTTTTTTTATGTTAACGGCTAGAGACGCATCGCGGCAGCTAGTCGAACATTATGATTGTATATGAACCCGTGCACTAGGCAGCCATGAAATCCTGGCTGCGGCAACCACTAGAACAAGTCTGACTGCACGGCAGAGGCGAAGGGTTAAATTTTCTCTGAGGTAACCCGATACAAAAATATATCTTGCTAGACATGGTTCTTTGTACCTATAATACTTAGTAGCTACAATCCAAAGGGAAACCGAAAGTAATGGTATTCTAAGGAGCATTCGCCACTGCTGCACGGCAGCCAGTAGCTGGGCGCAGCCGGAGCGAGTTGGGGACTGTCAGGCCGAATTTATATGGCTTCCGGCCGTTTCGTGCACTTGTCGTAGCAGCCAGACATATTGTGTTCAGAAAGCCGAAAGCCTTGTGTGCGCTTAGCCTAATATATTATCTCTTATTGCCTTGCGATTTGTCTTAATTTGCCCCGAAAGTCCATAGTACATTGGCACCGAATGTGATTGGTAGGAGTAGGCATCTGGGAAGTCTCTACTTACTAAGTTAATTTTCATCAAATTTACCAATTATAAAGGAGGTTGGCAGTCAGTTGGTTTTTTTTTATTGTACTTAACTGTTATATAAAAACCGAAATAGGACTTTCTTTTAAAGAAATCTATACTAATATTATAAAGCTGAAGAGTTTGTTTTAACGCGATAATCTCAGAAACTACTTGTTCGAATTGCAAAATTATTTCAGTGTTGGATAGCTAATTTATCGAGGAAGGCGTTAAGCTATAATAACATTAGCTACGACCAATAGGAGCTGAGTATCAATAAAAACGTTGCAAAAACAGAGGAAAATTACGCAGAAGAAGTCGTGCGGGTCAACTAGTCATTCCTAAATATAAAGTTCCGCTAAATCCATACTATCCATACTAATATTATAAATATGAAAGTAACTCTGTCTGCCTGTCTGTTATGCTTTCACGCTCAAACAGCTAAACCGATTAAGATGAAATTTGGTTTGGAGATAGTTTGAGTCCCGGGGAAGGGCATAGAATAGTTTTTATCGCGATAACCGACATCAACGCGGGCGGAGCCGCGGGCAAAAGCTAGTTCCTCATAAGTTCCTTGTGAGTACTACTATAAGAGAATACACGTAGGCACAAGTACACATAAGTGAACCATTCTGGTGTTTTGTACTATGAGTCAAGCATTTTCATTATAATTAGGGGAATCGTCAATTCAAAGGCTCTATATGAAGTCAGCGTTACCTACTGACAAAAATATATAAATATGATATTTCTTGTTAGTTTAGTTGTTCTATTGGTTCGTTTACCTGTAGGTTACCTAGTAAGTATAATGAACTAGCTGTCCCACGCAACTTCGTATGCGTAATTTTTCCCCGTTTTTGCAACATTTCTCGTCGCTGCTCCGCTCCTATTAGTCGTAGCGCGATGTTATATAGCCTATAGCCTTCCTCGATAAATGGGCTATCCAACAAAAAAAGATTTTTTCAAATCGGACCAGTAGTTTCTGAGATTAGCGCGTTTAAACAAACAAACAAATAAACAAACAAACTCTTCCGCTTTATAATATGAGTATAGATTACGTCAATACACAAGGCGCAGCGGTACCTATAAATAACAATTATATATCCTCATTGTCAGATACGTTCTGGAAAATCCGACTGAAATTATACAACAACACAATTGAGTTAGAAATGTTCATTGTTTATATCAATAAATTATTTTACACTAATCAGGAAATTGCATATTTTTTATGAAATGCAATTTCCTAAAAAATTGCATATCATCAGTCGTGTGACGCCTGTCTGTCTGTCACAGCAAATTTGCTCCGATCTACTAGACCGAAGTTCAAATTTAAGTGAGTGCCCCGCATACAGGCGCATGACGTACATTAGTGAACTTAAAATATGCGGGCCATTTTTAGGGAGCAAACTTAAACTTTAACATAACATTTCGCAAGCTGTATCGTGTAACAGACCTACCAAATGAAAGAGTGTATTGTAAGAATGCCAAATATATTTTTATATAACTCTTATAAAAAAAGTTTTAAAACTACTTAACCCTTAAATGAGCGCGCTTAAAAAAATGCATAAACGGTTACGTGGTGTGTGTCACACCCTAAATTAGTTATTTTAAATAAAATAAGAAATACATGCAAAATTAAACTGTTATTTATAGGATCAATTGAATTTACGTATTTATCAACTTTTAAACCTGATTTATCCTATATAATGACTACATTTGATAATAATAAACTAAGTTTCATAAATAACAGTTTTCCTCGTTACAATTTAGGCAGAAGCGCAGTTATATTACTTGTACTATTTATTCTGTGGTTATATGGTCATTGCACACTTGTTTATGTACTAAAAAGCACTTCATCAATGTTTATTTATGTGAAGTATATGCCAACTTTTTATTCTATGACTTTATAGTCATTATGAAGCAGGTTTGATTTGAAATGTGACTTCATCCTTAAGATATTATTAAGATCTTGGGACAACTCAGACAATGCTATCCGATCCCAAACTAAGCAGAGCTTGTACTATGGAAACCAGACGACTGATAAACATACATACTTATGTATTTCTAAATACATACATATTATAGATAAATATTATCTATAATACATACATACATACATTACATATTTGTATATAGCATACAGGGAGTGGGACGACCTTTAAACGTGCTAGTTTTTAAGGGGGCATGGAGATCATAAATGTAAATTAAGTGATTATTGAACATTTGTACCGTAACATTTACGTCGCCTGAGTCAGAGATTTCATGCCACGGCATTAGGTTCAAATAATTTAAAAAATAGTCCAGGTATTCATATAGTATGTCTCTCATGGGCGGATATACCACAGTCTTGTAGTAATTTTATAAAATAATCATGCACAAAGGATAACTTAAAACATGTCCATCATGATCAAACTCGCTTATGTATAGCCTGATCGCCAAGGACACGCAGTAGGTGAGTTTCGGTGCGAATAAGATACGCGGTATTTCCATGTTTGATGCGTCATTTCAGAATGCGGCATCTTTTTGTCCAAACATACTGCCAGCCGAGTCGCATTGCAGAGTCCCGAGCGCGACAAAATAACTGCCGATTGTGGGCAGTGAGCTGGTCATTCAAATAAATTCGTTTAGTCGGACCAGCAATACCTAGGTCAGAGGAGGTTGCACTTCTACGCACTCGCGCATTGCGTAGTAGCGCATCGCGTAGATTGATATAACGCGGGCGCACCTGTGCTGCGCCGGCGGCATCCCTTGCGTTAATGTGCCTACCGACTACCCTATCCGCACTTACTATGTCGCGATCTTCCAGCTGGACGCCTAGCTTGGTCAATATCAACATTAAGAGATAGAAGAATTTGATATCTAGTAACATAGTCCAGATAGGTGGTTCGCTTCTGGCCCCGGTTTGGCTACGGAAGTCTCGGGTTCGATTCCTGAGTCTGGGTTCAAATTTTTCTATCTTTCAAAAATGCATTTATTGTATTTGTAAAGTCTTTGGCAAGAAATGCCTATAAAAATTACTTCAATATTCGGCCTGCGTCATCATAATTTGTTAAAATGCTCTCTGTAACGAAGCAATAACAAAAGCCGTGATAGTTCTTTAACTACCGACTAGATGTCGCTACGGGGGCCTAACCCGTAAGCATTAAGAGATAGAAGAATTTGATATCTAGTAACATAGTCCAGATAGGAGGTTCGCTTTTGACCCCGGTTTGGCTACGGAAGTCTCAGGTTCGATTCCTGAGTCTGGGTTCAAATTTTTCTATCTTTCAAAAATGCATTTATTGTATTTGTAAAGTCTTTGGCCAGAAATGCCTATAAAAATTACTTCAATATCAACATAACTGTATGTATGATGTTTTCTCCGGAGGGTTCAGGCACGTTGAAGATTTCGAGATCGTTTGCCAGTAGGTCTTGGTCGCGATCATTGAGGTCTTGTCTGAGTCCAGCAATAAGTCCCTTAACCCTGGAGAGTTCTGTGACTCTGTCGACTTCTGTTCAAGTGCACTAACTCTCGATTCCAGGATGTTCAAGCGGTCGTTACATTCCTTCAAGGAATTACTGATTCGCGAAAGATCTGCGCGATCCATTGAGAACTCCTCTCGCATTGCACGAAATTCAGCTCGAAGTTCATTCTTAAAATTCCTAAATTCTGCTACCATATCCCCTGTACTGGGCTTGATTATTTCTCCAGATAAGGTCGTGTGTAGTGGGCTCGAGTCCTGAAATTCCTCGCTGCTACAATCTGCCCTACCCTGTGCATTTTGTCTCGCTTTATGGCTAGTGAGAGATTTTTTTGGCAGACTATGCACTGCCATGCACTGTGCACTTAGATGTTAATTCGGCACATACTTTATGACACAGAGCGTTATTACACTTAGCGCCCTCTATTGGCGCAAGGAATTTCGCGCAGGCATTGCATTTCACTGCTGGCATATTGGTTTTACAAACTGTAGCTATCGGTCGTTCAGAGTACTTCCAACCGTTTCGGATAGATGGCGTTGTTCTCAGGAAACTGAAGAGATTCAATTTATACAGGATCTAATGTTATCAGCAGTACGAGATAGTAACTAACAAGCCAATCACAAGCACGCACACACATATAAATCTCACTAAGTATATAAATACTTTTGTTTATTTAAAGTCAATTAATCTACATCTATACTAATATTATATTTCTGTATTAGATTTATATTTGGTTTGCGTAAATATGATCATGTTTCCGAATTCCGCAAAGTGCTCAAGTGGCTCCCAATACGCCTTCGTCGGAATACTCACATTCTCTCATTACTGTATAGTATACTCTTTAATCCTTTTACTCCCTTGTATCTTAAAGAACGTTTCAAGTTCCTTCATGACACACATTCGAGATTCCTTAGGTCATCGGAGGATTTGAGGTTAGAAATTCCAGCGCATTCCACAAAATTCTATGATAGCTCATTTACTGTCGAGGCAGCAAGACTATGGAATGCACTGCCTCTAACTATAAGACGAGCCCAATCGTTGCAATGGAATCGTTTAAAAAAATGTTGAAGGACCACTATCTTACTGAGTAAACTTTAAATTTTTATTAATTACCTATATTTTCTCTTGTTGTATATTTTCTTGTCGTTGTAGTTCTTGATAACTATAAATTAATATCACGCTGTACACTACCCCTACCTAATTCGTGTATTTATATCTCTGTCCATCCAAAGGTTGCCTGGAAGAGATCGCTCTTAGCGATAAGGCCGCCCATTGTACATTTTTATTATACAATGTATACTTAGTTTTTTATATTGGTGTACAATAAAGTATATATTATTATTAATATCATAAAGCGGAAGAGTTTGTTTGTTTGTTTAAACGCGCTAATCTCAGGATCTACTGGTCCGATTTTAAAACATCTTAAATGAAATATAAATAATCTGAAATGTTTCAAAAACGGGGAAAAATTACGCATACGAAGTTGCGCGGGACAGCTAGTTTAATATAAGGGTAGTTTAGTATACTAGTTTAAACACTTGGTCATTGTATAATTTTTCACTTTGTTTAATGGATTGTAATCTAATTTTCGTTATTGCACTGATTTTATTTATTAAAATCGGAAAGACATTTGTTAACTGTTATGTTAACTGTTCACGTCACATGACAGGTTATACACCATATCCAAAGAAAACTAAAAATTATTTGAACTTAACGGTTTTACGAACATCGTTTGAACTACAGCATCTACTAGCCTCAATCGCGAAATAAAATAACCCTGTCTCGCGCCCCACAACTATTTACAGTAAGGGAATTGAAATTTATGTGAATTAAAATTTCTAACGAAACATTACACGCAACACACTATGGTTAACATTTAAAAATTTTCGCTTAACTTACTAGCGACACTCACTCACTTTTTCACGAACGAGATAGTATTTGGCCTCAAAATCATAATAAAACAAGAACGACTCACCTATGTCATAGAAATAGAACCACTTATATATCAGAGATCCGAGTCGAAACCGGACACCCCTAATCCGTCGACACAAAAACGGCCATATTGGACGTAGAATAACGTCCAGCACATCCACACATATCATACGCGATAAGCATTTCTTCCTTTTATTTTATTTGATTTTACTCTTTTTCCCGGGCTGAGAGAAAGAGTTTGGCACGAAGATTACTATGCTTTATTACTTTGATGATGATTTTGAAGAAAGTTTAGCGAGTCCTTCTCAAAATTAAAATGACACTTTGATTGATTCCTCTACACCAAATAACGAAACCATCTCCACCTATAATTATCATGTCAGTACAGTGTTTTGAATATGCAGTGCATACCCCCTGTATCAATATCATCTCCAGTAACAACTTTGGGTATTTTTTTCCGACGTACACGATTCGTACAAGGGGCTGATCCTTCATCTATCCCAATAAAAAACAAATAGAAAAACAAGAAAAAATGGATTTTAAATTTAAAAGTCTCAAGATTAGTAGCCAGGTTTAATTAGACTCTGAATTTCTATAGACTATAAAGACCTTCAGAATACTTCAAAATGTTTTGGAATGAGGCAATTTGGAATTACGCATATTGCCGAAATTAGCAATTTATATTTTTGACTCCGAAAGAAATAAAAAGCTTTGTAGAAATGTAATTTTTAATAGGAATTATAAACATGTCGGCTTCTCCAGATTATTGGGCACAAGCTATCCGTTTTGCCCCTATTAGAGACGCTACGTCTCTAAAAATATGAAGCAATTAGATCGAACTCACATTTTTGCAATAATGCACAGGAGGATCTTAAAGACTGTTACTTTAAAGTAAGGCATGTAATGAAACACGTGAGAAAAAACTGTTTGGCCCTTGAAGAAGAAAAGTCATATTCTATACCTTGATAAAATGATTGTTCGCTAGATACTAATACATGCCCAAAAAACCCACGAAGTGGGGTTTTTCAAATATTTTGTTAGAGCTGAGAGTTTCGGAATAGTCGGTAACGGTGAAAACAGTTTTGACGATATTGAATTAACCGATTGGGAAAACAGTTAACTCCCGACCTACCTTAACAACTGTTGATTTTGTTAAATGGTTAACGTCTCTGGAGCCGATATTTAATTTGCGAAATGAATATGGGATTCAGTCTTTGGGAGTAATAAGGAAAGATAGGCTCAGGGGTCAAGTTATTACCTATACAAGATACAATTTTGATGAAAAGGAGTAGACACAGTTATCAAAATTGTAGATAACAATACAAATTTGCGCATGAAAGGCGACATGTTTCATGGGTGGTGTAGATAAACCCGATATGCGATCTTTATATAGGGTTCCTTTGAAAACCTAACCGACATTTCTCTGAATAAGGCAGGGCTGGTTGTACAAATGCGAAATGCAGGAAATGAGTGGTAATAGTACACTGAAAGGTACAGTAGTCACTGAAAGGGTTTCCAATCCTGAATTTCGGTTGTCGCAGTCTCTGTACTAATATCAAAACAATATAAAATGTCTAAAATGTGACGTTAGATTATGACTGACTCACAAAAAAAATGCTTGCTGCTATTTCACACACAAAAATATTTAATTTGCACTAATAGATACCTACCTACATTATTTGTTTAATTAAAACGATATACACATTTTTAGTGTATTTATAGTATTGGTGTTGTTTACCTATTCTAATAATCATAATTTATACTGTATACGTGAACATAATACGTGAACTCAATTATTATGTAAGCAGCGGCGTCCGTTTTATGGAACATTAAAAATACTACTTATTAAATCTTTCTTTCTAATTACTTATCATCAATGTTATTTTATATCTCTAACAGTAAATAAACATCGGTTTTTATTTTATTAAAGGTTTGCCGCTTTAACAATTATTCTTGGAATAACAAAGTATACTTCCATCGACTCAAGCCAAGTTTATTCAACCACAGCCCAGTGTATGAATCGAACCCAAAAATTCTTACCTACGTAGCACTCCTACGTACTATCATTGCTACCAGTGTGTCGCTGAGGCAGTGAATAAGAGTTACTTACCTATAATATTATTATCATAGCAATCCATAAAACTGATCAGATGTGTCAACATTATGTTAATATGGATATGGCCGCGGGATCACCAGATTGTTGTAGAACAATCCCGGGTATTTATTGAATTAGTTCCTAAAAAACTGGGGAATATTTCCAATTATTTTACATATTAGGTAAAAAAGGTAAGAACAAAATCAATAAAAAACAATATTATAATGATGATATTTAAATTATTCTAAAAAACAGTATAAAAATAATAATTCACAAAAATTAAAGAAAAGAACTAGTCATCATCTTCTCTATTGCTGTGGACATTATAATTATCTAAAATTGTTTTTTGGTTTTCCCAATATTTTCAATAAATTACAAGTATTTTTTTAACCTATTTCTTTTGATATCCTTTATTCTCGTATAGGTAGAGAATAATAAATAAATAATAATATTAATATCTTGGAACAACTCACACAAAGCTATCTGATCCCAAACTAAGCAGAGCTTGTACTATGGAAGCCAGACAGCCTATAAACATACTTATATATTTCTAATTAGAATAATATAGAAAAACAGCAAAATTAATACCGTAGAGGCATTACCTATTTATCTAACCTAACCTTCGATTTATTCGAAATTCGGGATTTGTTGTCGCTTTCTCTTTCTTTGTCTTTGTTTTTCACCATATTTTCAAAACAGAATAAGACAAAGACAAAACATTCACTAGTTAAAATGCTCTTAAAACGTCTGCTAATTTATTTATTTATTTAGCTAAAGACTCTTGTACCCTCTACACGAGTCTTTAGCTAGACTAACACCCAACAGGTAGGCGATTTACCACATTATCTTAACAATACTTTCATTCAAAATTGTAAGCTCAGTAATTTCAAAGAGGAGGTTGATATTCATGAACTTTTTTAAAAAACTTTTAGACATATATATTTGAGACCTTACCTTACCATATCGTTTTCAAAGAATTTTTCAATTTCTTGATTTCAATCATGAATAAAGGGTTCGTGCGTCGTGGGTTCGATTCTCATCCAGTTTAAATATTAGAGTAATGACCATGACTCTTTATTCTGTGTCTAGGTAATCAAAGATCTTGGAAATCAGCTCACCTGTTGTTGAGTTGTAAATGGTGTAACTAAAGCCACATTTATTTAGGGTGATTTTTATGTACCAATAACTTTCCACTTTTGACTTCTTAATTACTGGCTGGTATTTTTTTTAAATAACAATTTAACCAACTACCACCTATCACCTAGTTTTGTCACACAATCATTTACCACACATCTGAAAGACCCCGGAGTTAAATCGATTTTTCTTCGTCAGGTTTAGGGCCTAAACCTCACAATGTGGTATTACTCCAGGGTAAAAGTTAAGGTCATAGTTACAAAAACAAGTGGTAGGTGATTAAAGGTTAATATATTAAATATTTTTCAAAGCTGATGTTTCAAAGTTATTTAGTGTTATATAAAGAAGCAATGAGCGGGAGGTTATAAGTATATTGAAAAGAAAAAGAAAAAGAAAAGAAATGAAAAGAAATTGCAAATCATCCTGTAGATAATAATGTACTTATTTAGAATTATATATATTAACGAGCATCAGTAGTTGTCTCCAGTTTGGGATCAGATAGTCTTGTGTGAGTTGTCTGATATTAAATTAGATAAATCGTTAATATTGTTTCGTTACAGTGATCCCATTGTAAACAAAAATGTGAAAAAATGTCAAGTTGGATAAGGGTTGCGCTTATAACCAAAGTTAGATTAAACTGGAAATCAAAGTCTTAAAAATCGTGCATAGCTCCTATCATACATGACGTATTTTAATTTTTTTATACTCAATAGAGTAATTTGACATCTATTTTTGTTTATATTATGTAGGTACTAGCAATCCCGCTTTGCTAGCACTCGTATATTACCATGGTTTTTAGGTAATCACAGCAGGTGAGTTACCCTTGTGCAACATAGTTGACACAGTGCGATGTGTCTATATGCAATCGAATTATTTATACACATGTAAGTTTGTACGGAACCCTCAGTGCGCGAGTCTCACTCGCACTTGGCCGGTTTTTTTTATTTTTAGTTATTTAACTAAAAAGCTAAACTAGCTGCCATATTTCTGCTTAACGTATAAGCAGAAATATCTCGGCTAATTAAGCTTTTCATATCATAAATCTTGTAAGACGAGACGAGAAGTAGTAAGTTTTATCTATACTAAATTACTAATATTATAAAGCTGAAGAGTTTGTTTGTATAAACGCGATAATCTCAGAAACTACTATTTCAAATTGAAAAAATATTTTTGTATTGAGAGCCCATTTATTAAGGAAGGCTATAGGCTATATAGCATCACGCGATAATTAATAGGAGCGGAGCAGCAATGAAAAATGTGGCAAAAACGGGGGAAAAATGTTCCATTTGAGAGCTTCCGTTGCGTGCGCTGCATAAACGGTTAAAGTTACACAACACTAATGTGGAACGGATTTGTTCCCCTTAAAAAGTCTGCAACAACATATGCCTATATTTTAAGGTTGCCAAAAAAATGTCATCAATCGAATCTGCTGGGAAATGAGTCAAATGCCACGCGCGTATTAAAAGGCCTATTCAAACCTGGAGACCAAGTCACGTAATGAAAGCAGTGCAGTTTCAGTTAAGTTTCGATTAAAACGGCAATTTTTTACGCTTGCGTAACTGACGTACCGTACTAGAATGCCCCAAATGAGCTCTCAAGACACATATTTAACGCAAGTGCATTTGAGATCAACCCAAAGTTTATAAGAATACGAAAATGGCCATTTTAATCGATAGTAAACTACAACTGCACTACTTTCCATACGTCAATTGACCCCCTGGGGGTAAATTCGCGTATTTAAAGCAGTTGCAGTTCAGTTACATTTAAGTTTCGATTAAGAGCCTGTCCAGATGAAGCGTTTTACGCGCGAGTGAACTCACGCGTTTTGATTTGTATTGCGTCCAGATGCGGCGTATCACGCGCGTTCTCGCCCGCATGTGTTGGAGACGGATTTGAGCAGTTATAAACATGGACTCGGATACAGCGGTTGTGTTGTGGCTTGCATACCGTCGATGGAGACGTCGTAAACAAAGAGAAAGTCGACGATTTAACGTACATCCCATTCTACGTGATAGAATGACGCATAGTATGTTTATAACTTTATACCCAAAACTCAGAGAACATAGTGAAAAGTTTTTCAACTACTTTCGGATGTCAATAGCATCGTTTGATAATTTACTAGAAATTATCAAAGAAGATTTGTCTCCATGTCAAAATTATATGGTACGGGATACCTACTGTTTCTGCAGAAGAAAAACTCGTGATTACTTTGAGGTAATATTTTTTATTGCTTTAGTAATTATAAGCCCAATTAACAAAAATAAAGAATTTAAACAAAATTAACAAAAATTAGGAATCATCATTCTTATATAATATAGGTAGGTACTTAAGATTTAATTTAATTATCGTATAGTTCCATTAATTCAGAATCATTGGAATCTTGTGTAGATGCCGGTGAAGGGTGTTTGTAGCTAGACGTCGTTGGTGGTCGTGACGCAGTGCAATAACCTCGATTGTAAGTCGAAAAGGTTTCAGGTGGAAACGAAGATGTTGAAGGGTCTGTTGTGGTATATCCTGTTTCTCCAAAATAATCTCTCTGTCCACGTTGTGTCATTCCTGTTTGGTAATGATATTGTGTCGAAGGTTGGTAGTCGGAACGAGCTGCTGCAGGTCTAAGACACAGAGCTTGTTGAGCTTGAAGTACTTTCATTAATTCAATTTTTGTTTGAAGTCTGTTTTCCTCTGGTACTTTAAGAAGCTCTTTGTGTAAGGACAAACAAAATAGTTTGTCATCATCTGACTCTATTTGGTTTGTTGCCTGTGGCTGATTCCCAGATGCTAAATTTGTTTTTATGATGGAGAGGAATTCTTCGTCAGCCGCATTTAGTTTTTTCTTCTTTTTTGCCTGACTACGTGGAGGTCTCATCACATCTTCCCCATCGCCAGAAAACTCCTGTTCTTCAGTTTCAACACACGCGGTGTTGATGTTGTGTCGATCTTTCGAGAAACATCAAACGTTCAAAATAAATATATTTGGCTTTGCCGGAGGCTCCTGATCCAGACGTTGTGGTTTTCTTCTTCTTCATTTCTCTCACAAAGCCATCACGCAACCCTTTCCACTTCTTCTGCAATAAAGTACCTGTAAATAATAAAAAGATCGAAATAAAATAATAATAATTATTTTACTTTCTTTTCAGATATTTGGCCACAGGATGTTATTTTGCGGATCTGCATTATGCCTACAGATTAGGAAAGTCTACAGTTATTGAAATAGTACAGAAAACCTGTTACATCATGTGGAACAAACTGCTAAACATAGTAATGAGACAACCAACGAAAGCTAAATGGAAAGAAATTTCGAAACAATTTCAAAAATACACAAATTTTCCAAACTGCATCGGTGCCATTGACGGCAAGCATATCCGTATTATAAAACCTAACGATTCTGGGTCTCTTTATTATAACTATAAGAGTTATTTTTCAACTGTTTTGTTGGCCGTATGTGATGCAAATTATTGTTTTATTGCAGTGGACATAGGCGCATATGGAAAAAGTAATAACTCCACAATTTTTAAACACTCTATTTTATATAAAAAACTTGTCGAGAAAACTTTAGATATTCCAGATCCAAAGCCAATATCGCAAACAGATGCAACCCCCTTACCTCATGTCATAGTAGGAGATGAGGCGTTTAGTCTGTCTGAAAATATAATGCGCCCTTACTGCGGTAGATCTTTAACAACCAAAAAAAAAAATTTCGACTATCGCTTATCCAGGGCCCGGCGTTACATTGAATGTTGCTTTGGCATCTTGGTAAATAAATGGAGAATATTTCATAGACCGTTGAATGTGGATATAGAATTTGCAGAAAACATAATTAAGGCTTGTTGTGTTCTCCATAACTACGTAAGGTTAAGGGATGGCTATAGGTATGATCACACTCTCTACGAAACATCTCTGAATAATTTGAACAATGAGGCAGTGAGGCCTAATGCGATATCATTGAATATAAGAGATAGATTTGCTGATTATTTTGTAAACGAAGACAAACTCCCTTGGCAAGATAAAATGATATAGTTTAACAATGTAAAATCTATGCAAATAATAATATTATTTAATAAAGTATTATTTACTCACCTAAAGTTTTTTTTTTCTCTTCGGAATCACCAACTTCACAAAAAACTTCCACTATTTCTTCCCAGTTCCTACGTTTAATGGTTCTATTAGAATAATCTGATGATTCCATGTCCCATAGAGCTACCCTTTTCTCAATTTCGTCGATAAAAAGTTCCGTGTCAAAGTTATCACGCTCCATTTTGAACCAAATACGTCCACTCGCCACGGACACGCGCGTAGTACTGGACGCAGCACAGGCGCCCGAGTACCTCGACTCGCGCGGCGCTCGCGCATGGGACGCGCGAGTCGAGAGTCCCGCTCATTGCACGCGTTTTACGCGCGAGTGAGGAAACGCGCGTAGGCATCTGGACGGGATGTACGTAGCTCTAGTACCTCGGTTACGCGCGAGTGTCAACGCGCGAGTTCACTCGCGCGTAAAACGCTTCATCTGGACAGGCTCTTAAACGGCCATTTTTGTATTCTTGTAACATTGGGATCGACCGTTATGTATGCGGCTCGAGAGCGCAATTACGACATTCTAGTACGGTGCGCAAGCGTTTTTGAGATCGATCCCAATGTGAATTGATCCGCTGAGCAGTATTATCTGCCGCTGTAGATAGAGATAATATCGCGCGGGTTTTTTTTTGGTATATATTAAAATGACGTTCCGTGGCTAGAATGGAATAGTTATTAGGTTCGAAGTATTACCGCGTAGGTTTATATTGGTTTGAATATGCATTTACGTGGTTTTTCCGATATAGTAGGTATAATAATACTTGTATACAAAGTACGCCACATACATAATACTAGGTACATAATATTATTATATGACTACATTTTTCCTAGTTCCTCTATTATTCCTGTGTTATACTTTTAACGTTATTAATAAAAAAAATATTACCCATTACAGAGATACAGACAATGTTTTTCCTGGTATCTTCCGCGTGATTTTACATTAGGTAGCCCTGTAGGTACCAAATTTTATAAAAAAAAAATTAATTGTTCTCAAATGTTTCGTGGATAAAACAACGAAAGTTTCAGCTCCTTTAGGATTGTATTGTAGGTTCCCACTCTCTCTATCTCTCTCGTGTGATGCGGACAAAGTAGCGAGAATCTATCCGTGTATTTATGAGGCATAAGATGAAACTGTGATTGACTCACATATCAACACACACACTCCTGAAAGAAAAAAAAAAAAAACTTTAAAAAGGTGAAATAGCAGTTCAAACTTAACACGGGCGATGCCGCGGGTGGAAGCTAGTAAAACATAATTACGAATGTGTATTACGATTTTCAAATATATCTAAAATGTAATATTTTTTCGGAAAAAGAAGTTAAATGGCATATCCATATTTTGATTTTATCCTAAATTCCCGGGTAATTTATACCTATTACTAAGGGTGTTTAGACTTAGTTTCACCGTCATGCGCTAGATGGCGCTGCAATAATTGCACGGCGCCGTCATAGTTGGTGTATACTTAGTTTGACTAAAATAGATGGCGCTTAATGTCAGGCATACTTGGTAAATAGTTAGTTACTTAGTTCGACTGTTAAGCATTAGATGGCGCTGAATAACAGACGATTTAATCACGAATAACGGCTAACGTCCACAAGATCCTTTCAACCGTGGTTTTATAGTTATTGTTTCAATCTATCACTGTGTCCGAAAAAACTGATGTCTGTTGTTGCTGACAATGGATTATTTATATCAGTAGTACAAGTTTGTATTAAGCAAGGCAAACAAGAATGTCACGGTTTTAAGAGCGGTTTCATTTGCAATGATGACATCATAGACTGATAGGATATAGGGTAGACTGGGTACGGTTGTGACAATTTAGGTTTGACCGTCAATAATTTTGTTAATTTATTAGTTAGTTGAGACAAAAATTACTTAAATCGTATCTTGTACATTTGTTCACATAAAAATACTGAAATTTTGTCTCAAAATACGCTGTATTAGCTATAGCATCAAATTAAAAAAAAAAAAGAAAATGTCACAACCGACCCCACCCTAAGGACGGTTGTGACAGTGGTTGGGGTTAGTAGTGACAGGTATATAAACATTTACAGAAATTGTTTATAATGATTTATATTGTTAAAAATATTTAACATGACACAAAATTCTTTTGTTCTATATAAAGTTTACATTTATATATCAAATTAAATTAAGTCTACTCTTATAATTAATAAGGCACTGCAACATAATCTGTTATTATAACCATCTTCTTTAAAATCATAAAATCATTACTTCATCATAAGCATCCTTGTATTGACAAATATCAGACCGTGCTCTTTCAGTCTTCCGCAAGTGTTATCTGGGTATCTAAATGCAAAACCATAAGAAAATATACGTCACAACCGTACCCAACGCATACTTCTGAAAACAATAAAACACCACGACTAACCTAAATTATCTACATAAAAAGTAATCATTTGTAATTAACTACTAATATTCAATTTAGAACAAAAAAATATTTGCCATAGCATATCTGTATATCAATAGAAGTAAATATCAAAAAAATCCGAACAAGAAAACTTACTTTTGGCTGTTAAAAAGCAATGTGGCCTCCTGCTTTTATTTCCGTCGCGCACCGGCTAATGCAATATGGGGCAACATGTGTAAACATGCATTGCGCTTCTTTTTTCCCTTACACTCTTTCCCGAATTCCGTATAGATTCGCGGTTATAACGACTGTCACTACCGTACCCTGGCACAACCGTACCCAGTCTACCCTACATTACATACATACGTAAATTTTCCCCGTTTTCGCAACATTTCTCATTGCTGCTCTGCTCCTATTGGTCGCAGCGTTATGTTATATACCCTATAGCCTTCCTCGAAAAATGGGCAATCCAACAGTGAAAGATTTTTTAAATTCGGACCAGTAGTTCCTGAGATTACCGCGTTCAAACAAACAAACAAACTCTTCAGCTTTATAATATTAGTAGATATAAATGTATTCTAAGTCTATGGATGACATTGTGACAAGGCCAGGGTGAGGATTTGACAATTGAAAACCCCTGCCCAAACCCCAAAATTGCAAAAAAAATTGGCTCACAGTACACTTTTGGCCGGTGTTTGGTGACCCAGTAGTTTGGTACAGCAGTAGACTACTCCTAGGATAGTCACAAACTTCAAGTATCTTTTTTGACGTGACAACGTCTTATAATTCGATGGAGCCGGCTGAACGCACGAAACAAACATGACTCATGAGGCGTTACCTCGCTCTGAGGCGTTCCATTTAAGTGCAAGCGAGAGCGCGGAACGAGCGACAAAGAGGCACAATCGGCATCCGCGTTCGGCAGGAAACCATTCCATCAGTATTTTCTTATGACGTTGTCACGTTCAACTATCGTCAGTAAACCGACTTTACAGACAACCGATTTTTTTTTGTAAAACCAAGGCGATGATTGTATGAAAACGTTACATTAATACATAACAAAATAATAATGAAATTATGATTAGTTTGAAAAAAAAAAACAAAGTGAAGTTAGGCGTCAGTTCCAAGTGTGAGAGTCTGAAGAAAGAAGCTGCCTAGAAACTCATGGGCCACTCTTATAACTGCTATCTAGTTGTATCTATCTAAAGGAAATATCAAGGAAATCGTTAAAAAAATGGTAGACTTTTTTCTGAGGTCGATTCAATATTTTTATCAAAAGAATATTTATTCTGGTGTCTAAAATGTTTATTTATAAAATATAAATTATTTATTTAATATAAATGAATGCTAATGGCATCCGTTTTATAAATAGTTATGTACTTCGTTTTCCTTGTTTCTATATAGGGACATGAATGTACGAATAACTTTAACATTAATCACGTCATTTATTGTAGGCTGATCCAAATACAGGGCTTTCAAAATATTTTTATGAAGACTTTAAAAACCCTGTATTTGGAACACTTTTGTTATATTATAATTCATTTGGAGCAACAGTGGCGAATCCAGTAGAGGCAGGCAGGCCGGAGAGGTCTAAGTCTCCATCCTCCCGTTATTAAAAGAACCTTATTTTTTTTTTAAAAGATATCTCCCGCTGTAGGGTACAAGTCCTTGTGTCGGTGAGCGTCAAGATGGCCACGTCTTGAATTTCAAAACTACATTTATACAAATATAGTACTTTTCTGCTACTATTTGCTACCTACAAATTTTAGCTATATTAAGTTACTAAACAAAATACGTGGTTGACGTCAAGATGGCAGGACCAAATTGATTTTTCATATGCACAAATACAATACCTTGTTTCTACCTCATGATTATTAAGCAATAATCGTCGTTTTTTATCCCTTGCATGAATCGTTGCAAAAATATCCACCGTAAACTATAGTCCCGCCATCTTGACGATTAAGGTATTTTGTATTACATTTATTTTTGATGTGTTTGAAGTTTGAACAGTTTGAAAAATTTGAAGTCCCGGTTTGGCAGACTGCCGTATGCCAAACCGGGACTCTGTAATTTGTATTTTTGAAAAATAAATTTCCCCTGCGATCCAGGTGAACGTCAAGTTTTGTATTTCAAAACGACGTATATACAAAAGCAGTACCCTTTTGCTGATATTTGCTACCTAAGCTCAAATTTTAGCTACTTCAATATCCTCAATATACCTCGGCAATCCAACAGTATTTTTTTTTCAATTTGGATCATCGTGTTCAAACAAAGAAACAAAGTCTTCAACTTTATATTATTTAATAATAATAATATAATAATATGTTGGGACAACTCACACCACGCTATCTGATCCCAAACTAAGCAGAGCTTGTACTATGGAAACCAGACAACTGATAAACATACTTAAATATTTCTAAATACATACATTTTATAGATAAATAACACCCAGACACAGAATAAACCATCGTGCTCATCACACAAAGTTTTATCCTGGGCGGGGATCGAACCCACGACCTCTTGCGTAGCAGTCGGATACACTCCCACCGCGCCACAGAGGCATTATTAGTACATATAGATTAATTTTCGTGAATCTACTAGAGGTACAGTACATATTTAGCGTAATTTATCCATACGACATTTTCTAACGCCGCCATTGAAATTGTCAACAAGAAACTGTAGCTAATAACAGTATTTTAACTACAATGTGTTGCCTTTATTTTCCTTTCTATTTACAAAATAGAATAGAAAAAGGCAAAACAGTTTCAGTTGGTCTAGTAGATTTTTAGGTAGAGTTTGATCTCTTTATTGGATTTACGGCCATACAAAGAAGAGGTCTTTATTTGTTGGTGTATGTCAAATAATATCATGGACAAAATCCCCATCGTGTCTCTAATTGGACTATAAGGAAGTTCATTGTAATAAATAATCCTTCATGCAAGCAATAACTATTTTCATTATATTCAGGATAATACTGTTTTGAAATCGTTTCTAATAGGAAAAATTAATAAAATTAATTCTCTTTAAATGTTCCGACAGTGATCGTCATATTTTACTCACCCAAATGACAGCACCTACCTAGTGTTATAATAGTAGGTAGTCACTGCGGAATTATGATGTAGAGAATGCGGAATCATGTTAGATTATATTTTTTTTCCATCACTAATTTACCCTACCCACACATTAAAAAACTATCGAGAAAACCCCGATACGTGAAATAAAAAAAAATACCTTTGTAATAATTAAAATAAAAATGTTTATTTCATCAATAAATTGTAATATGTAAGTTTCTACCGGAAGTTCCATTTAAGCTACAGAGTATTTTTCATTGCTGCTCCGCTCCTATTGGTCGTAGCGTGATGTTATATAGCCTATAGCCTTCCTCGATAAATAGGCTATCCAACAGTGAAAGAATTTTTCAATTCTGATTAGTAGTTCTGATTACTGCGTTTAAACAAACATACAAACAAACAAACTCTTCAGCTTTATAATATTAGTATAGATTAACGGAATTTATTTTGAAAAGCTAAGAGCCATTGTGTTGTTATTCTTATAATAAAAAGTAATTAAAAAAAAACGGGCAAGTCGGGTCACGCACGGTGTAGGGTTCCGTAGTCTTCCCCGCATCCGAATAATGCGGCTTTAGAAGTGGGTTTTTTGTTGTTTTTGTTTCATACTTACAACGTTGCACCTACTTAATAATATTTTTCAATGGAATTTGTATGAACATTTTGATACTTCCCATTTGATCAGCTGTTACTCGTAAACTTACACTAGCAAGCACTAACAGTCTCGGTATTGCCTTTTGGCTACGGAACAGTAAAAAATAAATCGATTCCAAAAATTAACTACAAAAAACATTTAACCCACTTCAATCACGGTTGATTTGCGGGCATTTATTGAGTTTCGTTGTCTATCTCTGAAACTCAATCATCTGATCTTTATGAAATTAATATGGGACCATTTCGGAATAGGATATTTGACTGAAGTCAAATCAACCTCTTTTTAATAAACGTCAAAAACGACCCGCTTCGTACTGTATGGAATGCTAGCATATGACGTCACGTTTTCTATAGTCAAATTATTTACTTTTAGTGTTTTTCTTTATGATTTAAAATTAATAAACACGTTAAATTAATTGATGAATATATTTTTTCATAATAGTTTATGACATATTTTTACATGATTATTAAAAATATTTTGTTTTGATAGTAGTCAAATATCCAATTGTTCCAAACCCCTTTGGAGCAAAAAACCATTTTGAAAATCCGTTTATATATGACGGAGCCCGAACCGCCCAAACATACATAAAAAAACATCCGAATTGAAAACCTCGGAGTCGCTTAATAATTAAATAATACTTTTATCAAAAGTACCTACGAAGGAAGGTCCAAAAGTTTCGGCCTATATTAAGAAGAATTATTTTTTTTTATTTTTCGATATAGTCTTCCTCCATTTGAATGCACTTTTCCGATCCTTGTAACAACACTCAGAAGCTTTGTCCTCAAAATAGACGTAAACCACACGGATCATTTCATCATTCGAATAAAATCTTCTTCCACATAAGTCTCCCATAAGTTTAAAAAAAAAAAGTCACTAAGGGCCAGGTCGAGACTATAAGGTGGGTCGCGAATTTCCTCGAATTCCACATTTTGCAACAGCAGCCTTGGTAATTGAAACAATGAGAACGGGAGTCATCATTGTCGTGAAGAAGCCGAACACCTCTGCTAAATTTGACGCTTCTGCTTGATCGCCTCTGGTAACTGCTGAATAAGGGTGGCGTGGTAACTGCCGTTTACCTGTATTTTTATTTGTATTTCTTTATTTTATGTCAATCATAAGTATTCCGTGGCAATCCCAGAATACCGTAGCCACTATCTTTTTGGTGGCTGTGGTAGGCCACCAAAAAGACAGTGGCCTTTTCGGCTTTTCACCAGGACAAAACCACTCCATCGATTCCCTTTTGGAGAGAGAATCAAAGTACAAAACTATGGTTTTGTCCCCCATAACAATTGACTCCAAAAAACTCGCTCCGTGTCAAAAAAAACTTCTTAAAAACACGTTTTTCGCTCACTTCGCTGCAAGCTTGAAAGAAGTTTGGGCACCCACCTGGCACTAGCTTTATTCATGAAAAGATGTTCATGAAGAATCCTAAGAACTGAAGTTTCCGAAAGCCCTGTTCTTGCCGCTATTTTATAAGTTTTAAGTCTTCGACCACTCAGAACTTCCTCTTCCACTAATTTGACGCAGTCCACGGTGAGTGCCTCGACAGGTCGGCCAGAGCGAGGTTCGTTGTCAATGGACTCCCGCTCTAAGCAAAACTGCTTACTCTCATTCTTTGATGATAGAAAATGACGGAGAGGTATTCCCATACACACCCTCTAACCTTGTTTTTATATCTGTCGGTCTAACCCCTTCCTTTGTCAGAAACTTGATCATGGAACGATATTCCAACGAAACATTTCGAAAACTTTTAGATTTCCTATTGTTCTAAACGCCGTCAAACCAAAACTACAACAAACTTAAACCTTAAAACTATACACGAAAAAGCAAAATAAATGACAATCACAATTACATTTTTTTTTAAACCGCAATTTCTCCAGCCAGAAACATTTGGACCGCACTGATAAATTATCCTATCTAATAAAATTTTAAGTATCCTATAATATCCATACCATATAATATCATAGACTTAGCCTAAGTCTATGATATTAATAATATTAGGGGCTGGATTGCTGGATATCTTTTTCAAAATTTAAATGTAGGTATAACGGCAAAAACGGAACCCTTATAGTTTCGTCATGTCCGTCTGTCTATCTGTCTGTCTTTCCGCCCGTATGTCACAGGCATTTTTCTTCAAGACTACTCCATGAATCTCGATGAATTTGGTGAAAATGTCTTTTGTAGTAGCCGCTACTTAGTTTAATAGCTAAATAATAATAATAAATATTTTTAGGAGGGGCACTTCATACATGTAACAGAAGCTGAAAAATAAGCAAACATCAACGTGTGGCACATCATCGACAGGTCTTTCAAAAACATTTTAAGGTTTCTGACAAACATTTATGATTGAGTGCATATTTTTTGAAATCGCTCCCAAAAGTTGCATAAATCGTGCCCCCCCTTAACTTTTGAACCGTGTGACCAAAAAATATGGGAAAAATCACAAAGATAGCGCTTAATAAATACTTTAAATTAAAATTATTTCAGATAAGATCGGATAAACCGTCATTGAGTTATTGCCGAAAAACTGCGTTTCTCAACAAAAGGGCGTAAGTGCCATGAACATACGCTCTTCTGCTGATGCATTGTTCAAGGCTGCGGAACCCTACACTAAGCATGGTCCGACATGCTCTTGCCCGGTTTCTTGTTTTTAATTCCCTTTGTGATAGGTACTCACACTACGCAATTGATATGTTGATTTTCATTTGCCCCCCCCCCTGCCCCTGTCATTCGAAGGTTTTTAACTCCACATTTTTTCACTATTTTACATGTTTGGGTCTATATTATATGTACATATTTTGTGATTTTTAATACATACTTTTCCGAGTCCTAGTGTTATTCACATCATCAGTCGAGCGAAGTAACGGGAAGACGAAGTAGCTAATTATAAATAAGGATAAATCAATGTACACTAATTGTTTTATCATTACAGTGACATCCATGGCTCAGTGAAGTACGTTTGTTTGTCATGTATAGTGTGTGAATATATACATAATGAACTGTAAGTAAATATAGCAATCATTTTCTTATCTACTTTTTTTAGTGTTTATCGCAACTTTAATTACTAAAACTACTAAAAAACTATTTTTAAAGGGGTTATACTTAATTGTTAAGGCATCGGACTTGCAATTGTGAGGCTGGGAATTCGAATCCTATCCGTTAGACTACCGACGTGAACCCACTCCTTTTTT
Organism: Herminia tarsipennalis; assembly: GCA_945859575.2. Classification (NCBI taxonomy): domain Eukaryota; kingdom Metazoa; phylum Arthropoda; class Insecta; order Lepidoptera; family Erebidae; genus Herminia; species Herminia tarsipennalis. The sequence continues at coordinate 20,781,812 of OX243840.2, forward strand.
TTTTTTTTTTTTTATGGCCGTAAAAAATGCGTAACGCACACTTCCAGACGTGAACCCACTCCTAACACAAGCATCTTAGCTTAGCTCGAGGGGTTAACAGGGTTGCTAGTAATCTCGGGCCCATAATCTCACATTGCGATATATAAAAAAAAATGATGAGTGTTTTTTTTTTTTTTTTAAAGACGACTCCTGCATTAGGGTACAAGCCCTGTGTCGCAGGAGACTTTACAAACATACAAGTCACGGACACAAAGTACACCCAGACTCGGAACAACAATTTGTGGATCACACAAAGTGGTGTCCCGTGTGGGAATCGAACCCACGACCTCTTGCGTAGCAGTCGGACACACTCCCACCGCGCCACAGAGGCAGTCAGTGTTTAAAAGTCTTCAAAATTTAAGGACTTAAAAATCTATTTGTCGTTGTATCATGATACAACCCCACGGCACACCTTTACCTGCGGAATTGTAATCCTAGACCGCATCGGCGTACTCAGTATAATTTTTCGGGAATGTTAATACGTCAGTGGCCAGTGGCTACAATATATATTATAGTTACTAATCAAATCAGTAAGATCAAATTAAATGTGTTCTTTCACAATTTAACATAGTTTTAAATGTATATTCTTGAAAATAAATACTGAAAGAAATGATTTGACAAAAGGAACCTAAGATGTTATGCTGTGTTACTTTTTACAAATTTCTACAGAGAGTTTTTTTTTTTTGTTTTAAAAAAAAAAAAAAAAAAACAAAGAGTGATTTAAAATTTCATAAAAAGAAGACAGATTGTCATCATGGCAAGGTTGGTTTCAATAGTTATGACGTATCGTGTCTGTTGTTGAATGACCACGCCTAATGTTGCCTGTTCTACGTTTTAAACGCCGGAAAGTATCCTTTTAAGGTGTGTTTCCACTATGTCGTGGTATCGTGGCTTGTGTGTTGTATCGACACTGCGATTAATTGTCGTCCACGACATTTTGCAGTGACGACAGATTGTCAGAACGGCTACTAGCATGACAGTCATTTTAATGGGGACAGATAAAGACGATAGTCATCCATTGATAAATTAATCGTCACGATAGTGGGAACGCGCCCAAAGGAGTGATTTTTTAAATACCGTCTCATAATGCTTATTTACAGTTAATTCATTAACTTTTTTAAAGAGAAGCAAGGTTGGTTTTTAGAAAAAAAAAATTGATACAAATAAAAAAAACCGCCTGCTTAAAAATGTTGAAAACAAAATAACCTTATTTTTTTATTAAATTCACTGGAATTCATTAATGCCACCGATTGCATTATTTAAAGTTATCTTGTTTCCAACATTTTATAAGCAGGCGGGCTTTTCATAACTGTAACTACTGAAAATTTAAGTAAAAATGGTTCGAAACAAACTTTAAATCGTTATATATTCTAAACGGCCATTCCAAGTGAAAAATTATATAAAAATCCCATCATGATGGGATTTTTATACAATTATACCCCCATGACATAGTTTGTTTACATTATTTTTTTTCCCTGTCCCAATATAGCGTCTAGCTGCCGCCATTTTGAATTTTGACTGCTGTCATGTCTTTAGTGACACTAGCAAGATTAAGACGAATTAATTGACGTATAAATCGCGTAATACGCCTTTGGTCTTAATAGTGCCACAAACGAACACACATGCATACATAGACTGATAAACACATTACCCTCCTTTGCGTCGCGCAGTCGAGTAAAAAGGCGACTTTATCCTACCTACGGCTCGGTTTAATACATACCCTTAATTTAAAATAAGTTCGTTGATACTGCCATCCTGTTATTCTAAGATTTTTTTACTCTCTTCATTGCATTTGGCGCCTACTTCAACGTACCATTAAAGTAGGCGCCAAATGCAATGAAGAGGGTCAAATTAATATTTCGAATGAAATTAATACGGTGGTAGGTTTAAGCCGCCTTGGTTGATACCCAAGGCGGCCTTGTGGCAAGTGAAATTACTGGGCAAATGAAATTTACGAACGTCTCAAATGAGTATCACAGTGCAGTGACATTCAGATATATGACAAACAAGGAATTGGGTGGTACTAATATTGTTACGAGCTAGCGTGAAACTTATCATCAGGCGTACTATTGTACGTGATCGTTTCTACTGTTAGGTACACCAATAATTTATTATACTATTTATCTATTTATACTTTTAATATATTTATAAAAAGGGGCTAGTTGAAAACCAGTGTCGGGCATCTTGCCTGGCATATGCTGAACTAGCTCCTATTTTTCGGCTTAAACTTTACATAGTCTTGTCAAATTGTATTTAATTTAGTAGCTACTTGTTTTTACACGTACATGTACTCATTTTATTATTTCTGTTTTGTCGAAAATATATATTTTTTTCTTTCTTTGTTTTTTCTTCTATATTGTGTACTTAAATATATGTAAGTATATCTAGTTTTTTTTTTTTTTTTTTTTTTTTTCATTTATTCAATAAACAATTATACAATTGTGTCTGAATGTAAAAATAATAATAACAAAATAATCATAGTAAAAAAAAACACACACATAAAAAGTCAAACATAAAATAGTTATCGATATGATTAAAAATTAAAATTCTGAGTAGGTATGTCAAATTAAAAAAAAGTAATAATAATAATAGAATTAAGATAAATAGTTGCACATATTAATGTTTACAAAAAGAAAAAAAAAATGACAATTTTAATTTTGTTGTAGTTTAATTTAGTTGTATAAATTGTGTGGCATAATCATTACGAGGATAATCTCGGTATATTGGCTGGACACGCAATCAAAAAGTCTAACTATGTCCGGCTTTATCCGGAAGCCTGGCAACGCTAGCCTTGACTGACAGACGGACGGACCACAACAAAGTGATCATATAAGGGTTCCGTTCTAAAAAACCCCTTTTATTTCAGGGATAATTTTGCTGTGTTTAGCCCCAGCGGTGCTCGGAACAAAAGTGGACTTTTATCATTTACTATCTGCGAAAACATTGGAGCCACCAGGACCAATATCTAATGAATCTCTTTTTGGTTTTAGTACTACTTACGATCTACACAATAAACGGTAAGATAATATATAAAACCATTAGGCCACAATGCTCTCTTAAACGCATGTTTCTTTAGAGACCAAATTGGACAACATTAAAGAGCCCAATGTTTCAGACGAACTTTGTTAAACTAATAAGCTAATAGAAAAACATAATAATAACACAATAAAACATTATTAATAATAATTTAAATTCTGCTCAAGTTTTATCAAAGTCGGCTCAGTATAGTGGAAGATACAGATTGAGCTCCATTTTACTAGCGGGGCCATATATTGGAGAGCTCAAGTAGAATGGTCGCTAAACGCGGGCATTTTTGAAGTGAAAACTTCTTTAGCGATGTTGGGCACTTTTTTGGTTTGGGTAAAAAATGATAAACTCGCGTCAGGATCACGTGACCCTGTTCGATAATTTGTAAATCACGTGACTCTGATCGAAAATTCGTAAGATGGAGGGAGAGCAATGAAAAACTGTTTTAATATCATTAGAATACGACGGTAAATTCCACCATCATCTACAATGTTATTATAGCTCAGGGTCCTTATTCACTATTTTTTTTTTCATTTTCGCGTCAAGCACGGGCTTTTAACTGTCAAAATTGCTTTTAATTTTTAATTGTCATAATGGTATATAGAGAGCTGCGCTTAGAAATGTATCGCGCATGCGCGCGGACATCCTTGATTGCACCGCGTATGCGCAAATACGCGTGGGCTTGCCGCGGAAACAAAAAAAACTTAGTGAATACGGACCCAGGTAGGAAATCAGGCGGTCCGGAAACCAGCCCCAAACCCCTTTTTATTTTAATTTTTGATTATGTTTTTTTTTTGAAAAAATGTGTAACTGGAGCTGCCAGCTGCAGGCTGAAGATCTAGAAAGCAAAATAAATACATTTAATGTTTTAATTTATATTTTCAGGTTGATAATAAGTGCACCGAGAACTGATAACATTGGGGATGTGTTTGACTGTGATTTGAACAAAATAGATAAAAAATCGTGCGTGAAGATTAACCGCAACATTAAGAGAGAAGGTAAGAGTTGAAAACATCTGGTTAAGGCTCTGAAGAACGGTGCAACATCATAATTATCGTAATAGTACATTAAGATATAAGTGCAGTAAGTTGAAAATTACAGCTGAGGCGATATTGCTACAAGAAAGCAGAGGCTGTAATTATAAAAGCGCACGTATGTCATACGACATTTTATAACATATTTGCGAGGAAATAAATAAAAAAAACAATACAGCCAAAAGAAAAAGCGCGCGCATCAGAATTTTTACTTGTTCACAAATTAGCGATGCGCGCGCATCAGAGCTTTTTTTTAAGGCAATGGCACAAAAACAGCCAGTATTACTAATAAAGTAAATAAATATTTTTGTATTTTGTTACAGATAAATGGTTGTAATTTATGGTCAAAATTAATAAAATTAAAGAACTATATGTTTATTTAATATATTTTATATCCCAAAGTTAATTTTATTCATAAAATGTTGAGCACTTATCTGACATAAAAACTCTTTGCTAAGATATAAAAAAGTACTGTTCGTTTTAGACGGAGCATCTTGATAAACCGTGCGTTTTACATTACATTATCGCACAAGTACGTAATGAGATACATTACGATATTGAAATTGGTGAAATAAGAGACCCTTTACGAGCAAATGTGTTATAAAATACATTAATCCATCTAACACTGGTCAGGCCCTGATGTGGCTTTACTTTTATAACGTACTAGCTGTCCCGCGCAACTTCGTATGCGTAAATTTTCCCCGTTTTCGCAACATTTCTCGTCGCTGCTCCACTCCTATTAGTCGTAGCGCGATGTTATATAGCCTATAGCCTACCTCGATAAATGGGCTATCCAACAAAAAAAGAATTTTTCAAACCGGACCAGTAGTTCCTGAGATTAGCGCGTTTAAACAAACAAACAAACAAACTCTTCCGCTTTATAATATTAGTATAGATATAACAGTTGATAATTACTTTGTTATCAAAGCATCAAAGTAATTATAAAAATGCAAAAGACTTGGTTAGTACACAAGTTATTTGATTAAATTAAGAAAATTACTCCGAATAATAATTAAGTACACTTCAAATCATAGACCTTGAAACCTTACGTAACCTTGACGTTAAGATACTTTAAATTTTATGCCATATCATGAAATACCGCCATTTCATGACATGGTCGGCCACATCTTACGGGGTGTCTGAACGGGCCATTTTTTACGGCAATTTGTGGCGGCACTATTGGAAACTAGTTGCTCGGCCAATAATGGCAATATATCTGCACTTGTATAGCGTATGATTCAGTCTCCTAAACAACAATAAAATAGAGAGCGACTGAAACAACAACAAAATTGTCCGGACAACATTGCGGAAAATCGATCGCTCAGCCATCGTCTGGCAATTATCATAACAATATTGGAGAGTAGGTAGTGCCATGTTGCCGGCACAGCATTGCCGTAAAAAATGGCCTGTTTAGACGCCCCTTTAAAGTGACCAATTTTATGATATGGCAACTACTCGTACACATTTAAAATGAAACCGTGACTGCCAAAGAGAGTGTTGGGGCAAGGGCCTTCACTGACTCATCCCTGAATCCTCGCCTGGATTAACGCAAGGGGGTTCGGTTTGGTCACAAAAAGGATACAAAATACAAACTTTTCCGTGAACGCAATATCGTAGTAAGTAAGTAGTCACCCTCAGCGTAAAGTATTTAATCATTTAAATAAATAAACGACTAGTAGACCCGCGCAATTTCGTCTACGTAAATTTTCCCCGGTTTTGCAACATTTTTCATTCATTGCTGCTCCGCTCCTATAGGTCGTAGCGTGATGTTATATTTTCGTTTAATTAATTAATTAACATGGAACAGTTATCTATATACTTTATTTATTTATTCACTTTGTGCAGTACAAACTTACAGTAAATATACCAAGTCGTTTGCATGCATAATACAGATTATAATTATACTTAACAACATTTCAAATAATTATAATAATAAATAAATATGTCAAATTACTCTTACTTACAATATAAAATAAAATGTCAAAATTAAAATAAATCATCTACGATGTCATTGTAATATGTAATTTAATTATTGTGTAATTACTATTTAGGAGCCTAGGTAAGACTCTACCAACAGATAACAAAATAAGTCCATTTAAAGTAAGTGTAAATGTCATCGTTTATGAATTAATGTCCATAAAATAATATGTAAATAGCACTAAGTTTGTCAAAGAATATGTCTGTATCTGGATTATTGCGTAGGAACGTATTCAAATACAATATTCCTCTAGCCGTTGGACTATTACGAGCTTGAGCTGAGCGCCAGGTTACTGGACAGGCGAACAGTGTATGCTGGCGCCGTCCTACACCACGTAGATAGTTTTGTGGTACATAAAGATGGACACATTCTCGCACGGATGGATTATCCACCTTATTGTTCAGCAACAAGTAGTAATGCAATACATGCATGAACTCCCTCCTAAATTGCAACGTATCGAGACCAACCATCCCCGATACAAACATGGAAGGATACAGGTAAGGATAGTATCCGTAGGCACGTTTATAAATATACCGTGCGAATTTACGCTGGATTTTCTCAACCATGAGCGTATACAATTGTTCTTTTGGATCCCAAACAAGTGCGTTGTACTCCAACTTACTTCGTACATACGCGTTATATAATAGTATGATGGACTGGATGTTATTAAATTGATAAGTGGTTCTTATAATGAATCCTAATGATTTGTTTGCATCTTTACAAACTTGCTTAACATGTTCATGGAAGTTTATTTTGCTATCCATAATTATACCTAGGTCCCGCATAGTGGTGACTCGTTCGAGTGGTTCGCCTGCAAGTTCGTATGACGTCGTTATTGGAGAACGAGATCGTGAAAATGTAATCGTTTTACATTTTGAGACGTTGAGAGCTAGCTTGTTTTGTACACTCCACGATGCAACTGCGTCAATATCAGTCTGTAGAGCGGTACAGTCACCAGTATTGGTAACGGTGAGGAATAACTTTAGGTCGTCAGCGAACATCAGACATTCAGCTCTATCAAGTACCTTAGGCAAGTCATTAATCATTATCAGAAACAACGTAGGACCGAGGGTACTGCCTTGGCTTATTCCTGACCGAGTATAGTATTCTTGGGATCGATAGTTTCCAATGTTGACATATTGTTTGCGATTCCTCAGGTAATCCGCCATAAAAGGTAAAAATTGTTTACAAAATCCCATGGATGATAACTTTCTTAATAGGACATCATTATCCACCAGATCGAAAGCTTTTTTTATAATCAAAATATGCTGCGTCAACTTGACACCCTGTAGTTACTTTTGTGTTTAAGTAGTCCACAAATTTTATATGGTTGGTTAGTGTAGAGCGCGCTGGACGGAACCCATGTTGACTATCATCTAAATTCTTATTAATTTGGCTAAATATATAATTATTTACAATGGATTCAAAGACTTTACCTAGGACAGATAACACCGCAATAGGTCTGTAATTAGTTATATCAGTTGAGGAGCCATTTTTAGGTACCGGCGTCACCCTGGAGGTCTTCCATTTACTAGGATAATTGCCCTGTTGAATTGCCAGGTTATAAACATATAAAAGAGGCTTTTGTAAGGCAGGTAAGCAATCCTTAATAAGAAACGCCGGTATGTAATCAGGGCCACTAGCAGACGATCCTTTGAGCCGTCGGACAGCTCGTTTTATGTCTACAATGTTGATGGATTCCATACTGATTCTAAGTGCCGTGCCATTATCATTTGCTTCACGTTCGGCTGCGTCAGGATCTAGTTGCGGTACATTTTTATGAAAGACTGAGCCAAAATACTGTGCAAACGCATCAACAGCTTCCTGCCCTTGAACTGATGCACCATTGCAGGTGAATGAATTAGCTTGCTGTCTATTTTTCCGCTTGTCTTTCACATATTTCCAGAACAATGTTGGCTCGGAAGATATACCATTTTCTACGTTAAGTATATATTTTTTAAATGCTAGACTAATAAGTGACTTAACTTTACTCCTATAATATTTAAATAATTCGTTATATAGCCTATAGATTGATAAATGGGCTATCCAACAGTAAAATAATTTTTCAATTCGTACCAGTAGTTCCTGAGATTATTGCGTTCAAACAAACATACAAACTCTTATTCTCAGTTTAAAATATTAGTATAGATATACTTACTCATGTCCTACCTAATCGTAGTTCGTTGAATCCAGATTGAAAAAAATAAACATATATGTTATGTTTAATAAATACAATGTCCGCTTTGTTATTAAATTTCAAAACATTACTTGATTGCATTTTCCTTGGTTATTGTTCAATATATTAGTGTTGCAGTCATCCCCATAAATAACGAGCTAATTGTACAAAATGGAAACTGTAATCCGACTGCGGAAAAATATATTCTACATCACAGAACTAGGAATAATAACGAACCTATCAACAGCTTCTGCTTCATATAAATAAGATAAGTAGGGCGAATTATCTGAATTATAAAGATAAATAGATATCTGTTTTAGAACAGATATCTATTTATTATATATATTTCGGGACTTAATCGCGTGAATTATTTAAAGGTACGAACCTTCTATTTACCTGACGTTTCGATCGAATTGCACCGATCGTGGTCACGGGTCTATATTTTAAAAAAAATTATACATATATATCTAATATGTATAAAAATCGCGAAAGTATAAAAAAAGATATATTTCTATTTTTATAATACCTTTAAACGACCAAATCTTGTTTATATATACAAGGTGTAACAGAAAGGTTCATATTCAAGGGTTGGTATGTGCCCATGATACTAAGTGCATTTATTTTCATTCGTTTATTTATAAGTGAAAAAGTTATTACGAGTAATTAAAAAAAGCGTTACTTAAAAAGTTCTATGCCATAATAATCCAATCGAATTTTGTACCAGATGAGGTATAATTCGTATGCCATACGCCTTTCACTGCAAAATTTTGACAAAAGGAATACCTATATTATAACTATGTATTAATAATGCAACCAGGTATGGCACCATGGTAGGTGCAATACTGATAACATACCGTATTCGCTGAAATCTGACCACACCATTCTGTTACACCCTGTATCTCGGAAATGAGTAGGTATATATAATCTGAATCTCGGAAATGGCTCCAACGATTTTCATGAAATTTAGTTTGCAGGTACTTCAATTTTAAAATAGTAAAAGTACATTTCCTTTTTGTTTATCTAATGAGTGGAAACTAAAGATTACTCAAATTCAAAGATTTACTGTTATATATTATAAAAAATATGTTGATTGTACTTTGCATGCCCTAAAGCAAAATATGGTGAAACTATTTTTAAAATATAATATAGATTCCATGTGCTATACCCATTTCATTTACGCAAATAAATGAGTTATTATTATTATTATTATTATTTATTATTGTATTGTTTTCAGTTCCGGATAATTACGGGCACGGATTCTGGTTCGGAGCAACTGTGAAGTCAGGATCGAATTTTGTAACAGTAAGTTCAGTTCTATGCTTGTTTCCTAGGTAAAAACAATCCAAAAGTCTTATGAGTAAAGCAAAACTAGCATTAAAACTACCAACGATTACTGCTTTATTTTTTTTTTTATAATTAATCATATCATAAAAAGAAGTGATTTGACTAGAAAAAATAGTGGTATTTGTATGGAATCTCCAAAAATCTGTATTTTGACATTTCTTAGTTGTTTTGACTAGTTGGATACTAACTCTTCTATCATAATGCTTCATAATAATATAGTTTTCATAAACGTAAGGTTAGTTTTGATGTACAGTCGGCCAAAAAAGTGGTCAAGCAGTTTTGACAAAGTTTCATTTATAACCAAAATAGCATTAAGTTTGAAATTAGTAACTGTCAGAATATTATTGCAAGGAAAACTCCACCTTGTTATATAAGACGTGCAAATGAATTTCAACCGATGATAGACCATGGTTTTGGTCGACTGTACCTATAGCGTACAATCTATGCTGTACCTAGAGTGTACAATGTAAGACTGTCAATATGCAAATCATTTTTATTTATTATACAATTTTATTTTCAGGCATGTGCCCCGAGATATACATTAGGTAAGTTGTTTTATAACTACAATTGAACTAAAACACAATTAAAGTAACTGTAATTTAGGGCAAGGACTTCCAGCAAGATTTAAAGCATTTTCAAAAGTGTTACAGACACAATTGAAAATGCTTTAAGTCTAGCTTCGGAAACTATCAAAGCAAACGGAAAGCATAGGTATAAATTACAGCGCTCGGAAATCCTCACCTAATTTCCATCACAGGCATTACAGGCCGAGCGCAAAACTGGCATGCCGCGGCGAAGATACTAGAAGTTAACACTGTTAACTTCTACTGCAAACGTTGTTAACAGTCTAAACAGAGGTTAACAGTCTAAACTAACGCCTTTTATTCAAAATTAATTAGCAAACGTTTTAAGTGCACTTTAACTAGCGAATGTTTTATCTTTGTTTTTAATTCCAACTTCAAAACTGATTAGAAGTAGACAAAACATTTGACAATAGCTTGACATAATCGATGTCTAGCTCGCTGTTTATAACTTCGCCGACCTTCAACTGATTTTTCATCCATTTCCTATCGTTCATGTGTCATTTAGTTACTCTACATTGTTACCATCACCACTATTGCCACCACAATTACCACCACCACTATTGCCACCACCATCATTACTACCACAACCACCATTACCACCACCACCACTATTACCACCACCACCACCATCACCATCATCACATCACATCACCTATGACGTATGAGTATTTAAAATGACGAGCTTAAAGTACATCAGAACTCGAGTTTTGCATAGAGTTGAGAAAATTGATTGTTGTACTCACAATGTAATTTCCTTCAATATTAAGATTTTTTATTACTCCTTTTATATTATGGAAACTTTTACATTATCTAATAATATCTTGGGACAACTCATACAACGCTATCTGATCCCAAACTAAGCAGAGCTTGTACTATGGAAACCAGACAACTGATAAACATACTTATATATTTCTAAATACATACATATTATAGATAAATAAAACCCAGACATCGAAAATTTTATCCAGGGGTGGGGATCGAACCCTCTTGCGTAGCACGTCTTGCGTAGCAGTCGGATACACTCCCACCGCGCCACAGAGGAAGTCATGCAAATAATGGTTGGCCACATCACGAAATGTTTAATTCTACGATCCGACTAAAACATATATACTAATTATGAAGATACTTGTTTTAGATCACGGGGCAATAAGAGTTGCCGGTACGTACGGGAGATGCTACCAACGTAAAAATAGTGAAACATCATTTACAACAGTAATAACCAGATCTCCTAACACTACTGTTCAGGGTTTGTATTTATATTTTTAAAGACCACTCTCGCTGTACAGTTTCTATATCACACATAGACTAGAAACCATTTTTTTTAAAGGTTTCTACCAACTTTATTTTTGTCTTGAAATAAAGATAGCTCCGCAGTAGGGTACCAGCCGTGCGTCGCGGGGTACTTTATCAGTTTATGGACCCAAAGTACTCCCAGATTCTCAACAATTTGTAGATAACACAAAGTGATACCTATCCCGCGTGGGAATCTAACGTCTTGCGCAACAGTCGTACACACTCCCACCGCGCCACCGAGTCAGTCTGTAGGTCTCGTTATCCCCTTCAGCTAAGCTGCTAGTGGGCTTCGAACCTACGACGTCTTGATTGTGAATCCGATTCCTCAACCACTACCACTAGGCTACCGCCTGCACCGCTTCAGTTTGGACTTCATAAAGCTTTGTCCAATATGGGAATCGAAACTACGACCTTTCGTACTAACTCCCTTTGTGGCATTTAATAACAAAAATATTTATAAATAAAAAATACTAGCTACCACATTTTGATAAGCATTTTGGCCAAGTAAATTCCCCCATTCAAAATCTCTATACAACGTGTTACAGAAAGGTCAAATTTCTGCAGCGGATAGTGTATATTATAAGTAATGCATCTAGCATGGTCTTATATCCGATTGCATTATTAATTCTTTAATTACTAAATTTCAGCAGCGATAGGCGTATGGCATAATTATAACACCTCCAAAATTCAATAGGACTATTATAGTATAGCATTTTTTTAAGTCATACTTTTTTCAATTTAAAAAGCTTTTTATTGTTAAATTAACCTAAGAAAACGTAATAAATAAAATTTTGAGGTGTTTCGATTTTGATAAAATTAGTTATGTGCACTCAGTATCATGGAATATAACAATCCTTAAATTTGACCAGACCTTTCTGATACACCTTGTATAAAAAAATGTGTGGCACTCGGGGACTGCCGCGGAAAGCTATTGCATAGCATTTTTATCAACTTAAGCAATTAAAAAAAAAAAAAAAAAAATTAAATTAAAAAATTGTCATTATAAAAAAACAATGTTTTTATTTTATTTTTATTTTTTTTATTTTTTTTTTTATTAAAAAATTTTTTTTTTTTAATTATAACAAAACAATGTTTTTAATTTTTTTTTCTTTATTTTTTTTTTTTTTTTTTTTTTAAAAGTCATTAAAAGTTCTGCTATTCATCGATAGATGGCAAAACTAAAAAGTATCACCGCTGTGCCCGTCGGAGTGGGGAGCGTGAGGTTTTTTCGTTACGGAATTTCTGGATTCGGTCCCCGCGCTCAAGGCCCGCGATGCTATGCAATAGCTTAAAAGAAAGTCGAGATAGTAAACTCTATGAACGTAAAAATTTTGCAGCTGGATCTTGTACTAAATATCTAGGATGCAAAGGAAAATCGAAAAGAATTGTGTTCTAAGGACCCTTCGCCAATCTACATACTCAGAAAGGTGGTACTCATAATACCCAGGACCCTTGGAAATATTTAAAAAAAAAAAAAAAAACATCGTGCGAGCTTCGTACAATCGTACCATATACATATACGTTAAGCGAACGCTCGGCCGAGCTACATGGTAGGCGATGTGGGGGATGTTGTTTTATTTTCGTTACGGAATTTCTTCATTCGGTCGCCGCGCTCAAAGCCCGAGCCCGCGATAAAAGCTGTGCAATAGCTTAATAAAAATCTAGTAGCATTCGTGCGATGAGCCAAAGATCTTTGCTCAAAATACTATGCGATCTGAATTACAATTTTATTTTTATAGAATATGCGGAAAAACAAATGGATACATTGGGCTGGAGTCTAGATATTGAAAAAGATGACAACAATCTAATTGGAGGTCCTGCCATGTACAACAGAAGAGGTTTGTTTTATTTACGATCCACATATTGCGACAGGCCCTTTAAGAGGTCCAAAAATGTGTCAAATCTAGATTATTTTTCTCATTATTTAACGAATGTCATGTTTTACATCAATATTTGAATTACATACACACTTGCATTACATACATATTTTAGTGTTTTTGTAGAATATAGAGTGTTTTTTTTGGAATATGAGTAGGTACCTATTTATTATATTTACATGCGTGTAATTATATATAACATTTTCCCAACAAATTTGATTTTGGTTAAGTAGAGATCAATTAATCTTTCTTATTTTGTTTTAAATCAATATTTTGACAGCATTTTTTTCGTTTCAAATTGAGGGCCTTTTATAAACCCTGTCGCAATATGGGTATGGCTATAAAATAGTATATTTTAGCACAGGACCTGTATTGCTGTGTATCTCGGCGAAACTGTTGATGAACACTAAATTGATGACGAAAACTACGTAATTATGACAGTGTTTGCCATTATAAATAACCATTTTTGTTACTGATGAAAAAAAATGCAGAAAGTCTGAAAGTTTATTTGGAACGTATTATTAAATAATACGTTAGGTATAAGTATTGAGAAAGGTTAATTTTACGTTTCTCAATATATCTATATTGCCTGGATGGCTCAGATAACATCGTAATCCATATCATAGGTTAATTTGGCTCTCAATTGCGCCTCCAGCTGAGATTATTCGGAAGGTTGTTTTGCCTACAGTATAACGTTCTACTACGTAATAAAAACTGCTTCTTAGAATATTCACAATGGTTATTACAATTATTAAATAAAATTTATCGTCGTTATTTAAGAAGACGTCATTTCTAAAAAAAAAAAAATCTTTTTCTAAAATAACTTGTTAAAAATACGGAGCATAACTTTGTTTTCTTTATACACTTCCGCTGATTACTTCATCGTCATATTGCGACTGGACTTTCAAAAGGCCACCCTTTTCCGACCTTCCCGGAAAACTTTTTTTCTAGTCAATGTGACTCATTTGACAAAACTCATCCATTATAGACAAGCAACAAGTGAAACTATACCTATCTTCTATGAAACCGAAAAGTACGATAACGTACGTTACGTAAGTTTACTCATTGAAAGAAAGAAAGAAAGAAAGAAAGAAAGAAAGAAAGAAAGAAAGAAAATATTTTTTATTTGTCACATTACACAGAACCATACAGAACAACAAATAAACAAAATATAGGGATTTTGTGCCAGACAAATTGGACCGACCGACGTCAGCTATACATGTAATCTATCTAGATAGTTTAGTCAATCTAGATTACGTGTTTAGGAAATATTTCTTATGAATTCCACCAGTTAGGAAGTAATAAAATAAAAAAATCACTAATAGATCCATGGAATAGATATGGTAGTAGTTTATAGCTATAGTTTTTCTTTTTTATGGTAGTACAGCAGTATGGTAGGGTATGGTACCTACATTAATATTTAGTGTGTATGGATTAAAAAGTAATAAAGAATATATTAACTATTTTTTAGGACTGGCTATGCTTGCATTGAAGAAAAGCAATAAAAAAGTACTCTTTGAAGATTTACCGCACAATGTTTTTAGAAAAGTTTTAAATTTTGGTAAGTTCTATTTTTACAATCTTTTATTTAACTCTCCCTGTGTGTATGAGTATGTTAGTTTGCATGGGTCAAATCTTGAAAGCTAAATTAGGACCACTTCCTGACGTTCGATTGGGCTCAAATTTGGTACACTATACACTAGTGTACCAAATTTGATGACAGTGCAATATTATGATACCGTTGACCTGAACTGATGATGGAGTCAAAAGATAGCCATTGGAACTACAAAACTAAAAAAAGAAAAAATGTGTAGCACTCGAGGACTGCCGCGGTAAAGCTATTGCATAGCATTTTTTATCAACATATGCAATAATAATAATATCATTTTTCTTCAAATCTTTCTGACGCTGATAATATGCTCTTTGACGTTCAAGGCCCGCGATAAAAGCTATGCAATAGTTTAAAAACCTAGCAAGTTTGGGCTCATTTGATTCGTCTTGACAAGTAGTCCGATCTTAGATCATTTTTGAGGACGGATGATGGAGCCGGAAGGTGAAACGATGGTACTCAACAGTTTTACGTACGATCAGACACCGCCCCCCTCTCCTTGTTTGATCTCGTTAGATTCGTCTTGACAAGTGCTCTTACACTTGTGCAGTGTCCAGGGTCTGATGATGGAGCCAGAAGGTAGTCATTGGTACTCAACAATCATGTCAGTCAGTATGATTCAATGCGGTTAAATAAAATATTACACTCCGTAACATGCTGTAAAATTAAAAATTAAAAGTTAAACAAATATTTTAAAAACCATCCTTTTATTTCAATGCTCTAAAGGCTAAAAATATTTTTTTAAATGAAAACAAACCCATCAATTTGTTACATTATACCATATATATGACTTAAAGCTTGTCGCGAGATTTTCCTAAGGCTGGGCTGCACATTACACAAAGTGCAGTGTAATAGACCTACTGTCAATAATTGGCCATAAGTAGGGTTAAATACTTACTGACCTTCTAGCGAGAACTTTTACATATACTAATATTATAAAGCTGAAGAGTTTGTTTATTTGAACGCGATAATCTCAGAAACTACTGGTTCGAATTGAAAAATTATTTGTTGAATATTATTTGTATTGTGTTGAATAGACAATTTATCAAGAAAGGCTAAAGTGTCATATAAAAGGTTTAGTGCAACAAATTGATGGGTTTGTTTTAATTAAAAAACTATTTTGTTCCTTGTAGAGAATTTAAATGAAAGGTTGTTTTAAAAATATTTTTTTGACTATTCATCTATATCTATATTAATATTATAAAGAGGAAAGATTTGTATTTTTGTATAAGTATATCAAATAAACTTTAAAACTACTGGACCGATTTCAAAAATTCTTTCACCGTTGGGAAGCTACTTTTCATCCCTGTATTCCCACGGGAACGGGAACTACGCGGGTAAAACCGTCCGCTACTTTTTTATAAAGAGAACTAGCAATGTTCTCCCTTTAATTATTAGCAGGCTTGTAACCGCTCCAGCTAAGCTAAATTGTTCGTGTTAGTATTGGGTTCACATAGGTATAATGAGTGGGATTCAACCCAACGACCTCTCTATTGCGAGTCCGATGCCACTTGGCTGTTACTAGGCGGCTTTCTTTTAAGAAGTCTTTTACCACCACACCACCTCATTTATAAACATCCATATAATATTTTTTCAGGTTATAGTGTAGTAGCAGGTTATTTTATAAATCCTACAGAATTATCCTACGCTGTGAGTACTACCTATGGCAGTTTCGGTATGGGTCAAGTAAGTCTTCCATTTCCGATTTATTTTTAGTTTTTTGTCCATATTGGATAGAATTTGACTGCCTCTGTGGCGCGGTGGGAGTGTATCCGACTGCTACGCAAGAGGTCGTGGGTTCGATCCCCACCCAGGATAAAACTTTGTGTGATGAGCACGATGGTTTATTCTGTGTCTGGGTGTTATTTATCTATACTAAGTATGTATTTAGAAATATTTAAGTATTTTTATCAGTTGTCTGGTTTCCATAGTACAAGCTCTGCTTAGTTTGGGATCAGATGGCGTTGTGTGAGTTGTCCCAACATATTATTATTATTATTATTAATATGCAACCTGCTGAATATTTGAC
Source organism: Herminia tarsipennalis (assembly GCA_945859575.2). Classification (NCBI taxonomy): domain Eukaryota; kingdom Metazoa; phylum Arthropoda; class Insecta; order Lepidoptera; family Erebidae; genus Herminia; species Herminia tarsipennalis. The sequence goes on from OX243840.2 coordinate 20,798,802, forward strand.
TGCCTCTGTGGCGCAGTGGGAGTGTATCCGACTGCTACGCAAAAGGTCGTGGGTTCGATTCCCACACGGGACACCACTTTGTGTGATCCACAAATTGTTGCTCCGGGTCTGGGTGTACTTTGTGTCCGTGACTTGTATGTTTGTAAAGTCCCCCGCGACACAGGGCTGGTACCCTACTGCGGGAGTAGTCTAAAAAAAAAAAAAAAAAACTTAACTAATTGAATGTGTAAGTAACTGTGTCTCTCTGTTACGTTATCACGCTTAAACCGCTGTATCGATTTAGATAAAATTTGGTATGGAGATAAATTGAATACCGGGAAAAAACATAGCATAGTTTTATTAATTATATTATATTCATGCGTGTGTCTATAGCTTATATATTTTACTAGAATATAATTCTCGGTAATCCATGAAATAAAACTAGCCTGTTGGTCTAGTTGTTAGTGACATTAGGTCGTGGGTTCGATCCCTACCCAGGATACAACTTTGTGTGATGAGCACGATGGTTTATTCTGTGTCTGTGTGTAATTTATCTTTAATATGTATACATTTAGAAATATTTTAGTATAATTTAAAAATAATATTTTAAGTATTTTTTATAGGCATTTCTTGCCATAATTTGTTAAAATGCTCTCTGTAACGCAGCAATAACAAAAGCCGTGATAGTTCTTTAACTACAGACTAGATGTCGCTGCGAAGGCCTAATTTCGCGGGCAACAAGAGATAGAAAAATTCGAAATCTAATAACATAGTCCAGATAGGTGGTTCGCTTCTGGCCCCGGTTTGGCTACGGAAGTCTCGGGTTCGATTCCTGAGTCTGGATTTCAAATTTTTCTATCTTTCAAAAATGCATTTACTGTATAAATAATATTTTAGTATATATTTAGAAATATTTAATATTTAAGTATGTTTAACCAGACAACTGATAAACTTACCTAAGTACAACATCATCTGATCTCAAACTAAGTAGAGCTCGTAAGCTCTGCTTAGTTTGGGATCAAATGACGTTGTATGAATTGTCTAAAAAAAAAAGATAAAAAAAACTATTTCAATGATTTTTATTTGTTAAACAAAACTTAATATATAACTTTTAAACTTACGCTTTGCATTATGCATTATTATGCCAATAAATTATTATTATTTTATGCACAATTTAACACCGGAATCAATGCGTATAAACTTAGTAAAGTATTTACCTTATGCTTGACGTTTCAACCGGGTTACACCGGATCGTGGTCACGAGCTGATCCAAGCTTAAGGGCATTACACTGAGAGAATTATTTATTTAGCGCTACGTACACAGCGAGACGCTCGCCGGCCTCGCTCTTCCGCACACAACCATTACTTCACAGTGCGCAGGAGCGCAGATCAAAATAAAGTAGAATATTCGTTCGTACATATGTTAGATTACGAACGCCATGACTATGACAATACAAAAATGCTCGTTTTTGCATTTTTCCGCAACTTCAAGATTTATTTCCGGGATCATATTAAGACAAATCCTTAAATTTCTTTATTTCATCTACTAGAAAAACTTTTTGACTAGTGACCCTATTTTTTTCGTGTCCTAATATTTAGGTTTTCTATATACATTATTGAGAGAGATGAACCCTGTTTCTTGTAATCTACCCTTAAGGTAAATACTTTACCTAGTTTAAACGCGTTTATTCTCGTGTCAAGTTGTGTATAAAACTCAATTGATACTAAAGTATGATCATTTTTCTTGTTCCAGGTATATTTTTTTAATCTCCCAAAATATAAAAAAAATATTAAATATAAGTTTGAACTGACAACAGATTTTGATGAAAATAAAATTGGCTCAATGTTTGGTGCTGTCATGTGCGCTGCGAAATTAAACTCTTTAGGCACAGGAAGTGATTTATTAGTGGGTGCACCAACATTTTCTGTCAACAAAGATTCAGGAGATCACAACACTGGAGCTGTATACATTTATGGATTTAATAAAAAAGATGTAAGTGCCGCATTGTACTACTACGTAGGTACCTTAGCCTTACGGCAATCAAAACGTGTGTATTATTATGAAAATATATATTACGGGTCTTACTCGCGTGAATAATTGAAAGTAAAATACCTTGTTTATTGCCCGACGTTTACTAAGTATATATATTTACAGGTATATATATATATGTATAATCTGAATCTCGGCAACGGCTCCAACGATTTGCATGAAATTTAGTATGCAGGGGACTTGGGGGATCTAGCTAGGTTTCATTTTTAGAAAACGTCGTAAAAAATAATCAGTCATTCGGTTACTATTATAAGTATACATTATATAAGTATCAGTAAGTGTTGCATGAAATTGCAAATTCAACCCCTATCCCCTCCAAACGATTTTATTGTTTTTCTTGTTAGTTAAACGCTCCATTTTAAACATGACCTGACTTCACCACTCCCTTTATCGAACATTTTTTCAGATTTTATTTGTCTTATGTGCAATAGAGTTCGCATTGGTCTACGTCTTAAATAAAGATTGTAACATTATTTTGATTGCTATTTGCAGGACCGGCCGAAGTTTGTAAGGCAAATAACGGGTTATGCTGTGGGATCAAGCTTTGGTAGTGCCATAGTGTCTCTTGGTGACTTAAACGGCGATAAGCGAGATGGTTAGTGGTTTTTCGTTTGTCTTTATATCAGAAAAAAAAGTAAGTAATACACGTTGTTATGTAAACTACTAGTAAAACTATTATCATTAGATATAACAATATTATTTAAAAGTAAACAGATTATGGACAAAATAAATTAGTTGAAACCGTAACCGAATTTCCGGACTTATTCTCTGTTTTGGCCGAAACCGGAACTGAATTTTCAGTTGGTCAATTTATTTTAAATTTTGAAAAGCAAATTTATCCCACTGAACCATTTTTCTGGGATAAAAATGCCTTGCTTAGCCTGTGTGCTATTCCAGACTATTATCTATCTCTGTTTCGAATTTCATACAGATTCGTTCACCCGTTGTGATGTGATTGAATAACAAACATCCATTCATTTATAATTATATTCGTCTGCGTAAATTTTCATCGTTTTTGCAACATTTTTCATTGCTGCTACGCTCCTATTGGTCACAGCGTGATGTTATGTAGCCAAAATATTCAAACCAGTTGTTCCGGAGATTATCGCGTTCAAACAAACAAACTCTTCAGCTTTATAATATTAAATTTAGATGATATGCTGTAAGACAGCGTACCCAATCGTACGGTAATCGTAAAAATCGTACGATAAATGTCCAATTGTGATAACTTGGACCACTATATCACCCTTGTAAATATTATCTTTTTTTTCTCTATACACTATTAATATAGAGAATATTAATATTAATCTGTTTCTCTCTCTCTGCACTATTATTGCGTCACTTACCTAATACAAATTAGGAACCCTGGAAGAATGTTACTTCTCATTTTGTATTAAAATTTCCTAAATCATATTTTATTGTCCAGAAATAGCCATAGGAGCCCCATTTGAAGGCAACGGTGTGGTATATGTGTACTCCGGCGCTGATATATTCAGCAATACCCCCACCTTGCAGTTCATGCAGAAGATCGAGTCTCCTGGATATAGGTCTTTTGGCTACAGCCTGGCGGCGCTTCAGGATCATGACGAAAATGGATGCAACGGTAGGTGTTCATGTGACGTTACAAACTAAAACAATAATGTAAACTTATGTACCTACATGTCATATAATGTTGGGCAACTGGTGAAGTGTGCGAATAATGAACATTCAAGAAATGGGAGGGAAATTAAGTGTCGTAAATTAATATCAAGTATTTCTTAATTTAACTGCAAATATATTTACGACATAATTCCACATTCGAATTGATTCTGGCACGATTACGTGGCCAAACCAGCTGAAATATGCCGCTAGTGTTGAACTTCGTTTTAGGTTAGATTAGAACCGTTACAGACCCATGGCACCCTTGGAAGAACCCCTGGGAGTGCCACAGGAACTTGGATTCGGACCCGGGGCATCCCCAGGTTCATTAGTGTAGTGCTTTTGACCTAATGACAAAATGCGTAACCTTACGCGCGATTAGGTAACCTGTTTGTGTAAACTTTTTACGCACGGTGAATTGTTTTAGCTTCTGTCAGATTAAATTCAATTACATAGTCTAAATATTTTAATTAGCCTGTTTAAGAAAATAAAAAACCTAGCCATGTTGCAGAAAACTAACCTTTAAACTTTATATTATGGTAACTGTAACATCAAAATGTGACTTTAATCTTCATTTGCCAACTTCACGTTGACAATGCATGAACAAACCACCAGTAATTCGAGTATTTTATATTAAATTTATTTGGAGTTGAACAATTGCTAAATACATGGCAATTAATGCAATTTTAATAACAAAATATAGTTAAATCTTTGCAATGAATACTGAAATAAACAAATCAGTAGAGCGTTACTATAAATGTGCAGAAATAAGAGAGTTACTATGACAAAAAGTGATAGAGATACGGGCGACTTAAAATCGTTCCAATGTTGAACCAAAGAAACCGATTATGACTAAGTAATCGAAAAATATTAAAATATATGAGCATCCATGATTTTGTTAAAAATGAACATTATTTTGTTTAATAGATTAATTATATGTCCGTAGATAGTAATAGTAAAGTTGCTCATAAATTGTTAAGTTTTAATATATTTTATAACTAACCAGTCTGCTGCCTAGGTGCGCTGTTCAGTGTTCAATTCAGCTGCATCCAGCTGAATACACCAAAGTCCTAGATCTGCTCTAGCCGCATATCTTATCTAACTAAAAGACCCTAATAAATTATTCAAACACGGATCGTATCAGAATGAACATATACTGCCGATTATAACTTTTCTTATAACAAAGTCATCTCTGACGGTCACCCTGTTTAATACCACCATAGACATTGAGACTGGCTGCAAAGCGTGAGAACGACAAAACACGCGTGCGGTTTATAGTTGTCTCTTTTTAGAAATCTGATTGGTCCACGTCACTTTGACTATATGAAGGTACAAACGGAAAAGTTCATCTTTAACTCCTAAATCGGCCTCCGTGGTTTGTGGGGTTTTGGCGCAATCCAGTCTTTGTCTTTAATTACCATAATTACCATCAATGATTTCGTGGCGATTGACACGCAAAAGACTTCGTCGAGGTTGTGTGTCGGTCATATGCGGTTATGAAATCGATGCAGTTCTTTTTTTATTTCACAGAATTGGCAATCAGTGCACCTGATGACAATGTGGTGAGGCTGTATAAGTGCATAGCGTCTATCACTGTCTCCAAACTCTATGCGCTGTTTCCTCCTTTAAAGGTATTTGATTTCGGTCACATTCCTATAATTTCGAATTCGATTACAAATACGCCCTATAAAGGTTCATTTCCGTGCATCGCGAACGATCGCGAGCCGCTCGCCGCTTACGACAAGCGGCTGAGGTAAGTGACAGACGCGCGCGGCCGACGACTGTCGTAGGCCTGCGCGCGCACACAGAATATTGTCGCATCGGCCGCGAGCGTCAGCCGCTTGTCGTAAGCCGCGAGCGGCTCGCGATCGGCCGCGATGCTCGGAAATGAACCTTAAAGCTGCTATCTGAAATAGTTATTAACTACTATTTTTTTCAGAATCGAACGAAAACTGGCCAAGAAGATTTTATATTTAAAGTTTGCATGAATTTCGAGTACCCACCTAAACCAGAAACCATTTTTGCCGGTAAGACTTTAATTTAAAATAATATTCTAAAAGTATTGTGCTTCAATGATCATTTTATGCTCCTGAGAAAAATTACAATGCTTCGTAAATTATGTAATACTATTACCCATTCCAGTGGGAGTAAGTTATTTGATACACTGTATCCGACTGCTATGCAAGAGGTCGTGGGTTCGATCCCCACCCAAGATAAAACTTTGTGTGATGAGCACAATGGTTAATTCTGTGTCTGGGTGTTATTTATCTATAATATGTACCTATGTATTTAGAATATATAAGTATGTTTATCAGTTGTCTGGTTTCCATAGTACAAGCTCTGCTTAGTTTGGGATCAGATAGCGTTGTGTGAGTTGTCCCAAAATATCATTTTTATTATTATTTGTTCTAGAACTATCAACTGACGTTCAACTGAAGCATCCCCACGCTGTCCTTACGAATCCAAACAAAGACAAAGCCTATAATTTCAAAATGACTCTAAATGGTGCAACGTCAGGACCTTCGTCGCTCGGAACCAGGCGTTGCCATGATGTAGCTTTTACTTTACCACGGGTAATTGGAGTTTTCTTTTATAATAACTCGTCCTATCTATAAGTTCCTGGAGGTAAACGCGTATTGTGTGTGTGAGTGAAATAAGGCATGCAAGGTTTAGTACAATTTTGTCCAAGTGTAAGAGACGGCAATATGTCAATCATTCTCAGTCGACAACTGCGTTTTAATGCATGGAGCAGTTATTCAGTTTACAGTTTTATACATGGGGGCTGTACTGACTACTTGGTTCGACTGCTAAGCCCGATCGATCGCCACAAATATGGCATAAATGTCAAACTCTATATCATTATTGAAGTAATTTTTATAGGCATTTCTTGCCAATTACTTTACAAATACAATAATTGCATTTTTGAAAGATAGAATTTTTTTATTATTTTTTGTATTTGTAAAGTAATTGGCAAGAAATGCCTATAACAATTACTTCTATATTCGGCCTGCGACATCATAATTTGTTAGGATGCTCTCTGTAATGAAGCAATAACAAAAGCCGTTATAGTTCTTTAACTACCGACTAGATGGCGCAAGCGAGGGCCCAAACTCGCGAGCATCAAGAGATAGAAAGATTTGAGGTCTAGTAACATAGTCCAGATAGGTGGTTCGCTTCTGGCCCCGATTTGGCTACGGAAGTCTCGGGTTCGATTCCTGGGTCTGGACTTCAAATTTTTCTATCTTTCAAAAATGCTATTATTGTATCTATATCATTATGTCTGTACAATGTGTATGTAGCGATACTCCTGGTATCAACTTTAAAAAAAAAAAAAAATTCTACTTTTTTTTTTAATTATGCAACAAAGGGGATCCCTTCTGCTATTGCTAGCTTCTTAAAACATTGGTATCAATATTCTGTGGCTAGCTTCCATAGGCTACCTACATTAATTTTAATGTTTCCACATAATATGACGAAGTACTACTAATAGCACGAAGGTGGTACACCAGACAGCAGCTGGGCTGGCTCAGTGCCAGAAAAACTGAATTTTAATTTCACGTGCTATATATTAAGAGAAAGGATCAGAATTACTGGAGCAACGCAGTGGCGACGGTCCTATAGTCACAAAAAAGAGCGATGCATATTATTTTTTCATTCTAGAATAAGGATTATACCATGGCGATAGGCTACACAATTAAAACGACCTTATTAAGCAACCCCATAAACATGACCGAGATTGATGGCAGACAAGTAATACTGTCGGATAGAAGTGATCTTACCGTTACAAGCACCGTGTTTGCTGCCGAATGTGAAGAGGACGAGTGTAAACCCAATCTAACCATGAAGATCACCGCCAATGTCAACAGGTTAGTTGCATTTAGTTTGATTTTATTTTAAGACTACTCCCGTAGTAGGGTAAAGCAAGCCCTGTGTCGCGGGGGACTTTACAAACATACAAGTCACGTATATGTTCGTAAACTTTCGCGATTTGTACACATTATAGAATTTCAAAAGCTACGGGTCTTAATCGCGTAAATATTTTATTTTAAGGCTAAATACCTTTGATTATTTCCCGACGTTTCGACCGTATTGCAACGGTACACAGTCTACCCGTGACTACGGCCGTTGCAATACGGTACTAAACAAAGGTACCTATTTAGCCTTAAAATAAAATATTTACGCGATTAAGACTACGGGTCTTAATTTATAATGTATCTTATGAAATTCTATAATGTATACAAGTCACGGATACAAAGTACACCCAGAGTCGGAACAACAATTTGTGGATCACACAAAGTGGTGTCCTGTGTGGGAATCGCACCCACGACCTCTTGCATAGCAGTCGGACACATTCCCACCGCGCCACAGAGGCAGTCTTTTTTGACTCAGTTAAACGAATTATGAAAACGAAATTGATGCCGGGGCCCGAGGAGCGCAAGCCTGCCCCTCCGCCCCCACATATGTGCGTTTTAAGGTTTATGAAAATCCTGGAGTCGCCACTGTCGTCTCTTTCATATAATCTGAATCTATGTATCGTATTATGAGGCTTTTTACGTTTTGTGTTAGAAGCCTTATAGCTCCTGGCACAAAAGCTCTTGGCATAAAACGGGGCGACGTTTTGACGGGTGCGACCTGCGCCATAGACCTGCTTTACTGTGACGTCTGCAGTAAAGCGTTCCAGCTTGCTATTGAGCGGGCATTGCGACGGTGTTAGTTTTTGCACAAACAACTAAGATAAACGTCAAGACACATGTTGAACGCCCCGCACTTCCACTGATCACATTGCAAACGCTGCTACAAAGGCACTAGCCATGGAGTATATTATTATGTTTATTAGCCCAGCGTGCATGCTCAAAACAATGACACGCTGCTCGAACCGCCTCCATCTATACTAATATTATAACGCTGAAGAGTTGTTTGTTTGTTTGAACGCGGTAATCTCAGGACCTACTGATCCGAATCGAAAAATTCTTTCACTGTTGGATAGCCCATTTATCGAGGAAAGCTATATGCTATATAACATCACGCTACGACTACTAGGAGTGGAGCAGCAATGAGAAATTGCATAAACCGGGAAAATGTACACGTCTAGTTGCGAATATGCGGCCCAACAAACTCGAGTCTTCACACGTTATTAAATTAGTTATATATATTTTTTGCAGGAATCATCCTCTGATCACTGGTTCAATAGGGGAGGGGAAATATACTATCAGTGTTCTGAATACGGGGGAGGTAGCATATGAACCATGCATCCAATTTCATGTCTCTGGCGCCAACTTGAAAATTCAACCTTCGAGCTGCACTGTCCAGGAAGATTTAGAGAATACGTGGAAATGCACCTCGAGATCGCCTGTGAACACTACTACTCCTTGGGTATGATTGTTTTCTATACATTTTAAAGTTAGTACTTAGGGCCATGGCGGATCTTAATCGCATGTCGTAAAAATTACTTATTTAATACACATGGTAGAAACGTAGCGTAAGTTTTCATTAAAAGACCGAGTTAGACTTCTACCAGTTAATATCGATGATAGGTAAATAATTATATTGTTCCATTCACTGTGCTATCACCGCATTCGTAATATTTGTACACATACCTACATATAAGTTGTCCGAGTCCGGTTAAAATTTTGTAAAATACCTGCCTTATAAAAATAATGATTTTGAACTTTCGCGATGTTTACACATATTAGAATATTATCGGGACTTAATCGCTTGAAATATTTAAAGGTACGAACCTTTTATTTACCCGAAGTTTCGATCGAATTTCACCGATCGTGGTTACGAGTCGACCCGTGACCACGATCGGTGCAATTTGATCGAAACGTCGGGTAAATAAATAAAAAAGAAAAAGGTTCGTTCCTTCAAATATTTCACGCGATTAAGTCCCGATAATATTCTACTTATGAAAATACTTTAATACTTCAATTATTAAGGATTACCAAATAACCGTCGGTCTGCCAACCCCAAACGATCAACAAAGTTGACAAATCGAAAACACTCATTTGAAAAAAATAATGCTTTCCACAACTCTAATGTCGGACTAGCAACAAAAGTTATTTTAATTTAAACCCTGGACGCGAAAAGTGGGATGTATTTCTCTGTGAGGTCACTCGGGGCTATTGTAACCTAAAGTCAAAGTACTTTATTTACTTAGGTTACAGAATGCAACACTTCAGTCACGTCAGACATAATTTGAAATATAATGACAAGTTTCCTAAAATTGTCATGGGTAATTTTAAAAGTTAAAAAATAACTTTTAGATACTTAATTTTGCCTATATATTTATGTTTTAATTTCAGATATTTAACATCTTTTCCTATGGGTATGAACAAAAACAATAGGCTTTTTACAAAATGAAATTACGGTGAAAATAAGACATTAGTACAATTACGCCATAACTTGTTGTAACCATCTTAAAGAACAGCGATAGTTTGAAAGATTTTTACGACTGAATCGCAAAATAGTTCCCAAAAACGTATTCTAAGTACGATCGTATACCTTATGCCGCTAGAAATCTGGTTCAAAGTTATTAAACAGAGATTAAATCTTATTCGGGGGCAATTGTAGCCGTTATGGGCCAAATTTGTGACGTTAAATAGTCTGTCGATAAATTATATCGATAAAGGGAATAATTAAAAACAAATAAGTACTTATATATTATTAAAAAAAAATATTATTATTATAGGATATTAATAACAATTTATTCCAAATGTGTTCTTTATATTCTCTGTTCATGTTCATATTTTATGTAATAGTACAGTCGCGTAATGAAAATGTTCGTCAGTTTTCAAATACACTCATTTAACGCTTTGCAAGCACATGTTACCTTTTCAAACTATGTATCACACCAGACAGTTGTATACCCTTAAGCTGTAAATTGTGCTCAACTCTTTGACAACAGAGTTAAAATTTACTCAGACCAATATTCCTTGACTATAAGTAGTTGAACTAAAACCTCTAGGATTAATTAAATATAAGAATAGAGCGTATATATCTGACTCATTATCCTCTATCACTCTCTGCCACTGATTGCAAATTATGTGTTAAAATAAGACAGATATAGGTAGCAGTGTTGCTTCGTCAAAATATCGTTCTTTCCACCCATGTTTTGTTTGGTTCATCATGTTCTCTTTACGCTAATTGAGAAATAGTCGTATAATGTTATTGACGTGACAACGTCTTATAATTCGATGGAGCCGGCTGAACGCACCAAAAAACATGACTCATGCGGCGTTACCTCGTTTTGAGGCGTTCCATTTAAGTGCAAGCGAGAGCGCGGAACGAGCGACAAAGAGGCACAATCGGCCTCCGCGTTCGGCAGCGTACAAATAAATGTAACTTGATTTATTCAATTGTGATTTCCATTTACCTCCTTCTCTATATCCATACAAAATATCTATCAAACAAATAAAATTAAAATGATCTTTTGAAAAATGAAACCATTCCATCAGTATTTTCTAATGACGTTATCACGTTCAACTATCGTCAGTAAACCGACTTTACAGACAACCGATTTTTATTTTCCATTGTGGGTGGTGACATTGTGGGTGGTAACATTGTGCCGTGTGGTGCCGGCTTAAGAATAGTACCACCCCATCTCTTCCCGTGGGTGTTGTCAAGGCGACTAAGGGATTACACACCGGAGGACGGGCAGCAGCGTCCTCTGCGTACTTAAAGCCTTACTGCGATCACCAACCCGCTCGCCAAGCGTGGTGATTATGGCAATTACCCCCAGGATCTACATACTAGTAGGTTCTACTGGGGAGACCCGTGCCCAGCAGTGGGCCATCATATGGGTTGATATGATATGATGTGGTGACATTTCAAAATATCTGTGCTATGGCGCTATCATTTTGTCTATCAAGAAACTGTCAATGAATTTTCTCACTTATTCTTATCTATCACCTTGAAATAAAAACTTTTTTGCATATGGTTTACGTCTACTTTCTTAATAAACGAAAATGTATTTTATTTATTTCAAGATTCCATCTATCTACTTTTAAATCTCAGTAAAACCTTATTATTATTTTGATAACATTGACATGTTGGTGTTACTGTTCCTTGATTCGGTTCAAGCGAAATTGGACTTTAGGTGACAAACATTTTTATTCCGATACCGTACTTACATTTTCACATTGAATTATGTTACCCCGGATACCCTAGCTGGAACTTAGGATGCTACTGGGCTTAACGTTAAGATAAAAAAGTAGTTCAAATTTCTTAATAAATATTATATTGATAGTAGCTACTATAACCCCAATCTAAAAAAAAAATCAAATGGCAAATGTGCGCCTAAAGCAGATGAGTTTTTTTGTTTGAACGCGGTGATCTCAGGAACTACTGGTTCGAGTTGAAAAAATATTTTTGTGCTCGATAGCCCATTTATCGAGGAAGGTTAAAGGCTTCATAACATCACCCTATGATAAATAGGAGCGGAACAAAAACGGAAAATTCTTTCTTTTAAGAGCTTCCGTTGCGTGCGCTGCGCAATCGGTTAAAGTTACACAACAACAATGTATGATGGATTGTGTTCCTTGATTTTAAATTAGCATTGTAGGTAGGTACCAAATTTTATCAAATTTTGTTCAATTGTTATCAAGTGGTTCGTGGATAAAACACCATCCACTACAAATCTTTAAAGGGGTGAAATGGCTCTCCAAACTTAACGCGGGCGAAGCCGCGGGCGGAAGATATTAAAAAATAAAATTAATAGCGTACAGGAAAGTAATAAGCAAAACAAATGGCGGTGTCGGTAAAACAGTGACGATTGGCGCTTAAATAGTGCACGATTAAACGGCCAGATAGCTCTTTCATCGTTCAATAGATGATGTAAGTCTTAAATATTGAGATAAAGCCTTGAAATTAACAACGGACACAATAGACCCGCGGACACTTTAGCCCCGGTCGACTTTTAAATAGGTAAACCGATTGGAATTCGTTTTTTTATGGTATTTTTTTAGTGCCTATAGAACACAAAATATTATAGGACAGAATATGTGAAAGGGATTTTTAACTTCATTCTTCCATGCATATTTACCTTTTTTTTTTTAGAATAATAATAATAATAATATAATAATCTAATCTTGGAATAACTCACTCAACTAATATAATAGAATCTTTATTTGTCATAAAGTGTGGTAACATACAAGATAATTTTAATGAATTTCCAGAACCATTAACACTTTGTCTTAATTTGACGTGACAAAAGTTAACAAGAAAGAGAATATTTATTATTACTGATAAAATATAATATTAATCAATGCCATATGGTAGATTATGGCCGTATAATAGATATGTTATTTCTTTATGACTTACTCAATCATAAGTTTGACAGCACGGAATTGCAAGAAACAATAAAATTTAACGTTCCCTCTCGACGAACCAGACACACATCATTACTGGCTACCGCATCGACCACGACTAACTACTCAAAAATGTCTCCACTTATTCGCATACCAGACACATATAATAAAAAGGTTTCGTCACTTGACCCTTTCAGCACTCCTCGCAACTCATACAAAAATAAATGAATAGAAAAAACTTATGAATTATCATCATCACCATAACAACCCTAAAATAAAACTAAACACACACACACACACACACACACACACACACACACATACACACACACGCGCGCGCGCGCGCAGTAGGTACACGCAAAACCATAGAGTAGTTGTTGACACATTGAAAGCATCTTTTACGTGAATCTCTTGATTGGACCTTGCATCCGTATATCTAGATTTGATTTATTTAATTTTAATGTGTTCTTCGTAATTGGCGTATTGTTCAGTCTACATTGTAAACAATAATATTATTGTCAGCTGTGAAGAACCGTTGATGAGATAAAATAAAATAAAATATAAGATTAAAATAGTTAAAAGATTAAATATAAAATTAGTTTAACAATAATCAAAAGGTATTAAATTATTAATCACAAAATCATGTCAATGTCAGAATTATTACATATGTATATAACACCATGGACCATTTACATTACTTTATTTTTGTGGACAAAAAGTTCCGTAACTGTGTAAAAGTTTTTATTCAAAAGCCATTTACGCATTTCCTTATTAAATTTCGTTATGAGTAAGTCTTTAATTTCACTTGGAATGGCGATGTATACTTTTACACACATAGAATAGCATTTTTTTTTAAATAAAGTAGTTTTAGGTACTTTGTCCAAAACTAGTCTTGTACAATTTCTTGTATTTCTAGGAAATAGGTCTGAGGCTTTTTTTAAAAGCTTGCTAGAAAAGAAGAGAAGAAGAAGAAGAGAAGCTAGAAGCTAGAATATACATGCAAGGAAGAGTCAGGATATCTAATTGTTTTTATGCCTGTCAGTAAAAGTTTCTCCAGCCATTGTGGAGATTGTTAATAGTTTTTCAAATTTCAGTTAGACCAGTTATTAAATCATAAGCAAACCAATAAAATTATGTTACAGAATAGTAAAATATGTGTGTAAACTCATAGTCCTAACTAGCAATGTGGGATTATGGGTCCCACATTAGCTAAGTTAAATTGCTTGTGTTAGGAGTGGTTTCACCACAGTAGTATAAATTATAATGGGTAGGATTCGAACCCGCGACCTCACGATTGCGAGTTCAATGCCTCAACTATTAGGCTACTGCTGCTTATGTATATGCATTATCCATTTGCCTTTTTCAGGAACTCAGCGGTTTGGTCTTGGATTTTAAAGCTCTGACAGATGAAACCAAAACAGTCAAAGTAACTGCGAAATTATTCAATCGCTGTAATGACGAGATTCCTCATACTAAAGATGAATATAGCATAGCCCTGGAGCCGGATTATAATGGCATTCATGTATTTGGGTGAGTAATTTACTGTCGAATGGAATCTGCTGGATTATCAGCAATGTGGCATAACCAATACTGACTACTTTATCTAAAATTCGATTTAACGGATTGAAGCTGTTTGGAATGGGACACAGGTTGACCATCGTTTCACAAAATATTTTGTTTTTTCATGACGCATGACCTATTCCTTTCTAATATCAAAAAACTAATAACAATTGTGTCTTATCTAATAATAATATAAATTAAATTAATATACATATATCTTATACCTTTAATTAAACAAGCAATTCTTGTATATGTACGGCTCCAACGATTTTCATGAAATTTAGTTTGCGGGGGCGATAAATCGATCTAGGTTTCATTTTTAGAAAACGTCGTTAAAAAAAAAACCGTGCAATGTTCGGTCATTGAGGTACTAATATAATATAATAATATTATAATTAATAGCTTTAAACGAGCAATTCTTGTATATTTATTAATCTACTACTATTTAAATAATCTGAATCTCGGCAACGGCTTCGACGATTTTCATGAAATTTAGTATGCGGGGGGTTTCGGGGGCGATAAATCAATCTAGCTAGGTTTAATTTTTAGAAAACGTCGCTTAAAAAAACCGTGCGTTTTGTTTATATTACGTTTTAATTTTAGGCATTAGGAAGGAATACTGAGGTAGCCAATTCTCGCTCTTAAGCTAAGCAATTTAAAAATCATGTGATTTTCCAGATTTACTGACATCGGCAACAACGTTAAGTTGACTGAAGAGGATATCAAAGTAGGAAAACAGTTCCAACACAAGTATAGAGTAAGTTTTAACCAAATGTCTATTTATATATTTTAAAGGTGCCTATAGTTTATGTATCTAACAACACTTTCTGGAATACTATCACGAATTCGTGATTGTTTTCCAGAAAGTCATATCTGCCTCCTTTTGAGAGAACCATAACCCATGTTCAGAAGACGAGCGTTTGACGCATATTTTAGTTAGTTTAGTTTGACTGCCTCTGTGGCGCGGTGGGAGTGTATCCGACTGCTACGCAAGAGGTCGTGGGTTCGATCCCCACTCAGGATAAAACTTTGTGTGATGAGCACGATGGTTTATTCTGTGTCTGGGTGTTATTTATCTATAATATGCATGTATTTAGAAATATATAAGTATGATTATCAGTTGTCTGATTGCCATAGTACAAGCTCTGCTTAGTTTGGGATCAGATAGCGTTGTGTGAGTTGCCCAATTTATAAAAAAAAAAAAAGTTGACTTGGGCTTACAATTTCTTCCATATTGTTTAAAATCTACTTATGGTTATGCGAGTTATAAGAGTGAATGTAATTATAAATGCTCGTCAAGCGGTCATCATCTGAACATGCTATGTTAAGGAAATTTAAGGTCAATGTCTCGTCTCTATGCACTATTGTTCTGCATTAAAGGCTTGGCACAGGTTGCTTTAACCGAACTGTGCCGTAAAAAATAATGAACAATATTCAAACAATAAAATTGTAGAACAGACCAAATCAAATAAAGAAAGGAATTTTGTGTTTATTGTTCTAAACACCACACATAAAACGGTTCTTCTACAGATAAAAAACGTCGGTGTTACCAACTTCAAAAACTTGGAAGCTACAGTCGAACTAAAGATGCCAGATTTTATCAAAAAAGAACCACTAGTGCTCGTAAGTATTATTTTTTTTAACTTCAATCATTTCTTATTTACAGTACACGCAAAGGATCTCATGTAGGCATTTGAGGTCGCGCCGCAACGCATATAAATAGAAAAAAATATATATAAAAATAAAAAAAACCCGCCTAAACCTGCCTCCGACTGCATGATGCATGCAGTCGGAGGCATTAATGAATCTCGATGAACTTCATCGAGATTCATTAATGCCTCCGACTACATGAAATTATATAGTTATGTAGGGGATCTTGTTTCCATCTTTTTTGTGCAGGCGGGTTTTTTTTATTTTTATAATTTATTTTTTTATTTAATACTTTTTAGTGGTGTATAATGTAACGGATGTAAAAATTAACTTTTATCACAGCTATTGTCAAGTATTGAAGATTGAAAAAAGAATGGTTGCCAACTAACTTTTTTTTAATTCCAGTCATAATCAAGTTATACCTTTTCATAGTTATTTTAGTTTTTTAGTTATTAGTATTTTTCAAACGTCACATATCTAAGAACACTTGGGCAATCAAGACGAATCTAACGACGTCTTAATTGTATAAATCCGTTCAGTGGATTGTGAGATATCAGGTAATAAGGAATATTACATACATACATACATACAAGATACGCGCGAAAAACATAACCCTTCTTTACAGTCGGGTAAAAAGTTCGATTTTTTTTTTTAAAGATTACTAGCAATGTGGGATTGAGTCCCACATTACTAGCAATCTTGTTAACCCCTCCAGCTAAGCTCAAAGGCTTGTGTTAGGAGTGGGTTCACGTCGGTAGTATAATGGGTAGGATTCGAACCTGCGACCTCACGATTGCGAGACCGATGCCTTAGCCATTAAGCTACCGCCGCTTGTATATAATCTCTTGCGTTCACATTTTTTTGAAGCAAACTGGAGTAGAGGGCCGTTTGGACAACACGGTTTTGCAGTGTTGCAATGCGTTATTTGTTTCGTCTTTCTTTTCCTTTAACTATTTATGGTCTCTGACTCAATGGCGATCAAGTAGTTCGAGATACCTGCGAGGTGAAGTAACGTCACCACTATCGGTCCATAGATAAGTGACCGTATTCGGACATTCTTACACCTCTCCGTGCCTCGAAGAGCACGTTAAGCCGTTGTTCTTGCGCCTAGTCTCTGTCCAATCATGTCAGAATAGTATTAGTATAGATTAATCTATATTTTTTTTACAGGTGCGTCAAGAAAATTCAAATAAAGAATGTAAGGATATTGTTGTTGACGGCAATATATTGAGAGCGACATGCAAAATAGAAATACGTTCAAAAGGTTTAGTGCATGTTATAATAATGATGGGAACGGATCCTGATGTATTGAGTAAGTTATATCACTTTATTACTCAAAGTCGTACATCTAGCTTTGCTCACGGCCATATAATATTAATAATATCTTGAGACTACTCACACAGATCACAAACTAAGCAAAGCTTGTACCTACTATGAAACCAGACAACTGATAAACATACTTGACTTATAGATAAATAACACCCAGACACAGAATAAACCATCGTGCTCAGCACACAAAGTTTTATCACACAAAGTCTACTCTAAATTATAAATATAATAATATTAATATTTACACTACCTGTGTACAAATTACTAAGATTTGATTGTTTGTTTGTATTGAATAGGCTCTGAAAGTACTGGACGGATTTAAAAAAATATTTCGTTATTGTGAAGCTACACTAACCCCGGGTGACATAGGCTATTTTTTATCCCTGTATTCCCACGGGAACGGGAAATACGCGGATGAAACTGCGAGGCGTCCGCTCGTACTTAATAAGTAGGTACTACTAAATACGTTTACATTTACCAAATTCATGTTAATTACAGAATATGAAGAACTTCGAAAAGAAACTAAAGCAGTCAACTCCACTTTAACTCTTCATGGGAAAAGGTATGTTGTGTTTTCATTGATAAAACCTATAAACACGTGTCTTACATTCATATTCCAAGACATTTCCTCGAAAATTTCTGGACTCGACTTAAACTCACTCGAACAAAATCTGTATTCTAACTTGTGAAAATTCTCCTCCACTTACTCCCAGTCGAAACTTTTTGACTTTAGGAAACAATTTGATTTGAAGCGGCGGTAGCCTAATGGCTAAGGCATCGGTCTCGCAATCGTGAGGTCGCGGTTTCGAATCCTACCCATTATACTTTCGACGTGAACCCACTCCTAACACTCGCCTTTAAGCTTAGCTGGAGGGGTTAACAAGATTGTGTAATGTGGGACTCAATCCCACATTGCCAGTTATCTTTTAAAAAAAAAAAAACTTTTTTAAATAACTAACCATGTGGGATTATGGGTCCCACATTACTAGCAATCCTGTTAACTCTTTCAGCTAAGCTCAATGACTTGTGTTAGGAGTGGGTTCACGTCGGGTGTTTAATGGGTAGGATTTGAACCCGCGACCTCTCGACTGTAAGTCCGATTCCTTAGACTACCTTTGTTTTACCTATTAATTGTCAAACTCAAGGTGCGTCGAGATCTACCTTAGACCTGAATCGAGTATGAGTAGAGGAATTGTGAAGAAAACGTCTTATAATAAGGGTGTTAGGTTGGGTGAAGTCCAAGGTTTCTCAGCGAGTTGAAGCCCCTTCAGAACAAAATCCTGTAACCGCCATTGACCTAAGCTAACTTTAAATACTGCAACTTTTAATAAGTTAATTTTCATCCACTATGAGTGATGTGGAATTTAAACAAAAATCACCTTCTCACTTACGTCATGAAAATAAATGTGTATGCAGACATATTCTTGTAATTTAAGATTATTTTTTGTAATGTAATTTAGACGCTACTCTTAGCGTGGTGATTTTTTGATAAAGCCAAAACGGAAGCAATTGACATGCATTGCAATGTTGTAAGCACTAAAAAATGCATATCCGGCAAATCATTGTTGCCAGTAATTAAAACCTTCAAAGTAATATTTTAAGGTTTTCATTACTGGCAACATTGATTTGCCGGAAATGCATTTTTTTTACACCAATAATTGCTAAAAGACTTAGTTGTTTATCTTTAACTATACGATAATGAATGAATTAAATGAAATCTATACTAATATTATAAAGCTGAAGAGTTTGTTTGTTTAACCGAATAATAAAATTATTTTACTGTTTGATAGAGCGTTTATATAGGTTGTATACCATCACGCTACGATCAATAGGAATATAGATTAGGGGAAAATTTACGCAGACGAAGTTGCGGTCAGCTAGTGTATAATGTACATATTTGGGGCATACCCCAAACAATAAATGTTTTTATTAAATTTGATAGATACTTCTCTCTCTATCTCTCTCTCTCTCTCTCTCTCTCTTAATCAATTCGCCACCAGTCAGTTTAAGCTTTAATATAGGTATCTACCTAAAGTACTGAACCAGCTAATAATATCTAACAAATTCCTTTCAGCACAAATGTCTCATCAACACTACAAATTTGGGAAAATTTCGTGAAGCCGTGGATGATAATAGTTGCAGCTCTAGTAGGTCTGCTGATAATCATCATTCTTACCATCATACTGTATAAGGTAAAGTTTCAGGAGTTTAAGGAAATTTGACCACACCTTTCTGTTACACCCTGTATAACAAATGTCAAAAAGTTAAATATTGTAAAATATTTAACTTTTTGACCGCTCCAGTCGCAATTTTACGACAAAAAACTAAATAAACAAACACGTTTAAATTCATATATGACCGAGGTAACACGGATACTATGAGATTTGTTATACAGGGTGTAACAGAAAGGTGTGGTCAAATTTCAGCAGCGGATAGGGTATGTTATCGATGTTGCACCTACCATGGTGCCATAGCTGGTTGCATTACTATTACATAGTTATAGCTTCTTTTTGTCCAAATTCAGTAGTGAGGCGTATGGCATAAGAATTATACCTCCCCTGGTACGGAATTCGATAGGATTATTATTGCATAGAACTTTTGAAGTCATACTTTTTTTAATTAATAACTTTTTCATTTATAAATAAACGAATGAAAAATGAAAAATATTTTTTTAGGGTACTCCGATTTTGATAAAATTAGGTATGTGCACTCAGTATCATGGGCACGTACCAACCCTTGAATATGACCACACCTTTTTGTTACAACCTGTATAGGTAAATACGACCGTGTTATCAAAAGATTAAAGTTAAAGGTCCATTGCATACATAGGCAAGACGAGAAGGAACGATGATTGGTCACTTGCAACTTGAGGCAAAGTTTATTTTTGTGGACAAACGTCCCAATTGTTTAAAAAAAAGTTACGATTAATAATATAGTAAAAGAAATTAAAATAAATTTCAATAAGTCCGCTGCTTAAAAATAATTATAAATATTAAAGCGGCGGCTAAGGCATCTTACTCGCTATCCTGAGGTCGCGGGTTCGAATCGTACATATTTTTCCATTTTTGCCATTATGGCTACGGAACCCTAAAAATAATTAAATAAAAAAATATATAATACTCCCCGAAAAATGACCCTGGGAACGCCCATGGTACATACCTACACTTGAAAAAGATGCAGTTAGACAGAACAATCAACATACTTATAAGTTCTTTGAAGGGGCACAGCCCTTTACTCTTAGAGAAAGCAAGAGCCATAATCTCCCAGGAGAGCCCAATGCGGATTACTGAAAATCACATGTACCTATTTGATTACTTAAATATTAAATGGTTTTCCATCCATTTCAGATACCATGTTACTTAGAAAAAAAACCTAATATTTGACCCTTTCGCAATTGGCGATTGTGAGGTCGCGGGTTCGAATCCTACCTATTATGCTATCGGCGTGAACCCACTTGTAACACAAGCCATTGAGCTTAGCTGGAGGGGTTAACAGGATTGCTAGTAATGTGGGACCCAAAAATCCGAGCTAGTTATCTTTTTAAAAAAAATCTTTAAATGCAGTTCGAATTATTTTTAAAATCAAAAGGAAGTCTTCTTTCAATAAAGTCAAAGTCAAAGTCAAAGTCAAAGTCAAATATCTTTATTTCGTAAAATCAGGTTAATGATTATTTGAAAACGTCAAATTAAAACATACTAAAATTTTTATAAAACTATGAATGTTTGAAAAAAAAACAAAATGAGGTTAGGTGGCAGTTCCAAATGTAAAGCTCATGAGAAGAAGCTGCAAAGAAACTCATGTGCCACCCTTTTAAAATTATCAAGTTTTTCTTTACAAAAATAAATTTTACTGAATGAACCAGTGTGTTTGGTGAGTGTAATCGTTTATAAATTAAGGATAACTAAATAATAATACTACATATTAGTAACTCTAAAATGAGTATATATAAACGTATTCAGCAAACACAATACTTCACTTCTTACAAAGTAAATATTTATATATACATATAATCTTAAAGTACATTTTAATAGCCTGTGAGAGAAAGCAGTTCAATCCTAAGCGTTTTTGTCTTCCATATAATCAATTATTGAGTAGTAACTTTTTGTTAATGGTAGACTTAAATTTATTACGAGTTAATTTTTGAATATCGCTAGGGATTTTATTGTAGAAACGTATACATTGGCCCCGAAATGATTTGTTTACTTTTTGTAACCTTGACGCTGGTACAACAAGTTTATGTTTGTTCCGCGTGTTAATATTATGTATGTCACATTTCTTACAGAAACTATCAATATTTTTGTGTACATATATAAGGTTTTCATAGATATACTGACATGCAACAGTCATGATATTGATTTCCTTAAATTTTTCTCTAAGTGAGTGTCTACTACTAAGATCGAAAATTGATCAAATAGCCCTCTTCTGCAGAACAAAAATGGTTTGAATGTCGGCAGCATTCCCCCACAGTAGAATACCGTACGACATTAAACTATGAAAGTAACTAAAATAAACTAATCGCGCTGTTTCAACGTCTGTTAGCTGACGAATTTTTCTAACTGCGTACGCTGCAGAACTGAGTCTATTAGACAATTCACTTATATGTGGGCCCCACTGAAGCTTAGAATCTAGAGTAATTCCTAAAAACTTTGTGGTCTCTACAGGGTTCAACTCATCTTCTTTTATTTTTATAGTGGTTTTTACTGGTTTCACGTTAGGTGTTATAAATCGAATACATTTAGTCTTGCCCTCGTTTAAGAGTAAATTGTTAACATCAAACCAGTTAACCACTTTTGAGATAGCCATATTTACATCTTCAAAGTCTTTTTGCTGGCGTTTTAATTTAAATAAGAGTGATGTATCATCTGCAAACAGGACTATCTCATGATTATTATTTATTAAATATGGTAAGTCGTTTATGTAAATTAAAAACAATAACGGCCCGAGAATAGAACCCTGTGGGACTCCCATTTTGACCACAGACCCCGGGGAGCGTTTACCATTAACATCAACTTTCTGAATCCTGTTACTCAGATAGGACGTAAGAAGATTCAGAGCTGTGTTTTTAATACCATAATGTTGCAATTTCCTGATTAATGTTTCATGCAGAACACAGTCAAATGCCTTAGATAAATCACAGAAGACGCCTAAAGCATCCTGCGATTCCTCCCAGGCGTCAAATATATGTTTTATAAGCTCCACACCAGCATCGGTTGTAGAGCGACCCCTAGTAAAACCAAATTGTTTAAAGTATAATAATTTATTTTTGTAAAAGAAGTTCTGCATCTGATCATATAGCATTTTTTCAAAGATTTTACTAAATGTTGGTAGTACTGATATGGGTCTAAAATTAGTGGGGTCAGACATACTACCTGATTTATACAATGGTATTACTTTACTATATTTCATTAAATCAGGAAATACACCACAATCTATACATTTATTAAATATAAAAGCCAAGTCCTGCGCAATAAAAGAAATTACAGACTTAGTAATCACAACTGAGTTACTCCAGAGGTCGGTAGTCTTCTTAACATTAATAGAATTAAAAGCTTTTATGACATCTAAATGTGTAACATAATCAAATTGAAAAGTGATGTCACATTTATTAACATTTTTAATCAAGATAGACTCGGCTGCAAAAGGTGAGGAATTCAATGACTTTGTAGTAAAATTCTTTACTGACATACCAGTCGGTATGTCAGTAAAGAATTTTTCAAAAGCTGTGGCCACTTCTATGTCCGATGTGATGGTTTTACTATCTATTTTAAGACAGTAATCATTATTGTGACCTCTGACTCTTTCAGTCTCACTATTTATAATATCCCAAGTCATTTTAATTCTGTTATCACTGTTTTTAATTTGTGAACTAAGGTAGCAAGCTTTTACTGTTTTGCAAGCCTGCCTAAATATTTTAGCATAATTTCTTACATAAGCTTGAATTCTTTCACAACAGTTATAATTTCGTTCATCATACAGCTCATATAATCTTTTTCTACTTTTATGTAGGCCGACAGTAGCCCAATAAAATGTTCTATCTACAATATTTAAGGTAGTATTTTTCCTCCCTGTGGCATGGCCGTGTGACACCTTATATAAAGGCTGCTATTACTTGTCTCTAATATTTTTATATTTTGCAGTGTGGTTGCTTACAAAGACGAAACAAGAAGAAATTGAAGAACCTTAAGAATGATGTCAAAAGACAAACTGTGGTAAGTAGTCGTATCAGTAGTTGTATCAAGGGTTGGATACGTCCAAACTCAAAGCATAGTGTAATACTTATTACACTTATGCTGATAGGTATTACAATAGGGGAAGAAAACGAAGAATAGGTACATTGATTTGTACAGAAATACATCCCATTTTTTTAGCGTAATTAAGCATTTTTTTAAACTGTCCGTATCTTCGTATACTCGACTGCCAAACAAAAATATTCCGAATCAGGCGCGTGGCGCTTCTACCATTCTATTTTGAAAATGTAATGAAAAACAAAAAAATGTGTGGCACTCGGGGACTGCCGCGGTAAAGCTATTGCATAGCATTTTTATCAATTTTTTTTTTAATTTTTTTTTCTTTAATTTTATTTTTAAATTACAAAAAAAGGAATTATTATAACAAAACAATGTTTTTTTAATTTTTTTTTCCTTAAATTTTTTTTTTTATTAATTGAATTTTTTTTTTTTTTCATTTAAAAAACAGTCATTAAAAGTTCTGCTATTCATCGATAGATGGCAAAACTAAAAAGTATCACCGCTGTGCCCGTCGGAGTGGGGAGCGTGAGGTTTTTTCGTTACGGAATTTCTGGATTCGGTCCCCGCGCTCAGGGCCCGCGATAGAAGCTATGCAATAGCTTAAAACAAAACATTCGCTAGTTAAAATACTGTTGAAACGTCTGCTAATTTATTATGGATAAGAGGGTAAGACTACGAAAGTTCATTAATTTCGTTCTAAAGAAAGAGACCACTTTTTCTCAAAGTCGGCTAAAAAGAGGTAACAGATAATTAAATCATAACTAAGTATTTTTCTACCCACAGAGGCGATCAATGATGATGCAGCGTGAGTCGCAAATGCCAGACCGCCAGCAAATTCTAGAAAGTATGCAAGAGGTGGACGAATCAGCTGCCGTCGCTGAAGAACCCAATAAATGTGAAAAAAAAGGTTAAACTTTTGACGGTCAAGAGGCAGCGGTTGACTTGCAACAATTGTTTTTTATAAGTTATACCTACTCATAAATGCGGAGAATGTTCGGAACAAATGCGCTTCGACTGACGAGAAGCTGGGCGGAGTAGACCATCAGTAGACCAACCAACACAATGCTCAAAATCGTACCTAGGAATATTTCAGGTATTGTTATTGGTCAATTCACTCCGCACAGCTCCGCGTCAGTCGAAACGCATCATAAGGCTCGGCGTACACTGCGAAAAAAACCTTAGATAGGTACCTGTTTTAAAGAGTCTTGTGGATACACTTGCGTCTTAAAAGTTGCCTATTCCAATGCACATTACCCAGCTTTGTAAAGTTCACGTCGCTTCGGGACAAGCTTACAAATCTCTACGAGGCGGTGACGATCCATTTGTGAATTATGACCCTTACAAGTTAATCACTACTATGCCTGTAATCGATGTATCAAAGCACCGAGTGTGTGTAAAAGCATCATTCTTCGTACGAGTACCTGCATGCAAAGTAGACGTCGCTCTCGAAGATGGAATCTTGGTTCTTCGTCTCCAGATTGCGTGTGGGAGCAATGTCTACCTAGTCCGGCCATAAGTTATGTTACAAATGAAAATGTTTTTTTTTTTTAATGAAGCAATGTAATTTTACTAAAACTTATATGTACATATTTATTAAAGTCTCAGCAAAAAATAAAAACAATATTCTATTCAAAATGGCCACCTTTGGCTTTTATATAGCCTTCACCTGCGTATCGCGACAGAAGGCGTCTTGATCAATCCACTCTCTTTAATTGTAAAGATTGATTAAGGGCATGTCCTGTATATCGACAATAAGCACCGAGCTTCAGGTCTTGTTTTATAATACGCGACAGAGTCCTAGCAGGAATCTTCATTTCTCGCAATAAGATTTTTTAATTCCTAATGGGATTTCGACGAATTCTGGCTTTAATAGCATTAACAGCCTTTGTAGTTCTAACAGCACGCGGTCGCCCCGATCTTTTATGGTCTTCGACAGAGGAAGTGTTTTTGTATCTGTTGATAGAACGATGTACCAAGCTTTTGAAGTGTCTGGAATATGACCGACGGCTCCATACCCACTTTGTGCAAGGCGATCACCGCAATCCTATTTTCTTTAACACCCCAATCCATATTGTAATTTGATAATGAACACAAAAAATATGCAAATGGCGCGAAATCGAAAGAACTTTTAAAAATAATACACACCTTTCAAATTCAAAGTAATTAAAAAGTTGAAAAAAAGAAAAGTTTTTATGTAACAGTATTTATGGCCGGACTAGTTATGTGTGTTGTTAGAAGGACGTATCTATGATTTGGTAGGTATGTTTGTAAAATCCCGTCGCGACCATAAACTGACACAGGGCCGTAGCTTGGGGGAAGGCATTGTGTACGTTCGTATTTGATACAAACAATATTTTTCCCTGACAGAATTATAAATCTATAGTACAATGTAATTTACGATAAAGATGTTTTTTATTTATCATAAAATTCGTAGTATTGCATGTAACATATTATATTGTTATAATATTATTATTTTTTAAGTATTTTAAATAACATTAGATTAATATCGCTTACCTACACATGTTTTTTGTTTTTGCTGCATGTCTTTTACGTCATGTTATTAAATGTATTTCCTCGAGTGTTCGCGGAAATTATAATCAAGTCAAATTAGTATCTTTTATAAAACGTCAAAACAATTCGCTCTGTAGAGATTTGTATGCAATAACATTATGACGTCATTATGTTCTGGTGTCAAATCATTAACTTTTAGTATTTATTTTAATGATTATAAATAAGTAGGTAGGTCCTAATTTTTTTTAAATTATGGACGGATATATTTTTTTAAGATCATTTAATGTCGTATGTAAAGTGCAAAAAGTTTTTGATTGATTTGACACTCAAATACCTAGCTACCTAATTGCCTATAGGTACTTAACTAATAATATTAATAAGTTTTTCTTCTTAAACATTAGGTGTAAATATTGATACTATATATTATCTCGTGTTATGTTCTTTATTTTATTTTAACTAGCTGTGTTGACCGATGTATTTTAGGGCTGAGGAATTAAAACAATGCAAATGCCTGTACAATTTACGAGATTGCGTTGAAATTAATATATAAATAGCTTTTTTCAGAAAAAGCTATCGCTGTAGAAGAATTTCTTGTGATATTCCATCTTCGAAACATTCTGTTTCTGGTTAGTAGGTATAATAAACGTCGGGCAATAAACAGATGTATTTAGCCTTAAAATAAAATATTTACACGATTAAGACCCGTAGCTTATAAAATTCTATAATGTGTACAAATCGCGAAAGTTTACGAACATATAGTAGGTATTACCTTTATCAGTCAGAATCAAAATCTGAGTATCCGATTGATCTAGTGGTTAGTGACCCTAACTGCTAAGCCAAAAGTACATGATGGTCTGAGTCTGCAGTAGTTTTAATACTATGACCGCGCCTGTGTATAATGATGTCTCCGAATCCTTTTTTTATCACTACTATATTCAACACTGAGTTATTTGGACCCAACGGCCCCCCTAAGAACCAAAGCGAAGGTTGGGGGTTAAAAAACATTCTACATAGGTCGAATACCTATCAAATTCCACAGGTAAAATGTAATTTCCGTGAAAAATAATTGTTTTCATATAGGCTTAGTTTTATTTGTAAATGATAATGCATTGATGTGTAGTGCTTATATAAAATAATAAATACTTATATAAAATTCAAAGTTTCATTATTGAAACCCTGTTTAAGGTTTACTGAAGTAGTAAAGTAAGGTTAGCAAGATCGTTAAGATGAAGATAATTCTAAATGGAATTAATACTATAAATATATCTACTTGAAGTCAAAATATTTGACTATGATAATTATCTATCCTACTCGAGTAGAGTGTAATGTAGTGTAACAACGACGCAGCTCTTGGCCGAGCTGGTACCGGGGATGTTCTTCCTCACAACTTATATTATTATTTCACTTTACACAATAATAGATACATATTAACACATTATTTAATAATTAATCATAGAATTACGACCTGAAAGGTCGACAGTGAAACATTCAGTATTTAAGACTGTCATGTATCTATACTAATATTATAAAGCTGAAGAGTTTGTTTGTTTGTTTGTTTGTTTATTTAAAGGCGATAATCTCAGGAACTACGGGTCTGAATTGAAAAATTATTTTACTGTTGGATAGCCCATTTATCGAGGAAGGTTATAGGCTATATAACATCACGCTATAGCCAATAGCAGCGAAACGGCAATGAAAAATGTTGCAAAAACGGGGAAAATTAACGCATACGAAGTTGCACGGGTCAGCTAGTTTCTTTAGAATATCAAACGAGTTTCACGCATAAAGGTTCGTGTTTGCATGAGACCTCGGTAATTCACATCACAGTACCTACTTGGCTTCTTTTAGGTAAGTACCTACCTACTACTGGAAAAGAATGTGCCTACCCACGGGAAAAACCAACGAATAGTCAACGATTGCACTAATTATCAGGGTTATCAAATATTGTAACGCCAATAATACAGAATGGAAAATATATGGTTTTACCCACAGATCACAAGTAGCGGCCAACCTGTGAGTCATTTTTTGAAGAGGTGAAATCTTGTTATACAATGTGTAGAAGGTATATGTGTTTTTTTAAACCAACCCTAAGCCGAGTTAAGCTGCTCCCAAGTTAAATTCCTGGGTTTTTATTATATAAATGGTTCCCAAAACATTCATAAAGGTCCTAAATGCCCATGATAACCTGAAGAAGACGGACGGATTATAGGAAGTACCTAAGTACAGGGATTCGTCGGGCTCTTGTCAGCACTGGTGTGCCAGCTGTTGCTGAACCTAATGGTTTGGCACGCAGCGATGGCAAGAGGCCGGACGGTATGTCTTTGCTACCTTGGAAGATGGGAAGACCTTTGGTGTGGGATGCAATCTGTGTCGACACCCTAGAGCATTCCCATCTTCCAAACACTGCGAGCTGTGCCTGCGCTGCTGCTGCATCTGCGGAGACTCTCAAACGGCGCAATATAGTAATCTAGTCGGAGATTACATATTTGAGCCGTTTGGGGTTGAGTTGAGACCAGGTCCAAGTGCTCGCCTCTTATTCAAAGACATTTCCCAGCGTCTTGTCAGTGCATCTCGTGACCAGAAGGCTGGCTTTTTCTTTGCACAGAGAATAAGCATTGCCATACAACGTGGCAATGCTGCCAGCCTTCGGGCACTTTATGTTATCTTTTTTTGTTGTTTACTAGGTAAGTTGTAAATAATGTTAATAGTAATATGTATATAATTAATTGTGTGCCCAATTTCAGCCCAATCAAATCACTGATTTAAAAAAAAAGTACAGAGATGACGTCTAATTAAAAGTGTATGCAGACAAATTACATATTGCACCGCACCAATTAATTGGGATAAAGTGCAGTAAGATGATAATGTATTGATTCAAAACCCTGAATCAGCTACTGGACATCACCCCAATGATAAGAGACATGGTAACAGTGACGGCAACGGAGAAATGCCTCTGTGTTCGATAAAATTAACGGTAATTTTCTATTACTTTATCATTGTTATTTATTTCCGACGATTTATCTCGGGTCAGGGTCCCGTAGCGCAGTTTGTTTACTAAACCCGTAAGTACCTACAGACAGTGAGTACTGCGACAGTCATTAAACGGTGAGATATGAAGACGTACGTGTTTTTTGTCTTCTGTGCTATGCTTTGTAAGTTTTTATTAATTTATAGTTAGAATAATCCAATATTCTTCGCTGTTTGTATAGGAAAACATATAAGTATCGCTCTGAGAAATCGCGCTTTTTTTATTTTTACCATTTGTGTTTATAAAATAGTGTAAGCGGCATTCATTAAATAGTGAGTGTTAAATAGCCACTGCTGTTAAGTAAGTTCATTCATATGATTCCAAGTGTTATAGAATTGCAAAAATAAAAACGATTGAATTTATTTCCACATTGCAGACCCTGGTCTTAAAACTAAGAATTAATTCCAAGTGAATTATAAAACAAATAATCAATTACACCAGCTGATTTCAAACATCCTTAATTGAGTTTGCGTGCACGAAAACATGTCTTACAAAGTGTTGGTAACCGATGTAGGACGTAGTGTTTCGTTCTCTTGGGTCAGCACTGCGGGTCTTCTATTCTTCATCTTAGAGAAGTTAATCGAGATTGTTTAAAATTAGTAACCAGTAGTAACACTTGTTGCTGTTTTTTCTCGCCGCTGCTTGTCACATAAGTCTTAAACCAAAATAATGTTAATCTATACTAATCTATACTAATATTATAAAGCGGAAGAGTTGGTTTGTTTGTTTGTTTGTTCAAACGCGCTAATCTAAGGAACTACTGGTCCCATTTGAAAAAATATTTTTTTGTTGAATAGCCCATTTATCGAGGAAGGCTATAGGCTATAGGTATAACATCGCGCTACGACTAATAGGAGCGGAGCAGCAATGAGAAATGTTTCAAAGACGAAGTTGCGCGGGACAGCTAGTATTAGGTATACAGCTGAAGAGTTTTTTGTTTGTTTGTTTGAACGCGGTAATCTCAGGAACTACTGGTTCGAATTGAAAAAATATTTTTCTGTTGGGTAGCCCATTTATCGATGAAGGCTATAGGCTATATAACATCACACTACGACCAATAGGAGCGGAGCAGCAATGAAAATGTTGTTAAAACGGGGAAAATTTACGCAGACGAAGTTGCGCGGGACAGCTAGTCTATACTAATATTATAAAGCTGAAGAGTTTGTTTGTTTGTTCAAACGCGGTAATCGCAGGAACTCCTGGTCCAAATAAAAAAAATCGTTCACTGTTAGATAGCCCACTTATCTCGGAAGGCTATATAACACCACGACCAATAGGAGCAGAGAAGCAATGAGAAATTTTGTAAAAACGGGGAAAATTTACGCAGACGAAGTTGCGCGGGACAGCTAGTATTAGATATAAATAACCGTAAAACGCGTAGATTGTCTTCATTATCTATTAGATACGTAGATATTAAGTGTAGATGTCGTCAATAAAATCAAGTTTTTGCCGCGTTTCAGTATCAGCAGTAGCACCAGAGGTGCCTTATCCACGTATAACCAAAAGATACCGATCTGACTATGTATATAACCAAGCCACAGACGCATTCTATAAGCTGCACACAGAGGCTCGATCGCAGACATCCATCATCATCAGTGACATATGCAAAGTTGAGGGTGCGGAACTGATGAACCCCTCCGATCGTAGAGACATTAATCAGCTACACTCCATGTTTAAGAAGTTTCCGGATCTCGGAGAATATGTTTGGGTGGCAGATGATGGACAAGACCATGAGTCGGTGGAAGAACAACCTTTAATTGATTGTAAGTACATATAAGATTGATAAAAGTTTGTAAACTTGGAACATACTTATATATTTTTGGAAGGAATCATTAAGGACTGATAGGCAGTTAAGTATGTACACCATTTACGATGTCCCACAATATTTAATCACAGTAACCGATGAACGAGAAGTGATAATCTATACTAATATAATAAAGCTGAAGTTTGTTTGTTTGACGCGATAAACTCAGGAATTACGGGCCCGAAGTAAAAAAAAAACCTTTTACCGTTGGATAGCCCATTTATCGAGGAAGGCTATAGGCTATATAACATCACGCTACGACCAATAGGAGCGGAGCAACAATAAAAATGGTGCAAAAACGGGCAAACGAAGTTGTGCGGGTCAGCTAGTTTTATAATATGAGACAATTTCGAAAACAAGATTGATTGAAGCTGCAAATCACTGTCTTCATGTTAGGTACTTACTTACAATAACAAACTGCGGCAGATTTTGTTTAATAGGTCTCCATGCATAAAACTTATGAGTTCACCTAAGTATGTATCTAGGTATACTGCTTTTTTAAAGATTTCATTGGCGTCCGGATGGTAGTTTATGAGGTACAGTCAGCTATATAAATCACTTAACACAAGCAATATTTCAGACCATCAAAATCCCAACTTTTATTGAACAAGTAAGGGTCCGGCTACATGCAGCGACTTGCATGCGCGAACAAACAAACTTGTGCAAACTGTTCACGCATGGAAGTCGTATGTAGCCGGACCCCTACACGCTCCACACCCAAACTTATTTGCACGAACCAGTTGATGCAAACGTTTGCGTACCGTCTTCACGTCGTACATACCTACTTATTTGTGCATATCAATTTTGTACAAACTAGCGGTTTGTGCAAGCCATTTGTGCGGTACACAATTTTGCCGGCTTACTTGTACAAACAAGGAGAGTTTATTCAAATTAGTCTGAGTGTGTAGCCGGGCCACAATAGGGTTTAAACTTTTTAATTTTAAAGTCTATATATTGTTCTTATTTATCTCCGTTTTCGAGGCTCTTCTGTCGAAATATTAAGCGACTTTTGTAGCTGACTTATGTATCCCACTAAATACCTACAATATTTATTATAGTGAATCTAGTGGAAGATTCTGCCCCTATGCCAGACAAAGGACACTGCGTGGTAGTGTCGCGCTCGGGCGAAGTGGAGACTGCCCCTTGTCGCAACCAACACCCCTACATATGTAAGGTGAAGGCAAAGGATGCACCATATGACCGACGCTGCGGAGTGTATGGAAAAGGTATGATTATCTATTCCATATTATTTAGATAATTTAGCCATTCGTTAAGTGATTATGATTATTATTTCCAAGTGTAATGTGGTTGGTTTCATTACAAACGTTTTTTAGTAATTCTAGGAAGTTGCTAGTCGTTGGAAATCTAGGTAAGTAGGTATAATTCACGCTCATACATACATAAGTAACAGCTTGTTTTCATTAAATTATCCTCATATTTATCCAATCCCGACAAAGTAAACTAGGTAATCTATAAGGTATTTTAAGGCGTTCTACTTTATTAATTTATGATGGTTTAAAATTAGGGGGTCCTTATTGGGTGCCAGTACCTTACATTAGTAAGGTACCCAATAAGACAATCTCAAATACAAAGAGGTAAAGTTAGTGAGTTTGTAAGGTTGTAGGGGGTAATCTCTGTATCTACTAACCCATTTTGAAAAATATTTTACCAATAGAAAGCCATGTTATTTGAGAGTGTCCCAAAAGCCATGTTAAAACCAATGTAACTACAGAACAACTGTACGAGGCCCTAGCGAGGAGAATTAGGTCTTCGAAGTTTCAAATATAAAATCATAGATGGCACTTAATTTATTTTACAGATTACGAGTATTACGCATCTGTAGGTAGTTGTTACAAAATTCCACGCATAGTATACACATGGAGCGAAGCGTACTCGGAGTGCCGAGCGGAAGGCGCCCATCTTGTGGTGCTTAACTCAGAGGCTGAACGACAGGTGGTACAGAATCTAACAATGACCGAGCAAAGAGTTCTTGGCACTAGGGCGGCCTGGTTCTTCTTCGCTGGCTTCAGAGCTAAAAAAACAACTGGAAGTGCTGAAAATAACGCTACAAGAGTATTTAAAACTGTGCTTAGTAAGTATTCATATCCTTTTATAAAAAATCTACACAGATTAACTAGTGGTTCATCACTAGCTAATCTGTGTAGATTTTTATTTATTTATTAAAACTTTATGCATAGAAAGGTACAGAGGCGGACTTAATGCTAAAATCATTCTCTGCCAGTTTACCTTAGGGCGACGTAGGTACGAAGTATGTAGGTGCAGCAAAACCTGTTGACATTACATATCTCTATATCTATATCTACCTAGTCTAGCCATAAATATTGTTACGAAGAAAAAACATTTTTTTTTATTGCAAATAATATTTATTACTTTTACAGTGTGTTAGTTTAATACATAAATAAAAAACAATTCAAAATATAAAAAGCTTATTCGAAGTGGTCTCCATTGGCTGCAACACAGTCCTTTAAACGTTGAGGCCAGTTATCAATAGAAGCACGCACTCTTTCCATGGGAAAACTCTTCACTGCCAATCGTATGGATTGTTTTAGGGACTCCAAATTATCATGGCGTTTAGAGCAAGCCATACTCTCTAAAACTGACCATAAATCATAATCCAGCGGATTAAGATCGGGACTAGACGACGGCCAGTCTTCAGCTCTGATGAAGTCCGAAACGTTCACTTCCAACCAAGACTGCGTGGACCGAGCTTTATGACCCGGCGCTGAGTCTTGTTGGAAGGACCATACTTGGTTATTGAACATGGTGTTGTTAAGGGGTTTAACTACCTTCTCAAGAATGGTATCTTGATACACTTGTGCCGATGTTTTGATACCTTTTTCACAAAAATATGGCTCAGTCACTCCTTCATAGCTAACACCCCACCAAACCATCACTGAAGTCGGATAATGCCCACGTTGCACTCTGTCGACTAATTGGGAAGCTTCCTTAGAGCTTTTAGCATAAATACGGTCATTTTGTTTGTTAAAATGTTGCTCAACTGTAAAGATTTTCTCATCCGTAAACAAAATTTTTCTGTGACCTCCCTTTGCGTACCGCTTCAGTAGTTGCTTCGATTTTACCACCCTATTCTTTTTTAAATTATCAGTTAAAAAATGACCAGTGCGTCTCTTATAGGCTGCAAGTCCTAAGTCATCTTTTAAAATGCGTGACATGGTTCTGGGTGCTATCTTCATCTCCCGAGATAAAATCTTTTGCTTTCGGACAGGATTTCTTCGAATTCTTTCCCTTACTGCTTTGACCACCATTTTCGTACGAACACTACGTGGACGGCCAGATATTTTTCTGTCACAAACAGAGAAGGTCTCATTGTACCTATTAATAGCCCGGTACACAAACATTTGACTAATACCAAGCGTATGGAGAGTTTTAAAAATTACATTCGGCTCCATACCAACTTTGTGTAATGCAATCACAGCGATTCGGTTTTCTTTATCACCCCACTCCATTTTAATATAGCAAAATATTGTACAATGTATTGGCGCCAAAATTAGAAAATACAATGAACAATCGTATAAAAATGACAGATTCCAAATTCAAATGTAATATCTTTCTTATTTTTAATTGTAACAGTATTTATGGCCAGACTAGGTATATCTATATCTATATCTATATCTATATCTATATCTATATCTATATCTATATCTATATCTATATCTATATCTATATCTATATCTATATCTATATCTATATCTATATCTATATCTATATCTATATCTATATCTATATCTATATCTATATCTATATCTATATCTATATCTATATCTATATCTACAGGGTGTAACAGAAAGGTGTGGTCATATTTTAGCAATGAACAGTGTTAGGTATAAGTATAACATCTGCGGGGGTACCAATTCTGATTTTATTAGTATGACTGAGATAAAGAATTTTCTTTCTTATCGAGTGCGTAACACCGACATACTGAAAATACGACTTTACCGATAGGTACCCAACACTAACAGATAATCAGCTGTTTCCAATGAACTGCAATGAACTTCAGGTTTGACCTTAAATCACCACCCACTTTCATTTTGTTTCACTCTTTTGTTCCTGCAAAGATGAAACAAGTGATGATGTGTGGTGTGAGTGAGACAAGTTAGTCTCGTTCTATCATTTTAACTCTCATTCGTCCTTTGGTATCTTGTTTCACTCTTCCGTAGCTTGCCTCTCGTTCTTTATCATTGTTTATGGACGAAGAGTAAAATAAATGCAGTTTTCATTAATAAAAATAATTTATCTCTGTCACACAATAATCTATCTGGTCGACTACATTTGTGTGAGTGTGTGTATACCTACACACTCACACAAATGTAGACACACACACAGAAACACTATACGTAGGTAACCCGAAAACCAATGTTCGGAGTACCAAGGTAACAGACATTGTGAGGAGTACTTGGGAACAACAGGTATGACGCCTGACGCCCATCTATTGCTTTAAATAGGACACTTTAAATTACCTACGTAATAAAATATGATACTTAAGTCATTTAAATATTTTCATTGATTTTGTTGACAAGGTAACGAATTCAGGCAGCATTAAACCGTACATTATTAGTAACTTGAACATCACCGCTCACACCATAATTTCGAACTTTCTTCCCAAATTCCCCGTCTTCCAGGGTACGTTATGTAGGTATTACATCACAAATAAACAAAGGTACCTACTGACCCTAGTCGGCGACGACACACTGTTTACATTATACGAATTTGTTATTCTTATAGTAACTTGTCGGTGTACCTCAAAGTTGCACCAACTTCTATTATGATATAATGTTTGCATAAGTTAAGCAACCTTACCACAGTTGGTGCATAGATGGGTGACCGATTACTAAAATGGTATACTCACATGAATCATCGTTTTGGTCTTTTTTTATTGTCAGAGAACACTTTTTAAATCTATTTACATGAAATCGTTAAAAGAATTACATAATTTCACAAAATCCAACAATTTACAGTGAAATTAGTCTCGAGAAATTTTTGCATATGTAGTGGTGTGTATGTTACTTAGATATTAGAGCGCGTTTCCACTATATCGTTCTGGCCCTTACAAAAATGTTTCAATATCCTAACATTACTATTTAATTTAATACTTATCCCTAGCAACACTCTGATTTTTGTTTTCAATAAAAACAAGTTTTTATTTTAAAGAAAAAGGTTTTGACTTTATTAAAAAAAATATGTCATTCAATTTCACGTCCTTGAGCAAACGACAAGGCGACTAGCGTGAAACAATAAAATATCGTGTCGTTCTTTAGATGATAGTAGTTTAGCTATAGGTAAAAAGTTTTGACCATAATAATTACGAAACAAAACAAATAAATAAATCGTCACTTGATAGTGGAAAGTGGAAACACGCACAAAACCAGAATAAACCAGTTTACTCTGTCCGCAGGTGCCACGTGCAGTCTGACGTCAGTCGCTTGATACCGTTAGAACATAAAGCACGCATTTCATTAAAAAATTATAATTATTAGATACGTAGTAGTTTCATTGTGAAATTTTGTATTTGTTGATTGTTGTTATTGTTTGTTATTATTGTTAAAATATTTGTTGAAGTGTTTAATTTCAAGTGTGTAAGTGTTGTAACTTTATATTGATAATTCAAAATGGCTCCAGTGTTAAAACATGGTCGAGGCAAGCCTTTGACTTCTCAAACTAAGGAAGTTTTGTACTGTTTGTACAAATATTTCGAAAATGAGTGTAATAACAACCCGAGCAGTATTATGACCCCCACTCAATTAGTTGCTAAATCAACAGGAATTTCAATAGCATCCGTCAGAAAGGTAGTATCAGAAAGCAAATGTCGTCCTTCAGAT
This sequence comes from Herminia tarsipennalis, assembly GCA_945859575.2. Lineage (NCBI taxonomy): Eukaryota > Metazoa > Arthropoda > Insecta > Lepidoptera > Erebidae > Herminia > Herminia tarsipennalis. The sequence continues at coordinate 20,835,762 of OX243840.2, forward strand.
CAGGAAGTAACATTTAAATCTCCTAAAAAGAAACCGAATCGTAAACCTACAATAGTAATCGATAACTTTGATCAGCAAGTTATCAGAAGAACAATTCATGACTTCCACATCACAAATAAAGAAGTTCCCACTTTAAAAACTTTGCACTCAAAATTGAAAGAAGATATCGATTATAAAGGTTGTGTCAGCACGTTACGAAAACACGTCATGTCATTAGGTTTTAATTGGAAGCAAACAGAAGATAACCGGAAACTTCTTATGGAAAAACACGAAATTAGATACTTGCCAATTAATTATTTGATGAAAATTGCTGAATATCGTGAACAACGCCGACCAATTGTTTACACCGACGAAACATATATACATACATCACATACCCTCTCGAAATCTTGGTCAGATGGAAGCACTTCAGGTTTGAAGCAACATATATCGAAAGGCAACCTTTATAAAAAATGGCAAATACTTTATACCAAATGCATTGCTTATGTTTAAAGCCGACCAAAAAAGTGGAGATTACCACAACAATATGAACTATGACAACTATTCAAGGTGGATTCAAACTCAATTAATACCCAACTTACAACCAAATAGTGTTGTTGTTGTTGACAACGCACCATATCATAACTCAATACAAAATCCTGCACCGAATAGTAATTCTAGAAAACAGCAAATGATAGACTGGCTGACATTTCGAAACATTGAGCATTCATCCACGTTGCTTAAGCCTCAATTATATGAACTGATTCTGCAAAACAAGGCGAGATTTATAGAGTACAAGATAGACGAAATATTACGACAGCACGGTCATACTGTGCTGCGTTTACCACCATACCATCCGGAGTTTAATCCTATAGAAAATATATGGGGGATAGTGAAAACATATGTCGCAAAAAAGAATGTCGCAATGAATATGAAGGTTATAATGTCATTAGCTGAAGAAAAAATGAACGCCATAACTGTAGAGGAATGGAGAAAAGTTTGTTTGCATGCTATTGAGGAGGAAAGCAAATATCAGGGTAGAGACGCAGCTTTAGACACAATATCAGAACGAATCATAATTAATTTAAATAATTCATCTGATGAAAGCGAGGATGGGGATGATTGTGATATGCCTGGGGTTGATGAATTATTAGAATAAAACATTTATGGCCGGAGAACACCTAATTCATACACGTCTTCACTGAAGTGAAAACCGGCATTCAATGCTTGTAATGTTTGGAACTGGCTTGTCTGCCTCATACAGTTCCATAGATTACAATGCGGTGGATACACATTTTCACGACCGTATTAGTACGTAGTGCGTATGCGTAGACGTGCACGCATTTGGTGTGCTCCAGCCACAAACGTATATTACCTTTAAAACAATAAAAACTAAAAATAAAATGTTGTTTTTTTTATTTGCTGACCATACACTACTACAAACGCAAAAATTTCTTCAAGCTAATTTACCTGTATTTCATTGTAGGATTAAAATCATTGAGGTGTTAAGGTAGTTTTTTAATAGTTTAAATAATACCACAAACAATAAAACAATCTACAATCTAAATCGATATTCATTATTTTGTGTTGAAAAGTAATGGACAAACACACAGACATTCAGGTGAACAGTTGATTTGCAACAAAAATAAATTGTAAACTCACGGCTCAACTTCGAACACTCATGGCGAAGTCCCGCGTTATTAACGCATTACAACTTATTGCATTAAACACGTAAAGATTTTTTCAAAAACTTCAAATGCATGGAAATTAGCTTTCCAAACAAAATAATTATTCAAAACAAATATCAGTGCCTCAAACTCAAACTGACCGATTATTGGTTTTATTACCTAGTTAGACAGAGACACCAACATTTCAAGGCGGTAGCGTCATAAACAAAACGTGTGCAATAAATAATTCGGTATTTGATCGGAAGCTCGGCAGAAATATTCGGAAGTCATTGTAATTTCAAAATGAGTTTTTAATACTCTTTTGTTGTTATTATGATTCATAAAATAATTTGATATTGCCATTCATTAAATTAAAACTTTTCTAAGATAATTTACATACATTTTCTTGTAATTTTAGAAGTTTTAAGTTTTTAGGCACTTTCATTTCTTTGTTTCATTCTTAGAGTTGCTTATTTATTCCGTCACTGTCCGTCAGTGCTTTCGACGCGGAGACCGAAGCGGTTCGATCTATTTCGTTTCTTGGTTTTTGTTTGTCTTTTTTTGTGGAAGTGATGTGAAATTGATAAAGAAATTTTGTTTTAAGTTAGTAACAGTGAATAATTTCGAAATTGTGTATCAATTGCATATGACGCGATCGTAATCTACGTGATGTAGGTTAGGTACCAAGTAAGTTGATAGAAACAGTCTGCTCGGCCCTGGACAAATCGTACCTTAAGGGATCCAACGGTGACCCGTAATGCGTGACCCGTAACCCGTAGGTACTTACCTCTTTCGGCGAACGCAATAAATATTTTTTGTTGACCGATAGGTAGGTACCGATTTAGTTATGTAGTGGTGCCAGGAATGCGGGGAAGCGGCACCGAGTTTCGCGCCTATTTTCATTATGTAGGTATTATCAATTCGAACAAACAAGTGCGCGTTGAAGTTAGTGCTAAATTGATGTGTTGTGATTTGTGATACTGTGTATTCGTAACTAAACTACAACTAAAGTATGTAAATACCTAAATCTCATTCTTATTGAAGTTTCAAAAACGGTAGGTAGGTACTTCCCCGAACCCTAAAAACATTAATATCAAAAATGTAGGGATGTAAAAGCCGAACGTAGGTACCTAGTACGTTATTTTGTACCGTGAAGTGCATTCAAATGATCGTCCACCAGATGTGATAACAAAGTAGGTACCAACAACAGTGAGATGGTGATTAACATTTGTCCGTTCGATGTGGTCGTCGTGAAAGCCGGTGGCGATGGAAAACGTACAGAGGTTAGTAGTTAGTTGGTATTCATTTGTTTGCCTTTGTTTCTTTGGTTTACGGACGCGCGGACGTCCGTATGTTCGACGCGTGACGGGTACCAGGCGCGCAGTGATACATAAGAGATCATTGTGCAGGGTCATCCAACATAATTGAACTCTCTACTACTACTATACTACGATGAAAATCTTGAATGATTGGTTAGTGATGTAGCATTATTCGTGGCGATATTTTGCATAACAATTTATGGACTGATTAAAAATGACGTAAAATTTTAAGGTTCTTACATTTTGTTAACATTAGGTACACCCGCTATTTATCATGTGTATGTGACGACCCTTGAATATGACCACACCTTTCTGTTACACCCTGTATATCTATATCTATATCTATATCTATATCTATATCTATATCTATATCTATATCTATATATCCATATCCATATCCATATCCATATCCATATCCATATCCATATCCATATCCATATCCATATCCATATCCATATCCATACCCATACCCATACCCATACCCATATCCATATCCATATCTATATCTATATCTATCTATATCTATCTATATCTATATCTATATCTATCTATATCTATATCTATATCTATCTATGTATATCTATACATATAATAAAATTGTAAATTTCACGTGTCTGTACATGGCCGAACATAGAAAAAAAAAATATTGAAAAATGTTCGAAAAGAGTATTTAAACACATTCCTACATTTTTAGAAATGTCTGTCTGTCTGTCTGTCTGTCTGTTTGTCTGTTTGTTTGAACACGCATCACGCAAAAACTACCAGACAGATTCGGTAGAAATTTTGTATGTGGATTTTAATAAGTCTGGATTAACATATAGGCTATAATTTATCACGCTTTTTCCCATAGGAGCTAAGCAATAACGGATAATGTCTGTAGCTATTTATCGTCATAAAACAATAACTACTTGACGGATCTTCATGAAAATTTGCAGTTTTATTGTGAATAGTATAGGTCATTATTTACATTATGAATCATTACGCTATCGTCTATGGGGAGCGAGCAGCAACGTATGTTTGGTCGAACCATTATGGTTTTTCACAATTTTTTCCACAATAAGACATTATTTATAATTGTAACCTATGGAAACAGTAACTTCACGCTAAAACTATAAGGAGCTAAACACAACATTTTAAATTTTCTTAAGATCAGCTATTTTAATCGCTTTAGTATCGGTTGAGGTGGTCTAATGGCGCAAGCGGCGGTGTTGAAAGAGCGAAGTCGGAGGATTGAGTCTCATGTGTGCGAGTCTCTTTTTTTGTTTTTTTTTAATTCTTTTTATTCTTTTTTTAAGTATTTTTCCAAATGTATACTTATTATACAAGCTTTTATTTTCGACTTTAACATGTTTACTTTGTTTAACAAATTTTCATATCAATCAATAACTTTCAATAGGCACCTTTATCATTGTTTTGCGTGAATCGTGATTACGTTATGAATGTAGAAATGAAAAACAATATTACATTACAAATAAACAGTAACTACTTGATATTTTTTAGAATTTATAAATGTTAGTATTATATCAAAATAAAACACGTGGCGCCATCTGTGATTCGATTTCTTCTGAGTGCCAAAATTGCCTACCTACAAATGTTGATAAACTTTCGCGATTTGTACACATTATGAAAATATATCTATTACGGGTCTTAATCGCGTGAATAATTTAAGGTTAAATACCTTGCTTACCTATGTTTATGCATGAAAGTTTAAGTATAATTTAATATAAAATCATCAAGTAGGTATTAAAAGAAACTAATAGATGGCGTTTAAATACAAATTTAAAAGAATCAGGAAAATTGATTTAAAAAAAAACTGAAGACATTATAAAATAATATTTAAATCTTCTAAAGTGAGTGAAAAAAAATATTGAAATAAGTTTACAGTACGATCAACGTAACTAGGCCGGACTGAAGTAGGCGACAAGTGGTTGCGCAGATGCATTTTTTGGAAGTAAATGGTGACAGGAAGCGGGGGGCGGGGGCGGTAACTAAACCAAGAGGATTAGAGATGCGATTGCGCATTACATTGTCATAATTAGTAGTACTATTTCATGTTTTTTTGTGATTAGTTTGGTGAAGAAATTGTTTTTCAAAGTTTCTTTATTATTTACTGTAACTGTTCTAAATTTAAACTTTTATGAACTCATTCAATGTTTTTATATTGTTGAATTCAAATGTTGTTAGTATTTTTAATCGATTAATCGATTTCGTAAGTAATTTTAGGGTTGCATCTCTATGACATGCGCGAAAGTGATAAAAACCTAACTTCAATCCGGTCAAGATACGTTGATTGTACTGTAGAAATAGTATTTAAACACAAAAATATATCTGAGTATATCTTTTAAAAACGTTTGAATGTTGTCTGTTTGTTTGAACACGCATCACAGCACCGCGGGAATGCAATGTTTTAAAAACAGGATATTTTTTAAAAACATAACTAGCCCTATTTTGCGGGGGACTTTACAACAGAACACAAAGTGGGTGTACTTTAGACTCGGAAAAGATCGCTCGGGCAGGACATAACCCGCGATCATAGGGAATCTGTGAGAGTTTTTTCCATCATACCTTTATTACCTATGTATAAATTATCTTGAAGGAGCGGCTAGGTACCTCCGATTAAAACGTCCGATTTAAAAGTGTCGGAGCCGAAGTAGGAGTCGGAGGTTTAAAATCAATCGGAATTTTCGACCTTTCGGAGTCAGAATCGAAGCTCCTTAACACATAATTTCGCGCGAGTAGGTACTTGGGCGGTTTCGGGCTTCATTTAACCCGAAACCGCCCAAGTTGACGGGGGAGGGGGGGAATTTTTCAATATTAATAATATTTGATGTGATGCAAATCATTTTGGTGAAATACTTTTTTGTCGAGGTGCTGAAAGCATGGGATTTTTTATAGTTTGTCTAACCGTCTGGCGCCATAAACTTTGACGCCCGCCATTTTACTGCACTGGGCATTTGCTTGGCTTGCCCTGCCATAGGTTGGGCCCTGATTAAAACTAGGCCATAATATCCATAGATGCCACAGAGCATTGCGGAGCATGTTTCCAATATGTTTTACACAGAAGTCAAATTGTAATATAAACTCCCTAAATATAAACCCAACTTCCACGCGAACGAAGTCGCGGGCACAGCTAGTAATCAAATAAAACTAAAAACAGAATAGTGTAACAAATCCTCATTAAACATACTTACATAAATACATTACATACCTACATAAATACATTGTATACCTACATAAATACATTGTATACCTACATAAATACATTGTATACCTACATAAATATATTACATACCTACATAAATACATTGTATACCTACATAAATTACATATTATTACAAGTTACAAATGTTGTGGTGATTCAACTAGTTCATCAAGGAAAAAATTAAAATTCGCACCTAATTAGGTGCGAATTTTCTATTTACCTACGCAACCTCTTCACAACTTTTTGAACTACGTAGTTCCGTTCAACATATGTAAATAAGCTACTGCACCATAAAAATAAGTTTTAAGCTTGAAGTACCTGCACTCTATAGATCGCCACTTCAATAGCATTCGTTTGTGTATTCGATACGTGCCTACCCATTGAACATATGACGTTAATTTACGTAAACGTGATATGTGTCCATCAAAGTGGAGATCTTTAGAGTGTGAGAAAACCTATCTCACTAGTTCAGTTACTGAACTAGTGGGAATAAAGGCTTCAAGCGTATCTCGTAGCTTCTCTTAGGTAAAACTTGACAATTAAAGCATATATCTAGCGCTTAATTTAGCGCAAACCAGCTAACGATTATGATTTATCGTATAATATCGGTAGTTATCGGGCAACAAAAGCTTTATAAGTTTTAGTTTTTTTGTAAGCCAGAGCTAAGTCACTTTAGCTTTAGATCTCAGCTACTACCTAGTATAGTATTATATTATGCGTCTCTTATTTTATCTGTGTGCGTAAGTATCACTGCGAGTAGCGCCAGAAATATTTTATAGTATGTTGGTATAGTTGAAATATTAATACTTAACATTTAACTTATTTTTATTTGTAGATCAGACATTGGAAGAGGCAGGGTACAGTCAGTGGTCAGATAATGAGCCTAACAATGCGCTCGGCAATGAATACTGTGGCTCTATCTTCAAGAACGACGGCAAACTGAACGACTTAGACTGCTCACACACATACGCGTTCATTTGTGAAAAAGAAGTTCAACAGAACAATCATTCGTAATATTTTTAAGATTATAGTAGAATAGAGTGGTAGAAAGAATCATACGTTGCATCCTCATATTGATTTATGACTCATGAACCACCTACTTTTAAACCACAAACGACTGGTGGCCAAAAGTAGTGGCGATGAAAACTCATTATCATCAGTCTCCGTCTGTCCACTGCTGAACAAGGGACTCCGCATAGCTGCGCCACAACATCCGGTCCTCCCAGCGACCTTCTTTAGGTCGTCGTTTAATCTGATTGGGGGTCGTCCTACCTTACATTTACTGAGTCGCGATCTCCACTTAGCGGCCATACCTATATACCCCATCGCCACTTTACCTGCAAGCCCGATGACCTTTGGTTCGTAGTCGGCTGACCTCGTTGTCAATTTTATCCTTCAAGTGAGCACGCCACCCCATAGTCCGCTATGCAACTTTTTTTTACGAAGATGCTTCAGCTAATTCGCACTTCGAATTTTGTTCTTAGCATTTCGTCAACTGCTTGTCGAAGGCAGTTATCAAGTCCTTCCGTGTGCAGGTGATACCCAAATACACAAAATTGATCAGTCAAGTCAAAGATCATAGAAGTCAAGGGAGTCAAAGGTCATTATCGTCTTCCTTTTTTATATTAGGCACAGATTTGGCGTGACGGGCGTAGCTATACTGGTATAGTTAAAAAAAAGATGACCAGAAAAAAGGTCTTCAGACTTGAACTAACTGTTAAATACCACACCTTTCCATCACATTTATTATTTAATACCTAATCTTGTTCGAGATATTTTTTCTAAATGTTTGTGAAAACTAGGTATACAAAATATTTCACACTATGTACCTAGCAGAGGCGAAGGGTTCATTTTTCTGAGGTAACCCGATACATAAATATCTTGCTGGACATGGTACTTTCTTTGTACCATAATACTAAAGTAACTATAATCTAAAGGGAAACCGAAAGTAATGGTGTTCTAACGACCCTCCGCCACTGGTACCTAGTTATTAGAATTTCATCCATTTTACTATTTACCAAATGAATGTGTTTAGTATTGATATGTGTATGATAAGGATATAAATAAAAGTCTATAATATAATTATGCAGTAGTTTATTGTTACACAGTGTCGCGCGCCGGTTCCAGTTGCTACGCCGGCTCGCTCTACGCGCACGCCTTGCCCCACACAAACAACCCGACATAAACCAACTAAGATGGTTCTAATTCAACCAATAATACGAAGCAACCGTTCAGATTGAGCAAAAGTTTACAAAAAAACTAATGGAAGATATTAAAGATACAAACCGAGTTGTTATGTGGCACAAGACGCTTTACGCTACAAAATTATTACAATAGTTTTGGCAGTTCGCAACAATGGTAAAATGCAACTATTCGTACACAACAGAAACATGTATCACTTATATTTACATTTACATATAGTTTCTGGGTGGCTGTGTACAAGAGAACAAATTAAATCACAATACTAAGATGTCCATGCGACACTTAACTAAAATATTCTATACTTAAGGACATTTCGACAAAGGACTTTATCGCAAAGCAAACATCTCTACTAAGTCTTATAGTGAACGTTGTGTCTTGGGCTTTACATTAAGAGAAACGATACAGCCATTTGATATTATTATCTAAAGTAACTTAAACACGACTATCAGTGCACAAAGTACCTATTTACATTACGACTGGTAATAATATTAAATTAAATCAAATGTCATTATAATAAAACGAATAATACAATTCATTTTCATATTTTGTATTTTTTTTTTAACTTTTTTATATATTGTGGACATTATAATACAAAATTAATATGGGATTACTGAACACAAACTTAGAACAGAGGCGTCTAATAGTTAACACGAAAACTAAGTCTTACCGTATTACGACTAATATTTACATGAAAAATAAAACGGGGTATAACTCCGCTCGCACGAGCGGTCGAGTGTGCGATCACTTACAAATAAAAGGAAAGCCTTGGCTAACTGGCCGTGGGTATAAAGTAGAATACAAAACGCAATGTTCTACCAACTAAACGTAACTTGTGTGTAAAATGAACAGTCGTGTACTTAAAACTTAAAATTATACGAGATCTCTGAAAGTCTGGAAACGCAATACGTACAATTACATAAAATAAGAAACGTGTTCGTTTAGGTGCCTCAATACTGCGTGCTTGATGCACGACAATATCCTCCGCTATCTCTAGCGGTTAGAGAATTCAGACCGCTGTGCTGATCACATCACAATACACAACTGTTTCATATCTCGATTAGAATCGATTTGACAATCCGAATCGATATTTTTATTCGATTTCGAAGATGTAATCGACACAACAGCCCCTCTAACCGTTGAACATTATCTACTTATTATAATAATCATTATTTACATACATCCAAACGTCTTTTCGCATCGGAGGACACGTAGTATACAGCAGTTATATAATAAAGCGAATTTTTAATAAACCAATGATAATAATTATCTAATGATCACTCGTATATTATATACATTACAAGGGTGCGCGGGGGTGCTTCGGAGTCCAAAAATTACGCCTAACGGATCACAGTGACAGTTTTCTGAGATAAGGCAAGGTGGGGTCTGTCGGCACTCGAACACAGTTTTAGCTTCTACAAATTATTTATATACGTATCTACTACTGAATTAACATGACGTATAAAATAGTTAGGCGCCAAAAAAACATTTTTTTGGACTGGATTGCAGAACTATGCATTACTTATCTACGTCACATGTCTTTTAAATCACAGTTTAGAAATGCGGTATTTCTTTCGCAAGAACTTCTAATTATTGTTCACATTGTAATAATTAGATAGGTGACCAATATGGCTCTACATCTACATAATGTCCAAAGACTTATGTACATACTATGTGTGACGAACATAATACAAAAGTATTGCGTATTGCAGAAGCTAAAACTGTAGTACGTCGAGCTCGCCTCCTTTGTACCATCGAAGCCTATTGAACCGTTGCGCGCTCACTATAACTTTTTTACATTCACTATTATTTAGTAACCTGACAAATATCTCGCGCTTTTAACTCCTTCATTAACGGAACGTCTTTTATTCAAATTATTAAAAAAACTCTAAAATTTAACCAATAAGAAGTCGCGTAGATACCTAAGCTTTAACTGTGAACACTATGATGTCACAATAATGATGTTTTATTTTTTTAATAAAATGAAAATTCCGGACAAATTGCATATTACATATTTGCAAATTTAAAGACTTTCATGACTTTTGACAACATATTTTGGAATTGATGACAGTCTAGCCAAGTTATGCCAGTGTTAGTTACTGTACACTTGAAGTGAAAATAGACTCGGTCTTTCTAATTGTGCACTTATTTCACGTATTTTCACATGTTAAAATGAGAACCTGTGAAAATCATGACAGTTCGTCGTTCGTAGTTGCATTGAATAGGCTCCGAAACTAATGGACCGATTTTAAAAAATATCGGGGAGTAACATAGGCTGTATTTTATTGTCAAAAAAATAGAGATCCCTTCGAAAATTACAATAATGTAACTCAATGTGTAAAAAGCTACGATATGACTCCCGTGCGAAGCCGGGTCAGCCAGCTAGTATATAATATAAATAATATAAGTGTCCGCGCAACGGTTTAAAGGCATACCTAGACATTGGCTTGCTACAACGGCTTACTTCCCATACTAAAGCCTAACATTAATACTATGCATTTGTTTATTTACAAGAATTTCTTTATATTTCATGTAGTTTTGAACTAGTTTTAAGGCTACGACGTCTCGCAACACTCACACTCATTTCTTCTAATCTATATATATGTTAGTAGCGTGATACATTGAGATATATTACTTAAACGCAAATGGAAACATCAATTTTGAATGATACGCTGTTGAAATGCAACATTTTATTTCATTTATTGCTTATTTTGGGAGTTTTCTATCCAATTTTGTAGTCTATAGTGAGTTTAGACACAAATTTAGTTACTATGACTTTTATAGTTCAAGAAGTTTAGAAGTTAAACTACTGAAACTTTGATTAATAAGGTCAGTTGTATTTAGTGAAATCGATCAATGTAAAAATGTTTAGAAGTAAACAAGCGGTTTTGTATGTCGTTCTGTATTATTATTGATCTTCGTAAAACCGAAAACCTCGCGATACCCGAAACAAAAATGTGAATATTTTCAATATTATTAAAAGGATTTTCACAGAGGTGCACATACATACGTATAACCTTATGTTAGCGTCGGAAGTTATATAGTATAAAAGCTTCTCCTTTTTGAAGTCGGTAAAAAAACTGAGTCGATGATCGCACTTTCGCAATATAAATAACCGTTGCATTCCAACAGAGTACAATGAATATGAGACATTACCAATGTTAAGAATTATTTAAAAATGACGTAACACCTCACGCAGACTAACACATTCGGTATATTTAAAGTCAAACCTCTAATATAACTATTAAATGCCTGAAATACGCAAGTATTCATTACATTTATGGCTACCGCAGAGCTGGCGAGGCGAGTCTAAGAAACTGAGAAAATAACAATTTAAACTGAGCCTTAACATCTATGCCATAAGGTAGAAAACGGCAAGCATAAGACATCGCCTGCGGAGTGATCAATAGTCAATTTCAACCTTATGCCATAAAAATATGGTTTTGTTTTGACTGTTTCTATCTCTTCGTCGCGCCTCGCCAGGTCTGTGCTAGCCCTTAAGGTCCTTTACTTTTCAGCTCGGGTCAATAGCACTGCTCATACTAAACTTGTAATATAGTAAAATATATAATTCTAAGTGGTGGCCAAGTAGTTATAGCATCACACAGAGCAAAATCGCGGTCGCAAGTTTTTCTATTTTGAGATATTTATTCAAAAAAGACACCGCAAAGTATTTAGGGTTCATTGCACCCAAGGTGCAAAAACGACATGACAAACAACTTGACATGTCTATCTCATGATATACGTAAATACTTATAGTTTATTTGGAACAGCTGATCTAAAACGAGTACCTACCTACTTCTCTGTTTTGTACACGTTTAGTATAAGAGCAATACTTAACCAAGCTGATCAATGAAGGAAAACCCTTACAAACACTTCACTATATAAAATATCTCACTACTGCAATGATGGTATGTGATTACTCATATTTTTTTATTTATTTATAAATCATTGCATCGAGTAAATTAGTAATCTATAATACTATACTAACCTAACTACGTAAAAATGTTCAGTCGATGTTACATACAATGGTGTTTAGGATTAAACTTAGTATTATAATACAAAGCGGCCCCTCTAAACAATAATGCTTTCTACAAGCGAGATAATAGACGAAATAATATCGATGATGACAGAATCGATTAATCATTTGATTTCTCGATCGCAAAACATGCCATTTTTCGATTGCTAAATATAAACATACTGCATTTTGTAGCGTTATAACGTCTGAAATTCTTCAAAATGCTTTTGTTAACGATTGTAGAAAAATAACGCTAAATAGCGATTGCACTTTGTCTAGGGAGGCAATCCAGTCACAAACGACAGTTGGCGACAATTGTTATTAGTTGACTTTACCATGTTTGTTATTTGAAGTAAAATTATTTTACCTTAACTTTATCCTGGTCAGACTGCCATAAATGTGAGAAAAATATGAGGAAATACATTTTGTAAGTTCCCATTTGCTATATGACATATCTACATACTTATTTGGAAATGTTTATTTTAATTTATGTATAGTATTTAGAGCAGCCTAGACGGAACTATTTTAAGGAATACTTTATGTAAATTACAAACTTTACAGGAATCGATTCTTATAAGCAACTGTCGTTTGTCACCGGCATAATGAGATTAAATTGGAACACATTACAATTAAAATCATCTTATAAAATTTAAATTTCAGTACGCGTATATAATATTGCAACGTTTATTGCTTGCAAACGTACTAAACACAACAGGCACACAATGTTAATTACACCACACTTACAATTACATGGAATCGCGGAGATAAATGAAAAGTAACCTAATAACTACGAGAAGCGTCTCGTTACCTAACCGCGTCGACTTAAGCCCAGTACGCACTTGATCATACTACAGCGATCATAATCGTAATCGCAATAATAGCGTATTCGTATTCGCCTAAATATGATCAAGTGCATACGAGACTTTAGACAATGGATTGAGCATTAGTATCGCGAGGAATAGACAGGGTCGCTCTATTCTTCTCTTTTACGGCCAAATTTTTTTGACAAATGAATACCTACGCAATACTCAATCCATTCTCTACTTGCCGAGACGTCTTATAGCGGCAGTCCACTATACGTGATTTTGCGGAAAGATTTACAATCGCGCTCTAGCAAATTGTTATATGAAAACATTCGCATGTGCATTGCAATCTGCGAGATCACGTATAGCAGGAAGCCACATTCAGCCATTTTATACGGCTTTACCATATCCTTCCAATCCTTTTACTACTTTCCAAATCGTTTTACAATTTCCTATCCATTCTCGTATTATATTTTCTGTCGTAGAACGACACGTTTCGTTGTATAAAATTCTGCTGCGCTTGCAACATTGCCTTTCCTTGCCGATTCATTTCTTTGTAGCTATATTCACAATATACCGAACCAACTATGCTATTCTACACACATGTCGCTACTCGCTACGTTATATGTAAACTTCAAAAATGAATAGTACTTTTTGGTATACCTCACAAATATTCGTAAAGATAAAATGCGGTTTTTTTTTTATAAATTTCTTTCCAAACTTACTCGTTCAATGCTCCTTAGATACAGCGATGAGGTATGGTGCGGTATTTACACATTTTAAGACATTCACAATTCAATAAAATTAGACAAGAAATTAGATTTGACCCAGAGACTGTTACGATTAGAATTTGAACTTTATCACCTAGAGATCAAGACTAAATTAGACTGTACACAGATCAGACATATTCCAAAGAAAAAATGAAGTGACAGTTCAAATTCTAATGTTTAAATTAGTTTTGTGAGGCGAACTCGAGTTTGGCCATCTATAGAATATGAGAAAATAATGTTGCGTATAAATAAAAATAATTATAAACATACATTACCCTCTTTATGACCATGCTACAGTTGGAAAACAGCTAAAGCAAAACTTAAAGTATTCTTGATTTCACGAATTCGCCTTACATTCGGCAATCATATTGTCGACCTTATTTACTAACGCATAAGGTGTACACAGGTCGTAATTACATACGCCGCAGCGGTATTCATTAAATTATCATCTTTAAGCGGTTGACGCAAAGCATAATATTCAACTTAGAGTAGATAATTAGTCTCGATTCAATACAATAGATGGCGTTATCCCCTTATAATAAAAGTTAAGCAGCTTTATCAAAAGTCATCGGTAAGGCGAATCTAATAAGTTAGTATTTTGATTGCGCATATATTTCTTAAATTTAAAGAAAAACGTAGGAAGCGCTGTTGAACTTTACTGAACAACAGCAGGCAGCAGTCAAATGTCGACCTAAAACCGTTGCAAATAAAGTTGATTATCTGTTGGCAGTAGCGCGTCGACGTCGTTGTTTTACAATGGCGTTTCTTGCAGTGAATAATAGACTCAATACCGAAGACATGTAGGTCGATTATCGTGTGTCAGGGTCGTTGTTTTACAATGGCTCTTCTTGCAGTGAATTTTAGACTTAATTCTGTAGACATGTAGGTAGATTATCGTGTGTCAGGGCGTGGCGGTGGTCATTCCCATTGGTGCGGCGAGGGCGGCAGCTCCGAGGGGTGCGCCACGGTGGAGCTGGACAAGAGTCGCGACTGTTAGTATGTGTGTCACGGGAACTACCCACACCCACGCCACGAGTTGGTTGTTGGATTCATTTGGATTTGATTTCACTGAAAATCTCTTGACTTTTTTTGGTAGCTTGTAAAGATTTAGAGATTAAGCCACTTTTATTTGTATTACAATTATTAAAAAGAAGGGCGATTTAAAATGATAAGTAAACCAATTAGTTGATGACATTTTACATAATATATTTAATACTGTGTATTTGTTTTATTTTCTTTAGTAGGATATAGGAATAACAGTAAATCGCGATAAGCATCATTAGTGTTATGAATCCAACATCCAAACTTTCCATGCAAGATTTTAAATTTCATCATTTGAACAATCTATGATAATAAAAGAGAATTCCAATAGCAAAACTGCATCACATGTCAAACTCTACAATGTAACTACTGAATAAATGAATATAAGATATCACCACAACCATGTGCATGGCACAGTGCTTCTACGCATGCACTACGAAAACATCCCGAATAGAATTTTCACTTTTTAAATATAAACCTTAATCCTTTGACATAAAGATTATATTTGTAAGGCAATAACTTCTAAGCGGAATAAACCCACTATCCATACCTGAATAAAACCTCAAAATTGAAGTTTCAAAATCGAAGGTTATTTTTTTTTCGATTTTGAAATTATACAACCTGGCACATAAGTCCTATAGCCATTACATTACTGTTTTTTTTAAATCTTTTTTTTTTAATAAAGCCATAGAGCTTAAATGCAAGGAGTATGCATGCACTGCAACCGAACCGTAAGAACGGAGCGAGCACTATCTAACAATCAACCCTTTTGAAACGAGACGACAATCGAAGGCAACAAAAAAACGATTCATTGCTAACTCAATACAATTTATTATAGTAATGGTAATCTTAATTGTAATAATCAATCTTTTTTATGATAATAAAATAAAAGATTTAGAAGTGACTAAGAAAGTATTTTTCTAATGACACATGCTTGTATCAAAATATGACTCCAATTGTATTGTATGAAACATTTTATAAGGAGTTGTATAACACAAAAATATTGTTTTTGTGTTATTAGTAACTAATAATAAACCGGTCATGACAGCATATATGCTAAGGAGAGCTAGCAAAGCGAATGAATCGTTAAATCAAAATCGAGTTGCATCATCGAAAGGCGTCCAGTCGAATGTTTGTCTAAATAAATGCATCCAACGTTTACGAAAGGAGTCGGGGCAAAAGGTATAGCGTGCGAATGGTCGCTTACTGCTCGAAGCGCACTACGCAGCGCACAGAAATATCACGGGCGATAGCAGTAGGTATTTTGCCGCCGTCTTGAAAGGGGAACATACTTTTGCTTTGGAGCCCGCTCTAGAGCTGTCGCAAAACACACAAAAAAAGCAGAACGTTATTAAAAACTACTTTATGAGGTCAGCGGTGCTAAAGCGGGACACACCACCATTTCAAGAGGGTTGATTTTGCTCGAAAACGGCGGCGTATGTACATAGAAGATCGAACGCTCGATAGCGAGAAAAGTAAAAACAAAATTAAGAAAAAAAAACCCATGCACAAGTCGGGCTCTAGCAAAATCGACCCGTCATGAGTGTTACTGTATTACTGTACAGAGAGGCACAACTGTTACCTACTTTGCAAAACTAAATGGCGGGGGAGATAATGGCGGATCTGGGAGGGGAGGGGGGGCGACATAGGCTCTTTTCTGCGACCACCGGGCGTCGGTGACGGTCTCAAAAACACGCTAATACACACACTAACAGAACGCACCGTGCCACACCTAGTTGTGATGACTGTTTGCTTTCTCTGATTTATTATCTTTGTTTATTGATCGCCAGCCGTGGAGACAACACCGGCATATAAAACCTCTACTATGTTCAAATAAAAATGCAATACTACTGGCGCAAATAAATTGCTGAAATTTGAAGGAAGCAACATTTTAGAGGTTTGGTCAAAACGCGGCGCTAAAATGGCGCTGCGGAACAATTTAATGTTAAAAAAGATTATTTAAGACAGTGTTGTCTGCACGTGTCGATAGTTTTAACGGCGTGGCCCATAATGGGTGCGGGTGGTCGCTAATTAGCTGAGCGTGTTAGGTTACGTATCGCAAAGAAATCACCTAGTGTCGGTTGGTTGCGGTTGGTTGCAGTTGGTTGTTGTGGCGGCGCCTTACCTTGCGAAGCTCTTGAATGCCGCCGACTGCGGGTTGATGCACAGCGGCACGCGAGATGTTTGTAGCTGCTCCGCTATGAACTTGTGAATCTCCTCTGCGGATCATAATGCAATGGCAACTGCGTTAGAGACCAAAACCGGACATAATAACCGCAATGTAACAAATTATAATTATTTTTAAAGAATAATTTGTATCTTAAATATATTAGAATCTTACAGATCGTCATTAGATCAAAATAAATTAGAAAAGATTATGACATTCATTTGATTTTAATAAGTTAGTCTTTATCTATAATTAATTCCTAAACTATCAGCTTAAAACAGTAGCCTACGGATGTAGAAACAGCAGTGGTATCACACGCACGTTATTAACAAATATCAGCGAATAGAGTTCAACTCAACAACGGGTGGAATAACAGAATAACTATTAAAGCATTGAATGAAATCACAAAAAAAATAGATGGCGGTATTCGCCAGGGCAGCTGGTAATAAACAATTACCTTAGGCGCTCACTAGGGAACTTGGCTGCGGTAGCCAGTCCAACATAGGACGGTGTATAGGAGCCTGCGCACTACGGCCGTGCACGAAATCCTATACATTCGTTGGTTGCCGCAGCCAGGCTACCTAGTGCGCGCCTAGCCCTAGTAGTGATTGATTGCAGATCGTCAGCGTTACCTTTAACCTGGTGCACCGAGGTGAGCTTCCTCTCCCAGCCGTCGTGGAAGGCGTGCGGCGCCACGGGCTCGAGGTCGGGCGAGTAGTGGCGCGCGGCCTGCGGCGCGCTGTAGCAGCACTTGCACATGCACGAGTGGTAGCGCAGCCGCCCCTCCTCCAGGTAGGGGTGCGCCAGAGCGTCCACCACCGAGATGCGCTTGGAGGGGTCGAATACCAACATCTGGAATTTTATATGTATTTGTTGACTATCCAAATATGAGGCCCGTTTTGAACTCGCTCAGAAAAACAAGCACAAATTGTTAATAGTGCCACAAAAGTTATGTTCTCTAGTAATCCGTATAGTATCTGTATATATGTCTGTCTATTTAAACATTACTGGCTGTCTCTTTATCTAGTCCGTCTGTTTTCACCTGTGAAAACAGACGGACTATCTACGACTACCTGTTAAGACATTATAAAGACTGGGAAGGAACATAGGCTACTGTTGATTAAAATTAAGCAATGGTAGCCTAATGATTAAGGCATCGGGCTAACAGTTGTGAGGTCGCGGATTCAAATCCTACCCATTAAGCATTACTAGCAATCCTGTGAATCCCTCGTACTAAGCTCAAAGGCTTGAGTTAGGCGTGGGTTCAGTCAACGTGAACCCACTTCTAACACAAACCATTAAGCTTAGTTGGAGGGGTTCACATGATTGCTAGTAATGTGCGACTTACAATTGCACATTACTAGATATCTTTAAAACATATAATTGCGACAACCTATTGGTTACTTTTTCTGCTCAGTTCCCACGCTGGCGAAGTCACAACGAAATCTATGGCCCTATAAAATCGTGTTATATTATATTGATACCTGTGCGAGCAAATGCACGGCTTCGTGCGTGGCCTGCACGGACAGCGTGTAGAGCGCGGCAAGCGCGGGCGGGCGCGGCGCGCGCCGCAGCATGTGCGCGCGCGCGCCCGCGCACGCGTGACGCATGTCCTCTAGGGAAGGGGTGCCCAATAGTTCCGTTATCAGCTCCAACTGGAAACGAGGGATGTATCTATTGTAATAACTGGTTTTTACCAGTACAAAAGTGTAAATAATATAGATGGTCAAAAGAGTATGTATGTATATATAAACAAAAGATACGTTCCAAGGTAAACAAAGAAATCCAAAAGACTGATTAGTAAATAAAACTAGCATTAAAACTACCAACGATTAACTCCTGATTTGTGTTATATACAGGATATTTTATCATTAATAATTTTATAAAAAGAATCGATTTGACTAGGAAAAATAGTGACGTCATAGGCCGGTATTTATATGTGATCTCTATTTCAAATCTGCGTTTTGAGAGTTGTTATTTTGACTACTTGGAAACTAGCCCATAACGAGAGTAACCCTAAACTCTATTTGAAGAACAGAAGATGATCTTTAATTATTCGCAAGTACCTACCTATCTTATTACACGCACAAAATATTAATTGTTTAGTGTTCTGTGTAATTGCTAACAATCTATAGACCAGCAAGTATTTGACCACCTTATAGTTTTAAAAGTATCATCAAATGTGGACGATACTTACCTACTATAAACCTAATAAATAGTTGGTCAGAAATACTCAATTCACTGTAACACATAAACTGTATACAGTCACAAAAAATAATTTAAAACATGTAGTCAATAGATACCTGTTGCACAGGACTTTGTGCTTGGAACAAAATTCTTCTGCCGAGTAGTTCGCCGAATATACAACCCACCGACCAGACGTCCACCGCCGCGGTGTAATGATTCGCGCCCATCAGGATCTCAGGCGCTCTGAAAAAGTAACGTTACATCTAAAGAAGTATAAATGATGACGAGAAGTTGTAGAAAAATCTGCCATTACATGACAATGTAGATCAGGAGAATAATATATCCTGATGTGGTAAATCGACATGGCAATTTTCGAATTCATGCTTAGTACTCAAATGCAAGCAAAAGTAAACGAGATTAAACGCATCCGAAGAAAACTGGTCCAGACTAAGCTATGTCGACCTATCGCGGGCTAAAGGACAATAGGTAGATACACTAGATGAGGTATTTATTTTCCTAGTCCTAGATAGACTTTATGTCGCGAATAAATCTTGAATTATATAGTCCGATTAACATAACAATGACAAGGACAATAAAACGGTGAAATAAAAAGAAGCGCTATCAAAACAGGTGCATGAATAATAAACTCACGAAGACACTGAAAAGTGGTAAACAACTCCATTTTGTATTTGTAAATGTATACGGTTTCAATAAAGCTAAGCAAAACATTATTTCAATTTAAAATTTAATCGGCTCCCGAGTTTCGTGATCTGAACAAACAAATGTATGTAAGAGAAGCGGAATATATTTTGTTCAGTTAATATTCATTTGCGTATTATGTCAAAGCGAATTCGTTTGATGGACGCGCTTGATGAAAAACAAAAAAAAAATCAAAACGTGTGAACAGAATATTAAACAGAGAGAATACAAAAGTACCAACCAACTGAGATCAAATATGGATGTGTGACTGGGGATTTTACTTTAATATCGGCTCATGGGTTTCTAACTAGAACTTAGTTAGAAATCCATGAGTCGATGTTGGCATTGGCTTTTCTTTAAAGACAAAGATCACAGTACTATCGTACCATAAGTTCAGGGAGGTATCTATATTATTTTTGCCCAGACAGCTATTCTACTGTGAGGCTTTTCTATGTCGATTACTTAGTGAACCTTCATCAGTATTCAACCTTATTCATATGGGACTACTGTGACCATAAACCCGATATTTACATATAATCAAATGATCGATCGGTCGAAATAAGAAAGGCTTATAAACTCTCTTTAACAGGTTTATAACTTCTACAGGTTTTTAACTTAAAATATTACCTACCTATAAAACTGAAATTAACTAATCGAAATCTATCTATAGAGTTTCGCGTCAACCCCGAACAAACCAAAAACATGAAAAAAAAAAACGAAACATAGTTTCGGAATAAGAAACCCTGAATTAATAATTAATTCAGTTTATTTTTTACTAGCTGACCAGCTCAACTTTGTCTGCGTCAATTTTCCCCGTTTTTTGCGACATTGTTCATTGATTTTCAGCTGCTATTGGTCATAGCGTGATGTTATATATTCTATAACCTTCCTCGATAAATGGGCTATCCAACAATAAAGGATTTTTCAAAACAAACATACCAACTCTTCAGCTTTATAATATTATTATAGATATCTTACTGTTCTGACACACAACTTTGTAATAATGGGGATTGTTCATTTTTTTTTAATAGTTGTGATATAAAAACCATTTGGAGGAATAGCTTTACTGATCACTACTTACGACTTAAAAATGGAAAATAATCATAAATCATTGATATTTTAGATAAAATATGAATGACCTTCATTTAACCTTTGTATGACGTCATCATTGGCAGTATAATAGTGATACCTTGGCCTAACAGAAATTTAAAAAAAAAATACAGTTGTCATTTGCAATAGGGATGCGATTCTTTCCGAGCAAAGATTGTTTTTATATCGATTCAGATCGAAACCTGAAAAATGTATGTCTTATCCAGATAATGTGTGAATGATTTAATGGTTCATTATATTATTATAGATACAGAAAAAACGATAAGTACTCAATTTACTATGGTAAAACATTGATTCGCAGGATTTATTTAATACTAAATGACAATGTAAAATCGATTTTATTTACTCGGAAATCAATTATTTGATTTATCGATCTTAGATCGGCATCCCTAATTTTCGTAAACAATAACAATAAACATAACCTCAAGCTTCAACAGACATTCGAGTTGTATTTGTTCTAAAACTTTTCAAAACATTACACACATATCATGGATTATAGAAATTGCTTTGTAAGAACCTAAACCTAACTGTAAGAACGATACTTATAACACCCCAAACGAACTTTTTGTTCGTACTCGAGAACATTTGCGAGAAAAGTGGTGTCGTGAAGTAAAGGAGTATTGCAAAGTATACACAATATATTGTTGCGAAGACCATTTGAAGGTAATATTCTTTCATTATTGTTACTTTCACTTTTCATATAGTTCATCATATATTTTTTTGGTTATGATCTAATTTACTAACATTTGGTACTTATTGTATTATATTACAGCCTAGAGCCAGAGGATTTGACGAACTATTACCAGTGCAAGTTAATGAATCAGGAACCCAAACTGAAACATTCAGCATTGCTTCGCAATATTGCTGAAGAAACAACTAAAGATTTATCAGAATTAAACAAATTGCTATTACAATCTGCAAGCATTAGCAAGTCTTTAAAAAGAAAATAATGATGATTTAATGTATGCCTAGTTTTTCTACACATTCTACACTTCCTAAAAAGGTATATCTCTATAAGTTTAATTTCTCTTTCGACTTAAATTAACATTATAACTAAAACTAAGTAACTTCATCTTATCGACAATAATACTGTAATAAAGACCGGGAGAGTTATTTTGGAGGTCAATTTATTGTCACCAAGTAACTAAACCTATTACTTACTTTTCAGATAAATGTTGCAACTCAGTGCAAAATTAAGTTGGTAGATAAGAGCACAAACTTAAAATTAGGAAACCTCCTACAAGTGTCACTACCATTGAGATAATATCCTCTCAACTCTCAAGATACATCTTGAGCAGCCACATTTGGTTGTACCTCAGAAATGAGGAATCTACAGTGTGCAATACAAGTCAAACTAGATTCATTGTTAGATATGGTGCTAAACAAATACAAGAAGTATTTGGGATTACCCAAACAATATTTATTGCTATGGTCGCAGTCCAAAAATTGTAATGCTGTGAAGTACTTAATAGGTTGCACTGATTTTGTAAGGTTTATATTAATAGGCTATGCAGGAAAAAAAACTGATAAAGCCATTGTTCAAAAAGTTAATTAATAAGTGTTTTAAATAAATACTGTTAGTTTAGCTGACAGAGGGTTCAAAGAAATAGAGTCTTTGTTAAGTTCACACAGTATTAAATATTTGAGACCACCAAGTGTATATGCAGGCACCACGCAGGCACAAAGCCAACTACTTCTGAAGTATATCAGACTAAAGTAATAGCGAGCTTAGAGTCCATGTTGAAAGAGTAATCAGACATGTAAGAGAGTATGGTATATACTATAAACATGTACCCTACTTGGATAAAATTGTTATGATAGTTTGTGAGCTGATAAATTTACAATGTGAAATAATAAAAAGTTATTTATATATAAATGTATTTTATTGCTTTTTAGCACTAGTAATTTTATTTGTGTATTGGATATAATTTTAATGTAGACCTCATTACAGTCCATCCAAACAACATGAATGTTCTTTGTTGTTTCAAATAAAGAATCTGCCACATGAACAATTCTTTATTTTTCTTGCAAGCCATCATTTGACACATAATTTGGGTTTTAAATTTTTAATTTACTTCATTATTTTTAAAATATGATGTGATGGCTTCTTCTGTGGCTGGGCACTTCACCTCTACCACA
Organism: Herminia tarsipennalis; assembly: GCA_945859575.2. Lineage (NCBI taxonomy): Eukaryota > Metazoa > Arthropoda > Insecta > Lepidoptera > Erebidae > Herminia > Herminia tarsipennalis. The sequence continues at coordinate 20,859,062 of OX243840.2, forward strand.
AAATCCTCACCAACTCCATCAAGTGATGCTCCCAAAATACTATTTATAAGTATAAATCCGGATTTCTCTATTTTGATATTTAATTTATTTTGGATTGCTGGGAGATCTTTGCTTTCTAATGTCTTTCCACATTTGATGGCATTTGTTTCAGGCACTTTGTGTCCTCCTAAAATTTGTTGTACTAATGCTCCATCTGTATTGCAATGTGCTGCCTCTTCAATGAATACATATCTGTATGTTTTTATTATGATAAATAACATTTCTTTGTTCTTAAACATAACTGCAGAAGCTTAAACATAACGGAAGATTTCGTGAGTCAGCTTTGACAAAAGTATCACTCATAGCGATTCGTAAGTTTTCAAATACTATGATAGCGTCCGCGCCACTTTAGCGGCGTTGTTTGTATTGATAAATAATACAACAGAGTTAACAGACATACGATCGAACTTGCGCTAACGCTGCTGGTAACGTGGTGTTTATTTTGTTTGTTTGCCTGAGGTCTAAGGAACTGTCATGATTGACACTGATGACAGACATTGAATTTGACAGCGTTTTATGTTTTTCGATTGTCATTTGAGGCAAAGGTCTACAGTTTGTATGCCAGTGATGACGTCATCGCAAATAAAAACAATCAAAACTTTAAAAATTAATAAAAACATAACCACAGTGAAAATAACAAAATCCTTCAAATTAGTTTCTTAGATTGGTCTATATTTTCAAAATATAAAATAAAAAATAGAGGTCAATAATTTTGGTCAATCCCCATTAAGTTATAAGGTGCTATGATAGCCGCTTTTTTTTCTGTAGACGCTAACAAAACCAAAGGCACACGCGTTTTATGCCAAAATTTAAAAAGCTAGTAACCTGCTCTTTAAAGTCAAATGATTTACGAGCAGTGGCCGTGACTGCCAACAACTGCCATTACCTAATGCATGCGAACTATTTGTCAGAATGTTAGCGAAACTGCCGCACTAGTTACATTTCACCAGCAAACGTGGTGAGCCGGTGTCCTACTTTCAAAACTGCGGTCAACAGTGCACGGCTCATTCATTCACTAGGTTTTTTATTCATGCAAAATCTACACAACTCTTTTACATAATTTTGTTGACTAATGAGGGATTTTCAAGCGTAATCGATTAACCATTACCAACTATCGATCGGGATTATCACACAATTAACCGCAATGTTTCGGGAAAATCCGTCAAAAAGACATGACTATTGTTTATACGTACGTTTCTTTCGTTGTTTCAATATTTGTAACCAAATAGTCTCATCGGAAAGACGAAAACAGAATGAGATTGTGTTGAAAATTCGATTCTCAAAAGGGTGACAAAGAGGCATGGCAATGTTGTATTGTCTGTATTGTATTACATGCCCCACAACAAGCTATCTGACCGTGCCGGTCAACAATACAAAATAACGGACCGCTGGATCGCATGAACGCGTGACCGCCTCCTGTCTGCGAAATATCCCTTATGTACATAAATGGACCAACAATATCAAAAAGCGGCCTAGTAAAGAAAATATAACAAATATATTTAATAACTTGTCACGATTACGATAAACTTGAGGAAATAGAATATATTTTTAAAGACCTGTATGGTTAACCCCGGTTTGTCCTCGTCGGCTTAAACGGTTTATGACCGTGCCAGAATTATATGTACTAATGATGAACGCTCAGAACAAAGGTATTCAAAATTGACTAATGAAGATAGTCGTCCCACGTCACAAACTAATAATAATGTCTGTTAGTTAACAGGTGGTTGGTTGTAATGTAAACTGATGCACGAAACCTTCATTCCGTTTGACCTCTCTCTGTAAATGAATACAAACAACCGAGCTTGGCGTGTAAATCAAAGCCGGGTGGAGTTTGGTCGCATCTCAAGTTACAGTAGTTACACAAAGTCAAAGGCTTATCCACTACGCTGCGAACTAATAGCTGTAAATTTATTTACGAAAAACAACAACGCCGTAAAAGTTGTATGTAGAATAAAGTTGTCATAAGATTGTGAGAATTAAACGATGTCGACGTTTAACAGGGACGTCGCTAAGCTATCATCAGTTAACCCGTGACCAAATTCAATGCAAGACTACTCACACATTATAGTGGAAGCCCTGTATTGCGGGAGACTTTACATACATAAAAATCACGGATACAAAGTACACCCAGATTCTGTCTAAGGTTAGCAGTCAGGGTTCACTATCCATCAGTTACACCAACAGGCCAGTCAATTCGCTTGAACGTCAAGAAATAAAACATATTCTTATTATAACAAAGTAGGGTTCTGGAGTTGTTGCTGTATCAAAAAATTAAATTTGAATAAATGGACCAGCAGAAGAGCGTATGTTCATGGCACTTACAGACTTTTTCGGCAATAACTCAATGATGGTATATCCGATCATTTTTGAAATAATTTTAATTTACCTAAAGTATTGATTTTTTTAGGGGAGTACAATTTATGCAACTTTCGGAGTGATTATATCCAAAATTATTCACATAATCAAACTAAGTAGCGACTACTACAAGACCCCTTTCTACCAAATTTAATCAATATTTATTTGGTAGTCTTTGAGTAAAATGCCTATGACATACGGACGGACAGACTGACCGACAGACGGGCATGACATGACACATATACCTATATAACACGAACATGAATCCTTTACCTGTAATACTGTGTGACAACCTCCTGCGTCATGTTCTTGCTGGCATCAGGCTCCTCGACCCTGGCTAGGCCGAAGTCGCAGATCTTCAGCACGCAGTTGCTGTTCACTAGCAGGTTGCCGGGTTTGATGTCGCGGTGAAGAATGCGAGCAGAATGTAAATACTTCAGACCTGAAAAAAAGTACAATTATAGAAAATATGTCTCAATCATTTTTAGGGGTCTACTAGTCTGTTATGCTATTACACCATGAGAAAGACAAGATTCTAGTAATTCTACTACTGTGTTTAGCTTTTATCCCCCTTTATATATTTTAATATTATATTCGAAGTATCGTAATGGCGATACTTGGATAAAATTAATCGAATATCTATTAATACTAAAATATATTGCTATCTAGCGAACCGCATCGATTCCGCGGCGACTCTCAAACGTGCAGGGTGATATTGTTATAAACTACGAGAATGTAATATTGATAAATCAAACTGGATGAGAACTGGGACGAGACTGCCTTGGATCGAAACAAGTTGCAGAAGGAAGAGGTCAGCAGTCAGTATATAAAATAACTAGCTGACACGCGCATTTAATAGTGTTTATGGATATCCTACAAAAAAATATATTCGAAGACATGACATGTCCTCTTGTAGATATCACATTGTGACATCCAACAAAACCCTACCCTGAAGAAGTCTATGTCCTTGCAGTTGATACGTTAAGAAGCTGTTTATGTTATATGTTAGAGGACTATTCTTCGCTAGATTTGAGTTAACTCCAAACCATTTTCCTCAATAAAATAAGAGACAAAAAACGGTGAAACACGAAAAAGGATCTTGTTCTTTTCAACCAAGCTTTTTCTAATAGATCTTAGAAAAAAAAATCCATTCAATCTTTTTCACGGGCTAGTGTACACTTGTATGACTTGTAACTACAACATGATTGAAAATGGATACGCGTATTGGTTCAATGAATAATTGTTCATTGTATAGAACGATCAACTCAAGGAGATATATTTATTGACATCATAACCGCTGAGAGTCGCATTTCGGCTGCCTGAAGTGTTGGTTTAGTGCTAGATACACCGGTTCTGTCTGGTCTAGTCAAGGCGAGATTAGGAAGTTACGACGCACGGTAATTGGAATAATTAAATATCTCGTGTGAAACTACGAAGTTCTGCCTTGGATTTAGCTCGTTGGTGTCTAAAAGACTTCCTAATTAAATTTTGAACAATTCCAAAATATATAATTTGAATAACTAAAAAATACACTTTTATTACGGCTTCACAAGTAGTAACTGAAGAGTGTCACTATCCCATAACCTGGCTTTATAGTCGTAGCCTAACTTAACGTACGGAAACCTACAAAGCCTAATTTCGATTTTTTTTTCTAAACTCTTCGATTCATGGCTACAATAAAAAAGAACTCAATTTTAGCCCACAAACTAAAATTTCTTAACAAAGATTCACTTTAACATTTATAAATAATTAAATACTAAGTAGTATAGACGACAATACGCCACGAAATCAAAACTCCTAACTAAATAAATATATGTTTAGTTTCAAGTGACCAACATTTGTCATTGACAGCTCTTATCAATTCAAATCTAGATCTATCTATATCCTTAACCTAAACTGAACGTTTCCCGTGCGTCAATACTCAGTGGGGAGCTATGCCTGCCATTGACGCAATGAATGTGGATCCCGAATACTCGGTATCACGACCGATGGTATGCATACTCGTACGTATGTACGCTAATATATGCACATCCGGTATCGGCAAATAACTGTTCGACTTGAACTGTGTGAAAAACGTGGGACGAACGGTCTCAGCCCTAAGTTGTCTCACTAAAAATAATTTCTTAATGAAGTCCTTAAAGATAAGTGAAGTGTTTGTTTAATAATTATATTGAGTGCCAAAATATGTTCTTTTTTTTGAGTTTCATACGAAATGCTCTACTAATATTGAAAGAGATTTTAATCTGTAAAGCTGGGGACTGAGTACTAATATCCCTTGGGTCGTGTCGGATTCCGACCTGTCAAGAGTGCATTAAAGTACCCACTTGAATGTCAAGTCAAATCAGTTCCTTTTATGAAACGTCAAATTGACACATTCCGTTGAGAAATACATGTAAGTATTTGTTTCCATGATTCAAATACAAAAATGGTATTCGGTACAAGTTTAATGCCAATTTTTGTGGTCTGCCTTTTTGTTTGCAGAGCGTTTTGATGGATTGGGCCCTCTTGCATTTAGGCCCGCCGAAAAAACCTTTGCTAACTGATACAACCTAGTTTAATCCGGATGGGTCATAACCTTGATGCAAATTCGGCTTTTTATCGCACATCGCAGTTTAGTGTTGTTCTTGATGCTTATGCCCGCGGCTACGCCCGCGTGGATGACAGATTGTTATAAAAATATTTTAACGGCAAAATTTTATACTAACTCTGCACCACCGTTTTAACCCGTTAGGGGATAAATCTACTAAAATTCTTTTTTAGTGCTCCCCTACGTTGTAAAACGAGCAACTGTGCAAAATTTCAAATTTCTAGCTCTTATAGTTTAGGCCCTGCGGTGATATGTCAGTCAGTCAGTCAGCTTCTCCTTTTATATATATAGATTACCTACTATGACTAAAACTGGTTAGGTCAATATAACTCTATGTTTAACCCTTCACAGTTCTAACAACTCTAGTATCCCCCTGACCTCTACGCGATTGTTACCGTCTGCACAATACGTCCGTCAGTACGCCGTGGGTGGCAGGTCACGTTTTATAGCTGGCAGCGAGGCTCGTGCAGGCCGATGTCACGTGACGAGAAATATATTACGTAGTTATCTGGTTTTGATGGAAAAAGTTTTATGACTGATAATGCTATTCTACTGGTGGTGGCTATTTAAAAATCGTCAACAATGTTTTATCTACAAGGACTAACAATATCATAAAGAAAACACAGAAGGTCTTTTTGTATTTCGTTTCTCCTTGAGCTTAACAAGGATAGCGTACTACAATATAGCTGGAAGTGGTATCACCACTGAACGCCACGCCCCTTTGGTGTTTGATGAAAATGTCGAGATGAAAATTTGTTGTTGTCTTTCCTGTATCATATGAATTTAATCGCGTCAGTTAGTTGAAAAAAATGATATAGTTTTCCTATCAAAACTTTTTAAAGACTTATTTTGCTACACAGTGAAGACCACGAAGACCAACGAATAAAGAAACCACATTGCGCATTTCGTTCATACATTAACATCTACTCAATTTCTTCCTTGCTTAATAATCCTGTTGTTTCTAGCATTATCTGATGAGTAGTACCTATACCTAATACCCCTAACAGTTTTGTTGAGTTTTGTTAACCTGAATTAACAAAACTCAACACGTAAGTAGAGAAGATCCAAAGATAGCAATTTGAAATAAGGGGCGTGTTACCAATACAGCAGCATCTCATTAGAGCAGTACTCCGCCCGCCTTTTGCGAGGCTCGTCTGAGGACGTTGGAGCTGACACGTCACCTCAGCACTTATTACTAGTAAAGGAGCAAGGAAGCTCGGTTAAAAAGCTCTACTTCAGCGAGGTAATAGTTGACTTACATAAACTTTGAAATACTAGGTATAACGATTTTTTTTGCCTAATTTAAGCCTACCTTACAGGGTCTATATTATTGTGTCAATAAAATATTGATCAATATATTATACGTGTAAGAAGTACATTGATCAGTATTATTGAGTCCTTGGAGGGCATATTATATTGAGTCAAAAGTGTTCCTCCGCTGGGTCCGAAACGAACGAACTCCGCTGAGTCAAAAAAATCAGAGATTTTGATTTGTGCACCGCTAAGAGTAGGTTTAAAGAAAAGCACATATAGGTACACGGGAGGACTCTGCTAAGTACATTTATCTGCAATCACTACATAGTATAAAACAAAGTCGCTTTCTCTCCCCCTATATCCCTATACACATAGGGATATAGGGGCAGAGAAAGCGACTTTGTTTTAATATAAGCGGCTTAAATCTTTAAAACTACGCAACGGATTTTGATGCGTTTTTTTTAATAGATAGAGTGATTGAAGAGGAAGTTTTGTATGTATAATAACATCCATATATTTTATACCTGTGCGAAGCCGTAGCGGGTCGCTAGTTAGATATAAAAGGCTATCGATGTTAAAAAAAGTGACTACTTTAAATAAATGTAAACCCGTTTATTGAGAGTTGAAAACGTGCCTACACAGCAAACAAATCGATAAAACTAACGTGCGAGTTATCTACACAGAACATGAAGGTCGAGCGTCCTTACATTTGGACAAATTCTGTGAGCACCGCAGGGCACTTAGCATTACGAGGTAAGCAAGCAACGCCCACCAGCGCCGTCTGTGACGCCAAAACAAATTAACGACACCTCGCCGCCTCGCGACGAGTTTAATTTCCCAAAGGGTGTACCGCAGTTTTCACGGACAACACGCAACTGACTTTTATGATAACACAACGTAGCGCGTACCTTCCTAAATGAGCCATCTAACTTGGCGAAATACTTTTACAATTATTATAAAACTGAGACAGATGCCATAACAATTCATTCTCTAAGGATCGCATGAGCTGCTTCGCTATGGATTTAGGTATGAGAGAAACTAAACAAATATGTAACTGGAACTTTTTTTTTAAGATAACTAGCAATGTGGGATTGTGTCCCACATTACTAGCAATCTTGTTAACCCCTCCAGCTAAGCTCAAAGGCTTGTGTTAGGAGTGGGTTTACGTCGGTAGTATAATGGCCAGGATTCGAACCCACGACCTAACGATTGCGAGACCGATGCCGTAGCCATTATTATGCAGGTGGTTTTTAGAACTCAACTAAGAACAGTGCAGAGTCCATTTGAAGCCGGTTGCTGTAAGGTTTGTCATTAACCGCATACATACAACAGTATCTATTAGTTGAGCTATACTATTATGTAATGATTTTTAAATAAGATTTGATTGCCCTAAAGGCTAACTGACACGATTTGTTAACCATTCTTCGAGCAACCCAATTGACATTTAACAGTAAATTCAACAGCTAACTAATTGGTTTTTGCTTAAACAATACTTTCAGAAACCTTGGACAAATTAGTAAGAAAACCAAGTCTCAAACTTTGACAGCTTCGTTACCACCTGCACGATTGAACAAAGATTTAAATAAAGTTGATTCACAATACGGCACTTATGCTGAGACTCACTACAATAACTTAAAATACGTAACTTCTAAAAAATTGTGAACTGCAACCATATGCACATCAACCGCTGTCATAATTTCTCATACACAACAACACTTGATCCAACTTGACATTTAGATGATAACTTGCAGAAGTCTCAAGTTCCATCTACTTACAATTTTAAGTCAAGTTGTTACCAGTAGGTACACGATGAAACACTCCAATCATTATTTACATTTATGGAAGTTAGCGGGAGACTATTACCTGCTGTAATGATAGCATGTAAAAAGTGCTTGCAAAAGCTGCATAGCGATGGTAGCGAACCGGAACCAAACAGGACTATTATCATAAGTCACAATGTGTAATTTGCACACAAAATATGCAAGACTGCCTCGTGATTTTCATAATGTAACCTCACAGGGGGCATAAAACGTAAGAACAAAGCAGCAATAATGTAAAGGGCGAGAAAAGTGGCGCGTAAATGTTGTTTATTGAGCGACGGGTCCATTTCTTAGCAGGTCGTCGGCCGCGGGCGCTCGCGCATCCAACCGCGACGCCCGCCATAGTCCTGGCTCCTAGCCTTCACTCTGCTCGGGGACAATGCACTGACTATCACTGAACACCATCATTACAGTTTAATTGTGACCCCGTAATAGCATCCAATCAGAGTTTCTGCCCACATCCACATTAATGTCTTCACGAACATTCAACAAATTGCTTTAGCAGGTTTTCACCGCAACCATAAAATGTAAGGTTGAGCCATAAATGACGTCACTACAGATATAAAAAAAACTCTTAAATACCGAGTGAATGGTTTGGATTTTAGAATAGCGTTGCTAATGCTTAAAACGGCAATCAAAGAAACGCTCCCGGAGATGCTCACAATGGTAACAGTATAGTTTTAGTTTATACAGGCAGCTTTACACCGTAATGTTTGTTCACGCGCAGTGATGTTGAATAAACAAGAATCTATGCGCGTGAGTCCCGATCTCACGCTCCCAACCGGTGGCAGATCAAACTTTCACAATTAACGCCCCTCAGAACTGTACCGACCCGACACTGTTACCAAACGACCATCAAATACGAACAGACATTCAATTACAAAGCCGAAAACCAACTATGAATCTACCTTATCAGTCACAATGTTTTTATAACGAAACATATCGCAATCTCAACGAAAGAGGCGCTTGGTATGAAACAAATATGTAAATATACGGCTGTTTTCAAACTCAAATAAATTAAGCAAGTCGATGCTGCACCGCTTAGGTTATCTTTTAGTCAGTACGATAAAGTAAGCTTCCTCGAAGCAAACTACTAAGAATCGTTATTGGAATAAATCACGACATAACTGCACCAAGTAGATAAAGAAATAGCTTGTGGCAGCCATCGCAAGAGGGAACGTACTGACGTAGTGTATTTAGAGATGTACTAGGAAGAGATTATGTATGTTTGTCAAGGATAAGCAGCACAATTACGTCAGTATAGCCATTTGGCTGTCCACTGACGTATTATACGGATCACGAGACTGACACAGAAGGATTTCAGGGAACATGTACGCGGAGAGATTACATGTGTCATGTACATCCTGGTTATAAACCCGTCTACACGTATTTATGTCGTTCGAAAATAGTCGGGCATTTGTTATTATTTCTGAAAGTAAGTAATGATTTCAGTATACGTATACGGTCGTTTTATTTCGTAGATGACGACAAGACGTCCTGAAGTAAATTCCATTAGTGTGAGCGAAGGAGACACCGCCAGGCCTTTTCACTTAGGAATTTTCTGTCGACCGGCGTCGTCGTCGCCCTAGCTTGTTGGCTTGTTTTATCAATATATTTTGTTTGTTTATTGACGCAATTATTTTCAGAAACCGTCTCCTAAACCAATTTTAGTCAAACACCAGACAAAACGTGACTTTCATAACAAATATAAAAATTCTTATTACTCAATACTTTGAAATTCTTATTTAACGTTTTCCGCAAGCTAGCGGCGAATGGTCAGTCGGCGGCGTGATTGAATTTTTAAATGTATTCTTTAGAAAAGTCATTTGAGGTGGTAGGAAACGGGAGGCAGTTACTTATCAGAGCAAATCCTCTGTAGGTTACATTACGAGAGTGTGTGGAGGTGATTTCCTGAACGAAAAGCTCTCGCATAAATAATATAAGTCTGTGACGTAGCAAACGAAGAGCGGCGCATTTCCATAATTCTGCTCGTTACCGCCGCCGCCGCCTCCGCCGCCGCAGCGAGGCCGTGTAGACGGTAAGCTCGCGATCTTATCTCTACCTTTCCTTGGATACGTAAATAAACTTAATTAAACATTTTTCGGTAGAAACGGCGTCATTTCTTTAATTTAATATTCAGTGCAATCTAGTTTGGATAAGATCTTGTCCTGATAGTGTACCTTAAACTCGTTAACATGCCTCGAAACTCGTAAAATTAGGTGTCAAGTGCCAACCATGCTGAGTCATTTTCGAAACTCGTGCATACCTAGATGTACCTATCACTCAATATGGGACCGGAATTTCCGACACATTCACATTTTGGTCAATAACTTGGCAAAGCATTGGCAAGAAATTAGGAAGACAGAGAAATTGTATCTTATCTTGATTCAACATAACTATATAATTTGAGGCAGGCATGATGATTCGAATAGAGCTTATACAGATGATAAGCATAGTTGGGAGTCCATGTACCGCACACCGCACAATGAACACAGTCCCTGTCATGTTCAAGACGCTCCGAATATACACTATGCTTAGTATGCATTCGTTACGTATAAGTCAATCGGCATTCTGCACAACGAACATAAATCGAAATTAGATGTCAATTTCTTTGAAACAGATCACATTTTCTAAAAAACTTATGTCATACAAAGCTACAATTCCTACTAGTGTGTAAAAAATGTTCGTCACGTTTTACGTTGACACAATGTGCGGCATCTATATTTTTATTCGCTCATTCCCTCGTTAATTGCAGGTTAGGTTTCATTAAAACGTTTCCTCTGTTTGTTGGAAACGGAATGAGACAAAAGCGACGGGTAAGTTTAATCTAAAAGAGCGCGCAGAATATTAAAAGTAACAAAGTCGCGTGTCACCCCTAATCGCGCCGGCTGCATTCACTGACACGCACACTACCTATATTAGTATCCATTTCCATAGAAAATATCATGTGATGCATTTAAATACGACGATATAGTATCGGATAGTTATTCTTGCTTGTAGATTGAAACAGTTCCATTTCGTACAGGAGTGCAGTTGTCTATGTGATTTCAGTGAGAGCGAGGCCATCAAGGCGGTGCAACTATAAAGTTTTTAATTAAAAGCGCCAACCGATGCGGTGGGGGTTTAACGACCGCATTTTTCTAGATTCCCTTCGCGCGTTCCACTCCCGGGAAATCTCTTGGCACTGCACGAATAATTGCACAAATTAATAATACGAAATCGGGAGACGACTCGACGGCTGCGAGACGATTCTTTTCATCTACGAAAGTGGATTACATTAGCATACATAGTGAAAGGTTTTTAAGTTTCTAGTGAGCTTAATGGCAGAGGGAATTAGTCGTCATAAAGCGTCTTTTTGAAAGGTAATGCTAGTTTTTGCGGCGCGTCTCGCCGGAGCTGGAAGTTGGTAGCACTTGGGAGTTTTAATTGATTTAGGGCAGGTGGAAGTGGGCGTGTGCGGGCTGAGACTCGGCTCCACGTCGCAGTCTCGACTCCCGCTGGTCTCGCTGGGAGCTGCGAGCAGAGTTTGTTTTAAACTTGTATTTATCCGGGCGCACAGTCCGAACTCAGCCGCAATCAACCTTCTCTGTTTACTAAGCCGCTGGACAAGCGATCCCACTCCGCTCGACTTCAGACTTGTTCATAATAATAACATATTTCACTCATTTAAATAAATAAATCAATGTTAGTACAAAACAAGCTGTTTGTTTATTGAATACGTACTACACACAAACAATGAACAGGAGTGTATCGTATGCTTATAGTTAATGGTGTGCGCTAATGGGAAAAGTTGGTACTTGGAAGAGAGCGATCCATTAAACTTGACATTAACTATTCGATCATAAACAACTTTTATCATATAAAAACTTGCTTCTAGATACGTGACACACGACGTTCGCAATAGCAGTAATAGTGAGATGGATTTGCTTATTAAAACCCGGGCAAGAACATGTCGGACCATGCTTAGTGTAGGGTTCCGCAGTCTCGAATAATTGCATCAGCAGAAGAGCGTATGTTCATGGCACTTACGCCCTTTTGTTGAGAAACGCAGTTTTTCGGTCATAACTCAATGATAATAATTTTAGTTTAAAGTATTTATTAAGCGCTATCTCTGTGATTTTTTTCCTATTGTTTGCTCACACGGTTCAAAAGATAAAGGAAGGAGGACACAATTATGCAACTTTCGGAGCGATTATTTCCAAAAATACCTACTCACTTAATAAAAAAAATTTATTAGAAACCTTAAAATGTTTTTAAAAGACCTGTCAAATCGCCAACCGTTGATGTTTGCTAAAAATTTTTTTCAGCTTTTACATGTATGGAGTGCCTAAACGGACATGACAAAACTACAAGGGTTCCGTTTTTGCCATTTTGGCTACGGAACCCTAAAAAAAGTTTTCGAGTTAACTTCGCAGTTAAAAAGTCAGATCGTCTGCTATAAGTGTCATGTCGAAAAAGCGGTGAACATGTGAAATTTTTCACATTTTGACATTTGCGGCAAAATAGAAAGCGGCGAGTAGTTAAAATGATTTTACATTTGAATCGCTATTTTCACGTAGTCACCTTTTTAAGCTATCCGCTTTACGGTTTCTATTGCGACGTTGGTGGTTTCTTTACAAAATATATCTGTCCGTGTATTTCGAGAAAGGATTTTAAACTTATTCGTGGAATCGGTTGCGGTTTTCAGCAATGTTCAAATAATTTCTCGTATATTAATAGTATTACGAATCGACTGCACTTGCTTACCTGATGTTGACTTGAATATGTATTTGATTAGGTACATGTTGCACTAAACATTTGGCCATATTAGATTTATTATTATAATTAAGATCCGGACTAAACCAAAATCCAAAATTTGTCACCATGTGACACGGCATACAAAATAACTAACGTTATGTTGTGAACATTTGCTGTTTATAGCACTCGATTAAACGATAATCACAAAACATTTCGCACAAAAGAATCGAATAAATCGCAATCGATTTATCACCGAAAAGAACACCGCTCTTCTACCCCTTGCTAATTCCCAAATATGAGCACAATAAATTATCAAGCAGCCAATTATCTCCCCTAGGACCCCTAGTACGTGTCGCAAGCTACACCCCCGAAAAACTCAATAAACATAAAACTCATCTGAAATTACGGAGGCTCGCTTATAATGTAAGTATTAAACGTAACAGACGAGCCGTTACGTCCGCATATTAATGAACCATGAGACAATGGCACCGAGAGTACGTTTGCGACCACCCTTAACATGAATCAGGAGGCCGATGCCAAATGTTATTGCTCTGTTCCGGTTGTAACTGTAAATGTTGGATCCTATAAGGACGTTTACAGACCTACTTATATAGATATGCAGACATGCGTATGACTTTCTTGTTAGCTTCAACTCGTGCCCGCTTCACACTTTTTATCAAAGTCATTGACGATGTACATTATTCCTCTTCTTGCATTAAGTATTAATTCCTTCACATACTAATTTGTATCTTTCTCCTTGTTTTTCTGTCTTGTCCCAAACAAATGATTCTAAAATAATTGTCAAAACTAAATATTTATCGTTCCATCTTACTTTCCTGAAGCTTATAGTACACTAGTTGACCCACGCAACTTCGTTTGGGTATTTTTTCTCCGTTTTTGCAATTTTTTTACGGTACGGTAATGTTAAATAGCCTATGATACAACGTGGCTTTCTATTGGTAATGAATTTTCAAAATCGGTTCAGTAGATCCAGAGATTACCCCCTACAACTTCACAAACTCACACTTTATAATATCAGTATAGATATAGATAGTCAATTTCGGTATCTACGGACTATGGAGGTTTTCTAATTTACGTGATTGAGAGGTCTGAAGGCACCCTAAAAGGCAAAGTCTGCGCCAAGGTCGCTATGTGTCGCAACCCTTCGGAATGGACCATTTGGAGTGTATACCCTTTCGCCACCATTATTACAAAAGACTATAAAAGGAAATATATTTGTTGTACACATGACTCGGTGCGTAATGAAGTCGCACATAAAGAAAATTTAGGTTTTATGTACATATGCGAATTATTGCGAATACTAGTCAAGTCCCATGTGCATTCGAGAGCCAATTTAGCATTAGAGCAAGCTAAACTCTCTTATTAGGAGTGGAGTGTAAGTATTTGGGGTAGGTACTTGAGACAATAATATTTATTTTTCTTTTGTTGACTAATCAAAGTTGTGAAATCAAGTGAATAAAACATACCTTAATGTTTATTCTAGCAACACGCCAAAAATTGACTACTTTTAATAGCATATGAATCCTCGGAAAAAATCTTATCTATACTAATAGGTTTTATAAAGCCGAAGAGTTTGTTTGTTTGTTTGAACGCGATAATCTTAGGAACTACTAATCCGAATTGAAAAATTATTTCACTGTTGGATAGCCCATTTAAGGAAGGGAAGGCTATAGGCTATATAACATCACTCTACTATTAACAGGAGCGGAGCAGCAATTAGAAGTGTTGCAAAAACGGGCAAAATTTACGCAGACGAAGTTGCGCGGGACAGCTAGTAATTTATAAATCGAGGTGCGTTATGATTTGAATTATCTGCTATTTATTCTGAATGTAATAGGCAATAATAACTAATACATGCCGACACAAGTCTTAATAAATGTCAGTACAGAATTTATACGTTACATTTTCAATTGTGTATGTATTTTAATTCCCACATTTCAAACAAGGCAGTATATATACCGCCTTAGAATTATTAAAGTATTGAATGCTGTTATTCTGATTTCAATATCTCGTCTAATTTCTATAACCAATGTAGTCCTTGTTACAATCTATCTATAGCTACGAGCAAAGTAATAGATAAATAATTACGGATTATGACTATCCTTGCCAGTACTTTATTGGACTCATTTTAATTAAAGCCGTTAGCAATCACAGTTTAAGATAAATTTAAAGAGTAGCTACCATCAAGGTTCAAAGAGCAATTACACTTGAGTTGAGACACGAACAGTTCGTTACCTTCCATATTACGTCAATGATAAATCCTTACTTATCTATATTTATTCTTTAAGTCAGTAATAAAAACATATTACACTGATTTTCATCTATAAAAATAAATAAAATTGAAGTGTCTCTATGTAATGTTAAAATAATTTGAAAAGATAGGATCTACTAATAACAAAAACACAGCTTTTATTTTTTTGTCTGTCTGTATTTTTAGCTGATGATGTAAGGCTTACTTTTATAGGAAGTGAACAGCACTGCAACTTCACACAGACGAAGTCGCGGACACAGTTAGTTACTAATTTATTCCTGGGAATATTTACCGTGTGAAGCTAGTACCAATTTATACTTTTCACTTAACCCTTTCAAAATAGACTAGAAACAGAGAATGAATAAAACACCTACAAAAGTTACACAATTAAGAGGATCGTAGTATTTTAGCAAGAAAGCCGAATAAGTAGGTACATCCTTTCATTCCAACACCTTCTAATTCCAGTTTCTCTCCAATTTGTTACATATCACTGGAGGAAATGGTACCACCTCCTATATGACTTAATCAATGGGTCTTCCTTGATTAAGGATTGACTCCGTGGCGAAAGGAGAATATCTATAACAACGTAATAAAACCCAACGACTTTCTGTCTGTCCCACTACATTTTAGCACGAAAATATCACATATTCGATTTGCGTGTTCGTTTTTATCTATATATATATAGGTATTAAATAATAAAAACGCGAGAGAAGTCGCGGACAAAAACTAGTATAATATAATAATTAGCAATCGACGTTCGTCGCCATGCTCGGCTCAAAGTCTCAAACTACTAATTTCAAGGATAAATCGGAACCTAATAGAGGTAGCCAGACGCTAGTTCTTCTTATAATTGTAACACATTAAAAGTAAGTACTAGGCAAACAGAATGACTTAAGAGTTATAAACTTACCTCTGAGTATCTGGTAGAGGAAGACTTTGATGTGGTCAGCTGATAGATGTTGTGGCGATACGATAATCTTGTGCAAGTCGCTCTGCAGCAGCTCCGTTATTACGTAACTGTTATGGATTGGTCAAGGAAATTGTCGAAACACATTTATGAACACAACAAGTTAAAGCTAAAGAATGACTTTGTTATACCGTAAAATATGAGTAACTGATTTAGTGTTGGAAAATATAAATTTAAAATAATTAGTAAGTACTAATCCTTTCGCCGCCAACCAACATGAATACCAAGAACATACCGCGAAGTTAATAAAATATCTAAACCAAAAATATATTATTTTCCTTAAATTGAATGCATACATTGTCTTGTTATAAAGTTTCAAAGGCAGACGTCACGTATACATAACGACAATGTGTTGGTACATTTGCATACGATGTTTCGAAATTCCCAGCGAGCAGGGCGCGTGACAGGCTCTCGGCCGCCTACGTGAAAGGGTGGTTTCAAAACGTCCTACTCGCCCTTGGGTTGAGCCGCAGGGTTGCTCGGTGGGACGCAGGGCCGCAGCGGCCGTCTGCCCGTTATCTTGCTTATCTCCAGCACGCCCCTCGTGGCCATTATCAAAATTACAGGACACGAGAACAGTTACGGCACGCTCGGCACACTTGTTGCGGGAAAACTAGATTACAACTTCAACGCAACGAGTTGAATTTCAACGAATTGTAATTTGGAACGGTCCATATTGAACTAAAGTTGAAAATGTGGTCAACAATATGAATTTTAAAACTAAATTAACCTGCCACACTAATTCCCTAAAGCACTTAAAGTTTTAATGCAATCAGCCAATGATAAATTGCTTCGAAGATTACATTTGAAATACAGATTCTAATTTTATTGTTTTACCATGGCTGTATCACGAAGTATGGTATAAAATAATATTAGTGGCAGTTATTTAATCCACAGTGATGTATATTGTGGTCGTGAAGCACGGATCGTCTTAAATAACGGCTATAAAAGCCTACATTCGACCTTAGATCTGACGCATTAGCGTGGGTAGGTATGTGAGAACTAACTGACGCTTGATATTAGCTGATGATAATGATCTAGGCATCTGATACGTTCTTATAATTTTTGTACAGTTCTCCGAAGTCGAGAATGTATTACGTAATACTTAAGCTCTATTTATACGTGCGAGTCCCGCAATGTCTACAAAACAATGTGGAAGCTAGGCGACAAGTCTATTATACAGAAAATCGGTAGACTGACTGAGGTAATTGACCGATTTTATAGTAGAATGTAGGTTGTTTATTGTCATGTTGTATTGTACTTGTATTTTCACTATTTTTTGTCCTTTGTCTGCGATGATTTCGGATACCAAATGAATGAAATATACTGCAATAGTCTTAAAAACATTTTAGGCGACATTGATGCTTTTTCTTTATCTTGAACTATGATCGTCAAGAGGTTTATGGATGATCTAAAAATAGAATTACTATTGAGACAGTAATTAAAATAAATACACCCATGAGTCAGTAGTGTCCAAGCAGATAGAAATATCTTTAATTCATATTATGATAGGATAAACATAGTCGTGTAGATAAAAGCAGAACATTTAAAGTATGTCTAAAATATGGCACACCCAAATGGCTTAACGTGCTCTCCTGAGAGAAGAAAGACATTCACACATAAATACGTGTTTGTGCTCTACGCTGAAGATTTCCTTCAGCGAAGTTGATATCTTTATTGAGGTTGAGGTTGGTCGCCTTGACCGAAAATCGCTTTAGAGGACTTACATAAAATTAATGCTAATAAAAAAAAATAATTTAAAAAATACCAACCCGCCTGCGCAAAAAAGGTGCAAACAAGATCCCCTACATATGCTATATCATGCTATCGGTGGCACATTATTAAGTTCATCGAGATTCGTTAATGCCTCCGACAGCATGATATATTGATATTACATATGTAGGGGATCTTGTTTGCATCTTTTTTGGCGCAGGCGGGTTTTTTATTTTTTTTATTTAATACTTTTAAGTGACTGTAGGAGGTAACTGATGTAACAGCTAACTTTTATCACAGCTATTGCAAAGTATTGAAAATTGACAAAATAATGGTTACTGATTGACTTTTTTAGTATTACAGTCATAATCATGTTATACCTTATTATTATTGTGTGTGTGTTATACCTTATTGAAATGCTTACGATGAGCCCTTTAATTTGATACCGATATAGTGGTATTTGAAAGCACTATTTTTTTCACATCTCTTGTTTTTGACATCTCACAGTCGCCATGTTAATTTTTTTCAAGCGTCACATATCTAAGAACACTTGGGCGGTAAAGACAAATCTAAAGACGTCTTAATTGTTTAAATCCGTCTTATGGTTTAAAATACATGAGGTAATAAATAATATTACATACATACATACATACAAGATACGCGCGAAAAACCTAACCCTTCCTTGCAATCGAGTAAAAACGTACCATAAATAATGATTTCAGAACATATAACATACATATCTAATGGAACCTGAATCCGATTAATGTCAAAGGCTAACTCGTTCCCTAAGGGATCTAAAAAGCACCTGTGTCTGGGCTGACACGTAGCTAGATCAGTACCTACAACACACCCTATCTGCCCCTCCCTTTATCCCCTTTGGTCAATTATCGGCCTGGCAGTTATGCGTTTTAATTGCTTTTGAATATCATTTTCATGAGTGTGAAAATTCTTTAAACTCTGCGGGGTTTAATGCGCTCAATTTAACGTTTCATTTTCGAGTGCATTTAACAGCGGTGGCGTATAAATTGTAAGTTATATTTGTTTGTTGTACTTTTTAGTAGCACGTGGGTACCTTTTTGCGTGTATGCAGTCTTAATAACTAATCTACCATTAACTGTCTGTTAAATAACTAACTCTAGTATCAAAACTGTCATTTGTACTATGTATTTATTATAAGTATTATATGTACTTTACAACTGTAAATATTTTTCTAATAATATGCACTTGCCACTTTTATCTCTTCACCACCCAACGGTTGACTGGTAGAGAATGCCTATGGCATTAAGTCCGTCTTTTGATTGCAGGAAGTTTTTAAATAAAATGAAATAATAATATAAAATCTTTCGCGTTTTCTATCTATCGAGGATTATCAAAACGCACAAATGTCAATAATTTTAACAGACAGTTAACGGTAGATAAGCTACTGAGACCGGCCGTTAGTAGTAATACAAACGGCAGTTTATGGAAAGTTTTATACAGTGCGGGCTCGACGCACTCAGACTGAGACAACGCTCACGGACCCAGTGGGATTGTTGGTCCCACATTACTAGCAATCCTGTTAACCCCTTCAGCTTAGCTCAATGGCTTGTATTAGGAGTGGGTTCACGTCGGTAGTATAATGGGTAGGAATGAACGTAGGGGTTCGAACACGAATAAATTCAAAGCTTTTCAGGTATAAAGGAAAAGTGTCAATAATGTCGTGTATGATTAGTCCCTTATTAAGTACTTACTAAGCCACAAGACGTCTTAAAACTAAAGCATGTTACATATTAAAGAAGGATGATAGAAAGTATATCAACGTCATTTACAAACTAACTGAGCCTAGTTAATAGACCATACAACTCTAATCTCTACAATGGCAATGGTAAAGTTACAAGCAACACGAGCAAAGCTACCACGAACTACTATAGATTTTGGCATTATTCGAACATCCCAACTTATTTCTATTTTATCGCAATCTACGCTATAACGTGGCACTAAAGAACAACACAACGAGAGTACAGAACGCAAACACATCATTCTGGGACGCGGAACCTTGGACCGCTTCCCGACAACTTTGTTTAGTGTGCTTAGTGCGAATTTCTTTTACGTTAACGTGATCGAATCGTTTACCGCGTTTGGCTTTCTGATTGGTTAAGAGCTTGCAGCGGCCCAATTGGAGCGCCGAACGTCCTAAACGTGTCCATGGCGTTAACGTAAAACTGGCACTAAGCACACCGAAGGTATACCAAGATTCTGTCTCCGTGAACGATGTCTAGTCTATAATAATAATAATAATATTATTACGTCTATGTATGCGTCGTTCGAGCATGTTTGTATAACGAGCGTTTTGATGTAACGTTTTATCGAGCAAAGGCACGAGCGCAGATGAGGCAACATTTCTTTCTGTCTACAGAAAGAAATGTTACAGGTACCTAAATGTTCACTAACCTTAGAGCATTTACCTGTAATTACGTAGAACACAGCGTTGAGCATTCGCAAGAACGTTACATTACATGGAAATACTATGGAAACTGAGCATTCGCCTGTATTGTACTATTTGTAAGAATGTTACATTACATTGTAATGCTCTAACAAATGCTCAAGTGTATACTGAGCCTAAAGCTTTCTTTCTGTGCTCTCGATATTTTATGACTAAGTAAGTTTTACAATGTGTTCATATAATTTGCATAACAATGAGTACACAGTAGCTGCTTGATGAATGAATTAATGTGAGAGTTGAAATAACCCTTTTAAGTTGTGCCAAACTTGTTTTTGGAAGAAAAATAACGTTATTTTTTTGTCAACCTATACTCATATTGATGTATAACATTCTCTGCGACGCATATTAGGTGTAACTATAATATATAGGATATAAAATACACGCAGACATCGAACAACAAATAAAAACTATTAAGAGTTGTATCTTGCATAGTTACACGCAGTACCTCGACCTCATCTAATGGCCGAGTACTGATCAAAACAAAGGACTTGTGTCCAAATAATGGCCAGATCAAAGAAAACGAACAAATTATTTGAATGCGGGTCCGGTCACGTAGAGAAGTGAGGTCGGTTTTCTAATCTGTATCTATAGACCGCACAAAACCACAAGCGCTCGACTTACCGCCATATCTATAGTAGGGATTACTCTAACTTGTAATATTTATTGTAATGTACCGCTTTTAAGTAAACATTATTTAGTACTAGCTTAAGCCTGCGGCACCTCCCGCGTAGATGAAGTTTATGGTAACCAGGTTCAATGAAAAAACAGACATAAAAAAATATAGTCTCGGATTAACACATTTGCTAGACTTCTTACAATTGTTTTGTAATGGAGATAATAATATATCAATTAATTAATATTGCTAGGTGATTCTGCAGATAAACGATCAAGAATTCCACAGCAATAAATAATGTACACTGCATAATTTATAAGAAAATCATTGTTGACACAAAAAACTGTAGGCATTCAGCAAGTCAGGTGTGTCAATACAAGTCATTTAATAGCAATGACTGGTTTCAAAGTTCGCAATAAGTGTGTAATTGGTGCGAAAATATGCGTTCAATAATGTCAACTCGTCAAAATTGTTGAAAGAAGGCCAATGGGCCGTAAACACACTTATAGGTAGGTATACATAATACAAAGATTGGTATAAGTAGATTTTAAGAAAGCATGTCGTTCTCAATTCTATACAATGTAGGGTTTACTTTAAGGAGTCTGACATAGTAACAGCGTGAAGTCCAACACAAAGCCCTGCAGATAATTGTCTCGAAAATTGCGTTGGATTTTCAATTGATGTCGTAAACAGCTTTTCTCATCCACGGGTCGACTGGTGACCACAATCGGTGCAATTAGACCGCAAATAGAATTAAATATATCAGCTGAACTGAATTCAAGAACCAATTCGTCTACCAAGCATGGTAAATGATGAAAGACTCGCGCCCGACACAAAGTTTCTGGATGAATGATTCATCATTCATCACTGCAGAGCTGAAAATTAGACAACTGGTTCCTTTTGTGATGTATTTTATGAAAATTTAAAGGTCGTTTGAAAATTAATATTATAAAGAGGTAAAGTTTCTGAGTTTTTAAGGTTGTAGGGGGTAATCTCTGAATCTACTGAACCAATTTTAAAAATTACCAATAGAAAGCCAAGTGAGTGTCATAGGCTATATAACATCACGCTACGGATAATAGGAGCGGATCATCAATGAAAAATGTTGCAAAAACGGGGAAAAATAACGCAAACATAGTTGCGCGGGTCAGCTATGGTTTATAAAAACAACTAGTGTTATATGGCTTCAGGGAAAACCAGAAACGTACACATATTTCTACGAAGGACGTAAACTGTTTTCTAAGCAAAAGTTACTACTACGCATTTACGACTGAATAAAAGATAATAGTTATCAAAATATTATCCAAAATAAGTACACAGATTACTCTATAAATATCTACTTTTATGAAACTAATACGTAGTATACAATTCTATTTGAAGGATAAATTCGTAATATAATTTACTTCATTCATGGTTTATTGGCCGAAAAGAATGGATAACCGTGCCTTGACATCGAAAACAGCGAACGGACAACTTGCGTGTAAAATATGCGATTTGACATGCGTTGGCATATTTTACATAAAATCGAATTAATGAACATTATTTACGCGTACTGTAATACCGTTTGCCGTGACAAATCTGCAAGTCGTGGCCGGATCGACCCCGTGATATTCTACTTAACCCCTCTTAAAAAACTATTCATCTATCGGCCGGTCTCAATAACCTACCTATCGATAGATTTGGCTACTTACTAGAGGTAGAATTTTGACATATTTTGTATGGAGCTTATGTCAAATACATACCTAGTAGCCAAATCTATCGATAGTTAGATTATTGAGAACTATGACTTTTATACTCAGACTCTTTGTAATTCGGAAATCTTTTCAGTTTTGTGAATGTCCAGATAATGAATATCCGGTTGGCAAAACCCTACAACTTATTTTCAAGTTTCAACAAAGTATTATACATTTCAACTGAATCTGTACAATATAACAAGAACCAAATGTCCAAAGTCAAGGAACTTTCTAAAATATAACAATATTAGCTTCGTTGATATTAACACCTCCTTTTATACATAATGGGACATTCAAACAACTCTGAAGCGTTGGGACCAAAGTTGTAACTTCAAATTGCAGAGAATAGCGAAGTACCTACTGCAAATTACGTATTCGCTTGCCATATCAATTTATTTTGGTGACATTGTGAGCGCACAATAAGAATTGGCAACAACGTCGGTGGAGCCGGTCGGCAGGGCTCAGGGCCGATTTTGGGGCTACACCCCTGCGTCGGGGCGGTAATTATTTACTGAGGGGCTGAGATTCCACCCCCGTCGCTTCGCTCCGCGTTCCACACCCCCGGACGCCCCATCAAACACGATACGCGCGCACGGATATGGGATATACGTTTTTACGACAATAGGCATTAGTTTTGAGTTGGTTTTCATAGCTACTATTTATTATTACGTGTTATCAGATTGAATCTATCGAGAAATAAACTTTTAATTGGTAGTAAATTCATGTACGACTCATTAACAGAAACTTATCGGACGACAGACTCGCAGCAGGTACTGAAACAAATTTGTTAGTGAAAAGTTTTCATACATATTTTTGTTAGCTCGGTAGATAACCGCAAAAAGTTTTCAAGTTAACTCCGTTATCGGATCAAAATAAATAAAGGCCGGCCTGTTTGTCCATGAAATTGTTAAGCCTTGTAAAAAACGTTTGGCGACAGATTTGGTATTTTAACGATCTATTTTTAAACTAACTTCATAAAAGGAGGTTTACAGTTTAGATTTTAAATAGCTGAAGATGCATCGTCCTAAAAAGTAATGAAGTATAGGTAAAGTATAAGTACGGGTGCATTATGTATGATTTTAACAGCTGTTATTATTGAAAATGGACCTACTGTAAAGTTAAGTTATGGCCCTATACTCTTTTGTTGATTATGGATTATGTTTATTTTCTTATTATATTAGGTATACCTAGTTGTTAAAGTTTCTTAGAGCTCAATTACGTTTGAAGTAAAAAGGCTTAGAACAAATAATTTATGAACGATTTACCTTTTTGGAAAACTTTATTTTATAATACGAATCATTACCAAGCACACATTTGTACCAGGATAAACATACACGATGTGGCAACAATATAAGTATATAGTAAAAACTTGTGGTTTACAATACGTATGTGTGTAAAGCGTAGACAGGGAGCCCGGATGTGGCACAGCTGTGCAGCCAAACGTCCCGTGCGTTGACTAAATGCATTTGGTAAAAAAAACCCTTTACAATATGCCAACATCAGAAATCGACAGCGGACGAAAACAATTTAACACAATCTATGCATCGATTAGTCCTTATCGGGCATCTTGGTTCATGCCCGATAAATTATCATGAATTTGTACGAATGACCGAATCGGCAAGCGTGAGGGGGCGCCCCCAGTTAGATGGACCGATGACCTAAAAAACCTACTATTCGTGATTACGACTAATACAGCCTTAAATCGTAAAATAAGGGGCCAAAAATTAAGTGAAAATGAAGTAACTGAATCTTTTTAACATGCCCCAGAAATGCCAGCAAAAGAGCATAGTTGTTCAGCAATGGAGTAGGCAGATTGATTGATACGTATGTTTCTAAACGAATTCTCAAAGGAGATTAGTTATCTAGCCCTAAGGGAATGCAATCTAACTCGACTGGACATAATCTCCTGTAAGCATAGAGGGTCTGACTATCTATACTAATATTATAAAGCTGAAGAGTTTGTTTGTTTGTTTGAACGCGATACTCTCAGTAACTACTGGGTTGAATTGAAAAATTATTTTACTGTTGAATAGCCCATTTATCGAGGAAGGCTATAGGCTATATAACATCACGCTACGACCAATAGGAGCAGAGCAGCATTGAAAAATATTGCTAAAACGGGGAATTAAATACAGGTGAAGTTGCTCTGGTCAGCTAGTAGATAATAAGTATCAAAATACTGCCAGGTCGACGAATGCACCCATTTATTGGCATAGGTCAACGTTGCTGTACCTAGCTGATCAACACTTCAGTCAGTTTTAATGATGATGATCGCACATTAGGCCACTTAAATAAACTTTATACAAATGCACTTAATAATGCGTGGGAGCTCATTGGCGCAACATCGTGTGCGTGTATTACTGGTCAAGAGGGTTAGTTTACCAGGCGATACATAATTTTGTGTGATCATTTGTTACAAATTTGGGTGTATTTTGTGTTAATTTATGTTATAAAAGATGCAATTAAATTGACTATCTAACTCGCTATTGTATATTGATTTTATTGTATATTGATTTTATATAGATTTTAGGGGATCGTTCATGAAATTAACATTTCGGACATTTGAACAGTTGTCACCATAAAATATTTTTTATGTTATAGCAAACAAGCTCGATGGGGAAAAATAAATTATAAACATAAATAACGGACAAAAATTACATCTACGTACAACTACTAAGGTATTCCTCGAAATATAGCTTGTATAAGAATTTATATGTGACACAGGTATTACATATATGTATAACTCTAATATGTAATAGGATAAGTTATTAATATAAGGATTACTGATTATTTACCCCATAAGTTCATGGCTAGCTGTTGGGGCTTTTATGCTTAGTGATGATAATATAAAGCCCTAAGAGAATACTCTTTTATATCCTTTTGATAATACTGCTAAGATAGCTTAAATATTAATAATCACAAATTTGATAAACAATGCATGGATAGTCAAATTATCAGTTAGGTAGCACTTTGAAGCTAAAAGACGCAATATTTTATAATCCTACATGAACAACATTGTACACAAAATCTAGTCTTGTATAAAATCAATAATCGACTATTTTATTCGGCTCTGAAATATAATAAATAATGTACAAATTAATTAATTTGTTTAATGAAAGCAGGAAGGTAGTAATCGTGTCACTGCAGCATGTTATTATTATTTTAATATGCAGTATTTGAAATATAAGTTATACCGATTTGTAAATTGTAAGCGAACTGTTTGTACATTTAATATTGAAGCTATAAAATGGCGGATAAGATACAGTGTTTTACATACGTGGTAGGATGATCAGGACATGGTTGAAGTCAACCTAATGAAACTAGCGCGACAGGTCGACGCGACAATCTTCGAATTCATTTTACTAGTGGTAGGTATACAAAAACGCAAGTGAGATTAAAATTTATGCATCCGAAGGCAGTTCTCTAAAACCTACCTTACACGGTCAATATTGTGTCCATATCGATATTTAACAATATATTGTACGTGTAAGGAGTATATTGTCTAGTATTATTGAGTCGTTTGATAGCATATTATATTTAGTCCCAGGTGTAGACCCTCGCCCTGCAAGTGACGTTCTCGCCAGATACATGAACACTGATGATCTAAACGAAAACAGAAGCACTGGTCTTCTAGACGATTTTTTTGGATTTTGTCATAAAGTCAATATTATTGCTCCAATAATATTGTCCGTTTAAGGTGTCAAATTGATCTATCCGGACATTCCGTGACCTGTACGTTTTATGATCTCCTCGTTTTACTATCTGCACATTTTGCGATTTTCCCTAGTGCTCATTTTGTGACTTGCACATCATGCTATTGATCCTTATTAACATATTCGAATCCCATAATACACCAGGGCTTCCGTCCAAATTCTGTCTAAAACGACCAGCCCAGATCTTTTATAATGTCTTCTAATAAATTATTACATACAATAGCTATAGCGATTTATTTCCATTGAAGCAATTTTTATAGGCATCTCCTGCCAATAACTTAACAAATACAACAAATGCATTTTTGAAAGATAGAAAATCGCTTCTGGCCCCGATTTGGCTACGGAAGTCTCGGTTTCGATTCCCGAGTCTGGAATTCAAATTTTTCTATCTTTCAAAAATGCCTTTGTTGTATTTATTTCCATAGCAATTGTCAAAGTTGTTGTAAAAGTAAAAAGGTGCATGTGTACCCGAATTCTTTGTTCCAAGTTACCGCCTATTGATTATATATTTATGATTGAATTCGTCAACATCGTTCGCGTGACAGAAGGCGTCATGAATAAATTCCGATGTTTTCCGTAGACAGGTTCACCTCTAAACTTTTCTTCGTTGTCTTTGGTAATTTACTTTTTAACGAGTAGAAACTGGCTTCTGTATTTTTTCTCGACATTTCATTACCTAGCTAGAGGACCTCCTTTAAGGTGTTGTATATTTAAATACGCTATTACCATACTATTTAGGACCTACTGTTTCTTCTACTAATATAACAATGAAATAATATAAAAAGTATGTATTCTGAATATATTAACTTAAGAATGAACACTGCAGAAGCATACAACAGACTAAACAGGCTAACCCCGGCTAGTAATGTAATACAATGCCATATAAGAATTTTAGTACTAGAACAATACTTAAAAGTACCCCACTGTTTACGAAACCGTTGGAATGACCAGTTTCAACGCATATTGCCCAGTTGCAGCGTGTTTTACCTATTGTTTCGTAGCGCGGACCGGTGGAACTCCGCCTTAAACAATGCTCGCGGCTGCACTTGGTGTCTAACTGACTTTAATTACCGTGTCCAATTTATGAATATTCTCTTCACATACATATTTTATGGAACGAAGTACCGCGCTCCCGTCTTTCGCAATTCCAAGCTGGTATTATGTCTTGGTATTATATTCTCTCGTTCTGCATTCTTTTAACAAATAGGGAAGGTAAAGGATGACATTGATGGATCATCGACACCGCTTTATTGAACAGAACCGGTTGACTACGGTCGACACTACTACACTTCATATTTGCATAGAACGTACTTGAAATGAAAACGTTTTGTTCGTGACTAGAATTATTTTCTAATATCATGCAAGAACTGTTAGCTGTTAAAATGTAAAGCAATTTTTTTGGTTTATTCGAAATATCGTCCGAAAATACTTGAGTCTGAAGAGGCAATCTTGCCGCTATTTTAGTCTAAAGAGGCATATTGCTGGAGTGAAATGGGTTGATGACACGGAATGGAACAAAATGATCAGTAAACGGTCAGTACCCCGAGAGAGACGCACAAATCACGGATATTTAAGATGCGCGGAGACATTCACGACGTTGGTGCAAATGACCATTTGGAAGACAGTACGAGGAACGGCGACATTGACAAATCGTTCTGTGTCGTGACTACGGAGAACCCCGAATGATGAGTTCTGTGTATTGTACATAACGCTGTGAAAGGATTTGTCTAAATCAATAAGTAATGAACTCTTTCTAAATTAAGAACCATATACGAAACTTAAAATAAAGATATATTTTTAATATTTTTGGAGGCCTATTCACATATTTAAAGCAGAGCAGTTGCAGTTAAGTTTCGATTAAAACGGCCATTTTTGTATTCTTGAAACTTTCGGACTGCTTTAAATACGTGAATTGGTCCGCTGGACTACAGGTAGTGCTACTGAATAACTGAAAAATCCATCTATCCTTTTCATTGTTAATATATTAAAAGTAGAAACGAATACAAAAGCTGTAAATTCAATAACTGTAATGGAAAGTAGCGGTAAATGAATAAATACGGATTTTATTTTCATCCATAAAGCAAGTTTCAACAAAGAAATACATCCAAAACGAGCACAGAGTAGCACGACTTAGGGGCAACGAATTTTCAGATAGCCTCAAGGATATTTTGGAGAACTGCGGCTTGGAGTCATAACAATCTTGGTTTATATTTAGTTTATACTAACCAGGCAACAAATCAGCAATTCATGACGGCACGCGCTGCGAAATAGTAACATAAAATTCAATATTTACTTAACTTTTATAAACAATAAACGTGGAAATGCAATGTGAATATCCAATTTAAGCTATCCCGCAAAGGAAATTGATAAACACTTAAGCCAACTTTGCCCCGAATTCAAACTTGAATCCCACTACTATCAAAAGCGTGTTTGAGTTTGCCCTTACCAACAAATCCCATGGAAAAGACTTTCCCTAACAATCCAAGGTTTTAAAGATTTTTTCGTTTTCTCTGCAGAAAAACGGGTAAAGCACACGATAAGTAAAGGCAAACTTGGATGTTTAGAGTGATTGGTGCTTTGGGTCGTATCGGGCTGATATTCGGGTTATTACGGTAGTAATCCGAACGACGCGTCATATATCGGTATCCCCTGGCCACGATCCATCAACGTCAACCAATCCCGGGACATTTGCACCGTATATCGTCCGTCAACGAGACGCGTATATCCCTATAGAAAACATTCTACTCAACTCTAAATAGTATCAAAGTATAGATAGGCATTTCTTGTTCAGTTGGTATTTGGCAATCGTTTCTAGGCAACTCAAAATTGTTTCTGAAAGGAAATCAAATGGAATTCAATTTCCTTTTGCTACTACAAATCCAGTCACGCAATACATATGACAAGTATTTCTACTTCTATGGACTTAATATTACATAACATTGCAAAAGTACAAAGGCAACTACAACAGAACAAAGAAACTTCTGTAGAATTTATAATAACGTAATCGAAATCGTAAAATTGGAATCCATAGCTGAATGTGCACATAATAAATGTGAGAATAATTACATTATTTACGCTACATTCGCGAAGATTAATCGAAACGTGAAAAAATATAATCATAATTTGTGCCGGGCCTAATTTAAATGAATATTAAACCGTTGGTTAAGTTAGCGCTGGCAAGCACGGCAAGTAAACGTAAAAGAGGGGGCAAAGGTCGGACGTTGATGAATAGCGGCTTACGAACGGACGGACGGATGTACACCAGTACAGCCGCTGCGCCGTACTATGGCCATGTTAAATTTGTTATCTTTGAAGTTTAAACTGTTTCGTTAACCTGATTACTAAAAAAATAATACGCAGATAGCATAAATCTTGCAGAAGAACATCGTTTCTTCAACAGCGAATAGTTAATCTTTAATGAAACGTCTCCAGCTTTAAAACGACTATAAATTGTCACATTTTCTGCTTACGCGAATGAAACTTTTACAAAAGGAGCATGGATCCTCTAGTGCCGTTCAGAATATCGCCTTTGTAACCCAATCTCAAATATTTCAATATAAATTCTGGCAACAGAAGCCGTGCTGTCCCAAGGGCGAGCGATTACACGATACTTTATTATGAGCAAACCCTTTGCCTATAAATTGCTATAACCCTCCCGTTATTAATTTGACACGTCCTTGAAATCAGGGCGGAAACAAGACTGGAAAAAATACGAAACTACGACAAAATTCGAGATCACATATCCTTTTGACACATAAATAGTGATTGTAAATATGAGACTGTTTTCGTAAATAAAGTCGTAAGAAGACGATCGAGAAACGTGACGTCCTGTTTGTGTAATGTTTTGATTAGTAAACAGCGTGATGCTTCTCTTTCTTATGTGTTTATGTTAGCTTGTTAAACTAAGTTCGTGATAGAAGAGGAACGAAGCGCAGCCATTAACCGACGGGGAGGTGGCGCCGATCTCGCGCCCGACGAATTTCCGCCACACTTTCTTTATTTCTCTCGCTACGGGATTTTCCGCAGGATGCTAATCTACACAATGGAAATTAACTGGCGAAGAAAAAGCCCAGCATTGTCGATCTCATTTCCATTTATAAACAGAACTTAATGTGAAAGCTTACTACAATTTGACCTTAAAAGTTTTCAGTGCAAAACTTTCACAAACGAAACAAAATTACAATCAGTTGAATACGGCGTTTCGGTGGATTTCTCTTAGCCGTCCCTGAATAGGCGAAGTAATTTGAAGCACGGTGAGAATTTTACTCTCTGTCTAAATATTTGAAGCATAACAATTTAGAACTAAAGAAGACTCGAACTCCACGGCAATGACGTCGTGACTACGAACAATCAAAGTAAAGAACAGTACAATTTGCCATTTATAAGTAAAGCACGCATATTTTAGAACATAATTATAATAACAGTAATTGTTTTCAATAATATTATTCCATTAAATTAATCGTTTCTGTGTGAGGTAGTTAGAACGTTGACACGTAGTTTACGCAGCTGAAGCAGTAAATTGAGGCTGTCGTTGACAAACATGCAGCAAATATGCTGTGTCTTGTCCTGTGTATCTACATTCAGTACATAATAACACGGACTGTGTCGACCGTCATAATTCTCGGAACAAAATCAACTCTCGTCTACACTGAAATACACAGGCCAACATTTCAAATTTAACTTCAGAAGCGTGCGATTTCGGGGCGAGAGAGAAAAATATAAAAACTTGCGTTAGTTAACGAACACAGGTGGCAGGTGGAGATTGAATGCTACATGATACTCTTCATTACGACAGCATGAATACATTTGCATTGCGAATGAAATGTCTGTTTTCCACGTACAAATTTTGAATACACTTAACAGTTACAGTGAATTTTATTAACGCTTGAGAACGTAAAAAAGTTTATTTCGAAGCCGCAATACGGTAGCGTTTATCTAATGCCTATCGGGCAAGTTTCCAAGACATCATCGAGCCCAGGGGGTTGGGGGACGAGGGGCCTCGCCAGCGCTGATCTCTAGAGCCTGCGAGCCAAGCCTCTCGGCCACCTCGTGCCAAGTACCCGCCGGTTTTGCGAGCCCTTAGTGGTATCTGCTTAAAATTTCTCCGAAAAGTTCAAGTGTTCGAACATATTTCTGCAGCATTTTTTGAGACGAAGAAGTCAACTCATTGCAGTAGTATAGAGTTTGTTTGATAAATTACGGTTTGAAAATATTAGGTAATCATTTTTCTTATTTACTTAGGATGCAAAACCACATTTGTGATACGTCGGGATTGTACATG
The DNA here is from genome assembly GCA_945859575.2 of Herminia tarsipennalis. Classification (NCBI taxonomy): domain Eukaryota; kingdom Metazoa; phylum Arthropoda; class Insecta; order Lepidoptera; family Erebidae; genus Herminia; species Herminia tarsipennalis. The sequence continues at coordinate 20,890,628 of OX243840.2, forward strand.
TAGGTACAGTACTCCAAAAGTAATAATGCGCATAGAAATCTTCGGAAATCTTCGTCATTGTTCGGCAACGGTCGTATTACCCGAGCGTCGAAAGACGATATTTATATAGAGTGGTTAAGAGCAATTTCTCTATGCCTAATTTTATATATTATGTGTTTTGTGCTAAAACAGATTTGATTTACCTGTAACGAAATTTGATTCGATAATTCCATGTAAGTAAATAGCGAAAACGCTACAATCATTGTTGGAGTGATTAGTTTTCAAGTGTCTTACCGAAGTTGGTGTAATTATGGAGGAAAAGGTTTAAATAACATAAGGTTTTATTAGAAGGAGAAAAAAACGTTTTCAAATAGAGGTTTACATAAAATATAATCAAAATCTCAGTTCAAATTTGTTTACAGCACTAATCATTCCAGAAAAATAATACAATTATAAAAAAATTAATCAGAATCGAGGAAGACCTCTATTCCCGACATCGCAGATTCATCAGAAGTTTCATTATGCTCTTGTTCATTTACACTTTCCTCACTGCTATCACCTGTGTAAATAATCAGTTTATCGGAATAACTATCGATTCTTGGCTCAAATTTTCTATATTCATCTTCGCATTGAACCGCATGATCAGAAACTTTTTTCCATTCTTCTGGTCCTATTTTATTGATTTTTTCTAATATAGCATCTTTAACTGACGTCACAGTCATTGCAATATTTCTCTTGGCCACGTGTTGCTTTATTTGGGACCAAATATTTTCAATAGGGTTAAAATCGGGATGATATGGTGGCAATCGTATAATTTTATGCCCATGTTCCTCCATTATACGGTCAATGGCAAATTCTGTGTAATTTTCTTTGTATCTTTGTATAATTTTATACAAATCGGGTTTCAGTTTCTTTGGGTCATGCGGAATGTTGTGTTGTTGTAACCAAGCTGTCATTTGTGGTTTAGATGTGTTTGAGTTTGGTGGTTTCACAGACAGCTTATTATGATATGGGGCGTTGTCTATTACCAACACACTATTAGGAGGCAAGTTGGGAATCAATTGATTGCGTAGCCAAGTTTGATAACGTTCCGCGTTTATTTCTTTATGATAGTCACCTTCTGAGTCGACACATTTATGTAACATTAGAGCCCCTGGGACGAAGCCTTTTTCATTGCCTGCGTGTACAATAATTATTCGCTCTCCTTTGGAAATGGGTTGTTTGATACCTTTTTTGTTGCTATCTTGCCAAGTTTTACCCTTAGTATGTGATGTGTGCACATACGACTCGTCCATAAATACTATGTTTCTACCAGAACTCCTCAGCTGTTGTATTTCTCTGAGATATTTGATCCTTTTTAGGCGTATATCATGTTTTTCCATAAGTAATTGTCTGTTATTATCAGTTTTCAGAAACCTAAACCCCATGTCTTTCAAGATCAACCTTAAAGTCTCGGCACAGCCTTTGAAATTAATAGCTTCGATCAACTTTATTCTTAAATTATTTACAGTTGGGAGTTCTTTCAGCGTCAATTGAAAATTGTATATCATATTACGAATAACACAGTAGTCGAAATCATCAAGTACCAGCCGAAATCTACTTTTAGGTCTTCCTTTTTTCGGTGTAGAAAATTTCTTTGATTGATTATGTTTTTTTTCGTTTAAGATATTACTCAAAGTTCGTCGCGAAATTCCTGTAGCTTTTGTAACACGGTCTTGAATTTTTTTAAAATAACCATCATGGTCTCTGTTGAAAACATTGGCTTCATTTAAGAAATAAAGGTACACATTAAATACCATTTGCCGTGCTTGTGAATTAAGCGGTTTTCCACGTTTAAATTTATCCATTTTGGAAGAATTCGTCTGAAAGAAAATGGCATGGGCAGAGTTAGGTATATATTTTTTATGCATGTTTATCTATTTATTTAATTTAAATAAATCTCATTTTTTAAATGTTTTTCTAGTACTTAATATGTATTTAATGTAGGTATTTTATTTTTTTAATATTAAAAAAACGTGAAATATGTTATTTATTTTCCTTTTTTCAAAATATACTATTTAAATCTGAATAAGCTAATTAATGTTGAAATTATATTTACCAAGAAGGGTGTGTAATAGCAGCTCTATATATTTCCACAAATAGAGAACACGTGCAGTCACTACCAATATATAAAGACGACTGACAGACATTTCGCTGACCGGCGACAGCTGCCGAACGCCCGATTTGTTTTCGATTGTGCACACATGATATTGACTCCTATCTCTTTTAAACAAGGTGCAAAATGCAAATGCCTTGTTTAGGGCTCTTACGATTCCATGATTCGAGTGTTTCCGGGAATACGACAATTAGCGAAGATCTGCATGTGCATTATTAATTTGGGAGTACTGTACATGTAATGTAAAGTTCGCAAACAATAAGTAAAGCCGGAGAAAAGAACATGGCAATAAAAACTCGCGGCCACTCTTTCCAAATCGATATTTTTACAATGTTTGAATGTTTATAAAACTTGATAATGGTAAGGTGCTGCCACTAATATACTATACACCATGTTAGACGACTGACGCAAATTATATTGATAATCAATATAATTTGCTAAAATATGAGATAAAATCCCCCTTAGTGGGTACAACATAGTACTTACATCTACTTACAACAAAGGTAATAAAAACTTTTTTACAAAAAAGTAAATACCGACATCCAAAATAAATATAAAATACCTAACTAAAAAGCAATAAATAATTTAGGTACAACAACAAAAAATAATTAAACATTTTGAAGTTGGTGCCAGAAAATGTAGTTTTAGGTTAAAAAAAAACAGTCGAATTAAGAACCTCATCCTTTTTTTAAGTCGATTGAAAACTATATGTGCTTAAACATTGGTCAAATTAGGTACTTAACTAGTAACGAATGATTAAATATAAAATATTACCAAGTGTGTTGGTTTTACAACATAATATGCAGTTAGGTATGATTAAATACCATCGTAACCTTTAAGAAGCAAATAGTAATAGTAGTTATTCAGCTGGTAGCGACGGCTGCCGCTAACAAAGTAATATTGAACACGTTAACATGATGAGAACTAATTCCGTACCTCAATTAATCATCTGAAGAAACACGCCACTGGCGAGCACTGGTATTCATTAATAGATGACTGATTAACTGTTTTAGGGATTTTCTCTGAGAATGACCGGATGTGATGCGCCATACGTGAACAAAGCTACAGATGAGCACGGCCTCTTAGGGAATGTCGGTAATGTACGAAGTTGTTACTACGCGGGAAAACACGAAACCGCTCTCAACCCCACGGGAATACGCCGCAGTACAGAAAGTAGCAATTTTAACGTACAACTTAGTATATTACAGACAGTCAGCTGCAGAAATAAAATTAATGAAGACAAATATAAAGTAAATGGCTTTAACTGAAATGAGTCCTTGAGGGCTGGGTTGAGTACCTTACGAAAAAAATCGCAAGTTAAAACACTTTATTTTAGTAACTGTAACTAAAAAAGATCACAAACCATTCTTAGCAAAATCTTTTGATAAAATTAAACAAGAAGCAACTCTTTTAACCGATAAATGGTTAGTATAGATCGACAGCTGGATTAAATCGAAGCTTAACGGCTGAGCTGACAGGATAAGTAACAAAAAGTAACGGTAAACAGAAGAGTACAAATTTAATCTAGGGTCTAGCTAGGGCTCGGGTTCCCGGGAGAGCGTTAGCGAAATTGCCAGAATACATTAACGGGAAGGGTCGCCCCCGTCCTATCTCAACAACCTGCAACTAAGCTACGACTTAAAATCTCTCTGAATGGCAAATTTCGCTCGCATTAGGCATTTTTATCGTTCGCATTTGCGAAACTCCGTAATTAATATACTTACTTTCCATTTTGCGTACACAATAAGTATGTTATAGCTGCGAGGCCATAACTCTTACTGTTATGTCATTGAAAGACTTAATGAAGTCGTGGAAATATCATAAAAGAAGTTATTTACTGCGAGATTCTTCTACCTTAAACGACCGCGCGGCAAATAAAACCAAGGTTTAATGTTTCACGAAGACCTCGATGTTATGTTATATGCGTAACGTAATTTTTAGCATGCTTTTGTTGGCAGTTTTCATTGTTCTTTGTGTATTCTCTATAAGGTCCATAACAATACAACGTCTTTCACTTATGACGAGTGATGGGGACTGTTACATTTTACATATTAAAAAACTGCCACAAGAGTTTTTGTTCGTCAGCGACTACCTGCGGGGTAGTCGCTGCATTTTTGGTACGTTTTGTCGTTCAACAAGTATGAAATTATATTAATACTTTTGATAAATGTTTAAAACGATTTTAAAAGAGTCTCGAAGTGGTACCAAACGTGTGTATAATAAAAAATATATTGTTCGAAATACTTTTATAATGGAACACGCGCGAGGAGGCTGTGAGCGAGTCTCGGGCAACAGATTTTACTGCGCATCCTACAAGGTTTATAACCTTTTTTATATCGACGTCAAATTTTTATGATTTCTGTTCAGTGCGCCTAGGCTACCGGGGCGTTATGGACAAGCTCATTTTTCTTTGACCCTATAACAATTTTGAGTGCGTCTTTTAAATGATAAATAAAATTACCATCATTACATAAATAACGATACCACATTGAACTATAAACATAAAACTTGGTACCACGGTACCACTTTTTATTTCTTAAATCTTGACTCCCAGTTCCAGTACATTGTGTACCACAGAAATACCATTTCCTGGAACTAGCGTTCCTTCTATATTGTTACTTTTGGAATGTAAATATACAGAACTAGCTAAGAGTATATTGTTCACTGAAACTATGTTTCGTAAAATATAAATGATAGTGTAACAGTCTCCATGTATATTTTTGCGTTAAAGAATATATAAAATTCCCTAAATATATAAAATAACTAGTAAATGTTAACAAATACGAAACAATTTCATGTTATGGTTAATATTAATTACCCATAACATGAAATGATTACTGCAGGTTATTAAATTATAAATGGTATGAATTTTAAACTCAATGAGTTTTTAGTCTTGTTTTAAGTTCAATGTTCATTGTATTTACACTGGGTATGTTCTACAGATATACACCCACTCTACTAAACCTAACATTATTCGGGTATATTGACCGCTAGATTCTGCCAATGTTCCACCTTTAATAACAAATAAGGTGCTCTTAATAATATTACAAACATTTTTTTATCGAACGTTGAACTCTAACAGAAACCCATAAAAGTCAAAACAATAAACATCGGCCTAGAATAGATGGAATTCGTCGAAGTTTGAGAAAAGACGGGGTGATTAAAAATTAATTGAAAGCTGAAACCGGTAACAGACATGTGCAGAACGATAACCATACGGTACGAAGACCATATGGCACGAACATGCACGTAGGATATTAGATAGGGAGACCCTCGCGGCAATATTTCGACAAATTATTGCTAAGCATATTTTCCACGGCAAACATCTTGGAATTCCAGTCGTTTGCACTTCAATTTCAAAGCTAATATTGGAAGCCGTGAAAGATATAAAGCTACGAAATTGATTTGGCAATAAATTTTAGTCATTTGACAGATTAATTATAATTATCGCTATAAAAATTTCACAATTCTACTAAAATAAGCTTGTAACTTTATGAGGATAGATGGACGTTTCATCTCTTTCACGCAAAAAGTACGAGATGGATTATCGTAGAATTCTACTGTTACATAGCATAGCTCATACAAGAAAGGCTATACTTTTTGAATTTCGAATGAAGCATGCTGCTAGTAAATTATAAACTCTAGGTACTTGTACAATATAAAGGAAGCACAATATTATGTATAAACACAATGATTGCTAGAAAACAGGCATTATTAAATCAATAATATATTACTCTAACATATAATCATAGGATACGTAGCCATAATTGAAGCCGATGCACCGAAGACTACATAATGAATTTTATATTTTAATAATAGCTTGCAACGGCGATAATTATATGTTCGAGAATGACAGTTGAAGGGTATCTGCACTTTACTGTAGGAACTGTTTTACTCGGCATACTAACACAGCCGGGTCGAGGTCCGTAGCATGCACCGGACATAATGATTTTACGGGTCTGGCTTTTATTGCCAGTCTTTTTATTACTTCGTGTTCACGAAAGAATGGACGGATTCAACCAAAAGCTGGTAAAAAATCACCCCAAAAAGTAACTGCGAAAAGTAAGCAACGCGATCCTGCTACCTATTTCATTTTTACTGTACACTATCAATATTTTAAAAGAGCATCGTAGTTTTTTCTGAGTTTAGTAAAGATAGCGCCTGATATTTGTGTTAAAAATATTTTTCAACTGAACCGGTCGCTGACGTTTGAATACTTCGATTGGAAAAAATAATAGTGCATGTGGTTTTAGGAAAAGCTGTTTGTGAGGCAGGATTTTGACACTTTACGGACGGATTAGTGATTGTAGAAATAGTACGATAAAATGTTTTTGGATTACTCTGTACGACTTGGTCAACAATAACTGTCAGTAGAGAACCTTCTTAAAATCGGATCAGAAACATACTCATGTTACTCTGGAGTTACACGCTGTTTTGTCAAATTCTTAGTTACAAGATAAAGATGACCAAACGAACGCTAAATCCCCTTTTCCTTTAAAAAAAAAAAACAATAATAGGCGAAGACGAAACGATGATACGAAATAAGATCTACGATACGGACTGTCTATGCGTGTACCTACTAGATACATAACACAAACGTAACTAAATCGATCAGCCTCTCAGAGTACAAGTTTGGGAGTAGCCAAACACAAATTATATTACCGTAGGTACCTGTTTACTCGATATCAAGTCTCGTAGTTGCGAGTACTTAGGAGTTCCACTTGGGAGCAAAGAGAATTACTGGTTCGCCTTGTCAAGGACATGACAAATATCCATTAAGTTTCTGTAGATGAAGCTTTGGAAGATGAAGATTGAGATTATATATGAAAGTATCCAGGGACAGCCGATTATAAAGTAATTCTCAAGACCTATAGATGAAGAAAAGTATGTTTTCGACGCTTTCAATAAAGAAAGGTCACTTTGTGAGATTGAGACTATGAGATTCTAAATCGAGAAATTCATTCGTCAATGGACCGCATGATTACGAAATTGACACAATTAAGATTTAAAGATATCTAAATTTCCCATCGGAAGCTTTTAAAAGATTGGCTAATCTGGCTATAGGTAAACAGATGACGGCTTTATCGATCGAATAGCAATTAAACCTGGGCTGAGCGTTAATGGTGCGCACAGAATCGAATAGTGGACCCATAAACTTGGATCTAGTGCAGCGTTCCTCAAACTTTCACTTCGCAATACCCTCACAAGTATGTATAATAAATAAAGCATTTCTTTGAATATAAAATTGATAAAAAATCTTGCTTTAAAATTTTGGTAACGTTGGTGAATGGTACATACTGTGAAAGGGATAAATAAATAAATAAAAGTACATTATTGTAAATATTTAACACAATATTCGGGGTTTTTAAACACGCTTTTATTGGTATGTATCTATGTTTTTACGTTTTTATGTATCAGAACGTCGGATTGAATTGAAACTTCGCATACTTATCAAGGACCGACGCCAAAAAGGGATTTATGGAAATTCATCCCAGACGGGGGTAAAACAGTGGTTGTAAGATTTTTTTTAAATTTACACATGAAACTCCGTCAGTTTTAAAGTTAGATGTGGGGCATTTCGTATTTGGCTTTTTGGTTTAAAATAGAGAAAACGTGTCCCGGCATGTTTGAAAAATTAAACCCCTTAGGGGGTAAAATAGGGATGGCAAGTATTAATAAGATTCCGTCAGTTTTAAAGTTAGATCTGTGAAATTTCGCATTTGAAAACAGGTAGTTGAGCAGTACGTTAAGAAAAAAAAAACAGATTTTCGTAAAAAAACGTGAGGTGCTTGTTAAGATAATTATTTATAATCACCCCCCGCATTTTTACGATAAGTTGACTTTTTTCTAAATACTTTTTTTAAACTAACTGTCTCTCTCGGTAGTAATAGAAAACTAAAAAAAAAGAAGTACTCTAGTTATCTACACCAAGAGAAATAGGGATTTTCCGAATCTACAATTAATTACCTAAATTTTGTACCAAAACCTGAATATATTTCGAGATAATTCTATTAAAATTTTAAAAGCCCCATAACCGGATCTCTTGTAATAGAACGTTACTGTGGTGTATATGTCGAACGGTCGAAACCTCGAATATAATGTGAACTACTTGGTTCACATTATATACCCTCCTCACAGTACCCTCTGCCTACCATAACCCAACGAGGTAATCTCCTCCAGTTTGAAATACGACGTCCTAGTGATAAATTCTTAAATACGCATATAAATAATACACATGGCTCGTAGAGTGCAATAAACCGTTAGTAGGTAGTATGGATATGGTATTAAAGTTATTTTAATTTACAGTAGCCGAAATACATAACGATTCTAATAGATATTTGTGTTCGTATAAACGTTTCCCTCGTTGCAAGTTTCGCGTGATAAACGGAATATCGTGTTTTGCTTTCATTTAACTTTTTTATATAACTTTTAATAGTATAAATATAAGGTTCACATGTTTTCGAAATTGCAATCCTATACAACGTTATTCTTGGTATAGTGCAGACCTGAAGTATATATCTACATATATGTACAGCTATCTAGAAATTGATTAATATTTTTGGGCAGCAGTTAGGTAATTTTAGTTTTAAGTTATCCTACTTTTGACTATAGCACTATTACAGAAGGAAAGCTTCGTGCATACTGGCCCGAACAAATCAACACACGGAGACTTCGAGACATTAGTCACGGATGTTGATAAACTTTCGCGATTTGTACACAACGGCCGTGGTCACCGTTGCAATACGGTCGAAACGTCGGGCAATAAACAAGGTATTTTACCTTAAATTATTCACGCGATTAAGACCCGTAATATATATATTTTAATAATTAGTCACGGACTCGTAATCTCGGACCACTTGGAACCGAATGTGATCCGACCTGTGTTCGTGAGCGCGCGTTGTATAAAACCTTATCTTGTGTTCACTCGCTGTTTTGTGACATTACGAGTGTACATACAAGTACACACTCAATCAGATTATAAACATACGTTTTATAGCCAGTTCAAAACTCGTGCAATAAAATGTTAGTCTCAAGAGACGAAATCAGATAAGTATCTAACCGAAAATATGATCGTCTAGAAACAACATCACAGTCTCACGTATACGGTTACTCCATAATATGAATAAATAAATAAATTAAACATGAAACAAGCTATCAATATTTTAATTGATAGCGAACCGTGTCACCTGGGCGACCTTTTGAACTTGTTTTGATATAAGATTTGACAATATATATTTGTACCTACTAGCTTCCGAATAATATACAATTATAAAGTAGGTATAAGTACTAAAGTGATATGGGATTTATTTTATTGAGAAGCGGAAGTTTTTTTCAGTTCTTTAGCTTAGGTATTTTCCGATAAACCATGATTTAAGCCGGACTGTAGTTTATATATGTATATATATTTTTTCAACATTGACTTAATAATATAAAGGAATGAGTTTTTTTTCCCAATCTCATAACTATGATTAACGAATGTTATTATTAGTTGAAGACATATGTAACCTGATATCTATACTAATATTATACAGCTGAAGAGTTTGTTTGTTTGAATGCGGTAATCTCAAGAACTACTGATCCGAATTGAAAAATTGTTTTACTGTACTGGATATCCCATTTATCGAGGAAGGCTATATAATATTACGATACCAATAGGAGCGGAGCATCAATAAGAAATACTGCAAAAAATTACGCAGATGAAATTACGCGGGACAGCTAGTATAATATATTACGAATACGAATTTCAACGTTAACATTGTCAAATTTTAGAACAAAGCAAGGACAAGCGGTGCGGTGACACCGAATCCTTGGGAATTGTTTGACGTCACGTCATGTGTCAATGTTCCATCATAAATATGTTTGTGGGAGAGCCGTGTGCCTCAGCGATACGTAAAAGTAAGCCAATAACATTCTTGGATATATTTAGAAAATGCAATAATTAGGATGGTTTCTTTTGTACCTACATTATGAAAAAAAAAATTAGCCTTATTTTTGGAACGGAGTTTCTTATCGTACATTTTTGTTTGCAGGTTGAGAGGTTAGACGGAAAAAGGTGTTACATTTTGACATCGATCAAAAATCTATTATTTATTATAATGTGAAGCTAGATTAGGGAGGGTGTGTTATATGGATTGTTAATGTTTTTGTAAAAGTTTGTAATGTTTAACAGTCTCTCAGCTAAGCTGCGGACGGACGGACGGATGGGCATGGCGAAAATATAATGGTTCCGTTATGCCATTACGGCTACGGAACCCTAAAAACGAATATTAAGTCAAACATTTTGTAGTTATAATGCTTTTGTTATTAAGTATGTATTTTGAGTAAGGGGAGTAAAAGTAGGTACTAAGCACGATATAAACTAGTTTACTAGAAAACCCAAGCATTATAATATAAATGCGACAACACAGATAGCATTTTATATTCTAAACACAATCGTGAGCGTCGTTAAATCTCATGTTGTCACTGTCACTTTAAAATGAATAGCAGCATTAGAAGTACTTTAGTGAGCGTCCTAAAGTCTTGACTGCCTCGGTGAGGGGCCCTCCGGTGTGTGGTTAGGGCTGCTGCGCAAGGGCTTGCGGACTCAAATCCCACACTGAACATCACTTTGTGTGATCCACAGATTGGTGTTCCTAGTTTAAAATGTACTTTGGGACCAATAATGTATCAAACATTTTTAAGTGAATCGGAGTCATGAGCGACGCGATGCTGTTTCACCTCGCAAGGGACAAAGAGTTTTCAATTCAAGGCTGATAACTTTCAGTATTCGGGACTTAGCAGCGTAAATAAAAACTAAAGACTTGATAGTCAAATTGAAACAAATTTAACAAGAAAACTGAAAGTCAAAACAGGTCTAGAACAACACAAAATCCTAGCAAAACAACTAAATAAATTCGCTAGCACACGTTGCGAGACCAAATATAAATGAAACAAAAACAAACGTCACAGCTGTTCTCGAAAGGTCTTGAACAAAACAAGACTGGAGCCCTTAATTTGCACACACAGTGAGTAGTTGGAAGCCTTTGAAACGTGCGTCGTGGACTATTCGTGACCTATTGGCTTTCAATCAATTCTCTTTCGCCCACTTTATCGGTAAGGTCATGTGTGTACCAAGAAACCAATATAATTTTGCTATTTATACATCTTCGCTCACCTAACTACTAAGTTTATTTCTCGATTCACTGACATAACACCTTGTAAGTAAATAACTAGAAATGTAGCTGCTAATGGGCGGATTGCCGTCACCGCCAATAACCTTCAGGGCTCTTTCCTCTGTCATTTCTCATTGAAGTGAAAGAGACGAAAGTAATACTAGATAAATATCTACTTAAAATGTCACAAGAATACTATCTGTATATTTGACTTTTCCCTATTAATATGAAATAAACATTTTATTTTACTTAATAAAGTTATTACGGATGCTGTATCGTAATTTATACGTGTCATTCATTAATTAATGAACGAATTATTCACAATCGTATATTAATATTTTAACGAATATGATACAATGGAATATAATGTCGGTTGTTCTTCGTTATAAATTCAATGATTTATTGTATAAAATATATGGACAAAGAAAAGTCCATTCTCTATTATAAATAAATGATTTTGTACTAATTACTTTTACTAATACGTGGTTTTACTATGGAAATAAAACGATTTTATTCCAATACTATGCTGTAGAATCGTTATGAAGAAGGTATATTCATACCTAATAGTAATCTTATAACAGTTTCTTATTCATAAAGCAATTAGTTATTTGCGGCGTCACTAAGTAATGAATGAAATTTTACTTAATGACGCCGCAATTTACCTAAGTGTAAAAATGCTAGAAGGGTCGTCCATACTTAACACTAAAATAGTGTTAAACCGTTAAAATTAAAAACCACTATTAAAATACAATAGTGGTAGTTAGAGGGGCGATATCTGCGCGAGAGCACGGCCGGCCGTGACGTAGCGAGGTTAAATCAGGCCAGTCGGCCCACGCAAAACCGCTAATTAGGAAGCGCACGCGCAAGGGCGCTGCACCGCGCCGCCTCGCGCACGATGCGCTCGCGACTCGCCACTACCGCTGAAACAAAGACACCACGCCGACAAACAAAAGAAACAAGCATTTGAACAAAAGAAGCTGCTCATATATAACAAAAGAAATGGCCAGAGAACAAAAACAATGGCATGCCAGTAGAAACGTTAAGAGTATGCCACGTTGTTTTCAGGTACAAAGGGCGTTGTGTGAAATTACGTTTTATTAGGAATTCTGACGTGGCCGACACCGGAGGGCGCCAACAATTGTATGTTTGCATTCTATTAAGTCTACTTACAAAGAATTTATAGATAAACTTCCGCCTGAGAAACCGTAAATCTAACAGCCACCGCGTCAAAAACTTTGACGTTAAAATTATTAAAGACAAGGAAAATACGTCGACTCCAAATCGAGGAAGTTCAGACTAGAATATATGTTCAACAAAAAAGAAAACTGTTACAGACTTATAGCATTGAGCATCCGGGGCGAGCAAGAAATACTTTAGTTCGAATACCGCCGCTCCGGTGCCAATTTTCCTTTTTTCCATTCTTTGTTTTCGGGGTGTTGAGTTTGGTATGAATCGAGGGATTTCATTACTCAGAGCCGTCTTTCCAACTGCTATGCACCAATGTGATTTGATCGTTTTAATGTACTGCACCTAGATGATTGAGTTTTTTTCACAGCGTAAAATGAAACCTAGCTAGAACAAATTATCGCCCCCGAAACCGCATACTAAATTGCATAAAAAACTGAGAAATGCCGAGATTCAGATTATACATAGAGGTATATCTATACTAACATTATAAAGCTAAATTGTTTGTTTGTTTGTTTGAACGCGATAATCTCAGTAAGTACTGGTCCGAATTGAAAAAATATTTTACTGTTGGATAGCCCACTATCGAGGAAGGCTATATAACATCACGCTACAACCAAAAGAAGCGGAGCAGCAATGAAAAATGTTGCAAAAACGTAAAACATTTACGAATACGAAGTCGCGCGGGTCAGCTAGTATATTATACAAGAATTGCTCGTTTAAAGGTATAATGCGCTTATTACACAACACTGAATCAGGGTCCCTAAATCCTTAAAAAGAGCGGTGTAATAAGAGTTAGGGCCCTAATTCTCTAACAAGTTTTCAAGGCCAACTCGATTTAGGGCCCTGATTCAGGGTAGCGTAATAGTCGTTTAAGATATTTGTCTTCATAGCGCATATGAAGTGTAGATGAGGTCATTAAGTGCAGGTGTCTTAATGTACGGCTTCTGAGAATACCGTATAGAGGGTTGAGTCAGCAATTGGGTAGGTACTAAGTTTCGCTTTAAAAACCATATGAAGGAGGAGGGCTATTAAGGTAATTATTTTGCCGTTGCACGCACCAACAAGCGGTTCTCACAATGTGTTTATCTTCATACACGCCAGTAAAAACTACGTCAATGATAGACCTGATATGGAATACATATGCCGTGATTACTGTTATGACAGATGAGAACGAACTGGATATATGGAAGTAAGTCCATATCTTATGTATGACATTTTGTGTGCTTTGCAGCGATGAAGCATCCAAAGTCAAGCAGAACAAAGCACAAAAGCGACAGTGCACATTATTCAACGGAAGCACTTAGATCTATTTTGGTTATACGATGTGAAAGCCCAGAATATCGTACGCGGCGAGTATAAACAAGTCATCGAAACTCAAACGATTCCTCGTTTATTGCTTCTATATCTACGGTTTCAGCACTCTGATAGTATCATGTTAATGCGGGTGCGTTCTAACGTCAACAGCCAAAGAATTATAAGCATCTGTACATGTAAATCAATTATGATTAGGGATTGAAATATGATTGGAATGCAACGTTCCGGAAATAGGGCGTGTGTATGGATCAAATAAGGCCACGCGAGCCATACAATGACGTGTTCCTTAAAAGGATAGGGAAAATTACTGTAGTTGTCAAAACGTAACAGATATATAGCTCTGACTGTGGTTTTAGTAGGTAATATTTAGTATGAAATCATTTAAGTAATATCCTCAAGGATTATGATGAAAATGCATGTTGCTATATACTCTATATTTCCTTTGTTTGTTGGATAGTATTTTCAAAATTCATAAGATTACTACGAGGGTGGATCGACATATTCGCGGCCTACCACATAAATACTTGACTTATTTTAATGTAACTGACCTCATTCGATTTGTTTACTCTCTGGTTGTCACATTGTAAAATTCTGTCACAATAGCATTATCTGTTTTTAAATTAGACTAAATTTTGTGAGCCTAAGTGCAGCGTTTTTAAAGAATGGAGAAAATTGAGCAACGTGCGGTCATCAAATACCTGTTTAAAAAAAACTGACTCCAAAAGAGATTCACGAAGATATGTCAACAACATTGGGGGAATCTGCTCCATCGTATACGACTGTGAAAAAGTGGGTTGCAGAATTTAAACGCGGACGAGAGAGTATTGAAGATGACCCTCGCTCCGGCCGGCCTACGACGTCTACGACTGAAGAAAACATTGGGAAAATCTGTGATCTGATATTGGCAGATCGGAGATTGACCATCAGGGAGATTGCTGACACTATTGGCATCTCATATGAACGAACACAAAACATCATAGTCAATGAACTTGGATTTTCTAAGGTTTCTGCGCGGTGGGTCCCCAGATTGCTTTCAGTTGAACAAAAACGAATACGGCTCACGATTTCTCGCGACAGTTTGGAAATGTTTGAGACTGATCCACAAGATTTTTTGGACAGATTTGTTACAATGGATGAAACCTGGGTACACCACTACACCCCAGAGTCAAAACAGCAATCCAAGCAGTGGAAAAAACCTGATGAACCGACTCCAAAAAAAGCCAAAACAATTTTGTCAGCTGGCAAGGTGATGGCGTCAGTTTTTTGGGATGCTAAGGGTGTCATCATGGTGGACTACCTTGCAAAAGGTGAGACTATAAACTCTGCTTATTACTGCACCCTTTTACGTCATTTGCGTGAAACGATCAAAGAGAAAAGGCCAGGACTACTCAGCAAGAAAGTGTTGTTCCATCAGGATAATGCACGCGTTCACACGTCTGTTGAATCAATGGCTCAAATTCGTGATTGTGGCTTTGAATTACTGCCCCATCCCGCCTATTCCCCTGATTTGGCACCTTCGGACTTTCATTTATTCCCAAACCTTAAAAAACACCTTGGAGGTCAAAAATTTTCATCAAATGAGGAGGTTGAAACCGCGGTGGGTGACTTTTTTGAAGGCCTTGAAGAAACTTTTTTTATGACCGGCATACAGGCGTTGGAAACCAGATGGAAGAAGTGCATTGAGTTAAGTGGAGATTACGTGGAAAAATAAAATTACTTTTGTTTATATTTTATATTGTTTTCTTGCTGAGGCCGCGAACTTTTCAATCCACCCTCGTAATAGGATCCACGTGTAACAATTTCCTAGTTTATAAGTTCTACTTGCATTGCGAACTGGCAAGAAACTATTCTGAATTGTCTCCGTCGAATTCAAAGGTACAACTGCCCTACTGAATAGTGAAATCTGTCTTTCATTTCCAACATGAGCCATTTCAATACAGCGATATTGTTATATCATTTTATTCTCTTGTATCCCTATATTTACTGTTCATCCCTTTTCTATTGTGATATCGCCATCTCCCGTCCTTTTACTAAAGATTACAAGTTTAATTCTCTACCTGCTCGATACAAACTTGCTCCGAACATTTCTTATGCTAAATTCCATCACCTCCTCCTCGTAAAACTTTTATAATTCGTTTTGTTACCTAACGCTTATTTAATATGGCAGCGGATGCAGAAATAATATTTTTTAAATCTTAGGTGACGCCAAAAATATGAGATAAACTTTTTATTTGGAATTTGCCTTGAATCAAGACGGGTTCTCGCTAGTGAATAACATTGGAATAATTATTTCGTTTATTTCTTGATGAAACTTTAGTTCGTCTGAAGTTGACGCAGCGGCTCGCGTTGAACAAAAGGAAGTTTTTTTTTCTTTACATGTTAACAGTCGATCGAAACCAGTCTTTTGTCTACATCACGCGTTCTCACGTGCGTTATCATACGAGCATACATTCAATTAGTATTTACGACTCTATTAGAAGCGAGGTTTTTGTATTACACCGTGTACTTGTGTTTCCCTTTTACTACTAGGTTGTGAAGCGAGCCAACGACTCGGTATTCGGCGCGGCCGCCTAGTACCATTCGAATTTCAATAAAACTTGAAGGGGAATAAATCGTGTGAGGGTAGCCGAAGCCTGCGAGATATTGTGTTCCCTCCAGCTGACGCCCCACACACACATAGGAAGGCAAAAATAATAAACGCTATTATTGAGCTAATTGCACTTTTCGTACACATTTGTCAGTGTTGATTCAATACGCATCTGCCATTCGGATATTGGCTATTAAAATCAATTGAAACATCTATTAATATAATTGACGGATATTATTGAATAATACACGAATTCGTAAACCGTGAAACTGATTGTCTGTTTATTTTTCTTTATAAGTTGGAATCGAATAATGCGAGTAGGTACGACGTCTTTTGGTATTAGAGCGATGTACATACCATTTACTTGGAAATCTGGTTGGCTAAGAGTTCAAATCACTTGTTGATGATCAATAACTTAACATACCTATAATAGTGAAGATTTTTGGTATCCAATAGATATACCTACTACTGACAGCTATTATAACATCAAAAAGTGTGATTCTATTTAAAAGTATAGGTTTACATTTAGTACAAACCCGTAAAAGGTTGGTAGGAGCAATAAAAATCACAATAGAGCAGGCGATATAAAATTTGAAACATAAAACCGACAGTTACTCGGTTGGATATTTATACGGCAGTTGAGAAAGATAAATTGCGGTTTGTATCTTGGTATGATGAAATTGGTAGTAACGCGAGACCCGCTGAAAATTGACGGCCATCACTTGGAAGATCAACCTCTCTTGTCATTCGACTTGACAGCGTGAAATTGACGTTACATATTACACGGGCGGTAAAAAACTGTATTCAAAATTAGTTGAACTTCTAGCTGAAATTAGATTTATAACTTCTTAATTTGGCTGCTTTAAAGTTATTATAACAGTATAAAGAACAAACAATTACAAATACAGGAAGTTAAGAAAGTTAGCTGGTAATTAATGAGAACAAAAGCTGGTTCGCGTTTTTTTTGTTCTGCTGTTACTACAAGTAAGAACATGTGACAAATTAGTCACAACAACGAACATTAGTAGCGCATTAGCTGCACGTTTATTGGTAATAAATAATAGTACCTACATTCATACTTTCAATTCATCGCTATAAATCTTGAACGCTGATAGAAATCAAACATAGGTAAAGTATCAAGCAGCTGAAGCGCTGACAACTAAACGAATGAAATTCAATAACGCTTGCGAGGATAAAATATAAAACAGTCCGTTTGCTGGCTGTTTTAGCTGTTCAGACAGTTCTAAGTAGAAATGCAACGTTGAGAGGACTCATGTATGAGGTCAATGCGCTACCTACGTTCACCGTTAAAACGGCCGACTCATACAATCGTTTACAGCTTTGTGGTAATGTTAGCTATCTTTACTGTGAAAAGGATACATTTCCTGGAAGAAGTCGAGGCTAGGTGGCTGTAGAATGTCCAGAGCCGATAAGACCTGCAAAGATAAAAGCTTATATTAGCAGCGTGTTCCGTTGTCAACGAGCGGTAAGCTCTCATCAACTTCACCGGCACGATATTAGCGGTAGCACAATCAACACAACGTACGGTTAACTGTCGTTTCAATGCAAATACGTGTTTATACGTAGAGGCAAACGTACACAGACCGCAAACAATACACGTTGATCGATAAAATACAGTGAAAATGAATAAATTATGACAAGAGCGCACACCGCATTATAATTATTTCGTGATAATGTTCAATCCAAACTGTATTATCATAATAAAGAGATCTGAAGCAGGCAAATGTAGGCAGTAAATGAAGTCGAATTGAAAACGTTCGAATGATGATTACCAAAAGAGTAATTATAAGGGTAGGTGTGAATATAATGGCTTCAATTAACGTCCGATAAAGTAATGCTTGAGTGTTGAAGGTCCCTCTAATGAGAAACGTAAAAAACAAACCAGTAAGGTGCTCCAATTTCGTATTACCTAATAAAAGTTGGTGGGAACCCCTCCTACGTAAACAGAAAGCTGTTTTTAAAACAAACACTTCTATTTAAAGATGGGAATAATTTCAATGTCAAAGAAATGGAGCAATCTGACAATTGTTTGTGAAGGACGAAAAGCCTCGAATAAAAATATTATTGAAATGAAAATGTTACTCTTAAAGGAAATGATTGTACGTATTTACGTAGAATCATTTTTATCATCAATCTAACTTGAACAATCGTTCAAGTGAGAATTTACTTGAGATAAGTTTGACAGTTAAAGATAACTATTGTTACATAAAACGTTTTTTTTTTTGGGTGATGTAGCAGATTCGGCGAAACTTTTAAATTAAACTATCCCTATTTTAAGTTCTAGGCAATTTATAAAACCGCTATAATTGGTGATACTGGTAAATATATTCTGAGAATCTGATATATTTTCGTAGTGCGTTGTGTCAAATGACATTGTATTGAGGACAAGGACAATGTCAGTGTGCTTTTAACATCTAGTAGAGAAGAAGACAACTTTTTTAATACCATTACGAATGTGAATGTATCATTTTTAATATCAGATTGACGGTTGAATATACAAACGTCACTGACTTGTTAGTTTGAGCATCTTTCACTGTCACTTAATGCTGAATAATTGCGACAGAAATACTTTTGTGGACAACTCAAAGTCATGTAGGTATAGTTCAAGTACTCGGGGGTAAAGTACAGTACACACTATACTCACGTTTTCGTGTTTGAAGAAGCAGAGCATCTTGAGCTCTCGAAACACGCGCTTGGAGGATACGAGCGACTGGAACACGTTGGGCAGTTTCTTGAGTGCCACGCGCCGGCCATCGCGAGGGTCTGTGACCGCCCTGAAACAAAGAAAAATAAATATGAGAAACTAAACCAAATGGAATTTCCAAATAATATACGGCGAATCATGATTCATGAGGACACACAATTGAAGCTTAAAAGAAACAACTAAAATAAAATATACGATACAATTTAGATGAAAGTTTAGATCTAGGAGTTATCCGATGTTTTTTAGTGACCTTTGGCATGGAGCTGCTATTAGCTTCCTCAAAAAAGGACATAAGTGCGTTAGGCTTTTTACCATTGTACATACTAGGTGTGCGAATTTGATAAAGGTTACTGGAGCTTATCGGGTAGTAACTATACTGATCCTGACAGCGGAGGGGACAAGCGAACATTAAACCTACTCTGTATTCCAATTACATCTCTTCAAATACAGAGTAATAGTAATATTAGCACTACAATCCGATACTTATAAAATACAACTGTAGGTAGGTACAATAGATACCAACGGTCCGGGACAGGTGGACATGACAATTTACGAATTCATTTTTAGTACACAAATGCATCCGACGGGAAGTTGTGCAGATTAAGATAGCATAGGCGTTGCTCGGGTGCAGGTCACGTACAGACTTGGTGTTCCCCATCTATCCTGATTACCAAGTCGGCCTGTGGCGGACTATAGGTACACGTATCTTCATGACGTGTTTATGTTTTACGCGGAGCCTAAGATGAGTCGTAAATAAGTACCAAAATTAATGTATTTTACATATTCATGAAATAGATATAAGTTAATCCAAACAAGCACAAAACAGATATATAACAAATTTCAGAGTTCACCAACAGAAATTCGTAATCTCAACGATCCTCTTAAGAAATTCGACGAAATATTGCTTTAATTACACATAATCTTTATTAACATTTACAGCGGAGATGTAAATAATAATATCGAAGTACGCTTTACATGATAATGTAGGCATTTATTACGTCATTCAGCCAGTTCATCTTGCCTTGGGGATATAGCAAACGAATATTATCTACAAATATTTGAGAATTACGACAAATATGAGATTAGAATACGAATAATCATTTAGCGGAATTCTTTTAAACCAAAACTTAAAGAGTCAAAAAAAAAGAAAGCTCAGTATTTTTACCCGACTGCGAAAGAAGGAGGGTTATGTTTTTCGAATGTATGTATGTATATTTCTTTGGCATGCCTGCGGCTTTATGGATTTTAGCTTGAGAGGTGTCGTTAGATTCGTCTCAGTTGTGAGAGTGACAAAGACCCAGTACTTTAAAATTTACATAAATGAAATCGCCTAATTTTGGCGCCAATGTATACCTACCTACTTACGTTTAAAAAATATATGTCTTCAAAACCTATCGAGTGGGGTATCTAAATAAAGAATTTTAAAACCTGATAACAAATACCTATATATTTTTATAACTTATTTATTTAAATGTTATTGGAATAAGAAAGGCTAAAAAAAGAATTTGAATAAATAAATTTATAAAAAATATGCATTAATAAGTCCTGTTGAACTTAAAAATTGTGCCTCCGACTGCATGATATTAAACGTGAAGGGTATCTTGTTTCCGTCCTTTTACAGGCGTGTTTTTTAATTTACAAATTTAATTTTTTATTTGCTTCAAAATTAGCTTCCACGGCAGAGACGGCTGTGAGATATTTCTAAAATGGGCACCCATGTTTGGACCGACAGTGTTACCGTTGCTTAATTTATTAATCATAATGCCGGAGCGTTTATTAATTACTTGTCATTAATCATCCTATATCTAATAAACAGTTCAGTTTTCAACAATACTTGATTATCATAACAATGCAGTGGGGTCACAAACTACAATAAGAGTTTGTTCAGTGGTCCGTGACTTGTATTGATACAGGCATTCATCCAAAGTTTACTATTAACATAACAAAATGCCTGTCCCTATAAGGTGCAACCATATAAAACCGAGAGCACATAACTCAAAACACGTTTCAAAGTCATCAGGCCCGGGCCTGATGGAATTGTATTTAAACTAGCTGACCCGCGCAACTTCGTCCGCGTAAATTTTCCTCGTTTTTGCTACATTTTTCATTGCTGCTCCGTTCCTATTAGTCGTAGCGTGATGCTATGTAGCCTATAAACTTCCTCGACAGATGGGCAATCTAAAAGTAAAATATTTTTTCAATACGGACCAGTAGTTCCTGAGATTATCGCGTTCAAAAAAATAAACAAACTCTTCAGCTTTATAATATTAGTATAGATATCACCGGATTTTTTTTATCTCAGGCGTCGCGGTATTTATTAAACTTTATACTAATACCAATTAAAAAACTTTTTAGCAAAATATGTAATTGTAATTACCTATTTAATTTTAAGCCTAAAGAATGCTTGATGTTGATTAATTTAGATTGCGAGTAAATCAGTGATCGCATGCTCACTTTCTATCTATTATAAACAAAAATATAATTAACGTTAATTAAAATCTGACAATTAACCAACACTGCTAATACCAATTATTTCATTTATAACAATAACACGATGATTAATGATATTGAGATTTTTTTGTTTTTTATTATTCTAAGGACCTGTTTCTCCAATTTACACAACAGTAAGTAAGTTATAAAACAAAAAAAGTCGTACTTATGTACGACTTTTGTTATAAACATATTATAAAATACAAATAATATTATAATATATACTAATATTATAAAGCTGGAAAGTTTGTTTGTTTAAACGTGATAATCTTAGGAACTACTGGTTCGAATTGAAAAAATATTTTAGTGTTGGATAGCCCATTTATCGAGGAAGGCTATAAGCTATATAACATTACTTTGTAACCAACAGGAGCGAAGCAGCAATGAAATATGTTGCAAAAACGGGGAAAAATTACGCAGACGAAGTTGCAAGGGTCAGCTAGTAAGTAGTCTGCTTGGGAATTTAGGTTTCTGGCAGTTTTGTCATTTTGTCTTAGTTAGTTTAAACATACCGACTATTTTTAAGATACTATCGCAAGCAAACGAATTTGAATTTTGGTAATCCATCTAATAATAACAGAATCATAGTTAATCTTTGAGCATCACCAATATGCTCAAAGACTAGCTACGACTGTATATCTACGATCTGATCATCTAAAAACTTGTTTTGGCAAAAAACCTTTAGAAAACGCAGCCCGTATTGTAGAGGCTTGAATGTACCCTCGCATTTAAGTGTCCCGTTAGGTCTGCCCTTGCGATTATTATCGTTCGGAACGCAGACCCGCCGATAATATCCGTCGCAAGGGAAATAGGGATGCCAGGTCGGCAGGCGGCTTGAGAGCAACGACCTAACTCGGCCAGCGAGGAGCTTGGACCGGCAAACATTCGGAGGATTACAAATTACGGATGTCGCTGATTTATTGTCTACAAAACCGACAAACAAGCAATCCTTGAGTACGGCCGCGGTTTAATTCGATACCATTCACCACACCCCACCGTGTTTTAGTCCATTTTCGCAATCCTATTGTCGTTAATTCGTTTGCCTTGGGTAAATGCGACAATCGAAAACTTTACCATTGTGTGAATTTAATCAGAATTTTATTTTCGACGAAAAGCTTTCAATGAAATTTGGTATAAATCTTAACCGTGAGGAAGGGCATGAGGCCATTAATTAATCATTTCGGTCGATTTACACTAAAACACTGACCGTCATTTTTTGCAAAAATAATATCTACCTGATACATGCGCAACCTTTATCAAATTCAAAAAGCTATCAATCTTAAATTCTGTTTTACCTTCACTTAAACATCCAAATAATAAATGGTGGTAGGTACTTAAATTGCACTTTTTGCAGTATTACAGTCAAAATTAATTATCAGAAAAGATTTATGAAGCAACACAGAACTTGAAGTACTGCTTAATAAACATTTTCTTTTGATACGAACGCATAAAGGCGAATTATTTATGTCGCATGACGCGCTAAATTCGGCAACCCAACAAGCATTGCAAACAAAGGCAGGAAGTATCATCGCATTGAAAACAGTGGCTGTAAGTAACTTAGTCACTTTTTATTTATGTCATAATAACAGTTTTGCAAGTTCAACAACATTTATATAGGAACTTTGACACGCGAAATCAGCGGAGCGAGAGTTAAGGGCCATAGCATACATAATACTTTTAGCTTAAGGGATCGGCAATAGGCATTTAAACCGCATGTATAGTGACTAAGCAATAGATCTAGAGATATACCTAGTCTGGCCATAAATACTGTTACAATTAAAAATAAGAAAGATATTACATTTGAATTTGGAATCTGTCATTTTTATACGATTGTTCATTGTATTTTCTAATTTTGGCGCCAATACATTGTACAATATTTTGCTATATTAAAATGGAGTGGGGTGATAAAGAAAACCGAATCGCTGTGATTGCATTACACAAAGTTGGTATGGAGCCGAATGTAATTTTTAAAACTCTCCATACGCTTGGTATTAGTCAAATGTTTGTGTACCGGGCTATTAATAGGTACAATGAGACCTTCTCTGTTTGTGACAGAAAAAGATCTGGCCGTCCACGTAGTGTTCGTACGAAAATGGTGGTCAAAGAAGTAAGGGAAAGAATTCGAAGAAATCCTGTCCGAAAGCAAAAGATTTTATCTCGGGAGATGAAGATAGCACCCAGTACCATGTCACGCATTTTAAAAGATGACTTAGGACTTGCGCTTAGGAAGAGACGCACTGGTCATTTTTTAACTGATAATTTAAAAAAGAATAGGGTGGTAAAATCGAAGCAACTACTGAAGCGGTACGCAAAGGGAGGTCACAGAAAAATTTTGTTTACGGATGAGAAAATCTTTACAGTTGAGCAACATTTTAACAAACAAAATGACCGTATTTATGCTCAAAGCTCTAAGGAAGCTTCCCAATTAGTCGACAGAGTGCAACGTGGGCATTATCCGACTTCAGTGATGGTTTGGTGGGGTGTTAGCTATGAAGGAGTGACTGAGCCATATTTTTGTGAAAAAGGTATCAAAACATCGGCACAAGTGTATCAAGATACCATTCTTGAGAAGGTAGTTAAACCCCTTAACAACACCATGTTCAATAACCAAGTATGGTCCTTCCAACAAGACTCAGCGCCGGGTCATAAAGCTCGGTCCACGCAGTCTTGGTTGGAAGTGAACGTTTCGGACTTCATCAGAGCTGAAGACTGGCCGTCGTCTAGTCCCGATCTTAATCCGCTAGATTATGATTTATGGTCAGTTTTAGAGAGTATGGCTTGCTCTAAACGCCATGATAATTTGGAGTCCCTAAAACAATCCATACGATTGGCAGTGAAGAATTTTCCCATGGAAAGAGTGCGTGCTTATATTGATAACTGGCCTCAACGTTTAAAGGACTGTGTTGCAGCCAATGGAGACCACTTCGAATAAGCTTTTTATATTTTGAATTGTTTTTTATTTATGTATTAAACTAACACACTGTAAAAGTAATAAATATTATTTGCAATAAAAAAAATGTTTTTTCTTCGTAACAATATTTATGGCTAGACTAGGTATTTTGATCACAGATTTAGATTGAAACAAGCAAAATAAATTCTGATCATACATACATACATATCAACCCATAAGATGGCCCACTGCTGGGCACGGGTCTCCCCAGTAGAACCTACTAGTATGTAGATCCTGGGGGTAATTGCCATAATCGCCACGCTTGGCGAGCGGGTTGGCGATCGCAGTAAGGCTTTAAGTACGCAGAGGAAGCTGCTGCCCGTCCTCCGGGGTGAAATCCCTTAGTCGCCTTGACGACACCCACGGGTAGAGATGGGGTGGTACTATTCTTAAGCCGGCACCACACGGCATTATACACGGCACATAAATTCTGATCGAAATCTCTTAATTAAACTACTCAGCCATTTTACATTAGCAAAAACTTGAACATTGATGTCAATACTTGACGGACTTACAAATCTTTTGAAATATCAAAAAATGAATAAAGATATCATAGAATTTGATAAGTCCTAGCGTAGAACTACGTAGTAAAAGAAGTTGGAACAAAGGTTAATTTCGACCTAAAAGAGCTAATGAATAGAAACAATCGATGAACGACGGTGTTTAAAGTAAAGTGTGTGCTGTGGCCCTAGCTTACTGTGGTCAAACTGCGGGGTGTAACATTAATTGTACATTTAAAAATTATACGTTCAAATCGTAATTTTACGGTTAACACCGCGACATCCTCAACAAAGAGCAATTAAAATATAAAATGTGACATGTAGGTACATGTCCTCGACGTGTAGTTTATTTTTACGGTTTTTAACGGATATTTTTTTAATGATACAAAAGTAATTGTTTGTTCTAAACAAACATTCCCAAAGGCAATGCTCGTATTGTCTCTGTAACAAAACAAATAATTCAAGGCAGTTTAGCCGCCGGAAATTTCAAGCGTTTGGGAAAAGGAGGAAAATGTAATGGGAAAAAATGTTAGGAACGAGTAGGTACCCAAAGCTACTAAGCGAAACCAACTAGATTATAGACCATACCATACCTTTTCTAAAATCAACATTTACAAAATACCTCTTTTTCAGAAGCCGATCAGGTAATTTTAGGAGGAATATCTTAGTAATTGATAGGTGTTGATTATGTCGATTTTATTGAATAGTGTAGGCGTAAAGCGAAAAACGTTTCATATCATAAATAGAAGTATCTGTGTGTGTTTGTGTGTGAGTACCCCTATATTCCTTTGTATGTACAATGCCTAATTTAATAATAATAAATTAGACATTACAACATACACAATCCTATTGTTGTATTGCTGGTTTCCATAATTTGCATAAAAGCTTTATTACGAAAAAAAATATACGACGGAGTTGATTATTTTACGTAAAGATAATTTACGCCATACGTAAAATAATCGTTAAAAATATTTTTCTGAAACATTTATTTAATAATTTTGCCCATTGTTCTTTGCTATTTTATTATATATTTCATCTATATTAGTTATTTTAACAATGGCAACGAAGAGAAATGTCAAAAAAAAAGTCTTGCATTAACGCAGATTTATGCATTCTAAATGTCATTAAAATTATGATGATAAAAAAAATATCAGGGATCTGAATAAAATCGTAGCTATTTAACTTTTCTGTATCTTCTTGAAGCCACATAATTATGATGTACCGACAGTGATATAAAGACAAAGTATAGGGGAAATCAAGCTCTTGTACTACGAAGAAGCCAAATAAATTACTGGCAGGCATGGCGCGTCTGCTATGCATTAACACTTTCAAACAAAAACTTTTTCGCGCCAGACCTTTTTTTTATGCTTTGTCTCCTTCTTTCTTACTTTAAGTGGATGGCTCTCATATAGTTTCGCCCACATACCTCGCACCATCAACGAGCGAGGCGCCAACCAAAATCTATTATATAAAAATGTTCGTTTGGCTAGTTCTGCCAGAGACCGTAGCTACTATTAGTCAGCCCGCTTTGACAGTAATTGAACAAGTTTGTATTAAAAAGTTCAATATAACTTGCACTAACAAACCGCTAAAATAAATCTATAAAATTAATTACTAAAGTATCCTCATGGGAGTCATGGGTATGTTTAAATATTGGATTTTTTTTAAATTGATTTGCTCTTTATTCTTTTGCAAGCGATTTGTTTTTTTTTTAAAGACGACTCTCGTATTAGGGTTCAATCCCCGTGTCGCGGGGGACTTTACAAACATACAAGCCACGGACACTAAATACACCCAGACTTGGAACAACAATTTGTGGATCACTCAAACTGGTGTCCCGTGTGGGAATCGAACCCACGACCTCTTGCGTAGCAGTCGGACACACTCCCACCGCGCCACAGAGGCAGTCTATTAGATGTTATATAATACAGATAGATGCAGTTACCCCCATTACCTCGTGCCTTTCCTGGCTCGCTTTCTACGTCACCCATAGAAAGTGATAAGAGTGGCCCTATTCTTAACTGGAGCAACGCAACGACTTTCATGGATCATAAATTGGTTCGAACATCGAAACATTAAAACAGGTAGGGCCGAACGAGTTTGATCGCTCAATTTGAGCACCCCAATGATGATAGCATCACACGGTACAAGACTACAGAGAGACCACACAATTTGTGCTTCTACGAATAAGTGAAACTTTCGAACCATTCCCGGAATAAACCAAGATGCCAACAACCAATGCTATACTATTAAACATTGTAGGGCCACAACAGTGATATTATATTACTCTGATTAGTACTCGTAACTACATAGTGTTACCAAACCCCTAGAATAACTCGTTCCCTTCCACTAACCACAAAGACCCTTTTAAATAATTAAGTTAGGCAGGTGTCTATTTGCTAATTAACCAGAAGCACGGTGGGCTGCGCGATTATATAGAGCCTGTTTGTCCGCTCCCTAATCCAGTTACACACGCGATAGAGCGCTGAATGCTCTTGGTAGAGACCTACATAATATATCTGTCTCTACGTACTAATACGACAGTTTCTGGGACCACACATTTGTATGAAAACATGACAGCTTTTATCTCTTCCGGCATGCACAATAGAATAGACCGTATGAAATTTTATGACTGTAATCTATTGCAGTCGTTTTTAGGGTTCCGTTGCCAAAATGGCAAAACAGAACCTATATAGTTTCGTAATTTCCGTCCGTCTGTCTGTCCGTCCGTATGTCACAGGCATTTTACTCAAAGACTATTGAACTTGACTATTATACTTATTTTGTGAAAAGGTGTTTTGTCGTAGCCGCTACTTATTTTGATAGCTAAATAATAATAACAAATATTTTTAACAAAAAAAAATCATATTTTTCTGCTGATGCAATTATTAAAGGCTGCGGAACCCTACACTGAGCATGGTTCGACATGCTCTTGCCCAGTTTTCTTGAACTCTTGTAGAAAGATTGAAGTCTCTATGCATTAGTATTAGTGGCATTTGGAACTATTATGTTGTGAGGGCTCACTACATAATAGCTGTAAATATCTTGGCTTTGAAAACGGTATATTGACGGCAATTTCACGCGTCGACTCGTACTATCAATAAATGTCTGTTTTAATATTAATTCGCTTTACCGACTTACGAGTACCTACTCGAGTGGTGATCCTCTTGAATATACATAGGTACCCAATGTAGATGAATCCTGATCTCAATTATTTCATCGGTTATTTATTAACGTTTTCTATAACAAGCAAGAAATAATAAGAATGTCAAGTAATCAGAGATAATTTATAATCTTAAACTATCTCTGGTTACTAAAAATTCTACAGATCGATAGATAGATAGTTTAGGATTTAAAAATAGATAGCACTTTACATATTACTAGCTGTTGCCTGCGACATCGTTCGCGTGAAAATTTTGAAATATTACTATTCAAAGGAAAGATTTTTCTGGGATAAAAAGTAGCCTATGTGCTATACCAGACTCAATCTACCTCTGTTCCAATTTCGTCCAGATCCGTATACCCGTTGTGATGTGATTGATTAACAAACATCTATCCACACATCCAACGTTCGCATTTATAATATTAGTATAGATAACCATGTTTCAAATAACAGGCAATATTTAGCAATGCCCATTATATATTAACAAGTTTTATTTAATGTAACATTGAAACATGGCAGGCTATATATTAAAAGAATAAAGGTATTTTTACACCGAGCTTTGGCTTTTATCGCTTGGGATTTTCGTTTAACAGCCAACTTAATTCCTGGTATAAAGTCCGGATTATTTCATCACTAAATGTGCAAGAATTATTTGACAAATCCTCTGTTTTGCTACGAAATTTAAATAAAGGGTTACAATTGGGAAGTTGACTACAATAAAAGTAAATTATTTTCAACTAATCAGGTAATAGTAGATGTTAAAATGCTCTGAAAAGCGTTATTTTACAATTTAACATGTTTTTAAATTTAAAAACATGAAAATGAATACTAAAAGTAATGATTTGACGATAGGAACATATGACGTCATAGGTTGCTATTCGTCATACATTCTATAGAGCATGTCGAAGAGACTGATTTGACTTGACAGTCAACATCCCTATTTTTAACTTAACTGACATTTGGTAGTCTAACCATAAAGCAAAAGAAGAATACATTGCTATTATGGATTTGATTGACGTAGAAACCAGGACTGCGCCAGAACCTCTCAAAATTGACCACTCTCTAGAAAAAGACAACGCTACTTTGTGGACAATACGTGTCAAAGGCCGCACGAGTTTTCCTCTCTTTCACGCTTTGCAGTCAATATTTACTTTTTAATTGAAAGGAATGGCCCGGTCCAGGTCTATACGTCAATTATTAAAGCTTACTAATCTAATTATAAGTATTTTTTTTAATTTTACTTATTCTTCCGTGAAAAAGTGATGCAAATTCATTACTGTGTTCCGGTTGAAGGGCACTAACTAAGTAGCAAGTGTAATTACTAGGCAAATGAGACTTACGAACTAATGGGTCAGAATGAGAAGCGCGGTGCGGTGACGTTCGGTTATTTGGGGAACAAAGATTTGTATAGCGCTGATGATGCTATGGTCTGTCCTTCATTTAGTAGTAAGTGTTAAAAACCTATCATATATGAATATCTATACTAATATTATAAAGCTGAAGAGTTTGTTTGTTTGAACGCGTTGATCTCAGGAACTACTTATCCGAATTAAAAAAATATTTCACTGTTGGATAGCCCATTGATCGAGGAAGGCTATATAACATCACGCTACGGCCAATAGGAGCGGAGCAGCAATGAGAAATGTTGCAAAAACGGGGGAAATTTACGTATACGAAGTTGCGCGGGACAGCTAGTATGAACATATACAGCAGCGTCGCTACACTGTTTTGCTTTACGACGCAACTTTTTATAACTTATATTATTCAAGATTTCCCAACAGGATTCACAAAATATCGAATGCGTCACAAGTCGTACCAAGTCGAGAGAAGCTAGTATTTTATAGAAAAATCACTATAATAAAGATATCTGGATAGATCTCTAGAACGGTACGAGTACCTACGAACGACTGACGAGGTGGTTCATTCCAAAGTTCCGGTCCGGAACACGTTCCACATAGCACGTATAAATATCTGATATTTCAGTAGTTCTGGGCGTGTGGGGACTACGTCTACAGTCGGGTGACGGTGTAAGGTAATTTGTAGGATGAAATCTGATGCTACGTGGCCAATAAATATTAATTATAGACTACTGGTAGCTTGACTTTATACAGGCGCTGATAAAATGTTTTTGGTGGTATAATTTTGGAGTTTTACACCTTTGTTCATAATATATTAATAACAGCATTGTAGCGAAGACATCGGTCTCGCAATCGCCGCAACAGTCGCGGGTTCGAATCCTACCCAATATACTACCGACGTGAACTCACTCCTAACACAAACCTTTGAGGTTAGCTGGAGAGGTTAACAAGTATGCTAGTATATGATACTCAATCCCACATTGCTAACTCTCTCCCGAATTTTGTTTTTTTTTTATATTTTTTTATTATTAAAAGAGAACCAATACATCCGATGGTTATAATAGGTACCGTAAGGGAACATTATTCATCTTTTCAGAATATCCAATTAATATTTTTGTCAGTGTGCTATATTTATTCTTAGTATATAAAGGTCATAAACATGTAGGCATAATATTAATCAGCCATATCGAAAGGAGCCCTTAGGGCATCACATCACAACTTAATACTATATGCTACGCTTTCAGAATTAAAGATGAAGCTATATAAACATATTCCTTGCGTATTTTAGAACAGTATTACTGCGGTATAACTATATAGTGTATTCTAATATTCAGGTGGCGACATCTGTGGGGAGAACCATTGTAATGGCAGTAATTACGAAACGGGCGGACGTCTTATCAATAAATACTACACAAGTATTGTGTAATCCACGCCGTACTGCCTTTTGTATTAGTCGAATTAGGACCGCTATGGCGGCTATCTGGAGCGGGATATTTTCAGAGGAAGCGGTGTGGCGAAGGATAATTGGATGCTTTCACCGTATATTGCGAAGAGGGCTCGGATAACAGGCCATGTGGTAGCAAGTAAGGTAGCTTTGAGTAGCTGCTTGACAAACTTTTGCTTTACATAGCAAATTGGCAAAAGCTATGAGCAAACAATCTCACATAAAGAACTCTGATGAAATATTTGTTATTTCGCCAAATGCTTGATCAAATACTGATATAAAATATACACTAGGTACATTGCATTACCATGTGGCTCACTTTTAGATAATTCTAAATAGGTAAGAAGAAGTCAAATATGAAATTCGTAGGTACAAATTACATACGCAAGAAACAAGTCAACACATTCCCAATATTGCTCCACAAGTAAAGCATTCGTCGTATTTACAAACAGGCAACGGCAGTAGCTCCAAATTATCCGTACATTGTTAATAGAACACCAATATGTACACAGGGGTACGCAACACTTCTCTAAACAGAACAAATGTGGAGCTATATTCACATGGACGGGAGCACCTCTAGCAAAGTTAAACATTACTAAAAGAGTGGCCGTATACTGTGATAACACGGAACATATTGTGGAATGAAATTCTTGGGACAATGAGCACAGGTTGTTTTAGATGAAAACATCTTTAGGATACGCTATGTGCGCTTGAGTGTTTGTGTAGAATGGTATATAAAAGGCGATGACAAACTGAGAAAATACACTTCGAAATTCTTCGTCAAAAGTACCTACCTATGTAGGTACTATGAAGTTTACGTAAATGTGAGATAGAAGGTCTAAAAAAATACTTCTGTATTTATGTAAGCCATACTCCTTTGCAATCTTTTTAGTATTAAAGTAGTAGTAGCCTGTAATAATGTCATGTACTAAAAACCAGCCCAAAGACATTTTCCAATCATAAAATAACTTATCTTTCAGAATATCCGCGTAAATATCAACTTTAGCGCAGATCAGATTAGCGAAAACCTGTCAAAATATAAAAACTTAATACCCAGATAGAAGTTATCTGACGTCTGAAATATCATTGCTAAACGTAAATTATACATTTTCAGTTATCTTAATGATTACCTAAGTCACAAGCAAATCAAATACACCGTGTGTATAATTTACAAATACGGTAGTTTCATGTGACGGCTGTAGCGATCACAAATTCTATAACATATGCTAAATTTGTTGTGTATGTGGCTGTGTACAAAGCTACCTTACTATGTGGTCTATGTTTACACATTACCATAGTACCGTTTAGCTGTATATGTATAATACAAGAGATAATAGGGACAAAAGTTGTTAAGTCGTCGAGTCGTTTGCCACAGAAGGCTGACAACTGAACTCATTTAAGGACAGATAATAAAAAGTAGTTGAAATGATGAGGTCGCGGCAAGTGAAAAAGAATGGGCCCGATAACGTACGAAATTATAAAGTTATGTTGAAAAGATAAGGACTCCTTGAAAACTTGATTTGATAATGGACTTTCTTGACTTGTTTTTAAAGTCTTGAAATGTACTCTAATACTTACCTATTTCCCTAAAATTTTCTTACAAAAACTTTCGTTTGTGAAGAATAAAGTAACTGAAAATGGTGAATCTTTTTTTACGCATTCAAATGAGAATCAAATGACGAGTCTTGGTTCGTTCACTTATGAAAGTGTTTAAAAAAGAATCTGGAACATAATTTTACGGATTTGCGGGCAGATGTAGGTAGTAAAGGCAGTTACTTTCCGGTACATTTGCCAATAAATATATTTAAGGTTAGGGCTTCATAAATATTATCTTTGGCACTAAATCCTTAATAGATACATAAATAATACTTAAATATATACCCCGTCCCTCGCTTAGGTACATTATCCTATGAGAAAATCCAAACCTTGAAATAATCACAATTTTCACTTTATCTCGAAATTCGCAGCGGTAAATTCTCATACAAGCGACGCAGACGGTGCCTGTGGCTTGTTCAAATAACTAGATACGTACATATATACGTGGTGTACATAGTAGGTACGATGTATAAGTACAGATAGTCTCGTGAACGCGTTCATTCATTTTTCTGGCGAGCAAGAATCCATGGCTGGGCGCGATAAGCCGCCAGTCAGTGCCCGCCTACTATAATGTAGCTACGCCATTTCATTGAAATATACATTTGATGAAGATAAATTGGATTTAGCGATGAAATTTGATTTTTAAGTAGGCGAATGTCTTTTAGGATTTTCAGACGGGTAATATTTTCTTCGGTTCAAGGGTGTGATAAGTTAGTCGGATTACTTGTGGTTGTAATTTTTGAGATAACAATCATGACCCAAAATAAATGGTGCTGGCCTTTTATTCCTAATTTAAATACGAATAAATTCAGGAAGGCTTTTTCTTTAAATAAGAAAACCGGGCAAGAGCAAGTCGGATCATGCTCAGTGTACGGTTTCGGAGTCCGAGTTCCGATTTCATGGCACTTACACCCTTTTGTTGGGAAACGCAGTTTTTCGGCAGTAGCTCAATTTTTGAAGTAACTTTAAAATATTTGTATAAAACATATACTTTTTCAAATCAATAAGGTGGCTAAGCCCTACTTCGATTTATTTCATATTTTTTGGTCACACGGTTCAAATGATAAGGGATAACAATTTATGCAATTTTCGAAGCTATTATATATATATATTTTCTATTAAGTATATCTATATTTCTAAAAATATATACTTAATAAAAACAAAGTATTAAAAACCTTAAAATGTTTTTAAAAGACCTGTCGAATGATGTGCGTTGATGTATGGTCGAAAATATTAATTTCAGCTTCTGTTACATGTATGGTAGTGGCCTCTTTAAAAATGTCATTTTTTAATATTGAGCTATCAAACTAAGTACTACAAGACAGCAAGACACCTTTCCATCAAATTTAATCAATCATTGGGTAGTCTTTGAATAAAATGCCTGCCTGTGACATACGGACGGACAGTCAGACAGACGAACATGGCGAGACTAGGGTTCGTTTTTTTTCCATTTTGAACCCTAATAAAAAGGTGGATATACAATTCGTTGTGGCGTGTTTGCGTGAGCGTAGGCGTCGCGGCGCCAAAACTTTCGTTTCCGCCCTGTAACTTGCCGCCGCGGGCAACCTCCCCTCTGCATCCCCTTAATTCTTGGCGTTTTATAAACAAGCTTAGATGTTTATGCTCCTTATTGTACGTAATATTACTTGTAATTTAATAAAATGGTATCTTTTTTGCTGTACTGTTGCAGAATTTGTTTAATGCCCTGTGCCATTCAGCTGTCGCAGCGTGATTTTACAGCTCTTCAGTATAAGGAAAAGAGAATAAGTCTACTGACTATATAGACATACGGTCCAAGCAACGACTTTAAGTTAGATTAAGACATTTAGGATTAATAATCTTCCCTTTAAATAAAACACGTTGTACAAAATCGTGTTAACGCCGTCCCTCTATCATATTGTTGTTAATTATCTGTGTTCTATTTTGGACCATATTTGTTGTCAAATTAGTTATATCTCCACCGAAATATTGTCAGCAGCTCTTGTTGCCAACTTTTCCTTGGTAAAAACATTAGAGGAGACAAGTTGACAAAAACTTGCGTATCAGATACTCCCGACCCAACAAACTATTTCTTGGTAGCCCGCATAAATCCGAGTGGATTTGCTTCCCCTTCTCGAAGGGTACTTAGCTACATACTTTATTACTTGTAGTAACATTTCTGTTACCAATAGATAGCCTGCTATACCTAGAGACGGCTTTTTGGGTTAAGCTTTCCTTAAAATTTATTTAATGACACTTTTTATGAGCATCCGAGATTCGAATGGAAAGAGGAGATATTCTAATAGCAAATCTACAGCTAAAATATCTTGGAAAGAAGTGAGTGTCTTTTATTTTTATTCTATGGCACTAAGGTGGCAAAAAGACATACGGCCTATCAAATGGATCGCAAGGATCGACCCTACATTTGATGACATTACATTTGATGACATATCGCGTGACATTACGTATCGCACTTTACTAAGAGATGGTTGATGCAAATGTTATACCCTTTCCCTAGCCCTTCAAGAAGATATCAGCGTGATATGAGGTGAAGAAATATATGTTAAGTCTGTACTTACATGAAAAAGTAATATAGCCCGACATACGACTATGAAAAACTGATTATCTTCATCACATCCTTTTCACACGTTCCGATTTCAATCCGGCACCGGCTACCCGACGCCGAATGTATATTGGCCGGAACGGACGGACGCCGGAACGTGTGAAAGCTACCATCGTCATCGTACATCGTCATGTCACTTCGCGCCAGGTACCCGGTCGCCGGCTATTCGGCGCCTGGATTGAAATCGGAACTTGTGACAAGGTCCTAACGGTTAACGGATTATTATCAAAAAGTTAAGAATCATGGTACATGTAGTGATTTTCTTCATGTTTTCAAAGTTGTTTTCAACGGTAGGGGTAACGATTGTCCATTTTAGTCTTTTGCCTTTATAGGTTTCAAGTGAAAAAAGTTTGATGTATCATTTTTATTCTATAAAAAACAGCTGAACAGCTTAGCCCGATTTCGCGTTATAATCGAGTCAACCCTCGGCGTCGTCGTGTGCCCGAATCTCAATCTGACCGTTATTAATGTAAACCACCCTCTCTCCGTCCTACCCTAACACAAACATTTGGTTATCAATATCTTCATAATGTACCTGTCGAAATCTCTCACAAGCGAAGGCTGGTTCTAAACAATCAGCTTCACATATTTCTTTCGGTCCCTCACAAGGCAATTTACTCTATTAGAATCCTAAACAAGAGTAAACCACCGTCAGAAATCACAACATAAAGTAATAAAACGGAACATTACAAGTTACATAAAGTTGAGCAACAATTCACAATCAACGTCTACAAAGCGCAAACCCGCTCCAAGTTTCATTGGAATAAAAGCACAAAACCAGCTTTTATCGATAGCGATTTTTTCCCTCTATTGTATAAAAGAAATGATTTGTGAATCGACAATAAGGAGGTACGTCTTTTATCTTTAGGCATCTGTGCATAAAGAAGTATAAATATAGGCTAACATAAGAAAGGGATGAGCATCTTTCTCATACGTAATGAGATATTCAAGCAAGCACCCTATGTGGTGTACTTTTTATTACTTCTGCGTGAAAGATCAGGAACCTTTTCACTGTCTTTTGAGAAAGATATTAAGACGACAAAAGAATTTTAATAACATGTACGTTGTCGCATGTTACACTGTGGCGCGGTGGGAGTGCATCCGACTGCTGCAAGAGGTCGTCGGGTTCGATCCCCACCCAGGATAAAACTTTGTGTGATGAGCACGATGGTTTATTCGGTGTCTGGGTGTTATTTTTCTATAATATGTATGTATTTAGAAATATATAAGTATGTTTATCAGTTGTCTGGTTGCCATAGTACAAGCTCTGCTTAGTTTGGGATCAGATAGCGTTGTGTAAGTTGTCCCAAGATATTATCATTATATTACATAGGTAATAATAGGACTATTGTATAAAGGTCAGAAAATGGTTATATCTATGGCAAATATGGGAATACTTTTCAAGTGCAAAATGTCAAATGAAAATCAAGTGACCCTTTATATTTTTCTAGAGTAGCAATATACTCACGGGATAATAATAAAATACAATATAAAGAGGTTAGTAGAAATAATGGTATAGAGTATAAGGGAGGAGCCAATTTCCCGTGGGTGGTTTGACTATCACGTTGCAATATTTATAGCCCCAGTACTGAACAAATATAGCCATGCTGTAGTACCCACATAAAATTTTGTGATCACGCGAGCCGTTGCTTATCACACGAAAGGCTACTTACTTCCAACTTTTAGCCGACACACGAAATTTCGATCATAGTTGAATATTACATAGATAAGGTACCTCTACCTAGTAATAAAATAAACACAGAAGTAATTGCATTTCAATCGTTAAGTTAATTTTATCAATTTGACGCTTTAAGGCATTTTATAGTTGATGGAAAATATTATAATTCTTATAATTACAAGGTTAATATTATGTCAGGTAATAAATAATAATTCAGCCATTTAAAAATAAAATGATTCCATTAAGTTACCGTGTTCATTGTTCATGGAAAACAGGTAATATTGTAATGTCAAAAGTTCATTGCCGGCGACCTTCAACATCGCCCATACAAATGTAAATATTTACCATATAAGAAGTGCAAACTGCAATCGAGCACTCACGCTCTGTAAACGAACAAAATTAAAAAGGCATCAATCGACGTGTGGTGAAAAAGCCGCCAGATAAACTAGTCATAAAAAAAAGAAACATAAACAGGAAAAATTCCGCAAAATTCGAGTGGAAAACGATTCGGGAGTGGAATGGACTAGGGATAAAATAACAAAAACAAAAATGTTGTATCGAGTGGGAGCGGGCAGGAAGTCCACACGGGGAACTGTGTCAATGTCAGCATATCGGGGTCTTTTTTACACGGTCTCCGTGAATTATTGTACACCGGGCCCTTGCCAATGTCGGGTGTAAACCACTGTCAAGTATGTAGGTAACACGCGTCTCACGTATCGTGTGACCTCAATGAAAAAATAAAGTACAAGACGCCTAGAAATAAAAATTTGAACAAAGAAACAAATATTTGACTCGCCATTCGCCGGATCTTACATCATTGAGGTTAAGGTAGGCTTAATCTCAATATTTTCTACATTTTTTATTGAATGAAATATACAAGAAATGGCCGAACGTTTAATTAAACGTTACTTAGATTTAAGAGCTTTATGTTTCAACATTAATTAAACGACTTCAAAAGTTGATTTCTTAATTGAGCCGTATGTTTTCTGTTCGTGTAAGCATATTTTCGGCATTTGACTTGTTAATTAACATTAATAATTTAATAGTAAATGTTATGTGTAAAGGAACATTGGCATGTTCCTTTACACATAACTTTTAAAAAGATGAAGATACAATTATGTCGTAACTGTGAAGGGTTTTACAATTCCCAAAATAAACCATAGTACGACGAAAAAAGAAAACAAGGGATCGTTGAGGTTACACGCGAAAAAAAATTGGGACGCCAAGGCCCTTAGCCGAGCTTGAGTTCTATTTTGGTGAATAGCAGTACAGCATAATTGTATGACTAACAATATCTATTTATATTTAGCTACAGAGTACTCGAACCTCACACCGCCCGGAAGTCGTTAATAGTGCATAGGTGTTTGACCTATTATGCAGGAGTTAATTGCTGGAAAACAATAAACCGTGAAATAAATTAGTTCGCAGCTAATGCTAGATACCGTCTGACACTAACTGCGGAACTTCGCAGATTGCTTTTTATTGCGAGATAACTTATAAACAAATAAGGATAAACTGGTACTACTAGTTTTAGGTAATGTTATACAAGTTTCAAGTTAGTTTGTTGCTGTGTGTGATAGTAGTCAAGTTTCTAATCTCGTAAAATAAATCTCATTACAAATTACAAGCGAGGAACGCGATAATGAAACAAACTTCTAAGTAAGATTTTAAAATTGATGCCGCGTTCTTTAGGATTCATAGTGATTCATACTGTATTTTCCAATCGCTAATTGATGCATTTAATATTGACATACATTTTGGATTAGTTCCAAATTTTGACACCTGTCGCCAGCGTATAGGTTCAATTGCTCACACATAAAGCAGCATTAATTTACGTACGAGCACGTCACTCGTCAGCACAAATAGGTGGCTGCACGGGACTCAAACATCGCCCTCAATTCGCCTCTACGTGGGGCTTCGCGATTCAATTCGAGACGCCCTACATCATAAGCACGTAGTACAGCTATGGCGTATTTTATTATTATGTATAAAGGTACGTTACTTCGTTTTATGCCTTATGGGGATAAGAGGCGTCAGATGGCTCGACCTTACCTTTAGAGGTCAGTAAATTGTAAATAAAATAACATTTTGGAACCCTTCAGAAGATGAGAAATATTCTATTAGGATGTTTCCAGCTAAGTAATAAGAGCTGTCCCTAATGCCTAATTCATAATCCTCTAGGATAGAGAATAATAGAGTCGTACAATCGTATTTGATTGATGGTCCTAATGAGATAGAGTGCGCTAGCACCAGGCTAGTGTTGCGTATACAATTTTTGCCTGAATTTCTATTATTAACTATACCAATATCTTACAGCTGAAGAGTTTGTTTGATTGAGCACAATAATCTCAGAAACTACTGGTTCGAATTGAAAAATTATTTTAGTGTTGGAATAGGAGCGGAGCAGCAATGAAAAATGTTGGCAGAAAGGGGAAAATTAACGCAGAATTTGCGCGGGTCAGCTATGTATTATAAACGCAAGGGATTGTAAGGATGGAGGGATTTTTCTCTTTCATGCAAAAACTACTAAACGGGTTTCGAAAACTTATCTAAATATTCCTGTGTTCAAATGAAGCCTTGCATTCGGAAAACCGGACAAAGAATATCATAGCTCTAGCTCTACTAACATTGGTGAAACCACAATGGGTGAAAACAAAATATGGTGTACACAGGTATAACACATCTATAAACTACATTTGATACATAAACTACACGGTTGTGGTCATGGGTAGACGGCCGTTGAAATACGGTCAAAACGTCGGGCAATAAACAAGGTATTTTACCTTAAATTATTCACGCGATTAAGATATGTATTTTCATAATGTGTACAAATCGCGAAAATTTATCAACATTGATATCTAGGTCGTCGGAGCTGCGAGCAAGGGTGCAAGCCATGATGATTTAAATGGTAAACATAAAATAGATTTAGAGGCATTGAATTTGAAGTTTTCCTATTATACATTAGTCTCTAATACAAAGTTCAGTGGAAATTTGAATGAAACAACGAGTTATGACATCAACAACACATTGTGGCACATTGCTTAATATGGTTACATATTGTTCGGTAGCCGTTTACCTGTTAAATAGGCTGACAATCGTGTATGCAAAACACACTCACATTATGTAGGGTACTACTAAACTTTATAAGCGTAGTGCGGACAATCCAAATTTCGATTCGTGCAATCAAAGTTACTTTCGTTATTATATAAATGGTGCATCCATTTCTAAAGGTAAGTCAATTGTATATATTAGAAGTCAAAAAGGTTGAAATTGGAATACTTACAACACAAATTTTAACAAAGTAATAACATAGAGATGGTCAATGACAAGTTTTTTGTAATTGTAATACTAATAAACGCAAAAATTGGGATGG
The DNA here is from genome assembly GCA_945859575.2 of Herminia tarsipennalis. Taxonomy (NCBI): domain Eukaryota; kingdom Metazoa; phylum Arthropoda; class Insecta; order Lepidoptera; family Erebidae; genus Herminia; species Herminia tarsipennalis. Next base: position 20,930,882 of record OX243840.2, read on the forward strand.
ATGGGTTTGTAACTTAATCACGTTCGGATCTTAATATAATTTGGCACAAAGATAAAATATAATCTAGAATAACATGTAGGCTTTTTCGCATTGACGTATTGTTCGTCGTTACAGTTTTTTGAGATATTAACAGTGGATATACAAAGTAAGATTGTTTGTTAACCCTTTATTAGAACACAAGACTTCTCTTCTATGTACATGATATACAGCCAAGCGGTAAGGAGATAGACTGTTATTAAGTGATTGGAGAGCAAGGTTCAGGTATCCAGTTACCTATATGTACAAAGTTGCCTGACAACTTGGCACGTGGAGGTGCCGCTGCCTACGTCTGTCTGTCATGTTTGCTTAACTAACTTGACTAGTTTAATTCTTGATTACATATATGTATGTCTGTAATATCTAATTCATATAACGTGTTAAGAAAAACATATACTGTAGAATATTAAAAAAATATACTATATTTTCCTCCTCCTCCCCCTCCTAATCCTGTGTTTTATTGTCATAAACAAGCGTGTTTTGTTCGATAATCTATACTAATAGTATAAAACTGAAGAGTGTTTGTTTGAACGTGATAATCTCAGGAACTACTGGTCCGAATAAAAAAAATATTTTTCTTTTCGATAGCCCATTTATCGAGGAAGGCTATAGGCCCTATAACAGCACGGTACGACCAATAGGAGCGGAGCACCACCGCATTTTGAATATGAGTACTTTGTGGCACCAATTTCGGAACAAATATATCATACGTTTTGTCTCCTGAGGGAAGCGAACCCACATCGCTTGTATAGCGTTCATCGTCACGACCACTGCGCCACTGAGGCAGTCAATTTTAGCACAATGGACCACTACTATTTTAGCTGCGTCGACTCATCCAAAAATCTCACCACTTGCGAATGATTGGTCACCTAATTATGAGAATGAAATATTTTGCAGAGAAAATGTCAGCTAAGTCTAATTTACATACTCAAAGGCTAGCTAGCCTACGAGAATGTAATCTAGACTTAGCTGACATTTCCTATTTGGTAACTGAACACCGTGAGTTCAGTTTAAATGTAGGTAGATTAGTTGTATCTAACCAAACTTTGAGCTTTGATGTATCGCTATTTAATCTCAAAATTAACACTTTCGGCAGAATCTTAAGCTTGAGTTAGAAATCAGTCGAAGGTTTGACTAAAGCCGAAGTTGTCCAGCCTATTACTTTACGAGTAGGTTGCCTACATTATTATTTTACTATTCCTAATTCATCTAGGTGTTTAAATCTCAGGAACTCTAGGTAGATACGTTTATCAATCTTATTTTAACTTCACTCGACAGAAATCTGTCATTATTAGTTTCATGGAAAAATACTATCCTCCATTTAATATATCCTGTCACACGAGATTTAGGCAAATCCAATGACATCCCATTTATCAAAACTCACCGAACCGTGCTACAGTGAACGGCTACAAAAATATATTTGTTAAACGTATTTCCTTCTTGGCAACAGGGAAAACCGCCATTGTGCCTTTAATTACTACATAATAAATAATACATTTTCTACATAATAATGTTTTTTTTTTATAACTCAATGTAAATAACTTGACTGCCTCTGTGGCGCGGTGGGAGTGTATCCGACTGCTACGTAAGAGGTCGTGGGTTCGATCCCCACCCAGGATAAAACTTTGTGTGATAAGCACGATGGTTTATTCTGTGTCTGGGTGTTATTTATGTATAATATGTATGTATTTAGAAATATATAAGTATGTTTATCAGTTGTCTGGTTTCCATAGTACAAGCTCTGCTTTGAGTGAGTTGTCCAAACATATTATAAAAAAATAAAATAAAAAAAATACAGAGATTACAGAAGACACATTGCTGAGCAATGTACCTACATTCACAGGTTCGTACAATAGCAATGCACATAGAGATCTCTTTGAAACAAAATGGTCAGAGATTCCATGTATACCTACATGTCAGTGTGTCGTTAGCATGTAGTTTACTCTCTGTTCTCAGCTTTTTGTGCTAACTGACAGTAGTAGTAGGTAATCTTTCTATTCTATTCTAACAGAAAAACTGGGCAAGAGCATGTCATACCATGCTCAGTGTAGGGTTCTGCAGTCTTGAATAATTGCATCAGCAGAAGAGCGTATATTCATGGCGCTTATGCCCTTTTGTTGAAAAACGCAGTTTTTCGGCAATTACTCTATGACAGTATATCCGGTCATGTATGAAATAATTTAAAATTTAAGAATTTAATAAGTGCACCTTTGTGATTTTTTCATATTTTTTGGTAACACGGTTCAAAGTTAAGGGCAACATTTATGCAACTTTCGGAGCGATTATTTCCAAAAATATTCACTCAATCAAAAAAGCTTATCAGAAACCTTAAAATCTTTTTAAAAGACCTGTCGATTGACGTGCCACTCAATGCTGATTGCTAAAAAAAAAAAATTCAGCCTTCGGGGTCCATAACACCAGACAGACAGACGGACAAGACGTAACTATAAGGGTTCCGTTTTTGCCATTTTGGCTACGGAACCCTAAAAATGAAACACTACGTTAAATTATAGGGACTATAATTCAAGAAAACTACCCACATAACCTATACATAATGGGAATCTGGTGGAGTATTAAATCAATTATACTAGGCGGGTAGATACTTTCTGTCGGTGATTTCAATGACTGTAAAGACTGTAAACTGCATAAGTATTACAATAGCGGCCGAGTGTTTTTAAAGGATAAGAACGTAAAAAGAATACTTTCATAATAGCGTGCATATACCTACTTTGTTGAAACATAAAGAACAAAGGTTGTAGTACAAAGTTTAAAAAGTGTTTGTTCGGTATATAAAACTCGGGGCGAATCATTTCCGTAGAGGATGGCAAGTAATCGCCTGTATTATACAAAGTCTTTCATACATATCTGTGGATAACGGCTAATCTTGAGAGACCAAGTTTCGTGGCAGAGCGCGTATAAGCGGCCATTTCTACGAGGTGCGGAATATGGGGTATGCATAAGTAACGATCTAATGATACCATCGATACTGTTTTGCACTTATATAAGGTTATTTCATGTGTTGCGTGTTGGCCTATAGGTATACACGTTAAAGTAAACAGAAAGTTACAAACCCCGAGTCCTAGCCAATCGGTTTTCTATACGATACAACGCGAGTAGAAAATAAGATGTTATGTAATTTTATTACGATTTCCCGGGATTTGGACAGCATAGATTTTTTACGCAAATATTGTAAAAAAAAACATATTTTTTATTGCACACAAAAAAAAATAACAAACAATATTACAAAATACATAGTAAGCAGCAATAGAGCTTAACTCAATATTAAGTTTTCTCCTAGCAATCCTTTAAATGGTAGAGGAAAATGTAATTAATGCGAGTAGTAAGTACATTAAGCAAACTAAAAATAGTAAACCTATAGATATATTCAATAATACATACGTCAATAAATACTATAATATAAACAATTGTTTTGGTTTAAATTGTCCCAATGTGGAGTTTAGTAAGCTACAATTTTATTTTAAGTTCCTTTGATGTGGTTTTCCATCTTATAAAGAATATTAAGCTCAATGTTAATTCAAACGGAGTTCCAATTACATTTACCTTATGATAAAATATCAGTTAATTAAGGAATCGACGAATCGTGGTGATCGGTGCATTTCGATTGAAACGTCGGGTAAATAAAAAGTTTGTAAACCTTAAAATATTTTACGCGATTAAGTCCCGATAATATTCTAATATGTGTAAACAACGTCAAGTTTAAAAACAATTAAGTAACATTGTTCAACCGCTTAATCATGTAAGTAATACTCTCTCATTTTTAATTTACTCTACATACGTATACTTACTATATGTAATTCTAAATAAGCAACATTAGCAAAGGAATTATGTCCCATAAATTACATATTTCGTTATAAATTTATGATGACAATTATCGCAGCGAATCCTGCAACCAATTCACCTTAAAATTACATCGCAGTATACTCAGTACACAGCTTAAGCCCTGAAGGGCCATTCCCGCCATACTCATAAATATTTTCGTATATTATGCAAATATTTACAAAACCCGCTGTAATTATACAGCAAAAGCTGTCAGCTGTTTTAATTTTAACAGGCGTTAGACATTTAATCCGCATCCCTACTTGCGACTTGTCGTATTAAATGTCATGAATGTACGACTATTCAGATATTCAGCTGCAAATTAGGGTGTCGGGTTGGTAATTAAAAGTCGGACGTGAAATTATAACTGTTAGCGTTAAACAGTTTGTCTTGCTCAAAATGTTATGATGGAGCATGAAATTGTTTTGCGATGTGTAATTGAGTTAAAAGTTTATAATGTTATTTAGTGGTATTCGACTTTTGGACTCTTGTTGGTGGACACAATAAATAATGTTTAACTTAGACAAATAGTCATCGCTTGAGTTCAGAAAATAATCATGCACATTTAAGACTAGTGGTAAAAGAACATTTTCAAACTTCCTAAATCCAAAGTCTTAGGTGCATTGACTAGGCATAATGGCTAAGGCATCGGTCTCGCAATCGTGAGATCGCGGGGTCGAATCCTAGCCATTATACTACCGACATGAACCCACTCCGTTAACATAAGCCATTGAGCTTAGCTGGAGGGGTTAACAGGATTGCTAGTAATGTGGGACGAAAATCCCACATTGCTAGTTATCTTTAAAAAAAATATATATAAATAAAAAAAAATGTAAAGTATTAGATAGAGATAAACTGAAAAAACACAGATAACAGTATTCTAGTACGTATTGCCATCAGAATTAGGACCGCTAATGGAGCATGAAGGTCTGAATGTACCTACAGTAGACAAAGGATAAATCTTTTTTCAAAGACAAACAGAAAATTTGTGTAGACAAATGTTGCATAAAAAAGAAAATATTATGTATTAAGCAATTTTGATTCTGGCGAAATCATGTATAATAATTGAGAATTCAGTAAGGAAATAGATCCAAAATGTCAATCGCTGGGAGAAGAGAACATTGGATTCTCCAGCGTTTTAAGTTTCTTGCTTGAAAAAGACATTGATCGCACTTTCAAGATTGTTAAACTAAGTTAGGATTAAAACAAGACAAATGCTAATCTATCTTAAACAAGTTAAGAACCGTAAGAAGTAGGTCATTCAAGCGTGTGATATGTAAGCGCCTTATCAGAAATTATTAAGAATTTTGCAAATAGCAAATATGTACTGTCTTCTGTAAATAGCAATTCGTATCGTTCCTTTTTATAGCTTGTGGAAAATTTACACGGTTGCTTAGCTTTTAAACGAAACCAGTTAGGCAGAGCTACATATTTTAGGTAGATTTATAATTATATCCATTCAATATTAACACGCAACAGGAGGTTTTTGAGGCAAAATCAATCGATTCAATCGCCATTTTAAGATAGTGTTTCGATTTTTGACTTCATAATGACAGAAACCAGCCAGAGATAGAAGGCAAATGGACAATATGTTGTACAATGAAGTACTGATACCATTTCTTTTGACTTTGAGTTGTAGTAGTAGTTTGTTGTAGTTGCAGATCTCAACAAAAGGCCGCGTTTAATATGCAGTTGCATTGCAACTTTGCAAGTGTCCTTAGTAAGTAGTAACCGTAGTAGTCATATCAAGTTTCTGGTTGACTCTTGGACCGTGAGGATCTCATACAGGCTGTTACATTATACTTGCGACCCTGCAAATATACGCACACAGTACTTAGTTACATAATACTAACTACTACAGGTTTTTAAGAATTATGAGGGCCTCGCGAACTTGAAGCTTTTCTACTGAGAACCTGTCCCTTCACGGTCAAGTATAGAGATAGAAGAGATCAAAATCTCAGTATCTCGGTGATGAAAAGCCAGTGCCTCTGTTTACTAAGCAATTGAATGTACCACTACACTTTGAAATTCAAGGTGTTCTCGTCTAAAGCAGAACAGTTATCATACTGATGACATTCAACGGTAATATTGTATTCAAGGCATTTAATTAAATTACACGTTATAAATACACCAATCTCAATTGCGGGTGCGGTGTAGCTCATTGAAAACACGTGGTTAACGAAACTTTGCTTTAGGTAAATTAAATTCCATTTTCCAAACATTAATAAACTTTTGAATTATTTTTATCATTGAATCAACTATAGATTTCTATTTTTTGTATTGGACATGCGGCATAATACCTAGGAAAAATCTTAACCAACAGTTAAACAATAAGAACTGTAAAATAAACTAATAAACAATTTAATTATTTTTATCATTGAATCAACTATAGATTTTTATTTTTTGTATTGAACATGCGGCATAATACCTAGGAAAAATCTTAACCAACAGTTAAACAATAAGAACTGTAAAATAAACTGCGATAGAAACAAAATCAATAAAATGACAGATAACATTATCTTAGATTGCACTAACGTCGTTTTCAATTACGACTTGATTATGATTGACACACGATGTGTCAATGTGGGCAAGACGCGTACGTCACAGTGACGCAGGCGCTTGAGCCGCGACTGGCCCGAGGCGCGGCGCGGGCGCACGAGAACACGTCACACACAGCTGATCGCGCTACCTACTCGACCGGTGTAAACAAATCATAGTAACGCTCCCACGCCACACTATTACATGAATATGGCTAGCACAGAGTGCCATTAGTATTTATCAAAACTACTAACGCCTATCGCGACTTCACACTGAATGTAATCATTTCGTGCTAGTTAATAAGTACGTGGAAAGTTTCACGATAATGTTCTCATGGCATATTGTACTATCAACCACGCGGACACTTGGACATTAATAGCTTAGATAGTAAGGTTCGAGATTAACAAGATGAACAGGTCTAATGGCTGCCTCTGACAATACAGTAAATAAAGATTGGAAGATGGTTTGTAATCATGATTTCATAATTAAATACATAACCGGCTAAGAATAGTACCATCCCATCTCTTCCCGTGGGTGTCGTCAAAGCGATTAAGGGATTTTTAACCGGAGGATGGGCAGCAGCGTCCTCTGCGTACTTTTTAAAGCCTTACTGCGATCGCCAACCCGCTCGCCAAGCATGGCGATTATGGCAATTACCCCCAAGATCACTAATACATAATAAGCAAGTTCTACTGGGGAGACGAGTGCCCAGTAAAAAATTATGGTATCAAAATTCTAGATGATACATTTTTAGCAACATGAACTTAAATGAATTGTCATTAGTGTGTATTATCTAAGCGATGAGTTTTTAATGCGGTCATGGTCAGTATTTTGGGTGGTGACAAAAAATGTTGTCACTACAGTCATTAATAACGAGGTCGTCAGTAACCGCCAACGGGCCTGCGAGAATGTCGACGTCAACGTATCGGTGTCGATTATATTGTTTCAAACCAAACATACAATGCTATGTCGTTCGACGCTCGTCGATATAAATAGATTTCTTATTTATAACGAGTAACGATATTCCCAAAAATGTCCTAAACTTTCTCGAATTATGAACTCAGTATCCAAATCAGGCATTATTAACTTAGTACCTATTAAAGAAGTTCAAACTCACACGCAGTTCGCCGCAAGTTAATTAGTGATTAAACCGGTCAGTGTTCTAATCTCGATGGACAAGAAAGAATAATTAATTACTGCTCACTTTGTGTTAAAGTATATTCTTCAATAACGTTATTCTTTTTCCTTAGTTGCCCTGGGATCCACCCCCGAGGTAAACCAGAACAAAATTAGCTGACGTCGTAACATTATCGGGTAATTTCCATTTTAACACATTTTTCCCCTATTTATTCCATAGAATTACATAGGTACTAACCCGAGTCTACAAGTCTATGGTAGACTACCTACAGGAACTATCCACGTTATCCAAATTAGGGATAATAATAATAATATCTTGGGACAACTCACACAACGCCATCTGATCCCAAACTAAGCAGAGCTTGTACTATGGAAACCAGACAACTGATAAACATACTTATATATTTCTAAATACATACATATTATAGATAAATATCTAACTTTTATCCTGGGTGGGGATCGAACCCACGACCTCTTGCGTAGCAGTCGGATACACTCCCACCGCGCCACAGAGGCAGTCATAGCCATGACAACCAAGAAATCTTTGGTATATTAATAAGTTACCAAATTAAGCTTAGTCCTAAACATCAAGCAGTCTTTAGTTTAAGGATTTAATTTAGTAAGATGAACACCATAATCGACCCCAATGTTAGACGTTTAGGTTGTCCAGCTGGTTTGCATATGGCGAATAGATTGTATAGATAAAACGTCTGCCCACCAACGCAGAAACACGTTGCAAACGCGTGGGTGCCGTATTAGTACGCTAAATTAATCACCAAACAAAAATGTTAACACTAAATTGAAAATTAAAGGTCACGAGTTCATTAATCTCGGTAGAATGGTAGTGTAATTTCAACACTGCGTATAATGGTTTTTAATAAATTCCCAATTAGTACAAAAACATAAAAGTTTTTTCCGCTACAAAATCCAAGTGGATTTTCCATAGGAAATAGGTATAGCCGTACATTTTGCCGATATAAAGAGTAAGTAACTCCTATCTAGTTTTTCCTTTTACAATAATTAATATTATTAGTGTGGCTAGGTATTTATTTTCCGACTTGTTTCTGCAATAGCGGTAGTCAAGGCAAAACGATCCATTATTCATTATTCAATGAGTCACTCAATCCAATACCACAATCACCGACAATTCAGGGCTATTGAAATTAGTCTGCAGAAAGCAGAACATTTTCGGTAAATTTCAGTACTGAATTGGTTTGCCACAGAGTAATAAAACAATTATAAAGTACCGCTAACACACCGACAAATCAGGGACGAGTCTATCAGGTAATACAAATGGACGAAATCTGCTCATAAATTATACCCTGTGCGATTAAATTTACATTTCACCACGGTAACCATTAGTCGAACTAATAGCATTTCCATGTACAGTGTGAGTACGTGGTAAAAAGCGAACGTTACAATTACACGGCGGAAAGTCATCGTGAGCCGCGACGATTCCCAACGAAGCGGAGCAAGGTACGCGCCGAGATTCCCTCCAGCAGCGGACATTGCATTTGCATAGAGAACCACTCACCATTATACTCTATTACGTACTCTCCTAACAGTTAAGCGCACTTAACAACATGTACAAAGTTAATATCCTGACTGCCTCTGTGGCGCGGTGGGAATGTGTCCGACTGCTACGCAAGAGGTCGTGGGTTCGATTCCCACACGGGACACCACTTTGTGTGATCCACAAAGTATTGTTCCGGGTCTGGGTGTACTTTGTGTCCGTGACTTGTATGTTTGTAAAGTCCACAGGGCTTGTACCCTACAGCGGGAGTCGTTTTAAAAAAAAAAAAAAAAAATACGAATTATACATAACGAAAATTATCCTTTATGTCTTAGTCTATATTGGAAGTCGTACGTAAAAGTTGGTACGTACAGTAATCTATCTAATCAATTAAATTACTAAATGTAAAAAAGAGCGGTCAAACAGGGTGATTCTTTCTTGAAAATAAACAGAGCAAATAGTCGAAGTAAGTGGAAAACACACCTGCCGTTCTGGTCACCACGCCCGCGCAGCTGCGTCTACTCGACACTGTCGTTAATGGAAAAAGATAGCAAAAAATGTTCCATCAGTAAGCAGTTAGTCACACTGAGTGGAAAGGAAGTTGGGATCTGTAATCGCCGTGATATTATACAGAAAATGTTCAAGCTGAAACAACGTTCTGTTTGCTTAATAGGCATAGAATATGATGACACAAGGCATTATAATGTAGGAGGCAAGTTATTGTAAACTGTGATTTCATACGAAATATTTACCATCATCAATTTCATACAGTGTAGTAACTGCGAATAAATTGGTAAACGCGTATCCGGAGAATGTAGCCGTCGTATTTCATAATCCAAATCATATTTCAGTGGAGGCGGGCGTTAGTGGCGACCGAAAAAGGCGAGGCGACACGCTCGCTGGAAGAAATATTGCTGGCTCGGCGGTAACGCGCCAAGGCGAACTACGCACGAGATATCTGCCATCTCCAGCGGCTAGGCCTTGTGCGTTTTATCTCCCGCCGCCCGACAGAACTCGGCGCGGCGTTTGGGAAATTGCGTACACAGCAAACAAAGAATTGCACATCGAGATAAGGAACCGGAGCGTATCGCGTTTATGAACGCCCCTCAACTCTGTAATAATCTAACAAACGACGGACCGTTACACCCTTTTTCGATACACTTCAACAAAAGTAACGACCGTATTTTACGTAACATAAGCACGACATAAATTTTAATTTAGAACAAAGGCAAGCTTAAGTCATTACGTGTAATCGAAACAACTACGTATAGTTCGGATATCTACGTTAGATAACGCAAGTGCGTGACAATTGGCTCAGCTGCGATCGATGTCACAAATGTTTAGCTAAATATCATAATAAAGTTGCCACCAGAAAGAAACACTTTCGATAATAAGTAATGAAAAGTTAAAAAATGTTATCGGTTTAGCGAGGCCTTGGCTCGGTAAGTAAAGCGGATGGAAGCTCGATTTAAGTTTGATAATCCGCAAGCCGTTGCCCGTCAGAGATAGGACAGTTTCGACGAGGGTCGGTAGTCCGCACGGATGCTCTTTGGCACTCGACGCTTCAAAGGGAGCTTAGGCCTAGTTGGCACAAAAGAATAGTAGAGTTTTCTACTCGACTAACAAGCTTAAAATTTAAATGGATATGTGGAGCATGCGCACGCTGACCGCGGTCATTCGATAACCATGCCGGCCGATCCAATGAGTACTTAACTAATATTTCAACGTTTACACACGCAAACGTGCCCGAGCTGCCATTGTGTGTAAATCCGGACGGGCACGTCGACCTAAACAGATTAATTCCAAACGTGCAGTAGTATGTCAATTGACATCCGCGCAAAAATATATTTACGAGGATTTACTTTATACATAATCCAAAATTAACGATAAAAAGTTTTGGTACCACCGACACCCGTGTGAGCAGTCAACTGTATTTCCCAAGGGTAGACATTTTCAAATAAAATAGCAAGAGCCAAAAGCGACGTCTTTCAAGGCGAACCCCTCTTTCGGAAATATCAGTGTGCGAGGAATTTTGGGGCTTTGAGTGACATGACTGCCTCGCTCGATGGCTTTTAGGGTAACGCTTTAAAGATAGGTACTAAGTTTAGGAATAACTGTGCAACTTTACTCCTGCATCTTCCGTCTCGAATAAACGGACGTTAGATTTCAAACCAGATATTACCTACTACTAGTTATGTATGTTAGTTTTATGTAGGTACATGTCTACAAGGTATGTTTATTAATAAGCCAAAAGTAGAAACGCAATTATGTTACTACGTAAATCTCGCAATTCTAATTGGCAACTTGGTAATTAACTCTCATGTGAAATTAATTATTCCATGAAAGCGAGTGAAACGCAAACCAAGGAAATGAACACTAAATATGAAATAATGAAAATACAGCGGACAGGGACGGGTCCTCATTGAATTTTGTACAGGTCTCCGGTAATTAGAAGAATGACTTTTGAGAATAATTAAGAGCACTAGAGATCTGTAGAAAATAGTTGCTGTTGTTCGAATGACATGACATAGGAACCGTGATCTTTGTTGAAATTTAAAACATCGATATGAATGTTGAGTTGAATATGGACGCACTATAAGTTTGTGGTGCACGTATTCAGCAACTGCGCGCCTCGACTCACAAAGCGGAGTCAAGTTACCAACAGAAGAACACGTCGCGGTCGTCGAGCTCGCTAGGGAGGACGGAGGGGAGGTACATGGGGAAAGAGGCGGCACTCTCAGCGACGTGACATTTTCGCAAACAAGCCAGGGAGCGAGGCAGGGGCGCCGTGAAATTTGCAACCTCGGCGCCAGCCGCTATCCAACCGGCCGCGACTCGCGCCAACCTAATGGGGGAAATCGATGAATAAATTCGGTGATCCGAGTTTCACTACGCTGTCCGAAACTTGATTATAGCCGTCGAAATGCGCCCATTATGGCAGATTTTTACGTGAAATTATGGGAGCGTTAAGATTTGCAGGGGAACAGAGCAAGCTGAAATACAAACGAGAATCGGAATAAAATTAAAGTAGCAAATACGAAAATTTACGTAACATGTAAATTTTAATGAAATTAGTCTCCATTTAATACAGGGGCTCTTGTCAAATACATTAATTAATGCCTCCATTAACAGTACTAATAAATGTATCAATAAATGATGATAATTAATTCTACAATGACTATTATTTATTTAGATGAATATAAACGAGTTTCTATATTACATTATCATTTACACATACGCCGGCGTTAATTCATTTGTTTTGTATATCTAGTATTAAATACACTTTTTTTTTAAAGAGACAACTAGCTATGTGGGATTGTGGGTCCCACATTACTAGGAATCCCGTTAAACCCTCCAGCTATGCTCAATAGCTTGTGTTAGGAGTGGGTTCATGTCGGTAGTATAATGGGTAGGTTTCGAACCAGCTACCTCACGATTGCGGGTCCGATGCCTTGGCCATTAGCCCACTATTCCTTGGCTAGTTTAATAAACAAAAATACTTGAGCAGCATGGTTATCATTACGACATATAATAACGTCTAGTGAATTTTGAAGAATTGGTTAGAAACAATCCCTTGGAGCACTCCTGAGAAAGATGTAGATAATTGTCCAAAAAATAAACATTTCACAAGGTTTACTTAAGAAACCATTTGTTACAAAATTTGAAACTTAAAAAAGCACTAATTAGACCCGAAATTTTAAATTAAACCATCTCACATAATAAAATTATTCTAACTAGTTAATCACATCATAAAAGAACAAAATATCACATGCACAAAAAGGTTACATAGAAGTTTTTTTTTTAAATAAAATTACGTGAAGGCTTAGCGGACAGCAAGGCACGGGACAAAAACAACGAGGCGATGTAATTAAGAGAAAAGATCAAGGGGAACCCTACACCGGGCACATTTTAATTATTATACAACGTACAGACTACGCCAAAATTTCATGACCAGAATCTGTAGGTATTTCAAACGATCCGAGCAAAATATTTTGTGTTGAAGCTGGGAATAGCCCGTCTCATTAAAAGTGTTCGCTCCTCATCTCAAATTCTATAAAATATAGCAATTTTAAATTGGATTAACTACCTACAGCGTAATTCCTTCTTTGCTTTAAAACATTACACGTTATAAAGGAGCAACGAAACAAAGTTGACTTTATTTTCACCAAAAGACTATTCGCATAATTACTGAGATAAACACGCTAAATTATGTTTAAAACAGTATAATTTTAATATTTTTATAATTCGTAAATATAAATATATAAAAGTTTTAAATTTAATTAAAAGGATGAATAGCGTAAAATTGTAATTGTGACTTTATTTGTCCGAATAAGTCCTAACCTCACATTACATTTTTATGAGCTTTTTTTACCCCACTGTGCCAGAAGGAGGGTTATGTTTTTCGAGTGTATGAATTTGTCTTTATATGTATGTATATTTCTTTGGCACGCTCTAACGCCCAAATGGTTTATTGGATTTTAGATTAAAAGGTGTTGTTAGCTTGTTCTCAGTTGTGAGAGTGACACTACCTACATCAAAATTATAAAAAAATAAAATGGCGAAATTTTGGCGCCAAAATATTTCACTTATCAATTTTAAACAATACGGGTTTGTTTTTTAGGGTTCCGTACCACAAAAGGAAAAAATTGCACCCTTATAGGATCACTTTGTTTTCCGTCCGTCCGACCGTCTGTCTGTCAAGACCCTTTATCTCGGGAACGCGTGGAAGTGTTGAGTTGAAATTAAAACCATATACTCAGGTCTACAGTCCCCCAAAGCTGCAAATAATCAAAAACGTAAATAAATTATAAGACCGTTTATGGCGCAAAAAACTAAAATTTCTTATACTACAAGTGCAGGGAAATGTCTATAAAATGAGTATACATTTGTAATTAAATAATAATAAAAAAATGTATAAGCAAAATACTATTCTTGTGAAAAGTCGATTCTACATTTACGTGCAACGCCTGTTCGCAAACAAAAGGTAAAGCCAGAGAAAAGAACGAGGCAATAAAAACTCCACTCTTTTCAAATTGCCAATGTTTACAATGTTTCTTTGTTTAAACCGTATAAAGTAAGGTGCTGCCACCATTATATTATACACATATAAAAAATTTAAACTTTAAGACTCGAATCCTGAACTTTTTATAATATGTATACAAATTTGTACGGAACCCTCGGGCGAGTCCGACTCGCACTTGACCGGTTTTTTTTTTTTGTAATAAGTTAGCTTGTTTAAAATTCATTTAGCTCTGAACCAAGCCATCTCAAAGGTTTCATTCTTCTAATCTGATGCGGCCATCGAGTTATACAACATTATCAATGGATGCGGCTAAACGATAACTATCGCAGCAGCTATCTGACCTTCGTTAACTATCGAAGATAATAATTAAACTAAGGTCGAAACACAAAGTAGGTACTTGCTCGATCGGTTTACAACACCTTTTCAACCTTATTGAATAGATTTTTTTTTTAATGTTAAGGCATTCCATTTATATTAATTAATCTCCAGAAAGATTGAGATATAGTAGAGATTTTAAGATAACCTCGTGAGTTAATAAAAAGTATTTACTTTATAGATTGTAGAACAATGTCAAAAAGAAAATGTTAATCATGGCTAATCAAGATACGCTAGCAGGCATTTAGTAGTTTAAATAAACTACCAAATACTTATCTATTTTTTAATATTGTGAGCATATTCTGTAGCCTTTATTTCTTAAAGTATTACAGAGCAATACACGTTCCGGTAAAAAGACATATTTTTTGCTTTGCCAATGCGTTGCGTCATTGTAAATTGTTTAGAAATATATTTCTCAGTAAACCCTAAACCCATTTTACTGCAGTTTACCAACGTCATCAAACACAGAATATAGATTTAGTTAGAACGATATCCCTGATATTAAAACATCACGCTCAATATACTAGTGAACGGTGCTGGAGAGTAAATATTAAATACAAGATTCTACAAATTTAACGAAATCAAACAAGACCAATATACTAAATGTAAGCCAACGTTCAAAGCATCTTGTTGAATTGACTCGAGATATCAATTAGAAACTACCGGTTATGCCATAAATAAACACGCTGTAGTAATACGATAGTAATAATGGCATCTCTCAGTTTCCCAGATCTAAAATATATGGAGGGTCCACAAGGAAACCATCGTTACCTCTATAAACAGTTATGTTTATGACTAGATTGTATCAAGTTATAAATAATTCCCTTGATTGGCAAAGGTGGTAATTTGATATAACGTCTAAATTTCCTACTATCGACACCCAATCTTAGGTTTAACTTATTGAGCAATTAAGACCTTTGGTACTCAGATCACAGGTAATGTGTACTTGGTACTTGAAAGCCAGGTACACATTTGAATAACTATGATGATGCTCTTAACAAATTAGTACCGTTTCACAGTCGGACGTAACGGCTCAGCGCCAATGTAACAGCGCAAAAAACGACTGAACATTTCTTGTAGAGCAACTTCGCGCTTTTGGAGGTCGTCAGAACGCGAAACAACGCCCGAATATTACGGCATTTTAATTGTTTCAATGTCTGTGAATAAAAATCAACTTTTTGCAATTTTTTTCAAGGCAGGGACGTTATACGATATACTATACTTTACAATTCGTCAAAGAACCTAAATACAGACTTAATATCGGTTTGAAACCGCTCTTATAAATTAATACCTTGAGAATTTATAGAATTATGGCTGTCAACGATACTTTGCGATGTGATAGTAAAGAAATCTCCTTCGAATATTAAAATAGCAAGTAACGTGGAAAATCGAAATCTTGTCATCTGGAAAATCGAGCGAATTTAAAATGTTCCGTTACAAGAGCGGTAAAAACGTAACACCGACATGGCGGGTCGTAATTCGCAAGTTAGATGCCTGTCTTTGGATGTATTATAGGCACAGTAAACGTGAATATGACGCTCATAATACATCCAAGGATGTGAACTTACGTGGCGGAAATGTTGTACGTCTCGCAGGCGAGGAACATAGTAATATTATCAACGTTCGTGAAACGGAAAATGGATCCACATTTCATATGACGCGCGGTAAGAAATTCTTTGAATCTTCCACCAAAAGAAATAAGTAAATTTTTCCTTTTTTCTGTGCGTAAAATCCCAACGGATGTCATCCTATCGAGGATACACAAGGTGGGGTTTGTGGTATTTGTCCCATTCCTGGTCTTATGCGCAATAGTTTTCTATAATCGACAGACCGCCAAGGATGCGGCTTTATCTATGTTAAAAATAGGCCTAGTGTTTATTTATGACTTAAGTTAAACAGTGTTTTATAGTTTCGGTGTCAGAATGAGTCACCAAAGACGACGGCCACTGTTCGTGCCTCGAGCGACATGGCACCAAATGGGGATTGCATTTCATGATGGAAAACTTGTTGGAATAAAATCGATAACGTGTCTGGCAAACTCGTTGTGGCTCTTACACACTAAATTCCATTAAAAAGGTCGTTAAAGCCTACGAAAATTGAGTAACCTGTTCAATGCGTTTGCAAAACGATCGTAATACCAATATTTTCACAATATGATATTTCCTCAGCACGCAAACCTGTACTTAAATAACACATTTCATTGGGGAAACAGACGACTCGCTATATGTAAACTTCATCCTTATTCGGTAGGATTTGTTTAAAACTGTACTTTATTCTGTAAATATTAAGTCATAAATCGTTATGATAGTTGGTGAAAAGTAAATGGAGCTCGGCCAAGAGGTATCACAAGGTAATGTAGGCAAATTCGCAAATCCCCATCGTCGCGTGGGTGGCCGTAAGCCTCCGTGAGAACCGCAAGCCAGAAAGTACTACACTCGAAGCGATAGATCTCGTCGCGAAATAAGTTTCAAAATCTCCGCAACCGGTTATGAAATGCCGGAGTCTAACCGATTTAACATTGAGATTGAAAATATTAATGTTAATAAATAGATTAGACTCGGATATAACAAACAGATATAGTACAGAAGCCGGATTCATCAGTACAGATAAGCGTAAAACGATACTTTTTTCGAACTTAATATTTCCGTTCACTGTTATTTAATTTCAACTTTCGATTCAATTTCAATTTTCCGTTTTACGATGTGAAAATTGTTAATAAAATAATATGTTAATGACTTCCCTTAGCCTTCATGACAATATAATTGAAGAATTATACCAATTGTAGTATTTATGGATGTATGTATGCAGTAATGGTCCCAATGAAATTCAAACAAGAATACGAACGGTGGAGTTGTGTTGGAACATTTAATTGCCCTGTACAAACGTAAAATAGATAGAATAAACGGGTGCCATTAGACCTGCATTCACAATAACACGCACGATCGTAAGAACTCGGTGAATGCGGCACTAAATTCCGTGTTAATGCTAAAAGAATGTCAACCATGGGATGTTGTTCTTCGGTCACTTCTTCCTCTTTGTGAATCACTCAAAATGTTCTTAGTGCGAGAATTGTTGATAAAGTGCTAATTCTGCAGCTGTAGAGGACATAGCACAGATGGGACTAATCGCATTCTTCACTTTCATAGTTTCATGCAATACTATATTTCGATTTTGAACCAAATTATTTGAAATCCTTTCAACAGTTTTAAGCACGATTTACTCAATCATGCCTAAAACTATTGAAAGGTTTTCAAAGAATCAAAATTCGCACAGTTATAAAATTAGTAGGATCAATCACATTCGTATCGGTTCGCGAATCGGTTTATACATTCACATACGATTCTATAAATTCACATATCGATTAGCATTGTTTAAGAATTTTATAAGAATGGAAAATAGGACCATAACATTTTTGTTATAGAAATATGGTGCAATCTCCAATTTGGTTTAAAAGCGAGACGGTTCTGGTTATATCTTCCCACGGTAGTTTGCGGAGGCGGTCTGTGTATAAATTGAACATAGTTTTATACCCAGTCAGCTTGCATTTTAGAACATTTATGTACCTAATTTATATGCTACATGCATATAAATTAGGTAGCCGTAAAATTACTAACTACCGAATTGGAATGTATTAATAAAGCGTACTGTACGCCAACTACGTGATTTTGGCTACAACTTAAGTTTTATAAATTATACTCTATGGAATTTATCTTAGATAAGATAAAGACAGCATTACTTGAGAGCCATGACCCTAACCGATTTGGCTGATATAATATGTCTTGACTTCGTAATTGCCAAGACAGTGTTTGTATGAATAAAATTATATGGGAAAATCTAGCGGAAATTCAGAAATTTAGCCTTTACATTTCTGATTTATCGGTTGATAGTTGATTTGACGATTAATTTGGCGGTTTGATGTAGATTTGCATTTAATAATACCATTACATATTATTATATGAAAATCTCAATTAAAAAGTTACGTTTACTTTCAAAGTTTACAGTAAATTGTACTCATGCTAAACCGAAGCGGTAAAAAAAGACTCCGGTAAAATATAAACATTTAAATCGGCTAACAATTAGCAGGGGCATCACGTATCATAAGAAAATGCAGTCGAATTCGAGAACCAACTCCTTTTTGAAGTCGTTTAAAAATATCTACGCAAAGACTTCATAAAATAAATTACAGATGAAAGTGGATGCAATTAATTTAGATCAATGGTAGTAACCGTCATGAATGTTTTAATAAATCCTCAACTATAATGTGGGCACGTCTATTCCGGTGTATGGTCGACAGGATATAAGTAATAACGTGTATAAAGGCGGTGGCAGACGGGCAGGTGTTCTGCGTGCCAGCTGTCACGAACATTTTCTCCTACCAATACCACCTGTGCCCTCGTCCTTAGGTAATTGTACCTTTTTGTAGCAACAATTTAAAATTACAGAAACGATCATTATTATTTCATTTCTTTCATTTCACTCACAGTAAACGTATTATTGCTAGTACTATTTTTTTATTTTATTCATTTCTAATTACTCAGTATAGTAGGTAACTAAAAAGATTGCAAGGCTTGTTAATCAATTAATTAATTTTGAACGCTACAAATAGTTTTGTGGATTTAAGCTACGATGGTACAATTTGAGTATGGAAGGTCGTCTTGATACAGGTGTCAAGTTACACTGAGAGTCAAGTGAATCAATTGAGGCGAAAAAAATACTAAAGATTCTAAATAGAATTCTAAATTCCCAAGAAAAAAACGTGGTAAAAGAATATTAAATGAGCGTCAATCTATACCTTTGCACGGAATACGCCACAATAAAGATGCTTGGAGACGCGATCTTACCTGAAAAATAAATGTTAGAATAAGAATAATAATTCTAACATTATTATGATAATGTAGGTAGCACAAAGTACCATTGCCGCCACCTAAGTTCGCGTTCGTGAAGTTGTATTCGAATGTAATTCAACGCAGGGACATCGTTCCCCGCCCGTCTTCATCCGCTACGATACCTAAAATCGAGTTGTGCGCAGCTTACGCCAAAATCAGACACGCAAACTTAGCTGGCGGCATGTGTACCGAGAGTACATCGGATAACCTTCATACGGTACGCACCTACTTCGTTTAACAACGCACACAGACAGCGTTCACTGATAAATATCTCAGATCACTTCAGACCACTTTGTTCTGAAGGCGTTCCTAGATTCCGTGGTCGTGAGAGATGTCTATGTCACGCGGACATTTAGCGGCGTCAAGCACGCATTCTACGAATCGATACTAATATTATAAAGCTGAAGTTTGTTTCTTTGTTTGAACGCGATAATCTCAGGAACTACTGTTCTGAATTGAAAAATTATTTTACTGTCGGATAGCCCATTTATCGAGGAAGGTTATAGGCTATGTAACATCACGCTGCGACCAATAGGAGAGGAGCAGCAATGAAAAATTTTGCAAAAACGGGGGAAATTTATGCAGACAAGTGGCGCGGGCCAGCTAGTGTTACCATAATTCTGCACTCTCGGCATTTTGAGAACATACGCCTACAAAATGCATGGGATTTGTGGCTTTTGCCTACGTAATCTCATATCTTTTCAACTATTTTATTAGGCAGCTAGTATAGCTAGCTGCCTGCCCCGGCTTCGCACGGGTATCATATCGTAGTTTTATGCAATACAAAAATTGCAATGACGTAATAACATACCTTAAGTTATTACGTTATTGCATTTTTTTTATCAATAAAATATAGCCTGTGAATAAACTTAAAAAACTACTGGACTGATTTAAAAAAACCTCGGGGTTACTTCCCGAGGTTTTTTAAATCAGTCCAGTAGTTTTTTAAGTTTATTCGTTATATACAAAAAATACAAATCTTTCCTTTTTATAATACTGTGTAGACTAAAGCTAAAATGGATGTGAAATGTTTATAACAAAGTTGCTTAGCAACCACTCAACCTTGTTGTCAATAGTTGCTAAGCAACTTTATTTAAGCATTTCACATCCATTTTGGGTTTAGTAGCTTTTCCGTTTTTTTTTCCGTAATCATCGTATCTGGTTTGACAATGTATCGCAAGCCATTGAGCTTAGCTGGAGGGGTAAACAGGATTGCTAGCAATGTGGAACCCACAATACCACATGCTATCTTTAAAAAAAAACGGCCCTGCAGTCACGTTCAAATACATCTTACAACAGTCATTATTAAAAGCCGTGACAGTTCACAGCTGGTCTTGAAGGCTTAGACCGCCCATGAGATGGAACCAACTGCAACGTTTAATGGACAAATACTCTTAGATGAAATATGTTACACAGGTGCATTCTAGTAACCAGTGCTCGATGGTATTTCCAGATGTTCCAACTATATATTTTTACTTACTAGTTTTCGCCCGCGGCTCCGCCCGCGTGGATGTCGGTTATCGCGATAAAAACTATCCTATGTCCTTCCCCGGGACTCAAATTATCTCCATACCAAATTTCATCTAAATCGGTTTAGCTGTTTGAGCGTAAAAGCCTAACAGACAGACAGTTACTTTCACATTTATAATATTAGTATGGATTTTAGCCCCTGTTACAAAACGCCGGTTTTAAAAGTTTAACGTGGGTATATATTTTGTGTCTGTATGTATAGCCGTGTGTTACCCGGCTTAAGAATAGTACCATCCCATCTCGTGGGTGTCGTCAAAGCGACTAAGGGATTTCACATCGGAGGACGGCCAGCAGCATCCTCTGCGTATTTAAAGACTGCGTTCGCCAACCCGCTGGCTAAGCGTGGCGATTATGGCTATTACCCCCAGGATGTAATAAGTAGATAGAACCTACTTGGGAGACCCGTGCTGAGCAGACATCATACGTGTTGATATGTATAAAAATGTCTATCTAGGCCATAGCAGCTGCTAAACGGAAGGACCAATTTCAAAGCGTATTTTTATTGTAAGTCTAGCTTAATTTAGTTTGTATAGTAGTTCTTCACTTAGTTCTATCAAAATCGGTTTAGGCGTTTCAAAGATAATCAAATTCCCCACGTGCCGGGGTTTTTAAAATATAAATATGCATATTAATTTGTTTACTACGACGAAATATTGAAGTGAGTATTTGATCAAAGATTGAATGAATGATCGACTAAATTACCTCATAAGATTGTCAATGAATATGTGGAATCTATTACAATAAATTCCACGTATTCATTGACAATACAAAAGTGAAACAGCTTTATTCAGTATCATTAAGGTGTTGCTTTATCTTATAACAACGAACCAACAACACATCAATACTATCTATCAATGACAACGGAACTTTTGGAAATCATACAAATAAATATGGTGGTATGAAAAACGGTAATATTAAAATAAACTTTTAATAACCACAAATAGGCACAGGTGTACCGCGGTTTTCCTTAAAATTGACGAAATTTTCATTATGAGATTGCAATCTGATGAACGTCCATTTACGTACAGTATATTTTAATAAATTGATAGCAGATCAATTTAAACAGAACTACGATGCGACCTGTAGAACGAAATTCTGTGTTCAAATTGGTCTGTTTATTTATTCAAACACAAAATAGAGGATTTATTCCTAGCATTTCTATAGACCGGCGAGTTGACAGTAAAAGACGAAACTCGGCCATACATATATTGGTTTGTTAATAAGGTAATTATGAGGTGGTAATACTGTACAGGGACTGCGGGACCGTGTATGTGTGTGGGGTTCATCGCACCCGGGGCGGAAGTGAACCGGGGGCGAACAGTAGGCACCCATTCCCTTCACTTGTGAACAAATAAAAACTTCCTCTTAAATGTCTATCGTTATGGCAGAAGCGGGCACATATACTATACTTGCATATATGTATACGTACAGTTGCGTAAACATAACACCATTGTGAGGGACATTGAAGGATATATATGCGTTGTTTTGATGAGTAACAGTAGCGAAACAATTTTCTGTATTCTGATACTTGGTAGACATGCGTAAATAGAAATACGACTCCTCAGAGGATCTATTCAAGGTACAAATGGAAATTCGTAAGTTTATAGTACTTACGTGTAGTGAAACCTTCGCAAAAGGGCGTGCAAGTAAAATAAGAAGTCATTAATCTGTTAACAATAGAGTCTTAGTTGAATATCGCCAATAAGTTATGGCCTCAGTGAACGCATGGATTGAGAACGTCTACAAACCAAGCACTCAACTTTAGTTACAAAGTACTTATCAAAGTTATATTTTAAAACAACTGTATCAATATTGTTGCAATAATTCGTTAAGTAACGGCTTTAAACTACGAACAATGATAATAATTTTGTATTGAGGGCGGCGCATAGACTCGCCTGGGGCTCTCGAGTGCTCGCTAAATAGTAATTTAAAGTCTATTGAGATATGTGATTAACAGGCTAGGGTGTTATTATGTAATGAATTATTATGAATGCTTATTAAAGATAATATAAGCTTGTACAGCATCCAGAAAGAAAAGGATGCTTAATAAATTGTAGACCATGAATTGGTTGACTATGTATGCGCCAGTCAGCCACGTGTCTGTCCCCCGAATGCTCAAACGATGCATAACTTTGAATCCTCCTCACATGCATTTCTATCGCTAGCATTGACGTTTAAATGACTGACAGCAGGTGTCAACAGCGTCTTAATCTTTGAGTATTCGGCGGACAACCCCAGAATACTCCTACGATACTACGAAATACTTTTATGCCCGACTCAAAATCAAGAATCGTCAGAATATTTGGACGTGAGTCATCCTTTCTAAGAAGAAGAGAAGAAGAAGAAGAGGTTCCGTATTGCGTAAGGCACTCGTTAGCCGAGATTTGACCAAGCTTTTCTCTATGCACCAGAATTGGGTATTTGACTACTGTCAAAATATTTTTTTTTATAAAAACCGTAAAAATATGTCATAAAGTGTTCTGAAAAAATATTGTCATCTATTTATTTAACCTGTTTATTGATTTTGAATCATAAAGAGAACCACTAAAATGATTTGACCATAGAAAACGTGACGTCATATTATGCTAGCATTCCGTACAAATTTGTAAAGGGCGGGACATTTTTGACGTTTCTTAAAAAGAGGCTGATTTGACTTCAGTCAAATACCCTATTGTGTCCATGGAAGTGTTACAAGAGTACTGCTGTAAGGTTGAAGAATCTACAGTACCTACCACACTATGGTCTGCGCGTCCGCTATCAATCATCTCACCCCCTCGCGGTCCGCGCCCGCGTCCCGCCCACTCTCTCGGCCTAGCATTGGCGATATTTTCACAAGATCCCTCCTGTCCCTCCAGCGGCTGCTTATTTGCTATCTCGCAGCTGGTCGCTACATTTAATTCGGTGGATACAAACTTAATTGGAGCTCCCCGGGGAACAATAAATAATACGATAAAGTATAATTCATACTGTTTGATTACCAAGCAGGTTTTGTATTCTTAACTTCAGATATTCTATAATTAACTGCCGGCAGCTCGGCACAAGGCCACCATTTCTTGTCTCGTTTAGAGTTTCGAAGATGCAACATTAAGTTTGAACTTCAAGCACGTTTTAAAGAAACCGTTTTAAATTCTGGAAACTCTTAGAACGCTTAGTCGTTCAAAAGTTATTCATGAGCTAGGGTTGCCAATCTTATTTATTAAGGATACCGCTTCTTTTTCCCAAAAAACACGACCGTTGTAAAGTACGGAATTTATTGTAATAAACGTAAATGTTTCTTAAACGAAAAGAAACGTCGAGCAAAGTTGGAAATAAGAAAATACAGTATCTAACTAGAAATATCGTTAATCTTTTGGTGGATATGAGGTCTATCTATCTCTCTATCTCAATTTGGCTTACGTTTTAATCTTAATATTAAAATCCTATCCACGACATCTGTGAGAGCTTGTCATTAGCATTAGATTGTTATACATTGTTCGCTATTAATAAGAAAATTAGTATGATGTAAGCTTTCTGTAAAACATAATAAATAGAATTAAATTGTATCATGGTTGTAAAAAACCAGATGATGTCGAGACCGAGCTCATAAATCCGATAAGCTAAAAATTGGTAAAGAAAGTAGCAACCCTTCTAATGACCCAAGTTAAAGCATCACATTTTTCGCGAGACCCGGTTAATAACAAAACGATCCGTTTAGCAGCAAGTGCGCCTTACAGGTAAGCATAATTATAATGAGTACAATTAAGTGTATAATGGTGGCAGGCGATTAACCCAGAGACCTTTGCGCGTATCGCGATCAGCTGAGCAGTGCTCTTGGCGACAGCGACAAGTTGGCACACTGCAGCTCAACGCACGACCTACTTCATGATATGAATGCGATGGTATAAATCGCCGAGCGGACTCACCGTACAACACAACACTATTACTGTGATACCATGTGCGATTATTTAGAGGATTTCTAATACTGAATTAAACCTATATAAGGGCGAAAATACACATGCATGTAGCAGGCTTTTGCTAACAGCAGATTTTGATTTCACATGCAAGCTATTTTCTCTTTTGTTGGCACTTATATCTTCGCCCTAACATTTTAAATCTTGTCTAGTCTGGGTTTTATGAACAGAGATGTTGAATATATTTTTGCTAGGTATCATAAATAAGTATTTTTCCTAACTCGGGACAGAAATATTTCGTAAATGTGAGAATATCCTATCATCCTATTCATCACATATTTTTTATCATTATCTTTTACTTATCTTTTTATTTCCTTAACTCTGCTAAAGACGTGATAATGATAGAAGAATGCGAGTTATTCACCTCTAGAAGTATCAAGACGCTTACTCATCACTTCCTGTCCATGGAATTCCTTATAAACGAAAAACTATTAATAATATTAGCTGGACACGTTCATACCTATTCACACTGTATTCATTATAACTATTAAAATCAACGAAATCCATTAAAAAAAGAATTGCAAAATGACGAGGAAAAAAAGAATTCCGTTATTTAGAAAAAAAAAACATTTTAATAAATCGTAGACACGTCAATCATTTGAGATGAACGGTTTTTATAAATCAGGTTAGGTCAGGTTTAGATTACGGAAACATTAACCATTTTCGACTTATTTTATCGATAAATAACTAGTGTTACAAACTATCGATTGAATATAACTCGATGGATTGGCAATCGCCAATTAAAAGTAAGTCACTGTATTGATACTATTTAATTTGATAATATCAACTGATAACACGAATATCTCGGGATTATAATAAATAATTATCTTGGGACAACACACACTATCACATGGTAAGCAGAACCAGGAATATGGAAAGCAGACAAGTAATTTATATACATTCATAATACATGTAGTAGACAGATTACAACCAGACAAAGATCAAACATTCGTGCACATTACACAATTTATCATAGGTGGAAATCGAACCCATGACCGCTGGCTTAGCAGTCAGGGTCACTAGGTAAGCACTAGACCAACGGACCAGTCAAACAACACAAAAATAAAATAGACATTTCATAGCAAACAATTTGTAGCGGCAATATCACCAGGTATTGTGAAACAAAATACCGGTAGTGATTTCTATTAAATTGCAAATGTTATTATCGTTGTAAACGTCCGTCACTTACCATCGCCTAACAATGAGGGCCGCTTTATTACGATATCAAAGTTGTGGTGAAATGAAAATGCTCTCGGCTCGGACTAAATGCCTAAGGGCATGCTATACTCCTATTAGGCAAACTAGATGTGTGTCAGAAACTATAGGTACCTTTATTTATTTATTTTTTTAAGATTTTTTTTTTTTTTTTAAAAGATAACTAGCAATGTGGGATTTACGTCCCACATTACTAGCAATCCTGTTAACCCTTCCAGCTAAGCTCAATGGCTTGTGTTAGGAGTGGGTTCACGTCGGTAGTATAATGGGTAGGATTCGAACACGCGACCTCACGATTGCGAGACCGATGCCTTAGCCATTAGGCTACCGCCGCTTCTACTTCTTGTACCTAGTTTTAGGCCAAAATACCCCATAAAAAAAAGTGAATAAGTATAATATAGTTTAGAATCGTTTTTGTCCATTATTCTTTGACATCACTACACTAGAAACAACCAGAATAGTAATGCATCGCATAAAATTAATTGAACTGTTGTCACGATTGTCTTATTCAAACATATCCTGATGGAAGGTACCTATAATATAAATGCAATGACGACGTGCAATCGTCATCTTTAGAAAATCTTCCTGACGCGTACGAACAACGCACCTGTGTGTTCCAAAAAGGTTCTGAGATTTCATATTCGTGAGCAATGTCTGTTGTATATGCGTGCGCTACTGATCATAGCATAAAACTTTCCTTCGGTATTATCGGTTTTTGTGATTTTATCATTTGTATAGTTTCGAAATTCGATGATGAATGAGATAGCAGTTCATAAGAAACAACAGAACCAGTACAATAGAGATGTTGACTGTCAAATCAGTCTCTTTTTATGAAATGTCAAAACGACAAGCTCTATAGATAATGTGTATGGAATAGGAACCTATGACGCATAAGTTCCTATCGATAAATCATTACTTTTAGTATTCATTTTCATGCATTAAAATGTAAAAGAACAGTTATTTTTAGAACGTTTTAAGATCTACTATTACCAGATTAGTATAAAATAATTTACTTTTATTGTAGTCAACTACCCAATTAATACGGTGTATCTATCTAAATGGAGACCACAATAGGAATACCTAACTTACTTCAAGTCAAAAGATTGAACTCTCAAAATTTTAAATATCAGATATGAAAGGGACAATTCCATCATTCAAGAAAAAGTTCAATATATGGGTACTCCATTTATACTTCTACATCAAGTACATCAATTTACCTATGGAACCGCTATTTGATTTCTGTATTTAGCCATAAATCAGTCTACCGATGCCGGTCATCCGCAGATCGTTTGCCTAGTGGGGAGTTTACCAATAGTATTGGTTATATTCAATGTAACATTGTAGGATATATTACGGGATGTTGCCAGCGAGCAAGGCAGTTAACCTACATCGATGGCTGCCAGCACCTTGTGCGGAAATGCTCGGACAACTGACACGCCGCGTTGTGCGTATTGATCACTAGATTTCAATTGATACGCTGTAAATAGAAAATACTAGCTTCTATATTCGTGATGGAAACTTTAACCGCGTATTTTTTGCTTTAGGTTTGAACATGGAAGTAGCATGATCCGACCTTTTATTATTTTTTTAGCGGTATTTCATCTATGAAAAATGTAGTATAAAATTATTGTGCAAATTATTTCTCGACTTTACCTAAGAACAATAAAAGAGGGTCATTACCTGCATTAAAATCGTAGTAATTACCTACATACGAAACGTTAAAAATTGTAGCAAATTTTAAGAAAACATTAATTCTGCATCAAGTGTTCCCAAAAAAAACAGTGCTATACATTTTGCTTGACAAGTTTTTACGCTAGAGCAACCGCTATGTGTATGCGACTATTCTGCAGTTAACAAATGAAATAGTATTTATTGTATGCAAATTATTATCCAAGCATAGTAGGTATAGTTGTTTTTAAGTTGTTGACGTAATTTATGTTCAAATGGAAAACAGAAATGCGGCTATCCTCAAAATCAGAAAATCGAAATTTGCCATAAAACTGGATAGAGATAGCTGTGGAGAGGAAACAATGGAGGACACGGGAACGCCTTGTAAAGTTTTTTTACACAATAAATAAATATAACGGTTAGGTAGGTGTATAATATGATTCATAAGAAATAATGTTACCAGTCTCTCCAGGGCAATGACTATTGCGGCTTCGTCATTTATTGTTACTTTGTTTAAAACGTTATGTTTTAATTCAATAGCAGTATCTCGTTTTTCTGGATGTTGAATTGAGCTAGCAGGGTGAGATTCGTATTTAGAATTAAAGAAAAAAAACCAAGAATACCAGACTTAAAATAAACAGGTTGAAAACATTGAGTATGTCCAGATCTATACTGGACATTAAGCATGTGCAAAGTTTCTCAATTGATTTTAAAAATATTTTAAAATTTAAATGACATTTCCACCCTACCACGTACCAGAAGCGAAGGGTGGATTTTTTTTGAGGTAACCGTATACAAAAATATATCTTGCTTGAAACCGAAAGTAATGGTAAAATTCTAAGGGCTCTCCGCCACTGCCACCTACCCACCTGTATACAAAACTCAATCGTAATAATTATTTAAGACAAAATCATAATTATTATAATATAATTTAGATAAGCTTTCAATACCTTAGCAATCACGAATGACTAACGCTCATTCCATTGATCACAATTTCAACAGGTAAGCAGCATTTGTATTACGAAATGTAGCTGTTGGTGTTAACTCAATAGGAATTATTGTTACAAATAACAAGATGACTCACAGAGAATATATGTCGGACCGGTCAGGGTATGCACACAAAATACCGAAGGTACAAAGAAACCAACCTTCATTTAAGGCCCAGGCTCCACTACGTTTTTTTCCCGAGCGTGATTAATCGCAGAAACACCCATATTACAAGTAAAAAATCAGTCACGGAAAAAAACCGCAGTGAGAAAGTATATAATAATAATATCTTGGGACAACTCACACAACGCTATTTGATCCCAAACTAGATTGTAGTATGGTAATCAGACAACAAATAAATATACTTAAATATTTCTAAATACATACATATTTAAACCATCGTGCTCATCACACATAGTTTTATCCTGGGTGGGGATCGAACCCACGACCTACGGCTTAGCACAGTCACAAATCTCGCGTTTAAAAACCGCGGCGGTTTAATTGTAGTGGGGCTTGGTTCTAACGCTCACTCGAGCAACAGCACACATAGACATCGCTCCCGGACACGAAATAAACAAAGTGGTTCAAAATGGTCTGTAGTTTCATGTCCGTGGACCATCTCTGTGTGTCGTGTGTATAAAGGTTACCGTCTGTACTTTCGGTATTTTCTGGTTTGCATCTCGGGTTTATAATTAATTAACTATTTTTTTAAATGATTTATTGTTTCTTTTCATACTATTGTATTTCATAATGCATTTGTACACATTAATTATCCTGGTGGGTCCACGAGAATGAATATTGTTAGTGGATAAAATTCAAAAGATTTAAATAATGAGAACTGTAGATAAGGTGTGACGCACTTATTTTGTAGCTGGCAAATGGAAGTGTAAAACATAAAGCCTTGCTGTATGGTGTATTACCTAATACGGAAGATAAGAAACCTTAGTTATTTAATTCAAACGTACAAACAAATAAATTAGTTTCTAAGTAATCTCCAAGTAAAACGACAAAGGATTTAAAAAGTCACGTCTATTCCAAGAAATTATTTTCATTTCTCTTGAAAGCACAGATATAATTTTCTTTTTCAAATGAATTACCCTAAATACCTGAATGTATATTGCTACAAAAAGCTGCTAACAAACCGCTGTATAATTAATATATTTATGATTCTAACAATCAATGCATTTTTCGTAGCGCGTACATGCTTCCCAATTTGAATTCTTCTAAATTAAAAGTAAATAAGTCCCTACATAAGTATAACAATAATAAAATACACATATTTTCGGGACAGTTAAATTAAAAGCAATGGCCGCATTAATTTAATTATAAATCGTGATATAAGTCGGGAAAGTTGGTAAAACAAAAAAAATTGCCCTTATCGATTTTCCTGCTTAAAACTTGATTCAGT
This sequence comes from Herminia tarsipennalis, assembly GCA_945859575.2. NCBI lineage: Eukaryota > Metazoa > Arthropoda > Insecta > Lepidoptera > Erebidae > Herminia > Herminia tarsipennalis. Next base: position 20,960,985 of record OX243840.2, read on the forward strand.
GACCGTTGATTTTCCAGGTCGGAAAACAAATACTAAAGTTACAACAAAGTCTGCAGCATCTGTTTTTCCCTCACTTATTCTTGCAGTGAAAGCTATATGAATAAAAAAATACCTATATCTACTATTAAAGATTTTACTTTATGTGGCATGAATATTAGCACCGAGTGCATGCAAGTTCCGCAACATAAATCCATTTTAATACCAACTCATTAACCCGTAAATACCTGTATACATACATACGGACTACAAAACCTTTGTTATTTAAAGTAATCGTGTGACTACGCCATAAAACTAATAAATCGATTTAGTCTGAGAGTCGATGGCAGACGATATTCAATGCGATTTATCTCAAGATTTACAATAGAATACACGCTCTCAAATATATAAAATAATAATTATTCGCCCTCAATTAACCAAACTCGCTCTTACTGCTCTTGCACCGTTAAAACTTGAATAAAGTCGTAACCAAAGTTTTTTAACTAAGTTGTGTCAAGTAATTCAAATAACACATCACAATAACGAATAATCTTTTATTTATTTAATCCTCTCAAAAGTTAATTCAAAAAACCTTCTTTCTGGTCAGAATGCTTTAGGTCAAAGTTATTATCTTTCAGCAAATTTAAAATGTATCTAAGGTTTGCCTTCCGAAAATGAAATTCTACAATGGTTTGAACAAAACATATAGGGCTTTAAAGGCTCATTAATATTACAGATAATTGAAAATGTCTTGAAATTGGATCTTTCTTTTTTTTATTTCAAATAAATAGAACCACGTTGGAAACTATTCGTATTTAATGCTTGGTAAACATCTGTCCTTGCTTCCATTCTTACTCAAAGGTCGCGAAAACTTGAAGGGCGCAGTTACCGATGAATGAGCAAGCCATAAAGGCCCGGGCGGGGCGGGGCCGCGCGAGGGGGGCTTACGCTCACACCCCACTTCTTTCAGATCAACAACCCCGAAACCTTAATCAAGATAAGCTGAGCGGACGCCGAGTAAGGTTTTCAAGAGAACAATTTTAATTAGCAAATGTAGACTGTGAGAAAATCATACTCCAATTTAAAGTTGTCACTGTCGTTAACGACAGCGTCAGAGGGACCGTGACTGTAAATCTCGCTTCCGCTCTCAAAACATAAAATTCATCCGTCGTCGTGTCGGTACAGTCATACCTATACCTATAGTAATTACACGAGACCATCGCCCGAATAAAACACAACCGGACGCGCCGGTTCGTCATCATTTTGAGTTAATTCATTCTAATGTGCCTCGTTCGCATCGGAGCGCATGGCAGGACGATCGACCGTGGCACAGTGTACCTGCAGCTTTATTTTACAGTTCGGGTTCATAACATCGCTTTACCTGATACGCTTTCCGGCGGGCATTCCAATCACTCCTCAGTCCCGAGTGAACCTCGAAATGGGATCACATCATAGCTTTTTAGAACTGGAGTCATAATCGAAATCGAAAAAAGTTGTGATAAAAATAGCAGAGCTATAGCGTTTGCAAAGTTGAATAACTTCGTTATGGAAACTAATGAACACAATCAAAAGGCGAGCGGTGTTGTAAAGTATAATTTCCTTATAGCACTTAGTACACTTTAGTCATGTAAAGGCAGTTAAATCATCAGAGGCCAGTGGAAACAATTTACGAGCGAACACGAAAGTTATTAAACAAACCTAGGCTTTGAAGATACGAACGAGTTTTATGGTTAAAGCGCTTTTCGGAAATTAAAAAGACATCTCCCATAAGCGATCCCTTTGGAGTAAGAGTTACGACTTTATCGTTGCAAGAGGATATTGTCTGCACACAAGTTTGTATGCTAAGTTGTATCTTCGTATTTTGTTCGCGAGTATCTACTTAATGTAACTTGGCAGTCCCCAGCGGCATACATAAATTAAGTAAGTTTTTCTTACAATACGGTTTGAGAAAAAAAACGCTGGAGATAAAATGAAAGACAAAGCAGATAAAATGTACTGGGAAGCGCCAAGCGTGACTCGTGGGACACGAGCACACGACAGAAGCGGTATCGATTCCTTGCGTACTTGTTATACAGAGGGAAAGGACCAAGGCAACGGGATCCTCAGTGGATAAAATATACTTATATATTCGAGATTATATATAGATTTATTTACATTCGGCGCATATAACACTAACCGTGACCGTATTGTAAGAGTGACCGACTGATTCTTTTACAACAATACTGATCTGTTTAAAATAATATTTGAAACAATAAACACCGGGTAAGAGCATGTCGGATCATGCTCAGTGTAGGGTTCCGGAGCCGTTTCCGTATAAAAAAAAACTATTTGAATAATTGCACCAGCAGAAGAGCATAGAGCGAGAAACGCAGTTTTTAGGCAATAACTCAATTTTATGTAAAGTATTTGTTAAGCGCTACCTTTTTGATTTTTAGAGCTCTGTGGAGTGCCCCTCCTAAAAATATTTATTTTTATTATTTAGATATCAAACTAAGTAGCGGCTACTACGAGACACATTTTCACTATTCATTAGGTAGTCTTTAAGTAAAATGCCTGTGACCTACGGCCGGACATGACGAAACTATAAGGGTTCCGTTTTTGCAATTTTGACTACGAAACCCTAAAAAGAGCAAATAGCCCGACATTTGTAGTTCAAAAGAAGCAACCCCCATTAGTTCCCACAATATGGTCAGTATCGTGTGGGAATAACTTATTTGTGCTAAATAATGCATAGTGGCGTACATGCACATGTCATAGTATTATAATTAACATAATACAATAACTAATTCTGCCCTGGAGTTTCACCTGCTTTAAATTTACCGCACCACTCGTGTGACACTATTTTTCTTTACCTGATATTTGTATAAACCACATTCGTAATTCAACCTTATTAATATAAATATATAAATAGAGGCGAGATTTTCAGACCCATTTTCACATAAAGCCGGGACCAGCAATACATTATTATAACTAAGACTACGATTATTTACTTCAGTACGACTCCTTTGTCAGAGCGATACGCGATCGGAATGCGTCTTTTTCAAAGGACCATTCTACGGTGTCGAAATTCTGGTTCGGGTTTTGTCTACGTATAATTTTTAGCCGTGTACCTGTGTTACAAACCAGTTTGTAGGCCGCCCGTTCGGAGAAGTCCCCGCCATTGGTAGTTAGCCGTTTATCTCGATCCGTTCACAATTACCTTCGTTCGAGCCGACAACTACCAAATTATCGAGATTAACTAATCACATCGAATTAAAATACATAGAAAACGTTCACACCTCCGCCCTGCGGATCCGATATCGATTTAGATCGGTGAGTAAGCGATTTCCGGCAGCATTCGTCGCACGCAATTCTTATCGAAAAGGAAAAGCTAGTATGTCTGCTGGCGTGACGGTACGCACTTAGAACATAAATATTATGAGCCGGAGTCACAAATTGATCGACAATAATGGATGCTGTATAGCACGGAGACGGTGAGAAAACGTTATGGAAACTGTTTCCCAACGACCAGCCACTTGTTCGAGGCCGTACGATAAATTCATTTAACATCAATTGTTTCGTTCAGTTTAGGAAAAAATCATTAGGTTTTGTGCTTAACAATTGTGATAGGGTAAGTGGTACCCGAGTGCGCGCATTTAATGTTAGTGGGGTCTCTCACATTTTATGATTTAAATGAAAACAAGCCTGGTAGGTGGGTCTTTGTACTCGGTTGGCCTGGGGCCGGGCATCGATCGCGTGGCTGCGGTGAACGCACCCCAAACTCCGAGCACCGCACCCGGCGAGTCGCGTAGGGGCACGTTGTTCACATCGCAAAAACCCTCTATAACTAATGATAAAGTATCTCCGCTTAGCCAACGAAACATTGTTCAACTGTTTGGGACGTTTGAGACGTGCCCAAATTTTTTAATAATTTTGAACGTTTCTATGCAAGGATACTTAATCGTTAGTCATGAAGAAGTTTTCGAGTTGTTGGGGCGGCCATGCGGTATGCGTGTATAGTTAATGGTCGTGCGACAGACAAAGTCCCTGTCCCTGTGGAACTAATGACCACTTAAAACGAGAAAATTACGCCACGCCGTCGACCGCATAGACCGAACAAGTCACGAAGTACCCGCCACAGTCAAGATAAAAGAAAAACATTTTGAATTTTAAATTCGTAACGCATTAGACGGTGTGATATAAAAATGAAACGGCCCTAGATAAGTTTTAAAGATATACAATGCGGTTATCGGATTTCATAGTAAATGTTATCAAAGATGCGTCTAGTATTTCATTTTCGTAGCGTTTCTAGGCGGTGGAGTCCGGGAGCACAAAAACGAGAGTCGGGCTTAATATCCAGCTGCGTCGGTCCCGGGTGCGGTGACCTCCGCCGCATCTGCCGCTTCGGTGCCTGCCTTCACTTCACACGTATCAAATACAAATCTACCCCGGTAACGCGTAGCTTTCCTCCGTATATTTCAATAGTTTATTACGTTATTTAACGATATTAAAAAGTTCGCTAGCAGGGGTAGGCTTCGTAAACAAACAAGGAAAAACAGTCGCGTTTCAGTGAATGGGTATTTTGATACTGGGACTCGTGTGTTGAGCGGGGGTCTCGCGTGTGGAAGAATATAAGAAACTTTATGCTGCAACATAACTTTATTTTTTTTACATCTGAGGGATGTGGCCGCCGTATACGAGTATATACTTGAATAGGACTGTCCATCTTAAAAGCAGTCAGAGTGGTTCTGTATCAATCAATCACATGCACCGGCAGCGGTCTCAGCTCTATTATTATTATAAATGACCGTCAGCCGGTGTTCCCTTTGTAACCATGATGGGACGTGATGCTCTTGACATTAAAAAATTCAATGGAACCACGAGTTCGAGTCCTTCGTTTTAGATATAAGAGTAAGAAGTAAGAACGTCTTATCCAATAAATGCTTTTGAATTGAAGATATATCTAAGGCTTCAAAGTTTTATGACTTTGAGTACAGAACATAAAGTACGTTCAATTATGTTAATACAACAACTTTTAGATGCCTATGAAAGTGATTTCTATTTGAAATGAAATGTTTATACGCGGTAGGTTTTCTATGGCAACATTCAAAACGATTCCTACAGTTCAATTCGGTTAATTGAGTGGGAAATTAGAACTTTGTTGCCAGGAATAACTTTCAAGATTACTTTTAGTTGTCAGTTAGCGTCGTAAAAATGGCAGTTAATCTGGCCATAAAAGGCGACCGCTTTGACTGTGTTCACTAGCTCTATGTGAATCCACAACTTGTTGGTGAATTGGTGTAAGTTACATCCAGTGCGACTAGATTGTGAGAATATTCATTGTGCGAGAGCGTCGTGTTGTCGCCGAAACCCAACACCCGGTAACTAGATAGCGAAGTTCTGAGATCCGGGGTCTCTAAAGCCGGTTCTATGCTAAAGCTAGACCGACTACCTATCCCGTCCGACCAGCTTCCTTGTGAGTAAGCCATGAGGCGTAATTACCAACGCCACGCTCAGTTCGAAGGTGGAAACAACAATTAATTGAAGTCCTTCACGACTATTAAATTCGAGTTAAGGATGTAGTATTTCTAACGCCTCGGGCGATAAAAATGCGTTCAGTAATTATTTCAATCAAGTTTAAATGAATGAAGATGTGTGGGAGGAGCGGTAAGGATTTACGTGAACAATATTTCATTGGAATGTATTCGAAAAGGTTGATGTAAATAAAAGCTATGAAGCCTCTGTTATTTTTAGGGTCAACATTTATCTTAATTTAAGTTCCTATTAGTGCATCATCCAAATTTTGGACTAAGCTAAGTATGCACGCCCTACTTCAAAATGGTGTGGCTTAAATCTTGGATAAAGGAGCAATACTTAAGAACAGGTAAGACTACAATCTTTTTTTTTTATCTTTGGGACCGGAAACTCATTTCATTTGAACACAAACTGAAACAAGGGTTGGCAAAAAGTAAGATCGAGGTTTATTACTCACAAAAACTTACGGTGCAAAAAAAATAGACGATTCCATTGGAAACATACCTGAAACAATACAAAAATGCAGGGTTAGCAATGTAAGTAGATACATAAATAGTTTTCATACATCAAACAAAAAAGGAATAAACAATTTGTATAACCAACAAATTACAGAGTTGTAGATACAATTGGTGGGCTTATCGTGAATACCGATCTCTTACAGGCAACCAACCAATGGATTAAACGAGTTGTAGGAGAACATAAATAATAGAAGACATGAGTATCGACAACAAATTGATTTATTGGAGTGGTATGTCTGCCTGAAGATGTACAAAACAAAACTTGAAACTTTAAAACGTACAATTTTAGCTGGAGATGAAAGTGTAGGTAGATGATATAGTTGAAAACCAGCGTCAGGCGCATATAATATGGCGCCCGGCAATAAGCTGAACTGGGTTCCTATTTTGGTGCAGCCACGAGACACCCATTTATTTTCCGAAGTTTTAAGTAATTATTATTTGTATGTTTTTGTTATTTTTATTGATAATCCTTTAAGTAATTATAATTTGTATGTTTTAATTATTATTTATCTGAATAGCTTTTAATTAGTAATTGCACTTTTTTTTTCATTTATATTGTATGTTATTACTCTTGTCTCGTGTGTTAATTCCAAAATAAATGTTTTTTTCTTTCTTTCTTTCTTTGTTCTATATAGGGGTATAAAAAGTAGGAAAGTACGAGCGGCTGGTGTTCATAGATAAGTAGCGCAACAGCCTCACGTAAGACGCGACATTAATTTGGAGTCACGAAGCGGGTGCGAATGCAATCACTGGCGGGAAGCTCATTCCGGCTGCATCTCCGGGCGCGCGGCCATCGAGAGCAGTTAAATTAAGGATTCCGAACGTACCGAGGCGGCTACACGACGCATCGGAACGTGCGCATATCAGAGTGAATTTACTTCAACTTCATTCGATTTGTTGTTACACTAACCTATCAGCTGTAGGCTGTCACGAAAAAGCTAATAGTTCCGGTAAGACTTTGAAAAAAAAAAATATCTTTGGTCAATCTTTATATAGTGAACTCTTTTTGTGTCTGTGCGCTTAGATTTTCTAAACTACGAAACGGATATTAACGCGGTTTGCACTATAATTCAGATTATTTGTTATGGATGGTTTATATCTATAAATAGATTTCGTCTGCGGCTCCACCCGCGTGTAGGTAACCACGATAAAAACTATCTCCATACCAAATTTCATTTCAATCGGTTCAGCGGGTTAAGCGTTAAAACGTAATAGACAGACGAATAAATTTCACATTTTTATAATATTAGTTTGGATTAGCTTTTCTTCACGGCTTTGTCTCCGTTAAGTTTAGGTTTGAAATATCGAGATTTTGCGTTTTTCTGATAGTTTTTCCAATTTATCCTTAGAATTCAGTCATTGATGTTGATTCGACTTTGTCATTATTTATAATAACTAGCTATTATGCATAATTATAGTTACTGTAACATACATAGGTCATACAACTAGTATTTTAAGGTTTCCTAGTACATAGATGTTGGGTAGATTTTATTAATAATCTGCATCAGATGAAACTTTCAAGGTCACGGTTAAATCTGAATGGTCGTTTTTACAATCTTGAGATGAGGGAAAGAGAGCGTCGCCACGTCGACGCGCATTGAATATTCAATCAATGCAAAGCTCCTCTCCAGGGAATTAGAATGAGACATTCTATAAGAAATGGTCAAGTCTAGGACATAATGTAAATATATTCAGGTACTCCATAATATTGTACATAATTGTGTATACAAACACATACTTAATTAGTGATGGACTTTCGAAAACATTCATTTAAAGTAAAAAGCCATATTTTTCCCAAATTTTAGACGGAATATTCCAATGTTGCCGGTACGGCTATTAGTGTAATAGCTTAGTGGCTAAAGCTAGGCACGGTTGCCATGGCCTTTTTCATACCTTGTAAACATAGAAAGCAGAAGTATTTAACGCATGAAAATAATTGAATAAAAAATAACACGCTAACACATACAGACAGAAACTGATATACTTACGAATATTTCTTGAAAATCACTATCTTGTCTACAACTTCGATCTTTTTCCTCAGTTGTTTTGCCACGCAACTTGCACGAGACTATAATAATCTGACGTTATTGCACCGATTGTGGTCACGGTTCGACTCACAGTCGACCCGTGACTACGATCGGTGCAATTCGATCGAAACGTCGGGTAAACAAAAGGTTCATACCTTTAAATAATTCACGCGATTAAGTCCCGAAATATATCTATTATGTATAAAAATCGCGAAAGTTTAAAAACAATAGTTATGAGTTATGTTATTTTTTCCTCGAAATTGTCTGCGGAGTTGAATTAGCCTCGAATACTCTGCGGGTTACCCTTCCCATAGACGCCAAATACCTTATAACAGAAGGGAAGTCTTTGACAACACCCATAATGCAATATTAAAGTCGTAACATTCGTGAAATGTGGAACAACGTTCGTAAGGAATCCGAGATAACATTCATTCAGTTAAATTAGCTCAGTAACGAGCCCTGGGAGGTGATGTGTGTCAATGACCTAATGGCTATAATTTGGTGAGAAGCACGAGTGATGTCATAGTATGAGCAAGTATCCGCTCGTCTAACGGACCTCAAGTTATGGGTAAAACGAATTTAATATACAATAGCCACTTGAACAAGATTATGCTATGCGTTGGCCGTGACTTACGTGTAAGTTATAACGTTTTAGTGGGAAACCAAAGGCTACGGAACAGATACATTGTTTTAAACACATGTTTTATTGTTATTTGTGATATTAGACGTGACCACGACTTCGTCGGCGTAAAGTTGTAGTTCTGTTCCCTCATTATAAACGTTAGCATGATGGTAAACAGGAGCATAGTTACTCCTAAAATCCTCAGCTGTCTGACAACGAATGTTACGTCAAAATCCGTCAAGCCGTTTCAGAGTTTACCCGAAAAAAAACAGACAGACAGACAGACAAAAAAAAATATTTTTGTTATATGCAGGTATAATATCATGTGTTCTTTTGACATACAAACTGACACTTCAATTTTATTTATTTGTATAGATTTGGATATTTTTATTAGTATTCATTGTATGTTATACCTATAAATACTCGTATGTAACTTATGTCATTATTTCTGACTTTGCAGTATTGCGGAATCCAAAAAAAGTAAGTTGAGTAACGTTCAGTTAATGCTTGTGTTCAAGATTCTGTTATGGGAGTGTGGGAGTGATTCGACTTTAAAACAAGACTGTAGTGTGTAACAGAAAACCTATAAGCACGGTATTAACGACAGAAATCCTTTGTTTAGTTATTGGAACAATATAGATACAATAGGAAATAAAACTGTACAAATACTTAACGTTCATTAGTTCTTGTCATATTATTCAGCCTCTTATAAAAACTATGAGTATGTATCTCTAATAACCAGTAATAAACTAACATTCGTCGTAAGAATGCGCCTCCTATTTTCAATCAACTGACAACACAATGCATGATCGAACGGAATTACCTCAAACATAAATTCCTCATTACCCACTAACAAATGAGAAATTTCACAATTGTTGAAGGCAAAAACTTTGAACAATGAGCAATGAGATACAGTTATCGGTGATATTAGCAGCACGGCGTCGTCAACAATAGCCAGCCCTGCAGGAAGGTCGTGTTTTGCAACGATAAAGTACCAGGTAGCCAATTTGACATTGTGTAAACGTTTTCACATGGAGGCCGAAAACGGAAACTTTGGTCATGCTCCTTGCATACAAAACGCGCTAGAATAATCCTCCAGTGCTTAGAAACGCTCCTCGACTAAAGAATATGATTAAAACTGGTGGAGTTGCTCGCGACACTGCTTACTAAATTAATTTAAAACGTGGAGTGCCGTTTTATTTTCTAAAGTCATACATTCAGAGTTTTTGACCCATCATCAGAATGCTACCAAAATCGAGTAACCGCTTAGGGCTTGGACTATGCATAGGTGGGCGCGTATTTTCAGGGTTAAAATTACCTTCAAATATCGAGCTATACATAATAATAATAATAATATCTTGGAACAACTCACACAAAGTTATCTGATCCCAAACTAAGCAGAGCTTGTACTATGGAAACCAGACAACTGATAAACATACTTATATATTTCTAAATACATACATATTATAGATAAATAACACCCAGACACAGAATAAACCATCGTGCTCATCACACAAAGTTTTATCCTGGGTGGGGATCGAACCCACGACCTCTTGAGTACCAGTAGAATACACTACTAGTGCAAAGCTTGATTATGTAACACTTAAGGTTTCAGCTGCTATTTCATGCCAACAAACTTTAACTTCTGAACGAATCGCATAAAAAGTTTGCCAATGGAACAAGTAATATTGGAGTCGATTCCGAACAGAGCTGGAATTACACTAGAACTTCTAGGGTCCCCTATACAGCTGTACTTAATGTTCCTATACTGTAAGTTAACGAATTAAGGACATAGGGGTTATAAAGAAATTTATATATCCAAGTCGTCTAATGGAAGTGCCGTCTTAAAAGGGCAATGTCTTCATTCTCACCACAATCAATATTAACAAGATATTAAACTAGTAGATCGATCTCCGCAGTTACCAGACCAGATTTACTGAAGGTAACCAAGGGGAAGTGTGCAATCACAGCTCATTTCATCCGACCCGTGTTAATTATCCTCGGACTTCGCTAAACCTACATATACATCTTAAGTGCGCATAGTACGAATGTTGCAAGGACGACGTATTCAAACGGTCATGGATTCGATTAGGAAGTGATGGATGTGAGGCAGGACGCGGTGTGCGGTCTTGTGTCCCCGCGCACGCACAATGAAGCGCCTCCGGGATCCAGCCAGGATGCGTGGGATCGATAATACATTATAACCTTGCTACTTTGAAACATTCTGCCAAAGTTTTCAGAGAAACTTATAAATAAAGACGCAAAATTCTTTGAAGGTTCTTAGGATTGGGGATTATCATTATTTATTGTTTTTACATGTTCCCACAAAAAAATGTATTTGTGTATTCGCGACTGTATGTGATGACTTTACAGGTACCTACAAATTTCTTTGTATTCTCACAAAAATAGTGCAGATATCTACAGTATTTAGGTGTTGCAGTTTAGTATGGAAGTGTCAAGAATAAAAAACAACATGTTTATTTTTCTACAAGATGAATTATATTTCTCACTCGTTCCAACATTTTCTAGCAATGTAACTTTCAAAATCATGAAGCTAATTTGTGGTTTAATTGTATTTTCTCCAATTTCCTCGCAAACAGCCCGTAGTGTAATGAAAGTAGAACTAATTTCAATTCCGCATTTGAATATGCAAATTTTATTATTTTAGTACTATTCTTGAAACAGTGTTGTATTACGGAGTAGGCAAAAGTCCAATTCCTGAGTTCTTGACACATTAATTTGTGACCTTGAAATACTACTTAGACAAGACGTGTTAAGATACCTAGACAATGTGAGTGGAGTTAAAGATAATAAAACGTTCGTTTCACATGTCAATAACCTCGTAACGCGAAAACTATTCTTAGAATGATAAGTACCTAGATCTAAGTGATAAGAGCCAATAAAATAAATATAAGAGGCATTTAGAATTCTTAACATTATTCTAAACATTACAAACGTTTATTGTAACAGGACAAACGTGTGACATAGGTTAAGACGTAATTACCGTATCATAGAAAACGGTTCATCTACTACATGATGGGGAGCAACACATTTGCCCCTTTGAGGGTGTTTATTGCTGTTGATGCCTGTTTACAGCTAGGCACTGAAATGGGATAAGTATCCTGCGCTACTGAGAAGACGAATGATCATGATTCATGATTATGATTAACCATATTTGGTTCGTTGGTGAATTACCTACCTACTTATGGCTCCTAAATCAAACGAATCTAAATTTATAAATGATGTTTAAATCATCTGAAGGATTAAAGTTGATTAACCACTTATTAACATTGATCAGTGGGATGACAACGATATAAATTCACTCTCTATGGTTAAAGAAATCGATGACCTGCGCAATATATCGAATTAAAATAAGCTCAACTGAATTCTGTATGAATTGGCGTATAAAATAAATTTCCTCAATAAAGTCAAAAATAATAATATCAGCATGTGCTATTTCGATCTCGGTGCAAACTCGCGAATGTCAATGGCATGTAAACGGCGTGCACGCACGTTGCCGAATGCCCGATAAACAAATCCGCGAGGTTGAAAGAACTCTCGGACCGCGCCCGGTAGTCACGGGGAAGTCGCATCCAGTAAGCTTGCCAATGATTCCTGTGCGATACTATCATTAGAAACTGTCTGATACGCAGTACTAACCTTTTGTTTTGAAGCCAAATCAAGACATTGTTTCCTTAATTTACTGTGCTACTGGTTCAGATTTCCTTTGTCAAATAATATTTCCTAGGCCTATGTTAATGTGTGTGGAACGTAACATAATTTTACCATTACTATGATAAACAATCACAAGCACTATTTGGGAAACCTTTATTACACAGTTGACATAATGAACAGTTTATATGACAACACAAAATGCCTATTGTTAGAATTATCGAAATTAAAACAATTTGTGTCAACGAATATCTATGTTGAACATTATTAAATTAAATAAAACAATGTTTGTTTGATATTTTATAAATAAGGATAATAGCTTCCGTATTTACGACGAACTAACATCAGATGTGTTTTACCGTTTTGCAATAATATCCTCTGTATGTTGTTTAGATAATTAGGATTTATTTTAGGAATATCATTGCGTTTCTACCGCAGAGTATGACGTACATAATTAGCATATTTTACTCAGATAGAGACCCTATCAACAAAACGGATTTTACTCATGATGTCAGTGATAAAATCGTCTCACTGGGTTTATTGACTGTTGAACACTTAAAAATTAGGTTCAGGAATTCTTTGGGAAAGCATTGCATTCTTAAAAGTTTATGTACATCAACTAAAACTCTTTGTTCCAGATCAATAAAGTCATTTGGAGATCCTTGTAATAAATATATAAACAAATGATTTATTAATCTTTCAAGATTAAGTCATTTGTATCACATGTAAGAATTCTTAGTTGAAGTTGGGTGATCCAAATTCGTCCAAAAACTGGGCAATTATTACTATCAAGTAATAATTGCCCAGTTTTCTAACGCTGAAATTTGAAATTAAAGCAAAGACGGTTATATCATAAAAAAATAACTTTGAAGAAAGTGAAATCAAAACCATACCGGAAAAAACGACGGCCGTTTTTTTCTGCTCTCAATAATTCCTAAGTTTTGTGAGATTCATAGTTGCAGTCTTGTTTATTATAGGTACACAACTAATCTTACAGAATTGAATGAAGGGCGGGCTCCAGATGTTACACTGATTTATGAGCTGGCAGCACGGTCGCGCGAACTTGGTTTTATGAATATTATAAACAACCAAGATCAAATTGTCCATGTCCCTCTGCAGAACGATATCCGATATGATTGTATTAGACCGTTTTCATCGAGCAATCGTGTTCGCGTACCGTTTATATAGTATAGTTTCGTTGTGTCGGGTGACAAATTACTTAGGTGGGGACGTGAGTGTGCCTATTTTTGATAACAAAAGGTCCAAAATAGAATACAAATTGCTGAATTTTCTTAAAATTAAAATGCAGCACAAAAATAAGCAACGATTTTACAATCTAGGTGGAGAACAAAAATGGGCCATGACATATTCAGTATAATGTAAAGAACCATTATGATAACAATTTTAATGTGTCATTGTTGAGTTACTAGATAGGTTCTTGAAAGACGAGTATTGGAACTCGGCGCATGCGTCAATCATGTGATCGTTGAACAATCTTAATGGAATGTCATCATCGTATCAGTATTATAACTTTTTCTGTGCACTAAAGAAAATACATTGTATATGCATTACAAGAAAAGTATACAATGCATAAATTGCATCGAACCTATCATTATGGAATATGTTCCAAAGGGACCACAAGACCAGACCAATACAGCTGCGCCAAGCCGTAGGACAGGGAGATGCCATATCCCCAAAACTCTATACCAACGCTCTTGAATAAGTCTTTAAGACACCAGACTGGACTGGACAGGGCCATAGTAGCGGAGTCGCTGGAGCAGCTTAGCGAGATGCTGCACTTAAGTGAAGCCTCTAGATTTGTTGGTCTCAGCATGAATGTGGAAAAAATCAAAATCATGTCATGCCGAAACCAATTTGCGTCGAAGGGTCGATGCTCGAAGTTGTTCAAGAATATATTCTAACTAGGGCAGGTTATTCAGTTTGGTAGAAACAACTTCTAGAAAGGATTGCTTGACGTTTCGACCACGGCCGGTGCAACCTGGTCGAAACGTCAAGCAATTTTAAGGTAAACAATGCGCGTTAATTCCCGTATAATAAATAGTTATAATCATGCAACGCGAAAGTTTAAGTGTTAGTTCTAGAAAGAAGTCGACAGGAGGATCCCATAGGGTTGGGCAACGTTTAGCAAACTTCGTCGAGTCTTCTCATCGCCACTACCGATGCCATACCTGATGGACCGACGACCTAAAAAAGGTGGACCGATACAGGCTGATTGCGATTGTGTATTGCAAAAATATAACCGAGTTCATTTATAGCGGGGGCTTTAAGCATAGTGTTACCCTCGCAGGCTCACCCTTACTTTCTCGGATGTCGTTAAAGGCGATAAGGAGATCTACTAGGTGATGATTTATTTCGGGTATTACATATTTTTATATAGTAGGGGTAGAAATCCGAGCAATGGGGCCATTGAGGATATTTTCTTCTCTCTTCGGTTTGACCAATATTAACCTACCACAACTCATCGCAGTGAATAAATATTTTGTAAACGATCGGAGACGTATTACCTATAACTATTGTTTTTTTTAACAGTAAACAACTTCAGATAAATTTAAGACAATTAATTTACTTTAAACTTATTCATTGTTCTTGCTCTGACAAAAAAAAATGATTTACTTAGTAACTTGTTTGTAAACGTAATAAATTTTCTGAGAACGTTATTTTTATTAAAAGAGGTTTATGAATAAAGCTCGTACAACATACTGCGTATGTGATAAACTAGGAAAAAACTTGATATGCAAAGTGGCTAGTGACGTCATTGTGTGCCAAAGACTAGATTAGGGAAAGAGATAAGAAAAACGGGAATTCATAAAACAGAGTGTACCCTGCAATTCCTAACTGTTCACATATGACATATATCCTCTATTATCGCATCTATTACACTTTTATAACACTTGTTCTTCAAACCGTTTTGTATAATCTCTACTATAATTTTTATATCTGCCTTAGTATGAAAATGTATCGTCATCACCCTGAACTGTCAAGCGGAATTCCCTAATGGTTGACTTTAGTACAATGAAAATTAAACGTACGTATTATGGTAATAAGACTCATAACAGCAAATAACATTATAATACAAGAACATCTTCATCGCTAGCGATTAAATAAACTTAATCCGATATCGGTCATCACAGGACCTTTCTCACGACACCAATTATCGGGTGACGATGATGCAGCAAAAAAACCTATGTGGTTAATGGCTGACTTGCAACTAAGTGGGGTCGCTCAGCTCACACAACGTTAGGAGTCTTTATCAAACTTAAATATTTGAGTGCGACTTAAAAAGGGTAATCTAAAAATAAATTTACTGATGTGTGCAATTATTTATCTTGTTTATAGCCAGACGGGGGCGGTTCACCTTCACTTAAAGATGGCATGAATGCTACTTGATGTTGTATTGCTGTATGTTTTCGCCCAACGAGGTCCCGAGCTCGTTGCTTGGTGCTGCCCTCACAGTAATTCCAAGGTCAGGGGAATTTCGAGCTCATATTGTACCTACTTACTATACGACATAGTAATTTAATCCGGCTATTGTTTAGTTAGGTAATAGCTAACTATCTTACGGACGATTGTTTGCCTGTGTCTAATCTGCTTTAAAAAAAAAACAAATAGAAAAAGCTCTGTATTATTTAGCAATGTGGGATTTTGGTCCCACATTACTAGCAATCCTGTTAACGGCTTATGTTAGGAGTGGGTTCACGTCGGTAATATAACGATTCATACCCATGACCTCACGATTGCGAGACCGATACCTTAGCCATTAAGCTACCGCCGCTATAATATGTAGTGAAGAAACTATTATATTGTTTCATAGTTTCATAAAATATTAAGTAATTTCAGATGTGCCAACGAATCACGCGAACTCGACTGTTACAAATGTCGATTAAAATTATTTCGCTTGAATGAGAAAGTAGTTTCTTCTGCATTTTCTAAAATAAATTTGCAAAGAGTGAATTGCAATTTATTTAATATTTCGCTTTGACTATGGAAGTTGGTGGATTACTCCATTGTAATGATTTCAGATCGGTCGCTTCTATATGAACAGTTTAAAGACTTTATCGTATAGACTACGATAATAAATAATTGCAAGTTTCAGCACATTATAATATATAATGTAAATAAAATATGGATTGACGAATAAGCAATGGAAATATGTGGAAATTCAAAAAAAAGTAGTAAGTAGTCAAATTTGAAACGCAAGAGAAGGCGCTTATTGAAATATAGTAATGCAAGTAAAGGCTACTCGCAAACAAAGAACAGTTATTCATTTATAATGCATTGGCAACACGTGTTGGTGACAGTATTTTTGTCATAAGTTCCAACATAAATCTACATATACTAATATTATAAAGCTAAAGAGTTTGTTTGTTTGAACGCGGTAATCTCAGAACCTACTGATCCGAATTGAAAAATCTTTCACTATTAGATAGTCTACTTATCGAGGAAGGCTATAGGCTATATAACATCACGCTACGACCTGAGCTGAGCAGCAATGAGAAATGTTGCAAAAACGGGAAAAAAATAACACAGACGAAGTTGCGCGGGACAGCTCTAGAATAAAAATGTTTTCAACACAAATATTGCATAAAAAATGAGGAGGTAGGTCTTAATATGAAGTGAGTACGCATGCGAAAACATCAACCTACTACACCTGTCTGTGTCCATCCTAAGGTTATCAGAAAGAGATTGCATTTATCTGCGCCACTTTTATCATATTTGAAGAACAATGGCATACAAATAAAGCATTATCTACCTAATAATACTATTTAATTACATGATGTGTCACATAATACACCCAAGACAGTACTAGAACAGTAAGTTCCCAGTGACCTGGTTACGGTAAGCAGGCCAGTTCACTGCCGGTACTCGCATCGAATGCCGCCGTTATCTCCTCCACTTACCACTGTTACAGACGTGATGCCAATTTCTACAATTTGTTTACAAGACTAAAATAGCTAAACGTATATATCAACAAATATCTACCTAAAATATTTTTCATTGTCTAGAATTTAGCCAGAAGAAAAAACCGAGACGAGAATTAGGCTGGACAAGCTTTTCTCGGTGGCTTCTCTTTTTGGTAGATTTTTGTAGCCTATGTCCTATTCTGATTACCTACCTATATTACTTTAAAGTTTTATAATAATCTTTTCAAAATTATGTGAAAGAGCAACCAATTCATACATGCATTACTCACAAACTTTCATATTTATATATGAATGGTACTAGAATATCACCACATGCTTTGCGCGCTAACTACTATCCCAAAAACGAAACGGAATTTTAAGTGAGCTAGTTCCAACTGCATTCCAGTCAGCCGGTTTATTTTTAGTGTTATAACAATAATTACGCTAAGTAAGTAATTAAGTATTATTAATACATATTACCAAATTACAATTAGCCGACCAGAACTCATTGGCAAGCGTGTTGAAACAAGATTAACAAAAATGGATTCCATTGTGTGGTTTAGTAGCAAAAGGTTTCCGAAGTTATTACTTTCTTTGTCTAGCGTTACGAGCCGTTTTTATACAAAGAGTAATGTGCCAATGAAGCGGGTTAGGTTGGACACTCACCACACAATACATTGTAACGTACGGACGTAGTTGAGTAGAAAAAATAATCTGTAATAATGTAACAAATGTGAAAGTAACTACGTTTTCACGCTCAAAATGCTGAAGCTGTTTAAAGAACTTTAACGAAGAAAGAAATAACAACCACAGATTCAGAGACGAAAGTTGGTAAATTTTGACTGCCTCTGTCGCGGTGGGAGTGTTACCGACTGCTACGCAAGAGGTCGTGGGTTCGATTCCTACACGGAACACCACTTTGTGTGATCCACAAATTGTTGTTCCGAGTCTGGGTGTACTTTGTGTCCGTGAATTGTATGTTTGTGAAGTCCCCCGCGACACAGGGCTTGTACCTACTGCGGGAGTCGTCTTTATAAAAAAAAAAAAAAAAATTTGAAAATTCATCTCCTGCAGTAGCCGCAGACGTAAGCCTTAATAACCTTAATATCCATCTTCATCAAACACATATTTGGTGTTAAGTACTAAACTCAAATACTGTTTGAAAACAAAAGATGTTTCTTGTAAAAAAAATATAACAATTCTACTTCTCGCCATGTTTAGTAGTTACTGTAGCCTACGGACACACCAGGGGTATCTCTTTTGACGGACTGTTTTACGGTCGACGGTGCGTGAGACGTGCAGATTGCCTTTAAACTCCATGCAACAATGTTTAACACCAAGGGCTTTGGTCAGACTAAAGCCCTGGGTATTAACAATGTTTATGGATACCTATTAAAAGAAAGTCATTACCGGCCAGGCTATTTTGAGTCGCTCTACAAAATATAGAAGATAAGTTAATTTCAGTTTGGAGACAATTCCAAATATCCGATTAGGCCTGGTGAAACTAGGAATCTTGGAATGGTAACCAGGCAAAAAGTGACACTGATCTACCGATACGGCACAATGTAGACAACGTTTTATCATGCTTTCTCAACCTAAGTAAACAAAACAACAACACATTAAGTAAATCTATTTCGTTCAACTACCGTCGTGTAGTTTCTCAAACTTTTTATTGAGCCATTTTTTATCCAACAAAGAATAAGTTCTATAAATTATTCAATTCAACTTATTTTGCTTTGACTTACGCAGGTAATGCGATAGTTATTCAACATCAGCAGGTAAAAGAACCTTTACGAAGCTCTAACCCTATAAAAACTCTTTTGATGCTGAAATATAAAAGAACTTCAAGCCAATAGATCCAGTTAAGATAAATCGGACGCACGTAATGGAAGTTGAAAATAACCGTCACTAAATACAAAACAAAATACTCTAATTTCAAACGCATCTACGAGAGAAAATTGGTGTTAAAACTTTTGAGAGCGTACTTTTAATCAAGTATTTTACAAAAAGCGTTCACAAAACTCCATTCGAGTTCGCCATAAAGGCGGATGGATCAAGTTTTTCAACTGGCTTGGAGCAATTAGACACGGCTAGCAGGGAGGAGGCCGTAGGCGCGACCCGAGGCGCGGTTCCCGCTCTTCGCCCGATCAATCAGCCCGCACACTTGTGGTGGGTAATTAATTTGCTTAAAGACGACCAGTCTACATAATATGTCTACCTATTAGATTATCGCGTCGGATATCGATATGATCATTGTCCCATATTGGTATGCAGGTAGTGTAAACGTAATCACAGAATCAAAAGGTCGTTAGCGTATGTGTTGGATTTGAAATTACCTTCAAATTCGAAATATGCGTATTTGTATCCTGTATTACCATGTAAGGGTTTGTGATTAGTTGTTCAATGTTATGTTTCGTTTACATGCCGAAGATAAATATTACCAAAAACTCTATATCCTTTCAGCTAGCAAAGACTGATAATGTTCATTATTGCCTTTAAAGTACTTATGACATTCAAAGGGTTAATAAATAAGAGAGAAGTCATTGTACCTATTTATTATATTAACTGAAGTTCAAGTTTAACGGCTTCTAGTCAACGATTCGATCAATGCGTATTTTGATTGCTGAAGACTATTTTATTGCTTTCTACTGCGTTAGCTATTATGTTTAGGTACCTAGCCAGAGATTTTTATGACAGTGCATTATCGTGATTGTCTCGTCACCGTCGAGCAATGACGAAACGGACTCGTTTTTGCTAAGATGAGCGCCGAGTGAAACCGTATTGTTTCCATTGAAAAGTAGAATACGTATCTAGCCGTAGCATTGCAACGACACAGCCCTGACTAAATACAGAAAAATCGAGTCCAGAATAAATTAAAATACTCCAAAAAGAGAGAAAAATGTTAATGTTAAGATGTCCTTATTTGCATTCAACGGACGACAGTACGAGGAAGGAGGGCTTGGAGCAGAGCAGACCGGGTTTTAGGGCTCTCGACCGGCGATCGACGCGGTCTCGGAATAATCAGGCGTGCCTCCCCTCGTCGCGGTCGTTCACACACAATCGACGCGGCAAGCGCCATGAGAGACCTACCTACGCACGACGACTCGGCACAAAGCATCCACCCATACCTAACAACCGCTACCCCCGATGCACAAGCGCTGCACTACTTCAGGATTCGTGCAGGTTCTATTTAAGATTTCAACTTTAAATCAAGGACCTTAAGACCTAACATAGCTTACCAACTACGAGCACGCATTCACAACCTCCATTTCGATAACAGATATTTGAGCCAACAATTCAAAAGCATACTAAAGCATGTTCCAGACGGTTGCAAACAAGGCTTCCCGCCAAGGTGACCTTGCTGGTTTCCAACAGTGCAGACGGCGGTTGCAAACCAAATTATGGTTTGACCTCCAACGCCCTTGGCGGGTGGGAGCGCATTCCCACCACGCCGTTTGCTGTTGGTTTGTCGCCGTGTAGTCGGCGTTTCCAACCGAACAGCAAACCAAACCACCGCACACATACACAATACAATCAGTCGGGCTGCGGCAAGCGGCGAGTGCGCACGTATCGGTGTACAAGACGCATCACCGACGCGGACGCGAAATTATTATGATATAATATATGAATGGATCTCTACACAGATTTCATTGCCTTTATATTATTTAGGTATATTGTCAATTTATTAAATTGATACGATATTTATTGCAATGTACATCTTCTTTTAAACTTTTGTTAAATTTGGAGTGTCATTCATAATGTTTTTGTAATATACACGTACTGATAAAATTAATATGAATGTAATAAATGATGATGAAATAATTATGTAACACTAACTACTAATTAATTAGAAGCTAACTTTTGGTCTAGCGGTTAGTGACTCTAAGACGTCGCGGGTTCGATCCCCACGGCGATGAGCACGATTGTTTATTCTGTGTCTAGGTGTAATTTATCTTTAATATGTTTACGTATTTAGAAGTAAGTATATAAGTATGTTTATCAGTTCTCTGGTTGCAATAGTAGGTACAAAGCATAGATTATATACTTATACTGGTAGTACAAGCTATGCTCTGCTTAGGTACTTTGAGATCGATGACGTTGTGTGTGTTGTCCCAAGATATTATACTATTATTATTTATATCTATGTATTAAGCATAATACAATAGCACACAAAACTGCCATACTGAAGCCCAGCTTCTGAAGTTTTGATAAATTAGGAGCCATTCCTACAACTATAAATAGGTACGTGATTTCACTATGACGAGCGCGATCAGAATGAAAGTGTGAGCTTGTGTGCGTAGCGCGTGTTTGTGTGGTTTGCAACCAACAATTGGTGGGCCCCGCCAAGGTCGCGCGTGTTTGCGCGTGGTTTCCAACCGTTTGGACGAAAATACAAACGGCGGGCCACACAAAGCTCCCGCCAAGGTCACCTTGGTTTGCCCGCTTGTTTCCAACCGTCTGGAACATGCTTAAAGCTTCTAGCAATAGAGCACAGATTCGTGTGGATAGGCGTATTTGGTCGGGGGACGCAATGTGCATTCGATTGTGGGCAACATGAATATTGAAAACCGCTCTTATGTCGTTCACGCTGAATCGAATGCACGTCGCCGGCCGGTACAAACACCACGTGTTTACAGAAGGCAACTGGTGCAGATTAGACTAGAGAACTGCCTAAACTGCGCACGTGGTAACTTTTAAACGTAACTTGTTTATTTTAGTTTGAAAACTAATATGATATGAAATTTAAAAAAATATCTGGTTTTTAAGTAACTGAGGTGTAACAAAGACTTTTAAAGTGGAATCGAATAGCTTTCACTGAGTTTAACGAGTGCATCGTGTTCAGAGGTTGTAAAACGAATGTTCGTAGCCAGTCTTTGAGAGCAGTAATAATTGCTTGGTGCGCTTTACTTATCGACGAGTTTACTGGCACTTAGGTGGCGACTACTCGATAGCCGGGATAACGGTATAATCATTGTTACTTTAAATTGCTTTGGGACTTTAGGAGTTACAAGGAATCGGTACAAAAGTACCGCTAGAAGTCACGATTGATTGACGAAAGCCTTTATCGTCTATGAAATAATACCGTCAAACGCCAAGCTTTAAAAAATTAAACATAAAAAAAGTTAGTAGGTAGGTACAAATAATTTTTCATAGTAGTTTTAAGAGGACTGAGTTATGGTGCATAAACTCCTAAGATTTATTGAAATTGACATGGTAAACTGTTGAATATGGGTACTGTGAGCAATAGGTCGTAAAATCGAACTCGATAAGAACGACAATGTAAGATTTCAGTTATTGCAAAATATTGTGCATGAAAGCACACAGCAGCTGGTACAATGTGATTGTTCTCTCACACAACAAAGTACTAAAATTGGAAAACTTTTTATTTTATTTTACTTTTCTTAACCAAAAGTACCTATTATACCTTCTTGTTTAAAAATAGTAATAACTAAAATATGAGCTGTACTTACAATAAGTTTATAAATGTTTGAAACAGTTCAAAAAAATTGGGAAAATTATGAGTAGGTATTTCAGAAAAACTTTTCATTAATTTTATAACTAAGAATCCAGTTTCAAGGTAATTTTTGTAAATGATATATACCAGGTCATGAAATCTTAGACCAAATAGAATATAATATACATACTAAGTAAACAAGTTCTAAAAGTGAAACAAAATGTTTTATAAAACTACAGCTACTAAGCTAAAACCAACATGAAAATTAGATAGGAAATTAAGTTTACAACATGCAGGACCAATAAATAGTATAGAAAAACTCAAGAGTTTGTTAACCAATACTGTAAAAAGTAAAAAAACAAGTACTTACACGGAGGGATAATACATTAAACTGGTTCATATGAATAATGATCAAGATCTGGTTTATATTATTGTACATTATAACAATGAATTTGAGGGTACACTATACTAAGACTACCTGCTACTATTCACAAAAGTAAGTAGGGTAGGTATTCTTTTAATAAAACTCTTGTAAGTACATAACTATCATCAAAATTATGCCAAATTTATCTATGCAAGTAAATTTACTTTTTACACTGTTGTAGTGTAAAAAGTTTAGAAGTTTATAAACTATGCAAATTGTTAATATAAACTTCCCTAACTCACAGAGTGAAATTATCAACCACAATAAATTAAATGAATTTGATGAAATGAGTTCTCTTCATTCATATAGTTGATAAATATAAACAACAACAAGAGAATTGACTGAATTGACTCACCATACAACTCCGAAGGCGCCATAGCCGATAGGGCGGTCGGGCTGAACGTCTGTCGGGATGGCCGGCGTCTGGTAGTAGGGCGCCGCTGCCGCCAGGATGGCGCCCTGCGGCGCGCTCTGCGCACCCCCCTGCATCAGCGACATGGACACACTCATGGAAACGCGAGAGTGCCGCGCGGGGCCGCTTACAGCCGCCATCCAACCGCTCAGCGGCGAGCCGTCACCGCAGACTCATCACACGGCGAATCCCACGACCTCAACACTGCGCTCGATCACCAGACCTTGGCTTCCAGTGGACACACGACAATATCACCGGTTACTTCTTTATTATTCATGCTCGATCGACTATGCAGGAATCACTGAATAACACACGGAACGTTAGGACACCTGTAGATTTCACCAGCTAATTCACGTATAAATGGGGAGTTTCAGTCGTGGTTGTTGGTAAATATGTGGAGTGTTCGGCTTTAGCTTCTTCCTGGACAAAGGATTAGACCGTATAATTTTATCCGCGCCACGAACAGACGTCCACACGCCACGAAAATCGAGCGAAACTGGTTGAACGAGGGGGGAGAGGGGAGAGGAAGGCCGAGCAGACGCGGTGTAAAAAGAGATAGCAAATAATAATGGCGGCGACGCGCTGAACAGCTGTGCTTGTTCAAGTTAAGAATCGTGTTGTATTATTTTGCTCTCTCTTTGTTTAGTTATGAAACTATGTGTTCGTTGCACTATGTGTTTTAAAATTAAAATATTTTTATGTTAAATTAATTACAATAAAAAAGAAAAAGTTTAAACGGAAAATATATTCAATGAGCAAACAAATACTAAATATAGATGGCGTTAGTAGTGGTAGTGTTGCGAAATAGTCTGGCTGGGTGTAATCGGTTACTAAAAAGATTTAAAACTTTCTTAAAATTTATAAATCAAATCAATCAAATTTAACACTAATATGAACAGAATAATTTTATTGTAAATTAAAAAAATATATAAAGACAACCAATAAAACTAATTAAATTTACTAAAAGTTTAGGACTATTTTTATAGCCCTCACAAAATTACCATTGGACACCTAGTTTTGTTTTATATATTCATTATATACCATAAAAGAACTATTTAGCACTGGCTACCTCCTAACTAGGAGTCAGAGAGTAGAAACAGAGTAATCAGAAAATTAAAATTAAAACATTCTTATCCTTTACGTTCGTAAACTTTCGCGATCTGTACACATTAAAGAATTTTATAAGCTACGTACACGTAGCTTATAAAATTTTCTTAAAATTTATAAAGGTGCTTAGCTACCTTGTAGTACACTACAAGGTAGCTAAGCACCTACGTACCTACTCCTAAGGATGGCATTCCTCCACAGACACCTAGCGCCTACAAAGTGGATTGCACCTGAGGAAATAATATTTTTCTATTATGTATTTAGAAATATTTCAGTATGTTTATCAGTTGTCTGATTTTCATAGTAGTTACGAGCTCTGCTTAGTTTGGGATCAGATGGCGTTGTGTGGGTTGTCGCAAGATATTATTAATATTAAATATTCACGTATTCAAAAAAGTTTATTAGAAACCTTAAAATGTTTTTTAAGACCTTTCGAATGGTGTGACGTTGATGTTTGCTCAAAAGCTTTTGTTACTTGTATGAATGCCCCCCTTGAAAATATTTATTTCTATTTTTTAGCTATCAACCTAAGTAGCGGCTATTACAAAACACCATTACACCAAATTTTATCAATTTTCCCTAGCCTTTGAGTAAAACGCCTGTAACATACGGAGGGACAGACAGACAGACAGACGGACATGACGAAACTTATAAGAGTTCCGTTTTTGCCATTTTGGCTCCGGAATCCTAATTTTTAACGGACTTCAAAACAACATGGTGTCAGTTCAATACGTATGTACATATACAAATAATTGGAATTGCGATTTTCACGTATGATGATACTTAATGGATTTGAAATACAGAAAAGGAAGGAAGGTACTCCCGATTTTTATTTTTTTTATAATAGGCCCAAAAAATTGGCCCCTCTTAAAAATTCACAGCGTGAGTGGAAGTTTTAGAAAAAAGTAGCGGTGCTAGGCGAACTTTGACGACAATGCGCGATTGATAGGTAGGTTCAGTTGACGGTTCTGGGGGGGAGGGGGGGGAGGAGCAAGGTAAGGCAACGGAAATTGCCCATTTGAGCAGTGGTTACAGTTGCACGCCACTAGCCGCTGCAATAGCGTTTTGGCGTGTGGATTTCCCCTGTGTCACCCACCCGTACATGTACATTCGTCGAAGTTTTCTCATAGACTTCTGAGTTCGCGCTGTGTTTCTCAGCTCGCGCACTGATCGCTCAAGGCTTTTTACCTTTGCGCAGCTTCTCTCTGTTTACGTACTGATTTTTAAGGTTGGGCCCCTACTCACGCAGTGCGCCCTTTTTGTCGTTAACTGACTGTTAAGACATGGCTTCTAGTTGGCTCAATGCTTCGAGTCGCAAAATAGAGCTGGCGGAATAATCGCTGGTTCGTGGAGACTACCCGACGATAGCAGAGCGGAATTGTCGCTATTCTCTCGACTCTCGCCCGTGGAGACTGTCCCTAAGAGCGCTGTCCCCCTGCCTACACAGTGAAATACATGCTGAAATACACTCACAGCTCGCTCAATAGCTTCTAAGTTCACGCTCATTCATCAGCTCGCGCAGTGACGTCTGCCTTTGCGTTGCGCCCTTCTGTTTGTGCAATGATTTGTAAGACCACGCTGAGCCCATAGCGCAGTAACTTTTAAAATTACGCTGCGCTCGCCAGCTCGACTGGCGCAGTGGTTTAACATGTTGCAGGTTGGCGAGCGTTATCACTTTTAAGATCTTTTTCTTCTCCAGACTGGATTCAGCTCAGTCGGAGAGGTCTCTCCTTACTCCTTAAAAAAACAGTTCTAAAAATTGACAGACTTGACGAGCAATCTGAATATAGGGACGCAGTTAAAAAAAATCTGGTTGCCCCACTGTGTCAAAAGCTAGGTACGGCCATGTGTGTATCCATGCATAATTACAGGTTTCTAGCACTAACAGTCTCTGAACTAAGCTGCGGACGGACCATCGTTCGATGGATTTCCGTGATTTCGTAAAAAGTAAGAAAAAAAGGTAACCTAAGTTAAAAAAAAAGCAGGCAAAAGCATGTCGAACCATGCCTAGAGTAGGGACCCGCAGCCTTGAATAATTGCTTCTGCAGAAGAGCGGATGTCCATGGCACTTACGCCCTTTTGTTGAGAATCTTTTTAGAGAGAGTTTTTCGTCAATAACTCAACGACGGTATATTCGATCATATACCTAGTAATAAAATTATACGAAATAATTTTAGTTTAAAGTTTAAACATATTTTTTGGTCAGTTTTGAACCGTGTGACCAAAAAATATTACACAATTTATGCAACTTTCAAATTTTTTCCAAAAATATTCACTCAATCAAAAAAGTTTATTAAAAAGCCCAAAATGTTTTTGAAAGACCTGTCGAATAATGTGCCACACGTTGATGTTTGCGGGGAAAAAAAACAGCTTCTGTTACATGTGTGGAGTACACCCCTAAAAATATTATTTTTTATTATTTAGCTATCAAACTAAGTTGCGGCGTACTACAAGACACCTTTTCACAAAATTTCATCAATATTCATTGAGTAGTCTTTAAGTAAAATGCCTGTGACATACGGACGGACAGAAAGACTGACATGAGATGACCGAACTATAAGGACCGTTTTTGCCATTTTGGCTACGGAACCCTAAAAAACGGACAAGAGCATGTCGGACCATGCTGATATTACAGAGAAATGTACTAAGTAGCTATACCAGGCCACTCAGAAAGTTTTGCGAAAAAAGTTTTTATGTGCCATTTGTAATTATTTTGAAAAATGTATATAGTTAAAAGTAAAAATATACCATTGTTCAAATTTCGAATATCCCTCCACATTTTTTCGAGAGCCAATTTAAATTATCGTGTCTCATTTAAAAGGTGGATCTGCATCGAGAATATTTTCGTGCGATGATTTTCTACGACTTTAAATATGGCCTAAAGCCTGATGAGTCATTTGATCGACTTCAAAAGCTACCATCTACCATAGCGAGTTAAAGCGCTTTCGCCTTACTTTTAGGGATGAACAGGAGAGGGGTGGTCCTACGAGACGGCTGTCACGGAAGAAAGTGTAATGGCAGTAAAAAAATAATTTAATAAAACAGGCGAATCACTGCAGATTGGTTCGGAAAGCGTTCACAAGATTCTTGTTAAAATAACTAGTAATGTGGGATTGAGTCCCACATTACTAGCAATCTTGTTAACCCCTCCGGCTAAGCTCAAAGCCTTGTGTTAGGAGTGGGTTCACGTCAGTAGCATAATGGACAGGATTCGACCCGCGACCTCACAATTGCGAGACCGATGCCTTAGCCATTAGGCTACCGCCGCTTCATTACGCTTCTACACGAGCAGCTTCCTTGAGGAGGATAGTTTCGCGCTGGGTGCGGCACAACCTCACCGAAGCTCAGAAGCAGGCCAGTGTATAGTGGTGCCTTGATATGATTCAAAAAAATTTGCAGCATACAGACTTGTCTCGGCGCGTTTACGATATTGTGACAGGTGACGAATCTGAAACAAAGTGTCAGTCGACAGTTTGACTGTTTCAAAACGAACCAACACCTACGAAAGTGAAGCGATCGAGAAGCGCAGGGAAGATTTCTAGTTCGCTAGTTTCTTCACTTTGATGGAGTAGCTGGTTTCAATTCCATTACGAGGCCAAAGCAGCATGAACGCCAAATGGTATATCACAAAACCCCTGCCAGAAGTTTTGTCTGCAATCTATACTAATATTATAAAGCGGAAGAGTTTGTTTGTTTGTTTAAACGCGCTAATCTCAGGATCTACTGGTCCGATTTGAAAAATTCTGTTTTTGTTGGATAGCCCATTTATCGAGGAAGGCTATAGGCTATATAACATCGCGCTACGACTAATAGGAGTGGAGAAGCGACGAGAAATGTTTAAAAAACGGGGAAAAATTACGCATACGAAGTTGCGCGGGACAGCTAGTGAGCAATAAGCGACCTAACACCGGGCTCCGCAGGGTACCTACTGCTTCACTATGACAACGCACCCGCGCACTCAGCGCTCAAAACGAGGAACTTGCTGGACATCACACCGGTCAGAGTCTTGGGTCACCCTCCTTATAGTCCATATCTGGCACCGTGTGACTTCTTTTATTCCCTATAATAAAAAAAATCTGCTGAAAGGGATACAGTTTTCCGCCGGAAAACGCGCTACCAGCGTTAAAGAAAGCCGTAGAAGAATTGTCTGCGGACTGTAAAAAATGTTGCGAAAATTGGTTCAGACCCATGCGTCTGAACCAATTTTTGAAAACTATGTATAGAGGCTGATGAAGAGTTCTTTGTAAAGATTTATTAAAACACTTTATAAATAGGAGTAGCCACAAAGTAGCGTTGTCTCTTTTTAGAGTAGTGTAATAAGCGCATTATTGACCACTCGGTCAATAATGCGTTTATTACACTACACTAAATAAGGGACCCTAAACCCTTAAAAATAGAGTTGTTATATGAGTTAGGGCCCTAATTCTCTAACAAATTTTCAAGGCCACCTCGATTTAGGGCCCTGATTCAGGGTAGTGTCCGTTTAATAATGCCTTCATAAGGTCCACATACTCGCTAATAAGGTGGTGTCATCTGTGTATCGCAAGTTTGTATCCTCCAACTGCAATACTATCTGTCCAGTCTTCGAGAGTGATTCGCATTTATAATGCGAATATCTCGAAGACTCGGTGAATACCTACGTTAAAGAATTAGTCGAATGTTAATTGGAAATCTCATCTCCACAGTTAGCTGCAGACCACAATTCATGGAGCATAAAGTTCTTACCTCCCTAGCATTATATGAGTATATATTGGAGACATGCAAATTCGTGAAAAAACACCTTGAATTTTATAGAACCCGAGAAGACGATCTAACCTTTTAGTGTCTATGAAAGTACCTACTTCTTTAAAGGTAATGTGAAATGCTTGTTTTTTTTTTATTATTTTAAAAGCCGCAATAATGCATTTATTTCTATTTGGCACGACAATATTATAGAACTATATGTTATGTTTTCTCAGAATTTGCTTTTAAGAAATGGACGTATAGTAAGAACAAAACTTTTGTAGGCGATGCGACTATGTATGAACAATTATGAAATTTGTACAAGTTTCATGAAATTTTACATAAAAGCAGTTGTTTATAATTAATTCCATTATTTCTATATTTTCGAAGATTATACGTCCATTTGGCTTCTCAAAAATATATGTTCGTAAACTTTCGCGATTTGTACACATTATAGAATTTTATAAGCTACGCGTCTTAATTGCGTAAATATTTTAAGGTTAAATACCTACGGGTAGACTCCGGACTAGAGATGGAGAGTCTACCCGTGACCACGGCCGTTGTAATACGGTCGAAACGTCGGGAAATAAACAAAGGTATTTAGCCTTAAAATAAAATATTTACGCGATTAAGACCCGTAGCTTATAAAATTCTCAAAAATAGACAAT
The DNA here is from genome assembly GCA_945859575.2 of Herminia tarsipennalis. Lineage (NCBI taxonomy): Eukaryota > Metazoa > Arthropoda > Insecta > Lepidoptera > Erebidae > Herminia > Herminia tarsipennalis. The sequence goes on from OX243840.2 coordinate 20,991,024, forward strand.
CAGGCGTATAGGATTAATAATAGGGTAAAACCCGGATAGGTGCCCCACTTTAAATATTTACTTACAGCTATTTTTGTAAACATAATTAACATTGGTTATAAGTAAATTATGTTATAATTGACCTCTCAAAAAAGGGATAGTTGCCAACTGTAGCGGATAGTAGCCTAACGATAAAATCGGTGGCGGGGATACTTGCCTTATACTTATTAACAATATTTCCAAAATAGTATGACTTTTAAGTTTTTAAACTATAAAAATACAATAAAAATAGCCCTCCAAATTTTAAGTTACAGTTTTGCTGAGGTTTAACGCACGCCCTAATATTTTTTTCAATTAGTTATATTTTGAAATAATTTAATTTTCTTTGTCATAAATTGTAATGAAAAGTGTGAAAAGAAAAACCTGAAGTTGTATATTTCTCAAGAAAATGCTTAAAATCAAGGGGCCAGTAAAATGGTCATTGGCCGTTCTGCGTCACTAGCTATCATTGCAAATTCAATGGCTAGTGATTTGACACTAAGTTAGATCAACTTTTGTATTTCTGTACACGTAGGTAATGTTTGTTGGTAATCTGTGTCTGGGTGTTATTTATATATAATATGTACCTATGTATTTAGAAATATATAAGTATGCAATGGCTAGTGATTTGACACTAAGTTAGATCAACTTTTGTATTTCTGTACACGTAGGTAATGTTTGTTGGTAATCTGTGTCTGGGTGTTATTTATATATAATATGTACCTATGTATTTAGAAATATATAAGTATGTTTATCAGTTGTCTGGTTTCCATAGTACAAGCTCTGCTTAGTTTGGGATCAGATAGCGTTGTGTGAGTTGTCCCAAGATATTATTAGATATTATATTATTATGTATATATTTTTTATATGAGTTTTTATTTACATAATCAGCCCAAAGACTTTCGTCATCGGACGGAATTATAGTATTTCGGTAGGTTTTTTTTTAGAATTGAAATTGAGTGATACTTATTCGGGTTTGAAGATAGTGGTGAAGGAGGTGGTACCAAATGGTGATGGAGTTGAAGGGGGAGGGGTCTGACCCAAACTTCTATAGTAGGAGTAGAGTAGACGATGATCCTGAGCCTAATCATAGACTTTTAACTACGGGTAGGTACTCAGGTTGCTGACTTTAATTTTATTTTGTGACTTTAACTACTCATACGTATAATATTTTATTGAATAAAAAAAAATACGAAATGTATTTTAGCTTCCGGTATCTTACGGTTTTCATAAATACATACCTACATGCCTGCAAAACAGTCGCATAGTATTTACTAAATAAAACGAAAAGAGTTTATAATTATGGCGAATTAATTTTTTTTACCTGCAAAAAGACTTTCCTATAAAGGGAATGAAAAATGCAATTTTTTGAAGGTATAGGTCTAAATAAATACTATATAAATTTCATAACTCAAATTAAACTTATACATACGCAGAAAACACATTACCCATCCTTCTGGGCAAATCGAGTAACAAGTTTTGTCACATAACATCAAAAGTATAATTCTGTATTTGCTTGTCAAAAAAATTATGGTTGTCCTTAGAGAAAAAACCACTAAGGCAACTATCCTTTTTGATATGGATACTTACTTGCCTTTATCATTCGCAAAATAAATAAAAGCTTTTTAATAATAAAATGTAATAAATAATGTAATTTAAACTGTAATGCATGCAAAGAAATAAAAAAATATGCTCACTCCACAGTCAGTAAACAAAATATTCAATCGTAATTACTCATCAAATAATAGTTCGATGCCCGTCAAAGTATCACCGCGGAAGATTTTTGCTCATACCGACTATACGCTTGCGCTTTCTTCGATGTTTTACCATATAAACGTAGGTAATAAGGTCTGCCGGAGGGATACCTACTGCTAAACATAGTAAAGCTCTATCCAACATCCCTAACATAATGTATTCACAATTGGGACAACTATTACTCTTCTATTACCCTACAAGCAAAGGTGAATTTCTCTGATAGTGAAATAAAATTAGTATACCTACTCAAAGACAGTTTTAAATAGTTTAAACTTATAATTTAAAAATGCATATACGTCTATTTGGCGCATATAAAATGCAAATGCGTACCTATATAGGTACATAACTCCTTAAAAACCGGGCAAGTACATGTCGGGCCACGCACAATGTAGGGTTCCGTGGGTTTTCTATTGTTTTTGTTTCAACAATGTTATATAAGTATTTTTAAATGGAATTTGTACGAACATTTTGTTACTTCTAACTTGATGGTCTGCTGTTACTCGTTAAGATGTAAATCGTAATCGTATACTTAGCTGCGATAGTTTTACTTTTAATTTCACTATATATACTAGGTACTGCCGTGATTTTTTTAACATACCCAACATCAACCATTTAGCTTAGCTGACAGGAGGGGGGGGGAGAGACACTTGACGCTATCAAAAAATTACACTTTAAAGCTTAATATTTCACAAACGGACCTCTAAATCAAAAAATGGTCTATACAACCCCTAAACTTTTTTAAAAGACTTATCTAATAATAGGTAGGTACACCACACGATGGGGAGGGTAAGAAAAAAAATAACATCCCTACTTTACATATGGGGGGGTAAACAAGCGGCGGCGGACCCGAGCTATAATAACATTGTAGATCGTGGCGAAATTTACCTTCGTATTCTAAAGATATTGTAGCAGTTTTTCATTACTTACATTACTGCGCCTTACGAATTTTCGGTCAGGGTCACGTGACCTACGAATTTTCGAACGAGGTCACGTGATCCTGACGCGATTTTAACGTTTTTTACCCATATCAAAAAAAGTGCGCTAAAGAAGTTTTCACTTCAAAAATCTCATTTTGTATACGGCTTGAAACCCGCGATATATTTAAAGTCCGTTTACAGAAATTTTGTAAGTTTGATGATAATAACTCGTATTAGCTTTGTCAACATCTACATAGGTTTACTTCTCCTAGGCCCTAATCTGGGATTCCGGAATTTTGCTTATCTGTCCTTCTACAACAGAGGGGTTTTTAACATTTTTCTTCGATGGTACCTATTTATTGTACTTATCTGCAATATAGACTCGGTCGTACCTACGGATATTGAAAGCGTTATGTATTTTCACAAGTTTGAATGCGGAGCTGTGTAAATAATGATAGCTCAAATTATGAATCAATTTTCACAGCTCCCGTCCATAAACTATGTTATCGTTTCGCACTTACTGTCAGTTTTTTTTAATCAGACGTCTTTCCTTGAGTCTTACCAGTTTTTTATTTATATGGTTGTTGCCGACGACTGATTATGAGTTATAGGTCCGTACCCCGTGCTAGTTTTTGGTCGTCTTCATACTTATACATCATAGTCGTAGACGTAAAACTCCTTTTCAATGAAGATCAACATAAGAAAAAAGTTCAAGACCTACTTAATGAAGCATAGCACTTTATGGCTGTGAAAGATGGACGCTGACTCAAAGAGACAGAGAAGAAAGGCGATGAACACTAGCTGGACAGAAAAAAGAAGTTTTACTAATTTAAGCGGCGGTAGCCATCGCGTTAAGTAGGCAGTCGTCGCGAGTTCGAACACTACCCATTATACTAACGACGCGACGTGAACCCACTCCTAACATAAGCCATTGATCTTAGTTGGAGGGGTTAAGGGTAGATTACGCGAAACAGGGTTCGGCTCTCAAATTTATAGAGAAAACCTAAATATTAGGACACGAAAAAAATTGTGTCACTAGTCAAAGAGTTTTTCTACTAGGTAGATTAAATAAATAAATTTAAGGATTTGTCTTAATATGATCCCGCAAATAAATGTTGAAGTTGCGGAAAAATGCAAAAACGAGCATTTTCGTATTGTCATAGTCCTGGCGTTCGTAATAAAACATATGTTCGAACGAATGTTCTACTTTATTTTGACCTGCGCTCCTGCGCACTGTGAAGTAATGGTTGTGTGCGGAAGAGCAAGGCCGGCGATCGTGTCGCTGTGTACGTAGCGCTAAACAAATAATTCTCTCAGTGTAATCCCCCCTTAAGAGGAGTGCTAGTGATGTGGGACCACAATCCTACATTGCCAATTATCCAAAAAAATTGTAAAAAAGAGACAGCTACTAAAAACCATAGACTTCGGTAGGGGAAAAATGAGTGTGGACAAAACTTTTTCAAGACATTTTATTGGAAAAAACGAAGAAGCTCAGGTAGTTGACTACAATAAAAGTAAATTATTTTATACTAATCAGGTAATAGTAATCTTAAAATGCTCTCTCTGTTTTTGAATTTAAAAGCATGCATTGCAGCAGTAAAAGTAATGATTGGACTATAGGAACTTATGACGTCATACTTAGGTTATTATTTCATTCCAAACATATTTCTAGAAAACTTGTCGTTTTGACATTTCATAAAAAGAGCTCGATAGATTTGACTAGACATTCAATATTCCACGAAAAATATTTTTAAGGTTGATGAAGCCTATTTGTGTTTTGCTGTCCCATCATAGCTCAATCGGTTCGTTGAGCTGTTAATGATTTTAGTCTGAGAGGTGACCGACAAAACTTGCAAGCATTTTCAGGGCTGATCGTTTAATATTTCCACATTGGTGGAGTCAAGAAATAGTCTGCAGTCAATCAGTTGGTTTCCTTAGCGTTTGGCGCGGGGACTTTTATCGTCGTTTAAGTCCTTTGTATAATTTCGATAGATTATAAATAAATGCGTAGGTATTTAAATAAAAACTCTCAATAATAAATATCAATTATTTTATCACAGAGAATCACATTGTGTTATACAACATATTTACGTGGCTAGTACAAAATATCCCTTACAATGATCCATGTCTATGCATATTATTATAAGTATTAGTAAATACTTAAGTGTTCAATTAAAAAAGAAACACTACTACAAAATACTATAATTGTTCAACAGTTTAAGTTCTGTATATCAACTACAAAAATAAGAGGCGATTTTTCAAAGCGATTTATTACTGACTACACATTTGGCCTCAACATTTTTGCAGTTGACTCTCTTGCTTACAATGGATTCAAAATAATTGCATTAAATTAACAACGAAATATATTTTTATTGATAAAATATTCTGTCACATAGACTACAGACAAATAATAATTATAGTTCATTTAAATTACGAAAATAGATACGACTACTTGGTATTTAACTTCATTGGAGAAATTACAATACTATTATGATTGGCAACTTTAGTAGTCAATTTGGTTATTGTTATCTTACGGGGCAATTTGGGTATTTGACTACTATCAAAATCAAATATTTTATACTTACCATGTAAAAATATATCAATATGTGTTCTGGAAAAAATATATTCATCTATAATTTGATGTGTTTATTAATTTTTAATCATAAAAATAAACACTTAAGTAAATCATTTGACCACAGAAAACGTGACGTCACATGCTAGCATTCCATACTAATTTGTACGGAGCGGATCGTTTTTGACGTTTCTTAAAAATAAGCTAATTTGATTTCAGTCAAATACCCTATTGATACTCGCAATAGGGTATATGACTAAAGTCAAATCAGTGTCTTTTTATGAAACGTCAAAAATAACTTGCTCCATATAACTTTGTATGAAATACTAGCTAGTGATGTCATAATTTCAATGACAAAATTATTTACTTTTGATGAATAGAAAATAATAAACACGTTAAATTGTGAACGAACATATTTTTTCTGAATACTTTACGACATATTATCAAATTATTTATTTTATACGAACCATGCTCATATAGAATAATTTATTATGATAATAGTCAAATACCCAATTTTATAGTACATATTGTACTATATAACGTTTTGAAAATATGTGATGCAGTAAAACGTAGGTTTATTTGTATCGCCTCTTATAGCAGTATATTTGAACATGCTTTAACATCCCTCAAGTACTTTGCCGTATATTCGTACCGTACAGCTACGTAAATATTTTCATACCTTGAATGAACCTTACAACACATAATACACAAAACACTATGATAATATTGCAAAGTATAATTATTGAAGATCTTAAGGTAAAAGGGTGACAGGGCACAATGCAGGGTGCAAAGGTGAAATATATTGACACAAAATAAAAGTTACATCGATAAAATATCCTACACATTTTCACACAAGAAAATAAAAAATAAAATGGCACTTTTACCTTGTGTCTTAAACTATGACAAAAAATGTACTACAATTTTTTTAATTACATTTTTAAAATGAAGCGGCGGTAGCCTAATGGCTAAGGCATCGGTCTCGCAATCGTTAGGTCTTGGCTTCGAATCCTGACCATTATACTACCGACGTGAACCCACTCCTAACACAAGCCCTTGAGCTGAACAAGATTGCTAGTAATGTGGGACCCAATCCCACATTGCTCGTTATCTTTCATTTAAAAAAAAAAACTTGAAATACCGATTTTTTATTTTATATACAAATAAAGGGCCCAATATTTGTACTGTACATGGGTAAATAAATACAAAATCAATATAAATATGTACAATAAACTAACACTTTATTGTCTATATACACTTATAAAACATTGGACTGGATTGGGTTATAGAGAATTCACTTTTGATACCAATTTACATCGTGAATATGGTATACATCTACTTACAATATTTAGCCTAGGCAATCAGCGTTGATTAGATACTTACTTGGTCAGTTTCTGGTCAGATCTTTTATAATTTCTCTTGATCAAAGTATGTAAGTCAGTCACATCAGTCAGCTTAATCAAATGACTATGGATTCACGCATGTTTTATATTAAAGACAATAATTTATGTATCTCAAATGCCGCCAATGCCGGTAGGAGGACAATGAGAAGCAATTGGTATGAGATCAGTCTGAAAATCGACGGTCGGAATTAGTTCTAAAAGTCATTAGATTTGCTTGATATGACCGTGCGTGAAGGTAGTAATCTCACTATAAGAAATAGGTTATTATCCTTCTCTTTCTAATTCACAAAGTCGCCATCTACGGCCTCTGTTCTTCAGTATTTGTTGGTATCCCCGAATATGCACGAAGATTGCCGAAGCTAATATTCGCTATTCTGTATCGAGATCTATGCTACGAAAGTACTTTCGTCTACAATATGCTACATTATAATTCGTATCAATAATTTAGGCTTTTATGATTTTTTTCAACACACCTTAGGCCTGATTAGTATTTCAGGTAAATGGTGGCGTATGACGGTATATAATTACCATTCTGCAAAAGAAAGGCTAGGATAGAAAATAACTAAACACTCGTAGGCAATCCAAATAATAAAATACTAAATATTTTAAAACTTATAATGGCAGGAATGGTAGGTATTCCTATGATGCGTGTATCGCCTGAGTAATTTTTTCTTTGAAAATTTAATATGTTTAAGCGGCGGCAGCCTAATGGTTATGCATCAGACTCGTAATCGTGAGGTCACGGGTTCAAATCATACCCATTATATAAAAACAATAATTGCATTTGAAAGAAAAGTTTGAAGTCCTGACCCAGGAATCGAACCCGAGACTTTCGATCGCGTACGTTATACCTTTGCGAGGGCACAATTAGTATGCAACAAGGCAAAAGAAATTTCAAGTTTAGTGACATAGCTCAAGTTAGATGGTTCGGCTTTCGCGCTCTGGTAAAGCCATTGGAAGTCTCGGGTTCGATTCCTGGGTCTGAACTTCAATTTTTTCTTTCAAATTCATTTATTGTATAAAGTAATTGGCAAGAAATGCCTATAAAAATTACTATCCTATCCACTATCGACGTGATGTTGCCGACCTTAGTTCTATGTTGACAAACTATATGGTGAGTGAAATTTTATCTATGTTTTATTTATATTATGTACTTTGTAGATTCCAACATTAGTTCATTGCTATAATACCTAGAGTTCTGTCTAGCAATTCTCTGCTCTAGTTCCCCAATAAGCTTAACATACACATATTCAAAAACACAACATCTAATTGTATCACTAGGAATTCAGTGTTATAATCATTCAGTTTTGGAACAAATACAAAACACATTAAAATATATATATTACGGGTCTTAATCGCGTGAATAATTTAAGGTAAAATACCTTGTTTATTGCCCGACGTTTCGACCATATTGCAACGGCCGTGGTCACGGGTAGACTCTGCGAAATATATATATTTTAATAATGTGTTCAAATCGCGAAAGTTTATCAACATTTAAATACTAAACAACTTTATTCTAAGGTGCTAGTGTATTAAGTTACTGGCCCAAACATGAATTCATACACACACATTTTTAAACATAGATCCCCTTATTCATAATACAAATTTAATAACAGTATTTTAATAACGGAATGTTTTGTATTTCTCTAGTCTATTTTGAAAATAGAATGAAAAGTAAAGACGAAACATTCGCTAGTTAAATTGCTGTTATTAACGTACGACGTAACGGGATACACATTCATGATTTACAACATAACTTCGTAAAAACATACACAAATATACAGACTTAAATATATTGATGTTTATTTTTAATGACGTTACTATAATTCGATTGTATGTACGTGTATTTATTTATGTTATGTTATTGTCGAAAAATACGACATGAGGTGATAAAAAGTCGCATAATGCCAACTGACGCTTACGTAAGGGATTTTGAAAACTTGGCAGATTTGCGTTTGCGTTTATTGCCAGTTTAGTCGATCTCTAAAAAGTTCTTAAAAAAAAAAAAACAAAAATAACAAAAACCTTGACATACTGGGGTAAAGTACCAATATTTTAATTAGGTTTTGCAAAAAAAGTAGTCTTTTTTTTTTCTTTTTTTTTAAAAGACGGTACAAGCCCTGTGTCGCGGGGGGTTTAGAAACATACAAGTCACGGACACAAAGTACATCCAGACTCGGAACAACAATTTGTGGATTACACAGAGTGGTGTCCAGTGTGGGAATTGAACCCACGACCTCTTGCGTAGCAGTCGGATACAGTCCTACCGCGCCACAGAGGCAGTAAAACCTGTAACCTGAGCCTGTTAACATCAAGTTTATTATACTATTTGTAGATTGTGTAGACAATCATATATGACCATGTTTTTCGAGTGCGGTATAGCAAAAGGATGTTTTTTCAAAAGGAGGGGTTAATTAGGTACGATAACGGTGCTGTGTTTCATATATACAATTTCAAATGTAAACTTATGAATGACAAAAAAATGCATTTATACAAAATCGTTGAGTATTTATTACCTGTAGCTCTCAACCCCGGAAACCGGAGGTCTACTCTATTTCAACTAAAAACGAAGTTTCGATCGAAAATTAAAAAAAAATAATTGAATATCAAGGTTTGACGCGTAAAAAAAACATCATACATCATATATTCACAATTGCATCTGAACAAGTAAATAAAATTAATTTCTATCGTTTCAGGGAACTCTTTCCCTGAAACGAAACAAATGTAATTTTATTTATATTAGACTTACCAATACCAATGCGTATAAAAATAATATTTGGTAATAACAAAATGTACTTATATGTGTCATATTGAGCAACTTTGGCTTTTCACATTCCATAGAATAATCATTACTAATAGTCTTAAATCTCATGAATTAAAGCCTAATCCCAATACCTTGGCCAAAGTTACCCAATTGCTAAGTTTAAAGTAGTGATCACTGGCCTGTATTAAAATACTGGGTTGCCAGAAGAAAAATTACATATATTTTTTTAATGGAACGTCTAACCATGAATATAATTATTAATATATATATTTTAATAATGTGTACAAATCGCGAAAGTTTATCAACATGAATATAATATCTTTATGAAGTCAACGCAAATGAATACCTACTTGAAGTTAATATACTATTATATTAGCTGTTGATAGTTGATGTAGATGTTGATGTTCTTTCTACAAATTTGATTGATCCACTTCAATACAGACAATGAGTAAATATGTATTGACATAAATTGTCATTACATCTACAGAAAAGAGACAGGTATTGTGCGTACAGTAGCGTTGTCTCTTTCTGATGAGTGGTCAATTTTGTGAGATTATTGCTCGGTCCAGTCTATATGTTTGGATTTTTTTTGATACTACGAAATGAAGAGACGAGCAGGTCGTGCGCCTGATGGTCGCGTCGTTCATTACAGTATCAATGACACACAAATCCTTGTTTCTTCTTCATTGGAGACATTAGTTCGCAAGTCTCATTTGCCCAGTAATTACACTTGCTACAGTGCCCTTCAACCGAAACACAGTGACGTGTTAACATTACTATTTCGAAGTAGCCACCAAGCCTATGGCATAGACCTACCATTCATAGCGTGGACTTCATAATATAGATATTATAACTTCATACGTCTGACATATTATGTTATAGTACGATCAACGTAACTAGGCCGGACTGAAGTAGGCGACAAGTGGTTGCGCAGATGCATTTTTTGGAAGTAAATGGTGACAGGAAGCGGGGGGCGGAGGCGGTAACTAAACCAAGAGGATTAGAGATGCGATTACGCATTACATTGCCACAATTAGTATTACTAATTCATGTTTTTTGTGATTATTTTGGTAAAGAAATTGTTTTTCAAAGTTTCTTTATTATTTACTGTAACTGTTTTAAATTTAAACTTTTATTAACTCATTTAAATAGTGTTTTTATATTGTTGAATTAAAATGTTGTTAGTATTTTTAATCGATTAATCATTTTCGTAAGTAATTTTAGGGTCGCATCTCTACGACATGCGCGAAAGTGATAAAAACCTAACTTCAATCCGGTCAAGATACGTTGATCGTACTGTAGTTATCTGACAACTCAGCGTCACCTACCCTGATTTTTAAGACTATTTAAATACCGAAAGAACTTTGGAATTTTGCATTATTTACTTAAAATTTCAGTACTGTACTAATTCGCTTTAAAAAATTCGTTACGGGGTATGCCGTTGACTGTCACCAAACAGTTAGTACAAATAACCTTACCTTTGGTATTTTTATTATTATATGTTATAGCCTATGCTTTGAAATGAAGTTTTTATTTCGTACAATTAATGCAAACAAGGGCAGCATTTTGGAGATCACTCACTGTAAAAGACCGCACCGACATGACTCATAATTTGCTATTCAGATTCCGACTTTAAACAGAGTGCGTTATAGTCAATTTTAAAATGACAAGATAAAATAGTTGACGGCTCCTACATCACCTCATTTTACTTTGTATTTAAAAAAAACTTTTTTAGAAAAAAATATTACCGACTTCAAAAATAAATACAAGGCAACTAAAAAGCAAAAAATAATATCTACCTAGAATAACAAAAACAAATTAACATTTTGAAGTTGGTGCCATCAAATAGTTGTTTTTGTTTAATTCGGCTTAATTTATTTCTCACTAGTGGGTTGGTTTGTAATTCACTTAAGTTACAATACGCTTATGTCAACTGCTCAAATCTATTTACAAAGTATTGCTTCCCCGATGCAGGGACGTCAATTGTTGAGGAGTTCACATGATAGTTCTTATTATTACATTGTGTAATAGTAGTATGACGAGAATAAAATGCTTCTCAATATCATATTAAAGTAATTGAATCGCAAATCGTGAAATATTGAATAGGTCTGCCTCCTTCCTCCTCCTCCTTTTTGAAGTCGGTTGAAAATGAACTTTAACGCAAACGATTTAAAATTGTAATCTTAATAGCAAATTATGAGCCGTTTCGGTTTATTGTAAACATTAAACATAACGTCTTTCGAGTCGAGTTGTTTAAGAATACTGCCCTTATGTTTATTTTTAAAGATTTCACACAAAAAATGTACATTTTTGAACACACAGACTTACTTTTCCAAACCTTTTTTAAGATAATTCAAATCCAGTGTTGCTATTGACGGCGTATCTTAGTTTGTCGCGGAGTGTACTTCGTTTCTGGTAGTTGGGCAGCTTGAGCAGGTTGAAACATGTGGATGATGTCGGGAGACGATTCAATGGATCCTTCTTTCTTATTGTGAAAAAACCGCGAATTACACTGCCTGTAATTACAAAATACATGTGTTTTTTTTTAATTATATATGGGCTTGCTCTTGGCTTTGATCAGGCGAATGACTGGCCCGTTGGTCTAGCGGTTAGTGAACCTGACTGCTAAGCCGGAGGTCGTGGGTTCGATCCCCGCCCAAAACTTTGTGTAATGAGCACGATGGTTTATTCTGTATCTGGGTGTTATTTATCTATAATATGTATGTAGAAATATTTAAGTATGTTTATCAGTTGTCTGGTTTCCATATTACAAGCTCTGCTTAGTTTGCATAAATTTTCCCCGTTTTTGCAACATTTCTCATTGCTGCTTCGCTCCTATTGGTCGTAGCGTGATGTTATATAGCCTATAGCCTTCCTCGATAAATGGGCTATCCAATAGAGAAAGAATTTTTCAATTCGGATCAGTAGTTCCTGAGATTACCGCGTTCAAACAAACAAACTCTTCAGCTTTATAATATTAATATAGATTATATCATATCATATTATATTATACTAATGTTATATTATATATTATGATGGAAAGCATTGATGAGCCGTGGCTTGGGCCTCTCCCACTACTCCCACTACCACACACACAAGATGACTCAATATAATATCTTACTTACGATACTTTAGTGAGGGGCTTGAAGTATTTTGAAACTGTGTGATATATTTCTGTTAAACCTATGTTTTTTTTACTAATATTTAATATGTTTTTGGTAAAACTAACCCTGTCTATAATATATCCAATATGTGTAGACTGTTGTAACTTACATTATTTTAATAACGCTTTATGTACACAGTTATGCAATAAATATAACATGTAAGTATTTTACAGTTTTAATTTTTTTATTTTGTTATTGTGTGGATGTGTGACACATAAAATCCATACATACAAACACATTCAACATCCACACACACACACATAAAATAAAAAAAAGTAAAATCTAATCCACATCTGTTTGAAAAGCTATCAGGTGTTAAGAAAATCCCAATATGTGCACAATATGCAAATCAACTTTGTACCTTAAAATGTAAAACTGCATTAATGACAATTTTTTTGGCATGGCTCCCGTAATTTGTAATAAAATACCAAAATAAATAAAATGTATGCCCCAACACATTTTTAAAATAAAACTTCAGGAGCCGTTAGTTAAAAAATGTTATTATGCAGTAAGTGAGTTTTTGGATGACCAGTCACTAGTCTAAAATCTATAATAAACTTTTATGTATGCTATATTTTTATATAATAAATATATTAAGTTTTTATTTTTTAGATTGGTAATTTTTGTATGTTTGTATTCTTTAATGTATTCTTTTTTTTATTATTATGTCCGATTTTTACATTTGTATGTCAATGGCAAAATATAGCAAACTAATATTATTTAAGATGTTTTATAACAAACCTAAGTTTAATAAATAAATAATTCTGATTCACGTAAATGTACATACACACACACACACACACGCACGCACGCACGCACGCACGCACACACGCACGCACACATGCACTTTGTACGGATTAGCCAGCCCAGCATACTACTACTATAGAGGTTTGTGTACTCACGGTCAAAAACGATGGGTAGAAGAGGTTGTAAAATTATTTTTTTAAATTACATTACATTGTTTTAGTTACTTACCTATTGTATCACCGGTATCCTCGTCATCCCCTACTTCGACACATCGAATTGAGAACTGTGGTTTGAGATGCGCAAATCCAAGGACTGGTGGCTTCGAGCATGACGTAACAAACTGTAAATTTGTTTGATTTTATTATTATGATTTATACAACAAAAGTCTTCCCATAACTGTTTTCAATCACAGCGGACAATGTTGTTAGAAACTAGCCAGTGGAGGATCTAGGGTTACTTGGAGGCGGGGCAAAAACTTGATGGTAGCTCCCTTCACCTTCGTGGAGAACCTGCTTACGATGCTGGCAATGGGAGGGGGGGAGGGGGTGATGCAAGTCATTTCACCCGATTTGGTGTCCCTTTTACATGCCATTTAGCGCCCCTGCCCCTTAAGCGTGGCGCCCGGGGCAAGTGACTTGGTTTGCCCCCCCCCCTTACCTAGATCCAGCCTTGAAACTAGCCAACTACGCATGCCATGTACGAGTGTATGAGAAAACACGAATATCTTTCTTAGTTTCATAGACCGAGGGGATTGAAATTCGACACAACCGGAGAGAGATTAAGTGAGAGGTCAAATCATGTAGTTTCAATGTTTGTTATGATGTTTATAAATTCATGACAACGTAAAATTGTAGAGAAACATTGTTTTTCGGAATATTTTCGCAAATGCTATTTCCTGTATAGTATAGTCATCTACAAAATTACCCCCAGGATCTAAAATACATATCAACCCATAAGATGGCCCACTGCTGGGCACGGGTCTCCCCAGTAGAACCTACTAGTATGTAGACCCTGGGGGTAATTGCCATAATCGCCACGCTTGGCGAGCGGGTTGGCGATCGCAGTAAGGCTTTAAGTACGCAGAGGACGCTGCTGCCCGTCCTCTGGGTTAAAATCCCTTAGTCGCCTTGACGACACCCACGGGTAGAGATGGGGTGGTACTATTCTTAAGCCGGCACCACACGGCAACCGGACGGCACGGATCTAAAATAAATAGGTTCTATTGGAGAGACCCGTGCCCAGCAGTGGAACATCATATGGGTTGAGATGAAGTACCTTTCTCAGCCACGGACCCTTAAAAGCTAAATGGAGGAAATAAACGAGTATAAATATACCTTCAAGAACATAGCCCGCTCGTGCTCGGTGAAGTCCCTCTGCAGCACGTCCCACAGCCAGCACACGACGCGGTGCGAGTCGTGGAAGCCGCCGTAGTACTGCGTGTGGCGCCGCAGGTCGCGCAGGTCCAGGGGCACGTTGTCGCCGCTTATTAGGCGCTGTAGCTGCAATTGAACTACGTCATCAGCCTGTGTCGGCCCACTGCTGGACATGGCCGTGCCTAATGGGCTAGTTTCCAACTAGTCAAAACAACAACTCTTTACGAAATGTCAAAACACAGATTTTATATCATGCAAATAGCGGTCTATGACGTCACTATTTTTGTCTCGTCAAATCACTTCTTTATATGATATAATTAATTTAAAAAAAAAATGTATAACAAATTTACTCGGGAGTTCACTGTTGGCAGTTTAAATGTCAGGTTTATTTACTTATTAGTCCTTTGTATTATTTTGTTAACCTGGAAATCTTTTAAAACTATTTACGCCATAACGCCCGGAGGCATGCTCTATGGATTTTTTGTTTACCTAGGAAACTAGTCTATTACTAGTTTCCTAGGTAAACAAAAAAATCCAAAAGACTAATTACTAAATAAAACTAGCTTTTAATTTTTGTGTAATATTAATATGTATGTGTATGTAATATCTGGTATGTATATATGTATTTGTTTAGTTTTGTTATATTATATGTAAATAACATAAGTTTATGTATTTAAGTATATACTGTGGGTACTGTATAAATATGATCTATTTTTTTTTTTTCTTTTATTGTTACACACCTGATTACTCTAAAATAACATTCTACTCTAAAGGTTAATTTCCGTGCATCGCGACCGATCGCGAGCCGCGCGCGGCTCACGTCAGTCGTCGGCCGCGCGCGGCCGACGCGATTTTAGAGCTTTAAGCTTTACTGATAGAAAACTCAATTTTGAGTTAGGCTCGCCTTTAACTTTTTACTAACTTTTTTTCAAATTATCTAATGTGGTATTGTAGTTCCACATTACTAGTAATCCTGTGAACCCCTCCGACTAAGCTCAATGACTTGTGTTAAGAGTGTGTTCACGTCGGTAGGATTCGAACCCGCGACCTCACGATTGCGAGACCGATGCTATTAAGTTGTTGTAATTTTTTTTTGTGTACAATAAAGAATATTGAATTTGAATCTTTTTGGTTTCCTTTTAATTTTGAGCTAAAGAAGTATGTAGGCGAGAGTTTATTTTAATTGGGATAAAAGACATCCATACAAGCTGAGCTTATGGCAATTACCCCCAGGATCTACATACTAGTAGGTTCTACTGGGGAGACCCGTGCCCAGCAGTGGGCCATCATATGGGTTGATATGTATGTATGTATCGGCAAAATCTAAATCAAATCTATTCTTAAAGCTTCACTAACCTCAGGTGTAGAAAACAATGACAGCCACTCAGGGTTTATGATCGTTCTAAATCCTTTTATGAAAGCATTCGTTTGGTCTTTGATTTGCGTGTGCATTCTGAAGTGGGCCATTAAATGGATGTAGTTGATTCTGTAACATAAACATTTAATTAGAATAAGACTAAAGTGGCCCATCACCTATACGAGATGAAAAACTAAAACAATACTATAAATAAAACATCGTACGTATGCGGCGTAGCCGGGACTTGAACCCGCGACCTTAGGGGTACCAGCCCTAAGCCGATACCAACTCCGGCACCGAGACAGGTCGGCCTAAGTCAATTTAGCCTCAACATGATACGATTTTATGGCGATCGTCCCCGCCTGAGACCAATTTTTCCACCATGCATTTAAATTTATATGTTACTAGCTGTGCCCTGGGGTGTTACCCGCGGTTTATTAGCCAATGTTTTAATCCAGGGAGTCAGCTAACTCCATACCAAATTTTATTAAAATCGCTTCAGCCGTTTAGACGTGAAGAAGTAACAAACATACACACTCACATACTCACAAACTTTCGCCTTTATAATATTAGTGTGATACTACATTACAATTAGCATAATAATGCTTTAAAAATTACAAAAAGTAATATAATAGGCACTAATATCAATTTCCGTCTATTGTCTCTACTGATATTCCCTCTTGCGGAGACCTCAGGATATCTACTGTCACATCTTATATCAACAGACAAAAGGTAAGGACACTCGAGATATAGAAGTGGTCAAGAAGGGAAACTATTACGGATGTTATAGGTTTGTTACCTGGACACCGTGGCATCGCAGAAAATGAGTTAGCCGACGAGCTAGCCAGAATGGGGGCAGAGGGGATGGCGTAGGGACCTGAACCCTTTTGCGGTATACCCAAATGCTTCATTACTAACTCGCCCAAAGGATGGGGGCTAACCCAAAGCATCAAGCTCTGGTCAAAGTCACCAGGCCAAGAGCACTCCAAAGCACTCCTAGTGGGCTTCAACGCAAAGTTCACTAAAGAGGCGCTCTCTATAAGTAAGAATCAAATCAGAATTCTTACTAGAACCCTAACTGGGCACTGCAGACTAAACAAACACATGCACAAGATGCGTCTCACCAATACTTATGTTTGCAGATTCTGCCATAAGGATGAGGAAACACCTATACACATCCTCTGTGGCTGCGAGGCAACTCATCACACCAGAAGCCAGCACCTTGGAGGGCACTTAATCACACCTGACGACGTTAAGGCCACTCCACCAAGATACATAGTCGACTACATAAAAAACTAAATCTTGGAGATGTCCTTTAAGGAAGAAAGAGGCGTCACAATAGATCTTTTAGGTCGCAGCGACTTCCGGGCTATATATCCCGGCCTCTATCCAGATACCATACAATACAATATAGGTTTGTGAATAAATAAATCCTAAACAACTTACTTATTCTCATTAGTGACTGGTACAGCTTTCCCACCGGGAGACAGTTCATGCGTTACTATTTCACCAAGTCGTTCTTCATCCACAGAAAATGTAAGTTCTAATGATGATATATCACCCTGCAAAACAGTTCATGAGTGAAGTGACGAAAAAAACCGGGCAAGTTCATGTCGGGCACGCACAATGATGGGTTCCGTAGCATAGTAATGAGTAAATTTTCAATCGAATTTGTACGAAAATGTTGTTATTTCTCACTTACGGCCGGTCTCAATAATCTACCTATCGATAGATTTGGCTACTAGAGGTAGAATTTTGACATAATTTGTATGGAGCTTATGTCAAATATATACCTCTAGTAGCCAAATCCATCGATAGTTAGATTATTGAGACCACACGTTAGTCGGCTGTTACTTCTAAACTTGTATGCAACGAATAAACTTAAAAACTTTTACCATTAGAAGGCTACATTATCGGGGAGTAACATAGGCTATATTATTGATAAAAAAAATTATAGATCCCTACGAAAATTACAATAATAGTCAAAGTATAAAAAACTACGATATGAAACCCGTGCAAAGCCGGGGCAGGCAGTTAATTAATTATATTATATCCAATTAGCCTGATTTTTACACATCTCCAAAAACAACCATTTAGCAAGCAGGGGAGGGGGGGCACCATTTTGACTAAGGAACCGTAAAAAATGGGTTCAAGTAGGTTCTACTACTACGGGAGACCCGTGCCCAGAAGTGAGATGTGATATATGGGGGGGATTTGGCAGCCCAATGTTGTAAGTTGCAAACTCCGAAAATGAGGACATTCAATTTTACCTGGATTTCGTGGACTTGCGTGACTTTTATTCACACTCAGAAACATTTCAGAAAGTTTTACAGTTCAGATTATGCTCTAACATTCTTAAAAAAGCACATTGAAGACAGCGCAAAGACTTACTTGAAAATGTTTAATGTACGTTAGACTTCTGTACAGGTCCCGATCCAAGGACGGTAACTCATCGATCCAGCTGTACAAAGCCTGCTGCGTTTGACCCAGCACTTGAGACAGGAAGAAAGATGCGAATGGTACATCTACCACTATACCCTGTGAATAAAGTACTATATCACTCCTTCTCATGGTTTTTTTTTTTTAAATACGATCCCCGCAGTAGGGTACAAGCCCTGTATCGCGGGGGACTTCACAAACATACAAGTCACGGACACAAAGTACACCCAGACTAGGAACAACAATTTGTGGATCACACAAAGTGGTGTCCCGTGTGGGAATTGAACCCACGACCTCTTGCTTAGCAGTCGGACACCGCGGACTCACACCGCGCCACAGAGGCAGTGTTTCTCCAAGTCATAATCCTGGATAAATCAATCAGATTTTAATTAAAATAAACTGATTTTACATAGACAAATAAAACCACCCTCTCTATGCATCAATGGCTACAATTACTTTACCCAAATAAATAAGATATCATACCTCATACACAGCCTTGCCCAGCATCCGCCCGATAAACTCAAACAGTTGCAAATGGTTCTCTTGCAGACACGATGTCGGTGACGGATACAGTCGCTCTTCACTAGTCACTCTGAATAAGTTCAATGACGGGTCGAACACTCGTTTTATCGTTTCTTCTAGGAATTCTGTTACCAAGAAACTTATACATATATCACATTTGTCTCCCAGTACCTAAGATGTTTAAAGGCAGCCAAATCTTATTTTTAAAGCGCGCCAAATCATATATTTAAGAACCCCCGCAGACTACAAACTTTTCGTTGGCCGATAGTTTGGTCGGGCTGTTAATTTGTATGAGCATGTATGAAAGTACGCATATTACACGGTTTTAGTATCGGCCGGTAGATACCTTTACATAGTATAAAATATAACCTTTCCTTACAGTCAGGTAACAAAGTCGCTCCCGCTGTCTGTGCGGTTAAATCTTTTGAACTACGCAGCGGATTTTAATGCATTTTTCTGCAATAGATAGCGTGATTCAAGAGGAAGATTTGTATGTATTTCATCATCCCGCGGGAACAGGATACACGCGTACGAAGTCGCGGGTTTTCCTCAGTGCCGTAACTAGGGCGGTACCAGCGGTGCCCCGGCACAGGGTGCAAACCTTGGAGGGGCGCATATATGACCATCAGGACCAATGCCAAGGGCGCACTTATATAAGCACCGGGCGTATAAAAGGTTAGTTACGGCACTGGTGTTCCCTAGTTTGATATAAACCCCAACTCGATCAAACTATCGGCCCATTAAAAAGTTTAGTCTGCGAGGCAAACGCATACCAGAGTAGAACCCACCTTTAAACACTCCATCCTGATCAATCCCCGCCTCATCCAGTCCCTGCTCGTTAATAAACCTCACTCGCACACATCCCTTAAGCCCGCGGCTCGGCAGCGCGGCAAGCTGCCGGTACCCGTCCTCTACTAGCCGCGCGCGGCGAACTGTCACTAGCGTTGAACGACCGCCGCATGCGCGCTCGGTTAGACCTAAAACCACCTGAAAACGGATATAAAAGGCAAACATTACGGACTGGCTGATCTATCAACACACGGCTCAAAGCTCTATATAGATGAAATGGGAGTCCAAAGTTTGTATTTAGAAACAAAATTCTCACGGGCAGAGCCGCGATACAATTAATGTCTATGTCACTCCCACAATTGAGACGAATCCAACGATATATTGCACGACGAAATCAAGCCTTTTGAACTGCAGAGCGCGTCACAAAAAAATGGATATGCATAACATACGATTGAAAAACATTCTGTAAATTTTTAGGTAACAAGAACATAAACCGCCTTATTCCAAAAGCTGGACTAAACCTGGTTTGACGAAAATCCTAGTTTAAACCGAAAATCCTTATTACAAAACGAGGTTCATCGCTTAATCGATGATCTTCTTTGGTCTATAGATTAGTCTTTCGATCACCCTAGTTTAACTATGGTAATAACCTTAAAATATCAAAATTTTTGACATTTTAAGGTTATTTTATTTACAATTTTGCGTATTTTAGTTTCAATTTTATTATTAATGACGAATAATGCGTGTTTAGTGACTTTAAATTATTAACTAACTAAATATGGTGTGGCAACAAAATAAACGCAAAAATCGAGTGAAATGCGATGTGTGACCAAAGATTTAATAATATTGTTTTTCAAAACATTTATCACAGCTTGGAATTGAGAGAGAAGATTTAATATACAGAACTCAGAGATGTCCTAAAATTAAAGTGGTCTGTGCAATGTTTGGGTCAACCAGACTCGACGTGAAGTGTACCTATGCAGTGTGGAAAGTTGAAGATCAACACAGATTAATTTTGTTCGACAATAGTATCATTAACTAGTGCTCTATGTAAAACAATCTGATGCATTCCACTTATAATATGTCACATTATTTATATTGAAGTTGGAAAATCACATTTGGAATGTCTGATAGGTGGTCTGGAGTAGTGCGGCAAAAACCAATGTTGAATTTACTCAAAATGCACAAAACAAAGTAATAGAAACATCATTATGACAAAATTTCTTACCTAAAACTTATTACTGAACTATACATATTATAGTGGAACTAAATAAACATTGATCAATTTAAAATTTAGTTGGTAAAGTGTAACCATGGGTATACCTATCACTAGGAACAGATGTAAACTTAGGTTATTGGTAGGTACCAAGAACTGAATATTATGTTTATAAGAGCTCAGCTAGTTAATACATTGCTACAATGTTCCTTTAAACATAGTTTAAACACTAAACAGAGAGTACAGATTAGTTACAGTTTATTGAAATTGTGATGTAATAACTATTATACACTACTTAACAGTTTAGATAATTATATTTAAGATTCTCTGATAGATGAACTATGTTCTTAGGGAGAATAAATGGTATCTAATAAATAATGATTCTATGTATAATGTACCTAAAACTTACTAGTGAACTATAAGGTGGATCTAAATATAGAATTATCAATTTTATTATATAAATATATTATTGATCACTGTTTATATATTATACAAAAAATGCATACAATTTAAAATTTATTGTAAAATACTAATATTATAAAGCTGAAAAGTTTGTTTGAACGGGGTAATTCTTTTGAACTTTTTACTGTTGGATAGCCCATTTGTCGAGGAAGGCTATAGGCTATATAATATCACACTGCAACCAATAGGAATGGAGCAGCATTGAGAAATGTTGCAAAAACAGGGAAGATTTATGCAGACTAAGTTGTGCGGGAAAGCTATGTAGTCTATCTAAATAGAATTAAGGGATATCAACTCAATATTCCTTTTCAAACATAGTTTGAATAGGGAATACAGAATGGTTACAGGTTATTGAAATTGTAAACATCCATTTTGTTGTCAAATGGAATAACTATTAAGTGCTACCTAACAGTTTAGATAATTATATTTATGATTCTCATGAAAATGAACTCTGTTCTTAGGGAGAATAAATGGTATCTAATAAATAATGATTCTATGTAGATAATTGAGATTTTTATTTCATAGCAAGCTCACTGATATTAAATAATAAATATATTCATAAAATTTGTTTCAATTGTTTGTTGTGCTTCAGCCGAAGCTTCAGTACCTATGTTGAATCTAGGCATACTTTCTCCCAATACATTCAGAACAACGAGTGCAACAAAGAAAACAGTAAGTATATCAAAAATGGATTATCTTATTGAGTAAGTATCCTTCCATGCTAAGACCTGTTCCAATGAAACTAGCTTTGTAATAAAAACTCGCATCCAAGTTCCTCTAAGTGTTTGGGCGCTATAGTTACTCAGATTAAACTTCTAACATCCCTGATAATGTCTGAGTTAGTTAAATTTAGGTTATCATCATTTGTTTACATTTTTAGTACTAATGACAACTACTTGTGTAACGTTCCGATCCTGACAGAATTTATTTGATTTTTCGTAAATTGCAAGCCGAGGGCTTTTATGTCAGGTTAATATTTTGAAAATTACGTAGTGCTGGCGAATAATTTAGCTACATAGAACGTCTAAATATTTTATTCTCAATGAAAACTTTACTTTCAAATTATATTGGTATAAAACGGAACGTTATATTTGAATGATAAGAACAATGAATGAACTAAATTGATTATAATCTGTGGCTGATTGCTAGATCCTTTGGTATCAGCTGGTCCACGGATTATCTAAGTTTTGTAATAAGACCAATAGCACTGTACTATATCCTGGACTTGAAAGTCTTGGTTTAAACTTTGATTTGGTCTTTTCTTTGTAATAAGGCGGAAAGAGTAGATTCCCTTCCAAAACAATATACTCATTATCGCAAATGATTTACATAACGAATACATTGTTTTAACTGTCTTTTAACTTTCAGTAAAACAATGTCACTACTAACACTTTACAAACACGATTGCCGTTTTAAATTGGGGATGTGGACTGTTAAGTCAAATCAGTATATATTTATGAAATGTTAAAACGATACGCTCTTTAGAAATTTGTATGGAATACTAAAGCGTGACGTCACAACTCAGGATCGTCAAATCATTACTTTTGGTATTTGTTTTGATGGTTATAAATTCTTACACACGTTAAATTGTGTAATAAGTTAATAACACATTCATTCAGATCTCGTTATGACGCACTATTACTTACTGAAGTTTAATTTATTTTTAATGTATCATCCCAATAGGGTAGATGACTGTCAAGTCAAATCAGTATCTTTTTAAAAAACGTCGAAACGATGCGCCCCTTACTAATTTATATGAAATACAAAACAATGACGTCATTCTTTTGTATGGTCAAATCGTGTAGTTTCAATGTTTATTTTGATGTTTATAAATTCATGACAAAGTAAAATTGTAGAGAAAAATTGTTTTTCTGAATATTTTTGCAAATGCTATTTTCTGTATAGTGCAAAATAATTTATTGTTATTGTAGTCATCTACCCAATTGTAATACATAAATTTAAGTAATTTCATAAGTCTTCTCAATTAGAATTAACTTTTTTTATTTTAATTATCTCATCAAAAATATTAAAAAGACAATGTTATGTTTACGTAACATTGAAAACATTCCACATTAAGTCACTTTAATTATATGACGCTCGTTGGCTAGCTCCTACAGTCCATCAAATCTAAGAGGTACCGTTTGACGTTTCATATTTTTCAAACCGAAACAACTTTGTTCATACGTACATTATTCAGTTTCGATAACCTTTTTCATAAAACCATGAATTTAGAAAGATTTCATTATTGTATCTAAAAATGTACAATTCTTAATATCTAAATGTAATTGAAAACTTTCAAACAAAGCAAAATAACACATATTTACACAGTAAATAATTTCTAATAGTTATATTCTTGACCTCATTACAAAGTTACGTAGTTAGGTCACTGCACGTAGTGTTGCGACTCTTCGGATACACTTGTATGCAAAAAAATCGTTTACATTTACGAAAAATCGAATGTATTATTTACAAATTACACTTGACAACCAAACAAATATTTTTTCATGTGAATGGGATTTATCTCACATATTACGATTACATAACTAAATAGTTATGTACTTAATCGTAAAATATGAGATAAAACCCATTCACCAAAAATACGTATTTATAAATCAAATATATTTGCTTCTTTAAAAAGTTGTCGAAAGCGATTTGTCGATTTTTGATTTTCGCGCCCAAATAAGTCGGGGTTTCTCGCGCTAACGCTGTCGAAATAGTAAATGGAGTCAGGGATAGTGTTTTTTACATTTATTTTTGTGTATGATAGTATGGGTTTGCATATTACAGAGAAATAAACAAATTTTTAACAAGCACATCCATTGATTTTACAATTACAATTTTTTCTTCTAAGTCTTATTTCTACGTCTAAAACTAATAAAAATAAGGTATGTAGAACCCATTCACAAAAATGTTGTTGCCTGATGTTATAAATTAACGACGTTACTGCGCGACCGCATAATGCACTGAATACACAGATACCCTAAAATAAATTAATTTAATTATTTTTAGGTCAATAGGCAAAATCGCAGGTGTCCAAGTCTCAGTCAGCAGTCTCTCGCCATCTTGGAAGCTGACTGTGCGCGTACTTGCTTTCTCGTTTGTGTTTTACAATTTGTGACTTGGCTATTACTTTTCTGGACTGATCATTCTTTATCCGTTTACCTTGGCAATATTTATACTGGACTCCGAACTAAGCAAGTGTTTATTAATAATGTCGAAAAGAGGACGTACTTTGAACAGCCAGGCTCGTGAATTGGTGGTGAAATTACACGAGTATTTTGAGCGTGAATCTCAAAATGGTGGACTTCTACTGCCAGTTACACAAGTTCGGGATCGCGTCGGTGAAGCTCTCGGTATTGGTAGCCGCACCGTTGGCAAAATATTAAGTGAAAAATATGGGCCTTCGGGGAGTGACAGTAACGTACTTCACACACCGAAAAAACGAAAAAGAAATAAACCTGTGACAGGCATCGATGAATTCGATAGTCATGCTATTAGAAACCATATATACGGGTATTTTACAAGAGGCGAATTTCCAACATTGGCAAAGTTATGTGCAACTTTAAAAGATGCCGGGCTGTATAAGGGAAGCATAGAGTCGTTGAGAACGGTAATAACAGGAATTGGCTTCAGATACAAAAAAGTTGACAAACGAAAAATTGTTATGGAGCGACATGACATAATTATGCAGCGACTAACATTCCTGCGCGAAGTTAAACAAATTATAAACTGGGATAATGTAATATTTTTGGACGAAACCTGGCTAAATTCCAACCATTCTGTGCCGAAAACATGGACTGATGATTCTGAAGCTTCGTGCTCGAAGGTGCCGATAGGAAAAGGTGGACGCCTCATAATATGCCATGCTGGGTCAGCGTCTACAGGCTTCGTGGAAAACTCTTTATTAGCTTTCCAATCCAAAAGCACTAAAGAGTATCATGAAGAAATGGACGCAGTAAGGTTCCGAGAGTGGTTCTTAAATTTATTACAGAATATCCCTCCTAACAGCACAATTATAATGGATAATGCCCCATACCACTCTGTGCAAATTGATAAAGCACCTACGTCAGCCAATAAGAAAGCAGATTTGGTGGCATGGCTGCAAAGAAAAGGAGTGGATGCCGACATGTCACTATTAAAAGCTGAATTATTACAGTTAGTGAAATTGCATAAACCACCAAAACCGACATATGTAATTGACCAATTGGCCGAAGAGCACGGGCACAAAGTCATACGACTTCCTCCGTACCATTGCCAATATAATGCCATTGAACTGATTTGGGCCCAAGTTAAAGGTAATATTTTATAATATTATAATAATAACACGAGTACTTCTAACATTTATAATTTAAACAATGGTTTTCGTCTGCTATCAAATAGTTACATTATTGTTTTACAGGTTATGCAGCAAGACACAACACAAAACCACCCTTCAGTGTCAAGAAAATGGAAGGTTTATTAAAGGAAGCATGTGCCCAAGTTACACAGGAAGATTGGAGTAAAGTAGTACAAAAAACAAAGAAAATAATAATGGACGACTTCGAAAAAGACGTACACTTTGATAATGTAATGGACAATCAACTGGTCATTAATTTAAATGACGATGATGACGAAGACGACGATACTAGTACTAGTAGTGAATAAAAAAATATCCTAAACATTTCTTTTATTTAATTATAACAATTGATTTCTTAAAATTCGGATATTATAGTAATCGATCTCTTAAAGTTCGGATATTATAGTAATCGATTTTTTCATCCCATCCCTATCATTCAATTGTCAGAACTGTCAAACGGTACTTCTTAGATTTGACGGACTGTAGTGTGATTATTTCTAGTAAAATCAAAAACAATAGCTGCCAGAAGCAGTTGTTAGTAAACTATTTTACTAGAAACTTTTCTACGATCAAATAGTAGTTGATAGTAAAACAATAGCTAGAAGAATAGGTTTTAAGAAGAAACTTACTAATAAAGTAGTTACTATCAGGGATTTGTCTTCAAACTATGGTGCATATCAGAGACGATTTTTTTCTATACTAATATTATAAAGCTGAAGAGTTTGTTTGTTCGTTTGAACGCGGTAATCTCAGAAGCTAAGGGTCCGAATTGAAAAATTATTTTACTGTTGGATAGCTCATTTATCGAGGAAGGCTAAGGATATAATATCACGCTACGGCCAATAGGAACGGAGTAGCAATGAGAAATGTTGTAAAAGCGGGAAAAATTAACGAATACGAAGTTGCGCGGGTCAGCTGCACAAAAATCAAAAAATAAAGTAAAATAATAACCCTTTAAATAACAACACTTCCCGACACGTCATTTACCGATGTAATGTCTAAAATATTTTATTCTACGGTACATTGAATACATTACCTTTTCATCGGCGACGGCACGTCTAAACAATCTGACCCGTTCCCCGTGTGCAATCATATGTGGAGTCTTTTGAACTAATACCTATAAATAAAACAAAATATATATTCAAGTATCTCCACAAAGTCAATTAAAGAACATATTATAGATATAAATTAATAATGTATTTTTCCAGCTTCTCAATAAACTATGAAGTGTTTGTGCTGACATCATCATCATCATCAGCCTGAAAACGTCCACTGTTGAACAGAGGTATTTCCCAAGGACTTCCACAGCGACCGATTTTGAGCGGTCTGCGTCCAACGGTTCCCTTCTAACTTAATCAGCGGGTCAATTCTCGTATTTAAAGCAGTGCAGTTGCAGTTAAGTTTCTATTAAAACGGCCCTTTTCGTTTTCTTCTAACTTTGGGATCGATCTTAAAAACGCTTGCGCACCGTACTGTAATGTCGTTATTGCGTTCTCAAGACGCATACTTGACGCAAACATATTTGAGATCGATCCCAAAGTTACAATAATACAAAATGGCCGTTTAAATCGAAATGTAACTGAACTGCAGCTGCACTGCTTTAAATACGTGAATTGATCTCCAGGTCCCCAGTCTATCTTGTGGGGGCCCGTTCTTCACTGCGGGCACCAGCTCGAATACGTTTAATTCTGCCAATTCCAGCTTGTGCTGTACTCAGTCTCAAAGGGGTCCCAATAGGTATGCACAACACAAGATAGGAAATGTCCCACAAGATGGGTGATAAACCATTGTCATTGCCATCCCTCATCACTTCAATTATTATAATTGTTTTTTTTTTAGATTATATAGCATAAATGTTTTAAGAAATGTATTTGCTATACGCGAGAACCTGTGGCTTTCTGATAAACATTTCAATGTTTAGTTATACTAGATTAAGCTGTTGGTCCTTTTAATATAATTGAAGCGGCGGTAGCCTAATGGCTAAGGCATCGGTCTCGCAATCGTGAGGTCGCGGGTTCGAATCCTACCCATTATACTACCGACGTGAATCCACTCCTAACACAAGCCTTTGAGCTTAGCTGGAGGGGTTAACAAGATTCCTAGTAATGTGGAACTCAATGCCACATTGCTAGTTATCTATTTTTTTTAGAAAAAAAAAATATGTATATAATTATTTGACACACTAACTTGTTGAGGTTTCTTGCCCTTTTCCAAGTCGTGTATAAACTGTCCCTCTCGTATCTCCCGCACGAGCCAGTGGTTGGCGGGCGTGTACGCGCGTCGGCAGTCGCGCCGGTACAACACTAGTAGGAGGGTGTGGAGAGAACTAAATAATTCGTTGCTTTGGATTGTTTTGAGATCTGGAAAAAGGATTAAGTTGCTTAAAAATATATATTCTGTTGTTGTTACTTTTACCAATTAATTTAAAAACAAGCCATTTCTATTTTCAAAATAATCGTAATTAAACTTAAAGTAAAAATCTGCTGATTATATTATCAATGCTGGAGGACTTGTGGCGGCCATTAGTGGCCAAGTGTGCAGCTGCACTTATGTATGTGGGTACCCTGACAAATGCAATACTTACCAAATAACTGTCCCATAATGGACTTGTAAACAAACATGTTGAGGAACTGCGACATGTTTATAAAGTCTTGTAATTTGAATGGATTCTGCTGCTCATACATTTCCATATCATCTAATATTCTAGAAATATAAATAATAATCAGTTACAACATATTAAGAGACAGAAAGACATAATAATGATCCTTTAAATAATAACTTTACAATAAAATGTCATCTGAGCCTGAACTTAAAGAACAAATAATACTTACGTACTACTCCATCGCACGTCTGACTGAGAATTGTCAACATCGGCAGTAGTGCCATTTAAAAAAAAAAAAAAATACTTACGTAACATAATGCGTCATACAATCAGCAAATAGTATCAACATTTGAAACTCCGGCGCCGAAGTTTTAGTATTAACAGCTAAGAGATCAAGGAAGGATTTCAACCCACAATTTGGTCCCAACGTGCATAAGAATTGCCACAACGAATAGAGGATTTCATCTTGATTACATAAACCTAAAAAAAAAAAAAAAAACTGTCATTAAAGACCGAGAGCAAAGGTAACGATTTAGGAGCCCTGTCAAACGTGTGCTTTGTGTTATATATTTAAAATATTTAAAACAAATTAATAGTGCAGAGTAGTTAGCCAATAGCGTGTTTGCAAGACTCTCTAAATAATTATGTTCGTCGTTCATTTAAAGTATTTATAATATTTCAATCATGTGTACAAATGTAGGGTCATCGTGTAAATGACTATAGAATATAATTATCATTTTGTAATTTCATCGAAAGGAGCTAAATTAACTTAAGTGATACACAGTGTAGTACGATTAGTACAGTACGATCAACGTATCTTGACCGGATTGAAGTTAGGTTTTTATCACTTTCGCGCATGTCATAAGAGATGCGAGCCTAAAATTACTTACGAAAACGATTAATCGATTAAAAATACTAACAACATTTTAATTCAACAATATAAAAACACTATTTAAATGAGTTCATAAAAGTTTAAATTTAGAACAGTTACAGTAAATAATAAAGAAACTTTGAAAAACAATTTCTTTACCAAAATAATTACAAAAAAACATGAATTAGTAATACTAATTATGACAATGTAATGCGTAATCGCATCTCTAATCCTCTCGGTTTAGTTACCGCCCCCGCCCCCCGCTTCCTGTCACCATTTACTTCCAAAAAATGCATCTGCGCAACCACTTGTCGCCTATTATTGTCCGGCATAGTTACGTTGATCCAACTGTACGACTTCATATAACAACCAACCGCTTTTAGCGACGTAAGTTTAGGCATATACATAATATGATGTTTGGTTTCATTAAGAGCCGATTTCGTTTATTACGACCGACAGCTTTTGATTTCACATATAATTGTCAAGTCAAAATAGTTTATTCACTTGAGTTACAAAATACAACTCTTATAACCGTCTGACAAAATTTGGAATAGTACGAGTCTAAAATTAATCTTAATACAGTTAATATTTTTCAATTTATGCCCACATTGACTATTATTATCCGGTTCAACGACGACCAGCACTGACGTGTTTACCAATAAGTTGGTAAAATTATCAAAATATTTCATCATGCCTGCCGAGAAGTTTAACTAATGCCCTAATAGGTTTTATTACATTTGTGGTGACTACATATTGTAATATCAGCGCAAATCTATTACAAGGAATGTGATGTAAGCTGTTTATATTTTCATATTTCGGTAAAAAATTGCTACCAAAATAAAGTGGAGACGCCTCATAGTGTATTTAAAATGTGCATTGGACATTTGCAGTAAAACCGCAAAGGAACTCGTCAAAATTAATAAATACATGATGTATGTGATTATTTAAAAAAACAAATATTAAAATTATTAGATCGTTTCGTACGTCGCACAGTGTTTATATCTATAAAGCCCTAAAATCGGACATGCCTTTTTATTCCACGGATCTATAGGATCTTTTATTTCAAATACTTACTAGAATAAAACACTTGTGTGATGTACATATTAAGATCATTTTAGATTGACAAAACAACAAAGTTTTTGAATGTAAAAAACAAAAATGAAAAACTGAAAAATGCGTTTTTCTCTAAAACTATTCAAGATAAAAATAACACATTTAAACGCGGAATGTGTGTATCCAATAGGTCTACTAAACTAGCAGTATTAGTCCTAACATTTGGACATCCAACTCGCAACACACAAATCCAAAACATAAATTATTATAATCAACTAAAACATATGTTAACAAACCTGTTAGTATATCAAGTTTGACCTGCGTCATAGTTTGCAGCGCTGTGTGGTACATTGAACATATTAGTGCAGTCTTTGTACTATCTGGAGATCCTAGCTTTCTGTAATGTTTGTTTGAGTTTGATCTGCAACAAAATTATATAATAAGTATATAATTTAATTATTTGGAAGATAAACAGCAATAACAACCTTATTAGCATCATACAGCCAATTACAGGTCCACATTGACAGTCAACACATTTGCGGGATATACCATACCTAAAAGTTGACATTGCTCAAAAGTATATGAATCTTTGTAGTCTTGTTATTATTAACAACAAATGGTAGAGTATCATTAGGGAAAAAATAGCAATATAACATTCCACTTCCACTTGCTTTGTTTCAATAAACTACAGGCCTGAGGCATACTTTCTTTCCGCATAATGACACACACAGACAGCGGGAGCGACTTTATTTTATACTATGTAAAGATTTTCAAAGTGAAGGTATTTTACCTAAAATTATTCACGCGATTAAGACCCGTAGTATATAATCTATAAATAATCCTCCATAAATAATTTTATAATTATTTATGGAGTCTGATAAAAACAATTTCCGTAAAAACACAGGGATTGGTTTAACATTCCTAGACCTGGAATCAATCCAATCCAAAAACCACCTATCTGGACTATATTATTAGACTTCAAATTTTTCTATGTTTTCTTGCAGGCGAGTTGAGGCCTCGCTTGCTGTGTTGGGTTTGATTTCTGGGTCTGGACTTCAAATTTTTATATCTTCCAAAAATGCAATTATTGCATTATTAAGGTAATCGGCAAGAAATACCTATAAAAAAATACTATAATGGCAACACCATAGTTTTAAACACAAACCTGCTAGTCCTAGCCTCAATAGCTCTTCTAATAATCGCAGCAGGGTTATTACTCTGTACCGGAGTGGATGGTTGAGAAGGTCCCGCCCCCTCCTCTCCGGTCACACCCGCATCTATCATCTCCTTCAAAGGCATCGCAAGCAATTTCTTCAACATCGGCGCTCCCCATAGCAATGACAATTGGTTTCGAAGATTACCCATCGCAGGAGGTAAGTAGACATCAAGGCTTTGAGAAAACCATCCCAGTATCGGGTGCCAGTTGCTCAAGTTGCCTTTCTTGCAAACTACGTATTGTTGGCAGGAGTCTAGGAAGCGGGTGACAACCAACTGTGGAAAGAAAGGTACATTTAATATACTAAAGACAATAATGGCCTTAAATCGGAAACTAACCTCAACCTCTTTTTCCAAAACTATCTTAGTCTTCCCGTGTATGTAACTTTTTCCTTAACAATTTCTGCCCTTGAGATGTATTAATCAATACTTAATACTAATATATAAATGTGAATGTAAGTTTGTTTGTTACGCTTTCACGCGAAAACTACTCAACCGATCATCATGAAACTTTGTACACATATTCTTGGAGGTATGAAGGGAGGAAAAAAAAAGGGGGAAAAGTTACGCAGACGAAGTTGCGCGGGACAGCTAGTAATTTAAAAAAAAAAAAGGGTGGGTTCCTAAGGGGTTAATTATCCCCTAAGTCAGAGCAAATCCCGTACCGTACCGTCACACACAACCTAATAAATTCTTATAACAAATAATGTACTTACCACAAACGTAGGATGATAGGAGTCAGGCATAGCATGCTCTCTCTCGGAATGCGCGAGTTGTATTAAATTGGCGAGCAGACATAGCGCGTAGTTGCCCTCCAGTGTGTTGAACACTATGCGCATGTTCTGGTCCGTGCTCAGGAACTCGAGGCATTTGTCGAACATCGAATACGACCGGAACGACGATATCGACTAAGGAAGAGAATATTCATATCAATATTTTATTATACAATACAATAATTTTCATTTGTACGTACGTACGACGAAGTACGATTTCGTACGTGTGGATTCCGTTACCGCAGGATGATGTATTATACATATAAACCTTCCTCTTGAATCACTCTATCTATTGCTCAAAACTGCATTAAAATCCGTTGTATGTACAAAAGATCTAACCGCACAGACAGCGGGAGCGACTTTATTTTATACTATGTAAAGATTTTCAGAGTGAACATTTTGGGACTACTCACATATCGTTATCTGATCCCAAACTAAGCAGAGCTTGTACTATGGAAACCAGACAACTGATAAACATACTTATATATTTCTAAATACATACATATTATAGATAAATAACACCCAGACACAGAATAAACCATCGCGCTCATCACACAAAGTTTTATCCTGGATGGGGATCGACCCGCACCGCACCACAGAGGCAAGATGATTTTGTTAACAGTAGGTAAGTTTAAGATAATACCTCAGGCGATATTTGCTGCATGTGATACAAGAGCGTGGGCACCGACAGTATCTGTATTATGTACATTGTGAGCAGTTTCTCAGAAAACTGCGCTGAAACCAGTGGTCGCAACGATAACGTCACTATCGCCGTCAGCGATATGTTCTTCAGATAAACTTTTTCTCGACAAAGCCCGCGTAGGAGGAGTGACTGGAACAAAAAAAAAGGACTGAAACAATGGTATATAGAATTTTAGAAAACTAAAAGCACATTCAGCCTCTGCCCGAGTCAAGGTGAGCGTTGACTTTCATAGTTCGGATGCATTATCATAGAAAGTAAGCTAAACAGATTTTAAAATGCATTTAATACTCTGCACCAGTGAATGTCACTAGGTTTTACCTGCTGATTTGTGTAAGTAAAACTTCACTGGCCAAAGTATCAAAAGTAAATGGGCTAGTTTCCAACTAGTCAAAACAATAACTCTTTAAAGGGGCGTCTAAACGGGCCATTTTTTACGGCAATTTGTGGCAGCACTATTGGCAACTAATTGCTCGGGCAATAATGGCAATATGTCTGTAATTGTATGGCGCATGATTCAGTCTCCTAAACGGGCTACACAATCCAGTAATAATAAAATAATGAGCGACTGAATCAACAGCAACATTACGGAAAATCAATCGTTCAGCGAACGTCCGGCAACCATCAAATCAATATTGGAGAGTACTGCCTACTGTTGCTGGCCACAGCATTGCCGCCACAAATTGCCGTAAAAAATGGCCCGTTTAGACGCCCCTTAAGAAATGTCAAAACGCAGATTTTATATGGAGACCGCCTACATATACCGGACTATGACGTCACTATTTTTACCGTCAAATATTTCGTTAGATAAAAAAATCCAATTTAACACAAAATTTAATTGGGACTTAGCTGTTGGCAGTTTAAACATCAGGTTTATTTAATAATAATTAGTCTTTCGGATTTTTTGTTTACGTAGGATTCGAGCTATTATTTATAGAAATTTATAAACTAACGTATAAAATTCTATGATGTGAACAAATCGCGAAAGTTTACGAACATATATTGTGTTATGTTGATCACCAGAATTGTGATGATGATGATAAGACACAGCAAGTATATATATTTTCATTTAATAGTTAAACAAAACAACAAAATTGCTTTTATCTTTAATCCCTACAATGTTTAAGGGGCATTACACTGAGAGAATTATTTATTTAGCGCTACGTACACAGCGACACGATCGCCGGCCTCGCTCTTCCGCACACAACCATTACTTCACAGTGCGCAGGAGCGCAGGTCAAAATAAAGTAGAATATTCGTACATATGTTAGATTACAAACGCCATGACTATGACAATATGAAAATGCTCGTTTTTGCATTTTTTGGCAACTTTAAGATTTAGTTGCGGGATCATATTAAGACATATCCTTACAAACTAGTGACACAATTTTTTTCGTGTCCCAATATTTAGGTTTTCTGTATACATTTTTGAGAGAGCTGAACCCTGTTTCGCGTAATTAACCCTTAACAAAACTAATACTAAAGCTAGAATCAAATCGCTAGTTATCTTTAAAAAAAAAAACCATAAGTAATATTTAAGGGGAGCGCCCTATAAAACCGTGAGAGTGGTCAATGGACGACTCCTCGTGCTCCTCGAAATAAATACCCAGACATACCTAGTTCAAACAAAAGAATGGCTAAATGTTTATGACAGATTGCTGTGCTAAGCAGGATACAAAAAAAAAAAAAAAAAGTAATATTTAGCACAGTTTTTACTCACCTTTAAAGTCAAATAATATCCTTTATGAAACAGTGACCCCATTACATTGGCACATAACTGTTGCATACCACCTCTTAACTTATCAAAGTTTTTTAACCTTGTTAATGCCCAAGTGTTGGTGGCAGTGAATGCAACTAATGTGTGAAGATGGACGAGTATGCTCTGCATGTCTAGGGGTGACTCCGGTTTCAACTCTTCTAGGTACAGGCAGCATTTGTATAGTAGATCTTTGATATGGGCTATCCATTGGATACTGTAAATAGCAAGTGATATTATTTGTCGAGTCACATTTGATACACCACATCACTATTGAATACTGAGGAACCCTCAGTGTTTGACAGAAACGCATGTTTTTTTTTATTTTTTTTTAAAAGATAACTAGCAATGTGGGCTTGGGTCCCACATTACTAGCAATCTTGTTAACCCCTCCAGCTAAGCTCAAGGCTTATGTTAGGAGTTGGTTCACGTCGGTAGTATAATGGGAAGGATTCGAACCCGCGACCTCACGATTGCGAGACCGATGCCTTAGCCATTAGGCTACCGCCGCTTAACTGGTTTATTTGTATCACTTGACATTTAGTCTTACCATGTAGAAATTGGCTAGGACTGTTACCATACTGAATGCTTCTTATTGGCTATCTATATATGTTTTAATGTCTTTGATAGATCCCATTTTAAGAGGAACAGTTGCTAAATCTAAGGGCTAAAACTTAAATGTAAGTATTTCCAATATACAGAAATCTGTTGCCAGGCAGTAAATATTATGATGTAAATTAATTAGTATGTATGTAGCCTATTGGCTAGTGCAAGTGATATTACATAAAGATTGATGCATAATGAATGTTAAACTGATGAAATGTAACATAGATTACATAAATGTGTCTATTTATACTTTTTTTAACTATCAATGTGGGATTGTGATCCCACATTACTAGCAATCCTGTTAACCCCTCCAGTTAAACTCATTGGCTTGTGTTAAGAGTGGGTTTTCATCCGTAGGATCCGAACCTGTGACCTCTCTCTTAGCTATTAGGCTACAACTGCTGAATTCACTTAAATACATAGTAGTATCTGTTGACCTAAGAGGTAACAGTTTGTGGTGTAAGACACAGAAAATCTATCTCCTTTTTATAAACAACTAGCTGTTGTGGTGAATTCTGAATTTGTGTTTATTTTGTTAATTGTATGTTTGTAAAGTCCCCTGCTTGGGGACACAGGGCTAGTTCAGGAATTTTCTTTTAACAAAATTAATATATGTGCAGATTTTGTACACCCAGACTTGGAACAACTATTTGTGGATCACACAAAGTGGTGGCCTGTGTGGGAATTGAACCCACAACCTCGGGACACACTCCCACCCCACCACAGAGGGAGTCAATTCCAATATAATATGGCCAAATTTGGCTACAATTAAAAAAAACCAGATATTAAAAATCAAATTTTCACCACATACCTGTATACTTTATTTAAGAAGACACCAACATAAGAAAATTTAACAGACTCCGAGTGTAAGCTTTGCACAATATACTTGCATAGTTTCTCAAATCGTTTTTTGTCTCGCTGCTGTTTAAATATGAGAAAGAGACGGCAAGTGACATGGTACACATCTAGTGCTGGAATCAGTTCTGTTGGCTGCGGTGACTCCTCTTGTGAGCCTGGAGTCTTTGTCTCTGGGAGGAGCTGATCAAAATCATTTCTGGAAATTACATACAAAATGATAGTGTAGTTTTTAAAATTATTATGACCAACTTTAAATAAGAGAATTATCCATCTGGATAATCCTCCTATCCTAATTCATCAATCAATCACTGGATAATCCAGATAATAAATATAGGCCAGAGACCTCCGGTAATCACTTTGATTTATAATTTGTCAGATTACAATGTATGCTTTTTCAAATATATATGGATTAGAGGGGTTTTATGGCAGTACTCTATAATCTGTCAAATTTGATACTTTGACACCACCCTGCAAAATGTTTGTTCATTTCCCAGTGGTCCACTATTAGTGTTTAGATTCAGGATTTTGTTTGCATTCAAGAAAAGAAGAAATCCATAATTTTTTCGTGGAGTCTTGTCCCCTCGGGGGGTAAGTTACATCAAGGAAAACACTACATAGAAGGTTTGGGAACTTAGCCTCCTCTACAGACCCACCAGTGAATACTTAATTATGATGGGTGCATGTTTTGAATTTAACTATTATCAACTGGAAACAGCCAAAAGACTATAAACACAAAGTTTTTATTTCTACTTGTAACCTGTATGGAATAGTACACCTTTATTTAGGCACTGGACTTTGATGGCTATAGAACTGCTTTTTGTTGATATAATAACCAAATCTGTTGACATAGAGGCGGTACATTTTTTATATTAAGTCTAAGTAAGATATGATAAAAGTAATTATTATAATAATAACAGTCCCAATAAGATAGTTTTGTAAATTCCACTAAAATTGTAATGCTTGACTATTGTAAAAAAAAAATCGTGGAGATATTAATATTAACATTCGTTGTAATAACAGTGCTCACAGTATCTGTTTCACGAATCTCCGTCTCGCCAGCCAGCCTCTAACGATCGCTTGTATCGTAATAGCGCACTGTTCTCGTTTTTTCTCCAATGCACGCTCTTCCCGTGCAGCCTTTGTCTGCTCCAAAAACACATCCTTGCTCGTTGAAGATTTCGCAAACATCTTCAACCACTTTATTGCATTCAACACAAATTTATTCGCTTTGTTTCCCTTTTTGGTTTAGTTGTCAAGATAATAGGCTACCCCGATACATTGTTTATAGCAAATGATCGTACAAAAAGCTTCGTCGGGAACTAATAATTCTCCACGCACAATTGGTTACATCATATTTATGAATATTAACAATTGTTTTTTTAGATTTACGAATATTCTAAGAAGAACTTCGGGTACCTTTTACCTACAATAAAAATTTAATATTTTGACATTTTTATAGTGTTAAAGTGTTGTACCGGGCATACTATCAAAATTACTAAAGCAATCAGACTATTCGAAATTATTATATATTAGTAATAAAAGTAGATACAAATGTATTACGGCTAAATACAATAAAAAATATGTATGGTCTTGTATATATTTTTGGTTTACCGAATTCATAAATTCGGAAAAATAACTTATTATGAGAATAAGTTCAATCTAATTGATTTGCAGTCTATATTTTTTGCAAAAGTACGGCAACATTATTGATTTATGATATTTATTCTATGGTATGCCTGGCTGTCAATTTTGACAATTTTGCCTTGTCTATGTCTACGATTGTGCATCAATTTGTTATTGTGATTATTTTTACTTATATTTCGATCTTACTCACAGTTAAAAACCAACGCTGTATCCTACGCAGTGCGTAAGCAAATTATACATTCAAAATGAGCTCCATACAAGAGCGATTACAACTAAAAAGAGTGCCCCTTGACACTTGGAACGTCAGAGAGCAGCTTTGTTTGGCTTCGGCAGTAGTCCGAAGCGGGGATCAAAATTGGATGTCAGTGTCTCGAGCATTGAAAACTACCGGAGAACCAAATAGACCACCTGATTGGTATTCACAAAAGAGTTGTGCAGCACAGTACGGTGCCCTTTTAGAACATGTGGAAACACCAAAACGCAAGAAACGTAGTTCAGAAGGTGCTGTGGAAACACCACAGGAAAGTATCTTAAAGAGATTAACCCAAGAACGTATTGGTGAGATACAGAAAACTTTGGCAGAGATGAACCAACAATATGAACAGTTGAAAAATGAGATAACAGAAGTCCGTAATCCTGTTACATCTGAAGAAAGACTTAAAGAAGTGTGGTCTGGTATTGAAGCGAGGACTAGAGCGAGAGAGAGGGAAGCAGCTAGACGAGCTGCTTGGTTGAAAGAGAGGGATGACAGAAGAGCTCGTGCAGACAGAGCATGGAGACCTCCTCAACCACAGACACCAACTCCACATTCACCCCTTACACCTACAGCTCCGGTACCTCCAGCATCACCTTTATTAACATCTTTACTTAAATCATCACCAGTTGTGACAACCCCTCAGCATATCACACATCCTGCTAATGTTGTTGACTCAGTCTCACCATCTGTCACAGCACCAACATTATCAATGCTTTTAGAAAAATCTGCTGTCTCTGGTACCACCCAACATGAAAGTAAACATGCGGCTATAGAACATATAAAAAGTCAGTTGGTGCAAATAGAACAACAATTAAAAGCTAACACACCCCCAGTTGTACTTCCGACAACTGCACCAGTACAACCAGCCCCTGTTCAACCCTTAGACATTGATGAAATTGAGATTAAAGCCGAAGATGTGTATGCATTCAGAGATATTGATATACATATACCACCGGTGACTGCAATGCATAAAACTAATAATAGAACTGTAGATAAACCCCAGAAGAAGGAAGATGAAGATGTGTCATCCTCAGAAGCACCTGAAAGTGCACTAGAAAATACTGAGGAACAGGATATAAAAGAAGAGGCACCCTCAGTACAAGTTGAAACTGTTGAGGAAGAAGTTGTTCCTGATGAAGCTGAACCAGTGCCAGAAGAACAACCTCAGCAACCTGCACAATTACCAGCAACTATTACAAAAGAATTAACTCCAGAAACTGAAGTGAGAATAGCTTTCCCTGAAGTAAAATTCCCTACTACTGAGATTAAAGTTATACAACCAGAAGTTCAGAAAGTAAAAGAAGAAGTCAAAGAAGTAGAGACTCCACCAGAGCCAAAAAATATAGAAGAAAAGATTGTGGAAGAAACAACAGAAATAGAAGCAGAGATTGAACAACAACCTGTAGTAGAGACACTAGTTGATGTTAAGACTGAAGAACCTTTAGATCCACCTCAGGAAGTAACTACAGTTGAAGAGGTTGTTGAAGAACACACTGAATTACCTCCACCAGAAGATACATCACTGCCAGAACCTGCTGTTGAAGAAGACCAGGATATTCAAGAAAGAGTGGTTGTAGAACCTCCTATTTCAGCTGAAGAAGAAGTGGCATCATTCCCTGAAACAGCACACACTGACAGTATAGAACAAAAGTTAGAAATGATGGAAAAAGGAGAAGTTGTTGATGTTGTTGAAACAAAGGTTGTCGAAGATATTAGAAGGGAGGATGAATCTGAGGACTCCATTCCTCTAAAAGAAATGATGAGAGTTGAATCTCAGTCATTGCCAACAACATCTGAAATGGAAGTCAAGGAAGAGAGAGAAAAGACAGATGTTGATGATACACATACAGAAACAGATGATGATACACCTATGGAGTTGAGTCGTGAGGAAGATAAAGAGGGGAAGAAGAAACGGGACTACTCTCGTAAAAAGAAGCCTGATTCTAGAACATGTTCAGGGTCAGAGAGTGCTGCAGAAGCAAGTGCTCCCGAATCACCAAGTGCAAATGATGCAGAGAGACAACATCGATTGTGGAAGAAGTCGGTTATGCTTGTATATAGCAGATTATGTGCACACAAGTATGCGTCTCTGTTCCTTCGTCCTATTAGTGATGAGGAAGCCCCAGGGTATAGTATGGTCGTCAGAAGACCCATGGATTTATCAACTATAAGGAAAAACATTGATTCAGGCATTATAAGAACAACAGCTCAGTTTCAACGTGATGTATTGCTAATGTTGTCAAACGCGCTTATGTATAATAGTAGTGAACATAGTGTGTATACTATGGCTAAAGAGATGCATGAGGAAGCATTAGGCCAGCTAGGTATGTTGTTAGCCGCGCAGGCACACGCGGGTCTTGTAGAGGCGACACCTTCTAGACGGAAACGGCGCCGGGATCACCCGCCTAGACCTAGCACCCACAAACGCCACCACTGAACTAAAATCTGTTCTAAATACAGTACAACTAATTCAGCTGTCCTTTAGCAGTCTTCTTTTAGAATAGGTTCTACATTGCAGGGTTTGTTATAAATATAATGTTTGAACAAATAGAATTTTGAACAATTCATATCACCACATTATGCACATCAAATAACTTGACCTAACATTAGTTTTATGCAAACACACCAAAGTGTTTAAAGCCGTTTTTATATTGTCATTTCAATGTCTATGGTCATTCTTTGAGTTTTTTAGCGTATATAATGTGGCTCTAGTAAAAGCTTTATTATTTTATTATTGTGTCAATGTGATCAATTAGGCACAATTTTATAAGTACATACTACGTTCATAGATTTTAGATTGTTTTTACTTTGTGTTGCTAAATAGCTATGGCGAAAATAGACATTTGGTATGTCTAATTGACATACCAAATGTCTTATCACTCACAATGCAATCGTCCACTGCAACAGTAATTGCAGTCAATC
The DNA here is from genome assembly GCA_945859575.2 of Herminia tarsipennalis. Lineage (NCBI taxonomy): Eukaryota > Metazoa > Arthropoda > Insecta > Lepidoptera > Erebidae > Herminia > Herminia tarsipennalis. The sequence continues at coordinate 21,032,111 of OX243840.2, forward strand.
GACAATTAAGGGTATTTCTACATAATAATGTGATCATCATAATGTGTATTATTAGTAAATAAATAAAACCCGATTTTAGTAATAACTTGGGTTTTATTCATATTTCTATCTATCTTTAATATATATTTTGTATCAATATGAACCTGACCCTGCACCTGAAAAAAAAAATTGTTGAGTACAACGCCATCTTGTAAATCTATAATACCTACTGCGAAGCGGTTTGGGGCAGAGGTCTGTTCACCCAGCTGAACTACTCGGGCTGCATACTCGTTTTTCCTTACGGAAAATTTAATATTGACTTCGCTTTATCATAAAGGATAGTATGTGTGTGATTTTTATAATAGTTTTACTAAATTAAGCCACTATTTGATAGAGGTCAATGCAACAAAGTTTATTTTAGCTGTTAATAGATGGCGCTAGTAATAACAGAGCTTCGCCTCCGTGGATCGGATCACGATAAAATATTGCCTTCCTCAACTTTCAAACTGTCTCCAAACCCAAAACACGGCAGGATATATTAGATGATGTTGTAAAGTAGACTACTTACCCAACAAGCAGTCCTATATGCAAAAATTACAAGCATATTTGTCCTATTATCATCCTTATAATTGCATTAAAGCAGACTATTTATTGCATTTGACAAGACAACTCATAAAGAACATTCGTTTTTGTTATCTCAGTCTTTTAGTTTGCTGTTTTATAATCATAAAGCATACTTGAAGTGTAGTCTAAAAACTGTCTTGAGAGCTATATTTTATTTGTTGAGTAGTTAAGAAATTAAAAATTTTTTTTTAGCCGTACAATTAAAGAAAAACAACAACACATTAACAAATCAGACATGGATTAAATACAGGGTGATAATTAAGTAATATATACAAATAACTTTATAATACCTATTAGTATTGAAAAAAAAACTAACCTTATTTTAACCCTTAACCGCCAGACGTGTGGTAACTAGATAGTTCTGTGACAAAAGTAGTAGTAGGTAGACTTTGAGAGCGACGAGTAGGGCAGCCTGTCGTTTTCAAATTAGAGACGCGATTCCCGACCGACGAAACAAAGCAGCTAATTGATTAATTGAAAAAAAGCAATGGATAGGGCGATATACATGGCCAAGGTCCGCGGCAGGCGAAGGAAACTATTCCGTAAGGGACACCTTCATCCTACAAGACGTACCAACGTGTGATTTTTTAGTCGGTTCGAGTCTGACATACCCACCTGTCGTGCCCTCGACGGGTGAGATGATGATGGGGATTCGTGGGGATTTTGACAAACGTTAAAAAAAAAGTAGTAGGTAGACTACTAGGTACATACTTTTGTCACAGAACCATCTACCACATGTCTGTGAGACGCCGTAGTAAAATCGTTGATTTTTGTCAGTCAATAAACAACGATTTTACTCCAATGAAATAGTCTGTAAGTGGTTATCTACACTATCTACACTTCTACACTAATATTATAGAGAGGAAAGACTTGTATTTTTGTATGTAACGAATAAACTTAAAAAGTACTGGACCGATTTTAATATTTTTTTTTGTTGGATAGCCCATTTATCGAGGAAGGCTATATAACATCGCGCTCCGACTAATAGGAGCGGAGCAGCGACGAGAAATGTTGCAAAAACGGGGAAAATTTACGCATACGAAGTTGCGCGGGACAGCTAGTGGTTTATAACTTCAAAAGCAGGTGATAGGTGGTTAAGGGTTCTAGTTAGGTAGGTACCTATATTAAATATTTTTCAAAACTGAAATTACAAAGTTATTTAAGTAGTGTACCTAATGTAAAGAAGCCACGACCGGGACGTTATTAATATATCTATACTTATACTTTTTTTTTTAAATAAGTACACTCCCGCAATAGGGTACAAGCCCTGTGTCACGGGGGACTCTACAAACATACAAGTCACGGATACAAAGTACACCCAGACCCTGATTGCTAGTAATGTGGGATTAAATCCCACATTACTAGCAATCTTGTTAACCCCTCCAGCTAAGCTCAAAGGCTTGTGTTAGGAGTGGGTTCACGTCGGTAGTATAATGGGTAGGATTTGAATGCCATTAATTGAACACGTACCTAATTAGCTAAAAATGAACATGTTAGGAGTGGATTAAGTCAGGATCTTATTTGAGCTGAGGTTCAGGGTAGTAAATATCAATTCTGAGGTGTACATTATGTGACCGTTGTTGATCCATGCCTCGCTTATTCGCTTGCTGCGACCCGTTGCCAATTGTCCGCTGTTTTTGATACGCTGTGTCAGAGTACCTACCTATGTGTAATATAATATAAGGGTTTCGCAAGGTTTTCATTCGAATGTGTCCTAAACACTAAAAAAGTTTCAATACATACGACGTAGAAATATATTATGCTATTGTTTTAAACTGTTTATCTAAGTGTTATCCTTGAACAGATTAATCAAAATATTTCACTACTTACGTAATTATGTTTTCTGAAGAGGTGTGAGAATTACCTAATCACCGAAGCGTCGTAATTTGCGTTGTCTCAAGGCTTAGGTACAACTATGCACTTAGTCATTTGTGTTCTAATAACTCATTATCTATTCACGTCCAGTGATTAGCTTTCCGGCGATTAGTCAGTGAGTAAGCGAATACCATTGTGCTTAATGATAGAGGAACAATGGTTGTTCAATCTGATAAGTGATAAGGGTAGTTGGTCATAGGTAGGTCTATTTCATGTAGGAATGACCAATCCCTTCCGTACAGATAAACTAACAACTAACAATGTGTAATGGAATGTAGCTACCTCGTGAGATATCGATTTTAAGGGATTTCATTTGAACTTACCACAAGGAGTCATTTTAAATCGGTAATCTCGCAATAAAAGGGTAAACTATTTTTTAAAAAATTATGTATTTAGTAAATATAGTCCTGGAGGGGAGCGCCAAAAAGTGAAAGTACTTTATAAAGACTGGTTTTTTATTATTACGTCACTTAGGTGGAGTAAAGAAATAGCTTGCGGTCAGTCAGCTGGATTCCTTAGCGTTTGGCACCCAGACGACTTTAACTTTGTAAAAAAAATATGCACCTTGCAACTACTTTATAAAACTTGAAAATTAGTTTGAGAATAGTATATTGATTCAGTATAAAGTTTACGATCGTCAGTCCCCTAATCTTGTAACCCGCCCGTCAGTCGCGCGTTAAATTTGTAAAAAAAACGGTATATAGATGTAGAATATTGTAATATTCACAAAAAAAACAGTCTGTATATTTTTGCAACAGATGCCGTCAGGCGCCGATGAAAGGTCGCACTTCGCTTCGTATAATAAATTTCGTATGTGAAGGATAACACGTACTAAATTGTACTTACTACATGAAATATAGGTACCTACAATAATAAGTAAGTCGTTAAAAGCATTACCAAGTTTCTACATTTACATTTTTATATGTTAAATTTGTAAAAGTTCGGAAACCGATACTTAGAAAAAGTTTCTAACGTTGACATTATAATTTGGCATAGATTAGTCAGGTATTAGCTTGACTAATCAATTAAGTAGTTAGGTAGGTATAGGGCCCATCCTGTGGGTGAACGGAGTGGTCGCTCCAGGCACCCTAGATCGGGAGGCGCCGCAAGCGTCCCACAGCTAAGGAATCTAGGGCGTTAAATGCTATCAAAAGGGCTAAATTGATTTGCAAAGGGCGCTAAATTTATTTGCATGGGGCGCTTACTTCATTTGCACCGCTCCTCCCCGTCGCGCGATGTAGTTAGGCGGTATCGGGTTGCAATATTGGGGCGCCAAAATTTGATCTCGGTCCGACCAAAATCTGACCCGGGCCGGCAATGGGTTGGAACCTAATTGAAAAGTCACTTATTTATCTTGTTAATTGAGTTGTCACTTAAGAGATATGTACCTATATAAAATGCGAAATATGTCTCCCGAGATATACTTACCTAGGTCGTTGAAAGAATTAGACTTACATTAGCAGGAGACCTACTATTATTAAAAATTGAATTAATTAGAATAATCTATTTTAATATTAAAGCGGAAGAGTTTGTTTGTTTGTCTGTTGTTTTTGGATTGCCCATTTATCGAGGAAGGCTATATAACATCACGCTACAACAAATAGGAGCGGAGGAGCAATAAGAAATGTTGCAAAAACGGGGAAAATTTACGCAGACTAAGTTGCGCGGGACAGCCAGTTAGATTATAAAATGTAGAGTTAGTAGCCAACATCTATTCAATAGATACATTAGTTCTAGCGTTTGTACTACTAGTATTTATAAAGTAGGTAACTAAATTTAAAACTAGGAAATATTACGAAGATTACTTTTATGTGAAGAAAGTACTTAGGTACTCCTACAGGTAATAGGTATTCGCAATTCATAAAGCAATAGCCTTCTTATCTACTATTGCTTTAAGAAGCCCGAGAAAAGAACCAAGCAATACAAACTCGTAGCTTCAACTTTATAATTGCCAATGTTTAAAAAAATGTTTTACTTTACATAATAGACATTTTACTGTAGGTAGGTAGATACTGAGGTAAGTACATAACCATGTTAGTAAGTAGGTATAGCGAAAGAGACGAAATGACGAAAGTAAGTAGAGCTTTTTAGATTAAAGTAGGTACTTATGTAATACAACTATACGTAAGTAAAGTTGGTAGTTGGTGGTCCATATAGGTAACTAAGTAGCTACACTTATAAAAATAAATAGGTACATAGTCTCTCACTTGACATTAAGGACTGTAATTTCGCTATTTTCGCTCCTAACACGGCGATAGTTAAGAAGCTAAAGGTGCGAACCTACATTTGGAAATTTTTAGTCGGCGGCGAAACATTTCCAAACGTTTAACAAACCCCGACAGGAAAATGATAAACATAGTTATACCACAGTAAAAAACGTATATCTACCTACCTACATTATTGCGTTTGCCGTTTGGTACCGGTTTAAGAATAGTACCACCCCATCACTTCCCGTGGGTGTCGTCAAGGCGACTAAGAGATTTCCCACCGGAGGATGGGCAGCTCCTCTGTGTATTTTAAAGCTTTACTGCGATCGCCAACCCGCTCACCAAGCGTGACGAGTATGGCAATTACCCCCAGAATCTTTAATAAGTAGGTTCTACTGTGGAGACCCATGCCCAGCAGTGGGACATCATGTAGGTTGATATGTAGAAAAAGGTATACACTTACCTATGATAACTAAAAAATTAGAAAAAGATTTGTGCATTGTCAAACTCCTACGTTTCGGAAAATGGAATTTATTGAGCGACTTATGTCGTTTTCTATTGTCGTTGACTTATTGTCGACTAGATACACCATAAAAAATCACTTAAAAATCAGAATGATAAAAAATTAAACTAAACTAAACTAAACTAAAATACCTATCTTATGATTTCATTCTTAACGTCTTATTTCAAAGACCATTTTTAGCCCTTACATCTGCATTAATTGCGACAATAAAAAAAACATTTTTATTGATAAAAAAAAATTAAGGTCTTGCGCCCTGTCGCTATCAGCAGCGAAAAGTAAGACGGAAGGAGCGTAAATTAAGTTAATTAGTGACTTTAATGCATCTAACGTGTTTTATAGAGTCGTTGTTTCGCTACATAACAATTTTCAGAGACGTAGCCTTGTGGACAGGTGCGAGATGGGACCAGTTGCATGTTTTTTAACCGTTTTAAAAAGGCGGTTCTATGTTTGACTCGTATGTGCTCGTGTTCGCGATTTTCTCTAAGGCTAGACATCCGATCTAGATGGGGTTTTCGATATTCGACTGCATTTTTTTTCTGGGAAGGTTTTAATGTATAAAAAGTTGTAAAACTCTATAGAGATATATTATAGGCTAAATTATAGGAGTCAACGAAATTTTCATTCGGTGATGTGTTGATTTTTTTTACCTGGATAACCATTTGAAGGCGGTTCATTTTTCTTAAAAAAGTTATTACTTCTTCAAGTTGGAAGCAAAACATAAAACGTTGCGTAACTTATGTTACTTAGCCATCCATACTAATATTATAAATGTGAAAGTAACTCTGTCTGTCTGTCTGTCTGTCTGTCTGTTACGCTTTCACGCTCAAACAGCTAAACCGATTTAGATGAAATTTGGTATGGAGATAGTTTGAGTCCCGGGGAAAGACATAGGATAGTTTTTATCGCGATAACCGACATCCACGCGGGCGGAGCCGCGGGCGAAAGCTAGTACTTAATATTATAAATGTGATAGTAACTCTGTCTGTCTGTCTGTTACGCTTTCACGGTCAAACAGGTAAACTGATTTAGATTAAATTTGGTATGGAGATAGTTTGAGTTCCGGGGACGGACATAGGATAGTTTTTATCGCGATAACCGACATTCACGCGGGCGGAGCCGCGGGCGAAAGCTAGTATTTTATTGGCTTTAAATCATAATTTTAACAACACAGTCTCTAAACAATAATTTTAATTTGTAGGTCCTAAATGATTATTTTATTAACTAGCTGAACATTTTACCAAAGTATCATCACAATCTGATCAATAGTTTCGAAACGCATAGAGGACATATAGACAAACAGTCATTTTTAAATAGAGATTTAGTTTTCAAACATAATGAATAATTTAAATTCAGAACATCTATGTCGTAACATAAAACGATTTTCTACATCAGACAAACTCTACAGTTACCTACACAAAATTGGATCAAATCATTAGAGCTAATCACCAGATGCGGGTTCCGATCCCGGCACCAGTAAGTTCAAAGGTTGGAATACTTTGAATGCAGTTATTTTTATTTCTATAAAGAAAATTTCTAAAATTAATGTTGTCTTTGAGTAAAATTAGTTAACTTCAATATTTGGGGTACGTTCCCTACAGGGGGCATTGGTTTGGTCTACTCTGCTTGTTTAACCTCGAAAATCTGTATTCAATTGCAGTTTAGATATCGCTATAGGTACAGGGTTAATTTACAAAATATTAATAACAGTTCACGGGTGGTTTTCTACGGCAACACATTAAATGAACCATTTATTTTCATAATTCGAGTTCTTGGGCTTCGTGCTCTGTAGGTAACAACATAAAAACCGAAATCAAACCCTTGTCTCAACAATTAGATACATGCTTCGATAACACAACACACTACGCCGAAACTGCGACCTAATACACAAGTTTAAAAAAAAATCAAGAAAAAAAAGTTACGCATAAACTGTCTCCAACACTGTGCCCTTTCTTTACGACAGTTTAATTCTATAGATCCGAAACGAATTAGAATGCCAATCGTAAATAAACGGTACGTTCACGGTACATTTACTTTCACCCATTATTTTTTCTGCGGCTCGTTTTATGGCTGTCTCAAAATTGAAGAAAAAAATATAATTTGTTAGCCACTTGTCATTCTACGCAACTGGGCTGAAGATTGCCGGGGATGTTAGCATTGAATCCTTTGAAGGGTCAACCATGATCTGCCCACTACAGTTGTTATTATTATTGAACATTCAGCATATAACGCAACGGCTAACGGTAAGGTGGACGTTTGGGTACATGATGTAAACAATAAAAATCAAAAATCTTTATTCACTTAGGATGCAAAACAACTCTTGTGATACGTCGGGATTCTACATGTACATGTAATAATGCCAAATTGGCAAACAATAGGTAAAGCCGGAGAAAAGAATCTGGCAATAAAAACTCGCGGTCACTCTTTTCAACTTGCCAATTTCACAATGTTTATAAACATGATATAGGGGTAAGGTGCTGCGACTAATATACTCGTACTATACACCATGTTAAAGGACTGATGCAAATTGTATTATCAAAAAGTTGAACCATGAGATAAACTAAATTAGCCTAAGTGGGTACAATAAAGTAGGAGCACCTACTTACAACAAAGATAAAAACTATATGTGCTTAACAATTGGCCAAAGTAACAAATGATTAAATATAAAATATATATTTAATGGCCTTTATTCGTCACGCAAAATCTTTACTTACAAAAGTCAAATCATGCTCTTAATTAATGTGACAATTAAAACAAACTGACAACAAAATTCACCCAAGCATAATAAAGTAACAAGGAGCAACCAACAATACACATCATAGGCGTTTTCAGTAGGGGAGTTTTTGTGTTCCCCATCCGAAACGGATTAACATCGATTTTGTTGTTAGATTTAAGCACCGCACATTCAATACTATCTGTAAAGGGAGGGGGACTCTCCCTTTACAGAAAGTATAACACCCCTGAATCACCAGTACACCTGACAAACATTGCGTGATCCACATATAAATAAACTAGCAGACCCGCGCAACTTCGCATGCGTCAATTTTCCCCGTTTTTGCAACATTTTTCATTGCTGCTCAGCTCCGCTCCTATCCTTCTATATTCCGCCTTCCTTGATAAATTTAATAAATCAATTCTGACCTGTAGTTCCTGAGATTACCGCGTTCAAACAAACAAATACTTCAGCTTTATAATATTAGTATAGATTTAAGCATGTTTACTGTCGGTATCTACATCCATTTTAATAGCAAACGTAGAGTGTAGCAATCAATTGTATATCGGCGGTTCCACACGTTGGCCCCAATGTCAGTCCCAACGCCACTCGTCCAACATCGGTTTGGAATAACAGTCGTCACAATGTTGGTGCCAATGCTATTGGCTGACTGACGTTGGGACCAATGTGTGGAGCCGATGTTAATGTATTATAGCGAGAAGCTTAAATAATGTGAGTCAAATAAGAGATGAGATTTTATGTTAGTTTATGACTCTTTATAAATATTATTTTAAAGATTCTATATATAATAATATTTGTCTTATAAACGAGTAAGTACTAAATTATAACAAAGGATTTACAATTACAAATAGTGGGGTTTTATACTTGTTTAGCTAGCAAACCACGTACGTTTGTTTTAGCATTAACTTCCTAATAATTATAATTTATATAAATAATTTTATTGACTATTTAATTACGTAAAAGTAAATTCTTATGGCTATACGCCATATGTATTATTCTGATTTATATTATCTGAAAAACCCTGTTTCTTTCAATAGGGCGATAAGGCCAGTATCAGCATTTGGCCCTTTCGGTCCACTGCTGGACATAGGCCTCTCCTAATTTTCGCCACAACATCAGGTCCAACCTTCTGCGGGTTCCTATGTAACGTTTACCAAGTCGCGGTCTCCACTCTAGAACTCGTTTGCAAGGCCAGTATAAAAAAACAAATTAGTAGGTATACACTACGAGGTTCGATACACCTTATTGGTTAACATTCACAAACATAGGACTAGTACCTATATAAAAATCTAGAAAATTGAATAATAATATAGAAGATGATATAGGTAGCCTACCTGTTTTTTGAAACGTTTATGAATATAATAGGTAAGTTCTTCTGTATGATCTACACCTACTTAAAGGTCTATCCACACACATACGGCCGTGTTCAATACGTGCCCGGACCGTATCCGAATCCCGTCAGGGGCTTTCTGTTTCCTTAAGCCAGGGCCGAGGATATGATCTTCGCTGTTTAGTTTTCGGTCATTTCGCCGTTCAATTTTAGATCATATATTATTGTAGTAGCTGGAATCAATATAATAGTAAGAAGACATATTCTATGATCAAATAAGTCTAATGACCAAAAATGTGTTGCAATATTTAAATGATAGCTATAAGATATAATATAATATATAATAATAGATATAAGTATTCTATGTTTGTAATTAGTTTTAAGTTAGGTTAGTATAACATATAAGCGCTTTGGTTTTAACTGTAAGCTTATATTGTTGGTTTATACAATAAATAAATAAATAAATAAATAATTTAACTAGCTGTTCCGCGCTTCGTCTTCATAATTTTGCCCGTTTCTGCAACATTTTTCATTGATGATAACTCCTATTGGTCGTAGCGTTATGTTATTTAGCCTTTCTTAATAAATTGGCTATCCAACACAATTTTTTTTTTTTCAATTCCAACCAGTAGTAGTTCATGAGATTGTCGTGTTCAACCAAACAAATAAACAAAACAAACAAACCGCCTGTGGTAGGTACAGGTTTTATCTAGTACATCCTCCCATGTATTTAAGCAATATTCTTGTATATTTTTTAGAATTAATTTAAAACCTAGTACCTACTTCTTATATATGAATAAATGATTATGATTATAAACTCTTCAGCTTTATAATATTAGTATAATAATAAGTTACGTTGTATAACTGTAGCTATTGAAGGTACTTATGTAATGAATTGTCCTGACTAATTGTTTGCTGTGGCTACAAATTTGAAATGATGGCAGTTGATGTCTTTTATGTTGTACACTAGTTTTACATTTTTTTAAGCAAAGATCTAAGTACATACAACGCACGTTTCGTGCCCAGACCGGGGCACGGAAGCTCCGTCGCCGTCGTGGGCCCAAGCCCGCACGTGTGTGAACGAGCTCCTATTATAAAACATACCCATTATTTCTTAGCGCCACTAACGGAACACGACTCGTGAACGGCCAGTGCACGGCCCGGACATGTGTGGATAGAGCTTAAATATAAAACGCTCAGATCTATTTATTTTAGTATTAAGAGAAAACGTTCGACTTTCAAAATATTATAGAACACAGCCAAGTGAATGATATGCGAAAAGAAAATAACAGTATAAAAGCAGTTTTACCATTAAGAAAATTGATCTTAAGTAGGAACGTACTTAAATATAATTTATAATGACTATAATTAAATAGGAGCTTATTTAGGTTAGTACTTTACTTAATCTGCATTAAAAAACTGTTTAAGGTACTAGCAGAGAAATGAGATGAATGATGAACATGACATCAACAGACCATTAAGAGGCGGATAATTGAAAAGGATCGTTGAAAACAGCTTTAGTGGAAACTTGTTCTGAATCAGGTTTATTTATGTTAAATTGGTCGCCAGCGCCCGCCTTCGCTGTGGTAGGCCTTTGGCTAAATTACACACCGTTGTATTAATATTAGACTTGATCTGTCAATATAGAAACCTTCTTTGCATATTTTATAAGGTATTAAAAAATAATTGGATTGATCCATAGAACAAGTAGGTCCTATGCGTTGATGTATAGACCAGGACTGCGCCATAACATCACAAAATTGACCACCTCTAGAAAGAGACAAGGCTACTTTGTGGACAATATCTGTCAAAGGCCGCACGAGTTTTTTCTCTCTTTCACGCTTTGCAGTCAATTTTTACTTTTTCATTGTAAGGGATGGCGCAGTCCTGTTCTCTACGTCAATGATGCTATGCTGTTTTTTTATGAACTATATCATAGAGCATTTCAAAACGTACCTATGTAAAAAAAAGTATTATTATTGTGTGTATAAATTAAATAAAAAAAAATATTCCAAAAGGAAAATATTATTAGATTTCCTATGAAATCGTTACTGTAAGCAGACAATACTTAGCAGTATTGTCTACTTACAGTAACGATTTGATTTGATAGAAAAACTAATAAATAATATTTTGAACTATACTCTAAATTTATAAATACGTTACTGTACCTCATATATATATTTTTTCAATTCAATACTAAAATCAACTCTATCTAATATATAAAATTCTCGTGTCACAGTTTTCGTTGCCATACTCCTCCGAAACGGCTTGACCGATTTTGATGAAATTTTGTGTACATATTGGGTAGGTCTGAGAATCGAACAACATCTATTTTTCATCCCCCTAAATGTTAGGGGTAGTCCACCCATAAATTTTATTTTTAATTTTTTAGACAAAATTTTTAATTTCTATTTTTTTATGATACAACATACAAAAATACATACAATCCTCAATTTTCACCCTTCTACGATCAACCCTTATTTTTTAATAGCCATATCTAATATATAAAATTCTCGTGTCACAGTTTTCGTTGCCATACTCCTCCGAAACGGCTTGATCGATTTTGATGAAATTTTTTGTGCTTATCCGGTATCTATGAGAATCGGCCAACATCTATTTTTCATACCCCTAAGAATTTGTTTGTTTGTTTGAATGCGATAATCTCAGGAACTACTGGGCTGCACTGAAAAATGTATTTTATTGTTGGATAGCCCATTTATCGAGGAAGGCTATAGGTTATAACATCACGCTACAACCAATAGGAGCGGAGCAGCAATGAAAAATGTTATAAAAAAAAGGAAGAAAAAAGGGAAAATTACAATCTATTATTCATGCCCCTAAGTGATAAGGGTTATCCACCCCTAACATTTATAACTATACTATAATATTAGAAGAGAGAGAAGAGTTTGTTTGTTTGTTTGAACGCGATAATCTCAGAAACTACGGGTCCAAATTGAAAAAAATATTTTACTTTTAGATAGCCCATTTATCGAGGAATGCTATAGGCTATAAAACATCACGCTACAACTAATGGGAGCGGAGCAGCAAGTAAAAATGTTTGCAAAAATGGGGAAAATTTAGGCAGACGAAGTTGCGCGGGTCAGCTAGTAATATTATAATATTCTGTGATTCCATAGTTCAATTCAATAAAATCGTACTTACTCATTCTACTTAACTCAAAAATATCTAACTCACCGAACACTTTAGATTAGTTATTTGCTAAACACATGTCTGGTGTTCAGTGTAATATTTATGGATTTAATTAAAAAAAGACTTTGTTATGTCTATGATAGGAAATTTCAAATTCAAATAAAGAACACAAAGTATCGTAGCGCCAATAAAACTAATGACTTCTAAAAGAGTTACTATGATTAGATTATAAAAAAATTAGTTTATAATACCTATGCGTTTTGTAAAGATATTATTTTATATTTATAGATAACCCTTTTATTTTTACATAATTACCTATTTACCATGTAATTTATTTCACGATACAAAAAGTTCATAGTTTATTGCTACAAACGCTGATATAAATATTTTACTTACAGACTACATATTTATGTGTAGGTATACTAGGCTACACGCCGTATCTATAGGGTTCCGTAGTGGACGCTATATGTAACATTAATTTAAGATAACAATCGATAACATGTTAGAATTTTATAAGCTACGGGTCTTAATCGCGTAAATATTTTATTTTAAGGCTAAATACCTTTGCTGTATTGCCCGACGTTGCGCGGGAGGTTATTAGTATATTAAAAATCATCCAATATATAGCAACACATATGATGTCCCACTGCTGGGCACGGGTCTCCCCAGTTGCACTTACTTATTATAGATCCTAGGGGGTAATTCAAAAAGACCCTGCTCAGCTTATGAAATTCTACGTTCATGTGTACAAATCGTGAAAGTTTACGAACATAAATTGATAACATACTCGTACATTGAGGGTTGCTTCGGCATACTTCTACTAAAGGTACTATAGGTACTCTATTACAATTGCGATGTATTTTTTGTCAATTCTGAAAATGTAACTTAAATTGATTTTAATCTTAGTTTATGTCAGGAAATTTATAATATATAAATTACATAAATGGTTGGCATCAGACAGTTTTTAATATTTATAAAATATATAAGTATTTTTTTATTTTTTTTGAAAAATGAAAGCTAGCAATTGGATATTGTGGTAACACATTACTAGCAATCCCGGTTAACCCCTCCACCTAAGACTATGGCTTGTGTTAGGAGTGGGTTCATGTCGGTAGTATAATGACCAGGATTCGAATCTACAACCTCACGATTGGGAGGCCGATGCCTTAGCCATTAGGCTACCGCCGCATAAAAGCACTGCTGTAATTAACAAGAATATAGGCGCCTAAACCGGTTGTGCCTTCCTTTTTATTGAACCTTTTTTGTATAGTGCAGTTTTAGTTAAGTTAGTTCTAAATAGTTCAGAAGAATTTGTATTTTAGAATTTATTGTGTTATTATTAAAGTAATCAGCATTCCAAAAAATTGTCCTTATTTTTTAATTCAACATTAATTTTAAATGAACGTTTTATATTTGCATGCCAATTGTGTAGCGTAATGTGCATGAACTATAAAAGTTATTTTAACTTAACTGTGCTACATAACGTGCAAATAAATATATTCTATTATAATATTTGTTTGAAGATTCACAATTAATTCAGAATATTATACAATCAATTCATAAATACAATCAAGGTTTTTTTATCTCATACAAAATAAACTACCACGTTACCTCACTGCGTAAGAAGGAGCTACGTAAGGACCGCATGAAACCGTAAATATTTACTGTAAAACGTGAAAGAGAGAAAAACTCGTGCGGCCTTATCTCTTTGACAGGTTTGTCGACGTAGCGTTGTCTCTTTCTAGAGAGTGGTAAATTTTGTAAGGTTATGGCGTAGTCCAGGTATATATGTCAATGGTGAAGAGGCACTAGAAGAGGAAGAAATAACATACAGCCTTGGTTTTGCTACGGAACCCAATAAAACGTAGTTTACAAGTAGACGTATCTATTTAATGAATTCACAATTTGTGTAGGTAGGGTACCTGCGTGTCGAGAATGAACGCAATTACTTATGTATTAAAGCGAACTACATGTTATACTTACAGGTAATTTGCAAATTGTTGACTAAAGACTTCGTAGGTAAGTTTCGTTGTACTGCTGGCGGCACAAATGGCGAATTTAGATAGGTTAGGTACCTAGCTACTATAATAATATAATAATAATAATATCTTGGGACAACTTACACAAAGCTATCTGATCCCAAACTAAACAGAGCTTGTACTATGGAAACCAGACAACTGATAGATCTATTATATAAAATTCTCGTGTCGCGGTGTTTGTTGTTAAACTCCTCCGAAACGGCTTGACCGATTTTCATGAAATTTTGTGTGCATATTGGGTAGGTCTGAGAATCGGACAACATCTATTTTTCATACCCCTAAGAGTTTGTTTGTTTGTTTGAACGCGATAATCTCAGGAACTACTGGAAAAATATTTTATTGTTGGATAGCTCATTTATCGAGGAAGGCTATAGGTTATAACTTCACGCTACGACTAATAGGAGCGGAGCAGCAATGATAAATGTTGTAAAAAAAAGGAAGAAAAAGGGAAAATTTACGCAGACGAAGTTGCGCGGGTCAGTTAGTATACTTATATATTTCTAAACACCCAGACACAGAATAAACTATCGTGATCATCACACAAAGTTTTATCCTGGGTGGGAATCGAACCCACGACCTCCGGCTTAGCAGACAGGGTCACTATCCACTAGACCAACAGGCAAAATAATATTTTGAGATAAAATATCGCTCACCACACAATTTGTGTGAACCGTCACAAACGGTTAAGATATTATATTAGCCCGAGGCTCCGCTTGCTTGGATGTCGGTTATAATGATAAAAACTATTCCATGTCCTTCTTCATGACTCAAACTATCTCCATACCAGTTTTCATCTATAACGGTTAAGCGGTTTAAGCGCGAAAACGTAACAGACAGAGAATATTAGTTTGAATTAAATATATAGGTGACTGGGCTATTGGTCTAGTGGTTGTAAGTAGGTGCTCATACTATGTTGTCAGTAACGTGATGCACATGCCGTTCCTTCGTGAATGTGCATTGTGCAACTACCTTCTTGCGTTGCGTGACCTTTGCAGTCGATGTTTTTAAATTTGTTTCTTAAACTATTCTTGAATTGTCAGAATATAAAATGCCTCTGTGGCGCAGTGGGAGTGTGTCCGACTGCTACGCAAGAGGTCGTGGGTTCGATTCCCACACGAGACACCACTTTGTGTGATCCACAAATTGTTGTTCCGAGTCTGGGTGTACTTTGTGTCCGTGATTTGTATGTTTGTAAAGTCCCCCGCGACACAGGGCTTGTACCCTAATGCAGGAGTTGTCTATTTAAAAAAAAAAAAAGAAATGAAATGATGGATGCTTTAATACAATCTCCAAGTGAGAAGGTTCAGGCTTAAGTTTTTTGTCGTAGGGCTCTAACTGCGACTCGGAGCCTTTTTGTACGTATGTAGGTAGTGTTTGTACAATAAATCGTATCCTGGCAAATACAATTTAAAAAAATTGGAGTTCTTATGGTTTTTAATGGTGTAGTTGACTGTTGGTACCTACGCTCTCATGACGAGCGAGAGCTCGTCATCGCAGTACCCTATGATGCCAATATGTAGGTAACAATATTAAATCAACACCGTTATGCTACATGAACATGTCACGCGCTTGGTCCATATAAGATGCGAAATACAGCATAACATATGTTGTCATCGTTCACTGCTGAACATAGGCCTCTCCCAAGGATCGCCGCAATCACTGGTCCTGCACCACCAGCATCCAGTGATTTCCTGTGACTTTCACCAGGTCGATCTTGTAGGAGGCCTATCCACGCTTCGTCTTTGTAACATAGGTACTAGGTAGGTAACCCTTCGTGAAAATGAAAGAGCGGATTTAATATCGTAATTTAACAGTGTGTGATATCTTAAGGTATACCTACTCTATAGATAATATTTTATACTAGCTGTGCCCCGTGGTGTTACCCGCGGTTTATTAGCTTATGTGTTAATCCAGGGTGTCAGCTAACTCCATACCAAATTTTATTAAAATCGCTCTAGCCGTTTAGACGTGAAGAAGTAACAAACATACACACTCACATACTTTCGCCTTTATAATATTAGTGTGATTTAGATATTTTAAGTTAAAATATAATAGCATCTTAGCCGTCTGAGATGGTCTTTATATTGCACTTAGGTATTTATAAGTTGAGTATTTAGCAAATGTGTATAAAAATGATTAGAAAATTTAAAAAAACCCTACTACCCTTGAAAACACACATTGTCCCAACGAGAGTATTTTTATATATATGTATATTTTTAAAGACAGAGCAATCTTATTAACCCCTTGTGTGGGAGTGGGTTCACGTCGGTAGTATAACCATTAAGCTACCGCCGCTATTTTGATCCCGATCAGAAAAAAAGTGTACCTAGGTAATTATAAGCGCGACTGACGCCAGCCGTACTAACCCCACTCTTATTAATCCGTTCAGTAGTCTAGAATTTACGGGTGGAATAAAGATTTTTTTAAAGACCCAATTTTCAATAGAAATACACTTTTATTATTTAATAATTTTTAAGTAAGTAAGAGTCTATCTACCCCTACTTACTTGAAAAACATTTTTAACACGTAAGTGTCAGAGTACAAAAGAGTTATTGTATGATTTATTAATCACAAAAATATTAACATATCCTACAATTTGTACTGTTTATACTTTTATGTTTCCTACATTATTATACAGCCAATAATAATTATTAATAAAGCAAAAATAGTGAATTTGTCTTTCTTGTTACTATTTGTGTGTAAAGCTTGCTCATGAGTGTGTTGTATTTATAAAAGTCCATAACTATAACAACTTATAACCACGAGAGCCTGGTGACATACCGACAAAACAAATTTGTTTCCAAATTACACGATATTTGAGATCAAAGTAATGTTTAGCGGCTGAATAGCAGTTGGATATGATCACATTATAATACGACACTTACTTAAAATCTTTACGTGTACTCCCAACACCGAATTTGTCTTTGATGTTTAATTCTCACGGTGTTTATATGAGGCCACCTGGAGAGTGGCGCCAGCGCGCGTCCCAGTGGAACTCTTTGAAGAATATGCAAACGAATTACTTTTATGTTCAGTTTTATGGATAAAGTTAGGAAATATTAATTTCCGACTATTGTTTGTGATGTATTTTAATAAAATAAACTAGTTAGGTACCTACAAATAGAAATCAATTGCCGAATGTATAGGTAAGTGTGTCACTTCTGAACGGCTTCACATATTTTTGGTTAATTCTTTTTTGTTGTGTTTGTACCTAATTAATTTGTATTAAAGAAATTTTTGGCCAAAATAAAAGGTCTCATTTTCTTCTGGGCGGGCAGCTAGTACTTTTATAAAAATAAGTTCTTGATGTGCCAAGGTTTAAATTTAATGCTGAATTATTAATATAATGCATAAGAATACATATACATCTTAATGCTTAAGAAGCATGAACGTGATAACAACAGTCATCTTTGTAACAACATAAAATTCAATTGAAAATCGATTCTATTAAGTACTTGAAGAAAGTGTTGAAAGAGAGGCTTATTTTATGTATAAGCCCATTCAAGGCGTTCAACTTATTATATGTCAACTCATACACATGTATTCAACTTCGTTCCGTTCAAAATAACAATAGGCCTTCAATGATACGCGCGCCTACGCACCGAATTCGAATGTCAATCGTAACGATTGAGCCGATTACCTGTCAGAAGGCGGGCGGACACTGCGGAAAGCTCAAGGAAAGCGCCACAAGGCAATTCAAACCACGAAGGCTTTACGTTCACCGCCATTAGTCGGTTACCCACCAATCAGACGCAAGAGGCGGAGCTATGCTCACGCGCCGCCCGCGACACAACACGGATTCAGTGTAAACGCAGCTGTCGCTTCGTATTCACGTGTAAGAGCTCCCGTTGGCCTTATTATAATTATGAGTTTTTTGTGAATCGTGTTTATTTCAAGTGTTTTGTCGAACATTTTCTTTTACAAGTTTTATGTACTGTCTGACTGATTTGACGATGGCATTGTGAAGTGACTTTGACAGTGACTGTTCATTTTGTGTTTGTTATTAGAATATTACAAGATGATGATGGATCAGGCACACTTTGGAGAGTATTTGCTGAGGCAGCAAATGTTACACGCTGCATCCCTTAGCGGATTGCGTAAGTTACATTCTTAGTTTTATCTGATTTTTACTTTAATGCTCTTAATTCTGAGTAGAATTTTATGTTTCATCAAGGCGATGGTCTTTATAAATAGGTTTTTATATCTATGACGCATTTTATTGTTAATTACAATTGCCGTAAGTACCTAAACCTACACGTGAGCTATAAGTTTTTGCATCTTCTAATAATGTTATCTAAAAATTGATCATAGCTAGTATACTAAGATTTTTTGATAATAATTGTTTTGAGTCAAAGTAGTGGCTTAAATATGTTTGCTGTAACTGAATATATATTTTTTTGTATTATGGAAGATGTTACAACGAAGGAAGATTTTCTTAATTTATTATTACGCCAATTGTGTGGGAATTGATACACAAGATTCTTAGCAACACAATAACTAGAGATAACTACGATTGAATACATCTTCTTTACATAGTATAAAACAAGTAGCTTCTTCCTGTCTGTCTTAGCACGTATAGATCTTCAAAAGTACGCAACAGATTTTAATGAGGTTTTCACTACTATTCAGATAATTTCTTCCGGATAGTTTATAGGTAAAATACATGCATATTAATTTAATAGTGGAAGAAAATACGAATACGTACGAATATCCGTAGATGTAGAACTCTTTTTAGAATAATTATATAATTGATTGTATTATTATTATAATTTATTATATAATTATATATAGCTACCTACCTAATATAAAACGTTGAGATTTTTAACCTTAGAATTTACTATTATTTTCAATTAAATATATCTTAAGATATGTACAATAAGTACCAATACAAATATACGCAAACTTTATTTACAATTGAATAGTATGTATGTATAATGTTAGGTAAGAATTTATTATTTACTGAACTATGGTGAAGCCAAAAAAAATATGTCATGTTATACCAGTCTGTTTGTATACATGTACGTACCTATTTTCTACTAGATCGCCCAAACCACTCCTCCGATTTTGACGAATGAAGAATCAATTGAATGTTACTATGAACCGGCTGGCTTAGCTGCATTTGGTATTAATATTTAAAATATTTTTAAGTATTTACCTAAATAAAGTAAGAAATTTTCATGTGCAAGACTAAGTCTGCGGTGCATGAATTTGATTACCACTACATAGTTAATTTATTAGTATTAATTTGAATGCCACACTTTCCCTGTTTCATTATATCGTAGACTAGCTGACCCGCGCAACTTCGTATGCGTAAATTTCCCCTGTTTTTGCAATATTTCTCATTGCAAAAACGGGTGATGTTATATAGCCTATAGCCTGCCTCGATAAATAGGCTATCTAACAGTGAAAGAATTTTTGAATTCGGATCAGTACTTCCTGAGATTACCGCGTTCAAACAAACAAACTCTTCAGCTTCATAATATTAGTATAGATTACCTCAACCTATTATATTTACATTATTTCATCGTTTATATACAAGTATACTCCGTACTTACGCCTTATTTACGCTGAACAATATCAAATTTTACCCTTACCAAGAATAACAAAAAATAAACATTTATTTAAAACAATTTACATTTATTTATGTTCCATTATCGATAAAATAAGTTCTTTTATGTTACTTAGGTCTCATTTGTGCCCATTAAAACTGAATAAAGTATATCATTATTGGATGAATTCGTTAAAAAAATTACAGTACTTATTGACAGAGATATGTCGATAAAAATGAAGATTTCTATTATTATCCTCCTATTTACGTAAGTACCTAAGGCGTTTTTTATATTATATAAATAAGCATACGGATTCAAGACCACAGGAAGAGATCACAAGAGGTTAAGAATCATTATTATGATCAGGTCTATATGGTTACTATATTTTGAAAAAAGATTTTGCCTCAGGAAGCACGTTACGCCGACGGTCTTGCGCCATATTTTTTTATGTAAGTAGGTACCTATTATGTATATTTGCCATAGACTTTTGAAATAAAGTCTTATACTTACGCAGATGGCTTTTGTCAAAGTACTCAATTAATTCAAATTTAGGTAATAAGCTGAATAGCATAATGAGTTTCAGATATTGTACTATTTTTCGCACAAAAACAACTTAATTTATTACATTAACGATGTACAAATTACTTTCTTTGAATATGCTAATTTATTGCTAATTATCTTGAAATTTCATTCGCATAAAAAGGTGTTGGTCATTATTTCTTAATAGAGCGGTAATCTATTTGTTAATGTAAGTTCTAATTACATAGTTATGTGAAATTCAAAAACATAATAGTTTTTTTTATTTAAAAAAGACTACTCCCGCAGTAGTGTACAGGCCCTGTGTCACAGACACAAAGTACACCCAGACTCGGAACAACAATTTGTGGATCACACAAAGTGGTGTCCCGTGTGGGAATCGAACCCTCTCGCGTAGCACTCGGATACACTCCCACTGCGCCACAGAGTAAAAAAGTCTGTAAGTTAAAATGAATAAAAAAGAACATAAGTATAGGGTATTGATAAATAAAACTTAAATCGTACGCATATATAAACTTACCTACTTTAAAGAAGTGAACTGCTTCTTTTATTTGTTATTCAACAAAACATTTTCTTTAGTGAAGCTCATTTCTTTTTAAAATTACATACCTACCTACATTTTAATACATGTATAGATGTTATACCAACTTAGAAGGTAGGTCATATGTCAAAATATATATATTTTAAAGACGACTCCCGCAGTAAGGTACAACCCCTGTATCGAGGGGACTTTACAAACATACAAGTCACGAACACAAAGTACCTACACCCAGACTCGGAACAACAATTTGTGGATTATACAAAGGTTGTGGGTTCGATTCCCACACGGGACACCGTGTGGGAATGGAACCCACAACCTATTGAATAGCAATCGGACACACTCCCACCGCGCCACAGAGGCAGTATAGCCTATGACTGACCTACTATTCTGATGTATAAACTATGGTACTGTAAAGTTTTGTAAAAATTTATTTTATATATATTACTTTTTGTATGAAAGAGCAACATATCAAACAACAAATCCATCCATTTAAACAAACATACGGATTTAGTATACCTAGGTGTTAGTTATATTTAACAGCTATTACTAATACAAACAGATAGGTAGTTTCTTTACATGTTAATAATATTATCATTGCTTAAAACCTATTACTCATTAGTTACATAACTCATTAAGTAATTTTTATACATGGAAAAAAGATACTATAGTTTTTAGTACCGTGTGAAACGACGCGGACAGCAAATGGCTTAATCCTTAGTGCCTTGCTTTGAATTTTGAAGGACTGCCTTCCCATGGTCCCATGAATAGAGACCTCTTTCCATAGAATACGCTAAACAAATGATTTGATTAACACTACAAATTTAACAAAATGTTTAGTTAGCAGACCTATTTCTTTTTTCTGTAAGATAGAGTATTCTTAGACCGTGATATATCTTTACATAGTATAAAATAAAGTCGTTCCCGCTGTCTGTGCGCTTAGATCTTTTGAACTACGCAACTGATTTTAATGCAGTTTTCAGCAATAGATAGAGTGATTTAAGAGAAAGGTTTATATGTATAATACACCAACCCACGGGAACAAGATCCACGCGTACGAAGTCGCGGGTGTCCGCTATATCTATAAAAATATTATAAAGAGTAAAGATTTCATTGTTTGTTTGCATTGAATAAGCTGCAAAACTCCGATTTAAAAAAATCTTTCGTCATTAGAAAGCTACATTATCGTGGAATAATATCGGCCATATTTTAATGTCTTAAAAAAATAGAGATCTCTACAAAAAATACAATAATGTAACGCAAGGTATAAAAAACTACGATATGAAACCCGTGCGAAGCCGAGGCAGGCAGCTAGTCATAAATAAATATGATAGGTACATTTTTTCTATGATTTGTTGTGTACTGTTGAAAGTAAGTAATATTGTCAGTACTACAGTTTAATATAGCAATACTAAAGTTAATTATTTAGTTTTAATTGTGTGGATTTAGTTGATAAACATACTTATACATTTTAGAATAAACAATCATGTTTATCACACAAAAATTTGCACGGATTGGGAATTGAACTCAAGACCTCTGATATAGTAGCCGAGGACTTAAACAATATGAATCGCATAGTTTGACGATTACATTAGTTATCTTACTCATTATTTTTTAGCTGGTGGGGTTAACATGATTGCTAGTAATGTGGGACCTACAATCCCACTTTGCTATAATAACATCTTGGGACAACTCACACAACTTCATCTTATCCAAACAAAGCAGAGCTTGTACTATGGTAAGCAGACAACTGATAAACATACATATAGGTATATTTCTAAAAACATACATATTATAGATAAATAACACCAGACACAGAACAAACCATCGTGCTCATCACACAAAATTTTATCCTGGGTGGGGATCGAACCCACGACCTCAGGCTTAGCAGTCAGGGTCACAACATAGCTAAATGCTTAAGTTAAGGAATGGGTTCACTTCGGTAGAAAACCGAATTATTAATATGGGATCTGTCAGCTACCATGTCTTCGGTATTATTATGTATTTATACAGGGTGTAACAGAAAGGTGCGGTCATATTCAAGGGTTGGTATGTGCCCATGATACTGAGTGCACATACCTAATTTTATCAATATCGGAGTACCCTAAAAAATCACACTAATATTATAGAAGCGAAAGTTGGTGAGTGTGTATGTTTGTTAATTCTTTACGTCTAAACGGCTGGAGCGATTTTAATAAAATTTGGTATGTTGTTAGCTGACACCTTGAATTAACACATCGGCTAATAAACCGCGGGTAACACCGCGGGGCACAGCTAGTATTTATTATATTTTCATTCGTTTATTTATGTGTGAAAAAGTTATTAATAAAAAAAGTATGACTTAAAAAGTTCTATGTCAAAATAATCTAATCGAATTTTGTACCAGAGGAGTTATAAGTCATATGCCACACGTCTTTCATTACTGATTTTTTACAAATAGAATATGCTATAACTATGTAATAATAATGCAACCAGGTATAGCACCATGGTAGGTGCAATACTTACTGATAAGTAATAACATACCCTATCCGCTGCTGAAATTTGACCACACCCTTCTGTTACACCCTGTATATAGTATATGTATTAGAATTATTACCATAAAAATGTGAAGATTAGATCAGCCTATTTGTCAGTGGCTAATCTAGTTTATTGGACTTACGGTTTATAATTCAAAATATAATAATCACATTAAAATAAATATATACACAAATTTAGTACGAAATGTATATAGCATTAAATGTAGGCAATATTATATAATCAAGTTTAGACCAAACTTATCAATAATATATTTATTTAAAGGTAGTTTAAATAAATAAAAAGTGTCAGAGTCATGCAAGTAAAAATTAAAACGCGTGCGTGCGTTGAAGTCTTTTCTACGATCCATATAATTTTATTTTTTATTGTATTTTTTGTAGTTTAGTTTGGCAATTTACATTCAAAATCTAAATAAAAACTACTTTTTAACTGCAAAGCAGTTTTAATACAGCGGTAGCTATCCTAGAAATTATTAATTCGTCGTCCTTCAGTGAGTAATTTCTCAGAAGTATGATATTACTCGTTTAAGTATACTATAATTAATTTGTTTAAAAATATGGAGCTTAAGAAAGTTATAGGCTACTTTGATCCAATCCGTGAGGATTTTCATTCCCGAAATGTATCAGGCTGTATATTCTTTCAAATACTTTGGCAAAAATAAGCTCTAAAGTCATATTAGCAGAATGTGAAAAAAACATCTGTTACGCACTGTTTTGTATGTTTTTCAAGCGACAAGGGGCTTGTACCCTACTGCGGGAGACGTATTTCAAAATAAAAACTGGGATTGTGGGTCCCACATTACTAGCAAACCTGCTGACCTCTCCAGCTAAGCTCAATGGCTTGTGTTAGGAGTGGGTTCACGTCGGTAGTATAATGGGTAGGATTTGAACGCCATTAATTGAACACGTACCTAATTAGCTAAAAATGAATAGTTCTGATCATGGTAACGTTTTAAGAGACATACAATTAAAAAACTACGCTAATAAAATTATTGATTCTCTAAAGACACCAATATTCCTGTAAGCCTATTATTCACATGAAATATTTGTACTAGGAAATATTTTTTTAATAAAAAAAATAATAATTACGAACACCGTACACCGTTTCCTTGTAACAAACTATCGTAACATTTGATAGGTGCGTCTGCCATACATCGTCGCTGCCACCTTGACATTCACTAATTCGTTTAATTACTTCTCTCGTGTCCCGTGAAGGCATGTACTCATTCAAAACGTTTTTATGTCATTGTTCCCCGAAGCTTACTGGATTATTCGTTTTTGTGACGCTCTTAACCTATAAAGATAGGCCGCTGTTGTTGTTTGATGATTTCTACAAATTGTATATTTAAAGAACTCGTATAAATGTCAATAAAGCAATTCCAGTTATCCTGTCATATCATGCAATTGGGTATTCGACTGTCAAGACAGATCAGTTTCTTATATTAATTTATCAAAACAAAACGTAATATAAAATTGACAAAATTTATCATGACGTAGGTTCGTAGTTCCTGTTTTCAAATTTGTAACTTTTGGTTTAAAACATAAACCAAAAGTTACAAATTTGACGACAGGAACAGTTGACTATGAATGTTATATTGTGACCGAATATTTATTTTCAGAGCATTTTAAAGGCTGGAGTTTTTTTTATTTTGATTATTTCATTTTAATAACGTCTGTGAATAATAACGTTTACCATCATAGTTTACCACTTCAACTATCTATAAGTGATTGTAATTGGATTTTTTAATTGTTTGTATTCTGTAATTTTTTCACAAATATTTAAGTTATTGGTTATCCGATGTGAAATGAATAAATACATTTTAAGACATGCTTTTGGATAATTAATGTAAAATAATATAGGTATTTTCATTGAAGTCAAGTATCGAACTCATTTGACATGAATTTCATGAAAACTGAAGCATAAAATCAATACTATAGACAGCTTATTGAAAGTTAATACTAATTAACAAAAAGGATTTACCTGTTTATTTGTAAGTGCAACCACTTTAGTAACAACATATTAGTTTACTAGTGAATTACATTACTATTCAAAGTATTTAATACAACTTTTTTTGAACTACTTAGTAGATACAGTATTTTGAGAAATCCATCTGTACAAAATACCGGGAGTACAGAAGGTACCTGTTGTGACATCTGCTAACATAGGTATGTTATAAATATTATGTTATATTTCTTTTTGCACGCGTTGCATTGTTTGCCTAGTCAAGGGCAATGGGCGTTCATTAATTGCGAGTAAAAAACAAACATTCCTATAAATGACACGATTCTAGTAAAACTCCCCACTCCTACATAATTATCCTTAATCAATTATCGCCATTAAAGTTAAAAGACATACAGTATATTTTAGTTTGAATGCTTTCCACATTCACAGAAAAAACTATTATATTAAAATGCACCTGTCATTCGTATAAGGGATAAATTGCACCTTAATAAATGAGCAGAACGTCTTTTATTGTTCGTATTATATAAGAACGTTTTAGTAGATAAACATATTATGTAAGGGAAGATGTTCTTTATGTAGTTTCTACATATCTTGGTGTCACCTGTCTTTGTCACAAATACCAACTGTCAACTAGTTAAAAAGGGATGTAGATATATAGCTTTAGTTATTCTTGACTTTATAGTTGTACATAACACGGACGGCTGAAAAAGTATTTTCATCTCTAAGAGATTAATTCAGCAAAAGATTAATTATCAAGCTTTTATTAAAAATAATTGCTCATTGTTTCACTGAATTATCGAAAGCTTTTGTCAAATTTTTACAGGCAAAGTACAAAATAATGACATCGTATATTCATTGATATGAATGAATTATTGAACGATAAAAATACACTTTCCAAACCGAGTTCTGTCATTCTTGAAATGTATTCGTAAAGCAAGTTTAATGAGCGATAATCATCGCTAAATTAAAACATACAAATGCTGATAAAACGACATTATTTATAGTGTATTTTCTTAACTATAATTTCCATGTGATGTCTCCATAAAATGTAATAATTTAAGAGCTAAAGAACGGATATGGCTAACACATACAATAATTACGTATCGGCACTTTGATCGAAGCACCGCCGGCCAGCGCGTCGCCAAAACTTGATCAGTCATAAAAAATCAATATTAAACATCGCTTGAGATAAGCCTGAAGTTACAAGACGGACTTGACTTTGTATTACACAAAAAAAACATTTAAAAATAATCCTTATGCGCTCAAAAATAAAGGTTAAAAGTATTAAGACCGCGTGATAGATGAATCTCGTAGCTTGATCACACTATCTCATTAGTCAGAATATTTCATAGTTTTATGTGTGTCCAAAGAATATTGTCGCTCATTTACATGAGCCGTGTCGAGAAGTTGCTAACGAGAGATAATTAATTTAGTCATGAATTATTGTACTGTCCACACAAACAGTTATTCATAATATTTGTAATATAACGGTGAATATAATAATGCAGATTTTAATTCAAACGATTTCTTTTTTTAGAAATTTGTTTTTAGCACAAAGATTTAGAGAAAAGACCTAGTTTTAAATTGTAAGTTTCAAATGGAAGAATACGAAGTTATTGTTCATGAATTTTTATGTCTTTAAATAATGGCAGCTTTAGGTATGAGTAAAACATGGCTGGTACAATTTTCGACATCCGTGAGCATTATACGATGTAATAGCAATCAGGAATTTCCTAATTGATGAAACGAATTCTACATTTTGTCGGTAATGCATTTCGTCAGACCTTGTATAAAAAGAGGTTCTCAATTAAAATGTGGTTAGGATTTTTATTACCTGAACTTATTTTCCTTTTAATCCAACCAACGCTGAACGTAACAGTCCACCACACTATAAAAATAATCTTAAAATGTCAATTGTATTTTTGCTGATAGTATAAAAGAGAAAAATACATTATAATAATAGTCAAAGACCTTGCTACCGTAACAGTAGAATACTAAATTCTATAATTTATTACTCCTTATAAATAAAATAACTTTTGGCAACCACTGCAAATGCCAAAGGCCGGAATAGTTTCGTGAAAATAATAGCACATGCGTTTGTGATTTATAAAACAGTAAAGTCTAAAAGACGTGTTTTGATGTAGTTATTTTAAAATTTATGAGAGGTCATGACAGCAAAATCGCGATATCTTGTGAACCGCTTTCGGCATTTGTATTCATGTCACATTATACTTCTTGGACTGATATCAAAATCAACGGCCCACACATAACGTAACTTTATTAATTAATGATTATGAGTTGGTTAATGATTCCTTAATATTTCAAATTCAGAAAACTACTGGCCAAACAAAATACCTATTATGATTTATAAAATTATTGTGGAGATTTGAAATGTCTAAATATTTTAATGACTAAATTTATACTATTTATACTGTCTTGTCACCATATATATAATTTTAAAGCTATCCTATATTAACTCCAGAAAATGAGTATTATTAAAATATACATAAGTCTTGTTTAAAAACATACTACATAAAACAATTACCTACAGCAAAATTTTATTTTTTACAAATGAATAATAATCGTTTTCACAGTGTTCATCCGTTCAATACATAATTATTATAATGGCATAAGTACTTAAATAGGACTGTATCTATATAATTAGATGAGTTGCAAACTAGGAATAGATTAAAATAAAAAATATATAACCTAACTCGTGCAATTATACAATTCTTGTCGTTACTTTACATCAAAGTAAAATATATGCTAGAATAAATCATCTTTTAGCATTAGCATCAAGTTAAGCCTAGACCAGGTATTTAGACTGTCCATTTACATTCAACATACACACCTATATTTACCATGTTATCTGAGAAGCCCATCACAGCGTGAGTCTTATGTAAAACTGTCTTATTTATACGATACATAAGTGCTAATTTGTAAAGTTTCTAGCTACTAACTTAGAAATACAGCTTACCTTATTTAGCAACCTGTTTTTTTATGATGGACTGGGTTGGCATAAATATTTGTGATTTAAACTAAGCTTGGTGTGTGTTTTAAGAGTGTTTGATGGTTGTTCAACCAATCGAACACTCTTAAAACCATTAATCGTCTCGTCAAAAATGTTTGTACTATTTCTTCTGTGTTCAAATGGTTGTTCAATGACTAGACATGTCCCAGGTATTTATGTCAAATTTAAATATTATTTTGACATTGAGTTAAGCCAGGGAAACCGTTATTAAACTATTGTGAAATTGGTTATTTTGATTTTGATTAAATTTGGTGTACAGATTAGGTACCTAAAAACTGACGAAAGCTTGATGAGAGACTTCATGGATACAGAAGAAAATAGTAACAAATAGGTACCTTATAATGATACGGTTTTAAAATTTTGTTTTATGTATATACTAATATTATAAGAGTTTAGTTGAAGAATTTGTTTGTTTGAATGAGGTAATCTCAGAAACTATTGGTCCGAATTGAAAAAATATTTCACAGTTGGATAGCCCATTTATCGAGGAAGCCTATAGGCTATATAACATCACGCTACGATCAATAAGATCGGAGCAGCAATTAGAAATGTTGCAAAAACGGGGAAAATTTACGCAGACAAAGTTGCACGGGACAGCTAGTGCCACAGAGCATTTTTATCTAAATTATCATCATCTACTTACGCTAACATTATCCTTGTATGCAGAACACCGTGTGGGTGCTGATGCAGAGCCGCCAGCGTGTGAAGCTCGCCTGCTCAACGGCGACCTCTGGCGGCGCTTCCACGATATCGGCACCGAGATGATCATAACTAAGGGGGGACGGTGAGTACCTGCATCTATCAACATAAAGACTTTTCTGTGACTGCCTCTGTGGTGCGGTGGGAGTGTGTCCGACTGCTACGCAAGAGGTCGTGGGTTCGATTTCCACACGGGACAACACTTTGTGTAATCTACAAATTGTTGTTCCGAGTCTGGGTGTACCTACTTTGTGTCCGTGACTTGTATGTTTGTAAAGTACCCCGCGGCACAGGGCTTGTACCCTAATGCAGGAGTTTTCTTTAAAAGACTTCCACACAAGAAGTGTGCTTAGCGCGCGTAGGTGACAAAGCGTTCTGCCTAGCGTCGCTCTATATAGTGTTGTACTGAACCTTTTGAAGCCATTTAAATACAAAGTCTGCGACGTTACCAGCAGTAATTGTTCCCTATTGCGGGAGTTGTACTCTATTTGGTGTTCTATCCGTAGTTCCATTTTACCATTAGCTTAGTAAGCTATTTGATACGTTAAAGACCTTTCATTAAATATTAACTTGAAAAGGGTTCAATAATGACCATTCTACGTCAACCAAGTGGTGCCGCGAGCCAATCGTTAAAATTTAAACATTCATTCCTTCATATGAAATATAGAGTGCGGTAAATTCTTCCTTTAGGGTGCGGATCATACGAGCAAGTAGGTACATATTAAAAAACGTTTGAGTATTGAATGCGATATCTGTAATATGTCAAAAAACATACATACCTTTATTACAGTCATGATGAAGACCATCCGTTTACATTACGATACTTTTTTGTTTTCTGCAAGCAATTAGTTGGCATGCCTGGTTAATAAAGTTTTAAGAAACATTAACATTTTTATAAAGATTAATTGACTCAAAATACTCGGTATCGATATTACAATATTATAATGAAATACACAGCTGTCACTATCATTACCAATGTTTTAAAGCGTGTGCGCGGTACACCGCCCGCCTAGAAACGCACGCGATTCTGCCAACGTGACATCTCCCAACGACTCTCTTACAGCTAAACTATTTTATTTAGCATTTAAAAAAAACAAACTTCCGTTAACTATACACGCAATTAATCCACGCAGCTGTCTATCCAAGAAACAAAAACACAAAACATATTACAAGTAATAAATAACAAAATAATAACAAAAACTTAACGAAAACCCATTAGGACTGCTGAATCTGACGCGAGGCTTGTTAACGGATAATTTGGGAGACGGGGCCGGACCTCCGTCATAGACAAAACAAACAGCTGCCTCGACGGCAATTTGTGCATTTCTCTAAATGGCCGAGCACAAATTACACCTTATTATAAGCTTGTTTGCTTTACGACGGTACCCCTACAATTATATTTTTTTCGTGATCGATAATGTGGGTGCGAGCAGTGAAGAAATTACACAGTCGTCGCGATCTCGGCGCCTCCGCCCTTCCTGCGAGCGAGCGCGGCGACCCACCGCGAGGCTGCCTCCCGCGCCCTCCGCGCGCCTCTCGGCACCTCGCTCATTACTCGCGCATCTCGTTAGGCAGGCAACATCTTGTAGATGGCAGCCCGCCAGCTCTATCACCATTCACCACTTGCAACTAATGCTCCTTGCAAACCACCCCATGCACATGTCAAACCTTAAGCGCATAAATTAGAATGTGAAAATTGTTTCACGGAAGAGCAATACGCGTCGGTGTCCGACCACCGCAGTGCCGCCAAAAGAAAGTTCGATTTGTAATGAGCATCACGTCCGCTCGACTTCTGCCGGAATTAAAAATGAAAATAAAATATTCCGTAATTAATGGCGTGTAATTAGCGTTCGAGGACTGCATCGCGTCCGCGACCACTCTCTTATTAAAATGGTGAACAAAAACTAGATCGCTTCTCGCAAACGAATAGCTGTCGTGCGCGATCGTTGTAGCGGCGCGCCTGCGCACTGTCCCGGTTTTTGCACTCGCCGATATAATTTGCCGGGTTCATCTGTGCTCCTGTCATCTCCTACACGTTTTTTTGGCTCGGCCGCCGGCGCAGGTCCCGCGGACCGCGCAGACCACCGCCGCTGCTCGGCTAACATTCCGATAATTTACCGCTTTATCCAGCGGTTGGTGAATCTCGTTAGCTTAGCTGCCCGCGTCCGTCTAGAGGTCACTTTTGTTTGTTTTGTATTAACGATCCCGCGTGAGAGAGGCCGGGGGCGCGCTGGCGCCGACTCTGGCGCCATACGAATCGAAATGGGTCAAAAATATTTCATGCATTTCTCGTATTGAGCACTAGCCGAGGCGTGCGCATTGTAATTGAGTTATTCTATGTGAACATCGACACCGACTATCCGCTGGCTACAAGCTCGAATTGGTTAGTGTAACTGAATACTTTTAGTTGTTGTTCAAACAGTGTTAAAAGCCGTTCTTGACTGTGTTCTTTATCTGAAGCTTTCGCGGAGTGGGGCTGAGTTCCGCGGTTAATGTAAAACGCAAACAGTGGATTTGGGCGGTTCGTTTGTGCAAGCGGGGCCGGGCGGCGTGTGTAGTCGGAGTTAACACCTGCCGTATTCGGCGGCCATGCTAGCACTCTATGTATAAGTTATGGGATTTGTAGCAACAGTCATTCGAATGTTACCACCTGTGGGTACCTGTAAATTGTTTGATACATAGTAAGCTAAGCGTCAGCATGTACTGTGATGTTTGCTCACAGACAGGTTCCCTGTTTGATCAAATTTGTCTATGCTTTGTCTAGGCCTAATGGTGTGCCTGCACTTTATGGATTTCTACACACATTTGGTAAATACCCGTTAGGTTATTTCAACATAAATTATTACAATACTTTGTTCAATTTTTAAGCATTTCTCCAGTGGCAGCTTTAAAATACACTATCCTCGTGTCAACAATTCAACATACGTCAAAGTGTAGGCGCACATGCAGGCCGGTCGCGCGCTCTGTTCAATAATAAACTAATAGATACGTTAGCGCGACAAGTCCCATCTGTTCCAGTCCATGTTCCGAGATAATACTTAACCCTCAATAATCGACGTACAAACAAACACTGGTCGGAATAGAGTAGGTTATTTATTTTTTCTCAAAACCGAAATATGACAAATGGGCGAGCCGAGCCGCCGGCGGCTGGCGCGCATCGCTCGCGTGTCGTCGCGCGGACCTCCCGCCATTTTAAAAACAAACACACAACACAAAAACTCGTTATTTATTCTTGTGTTATTCGTTGGGAAGGGCGCGCCCGAATTCGCTTGAAAAAATCATAACTTATAATTAAAAACGTCTGCGTTCACTCGCCCAGTCGGATCTGATACATCCTAACGCTAGCGATAGAGTCGACGGCGACGGCACCGGTCGCCGAAGTCACAGAGCGCGTTTGCTCAGCCACGTCGCTCGGATGATTCGTGAACGTGAATTACGCCAGTAATTGACGTTTACCGCCGACTTTTACGAGATAAAAGTTTAATCATATCTCGAATCTACGATGTCTATGAAATCATATCTAACAAACGAGCGTAAGCTCATTCCGCCGCTTGTTTTAACAGAAATACCGATTAATTGATTCGATCTGTGTCGTAATTAAAATGGGTGATTAGGGCGCGGGGAGCGGCGCCGGCGCCTCAAAGCGTCGCCGGCAACATTCCTTTTGTTTTACCACGGGTCGTTTGTCGCCTGCGAGTGCGTGCGTCCCTGTCGGTGGCGCGGCGGGCGCGCGCGCGCGAGCGGGACGCGCGCGGGCGCCGACCCCCTGCGGCGCGCCGGCCGCCCGCCGCGCGCCCCGCCCTAACCGCGCACTACTAATAATCAGATTATGACAGTCGCCCGTCTTCCGACTGACTAGTGTATGTACCACTCCACTCGTCACTCCTCCGTCCGGTCACCAGTCACCAGTCGACGTCAGACCTTCACCTGCCTCCGCACTGACGTACCAGATTGAACGATATCGCAACTCTTAGACCTGATCAGATCAAAGCCGACATAATTCCTCTTTGTTTTAGAATCTGATGGCAGCGGGTGGTTACTATATGTCAGTGGGATATTAATGAAGGTCCGGACAGTTAGCTCGAAAATTTGTTAAACCTTTGCCCCTACCTGAAGGCTTTATTGACATACCTACCGTTTATTAATTACGCATATATCTTTCACTTTCGATGACATCATTTACTTTTTGTTACTTCTGCCAGTATGATCAAGCGGTAACTTCATTAAGTATGTGTTCTCTACAATCAAGGGCACTTTCATCTTTTCTCATTAAACAACCTAAAATCACACTTAGCTTTATCAACAATTGGAGGTTACTCTGTAATTTAGAAAGCATTCAGGTGTCGATGAAAACTCACTAACCATTAAAACGATTACGTTTCTAAACTGAACTCAATTACTATAAACATTAGAACAATTTAACTTGTGGAACAAATCGTTTGTACAATTTTAAGTTGATAGAAAACGTTTACAGTAATGAAAGCTTAGATAGAATCTTTGGAAAAAATTGTCACGGTAAAAACGTTATGTCATTGTATGTAATGGGTAATTCCGGAGAGGTGGAGCAGGAATCTGAAGCACGCGCCGAATAGTCGCCGCCTCCGAGCGATCATATCGCAATATCTCCTGGGAACACACCGCACACGATTCCTCACATTTTTGTCTGCACCCACACCATCGCCGTTATAAACTAAGTCTACACTGTAAGATTCCTCGTAAAACCGTCGATGTATCACGAGCTTCCATAAAAAATCATTCCAGCACTAGCCAAGCCCGAAGTTGAGCGATCAAGAGAATGGCACAGTCATCGCCGGCTCCCGCGCCTTCTTGTCCCGTCACAAACTAAAACAATCGACGATCGAGGTAAAAAACAAACATGAAAATGATAATTCGAATATAGAATATAAAAAATATGCGTCCGGGCATCATCGTGGCATCGTGGAGCGGCGCATGATTCGTTTTTTGCCGACGACAGACAGCGCTCTGATGATAATTTCTCATTAGGTTATAACATTTTTGTCGGTTGAAACGTCGTAAATTCCACGAATAATTTAGGGAAGAAAGTGGTCGTGTTGAAGATGTTTTGTTTTTATGGCGCCAACGAGCAGCTCGGGTTAGATCGGTATCTTCCGATACAAGCGTTTAACCCATGTTACTTGGAACTCAGGAATTATTCTCACGGAGTCCGACTCTGCTTCGCTACCTAACAAATTGTAATGCGAGCGATGAGACAAGTCGCATTCTTTTGGATGACTTCTTTGATGCAGAAAAAAGTAATCATGTGTTTGATACGCTATTAACTTTTTATAACTTTGTTCTTTTAGTATCTAAACAAACAGTGGTTTCGTCGGTTTTAGGAGACGGTAATCTGATAGGGGTGCTACCTATTTCACTTGCTCTCGATAAACTGTTGTTGACTGCTTCCTCAAGATCACGTCTGATATTCGTCTTGAGAACATGAATACATGCGTCGTGTCCTACGTGCTTCTATCTCTACGTGTTCATATTGCGTCTCCCAGAAACCGCGGTGATTATACCTCGGCTGTTGTCCGGGGTGCCTCGTCAATCATAACGCTCATAAAGACCCGAGAACGCACGTACAATGTTGAAAAAAAAAACTGTTGTGAAGTATACGAATTTGTTACATTTCACGCAAGATTTGTCGCTAACGAACCGTCCTATCTGAGTTTTTACAGAAATAATGATGATAATGGGATATGATGTGTTGCGTGTTTGTATTCGTAATCGTAGCAAGTTATATAAATGATTGTACTAGGACTCTCCTGTTTATAAAGTCTTTGAATCCTTAGTTTGGTTGCAACTTACCCAGGAGCTGCTGGTAACTTACCCAGGAGATTGACGACACAAAAAGGTTATTTTTTTTCATCAATAACTTTTCCTATATCAGCGAAAGGATTCTTTAATTAGTGTCTCTCAATTCCCAGCAACGCTGGCAACACAAAAGGCTGCACTTGCCGACAATGACGTGTGACAGTGAAGACGACGAACCTGTGGGGCGGGGTAAGAGGGTCGAGCCACCCGCGCGGTCGTGCGCCGATAGCATCGGCGGCTGCGCCCGAGCATCGCGACATCACGCGCCGATGTGTATCGACGCACGCCGGGACCGCTACCGAAACCACAGATAAGCTCATAAGCGCAATGGGCGACACTGGGTGCAGACTCAGACGGACGCACGACTCTCGAATAAATGTGTCGCTTCAGTCGCTTACTGCGCTCTGTGAGAACATGACTGATTCAGATGCGAACGTGGCTCAGCATACGTAATGGGTGATGTCGACGAGATGCCCTTAGATTGTTTAGAGCAATAAAAGTAAATGCTTGTTACTCACCTAACTAGATCTCGAAGGTTACAGACTAGTTAAACAACTTAACTGTAACGCAACGTCGTACGTCTCTATGTGTTTTCAAATAGGCCAGTGTTAACTAAAACCTCCAAGGCTTCCGAGGTTATTCGTCCTAAACGATATCCTTTAATACTACATTGCAATTAGGTATTCTCTATTCCGCAATCATCCATTAAACAAATCTACGTATACTTACATATCATAGATTCTAAATGTTAGTAATTTGTTTTTATTGTTAACTTACTTTCTATCAAAGCGCTCGCTTCAATAAGATGTTCGTGTTGCAAATAGCAGCATCTATATTACCAATTAATATGAACAATAGTTCGCGGAAAAATTCCTATACAAGTAGAGAATTGAAAGACGTGGTTGCATTGCGCACTAATTAGCTCGACGACTCGTGATTAAAGTCCGCACATATGAGTTGAGACGTGGCGATGAGGCGACATCAAAACACATTTCTGTGAAATATGTAACAAGGGTTCAATGTCAATAGTGAGTGACTGTCGCGATGTCGCAACTCCACGCCCACTAATTGTGCTGATGACACGACGTCGGCACGTTTGAACCCGACAGTGCTCGACACATTACGCCAGCCTTGGCGCGATTCCTGGTACGTAACACGCACAGCTTGTGGGAGCGATTAGCGGCGACATACGCCCGACATCGTGGAAGAAAAGAACTCGATCTAACCAAAACTGGTATCGATCTATACACGGCACGGTCGCGATATCAATCAATAAAAACAATCGAGAGACTTGCAAGATTAAGTCATGAGTATTTTCGTTCAGAATATGGGATAGAAAGGCATTCATTGATCGGGTAACAGTAACAGTTGACGTCATAGTCAATCAAAACGTTGTCTAGAACATAATGACGGCTGTGTTATTAAACAGTTATATAAATAATGACTGGGAGGTCTGATACGCGGCCGTTCTCCGCTTGTACCATCCGTACGGTATTAATATCAATTAACACACGCGGGCTTAATTGTGAATCGGGCGGTTCGCGTGCGGCGGCGCCTTTGTCGGCGCTAGTGAAGCCCCTCCGCGCGACCATGCGTGCGCGCAACCAACTTTAATTCGCAGCCTAACCCTTTCGCTTCTTCGAAAATCCTAAAATACTGGCGCCGTTCTTCGCTGTTTCCGGTAAAGGATAATGAACTCTATTCCTATGAAACATGGTTGTAATTAATGCTAGTGGGTGCTAGGGCGGCACCACGGTACGACGAGCGCAGATCCTGTGCTTGATTGATCGCCGCTCGTTGAGCTGCCACTACCGTGTTCGCTTATTGTACTTGCTGTTAATGATCTTTGTTATTCTCGCTAACTGCTGCAATTTGTTTACTACTTGTGAGCATTTAACGATTGATTATTTCAATGCATATGAAATCATGTCCCAGATTTAGTCAACTATCAGGGTTCTTGCTAAACAATTATTCGAAATAAATTAACAACATAGCCGTATGTTAGTTTTACGAGCTTTCATTGCAGGGGTTTAATATTGTCTCAAACAAATAAAAAACATGACAAAATATTAAAATTCAACAGCTACTATCGACACGATCGCTATTATCTTAGATAAAATCACCGCATTTCAGGTGATCATCAATTCTTTGCTTATATCGGAGCTTTGACAGGATTATAATTAGAAACTGTCCGTCTTTTTGTGTTGTCCTTTTTAATGTCGCTAGCCTGGTCCCATACTGCGCTCGCATTTCATTAACTCAAAATGTTAAAAAATTGGGAGTTCTCATAAAACGGTGTGATTTATGTCGGCTCGGGAGCTAACGAGCGATCGCCACTGGTCTGGGGGCGCCTGCGCCCAGCCACACCCATACGATTGAACTTCAACTTTATTACCACGATGCAAAGTATCAAATTGAATACTTTCCATGACGATCTCGAATATTTTTGATCGGACAATTAAGCTTCATGCGTAATGCAATCAAATGGGCTCATTAGGCGGATTGGGTTTTGTTTCAGCATGATATGCCTAGCGTACTTCAATTATTTACGAATGCAAGGACAAAAACCTTGGGCATCGAATATAATTCATCGAATGTAATTTTCATCGAACCGTTGATCAATGCCACGTCTTATCGGCCGAGTCGTTAGTACAGTTTTTCGAGCGATATTATATCTTTAATTAATTATAAATCGTCGGCGAATTCTTTAATCGTTTATTCGGCATGGTTTACTGATAACCGAACTGTGTATTGGCGAAACTTAATCTTAACGATCTGTTGTCGAGTGGAGCGTCACTGCGTCAGGCTCATAATAGGCTCTAGATGCGGCCGGTAGATAAGCTTTGTGCGGCGCGGGCGCAGCTCGGCGGTCGGTCGTCGTCTCGTACCCACTGTCAACTAAATTACCGCGCGTTTGTCGGCCCTTCCATTCGCAATTTACGAGCAACAAGCTTTGTGCCACGCGTGAATGCCGCGGCGCCGGCGCCGAAAAAGGTGCTGAATTAATTCTGTGCTTTCACCACAACGACATCCATATTCATTTGAAACATGAGACTTTTTACGTAAACGCACTATGAGGTGTTTATTCAACGATTGTGACCAATATCTGGATTTAATTTAACCCCTTTAAGTAAATTATGCTAAAATTGAACATTAATTTGTTTGGACATGTTAATAAATAACTTATCAAATTACTTTCCGCGTGTTTTGAAACTTTTGACTTGAATTGAATATTTGGTGATGAAATATGTAGGTACGTTATTATTAGACATGCAGTGTTAAAAAATAATTCTGAACTGACTTACCTATGTAGATGATATATGTACCTAGTTATTTATATAGAAGAGACTTAGATTAATGGTACGATCTTAAATAAATCGTGGAAAATGTACTTATGATAGGAATAATAGGCCAACTAAAACACTACCTAAAAATATAGGTAGGAACTATTTTTACAATACAATTATCAAAATCTCCAAAGTCATGTAGCAGATACGGCTACAGTCCGCAGGATTATCTGCGTATAAATAAACATGAAGATAAAACGATCGGCGAATTCATTTATGCGGTTATAAAACCAATCCCCGTCTGGCGTAAGATTCGATATTAATTGAGGCGGTACCCTTTACAGAACGTTTACAATCTGCGAACAGCGCAGTTAAGCTAAATGGGTGCAATTGAAGCTAGGTGCGCTCATTGGGGTAAAAGAAGGCCGGTTGGTGATTAAAGTTTAAACATTTTCAATTTCCGCAGCGGTCTGGTCCGGCCGGTTGTAAATTTGGCGACGAGATGCGCATAAACATGTCGCGCAGGTGCGCCTGCGCCGCGGGCGTGCTTTGTACGCGCCGACTGCTCCGCCCCACTATGCATTTCTCCAATTGAAATATGTACTATCTAATATCTACTACCACAGATAATATCATACTATACTAGTACTACTACGTACATATATCATGATTAAACAAACGCAAACGATGACGAAAAGTCTTATTCAAGTAGGTATTAAGTATTCTGTCAATATAGTCCTGATGCCTTCTTCATTCAAGTTTTTACAAAAAATGTTTAATAGATTCTACATTGTTACATTAGCGTAAAAACGATAAATGTTGCTAAGTGTAGATACAGGGGGTTAATCAATTTTGTTATAAAACAAGGGTAGAAGAAAGGTAGCTGCAGTATTTTTTGTTACCACCTGCAGCCTCACTGCCTCAGCAAAAACTAGCTAATAAAATAAATGTTTTTTGGATACAATCGTTATGATTGAAGGTGCTGTCGCTGATTTTAAACAAAGGACGACAGATAGAAGGTCCCATCAATATGCTAATACGTCGTTACAACTCTGGGTCGATTCCGTGGCTTTTTTGTGATCGTACCCAAATTGGTTTATTTGTTTTGTTACGAGTGTATTTCTTTATAAGTATAGTTTGTTTGGTTTGCGGAGGCGAGCTCTCGTAGCATATGGAATTGGTACGGGAATATTTTTTTTATGATTTACATTGAAAATATTTGTGAATTTTCGAACAAACATCTAATGTTCCGTGGATACTTTCCGGTCGGAATTGATGATATGCTTTAACGGGTGACTATCGCATCCTGAACCGCCCCTAATGTGTTATGTAAGCATTATTGCTGATTCATGGAGTTTAGTTCCGTCTTAACAGCCCACTTAAGTTAAATAACAATGAGTGATCGCTCGCGTCGGTCGCATCAATTTGTATTGCGCAATAATGTCACGAGCTTGACTAGGGTCGATCGTGCGAGCATGTTGGTGATGGTACACACGCACACACAACACGCGTGTGACATTTATACATACGTAATCAAGGATTAAAGGCACATCACTAGTTCATAGGATTATCTCACTCTATCAACTGGCAATCGCGATCCTGACACATTAAGATACATTGGGTATATCTATCTATGCAAGTAATTAACAGTTTAAGTATAATTGTGCAAAAGTATGAAAACGAGTACAAGATAAATTTGAAGAATCATGCGATAAAAAACAACCTTGAGAACATTAAGCAGTTGTCGGATAAAATGCATTAATTACACAGTTCAGATTGTAGATAATCGCATTTTGAAGATTACGAAGCAGGATAAACTTTGTTTTTAGAGTCTAAACACAAATATTTGTATACATATGTAAGGCTTGCGAGCGAGATTCACACGGGCCGCTCTCACAGTCCGAGTGAACAATTTGACACTTCCAGGTGTATGATTTTTTATATGGCCAGACAATGGCGGAGGTGTTTACCCAGGCCCACATCTGGGCGGACGAAAAAACCGGCCGGACTTCTCGTATGAGCGTTAATGAGCGCGGGTTAGATGTTGGATATACAAGACGAGTATTGTACACTCAAAGTTGTTTATCGTACGAGTTACTGCCTGAGTAAATGAACGCAGATGTCCCGAGCACAAGGGTGCATTGTCGCGTTAACGACTGTCCTGCTTCTTAACATTGAACTTGACGATAAAAAGCCAATGAAATTAGCAGTAAAGATAACTGCTAGTCGAGAGGGGTAGGTTAGTGCTGCGTTTAACAGTGATCATTGAACGTTCACAAGCACAGATAACTCTGTCTGTATATTGACATGTAGCAGGACTATCCTCGAGCCGCAATATTAATGTGAGTGATTCTGATTACGTGGAGCCGTGCAGATGCGGACAACGCGGCGTGCGGTAAACAGTCCGCAACGAATCGGTCAGTTTGAACATTTCGAGTGCGGATGTTAGAGCGGATATGACAGTTTCTTTCCTCGCTGTTAGCGCCTCCGTGCGGCAATTGGCGAGTTGTTACCGATTTACGACCCACTCTAAAGTTTATTCAACGCGATTCTGGTGGTCCCATTGTGTTCTCTAAGTCCCTTCCCACCGCCGGAGCTCCACAGCTTAGCGCTCTCGAGAGGCCTTTTATGGCGGCCCGTTTTTATAGTATATTTATTTCATTTGCATTCTCCTTTAAACTGTATCGTAAACAAAATTCCGTAACATAAAACACTTAAAATAAAAGGCCTGGCCACGAATCCTTGTATGGATCGTCATTGAGGCTATCAAAATTTAAATGGCTAGCAATCAGCGCTATAGCTTAAAGTTCATTATATCTCTCACTTGATGAAAATACGATTTAGATAGTGAGTAGGCGGCAAATTTTTCATTATATTTTGCGCGTGGATCGTCACCTCTTTGTCGGCGTGGGCGCAGCTCTCAAACGACTCGATAAGTGGACTGGTGTCTGATAAAAGACGTCTTACGAACGGTAGCCGAGTGAAGGGATTTGTCAACGTACGGTCAACATGCGACGAAACACTGACATGCTTCTATTTGAACTCCCATTTTCCAAGACATAATCTTCAACGCGATACTATCAAAGCTTTGTACTCATTTTGTTGTTGAAAATAATGTCCTCAATTAAAATATCTACACACTTTACTATGTTAATGTCAAACTTTCGTAAGAAAAAGAATAAATTAGCGAATATAATTGGCTATTAATCAGTCGCTGAGAATTTTATCAACAACGGCATCTTAATATCGCGTCATCATTCTCTAGCGCATCAAATATGAATGATTTATAATTATGTCAAGTATTAGTGACGTTTAGACGGCTGTGTGGGATGTTAGTGCGTTGGTGGACGAACCACTAGCTGTATCCGAAACATATTATTTAAAAAGTATTATCTCAAACAGTTACATGTAAAATAAAATTAGCAAATATTTTGGAGATAGAAGACCGGATGTCTCAAGTCCAAATGATTGTTTCATCTTTGATTTTTAGTATCAATAAAATCAGAGTTTTCATTAATATATCATGTAGGTAAGTAAATAATATAATTATAGAACTTAGGTATACCTACTCTTCTGAAGACGAGATGTATATATTTATTACAATTGTACACAAGACTGCGACTTTAGAACGCATTAAATGACAATTGAGTCTAACATTTATGGTTGAACACACTTTACCTAACACGTAACTACGTAACCTACATAAACTCAATATAAAAAAAAAGCATTACATTTTACTCATTGTTGTATATTTATATACAAAATATATCTTAGTTTGTCGTTTATAAAAATAAAGATGTAGTTTGGAAAGTAGGTACGACGGGTAGGGACCAACCACGAACAATTTTTAGAAAGTTTATATAATAAAATAATGTAGACATTATTTAAATTGACATGCAATCTACATGATTGGGTTCTTTGGATTGGATTTTACGAAAAATCTTTGTTTTGTTCGACACTACTTATTTCAAACAAATATAACTCTACATAACCTAAAATATGGTCTTTACTTAAATTTATAGATTCTATGAACTGTTTAAATTGGTGATACTTACAATATTTGCTTATAAAAAGTTTTTTTTGGTTTTAACCTATCTTATCTACCGAATAAAAATGTGAAATCTGACTTTAACCTGGGTAATAATTGTTGGTTACATTTTTTGTGTGATAATTATTTGTTAGGTGTGTGAACATTAGGTATTTGATTAACTTTGCTGACTAGAGGTACCTACTTTAAACCAAGGATTAATAATAGGACCAGGGGGTTGAATGGGGAAGCGTATTCTGTAATAACTTTTGTATCAATATATATTATACTAGATGTCCCGCGCAACTTCTTCTGCGTAAATTTTCTCCATTTTTGCAACATTTATCATTACTGCACCGCCCTTATTGGTCGTAGCGTGATGTTATATAGTCCATAGCCTTCCTCGATAAATGGGCTATCCAACAGTGAAAGAATTTTTCAATTCGGACTAGTAGTTCCTGAGATTACCGGGTTCAAACAAACAAATAAACTTCAGCTTTATAATATTAGTATAGATATACAATAGATTATGAACACGCAGTCGTAACCAAGTAACCAAGCAGAATAGAGTATTCTTTAGTGTCTTAAATTAAATAATTCTTAAGTGCTAAGATCTGTTGATCTGTCCGTACCGATGTCGCTCACGTAAGGCGGTAGCGAAGATCGTAAAGTTTAAATGGAGGCTAATTTAGTTTGTTGTTAATTGAGCTTCTGTCGGCGCGTTATCGCCGGCTGCATTAGCGGCCGAGCCTCTAGGCCGGCGGCCGAGCACTGAGACCCGAGGAGCACTGATAACAGATGCTATTATGACTGATCATCACATACCAACTGCTGATACGCGAATTGGTTTCTCTTCTGTTGTTGTTTGGTTGGCTTCGTATGGGTTTCGAAGAATTTGGGAGGTAATTTTGGATAGTTTTGTAGATGGTAGACAGCATGAAGGATTGAGTGGTCAGGTCAACGACGAAGTCAAATGTCAGTTGCGTTTTTTAACGAAGCCGAATTTTAATTTAAATATTTTATTGAATTTGGGCTACCTTAGTCTACCTTGTGTCCGTTTGAATGAGCCTCTATGTGTCATTACCAGGCTAAATTTGAATTTGATCAGTATAGTCACAGAGGTGTGGTTTGTATTACAATACGCAATTATGTAGGTACCTACTTAATTAGGTAGGGCTTTTTAGCCTTAATGCATGACCGAGTGCTTAGCCATGGCTAGTACATTTCACATTAGTAATGGGATAATCATTAAACAATTCTTAACGTAAAATATAAAATAATAATTTATCTTTAATATCTTGGATCTTGAATAATAATACTATTATTAATAAAAATATACTTATTAAATTATAAATATTACCTATTATGACACGATTTAACAGGTGGATTTTCTGTCATATGTTTTATTTCTGTTTGTCTCGTGATTTTGTTCTATACTTAATTGTATTAAAATTAATATTTTTCTTACCTTTCTTATTCTTTTAAATGTCACAATTTAGCATAGTACCTTGTGACTAGAGATAGATTTTAATAACAACATAGATACCTACTTATTTACTTATAAAATCAACAACACATCTTTATGAAGCAACGCGCTTCAAATGCCGATGCCGTCTCCAATCTCTGTTCCCTCTTAATTCTTTCACAGATTAACGAACACCGCGGTAGGCACAAACACTTTGACCGGCATAATTACATTAGGACATCGATGCATCGCGGCGGTCGACCAGGCCACAGATAAACGCGGCGCCACAAGTATCTCGGTTTATGACACACAGGCTTTATAGCCGAAACAAACGGGTGCCAAAAAGCCTCGTTCGTCGACACATTTAACCCTATCACATTTTTATAAACGTGATAAAAACGTATGACTATAAAACTCCTACTGTTCGGAATCGTCATAGTCATTTTGTTATCGCCTTCTTTGTTCCAATGTTGGCTGTTGGATGTTTCTTTTTTTAGGAGACAATATCCCGGAATAGGTATTAAATAGCTTCGGTTTTGTTTGGGACTACTGTCTGGCAATAGGTATTATTCGACTGTTAGTCCAAGATCGTCTGCTCTGGGATTTCTATATAAATTACTAGCTGTCCCGCACAACTTCGTCTGCGTAAATTTTCCCTGTTTTTGCTACATTTCTCATTGCTGCTCCGGTCCTATTGGTAGTAGCGTGAAGTTTTATAGCCTATAGCCTCGTTAAGTGGGCTATCCAACAATGAAATTTTTTTAAAATTCGAGTAAGTAGTTCCTAAAATTACCACGTTCAAACAAACAAACTATTCAGCTTTATAATATTAGTATAGATAATAGAGTATCTACCAACAAAATAAACATCAAAATCAGTCAACCTGTTAAGAAAAAGAAAAGAATGGACACATTCACACACATCGGAGTTTCAAATAAACGTAATAGTAGCAGATAGTATTTTGTTTCGCGTAACTAGTTAATGTTTGTTCAATCAATTAATGGTTTATGTTAATTTTTAGACGTGGTCCGAGTGTAGTA
The DNA here is from genome assembly GCA_945859575.2 of Herminia tarsipennalis. Classification (NCBI taxonomy): domain Eukaryota; kingdom Metazoa; phylum Arthropoda; class Insecta; order Lepidoptera; family Erebidae; genus Herminia; species Herminia tarsipennalis. The sequence continues at coordinate 21,077,071 of OX243840.2, forward strand.
CTTAGTTATATCTAGTGTGTAGACAGCTTAATAAATAATGCTAATGTGACTGATTGGTCGCAATTATGTTCATTTCTTTTAGCATTGCTATTTGTATTTCCACTTATGTTTACCAAGTTCTGTCAAATTTGGTTAATTTTCGGGAAATAAATGTATGTATTTTAACGTTATGTGAAAACGTCAAAATCTATTCATACTATTACGAGTAGGTAATGTCGTTGACATTCGTAAATCATTAAACTAAGATCATTTACGAATCTCACCACAAGCATAATTTGTTTGAATTGTTTAAATTACAGATCGAGAGTTTAAAAATATTTAATTTGCCTGCTCGATTCATTTCAGAATATGTTCTAATACATCAGAGTCGAAAAGTTATTTTTTTTAGAGGTAACCCGATACAAAAATATATCTTGCTGGACATGGTTCTTTGTACCCATAATACTAAGTAACTATAATCCAAAGGGAAACCGAGAGTAATGGTGTTCAAAGGACCCTTCGCTACTGATACTTATTCAAATACAAATTACTGTCATACACGACGCCGTCGCCGCTGTCTCGTGCTTAACTTTGTGTTTAGTTTTTTATTAAATATGTATTAGTCTAATAAGTTTTCTATTTATGTATTTGTATAATATGGGCCTTAGTAGCCTGAAATAAATGGTTATTATTATTATTATTATATAAATGACCCCAACATGTAATAAGGTTTCTTCGTCATTTAAAGTTGGTTTCTTCTTTACAGGCGCATGTTCCCGTCTCTCCGCATCTCCCTTGCGGGTCTGGATCCTCGCGAGGAGTATTGCGTTCTCCTAGAACTGTCACTGGTCGGACGTCGACGCTGGCGATGGGCTGGCGGTGCCTGGGCAGCGGCTGGCGGGGCTGAACCTCAGTCACCACGAAGACTGATGCTACACCCTGATTCCCCCGCCCCTGGACATCACTGGACTGCAAATCCCGTGTCTTTCAGCAAGCTGAAGCTGACGAACAATACAATGGATGCACAGGGACATGTAAGTGTTTAGATTGTTTACACTTTTCTTTTTAATTTTTAGTTGATGGCATCAAGACGATTGTGCAGCCAGTTGACTGGCCTGTTGGTCTAGTGTGTGTTGCCGTAGTTCGATCCCCACCCAGGATGAAACTTTGTGTGATGAGCACGATGGTTTATTCTGTGTTTATGTACAATATGTATTTGTGTAGAAATATTTAAGTATATTTATCAGTTGTCTGGTTTCCACAGTACAAGCTCTGCTTAGTTTGGGATCAGATAGTGCTGTGTGACTTGTCCCAAGATTTTATTATTGTTATTTTTGTCCAGTATTTATTGTACATTTTAACTGCAAAGACTCGATTTTAAGGATTAATGCACCATTTTATGTTCAGCTCCGTTTGTCGCCATTTCCACAACTCTTTTAAATATTTGAACAAGAAAATAACGTTTAAAGTTTTTAATTTTTGGGCAAGATAAGAATCTAAGACACAGAATTGTTTGCCTTTTCAGTTTCTAGGTTTATATCATACCTTAGTATGAAGTACCTACCAGTTTTCCTAACAGTAAGCAATGTGTATACTTATTAAAAATCCCGATGCGTTAGGTATAAAGCATTTTATCTTTAAACCTTCAAATGGTTTACTCGTTACAGAGCATTTTGAAATAGTATGCCCAAAGCTATGACGACTTGACTATTGTTTCACGTAATTTATTTCCAAATTTTAGAAGATATTATTAACAAAAACAGTTAAATTACGCTGATGCTAATGACGTAAAAGACCTTTTTTTTATTAGTATTTATACAGTAGATAAGAAGCAAATAATAAGTAATAGTAAAAATACCTTAACTTTGATTAAGAAAAACGTATCATATACAAATACTGGCACAAAAACTTAGTCTTTCCGTAATACGTCCGTGGGAATCCGAAACATGACAAATCAATTACCAGCTATTGTATAGAAACAATAACAATGCAACGCTTAATTATAATTGCATAGGTACAGCCTAGCCTCGTTCATTTGAACCAATTTGTCAGATAAAACTTGTTGAACACCGCTTTATAAATTATTCAATACAAATACTGTTTAGTAGGTTTCCATATTCATGTACATAAAGTTTTTACGGCAATTACTTACTATCGTGCTATTTAGTTTGCAATTAGGATTGTGTAACGGTCTCTAATACATAACAAATTGGTAATAGTTGAATATTCATATATTTTGATACCGTTTATATGGTCTTATTACGTAGGTATGCAATTTATTTTTATTATTTTTTTACTAATACCAAGTAGTACCAAGATTATTTGGCGGATAAATAGTAGAAAAAATTACGGCCGGTCTCAATAATCTACCTATTGATGGATTTGGCTACTAGAGGTAGAATTTTGACATATTTTGCTTGGAGCTTATGTCAAATATATAACTCTAGTAGCCAAATCCATCGATAGTAAGATTATTGAGGCCGGCCGTTAGTTATTTAATTGGAAAGTCCACACTTAAGTGGGATGATTTTTTATCACGTCAGCAGCATTTTTAGATCTTAAATGACAATCCCGCTCTAAGGTACAAACATACAATCAGAGATACTCAGATTCAGAATAAATCTTTAATCCAGAAGGAATCTATGTGGGAATTGAAACCGTGACTGTTCTTGTGTTGCATTCGCGCATATAACCACTGCGCAAGTGCGCAACCTACAAAGGGAGAAATAAGAAAACTTTCATTAACATTCAGAGAGAGCCTTTTAAACCTAAGTTTAAAGACATTTAATTTTCAAAAAATACATTTCTGTTATAAAATAGAAATACGAGGAGGTAGGTAATTATGATCAAAAGTACAATAGTTCAAATATGTTCGATGAAGAACAGATAATAAAATATATACCTAGTAGTAATTATTTTGCAAACTTGTGGATAAAAGGACAACTTCAGTGAACGACGTGAATGTAGATTTTAAGATCTATTTATAACTTACTTACGCATGGACTTACCAAATCTCCCACATCCTTAGATAACAGCGTTTACTGTCAACATTATAAATACCAGAATAACGACATGTTTTAGCGATAAACTCGTCACTATCTGACAAACGGTAGCAGTCACCATGTCACTATGTCACCGAGGGTGCAACTTGTCAGTAACACGCTATTACTTCGGCATGTTGCATGTCGGCTGATAGTCAACATGTCGCTCAGCTGATAAGGGAACGATGATTTGCGACATCGGCATTCGGGAGTGCACTCATTAACAGATATAACTGTTTTTTTAAATTGGTATTTGGCATTCATATATTTATTTTGAAAACATTTTTTCAAAGGAACTCAATAAGCAATAACTAGTTTTGAAACTCTTCCCAATATATAAGTACTTACAAGTTAATTATGCAGATACAAAGTACATGCCTGGTTTAGGAACGAATCTTACCTATAGAAAAAAATTGTGTCGCTTAAATTTTATTCGCTTTTCAGATTAAGCGAAAGCCCGAACAGAGCTGAATTATATATTGGCCAATAATTCATATTTCAGCTGCTTCACATAGATAGCCGCGGGAAATGTTACAAAACGTGTCTGATTGATCGTATCCTCGGTACAAAGTTTCAAAATTACAAATTATAAATTTATAACTGTCGTATAAAATATTATTAACATTGGCCAAACAATAGAAGGCTTTTAATTCAAATAAATAAACAAAAAAGTTCATAATTAGAGAATGACGCGAACGGCAAACATTGGCTCTATTGTAAATTATCTCGTAACAAAAAGTTTCAATATCGAATACAGTTACATACAGCCTTCCTTCAACATTCCCGCGATCGTGATTCTACCTCACCTCATGTATCGCTCGCTATGAAAGGCAACGCCTCTCGCGCAACCACTTCCCATAAAAAGTGTAATAAAAACCAATATGAACCTTACGTTCATTGGAATACGATGTAGAAACAAACAACGCGTTAAACGATGACGTAAAAAAAGATAGTTCTTTGCAATCTTGCCACTGAAATATCGAGCTTGAGTTTACGGTTTAAGGATGATTTTGAATGTTTAAGCATTTAGTTAATGCGCGCCGCGGAAGCCTGCGTACAAAGACGTCTATAAGCATTTCGTCACTTGAACAAATAGTCTGAAAGGCATTGTATTAAGGTTGTGTGACGGCAACTAACTGTACTCCTTTATCCGGGCGGTGTATTTGGACAGGGCGGTTGACGCCTCGATTAATGACAAGCGCGAGCGTGGATCTACCCTAGGCTTTGTAACAGTGTACTGTTTGCATTCTATGTTTGCAGAGACACGCTCCGAGTGACATTTTACGACCACTCTTACTTCATGTTTGACTGTTGAATAATCCACAATGATAACATTTTTTACGAGGTAAACGTGTTAAAAAGCCAGTGTTTTCCGAAAAGCTTAGTAATCACTCATTAAACAAATAAAAAAGGTTATAAAATTCAACTGAACATTTCACTTGAACTATAAAGTAAGGTGTATCTATCAAAACAAACATCGGTTACAGCTATCAGTCACAACGCATCATAACACATATTATTATGATGGGTAGGGACAGCAAAAAAGTGTAGGCGGGTACGCATGAGTGAGCATCGTATGTTGCGACTCGCAAGCTAAAGGAGAGCGCACCGGGCGGCTTCTTTGTAAACTTGATTCAACAATAGCGCAAACGCTGCTACCGAGATTGCTCCCAGTGAGCCAATTCGCGTGGAAGAAATCCTCCCATCTACTGTGCACTTGAGGATTTGCCACCTGCGATAAAAAGCCTGCCATTATACCCTTTGTGGTATATTTTTTAGTAAAATAACCGACAGGAATCCGTGCGAAAGTGTAAGTAATTACAGAAAGGATTAGTCTGTCGCCATTAGGATCACCGAGTATTCGACGTATTCTAAACGAGCTAATTACAAAAGGAGATTAACGCGTTCCATTATTATTATGGGTAGTTTTAGTATAGCTTCTAGGAAATGGTAATCAAATAGATTCCACATAATTTCGAAGATTTTTATGATCTAATTTTGAAGATTTTCATCCAAAAAGATGTTTCGGTACGTATGTGAAAGATTGGATCATAATTTTATAGGTTTTATTATTGTAGTAGTGTAATGTTTGGTTTTATGACGCATTGATAAATACGATGATTTGATTGTAGCTGTAATAATTGTGTGAATATTACATTCTTACGATATTCTTACGAGTAGGTACTATCATTCAGAAACACGAAGATTGCCGATTAATATTAGGTACATAATATAAGCTATATGGGTTCAAACGTCTGTTTATTTTGAACTAGCTGCCTGCCTCGGCTTCGCACGGATGTCATATCGTAGGTTTGACACCTTGAGTTACATTATTGTAATTTTCGTAGGGATCTCTATTTTTGGACAATAAAATGTGTGTTACTCCCCTATAATTTTGCTTTCTAATGGTAAAAGATTTTTTAAAATCGGTCCAGTAGTTTTGGAGCCTATTCAATGCAAAGAAACAATCAAACAAACAATTGAATCTTTCCTATAATACCTATTAGTATATATGACGTAACTGAGATAGATCTTGAGTTATTCTACACAAAGTTAACATAAAGAAAGTAAAAACATAATAACACCGTTTCTTTTACAAAAGATCAGCGTGTAATAACAGCGGTAACAAAAACTTGTATAAAAACACTTGTTCGTCAAGATTTTACGACACATTAATGTTATCGTGAAGGCGATCGAAGCAGCCACGCGGAAGACTGACCGGGGTTCGACTACAAGCCTAACATACGTACTTCTGCGGAAACCACCCTTTTATCTTCTTTACATCTTGTCACGGGGATCGTTTCTAATACTAATTAGTGGAGAACATGTGTAGTTTTAATGTCAGTTTGATAAAACTATGGTCACGATGTCAAATGTCTGTTAAATTTGTACTGACGGCCGTTATTTGGGTTTATACCTACGCGTTTATATAAAAAAAACTTTTCTTCTTCTGTTTACTTATTTTTTTGTAAGTTTTCATGCCAGTTTCAATTGAACATTTTAATAATAATTCCATAGTTTTTAATAATATTAATAATTTCGGATTTATTATTTCCTGTGTTTGTACACGTTAAATACGGACCTGTGAAAATGATGCACAGCTTCGTTTGCCGTCATTTTCATAACTCTTACTTAAAAAAAATGGTTGTCTGTAAAGTCGGATAACGGACGATAATTTTGCGTGATAACGTCATAAGAAAACATTGATAACATATTGCCATTCACGTTGTTTAGCAACCAATCAATAACGTTAGTTCCAATTGTATCGCATGTCATGTCACTGCAATCGCCATTCACAGTTGCTTAGCAACCAATAAATAACATGACTTTATTTTTAGACACTTTTCGTAAGTGCAGCCAGTCATCGATTTATAAGACATTATCACGTCAAATATATGTCACTGCACTTGCAGATTTGGTACCTACTGGGTAATACTGTTTCGCTAATATATACTACCTACTTTAATATCAGTTCTCTTGGAGCAGTCTTATGTAATTTGGATGTACCACTACAATCAGGTGTCCGAATATTTTATATTCTAAGGAAAAATGAACGACTAAGTAATAGTTTTATCATTAACATTAATTAAATAAAAGTTTTACTACCAATCAAACGGCGCGCTCGTTGAACTCTTTTGTACAGGAGACCATAATTATTATTTTAAGGGCTTTTTTATATCCCAATTAGAACAATGTCATAAGTATTTATTATTCATGGTAAAGAAAGTAACATAAGTGATATCTTAGTCAATTTAAATTATTACTAATTCTAATCAATGACGGTCGATTCTACATTTCTAAATTGAAATAAGTTTTAATTTGTCGTAAATCAATGTTACCCGCCCAATCTGACAAGTTACAATGTTTACTGAAGGTTCTAGGGACTCCAACCTTTATAGTTCTCACGATTATTTGAAAAGCGAACGCAGAATATATTTATGTTTTTTTTTTATCGTTGTGTTACATAATTGCTATATGTTGCCAGTATTTACGATGTTACGTCATACCTAATTTGGCTCTTTTTATGTTATTGGTTTTATCCTAGTCAATATCAGTATTTTAGATATTTTAATAAAATTCAAGACCATAATTAGGAATTATATAGTCACGACAAATCTAGGAAATTCCTTATTGCGAACGTTAGGAAACAACAACAAGTTGCAGGTAATTTGTTTTTTCAAAATATTTGACCAATGATTAGTATCTTTATTAATGTTATTTAATTATTAGTAGGTCTTATCTGTGAATCCATGTTTAAGAAACTATAATGTAATTTTGAGTTAAGCTTTGTAACGCCCACAAACCCAAAACCCCAACTTATTAGAAATACTTCTTGATTGCCATTTAATGGATTTAGAAAATGTCTGTAAAAATGCGAAAGTCATAAATTTATATTCAAATATAGGGTGCAGATATTATCACTATCTAGCTTCATAATCCCAAATCATATCAATGATAGATTGAGGAAAAGAACAAATCAATAAAATAAACTTTTCTTCCCATCTCTGTCAATCGCAAAAAAGTTCTATACTGCGTCCAATCTGGCGTCCATCTCATTTGATTGAACACTCGTCGTTTGATCGACGAGCTTCCGAATGCGGCGAAGCCTTTGTATTGTCTGTCTGTCAATCTGTCCGTGGAGGCTGTACACTGCGGCTTGCCTACAGTCCACGTCACACACTGTGGGAACTATCAAGATATAAACGCGAAATCATATCTATAATACCTTGGGAATACGTTCTTGATTCGACGCTACTTTTTTGTAGTCAAAGCTAAGAGAAGTTAAAATGAATTGGACGTTTGTATTTTTTTAAATTGGTTTTTGTTCTCCAAACATAGAATAGAGAGACCATTATAACAATTAAAAATTTTGCTAATTGTAAAATGTTCATTTTAGTAGTCCTTTGCGCATTGTGACTATAGATCGCAACCTTAAAATATTACAAAGAAAGTTTCTACCTAACTACTTCTACTTAATCTCTTTTTAAACTTTTTAGAACCTAATCTATACAAAAAACTCAAAACAATGTGTGCAAACCCTTTATCGTTTGAAGTGGTTACAGTTGCGGCGCCCGCGCATTCAGGTAGCGTTAAGTCAAGTACCAAGGCGACAAATATAAGGGCTCTCGTGCACATGACGGGCGGGCGACTCGCCGACGCGACACCACTGTCGCCAGTACACTATTTAGACCGTGAATATTCGACTTTTTAAGTCTTTTGCTCTTTATCTTGCGTAAAGATTAGCAGTTGCAAGTTTTGACTCTTGTATGTGCGATTTTGGAGACAATTTGATCGTGCATATGTCAGAAATATAGGGAGCGTCGTTGGCGGGCAGAGATGTCGCGACGACCATGTCGCCGATGTGTTGTTAGCTTTAGACCGTGAAGATCTCAACTCATTTGGGTTGTTTACTCTTTATCTGGGATGAAGATTAGCCTCTGTTACATTTTGCGGTTCTGTTACCTTGCGACTTTTTTAATTCTTATTCAGGGATGTCAAACAGGAATGATTTATTTTGTTCAAACACAGCAGGCGGGCTGACGCGACGGCTCTGTCGCCATCATTTTTACCTTAAGTCTGTAAAAAAAATAATAATGTTTTAGTTTAACTTTATAAGGGCGAAGAAAAACATTTTGTAATACATACTTGCTTAGTAATCAATGAAATCAATCGATGAAAGAACTTTATATGCGTTTGATTAGCATTCGATTTATTTTGTCACATTTATTTTTTAATAATAGCTTTACACACTGAAAGCTGCTTAAAACTTAGTGGAAAACAAGGTATTATAAAGACACAACATTGGTGTGCGTTCTAAAATAGTGAACACATCATGCACATTAAAGAAAAAAAACTAAACATTTTAACAATAATCCAACCGAATGTGTCAGTGCAGAATACCTCTATTAATTTTCCGCACTAGCGAAGTATAGAAGATATCAAGCTCATTTCTAATAATTGTAGGTTGAACCCATTCTATACAGAGGACTGTGAGTGCCTACATTAATCTACATAATTCCTTTTTTTTAAATGTGTCTGCCTTGTTAGAGGCTATGTGAAAGAAGGTCAAGTCTACAAAGTCACTTTCGTTTTCATAACAATTGCTATTTACGAGTTAGGAAAGATCCGTCTGTCGTAACCATGTCCTTAAGTAGTCTTTATACTGAACACTAGGTATTTAAATTCTATGCCGCAAAAACTATTTCAAATTCGAGCGACTGTGAGTGCCTACATTAGTTCACATAATTGCTTTTTTAAATGTGTCCGCCTTGTTTCCCCAAACTCCTATGTGAGAGGAGGACAAGTCTACAAAGTCACTTTCGGCTTCCTAACAATTGCTATTTATTTGCTAACAAGGATCCGTCTGTAGTAATCACGTCCATGTACCTAGTCTTTATATTGAACACCAGGTATTTAAATTCTAGGTACACACCGCAAAAACAATTTAAAATTCGAGAAGTTGACGGTTCTAATACAAGTCCTTGTTTGGCAAAGATCTGAATGTCACCGCATCGTGCTCATTTGAGACATTTGATTTTGATTTTCCAACGATGCTAGAGTAGAAGAACTCTTAATCTAACGTATTTCTCTTTGTTCTAGATGGTGCTAACCTCAATGCACAAGTATCGTCCAAGAGTGATGGTGGTGCGAGCTCGGGACGCCGCAGCTCTGGCGTGGGGGGCACCTCATGCTTCCTTCTCATTCCCAGAGACTGAATTCATTGCTGTTACAGCTTATCAGGTTTGTATTTACAACAATATTAAACAAATTTAAATAAGAATCTATAGGTATTATACTAATATTATAAGGGCTGTAAGTATAAAGTTTGGTTGAATGGATGGATGTTTGTTATTCAATCACGTTACAACGGGTAAAATAAATCTCGATGAAATTTGTCTCAGAGATAAAGATTATAGTCCGGCATAGCACATAATACTTTATTCCATAGCACATAAAGTTTGTTTTTCAGATTTTTTTATGCGAACGTAGTCACAGGCGATAGCTAGTTATCTAATAAATCGTTCAACATAAAACGTGGCTAGCCCGTGTGAAATACGTGTCAAGTCTAGGTTTTGTATTTTGTACACATCGAGTAAAATCTCGCTTTCGGATAGTCTTGCATAAATCCCAGATATTATCTTCTAGGGAATTCCTTACGTGATACGATCACACTTTAAATTCCGAGAATACGTACTTCGTTTCAACGAAAACCGCGTCGATTCGCACATACTGACGTCCGCATTTTTTTCTCTCGAAGAAGGCGCCAAAGCTTTTACGAAACGCATGCTCTGGTGCCAGTTACAAATACAAAAAACACAGATTGCGACGAATGAGCGGTCATTGTGTAAGCTCTCTTAAGAAAACAATACAGACTAATTTGGCGTTTTTGTTAGAGCGGCATGTTTGTGCGCACATTGTTTAGAACCAATCTGTAAATCTTGGAAGGCGGAGTGCACCAGCCTGTGAACTACAGTTACTTTCTGAAGAAGCTAAACAGTAACGATTGAAGCGGTAAATGGAATGATATCATCGATGCACAATACATAGTTTTCTTTCTTGAATAAACAATGGAGTATGCATTCGATTTAGTTAAATTCTATTGTTTAAGTTACTGTCTTATTATCACAGTGTAACACTATCAGGAAAAAAGCCTACGAGATTATTTTCGTTTGTAATCTAAACCAACAGGAGTTTAAAAGGTCGCTTTGTTACCAATACCGAAGATTACCTACGGTACACTTTTAATTATATTTATTAAATCTGCTCCAAAGCTTTTACGACTAGCCGGCCTCCTGCTGTTTGTTACCCAACACTAAACTACTGGCATTGGTGTCCAGCGCACCGTAGCCATTCCTTGCATAATCCACCCTAAGTAATTACAACGTGGCGGCTTTCTTTACCCCCCAGTCTTTAGGGTGACTGCAGCGAGGCGCGAAAGTTTTCTCGCGTCCATTTCATCGGAAGCTTTGTGGGATTATCCGACAATAGTCTAGCTAACGGGACCCCTTCCCTAACAATACCCGGCGGCGTATCATTGCGCATTATCCCCGGACAAGCGACCGATCGCCGGCTCAACCATTGTTGCGAATTATCAACGAATTAGAAATTATCTTTAAAGCCGCCGCCCTTTATTCGAGAGCGTAACTAGGTGGCATGCTAGTTCAATTACAACGGGACAAAGCGCACGTCGCATTTTGTATACACAATAATGTACGTCGTCGCTGAAGCCTGTCATCACAGGTCTCCACCCGATAATTTTGGCCTATCTGTTAGATAAATAAACCAAATTTACTCAGACCCTAATTACACAGCACTAAAAAAACTGGCGACAGTCGCCAATATGTGAAATAGTCACGCAAAAAGTAAAAGTCGGCAGCGACGGCAAGCTTGAGCGGTGACGTCACGGGCGACAGGGCGGACCAGGGGCGGCGCCTGCCACTCGAGAACACCACGTTTTACTAACCGACCGACTTAAAAAGTGCACTCTACTCCGCTAATAACAGGCTTTTAGCACTCTCTGGTATTTGGGAGTCTTATCGGTTATCTGGTGGTGCAGTGAGCAAACGGCACTCGCCGGGCGGCGCCGCCTTATCACACCGAGTAAACAATCGCGTACAAGTGACTTCACGTATCTCGACTGCAGTATTTGCCTTTAGGATTCGCTAGATAACCAATTTAGACTTTCGATTGCAAACACATTTGAAGGAGACGCGAAAAAAATATGTCGAATTTTGAACATCCTTTTAAATTAAGGCACGTTGCCTTGTTTAAATATCACTTTGGAACTGTCATGGTTGCTTAGGGAAACCTCGAAAGTATCTAATTTGTATTGAATTTCGTGTATCTAGTGTTTTTGTGGTAGGCGCCGAATGTAAGTTGGTCGGAACAGTAGCGCGACGGGCGGGCGACACAACGACGTCGACAGCTCGACACGAGATGCCATGCTAATTGGCTTGTCGCCAAGTCTCAAGCCCACATGTGCGACAATTATCCCTTACAGGCTATTAGCGACGCCCCAATGTATGCGGAAACGGATGTTTAAATGAGAGATAAGGAGATTTCCGTGTGACGCGTCGGCTAATCTCCGATATGAGATAATAACTGCCTAAAAGAGATGTGCTGACTTATCCTAAATTCCTGCAGTTATTGTTGTAAATTGCATCACATCAGGTACTCAGTCTGATATAACCACACGATTATCAATGGAATCCGATTTGATTAGGAATATTTTTTTGATGTTCAGCATTTATTTGCCAAACAATTTAATAACAAACTTTTCCTTTGTCAACAGAACGACCGCATTACAAAACTGAAGATTGACAACAACCCCTTCGCGAAAGGCTTCAGAGCTTGCGGACAATCCAAATGCAAAAGAAAGAACACAGATACTCCAGACAGCTCCGAACCGGCTTCCGAGCCTAGCGAGCCCAAAAGGCCTTGTTCCGACGCCGCATCATCGTGTTCCGAGGAGGGAAGCTTAAGATCATCATCCCCAAGATCCCCCCCATTAGTCGAATCCCCTGCACCTTTAGTTATACCTTCAGAAAACATTACGCCACCACCTCCTACTTTCTACCCTCCAGAATTGCCGTATCTTGGTATGCATATGCCAATGCCCCTTTCCTTATGGCCCAGTAGTCCTATGGGCATGCCTGGGTTATCGTGGGGTGCAGGGCTACCCCCCGCACTCCCCGCACCACCTGCACCTCAACCTCCTTGTAGACGCGTCAAGAGTTTTACAATTAGTGCGTTACTCGGCGAGGGCTGACCCAACTTTGTACGATTATGAGCTATAGATTAACATTCGTACAATGTAGTAGTTTTAGGTATAAATATATAGAAATGTAAATAATTACTACCATTTATAAATACAAATCTAGTTAACAGTGTTCAAGAATAAAGTTTTATTTTTATTATGTATGACGATCGTGTAAATCTTTACATAATCTTTAAAAACCTTTGTCTATCAAACCTTCCTATTTAATTAAAACCTTCTAGCTAATTTATTTTATTCTTTTTCTCGAATCAAATAAATTATGTGTTCTATTACTTATGGAAAAATATTATATTACCTACAATAAATAGTTATTTTTGTAAATAGATTATGTAATACTTACGCCTTTACTGAAAATGTAATTATTTTATGGAAACTGATTACAAAATAATATGTATACCGACCACCTTTATACGAGTACTACTTAGTATAAAGGTAAGTGATCGTTTTTATCTTCACAAAAACAACATGAAAACTGTTTATCTTTAATGAGCAGTTATATTTTTACAAATAGTACCGTACCTATGTACTTAAAATTAACTACTTAGGTACCTATCTTGTTAGGGTATTGGATATTGTGCTTACGCGATAGGGATATTCGCAATATGTAGGTGTGGTCAACGATCTAAGTCACAGAAAAATGGGACAATTTGAAAAGCACTACCAGATGATGATGATGTCCTGTTAATCTAAAGTTGCACGTGCAAAAGATCTGTGAAAAAAAAATTGCGTGAGACTTTATAGGATTTAAAAATGCATTTGTGCTGTGGGTACCTATTTTTTTTCCGCCATAAGGCAAAGTGCCTTTAGCGTGTGCAAATAAGAAATTGTACACATTAGATTGAGTGTATAATTGAAGAGATAAGTGACTTATATAGTTGAGTATACAATATTGTAAATAGGTATAATAATTATAATTTTATTTACGATTTAAAATTGAAACCTTTGGTATACCTACCTCGTTAGTTAAGTTTGAAAATTACGAAATATTATATTGTGATAGCAGTGCCTTAAGATTGTATAAAGATGCTTCGTTTATAAGTTAATTATTTGCCTAGTTTTATAATTAAACTATAGGTAGGTAATAGCGGTTTAAATACCTATCGATCTTAAAAGTGTATAATATACCAGAATATTCGATGTATTGTTAACAATATTGGTTTAATATTTTATTGTACTTAGGTACATACAATAGGCACCTAATTTAAATTAAGCACATATGTTAAATACCTACCTATGTTAGGATTTTGTACATATTGTATATAATAGTACCAGTCAATTAAGTACGTACAATATATTTTTATATGACTTAATTATAAAGCATTTTATTTAATTTCCCTAAATCCTCAGGTAGCTATGTACCTAACCCTTGTCTGGTTACCCAAAAGACTATAAGTAAATTTTCCTGTCATTTAGAGAACTTCTGAAAGATTTATATACGTAGAATAGAAAGTGGTCTATCAGTTTTGACAAACCTTCATCTGCTATCAAAATAGCGTTAAGATTTGAAAATGGTAGCTGTCAGAATATAATTGCAAGGGAAAATCAACCCTGTTTTTAATGACTATTACTTTTATTGTATTTCTCCAAAAATACCGAATGCTCAGACTTTGCCCATGGGTGATTATTGGCTTACATTTATTCCAACTTAGGAAGTTCCATCGAAATCGGTTCTGTAGTATGGACGATATTATATACCTACATAACGTGTAAATTTGACGCCGCTTGCGTTATCATTGAGTTATGAGCTACTAGATTCCGCCCGCGGCTTCATCCACGTTAAGTTTGAACTGCCATGTCACCCCTTTAAAGATTTGCTTTAGGCTCTGTAGCTGGTGCCTACATCATATGAACTATCTGTGTACCAATTTTCAACCTAATCCATTCAGGAGTGTGAGCTGTGTGTTGATAATATCAGAAAAGAAAGAAAAGAAAAGTACATTTATTTCGGACTGGGCCAACAGATGCAACAACATGTGTACATAAAGTAAACAAAAAAAATAGGAAAAGAAAAACAGCTTTTTGGCTATAACTCAATGACGGTATAGTTAGTAAGTTAGTTTTACTTGGGCGAATAAGAAAACCGCACTTAGCCTCCTAATTGGGCCATTGTGCGTGATGCCGTCACGTCATCCGGTCATGTCTGAAATAATTTTAGTTTAAAGTATTTGTTAAGCGCTACCTTTGTGATTTTTTTCATATTTTTTGGTTAACTACAGTTTCCTCTTATACCTCTTAAATACACAGATAGCTGATCTGATTCTCGCAACTTCGTCCGCGTCACATGAGAGGGCTAGAGAGAGAGTGGGCACCTACAATATAATCCTAAACGTGCTGAAACTTTCCTTGTTTTATCCACGAACCACTTGAGAACGACTGAACAAAATTTGATAAAATTTGGTACGTATAGTGCTAATTTGAAATCACGCGGACGTAATTAGGAGACACATTGTTTGTATGTCTGCAATGGGTATTTTTTTAAATTTATTATTAACGTTAAAAGTTTAACATAGGCTATTTTAGTGTACACCACTCTATGATCGGTAACAATGAAACAGGAATGATTGAGGAACGGCCGCTACGATATAATACTGTGGCCTTTAAAAACAAAATGTAGGCATGTATTATTATTTTGTAGGTATTTGTGTGGCGTCGGTACGAAACCTCTCAACTCCCGTAGGTGTAATTCTTCTCAATTCTTCGGTTTTTATCTTACAATTTTTTGTTATTCAATAAAATTAATTAAATTAAAATTACTTCTAACCTACAAACTATTCTGCTCTAGCTGCGGAACTTCATCCAGGGTTCATATTCACGTTCTTTTTTTCTATTTTCGCGACAAGCCCGTGCGAACTGGCGCATGCGCGAGACGCTGAAATATGTCCGCCGCGCATGCGCGTTGATGCATTTCTAAGCGCAGCTCTCTATTTACTAGAGCTTGCCGCAAAACGGAAAAAAAAAACGTGAAAAGGACCCTGAGTGAATCCCGCTCAGTAGGCCTACCTACATACACTCTTTCTTTAAAACGAAATTCATGAATTATCGTTTACTTGAATCTCTTAAGTTTACTAACATTTAAACTTTCGCGTTGCATGATTATAACTATTTATTATACGGGAATTGGGAATTAACGCGCATTGTTTACCTCAGTCCGCTTGTGACCACGGCCGGTGAAACCTGGTCGAAACGTCAAGCAATTTTAAGGTAAACAATGCGCGTTAATTCCCGTATAATAAATAGTTATAATCTCTTAAGTTTTACAAAATTATTTATACGGGCCTTAATCGCGTTAATAATTTAAGGTAAAATACCTTGTTTATTGCCCGACGTTTCGACCGTATTGCAACGGCCGTGGTCACGGGTTTATCGGGGAGTTTTTGAGATAAGCACAAGAAGTTCGAACTCCTGCGTGTGGTACTTGACTCGCCTCCCAGCAGATTCGATTGATGAAAATTTTGACATAAGACTGATGTGCATATTTCACGGTGGTGGTTGACGTACCGGTGTTGAATTTAATGCCCCCTTTAATGCATGGAGGGGGCTTCAGTCATGCGAACAACTCACACTTGGCCAGTTGAGCCAATAGTTGTCACCCTATAAATAAATCAATATCTTGTGACAACTTACACAACGTCACCTGATCCCAAACTAAGTAGAGCTTGTACTATGGCAACCAGACAACTGATATACATTCTTATATATTTCTAAGTACATACATAGTATTGTATTATGTATTAAAAAAGACGACTCCCGCAATAGGGTACAAGCCCTGTGTCGCGGGGGACTTAACAAACATACAAGTCACGAACACAAATTACATTCAGACCCGGAACAACAATTTGTGGATCACACAAAGTGATGTCCCGTGTGGGAATCGAACCCACGACTTTCGGCTTAGCAGTCGGGAGCACTAACCACTAAGCCAATAGGCCAGTCCCTGAACAAAGTTTTGGAATCAAATGAAAAAAAATCCCACCAAAAACATTTTCATGTAAATTGACGCCAAGACGAGTAGGTACATATTGCTACCACTCTAAAAAACCGGACAAGTGTGAGTCGGCCTCACCCACCGAAGGTTCCGTACAAATTTGTAATATCTACACTTCTACATTAATCTATATCTAAATATTATACTAGCTAACCCGCGCAACTTCGTATGCGTGAATTTTTCCCATTTTTGCAACGTTTATCATTGTTGCTCCGCCCCTATTGGTCGTAACGTGATGTTATATAACCTATAGCCTTCCTCGATTAATGGGCTATCCAACAGTAAATTATTTTTTCAGTTCGGACCAGTACCTAGTTCCAGAGATTATCGCGTTCAAACAAACAAAGAAACAAACTCTTCAACTTTATAATATAAATATAGATAACATTAAAATCCTATTTCCCTTGGTCACGAGTTGACTAGAGAACGATTTTACCGATTTCATTAATATAATCTTTTTTTTAAATATTGAAATAAAAATAAAGGGCGGTATGAAGTTCGCCGGGACGGGTAGTAATATTATAAAGATGAAAGATTTATATTTTTGCAAGTACCTAATGCATTTCTTTATTATTTTAGAATTAAATATTCTAACTAAATTTTAAACTAACATGAAGATATTTTTAAAGATAAAGATAAGTTAAATTTATTTATCATCATAACATTTAAGACACGTGTTCTTATCGGTGAAACTGATGCATGTGCTTCTATTTATCTCTGTTAATAGCGTTCTCTTTTACTTCTTTATATGTCAGCAATCTTCTCCTTTAATTGGTTGATGCAGCTGATTCTAGGCCTCCCTATTCCTCTCTTGTCCTCTGCCTTCCCTCAATAATGTTATATGAAGCTATCATGTTGTTTAAGATGTCCTATAATTTTCCCTCTTCTGTTTTCCACAGTCCTAATTAGGACTCTCCCTTCTTCTACGAATTTCTTATAATATGTGTAAAATTAGATGTTACAGTTTAAATTGAAGAACATGTTTAGCCGTACAGATATGATATTACATTAAAATCTAAAAAAATATTATCTAGGATATTCTTATGCAATAAATACATAATCATAATCATTTATTCTTGCGATACATGGGTCTTAAATATAATAGTTACATTGTTATTGTGTTTCACCATGCTTCACCGTCTCGGTATGCAGGATCGGTTTAACATAATCGTTTAATAAAAAAATAAAATATAAAATATTACACACACTAGTGTTTACCACAATTTATACTCACATCTCCAAAATAATATCAATACTATAACTAAATGAATGACTATGAATAAATGTCAAATTAATAACAATGAAATAATAACATAAACATTATATAATTGATTATATTTTGTCAGATAAATATTCATTAATTGAGTAATAACATTTTTGCATTAATAATATTTTGATTTCATTCATAAACACATTAATATTAAAAGTACTCAAAATATGTTTAGGCAAATGGTGATAATACTAAATTAAACAATTAGATATTAGAAAAGTCTATATTTAAGGAAATCATTAATATTATAATAACATTTACGGGCTAAAAAGTTTCTCAGGTAACGTTTAAACTTATTAATGTTCATATCTAATATATAAAAAAATTCTCGTGTCACAGTTTTCGTTGCCATACTCCTCCGAAACGGCTTGACCGATTTTGATGAAATTTTGTGTGCATATTGGGTAGGTCTGAGAATCGGACAACATCTATTTTTCATATCCCTAAGAGTTTGTTTGTTTGTTTGAACGCGATAATATCAGGAACTACTGGGCTGCACTGAAAAAATATTTTACTGTTGGATAGAGCCGATTTATTGAGAAAGGCTATAGGCTATATATCATCACGCTACGACATATAGGAGCTGAGCAGCAATGATAAATGTTGCAAAAACGGGTAAAATTTACGCAGACGAAGTTGCGCGGGTCAGCTAGTCTTTATATATAAAGCTGAAGAGTTTGTTTATTTGTTTGTTACGTACGCGGTAATCTCAGTAACTACTGGTCCAAATTGAAAAATTATTTTACAGTTGCATAGCCCATTTATTGAGGAAGGCTACAGGCTATATAACATCACGCTACGACCAATAAGAGCGAAGCAGCAGTGAAAAATGTTGCAAAAATGAGGAAAAATTACGCACACGAAGTTGCGCGGGTCATCTAGTCTTATTATATACGTGCTTTCGCCCGCTGCTCTGCCCGAGTGATGTCGATTATTCCGATAAAAGCTATCGTATGTCCTTTTCTAGGACTCGAACTATCTCTATACCAAATTGCCTTTAGCTAAGTACATCAATTGAGCGGTTTAAGCGTGAAAACGTAACAGACAGCTCATGACAACTTTCACATTTATAAAATGTAATGGCAGTCGCCCGCGGCGTTGCCCGCGTGGATAAATTTACCCCATTAAGGGTTGATTTTCGTTTTCAATCAAAATGCTGAAACACATGTAGGTATCTTTATTTATAACCATAAAACCAAATGTAATATTTAGACTTAGACCAGCCTGTTGGTCTGTTGGACCAAACTGACTGCTAAGCCGGAGGTCGTGTGTTCGATCCCCACCCAGGATAAAACTTTGTGTGATGAGCACGATGGTTTATTCTGTGTCTGGGTGTTATTTATCTATAATATATATGTAATTGGAAAAAATTATGTATGTTTATCAGTTGTCTGGTTTCCATAGTACAGGCTCTGCTTAGTTTGGGATAGCAGATAGCAGTGTGTGAGTTGTCCCAAGATATTGTTATTATTATAAATAATAAATTTCACAGATCTAACTTCAAAACTAACGGAGTTTCATAATAACTTACAACTCCTGTTTTACCCACTTAGGGGTTGATTTTCCAAAAACGCTGAAACATGTGTTTTTCATTACTTTACACTAAAAAGACAAATATGAAATTTCATAGAATAACTTTCAAACTGATGGAGTTTAATATAAACTTGCAACCCCTATTTTACCCCTTTAGGTGTTGATTTTCCAAAAGCACTGTATTTAATTATTTTAAACCAAAAAGCCAAATATTATTCACAAATCCAACTTTTAAGGTGACGGCTTTTCATACAAACTTAGAACTACAATTGGGGGATGGATACCCCCTTCGGGGATGGATTTCCAAAAAATCCCTTCTTATCTTAGAAATTACGCAGTAACCGCATTTCGCACTTTTGTCTAAGTTGAATATATTGTCTGAAGTGGAAATGGCGATTAGGTACGCAGCTTTTTGTGCACTGTAGTGACAAATTGCAGTACAGAAATATATCAATATCAGTGAACAAACATATAAAAAATATACAGTCGAATTAAGAACCCCCTCCTTTTTTAAAGTCGGTTGTCGGACCCATAAATTATTGGGTGAGCTAAAACTTCGTAAGACTTCAATGAAGCAGTAACCGAACATTTCGCATTTTTGTCTAACTTGAATATATCATATAATATATGTAACAAATTTCATCTAAATCGGTTTAGCTGTTTGAGCGTGAAAGCGTAACAGACGACAGACAGAGTTACTTTCACATTTATAATATTAATATGTATATGCCTAGTAATATAGTATAGTATATAATATGGATTAGCAAGCAAAATGTTACTAACATAGTTCTAAGACATTGTTACTAACTTTATATGGACACTGTCTGAAATAAATTTATTTTATTTTTATTATTTATTAGGTACGCATCTGCGCAAATGCATATAAGCAGGAAATTAAATTTTCAAAGGAACAGAATATTTTGTATTGGGTAATGTATGTTGTTAATAAATAAAAAAAAAAAAAGAAAAAAGTTTATATTAAAATTGTCAAAAAATTCAAACAAAGAAAATGCTGAAAATGAAAGAATAATAAAATTTATCATGATAAACAAAAACGTAACTAAGAAAAATGTTTTAAATTAGATTTTGTACAGCACTTTCGACGCGGACAGTCTTTATAAGTTACAAGGTGGTCTGTATAGGTTCTAACGTGTTCTGCTATCATATGGCAGTCACAACAACCTAGATATACTTTTTCTAGAGTCCCTGGGTCGTGATCAAAGGTCTAAGATGAAATAATTTCCTTTGTTCTTCGATAGAACCACCCAGTGTAATGACTGCTAAGCTGATTGTAGGTACCTACGATTGGGTAAACACAAGAGCCCTTTTGCATCGGGTTAGGTATATCTTTTATATTCACAGCATAAAAGTAACAATTGTCTAGGTAGTTTCTTGTCTCCGTGGGTGATACCTACTTAGGTTAACTTCAAACTTTAAATCCAATATCGTATAGTCGTAGTTTATTGGTTTTACAAATTTCTGTGCCTCCGAACTGCATGAAATCATATAATTATGTAAGGGATCTTGTTTCCATCTTTTTGTGCAGGTGGGTTTTTTTTATAAACTATTTTTTTTTAATACTTTTTAGTAGTTGTAGGATGCAACCGATGTAACAACTAACTTCTATCATAGCTATTGTCAAGTATTGAAAATTGATAAAAGAATGGTTGCTAACTAACTTTTTTAGTATTACAGTCATAATCATGTTATGCCTTTTTAAATTCTTAAGATGAGCCCTTTAGTTTGATACCAATATTGCAGTTTTCCAAACTTTTTTTTATACCTCCACACTGGACATCTCACAGCCGCCATGTTTATTTTTTTCAAACGTCACACATCTAAAAACACTTGGGCGATCAAGACGAATCTAACGACGTCTTAATTATATAAATCCGTTCAGTGGATTGTGAGATATTAGGTAATAAAGAATATTACATATATACCTACACACAAGATTCGCGCGAAAAACATAACCCTTCCTTACAGTCGGGTAAAAATAAGGGGCAGGGGCGGCAAATTTCCGGCCAGCCTCGGGCGACGAATATCCACGTTACGCCACTGCGAAAAGGTAGGTATTTCTACTGAGATGCTCGATCAAATCAAAAATTGATAGATGGAAACTTGCAATCAGGTCTTTCCTATACTGTTTTTAATATTCATGAAGAATATTATTATGTTTGTGCAAGTAATATGGGAAAACAAGTAACGTGCCGGGGAGGCTCTCTTGTGGAGGCCCCAGGGCAGTAGCCCCGACTGCCCTGCCCTAATTCCGGTCCTGATTGTACCTAACTGGTCGATGTCTATACCTAATAGGAAATATTTAAAAAAAAGTTGATGTATGGGAAGGCGTCATTGCAGCAGTAATATATCTCGTCTGTCTATTGGTATGTTTATACACATCACGCAAAACCTACTGGATACCAGATTCAATTTAGATTTTGCACGTAGGTACAATCCCATATCTATACTAATCCATACTAATATTATAAATGTGAAAGTAACTCTGTCTGTCTGTCTGTTACGCTTTCACGCTCAAACAGCTGAACCGATTTAGATGAAATTTGGTATGGACATAGTTTGAGTCCCGGGGAAAAACATAGGATAGTTTTTATCGCGATAACCGACATCCACGCGGGCGGAGCCGCGGGCTGAAGCTAGTATTAAAATAAAGCTGAAGAGTTTGTTTGTTTGAACGCGGTAATCTCAGGAACTACTGATCCGAATTGAAAAAAACTTTTACTGTTGGATAGCTCATTTATCGAGGAAGGTTATAGGCTATATAATAATATCACGCTACGACGAATTTCTTGTTATGTATTTCTTAACCCATTTGCTCTTGTGGGATCCGCCCATGTAGGTATTTTAAATATGAGAATTAAGCCATTTAAGTATGGTCTAAGTTTTTTTGTGATCTTAATGAAATTTGCCAAGGATGTAGATGGTACTCTGGAAAGAACATAGGGTATATTTCAACGCGATAACCGACATCCACGCGGGCGGAGACACAGACGAAAGTTAGTGATTAATAATATAAAGGGCAGTGGCATCTGTATGACAGCGCCATCTATTGAGGAACTACCCAAATGTAATAACATTGGTTAGCTGTGGTTCTTGCGGTCACCGTCATACATTTTTATTTACACTCTTCTGCTTGGCAATAATAGCAGCCACGCCTATAATTAAGTAGGTAAGTACCTATCTGTGTTTATGTCAATTTTATTACCTCTTTGTTTTCGAAACTGAAATCAGAGAAGGTGACCTTGTACCTACTTGACTTGAGCAACGAACACGAAGTAGGTTAAGAGACGCTGAACATCGACCTTAACCCATCTGATATCCAAATGAGACAAATTTTGTATCATTATTATTGTTTTTTTTTTAATGACGATTCCCGCAGTAACCCACAAGCCCTGTGTCGCGGGCACTTTACAAATCACGGACACAAAGTACATCCAGACTAGGAACAACAATTTGTGGATCACACAAAGTGGTGTCTCGTATGGGAATCGAACCCACGACCTCTTGCGCAGCAGACGAACACACTCCCACCGCGCCACAGAGGCAGCCAACACGCCTATGGTAGCTTACCTATCGAAAAGTGTACTTACATGGCTATTTTTTTTGAAGTGATAACGTTTTATAAATTAATGAAACAATGAAATCAATGACTCATGAAAAAGTGTCACGTTATTGACTGGTTGCTAAGCAACGGTCACGTTATTGATTGCTTGCTAAGCAACAGCGAACGGCGATTGCGCGACATGACATGCGATACAATTTGAACTAACGTTATTCACTGGTTGCTAAGCAGCGCGAAAGGCGACATGTTATCTTATCTATCAAAACCAAAATGTATCAATCATTCACGAAAGAGCGGTGTCCTCTAACACCCGAGATCCCGAGCACTCATTTGTAAAAAAAATATTATAATTGATCAATAAAATTATTATTATTATCACATCAACGTTTGCCTAAGACGTAATCCATAATAAAAAATCCTTTCATGGAAAACGATTGCCATGCCTTTAAGTTGAAAATAGAAAAAAAATAGCCATGTACACTTTTCAATTGGCAGGCTCATAGTCGTGTTTATAAATCAATAAAAATTGATAAAAAAATGTCTCATCTGGTTTTTAGATATGTGAAAGACGAGTTCCATGTCTCCTCTACTATAGACGAATTAGAATCTCGAGCCCCTAGGCAAGAGGCATAAACGCTAATCGAATGCAATATGAACATTTTTAATAGGTATTAGATTTGCGGTTTTGCGCGCGTAACGATGTAATCCTATTCGATTAGCGTTTGTGAAACTTGTCTAGGGCGGTAGACTACTCTATTCGGAAGGCGTTCCAAGATTCCATGTCAAAGGTATGCATTCAATGACGGTTACTTTCTCTACTCTCAGTATTTTGTGCTAAAATACCTGATTCTAATTAATATATCTTGGGACCACTCACACAATGCTATCTGAACCCAAACTAAGCATAGCTGTACTATGGCAACCAGACAACTGATAAACATACTTATATATTTCTAAATACATACATATTATAGATAAATAACACCCAGACACAGAATAAACCAGTGCTCATCACACGAAGTTTTATCATGGGTGGGGATCGAACCCACAACCTCTTGCATAGCAGTTGGATACACTCCCACCGCCCCACAGAGGTATGCATTCTATGACAGTTACTTTCTCTACTCGCAGTATTTTGTGCTAAAATACCTGATTCTAATTAAATGAAAATGACAAATACCAATTTAATAATTTTGATATATTTGACTTCATGGGTACATACACATAGAAGAGAAAATAACATAAATATGTACAACAATTGCATCTAACAGTGTGACCACCTATGACAGTGGTACCAATTCCTCATTACAGCAAAACTTATTCAAAACAAATATTACATTTGTGATTGTTATAAAAATATTTCACTTCTATAAATAGAAGACAATTTGTCTGTGATTACAGGTATCTACATTACAGCACAATAAAATACATCCAGACAGTTAAACATGAATTAATTTATACTTAGTTAATATGTGGACAACAAATGTTACCCCTATCCCGTTATAAGGTTTTGAAGTTCCGAACTTAGCTCATTTGTGTCAATATTGAGTTTAGAATTGGGAGTTGTTGCGGGAGCACTGGACCCTCTGTTGCATGCCTTTTTATGAACAAACCAATGAAGACGCTGACATTCACGGTCACAGTACTGCACCGATTTACACTTGGCACACTTCTTGGCTGGTTTTTCTTCCCCACAAGTGCTGCAATAAGGAATGGCATCAACAAACCCTCTTTGTCCGTTAATAGTGCAGTTGATGACAGACAATGCTGGCGGAGGATCTTTGCTAGTCAAGGAGGTTACCATTTGATGGAACGTAGTGCATTCTCTGAATGGGAACTCTCTCACACAATCCTTTAGGAATGTATCCATTAAGTCTAGTGAAACACCGTCTCTGCCAGGCTTCAGCAATTTCTTGGAGAACACTTCAACAATGTCATGTTTCTTCTCGTCCTTATCAGTGTTCACTTTCTTATCTCTTATGTTATGTATTTCTCTTAGAAGGTACCCAAGATAGTGGTATTTGAATGCCATCACTTCATTGGTGTCTCCTCCTCTCGTCATCTCTTTCTTGCACAGCAGTTCCAGTACTTTTATCACCTTCTCAGCATTTTCTAATAAGCTAGGTATATGTTGAAGATTGAGCGCTAATCTCACAGGGTGGATGTTAACACCTAAAACAAACTTATGTAGAGGGTCTACTAAAAAGCCAGGTAGGTATGGTTCAGTTTGTTGCCCTTGTACGGCAGTGTAGTACGCGATTTCACTCCTAGGTATGTAGTTGTTGATGGTAGCGACAGTGTGATGGTTACCAACGAACGCAGCCATTTGCGAAGCAGTGCGCCCGACTGAGTTCGTCGCCGTAGACTTCGCTCCTGCGTCCAGTAGAAGCTTGCATACCTCAGAGCTCCCGGATAACGCGCCAAAGTGCAAGGCCGTATAGTTATACTCGTGTTTCCCCGAATTCACATCTGCACCCTGAAACGCACCATATAAGAATTAAATAAGTCATTGATAACCATTTATGTAGTAAAAGTGTGAGGAAAGTTACATACCCTATCGAGCAGGAGTTGCACCATATCCTTGTTCCCCTTATAAGCGGCGTGTTGTAGCGCAGTCATACCATTTTCGTCAAAGAAATCGACAGTGCCTTTGTGTTGAGCCAATATATTCTTGAATTCTATGAAATCATTTACACCAATGGCATCAAATATTGTTCTTTCAGCAGCGGGTTTTTCTTCACTTTTCGTCTCCATATCGATTTTTTGAAAACTTTTATTAGCGTACAGAAAGATGCTACCAGAGGCAAACAACCTATAAAGTGTACTGTCAAAGTCAAAATGACACTTGTAGTGCTGCTACTCGTGCAGCGGCCGCTGTATCTCAACTTCAACGTAATAGAAATCGCCTAAAATTATATCATTTCGAAACAAAAAATATTTTTTTTTAGTGGCGTAAGCTAAAGGAGTATTTTGATACTTATGATTATGTAGTGCTCAGCCTATAAATTATTTTGTTTGAATTTACTCTGGTTCTCATGATATACCTATCATTATTAAAAAAAACCTAATAACGTGGTTATAACGTGGTTTATTTTATTAGACATTTATTAAATAACAAAATATGTTGTTGTAAAAGATCCTATCGAATAGCACTTTGTCTATGTGAGTGTTAATTAAGCTAAGTTCATATTATGAGCTGTTATTGTTACAGTAAGAGTTCTCAATGTAAGCCGTGTCTTATTATCCCAGACTATATCTGCTACATAAATAGATAATTTTGTTACGAAAACAACAAAGGAATAAAAACATAATTTTATAAAAAAGTTATCAGGCATGTCTTGGTCACAGTAAACAACTTAGACAAAAAAATGAGTCCCACAGAAAGTTGTAAAATCAATAAACTACTTACTTATGATATTATAGTTAAAGAAGACGAAGAGGATTCCTGTTTGGAATCGATATATTACCCACAGAGACGAGAAACTACCTTGATAATCGCTACTTTTATGTTGTGAATAAAAAATATATAAACCGTTACAAAAGAGCTCTTGTGTTTACATTGGGTAAACACAAGAGCTCTTTTGTAACAGTTTATATATTTTCGCCGACTTCATTTTTCGTCATAGTGTCAGGGCTTTGCCACGTCCACTTCCCTTGGGGCTGTTTCTTGAAAAAAGTGTTCATCAAGAAGAGCCTCTCCCATTCGAGGAAGTTGACTAGCATTTGCCCCCTATGATTTCTGCTTGCATAACCATGGGATCCTACTACCAATTCACTGCATTCTGTACTCCTACTTTAGCTTTGAAGGCCCCATAACAGCGTTGTAGTAGGTCTTAGTGGTGTAGTGGAAGACCCTCGATATGTCGTCGAACATATCTTCCACTTCGTCGTCTGGATGTGCCGAGGTCGGTGCGTACACTTGCACCACCTTGAGGTTATACCTCTCGGTGAGCTTGATAATGAGGTACACTACCCTGTTCGACACGCTGGACATTTCCACAACGTTGTCAGAAAGGGACCCAACCAGTCATCAGAAACCCAACACCACCTTGGGATTGTTAGTCTCCCTCGCGGAAGTACAGTGGCCCGACTCAAGGGTTATGGTGTCCTCCCCCTCTCTTCGGACTTCACTTAACCCGAGGATATGCCACCAAGTTCCACCTCAAGTTGTGCCAGATGCGAGTCTAGCCCCCCGCCACGCCGTTACCGTGCACATTACCGCCACCTTGTCCAGGAATAGCGTGACTGCCGGGAACTGGGGGCGGTGACTTTGTGCTTCGTGCAGTTGGGGTAATACCCATAATCACCACTCTAAGTAGGCGGGTTGGCGATCGCAGGGCGTAACTCTCGCATCAGTGACGCTGCTGCCCGTCACTGACCTGTTACTTTAGCTACGCCTTGAATTGGGATGGTTATACCGCCACTGTACAGCAGGATGTACCACGTGCAGGTGAGGTTGGCTTGGAGCGAAAGACGCCCTCTTTCATCCCATTGCTACAAATAATGTATCTTATATTAATTGTAAGGTATTTTATTATGTTTACCTAAGTTTTAAGGTGATAATGCTCGGAATACGGTAGGTATAAATATTGAAATAATATAGATTTACTGCACCTAGACCTAGACCCAAGTCCTGGTCTAGGATTCTAGTTAACCTTGGTTTAATTAAATCCCTTTTTTCACTCAAAGGTTTTACGCTACGGTGTTATTATATTGCCTTTAGTATTCTAGTTTGTTTCGACAAACCACTTAAATTAGTACTTATTTGATTGATTGGTCTCTTGGTCTAGTGATTAGCGACTCTGAATGTTAAGCCAAAGTGGTAAGTTTGATTTTCGCACGGTTGCTTATAAGCAACGGTATAAATACTATGTGTATATTTATGTGCGTCCCCTCAGCAAAATTTTGTCGAAATTAAATAATAAAATATTTTAGAAAGCTATTTGTCCAGCTTGTGTGATTGATGCGGACATTTTTGAATTTATTGCTCTGATAGTTCTGAAGCTATTTCACAAAAACTGCTTCTGCTGGAGGAACGTTTCAAAACTTTCCTCCTGCGAAATGTCATGTATTTTATGGAATATAACATTTGCAACTTATTTTGAATAGTTTATTTCTTCGGTTGAAAAAAAGATTTTGCTGGGGGAACGTTTTCGGTTGTGCTGGATCTCTGAAACGGTTACTTCAAATTTAAAAATGTGCGCAATAATTAAACGGGCTGGACAACAAATTTTCTAAAATACTTTAATAATTAAATTCGACAACATTTTGCTGGGGGAACGCACATTGTGTATTTTATTTTATATATACATAAGTATGTTTATCAGTTGTGTGCCTGCCATAGTACAGGCTTTTCTTAGTCACTGTTGTCTAATAAATGCTAAATATTCTGATATTAATTCTCTTACCTTACTTAAAATATAAATCCTGGTCGGCTTTGTCACTACTAACTTTAACAGTTTTATTTTATTTTGTATGCACGCCATATTATCGATTTAATTGTTTCTAGATTATATAATCTAGAAACAATTAAATCGATAATATGGCGTGCAAAAAGGTAAAGGCAACATGCGATCAGATGATAAAATACCTATATAGGTATTTTATCATCTGATCGCATGTTGCCTTTACCTTTTTTTCGTATGTTGACGCTCCCATCCACACCATAGAAGACTAATCATATGTAATGGATAAACTGTGTACCTACAAAGAGATTTTGTAAAATTGGTATATAAAAAAGTGGCCATGGGTTTTATTGCCAAGTTCTTTTCTCACTGGGTTTACTTTTTGTGAACTTGGCTTTAAATGTAGACTATTATCTACTTTTTCAAATGTTGTCAGACGTTCATAAGAGTTGCATTTAGTAACATAAGTGAATAAATTATTTTGCCTTTAAATAAAAAACACCTATAATTATCTTTAGGGAAATGATAGACTATTACATAGTAAGTATAAATTTATTCTAAAATCAGTAGTCATAATGGCTGGTATGACTATTGATATAACATCAACAACTATATATATGCGATACATTCTTTAGTACATCAATACGTTTTGCTAACATCGAAGAAAAGTTTGAGAATAACATTAAGATTTTTGTTAAAATTCTATATACCTCAGAGATATAACAGAGGTAATTAAAGCAGTTATATCTAAAGGGTACATTGAGTAAATGTTGCTTGGAAAATAAAGTTGACTTACAATAAAGCTAAGAGTAAAATTGAATTCACTACACATCAAGTAAGTTGTCGTACAGTTTGTGTGGAGCGTATTACTTACATTTCTATCATAATGGAAGATCCCTTGATCATAATGTTTAAAATTGTACAATTCATCAGTCCGCATTGCCCAGGACGGAGTGATGAATAGTAGTCGTGAAACAATATTTAATTAAACAAATTGATTAACATTCATAAAAATGGAGCACATACTTAAATTGTTTCTAAGCACAACATCTAGAGAGATAATGGAATTATAATATTAAAAGGGTTAAATATTATATATTGTTAATATTTTATTCGATTATTATATAGACACAGCCTACGATATTTTTCTTTAATCATGTGGGTATATGAACATTTAGATAATTATGTGTTATAATATTATCAATAAATTTAATTATTCTACGGTGTCTATTATCTACACAGCATTTTGTTTTCCTTATTTATTTATTACTACACGTAATAATATGTAATTATATTCTAATTTAAAATTGAATTAACCTACTTTGAAAGGTACATAAAATTTGCGCTGTTATATTGCGCTAAAGTTACTATCACTAATAAATCCTGGAATAAAATATTAATTAAGCTATCATTACCTATTTATTCCTTAGCATTAGATATTAGCAGGAGCCAAAATACATTTAATTAACTATAAACATTGAAACATTTCATTTAAGACGAAATTCCTATTGTCTACTAGAAAGACGAAATCCTACGTTTTTAATGCTACAATACACATTTTGTGTCAAATATACAATTCTTATAACTATTTTTTGCTAGACGAGAAGGGTCACATAATTTAGTGGATTAAGTAAAAGCTCAAACAAGTAGATAGTCGATTAGCTCATTTTAGCCTTAAATGTTATAGATTTTAATTTACGTACAGATTGGTTTATGTGTTGTTATTTTCATTAACAGGCTTTGTGATGTTCTTTACTATTCATAGTTTGGCAACACATTTTATAAACTTTTTTTATAAAAAAATCAATATCTTTAGTAGGTACCTGTAATCTTACTAAAAAAATAAATCGATTAATAAAATGGAACGTGGAGTGGCTATCTTAACATAAAGTTATCTTATGAATATAAAAAATCAAGAAATCTTTGCAAGGTTCAACAAGCTGTTTCTTTTTTATAATACTTATTTGTTCCAGCGTCAACCTTAATGCTTGATGGGACTATATCTAACTACAACTAAAACATCGACGGTTTGCTGAATTATCGGTTATTCTTACTTAGATAATATTACTCCTTAATTAAATTTAAACATATCAATGAGTACGTTCGAATACGTTATTTAATCTAATATAACACATAAAAACCGCTACAATATCAGTAATAGGTATTAATTTATGTTATTATATAAAAGGTATATGGAATAAAAACCTACTGAAGCACATAATTATTATGAGCCGAACTACATTAATTATTATAATTTCTCGTAATTTCTATTTAACGAAGCTTCACCATAAATTGCCATTAATATTCATTATTCTTATGCTAATAATAATAAATGTTGGGTACAAATTTTACCCATTTTACCCTTTCGCATCCATCGCCAAATCTTACCTATTGCCTTTAAACTCATAATGCCTCTGCTACACTAAAGGCGTTTTACGGACGTTTGTCATCGAAGTAAATGTAGCTACAGCTTTATTTTTACTGTCAGTGTTACCATCCTTTAATGTAGCTTAAGCAATCGTTTTTTATTACATTCATCCAAGGCCCAACGATAAAAAAAAATAAAGCACTCGGGAGTGTTTCAACGTCTAGACATAGTAGACGTCGAAGGAGAGTTGTGCTCAGACGAGCGCGGGGGCTGAAGCCAGGGGGGGAGCGCTCGGGTGGGGTTGCTGTGGGGTCGTTGGGGTCTGCACTGTAGAGGTCAGTCGGACCCCACCACTCTCAGAGACTACCATGCCGTTGTGAACGGTGCCGTTGCCCTCTCTGTCTGCATATGGGGTGGTCAGGATGCGTAGACGCTGAAAAAAGAAACCATTAATTTATAGCAATACTTAGCTGTTGGATAAATAATAAATTAATATCTGACCCGCGCAACTTCGTCTGCGTAAATTTTGTCCGTTTTTGCAACATTTCTTATTGCTGCTCCGCTCCTTATTTCTCCACTATTTAATGGATGTTATTTTACATATAAACCTTCCTCTTCAATCTCTCTATCTATTAAAAGGAACCGCATCAAAATCCGTTGCGTAGTTTTAAAGATTTAAGCACACATAGGGATATAGGGGCAAAGAAAGCTACTGTGTTTTATACTATGTAGTGATTGATTGTAAAGTGGTATGCAATATCCGAGGCGATCTTTGTAACTAACTACCCTCAATTTGCCTCAACTTTAACTGACTCTGTCTGATCTATACTTAAGTAGGTCATCATTTTATGAACATTTATTGATAACTATCTGAACCCGGGCACGCTTCGCTGTGGCTATTTGGGCTAGGAACCCTTGCGGACATCCCCAGAACCCCCTACAAAGTTTTATTACAATCTCATCAATGGTTTCGGAAAGCATAGAGGACAAACATACAAATATTCGTTTTTATTGGTATAGATATACTATTTCTTGCTATAATTACCTCCTTTTTGTTCGAAATGATGGATTTTGATTTTTTGGAGCTTCATCAAATATCCCTGTTCATAAGACCTAGAAATGTATCCAAGAGTTTGGTTCTTACCTTGACAAAGCTGCCCTTAGTCGTCAGAAACTTGTAAATAGCCACCGTTTGAATGCAAATAACTCTGGCTCCAGCTATAGCCCATCCAAGAGTATTTGCCCAACCAGGATATATGTATAACTCGTATTGCAAAGATTCGTAGTCCAGTAGTCCGTAAACAGAGATGAAGAGGAGGAAGGCCGGGGCTTTCTTTATACTATAACTAGCTGCTGCGGCTACGCACGGGCAATGAAATATATAGCCTAATGACACTATGGCACTCACATATAACGTGGCTTTCTATTGCTAAAATAATTTTCAAAATCGGTTTAGTAGATTACCCCCTACAACCTCATAAACTTTACCTGTAAGATATTAAGAAGTATAGATAATTAAAGTTACCTATCGTACCTCGATATTGTACTAGGCTCAAGGGAGTCCCATGAAATTTCCCAGTTTCTAGGTTCTAGAAATGTAGGTACGCAAAAGTTTGATTCTTACCTCGACGAAGCTGCCCTTAGTCGTCAATAACTTGTAGATAGCCACCGTAGGAATGCACATAACGCTGGATCCAGCTATAGCCCATCCGAGAGCATTTGCCCAACCAGGATATATGTAGCCCTCGTATTGCAAAGGTTCGTAGTCCAATAGTCCGTAAACCGTGATGAAGAGGAGGAAGGTCGGGGCTGCGAAACGCCAGCAGACTCGCCAGTACAAGCCGGGGCGGAAGCCGATCATGTCGCGGATGTCTTCGCAGAATCGTTCGGTACCTGAACATTTTGGCTTGGTATGATTATGGTAAGACTAAGAAGGTCAGCTTCTATTTGTTTCACCACACTTCAAGAGCGAGTGGACGAAGAAGCGTTATCTACAATGTGGATTAGGTATACCAATTTTTCGCCTGTGTTTGTTTTTTAAAGTTAGGTATGTCTCCAAAAAAATAATTCTCAATTTTTAATTAATTTGGTTTAGAGGGCCTACACTCTGAAATCTAAAATTTCAGAGTTCAGGCTCTCCAAAAGATTCAGAAACAAAAGTTTCTTCATAGATTTTTAATAATTCAATTCACAGTACCTACTAAAAGTTGTTGGTGGAGGAAATAACTAACATATTAAAAAGTGTTTGTTTGAACTCTCCAAAAGAACGGAACTGATAAAAGACTCACCATAAATCCATGATACAGCAATAGCCTCGAAGAAAACAGCCACCAGTATAGAATACCCCGCTGCGTATCTATCAAGCAGTTGGAAGAAATAGAACCCTCCTTTGGTGCAGGAAGCGAGTCCGACGAAGAAATAAAGAGTGAAGAGGGCAGCCACGAACAACTCGCGGTGACGACCGATTGGTGGAAACTCGTCGCTTAAAGCTGTTATAATAGCTTCAGAACCACCGAACTGAAATGGGAATTTTAGAAAAAGCTTAATTTATATTTTCTAAAAAGGGAATGTGTACTTTCAGTGGTAAACATGGTACGTATGTAAAAAACGGTGTTGTAATATTGTTTTATATCTATACTTTTTTTTTTTAAAGACGATCCCCGCATTAGCGTACAAGCTCTGTGTCGCGGGGGACTTTACAAACATAGGTACAAGTCACGGACACAAAGTACACCCAGACTCGGAACAACAATTTTTGGGTCACACAAAGTGGTGTCCCGTGTGGGAATCGAACCCACGACCTCTTGCGTAGCAGTCGGACACACTCTCACCGCGCCACAGAGGCAGTCTATATAATAACTAGATATATTTTATACTAACTGTGCCCAGCGGTGTTACCCGCGGTTTATTAGCCTATGTGTTAATCCAGGGTGTCAGCTAACTCCAAACCAAATTTTATTAAAATCACTCTAGCCGTTTAGACGTGAAGAAGTAACAAACATACACACTCACATACTAACAAACTTTCGCCTTTATAATATTAGTGTGATAGTGTGATAATAACTAGGTATGTATGTCTAAGATAACTATGTACGACTATAATTATAGTATTACTAGCCGACCCGCGCAACTTCGTCTGCGTAAATTTTCCCAGTTTTTTCAACATTTTTCATTGCTGCTCCGCTCCTATTGGGCGTAGCGTGATGTTGTAGCCTTATAGCATTCCTCGATAAACGGGCTATCCAACAATAAAATATTTTTTTAATGCGGCCCAGTCGTTCCTGAGATTATCGCGTTCAAACAAACAAACAAACTCTTAGGGGGATGTAAAATAGATGTTGTCCGATTCTCAGACCTACCCAATATGCACACAAAATTTCATCAAAATCGGTCAAGCCGTTTCGGAGGAGTATGGCAACGAAAACTGAGACACGAGAATTTTATATATTAGATGTACATCTGGTATAAGTTTTAAAAGTTTTCACATTACGCGAATGTCAAACATTAAAGTCTTCATTTTTTCATTGATAGATTGTGGGAACGCTTTATCTGGAATTCTGGACAATAATTTCTTTCAACCTACCGAACTATCCAATCCAAGAGTCAGCAGCATCATAAAGAATATAAGCGCCCAGAACGTAGAGCCCGGCATTGTGGCGATGGCTGCCGGGTACACCACGAACACGAGCCCTGGACCTTCGGTAGCCACGTCCTGGACTTGTTTTCCTGAAGTGTGTGCCATGTAGCCCAGGACGCTGAAGATTACGAAGCCCGCCACGAAAGATGTTGCAGAATTGATCACGCTAGTTAGTATTGCGTCCCTGGGAAAAGTAATATACAAGTTTTATGGAAATGCTTACCCGGTAACTGGGCTTAACTCGCTCTTTAATTTAAAATGTTCATTTTTTTTTAATTTGGATTTCGTTTCTGAATTAACGTTTAGGAAGTATACGTAGTGATTATAAACCCTCTGCAGCAGAAGGACAGATTTGCATAAAGGCGTAGTATAGACTCACATAGAAAACAAAAATAAAATTGAATAGATACTTGACAATTCATTATAAAAATATAATACAAAAGAATAAAAATTCTGCAGTAGAATATTTAATACATTTGGCCAAAGTTACAAAGACGCAATAATACTTTCAAATAAATATTTTGAAAGTAAAAAAAAAAATAATCATTGAATAAACTCGAGATCTCAGTTCATGTGATACATGATGTTAAAATGAACGTCCATCATTTACTTCAAGTAGGTGGACTCTACTGTCTAGATTAGAAACACCTATAAGGTAAATTTTTTTTTTTTTTGGATACTTACTTGTAGACGTTGTTATGGTATTTATTATAAGACGCGTAAGCCAAAAGTACTCCAAATCCTGGCCCCAAAGAGAAGAAAACTTGAGTCGCCGCATCCACCCAAACCTAAAAAAAATAACAGTTACTTGATGTTGGCGTAAGCTAGTGGTTGAATAAAGATAAAATCTTTATTCAACTACTAGCTTACGCCCGTGGCTCCGCCCGATGTATCAATATACGTTATTGCTCTAGTCCTAAGGAAAGTAGCGTGATGATATACAGGGTGTAATCGTTAAGTGTGTCCAGGCGATTATTCCGTAACTATTACAGATATCAAAAAACTTTAAACTGATATCGAAAGTACGTTACCTAATGAGTTAAATGACATCAATAACTTTTTAAAAATCAAACGAGAGGTATCTAACATTTTGACATTAAACACTCCCATACATTTAGTATGAGATTAGTAGAAAGGTTTTAGTTTCCTTATTTTAAGTGGTCTAGTACTCATTGTACCTTAATCATATTGTATGATTACGTATGATATGACAATGATGATTTTCAAGTAGATGCACGTGTAGATTAATTATCTTACCACTTCAAATTAGTAATAAAATGTGTTTCAATATCGCAATAATTTGAACTGACTGAAAAGCAACACACTACAAAAAGAAAAATAAAAGATACTCTTTGGTGTTCGTTCTAAATTCAAAACTTTTATCTCGGGTTGTTGTTCCCGCCAATTTATCTTTGTTGTTTTTTAATTTGCATTAAGAATCATTTCATTTATTGTTTGCAAAATGGCATATTCCAAAAGAGAGAAGAGAGATATGTTAAAAATGTTATAAATATAACAATTTAATAAATAATGGATCTTTCAACAGAAAAAAAGATTCGAGAGCAAGAGCTCCGGAATTTAATAATGATTTAGATAACAATATTATTAGCTACGTAGTAAATAATCCACGAGAATCGACGCGGTCAGTGGCACGATTATTTCCGGTGTCCCATAATTATGTACAGTACTCCAAAAGTAATAATGCGCATAGAAATCTTCGGAAATCTTCGTCATTGTTCGGCAACGGTCGTATTACCCGAGCGTCGAAAGACGATATTTATATAGAGTGGTTAAGAGCAATTTCTCTATGCCTAATTTTATATATTATGTGTTTTGTGCTAAAACAGATTTGATTTACCTGTAACGAAATTTGATTCGATAATTCCATGTAAGTAAATAGCGAAAACGCTACAATCATTGTTGGAGTGATTAGTTTTCAAGTGTCTTACCGAAGTTGGTGTAATTATGGAGGAAAAGGTTTAAATAACATAAGGTTTTATTAGAAGGAGAAAAAAACGTTTTCAAATAGAGGTTTACATAAAATATAATCAAAATCTCAGTTCAAATTTGTTTACAGCACTAATCATTCCAGAAAAATAATACAATTATAAAAAAATTAATCAGAATCGAGGAAGACCTCTATTCCCGACATCGCAGATTCATCAGAAGTTTCATTATGCTCTTGTTCATTTACACTTTCCTCACTGCTATCACCTGTGTAAATAATCAGTTTATCGGAATAACTATCGATTCTTGGCTCAAATTTTCTATATTCATCTTCGCATTGAACCGCATGATCAGAAACTTTTTTCCATTCTTCTGGTCCTATTTTATTGATTTTTTCTAATATAGCATCTTTAACTGACGTCACAGTCATTGCAATATTTCTCTTGGCCACGTGTTGCTTTATTTGGGACCAAATATTTTCAATAGGGTTAAAATCGGGATGATATGGTGGCAATCGTATAATTTTATGCCCATGTTCCTCCATTATACGGTCAATGGCAAATTCTGTGTAATTTTCTTTGTATCTTTGTATAATTTTATACAAATCGGGTTTCAGTTTCTTTGGGTCATGCGGAATGTTGTGTTGTTGTAACCAAGCTGTCATTTGTGGTTTAGATGTGTTTGAGTTTGGTGGTTTCACAGACAGCTTATTATGATATGGGGCGTTGTCTATTACCAACACACTATTAGGAGGCAAGTTGGGAATCAATTGATTGCGTAGCCAAGTTTGATAACGTTCCGCGTTTATTTCTTTATGATAGTCACCTTCTGAGTCGACACATTTATGTAACATTAGAGCCCCTGGGACGAAGCCTTTTTCATTGCCTGCGTGTACAATAATTATTCGCTCTCCTTTGGAAATGGGTTGTTTGATACCTTTTTTGTTGCTATCTTGCCAAGTTTTACCCTTAGTATGTGATGTGTGCACATACGACTCGTCCATAAATACTATGTTTCTACCAGAACTCCTCAGCTGTTGTATTTCTCTGAGATATTTGATCCTTTTTAGGCGTATATCATGTTTTTCCATAAGTAATTGTCTGTTATTATCAGTTTTCAGAAACCTAAACCCCATGTCTTTCAAGATCAACCTTAAAGTCTCGGCACAGCCTTTGAAATTAATAGCTTCGATCAACTTTATTCTTAAATTATTTACAGTTGGGAGTTCTTTCAGCGTCAATTGAAAATTGTATATCATATTACGAATAACACAGTAGTCGAAATCATCAAGTACCAGCCGAAATCTACTTTTAGGTCTTCCTTTTTTCGGTGTAGAAAATTTCTTTGATTGATTATGTTTTTTTTCGTTTAAGATATTACTCAAAGTTCGTCGCGAAATTCCTGTAGCTTTTGTAACACGGTCTTGAATTTTTTTAAAATAACCATCATGGTCTCTGTTGAAAACATTGGCTTCATTTAAGAAATAAAGGTACACATTAAATACCATTTGCCGTGCTTGTGAATTAAGCGGTTTTCCACGTTTAAATTTATCCATTTTGGAAGAATTCGTCTGAAAGAAAATGGCATGGGCAGAGTTAGGTATATATTTTTTATGCATGTTTATCTATTTATTTAATTTAAATAAATCTCATTTTTTAAATGTTTTTCTAGTACTTAATATGTATTTAATGTAGGTATTTTATTTTTTTAATATTAAAAAAACGTGAAATATGTTATTTATTTTCCTTTTTTCAAAATATACTATTTAAATCTGAATAAGCTAATTAATGTTGAAATTATATTTACCAAGAAGGGTGTGTAATAGCAGCTCTATATATTTCCACAAATAGAGAACACGTGCAGTCACTACCAATATATAAAGACGACTGACAGACATTTCGCTGACCGGCGACAGCTGCCGAACGCCCGATTTGTTTTCGATTGTGCACACATGATATTGACTCCTATCTCTTTTAAACAAGGTGCAAAATGCAAATGCCTTGTTTAGGGCTCTTACGATTCCATGATTCGAGTGTTTCCGGGAATACGACAATTAGCGAAGATCTGCATGTGCATTATTAATTTGGGAGTACTGTACATAAGTTATTAAAAAAACACAACTTTAAAGCTTTCAAGATAAAACCTACTCAAACGCTACGCAATGATGATCCTGCTCGTCGGCTGGTCTATTGCAATTGGCTAGTCAATAATTATATCAATGTAAGGTCAATATTATGGACCGATGAAAGTAATTTTTCAAACTGCGGCATTTACAATAGAAAAAACTCGCATTTTTGGTCAATTGACAATCCTCGCCAAATTACTGAAGTTAGAGCTCAGGTGCGATTCTCAATTTAATGTATGGTGTGGTATTCTTGGAGATCGGATCATCGGGCCATATTTTTACAGTGGAACCTTAAATGGACCGAGATATTTCACCTTTGTACAAAACGATATGCTAAGTCTCTTAGAACAAATTCCAGACGATGAAAGAAGGTCGATAATTTTTCAACAAGATGGAGCACCTGCACATAATACACATATTGTAATGAATTTCTTACGAAACAATTTTGATGGTTTAATAGCCAATAACAGTGCAACCCCTTGGCCTGCCAGATCCCCGGATCTCACGCCTTGTGATTTCTTCCTATGGGGTTTTATCAAAGACAAAGTGTACGCTGAGAGAATGCACAGCCTAGAAGAGTTACAGAATCGTGTACGTCGTGCAATTGCTTTAATTACTACGCAAATGTTAAGGAAAGTTCATTTAGAAACTGTAAGTAGAGCTCGTCATTGTATCGCACAACAAGGACGTCACTTCGAACATCTGCTTTGAATACAAAATTTAGTACTTACTAAGAAATAAATATTATTCAATTAAAAGATAGTTTTATTACTCTGTTAGGTTAATAACCAGTTTCCTTTAATATCAATACTAAGCTAAAATATTCTTTTAAAATAAGGAAACTAAAACCTTTCTACTAATCTCATACTAAATGTATGGGAGTGTTTAATGTCAAAATGTTAGATACCTCTCGTTTGATTTTTAAAAAGTTATTGATGTCATTTAACTCATTAGGTAACGTACTTTCGATATCAGTTTAAAGTTTTTTGATATCTGTAATAGTTACGGAATAATCGCCTGGACACACTTAACGATTACACCCTGTATAGCCTGTAACTTAATCCGGACATAGGAGATAATGCTCCCAAAATTTGAATAGAATCTGTTCAGTAGTTTTGGCGCCAACCCCGAACAAACAAACAAACAGACATGAAAAAATCTAAGCATGTTCTTCAATGTACAGACACAGCTATTTTACAGTTTTATAATAAGTTTTACAGTTTAAAAATAGATCTAGCTGACCCGTGCAACTTCGTCTGCGTCAATTTTCCCCGATTTTGCAACATTTTTCATTGCTGCTCCGCTCCTATTGGTTGTAGCGTGATGTTATATAGCCTATACCTTCCTCGATAAATTGGCTAACCAACCGTAAATTTTACGTAAGATTTTTACTATTCGAAACAGTAGTTCCTGAGATTATCGCGTTTAAACAAACAAATAAACCCTTCAGCTTTATAATATTAGTAGGTACATAATAGATAGATAGGTAGGTAGATAATAATAATATAATAATAATATCTTGGGACAACTCACACAACGCTATCTGATCCCAAACTAAGCAGAGCTTGTACAATGGAAACCAGACAACTGATAAACATACTTATATATTTCTAAATACATACATATTATAGATAAATAACACCCAGACACAGAATAAACCATCGTGCTCATCACACAAAGTTTTATCCTGGGTGGGGATCGAACCCACGACCTCTTGCGTAGCAGTCGGACACACTCCCACCGCGCCACAGAGGCAGTCAAGATAGATGGTTGGTGGTTCTAAAACATGCTTTTAAATTAAACAAACCTGTGGTTGTGTAATAGCTTCAAAATTAGGACTTAGATAGTACTGGATGCCTGTAGCCGAGCCAGGGAGTGTTATACCTCGGACCAAGAGTATCAGGAGAACTGCGTAAGGAAATAGAGCCGTAAACCAAACTACCTGCAACAAAATCATCAAATTAATTATTTAATTGCAACATAGGTATGCACCTAAGTCCTCAGAGCAAAAAAAACTAAGATGTATCTATCTACGGCACACGCATTTGTAACACATCTAGCTGACATGCGCAACTTTGTTTGCGTCGTTTTTCCCCGTTTTTGCAACATTTTTCATTGATGCTCCACTACTATTGGTCGTAGCGTGATCTTACATAGCCTAATAACTGTCGCCCGCAGCTTTCCCTCGTAGATGATTTTTCCCCCTTATGGGTTGATTTTCACTTTCGATCAAAACACTGAACATATATTTTAAACCATAAAAGCAAATACGAAATTTTACAGATCTTGCCAACCCTATTTTATCCTCTTAGGGGTTGATTTTCCAAAAACACTGAAACACGTTTGTCTTTATTTTAAATGATAAAGCGAAATGCAACATTTCATCGGTTTAACTTTAAAACTGACGGAGTTTTCATACAAACTTGCAACTTCTATTTTACTCCCTCAGGGGATGATTTTCAAAAAACGCTGACACACGTGTTCCTTTATTTTTTACCAAAAAATTTAGTGCGAAATTTCACAGACCTAACTTTAAAACTGACGGAGAACCCCTAGTTTACCCCCTTAGGGGTTGATTTTCGAAAAACGCTGTAACATGTTTTCTTTATTTTAAACAAGAAAGCTAAATACAAAATTTTACCAACTAACTAAAGTTTTAAAGTTGGATCAATAAAATTTCATATTTAGCTTTATCGCCTTGAAATGTAGTTTTTTGTTTTAGGCACCAACTTCAAAATGTTTAATTATTTTTTCTTGTTGTATCTATATTATTTTTTTCTTTTTGAAGTCGGTTTTTATTTTATTTGTAATAAAAAACATTTCTCACTTTTTAGTGTATTGGTTTGTAGTTGATTCATGTTACAATAGCATAATCCAAACTGCTCATTTCTTTTTACAATAATTGTGTTTTGCGATACAAGGCCGTTGATTTTTCAGGTCAGTTCAGGTATCGAACACGGTACTCAGATCGCAACCCGCAATATTTATTAATGAATAGTTCCGCTGGTCATCTGTGGTCTTCATCATCAGTTCCATTCCACTCAATGGTGTTTTTTAGAGTAAATGCACGAGTAAATGCATATACCTAAATTACAATGTGTGCCTTTAATACAATGGGACCAATCTGGAAGTAAACTCTTTCAAACACAAAAATATTTTTTCAAATCGGTCCAGCCGTCTCCGCGAGTAATCAGGTATCAAACATAAAAAAACACTCAAATATTGAGAACCTCCTACTTTATAAAGTCGGTTAATAAAGAAACACGTTTTGATCGAAAGTGAACATTAACTTATAACGGGGTAAAATAATATACGCGGGCGAAGCCGCGGGCGACAGCTAGTACGTATTTATAAGTCATATGACCGATATTATTTGACATATAAATCTAGGTACTAACTTTGCCAGAAGTGCTGATGCCTTTCCAAAGGGAGAAATAACAAATGATGTAAACTGCGAGCAAGCAAAGAGCCATGTCCCATTTTATAGCGCCCAAGTCGTGCAAACCCGTGCTTCCCTGGAGTTCTAAGATTGCGCGGCTGAAATGAAAAATAAATACACACATAATTATATACATATACAACAAAAAAACATACACTTTTTTATTATATACATCTGATAAAGTTATAGGTAACTTTAAACACTGGACAACGCGTCTATTATTTGAATTTAAAATGCACATTTATTTGCTGCCGATTATAATTTCTATCCAAAAATGTGCTGCAATCTTCGGTTTAGGTATAGGTATAGATAATTTGTAATAATGAGACAGTGGAATGGAATTCAGAACTTTGGCATATCATCTAAAATCGGGGTAGAATGGTGTGCAGTTGCGTATTTAGTCGTACTTGCGATGATACTTCAATCAAAATTTCACCTACTACTTAACGGCCAACTTAATGGGATTGTTGTGGTGATATTGTCCTATATCTGCCTACCAAACAAAGGTACCTACGGTAGGTACGTCTTATGGATACCAGTTTTATTTTTTTAAAGATAACTAGCAATGTGGGATTGAGTCCCACATTACTAGCAATCTTGTTAACCCCTCCAGCTAAGCTCAAAGGCTTGTGTTAGGAGTGGGTTCATGTCGGTAGTATAATGGGTGGGATT
Source organism: Herminia tarsipennalis (assembly GCA_945859575.2). Classification (NCBI taxonomy): domain Eukaryota; kingdom Metazoa; phylum Arthropoda; class Insecta; order Lepidoptera; family Erebidae; genus Herminia; species Herminia tarsipennalis. The sequence continues at coordinate 21,119,830 of OX243840.2, forward strand.
CGAACCCGCGACCTCACGATTGCGAGACCGATACCTTAGCCATTAGACTACCGCCGCTTATACCAATACAAAGATAAAAATTAATAATAAAATAATCATTAATAATAATAATAATCATTAATAATAATATTTACTTACGAAATAATGTCAGTACTTACTTGAAATATTCAGAAGCTGGAGAAGTGAAAGGAGTAGTTTGAGGCGATATAGAGGAACCGTTCGTACGTATGCGAGATCCGTTTGTCTCCATCCCAAACTGAAAAACAGTGGATACATTATAAACTGCTTCATGAAAGAGCCTCTCAGATCTTGCCTCAAGCACTGAGTGCACCGCATTCAATTTCTTGCATAATCTGGACTAAGTTTTAATCCTAATAAGCTAAGCAGAAAACAATGTTTGCATCATCTATTATCTCATATGATTAAGATGTCATTTTAGACTTATTCATAAAACTACACAGAGCTAGTCTTCCGCTATTCAAGAAAATATATTGAGTCCTACTCACTTCTCGACATGCCGGCGTGTTCCACTCGTTGTTACAGTTGGTCCAGGGAAGCATGGTGGTGAAGGAAGCGAAGAAGAAGCGAAGCGCCCAAGCGATGATCACGTTGTAATAAAAGTCCACGTAGAATGCTATCAGAACCACCGCGTAACCGATACCTGTGAGATACCATAGACTAATTGTTTGTGGCCCACCATAGCGTTAGTGAATTGTAATACTCCTGTTAATAGGTACAATGGACACAATTCTTACGGAATTATCCAATATCTATTTTTCCTCAACCGATGGGTAAACCGAAATATTAATAATAATAATAATATCGTGGGACAACTCACACAACGCTATCTGATCCCAAATTAAGCAGAGCTTGTACTATGGAAACCAGACAACTGATAAACATACTTAAATATTTTTAAATACATACATATTATAGATAAATAACACCCAAACACCGAATAAACCATCGTGCTCATCACACAAAGTTTTATCCTGGATGGGGATCGAACTCACGACCTTTTGCGTAACAGTCGGATACACTCCCACCGCACCACAGAGGCAGTCAAATCAAACCAAGAGGAAATTAGACGCAAAGCTGATCGCTCTAAACAAATTCTTGTGCCAAAATATGGATCAACGCGGTCGAGACCACGTCGTTTTAATAAAAAACCGAATTCAAATAAATTTTAATCCTATAACTATTGGAAGGGATGATCATGATAGAGGTAATAATTAGACCCATAAATTTTATTACATTTCTATTTTAGGAATTAAAATTTCATTTAAACAAAGGCATTTAAAGGATTGTACGTTTCTCCAACTCAGAAATAGGTCAATCGACGAGCAAGGACGAAATCCATTTCAACAAAAAATGCTTTCACTCAAAACGGATTTCCAGCACCTTTCCAGTCCATTACCAATTTTATTTCTCTTCAAAAATCACTTCGTGGTGGAAGCCACTCAGCGGTGCGACGTGACAATCGAGTCAAATGAAATCAACGGGCATAAGCCGGCCTCGCAAATCTACGGAGCCTTTTGAGAGAGCGACCGTATGGGACGAGCACTTAAGGGGAGCTCCGGGAATGGTGTCAATTATGGGTGTTAAGTGCGAGGGGTACGTCCGACAATATCGCGTCTTGTAAATGACGCCTCCTATGTTTTGCATAAGTCTTCGAGTTGGGTACGATTGTTTTGTCAAGTGTTGGTTGTTTTAAAGAGTTTTATATTTAGACCTATCATGTCCAGATGGATTTAAAAAACAATTGACTTTTATAAATAGGTACAATAGGTAGTATTTTGGCATTAGGTATACTTGTTTGTTTCTTATTGTTAATTTTCGTCTGGAAGTGTTTACAGACCACATATAGGTAGGAATAAAACCATTGTGTGTATTTTGTAGTTAAACACTTACGGTACAAGATAATTCACAAAAAAAATTACTATTTACCGACCTCTAAAGAATTGTATTGTCCATAGTAAATCGAATTATATATAATTTTTAGTGTCTATACAGTTGACCGCACAGCACAATTCACTACAAAGAACTTCAAATGCGATCGCCGACCGCTCGAACGCCTTCAGTCTGTGAAATTCCTAAGTGGTAAAGTGGTGGCTATAACTCAAGATCTTAGAGCTCGCCACGTCTCCATTCCGATGACATTAGCTGCATTACTACTCCGATGTACGTGACCGCTCGCTGCCCCATAAATCTGGTTTCATATGACGCGCGTGCCGCAATAAAACTAAGGTAAATAAAGAGAAATCGAGACGCTGAATTTATAATGGAGTGATATTGTCAGAGATACGAATAAAGTCGTCAAGGTCTTGTGTTCTTGTAGGTCATAAACTAACTGACTGACTATGAAAGGGTGGCAGTAGGTACACATCTTCAACAAAACCATTAATAATAGCGGAGGCCCGTGCCCAAATGGGCGGATACCAATGTGATTGCAACTCTGTCGTCGGTCGAGCGTTTCCAATCGTGTCGGATTTCCATCCAGTTAGACTACGAAAGTGCATTTAGATTTGCGAACAAATGTGGACGCTATATAGAATCTCCCACATAGTTGGCTATTTACCATTAAAAAACATATTTTCTTAATTTCTAACGTGTTTCTACTCATATTAAAGTAAGTAGTTAAGGTGTAGTTACCCTTGAACAGCGGTACTAGTCTCCCCCAGCAGGTGATGGCGCCTTTCCGATGGAACTGGCCCAGCGCCAGCTCCATGTAGAACAGCGGAATGCCCCCCACCACCAGCATGATGCAGTACGGCACCAAGAATGCGCCTGGACAAACAGCACAGAAAAAAATATATATGTCGATGCATTCTGTAAGAGTCGCCTAAAGAAACAAAAATAATACTTTAGGCTTATAGAAATAAGAAGTACTTGCTGTCTACATTTTCATGATTTCATTATTATTTACCTGTTTACCTGGAATAGTATTTTTCAACAGGCTTTTTGACTGTTAGGATAATTAGGGAGCATACCCATACTACGTGACCTGTTCTGAGGGTCGCAGCTTAACCCAGCGTAGTATTTTGAAAACCCCCTCGGGTTTTCAAATACTACGCTGGGTTAAAAGAGAGGGGGGAGGACTCAGGTTTTCGTCACGTAGTTGACTACGTGACGAAAACCTAAGTCCTCGATGTCGAAAAAGCATGAGATTTCCCTAGAGGATATTGATATCCTCTAGAGAAATTTCATGCTTTTTCGACCTATATTCAAATATGGCGCGCAGCGTTAAGTGCCTTTTAAACTCACTGGTATCAATCAAACTATTTTTTTTGGAACTTTTTGTCTGTAAAAAAGGATATAAAACCAAATTTATGAATTACTACCTACGTGAAAGCTAGAGGGCTAGGGGAGGGGAGTCTTGGCATATACTACGGGTGGTCACCGAGAGGGGAGAGGGATAAAAAAATGTAAATAATGGGTCACGTAGTATAGATACGGATATAGATAGATAGAGTATAGATAGTATAGATACCGGAGGTGGCGGTAGCCAAATGGTTAAGGCATTGGTCTCGCAATCATGAGGTCGCGGGTTCGAATCCTACCCAATATACCACCGACGTGAACCCACTCCTAATACAAGCCTTTGAGGTTAGCTGGAGGGGTTAACAAGATTGCTAGTAATGTGGGACTCAACCCCACATTGCTAGTTATCTTAAATTATTAATGATTGATTGAATTGAATTATTTGTAAAAAAAAATTGGTTCAGTTTCAAGTTTCCACTATACGAAGAGAATAACCTTAAATACAGTATTTACAGGCTATACTAAACTTGAAAGATTGTAGGTACTTACTATTTACAATCAAAAGTTTGATACTTGAAATAATCTTCACAAAGGATATTTAAACAATCGAAATATCGTTCATTGTTCTAAAACAATATATTTCGTTATTAAGTTATTATATTCCTACAACGGCACAGATTTTTCAGTCGATTTACTCAGAAGAGTACCATCGCAATCTCAGATAAAGTCGCAATACTGCCAATAATTTCATATCGACCCCTCGGGAGACAGGGCGGCGCAAATTGTACTGTAATTGGCCTTTTAAGGCTCTCGCATTTGCTTCCAGTCAGCTTTTATGAAGCTTGTAGATATCTCAGGCACAGTAAGTAGCTGAAGTATGAATATAATTAGAGCGTTTTGTTCCATGTTCTCTTTGCGTTGGGTGACGAGAATATTAGGTTATTTTTACAGTTTCGTACCTCAAAAGAAAATAAAAAAAACTGGGCAAGAGCATGTCGGACCATGCTCAGTGTAGGGTTCCGCAGCTTGAATAATTGCATCAGCAGAAGAGCGTATGTTCATGGCACTTACGCCATTTTGTTGAGAAACGCAGTTTTTCGGCCGTAACTCAATGACGGTATGTCCGATCTTATCCGAAATAACTTTAGTTTAAAGTATTTATTAAGCGCTACCTTTGTGTTGTCGATTTTTTTCATATTTTATGATCACACGGTTCATAAGATAAGGGGGGGCGTAGACACCATTATGCAACTTTCGGAACTTTAATTAGAAATCTTAAAATTATTTTAAAAATGAAAGTTGATGTTTGCTAAAAAAAATTTTTTTTAGCTATTAAACTAAGTAGCGGCTACTACAAGACACCTTTTCACCAAATTTCATCAATTTTCATCGATTAGTCTTTGAGTAAACTGCCTGTGATATACGGACGGACAGACAGATAGACAGACGGACATGATGAAACTGTAAGGGTTCCATTTTTGTCATTTTGGCTACGGAACCCTGAAAACGGAACCCTTAATTCTTGTCTGGTTTTTTGACTTATACTAACTTTCGACAGAAGCTCCGCCCGAGTGGTTGTCGGTTATCGCGATAAAAACTATCATAGGTATCTTCATTCCCGGGACTCATCTCCGTACCAACCCTCATCTAAATCGGTTCGGTGGTTTATGCGTTAAAACGTAACAGACAGACAGAGACTGACAGACTTTCACATTTATAATATTAGTTATGATTTCGACTAACGTTGTACTATATTGGCTAGGTTTTTGAAAGTGCAAAGAGACATTGCAGCCATCGATGGAATTGACCAATAGCATTCGTGCAGTTTTGCGTTCTTAACATGAGCTACAAGAACATGATACAGTCATTAAATATGAGACTGTTTTAGTGTGTAAAAACACTAAAACAGTCTCATATTTAATGACTGTATCATGTTCTTGTGCGTTCTTGATTGATTAAACGGGTAACACGGTATTAAATAACCGTTACTTATGTATATTATTGCCATTAAATCAAGCACTAGCTGTCCCGCGCTTCGTCTGCGTAAATTCTCCCCGTTTTTTAAACATTTCCCATTGCTGCTCCGCTCCTATTGGGCGTAGCGTGATGTATAAGAATTTTATAATTCGGACCAGTGGTGCAAACAGACATTGCAACCATCGATGGAATTGACCAATAGCATTCGTGCAGTTTTGCGTTCATTCATTCGGACAATATTGCTCATATGTGAATCAAGTTACACTAAAACAGGCTCATATTTAAGGACTGTATCATGTTCTTGTGCGTTCTTGATTGATTAAACGAGTAACACGGTATCAAATAACCGTTACTTATGTATATTTTTGCCATTAAATCAAGCACTAGCTGTCCCGCGCTTCGTCTGCGTAAATTCTAACCGTTTTTTAAACATTTCCCATTGCTGCTCCGCTCCTATTGAGCGTAGCGTTATGTATAAGAATTTTTCAATTCGGAACTGTAGTTTCTGAGATTACCGCGTTCAAACAAACAAACTCTCCAGCTTTATAAAATTAGTATAGATGAAAAAGTTTTTAAAACCCCCAATTTCAATAAAATTTCAGAGAAAAGACTTGTATCAGTATTTATTTTTTAACTTTAATAAAAAAATTACAAAGCTTTCTAGCCAAGTCTTTGTTCTCGTAGCTTCGTAGCGCTACGAATTTTCATAGACAAGCCATCAGCAAAATTTCTCAAAGCTACGCAGGTGAATTTCAAAACAATGCTAAATAAGGTCAGCAGACAGTGAAGTAAAATGTTCCGTATAAAGGATTACCACGGCTGGGTCCAAGTAAACGACTAATGAATAACCACCGCAATTGTTAAATGAGTATCTTCCGTAGACTTTAATTGAGTAAGTAACCCACACGTTCAGTCATACGCAGAACTACATTAACGGTAAATCTCACTAATATTCATACTTTTGCTTACATAATGTTTAGATGTTTGTTTGTGAATCACAACCAAAGAGCTGAACGGATTTGGAACAAGTAATGCATACAAAAATATATTTTATTCCGGACTAATAAAAACATAAACACGCCGAATCGAACGGGCTGGCCTTTGTCTTACTTACTGATTTACCTATTTTGAATTGCATAAAAATGTGTTTGGAGTTGTAAAAATGGTGGCCAACTGACATGTTGCTATTTTTAGATACAGCTCCGAGTTTATCGTGTAAAACAGTGTTAATTATACTTTGAAATACCTATGTGATAACTGGACAAGAACGAGACTTTGTGATTCAAAGAAGAAAACTAGAAAAACGAGAAAACGAGATTTTGTAACTCGATACAACTCCTAATTCTTCATCTCAAAATTCGGTTTCCTTTGCCTATAAAAAAAACAACAGTTGCCGATAGTAGGTACGTAGAATGACGTAGAATCTACTGTATCTTTAACTACAAAGTCAATATCATCTTCCGAGCTCTTTGGGGAGGCAGGGGGAATATAGCAGGGATTTACTTTATTGCCGGATGCAACAGGTCTCGAATAAAGGGCGATGGAAGCATTCCGACGAAGTTTCTGTAAGACGGCGACTTGGGGAAGTGACTTTTGAGCTCCGTATCGCTTAAGTGTGGGATAATGGAGCTTTGTGGAACAGTCTTAACTCAACTTTCCACCGTAATAGTGCGATTTAATTTTAACCATTGTGGTCTACACTGCTGTGGTTTTTTATATTTTAAATCCAAATGCCTTATGCTTAATATTAACTTTAACACTTATTAATAACATTAACGAACGTTTAGAAATGGTGTTTACAAAAAAAATCTGACCTCGACTCTCTCTTAACGTAGATGAAATGATTTTGGTAAGTAGGTAGATACTTTCGTTAATATAAAATGTTAACTACAAATGCAAAAATTATTTTGTTATTATTATTGTGTGGTTTATCTATAAATAATTATAAATATTAACAAATAGTATGTATAGCTTATCCTAGAATTATATGTCTGTAAGTATACCTAAGTTGGATATTAAATAAATTACCAATACCCGTAGAACAGTCATTTTAATAAAACGAATAAAACGAAAAATATGTAGACAAGCTCTCTAACAATCATTCTCATTATCCGTTTCAATTTTAATTAATTCAGTTCACTAAAAGAAGTATAATCGGCTCAATATTGAATTTACATTTCCATCTGTTCCAGGGCTAAGGTAGCTGTAATTGAATCGTCTCAGTATCGATAGACGCCGGTCGGTCCGCGGGGACCATCGCCCGCGGATGATTGGGTATTACGAGATTACCGATCCAGCGATACGAGGCACGCATTAAATCATCCGATGAGAACACCTAAGGCCGAACCCTGGAATTGCTTAAACGGAATTGTTTATGATACTGTGATTTATAGCCGATGATAGTCGGATTGGAATTAGAACGCCATTTGTTAGATCAGCTCATTGCAAATCGGAAATAGTTTGGTTTGAAAACTACTTATGCTATATATCACAATGGCATCAAAAATAGCTGTAGTGAACATATATAGATATAAACGCGAAGGTCGCGTTTATATCTATTTCACTAATACTTTCACATCGCCTTATTAGTATAATAAAATATAACAAAAAATGGTTGTCTGTAAAGTAGGTTTACGGACGATAATTTTACGTGGTAACGTCATAAGAAAACATTGATGACATATCGCCATTAGCGTTACTTAACAACCAATCAATAACGTTTGTTCCAATTGTATCGCATGTCACGTAGCCGCAATCGCCATTCGCCGTAGCTTAGCAACCAGTCAATAACAAGACACTTTTTCGTGCGTGCATCGATTTACAAAACGCTACGTCATGTCAAAAAAATAAGCAAGATAGAAACATATTTAAATGTTACAGTTTAAATTACTTTAGACTGTTTGTAGTTTTTTAAATCACACTAAGCCACTTACATCTAGCATCAATTCAATTAATTGGCCGAATAGCAATAAGAATGTAATAAGTACCTAAGAATGATAAGAAGTCGCAATATATATACCAACACAACTTGCTAACCTGCCAAGTAGAACCACGATTATTACCGCTAGTTAAGTCGGCATAGAGTCTTTGCCCCACTCTACCCCCACGTCACTGTATGACAGATGGCGAGGGTCGCATGATGAAGTATGTACTTACGGCCCAATCAATTAATACGACATCACTGCAACCCGCAAATCAGTTATAATAAGCTGCTCATTTTGACACGCTATTGTTCCGATCATAATAATAATAATAACTTGGGACAATTCACACAATGCCATCTGATCCCAAACTAAGCAGTCGACCCGTGACCACGATCGGTGTAATTCGATCGAAACGTCGGGGAAATAAAAGGTTCGTACCTTTAAATAATTCACGCGATTAAGTCCCGAAATATAACTAATAAGCAGAGCTTGTACTATAGAAGCCAGACAACTGATAAACATACTTATATATTTCTAAATACATACATATTATAGATAAATAACACCCAGACACAGAATAAACCATCGTGCATTCTTAGCAGTCAGGGTCACTAACCAGTCGACCAACAGGCCAGTCCAATCATTGAAATCATAACAACTTTTCTTGCAATTTTATTTGCCGAACAAGCACATAGTTAACTGTCTCTCTTTACAGTGTGAAGGTCCCCTAAAACGATTCGTTATGCTATATTTTCACACGCAAAGAAATAAAAAATGTTTCCGCTTGTAAAGTTACCTTTTAAATTTCGCTACTATCTATAACTGACCACGATTTATGGAAGATAAAAACGACGCCGCGACGTTTCGACGACGATTGAGGGTAGTTTTTCTTTATTATCATTAGCTTTTGTACTTAATATTAACTAGCTGTCCCGCGCAACTCCTTCATTGCTGCTCAGCTCCTATTGGGCGTATCGTAATGTTATATAGCCTGTAGCCTTCCTCGATAAATGGACTATCCAACAGTGAAAGAATTTTTCAATTCGGACCAGTAATTCCTTATTACGAATTCAAACAAACAAATTCTTCAGCTTTATAATATTAGTTTAAATACGTATGACGGCGAGAAGTCTTTTCTATAAAATATTTTCACATAAACTGTTCGAAGACAAGATGACATTTGAACGGTTCGCGAGAATTGCCGGTTAATTAGATCACGGGCAGACGCGGCCCGATCGGCCTCTCAACCCCCGGGGAGAGGATGACCTCCCCTCCATTAGCTTATTACCCTCTCCTATTATTGCGTTACTAATTTTCCTGCACATCGAGGAGCTAACGAAGTTTCTCTTGGCGTAAAGGGCTCGTTTTGATTGTCAATTACTGGCTCTTGGACGCCAAAGGGTGGCTGCGCAACTCACGATCAAAGCTAAGACCAGGATGCAATTACGTATGTGGCACAAACTTTGTTTAGAAGCGGCTGTGCGCTCCACTTGTACTTTTAGTTCGTGCTAGTTATAGTGTTGTTTTGTTATAAAAGAGGTTGATTTCTTTATAGATGTCATGGGTATAATATTTTGTTTTGTTGCTTTGGAAAGGTTACAACTATTTTACAGTTATTTGAGAAAAATGACAATTACAAGCTTCCACAGATTGGCAAAAAACATTAAATAGCTTTTCAAAGAAACAAAGTAAAATAAAATATTATTCATTATACTACATATTATGTAGCTTAACATACTTGTAACACAAAATAATACAACTTTACAGATAATTTACAAAATTGTAATACTCGGCACCTCAGTAACATACCTTTTCGTTAAAAGAGATCTAGCACGACCAGCACTTGTATTAAAGAGATCAATTTTACAAACGTTATTCAATTTGTTGAACTTCTGTTTTTTTCTAAGTTTGTGTGGGTTTAAGGAGTGTGTAATAGATCAATAGTAGCTACATAGCCTTTTTAATGGTGTTCTAAACTTTAGTTCTTCAAGAAGATACGCGCAATCGTCCATACCTTGGGCAAGGTTAATGTTAAGTTTACGATATTGCGTCTGACATATAAAGATGCAGTTTAATCTGCAAAAGATGTAGTTTAATAAAGCGGTGTTCATAGGTAAAGTTGGTGGCGCAGCTAAACTTAAATTTAAAACCCAAGTACCGGATGAATCTCCTTTAAACCTGCTCTATACTATTGTACTAACAATCGTAGCATCCAGATCTGAGCGGCGTATTTCAGATAACTTCGAACATAGGCGCAGTATAGCTTTGATTATTTTCATACTTCTGAAGTCCATGGAACAATGAATGATGAAATCCAGAGCCCTGGAGGCACGATTTATCATGTTCGTCAGACAAAAGCTTGCTGTCATGTACCACACCCAGATCCCTAGACACTATGTTCCTTTCTAAGGCATGGCCTTTGATGATGTAGTTAAATTGAAGTATTTGCCGTTTACGCGTGTAACTCATGGAAAAACATTTTGTGGCGTTTAGGTTTTTTTAGTACGTTAGGTAGGTAGTTTATTAGATTAAGACTACATTATTAACTCGGAAAATTGTCGAATCGTCGGCAAATAAAAGAAATTTAAAATGTATGAAATTGAGATCATTGTCATTAACAAAAATAAAAAATAATATTGGATAATATTTATCCCAGCGACCTCCTTTAGATAGTAAGTTCATCTGGCTGAGGTCATCCTACCGTGACGTTCACCGAGTCGTGGTCTCCACTGTAGGACTCGTTTGCTTCAGCGGCTATCGGTGGCAAATATGGCCAGCCTATTGCCTCTTCAGCGTGCTTAACTTGCGTGCTATGTCGGTAGCTTTGGTTCTTTGGCGGATGACCTCGTTGCTTACTATGATTGCATTTTCCGTATTCCATTTGTGTACACCGTGAACTTTAGGTACTTGTACTATAATAGAGGTCAGTGCCTGAGACCAATGCGACTATAAGTAGTTAACCATAGCTATATTTATGGCTATGGCAAAAACAAGACAGATGTCAGCTTGTGTTTGACATATATTACGTCAATATTCCAAAACTGACAAAAAGAAACTATAGAATTTGCGGCATTTTTTAATGGTTTATTTTTTAAATACTTACAATAGTTAGGTACTTATGTTCAATGTTTTTATGAACATTTTTTAAGAATTTACCACGATGTCAGAATCCAGTAACGAAGAAAAAAAGGAAGTCGAAACAATATTCGAGGCAGCAGAAGTAAGTTCCAATGAACCGTCTATGAGTGAATGGTCATCATTGCTACTGCTGCAGAAAGTAGCATCGATTAACCTAAAGAAAACGCTATACGATGAAATAGAACACTCCGATACCAGTCTGGCCATATGTAATAAGTATATACCACAGTCGGATAGCACAGTTCTTAGACACTCGTATTACAACTACCCACCAGTCCTCGACCCAGGCATACAAGAAGCACTATTATTGCCAGAGGAAACTTTTGTATTCGCTGACGATGGCCAGGATTTATATCTCCACTTATGTTCAGAAATGAATATTTGCCCTGTGAACATATTTCACAAAAACTTGTTGAACTCAGAAATTAACTTGAGTTACTACGGTGTGGATCCAAAAGGAATTCGACCTATGGCGATGGCTTTAGAGTCTAACGAACATGTTCGTATCTTTAATTTAACTGATAACTTTCTCACTGATGATAGTTGTTATCATTTGGGGATGATGCTGAAGTCAAATAGAACATTAGAAGAACTTGATCTAACTGGTTGTCGTATTGGTTCGTCAGGAATTATGAATTTAGGAGATAATTTACTTTACAATCATAAATTGGTGACGTTGAGTCTTGCTAAAAATAAATTAGGAGATAAAGGCGGGGTTCATATTGCCCGGTTATTGTCTCAAGGTGCTAGTATTTTGTACCTCAACTTGAGCTACAACGAACTTGGTAAAGAAACTGCTTTGGCGATGGGAGAGGTCTATGAATACAGGGACCCTCTTATAAAACTCGATTTATCGTGGAATAACTTTGTCCACGATCCATCAACTGTTAAGATGCTTACCTTTATGTCAACTAGCAGTGTGTTACAAGAAATTAATTTGTCATTTAACGCACTTTTGGGAAAGCGTATTGCCGTTGCGATATGTAACTTATTTTCTATTCCTACTTTGAAGGTTTTAGATTTGAGTCACAATCGATTCCAAGATGAACCAATAAGCGAAATAGTACCCGGTTTGATAAAAGCCAAACGGTTAAGCATTTTTGATCTATCTTTCAATCCATTGACCCCTAATGATGCTGTCACCGTCTTAAAGGAAATGTTGAAACCAAGAGTTAAATTGACAAATCTACGATTGGAATCAATTTGTGTTAATAAAGAATTTATGGCAATATTGGCAAAAGTATCAAAGATGAAATCTCGAAAGAAATTTAAAATAGTTTATGGCGATATATTGCATAACTGGAGTGAACCGAAACCAGATTTGAGAAAAGTTATATTAAAGCGAGCGGAATTCCTTAGTACGGCTAACAAGAAACATAAAGTGGACATACTGAAGTACTTCTTAACGTTATGTCAGAAAAGCGAAGCACCATTAGTCGTGAAAATTTTAACGGAAACTATTGTAACTGATGATATTCCTTTGAGTGAGGACTATATTAAAGAATTATCGATACTTTTTCCGGGTCCAAAGGTAAAAAAGTTTATTACTTTGGACATCAAAGCAGTTTGTGAATACATTCATCGATTGTGGCCTGATAAGAAGGCACCTGTACCTGTAGTGGAGCCTATACCCGTGGCAGTTCCTATGCCTGTTCCTGTAGTTGCTCCACCCCCGAAGAAGGGCAAGGAAAAAGGCAAAAAGTAACTTTATATACTTTTATTTTGTAATAATTTATTTTAATATCATATTTTGATTTGTAGTAATATATTTTTATATTGTTTAAATTTTGTTCTATGTTTTAATATATGAGTAAAATATCTGAAATTTAAAAAAAAAAAAAAACAAGCGGATCATAAAGCTTTGAATTACTAATGGTATTCTAAAATGTATTAAAAATAGAAATAACATGCAAATGAAATTTAAAAAAAGACCCCTAAGTTAGTAAAAAATATTGCAACAATATAATTAAAAACTTGAACGCAAATACGAACGAAAACAACTGGTAAATTCACTAAAAAACAAAAGCTTTGGCAAAATAGCATTAAAACGGACAGTTCTAAACTATTGGAAATAAAGCCCTCGGGTGATGAATCTATCAATTTTGTAAACAATTATTTTGTAAATATAGGAAAAAAACTTGCTGAGGACATTCAAACAACATTTGACTTTGACATTACTACAGCTCGTGAATAAGATAACAAAGACGTGCCTCTAACATCGTTTGTGCTTCTGAATACTGACATAGATGAAGTTGATTTGATAATAACAAATTTGAAATTAAATAGCGCTCCTGGATGGGACAATAAGCCTACGAGTTTCATTAAGAACGTTAAACAGACAATTAGAGAATATAGAACTAGTTAATTACTGAACTAGAAAATTGATCTGGATTTTTAAGATGCTGCGGCATGTTTCAACGGGTAAAATCTTGAAGCTAGTTTATATTGCACTCGCCCAAAATATCCTTACCTATTGCATACTACATACATACATATACATACATATTGATTGTGACATTCGCACTATTTTACTTTACATTTGCACTTTTCACTCATAGTCATATGGTTTATAGATTATGTGTAATTATGGATAAGGAAGAGTGAGATCTTCTGCCACAGGTATTGCATACTTAAAAGAAGATCTCAATCACACTAATTGTGTAACCTTTTGAACACGAAATAAAGATTATTATTATTAAAAACAAAAAAAAAATGTTTACGAAATAGGTTACTACCTACTGATTTATTCAAAATGACTCATTTCCAGCAGTCTTAAATGTCATAAATGTTTATATATGCATTTGATATTGTGTCTTGTCTTCACAAATAGTTTGGTATGAATTAATGTTTAGATTATTAGTATCTACTGTTTAACTCAAATATGCCGTGAACTTAGCTTAATAGTGAAGGTATTGGCGAATGTTAGATTAATTGACTTGCCTGTTGTTTTTGACTAGTCTGTTGGTCTAGTGGTTAGTGACTCTGAATGCTGAGCTAGCGGTCGTGGGCTATTCACATCCATGATTAATCTTTGTCATGAATACTATTGTATACCCTGTCTAGGCACACATCTATATTCTTTATCTATTTATAAAGAATTGTTAAATTACTTTAGGGTGCGCTTCAAAAACACATTAAACTTCTGCCACGATTGAGCTCAAATACGCTCGATTTGACATAATATACAATCTGCTTTAAATATTGTTTTTATAGGAGGACCACGGGCGAAGCCGCTGGCAAAAGCTGATTGATCTTAACCGAACTTTTTCGTTTTATTATTACTTGCCGTAAAACTGCGCATGAAAAATCAAATGTCATTGCGTCATTTCAAATTACAGAATCGCAGAACTGAGCAGAACTACTTTTGACGTTAATGTTTTATGATCAAATGTGATTAATAACAGAGTTCTACAGCTCACGTTTTTATACAAAGTATTTTTTTTAATTCGTAATCACATCATGTCGGACACAAGCTTTGTCGCACCAGTTGTTGAAACTTTATATGAGGCAGTGGAGGACCTTAGTTCGGAAGAGCCACCCATGAGTGAGTGGTCCTCATTAGCAGCCTTTCAAACATATCAGGTTGAGAATGTAAAGATGAAACTTTGTGAAGAAGGTTTATACTCGCCTGGTAGTGGCGAAATATGCACTAAATACATAGCTCAATCAGCTAGTTCAGTTTTGAGGCACCCATATTATAACTACCCACCAGTCTTAGATCCTGGGATAAATCAAGCACTTCTAAACCCTGAATCACCCGTTACATATTCTGAAGATGGCCAGGATTTATATCTAGATTTATGTACTGAAATGAAACAATGTGTTGTGGGATTGTTTCATAGAAACTTATTGAATTCGCAGATTGATCTTAGTTACTACGGTGTTAATCCAGCTGGCATTCGCGCAATGGCTATGGCTTTGGAGTTTAATAAAAATGTGCGTATTTTAAATTTAACAGACAATTTTCTCAATGATGATAGTTGCTATCACTTGGGACGGATGTTAGTTTCGAATACTGCAATAGAAGAACTGATTTTAGCTGGTTGTCGCATAGGTGCATCAGGACTTCGTCGCTTAGGACAGAGTTTGCATTTGAATAAAACCTTACAATCATTGAATGTTGCCAAAAATAAAATTGAAGATGCTGGTGGAGTGGATTTTGCTAAAATAATATTCAACGGTGCAACCTTCAAGAAAATTAACTTGAGTTATAATAATTTGGCTAAAGAGGCTGCAACAGAGATTGCAGAAGTGTTGGATTTTAAAAATAATTTTACGCACATTGACTTATCCTGGAATCTTTTTAGTCACACTGCATCTTGTATGAGATTGATCGAGGTGTTAGCTGTTAGCAAGTTTCTAGAAGAATTAATTTTGTCATTCTGCTCTCTTGAGGGACGTGTGGGTCTGTCGCTCGCCTATCTGTCTTTAAATTGTCCTACTTTACGAGTGTTGGATGTTAGTCACAACCGATTACAAGGCGAGGGTGTGACTCCAATACTAAATACTTTATTAAAGAACAAGACTTTAGTAACATTGAATCTGTCTAATAATCCTATGAGGCCTGAAGATGCTGAATTTGCATTGGGAAAAATGTTGAAACCAGCGGCAAAATTGAAGAATTTGCTCATGGAAAATGTAAATGTCAATAAACGTTTTCTAGAAAAGCTTAGAAAGGTACGAAATATGAAAGTTCGTGCCGATTTTGTTGTTACTTATGGTGTTGTAATGGCTAATTGGACCGTAACCGGGCCGGACCCACGGACAGTGATCTTAAAACGTGCTGATTATGTTGCATCTAGTAATAAGAAACGTCGTGTTGATATAGCACTCTACTTCCTAAAATTAAGACAACGAATAAAGGGTCCGATACTTGTAAGTGAACTGGTTGATCGTTTCCGTTATGATTCTGTGCCATCCACTCCAACTGTGGTTGAGGAATTGGGTTTTGTATTTGCGGGACCGAAGCTTAAGAAAGCGCCTACTGTGGATATTGAATCAATCGCTGAATATATAGAACGCCTTTGGCCTGATAGAAAACTTCTGCCAACTCCTCCACCAGAGCCGGAACCTGAACCACCACCACCACCCAAAGGGAAAGGAAAGGGCAAGAAATAGCTAGTTTAAATATTAGTAAAATCATTATTTTTAGTTTTACTTACTATAATTGCATTATTTTATAATTTTCATGTTTATGATTAGTTGTTTAAAATATTTTCAAATAGATACTTACACGTGTTTTAGATTATATTTTATCATAAATAATTTTAACTTCATATTATAAATAAGTTTATATAAATGTTTTTGTGTCAATTTTAATGTTTCTGCATTTTTGTGCAGAGTTGTAAGAATTTTAAACGTATTTTTATGGTTTATATATTTATAAATGTCCTTATATATTTACATATGTCACATTTTATCATTAAATATTTATAGTTGTATGATTGCCATAATGATGGCTGATCATTAAACATATTTTTGAAAATTTACATTGATTTTTATTGGCTAACAAGTTTTAATGTGTGGAACGGTTATCAGAGTAATTTTGAATAGAAGTTGCAATAACTTGCTACTAAAACAGTAAAAGAGACGAAGGGGAGTGTAGACTCTGGAACGAACTACCTGCTGCGGTGTTTCCCGAGCGCTACGACATGTCTTTCTTCAAACGAGGTTTAAAGTGTTTTCACTTCACGGTAGGCAGCGGCTTGGGTGTGTCCCTGACATTCCTGTAGTCCATGAGCGGCGGTTACCGCTTACCATCAGGTGGGCCGCTAGATCGTCAGCCAACCATAGACAATAAAAAAAATAAGGGAGATAGTAACAATTAAAAACCCGCAATACGTGATAAAAAAGCTATTTTTTTTATACTACAGAATGAGGTTAGCATCTCGTGCGCCTGATGGTAAGCATCCCTTATCAGTATCAATTCCACCCAAATCCTTGTTTGGCGAAACTCTGAATGTCACTGTTCCTCATTTGAGACATTAGTTCATAAATCTCCTTTGCCCAGTAATTACACTTGCCCCATTGCCCTTCACCCGAAACACAGTGATGTGATAACATCACTATTTCAAGAAAAAATAACTGACACTGTTGTGATATCCACCGATAATGTGGGCCTATTACTTAAGCTAAACATCATCTCAAATATCTAACAAAAAGTCGCATCAGTCCATCCGTTGGATACTACGATGCCACGATGATTTCGCTTTGTGAAGGCCTTGACACCTCTGAGGGTAATTTTTATCATATTGAAACACCATAAAGGAAGGTTTGTTCTGTTTATATTAGGCTTGATTTCCACCTACTACGCTGACATCGGTCGAGCGTCGTACACATTATGTACATCAGTTTTTTTTTTATATAAAAAAGATAACTAGCAGTGTGGGATTGAGTCCAACATTACTAGCAATCTTGTTAACCCCTCCAACTAAGCTCAAAGGCTTGCGTTAGGAGTGGGTTCACGTCCCCTATTGTGGAATATCGGCTACGACTGGGCCCTGCGGTGCGGTTTCCCCGCCGAGATAGGAGTCATCTGCTATGCGGATGACACCCTCATCACGGCTCGGGGTGGGAATTTTGAGGAGGCGGCGCGCCTGGCCAACCTAGGGATTTCCCGAATGGTCGGGCGCATCGAGGCGCTGGGGCTTAGGGTGGCCCTTTCCAAGACGGAGGCCCTACTATTCTATGGGCCCCGTCGCGGTCCACCTGCTGGCGCCTCGATTGCTGTCGGCTCGGTCCTCGTACAGGTCCGGGCCCAGTTGAAATATCTGGGCCTAGTGGTAGACGGGCGGTGGCTCTTCGACGAGCACTTCCGCATTTTGGCGCCTAAGCTCGAGGCTACTGCGTCCGCACTGGGGAGGCTGTTGCCGAACCTGGGCGGGCCTAGTGCCTCGAGTAGACGGTTGTACACGGGGGTGGTGCGGTCAGTGGCTCTCTACGGCGCACCCGTGTGGGCGGCGTCCCTGACCGCCCAGAATAGGGTCCGCTTAGGTAGACCCCAGCGGACCATGGCGGTCAGGGCCATACGCGGATACCGCACGGTGTCTGCAGAGGCGGCGTGCGCATTGGCCGGCACACCCCCGTGGGATTTGGAGGCGGAAGTGCTCGCCGAAGTGTATCGGCGGGCGGTGGCTGTTCGGGCAGGGGGTTCGGTGCCCCTGCCCGAGGAGCTTCGCGCTTGGCGCGGTGAGGCCCACCGGGCAATCATGGCCCGGTGGCAGGACCGACTGGAGACTCCACGGGCAGGTGTCCGAACCGTGGAGGCGCTCCAGCCGGTCCTGGAGGAGTGGGCAGGGCGGCAGCACGGGACCCTTTACTTCCGGCTGGTGCTTCGGGAAGTACCTGCACACGGTCGCTAGGAGGGAACCGAGTCCTGGCTGCCACCACTGCGACTGCGGTGAGGACTCGGCGCAACACACCCTCCAGCATTGTCCAGCTTGGGAGGGGCAGCGTCGAGTTCTCACCGCAGTGGTCGGAAGTGACCTCTCGTTGCCGGCCGTGATTCTGTCCATGGTCCGGGGCGAGGGGTCGTGGAATGCGGTCGCATCCTTCTGCGAGGACGTCATCTCGCAGAAGGAGGCGGCGGAGCGCGTCAGGGAAGAGAGCTCTCTGGTGGATCCGCTCCGTCGCCGACGAACCGGGCGGCGTCGGCGCGCATATCTGCGCCTGATGCCGCCTTAGGTGGGGCTGCGGGCGGGCGTACGGGGTAATGTGCCCCGCCCGCGGCCTTCCGTGGAGGCGCGGCACCCTGTGTATCAAGGTGCCGCGTAGGTGTGAAATGCCCGGAATGCAATAACATCGCTTCCGGGCCAATGCCCGGAAGCGATGTTATTGCATTCCGGGCCCACCCAGTGGCAATCCACTGGGTGGGCCGCCGACGATATAACAAATTCCGGCGGCCCGTTCGCGAAGGTGGCGGGCGATACACGGCGGGTTTTTTAGTGGGTGCAAACCCCACACTACCTCCATCGTCTTCCCCGGACGGTGGGGGTGTTCGTAAGGAATTTTTCCCGCCAGATCAATAAAAAAAAAAAAAAAAAAAAAAAAGGAGTTTAGACTGCCTCTGTGGCGTGGTGGGAGTGTATCCGACTGCTACGCAAGAGGTCGTGGGTTCGATCCCCACCCAGGATAAAACTTTGTGTGATGAGCACGATGGTTTATTCTGTGTCTGGGTGTTATTTATCTATAATGTGTATATATTTAGAAATATATAAGTATGTTTATCAGTTGTCTGGTTTCCATAGTACAAGCTCTGCTTAGTTTGGGATCAAATAGCGTTGTGTGAGTTGACAAATTAAAAACAAGCATTCACTATCATGTGCACACCTCTCTACTGTAAACTAAATACAGTAAACAAAAAGGTGTGGACAAATTCCGTACCTTTTTGTTACACGATAAACTATTCCCCACCTGATTAATTACCTAACCATTAAGTACTCTAGTAAAAACTCTCTCTCTCTCTCTCTTATAAAAAAATGTGGATTCTTTATACCTGACTGCAAGGAAGGGTTATGTTTTTTGCGTGTATCTTGTATGTATGTAATATTCTTTTTTACCTCATATATTTCAAACCACTACACGAATTTAAACAATTATCACGTCATTAGATTTGTCTTGACCGCCCAAGTGTTCTTAGATATGTGACGTTTGAAAAAAACAAACATGGCGTTAGAGAATTTAAAGACGTGTGAAAAAAAAGTTTTTTCGAATACGCAAGGGTATCAAATTAAAAGGCATCATCATAAGCATTTCAAAAAGGTATAACATGATTGTGACTGTAATACTAAAAAAGTCAACTAGCAACCATTATTTTTTCAATATTTGGTAATAGCTGTGATAAAAGTTATGTTAATTACATCGCGTCGGTTACATACCACAACCACTAAAAAGTATTAAATAATAAAATACTAAGTTCATCGAGATTCATTATTAACTCCGACTGCATGATATTACATAGGTATGTAGGGGATCTTGTTTATCTTCATCTTTTATAAATATAATTTTTTTAGAGTTATTGTACTAAAACGACTATTTATTTCTGTTTTCATATTGCATTTAAAATAACCTCGTGTTTGTTGATGTCATAGTGCCTACTATCTGGTAGAAGTAAACAGACTTAAACAATTTAATTTGAGTAATTTCCGTGCCGTCATGCTGTCCTTTGGTCGCGACTCGCGCCTCGAGTTCATTTCCGTTAGTGCAAACACGCGTGTGATCTTCCTCTGTCCTCTCGGCTTGTCACTTCCAGTGTTTGCTCAAATGCCTTTTGCAATTGAAATATTCCCATCCAGTAACATACACCGGAGAGCGAGATAAGTGGTTTGACTATAGTTTATGATTTATGATGTTTTTTTTGACACAGTAGGTACGAGTTGTTAAAGCTGCAAAATGCGTAATTTTCTATATTTAATACTAGCTCGCCCATGGCTACGCCCGCGTAGATGGCGGTTATCGCAAGTAAAACCATCCTATGTCCTTTCCCGGAACCCAAACTATCTCCTTACCAAATTTCATCTAATTCGGTTCAGTGGTTTAAGCGTCAAAACGTAACAGGCTGACAGACTGTTACTCTCATATTTATAATAATAAGCATAAGCGGCTCCGCCCGCGTGGCAATACTGGCAATATACGCTATGCTCAGGTCCAAGTAACGTAATAATATATAGCTTGAGAAAATAGCGTGGTGATATATAGCCTTTAACTTAATCCGGACATAGGAGATTTAGAATCGATTTCGAATCTAAGCCCGAACAAATAGACACGAAAAAAACTAAGAATGTTTTTGGATCCCGAAAGCCTTAATTAGTAGATCTAGGTTAGGTTTTTTTAAATGTCTTTAATGTTCTACAATTTTATAATAGTATAGATTAGTGAATGCATTCTTAACTGTGACTCTATCACTCTACCCTTGAACATTGAAACGCGAATTGCGTTTCGCAACAAGGCGAGACGGTGACAGATGGAACAAATTGTACTGTGGTTAGTTTTGATATATTTATACCAAAAGGATTTCATAATAAGCTATACGAAACCCTACCTATGTAGTAGGGTTTATTTCTAAGTGGTAGTCTGACATATGTTTTACCAAGTCTATAACAAGCATGTATTATTTAAATCCGTATACAAGGTTATTTTTGGTATAGTGCAAAACTTAGACACCCCAGCAAGATTTTTACTTTAAGAAATCATAATAAAACAAAATGAGAATATTGAAAACTTGCAGAGTTATAAGTCATTCAAGTTGTCTTGTGTTCTTCGCACTCGTTGTCATTGCGTCACGTAGAACGTAATCTATGGTTATTCATATTATTGAAAAATAAGTTATGATTATATGAATTTGGACTGTTGGAATGATTAATACGTTAATTAATGGTTGATTAATTAATTAATCTAGAAATATAACATGATAAAAAATTATCCCATTGGATTGTGTTACTGAATCTGAGAAAACTACTTTCAAGTTTGCACTATACCAAGAATCATGTTGTATAATGTAGGTTGGGAATCCATGACTCTTCAGGAATTTATGAATCTTCATGGACACTATTCTGAACCAGTCAGATTAGAATGTAAAAATACTAAAATTACGTTAAACTATCCTTTGTAAATCATTCATAACATAACACTGGGGCATTAGACGAATCAATGGTCCAAGTTATACGGATAATACATATACTGTATACTGTGAATATGCAACTGTGAAGCCTTCAATTAGTAAACGGCAGGTGTAAGCGTAGTGCAATGCGGGCCACTCGAGTACTCGAGTCCCTGCATGAGTCTGCGAGGCACAAGGCGAGGCGTACGATTGTTAACCGTCTATTATGCCTCGAGAGCTCTTTACTCGCAGTTAACTCGCTACCACGGTAGTGGTAAGTCTTGAATGAATTGACGAGGGAATGTCTTGGGGGTCGAGGCATTCTAAAGATTAGTGTACCTATCCACAGTGTAATCTTTTATCTGATTGAAGTAGGTACGGTCTTAACGAATTTTCAACTTTGTAGTGTAGTTGGAAAACAAAAAGGTATGGTTGTAAAGAAACGACAGTTTAAGGTAAGGTCATTAGATTGGAATAAGTACCTACAACTGTTGTGTCGTGTGACGTGAAAAGTTCCATTCCTTCTTATACAATATTTTTAGAACCTACCAAAATGATAAAACAATATCCGAGTCGAACTCGAACTAAGTTTATGTAGGTACTACTTATTCGTAGATTTTTAAGCTAATTTGCTTAAAACTATTTGCCCATGGAGTCACAATACCCAATTGCGAGATAAAAACTTTTTTAAAAATTAAGTAAATAGGTACACACTAACACAAACGTACTTGCATGCACAGTATAAATTATAGTTTAAGAACTGGCAACATTTTTGAAAGCTTTACTTTTAGTTTTTTTTAAATAAAAAAATTGCAGCGCAGTTTGAGTCATTTTTAATAGAGTGATTAGTATGACGTGACGGAAACATCAGGCGAGACGAGGCGCGAGGCGCACAATTACCGAGGCAAGAGGCACTTAGTGCCATTCAAAGCACAACCGCGCCACTCTAGGTCTACACCGCGTGTCCTATGTTATAGAACAGTGGTATAACTTAATTGGGTTATTGGATTATGCACTGAAATGATCTGAAGATATCTAAAGATGAAATGCAGCAGAGACGGTGGCATAACATATATATCCTATTTTATGCTACTCTGTTGCATTTTCAACCCATCTCCAGAAATTTTAAGACAGATTTCGTTCTTTTTAGTTTACGAAATAACCTACACATTTTTGTGGAATTTTGGTTGGTTCACCTATACCCTAAGCGTCACGGCTGTCGAAAAAAAAAAATTGTTCTATATTTGAAAAAATAGAGTGTTTTTTCATAGTAAAAGTTATGACGATTTATAGCGTAACTACGCGAAATATTTGATATTGCTAGTAATAATGTGTGCCTACTTGTTCCTATAACTACTTACTTATTGTTTTTGACGTGATAAAGTCCTATAAATCGATGAACGGGTACACGCACGAAAAAGTGCACGTAGCAATGGACACGTTATTGATTGGTTGTTAAGCAACGTGACTGATTATTGATTGGTTGCAAAGCAAAAGAGCATGGCTATTGCAGCGACATGCAATAAAATTGGAACTAACGTTATTGACTGGTTGCTAAGCAACGGAATGGCGATACGTCATCAATGTTTTCTTATGACCGACTTTACAGACAGCAATTTTTTTATAAGGTACCGACATGAGGCGAATCTTTAGAATCTGAAAATGGTTGACTAGTTTGAAGTCAGTCAGGCATTAAGTAGATAACAAGATTTAGGAGGGGTGTACCTAAGCAGACATAACGAGCTTATAATAATAAAAGAATAAAATAAAGTCTCTTCTTGCTGTCTCTTTCTTTATATCCACCATTGAAACTACGCAACATATTCAGACAATTTCTTCCGGATGGCTTATAGGTATAATAAATACATATTATGTGAAATTGTGAATGAAATCCGTGCGAAGCCGGAGCCGCCCCCTCAAACTCAAACTCAAACTCAAATATCTTTATTTCGTAAAATCAGGTTAATGATTGTTTGAAAACGTCAAATTAATACATACTAAAAAAAATATAAAATTACGATTGTTTGAAAAAAAAAAACAAAATGAGGTTAGGTGGCAGTTCCAAGTGTAAAGCTCATGAGAAGAAGCTGCCAAGAAACTCATGTGCCACTCTTTTAAAATCATCAAGTTTTTCCTTACAAAAAATAAATTTTACTGAATGAACCAGTGTGTTTGGTGAGTGTAATCGTTTATAAATTAAGGATAACTAAATAATAATACTATTAGTAACTCTAAAATGAGTATATATAAACGTATTCAGCAAACACAATACTTCACTTCTTACAAAGTAAATATGTATTACATATAATTTTAAAGTACATTTTAATAGCCTGTGAGAGAAAGCAGTTCAATCGCAAGCGTTTTTGTCTTCCATATAATCAATTATTGAGTAGTAACTTTTCATACACAATTTTTTCTTAATGGTACACTTAAATTTATTACGACTTAATTTTTGAATATCGCTAGGGATTTTATTGTAGAAACGTATACATTGGCCCCGAAATGATTTGTTTACTTTTTGTAACCTTGACGCTGGTACAACAAGTTTATGTTTGTTCCGCGTGTTAATATTATGTATATCACATTTCTTACAGAAACTATCAATATTTTTGTGAACATATATAAGGTTTTCATAGATATACTGACATGCAACAGTCATGATATTGATTTCCTTAAATTTTTCTCTAAGTGAGTGTCTACTACTAAGATCGTAAATTGATCGAATAGCCCTCTTCTGCAGAACGAAAATGGTTTGAATGTCGGCAGCATTCCCCCACAGTAGAATACCGTACGACATTAAACTATGAAAGTAACTAAAATAAACTAATCGCGCTGTTTCAACGTCTGTTAGCTGACGAATTTTTCTAACTGCGTACGCTGCAGAACTGAGTCTATTAGACAATTCACTTAAATGTGGGCCCCACTGAAGCTTAGAATCTAGAGTAATTCCTAAAAACTTTGTGGTCTCTACAGGGTTCAACTCATCTTCTTTTATTTTTATAGTGGTTTTTACTGGTTTCACGTTAGGTGTTATAAATCGAATACATTTAGTCTTGATAATAAAAAAATATTGAACTTACCCTAGTATGATAATAAAAAAATATTGAACTTACCGCCTCCATTCTTGTAGCAGAGATAAGGGAAGCGCCACACGTTTGCGAGATCGACAGCGAACCCGATGACGGACAGGAGGAAGTCCACCTTCTTGCCCCATGTCTCGCGCTCGCCGACGCCTGGCGTTGGCGTCTTCAGCGACATCCTACTGCCCGACCGCTCGAAGCCGCCACACCCTAAAGACAAGTGAGATTTACAGTTTGATCATGTTTTTTTCGGCTGATGTATCAATATAATATGTCCTCTTATCCTTTACTTTTTGCTAACTTGGGATTAAATTTTGACTGCCTCTGTGGCGCGGTGGGAGTGTGTCCGACTGCTACGCAAGAGGTTGTGAGTTCGATTCCCACACGGGACACCACTTTGTGTAATCCACAAATTGTTGTTCCGAGTCTGAGTGTACTTTGTGTCCGTGACTTGTATGTTTGTAAAGTCCCCCGCGACACAGGGCTTGTACCCTAGTGCAGGAGTCGTCTTTAAAAAAAAAAACTCATACTATATTTCTAATTTTGTCAGACGTTCATAAGAGTTGAATTTTGTAACTTTAGTGAATAAAGTATTTTGACTTTTTTTTTTACTATGAAAGCGTTAGTCTCCGAAGATTTGATATTTGGCTTGAAGCTTTTTCGCAATCTACGGTCTATCTTAGTGGTATGAGTAGGTATACTTAGTAATTTTAAATATATTAGCCAAGGAAATCATTTATATGGGTAGTAGAAATCAATGAATCGGCGCGGTAGGGTAATGGCTCAGGCATCGGATTTGCAATCGTGAGGTCGCGAGTACCAACCGCACTCTATTATTAGAGTATTGTACACTATAATATCACGTAGGCGTACCTACTCTATAATCTATAACACTAATAAAGTACGCTAAAATACTCTTGACAATGTTTCCTATACTAGTCCTGATCTATGTAAATTTAGATTTAGAATGTTTGGAGTGGTATGTGCTGCAAAAAGCACAAAAAAAATCTTTATTTTTTATTTAAAATAAATGATACTCTTTTTTATCAGTCCGTACTCTTTATATACCCCCTTGGAAATCAGATATACCTACTCTATTTCTTCTAATAAAAGTTGTCAACCCGAGTTCGAAACCTACCCATTATACTACCGACGTGAATGCATTCCTAACACAAGCCATTGAGCTTAACTGGAGGAGTTAACAGATTGCTAGTAATATAGGACCCAAAATCACAACTTGATAGTTATCTTTAAAAAAATTATATAGGTACCTATCTTACCTACCTAAATCCTACCCTGAACATAGTTATAGTAGCTATAGTATTCCAAACAGTCGACTAATAACCGTATTTACGACTTAATCACGACGATCGAGTACCACGACCAACATACAAGAAATATTATAAGCCGTTAAAGTATAATATCTCATTCAAAGATTAAAACCTCAACCAAACTACGCCACTCGACCTTTGATCCGTGTGTTAATTAACCGGAGCGAAATAATCGTCCACTCTCGGTCCTCCATTACTGGCTGGCATAATGAAGTGACAATGTTATAACGCGCGCCGTGACGGAGGACCCGCTCTTCACCCAACACGCTGACCGCTCAAGCGTGCACAGGGTTGACCGGTGCTTGGTTAATTTCGGTTAATGGGTTTCGTATTTTTATCTCAAATGCTTTTGGAGTATTTATACTGTTTGTACCTTACCTAAAAATAAATAAGGAGGTTCATTGTTTGGTATAGTATTGCATAATATATTTTGAATATATGCTTTTATTAAATACCTACATGAGTCAGCGTCCACGACAAGCTTATATCGTAATTGTCAAATTTATTATAAACTAGAGGCCCGCTCCGGCTTCGCACGGGTATAAAATATATGGATGTGTGTTATTATACATATAAACCTTCCTCTTCAATCACTCTATCTATTAAAAAAACCGCATCAAAATCCGTTGCGTAGTTTTAAAGCTTTAAGCGTAGATAGGGATATAGTGACAAAGAAAGCGACTTTGTTTTATACTATGTAGTAATACACAAGTGCAAGTAAACTGGAGTTTAAACTGTTATTGTGTGTAATTTAAAATTTCGTGACATATCAAATTATTTTATTTTGCAAACAATGTTGTAAAGTTTGTATAATAGTTACTAAGTATAATTAAGAAATATTTGATTTAGATTACCTACATCTATTTTATGAATAGAAAAATGTTTTGAGTTATTTCTTAAAAGTGAGCTGCGTTTTCATAAGGGAATATAGATTATTTTATCCCGAGTTCTAATAAAACAACGTCACAAGTACCAATTTAAAGTTTCACGAATCAAGCAAGTGCCAACCCTGACGGTCTCGGTTTGTGCGTCCGAGTGGCTGTCACGTCCAGCGCGCGACCGATTAACCGATGGCGAATTTGCGACGAAAAACCGCGTCACCGTACACCACTAGCCGACAAATTGAATTCCGAACGACCGACATTCATTATGACTGGAATTTTGAAGTAGAATATGCATTTATCGTGCATTTTATGTACGGTATTGAATTGGAAATAGGTACCTATAATAAACGCAAACATACGATCACGAAGTCAATTAGTTTTATTAATTCATAAGTAAATACTGAATTTGTCTAGATTCTCAACTGAAGCCATTTTTCTTACGTCAACTTGGTGGAAGTAGATTAAGATAATTCTTGTTCCTTAAATTAAAATGGCAACGGACTAAGTATATAATAAATTTGCCTACACTTAGGTAAATAGGGGCAAAACAATATCCATTGGTTTTTACCAAGCTTCGTAAGAAGGACGTTTGTAGTGTGTATGTTTGTATGAGAAACATACAAACATTGATCGCCATGTGCTTTTATTTTATAATATCACATCGGCAACTTAATATTTGAAATGTCTAAACGTAGTGTTAGTGTTATACCAACTCTACTCTTTGGGTAATTCTTTGTAGGTACCACAACACTAATTCGAGTTATTTTGTTTTTTTGATGTTCACAAACTCTGGATATATGGATAAAAAAATAGCTTTCTGGTTCTGAGTTTACACTACAATTGCATATGTTTTTTACAAATAGGTACCTATAAAAACATAGTGTTAAATCTTTGATACCTAGGTACCCAAGTATGCAAGTATTTACAAAAAAGTTTGAAACTACAAAAAATCCATAACAATCTTTATTTTATGTTAAATAAAGACAATTTAACACCGTGTTTCTCGTATTAACAGAGTTTCTATTATGTTTGTTGGTTTTTGAAAGGGATACTTACCGAAGAAAAATGAAAGTTTAAGTATTTTATATAGGACTAGCGGACGCCTCGCGGTTTCACCCGCGTAGTTCCCGTTCCCGTGGGAATACAGGGATAAAAAATAGCCTATGTCACCCGGGTTTAGTGTAGCTTTACAACGATCAAAGAATTTTTCAAATCCGTCCTGTAGTTTCGGAGCCTATTCAATACAAACAAACAATCAAATCTTCCCTCTTTATAATATTAGTATAGATTATAAAAACCTATAGATAGAAACCACTGACGTATAGACCTGGACCGTGCCATCCTTTTCAATTAAAAAGTAAATACCTATTGACTGCAAAGCGTGAAAGAGAGAAAAAACCCGTGCGGCCCTGTCTCTTTTACAGGTATTGTCCACAAAGTAGCGTTGTCTCTTTCTAGAGACTGATCAAATCATCAATTTTGTGAGGTTATGGCGCAGTCCTGTACTCTACGTCAATAGATCAAATAAAGTAACAGACTATATACATTAATAAGAAACTGGCAGGAATTCGCTGTAAGAATCGGCTCATGGCCATCTACATAAAAAGAAGAAGAAAAAATAAATGACTCGTCAATGACGTCATGCACAAAATGAAAAGGATAGCAATAATAAGGCATCCTTTTCAGAGTACTTTATCACTACATAGTATAAAACAAAGTCGCTTTCACTGTCCCTATATCCCTATGTATGCTTAAATCTTTAAAACTACGCAACGGATTTTCATGAGGTTTTTTTTAATAGATAGAGTGATTTAAGAGGAAGGTTTATATGTATAATAACATCCATTAAATAGTGGATAAATAAGGAGCGGAGCAGCAATAAGAAATGTTGCAAAAACGGGGAAAATTTACGCAGACGAAGTTGCGCGGGTCAGCTAGTTAAATTATATTTGTGCTTTAATTCATGTGATATTAATTTATATCATTGTCTGTTTATGATGGGTCTCCAAAACCTAACGACACAATTTGTACGTAATGAATAATGAACATTTTATCGGAGGCAAAAAATCTGACGCATACGCTAAATTCGAATAATTATGTTTCCTTCAATGTTTCTTACATGTTGTACATACTAGAACGAATGAATTTCCTTTCAGCACAGGTTAAGACCTATAAATAATGTGTTTAATTCTTTTTTAAAACAATTTTTATATTGATATCTATCTCTCTTTGTCTCTGTGTAAGTAGGTACCAATCTTTTAATTACTAACCATGCCATAATATGTCATAGAGTTCCGAAAAAATATGTTCATCTATATTTTAACGTGTTTATTAATCACTAGCTGTCCCCCGCAACTTAGTCTGCGTAATTTTTCCCCGTTTTTTGCAACATTTATCATTGCCGCTCCGCTCCTTTTGGTCGTAACGTGATGTTATATAGCCTATAACCTTCCTCGATAAATGGGCTATCCAA
The DNA here is from genome assembly GCA_945859575.2 of Herminia tarsipennalis. Classification (NCBI taxonomy): domain Eukaryota; kingdom Metazoa; phylum Arthropoda; class Insecta; order Lepidoptera; family Erebidae; genus Herminia; species Herminia tarsipennalis. The sequence continues at coordinate 21,149,495 of OX243840.2, forward strand.
CAGTAAAATATTTTTTCGGACCAGCAGTTCCTGAGATTACCGCGTTCAAACAAACAAACAAACAAACTCTTCAGCATTATAATATTTATATAGATAAAAAGAAATACTAAATGTAAATGACTTGATAACAAAAAACGTGCCTTTTAATTTCACTAGGTATATTAGCTGGCAGGGGACCCCAACTAGCAAAATAATGTCGATTAAATGGTACATTAACGTTTTTTATATAACTTTCAGTGAAAGAATATGGTTTTATAATAGTCTTATACACGTATATATATAACGCAGGTTTGGGCGCAGATATATAACAATTAAGTCGTGTAAAGGTCGTCTTATGGTTATATTACACACAGTTACGTTGTGTAAAAGTCGCTTAATAGTTCCATACAACTACTAATAAGTCGTAAAAGAGTTACTTTGTGATCCTATTAGCAACAAATACGTTGCGTGTAAATCACTTTTCAAGACTGTTGTGCTGGTGTGGATTTGTATGTTTTTTAAAGTTATAAAAAGGTAATTCAAATATTTTAATCATTAGATATTTATATTATTTATTTCACTCAGAGACTGGTGAAAAATGAAGAGTGGTGAGCTTTTATACTTGGGAATTTAAAATTTTCGATGAACTATATGGTAATACTGGTTGAAATTTTTAAAGGCCTTCATAATATTTGATATTTCAAAAATATCACATATTAAATTAAAATACATTATGCCTCCAACATCCGCCATAATTCCTTTAGATTTTGGGCGACTGCATTATAACATCTATATAACTATTCTTGATTTCTAAAACCACCACTTCGTTTAATTATTTTCCATTTCTTGGAATCCATTGATTGAGTTATAAAAAAGTTTCTAAATTAGCCTTAAACTAATCAAATGACTTATACAAGTCATATTAGAATAACAATTCAAGCTAAAAGTTACATAAACATTAAGTATATGACTTAATATGCCTGTTTGTTATTTAATAGTTAATTACAAAATCATTATAGGACATCGTTATATAAGTATTTTATAAAAGGTTCTTATTTACACAAAAAATGTCCGCTCATGACTGTTATCGGACTGAAACGTTTGCTTGACATAAAGTCTAGTCTTGTAAACGTTGTGGCAGACATGTTACATAATTGTCGTGTAACTTCATTGAAATGACGTTTACCTGACACGTTAATGTGACTTATATCCTTAAAAACTATTGCGTCTCTTTAAATACTCCTTTACAACTGTTTGGTTACCTCGAAACTGTTTTATGAGCCGTATAAGTCTGTTAGTCGTTTAATTCGAATATAATATAACTGATTTGCTACTTGGGACGTTAAAGCTTAATATTTTACAAAAGGATCCCTAAATCTAAAAACCATCTTCCCAATTCGTTTTTAAAATACCTATCTAATGATACCCCACACTATAGGGTCGATGAGAAAAAAAACACACCCTCACTTTACATATACCCTAAAAAAAAATGTTTTTCAAATTTTTGGCACTTTGTCGGCGTAAGTAATATGTGTATCCATGCAAAATTGCAGTTTCCTAGCACTAACAGTCTCTGAGCAAAGGTGCGGACGGACGGATGGACGGACGGACATGGTGAAACTATAATGGTTCCGTTTTGCACTTTTTGATACCGTACCCTAAAAAGTGGAGCAATATCGACATATTAGTAGATACGATATTGCTGAAGAACTACCTACATGTTGATCACAAAACAGTTTTACGTCGTGTACAAAAGTCTGGGTACAAGAAAAATCTTGATATTTTGGTACCACATGATCTCATTGAGAGAAATTTAATGCAACGTGTTTCCATTTGCGATTCTTTGTTGAAACGTAACAATTCCGACCTATTTCTTAAACGGTTGATTACGGGTGTGGGTTATTACATACAATCAAACAAAAACTAAAAAAAAAGAGTAGTATAACAAATCCCAATTAAACATACTTATACATAAATACACAATAAAATAAATACCTACACAAATACATACCATATCCATACTAATATTATAAATGTGAAAGTAACTCTGTCTGTCTGTCTGTCTGTCTGTCTGTTACGCTTTCACGCTCAAACTACTGAACCGATTTAGATGAAATTTGGTATGGAGATAGTTTGAGTCCCGGGGAAGGACATAGGATAGTTTTTATCGCGATAACCGACATCCACGCGGGCGGAGCCGCGGGTGAAAGCTAGTATACAAATATACCTACATAAATTACATAATTATAAGTTACAAATGTAGAGGCGATTCAACTAGTTCATCAAGGAACAGAGTACATAGGTACTTTCCATTTAAAATTAAGACGATAAGGTGCCTGTCTAATTTCGGGGGGCAGCGAATTCCAGAGGGAAACAGACTGAACAAGGAAAGATGTACCGACGAATCCAGAAGAATGAGAGGGACATAGAAGAAGCAGGTTTGTTGGTAGATCGATTAAACTTTTTCTAGTTTAAAGTAAATTAATTAGCCGTTTTGGTTCAGTCCTTCTCTAGTTTTACACTTAGCAACACATTTTGCGATTCATTTTATTTATTTCTGTTTACAAATGTAAACTGAAGTAAATAAATTATAAAAGAGAACGTGATTATAGACCCTGAAGTCTATACAACCCGACGATCTTAAAGCGGCGGTTCTGGCATGGCTTCAAATCATGAGATCGCGGAATGAATTATGCTACCGATGTAACCTAATCCTGCATCACAGTTCTATTAGTGATAGAACGTGATCGATAGTGATACTGAAATTGTTGTGGGCGAGCTCTAAAGATTCTTCGAACCACAGATGTGGGTAGGGCAGCTTGCCTTAGATACCCTGTGTTAAAGTTTGTTGGGGTCCAGGTACAAACACCTAAATGGTCAAAGGAATAATCATTTAATAATTGCTTGAACATGTATTAAATCCTTTGCTTAAGGGGGCATTACACTGAGAGAATTATTTATTTAGCGCTACGTACACAGCGACACGATCGCCGGCCTCGCTCTTCCGCACACAACCATTACTTCACAGTACAACACATGAGCGCAGGTCAAAATAAAATAGAATATTCGTTCCTACATAAGTATGTTAGATTACGAACGCCATGACTATGACAATACGAAAATGCTCGTTTTTGCATTTTTCCGCAACTTCAAGATTTATTTGCGGGATCATATTAAGACATATCCTTCAATTTCTTTATTTCATCTACTAGAAAAACTCTTTGACTAGTGATACAATTTTTTTCGTGTTCTGATATTTAGGTTTTCTATATAAATTTTTGAGAAAGCGGAACCCTGTTTCGCGTAATCTACCCTTAACGCTTCATTGTTTATTAATCATCATACGATAAGAATAGTTCGTCTTTCTATGCGAACGTAATCTAAGTTGGCGGCTGTTTAGACCGGCCCACCGCCACGACCGGTTTCCACCGTAGCCATGGATGGATCCCCTAAGGTAGTCAAATCAGTTACAGAGTGTTTGTGAGAGGGATATCTCGTTTTCATCATTGAATAATTGCTTGAACATTTATTAAATCCTTAAAGTAATGTGAGTTGCTCGCACAAATTAGCAATTTTGACTCTGGGGATGAGGGAGGGCTGTACCTTGGGGCCGTATAAGCCGGATAGGTGCCCACTTTTACAAAAAACCCTACAATTAAAAAATATGAACACTAAAAATAATAAATAATTTTCTAAAATAGTATAACGTTTTAAGTAGTTAAACAATAAAAACACAACAAAAACAGCCTTCCAAATGTTAATTTAGATAACTTTACTAACTGAAACGTAAACACACGCACGAAAAACTTTACCCATCCTTCTGGGTCAGTCGGGTAACAAGTTATAGTCACAAGAGGTTGGAAGAACATCTAAAGAATATCGACAAAGTATGTACTAACGTATCTAAAGAATCATTCTGGTTGCCCCTAGAGCAAAGAGCATAAAACCTTAGGACAACTATCTTTTTTTATAGGGATACTTGCCTTTTGTATTTGCGAAGTAAATAAAAACTTTTTAACAATAAAACGTGATAAAATGTGTTAAACTGTAATGTACGCAAAGAAACAAAAAAATAACTAAATCCGCAATCACTAATAAAATTATTTAATGGAATTTACTCATCAATATTATTTTGACGCTGTCTGTGACTGTCAAAGTATCGCCGCGAAAGATTTTTTCTCAAACCGACAAAACACTTGCGCCTTCTCTGATGGTTTACATGGTAATAACCATAATAGATAAAGCTCTTTCACCACCAACATCCCTAACATAGTGTATTCTAAACTGGGGCAACTATCCCAACTGGGGCATGTTTCCGGGATTTATCCTTGTAAGTGGATAAAATCTCGATAGGCATCTGTGATCAAATGCCATTGCTCAATTTTAATTGTTACCTACACATTATATTGTTCGGGGAATAAATCTACATCTACACTAATATTATAAAGAGGAAAGATTTGTATTTTTGTATGTAACGAATAAACTTTGAAACTACTGGACCATTACACATTATCGGGGAGCAACATAGGCTATATTTTATTTTCAAAAAGATTGAGATCCTTACGAAATTTGCAATAATGTAACTCAATGTATAAAAAGCTACGATATGACACCCGTGCGAAGCCGGGGCAGGCAGCTAGTATAAAATAAAGTCCTACCTGTAGAGCCTGATTTTTCAAGAACCTTCTTTGGCAGTTCTAAACATATTAACAAAAGTTCTCATTTCACTTTGCCTATTTTTTATGAAGTGAATTGTCTTTACTCTCCGTATAAATAAATTAAAACGAACCCAAAGTGTGCGCGCAAACAACTGCCTTATATTCGCACTCTCATGTTCCACCAACACAACGCGTAACCGCGCGAAAGTGAGTAGCGAGTGGCAGTGGTAGGACAGATCTATAAACCTACTTAGACTTAACTCAAACGTATTTTAGGTAATCTCTTACAAAATTTTGATAGTCAGTGTGCAGTGACGGGCCCAGGATTGTCATTTGGCGGGTCGAGGTCGTTTGGCGGGGGCTTAGACCAGATAGGGCTGTTGTTGCACCACTTACACGAATCGCATGGGTGAATGGTGACAGATTTAGGGGGTGGCATAAGCCCCCTAGGATCCGCCACTGATCCCGTGGCCCAACAGTCCATCACGACCAGTGATGAGGGGCAGAGTCGATTTTCTTCTTCTCTCTATTTTGACTTGCTTTATCGGGTTCATTTTAAATATTATATTTTCGAAATACGAGAGCGTAACAAATGTCGTTGCATGATTGAGGACGAGACCAAAGAAAAATATTTTAAAATATTATATGTTTTAGCTAATTTTGTATTTAATAATTATAATCTACAATAAATAAAAAACCGTACCTACAACTTCGAGTCGGATTCGCCCACCAACCGACGGTTCCGTAATAATTTGTAGGTACATATTTTAAATATGGAAACACCCTTTAATTTCCAACTTTTTTTATTTTTTTCAATTTTTCTTTTATTTGCAAAAATAAAGGAAAAATGCTAATAAATAAAAAAAAGTGAAAATGAAAGACCTTGCTTTTGCCACATTTCGTGATTCTAGGTCAACGGGAACTACCATATAGATTTTGACCCAAAACCTATAAGGGTACTTCCGGTTGACCTAGAATTGTTAATTTTGGTACAAAACAAGGTCTTACAGCACAAGTAAAGGGAAAATTCGGAAAAATAATGCAAGTTTAAAATTAAAGTAAATTATTGTACTTACCAGTTTTCGCGAAACTCTAAATTTGCCCATACTTACTTACTTACATTACTTATCTTTTTATATACCTAATAGGGACTATCGACCTCAGTATCTGGTATAAATTTCAACAAGCTAGGTCCACCCGTTCCTGAGAAAACCGGTGGTAACACACAGATAGACGGACAAGAGAGAGATCTTATTAGGGTTCCTTTCTTAACTTTTTGAGTTATGAAACCATAAAAAAATCCTATTTAAATCCTTCGTACTCATTAATATTTTTTTAGGTAAGTATCCTTAAAACAAACTTTTACGAACACGTTTTGTCAAATTGTTTACCTAATAACTATAAATATAAAACCTACGATAAATATAAAATTTATAAAAATGTTATCCAATACTGCCAAAACACCAAAAGTAAAATCTTACTTTTAATAAATGCTAAAATACGAAAATCGTGAAACTTACTTGCGTGTCGGCGGTCGCCTTGATAGCGCCATGTCCGCGCGGCGCGCTGCCCGTCCCAGAATGACGGCGAGACGAGCTTCGACGGTCCACAGTAGGCGGGAAGAAGTCCCACCCCGCCCTATGATGCGCACTGGAATCACCCATACAGCCTCTGCAACTTATCGAGCTGGAAAATGAGAGAAAAATCAAGAAAATTATACGTCTACGTAGTATGTGCGGGTTTTATGTGAAAGCTTTTACATTTTGATGTTCGTGTTAAAAGAAATATGTTACTTGATTTATTGTCTAGCTCTGTCTTCACTAATATTATAAAGAGGAAAGATTTGTATTTTTGTATGTAACGAAAAACTTAAAAACTACGGGACCTATTTAAAAAATTCTTTCACCATTAGAAAGCTACATTATCCGGGAATAACACAGACTATATTTTTTTGTCAAAAAAATTAGAGATCCCTACGAAAACTACAATAATGTAACTCGAGGTATAAAAACTACAATATGACACCCGCGTTATGCCGGGGCAGGCTTATAGTACTCACTATACAGGTCTACATGCTTATGTCTCTGGGCTGATCACTTATTTGTTTGCCATCTTACTAGAGAACTCTTGGTCACCAGCTTCTGCAACTTATGGTATATATGTCTATGTAATAAGTAAGGATTTTATGCCAAATTCACACTTTGATGTTCGTGTTGAAAGAGTTAAGGTTATGATTTATTGTCAGCATCGTATGAGCTCTACATCTACACGTTTTTTGCTGCAGAGCAGAGCTGAATAAAACATTTGTTTGTCATTTTACTATTAGAACCCTAGGTCTGGAACTGATTGTGATTTGATTGTATTACCTGAAAGTCTTTTGCTGCGCTTAGAGCTCTACATTCAGCTCAACAATGTAATCTAATTTTTGATGTTCTTGTCTGCTTACCCTCTTGGAGTCAGAATCTCTAGTTAAAACTTTTTAATATACCCAATAGGTGTGGGAACTCAGGCCTCTATACTGAGGAAGGATCAGGATAAGTATAGGTAGTTATATCTAATCGACTGTCATTGATTTGACAGTCCGACAACCCAGTGCAATTTGATGAATGTGTCTTCAATCGTTTAATTCTAGTCAATGTTTACAATGACCGCTTTTGACCAGAAAATTGCACAATCTGCAGGCTATGTTTATGAGTCCGGAACTCATACCACTAGATGACCACTACTTGCTCATATTAATAGTGAGAGATACTTTAGTTGGATCACGGGGACATACAATTCCTCATGCTCCACCTAGGTGGAAAACTAAGGTGGAGCATGAGAAAGTAAGTACACATTTATAATAGGTACTTACCTACTTATTACGAGTAAGTATACCTACGGTCCAACTGCTGACAATCAGTTAAGGATTTAAGTGGTTGTCATCTAGGGTGTCGCCGATCATAAACGATAAGAAAAGAATCGTCATATTCATTATCCTGACCCAGTTTAAGCTCCATACAACAAAGGATAACAAGTTTAACAAACTGGCTGCTAGTTATCAACCGCTAGAACTTATACCTAGTAAATCCCCGATAGAACCTAGCGACCTAATTCCTTACTTTTTTTCAAATGCTCTTGGTAAAGGCAAGGCACCTTCAGTTCAATTTTACCTCTCAGGTGTAAATTGAGAGAACACTTTATAGGTAGCATTTACCCCACTTCTCTTAAATGTCAACACCTAAAATAGAAAATGGAATAAAATATCACTTCATATAATTATGTGAAGATCTACATTATGCCTAATCGGATAGACTTAAAATATAGCAGTTAATTAGAGTCTTCCTTACGTAAATTAAATGTAAGTATTCAATTATCGTTGGGCGGGCGGGGCGCCCTAGATCACGATGGGCGGGGAATTTGAGACCACGCCTTGTTCATCCGCCCACTTAGAGTCAATCATGATCTGTCGCTCCAGATGAACACTTCTACGTAACTATTTAAAGACATTATATTCGCCATTATGAAAATGAAACGCGGTAAGTCGCCTGGCCATGACGGTCTGAGTATTGAGCACTGAAGATCTACATCGCGTAATACTGACTTTACTATTAACCTGTGTTTATGGCATTCTTATCTGCCAAGAGACCTTATGAAAACTGTGGTAGTGCCTATAATTAAAAATAAGACAGGTGACTCATCCGACAAAAACAGTTATAGGCCTATATCATTGGCTACGGTCATTGGCAAGGTGCTATAGTCTGCTTTAAAGGCAGATTAGGCTACACCTCAAAATACATGACGCATAATTTGGTTTTAGAGCCGGTCTGTCCACAAAAGTTCCATTCTGTGTTCAGCGTGTTTTTCAGCTGTTTTTATTGACCGAAATGGGAATTTAACTTGTTACGGGTTCTTTTACAAACTTATAGCTTTATAACATAGTAGATTAGTCTGTGGTTAAATCAATGAATATAATCAGTCCTTTTATTTTTATAAGAACTGGGAATGGCAATCCCTGGTGCTATGGTGTTTGACGGAGTGGCGTAGAGAGAGCTTATCACATCACAATCCCTATATCGCATTTTTTTTTTAATCTCTTTCTCTACATTTAGTTGGAGATTATAATAGGAGAACTGATGGTAATTTTTAAGTAGGTATTGTAGACACGCTGAACGCTTGTATTACGTATGTAATGTTTCAAAAACACAGATCATTTCGGTTGGACTTTAATCGTAAAATCATAGTAACATTGTATATGTTAATTGTCACCGCTATCCCCCAGCCAGGTCTACGATTATCTGTTTGGGTAATATAGAAGAAGTAGGAGGAAGTAGGAGAGACCAGGTAGATAAGTATATTTCGGGACTTCATTGCGTGAATTAATTAAAAGTTCGAAACATCGGCTAAATAAAAGGTAAATAATTAATCCTTTAAATAATTCACTCGATTAAGTCCCGAAATATATCTAATATGTAAAAAATCGCGAAAGCTTAAAACAATAATTGTCTATTTAACTTAAATGTAGTCGTCATTAGGACTAGAGTTAAGTTAAATAGACGATTATTGTTTTGGTGCTTTTCTGTTCTTCGTCCAGGTTAATCGGTCAAAATACATCCCCAGATAACTTACTGAATCAGATTGTGGGATTTTAGTCTGATTTAAATCGTGTTTCTCTTCTCAGTGTGGATTTAAGTTCAATGGCTTTTATTGGACAGTCCTTTCGCCAGTAAGACATATCGTCAAGACTAGACTGCAGTTTAGAGGCCCCCGCAGGTGTTTCAAGAGCTTTAACAAACAAATAACTATTTTAGATAGTTGTAGATTATGTTGTCATTAATAGCACATTCTAATAAAAAAAACATTTTTAAAAATTAAACGGACATCAAAAGTTAACTGAAAATAATGAAATAATACTTTAATATATACGCAGTTAATCTATTTATTTTTTTTGAGGTGCAAGCACGCGTGGAATTTGTGCTAAAACTCTAGCAACTTTAGTCGATATTATAGTTAGTTTTTTTTTTAGACCCCTTGACAGTCATAACGTACCTTATTTTAAACCGACTTCAATAAGGAGGAGGAAAGAATTCGGCTGTATTTATTTTTTAATGTTTGTAATCCGATTACTCGCAGACGGCTGGACCGCTTTGAAATGTTTTTTTCTTGTTTAAAAGGGTATACTTCCAGATTGGTCCCATTGTCATCAAAATTCAGATCTGATGATGGGATCATGGAGAAATGCAGGGAACTCTTCAAATAAAGGCACGCCTATAACTACTCTGAAAAAACACCATTGAGTGAAATAGAACTGATGATGAAGATCACAGATGACCAGCGGTACTACTCAATAATTAATATTGCGGGTTGCGATTTGAGTAACGTATTCGATACCTGATTCGTCGCCTCTGTCAAATCATGTAATGGAACTGTCAAAGGTGTCAAAGTCTAGTATCAGGTGAACTTCTCAAAGATCAACGGCCTTGTATCGCAAAACCCAACTTTTGTAAAAAGAAATGAGGAGTTTGTAATTATGATATTGTAACATAAATCAACTACAAACCAATACACTAAAAAGTAAGAAATAAAAACTTTATTAACAAAACAACAAAAAATAATTAAACATTTTGAAGTTGGTGTCTAAAACAAAAAAACTACATTTCCTTGCACCAACTTCAAAACAGTTGCATCAGCAGTTTTAGAAACTGGGCTAAAGTTGACTTTGCATAAATCCCGTTCGAATCTATTCTTATTTATATTGCGAACGAATTAATAAAATACTTAGATAGCGATAAATCGTAAGTAGGACAGTAGAGTTATGGAAGAATTTGAAACAAATGTCACGTACGGAAGTTTGACCTTTAGCTTGGTATGATATGTAGAATGGGGGATGGACGAAGTCAACGGTGTCCAATGCTTGAAGTACTAAGCGGCGATCTAGGCGCCTTCATAGTCCACGGAGTTTATGTAGCGGTACTTCGGACCATTTTTGCAGGGCACTCGGCATCTCCTGTTTTATGACTGTGCGGCTTAATGAATCGTCGGCATGTTGCGCATTTCAGTGAGTCCTGTTTCTTGACGCATTCCGTCATCGAGTGGCCCGTTTCCCCGCGATGCCCGCATGTTGGGGTAGTGTCTCTACATAACTTAGCTGCATGACCATATTGGTGGCAGTTGTAACATCTAGTTACTAACGTAAAATCTCGGACAGGACAGGAAGTCCAGTTAATAAAAGTCTACCTTGGGAAACCTACAATTTCCTAATCTGTGCCGAGACTTAAATTATGAAGTTACAGGTCGAGGCGTCTTTTTTGCCAGATTTGTGGCTTAATTTTGTAGAGGACCAAATCTAATCCATGGACACTGAAGGTATTTTATCTGCCATATTTTGTTCATATATATAGTACTCCAACAACAATCATTCGTTGTTTGCGCTTGTGAGGGTCGCCGGCGGTAAAGCCGGGCAAGGACATTTGTACAAACTGTTCAAGATTAGCAGCGTCGTCTATTGTTTCAGTGCTAATGATAACACCTCCATTGGTCATCTAACACCTCGAATATGTAGCTTCATTTGATCAGGCCTGATGAGCGTTTGCATAACTGTCTTAGTTTCGTCACAGAATAAGCAAAGATCCATTATCCTTGCTTATTCTGTGGATAGATGGCAACAGCGCTTAAATTGTTAGGGCGTACTATATTGTTGGACTTCTTCTTCACCATATCTGCAAACGAAGCATTTACCGCACAGGACTCTTCAATAGTCTGCTTTAAGCACCGTAATATGCTCCGATAGGTTACCCTTTTCTCGAAGTTCCTTGATGATGCCCTCTGGCATCAACAAGGAACAAGCAAGAAGAAGCTTCAATGATATTCTGTTTGAGCAATTGGTATATTACGGCCATTTGTGACGCATTGTGTTGAAGTTTTCGGCACAGATTGGATATTTTCAATTTTTGCTTACTATTTAGTTTGCCCTCAAAAGAAATTGAGCATACCTAGCTTAATTGCTGGTCAGTAGCCGACATCCACTTCTGGATATCAGGTGTAGACACGAGTTCAAATGAGAAACCTGATTCTCAGGCTGGGTTTTGCGGCTTCATCGGTGAGTGAAAGGGATGAGCACTCCTGATCGGATTATCCGGGCTGTTACTCATACTGAGTAACTAATTAAACACTTATTATAAAGCCAACATAGCTCCATTAGTACTCACTTAGCAACAAATAATAGTACTACACTCGGTACTAAAAGTAGGTCACATTGAAATTAATGTTATTTAAATAATATTGTTAGTGCACACGTCTTAAGACTGTGACTTTACTAACTCTCTAGATGTTTTTTCCTTTGAAATTTTCGTAAAAATGTAAGCCCTCAAATGTACACGTTGTCGTTCATAGTTTCCAAACTACTTAACCGATTTTGATAAAACTTGCACTGTTCCCAAAGTTGGATGCAATTTCTAATACCTACATTTTTTTTAACGCTATCCAAATCCGCTTGAAGAGCCTTGACGTCATGAATATTATTGACAACGGAATAAATCTTGAGGTCATCAGCGTATAATAGACACAGGCTGGTTCTTTAGTCTTTCTACGCGGTCATTGATTAATATTAAGAAAATCAGGGACCTAAGTGGGACCCTTGTTGTGCCTTTAATATAAACCAACTGACTTCTTTTAATCAGGTAGGGCTCAATCCATCGAAGCAGGCTACCATATAGGTTCTACCTATACCAAGTTTAGATAATTTAGCACACATTAGAGAGTGATTGACTAGGTCAAACGCCTTAGAAAATTCAGTTTAGATGAAATCGATATGTTGCCTTCTGCCAATTACATAGCATAAATAGTTTTTATAAAGAATTGGATTTTGAAAGAGTCGATTCACTCTTGAAAAAGCCATGTTGAATTGGCGAGATAGAAGGACTCAGGGTGATAGTATAATGAATCATACATGACAAACTCTAATATTTTAGCCATGCAAGACAAAATACTAATAGGTCTGTAGTTTTCATACGATGACTTGTCTTGTCGCCCGCTTGTCACAACATTTGCGAATTTCCATCTGCTAGGAAATATACCAGAGTGTAGGGACATGGTGAATATGAGAGATAAAGGCTCACTTAACTCGTTCCCACACATTTTAACAAAGTAAGGTAGTCCATCTGGTTCATATCCTTTACTGTCTTATGGCCGGTCTCAATAATCTGTCTATCGATGGATTTGGCTACTAGAGCTATACATTTGAGATAAGCTCCATACAAAATATGTCAAATTCTACCTGTTAAGTTAAACTAGCTGACCGGCGTAACTTCGTCTTCGTAAATTTTCCCCGATTTAGCAACATTTATCATTGCAGCTCTGCTCCTGTTGATCGTAGCATGATGTTATATAGCCTATAGCCTTCCTCGAAAAAAGAAGTCTACAGTGTGAAAATAACGTGGTAAAACGACTGGGTCTGTTGGTCTAGTGGTTAGTAACCCTGACTGCTAAGCTAGAGGTTGGGGATTCGATTCCCATCTAGGATAACTATATCCTATTATTTGATTTTGATTAAGGTTTATATAGGTATTCTTTTTTAATACAATGCACCAGTCCTCTGATATGGTGTATGTAGCAGCACCTTACCTACATTTTATTAATGGTTTATAATAATCAAACATTGTAAACATTGGTATTTTGCTTCTTTTGTGAATAAAGAATTTTTGATTGATTTGCTATCATCATCATCATCATCAGCCTATCGCAGTCCACTGCTGGACTGATTTGCTATATGTATTTAAAATTATTTATGTATGTTTACGAGTAACAGTTGTCTGGTCGTCATAGTAGAGGCTCTCCTCAGTTTGGGATCAGATGGTCTTATGTGAGTGGACTGAAACCAGTTAAATCTTTAAATATTGTTTCGTTACAGAGATCCCGTTTAAAACAAAAATGTAAAAATATGCCAAGGTTTCGCTAATAACAGAAGTGAGATCTAACTGGAAATCAAGTTCTTTTGAAATTCTAAAAATCATACATAGCTTCTAAATGACGTATTTCATTTTCCGGGCTCCTTAGCCAAAATAGCAAAAACGGAACCCTTATAGTTTCGTCGTGTCCGTCTGTCTGTTTGTCTTTCTGTCTGTCTGTCCGTCGGTATGTTACAGACATTTTACGAATGAATGATGAAATTTTGTAAAAAGGTGTCTTGTAGTAGCCGCTACTTAGTTTGATAGCTAAATAATAATAAAAAATATTTTTTGGGGGGACACTCCATACATGTAACAGAAGCTGTTTTTTTTCAGCTAACATTTACGTGTGGCACATCATTCGAGAGGTCTTTAAAAAACATTATAAGGTTTCTAATAAACTTTTTTGATTGAGTGAATATTTTTAAAAAAAATCGACAACACAAAGGTTTCGCTTAATAAATACTTTAAACTAAAATTATTTCGAACATTATCGGATATACCGTCAATGGGGTATAGCCGAAAAACTGCGTTTCTCAACAAAAGGGCGTAAGTGCCATGAACATACGCTCTTCTGCTGATGCAATTATTCAAGGCTGCGGAACCCTACACTGAGCATGGTCCGACATGCTCTTGCCTGGTAAGGAATCCGTTGTGCTAGGTACTCAATAGAGCAATCTGGCAACTAAGTTTTTTTAACACGCGTACCTACCTGTAACCAACTAAGTATGTAAAGGTTCATTTCCGTGCATCGCGACCGATCGCGAGCCACTCGCGGCTTACGACAAGCGGCTGACGCTCGCGGCCGATGCGACAATATTCACAGTGCGCGCGCAGCCTACGACAGTCGTCGGCCGCGCGCGTCTGTCACTTACCTCAGCCGCTTGTCGTAAGCCGCGAGTGGCTCGCGATCGGCCGCGATGCTCGGAAATGAACCTTAACAAACAATATGGTGGAATCTTGAAAATTCAATTATATCCTACTTTTAATTATCGTATCGTAAATAAATTTTGGGAATTATAGGAATGTAGTTCGGCCGACAACACAATAATTTGGTATCTTCTAGCTGATCTGATGATGCAGTGCAACTCCTCAATGATGTATAGGTTTTAACGATCAAATTTAACTTAAATGAAAATTAATATTAGTGTGATTTTTGAATTTTCAAATGATATCTTGGTTAAATTCTTTCTTCTTCTTTTTTTTCTTTTTAATTGTATAAACTGGTTACTTGAATGATGTAAGTAAAACTCATGGTCGTAAATTAAAAAATGCAAAATAATGTAGGTATTTGTGTTAAATATTAAAATTGCATTAAGTATATATTCACAGAGTACCTAGATATTTGAAATTGTTAGTAACGGTAACTAGCGATCGTACTTAATTAAATTATTTATGGTTATTTTCGTTTCTTTAAGATGTAATGTCAGGGTTCGTCATGCTCACTTATATGTCATTGCTTCTGGTGGCGGTGTGGGTCAGGTATCTTCCTTCCCTCCAATATGGCGAAGGGAATGATGGCTGACCCATGCGTCAAACTCGTGAACGGGTGCTATTTGGGGTGATTGGTCAGCCTTGTCATTATCATTTTACAGGTTTATTATTTTTAATTAGTGGTTCATAAATTAAGTGGTTTTGTTTATAATAATCGAATCGCATGTTGTCTTTACCCTCTTCTGTATTTTTGTAAGTTGATGCTCCCATCCATAACGTAGGAGGCTAATTCATTTAAAACTTGATTATAACAGTTTACGTAGTATGGCTATTGCTTGCGTGAGTTTCATGGTGTAATGGTTGCAGCACCTTACTGGCTTTACTGTATATATACAAATATATTGTAAAAAATTACAGTTAAAAAAAGTGGCCATGAGTTTTTATTGCCAAGTTCTTTTCTCACGGCTTACTCTTGCGAACTTGACTTTGAATGTAGAATCATTCTATTCCAAATTTTGTCTGACGTTCATAAGCGTTGCATTTGTAACCTAAATGAATAACGTATTTTGACTTGACTTGACTAGACTCACGCTTAACTTCAACCTTACTTCTAAATAACGTATCGCAATGAAATAACAACAACACCAAAATTGTAGCTTTTAGAATCTCTATACGGTCTGCTCCTCTCTCTCTCAACCTCTCAACTCAACCCATTAAAATTAAACTTCATACATGTCTCCTAGATGAAGATCAACACAACTCATGCCAATGCACAACTATTGATCAGAATATCTGGGAATTTTAATTGATGAACATCTCGCCTGGAAACCTCAAATTGATGCACTAACCAAACGTGTCAAAAATAGCTCACATTTAAAAAAAAAAGCTTACTAAAATGGTATATCAGCCTTTGCCAACCTCTATTGGGTTACTGTCTATTGGTCGGTGTAATAACCTGGGGTGCGGCAAGTAAAACGCATCTTCTAACTGGAACGATCTCAACGAGCAATAATAAAAATTGCTTAGAAGAAGCCGTAGCGCTTTCTCACAAATGCCCTGTGTTCTGAGCGCAACTCTACTAAAGGTATACATTTGACTGCTCCATACAAAATATGTCAAAAATCTATCTAGTAGCCAAATATACTTTAACGATAGGTCTCAATAACTATGTGATAAAATGGCTATCTCTAAAGGATAATCAAATTTTTACATGAATAAGTTTAAATGTCTTGCAAAACAAAGAAAATAATTAGTTATATTTCGGGACTTAATCGCGTGAATTATTTAAAGGTACGAACCTTTTATTTACCCGACGTTTTAGTTTTAGTCGACCCGTGACCACGATCGGTGCAATTCGATCGAAACGTCGGGTAAATAAAAGGTTCGTACCTTTAAATAATTCACGCGATTAAGTCCCGAAATATAACTAATATGTATAAAAATCGCGAAAGTTTAAAAACAATAAAAGAAAAGAATGGCCATAATTTACCACGCAGGAGCTTTACTTACAAAACTAAATCGTTTTCTTATCTAATACATGGGACCTGTCCGACCAACGGCGAAAAAAGAGTAGCGAGTAGCGATTTTATCGCTCAAGACTATTATGAAGTTTTATATTTTCTTTGGTTACGACTTAAGTACGACGACAATAATTAAAATATTTTAAATTGTTGTACAACGCCATCTATCAGACAGTAGGTAAAGCTATTTGATCGTTCACTTTTTCATATTACAAATTTCATATAACAATAGTCACGCTAAATATTTAGAAATGCCTTAATTAATGATGATTTTCACTTAAAGTAATACATTTTGCATTTGAACAACGTTATCCTACGTCCTACCATTTTTTTGTTGCAGAATTATGCTTACAAGTAAAACCTACCACGTTTGGTAAAAATAAGACTTGTGGCAACATTGATACAGGAAAACTGGCCACCCTAATCATTGATTGGTTGTTGCTACCCAATCATATTATTGCGTAAACCAATCATACAGCTCCAAGCAAGCAATGCAAAAATGTCGTCGCAAGTGTAGTTGAGTGTGTGTACTATAATTTCCTATCGTTTATCAAACCAAACGAGAGCACACTCGTATGAAGCAAGACTAGCAATATATTTTATTGTGATTTTCCATTCTCCTGCAAACAAGCGATAGTACACAGGTACGCCCCTGTTATTTTTACTTTCTCTTCTCAGGGGCCCCATGACAGATGATCCTTGACTAATGTTTTTTGTATTTGTAAATAAAAACAAAGATGTGGCATAGTGGTTGCGTCGACGGGAAGGAAAAGTGTTAAGTTGACGTAATCACGTTGGTCGTTTTTGTTATTAGAAATGGCTGCTGAATGATAAAAATATAAAGACTATTGAGATAAAGAAAGTTTGGTCAAGAGAACAATTTGTATGAGCTAATTTCTGCTTAGATATGGGTGACGAAATGGATCCCTGCGAGTGCCTGTGGAATCACGAGCTAGCGATGCGTCGCCTCATCTCACTGGTGAGTACATGACCTTGTATAGTTTATTATTAAAGTGGGTGTATGATCCACGTCTACAATGACTGGTATTCCTGTAATCTTTTGTTGCTATTTCTGTTTACTAACAATGTTGGAACACGTTCTATAATCAAAATTTATTGATTCTACTATGTTTGTAGTACTTGCAGACTATTTACCTACCAAGTAACAACATTTAGCTACTTGTGGTAAACAAAATTTTCTAAAATCTGCATATTATTGCCAGTATGTATTATGTACCCACTTATTAAGAAATCATTAATAGGAACCCGTTGAATAAAGTCATATAATAAATATCTATTACAATGAATCATTAGCCACTCTGTTTATATGATAACAAACTATTATTATTAATTGCAAATAAATTTCCCTATGATATTTATGATTGTTACTGTAATTATTGAAAGATCTGGAAAGGTAGTCAATTATAAATTAATTATGTACGTATGGCAGGTACCCATTATGAAATTGGTACCTTAATAGCTTTCAAATGTTTTAACACATGTAAGTGTCAACAAAATGCCTCTAGAAGTTTCATCTCTAATGGCTAAATACCTACTTAACCCTAGAAAGATAACCTACGTCATATCGACTCCCTCTGTTTAGAAAAACGGTTATATTTCGCGCTTATTGCACAACATTACGCTGCCCGCTCCCGCCACCTCAGTCGGACCACAGAGCTTGCAGGTGACACCCGTATTGTTTAGGTAAGTGTTCTATTTTCGTAAATATAAACCTACCGTGAGTCAAAGTGACGCATGGTTATCTTTACTGTAACTTTTTTACAATTTTGTAATTGAGTGCATATCTCTTCTTTTACATTTTTTCAATGTACACATTATAATATTTTTTTATTTCTTTACAGATTAGTTTTAACCGCCTTCGTAGTTTTATAATGACGTCACAAAGACATTTAGAAGATACGCATATAGCCCGGTTTTTATCGGAAATTAGTGACGAAGAGGTGGATGGATCAGATAGTGAAGTGGAGGACAACATTCTAGAGGATGATGTTCAAAGTGATCATGAATATATAGAGGAGTGTCCACCACTTACTGAAACTGAAACTGTCTCTGAGAGCCCAGGAAACTCTACAGTTTCTCAGGCTACATCGATTCTTATGCCACAGCGTGAAACACTTCGTGGTAAGAATGATCACCGTTGGGCGGCTACAAAAGGCAGATCTAGTGGTAGGACTTCAGCATCTAATATTATAAGGTCATGTAGGGGTCCTTCTCGAATGAATAGGACCTTATACGACCCACTGGAATCTTTCAGCATTTTGATAACCGAAGAGATTGTGGACGAGATCACGACATGGACTAATGCAGAAATTCAACTCAAAATTCAAAGACCTGATGTAAAGGCAACTTTTAAAACTACCAGTGCTGAAGAAATTCGAGCTCTAATCGGTATACTTACCCTGACGGCAGCAATGAAAGACAACCATTTATCTACGGATGAGCTTTTTGATTCATCATATTCAGGTGATAGATATATTGCAACGATGAGCAGAGACAGATTGGATTTTTTGATACGATGCTTGCGTATGGATGATAAAACTTTAAGACCAGAACGGCGGGCTACTGACACATTCATACCAATAAGAAAAATATGGGAGATGTTTATAAGGAATTGCCGATCAAATTACATACCTGGTCCATATGTCACCATAGATGAACAGCTTTTAGGTTTCCGAGGACGCTGCCCATTTCGCATGTATATACCGAATAAGCCAAATAAATACGGCATTAAAATACCAATGGTATGCGATAGTGCTACACGGTATATGTTTGATGCAATGCCATATCTAGGAAAGTGTACTCAGACAAACGGATTGCCTCTTGGTGAATTTTACGTGAAGGAGCTGACAAAATCCATACACGTTCATGAGTTCATGCCCTAAGTGCGTTTAAGTCAAATAACATATTTTTTATATTTTTTTTATTAGTCATTAGGATACTAAAATTACAAAAAGTTGATTTTATAAAGTTTCTAAAAGTAATTAAAAGACTGAAGAAGAGATCTCAAGAGTAGTTATTTTTTTTGTTATAAAAAGAAGAAGGTTTGTTAATTTCAAATTTATATTATTAAAAATATAAAGAAATGTTTATATACTCGTTTTATTCATAGTCTAACAGAATCTATAATACAATCCTACACATTATAAAACATAATATCATTATATATTATGTAAAATAATACAAAACAAACACGTGAGTCGAAGTGACGCATGGTTATCTTTACCGGACTATTCAATATGGTTATCTCTCTAGGGTTAAATGGGTATTAATATTAGTTATTATTTAAGTATAAATTATCTTTATGATTTAATTAAATTATTTAATGGAATTGGGCTTATTCAACTGTTTGTAATGTTTAAAAAATATTTCACATGCCCAAATAGGCTAAATAGATATAACACAGAGAAATGTTATAATAATTAAATTATGCCATCCATTGTACTCTGTTTACTGTGAATAAATTAATTGATTGATTGATATTAGTTAGATTTAAGGCAATATTAACTCTGATATTGTTGCATAAAGGTGAATAGTAGTGGCAGATATTTTTGAGCACATCTCAAAGTTAAGTATCTTTTGTACTCAAATGATACATAATACTTTCAGATGTAAAGGTTTTTGAAAACCACAAGCATAGCCAATCTATACATATGTTTGAAACAAAGTATTTTGCACTCTGCATTTTTAAACTAGGTAAACATAATAACATACCATGCACTGTTACTAATTGAAATTCCTCACTTACTTTCAATTTAGTCCAAAGTAAAAAATATTCAGTGCTTTTAAATTAATCCTGATACCATTATCAAGTTATTTTTTTTATTGAGACATATGATAAAACATTGAATTAGGCTACAGGGTTACTCTGTTAGTCCTAGTTTTACTTTTACAATACTCAAACAATACTTAACTTTTAGTCATGCTCAAAAGTATTTCTTTTGATACTGTCAACTTTTAAGTGATATCAGATGACTGCATGCGGCGGAATCGACAGGGCTATCACACTCCCGCTCTCTTTCTCACTCTAGTAATAAATGACAGAAATGGATAGAAGCATAGGAAAGTGCGATTTGGTGCGGCCAGATGTAGATGTAGCTGTTAGTAATTATCTTACAGTAAATAATTAACATGTATGTATTAACAGTAGCCCCTTCACTGTTTATTACAAGGACCATAGTTTAAGTCTAGTATTTAAGATTCACCTTTCACATTCGCAATTTCAAAATTTGCAATGTAAAGATATTATTAAATAGTTGCACAATACCTAGTTACTATAAAGATTTAACTAACAAAAAAATACATAAGTTAGTTTTGCTATTTGCTATTTAGATTATAAGACACTAGCTGCCCCGCGCAACTTCGTCTGCGTAAATTTTTCCCGTTTTTGCAACATTTCTCATTGCTACTCCGCTATTGGTGGTAGCGTGATGTTATAAAGCCTATAGCCTTCCTCGATAAATCGACTATCCAACAGTAACATAATTTTTCAATTCGTATCGATAGTTCCTGAGATTACCGCGTTCAAACAAATAAACAAACAAACAAACTCTTCATCTCTATAATATTAGTATAGATTAGAACTATAGCAAAGAATACTGCTATAGACTAAAAAATAGTACTACACAACAATTATTTCCCTTGATTTTACGACACGAAGTGAAGTGTTAACTTCTCTTGAATTCGGTTTATTTTTTCTTAAAAGTTATACCTAATTCATTAAATTTATACGTGACTAACAAACATTCATAATTTGTAATATTAGAACAATTTAGTGTTACGTGGCTCAATGGCAACCGAGCAGATCGAGAAATATGCGAGTTAGCAATGTTGCCACTGTCAGGCACGGTTTCAGCGTAATGGGCACGCTGGTGCACAACCCCAAATGGGTTGATTGGCTAATGCTACGAGAGTTAGAGCACATTATAGAATTTTATAAGCTACGGATCTTAATCGCGTAAATATTTTATTTTAAGGCTAAATACCTTTGTTTTTTGTCCGATGTTTCGACCGTATTGCACGGCCGTTGCAATACGGTCGAAACGTCGGGCAATAAACAAAGGTATTTAGCCTTAAAATAAAATATTTAAGCTACGAGAGTTATGTATATTCAAATCTTCAGGGTTATTTTTTAAAAATATTAAAAGAACCCATGTGTGAATTGGTTGGCATTACATAAGAGCAGATGCAATAAGTTTTGTAGCTATTGAAGGTTCCTTAATATCAAAATGTTCAGCTTTTAGCTGCCGTGCCCACAACCTTTCGGGTACCTTCCCCCAAACCTTATTTGTGAACTGGATCCGCGCCTGGCCAGTGTCGGTCCATAGATGCGTGATCTTTTTCGTTACACCCCTTCCTGCTTCGGAGAGCACGTTACGTGAAACAGGCTTGAATATTAAGACACAATATTGACTAAACAAAAACTTCTAGAAACTTCTAGGCCCACCGTCTTGCCAATTTTTCAAGTATAATAAGTTGTGATATTTCTCGTTTTTATTTCCGAATTGGCGATTTATAATGGCTTTATATGAATAAACTAGCTGTTGCCTGCGATTTCGTACGGGTAGAACCGTATAGTAAGGGTTCCCTGGAACAAATTTAAAAATGATAAAGCTCAAGATCAAGTGATCAAGCTGGAATTGCCATGGTAGCTTCGTTTTGACGAGATGCCCAACTTCATGTACATATATGACAACTTTATATAGTGGTACGTTAGTAAAAAAAAGGCGTTAAAAATGACAAACCTAACTTAGCCGTTTGAAAACTATTACCCCCATACATCAACATAGGCCGCAGTTAGTTTTTATTCAAAAATGACTTTTATAATGCAACGATTATGGCTTTTACTTGTGCTAAGTGCCATGTAGCTTGTAGTAAAAGCCATAACGTTGCATTACAAAAAAAATATATATTATAAATTTATTTGCGGTTGGTAAATTAATCGCGGCCTACTTGTATGTTGATGTATGGGGATAATAGGTTTCCAACGGCAAAGTATATTTAACACTTGTTTTTTTTCACTAACGTACCACTATATAAAGTTGTCGTACATATAAAGTTGGACGTCTTGTCAAAACGAAGCTACAAAGGCAATTCCAGCTTAATATGTATCATTTTAAAATTTTGTTCTAGGGAACCCGTACTAGTACAATTTTCCGGTATAAAAAGTGCGCAATTTGTTAGACTATAATATATCTCTATGCCAATTTTCATGCAGATTAGTCATCATCATCCATTTCATTAATTTAGCTGTTCTGACGTGGTTGAGTAAAACGTCCGTCAAAAATATTGGATTTATAATACCTACATCGTTTATAACACTACCAAAAATAAATTTCAAATGCTGATAAATTAAATTGGCATTCGAAGTTCACTTTAATACGTGTACCAACAACGTGGTTGTTATTATTTGCATATATCACTCCAATTTGTGTTGCTATATTTCCTTATAGGAAGCCATTACGTAGTTATATTGTTAACTGAGTTTGTTATCGGGTGATACACCAAGTATTTTACGCCTCTAGCCTGCGATGTGATAGGTATTGCTGTAGCAATAAATAGGTAATTTTTAACTGCGTCTTTATTGTTAAAATAGGTTATACACACAATGTCTAATATTTCAACTATAATTACTGGTGTTTGGCGTAAGTTTTTACGAACGAAATAATGTGACAGAATGAAGCAAGATACGAGTGGCACTAATGCTGCTATGGGCTTGCGTGGCCCTTACCATCAGGCTCACAATCTGCTCACTGCATTCAGTGTTACAAAAATGACTCAGGCTGTATGTGAAATGCCAAACGGATGGACTGTTAGTACCTAATGGTTTAATCATGATGTTTCTGGGTTATGTTAATCACCTTTTTATCTAAAGTCAAATGTCGGGTTTTTTTTAATGTAAATATTAGGTATACGTTACAATAATATGCCAACCGAAAAATTGTAGCCAATTAGGTATTCTGGGCAATGTTATGCTGGCCGCCCTGCTTTTGCCCAACCGGCTCCGTACGCGTGGCTCTCAGATTATGTAGATGTATGCTGTGTATTATTCTGATGAATAAGCTGTCCCATATTCTAAGACGTTTCCTTCACAATTCCTAGACTCAGGTTTAAGGTAATCCGACGTATCTTGAGTTTGACAATTATTTCCTCACCTCAATGAGAAAAAGTTGCGATTGGTAAGTGGAGGATATAATAAACTTATTAAATTTGAACCTAGGATTTATTAACTCGTGAATTCTCTCACCACAGCCGTGCATTTAGTATCGAATGTATCAAATTGCTTTCAGCACTTAGTTTCCCAACACAAGCATAGGTCAATGACTTGGCTCCGTATTATGAATTTGGTATTTGCTCAATGTCAAACAAAATTTCAATTTTAGCGAATAATATTTCATGCTATGGCCATTAGTATAGTATGATTTCCTTATATCATAAAGTAATAGCCGGATAATATAAAATTTTCCTTACTACGCCGCCATTTTGAATGCTGTTCTAGCATGCATTATATTTTCAAGAGTTTCATTATGTTTAATTCTATCTAAATTTATTAAGCGGTTCGGGTAAAATTAAGTAAAACATTTCAGCAGGAATTGCAGTCATATTGCAACATCTTAAGACTCTTTTCAGACAGCTGACTGAAACACGATTATCGTTCGTTTCAACAATAGGTACCTATTCCAAATGCTTCAGAAAGCGATTCAGCGTTGCTATCATGAACTCCACTTTGTATGTAATTAGGTCATACCAAGTCGCGCGGCGGTACAGCTGAAGCGATTACATACGAATTACGGTATTCGGATACGTATATTATCGCATTGTATGTAAGAACACTGCTAATTTGTTAACAATGTTCTAGATTTTCATATTTTCGACAACTGACGAATAATTGACAAACAGTATTTTTCCAAGGTGATAATGACCAACCTCTGACGAGCTCTGCGATATTAAAGGACGTCTGTGCCCATAAATATTGGTTTGAATCTTTTATGGGCTGTGATAATAACTTTAAGCTCAATATTTTACTTTTCACAGTCACGTTACAGGCAAGGCACTTAGCTAACGGCGTCATTGAGTGCCATATGCATGGAGTACTAATTTGATTGATAGCTCGTCTGATAAGATTCTGCTGTACCGTGTACCACTTACGGGTACCTACCTACATACTTGTCCTATTGTGCAAAACGTAGAACTATCAGAAGTCTCAGAGTGACCTTTATGCGGTCAGTAAAACGATAATGATAACTTATCAAAAACTATTCGTATTTGTTTAAAAGAGTTGTACATACGTAATGTTATTTCATATGTTAATATTTTATAAATTGTATCAGTTTTAGTCGCGGTTATGTTCGCGTATAAGTTACCTGTTAAAATAAAAGTTGGCCCAGCCATTAAATGATAAATATGTTGTTTAGCGTAATCTAATTCCAAATATCTATTAGGATCCTATTAGGTAATGTTTTTTATTTCGTCGTCAATTAGGTAGTTAGTTATGAACCGCTAAAAGAATTTGTATAAAAATTGTATTTTTTTTTATTACGCAGATAGGTACTATAGGTATCCTATGTGCGCACAGACAATCGTTGAAATAATTGCAGACAAATTTTATTAATAGCGTATGATACGCAATGGGCTAGTTTCCAAATAGTCAAAACAACAACTCTTTAAGAAATGTCAAAACGCAGATTTTATATAGAGATCTCATACAAGTAGCGGTCTATGACGTCACTATTTTTTCTCATCAAATTAGTTTTATTTTTATGATAGGATCAAAAATAAAAAAAAGCTGAAGAGTTTGTTTGTTTGAACGCGGTAATCTCAGGAACTAATGATCCGAATTGAAAAATTATTGAACTGTTGGATAGCCCATTTATCGAGGATGGCTATATAACATCACGCTACGACCAATAGGAGCGGAGCAGCAATGAGAAATGTTGCAAATACGGGGAAAATTTACGCATACGAAGTTGCGCGGGTCAGAGCTAGTGTAACATAAAATTAATCAGGTTCAACTGTTGGCAATAAATGTCAGGTTTATTTACTAATTAGTCTTTTGGATTTTTTGTTAACCTAGAAAAATAGCCAATAGGCTTTCCTAGGTAAACAAAAATGTAAAAGATCCAATAGCTTGTGTCGTTATAAATGTTTGCGTGAAGCCGTCCAATTTTATATAACTGCGCGGTAATATCTCTATGTATGTATACAAAAATGAATTCGAACTATATGCGTAGTCATGAGCTCATACATAAAAGACTGCGCATTTGCAATAGAAATAAAAAAGAATATTTGATTGAAGATTGAACAATGAAAAAAATATTCCATATCTATATATAAAAGAATCGCCATACTGTATGTACGCACGTAACTTAAGGAACAAATTCCCCAAATTTGATCATTCTTTTTTTTGTTTGTTGAAATGCTGTAACGAAGTAATAACAAAACCCGTGATAGTTCTTTAACTACCGGCTAGATGGCGCTTACGAGGGCCAAACTCAAGTGCATGAAAAAAATTAAGGTCTAGTAAGATGGTCCAGATAGGTGGTTCGATTCCGGCCCCGGTTTGGCATACGGAAGTCTCGGGTTCGATTCCTGGGTCTGTTACTGTATTAATAAAGTAATAGGCAAGAAATGCCAGGGCAAGGTTTGTATTAATAAATGTACGGAAAAATTACACCCACGCCTTTGCAGCTAGAAAATGTAAAAATATATTTCTTGAAAGAAAACCGTTAAATCCAACTGTTTCTCTGCCGCACTAATACTGCAATGTCAGGGTCCGCGTATTCATTTATTACTTAAATTCTAAGGTTTTATAAATAAGTATTTGTAAAATATAAGTATTCAAACAGATAACAAAAACCAATTTACAAACAAACGCAGGAAATCGATTTCTCCGACATTGGTAAAATAATTAAACGTCCACGTAACAATTACATCAGATGTTAGATAATTACCATTGTATTTTATAAATTACTAGCTGTCCCGCGCAACTTCGTATGCGTAAATTTTCCCCGTTTTTGCAACATTTCACGTCGCTACTCCGCTCCTATTAGTCGTAGAGCGATGTTATATAGCCTATAGCCTTCCTCGATAAATGGGCTATCCAACAATTTTTTGAATTTTTCAAAAATCGGTGCAGTAGTTCCTGAGATTAGCGCGTTTAAACAAACAAAGCAAACAAACAAACAAACTCTTCCGCTTTATAATATTAGTATAGATTATTCGCCGAAAATCGGTTATATTCATTAATGACTTCCAACTTTGAATATGTCAAATGTCAGAGGTGGGCAGAAGGTACTAAACTGAATTACTTACTTACTACAGTGAAATTAGTCTCGAGAAATTTTTGCATATGTAGTGGTGTGTATGTTACTTAGATATTAGAGCGCGTTTCCACTATATCGTTCTGGCCCTTACAAAAATGTTTCAATATCCTAACATTACTATTTAATTTAATACTTATCCCTAGCAACACTCTGATTTTTGTTTTCAATAAAAACAAGTTTTTATTTTAAAGAAAAAGGTTTTGACTTTATTAAAAAAAATATGTCATTCAATTTCACGTCCTTGAGCAAACGACAAGGCGACTACCGTGAAACAATAAAATATCGTGTCGTTCTTTAGATGATAGTAGTTTAGCTATAGGTAAAAAGTTTTGACCATAATAATTACGAAACAAAACAAATAAATAAATCGTCACTTGATAGTGGAAAGTGGAAACACGCACAAAACCAGAATAAACCAGTTTACTCTGTCCGCAGGTGCCACGTGCAGTCTGACGTCAGTCGCTTGATATACCGTTAGAACATAAAGCACGCATTTCATTAAAAAATTATAATTATTAGATACGTAGTAGTTTCATTGTGAAATTTTGTATTTGTTGATTGTTGTTATTGTTTGTTATTATTGTTAAAATATTTGTTGAAGTGTTTAATTTCAAGTGTGTAAGTGTTGTAACTTTATATTGATAATTCAAAATGGCTCCAGTGTTAAAACATGGTCGAGGCAAGCCTTTGACTTCTCAAACTAAGGAAGTTTTGTACTGTTTGTACAAATATTTCGAAAATGAGTGTAATAACAACCCGAGCAGTATTATGACCCCCACTCAATTAGTTGCTAAATCAACAGGAATTTCAATAGCATCCGTCAGAAAGGTAGTATCAGAAAGCAAATGTCGTCCTTCAGATCAGGAAGTAACATTTAAATCTCCTAAAAAGAAACCGAATCGTAAACCTACAATAGTAATCGATAACTTTGATCAGCAAGTTATCAGAAGAACAATTCATGACTTCCACATCACAAATAAAGAAGTTCCCACTTTAAAAACTTTGCACTCAAAATTGAAAGAAGATATCGATTATAAAGGTTGTGTCAGCACGTTACGAAAACACGTCATGTCATTAGGTTTTAATTGGAAGCAAACAGAAGATAACCGGAAACTTCTTATGGAAAAACACGAAATTAGATACTTGCGAATTAATTATTTGATGAAAATTGCTGAATATCGTGAACAACGCCGACCAATTGTTTACACCGACGAAACATATATACATACATCACATACCCTCTCGAAATCTTGGTCAGATGGAAGCACTTCAGGTTTGAAGCAACATATATCGAAAGGCAACCGCTTAATCATTGTTCATGCCGGTGGTATCGATGGCTTTATACCAAATGCATTGCTTATGTTTAAAGCCGACCAAAAAAGTGGAGATTACCACAACAATATGAACTATGACAACTATTCAAGGTGGATTCAAACTCAATTAATACCCAACTTACAACCAAATAGTGTTGTTGTTGTTGACAACGCACCATATCATAACTCAATACAAAATCCTGCACCGAATAGTAATTCTAGAAAACAGCAAATGATAGACTGGCTGACATTTCGAAACATTGAGCATTCATCCACGTTGCTTAAGCCTCAATTATATGAACTGATTCTGCAAAACAAGGCGAGATTTATAGAGTACAAGATAGACGAAATATTACGACAGCACGGTCATACTGTGCTGCGTTTACCACCATACCATCCGGAGTTTAATCCTATAGAAAATATATGGGGGATAGTGAAAACATATGTCGCAAAAAAGAATGTCGCAATGAATATGAAGGTTATAATGTCATTAGCTGAAGAAAAAATGAACGCCATAACTGTAGAGGAATGGAGAAAAGTTTGTTTGCATGCTATTGAGGAGGAAAGCAAATATCAGGGTAGAGACGCAGCTTTAGACACAATATCAGAACGAATCATAATTAATTTAAATAATTCATGTGATGAAAGCGAGGATGGGGATGATTGTGATATGCCTGGGGTTGATGAATTATTAGAATAAAACATTTATGGCCGGAGAACACCTAATTCATACACGTCTTCACTGAAGTGAAAACCGGCATTCAATGCTTGTAATGTTTGGAACTGGCTTGTCTGCCTCATACAGTTCCATAGATTACAATGCGGTGGATACACATTTTCACGACCGTATTAGTACGTAGTGCGTATGCGTAGACGTGCACGCTTTTGGTGTGCTCCAGCCACAAACGTATATTACCTTTAAAACAATAAAAACTAAAAATAAAATGTTGTTTTTTTTATTTGCTGACCATACACTACTACAAACGCAAAAATTTCTTCAAGCTAATTTACCTGTACTTATCTGGTACTATACTTGAGATGTCCATAGCAATAATAAATCCTTGAAAACTTACTGGGTCTTTCAACCTTAATCTTCTTGAATCTCCAAATAAAAAAACTTGGAATAATGCCTCCCTCGAATCTTCTTACCTTCTATTATTATAAAGGCGAAAGGATGAATGTTTATTACTCAATCACAGGCGAGAACGGCTGAACGCATCTGGATGAAATTTGTGAGAGATTGGAATACACTTTGCATTTCAAAATTACTACATGAACTTGGTTTTTTATTATATTTTTTTTTTGTAGCTCCGTCAAGACCAGTCCTACGAGCCTTACCAGCTGCCCGGTCTGCCGAGGCCAGAGTCCTCAGCGAACAGCTTCCTAGTGATGTTCCTTATGATGGCGGCTGCACTTGCCATGTACGCTATGCGTCCACGTCGTAACCAGATACAAGATGCCACAAAGCCTACACAAAATTCTCAGGTAAGAATTTTGCATTTTTATTTCTGTTTTAGTCCCATGCAGTCATTCGTCTCGTTTAGGCGCGGAATGTCCAATTCGATATCTATGTAAGTACAATATGCCTATTTATTTTCTAATTCATTGGTTAGAATGCTGACCTAATGTGTGGATAAGGTCATTCTTATCGCAAACATAGTCTGCAGCTAGTCTAAGTTTATAGGTACATAAAACTATGTATACACAAACAATAACACATCCGCAAATCAAAGTATACATTACAATTTTTGTTTATTTGTGAACTCAAATTTTAAGAAGTTTTTTGTCAAAAGTCAGAAATACAATAGAACTTCGTAATTTACGAAATAGAAGTTTAAAGTGTTCGTAAATTGATTAAAACACCACTGACACGAAAAAGAAAAAATATAAGATGGTATCTACTTGAGTATTTGTTATGGTTTTATGAGGAGATTTTTATGTTTAGTTCTGGGTAAGTCAAAATTTGTTAGCGAGGCATTGCATTTATAGTTAAACTAACTGTGCCCCGCCCTGTTGCCCGCAGTTTATTACAGTACGATCAACGTTACTTGACCGGATTGAAGTTAGGTTCTTATCACTTTCGCGCATGTCATAGAGATGCGACCCTAAAATTGCTTACGAAATCGATTAATTATGTTTAATCGATTAAAAATACTAACATTTTAATTCAACAATATAAAAACACTATTTAAATGAGTTCATAAAAGTTTAAATTTAGAACACTTACAGTAAATACTTTTACGAAAATAATGACAAAAAAACATGAGTTAGTAATAGGTACTAATTATGACAATGTAATGCGCAGTCGCATCTCTAATTCCCTTGGTTTAGTTACCGCTCCCACCCCCCGCTTCCTGTCACCATTTACTTCCTAAAAATGCATTTGCGCAAGCACTTGTCGCCTACTTCAGTCCGGCCTAGTTACGTTGATCCAACTGTAGCCTATGTGGTAATTCAGGGTGTCAGCTAACTCCATACCAAATTTTATTAAAATCGCTCCAGCCACTCACAAACTTTCGCCTTTATAATATTAGTGTGATAGAAAGACGATCTCGACTAACCCTGACTAAAACTATACAGCATAAACTCGACTTGTCTTATTCCGGTGGCGCGGATATCCCTTGCGACATAGTTGCCATTACCTCCAACAAGCCTCAGCTGTCAGTAATTACCGCTCTCGTAAAGCATATTTAGAGTTCCAGGGACTATTTTGCAACGTTGTCGCAATCGCATAATGGGATTAATAAGAAAAATAACAGTTTGGAAATACAATACCTTATCCCCTACTTTGTAGACATGGATTATATTGAAAAAAAAAAAATACAAAGCGGTCCAACCAGTCCAACCATTTTCAAGTTTTAGTGTAGACCAGCGTACAATAGATTTTCATATAATATAGAATAACGTACATAATTTTCATAAACTGACATTAAATATGACGCATAACAATAACTTGAGGTCACTTAGAGGTTTTGTTATTTAAATAAGATAAGTAGGTACCTCTATAAACAATGTTGAATTGACACCGGTTCATCTGCGTAAACATTAAAATTTCACGTGCACAAATGTATAAATGTCGAAATAGGTATTTAACGCTGTTTATTTTGTATAATAATATGAAACGCTTATTAAACCCACTAATATAGGGTAATCGCATATCATACCACTTACGATGTTGTAACGAACCCTGGATTATAATGGAATAGGTACATTTTCCTCTTCAGTGATTAAGCAACTTATATTTCGATAGTCACTCGTATTTTGGTACTGTTTTTTGCATGGACCAGAAGCGTTACGAAAATCATTGTTTACATTAGTCGAGTTCTATAGACAAATTCGAATTTAAATTTCATCTAAACTGGGTCACGACACTACTAAAAGTTTTACAGTTTGGTCGTGGTGTCACTTTCATTGCTTTTATTTGTCATTTCTTTGTATTTACAAATGGCAGGTCAAACTACATAAGACGTTTAATTAAGACGTGTTGTTATGTCGCATGTTTACCGCTAAGCGCGACACACAATTAGTTAAAAAGTTATTATCAGGTTACCCAGTAGTATCACATTTTACTTTAAAATTTAAATGGGCAAACTGCAAAGAATTTCACGTGTATTATAAAATAGGAATACATTTAAAAATAGGAATTGTATCGAGTCAATTGATAATTTAAATCGATTACAAGGTTGATCGTTTACAATCAGGTTTAGCTACTAAGATAGTGTGATAGATAATTAAGTAGTACAATACTAATTACGATTGATAGACGGATTTGCTATATTTTATTTATTTTGAGTTTTACGTTTATTTATTAACTAGCTGTCCCACGCAACTTAAGCTCGTCTGCGGAAATTTTGCCCGTTTTTGCAACATTTTTCATTGCTGCTCCGCTCCTATTGGTTGTAAGGTGATTTTAAATAGCCTATAGCCTTCCTCGATAAATGGGCTATCCAACAGTAAAACAACAATTCAATTCGGATCAGTAGTTCCCGAGATAATCGCGTTCAAACAAATTTTGATAACTCATGCAAACAAGCGTAATTTGTGACGGAGCCTGTTTAAAAGTTTTTGATAAATTAAGCGAATGGTCTCATGTTGCTAGCTTATGTTAGTCCAGGTCTGGCCTGACAATGGAATATGGCATAACATACCTCGTTTAGCAGACTTATTGCACATACTGTCCTGGCTGGACACACCGACATGGTAAGGACGCAAACAACAAAATCTCCTAACAATCGCAAAACCATCGTCGATAAAATATATGGCATCGTCGATAAAATATAATCAATGCCGATATCATCTACGAAGACATGGCAAAAGAAAACAAATGCTAACCCTTCAAAATTGACACTAGATAAAATTGCCTTGACCGTAAACAACAGTTCGCTCTTTAATCCGACTCAATTTTGTTTAAAACTTCTGTAGAAGCGTGCACGATGACCCCCAATCGCGACAAAAACCGGTCATTGCCGAATACGAATATACATTTTGTATGTTTATAGAAAGGATATACGGGTTTATGACCTTTCAACATGAACGTAAAGCTGCTTAGAAGATGCATAATAATTAATAAACCATATTAATATCGATCGGGGGATTTCTAATTTCGATCTGTTTGTTTTTTTTTTATCAAGCTGAACCATAAAATTATAGTATGTGTTCATTCAACTGTTTCGAACCAAACTAATAATAATTAAGAAATTTATTCCATACGGATCATATAACGTAACTCGATATCTTTAAGTACTTTGAATTGAGTGTAATTGGGTAGATTGCAACACATAAACTAATCAGGATATATTTGTTAAAATATTCTTAAAAACAATTTTTGTCTATGAATTAATAACGTCAGTATTTGTATTAAGTTTCACTTTTTAGCCACATCTGGACTTCTGGACATCCTCCAGAAATCCATGTCGAATTAATTTGGCTTACTTACTATCTTATAATAACATTTACTCTCCCTGTAACCAACATGAGTCATTGAAGACATTTATAAATATATTAGACTGGTTAATTGGGCACATCTGAATCCAAAATGTACACGAAACAAAGTGATGTTACTTTGTCAACATAATGTGATAAGAATCTTGTGTTATTAAAATAATGTTATTATATCATAAACACTAAACAATGATTCCGTGACAATAAGTTATTTACATTTAACCTAAAACGGAAAACCTTGTCTATATTCACACGAGCCACATCATCTAACATAATTGCGCCACGTGTTTGTATTTGATTGAAAGCAAATCGGTCGGAAATAAATTCAACTTGATACTGCAGTTTTCATACAGGTTGCATGATAAAGCATTCTGATTTGTTCGCTCACATTGTATTTTCTAAATATAAATGCTAAAATGCTATTTCCGAAATATTAACACACATTTCGCAAAACCATTTTGTTGTGAAATCATTCATTGTGTCGAAATGAAGAATGGTCTGTCATCCACAACCTGATGTGTTTAAAAAGTTATCCATGGAAATTCTAGACTTGGGGCCCTAAAGCTGCTTTTATTATTTACTAGCTGTCCCGCGCAACTTCGTATGCGTAAATTTTCCCCTTTTTTTGCAACATTTCTCGTCGCTACTCCGCTCCTATTAGTCGTAGCGTGGTGTTATATAGCCTATAGCCTTCCTCGATAAATGGGCTATCCAACAAAAAAATATTTTTTTTAAATCGGACCAGTAGTTCCTGAGATTAGCGCGTTTAAACAAACAAACAAACTCTTCCGCTTTATAATATTAGTATAAATTATAGTAGAGCAATTTTAAATGTATACTCACCTTTACCTTCTGTAATCTTTGACCTCGTAAATGTTGACCTTTTTAAAATAATTTATTTTTATCCTTGAATAAAAGTGGAATGGGTTATTTTAAGATAAGAAATGTATATTTATTTAATAAACCATTCGAGATTTTTATTTATCAATGAGAAATTAATATAACTGTGAGACTTGTTTTGATTTAATTAAAAAAAAAAAAAAAAAAAAAAATTTGAGTCTCCCACACTAAGATTACCTACTTGAAGTCAAAATATTAGACCTGCCTACCTATCTAATCGTCTTGTTTGGACGAATGTCCAGATGTGTAGAAAGATTGACCTCCAAAGTAAATCAAGCTCAAATGTTATGACAAGTATTTAATATTGTTGACTTACTATTAACATGACACTGCTAGAACTCCGTTTCAAAATAGTTTAAAAAACTTAATATTCATATTTGTTCACAGGACCATGATGGCGCGCCGCCTACGCCTCCAAGAATATAAACGGAAACGTTATATAGTCAAGGGGTCACGTTAAAAATGAATTCCAGTAATTGTATTATAAAATACTTATAGTAATGTCGGGGAACATAACAGCAGTCGCCGCACGCTAGAAGTATAAGATCTTGTGAATACGAGTAACGATAAGTTGATAAAACACGGAAGGTAGAATTTAAACCTTGATTTCGCTGCCTTACCTACAAAAATGTATTTAAAAAAAAATCACATTATTAATCAAGATGAAGATTTTAATCTTTCGGTATGAAATTATTAATTTATTTGTTGCCATTGGCGTTTAAAGACATTTTAAGACATTTTGTTCGCCTATTAATATAATGCATACATGTACTACCTATATTATTTGTTGTTCTTGGGTGCTATATTTTTCAGACAACTAAGTATAAGTTTACAACTGTATTGTAAGTTATTACAATTATCTTAACTATCAAGTATGCATTCGAAAAACGGTTTCTAGAAACGTTATTATTCACATCACATATAAGTGCAATATTTTATCTCATACTTAAACTCAAGATCTGAAATGTAAAGTATTAATAAAATAATCTTGTGTAATTCAATTCTGAAAACGAAGATTATGTAAGCCGTAACGTGCGTTGCAGATTATATAATTTTAACTGCACAAGCCTCCAATTGTTTTTAATTTATATAACTACCCTCTCGGTTTTATGGTCGCTTAACGATGTAAACTTTATGATGAATGCAATTATTTATAGTTCGCAATTAATTTCTTGGCCCTATAGTATATAAGGAAATAAGATTTCCATTCTATCGGCTTCTCGGAGTAGCCACACAAATTTGCCACTGCAAATAAAAAAAATATGCAATTTTTTCTTCGTTCACTTTCAACTTCTGTTACATTTAGTTTAAAACTTGATTAGAAAAATAAAATCAATGAAATACTCGACATGATGAACACAACACCAGATTTTTTTTTTTTATTTTTCTCTTCAATTTTTATATTCCACTAGTTTTAGTTGGTTTGACTTGGGTTGGGTAATATTTTCAACCGCAATTATAATTTTCATTTACTATTTTAATCGATATGTATATTTGTTTAATTAACCATTCGAGATTTTTATTTATCAATGAGAAATAAATATAACTGTGAGACTTGTTTTGTTTTAATTTCTAAATGCTATTATAACAAAATACCGTGAGTAATGAGAATAACCTTCATAGAATGTGCGCTCGAAGCACGCACACAGCATCGCTCAAGGTAACGAAATCTCGGAACGCCTTCTAAACAAAGTGGTCCGAAGTTGTTTGTATATTATTGTCTGTGAACAGCCTCTAAATATGTGTGCGTTACTCGAGTGGGGTACTATAAAAGTTATTTCTGTTCTCTCTGTAATCTACAACATAGTGTTTGAAGTCCGTCCGTGTAAGTCGATAGCAAGATAATACTTACCTTATTGATGTCCTATGGAGACTGCTGCAAGGATTTTTTCAGGCAAATGACAGTACATCTCAAATCACAACGATTTGTCTATATTTTATATTAGTGGTAAAAATGAAAACTTCAAATCTGTAAAATGATCGATTCACTACCAACAAGGTGGTTAAAAACTCAACAGATGCAGTTCAACCGCGACACGGTAACATTATTTTGCTTAAATAAAATACTTAAAAAACGAATGATACTATTGAGTTGTATAAAAATACCTACAAATGTAAGTACATTCTGACATAACAGCTAGCAATTCCTTACAAGAATGTATCTCTTTATAAAAAAATACAAGTCCTTGCCACTTATAGGCGTTAAGTATGCATCATGAATCTTGTATTCGATCAACTTCACTTTTAACTTTTCTTAATAATGCACTTATTTGTTTGTACTTTCCCGTTGAATTTGGAAGATTCTCGAAGTTGATAATGTCACAGATGTCTTTCGCGAATTTATCGTCGGAGGGTAGTTTGATATATGATGACGCTATATTCATAACTGGTGTACCGTATTCTGTGTCTCTTACTTGTCCGGTTTTATTGTCAGATGATTTTGAAGTGTCAGAGTTAGCTTGACTATTTTGCTCCGAGGATTCCTGTGAATCAGTTATTGGTTGTGTACTTGTAGATGCCTGTGTGAAAAATTCAGAACTTGCGTTAGTTTCTTGTGTGTCTATAATTTCAGAACATGATATAGATTCTTGTGAATCTTTCATTGTATCTTCAGCTACTGGCTCTGTTTGCTGAACTTCAGCTTTTGTTTCGATTTCAAGCACTATATTTGTAACTGTTTCGTCAACATTCGCGTCATTGTCAGCATTTTTGTCATTGTTAGCACTGTCGTCAGCAACTTTGTCAGCATTTGCGTCATTGTCAACAGTTTTTTCCATGTTTACATCACTGTCAACTATATTTTCAATTTTGGTGTCTTCGCTATCAATTTGAATGCTTTCTTTATCCTCATTTTGCTCAACATCGTCACTTGGAACATCTTTAATCTTGTCTATAGTTGTATGCAGCTTTTCTTCCTCAGTTTCCGTCTTATCCGACACTTCTAATGCATCAAGTAGTAGTTGTTTCTTTGCTTCTAAATCGTCTAGCGATGGACTGGCTCGGCCACTGCTTTGTGATTTGTCCTAAAAAGAGGAATTATGATTTGGGAATATCTAATAACAACACATTATTTTGCCAACTTCAACAATTCAATTCAATCGAAGTGGATAATCAAACCAAATTATACAAAATAGCCATCGTGACTTTCGATCCCTTATCGAATTAATTCTGTGAATCAACGACACTTCGCTCAAGGTGAATTAAAAATCGATTGTGCAAATGAAGGATGTACCTAAAAAAATTGTTCCCACTTACCGCCTCACTTTCATCCTCATCAATAACAATGAAATCTCTCATTGGAATAGGTATATCTCCTACTCTTAGCACTTCAATCACTTCAATATCGTCTTCAGAACTCTTGTTTGCTTCTTCTTCTTTTTTATTTTCCTTAGTTGGGGATGGGAGAGGTGGCGGTAACGTCGGAGGAGGGGGTTTAATAAGGACGGGGGGAGAAGAGGCTGGCGGGGGCGGAGGTGGAGGTAGCGGCGGTGGAGGCGCTTCGTCAGGGAGGGGGGGGACTGAAGGAAATTCTGTTACCTCTGTAATTTTAAAACATTTGACTTTGAATGTAAACCAGTTGATATGAGAAGACACGTAATACAACGAAATACAGTTGTTCGCCGTCGTTTTACGGCGACAAAACGACTGTAATGTACAAAAGGAGCAGTACCTATTGCTATAATCAGCTCGGCGAACCTTGATCCCTATGACACTGACAGTTATTCCCACGACACAACCTTGTAGTAGCGTCACCGTTATATTATAATCGAATTGGCGGTGTCTAAAAATGATATTTATTAATTTTAGGCAGATATATGCAATTACAATAATATCCCGTTAGAATTATAATAATTATTAACACTTACAAGAAATTATCTCAATCAGACTTTACGTTGACGTCCTGCAAAAGTTACTCCGTTTGGAAGATATCGACTAGTGCGGAAAAGTATCGATAAACAAATATCGAAAATGGAAACGAGTGTACAAAATACATCAATAGAGTACCTACGCTCTTAGTGTCAGATTTATAATCATTTAAGTTGTTTGCGATAATAAAATAAAGGAGATTTAACAAATTTATTGTATATACCTACTCAAATAAAACAAAAGCGGTTTATTTATGATTTTTTAATATACATTAATCTGAATCTGACAATGATGTCACCGATTGCGTCTCAGACTCGGAATCCGAACTGCAGCTGCTTTCTCCTATGTTTATTAAAAACGGCTGGTCTACTATATTGTCGTATCGCACGTCTCGATTCCAATCATCTAAGCATAGTTTTTTCGTCTTTTCAAACCACTTTCCTCCATTTGTCCGGAGTCACTTGACTACATGCCTCTTGTAGCAACGTAAGCATTTTATTAGCTGTGAATGGCGGAGTGGTGTTAAGCCTGGCTGCACAACCTGAAACAATAATGGTTTAGATTGAAAATGATGCAAAGTCAAAGAGCGAGATCGGGGTAAGTACATTTACTTTAAATAGTACTAGCCGACTAGACAGTCACCAGTGACCTAAATAAAAACATGTTAAAATAAATACAAATCAACCCACCTTTGATCTGCGCCCATATCATTTCGATTGCATTATATTGGCAGTGGTAGGGCGGTAGCCGAATCACGGTGTGCCCTTTTGATTTTGCCATCTCATCCAAGAAATATTTCTTCTTTGTTTGCTGTTTATGAAGGTTCAACAATCTAACTAATTCCTTTTTCAGCATTTGAGTATTAGCTGCCACACCATTGTTTTGCAGCCACTCTATTATTTCGCCTTTATTGTTGTTCGCGGTAGGCGCTTTATTAATTTGCACAGAGTGGTATGGGGCGTTGTCCATTAAAATGTAGTGGGGCTCGTTTAAATTGTCTAATAGTTTTGTGAACCATTTCTTGAAATTCTCAAAATTCATCTCTTCGTGATAATCACTTGTTTTCACGGATTTGAAGGCCCACAAGCAGTTAGGTACAAAACCTTTGGCTGTGCATTTTGAAACACCAACAAAAACAAAACAGCAACAATAACAAAAACAGAAAACAACAATAGTAACAAACAAAGGATTCCGATGACACAACAAAACACGTTGTGCATACAAGACTCGTACTGGCGTAGCGAACTGACAGTACTAGCGTAGTGACAGATCAGATAGTGTTGCTATAACTAAAATTTTAATTCACATTAAAATTATACAGTCCGACCATGTTACCTCTGCATCGGAATATTGGCAACCCCATATACAAATACACGGATACTTGTAAATATAACAAGCATTATAATTATAGTAATGTAGATTATATTTTAAAAACATGTTTATCGATGTGGCTGAATGCAAGTCACGCCTTTGCCTATAAAAAGTTGCGATATATCGACACGACCCGTCACTAGTATGAACTGTCATAGGGATCAAGGTTCGCCGAGCTGATTATAGTATTTAGTTGCTTATTTACTCTGTGGATAGTTGGTAAAACAAATTCGTGAAGTAAGTCTCCAAATATTAGACAAATTTAGACGAAATTGCCTGTATCTTGAAGACTTTATCATGGGCGCCTAGGCGTTAAGCGGCGGCAGCCTAATGGCTAAAGGCATCGGTCTAGCAATCGTGAGGTCGCGGGTTCCAATTGTACCCATTATACTACCGACGTGAACCCACTCCTAACACAAACCTAAAGCTTAGCTGGAGGGGTTAACAGGATTGCTAGTAATGCGGGACATAACCCCACATTACTAATTATCTTTAAAAACACCGTGGGCAATAACTCTACTATGTACATAAAATATCCAATATTCAAACATTAGTTAGCCTTTGAACGCCAAAAGATTTCCAGTGTATAACATTTTATACAAGTAGTATTTGCTCACCATCACCGCTGTCTAGTTCCATTTCAGCCTGTCCTTCCATTGTGGTGTTATTAGAGGTTGCAGAAGGGAACATAGTAAGTTTCTTCCTCTTATAAGCCTTCATTGCATTTGGGGCTAGAAATTGTAACATTGCCAGTTTGCTGTCTTGATCCGACATAGGAGGTAAACCAAATGTGTGCGCTCCCTGAAATATTTGCCATAATACGATAAGCAGGAAGTAGGTACTAATACTTATTAATATTTTACATTTATATTTATTGCCAAGTTTGAGGTAAGGTCGAAGAAAAGAATAAATTAGCAGACGTTATAAGAGCATTTTAACTAGCGAATTTTCGTCTTCTATATGTATTTAATTTCAAATAAAAGACAAAACATTCGCTAGTTAAAATGCTCTTAAAACGTCTGCTAATTCATTATGAATAGAGGGGTAAAAATATAATAGATGTACGCGGTACTTTGAAGTCGTGCAGAGTATACCTGTTCTTACTATTCATCTTAACTTGTCTGGTCTGAAGGTCAAAGGTCTCATAACTTATCTGTTGATAACTGTATACCTATTA
Organism: Herminia tarsipennalis; assembly: GCA_945859575.2. NCBI lineage: Eukaryota > Metazoa > Arthropoda > Insecta > Lepidoptera > Erebidae > Herminia > Herminia tarsipennalis. The sequence continues at coordinate 21,189,919 of OX243840.2, forward strand.
AAATAGCTAACTCTAAAACTGACATTTGAGTGTTTCGATAACCGTCGATGTATCGATCTAACATACAGTTAACGGCATATAAGTAGACCGGCCGTAAGTGACGGCATGAGAATTAGCGGGACAAAGCGTAGCAATAAATCTCTCAAATTGAAAGCTTGACTGGGAAAGAGTTATGTTTCAGAAACACTATAAAACAGTAAAGTAACTTAGTGTTCTATGAGTGAATTATAGCGACAAAAAAGCTCTTTGAAAAGTGCAAAGAAAGAAGTTATTTGAATGGTTATTGCTCAGTGTATTTTACGGAATTCTCATGTTGCTAGATACCCGGCGGCGACCGTATAGCGACCGGAACCGACGGATCCCGGAACGTGTGAAAGCTATACAAGTTATATATACTTCACGCCGGGTAGCCGGCTTGAAACCGGAACATGTAAAAAGACCTTATCGTTGATCGCTGATTGTTATACTGTATCTGTTTTGTTTACACTGGATCTACATTTATACGTTTCTTGACATATCTTGAGCGAAATAATAGTTGATAGATGCTCGCTATTCGCCGGCGGTGGCACAACTGCCATAATCTTTTAGATGCGGTTTTAACTATCATATAGATAATTCCTTACGAAATGTTTATAGGCATAATACATGCATATTATGTGTATAGATAGTGGGCAAAAGTCCGGGCGAAGCCCGACCGTCCCGCTAATCATTTATATGTAGTTTTAACAGTAAATATAGAAGATGGTACCTCTTTATACCTCGGACTGGGAGGTACATTAAACCCTGGAAAATCTAATATCTTTTTAATGTCAAACTTGTCTTTAGATCCCGGTTCTATGAGCTCGCCTTCTTCATCGTCAGCTTCCAAAATAGCATTTCCCTGCAATTTCAACGATACAGAATTTAGTTATAAGTGTTTTACAATGTTTACACCACATGATATATACCTTTAGTCAAAGACAATATAAGATAAAATAAACACCATTGTGTTTCTCCTTTTTTTGGTATTTAACAATCCACATCACTATCCAAACACCGAGGGATGGCTAAAAGTGACGTGAATAACTTATTTGTATCATGTGACATTGATTTAGCTTTACTCCATTTATAAACACTGTTTATATTTGCTATTAGTCTTTTTTAAGTGTGAAGCCGTTAGAGATAGTTTTAAGAATAGTTCAAAGTGAGATTACTAAGAAGTAATATAATTTTGAACAATTATTAAAATTAGTGCAGGGGTGAACAGAATAGAAAAAAAAAATTAAAAAAATATGAATTACCGATGAATCAAACATAGCAATTCCAGAATGTGATATCCTGGCTTCTTCTAACCAGCCTGGTGGGTAGCCCAACATCCTCATTCTGTAGATATGTAACGGTAGCTCATGCCTTTTGAGTCCTAGGGCGTGCCTCAATTGTCCTGATAGTCTGCCTGGTATTAAGTGGCCGAATTTCTGTTCATCTTCCACATGGTATCGTCTGAAACATGGAGTTACTAAACAAAACAGACATACATGTTGTAATATCGTGAGACAACTCAGATACAGACATCTGATCTCAAACTATACTAAAGCCGAAATGAATGTGAAATGTTTAATATCAAAGTTGCTTAGCAACCATTATTGACAAAAGTATTAAAGATTGAATGGTTGCTACACTAAGTGAATATTTTTGGTAATAATGCTCGAAAAGTTGCAAAAATGGTGTCTCCCCCCTTTATCTTTTAAACTGCATGGCCATAAAATATGAAAAAGATAATTACAAAGGTAACGTTTAATAAATCAAATACTTTTACCTAAAATAACTTTCAACAGTTTTGGATATACCGTCTTTCGAGTTATTGGCGAAAAATACGCTTCTCAACAAAAGGACGTAAATGCCATGAAGATGCGCTCGATAATAAATTAACAGACGTTTTAAGAACATTTTATTTTATTCGAAGGCAAACGACAATGGGGGCCAGAACTCGAACGCCTTCGACACAAACTGAGAGGACTATTTAACAGAGCAAAAAATACTCAGAAAACCACTTACGAAATAAATACAAAAACGGACCAGGTTCACAGGAACCAAGGAAACCGAACCCAGGAAAACCGAGTCTAAAGAAATTTTTGGTAAAGCATAAAATCTACCAAAAAGCCAAATTACAAAAACTATCAAAAAGTGAACACTCAAAAAAGATGATGGCACCTTCATATTCACAGACAAAGAAATCACACTTCCACCTTCACCTCCTGAAAACACTAATCCCAAAATGCTGGCTGCCAAATAAAACAATCACCAAATTGGCCAGTCCATCATCATAGCAATCCCAGCGCAGAGGAATGGGAAATTTCAGGTGTGGTAGTAACTGAGAAAAAGTTGTCATAGGCACTGTGAAGCTTAAAACCCAACAAGGTCGCAGGGCCGGATGGTATCTTTCCGGCCTTATTACTATACTGGTAACTGCATAAGGTAATGGAATACCTGCTGCCAATCCTCCTCAGAGCATGCATTGTTTTTATACATACCAACAACATGGAGGAAGACCAATATAGTTTTCTTAGCCGAACCAGGCAAAGAACACTACACCAATGTCAAATCATATAACACTCCCCGCCTTTCTACTAAGGGAGCTCAACAGATTCAGCCCTCTACCTAGTCACACTAATATTATAAAGGTGAAAGTTTGTGAGTATGTGAGTGTGTATGTTTGTTACTTCTTCACGTCTAAACGGCTGGAGCGATTTTAACAAAATTTGGTATGGAGTTAGCTGACACCCTGGATTAGCACATAGGCTAATAAAACGCGGGTAACACCGCGGGGCACAGCTAGTAGTACAAAATTACTTTAAAAAACAAAGCATTAACCATGGCAGCGTTTATAGATATTGAAGGAGCGTTTGACAAAACCGTGCATAACAGCATAACCCATGCTCAACACAAATTTAAGGTGAAATCAGTCCTGAGAAGCAGGATCACTGAACTAGTCCGCAAGAGGGCCATCCAGGGGGTCAATTCACGTAAATAAAGCAGTGCAGTTGCAGTTAAATTTCGATTAAAACGGCCATTTTTTGTAACTTTGGGATCGATCTCAAATACGCTTGCGTCTCGAGAGCGCAATAACACCATTCTAGTACGGTGTGCAAGCGTTTTTAAACGCGTGAATTCACCCGCAGGTCATCTAGGCATCACGCTGGGCAACAAATTGACTTGGGCTGCGCACATCGAAACCAAACTAAAGAAAGCCTGCTTAATATTCTGGTGTGTGGTGTGAAAAAGTGGGGACAGAGCCCACAAATAACGCTGTGGCTATACATCGCAATAATCCGAGCAATTATCACCAATGGCTCTGTTGTGTGGTGGCTTATAACACAATCGATCACCACCAAGACCAAACTCACGCCTAGCATGCATAGCACCCCTTCGGTCCCGCTAGAACATATCCGTAACCTAAGACCGCTTCACCTATAAATCATGGTGGCAGTGACAGCCACTGCACTCAGGCTTTAACCCAGCGGCCTTTGGAAAAGCATAAACTCGACCTACGTTCGAAAACGCCATGAATCACTTCAGGAAATTACCCAGAACAATGAAGTGACCCTGCAATGGATACAGAGATAGCAATTCAATAGGACAGCTAGCGAGACGGCGGACGAGCTAGCGAGACGGGGCTATAAAATAAATATCCACAGCCCGAACCGATAATGTCCTTATTCCAAGGCCAGATACGAACCTGGCTGCGTGAGAAAACAGAGAAAAACCATGGAGAAATAACAGTTGCAGACAAATGAAAGAGGCGAATTTAACAGCGACCGAAAAGTACGCTAAGAATCTCATCAGACCAAACAGGGACAAACTGCGAAAATAAATAGGCATTTTGACGGGCCGTCGTCCCCTCAACAAGTACCAGTATACCATAGGGATCACAGATAGCCCACTGTGCAGAGGATGCATGGAACACGAAGAAACGCCCAAGCACATATTCATGGAATGTACCAGTGTGTGCCGAACACCGAGAACACCGACACCTAGGAACACCGTCATCCCTCCCTGAACCTGCAGCAACCTGCGGGGACTGTTGAGCTTCTGGGAGTGTTTAGGCTGTACGCACAATGGCCAAATCAAGAGGCTAAGTGCGATATGGCGGCCCCATTGAAACAAAGAAACAAGAACGTTTTATCTAATTAATCGTATGTTTTATCTTCTATTTTGAAAATGGAAGAAAAAAGAAAGACATAACATTCGCTAGTTAAAATGCTATAATAAAAATATGAAAATATATTGTTGTAAAGAGTGATTGAATTCCAATGTTTTTTTTACGGCAATTTATTCACGATAACAATTCTTAAATGATATCCTACAGAATTTTGCGATTGGTAATAACAATAAACTAATGTTTATATATTTTTTTCTTACCTAAATGTATAAACAACATATTTACCTAATATTATTTATAAGCCTAAGATTTTTTCATTTCTATCACTTTCAGTACACATAAAACATTTTTTACTCAATACAAGAAATAAAAAAAATATTATAATCACACTGAGCACTATTTAGGTTTGAAATGACATAATTATTTAATAGTATAATTTGTTGAACAAAAATCTATGAGCCTCAATAGCAGCAACGAACAGCCTGTTAGCAATGCCTGTTGCTTTCTAAACCTTTTTGGCTTGACAAGATTTTGGTCAAGTATTTATGTGCCAGACCATTATTTTTTCAAAAGAAAATAGATAACTAAAACTGATGTTTGATATTTTATTGTACTCACCTTTTAAAGATTATTTATCGAAAAAATATTACAGAGTGATCTGGTATTCAGTAGGGCTAAAAATAGGGTTGCCAGACTAATTTTTTTACTAAGAATAATAAACCCTAAGCAATCAAATAAAAAAACAGTTTAACTTGTACTTTATGTATCAAATTTACAAAAACATTGAATAAATAATATTTAAAAAAATTGTGGTAAAGTCTCAAAGTCTTTTATTACCAGTGGTTTATGACTTAAATATTACTTAGTAAATAGAAGGGTTGAATTTTGCTTCTTTTACTTGATACCTACGCTTTTCAGCAGCCACTGTTTGGACTATAACATGAACTTTTGACTGCCTCTGTGGCGCGGTGGGTGTGTATCCGACTGCTACTCAAGAGGTTGTGGATTCGATCCCCACCCAGGATAAAACTTTGTGTGATGAGCACGATGGTTTATTCTGTGTCTGGGTGTTATTTATCTATAATATGTATGTATTTAGAAATATATAAGTATGTTTATCAGTTGTCTGGTTTCCATAGTACAAGCTCTGCCTAGTTTGGGATCAGATAACATTGTGTGAGTTGTCCCAAGATATTATAATTATTATATTATGAACCCACTTTTATAGGTTAACTGTAGTGGGTACCAAGATTGCTAGTAATGTACAACCCACATTGCCAGATACGGTACAAAAAGTTATGGTAGAAAAGACCAATCCTACACTCAATTGAGGGTAGATGTAGCCTGATAGATTATACTTACCCAACTCTAACAGGCATACTTTTTCTTTTAATTGCTATTCTAGCAAAATCTCTGGGTCTCTGGCAGTCTCTTAGTGGATGATTTCCATCACAATTAAAGCATGTAGGCCCTCGGCGAGCTGGTGGAGGTGTGGGCTCCTTGTCTGGCACATTGGAAATAACACTTGAAGTCTGAAACAGCAACATAGATCGATATTAGAGTATATTACTCATTATATTTTAAAAAGTATAAAGTAAAAAAAATACAAATTAGTGGTACAAAAGAGAAATTAAAAAAAAGGTATTTTGACCAACTCCAACCAACATGTCGCGGGTGACTTTACAAACATACGTCTATAGCACAAAATACACTTCACATCTTTATTTGACCTATAAAAACATAACTCACATAATTTTTTAAATTTATTTATGGTTGAATGAGGATGATTTGTTGCAACAGCTGTGGTCACGGGTAGTCTACCCGTGACCACGGCCGTTGCAATACGGCCGAAACGAAACGAAATAAACAAGGTATTTTACCTTAAATTATTCACGCGATTAAGTAATATATATATTTTCATAATGTATTCAAATCGCGAAAGTTTATCAACATTTAAATTAGAGACTTTCAAGACAGGTACAAAAATAGGTTTCACCATCATTTAGGCAACTTATACAAGATGCGACGAGTGCGTGGTACTCGCGGCGTTACTATTACTGGCACAAAAATAACCAACATGCTGACGAAACGACGCTCCTCGCCTCTGCACTCTCAAATGTGCACCTTGCTGGAGACATTACAACAAACATTACTGGGCTCCATTATAACAAATAACGGACATCATCCTGTGTAAAGGACATCAGAAGACGGATTGGCATGGTGAAAAATATGTCCCAGCTCAACTGTGTATGGAACAACAGCAATATTTAGATAAAGACAAAGAATCAGCTTGTCATCAACCTCGTTTTTTTTTATTTTCTTACACCATAGAGACTTGGACCCTCAAGAAATCTGACCGCCAGCATTTGACGCATTTACATCTGGTGCTGGAGAAACATGCTCGGAATTGAAGGTGAGCGGAAAGTGGCTTTGAGATGAGATCCTCTACCCATTAAATTAGTTTTATAAGCTTGAGTTTTGAGTCTGAGTTTGAGATAGGATCGCAGTGTGCTGGACAGACTAGATTCGCTCTGCCTTAAACATCTCAGCTTGCGATCTGCATTGGGCTGGCAAGAAATGATCAAGGAGAATGTTGTTCTCAGAAAACATGACCCTCAGCATTGAGGATAAACAATGCGAGGAGGAGGATATAAAATATTTCAATAGAGTATGTTGTTGATCAATTTAAAAATAATTAATTGTTAAGAGTTGAAAATATCATTCTCACAAAATTGTATCATTTCTAGAAGATTGTAAGTTTTAGATCGCAAGAAACGGAATAATTCAAGGACCTAGACCAGAAATAGGGCTATTTAGCAAATGTTTAAGACAATGGAGACCCTAAGAAAACCTCAAAAAAAATTGACTGTGAAGATTAGATGGCTCCTCCTCAACATGCTCTTGGTTGGCTGTCATCAAGCCAACCAGGACTCCAGTCACTTTGTGAGTGTTGGTTTGCCTGTTTGGAATTTACAAGAGCACTAGAGTAAATGCTATTCTCTGATGAATTCTCCATCCACTTATGTCAAGTTATATGTGAGTGCTACAGATACTCATACTCAAATTTCTGTTTCATTCATTAAACCAAAATCAATGACTGTTTGCAATCATAAGTAGAAAAAAAATTTTGGAAGTTCCAAATGTATGATCCATATTAGAGAATACTACATAGAGCTGTATTTTGAGTTATAGTAGCAATGTCAGAAGTCAGTAAAATTGATCATAAACATGCCTAGACCTTGACACATTAGTTACCAAATGACCGGAACAAAAAGGACTGGCTGTTTAATAGTGTGTTCAATAATGGTGACTTTTTGACGTGAGTCTTGAAAGTCTTGTTATTCTTAGGACTGGAGAGTAGCAGACTCATATATCTCAAAAATTAAAAAAAAAATTCGAGACTGAAGACTCCCGGGATGAAAGCCCTAGTTGTAGTACCACAAAAAAGTTGTTAGAATAACATGACCCATTTCACAAATTGTGGCCCTCTTACTATGAAAACAGAAACTTTATAAACTAACCTGGCTGTATCTTGGTACATCATCATCCCTGTCAAGCCCAGGATCAGTGTCCACAAAGAACAAATTATTCTCTACAGTCTCTTCAACAACAGACAATTTCTCATCCAAATCTTCTGGCCAAATATCAAGTTCTAAATCAGTCTCATTATCAGACCCTCCACTCTCTCCTTCATGAAGCTTAATTAAATTTAACATAAATGTCTTTATCTGCTCTTTATAGGTCATTGCCAGTTTATTATCTCTAAACCTGACGGTAACTAGCGGTGTCCTATTTTCACATCCCTCAACACCTAAATCACTGTTTCCTGGAGAATCTATAACTATATCCTCATTGAATATTGTAGTTTTACAGTCTGTACTTGGTTTTTTAACGCAGTCAATCTCATTTTTATTCTGCTGAGAATCCAATCCGACTTGCGAATCATTGATGTCGACCGAAGTTTTCCCCCCATTTTGCTTTATTGTAGGCGATTGAATTTCTTCACATGATTTATCAAAATCATTAATTTCACAACATTCTTCCTGTGTGTTTGCATTGTTAACCTCTGAATTTGTGTTATTTACCGTCTCCAAGCGATTTATTTTGGGTTCTTTAACCTCATCGTCACTACTAAGTTCGATGTCCTCATTGTCCAATTCATAAATAATATCGTTTACACCTGCTTTCCGTTTGGCCATGATGATGACATTAATTCATCAAGATATATTCCACGGCATGAAGTATAGTTATCTACGTTTTCTCTTCATAAATTCACCAAAAAAGTCATCAAAACATCTAAATATTTTGACAAACCTAACCAAATCAAATCAATTCATTGACAGCAGGATACAAAATGTCATAAATTCTGTGAACTAAAAAGCTATCGCATTAATCGACTATTTGACGAAGTAAGTTATTTGTAAAATATTAAATAAATAAACTTAATTTCAAATTTTTATGTCAACTATGAAAAATGTCAACGTTAATGAAGCTGACTATCTGAGGAGCATGAATTATGTTTAAGAAAAAACTCATTATTAAGTCACTTGAGTAAAGTTGTTGATAGTTTAAACTCCTTTTTACGATTTTCATGGTACCTTAAAATAAAAATGTGAAATAGAGTGAGATTTGAGTAATAAACATGGATGGATTAATGTTAGTACTGAATTTATTTCGCAAAACTGTGTTTAGGTTTAATCATTTTAACAACAAAGAATTGAGTTTTAGTCGATTTTTCAAGTGTAGTGCTGCATGAAGTCGACAAGTAAATTTACAAAAAAAATGTGTGGCACTCGGGGACTGCCGCGGTAAAGCTATTGCTTAGCTTAAAATATCAACTTATGCAATTTGTTTTTTTTTTTTTTTTTAAGCTATTGCATAGCTTCTATCGCGGGCCTTGAGCGCGGGGACCGAATCTAGAAATTCCGTAACGAAAAAACCTCACGCTCCCCACTCCGACGGGCACAGCGGTGATACTTTTTAGTTTTGCCATCTATCGATGAATAGCAGAACTTTTAATGACTTTTTTAAAAATAAAAACATTGTTTTGTTTTAATTAAAAAAAAATATATTTTTTTTAATTCCTTTTTTTGTAATTTAAAAATAAAATTAAAGAAAAAAATATAAAAACATTGTTTTTTTTATTGAAAATTTTTTTTTTAATTTTTTTTTAATTGCTTAATTTGATAAAAATGCTATGCAATAGCTTTACCGCGACAGTCCCCGAGTGCCACACATTTTTTTCATTTTTCTATAAATCTTTCTGACGCTATTAATTTGCCCTTTGACGTATTTACGTAATAATTTTTTGCTATTGATCGCAAACATATATAACGAAGTACATGTCGAGCTTTGGTACCTAATTAGATTTGCGCTTATTGTTTTATGAATTACACAAACTCAATTACGTATTCGTCCGATTTCGGAGCAGCTCGTCTCGATCCGTGCGAGCTTCGTACAGTCGTACTTTAAACTTATACCTACGATAAGCGAACGCTCGGCCGAGCTACATGGTAGGCGGAGTGGGGGGTGCTAGGTTTTATTTTCGTTACGGAATATCTTGATTCGGTCGCCGCGTTCAAAGCCCGCGATAAAAGCTATGCAATAGCTTAAACACTGAAATAATTTTGTAGCAAAGCACAAAAAAGCAAAGGACAATGATTTTTGTACTTTGCTACAATAGGAGGTCTGTGGAAAAAAATATATCTTGTGTAGAAATGAGCATGTAAATTAAAGTACAGTTCGCGCCACCTAAGTTTGCGTGTGAGATGTTCGCGCGTAGTGTACGTTACCCCAGCAGAATGTTGCCTAGTGATCCAGTCGTTTTTAAGTTAAACAAGAAAAATAGATTTTGCTGCAGTTTTATTTTTCGCAATGATCCTGTCGGGATATAAAATAGGTAGGGAGATAGCTTTTAATTTGCGCGAAATGTGTATGCAAAAGCTAAATTTCTGCATCGCATGATTTTTCTTGTTATTTGAGTTTTTGCTGGAGTAACGTTTTGCTGATGGTTAGATCTCGCAAACTACTTAAGTAGGCACATGTGCATGGCTTTTTTGCAGCATTTTAATTTATCCGGTTGATCTCTGTATAGAAGTTATGGTGAGTTTTTTAATGTTAATAAGTAAACGGAAGCATATTTTCATCTAAATTTTTATTGCATGCATACATTTAATTTTTTTTAAATTTACTGAAAAGTAATATTAATTATTCAACGTTCATTTTAAGTTCAAAATAACTTAGTCGGTTGAAACAGAATATTCGTAAAAATCATAAATGAGTTGAAGTAGGTTTATGAAATTTTGTGGGATTATGAAAATAAATGAGAGGTATAAACAAAAACCATCATTTGGTTTCTAGGTTTTTTTAGTTTGGAAACTAGAAGCTAATTTCCTTTTTGTAGTAGTAGTAGTAAACTGTGTAACTATAAAAAAAATAAACATGTCCAATGAAGAGCACAAATTACCACCTATTAATGTTTAAAAAATATAATATTTCACTAAGAATTTTTGCGAGATCTAGCCATTAGCAAAACCTCAATTATCATGAAAACCATACGATGCACAAATTTAGCTCTCGCATTTCGCAGCATTTGGCACAAATTAAAAGCTATCTTCTTTTTAGTTTCTATCCAGAAAAGTCCATTGCGAAAAAAAAATGCTGCTTGAGTAACGTTGGGTACACCAGCAAAATCTATTTTTCTTGAATAACTCAAAAACGGTTGGACCGTGCGTAAGCTGCGCGCAACTCAAATTTAGGTATCAGAGGGGATGAAGGAGACGGGCGGGGAACGACGTCCCTGCGCGGAACTACATCCATTCGAATACAACTTCACAAACGCATTCTTAGGTCATGGGTTACGTAGTACAATGATCGATTACCATTTACCATAATGTGCTCACAAGGCCACCCTGGCGCTTGGATTTATATAATATTTTAATGTAATAGTTCTCAAAAACCCAAGACCAAGCCTAGGTAATAAACTATTACCGCCTTATTCCAAAAGCTGGACTAAACCTGGTTTGACGAAAATCCTAGTTTAAACCATGGATCTACGAAAATCTTTATTACAAAACGAGGTTCATCGCTTAATCGATGATCTTCTTTGGTCTATATATTAGTCTTTCGATCACCCTAGTTTAACTATGGTAATAACCTTAAAATGTCAAAAACTTGACAATTTGAAAGTTCGACCATTTACAATTTTGCGTATTTTAGTTTCAATTATTAATGACGAATAATGCGTGTTTAGTGACTTTAAATTATTAACTAACTAAATATGGTGTGGCAACAAAATAAACGCAAAAATCGAGTGAAATGCGATGTGTGACCAAAGATTTAATAATACATGCTTATTATTGTTTTTCAAAACATTTATCACAGCTTGGAATTGAGAGAGAAGATTTAATATACAGAACTCAGAGATGTCCTAAAATTAAAGTGGTCTGTGCAATGTTTGGGTCAACCAGACTCGACGTGAAGTGTACCTACGCAGTGTGGAAAGTTGAAGATCAACACAGATTATTTTTGTTCGACAATAGTATCATTAACTAGTGCTCTATGTAAAACAATCTGATGCATTCCACTTATAATATGTCACATTATTTATATTGAAGTTGGAAAATCACATTTGAAATGTCTGATAGGTGGTCTGGAGTAGTGCGGCAAAAACCAATGTTGAATTTACTCAAAATGCACAAAACAAAGTAATAGAAACATCATTATGACAAAATTTCTTCACCTAAAACTTACTACTGAACTATACATATTATAGTGGAACTAAATAAACATTGATCAATTTAAAATTTAGTTGGTAAAGTGTAACCATGGGTATACCTATCACTAGAAACAGATGTAAACTTAGGTTATAGGTAGGTACCAAGAACTGAATATTATGTTTATAAGAGCTCAGCTAGTTATACATTGCTACAATGTTCCTTTAAACATAGTAAACACTAAACAGAGAGTACAGATTAGTTACAGGTTATTGAAATTGTGATGTAATAACTATTATGCACTACTTAACAGTTTAGATAATTATATTTAAGATTCTCTGATAGATGAACTATGTTCTTAGGGAGAATAAATGGTATCTAATAAATAATGATTCTATGTATAATGTACCTAAAACTTACTAGTGAACTATAAGGTGGATCTAAATATAGAATTATCAATTTTATTATATAAATATATTATTGATCACTGTTTATATAATAAACAAAAAATGCATACAATTTAAAATTTATTGTAAAATAAATAACTAAACTAATATCATAAAGCTGAAGAGTTTGTTTGAACGCGGTAATCTCATGAACGACTAATTCTTTTGAACTTTTTACTGTTGGATAGCCCATTTGTCGAGGAAGTCTATATAATATCACTCTACAACCAATAGGAACGGAGTAGCAATGAGAAATTTTGCAAAAACAGGGAAAATTTATGCAGACTAAAATGTGCGGGAAAGCTAGTTATGTATAAAGAAATAGGGATATAAACTCAATATTCCATTTCAAACATAGTTTGAACAGGGAGTACAGATTGGTTACAGATTATTGAAATTGTTAACATCCATTTTGTTGTCAAATGGAATAACTAATAAGTGCTACCTAACAGTTTAGATAATAATATTTATGATTCTCATGAAAATGTACTCTGTTCTTAGGAAGAATAAATGGTATCTAATAAATAATGATTCTATGTAGTTATTTGAGAATTTCATTTCATAGCAAGCTCACTGATACTAAATAATAAATATATTCATAAAATTTGTTTCAATTGTTTGTTGTGCTTCAGCCGAAGCTTCAGTACCTATATTGGTTACCTATACATACTTTCCCCCAATACATTCAGAACAACGAGTGCAACAAAGAAAACAGTAAGTATATTAAAAATGCATTATCTTATTGAGTAAGTATCCTTAAACTATTGAACGAATTTTCATCCAACCATGCTAAGAACTGTTCCAATGAAACTAGCTTTGTAATAAAAACTCGCATCCAACTCCTATAAGTGTTTGGGCGCTATAATTACTCAGATTAAACTTATAACATCCATAATAATGTCGTGAGTTAATAAAATTTAGGTTATCATCATTTGTTTACATTTTTAGTACTACTGACAGCTATATATGTAACGTTCCGATCCTGACAGAATCTATTTTATTATTCGTAAATTGCAGGCCGAGGACTTTTATGTCAGGTTTATATTTTGAAAATTACGTCGTCCTGGCGAATAATTTAGCTAATAGAACGTCTAAATATTTTTTTCTCAATGACAACTATACTTTCAAATTATATTGGCTTGAAACGGAACGTTATTTTTGAATGATAAGAAAAATGAATGAACTAAATTGATTATAATCTGTGGCTGATTGCAAGATCCTTTGGTATCAGCTGGTCCACGGATTATCTATGCTTTGTAATAAGACCAATAGTACAGTACTAAATCCTGGACTTGAAAGTCTTGGCCTAAACCTTGATTTAGTCTTCTCTTTGTAATAAGGCGGTTAGTATTGGCAGTTGGTCAAGACATGCAAATAGGTATCGCTGAGCCTTCCTCTTAGCGTTGTTGACGGCAATCTTTATTTACAACCAATTTCTGCCAGTTTCAAGATTTTTTTTTTACAAAAACATCTCCCGCATTAGGGTACAAACCCTGTGTCGCGGGGGACACGGACACAAAGTAGACCCTTATTTTATCTACCTATACTTTAAATGCTCAAAGACTCAGTCTTACGAATTTCGCATGTATTCTCACATGCTAAGAGTGAAGCTGTGTTTCATAAATGAAAGGGAACTTCGGACCGCAGCTCCTGTTTTTAGACTTAGGGAGCGTTTCCACAGGTCCACTGACGCGGCCCTCCGTGAATTGAACAATGACAGTGCTCGAAGTTAAAATTATCCAGGGTAAGATTTCAATCACTATGATTGGTAAATTGATGGTCCTTTCCGCTCTACTCATCACTGCAGTGGAAACGCTCCCTAATTATGTCCATAAGCAATTTTGTAACATCTACGTGGAAGAACGTAACGGGAGGTAACGTAATGTTGTATACTATAATAATAAAGGATATTATTATAAGAAAGAAAATAGAATCATAAAAACCTACTTCCCATTATTTAATTGAATTTTACATGGTGTGATATCACATTTTATACTTATAAATAAGATTAACAATATTCGTGATTTAAAATAAATTTTAAGATATATAATAAATTTTGTAAGTATAAAAAAATATACTTAGTATAGTAAAGTCGGTTTACAGACGAGAATTTTACGTCCGTCGGTGCGGTAACATCTTAAGAAAACATTGATGACATTGTATTAAACAATCATGCCTGTGACAGCTTTTTTAAAATTTATTTTTATATATTTTTTCCAATTGTATCGCATGTCGCTGCAATCGCCAAAACATTGATGACATTGTAGTAAACAACCATGCCTGTGACAGCTTTAGTGGACCCGGGCGCATGCGCCCGACGACCACAATACTTCAGCCTATCAGTAGACGCAACGTGACACTTTTTCGTGAGTGCAGCCGGTCATCGATTTATAAGACGTTATCACATCAAAAGTAATCTGGAATCCATTAAGTACTTATCTAATAGTTGTAAATTATTACATTACTTATATAAATAGTTTAAAATGTCCTCCTGGTTTATAACAGCAGGTAAAGTACCGTTTCATAAGAGCTAAAGGATTATACGGAGTTGGTAACAGGTTAAAAATAACTCTGATATTAAGTCCACAAGGCGAACATGTAACGCTTGTTTTCCATAATCTATACTAATATTATAAAGCTGAAGAGTTTAAGTAAGCAAGGTTACATAACACACGCTACGACCAATAGGAGCGGAGCAGCAATGAAAAATGTTACAAAAACAGAAAAAATTGACGCATACGAAGTTGCGCAGGTCAACTAGTGACTTATAAAAACCATTAAAAAAAATATTGAGGAATTCTATGATTGAATATAGTTATCAGCATGATAACCAGTATATTTCAAATACTGGAGCACCCAGGGACTCAAATCCCCTTAAAAAGATCTGATCTCACCCCCGCAATGATTGTGTGTGTGCTTTTCCATTTGAGAGAAGCCAAGCGCCTCCAAATCACATTATGGATCTCCCATTGATTTTAAAGGTCCCTCAATACATACTACAAGTAAGTATACGTTAGTAAGTAGAACCCATAATCGTTTTATACTTCAACTGATCTTGGAACATTCTTTGGAAAACTCTATATTTTTTATCATGGTAAACCTTTGTGCTCGTACTAGGTTGTATGACGTCAGCGATGCCACCCATATTCTCTATAGCATCCTGTACGTTATCAAAGTACTGGGAAGCGCAAGCCCCTAATATAGCAGATCCGACCAGAACAGAATCTTTCTCATGTGGCTTCAAGATAGGAAGACCGACGGCATCTGATTGTATTTGGACGAATAATGGATCCTTGGTAATTCCTCCGCATATCAGCAATGATTTGAAAGGCTCATATCCTGCCAGTTTTAATGCATCTATTATATGCCGTGTGCCATACTGAAAAAAATAATGACATTTATTTATTTGATTAAAACGGTTTACAGAAAGAAATCCAATTAAATTAATCAGCACGTATTTTACTTAAATTAATTATATAATGAAAATAATATATGTATGTCATGTACACGTATAACAAAATAAAAAAATAAAACATTCAAGACTAACAAAAATTCTGCAATAAGAGCATAATGACGCGATACTCGTCTGCAAACAGATCGCAACTCGGACTGCCTCTGTGGCGCGGTGGGAGTGTATCCGCCTGCTACGCAAGAGGTTGTGGGTTCGAGTCCCACCCAGGATAAACCTTTGTGTGATGAGCACGATGGTTTATACTGTGTCTGGGTGTAACTTATCTATAATATGTATATATTTAGAAATATATAAGTATGTTCATCAGTTGTCTGGTTGCCATAGTACAAGCTCTGCTTAGTTTGGTATCAGATGACGTTGTGTGAGTTGTCCCAAGATATTAATATTATTATTGGATTTAACGAGGTTGTTTAGGGTTGTTAGTGCTCGTGGGATTGGAGATGAGGCACGAGCAACTGTGCGACATGGTGGTACAGCTAGGAGACGATGACTTCTGCTACGGAGGTAATTGTTAGGGGTATAGAGCCGAATCAACTCGCTGTGGAGATCCGCAGCGTCAATAAGTCCACGACACACTTTGAGCATATTCCCAACCTAGTCACAAGCTCTTCTGCTTTCTGACGTTGTAACCCAGGCATCCAAAATAATATTTAAAATTATTTCTAGATTTTTATTTTCATTACATTTTGAAATAATGCCCAAGTACGCCCCTTAATAAACCCAGGAGGGCCTACTCTAATTTAATAATAAGGAAGTTTCGAACAAAAATGAGGTGGTAATATACAGATCCAGGAACTTCAATCATCGGTCTCTCAGTCGTGAGGTCGCGCTTTCGAATCCTACCCATTGTTACTACAATGGGTAGGATTCGAAGGAGTGGGTTCACATCGGTAGTACTCTACCGATGTGAACCCACTCCTAGCACAAGCCTTGAGTTTATCTTTAAAAAAAAATGAAAAATACACAAGTTGTAGAAAAAATACGTTTTACTGGAACGAGTGGATTAAATTGAAGTTCGGACTTCTTGTGCTTATTCAAAAATTTATTAGAATAGTCTCCGTAAACTTAAGAAATGTAAGTAAACGAAAATTCATGGATTCGTTTTAAAAAAAGAGAGTAAGCCTACTTTTGCGAGGGATCTTACAAGTGTACAAACGATTAGAAGAAACAACGGATTCACCCAAACTCGGAATCAGTCCATCTCTAAATGTTGTTAAACTTTCGCGATTTGTACACATAGTAAAATTATACATATATACTACGATCCATCTTGTCTAAATCGGAATATCACAAAGCAACATGTTGTGTGAGAATCGAACCCACAACCTCTTGCATGGTAATCTTACTGCACACACTCGTCACTCCTACTGCCCACCGAGGGAGTCAGTCGTCTTAAAATAATAATCATCTACCTACATACAAACACTTTATTTTAAAAAATAATTTCTGTAACCCTACTGTAAAAATACAGTAGGGTTACAGAAATGATTATTATAATTTTGATTTTTTGATTGATTAATAATGAAAAAATCATTTCTGTAACCCTACTGTAAAAATACAGTAGGGTTACAGAAATGATTTTTTAAAATAAAGTGTTTGTATGTAGCTGCCCAATAGCAGCATTTTAGTAACTACAATTAGTAGGTACTTAGAAGAATGCAAAAAGTGTTTGGTGGAGCCAAAGTTGGATGGAAAGGGGAAATGACCCATTTGATTCGTTTTAGGGGGGAAACAGCGGCCTTATCTAGTTCAAGCCCTTCCCAAACGACAATCCTGTAGGCCTACTCTCTTTCTTTAAAACGAAATTCATGAATTTTTGTTTACTTAAATTTCTTTAGTTTTTGAATAAGCACAAGAAATCTGAACCCATAGATATTTTTTCAGGAATGACTGGATTGAACTAATGTTGCTGGCTCTGTATAACCACCTCATTTTTGATCGAAACTTCGTTGTCACTGAATTAGAGAAGGCCTCCTGGATCCGCCCCTGTTTATCGATATTCGACTTACCGATAACGCCTGCAATGTAGCTAGGTACAGCAACGCTAAATTGTTTTCGCTGCTGTCTATTGACAAGCCACAAATCATGCCCCTCATTGAAGGATCGGCTAAGGGTGACCGGTTACCGTGGAAGTCAGGCCATACGTGAATTTCCTTCGTCAAGTAACTGACATCGTTGTGACCCTGGGTGGTTGCCATTTTGAATAACAACGCTCGTAAGTGATTGCGGATACTGAAAGTAATGAAACCAAATTAGTACGATTACCAGTGGAGGATCGAGGATTTTAGTTCGGGAAGGGCTTTTTTAGGGTTCCGTAGCCAAAATGGCAAAAATGGAACCCTTATATTATAAAATTATATATACTACGGGTCTTAATCGCATGAATAATTTAAGGTAAAATACCTCGTTTATTGCCCGACATTTCGACCGTATTGCAATGGCCGTGGTCACGGGTAGACTGGTCCAGCTCAGCGTCGCCGCCTCCGTGAAGCGCGGGTTTCGAAAACTACGAAGCGATTAAGACCCGTAGTATATATAATTTTATAATGTGTACAAATCGCGAAACTTTAATAACATTTATAGGAACCCTTACAGTATCGTCATGTAAATCTGTCTGCCTGTCTGTCCGTCCGTATGTCACAGGCATTTTACTCAAAGACTACTCATTGAATATTGATGAAATTTAGTGAAAAGGTGTCTTGTAGTAGCCGCTACTTATTTTAATAGCTAAGTAATAAAAATAAATATTTTAAGGGGGTGCACTCCATACCTACATGTAACAGAAGCAGAATGTTTTTTTTTTCAGCAATATCAACGTGTGGCACATCATTCAATAGGTCTTTCAAAAACATTTCAAGGTTTCTAATAAACATTTTTGATCAATAATAATAATATTTTTGGAAATAATCTCTCCGAAAGTTGCATAAGTTGTATCCACCCCCCCAACTTAAGTTACTTTAAAGTAAAATTATTTTGGGCATGATTATGTCCAAAATAATTTTACTTTAAAGTAATTAAGTATATACCGTCGTTGAGTTATTGGCGAAAAATTGCGCTTTTCAATATAAGAGCGTAAGTGCCATGAACATACGCTCTTCTGCTGATGCAATTATTCGAAGCTGCGGAACTCTACACTCAGCATGGTTCGACATGGTTTTGCCAAGTTTTTTTATAATCTTTATTAAAACTTCCGATTTAGGGTTCAAGCTCTGTGTTGCGGGGACTTAACAAACATACAAATCACGGACACTAAGTACAGATACGGAACAATAATATGGGAATCGAATCTATTACCTACCTCTGGCTTAACAGCCAGGGTCACTAACCTCTAGAGCAGTGGTTTCCAACCAGTGGTTCGCGGACCCCTAGTGGTCCACAGGAATCAAAAATGGTCCAAGAACGCTCAAAAATCACATGTATTTAAAATTGATGTTATATTAAAAAAATAAACAATATGTTTTCTATTAAAATAATGTAGCTAGCAAGTAACTTTTGAGTTTTTGGTTAAAGTTTATTTTCGGATTGATATAGCGTCGAGAACTCTTCAAATAATAGAGGTAAGCTACCTATATATAATAATTACATGGTGGTCCTTGCGAACAACAAAAAGTGGTCCCTGTTGATGAAAAGGTTGGGAACCACTGCTCTAGATCCTGTGTTCCCAACCTGTGGGGGACTACCTCCGCGGGGGTAAAACAGCGATCCTTTAAAGAAGGTTAGGTAAGCAAAGTGGTATAATCCCTCCTCCCACCGTCGTCGGTGGGGCCAATATTGTAGAGTAAAGAGATCAAAAAGCTTGGGAACCACTGCACTAGACCAACAGGCCAGTCAGGCCTAACCCTGCTAAGCAATCCAAGAAGTGCTTTTCGGAAATTCATCCCCTAAGGGGGTAGAAAAGTGGTTGAAAGTGTGTATGAAACTCCTTTAGTTTTAAAGTAAGAATTGTGAAATTTTATATTTGGCTTTTTGGTTTAAAATAATGAAAAACCTACGGGTTTCAACGTTTTCGGAAAATCAACCCCATTCGGGGTAAAATAGTGGTTACAAGTTTGAATGAAACTCCGTAAGTTTTTTTATTAGATTGGCTTTTTGGCTTAAAATAATAAAACACGTGTTTTAGCGACTTTAGAAAATCAACCCCTAAGAGGGTAAAAATGGGTTGCAAATTTGTATGAAACTCCGTCAGTTTTGAAGTTAGATTTATTTTCAACTTTTCGTTGAAGTCCTATAATTCACTGGGAGAAATGTTGAGAAAAACTCAACGTGGGCAAAGTTGGAGGGAATAGCTAATCCATACTAATGTTATAAGTGTGAACTTTCACACTTATAGCTCGGTCTGATTGTTACCTTTTTATGCTTAAACCACTGAACCGAATTAGATAAAATTTGGTAAGGAGATAGTTAAAAGTCCCAGCGATAACTGAAATCCACGCAAGCGGAGCCGCGAGCGAAAATTAGTAAATAAATAAATTAAAATAAAAACTTACTCTCCTGAAGAAATCTTCTTTAAAAGGTCAATGCCAGCAGGATGACTCGAAATTATATAATCCAACAACATTCCTGAAGCGCTTTGTCCTGCTTCATTCAGCCACATACTGGGAACCATGGCACTGTAATATGGACCCCATATACCCTGTACTAGCACAGGATTCTTGTTCACAGCCATATGGCATGTAGAAGTTCCACAGATTAATCCAAGTCGGGATGACATTTCTTTATCAATCCCTTCACCATGTGTACCGATCATTCCCAGCCCTCCAGCATGGGCATCTATTATAGATGTCGCCACAGGAGTACCAGGCTTTAATCCCAGGATATCAGCAACCTCAGCTTTCAACCCCCCACAACACTCACCAGGCATTAGCACAGTGTTGCCAATTTTCTTAAAGTTGTCATCAGCTAAATCAGCCAAACCGATATTACTCAAAAAAGTCATATTCCAACCTCTTTTGCCTTCAATAGAACATTCATAATTCCATTTACAAACTAAAGAACATAAAGAGCGGCTCAAAGATCCTGTCGCTTTCCATGTCAAAAAATCTGGTAAATCAAATAAGTATCCATATTCTGCCCATTTATTTGGTAGATATTTTTTTAACCAAAGCAGTTTGGGCATTTCCATTTCTAGGCTCACTCTTCCTCCAACATATTTTAGTATCTCATGGTTAGTTTTGTTGATGTAGTCAGCTTCAGATTGGGCTCTGTGATCCATCCACATAATTATATTCTGTTCATTGTTATTTGTACTGACAGACATTGGATTGCCATTTCTATCTAGTGCTACTAATGAGCATGTAGCATCAAAACCAATGCCTTTAATGCATTCTGTATTTATATTTTTGACTACATTCTGAAATAACAATGTTTTATTTGATTGCAAACTAAATTATTATTTAAAACAAATTGAATATGATTAATAGAGACTGTTTTATTAAGTTGACAATGGATGTATTTACTTTTTTTTTAAATAATCTAGTTACCTTGATAACAAATATGCAGCAGTCCCAGATGTCATTTGATGACTGTTCATAGAAATCAACCTTTGGTTTCCAAGTTTGAATTTCCTTAACTGATGTAGTTAGGACATGACCTTTATGATTTACTAGAGCTGCTCTAACACTCCCAGACCCCACATCCACACCAATGAAATAAACCTCCTTACTCATTTGTTTGTTTAGAAGCTGCAATAAAAAAAAACATTGTAAAGTACAAAGGTGCCTATTTATACTTTTTAATTTTTAACTACACTCTAGGTCAAACTTAAACTGTTTTATTATCAATATTATTTAGCAACAAATAACCTTGGGTATCTATATTCTATAAAATATTTTTGATTCTGTTATAAATAAAATGAACCAAACTCACCTCAAGTAATATACACAGACTGAGTGAATATTATGTTAATCCCTTTCAACATAAACAATTGATAAAACGGCCTTGATAGTGTAGATACAAGATAGCAAGTAAAGCAACAAGTCGCGTAAGATAACCTTACTGTCCTTTGAACTTTTCTACTGGTTTCAATGTTAATGTATAAACTAGTGCCATTGTAAATAAAACAAAATTATGTAAGATTAAATTGCATATAACCAGTCCCAATTATGCTAAAAAATATTACTTTTCAAATAACAATAAACCATTGTAACAATATAATATACATCCAAATTAATTAGGAGATGTATAATACAATTAGGTAATTTAAGTTTCGCGGGTCACATTTTCACAAATGTCAAATTGTACAATTTAAATGGTTTTGTTTAATTGTTTATAACTTTTATCTTTAAAACTTTTTACTTAATTGTTGTTTTTATGTTTATTCTACATTAAACATTAAAACGCGAGTAGCAAAAGCGGAAAAAAACTGAACGTAGGTTGTTCAGTTTTTAAAAAGGAAGAAGAATATTTTTTTTTTCCTCTTCCCATCATAAATAATAACTTGGTAGGAATTATGGCTCGCACTTTATATGTGATTGTGATTTCTTCTTTGAATCACAAAGTCTCGTTCTTGTCCAGTTATCACGTTTATAGTCTATTTTACACCATAAACTCGGAGCTGCAAAAACAGTGACATGCCAATTTGCCGCCATTTTTTTAACTCGAGATGATACGACAATGTCAATGTCACTGTGACGGACTGCCAATCAGAGTTGCCAGACTTACTAATTTAGCAGTAGATCTACCATTTTTTTTGGAATATATTATCTATATAATATAATTATTTTTGCCAATAGTTGTTTTATATAATTTTTCTTCAAAAAGGTCATGAACAAATGATGAATTTAAGTGGCTATTACTTAGCAGCGTCTTACGGTAGGCAAACAAAAATGGGGGGAGGAAGTTTGTATTATTAATAAAATAGGACTGCAGGACTAGCAATTAAATTTGAAAAATAATGTTTCGATAGAGAAGCATTTCGATTGTTGTGTGATTGGGGTTATTTCCCAAAACATGTTCATCATTCCCAAAACGTTTTAGTACAATAAATCCAAACAACAAACTATAATCTAAGCGACTACTAGATCTCACATACAACTATTGCTTAAATTTACACATAAAAAGCTCGGCTCGTAAAAAATCACTGAATCACCACATTATGAGCAATATAACCTTCGCAACAGGTGAGCTATTACACTTCGATATCTCCGATCATAACACCGAGTAGGTGCTACACATTCCAACAACAAATAAAGAAATACCGCTGCTGGAGTACTTCCGAGACGACTAACAAGAATTTAAAATAAGTTCATCTATTCTATATTAATATGGTTTATTGACAACATTTTAATAGTTAGTATAGCTAAAACTAATTACATATAATTTAGGACAAACGCTAGACCAAACAAAGAACAAATTTATGAGGTAAACTCAACAACATTTTTAGGAATTACCTTGGGCAAACATCTTAATTGGAAGAGTCACGTAGATAAAGTCTGTAATAGGATCAATTGTTTCGTATATGTGCTTTATAAACTACGCAAAACCTCCACATCTAAAATCGTAATATTTGCTTACCATAGTTATGTTTCCTCCGTTCTAAGCTACGGTCTAATATTATGGGGAAACTCGACTGACGTTCCAAAAGCGTTTTTAGCACAAAAGAAATGGATCTCACTCAGCATTGTGCTGCGGCTCCAGGATTGGCACTGGAGTTAGCACTGATTTTCAGTGAGGTCCTATGCCTAAAGGAATCAGTCAGACCACACCTATTCTCAATTGGACACGGGAGTAGATGCGTTTAAACTAAGTATTTACCTTAAGCCCCGGTTAAACTGACCGTGGTTACAAGCTGACTGGGGAGGCGGGGCGGGTGTCATGACTTCGTGTGACGTCCGCCTCACACAGCTGTTTATAAGTGTTTATTCCCGTATTACCATTAACAAAAACCTATTCCTGACTAGACAAGATCCCCTACTCGTGTACGATGTAACAACAAACTTTTACATATACAGCTTTTGCCAAGTAGGCATTGAAAATTGAAAAAAATAATGTTTGCTAATTGACTTTTTTAGTGTATATAATCAATGCTTATGATGAACCCTTTCATTTGATACACATATTGCGGAATTCGAAAAAACTTTTATTTTTTCAAACCACTTGTTTTTGACATCTCACAGTCACCATGTTTGTTTGTTTAAACGTCACTTCATCTAAGATCACTTGGGCGGTCAAGACAAATCTAACGTAGTCTTATTTGTTTAAATCCGTCTTGTGCTTTGAAAGATTTGAGGTATTATAGAATATTACATACATAATATATGCGCGAAAAACATAACCCTTCCTTGCAGTCGGGTACAAAGATCTCAGTTTTCACAAAGCGAACAAAACATATTAATGATCGATAACACTACATTAAAGATTTAGTAGAGAGAAACTATATCGTTATAAGTTTTGCCAAACTGAAAACCAGCTAGCTGGCATTTTCACAAATGTTTGAGTTTGTCAAAATATGTAAAAGTTTAGGAAAGAATTAATGAGTTATCATCAGTGTTTTAGTGATGTGGTGTTGTTAATTATTAATAATTTTGAGGTGTTTAGGACTTCTATTTGAAATTAATAGAATAAGTTTTCATTGGGTTGTTTACTCTAGATGTTGTTTTGTGATAAGATTTTAGTTATTATAAGTGTTTATAGTGGTTAATGAGATACTAATGAAAATATATATAAGTCTACATACCTCTTTTTAGCTTAAACTACTAATTAGTATAATTTTCTACTGATTTGTTCAAAATCCACCTGGCAACACTGTTGACAAGCTTTACCAAATTTTACATGCTGTTTTGGCCATTGCCAGCCAATAACCGTTGTTGGTTTTTGTTTATATTTATTGTAATAGTTATAAATAACTGATAATGGTGCGGTTTAAAAATAGGTACGTAAGTGCATAAGTTTTGAGTAGGTTTGAGTTGAAAATAAATATAGTGAGCTGATTTTGTGTTATCAATTCTATTATAAATTGTTTTTATCATGGTACAATAGTATACTGATTTATCGCCTGCAACTTTTTTTTTTTACAGATATATGACTGTTGAGATTGTTTCTCCTACTGTGCCAGAAAACAAACCTCTACAACTTAAATCCAAAATATTCCATGACACATTATTGCAAAAAATTCATCAACTTCATGGTGATTTTGGTGTTGCCGCTGTCTCTACTGGGTTTTTAACAAAATATTGCAATGAAAACACAAGAATAGCTATTATTAGAACAAGGCATGGACCACATAGATTTGTAATTAGTACCTTGCCTTTTGTGACCAAGATTGGCAAATTAGATATAAAATTAAGAACACTGCATGTAGGAGCCACACTGAAACATAGTTTTAAATATATAAAAAACCATCAATTATCTTATTTAAATAAAATGTGGTCCAATTTACGAACTGATGAAGAAAGACAGAATTTAGAAGCTGCTGTAATGGATTTCACTAAAACAGATGTTGCTATAAATATAGAAAATATTTCCTAACAAGACTTTTTATTTTCTTGTATGTACTCCTAGACCATGATTCCAAGGCTATCCCTTAAAATCTCAGGCAAACAGGATAGGAGGTTGATAATTGTTTAAAGATAACCCATTAAATTTGCTACAATTTACACATTCTACTTGGTACTTTTATCTCACTTCCCATGTTTGATGTTGGCTTGTTGAGGTGAATTTAAGGAATTCAAGTATGCAATGAGGCTCCCAGTAGTCCTAGCTTAGTGTTTAGAAACAAGCAAGAAAGCAGTGTTTTATTTTATCACTATTCATTATTCAAAAACTGCTCCGGTTTTTCATAATTTTATTTATATATACATTTAAAATTATCTGGTTAGTAGTTAATAGGTGACAATATTTTAAAACAATAATGTACATAATAAATTGTAATCAGTTTTCATTATAAATATTGCACTACCCTACTTGGCTTGGTAATTAAATACCTTAGTTCACTAAAATATAAAATCTCAACTTATAACTTTAATACAATGTTCATACATTTTAAAATTTTAATAAATTCGATTTACGGTTAGACAAGTATAATTTAATGCTAAACATAATCTAAGTGATTTTTCATCCATTATTCAGGAACTTTGATGTACAACTTTTTCAACAAAGTTGACTGATACAGAGGCACTTGTTCTTTGCCTAACCCTTTACAAATCATTGTGACATTATTTGTTACTTTAGTAAATATGTCACAAATGTGTTCTTTGTTTGCATATTCACGAATAATGCGACATAATATTTGTATGAACATGGATCCTTTGTCTTCATCCCTGTAAGCCTCAAGTTCAGGTGCCGTAGCCCAATATATAAGAAAATTTGTTTTCTTCAAGGCATAACTGTTTAAAGGATTATCGGCAACCAATCTAGGATGTAGAGTTTCCTCTATTTGACAGGCTTGAATTATCATGAGTTTGGGTTTACCATAAAGGTTTTTAGCATGCTCCGAGTCTAGCAATTTTTGAAAAACATCCACATTTACTTTAACAGAATCAGCAGCATAGATATGTCCTTTTACCCCGTGTGATAGTATACATAGCATAAAGACACTATCACTTTCAGTTACATTACATTTCAAAACTTTTATAAGATAGTGTATCATTTCCTTGTGGTCCAAATTATCCTTACTATGGACTGAAAAGTTAAGAGCGGTCATAGTTTTCTCTATTATAGCCTTGTCCATTGTTGATCCCAGTCTCTTAGATAGTGGAGAGCACTGAGCAGCATTTTCTATGCTGTTCTTTGAAGGGTAAAATTCGTCTTGGTTAAGTATGACACAGACACCAAGTCTTTTGGTATTTTTAATTTCAAAACTATCACTGTCCAAATTTCTTGTTCTATCAGCTTTTAGTGTTTTAATATCATTATCTTCTAATGTTAATTCATCAATCATATTAAATACATCTTCAAAATCAACATTATATAACTGTGAATTCGGTTCACCTTGTTTGGGATAGTCTTGCTTTATATTCTTATTTGGTGTACTAACAGCAATTGGAGCAGAAGGTTTCGTCTCTTCATTGAGTGTATGCTGTAAGTTTTTAATATCTTGCCCAATTTTTTGTAGACCAGGCAAAGCATCAATAATTCTGAGAAGTTTATCTAATTGAACTTGAAAACCAAATGTTTTTCTATTGTATTGGAACTGGTCAACAGTTATGAATTTATCACACATGAGCCTTAAGAAAATCAGCTCACAGGAATCATATTCCGATGTGTCAATATCGTAACTTAAAAGAGATTTCTTCAGTGTCATCAGATTATTAGCATTCATTGTTTCACACAATTTGTATAGTGCTTTCTTGACAGGATTGATGTACATCTTCGTTACAATATTGTCTATCTGATAATGTTTTTTAGTAGCGGGTACATGAAATCCAAGTTTTCTGACCACACCGTTTAATTGGCAAAGTAATAATGCCTCTATGAATTCGTGTTTCCAGGTAGGCGTGTGTTTAGCATGTCGGAACCACTCATGGAGCAAGTTTGCAGAATTGCCCATGTCTTTAGAAACTCTTTGGAATACAATAAGACGCTGCAGGGCAGTGTCTGGTACGTCGTATAACAAAAAGACCAGTGATATCATGTCGTACGGATTACCGGTCAATTCGTTTTCTATTTCTGATATCATGTCATTGTTTATTTCGTCGTTATTACCTATTACAATGTCTGGATTAAATTCCTGTCTTCGAGCGTCCGACTGCATCGTGTACACTTTATACGGCACCTTTAGAGTAAATATTATCTATCGCGCTAATAACTTCACAACTTGTTTCACTTTTGAGTAAGTATTTTCTATTTATTACAATAAATTTCAAGAAACAAAGTTAATTTCTGGTGGAACGTCAACTTTATCAAAATATTTTAGTGTTGTGTTAAAGTATGTACATTTAATAAGTCGAATTTAATTTGAAATTAATATTTATCGATTCCTTGTATGTTCGATTTTGAGATCGATAACAAATATTTATTTGCACAAAGTTGTTACATAAATTTGTTGATAGCTGTTAGGTCTAAACGCTTAGAGGAATTATAAAATGTGATAAGCTTTCGCGATTTGTTGGTATACATTATAAAATTAAATATTATTTCACCCTAGATATGAAGATGTTTATTATAACGAAGTAAGTATATCTTCACGTAACCAGCAGTTTATTGGTTGATTTACAAAAGGGAACAGAACAACATAACTACACAACGTAACTTTTCCAGGCGACAGCCTGTCTGAGTGGTGTCACTTATCGCTCACGGTTCCAGGGTGTTGGGTTTCATGCCTCTCTAGTGAGTCCGGGCCCTAGCGGCAATACCCCGGGGGATATTGGTAGAGTTGCAGTGAGCGGTCTGCGAGTCAGCGGCGGCTTAGTCCGTGTGGGTCCTCGGGACGTCAGCGAGGTCGAGCCTGCCAGGAGGAGGTACCCGGTAAGCACCCATCAGCCAACGTCAGCGAGAGCGGGGACTCCTCCGTTTGGGCGAAAATGTTGAGGCTCAAACGACCGACGGCCAGAGACCTACGCTTATGGAGAGCTTCGACAACTTGTCGAGTCTCTCCATGCGTAGGTCTCTGGCGATAGCGTTGTTTCTTACGTAGCGAGGGACGTTCACAACGATACGTAAGGCGAGCGACTGCTGCGCACGCAATCGTTTGCGGTTTGTTTCCTCAACCAGGCTGAGGCGGCATATTTATGGTGGGTGCGGATGTATGTAGTCGCCCAGCTTCGCACGCATGGGGAGGCGAGACAACAAAACAGGTAGCAGGAAAAGGACCTCCAAATCATATCAACATGGCGTGACGTCACGACGGCGTTCGGTTGGCATTTATTTTGGCATTGACATCAATTGGCAGTTCATCACTTCGGTTGGCTAGGGCTTAGCATGTAGTAGCGACATATTTTGGCAGTGTGTTACAATATACCATAGGTCTTACTTATCTGTGAATATTTAAGGTAAATGGTAAATACTTTATTTTGAGCTGCACCAGTCTACCCGTGACTACATAGTACATATTACTAATCTGTGCCCGTGACTAAAGCCGTTGTAATACGGTCGAATAAGGATTCGACCGTATTACAACGGCCGTAGTCACGGGCAATAAAAGAAGGTATTTATACTTTGCAATATACACGCAATTAAGACCCGTAGTATATTTTATATTGTGGAATTATGTTCCATGGTTTTTATTTTATGCTAATCGTTTGGTCTTTTTTTATTTTCAGATTATTACTTTCACTTTGATTGGAAGTTATTCCGCTTCACAGTTTATTGCTTTGCCACCACATTTAATACTAAAACCAATATTGAAATTCATGTAATATGCCTCGAACTTGCCATTACAGCGTTTAATTCTGTTACAAAATGAACTCTAAGAACTAATTTTCATGTAGTGTCCGGCCGAAGGTTATTTTTGGCCTAGTTTCGCTAAAAAAAACGAGTTTTGGTTTATACTCTTCCCGTGACCACGGCCGTTGTAATACGGTCGAACCGTCGGGCAATAAGCAACGTATTTTACCTTAAATTATTCACGCGATTTGGACCCGTAGTATAAATATTTTCATAATGTGTACAAATCGCGAAAGTTTATTAACACTATTTTTATGCCACATATTAATAAAAAATAGAAAAGTACTTCATATTACGTCAGTGGTTCCAGGCAATCAATCTTATCTAAATGAAAACTTTCTCAAATAAAAAAATCATCTCAAAGTTATGTACTATTTACTTAATCGATTAAAAGATTCCATTCACGTCACTATTCTGCGCTTGCAGATGGGAAGGGGATTCCCTGAATTCGGATTAGATGATGTCATTCAATGATAAAATAATTATTGTGTAATTTGATATTGATAACATCAATTTACGGTACTATATATTGAGAGAAACCGCAGAACAAATAAACTAGGCGTTTTCTTCACACTTTTATTAATCGTTATGAGCCGACACGAAAGACACCACGATACGATCACAAGAAATCAATATTTATAGCACCTGGTAACACCAATTAACAAATTTGACACAGATATTTTTCATTTTTACATGCTCTTTGCAGCAGGTGTCAAAAGTTTAAAAATGTTTGAAGTTACAATTGTAGAAGAGAAGAGGTTATGTTGATTGATCGATGTTGAATTACACTTTAAAAAGTTTCATACGAACACAAAATTCATTTGAGACACCATTGGCCCGAAAATAACTATAATGTCAATTACAAGGACTGAGATATTGAGGCTTTATAAAAATCTGATTTCATATTCAAAGTCTCTAACGTTGACTGACCCGGCATATTTTAGACGTAGGGTCACTACTGAATTTAGAAACAACAAGGCTCTATCCAAAAACGAAGATATCACTTTTGCTTACAAGGTAAGAAGTAAAGAACTGCTGTTAATGTGTTGGTGTAAACATAGACCCATACCTACTGGGCACAACAATTTGTCAAAGTTATGTTCAATAGGAATCAAACTCGCAACCTCTTGCACAATAAAGCAGTCATATACAATCATACAGTCATCAATTTTTATCTTGATTCATATGTTATGAGGTACTCTCATTTTATTATTTTCATACTCTTTATTTTCCAGAAAGGCATAGCATTACTACATCGAGGGTCTGTTGTTTAAAATGTTGAGCTCAGTAAACCGTCTGCAAAGTGTTGTATATTCACGGATATGTACAGCATTGAAACATACCATTGACTATTCAAAAGTGCCAAAGATAAATGAGTATGATTTAAATGAGAATTTTGTTAGAGGCAGTGGTCCAGGAGGTTCAGCTGTCAATAAAAATTCAAATTGTGTAGTTCTAACACATGTACCAACAGGTATGATACTAGCTTATACCTTTGGCTTTAATGTTTTCAATAATTTTTTTTGGGTTAGGAAGTGCTTTCCACTTAGGCCATTAATTTATTACATTAGATGATCTTGGGGGGTTGTTAAAAATGCCTTATTTTTTGTTACAAGGCTGTGGGGAGTCATGATAGTTTTTGTTTTTTAAAGATGACTCTCACAGTGGTAGTGTCACGGGGGACTTAACAAATATACGAGTCACAAAGTACACCCAGACTTGGAACAACAATTTCTGGATCATACAAGTTGGTGTCCCATGGGGGAATTAAACACACTACCTTTTGCGTAGCAGTCAGACACACTAAATATATTACCAATTCACTTTTATGACCTTAATTTACCATCTTATGATAGATTTTTAGACCATTAAATACATATTTTTTTATATACCATTAAATGTAGAGACTAGCATGTTGTGAGCCTGATGGTATGCATCACGCTAACCCAAAACAGTATCATGGACGCCTAAATCCTTGTATGGCAAAGATCTGATTGTCACCGCACTGCATTTCTCATTTGAGACATTAGTTTGTAAGTCTTATTTGCCCAGTAATTTCACTTGCTACAAAACAAATGAAATTACTGGGCACTGCTTGAAGAATAACTGACACTGCACCCCCACAATGGCCTATAGATTAGACCTACCATCCTATAAAATATATTAGACCAAACTTTCATTTTTGCAGTTGATAAAAAAATTTCAAATACTGTTTTGTTTTTTTTTATAGACATCAATTACCTACACCTTGTTTTAAGGAAAAGTTCTTATATTGACATTTTCAAACTGCTATTTCTTTCATAAAAATTGTTTATAGACTGTAAAAAGTTGACACATGATGTGTATCAGATTTTTTTTTTGATTCATTATATTAAAATGCAATAAACTAAAAGTGGCTTTGTAGGCCTTTTTCTGAAATCCTTTTTATGGTTTAAGCTGGTCTTTGAAGAGTAAATGAATGCGGTAGGACTAATTTTTCATCTAAGTTAGCATAACAATAAAATTATATCCTCATAAATGTCTAAACTGTGTGATAAGAAAAACAATTGTTTGTGGGACAGTAAATTAATGAATGTCTTTATACATTACAGGCATAGTCGTAAAATGCCATACAAGCAGATGTCAAGATGACAACAGAAAAAGAGCTCGAGAAATGTTAATAGCAAAGTTAGATGAAGATTTAAATGGAGAAAATAGTGTTGCAGCTCAAAGAAAGAGATTGGAAGAGAAGAAGTACAAAAGAACTGAATATAAAAAGAAGAAAATGGCACAGCTGAAAAGTGAATGGAAAACGAGAGAGGGCTTAGAGTAGTGTAGCTAGAATTAGTTGATTGTTGAAATAAATGTATAGATTATTTTATCAGAATGTTGAATAATGAACCCATATGATGTCCCACTGCTGCCCGTACCCAGCAGTACCCATAGTCTCCCCAGTAAAACTTACTTATTATAGATCCTGGGGCTAATTGCCATAAACACCAAGGCTTTAAAGTATGAAGAGGATGCTGATGTCCTTGGGTGTGTAATCCTTTAGTCACTTTGATGGCACATATGGGAAGAGACGGCTTATTAGAATATTATTTTATTATAATCGGGCAACAATAACAATATATTACATTAGTCAAGAAGTATAATTTATTTAAATGTTCAGAAAAGAAATTTGTACCAAAACATAAATCCTGTCTCCACCACTGAATGAGATGGTAAAAATTGGAATAGTCTTAGTAAACAAATGGAATTTAAAACTTAGAAAATGAAGGATGTTCCGTCTCCCTACCGTAATCGGTAGATTCAACAGCTTAGATGGCTATCTAAGCTGTTGAAAAAGTTGTGAAAATGCCAGCAAACTAAGCTGTCATCATGTTCACAGCCCCAACATACAAGAAATACGTAAGACAAAGTCCTTGAGCAGGTATTAATATGTATAAATAATCAATAACTATACAATAATTGCATTCGAAAGAAAAAATAGAGTTTGGACCCAGGAATCTAATTCGCGTCTTTGCACGCTCGTTTGGCCACCGCTAGCGCCATCTACCACAGTTCTTAAATGCAGGACTATAACATGGTCATGAATTTATAAACAATAAAACAAATGTAACGAAATGATTTGACTATACAAAATTATGACGTCGGTGATTTGTATTTCATTAGTACATATAAGTACGAGGTGTATCATTATAATGGCTCATATAAAGATGTTGATTTGAGTTGACAGTCGTCTACCCTATTCTTTACATTTGTAGTTATCTCGTTACTTAAAAGTGTAATTATGTAATCAACCTTTTTCGCGGATTCGATTCCTGGCTCTAATCTCTATTTTTTTCTTTCTAATGCAACTTATGTATAGTTATTGTGTATTTATCCACACTCTCGTATTTTCTCACTGGCGGGGTCACGGCGTCTTGACGTGTTAATAAAAGATGGCAGTGGACTTTATAATTATTGTAATGAGAAACAAAGAATAGTACAATTTTATTGCTAGTCGCGGTTACGTAAATATGAGGATAAATGAATACAAATATGAAGTGCGCGAGCGCGGCTGAGTGTTGAATAGTCTAAGAGATGAATGGGTGCCGGCGCTGTGGTGAGGCGGCGGGCGCGTCAACTGGGGAGTCCCGTTCCCGCGCTCCGCCGTCCCCTCAGCGCCGCCTGAGTGCGGCGCTGTGTTGAGTGAATGACTCAACACACACGTTGGGGCTGTGAACATGATGACAGCTCAGTTTGTTGCCATTTTCACAACTGCTTGGCTATCTAAGTTGTTGGATCTACCGATTACGGTAGGGAGACGGAACATCCTTCATTTTCTAAGTTTTAAATTCCGTTTGTTTACTAAGACTATTCCAATTTTTACCATCTCATTCAGTGGCGGAGACAGGATTTATGTTTTAGTACGCAGATACTTTTGAGGGGAGCCTCCTAACACCTCTTAGAAACACAACTCAACATAGAACTTATTTTTCAAACCAAAATCGAACATAATATTTATTGTATATACCTAAGTAGGTACATTCCGCAGTATCCAGGTTGTAGAGTCGCAGTACAGTTGAGAAATCCTCTTACTGTAGTATTTAATCATTAAATGTACCTACATAGGTATGTAGGTCGGTCTGATCGAATACTACGATTTCTCAACGGTGTCTCTGCATAAAGGAGTACCTACCTAGGTACTCTTTTAAGCAGAGACACCGTGGCCGAATAATTTCGCAAGCTATTAGGTTGCGTCTATTCTGTTTTGTCAGACTATTAGTTCGATTAATCGAACATTAAGGAAAAAAATATTCCGTTTTGATAGATTACTTTATTGTTAGACTGTGAGTTCATATCGGTCTAACAATCCGGAATAAAAAAATTGATTTTGCCTCACAAAATTGACCTGTCTCTCTTCTCACGTAGTGAATTTTAAGAATGCGCTTCTATCGTCCCCTGCCCGCGCATCTGCTTCAAAGTTCACACTATGTTCACCAGCTCTAGGACTTGCCCCCTGCTCCTGATCGCTCAGGGGCTTTTACTTTTACGCTGCGCCTCTCAGTCTGCACAGTGACTTAAAAGGTTGCGCTGGGTCTCCAATTCCTGCAGTGGCTTCTAAGCTCATACTATGACCGTCAGCACTGTGCCGCCGAAACAGTACGCTTTTCGTTGCGTACTGACTTTTAAAACAGCCTTACAGTTCCAGTTCGTTCAATGGCTTCTTTGTTTGTTTTTAAGGGCACAGTAACTACACTGTGGCCGTCTCCTGACGCAGTGAAACTTAAAGTCGCTCTGCGGGCCCTGCTTGCTCAATAGTTCGAAAGTTTTCGCTGCGATCGCCAGCGGGCGTAGTGACTTAAGTTCGGGTTGGGCCCTGTTTGCGCAGTGACTTTTAAAACGTTGCTGTTTCCTCCAACTGCACTTCTCACCGCTCGCGGTGACTTAAGATCGCGCTGCGGCATCCAGCTCGTCTGGTTGCTTATAAGTTAACGCTGGGCTCGTCAACTCGGTCAGTGAATTCTACCTTCACGCTACGCTACTCTGCTTGCAAAGTAACTATTAAGGTCGCGCTGCGGTCTACAGCTCGTTCGCGCTGTGTGAGCTAGGGAGCGCCAGGAGTTTTAAATTCGCTTTGCATCTATTTGCATGTTGGTGGTTACAAGTTAGTTCCCTAGGTCAATGTTCGGCTTTTAAGATTGCTGAATGCGGGAACCAATCACTGGATTGAACTACACAAACCACAGGTCCTCTCCACTGACCGTCACTATTACTCCAGGATGGCGAGGGAAGCGGTTGAAATAAAAAAACATGTCAATTTCAACCGAGAAGACGGATACCGTTTGTCAACATCGTGGAATCCCGTGATCGGCAAGTGTATACACCGCCTAACAAACATTACACGCCAGTGTGCAGATGTCCTTAGTGTTGTGTGTCGAAGTACCGACGGTTCCGTAATAGTGAGTGATAAAAATCAAGCGAGGGTAGTTTCCGAAACCCGCGCTTCACGGAGGCGACGCTGAGCTCAACTAGTCTTCCCGTGACCACGGCCGTTGCAATACGGTCGAAACGTCGGGCAATAAACAAGGTATTTTACCTTAAATTATTCACGCGATAAAGACCCGTAATATATATACTCGTATTTTAATAATTGTGCTGTTCACCAACGTTAAAATTCGTCCGTTCACGTATACAAAGTATTCAATCAGTGTGTCCTATCTGTGATGACCTACGGCGCCTAGACGTGGACGCTTACGGTTAGGATAGTCCACAAATTCAAAGTCTCTTTGAACGATAAAATTCGCAACGTCATTCGACAAAGAACCTAAGCTACCGACGTAGCACGCAGGTTAAGCCCTCTGAAGTGGCAATGAGTTGGCCATATTTGCCAAAGGACCGATGGCCGCTGAAGCAAACGAATCCTAGAGTGGAAACCGCGACTCGGTAAACGTAAGGTAGGACGATCGAAGCCAGATGGACCGACGACCTTTATAAGGTCGCTGAGATGATTGTAGAAGGCAGAGGACCGGGTATAAATTAGGAGAGGCCTATATCCAACAGTGGATCAATACAGGCTCATTGATTGATATTCTTCTCGTGCTGTGACCAACTCACTTATTGGCCTCTATATTGCGCTGCTGATTGGACCCTCCCTAGCTTGTTCAATGACTTCTCAGGTCGCGTTCTAGATCGCAAGCTCGACTTTTTATGCTACGTGCTGGCGAGCGTAAATGTCACTTTTCAAATGCTCTTCTTCTCTGGATCGGACTTAGCTCATCTCAGCTCTCGTCTCTCTCCCCCCTCCCGCCTTCTCCTCCTGTCGAGCTATGACTGGTGTAAGTTAAGTAAAAAACAATTCTAAAAATGATAGCTCTAAACCTGAGTCTTTTGCGCTTGGCGCACAAATTGAAAATGGGGACTGAACTAAAAAAAAACTGGTTGCCCCCCTGGTTCAAAAGCTGGATACGTTCACCATGAGTAGGTACTTTACACATTTTCACAAGTTATTGTGAACATCATTAACAAACTATTTGTTTCATGGCAAAGTAGATATAAGTCATTTTTATAGTTTTTTTTTAGTTCCGGTCCGTTTCGGATAAAGTGGCCTAGACTGTAGGTAGGTAAAGTGACCTGGTGGGTCACCATATAAGCGGACGTCTCAACAGCAGAAATGGGACTCGGATGCGATGAAAGCAGCTATAAGAGCCGTAAGAAACGAAGAAATGGGCTTCCTCAAGGCTAGAAAAATATTTAACGTTCCTTTTATTAGTCCTTTGACCTTTTGGGTCCTCCAAAAAAAATATATATACTTAGGTTAAGAGTTGCTACACACACCTTATGTTATGTGGATGAAAGCTCGACAAAAAAGCCGCTTAACTAAGCCGAACATATGTAGGTAGTACCTACCTAGTAGTTGTTTCGGTTCGGCATTAGGTATTTGTTGAACTGAAACAACAACGTCAAGGCCCCATTTCAATAAACCGCGCACTGACGGTCATTCAAAAAATAAAGATTAGGTACACACCCTAAATCTCACGCGTACGTACACTTGTAGTGGCAATCAGTCACAATCATTATTATCTTTCCTCTGCCCCTGTTACAATGCCGATCATAGATTAAATGATTGTCCGTCATTCAAGGCCAAGGACATAAGCGAGCGCATAGCGGAGGCGAGTAAATTAAAATTATGCCATAACTGTTAGGATCCGGTCACCCTACTTTCAGATGTCGCTTGGGGCATCGCGAGTGCAACAAGCGACACAATAGCTGTTGCACCTTTCTTCTTCTATAGTTGATAACAGCATCAGGACCAATGACTTCGCTGAGACATTGACGAACTGCATTATTCAAGTTACCAAACAAGCCCTACTGTCTACAGCCATGATTGAGGTGATCGACTCTAAGACTAAAAAATCTGAGTTAGTAAGTGCCCTGTTTGACTGTAGCAGTCAGTTTTCTTTCTTGAGTTCTAATCTCAAACATAGATTAGCTTTAGAGGATTGTCCTATAGATGTTACTAGTTTATCGGTTTTGAAGGCAATGATTCTGGTACTTTAAAGGAATACTAGCTGTCCCGCGCAACTGCGTATGCTTAAATTTTCCCCGTTTTTGCAACATTTCTCGTCGCTGCTCCGCTCCTATTAGTCGTAGCACGATGTTATATAGCCTATAGCCTTCGTCGATAAATGGGCTAACCAACAAAAAAAATATTTTTTCAAATCGGACCAGTAGTTCCTGAGATTAGCGCGTTTAAACAAACAAACAAACAAACTCTTCCGCTTTGTAATATTAGTATAGATTACATTGCCCAATTAACATCGCATTAAAATGAAAATTAATATCCCCAGTAACATTGTCTTAGCAGACCTCTATTTCTTTAAATCTGCTTTCGTAGATATAATATAGGTTCAGATTTATTTTGGGATATTAAAGGTTGCGAGCAACGGTCATTAGGTCCTAACTGCCTTAAGCTACACAGTTCAGAGTTGGGGCGGTTACTTGGAGACCCCTTGCAACACAAACAATCTAAATTCAATATTAAATGTAATAATTCACTAGCTCATTTTCCTTCAAACAAAATTATTGAAAAAGATTTGAACAGATTTTGGGAGCTGGAAGAAAAACCCAACTAAAATCGCATTTAACCGAATGTGAGCAAGCATGTGAAACTCATCTTATGCCACACACCTGCCGGTTAGAAAATTTGACTCACCTAATTGCCCCGGCGAGTCTTACAATATGGTCAAGAAGAGGTTTTATAATCTATACTAATATTATAAAGCGGAAGAGTTGTTTGTTTGTTTGTTTAAACGCGCTAATCTCAGGAACTACTGGTCCGATTTGAAAAATTCTTCTTTTTTGTTGAATAGCCCATTTATCGAGGAAGGCTAATAGGCTATATAACATCGCGCTACGACTAATAGGAGTGGAGCAGCGACGAGAAATGTTGCAAAAACGGGGAAAATTTACGCATACGAAGTTGCGCGGGACAGCTAGTTTGGAAATATGTTTAAAGAGACAGACTGAAATGAAACAGCAATACATTCAGTTCATAAGAGAATATGCTCAATTAAGTCATCTCTTTGAAATTTTACTAAATTACTTACATGATAAAATTTGTTATTTTCTACCTTCTCATTCTAGTTAAATACAGTGTTGTAACTTACGGTTTCGCAAGCGCAAGTTATTTGAGTACAAGATGTCTTTAGCCTAAGCGAAGAATGCGATGATCCCATCAGGGTGACCTATAAGTCGATACGGGACGTGACCTTGAAAGTGATTTAAGGCATATTTAGAAATCTATAGCCAATCATTTGTCATTTTACTTTAGGTACCTATATTAAGTACTAGCGGACGCTTCGCGGTTTCACCCGCGTAACTCCCGTTCCCGTGGAAATACAGGGATAAAAAATAGCCTATGTCATCCGGGGTTAGTGTAGCTTCACAACGATGAAAGAATTTTTCAAATCCGTCCAGTAGTTACGAAGCCTATTCAATACAAACAAACAATCAAATAAACAATCAAATCTTTCCTCTTTATAATATTACTAGCTGTCCCGCGCAACTTCGTATGCGTAATTTCTCCCCGTTTTTGAAACATTTCTCGTCGCTTCTCCGCTCCTATTAGTCGTAGCGCGATGTTATATAGCCTATAGCCTTCCTCGATAAATGGGCTATCCAACAAAAAAAGAATTTTTCAAATCGGACCAGTAGATCCTGAGATTAGCGCGTTTAAACAAACAAATAAACAAACAAACAAACAAACAAACAATCAAACAAACAAACTCTTCCGCTTTATAATATTAGTATAGATAAGTATAAGTATATAAGTATAGACTAGCGAACGCCTCGCGGTTTCACCCGCGTAGTTCCCGTTTCCGTGGAAATACAGGGATAAAAAATAGCCTATGTCATCTGGGGTTAGTGTAGCTTCACAACGATGAAAGAATTTTTCAAATCCATCCAGTAGTTACGGAGCCTATTCAATACAAACAAACAATCAAATAAACAATCAAATCTTTCCTCTTTATAATATTAGTATAGATATATTAAATATATGTCATCATTAGCAGAAAGAACGGTCGGGATTCCCTTCAGATTCTTCTTCTTTGTCGCAGGGGACTTTTCAAACATACAAGTCACGGACACAAAGTACACCCAGACTCGGAACAACATTTTGTGGATCACACAAGGTGGTGTCCCGCGTGGGAATCGAACCGACGACCTCTTGTATAGCAGTCGGACACACTCCCACCACGCCACAGAGGCAGTCTCAAATCTCTTTACAATAAACGTTTTTAAAAGACCTATGTAAGTAATGTGTTTATTCATGCAAAATTTCAGTAGCTATTCTAGCACTAACAGTCTCTAAGCTAAGCTATCTAAAGGTTCATTTCCGAGCATCGCGGCCGATCGCGAGCCGCTCGCGGCTTACGACAAGCGGCTGACGCTCGCGGCCGATGCGACAATATTCACAGTGCGCGCGCAGGCCTACGACAGTCGTCGGCCGCGCGCGTCTGTCACTTACCTCAGCCGCTTGTCGTAAGCCGCGAGCGGCTCGCGATCGATCGCGATGCACGGAAATGAACCTTAAGACGGACGGACGGACATGGCAAAACTATAAAGGTTCCGTTTTGCCATTTTGGCTACAGAACCCTAAAAAATTACCAGCTAACATCCTTCCTAAACGGCAATTTCATAGGTAGGTAAATAAAGAGTCATCGACTAATATTTTACATAATTTTACCTAATAGAAAACATACTTTTTTATGATCTAATAAATGTTGAGTCAATGTTATTTTTGAGTTTTGTGTATTTGAAATCGTTCGTGGAACATTTTTTGATTCCCACGGAACATCAGTGGTGCATGAACCTCCGGTTGATAACCACTGGTATACGCCAGTGATGATATGCTTATATTACTTAGGTATAGCTCTTTTTATTGCAACATACGCGTTAGGCCGTTTTTGTATAATTTATTGCTGACTGTGGCGCCATGGATATCCTTATACGTAGATAAATATGGCGGCGATGATAGCAATATTCATGGTTAAGTGGATTTTGGGAAATATAGGAAAGATTTTTTTTTTTTTCGTTATCATTGCAGATTTTACATGGATTGCTTGATGCCCTCTTCCCGATTGAAAGTTTTATGTTTTTTAATTTCAAGTTCCTTACACACAATTCTTAAATAGAAATGGCGATCTGAGTGTTTGTGGATTGTGGAGGATAAAACTCAATGATTGGTGTTCGATTGTAGTAGGGGAGTCCGGGAGACTTGCCCAGGTGGGAGAGTAGAACCATCTTCCAAAATGTTATTTAAAAATTGGGCACGAGTGACAGGCCAATCAAGAGCCCACAGCCATTTCTCCTTATGCTTGGTTTGTTTGGCAGAGAGAGAGTGAAATGTGTTCTTGATTTGTGAAATTGTTCTGTACTTCTTGTCTCCAAATCTTGTCTCTGAACATCAAACTTAATTTCATGTAGGTTTTAGGGTTCTACGGAACCCTAAAAACCCCATGAAATTAAGCTTGACCCCCCAAAGGGAAAAAGCTCGTCACTCGTGTTTTTCTGTTTGTTCGTCTGTCACAGCCATTTTTCTTCGAATCTACTAGACCGATTAAGTTAAGCGTAACCACAAAAATGCTTACGCAATCGCGACACCCTACACCTAAAGTTTAAACGAAATATTAAAAGTAGCATAAAAGATACAGGAATTATTGCTCAAAATTACTGACACCCAATAAAAATAATTTTAATAAAAGCAAATTTTCAGTACACAGGGTAACAATAATAAACTTTGGGAAATTATAAAAACTATCACATGCACAACCAAAACAACCACACAACCATCCGAGCTTCTCAATCCCTCAGAAGATCTGAGGGAAGCGCTCTATAAATGAAGTAAACTTATTCTTCGATCTCTCTTATATTGCTATCACTTGCCGAAAAAAAACGTTTAAGTCACTATTCTTCAGCCGACACTCTACCCCATCACCAACATACATACATTTGGTTTGCTAGAAACAGATATGTCTGAAATTGAGCAGCTAATAATCTATACTAATATTATAAAGCTGAAAAGTTTGTTTGTTTGTTTAAACACGATAATCTCAGGAAATACTGATCAAAATTAAAAAATTCTTTCACTGTTGCATAGTCCATTTATCGAGGAAAGCTATAGGCTATATAATATCACGCTGCAACCAATAGAAGCTGAGCAGCAATGAGAAATGTTACAAAAACGGGGAAAATTTACGCATACGAAGTTTCCGGGACAGCTAGTGTCACATAAGAATAATTGTGCTGTGGGTAGTGATAATATATCCGGTCAGTTACTCAAAAAATTCAAAGTCTTCTTAGTTCCCCAAATCACTTTCTTATGTAACCTCGTTTTTAATACAGGAATATTTCCTTAAAGGGGCGTCTAAACGGGCCGTTTTTGTGGCGGCACTGTTGGCAACTAATTGCTCGGCCAGTAATGGCAATATGTCTGCAATTGTATGGCGCATGATTCAGTCCCCTAAACAGTCTCCATCCGGCAACAATTAAATAAAGGGCGACTTAAACAACAAAAAAATTGTCCGGGCAATATTGCGGAAAATCGATCGCTCATCGATCGTCCATCATATCAATATTGAAGAGTACTGCCATATCGCCAGCCACAGCATTGCCGTAAAAAATGGCCCGTTTAGACGCTCTTTTAAACTCGCAGTAGTACACCCAATTTATAAAGGGACGTGACAGAGACAATTTTCTGTTGGATAGTCCATTTATCGAGGAAGGCTATATAACATCGCGCTACGACTAATAGGAGCGGAGCGGCGACGAGAAATGTTGCAAAAACGGGGAAAATTTACGCATACGAAGTTGCGCGGGACAGCTAGTACAACATAAATAAAATCCCGTGTAACTTTTACATTTTTCTGTTAAATGTACATTGAAGCTTATTAGGTATATGGTCTCAGTCGACCGATTCGAAAATGCTATCAGGTCACTGGGACCGCTGTCCTAGTTCTTCATGGTCCTACTCGCCTGCTCGCCTGTATATTTCGTAGTATAAAAATAGAACGAGGACGTTTTAGTGTTAATATAATTGTACTTACCTATCTTATCTGTACATATAATTCCTCAAAGGAGCTAGCGGTCCGGTGGACTTTTATTACATACCAAGATACCTAATATTGTAATAAATGATGGGCCTACTGCTTTCATAAAAGCGCGGTGGGTGGCCAAAGTAATACGTGAGGTTTCGTTGAGGCCAAATTTTGTTACTTTAATCATTTTTGGTGTTAGCAATTTGCGTCGTTGGAGCTGTGGGTGCTCTATTTTTAGAATTTGCGTGTTTAGTTTTTTAGTGAAAAGCTTACATTTTCAACCTGTTGTTGCTATACAAGTGATAGGTAATGGGTATATTTATGGCTAGTTATATAGATAAATAGCCATTATAATAATTAATTCAGGTACTTAGATATTTGTACCTGTGTACTGTGGAATGAATATCTGATGAATATGTTTAGCTTGCCAATAAATCGTTGACACAATGGCCACTTTAAGACGCTGACAACAGCTACTGAACTTCGATGTTTCACTATTTTAGCCACGCCCACTATTTCTCCGATGTCCTAGTGCCATTGTTAAAGGACGGTAATACAGCGAACTACAAAGACAGAAACAAAAGGACGCGGTCAATAATAAACAATGAACCAATAGATGGCGCTTTATATTTTTGTTCTGTATGAAGAACTAGAAAGAAATTAGACAGGGCGATTAAAATAAACAATAAATTTTTTTTTTACGTTTGTATTTTTAATTATTTCAGGAGACTTTATTTGCTATGAATTTCAAAACAATATAAAAGGAAGAAAAATAAAACTCGAAAATATATTAGCAACATTTTAAATATTTTCGCATAATTATAATTTATTTGCTCTCGGAGATTTGTCGGAACAAACAGACAGACAAAAAAAACTGTATTTTTGGTATCAGTAACATATATCCATAATAATTAATATTTATGCAAAAAACTGTTATTTTGATATTACAAACAGACTCTTCAATTTTATTTATTTGCACAGATAGTAAATAATTAATAATATTTTTTATCAATAATATTATTATTTATTTGACATAAGGCAAATTTAGCGCTGAAAAAAATTCTTCCAAGTTTGAATGTCCTCAGAAAATTTATAACATACCTGCTACAGCACAATAATTGACTGGTAAATTATTTTCGTCACTGGAATCACTTTCAATGATAAATTTTAAATTGCACATCCTACACAAAAGAGTGAACTTCGACAAGAATCAATTTATGTTTTCTCCTTCCAAATTAATGTGACTTAAATTACAACCCTAGGGTTCAGGGGTAAG
Organism: Herminia tarsipennalis; assembly: GCA_945859575.2. Classification (NCBI taxonomy): domain Eukaryota; kingdom Metazoa; phylum Arthropoda; class Insecta; order Lepidoptera; family Erebidae; genus Herminia; species Herminia tarsipennalis. The sequence continues at coordinate 21,233,350 of OX243840.2, forward strand.
GGCCAGAAATATTCTGAAATTTAAAAAAAAATGCGATAACTTTATTCGTCGTCCTTACGCGCGACTAAAAAAAAAACTTAAAGCTTATCTATGCGTAAGTAACTAAATACTAACTGCCAAATTTTATCTTCGACAACCAATACCTGTTCAAGATAATAATATTTACCTCAAGTTTAGGAATATTATCGGTGGATTCAACTGTCTCATATTCCTTTGCCGATACTTCAAACCAGTGATGGAAAAAACTATGACTCACAATAACATAAGAAGTATAAGAACGATCATGAGAAAGTTTCATATCACTTGGGCAAATTGTACACATCTCATTCTAGGTACTTACCTGGTAACATTTTCTGGAGGAATTATAACATCACTTTCTGATGTAACTGCAACAGCCACATTTCCTAATCTGTACAAAATATTTATTACATTTAAACTTAGAAAAACTTTCTTCAGCACTAAACTTACCTATTATGTCTAACTAGCTGTAGACTAGCTGTGGACGTAGCCTAAGTTACTCCTTACATCATTCAGTCTGACAGTGAGTCCTGTCAATAGCCGTTTTGGAGATTTGTCGGAACAAACACACAGACAGACAGCCAGATAAAAAAAAAACTGTATTTTTGTTATAAGTACTATGCGTACTTTCATAGCATTTAGTAAAAAACTGCTATTTTGACATTACGAACAGACACTTCAGTATGTATAGATCGCCATATATAGATAAAAAATACTAAAACCTACACAACTATTTGTATGGAAAGGGCAAGAAACAATGGATAAAGCTACAAGTATTTTAGGAGTATTTTCCTATTAGGCCAGTTCTAAGATAGTCGTAGGTCTATGCAAAAGTGATAGTTTAACATTATACTTGTTCGTGACTATTTTTCTAAAATGTAAAGGGGATCCTCTTTGTCCATGTGGCGATTCTTTTTGTATAATATAAATAATAAAATTATTATCTATATTAGTATGTAGGTACTTATTACAAACGTACTGGTGAAAAACTTTTCGAAGTTTCACCTGCTTCTGAACTGGAGGCCTACTCTATTTCAACGAAAAACAAAGTTTCTCTAGAATATTCGTAGCTTTCCTACCCCAATTCTATTGGTTCACGAATTTCATTGAAACGAAAATTGTTTGACATATACATTCTCTAAGCCTACTCTAATTCCGTATGCACCGAACGAAATTTAGAATTTGACAGGTGAATTATTCGGAATTATAACCTAAAATTGACGAAACCAAAAGTGCTACCGTTTGATTTTCGTCGTGGTACATTTTTATTAAGAATTATGTTAAAAGCAATTATTATGGCTGAAGATTATTTTTAATTGAAGCTGCTCAGCCTAAAGAACGCTCATTGCGTAGAAGAAACCGCCATCGCTTCTGCAATTAATTATATATTGACATAATTTCCTGCCTAGATTTTGTAGGAAATTACAGACTAATTTCCGACTTTGACTTTGTAAGACTCAGTCAAGAAAAGAGACTGAGAAAAGAAATAATAATTCTTTGATTTCTTCTCTTTTGAAGACACTCAGTCAAAAGTGAAGAAATCAAATAAATATTAATAATCAATTCCTGCGAGCTAGATTTTGTTGCTCATCAAATAAATTGAGAAGTGCCTCGATGAGCTCGGAAGTTGCGAATCCCATGTAAGGAGTCATTTGGATCCTAAAATGATAACATTTTGAAGTTAACTGTCACTACAATTAACAACCGACCTAATTCTGTATCTGCTTATACGCAATGAGTAGGTACTTGCTACTTACCTGTAAATTGGTAGATTAAAAGCGATATTAAGTAGATATCTATTAGTCATTTAAGCATTACCCCTACGGAAGATGGTAGCTAACCCTAAGAGTAGACTAGATAAATCTGACACTGACAATTGGGAACAATCAACTATATAATATAATGATTGTGATATTAGTATTTACAGCAGGTTCAGTGTTGAATTTTGAGCTAGGCACTTTAGATAGTACCTACTTAGTTATGTTTTACATAACTAAGTAGGTACTATCTAAAGTGCCTAGCTCATATAAATAAAGTGAGAATACACAGGATAGGAAAAGAGAGGTAATAATTTTATTTTACAGTCAAATAAAATAGCAGATTATTATTATTGCAGTTTAATTGATTTCAATATTTAGCTCAACAATGGTTCCTTATCTGGTATTGCCAAGTTGACTAGCAACGATTTGTAACTCAATATCAGCATCCGGTTCTTGTGATTCAACATCGGCAACAATATTTCTTTGATCTTTATCAAGTGTCCGGTTATAAATAACATGTCTTCTAAGATGCATAAAACAAGCTTGACATGAACAATCAGTCAGTGATATCTGTAAAACCACAATATTAAAAATGGATTACTAAACTTATCTAGTTTATAATTAAAAACCCTAAGAATAAATAAAAAAGTTATTTTCATGTAAACATACCTGCTGATCCTGCCAAGGTGACTGGATTAGAATTAACCAATTAAGTAACATTTCAGCACAACAGCCCACGTAGCACACATTTTACTTCTATACTTATGACCACAACGGACAGGGACTTGCACACCGCAACACTCCTAACATAGTCTCTACTCTGATCACAATTCACAGCTTGCATGGCTAAGATAACGAATACCTCACAAATGTAGTATTCATCAGTCATCTGAAAATGAATTATGTAAATTTAAACGTACGCCTCACGTAATTATAGCTTTTGGTAAGAAAGTTCTATCATCTGAATGCACAAATATACAATCGACTAAACAATGCAGTCAAGGAAAATCACAATACTTACTGTGAATGGAGATATCTAATTGCTGATCAAAGATTTGTAGATCAAACTCTTGTATTTTGTACTAGATCGATTTATCTTAGATAATGTTTATGTATTTTCCACTGAAACAACAATGGCTTTGTACCCATGGCAATGGCTCAACTTTCGTCGATTGGAAATTATTATACTCTTTGCTAGAATACAAAGAAACAAAAAGAAACAGAACAAGTTCTAATGGTTTGATGAAATTGGTTTGAAGATTTTTTTTGACAATGTCACAACGTTAGAGGACGTTCCGTTTCTCCTATGAAATTGATCGTATATAAAAATATATTATTTTTAATTACTGATGTTGTATGAAGGCCAAATAAAACTAAAATCTAATTAATATTCAAATAATGAACACAAAAAAACAATAGAGAACATTTTTTTTACATTTTTGATACGAATTTAGAGAAACGGTATTTTATAAGTAAGACGGAACGTAAAATGTTAATATTTTTGAGTACTGATTACTTTTTTTCTGGACTAACAATCTTGATCGTGTTTACATAGTTTAATAGGGAAAAAAAGACCTATTTTTTAAGATATCAATCAATCGACAAATTGACAAGGCACTTTTAGCTCTTAAAATACTAGTGTTGCCATTTAAAGAATAAAATAAAAGAAACAGAAAAATCTAGAGCTAGCAACAATAATTCAATCCATTCGTTCACGAAAATTGACCATGAAATACGAAATTTGTGTGTGTATTGGAAAAAGAATTAGAGTAGGTTACCATACGAACCTTCGTTTAAATTTTGTTCGTTAAAGAATGTTCGTTTCAAAGAAAGCGGGTAAGGCCCCTGTTCGCCAAACGTCTCTTTTTACTGAAAATAAAATTAATGTTTATTCTAAAATATTAAAAATAAATAAAAAAATTGAATAGTTGAACCTAGGTTTCGAACTCGATACTTGATATTCTGTATCAACGCAGATACCGCTAGACCAAACGAGCGTTACAGTTGCAGATGAATTTTCGCTATACGTTGTACAAAACAGTTTAGTGTACAATTTTGGTTTGGTTTCGATTTCACTTCTGTTCGTGCAATATTTTGTCAATATTACAATATGAAAAATGTAATACTTACTTTACTACTTCCATGAGATGTTTTTGTTTGTTGGTATAGAAGCGCTTTTTGCTGGCCTCCGACATTTTTGTTTGTTTCCCAATTATCGTAACAAATATTTTTAAACTTAGAACCAGGGCTCGGAAACCGGTTAAATTTCCAAACCGGTTTTGGTCATTGACCCCGAACCGAAATGAATTCAGGTTAAGGTTAAAACCGGTTTTTCACAAATTCCGATACTGTTCAGCGAAATAAACCGGTTAATTTGAGTTTCAAGGACATTAGTGAGTACGCGTATCTCTATTAATTTTTTGAACCGAGTGTTTCGTCTGTTTAGTCAACGTTCAGATTCACAGAGTATTTTGTATATGTTTACATTTGTATAGTTAAACATTTACGTTTGCGCACTGAATTATAAATGAAATAATAATTGAGTGAAATTGTGAATATCAGTACATTTCTTAACATACAAAAATGCTATAGATTCTTATCAACGAATGAAGTCTTACAGGATAGTCAACCGCTTTTTCTTGGTGTTGCCGAAAATATACTTTCTGATACAGATGATAGTAAGTAAACATACAGTGAAATAAAGTAAAACAATTGAATTAAATCTAAAAAGTAACATACTATCTATACTAATATTAAAAACCTGAGTTTGTTTGTTTGAACGCGGCAATCTCAGGAACTACTACTTCGATTTTTTATATGTATGTATCTATTACAATACTTTATATATATTACAATCTAGCCTAAAGACTAATAAGTAATTTAATTATGACCTAAATTGCTATAAAGACTTAAACCTAAGAATGTGTCCAATAACACTTATCTTATTGTCTCTATTACATATGTGAAGTCACTTTGTTCATGTGTTCTTTTACGTTGCACTTACACTACATTTAATATGTCACTATTATATTACACTAATTCAAACGGCTTCAGCCGTTTCAATCTTCTTTTTAACTCAGTGGTATCAAGGAGCTGGATTACCTCGACGTTCACGTGTTGTTGAAGCCTGCTTTAATGTGCTTCAGCTATTTTTTGTATAACTGTCTCTATGTCATCCATTTTAAGGTCCCGGTGGAAATCACAGTTTCTTAAGTACCAAGGGGCGTTGACAATATTCTTGAGCACTTTGTTCTGGAATCTTTGTATTATTTGTCGATTGCTCTGAGCGGTACAGCCCCAAAGCTGTTTACATAAGTCTATACTGGCATTAACACCTGTTTATATAGCAGGACTTTGTTGTATACTGAGAGGGAAGAGTGTCTTCCCAGTAGCCAGTACTTCTTCTGGTAGCGTAGGGATAGCTCTTCTGTTTTTTTCTTGACATGTGCTTTCCAGCGTAGCTTTGCGTCAAGCGTCATACCGAGGTACTTAGCTTCGTTCAAGTAGGGTATTGGTTGGCCATTTATAAGCACCGGGCAGTATTGACCTTTTTTATTTGTGAAGTCAACGTGAACGGACTTACTCTCATTAAGTTTTATTCTCCATTTTGTCGTCCACTCTAAGACTTGGTTGATGGCTACTTGAACCTTTTCTACTGATTCGTTGTGGGTATTTCCTACTGCTATGATGGCTGTATCGTCAGCAAAGGTTGTAATAGCATTATTTTCGAGCTCTGGAATATCACGGGTGTATAAAAGGTGCAGGACCGGTCCTAGAACACTGCCTTGTGGAATTCCAGCTTTTATTTCTTTATTTTTAGAACAAACATCCTCTTGGCGTATTCGAAATGCTCTACTAGAAATGTAAGATTCTAGGACAGTAGCGAATTGATCTGGTAACATTGTTTTCAGTTTATATAGCAAGCCTTCATGCCAGACTTTATCAAAAGCTTGTGCCACATCGAGTACTATAACGTAAGGTAGGACGGCCCCCAGCCAGGTCCGACGACCTAAATAAGGTGGCTAGGATGGACTGTATGCGGAAGGCAGAGGACCGGCTGTTGTGGCAAAAATTAGGAGATGCCTATGTCCAACACTTGCGAGCTATGCCGGTAACTTTAGTTCTTTGTCGGATGACCTTATTGCGAGTTTTATCCTCCCAAGCATACGTCGTTCCATAGCCCGCTGCACAATTTTGTTTTTTTTTTTGACTAACTCAACCGTAATAAATGACTTGGCACCGTAGGTCATAACAGGTAGGACGCACTGGTTACGTTGATCCTTCAGGCATTGCGGTTAAGGCGGAGTGAAAACTCGACGAAGTTTGCTAAACGCTACCCAACCCAATTGAATCCTTCTATCGACTTCTTGTTCGAAGTTGCTTTTACCAAACTGGAAACAAATCAAACTCACATTAAAGTTACCTACGGCCGAGACCCACACATCTAGAGGCTCCATTTAGGCTGTGCAGCATTTCGCTGAGCTGCTCCAGCGACTGCGCTACTACGACAATATGGTCGGCAAACCGTAGGTGTGAGATTTACTCACGGTTTATGTTTATGACCTATCCAGTCCAATCAAGTGTCTTGAAGATGTCTTCGAGAGCGTAGGTGAACAGTTTCGGGGATATGACGCTCTATTGAATTCGTCTTGCAGTCATGTATGGATGTGGTCCACGGTATTGAAGCCTTTTCGAAACCCAGCTTGTTCCGGGGGCTGGAACTCGTCGAGTTTTCTAGAGAGGCGGTTGGTGATCACTCTCGAGAACAACTTGTAGACGTGGCTCAGGTATGAGATAGGTCTGTAGTTCTTCAGCATGGGGTTATAATTTTTTTAAGAACAGACCACGCACTCCCGCCACACGCTTGTGTTAAGCCTTGGTGGATGACGGAGTTGAAGAGATTTGCTAGCTCTTTCAGGACTGGGGTCCCACCTGCTCTGTAATGATTCTGTCATCACAGGGCACTTTGTCATTCTTAAGTTGCTCGAAAACTGCCCCGACCTCGCCCTGATCGACATCCGATATGCCCTCGGTATAGTGGCACGTGAGTGGGGCTCTGTGATCATCGACGCTAAGTCCCATAGGTTAAGCCATCCGTGATGCATACATGTCCATAAAAACTCTCGATTTCCCCAAATATCTCCAGCCTTGAGGTTTTACCACTCGCTGTGTTTAGTATTGTCAGACAGGGTCTGCCTAGCTGCTGTGAGAAAACTTAAGTGCCTCTATTTCGATCGATCGCCGTCTCAATGTTGCGAGTGCTGTAGCGTAGGAGGTCAGGTCATGTCAGCTTCCTGATCTTCAGGTTTATGGCTCTCATATCTGACAAAGACATCTGCGTGTCTCGTCTTACCCTCATTAGTTCAAGAATCTCGAGTGAGAGTTCGGACTCCCTTTTTTTGCGTTTTCCGGGAAACAACTTCCGAGATACATCCTGTAGCGTTTTGACCAGTGTCGGTTTTCTCGTTTGTGTTTCCAGCGATGCGAAACGGTTTTGAAGCTCCCACTATAACTTTTCGGGGCATGAGGCTATCTGGGGGGCAGTAGATCGGAGAATGGGCCTCATTATTTGGAATTTTTCGACCTTGAAGCTAATAATTAGAGACCCTCGAACCAATATGTGATCGCTGCCAGTATTGAGCCTGTTGATCACCGAGACGTCTCTAATTATTTGCAGCTTGTCCGTAATTATGAAATCTATCTAGTTTCTTATTACACCATCAGGGCTTTGCCATGTCTACTTTCTGTGAGGCTTCTTTTTAAAGAAAGAATTCAATAAGAAAAGCTCCGACGAACGTAGAAAATTAACGAGCATTTGGGCCATGTGATTTCTGCGCCCTACGCAGTTAGGTCCAATTTTCGTTTCGCCGCGTTTTTGTACTCCCACATTAGCATTGAAATCTCCCATAGCAACGTTGTAGTGAGCTTTTGTATCCTTTCATCATCGTCCACTTTAACGGATTCGTCTGTAGCCGCAACAGTAGATGTATTAAATGATTCATGTCACACAAAATTTTGTATTTAGTGATACGTATGTAAGTTCCGCTGGCCAAGTGTAATGTAGTGACCATGTAATAATTAAAAACTTTATTTCGTAATTGGTTAGCACTTCTAAAGAAGTCCTAAGCTTATTAGTTCGTAAACTTTCACGATTTGTACACATTATGGAGTTTTATAAGCTGCGGTCTTAATCGCGAATATATTCAATAATGAACTGATTGAACTACACGAACCACAGATCCTCTCCACTGACCGTCACTATTACTCCCGCATGGCGCGGGCAGAGGTTAAAATAAAAAAAACACGTCAATTTCAACCTAGAAGATGGATATCGTTTCTCAATATCGTAAAATCCCGCGATGATTAAGTGTACACACCGTCGAAACAAATATTACACGCCAGTGTGCAGATGTCGTTAGTGTTGTGTCTCGAAGTACCGACAGTTTCGTAATAGTGAGTGATAAAAATCAAGCGAGGGTAGTTTCCGGAACCCGCGCTTTACGGAGGCGTGCGTGGTGTTTACAACCTTTCATCAAACATTTCGATTTATTGGTCTCTTAATTTTAAGCGAACATAGATTAAATCTTATTTTATTTTCTTTTTCCCATGATGAATATACACACAAAATATAATTAACCTACACTAAATAACGGCCGCATGCTTGTAGATTTGCAGGGAACATGATTTAACACGACGCACGACGACGGTCTAACCCATACATGTGGGAAAGAAAAAGTACTAAGTTTCAATGACGTGAGGTCGAGACCGAACGACCGTGGCTTGCGTCACGAATCGTTTGTTTGAATTTAACCGGTTAATTCAGCTCACATTATCGGTTAGCATTACGCTCTCTGTTTTAACCGGTAATCAAAATTATTTCGTTATGATTTAACCGGTAATCAAAATTATTTCGTTATGGTTGATTAACCGGTTAATCGACGGGCACAATTAAACCGGTTTTATTACCAATAATAACCGCTATTTATAAACCGGTTCCGAGCCCTGCTTAGAACTAAATATATTTAAATTTACAACTTAGATAGTATAAATTTATAGTATATTTATTAAACTTATATTCTTTACCAATGTCTTTATTTTTTCAAACAACAAACAAAATATGAAGTGAATGGATAGCGAGGCAAAGCTACATACATCCGTCTAGCTGCGCGTCTCTGCGATCACTGTCAGATTGCTTATAAAAGAAAGAGAAGCGCGATCACGCAGCACTCGTAACTAATTATAAACCATAAAACAATTAATTACTTGAAAATAAGTCGAGTAGTTGAAAATAAAAAACAACCAGATTCTGTATTATAACATGATACGTTATTGTTTTTAATTTTACCAACGTACGTTGTTAAGTAATACAGATATTTTTGTTAGAAGATCATTTTAAGAGGTTAGTTTGTATTTTTTTTTTATCGAGAAAAAAATTCAAATACGTGTTTTGAAGACAACAGGGTTCTTAGAAATATGTTCAAGATTAACATATATTTTTTCTGCCGTCACAAACTACGTAGATTTGGCTAAAAAATTGTTTAGGATAAGCCTATTTGGCTCTTGTCAGCGCCTTAATAAGGATTCCTAAATATACCACTTCCATTGTAATTTCATTTAGATTCCACTGTAATCTTGTGAGCTGTACTCGTATACCATTCAATTAGCAGAATATTATTATAACAGAGTAAATGCATATTTTATAGAATTACTTACAGTTTATGTTGTAATTAATATATTATTCACTTTATATCAAACACACAAAAGCATCAAATATTAAGTATGAAATGTCAAATAATGGTGTTGTGTTACATTACTTCTTATTATAAAAATGTAATGGTGATTTTTAAAGTGGGTAAAATAGTTTCAATATTACTTAGGTATTGAATTAAATAACACCATTCTACGTGTTACATGATTTAATGGGTTAAAATGTAACAAGTGTTAAAGTTTGAGATTATCATCATCAGCCTGTATCGGTTCACTGCTGGACATAGGCGTCTCCTAATTTTCGCCACAACATCCGGTCCTATGCCTTCACATCCAGTCCATCCCAGCGACCTTCTTTAGGTCGTCGGTCCACCTGGCTGGGGGCCGTCCTACTTTACGTTTACCAAGTCGCTGTCTCCACTCTAGGACTCGTTTGCTCTAGCGGCCATCGGTCCTTCGGCAGACATGGCCACTTCAGCGTGCATAACTTGCTAGCTATGTCGGTAAATTTAGTTTTTTTGTCAGATTACCTCGTTGTGAATTTTATCCTTCAAAGAAACCCCAAGCATAGCATGCTCAATTGCCCGCTGCGCGACTTTAAATTTGTGGACAAGCCTAACCGTAACATGTATAGTCCTCCAACGGCCACAGCGGTACTGACAATTGATTGGTCTATCTAGTTTAGCAGTGCGCTTGATTGTTTGTGAATTTGATACATTTACTTTAAAGTACTATTTACAACATTTGTGTGTGTGTTTTTTTTAATGTGTTATTTAAAAAAAAATATGTTTTAAAAACAGAACTAATAGTAGTCACTTAAGGGCCTAGTTGAAAATCAGCGTCAGGCGTTAGCCTGGCATATGCTGAACTAGATCCTATTTTCGACATAATTATCTATACCTATAAATATAAGTATGTGTTTTGTTTTTTGATATTTGTAATGTGTTGTTATTTTATGTGTGTAAAATAGTATTTATGTCGAAATAAATTATTTCTTTCTTTCTTTCTTCTTTAACCGTAAGAGTCCACCACCCACATATTTGTAATGTAATGTTTAAGTGACTGTGTTGCTATAAACAAAACGGGCAAATTGTGATTAGGGACAGTCTTATACCATCATCTGTGCAGACAGGTACGATTCGATTCAAATTATACTTATTGCTGGTTTTTTTGTGCTATTTTGTTATTGTGTATAGATATTGACTAGTAACATCATGTCGTGTGATACTTATCAGTTGTTCTGTAGCGATATGGTCGAACATGGTTATGAAATTGGTTAGTTATGTAAGAAAGAACCTTTATGGTATATTGTAATTGTGATAATAGTTGTAATGTATTTATGAAATATGAAATGTTATAGCAAATGTTTATTAGGAGACTGGCTAGTTTTCTTGTTAGTTCTTTTCCTAAACAAAAGGTCCTCTTGAAACCAACATTAGAATACCTACTTATTCCTACATCGTCAAACAATTTTGAGAATATATGATACTTGCTTTGTATTATTTGCCTTCCTGATTTTCAGCTGCCAAATATCGATACTGAACTGATTGATAAGGTTAGAGTGTAACTGATTGAGTAGATTGTTCAAATATCCTGACACAGTAGTAAATGTAGTTCTGCGACGAGTCGTAGTACTTCTGAGATGAGTCGTAGAACTTCTACGAGAAGAGCCGTAGAAGTTCTACGTTGTACCACAAATAAGGTTTATATATTATTATTGTACTAGCCTATAGCCTTTCTCGATAAATGGGCTATCCAACAGTAAAATGTTTTTAAGCTATTGCATAGCTTTTATCGTGGGCTCGGGCTTTGAGCGCGGCGACCGAATCAAGAAATTCCGTAACGAAAATAAAACCTAACACTCCGCCTACCATGTAGCTCGTCCGAGCGTTCGCTTAACGTATATGTATATGGTACGACAGCTTGCACGGATCGAGACGAGGTGCTCAAATATGTAATGAAAAAAAAAATGTAAATTTTTTTTTTCAATAATTTGTTTTTCTCAATTTAAAAATATTTTTTTTTCATTTTTTTTTTTTTTTAAATGCATAAGTTGATAAAAACTGCATCTTGACATTTTTTATGTGCATGGCCGGAATTGGAAAAGGTGACATTGCATTTTTTGTCATTCTTATAGTTTTGATTTTGGATTTTGTGTATGTTGTATGTTGTTGTATTGGGTTCGCCTGTAAAGACAATGTATGTTGTAAATAAATTAATATAGGTAAATTCAAGGGTAGGTAGTTCAACAATGTATACACTCTCTAGAGCAGTCGTTCCCATCTTTTTTGATTTCATTAAGAAAATATATATATTTCGGGTCTTAATCGCGTAAATAATTTAAGGTAAAATACCTTGTTTATTGCCCGACGTTTGATTTCGTTACCTTTTTTGAGTAGGTAGGAACCTAATGCCTAAAGCATTGGTCTCGCAATCGTGAGGTCGCGGGTTCGAATCCTACCCTTTATACTACCGACGTGAATACACTCCTAACACAAGCCATTGAGGTTAGCTGGAGCTTTGTTAACCTAAGCTCCAGCTAACCTCAATGGCTTTGGATTGCTAGTAATGCGGGACCACAATCTCACATTGCTAGTTATCTTTAAACAAAAGCTATTTAACCCCTAGAGCTTCGAGCCACTTACATTTGGTTGATATTAGATAAATGTGAGTACCTAGCTCGAACCAGGGGTAGGAGGCGGGGGGGGGGGGGGCTGCAAATGAATTTCAATACTGCCCCAGTGCGAGTACCTCGCACACGACGCAGAGGCACTACCGAGCACTACAGAGATATTATACTACTTTAATTACCCCAAATAATAGCTGTTTTATCCCCGCAGGGGTAAAACACCCACAGGTTGGGAATCCAGGCTCTAGAGACTAATAAAACTGTGAACACGACAGACTGATGTTATTATGTTTATACGGCCTATTAGGAAGAGAGGTAAAACAATTGTTGTGGCGAACTTTTGGACTTTCATTTTGTGGAGTAAGAGTTTATTTAGCCATGGTACTAGTATAGTATTATATTATCTGTGGCCATGGTCTACAATGTGTCTGTCAAATAACAAGTGAAAGTATTTTTGTCTGTACCTAGGAATCTTTGGTAGGTATAATAAGCGCTTTTAGAAGTCTGTAGGTATATATTATAAATCTGCCTGCCGACATCATCTGAATTATAAACATTCAAACATTGTAAAATTGGTAATTTGAAAAGAATGGCCGCGAGTTTTTATTGCCAGGTTCTTTTCCCCGGCTTTACCTATTGTTAGCGAACTTGGCATTACATGTACATGTAGAATCCCGACGAATCACAAGTGTTGTTTTGCTTCCTAAGTGAATAAAGAATTATGTTTTTTTTAACGTTTAAATCATAAAAGCTCCAACAAACTATAGGTACGGTGTAAACGTTTTTAGAGTTCCGTACCCAAAGGGTAAAACGGAACCCTATTATTAAGACTTTGCTACCCGTCTGTCCGTCTATCACGATGTATCTTAAGAACCGTGTTAGACAGTTGAAATTTTTACAAATAATGTATTTCTGTTGCAGCTATAACAATAAATACTAAAAAAACAGAATAATATATTTATTTAAGGGGGCTGCCATACAAAAACCATGATTTTTCGCTGTTTTTTGCTCAATATTATAATATAGGCTGTATCTCTTGAATAGTGAAAGCTAGACAGTTGAATTTTTTACAGATTATGTATTTCTGTTGCCGCTATAACAAAGAATAGTAAAAACAAAAACAGAATAAAATAAATAGTTAAGGGGGCTCCCATACAGCAAACGTGTTTTTATTTTGTAGAACATAAACTCTACTCGATATTGATAAGGGCTGCTTGTCCTTTTAAGATGCTTGAAATATTATGAGAATATTTATTAACTTTAAAAATAAATAATAAAATTAATATTTAAGGAGGCTCCCATACACAACAGACATGATTGGCCGGTTTCTTTGTACCTTGTATACATTTTCATGACTAACTAGGTATACGGTAAGAGATCCTGGGTCGGCTTGAAATTTATCAAAGCGGAAACAAAAATGATTCACCCACGCACTCTATGCAAAATATCACGACAGTATTAGCCCCGATATTAAGTGAATACAACCAACTAACATCTACCTACCTATTTCATATTTGAGGGTTGAAAATTAAAGCGCAATATTTCAACTGCGAATTTCAAATCTAAAACTTAAACAGAACATACGACCTTGAGAAATTTCCGAGGTATAAGTTTACAGAAATATTTTGTTGACGCTATGGTTAAGTGCTATCCTAACTTTTGTTTACAGACGAGTCCCATTTTCACCATAATGGTTAGGTAAACGTACTAAATTACGGTCGAGAAACTAAAAGTGGGAAACATCAAAGAAATTGGTAGAATATTTTAGTACAAAGGAATACCTATTTCACCCGGAGTCACTTAGGTACACCCTACCTGTACGGCTCTGATAATATGTTTTTTCAAACCACGTTCGGCACCACACGGACAAACAATCACAGCCTGCCTGATGGTTAGCAGTCGTGGACATTTGCGTCATGCGGTATGCCAGTTCGAAAACACCAAGATTCGCGATTTCGATTTCGCGATAGCGTCATTTATATAATGGTTTTCGATTTCATAATCGAAAACCATTATATAAATGACGCTATCGCGAAAAACTCTTTGATAGATGGGTTAGTTTGTTAGTAAGTCATAGTATCGAAAATTAATCTTTCAGTGAATCACTCAAACTGAAGGTACTAGGTACCTACTTAAAATGCAAATCTAGAGATGAATATCTGTAGCTCAATGTAGATATGCCTATAAAGGAAAACCGTGATGCCTGATAATTATATTAATGCATAGCTCAAACGTTGAAATTTTGCACGCATGACAAAATAGCATTGCTAATAAATTGAAACCGTACTTAATATTGCTAGGTGTATATGGTACAGGTTTTATATACTTAGGTAAGACCGTAGGTAGGTATAACGTGTTGCCATTTCTGTTTAAAAATCGACCTCGCCGTTAAAACTGCGGGCTTAACTTAGTACGTATAAAATACGAAGGCATATATTATACGAGTAAGTATAGGGGGAGTAATCCGCAAGGAGATAATCTTAGTAGCGCGTCGAAAGTCTTAACAGCTTGTCCTTGATTCTGTGAGCGCCCGAGGCCGGAAAACGCCTTAAATCTTATATTGTTCATTTTATAATTTACTAGGATTTTCACCCGATTTGGTTTCTAAAAATGATGCCAGTCCTTCTCCAGGGACAGTACCGGACTTAAATTCTAGCCACAGATATGATTGGCGAGAGGCAGCGACTGTGGTGAGCGACAAGGATAGCCCTATTACGGTGCTATAAATTTCTGTAGGGAGGAGGGAGAGGTGAAGTTCGGCATCTATTTACCTACCTCAAGATTTTATGTTCACCTAGGGGGTGCTAAGGCCGGCAGCCCCACACTGTCCAAGAGCGAATTATCTCGCCACTTGCATAATTTATTTCGTTTGTACCGGAGACAACTTTATTATACGAATGTTTAGGTTTATGGTATTTAGTTTGGTTAATTTAATCATTTTGTTTAAACATAATAATATTTCTAACTAGCTGTCCCGGGGTTGGCTTGTGTGGATGCTGGTTATTGCGACCATGAGTACCTACTTAAGCTCTTCTCTTCCTCTATTGTATAGTGAGGCTAACAAAACGGAGGACAATTTGGGTCCTTCAATCAATCAATCATCAGCCTATCGCAGTCCACTGCTGGACATAGGCCTCTCCAATTGCACGCCACTTTGTTCCCGCGTGATTTGGCTGCGTTCAATACTAATTACACTTTACAAAACAATAACTAACCTTAACAAAATAATATTACAAAAATAAAATTACCCATAAAATATGCTTTTTTATTATTATTATTATTTTTATTTTTTTTACTATTTTTAAATATAGTCTTACTTATATAAACTTTATTTTTTCTGTTCATATTTATTGTATACTTTCCTATTATATATTGACGGTTAATGTTCGTGTCGTCACTTTGGTCTTAGCAGAATACCAGCGCAGCTCCTCATTAAGCGGAGTTGCAATCTAGCTGAGCTAGGACCATTTTTGTCTCTCGATACTACTATTATTTGAATTTGTACTACTTACTGTATTTATTCTTTTCTTTTGAGGACAAAATAAATTTATTTCTTTCTTTCTTTCTTTCTTTCTTTCTTTCTATCTTCGGCTTCTCGCCTTAGGTCCTGGGTCCTTATTCACGTTCTTTTTTTTCCGTTTTCGCGGCAAGCGCGCGGGAACTGGCGCATGTGCGTTGTTGCATTTCTAAGCGCAGCTCTCTTTTTACCATTATGACAAGATTGACAGTTCGCACGGGCTTGCCGCGAAAACGGAAAAAGGAACTTGAATAAGAACCCAGTTATTACTGTGGTAATCGATTTTGTAACAGTTTTGCTGTATTGAAGTTAGAATGTTACCTACATTCAATACTATTGTAAAGTACCTAACTGTAATATATTAGTGAAGTATTGCGTCAATCCTAAATAAAAAGACATGAAAAAAAAAAACAAGTTTTGGATTCAGGAACCGTTACCTAATTACTTTCCAATCTATTTAAAAAAAAAATGGTTGTTTGGAAAGTTTACGGACGATAATTTTACATGATAACGTCATGAGAAAACATTGATGACATTATAACTATTTATTGTACGGGAATTAACGCGCATTGTTTACCTTAAAATTGCTTGACGTTTCGACCAGGTTGCACCGGCTGTGGTCACAAGCGGACTGTCGCAGCGATGTTAAGACTCCGTCAGGCCGATGAATCTTCATCCACCCTCACTTTTTTACTTCTCGAAAAGTTAGGGTCACTGCACACTACACAGATTTTGTCCATGTTAACCGACTGCGAAACAATACGAGGTTGTGTTTTACGAATCACTGGATTCCACGTCACGGATAGTTTGAAGCCCTCTTCCCGATTGAAAGTTTTATGTTTTTTAATTTCAATCGCTTCACGCACAATTCGTGAATAAAAATGGCGATCTGTGGAGAGGGTTTGTGGACGATGAAACTCAATCCAGTGATTGGTGTTCGATTGCAGTATGTGTTCTGCAATTGCCGATTTGTTCACTTGCCGGTTTTTCACTGCTGCGATGTGTTCTTTTAGCCTTTCCGCTATAGTTCGCTTTGTTTGGCCAATGTACGAACTACCGCAGCTACAATCAATTTTGTAGACACCTGGCGTCTGCAGAGGTATAATGTCCTTCGGAGTGCCCACCAAGTTGCCCACTTTAGCCACCGTTGTGTAAAGATAACGTTATAAGACGTTCAAATCAATCAATCAGCCTGCATCGGTCCACTGCTGGACTATACCTACTATAGGCCTTTACTAACTTATGCCAGAACATCCGGTCCTCCGTTTGTGGACTGGTCTTACCGTAAGTGTCCACGTCTCGGTGCCATAATAGGTAGGATGCACTGGTTACACCTTGGTATTCAGGCATTGCGGTAGAGGCAAAGAGACGACTCGACGAAGTTCGCTAAACGCTGCCCAACCCAATCGGATCCTCCTGTCGACTTCTTTCTTGAAATAATTTCTACCAAGCTGAATAATCTGCCCTAGGTCTTGAACAACTTGGAGCATCGAACTCGGCATGACATGTTCATTAAACACGATTTTGGTGTTTCCAAATTCATGCTGCATTTAAGCTGTGCAGCATCTCGCTAAGCTGCTCCAGCGACTCCGCTACTATAACGATGTCGTCGGCAAATCGAAGGTGCCAGATGTACTCACCGTTTATATTTATGCCATGTCCAGTCCAGTCCAGCGTCTTTAAGACGTCTTCAAGAGCGTTGGTGAAGAGTTTCGGGAATATGACATCCCCCTGTCTTACACCTCGGCGCAGCTCTATTGGTCTGGTCTTGTGGTCCTGAATCTGGACGGTCATGGTGGCGGTGTCATACAGGCATCTCAGCACCTCAATATATCGCCAGTCCATACGGCATCGTTGCAGAGCATCCAGAACCGCCCAAGTTTCGATGGAGTCGAAGGCTTTTTCGTAGTTCACAAAAGCTATACACAGCGGCTGATTGTACTCTTCGGTTTTCTGAACAATCTGTAATAATGAATGTGGTCTACGGTGCTGAAGCCTTTTCGGAACCCGGCTTGTTCCGTGTGCTGGAATTTTCTCGTGAGGCGGTTGGTGATAACTCTCGAGAGCAACTTGTGATGTGACTTAGAATTGAGATACGTCTGAAGTTCTTAAGGTTTTATCACCTTTTTTGAAGAATAATAGAACATGGCTTGGTGGATACCTGAATAATAAAGGCTCGTGAGTTCTTTCAGGACTTAGATCCCGCCCGCTCTTTGTAACTCTGTAGTCATTCCGTCATCACCTGGCGCTTTATTGTTCTTAAGTGGCTCGAAAGCTGCTTCAACCTCACTCATATAACGAAGATATTTGCGTGTCTCGTCTTTGCCTCATAAGATCTCGAGTGAAAGTTTTGACCCCCTATTTTTGCGTTTTCCGAGAAACCACCTTTTACATACATTTTGTAGCGTTCTGAGCATGGTGTCGGTTTTCTCATCAACTGTGCGGACTGTGCCATTGGTTTCTAGCAATGGGAAACGATTGTGAAGTTCCAACTGGAAATTTTCGGAATGTAAGGCTATCTAGTGCGACATAGGTCGGAGAATAGGCTTTCGGTCTTCAAATTGACACTTAGAGCGTCATTTGACCAATCTGTGATCGCTTCTGTTATTAAATCTGTTGATCACCGAGACGTCTCTAAATACACCGCTTTTCGGTAATAATAAAGTCTATCTTGTTTCTTATCACACTATCGGGGCTTTGCCATGTCCACTTTCTATGGGGCTTCTTCTTAAAGAAAGAATTCATCAAGAAAAGCCCCTGCGACTCCAGAAAGTTCATGAGTATTTGGCCCCTGTGATTTCTGCGCCCCACACCATTTGGTCCGATTTTCGTTCCGCCACGTTCTTATACTCCCACTTTAGCATTAAAATCTCCCATTACAACGTTGTAATGAGCTTGCCTGGTACCCTGTAACGCCTTGGCGATGTCTTCGTACACGGTTTCGGCTATTTCGTCAGAGTATGTCGAGGTCGGCGCATATACCTGTACCACCTTTAGATAATACCTGTTGGTGATCTTAAGTACTAGGTACGCAACCCTTGTTGACATACTGCTGATTTTCACAATGTTTTTAGCGAGACCTTTGTTGACCAAGAAACCGACACCACCCTGGGAGGTGCAATCAGCTTCTCGATAGTAGAATATGTACCTAATATGTGCCAGTTAGCCTGCTGTAGCCCGGAGATTCTTAGCACCCCCTGTCCCGCCGTTACCATGGTTACTACCTTGGCCAGGAATTGCAGGGCTGCCGGGAACTGGGGGCCGTCTTTTTTGGTGTGACTACATTTGAGGTTTTGGCCTACTTATATCACGCCGGCCTGGCCTGGTTGGTATAGGGTTTGATTTCAAGTTTTTCTCCTCTAGGCATTGGTTGTATCTGCTTGACTTTTACTCCATTTGTCGCCTTTTACGACGCCCACAAGATGAGATCGGGTGGTGACCCTTGTATTCTTAACGTCAAAAAAATGGTAAACAATTGTAAAGTAGGTGGGTGTGTCTACGTATTGTAAAGCCTTAAATGCGATCACAAACCCGCTCGCCAAGCGTGGCGATTAGGGCAATCACCCCCAGAGTCTATAATAAGTAGGTTACTGGGGAGACCCGTGCCCAAAAGTGGGACTTCATATGGATTGATATTTTTGATAAGCAAGCTATGTTTAGTATCTACTAAGTATCTTTTAGGCTGAGAGCAATGCGAGTGTAGCCCAACAGTTAACAATAACAAACAACTGGGAGTAGCCCAAACTAATGTTTATTTTTTAATGGCTAATAAACAATTTAACATTTAGTACACTTTTGTAAAACAACTGTTTGGAAGTCAGAACTCCGCTCGTTTAGAATTCTAATTAATTTGGATCGCGTTTTCAGTAGTGTACGCTAATGATGTCTCTTTGAAGTTAAACAATGAATCGTTCAATACGTATACAACTCAAACACTTAGATATTATGTACACAATACCTAATATACATTGTAAACAATTTTGTCTTAATAGGACTTATGTATACCTATGTATATAGTCGACAAGAACAGCCCTATTCGTCTTTATAGTTTTTAGGACTGATAGAAATTTAATTATATAATTATATTTCTAATTGGCCCTGTTGAACCCCCTCCCCCCCCGCACTTGTATCCGCGCCTATAGACAACACTTGAGCGAAGATCCCTTTATTTGTAACTAGCTGACCCGCGCAACTTTGTCTGCGTAAATTTTCCCAGTTTTTGCAACATTTCTTATTGCTGCTCCCCTCCTTATTTCTCCACTATTTAATGTATGTTATTATACATATAAACCTTCCTCTTCAATCACTCTATCTATTAAAAAAAACCGAATCAAAATCCGTTACGTAGTTTTAAAGATTTAAGCATATATAGGGATAGAGAAAGCGACTTTGTTTTATACTATGTAGTGACTATGGTGTAGGTACAAATTCTTCGGTCGTCACGTACTAACCTATTTTCTTTCTAAAAAAAAAACCGTTAGTTTGGACAGCTTTAAACTTTCACCTTTCGCCACAAAACCATAAATTCGATAGAATCGTGGCGTATGTCTTTACTTACGGACTTACACGTGAGAAAATCGACCACTTGTATAATAGAAATACGACTCAATAGCTTTTGGCTAGGGCTGTGAGTACCTATGTTATAAATCTATTCTTCTATACTAATATTATAAAGCAGTAAAGTTTGAGAGGGGGTAATCTCTGGATCTACTCACTGAACCGATTTAAAGAAATCATTTACCAATACAACATCACGCTACGACCAATAGGGGCGAAGTATCAATGAAAGATGTTGCAAAAATTGGAAAAAATGACACAAACTAAGTTGCGCGAGTCGGCTTGTAAGGTATAAGGTACCTATGCATGGGAGGAATGGCAGTACCGGATCTAACATGCTTACGGGGTGGATGGGGTGCATTTCATTCTTACCAACATCGACCAAATGTAAGTCGCACGCACGACGCGGGGGGGGGGGGGGGGGGTAGGATATTTTGGGTGCAGGGGTGCATTCCGTTTCGCTCGACCGTGTTAAAGAGTTGCACGCATAAATTCAATTCAATAGAATAAATAAATCTGCGAAACTAACAGAAAGAGATTATGATTTTTAGATATATAGCAAATAACTCAGACGAGACTCTTCAAAGCTCAAATCAAGAAGCTTATAGTAAATACTTCACTATAAGTTATTAGGCTCCAATACAACGGGTAACCTTATTTGAGAATTTGTTAAATTTAAAAATGGTTGTCTGTAAAGTAGGTTTACGGACGATAATTTTACGTGATAACGTCATAAGAAAACATTGATGACATTAAAAAAAACAGCCATGGCTGTGACAACTTTAGTTCCAAATGTATCGCATGGCGCTACAATCGCCATTCGCTGATAGGCTGATAGGCATATCGTGCCTCTTTGTCGCTTGTTCCGCGCTCTCGCTTGCACACGTAACATGTCGTGCGTGCAGCCGGTCATCGATTTATTAGACGTTATCACGTTAAAAGGTTGTTTACTGAGGATAAATATCTTAAAAATCCATGAGTTTGATGATTTTATCTTTGGGTATGACAATGCAGAGACGAATCCTCATGCCTCCCCCCTCCAAAGTATTCGAGTCCTCTTGTGCAATATAAAAACTACCAAGAGCGGGTAATAATCTCTTCAAACCAACATTTTTGGTTCCTCAACGACGTTTAGGCCCCCAAAACCAAAGTTCTGAATTATCTAAAAATCTTATTATGACAGTGTTAACTTTCAATTCTATTCAAGATTAAACTTTGTGTTATGAGCTCAATGGTTTAATCTATGTCTAGTACGATTACCATCTAATCTGATTGCCATACTATATACAGGCTCTGCCTAGTCTGGGATCAGATGACGTTGTGCAAGTTGTCCTAAGATATTATTATTATACTTGTGGGTACCACAACAGTGTCAGTTATTCTTCCGTGAAATGTTAGCACGTCACTGTGTTTCGGTTAAAGGGACTGTAGCAAGTGTAATTACTAAGCAAATGAGACTTATAAATTGTCTCAAATGAGGAGTACGGTACGGTGAAATTCAGACTTTGCCAAAAGAGGATTTGGGTGCACTGACACTGTTATGGGCTAGCGTGACGCTTACCATCAGGTGCATCACCTGCTCGTCTCCACATTTCATAGTAAAACCGGGCAAATGCATTTTGGGCCAGGCGCAACGTGGGGTTCCATAGTCTCCCACCCATCCGAACAGTGCAGCTTAAGAAGTGGGTTTTCTGCTGTTTATGTTCCATACTTACAACATTATACCTACTTTTCAACCGACTTCAAAAAGGAGGAGGTTCTCAATTCGACTGTATGTTTTTTTTTGTATGTTTGTTCACCGATTACGTAAACAGTGAACAAACACAGAGCTAGAGCGAGGCTAGACAGATTTGAAAAATTATTTATGTGTTTGAAAGGGTATACTTCCAAGTTGGTCCCATTGTCATCAGATCACTATCTGATGATGGGATCCTGGAGAAATCGAGGGCACTTTTCAAATATTAAAGGCACACCTAAAGTGATTTAGGTATATTTCATAGTGATTCGTGCATTTACTCTTAAACAGCATCAAATGGTGAAGTGGAACTGATTATGAAGACCACAAATGACGAGCGGACCTATTCAATATTTCAGAGTTTGCGATTCAGTTACTTTAATATGTTATTAAGCAACAATTAACGGCCCTGCATCGGGGCAAGTAATATTTTGTAAAAAGATTTGAGCAGTTGACATAAGCCTATTGTAACCTATGTGAATTACAAACCAACCCACTAAAAAGTAAGAAATAAATTGGACCTAATTGTGATGTGACGAAAAGTGGTGTCTATATGACAATCGTAGGCGCAAAACGCAAAGGCTGACCCTAGGTCTAGGTGTAAAGCGACGATTGCCTATAGAAAGTGAAGGATAACTGATTAGTGGTGATGTTTACTGTGCTAATGATGGTGAAACTCGCAGCAAAACATACCCGACTCATTAATCGTCCCGTTTATCGACCAGTTCGTTGTCATGGAGCAATAATGGTGCAATTATTGCTCCATGATAGCAAACTGCTCGAGAAACAGTTTAAACACTACAAGATCTGCAGTTAGAAACCATTTGTCATCCTCCTTACTCGCCGGACCTCGCCCCAACCGACTACCATTTTTTTCACGATTTTGTAAATTTTTTGCATGGAAAAAAATCTCTTCCCAAAAAGCAGTACAAAATGCTTACGCACAGTTTGTGGAGTCCAGATGCCCAGATTTCTATCGCAAGGGTTTAAATCTTTCAATTATATGGCAGAAATGTATAGACAACGAGGGGATATATTTTATCCTACAAGAAAACGAATTTTAATTTTTCAGTACAAATTGGCAATTTCATACTTTAACCCCTATACTTTCGGCAATTGATTTTTAATTATAAACATTTTACTTTGTTTCAAGCTACACATGTACCACTAAAATAGCAAACACTCTGCTCCTTTTTAATGGTAAACAGTTTTCATTTCCCCATGGACGCCTATTCCTTTTTCTCTATGAAAATGAATGGAAGTCTTTTTATATTCAAATATTACAGCCCTACTGAGGGCAGGCTCCACCTTATTTACCTGTTACTCTCGGTATATATTTTCCTTAACAAGAATATACAATGTAAACAATGTTAAGGTTCAACAGAGTTCCTTTAAAACGAAATTCATAAATATTCGTAGTCTACAATTTCTTGAGTTTACTCTGTTCTAATACACAAAGCATTACTTTGTTCCAAGTCAGGCCGGGCTTTGCCACGGTCTGTGGGGCTTGTCCATGATTCGACCACGATCTTTTTCGGACATTCTTATCGTAAGTGATCCATTTTTCATGACCCGTAATCAACCGTTTAAAAATGTGTCGGAATTGTTAAGTTTCAACAAAGAATCGCAAATGGAAATACGTTGCATTAAGTTTCTCTCAGTGAGATCATGTGGTACCCAAATATCTAGTTTTTTCTTGTATCCAGACTTTTGTAAATGACGTAAACCTATTTTGTGATCAACATCCAGTTCTTGTATCATAACTACTAATATCATAACGACTACTAATGTCGATCTTGCTCCACTTTTGAGTGTTCCGTAGCCAAAATGGCAAAACGGAACCCTTGTGGCGGTACACACATATAATAATATAAAACACACAGCTGCTAACTATAAATACAAGTTCCCAACGTTCCCAACGTTAACAGTTGGGCCGCGGCCCGCCAGGCATGATCACCTCGCCTGGTCGGAGGATCCTCCCTTTGTGTTGGAGGGACTTAACACCTTGACCTCCACACCCTAATAGTTTCACCATGTCCGTCTGTCCGTCCGTCCGCACCTTTTCTCAGAGACTGTTAGTGCTAGAAGGCTGTAATTTTGAATGGATACACATATTACTTACGCCGACAAAGTAAAAGAATAAAATCTAGAAAAAAATATTAAATAGGGTTCCTCCCCTATATGTAAAGTGGGGGTGTGTTTTTTTTCTCAACTACCCCATCATGTGGGATATCATTTGATAGGTATTATAAAAACGTTTAGGGGTTGGAAGAATGATTTTTAGATTTAGGGATCCGTTTGTAAAATATTAATCTTTACAGTGCAAATTTTTGTTAGAGTCAAGTGGCCCCACCCCCTGCCAGCTAAATGGCTGATGTTTGGTATGTAAAAAAATCACAGAAGTAATATATATATATATATATATATATATATATATATATATATATATATATATATATATATATATATATATAGTGAAATTAAAAGTAAAACTATCACAACTAAGTAGGCTTTACAAGTTTACGAATAACAGCTAATCAAATGAGAAGTAACAAAATTTTCGTACAAATTCTATTGAAAAATATTATTAAGTAGATCGCATTATTCAGATGGGGGGGCTACGGAACCTATATAGTTATAGTTTCGCCATGTCCGTCTGTCCGTCTGCTCACCAGAGGCACCTTTGCTCAGAGACTGTTAGTGTTAGGAGGCTGTAATTTTTTATTTTGCGTGGCCCGACATGAACTTACCCGGTTTTCAAAAATGGCACTGGTTTTATCCGTCCAGTCCAGAGCGAGCCTCATTCTTCACACTAAAATTTCTAGACTTGAAACGTTTGAACCACATTTGGGCTACTCGTATTGATATCGCATTAGGTCCGTAAACCGCACAAATTGTATTAGCGTCGTTCAAAGCATTTTTACCTTTTTTGTATTAAAACTTTAAAATGTACCGAATTTCTTGGTCACATACGTTATCATTTTGTTTGCTTTAAAAACAATTGAAAAATAGCGGGAACTAGTTTTTTCTAATCTTCAGAATGTCAACATGTAATGGTATTAAAACCAGCTCGTTAACATTCAGTACAACCAAAGAGGTTTGATTACTAAGTAACAATACATTCAAAATACGAAAATACTTTTTCCCATACCTATAATACTATAAATAAAGTTATTTGATATAATGTAAAGAAGCCACGAGCCGGAGGTTATTAGTAGGTATATTACATATCATCCTGTATAATAAATACCTTATAATTATATAAGCTGCTAACGTTGTGAAACTTCAGCTTAAAATTGAAGCGATTGGGTGCCATTATAATTTCGGGGGCAGTGCATTCCAAAATAAGACAGATTGTACATGGAAAGAGAATCGCACGAATCCAGAAGAATGAGAAGGACGAAAAGAGTGAAGAAAAGAATGAGTTGGTAGAACGAACACCTCTATTATGGTTGGAACACAAGTATTGAAAAGAAGAACATAGGTAAGATAAGGAGAATTAAGAATAGAATAGTGGTGAGGATGCGCGAACTACGGCGCTGACGAATAGGGAGCCAATTTAGTTGGGTATGGATAGAAGACTCGAAGGTTGAAAATAAAACGAATGCAGTTAAGAAGTCGATCGTATTTATTGGGAAGGTCAGCGTTCAAATCAAGATAGCATAAATCACAATTAAAGTGAATGAGCAGTTGACAATATGCTATTGTAACTTAGACAAATTACAAACCAATCCACTAAAAAGTAAGAAATACACGGAAGGAGTACGATAGAAACGAAAAGAGAACGAAAAGAGTTAACGAAAAGAGTGGCCTCGAGTTTTTATTGCCTGTTCTTTTTAATGCCTGTTCGCAAACAATAGGTAAAGTGTAGTATTTTGCTTCCTAAGTGAATAAATCATTTTTATTATTATTATTACATTGAGGAGAGAGGGGAGAAGGAATCTCGAGCTCATTTACCCCTCATCCCCGCCCTCGATCCGCCACGGTTTATAAACTTTCCTACAGCGGATTCTTGAAAGTAAATCCCCGGGAATGTAATTTATACCTGTCATCATTAGTTTACGTAACTGGGTCGCGACACTTTGAAAACAGGCGTAGGGATTATATTGCGGTGTTTAAACGAAGCCGACCGTCTGTCTCCAATATCGAGTTGTCACACGGTACGACAAATACAAATGGGCTTTATCTATTACATGTTATCTCCCTGCCATACAATATCTGATCTATTGGGGATTGTTCGCTGAGCCAATTTAATGTTCAGTCGGCAGACTAAAGGCTCTTATCTTAACTGAAGCTTTCTGCCGCAGACTTAGATACAATATACAACTGAAAACTATATGATAGGTACCAGAGCCGCAGGTTTGAAATTTTCCTGAGGTGTAAATAGGTATCTATATTTTAACTTTTAAACTAACGCGTGGCATTATATATAAAATATAAATATCACAAACTGACTGAGTCAGTTTCTGACTACGGTCGGTGTAACCCGGTCGAAACCTCAAGCATAAGGTAAATACTTTACCTAGTTTAAACGCGTTTATTTCCGTGTCAAATTGTATAGGTAACTAATATTAATATATCTTGCTGGACATGGTTCTTTGTTATAGGTTCTGCCTAGTTTGGGATCAGATTTCCGTGTGTGAGTTGTCCCAAGATATTTTTTGTGCTTACCTATAGTAGGGGACACCGGGGATAGCTGGCTATAGGGGCAGGTAGACTAAACGTATAAAAAACTAGCAACGTTCAAGTATGCACGGGAAACCGCCCCACACATTCGTCGAGAATACAGCGGTACCGTTTGTGAGACTGTGCGTATCAAATAACACAAAATAAGGAGAGTACAGAAGTCAGACTCATGTAGGTACGTACCATGATTTTTATACCTACGGTGGTACCTTACTCGGTGGTCGGGCCAAGGCTGTCAACTCTGACCTACGCAAAAAGTTGTGTGCGATGCAGAAAAATGTAAATATTCGTGGTGTTGGCATTTGTAGGTTTTATTTGTGATGGTAGAAGGGGTGGTGGTGATGATGATGATCGCATCACTATCACAATCACCATCATTTTTTTTCAGCAAAAATCAACGCGTGGCACAACATTCGACAGGCCTTTTAGAAAATATATAAAAGGTTTTCTATTTTTTTTTAATTTTGTGAATATTTTTGGTAATAATCGCTCCGAAAGTCTGTGTCCTCCGTCCCTTATTTTGAACCGTGTGACCAAAAAAATAAAAAACACAAAGGTAGCTCTTAATAAATACCTACTTTAAACTAAAATTATTTTCGACATGATTGGATATACCGTCATTGAGTTATTGCCGAAAAACTGCGTTTCTCAACAAAAGGGCGTACGTGCCATGAACGTACTTGCAGAACCGAACAAGGCCAGCCCGGTAGCCTAATGGCTAAGGCATCGGTCTCGCAATCGTGAGGTCGTGGGTTCTAGTCCTGCCCATTATACTACCGACGTGAACCCACTCCCAACACAAGCCTTTGAGGTTAGCTGGAGGGGTTAATAGGATTGCTAGTAATGTGGGACCACAAACCCACATTGCTAGTAATCTTAAAAAAAAAACTACTCTACTACTACATGGCTGCATTAACGAATAGCAATCGGTTAGTTCATTCGGGCCGGTAGTTTTACCCCCCGGGGTGGTGTCGATTGATGCCGGCCCGTTGTTGCCCGGTCTAATGTCCGTGTTCGGCAACGCGGAGAGGATTTTTTTCTCAAACGTTTATCTACATATACCGTCCGGCCTGTGCCGAATGATGCCGTCCCGAACATGTGTGTAGCCACTCTTTCTGTTTCTTCATGAGAAGTTTGCTGATTTTTAGGGTTCAGTAAACAAAATGGCAAAACGGAACCTTTATAGTTTCGCCATGTCCGTCCACCTATGTAAAGACCTCGTGTGGGGTATCTTCTTTCTTTTAAAAACGCTTAGGGGTTAGGAAGATGATTTTTAGATTTAGGGATCCGTTTGTAAAATGTTAAGCTTTAAAGTGCAAATTTTTGTTAGAGTGAAGTGTCCCCCCCTGCCAGCTAAATGGTTGATGTTGGGTACGTGAAAAAAATCACGGTAGTAGTATAAATAGTGAAATTAAAAGGAAAAATATGACAGCTATGTAGGCTTTACAAGTTTACGAGTAACAGCTGATCAAATGAGAATTAACAAAATTTTAGTACAAATTCCATTGAAAAATATTATTAAGTAAGTAGATATTGAAACAAAAACAATAGAAAACCCACTCCTTAAGCAAAGATTTTTTTAAATCCGTCCAGTAGTTTCGAAGCCTAATACGAACAAACAATCAAATCTTTCCTCTTTATAATATTAGTATAGATAAAAAATAGCCTATGTCACCCGGGGTTAGTGTAGCTTCACAACGATGAAAGAATTTTTCAAATCCGTCCAGTAGTTTCGGAGCCTATTCAATACAAACAAACAATTAAATTTTTCCACTTTATAATATTAGTATAGATATAGATTAGTAGGTACCTACTGAAAGTACAGATTTCATTGGTCATCGTACCGCCCTGTTGTGATATATGTCATTTGCAGTGGCGGATCCAGGGGGGCCTAGGGGGCTCAAGCCAATCCAAAATCATTCACCATTCTATCTGGTTCAAGCTCCCCCCCCAAACAACAATCCTGGATCTACCACTAGGCCATGGAAGAATGTGGGGTCGCAGGACTGCTGAATAAGTGGCTCAGTGCTTACCTCACGGATCGAACACTGCGAACGGTTGTTGATGATGTGTGTGGCGAGCCGGCTCACGTCAGTTGTGGCGTACCCACCGGCTCCGTGTTCGGTCCCATAGGATACATAATGCATGTGAACAGCATGTGCAATGTGGTGCAAAATAATCGTTCGTATACACATTAATTTGTACTATAGGGAGCATGCTCTGCCAACAAATTGTTTTATAGTTTGGCGGAACTTTAATGTAGAAAAATGTGTACACGTTTGAAATAGATACTTTTTCATTTTTTTTCATAAAGCTGCATGTTTTCCCAGGCTATAAGTAAGTAGGTACACAGTGTAATCTAAACTTAATATTATAAATGTGAAAGTAATTCCGTCTACCTGATGACGCTTCATTCTGCTGATCCAATTAAGATGATATTTGGTTTGGAGATAGTTTAAGTCCCAGGAAATCAAGGAGATAAAATAATACCATAAGGTCATTGTAATAACATAATATCTTGAATATTGCGTAACGTGTCCTTAATGGATTCCCAATAGATTACATTACGGCAATAGAGCCACAAAACTAAACTATTTTCGTTTCAATTTACTAGAATAATTACTCTTGATGATAAATTTGGTGAGACTATCAGCGCTAGGCAAAATGTCAGCGTCGGTCACATTTTGCGCCGCCAGCCTGGGCCGGGGGAGAGCCGAGGCCGAGGACACAATTAATAATAAAAAAAAATTAAAGGCTCCCTTCAATTTTTTTTAAAAGCATTTGTGTGGCAAACTTTAAAAATAAAACGCCTAAAAACGCAAAACGTGACGTAAAATTGGTTTTTGGCATGGTTTTGAACTATGTTTTGCAAGCAAAAAATTGCGCTTCCAGTGTAATACGCACCTAAAATAAGACTTAGTTTTGTTATTTTCTAACACATTTTTTTTTGTACGAGGTCCCCGAAACGCGAGACCGTCAGTGTCGCCGACGTTGTCGACGCCTAGCTCCGCCACTGTTTGTACCCAATTTGGTGGCATTTGTTAGCGTTCAACATCAGGACGTAATCAATTTCAATTACACGTCACTAACACGTCGATATATTAATGTAATAATTGATAAATGGCGCTTCAAAATAACGAAATGTCAACATTAATTACAAAAGAGGGAGTTTATTTTTAATCTATAAAGTGTACTTACATATGTCGTCCGGTTTTGCTGCCGGCATTATTGGGTCGACAACATCGGCGGTACGACCTGGGTGGCAATACCGGCGAGTGTGCCATCGGTATGTGTATCTCCATACTTAAAAAATATCAATCATTAATCTTTTTTTATAACAATTTAAAAGTTTTGTCATAAACATCAGGAGCCAATAAAGTAATACGTAAACAGCGGTCACTGGTTTGCTTATTTTTGATAACATGGGAGAGGGGGTGGGGTGTGGTGGTAGGATGGTGATTACGACAGCAATATTTGTGTAAAATATATTAGATCGGACATGTCTTAAGTTAAGTGATGTGCACCCGCTGCCCTGTCGTGCGACAAAAACAACGTTGTTGTCTTTAGGTTACATATGACAGAGGAGGTGTGAGCATTGCTGACTTTTGCTGACAACTCTCGCCTGTCAACAAAAGTCAGCAATGCTCACACCTCGTTGTTTGTTGTTGTAAGGAGTTGAAAATGACTAAAATACTGTTTCTGTAATACATGAATGACCCCTAATGTGCTCGCGATGTGTTAAAATGCTATTGTAATTTCATTTCTCATGTACCTACCTACAGTCAGCTACATAGATTCTGTTAAAAGTCGCTTATTTGTTAAGATTCAAAACTTTAAATTCTTTATTCACTTAGGATGCAAAACAACTCTTGTGATACGTCGGGATTCTACATGTACATGTAATGCCAAGTTCGCAAACAATAGGTAAAGCTGGAGAAAAGAACCTGGCGATAAGAACTCGCGGCTAAGCAATAAACAATAAGTTAAAGAAAAAAAATCGTTCTACGTAATAACATCATAAGAAAACATTGGTGGCATTATAATAAGCAAACATACCTGTATCATGTCTGCTTTTGTAGACCCTGGGGCTTGCGCCCGACGGCCACAATACTTCAGCCTCTCAGCAGGCGGAATGTGACGGACCGTGACACTTTTTCGTGTGAGGACTCGATTTATAAGACGTTATCATGTCAAAAAACATACATAAGTAGTTACAGACGAACATAGAACCTCTTCATTTTTGAAATAGTTTATAAGTCACCAATTTTCCATAATAAAAGGGCCAGGTCATGAGGTTTAAACTTTTTTTTAAACTGTACTGTGACTATCTTGATCTAATGTGAATATTTGACTACGTGGGTAAAAAAATCACGAGACGATTAAATATCTATAAACTTTAATTCACCCGAGAATTAGCTAAAAAATCGACTCGACAAAATCCTTGGCCTAACCCACCCTTTCTATAATCTATACCTAAACCACCAATTTTATCTCAAAGACAAACGTTGGTCATATAAAAACAACCTCCATATTCCACCAATCGATTCCTCTTATTCTGTTATCTTCAATTTCGTATTCCCAAAATATTAATTTCGCTGTTCCAATATTTATTCTCATACAATGAGTGGTAGAAAACAGTGTCTCTGACGTATTTGTGGAATGATACGAATTAATTATTGTTTAATGTTATTTATTCTCTATTCGGGATTAGGTGTTTATGATTCTGTAACATGCTTCGTATCTTATTAGCAAGTTGAACATATCTTCAAATAGGATTAAAGTGAGATAAACAAAGTTGTTTTGTAAAGCAGAGCGATATCTACGTAAGTTTTATGATGAGTAGACTCAGGGAAACTCTCTCTCACTGAAAGAAACATCTATAACTATACTACATCATATACTACTCATAATAATTGTTTCAACGAATCTATACCTACTAACATTATTAAGCTGAAAGAGTTTGTTTGTTTGAACGCGATAATCTGAGAAGTTACTAGTCCGAATTGAAAAAATATTTTACTGTTGGATATCCCATTTATCGAGGAAGGCTATAGGCTATATAACATCACTCTACGACCAATAGGAGCGGCAATGATAAATGTTGCAAAAACGGGGAAAATTTACGCAGACGAAGTTGCACCGGTCAGCTAGTGTTTAATATGTAGGTATGACGTGGTTGCACTTATCACACTAATATTATAAAGGCGAAAGTTTGTGAGTATGTGAGTGTGTATGTTTGTTACTTCTTCACGTCTAAACGGCTGGAGCGATTTTAATAAAATTTGGTATGGAGTTAGCTGAGAGTTGGCCGTGTGGTACCGGCTTAAGAATAGTACCACCCCATCACTTCCCGTGGGTGTCGTCAAGACGACTAAGGGATTTACCACCGGAGGGCGGGCAGCAGCGTCCTCTGTGTATTTTAAAGCCTTACTGCGATCGCCAACCCGCTCGCCAAGCGTGGCGATTATGGCAATTACCCCCAGGGTAATGGGGAGACCCGTGCCCAGCAGTGGGACATTATATGGGTTGATATGTAGCTGAGAGCCCTGGAATAACACATAGGCTAATACACCGCGGGGCACAGCTAGTAAATAAATAATAATAAAAAACTATTTAAGTTATATATTTATTTGTTTTGGTTTCCTCATTATAATCTTAAGTAAACTTCTGGTCGACATGATCAAAAGTCTGGCTTGTACTTCGCTCAGTGAATTAGCACCATAGGTATACAGAATACTGGGTTACTATGAGCTTGTACGTACATACATACTTCTACCTAAAGCGCCTGCCCCACCAACAACGATGAGCGAGAAGCGAGTAGCGATTTATCGCTCAAAAACGTACAGTAGATGTGTACAGAGATACTCTGCACATTCGTGCGCCGGCTTGCCCTGAAGCCTGGTACCTGCCTGAGGTAGGTCGGAGGGTAACGCAGTTTGAGGAATAGTAATAAAACTATATCAGTGACTGACTAGTGTATATAT
This sequence comes from Herminia tarsipennalis, assembly GCA_945859575.2. Classification (NCBI taxonomy): domain Eukaryota; kingdom Metazoa; phylum Arthropoda; class Insecta; order Lepidoptera; family Erebidae; genus Herminia; species Herminia tarsipennalis. Next base: position 21,265,943 of record OX243840.2, read on the forward strand.
TTCAGTAAGAACATGGGTACATTCAATTACTGAGAGAGATCCATCAGTACGAGCTAGGCTCAAGTATCTTGATCGAATCCGCTCAGTACTCGGTTACAGCTGTATTTATACCCGTCGAAAAACCATTAATTCCTATAGCATAGTCCGGATACACCATCTAAATCGAAATAACCTGTCGCTATTGGTCAATTTATTTTTAGCAATGTTGTCAACCCTATATTTATAAATTCCCTAAATTATTATAAAAAACCCATAAAATGATTATCACTAATTTTAACATTCCCGAATGAAAACCAATCATGCGCGAGCGGTCAACATTGATTCGCTCGCGTGCCGTTGCTATGGACTTTTACTGATATAGACTACTCTGGTTTTCCCCAAAAAAGTCTTTAAAACACATAACCCTCCTTCTTGTGAAGTCGGGTAAATACCGTTACCCCACTTATTTCTCCCTAAATTTTGAGGTAAATCCACTAAATTGGCAACAGAGCTATTACATTATATACAATTCTGACCAATAGGAATGTTCTAAGGTGCGTACATACCGTGCCTATCAGATTTCAATTACAAATTACGGCTAAACAATGCAATATTACTAAGAGCTATTATGCTAGAGATATTGTATAACCATATAGAAGTGTATTAACGATACTATTTACACGTACTTTTAACAATTATTGGAAATATAATCTAAAAACATCGCGATCTCAGAGACAAGATTTTAGTGTCGAGTTGCTGAACTAATTACGACAATGAATTTAGAATTATACAAACTTAGTATCTAAGGCACGAAAGATAAGTGAAAATGTCTCATAAATCACTTTGTTATTTTACATTTCACTATTCATAACTATTAATATACTATATAAATCAATTTCACTAATTAAAAGTTAAAGATACTATTTGCGTTGTAATCTCTATGGTGAAGGACAATTCTATATCAAAGTTAAAAATTCTTTTTGGAAATTATTTCGTTCTTTGTTCGTTCTATCTAGTGACATGAGACGGACAATGTTACAAGATAAGGAATCAATGTTGCAAGTTAAATAACTAAATTAAAACTATTACTTTCATATCGATTATACTAAACACAAATAAAAACTAATGGGTATTATCTGTCCCGCACAAGATGTATTTTGTAGATTCCGCCCGTGTAAACAAAAGAGATGCTGTATAGAGGGAGTAGTCGCCGGCATTAGTAATAGTTAGTATTCTTTGCCGGCAGTGTGAACGGTCAGCGATCAACTATTAATATCTGCATCTCTTTTGTTTACACGGGATCTACATAAGTATGTACGTTTCTTAAGCGATAAAATCGCTACTCGCTACTCGCTTTCTTTCCGTTAGTGGGACAGGTACCTTATTTTAACAAAGTTTACTTTTCGCGACATCTTGAATCACTAGGTATTAGTCGGATTTTGCAGGTGCAATACTGCCAGCTTTATATTGTCCGTTGCTAAAATGTGACAAAAATGTCAAAAGAAAGAACAGAAATGTCAAATTTAATAAAATTTTCATGTAAGTAACCTTCACAGCAATACTAAAAATCATTATTTTCATATCTTAATCACCACTTCACCCGCGTTTCAGAACCCTAACAAAAGCAACTTCAACAACAAAACGAAGAACAAAATTAAATGACAAAAAGTTTGCAATAACAAAATATGACAAAGAGGCTCATTTGAAAGTTGTGCAAGCTAAAAGGGACCGTGTAAACAAATATAGCCATAGTGTCCTTTGAGAGAACTCCGGTCATTTGGCGCAAATCTCTCTCGTCATTATTACGACGCCGACTAAGTACACGCTAAACATTGTTGCCTAAACAAACATATTTTCCAAGTCAAAATAATGACTAGAGAGGTTTGAGGATAAATTACTGTAACGTATACTTACCTATTAAAATACTTTTGGAACGAGAACACTTTGAATAAATAGTGGGATCGATTCGATAAACTTTAGATCAGAATTTCAATAGATCATTTACGTAGCAAAAATAAGCTACGGCATGTTTTAGCATAGCCTTAGAAAGAAAAATATTTTTTAGGGTTACCTACGTAGCCAAAATGGGCAAAACGGAACCCTAATAGTTTCTTCCTGTCCGTCCGTCTGGCTGTCTGTTTGTAGTCCCTCCGTATGTCACATGCATTTAATTCAAAAACTACACATTGTTTAAGGATGAAATTTAAAATATAGCTGTCTTGTATGAGCTGAGAGTTGGATATTTAAATAACAAAAATAAATATTTTTAGGAGGGCACACCATACATGTAACAGAATCTGTAAAATAATAGAAAACACCTACATGTGGCACATCATGCGATAAAATAAAAAGTTTTTAAAAAACCTATCTTTTAAAAACTTTTTAAGGTTTTAATGAAACTTTTTAGATCAAGTGAATATTTTTGGAAATAATCGCTCCGAAAGTAGCAAAAATTGTATCCTTTAACTTTTAAACCATTTGACTAAAAAATATGGAATAAATACAAAGTTATCGCTTAATAACTTCAACTAACATTATTTTCGACATGATCGGATATACCGTCTTTAAGTTATTGCCGAAAAAATGTGCTTCTCAACAAAAGGAAGTAAGTCCTTTGTATTTTTTTATATATAGTGCATTTCTTTGTAGTGATAGCTGCGAAACCCTACACTGAATAGTCCGACATGCTCTTTCCCGATTTTATTATTTTTTCAGTAAGCAAGTAATTCTAATATCTAGATAAGTATTACTTTGGTGCCGCAGTGGGAGTTACTGGGCAAATGCTCCTCATTTGAGACATTAGTTCGTAAATCTCATTTGTCTGCGGCGGAGTGACATTCAGATCTTTGCCAAACAAGCATTTTTTGGGTGATATTGATACTGTTCCGGGCTAGTGTGACGCTTACCATTAGGCACATGCTTCATTTCATTTCAACATTTTTAATAAAAAAAACCTGCTGTAATAGAGGTTGTGGGTTCGATTTCCACACAGGGTAGAGGTTTGCGAGATCCATAACTGTTGGTTCAGAGTCTGAGTGTAGTTTAACAAGTTTTTGTTTGTTATTTATGGGCTGTTAGGCGGTCGGCACACTGCACCGCACCACGGAGCGTAGCGCGGTAGTGCGCGTTCTTACGTTGCTTGTAGGTGCTTCGCTTTTTAGAGAAATACGCATAGTGCAACACACAGAAAACGCTTTCACATGCGGTGTTGCAAAGCACGCGCCTACATGCAGAAAAACGGGCGCCCTCGTACGTTTTATTGTTATTCTGATAAAGATCTGCATCCCGCAACCACGCGCGCGTTTCCGTCGCACCGCACCCCGCAGTAGTGCAGGGAAGTGTGCCAACCGCCTTAAAGTCAGTCCCTTGCGCCGCGGGGCAGGGATTTATACCCTAGAGCAGCTGCGAGTTGTCCTTTTAATGAATAATAGAAAAAAGTAATTCGGTCCTGAAGATAGAGGACAGAGAGAACCACAGGTAAGGGACGCAGCCGGTTCGTATATCCACGTGAAGAGAGGAATCAAAGAGTTGCTTCACTTACTTCCCAGGCTTTATTCACAAATTCAATGATTTTCTACGCCCATTCGCTCTGACGGTTATTTCAATTCTCCTTTTACTTTTGTTTATTCTTTTCTCCTTTTTTTTTATTTCGATTTCAGAACGTCAAACCAAATAGTTTACAAATATTAATGAGGTTTCATGTGAGGTGATCGTATCCTCGATCCACCTGCCACAGTACCTATTTTATAATGTCCACAGACTACTTAGGTACACCAAATTGTTACTATGTAATACAGTTCGGAATTCCTTTATCACTATTTACTTAGTAGGTATATTGGGACCAATAAATTCCTTTTACGTGTAGATCAATTATTTTGCCAATACCATCGGCTATGCCTTTCTTACGAGGCGAATGTACACGCGTCTTCCATTTACGAAATAACACATCAATATTCGTTAGTTACACTTTTTCTCACCTACAAGGAAAATATTTATTTACAACGTTATTTTTAGTATAGTGCAAAGCTTAAACACTCCAACAACATTTTTACTTCAAGAAATCATCTATACTAGTTACCTTTAAAAAAAGGTAAAGTTTGTGAGGTCATAGGGGGTAATCTCTGGATGTACCGAATGTAAACCGATTTTGATAATTCTTTTACCAATGGAAAGCCACGTTATTTGTGGGTTTGTGGCTATATAACATCACGCTACAACCAATAAGAGCGGAGCATCAATGAAAATGTTGTAAAAACAGGAAAAAAATACGTAAACAAAGTTGTATAAAATAAAAGAAAAATAATTAATACAAAGTTATAATTATAAATCATACAGTTGTCTTGTGTTCTTTGCAGAATAGCGATCACTGCATTGCGTAGTATTGCAATCTATGGTTATTACTTAAAATATCTCATCACATTTTAGTATTAATTAATTATGAAATACATTATGCTAGATTACCCTACGAACTAACTATATAGAAACTATTAACATTATTTACAACTTACCCAGTAAACTACAAAAAAAAGGATTACATATCAAGCTGGCATTGCCATGGTAGCTTCGTTTTGACGAGACGCCCAACTTTATGTATACGACAATTCTATATAGTGGTACGTTAGTGAAAAAAAACAAGTGTTAAATATGACAAACTTAACTTTGCCGTTGGAAAACTATTATCCCCATACAGTTAGTTTAATAATAGTAAATGACTTTTATAATGCAACTTTTATGGCTTTTGTTTGTGCTAAGTGCCATATAGCTTGTAGTAAAAGCCATAATCGTTGCATCACAAAAAATATTTTTTGACAATTCTATAAATAAGAGTTTACCTCTTGACGATACTATAAATACGGGCAATAGTTCAGAACAGCTTAATATTCATTGAATCCAATTGGGTTCTTGATAGTTTGAATCTCTCAGGTTAAAAGGTTGTTTACTTTAGGATCGTAACTTACTCTCGATATAATCAAAGAATAAGTAAGTACTTCAGGTTTTCAAATATTTTTCTTAAACATAGTGTTAAAATAATATCTTTGAAATTTGTGTTGTAAAATTAAAAAAACTCTGTAAAATTCCAGTGAGTGACATCCTGTGAGTTAACGACGTCTTTTAATTGAATTGAATACCCTTTGATTAGATAATGTCTAGTTCTTAATGTTCCCTCAGTAAGACTATAAAAAAATGAAGCTACTATTTTTGACGTTTGACACTCATTAAAAATGGCGCGTTAGAATAACTATGGCTAGGAGTTGTAAAAATGGCGGCAAACTGACCGGCCATTATTTTTACAGCTCCGAGTTTGACTTGTAAAAAATGATTTGAATACGTGTTAATTGACTAAGAACGAGACTATGTGCATGTAATAAGTGCATAAATACTTGACACTGGCAGAAATTAGCCGTTAAAACGGCTAGATTCAGGGGGCGGTATAAGTTGCTCGCGTCCGTAGGATTTATCACCTTTCCTAAGGCCCACCCTACACGTGCCCCCCGGGTGGTGCTAAACGAGCAACAACGCCGAGTTACAGGCGGCGGTTAGGTAACCTGTCAATACATAGGTCTCCCGTGGCCTGGAGGAACTAAATCTTCTCCAAAAGTAGGGCTGTAGTACCTTGGGAAAGTCCTACAGTATTCTCCCACCAATCTAATTAAAATGGAAAAGTCAGATATAGATAATGCGATGTCATGCGATCCGGCTAACACCCGGCGCTCGCAGGTACCCGGGCCTGCGGGTGAGAAATATGTTACCGAAGACTGCACAGGTGTAGGCGACCAGGCACCTGTGTCCAAGCTTGTTTATCTCGCGACCCCGTTCCTCATCTTTGGGTCATCCATTGCCATCAGCTACCACCGGTAAAACAACTGGTGCAGAAATCTCCAATACTAGCATCAATGCCGGTCCCCCCTCATGGCAGAGAGTGCCGGAAAATGGTAACTCCAAAAAACGCAAGATGGCAGACAGCCCGTCCCCTGAGTCTATCAAAACCTCTAATAGATTCTCCGGCTTGCCTATTGACCTTACTGAAACTGAAAGTGATGGGAAAGCCAAACGTACCAGTAAGCCTCCACCAATCATTCTATACGGAATTGAGGACCTTAATAAATTAACAGAATTGCTCGAGACTGTCGCTGATAGGAAGCAGTTTACTTATAGAATAGTTAATAGAAACCAACTAAGGCTAAGCAGCACCGACATGGAAGTCTATAAAAAGTTGTTCACATTGTAAGAGAAAATGGCCTTATAGGTCATACTTTCAATAGAAAGGATATGAGACCCTTCAGAGTGGTTATACGCAACTTACACCCATCAACTCCTATAAATATAATCAAGGAGGAAATAGAGGCGACTGGAAATACTGTTACTGGAGAAATAGTCAACGCTAAATTCGGTCCTGAAAAGAAGCCTACCTCAACGTTCTTTGTCAACCTTGCTACTGGGCCCAACAATAAGGCGGTAAAAGACCTGAAATACATATACCATCAATCCATCATAGTACAAGATCCACGAAAATCGAGATCGGTTGTCTAGTGTCAAAGGTGTCAGCAATACGGCCATTCGAAAAATTACTGTATGCGCCCGTACCGGTGCGTAAAATGTGGACTGTCTCATAAGACGTCTGATTGTAAGAAACGCGATCGGAAGACTCCTGCTTCATGCGCCCTCTGTAATGGACCGCACCCAGCTAACTACAAGGGATGTGAAGTCTACAAAGAAATCATAGCCCGGAAAACTAGACAAAAGACACCTAAATACAATGAGGTCCAGGCACCTCCAATAAATGTTAGAAAAGACAGTGCCCCCGCTACAATAGATTGTGGCACTGGGAAAACTGCAAATGAGACCACTTATTCTAAAACAGTGTGCCAAAACACCAGAAAATCAATTGACACCTCACTTACACTTGAACATATGTTTATGAAACAATCTGAAAAGATAGACACCATCCTACAACAAATGAGTGCTCTGATGGGCCTCATAACCAAGCTCGTTGACAAACTAACAAAATGACAAACTTACGTATAGCGACACACAACCTAAATGGGTTAACCCCAAATAAAAATGAAGTCGAGCTTCTGATGAAGGAGCATAAGCTCGATATTCTATTGGTTTCAGAGGCACATGGGACGGGGTCTACATACGTGAAATTTAATTCCTTGATGAAAACAAAACCATTCCTCTGCACCAATTTGGCTTTAGAACCCAGCACTCCACTGTGGAGCAGGTCCACAGGGTATGTGACAGGATCAGAAAATCTCTGGAGGAGAAAGAGTACTGCTCTGCAGTCTTTCTAGACATCCAGCAAGCCTTCGACAGAGTCTGGCACAAGGGTCTAATCTGCAAAATCAAGACGTATCTTCCTCACAGTTACCTGGAACTATTTAAGTCCTACTTATCGGACCGAATGTTCCAAGTAAAAGGATTCGAGGCTACCTCAAAAATCTTTGATGTGAGGGCTGGTGTTCCCCAAGGATCAGTGTTGGGTCCAGTCCTTTATACTATTTACACTGCCGATCTTCCTGAAGTGGAAGGCGTAACTACAGCCACATTTGCTGATGATACAGCAGTTCTCGCTAGTAACAAAGACCCTGTGACTGCTTCTGATATGTTACAAAGAGGTCTCGATGAATTTTCTGGGTGGCTACAAGGTTGGCGCATAAGGTCCAGCGCCTCTAAATCAGTGCAAGTCACCTTCACATTGCGTACTGGCAACTGCCCTCCAGTGAAACTGGATGGGATGATACTACCACATAAAGACAACGTGAGATACCTGGGACTCCACCTAGACCGCAGACTAACTTGGCTCCACCACATAAAGACTAAAAGGGAGGAACTCAACATTCGCTTCAGAAATTTCTATTGGCTGCTGGGACGGAACAGCAAACTATCAATTGACAATAAATTGCTCATTTATAAGGTCATCTTAAAGCCAGTATGGATGTACGGGATACAACTTTGGGGGAGCTGTAGTAACTCAAATATATCCATCATTCAAAGAATGCAAAATTCAATTTTGAGAACTATATCAAATGTGCCGTGGCTTGTCACAAACACTGAAATCCACAACCAATTAAAAATGAACACAGTGAAAGAGGAAATCCTGATCACCTCCACATCCTACCGGAAGAGATTGGAGAGTCACCCCAATGAATTGGCTTCTAAGCTAACAACACAGTCATACCAAAAGAGACTCAAAAGGAAAGATATTGTGTAATACAATATTTTTTCTGACCGCAACTACAAATGTTCGCTATGAGTAGATGCCCTCGTTGGAGGACACACTCTAACAAGAATATATGCTCTAAAGACATCCGCTTATAGTTTTAAACTGATCGCAGATAAAAAACAAAAGAAAAAAAAAAAAAAAAAAAAAAAACGGCTAGATTGCCATAAACTCAAAGAAGAAGAAGAGGAACTATGGCTAGGAGTTGTAAAAATGGCGGCGAACTAACCAGCCATTATTTTTACAGTTCCGAGTTTAACGTGTAAAAAATGATTTGAATACGTGATAATTGACTAAGAACGAGACTTTGTGCATGTAATAACCGCATAAATACTTGAGACTGGCAGAAATTAGCCGTTAAAACGGCTAGATTGCCATAAACTCAAAGAAGAAGAAGAAGAAGAACTATGGCTAGAACATCTGATAGGAGTCTTCTTACCTCTCAACAAGTACGTCCATTTGACCGTACTTTGCTTCAATTTTAGATGCCGGATTAGGAATCTAGACAACGAATGATCAAAGTGAGTTACTCAATAGGACTCGATAGGAATTTATAGAACATTATTCATGGTATAGTGCAAACATTAAAGTAGTTTGCTCAGAATCAGTAACGCAATCCATTGGGGCAGTTTTTGTACAATGTTATATTTTTCTATTAATGAACTAATCAATTAATAATTCATTCATTAATCATTCTAACAGTCCAAATCCTGTTAACAATGTGATGTGAAATGTAATCATCACTTATTTTTCAATAATAATCATTGATTATGTAGGACGTCCGACGACCTACCACAGGACGCAATGAGCACGAGAGCGCGAAGAACACAAGATGACTTGAATGACTTATAACTGTGCAAGTCTTCAATATTTTTATTTTCTTTTAAGCTATTGCATAGCTTTTATCGCGTTCTGAGCGCGGCGACCGAATCAAGAAATTCCGTAACGAAAATAAAACCTAACACCCCCCACTCCGCCTACCATGTAGCTCGGCCGGGCGTTCGCTTAACGTATATGTATATGGTACGACTGTACGAAGCTCGCACGGATCGAGACGAGTTGTTCCGAAATGTAAAAAAAAAAAAAGTTGTAAAAAATGCTATGCAATAGCTTTACCGCGGCAGTTCCCGAGTGCCACACATTTTTTTTTAATGTGATTTCTTGAAGTAAATATCTTGTTGGGGTGTTTGAGCTTTGTATTATACTTACCAAAAATAACCTTGTATAAGTCGTAACGTTATTTTTCATTTCCTACAGAGCGTCTCGTATAAAAAGAGACTGATTTGTTTTGACTTACCAGTTTAACAAATAGAAGTCAATGAGCTATCGCCACGTAGAATAATTAGAATAATCTATTTTCATAGGAGAATAATAAGACTACGAACAAGGTGATACTATTACAAGCTCTAAAAGACAAGATGATTAGGCCATTATGCGCCTTGTATTCCAGGGTAATAATTCCACATAATCCATTGATTTAAGCTTTAAAATGTATACTAAAATTAGGACTTTCGCGGTGATTACAATTAAATAAAACACAGGAATTAACACGCATTATTTACTAGGTTGCACTGGCTGTGGTTAGGAGCGAACTCATTGTCCGCTAGTAACTACGGCATAAGTCTCTTTCAGTGACCACAGTTGGACCAAGCAATTTATAGGTAAACAATGCACGTTAATCCCCGTATTGTATATATTTTTAAAACCTATAGGTACTTACTCGCTTAGTTCGTTACGAATGTGATAGATTTATGGCTATGTTAATGACCATAATTATGATATTAATCAATGTTGTATATGATACTACTTATTATAGAATATGTTATTGAATCTTAAGAACAGAGAATTGAGGTATCAATTTATACTAATATTATAAAGCTGAAGAGTTTGTTTGTTTGTTTGTTTGAACGCGATAATCCCAGGAACTACGGGTCTGAATTGAAAAATTCGTTTACTGTTGGATAGCGCATTTATTGAGGAAGGCTATAGGCTAATAACATCACGCTACGACCAATAGGAATGGAGCAGCATTGAAAAAGTTGCAAAAACGGGGAAAATTTACGCATACGAAGTTGCGCGGGTCAGCTAGTCTCTAGTGTGTGGCTTAAAAGTACCTATAAGCGTGTTTTCTAAGTAGTGATGCGCGATTGCGAGAAATTTTAATCGATTGTTTTGATTGTGGAAACATTTCGATGATTCTCGATGGTTATCTCATATAGTCGATGGTTTTAGTCCAACCTCAACTCAGGTGTCACTAACTAACTAGACTAACAGTGCACTGCATTCACTTTACCGTGTTCTATTTGTTTAGAAAATAACTTTTTAAAACATCGGAACATTTTTTGTGAATATTTGTGATCATTCATTCGCTAATATAAATTTGAAAAACGACTCGTGCATCGATCGATGAACTGCAGCGATTGTTTCAACGTATCGGAACGTCGATTGTTTCGAGTGAACCTATTCGGAAGAAAAAATCGAATGGGTTCATTAATATTTCGATTGTTCATTCGCGAGGGTAAGTCGATTGTTTAAACGATGATTAATACGGACGACTGCGGAGTCGCCCATCGCTAATTCTAAGTACCTATAGATATTATTACTAATAAAAAAGTACTTATAGTTATTCCATGATATTTATGATGATAGATTTATGGTTATGTAAATAACCATAATTATGATACTAATCAGTTTTATTTAGGAAACTACTCAATATGTTATTGTATCATAAGATCAGAGAATTGAGGTATCAATCTTTATTATCTGTATAGCTTAAAAGTATACGCGTAATAAAATGCTAACATACACAAAGGTTTTTGGAAATTTCTCATTGTTTCTAAAAATTTTATGGAAATTGATAGAAACAATGAGATTTAAAGATGTTTCTCGGTTAAAAACTTCATTGAACTCCTGTCAATAACACGCATTCAAACTTCAATCGACAATACAACCATGTCAGTGCCAAAACGTAATTATTTTCCACGTTTCCGTTATCTGTGTAGATAAAGCTTTTGAATCGTGTTGTACTTTTTTAATTTATGTTTGAATGGTGCGGTATGAACATGGTTTATTCAGTGCTTAACTTTTATTATCTTTGTTTATGTTTACGTTCAAGTGAACCAATACGGTTCGATATAATAATTTGCGGACAAAGGGAAGGACATATTTATATGGATTAGGACGGCCCTTTCGCGTTTAGGCCCGCCGAAAAAAACATTCGCTATATGTCCCTTTCGCATTATATCCCGTTCGCGATATGTCCCTTTCGCATTAGGTCCCGTTCGCGTTATGTCCCGTTTGCATTATGTCCCGTCCGCAATTTGTCAATAGATTTAATAATCTACTGTTTTTTTGACCGTGGACTCGTCTGCATTCTTTTTTTTAAATAAATGTATAGTTGGTATCAGTGATTAACACTCAGTGACTCTTGATGAAAAGTTATTTATCATTACTAACATTTAAACTTTCGCGTTGCATAATTATAAATATTTATTGTACGGGAATTAACGCGCATTGTTTACCTTAAAATTGCTTGACGTTTCGACCGGTCGGCCGGTGCAACTTGGTCGAAACGTCATGCAATTTTAAGGTAAACAATGCGCGTTAATTCCCATATAATAAATTGTTATATTTATCATTGATTTCGAGGATATTTTCGCATAGAATCTATATATGCCATAGAGGAACAACTAAGGAAGACCGAGGTAAGTTATCCTTCTTCTTCTTCTTTGAGTTTATGGCAATCTAGCCGTTTTAACGGCTAATTTCTGCCAGTGTCAAGTATTTATGCACTTATCACATGCACGTTCTAAGTCAATTATCACGTATTCAAAACATTTTTTACAAGTTAAACTCGGAGCTGTAAAAATAATGGCCGGTCAGTTTGCCGCCATTTTTACAACTCTCTCCTCTTCACTCGAATGTCGAACTCGTTGTTATCTTTGTTACACAAGTATAGACTTGGAGTTGTAAAAATGGCGGCAAACTGACATGTCGCTATTTTTACAGCTCCGCGTTTAACGTGTAAAACAGTGTAAAATATACATGAAATACGTGTTAACTGGACAAGAACGAGACTTTGTGAGTGAAAGAAGAAAACTAGAAAGAAATTATACTTGAAACTGGCGTGTGCACATAATGTGCGAGCGATAATCTCTACCGATCAATAATGGAGGGAAGAAAAAAAATAAAAAAAGTATAGACTTACATTAGGTTCAGTCAAATGACCGTCCTAATGTCAAATTTAAATAGAAGCTATGTTGTCGACGGTGGCCTATCCAGTGTGCTAGGAGTCAGTGGTGCATTTGTTGTAAGTTTATCAATATTTTTTTTTCTTTAAAATAGGTAATAATAATAATATCTTGGGACAACTCACACAACGCCATCTGATCCCAAACTAAGCAGAGCGTGTGCTATATCAACCAGACAACTGATAAACACACTTATATATTTTTAAATACATACGTATCATAGACTAGCTGTCCCGCGCAATTTCGTCTGCGTAATTTTACCCGTTTTTACAACATTTCTCATTACTGCTCCGCTCCTATTGGTCGTAGCGTGACGTTATGTAGCTTTCCTCGATAAATAGGCTATCCAACAGTTGATCAGAATTTTTCAATTCGGATCAGTAGTTCCTGAGATTACCGCGTTCAAACAAACAAACAAACTCTTAAGCTTTATAATATTAGTATAGATAAATAACACCCAGACCCAGAGTAAACCATCGTGATCAATACACAAAATTTTGTCCTGGGGGACGAACCCACGACCTCTGGTTTAGCAGTCAGGGTCACTAACCACTAAACCAACAGGTCAGTCAAAAAAAAAAGAAAATTATATACGTGGGATTGTGGGTCCCACATTACTAGCAATCCTACTAATCCCTACAGCTAAGCTCAATAGCTTGTATTAAGAGTGGATTCACGTCGGTAGTATAATGGGTAGGAACCCGCGACCTCACAATTGCGAGTCCAATGCCTTAACCATTAGGCTACCGCCGCTGCAAATTTTTGCATATATTATTTCTTTTTTAAACTTTCGCGATTTTTATACATATTAGATATATTTCGGGACTTAATCGCGTGAATTATTTAAAGGTACGAACCTTTTATTTACCCGACGTTTCGATCGAATTGCACCGATCGTGGTCACGGGTCGACTGTCGACCCGTCACTCGTCACGCGATTAAGTCCCGAAATATATCTAATATATATACATTATTTCGTTACCTAATCTATATTAACCTACATTAAGAAGCTACATTATAATTCAATCAATATCATTACGCATTCCGTTGACCACGACCAAGATACTACGATCTATCTGATTCAATTTACATTGAATATCGACCCCAACTAATTGAATGGTCGTTATATAAAGGGTTGAAACAAGAGATTGGTAAATTGCTCACGTATGTCCACTCACAGCCCCAGGTCACAACATAAATGGTCATTTTGAGCTGTGAGGGGAGAATTAGCAAGTCAAATGTGTCGCTTTGCCCAGCAATGAATAGTCTATGAGACTGACAGTCAGTGCTTCTCTTATACTAGGTATAACTGTTGACCTGTTATCCATAGTAATAGAATTTAATACGTATGCTATTAAATTCTATTACTATGTATATATATACGTTAAACTGTGACTGTCCGTCACAGTTTAAATGATGTTCTAGAATGACACAATAAATGTCCATTTAAAAAATATTTGATGTTTCGATTCGTTCTGTTGAATAATCACACTAATATTATAAAGGCGAAAGTTTGTGAGTATGTGAGTGTGTATGTTTGTTCTTCACGTCTAAACGGCTAGAGCGATTTTAATAAAATTTGGTATGGAGTTAGCTGACACCCTGGATTAACACATAGGCTAATAAACCGCGGGTAACACCGCGGGGCACGGCTAGTAGTAATATAATTTAATATGTTTGCGACAGTCACAGTTTAAATTATGTTCTAGAATGACACAATAAATTTCCATACAAAAAGATTTGACGTATTGATTCGTTCTGTTGAATAATCACATCACACTAATATTATAAAGGTGAAAGTTTGTGAGTATGTGAGTGTGTATGTTTGTTACTTCTTCACGTCTAAACGGCTGACACCCTGGATTAACACATAGGTAGGCTAATAAACCGCGGGTAGTATTAGTTACACTAATATTATAAAGGCGAAAGTTTGTGAGTATGTGTATGTTTGTTACTTCTTCACGTCTAAACGGCTCGAGCGATTTTAATAAAATTTGGTATGGAGTTAGCTGACACCCTAGATTAACACATAGGCTAATAAACAGGGGGTAACACCGCGGGGCACAGCTAGTATTAGATAAATAAAATACAATATGACGTAAACATTTTATCACATCATCGTCTGTATACGTTTTGTCACTAATAGTTGACCTAATTTTTAAAATGGTAGATATACAGTAAGTCTACGTGACAGTAAGTTTTAGAGTGTTCGATACGTGGTGACACAAGGTACATTGAAAGTAATTTTCGCCTTTAAATTCACCGTTCTGCCGTAAATAATATTCTGTTTTTGAACGTGATTGTACGTTCTGCCGTATCAAAATCTCAAATAATGATGTAAAATCCCGTTCTGTCCACGAAAGTGTTAATTTGGTAATTATATTACAAAACGTTGCTCCTGTTGAACAATAATTGATTTATAATTCTATAAGTGACCTGTAATGAATCTACTACAATATAAGTTGGTAAAAAAAAATACAACTTTATTTAACTAATATTATAGATTGAAACCGTGTGAAAAGGACCTTATTAAATTTAAGGCTAGCTTTCGCCTGCGTGGATGCTGGGACTCAAACTATCTCCACTAGACCTATTGAACTGTTACTAACCAGCCCAGATAAAGGTCAACGTTCACAAGACCTACCCGGCACCCGACCAGCACCGCCTTGCCTCGAGCGATTAGTATTTTTTGTATGGATTTGTGTAGAGTAAGGTCCTTTTCACATGTTCTGGTTTCAGTTTCAATCCGGGCACTGGGTAGCCGGCGACCGGGTACCCAGCGCGAAGAGCTTTCACGCGTTTCGGCAACAATATATTTTTGTTCAATAAATTTATTTTCAAATTCAAAGACGAACGAATCGAATTACAAGCAGGTATTTATCTACTTACCTATCTAAGTTGTAAGTTGTCACGTACTTTATGGTCCGTATGCAATGTGTTCGTCAAGAGCGTTTCCCATGCAGCTTGTGTTCTGTATTCTGCGTTTTTTGTACTAGTACCAATCGCTGAGACTACCCGGATATTTGCGGGCCACGCGGTGTCAACGAGTGGACGCTAAACGGCAAGGAGGTGCTGGTCGGGTGCCGCGTGGGTCTGGCGAGCGCTGACCTTATCAATCAGCCCTCAGAATCAGTCTCGTATTGTATCGAACTTCTGTTTTGTAGTACTGAGATACAAAAGTATAATATTACATTACAATTTTAATACTTTTGAGCCAAAACCAAAAGTCTTTATGTAGCATCGTCGCGAGTTGAATTTTTTTTTTAATCTCCTTCCTAATTGGTGTTACAAATTTACCGTGTGTCTGGTCCGGAATGAACCGATTTTATTGCATTCTTTAACAGACGGCTAATTTAAACGACATGGTTCTTACCTTGGATGGATCTTCATTTAATAAAAATCTGTTCACTTGTTTAAAAGATAATCACTTTTTATCCCATGTATCATATTTCAATGTGCTTAAATTAGTTTGTTAAGAAAGTGAAAATGTGCCCAAAATTTGTAGCATATAGTTAGATATATACTAATGTGAGATATAGTTACGTATAAATAGGGATGTTACGGAGGTGGTTTTATTGGAACCGAAGTCGAAGTCGGAGTTTTTAATTTAAATGGTTTGCGGAGTCGGAGGTGGTGGGCAAGACAGATAAAAAAGAAGCATTATTCAATTGTATTTTTATTATTCATATTAAAATGTTCGAAGGAAAAAATCGCTCAGGCGGGACTCAAACCCGCGATCATAAGAGGATCCGTGACAATTTTTCCTGTATATTTTTATTACAGGTATATAAATTAGCTTAAAGGAGCGGCCACCGTACAGGTATCTTCGATTAAAACATCCAATTTAAAAGTATCGTATAGCCGAAGTCGGGGTCGGAGGTGTAAAATCAATCGGAAGTTTCGATCTTTCGGAGTCGGTGTCGAAGCTCCGTAACATCCCTGCATATATTGTATACAAATAGACAGACGAGGAATAGGACTTTACTTTGTCATGTAAAAAAACGGTATGCACTTTCAAGTATGTCTTTTAAAGTTTAGTGCCAATGTGCAGTCCCGTAAACTACATTCAATTTGTGAAGTTAAAATCGAGTTGTACTTTGTAGTGTACCTAGTATGCAGCAGTATTCTAAAGTGACTGCAATTTGTTTGAAAGTTGTATTGGATGTTTTTCTTTTTTAGCGGCGTTGTGCACTTTTTGGGTTGGGTAAAAATGTTAAACTCGCGTCAGGACACGTGACCTGATCCAAAATTCGTAAGACGGAGGGAGAGCAATGAAAAACTGCTACAATATCATTAGAATGCGAAGGTAAATTTCGCCTCCATCTACAAAGTTATTATAGCTCAGGTGGGAAATCGGGCGGTTCAGAAACCAGAAGACCCCACCCAGTCCGACTAACACAGAGTCCGAGTAACGATGATTTTTTACTTTCTTTTTATTTTAATTTTTGATCTTGGCTTTTTGGTTTGAGATTTATTATAACTTTTAAAACTTACGCGTTGCAATATAAATACAATTTGACACGGGAATAAACGCGTTTATTCCCGTGTCAAATTGTATTGAGATTTATTATTTAATTTTTTTATTATTATGTTAGGATCGAAAAATATTGTTCAAATTTCATCAGTATGTAATATAATGTTCAAGTTTTCAGTTCTGCCGGCACTCCCGGAGTGCAACCCGTTGTTTTTTTTTTTCCATTGATACATTATGTAGGTACATTGTAGGCATCTGCGTACACCTACTGCGTATACCTACATAAATGTATCAGTATAATCAGAGGAACGTGCATTGCATAGGTAATTTAATCAATTATCGATTGATTATCGCACTATAATGACAGTCAGCATTTACCTATTGTCTAATTAGAGCTCATTACAATCCACTGTGTAATCGGTTATAGAGATAGATACAGATGATGGCAATGTTTTCTTAGATGATTTGTCTTTGACTGCCTCGGTGGCGGCGTGTGTACACACCCTACAGCAGAATAGTGTTCTTTTTTAATCAAAAAAGGCATGAAAAACCGTAGTCAAAATATGATTTTAGTCCTGTGTGCCTTGACAAGTTTATATTTATCGAGTTGCGCATAAATAAATCTGCGGGTCGATTTCTACGACAGTGACAAAACAGGCATACGGCCCGTCTGATGTTGAGCGGTTACTGTACTCTATGGACTTCTGCAACATAAGGGTTGTCACGGGCGCGTTGCCGACCCTTTAAAAGTTTATATACTCCCCTCTTAAATAACCCCATACCAGCATACCCAGCTTCAGGCCGCTTTAACCTCAGAAGGAAAGTATAAATTCCTTTAAATAGGATATTCGTGGATGTAGTCGGTTGTATATTTCAATGTTTCTTGGAACTTATACAAGTTTAATTATCTCGAGGAGCTGTTCACTTTGTCGCCAATATTACACTCAACAACATTCCCAAAGTACACACAACTTTGAAATTGGCAGAAGTAATCAAGTAAATAATACGTCGGACCATTTTAGATTCTGCGTTATTAGATATGGAGGTACCGATGTACGGAGCCACACGAAACCCTGGGAGTTTCCAAAGTTATTCAGTTGTTTTCAAAACCCAAACAACGTTAATTAACAACTATATTCCAAGTTATGTACATACCTACCTGAATTCTTGGAGGCCGATATCTGTAAACAAGACGGTAACAGAATTACCTATATTTAGCATTTATTCATTTAATTATTATTTGTAAACTTTGAGGTAATTATAATTTTAGGAAGGCCAAAGGCTAGCTACTTTTGTGTTATTCTAAACCATGAAATGGCCTTTTTACCCGACTGCAAGGAAGTGTTATGTTTTTCGCGCGTATCTAGTACTAGCTGACCCGCGCAACTTCATATGCAATTTTTTTTTAATTGCTGCTCCGCTCCTATTAGTCGTAGCGTGATGTTATAGAGCCTATAGCCTTCCTCGATAAATAGGCTACCCAACCAAAACAGAATTTTTCAATTCGGACCAGTAGTTCCTGAGATTACCGCGTTCAAACAAACAAACAAACTCTTCAGCTTTATAATATTAGTATAGATATTACCTTTATATCTTTCAAACCACAAGTCTAGACCGATAAGATAAGTGACGATTTAAAAAACCGAACATAATAATAATATTTATTGTCATAAAAGTTACAAGATTTTCTTGACTAGTGAATGGAGCCTCCTTTTAAGCAAATAGATGCCTGTATCAGGAGAAACATGGCGGCTGTGAGATGTTAAAAAACTGGAGGTGTGAAAAAAAAGTATTTTCGAGTACCTACCGCAAACTAGGCGTGGGTCGTACCTATTATATTTTGGAAGTAAGCAGTTGACGTAATGGTATTGTTGTAGTTTCATGAGTACTTGAGACTCTGTTACTCGGTTTCGTTACTGATTATTTTTGTTACTGATTTTTTACGTTTGTATTACGAATGCAAATTTGAAATAGGTGTTTTAGATAACAAAACAATAATCTGTTAAATTGTTAACCAATTTCGAAAATGTTTTTGTTTAGAACATAATAGGTTGAATCCCTTTCAGTCGGTTATAAGTTTTTTATAAAAATGGTATTATTTGTTAAAACAATTATTAATAAATATGTAGTAAATAAATATGTATGTGGATCGATTATCAAAAAAAAATTGTAATTAAGTTGCGTAGGTAAATAAACTTCCCTTCATATTTTATATCATAGAAAGGCATACTACTACAGTGACATTCTTTGTTGAATTCAAATAACATAAAAAAATACATCAATATGCCTCGTGCGGCACGGCCGGAGTCACTTAAACCAAAATATGCACCGCTGCTCGCATGTGTGTGTGTCTAAACGTATCATATTGGGGTGCTTAAGCACGAACGTACCCATACTACCAGCCACCGAAGACAAGAACTGCTTACGTGAAAATAATCGGTTACACAGCTTACACGTAACTGCGTATTTGGTTACTCGGCTCATAAGCAGTTACTGTAATAGGTTACACTCCTCTACCGCAAACTATATTATCATGCAGTCGGATGCATTAATTAATCTGTATGATGTTAGTAATGCATGTGTGTGTGTCTAAACGTATCATATTGGGGTACGCTTAAGCACGAACGTACCCATACAACCAGTCACCGAAGACAAGAAGTGCTTACGGGAAAATAATCGGTTACACAGCTTACGCGTAACTGCGTATTTGGTTACTCGGCTCATAAGCAGTTACTGTAATAGGTTACACACCTCTACCGCAAACTATATTATCATGCAGTCGGATGCATTAATTAATATGAATGATCTTAGTAAAGTGCCTCCGACTGCATGATGTTATATATGAAGGAGATCTTGTTTCCATCTTTTATGTGCAGACGGGTTTTTTGATTTAAAAAAAAAATTACCACGCATTCCTCTTTTTTCTACGTTGGTATTTCGAGACTACAGGGCCATTGGTTTGCCAGTACCAAACAAAACAATAATTTTACGAACTTGCCCCAGCGGTCCACTTCCATAAAATTATTTGAGTAGGTAAAATAGTTGCGAACATAATCTGTCCTGAAACTTGTTCATTTTGTAGCTGTCGCTGTCGGATGAAGAAGCCGCGTCCGTTTCGTGTCGAGCGGAATATATTATTAATGACATAGCGTGAATATCCGCTGGACGCCGGATGAAGTCGGACGTCGGATGCGACAGTAACGAACAAAGCTCATGTGAAAAGTTGCAACTTGTGGCTTGTAGGATTAATTCTCATGACTGATTTTCTATCTATCTTCTTCATTCCTTTATTTACAGGGTGGACCTTATCATTGCCCTCTGGAGGAAAAGTACCATAAATATTACTCAGAAGAACTTGAACTAGCAAATTTTACTCAAAGGTAACATTATTTTAATTTTAGAAATAAAGATAACTGCATTCTCAGGTTTTCCGAAAGTCAGAGCCGGGATTCGAATCTGTCAACTGTAGAAAATAAAGACTTGTCGTACTTTTATGATACCGATCGAAAGGGTAACCAATTTATTTTTTAGAAATTCGTCCTCTAAGGGGGTATAATAGGGGTTGCGAGTTTGTGTGAAACTTCGTCAGTTTTAAAGTTAGATTTGTGAAATTTCGTATTCAGATTTTTGATATAAATTTAAGATGCACGTATGTCAGGGGTTTTAGAAAATCAACCTTTAAGGGGGGTAAAATAGGGGTTGAAAATTTGTTTGAAACTCCGTCAGTTTAGAAGTTAGATATGTGAAATTTTGTATTTAGGTTTATCGTTAAAATAAAGAAACACGTATTTCAGCGTTTTACAAAATAAATCCCTAAAGCGGTAAACTAAGGATTGCAAGTTTGTATGGATCTTCGTTAGTTTGAAGTTAGATTTATGAATTTTCGTATTCAGCTTTTTGTCATAAAATAAAGAAGTACGTGTTTCAGCGGTTTTGGAAAACCAACCCCTAACGGGGTAAAATAGGGGTTGTAGTTTTATCTATAACTTCGTCAAAAGATTGTATAAATTCCGGGGGTTTTGAAATTAGATGTGTGAAATTTGAAGCGTCGGTAGCCGAATGGCATAGGCATCGGACTCGCAATCGTGAGGTCGTGGGTTCGAATCCTGGCCATTATACTACCGACGTGAACCCACTCCTAACACAAGCCATAGAGCTTAGCTGGAGGGGTTAGCAGGATTGCTAGTAATGTGGGATCACAATCCCGCATTGCTAGTTATCTTTAAAAAAAAAAAAAAATACTTGTGTTTTTGGTTTAAAATAAAGACGTAAGGTTTCAGCGTTTTGGAAAACCAACCCCTAAGTGGGTAATTTAGGGGTTGCAACTTTGCATGCAGGTCCTTTTAGTTATGAAGTTGATCTGTAAAGTTTTGGATTTGGATTTTTGTTTTAAATAAAGAATCAACCCCTAAAGGGGTAGAGTAGTGGTTGCAAGTAGTGGTTGCTAGTTTTGAAGTTAAAACTACGGAATTTCAGCGTTAGTTTTAGCGTTGGGGGGGTGGGGGGGCGGCACCGGGGCCACCCCATACTACCACTATTACTACTGTTAAGCCACAAAGCTAACTTTAATCAAAATTGGTGCATTATTTGCAATATTAATAATTTACCTAATACGTTTTTGATTATATTATTATTAAAAACTATAAAAGACAGTTTGTCATTAGTGAGTTAATGGCAGTTTTCAATATTCTATCTATGGATCGATTTGGCTACTAGAGATTTATATAAAACATAAGATACAAAATATGTCAAAATTCTATATCTAGTAGCCATAGAGATAGCTTCGATATTTAAAACGGCCGTAAGTCTATAAATAATCGTTGAGGTAACATTGCTAGGAGGAAACTCTGGATTACATTTCGACTACTACATATATTGCGTATTCCCACCTTGGTCCCACCTTCGTGATAGTAGATATAAGATTACGTTCGGTTGTCTGCTATAAAATACTTAACCTACTTAAAGTTTCCCGGGGCGAGGTCATTGGCCGAGGTATCACGTGGTCGTCACGCCAAAGCCAGACTTAAGTGGGATTTACTCGAACAAGTAAATAATTGTGTAATAGCCTGTTTGCCCGAGACGCGCCTTCGGGATTATGTTCCAGGGAGGAAATTTTCGTCTAATTTTGTTTGTCCTCAAGAAACAATAATTCTATTTTTTCACATTTCATACGTTAGGTGTTAAAACGACAGCGATGTAAGTAGCAACAGGACATTGGTTTTTGGAAACTGAATTACAACATGAAACTAAAACAGCATTTTACCTTCAGCGAGTCATTTTACTAGTATCGTCTTTTTTCTGTCGTAAAATGATTAGGTAGCTGTCTGTTATTGAAGATATTTAAAATAAACTAACTAGACCTAAGTATTTGATTTATTTTGTAAATAATACAATATATTTAAAAACTACTCTAAATTACATCTAAAATAATACAACATATTCAAGATATTTACAAAAAGAAAATAAAAAAGGGAGGATACAAAACCGTTTAGGCGTCAGAATTCCTCCCCATCGATGTCCACTGGTAACGTTCCCAGAAGGCTGACTGCATTGCCACGTTGGATGGCAATGCTAATTCTTTGTGCAAAGAAGAAAAACAAAGAAAAAAAAGACGAAATTTCCTTAAAAAGGAGGCGCGCACACGTCACAACCCCAAACGGCTCAAATATATAATCTCCAACTAGATTACTATATTTGCGCCGTAGGTAGGCGCTAAGGTACCAACGCAAGTTGCATCCCATACCAAAGGCCTACCCATCCTCCACGGCAACAATGACATACCGTCCGGCGTCATGCCATCGCTGCGAGTCAAACCATTGGGTTCAACAACAGCGGAGACAAGAGCCCGACGGATGATGTCATTGATGACCTCATCCGGCATTGACCCGCGCTCCTGCCGCAAGACAGGTCATGCTATCCAAGGCTGCACACGGCTTCTCCACAGTTACATCGATGCGGAATGTGGTATCGTCTAACATAATGCCCAGAAGTGCCTGCAACAAGATGCCCGATTCCCATTCGCCCACAGTCTATAAGGTGTTATATTATTTTGCTGCACAGCGGCCGATCCCACAGCCTCTGGGAGGGCATTACAACACTTGGGCAAGTAATTTTCCAAGCGCTTTAGGCATCAGACTTGCACCTCACTTCGGAATCAACCAGTGTAGGATTTAAAATTTTCCTGGTTAATTCTTGAATGCTGTGAAGTGAAGACAAGAACGCTGGTAAGCTTACGTCTGAAATATTGCGAACGCCGAGGCCGCCCAGGCTAACGGGGGGGGGGGGGGGGGGCTTATACAATCGTTTCGTAGCGAATTTACTAACGCGTAAAAGAGGTCGACTCCAAACGATCGTTCGCAAAAAAATAAAAAAATGTCTATGGTCTCTACTGTCAAATCCATACTAATATTATAAATGTGAAAGTAACTCTGTCTGTCTGTCTGTTACCCTTTCACGCTCAAACAGCTAAGCCGATTTAGATGAAATTTGGTATGGAAATAGTTTGAGTCCCGGGGAAGGACATAGGATAGTTTTCGCGATAACCGACATCCACGCGGGCGGAGCCGCAGGCGAAAGCTAGTTCTTAATAAATATAATCTGCCATATTATTTAGTTTTCTACATGGTCTCACCATTCGCTAGATTAGTGATCAATCGAATGGTAAAAAATAGCGAAGAGACTGTCAATAGTGCAGCTTATCTACGCCAATTCCATACATTTTGTACCTACTTTTCCATTAACGACATCGCTATTCGAATGTGACTTTATCTAGGCCCCAAGGTAAGGACGCCTGTAGCCACGCTCGATCGTTTAAATCAATGTTTAAAATTTTGCACAAGGTGTTTTGAATAATTTTGTCCATTTTATTTAAAAGTGCCAAAAGTTTAAAGAGTTAAGTGGATCTTAACTCGTGTGTAAATTTTAAGACGAAAAGGCAATATCGAATGATAGTAAAGGCCGAATGTATATTGATTTGGAGTAATCTGTCTGAAACTTCACAACATTTTCGTAATTTTTCTTCTATACAAGATATGGCATCTTCTAGAACCGGGGACCAAGCAGGCGAAAAGAATCATTTTTAATAAATTTAAAACTTGCTACCAAAGAATTAAATTTAGAAAACGCCGAAAGCTTACAGCAATTTCTTTGCTTACACGATATTTTAAAAGAACCATTTACGGAAGGGTATTTCTTTACTTCACAAAAGTGACGTGATATAAAAAAAATAGCCTGTATGGGTAATGTTATCATTTAGGTAAATTTCACATTTGCTGCAATTTAGTTCTAAACCAACACCTTTAAATTTAACGTTTAGAATAGCCAAATCATTATATACGGTGTCCTCATCTCCCTCTAGAGTCCCATAGTCTAATGTCTAATCTCCCAAATGTTAAATTTTTACTTTAGCTGCCGAATAATAGCATGAACTAACCTAGATCAATAGATTCTGAATACGAAACTATGCTGTTTTATGTCAGTATTTTTTATAGTTGTACAATCTTTACCTGAACGCTCACTCTAGATCACTCTTAGTTATAAGAGTTCTGCATATTTCTACAAAATACCGAGAGTATAAGTTATTTGCTGTATCATCTATTGCTTATGGGTTATCATTGCCTGAAAATAAACAATTTTATTTAACTGTTGTATACTTTGGGCAAGCATATATATAGTTAAATTACTTTTGTTGTCTGTAGATACTCCTACTATGTTGTACCCACTGAAGCTGATTATATTTTATTTCATGTTCCAATTTTTATTTTGACTGGCCTGTTGGTCTAGTGGTTAATGACCCTGACTGCTACGCCAGAGGTCGTGAGTTCGATCCCCACCCAGGATAAACTTTGTGTGAGTAGCGCGACGGTTTATTCTGTGTCTGGGTGTTATTTATCTATAATATGTATGTATTTAGAAATACATAAGTATGTTTATTAGTTGTCTGATTACCATAGTACAAGTTCTGCTTGGTTTGGGATCAGATGACGTTGTGTGAGTTGTCCCAAGATATTATTATAGATGTTATTGTACCTATGTAATATAATTTGCATCAGTACTCTATTATGGTGTATAACATATTAGTGACAGTAGCAGCACCTTACCAGCATATCAAGTTTATAAACATACTAGCTGTCCCGGCGAACTTCGTACCGCCTAATTTTTTTATTGAATCGGTTTCAATTGTGAATCTAAACCATCCTCGAATTCCCTTGAACTCATACAAAAAAAATCATCAAAACTGGTCTAGCCGTTTAAGAGGAGCTCAGTGACATACACACGCACACAAGAAATATATAATTATATATAAAGATTTACATACATTGTAAAAATTGGCCATTTAAAAATGAGTGGCCGCGAGTTTTATTGTCTTATTCTTTTCTTTGGCTTTACCTATTGTTTGCGAACTTGACATTACATCGAGATTCATGGCATATCACAAGTCTTGTTTTGCATCGATAGTGAATAAAGAATTTTGTTTTGTTTTTAAAAGACGACTCCCGCGGTACAAGCCCTGTGTCGCGGGGGACTTTACAAACATACATGTCACCGACACAAAGTACACCCAGACTCGGAACAACAATTTATGGATCACACAAAGTGGTGTCCCATGTGGGAATCGAACCCAGGACCTTTTGTGTAGCAGTCGGATACACTCCCATCGCGCCAAGCAGTCATTTAGATAACCTTTATCTTTATACGTTCGTCGGTCGAGCCATAGTTAACACATAGGCATAGCTACAGTACATAGACTAGCATATTATCTTAATTTCACTAGTATTATTAACATTGTCACTTGCTGAACACAATGGTTCGCTTAATAAAATCATTTTGTAATATAACTTTGAAGCAGCGGTAGCCTAATGGCTAAGGCATCGGTCTCGCAATCGATTGACGATTGAAGACTACCGACGTGGACCCACTCCTAACATAAGTCATTGAGCTTTGTTGGACGGGTTAACAGGGTTGCTTGTAATGTGGAACCAGAATTCTACATTGCTATGTATCTTTAAAAAAAAACTTCATGATTTTAAAAGAGTGGCCCATGAGTTTCTTGGCAACTTTTTCTTATGGGCTTGGAACTGCCGTCTAACTTAATTTGTTTGTTTTAAACCATCATAATTTTTATTATTATGTTGTTATGTATTAATTTGACGTTTTCAATCAATCATTTATTTGGTTTTACGATATAAAGACATTTGAGTTTGAGTTCAGTTTACATTACAGAACACTTTGTTTGGAAAGCGTTCCAAGATTCCATATCCGTGATCGTCTATGTGTGCTTTGCTCGAGCGCGCATTGTATGAAGATAACCTTCAGTAATGTTGGTATTTTGTGACATAACATACATTTGTACTACAAGGGCCGTACCTCAAACTCACATAGCCGATCAATTGTAGTCGAAAAGTCTTGTCTTGCTAATATCGTACCATAATCCTGCCAAAAAGCAAGCGAGTCAGAGGTGACGTCACCAAATCGGCGAGCGACCTATTGTCTGTTTGTCAATTCTTTGCACTTGACAACTTGTTCAGTGACTGATATGTGTCAGGTTCAAATATGTAGTTGAACTGCCTTGCACTTAGCAAATAATTTAGATGTTCATGGGACAGATGCCTCCTTTCTGAGAGAGGATTGATAACTATCAAACATTTTGAAGAGTGACTTGGCTAGATCTGAACTTTATGAACCCAGATAAAGGCCGGATCTTCCCATAAATATCTAGTCCGTGATTTAGAGCCCCCGAGAGATCAACGAGGTTACTTAACGTTACCGCTGGCAGAACCTTAATTACGAATTAATGTGACTATTAGGACAATAATAAATGTAATAATAATATTAAAGTATGTAAAAATATGTTCATCCACAATTTAACATCTTTTTTAACTTATAATTATATCAAAGAAAATACTAAAAGTAAATAATTTGTCATAGAAAATGTAAAGCTGTCCCGCGTAACTTTGTCTGCATAAATTTTGCCCGTTTTTGCAACGTTTATCATTGCTGCTCAGCTCCTATTGGTCGTAGCGCGATATTTTATAGCTAATATCCTTTCTCGATAAATAGGCTATCTAACAGTAAAGTAATATTTCAATTCGGATTAGTAGTTCCTGAGATTACCGCGTTCAAACAAACAAACTCTTCTGCTTTATAATATAAAGTACTAGTTGATCCGCGCAACTTCATATGCGTTAATTTTGCCACATTGCAACATTTTTCATTGCTGCTCCGCTCCTATTTGTTGTAGCGTGATGTTATATAGCCTATAGCCATTCTCGATAAATGGGCTATCCAACAGTAAAATATTTTTTCTATTCGAACCCGTAGGTCCGCGCGCCGCGGCGCCGATCACACCGATGTATATCTCGCGGCTACACTACACCACCAAGGCGGAGGACATCTCGGCGTTCGTGACATCCTGCCAAAAGATCCGTTACATGCCAAGGGTGCAGATTCTGGAGTCGCTACACATCGTCAACTTCATCACCTAGTCATGGAGGAAGACTTCTGGCCGGATCTTGTGGGTTTCCGTCGCTTCAGCGGACAAGTGCCACAAGGACGCCCAAAGACCTAGTGCATGTGAAGCGTACTAACATAGGTTAAGTTGTATTTATTAACACTTATTGTAATATTGTATGTATGTTAGTCTGTAAGGTATATATTTCTATTGGCCATTGATGCCTGAAATAAATTGTATTATTATTATTATAAATACCTTACAGAAGGTTAACACTTATACGGTATTCAGCAGTGCACGTACAAATGCATATTAGTTGTTCAGAAACTTCGCTTCACAGATCAAACATTCCCAATAGTTGAATTCAAATTGAAACTGTTTGTTCTGTTAACTTTGTAAATGAACAGTGTGTATAGTTGATCTTGTTGCTATTTTTGTATGATTTAAAGTTTCTCAATTCGTTTTATTTATTGTACATTATAAAGAACTTAAACAGATTGTTGAGGACAAGGTGTTACATCCCTCTAGACAAATAATAATAATAAAATTCTGTGGACAACTCACACAACTTTATCTGATCCCAAACTATGCAGAGCTTGTACTATAGAAACCAGGCAACTGATAAACATATATATTTCTTAATACATACATATTATAGATAAATAACACCCGGGCACAGAATAAACCCTCGTCCTCATCACACAAAGCTTTATCCTGGGTGGGAATCGAGCCCACGACCTCTTGCGTAGCAGTCCGATACACTCCGACCGCGCCACAGAGACAGTCAAATGAAGGATCGTCTGACTAGGCGAGGTGATTGTCGCTCACATGCAGCGCCCAACGGTTTACGTTGGGAACTTATAAAGCTAGCAACAGGATTGCTAGTAATACAGGCACCACAATCCCACATTGCTAGTTATCTATTAAACAAAAAAAAGAAAAGAAAGAAAGAAAACTTTGAGAACTTTTTACAAGATGATCTAAACTTCTCTAAGATCTCTCGTCATAGTGGTTCACCCTCCCTAGAAACGGTTTACCGCCAGGTTTAATGTTAGAATCAAGCACCTTCCACCCTCCCACATCTCCCTTTCACACATGGACTGAACCCACCTAAAAAAATATCCTGCTTATTTGATTCCTGGTTTTTCAATGTTACCTCTCGTCAAATTAAAAACGTTTCGACCCACAAGAAATGAAAAATTAAATATAAATATGAAAGTGAGCGTTTGCTCTGTCCTTTCATTAATAAAAAATGAGGAAAAATATATAATTGACGACTGTCACTGACTTAACATTGGTAAGTAGGTCAGGGGCGCGTTGTTCATTTCAATTAACATTTTTAATATTACATTTTGACGTAAAAAAGTATAATTACAAAGAAGAGATTAAAGTACCTACATTAATTATTTACTGTTCGTAATATATATAGTAATATATTATGGTATGTTATCTTTATAATAGTATAAAACAAAATTGTTACCTGCTGTTTGTCTCTATGTAGACTTAGATCTTTTAAAGTAAGCAATGGGTTTTGATGTGATTTTCACAGTTTATTTTTAAGCTATTGCATAGCATTTATCGCGGGCTTTGAGCATGGCGACCAAATCAAGAAATTCCGTAACGAAAATAAAACCTAACACCCCCCACTCCGGCTACCATGTAGCTCGGCCGAGCGTTCGCCTAACGTATATGTATATGGTACGACTGTACAAAGCTCGCACGGATCGAGAAGAGCTGCTCCGAAATGTAATGAAAAGAAAAAAAAAAGATTATAATTGCATAAGTTGATAAAAAATGCTTTGCAATAGCTTTACCGCGGCAGTCCCCGAGTACTACACATTTTTTTATTTAAAACTTTATGCACAAAGTTGTACAGAGGCAGACTTAATGCTAAAAGCATTCTCTGTCAGTCTACACGCCGCGCCTCTACGGGAGGCAGCGGGCTGGGCAGATTACCCCGAACGCCTGCCCGCAGCCCCACCTAAGGCGGCATCAGGCGCAGATGTGCGCGCCGACGCCACCCTGCGTATTCTGCGAGATGATGTCCTCGCAAAAGGATGCGACCGCATTCCACGACCTCTCGCTCCGGATCATGGACAGGACCACGGCCGGCAACGAGAGGTCACTTCCGACCACTGCGGTGAGAACTCGACGTTGCCCCTCCCAAGCTGAACAATGCTGGAGAGTGTGCTGCGCCGAGTCCTCACCGCAGTCGCAGTGGTGGCAGGCGAGACTTGGTTACCTCCTAGCGACCGTGTGCAAGTACTGCCCGAAGCACCCGTGCCCGGAAAGGACCTGCACCAGCCGGAAGGAAAGGGTCCAGTGCTGCCGCCCCGCCCACTCCTCCGGGACCGGCTGGAGCGCCACCACGGTTCGAAGACCTGCCCGTAGAGCCGCCAGTCGGCCCTGCCACCGGGCCATGATTGCCCGGTGAGCCTCACCGCACCTGAACCCACTCCTAACACAAGCAATTCAGCTTAGCTGGGGGGGTTAACTTAACAAGATTGCTAGTAATGTGCGGCCCTTATAGTTTCGTCATGTCCGTCTGTCACAGGCATTTTACTCAAAGACTGAATATTGATAAAATTTGGTGAAAAAGTGTCTTGTAGTAGCCGCTACTTAGTTTAATAGCTAAATAATAAAAAATAATATTTTTAGGGGGAGGGGGGGACACTCCATACATGTAACAGAAAATATGAAAGGTTGAAAATGCCTAAGGCATTAACAATCATACATTGTACAAATTTTGTGTGCATTAAGTTAAATAAATAAATGAAAGAAAAACAAAAAATTTTTTTAGCAAACATCAACGAGTACAAAAACATTTTAAGGTTTCTAATAAACTTTTTTGATTGACTGTATAGTTTTGGAAATAATTGCTCCGAAAGTTGCATAAATTGTGTGCACCCCTTAACTTTTATAAGTACTTTAAACTAAAATGAACTATTTATTTTGGACATGATCGGTTATACCGTCATTGAGTTATTGCCGAAAAACTGTGTATCTCAACAAAAGGGCGTAAGTGCCATGAACATACGCTCTTCTGCTGATGCAATTATTCTAGGCTGTGGAACCCTGAGCAAGGTCCGACATGCTCTTGCCTGGTTGTTTAATCACGAAAAATATAGCTTCATATTATTCTTACATAACACACAAGATAGAGAAATTAAAATATATACAAAACAATATAACTAAACAATAATATACATACTTACAAAAATACATGCATACATAAATAGATACACAGACAGACATTATAATATACTTAAAAGTTACTAATGTTGTGATGATTCAGGCGGTCTATCAAGGAACATTAAATTGAAATGTCATTTAAAAAAAATTGGCCATGAGTTTTTAATGCCAAGTTGTTTTCTCACAGCTTTACTCTTGCGAACTTGGTATTAAATGTAGAATCATTCTATTCCAAATTTTGTCTGACGTTCATAAGCGTAGCATTTGTAACCTAATTGAATAAAGTACTTTCACTTTGAACAGAGGGCGAACCATCATTCAGATAATTTCTTCCGGGTGGTTTACATGTACATATTATGTATATAGATGTTGAGAATAGTCTGAGCAAAGCCGGGGCGGGTTGCTTGTTTTATATGTATAATAATAGTTCTGATTACTAGATACATACTAATGTTTTGAAAGCTCTGAGAAGGTGAGCAAACTTACTGAGCTTAAGCCTAAAGGTTTAAGCAAGTTTTGAATAATATTATAAAAACAAATGTGAGATTGTTTGTTTTTACATTTTCCCGGCTAAACCGAAATTTGGTATTATAAATATTTTATGATAACACATTTCCACAATTTCAACAACCACGTAGGCGAAACCGGGGCAAGACCTAACTATGTTTATACAATGAGAACTTAATTTACTTCATCAAATATATTTTCTCCCTTTTTTGCATTTACAGATTGACAAACAAGGTTTCAGTCCACGACGATAAATTGATGAAAGAAAATAATAGGTACTGCGACTACGGCACTTCGATAATCGGTTAGTTTAGCATCGTAGCACGTAGCCCTGTAGCACTGTAGCACTGGCGTAGCAATTTTATTTATTCGTAGCACACCGCTAGGAGATGAGCTTCTTTAGGGCTGTCATTTCAAGGTAAAAGTTAGACAAAGTTTTGGAACGAAGTTCCTTATCGCGCGTTGTGAAAGGGGGCTAGACGGAAAAAAATCTTACGAAAAGTTGTAACGACACTTCTTGATACACACAAGCCGTGCGGTGTGCGCGTAATATATGAACATCTAATTTGACGAAGAAGTCACCTGTCGATTTGGTCTAGAGGCATAAATTCGGTACATAGTATTGGTGACAATTGTGTAGTTGTGGGTTCGAGCCTTCAGTATACAATCGTCTTTTTGTAAGTTAATTTCGTTTCGTCTTTCTATTTCGCATTGAACAGTGTGGTGTTGCGAAGATTATAAAAAAAATAATAATAAGATAAGAACTTCGTTCCATCTGGGTGTCCCTTGACACCTCTCAAGTTTTTTATTCTTAGTCGTACACTCCTGCTGGAGTCACGGTAAAAAACAAATTCAAAAATTCTTTATTCAATTAGGAAGCAAAATATTACACTTGTTAAAAGTCATTATTATAAATCTATACTAACATTATAAAGCTGAAGAGTTTGTTTGTTTGAACGCGGTAATCTCGGGAACTATTGATCCGAATTTAAGATTTCTTTCACTGTTGGATAGCCCATATATCGAGGAAGGCTATAGGCTATATAACATCACGCTACGACCGTTAGGAGCGGAGCAGCAATGAGAAATGTTGCAAAAACGGGGAAAATTTACGCAGACGATATTGCGCGGGACAGCTAGTGTATAATATGTCGTAGTCATGGTCATGCATTGTTTGGTGGGAAGCTAGCGGCTTTTATGATAATATGTTGGTGACGCATGTATATTTATTAACAGAACACTTGGTCGACGGTTTACGAGGTCTACCCAGCTAGTAGGCGATCGTCCAAGAGGACTTTGGCCATCCATACAACTCTCTTTTAAAAGCTATCGCCCGAGAGGAAATGACTGACAAAGTTTGTGGCTGATGGCTCGGATCACGCCCCGTTGCACGAGTGACTCATACTTATCTGATGTTTAGTCAAGTGTTCCATATCCCCCCCTAACATAACATAATTCTCGATCCGCGGATCTGGATGACACGTACAACAAAAAGTATTTCTATCTGTTAATCTTTTTCAATTGTTAACTTTCGGTCCCCTCCAGCTTCGTAAGGACTTCTTTTTCACTACGTATAACAATAAACCATCCTCAAAAAATATCTAAATGATAGCGAAAACCTTATCAGAATTCATTGCGAAGGTACTAGCCCTGCGTCGCGGGGGTCTTTACAAACATGCAATTTACACATACAAGAAACACACATTAATAGAGTCAGAACTAACATTTGCGAATCTCACAGAACTAGATCCCGTGTGGGAATCGAACTCACAGCAATCGTTCACACTCCAACTGCGCCACCAAATCTTTTACATTAGGGACAGTAATTCTTGTTCAGTTATTATTGCGAAATTGTGATGTTAGAACATCACTGTCTTTCAGTTGGAGGGCGCTGTGGCAATTGAAATTACTTGTCAAATGAGACTTACGAAGTAACGGCTCGAATGAGGAGCGCGGTACAGTTTGCCAAACAAGGATTTAGGTGGTACATCAGTATCAACGGAGGCTATTATGACGCTTACCATCAGGTACACAACCTGTTCGTCTCTTTATTTCGAGGAATAAAAAAAGGCTACGGGAAATTACTATGCCCATAATATTACCTACTATGTAGAGATCTTGTAAATTGAAGCTAAATGTGAGTAATGCTTTCCCCTTCTCAAACATAGTTGTAATTTAATTGTTCTCTATTAGATTGAGTTTATGGGATGGTTTCTATAACAATCATTGTAATAAATTCCTCCTCAATCTGTCAGTTATCTGTCAAAGATAGTTTGAATTGTTCACATTCGGCCCATCAAGTGTGTAGATCATTCGGTGAAATTAGAACAAAATTTAAATGTAGGTTTATAATAAAAATTTATGTACATATTTAGGATCTTTTCAAGTACCTTTGAGAAGCTCTCTTTTTTAGGGTTCTGTAAAAAGGAACACTTATAGTTTCACCATATTTGATTTGATTTGACTGCCTCTGTGGCGCGGTGGGAGTGTATCCGACTGCTACGCAAGAGGTCGTGGGTTCGATCCCCACTCAGGATAAAACTTTGTGTGATGAGCACAATGGTTTATTCTGTGTCTGGGTGTTATTTATCTATAATATGTATGTTTTAAGAAATATATAAGTATGTTTATCAGTTGTCTGGTTTCCATAGTACAAGCTCTGCTTAGTTTGGGATCAGATAGCGTTCTGTGAGTTGTCCCAAGATATTATTAATATTAGATATTATTACCATGTTCGTTCGTCCGCCGGTAGCTCAGAGACTGTTGGTACTTATTAGAAAGTTGTAATTTTGCGTGTGTAATTTCGTCGACAAAGTGGTAAAATAAAATCTTAAAAAAAAAATCGGTTTGTGAAATATTAACCCTGAAACTGCAAATTTTTGTAAGAGTCAATTATCCCCCCCCGTGCCAGCCAAATGGTTGTTTTTGGAGATGTAAAAAAAAACAGAAAAGGGTAGTACTATATATGATGAAATTAAAATGAAAACTATCACAGCTAAGTAGACGTTACATGTTTACGAGTAACAGTCGACGAAGTGAGAAGTAACAAAATTCCATTGAAAATGACTTAGATAACGTTGTTGGTAGTATGAAACAAAAACAACAGAAAAT
Source organism: Herminia tarsipennalis (assembly GCA_945859575.2). Taxonomy (NCBI): domain Eukaryota; kingdom Metazoa; phylum Arthropoda; class Insecta; order Lepidoptera; family Erebidae; genus Herminia; species Herminia tarsipennalis. The sequence goes on from OX243840.2 coordinate 21,300,129, forward strand.
TCACTTCTTTTACCGCATTATTGAGCTGGGCAGCTACAGAACCTTACATTGTACGTGGACCGACATGTACTTGCCCGGTTTTACAAATATTCTAAATGTGACAACTCTTGAACTTGAACTGATTCAATTCCTAACTTATATACTTACTAGCTGCGCCCAGCGGTGTTACCCGCGGAATAGCCTATGTGTTAATCCAGGGTGTCAGCTAACTTCATACCAAATTTTATTAAAATCGATCCAGCCGTTTAGACGTGAAGAAGTAACAAACATACACACTCACAAACTCACAAACTTTCACCTTTATAATATTAGTGTGATATTTATTTTCAGCAAATTCATATTTGCTGAGAATAACTTTTACAAAGTAATTATTAAAATGCAGACATTTTCTTAGGACAACTCTTGCAGGGTTACAAGCCCTGCCGCGTATCTATTTAGGTACAAACCAATCAATAACGTGACTTTTTTTAGACATTTTTCGTAAATCTGGTCATCGATTTATAAGACGTTATCAGGTCAAAAATTAACGAACCGACTTCAATCATATTTGATTTGCTGATATTGATTGAGGAATGTTTGGTGGTCTGTCTCCGAAACTCATCATCAGATCTGTAGGAAATTTATATGGGATTATTTCGGAATAAACCTTTTTTGAACAAAAAAAAAAACTTGAGAGGTGTCAAGGGACACCCGGATAGAACGAAGTTCCTTTCGATTAATTAGTGAAGGAATTGTATATAAATATTTTTTTAAGTTATAATAATATTTTTTTTATTATCAACAAATATAATGTAATATAAACTTAATCATATAGTAATAATTATTATAAGAGAGAGAGAGAGACAGACAGAGAAACATGTGCACGCCGCACGGCTTACAATAATAGCTTACTATAGCAGAAAGTGTCGTTACAACTTTTCGTGTGATTTTTTTCCGTCTAGCCCTCTTTCACAACGCGCGATAAGGAACTTCGTTCCAAAACTCTTAAACATATATGGCGCAGCTATGTCCGAACATACATAAAAAAAACAAACATTCGAATTAAGAACATTCTCCTAAAGATGTTTAGTAAATCCAGGGCCTAGTTACATTTTCTTGTTTAGTACAAAAATAACTGTTTTTATTTGCCTGGACGGCAAAGCAGTAATCTCTTGTAATGGTTGAATAATAAGTTATAACCCTCATTAAAATAAAATTAATATTTTGAGCTATTTCTCGACCCTGTGGGAAAAATTGTTTGTGAATTTTCGTTATAAAACGTAGTATTAAAAATATGTTTCAATGTGACTGAGCACAGGCGCTTTGTGGTGGCCTGTCAGTATAGTTATTTTTTTATTTTGATCAAAGAAATAAATGTAAAATAACTTTTTTACAAAAGTATATTTATATATTATAATACAATTTCGTAAAAAAAAAAGATTTTTAAAAAGCCGGCCAAGTGCAAGTCGTCGTATTTGCACACTGTAGGTTCCGTATAAACTTCGTTCGTCCACTACATCCACCTTATAACAAAAGCTAGGTTAAACCTGGACTAACAATAGTTTTAGCTTAAACCTTTGACGTAACAAAAAGTTTATTACAAAGTGAGGTTTATCGCTAAATAAAAGACTATGTTTTGACAAAGTTAAACCTTCGAACACAATTTTTTTTATGGCCGTATAAAATGCCTAACGCACACCTCCAACACCCGGGGGAGACGCTGCTGGAGGAAGTGTGGGACCTGCCTCCACTAAAAATCGGCGGTGTACCAACTCGCCGCCATCACGGATAGGCCGCCGGAACTTCGGCGACCCACCCAGCAGCATAGCCCCATCGGGCATTCCTGCGTCCGGGGTACATACAGAACGCCGCCATCGCGAAAAGCCGCGAGCGTGAGAAACTTCCCCGCCGATCACGCCCACAGCACCACTAAGCGTCGTCACGCGCGATTAGCCTCGACGTCGCTCGGTTCGCCGGCGACGGCGCAGACTAGCCCCGCCGCCTCCCCCCACGGGATGAAGTCCCCGCAGGAGGATGCGACCGCGTCCTGGACCACGTTACACATCCGGTACTCCTATCACTGACGCCAGGGGCGAGGAGCGAGCACGGCTAAGGGAGTCCGTTAGGTGGAGGCTAATTTTTGACAGTAAAATATAGCCTACGTTACTCTCCGATAATGTAGTTTTCTAATGCTGGAAGAATTTTTGAAATCGGTCCACTAGTTTTTAATTTTTACGTTACATACTAAAATGATGCCGTGTGGTGCCGGCTTAAGAATAGTACCACCCCATCTCTACCCGTGGGTGTCGTCAAGGCGACTAAGGGATTTCACCCCAGAGGACGGGCTGCAGCGTCCTTTGCGTATTTAAAGCCTTACTGCGATCGCCAACCCGCTCGCCAAGCGTGGCGATTATGGCAATTACCCCCAGGATCTACATACTTGTAGGTTCTACTGGGGAGACCCGTGCCCAGCAGTGGGCCATCATATGGGTTGATATGAACTAAAATACAAATCTTTATTCTTTATAATATTAGTATAGCTATAGATATGGAACGTTCTCCTCATTCTTAAATGAGGTAAAAATTATGAACTATAACTTGTTCATAATTTGTGGCTGATTTCTAAATCCTGGACTTAGTTCGGTCTATGCTACGTAAAAAAACTGTCAGCACTAACGTTGTTCCATAGTCTTGGTTTGCTTGTGCCATTTCTTAGCCTGCGTTTTATAATAAGGCAGCATAAGTCGGTTAACAAAGGCAATATAACAAATCATCGAAACTCCAAACATCGAAGCGCATGAGAAAAACCACGGCGATAAAAAATTTAAAAAGCTACATTTGATAACTGTATACGGGAATTTATTTCTGTTATTAAAAGTTGAACTGGTAACAACGAAGTGATCCTTTAAGGATTCCTTTTTTCCTTTTGAGGTACAGAATCCTAAAGTAATACAATACAAATCTGAAAATCTCCTCTTTTATTAAAAACTTGGTGCTATACATATTACTTTTACTTTCATTCTTTAGAAATAATCCAATTTTGTGGCCAGTTAAAGTTATATTAATCATTATGAGTTTCGCAGTGTAATTGTACCTAACATTCCCAACAAAGGTGTTTTAGGAACATTTAGTTTGATTAGTTTAGTAACTAATTACACTTTCATATAAATGCCCCTTTAAACGTTTGCGTTTAACGCGACATAAAACGGGTACAAACACGAGCGCGAGTGTGAACGTGTTGCTCTGCTGTTTGTGCTCGTGTTCGTGCCTGTGAACGTCGTTCCCGCTGCTTTCATATGCTTCCCTTCAACGCGACATTTAACGGGTACAAAGACGAGCGCGAGTGTGAACGTGTTGCTCGGCTGTTTGTGCTCGTGTTCGTGCCTGTAAACGTCGTTCCCGCTGCTTTCACAGCGACATTTAACGGGTACAAAGACGAGCGCGAGTGTGAACGTGTTGCTCGGCTGTTTGTGCTCGTGTTCGTGTTGGATAGCTTTATACTACTTATGTTTTATGAAGCATATGTTTTATGAAGGCTCGAATTGAAATGATAGCAAATATGACTACTAAAACTCAGTGACAGTGTCAAAGTGTCATCATATTTAATACGGTACCTGTATGACCGAGCTTTATCGTTTTTTTTAAATGAAACCTAACTAGATCGATTTATCGCCCCGAAAACCCCCTGCCTACTAAATTTCATAGAAATATATAGAGCTAATAATAATAGCTAGAGCCGTTGTCGAGACATATAAATAGGTATACTATATACATATATATATACCTATAACTAGTCCGGCCATAAATACTGTTACATAAAAACTTTTATTTTTTTCAACTTTTTAATCACTTTGAATTTGGAACGCGTTTATTATTTTTAAAAGTTCTTTTGATTTCGCGCCATTTCACATATCTTTTCGTGTTCATTATCAAATTACAATATGGATTGGGGTGTTAAAAAAATAGGATTGCGGTGATCGCCTTCCACAAAGTGGGTATGGAGCCGTCGGTCATATTTCAGACACTTCAAAAGCTTGGTATCAGCAGTATGTTCGTATATCGTACTATCAACAGATTCAACAGATACAACAACACTTCCTCTGTCGAAGACCATAAAAGATCGGGGCGGCCGTGAGCTGTTAGAACTGCAAAGGCTGATAATGCTGTTAAAGCCAGAATTCGTCGAAATCCCATTAGGAAGCAAAAAATCTTATCGCGAGAAATGAAGACTCCCGCTTGGACAAGACCTAAAGCTCGGTGCTTATCGTCGATAAACAGGACATGCCCTAAATCAATCTTTACAAATAAAGAGAGTGGATCGATCAAAACGCCTTCTGTCGCTATACGCAGGTGAAGGGTACAGAAATATCCGCTTTACCAATGAAAAAATGTTCACGATTGAAGAGCACTACAATAAGCAAAATGATAAAGTGTATGCTCACAGTTCTAAAGAAGCTGCTCAAGTGGTCGAAAAGGTACAACGTGGTCATCATCCTGCGTCAGTGATGGTTTGGTGGGGTGTGTCTTATCAAGGCGTCACAAAGCTATATTTTTGTGAAAAAGGAGTGAAACTTCAGATAAAGTGTATCAAGAGACAGTCTTGGATCGTGTTGTGAAACCTCTCAGTAATACACTTTTTAAAAATGTACCGTGGACTTTCCAGCAGGTCTCTGCACCTGGTCACAAGGCACGAAATACTCAAGCCGGGCTTGAAACCAACGTTCCGGACTTTAAAGGAGCTAAAGACTGACCCTCATCTAGCCCTCTGGTCTCTCCTGAGGTCTCTCAACCCTTTAGACTACAAATTATGGTAAGTTTTAGAGGACATGGCTTGCTCTAAACGACACGGCAACATTGAGTCTCTTAAAAAATCTCTGGAGCAAGCAGTGGCGAAATTTCCCATGAAAACAGTGTGTAAATGCATAGATTCGTGGCCAGACAGATTAAAAGCCTGTATAAAAGAAAGGTGGCCATTTTGAATAGAATGTTGTTTTTATTTTTTGCTGAGACTTTAATAAATATGTACATATATGTTTTAGTAATGTTACATTACTTGATTAAAAAAAAACCATTTTTATTTGTAACAGTACTTATGGCTGGACTAGGTATATATACACGAATTGCTCGTTTATAGGTATAACATATTGAACTTAAATAAACTATTTAGGTATTATTTGTAGGTGATATTTATTGGTAGGCATGTTGTAATAATTATGGTTTAGAATTTATTCAGTGACTAGCTGTGCCCGCGACTTCGTCCGCGTGAAGTGTAGTGCTACTCACACCCTATAGACGCTTACGTGATGATGCTGCATAGCGTGATGAGCTGGCTGACAGTCCCGTCAAAATCCGTCCAGCCGTTTCGGATATTAGTCGGAACAAGTAGACAGACAGACAAAAAATTAAAAGTGTGTTTTTGTTTTCAGTACAAAATATTCTTACATATGCATTTAGTAAAAAACTGTTATTTTGACATTACAAACAAACACTTCAATTTTATTTATTTGGATACTTAGATAAAAATCCGTAAGTAACTTTTTGAACAGAGATTATTAATACAGCTGTGAATTTTGTAGGCCTCAAAGTAATATTTTTCTATTGATATATCATGTTTATTTTTTAATATCTTACCTTGTTAAATGAATCGCAATTGTGGCAATTCCTCTCGGCGATTTTCGTGATCGAATTAATGTTTTACATTATACATAATCAATTTACATAATAGGTATTATATATAGATCGATTTTATAATAGACGTATTTAAAGATTCATCAATTCTTACTAACGCAACCACTTTCGTCTTAATCTACCAATTAATAAGCAATTAAAATCATTCAAACCGGTAATTTTTAGGTAGAACTGCGCAGTGGTTTACGCAAAACTAGGGCCATCTAATGTCGTAATTCAAAGGAATCTAAGTAATGGGTACTGTGTTGTAATCAACAATATATAATTTAATTGTGTACGGTATGTAGTTACAGAGCTACAGCCCTCGCCGAGGCGACATGTTTTCGTTGCAAACGGTTTTACAACACCCTACTGAAAAACGTTCCACGTCAAAATATAATAGTCGCCACAATATTGACATCCGCTGTGTCCGCCAAGCTAACACTGACTGGTGTGTCGCATGCGTTGTTCGTATCGGGCTGCGTATCGGGCTGCTTGCCGGGCTAGAGCTGAGTGCCGTGCGTCTAAACGTGGTGCGATTGATTTGGATTCTATTGTTTACTTATGTGCTTGGTAGATTGTTAGGGCAGTTTATTTTTTCTTTAAAAATATAATAGCAATGTGGCACTGTAGGTTTCACATTACTAGCAATCCTGTTAACCCCATTAGCTAAGCTCAATGGCATGTGTTAGAAGTGGGTACACGTCGGTAGTATAATGGGTAGGATTCGAACCCGTGAACTCACGATTGCGAGTCCGATGCTGCCACCGCTGCTTACGTCTATTCAGATTGAGCAAAATAAAAAACTTTTTCGTAGAATAATTGTCTTCAGATTTACATATACAGCAGTAGGAATACAAATTTGAAAACAAAGAACCTAGATAAACTAATTAAAGTTTTCCGCTGGTAATGCAAAAATCCGTATATAAATGTTGATGGTCTACTTATGGACATAGATAGGTCTTAATGTCAAATATGATTACTATCTTTATGTTTGAAAGTAAGCATAGGGTTTGCCCAAATGTCATCGGTCTTAAAACCCCTCGTTTCCCTATAATAACGCGTTCAATGTGCAAATGATAAATTAAAAAGGAAAAACAGGTGGTAGACAGAAGAAACTAAATGGTATCGACTTCTGTTTGCGATAGCATGCGGGATACTATACTGTGAAGTCCGCGGCAGGTTGACATGGCAATTTTGAGATGCATTATCAGTAGCAAATGCAGGCGAAAATAAAGATTAAATTGGACGGCTTATGTATCTACTAGTAAGAATTTAGGAAAAGCCAAAACATTCAATTAATATAAGATATTCACATTTATTTCACAAGATAATCGGTCCCGCACATCAGTCTAGCGCACATAACATTTATATCTTCTAGACCAAAAGCTTATTATATTAGTTACGAGAATTCAAATGATTTAAGGATTCATAGCGCTTTGATCTTAGTTGAAAAGTAATATGCAGAGCTATTTAATTAAACCTACAAATTGAATGACGTAGGTGGATACTAGTTATTGAATGTTGCCCACACTGATTACATGTTTTATTTTACTTAAACTATGAAGCGGTCGGGCTTCATTAAATGTCATAAATATTACATTTAAACTCTGTTAACTTGTAGTTACTAGGCACGTTTCAAATCAAGTAAGAGAGCAGTTGAAGGGCACTATAGCAAATGTAGCTAGTAGGCAAATGAGATTTACGAATTAAATTCTCAAATGAGGAGCGAGGTGCGGTGACATTCAGATCTTTGCCAAACAAGGCTTTGGGTGGCATTGATACTATTATGGGCTAGCGTGACGCTTACCATCAGGCGCACGACCTGCTCGTCTCTGGTTGTATAAAAAAAAATGTTGAGCCGTCGGTCCTGCGCCAAATCTCTATTCGGTCGTGTCTCGGATTTCCGTCCCATAGAGTGTATTTGTGTCTACAAACACTTGTGCACTATAATAATTCCTGTATATTTGGCTAGTCTCAGGGCCCTAAACAAATGGCACTCTATTTGACTAGAGATTACGCTAATCGAATAGAATGACATCGTTGCGCGCGCACTACTGCTAATCTCATATTAACAATTTTCGTATTTACAGTGTTGAGCGCGCAATGACGTCATTCTATTCGATTAGCGTAAACTCCAATCGAATAGAATGCCATTTTTCTAGTGCCCTGGTGAGATTGGCTGCCATAATCGAAATCAATTATGAGACAATTATTATTATTATTATTATTACCTTCTTATCAAGTCGTCTCTCAACACTTGACTGTGAGGTAACACATTTTGATTTACCATCGCTAAATGTGTTCAATTTGTATGCTAATCGATTAAGGGGCTGAATAGACCAAGAGTAGGCTGTTACCTATATAAATAATCAACTCGTGAATAATTTCCCCCGCAGGCGACATGGTCTAATTAATACCTAAAACTATGGGAAGTTTAAATATATTGTACCCACTAAGGCTGATTTTCGTTTATCTCATGTTTCAACTTTTTGATAATACAATTTGCATCAGGCATTTAACATGCTGTATAGTATATTAGTCGCAGCACCTTAACCTTATTTCAAGTTTATAAACATTCGAACATTGTAAAATTGGCAATTTGAAAAGAGTGGCCGCGAGTTTTAGGCCAGGTTCTTTTCTCCGGCTTTACCTATTGTTTGCGAACTAGGCATTACATGTACATGTAGAATCCCGACGTATCACAAGAGTTGTTTTGCATCCTAAGTGAATAACGAATTTTGAATTTTGAAAGAATAGGTATGTCTATATATACCTACCGTGAATTTCTATTCGTTTTGAAGCCAAAAGTTTTTAAAGCCACATCAAACCTACTCATTAAAAACTTTTTTTCTTTGTAAGAAACGAAACATCTAACCAACTTTAATTACATTAGCATCAGCATTTCTTAAGGTGTTTTGTTGTCTGTCACCGACATGGGTTTTCTGTTGTTATTGTTTCATACTTACAAAGTTATACCTACTTAATAATAATTTTCATTGGAATTTGTACGAAAATTTTGTGACTTCATATTGGACCAACTGTTATTCGTGAACTTGTAAAACCTACTTAGCTGTGATAGTTTTTGATTTAATTCCACTGTATATACTACAACCATGATTATTTTCACATACCCAACATCAAACATTTAGTTGGCAGGCACACTTGTCTGTAACAAATTGCACTTTATAGCTTAATATTTCACAAATGGATCCCTAATCTAAAAATGGTCTTTATAACTCCGAAACGTTTTTAAAAGACCTATCTAGTGATACCCCACACGATGGGGTAGGTGAGAAAAAAAACACAACCCCACTTTACATTAAGTATATAGGGGAGTTATCCTCAAAAAAAAGGTTTTTCAAGATTTTATTTAGTCAGCGTTAGTAATATGTGTAACCTCGCAAAATGACTGCCTTCTAGCATTTACAATATCTGAGCTAAGCTGCGGACGGACGGATGGCCGGACATGGCGAAACTATAAGGGTTCCGTTTTGCCATTTTGGCTACGGAAACATAAAAACCGGCCAAGTTCCAGTAGGACTCGCGCACTGAGGGTTTCGTATAAACTTAAAGGTGTGAAAATAGTTCGATCATTGCGTGAATCCATCTGTGTCTACCAGGTTTCGAAATGGTGACTCACTAGCCGTATTATAGAATTTTATAAGCTACGGGTCTTAATCGCGTAAATATTTTATTTTAAGGCTAAATACCTTTGTCTCACTAGCCGTAGTTACCCAAATCATTTCAGGCTACGATAATGTACGACCTACATTGCTACAATAGTACCTAATTTGAAAATAAATTATTTTGAATTTTTTTTCAGCAAATATGAACGTGTGGTACATCATTCGACAGATTACTTTAAGATTTCCAATAAACTTTTTTGATTGAGTAAAAAGTTTTGGAAATAATCACTACGAAAGTTGCATAAATTGTGTGTGTATAGTTAAGGGGGGGGGGGGAGTTTACTTTTTAACTGTGTGACCAAAATATATGAAACAAAATCTAATAAATACTATAAATTTAAATTATTTAGGACGTGATCGAACATACCCACATCAAGTTATGGCCGAAATCCTGCGTTTCTCAACAAATGGGCGTAAGTGCCATGAACATACGTTTTTCTGCTGATGCAATTATTCAAGGCTACGGAACCCTACACTGAGCATGGTCCGACATGCTCTACCCAGTTTTTGTTTTAACGGGATTTCTGTAACGAAACAATATTGAACGATTTATAAAATATTAGACAACTCACATAAGATCATTTGATACCAAACTAGAAAGAGACTCTAATATAGGAAACAGACAAATGATGCTCGTAAACATACTTATATAACTCAAAATAAATACACTAATATCTATAAATGCAGATCAAAAGGGCCAAAAACCCATTAGGAACAAAAATCTTTTTAAACCATTAAAATCTAATGTATTGCACCTAAAATCTATAGAAGATAAGGTAAGTTTTTCAATATTAAGTTGGTATAATTTATTATGATATCTACAATTTTAAGTAATTAATTAAATATCATAAACCTAAGACGAATCATTTGGCACAATTCAAAGGTTAAATCTTTTTAAAATTTTTTTTTTTTACAAAATGAATACATATGCCACCCTTATAGTAGTATCATAAGGTCGAAATCCCTTTTCAGCCATCACCTAAAAAAGTTTTGCTTCATCGGAACAGGGCGAGGCCAAAATATTATTACGTTTCCCAGTGTCAAAGGAATGTAAACACAAAGATTCGTTCCTGACCCCTTCCATAAGAATATGGTAAATATCTTGTATTTTATTGCAGTCTGGACAGTTAGGTGATGCAACATTACTGTTTAATTTATGCGAGACTTGGGAATAATTCAGGACAACAAGCTTACATACAATAAACATATTGAAGAGATTAAACGTAAAGCAAACAAATCTCTAGGCTTTATAATAAGATCCTCAGCCTGCTTCAATACATTAAAGTCAATAAAAATACTTTACTGTTCTTATGTTCGAAGCTATCTTGAATATGCGTCGCAAGTTTGGAATCCCCAGTATGAAATTCACAAATCTCAACTAGAATCCATCCAGAAAAAGTTTTTGCGATACCTGGATTTCAAAGCAAAACGCTACTCCACAGATTACATAGATCGATGTAAAAGCTACCACTTTCTACCGCATATACATGATATCACATATTTAATGAATATTGCAAACGGCTACATTGACTCCCCCCAACTCCTATCCAAAATAAATATTAGAATCCCACATGTAGGACTTAGACAGCGTCCACTACTTGAGACCCCGCTTGCATCAACAAATTACAGGCGTAACACCTTTTTTCTATAGAAGTGCAGTGAGTTTAAATAGTCTTCCCGCAGAATACGACATTGACCTGTTCCAAACAAAACCAATAGCTTTAAGCCGCATTTTGAGTAAAGAATTCTTTGTTAGTGATCAAAGCACCATGTAATAATTGATAGGTACTGATTTAGCATTAACCTATGTAATTTTTTTTTTTTACGATAGACTTATGTTAATTTTTGTGTTCATTTTTATGTTCATTTTTAAAGTTGTAAGTAGTTTTTAACAATATTTTTACTTCTATGCTCATTCTAACACAAGTAGGTACTTTATTTAGTTGTAATGTGTGAAAGCTTGTAAATGGCAATTTACTCATATTTATTTGTAACTAGGATAGTTAAATTTTAGACCGTGAGCTTTCCTGTAAAAAATAAATAAATAAATATAAAATAAATAAAAAAAAAATGGGATGTGTTCTGAGCGGAGCCGATACTGGTCGACTCATATCGGTCTGGTCAATGCATGAATGTCTGGCTAAAGACGGTTGTATCGTTTTGTACCATACACTGTTTGTCAGTGATCTCTTGTCAAAATATTAAAAGGTCACTTAAAAAGGGCAGCTGATGACATGAAATTCTTTCTAAGGCTTCTTTTGCTAATCCATCGACTGCTTCATTGATATGAGCTGGTACCCACTGTAACACAATTCGTTTGGTTTTAGTAACTAAATTAAATAATTTAAAATGCTATACGCAATCGGTGTCCCTCTATCAGCTGATGTACAACGGGATAAGTGTTGAAGTGCACTTTTCGAATCCGTAAAAATTACATAGGTATCTTCGAAATTCTAAAGAATCAATGTAGTAGTGTACTATTGCAAAAATTTTAATTTTATTGACCCATGCTCTTGTGTGTCGAAAAAAGCTGCACCGATTTTATTTCTATATTTTGACCCATCTGTAAAGATTTTGTGAAATTTTGTTCATTCAAAAAGTCTCTATTATATAATCTTTTTGACTTAGTAACTGAGTCTATGTGAATTTTTACAACTGAAGATAGATCCACACTGTTAACCCAAGTATCTTATGAGAACATTTCTAATTGGTGACTAGGAACATAGAGCATTGAGTGTTTCATGTAATTTTAACAAGGGCTTCCTTTTCAGCTTCTAAAATGGATTTTAACAAAGCTTTTGTAATTCACGTATTTAAAAAAAAATGATGTTATCTGCACAAGATTTTAATTTAAGCCAATATTTGCCAGCTAGATGCCTTCGAAATTATAATGGTTGAATGTGCAGCTCGGTTTTCATTACGTGGATTGCAGTGCAGTGCTCTTTAGGAACCCTTTGATAATTCTCACACAAATATGTGGCGGTACCCACATATAATAATATAAATAAACTGACACTTGACAGCTCGCGTCAAAATCCTGAATCGCGCTATAGAAGTTTTCACAGCTGCTAACTATTTATACAAGTTCCCAACGTTAACCGTTGGGCCGCGGCCCGCCAGGCATGATCACCTCGCCTGGTCGGAGGATCCTCCCTTTGTGTTGGAGGGACTTTACACCTTGCCCTCCACAAATATTTTGGACTCTGTCTAATTTAGCTAAATGCGATTCACTATTGTTATCGTAGAGGAAACTTACGTAATCCAAATATTGCGAATCAACGCCATATATAAGCGTCTGAGATGTTTTAGATGAATTCCCCCTTCGGTGTTCGCCATTCCTTTAAATATATTGTGTCGTTTAGGTTGCCACAAACAGTCCGCAAGTACTAGATATTGATTAATCTAGGTATTTTACTACGAATCTCATTTATGTGGTTTAGACCACGTCAGTAATTTGTCTAACCATTGCCCCAAGTATTTTATATTGTTCACTGGTAGGGGTATGTTATTAATTGTAAGGTTATATGATAGGCTGTCCCTATTAAAGCGTGATTTAACGAAATATGCCTACTTTATTTTTTACGGGCGAAATTTCTAAGCCAATGTTTTATAGTAAATTAATCAATTTATTTAATGCTAATTGCAAACTTTCTGATGTTGAATTTATATTACAGTTATCGTGTACAATACAAAATAATCTGCGTACTGGGAAATAAAGACATGCTTAATATTTCTACAAATATGTACTGTTGCAATATTAAACAGAAATGGAGATAATGGGTTTCCCTGTAGCAAAATTCTACCTGTATGCCGGCTAGTTATTGTTTCTCATTTTGAGAAAATTCCAAACAGCTACATGTCTTAACCCCTACCCCATCTTGTCCATTATCTCTAATAGGTGCTTAATATTATTGTATGCGTTATCGATAAAACAAGTAGTAGTAATAAGTTTTTTAGAAAATCCTATTTGAATTTAATTGACTAGATTAGTTAAGTTGTCTACTGCAGAACGAGATTTTCTGAAACGTATTTCGATAAACGATTCTAATCTATGCATAAGTTTGTTATGAAAAACCTTGCATAAATACGACGTCATAGAGATATGACGTGGGGATGATGTACCATGAGATTCAAATCCCGGTTTAGGTATTTGCAAAATGGTGATGTCTCTCCCTTGGCTAGGTACAAAACTAGTAGTTAATATTTTATTGAGAGTACATCTTTTCCATTCTGTGGTAAATGTTTAATCATCGAATATGATATTTGATAATATCCGGGTGCGGAATCATATTAATCTTAGGTCGTACACATTCATTTAGCTCGGACATAGAAATTGTACTTTGGAATTTCTGAATTACAGTACTCTTTGGGTATAAAATTACTATGAGAATTCGCATTGAATTTGCTATCGGGGTCACATTCACCGGCCGTCGTACTAATGTGGTTAGTAAAATTATCATAGTCTCCCTGTTAGTTTTTTTGGCATAACATGTTAATGTTGTATAAGCAGCCCAGCCGACATTTAAAAAAAAAATCTTTGAGTTACTGGAGCAGATTTAACGAAAAAAAGTCAGTAGATGTAAGGCCACCTTGTTTTACGTAGCATTCCAATTTGTATTCATCGGATAGCGCATCCACCCATCTCATCTGGTTAACTCGCTTTAGTTACTAATATTTAAAAATATTAATATACTCCCCCGGCATACCCGTTTACTTAAATTTTTGCCACAGCATGTCATAAGAAACTGTGTCAAAAGACTTTGACACATCGAGAAAACATGCATATCGGAGTCTTTTTTCTGTGGAATACCTGACAGTATGCATAAGGCACAGAATAGCACTCTCAGTGGATAGTCCCCCCTGTATTCAAATTGTGCGTCAGGTAAATGTAAATACCCACTAAGAATCCCATTAGCAAACTGTCAAGTATCTTTGCAGCTGTTGTAGCCAGTGAGATAGGCCGATAATCTGCTGTATTCGATTTATCTCCAGTTCTGTTTTTAAGAATGGGTACAACTACAGTTTTCACGAGCGATGCCGGTTAGTATGAATGCCGAATACACAAGGTATAAAACATAGCTAATAGATAAGGGAGTGTACTCCAGCATACGGCTGTTGTTACATTTTATATTTAATGTTATATCGTCCGTGAATAATATGCAGTCTATGTTTAGAGCTTCCGGTAGGTCATTTATGCATGTCAGAAAAAGCAGAGGTCTTGCACCTCTGCTTATTATACTCCCTTGAGGCGTGCCGCGGTTGTTTACTATGTTTTATGTTCCAATGCGCATGTTTGGTTAATTCGACACATTGTTACCACAAGTGCTCATTTATTTTTAGAAAATCCATCCATATGATATCCCACTGCTGGACACGGGTCTCCCAAATACATCCTATCGATTATAGATCCTGAGGATAACTGCCATGATTGCCACGTTCTGCTGCCCGTCTTCCTATGTAAAATACCTTATTCGCCTTGACGACACTTATTGGAAGAGGGGGTACTATTCTTAAGCCGGTACTGATATTTTTTATAGACTAGATTGTTGATATGGATTAAGACCCGTAATATATATATATTCATAATGTGTACAAATCGCGAGAGTTTATCAACATTTATAATAACAGCTGCACCGACAATTGGTAGTGATCTCATTTGGTTTCACCAATTATGTTGTAAGTAAATAGGTGTAGATAGGTAACAAATTTAACGAATACACATAGATAAATATATAATATCTCACTATTATAAAAACCGGGCAAGAGCATGTTGGACCATGCTCAGTGTAGGTTTCCGCAGCTTTTAACAATTGCATCAGCAGAAAAGCGTATATTCATGGCACTTACACCCTTTTGTTGAGAAACGCAGTTTTTCGGCAACAACTCAATGAAGGTATATCCGATCTTATCAAAAATAATTTTATTTTAAAGTATTTATTAAGCGCTATCGTTGTGATTTTTTCCATATTTTTTGTAGTAGAAAAAAAAGCTGTTACATTTATGGAGTGCCCCCTAAAAATATTTATTATTATTATTTAGCTGACAGACAGACAGACGGACATGACGAAACTATAAGGGTTCCGTTTTTGCCATTTTGGCTACGAAACCCTAAAAACTCGTCAAAGTAGGAAAGCATGATTTAATTATCACGAGCAAAAAATTTAGAAATGTAATCCACTGCTTTTATCTGTTAACGTCGTCGATGCGACACTGACATATAAAAAAAAGTCAATTGTATAGTATTTAAAGCGCTTGTAACCTATCTACACCTTTTTACTTAAAACATGATTGGTTTTAACCTCGCGGTTTACTTTGCTTCAGAATGGTAATTTTACTCTACAATAAAAACAATTAAAATAAAACATTTGTTTTTGTAAAAATAAACAATGTTGATATAATTGATGAGTGCCACAGAGTTTGTAACGCTACGGATGACGTCGTGGCTTCAATTCCCACATGGGACACCACTTTGTTTAATCGACAAATTGTTATGCACTTTGCGTCCATTAATTGTCGGTTTACATAAAGTCCCCCGCCACACAGGGCTTTCACTCTAGTGCAAGAATTATCTTTTATTAAAAAATAATAATAAAAAGACTGTTCACTCCACTCAGGAGATGTATTTATCTGTCTGTAGCAGCTTTTATAGATTATTGCTAGCTGTTTTATCGGTTCGTTTTATTCCCTGAAGCCGTTTAGAGAAACTCTTATAACCCAAGGGTGAATAAAGTATTAATTTTCTAAAGTGATCCTTCATCTTTCAAACAAATATTCCCAAGTGTATATGCTCTAGTTTCATGATATTTATTTTTTAGACTTCTAAAATTGCGAACAAGTAAACAACCCTTCCGAAGATAAGGTGTACCTGAAGTTCTGACTTAAAGATCCAAGCGACCAGGTCATTAAAATAAAAAATAAAAAGTACATGATGTCTGGCACTTGAACTTATAAGTTGTGAAAGAATGAAAAACTTCCACACATAACAGGACAGCTGTCAATAAATACTTTAATTTTTTATTTTTTTATTCATGCCCATCTAGCTGAAAGCTAATTTCTGCCAACGTCAAGTACTAAAGCATGTAGGTACTTGATAGGTATAGCTTCAATATTTTTTTACGCGGAGCTGTGAAAATTTCTTACTTCTCTTCAATTTCAATGCTGACTTTATTAGCAAGAGACGAAAAGATAAGTCTGCACATCTAATTCCACCTCTAGATATACGTTCACAAAGACTTTTAATGGCCCTTTTTTGTAAAGAAGCCGAATAGAGAATACCTATATAAAATATTTTAATTATAAAAAAGCTGTATATTTCATACGAACAGACATAGACGTTACTACTAGTTCTAAAATAAATAAGACCAATTTTTCAATGTCAATTTTCAACCATCAACTTTTTGTTTTTTTTTTATTTATTAAAAATGTTCATTTTTTCCTTTAAGGTGAATTATTGTTGGTTAAGATTAGTTTTAGTTTCGGAGAGTGTGTAGTTAAAAAAATATTTCTTACCAGAAACACAGGTCTCAACCTAGTTCAGGCAAATATTTATTCTGTGCTGTTTTTCAAAATTATTTACAGCCGATTTTGAGGTAAAGTTTGTGAGTTTGTGAGGTTGTAGAGATCTTCTGAACCGATTCAATAGGCGTGGAGCATCTATGAAATATGTTGCAAAAACGGGGGAAATTACGCAAACGAGTTGTGCGCATTAGCTTGTCATTTATAAATGTACATTTATGTATAAAGGTTCCGTTCGATCGCGTGCGGCTTACGCGTGGGGCTGATGCGACAATAATCAAAGTGCGCGCGCAAGCTACAACGGTCGTCGGTCGCGCGCGTCTGTCGCAGACCTAGGAAACGACATTATACATTTTCATACTCTGACCCGCCGCGCGCGTCAGCCGCACACAATTGTTGGCGCGCGGCTGCAATCGGCCGCGATACATGGAAATAAACTTTAATGGTCTTTACAGTACTCCCAAATTAATAATGCACATGCAGATCTTCGCTAATTGTCGTATTCCCGGAAACACTCGAATCATGGAATCGTAAGAGCCCTAAACAAGGCATTTGCATTTTGCACCTTGTTTAAAAGAGATAGGAGTCAATATCATGTGTGCACAATCGAAAACAAATCGGGCGTTCGGCAGCTGTCGCCGGTCAGCGAAATGTCTGTCAGTCGTCTTTATATATTGGTAGTGACTGCACGTGTTCTCTATTTGTGGAAATATATAGAGCTGCTATTACACACCCTTCTTGGTAAATATAATTTCAACATTAATTAGCTTATTCAGATTTAAATAGTATATTTTGAAAAAAGGAAAATAAATAACATATTTCACGTTTTTTTAATATTAAAAAAATAAAATACCTACATTAAATACATATTAAGTACTAGAAAAACATTTAAAAAATGAGATTTATTTAAATTAAATAAATAGATAAACATGCATAAAAAATATATACCTAACTCTGCCCATGCCATTTTCTTTCAGACGAATTCTTCCAAAATGGATAAATTTAAACGTGGAAAACCGCTTAATTCACAAGCACGGCAAATGGTATTTAATGTGTACCTTTATTTCTTAAATGAAGCCAATGTTTTCAACAGAGACCATGATGGTTATTTTAAAAAAATTCAAGACCGTGTTACAAAAGCTACAGGAATTTCGCGACGAACTTTGAGTAATATCTTAAACGAAAAAAAACATAATCAATCAAAGAAATTTTCTACACCGAAAAAAGGAAGACCTAAAAGTAGATTTCGGCTGGTACTTGATGATTTCGACTACTGTGTTATTCGTAATATGATATACAATTTTCAATTGACGCTGAAAGAACTCCCAACTGTAAATAATTTAAGAATAAAGTTGATCGAAGCTATTAATTTCAAAGGCTGTGCCGAGACTTTAAGGTTGATCTTGAAAGACATGGGGTTTAGGTTTCTGAAAACTGATAATAACAGACAATTACTTATGGAAAAACATGATATACGCCTAAAAAGGATCAAATATCTCAGAGAAATACAACAGCTGAGGAGTTCTGGTAGAAACATAGTATTTATGGACGAGTCGTATGTGCACACATCACATACTAAGGGTAAAACTTGGCAAGATAGCAACAAAAAAGGTATCAAACAACCCATTTCCAAAGGAGAGCGAATAATTATTGTACACGCAGGCAATGAAAAAGGCTTCGTCCCAGGGGCTCTAATGTTACATAAATGTGTCGACTCAGAAGGTGACTATCATAAAGAAATAAACGCGGAACGTTATCAAACTTGGCTACGCAATCAATTGATTCCCAACTTGCCTCCTAATAGTGTGTTGGTAATAGACAACGCCCCATATCATAATAAGCTGTCTGTGAAACCACCAAACTCAAACACATCTAAACCACAAATGACAGCTTGGTTACAACAACACAACATTCCGCATGACCCAAAGAAACTGAAACCCGATTTGTATAAAATTATACAAAGATACAAAGAAAATTACACAGAATTTGCCATTGACCGTATAATGGAGGAACATGGGCATAAAATTATACGATTGCCACCATATCATCCCGATTTTAACCCTATTGAAAATATTTGGTCCCAAATAAAGCAACACGTGGCCAAGAGAAATATTGCAATGACTGTGACGTCAGTTAAAGATGCTATATTAGAAAAAATCAATAAAATAGGACCAGAAGAATGGAAAAAAGTTTCTGATCATGCGGTTCAATGCGAAGATGAATATAGAAAATTTGAGCCAAGAATCGATAGTTATTCCGATAAACTGATTATTTACACAGGTGATAGCAGTGAGGAAAGTGTAAATGAACAAGAGCATAATGAAACTTCTGATGAATCTGCGATGTCGGGAATAGAGGTCTTCCTCGATTCTGATTAATTTTTTTATAATTGTATTATTTTTCTGGAATGATTAGTGCTGTAAACAAATTTGAACTGAGATTTTGATTATATTTTATGTAAACCTCTATTTGAAAACGTTTTTTTCTCCTTCTAATAAAACCTTATGTTATTTAAACCTTTTCCTCCATAATTACACCAACTTCGGTAAGACACTTGAAAACTAATCACTCCAACAATGATTGTAGCGTTTTCGCTATTTACTTACATGGAATTATCGAATCAAATTTCGTTACAGGTAAATCAAATCTGTTTTAGCACAAAACACATAATATATAAAATTAGGCATAGAGAAATTGCTCTTAACCACTCTATATAAATATCGTCTTTCGACGCTCGGGTAATACGACCGTTGCCGAACAATGACGAAGATTTCCGAAGATTTCTATGCGCATTATTACTTTTGGAGTACTGTACATACTTTTGGTAAGTTTATTGTACCTTTACTATGATGAATAAATTATTGAAGTAAAAACTTCTTTAGCGGCGTTGTGCACTTTTTGGGATGAGTAAAACATGTTAAACTCGCTTCAGGACACGTGTCCTGACCGAAAATTCGTAAGACGGAGGGAGAGCAATGAAAAATTGCTACAATATCATTAGAATACGAAGTTAAATTTCGCCACCATCTACAATGTTATTATAGTTCAGGTGGGAAATAGGGCGGTCCAGAAACCAGAAGACTCGAGTCCGAGTAACGATTGATTTTTCCCTTTTTTATTTTAATTTTAGATTTTGATTTGTGATTTATTATTTATTATTTTTTTATTATTATGTCACTAAGATCGCAAAATACTATTAAAATTTCATCAGTATGTAATATAATGTTCAAGTTTTCACTTCTGCCGGCACTCCCGGAGTGCAACCCTTTGTTTTTTTTATTTCTTATTAAGTTTTACAACCAGCCTGTTCATACTTCTAATAAAATTATTTTGAACCCAAGATTATATAAACAAATTGATATTGTTGCTACTGTAATAATTTAGGTAGCCGTTATCTCGCGAGTGTTGCTATGCTATTAAACCTCACTGATATATTAAATCCGCTTTGAGCCCTGATTTAGTATTCTGTTCCAACGTGCTTTCATTCGTGGCTTTACCGCGTTTAATAGTATTGAATTTATGATTATTAGCGCTTATTATTCGTTGCATAGCAGAGTTATGTTATATGTTATATAGCTATTCATAGATAGCAATTAACTGCTGCTCTTATATTTATAATATTATATTCCTAGAAAACGGGGACCTAGTGAAATAAATTATGTTAACTACCGATGCAATTCCTTAAACGTTCAGGTAATATATGAAAGTATGATTATTTTAAGACGGATATGTGTGAAATGATCTAAAAAAATTAACTACCGACTAGATGGCGCATGCGAGGGCCCAACTCGCGAGCATCAAAAATGCAATTATTGTATTTGTAAAATAAAAATTGATTAAATAAAAAAAATATCTAGATTTTATTTTATCACTTTATTGGATTAATTACTATGCATACTCATGCTAAATTTCAGTTTACTAGCCAGCCGCTGCAGACGCGCTTTTTGTAAAGTGAAATACGATTACAGAATTTGTTCAGTTAGTGTCTGGGTTCCCAACCCTGTGGGTTTTTACCCCTGTGAAATCAGCGATTCTTTGGGGGCAATGAAAGTGAGATAAAGGATCATTCCGTGCATCGCGGCCGATCGAGATGCGACAATAGTCAATAGAGTATGAGAATGTATGGCGCCAATTCCGAAATCTGCAACAGAAGCGCGGCCGACGACTGACATAGGCTACGAGCGCACTCTGACTACTGTCGCATCAGCCGCGCGCGGCTCGCGATCGACCGCGATGCACGGAAATTAACCTTAAATAGCCTCCCCCCGTCCGGGGCCACTAAATCAACTCACACTTAGGGCCAACGTTGATACTCATTTGCCCCGCCTTCCTTGATCAAAAAGGTTGGGATAAGTGGGTGTCAAAAATCTTTTTTAGGCTACTAGTTGTAAATATTCGATTATAGTGCGTAAAGCGTAACTCAAGTAAGTGGGTAGATCTTTCAATTCAAGTTTATCCTTGTCCTTGACATTAGAAGTTTGAGTTATTTTCATACCCATACACTTTAAGGTCTGTATATATTTGTAGCCATCACAACTCATACTGTTTAAGCACCTTGTAGGTACTTATCTCTTTTCCACTATAGCTGTTTTAGTTTTATTTCCTTTATAAGAGTAATTGTTGTCCTTAAAAAAGTCTTAATAACTAAAAATAAACTTGTTTTACAAAAACCTAACCAGCTTTAATCACGGTTTGATTTGCTGACACATATAGAGGAATTCCGTTGCCTGTCTTAAAAAAAATGCAATATACGATTGTAAACTTTCGCAATTTGTGTACACATTATAGAATTTTCTAAGCTACGGGTCTTAATCGCGTAAATATTTTATTTTAAGGCTAAATACCTTTGTTTTATTGCCCGACGTTTCGACTGTATTGCAACGGCCGTGGTCACGGGTAGACTAGTTCAGCTAGCGTCGCCTCCGTGAAGCGCGGGTTTCGGAAACTGCCCTCGCTAGATTTTTATCACTCACTATTACGGAACTGTCGGTACTTCAACACACAACACTAACGACATCTGCACACTGGCGTGTAATGTTTGGTCGGCGGTGTGTACACTTGCTAATCCTGGGATTCCACGATGTTGACAAAGATATCCATCTTCTCGGTTAAAATTGCCGTGTTTTTTATTTCAACCAGTTCCCGCGCTATCCAACGTGTGTCGTAGCGTAATAGTGACGGTCAGTGGAGAGGACCTGTGGTTTTTGTAGTTCAATCCAGTGATTGGTTCCCGCATCCAGCAAGTGTTCCGCTATTGCTGACTTGTTTGTCTATCGGTTTTTCACAGCCGCGATATGTTCCTTAACCCTTTCCGCTATTGTGCGCTTGGTTTGTCTGATGTAGGAACAACCACAGCTGCAATCCACTTTGTAGACGCCAGGTGTCTGTAGAGGAATTACATCCTTAGGAGTATGTAGGTACTTAGCTACTTTGGAGTGCAGACTATATACAGTCTTATCAAACAAAGCCTTAAAGTAAAATATTTACGCAATTAAAACCCGTAGCTCATAAAATTCTATAATGTATATAAAATTTATGTGGGACCATTCCGGAATAAACCACTTTATAAAACTACACACACACCTTTTTACGGGAGCCAGCTCTAGTACCAGCAGTCGTACGTAAGTATAAAAGTCGAAGTACCAACGAACATGTGCTTCTGTACTTTCGGTATTCTGGTTTCACTCAGACCGGCCAAAAAAAAATATCTTTTACAGAGGAAAATCTACATTATAAAAATTATTTTAAAAATTGTGAATTTTTAGACTATTGAAGCATTATCACTTAATCGCTGTAGTATAAAACCGTAGCCTTATTAGAATGCCGGTGCTTATAGGTATTATCTATACTATAATCTAAACTAATATTATAAAGCTGAAGAGTTTGTTTGTTTGTTTGGACGCGGTAATCTCAGGAACTAGTGATCCGAATTGAAAAATTCTTTCATTGTTGGATAGCACATTTATCGAGGAAGGCTATAGGCTATATAACATCACGCTACGACCAATAGGAGCGGAACAGCAATGAGAAATGTTGCAAAAACGGGGAAAATGTACGCATACCAAGTTGCGCGGGACAGCTTGTATCCAATAATTGGGCATTGCATACAATATTTGAAAGTAAAGTACCTTTGTAATATATAAACGACCCTGGTGTTCAACATATACCTAGATAGGTACAATTATTTTATTTTTGTTTTGAAAATTATTATAAGAAACATATTATGTATTTGCTTATTCATTTTTAACCCATAGTAGATGTGACTTAAACTGATTTATGCCTATAATCGATAACATTTACAGATTTCAAAGGACTACAAATGGGAGATATATAGCATACTAAGTTGTTCCTAGTCGTCCACGTGAATCTATACTAATATTATAAAGCTGAAGAGTTTGTTTGTTTGAACGCCATAATCCCAGGAACTACTGGTCCAAATTGAAAAATTCCCGTACTTTTGGATAGCCCATTTATCGAGGAAGGCTATAAAACTGTATACTTTCACACACACACACAGACACGCACGCACTCACGCGCTGTTAATTAAAATGAACAATAGCTATGGAAGAGCGTAGTCACCTGTCACAGGCATTTTTTGCTTACTAGGTGACTTCGATCACAGTTCATATAATGTATAGTTTTTATGAATAAAATTTATTATTTATTATACTACAATCAATAGGAGCGGAGCAGCAATAAAAAATGTTGCAAAAACGGGGAAAATTTACACAGACGAAGTTGCGCGAGTCAGCTAGTGTTATTATAACGGTCCCTCAGAATATATGAGTAGGAACCAATGTTCTGTGGTTATTCCGATAAAAGGTAGTAGAGTGTGAAGTAGACGTGATAATGATAATATTTTGTATGAAGGCAGTTTCCACAGATACAAGTTTCGTCAAACTTTGTTGGAGGTGAAAACGAAACAGAGAGACAGACAGAGTTCATTTTCTCATCTATACTAATATTATAAAGCGGAAGAGTTTGTTTGTTTGTTTGTTTAAACGCGCTAATTTCAGGAACTACTGGTCCGATTTGAAAAATTCTATTTTTGTTGGATAGCCCATTTATCGAGGAAGGCTATAGGCTATATAACATCGCGCTACGACTAATAGGAGCGGAGCAGCGACGAGAAATGTTGCAAAAACGGGGAAAATTTACGCATACGAAGTTGCGCGGGACAGCTAGTTGATTTTTTTTTTTAATTTTTTTTTTTTAAAAACGACACCCGCAACGGGTACAAGACTTTACAAACATACAAGTCACGGACACAAAGTACACCCAGACTCGGAACAACAATTTGTGGTTCACACAAAGTGGTGTCCCTCGTGGGAATCGAACCCACGACCTCATGCGTAGCAGTCGGATACACTCCCACCGCGCCACAGAGGTAGTTAATGATAATAACTCGACCTATCCGAAAAATCTCTAATTTACAGAAGGGTGATTTTGAAGGTTGAAATTCACAAAATTTGCAGTATTTTTTTTCGTGAGCTTAACATATTATTTTTAGCAATGTTATATATTGTTTGTGCAGTTGTTATGTGTTAAGCGCATGGAAGAAATAACACCAAATTTTGTGGAAATCAAACTTCAAAACGCTCTCCTGTAAAGTAGAGATTTTGCAGATATAATTTTGTTGTTCAGATAAGTCGATTACCATGGATTCTCTAAAATAAACATGGAAATTGAAAACTTTATTTCTTGAAAACAGAATTGAATAAATACATTTTATTTTTGTCAAGTTCAACAGACAGGTGTCTGGACAAATGTTGTCCGTTAAAAAGGATCTTATCTGTCATATCAAATATTGTCTGAGTTTAAGTTGTTTTAAGTACCTATTAGATATGCAAACATTAAAAGAAACTGTTGAACTCAAGAACGTTGAATGAACTATTTGTTATTCATGTGTAATATTAAAATAATATGAATTAATGATACGACGTTGAGAAGTAAATTGAGTGATGTCAGGGTTGAACTATAGAAGCTGCGGCAGCCTAATGGCTAAGGCTTCGGTCTCGCAATCGTGATGCAACATCAACATTGCGCGACGGTTAGAATGCTACCCTTCGAATCCGTAGGGTTCGAATCCTACCCATTATACTACCCGACGTGAACCCACTCCTAACACAAGCCTTTGAGCTTAGCTGGAGGGATTAATAAGATTGCTAGTAATGTGGGACTCAATCCCACATTATTAGTTTTCTTTTTATTGTAAAAAAAACTACATCTGGCCGCACCGAATATGCTGCTATCTTTTTCTGTCACTTAGAACCGTCATTTACTAGAGCGAGAAAGAGAGCAGGAGTGCGATCGCAACACAGCAAAATCGACAAAGCGCTCGGCAACACGCTCTGGAGGGCTAGTTAGGAAATTAGTTAGGCTACTTAGGCTACAGAGGAAATTTCGATCAAAAATAAGCTGCTATTAAACAGTTATTTAATCTACTCGTTCCAGAAAATCATCGATGGGTTCGAAGTTCTTGTGCTTACTAAAAATTAATTAGAATAGTCCCCGTAAACTTAAGAAATTTAAGTAAACGAAAATTCATGAATTTCGTTATAAAGAAAGAGAGTAGGCCTACTGTTATTAGTTCAAGCAACGGCTTCTTAAGTTTTTTATAGTATTATGTGCTATTCTGATGTTTAAACTAAGTACTGTAAGTAAGTTTCATCAAAATTCGTGCAGTACTTTTTGCAACATATTATAAAATTGTATATACTACGGGTCCTAGTCGCGTGAATATTTTAATATATATTTTTTATTACTCGACGCTACGGGTAGACTTAGGATATTATAAATCCGAACATTTTTATGAAGAAAAATGGATGTAATTAGTCTACCCGTGACATCGGGCAATAAAAAAGTATTTACCTTAAAATTATTATTAAGTAGGATTTTCAGAGTATTAGTAGAATTAGAGAGATTATTGCTTTTCTATATAACTGTTGGTACTATTCGTGCAGTTGCATGTTCGAGAATATGCACATCACAAAACCCTTGACACTTGAGACTAGAAGAAGAAGAAGAAGAATAAGAAGAAGAAGAAGAAAGGTTTTATTCATTCATTCATTTAGGAAGTAAAATACTACACCTGTGAAAAGCCATGATTCTACATGTACATACTACATGCCTGTTCGCAAGCTATAAAAAACCTTTCATTTATTTTCACGTTACACTATATATTCTGTTTTCATAACGGGTTTTCAATTTATTGATTTGCCCCTAATATGGCTCTTCTTTTCAAAAGTCAGACTTGTAATAGATTTTTCTGTAATCTTTTTCTTTTTATTAAGATCATAGATTTTCAGTTTCTCAGTAGATTCGGATATAGGGGGGGGGGGGGGGTGGACTATTTTCATGATTTTTCTTGAATAAATTTTAAGCTTTAATGATAATAAAAAATATTAGACATCCTTACAATAAGCCCTATCATTTGATAAGTAACACTTTTTTTTTTATTTCTTACTGCACCTCCCAAAAATGACCCCCCATGTTTAAAATTCAGACTTTCTATAGGTATTCCTGTAATCTATAGATATCTATAGATCTATCTTTGGTTTTTTTTCCTAAATATTTGACTCAGTAGCATCGTAGATAAGTGGGGGGGGGGGGGGGGAATGGTCTATTTTCATGGTTTTTACCAACTCATTTTAAAAATAGCGACATTAAAAATTAAAAATAACAATAATGATGTCCTTACAATAAGCCATTTAATATGTTACACGATATAGTGTGCAAAACTTTTATTTTTTAATTTTCTAGTTTGCTCCCAAAATGGCTCTCACGTTTTAAATTCTTCTATTTACGTTATGCGTCCGTGTTTGTGTCACAAAGACACATACGTGTACCAAATTTGAACTTAATCGGTCCAGTAGATTCGGCCAAATCAAATAAAAAAAAAATCAAATTGCCTGTGACAGACGGACAGACAGAAACACGAGTGATCCTATAAGGGTTCCGTTTTTTTCCTTTTGAGGACTTGAGGTACGGAACCCTAAAAAACTAAATAAGCCTTTAAAACAAAAAAAGAAAAGCTTTTAATGACATGCAGAATAAGGGTTGAACTCAAAACAGAGCGTGTTGTCGAGCGCCTCGTCGATTCCGCCGTGTGCGGTCGCTCTCTTTCTCACTCTATGTGTATTTGCAAAATAGTATTGCACTAAACGCTAACTGTTCTTTTAACTGATAGAAAAAGATAGAAGATAGGAAGGTGCGATTCGGAACGGCCAGATGTTGTTCAACCCTGACATCACTCAGTTTACCTCTCTACGTCGTTTATTATTTTAATATTACACATGAATAACAAATAGTTCATTCAACGTTCTTGAGTTCAACAGTTTCTCTTAATGTTTGCACACCTAATAGGTACTTATACTAAGAGAATGTTTGATATGACAGATGACCTTTTTAACGGACAACATTTGTCCATACACCTGTCTGTTGAACTTATCAATAATAAAATGTATTTATTCAATTCTGTTTTCAGGAAATAAAGTTTTCGATTTCCATGTTTATTTTAGAATCCATAGTAATCGACTTATCTGAAGAACAAAATTATATCTGCAGAATCTCCACAAAATTTGCTGTTATATCTTCTATGCGCTTAACACATCTGAACCAACAATAAATAACATTATTAAAAATAATATATCAAGCTCACGGAAAAAATACAGAATTTTTTTGTGGAAATCAAAATACAAAATCACTCAAATCAAATCAAATCAAATCAAATCAGTTTATTTTGCTTTCCACAATGTAAACTTAGGTGGTAATATTGAATTGTGATTCATTATGGGCCCATTTAGGCATTGCAAAAAAGTGATAATAATTAAAGACTTATTTTTAAACATGAATACAATTTGAATAATAATTACATTACAAAGAAAGTCACAGTTTATCATTAATATAATCCTTAATCGAATAATATGTCTTACTAACTAAAAATTCTGTCAATTTACGTTTAAACACATTTAATGGCTCAATGGATTTAATAGAATCTGGCAGTTTGTTATATAATACAATACTCATAGCAAATACACTATTGCGATAATGTGTGGTCCTACATTTCTTAACACAAAGTAAATTTTTGTGCCTTGAGCTTTTAAGGGTATTGTAGTTTTTAATATCGCTCTTTATAAATATCACAGCTTCGTATATGAACATCGCAGGTAGTGTAAATATTTTTAATCGCCTAAATGAATCCCTGCAAGAGTCAATCTGACCTAGACCACATATACTTCGGACGCATCTTTTTTGGGCTTTGAAGATCTTTTCTTTGTTGGTAGAGTTACCCCAAAACATAATTCCATAACGAAGTATAGAAGCCACATTTGCATGATATGCTGTTACTAGAGTGTCTTCATCTGCAACTTTCCTAAGCATGTATAGGGCATAAGAAATTGAATTCAATTTATTACAAATAGTATCAATATGTGTTTTCCAGTTTAGGTTTGCGTCTATATGAAACCCCAAAAACTTTGTGCACTGGACCTTCTTCACTGTTTTGTTTCTGTAGTTGATGGTTAGATTATCATTATTTGTATTTCTAAGATTAAATGTCATATAATTAGTTTTGTCTATGTTTATTTTTAAATTATTTAAGTCTAGCCAATTAATCATGTCAGCCAATGATTTATTAATACACAATTCAAAATTTCCGTTACAATTATCATTAGTGAAGATCACGGTACTGTCATCTGCAAATAATACAATATCTTGGGGTATGGCTTGTGGAAAATCATTTATGTATATCAGGAATAGTAGAGGTCCAAGTATACTACCCTGTGGTACTCCATATTTGACAATTTTTGTATTAGAGACATATTTAACCTCTAGTTTACTATCCTTCTCTAATCTATTAATTATTGTTTGCTGTGGTCGATTGGATAAATATGATTTAATTAATGTCAAAGAATTACCTCGGATACCATATTTTTCTAGTTTGTATAACAAAACACTATGTTTTACATGATCGAAAGCCTTTGTCATATCCATATAAACAGCAGCGACACGCTTTTTGTTATCAAGAGCTGACATAATTTTGTATAGAAAATGATACAGCGCTGTATTTGTGGACTTTCCTTTTCGGAAACCAAACTGTTCCTTAGCAAAAATATTATTCTTTTCAAAGTAAATGTATAAATTATTATAGATGACCTTCTCAAAGATTTTGGCAATAACGGATATTAAAGCTATAGGTCTGTATGAGTTCAGTTCAGCCCTATCGCCTTTCTTATATAATGGATGGATTATAGTGGTCTTTAATTTAGATGGGAAAACACCCTGCTCAACACTCAAATTTATGATATAACTCAGAATAGGTGCGATATAGCGAGACACTTTTTTAATTACTCTCGTACTTATATCATCATAACCCGTACTATTAGAATTATTAAGGTTCATTATAATGTTCATTATCTCTATAGGGTCAGTAGGTTTCATGAAAATAGAATTTAATTTGTTATAATTACATTTTATGTTGTTTGGATTATTCCCGTCAGATTTCGTAATACCAATAAAATAGTCATTAAAAAATTTCACAATAGATTTGGGTTCCGTAATTAATTTCCCATTTATATAAAGTTCATTTATTTCGTCCCTAGGTAACGCAGATTTAGAATTATTGTTTATGATTTTCCATATTGCTTGACTTTTATTTTTTGCTGTATTTACATAATAATTATTTTGCGATTTTTGTGTTTTCTTTATAATGCTTCTTAGTCTTTTTGTGTAGTTGTTATAATTCTGCTTATTATCTAGGCTAGGTGATAATCTATATTTCCATAAAAGCTGATGTTTCCTTTTTGTACAAAATTTTATACCCTTGCTTATCCACTTTACTTTTTTAGTGATAGGTATTTTGACTTTAATTACAGGGAAGCAAAGGTCATATATTAATTTAAACAAAGCATAAAATGAGTTGTACGATACCTCAGGGTCCTCACAAGTATAAGATTCTATAAAACTTAGACTCTTGATACCATTAACAAACTTGGCAACATTTTCGTTGCAGTAATCCCTTTTCTTTTTAAACCAATGGGAAATAGTATAGGTTTTCTTAATAGGACATGTTAGTAACTGTGCAGTATGATCGGACAATGTTGACTCCAAAACTTTAGAGTCAGATCCTTTAATGTTATGCGCTATATTATCAATGCAGGTCATGCTACTTAGACGGGTGGGCTGATTTATACATAATTCTAAGTTATAGGCAGTAAGTAAATGTTCAAAATCATGTGAAGTATTATTTGGGTTTAATCTGTTTATATTAAAATCCCCACACACAATTATTTTTTTATTAGCATAGCCTACATTATTTAATAATGTGTTAAGTCTATCGAAAAATATATTTATATTGTCCTGAGTATTTCGTGGAGGTCGATATATACATATAATAATAATTTTTTGATCTATCAATTCAACAGCACTACATTCAAAGACACCACACACACTTAAAGTATTTGCTATTTGTATTTTTTTAAATTTTAGTGTTGTTTTTAGTAAAATACAGGAGCCTCCACTTCTATTGTTACGTGACATATAGGAACCTAGTACAAAATTAGGTATTTTTAATAGTTTTACATCGGCCAAAGTCATATTGTGTTCGGTAATGCATAATATATCTAGGTTTATATGGTCGTTGCAAAGAGAATCCAGATATACTGTTAATTCATCACATTTACTGATTAAACCGTTTATATTTTGATGAAGTAAATTTAGATAATTACAAACGAAAAAAAGGTTTCCTAGGTGATGAACTAACTATTTCTTCCTGTATAATACAATCGGTCTGTGTACATTTTTCAACATATTTCTGTACTATAAAGGTAGAGTTTTGATTTTGGGCAGAAAAACATTCAAACTTTTGTTTATAATCCTTACGTAATATTTCTTTTAGCAATGACTGACAAATATATAGTGGCAAGAAATTATACTTAGGTATATAATGAAAATAGTTCATGTTAATATATGAGGCATGATTAAAACCGAGACATATGAACTTTAACAAATAGTTAATTTTCGATTCATTTAGATACTTGTTATAGGGAACCTCGGAGACCGTAACATTAGTATTCTTAGTATTACTTAAAAAGTTATATAGACACATTTCAATTTCTTTCGGGCTATCATCGTTAATACCGCCAAGAATTATTACATGATCTTTCTTATTCAATTTTGAAATAGCTAACCTTTCTGATTTTAGCACTTCTTGTAGTAGTGCATTTGTTTTCCAGTAACAGGTAACTTCAAATTGTTGACCCACGAGTTTTTGTAGAATTTTCTGGATGTAACGTCCTTGTTGATCGGCAATAATAATAATTTCTTGACGCGGAGTGGCCCAAGACTGACATCCCACGCTATTTGGTATTTCTGCTTCAAGTAGGTCTTGCTTTTCTTTAGAGAGTAAAATAGGAACAGTTTCAATTTCTTGGTCAAGTGGTTTATTTTTTATTTTTGCTTCTACTTGGGGAGTTGTTCTTTTCTTTGGGGTAGACAATTCTGTTAGATCGCAAAATGATGTTCTAGGTGAGGTAATAGAACTCTTGAAGCGTCTTCGAAATTGTGGTGAGTAAAATTTTAATGGCGTAATAGTCTGTGATATTTGTGTTTCAGCTAGTCCTACAGATTTACAAAATTGTATCGTCCGTTGAAGCTCTTCTATTTTCTTCTTTATTGACGTGTTTTCAGTAAGTAAATTTTCTATTTCTGCATGCGCGCTTAGCAATTCGGTCTTCAATTTCACCATTTCCTCCTTAAGCTGTAAGTATTCTTCTTTGTGACAGCTCTCTGAGAGACTTTGATATGAAACATCCATAATTAAATCACTAGCATTAGCATTTTTATTCTGCCTTTTTTGAGAATTTACATAGTCAAAGTCGTCCATCATTTCTTGTTACATTCAGTGCAGACTGACATATTTTAAAATTACCCCGATCAGCATCTATTTTATTTCAAATGGCAACACTTTCCGGTGTATCAATGTCAAAATTGACAGAGTCAGTTGAGTTTGACACTTGTCAAAGTGAAATTTGACGCTGTCAATCGTATCTGACGCTCATAAAAGTGATTGAATTGGGGGTAACTGGATATGTAGATAGATGACTCAGTTTGTGGTAAATATGCGGGTATAAAATTCGACTTATCTTTTGCTTATTTCTTGAGGTTGTCGTTGTAGTAAAGCGTAGATAACGATGCCACAGGTTCCTTGTTTAGTACTCTTCACTTAAGATACACTTTTAACTCAATAAACGTAGAATTTATATTAATAAGTGCAAGGAATTGTATAGAAGAAGTTCACTTAGTAACAGTGTTGCCACAATTTTTTGATGACCATGACTCTTCTGTAAAGTAGAAATTTTAAATATAACTTTGTTTTTCGGATAGGTCGAGTTATTATCAATGAGAAAATGAACTCTGTCTGTCTGTCTTTTGAGAGTAAAGAAGATGAATGAACCTCGCAGATATATCGATCTGCTCAGTAGCCACTGAATCAAGGACCCTGTCTGACCCTCCATGATCAACACCAGCATCAACTAATACTACCACTACTATAATACTACATACTACTACTACAGAATACTACCTATACTACTATAGGGATGTTGACTGTCAAGTCAAATTAGTCTCTTTTTATGAAACGTCAAAACGACAAGCTCTATAGAAATGTGTATGGAATAGCAACCTATGACGTCATAAGTTACTATCCAAATAATTACTTTCAGTATATCGTTTTCATGCTTTTAAATTCAAAAACATGTTAAATTGTAAAATAACACTTATTTTCAGAGCATTTTAAGATCTACCATTAACTGATTAGTATAAAACAATTTATTTTTATTGTAGTCAACTACACAATTATAAAATACTAGCTGTCCCGCGCAACTTCGTCTGCGTAAATTTTCCCCTTTTTTTATAATCCTATGTTACTTCTAATACCTCCAAGAATATGTGTACAAAGTTTCATGATGATCGGTTGAGTAGTTTTCGCGTGAAAGCGTAACAAACAAACTTACATTCACATTTATATATTAGTAATAAATATATTAGACCGCCTCTGTGGAGCGGTGGGAGTATGTCCGATTGCTACGCAAGATGTCGTGGGTTCGATTCCCACACGGAACACCACTTTGTGTGATCCACAAATTGTTGTTCCGAGTCTGGGTGTCCTGGGTGTCCCGCACGACACAGAGCTTGTACCCTACTGTGGGAGTCGTCTTTTTAAACAAAAAAAAAATTGATAGAAATAAAAGACAAATCACACAAACACCATTGATCAATGAAAAACTACAAATCGGTCTGATCAAATCGAATCATTCGGTATTGGTATTTTTTTAAGAACCTAACTTATGTGGTTTTCACACGTTCCTAAGGGTGTATGGCGATGTATGGTAGCATTCACATTCGTCCGTCCGGTTCGGTCGCCATTCGCCGCCGGTCAACCCGGTTTCCGACTACCCGGCGCCTGGACTGATACCGGAACGTCTGAAAAGGACTTAATTTTATTCTACTAGTATTTATTACGAGTATATCGTTCCAATCTTAAAAATAATACTGAATCTACAGTTTGTCGACCTCTAACGCAGCGCACTGGAAAATACTATTTTTATTTTCTCTCTCAGTTTGCTGAGGTTGGTACTCAGTATGAATAAAAAATGTAATACAGTACCTACATACGTAACTCGCAACCTTTAGTTAAAAGTTGCCTTATGATTTGAGAAAATATATGAGACTAGCTGACACGCGCAACTTCGTATGCGTAAATTTTCCCCCTAGTTGTAGCGTGATGTTATGTAGCCTATAGCCTTCGTTGATAAATGGGCTATCCAACAGCAAAATAATTTTTCAATTTGGACCAGCAGTTCCTGAGATTATCGCGTTCAAACAAACAAACAAACAAACTCTTCAGTTTTATAATATTCAGTTTCAGAATCATTTTTTGGGGAGGATTTACGTAATTTCGGGGGGAGGGGGGCGGGTTGTACAATAGGAGTTAGGAGGCTAATTCATTTAAAACTTTGTAGCGGCTACGGATTCACCTTCACTACATCGCTTTTTCAATATCTTACACTTACGAGGGGTGATCCAAAAGTAATGAGAATGGGTACATTAAAATAACTTTATACTTGAAAATAAAATTTATTTTTCTACATAGTCTCCTAATAGGTCAATACATTTAGTACATCTCTTTTCTAAACCAACGATACCCTTAAAAAAAAAATCTTTATCTTGACTTTCCCAAAATGCCTCTACAGCGGCCATCACTTCGCCATTATCCTCAAATTTCTTGCCCCGGATGGGTTCCTTGAGCCGAGGAAACAAATAAAAGTCGCCGGGGGCTAGATCTGGAGAATAGGGTGAGTGTTCAAGCAGCTGGAAGCCAGCTTCTTGAATGGCAGCCATCGCAACTTCAGCTTTGTGTGCAGGTGCATTGTCTTGATGGAACAGAACTTTTGCGGGCAGTTTACCCCGTCTTTTTTCCTTGATGGCCTCTCGCAATCTTTTGAATTGGTCAGCATAGTAGGAGCCTGTTATGGTAGCTCCTTTATCAAGGTATTCAACCATAATTATTCCCTCAGCATCCCAGAAAACAGACGCCATAACCTTGCCGGCAGAGCTTGAAACTTTGAATTTCTTGGGAGTCGGTGAAGATGACCTTTTCCATGTCATTGACTGTTGTTTGGTTTCGGGATCAAAATGATGAATCTATGTTTAATCCATAGTCACAAATCGAGCCAAAAAAATATCTTGATCCGCCTGGAACATTTCAAGATTGGTCCTTGAAATGTCGAATCGTTTCTTCTTTTGTTCGTCGGTTAACATTCTCGGGACCCAACGTGCAGAGACCTTTCTCAAGTTCATCTCGGTAGTTAAGATCCTTTGAATGCTACCAAATGAAATGCCTGTGTTCTCAGCTAAAAGACGAATGGTCACTCTTCGGTCTGCCAAAACCAGATCTTAAACTTTTTTGACGTTTTCTTCAGTGAGGGAGGAGGATGGACGGCCTTCGCGGTGTTCGTCTTCCGTGGATGTTCTTCCCATCTTAAACTCCTTGCACCAGCGTGCAGTTGTAGAATATGGAGGAGCAGAGTCCCCCAATATTTCCACCAAGTCAGTATGAATGTCTTTGGTGGTCATTTTTTTCAAGCACAGGTA
Source organism: Herminia tarsipennalis (assembly GCA_945859575.2). Taxonomy (NCBI): domain Eukaryota; kingdom Metazoa; phylum Arthropoda; class Insecta; order Lepidoptera; family Erebidae; genus Herminia; species Herminia tarsipennalis. Next base: position 21,335,132 of record OX243840.2, read on the forward strand.
TTTGATGACGCTTCGCACTTCATGTTTCTCCATTTTGATGTTATCACTCCGACTGCTAGTATTCAAATGAATCTATATTTTAAAAATGACGTCCTATTTATACCATTTTTTGTCAGAGAAGTTGTGAAGGATTAGGGAGTTGAAAAAATATTTTTTCAGAATTTTGTTATTACTAGAAATATCCGTTTATCATTACTTTTTGATCACCTCTCGTATACCAATAATCATAAAAACCGTCTCGCGACTACAAGCTCTCACCAAACCACGTTTTGAAGAGAATGACAGCAATTTTTTTTTTCTTTATTTATTAAGGGACTTATGAAAAATGACAGCTATAAAACTAGTAACGAGACACACATTGACGTAGTGGCGCGACGTTCGAAAACGCAAAATCGAGTTAGTCGAGTATAGTCTGTTATTAAAGCTAATAAACTTGATTATACCAGTTTACGTATGATGGTTATTGCTTGCGTGAGTTTCGTACTGGCTTTACTGTATAAACAAATATATTGTAAAAAATGGCATTTAAAAAAAGTAGTGTAACCACTAAAAAGTGGTGGCTAAGTAAATGCTATAAAGGCTTTGCGAACTTGGCAATAAATCATTCTATTCCAAATTTTGTCTGACGTTCTTAGGCGTTGCATTTGTAACTTAAATGAATAAAATATTTTGCCTTTTTTTGACTATTCAAATTCTACAATCTAAATCTACGACAATTGACTAAACACTGGCAAAATGTATAAGTGTATCAACCTTTTTGCTATTTCGGGCTTTGTCAACCCCAAAATCCACCGCCTGGGTACGCCTATGATTTGTTTCTTACTAACATTTGTTGGTGTAAAGATATCGTTTTAGGTATCCTTTTATTTGTTTTTTATTAAATTAAAAAATATATACATTTTATATTTACTAAACAATTATATATAGACTGGCCTGTTGGTCTAGTGGTTAGTTTCCCGGACTGCTAAACCAGAGGTCGTGGGTTCGATCCCCACCTAGGATAAAACTTTGTAAAGTACGATGGTTTATTCTGTGCCTGGGTGTAGTTTGACTAAGGGAAATATAAATATATATAAAAATATATAGTTATACTAGCTGTCCCGGCGAACTTCGTACCACCTCTTTTTATGGGAATCGGGTTCAATTGCGAATCTAAACCATTCTCGAATTCACTGGAACACACACAAAAAAATCATTCAAATCTTTCCAGCCGTTTAGGAGATCAGTGACATACACACGTACAGTAGAATTATATATATAAAGATTTATCAGTTCTCTGGTTACCATAGCACATGCTCTGCCTAGTTTAGAATCAGATGGCGTTATATTGATGTAGGTATATTAAAAAGTTGAAGAGTTTGTTTGTTTGAACGCGATAATCTCAGGAACTAAGGGTCCGAATTGAAAAAAATCTTTTACTGTTGGAGGAAAGCTATAGGCTATATAACATAACGCTATGACCCATAGGAGCGGAGCAGCAATGAAAAATGTTGCAAAAACGGGGAAAATTTATGCAGATGAAGTTGCGCGGGTCAGCAAGTTAAATATAAAAATCACAAAGATAATCTATTAATATATTGGGACAACTCACACAACGCCATCTGATCCCAAACTAAGCAGAGCTTGTACTATGGAAACCAGACAACTGATACACATACTTATATATTTCTAAATACATACATATTATAGATAAATAACACCCAGACACAATAAACCATCGTGCTTGTCACACAGAGTTTTATCCTGGTTGGGGATCGAACCTTCGACCTCCGGTTTAGCAGTCAGGGTCACTAACTACTAGACCAACAGGCCAGTCTAGCTTCAGGCATCTAGCTCATTTTTCACATAACCATACTTAAACAGCATGTAAAGAATATTGTTCTTCTTTAAACATTACTCGTCTAACATCCATTTAGTCAAAACGTGCTGTTTTCTGAAAATAAAGTGTGTCTGAACTTTAAAAGTCGTGAATATTTTGTGCTCCTAACTGAATTATATTAAGTAGCTGATGCGGGCGAAGACAAAGAGCTGTTAACTTTGCCAGTGTTCAAACTTGGCGGTAAACACGAACGTGCTTGCACATATTTCTAACATCAATTTCAATTTCCATCAATACACTTTCGTATTAGGTACTCGGTTTTTGAAATTTGAAACGGCATGTTTACTTAGAGAAGTTTTAACGATAATTTTACTCGAATGCCGACAAAAAAGGAGTGTAATTTTACACGATTCATGTGTCTTTATTTCACTATAATTTCTATATCCTTGAACGGATTTAATTGAGAAGGGTGGGTAAAATTAGAATCGCTAGATCGCTTCAGGCAACATCTTTATTTTAGAAAAGCAATTTGTTTGGCGTCGAACGTGATTAAAGTCGCAGCCAATTTATTTTTTCGTCTGATCGGTTCAATATGTATCAAAGTAAAGGCTAGAAGATGATGAGAAGATTATAAATAGGTTTAGGTATGGATCAATGGGTTTGAAGACAGTCGCATATATAACACTAGCTGATCCGCGCAACTTCGTGCGCTTGTAATTTTTCCCCGTTTTTACTACATTTTTCATTGCTGCTTCGTTCCTATTGGTCGTAGCGTGATGTTATATCGTCTAAAGCCTTCCTCGATAAATGAGCTATCCAAAAGTAAAATAATTTTTCAATTCTGTCCAGTAGTCCCTGAGATTACCGCGTTCAAACAAACAAACTCTTCAGCTTTTATTAGTACAGATTAGTTTATATTAGTACAGATTACCAGAAGTTGCCCAAGATTTAAATTGGGTAGTATTTTTTTGTTTTTAAAGATAACTAGTAGGTAATGTAGAATTGTGGTCCCACATTAATAGCAATCCTGTTAACCCCTCCAGCTAAGCTCAATGGCTTGTGTTAGGAGTAGTTTCTTGTCGGTAGTATAATCGTCGGTATTCGAACCCGCGCCTCACGATTGCGAGTCCGATGCCTTAGCCATTAGGCTACCGCCGCTTATTATTATTTTGAAATACAAAATCCCACGGGAACTATCAAACTTTTCGGAAATAATAGCTACCTATGTGCTATTCCAGAATATAATCTATCTCATTAAAATCCGTTCAGCCGTTTGGCATGATTCATTATCAAACATTGATTCATTCATATATCCAAACTTTCGCATTTACGCTTCATTAATTAGTATATTTCCACAAAACGAGACTGAACACGGTTTCTGGCGCGTACACAATTTTTTTTGGTGTGATAACAGTCCCCATGGACACCTGTGACACTGGTGGCAAAACAGATGCGTTGCCGGCCTTTTAGAAAAGAGTAAGCTCTTTTTATTAAAATCCCTAAGTAATATCGCTGTGGAAATACCGCTGGCGACAATTGATTCCTTACGATAGTTGTGTGTGAAGAAAATGTCATTTGAAACGCGCAGTGGTGGATTGTCAAGTAGAAATTCTTCCTGCCGTAATTCAAAGAAGTAAGAGAGGTGGTGCCTATTTCTGGGCCTATGCCTCATCTTTACTGGACTGACTTGTTGATCCAGTGATTTTATTTAAAAAAAAGGTTAATTAAACTAAATTATAGTTACTGAACAATTTAAAAAAAAATCTTGTAACAAGCTCATACAAATTAAACTGCAAAGCCAAAGATTGTGTGTTCGATTCCCACCAAAGATAAATGTTTAAATTATAAGTACGATTGTTTATTACGTCACTGGGTATTATTGCCCTGGCACATGGTAAATCACACATCTTTTCAATGGCACACACCATTCTCTCTCAAACATACACTCACACAACCACACCCTTACACACCTATCAACACACCCACACTCTCACACATTCATACATACAATCATCCATAAAAATAAGTCGGTACGCGCACAGCTTCATTACTTGTAATTAAGGAACTTTGTCTGTTTTAATGTATGTCACATGTAACTTTTTATTATTATATCTTTGCATGTTATTAATCCATACTAATATTATAAATGTGAAAGTAACTCTGTCTGTCTGTCGGTCTGTCTGTCTGTTACGCTTTCACGCTCAAACAGCTAAACCGATTTAGATGAAATTTTGTATGGAGATAGTTTGAGTCCCGAGGAAGGACATAGGATAGTTTTTATCGCGATAACCGACATCCACGCGGGCGGAGCCGCGGGCGAAAGCTAGTATCAAATAAAAATGTCTAGCTTGTAACACGTTGATCCTGTAAATAACTTGGAAGAGAGGAGGCTCCTATCTCAAGCATTATATAGCTTAAATGGAAACTCCGAATGTAATAATTGTACCCAATTAATGTAGTAAAAGAAATAAACATTTTTTTAATCTATCCACTAATATTATAAAGCTGAAGAGTTTGTTTGTTTGAACGCGATAATCTCAGGAACTTCTAGCCCGAATTGAAAAAAGTCTTTTACTGTTGGATAGCACATTTATCGAGGAAGGCTATTGGCTATATAACATCACGCTATGACCAATAGGAGCGGAGCAGCAATGAAATGTAGTAATAACAGGTAAAATTTACGCAGATGAAGTTGCGTGGAATTTTTCGGGCAACTTCGTTTGCGCCAGCTAGTTGTATGAAAAAATAATATAATATATAATTTAAGTATTTTTATCGGTTGCCTTGTTGCCATAGTCATTGAGTTATTAATGTAGTACGTTAGTACATAATATCTCGGTGGACATTGTATAGTCTCCCCTTAGTTTAGTACAATATTTATCTTTGTTTTATATTTAGTTAACAGATCTTATTTTTAGTTAAGATTAGTTTTAGTTTCAGAAAGTATTTATTTTCAAATACTTTTTACTATCTCGCCAGAAACACAGGTTTCAACCTAGTACAGGCAAATATCCAACTGTGCCGTTTATTATTTATAGGTGTACCTAAGTTATGTATTATTACTTTATGAATAGATTTTATTATTATTATCATTATATAATATGGCCGTATGTGTGTGATCCCAAGACATAATAAAAAATATGCTTTGTATTGCGAGATTTTGTGTCGCGTCAGCACCATATGTCTTCAAGTCAGGACATACTTAGGGGTTTTATTTATGTCCTTTCTGTCTGGCCTACACTGTATTCACGTGGAACACCGAGAGTGCGGTCACGTGTTTGGTAAGGCCAAATTTCACTAGTTCTGCACGTGGCCTTGCTCACCAGTCCCGTTAAAACTTAGATTTTTAGGATTCCGTAGGCAAAATGGCAAAAACGGAACCTTTATAATTAGTCTGTCCGTTAGTATGTTATAGGCATTTTACTCAAAGACTCGCAATGAATATTGATGAAATTTGGTGAAAAGGTGTCTTGTAGTAGCCGCTACTTAGTTTGATAGCTAAGTGATAAAAAGAAATATTTTCAATACATGTACCTAACGTGTAGCGCATCATTCGACAGGTCTTTCAAAACATTTTAAGGTTTCTTACAAACTTTTTTCATTAAGTGAATACTTTAAATAATCGCTTCGAAAATTGTGCCCCCGCCCCCTTACCTTTTGAACAGTGTTATCAAAAACAAATCACAAAGTTAGCGCTTAGTAAATACTTTAAACTAAAACCTATAAATATAAAACTAAGTCGTGTTAGTTACACCATTTATAACTCAGGAATGGCTGGACCAACATTTATGATTTTTGTGTTTTTCGATTTGTCTTCGTCCGGAATAGGATAATAAGTATTAAAAACATTGGAAAAATGACAAAAAAATAAAATCAAATATTCCTATACAAAATCTTTGGTACTACTGGTTCGAATTAAAAGATTATTTGTGTTTTGATTTGAGTATTAGTGTTGGATAGCACATTTATCAAGGAACGCTATAGCATCACGCTACAACCAATAGGAGCTGACGTTTAATGAAAAATGTTGCAAATTTGGGGAAATGTGACGCACACGAAGTTGCGCGGGTCAGCTAGTATTTTTATATAATCGAATTTAACGTCATTAGGTTATTATCGAAAAACTGCGTTTCTCAACAAAAGGGCGTAAGTGCCATGAACATACGCTCTTCTGTAGTGCATTTATTTATAATAACGTCTGCGGAACCCTACACTGAGCATGGTCCGACATGCTTTTCCTGGTTTTTATAGCCTATGTTCTAGACTTTTAATCTATCTCTGTGCCCTCGCGACCAGTATAAATAAGTGCTTCCTACAGTTAAAGATAAATAAATAATTAATATCTTGGGATAACTCACACACTGTCATCTAATCCCAAACTAGGCAGAGCCTGTATTATGGCAACCATAAACTGATAAACATACACTAAATCGTAGTCATCACACAAAGATGTAAATCTAACCCACGAAGCTCTGGCTCAGTAGACAGCGTCGATAACCACTAGACCAACATTCCACTTCTGTTTGTATTATTACAGTATATTGTACATAATATGTACAAGATACTGTGATACAAATTCAAAGTGGAATTGTAGTGGTTCGTAAATATTATATACGAACCAATTCGACTTTGACTTTGTTATTCACCTGATTGTGTAGATATAGGCTTATCAAATATTCATTTATTTTTAATTATCGTTTTCTACAAGCCTTACTTTATAATAAAACGAATTGATATTAGTTTTTTGACTTACGACCTAAATAGTGTGTGGTAGAATCATCGACTAGAAAACCCTTAACATAAGTAAACAAGATTGCTTGTAGAATGCCCACGTAGCTAGTAACCTTTATAAAAGAAAATTACGATAATAGGGGCGTTAATAATGTAATGACGTCCCTATCATCAGTGCAGACGAAGCCGCAGGTAAAATCTATATTACTCTCGCTTAGTAATAATCTAACATCTCAACATTTTCTTAATGGATCCGTAGAAAATCACATTAGGCAGCAGTAAAGCGCGGAAACTAAATTATTTTCGTTTCAATGTAGTAGAGTAATATGGTTGTCTTCGAATCACGCGAAAGCGCGTGATTAATTTTAATTAAGAAACGTTTCACGTCGATGTATTTAATTTAATAAGTGTGTAGTGTTGATGGAATTCTCAAAGCTCGTTGGTTAAACAGAAAAGGTATAAGCTTGTTGTCTATACTAATAATATTATAAAGAGGAAAGATTTGATTGTTTGTATTCTAGTCCTTCCGTCCAGTACCTATTCAATAGGCCTAGCCTATTCAATACTGGACGGATTTGAAAAAATCTTTCATCTTTGTGAAGCTACACTAACCCCTGGTGGCATAGGCTATTTTTTATCCCTGTATTCCCACCCGAACGGGAACTACAGAGGTGAAACCGCGAGGCGTCCGCTATTATAATATATATATATAGAATAGAATTAAGTTCTAACTATCAAAATTCGAACTTAATTCCATATTGATTGCTAATAATAATAATCTTTTAATATACAAGTAAATACATAATATGAAACTTAATAAACTAATACTATTTTTTAATTAAAACTACACAGTAATATTTATTGCATTTTGGTTGGCGTAGTGTCGGATGGTGTTATCTTGGTGTCGCGTAACCTTCCGCGAAACCGTCGGTAAATTACACCCGCCGGCAAAAATAAAAAACGTATCAAGCCAAACTCTTAAAAAATAATAGGTAGATATGTTATTAAGTATTTTAACTAGGGAATGTTTAGTCTTCTTTAATCTCTTTTTAAAACAGAAAAATTATGAATAAGGGGGCAAAGAGTCTTGCAGAATCAGAGTGATTTAAAAATATAAGCCATTAGAAACGACAATCATCGTTAATACCAGGCCACTCAGAATGTTTTGCGAAAAAAAGTTTTATGTATAAAAGGCACTGAGTTTTATGTATATTTAAAAAATAAATTAAAGAAAACAGGCGACTTACATATGAAAAGATTCAGCATACGCTGCAGATTGGTTCGGAAAGCGAGATTCAAGATTTTACACAAGCACCTTCGCGTGAGGAGGATAGTTTCGCGCTAGGTGTCGTTGTGCGGCGGTAACCTCACCGAAGCTCAGAAGCAACCCCGTGTGGAGTGGTGCCGTGATTTGATTCAATAATTTGAAGCAGGCTTGTCTCGGCGCGCTTACGACATAGTAACAGTTGACAAATCCTGGATTTATCAATAAGATCCAGAAACAAAGCGTCAGTCCACAGTTTGGCTGTTTCAAAGCCAACCAAACGAATTTTGTTTCAAATTCGAATTTTGATCGCTAGTTTTTTCAATTTGAGGGGGTAACTGGTTTCAATTTCATTACGAGACCAAAGCAGCATCAATACCGAATGGTATACCACAAAATGTCTGCCAGAAGTTTTGTCTGCATTGAGCAACAAGCGACCGAACACCGGGCTCCGCAGGCAACTGTTTTACCATAATAACACGCCCGCGCACTCAGTGCCCAAAACTCAAACGAGAGACTTCCTAGACACCATACCATTCAAAGTCTTGGGTCACGCTAACAGTCCTAATCTGGCACCGTGTGACTTCTTTTTATTCCCTAAAATTAAAATCAGCTGTTAGGGGTACAGTTTTCAACGCCGTAAGACTTGCTAGTAGCGTTCGAGAAGGCCGTGGAAGAGGTGTCTGCGGCGGACTGGAAAAAATGTTTCGAAAATTGGTTTAGACACATGAAACATTGTATAGAGGCTAGTGAAGATTATAATTTTGAAAAGATTTAATTAAAACATTTTATCCATAAAAGTTAGTTTTTAGTATCTCAAAACTTTCTAAGTGTCCCACGTATGTGAATAAATGATTTTAGGATTTCTTGAGGCAACATGGCATTCAACGTCAGATTACTGTGCCTTTGGTGCTTATACACCAACCACAACAGTGTAGTGTAAATAGTGCGAGTTTGTTTTACGTTAACGCGATCGAATTGTTTACCGCGTTTGGCTCTCTGATTGGTTAAGAGCTTGCAGCGGACCAATCAGAGCACCATACGTTCTAAACGTGTCGATCGAGTGAACGTAAAAACAAGCACAAAGAATGGTGTGTCAGAGAAGACTAATCGCACTATTGTTGAGGAACTACGATGTATTTACAGGACGCTGGAATGGACAAAATGTTCTGGGCGAGGAAGTAAGTAAACACAGAAGTCTACCTACATCTAAAATAATTTCACCAAGTAAAGCAGTGAAAGGCCCAACGTTTGAGGAAAATTGGCCTGATTTAAAGGTTTTGGATGTTTTGCTTTAAACTTTGATTTCTATTGGAAAGAGTAAAAATAATGCTTTCTTTTATTCCTAAATGAAAAGCGTAATAAACTAGATTTAAAGATCAACCTAATAAGTACGTCTTTGTTGGATATTGCAATGAATCAAAAAGTTGCAGATTATTTGATGCCTTTGATGATTTTAATTAATCAGTGTAAAGTTTTGTTTCTGTCGGTCAAAACCCTTTATCTCGAGAACGCGTGGAGGTATGAAATTAACACCATACACTCAGGTCTCCAGTCCCTTAAAGCTTTAAAAATCTCAAACTTCTAAGTTAATTAAAAAAAAAATACGGCAGTTTATGCCGCAAAAAACGTACATTTCGATATTCATAAGGAACTAAAATTAATAGGTACTAGCTTTCGCTCGCGGCTCCGCTCGCGTGGATGTTGGTTATCGCGATAAAACTCAAACTATCTCCATACCAAATTTCATCTAAATCGGTTTAGCTGTTTGAGCGTGAAAGCGTAACAGACAGACAGACAGAGTTACTTTCACATTTATAATATTAGTATGGATTTTCCGTTGCCCTAGAACTATAAAATTTGGCAAGTACTTAAGTACGCCTTATACTTCAAGTATAGGGAAAAGTCTAGTATAGAAAAAACCATAAAAAATATAGTTTTTAAAATCCTCGATCGAACTCGATTCCAGAAACAATTAGAATATGTATGTACAAATTTGTACGAAACCCTGAATGGGCGAGTCTAACACGCACTTGTCCGGTTTTTTTATTAAAAGACTCTACAAACTACAAGACAGATCGAATGTCCTTCAAATAAGTCCATTAGGGGCAAGAAAGACAAATTACGGGCTTCACCTTAGGGATAATTAAAAGGCAGTGGACGAAGATCAGGTGAACATTACCAAATTACGTGATTTCGTTCTATTTACTGTAGACGTTAATACAGTGGACCTTGGCTAATCCGGCGCCCCTTGTAAGCCGACGTGCCTATCACTTTACATTCCACATATCATATACATGTAGTCTGATTTGTAGTTCAGATAGAATTTCCCACTTTGATTTATATATTTTTGACTGCCTCTGTGGCGCGGTGGGAGTGTATCCGACTGCTACGCAAGAAGTCGTGGGTTCGATCCCCACCCAGGATCAAACTTTGTGTGATGAGCACGATGGTTTATTCTGTATCTGGGTGTTATTTATCTATAATATGTATGTATTTAGAAATATATAAGTATGTTTATCAGTTGTCTGGTTGCCATAGTACCAGCTCAGCTTAGTTTGGGATCAGATAGCGTTGTGTGAGTTGTCCCAATATATTATTATTTGTTATCTGTCAGATTACAAGTAAAACAAATCGGACTTCATATCTTGTGTAATAATCCCACAAATTCAACACTGCCCTGCAAAACGTTTGACATATTACCGAGGGTCAACTCTATTTCAACATATTTTTGAACTAATTGTATTCATCATCAGCCCTCTGCCCTTATCCCAACTTAATAGGGGTCAGGCCAATGTTTTAACCTGCCATACTTTCCTGTCAGATTCAACTTTATCCCGCTAAGGTTAATTTTATTAAGGTAAAGAGCAGATAATTAAAAACACACATAAACAGGAGAATAAGTCATAAAAAATTGCAAATTGGGGGCAAACTACGAGTATACCTATCTTCATAAATGCTTAGTGTATTCAAAGAAACATTTGCAATCAAACAACAAATAAATCACCTAATCTATCGTAGTCTATTAACGGTTATTGGAATCCCAAACCCAGTTACCACAACACTTCACAGCTGGAAAAGCACTTTACGTTCTAATTGAATGGATCAATTGTTCGGTATACCTATAATATATAAAAAGAACGGTCTACCCTATCCTATTCTTACATTCTGTTATTCTCGCTTCAGTAATCCCTAAATATTAATCTCGCTATTCCAATATTTATTCTCATATGCGTGGTAGATTTATTTGTGGAATAATATGAGTTAATTAATATGTTTATTGTTGTTCTATTAAGTGTCCGTGATTAAATGGTAAACTAGGTCAAACTCAAAGCACAAAATAAAGAGAGTATAGAAGGAACGATCATGTACCACAACTTTTATACCTTCACAAGGGTGCACAAAACGAGCAGCCGCAGCACGTGAGCGTGGCACTCGCTTTGTCTCTGGTCCGTCTTGTGCCCATTCTGCTCGTCTGTGACGATATCGATGTGTGCGTGCTTCAAGAGCATTTTAATGATTACGGTTTTACCAGATTACGCCAGAATGAGGGTAATTGTTTTCGAGTGTAGGCACTTATGTATGTTAAAGGTATGTATGCGTCTTCTTTGGCACGCTCTACCAGATGCTGATCCAAGAGAGTGGGTAACACCACAGGAATAATTGCCCCCCCAGGGTCCATAATCACGTTCTTTTTTTTTAGCGCGTAGTGTCTTAATCTAAAAAAAATAAAATAAAAGGTGTAAATTATTATTATAAAACTGAGCAAGTGCATGTACATACAGATACAAAGACATTCTCTACTCTTCTGCTTTCATAAGTTAGAGCACGCCATTAAGTACTATACTGAGAGAGAAACGCCGGTATACGCGTGCTTCCTAGATCTATCAAAAGCTTTTGACTCTTTTCGTCTTCTATGACCGACTGTGGAACAAGTAAATACAATCTGTGTAAACACCTCAATGGGAACAAGCCAACAGATGCGCGTATACCGCCCAACAATCAAAATAAAGCTCTCAAGACAGTTTTAAGAGTACACTTAAAAACAACTTCAAGTATGCTTTAAGATTATAAGTCAGTCTTGTAGCAAACTATAAGACTGAGATAACAAAAACGAATGCTCTTGAGTATGTAATGAGTTCTAAAATGCTATTATAAGTAAAAGAGTCTACTTTAATGGAAGTTATTAGAACAAATATGCTTATAATTTTTGCTTATTACTTTGCTTGTTGGCCTATGATTGTATGTTTCATTAAAATACTTGTAGCTTATCAAATTAAAAAACCTGTTGAGATGGGCCGGTAGCTTTTCGGATGAGTATAGATAATGGGGCGTACAGTAGTGAGGTCACCATTATTATTAGTTTTTAAACTTTCGCGATTTTTATAAATCAGACTCGTCAGAGTCTCGAGAGTCGACCCGTGACCACGATCGGTGCTATTCGATCGAAACGTCGGGTAAATAAAAGGTTCGTACCTTTAAATAATTCACGCGATTAAGTCCCGAAATATATCTAATTATTTACATTATCCAGCTTGTTGTACTGCTCCGGTCAGGATTAATCTCTTCTAGTCAAATAATGCCTTGTCTTCGAATAAATAATGAGTGATAACTAGTTACTTTACACTAGGGTAAAGATTTATTCATATTTATTATAGATAATTCTTGTGAATGAGTTCGGATAAAAGAGTTTCGTTACAATCTGCTTTTCAATAAAATGGTACAATAGCGTCCGATATTATGGAAAAACCTTACAACGGTATCCCATTTCAGTATTGGAAATAAGAAGCTTATTGAATGGATATAACAAGTCGAACCAACTTTATATACGTAGGTATAAGTAAGGGTATTTCGTGTAGGATATCGGAACATTCTGTGGTGGATCAACGATTGGTTTTGGGAAGCTTGCCAATTGCATCCGGACATGCCGCCTGGACGACACCCGGTGGCCACCACGGCCACCACAAAGGGGGTCCCTTTGTGGGGTCTGTATTCGTAAGCGGCGAGTAGAACCGCTAAACAGGCCGTGGCCTGGAAGAGTTTCCCCAGGATGGGAGGTTCGTTAAGAGAACCGGACTGAGTTCGTCAGAACTTTTCGTCTCGTGAACATCTCCCTTATCGAAAACCGTGCCCGTTGCGTAGTCAATTTGGTTAACCTGAATTATAAGTCCGTGTGGTGACGGAAATTAAGAATACAAGGGTCACCATCCCATCTCATCCCGTGGGTGTCGTAAGAGGCGACTAAGGGAGTAAAAACCGAGCAGATGCAACTAATGCCTATAGAAGGAAAACTCGAAAACAAATCCTATACCAACCCATCTGGCCAGCGTGGTATAAGTAGGCCAAAACCTCAAATGGAGCCACACCAAAAAAGCCCCCGCTGTTCCTGGCCAAAGTAGCGGCCATAGTAACGGCGGGACAAAAGGTGCTAAGAATTTCCCGGCTACGGCAGGCTACCACAAAAATCTGACCCTCGCAAGTTCGCAACGTACAACGGACGAAGTCTACGGCTGGACGAACATCTCACCGAACTCGAGGTACTAGGTCGGATAAACTGGCACATATTGGGGCTATTTGAAGTCCGCAGACAGGGGGAGGACACAATAACCCTTCAGTCAGGTGATCTATTCTACTATCCAGAAGGTAATCGCACCTCACAGGGTGATGTTGGTTTCCTGGTTAACAAAGGTCTCGCTAACAACGTTGTGGAAATCAGCAGTGTGTCGACATGGGTTGAGGACCCAATTCTAAAGATCACCAACAGGTATTCTCTGAAGGAGCTACAGGTATATGCACCGACCGCGACATATTCTGACAAGATAGCCGAAACCATGTACAAAGACATCGCCAAGGCGTTACATGGTACCAGGAAAGTTCATAACAACGTTGTTATAGGAGATTTTAATGCAAATGGGAGTACAAGAACAGGGGATTTTCTTGATAAATTATTTCTTTAAGAAGAAGCCCCATAGAAACTGGACATGGCAAAACCCCGATGGTGTGACAAGGAACGAGATAGACTTTATTATTACGGACAAGCGGCACATATTTAGAGACGTCTCGATGATCAACAGGTTTAATACCGGTAGCGATCACATACTGGTCAGAGGCGCTCTAAATATCAATTTGAAGACTGAAAGACGACGGATGATGAAGCCTATTCTCCGACCTACGTCGCCCCAGATAGCCTTAGGTTCCTAAAAGTTCCAGTTGGAACTTCACAATCGTTTCGCACTAGAAACCAATGGCACAGTTGATGAGAAACCAACACCGTGACCTCCAACGCTCCAATACTCGCGCCATCGAGACTGCGATTGAGCAAAATAGAGGCACTAGAGTTTTCACACAACAGCTTGGCAGACCATATCTGACGAAACTGAACACCGCAAATGGCAAAACCGTCACCTCAAGGTTCGAGATTCTCGAGGAAATCGAGAGCTTATATAGACACCTGTACGCATCACGGATGGCTAAACCTACGAGACCTAGCGTTGACTGCCACAGAGCACCACTTCGCGTGACTACACAGAGGAAATTCTGGATGTCAGCCTAAGCGAGGTCGAGGCAGCTCTCGAGCAACTTTAGAACAATAAAGCGCCGGGTGAGGACGGAATTACTACAGAGCTTTTAAGAGCGGGATCCCAGTCCTGAAAGAGCTCACGAGCCTTTTTAATTCCATTATTCACCAAGGTTTAACACCACAAGCGTGGAGCGGGAGTGCGGTAGTTCTGTTCTACAAAAAAATTGATAAAACCTAGCTTAAGAATTACAGACCTATCTCATTCCTAAGTTACATCCAAGTTGTTCTCGCGAGTTATTACCAACCGCCTCACGAGAAAATTCGACGTGTTCCAGCCCACGAAACAAGCCGGGTTTCAAAAAGGCTTCAGCAATAATCTGCCGTCTACAACGGCAGATTATTCAGAAAACCGAAGAGTACAATCGGTTTACTAATGTTTGTCATAATTTAAAATGCCATAATTTCACATGCCATACCGGTATTTGCCATAATTTCATTAGAAATAACGCTTCAGTTGCCATAATCGTGAAATGACATAAAATGACTTTCACTAATTCCATTGGTCATAATCGATCAAGTGTCATAATAATTTAAATCCATAAATGTATTTGCTATAATTTTCGTTTTCAATAATACCATTTTCCATAACTTTTATTTACCATAATATAAATAAAGATAATATAGTATAAGCGCCTGCAATTTTTATGTTAATGAGTAAGTTAATATATTTTTTGCTATTAACATATTCACAGTTTTTGAGAGCTTTGGCCTCCAACTTAAATTTAAAATAATGTTACTTTCAGAATTTTTTTTTTATTACTTATCTATACTTGAATTATGTTGATTAATAAATGATTATACGACACAGATTTTTTATTTACAATTAAACCTGAAACTAAACCTCATATGGCGCCTACTTACTAAACTCGACGGAGCCCCGCTTCGCGGGGCTCCTACTTTTGGGTGGTTTAAAAAAAAAACCTAACACGAAGACTAAGGCGGGAGCTCCGCTTCGCTTCGCTCCCGCCTTAGTCTTCTAACCTAACCTATCCGAGTCGGATTGCTCTGAGTCGGGGTGTTAAAGATAATTAATTTCGACCTAACAATATTATGTATTATTTTCATAATTATATCAAATTTTGATTATGTCAAGAGTCGATTATGAGACGTGTTACTTATGGAAACTAATTATTATGATATATGTTGCTATGGAAAGTCATTTTATGGCAAATAAAAGTTATTACTGTTGAGTTGTTAAGGCAAACGTTATTAGTATAAATGATAATAGTGCAAGTAAATATTATGATCGGGGACGATTATGGCAAACAATATTAGTGCAAATTAATTTATGGCAAACGAGAGAATACCGAGTACAATCAGCCGCTGTGTATGGCTTTTGTGGACTACGAAAAGCCATCGACTCCATCGAAACTTGGGCGGTTCTGGATGCTCTGCAACGATGCCGTATAGACTGGCGATATATCGAGGCCTGAAACTCTTCACCAACGCTCTTGAAGACGTCTTTAAGACACTGGACTGGACTGGACAGGACAATATGAACGGTGAGTACATCTCGCACCTTCAATTTGCCGACGACATCGTCATAGTAGCGGAGTCGCAGGAGCAACTTAGCGAGATGCTGCACGGCTTAAGTGGAGCTTCTAGACGTGTTGGTCTCGGCATGAATTTGGAAAAAACCAAAATCATGTCATGCTGAAACCAATTTATGTCGAAATATCGATGCTAGGGCAGGTTATTCAACTTGGTAGAAACAACTTCGAGAAAGTAGTCGACGAGTATCCGATTGGGTTGGGCAGCGTTTAGCACACTTCGTCGAGTCTTCTCATCGCCTCTATCGCAATGCCTGAAGACCAATGTATATAACCAGTGCGTCCTACCTGTTATGACCTACGGTGCCGAGACGTGGACACTTACGGTTAGGCTAGTCTACAAATTCAAAGTAGCGCAGCGGGGTATGGAGCGAGCTATGCTTGAAGTCTCTATGAAGGATAAAATCCGCAACGAAGTCATCCGACAAAGAACCCAAATTACCGACATAGCATGCAGGTTAAGCACGCTGAAGTGGCAATAGGCTGGCCACATTTACCGACGGACCGACGGCCGATGGAGCAAACGAGTCCTAGAGTGGAGACCGCGACTTTATAAACGTAAGGTAGGACAACCCCCAGCCAGATAGACTGACAACTTAAAAAAAGTCGCTGGTTTGAATTGGATGCGGAAGGCGGAGGACCGGATATTGTGGCGTAAGTTAGGAGAGGCCTATGTCCAGCAGTGGACCGATACAGGCTGATTGAGAATTATTATTATGTGTCTTTGATTTGAAATTAAAATCAGTTACAATCAATTTAAATATGAATAATTAAAAATAAATGTACAAGTGTTATTAATCATTTTGTTGTTATGTTTACCGTGTGTTTTTTTTTAATCATTTCCCTTGTGATCCCTAAGAGTATTATGCCCTCGTGATAATTCGGCTAGTACAAATAATGATGTTTTACGAGTTCGAATAAATCAAACATGCTATCCCAAAGTAAGAGTAAATGAAAACTTTATAATTAAACGTACTTTACCTTATTAAGTTAAAGGCAATAGAGGCGAAGAAAATACAATATTTAAGTAAAACTTTTGAGAATCGCTTCGCGGTTTTGTCCGGCTTGTACCTAAATAACAAAAGTTAAATAAAATCCTCGACGCAAACGATTAACGTGTGAATCTGTGTGTGGCATCGTAGCACACAAATGGACGAACTGATTTAGATGCGGTTGGGGATTTGGTTGTTTTTAGAAAAAAGGCAACGGCTTAACGTGCTCTGTGAGATAAGCAGGTGTGTGATGATCGAAAACGGTCACCTATATATGGACTGACAGTAGTAACGTTGCTTAACCTAAAATAATTGTGAACTATTAGCGGCTTAATATTCGAATTAGCGTTATGGTAATCGATCTCATATGAACGCGGACACCTCGAGCAAAGTAAAATCCGCCAATTGTTCTAATCATTTCGATTACACATATGCCAACTGTATGACTGACTCTACACCCTAGGTATCAATGTTCAGTGCTATAACCACACTTAAACTTTGCACACACGACTGCAAAAAAAACGACGTCTATCGGAACACGTGTTGTCGCTACGACCGCTCGATTAAGACTGAATTAGACTAGCCACCTCCCGCCAGTTTAAATGTAAACGTCAAACGAATGTCACGCCATCATGGCGGCCATGTATCAAATTAGTCAATGGACTTGCTATTCAATCAAAACAGACATTAGGTCAACAGTAATAAATTAGTAATGTGATAGATTCTCCGACATATATATATATATATATATATATATATATATATATATATAACTACTAATGTAGCATTGT
This sequence comes from Herminia tarsipennalis, assembly GCA_945859575.2. Classification (NCBI taxonomy): domain Eukaryota; kingdom Metazoa; phylum Arthropoda; class Insecta; order Lepidoptera; family Erebidae; genus Herminia; species Herminia tarsipennalis. Next base: position 21,352,859 of record OX243840.2, read on the forward strand.
TGGTCTAACATTACTAGCAATCCTGTTAACACCTCCAGCTAAGCTCGATGTCTTGTGTTAGAACTTTAGAAGTGGGTTCACGTCGATAGTATAATAGGTAGGATTCGAAACCGCGACCTCAAAATTGCGAGTTCGATGCCTTAGCCATTAGGCTACCGTCTAATATAACATAATATTATATATGTATTCTGTAATATTTAAGTATGTAACCTATAATATAACCATTAGTATCAAAGGGCTGGTCATATAGCACTCTGGGACATAATGTAGTCATCGCAACCCTAAGGGTGTGTTATAGCGTAATTTAATTTACAAATTGTAATATTTTCATACGCAATTAAGTGCTAAGTACATTCATGCTTTGTAAATAGTTATACATTTACTTTTACTAGTATAAATATTCATGGCACACCTTGTTACATGGTTCATCAGGTAATAGCTACTTTCAATTAGACCCGGTACACTCTGTAATTTTAAAATGAAAAAGTTTGGATCTAAAAAGTCACAGTATCTCACTCAGTTTTGAGACGCTACATCATGCTCATATCATCAGCTAAGTTTTGATGTACCAGACCGCCAGGGGACGCTACATTGCACATGTTTCTCCGAAAAGGTTATTTATGTATTTCTCGGAGATAGCTCGTCCTGATTTGGAAACCGTTTTTTGCTCTGTATAAGCCTCATTCCTAAACATGTTCTTAATAAAGTTTTAACGTTATAAACTGCACGAGGGCGCTACAGTGCCTTAAAACGGTCAAGTTCATCTTTTAAGCTATTGCATAGCTTTTATCGCGAGCTCGGGCTTTGAGCGCGGCGACCGAATCATGAAATTCCGTAACGAAAATAAAACCCAACACTCCGCCTACCATGTAGCTCGGCCGACCGTTCGCTCAACGTATATATTATGTACTAGATGTGCCCGCGACTTCGTTCGCGTGAAAGTCGGGTTTAAATTAAGGAAGTTTATGTTACGAAATAATTTGTTGGAATTAGTCCTGTCGGATGAACCGCGATATTCAGCAGCGAAGAATCGTCTTAAACTCATTTATTGATAGCTTCAACACCCAGAAGCTTTGTGAAAATAAATAAATACCAAATACAGACTCTTTAGGTATTCGTTTACTGTGTTTTTCTATTAATAATTTGTGTCTGTTTTCTTTTTTGTCTATTGTTATTTTTATAATTTTACTGTTTTTTTTTATCTTCTTCATGACTTTTCCTGGTCAATTATAATAATGTTTAAGTGTCTTCTGTGTACTAAATATAAATCTTTCTATTCTCTTCTTTTAGATAGTTAGTTTGGTGTGCGGCTTAAGAAGTGGGTTTTCTGTTGTTTTTGTTTCATTTTTTCAACGTTATACCTAATAATTTTCAATAGAATTTGTACACGCTTTTTAAAAGACCTATCTAATGATACCCCACACGATGGGGTAGGTGAGAAAAAAAATTACATCCCCACTTTACATATCCTACGTACCCATAAAAAAACGATTTTGTTCCTTCACTTTATCGGCGTAAGTAATATGTGTATTCATGCAAAGTTGCAGCCTTCTAGCACTAATAGTCTCTGAGCTAAGCTGCGGACGGACGGACATAAGAGTTCCGTTTTGCCATTTTGGCCAAAAATGGGGTGTAAAACGCAATATTTATAAAATGTTTTTTCAAGTTTTTCCTTTGTCTGCAAAGATAGACAATTGAAATGCTTATAAAACTGCTGTAACACTTTAGTAAACGCGAATATGGCAGCGTCAGATATCTATATAGGTACGTACTAATGTATGGGTAGCGTCGAAATAGGTCAAACATTATCGATGTTTTTAATGATTTTTTAAAGCTTGATCTCCAACCATAACCCCAGAACATGATCCTCGATGTACCTGTGTGATGCGTGGTCAAACAAATGGACAGACAGACAAACATTTCTAAAAATGATAGCAATGTGTTTCTTTTAAATACTATTTTAAAACTTCTTTTACTAATTATAGAACATTATAGTAAAAGAAGTTTTAGAAGAAACGAATACGTGATCGCAAGCAGCCCTAATGAATGTTTTCACAATTAAGGAATTATAACACGGTGGGCAATTTGATTACATAGATGGCGCTACATGTTTTTTTTTACGTATGTAATGTTTTTTTTAGCAATGAGCACATCAATTCTAGAAAATGTCGAATACTTTTTAATTTTAATCTAATATTGTTTTAAATTTCTACTACGATTAATTCATTACTCAGCAGTGCTTGCAATACTAATAATTAAAATATCTTACCTAGGTGCATTTTTCACTTGATTTATATATAAAAAAAATAATAACCACAGTGAATAAGTTACCTACGGTCGAAAAAATAACTATAACATTGAGAAAAATATTAAAAAAGGAAAAAGATAATTTAAAAAAACTACAAAAAGAACATAACCACATAAGATTCGAGCTTGGGACTTCGTCGTTGAAGACCGCTAGCATAGCTTCGAGGCTAAACTGCTCGCTACTCCCCATGTCAAAATAACTGTTCTTATGAAACTTAAAAATGTTGTGTTTAGCTCCTCATAGTTTTAGCGTGAAGTTATGTATTCCATAGGTTACAATTATAGATAATGTCTAATTATGGAAAATTTTGGGATAATCCATTATGGTGCGACAAAAAATACGTTTCTGCTCGTTCCCCATAGACGTTAGCGTAATGATTCATAGTGTAAATAATGTCCTATAGTATTTACTATAAAACTGCAAATTTTCATAAAGATCCGTCAAGTAGTTACTGTTTTATAACGAAAAATAGATACAGACATTATCCCTTACTGCTTAGCTCCTATGGGAAAAAGCGTGATAATTTATAGCCTAAATGTTAATCCGCGTCTATTAGATAGCACATGCAAAATTTCAACCGAATCTGTCCGGTAGTTTTTGAGTGATGCGTGTTCAAACAAACAGACAGACAGACAGACATTTCTAAAAATGCAGCAAAGTGTTTAAATACTCTTTTCGAACATTTCCTAATATTTTTTTTCACTAAGTTCGGCCATGTACAGACACGTGAAATTTACAGTTTTATTATATGTATAGATATAGATATGGTACGACTGTAGGAAAAAAAAACGTTTTCAAATAATTAAATATATATATATATATTTAAATTTCAATAGCTTTACCGCGGCAGTCCCCGAGTGCCACACATTTTTTTATTATTAAAACGGATTATATAGATTGATTTTGAATATACTAGTAACCTCCTGTTCGTGGCTTCTTTACATAACACTAAATAACTTTGTAATATCAGTTTTGGAAAATATTTAACAGCCTTTAATCACCTACCTCTTGTTTTTGAGTTATGACCTTAACCACCTAAAATCATTGTTTATTGTGTTGTCTGTGTGAACCTGATAAAGAAACATCGATTTTACTCCAGGGTCTCTCCTAAGAGAGAGGTGTGGTAAATATTTGTGTGACAAAAGTAAGTGGTAGGTGGTGAAGGGTTAATTTGTAAAAAACCAGGACTCGTTTAACGGGGTTTCCTGTTATCTATACTGTTTGATTGTTTGTTTGTATTGAATAGGCTCCGAAACTACTGGACGGATTTGAAAAATTCTTTCATCGTTGTGAAGCTACACTAACCCTGGGTGACATAGGCTATTTTTTATTCCTTCATTCCCACGGGAACGGGAACTACACGTGACACCGCGAGGCGTCCGCTAGTCAATACTAATATTATAAAGCTGAAGAGTTTGTATGTTTGTTTGAACGCGATAATCTCAGCAACTACTGGTTCGAATTGAAAAAATATTTTGATGTTGGGTAGCCTATTTATCGAGTTAAGCTATAGGCTATATAACATCACGATATGACCAATAGGAGCGGAGCAACAATAAAAAGTGTTGCAAAAACGGGAAAAATTTGTAGATGAAGTTGTGCGGGTTAGCTAGTAGAATATAAACGTAAACGTTTGTGGAGATTTTTTTATTCTTTCACGCAAAAACAGCAGGGAAAACCTTTGACTTTAATACTTAAAAAATCTGTCTAAACATCACCCACCCACAGAAGTCAGCACTGAATTCATTTTACGTTTTAGATTGGTTTGACAACCATGCTGACAGCGCGGCGTCCGTCGACGCTCATACAGTAAGATGTTTGTAATAAAACTGTAATTGAATAGAATGACGTCGTTGCGCGCTCAAAACTGTAAATCTCATACATTTTCATTTTCGCGGTCTAGCAAGCGCAACTTCATCTTTTATTTTTCGATTATTATTCAATTCGATTAGCGTTTATGCCACTTTTCTAGGTTATTGCTCATTCGAGTCATCCTGATTCATCAGCGTGACTCAAAATGTTTTCTATAAGTACATTACATACCTACGTACGTATTGAAGTATTGGGGCCGGCGATTCGTATGCAGTATACAGTAAAATTAGCTTTAAATCTTGTAAGTAGAGACTTGCCTGACTGCATTACTGGCTTACTACCAATTTCTTGTTGTAAGAGTAGCGCACATCGACTACTGGCTAAGTGAGAGTTGCTCGCACGACGAGGAGGGTCGCCTGCCCCCCGAATGGCCTCCCCCCAGGGGAACCAGTCCTGTATTTGTCCACTAGATTCCATTACAGAAGTATTTACTTTAAAATGCTCAGAAAATAAATGGTGTTTTCTTATTGATTCAACAATATGAACCATTTATTTTGCTGCGATGTGAGTGAACCGTATCTCGTTGCAATAATACATTCAGAACTACTATCGGCTCTCGCACTCAGAGCTTTTACAGTTATTGGTCCCCGAGACCCTTTAACAATAAAAGGTTTAGGTCTCATATCTAACTAAGTACATACGCGATACAACTTGAAACGTATCAGTGGTGCTGTAAAAGTGACGGCCTTTTTACAGTTAGGTATCTACATACCTAATAACATGTATATGGTTATATATGTATAATATGTATGTATTTGTATAGTTATAAGTGTGTATTATGTATGTAAATGTATGTATTGGTATGTTGTGTGTGTATGTATGTGTATTTATATATATATATATATATATGTATGGTATTGTTTTTATAATTATTTATTTATTATTATTACTTTTTTTTTTTAATCACTTTCTTGCTTATTTAGCATTAGAAATGTAAGTCGATTAAGCACCCACCTCAAACAGTTCTCTGGATCACCCTAAGGTTGACTGGTAGATAATGCCTAAGGCATTAAGTCCGCCTTTGTACAAATTTTGTGTGCAAAAAGATAAATAAATAAAATAAATAAAATAAATATATGGTAAAAAATTTACTTAATGTGAAAATATTATTCTAAATTGCAAGGGATAGTATTATTATTGCTATCATTGTCTTATTGCGCGTGACGTCATTGAAACGTCGTTTGTTTTCTTCGTTTTCAGGGAATCAAGGGCGCCTTTTGCCTGCCACTCGTCTTTATTATAGTCTAGGTTTAGTAATAAGTATGCATAACTTTGTTCCACAATTTTGAAACAAAAATATCAATATAATTATTCCAAATTCTATAAGTATAAGTAATTATTAAAATTAAAAAAAAATAAAGAATAAGAAATAAGATAGAGAATAAGTAACGTCGGGTAAATAAAAGGTTCGTACCTTTAAATAATTCACGCAAAATTCGTCCCGAAATATATCTAATATGTATAAAAATCGCGAAAGTTTAAAAACAATTATTAAAACTTGTTTTAAGTTCATTATAAGTATCATGTCTAATATAAACACACTAGGATATAATATGGATATGTCAGGGTAGACACGGCATCTATTCAAGGTTATTTTTGCTATATTGCAAAGCTCAGACCCCCCAACAAAATTTTTACTTCTGAAAATCATACCTACAAAAATATTTAAATGAAAATATTGAAAATTTGTAGAGTTATAAGCCATTCAAGTTATCTTATGTTCTTCGCGCTATCGTGCTCATTGCGTCGCGTAGTACGTAACCTATGTTTTTTATTAAAAGAGAAGTGATGATTACATTTAACATCACATTGTGAACAGGAATTGGACTGTTAGATTGATTAATGATTGATTAAATAATTAATTGAAAAACTTAACATGGTATAAAAATTACCCCAGTTTTGCATTGTGTTACTGATTCTGACCAAACTACTTTCAGGTTTGCACTATACCAAGAATAATGTTGTATATAATACCTTCATACGAGCGATTCTTGTATAATGTATCTATATAAACAACGTCATTCTTGGTAGATCCATCCATACGTTTTGTAAAATTTTAATCGCTATACAGTGAAGCGCACACCCAAATCCCTAACTTTAAAAAAGAAAATAAAAAGAGAAAATTAATATGTATTTTGGTACAAATTATCTATAGGTATATAATACGCCACCGGCAAAACCAACTAATCCTATAAACCTGTAACTTTGTTGCGAAATACATAGCTTCACTATATAAACCCTTTTTAGGCTATAAATTGTCTGTTCTGACATTTATTTATTATCCGACTTTTGTATACCAGAGAAGTATATTATATCTGGCTATTTAACAAGCTTTACATCGGCTCCATACGTTGGCCCCAATGTCAGCCCCAACGCCACTCATACAACATGTGGATGTAGAATAACGCTCGTCCCAACGTTGGAGCCAATGCCATTTTACACCAGGGATGTTACGCAGCTTCGATTCCGACTCCGAAAGGTCGGAACTTCAGATTGATTTAACACCTTCGACTCCGACTTAGGCTCCGATAATTTTAAATCGGAGGGACCTAGTGTGTGTAGGCGGCCGCTCCTAATGCTAATTTGTATATCTATAATAAAAGTATTAAGAAAAAATTGTCACGGATTCTCGCGAGTTTGAGTCCCGCCTGAGCGAATTTTTCCTTCACAAATTTAATATGAATAACTATTATCTTTTAATAATCTTAATATAATAAGATATTTTTTTTATCTTATTATATTAAGACTTATCTCAACATATTTGTTTTGCCCACCTCCGACTCCGATTCCGACTACGACAAACCAAATTTAAAAACTCCAACTTCGGCTTCGGTTCCGATAAAACCACCTCCGTAACATCCCTAATCCACACGTTGGACAAGTGTCGTTGAGGCCGACGTGTGGAACCGGCGTTATACTTTGGAATTGTGCGGATCATAAACTAAGCAATATGATGAAAATTAATGAATGGTTCACCCACTGACCTCTATCTAGTAATACAGAGGTCAATTTATTTGCCTAATAAAATGGTCACACCTTTTTTTTACGTGTGTTAAAATCATTGACGTAAGTATAATAATAATAATATCTAGGGACAGCTCATACAATGCTATCTGATCCCAAACTAAGCAGAGCTTGTACTATGGAAACCAGACAACTGTTAAACATACTTACCTATATATTTCTAAATACATACATATTATAGATAAATAACACCTAGACACAGAATAAACCATCGTGCTCATCACTCAAAGCCCAGCCCATCCAGCTTAGCAGTCAGGGTCACTAACCACTAGACCAATAGGCCGTATAGACCTGGACTGTGTCATAACATCACAAAAAGACCGACTCTAGAATGAGACAACGCTATTTTGTGGACAATACCTGTCAAAGAGATGGAGCCGCACGAGTTTCTTCTACTTTCACGCTTTGCAATCAATATTAACTTTTTAATTGAAAGGGATTTTGAAATGTGGGTATATTGGAATAAGACATTTTACAAGGGGGTGAACCGGCTGACAAAAGGTATTATAAAAAAAAACTCGCCTGCGTAAAAAAGATGTAAACTTACTCGTAAGTACCTAATATCATGCTGTCGGAGGCATAATACTACGTTCAGAGGGATTTTTTTTAAATTTAATACTTTTTAGTGGTTGTAAGATGTAACCGATGTAACAACTAACCTTTACACATAACAGCTATTGCATTGAAAATTGAAAAAAGAATGATTGCTAATTGAGTTTTTTAGTATTACAGTCATACTCATGTTATACTTTTTTGAAATGCTTATTGAGCCAACCAAGGTCTGAGCCCTTTAATTTGATACATTTATTGCGCACACCACTTGTTTTTGACATCTCATAGACGCCAATATGTTAATAAAAACATAACTATTCCTTTCCTAAAAAAAATTACAAATCGATATCTATAATGAATTATTCATAAAATTATTATAACTTTATACTCGTATATAATCCTATGTTTTTAATTCTTTCGTGCATGAGTATGCCACAGAACTCCTCCTAAACGGCAGGACCGATTTTGATGATTATTTTTTGTGTGTTTGTTATATAAATCAATTCATATTTCGCTTGGTCACGAGATAACCAGAGAAAGACATTGTCAATTTCATTAATTATTTTATTTTTAGTTTTGTAATACTCCGTAGAAGATACAATTTAAAAAATAAGAAAATAACGAAAGGTGATAACGGGGCGGTACGAAGTTCGCCGGGACAACTAGTAAGACATAAAGTGATCGAGTGAAGTACAAAACGAAGTAGGATTAATAAATAATCCAGCCGAAGAATAAAAATGGATCTGTCAGTTTAGAAGAGTGTTTGAGCCTAAATGACAAAGTTATGAGTGGATTCAATGTAGCAGAAAACTCTGAAGGTCTTGGTCGGTCGAGATAAAAATTCAAGAGTTGGAGAGTATTTGGAATATCTTGAATATACGTAGGTATGTGATCGACGTTTGATTGATAGACGGCTGTCTAAGAAATTTTGAAGTAGGTAACTCAATATCGAGTAAATATTTGATCTTTCCCACGAAAATAATCAACTGCAAAGTGCCTTGAAGTTTGTAAGTAAGTACACATTCTGAACTTTTCATTAAGAACTTTGCGAATTATTATGTAGATATTATAAAGCTTTTGTTTGGGATATATATAATTGTAGTTTTGATTGCTTGAAACTTTCTCGCTGTATAAACTTATTTTTTTATAAACCCAAGTCGTAGAATCATTTATTATACGAATATCACACAACTAGATTCACTCGAACTGGAAAAAAACACTTAGTACTCAGGCGAATTGAAACACTGTTTTTTATCAAGTTTATTTTATTACTCTAACACGTTGTTTTACATTTTATATAGCTCAATAAAGACTGCCTTTATTTCAAGCCTTTTAAAACATCGTTAGCCACAGCGAATAATAATCAATAAAATATTTTTTATTGATTAAACATAATATTCTAAAAACTAGACAAGACTAATGGTACATTGAATAACTAATAATAATTTACTTTCAACAAACTTCTGCTAAAACGTCATAGTTATCATTATTTATTTTTGAATATAGTTGCTACTTACTATAATGAACATTGTAAAGATTTAATAATGCTTAATATTTGTTTAAAATTAAAACATTAATTCTCGTAAAGCTAACAAATATTACGTTAATAATTAATATAAGAAAAAAATAATGTAACATAGGTACGTGACAATTTTTACACCTAATTCTTAACTGAATACAACATAATTAGGGAATAGCAGACAGATTAGATCACCTTTATCTCTACTTGAGTAGAGACAAAGGTAAGCAACTCCTATTATATTTCAATAAAAAAAACTCATGTTCAAACTCAAAAGAACGTAGTACGTAACGTAAATATCTTTTTGACCATAATCTGCATATCTATTGTCGGCAAAATGTTATTTAGGTACTACGTCCGCTAAGCGATCTAGAATTTTGATTTAAGGAATTTTGACCTCGCTAACCAATGTAGAAATATGATTTAGAGACAGCTTAGTACCGCTAGAAAAAATGCAAAATTACGCCTGCCCAAAAAAATATTATTTATTTATTTTTAACAACATTTACAATACCATTACAGGATTCCAAATGCGGTATCATAAGCTACATAGATTTAGTAGGTACATAATAATTATATCTAATTAAATATATTTATATTTGACTCAATACACATTCGAGCAATTTCTGTGAATTTCAACAGGTTACAGTGATAGATATCTACGTGGGTAGCAATTAAATTAATTAGTCGTATGGCTCGCGACAATGGGGCATATTTCAGCAAATTAGTTCTCGTGACTGGGACGCTAAGCGTAAGAGGAAACAAGATCCCATACGTATATAATATCAAATAGTCGGAGGCACTTTACTAAGTTCATCGAGATTCATTATTGGTTCTTAGTTCATTAATGGATCTTTTTTGAGCAGGCGGGTTTTTTGATTTGATAAATTTATATTTTTGATTTAATCATTATTAGTGTATAACTTTCAACGCAGTTATTGCCAAGTATTATACATTAAAAAAAAAATAGTTGCTAATTAACTTTTTTAGTATTAAAATCATAATCATGTTATACCCATAGTGCAGTATACAAAACATTTTTTTTTAACACCTCTATAATTTGACATCTCACAGCCATGTTTGTTATTTTTATATAACTAAGAACACTTGGGCGAATAAGACGAATCCAACGACGTCGTCTAATATATAAAATTCTCGTGTCACGGTGTTTGTAATTTAACTCCTCCGAAACGGCTCGACCGATTGTCATGAAATATTGTGTGCATATTGGGTAGGTCTGAGAATCGGACAACATCTATTTTTCATCCCCCTAAATATTAAGGGTAGTCTAACCCTATTTTTTTTTAATTTTTAGGAAAAAAAAAATTTTTTTATATTTTATGATACCGGATTCAAAAACACATACAACCCTGAATTTTCACCTATTTTGCAAACACGGGTTAATTTGACGCAGACAAAGTTGCGAGGGTCAGCTAGTTATTGTATTAATCCGTCTAGTTGTTTGATATAATCCTTCCTTGCAGTCGAGTAAAAAAGCGTATGTCGTAGGTACTGGACTCAAACACTTTGGAAGATAGTCGTTCTGGATCCGCCACTGTTTATTTTTTATTTACCACTAAATGAAGAGACGAGCAGGTAGTCAGCCAATGGTAAGTTTCACGCTAGCCCATAACAGTATTATCCTTGTTTAAAAAGATCTTAATCTTACCGAACCGCGCTCCTCATTTGAGATATTAGTTCGCAAGTCTCATTTGCCCAGTAATTACACTTACTACAGTCCCTTCAACTCAAACACAGTGACGTCATAACATAAGAAAAAGAGGAATAACTGACACTATCATGGTTCCCAAGACGGCCTATACCTACCACCCGGTGAAAAGTGTAGATACCTACTAAGTTAATGCTCTACACAAAATGCGCTGTCATTTCTCATTAAACTTGTTGTAAACATACCAGCCACATATTGCATAATGGAGGTAGATTTTAAATTGTTTATTTTGCTTTCAACTTTTCATATTACACAGTACACTCGAGATTGAAGCGTACAATTTTAATTACGGTCAACCTCAAGGGCTTATGGTGACAACTAAGTACTGAAGCGTAGTTTAATTTCATTATGTTTATTTCATAAGTGCGAAATTAAGCTTTGGAATATTCATTTCATTCCTTTCTTTATTGGAATTAGAAGGTTTGATAAGGAAGTGTGGTATTTAGTTTTTACTCAACTACGGCGAAGCCAAAATTGTACATAGTTTTCAGCAAATAAGTACTTATATTTGTCGGTTTTTAGGGTTCCGTACAGTTTTTGAACAAGTGCGAGTTGGACTCGCCCATCGAGGGTTCCGTTCTTTGTAGTACATTTTATAAATAGGTTAGAATTCGAGTCTCGCAGTTTTTAACACGCTTTTGTTAGCTTCATACGTATGTTAGTATGTAACGGACTCTTTAAACGTATTTTCACCCACTTCAGATAGTCGGATTTAATTGAAACTTCGGACACTTATCAAAGACCGATGAGAATACAATCCGATAAAAAGGTATTTTTGAAAATTCATGCCCCAAGAGGGTAAAATAGTTTTTGTTAGTTTATAAGAAACTCCGCACGTTTCAAAGTTAGATGTGTGTAATTTCGTATTTGGATTATTGGTTTAAAATAAAGAAAACATGTTTTGGCGTTTTTGAAAAATCAACCCTAAACCAGATAACAAAGTGATTCAATAAGGGTTCCGTTTTTTATCGTTTAAGGTACAGAAACCTTAGGGTTCCCCCTTATTAGCGCCTTTCGTGCATCGTCTTCTTGTCAGCGCCTGCGCAACGCTGACGTGGTGCTGGCGAAGAGGTGCCTGACGCCAACGCATCGGCATTGACCAGGCGCTGATATGACGACGACGCTTAAAAGGCGCTAGTTTAGGGGGTCCTTTAAAGAATCACTCTGTTGTTCGTCCATCCGTACATCCGCCATCTAAATCAATAAACTTTATCTCGGGAACGCGTGGAGGCATCGAGTTGAATTAAACTATTTATGTACTCAGCTCTACAGTCCTTTAAAGCTGTGAAAAAATGAAACTTCTAAGTTAACGTAAAAAAAAATACGGCCGTTTATTTCAAATAAATAAAATTAAGGTGTCTGTTGGTAATGTCAAGTTTACAGACTTTTACTAAATGCATATGAAAGTATATATGGTACTTATAACAAAAACACATTTTTTTTGTGTATCTATATGTCTGTCTGTTCTAAATGGCTGGACGGATTTTGACGTTACTTTCACTGTCAGATAGCTGATGGTGTAAGGATTAACTTAGGCTACTTCTTCTTCTATCGCGCTACGGTCTGTAGGGAGTGAGCAGCACTGCGACTTCACACGGACAAAGTCGCGGGCACAGCTAGTTTATAATATGTACACTACAAATTTGTACAAAACCCTTGGTTTCGGCTAGTCCAACTCGCACTTATCCAGTCTTTTTGTTCTTTGTATATTATTGAACTTTGTAGTTAGCTAAAATATTCTGACTTCAAAAATAAACAAATACCTACAAGGTATTTATTTTTTAACTAGCTGCGTAAATTTTCCCCGTTTTTGCTGTTGCAAAACATTCACATTGCTGCTCCGCTCCTATTGGTCGTAGTGTGATGTTAAATAGCCTATAGCCTTCCTCGATAAATGGGCTATCCAACAGTGAAAGATTTTTTCAATTCGGATTAGTAGTTCCTGAGTTTACCGCGTTCAAACTAGCAAACGAGCTCTTTAGCTTTATAATTTTACTAGTATAGTAGTTCCGTAGTATAGATTAAAAAGAGAATATTTTTTAATTAAAAAGAAGGAAATAAAAAATATTTTCAATGAAACTGGTTGCAATAAAGCTGAAAGTGTCACGTAACTTACCAACCTACACCTTATATAAAGCCGTTGTTGTTGGCTTTATAAAATTCTCAGTGGACGTCAACATTGTAGTTGTGAAATTGATTTGTTCGTTGTTTTGTTGCGTTCTGATGAAACAATGTAGCTTAAATGAATTGTAAAAGTTTGTGACAAAAACATAAAACTGTTTTCCAGCTATACCTAACCTACCCACATAATAAAATGTGGCGAACATGTTAAATGGGTTTGGTTTAGCAGAAACAATTTCATGTTTTATGTATAGGAATTGAATAGTTACACTATAAAATATATAATCTACCTTATGGACGTTTTGAACTGAAAACTTCTTTAGCGGAGTTTTGCGCTTTTTTTGGAATGGGTATAAAATGTTAATCTCACGTCAGGATCACGTGACCGGATCACAGCCGTAAGATTCTTAGAATACGAAGATAATATTCGCCGCAATCTACAATGTTGTAATAGCTCAGGTGGGAAATCGGGCTGTCTACAAACCTAAAGACCTTATTTTTTTACCTTTTTATTTATTTTAATTTTTTGATTTTTGTTTATTAATTTGTGATTTAATATTTCATATTTTTGATTTAATTATCATCGTTGTCATTGTAATTTTTAAATTGTCTTGTTTGATGTCGCAATAGTTGAATATTGTATTTAACCACATAAATAATAGTACATTTATACTGATAAAAAACAAAAACCCTAACCATTCCAAAATATTCAAAAATGCACAACGTTAAAGTACAATTTTTCATCCGTTTTTTTTTTAGGAGAAATGTACATGATATACCTATACACTGATAGATAGATACTGTGTACCTACCTATTATATCAGATCGACGTCTTTGCATCAGTCCTCTAAGATGGTATTTAATAATAATTATAATATCTTGGGACTTCTAACACAACGCTATCTGATCTCAAACTAAGCAGGGCTTCTACTATGGAAACCAGACAACTGATAAACATGCTTATATATTTGTAAATACATACATATTATAGATAAATAACACCCAGACACAGAATAAACCATCGTGCTCATCACACAAAGTTTTACCCTGGGTGGGAATCGAACCCATGACCTCTTGCGTAGCAGTCGGATACACTCCCACCGCGCCACAATCGTAATATAATGGTGATTGCACATTACCTGTATAAACAGTTTATAAATAAACAAACATTGGAAATTTTAAAAGACAGGTGGCGAGTTTATATTGCTTTGTTATTTTCTCCGGTTTTACTTATTGTTTGGGCACTAGGCATTACATGTATCATCAATCATGGATTGATGAAAATTGATCACCATGCATTTTTCATAAAAACCCATAAAAAACTGAACAGCCAATAATAGAGTCTTGTAAAACTTTATATCCTTGTCTATAGCAGCAGATTCTTTATGTCTTCATTACATAATAAAATCCTGATTGATATTAACCTGATAGACATTCCCAACGCCATTTTCGCTCGTAAAATTTATTACCTAGCTTTACAATGCTAGCTAACAGCTAAGTTACAATGATTTTGCAGTTTATGGCTGAATAGTAGTAATTGTAAAACGGATACAATGTACCATCCTTGACCTATTTGTGTCTCTCTTCAACCGCCCCTACCACGGAGTACGACATTTTGATTCGACTTTCTTTCGAGTGCAATGCAAAGTTTTATTTATACCCAGTAAATGTTTGGGAATGCTATAAGAGTAAGAGGTAAGTAATAAAATACTTGTACGTAATGATAAATGTATATTTTTGTCATTCTGACTTGTGAATTGAAATCGTAAGATTAGTTTATAAGGTTTCGGGTTGATTCTGTTTTTTTGTTTCGAGGATGCGATATTTTTTTATTCTCTAAATACTTGTTGTTAATAATGCGTTACCTTTGAGACATAAGTTTGATATGAAATCACAATCGTTTAAGTTTTGATCTCATGCAAGTAACGTTCTGCATTTGTATTTTTTTAAAACCAGTATCAAGTTCAGTGTAGGTCCTGCGTGTTTTCTTTGCTTGCCACGATAAATATGTGATACGCTACGTACGAAGATAAGGCAAATATACAATGTTTTAAAAATATTATAGTTTTTGCCGTATTGCGACACGCCATCGGAATACGGCCAAAACGTCAGATAATATTATAAAGCTGAAGAGTTTGTTTGTTTGTTAGTTTGTTTGAACGCGGCAGTCTCAGGAACGACTTGATCAGGTCCGAATTGAAAAATATTTTTTTTTGGGTAGTCCATTTATCGACGAAGGCATATAACATCACGCTACGACCAATAGGAGCGGAGCAGTAATGACAAATGTTGCAAAAACGGGGAAAATGTACGCATACGAAGTTGCCCGGGACAGCTAGTATTATATAACGGTATTTAACCTTAACATATACACGCGATTAAGACCCCTAATCTAAAAACAATGTAAGTATATCTAATGTGTAGAAATTGTGAAAGTTTAAGAGCAATTATTTTTGGCAGAGCAAAGTATATTTTTCTTTGTTCTACAAAAATGAATGTGCCCATGATAGGGGCACAAAAGAGGCTTACAGAGCCCCAGTGGGTCACGGTCGTCTACGTCATAGCCGCACGCAGAATCCTCATCTCCCTGCGTACCGCCGTACCGCCCGTCAAGAGTAAACACTCGTGCAACCCCACTTGAAATTCACTGTTGTGGTTATATTACTGTAGATACACAAATTATAATTCAGTATGATTTTATACATTGGTGTCTATCGTATCTGTAATATAGTCTGTGGTTTTGGAACCTCAAACAAGAGGATGTCTAACATTTTGCAAATGTAGAATCATTTCAACGACTCTTTTGTATTCCATTGTCTAGCCTGGCCTGGCCTGGCCTGAAAAGAAAGGAGTAATTTGAAGTTTATCGCTAACATGTTCAGGTAACATAATAATAATAATAATATCTTAGGACAGAGTGACAGTGATCCCAAACTAACCAGAGCTTGTGCTATGGCAACCAGACAACTGATAAACATACTTATATATTATTAAATACATACATATCATAGATAAATAACACCCAGACACAGAATAAACCATCGTGCTCATCACACAAAGTTTTATCCTGGGTGGGGATCGAACTCACGACCTCCGACTTAGCAGTCAGGGTCAGGTTAATTGAAAACACTGTGTACCTCTTGGTTCCAAATGAATAAACCTAGAACTCTGACTGTTTCAAAAATAGTCTTGAAATTTTTAATGGTAGATATGTCCCTTATCTTCACGAGAGATCACGGGTTTTGGTCTTCAATATCTAGTAAACGAAAATCGGTAGCGCGAGTTAAATTCCTTAAGTACTTATACGTTTACGAAATGCAAAAAAACGTATGTTGATTCGTATAATTTTATTTCACGCACCAAACAATTACTTAGAAATAGAAATATAATAGACATCTATTTTGTACGAAATAAGCATGACATTCATGTTTTGAATACTTTTACGGTCGTTATCCATAACATTTCAATAGCCCACAAAGTTTCTGAAAAGTAAAACTGTTGTCAACACATGGGAAATCTGCCATTTGTTATCGTACCAAGTACCTATCGATAGCCCGGGGATACAAAAAACTCTACTCACAGTTTTAAACAATTGATGTTCTATTTAGCCTTTTAATTAGAGTTCCGTATCCAAAATGTCAAAACGGAACCCTTATAATTTCGCCATGTTCGTCAATTCGTCCGCAGCTTAGCTAAGAGACTGGTAGTACTAGAAAGCTGTAATTTTGCAAATTAATAAAATAAAATCTGGAAAAAAAAAAGGTTTTTAGAGTACCCATGTGTAAAGTAGGGATGTAACTTTTTTTGTCACTTACCCTATTGTGTGGAATACCTTTAGATAGGTCTTTTAAAAATATTTAGGGGTTGTAAATATCATTTTTATATTTAAAATAAAATAAAATCACTATAAGGCTAAATATTTTACAAACGGATCCCCGTTTGTAAAATATTTAGCCTTATAGTGATTTTATGTTATAGTCAAGTGCCCCCCCTCTCCTGCCACCTAAATGGTTATTTTGAAGATGTCAAAAAAAAACAGGGTAGTAGTAGTATAAATAATGAAATTAAAAGGGAAACTATCACAGCTAAGTAGGTTTTATAAGTTTACGAGAAACAGCAGACCAAGTGAGAAGTAACGAAAAATTTTCGTACAAATCCATTGAAAATTACGTAAATAACGTTGTTAGCAGTATGAAATAAAAACAACAGAAAACCTACTTCTTATACCGCATTATTGTGCTGGGCAGTTACGGAACCCTACATTGTGCGTGGCATGCACTTGCCCGGTTTTTACAAATACTCACGCCCAGAGAAAATACAACGTATAACAAATTGGATCAAGCTTGACTTGGTCCTAAATCCATTATATATATAAAGTACAATTTTAATATACCTACCTACTTTTGATCCGTAAAGTAATCTGATTTACAGACAAACTGTTCTGAAAATGCTTCGTGTAATGGCGACACACGTAGCAAAGAATTTTACAAGGTTAGGTTAGGTACCACCACCATATGAAGTGAGCTGCCGCCGCTCACAGACCGGGGCCCGACTCCTCGAGGTTTCGGGTACGGAGGGCGCCAAGAAGGCCGATTTCGTAGCGGAGACGCTGAGACGTCTAGCAGGAGGAGAGGATGGTGTAAGGGTCGCCAGGCCGATGAAGTGCGCGGAGTTGCGCGTCTCCGGCCTGGACGACTCAGTCACGTCCGAGGCTGTCCGGGAAGCAATTGAGCTGAAGACTCAGTGCTCTCCCGGAACCGTGAGGGTCGGTGCGATTCGCCCTGGCCCCGGCGGAGTTGGTGCGGCGTGGGCGCGTTGCCCGGTAGCCGCGGCCAAAATGTTAGCAGAGGCGGGCCGGCTCCTCGTGGGTTTCTCTGCCGCGAGGATCACTATCCTCGAGGCGAAGCCAGCGAGGTGCTACCGGTGCATGGGCGCGGGGCATCTTCGCCCGCAATGCACCAGTGGCTTTGACTGCAGCGGACTCTGTTTCCGCTGCGGTCAACCGGGGCATACGGCAGCGGCGTGTTCCGCCGCTCCCCACTGCCCCGTGTGTGCGGCGGGCAACCAGCCTACACCCTCCACCTAACGGACTCCTTAGCCATGCTCGCTCCTCACCCCTGGCGTCAGTGATAGGGGTACCGGATGCGTTGCGCGGCAGGGGGTCCAGGACGCGGTCGCACCCTCCTGCGGGAAATTCATCTCGTGGGGGGAGGCGGCGGGGCTAGTCTGCCCCGTCGCCGGCGAACCGAGCGACACGTCGAGGCGCAGTCGCGCGTGACGTCGCTTGGTGGGGCTGTGGGCGTGATGGACGGTGAAGTTTCCCACGCTCGCGGCCTTTCGCGATGGCGGCGTTCTGTGTGTACCCAGGAGCGTCTGCCCCGGGTGCTGGAGGTGTGCGTTAGGCATTTTTTACGGCCATAAAAAAAAAAAATTAATGGTACCACCACCATATAGGGCAGTGAGGGATTATGGATGACCCAAGTTTTTTTTTGTTGGGCGTCCTCAGTATTACCACATAGTTCGTTTAAAAGTGCAGCACATGTACAATTATTGTTCCATAGAATCGATAAAATCAGGCCCACAGAAATATAATTTGCTAATAAATCCTGTAGTTATCATTTGTCATCAACGAATGTTATACTACATAACATATAAATCCTAAGAAAAATTAAATGGATTTTATATACTACGGGTCTTAATCGCGTGAATAATTTAAGGTAAAACACCTTGTCTATCTGGGTGGGGATCGAACCCACGACCTCCGGTTTAGCAGTTAGAATCACTAACCACTAGACCAACAGGCCAGTCAAATTAAATAGAAATACAATTTAAATATAATAAATTACGTATGTGAATTGTTTTCAGTTATTTATACACAACATTTAAACTCATTAAATAAACTATCAAAGTTAATTAAATCATTTGGTTATATTTAAATAATAATGCATAGATTTTTTTGATAATTATGATATTTTAAATGTTGATAATCAATATTTTTTCCAATTAGGTATTTTTTAAATTGCCAGAAATAAAAGGCTTTTTTTTCTTTATAACTCATAACTGTGGGTTTATTTTAGTGACCGTTTAAACCATCGACGTACGACCGGGACCGTGCTATCCCTTTTAATTAAAAAGTAAATATTGTCTGTAAAGCGTGAACAAGAGAAACATCTCGTGTGGCCTTTGACAGGTATTGTCCACAAAGTAGCGTTGTCTCTTTTTAGAGAGTGGTCAATTTGTGAGGTTATGGCGCAGTCCTGATCTCTACGTCAATGATTTAAACATATAGTAAGCTCAAGCGGCCTTTGTGGCGCGGTGGGAGTGTGTCCGACTGCTACGCAAGAGGTCGTGGGTTCGATTCCCACACTGGACACCATTTTGTGTAATCCACAAATTGTTGTTCCGAGTCTGGGTGTACTTTGTGTCCGTGAATTGTATGTTTGTAAAGTCCCCCGCGACACAGGGCTTGTACCCTATTGCGGGAGTCGTTATTTAAAAAAAAAAAAAGTCAAAACAATAGGTTGAAGCTTGTATTGGGGGGTTGCAAGTTTTTTTACACCAAAGCTAATAAAAAAACACTGTTCTTTAATTTTTTGAGTGGTTTTGTGTTTTTTCAATGATATTTGGGTACTCATTGGCTTGTTATCCAGGTTAAATTTTAGGGTTCAAATATGTCCGTAAATGTTTCGATAGCGAGATGGTTGTGAAATTTGGATATTTAATCCTGTGGTCGCGGGTTTGTGTCCTACACATTAAACTACCTATGTATTGTTAATTTAGCTTAGCTAGAGTTAAAAACAGTCCTAAAATAAGAGAAGCAGATTCCTAATAATATAGGAATCTTTTATAAAAAAATCTCACTGAATTCACAGGAAAATGTGTTATAATTACTTAAAGGCACCGTTAGAAAAAAATCTAGAAAATTAAATCTCTAAAATTATTGCGTTCGTTCACCGGTAACTGATAACTCGTCAAAATTTAATGAGAAACTCAAAGAGACTGCCCGTTGACAACGGCAGACCACCTCCCCCCTTCCTCAGTTACTTCCTTCTTCCAATGAACCGCTATTGGAACAGAAAGCCCTTTGTACCTGTTTTCGAACAAAAATTAAAAATTCAGTGAAATGTAAAATCCAATTAAAACTCCAGACTCTGAGTGGTTTCTTTGCCGATTACTACAGGCCGAATGTTTCTGCGCTCACCTTTAATTAGGATTTTTATAGTCAAATGTACGGAAGTGCACAGAGTTAGGTCCTTTTCAGACGTTCCGGTTTGAATCCGACGCCGGATTAAAACTGGGTACCCGGTTCGATGTGTATATGCAATGGACAGTAGCTTTCACATGTTCCAGCATTCGTCCGTTCCGGTCGACGGATAGGTGGCCCCGGATTGAAACTGGAACGTGTCAAAAGGACTTAAAGTTACAGGCATACATTTCCACCCAGTCCGATGACCTAGGTGACAATTTCACATACATTACATACTATTTATATTCATATTTAATTTTATTCATATTCAATTTTTATTGCTTAGTGTCTTAATAGACATAATACCTATAGACATAGAGTAACGAGCTCCGGCCGGCTGGTGGCCCGTGTTGCTCCATGCCTATAGATGACTGACAAATCGATACCTATACCGCAGACGTCACAACACATGAAAACAAGTCGAGTTCAAAAATATTATAAACTAGCTGACCCGCGCAACTTTTTTCATTGATGCTCCGCTCCTATTGGTCGTAGCGTTTTGGTTTATAGCCTATAGACTTCCTCAATAAATAGGCTATCCAACAATAAATATTTTTTCAATTCGTACTAGTAGTTCCTGAGATTATTGCGTTTAAACAAACAAACTCTTCAGCTTTATATTATCAGTATAGATATGTAGAAGCGCCAGGGTGGCCTTATGAGCTATTAGTGGCTCAGTATTTTAATCAACATTATGGTAATCGATCATATGAACGCGGAAACGTTGAACAAGGTAAAATCCGTCAACAGTTCTAGTCAATTCGATTACATAAATGCACTGCATCAGCGACACTAACACTTTGCACACACGACTATAAAAATAGCAACAAGGCTATCTGAAGACGTGTTGTCGCTACGACCGCTTGATTAAGTCTGCCGAAGGATACCAACTGCCCCACTATCGGCACGTCAAATGTAAACGTCAAACTAAATTCACGCCATCTTGCGGCGGCCATGTTTAAATGAGTTATTGACATTGACGTAGAGACCAGGATAGCGCCATTCCTTTCAATATATAAGTTAATATTGACTGCAAAGCGGGAAAGACTCGTGCGGCCTTTGACACGTATTGTACACAAGCCACAAAGTAGCGTTGTCTCTTTCTAGTGGTCAATTTTGTAAGGTTTTGGCGCAATCCTGGTCTATACGTCAATGATTATTGACTCATTTCTCAGACTTGCTATTTAATAAAAACAGATGTTAGGTCAACAAAAATCAATTAACGATTTAATAATTCTCTGACAGTTATAAAAAGTTTTTGATCAATATTTGCATTAAGAAATGTGAAAATGAAAGTCCTTAATTAACTGACTAGAAACTTTATTTTATGATCTAACGCGTAATATTAAAAACAAATTTAGCATATTACGAGCGCATTTGGTGAGGTGTGTTTTGATAGGATAATGTATACCATTTGCAAAAAACAAATCAAAATATTATCGCGCCTTTGACCTAGGGTTCATCATTTAAGATTGCCATGAATCATAAAAAGCCAACTAAGATAAAATGCACCCGACAGCTCAAGTGAACTTCATAATAATTGTTTCTGAAGAAGCACTCGAACCTGTTCCAAAAACCGTCAATTTTCTTAACTTTAACGATTTATAATTCAAATAAATCGATTTATGAACTTAAAAGCCGATAATGGTCTACCGAGAGTACTTATCGCCACTTCCCGTTCATCTAAAGGACTTTTCTTGAGGAATCTTAAAATTTTACTGAAATGAGATAAGATTATTGACTGCCTCTGTGGCACGGTGGGAGTGTATCTGACTGCTACGCAAGAGGTCGTGGGTTCGATCCCCACCCAGGATAAAACTTTGTGTGATGAGCACGATGGTTTATTCTGCGTCTGGGTGTTATTTATCTATAATACGTATGTATTTAGAAATATATAAGTATGTTTATTAGTTGCCTGGTTTCCATAGTACAAGCTGTGCTTAGTTTGGGATTAGAAAGCGTTGTGTGAGTTGTCCCAAGATATTATTATTATTATTGAAAAAAAAATTTAGAAACCATTTTAAGATGCTGGCACTTAAAATTTTGGTCTTAACTGCCGTAAACTTACGTTATGTATGCAAATTCATATTGGACGATTTATCACTGCTTCAATGAAAGATACTGTATTTGAATACCTAGTTTTAAATGAAAATAATAAAGAGTAGGTAGGTAAATGTAAACAACGCATTACGAATTCTTAAACACTCCCGCTTTTAAGACAATGGGTCACATTTTAATTAGTAACTGCGCGGAAATTAGGACGGCATTAAGAGTTTTTATGGGGCTCTTACCAATTTACACCGTGCGTTCGTGAGTAATTGAAGAGTTCTGAGGAACCTTTTACCTACTTTTTTAAAATATAGATTAGATAGATAGATAGCTTCCTTCTCATTATATAATCTCTGTGTATAGCTACAGGTAAATTACAAACATTCTAAGCAACTAACTAGGCATACGACAGAAGACGAAAGGTATGCACACATTTGTTAAATAGCCTCTTAATGATTTAATTTACTTCGCAGTTCATATAAACAGATTAGAACGTATTCAATAAAGTTTATAGCTCATTTAAGTTTTAAATTTAAATAATCCACCCCGACTACGTTGAGAACTCCTGTCTTTATTGCTTACTTACCTTACAAGAGTAACGAGCACGAACTTACGATAACCCAGAATTGTTAAAATAACTATAAAGTACGTAGATGACCGAGCTATGCTCGGTTTTTTTACGACATTTCTAAAAATGAAACCTAGCTAGATCGATTTATCGGTCCCGAAACTATGCAGCATGTAGGGATGCATACTTTTCATGAAAATCGCTGGAGCCGTTGCTGAGATTCAGATTATATGATCGAAGCCTTGTGAGCTAGTAGCGGCTCAATATTCGAATTAATATTATGGAAAATGGTAATCGATCATATGAACGCGGATACCTCGAGCAAGGTAAAGTCCGCCTACTGTTATAATCATTTCGATTACACAAATGCCACTGCATCACTGTCCCTATCCTACTACCACACTAACACTTTGCACACACGACTATAAAAATAGCGACGTCTATTGGTAGACGTGTTGTCGCTACGACCGCACGATTAAGACTGCCGATTTAGACTCACTGCCCCACTACCGGCACTTCAAATGTAAATGTCAAACTAAAGTCACGCCATCTTGCGGCGGCCATGTTTAAATGAGTCAATAGACTTTCTTCTTAATCAAAACACATAGTAGATTAACGGAAATCAATAAGCGTGTTAATAATTTTCCGACATATATATATACAGGATAATTATAACTTATAGATTAAAGAAGTAGAAAGACGAGTAAACAATACATGGCAAAGATATTGGTCCCTCAGGGAAGTTATGAAAAATAAATCAGTGCCTATCTCGAAAAAGAAAACCGTTTGCAACACCTGCAGACTTCCATGCCTTACCTACGGCTGCCAGACCTGGCCACTAACATAGAATATTGAACACAAAGTGGGTGTATGCTAAAGAGAGATGGAAAGGAGCATGTTAGGTCTAAGGTTGAAAGACAAATGGAAAGCTACAACAATTAGGAGTATCACTAAAGTAATAGATGTTAAAGTAAAAACACGAACCCTGAATTGGAAATAGACTGGTCACATGACGAGATCACAAACAGGAAAGTTGGCTTAAAAAAGTAACGGAATGGTACCCGCGGGACGGAAAAAGGCGTAGAGGAAGGCAGAAGAAAAGGTCGGAAGACGATCTGCCCAAGGGTTAGAGAAGGACAGCGACGGATCGGCACATTTGGAGGGAACTTGAGGAGGCCTATGTCGCAAGACAGCCTGACCTGATAGCTGATTAAAAACTTCTAATATTTTGTAAGTAACTAGTCTAGACTTAGTTAATCTTTAAGTATGGTTTATACTTTTTTAAATATTTATTTAAATATTGTGTAAAGAAGGTCAGAGTAAATAAAGGCTATTTTTATTTATTTATATACAGGATGACTTTGAATTGAGTCGGCAAACTTCCATGAGTGAACATGCGTGTATCCAAAAATTTTTAGGACATATTATTAGAACAAAATATTAATGTTCTACGATACTTTAAAATACAAAAAAAAAACGTAAGTATCTAGTAAGTAATAAAAGTAGTAAGTAATTCCATGCGCCGCCGTTTTTTGGTTCCGTGAGCATGAATAAAAACAGGCAGTGCAACGTTGCCATAGAGACACGGTACGGTAACGAGTACGACGAACTATCTGTACCTAACCTACCTATCATGCCGCGAAACAAAACAATGTAAAACCAATTTTTCCTTCATACTTTTACCGGCTTAGGACTTTTTTCCTCTTGCTTGGGCATGGGTGGAAACACGAAGACTACTACTATAGTGGCACTTAGTATCCTCTCTAAGGACGGTTGGTTTTAGTGTGGATAATTTTTCCGCCATGTTCGCTGCGTTTCCCTTAAATTGTTACTTTGGCTATACCAAATCACCACATTTAAAATTTGTTGGTTATCAAAAAGTTGACTGTTTCTTCTCGTCCCCCCAGGCATCTTCGAAAACTCATCATCTAACAGTACACAACTTCGATAGCTACACAATCGATTACACTTTTAAGCGCCCATAACCGTCACCTCCTTAAGCTTTCGTCTGACTGGTTAAATTGTTTATTAGCAACGATCGGCACGCGCCCGCGCCGGCTAGTGATGATACTATGAGATAATGATCATTACTTATTTTATTTACATACTTGTAATTCTTTACTCGTACTTGTACTTACGAGGACTGAAGTGACTCGCATACTGTGTTGGTATTAATGTATTGTTCTTAGTATGATTTGTGTTTTCAATTCCTCTTTTTATATATCCTTGTAGTGTAGTGGTTTCTATGACAATAGATAAGCAAAGAGTTATTTGTATTTTATAAAAAGTTATATTACTAAATCCTAAATTTGAATTAGGATACGCTTTAAAATTTTGAATGCTTCTAGAGAGATTCCTTATGAGGAAAAATCTAAAGAAAAGGCAGTGAAGCGACAGTTCTCAGAGAGTAAAGAGTGAAGCGACAGTTCTCCGAGAATAAGGAGCGAAGTTCTCGAATAGCGAACAACAGGAGAGCATCTCTACCAATCGCCGTTGCATACTATACGCATCGACGCCCACCTACCGGCGTTGCATCTCGTACGCACCGACGCCCCATCTTTACCTACTGACGTTGCATCTCGACGCACCTACGCTGCATCTTACCCAACGATATTGCATCTCCACGCACCGACGCTGCAGCTCTACCTACCAAAGTGGCATCGCGATGCACCGACGCTGGACATGAACTACCTCCTAGGTTTATCTTAATAAGTTTTAATTAGTAGTTTTCTACCACTTTCATATAATTATAGTCCTATAATCCTACTTATTTCACTACAGCATATATATACATGAATTGCTCACTTAAAGGTATAAGATAAATCTCATACCGAACGCGACACACTTATATGCTAAATACCCCGCTATACTCAACATTGTACAGTCAAAATGTTGTAACGACTAGAATCGTTCGTACCTATGACAAAGGTAAGGAACTTTCGGTCCTTAGAACACATTTTAAAATTATACATATCAAGCTGGAATTTAACTCTAACAAAAATTTGCAATTTAATGCTTAACATTTCACAAACGTATCCCTAAATCAAAAAATGGTCTTCACAACCCCAATTTTTTTTAAAGTCTTATCTAATGATACCCACACGATGAGTTGGGTGAGAAAAAAATCACATCCTCACTTTACAATAGCGGAGGTACCCTCAAAAAAAAAGTTTTTCAAGATTTTATTCTCTCACTTTGCCGACATAAAAAATATGTATATCCATGCAAAGTTACAGCCTTCTAGCACTAACAGTATCTGGACTAAGCTGCGAATGAACAGGCGGTAGGACGGATATGGCGAAACTATAAGGGTTCCGTATTGCCATTTTTGCTACGGATCCCAAAAAACCCGAACAATTGCATGTCGGGCATCGCACTCTGAAGGGTTCCGTAGTCCCCCATCCGAATAATGTCAATTTTCATGAAACAAAAATTTGAAATAAGCTTGACTCTAACAAAAATGTGCACTTTCACAAATCTGAAAATCGTCTTACCAACCCCTAAACGTTTTTAAAGACCTATCTAATGATACCCCACACAATGGGGCTGGTGAGAAAAAAAATAACACCTCCACTTTACATATTATCAACCGCAAATAATCATTGCATCAAAAAAAAAAATACTTTTGTGATGCAACAATTATGGTTTTTACTAACTACATGGCACTTACCACAATTTTATTTGCGGTTGTTAAACTAACTGCTTAAAGCGAAGACTAATTTTCGATTTAGGGATACACGTTGTATGTAAAGTCGGTTTACGGACGATAAAATGACATGTTAACGTCA
This sequence comes from Herminia tarsipennalis, assembly GCA_945859575.2. NCBI lineage: Eukaryota > Metazoa > Arthropoda > Insecta > Lepidoptera > Erebidae > Herminia > Herminia tarsipennalis. The sequence continues at coordinate 21,379,635 of OX243840.2, forward strand.
TCAAAAAACATTGATGACCATAGATAGAGATGATCATTGACGTAGAGACCAGGTCTACGTCATAACCTCACAAAATTAACCACTCTATAGAAAGAGACAACGCTCCTATGTGGACAGTACTTGTCAAAGGCCGCACGAGTTTTTTCTCTCTTTCACGCTTTGCAGTCAATATTTACTTTTTAATTGAAAAGGATGGCACGGTTCAGGTCTATACGTACGTATACAATGTCGATGACATATCGCCCATATCGCCATTCGCGTTGCTTAGCAACCAATCAATAACATTATTTCCGATTGTATCGCATATCATGTTGCTGCAATCGCCATTCGCTGTTGCTTAGCAACCAATCAATAACGTGACTTTTTTAGACACTTCTTCGAACGTGCACTCGGTTATCGATTTAAAAGACGTTGGCACGTCAGTAAATAAAAGTTTAAAAAACTATAACCGACTACTACATAAAATAATCGCCCGAAGGTGAGCAGACCGAAGATGCCATGCGACCATGGCTTTTCTATATGTAATAGTTGCTAGATAGAAATATCGGACAAAAATAATAATTTGTGTCATACTTTTTACCCGACTGCGCAAGAAGAAGGGTTATGTTTTTTGAGTGTGTGTATGTATGTATGTATATTTCTTTGGCACGCCCTATAGCCTAAACTGCTTGATGGATTTTAGTTTGAAAGGTGTCGTTAGATTCGCCTTAGTTGTGAGAGTGACACTGGATACTTTAAAATAAATGACGTAATTTTTGCGCCAATACATGCATGACTGTATATATATTGGCGCAAAAATTGGTCAGAGGCCAGATGGAAAGGGCCTGGAGCTGGTTTTCAACTGGAACCAAAAATTGCATCTGTAGCGGTGTGGGGGTATACCCTACTGCTACGCTAGAGGCCGTGGGTTCGATTCCCACACGAGACACCATTTTGTGTGATCCACGAATTTTGTTCCAAATCTTGGTGTACTTTGTGTCCGTGACATGTATGTTTGAGTAAAGTCCCCCGCGACACAGGGCTTAAAACCTACTGCGGTAGTCGTCTTTAAAAAAAAACATACACAAATAATAAAAAAAAAAATTATAATACCTGTAGTCCTCTGCTTCGTCCACTCTTAACCTTATCCCTTTTTATCCCCGGTCTACACCACAAAAGAAACCACTAAGTATACAAAATTTCAACATTCAAAGATTTGACCTGGACGTTGATGAAGAACGAATAAATATACTGTTACGAACAAACGACTCGAATGTTCGAGAAGCTCGTAGAATACACGCGAGTGCATCAATAAACAAACACTATGTATGTGTGCGTGAGACGCGCGTGCCTACGCATCGCAAAATGTAAACAAACTTGTTTGTGTGCGTGACGTTCCCGAATCTGGCTACTAGTATGTGGTCAACTTTTCTAGATCATGGAAATTTTGAATTTTTGTGTATAAGGGCGGTCCCTCGCACACGCAATCAGTTCAGTTGTTGAATGCAAACTCAAGCGACTATATGTCTGTGACTAGTGTACAGTGTTTTATACGAGAGGTCATGGGAATCTGTGGATACCTACTGCCACGAAGTCATGAGTACCAAAGAGGCGACAGAGAGAGAACGGGAGAGGTCCAGCTCATTCCCATCCCGCAGCTGACGAACGGGGCGCCGAAGAGCGTTAAATGACCTTCGACCTCCGTAAGTGTTGGCCTGACGGCAACAGAGAGGGCAACCTGTCGTCCTAACAGAAGAAATGCCTAGACGGTGTCGCGACGTATTCTACGCGCGCCTCCTTACACGAACTGGTAGTAAAGCCGCCAACGTAAGCTACACCGATGTCGTCGTTCAACGATGACCGAGCCTGCTGATGGTGGAGGCACCAAATCCGCAAGGGACACCCTCACCCTTGGCCATAGGCTGTTATGAAGTACCACCGAGTGTGATTTTTAGTCGGTTCTACTCCGAAATACCCTCTTCAACGTGCCCTCGTAGGAGTGGGATCCATGGGGATATTTGCACACGTAAAAAAAAAAGTGTACAGTGTTTTGTACAGTGACTTAGTGTTATTATTAGTGTTGATCAATGGACATTGCAGTAGTGTTCTTTGTGGAATAGTGATAATAAATACGTCGTTGCGGAATTTGGCATTTTCGAACCTACGATCCTGACACATAACAATACCGGCCCGCTCCAATTTCTCACGGACTTTTCTTCAGTATCTATGAACATAATATGCAGTTACTATATATTATGTTCATTGATACTGGAGAAAAGTATCAGCCATCCGGAAGAAATTATCTAACTGATCGTGAAAACCACATCAAATCCGTTCAGTACTTTTTGAGATTATTGCATACAAGCAGACAGACGCAGCGAGGGACTTGAAAGAAAGAAAGAATAAATATTTATTTTCGACAAAACGGGAAAAAAATGAGTACATGTACGTAACGAGTACACGTACGTGTAAAAAACAAATAGCTACTTAATTAAATACAATTTGACAACAATATGTAAAGTTTAAGCCGAAAAATAGAAGCTAGTTCAGCATATGCTACTTTAATATGTATAGATTCTCCTACTATGAGCTATTTGATTTTATTGTAAGGGTATAAACATCACTGGTTTCATTTCAGCCAACGATCTCACTTTTGATATATTTTATATACTTAATTAGAACAGGGAACTCGTTATTACCTCTTATTAATATAGATAACATTGTCAAGAGAAATGTATGGCGAGTGACGGTACGGAGATAAATTTAATTTCAGTTATAAATGAAACAATATATCTCATCAACCGAGACGTGAGTTATTCATAGAGGATATTATGTATGATAAGAGAGGTACTACAGGACTAAACCCTTTGTCAAGCAGTACGTACCTACTTATCGCGCGAATATATAAAATAATGTTAGTTTAATGTGTTTATTAGGAGGTACCTTTGTGATATTTTTCAAGTTTTAGGTCACATGGTTCAAAAGATAAGGGACGGGGGGTTATTTCCAAAAAAATTTGCTTAATCGAAAAATGTTTATTAGAAACCTTAAAATGTTTTTAAAAGACCTATCGAATTTTAAATTTGATAGATACGACTTATTTTAAATTTAATAATCTATTTAATGTAGATATTTTAAAAATAATACTGCACAAATAGTTGCTTTTATGTTGAGTTCGCATTATTTTATAGTGTTGTACTAGAGTACCAGACTAGGCGCCTTGTCGCGCTCTAATTACGCGGCTGTTTGTTAAATGCTTCAGTTGAAAATAAGCGTTGCGGTCAATCACAGAAGGTGTTAAGATGAAGCCCTGTCTAAACATCTGTTGTATTTTATTAATTATAGTAATTTTAAATGTAATTATTGTGTCTGTAATAAATGGAATAATTACAGAACGCTCCTTGTCTTTCTTTAACTAATAATAAATAAGTATTAAATAATTGATTAGGACTTTGCTCAATGGGCGTCTGTAGGCTGAAGATTAAATAATTGCTACAAACGGAGAGTACAGTTAAGGTGGAAAGCTTTTGATAAACTGAATTGTGTGTTCAAGTCCAAGATACCTCAATCATTGAAAACCAAAGTCTTCAACATGTAGGTAGTCCAAGTCATGACGTATGCTTATGAGAGTTGGATTTTCATTACAAGGCTAATTCATAAACTCCAAGTCTCTCAAAGAAGCATGGAACGCCGAATGGACGGTATCAGCCTGGGAGATAAGCCTTTTATTTCCAGTAGTTCCGCGGAAGAAGTTTTCGGGTCAACGAAACTTATGGGAAATCTGATTCCCATTAGCTCCATTTATAAAATCATTGATGTTTGCACCTTCATACTCCCTTACAAAAATGGTAAAACTAGCCACTTTAAAAAGCATTCACTTTCTCTAAATGTAATCGTTTTACAATAGTTATACAAAAAAAAACCAGTTTGGCAAATGATAACTTCTCAGAAACTATAAACTACTTTCAAAGAATATTTTAAAGTGAGTTCACCTCTTGAGTCCCAACCGAGGGTGAACGATGCTGAGTTTTGCGAATTAGAACCCCCCGTAAGGCTTACTTGTAAAGAAATAAAAGATGCAATTAAATACATGAAGAAAGGCAAATCGCCTGGACATGATGGGCTCAGCATCGAGCACCTTCAAAATGCTGGTAAGCATTTACCGGGGGTGTTGATGATGTTATTCAATCTATGTATAGGGCATTCTTGCTTACCGCAGGAAATGTTGGATACGATAGTCGTACCTATTGTAAAAGATAGGACAGGAGACATAGCAGACAAGGGTAACTATCGGCCTAATTCACTGGCGACTGTGATAGCCAAAGTATTTGACAGTGTGCTTGACTCTTACCTCAGTAGATACACAAAGTTACATGATTCACAATTTGGTTTTCGTGCTGGGCTATCTACTGAGAGTGCCATTTTTACATTAAAGCATACTGTCAAGTATTATACAGATAGGAAAACACCAGTGTATGCTTGTTTCCTGGACTTATCAAAAGCCTTTGATTTGGTTTCCTATAATGTCTTGTGGGAAAAGCTCCGGGGGGAGGGCGTTCCTGCATCACTAGTTTCTACATTGTCTGTATGGTATGACAAGCAGAGAAACTTTGTAAAGTGGTCAAATGCATTGTCTGACCCATACAAACTTGAGTGCGGGGTTAGGCAGGGAGGTCTTACCTCGCCGAGGCTTTTTAATATGTATGTTAATAAGCTACTTGTGGAGCTCAGCAGCACACATGTCGGATGCCATATAGATGGAGTATGTGTAAACAACATAAACTATGCAGATAACATGGTGCTGCTGAGTCCCTCAATATGCGGAATTAGAAAGTTGCTTTCAATTTGTGAAGTATATGCCGAACAGCATGGTCTAAAATATAACCCTAAGAAAAGTGAGATGTTAGTATTTAGAGGGAAAAATAAAAGTCCAACACACATCCCTCCCGTTCAACTTAGTGGTACATTATTACAGAGAGTAACTAAGTTTAAATATCTGGGACACATTGTTACTGAGGATTTAAAAGATGACTTGGACATGGAAAGAGAGCGTAGGGCGTTGGCTGTAAGGGGTAATATGGTGGCTCGAAGGTTTGCTGGTTGTTCAGTACCTGTTAAAATTACACTTTTCAAGGCTTACTGCCAAACATTTTACACCAGCAGCCTTTGGGCTAGTCATACCCAAAAAGCGGACAACACCCTGCGAATTCAATATAATAATGCCTTCAGGGCGTTGTTGCGGCTTCCACCTTATTGTAGTGCATCGGGCATGTTCGCTGACGCACATACTGATGACTACTTTGCGATAATGCGTAAGAAGGTTGCGTCGGTAATACGCAGAGTAGGGGAAAGCACCAACGGCCTCCTGAAGGTATTTGCAGAGAGGCTGGATGGGCCGACCATGGGTAGGTTTATCAAGTTGCATGTTATTAGTGGAATTTGATGAATCTCCCCATTGTAGCCAATTTTGATTTTCATTTGTGGTAGGTATTTTAGTATTTTAGTATTTTAGTATGTATACTAACATAGTTATTAAGCAATTGTACTAACACCCTATGAGCCTTAGATGTTCGAAAATAAAACATTTTTATTATTTTATTATTATTTATTATAAAAATGCAACTCATTTTAGTCGAAATTAGTATATTCTTGGAAAAAATTAAGATAAGTTCAAAATTTCATCATGGGATTTACGTCTTTACCTAAGCGTCATCTGCGCCACTTACCGTCCGTTGTGGCTTCTTTAACAAAAAGATCATACGACCTTTGCGACAACGAACACTTGGAAGGTAAATTTTCACCATCTGCGACACTTACAGTCCGTTGTATATTATAAGTGGTAGCTTACAGTGGCCCAGATGGCGCTCAGATAAAAATGTAAATTCCTATCCATGTGTGTAGGTTTTCAGTATATCTACTGGGTCTAAGGGTACTATTATGTCTCGCCGATACCTTCACATTGTACCTCAATTTCAAATATGAATTTGATTTTTCGGTCATATAGCGGTAGGCAAAACAGCCCTGAAGAAGAAATTATTGCTTGAAAATTTAATCTGTGGCTTAACTTCTTCTCAATAGCGTATTGCAGTGTCGGGTGTGTCGTTGATCCGCTCGACCTAGTGCTGTTAAAAGCTCGAGCTTCGACTTGAGCTCGGCAAAGCTCAAGTCGAAGCTAAACTCTCTCCGCAGAGCTCGGCTGCATTCATTCTTTTACGCTCTGCTTAGAGCGTAAAAGAATGAATGCAACTGCTTGACTTGGTCTTATGGTGTTTTATTGGTACCATTCGATTGTTTTTAAGAAGCCCTTTCTAATTCTGTACTTTGATTTGGCTTTTAGACGCATATAGGCTGACATAATATATTTTTGATATACTTTTTTATTTATCTTAACAAATTATATTTACTATCACTATATCGATAGAATTTGACGAGAGCTGACGATTGACACCTAAACGAACGTCGTAGCTTTACAGAGTCAAAAGTTATAGGTCCTCACATGGCGTAATAAATTATTTGATCCTTTAGCTATCCAATGTACCAATGGTGTAATTGGATGTAAGATGGGGATGATATATACAAAGCTGCAACACCAAACTTTGCTCACTGTTGAACCCAGATTTTGCTATCACTGTTTTTTTTTACTTGCCCCCCACTATGGAAACAATTTTAAAGACGTACTCATGTCAAAATAAAAAAATAGGCAATAGAATACAGTTCATCATGTCAATAAAAATACTAATAAGTCATCGATCAAGTAAAGATCGTAGAACGAAAATTGTTAGGTGTTATCCAAGAGAGATTGTAAGTGATTTAAAAATAATACAAGAACGAGAGATACGAAACAATTTTAAAAAAATAATTTTGTAGGTATGCACTCATATAATTTGCTAGCTGACCCGTGCTTACTTCGTGGTGCCCTATGCCACTTAGAAATAACGTGACTTTCTATTGCTAAAATAATTTTCAAAATCGGTTCAGTATATCTAGAGATAACCCTCTACAACCTCACAAACTTTACATCTATATAATATTAGTAGATATATTAGCTGTCGCTCGCAGCTTCGCCCGCGTGAATGATTTTACAGCTCTAATGGTTGGTTTTTGCTTTCAATCAAATCACTGAAACACGTGTTTTACAACTACAAAGCCAAATACAATTTTTTCCATATCTAACTTCAAAACTGACAGAGTTTCACACAAAACTTTAAATAATAATAAAAATGATTTATTTACATAAGAAGCAAAATACTACACTTGTGAAAAGTTGATTCTACATTTACTTGTAATGCCTGTTCGCAAATAATAGGTAAAGCCAGAGAAAAGAACAGGCAATAAAAACACGTGGTCACTCTTTTCAAATTGCCAATGTTTACAATGTTTCTCTGTTTATAAACTGTATATGCAGGTAAGGTGCTGCCACCATTATATTATACACCATATTAGAGGATTGATGCAAAAAAAAAGAGGTTAATAATATTAGAAGAGTACACGAGATTGGATACATCAGCCTCAATGGGCACCACACAGTAGGAACATCCACTTACGATGTAAAAACTTCTAAATTGACCAATTTACTGCTACTTAATGAATAAGTATACAAGTTTTGCAAAAGAAAGAAAAGAAAGAAAGTAAATTCTATTATACCTACCCACTTAAGGGTTGTTTTTTCAAAAACACTGAAACCCGTGTTTCATTATTTTAAACCAAAAAATTCACAAATCTAACTTCAAAACTGACGGAGTTTCATACAAACTTGTAACCTCTATTTTACCCCCTTTGAAATTGGTTTTCAAAATTGATGAAGTATGTGTTTCTTTATTTTAAACTAAAAAGCCAAATACGACGTTTTATAGATCTAGCATCAAGACTGACAGAGTTTCAAACAAACTTTGACACCCCTTTTCACCCCCTTAAGGGTGAAATTTTGAAAAATCCGTTCTTATCGAATGCCAACATATGATACCTGTAACAACCATTACACGTTCAATCTAGATCGAGATCCCGTGATCGAGATCAGTGATCTTGATCCAGATTAACAGTGATCGTGTTGGATTGATGGATCGCGACTTGTTACAACTGGCCAAACCAATGTCCTGTGAAGGGAAATTACCGTAAATATTTGGCGTAGCAAATTTTACTCAAAGGTAACATTATTTTTTTTTTAGTAATAAAAATAACTGCATCTAAAGATTTTCTAAAAATCCCTTGCCAGAGCCGTGAAGTGATTTTTAGAAAATGATTAAATGCAGCTATTTTTATTTCACCCTCTATAAATATACCTTGTATAATAAGCATTGTAAAATAAATATAAGTATCTATCTTCTAATTGTAATTAAGGTCAAACTGTTTATTGTAGTGCCGGAGGCTGTATCAAATAAAGTTTAGTAGGGCGTGAATGATGTATTAACTGTAATGAAAACACATCAAGGAAAAGTGCCAAGGAGACAAATGACCCGCTTAAGTATATACTCTTAAGGCTCGCGTACACCTAATCCGTTATTGAGACCAGCCGTAACGGCTCAGATACACCTAACCAGTTAGGTCGTTTTCACTCTTTCCGGTTTTAATCCGGGCGCCGGGTAGCCAGTGACCGGGTACACGGCGTGAAGTGTAGCTTTCACACGTTACGACATCCGTCCGGTCCGTTCGCCATACATTCGCCGTCGGATAGAAACCGGAACGTGTGAAAAGGACCTTATGAGCCGAACTATGCTCGGCCGTCAACGACCAAACTCGGGCAATCGAATTAGACAAATGTAGAAAAAAAAATGTGTGGCACTCGGGGACTGCCGCGGTAAAGCTATTGCATGTTTTATCAACTTATGCAGTTATAATTATTTATTTACTTTTTATTTGTGCAGTATTTTTTTTTCTTTTCGTTACATTTCGGAGCAGCTCGTCTCAATCTGTGCGAGCTTCGTACAGTCGTACCGTTACCAGTACCATATACATATACGTTAAGCGAACGCTCGGCCGAGCTACATGGTAGGCGGAGTGGGGGGCGTTAGGTTTCATTTTCGTTACGGAATTTCTTGATTCGGTCGCCGCGCTCAAAGCCCGCGATAAAAGCTTAAAAAAGAGCGCATACACTACTACAACCGTCATCATAACCCGACAAACACCCGAAAATGGCGTTTGATTCGATCGGTCGATTACGCGGGTACCTGGCGCGAAGTATAAGGTGATGTTACGATAGCTTTCACAGGGTCCGACGTCCATCCGGTCCGGTCGCCATACATTCGCCGCTAGGTACCTAATTTCAATCTGATATTGAAACCGGGCTGCGTAAAAACGACCTTACGGTCACAATAACTTAACTATCGTTATCTGTATGTAAAATATTTAACTGAGTTAGCTATTTTTACATACAGCTGGGCTCCAGGACTTCGCCATAACCTCACAAAATTGACCACTCTTGAAAGAGACAACGCTACTTTGTGCAGAATACCTATCAAAGGCCGCACGAGTATTTTCTCTCTTTCACGCTTTGCAGTCAATGTTTACATTATAATTAAAAGGGATGTCACAGTCCAGGTCTATACGTCAATGGTAGTTATGCGCGAACACATAAAAAAAAAATACAAACATTCTAATTAAGAACCTCCTCCTTTTTGAAGTCAGTTAAAAACTATTAAGCACGTGTAATTCATTTATTTACTAAATAGGCACATGGCTATGCCATGCCGATACTATAAATAAAATCAATAAACATAGACGTGACGTGTGAAAAAGAATTTTATCTTTAGAATCTTTTTGATTTTTTTTTAATATAAATAACATGATAGCATCTAACACCACACCACACATTGCCCCAACGCCATTTGTCCAACGTGTAGATCTAGAAAAAAACATTGGCACCACCGTTGGGACGAGCGTTATTCTAGATCCACACGTTGGACGAGTGGCGCTAGGTCGGCGTTGATCCAATCAGCGTAAAAAAAAACACATGACATAACAATACCAACCGCAAGAAAATCAGCTTTCGCTTCACCCGTTTAAAAGTTATGATGTTACAGACACACAAACACACACACACAGAGAGAGGCGACAAACTTATAAGGTACATATTTTTTTTTCATTTATTAATTTTAATTAATTGAAGTGGTTTCAAATTCGTCCACATTACCCATTAAAATACCAAGTACTACATATTAGAGATGAGCCTTTTAATTAACTGGCGTTCGTGGCATGTCGACCGTAATGATTGCATTACTGTACGCCGCTCTACAAGGCTACGGAGCGCGTAGCTCGTAGCTCGTAGCCGATGCTACGGATTACCTTGATATTGGAAATGCAATCCGAGTGTGAAAACTATTTCTCTGTGGAATTGAAAATGTAAACTATATTTCTGTTTCATCGATATTGGAAATATGGTTTGAACGAATAGTCATTTTTTAAACAAACTTATTGTATAATTTACTCGTAGATACAAGTGAGTCTGAGTGACTAGCCTGTTGGTTAGTGACCCTGACTGCTTTGACTGGTTCAATTCCCACCCAGGATAATTCATACCTAGTCTGTAACTGCTGATAGTCGATGTCAACTTTGGTAAGTTTTCCAAAAACCATTTACATAATTCTTACATACAAAATAGTTTTCCTAGAAATGGTCTATCATTTATTCATTATAACGACACAACCCCTTTTTATAAACAATTTCATTATAGAATATTCTATACAATTTTCTAAATGGATCTATTCAGGAACAAAAGGGTGTGTTTAACTACATAAAATATTAACATTTCGTCGAGGTATTTGATCTATCTTACCTTTTTCTCTTTGTTGTACAAACTTCTAGGAATACGGCGAACTCTGTATAAATTTATTCTCTGTCAACATAGATAGAACCTAATCATTTTAATAGGGATAACATCGGCATAGAGAATCATGAATTTCTATAAATTTACTAGAAGTTTACCAGGCCGTTACCGGCTTAAGAATAGTGCCACCCCATCTCTTCCCGGGAGAGTCGTCAAAGCGACTAAGGGATTTCAGCAGCAGCGTCCTCTGCGTACTTAAAGCCTTACTGCGAATCGCCAACCCGCTCGCCAAGCGTGGCAATTATGGCAATTACCCCCAGGATCTATAATAAGTAGGAAGACCCATGTCTACTGGGGAGACCCCTGCCCAGCAGTGGAACATCAAATGGGTTGATATGTTACCAATTGAAGCAGTAGCAGTTTACCATGAAGGAGCCTTTTTTCCAAATTTTAAGTTTCTTGCTTTAGAAATTTGGGCTCTGCGATGATGAATCAGTCAATTAGCTATGATAGTATGTATTTTACGTTACCGTAGAAAAATGTTGTCTCCCTTCAGGATTTCAATAATACAGATTTTTAGAGCAACAAGCCTTGAAACACAACTTTAAACTTATGCCTTCAGTCGATTTTGAGTTATTTACGTAAAATGATCTAGCAGAGATTTTTTCACGATGAACCACCGACAAAAAAAAAACGTGTTATCACTTTAACCTATATAGCTGTGTGTATATCTTTACTACAGTAGCCCCCAAACAGATGTATAAATTTTAATGCGAGTTTTATAATTCGCAAGCTAGTTTATTCCGGATAGTTTTTGCCTTGTTTGTTTAAAATCTGTTTAGCCGTTAATCAAGTTTTTGTCTCACGCGTCCTGGGATTGTATAGTTAAATTATAGAACAAGAGCATGGCATGACACTTATATTATTCTTAACTAAAGAGGTGGATGGTTATCATTCAGACCATTGCCGATTTCATATTTTAATAGTAATAAGGCGGTACGCGACGCAATAGGCAATTGCATTGATTGACACCACTTTGTGTGTTCCACAAATTTTTATTCCGAATCTGGTTATACATTGTGTCTTTGACTTGTATGTTTGTAAAGTCCTGACACAGACTCCCCACACGGGCTTATACGCTACTGCGGGAGTCGTCTTTTAAAAAAAGTAGTAAAGTAGTAGTAGTAGTATAACTATTACCAGCTGTATTTTCAGACCGAACAGAACTTAGGTCTTTTCAAATAAACAATCTACGTATTCTTTTCTCTTTTCTAAAAGGCCGACAGCGCACTTGCAATTCTGGTATTCCAAATGCCCATAAGCAGCGGCAATCACTTACAATCATCAAGTGAGGCACTACAAAAAAAAACATATAAAATACTCTAAGGCAACGAAGAGTCTTAGCCAAGTATTATCCAATAAAGTTTCCGCTTCGCAATCATCGTAGTGTAAAAAAGTGATTGCGTCATGATTAAGTTACAATAAAATAAAGCAATGGAATTCATTCTTTGAAGCCTTAAATATGAATTATATTAAAAAGTTAAAAACAAAGAAGGTCTAAAGTTTTTTCGCCGACTTTTTAAGACAAAAGTCATATTTCTGTTCATGAAAAGGGTTCCCGACACCAACAAGTTTTAATTTAGGCTGAAGGAATCCTCTCAAGCGGGATTACTTATGAAACAATGGAAGCCTGTGGTCGAATGAAAGGAGACCGAACACGTTGTTGGGACCCTTATCCTGGTCCCAAAAAAGTGTTCGGTTAAATGTAGGTTGATAATATGTCTAACATGATAGAATACCTATCTAATATTTACGCACTGTTTGTAGTCAAACATCTCCGTATGTAGGTATAAGAATAGGTTGTAAAGTGGGAAAAACGGGGAAAATTGACGCGGGCAAAGTTGAGAGAGACATGCACCAGCTTCAAATTAATATACTGACATTAGAGCTACAGACTTGAACTAGGCTCTGGTGTCTTTTAATATAGGACAACAGATTATTAATAAATTATAATTTTTGAATACATAAATAATATAAAATCACTAGAGTAATTTTATAGACATTTCTTGCTAATTACTTTATTAATACAATAATTGCCTCTGTGGCGCGGTGGGAGTGTGTCCGACTGCTACGCAAGAGGTCGTGGGTTCGATGCCCACCCAGGATAAAACTTTGTGTGATGAGCACGATGGTTTATTCTGTGTCTGGGTGTTATTTTTCTATAATATGTATGTATTTAGAAATATATAAGTATGTTTATCAGTTGTCTGGTTTCCATAGTACAAGCTCTGCTTAGTTTGGGATCAGATAGCGGTGTGTGAGTTGTCCCAAGATATTATTATTATTAATTGCACTATTAAAAGATAGAAAAATATGAAGTTCAGGAATCGAACCCGAGACTTCCGTATGCCATTCCGGGGCTGGAATCGAATCATCTATCGTATGTAACGTATCGTTTCATATACTATGTTCAAACAGTGTCAAAACTGGTAACTCAAATTATTAAAAATAATCTATCTTAATTTAAGAATGCAACATAAAATCATGTCATGGTAATTTGGGCTATACCTATCTAAACAAAATATCAGGTAATTGTCTTAAAAAAAAATTCAAAACTATCTAGAAAGGTTGACTACGGTCAGTTGGAAGAAAGTGTGGTGTAGTAAGTATAAGTGGATCTAACCCAAATGCCGTCTTGGGGTATACCACAGTGTCAGTTATTCTTCCGTGAAATAGTTATGTTAACACTTCACTGTGTTTCGGTTGAGGGCACTGTACCAAGTGGAATTACTGGCCAAATTAGACTTACTAAATAATGTCTCAAATGAGGACCGCATGAGGTGACAATCTTTGCCATACAAGGATTTGGGTATAACTGATACTGTTATAGAGCTAGCGTGACGCTTACCACCAAGCTCACAATCAGCTCGTCACCTCATTAAATAGTATAAAAATATCGGTACCTAAACTACACTATTTGTGCACTTTAAAAACGGTTGAAAAGTGCACGAAGTGAAGGAAGAGGTTCTCATTTCGACTGTATTTTTTTTTTTGTATACAACAAGGTTCGATATTTCTTGCGATTTGAGTAAGAATTTACGAAGTTTACGCCTACGATTTTCAGTGGCGCTTTATTTACCTAACAGTGATAAAGTTGGTTGTGCTCACTAATCTCTTCCGTTACCACTGTATCAAGGGCAGCTTTTTACTATTTATAGCAACAGAATTCTGTTTTCAATGTTCCTCTTACGTACCTACATATCGAAATAAATTGCTATTCTTTAGTCTTGCGATATTTGTAAAGGACCTTGTTCTACATGTATATACAAAAAAACAGAAGCGGTACCAAAAAAATTAAATGTTATATAGTGACATAATTCCGTGAATATTTCAGTTTAAGATTTATACGACTGCTGCGCAAGAGGTCGTGGCCTCGATGTCCACACGGGACACCACTTTGCGGGATCCACAAATTGTTGTTACGAGTCTGGGTGTATCTTGTGTCCGTGAACACGAAATTTGATTTAGTCCCCCACGACAAGGGGCTTCTACCATACTGCAGGAGGCAGCTTAAAAAAAATTGAATGAAAAACGATAACAAAATATTCGCTATGAGGTTACACTTAACTTTTTACTACATACATGTGTACGTAGCGAATATAAGTAAAAGCAATAGAAACAAATATTTGTTTTCATTCCAATTCATATGAACTGGAATTGCCAATTTACAAACTAATTTTGATTTTCGTCGGCATTAATATTTACTTTAAAACTTAAATTCGATATTGGATTGGAGTTTCGATGCAATATAAGTATCCACTGATGTATGCACACTGTTATTAAGTGCGTTCATTTTAGAATTGATCGAACTTCAAATGTTTACTCTTAATAATGTAACTTGACTGCCTCTGTGGCGCGGTGGGAGTGTGTCCGAGTGCTACGCAAGAGGTCGTGGGTTCGATTCCCACCATTCGGGACACCAGTTTGTGTGATCCATAAATTGTTGTTCTGAGTCTGGGTGTAATTTATGTCCGTGACTTGTGTATTTGTAAAGTCCCCCGCGACGCAGGGCTTGTACCCTACTGCGGGAGTCTTACAATCGTGAGGTCGCGGGTTCGAATCCTACACATTATACTACCTACGTGACTAGCACAAGCCATTGAGCTTACCTGGAGGGGTTAACAGGATTGCTACTAATACGGGACCACAATCCTACATGGATAGTCTATCTTAAAAAAAAACATTTTAGTATAGAAGTGTAGATAGCATTGACTAACCAATCACTTACGGCACCAACGTGCCGCTACTCTGAAATCTACCAATAAAATTCACGACTAATGCCGGTAACTATAAAATAAGTTAGTTGCTTATCGGAAAACTAGATCCAATTTAAACCTTCGTAAATTACAACACGAGTTTCACAACAATAATACGATATTGTGAACTCATAAATCGAAATTTCATGTTCATCAACCAATATTATGTTTGTTTTTCTAAGAAACTTTCGCCATTGTTTACTTATTGTTTAAAAAGTTATACAGTACACGAGAATGTACGTTGTAGCATTCAGGTGGATTTTATACCCATAACTTTATAATGATGACTAATAACTTTAGCAAATATCCCCGAAATAGAGAGTTTTTATAAGAAACAAGCGATTCACCTGATTGTAAGTGATTACCATTAACCACTACCCATAGTATCAAAAGAACTTTTCGAGATTAGGATGTCCTGTGTAAAAAAGTTTTAGTTGGGTCCTTACTGCTCTTAAGTCATCTTGGAACTTCGGAACCAAGTGATCCGTAGGTATCATAAGCGATGTGTATGCAGGCGCGGATCTAAGGGGGGGTTTGACATTGTACTGGCGTGTTTTGACAGGCAATTACCCCCCCCCCCCTCAACGCAGTAACTAGTGTACCGGTGTTGAATCAAACAACCTCCCCCTTATGCGAGTCATTCACACTTGACCGTTTTGGCCACACCCTGCCCCCAGCCCCCTAAACTGGATCCACGCCTGTGTGTATGTGAGCTTTGCTCAAGCATATTTTTGTGAAGCTAACTTTCTGTGATGTGTGAAAGTGACGTAACGATATGTAAAGTAGTTACGTAACTTCTTACTATAAGACATAAGTACTCAGTGTCATAGTTCGACAGGACGGTAATCTGAAACTACTGGAGAGGCACTTTTCGAAAACGGTCACCCATCTGAGGAACGACAGTGGTAACTTTACTTAATCTCGTAGATATCTCGCTCTGCTCGATTGATACTGAGTCAGGAGCCTCCACCAGATTATTAAAATGAAGCTAATTTGTAAAACTAGCGGACACCCGCGACTTCGCACGCGTTGATCCCGTTCCAGAGGGATGATGTAATCTATACTAATATTATAAAGCTGAAGAGTTTATTTGTTTGAACGCGATAATCCCAGGATTTTAAGCGGCGGTAGCCTAATGGGTAAGGCATCGGTCTCGCAAGCGTGAGATCGCGGGTTCGAATCCTACCCATTATACTACCGACGTAAACCAACTCCTAACACAAGCCTTTTAGCTTAGCTGGAAGGGTTAACAAGATTGCGAAAAAAAAAAATAAAAAAAAAAAACCTGGCCGAATTGAAAAAATATTTACTGTTGGGTAGCCCATTTATCGAGGAAGGCTATAGGCTATGTACCATCACATCACGCTACGACCAATAGGAGCGGAGTAGCAATGAAAAATGTTGCAAAAACGGGGAAAATCAGGGTCAGCTTGTAAACGTATAAACCTTCCACCTGAATTACTCTATCTATTGCGGAAAACTGCATTAAAATCTGTAGCTTAGTTCAAATGATATACAGCGGGAGCGACTTTATTTTGTGTTATGTAAAGATAATATTAATATCGTTTCCCACCACAAGTGGCCACTGAAAACACGCATAGTCCAATAAAAGTACCTACCATTTAACAACAAATTACTCCGCCGTGCCTTTTCGGAATCACTTAAAATATTTTCGTTCCGGTACAAAGGGAAAGATTAAAATAAAGATTAATTAAAAGATAAATGATGGCTTGCTTTTTCTCAGAGTTTTATTTCTAAACGTTTTGTGATAGAAATTAAATTGCTTTTTATAAACATTATACTCTGAATTATGAGGGTTGTCATCCATTTTCATAATAAAATAATTTGTTTGCATTATTATTCATTTTGTTAGGTTAGGATGATAAATTATTATGGTTTTAAGAAAAAATGCTAACGCTATTTTATGAAAATTTTAGCCCTCATAGTTAAATGATAATATTGATTTATCTGAGGAAACGATTATCTTTAGTTATAGCTTTGGTAACGTTGCGAGGCTGTCCTAATCCATTTAAAACTCATACTGAATTTGCATTTAAAAGATCTGCAGGCCTATTAAGATTCTATTATATTATATAGCCCTAAAAGTATCATAAGAGCTAAAAACAGAAAATTTACCTATAAATAATAAAAACCTTGGGACAATTCACACACGGCCATCTGATCCCAAACAGGCAGAACCTGTACTACACCCACTAGACAACTGACAAACATATTACTACTACTTATATTTTGTGTTAAAGTTGTATTCCAGAGAACCGGTCCAGAAATACGACACCAAACTAATTTTAGAATAAAACCTTTCATATCTCGATTGCTTGGAAACTAGAGAAGCTTTCTAACGTACCTACCTATAGAATGAGGTCTGGTCCCAAAGCGGTAGACAGCGTCTATAAGTTTTCAACGGACTTTATGCATCCGTCCCGGGAATAGTTTGTATCCAATTCCGTTAAAATTGTTTTACCGTTCCGAAAGTTCTTTAAACTCTGGAGGCGGAACTAGGCACTAGGCGACTCCTAATTGCTCTGTTAACAGTAGATAGATTTGATAGATGTCTAGTTGATTTTCGCTTTGACAAGGCTTTGAGAATTCTCAAAAGTGGTTAAACGAAATAATTGGTACTCCAAAACAATTATAGAGTTAGTTTCTGTGTTAGTAATGTTAGTAAATTAATTTCAAAGCTTTAATAGATTTGTCGACACGTGTAAGTTTAGTTCATAACGTAATTAGAACCTAGGCCCTTCGTACACAAGGCTAGACAAATCTTACCACTCTCAATGGCATTATATTAAAAACAAATGTGTTTTTTATATTGCCATGTTAACTGACAATTGGCAACGTATCAGTAAGGTTCGGTTGGCCACATCATGAAGTGAACTATTTTACGATCTGTCCACAACATATAGGTATGTATAGATAATGATATCTTGGGACAACTCACACAACGCTATCTGATCCCAAACTAAGCAGAGCTTGTTCTATGGAAACCAAACAACCGATAAACATACTTAAATATTTATAAATACAAACAAATTATAGATAAATAACATCCAGACACAGAATAAACCATCGTGCTCATCACACAGAGTTTTATCCTGGGTGGGGATCTAACCCACGACCTCTTGCGTAGCAGTCGGATACACTTCCACCACGCCACAGAGGCAGACTCAGATATATGTATATAGATAGACCTAGGTACTAGTTTGCTAGGTATAGTTATAGCCACAATTGTCCTACTTATCCTTCAACCATAAACATTTACAAATACTTAAACCAGAGGACATTTTATTTTTTCAATAGGTACCAACTAAATTAAATAACAAATAGTAAAATCATTCAGAGCGTTAAAAAAAATATAATTTGCTTTATACTTAAAGCTTTTAGGCTAACACCAAAAAGGGTTAGCCAATTTATGTGACTTTTTATTATCACTGTGACCTCTTTTGGGCGGAATATGAAATTAAGGCTTGAGAAAAAAATATGCGAATTACCATACAAGTTTTATTTACAGTAAAAAATTCAGTGAAAGAGATGAAATGTTCGTGGAAATCATACCAGACGTTTACCTTTTATAAATATCCTGGTTTGCCTAATTTTTGATTGACCGCTCTATTCCAGTTTTTCTTTTATAAAATTATATTCCGCCATTTTCATAACATTTACAAGTGTTATGAAAATGGCGGTAAACCGAATTGTTTTTATTTGGACAGATAACGTGTGAAAATATATTAATTACTAGTCTTACTAAATTATGAGTAAGACCGAGACTTTGTGCAGTTAAAGTAAAGTAGGAACCAATCCCACATTGCTAGTTTTCTTTAAAAAAATATATACAATAAATACTTGACACTGGCAGAAATTGGCTGGAAAAATGACTAGGTTGCGATCAACTCAAAAATAAGAAGAATTACTTTAAAGTCCTAGAGGAAAGCGCCAAAAAACGCAAACATTTAATAAAGGCTGATTTTTTTATATAACGTCACATTATAGGAGTAAAGAAAATAAGAAATACACTTCCGTAAGTCAGCTGGATTCCTCAGCGTTTAGTGTTACCTACGGCATCTGTTACTGGGTTATGCTGACTAAACTCAAACTCAAATATCTTTATTTCGTAAAATCAGGTTACTGATTATTTGAAAACGTCAAATTAATACATACTAAAAACCTCTTTATAATAACAAGTATGTACAGATTTCAGATCAAGCATTCGATGGCACGCGCAGATTGATGAATACAACTTTAACGTGTGGCTGACGCGCCTGGTTGGCCTGTACGACGAACGTCAAACTTTTTTTTTAATTAATATACCTATAGCTGCCTCTGTGTCAAATGCTAAGGAATCTAGTTGACTGACGAAAGCATATTTCTTCACTCCTCTAATGTGACGTAACATTAAAAAATAGCCTTCATAAAATGCTTGCATTTTTGGGGCTCCCCTCTAGTACTATTACAAGGGTTAAGTTCTTCTTCTTAGAGTTTCGACAGCAAACGTTGTAGGTAATATGGGTTGAGTTCCAGAACATAACTACGTCAACTGCAATATATATGATGAATTAGGTGTAATATTCAGCATAGTGAGGGATCCAGGGGCTAGGATGCTCAACTCCCCCCTCAATTATTCACCATTCACCCATCCATTCGTAAGAGTAGTGCAACAACGGCCTTATCTGGTTCAAGCCCCCCCCCCTACCCCCCAACGACAATCCAAACTCCACCAAACAACAACCCTTTATCCGCCACTGATTCGGCACAAGGCCCTTAAGTATATTAGTTATCTAACTTTTGTTTTCAACTCTATTTGTCATTGATAGCTATTAATCGCCGCAGTTTGATAATATAAATCTTTTTATTATCCAACTACGGCGAAGCCGAAATGGAAGATCTATGTTTTTGCCTTTTAGCAGTCTTATGTATTACCTATTTAGGGTCCTTATTCACATTTTTTTTATTTCGTTTTCGCGGCATCCCCTGCGAACTAGCGCAACTGTCTATTTACCATTAAGACAAGATTTGGACAGTTTGCACGGACTTGCCGCGAAAACGGTAAAAAAGAACGTGAATAAGGACCTAGGTCAGGCGCGCATCCACCGTAGTGGTCCCGGTGGCCATGCCCACATCCTAGTTGGTCGATTGGCTAATGTTTGGTAAATTATATCCAAATATTTAAGGTAATGTTATATCCAACATAAAATTAAATAACCAAAACGAACTATGTGTGTATTGGAACATACTACGAATACATAGAAAAATATGTATTCAAACTAAAAGTTTATTTTTTTTCGGCTACCGTGCCCACAATCTTCATGGCGCCCAAAACCTTATTTGGGGGCTGGATACGCGCCTGATTTAGGTACGTAATTTTATTATGTACCACAATAGTGTTTACCACTCAACCGATTTCGATTATGAGGCTTCAATCGATTTGTTATTACTAAAACATCATTGGTTATGACTGTAAAGGTTCATTTCCGTGCATCGCGACCGATCGCGAGCCGCTCGCGGCTTACGACAAGCGGCTGAGGTAAGTGACAGACGCGCGCGGCCGACGACTGTCGTAGGCTGCGCGCGCACTGTGAATATTGTCGCATCGGCCGCGAGCGTCAGCCGCTTGTCGTAAGCCGCGAGCGGCTCGCGATCGGCCGCGATGCTCGGAAATGAACCTTAACAGACATATGACATAATTATGGTGAGCATGATGGTGAGTTTTTAGTTTTTATATGGCGTTGTTTTTTATAAAACTTCTGCTATAATGTTCTTTATCTACTCTTACATGCTTTAAATCGCTGTAAAGTAAAACAGGGCATGAAAATAAAAAAGGTAACCGGCAATGTAATTTCTAACTCAGTAAACGTCGTTCCTGTTTTATTTTCAAAGGCTCGCCTTCAAGTACTCGTGTAAGCGAAGATAAACCTAGTAACAGTCTAATGGCTTTGTTTGAACTAAACTAAAATGGTATAAGTAGTAACTTTGAATAAATTAGTGTGGAGGAATTTTATTCCCGTTTTTTCTTATTTTTATTATACGATTGGTAGGTTCATGTTTAAAGTAAAACCTATATTTCAAGTTGTAATATGTACCTACTAAGTAAAATTACTAATTTAAAATCTTTGATATAAAAAAAATACAAATTAAATACACCCGCCTGCAAAAAAACAGAAACAAAATACCCTTCATATTTAATATCATGCAGTCGGAGGCAATAATGAATTCTGTTGAACTTAATATCGTGCCTCCGATTGCATAATATTAAATATGAAGGCTAGATATAAAAAACTGAAACTAGATTGTTTCAATTTTTTTTGCATAAAAAAATCTAAAAAGACCCGCTTCTTTTTATTCACGTAATTTTTTATGATTTGCCACTTCAAACATTTTTTAAACATATCTCTTTTGAACCGTGTGACCATAAATTATTAAAAAATCAAAAAGGTAGCGCATAACAAATACTTTAAACTAAAATTATTTCGGACATTATCGGATATACCGTCATTGAGCTATTGCCAAATAATTGCGTTTCTTGGCAAAAGGGCTTAAGTGCCATGAACATACGCTTTTTTACTGGTACAAAACCGTTGTGCCGTATGAAAAAACCACTTTGTCTGATCCACAAATTGTTGTTCCGAGTCTGAGTGTACTTTGTGTCGGTGACTTGTATGTTTGTAAAGTCCCCCGCGACACAGGGCTCGTCTTTAAAAAATAACTATTACATAAAAACTTTTCTTTTTTTCAACTTTTTAACTACCTACTTTGAATAGGGAACGCGTTTATTATTTTTAAAAGTTCTTTCAATTTCACGCCATTTTACATATTTTTTCGTGTTCATTATCAAATTACAATATGGATTGGGGTGTTAAAGAATTCAAATTCAAATTCAAATTCTTTATTGTACACAGAAAAAAAAATATACAAACAATAAATATAAAATAAAAGTAAATATGTACAAAGGCGAGCTTAACTCAAAATTGAGTTTTCTACCAGCAAACCTTTGAGCTCTAGAGTAGAAAGTTAAACTTAAAAAGTAGTCGGAAGTGTAACAATAAGAGAAAAAAAAAGAAAAAATAAAAATTAAACCATAGGTATAAATAAACAGTAAGTACATACTTACATACATAAACGTATGTTATTTCAAAATCATATAATATACCTAAATAAATACATATAATATATATATATACATACCAGGTAATACATACACTTACATATTAATATTACATAAATAAAATATTATAATACATACTTAATTAGATAGAGTGAAAATATTCTTTTGTCCTTTTTTTAAAAACGTTAAGAGAGAGGCTGTCACGTAAAGGGTGAGGAAGAGAATTCCAAAGCCTCACCGCTTTTATGGTGAAAGAGCTATCGTAACAGCTGGAGCTGTGAGCGGGAGTACTCAATAGAAGAGAGGAGGCGGAACGACAGGGTTTACCCCTGGGAACAAGAAAATTGAAGCGTTCACGTAGATAGGAAGGAGAGTTAGGATTGTGAAGAATAGTATAGAGAAGAGAAAGAATGTGTGAGTTACGACGCTGCCGAATCGGTAGCCACTTTAGATTTTTCCGAGATTCGGAGACATGGTCGTATTTACGTAATCCGAAAATAAAGCGGATACACAAATTCTGCAGACGTTCGAGTTTGTCAACGAGTTCCTCCCAAGCATCCAGAAAACAAACATCGGCATAGTCTATGTGTGGAAGTAAAAGAGATTGAGCAAGAGTAACTTTAGTTTGGAACGGTAAGAACTTCTGAAGACGTTTGAGAGATTGAAATGAGGAAAATAATTTCCTACTTATTTCCGTAATGTGGACATCCCATGAAAGATTTGAGTCTATAAAGACACCAAGATTTTTTACACTTTTTGTAAACGGTATATTAACTCCATCAAAAAACACTTGAGGAAGATTCTGGTGATCCAACAAATTTAACATATATCTGCCACCAATAATAATAGCTTGAGACTTATCTGGGTTGACTAGAAGTCCAAATTTTTTAGCCCATAAACTTACTTCTTCAAGGTCATTATTAATTGTAGTAACAGCACCAGTAATTTCATCAGCTTTAAAGTGACGATACAGTTGCAAATCGTCTGCATAGAGATGATACTTTGAAGATAGGACCTTTGTAATAGCATTTATAAAAATGGAGAAGAGAAGAGGAGAGAGAACACCACCTTGGGGTACGCCAGTGGTTAAATCTCGCCATTCAGAGAAAAGATCATCACAGCGAACAGTCTGTGAGCGACCCCGAAGATAGGAATTAAACCAAGACACTGCAGAAGAAGAAATATTCAGAGAAGCTAGGATGCCTAAGAGAAGGTCAAAGTCAACTGAATTGAAGGCACTGCTAAAATCCAAAAGAACCATAATGGTCAGTTGTTTGTTTTCTATGGCCAGTCTTATATCATCAGTTATTTTAATAAGGGCAGTTACAGTGCTGTGACCACGTCGAAAACCAGACTGAAAAGGGCTTAACAGGCCGTTAGAGGAGAGATAGAAAGACAGTTGGCTATAGACAATACTCTCAAGAACCTTAGATATTATGGGAAGAATAGAAATAGGGCGAAACTGAGATGGTATGGATGGATTCGATACTTTAGGCAACGGAATAACGTGAGCCTTCTTCCAAGATGTAGGGAAAGTGTTTGAATACAGAGAAAAGTTTATAATGTGAGAAATAATTGGTGTGATATATTCTAAAATGGGAAGAAGCATTTGCAGTTGAATGCCATCCTCGCCTGCTGCTTTAGTTGATATGGATTGGATAGATTTCTGAATTTCTTCTTCTGAGACTGGATGAAAAGAGAAAGAAGTACTAGTCAGCAATGGAAGACTGGAAAGATGTAATAAAGTAGCGCATTTAATATTGTCTGGAATGGTAGTAGGAGAGCTAGAAAAATAAGCAATAAGTGCATTAAGGTCTATATAGCTCCCACTGTTGGGGGAGGTTTGACGAATGCCAAGGGATCTAAGAAATTGCCATACTTGTTTTGTATTGAGATTTTGAATGGAGTCATGAATGTGGCGTCTCTTTGCATCTCTACACATACGACCGCACCGGTTACGCAGTTTTTTATAAAGCAGCCAGTTATCTTCCGTTGGGAACTTTTTATACTTACGTTTGGCTTTATCCCTTTTAGCCATAAATGCTTTTATATTTTCAGACAGCCATGGTGCAGGTAAATGTCTGACTCTTACTACTCTTTTTGGTGCATGCTTGTCGTAAATGGCCGTTAAGGTGTTAGTAAAAATAAGCACCTTATCATCAAGGACGTTGGAGTTATAGATAGGAGTCCAGTCAATGTTATTTACATCAGCTCTCAAACGTTCCAGATCCAAGCTGTTAAAGCTGCGAAGCAGGAGAATTTTACTCTTGCGCTTAGGAGGACGAATCTTATACGAGAGATATATAAGGTCATGATAAGAAAAAGAAGCGGGAAACTGTCCATACGTAACTACCTTACTGGAGTTAGAAACAAGAATAAGATCTAGAAGTGAAGGAGTACAGTGAGGAGCTCTGTGAGTGGCATTTAAAGGAAGAATTTGCATATTGACAGAAGAGACAAGAGAACAGAGTTTGCGACTACGTAGATCATCCTTCAAAAGACACGTGTTAAAGTCTCCGAGGATTATAAAGTGATCATAAAGCGAAGAGAAATATTCGAGTTTGGTTTCAAGAGCAGAAAAGTAATCTATGTGGCAGTTAGGGCTGTAGAACACACCTAGCAATACCTTTGAATGTTTAAAGTCGAGCTCGATAAACAGATGTTCAGCAGATTGTGAATATTCACTCGGTGACTGGTCAACACATTTATAAGGTATGTCACCTCTTAGGTAGACGGCAACCCCCCCACCCCCCTTGCCTGTTCTGTCATTACGCACCAGCTTATATCCCGGCAGAGAATATTGAGTTGAAGGAAGGACAGGTTTAAGAAAAGTTTCAGAAACAAGGACAGCATGGACTAGCTCGGAGTCAAAAGACGACAATAAATCCGAATAATGCGCGTGAATACTTTGAGCATTAATGTGAACAGCGTTAAAATATTTGGGACAACACGAAAAGATAGAAGATAATTGGTCACGGAGGAGTACTGAATCATCGTCACTAAAAGCACTGGCGAAGCTCTTATCACTTGAACAAGAAGAAGAAGAACAACAGGATTGCGGTGATCGCCTTGCACAAAGTGGGTATGGAGCCCTCGGTTATATTCCAGACACTTGAAAATCTTGGTATCAGCCGTATCTTCGTATATCGTACTATCAACAGATACAACAACACTTCCTCTGTCGAAGACCATAAAAGATAGGGGCAGCCGCGTGCTGTTAGAACTACAAAGGCTGTTAATGCTGTTAAAGCGAGAATTCGTCGAAAATCAATTAGGAAGCAAAAAATCTTATCGCGAGATATGAAGATTCCCGCTAGGACTCTGTCGCGTATTATAAAACAAGACCTGAAGCTCGGTGCTTATCGTCGATTTACAGGACATGCCCTAAATAAATCTTTACAAATAAAGGGAGTGGATCTATCATAACGCCTTCTGCCGCGATACGCAGGTGAAGGGCACAGAAATATCCTCTTTACCGATGAAAGAATTTTCACGATTGAAGAGCACTACAATAAGCAAAATGATAAAGTGTACACTCACAGTTCTAAAGAAGCTGCCCAAGTGGCCGGAAAGGTACAGCGTGGTCATCATCCTTCGTCAGTGATGGTTTGGTGGGGCGTGTCTTATCAAGGCGTCACAAAGCTACATTTTTGTGAAAAAGGAGGGAAAACTTCAGCCAGAGTGTATCAAGAGACAGTCTTGGATCGTGTTGTGAAACCTCTCAGCAATACACTTTTTAAAAATGTAATGTGGACTTTCCAGCAGGATTCTGCACTTGGTCACAAGGCACGAAATACCCAAGCCTGGCTTGAAACCAACGTTTCGGACTTTATAAGAGCTGAAGACTGGCCCTCATCTAGCCCAGACCTTAACCCTTTAGACTACAAATTATGGTCAGTTTTAGAGGACATGGCTTGCTCTAAACGACACGCCGACATTGAGTCTCTTAAAAAATCTCTGGAGCAAACAGTGGCGAAATTTCCCATGGAGACAGTGTGTAAATCCATAGATTCGTGGCCAGACAGATTAACGGCCTGTATAAAAGCCAAAGGGGCCCATTTTGAATAGAATATTGTTTTTATTTTTTGTTGAGACTTTAATAAATATGTACATATAAGTTTTGGTAATATTACATTACTTAATTTTAAAAAAAATGCATTTTCATTTGTAACAGAACTTATGGCCGGACTAGGTATACTGTATCACTGACACAACGCTAACACTATGCACACACGTTTATAATTAGCAACAAGTTCACCAGAGGGGTGCTTTCATGTCGACCGTTCGATTAAGACCCGTCCCGAATGAGACTAACTGCCACCGTCCCGGCATTTCAAATGTAAACGTCAAACAATGCCACGCCCTAATGGCGGTTATGTTTTAAATGAGTCAATACAACTGTCGTTCGATCAAAACAGATGTTAGGTCAACGGAAATCAAATAGCAATTGCATAATTCTGCGACATATATATAAAAAATTCTTTGTCCTTCGGACTGACTGATGCATCAATGCAAAGCCTATAGGTACCGCTTATCGTTAAGACGTGAAATTTCGAGGACGTATTTCTAATATAATGTGGCCATCCGATAAGAAGGGAAATTCATTTCCTAAGGGGGTAAAATAGTGGTTGTAAAACTCCGAAACTCCGTCAGATTTAAAGTTAGATAACATAAGGATGTGAGTGCATGTTTATCTGAAACTCCGTCAGTTTGAAAGTTATATTATATCTGTGAAATTCCATGTTTGGCTTTTTGGTTTAAAATAAAAAAAACACTTAAACGGTAAAAAAGGGTTACAATTACAAGTTTGAATTAAATTCCCTCAGTTTAAAATAGAGAAGCAGGTGTTTCAGCGTTTTTTAAGAATCAATCCCTGAAGGGTAAAAAAAGGGTTGTTAGTTTGTATGATACTCCATCAGATTTCAAGTTAGATCTACGAAGTTTCGTATTTCGTTTTTTGGTTAAAAATAAAGAAGTACGCATTTCAGAGATTTAAAAAAAAACAATCTTTCAGGGGGTGGAATAGGGGTTACAAGTTTGTACGAAATTCCGTCAGTTTGAAGTTAGATCTGTGAAAATTTGTATTTGGCTTTGTGGTTGTAAATAAAAAAACATGTGTTTGAGCGTTTTGAACGAAAGCGAAAATCAAACAGTAAAGTCGCGATCGAAGCTGTGGGCAACAGCCAACAGCTAGTCTTAAATATACCCACACACAACACATATGGCAATGGCAATGGGTATCTTCATTACAATTTAATACATAATAGGTACCTACTTATTATAATTGGCCCCTATACATATTTATTACACATTTATGTGATGGATTTTGGCTTTTACACATTACTCAAGAGGTGGAGATAAATAAGTTAACATAATAGCTACATATTTCACATTAATAGACACTGCTAGCAATGTTATTTAAATATTAATGGCGCTTTAACGTATTCGTTCATGTTTTTAGAGGAGGCATTGTACCTACAAACATCTTACAAGCATATCTATTTGGATTTTAATACGATATTTATTTAAAACTTATTGCACTTATTTTGTACAAAGGAGGGCTTAATGCTAAAAGCATTCTATGCCAGTCTACCTCAGGGTGTTAATATTATTGTAATAGTTGTTGCCGATTTTGCCGATTTTTCAAATGATTTCATAAAGAGAGTTCACAAATGGAGTCCACATTCAGTCATGTCATGACCAAAATCTGTAGGGTGTGAAGCATAGGCGAATAGTTTAAATTTTCATGAGATAACTCTATACAAAAATATATTTTGCTGGATACGGCACCTTGTATACCTATAAAATTAATTAAGTAACTGGCTATTCAAAGGGAATCCGAAAATAATAATGTTTTAAGGGCCTTTCGGCTAAAAAGCAGAACGTTTTGCCATAATCGGAACATCTAGATAAGCTGATGATAACCCACATTCTAGTGAAACATCATTCAGTCATTTTAAATCACATAATTTAATTTAAAAACCTTCCTACACCGACAAACTATCTCTTAAATAAAAAAATAAAGTTCTGTCATTTATTCACTCATTGGACTTAATTTAGGTCCAAGTGTTTGGTCTGGGCATTGCCAGCCTAAACACTTGGACCTAAATGAAGCCCAAACGCAGCGCAACTCAATTTGCAGAGAGTTTTCATTTTGTTTAAGTACCTATGGCCTAAGAGACGTGGAACATCGACTGTCACCCATCTGGAAACCAGATGAGACCTATTTTGTATCAAATTTTTTTGATTTATAAACACGCCTATATAAGTTTGCCTGTCGAAAAGTGTTCATAGCAATTTTTACTATATTTTACTATATTTTTTTATTTTTCATTTCCCCTTGCTCTTTTGATAACCAAACAAATTTAGTTTCAACTAATAGTTTTCACATGGAGATTATGTTTTGTTAGGTTTGTCAACTAATTTATGTTCACGACTACCTGGCAAGGTATGGGATAGGATCTGATAACCTATAAAAATTGTTAGATTATATTTCGGGACTTAATCGCGTGAATAGTTTAAAGGTACGAACCTTTTATTTCGGTTAAGGTTCGTATCTTTAAATAATTCACGCGATTAAGTCCCGAAATATATCTAATATGTATAAAAATTGCGAAAGTTTAAAAACAATAATTATAAAAATTAGTATCTAAAGAAAGACAATTTAATTACAAAAATCCGTTTATGGAATATTATTAACCTGCTTTAAGTTTTAAAATCGAAAAGAAATTTAGCCATGAATACTCTTCGATTGGCAAGCTATCACATAAAGTGGGGATGTGATTTTTTTTTCTCACCTACCCCATCGTGTGGGGTATTACTAGATAGGTATTTTAAAAACGTGTAGGAGTTGCAAAGACGATTTTTAGATTTAAATTAAAATATCAAGCTTTAAAGTGCAAATTTTCGTAAGAGTCAAGTGTCCATCCCCCCCCCCCCCCCCCGCTAGCTAAATGGTTGATGTTGAGTATGTGAAAAAAATCACGATAGTAGTATATATAGTGAAATTAAAAGGAAAACTATCACAGGTAAGTAGGCTATACAAGTTTATGAGGAACAGCTGATCAAATGAGAAGTAACAAAATTTTCGTACAAATTCCATTGAAAAATATTATTAAGTATGTAAGTATGATATAATGTTGTAAGTATGAAACAAAAACAACAGAAAACCTACTTCTTAAGTGTGGCTCAAAAAGAAAAAACCGGGCAAGTGCATGTCAGGCCCCCATCTGAATGTGTTATTCGGATGGGGGCCTGACATGCACTTGCCCGGTTTTTTCTTTTTTTCTCACATGGGTGAACGTCGATGTTCCACGTAGACCAGACATAACAAAAGATTTCAGGATACTCGAGCTCTAAAGGATGAATAAACTTAACGTGGGCGTCTTAATAAGGATATAAATAAATATATCAGTTTATTTTAAGTAGGATAAATTTATCTTCACAGAGACTACCCACACCTAGAGTGATACTTAACAACAAACGATAAGCGGTTTTACACATTGTCGCCTAAACTCTCACTAAATCACATTTTTTAAATTGCATTTGGTCTTATAAATTGTTAAATTTAATCTGGGCGTTTTAATCGAAACTTAACTGCAACTGCACTGCTTTAAATACGTGAATGATATTAATAGTTGATCGCTGGGTGTTCACACTGCCGGCGAGTACTCGCTCTATACTGCATCGCTTTTGTTTACACGGACGGAATCTACAAAATACATCTGTTGTACGTTTCTTGAGCGATAAATAGCTACTCGCTTCTCGCTCATCGTTGTTGGTGAGACAGGTGCCTAAGGCTTTAAGGTACGCAGAGGACGCTGTTACCCGTCTTCCGGTGTGAAATCCTTTAGTCGTCTTGCTTGACGACACCAACGGAAAGAGATAGAATGGCACTATTCTGAAGCCGGTCACGGCCAATTGTAAAAAGTGAATTTGTATTTTTATTAATCGGTAAAACTTCTGACCAACAAGCTAATAAAATGGGTAATATCCTGCGACACGCCTTATGTTGTGGTCAGTCTCTATCTTTGTTTTTGTAAGGGGTTTCGTAATAAACAAGGAACCCATATAGTTTCGCCTTGTCCGTCCGTCCCTTCGTCCGTTTAAATGGTTCTCTGAGCTATAAGCTGCAGAGAACCATTTAAACTTAAACTTAACAGCGACACTTAACAGCTTTCTAGTAGGTACCTACCTACTATTACGAAGTTTTATATTCTCTACGCTACCTACGTACTAGAAAGCTCTAATATTTTAGTTCTAAGATATATATCCGTTCTTTACCCAAGGTAACTGTAGTTTACTGTAGTGCGTGGTTCTATATTGTGTCTGTGGTGAAATGAAACAATAGACACAAAGTGTACCTACATGCGTTCAAACCTGTGACAGTAAATTACGAAGTAATGAGAAGGTTGCCACTGTACTTACTTTCAGAGCTCCACAAATAAATAATACCAATTTATTATACAGAGCAAACGCGCGGTACTGTATTGAATTACCTCAATTTACTTAGCAAGCTTACGAGGTTTGTACCGCATATTTGTATATGCCATATTTTGCCAGATACGAGCCCTTAGGGTTATTGAAACATCACAAACAAAGCGTAATGTCAAAACCATGAACTTAGGGAAATTGCTTTAGATTTAAACTAGAGAGATTCTCATACTCGTAATATAGGACTGAGTCGGCGACACCTTGAAATCACAGAAAACGTTGATGTACATATATTGATAAAAGATGAAAGTATATAATAAAAATGTTGAGATGTACAACTATCAGAATATCATGGCAATATACATATTTCTAAATACAATAGTAACGCCGGTCTGCGCCATATACTGCGACATGACGCAGGCTTTTGAATACATTGATCATACTATTTTATTGACTTGGAATTAAAGGAAATATTTATAAATGGTTGAAATCATATCTCACAAATAGAACACAGATAACCACTCTATTTAAACTTCATCTTCGGACAAAAATGGAAAAAAATATATATCAGAGCGTAAAGTAAAATTTGGTGCACCGCAGGGCAGTGTTTTGGGTCCACTATTATTCACACAACCAAAGTCACATCATCCAATGATACTCTTTGCTGACGATAGTACTGTAACTATAGAAAACAAATATTGTATTTAAATGTTATTATAGTGTTTATGTTTTTTTTTAAATGATAATAATAAAACTTACACTGTAAATGAAATGTCTTCTTTATCAGTAATTTTGTGTTATTTGTTGTTAATAATAATATTATAATCCAATATTTGACTAATGATTTTAATTTACTTATATAATTTATTTGAATTGTATAAATAATTAATTATATTTTGTTGAAATAGGCAGAATATGATTTACTACCGGTAACTAGTAGGTATCTTACGTATTTATTCTAAGACTTTTATAACCGTATTCAACCAAATAAAGATGATTTGATTTGATTTATAAAATCCTTAACAAAATCTGTAAAAGACGGTAAGAATAAAGGAAAGAATTTGAAGAAAACGCCAACGTTTTTTTTCAAAAGGCATTGACGGATTAAAATGAAACATTATTGTACATTTAGGAATGTTTTTAATTCTTTGACGATAGCAGTGTTTTACCTTCGTCCGTTTAAAATGCAAGGGAACGAGGTTTCTTCGTACATGAGGTGCATTCAGAATCGTAGTCACACACGTGTTTCTCATACTTAATATAAAAGCCAATTAAAAACCTAAATCTTAAGTTGTAACTAGGTACATATTGTACCTAGTTACAACTTAAGATGGCTGTATTTGTTAAATAATAAATAAATAAATAAAAATAAATAAATTTAAGTGATGGCATGTTCATACAATTTTTACAGCGTAAAAACAAGGAACGTGACTTAAATATAAGTTAACAAAAAACAAAAAGTTTAATAATATAATATTTGGTGACCATTTTCCCTTATTTGTACCGGAATCATTAAAGTCAAAATATATATATATTTCTATAACATAATAGAAATAAAATTGACGGTTCACGGAATATTTTAACAAATATAGACTACGCAATTAGCAAAGTAACTACATAGTTACTTTGCTAATTGCGTAGTCTACTTAATAGAAAATATAAGACAAAATTGATGTAACACCAGTAACAAGACAATAAAAAACCAAACAAGTACGAGTTGGACTCGACAACCAAGGGTTCCGTACAAATTTGTAAGTACATTTTATAAATATTTCAGGAATCGAGTCTAGCAGTTTCTAAAGACTTTATTTTTTCTGATTTAATTACAAATGTATAGTTTCAGACTTTTCCATATACTTGTAGTATAAGACGATGTTACTTGCCAAAGTTCATAGTTCTAGGTCAACGGAAAGTACCCTATAAATTTTGATTCCCTAGCGAGTGTCGAAATGTACGTTTTTTGCGGCTTACACGGCCATCTTTTTTTACGTTAACTCAAAAGTTACGAAGACCTAAAAATAAAGAATTTCAACTCGATACCTCCAGGCATTACCGAGATAAAGGGCCCTGACAGACAGACGGACGGACAACAAAGTGATATAAGGGTTCCGTATTTTCCTTTTGAGGTACCGAACCCTAAAAGTAATGAAAAAAATGCTACTATTGTTTTCGAAACAAGAATAATAAACACTGACCTCTATAGTAATATAGAGGTCAGTGATAATGGATTGAAATCTTTTTTAAATATTGAAAGAGGCCCAACGATGTACCAAAGACAAAATAAATACCGTTTCGGTGAAAAATAATTATACAAAATGAAATAACATTTTTGTTTTAATAACACACTTAATTAGATCTGCAATACTCTGCCTTTAACCCTTTGTTTACTATCTTTGTAATATTTAATACGATTACTCAAAAAGGCACAGCGACATTATAAAATAAAAATACAAATAAAATGGGTTAAGTGAATTAACTGCGTTTGTATTTTAAGCGTTTCGTTAAAACGGAACGACACCAAAAAACCAAAGGAGTTCTCTTAGCGTATAATAAGATTACGAAAGATACCTTAACATTTGTTTTGACGCAAGCTACCACAAGAATTGTGGTAGCGCGCCAAACGCTGGTGGGTTATGCCTTTGCAGGGCTAGGTATACTACTTATGACATTCTCTTGCGCAACAAAGCCCTTAGACAAGTGGTATACATGCTAATCGGATATTTTATACAGTCAGCTTCTCGCGAGTGCCTTTCGTACTAGAAGTAGACACAAAAGTAAATATACTCGTAGGTAAGTAGCTGATTTCATACCTACGAGTATGTCTACTTCGAGTACGAAGACACTCGCGAAAAGCTGACTGTATGCAGTCAGCTACTTACCAACGAATATGTCTACATCGATTACGAAGACACTCGCCTCCTGACTTTGTTGAGCAATAGCAGAGTGGGTAAGCACACATGGGGTTACTCGTAGGTAAGTAGCTGATTGCATACCTACGAGTATGTCTACTTCGAGTACGAAGACACTCGCGAAAAGCTGACTGTATGCAGTCAGCTACTTACCAACGAATATGTCTACATCGATTACGAAGACACTCGCCTCCTGACTTTGTTGAGCAATAGCAGAGTGGGTAAGCACACATGGGGTCAGAGGATCGCCAGGAAACATTAGTAAAACCCAAACTCAAATATGTTTATTTCGTAAAACCAAATCAATGATTGTTTTAAAATGTAATTTCCAAGTCTAAAGCCCATGAGACTGGAAAGCAGGTAGCAGGTAAGCACTATTAATACATATAAAGTAATTTCCAATATTTGTACCTACTATTTAACCATTAAGTTTGCTTAGGGCTTAGTTCACAATGACACGCGAAGCGACGCGACTCAGCGCACGCGTTTAAAATCGCGATACAATATAGAATTTATTTACTACGTCAAAAGTAGGTACATTGTTCAGGGCCTACGCAAAAGTAGTGTCGGTGGCTTCAGGATGCGACGAGCGACGTAACTTGACGGCGACGATGCAACTTTATATAGTTTCGCAACTTCATTTTATTACTCACTTGCTGTTGCCCGTGACTTCGTTCGCGTTAAAAAATTGAAAAACAAATTTATCTCATGGGAACGTATATATAAAAAGTACTCTCCAGACTATAATCTATCCCTGTGCCAAATTTCATCCAGATCTGTAGGCCGATAACGAGTGGATTAAATAGATATTCCAGGCGCTGTATTTTACCATCTCCTTTTTGATCGAAACTTCGTTTTCATTGTAGAGTAGGCCTCCTGATTACCCGTTGTGGCGCCACTGAATAACAAACTCACAGACATCCATACACCATCATACAACTTTTGCGTTTATAATATTAGTATAGTTTTCTACAAGCAACAACATCGTCGCATCGCATCCTATTGTAAACTCACCCTAACTGTTACTTACACTTCAAAATAATAAATCTAAAAATATTACAAGAGATAAAAATATAAGTATTTTCAATATAAGGAATTTCTTCTCATCTCAGGCATATTTGCCTTTTTGCAATGGATCGATTGTATACAGAGAAGAGACTTTATTCTTTGAATTGAAAAGAAGCTTAATGAATTTCAAGGAATCCTCGGGGAATAAAGCGAACAAAACGTGAAAACCACCTTGTAGTAGAATTAAATATTAGCTATAACAGACGGCCGGCTTAGCCTGTCTTGAGTAAACCTTATAGGCTTATAATATTTTATCTTATTACTTTTTGACGTAGAGCGGATCTCATTGGGTTCAGTTTTAATTTCAGCTATCTTCTATCTTTAAAGACCTAGCAGCTAGATTAGAGAACGAACTATGTGGCATTTTGGGGTCTGCATTACTAGCAATCCTGTTGACTCCTAAAGCATCGAATCGGCGGTAGCCTAATGGTTAAGTTACGGACTCGCTATTGTGAGGTTGCGGGCTCGAATCCAACCCATTATACTATCGACGTGAACCCACTCATAACGCAAGCAATTTAGCTTACTCGGAGGGGTTAACATGATTGCTAGTAATGTGGGACATAATCCTACATTCCTAGTTATCTTTATTAAAAAAAATGTCTATAAAAATTACTTCAATATACTAGCTGTCTCAGCACACTTTGTACAGCCTCTTTTTTTGTGAATCGAGTTCAATAATGAGTCTAAACCATTCTCGAATCCACTGGAACACACACAAAAAAAACATCAAAATCGGTCAGCCGTTTAGGAGGAGTTCAGTGACATACACACGCACAGAAGAATCACATATAAAGATAATGACTAGGGTGCCTAATACCCAGATAGAGATAGGTTTCAGATGGTTGCAACATTTTGAAAATATTAGGGACGGCCCTTGACTTCGACCACACATTTCCATTACACGTTGTGTCACAATATTATCATTATAATGAAGTTTACAGATTTTTGATGCACTTGACATAAGAATCACGTCATATCTCGCTGTCGTTGTAAGAACAAAGGACACCGGAGATAAGACAGGATATATTTCTCAAAGGAATACCTGACAACAAACCAGTTTGCTCTACTTATTATTTTTTATCTACTTTGTGTATCTTGGTACATAAGCGGCAGTCTAATAACGCTGTCGCTGTAAATAAAATTATTATGCAAATCGAGAAATGGTACTTAATTAGATTTTTTTCAGTAAAGTAAGTAGATTTTACAGACGATATTATTAACACGATAGGTACTTGCGCGAAGTCACAATACTGGTGTAATTATGTATGATTAAAGGTTCATTTCCGTGCATCGCGGCCGATCGCAAGTCGCGCGCGACTTACGACAAGCGACTGACGCGCGCGGCCGATGCGACAATAGTCAGAGTGCGCGCGCAGCCTACGACAGTCGTCGGCCGCGCGCGTCTGTCGCAGACCTCGGAAACGGCGCCGTACATTCTCATACTCTAAGTATTGTCGCATCGGCCGCGCGCGTCAGTCGCTTGTCGTAAGCCGCGCGCGACTCGCGATCGGCCGCGATGCACGGAAATGAACCTTTACCGTCGAGATCGGGTACTACCAGGTAGGCACTACTAATGTCTCCTAAGTATATCCTCGCGGTATCACCAGCCTTTGGTCAAAACTCCCAATGTATTTAATTGCGATAACGTACTTGTAGCTAGCCTTCTAACAAAAATAAAAGAAGAAGAATACAGTCAATCTCTTTTCGGTTAATCGCAAGTGTGTGGCGGACAAGGTGTTAACATCTCTTCGACATAAAGTGAGGATGCGCCGACTAGGCGTGCTGATCGCATTCTGGCAGCGGATATCGACGGGCCGAAGCCTGTTTTTTCAGCGGTAAAAATGCCTAACGCGTTTATTATTTTTTCTTAGGGCAGAAGGTGGAAGTAGTGTGGGATCAGCCACTACAAAAAAAATAAAAACGGGTTGAACATAACGTAGTTAATATTTTTGAATATTTTGGAATGGTTAGGATTTTTTTTTTTGTTTTAATTTTTTTTAATAAGTATCATTTATGTGGTTAAATACAATATTCATCAATTGCGCTTTTGTACACAAACATGACAATTAAAAAAATGACAGTGACAACGATATGACAATGAAATCAAAAATATAAAATATTAAATCACTAATGTAAAAACAACAATAAAAAAATATAAATAAAAATGTGAAAAAAATAATTATACACAAACCGTGGTCTTCTGGTTTCTAGACCGCCCGATTTCCCACCAGAGCTATTATAACATTGAGGATTGCGGCGATCTTACGAATTTTCAATCAGGGTCACGTGATTCTGACGCGACTTTAACATTTTATACTCATACTTTGTGTGATGAGCACGATGGTTTATTCTGTGTCTGGGTGTTATTTATCTATAATATGTATGTATTTGGAAATATATAAGTATGTTCATTAGTTGTCCGGTTTCCATAGTACAAGCTTTGCTTAGTTTGGAATCAGATGGCGTTGTGTGAGTTGTCCCAAGATATTATTATTATCTAAGAGGAGAGATGTAACCGACTTAATATTTTTATATAAATTGTTAAGAAATATGATCAAATGCCCGGAATTGTTACAAAGGATACGTTATAGAGTTCCGATTAGCAATAAAAAGAAGCAATAAAAAGACCTAAAATATATGTATTTGGGGATCAACAAGCCAGAGGTCTTGGCAAAGCTATAGAAAAGATGAGATCCCACAGGTGGAACGACGAGTACGACGTAATGTCTGTGATTAAACCAAACGCGACAACCACACAAATCCTGAGCAGTTGCAACGATGACTTCATAAAAAGCCTTCTCCCGAACGACGTTATCTTATTAGTATTAGGTTCCAACGACAAATATCCCTATGAATTAATTACCCAATTATGCAATGCATTACATAAATTGTGTCAATATTCTGTTTTTATCAGCAGTGTACAATACAATTCTCACCTTAATGAAACCATGATTAATAACACCCTAGAAATGATAACAAATAATTATAAAAATTGTAAATACCTAAAAATACCCAGCATGTACTATAAGTTAACGAAAAACTATAACTATTTTCCCAGCGATCACTTACATTTTATTAAAGACCTATGCCTGAAATTTAATACAAAACTAGATAGCTACCGTTATGAGAGTGAAATTTTAACTAAAATTAAAAATAACCTATCTACCACGAGTAGAAAACCTACAGACAACCTGAATATAACATTAAACACGCCAAAAAAGAGTAAACAGACAAAAATAACATCTTATTTTTTCAATACTGCTAACACAGATTCAGTTATCTACCCATATAAAAAATTTTTTCGTCAATAAATGTAATTACGAAACGATGACTTTAATTCATCAAAACATAGCCGGGTTGTTGAACAAACAGGAATTACTTCAAGCTGCAATAATCGAGTTAGAAAAAGATATTGGAGCTATTCATGTTGTATGTTTAAGTGAAACATTTTGTAAACAAGGTACGGAAAAAAACCTCAGAATAGACAACTATAGATTAGTCGCATCTTTCTCCAGAACAAACCAACGCAGAGGTGGTACTTGTATATTAGTAAAAAATAACACAGAATACAAGGAAATCAACTATAAAATCCCTGTATCTCCATTTCACTTTGAATGCTGTGCCATTGAGTTGATCAAATTTAATCTAATTATAGTATGCATATATAGAACCCCCACATCAGATCCAAATAAATTTCTAGACGAACTCGGCCGATTTACTAATACACTTTGCAAAAGGGGAAACAAAAAGTTGATACTTTGCGGAGACTGGAATATTGATCTACTAAAAGCAAACAAGCAGTCAAACGAACTGAATTCAATATTTCATAACAACAATTTAACAAACCATATTAACCTGCCAACTCGGAAAAATGCCTGTCTAGACCTCATAGTTAGTAACATAGAAAATCCCAAGACCAAATTACACCTCCTTGCGCTCTCAGACCACGAAACGGCACAATCTATGACAGTTAAATTGGAAGTGAAACACAAAAAAAATAACAGATCTTTTTGGTACAGAAAAATCAGAGATCTGAGTGAGGAAAATATAAACAAATATAAAGGTTATTTATCTTGCCTCTCATTTTCTGAAGTTTTTGAACAACAAAACACGGAAGATGCATTTAATAGTTTTCACGACACTGTCACACTCTTCTATAACCTGTGCTTTCCATTTAAAAAAGTCAAATATACAGTGAAACCAACAAAAAATAAATGGATAACAAAGGGCATAAAACGTTGTTGTACCAAAAAAAGAACTCTATACCTAAAATATCACCTAAATAAATCCGGTAAAAAACTCAATAAGGTCTTATATGAACAATACACGAAAATATTCGAAAAAGTGATGTTTATTAAAATACAAAAATTTATATCCACGTGCAATATCTTAAAAGCTGAGCAATATGGATTCAGAAAACAAAGCTCGACTTCTTTAGCATGCTTCTCATTATTTAAAGAAATTACCCAAGCTTTAAACGACAAAGAACTTGTAGCATGTATATTTCTCGATATGTCGAAAGCTTTCGATTTCGTCCAGCATGACACGCTAATGTCAAAACTATATAACTACGGGTTACGCGGAAATGCATATAAATAGATCAAGAGTTATTTAGAAAATAGAGTCCAATGCGTAGAAATAACAAAAGTTGAAAAAAATCACCAAAACCGCTATCGCTCCTCATTTTTAGAAAATAAGTATGGGGTGCCGCAGGGAAGCCTTCTCTCTCCAAGTTTATTTCTTCTGTATATAAATGACCTCCCGGACGCTATAACTCACAAATGTATCCTTTTCGCGGATGACACGACTCTAATAGTCAAAAGTAAAAACTTCAAAACCCTAGAAGCTGAAGTTAACACAACTCTTAACAAAACGATTAACTGGTTAGAGGAAAATAATCTTAAAATTAACATTGGGAAAACAAATATAGTTCAGTTTCAAACATATAGAGCCAACACACCGAATCTGGAAATACAGTATAAAAATCAGGCCTTAAATAACGTGGATGACTGCGTATTTTTGGGTGTCACTGTTGACAAATATTGCAATTGGAAGTCACACATACAAAATACTCTCAATAAAATTGATAGATTTGTTTTTGTACTAAAGAGAGTTCGAGAAACTGTAAACCGAAAGACTGCAATGATGACCTACCACGCATATGTAGCCTCCCTACTCCGTTACAGTATCATTGTCTGGGGCAATTCGGTGGACTTCAATAGATTATTCATAGCACAAAAAAAATGTATTAGAGCGTGTATTTTTGATTGTGACTACCTAGATAGTTGTAGACCAATATTTAAAAACCATAATATCCTTCCTTTACCATGTATCTACATATTTGAAATATGCATCTTTGTAAAAACGAACTCTACACTGTTTAAAAAACTTGGAGATGTAGAGGGGAGTCGAACTAGACACAAAAACCGATTAAAGGTACCGAAAACGAATCTTGAACTACATAAGAGAAACTCATATCTTATGTGTATTAAAATATATAACCATCTTCCAAACCAATTGATCAATTTACCCTACAAACAGTTCCGTAAAGGGCTTATCACATTATTACAAGAAAAAGTTTATTATGACGTCGATGAATACCTAACAGATAAATTTATTAATTAGATGTTATACATTTTATATTTTTTCCTTTTATTAAATTGTAATGATCAAGTGACATTATATTATACTGAATTGAATTATAATTATTATCTGATTTATTATTATTATTGTTGTATTATGTCAATATGAATTGATTTTACTTATTTAAATTTTAACTGTTTTATTATAATATTATTTCGTTAATTTTGTGAAATGTTAATTAATAGGTATTTAAGTTTTAACAACAAATATTTGCACGCCTTGCATGGCAGAATATGTTGTACTATACTATACCAAAGATCTGTAAACCACCATATTCTGGGAAATAAAGTTGAATTTGAATTTGAATTTGAATTTGATTCACACTCCGCGTGAAGCAATCACACCTTTAGTCCCTCCACTGCGTAGAACAGTGCTTGGCTCAAGCTCACCTCTTTGCCGAATGACTAAATTATATTATTAATGCAGTGACAAGGCTGATATTCACCACGACTCATTAGGATCGTTTCAGAAAACTGTCAATCGTTGTTTAAGGTTTTAGTTAATTAGCACATACAACATATATAATTTGTAACGCATAGCTCGTTATTATTAAGAATGTAGTGTTTACCTATAAGTAACCAAACATTTAAATCTAAATAATTGTGAAAGTTTGTGTTTTCTTTTTAAAGATTATTTGGTGTACGAAATAAATAAATAAAAATACTATTCGATAAAAAAAATGACTTTTGTACCATATATTGAAGATATTGTCAAAAGGTCTTCGCGAATGTTACGATTTGTGTAAGAGTAACACGAAAATAATGTTGTACAACTGTCTATTACGGAGCATCATTATTGCAGTACTAACCTAACCAATAGAGACTACTGAAATCGAATAACACCTCTTTGTCTTCTTTTTATATAAAGGACGTGCAAAGTTATTAATGACT
Organism: Herminia tarsipennalis; assembly: GCA_945859575.2. NCBI lineage: Eukaryota > Metazoa > Arthropoda > Insecta > Lepidoptera > Erebidae > Herminia > Herminia tarsipennalis. The sequence continues at coordinate 21,420,752 of OX243840.2, forward strand.
GCAGTGATTTGATTGACGTCCATCATGTTAATATTAGCAAGATTAATCTTTAATTATTGTACAGAAAATACCAATCAATGTTAATTATGTATTGATTCGGAATCCATGAGTAAGATCAAAATTTATTAATTTACCTACCTTATTCTGCAATTGTATAGCTATATATTATTAATTGATTAATGTAATTGGCTAATTAATTAAATTATTTTTATTTTATGAATGATTCCCTAATTTCTATTAATTTTAATTGGTTTTATATTTGTATACGTTACTTATACATGTGGTGTTAACCTTTATGTGATTGTTACACTAAATTTAAATGTAATTCATAGTTTGTAGTATTAAAAGTTTCACCAAAACGACGCTACTCTATCGATTCCCTTTTGGAGTGAGGATCATAGTACAAAACTATGGTTTCGTCTTCCGTAACAATTGACTCCAAAAAACTCGCTCCGTGTCGTCTATACGCTTCAAAAACTTCTTGAGAACACACTTTTCGCTTACTTCGCTGCAAGCTCGAAAGAAGCTTGGGCACCCACCTGGCACTAACTATATTTATGTGAAGATGTTCATGCAGAATAATAAGAACTGAAGTTTTCGAAAGCCCTGTTCTTACCACTATTTCTTTAGTTTTCGTTTTCGGTCTTCGATCACTCAGAACTTCCTCTTCCACTAATTTGATGCAGTCCACAGTGAGTGCCTGACAAGTGGCTGGAGCGAGGTTCCCCGTCAAAGGACTCTAGCCCTTAACAAAACGGCTTAGTCCATTCTTTGATGGTAGAAAATGACGGAGAGGTATTCCCGTACACAGCACCTAACCTTGTTTTTATATCGGTCGTGCTGACCCCTTCCTTTGCTAGGACGCTTGAATTTTTTAATATTTTTGAATATTTTGGAATGGTTAGGATTTTTTTTTTGTTTTAATTTTTTTTAATAAGTATCATTTATGTGGTTAAATACAATATTCATCAATTGCGCTATTGTACACAAACATGACAATTAAAAAAATGACAGTGACAACGATATGACAATGAAATCAAAAATATAAAATATTAAATCACAAATGTAAAAACAACAATAAAAAAATATAAATAAAAATGTGAAAAAAATAATTATATACAAACCGTGGTCTTCTGGTTTCTAGACCGCCCGATTTCCCACCAGAGCTATTATAACATTGAGGATTGCGGCGATCTTACGAATTTTCAATCAGGGTCACGTGATTCTGACGCGACTTTAACATTTTATACTCATACCAAAAATATGCACAACGCCGCTATAGAAGTTTTCACTTCAAAATTCCGCAGTATACACTTGCGGACAGCGCCTGGCGTACCGCGGCCCATCGATAACCGTCAGGAAATTACTTACCTACGAGTTTATATCTAGCAGCTGAGAGAACTCCACTTGCACGATTACACTGATGTTGTATTATTTATGTAGGTACCGCCACAAGAGCTTTGTTAAAGCTGACGTGCTATCACGCATCGAACCGACATAGTTCGCCACACGGCGCACACGTAAAAGCTTTGTGTTACCGTGTCGACAAAAGCGGCGTTGTGCGGAAACAAATAGGTACAAACGAGTAAGTAGACAGCGAGTAGGCGGTCCACATGACTTTCATGTCTTTAAGCTATAACATACAAATTCTAAACTCCACAGTACAATTACAAGTAGATTAATTTCTCTAGAACTCATTATACTCCTACTCACTAACAATCTTAACAAGCAGTCTATAGCGGGGGAGGGGAAATGTCTTAACCAGAGTGTAATTAGTTACTAAATTTATCAATCTAAGTGTTCCAAATCCGCCTCTGCCGAGTCTGATATGATTAAACAGTAGAACTTGTAATTACATCCAAATGATTAATATACAAAATTAACTGACGTTGTCCATCCATCGTGATTGATTATGCCTTTAATGTAAAGTAAAATGTTCCTGTGGTCTGCTCGGAAGTCTTTATTATTATTATTTGTAAGATTTGAGACAAGATATTCTTGGGACGATTCACACAGAGCCATCTGATCCCAAACTAGGCAGATCCTGTACCTACTATGGAAACCAGACAGCTGATATACATACATGAACATTTCTAAATAGACTCGACTGGAGACATTTGGCGGATTAAAAAAATATGATACATATGTCATTGTGATTGTCATTTATTGTACTTTTTCGTGTTTAGTTTTGAGGTTTCTGTTTGTTGTAGTTTTGATTTGACGGCGTTTAAAACAATAGAAAATCTAAAAGTTCTTGGAATATCGTTCCATGATCAAGTTCCTAACAAAGGAAGGGGTCAGCACGACCGATATAAAAACAAGGTTAGGTGTTATGTACAGGAATACCTCTCCGTCATTTCCTTCAAAGAATGGAGTAAGCAGTTTTGTTGAGGGCTGGAGTCCTTTGACGGGGAACCTTGCTCCAGCCGACTTGTCGAGGCACTCACCGTGGACTGCATCAAATTAGTGGAACAGGAAGGTCTGAGTGATCGCAGACCGAAAACTAAAGAAATAGTGGTAAGGACAGGGCTTTCGAAAACTGCAGTTTTTATTATTTTTCACATAATTTCAATAATATTTCACATAAAGTTCCAGGTGAGTGCCCAACCTTCTTTCAAGCTTGCAGCGAAGTCAGCGAAAAGCGTGTTCTGAAGAAGTTTTTGAAGCGTATAGACGACACGGAGCGAATTTTTTGGAGTCAATTGTTACGGGAGACGAAACCATAGTTTTGTACTATGATCCTCACTCCAAAAGGGAATCGATAGAGTAGCGTCGTTTTGGTGAAACTTTTAATACTACAAACTATGAATTACATTTAAATTTTAGTGTAATAATCAAATAAAGGTTAACATCATATGTATAAGTAACGTATACAAATATAAAACCAATTAAAATTAATAGAAATTAGGGAATCATTCATAAAAATAATTTAATTAATTAGCCAATTACATTATTCAATTAATAATATATAGCTATACAATTGCAGAATCATACATCATACATACATAACAACCCATATGATGGCCCACTGCTGGGCACGGGTCTCCCCAATAGAACCTACTGGTATGTAGATCCTGGGGGTAATTGCCATAATCGCCACGCTTGGCGAGCGGGTTGGCGATCGCAGTAAGGCTTTAAGTACCCAGAGGACGCTGCTGCCCGTCCTCCGGAGTGAAATCCCTTAGTCGCCTTGACGACACCCACGGGAAGAGATGGGGTGGTACTATTCTTAAGCCGGCACCACACGGCAAAGCCGGCACCACACGGCAAAATTGGTATATATATACATATATTATATATATATATATACATATATTAATTGCAGAATAAGGTAGGTAAATTAATAAATTTTGATCTAACTCATGGATTCCGAATCAATACATAATTAACATTGATTGGTATTTTCTGTACAATAATTAAAGATTAATCTTGCTAATATTAACATGATGGACGTCAATCAAATCACTGCAGTCATTAATAACTTTGCACGTCCTTTATATAAAAAGAAGACAAAGAGGTGTCATTCGATTTCAGTAGTCTCTATTGGTTAGGTTAGTACTGCAATAATGATGCTCCGTATTAGACAGTTGTACAACATTATTTTCGTGTTACTCTTACACAAATCGTAACATTCGCGAAGACCTTTTGACAATATCTTCAATATATGGTACAAAAGTCATTTTTTTATCTAATAGTATTATTTATTTATTTGGTACACCAAATAATCTTTAAAAAGAAAACACAAACTTTCACAATTATTTAGATCTAAATGTTTGGTTAGTTATAGGAAAACACTACATTCTTAATAATAATGAGCTATGCGTTACAAATTATATATGTTGTATGTGCTAATTAACTGCAACCTTAAACAACGATTGACAGTTTTCTGAAACGATCCTAATGAGTCGTGGTGAATATCAGCCTTGTCACTGCATTAATTATATAATTTAGTCATTCGGCAAAGAGGTGAGCAGGGACTAACGGTGTGATTGCTTCACGCGGAGTGTGAATCGGAACTCTATAACGTATCCTTTGTAACAATTCCGGGCATTTGATCATATTTCTTAACAATTTATATAAAAATATTAAGTCGGTTACATGTCTCCTCTTAGATAATAATAATATCTTGGGACAACTCACACAACGCTATCTGATTCTAAACTAAGCAAAGCTTGTACTATGGAAACCAGACAACTAATAAACATACTTATATATTTCTAAATACATATATATTATAGATAAATAACACCCAGGCACAGAATAAATCATCGTGTTTATCATCCATTACACCATTCGATAATCCGATTTAAATCCTTGCAATAACTTACTGTCATTATTAGATTCTTTTTTTTTTCAAATCATAAGCATATAAAAAGTATTCATATTGGTAAAAGCAATCAGACCGATCATTAACAAATATATTATCGGACCCAAATTAGAACCTTGTGGGCAGCCGGAGGGAATGCTATAATTTGCAGTTATAAAGCCGTTCATTACATAAAATTGACGTTCTGTTAAGTATTACTTTAGCCACTGTAATAAGGGTTATGTAAAGCCATATGTCGAAAGTTTATGTATTAATATAGAGTGACTTACTAAAATCCGTATAGATTACGTCTAATTGTTTTTTTTCATCTAATGTTCGTAAAACAGACTCAGTGAATATTATTAAAGAGTAATGTTCAAGTAACTATGGAACTTAGTATCACTACAAATTTTGTTGTACCAAGATGAAAACTACTGATTTATGTGGACATGAATATATACTTTCAGAAAAAACAACAATGATTTACCTAATTTGCCGGGTTTAATTGTAATGGGTGAATGAACTTCGAAAATCAAAATATTTATATACCTTTTTTTTTTAAATAGAACATAATATGATATTGCGTGTTAATTATGATGTCTAACACTAGTTTATGGCTATGAATTCGGCTTTGCAGTGATATATAATCCGAGTCTCTATCTCACAATCACTTCACAATTGGCACAATTGGTATGAGTCTCTGTCTTACAAAATATTTCTGATTGTTACTATGTATCGGTCTCTATCTCAAACTCAAGTAATGTAATCACAATATCATACACAACACGAGAAATAACAAAAGCCATTTGTTATTATGCTTTAAACTGTTTTCATGCGGCAGCGCCAAACATGCATTAAGCACAAACAATCAACATCCAATACAAATCATTTTTTTTATTATAGTTCATTAATGTGTTCTTATTTTTAAACGCGCCGGTTCAATCTAAAGGTATCAAAGAATATAAGTTTTCGTTTTTTAAATAAAGTATGGTGTATGAATATTATCGTACCTTACATTCAAACGGTGCAACAATTATTAAAGTATTTATAATTATAATATAATTACAAGAAACAAAATACATTTAGTGATTTTATGACTTTCTAATAATTAATGAATAATAATCGATATTAATCCTAATCGATATTACGATATTATTTTTGTAATAGTGTTACTACCGTTAAAAATAACTTCATACGAAAAAATACTGAATAAATAAACTGAAAGACTAAGATTTTCATTTTATTAATCCGGCAAATGTGAGACTCCATATCATTATATAAAAATGTTATAATTAGAAACAAGAATTATACGTTTAATCAACTTGTGGCACAACTTAGATACATACGATACTGCTAATGGGCATTCCCTTTTGTTGTGTCGGAAATATATCATTGATTCGAATATCTTGGCACATGTTGATAATATCGTTATGGGTCTATAATTGCCGATGTAATCTTGTCTGATTTATGTACAACAACTCTAGCTTTTTTCCATTCAGGTGGGAAAATTCCTGAGACTAATGAAAAATATGTATTAAAAATCACAAAATATGTTCATATAATATAGAAAAAAATATGGATTTAAAAACGTTCGAATGTCGCAGTAGGGGAAGGGGGTTGCAAATAAATATCAACATATTAATTTTAGCATTGCACAGTGTAAGTACCTAGCACAAAGGGGGTTTGATTAAGTCGATACTCGACGAGAGGAGGGGAGAATGATACGGCCTTCATTAAAATACCCCAAAAAAATAGATGTTTTACCCCCGGGGTATAAATAACCACAGGTGTGTAGTACCTACATTCTACTAGGGAAACTCACAAAGATCTCTACCAAAACAGAATATTATTTGTCTTTCTCCTTGGTCGAAATAATTATTTATACTGGCTGAATGATTTTTGAACACAAGATGTCACTGGAGCAAATATAAGTTTCACATTTTGCAAGTGAATACATTGCCTTCAAATCTTTCACAGCAACATGCACTTAACTTAGGTGTATCATCATATCAACCCATATGATGGCCCACTGCTGGGCACGGGTCTCCCCAGTAGATCCTAGGGGTAATTGCCATAATCGCCATGCTTGGCGAGCGGGTTGGCGATCGCAGTAAGGCTTTAAGTACGCAGAGGACGCTGCTGCCCGTCCTCCGGAGTGAAATCCCTTAGTCGCCTTGACGACACCCACGGGAAGAGATGGGGTGGTACTATTCTTAAGCCGGCACCACACGGCATATCAATTCTATCATCAGGTGTATCAATTCTATATTTTTTTAACAAAACATTACTTAATTTTTCTTTGGATTCCAAACAGTTATGACGTATTCTAGCTGAGAATACGCCACAACCTTCAGCAATGAGGATTTTTGATTCAGATAATGTCGTTGTAAAACGTCATTGGATTCAAATTCATTCAGTAAAGATAAATAATTTTCTAATGTTATTATCTAGTGTGGATGATTGTAACATTTTTATGGAAAATATGGACTTATATTAAAATAAAAAAATGTTTTTCTCGTCCCAAATATCATAATTTATGAAGAAAACAAAATAAAAATCGAAAATACTTTAAAATAAAAAAGTGTATTTACATATTAATCTGAGCCCTATGTGACGTCTTAAAAATATTCAATAGTGGGGTAACAAGAGCTGAAGCGCATGGTTTTATATAGATTGGTGGGATACCGTTGAGACCGGCTCCCTTTTTTATGTCAATTGGCAGCATTTTTTCAAGAAGAGGGTCATATTCCAATGTATTTTATTTTATTTTACTTTATTGGAAAACAAACAATTGTACGTTAATAATAAGTTACAGAACTTAGATGTTACACTAAAATTTAGATGAAAGTACAATCCTTTATTCGTTCGTTTCGTTTCCACTTATTACTACGTTAGTTAAAAGGTATAGTTAAGTAAGGTAAGTAAGGTGAAGCTAAGTTGGTTAAGTAATACTTTTACTAGATTTCATTAATAACAATTACAGTAATGTTTAACATTAAAGTCTTAAGTTATTCTAAGACTTTGAAGAGCAGCATTTTAAAATGAGTGGTGGCTTGTAACAATGATATCTAAGTTAACAAAATTATTATTATAGATCTTAACTAAACGTTGGAGAGGCGCCCGCTCACCCGCGTTTCTACGACTAGAAGTTGTAGCAAAGAGCGGATAATCGCGCGCCCCTCTTCTCATAACAGTTCTGGGTACTATGTAACATATCAACCCATATGATGGCCCACTGCTGGGCACGGGTCTCCCCAGTAGAACCTACTGGTTCGTAGATCCTGGGGGTAATTGCCATAATCGCCACGCTTGGCGAGCGGGTTGGCGATCGCAGTAAGGCTTTAAGTACGCAGAGGACGCTGCTGCCCGTCCTCCGGAGTGAAATCCCTTAGTCGCCTTGACGACACCCACGGGAAGAGATGGGGTGGTACTATTCTTAAGCCGGCACCACACGGCATACTATGTAACAAATATTATTTATTAGTTTTGGACAGGTAAAATTGCTATAAACTAGTCCATGCACCATCATGATCTGAAACATCATACGTCTAGACTTCAAAGTAATTTAATTTAGGTGTTTAAGAGCTTTAGTGTACGATCTGCGTTGCATTTGACACCTAAATTGGAGCGTTTTAAGGAACTTTCGCTGAACCTTCTCAATTGCATCGACGTACTTAGAATAAATTGGATCCCAAATCACACAGGTATACTCGACTTGTGAAGGACTCTAGGAATTAAAAAGGTATAAATAATGTAGAATGTGCAATGCACTGACTGTTGTGCATTAACAATTGTGAGAAAGCGAAGTCGCAATTATTGGTATCCGAGTCATCATCGTGCAGGTAAAAGGATGAGAAATAATGAGCAAAGAGTGCACAAGCAGTGGTGAAACTATCTGATGTAGTAGTCTTACCGCCAGTCATACTCCGTAGGCAAACACTAAAACCGCCACGTTTAGATTCCACATGCGTCCAAAATAACTTACGATTATTTTTAATTTTTACTTCTCCTTTTTTTCTAAATACTCGTACGATACAACTCTTTAGCTAAGTTTTGACATATTTTGGATAACAATTTTAACTCTATTTTATCTCAAGGGTTTGTTGAATACCACAGTAAATGACAGCTACTACGAGACCCATATTAAGCAGTTAGGAGTGGCGATCACTTCTCCACGACAATGCTCCCGTTCACACTGCTTCATTTGTCAAGGCTGCTGTTGCAAAATTTGGCTTCGAGAAATTCGACACCCACCTTATTCCGACCTAGCCCCTAGTGACTATAGTGTTTGGATGATGAAGTAGTAGAAGTAGGGATTACTACTATATCGAAAAATAAACTACGGAACCCTACAAAATATTTGTAAGTATATGTACTTATTTTCTTTTGTTAGGTCGGAGACTTTTAGACCTAGTCTCGTAGCTAAATGTAAACGAGGCCAATGGTTCTTAGCTTAGAATGGAGACATGGGTACAACACATGAAAGTTTATTATCTAAAATATGATGGGACATATACCGAAGACACTGGGACTATAAAAAGGTAAGACTTAAACACTACTCATTCATGCTGCCATTGTCACGTTCGCTTTGTATCGTTTGAGTACACAGAAGTTTTATAAGCAAATATACCTATGTGGTGTGGCAATAAAGAAACTTATCTTTCTTTTTTCAAAACCGCAATGTAACTTTACCGCAACCTTATGGTAGCCTATAGTTCGCTTGTCGTTTCTAAGCAACGGTGAGCCGCCACTCGGTTTGCCATAACTAAACAGGTAACACAAAACAATGTTTTGTACATTTTTAAAGACTTCTCGTAATAGACCACTTGTACTCGTGCGCTAATTTCCCAGGACAATGGACCGTAAATAAAAGGAGATCGTCCGGTGGCGTCTACGCGCAGCCATTCACTTGCATAGGCGACTGCACTTTCTAAGAGAGGCTACACACTTATGCGGGTCGGCACATTCGGTTCGGCAGAACTTGGCGAACAACAAAGCCGACCGGAAGCAACACAAGTTCCAAACAGGTAGTTGTGTCGTCGTTGTGAATCGACACTTGTGTTGCTTCTGGTCGGCTACTGTGTTGTTAATGAAGCCGGGCATTTTCAATCGGGCTGGCACATCATTAAATTTTACCGCCCGGCTGTGCCGACTGATTCCGGCCGGCTGTCTTCCGGCCGCATACGTATTCGGCAAACCGGGGCCGGCACATTACCACCGGATTAGCAAACTGAAGTGGCAGTGGGCTGGCCATATTAGCCGAAGAACCTACAACCGTTGGGGTAAACGAATTCTTGAGTGGAGACCGCGATTCGGTAAACGTAGTGTAAGACGCCCTCAGGCCAGGTAGAGTGATGATTTACACAAAACGGCTGGCAGGAGCTGGATGCGAGAAGCCGAAGATAGAACAAAGTGGCGTGCAATTGGAGAGGCCTATGTCCAGCAGTGGACTGTGTAAGACTGATGATGGGCCGGCACATCATTCAATTTTACTGCCTCGCCTTTGCCGATTGATGCCGGCCCGCTTATATGTGTACCAACTCTTACGCCGCGCCGGATTGAGGTAAGTCCGAGGACTATGCGTTGTCCGATAAATACAATGGACGTATACAAGTGACCTTAGCATTGAAACCCTGTGTCACGGGAAACATACAAACATCACACACACACACACACAAAAACACGCGCGCGCCACACACACCACACCACACACAAACACACACACAAAATTATAAAAAATAAGTTTATTTAATCGTATTACTTTATTGTCCGCTATGTACATTATTGGGTTTTAATATAAGCAAGTTATGGAAGAGCGGAGTCTCCTAATACAGGCATTTTCTGTTTAAAAGGAGGCTCCAATAAAACATTATTATTATTATTATACAATAATGCTAAGCTACAAGTAAGAACATACGCCATTTATGGATCTCAGAACTCAGCAGACAATCAAAATTACAACCTCTCGCCACACTGTAATTTTAAATTCATTTTTTTTACGAAAACCACTGTAAAAACGGAGTAATTACTAGTCCTTCGTCACTGTCACCAAATATTATTATCACATAATTGAGGGCCGACAAAGACAATTAAGATCATTTTCGCTCGTGAAAATACATTATTGAGTATAATAAAAAAGTTAAGAGAAAAAGATAAAGAATATTTTATAAAAAGATAAGTCCCGCACTAAGCCCTGTATCGCGAGGATTTTATTAACATACATTATTAGAGGACACAAAGTACCACTAGACTCAGGACAAGAATTTGTGAATTAAACAAAGTGGTGTTCCGTATGGGAATCGCGTCACCTTACACAAAAGCCGTATCCACGCGATCCCTCTGCGGCACACCAAACCTAAATATTCATTTAAAAATATTTTTATTACGTGGATGAAAAGAGAGAAAAAGAGTTTTTTTGCTGATACTGATCAAGTACACGAAATTCGTGCAGTAAATTTTTTAATACCTAATTTAATTATATAATTTAATTTATCGTAGTAAGTACGCGCGTGGCCGTAGTGTGTAAGCATGGTAACGCACGGTCGGTATATTTATATTATAAATCTGTTAACCTTTTAACTTCAATTACATTACTGATCGGTGCTTTTGAACGCCTAACACAATTAATACCCGTTAGACACCATTGAACGCAAACAAATTATGAAAACGGGGATAAAACGATCTCCTAAATCAATATTTCATCTTGTCCTCTGATGTAATATATGTACCGTTATTAGGTATGTTGTGTTTTCGGTTCATATCTATCGTTATAAAATAAAATATTTAAAAATTCTGTATATAATTATAACAAAAACATGATTAGAAAATTGAAAAATCACGCTTACCCTTGACATAATTGACATTAAACCGCTAAGTTTTATGCATTATTTTGATCAGTGGAAAAAAATCGGACAAGTACAGTCGCAGTGGTGGCAGGCGGGACTCGGTTCCCTCCTAGCGACCGTGTGCAGGTACTACTAACTACTAACTAGCCGGAAGGAAAGGGTCCCGTGCTGCCGCCCTGCCCACTCCTCCAGGACCGGCTGGAGCGCCTCCACGATTCGAACACCTGCCCGTGGAGCCTCCAACCGGTCCTGCAACCGGGCCATGACTGCCCGGTGTGCCTCACCGCGCCAAGCGCGTAGCTCCTCGGGCAGAGGCACCGAACCCAACAACCCCTGCCCGAACAGCCACCGCCCGCCGATACACTTCGGCGAGCACTTCCGCCTCCAAATCCTTGGGGTGTGCCGGCCAATGCGCACGCCGCCTTTGCAGACACTGTGCGGTATCCGCGTATGGCCCTGACCGCCATGGTCTGCTGGGGTCTCCCTAAGAGGACCCTATTCTGGGCGGCCAGGGACGGGTGCGCCGTACAGAGTTATTGACCGCACAACCCCCGTGTACAACCGTCTACTCGAGGCACTGGGCCCGCCCAGGTTCGGCAACAGCCCCCCCCCCCTAGTGCGGTCGCAGTAGCCTCGAGTTTAGGCGCCACGAGGAACGAACCGACAGCTATCGACGCGCCAGCAGGTGGACCGCGACAAGGCCCATGGAATAATAGGGCCTCCGTCTTGGTAAGGGCCACCCTAAGCCTCAGCGCCTCGATGCGCCCAACCATTCGGGAAATCCCTTTGTTGGCCAGGCGCGCCACCTCCTCAAAATTCCCACCCCGGGCCGTGATGAGGGTGTCATAGCAGATGACCCCTATCCCGGGGGGGGGGGAATCACACCGCAGGACCCAGTCGTAGCCGATGTGAACGGACTGTAGACCTGAGTTTACCAGGTTTTCATTTCAACTCATTATCTCCACAAGTTTTTTTTTTTTTTTTTTTATTTATTGCCTATGGTTGGCAGACGAGCCAGCGGCCCACCTGATGGTAAGCGGTAACCGCCGCTCATGGACTACAGGAATGTCAGGGACACACCCAAGCCGCTGCCTACCGTGAAGTGAAAACTCTCTTTAAACCTCGTTTGAAGAAAGACATGTCGTAGCGCTCGGGAAACACCGCAGCAGGTAGTTCATTCCAGAGTCAACACGTACGTGGAAGAAAAGAACGCCGGAATCGATCCGTACAGGACCGTATTGTTTCCAGGTGGAATGGATGAACCCTACTACGATGTCGAGTGGTGCGGTGGTAGAAAGGTGACGGTGGCACCATGTCAAACAGTTCCTCAGAGCACTCCCCGTTGAACAGACGGTAGAGTACGCAAAGTGCACCAAAGTCACGCCTCTGCTGAAAAGACTCCAGTCTGTCCGTGAGATTGGGGTCATCAACGATCCGAACAGCTCGCCTTTGGAGGGAGTCAAATGGATCGAGCAAGTATTTGGGGGCACCCGCCCAGAGATGAGAGCAGTACTCCACGTGCGGTCGAACCTGCGCTTTATAGAGCACAAGTCGCTGTGCCGGCGAGAAGTAAGTTTCCGAGATAAAGGGTTTACATACGGACAGACGGACGGATGGACGGATAACAACGTGATCCTATAAGCGTTCCGTGTTTTCCTATTGAGGTACTAGTAAAATACTCGAGTGTGAGTTTAATCACGCCTGATGGCAACAATTTTTTTTAAGCTATTGCATAGCTTTTATCACGGGCTCGGGCTTTGAGCGCGGCGACCGAATCAAGAAATTCCGTAACGAAAAATTTCGTAACGAAAATAAAACCTAACACCCTCCACTCCGCTTACCATGTTTTATTTAGCGGAAACTTGCCTAAATCATACTTGCGCTTACTCGTAAATCGTACCACATCATTATTTCTGAACGAAGAGTCAGAAGAGTGAGTGATGAATCAGTAGGGACATAAGCAACAAAATATCTTCTGATCTTAGTGACAACGTTTTGCTTCCCCACTTTCAAGAAATATACAAAAAATAAGTAAAAATCCTGTTTTCATTATTATTTTTTGGTGTTACGATGGCATTTTCAATAAAAATAATATGAACGATTCAAATTAATAGATATGTTATCGAATTCTACATATTTGTGAGTAACTTTTTAAATTTTGTTGATTAGAGCTTGTGTCGTTATTTTTTCGCGATTTTTTTTTAAATAAATTTGGGTAATGTGCAATTTGTACCTTAGGCTTATTTTCAATACATACCGATACGAGTGTTTGAATTGACATTGTACGACTACTGTTGCATACAAACGATATACACGAAACAAAATTAGCAGGGTCATATTGACCCTTCCATATCCTCGTCGGGTAAAATAATGTAATATCTTGGGACAACTCACACAACGCCATCTGATCCCAAGCTAGGCAAAGCCTGTACTATGATTATAAGATTGATAATACAAGATCTCTAAGTTCGATTAATACGCATTGTGCGATTTAGGAACATCGTACCTAAATCAAATATTTTCCATTTTTTTTAAATCTTGTTTTTCTAACAAGTTTATAGCAATTAAGTTAAAGTTACCATTGTTGTTGATTTGTCATTAAATAAAGATTCCATAACTTATAGCTAAATGTATTTTTTTCTTATTAACATTTCCAAATATTAACGTTACGTTTAAGCGATACACATTAAGAAAGTTTATCTTACTTTGCTTAATCAGTACTAATCATTGAAATTCGTTTAAACTTTTTTCATAATTAATTTATTCACATACTAGCGGACGCCTTGCGGTTTCACCCGCGTAGTTCCCATTCCCGTGGGAATACAGGGATAAAAAATAGCCTATGTCACCCGGGGTTAGTGTAGCTTCACAACGATGAAAGAATTTTTTAAATCCGTCCTTTAGTTTCGGAGCCTATTCAATACAAACAAACAATCAAATCTTTCCTCTTTATAATATTACTAGCGGCCCGTCCCGGCTTCGCACGGGTGGGCATGGGATCCCTAATTTTTTTAGTAATTGCGACTATAATTAAAGATCTAAGCTATCCTATCTCTCAAGTTGGACCAAACTGCATATTGCGTGCAAATTTGAACGATATCTGTTAAGCGGTTTAGGAGTCCATCGCGGACAAACATCGTGACAGGAGATTGATATATATTAAGATATACTGGCTGACCCGCACAACTTCGTCGGCGTAAATTTTCCCCGTTTTTGCAACATTTCTTATTGCTGCTCCGCTCCTTATTAGTCCACTATTTAATGGATGTTATTATACAAATAAACCTTCCTCTTCAATCACTCTATCGATTAAAAAAAACCGCATTAAAATCCGTTGCGTAGTTTTAAATATTTAAGCATACATAGCGATATAGGGACAGAGAAAGCGACTTTGTTTTATACTATGTAGAGATATATATAGTACTTATAAGTATAGGAGTATAGATATAGAAGTATAGATATAGATAATAAGTACACAGTTAAAAAATAATTTTAAGAACAAAAGTAGTGCTTAATTATATGGCAGCCTGTACTAGGTAATACCTGTATCGCAGGCGGTAAAAGTGCCATCTATGAAAGCTTGACCTTTAGCTTGGTATGATATGTTAGATGGGGGATGGACTAAGTCTATGGTGTCCAATGCTTCAAGTACTAAGCGGCGCTCTAGGCAAACTCAGAGCACACGGAGTTTATATAGCGGTACTCCGCAGCTTTTTTGGCAGGGCACTCGGCATCGCCTGTTTTATGCTTATTGAATCGACAGCACGTTGCGCATTTCGGCAAGTCCAGTTTCTTGACGCATTCCGTCATCGAGTGTATCGGCATGATTTAGCTGCATGCCCATATTGGCAGTTGTCTACTTACTAATGTAAAATCTCGGATAGGACAGGAAGTCGAAGTCTAGTTAATAAATAGTCTGCCTTCGGAAACCAAAACTTTCCTAATCTATGCTGAGACTTCAATTATAAAGTTACAGGTCAAGGCTTCCTTTTAACCAGATTTGTGGCTTAATTTTGTAGAGGTACAAAAATGAATCCGTGGACACTGAAGGTATTTTATATTAGATAGTATAGGTATTATATATTTATAGGTATTATATATTTTGTTAATATTATTAGATAGGAAATCCTTTTTCGACAAAGAAGCTGGTACTCCAACAATAAACAATCGTGGTTTGCGCTTGTGGGGGTCGCCCGCGGTAAGTCTAGACAAGGACATTTGTACAGTCTGTTTGGGATTAGCAGCGTCGTCTTTTGTTTCAGTGGTAATGATAACACCTCCATTGGTCGTTTTTCTAACACCTCAAATTTGCAGCTTCATTTGATCAGGTCTGATGATTGTTTGCACAAGCGTCTTGGTCTTATTCTGTGGATAGATGGCAACAGCGCTTAAATTGTTAGGGCATACTATATTGTTGGACTTTTTCTTCATCATATATGCAAACGAAGCATTTCCCGCACAGGACTCCTTAAGCCAATAGTCTGCTTAAGCACCGTAATGTGCTCCGATAGGTTTCCTTTTTCTCGAAGTTCCTTGATGATGCCACTCTTCAGCACAGATTAGATATTTTAAATTTTTAATAATAGCTGGTCAGTAGCCGACATCCACTCCTGGATATCAGGCGTTTACAAGAGTTTAAATGAGAAACCCGATTCTCGGGCTGGGCACTCCCGATCGGATTATCGGGGTTGTTACCCATACTGAGTAACTAACAAAACACTTGTTATTAAGCCAACATAGCTCCAATATTACACACTTAGTTAGCAACAAGTAATAGTACTACACTCGGTATTAAAAGTAGGTCACATTTAAATTAATGTTATTACAATAATTATTTTTAATGCACACGTCCGTATGCAACAATGTTTGATGCTTTTAAAATGATGAAAAGCTATGGTGGAATAAATAAATTCACAGAAATACCTACCTGCTGAAGAATCCCTCAGCATTTCCCAGGCAAAACACTGACGAATTTGAGTGCAAAACCTAAGTAATGAAAGACATTGTCTACGATGAAAAGTGATGTAGAGGGTCTACGACTCGTAGCTGTCGTAGCAGTGAGAGCGAGTATTTAGAACTTCAAAGAAAATTGTTTCTCATTAAATATGTAAATTATTCACGAACAAAGCGAAGGACAATTCAAATAGTTTTTGAATACTTAACTTTGAAATTAATGTATATAAACCATCAGTCTGTCAAAATTAGAAAGTACTTTCATTGAACTGAATAACTTAATTAATTCTTTTGAAAGATTTTTATAACTTTTAATATTTTTGTGTTATTGTTTTTCTTACTTGAATTACTTTAAATTATTTATTATAAATTCATGACTTAAACAGTGGAACAGATTTTTCTAGAGCAAATAGCTAAGTTTCTTAAAAAAGAACTTGAACTTACTTTTCCCCGCGAGTAAAGTTACACTCAATAACTATTATCATAATAATAATGTACTATAGTAATATCTACGAACATAAAACTAAGCAATTCGCGTTGATCCCACGTAGTGCACGGGTCGTATATTTATAAACATGGGCACACTCAGGGGGTATTTGGAAGTTAAAACCCTATCCCGTTCCGAAATTGCAAAAAGGCATACATTTTGAGATTACAAACATAACTTCAATTTAATTTATATGTATAAATTTTTTGTTTGTTCCTTTCAAATTTGCGTAATAATGTAAGCCATGCCGTCAAATTTAGACGTTTTTGTTCATATCTTTTTAACTACTTAACCTATTTTGATAAATCTTGCACTGTTCCCTAAGTTAGAGTAAATAATAACTAATAAAAATGAATGGCCATCATGCGATTTCTAGTTTCGGAGAAATGATTGGACAAACATACATCCTTTTTTATTTCGTTAATTTGTTTAGAAGCCCTAATAGATCATTATTAGTCCGGCCATAAGTTCTGTTACAAATGAAAATGCATTTTTTTTAATGAAGTAATGTAATACTACTAAAACTTATATGTACATATTTAAAAAGTCTCAGCAAAAAAAAAAAAAGAAAACTATTTAAAATGGCCACCTTGGGCTTTTATATGTCTGGCCACGAATCTATGAATTTACGCACTGTTTCCAATGGAATAACGCCACTGCTTGCTCCAGAGATTTTTTAAGACACTCAATTTCGCCGTGTCGTTTAGAGCAAGGCATGTCCTCTAAAACTGACCATATTTGTAGGAGGGCCAGTCTTCAGCTCTTATAAAGTCCGGAACGTTGGTTTCAAGCCAGGCTTGGGTAGTTCGTGCCTTGTGACCAGGTGCAGAGTCCTACTGGAAAGTCCACGGTACATTAATAAAAAGTGTATTGCTGAGTCTCTTGATCTTGATACACTTTGGCTGAAATTTACACTCCTTTTTCACAAAAATGTAGCTTTGTGACGCCTTGATAAGATACGCCCCGCCAAACCATCACTGACGCAGGATGATGACCACGCTGTACCTTTCCAACCACTTGAGCAGCTTATTTAGAATTGTGAGTGTACACTTTATCATTTTGTTTATTGTAGTGCTCTTCAATCGAATTTTTTTAATCGGTATAGAGGATATTTCTGTGCCCTTTACCTGCGTATCGCGACAGATGGCGTTTTAATCGATCCACTCTCTTTAATTGTAAAGATTGATTTAGGGCATGTCCTGTATACCGACGATAAGCACCAAGCTTCAGGTCTTGTTTTATATCTCGCGATAAGATTTTTTGCTTCCTAATGAGATTTCGACGAATTCTGGCTTTAACAACATTAACACCATTTGTACACATCAAAAGTGTCTAGGGATCAACATATATTTTTGCAATAACTTTTCTCCTGATTGATTTTTTTTTTTTATTTCTTTAAGGATTCATCAAATAAAGTGTTTTCGTTTGTCACAGTAACGATAAACCAAGTCCCCTTTGCATTAATAAAGAAATTTGCCATTTTCCTAATAAAGGGATTTTTGACATTTGAACCACTAACATTAAAGTTCGAAAAAAAGACTGAAATAACAGTTTTCTTTAAAATTTTATTGGGTAACTTAAACAATTAATAATCCGTGTTTCTACCGCGAACACTAACAACACAAGAACATCGGTTTGGCATACTCAAAATGAGTTCATCCAAATCACGCTGTGGAATGGCCGCCCATGTTCGTTGCAACAACAAAAAAAGGTCTTCTTGCGACTGGATACCCTCCATATTCGGCAGAGCTCTTCTCTGTAGCATATCCCATGCATGCTCAATCGGGTTCAAGTCTGGCGACTGAGCAGGCCAGGGCAGGACATTGATGTTAGCTGCGGCGAGAGTCTGTCTTACAACTCTTGCGGTGTGCGGTCGTGCATTATCATGCATTAACTGAAATAAGGGACCGATTTGCACTTGTAGAGGAACGATGACGTCTGATACAATCGTCTCAGCATAAATTTGAGCGTTGAGGTTGCCTCTGATCCAAATCAACTCAGTTCTTCCGCCGATCCAAATACCCGCCCATACCATGATGGTTCCACCACTATAAGGATGGACTTCCTGGCAGGATTTTAATCGCTGTTGGCGTCCAGGGGTTATCCAGTGTCGTATACGTCTTGTATCCGGTCTCATACCAAAACGACACTCATCAGAAAAGCACACGAAACGCCATTGTTCTTCTGCCCAATTTCTGTGTTCAAGAGCCCATTGATATCGAATCCTACGATTGTGCATTGCTATAGGTGGTACCCGTAACGGTCTTCGGGAATGAAGGTTCACTTCATGCAAGCGGTTTCTGACTGTTTGGTCGCTAATTAAGTTCCCTGAAGAGTGATGAAGCCTCACGGCTAACATCATGGCGGTTATTGTTGGACCTCTTCGAGTTAAGATTTGAATGTATCGGTCTTGTCTCCGTGTGGTGCAGCGATACCGTCCTCCATGGCGCTCAGCCACGGTACCAGTGCTTCGGTAACGTGTCCAAAGTCGACTGATAACACTCTGACTTGTATTCAGAGCTAAAGCCACAGTACGTTGCCGGGAACCAGCTTCTATCATTCCCACGGCTCTGAGCATTTCTTCCCTGCTTAAATGACGTCGCCGCTCCATAATAACGTTGGTTTTAATCAGTAGTAGGGAAACAGTAGCACTAATAATGTCTTCAATGCGTTGTATGTTTTTATAGGGAAAATATTGACAGCTGATTTTCATCTTTTACTCGAATTTGATTCACAGTTCCTGATTCAAATTATGAAATGCACCAAAAAGGATCCATATAAATTTATAAAATCATAAATTTATTACAAAACCACATCTCAATCTCAAGAAATCCGCATAAAAATGCTTGATCCCTAGACACTTTTGATGTGTGTAGTTCTAACAGCACGCGGCCGCCCCGATCTTTTATGGTCTTCGACAGAGGAAATGTTGTTATATCTGTTGATAGTACGGTACGGTTGCTACCAAGCTTTTGAAGTGTCTGGAATATGACCGACGGCTCCATACCCACTTTGTGCAAGGCGATCACCGCAATCCTATTTTCTTTAACACCCCAATCCAAATTGTAATTTGATAATGAACACGAAAAAATATGTGAAATGGCGCGAAATCAAAAGAACTTTTAAAAATAATAAACGCGATCCAAATTCAAAGTAATTAAAAACTTGAAAAAAAAGAAAAGTTTTTAAGTAAGAATATTTATGGCCGGACTAGTTACAGTAGGATCAACGTAACTTGACCGGATTGAAGTTGGCGAAATGTATATGGTGACGGGAAGCGAGGGGTGGGGCGGTCACTAAATCAAGACAATTAGAGATGCGATTACGCATTATATTGTCATAATTAGTATTACTAACTCATGATTTCTGTGTTTTTTTTTCGTAAGGAAATTGTTTTTCAAACTTTCTTTAGTATTTACTGTACATCTAAATAGTATTTTAATATTGTTGAATTAAAATTTTGTTAGTATTTTTAATCGATTTAACATAATTATCGTTTTCGTAAGTAATTTTAGGGTCGCATCTCTATGACATGTGCAAAAGTGATAAGAACCTAACTTCAATCCGGCCAAGTTACGTTGATCCAACGTATGTTCCATTATTTACTTTTTATTTACTTCTAAACGTTAACGTAATATACTTCTTCTAACGTAAGTATTTTCACATGTTACGATCGATTAGAGTTTTGAATTTAAGTCTGTTAATAATAAATCGAAGGGGCTTTTATAAATTATAATAGTAGAAGTCAACACATTTTTTTTTTGTCTTTGTTCGTCTGTCTGTACAAAAGTTATTCACCAAGTTGGTTACGGTAATTTTGCAAAAGCACTACCTTTTATAAACTAGTATGCATATTTTTTTAAACATGTTAGATACTAATATAAAATGTTTAAAAAATGCATATATCGATGGTTTTCAAACAAACCTATAGATACGCAAGCTTCACCGTTCCCAGGGTTTCGCTTTGTTGAAAACTTGTACCATAGTTGCTACTGCAGTTAGTTGAAAGCTTTCTTCTCTTCTATAGTGAGAAGCTCACTGCTAACTTTGTTATATGAAAGCACAACTCAGAAATAACATTGCACACATTAACATCTTGAAACTAGCAATCAAAACATCTTTTGAAATCCAAATTTCAATATGTCTTATTAAAGGTAAAACCAATATTACCTAACCTAATTTTTGCAAAAATGAATCAAAATCCCATTTTTTCTTAAAAAACCAAGACCCAAGTATCTTTAGATAAAACTCATTTTATGATATAACTTATATTAAGAAGATAGAGAACGTGAATAACAACTTAGATAAAACTTTTATGAAAAATTGTAACAGAAAAATAATTCCTTTTATCTCATTTTCATGTTACACGGGTACTAAATAAACGGTCAGCCGTTTCTTTAGAACCCGTTTTGTTCATCTACGTGTAAAATATTTTTTTTTTTTTTTTTTTTGATTGCGTCCCACATTACTAACAATCTTGTTAACCCCTCCAACTAAGCTCAAAGGCTTGTGTTAGGAGTCGGACGTATCATGGAGTGCCCGCGTACCTGAGGCAGCTAGTGGCAGACTACCTCGAAGGCAGGAGGATCCTGTACGAGGACCGAGAGGGTGAGGTAATCCGCAGGGACGTCTCGTGCGGTGTTCCACAGGGCTCTGTCTTGGGGCCCCTCTTGTGGAACATTGGCTACGACTGGGCCCTGCGGTGTGGTTTCCCCCCCGGAATAGGGGTCATCTGCTATGCGGATGACACCCTAATCACGGCCCGGGGTGGGAATTTTGAGGAGGCGGCGCGCCTGGCCAACCTAGGGATTTCCCGAATGGTCGGGCGCATCGAGGCGCTGGGGCTTAGGGTGGCCCTTTCCAAGACGGAGGCCCTAGTATTCATGGGCCCCGTCGCGGTCCACCTGCTGGCGCCTCGATTGCCGTCGGCTCGGTCCTCGTACAGGTCCGGGCCCCTTCAGCTTCATTTGATCAGGTCTGATGATAGTTTGCACAAGCGTCTTGGTCTTATTCTGTGGATAGATGGCAACAGCGCTTAAATTGTTAGGGCATACTATATTGTTGGACTTTTTCTTCATCATATATGCAAACGAAGCATTTCCCGTACATGACTCCTCAATAGTCTGCTTAAGCACCGTAATGTGCTTCGATAGGTTTCCTTTTTCTCGAAGTTCCTTGATGATGCCACTCTTCGGCACAAATTAGATATTTTAAATTTTTAATAATAGCTGGTCAGTAGCCGACATCCACTCCTGGATATCAGGCGTTGACAAGAGTTCAAATGAGAAACCCGATTCTCGGGCTGGGCACTCCCGATCGGATTATCCGGGTTGTTACTCATACTGAGTAACTAACAAAACACTTGTTATTAAGCCAACATAGCTCCAATATTACACACTTAGTTAGCGACAAGTTATAGTACTACACTCGGTACTAAAGGTAGGTCATATTTAAATTAATGTTATTTAAATAAATATTTTTAATGCGCACGTCCGTATGCAACAATGTTTGAATTTATTTATTCCACCATAGCTTTTCATCATTTTAATGATGAAAAGCTATGGTGGAATAAATAAATTCACAGAAATACCTACCTGCTGAAGAATCCCCCAGCATTTTCTAGGCAAAACACTGACGAATTTGAGTGCAAAACCTAAGTAATGAAAGACATTGTCTACGATGAAAAGTGATGTAGAGGGTCTACGACTCGTAGCTGTCGTAGCAGTGAGAGCGAGTATTTAGAACTTCAAAGAAAATTGTTTCTCATTAAATATGTAAATTATTCACGAACAAAGCGAAGGACAATTCAAATAGTTTTTGAATACTTAACTTTGAAATTAATGTATATAAACCATCAGTCTGTCAAAATTAGAAAGTAATTTCATTGAAATGAATAACGTAATTAATTCTTTTGAAAGATTTGTATAACTTTTAATATTTTTGTGTTATTGTTTTTCTTACTTGAATTACTTTAAATTATTTATTATAAATTCATGACTTAAACAGTGGAACAGATTTTTCTAGAGCAAATAGCAAAGTTTCTTAAAAAAGATCTTATTTTTCCCCGCGAGTAAATTTACACTCAATAACTAATAACATAATAATAATGTACTATAGTAATATCTACGAACATAAAACTAAGCAATTCGCGTTGATCCCACGTAGTGCACGGGTCGTATATTTATAAACATGGGCACACTCAGGGGGTATTTGGAAGTTAAAACCCTATCCCGCCCCGAAATTGCAAAAAGGCATACATTTTGACATTACAAACATAACTTCAATTTAATTTATATGTATATTTTTTTTGTTGTTCCTTTCAAATTTGCGTAATAATGTAAGCCATGCCGTCAAATTTAGACGTTTTTGTTCATATCTCTATAACTACTTAGCCTATTTTGATAAATCTTGCACAGTTCCCTAAGTTGGAGTAAATAATAACTAATAAAAATGAATGGCCATCATGCGATTTTTAGTTTCGGAGAAATGATTGGAGAAACATACATCCTTTTTTTTCGTTAATTTGTTTAGAAGCCCTAATAGATCATTATTAGTCTGGCCATGAGTTCTGTTACAAATGAAAATGCATTTTTTTTAATGAAGTAATGTACTACTTAAACTTATTTGTACATATTTATTAAAGTCACACCAAAAAAAAACTATTCAAAATGGCCACCTTGAGCTTTTATATGTCTGGCCACGAATCTATGGATTTACGCACTGTTTCCAATGGAAATTTCGCCACTGCTTGCTCCAGAGTTTTTTTAAGACACTAAATTTCGCCGTGTCGTTTAGAGCAAGCCATGTCCTCTAAAACTGACCATATTTGTAGGAGGGCCAGTCTTCAGCTCTTATAAAGTCCGGAACGTTGGTTTCAAGCCAGGCTTGGGTAGTTCGTGCCTTGTGACCAGGTGCACAGTCCTGCTGGAAAGTCCACGGTACATTTTAAAAAAGTATATTGCTGAGTGGTTTCTCAACACGATCCAAGACTGTCTCTTGATCTTGATACACTTTGGCTGAAATTTTCACTCCTTTTCACAAAAATGTAGCTTTGTGATGCCTTGATAAGATACGCCCCACCAAACCATCACTGACGCAGAATGATGACCACGCTGTACCTTTCCGACCACTTGAGCAGCTTCTTTAGAACTGTGAGTGTACACTTTATCATTTTGCTTATTGTAGTGCTCTTCAATCGTATTTTTTTTTTCATCGGTATAGAGGATATTTCTGTGCCCTTCACCTGCGTATCGCGACAGAAGGCGTTTTGATCAATCCACTCTCTTTAATTGTAATTAGAGCATGTCCTGTATACCGACGATAAGCACCGAGCTTCAGGTCTTGTTTTATATCTCACGATAAGATTTTTTGCTTCCTAATGAGATTTCGACGAATTCTAGCTTTAACAGCATTAACAGCCTTTGTAGCTCTAACAGCACGCGGCCGCCCCGATTTTTTATGGTCCTCGGCAGAGGAAATGTTGTTATATCTGTTGATAGTACGATATACGAACGTACGGCTACCAAGCTTTTGAAGTGTCTGGAATATGACCAACGGCTCCATACCCACTTTGTGCAAGGCGATCACCGCAATCCTATTCTCTTTAACACCCCAATCCATATTGTAATTTGATAATGAACACGAAAAAATATGTGAAATGGCGCGAAATCAAAAGAACTTTTAAAAATAATAAACGCGTTCCAAATTCAAAGTAATTAAAAACTTCAAAAGAAGAAAAGTTTTTATGTAAGAATATTTATGGCCGAACTAGTTACAGTAGGATCAACGTAACTTGACCGGATTGGAGTTGGCGAAAAGTGGTTGCGCAGATGGGATCCCTTCTTTTCTCATAATGTTCTTTGTCTTAATATACTTCGGCATAACGATTTTGGCACAATTTGTTTTGGCATAATAATACTTCGGCCTAATTTTTTATGGCATACCTTTTATGTTGGCACAATCATGTTAAAGACTAATTTGTGTTGGTATAAATTAGATTCGCATAACGTTAGTAGGCCTAATAACTATTAGCATGACGTTAGTAGGCCTAATGACTATTAGCATAATAATATTTAAGCATATAATTAATATAGGTAAATAACAAAAACAATTTTTATGCAAATTATTTATTACACATAAACTATGAAGATCATAGAATTTCAATTAGAATAATAAAGATTGGGTTACTTTCTTCTTTAAAAATGCGTAGGTTAGGTTAGGTTAGAACTGTGACCTCTTATGCACGAGCCGAGCGAGCGAAGCGAGCGTGCCGCGGCAGCGGCCGGCGAGTGCCAGAAACGAACATGCTCTCATGGGCAAGGATATAAAAACCAAATAATTATCATTAAATCAACTTTTATTTATTACAATTACTAAAAAAAAAACAATTAAATTAGCGTAAATAAATTTATGTTTTAGGATATAATGCTTAAAAAAGTTATGCTATAGAACTTTATGCTTAATATATTTATGCATTAGAAGGTTATGCCTAATCATTGTTATGGTTTGAAAAAATATGCCTAAAACATTATGCGTAAGCTGTTATGCGTAATTATATTATGCGAATATATAATTATGCCTAACAAAAATATGCTAAGTTATATTAGGTCTTAAAATTTTAGGCAAATGGATAGGGAACCGCGCAGATGCATTTTTTAGTAGTAAATGGTGACAGGAAGCGAGGGGCGGGGGCGGTAACTAAACCAAGACAATTAGAGATGCGATTACGCATTATATTGCCATAATTAGTATTACTAACTCATGTTTTTTGTGTTTTTTTTTCGTAAGGAAATTGTTTTTCAAACTTTCTTAAGTATTTACGGTACATCTAAATAGTATTTTAATATTGTTAAATTAAAATTTTGTTAGTATTTTTAATCGATTGAACATAATTATCGTTTTCGTAAGTCATTTTAGGGTCGCATCTCTATGACATGTGCAAAAGTGATAAGAACCTAACTTCAATCCGGCCAAGTTACATTGATCCAACGTATGTTCCATTATTTACTTTTTATTTACTTCTAAACGTTAACGTAATATACTTCTTCTAACGCAAATCTATTTTTAAAAAACTATAAAAAAGGTTCCTAAGTATTTTCACATGTGACGATCAATTAGGGTTTTCAATTTAAGTCTGTTAATAATAAATCGAAGGAGCTTTTATAAATTATAATAGTAGAAGTCAACTTTTTTTTTTGTTTTTGTTCGTCTGTCTGTACAAAAGTTATTCACCAAGTTGGATGCGGTAATTTTGCAAAATCACTACCTTTTGTAAACTAGTATGCATATTTTTTTAAACATGTTAGATACTAATATAAAATGTTTAAAAAATGCATATATCGATGGTTTTCAAACAAACCTATAGATACGCAAGCTTCACCGTTCCCAGGGTTTCGCTTTGTTGAAAACTTGTACCATAGTTGCTACTGCAGTTAGTTGAAAGCTTTCTTCTCTTCTATAGTGAGAAGCTCACTGCTAACTTTGTTATATGAAAGCACAACTCAGAAATAACATTGCACACATTAACATCTTGAAGCTAGCAATCAAAACATCTTTTGAAAATTTCAATATGTCTTATTAAAGGTAAAACCAATATTACCTAACCTAATTTTTGCAAAAATGAATCAAAATCCCATTTTTTCTTAAAAAACCAAGACCCAAGTATCTTTAGATAAAACTCATTTTATGATATAACTTATATTAGGAAGATAGAGAACGTGAATAACAACTTAGATAAAACTTTTATGAAAAATTGTGACAGAAAAATAATTCCTTTTATCTCATTTTCATGTTACACGGGTACTAAATAAACGGTCAGCCGTTTCTTTAGTACCCGTTTTGTTCATCTACGTGTAAAATATTAATTTATTTTTTAATGTAAAAGATAACTAGCAATGTAGGATTGAGTCCCACATTACTAGCAATCTTCTTAACCCCTCCAACTAAGCTCAAAGGCTTGTGTTAGGAGTGGGTTCACGTCGGTAGTATAATGTGAAATGGCGCGAAATCAAAAGAACTTTTAAAAATAATAAACGCGTTCCAAATTCAAAATAATTAAAACTTGAAAAAAATAAAAGTTTTTATGTAAGTATATTTATGTATTGACTGCCTCTGTGGCGCGGTGGGAATGTATCCGACTGCTACGCAAGAGGTCGTGGGTTCGATCCCCACCCAGAATAAAACTTTGTGTGATGAGCACGATGGTTTATTCTGTGTCTGGGTGTTATTTATCTATAATATGTATGTATTTAGAAATATATAAGTATGTTTATCAGTTGTCTGGTTTCCATAGTACAAGCTCTGCTTAGTTTGGGATCAGATGGCGCTGTGTGAGTTGTCCCAAGATATTATTATTATTATTATTATTATTAATGTGTAGGATTCGAACCCGCGACCTCACGATTGCCTTAGCCATTAGGCTACAAACATTGCTAGGTATATTTTTCTAAAAAAAAAAGTGAACTTACCTGAGGCCACTTTGTAGTTGGTGGCACCAACTACCAATTAAAAACAAAGTGGCCTTGGTACCCACTTTCCTAACGCAGTAAAAATGATCACTTGTATGCGACCATTACATACCAGGTGTAGTCTTATTCACTCTTGTGTAGAAGATTGAAAGGGTAGCAAGACGAGGGTTTGGCAGCGGTTCGATGACGATGCACTATGACATGATGGAGATCACATACTTATCGTGTAACGACTACCTACACCTACACATCCATAATACAATCATACATATTGACTGACTACCGCGGTGGCGGGCGAGGTGGGAGTGTGTGCGACTACTGCACAAGACCACCACTTTGTGCAATCCACAAATTGTTTTTCGGAGTCTGAGTGTACCTACTCTGTGTCCGTGATTTGTATGTTTGTAAATGTTCCTTACCGAGCATCGCGGCCGCGCATGCCTTACGACGTGCGGCTGACGCGCGCGCCAGATGCGATAATAGTCAGAGAGTATACTCTTTGCGTCAGAGTATGAGAATGTATGGCGCCGTTTCCGAGGTCTGCGCCAGCTGCACGGCGTTAGCGCGCGGCTAAAGTGCTCCGCGATACAGGACTTGTACCCTACTGCGATGGTCGTCTTAATAAAACACAGATATGACCGTAGATTCCTTCTTATTTTTGAGTGGATGGGTATCTAGCCGATTCTTTAGTTTAGTGTACACTTTAACAACATTCGTTTGTTTTTATCAATTTTACACGTTCTACTACTCTAGGTAATTGATTTTTACACTCTACCTACGCGTGGGGCTGTGACAATAATCATAACTTAAGTTTGCCGCCATGGTCGCGAGAATCACGGAGAATATACGATATCTATCTACTAAATAAAATGTCCCCGCTCATCAAAGGCTCGTCTTTTGACTAGTTTATGTTATGAAGAACGAATCTATACAAATATAATAAAGCTAAAGAGTTTGTTTGTTTGAACGCGATAATCTCAGAAACTACTGGTCCGAATTGAATAATTATTTTACTTTTGGATAGCGCATTTATCGAGGAAGGTTATAGGCTACATAACATCACGCTACGACTAATAGGAAAGGAGCAGCAATGAAAAAGGTTGCAAAAACGGAGAAAATTTACACGAACGAAGTTGCGCGGGTCAGGTAGTATTTTTATACAGTTATGTACCTACCTACAGTGACAGCTAGTCTTGACGGGCAATTATGCTACATACCTAACGATCGTTTTTTTTAACAGTTTCCAGTCAAGAGGAAAAATGCTGTTGACAAATTTCAAGGTAGGTTCTTTTACCTATCTTTAAAATGTTCACAACGATGACAACTTAGGTACAGTTGTCATCGTTGTCGTTTCAGTCGAAATAAATCCGCTGCCGAACACCTACCTAAGTGCCTAAACATTTTCTAGCCAAGAAAAATCAACAAATCACTGAATTTGGTCGATAAGTTATTTTTGTATAGCAAGGTAATTTGTTTCGCGTATTCGAGTTATCGATATAAAATCTTTTTGGCACAATATCAAACACTAAATTAACTGAAGAAAGCTATGTAAGTAGGCCACACAAACAAGTCTAGCAGCTCGTAGGCTAGTTTATACTACACTGCTAACATTAATCACACTTGGCTGTTATCTAAGTAAGCTTTTTTCGACGCCAAATATATAATAAGGTTTTCTTTGTCGAAATTGGGTTTGATTTTATCTGTAGGTACCAAGTTATCTAACATAAATACTACTTTCTAAAGTTGGTAATAAATTATACGGTTCTATGTCGGTTTATATTGGAACTACGAACAATATTATTTCTTATTTGAACATTTTATTATTCCGCGAAGTCGTGTTAAACTTAATTTTTTGTAATTCTGTACTCTTTTGGCAGACGGCTGGGCTTACAATTTATTATTTTAAATAGGTGCCCTATTTATCCCTAGACCTCTCTTTGCTATTGAATACATTTGCTTTAGATAGATATATTCAATTTGAAACAGAGTTAGGTAGAAAACCTATTTGGATTACTGGTAATGAGATTTTTACAAGTCGCTCAGTACCTAACATTATAAAGAGGTTTGACCTCAAATATATCCATATTTGTCCCGTTGCTACTTTTTTTCATTGGACCCAAAAGTTGTGTTTTATCGATTTACAGGCGACCTAAAAAGCTTTTTGAAGGTTGACGGGCACAGACTGGACGCGGAAGGCCGAGCACCGGGTGCGGTTAGCAACAATATTACCTATCACAGAGAGTTCCATATCCAGCAGTGAACTGTGTTGATGATTGATCGAGTTTGAATATGTCAGTGTTCTCCTAAGTTATGTTTTGTCCAGTGCGATAGTTGTCCTCTATTCATTAAGTTCGTGACGTAGTCTAGCTTGGAAGGATTTTGTAACGTACTGAGTCTCATAACTTCACTAAGCTCTTTCAACATAGTCTTACTTAACACTACGGAATTCAAACAAAATAATAAGTATTAAATCTCCAACATTTCGCGTCCTTCAAAATGAAATATTGTCTAGATTGTTACCTTGTTTTGCCAACAAACTCACGCCCGGGCCGCCGACGCGACTGTTTAACAAAACTTTTGTCATTATTAAACGTTTAAGTATTGGCTGAATTCTCGCTGATAATTTGATTAAACCTTTCTTAAAACAAAACTTTTGAATATCATTGACAGAAAATGAATCGAGACCTTCGAGTTTATGGGTCATTAGCGCGCAGTATCCCCGGCGGCAGCGGTTATAACTAGGGTATACTCGTAGTGTACGCGTCTAACGATTGAGATGTTAATTAAAGGGTTGCCACATAACAGGAGCCCTGTCGTTATCCCAGGCTAAGTATCGTCTGAGGAGCAACTATGAATCCTAAGGCTCTAATTGAGTGCCACGCTGGTGCCTTGTTTTTGCTCAACGTAGGTACCTATTTAATATTACGGAATTAACTACTTATGTAGTAGAGTATCATTTGAACAAGTACCGATGGGGTGCCTTGGTCTGTTGTCTTTAGATATCTCTAACGAGTTTCCCATTAAATATTGTCGAATTGTCAATTAGAATTTAGTGAGCAGCATCATCTAGGGACTAGTGACGTAACTAGGGCGGTGCCCAGGCACAGGGCGTAGACCCTGGAGGTGCGCAGTTTGCACCAAGTTACCAAGCTCGCACCGGGCACATAAAAAGCTAGTTAAGGCACTGTTAAGGTTCATTTCCGTGCATCGCGGCCGATCGCGAGCCGCACGCGGCTTACGACGAACGACTGACGCGCGCGGCCGATGCGACAATAGTCAGAGTATAAGAATGTATGGTGCCGTTTCCGAGGTAAGCGACAGACGCGCGCGGCCGACGACTGTCGTCAGCCGCTCGCGGCTCGCGATCGGCCGCGATGCACGGAAATGAACCTTTAAGGTTAATTTCCGTGCATCGCGGCCAATCGCAAGCCGCGAGCGGCTTACGACAAGCGGCTGACGCTCGCGGCCGATGCGACAATATTCAGAGTGCGCGCGGAGCCTACGACAGTCGTCGGCCGCGCGCGTCTGTCGCTTACCTCGGAAACGGTACCATATATTCTCATACTCTGACTATTGTCGCATCGGCCGCGCGCGTCAGCCGTTCGTCGTAAGTCGCTCGCGATTGGCCGCGATGCACGGAAATGAACCTTTAGGGACCGTCTGTAGCACCTTAATACTTATTCCCAATTCTCAAAACCTTAATCACGATATCATTATACTTAAATACCTACTAATCTAACGTTTAATACATTACATTTTATCTACGCATTATGTTGTACCTACATGTCAGGGTAGTTACCTATTTTAGGTAATAAATAATGTTTGTGAAGAGTCATTAGTTGTCTTTATTTTTAGATTATGGGTACATTTTTCAACTTAAGGCAAATTTGAAGCTAAAGCGATGTTCAGAATACTTCAAAAACTACAAAAGGTTGTAGTTTTTGTTTTACCTATTACCTAGTAATCAATCATATTTGAAAGAAAATCCATCTCTCGCTGAATCCCTCTAAATTGTGCCATAATCCGTGAAACGAGCGGTCCACAAGCGTACACCGTTCTGCAAATAACTAGATAGGTAGGTACCAACGGCAACACGCCAATGTTTTTATTTCACCCAAGATTTTGAGATAACAAATAAGCGTGTAACGCTCGGACAAATAAATAATGTATCATTCCAATAACATAGATAAACAAGTATCATCCCAATTATATCAGTTCAAATAAATCCAACAAGTCCAGTTTACTTTGTGAAATAAGACAGCAAACATTATTAAGTTTTGTTGAAATATGATAGAAAGACTTGTGAAACAAGCCTGTCTAATTATTTCGGTGTAACGGGATCTTTGTTCAGCTGTAGGTATTCAGCTAGAGGGTTTCATTACACACCGTGTTCTCCTCAGGCATTGGGCCGAACCGTAATTAATGTGAAAGCATTCTCTAGTAGGTAGTTCTAAACGCCATTTTACTCCGCTAACTATTGTTACAACGTAATACTTATAGTTTAAATTCCTGGAAAGTTAGTCTGAGTCTTCATTCTTGTTACTTTCTTGTTTCTTTTTTGTAATATCACGCTTATATACCATACCTACTCTACTTAGATTTAGGTACTTCGGCAACTGTGGCGGTGATGTAATAATTTGCTTCCTGGGGCGGTAGCCACATTTAAGCAGTGCTATTTAGTAGGTAACTTTATTGTTATTTCAAAGCCAAGCGTCGTAAAAATAAAGTGCTTCATGGAGCGAATCATATTTAGTGAGCGGCAGAATGGTATGTAATGATTTATCTATAGGTATAACAAACTTTAGAAGATTAGTAGATATGTTAGGTAATTAGTTATGTGATTAAATTAAGTTTTACCTGACTGGGCCAGGAGAAGGGTAGAGAGATAACTACTATGGTTCTTTGAAATTGAAATGTACTTAATTTACTCCTGAAAAATAAGACCAAAAATGTATTTAAAAATATATAAAAACATTGGGCAAAACCGATTAAGCGGCATGGGTTTTATTTGTTAATCAGTAACTTGAGTCTACTGCATACGAAAATAATAATAGTTTTGTTGAATTGGCTCTAGTTTTTGAGATAAAGACAATACATTTATGCAGGAAATTATTTTTAAGTTTATTTTAATATTAGCAAAAAAATATAAACAGACTAAATGCTATAAATGACGCAAAGAATAATACAAAATATCATAAAACACATTACCATAACAGCTAAGAAAAACGTTTCATATTTGATTTTGTACAGCGCTTTCGGTCCGGGCAGTCTTTGTACCTAAGTTCTAGCGTGGTCTGCTAGCATATGGTAGTCCCAGCAACCTAGATTTTTTATGCAATATGAGAGCTCAATTAATACTGGGCGATCTCGTAACTACATAAGTTTTCTTTCTTTAAAGTCTCTTGGGCGTAGTTTTGGTATTCTCATCAGCATAGGCGCTAATTGCACGACGGCCATGTTATTTGCACGATCCTTAAATATATTGGTAAAAAAACTACCCATTTGTAGGATTCCGTAGCCAAAATGGCAAAACGGAACCCTTATAATTTCGCCATGTCCGTCCGTCCGTCCGCAGCTTAGCTCAGAGACTGTACGTGCTAGAAGGCTGTAATTTTGCATATTACTTACGCCGACAAAGTGAAAGAATAAAATCTTTCTTTTTAGGGTACCTCTCCTATATGTAAAGTGGGGATAATGATCTTCTTTTCTCACGTACCGCATCGTGTGGGGTATCATTATATAGGTATTTTAAAAACGTTAGGGGTTGTGAAAACCATTTTTAGATTTAGGGATCCGTTTGTGAAATAAGTTTAAAGTGCAAATTTTTGTTAGAGTCAAGTGTCCCCCTGCCAGCTAAATGGTTTATGTTAGGTATGTGAAAAAAACGATAGAAGTATATATGTATAGTAAAATTAAAAGGAAAGCTATCACAGCTAAGTAGGCTTTACCAGTTTGCGAGTAACAACTGGCTGGTCAAATGAGAATTAACAAAATTTTCGTACAAATTCGAAGGCGCAAGCGTTTTGAAATTTTTGGATTCAGTTTTTTTTTGTTTATATACATGCATTAGACTTTAAATAACACGGTTTATAACGTTTTATTTTTTAAAAATTTTACTGCTAATCATAAAAAAATGCATTCGGAAGTTAGTAACTACGTAGGTACTAACTTCCGAATACATTTATTCGTTTAATTATTATTATTTTTTTTTAATAATCTAATTTTTTTTAATGTAAACTCTGGAATGTCTATTTCTTTAGCACGCTTTGCAGCCTAAACTACTTGGAGTATTTCTTTATATCAGGTGTCGTTGTCGTCACACTTGTAGTAGTGACATAGGCTTTTGAATCGGGTTTTTATTTTGTATTCATTTATCTTGAGTTGGTTGTTTTATAAATTCACCTCTAAGAATTCCAATATTATCATCAGTAACTAACAAGCTACTAATTTTATCATACTTACTTATGCATGGGTATTGTTCCTAACCAAACTTCGAGGTGAAATCAATACTTACAATTAAATAAGGAATCTGTTTCGAGTTCTTGTAAATAAATTAAACAAGTTAGCTCTTTTGATTTGATTTATTTTCGTAATATTCAACTGTTGACAGATAACAAATGATCTTACAATATCCAATTTGTACATAATGACTTAAGAAAATATGGCAACACTCATATTTTAACAATAAATACGTGATGGTTTATCTGGTGTTAATGTTTGGAGCTTGTATATAAAACTAACGAGGAAGAATTAAGTGACAAGGAAAGACATATTTAATAGTACTAATTAGAATTCTGTTTCGTCACATTTTAATAAAATACATTTTTCTATATGTTTGGTTAGTTTTAAAATATGTGATGAAACAGTACGGATAATTTCAACCATGTTCTATTTCATTTTGCTGTTGGTAACTCCATTTCATGCATTCGTAGAAAAATATTGTAACTCTATTTTTGCTGAACAACATGCATGAAGCCTAAAATTCGGCAAAAATCGAATTACAACATTGTTAATCTCCGCCGTTGATTTTTATTTTTATTTGAAACATTGGTTGGAATTGTGTTGGTATTTCTAGAAACAAGACATTGTAGCATAAATTGTTATGATAAATATGAAAAAAAATGAAATATTAATTGTTTATAATTTTTTAATGAACGTTTTGAATCTCAACTGCTGACGATTTAAAACTGCAAACAATTTTTTAGCCTGTGTGCCCAATAGCTTGTCTCTAGATATTTTAACTAAAGAGATTTATAAAGCCAACGATTCACCAAGAACCTTTTAAGGCATCGTTTAACTTTTTTACGCCAGTTACAAGGAAAGCACTCGCCTGTTGGTATGCAATTGTCGTTAGTTTACCAAGAATATCACGTAGAACAGTTATAGTAAAACGTGATTACCAATGACAGCGATGAAGGTCAGCTTGTCAATTACACAATGTAGTAGAAGTCGAGACCTCAAAAGACATATTATGACAAACGACGATGCATCAAAGTGCTGTGAAATCCAAATCGACTAATCAGATTTGCACTTACATTTCGTGCCGGCACATATACTTCCCAAATCCTCACTTCTCTAAGATAACAGTAAATCGCTAGCTTTAAACAAAAATATATTGCAGCCATCTCTATTACTCTTATTAAAATGAAAGAGACAACATGAAAAATCCATCCAAGAAGTGAACATTTATAAACGATGAAAAAGTATTAACAAGTATCGAACAGCAGTCAGTGTGATGATATCCACTTATATAAATCTCTAGTCACAATAAATAAGCATGTCTTTTATACAAATCATTGACGTACGTTCTAAAATACAGTTGAAATTACACATTTTCAAGCAATTCTTATGTAGAAGTTAGAAATAAACTGTACAATAAGATTAACTACATCGCAAAAAAGTACTTAAATTTGGTTAAGTAAAGATAAAATACTCGTTAGATCACGTCGATGGTTCTGTATATTTATTGATGTACAATAAAAAAAGTTTTTGAATGAAAAATGTTTATGATACGTTATTTATCGAAAGTAATTTTGAACCAGCTACCGTCCGCACCATTAGGCATGAAATGGAGGTTATCGATGTCTCAAAACACTAAATATCTGGGAGAATATTTATTTTGCAGTTATAACAACAACAAAATTATCGATTTTTAAAACTTGAAAACTCAAAAAACAATATAAGATTAAACAGATCGCCATTGTGCTTGTAGAATTCCTCTTGACCTCTAGATAGGTATATCCTGCCAGTATAGATATTTGACAACAAAGCGTCTTGCTTTGGGCGGGAAAACAGCGATGGTGAAAAGCGACGTGATTAGTTTATTTTCGTCACGTGACATTTCGCCCTTACCTCGCAAAAATAGGCCGTGACGGTTTCGCACCAAATGTTTCTTCTTGACAGTCTATTTTTATAAAGTCTTTGACACAAACGCTACTTAATAAATAAATAATATGTTGGGACTACTCACACAGAGCCATCTGATCCAAAATTAGGCAAAGCCTGTAACTATGGCAACTGATAACATGACTTCTGTCTTAACAGTCAGGGTGACTGACTACCAACAGGCCAGTCTATTTTTAGAGCCTTTCTCTGTCGCATCTGCTGTGGAAATTGAATAAAGTAAATTTAAATGTTGTATGGATAAATTTTTGTAAGGATTCCTGATTTAATATTTGCGCAGGAAGTGCCCAAGTGAAGTATTGAAAGATGTGATCTATTTCACTTGTAGTCTTCCAATGTGTAGGTGTGTGTTTAAACGTTATCTTTTAGACTAACTTCAGTAGCGACGGGCGCGGATCGAAGGGGGGGAGAGCAACCGGGGCTATTGCCCCCTATTGCCACTGTATCGGTGTGTTTTTTGACGAGACAATTGTCCCCTGTCGGTGGTGGCTGGTGCACCGGTGTCGAATCAAATTCACCCCCGGGAACACCCGTAATGCGAGCGACTTACATTTGGCCGGTTGGATTACATGTTGCCCCCACCCCCTCCCTGAACAGAGTTCTGGATCCGCGCCTGAGTAGTCGAACTTTTTAAATCGTATTTTTTTAAATTAATAAATTAATAACTTTTTAATTAGGTATAAAGTATTCGATATAATAGTATAACAACCTGTGAATTTGACCACGCGTTTTAGTTACACGCTGTATAAACATATGTACGATTGTCCACGAGCTTCGGAAATTATATTAGACATATATTGGTTTGTATAGGTATAGACTGGCCCAATGAAATATCTGGACAAATTCGTTCTGACAAGCCGGTATAAATGTGTAGGGAACACTGAATTGATCTCAAATTGGATTGTTCGGTGGTACGATGAAATACGTAAGTGATTTGATTCATCTTTTTTTATTGTATATCAATTTTTAATGTAAATGCGTTATTTTTTGTCGAAGGCTGTGGTTACATCGGCGGTAAATATGTCATTTTTTCATTAGTAAATTATCCCACTTGATCTATTTGAATACAAATTACTTCATTATGTCCCCATTTGCTTAATTAAAAATACAATTTAAATGTTTATCCGCTGATGTGACCACAACCTCAATAAGCAATGACTTTTAGTATCCTTATTACATTTATACAACACGTAGGGTCTCAAACTTGAGACACAAAATATACTCTCTCCTAAGGGCCAGAACACACATGATACTGTTAACATTGTAGTGATAGCGATTTTGATGCTATTCCATTGTCGAATATAACATATGACAAATGCAACTAACAAGCACTGGTGATGATTTTACCAAGTTTTAACCACTGGTATCAAATTTATTAGATATACCGTGTTGCATTCGCTTCAATAGCACATCAGGTTTTGGCAACTCGCTGCGTTTGAACAAGCTAACGTTAAAACTAAACTAACGTTTCACTAAACCACAACATTAAGATTCTGACCAAACGCGCGGATTGCAACTGCCAACAGCGTCTAAATCGCGAATCGCTCAGAGTATCTCATGTGTTACGGCTCTAACGACACTTTTCATATTGTGTACTGTTTAAAGTTTAATGACAAAGTGTTTTTATAATCTAAAATGGTTCCTAAATACTCTCAACAAGTCTTAGTACAGAAATAGGTGAGTTTACATCGAGCCGCACGGGATATGGCGCTTTAACGCAGGCTGAACCTTCCTAACAACATCTTAAGACAATAATGAAGTAACAATAGATAAGTGCCACCGGCCCGGACGTTTCGCATTCGTACCAACTATCATTACTCCACATTCTGTATAAACAAACATTGCTCAAAAAAATTCTCGGCTATTTTATTTTATTTTTTAAAGTGTAATTCCGTAGCCGACTGCAGTCATGTGTCGATATGAACTATGAACATTAGGGTATCAATCGATGATGGAATCACACCTTTAAACTGGTGTTGTTTGCTAAAGAGACGCAAAATAAACATATCAACTTATGGGTATTATTTACTTAACCGAAAGGCTATCCATACATTGCATGATACTATCAAGCCACCGATCGATCCTTTCATTTATATAGAACTCTATTTTACCAGTAAAATATAAAAATAAATAATTCGATCGGTAGTATGTTTATAACGTGCAAATTAAATCTCTGTCCGACCCGAAAGGGTCATGTAGGTAATCTGTTAACAATGCGAAAAAAATGTTTTTCGTCGAGATTTGTAAATTTTAAAGATTTTTATCAACATTGTTTGTATAAGACTTCTTTACAATCAAAACAATCTTTTCCGCCTCCGCATGTTTTCCAATAGGACATCCGTCAAGAAAAAAAATGAGGTTTTTTTAAAATTTAAAAAAATGACGTAAATGGAATGGGAACATGACACCTAACAACACATTAACGAATCGGGCAGGGATTAATTATACATTCTGTATTATGTTCAATGAGCAATGCCAGTGGGTACAGTCCAGCCGGAGCCGGCCGCCGCCAACACCGTTCGTTGAAAAACTTGAACCGCCGACTCCAACACCACATTCACCAACATAATTTACCAAATATCTCTATAAACACCTCTTTAAAATATCTGATATGAAGAATTAATTATTCTAAAATTGTCTTGTGCGCTAACATGCAGTACAAGGAAGACGATAATTATTAATATAGAAATCATTGAAACACCAAGTTTTCCAACGAACACCTAGCCTCCAATAGATAAAGTACATTTATTCGTAATTAGATCACATCAGAATTAATGAATAATAACATGGTGCTTGAAATTTACTCGGTGACACTTTAAAATACATTTATTCGAAATGTAAAAATATTTACACCGAGCGTCTATGCGCGCACTCTCCACAAAGTTTGGTATAGTTGATCTACTGAGTCGTGACGTCACTATATTCCCGATATCGTACAGTACTATCTGATCGACTCGTTCGCATTTCACATAATACATTCTCAACGCCCCAGTAGAAGCCACACGTGTGTGATAGATGACACTAAAATATTCATAAAAACATTGAATGCTGTTTTGAATCCGCCTCTAAACGTATTCCCATAGATGTTAGTTGCGATGCGGGCTTGTAACCCGATCGTACACCGATATATCGAGTGTTTATATCGACTCGTAATACTGCACAATACATACGATAGTATCGATCTCTGACAATGATCGAACATCTCAATTTAGAAATTGTACGACTAGGTATGTTTAACGTTTATAAATTTCAGAAAGTCCTATCTATGATACTATAGGTAAGTCCGCTACGCATTAATATATACCTATTACGACTACGATCTGATTCAATCATACCGATACGATATTTCCGAACATAATTTAAGTCTACATTCTGACGTCATGTTTCCGAGTATCCAAATTTGAATCATTGAAATGTAGCGATGTGAAAACTAAACACTGATTCGGCACTTTTATTAGAGATAATATTATGCTTTATACTGCCACGGAAAAAACAATACTTAACTCGCCACAGAAAGCGCACTACATCTAAGAAATTAAAAGTAGAATTGCGCATTGAAAACTAAGTTTCGGACGCTTAATATAAATATTGGGATACTTCACCGATGTTATGAACGTACTCTTAAAGCTCAAAGTCGAGGAACCCGCACGGAACAAAAAAAGGTTTTAAAATGTATCTACCTACCCCACATAAAATATTCAGAAGCATATTAAAATATGTTCTTAGGCAAAACATGCTTCCATAATTAAAAGGTATACATTTATTATGGATAACGTATCAACATAATCATGAACGTTACTTTAATAAGGTATAATACGTGAAATACGGGGGCTTAAATTCCTTTACGTCCCTCACTCCATCGGCTTAACATCGGCTTTGAGTCTTAGATACATAATTCACGTTACAAATAACAGCAGAATACAAAAAATACCGCATACTCAAAACTCTAGAGTCCACAACGTCGAATACCTAATGAAAACGACATCTCGGTTAACAATTACCATTGGTTAACCAACTACGAGTGATGAATATCTGACAACTTAAAACAACATCATAAACATCCATATTTAGACCTTACACGCGTATCATACGCGTGCGAGCTCTGTAACCGCACTTTATCCTGTTACCATACAAACAAACAAGTATACCTATTATCCTTAAAGTTACAACATTGAACAAATATTCTTAGGAATTATTCGTAATATTTCGTATTATTTGCTAATCATGAAGCACTGTTAAAGATAAGATAAAAACATCGATGAGATAATGAGTGTGGTACGAGTGCGATGACGTCACTTGAGCGTTTCGCGGCACATCTGTCAACTATTGAACGCGTTCACGGACGCACAGAGCTCGCATGCATCGAACGCCTTACCCCTCTATCGCCTCGCAGACCAGTGGGTGCGGGGAGCGGGGTAGATCTTATTATAGCGGGCAGCGCATTGTCTACGCGTCTTCATTTAGTTTCTTGAACAGTAATGTTTCCTCGAAGATGTATTTCTTGAGTGTCTCCTTGGGAAGGTCGTCGAGTTCCATCGCAAATCGGAACGGCTCCTCCGCCACGGGCTGTAATTAAAACATGTCTTTGAATGTTGTCCGGCGGCGTACATAATTTCTCAACTTATACATTTATGTATTACATTAGATATAATTTATTCTTAGAGACTTGTGCGAAAGTTAATAAACGTAAATTGGTACATCTTATTCATCAATCTACATAAATTCATTGAGAAAATTATACTATAATTTGAGAAGAGAAAATATTATTCTGGCGTGTGAATAATACATGGATATAAATGGAAGGTTATTCGGAAATATGGACGATTTATTTTTACAGAACGAGAATAATTTTTCGGTGGGGTAATTGAAGTCTGGGGAAATGTCTATTTGATTTTCGTCTGTTTGATAAACGAGACTTGGATGATTCATTTTCTATCGTACATGACATAAATCAGCAAATAAAATGGTTGTCACATCTACTTGTTTCATTTTCCCTAAGTAAAAATTACAACTGTATTGAAGATAGAGATATAATAATATTATAATAATAATAATATCTTGGGACAACTCACACAACGCCATCTGATCCTAAACTAAGAGGTGTCTGTACTATGGGAACCAGACAACTGATAAACACATACAATACATATTATAGATAGATAACAGCCAGACACAATAAACCATCGTGCCCATCACACAAACTTTTATCCTGGATGGGGATCGAACCCACGACCTCCGGCTTAGCAGTCAAGTTCACTAACCACTAGGCCAGATCGGCAAATACCAGGTCAAAAATGTGTTGGCGCTGTAGTGAACAAAGCTAAATAAAATAACAAAAGGATTAAATTAATTCATTTCTTTGAGCTATAAGACAATTATGTTTACTTTCAAGGAAACCTATTTGACACAACAAGACAAAACAATTCTCAAATACACTTCAAAGAATTTGGTTTAATTGTAATTCAGGACGCGACGAAGCTCTAAAGAATTAATTGTTTCCATTAAAGGAAAGAGTAAAGACTAAGTCTCGTTTAGAATTACATGGAACTTTAAATTTGTATTGTATTTATAAACTAGCGGACACCTCGCGGTTTCACCCGCGTAATTCCCGTTCCCGTGGGAATACAGGGATAAAAAATAGCCTATGTCACCCGGGGTTAGTGTAGCTACACAACGATGAGAGAATTTTTCAAATCCGTCCAGTAGTTTCGGAGCCTTTTCAATACAAACAAACAATCAATCAAATCTTTCCTCTTTATAATATTAGTATAGATAGAATAAATAAGCAGGGAATTTTGTTACCACGATAAGTTTAACTTAGCCATACTTTTTTGACGTGACAACGTCTTATAATTCGATGGAGCCGGCTGAACGCACGAAAAAACATGACTCATGAGGCGTTACCTCGCTCTGAGGCGTTCCATTTAAATGTAAGAGAGAGCGCGGAACAAGCGACAAAGAGGCACAATCGGCCTCCGCGTTCGGTAGTGTTCAACATCTGTCTCTCTCCTACTTGAGTTATATTAGCGATGCGTCCGCGTGGACAGCTGCTATACAATAATATATTTACATGTTTTCGTAAAAACTATGTACATTGTAAAAATAAATAAATAAAAATTGACATAATTGTATTTCTGCGTACAAATAAATGTAACTTGATCAATTCAATTGTGATTTCCGTTCACCACCTTCTCTATATCCATACAAAATATCTATCAAACAAATAAAATTCAAATGTTCTTTTGAAAAATGAATCCATTCCTATTTTCTTATGACGTTGTCACGTTCAACTATCGTCAGTAAACCGACTTTACAGACAACCGATTTTTTCTGCTGAGACTCTGAAACGGCACATATATTGTAATATAATCGGAGATTACATATTTGAACCGTTTGGATTCGAGACGCTAGGGGACGCTATTCGAGGCCATGGGGTCCGAGTGCTCGCCTTTTATTGAAATACATTTCCTAGCGGCTTGTTAGTGCATCTCGTGACCAGAATGCTGGCCTTTTCTTTGCACAGATATAAAGCATTGAAATACAACGTGGCAATGCTGCCAGCCATTTAGACACTGTACCGGTTGACAATGATGGGGAGGGATTCTTCGACGACTAAACTGCTTATGTAACCTTATGCTTTTATTATATAACCCCTATTTTGGTTCCGTAGCCAAAATGGCAAAAACGGAACCCTTATTTCGTCATATCCGTCTGTCTGTCTGTATGTCCGTCAGTATATCACAGGCGACTACTTAATTAACATTGATGAAATTTTGTGAAAAGGTGTCTTGTAGTAGCCGCTACTTAGTTTGATAGCTAAATAATAAAAATAAATATTTTTAGGGGTACTCGATATATGTAACAGTAACATTTTTTTTAGCAAACATCAACGTGTAGCACATCATTCGACAGGTCTTAAAAAAACACTTTAAGGTAATTCTAAATAAACTTTATGATTGAGGAAATTTTTTTGGAAATAATCGCTCCAAAAGTTGCATAAATTGTGCGCCATCCCTTAACTTTTGAACCAAGCCTTACGGGGCTGACATGTTCCTAGAATAGAAAGCCTTAAAAATAAAAGATTATAAAAAAAAAAAAACAACCAAAAAATATATAAAATAACAAAGGTGGCGCTTAATAAATACTTTAAACTAAAATTATTCCGAAATTAATCGGATATACCGTCATTGAATTATCGGGCAAGGGCATGGTCCGACATGTTCTTGCCCGGTTTTTTTGTAGAGTTTACTAGGTAAGTTGGTAATAGTTCGTTATAACTAAACACATACATATTATAGATAAATTACACCCAGCCACAGTATAAACCATCGTGCTCATCACACAAAGCTTTATCCTGGATAGGGATTGAACCCACGACCTCCAGCTTAGCAGTCATGATCACTAACCACTAGACCAACAAGCCAGTTAATACAGGCCTGAGGCCAGATAAAACAATTCTATGTAGATAATCGTGATAGGATGTAACCGTCGACTACATAAAGGGCCGTATTATCGTTAGGCATATCAGCAACATAAAGTACCTATATCACATTTAGTCATATCTCTAGTCAAAGACCTTCATATCACGTCTTCCTCTCTTTATATATAAAAAAGTACCTATACATTAGCAAATGTAAATTAAGGTTCAAAGCACAGAATACCGCGAGTACAGAACATAACCTTAAAAGAAAACGCTTTTGACGAACGCACAAATAGACCAAGTGGCCCCAGGCGTACCCCGGATCATTTTTCGGTGGGGGGGGGGTGAAGTACGTATGAAGGTTACCTTTTGTACTCACGGTATTTTGTACTTAAAGTTATAGCGATACCCACTGACCTAAAGAGTAATTGTTTGCTGGATTGGCTACCCCTACATTCTAAATCCCGAATCGAATGACCATTCTGTGTCCTTTTTTGACACATCACAAATGGCCGTTGTTGTTATTCTTGTTACACAATAATAGACTTCCAGAGAGTTGTTAAAATGGCGGCAAACTGACCTACCATTATATTTACAGCTTAGTTTAACGAGTATAACTTGTAGAAATGAATTGAATACTCGTTAATTGGATAAGAACGAGACTTGGTGCAACTAAAGTGTACAATAAATACTTGACACTGGCAGAAATCAGCCATTAAAACGGCTAGATTACTATAAATTCAAAGAAGAAGAAGAATAAATTTCCATTAGATTTTGACAAATTACCGTCTCCAAATTAGCTCATTCATCATCTCAGCGTAGTGCTGACCTACCATAGAGGTCAGTAGCGATGCCTATTAAAAAATAAATAAATACGGATTCCTACAACGTAAATTGTCGGGCATACCGACCTAAATATTTGATAAAAGAATTTCCATAAACGTCTCCGTTGGTTACAATGACAAAACATTCGTAACCAATGACTAAATGTACGTGGAAAATTCACGTAAGAAATATAGGTAAGCCATTTTCTTGAGGCTTATTGAAATGGAAAAGAAATTTTCTGTAAGTACATTTTTATCACTTATTGAAATTGAAATGTCTAATAGGAATTGTGTAGATGAGTGCCATGGAAGTAAATCATATCTTATCACACAATTAAGAATTCGCTTTTGAAGTTTTCTTAGTAGTTTATAATAAATTCATAGAAAATTAGAGTGTCTAAGTATGTTTAGACAGAAGGAAATTGGCATAATTTGTATAACTTATTGTAGTTGAAACCTATCTAAAAAGCAATTAATACCGAAACAAATTATCCAGCAGAGCGAAAACATAATTTTGCATAAATTTCAGATATCCCATAGCAACGACGAACGAACAATTAGGGCCGGGATGACTTGAAACGGTTCAGAGTGCTGAACGAAATAAATCAATTACGATTTAATCGACAAGTTGAAAATATCGTAATATTTATTTGAGAAATATTGTTTATTTCTAGGGCCTAATATACTGAATAAGCCTTCGT
Source organism: Herminia tarsipennalis (assembly GCA_945859575.2). NCBI lineage: Eukaryota > Metazoa > Arthropoda > Insecta > Lepidoptera > Erebidae > Herminia > Herminia tarsipennalis. The sequence goes on from OX243840.2 coordinate 21,465,157, forward strand.
AAACAAAAGATTAGTATTCAAAGTCGTATTCCTTGCTTAATATCAAAATTTGATATTCAGAAATTATAACACGCACTTCTATGCCTTGTTTATTCTCTTAGTTCAGTTTAATTTCAATCCAAATCAAAACAAGAGCTTTAACTTAAAACAAGAAGCAAAATTGTGATTTAAATTGTCAGTGATTTTAATCTCTTCAAAACGAATTTTATCCCGAGAATGTTTACGGAAAACTTTGTAGAAGTTTAATTAGATAATTCTTTGGGGCATTCACTCTATAACTTAATCTGTGGTTGTGTTATTACGTTTTGTAAACAAAAACAATGCATAGAACGTTTGAAGTTCACGCAATATGAATATAAAACTTCACAATGTGTAATAGCGTCATTTATTTACATTATACAACATAATAAGGTGTCCTGACGCAATCTTTCCAATAAAACATGAAATTTGATAAGTTACTGTTATAGTACATACCTGATCTTAATAGAATGAATTGAGAAAAACAAAAAAAAAACGTAACTCAATTTGATTGCTTTTTTTAATCAAAAATCAATCACAAACAAATTTTCGGATGTTGATTTTTAATTAAAGAGATACTTACGTTACTTTATTTTAAATAAATGAAAACTCATTAAAATCATGAAACAACACGCAACAAGAAAATTAGGTACTAAAAATCACTTGACAATTCTCATCTAAGGAACAAAAAAGCCTTATAAGTACACTTGCTTCGTATCTTTCAATTCTAGACAAAATATTTTGAACTCCATCGCTTAGTAGATATTTAAATATTAAATACCTTTTATGAAGCCTCAACATTTCTATTAAATTGTCCAGGCCATGGTCTCCAAGTCAGTTCACCCGTTACAAAATTAGGATATTAAAACTAAAAATAAGAAAGAAAGGGGCATACCTCATCATTGGGATCGTAGTACTGTTCAAGGTAGGGATGAGCCAACGCCTCTTCGACAGTGATACGCTTGTGGGGGTTGAACGTAAGCATACGATGGAGTAAGTCGAGGGCTCTGGCGTCCGCACCAGGAAAGAGCTCGGTCCATGGCACACGAGGCTTGAACGGCAAGGACTCCAGGTAACCACGAGCCTAAGACATAAACAATACACAAAATATAAAAATAATATTCAAAGTTTTAGCCAATGTTACAATATATATTGTAGTCAACTACCCGACTACAATAAAAGTAAATTATTTTATACCAATCAGGTAATAGTAGATTTTAAATTGTTCTGCAAATAAAAGTTTCTATACAATTTAACATGTTTTTTAATTTAAAAGCACGGAAACGAATATTAAAAGTAATGATTTGACGATAGGAACTTATGATATCATAGGTTACTATTACATACACATTTCTGTAGAGCTTGTCGTTTTTACATTTCATAAAAATAGACTAATTTGACTGGACAGTCAACATTCCTATTATAAACTATCGATTTGTTTCTACGACGACAACGAAACATCGATTTTACGGTAGTGTCCACATAGTTTAACAGAAAGGTGTGGTCCAATTACAAAATCGAATTGTACACATATGACTGAGTGTGTGCCGAATTTTATCAAAATCTAAGCACCCTAAAATTTTGCGATGTTTGTTTTTATAACTTTAAAAAATATGAATTAGAAAGTTAAATAGATAGAAACTCTTTATTGTACACCAATACACCAATTAGAGGACAACATATTTTATTTTTATAGATATTACACTTGCACTTACAGCTAGTGGTACAAGAGACGGTCTTATCACATTCTGTGATCTCTTCCAGACAATCTTGGGATAGATTATAAAACTATAATGGTAAAGCAGTGTAGTTGTAGTACAATTATTATACAATAACAATGCAAGCGGATGCTAGCACCATGCGAGGTGCAACACTTGTGTCATACACTGTCCACAGCTGAATTTTGATAAAAAGAAAACTCTATAACTGTGCCAGGAAAATCTTCGACAATAATGTCAAGAATTGAACGCTGCTATAGTTTGAACACACCTTTCTGTTACATGTTGTATAACCTAGAGGTTGTCTAGTGGTCGAAATTCGATAATAGATATGTCGTCGCAACATTTATTAAAAGGTATCTAAAGATTTCGCTTCACGCATTTACAAAATTAAATAAATATAAGAGATATGCTTATATTCGAATAATCTCTTTCAGAAGGTTTATATGTTAGACATTACGTATTTGTGCGCACCTATGAGGTAAATATAAATACAAACAGACGTGGATGGGTCTAGTGGACTTAATTCACCCAGCTAATTCACATGGGTGAATTTACCAAATGGTATTGCGGCGTCATCCACATAAATAATAACAATAGTTACACATCACTATTGTCATAGTGATGAGTAACTATATAGGATCCATCACTATTGTCATAGTGATGGATCCTCAGATAAATATAGTTACTCTATGGTGACGGATCGCTTCAAAGTTTCACAAGTTTAAACGAAGTTCTCACGGCTATAATATACAAGTTCCTAACGTTCATTTTTGAGGTGCGGGCCGCCAGACACCATCACCTCGCCTGGTGGGTGGATCCTCCCATTGTTTTAGAGGGACGTAATACCTTTCCCTCAACAGTATACTTAATTCACTAGACCCAAGGTTACTTTAGTCTAGCTGAAAATAAAATCATCTTTAGTTACTTAATTCCCCCGGTTTTAATAAAAATGGTAATTGTAAATTAAATAGGATACAATGATCAGAAAGAAGTTAATAACAAGGTATCGGTTAACTATCTCTTCCCGTCCGTGTGGCGTAGGCGACTCAGGGATTTCACACTGAAGGACGGGCAGCAGCGTCCTCTGTGTACTTTAAAGCCTTACTGCGATCGCCAACCCGATTAAAGTGAGGGTACCCCAAACAGTAGGTTAGTTAGGTTACTTGTGTTATTACATGATTTCATCAAATAATTCAGTCATCAATAGCTTAAGAGGATAAAGTGCACACACGTAGAGCTCGGTACTTATCTTAATTATAAAATTGCTCTACAGTTATGTAGAAATATTCATAACGACCAGACAATGTGACAAATTGTTAATAGGACTCTACCTACACGCACTAAAAATAATGGCAATATATACACTGTACAGTGTGTATATTGCCATTATTTTTAGTTAAGTTTTTTTGTCAAAAGTTGCTTTATAAATATAACATGGCTGTGTATAGAAATCGTTTGTTCTCATTTAAAATTTCATGGAAATTCTATTGCTTCGGCAATTCTCATACAAACGCAAGGATAAATACCATTTCAATTTCGTTTGTTTACTCGGATTAACAGACAAATTCTACGAAATGTTGTCTACTTCGGCTATCAAAGAGCGACTCAATATGTGCCCGGATAGTCCTGGGTGAAAACTTTATTCCGATTAGGAAGTCGACGACATTTCTGACTGACTGACTGATTCATCAACGCAGAGCCTAAGATCCCTTAGGCTCTGCGTTGATGAATCAGTCAGGCAAAACCTGAAACTTTGGCAGTTGATGACTTTTATGTTGTAGGCATCCACTAAGAAAAGATTTTCAAAAATTCATCCCCTAAGGGGGTAATATAGGGGTTGCAAGTTTGTATGAAACTCCGTCAGTTTTCAAGTTAGATAGGTGAAATGCTATATCGCACTTAGCTTTTTCGTTTAAAATAAAGAAACACATGTTACAGCGTTATTTTGGAAAATCAACTCCTAACGGGGTAAAATAGGGGTTGATAGTTTGTGTGAAACTCCGTCACAAGAGTATGAAACTCCGTTAGTTTTAATGTTAGGTCTGTTAAACTTCGTCCTTGGATTTTTGGTATAAAAAAAAGACACGTGTGTCAGCGTTTTTTTAAAAACAACTCCTAAGTGAGTAAAATAGGGGTTGCAAGTTTGTATGAAACTTCGAAGTTAGATCGGTGAAATTTCGTATTTGGCTTTTTGCTATAAAATAAAGAAACACGTGTTTCAGCGTTTTTTGGAGAATCAACACCTTAGGGAGTATTATAGAGCGTGCAAGTTTGTGTGAAACTGTGAGTTTTGAAGTTAGATTTTTCTTCAGCATTTTTTTTGTATATCTATTCTTTGTCTTCTAGTTTCTACTAAATGATTTCCAACGTGCGGTTGAAATATACTATTCCAAATGCCGAGCAAATCTCGACGCTTTCTGTTCGTTATTTACGGGCCAAGTTCCATTTTCTTCTTCAAGTTCTTTTTTCATTACTGGAGGAATCTGTATTGTTGGTCTCTTCATACTTTTAGTAACTTTCAACAATGTTTGATTACTATCTTAAATATTCGTAAGATTGATTATTATCTTGTTGAAACTTGTTACTTTGCAGAGGTAATCACTAGTGCGTGTGTCGTTGTAGTGCATTATCTTCCTCTTAACATTTTAATCAGGTTATTAAGTACTTTTTTATCTTCCGGAGACCTGGTTTGGTGCCATCTTTTTCTCTGCTTACTTTGCTTAATGAATACGCAAATTTGTTTTGCTTTGCAAATTTATTTTTGCTAATAAAGTAACTGATTTAATTATTAAAATACCGATAAGTTGGCTGATTGTGCTGTCGTTAAAAGTTGTTTGTATGCTACAGACATATACACAGACACATATTGAACTTATTTTGCGTCAGGTCTTCGCCAAACAAAGATTTAGGTGCACTGACACTGAGATAGCAGGCAGGAGCGTAGCTTGTCTTAGACAAGCACTGTGTGAAAATTAGTTGGGGGGGCCAGATGCCCAAAGACCTAAACGGCCAAATTGCAGAGCATGTCGTTGGCACAGGGCAGGGGTGCAATTGCTAACGCACGTTCCTTTTTAGTCGTGGTCGTCGTGGCCTGGGAGCCCCGTATCATTGATATGGCTGAAACGGCGGCAGCTACGCCCCTACCATCAGGCTCACGTCACTGCTCGTCTCGTCATTTATTTAGTGGTATAAAAACAGATACCAACAGACTCTTAAAACTAATTGTTAGTCAAGCATATTGCTATATTTACGTGTAGACATATTTGAACTGAATATTATTGAATCTTAATTATAATGAGAAGATTAGAATTCATAAAATGTTTAATGAGATGCGAGACTTTAAATGAACGTAAGGAATTCCTTTTGACAGCTACTTACTGCAAATGTTTTGAAATTCAGAAAATAATGTTTTGTTATCCGATTGCCGAAAAATGATGAGAATGTTTTCCGAGAATACGTCTGTTGGAATTTTTATTTGATTTTTATGCTTTGATATTAAACAGCTTGATGGCAGCTTGAAACAGCTTAATATAATGATGTGTCATTATATTCACCTTGATTGTGTAAGTGATATAGGGTATAGGAAATATTCAAATATGGCGTCCATAAAAGGAATACGGTAGTCGTTATTTAATGTTTTCATTTATTTGTCATGAAGTGTCGCCCCTCTAATGCTTTCCCTCTAATGTGTATTGGTACAACTGTATGCCTCAATACATTTGAGCAGGTACAACACATTATACATCTAGTATCACATACACAAAGAAGCGAAGATGAAATATCTTTCAAATAAGTTACAAGCTCACCCTATTTGTAACCACGTTGATATTTATTACATATGAAATTGAGTAAGTAACCATGTTAGAAGGATATAGAGCCATTAAGAACACTCTCTTCGACTTACATTTAATCTACGGTCAAAGCTCGTATTTTATTCATAAGATGGGACTGAAAAGTTTCCCGATTGCCTTCCATTGGGTTACCGCCGTTACCAGCTACAATTTGGGACAACGTGAATAAGTAACTATTCCGATCGCCTTTATATACGGATCCATACCTACCTTTCTCTGAAAAGCCTGCCTCTCGTAGTGGTAATGTTGGGGGAAGTCTATGACTCGGTGGAACAAAATCCAGAGATGAGCGAGCACTTGCCCATTCATTGTTGACCGTTTTCGAAAAAGGTTGATTCATCCCTTTGTGCCGTAGAGAACACGTTAAGCCGTCGTCTCTTTTCGGCCGTCGGCTCTTTTCAGCCGTCGTCTCTTTTCGGCCGTGTCAAATTTCCGTCTCATCGGATTATGAGAGTGAGGGAATAGAGAGTCCTCTTGTGTCTGTGCATATACTTGTGCTCTATAATATATCCTGCATAGTTTGCTAATCTTTGATGAGATTACTTCCATAGGCGGGAGAATATAGTGATAATGTCACAGAAATGTATGTTACTTATACGTGTGTGCTAAATAAAAAAGCTCTTTTTCAAGTCTGTTTAGGTACCATTGATCACCATTGAGGATTCAATCACACCAATCAGCAAAGGTACAAAATTTTTTTATTGTTCGCATGTAACAAGACAAGACAAATTGATTTAAACCACGAAATTATGAACAGAGTAGGTAACCCATTCCAGTGGAGTGAGTCGCATTTCCCACGAGATTTGTTTTTCAGGATTAGAATTCGCCTCGTAAACTATGACGTCAATACTTAACAGTGTTCTTACACTGTAAAGTATTGACGTTCTCTTGAACAAACCAAAAAACCGACAACCACTCCTCGATTTTATTAGGTATTTAGGTACTTTAATAATGGAATCGTCACAACTTATTTCCTTGGTTACATTATGTAAAAAAAAATAATTTATAAAAATAAAAAACCCGCCTTTAATTTAAATTTTAATTTAGTAGTTGTAAGATGTAACCGATGTTACTGTGAGCCCTTTAATTTGATACCCATAAATTAAGACAACTTTTTTTCACACCTCTTTATTTTGACGTCTCACAGCCGCCATGTTTGTTTTTTTCAAACGTCACTTAACTAAGAACACTTGGGCGATCAAGACGAATCTAACGACGTCATAATTGTATAAATCCGTTCAGTGTATTGTGATATATTTGGTATGTAATATTCTTTATATTACGTACATACATACATACGAAAAACATAACCCTTCCTTACAGTCTGGTAAAAATATATCCAATACCTGACCAGATAAAATAGTGGTTAATTTTAAAAAAGCAAAAGTATTTCTCGCATGACGGGTATATAAACTGGTAGTAGAGTAGTCTAGAGGTTAGTGAAGATAGAGATTCAGAGACAGGGTTCGATTCCCACCCGGGATAAATATGTGTGATGAGCTCGATGGTTTATTCAGGGTTTGCGTTATCAATAACTAGCTGACCCGCGCAACTTCGTCTGCGCAAATTTTCCCCGTTTTTGCAATATTTTTCATTGCTACTCCGCTTGTTTGTTTGAATGCAATGATAGTCGTAGCGTAATGTTATATAGCTTTCCTCGACAAATGCGACTATCCAACAGTAAAATATTTCTTTAATGCGGACCATTATTTACTTACTGAGATTATTGCGTTCAAACAAACAAATAAACTCTTCAGCTTTCTAATATAAGTATAGATATGTATTAGAGTATGTATTTAGAAATTTAAAGTAGGTATGTTTATCAGTTGTCCGGTTGCCATAGTACTGTTCCTGGACTGTGTGCCATTGACACAATCACACATGTGTACAATCCAGCAGTGGCCAAAAGAGGCCTGTCTACCTACCTTTTTGCAATTTTGGGAGGGGGGAGATTAAACCCCCAAATCCCTCTGGGTACGCCCAAGGATACGAGGCATCTAAATATATGTGTAGTTGGTTAATTCCCACCCGAGCTCGGGTTTGAACATTTGGGAAGCTTTTACGTAACCATCCAGAAAAATATAGTAGATAGTAGACAATTGAAACGTGAGCCGAATTATGAATTCAAAGCTAAATAAAAAACATCGTCCTACATTTTTAGAGTATCTTAAAAGCTTAGGAGTTATGAATGGCGTACTTTTTGCCTTGAAAAGGGGTTTGTGTTTACAAAAAAAAGTACTTAAAAGTGACTTATATTCTACTCTTGGAACTAAGATATAGACGGATAGCTTAAGCTTAATAAGACGTGATTTTTTTAAATAATGGTGTTAACCCGTCCACCGAATAGAAGCTAAACTGCTAATTTTAGAACTGGGCTCACGTCGGTAGTATAATGGATGGGATTAGAATCCACGGCCTCTCGATTACGAGTCCGATGCCGAATTAATACAATACTTTATGTGCATGTTTTAGCCGGAGCCGCTACACTAATGCGCTTATTACACCACACTGAATCAGGGACCCTAAACCCTTAAAAAGAGAGGTGTAATAAGAGTTAGGGAGTAAGGGACCCAATTTAGGGAAACAGATTGGACCCGTCCGCAGTGCACTTACAACAGTGCTGTGTAATAAGACTTAGGCAGTTAGGGCACTCATTCGATGCGCGACGACCGCGGAGAGCGGTCGTCCGTGTCAAAAAAATACTTTTGTGTTTCTGTTTTCACGCACAGCCATGTCAAAAGAAAAAGAGGGAATATTGTCTACCTGCTGACCCGCGCAACTACGTCTGCGTAACTTTCCCCCGTTTTTACAACATTTTTTATTACTGCTCCGCTCCTATTGGTCCTATTTAAATATATAGAGGACCAATAGGAGCATATATCGATAAATGGGCTATCCAACAGGCACACACAGGCTTTCAATTCGGACCAGTAGTCCCTGAGATTATCGCGTTCAAACAAACAAACTCTTCAGCTTTTTATTATTATTATAGATTATAGACTTATACAAAGACATGCCTCATTTGTGGCAGAAGGAGCACAAGGATTACATGAATAATATTAAAGACGTAAGGAGTGAAGGGTACAAAGTTTTAGTGGAAATGTACTGAACATTAGACACTTAAGCGGCTATAAAAAACTCTAAAACTAAATTAGAAAATATGCGTACAAACTACGCAAAGTAATTAGGTTCCCATTTTAAAAAAATATCGAAATTCATCCGGACCCAGAACTTCTAGAATCCGCATACTGGATTGCGTCTTTCTAAGTTTTAAATATTCTTTCATCCATACTTTTATTTTTTTTCCTCTTTTTATTATCATTATTTATTGTCACTAGGACAGACACAGCAATCGCTACTTTTTTGTCTCGATAATATTGGTAACATGACGTCTAACCGCTCCAATAGTCGCTCGCAGACTGAGTTAGGGCGTAAAATCAGTGTAGTGTAATAACGACCGTCCCTAACTAGGGGCCACGCCCACCCTAAATTGTGTGCCCTGATTCAGGGTAGTGTAATAGCCGTTTAATGCGCTTATTACACTACACTGAATCAGGGACCCTAAACCCTTAAAAAGAGAGGTGTAATAAGAGTCAGGGAGTAAGGGACCCAATTTAGGGCAACAGATTGGACCCGGTCCGCAGTGCACTTACTCATTCGCTGCGCGACGACCGCGAAGAGCGGTCGTCCGTGTCAAAAAAATACTTGTGTGTTTCTGTTTTCACGCACAGCCATGTCAAACGAAAAAGAAACAGAAGGATTATTGTCTACCAGCTGACCCGCGCAACTACGTCTACGTAACTTTCCTCCGTTTATGCAACATTTTTATTACTGCTCCGCTGCATATCCAACAGTAAAAAAATTTTTCAATTCTGACTAGTAGTGCCCGAGATTATCGCGTTCAAACAAACAAACAAAATCTTCAGCTTTATCTGTACTATAAAAAACTCTAAAACTAATTTAGAAAATATGCGTACAAACTACGCAAAGTAATTAGGTTCCCATTTTAAAAAAAATCTAAATTCATTCGGACCCAGAACTTCGAGAATCCGCATACTGAATTGCGTCTTTCGAAGTTTTAAATATTTTTTCATCCATACTTTATTTTTTTCCTCTTTTTATTTTCATTATTTATTGTCACTAGGACAGACACAGCAATCGGTACTTTTTTGCCTTGGTAATATTAGTAACATGACGTCTAACCACTCCAATAGTCGCTCGCAGACTGAGTAAGGGCGTAAAATCAGTGTAGTGTAATAACGACCGTCCCTAACTAGGGGCCACGCCCACCCTAAATTGTGTGCCCTGATTCAGGGTAGTGTTATAGCCGTTTAAAGTCGAGTGAATGTCTTTCTTTTATTTGTTCTCTTACGCTGTAAAGAATTGACGTGATAGTTTACGAGGCGAATTTTAATGCTGAAAAACAAATCTCGTGGGAAATCCACTTGAGTGAAGCTCTGAGCTAAAGGTAGATAGGTACTCTGTCCATCATTTCGTGGTTTCAATCAAATTGTACGTATTACATGTGAACTATCAAAAATATCGTACCTATTAAGCGTTAAGCTTAGAATTCACTAGCGCAGTATATTAATGAGGAGGTACTAACGTACAGTAAGGCCTTTCAGTATGTTCTAAAATATGTTCTTATTGACATGGACTGTGACTTCTAAGTCGATGTGACCGTGTTGCCTTTTAACTACATTAAATTTGCCTCTGGTTTTTTGGTCTTTTTATTAATAGTCCAGTAATTTACCACTTTACCTGGATTTTTTCCGAGTGTTAAAAATTTGTGAGTGTTGAAAAAGCAGATTTCGACCTGCTCTTTCAATACTCACAATTTTTTAAAATCTATAAGATTTTGACGTGCTCTTTCCTAATTTCAACTTTGCCACCTCTTATGTTTGCAGCTCGCGCTGCTCTATTGGAAAAATGGCGCTTAAAAACAGCTTTTTGACAATATCAGACTCATTTATCAATGTGAATAGTTAGTAAGTAATAAAAAAAAAAAAAACGGGAGTGCCGACAGAAGTGAAATCTTTAACATTATATTACATACTACATATTTTTCGATCTTACTGACATAATAAAAAAAATGAAATAATAAATCACAAATCATAAAACCAAAATCAAAAATTAAAAAGGGAAAAAAATAATCGTTACTCGTACTCGAACTCAGATCTACATGTTTCTGAACCGCCCGATTCCCCACCTGAGCTATAATAACATTGCAGATGGTGACGAAAATTACCTTCGTATTCTAATGATATTGTAGCAAATTTTCATTGCTGTTTTGTTTTGTCCTGACGCGAGTTTAATATTTTTTACCCATCCCAAAAAGTACACAACGCCGCTAAAGAAGTTTTCACTTCAAAAACTAGATAAATTAGCCAATAGTTTTAGGCTATAATTATTTTTATAATTTTAGCAAGTAATAAAGTAGGTATACCTGTATAAAAAAAACATATTCTCACCACACGCATACTTCCTATTCCCTTACACGTCAGCAATCAATGAGAAACAAGAAATTAACTTCCGTTGAATGTTTACCTAGCAGAAGTGACTGACAAAACTAGATTTTCCAAGCGTTGTTGCTAGCGAATACTCCACTTTTATTTACTTCAGATTCCGATGGGAAGTCTATGCCATCTATGTCATCTTGGTGGGCACCACTACAGTGTCACTTAATCTTTCGTGAAATAGTGCTGTTAACACCACTGTGTTTCGGTTGAAGGGTACTGTAGCAAGTATAATTACTAGGCAAATTAGATTTATGACTAATGTCTCAAATGAGAAGCGCGGTACAGTGACATTCAGATCTTTGTCAAACAAGGATTTGGGTGGCACTGATACTGTTATGGGGCTAGCGTCTCTTCATTTAGTAGTATAAAAATAAGATTCCATAAAATCGTCGTAGCAAACTTCAAACGATTTGTGTTGAATGAATGCCTTCACCTCGCTCCGCGAAGCGACAACTCACTTGTTAATAAACCACTTGAATTTATTTCTGTAAGATATTTCTATTATTATAGCACTTGAAAAGTGTAAGTAGACTTAATTGTTGTCAATACTAACAGTGTTATATTGATAACAAGAGTAAATGTGAATTCTACTAACATGTGTCGATACTTTTATTACTTTTCATGCAATAACTACAGACAGATTTTTGGCAAGTTTTTGCAGTGATTATCAAAATAATAGCCTCCAATCTGATGTCGGTTACGGCGACCCATCCGAGACTAGGCAACTACGCAGACACAAGCAAACTCTCTATTTCGTCACTCTCATAGCCCAATGGGAACGAAATCCGACACGACCGGAGAGAGATTGTGCGCAGGACCGACTGACGGCTTAACGTGCTCTCCGAGGGACGGAGGGCTGTGATATTTTTCAAAAATGGTTACGCATCTATGGACCGATAGTGATACGCTGTTTAACCTCGCAGATATCTCAATCCACTCGGTCGCCACAGAGTCAGGGACCCCTCAAAACATTCCCTAACCGACACCAGCTATGGCGGCCATTCTCTTCACTAGATACGCGAATGGATTTTGACAGGGTTTTTACTATCATTTAGAGATTTTTTCGTAAGGTTTATATCTATAATACATGGATACTATGTGTATAGATTGTGAAGAAAAGTCCGTGCAAAGCGGGGCGGCCCGATATTATTCTTATAACTTTTAAAGAAACTTAGAAAATAAAAATAATTAACACTCTATGTTCAGATGACGAGCGCTGTATATTTTTTGACGTGATAACGTGTTATAAATCGATGACCGGCTGCACTCATGAAAAAGTGTGACGTCACCGCTCACGTCCGTTCCGCCTGCTGATAGGCTAAAGTATTGTGTTGTGCTGTGATTGCAGCAACATGCGATACAATTAAATAAAAAAAAAATCTCACAGGCATGATTGTTTATTCAATGTCTAACTAGCTGACCCGCGCAACTTTGTGTAATTTTTTCCCGTTTTTGCAACATTTTTCATTGCTGTTCCGCTTCTATTGGTCGTAGCGAGATGTTACATAGCCTATAGCCTTCCTCGATAAATTGGCTACTCAACAGTAAAAGAATTTTTCAATTCGGACCAGTAGGTAGTTCCTGAGATGATCGCATTCAAACAAACAAACAAACTCTTCAGCTTTATAATATTAAAGTATAATTAGTCTCTTCGTTTTTTTAGGATTCCGTAGCCAAAATTGCCAAAAACAGAACCCTTATAGTTTCGTCATATCCGTCTGTCTGTCTGTCTGTACACACACAGGCATTTTACTCAAAGGCTACTCAATGAATTTTCATAAAATTTTCCGAAAAGGTGTCTTGTAGTAGCCGCTACTTAGTTTGATAGCTAAATAATAAAAATGAATATTTTTAATTTTATACATGTTACAGAAGCTGAAAATATATTTTTTTTCAGCATACATCAACGTGTGACACGTCATTCGACAGATCTTTCAAAAACATTATAAGATTTCTAATTTTTTTTTTTATTGAGTCAATATTTTTGGAAATAATCGCTCAGAAAGTTGCATAAATCGTGTCCCACCTTAACTTTTGAACCGCGTGACCAAAAAATATGAAAAAATGACAAAGGTAGCGCTTAATAAATACTTTAAACTAAAATTATTTCGGACATGATAAATATACAGTCATTGAGTTATTGCCGAAAAACTGCGTTTCTCAACAAAAGGACGGAAGTGCCATGAACATACGCTCTTTTGCTGATGCAATTATTTAAGATTGCGAAACCCTACACTGAGCACGGTCCAACATGCTCTTGCCCGGTTTTTGTTTACCTAGTACTACCCTAGCCTTGAAACTAGCGTATTGTAAACGCACGTTAGCGCTGGTCATCTAAACGTAGACTAATACGCAGACGAAGTGGTGGTCGGTCGCCAGTAAATGACTGGTAAATTAATATATATTTGACTGCCTCTGTGGCGCGGTGGGAGTGCATCTGACTGCTACGCAAGAGGTCGTGGGTTAGATCCCCACCCAGGATAAAACTTTGTGTGATGAGCACGATGGTTTATTCTGTGTTTGGATGTTATTTATCTATAATATGTATGTATTTAGAAATATATAAGTATGTTTATCAGTTGTCTGGTTTCCATAGTACAAGCTCTGCTTACTTTGGGATCAGATAGCGTTGTGTGAGTTGTCCCAAGATATTATTATATATTTTCTACTATATCAGGTGTGTCGAACCGTATATAAACAGAGTAAATTAAATCTAACTAAATCTTTATTTCGTCCAATGGATCGTATCGAGGATACATTAAGCAATTAATTGCTTTAATATCGAATCTTACCGCCCATTAGTAGGTAAAATGATTTATTTACGAGTAAATTGTTATTTTCTATGTAATTTGCAAATTCAATTAAAATCTATATCTCATTTATCACGATTATAACATACGACTACGAGTATAAAACTCATTAATGAGTAGGTATTATTGTAGAGGATTAGTGCAAATTGGTATTAAGGCAACAAAAAAACTGATTTCGATAATCAAATATTATGATCAAAACGTCGGGTAAATAAAAGGTTCGTACCTGTAAATAATTCACGCGATTAAGTCTCGAAATATATTTAATAAACAAAATTTTATCCTGGGTGGAGATCGAACCCACAACCTCTTGCGTAGCAGTCGGATACACTCCCATCGCGCCACAGAGGCAGTCAAAAAATATCCATCGAGATACGGCATGTGGCTATATCAGGTAAGTAAAGGAATATTTTCACAATTAACAGAACACACAAACAGCTCAGATGGCAAGTAGTAGGTACTTCTGACAATAAAAGCTTCTTGTATTCTACTAATCGCTACAAAACATATGTACAATCTAACAAATACGATCGATGGCGAAGACAATTTTGAACTTCAGTCAAAACTCAAGCCAGCGTTAACTATTTAAAAGGTAGTTACTAATTAATTGCCGTCGATATCTATTATAAAGTAATTAGAGTTCTTAATGAGGTGGCACAAATATCTCTACCGTCTTAAAGACGCGATGTTTTTTGAGTTATCGTCAATGCCGCGCTCTTCTATTCAGAGGTTCATTACTTCTTTGGTTATCTCCAGCCTGACATAAAAGACATTATTTGTTATAAAAGTTATCTTACCTTTTCATTGATGATGCAGTCAAGGTCCTCCTGGCTCGGGGATCCCAAAACCCCAAGGATATGATTCAGCTGATCCAGGTAATGCTTCCCTGGGAATATGGGCCGGTTCGACAGCATTTCTGCTAGGATGCAGCCCACCGACCAAATGTCTATTGACTTGGTGTAGCCCTATGGAAAAAAAAAACTGATGAGAAAAATAATTAAAGATTTTTTTTGTAGAAAATCACAGGTGTAGCTGGCTATTTGCTCCGTCCATTTTCTCTTGCCTATGCCAATACCAACCACAGATCATTATATCATAGAGAGACAAGACTTAAGGCACATAACAACATCGTCTCTACCGAATGAGGTTTAATAATGAAAATGACAAAGAACGTGTTTTAGTTTTCTACATGTTTCTTTTGCGGTTGGCCCTCGTATTAAGTTTCAGTTGAAATGAGACCAGTGAGCTCACCATTATCAATTTAGGCTAAAGCCGTTCCGAAAACACTTTAAGCCGGCGAGTCTTCGTGACTATTAAAACACTCTGATCGGCTTAAGCTAAGTTATTCCACATAGATTAGCGGCCGTCGGCTCGCAATAGTGTTATTATTACGAAGTTATCATATGTATTGCTAATGTCGTACTTAATCGATTTGATATAATCTAATCGGTGCACAATTTGTTGTTGCAGATATCTAACAAACATTATGAATGCTATTCAAAGGAAAATTCATGGACTCCCACTTATGGATTGCAATCCGAAAAACTGGATCCGGTAATTCGGCGAATCCGGCATCATTTAAAGTTGACCGGATCTTGTACAAGTATACCGGATTCGACACCAATTTTTGGGGAAATGGTCACGTTATTGTATCAGTAGCAACTTTAATGGTGTTCAATGTATGACGAAAGCGTTATTTATAAGTATTTATTTGATATTATTTTTAAAACATTAGCCTTCTACCTTCGATAAAACTACAGGTTTTATTTGTTTAATTTTGTAATTTTCGATACCTATAAGTACAATTGAAATGAGAGACACCTAGTGATCAAAAAATTCAATTATTATTACATCGTTGGTACCTCAATATAAAGTGCAACCTACAACTTTATGAAGTAAGAGGGTTTTACCAAATAATACGGTGTATGAGAATAAAAAAAAAAACATTTTTACAAACTAGCCAAATTTTGAACAACACAACACTACATTTATGTGTAATAATAATTTTAGTTGCAGTGAACAACATTTCCCTAATTGGAATTAGAAAATAAAACGAATTCTAAAATCTATCTATAGATATTATCTACTTTTAATTCAAAAAGTACTATTAACGTACTAATATTATATTATATATTTTTTTTAATATTTATAATATTTTCTTGGGACAACTCACACAACGCTATCTGATCCCAAACTAAGCAGAGCTTGTACTATGGAAACCAGACAACTGATAAACATACTTATATATTTCTAAATACATACATATAATAAATAAATAACACCCAGACACAGAATAAACCATAGTGCATCGTGATCGAACCCACGACCTCTTGTGTAGCAGTCGGATACACTTCCACCGCGCCACAGAGGCAGTCAAAAGTACTATTTTTATATTACCTTTACATCGCTTTTCATAAATTAAAACAATCTTTTCTACTTTTACTAATTTTTCTCTGTATTTATTTACCAATTGTTATTTTCATCATTTAGTATCTAAACGATCAATAAGTATCAGACCTCTATGTGTTATGCGTAAAACATCCAACTAGGGTTTTTTACGAAAACTGGAACACAGTTTAAAACTTATGAAAGGTACCATGATGCTAGACTTCGTATAAATGTAGTGTATCTTTAGATACACTGGTGTGATCACAATCACCAATAGTTTTGGTGAATGTCCGAAATTTATTCCTTTCGTGATGATTTTAGTCATTCACCGGTGAATGTTAACATACACCATGACGACTTAGTTAATGTTGATTATGAGCAAAATTATGATTTTTAGATTGATATGAAAACTTAATGTAGTAAAGTAGATTTTAAAACCTGTTTAGAATTTGACCAAAGATTCAAATTGAATCAAATTGTTTTAATAACAAAAAAATATAGTTAGGTATCTATTACGAAAATACTGCAAACATCGTAGATCTAATATTCACCGTAATGCCACTGTGAATGTTAACATTCACCGGTGTAAGTTCGATTAAAGTATCAAGTATAAAATAGAAAAAAAATTGAAGATACACCATCGAATTTGGTTAAAGTAGAAAGGGACATTCGCAGTACCATAACATAACAATAACTTGGCAAATAATTATAATTGTCCCTGATTTATTTTTTAGCATTTCTAAATTTCAAATAGCTTTTTTTTTAAGTAAGAAAATTTTAGTTGGATCTTTTACGCATAACAGGTCATAGCATCCAATTTTACTTAATATTTGATTTTTAATGACTGTCACAAAAGCATAAAACAATTAACCTTTCTCTTATTTTTCTACCTCAGACCTCTGTCTTATTAAAATACAACTCAACTCAACCACAAACAACTCAACAAATGAAAGTTCTAAAACTGCTTTATTCTCATTCTTTAAGAAACAGACTAACTTACAATGTGTAGGTAGTTTATAAGACATTTATAAAAGTACACCATTTAAGTATTTTATGTCAGTTTATAACGATATTGCGTATTTAATAAACTTTCGCAATTTGTACACATTATAAAATTAGTACGGTAGTAAAAAAAAAATACCAAGCATGGCTCGGTCATCCAGACGAGTTTGGTCGGTATTTTTTTTTTTAAAAGTTTTCAAAAAATGAAACCTGATATAATAATAATACATATTAGATATATAGATAGATATATACTACATGTCTTAACCGGGTTTTCGAAACTCAGTGTTCCAAAGCAATACAATGTTTCAAAACCCGTGCTTCACGGAGGCGACGCTGAGCTGAACCAGTCTACCCGTGACCGCAGCCGTTGCAATACGGTCGAAACGTCGGGCAATTAACAAGGTTTACCTTAAAATATTCACGCGATTAAGACCCGTAGCAGCTATATATAATTTTATAATACTGTGTATTAATTTGATCAATCTGGGCGGATTCGGCCGGATTGGAAATCCCACTCCCACTTCCACTGGTATGATATAATATTACGATACGGATATATAATTACGACTACTTATCCTTATTTCAGATATAAATATTGCTTGTACCTGAAATTAAATATACCTCTGTTTATATTCTGGGAATATTATCATCACAAAGTATATTTTATTCAGAATAATAAATAAGTCATTAAATCGGTAGATTTAACAACAAGAAAACATTGGTAAAATTGCTGGATAAAATAAGTTGTAGATATAAATCTATTCAAGTTCAATTGTGAAACATTTCCTGCTGTATAAGTGGATATTTTGGCTGCAAAGCTCACAAGCAGATTATTCTGGTAAAATATAAATCAACAAAGAAGTTAAGTAAAGTAAGACTTCGCTATCAAACCGATTCGAAGAAATAAGGTACAAATATGTACATTACGTGCCTTGATAAAACTCGATTTAAACATCGAATCCTACATCCTTCCTAGTAATATTGGATCGTAAAACGAGTCGCGATCTCTGTAACTGAATATATGAGAAAAGGATTGAAAGTGCTTTAACTCGATCTAGGTCGACAATGAAAACTTATGTATTATTCATATTGCCATTTCAACATACTCTGGCAATGCTAGTCTTCCCATACGTCTTCTGTAATGCGTGGGATGCGGATTATATATTTGATGTATGTCGTGCTTTCCCGTACTAGTATATTATTAGAAAAGTTTGTCTTGCAATACTGTAGCTATAAGGGTGTATTTTCATAGGCTAATATAATAACTCGGACAGACACAACATTTATGCGTAATATGGAAATTAAACACGCAATGGCAGGACATCAAAAGGATATCTTTAGATTAGAATATATTTATATTAAAAATGACCGTTTTAATCGAAACTTAACTGCAACTGCACTGCTTTAATTACGTGAGTTGACAACCTATTTCCCTTTAAAAATATCTGTAATGTATTTGGTTCCTATTTCAAAACTATTCGACAAAAATTCAATATATAATCATTGCAGTACTCTGTCAAACACACAAGTATTCCTTTTCATCTACTCAAGTAATCCTTATGTTTTACAAATCTCAATGACAATGCGCCTGTGGCGGTACTCGCATATAATGCAATATCGGTTCAAATACCGAATTGTGATATTAAAGTTCTTACAGCGAATAATATAATGCAAGTTTCCAACGTTAACCGTTGGGGCTCAACTCGCCAGGCACGATCATCTCGCCTGATCGGAAGATCTTTTCTTTCTGTTGGGAGGGACGTAATGTAATACCTTGACCTCCTTCTAAAGACAAGACTGATGAAGCTTTACTGGACACTTGCAATTAACAAACTGCAATAGAGCGAGATGCACTAACAAGGTCAAGACTCCTGTGAATACATTCTTCATTCTTAACTTTTACTTTGTACTATCAAGTAAATGCTTTGCAAGCTTATACAAGCTCATTTTGTACGTCCAAGAAATACAAGGACTTTCTTTTTTCTTTTTTTTTTAAATAACTAGCAATGTGCGATTTTGGTTCCACATTACTAGCAATCCTGTTAACCCCTCCAACTAAGCTCAATGGTTTGTGTTAGGAGTGGGTTCACGTCGCTAGTATAATGGGTAGGATTCGAACCCGCGACCTCACGATTGCGAGACCGATGTCTTAGCCATTAGGCTACCGCCGCTAAGGACTACACTCTGTGAGACTTTAAGTGCGCCTATTGTGAAAGCATTATATTAACTCAACAATTCTTTACAGACGATAATAGCAGTAATTTTTATCCCCAAAATATGCCAACAAACTTTTATAGAAGCCACTTATTGTACTGAATATTAATATTCATAAAAGCAGTTATTTATACGCCTGCCATCGCTTCATAGCAACTAATGAGTAATTGCTAAAAGTGGGCCATACGGATTGTGGAATGACAGTGAATAATGACGGAAAACATCTAAGACTTTACAACAATAGAAAGGAAAGCTAATAATGCGGCATTTTCGTATTGTTGCTCGTCTGTCAAGAACCTTAAAGGTTTGTTCTCAAATATTTCCAGACAGATTCCATCCTGAATTAGTAGGCTTTTATTGTCTCAAAGTGAGAGTATTACCAAAATGCCGCGGAACAACGAGACGTCTCAGAATGCCGCAATATATCGTATCGAACGTAAATTGAAATCTAATGGTTTGTTTACGTTATTGTACTGTTCGTGGCGTTGAGGCTTGAGCTCTTTAAGGCATATTGTGTAATGTTTACACAATGCTGTAAGGTTAGTTTAAATTTTTCAATGCGTAAATCGTAAAAAATACAAAAGCGACGTGCCATATTTGTGTGTAGACAGCCTATTTATTAAACAAGATAAAGTGCTACAAACTTCATGCTCCGA
The DNA here is from genome assembly GCA_945859575.2 of Herminia tarsipennalis. Taxonomy (NCBI): domain Eukaryota; kingdom Metazoa; phylum Arthropoda; class Insecta; order Lepidoptera; family Erebidae; genus Herminia; species Herminia tarsipennalis. The sequence continues at coordinate 21,485,339 of OX243840.2, forward strand.
CCTAAATTAAAGAATATGTCAAAACTCATTTGACACGGGTGAAACCAAGTGTCATATGAGTGGTATGAGTGGTACATATTTAATATTTATAAAGCTACTGGACACATGAATAACTCAATATTATCATTGTTTAAAAAGCCAAAAAAAAGTTAAGAGGCACCAATTTATTAATTTAGATGTCGCAAAATTACCTAGGTACCTATATACTTTGACTATAACAATGTCTAGGTGGAGCTTTTCCTTAGTAAACCTATTAAAAAATAAGGGTACTGCTAGATGACTTTCACGTTTAACATTCGAATAATGAGGGAACTTGTCAAAATCAAATTTGGTGTCAGTTTTGATAGATGAACGACTTTAATTTGAGATGCCGGGCTAGAAATCTAGACATTGAGGATACCTAATTATATTAAGAAATAAACCTGAAAAAATACACAGAGTCGCTAACATTGCCATAAACTAGTCAACTAACGGATTATTACTAAACGCTATTGTTACCCAGTTCTCATATTCTCATAACGTTTACAGTTAACCTGTGTATCCTACTTAGCCGTTAATAACTGTTTAATATAAACAGCCTACTGAAACATTTCGCTATCAGCGACCTGGAGGCTACTTACTTAAAGCACGTATTTAAAGCAGTACAGTTGCAGTTAAGTTTCGATTAAAACGGTCATTTTTGTATTCTTGTAACTTTGGGATCGATCTCAAAAACGCTTGCGCACCGTACTAGAATGACGTTATTGCGCTCTCGAGACGCATACCTACTTGACGCAAGCGTATTTGAGATCGATCCCAAAGTTACAAGAATACAAAAATGACCGTTTTAATCGAAACTTAACTGCAACTGCACTGCTTAAAATACGTGAATTGACCCCCTATTCCCTTTTAAAAAAATCTGTAATAAATTTGGTTCCTATTTCAAAACTATTCAACAAAAATTTCAGTTGAATTTAGAAATAAGACCCGTTCATAACAGCGGCAACAAATTACATAAACTTAATCATAGAAGTACTCTGTCAGATACTCAAGTATTCCTTTTCATCTTGTTACTAAAAGAGGTTTTACTGCAGTACTAGGTATTTAAAAGCTCTACTACTTTAACAAGTTCCATGAAATATAGTGACAATTTACGCTTTGACGTAAGAAGCTTTCTTAACGTACAATAACCCGTCCTTTGAAAGGAATTCATATAAATATAGAAACATATCTGAAGCATCTCCTTTAATATAAGTTTTATTTCTTACCTGCGTGTTTACACCTTTATGTTCACACTGGTAGTACATAAGTAACTCAAAGAGCTTTTCAACACTGTTGGAGCGTAAAATATCTAAAGTTTGTCACCAGTATATTTGATAGTTCATGACCTGATTCATCAACCTCTAGAACTAACCGCTAAACACGAAGATGAACGAACGTTTTAACCGTTAATTTTTTTTTTTATTACAGTCAACAAGGGGACATTTGGGAAAAATAAACATGGTTCGATTCTGTGTTTGTCCTTTTTTTTTTACAAATTTCATATTTTTACAAATTATAAGCCTATCAATCATTTTTTTTAATGAAAAAAAAAATCAGTTTATCGGTCATCTACTATCACCATTTTTAAAACAAAAGTAGGTATCGAAAATGGTTATGACTTATACTACTTGTACTCGAGTTTTTAAAACAAAAGTAGGTATTGAAAATGATTATGATTTATACTCCTTGTACCTACACCTTCGTACTTGGTACATTTCTAACCCGTATTGACTGAAGGACATAATACTATACCTCGGGGCTCAAATGACGTACCCTTAACGTCCTTACCTTTGGGCGAAATTTGACTTTTAACACAAAAAGTCAAATTTCGCCCAAATGTCCTTTACGCCATTCAGCCCCGTGGTATCGAATATTAACGAATGATATATTAGTGTGCCCAAATGGAATGATTCAAAACATTGATTTATAGTCTATTTGCTTGCAAAACAGACCAGAATTTGATCAGCATATGCTTCGGTTAAACCAACAAGCATAAATTACTACGTCAAACTACTATAAAGTTCATGTCTATGAACATACTGTAATAAAAGGTACGAGACCGCTATACACGACATTAACGAAAAAAAACCCTTATAAATATTACATATATGTAAATATATAAGTTACCTTTCACTTTGTTAAAGCGCTCATCGTAGCGGTTATAATATTTAAAACTGGCTTGAAAAATGGACGAGTCTCCTAATTCGTCACAATATTTTTTTTAATCGAGATTTAGGGATGACATTGGTATGAAGATGAACTTGAAATTGATCGCGAGGGATGGTTAAAACGGACATCGGAGCTACAGATATTGAGCGATATTATTACTAAAGAATCACGGGTCCATAAATAATATGTATCACTGGCGTGACGCACGTGATAGGTTAGAGGTATATTTATGGCTATTTACATAGATATACCCAATGTATAACAAAATGTACTGATTTACTTGGGTAGTAAGCAGTGCCTTCACTTGATAGTACTTATAAAGATGCTTTGCAGTATTCTATATAATATAGACTTCACCTCCCGTGTGTGACTGGCCTTACACAGTCGTTAGTTTATACTGCCACACATGAACCTCGTTAATTTGCATTCAACTTGAAAACGCGATGTAAACATCGCGTTTTCAAGTTGAATGCATAGTCATAAAAGTATATGGATGGCAAAGCTTCAGAAGGTAGGTATTTTGTACATTCACCATTAAGATTTTTCACTACACAAGGTTATTTTTGATATAGTGCAAAGCTCAGACAACTTAACGGGATTTTTACTTCAAGAAATTATATAAAAAAATATTGAAAACTTGCAGAGTTTAAGCCATTCAAGTTGTCTTGTGGTCTTTGCGCTGTAATGAAGCACTCATTGCGTCGCGTAGTACGCAATCCATGGTTATTATTGAAAAATAAGTGACTGCCTCTGTGGCGCGGTGGGAGTGTATCCGACTGCTACGCAAGAGGTCGTGGGTTCGATCCCCACTCAGGATAAAACTTTTTGTGATGAGCACGATGGTTTATTCTGTGTCTGGGTGTAATTTATTTTAATATGTATTTATTTAGAAATATATAAGTATGTTTATCGGTTGTCTGGTTTCCATAGTACAAGCTTTGCTTAGTTTGGGATCAGGTAGCGTTGTGTGAGTTGTCCCAAGATATTATTATTATGATTACATTTCACATCACATTGTGAACAGGATTAGAACTGTTAGAATGATTAATGAAATAATCAATGATTGATTATTTACATACATACATACATATCAACCCATATGATGGCCCACTGCTGGGCACGGGTCTCCCCAGTAGAACCTACTAGTATGTAGATCCTGGGGGTAATTGCCATAATCACCACGCTTGGCGAGCGGGTTGGTGATCGCAGTAAGGCTTTAAGTACGCAGAGGACGCTGCTGCCCGTCCTCCGGTGTGAAATCCCTTAGTCGCCTTGACGACACCCACGGAAAGAGATGGGGTGGTACTATTCTTAAGCCGGCACCGCACTGATTTATTTAATTAATTGAAAATATAAAATGGTCAAAAAACTAGATTGTTTTACTGATTCTGAGCAAACTACTTTCAGGTTTGCACTATACCAAGAATAACGTTGTATATTTACACAGTTTACAAACCGTGTAACTTCTACAAACGTTCTGGGAGAAGATAAAATGTCTCTTGAGGCATTGTTTCCTTGTTTCTGAACAGCCCTTAACGAAGGATGCGGTTTTGTGCGGTCAAGAGAAAATGTGCGATTTGTTCACTGTCCCAACGCGCTGTTTCTTGCCTTAATATGTTTTCGTGTTGTAAAAAAGTAATCTTAAAAACCGTACCTTGGAATTGAGCATGATCTCTGGGGCACGGTACCAACGCGTAGCGACGTACTCCGTGAGGAATCCTGTGTGATCGTGGTCTGGGTCCGCCACTCGTGCCAACCCGAAGTCGCAAATCTGGTGACACAAGACAATGTTACCATCAAATTCATAACCTAGAAAACTGTAAACGAATGCATTAGAAACTCTGAACGGCCAATATAGACGTAAAAGACGTAATATGTAATATAAATTCTAAAGGGAAAAAACTAAGTTAAAGGTGTAACGACGAAATCATTATTTAAAAATATACTATTTATTCATGTAGTATCTTACTAATATATATCTGTTTTCCCACGTCTATATTATTATTTTAATTATGCCATAGGTACATTTCTCCCCGTCCTCCTTTTCTTTGATAAAATTGCTTACCCCTGCATATTTTTCCGTAATCAGTGTTAAAAGAAAATGGGACATCCAACGTAGGTGATAAAAATACCATTAAAATGCGTCACATTTTCCTTTAATTTGGAATGAAAGTTACGACGCGGCGTCGTCAAGCCGATTTAGATATAAGGATTCAGAAGATTGTGCGAAGATTTGAAGTGTGACTTTTATTATAGGTACTAACTTTATGAATACCAAATACCTAAGTATAGCTATGTAGGTACGAAGTGTAATAACTAAAGACTGTATACAAGCTTCCTATCATATAAAATGTCTCGTTTTTTGTACTTTGAAATTTTACGTTTCATTTCGAGAATATTTCATACACAAGTATTGCGTAAGGATTGTTAATAAACAGAATAATGGTCCGGTTGTATACAAATATAACGCTACAATACATTTTGTAGCATGCAGATGACTCGAAAGCGAATGGGGCATTAAAAACTCGTGTTTTGTGCGACTCTGTTTTCAAAATTATAGGTACAGTCAGCGCATCGCTGTTACGTATGTCATAACTAAGGGTGCAATTCTACAGACGTGGAGCTGGACGAAGTGAAGAGTAGTGGACCGTGAATTGACCAATCATAATGCTCGAAATCGTACCCAGGATTATTTCGACCCTAACATGATATTTCATATTAAGATATCTGGATCTTAACTATTATTATCTCAATGTATCATACACGGCAGAGGCGAGGGGTAAAAAAATTTCAGAGGTAACCCGATACAAAAATATATCTTGCTGGACATGGTTTTTTGTAACTACCTGTAATAGTAAGTAACTATAATCAAAAGGGAAACCGAAAGTAATGGTGTTCTAAGGGCCTTCCGCACTGATACACGATTAAATTATAACAATATATCGGCTGTATCATTATCTCGAAGGCTTGCCTACAATGTTACGGTATATTTCGCATCTTAAGATGATATCTTTACATCGGTCGGCATTTTACATAAAATTTCCATATCGATTGACATCTTAAGATATTTTAATATGAAAATATATAGTATATCAGTCGCTTCTGATGGTTTACAACGTATTATATGATGAGCGATGTATCGTCTTAAGATAATGTTTGTGTTTGTGACGCACTTTACGCTAACGTTTCGAATACATTTCGATCCTGCTGCCGTGTGGTACGAGCGTAAAAGTGGAATGCTTAAGATCTTCGAGAAAATCGCCTTCCCATAATCGTTAAGTCTTTACGATACGACCTGGTTATCGCCCGCGAATTAGATATATTGACGTTTAAATTTACAACCCCATTGATCTAGCTATCTTTAGATAAAAGTCGAGGTTAAACCACGTTACTACTGTCACATAAATGATGATGACTGTCCATTGTCGTACATTATTTGGACTATAGAGGGACTACTGACGACTGAAAAGTGCACTGGTGTTTGCGGGTATATCTATTAAGCCCATTCTAATAAGTAAATCATTATCATTTTATAGGTCTATTTTTTTTTTAATTAGTGGTTTATAAAAAAAATAGTTTTTCTTATAATAATCGAATCGCATGTTTACCATCTTCTGTATTTTTGTAAGTTGATGCTCCCATCCACACCGTAGGAGGCTAATTCATTTAAAACTTGATTATACCAGTTTACCTACTATGGTTATTGCTTGCGTGAGTTTTAATTGTGTAATGGTTGCAGCATTTTACGGGCTTTATTGTATATATACATATATATTGTAAAAACTGGCATTTAAAAAAAAGTGGCACAGAGTTTTTATTGCCAAGTTCTTCTCTCACGGCTTTACTCTTGCAAACTAGGCATTAAATGTAGAATCATTCTATTCCAAATTTTGACTGACGTTCATAAGCGTTGCATTTGTAACCTAAATGAATAAAGTATTTTTGACTTCGACTTTAAGAGTCTTTCAGGTCTGGTCTGAGATTGGCCGCAATAACCTAAACCGTTTCGAAAGATCATAAGCCTCTCCTTCAAAAACGCATTTACACTACTAGGTATAAATCATCAAAGGTCTGTCAATCGAGATAAATACTTTTATTTAATCCATTAACCCTTCAGTAGGAATAAATTTACACGTGTAAGTTCTCTAGCACATAGGCACAATGTTTTCTGGCTTGAGTATGTCCTCAATAAAAGGTTTTCCTGAGCAGCACTCTACAGCTGACATTGTAGGGGTCGATTCATTTCGGTCACCACGCCCGGCCCTAATGGCACTTGAAGCAGTTTCCAGAAAATTAGAGCACCCAAAAACCAAATAACGACATGATTATATTTCTTAATGTTCCTGTAGGGTAATGAAATTGTATTTTGGTTTAGACGATGTTTTTACTAAGTATATGGTACAAGAAACAATAATAACGGGAACGTGTCTTTCTTCACACAGATTTTACCTATAACAGACCAGTCTCTTCACAAAGGAATGTTTATATTTGTTTTGTACTTATATGTATTGTCAAACCTTTGTTAAGAGCTGACCCGCGCAACTTCGTATGCGTGACGCATACGAAATTGCGCGGATCAGCTTTCCCCGTTTTTGCAACATTTTTTATTGCTACTCCGCTCCTATTGGCCGTAGCGTGATATTATATAGCCTATAGCCTTCCTCGATAAATGGGCTACCCAACAAAAAAATATTTTTTCAATTCGGACAGTTCCTGAGATTACCGCGTTCAAACAAACAAACAAACTCTTCAGCTTTATAAATTAGTATAGATTATTGTCGACAACACATTTTAAAAGCTTCTTTGAAAGCTATCTCCAGATATTTATTTGCTTTATGGCTAGGTTAGGTGCAGTGCAGACCGACACGTTTTCAGAACCTTTATTTTAACGTATAACATGTTTATCGAATACGCACCGAGCTTGTCAAGCAAAACGGATGAACTTTGACGTAGGTATTCGGTTTCCAGTGGGGCGTAGTGTTAACACCGTCCCGTTCCACACGTTAAACGAATGCCGCATGAAGCAACGTTAAAAATCGAATGCGACAAAAAAAACATGTCAAACAACATCAGCAAGACATTTTGTTACTTATAGCCACCGAAATAATTTGTTGCTAACTCATATTGACAACACATAAATAACCAATTTTTATTTGGTGGGGGTGTAGCTTTAGACCCACCCGTAAACTACAAACTTTTCGTTGGCCAATAGTTTGGTTGGGCGGTTAATCAGTATGATCATGTACGGAAGTGCGCACAATACACCAATTTGGTATCAGCCGGTATTTGGCGTAACGCCCGACCCGATCAAACTTTCTGTCGATTAAAAAGTTTGTAGTCTGCTGGGCCTCTTATAGCTATACCTAATGTGCTTTTGTTCGCAACCCATTTGCGTGAATGTCAGTTATTGTGGGACTATACAAATTGTCATCAAGTTTTGCCACAATAAGTAGATAGATAGTTTTCCTTCTTTGTCTTTTTAGGGTTCCGTAGCCAAAATAGTAAAACGGAACCCTTATAGTTTCGCCATGTCCGTCCGTCCGTCCGCAGCTTAGCTCAGAGACTGTAAGTGTTAGGAGGATGTAATGTTGCATGGATCCACATATTACTTAATAAAATGTTGAAAATTTTTTTCTCTCATATATGTAAAGTGGGGATGTGATTTTTTTTCTCACCTACCCCATTGCGTAGGGTATCATTAGATAGGTCTTATAGAAACGTTTTCGGGGTTGTGAAGACCATTTTTAGAATTAGGGTTCCGTTTGTGAAATATTAAGCTTTAAAGTGCAATTTTTTTAGAGTCACGTGATGTCGTCGTCCCCCTGCCAGCTAAATGCTTGATGTTGGGTATGTGAAAAAATTCACGGTAGTAGTATATATGGTAAAATTAAAAGGAAAACTATCACAGCTAAGTAGGCTTTACAAGTTTACGAGTAACCGCTGATCAAATGAGAAGTCACAATATTTTCGTACAAATTCCATTGAAAATTATTATTAAGTAGTTATTATACTAACGTTGTAAGTATAAAACAAAAACAACAGAAAACTCACTCTTCAGTTGCATTATTCAGATGGGGGGGAGGTACTACGGAACCCTACATTGTGCGTGGCCGTTTTTTTCTTATCTATCTCTCTATGGCAAATTTCATCAAAATTATTCGATCAGCGATTTAAGCGAAAATGTTTCAGACAGACAACTACTTTCACATATTTAATACTATAGTTCGTAAAATATAGCTTGATACCTGTGACTTTAGAGACTACGTTTAAAAGACTGCTACAATAAATTTGTTGTTGGAAAAGTTTTAATTTTTTAAATATTAATAAGACATTTGTATAGAAATCTAGAACACTTTTTTCAAATAGAACTTGTTATCAAGGAGATACTAGTATAAACAAAGGTAATTTAAAATATTTATTATATTTTATTATTTATATCCGCTCGACTGTCCGCGACCTCCTGGAGGTCGCGGACAGAAAACTCACTCTTCAGTTGCATTATTCAGATGGGGGGGAGGTACTACGGAACCCTACATTGTGCGTGGCCGTTTTTTTCTTATCTATCTCTCTATGGCAAATTTCATCAAAATTATTCGATCAGCGATTTAAGCGAAAATGTTTCAGACAGACAACTACTTTCACATATTTAATACTATAGTTCGTAAAATATAGCTTGATACCTGTGACTTTAGAGACTACGTTTAAAAGACTGCTACAATAAATTTGTTGTTGGAAAAGTTTTAATTTTTTAAATATTAATAAGACATTTGTATAGAAATCTAGAACACTTTTTTCAAATAGAACTTGTTATCAAGGAGATACTAGTATAAACAAAGGTAATTTAAAATATTTATTATATTTTATTATTTATATTTTTTTGTTAGCTTACTTCGTAAACTCTTTTCGCAGCCTGGTAGGGATGTGTAATCGACTGGCCAGCGAATATCGATAAAATAAATGTATGACAATTTCATTAATATAAATTGTATAAATGATTATATCTAATCGTTTTTTCACAACGAATTCGTATTTTTTTAGTCTTGCAATACCTACTGCTTTCGCATGCAGCGATCAAGCGGGCGCCATCTTTTTTGAGTCAGTACGAGTGCCCACGCCTTGTATACGCTACCGCTACGTGATTAATATTGTTTTGTCGTTATTACTGTTGCTTTGTTAAGTTTTGTTGTTATTTCTAGTTATTTGTTTTTTTTTGCACCACAATGCCGAAAAGAACAAAAAAAACTGTTTTGAATAGCGAAAGTCGCGAGTTTGTGATTCGTTTGCGTGAGTATTTTGAGCGCGAGAATCAAAATGGCGGACCGCTACTACCGTTGGAGCAAGTGTGCAATAGAGTTGCTGACGCTCTTGGTATCGGACGAGCTACAGTGTCTCGAATTAGCAAAGAAAAGTATGGAGAATCGTCAAAGGAGATGGTGGCCGAAGATGAGGGAGGTAAAATATTATCGACTCCTAATAAAAAAAGGAAGAGAGTTTCGCCAGTCACCGAAATTGACGACTTTGATGCTGCCGCAATTCGAAATCATATATATGCGTATTACGCACGTGGTGAATTTCCCACGTTAAAAAAAGTATCCGTTTCGCTTAAAGACGCGGATTTATTTAAAGGAAGTCCACCATCGTTGTCCAAAATATTGAAAAAAATCGGCTTAGCTTATAAGAAAAGCGATAAAAGAAAAATTTTAATGGAGCGAACAGACATTGCTTTGACCCAAATTGACTTTTTGCGCAAAGTCAAAAATATAACAGATTGGAATAAAGTGGTTTTTCTTGATGAAACATGGCTCAAAGCAAACCACACTGTTTCAAGATCGTGGACAGACGATAAAGCGGAGTCTACCACCAAGGTGCCCGAAGGCAAAGGACAAAGATTAATAATTACTCATGCGGGGACATCGTCTGGTTTTGTGCCCAATTGTTTACTGGCGTTTAAATCAGTAAAAACAACAGAGTACCATGAAGAAATGGATTTTACAAAATTTAAGGAGTGGTTTCTAACTCTTCTAAATAATTTGAGTGAACCACATTTTATTCTGATGGACAACGCTCCGTATCATTCAGTACAAAAAGATAAGGCGCCTACGACAAGCAATCGTAAAATTGAAATTATTACTTGGCTGCAAAACAAAGGAGTAAAAGCCGACAACAGCATGCTCAAGAAAGAATTGCTAAGATTAGTAAGCATTCATAAGCCCCCCACTCCAAGATATATTATAGACGAAATTGCAAAGGAAATGGGCCACACCGTCATCCGTTTACCACCATATCATTGCCATTACAATGCAATAGAACTAATCTGGGCTCAAGTCAAAGGTTCGTATAATCTAAAAAAACATATATAAAAAGCTTACAAAGAATGTAGTAGGCTTTTTGTTTGATCGAATACCTTTTTTTTTCTAGGTTACGCTGCCAGACATAATGTAGCACCGCCTTTCACAGCGTACAAAATGTTGACATTACTACATGAAGCTTGTGTACATGTAAATGCTGATGATTGGAAAAAGGTAGTTGAGAAGACAAAAAATGTGATTCAAAAAGATTGGGAGCGCGATATTCAATTTGACAACATATGCGATCAAGAATTAATTATTAATCTACAGGACTGCTCCAGTGATGAATCAGAATTCGACTTGGAAGTTGATCTCGGCTGTACACCATTTGACAATTAAACTTTTAAATACCTTCAAATTCATCTTTCATTTCCTTTTTTCTTTCTTTCAATATCGTTAAAATGTATTTTTTTTAATAAACTCATTCCATATAAATATCGATAAAATACGAAAGACGTCCCATACCTATTACATGTCATTCTGACAAACGTCACAGGTATCAAGCTATATTTTACGAACTATAGCTGACCCGCGCAACTTCGTACGCGTACATTTTCCCCGTTTTTGCAACATTTTTCATTACTGCTCCGCTCCTATTGGTCGTAGCGTGATGTTATATAGCCTATAGCCTACCTCGATAAATGGGCTACCCAACAAATAAATAATTTTTCAATTCGGACCAGTAGTTCCTGAGATTGCCGCGTTCAAACAAACAAACTCTTCAGCTTTATAATATTAGTATACCTAGTCTGGCCATAAATACTGTTACAATTAAAAATAAGAAAGATATTACATTTGAATTTGGAATCTGTCATTTTTATACGATTGTTCATTGTATTTTCTAATTTTGGCGCCAATACATTGTACAATATTTTGCTATATTAAAATGGAGTGGGGTGATAAAGAAAACCGAATCGCTGTGATTGCATTACACAAAGTTGGTATGGAGCCGAATGTAATTTTTAAAACTCTCCATACGCTTGGTATTAGTCAAATGTTTGTGTACCGGGCTATTAATAGGTACAATGAGACCTTCTCTGTTTGTGACAGAAAAAGATCTGGCCGTCCACGTAGTGTTCGTACGAAAATGGTGGTCAAAGCAGTAAGGGAAAGAATTCGAAGAAATCCTGTCCGAAAGCAAAAGATTTTATCTCGGGAGATGAAGATAGCACCCAGAACCATGTCACGCATTTTAAAAGATGACTTAGGACTTGCAGCCTATAAGAGACGCACTGGTCATTTTTTAACTGATAATTTAAAAAAGAATAGGGTGGTAAAATCGAAGCAACTACTGAAGCGGTACGCAAAGGGAGGTCACAGAAAAATTTTGTTTACGGATGAGAAAATCTTTACAGTTGAGCAACATTTTAACAAACAAAATCACCGTATTTATGCTCAAAGCTCTAAGGAAGCTTCCCAATTAGTCGACAGAGTGCAACGTGGGCATTATCCGACTTCAGTGATGGTTTGGTGGGGTGTTAGCTATGAAGGAGTGACTGAGCCATATTTTTGTGAAAAAGGTATCAAAACATCGACACAAGTGTATCAAGATACCATTCTTGAGAAGGTAGTTAAACCCCTTAACAACACCATGTTCAATAACCAAGTATGGTCCTTCCAACAAGACTCAGCGCCGGGTCATAAAGCTCGGTCCACGCAGTCTTGGTTGGAAGTGAACGTTTCGGACTTCATCAGAGCTGAAGACTGGCCGTCGTCTAGTCCCGATCTTAATCCGCTGGATTATGATTTATGGTCAGTTTTAGAGAGTATGGCTTGCTCTAAACGCCATGATAGTTTGGAGTCCCTAAAACAATTCATACGATTGGCAGTGAAGAATTTTCCCATGGAAAGAGTGCGTGCTTCTATTGATAACTGGCCTCAACGTTTAAAGGACTGTGTTGCAGCCAATGGAGACCACTTCGAATAAGCTTTTTATATTTTGAATTGTTTTTTATTTATGTATTAAACTAACACACTGTAAAAGTAATAAATATTATTTGCAATAAAAAAAATGTTTTTTCTTCGTAACAATATTTATGGCTAGACTAGGTAGATTAAGTATTGATGGATTACAAAACAAATTTAATAAAAACTCGCTACGTGTATTACGACATGTATAAGAAGTACAAAACACAATAATAGAGCAGCTTAATCAAAACAAAGCAAATTTTATTCCTCAGTTATTTACCTAACTTGATTAAAAAAAGCCGCAAGTACCCACTTCTAAGTTAACAATTTCCAGGAAAATTAAGAAAACCTAATTTGACGAAAGAAAATATTCGAGAGCGGAACGAAAAAATATTTTGTTAAGGTGAGACAACTTTTGTACTTGTATTTGTATAATGGAGAGAGAAGTTTAAAAATAACTACGAGGAGATTTAGCCAAAGCTTATTGTTTCGAAACGTGTACAAAGAAAAAGTTAAGGCTTGGTTGGATTAAAAAAATACACGTCGGTATACGAGCGATTATAACAATTTTACAGTACAATAAGCATCGTACCTGAAGGAAATACATTTTCTATTTTGTTTCATAATATTCCTCCCGGAGATCCCATTATTGCCGACATAGTTTTGGGAAGTGTGAGCTGTAACATATAAATGCGAAAACATAGGATACTTTTTATCGCAATAACCGATAACAACGCGACAAAATCTGAAAGGTTTTGAGGATGGATGGATATTTGTTGGTATTTGACGAAATACAGTAACGAATCGGAACAGCACATAAGCTTTAAAATGCAAACATCAGGTGAAGTCGTAGGGGAAAGCTAGTCTATATCTATACTAATATTATAAAGAGGAAAGATTTGATTGTTTGTTTGTATTGAATAGGCTCCGAAACAACTGGACGGATTTAAAAAAAATCTTTCATCTTTGTGAAGCTACACTAATTTTTTATCCCTATACTCCCACGGAAACGAGAATTACGCGGGTGAAACCGCGAGGCGTCCGCTAGTAATCAATAATCGAGTTTGTGTTGTTTTAAATAAGAATGAGTGAATAAATGAATATACTGACAATATTAAATGATGCTAAACAACACGTCGTAAACGAGCCTTTTCACTTATTGCATTAAATTATATTTTTGCTCTTGAATGTACAAGAAATGTAATCGTGTAAATTATTTACACTTTTATGCAAGAACTATTGTCCGTTCACAATCATATGATTGCCTAGAAGTTGGTAGATCTGGATTTGATTTTGCCTATCGCTCATTTAACATTCACCCTAGCTCATTAGATTTTGAAAAACTGTAAATGGGTGTGAGTAGAAGATTGTTGGGTTTATTTACCTGTAAATACGTATTTGCAAAGTCTGTCGCATTTTCCCCGATGTTAATAAATCTTGTTTGGTTTCCTAGCTATTAAAAATATGTGAAGTGTGCTGATAACTTCGCATTAAACAATGCCGTTTGTAATGTTTTGGCGTATAATTTAATCTCAGAAAATCAACCTGTTTAATATTAATAATAGTGAGTAAAATAAAAATTACGTTATACCCCCTTTTACCCTTTGTTTAATTATTCAGATTCAAATAATACTCTGGAAAAATGTAATTTCTAATTTTTTTTTGTTTGTAAAGATAACTAGCAATGTTGGATTTGAGCTTAGCTGGAGGGGTTGACAAGATTGCTAGTCATTTGGGACTCAATAATAATAATAATAATTCGTAAATTCAAAAAGCCGTAATTAACACCTGCCGCATCACCCGCAAGTTTCTTACATCCTCATCACTAACATCAACCTATTCTATTTAACGTGTCACGCTTGTCCTAGGCCCGCATGACATGTAAACTACATCTCCAAAAGAGAGAGATAAAAAGAAAAAAAAAAAAAATTATATAAAACTTTATTGGATTCTGATCGACATTACAAAAAATGTAGATCAGAATCAATCCCACATTGCTATTTATCTTTTAATAAAAAAAATAAAAAAAACTAGCAATAAGTGGCGAAGGATCCTTAAAACACAATTCCTTTTGGTTACCCTTTAAATTCTAGTTATTTAATATTATAATATAGATACAAAGAATTGTGTAAAGCAACATTATATTTTTGTATTAACATACCGCAGAAAATTTTAATCCTTCGCCTTTGATATCTTGTCTAATATTAGTAGTAAGTCAGCATATCGTTTGCAAGCCTGCGTCAATTTGCGTCCGCAGACATATAAGCCGACCACAGCGTTGCGGTTACGATGTGGCTTTGCAATTCCGTTTGTGTTAACGAACAAGTGACAATAGTGTGGGACAGGCGAGGTGGGGCTTTGTTATAACTTTACGTGGTAGTGGTACGCTCTAGTGTATCCAATATCTGTATTTAATAAAGTTGACTCATATTAACTCACAATTATGTAGGTAGAGGTATAAATGAGAATAGAGAGACATATTATTTTTTAACATTCTTTTAACTACAATATATTACTCGATGCACCTATGTTGCCGTGTCCTTTTCTTTTTTTTTTTGTTTTAATCGTAAATAGAGCTGCGCTTAGAAATGCATCAACGCGAAAAAAACGCGTGAATAAGGGCCCAGGTGGTACACCGAAAGCATATGTTATTCTCTCTAAAATACAAAGCTTTACTTTATGTTCAGAATGTTTCATCATATTTGTTAACACCTTACTCGGCTTTTTATAAGTTAGCTAAGTTTTTTTTTATAATAAGGTACGAGAGGTACGATAAAACTGTAAAAGGTTTAAAAACGCTTTTATCTTGAAGCTAACAGTCTATTCCACACGTTCTCTAATTAATTCAATATCTTCCTTTTCACCCCTCTGTCGCCCTAATAGCTTGAAGTTTTGCATATATAGTAAGTAGTATACATATAAGTAAGTAAGTAGTATATAGAATACAAGCTTAAGCCCGCGTCTTCACGCGCGTGGATGCCAGATTGTTACCAAAATATTTTAACGGCAAAGTTTCATACCAACTTTGCACCCCCTTAGAAGTGAATTTTCCAAAATCTTTTCTTAGTGTTCCCCTACGTTATAAAAGAAACCCCTGTGCAAAATTTCAAGTTTCTAACCCTTATAGTTGAGGCTGTGTTTATATAGATTTTCAGATGCGATTAAAATATGTTTACAAATGTACAGCATTTTTTGCGGATGTATTTTCACCGCGACTTTACCCTCGTGCCGATTGGACAAAATGTAGTCTATAACCTTCTCGAGCTACATCTCCATACCGAACGTATTCGAAACTGGTTTAATATTCAGATGGGGGGGGGGACTACGGAACCCTACATTGTGCGTGGCCGTTTTTTTTTTCTTATCTATCTCTCTATGGCAAAACTCATCAAAATTATTGGATCAGCGATTTAAGCGAAAATGTTTCAGACAGACAACTGCTTTCACATATACCTACTAGCTGACCCGCGCAACTTCGTACGCGTACATTTTCCCCGTTTTTGCAACATTTTTCATTACTGCCCACTGTTATTGGTCGTAGCGTGATGTTATATAGCCTATAGCCTACCTCGATAAATGGGCTACCCAACAAAGAAATAATTTTTCAATTCGGACCAGTAGTTCCTGAGATTGCCGCGTTCAAACAAACAAACTCTTCCGCTTTATAATATTAGTATAGATTAAGTATTGATGGATTACTAAACAAATTTAATAAAAACTTGCTATGTGTATTACGACATGTATAAGAAGTACAAAACACAATAATAGAGCAGCTTAATCAAAACAAAGCAAATTTTATTCCTCAGTTATTTACCTAACTTGATTAAAAAAAGCCGCAAGTACCCACTTCTAAGTTAACAATTTCAAGGAAAATTAAGAAAACCTAATTTGACGAAAGAAAATATTCGAGAGCGGAACGAAAAAATATTTTGTTAAGGTGGGACAAGTTTTGTACTTGTATTTGTATAATGGAGAGAGAAGTTTAAAAATAACTACGAGGAGATTTAGCCAAAGCTTATTGTTTCGAAACGTGTACAAAGAAAAAGTTAAGGCTTGGTTGGATTCAAAAAATACACGTCTGTGTACGAGCGATTATAACAATTTTACAGTACAATAA
The DNA here is from genome assembly GCA_945859575.2 of Herminia tarsipennalis. Taxonomy (NCBI): domain Eukaryota; kingdom Metazoa; phylum Arthropoda; class Insecta; order Lepidoptera; family Erebidae; genus Herminia; species Herminia tarsipennalis. Next base: position 21,501,902 of record OX243840.2, read on the forward strand.
GTATCGTACCTAAAGGAAATACATTTTCTATTTTGTTTTATAATATTCCTCCCGGAGATCCCATTATTGCCGACATACTTTTGGAAAGTGTGAGCTGTTACATATAAATGCGAAAACATAGGATACTTTTTATCGCAATAACAGACAACAACGCGACAAATCCGAAAGGTTTTGAGGATGGATGGATATTTGTTGCTTTTTGATGAAATTCATTATAGGGAAAAGCTAGTAATCCATAATCGAGTTTGTGTTGTTAAAAAAAAGAATGAGTTAATAAATGAATATACTGGCAATCAGCGGCGGAGAGTCCTTAGAACGCCCTTACTATCGGTTTCCCTTTTAGACCAGGGTCGATATATTTTAAAACCAAAAAAAATAATAGTAGGATGAAACCCATTACAAAAGGAGGGGAATATTATAAAAATGAAAGGAAAAATAATTTACGGGCTATCTGAGGTCGGGAAGGGGATGGGAAGGGGGGTAAAAAACGGTGTTTATCGATTTCCGGCAAAACTAAAAGTCCTATGGAGAAAATCAAATGGCAAAGTTGTAGGTAATAAAAAGATCTAAAACTCTTATATTTACACTTTTTCACATAACCTCAAAATTTATGTGAAAAATTCAAAAAAATCTTTTTACCTTATTTTGAATTAATATCGAAAAAGCACCCTAATTTTCAATCGAAAATTCACCCGTCAAAATATCAGCTTTTTTCAAAAAGTTGGTATGTTTTCTGTTCGTTGCAATCTCTACTTTCCGATGGTGGAAAAAATATATATGTTACCATAATAAATCTTCTCAGAAAATGCAAAAAAATCGAAAAAAAACTCGAATTCGATTTTTTTTTTTTTAATTTTTATATACAATTTTGAAAGAAAGAAAGAAAGAAAGAAATAAATTTATTTTGTCCTCAAAAGAAAAGAATAAATACAGTAAGTAGTACAAATTCAAATAATAGTAGTATCGAGAGACAAAAATGGTCCTAGCTCAGCTAGATTGCAACTCCGCTTAATGAGGAGCTGCGCTGGTATTCTGCTAAGACCAAAGTGACGACACGAACATTAACCGTCAATATATAATAGGAAAGTATACAATAAATATGAACAGAAAAAATAAAGTTTATATAAGTAAGACTATATTTAAAAATAGTAAAAAAAATAAAAATAATAATAATAATAAAAAAGCATATTTTATGGGTAATTTTATTTTTGTAATATTATTTTGTTAAGGTTAGTTATTGTTTTGTAAAGTGTAATTAGTATTGAACGCAGCCAAATCACGCGGGAAACGTTTGACAGATTTGACCATAGATTTTAAACTTGCATTTGACGGAGTTTTTCGGTTTCGACTGAATTTAAAGTTTTTACCAAGTACCCATTATAGTGCCTAAACTGTATTAAATAGTGCGTACCTATGAAAACTGCAGATGAGCAATAAAATTTACATGATTTATCACTGGAATGATAGCGAGGAGCGCTCATTAAATAAACGGCATAATTTCAAGAATTATTAGGTATGTTGTGTCTGTAAGTCTAGCAATTGTTGTTTATACTTTTTGCTAAAAGTATGAACAGATTTCAGCGTACGCACAGGCGGCGGAAGATCGTTCCAACAACGAGTAGCGGCAAGCTTAAAACTCCCACGAAAGGCTGCAGTACGATGTCTTGGTGTAACGAGAAGGTATGTTGAAGCTCGTGTATTATGCTTGTTTATATCACTGGACCAGCTTAATTTGTTGTATAGATAATCAGGCTTCTTGGATAATATTACACCAAAGAGTAACGTAGCTAGATGAAGCTTCCTACGGGTAGACATTTTCATCATGCTTCCATCATTAAGAAACGGGGTAATATGAGAACGTGGTGGCACATTAAAGCAGAACCGAGCACAAGCATTTTGCACCCGTTGTATAAGTCTTTCAGTTTTACTAAGTAAACAGCTACCATATACTGTGTCAGCATAATTTAATTTTGACAAAATTAAAGACTCACAGAGCATAATGCGAGTCTCCATGTCAACATATGGCCGCACCCTATAAAGAAGCCTCAAGCGGTAAAAGCAGTTACGGACACATTCAAGGATGTGGGTTTCAAATTGTAGTAACCCGTCAAAGACTACTCCAAGATTGCGAGCTTCCAACACTTGCTCTATAGGGCAATCACTAAGCCTCAAAACGGGGATACTGCTCTGCATCTTTCTTATTATATCCCTAGACCCCATGATTAAGAACTTTGATTTATTGGGATTGAGAACTAATGAATTCCTAAATGCCCAGTCTGAGATCCTAACTAAATCTTCATTCATTTTTATTACAGATTCGGAGCAGTCCTTTGGATGACAGGACATATATAGCTGAAGATCATCAGCATACAGATGATAGTTGCAGTTAGTTAAACACTTTGTAATGTCAGCTGTATAAATAATAAATAATAAGGGCCCAAGTATGGAGCCCTGCGGAACTCCCCTAGTCACAGGATATATGGTAGATGTTGCCTCACTACTATTTCCACTATCAGGTAACTGCACAAATTGAGAGCGACCACTTAAATAACTATCAAATTTTCATGTATATTTCATATATTTTAAATATATTTCAAAATATATCTTAAAAGACATAAAAAAACATAGCTAAAAATTTAAAAAAAAATATTTTGAATTTATCTAATAAAGTGTAAATTTTAATAAATAGCTCAAAATTTTATATAATAATAAAAAAAAAATCGAATTCGAGTTTTTTTCGATTTTTTGCATTCTCTGATAAGATTTACTATGGTAAGATACTTTTTTTTTTTCACCATCGGAAAGTAGAGATTTTAACGAACAGAAAACATACCAACTTTTTGAAAAAAGCTGATATTTTGATGGGTGAATTTTCGATTGAAAATTAGGGTGCTTTTTCGATATTAATTCAAAATTAGGTGATATTATTTTTAATCAAATAAATTACACCGTATTTGAAACATAAAAAGGTAAGTTTTCACCAAATTTCGTGAAAAAAAACATTTTTGTAAACAATAAAAATAAAAAACCAAAAACTTGGTTTTTTTAATTTTTCACATAAATTTTGAGGTTATGTGAAAAAAGTGTGAATACAAAAGTTTTAGATCTTTTTATTACCTACAACTTTGCTATTTGACTTTTTTCCATAGGACTTTTAGTTTTGCCGGAAATCGAGTAACACCGTTTTTTACCCTTAAAAACTCACCCCCATCCCCTTCCCGACCTCAGATCGCCCGTAAATTATTTTTCCTTTCATTTTTATAATGTTCTCCTCCTCTTCTAATGGGTTTCATCCTACTATTATTTTTTTCACTTTTTATTATTTTTAAAGGCTTCTACCCTGGTCTATTTGGTTTGTAGTTACTTAGTAACATAGGTACAAACAATCATGTTCAGCGAGGTATATTTTTGTGTCGGGTTACCTCAGGAAATTTTTGGCCCTTCGCCTCTGCTGGCAATATTAAATGAAAATTGTAATTTCCTATTATATGGGCATAATATCTGAAGCTGGTATACATTTCATATTTTGAGCTGGACGAGCAGTGGCACCAACATAGACAAGTCAAGGCACCCATAATGATGAACGCACAATAGTGACGGGTTTTTTTTTTATCTTTAAATTTGAATAGCATAAAGGCTATATCCTATTGGAATATTTGACTTCCACATAGATGAAGCCGAGAGCAAAAGCTAGTGAATCATAACTAATATAATAAGCAGCGGTAGCTAAGGCATCGGTCTCACAATCTTGAGGTCGCGGAATCTTGCCCGTTTTGGTACCGACGTGAACCCACTCCTAACAAAAGCCCTGGAGCTTAGCTGGAGGGGTTAACAAGATTGCTAGTAATTTGGGACTCAATAATAATAATAATTCGTAAATTCAAAAAGCCGTAATTCTAAACACCTGCCGCATCACCTGCAAGTTTTTTACATCCTCATCACTAACATCAACCTATTCTATTTAACGTGTCACGCTTGTCCTAGGCCCGCATGACATGTAAACTACCTCTCCAAAAGAGAGAGATAAAAAGAAACAAAATATAATAATATTAAACTTTATTGGATTCTGATCGACATTACAAAAAATGTAGATCAGAATCAATCCCACATTGCTATTTATCTTTTAATAAAAAAATAAAATAAACTAGCAATAAGTGGCGTAGGATCCTTAAAACACAATTCCTTTTGGTTTCCCTTCAAATTCTAGTTATTTAATATTATAATATAGATACAAAGAACTGTGTAAAGCAACATAATATTTTTGTATTAACATACCGCAGAAAATTTTAATCCGTCGCCTTCGATACCTTGTCTAATATTAGTAGTAAGTCAGCATATCGTTTGCAAGCCTGCGTCAATTTGCTTCCGCAGACATATAAGCCGACCACAGCGTTGCGGTTACGATGTGGCTTTGCAATTCCGTTTGTGTTAATGAACAAGTGACAATAGTGTGGGACAGGCGAGGTGGGGCTTTGTTATAACTTTACGTGGTAGTGGTACGCTCTAGTGTATCCAATATCTGTATTTAATAAAGTTGACTCATATTAACTCACAATTATGTAGGTAGAGGTATAAATGAGAATAGAGGGACGTATGATTTTTAACACGCTTTTAACTACAACATATTACTCGATGTACCTATGTTGCTGGGTCCTTTTTTTCGTTTTCGCGGCAAGCCCGTGCGAACTGTCAAAATCTTGTTATAAAGGTAAATAGAGAGCTGCGCTTAGAAATGCATCAACCCGAAAAAAACACGTGAATAAGGGCCCAGGTGGTACACCGAAAGCATAAATGTTATTCTTTCTAAAATACAAAGCTTTACTTTATGTTCAGAATGTTTCAGTTTTGCATATATAGTAAGAAACAATTACTACGCAATAATTTTAATAGGTACTGTAATCTATATATAGAATACTAGCTTATGCCCGCGTCTTCACGCGCGTGGATGCCAGATTGTTACCAAAATATTTTAACGGCAAAGTTTCATACTAACTTTGCACCTCCTTAGAGGTGAATTTTCGAAAATATTTTTTTAGTGCTCCCCTACGTTATAAAAGACTGCCCCTGTGCAAAATTTCAAGTTTCTAACCCTTATAGTTGAGGCAGTGTTTATATAGATTTTCGACGCGATTTGCGACTTTACCCTCGTGCAGATTGGACAAAATGTAGTCTATAACCTTCTCGAGCTATATCTCCAGACCAAACTTATTCGAAATTGGTTCAATACCTACTAAGATTAGCGCATTTAAATAGGCAAACAAACTCTTCACCTTTAATATATTTCTATAGATATATAAGGAATAAAAGTGTAGATTTACCATGTAGTTCTTACTCACCCTGTAAGACTAAAGGTAGTTTTTAAACTTTCAATAATTTTTATTAGAACGTTACCTACCTCGTAGCATTACCGCTACAGCATGCTACGCTCACATAGATGGCCGTAGTAGCAAGCACGCTTGTCAATAGAGGATTTTTTTTTTCTTTTCTTTTATTAACTTCTAATTATCATATAATTGAAAAAAATATGCAGCACCAAAAAACTATTCCTATTAGGAAAACAAAACATTTAAAATTACAATGTTAAAAGCATTTTCAAAAGCACGCCACCTTAGCGCGTAAAATGTCATGTACTGTGACGTCATGGCAACCGTGACAGCCAATGGACATAACCAATAGCATTTGTTTCAACTACCTAGAAATTTCGCGCCCCATTTTTGCACGTTTTATTAATTAGTACCTGGATGACCGAACCTCGATCGGCATTTTTTGTTAAACGACGTTTTCTAAAAATGAAACGTAGCTAGATCGATTTATCGCCTCCGAAACCTCCTGCATATATGAAAATCGTTGGAGCCGTTGTCGAGAGTCAGATTATATATATTATGTATACAAGAATTGATCTATATCGAATATATTATATTAAAAAATATTGATGTAGACACAATTCTAACGTGATAAAGTTTATAATAATAATCCATACAAGTAAGCACATGTTTATTCCTTATTCCCTTTTTCCTGATTGTAGGTAACAAACGGGGAAAAAAGGTATTTTCTATCATCACTTTTCTTCGCAAAACGTTGTTGGCTGTCGTATCTTATTCCCCTACTCTATCTATATTACCTAAAGACAATATCTACGACTTGTGTGTTGTCAAGTTTATTACTGAACATATAACATGTATTCGGTTTTAGTGCCTGTTGCGGCCTGCGGTACATGTTTTTGTTGATACAACCTCGGCACACATCTCCAATGAGTGGTGTAGTTTCATTTGCTTTCATGGATATTAATGGCTATAAATGAACCCACCCTCTAGCTAATAAACTTTGTTTATGTGTGGAGATAATCGATAGTAGGTATGCTGTTTCCATAGTAAATTAAAAGTAATGAAAATGTAGAATTAGAATATTGTTTAGTGTTTAGATAACCAAAATTCATTCATGGTTTTCAATCGCTTAAGAGAGCAAGATTTTTTTAAGCTATCGCGATTTTTAAGTGTATTATGTAGGTACATAATATATGAAGTGCGTATCGTATGGATCGTTAACAAAATTCTAATTATGATTCGATTTTTCTAAAACGCACCTTGGTTAAAGCGAAACTTAAACGAAAAGTTTAAGTTTGTGGTAGCAGTTCAAAATTGTAATCTTTGAATTGACGTCGTAAATATAAGAAATAACAAAAATCTTTACCTATAGTTTAAACTATGTAGTAAAACCCCCTAACTGATAACATTTGCCGTAGATTTGGAACTGTTCTTATTTCAATAAAAAGAATGGTTGCCTGTAAAGTCGGTTTACGGACGATAATTTTACGTGATAAAGTCATTAGAAAACATTGATGACATATCGCCATTCGCGTTGCTTAGCAACTAGTCAACAGGCGGAACGTGAGCGAAACGCGAGACTTTTTCGTGATTGCAACCGGTCATCGATTTATAAGACGAGACGTTATCACGTCAATATAGGCTAGATTGAATCGGTACATAACTAGTTAGAAGCATAGAACATCCGTACGAATTTTGTAACACAGGCAAACTCTATTTAACAAAACAATTTTATCAAGCACATTAAGCAAATTTTATAACGGTTGTCTCATACATGCAAAATGATCTACATTAAAAAAGTACGTGACTTCAATTACGTGTTGAAAAGAGTCTATAAATTTGTTTGACAATAAAAATAAAACAAAATATACAGAACACGTTTTATCATAATGATCGGTCGGATCATTTTACGATGCGTACCGTATAGAGACGCGCACGGTTGGTCACACAGATAGGTTTTGCATGCCACGTAATATATTGTAATGGACCCATTTCATATTATAGGCATTTTAACGTGATTCTATAATATGTAGAGATAAACATGATTCCTCGGTTCACATTAAACTTATTCGTGATCCAGCGCTCCGCGTGATTCTCTCTCTTTTAAACTGATCCAATTTTACTGATCTATACTTACTAATATTATAAGAAAGAGATTTTAAGATTATAGAGGGTAATCTCTGGATTTAACCAAAGCCACGTTATTTGTGAGTATCTTGGGCCCAGCGAGGTGGGCACGGGTCAGCTAGTACTAGATATTTGTCGGGGCGTATTCGAGTGAAATATCTAAATGTAAAGTGCATTTTATTGATCCAACGTTCCGATCGAATTCCACTGGTCGTGGTTACGGCTTGACTGACTCTCCGTTCCATAAGTAGATTTCACAAAACATTTAAAAAACAAGTTATAGGTACTACAAACCTTCATAGGCCATACCTTCAAATCACAGGTGGTGTTGAGTAGTAGGTTTGAGGGCTTCAGATCCCTGTGAAGCACGTTCGCTGAATGAATGTACTTCAATCCTCGCAAAATTTGATAAAGGAAGTAACAGATGTGGTCGTTACTTAATTTCTGCAACAAAATTAAGAGTTAAACCAAAAGGAATTTCAATGTCCAATCTTGTTAATTAATTAAAATTTTCAATCAACATCACTTTAATTAACTAAAAGGTAATTTGGGAAAGACTGTTGTTACAGAATGTTACGATGAAAAGGTATTCTATAATTTTAAAAGGAATTATAGGTTACTTTACCTGTGTTTTTAACAATTTGTAAAGGTCCGTTTCCATTAAGCACTGTACGATGTAAACATCTTTCATTTGGTCAATCGTTTCCGCTCTTAATATATCTCGAATGTCGATAATCTAAAAATAAAATATTACATTACAAAATGTTATCACTATAGGGAAAAAGAAGACTATAGATTGGTATGTGGCCATTAAAAATATAACTTACGTTTTCATGCTTAAACCGGGTTAAGATTTTGATTTCTCGTAGAGTCCTCTGGCAGTAGGTCTGGTGTTCGAAGGGCGATATTTTCTTGATGGCAACTTTAGCTTTCTTTATGTTGTCGATGGCAGACCTGAGGAATAAAAGAGGCCGTAAATCATGCGTCCGGAGGCACATTGTATACTAGTGTTAAAGGCTGTCGCGCTAGCATAATTCAAACAGGGATATCGATAAATAATGACAAAACAACCTCTTTTTTCGGTCCGGGTTCACGTAAAAATGTACTATTTATACCCTCAGGGGAAAACCCGACACAGATCCGGGCAGATTGTCTTGTTTGTATATCTTACTTTTATCTAGAAAAACGGCCAAGCTTTGATGATATATTTTCTTTTATCCGATGATTTAAGTTACATTTTTTGGTAGTTGGTGTACGTTTGATCATTGTTATATCTACCTGATGCACAGTTTGGGATTAGATGCCCGTGTGGGAGTATGTCATTACATAATTAGATATTATTATGTGTTTACTGCCTTATTCTTGTATAGGATTTTGTTGTAAGAGATTCTCTTTAATAAATTTATTATTATTAGATATGGAACCAATCAGTGATAACCATAGACTACATTGTTTAGACGAAACCTATTATTGATATTGACTACAGATTATGTACAATCTCGGTGGTCAATATCTACAATATGTTTCAGTTTGTGTTGACCCATAGCTATCTACAGATAGGTATGGGTCAACACAAATTGAATCAAAAATTTCCTCGCTAGGTAAGCACAGTGAAGTCGGCAAAGAGATTCGTGCAGATCACATAAAGTGGATCACATAATTCACGCGATTAAGTCCCGAAATATAACTAATGTGAATAATTTTTTTCTTAAATAGCCGTAGGTGAAATTGATGAACAACTTATGTCTCTTCTAAATAACATGACTATGTAAATTTTATTCAATTTCAAAGTAACTCGCCTAATTAATATGAAAATGATAACATGGCATAATAAATAGCCTGTGGATGATTATTGATAACAGAATATTCATGGAAGCCTAAGACTCCCAACATAAATGTTTGTTTTGATATAATTCATACATAATACACCTGAGGCTCTATTACTATTTAGCATACCTCGTGTACCTATACCAGATTGATTTAATAAAGGGTGATAACAATCTGATACAAAGGTAACGTATTAAGTTTATTGATCTGTAACATTTCCAGCTGATTAAAGATAAAACTGTTTACCATAGTGTGCGTATGTGTATATACCTTGTACAGTATAGAAAACATCTGCAAGCCACTTGAGAGGTTTTTTAATCAACATGAATCCGAGGCAGATGTGCCTCCGGCTCCTCGGGAACTCCCAATGGACTAACGCGTGAATTAGTTATAAATTGATTAAATTTATTTTCAAGTAGCCACTTCGTCTTCAAGATTTCGTCCGGTCACTTATAATTTTCCAACAATTTCTCTAAAATGTAGTTACCGAAGATTAGTTGTTGGTTATGCTTGTAATTTCTTGAAAGGGTTTCATAATTACATTTACTAAGAAATTTGACTGGGGCCTAAAGAGATTATATTGGAAGCAACGAACCTATGTCGTTTTAGACCACAAAAGCTTTTGTTGTTTGGGGTCTTAATTGTATTACAAGGAAGGCAAGGATTTTGAATAACATGTTAATTAATATTGACATTTGCCTTTTTACACTATGATAATATAGTTATAAACTCACATAACAACTGCAGATAGTATTCAAAGTATTATGAAATGTAGGACTAGGACTAGGATGAACTTGAGTCTTCACAAAATGTCCACTACACACAACTCGAACTAGGTGCATTAAAAAACATCTATGATATTACATAAATGTTTCTTTAATGCACCTGAACCTAGTTCCAGTTTTCATGTTGATATTTTATCAACGTGTAAACTGGAACTAGGTCAGAAACATCAATTGACATGCACGGTCCATGAGTGTTTTTGGTATACACAAGTTTCGCTAACTACTCGTAAAGCGGATCGCGCCATAGTACGATTAATATAAACAGCATCAGTTTGTTAACCACAGACATAAGCTTTTCATTGCAACGGTATTCCACAACTCCAATATATTCATTCCTTCTATACATACAAACAATACTGGAAACAGAACAAGCCTTTTTACGAACAGCTGATATAATCGCACAACTTTGTTATCACAGAAGAAATATAGGCATACTAGGTTGGGAATCTAGACAACCTAACATCCCCGGCCCGTATATAAAAGGCGATAAGAGCTACATAGAAGGGTCACGACACCTAAAGTATGATGGAAGATTTATGGAATAACCGCCGAAAATTGGGTTTGGCGAGTTTTCGTACGATTTGATAGGATCTAGTAAACAAAATTCCATGTACATAGGTCTTATCGATGAAGTGGAAATAGTGCTTACTTTAGGACAATTGAGAGAATTTCTTCAGTTAAATTCAGGAGCTCGATTTCATTCCAATCGGGTTGCTCAATTTAACCGAAGACATTAACTTACAATGAAATGCACAGACACTACTTGATATATATATTTTTTTAATGATAACTAGCATCCCACATTACTAGCAATCTTGTTAACCCTTCCAGCTAAGCTCAAAGGCTTGTGTTAGGAGTGGGTCCACGTCGGTAGTATAATAGGTAGGATTCAAACCCGCGACCTCACGATTGCGAGACAGATGCCTTAGCCATTAGGCTACCGCCGCTTCAAATAATAATGGTGATCTTTTTTGTGGTATGTGGAAAAGGTTGCAAGAGCTGACCTTAGTGACCTCATAGAGGAAGTAGAGTTGTATTAATCCGTACACTGAATCTCGTATTTTTTTACATTTCATAACCAAAATGTTTTTGTATAGCCTAGAGTAGAGGGCAAAACCGCTAATTTACGGGGGATGAAAGTGGCTTAATCTCCCCTCAGTCGGTGTTGACTTAATCACACCCGCGTCGTGCGAGCTATTCACACTTGGCCGGTATTAAGGGTAAAATGGATTTTAAAGTAGTTTAAAAACGTAACAAGAACAAAAAGGTAGGGAACCACTGGCCTATAGTATAAGTAAAAAAAAAATACAAGTAAAAAAAATATTTTAACTTCAGATTATAATTATTATCATTTTTTGATCTCAAACCGTTACATTAAATACTTATATCTTTCTCTGTTTCATATACCTCCTTTGTACTAGCTGAAAAAGTAAAATAAAATTTACTTTCTGCTATAAGTACTTGAAAGTTCAAACACCTCGAAGTTCTGAACAATCTCTATAGCAATTTTAAATTTAGTAAAATTAATTTCACTTCTTTTTGAAACGCTTTAAGGTATTTTGATTTAAGTTGTGTAATGAAAATACAGATATTAAAGCAATTTTCTCTTAACCAAATACTTAAAGAGATGAATATTTTGTTGAACATCTTACTAAATCACATTAAAAGATATTAGTTAATTACAAAATTTATTTCTTCCATTACGCAATAATCTTTCTTATGAAATTTTTTAAATCGTACCCCTACAAACGAGACTGAACACCCATAACAAGTGACTAAATGCGGGAAGGGACTGTACTCCTAAACACAGGCTAATTACTTAGCCTAGTTAGGAAATACAGAAACTCAATTTTAATATATGTAAAATCCTGTTGTTTCTCATACTAATGTACTACACGCTGTATTTACTTTAGTTAAATAAACATTATTATTATTATTAAATGCTGAAATCGGTCTCAAAGAAAATCGCACGTGACTGACAAAAAGACGGATTAGCAGAGAGATATTCCAAAATGTTAAATTTCACCAATAAGTATAGGTGATAATAGTATTATTACTTATTCTGTGGTGATAATGAAAGTACAGGGATACCCGGCTCAAGGGCAACGGAACAGGTTGAGATATCTGCAAGGTTAAGCAACGTTACCACTGTCAGTCCATCGGAGGGCCGTGCCTTGGAGAGCACGTTAAGCCTATGTCGTATTTCCGTCACAGCAGACTATGAGAGTGAGGGAATAGAGAGTGCACTTGTGTTTGCACAAACACTTTTGCACTTTAATATCTCCTGCGTAGTTCGCTAGTCTCTGATGTGATTGGACGCCGTGACCATTAATGAAACTATTAAAACTGAGTAGGTACGTTAGGTAGTTATAGTTATTGATACCGCTTTAAGCTTCATATAAAAGGTCACCCAGTCAATCATATGTTCTCACTCACAATTAGTTTGCAATATATGTTCGTAAACTTTCGCGATTTGTACACATTATAGATTTTTTTGCAACAGTCGTGGTCACGGGTAGACTGATACACGACCGTTGCACGACGGTTGAAACGTCGGACCATAAAACAAAGGTATTTAGTCTTAAAATAAAATATTTACGCTATTAAGACTTAACGCGAAGACGAACATTTTTTATTTCTAAAAAAAAAAGATAATTAGCAATGTGGGATTGTGGTCCCACATTACCTACTAGCAATCCTATTAACCCCTCCAGCTAAGCTCAAAGGCTTGTGTTAGGAGTGGGTTCACGTCGGTAGTATAATGGGTAGGATTCGAACCTGCGCCCCACGATTGCGAGACCAATGCCTTAGCCATTAAGCTACTGCCGCTTTTAAAAGTTGAATCAGTTCCCTTCAGTTGCTTGATATTTCGTGCAACGTGGCACCATTACCAACTCGCTTACATAAACGAGGCACCTACTATATTATAGACTAGTGAAACCTCTATGAATAGATAATAGATAGAGTGGGCGGTGTCTTCAGTATAACTTCTTAGAAAAACGTTCATTTATAGAGACTACCATGAACAATGGAGGTCAAGGTGAAACTTGGTTGTCGCTTAATGCCAACTGACACTGCTCTGGCCTGTTGGTCTAGTGGTTAATGACCCTGACCGCTAAGTCAGAGGTCATGGATTCGATTACCACCCTGGATAAATGTTTGTATAATGAGCAGATTAGTATGTTTATCAATTTGTCTGGTGTCTCCAATCAGAAAAACCAATTATCTGGTATAATTATATTTAATATTAAATAGGCAGTGCATCTGATACTAAAGTATCAGATGGCCGTGTGCGAATTGTCCTAAATTAAAATTTGTGTCCGTGATTTGTATGTTTGTAAAGTCCCCCGCGATACAGGGCTTGTACCCTACTGCGAGAGTAGTCTTTTTTAAAAAAAAAAAATTAAAAGATTACCCGCCAGGTCTCAATTAAATTGAGATGAAACAGGGCTAAATTAGTTAATGAGTTATGACACTCATGGGAATGTATCTATTCTACTTCCTACTAATATAATAATTCTGAGAGTTTGTGAAGATGGATTGATTGATGGATGTTTGTTGCTCTTTTACGCAAAACTACTAACTGTATTTTGCTGAAACTTTAAAGTAATGCAGTTTATACATCAGGATACCGCATAGGCTATAAAAATCAAACAGAAAACGAGCGATGCCGCGGGAAAACCTAGTACCTACTATGTATTATAAAATTGTAAATAATTGTTGTTTAGATATACGAGAAGTGTCAAAAGAATTTCAAAAAAATAACATCAATCCGTGACTTGGCTCAATGTAAATAACGAGACGAAGCTCTCTCTCTCTCGGGCAGAAAAGGTACGAAGAAATCACTAATTATGGCGAACCAACTATGGCAAGGACATATAATAACTATTGATTATTTTTATCATTTTATCAATTCGTATATTTTATTAGTAGTGTTAATCTTTATTTTATGATTTGGTTTTTATTATTGTAATTATAGATTTGCATGTCGCAAGACGACAAAATGTTTATGGCACTATTGTTAGATTAACATCCTTATATAACCTACATTTTTAAGCAAATAAACGGTTCTATGAACCTATACTAATTATATTGAGACCTCCGTGTCTCAATATAATTCTTGCGAACTTGGTATTAAATGTAGAATCATTCTATTCGAAATGTTTACTGACGTTCATAAGCGTTGCATTAGTAACCTAAATGAATTAAGTATTTTGACTTTGACTTTGAATTTAGCTCAAAGCTGTAAGTACCTACCTTTCGTTCATTCATGAGTAGTCAGTGAGTAAAGAGCTCCATGCTGTTACTAATATTAGGTACTTCTTTGGTATATCTACTCACAATGTAGGTATCTCCTAGCGACAATTTTGCAGTAACTCAAAAAGCCTGCAGAGTGCAGACGCGTCACAGTGTGAAATTGTAAACCATTCTCAGGACGTTCCCGTCACGATTAAGCACCGCCATTATGGTGAGCTCAAGTGCATGTTCGCAATAACCGCCATCCACGCGGGTGGGTCCGCAGGCATAAGCAAGTGACACTATATTATTCTTGTACATGACTAAAACCAACAACATTGCTCTTTATATACCCACACACAATCCCACGTCGAGACTTCTCATTAAAAGATATCGTTACAATATGCAGATGACACATTAGTGCATTGCATAGAAAGGCGCGCGAGTCGTGTTGTTTACTCATATTACAGTACTCCCAAATTAATAATGCACATGCAGATCTTCGCTAATTGTCGTATTCCCGGAAACACTCGAATCATGGAATCGTAAGAGCCCTAAACAAGGCATTTGCATTTTGCACCTTGTTTAAAAGAGATAGGAGTCAATATCATGTGTGCACAATCGAAAACAAATCGGGCGTTCGGCAGCTGTCGCCGGTCAGCGAAATGTCTGTCAGTCGTCTTTATATATTGGTAGTGACTGCACGTGTTCTCTATTTGTGGAAATATATAGAGCTGCTATTACACACCCTTCTTGGTAAATATAATTTCAACATTAATTAGCTTATTCAGATTTAAATAGTATATTTTGAAAAAAGGAAAATAAATAACATATTTCACGTTTTTTTAATATTAAAAAAATAAAATACCTACATTAAATACATATTAAGTACTAGAAAAACATTTAAAAAATGAGATTTATTTAAATTAAATAAATAGATAAACATGCATAAAAAATATATACCTAACTCTGCCCATGCCATTTTCTTTCAGACGAATTCTTCCAAAATGGATAAATTTAAACGTGGAAAACCGCTTAATTCACAAGCACGGCAAATGGTATTTAATGTGTACCTTTATTTCTTAAATGAAGCCAATGTTTTCAACAGAGACCATGATGGTTATTTTAAAAAAATTCAAGACCGTGTTACAAAAGCTACAGGAATTTCGCGACGAACTTTGAGTAATATCTTAAACGAAAAAAAACATAATCAATCAAAGAAATTTTCTACACCGAAAAAAGGAAGACCTAAAAGTAGATTTCGGCTGGTACTTGATGATTTCGACTACTGTGTTATTCGTAATATGATATACAATTTTCAATTGACGCTGAAAGAACTCCCAACTGTAAATAATTTAAGAATAAAGTTGATCGAAGCTATTAATTTCAAAGGCTGTGCCGAGACTTTAAGGTTGATCTTGAAAGACATGGGGTTTAGGTTTCTGAAAACTGATAATAACAGACAATTACTTATGGAAAAACATGATATACGCCTAAAAAGGATCAAATATCTCAGAGAAATACAACAGCTGAGGAGTTCTGGTAGAAACATAGTATTTATGGACGAGTCGTATGTGCACACATCACATACTAAGGGTAAAACTTGGCAAGATAGCAACAAAAAAGGTATCAAACAACCCATTTCCAAAGGAGAGCGAATAATTATTGTACACGCAGGCAATGAAAAAGGCTTCGTCCCAGGGGCTCTAATGTTACATAAATGTGTCGACTCAGAAGGTGACTATCATAAAGAAATAAACGCGGAACGTTATCAAACTTGGCTACGCAATCAATTGATTCCCAACTTGCCTCCTAATAGTGTGTTGGTAATAGACAACGCCCCATATCATAATAAGCTGTCTGTGAAACCACCAAACTCAAACACATCTAAACCACAAATGACAGCTTGGTTACAACAACACAACATTCCGCATGACCCAAAGAAACTGAAACCCGATTTGTATAAAATTATACAAAGATACAAAGAAAATTACACAGAATTTGCCATTGACCGTATAATGGAGGAACATGGGCATAAAATTATACGATTGCCACCATATCATCCCGATTTTAACCCTATTGAAAATATTTGGTCCCAAATAAAGCAACACGTGGCCAAGAGAAATATTGCAATGACTGTGACGTCAGTTAAAGATGCTATATTAGAAAAAATCAATAAAATAGGACCAGAAGAATGGAAAAAAGTTTCTGATCATGCGGTTCAATGCGAAGATGAATATAGAAAATTTGAGCCAAGAATCGATAGTTATTCCGATAAACTGATTATTTACACAGGTGATAGCAGTGAGGAAAGTGTAAATGAACAAGAGCATAATGAAACTTCTGATGAATCTGCGATGTCGGGAATAGAGGTCTTCCTCGATTCTGATTAATTTTTTTATAATTGTATTATTTTTCTGGAATGATTAGTGCTGTAAACAAATTTGAACTGAGATTTTGATTATATTTTATGTAAACCTCTATTTGAAAACGTTTTTTTCTCCTTCTAATAAAACCTTATGTTATTTAAACCTTTTCCTCCATAATTACACCAACTTCGGTAAGACACTTGAAAACTAATCACTCCAACAATGATTGTAGCGTTTTCGCTATTTACTTACATGGAATTATCGAATCAAATTTCGTTACAGGTAAATCAAATCTGTTTTAGCACAAAACACATAATATATAAAATTAGGCATAGAGAAATTGCTCTTAACCACTCTATATAAATATCGTCTTTCGACGCTCGGGTAATACGACCGTTGCCGAACAATGACGAAGATTTCCGAAGATTTCTATGCGCATTATTACTTTTGGAGTACTGTACTATAATTACTGTAGCGTTTCTCTTTTTTTTGACATCACTGTCAATGTTATGAATCTCATTGTTCGAATTCCATTGCCTTGTATCACACACCCCAACAGGTCTAATTGTAGAAAAAAAAAAAAAAAAAAAAAACTTAATCTTTATTATTAGAGAAGTGTTCAGGCCACTATCTCACATGACGTTGAGTGATGATACGGTCTACGATGGAGCACATTTGCCAAGTACATAGCTAATATAATATGAAACTTCGAAGGCACAAACTTGTAGATACCACGAACTATTCACGTAGTTCCAAAGTATGACAGATCATGGAGGATGAAAAAGAATGATAGCATCACCGGCTACCTTAGTCAATAGGTATTAATAAATAGACTTTAACATATTTTTTCTCGTCTACAAACAGGTAGGTACATTATTAAAATATATATATTACGGGTCTTAATCGCGTGAATAATTTAAGGTAAAATACCTTGTTTATTGCCCGACGTTTCGACCGTATTGCAACGGCCGTGGTCACGGGAAGACAGAGTCTTCCCGTGACCACGGCCGTTGTAATATATATATTTTAATAATGTGTACAAATCGCGAAAGTTTATCAACAGGTAGGTACATGTTATGCCTAAAGATATATAATGACTGCCTAATTCACCGCACCACCACCAGGCAAAACTTTATTGCACAAAAGAAAACATAAAACCAAAATGGTAAAACCTTGTATCATTAAAGCTGAACAAACATTTTGCATTAAGTTTACGACTATTAGAATGGTCTGGGCAGGCGGGACTAATGCTGATAAACCGTGCTCTATCCCTCGAAACCCTGAAAGTCACACAAATGTGGGTCATTATTTGAAGCAAACATTGCTGCTATCATTGTACCAAAATTGTGCATTCCAGCGACAGCAGAAGAGAAGCAAAAGAAGGAGTTAATCCGAGTTCAGCAGATGCTAAAGATTCACATCAATTGTTACGACTACGGCATACGAATTTCGCGGGGTAGCGTTTAAACGATAAATCGGAAGTTGAATAAGTATAGGGCGCAATAATATTTCGAAGAGCGACCAAATCTATGGTCGTCAAAGCTAAAGGTACTGCATTACCTTATATCTTGTCTTTAAAGTAAATTGATCAGCATACTAGTGACGTGAGCTCCCTCCTTAACTAATGTCAGCATCACATACGCGTTACACCAATAAAGGGACTATCAACTCGGAGAATCACACTGCGGTCTGAGCGTTAATTATTACTGAAACCCACAACCGCAATTGCCTCGTATGTATACGGTTACATTTAGTCAACTGCCATTTTAACCAGGTTTGCCTGAGCCATATTATTTTACTAGCAGGTGGATAATGTAGATTCCCGAATCCAAAGGAATATTAGCATTTAAAGTCTATCAATTGTTATCTCTTATTACGGGGTATCAGAACAAACTGAGTCAGACACATACATATCTACCACGTGAGGTTATTCAATAATTACTTGATTTAACCTTTAAAAAAAACGAAAAACAAGACTTTGAATCGTGATAAGTTTATTTTATAAATGTTGTGTCGTGTCGTTTCCTGACATAAGATTAAGATATCGCAAATGCCATTACCGAGAAATGGGTTTCAATTTAAGACGAAGAAAGAAATGTTTCAATTACTTATAGTGCAGTTTAAAAGCTTAAACTGTGGCAGTGGCAAATTAGCGCGACTAGCAACTTCCGCTCACTGGGCCGCCATTTTAGTTCCAGTGACCGTATAGAACAACTATGTACCACAAAGTTACTTGGCAGCCGTAGTAACGAGAAAGTAGTCTCTATTCCAACTAGTCAGTGTTAATATCATCCGCATAACTAACTTTGTAAAAACTGATGCGGCCCGCTAAAATTGGTGCTTCACAATATGACCCACCAGCTTACGGCGAAAAACGAAAATTAACCGTTTTCCCTTATATTTTTTCTCTCTTTTATTTGGAGCTTTTTTCGGCATCGTATCTACTGGAGCGTTGAAGCACACGAGTGACCTCGGTCCTAAATAAATATTGGTGATGGAGTTTACAGGTCGCGAGGTTCATTCAGTTCCAAAATTAGTATGTACTATTAGACTAAGATCCCACCACAAGATCACTATGTTCATCGAGTCTTAATCGATTTTTTTTTAATCTATACTATTATTATAAAGCTGAAGAGTTTGTTTGTTCGTTTGAACGCTATAATCTAATTGAAATTGATATTACTGTCGGATAGCCCATTTATCGAGGAAGGCTATACGCTCTATAATATCACGTTACGACCAATAGGATCAGAGCAGCAATGAAAAATGTTGCAAATACGGGGAAAATTGACACAGACAAAGTTGCGAGGGTCAACTAGTGTGTAATAAAATTATGAACAGGAATACATTTTTGCCGGGGTGCTTATCAAAATGTAGCCGCACAGCACTTTTAACAAAAATAATATAATTGATTTTTACGAAAAAAAACATTCATTTGTTTTTTTAAACAATTTTAAATACACTCTACAGCAAAATAAAAAAAGCTGTTGCGAACTTGACCGCAACCTCTTTCCCTACAAAAAGTGAATTCGACCATTCTTAAATAAATATACAAACAGAGTGGGATCTCGTACTATATCGACAAATATAAATCGTGACCACAAAAAGGTTATTTTTCTAAAGCCTTTTAAAATAAATTAGACTAAAATATTAATGTACCTACATGTCATTAGAAGCAAACTAGTTATTAGTAGATATTCACAGTTACAGTGTTGTTCACAAAATGGGGACCGTGTAAGCAGTCATTTTGAATTCAAGCCTGAAGAACCTTGTCACAATGCATGTTATCACCATGGTAATAATCAACATTCCGAGGACATAAAATTAATAACTATAAAAAGAATTTCATACAATTTTTATATACACTTAAAAAATAAAAGAGAAATATTGAAAAAGTTTTTATTGCGAAAAACTTATGTGATTCCTGTATCAATGTATAAATTAAAATTCTGAAATGCATCTAAATTAAATATAAAAGTATAGTGGTCAAAATAATAATTGTTTTTTTAATTAATATAATTACGGTTATTTACATGGTATAGTCGGAACTTCGAACCATTTATAAAAATGTTCCTCTGACTGTTTGTATATTCCATAATAATTATGAACTGTAGCTATTGACTGAACAGGTAGCTGAACTATATAAGGTCCAACATACTTCGATTTTAAAGTTCATATGCAAGAGAAGTCGCGAGACCACGCTAACTAAGGAAATACCTCCAATTTTTTTTTTAGCAATTCATAGCTTCTAATTGAAAAACAAGTGGCATGCCAATGACGTCATGCACGAAATAAAAAGAGAGCAATAAAAAGTAATTGCTCCCTTTTATACACAAAAAATGAAGGTAAAACATAGAACAACGTTTTTATATCCTATGCAAGAGAAGTCGCGAGACTAAGCTAACTAAGTCAATCCCTCGAATTCAAAGCTTCTAATTGAAAAACAAGTGGCATGCCAATGGCGTCATGCACGAAATAAAAAGCGAGCAATAAAAAATAATCGATCCCTTTTATACACAAAAAAATTAAGGTAAAATATGTCTAATACAGTGGTAACAAGGTCAAAATTGCTTAGACTTTTGACGCATATTGACGTAAATTTTAAATGGTCCAAGTACACGCGGGCACCATAAAATAAAATCTTGCTATTTTGACAGTTTCAAGCGAATTATTTGTTAGATGGGTCAAGATTCATATGGTTCGATAGTCGTATTAACGTTGACATTTACTAAACCAATGGTTCGCTCAATAAAATCATTTGGTAATATTACTTGATTATTTGGGAATATTACGTGGACACTGACGGTACGGCTGGTCCACAAGTTCAAAGTCGCTCAGCGGGCTATGAAAAGGTGAAAGACATGAGGTGATTCGGCAGAGAACCAACTTCATTTTGTTGTTTTTATTTTAAATAATCATATTTTTATTATTATTTTACTTTCTTGGTAGCTCTCCTCATGAGCTTTACACTTGGAACTGCACTATTATTTTGACAAAATAAAGATAATTGAAGTTTAAAGTACAAGCATAGATGCTTTATAGTATCAAAGTACAAACAAATTAATTGAGACGGCCTCTGTGATATTGAGCTCGCGATAATAGCCATTCACTCGCCAGACAAAGTTAGTCAGAATATTATGAATATTTACTCGTTACAGCGCATAGCCCGAGTACTGTTAGCTATCTGTATGCCCATTATATATTCAGATGTTAGATGGCTTCGTTGCATTCTATTTTAAATACATATTACCAAGTAAAAATTGCATTAACTAAGTAAAAGGCACATTACCATATTAATTATAATTGATTGTGTTGTTTGTTAAAAAACAGGCACGTGACTTGTCAGCTTATTTTATACGCAGAAACTGTTATAATAAACATGTGGTACTCTCATTGTTTGCAAATAAATAGCCGATAGAAAACTTCAAGAAATGCCAAATTCACGGTCCTACTTATATTATCAAAGTTAAAACACAAAAAAGTTTCAACGTCGGATCACAATTGAATTTTTGCGCGTAAAATCACCAAGGGTGAGGCCACCCGCCCCGGATGAGGGCACGGGAAATCGAGTATAAAAACAAGAAAAAAAGAGTTTTCAGAACTGTTCATCGGTATTTACCTTAACATGAAAACTTGATAACATTAAGAACTCTTTTAAGACTATAATAACACTAATCACACGAATATTATAAAGGCGAAAGTTTGTGAGTATGTGAGTGTGTATGTTTGTTACTTCTTCACGTCTAAGCGGCTGGAGCGATTATAATAAAATTTGGTATGGAGGTAGCTGACACCCTGGATTAACACATAGGCTAATAAACCGCGTGTAACACCGCAGGGCACAGTAAATTATAAGTCTTGGTTATATTCAACAAACATTTTACTAAATAATTATAAATACTCGGGTTGTAAGTTTAATTATCAAGCAGTTAAATATCAAAAAAGATATCCTTTATATTTTAATAAATGTAGGCGGTAGCTTTTAAAGCAATTCTGGTTAACTTAATACACACATCAAAAGTGTCTAGGGATCAACATATATTTTTGCAATAACTTTTCTCCTGATTGATTTTTTTTTTAAATTTCTTTAAGGATTCATCAAATAAAGTGTTTTCGTTTGTCACAGTAACGATAAACCAAGTCACCTTTGCATTAATAAAGAAATTTGCCATTTTCCTAATAAAGGGATTTTTGACATTTGAACCACTAACATTAAAGTTCGAAAAAAAGACTGAAATAACAGTTTTCTTTAAAATTTTATTGGGTAACTTAAACAATTAATAATCCGTGTTTCTACCGCGAACACTAACAACACAAGAACATCGGTTTGGCATACTCAAAATGAGTTCATCCAAATCACGCTGTGGAATGGCCGCCCATGTTCGTTGCAACAACAAAAAAAGGTCTTCTTGCGACTGGATACCCTCCATATTCGGCAGAGCTCTTCTCTGTAGCATATCCCATGCATGCTCAATCGGGTTCAAGTCTGGCGACTGAGCAGGCCAGGGCAGGACATTGATGTTAGCTGCGGCGAGAGTCTGTCTTACAACTCTTGCGGTGTGCGGTCGTGCATTATCATGCATTAACTGAAATAAGGGACCGATTTGCACTTGTAGAGGAACGATGACGTCTGATACAATCGTCTCAGCATAAATTTGAGCGTTGAGGTTGCCTCTGATCCAAATCAACTCAGTTCTTCCGCCGATCCAAATACCCGCCCATACCATGATGGTTCCACCACTATAAGGATGGACTTCCTGGCAGGATTTTAATCGCTGTTGGCGTCCAGGGGTTCTCCAGTGTCGTATACGTCTTGTATCCGGTCTCATACCAAAACGAGACTCATCAGAAAAGCACACGAAACGCCATTGTTCTTCTGCCCAATTTCTGTGTTCAAGAGCCCATTGATATCGAATCCTACGATTGTGCATTGCTATAGGTGGTACCCGTAGCGGTCTTCGGGAATGAAGGTTCACTTCATGCAAGCGGTTTCTGACTGTTTGGTCGCTAATTAAGTTCCCTGAAGAGTGATGAAGCCTCACGGCTAACATCATGGCGGTTATTGTTGGACCTCTTCGAGTTAAGATTTGAATGTATCGGTCTTGTCTCCGTGTGGTGCAGCGATACCGTCCTCCATGGCGCTCAGCCACGGTACCAGTGCTTCGGTAACGTGTCCAAAGTCGACTGATAACACTCTGACTTGTATTCAGAGCTAAAGCCACAGTACGTTGCCGGGAACCAGCTTCTATCATTCCCACGGCTCTGAGCATTTCTTCCCTGCTTAAATGACGTCGCCGCTCCATAATAACGTTGGTTTTAATCAGTAGTAGGGAAACAGTAGCACTAATAATGTCTTCAATGCGTTGTATGTTTTTATAGGGAAAATATTGACAGCTGATTTTCATCTTTTACTCGAATTTGATTCACAGTTCCTGATTCAAATTATGAAATGCACCAAAAAGGATCCATATAAATTTATAAAATCATAAATTTATTACAAAGCCACATCTCAATCTCAAGAAATCCGCATAAAAATGCTTGATCCCTAGACACTTTTGATGTGTGTATTATCTTCGTATTAAATTTAACTTATTCTTCGTAATAGCCTCTAAAAAACATTTTCCACTTCGTAAATAATCGAAGGACGCGTCCGACGGTTTAATCGAATGTCCATTCGAGTTAACAACCAATGTATGAACAATGGAAGAGAGCTCGTAGGACTTTAGAACAATATGTCTGTCTACAACATATTCCGAACTTAATATAATCAACGATAACTTGAATATTTAATTAAAGCTATAACAATATCTACTTTAGCTGTCACTTATTATCGGATAATGGAAAGCCAATAACCATTATGCTAAGTCATATTCAGTAAGCTTTAAGTGATTAACGCTTAGGAAATTTGATGAAAGATATCGTTCATCAACATAATTATCCAACGAAAATTTGTTATTCATTATAATTAATAATAAATTTTCGTTGAATAACGCCATGAGCAGATACTGCTAAGAAATTCCTTCAGGCCTTTGGATACAGATGACCGGGCATCTACTCGATTTGGAATTAACAATTTAAAGAAACGTATAAGTATACCGGTAGTCATAATTCCAATTTTTTTCTTTTTTTTTTTGTTTATTCTTACCTTTCCACTTTATTTTACTTTGTTAGAATCATTCTAAAGGAACAGAAACGCCCTGTTGTTATAACATCATGTAATCACACTAATATTATAAAGGCAAAAGCTTGTGAGTATGTGAGTGTGTATGTTTGTTATTTCTTCACGTCTAAACGACTGGAGCGATTTTAATAAAATTTGGTATGGTGTTAACTGACACCCTGGATTAACACATAGGCTAATAAGCCGCGGGTAACACCGCGGGGCACAGCTAGTAGATTATTAATATTTACTATGTATCTCATTTTAAGTGAACTATGTTGTTATGAGAAATAAATGTCTCTAAACCTAAATTGACTGCCTCTGTGGCGCGGTGGGAGTGTATCCGGCTGCAACGCAAGAGGTCGTGGGTTCGATTCCCACACGGGACACTACTTTGTGTGATCCACAAATTGTTGTTCCGAGTCTGGGTGTACTTTGTGTACGTGACTTGTATGTTTGTAAAGTCCCCCGCGACACAGGGCTTGTACCCTACTGCGAGAGACGACTTTAAAAAAAACAATAGCGAAAATGTCGGACAGTAAGTACGAGTAATTCTGCAAAAATATAAAAAAAATAATAATAAAAAATCTTTATAATACTACACTTTTGAAAAATCGATTCTACATTTACATGTAATGCCTGTTAGCAAACAATAGATAAAGCCCGAGAAAAGAACAGGCAATAAAAACTCGCGGCCACTCCTTTCAAATTGCCAATGTTTACATAATATGCACACTACCCTTTGCTCGTGACTGCAACAAGCGATCGATCTGTGCATTGAATTTGAAGCTAGATAGCGCGGCAAGAAGGCCAGAATTTCAAAAAGAGACGAACAGCATATTCACGTCCATTCATACGGTCGCGCTCGTGTTCGTGCCCGTTGAAAGTCGCTTTAAACGCGAGCGTGTAAACCCACCATTACATAATATTTATTTTAAGCTCTTAATGTAAGTACCTGCTACAAGAAACCCGAGATTCTCTCGGCGTCTTTACTTATGCAGACACTTGAGTAGTTCAGTTTAAGTTTTACGCATTATGGCTGTACCAATTACCAACGTCTAAATAAATTCAACTTCACAAATCAGTTTCTTGTTAAAATACGTTTCTCTTCGATGATACTATCTCCTTGTTATTTAATTCTATCTGGATATACGTTTATTTAGTACTGTATGGCTCGTTTTGCTCAGGACATAGGTAACCAGATTAGAATCCAAATAATATTCTGAATCTAAGCTTTAGATGGATTTCAATGTTTACATTTTTAAAGCAGCACATGAATGAATACAGGTTTCCGACATCAAATATTTATAAGTATCTAGCTGTCGCCCGTGGCTTCACCCGCGTGGATGACTTTACTCAGTTAAGAGTTATTATCGCTTTTAATCAAAAAGCTGAAACACGAGTTGCTTTATTATAAACCAATAAGTCAAATACGATATTTCATAGATCTTACTTTAAAACTGATGGAGTTTCATACAAACTTGCAACATCTATTTAACCCCATTTAGAGTTTGAATTTCTACAAACGCTAAAAACCCGTGTTTTTTTTTTTTTAATTTTAAAGTAAAAAGCCAAATACGAAATTTAACACATCTAACTTTAAAACTGGCGGAGTTTCATATTATCTTGCGACGGAGTTACACACAAACTCGCAACCTCTAGTTTACCCCCTTAGAGATTCATTGTCCCAAAAACGCTGAAACACGTGTTTTATTATTTTAAACGACAAAGCTAAATACAAATTCAAAATTTCACCGATCTAACTTCAAAACTGACGGAGTTTCATACAAACTTGCAAACCCTAGTTTATCCCTTTATGGGACGAATTTCTAAAAAACCTTTCTTAGTGGATGTCTACAACATAAAGGGCATCGACTGGCAATATTTTAGGTTAGTTACCCTGGTCTAGGTTTAGATTCATCGTTGATGAATCAGTCAGCCAGTCAGTCAGTACACGTAATTATAAAATACTAGATACTAGCGCGGGTAACACCTCGCGGTGTTACCCGCGGTTTATTAGCCTATGTTTTAATCCAGGGTGTCAGCTAACTCCATACCAAATTTTATTAAAATCGCTCAAGCCGTTTAGACGTGAAGAAGTAACAAACATACATACTCACATACTCACAAACTTTCGCATTTATAATACTAGCTGTGCCCCGCGGTGTTACCCGCGGCTTATTAGCCTATATGTTAATCCAGGGTGTCAGCTAACTCCATACCAAATTTTATTAAAATCGCTCCAGCAGTTTAGACGTGAAGAAGTAACAAACATACACACTCATATCCTCACAAACTTTCGCCTTTATAATATTAGTGTGATTAGTGTGATGTATAGGTATGCAAAATCTGTGTTTATGTAACAAACTAAAATTAATAAGAAGGTATCTATTAAACACTCATCTATGAACATTTTTCATTTTCCAAGGATGCTATCCGCATTTTATTCCAGCTGGGTTGAGTATTGAGTTGGGTGAAAAAACACCAAAGGCGAACATTAGGTCCCAAAATAACAAAGTTAAATTCAACCTTTATTGGTTTTGAGAGCAACTCTCCTGGAGTGAATTATTAATTCAGGTTTTATTACATAAATTTAAATTATAAGGATAAAAAAATATTGGGAAGACGCGAGATGGATGAAAATCTGGCATGGCTGAATGAATGGCATGGCTTTGATATTGGTGAAACTAATTTAAGTGTGTAAAAATGATATATTTGCTAACGACAACATGTTGAGTTTCATTCGTATTTATTGAAGCGTACAGTGATACCCGGAAGAATGTGATCTTTGACGAGATTCCATTCAACGGAGTCTGTAACCGTACAGGGTAACCGTGAACTATAAAGATGAGAGTTGTAGTAAACCATCTACAGATTGATAGAAAAGAATATTTATTTGAAAACTTGTAACCAAAGTAAATATTTCAAGTAAAAGTTAAAAAATCTTGAAATATCATCTATACTAATATTACAAAGAGGTAAAAAGTTGTGTTGTGTGTTTGTGTATTTGTGACGTTGTAGGTAATCTCTGGATCTACTGAACTGATTTTGATATTTTTTTTACCAATAGAAAGCCACGTTATTGTTGAGTGTCATAGGCTATATAACATCACACTACGACAAATAGGAGTGGAGCATCAATGAGAAATGTTGCAAAACGGGGGAAAAGGACGCAAACGAAGTTGCGCGGGTCAGCTAGTATTACAATAAAAGTCAAAGGAATATTGTAATTATTACTACAAATAACATGAATAAATCAACGTGATACGAGTTTCAGCTAAATTGCAACATTTTATACTTTTGCCTATATGACAAAACAAAGTATTACTCAAATTACGCTTTGTGCCATTAAAAAATAATTGCGTAACGGTTCAAATTTCGCGTAACATTAGTACAATGTACCTACATAAAAAAAATACCTGATAAGCGAAACAATATATTAATTTATCTTCTAAACGGGTTATAGGATTTTCATAAGCTACGGGTCTTAATCGCGTAAATATTTTATTTTAAGGCTATTGTATTATATTTGCGCATAAATATTTACGCGATTAAGACCCGTAGCCTATAAAATTCTATAATGTATACAAATCGCGAAAGTTTACGAACATAAATAGGATTTTCATCAAATAAGGCTAAGAACGCTAACCACAGGCCACTACCCAAAACACTACGTGGATTTAATATTGTTAGAGGAACTTGTAGGTTTGTAGGTTATGTGACGTTTTCAAACACTTAGGTCAGTAAATTAAAAAAATCTATGTTGGTACCATGAGTTTATGTTTTATTTGGCACCAACTTTAAAATGTTTATTATTTTTTGTTTGATTGTATAATGCAACTATTTATTTTTATAATCATTCTATTTTCTCGCTTTTTAGCGGGTGGGTTTGTAATTTATATGAAGCCCCTTTTTAGGGTTCCGTAGCCAAAATGGAAAAAAATAACCCTTAAAGTTTCCGTCCGTCTGATTATTCCCAGGTTAGCTCAGAAACCCTTAGTACTAGAAAGCTAAGAATACCATATTAGTTACGCCGACAAAGCGTTAGAATAAAATCTTGAAAAAAAATAAATATTTTTCAGGTACCTCCCCTCGTAAAGACCCCTCTTTTATGTATTTTTTTATTCTTACCTACCCCATGGTATGGGATGTCATTGGATAGATCTTTTAAAAATAGAGGTTGTGGATATAACTTTTCGATTTAAAGATCCGTTTGTGAAATATTAAGCTTTATAGTGCAAATTGTTGTTAGAGTTAAGTAACAAAATTTTCGTACAAATTCCATTGAAAAATACTTAACGTTATTAGTAGTATGAAACAAAAACAAACAGAAAACCCACTTCTTATACCTACTGCCCTACTGCATTATTGCGCTAGGTGCTACGGAATCCTACATTGTGCGTGGCCCAACATGCACCAGCCCGGTTTTTTTTAAGTCGGTTAACGATACATGTTTATCTTATATTTTCCAGGCTTCTTTAAAGCTCTTTAAAACGTATGTTAAAGCTATGCGGACGGAAAGCTCCGACATTTTAGAGAACTAGCAACCGAATTGAAATAGGTTTCTATAAACAAAAAACTTTCGTTAAATTCAGTTGCAACTCGCTTTCATGTGTGGTTCTTTAGATATTCAACTCGTTACTCCACACAACATATTCTGTGAAACAGCAAAAAGGAGATTTAATGTTATTTTTGTTACCAAAAATCTTGCCCATTACTTTGAAGGAATTATTAATATCTATCTGATCTATTTAGGTAATACAATCAATTATATATATAGGTATAAGTATATATACAAGAATTGCTCTTTTAAAGGTATACGATTAACATCTAATTACTTTTAATTAGATTTACTTAGAACACTACAAAACCCAATCAATAGATTACAATCGGTGATTGTTAAACAGAATATTTTCCTCAAGGAAATGCGAATTCCAAGTAACGCTGACTTGACACTGCTAACCTCCAATAAATGGGTTGAGGATGCGGAACAGAAAATCTCAATTAGATTGCACGACTTCACGATTTAAACGAACAGTTTTCTAACGGATAAGATTTGAAATGCCTATATTAACTGGGTAGTTAAACTAAAATAAATTATTTTATACTAATTAGGCAGTAAGTAGGTCTTAAAATTCTTTGAAAATAAATGTTCTTTCACAATTTAACATGTTTTCGAATATACCTAAAACTGTGAAATAATGCTTTTATTATACTACACTAACACATAAACCCTAAACCCTTAAAAAGAGAGGTGTAATAAGAGTTAGGGCCCTAATAATTAACAAATTTTCAGAGAGAAAACAGAGAAAGATATTTGTTGATAGGAACGTATGACGTCATAGTGTGTTATTTCATACTAATATCTGTATTTAATTAAAAATATATAAGTATGTTTATCAGTTGTCTGGTTGACAAAGTAATAAATAATATACCACAATGGCAACCAGATATAATAATAATCTAGTTTTGGATGACATGGCTGTGTGTCAGTTATCTCAAGATATTTATTTATTTTATCGTGGTTCAACCCACGGGAGTAAAGCCTCACGCAAAAGCTAGTCTGAAATAATCATGCCATGAGAAAGTTAAAAAATATTCGGTTCTGCTATTTTAAAAAAATAATACCTATTGTAAAATAAAATTAACCGAAAAGCAATATTAATGTATAATATTGCTTAACAGTTAATTTTATTTTATACTAGCTGACCCGCACAACTTCGTCTGCGTAAGTTTTCACCGTTTTTGCAACATTTTTCATTGCTGCTCCGTTCCTATTGGTCGTAGCGTGATGTTACATAGCCTTCCTTGATAAATGGGCTATCCAACAGTAAAATATTTTTTCAATTCGAATCAGTAGTTCCTGAGATTATCGTGTTCAAACAAACATACTCTTCAGCTTTATAATATTAGTATAGAATAGTATAGAGTACTAGCTGACCCGCGCAACTTCGTATGCGTAAATTTTCCCTTTTTTCTTTTTCTTTTTTTACAACATTTTTTATTGCTGCTCCGCTCCTATTGGTCGTAGCGTGATATTATAACCTATAGCCTTCCTCGATAAATGGGCTATCCAACAATAAAATATTTTTTCAGTGCAGCCCAGTAGTTCCTGAGATTTCGCATTCAAACAAACAAACAAACTCTTAGGGGTATGAAAAATAGATGTTGGCCGATTCTCATAGATACCGGATAAGCACAAAAAATTTCATCAAAATCGGTCAAGCCGTTTCGGAGGAGTATGGCAACGAAAACTGTGACACGAGAATTTTATATATTAGATAGATAGCTGCCGCTCTAGTGCATACCTAATATTAGAAACTTTATTGGTGACAATGCTACTACTATATTCTGTTGGTTAATTGTAATTTATTTCACTGTTTGCTTCTCTTACAACAATAAAAAAAAATAAAAATATTCCGTAACGTTGACCGTTGACGAAGCGATTATGACAAATATCTACTAGGTACCTACAATAAATTACAGATACCTACAATAAATTACAGATACCTACAATAACATTATTGAAATTACCTTGAACTAAGAAATATTTAATCAAGTACTTACATTGTTATCATCATGCATAATTGTTATTAACGCCATGACGTAATACAGGTAGATACATTTTAAAAATATTACGGACATTGAAATGTAGATTATCTAGTTATATACAGTTTTAATTTTTAACCGGCTTCATAAAAGTTGGTTTTCACTTTGACGTGTATGTATGACGATTTTTCCAAAAACTACTGATCTAATATGGATGGGATTTTCGCTAATCGACAGCTTATTGTTCTTGTTCTTAGGTTTTAGTCGCAGAGGAGTTAAAAGTTATAGTCAATATTCCGTGGTTTTATATACCATAGACACCAGTGCTATAAACGAAAACATAGGTGTAATTCAGTAAAATTTGCATTCATCGATGAAGAGAAATGAGAGAAGAGAAAGGAGTACTCAAATAAAAACACATATATCAAGCGAACCAAAAATAAAGAAATAGGACCTAGTTCAGAACTTAATCAAATTAATTAATTTTTTCTTCACTTTCATTAACACTTCCTTTGATTTATAAATTATATATAAAGTTTGGAATTATTAATAGACATTTTTTTTTTAAAGATGACTAGCAATGTGGGATTGTGGTCCCACATTACTAGCAACCCTGTTAACCCCTCCAGCTAAGCTAAGGGTTCACGTCGGTAGTATAATGGCTAGGATTCGAACCCACGACCTCACGATTGCGAGACTGATGCCTTAGCCATTAGGCTACTGCCGCTTATAAATTGAACAGCACATAACATTTTATTACATTTATGTGCTGTTCAATCACCTAGGCCCCCTAGGGGATCCAATCAGCGGAATAGTGGGTTGGGGGGTAAGAGTAGTGAATAGGGTTTCGTATTAGATATATTCAAGACTTAGTCGACCCGTGACCACGATTGGTGCAATTCGATCGAAACGTCGGGTAAATAAAAAGTTACGTACCTTTCAATAATTTACGCGATTAAGTTCCGAAATGCATCTTATATGTTTAAAAATCGCGAAAGTTTAAAAACAATAATTACTACGTTTCATTTTAAAAAGTTTTCACTGTCATCGAGATAATAATGTAGGTACTAAGTAGTATCTTAATTTTTAATTAATAAAGTATTCAATACATTTCCTTTTTGCAAAAGCAACAAAGCTACTGTGACGAAACCCATGAAGATGTCATGTCATTCATTACACGTTCATGGGCATGTAAAAACAACTCTTAATTATCCACTTAGAATACAACTTAACCAATCAAACAAAGAACATCCCCTAAACTACATGTAAATGACGAAAAGGTCAACTAGCTTTTAGAGGGATATCTAAGCTAACTAACCCTCCTCATAAATCCGTTTCATATTTCTTGATGACGTCATAAAACGGCATATTGAAGCGTGAACCCTAATGGCCCGTTATTTTCCAACCACACCTTTGATTGCCTGTTTTCTGACCACGCGATAGCAATATTTGTAAGTCTTAAAACTATTAACGTAGTTTGTATCTTATCAATAGCGATAAGTCGAAGGATTATCCGCTGAAGGTGAAGCCAGATTGGGGAAGCGCCTCCACCTTACATAATATCGTAGTGAACAACTTTATGATGTGTTTTTGTGACTGAGTAAGGTCGTTAGGGTGCGTTTTCACTGACACGAAACGAATGACACTGCTCAAAATAATCCATGTACAATTTCAAGCACTGAGGTTGGTCAATTGACGGTCCGATTTGTTCCACTCTCCGCTCCCTTAGGGTTGGCAAGTGCATCTGGATTTAAACCTTGGTTTTGAATGAGTTTAAACCGAAGCAGTTGCTTTTCTTCTTTCTTCTGTTCTTAATTTCTAAAAAGGTGCCAATTTTATCACACGACCATTTTATCCATCTCAGAAATCTCCCTGAATTCATTTGAAGGGTTTTTTTTTCTTTTAATTAATTTCCCAATGAAATGCATATCTATGATATTTGTTCTGAAGGCTTAAGCTTGTTTGTATCTTTCGAGTAGTGATTTTTACACTATTCTGCACGATATAACGATTTTCAAAATAATATCCACTTGTCACCTTTTTCTTTGCACCAAAGTTTAACTTGCAGAGAATGCCTATGGCATTAAATCTGCCTTTTGCAATGTATTTGCAGGACCTTATAAATAAATAATGACAAACGCGTCATTAAGAAACATAGAACTTATTAGAGAACCACAACATTACTCCCCGACTTTCACTTAAATGATGATAAAATACCTCAATTCAAGGGAAATTTCATTCCGCCGACAGCGGTCGTTGCCTAGTCACGTAGACCATCGATCTACGCAATAGGCCTTAATGCGAGGAACCCCTCAAATAAATAACTGAAATGTTTAAAATAACGAGCACTTTAACTGGCGAAGAGTTACCGGCTTACCAAACGCCATTTGGGGCATTGCTCCCATGAAAACCTATAGCTAATACTTTTACAAGCATTTATTGCTCTTCCGTGTGATTAAACAGTCAAGGAAAATCCATGTCATAATTATTGTACCTACAGCAATACAGCTAGATAGTGCTAGTATTGTATTGTATGCCCACAATTTACGTTCCTTAGTAGTAATTAAACGCTATTATATATACATTCAAACGTTCGCGAGTGAATAATATAAGTATGTGTCGTAAATCTTGGCACTTTCAGACCAGCTCCAGATCGAAAATTTAAGATACGTTACATAGAGCAAATACCACGCACATTTTTCTCGAAGAAAATATAAGTTTCTCCAAGATTTTTTTTCGTAATATTCGTTTTACTGCCTTAGCAACAGAGACGAGACGCCTGGACTCATAAACTTACTTCAATTTACGTCAAATCCATCTGAAGCTTAATCGCTAGTTGATGACGAGTCAGTTTTAATCAATAATCAATAAGTTAAGCCGTCGACGAGCTCGAGTCAGTCGGATTTGTTAAGTCAGGGGATCTTTTTTTGCGTAACTTATATGTGAACAGTTCCACTGCTTTTGATGTATGTATAATAGACCAGGATTTCCCAAACTGTTCCGTCCACATTTACTAGGGTTCAACAAAAAAAAATTTCTTAAAAATTTAGAAAAAAAGTCGTGATTGCATGATTAGAAAGAACAATACGGATAAAACCAATGTAAATTATATTCATTGGTAATCCAAATGAAATAAGAACTTTTATAACCGGACATTTTGTTAATTGCCTCTTGCCATAAACTTGGTGTTCCATAAAATAAAAGGTATTTGGTAGGTGTTCCGCTATGTTAAAAGTTTGGGAACCCCTGTAATCATACATAGAACTAAACCAGTAGAGTATCTAAGTGGCAAAGCATGGCAAGTGGCTTCATTCTAATTGAGTAGCTCTTCTGGAAAAATATCTCCAACTTAAGTAAGACTATTCAGTTAAACAAGTCGCTACTGTATACACCTGAAATTAAGTAGGATCTTTAGAGTTAAAGCCTCGAGGAGTTATCTTACTGACAGTAAGCTTTGTCTCTTATGCAGCCCCGTGTCCATCTTAGACGAATAAAACATGGAACAGGACAAATTTTTATACCTTAGTGAATAGTGGCAAACAAGTATACGGCCCATTAGGTGGTACAGAAGTTACGGAAGCCTTCTGACGCTAATCGCACCCATGACATCACGAGAGAAAACCCAGGAGTTTAACAGTTCCATTGGCGTGCCGTAAATTTATTTCAATTTCTTAGAAGACCCAACCTTCTTTATTTGTATGGGTCACATCTGTCCGCCTGGCAACCTGAGCGACAGAAAGAGATGAATAGAGGAAAATTCATTGTCAGCACTTCAGCAGACAGCGTCGTCGCACCCACAAACTCACCATAGTCTAATAGAAATCAACAATAATAGGTATGCCAAAAAAAAACCGGGCAAGAGCATGTCGGATCTTGCTCAGTATAGACTTTCGGAGCTAGGTATAAAAAATCCGGTTCGAATAATCACCAGCAGAAGAGGGTGTGTTAATGGCACTTACACCCTTTTGTTGAGAAACGCAGTTTTCCGATCATGTCCGAAGTAATTTTAGTTTAAAGTATTTTTTATATTCTTTGGTCACACGGTTCAAAAGTGAGGACACAATTTATGCATCTTTCGGATTATTTCCAAAAATATTCAATCAATCAAGAAAGTTTATTAAAAACTTTAAAGTGTTTTTGAAACACCCGTCGAATGATGAGCCACACGTTGATGTTTGCGGAATAAAATAGCTTCTGGTACTTGTATGGAGTGCCCCTCTAAACATATTTATTTTTATTATTTAGCTATCACTAAATAATGGCTACTACAAGATACCTTATCGCTAAATTTAATTAAGATTCATTGTGAAGTCTTTGAGTAAAATGCCTGCGACATACGGACAGACAGACCTATAAGGGTACCGTTTCTATCATTTTGGCTAGGGAACCCTAAAAATGAACTATTCAAAACTCGATACCAAAACAGGAAACTAATGCAACATAATTAATTGGAACATAATTTTACCATCCCCATGTAAGCTCCCAACCAGTTTTCACCCGTATCAAACCCTTGTCGGGCTCGAATATCCTTGTATTACTACGCCATGCGCCAGGCGACATATTTGGAGAACATTATTAATTATTGCTTTGATAAATTAACTTCGTTATATTCGTTCGAAACCTATGCAATAAATATTCACACACTTAATATACGAGTGCTTACAGCTCGACATGGTGAATGCGAAAATTTCCTGATAAATAATTTTGTGTTCCACTATTTATACTGAATTACCAAACTAATGTATAAACAGCGACCTTGAGCACAAACAGTACTGTCTACCCTCTGTGCGACTGAACACTGTCTCCCAAGAAGATACAGGCTTCTGGCCTAGTTTGGGAAGCAGTATCAGTACATAGGTACAAATGTTCATAGATTGTGCCCACTTAAATACCAATGTTAATATATGTGTCAATAAACAAATTTTATTTATTAAAAAAAAAAAAAAACTGACTATTTGCTTTTATTTTATTTGTATACTTACCACAAAAAATCAATTGATTATGAGTTGTCTGGTTGCCATAGTACCTACAGGCTCTGCCTAGTTTGGGACTGTATGGCTTTAAATAGCGGTGTGTGTTGTCAAAAAATATATTATACCTACCTTTAAACGAGCAATTCTTGTATATATATATAATCTGAACCTCGGCGACGACTCCAACGAATTTTATGAAAAAATCGGTCATCCAGGTATTATTAGTATAAGGGCCCCTCTGATAGTGAAGGTAAGCTGTGAATGCAGTAACACGAGTATCAATCGCGTGATACAGAACCTAGATATGTGTATTTTACAAATTGATGCAATGTTGAACAGCGAAATACACATTATTTTTATTCGGCGTTTCGGTTCATTACTAACAGATCTTTCTCAAGGACGAAGCAAACAAATACTCAGAAATACCTAAGTACAAAAGATGCAAATCACACATAATCATCCAAACAATATGTATTATAATAGCTAGTCTAGACAAAAAAGATTAGTCAACGAGCATTGTCAACATTCGTATACAATACAGGACATAGTTTCAAAGCACGTACTCACATAGGTAGTTGATATCCGTAGCAAATATTATTAACAGGATAAAATTAACAAAATAAACCGAAAATCCGTGATTACCGATGACTATGATGTAATATCGTAAACATGACAAAGTACAGTTTGTTTGGTTGTACGTTTTTTAAGGTTTCTGCGATCGTGGTTTTCATAACGTGGACTTAAAACAGACAATACTCTTAAAATATAAACTACAGAGGTCTGTCCCATTTACTTAAAAATCCCTATTTCCTTCCTATAGGACACAAGTCAACCGTACAAATTCTATTAATTTCGACCGTTGACTTGTGCCCAATATGAAGTAAATAAGCATTCGACTTGCGAAATCAGAGTATCTTTTGAGTTCAATTTGTATATCTTCTATTCGTATATCACTAGTGGAACTAGTGTTACACTAGTAAATCATACAAATTGAACTCAAAAGATATACATACATGTGTATGTATAAAACTAATACCCAATGATATTTGGGTCAAGATATTCTGGTTCGGTAAAGTGAAAAAAATATTCGTACTTTGTAAGGCCGACAATATATCGTTAGCTAAGCCGATGAGTGATAATGTCCACGCATTGTGGCCATGTCAAGTTAATGCAAAGCGAGATCAATATCAAGAGCCATGTGTTTTGGACAATTGAACACATACCTAGATTAGTTTGCCGAAACTACTTGCCTGATTTTCGCCTCTGAGACATAGATAGTTATAGTAGACAGAGATAATTTGATGTTCAGTGAATAACTTGGTAGGTAGATGTATAGGGTATAAAATTTGCCAATAACCATATTTACTGTTTCTGTAATCTATTCTTTTTTTAAAGACCACTCCCGTAGTAGGGTACAAGCCCTGTGCGGCGAGGATATACAAACATACAAGTCACGGACACACAGTACACCCAGACTCGGAACACCAATTTGTGGATCACACAAAGTGGTGTTCCGTGTGGGAATCGAACCCTTGCGTAGCAGTCGGACACACTCCCATCGCGCCACAGAGGCAGTCGAAATATTGACGGATGAAATTTAATGAATTAAATTAATGATGTCAGACCTATCACGGATTTTTAGATTTGAATGTTTGTAATTCGGAATTTATAAATCTAGCCTTGGAATTGAAAGTTCATATTTTATTAAAATAGATAAGTACTCTATGACGACAAGATAAATGGGCTTCAATTAGGTTTAAATTTGATTTTATCAATCAAATAATAAAAAAAAAACGCTATGAGTCGTGTGTCTAGCTGTAATTTTCTAATCGCACGCTATCAGCATTCGGGCAGCACATTGTGTATAGACGACTGTATCTATTAGACAAGAGCGTTATTGTTGCGTGTATGTGTCTGCAATGTACAATCAGTCATGTATGAGTCATTGCACGGTGGAATGGAACGCAAAACGCAACTTCCGTAAATGGCCCGCGGGTCCCTAAATATTGTCACCGCCCACGTTCTAACAGTATTTATATCGAAACTATAGTAAACATGGCCTCGCTATTAATGCGTAACGGTCGTTATCGTAAAATTCCATTACACCAAACCGGGAATGACTATAAATAAATGTCACTCGTTAGCTAGCCTGGAACCCAGCCGCCAATTTAAAGGGGAACAAAAGGCATGCCTCGAGGCAAAACCTTTCAGTGTTAATAACCAACCATCAGTGTTGAAATGACGGACATTAGCCTCAACAGAGAGGTGAGACCGACTGGGAACATGACGCACTTAGTTTAATCAAGGCTAATTGTAGTAGTCTCTGTAAAAAGTCCATTAAACAACATTTCTAATCATCAGTTAGTGGTAATATCATATTATTTCAAAACGTTTACATTATGAATAACGTTATTGCTTCTTGCCAAGAAAAATACACTTGCAATTTATTCGTATCGAGTAAAAATGCTAACAAAATCAGGCGACAAATCGTTCGTTCTGCTCGTCTAATGAAATATTTATAAGTCGTTCAATATTACATTTTTTGTAGACCAACGATGGGGCGATACACCTAAGTAGAAGCGGGTCAATTGACCTATCAGTTGACATCAGTGTCACCTGTTAACCTTGAGATTATCGGTCCTATGTTCATTCTACCGTACCTTGTCGTTATCGCCTCGGGGGAAACGCAACATCATAAGTTCTATCGCCAACAAACACAGATATAAAGCTGAAATTCGCTTAGATAGATTCAACCTCTCGTATTTTAAGCGGTGATAAAACTTTGGATGTGGAGAGCTATGGGAATTGATCTTTCTCTATTTGTGGAATATAATATAGGGTTTTAGCTCAAAGGGTGCTAACGGAAATCTATTACTAAGGCTTCAATGTCTGTCCATTCGCCCGTCCTTCTATCGCGTAATGGAAAAGTTGTAATTTTTATAGAACTTGTATTACTGTGACCGCTATAACAACAAACAATATACGAACGAATATAACGTATATTAGTATGTAGGTAGGTACCTAATACAGATGAGAAATTGAGAAACACAATTTAATCAAATAAAAATCTAGGTATTTTAAGTAGGTAACTAGATAGCTGTTTGATTTACTAAAAATAGTTTTTTTTGGAACGTAGTTCCTTATCGCACGTTTATGCTTGTGGGTGGAGAGGTGTGACGGAAAAAAGCGTAACATCGATCAAAAATCTATTATTTATGAGTGAAGCTAAAATAAGGAGATTGTGTTATATCTACAGGTTCTTTGAAAAGAAAGAACCGTACCGAAGAAATTCCACCCGTGAACGGTTGATGAGCAAAGACGCTAGCTTACGTACACGGAGACATTGCGTCAGAACGTCCGTCTCTATTTTCTAAGTGGAATTGATTATCTGTTCCAAGTTCACTTTATAAAGGCGTGACGCGATGGCCAATTTCGCTGTAAATATAAAAAATATGACATCACTGGTAAACTTATTTAGGTTTATTGTTCGGGTAAATATTTGCGATAAATTAATAAGATATCAAACAAACTAAGATATCAAGCAAACCTTAGATGTTAAAGAGTTACTATTAATATGCGGTCAATTTCAATCTCTCTTTAAAAGACAACTCACGCACTAGGGTACAATCCCTGTCTCTGTCGCAAAGAACTTCACAAAGATATAATTAACGGATACAAAGTACACCCAGATTCGAAATAACAGTTCGTGGATCACACAAAGTAGTGTCTCGTGTGGGATTCGAACCTTCGAACCTCTTGAAAATGCGCCACTAAGGCAGCAAATTACACTTCCTAGCATGGCACCATCTGTTTTTTTAACGCCTCAAAAGGGAGGGGTCGTGAGCGTAACGTCTGGAGCAGGGTGCAAACGGGTGCACTTGCACCCTCCACCCGCTCCCCCCCGCCCCCCTATTGGAATAATAAGCCTGTTCGGCATTTATTTTCTTTTATTACTTAACAATTATCTAAAAAATAATAATTACATCAGAAGTACTTTGCACCCCCTGACGCTCGCTTTATTCATTCTGAAGGTACAATTATTTAGTAGCGAGTTTTTATGTATAAATCTATAGTAATATTATAAAGCGGAAGAGTTTGTTTATTTGTTTGTTTGTTTAAACGCGCTAATCTCAGGAACTACTGGTCCGATTTGAAAAAATCTTTTTTTGTTGGATAGCCCATTTATCGAGGAAGGCTATAGGCTATATAACATTGCGCTACGACTAATAGGAGCGGAGCAGAGACGAGAAATGTTGCAAAAACGGGAAAAATGTACGCAGCGAAGTTACGCGGGACATCTAGTGTTACATAATGTCAATGTCAGCAGCCTGAATTGTAATAGTTGCTTATTACCATAGTTCTTAATTTTTACAATGGGTACCTAACTAAACTGGTTACCTAAATTAACAGAGCAATCGGAAGCCTCTTGGATGTAAGCTCAGTGAAAATTCGAGTATAATTTGTTTATAACTCTAAGATCATCCGACCGTATAATTACCGGCAGGCAGTGCACTACAACTAAATCATACCACGCCAGAGCTAACGGAGTGACAAATTAATAATGAGAGTTCATGCCTCGCTTAGCATTACGAGGGCCTTGCTAGGCTGAGGTCAGGAGACAGGAGAGCACTGTCGTGGAATAAATAATGTGGTCGGCGAGACGAATGGCACGCCAGCCATATTGCACTATTCGACTTGCAAGTCACTACACAAACTGTAACTGAATTCCTCTAGAGACTACGCAGATAAATTGGTTTCTTTTCTCATTGCCGTCCACTCCCAACAAAACTTGTACTTCCAAGCTTCCATTGATATTAAGCGATCCAATTGAGGCTTTTGGGATCAATAGCCCACTTTTTGTACAAAAATACAGGATAACAACGGATGTTGACCGTGATTGAACTTGTTGAAAGGATTCGGAACCAGATAGAGAAAATAAATTACGTACTCCTTAAATAGCGCAACGAACTTCAATTACTGCGAAGACGGGGCAAAGTTTGAAAGAAAAGTAATGTAAGTTTATGACTCAAGTTTGTTATTCGAAAGCTATCAAAAGGTTGGCGACAAGCGCCGGCATTAGAGCCAAGTTTGTTATATAAAGTTCTGAGAATTGACGAATTATTCAATTCGTAAGAGACAGTGCTGACTAATAACAGATTTCAATGGTTTACGTCATATCGCACAAACATACAGACGTTAACATGTTGACTTTAGAAACTACTTTTAAACAGTTGTTTTATACATATGCCATCTGAAATAGAATGTTTAGCCTTTTTGGGTTAAGCCGCCGAATCGCAATTGAAGGTTAGGTTACAGGTGAGAATCTTCTACCGTAATGTGTATGCCTCATATAAGACTAAAGTCGGGGATCTTTTACTTGCTGACCCGCGCAACTTTGTTTGCGTCATTTATCCCCGTTTTTGCAACATTTTTCATTGATGTTCTATTCCTATTGGTCGTAGCGTAATGTTATATAGCCTATGTCACAAATAACGTGGCTTTCTGTTGGTAAAAATATTTTCAAAATCGGTTCAGTAGATCCAGAGATTACCCCCTACAACCTCACAAAGTCATAAACTTTACTTCTTTTTAATATTAGTTTAAAAATAGTACAGATATAAAATAATAACTTCTGAATTCTTAAAAGATACCAAACTTGAATTCGTCTCAAATGTATTTCTGTTGCTATAAGACTTAAGGACATCTTATATTGTGTTAGCTCAGTTTACTGAACTTTTTAAGCTATTGCATAGCTTTTATCGCGGGCTTTGAGCGCGGCGACCGAATCAAGAAATCGCGTAACGAAAATAAAACCTAACACTCCCACTCCGCCTACCATGTAGCTCGGCCGAGCGTTCGCTTAACGTATATGTATAATTATGGTACGACTGTACGAAGCAAATAAAAAAAAATACTGCATAAATAAAAAATAAATACTTAAATAATTATGATTGCATAAGTTGATAAAAAATGCTATTCAATAGCTTTACCGCGGCAGTCGCCGAGTGTCACACATTTTTTTTTATTTTAAAGACGACTCCCGCAGTTGTGTACAAGCCCTGTGTCGCGGGGGACTTTACAAACATACAAGTCACGGACACAAAGTAAACCCATACTCGGAACAACAATTTGCGGATCACACAACGTGGTGTCCCGTATGGGAATCGAACCCACGACCTCTTGCAGCAGTCGGATATTCTCCCACCGCGCCACAGAGGCAGTACTGAAAGCAAGAGTCAATACACCCTATTTTGTGGGATTAATTACTTTCCGCTTAAAATCAATAACTACAACGCTGGAAAAATATTTCAGATGTTGGCGGGGTCCAGGGACAACAGTACCTAATTGTTCTTAACGACAAACGGTCACCTATCTTTGGGGAACGACAGTGGTAACGTTACTTAACGTAGTAAAAGCCAGAGTCCATTTTTAGTATGTTGTCAACTCCCCGTATGAGTAATAGTCCATTTGAAATAGGTTATATCGACAATAATAGTAAAACATGTGTTACTAGGCAACTTAATTTATTAACAGACAGAACATAATGAGGGTCGCGATAGGTCGACCGGTATCAAGGAGCGCTTACCCTAAATACAACCTTCATATTCAAAAGGCCATATTGATTTCCAATACAAAAGACTGACCCCTATATTCTTAGACCCTCAATAGTGTTCAATTATTGATTTTTATCGTTTTCCTTTTATCAAATTATAAGTTGCAGGAAACTAATCATTTAAAATATATATTTACTAGAGATGCGCGAAGTACTCGGTACTCGGCATACTCGGCCGTTTTGTTAGTACTCGTAATGAGCCAAATAACTCGGTTTTCCTGTCGAGATATTCGGAACTCAAAAACTTCAATCCTTTTCAGTTACAAACTCACACAAACTTTCTTTTTAGCCCAGATAAACTCATTTCGCGCTTATGTAAACATTAATCTGTTACCTATACTAAGTGAAGTGTTTAATAACAACTTTGCTTAGCAACCATTCATAATTAATACTATTGACAATGGTTGC
The DNA here is from genome assembly GCA_945859575.2 of Herminia tarsipennalis. Classification (NCBI taxonomy): domain Eukaryota; kingdom Metazoa; phylum Arthropoda; class Insecta; order Lepidoptera; family Erebidae; genus Herminia; species Herminia tarsipennalis. The sequence continues at coordinate 21,544,773 of OX243840.2, forward strand.
TAAGCAACTTTATTATTAAACATTTCACATATATTTCGCCTTCTGTAGTTTTTCCAAAAATGCTGCTTAAAATGAATTAACCAAAAAATGAAGTAGCCTATGTCATTCCAACATAAAGACTTATTAAAAATATTTAAGTTTACACGCTGCGCTCCTAATAAGACACATATTAATCGTAGTCGGTAGCAGGACCAACTGATTCCGCGATAATTGTTTAGAAATTTTCAACATTACGAATTCTGAAATAAATTACATGTTAAACATGAAAACAACTAGAAACGTAACCGCGATGTTCATTCCATGCTTTAAAGTAATTTAATTAAAAAGTCCATACCGATATGAGTATTTAATAAAGTAATGCTTGCTGCCTTTTTTATATTTCCCAGTTTAATAGCTAAAAGGAGTCACCGACCGACTGCGGTGAGGTGAGGCGGCCCACTGCAAAAATAATTTCCTTTATGGAATCGCAAATGAGACTCCAGTTACATTCAGCTTGGAGCTCAATACACTCAACGGCTTTCATCTGTTTGAAGTTTTAGGTATTTTAATATACAATTATAGTGGAAGTTGTATTACGTTATAAATCCCCTAAACAAGGTGGTGTATTCATGTGTGCAGGACTTAACTTTGCTTTGATAATATAATGGTCTAAGCTATATATACCTTGAGACTTTTCAAGGTCAGATAAAGTACGTTCAATAACGAGCGCTTTTAACGTTAACTAAATTACAACTTTTCCATATTCTGTGCCTTTAAATGTTAACGTGCGTTATAAGTGCGAAATTGTAAACGTAAGCAAATATAAACAGATAAATGCAGAAAGGACATTAAATAGAAGAGAAGTCGGTCTGCAACGCGCATACCTGCATTATAATCCTAAACGCCGGGAAGAATGACTATCATGATGACCGATCTATAAGGCAGGTCAAGTAAAATAATGTTGCCATGGTCTACCAAACCATTCACAAAACTCGCATCCTTCTGTACTTAGGATAAAATAGCATTAGATTGTTTGTTCTTTATGTAAATAATAGTCGATATTGCATCTGGGTTGGTACTTTAACAACTTTAAATATTAGACCGATGATAACAAGTGACCGAAATCATTTAGGATGCAGAGTTCTGATAAAATATATCACCAAAAGAACTCCGCAGTCGGGTAATAAAAGCGACTTCAATATCATGAAATAAAAATATGATGAAGAACTCTAGGTATCTCACATGTCTATAAATTACCTATTAGAAGGATGATTCAACATAATACGCGATTTCTCGCTGAGTAACAGAGATAGAAATAAAAAAAATCTATCTTTAGTGTAATGATAGAAAATAGTATTAACGTAACATTGTAGAAACAATAGAATTCTTTGTTTGAAGATTAGTGGAAGGGGTGAGTGGAGTACGGAACGTGACCAGCATTACATTAGTGATGGACGCACACATCAAGACCGCTCTGATGTATCCAACATCCGTTTCGATATCCGGATAAAATACTTACAAATGTTTATATACAGCAAACTTGGATTAACCATAAATAATAGTTATGTAAGTATCGTAAAACGTAATTGAAATTACTCAGGTAGACCTTAGTCTTATAGGATTCAACAGGTGATGGGCAGTAGTATTTTAGTATTGCCTGGTGAAAGGCAGTACTATATTGGAATTTTAGAAGTGATGGAGTTGACAGCTAACCAAACTGTAATTTTGCTGAGAAAATTATGTTAGGTGTTGAAGAACTGAAATTCGGCAACGGTACAACTTTAACAGAGTAACCAAGTACCAAATATTACTCAATTATGTTTACAGAACAGAGTAAGTACTCAGTAACCCACCGATACCCAATGTATCTTATGTATGTATACAAATGGTAAATATGATATTGTAGCCCTGTTTAAATAAACCAACAATTCACCAATACCATAAAATCATATGATTAGGTCCATAATCATAATCACGAAGACATTGACACCAACTGAAACTATATTCCGTGAGATAAGTTCATATCCATCCCTTCATACCACTCTAATAATATGTAGTATCTGTCAATTGGTCTGTTTGGTTTTTAAAGTTAAATATTTTTATGAAATTTTATAGCTTGTGGTTTATAAATAAAACAAAACATTGACATTATCTAAAAAACACTGAAGGTATTATGTGTGTGTTATCAATTCAATAATGTTGAATTGCAATCTTATCAAACAATATTTCTATGACTCATCGCCTGTACCATGTTCTCACATACCTATACATTAGGGTTTCCAAAGTACTTTAGAATATTAAAATGATAATCTGGTAATTATTTCATTACATTATCTCGTCTGCTAATCTAGTCCTGGAATTTAACAATATTTTAAAAGTACATATACACATATGGAAGGACATGTTTTTGGCTATCATGGAAATCATGTAAGATTCTTGCTATGCAATGTGTGATAACAGATAGCCTTATGGGGCACTTGTGCTCACAGGTGTTGCTATCTATATTGTCTAATACTAACATAGTTATTTGAGTTATTTGTGTTGTCCTACACAATGTTAAATAAACAAATCATAGTTTTGCATTATGTGTTGATAGTTCACACTACACATCTACGCCAGACAATGGCACGTTGTTTTCCTAGAAAATAATTATCAATTTAAGTAAATACATTGAAAAATACTTTCCTTATTATAGTACTTACTTGTTATAAATAGAATAGTTCTTCCTTAAACATTTCAAATTTACAACTACAAACTCATACATACCATTTTCGATTTATTTATTTATTTTATTTTATTATATTTATTGATTAAACAAATTATTATTTTAATTTAATCGAAATTACATTTTTTTTTTGGATGCAGGAATACAGATTTATTCAAAAGACAACAAAATGATCTAACAAAATATAAGCATAAATAGGGACCATTTAATAAACTTTACACATCTAACAGATGGTTTCCATTTTATATCCTTGAACATTATTTGTTACATTTGAGTTGGCTTTACAAAGATGACCATGAAACTATTATTTGCAGGGCTCAGTTTAAACATGTTTAGTTTATTTGTTTTATTATTGTTCTCAGAGTCTATATTAATTGACTTAAGTGCCCTGTAGACGAACATATTGTTTGCCAAATTTTACATATTTGTCATATAATTCTATGTTTGAAGTGTTTGTCAAACAACCTACATGTTTGACAAAAAATTGGACTGACGTTGTGTTGACAAAATCTTTGTCAAACACCCATCAAGTGTTTGACAAAGATTTTGTCAAATATGATCTCAAGCTACAAACATTTTAATCGTTGCATTAGCATGTTGTTTGACAAACATGTTTGATGGTTGGTTTGAATGTTTTAGCTAGTGTTTAATGAAAATATAAAGTTTGACATATATGTTTGTCAATCAAAACTAGTTTATACAGCTGAAACCGAATTTGGGTCCAGACACTGTTTCGGCCAAAACCAAAGCAGATATATTATGATAATATTTTTGTGGAAGAATTATGTAATTTGACGTTTTTTATCCCTCTTTAAGATTACATGTTTTAGCTATTGTTTGATGAAAACGTAAAATTTGACAAATATGTTAATAGGGCCCTTTAAATATGCAGTAATGTTTACCCTAGAATTATGCAAATGTGTATTAAGTATTTGTTGAGATTAATCATCAAAAGTCTAGTCCTGTATTGGTTATCACTGTACACATTTATGCAGAGTCTATCTCTGCATAAATGTAGAAATAAAGGATTTTAAGTTACAGGTGAAACTGAAAACTAGTGGCTAATCAAAACTAGTTTATACAGCTGAAACCGAATTACGGCTCCAGACACTGTTTCGGCCGAAACCAAAGCAGATATATTATGATAATATTTTTGTAGAAGAATTATGTAATTTGACGTTTTTCATCCTTTTTTAAGATTACACCCATAACATTCTTATTGTTCAATGATTTTTCTTATTAGGTATGAATAAGTTTATGTAACCTTCCGCAAAATGTACTTTATTGCTAAGAATACTGTACAGAAAAGTGTATTGACGAAAACAGAAATAAATACGTAATTTTTATTGTTACTACGTAACGTACGAAAACTTTGGCATTAATACAACTTCGTTAATCTCGATAGCTCGATACCTCCCGAATATAGTTTGGTTTCGGCCAGATGACAGCTGAAACCGAACCTAAGCCGAAACTCGTTTTTTGGCCGAAACCGAAAGCAAAAGTTTTGTCGAACACTATAAAACTTACAGCTAATTAAATAAACAGTTACTTATTAGAAGATATTCACTGTTCTAAATTGAAAATACATTTTACACAGAAACTTTAATGCAAGCAAATACTTTTTGTAACAAAGTTTACCTAGGTACTTACATTTTTACAATGCCCATAGCTTTTATCACCAAGATATTATGATTACTGAGCCCTGAGTGTTGAATAATGTTAGCAGCTCTATTGTGTACAGCAAAATTAATATATTCGGTTACTTACACAACCATTCCATAGGCTCCTTCACCAATGTATTGCAAGTTAGTGTATCTGGGACCCACTTCAAACACTTGACCTCGAATGATTTCAGCGTTGGGATTAGTGCTCGCGGCACCTGCAGCCTCGGCCATCGCGATGCACTGAGAAGCCACTTAACCACAAATGTTTAAAACACCAACAGCAATAATACAGAGTTCAGCATAAATTCCTTAGCACAGCTGACACTAGACTGCTGAATTCCCAGTTTTCAATTCACATTAATTACGAAAACAAACTGCTAACCGAGCTACATTATCCACTACACGAACAAATCGTCCACTTGTCACTCGCTTATCATTCTCGTTAGCCTGTTTGCCTAATGCCTGACTTTTATGGACACTCCCGTACAGACGCAGTACCGTTATAAAATGAACTCGATTTTTTTCTGCATCTATATTGTACGATCGTGTTCCGCGTTTCATAATGTGACAACTTAACATATTTTCTACCATTTGATGCTATCCTTTTCTATACGCTTATGTCAAAAAGAGAGGGAGAAAGCTATTTGAAGATTACATATTTAGTAGATTTATGGGCTACTTGTAATTTTAAGGCATTATTTTCACTGATTTTACTTTCCTTTGAGGAATTGCACAGCTTTATCATTGTTATGTTCATAGGCAACGAATGTAAACCTAGTAAACAATAATTATTGGTTTGTTCTAGTGGATAAAGCTAGCAATAGTAGGATTTAGGGTATTTTTAAATATCGAGAATGTCGTCCATATTGACTTATGTTTGACAGTGACAGACTTCACAGCTGACATTTTGTAGACGTTTACGATTTTTTATAGACTGTCCTATCTCATTGTAGCATTGTATGTATTTTTACAAAACCGAAAAATAAACTATTGCTAATGTTACAGCATCAATAACTATTGACTTTATGTGTTCTAGAAGAATCAGTAATGTGGTGTTCCTGTTTGTAATTCAACGTTTACATGGAGTTATAGTAATAAGGCACAAAGTGACCTCGACGCTTCAAAACGAAGGACTGTCGTGCAAATAATTTAGGTATGTCGGTTTGGTCGGCCAGTACAGCTGGAAATAATTACCACGCCGCATTGCCAGGCGGTCATTACGGTTCCTCTAATACCTGGTGTCCAAAATTGAGCAAGGTATGATATAACATTGGCATGTATAGTCATACATCTGTTTTGCGGCTTGCACATAATTTGATTGCCAATGACATTTCATAATTACTGTTTACGAGTAGTTGTTGTAATGATATATCAGTCTTGTAGTCGTGCGGCACGGCGTTCACACGCCTGCATTTTCGAAATGTTTTTGTGTTGAATTCTATTTAAAAAAAGTGACTGAAGTGTTACTCTAGTAACAATAGAAGTAGTCTTGAATCAAGTAATTGGCGACTTTAGACTTCATATACTGTATTTTATTTATTCAAATTATGTGAGTGTAGTATGATATCTATATTGTCATTTTCTTACATGTCTTCACTAATATTTCAGCTATATTATCTGTGTCTCATTATCATCCTATTTTAATTAACATACAAAACAAGTTTATTATCTTTTTATTTTATATATTCTTTTTAATTCCTTTCATTCTTTTGTTCACTTTGGAGCATGTAGTTGTCTGTTCCGTGTTTTTGTTATTGATTTGTTTATTTTATTCTTCAAAGGAGTGGATGACAGGTATTTAGCAAGCCCTTCATACAATTTTGTGGCACACTGAAGCAGAGGATTGTACTACTTATCATTTTCTAACAACAGTGAGTTTAAATTGGATGTAATTTGGAGACGGGCTTCAGTCACGCTACCCCATATTGTTCCTGTTGAGTTGTCCATATGTAACATCAGTTGTACTAATAAGTATTGTAACAAATAAAAGTACCTCTAACTTATCATAATTATTTACATAATAATTGGATTCTGTTGGTTGATAAACAGTTTTTACGTAAACCGGATCTGTAAAGTGTTAACCAAGAGATAAGTAAATGTGTGTGCTAAATTATTTACATTAACAATGCCTTGTATACTATACATAAATCACAAGTTGGAATTTTTTTAACAAATGAATAATTCAAAACTTTATATTTCTAAACTTTTTTATGTTCTGTTTTTTAAATATTTCAAAATAAATGGGACGTAATTACATTGAGTATATTTGAACATGACATTACACATGCTTTATATTACTTTTATAGATTGGTTACATTTTTACAGAGGGCAACTTTAGCTACAATAATATTACCAATTAAAAAAATGATGTGATATATGGACATCTTCGGCTGTTCATAAGGGCTTGGTGAAGGTGCTTTCTAAATAGCATCTCATTGATATTTCAAAATCATTATAATTCTGTAGGTACATAAACCTCATACAGACATGAAGATTTCAAACAACAATATTTGAGTCACAAATATCTATAAAAAACGAAACTAGTTTTAAATCTTGTTTTGAGACTTGAAAAATAAATTTAATGGCATTGCAATACCTCTTGTTACCTCAGACTAGTTTATTGCACTAACATGAGTGGAAGACATTATGTAAGTTATAACTTCCTTTTTTAAATACATATAAGCAATTGTGGTGCACTTCTAAAATTCAATCCTAAAGTTATTTAAATTCTACAATTTATATGATCAACAAAATGTTAACCTAAGCCAACAAAACATATTTATTGGTTGACCATGTAATGATAACAGCTTATTTAATTTATTCTTTTACATTTCCTATTACTTCATGTTCCCATCAGGGTTGTCATAGAAATATCCCAGAACTGCCACAAACTTCATTTTTTAATAATCCTGAGGTCATAGGTCAATCACTAATCAGCTGTCATCATGTATCTTTAGTTGATTACATCACCAAAATTTGGTGGCTGAATACAAAATAGTATGTCTTTTTAAACACTTTACAGAATTACAAACTAATATGTCTGTAATTTAAAACACATTTATCAATGAAAACAAAAGATTTTACATTCGTTTTTTTAGATATTTGTGGGTATAATAAATGTTTAAGGTTAAGGGTTAAGGTTAAGGTTTACGTGTTTTTCATTAATTTTTCTATGGAGGTAATGATTTTATTAAGATGTTCAAATGAAGTGTGACACTATCAAGAAGTAAACCTAGGTACCTATATATTATTTAACTATTAAATTGAATTGGGTTAGGTGAATGAAAAAGTTGATTAAGTATAAGTAATTGATATTGATAACAATGATTTTCTAATTACATGTTACTTAACTGTTGTGTCAATATAGTGTAACAATTAAGTGTTATTTTTCTATTATATTTATTATGTTTTGTAATTAATACTTTGAAATAATCATAGATAAGAATTTTATTGTTAATTTTGTTTAAAGTTCCGTTTGTTTATTACAGTTTTCATCATCACAGTCATGTTATTTTTAACCTTGTCAGCTTTTATCATTTAGCTATACCATAGTACTGCTATAATTGAAAACAACTAGCTTTAATTAATATGTCAATAACATTAATCACTGATGCATGAATCCTATTAAAAGTTTGTTGTGTTCCCAATTCTATATGAAAACGATCAAGTAAATGCGAACTGTCGGAAATATCTCACCATTTTTAAATTAGCCTCAAGATGACTCTTTTTTAGGGTTTGTTCTTTTGGGGTTTTTTTTTATGTGGTTAATGTTTAAAAAAAGTACTTAGATTAGATCTTAGTACTTTTTTTTTGTTGGACATCTTTTTTTTTTTCCAAACATTATACAGAAACGTGAGCTTTCTGGGCAACATATTATGTCCTTTCTGGACTTCATTTTACTTAGATAAATTGATTTTTACTGCACTATACAGGGTGTCCCAAAACTATGCCATACGGAGGGAAAAATGTTATTGAAAGACCTGTCAAATGATGTGCCACACATTGATTTTTTTGCTGAATTTTCTTTTTAGTTTTTTAATATGTATGTAGTGCCCTCCCTAAAAATATTTATTTTTATTATTTAGCTATCAAACTAAGTAGCGGCTACTACATTACACTTTTTCACCAAAATTTGGCGACCAAATTTCACACTTTTTCAAATATTCATTTTGTAGTCTTTGAGTAAAATGCCTGTGACACACGGACAAATAGACAGACGGACATGCCGAAACTATAAGGGTTCCGTTTTTGCCAAGAAACATTCTGTACTTTTACGATACCAATCGAAAAGGTCAATCATTGTGATTTTTTTTTAAATAATATAGTATCTTAAATGGAAAGGAAACCATAATATTATACATTTATGTGAAAGCAATTACACCGAACTGCAACTTACAACAAATTTAACTTTAACAAATGCTCCAAGCGTGTTCTATTTTTTAATACGCTAATTAGCACACTTATAATATTAATATTTGTCGATTTACTATTCTACTTGTGTGATTAATATTAATATTTGAAATAAAACGTTTAAGTTTAGTTTATAGGCAGAAACATCGTTAAAATGCAATAGTTGGGCCTAGAGTCGCGATTAACTATACAAATTGTATTTTATTCAATGTAAAATTTCATTACCTTCCCTTTATATATGATACTATGTTATTTAAAAAAAATAATCTCTATGACTGACCCTTTGGATTGGTGTCATAAAATACTGTACCTGTATTTTGGTACTTTTTCAGATTGGTCGGGTTCGATTCCCGGTTCAGACAGAAGATTATTTTAAAAAAACTTCTAATGTTGTTTGAATTATTTTTAAAAATTAAAATGGAAGTCTTCTTTCAGTAAAATGTACTATCTATAATATTTGAGGTACCTACTTTCCCTCCGTATGGTAAGCCACTAACGGCTATTACACTACCCTGAATTAGGGCCCTAAATCGAGGTGGTCTTGAAAATTTTTTAAAGAATTAGGGCCCTAACTCTTATTACACCTCTCTTTTTAAGGATTTAAGGTCCCTGATTTAGTGAAGTGTAATAAGCGCAATAGTTTTGGGACACCCTGTAGATTAATCCAGCCTCATGTGTATTCTTGAAGTGATATAATGGACTAATCAATTTGCTGTTATTCAACCAATGTGGTTTGTATGATCGTTATTAGCGAGCCCGCTGGCGACCGACTTTTTGTAGGACCATTTCGGACCCGGACGTTACCAGACCGATCTGTTATTTCTTTTTTTGTCAGATTGACTTTTCATGAGACATAATATGCGTACGGTTTGAGTTTATATTATGTTACATTCACTCCGACAAAAAACGTCATCGATTACGTCATAATATGTGCGATCAAATTTAGTAGATTTAATTGGTTGGATATACCATATTGACTCGTCCATTATCATAAAGGCACTCTTGCTTTATGCCATGTATAACACTACAGTTCTAAATCAGAGACAAGCACGATATTTCCGACGGATCGTACTTACATACACCACTTCTTAGATATATTTCGGGACTTAATCGCGTGAATTATTTAAAGGTACGAACCTTTTATTTACCCGACGTTTCGATCGAACTGCACCGATCGTGGTCACGGGTCGACTATATTTCGGTATGGTCCCGAAATATATCTAATATGTATTAAAATCGCGAAAGTTTAAAAACAATAATACACCACTTCAATAACCGGGTCCACACCGGACTATCCATTTCGAATCGGCGATCTCGCGTTTCAAGATCGTGAAGCGTGCGTTACTTAGCTAATACGTGTGCTCGGATCGCGCTCTCTACGTCCACAGCGTCAACGCCTTTAGATCGCGCTGGATCGTCCGGTTTGAACCCGACTAATATGATCCAATAATATACCTATGGTTTTGTTAAAACCAGCACAAGTGCGTCATGTCGGGGGATACGCCGATACAATCGGCGGAGGGTCTTCATACCCCCGCCTACCTGTCCTGGAGGAAGTTGCAACTAAGCCGAGCCAAACTCAAAGCTTCCAGCAAAACTTCCGCATTGCTCTCTGGATTCGCTATGGTATGTAATCAAAACTTTTTCTTTCTAAGTTAATTTTAAGATAAATTTCTGTTAATACTCAGAAATAATTCGCCGCCATTTTTAAAACCTCAATTAAACATTTATGTTGTTGTCAAAACCAGGTCTAATTTTGTGAACATTGTCTTTACCTAACAATCTTTACCGTGTTATATCCCTACATCCTCCTCTAAACTCCTCTGGAATTGCGATTCTTGATCTATACTTATATTATAAAGCTGAAGAGTTTGTTTGTTTGTTTGAACGCGATAATTTTAGGAACTACTGGTCCAAATTGAAAAATTGATATACTGTTGGATAGCCCATTTATTGAGGAAGGCTATAGGCTAAATAACATCACGCTACGACCAATAGGAGAAAGAGCATCAATGAAAAAATTGCAAACACGCGGAAAATTTACGCAGACGAAGTTGCGTGGGTCAGCTATCGTTGATAAAAGGGTCACGGCGGCCGATGAATTTTTATTCACATACGTAGCGTTAACCACGACTGCGTAAGGCATAGGGGATTGCATAAAAATCCCAAAATTAGTTTGCAACTGTCGTTGATAATCAACAGCTACTGAGATATGACTTCTTCGACCTGGCTCAGTGCGACAGAGGCCATATCTAGGTCAGTAGTGTACGCGCTTTACCTTTTCTTTTTTATTAGGTTGAAGAATATTATCGCATGTTTAATTAGCGTAATCGATTTGTGCCGTTGTACAATGCTCAGTAATGTTCGGTGTTATTACCGTTACGTAAAACGATGTTGACGTAATTAAATACACGATCACTGTAGTTCAAAATTCTACTAGAACTCTTTACCTCTTATTTTCTTTAATATGTAAATCCTAATAACTCTTTACTTACCACAGAACTTGTGGTAGATGTTTATCATCACTACGTTATCAAAAGTATGGATAAGGCACTTGTTCCACCCACCAACCTGGACTGTATTCTCGATCAAGAAACGTGCAATAGATGTAGATCTTATGTAAACAAAAGAGATTAATTCTCCTGTATGCATACATTACATATACTTATTTATTACTAGCTGACCCGTGCAACTTCGTTTGCGTGAATTTTCCCCGTTTTTGCAACATTTTTCATGCTCCGCTTCTATTGGTCGTAGCGTGATGTTATATAGCCTATAGCCTTCCTCCATAAATGGGCTATCCAACATTAAATAAATTTACAATTCGGACCAGTACTTAGTTTCAGAGATTATCGCGTTTAAACAAACAAACGTACACACTTCAGCTTTATAATAATTAACAAGTTACAATAACAACAAAATCCAACATAGGGTGATTTCTGAAAAAGTGTTTTTTTTTTATAAACCTGATAATTCGACAGACACATCGAGAACATAGGTAACCTACCTAGTAAAACAAAATTTAATTGTCAACAGGTAGCGATGGTAGAGGTGCAACTAAATCCGCCTGAACAAACCAAAGTGCCTACCGAAATGTTAGTAGCCTTCACAGTATGCACAACGCTGCTTGTAGCCGTGCACATGTTAGCGCTAATGATTAGTACTTGCATCCTACCAAATATCGAAGCCGTTGGCAACCTACACAGCATATCCTTAGTACACGAATCGCCCCACGAACGACTCCATTGGTACATCGAAATAGCATGGGCATTCTCAACCCTACTAGGACTAATACTGTTCCTAATAGAAATAGCAATTCTTTGCTGGGTTAAGTTCTACGACTTGAGTACGACAGCGGCATGGTCCGCTTGCGTCGTTCTTGTTCCAGTAATGATAGTGTTCCTGGCATTCGCCATCCACTTTTACATGTCCTTAGCGAGCCACAAGTACGAAGTGACAGCTACTGGCATAAAAGAACTAGAATTACTCAAAGAACAGATCGAATTGGGCGACCATGATGCCCGGATGAATAATTTGACACTGCTCGATCAAAGTCGCATCGTGTGACCCGCCTGTTTGTTATAAATGTCCGTTATTGGAATGTTAATATTACCTTTTGTTTGTGAGTGTACACCGTTGAATATTTAGGTAAGTTATGTACTTAGTTTATGTTAAGTAAGATTGTACTTATTGAGTGCCAATATACAGGTTACATATTGATCTGAACCCTAGATCATAACACTGTCATCTTGTAACGTGACTTTTAAACCAGAGAAACCGTTTTTGTTGTGCTCTCTGCACAATTTTTTTTTTTTTTTTAATTTTTGGCAGCAGTTTTAAATTGAAATCAATCAGTAGATATTTCATGTTTTTTTTGTATTTAAAATCTCATCGAAATATAGATAACAATACAAGTGTAGAACAAGGAATCTCTGTAAATACAATCATATTATTATAAAATAATAATACAATTTGGACATCGAATGGGAAAACAGTTATCCGAACCGTTTTTAATGTCATTTGGTCAAATTAGGACTGTAGGATTGCTTATTGGAAATTATCAAAGACTGCACATTTTGTTTGAAAATCATCTCGGTTATATTTTGCGGTGTGCGCGCTCGCTTGTCAAAACTGAGTTGACATTACGGGCTTAACGCGTTCGCCTGATACATGGTTCAAGGGGAAATTCCACAGGACAAACAAATTGGTCGTCTATTTATCTTATATTGTCTATATTGTCTTCGGCAATTATGGTATGGGCGCAGTCTCTTTATATAACCTAGCCCTTAAGTATCCTAATTTATTAAGCAATAAATTTTTCGACCAACGCTAGCTATTATAATACACGAAAGTGCTCAAGCACAATTTGACATTTTTGATGATTGCATAAATAAAAAATGCTATCTTTTGATTTAAAATGCTAGTGTAATAGTAATACCATGTGTATTTAATGTTTAGTACCATGATAAGTTGTTGGATAAATGCAACACTCAATTTTCGCTCAATTCACTTACCTACATTTTAACTGTTAGGGGTTCTACATATTATTATTATTAATTGCCTGTATTGTCCCACTGCAGGGCAAAGGCCTCCCTACTCTCTCTCCATCTCTCTCTCTGTCAGTCGCTGTATGAGGCCAATCTTTTCCGAAGGAGTCTAACTCGTCTCTCCATCTGCGACGAGGTCTACCGCGTTGTACCTTGCCATTTTGTGCAGTCCAATTTGTGATTCAATTGGCCCAAAAGTCATCTGGCATGCGGCATAAATATTAATTCAATAACATTGATAGTCTGCATTTTTGTGTAGGTACTTGGCGCTAAGGTATGCCGTTCGAAATATTCATTTAACACCGGCTCCACACGTTGGCTCCAACCCCAGTCGTCCACGCCACGTCGCCACTCGTGGATCTGGAATAATGCTCGATCCAACGTTGGCGTTTTTTACTGGATCCACACGTTGGACAGTGGCGTTGGGGCTGACGTTGGTTCCAACGTGTGGAGCCATCGCCAAGCTAATAAATTCAAAACGTTATACGAAAATAAGGTACTGATTCGCGCATTCTAAATTTAAAGTATTCAATTGAACAACTTAATAATAAGAACCCGCAAATCGAACACATTTAATTTTGATCATGGTACGAAACATTAAATTGACAATGTAAATGCACAACCTAGTCCATTACTTATACAATTTTATAGTCTACGGGTCGGTCAGGTGGGTATGCCGGGTCATCGGGTATTTCCCAACGTTTCAGCCGTACTTATAATTGTAACAACAGTCAACCGGTTACCAGGCCGTTGCAATACGATCGAAACGTCGGGAAATATAAAATAAATCAAAGGTGTCTTGTATTTACCCTTAAAATATCCACGTGATTAAGATCCCTAATCTGTAAAATTGTATAATATATTATGTACAAATCGAAGTTCAAGAACATAATAGTCCATTATTCCTGAGTGATTCTTAACCGATTCAATGCTGCGACTGCGACGAGCCATGGCCATATAATATGCTAATGTGGTGACTTAGAAAAATATCCGTATTGCGGACGTTTCCGTTCCCTGATAATGCTCAGAATTTATAATTGGCATTAAGCAAATCGTTAGTAAAATATTTTCCTGGTCTGTTGGTTGCTAATTCATTACACATTTGAATACTATGACTATAAATTATACACTAATCAGTTCTACGTCTTAAAATGCTCTGAATAATTAAGTCTCAATAATGTATCTGAGTTATATACCTATTCACATAAGCTCTATACAAAATATGTCAAAATTCTACCTCTAGTAGCAAAATATGATAAGACAGATTATTGAGACCGGCCGATAGTGTTTATAAGCATCAAAAAAAATAGGTAAAGTAAGTGATTGACACCAGTAAGTCATGACGTCATAATGTTAAATTTTTAAATGTTGGGGTGTATTACAACAACGTTAGTAGTACTACTTCTTCTTCTCTTCCCTGGAACTATATCTGCGTAGTACCTACTACCAAGCAATAGTAGTACTACTAGACTGCTTGGTATTACTACGAGAAGAAATAGTACCACGGTCAACAAAGGGTATTGTTTTCGTTTATTTATAAGAGCGATTCTTGTACTATACAAAACCTTCTTACTGATAAGACCTTAAGTAATACTTAACTAATAAAACAATTTCTGCAAATTACATTTAGTTTTGCCCGCGTCCTACTTCTTAGGGAGGCAACTACTAAGTAGCCTAAAACCTCAAGACTTGCATACCAAATTTGATCTAAATCGACATACTTAGTATCGGTCAAATTATTATATTAGTATCTATAGATATATCCACACAATATGACAAAACAATTACGTCTAACATAAGCATGTATTAAATCTTCATTGAGTTATAAAGTGGGCATATTCTTAGATTTATGTTACACTACAACGTAGCCATGCGTAACGCTCTGTAAACAATTAAGTGACCTTCGTAGTCAGGTGGTATGCAAATGTGTCAAGGAAGAAAAGCAAGTCTAAAAATAACTCAAAGGTTTGAAGTTCATGGCTAAATACAAAGCCCATTGACTGATCTCTACACTGGGTTTGGGCTAGACTACTCGGTTGACCTTTTATCATATTAAATGTTTGATCTTAGGTAATAATTACAGATCTGTTGTAGCCACTAACTTTGAATCTTCTAAATGGATTCCACCCTATGTATTCCTACTTGAAATCATTTGATTTACTTTTAAGGTGTATCTGTCAGTGGCGGAGGGTCCTTAGAATACAATTACTTCCGGTTTCCCTTTGGTTTGTAGTTACTTAGTATTATAGGTACAAACAACCATGTTCAACAAGGTGTATTTTTCTATCGGCTTCCTCAGAACATTGAAGTAATTTTTATAGGCATTTCTTGCCAAAGACTTTACAAATACAATAATTGCATTTTTGAAAGATAGAAAAATTTGTATCCAGACTCAGGAATCGAACCCGAGACTTCCGTAGCCAAACCGGGGCCAGAAGCGAACCACCTATCTGGACTATATTACTAGATATCAACGCTACGGAAGTCTCGGGTTCGATTCCTGAGTCTGGATACAAATTTTTCTATCTTTCAAGAATGCAATTATTGTATTTCCTCAGAACAATTATAACCCTTCACCTCTGGTATCTATTTAACTCGTCTTAAGATAAGGAGTGGAGAGATAGATAGTCGCAGTAGCGTACAAGCCCTGTGTCGCAGGGGACTTTACAAATATAAAGTCACAGACGCAAATGACACCCAGACCCGGAACAACAATTTGTGGATCACACAATTCAAATATATTTTGACTTTAGTATTCATAGTATGGATTCCATTTAGATATTATTCATGGTTACTAACAGATATATTAAGTTTGCTTGGGTTATAATTCGCTGAATACACAGACTTTGTTATTCTGATTTTGGGTAGGTACTTATTTAGTGACTAAATCGGCGCGCAAACTATGACCGATATGAAAAATATAACAAGCCTTTAATAGCACACCAAAGTAATGGTACGAGAGCAAACTGAAACACAATGAATACTTAATTTAAATTTGCTATTATCTTGTAATGAAAGACATCGTTAAGGACGTCTCACAAGGTGGCCAATAATAAATTATCTACGTGTCTAATTGAGAACATCCGTAAATAGCTTTATGCGTCACCTTCTCATTAATAAAGCAACAATGAATTGTTTACTTTGTCTATATTTGGCAATGCAAACGAAACTAAAAGTAATAAAAAAATGTCTCTACCAATGGAGGCGAACGATGTAAAACTCCATAGTTTTACATTATATTATTATTAGTACACTCGATCTGAAAAACTGTCTTCTATTCGTAATTCCATGAAAACGAAGTTTCGATAAAAAATAAAGTCGTAATATACAGAGCCAGCGACATTAATTCAAGACGTGCTTATCCAAAAGAAAAAAATAGAATAATTAATTGATAGCAATTAAAAAAAAAATAAACTACGAAAGTTTACGAATTTCATTTTAAAGAAAGAAAGTAGGACTGCAATATTTAATTCCAGAACCAACCTCAACATTGCCGATGTTCGGAATCTGTTATAAATGTTAGGTATTGAACGTGCCAATGAAATTCCGATCATTAGTTAACTATTAAAAATGCCATCGAAATTGCATTAATTTGAAAAGTCATCAGCATTGAAACGGTTTGGTACTTTTTGTATAAAATTAATATTTAAACAGTGCAATTGTATTAATATAAGCCCGGTAACTAATGGCAATAATATGATATTGACTGTATTTACTTAATCCAATAAGTACTGTGATATAATAATGAATGACATTTTATTAAATCTGTTAATATAAAAACAAATAGAATTAAGTATTTTATTGTGCATTATATACATAGAAGTTTTAATAATAATTTACATTATGGGTGTGTCTTGCTAGCCTATTTGCTTATTGGACCATAATGCTCAAATAAGGGTCTACACTTCGAGAATCTACAAAGGTGTTTGCGTGTTAAATCCAATATGTTGGAACCAATAAGCCTCGGATCTCACAAAGAAGGCGATGCTCGACTAGAAGAAACGACAATATTTTATTACTAACGTTCTATTATTAAAATTTCTATGTTTATAAGTAACCTGTAGAATTTTATAATAATATAATTTATAACGTTATTATACCTACCTAATGAATGATCTTGTGATTATTAATACATTTGATCGATGCAATATTTCAAGTTTTTATCAAGTTGACCCACTTTCTGTGTGAACCAAAGTTCGCTTTTCTCCAAGATGCGCCGTGCTGTCTTCAATTCTTGCTGTAAAGAAAATTACCTATATTATTCCTTTCGCAATCTATGACAAAAGTTAAACTACGTTATTTTAGCCTATAGTTCATCCAAACATGGACATGGGCGGACCCAGGATTTCATTCTGGGAGGGGGACACGAATTGACAGTTGACGGGGGGGGAGGGGGTTTGCATCAAGTACCTATCGCCCGACACCGGCCAAGAGTGAGTTGCACGCAGGACGGGTTAAGTGGGGAGTGCCCCAAAAATCATCGTTCTGAGAGAGGGGCACACAACCAAATGAGAATATAATACAAGAAATTCGGAAGACAAATAATCGGCGGGGGGAGGGCACGTGCCCCCGTGCAGCCACTCCTGGATCCGCCTATGAACATAGACACGATTTAACCCACTCGATGTGAATGATTGTAAATCATATTTTACTTACCACCCAACCAATAGTAACTAACATTTTTTCACTTTAACGGCCGGTCTCAATAATCTAACTATCGATGGATTTGGCTACTAGAGGTAGAATTTTGACATATTTTGTATGAAGCTTAAGTCAAATATATAGCTCTAGTAGCCAAATCCGTCGATAGTTAGATTATTGAGACCGGCCGTTAACGGCTTGGCTACCGATAGTACCTACGGTTGTTTAGGTTACTTATAAAGGTTAGAAATACATAGGTACTAATAATAATGACAGTAAAAACTGACAAACTCTCCATTTAGGCAGTCGGATAATAAACAAATTGCAGAATTATCCACAATTGAGATTGGATAGACTATTCAGTGCCGGATCTAGGGGGGACAATCCAGGGCTCGTGGCGCCATATTCAAGGGGCGCCAAACGTAAAGTGCAAACTCCGCCGCTGTTGAGTTACATGGAATGCCCCCAACTCCTCCTCGTAAGCACGTGATCATCAAACATTAAAGGCGAAGGAGCGACATCATCAAGTTTTGCCCCGCCCGACCGTAGATCCGGCTAGACTATAGCTGTTCAACCTACATAATTATAAAACTGCCCCATTATTTATGGCGCCGGCATGGACAAAATTCCACGAATCAGGCATTAACTGCTACATAAAGGTTTTAATCACATTGTCATGAACCTATTTTACGAGACGTTTTTATCGTTTTAAGCAAATTAGCGTTGTATTCGTGTTATCTGACGTTACCTACTTATCGTCTTTAATATATGTAGGTAGGTACACTGTTCGTTTGATTTCATTTCTAATTGTGCCGAGAACAATAGGTAGGTTAGTAGGTACGCACATTTGAAAATATTTGCACAGTATTTTCAGTTTTAATGGGCAATGGTGGCTACACACGTTCACTTTTAACTGAACAGTTTTATCTGACAGTCAAAACTGACGGTCCTTGTGGACACTCACTTTTGACTGAAGACAATACCATTTTATTCTCAAGAGGTCATCGGACGACGATGCAATAGCCGTGCTTGGTTTAATAATAGTGTTGAGAAATTCGGCCAACCACTGTCTTTGCGTCACTTTTCATATTATAGTCCGTATGCGTAGAGGACAAACATACAATGTAGAGACCAGTTCCCTTTTTCCCGATCGCAACCAAAATAAAATCAATACGTTATAATCGGAACATGGCTGAAAAACCACCGCCTACACACGCACAGTTTAAAACTGATCAGTTAGAAAATATGTGACGACCATATATCATCACTTTAGTGTTAATAAATAAACTGTCAGTTTTCATCGTAGGTACACACTCAGTTTTCCACTTTTAGTTTAAAATTTTCAGGTAACACTGACAGTTAACAGTGACCGTGTGTAGCCTTAGATGTAGTTAGAAATACATAACTATAAGGGTAGCAGAGCGGACCGTTAACCAATTACAGTACTCGAAATTGTACGCAGGATTATTTCATTGTCACTTGTCAATTTTCGAACCGCTCCGCTCCGCATCAGTGGAAACGCTCCCTTAGGGCTGAGAGGTATTTTCTGATACAAACAGCCTTATATGCGTTAGTTACGATAAGAAGGCTGCTTGCTTGCAACAGAAAAGACTCTTCATTTTGGTCACTGACTTCAATACTATCTACTAGTAGGTACGCTGGATAGGCTATCGCCGACCACAAAAACCTTCCATTCGATTTTGACATTACGATACGGAGTTTGTACTTGTATATCAAGCATGGACGTAGAGACCAGCCTTCCATTCGATTTTGACATTACGATACGGAGTTTGTACTTGTGTAACAAGCATGGACGTAGACTGCGCCATAACCTCACAAAATTGACTACTCTCTAGAAAGAGAGCTTTGCTGCTTTGTGGACAATACCTGTCGAAGGCCGGAATTTTGCTCTCTTTCAAGTTTTGCAGTCAATATTTACTTTTTAATTATAAGGGATGGCACGGTCCAGGTCTATAAGTCAATGGTAACAAGGATTGGAACAACGGCCATTTGTCGTGACAAAATACTATGCAAAATACCGTCTTATGAATTCGAATTCTTCTATTCGACATTTGAAATTGCCGTCATTTTGTACGGGGTCCCGCGCACTACTATAGAGGTTAGTGACCCAATAGACCCAATTGGGTATTAGATGTAGGCATGGGCGTACCCAGGATTATTTTTCGGGAGGGGGGGGGATTTCGTGATTTCTGGGGGTGGGGGGCGTTAGGCAGTACAAATGACTAAAAACTGGCAAAATGTGTTTGTACCATTTTGCAATTGCGAAAAGGGGAAGTGCGTTGAATCCCCAAATCCTGCGTACGGATTTAGATACGGAAAGTATCATAACCTACCTACGCAAAAATATGTAAGTAAACAAAGTATATCTGCAATAAAAAACAAACCTGTAGGTTACCTGCCTTATATAGGTAGTTTGGTAAGTGTGTGGGTTTCCCCATTACAAAAATAAAACAAATTACTATACTTACCTACTTCCTTCAAAAGTTGGAGGACACACCTACTGTTTGGTAGGTCATTAACAACATGTTTACAAAGTTTTTTAGGTATATCCCACGGGTAGATACCTAGTGCTTTAATTTGACTCATGAAGTAACTTTCCGTTAAAAATAGGCTCCCACTACCAATTTACAATTAGGTATACAAAACCGATATGGAACAAACATTTGAATACTTTTTGTATAGGTACCCTTACTCGTAACATTAGTAGCCGACTTGGAGGACAAAGGTATGTGGTCGTACTAGGTTGGTACCCAGAATTATAGGCGTACCCAGAATAATTTCTCGGGGAGAGGGGTTCAGGTGGTACAATTTCTGGATTTAGGACCTCACTCCCCCCCCCTGTGTCTATGAATAGGTAACTAATCAATTTGGACCTTTGGACTGTTTGTACCTATGTGAAGATAAATAAATTGCCTATAATCATATGCTTATAATGGCATCAATAACACTGATATGATTATAATGATGTATTTGTTTACCTATGTCTGTCTTTGGCTTAACTCTATAACTTAAACGGCTTGTCTAATTTCAATTGTGGGATTGACGAATTTTGTAGGTACATTAGAATTGTTTTTAATTGACCGACTGCCTCAATGGCGCGGTGAAGATTTGTTCGACTGCTGCGCAAGAGGTCGGGGTCGATCTCACACGGGACACCACTTTGTTTGACCACAAATTGTTGTTCCAAGTTTGGGTGTACTTTAGGTCCGTAAAATGTATGTTTATAAAGTCCCCCGCGTTGCTCGCAACTCGGGACTTGTAACCTACTGCAGGAACACTCTTTAAAAATTTGTAAGAATAAATAGAGTAGGTACCTATCTAGTCTAAGCGGAGGATGAAAATACCTACCTAAGTATTGGAGGTTGAACCGCCCCTCCCCCGCAGTGTACATCATTTGAGCGGAGTTTAGATAATTCTGCCACCTAAACGCACTCCCGAGTCCTGGGCACGCCTATGGTATGAGACATTTACCTCAACTGAATCCTGAATTGCGAATTGACCAGACCGTATGTATCTACCTGCCTACCTACAGTCGAATAACAGGCTATTAACAGTTTATTATAAACTAGCTGAACTCGAAACCAGGAACAATCGCAGGCCTTCGCAGAACATTCTGCTAAAGTTTCATCACAATCTGATCAATGGTTTCGGAACGAATAGAGGACATACAGACAAACATTGATTTATGACATTGATTATTGATCGAAAGATCACCAGAGGGTAAAGAGAGAAATGGTCGTGATTTCTCAGACTTGACCGGTGTTGGATCAATTGCACCCCCGTCATTGTTAGAGACTCACACACGTTTAAAAATAGTTAGGGGGTTATTTTTGTACCAAAAACTACAGTACGATCAACGTATCTTGACCGGATTGAAGTTAGGTTTTTATCACTTTCGCGCATGTCATAGAGATGCGACCCTAAAATTACTTACGAAAACGATTAATCTATTAAAAATACTACATAACAACCCATATGATGTCCCACTGCTGGGCACGGGTCTCCCCAGTAGAACCTAATTATTAGTTCCTGGGGGTAATTGCCATAATCGCCACGCTTGGCGAGCGGATTGGCGATCGCAGTAAGGCTTGAAATACGCAGAGGACGCTGCTGCCCGTCCTCCCGTGTGACATCCCTTAGTCGCCTTGACGACACCCACGGGAAGAGATGGGGTGGCACTACACAAAAATACTAACAACATTTTAATTCAACAATATAAAAACACTATTTAAATGAGTTCATAAAAGTTTAAATTTAAAACAGTTACAGTTAATAATAAAGAAACTTTGAAAAACAATTTCTTTACCAATATAATCACAGAAAAACATGAATTAGTAATACTAATTATAACAATGTAATGCGTAATCGCATCTCTAATCCTCTTGGTTTAGTTACCGCCCCCGCCCCCCGCTTCCTGTCACCATTTACTTCCAAAAATTGCATCTGCGCAACCACTTGTCGCCTACTTCAGTCCGGCCTAGTTACGTTGATCGTACTGTAAACGTGATCTCGGGAACGGGGGGGGGGGGGTCTAAAACCTCGTTAAGTATCACCAAGGGGAGCGTGGTGTCAAAAACTATCTAAAAAACATCAGGTGATTTATGGACGACCACTAAGTAATTAAACATACCTAAGTCTAGTTGGGTCTAGTGTATTTAAATTTTAATTAGTCACGCTGGTTGCTTTAGTGTGAGTTGTTGTCTATAGGTATGTACTGTTATTGAGCTATTGTAAAGCTAGGTACCATCAGGCCACGCTCACTCAGTCTTCTCGCAAAGTAGGGTACAAGACCTGCTCGTCGCTTCATGTAGTAATTTATAAAAAAGATAAATATAAACATAAAACGGAACTAACCGGAGGAATAGGGTATTCCGTAGGCCGTTCACAGAACTGTCGTATAATGATGTCAGACATCTTTGATCTGATGCATATATTGTCCTTCCAACAACCTTCCTGCAGTTGCCCGGTGTGCATGTGGTAGAAGCGTCCGATGCCATTCTTTAAATCATTCTCCCAATTGCCTTCGTAGCGATCCCCGTTTACTGGTAGGTAATTGAAGGTCAAACATCAAATTATGTGATTAAGCAGGTAGGTACCTACGTACTTACAAACAAAACGTATAGTCTAGTAAGTAGGTACTTATTGTGAGAAATATAACTTCCAGCGCGTTTCATAAATTATGATTGTTTCCCACGTCATTGGAATATATTTTTTGTTAGACGAAATGATACTCAATACCTACTTATTACCTACTAGCTGACCCGCGCAACTTCGTACGCGTCATTTTTCCCCGTTTTTGCAACATTTTTCATTGCTGCTCCGCTCCTATTGGTCGTTGCGTGATGTTATATAGCCTATAGCCTTCCTCGATAAATAGGCTACTCAACAGAAAATATTTTTTCAATTCCTAGTAGTTCCTGAGATTACCGCGTTCAAACAAACAAACAAACTCTTCAGCTTAATAATATTAGTATGACTAGCTGTCCCGCGCAACTTCGTATGCGTAAATTTTCCCACGTTTTTGCAACATTTTTCATTGTTGCTCCGCTCCTATTGGTCGCAGCGTGATGTTTTATAGCCTAAAGCCTTCCTCTATAGGTAAATGGAATAACCAAAAAAAAAAAAATTCAAATCGGACCAGTAGTTCCTGAGATTAGCGCGTTTAAACAAACAAACAAACTCTTCCGCTTTATAATATTAGTATAGATTTAAAAATTACGTTATTGTGACGAGAACTACGTAGATAGGTACTTAGTGTAAGCAAAAAGTAGGTATAGGAACCTATTCATATATTCGCATTGAACTTTCCAAAAGGCGAATTTTGTCTCGGCTTGCCAAATTAAACAACAAAAACTGGGTAAGTGCATGTCGAGCCACGCACAATGTAGGGTTCAGTCCCCCGTCCCCCCATCCGAATAATATGCGGCTTAAGAAGTGGGTTTTCTATTGTTTTTGTTTCATACTTACAACGTTATACCTACTTACTTATTTTCAATGGAATTTGTACGAAAATTTTGTTACTTCTCATTTGATCAGCTGTTACTCGTCAACTTGAAAAGCCTACTTAGCTGTGATAGTTTTCTTATAATGTCTATATTTGTATATAGGTGCTACTACCGTGAGTTTTTTCACATTCGACTTTACCAAAAAATTGCACTTTAAAGCTTAATATTTCACAAACGGATCCCTTAATCTAAAAATGCTCTCCACAACCCCTAAACGTTTCAAGACCTATCTGATGACACCTACCCCACACGATGGGGTAAGTGACAAAAAAAATCACATCCCCACTTAACATAAGTACTTAAGGGAAGTACCTACCTTAAAAAAAAAAATGTTTTTTAAAATTTTATTTGTTCACTTTGACAGCGTAACATAAATCTGTACCCATGCAAAATTACAGCCTTCTAGCACTAACAGTGTCTGAGTTAAGCTGCGGACGGACGGACATGGCGAAACGTTTTTACGTTTTTCCATTATGGCTATGGAACCCTATAAAAGGAATAAACCACTTACTTTGCACAAACATACCCAATCCTTCTTTCTTCGACATCTTCCAGTAACCAGCGTAGTACGTTCCGTCATTATACCACATCTTACCAAAGCCATGTTTTCGCCCACTCTTGAAGAACCCGAAATAAACATCACCGTTTTGGTGGTACAGCCAACCAATGCCTTCATATTTTCCTCGCACCCATTCGCCTCGGTATTCAAGCCAAAATGTGCCGTTGGGTAATTTATGACTTAGCGTACCGAAACCGTGTCTGCGGTTTACGAAAACTGGGTAAGTAACAATAAGTATCTACTAGTTTAAAAATTAAAATGTACTTAATGGTGTTAAGAGATATCTTAACGCGCAGGCTACGTGGTTAGTAACCCTGACTGCTAAGCCGGAGGTCGTGGGTTCGATTTATTCTGCGTCAAGACGTAATTTACCTACAACATGTAGCCTATGTTACTCGGGTTACTCCTCAATAATGTAGCTTTATGTATTAAGAAATATTTAAGTATGTTTATACGTTGTCTGATTCCCATATGTACAGGCTTTGCTTAGTTTTAAACAGTGGCGGCGCTAAGCAGAATACGAGCGTCGGCGACATTAACTTTACGAGGCCTTGTCTACTAAGTACCTCGCGCAATAGGGGGTGATGCAAATCATTTCATCTGATATCGCCTAAGTACTTCGCAGATACTGTGTAAGTACATTGCGTGACGGGGGGTAGGGTAGGGGCGTGCAAATTATTTCACTCGATACAGCGTAAGTACCTCGCTTGACGTGGGCGACATATAATTTAGTGTCTCTTGTAGAGGCAGGCCGTCGACGGTTGCCGACGCCTAGCGCCGCCACTGGTTTGGGATCAGATGACGTTGTATGAGTTGTCCCAAAATATTATTATTATTCTATTTGGATATCTACACTCTTGTACACAGGGTGTTGCAACAATGAAACATAATTTCTTCAATCAAATAATAGTTCCAGGAAGTGCTTAAGTACATACTTCCTTGTACTTAGGTACTAAATAAAATTAAACTAATCAAAAGAATGGCAAATGCTTTCATACCTAAAACCTTTATACCAATCGCCTTCGTATATCTTCCCGCCGATGGTTAAAAATAGCCCTTTACCTGTGAACAGTTGATAGGTAGGTAGATACAAAAATACAGCGTAAGTACCTCGCTTGACGTGGGCGACATATAATTTAGTGTCTCTTGTAGAGGCAGGCCGTCGACGGTTGCCGACGCCTAGCGCCGCCACTGGTTTGGGATCAGATGACGTTGTATGAGTTGTCCCAATATCTATACTTATAATAAATCTGTAGAGAGGTCAATTCTGTACATTAAATATATTTCCAAAATAACTATCAGGGGGTGATTAGGGATCGATACTGATGCCAAAAATGCAATCAGTAAAATTTTTGTCTGTCTGTCTGTCTGTCTGTATAACCGTTATAGAAACAAAAACTACTCGACGGATTGTAACGAAACTTGGTACAATTATTTTTCATACTCCTGAGTAGGTTATAGTATACTTTTCATCACGCTACAATCAATAGGAGCAGAGCAGTGAAGGAAAACGGGAGAAGTTACTCCATTTTTTAAGCTTTCGTCGCGTGTGCAACCGTAATGGTTAAAGCTACACAGAAATCATGTATGACGGAAATGTTCTCCTTAAAATTATATAAAAAATATCCCACGACAGCATATGTCTATCTTTTATGGTTGACTCACAATATCACGTGTAACTCCCGATAGCTTAGTAGTTCGAAGCTTTCTGATTATATTTGTCTACTCTTACGTTTATAACACTCTCAGTCATCCCTAATTAAAAAAGTTAACATAATTAACTATTCCATAAAAAATACTAATAGAAATCGGTATAGAAACACCAAAGTTATACATGAAATACGCTAATAATAAGCCATCGCGCGTGAATACTGAATCATGCTATCTATCTATATTTAACATATAATAAAATTGTAAATTTCACGTGTCTGTACATGGCCGAACATAGTGAAAAAAAAATTGGGAAATGTTCGAAAAGAGTATTTAAACACATTCCTACATTTTTAGAAATGTCTGTCTGTCTGTCTGTTTGTTTGAACACGCATCACGCAATAACTATTGGACAGATTCGGTTGAAATTTTGTATGTGTAGTCTGGATTAACATATAGGCTATTATTTATCACGCTATTTCCCATAGGAGCTAAGCAATGACGGATAATGTCTGTAGCTATTTATCGTTATAAAACAATAACTACTTGACGGATCTTCATGAAAATTTGCAGTTTTATTGTAAATACTATAGGTCATTACTTGCACTATAAATCATTATGCTATCATCTATGGGGAGTGAGCAGCAACGTATGTTTTGTCGAACTATTATGGTTTTTCACAATTTTATCCACAATAAGACATTATTTACAATTGTAACCTATGGAAACAATAACTTCACGCTAAAACTATTAGGAGCTAAACACAACATTTTCAATTTTCTTAAGATCAGCTATTTTAGCCGTGTTTGCATCAGCTGAGGTGGTCTATTGGCACAAGTAGCGGTATTAAACGAGCGAGGTCGGAGGATCGACTCCCTAATTGCGAGTCTCTTTTTGTGTTGTGTTAAAATTATTTTTATTCTTTTTTTTAAGTATTTTTCTAAATGTATACTTATTTATATAAGCTTTTATTTTCGACTTTAACATGTTTACTTTGTTTAACAAATTTTCATATTAATAATCACTTCCAATAGGCACCTTTATCATTGTTTTGCATAAATAGTGATTATGTTATAAATTTTGAAATGAAAAACAATATTACATTACAAATAAACAGTAATTACTTGATATTTTCTAGAATTTATAAATTATGTTAATTTCTTAAAAAAAATGAAAGACTAAGTCCGCGTTACATCAAAATAAAACACGTGGCGCCATCTGTGATTTGATTTCTTCTGAGTGCCACAATTGCTTACCTACAAATATTAATAAACTTTCGCGATTTGTACACATTATGAAAATATATGTATTACGGGTCTTGATCGCGTGAATAATTTAAGGTTAAATACCTTGCTTACCTACGTTTAATATGCATGATAGTTTAATATAAAATCATCAAGTATAAAAATAAACTTATCCAGTTTTGAAAATAGATGGCGTTTAAATACAAATTAAAAAGAATCAGGAAAATTGATTTAAAAAAAAAAAACTGAAATTCTTACGTAGAGGGATATGAATATATGATGATCTTTATTTTCGACAGGTTGACACACCTATTTTTAAATTCACCAATGTAGACATTATAAAATAATATTTTAATCTTCTAAAGTAAGTGAAAAAAAATATTGAAATAAGTTTAGAAATAGTATTTAAACACAAAAAAATATATCTGAGTATATCTTTTAGAAACGTTTGAATGTTGTTTGTTTGTTTAAACACGCATCACAGTACCGCGGGAATGCAATGTTTTAAAACTATTTTGCCCCCGCAAAATAGTTTTAAAACATTGCATTCCCGCGGTACAAACACGGACACAAAGTAGGTGTACTTTAGACTCGGAAAAGATCGCTCGGGCAGGACATAACCTGCGATCATAGGGAATCTGTGAGAGTTTTTTCCATCATACCTTTATTACCTATGTATAAATTATCTTAAAGGGGCGGCTAGGTACCTCCGATTAAGAGGTCCGATTTAAAAGTGTCGGAGCCGAAGTTGGAGTCGGAGGTTTAAAATCAATCGGAATTTTCGACCTATCGGAGTCAGAATCGAAGCTCCTTAACTCAAAATTTCGCACGAGTAATTGGGCGGTTTCGAGCTTCATTTAACTCGAAACCGCCCCAGTACTCGCGTGGTGGGGGAATTTTTCAATATTAATAGTATTTGGTGTGATGCAAATCACTTTTTTGTCGAGGTGTGGTCGTGGGAATTTTAATAATTTGTCTTCTAACCGTCTGGCGCCATAAACTTTGTCGCCCTTCATTTTGCTGCACTGGCATTTGCTTGGCTTGCCCTGCCATAATATGACCAACA
The DNA here is from genome assembly GCA_945859575.2 of Herminia tarsipennalis. Classification (NCBI taxonomy): domain Eukaryota; kingdom Metazoa; phylum Arthropoda; class Insecta; order Lepidoptera; family Erebidae; genus Herminia; species Herminia tarsipennalis. The sequence goes on from OX243840.2 coordinate 21,573,284, forward strand.
TATTATGTTGGGCCCTGATTAAAGCTAGGCCCAAATATCCATAGATGCCACAGAGCATTGTGGAGCATGTTTACAATATGTTTTACACAGAAGTTGAATTGTAAAATAAACTACCTTAATATAAACCCAACTTCCACGCGAACGAAGTCGCGGGCACAGCTAGTAGGTAATAAGATGATATAATCACTGCAGGTAATCTATAATAATAAACGGGTCCTTGACACGCGTATGTAGTCAGTAGAGTAATGCGTAGACTACCTGTGTCTATATATTTGACTGCCTCTGTGGCGCGGTGGGAGTGTGTCCGACTGCTACGCAAGAGGTCGTGGGTTCGATTGCCACACGGGACACCCCTTTGAGTCCACAAATTGTTGTTCCGAGTCTGAGTGTACTTTGTGTCCGTGACTTGTATGTTTGTAAAGTTCCCCGCGTCACAGGGCTTGTATCTTACTGCGGAAGTAGTCATTTAAAAAAAATAATGGTAGGTATGAATATAAACCTAGGTACCTACCTATATTGTTTTATAGACAGAAGGCGGGGAGGTATCGGATGACTTTGGAACTGTTTGATACCTACACGTTGGCCGTTGGCAACGTTGTGAACGATTTCCAAGCAGTCGTGGTTCATTTTCGATAAGGGTTCACTTATGACTTAAGGTTACTGACTTATGGCAGATACTTGTGTAAACTATTACTGTGACTAGAGACTAGCCCTTTTGAAATAGATACCGCCAAAGACTACCACACAGCACCGACCCTAGCCTCGGATCAAGGTAGAGCAAATTGTCTTCCAGGCCTCTTTGGTTGACGTTTACAAATATATATATAGGTATGTAACACCTCAAAAATCGACATCATTTTTCCTTTAATGTCTATAGGGCCTAAGGCTGGCCCTACCACCACAACAAAGCACCACGAGCAAGTTGGTATTGAAAAGTACAGGTTACTTACCTTCTTTTAAATCAGTATTCCAGTCGCCAACATATTTATCAAATCTAGATGTAAAAATAGAGTGGTGTACACCATTTTTAACTGATTTCTTTGCCGCAGTTGCGGCCAGAGGAGTAAATGGTCGTGGTTTACGATAAAAAGGCATAGATGTATACCATGTAGATAATTTTCAACACAATAATAAATAAAGGCATTCTATAAAAATGACATATTTAGAATAAAATGAGGTTTTATACTTTAAAACATTTTCAGAAAAGAGGTCATATATTTTCTGATATCAAAGAGAATATAAAAACGGCTAGGACCGATTTTACCGCGAGATCGAGGATCGAGTAGGTACAAGTTGAACAACGCGCTTGTTGTTCGGAATCATAATAGGGCCGCCTGTCGCCCGTGTCGCTCTATGACATAAATCTATAAAATACTTGCCGCGACTTCGTTTCGTTCGTGAAAATTTAGTAAAGCAAATTTATATGCCAGACTATAATCTGTCTCTGTTCCAAATTTCGTCCAGATCCGTTTACCCGTTGTCGCGTGATTAAATCTATATCTAAGTTATCTCAATATTCAAACTTTCACATTTTTATAATTAATATAGATTGTTTCTGTATAAAGGTGTGAGGTTTAAGAAATTATGTAGGTATCTAAAATATTTCTCAGTGAATAGTTACATAACTGGATGGGAACTGTTAGGGGCCAATAAAGATTTTATGAACTCTGTAGAAAAGTTTGTGTCATTTATGTACTAGAATTGTCACCTGACCTACACTACAAATCTGGGAATGATATTCTACCATTGGATCAACGTAACTCGACCGGATTGAAGTTAGGTTAATATCACTTTCGCGGATGTCAAAGAGATGCGACCCTAAAATTACTTACGAAAACGATTAGTTATGTTTAATCGATTAAAAGTAGTAACAAAATTTTATTTCAACAATATAAAAAATCTATTTATACGAGTTCTTATAAGTTTAATTTTAAAACAGTTACAGTAAATTTTTTACTGCCTCTGTGGCGCGGTGGGAGTGTATCACACGGGACACCACTTTGTGTGAACCACAAATTGATGTTCCGAGTCTGGGTGTACTTTGTGTCCGTGACTTGTATATTTGTAAAGACCCCGCGACACAGGGCTTGTACCCTACTACGGGAGTAGTCTTTGTTAAAAAAAAAAGACAAATAGGTACTCTCTTTACGAAAATAATTACATTGTCATAGTTAGTAATACTAATTAAGACAATGTAATGAGTAAACGTATCTTTAATTCTCTTGGTTTAGTTACCGCCCCGCCCCCCGATTCCTGTCACCATTTACTTCCAAAAAATGCATCTGCGTAACCACTTGTCGCCAAGTTCAATCCGGCCGAGTTATGCTGCTCCAACTGTACTAATATTATAAATCGAAGTTTCCGTAGTATTAGTTTACTCTTAGAATCCGAGTTCAGAATATTAGAAGGCTAAAAAAATTTAACAACGCGAGTGAAGCCGCGGGTAAAAGCCACTACTGAAGGCCGCGAAAAGTCACTATTGATCTAAGTAGACAATAAAACACTATTTAAAACTTAACTACTCTTTTATTTATATTCTACAAACATTTAAGCTTTTCCGTGAGCTTTTTGCAAGCCCTTGCTGAGTTGTATCAGCTGTTGGTAATATTCCCTGAAGCCTTGAAGAGCCAGCTCATGTTGGCTCTTCATGGAAGAATTGGTGGCAATGTACTTCTCTATACATTCTACACATTTCGTGTCTAGTTGTATATCTTCTTCGGTGAGAATTTCTGGTTTCGTCAGTTGTATTGGCGATGCTAAAATCTGTAATTAGATGGTTTTTTAGTGAGTTATTTTGAATAGCGGCGTGTTTACTCAACACAGGACAAGGGTAAGTCGTCCGCACGATGGATTTTCAAAATTGGGTATTTGACTACTATCAAAATAAAATATTTTATAATAACCATGTAAAAATATGTCATAAAGTGTTCTGAAAAATATGTTCATTTAATAATTTAACGTGTTTATTAATTTGTAATCTTTAAGAGAAACACTAAAAGTAAATGATTTGACTATAGAAAACGCTCGCCACCTGTATCCATTCGCGTCTGTACACATGGCTTGTACAATAGCAGACATTATTTTTATGTATTTTTTATAGGCATTTCTTGCCAATTACTTTAATAATACAATAATTGCATTTTTAAAGATAGGAAAAATTTAAATTCCGCCTGCGACATCATAATTTGTTAAAATGCTCTCTGTAACGAAGCAATAACAAAAGCCGTAATAGTTCTTTAACTATCGGCTAAGATGGCGCAAGCGATGGCCTGACTCGCGCGCAGGAAGTATAGAAAAGTTTGCGGTTTAGTGCCTAACATAGTCCCGGATAGATGGTTCGATTCCGGCCCCGGTTTGGTATACGGTAGTCTCGGGTTCGATTCCTGGGAACGGCCTTAAAATTTTTCTATCTTTCAACAATGCAATTATTGTATTAATTATTTTTTTTAATCTTTAAAATGGGTGATTCACTACGCAAACCAGTTTTCAGTTTAAAAGTTCTCATATTTTCGGCAGTCAACTCACCTGTGGGACAAGAGTCTGCGCAACCTCCTTATGAGCTACATCTCCTTGCATGTCCTGTCTTAGAGCAGTGAGCAGCACAGCGTCCCTGACTGCACTGTTCTGCAGTAGTTCCAACATTAGATTGTCGATGCTCTTATGCCAGGTTAAGTAGAAGACAAGTGGACCAAAGTGTCTTGTGGATCTGGGAATTTTATAATACATTTTTATGCTAGTTTCTATGAAATGTGTGATGGAATAATTGAACCCGCGGTCGTACTCTGTTTCTTTAAAACGAATTTTCGTTTTCTCAAATTTCTTAAGTTCACAGGGACTATTATTATTAATTTTTGGATAAGCACATGAAGTTTGTACTCATGGACGGTTTTCTGGAACGAGTGGATTAAATAGATGTTCCTGGTTCTGTAAATTACCACCTCATTTTTGATCGAAACTTCGTTTTTATGTTTTTTGCGAAACAGAGGCCTGAGAATTGTTTCGATGTGAGGTTTCACATAATTTTCTGTATTGTACCCTTAGGCCAAGACCGCACTATTTTTTTTTCCCGCGCGCGGTTAACCGCAAAAACGCTTGAAGCGCCAACATTACGATTAAAAATCAGTCTCTCGGCAAAAAGCCGCAAGTCCGACTGCGTGTATTAATTTCGGATCGGATTACGGATCACCAGAAATATTTATAAAAACAGCAAAGCAAGAGTCAAACTCGAAACAGAAGGTAATCCTATAAAAATACAGATAGGGGTCCGCCAAGGACTTGACTGCCTCTGACTGCCTTTGACTGCCTCTGTGGCGCGGTGGGAGTGTATCCGACTGCTACGCAAGAGGTCGTGGGTTCGATCCCCACCCAGGATAAAACTTTGTGTGATGAGCACAATGGTTTATTCTGTATCTGGGTGTTATTTATCTATAATATGTATGTATTAAGAAATATATAAGTATGTTTATCAGTTGTCTAGTTTCCATAGTACAAGCTCTGCTTAGTTTGGGATCAGATAGCGTTGTGTGAGTTGTCCCAACATTTAATATGTTGGGACAACACAAAAAAAAAAAGAGAAGAGAACCTTTTGCCGCCAAAACTACTTAGGTAAAGCGATCTTACAAAAAAAATCAGGCAACTCAATTGGGACAACTAAAAATTATAAAAACGGAGAAAACCTGTCACACTAAGGATGTTAATCAAGCTTAACAACGAAAGCAGAAAAGTAGGGCTGGTCATGAACGGCGAAAACAAATAATGACAAAAAGCTGGGAGCACCTGGAGCCGGTGGGCAAGAGATAACAAGGAGGATATTGGAGGAAATCGGGGGAGGCCTTTGCCGAAAACAGGCATACAGATACTGTTGTCGATGTCGATTTTTATTTAATTGTTAAACTATTATAAAGCTGAAGAGTTTGTTTGTTTGAACGCAATAATCTCACGAACTATTAGTCTGAATCGAAAAATTATTTTATTGTTGAATAACCCATGTATCGAGGAATGCTTATAGGCTATATAACATCACGCTACGACCAATAGGAGCGGAGCAGCAATGAAAAATGTTGCAAGCGGGTCAGCTAGTAATGTATAAAATGTGTCTGAATAAAGGCTATAACATCTATACTAATATTATAAAGCTGAAGAGTTTGTTTTTTAAACGGTTTTATTTAGCTCACCCCGTTTGTTTTATTTATTATTTATTCTTGGGTCAAATTTAGTAATTCAAATTTCACCCTCTTCCTGTCAACCGATTAATCTGAAATTTTGTATACACTTTGGATTTTGGTGACAATACAATTATGTTTATTCATTAGCATTATAAATTCAAGATGGCCGCCGCTACAAAATGGCGGATAATTTATGTTTTATTAATCCCATCAATATGGGTATCAAATGAAAGGGCTCAACAAGCAGAATACAATATACTATAAAAAATTGAAATCCAAGATGGCGGCCGCTACAAAATGGCGGATAACGTAGGTTTTATCAATCCCATCAATATGGGTATCAAATGAAAGGGCTCAACAAGCAGAATACAATATACTATAAACAATTGAAATCCAAGATGGCGGCCGCTACAAAATGGCGGATAAAGTAGGTTTTATCAATCCCATCAATATGGGTATCAAATGAAAGTGCTCAACCAGTAGAATACAATGTACTATAAAAAATTAAAATCCAAGATGGCGGCCTCTACAAAATGGCGGATAACTTAGGTTTTATCAATCCCATCAATATGGGTATCAAATGAAAGGGCTCAACAAGCAGAATACAATATACTATAAACAATTGAAATCCAAGATGGCGGCCGCTACAAAATGGCGGATAAAGTAGGTTTTATCAATCCCATCAATATGGGTATCAAATGAAAGTGCTCAACCAGTAGAATACAATGTACTATATAAAATTAAAATCCAAGATGGCGGCCTCTACAAAATGGCGGATAACTTAGGTTTTATCAATCCCATCAACATGGGTATCAAATGAAAGGTCTCAACAAGTAGAATACAATTTACTATGCAAAATTGAAATCTAAGATGGCCGCCGCTACCAAATAGCTGATAACAGTAAATGGCGCTATAGGCTACATCAACGAAATCGTTTGGCCTCAATTTCGTCGAACTCAGATGTATGCAACAGATGTACCTTCCGTCCGAATTGATTTCGCAAGAGACGGAGTACATCTTATACACCCGAAAGCCATACAGTTTCCAGCTAAGTACAATTACGGGACGGCTGAAAGAAGAATGTTGCCTTTAATACTATCATGGGCTTCTACAATACATAAAATGCAGGGCAGCACTGTGGATCACGCAGTCGTATACTTAGGTGCGAAACTGTTTGAAGAAGGTCAAGCCTACGTGGCTCTTAGTAGAGTAAGATCTTTGCAGGGACTACGTATAGAGGAGTTGGACTGCAATAAACTAACGGGCAAGAAACCTTGCAATAATGAAGCACTAAATGAATTAAACAGAATGCGAAATTAAAACTAAAAACTAGAAAATAAAAATTGGTAAAAAAACTTTTTAAGTTAAACGGTTTTATGTTAAACATACATTGCAATGTTTAAGATAAATGTACTAAAAACCAAAAAATAATAAAATAGATACAGTCGTGGGAATTATAAACATATGCATAGACTAGACTAAAATAAAACCGTGGGGCACGTCAATTGTCTACAAATTATCGACGAATTAAACGATTCTTCTATCGCACATTAAGTCGATAATTTGTAGACAATTGACGTGCCCCACGGTTTTATTTTAGTCTAGTCTATGCATATGTTTATAATTCCCACGACTGTATCTATTTTATTATTTTTTGGTTTTTAGTACATTTATCTTAAACATTGCAATGTATGTTTAACATAAAACCGTTTAACTTAAAAAGTTTTTTTACCAATTTTTTTTGAACGTGATGATCTCAGGAACTACCTACTGGCCCGAATTGAAAAATTACTTTATTGTTGGATTAAATAGCCTATTTACCGATACTATATAACATCACGCTACGACTAATAGGAGCGGAGCAGCAATGAAAAATGTTGCAAAACGGGAGAAATTTAAGCATACGAAATTGCACTGGTCAGCTAGTGAAAAATAATTATGTAGCTACTACTTATCTATAACATACCTTAAAAGTTCAAATTTGCTCAACAAGTCAACATGTTGGTATGTAATGCTAGTGATCCTCTGGTATGAATGCTCGTCGGGCTCATACTGTATGCAAGCGCGGTCAAGTATGAACTCATACTTCTCTCTTTCTAACAAACTGTCCAGTTTTTCTTGATCCATGAACATTAATGGCTCATTTATTTTGCGCCCATTTATTGGGAAGTATGTCTGTAATGGAATGTACAAATAAATAATAAAGTTAAGTAAACAAAAGTATACTGTTTGTCATTATGTTTGTTTTTGTAGTGTTTCAGCATTCACTTGACTATCAATAAAACTAAGGAAAGTCAACCTCAAAAGATTTCATCACCTTACTATATTTATTAGATCCAAAACAGTTATGAACAACCAAATAAAAGCTTCTACTGTATAAATTCTGATAACAGGGAAAGATGGTGAAAGACCATGCGGAAATCTGTGTCTCCTGTGTGCTGTTTCTACTATCGATGCAGACATCTCTACGTGACCACGACCACTGTGCCAAGAGTGAAACAACTGGAAAGAAGGTCATTATGGTCTCTATTTTAGGGTGTACACACTACTGACATATTTTTATGTAATAGCAATAACAGAAGTAATAATTTCATACAGTAAAAAGTGGCTCCAATATATACCTGATTTAGTCTTTTCCTCACATCATGGTCACAACTACGAAGATTTCCATCTGGATCCCTGTAAATTTAAATTATTTTAAATTAATGAACAGAATTTATTAAAAATTATAATACCATAAGCTATGGTGCATTCTAGCCAGACTATTGAAGTTTTGTGAGTAAGTAAGTTGGCAGGAGTATATATTTGTATATAATAGCCCAACCAGGCGGCTATCAGCAAAATTCTTAAACTTACTTACTCAGGGTGTTGCGGGCCACAAAAGTGGAATTACACTATAACTTCATGCGGACAATGTATGTATGTGTATGTAATGTATTTATAATTAGCCTACATGGTGTGAATGGGAGCATCAACTTACAAAAACAGGCATCATGTAATTAAGTCAAAACTTGCATGCATAATTTTAAAATGAATACCTTTCAACAATGAACCTATATTCATTAGCCACACCAAAAGTAATGTCAGTGAACAAATATTTTGCAGTATCATATCCCACTAGAGCTGGGTCTTTGGACAAAACATCATCTATGTGCTGTTGGATCTGAAAATAGAAAACAATCATATTAAAATGCACCTAGTGACATTCTCAGAGGATTTACTGAAAGTGCCTAGTTCTGTATTTTAAATTTTATGTATTTTTTTTTAAATTACTAGCAATGTGTGTTGCAAGTTTCTAACAATCTTATCTCTACTAGTTAATCTAACGCTTGTGTTAGGAGTAGAATAAGAATAATAATAAGATCAAGAAGGGATGGAGTATGGGATCTGTTAGTAGTTACATAATTTTTAACCAAAACACACTACAGTAGTAAAATGTGGCAAAATATTAATTATAGTAAAAAATTAAATACTGAGTAACAGTAGGGAAAGGTTGAAATTTTTCAGCGGTAAGCCGCGACAAAATTGTCTTGCTGGACATGGTTGCACCAATAATACTAAGTAACCAGAACCCAAAGGGAAACCGAACGTAATGGTGTTCTAAGGACTGCTGTTCTTAAAGAACTTTATAATAGTAAATATGGTAAGTACTAAAGGTATGTCAAAAATCTGTATATATATAACATCCACACCATATATTTACATAGTTTAAAATTAAGTTGCACTTAGATCTTTTGAATTATGCAACAGATTTAAATGCAGTTTTCAGCAATAGATAGTGATTCAAGAGGCAAGTTTATATAAACATCATCCCACGGGTACAGGATCCATCTGTACAATGTCGCGGGTGTCGGCTAGTAATATTTTATGTGTGAAAGTAACTCTGTCTGTTAACTTTTCACACTTAAACCCCTGAACCAATTTAGATGAAATTTAGTATGGATAGTTGAGTCCCTGGGAAGGACGTAGGATAGTTTTGATCGCAATAACCGTCCTACACGCGGGCGGAGCCGCGGCGAAAGCAGGTATGATATAAAAGAAAACTGTCACTGATAGATATATCAATGGGCCACTTAAACCACCAAATGAATTGGGTTCAAATTTGACACACAAATAGTTATAGGTAGCATTTTCCACATCCTCCTCTCCACCTCTATAGTAGTAGTATGCTGAACGGTCTACCCCATACAAAGTGACTGTAATTTCAAATGCCAAATAGAAATACAGTCCTGTGAGACCTTATACATATTTATTTCCTCCTCTCCACCTCTATAGTAGTAGTATGCTGAATGGGCTACCCCATACAAAGTGACTGTAATTTTAAATGCCGAATAGAAATACAGTTGTGTGAGTCCATATATACTATTTTTAAACTTATGACAAATAGGCATTGTTGTTATTTTTTTTTTACACAAGCACCACCTTTTACTATAGACTTCTTACTATCCAAATGTCACAATCTAATAGAAGCCTTGTTGTGGTAGCCTCTCCAGCGTACTACTAGTATTGATATCAGTGCATCTCCCCTACCTTCACAACAGGAGGCATTTGTAGTAACGTCTGCGCTTTCTTATCCGCCTTAGCCATCTCTGCTTCCAGTTCCTCATTGGTTAAGAATTTATATGTCGGTGTTCTAAGAACGGTGAATCCCTGATTAGTCCTTTTGCGAAATACTTTATTGTAGTCAGGTCTTGTCAGCCGTTTGAGTAAGACTTGAACGTTTGGAGAGAAAAACTTTGGCGCTGGATCTTGGTCGCCATCTGATAGTTACAACATATTTAAATAAACAATTAACAGAAGCAGTGAAATAGTCAACTATTGTGAGTGAACCTACCATACAAAGATGGAACTATGCTCAGTTTACGGCATGAAATCACTAGCAGTTGAGCATCATGGATTATATTTCTTGGGTTGTTTTGTGTTAATTTCCGAAATAGAATGGACATTATTTTACTTCTTTCAATAAATTTATTATATGAATTCTAACCTATCTCAATTTGAAATGTTTATTCCGACTTTTTTTTATAAATCCTACCAAATCCTACTATCCCAAACTGAAAACGAGTAGTTTAGAAATATTAATCATGACGCATATTCTACACATTTTTATCGAAAGAACTTTTATATCAATTTCAGATTTCCTGCGAAACTAGGCAGCTTAATTATGCTACAATTGCATTAATTTCTTATTTAAAAAACGTTTATTTGTTACAAATTATTATTTAGACTTCAATAGCTCATAGCAAAAGATACTAAAAATTTTAATCGAGTTTTTGACATAAAATTATTTGATTGACATAAAACATTAGACATCACATGGACATCACTATTGTCTACTCGATCGAGGACGTGCGAGAAGAGTAGGTTGGCAATATTTCGGGCGGAGCTTGGCGTATATACTGTTTTCTTCTGGTTCCTTTAGCAAAATGATAATTATTATAGATTTTAGAATACTCGTTGTTTCTAGGATATCTAATTTCTTGGATTAACAACAATATAACAAGGGTGTCAATATTGACAAGCAGGTATGCATAAAATCCTACCAATGTAAATGATTGTAGTTACTGTAGATTTACTAATCAAATAACCTCTTCATAATTTGACTGGGTTATATTGATCAATAGTTTTCGTAATAAAAGTACATAGCTAATTTTTGGAGATTTGTGAATTTCACTTTTTCCTAATTTTGTAGGTCAATATGTCTAAACGGACGGCGGACGACGGCGGTAATGGCAGTAGCCAGCCGCCGATCAAAAAGGTTCATTTTGAACCCCATCTTATTGGACCTGTGTCCACTTTGGAGGAAATGGACATCAAAGTTCTTCAATTTCAGAACAAAAAGTTGGCTCAGGTAATGTTATTTGAAGTGTAATTGATGTTTTATTACATAATTTGCATCTCTAACTACTTTTATTGCAGGATATTTGAGTAAGAAACATGTCACAATCAGCTGTTTAACAACATTTTAATTGTATAGCATTGAATTATGATAACAATAATATTATGTAGTGGGTTTAATGTTGTTAAATACTAGAAGTTTTTATAGCTATCTGCTTTGATACTGTCTTCTCCTTGGCTGTGTGTGTACAATATCATTACAACCCATTGTATTCAGTTTCTCCTGTAGGTACTCACAGTTCAGGGTTACAGCATGTGCGTCATGCCTTCTATTGAGAATTTTCAGTAATATATTCTTTTGAGGTCAGATATAGAAATAATGAGTAGTGAGATAAGGATTTTTTATTTTATTTCTAAAGGAAAAACCAACAACTATTATGATAAAGATAAAACATGTTATGGCAGTTACATTTCTGTTACTGCCATTATGTTATTGTTTTTGCCAAATATTGATTTTCATAAGTTGAAATAAAAAGTACTACGCACGCTAACAATATAACTTGTGTGTGTAAAAAGTAGTTTGAAAACCACAGTGATGAGTGAATCGCCATTGTTTTTAAACTGCATAGTGATGCACACATTTATTATTCAGGGTTTACAACAGCTTTTACCATCTGTATCAATTTTTTAAAAATATACCTACATATTGAATTCCTTTATTAATCTACTGTTACTACATTGACCCCAAATATTTGGAATAAAGGGCAGAAAGATGATGATGATTAAGTACCTCTGCTCATGATTTCAGCTGCCTAGGTACTGAATGAGGTTAATATCTGTTTACTGCCCCTGTAAAAAGTTATTACAGGGTGGCAATGTGCAAGTGACACCTATGGTGTTGCAAAAAGTCCATAGACTATGGTAACTGTGCCAGTACTGTTTGGTATGGTGTTTGCCACCTCAAGGGAATAATAAAGCATTATATATTATATAATCCTTGACATGTCTATGTGGTAGTTTACAAAAGCATTTTTAGTACATCAAACTAGCTAAAAATCTAGGTGACATTATTATTGAAATAAATAAACACACAAAATTATAACTTGCATAGATTAATGTGACATGGGCACTACACGGAGCAGGACTCATACCATCCTGGTCTATCTCATATTAACACATGTTCTGATGGCCATGTTGACCTGTCACAGACTGCAGAAAGTTGCCTAATCATTTGGATGTTTGTTAATTACCATACTGGAATGGCTGAGTAGATCTGTATAAAATTGGCACAGATATACAGTATAGTCCGGAATAACACATAGGCTACTTATTAGCCCAGAAATTATGGTTCCTATGACGGTAAAGTTGTGGGCAACAGCTAGTATGAAAATAATACTTGAATCAAAATGGTCCACTGCTAGTTTCCTATCTGTCTTATGATGGGTGAGCTATTTATGTTCTCACTTTCTCAGTCACAAATTTTTGTCTATTAACAAATAGCTAGTTTTTCAAAAATTCAATTGGATTTGTGTGTACAACAATTAAGTTGTAATTTTTTTATTGGTAATATTTGCTAAAAGTGTTAGACTATGAACAAATAGAATGAAAACAGTATTTTCCCTCTTGCATTTATGACTTCAGTAGTTGTGGCTGGCAAGTTTGTTTGCTTGCATATTTTAAAAAACAAGTCTGCAAGGGAACTATATATTTTTCCCAGAATAAAAGTATATGCTAATTGCCTAAGTTATCACCGCCTATGTGATACGGAAGAGACTATTGCCATCTCTGTGCCAAATTCATCAGTGTTTGGATGAAATTAGGCACAGCCACACACTTAAGCCATTTTGACGTAATTGAATAACAAACATCCATCCATCTTTGGCATATTAATATAGATTTAGTTGTAAAAATGGTGTAACTTTTGTTTTACAGAGGATAGAACAACGTCACAGATGTGAGGCAGAACTTCGTGCTAGAATTGAGCAATTGGAGAAACGTCAAACACAAGATGATGCTGTGTTGTGTGTTGTGAACCGCTATTGGAATCTGTTGAATGAAGATATCAGGGTGTTGCTACAACGTTTTGATGCTGAGACGGCTGACGAATCAGAGAATAAAAGTAAGTTCTCTGTTTGAATGTTTTTTTATCAAAAGCATTAATAGCAACTTTAATTTCAGTTTAAAGGTCTCTATATTATCCTAACTTTTTGCCACAATCGGGCGACTGTGCCAAAAAGTTAGAGATTACTTTGATTTTTGTATCCTATATTCTGGTATCAATTTTCAAGTTACTTAGTTGTCCAGTAGCTTTTTGCTGAAAGATTAACAAACATCTATCCATGCTCACAAACTTGCATGTGTATTATATTAGTAGGAGACCTAGCCCGATTAAGTGTCTCAGTAGATATCTCACCTAAAAAACATAGAGACGGGCAGAGACAAACAAGAGTGTTGAGATTTAATATATGTAGAGATAAAAATTAGGTACTGTTGCTAAAAAGTTAACCTGTGCCACCCAAATCCTTGCTTGACAAAGATCAATATGTTACCGTACCCCACTTCTCGTTTGAGAAATTAGTTCCATAAGCCTCATTTGCCCAGGAATTACACTTGCTACAGTGTCCTTCAACCAAAACAGTGATGTGTTAACATCACTTTTTCATGGAAGTCTAACTGACACTTGTGGTACCCACCTAGACAGCCTATGGCTTAGAACCTTATACACCCTACCTACATCAAATAGCCATAATAAGACCATTATAATAGAGGACAATCTAATAGAACTTGTGAAAGGATATGCTTACCTAGGCAAACTGGTATCTTATTAGGAAAACAGAAATGATAATGAAATGAATAGTCAAGTAAATCGTCTATCAATATATATATATATTGATCAGATTGTGATGAAACTTTAGCAGAATGTTCTGGGAAGCCGGCGAGTCCTCCTGGCTTTAAAAGCCACAGCGAAACGTGGTCGAGTTCACTTAGTATAGTATAAAAACTTCTAGGATAAAAAAAAACCCGGGCAAGTGCATGTGGGGCCACGCACAATGTAGGGTTCCGTAGTCCCAATCCTAATAATGCGGCTTAAGAAGTAGGTTTTCTATTGTTTTTGTTTCATACTAGTAACAAACATTAGTATTTTTCAATGGAATCTGTAAGAAAATTTTGTTACTTCTCATTTGGGAATACACCTCGATCGACGATTAACTTGGAGTACCCATATAAAACGTAAAAGGGATGAACTTAACATACGGTACAGAAACCTCTATTGGCTTATGGGAAGAAATTCCAAACTCTCCATAGACAACAAGCTATTAATATATGAAAGCATTTTAAAGCCGACCTACATGTATGGTGCTCAACTCTGGGGAAACGCTAGCGACTACAACATAAACATATTGCAGAGACTCCAGAACCAAATTCTTAGAACCATATCAAACGCTACATGGTACACTACAAATATCGAAGTTCGTGAAAACTTAAATATAAAAACAATTAAAGAGGAGGTTCTTAACACTATTATTCGCTACAAAACAAGACTAGCTAATCACCCCAATGACTTAGCAGCCCAGTTAGTAATAGACCAGAGCCATATCCTGCGCTCATCAGATTTCCTTATAGTCCAGGACTGATTGTAAATACACACACAATAGAAAAAAAAAATCTCATTTGATCAGCTATTACTCGTAAACTTGTAAAGCCTACTTAGCTGTGATAGTTTTTTTGAGTTAGTTTTTAGAAAATGTTCATTTAACTTACCTCTTGTAAAGAGCCTCAATTGGAAAAGGATTAATGCTGTATTGCTTAAAATAGCTTCGTAATAAAGTCATTATTTCTCGTAAAAACTAAAAGATAAAAAATGGTTATTGATAATCCCTAAGAGATAGACATATACCATCGCGGAGTTTTTTGTAGATCTTTTTAAGGTGTACAATACTGTAGTACATTATTTTGATCTATCTCGTAGGGTTTAGCCAGTGTTTACATTAGAAACCTCTAAAATTATCAGTGTTTCTCTACTATATTGTGCATGTTTTATACATATAAACCTTCCTCTTGAATCACTATCTATTAAAAGAAACTGCATCAAAATCCGTTGGTAGTCTAAAAGATGAAATAGGGAAGAAGCCATAGGGACAGACAGCGAGAATCTACTTTGTTTTATACTATGTAGTGATACTTATCATTACAGTACGATCAACGTATTTTGACTGGATTGAAGTTAGGTTTTTATCACTTTCGCGCATGTCATAGAGATGCGACCCTAAAATTACTTACGAAAACTATTAATCGATTAAAAATACTAACAACATTTTAATTCAACAATATAAAAACACTATTTAAATGAGTTCATAAAAGTTTAAATTTAGAACAGTTACAGTAAATAACAAAGAAACTTTGAAAAACAATTTCTTTACCAAACTAATCACAAAAAAACATGAATTAGTAATACTAATTATGACAATGTAATGCGTAATCGCATCTCTAATCCTCTTGGTTTAGTTACCGCCCCCGTCCCCCGCTTCCTGTCACCATTTACTTCCAAAAAATGCATCTGCGCAACCACTTGTCGCCTACTTCAGTCCGGCCTAGTTACGTTGATCGTACTGTACCTAACCTATAGCAAAATTATATAAACGTCGTAGGTGTATTGTTAATGTACCTACGATAAAATAATAACTAACTCTAAATAAAATAATAACTAACTACTGTGTATACACGTAAAATTTATGTATGTTCACACTTCGTCTTTTAAGTGGTCCATTGTACGTGAGCCTTGGCGGTCGTTATCCCAGCCAGCCCAGATGGGCTGGCTGGGATAACGATCCATTGGATAACAGATCCATTGGAGGGACAAAAGCAGATCAGTCTTCCCGGTCTTCTTAATATTAAAGTATTATACATATAATCCGGAAGACATTAACTCAATTATAGGGTAAATCGCATAAAAATCCGTTCAGTTTTTGAGCTTATCGCATACAGACAAGATGCGGCGAGGAACTTTATTTTATTATACGAATATTTTAAACATAAACTAAAAAAAAAACCGAAAGAAAGTATCTAACTGATGGAATCCGTTGCGTGGATTAGTAGGAGTTAGCGGATATACTGACAGACAGATCATAGGCGTACCTACGGGGGAATTTGGTCGATTCTCCTGAAATTGCAAAAAGATAGGTACGAAGTGTACATTTGGCTGGTGTTTAATCAATGGAGATGTTGACTGTCAAGTCAAATCAGTCTCTTTTTATGAAATGTCAAACGACAAGATCTATAAAAATGTGTATGGAATAGTAACCTATGACGTCATAAGTTCCTATCGTCAAATCATTACATTTAGTATTCGTTTTCATGCTTTTAAATTAAAATGTAAAATTTTAAAAGAACAGTTATTTTCAGAGCATTTTAAGGTCTACTTTACCTGATTAGTATAAATTCCAAAAGCCAATTCTACCACCTAACACCCCCACCCCCAGTCCCCCGAAAAATTAAGACGCCCATAAGACATGCAGAAAACGATTTTGTTTATCTTCGTGGAATTGGATAAGGAAAATATATTCAATTCCATGAAATACAAATTATAATATTCAACGAGGCCAAATAGGGTGCACGTGCGCCTGCGTTACTTATGATTTGAGATGCGCATAATGTAGCAAGATTTTTTTATGTGCATACATTATGTTATTTTCAGATGAAAACGAGGCTACAACATCGTTTCTCATGCAGTTATCTACATGGGATAAGGAAGAACTCGACGCTCAGCTCGCAAACCGCGTCCAAGTGAGCAAGCGAGCTGTCGCTAAAGTGCTACAAGCGTTTGACCGCTTACAACAAAGAAATGACAAAATATGGCGGGCTATTAAAGGCAGTGGCGAAGGTAAGTCCATAGTAATTTGTTGAATTTGAAATCGATGATTCTGGAACGTTGGAACATCAATATATTGTTATTTAGACTAAGTACAGTTGTCTTAATGTAACTCGGCCGGGTTGAAGTTAGGCTCATAATACTTTCGCGCATGTCATAGAATTCATCGTTTTCGTAAACGATGAATTATGTTTAATCGATTAAAAATAGTAACAAAATTTTAATTCAACGATATAAAAAAATACTACTTATACGAGTTCATAAAAGTTTAAATTTAGAACAGTTACAGTACTAAAAAAAGTTTGAAAAAGAATTTATTTACGAAAATAATCACTAAAACATGAGTTAGTATCTAATAAATGTAATGCGTAATCGCATATCTAATTCTCTTGATTCAGTTACCGCCCCCGCCCCCCGCTTCCTGTCACCATTTACTTCCAAAAATGCATCTGCGAAACCACTTGTCGCCAAGTTCAATCCGGCCAACTGACGTTGAGACAACTGTACGGTATCTTTATAGCCTAACATTTAAACTTTCGCGTTGAATGATTATAACTATTTATTATACGGGAATTAACGCGCATTATTTACCTTACAACGTTTAGACCAGGTTACACCGGCCGTGGTCACAAGCGAACAAACGTCAAGCCATTTTAAAATAATATTTAAGTGTCTTCCAGACGGTTGAAAACAAACGTACAAACCAAGGTGACCGTGCATGTTTCCAACAGTGTAGACGGCTGTTGTAAACCAAATTACTTGGTACTTGGTTGGCGGGAAGGCTTGTTTCCAACGGTCTGGAAGACGCTTTATAGCCGGCAATATAGAAATATAAATAACTTGGGATAACTCACACTGATCCCAAAGTAGGCGGAGCCTGTACTATGGCAACCAGATCGAAAATTATATCCAAAGTTTGACACGCATATTTCATATTTTTCAGTATTTAGTCACGTGAAATATTTAAAGGTAACAATACCTTTTATTTACCCGACGTGGCGTTTCGTTTGCACTTAGATGTTAGATTTAGTTGCTACTAGCTTTCGCCCGCGGCTCTGCCTGCGTGGCTGTTGGTTATCGCGATATAAACTGTCTACGTTCTTTACCAAGACTTCTCCATACCGGATCATGTACCATATCGGTTCAGTGGTTTGAAATCTAAATCGTAACATACAGACAGAGTTACTTATATATTTATAATACTAGCTGACCCGCGCAACTTCGTATGCGTCACTTTTCCCCGTTTTTGAAACATTTTTCATTGCTTCTCTATTGGTCGTAGCGTGATGTTATAAAGCCTATAGCCTTCCTCAATTATTGGGCTACCCGACAGAAAAATATTTTTCATTTCGGACCTGTAGTACCTGAGATCACCGCGTGCAAACAAACAAAAAACCTCTTCAGCTTTACAACTTTAGTATAGATTAGTTTGAATTTTTGCTTCTAATGTGGTGATGACTTTGATTGTCAGTAATAAATATTTTTAAAGCACTGAATACTGATTACTAAAGTGATAATCTCCAGGGTGCTATGTTTAGTGTACTCCTAGATACATCAGAATTGTACAAAAAATATTCTCTTAACAATAACACAGTACAATATACAGGATGGCTCACGTATTTAAAGGGGCGTCTAAACGGGCCATTTTTTACGGCAATTTGTGGCGGCAATGCTGTGGCCGGCAACATGGCAGTACTCAATATTGTTATGATGGTTGCCAGATGATGGCTGCGCGATCGATTTTCCGCAATGTTGCCCGGATAATTTTGTTATTGTTTCAGTCGCTCTCTATTTTGTTGTTGCCAGGTTGTGTAGCCTGTTTAGGAGACTGAATCATGCGCTATACAATTGCAGACATATTGCCATTATTGGCCGAACAATTAGTTGCCAATAGTGCCGCTACAAATTGCCGTAAAAAATAGCCCGTTTAGACGCTCCTTATAGCAGCGTTTTGTACTAACATTTAAACTTTCGCGTTTCATGATTATACCTATTTATTATACGGGAATTAACGCGCATTAGTTACCTTAAAATTGCTTGACGTTTCGACCAGGTTGCACCGGCCGTGGTCACAAGCGAACTGTCGCAACGATTTTAAGACTCCGTAAGGCCGATTAATCTTCACCTACCCTCACTTTTTTGTTTCTCGATATGTTAGGGTCACTGTACAATACTTCTTCACTGATTGTGTCCATGTTAACCGACTGCGAACTAATACGAGTTTGTTTGTAATTAATGCGCGTTAATTCCCGTATAATACATTTTTGTAATTTTGTAACTTTGGGGATCGGTCTCAAATACGCTTGCGCAATGACACACTGTACTAGAATGCCGCATTCAGCTCTCGAGACGCATACTTGACGCAAGCGTATTTAAGACCGATACCAAAGATACAAGAATACAAAAATGGCCGTTTTAACCGAAACTTAACTGCAACTGCAATGCTTTAAATACATTAATTGGCGCGCTGTACTAAGTAACTAATTGATCGCAGAAGCTGGGGCAGTATCTGAGCCTTCTTTAGACGAAGTGATCCGTGCTACCAATGAGGAAGTGACAGTGGAGAACAGAAGATTACAAGCGTTATGTACCACATTGCATGAAAGCCATCATGCTATGACTCTGAGGGTCGCTCAGTTACAGGACGCTGTTAATAGTAGAGACACGGAGAACGCTGAGTTGAAGAACCAGATTGATGATCTGCAGTATGAGTTGTTGAAGGTATGTTATTTGATGTTTGTTTTGACATATATGTCGTAGTAGGTTCCAGATTTTTCGTTTGGGTATTGAGGGCTAGACCTACTTAAAACACTTAGTGTAATTTTTAGGGTTCCGCAGCCAAACGGTAGGTCACAAGGTTACGGTAGTAGTATAAATAGTGAAATTAAAAGGCAAACTATCACAACTAAGTAGGCTTTACAAGTTTACGAATAAGAGTTGATCTAATGAGAAGTTACAAAATTCCATTGAAAAATATTATTAAGTAGATATATCGTTGTAAGTATGAAACAAAAACCTCAGAAACCCTACTTCCCACATTATTTGGATGGGGGGGGGGGGACTCCGGAACCCTATATTGTGCGTGGCCCGGCATGCACTTGCCCGGTTTTATATTAAAGTAAACACTAAAAACACAGACTGAAGGGCACAGATACTTTTAGGCTGAAGAACTTAAGTATATATATACTCTCCATTCATCACTATGCATAAATGGTCTTCCTAATAGTAGCTAAGCAGTAACTAATGCGTATTACTATAGTAACCTGCTTATTCCTAATTCAGTTTTAAGTTGGTACAAGATCCTAACATTGGATGAGCTTCATCCACCTGTATAATGGATGAGGTCTATCTAGCAGGAATCATAGACTAAGAGGTTTTTTTAACGTTGCAATATTTGATTATCCTGTTTGCTTATAATAAGTGGCTCAGCCTACCTACAATTTTATATTAATATAATATATTACACACTTATTTTAATGTAAACCTGATATATATACAAACTACAGGACAATGATTATATTTGAATAGATTAATGACAATGATGACATGGTAATGTAATCTATTCAAATGTAATCATTGTAACTAAAGTCAGTCATAGTCAGGGATTCCCTTTTGACAATTCTTTATCCATATTAATAAAAAATCAGATTATGTCCACATGTAATTGTTTAGAATATTACATCCTAGAAAATTAATACAAAGAAGGAAATGTTTACAAGGACAACAGCTTAACTATCATAGAGAGGAAATTAATGAAATGGTATTTGCTCAATAAGTTTTAATTTTTACTGCCAAATAACAGTATAACCGAAAACCGTAAACTAAAAACCGTATTTAATGTTAGTGCTCCATTTACACCAGGCTTGGACAGAATATCAGCGGTCGGCATGTTTTGTGCTACTGACTATATGCTGAGTCTAGGACCTTTTTGTCTTTATTTATTATTTATTATTTGTGTACCACATGCCAAACGTAAATTGTATTTAAAGGATAAATAAATGCTTATTATTACTATTATAGAAATCATTGCCAGAGACGTAAATTGTAAAATACACAGTCACACTTATTGATTCCATAAATATAAAGCAATTCTTAAAATATATAACTTTTCAACAGATCCGATCCCGCAATGACAAATTAGAAAATCACCTAGCAGAAGCTATAGAGAAACTCAAGAGCTATCACCAATCTGGTGTGAGTACAGTGCCCACTACAAGCGGAGCTCCACACTCGGCCGTCGCTAACGCCAAGTTAGAGGACGTTGCTGCGGAGTTGGAGGAGCAACGAGAACTGGCCAACAATCGCTTGGCTGAATTGGACCGATTACATAGACAACATAGGGATACGCTCAAGGAGGTTGAGAAACTTAAGATGGATGTGAGTATACTTTTTTTTATTTAGAAATTATCTATCTTGGAATCTGATGATTTTACTTGAGCTCTCTAATGTATGACGCGGTTAGTAAACCGGATATCAAGCTGTGCTGAGTCTTTTTTCATTGGCGGATTCTCTTTTTCCGGTCCAGTTATCAATGTAAGGCTTAAGTGCGCATATGCGATTATGCCAATCCCATTGTGCTTACACAAATAACCTTACACTAAGAGCGCATTTATGCTTAGATGAAAAAACTTGAAGCATGTGCCGACGGACTTTCATTAAAGTTTTCCGTAAGACTAATAACTTCCACGGCGCTTTGTTAAATTTAAGTCTAAGTATATAGATCTTATCCAAAACTAGGGTATACTTATAGGTTTCATTATATAAAAGGCATGGAGTAGCACCCACAATTATATTTTCATTTTTCGAACAGATTCGTCAACTGCCAGAATCAGTGATAGTGGAAACTACGGAGTACAAATGTCTGCAGAGTCAGTTCTCTGTGTTGTACAACGAGTCTATGCAGATGAAGACTGCTTTGGATGAGACCAGGCTTCAACTGCAGAACGCTAAGAATTTGCACATGAGACAGATTGAGATGATGGAGGTATGAGCACAAGCACCTTTATTGTCTTTACCTTTGTCTTTGCTCGAGGTGATCCCACTTCTGATGTCGGAGCGAGGGTGTCCGTATGCAATATTTTTATCAATATTCGAACTAACATTATATCATAATGTGGGCACGTAGGTATGCCTACAGCAAAGTAAAGTTCGTTATAGTTCAAATCACTTTGATTACACAAACGCTACTATAACACTCGCACTATAGCAACGCTAACACCTTGCACACGCGATTATAAATAGCGACAAGTCAACCGGAGACGTTCCTTTGCTTCGATCTATTCATCTGTGGCGCGGTGGGAGTATATCCGACTGCTACGCAAGAGGTCGTGGGTTCGATCCCCATCCAGGATAAAACTTTGTGTGATGAGCACGATGGCTTATTCTGTGTCTGGGTGTTATTTATCTCGAGTAGAATAATTAAGATCTACAATTACCAGATAAGTATAAAAAATGTACTTTTATTAACCCAAAAGAGGACATTATTTGTTACAGAGCGAAGAACTATCAAGACAGAAAACACTGCGAGCTGAGATGATTCAGTTAGAAGATGTGCTAGGTCAATTGCGGAAAGAGTACGAGATGTTACGCATAGAGTTCGAACAAAACCTCGCGGCGAACGAACAGACAGGCCCTATCAACAGAGAGATGAGGCATCTCATCACTTCGCTGCAGAATCATAATCAACAGTTGAAAGGAGAGGTGCATAGGTACAAGAGGAAATATAAGGATTCTAGTCAAGAACTTAATAAGGTAAGGTTTAAAAATGTGAGAATGAGTTTATCTCCTCTATCTCTTTTTCTTCCTCTCTTATTCAAAAAAGAGTTCTCTGTTTGACCCGTATGTATGTATGTTCGCGATTTTCTCTAAAGCTAGTGATTCGATTTAGATGGGGTTTTCGCTGTTGTTCTGCATATTTTCCTGGAAAGGTTTTTCTAGCTTATAAAACACAAGACATATAGACTAAAACATAAGAGTGAGTCAGCGAAATTTGCATTCGGTGATATACTTTATTACTTGATTTTTTTTTTTGATTCATATTGTTCGTGTGTCGATTTGTATTCATTTTTCTTAAAAAAAAATATTTTATTAATAAAAGAACTTGCACTACGGGTCTAAGTCCTGTTATTATATTATTTCAACATTAAAGTATGATTTTATAATAACAATATTAGCTGATTTGATTTGGTACCATAAAACCTACTTTTAGGGTCGTCGAAATATTTTTTTAGCCTTTAAACCTTATTTATTTATTTTATCATTACTATAGTCAAAAATGTTATACATTGTACCAGTGTGTACTAGAGGCGAAGGGTTAAAATTTGTCAGAGGTAACCCGATACAAAAATATATCTTGCTGGACATGGTTTTTTGCACCCATAATACTAAGTAACTACAATCCAAAGGGAAGCCGAAAGTAATGGTGTTCTAAGGGCCCTTCGCCACTGTTGTGTACCTATTGATATATTTTTCTTGTAATAATGTTAGGTACGCAAGGAGTTAGAAGAGGCAGGTGCCCGCGTGTCGATGTGCGGGGACGCGCCCGACGACAAACCTCACACGCTCAAGAAGGAGGAACCTGATCCTGAGGTATGTGAACTCTCTTCTCTCTTTCTTCTTCTTTGAATCTAGCCGTTTTAAATGGTAATTTCTGCCACTGTTAAGTATTTATTATACAGTTTAGTTGCACAAACTCTCGTTCAAAACCAATTATGACGTATTTCATTAGTAATTCATTTTTTACAAGTTATACTTGGTAAACTCGTAGCTGTTAAATAATGGCAGGTGAGTTTGCCGCCATTTTTACAACTCTCTTCTCTCCTTCGTTACACATTATACTTCTTTTAAGTAGTATTTTTTTTTTTTCATTATGCTATGCAATAGCATAGCATAATGAAAAAAAAAAAATACTATAAATAAAAATAAATAAATAATTATAATTGCATAAATAAAATGCTATGCAATAGCTTTACCGCGGCAGTCCCCGAGTGCCACACATTTTTTTTTATTTTCGAAGTTGATGGCAGTCTAGTCGAAATTTCACATAATTTTTGTCAGCATTTTTTTTGTTAAATCGAAGTGGTATTTTAATGCGTATCTCTCCGTGAACATGTTATATGTACACGGATTTGTTGAACTGTAAGCCGGTATTTTGTATAGTAGGTCAAAAATGTGGTCTATCACATTGATCTATGGTTGAAGTTCATTTGCACTTTATAAACTGTTATTTCCTTGCAATAATATTCTGACAGTGACTAATTTGAACCTTATCGCTATTTTGGTTACATAGGAAGCCTTTCCAAAACTGGTAAATTTCTTTCTAGGCCGATTGTGACTATGTATTTTGTATTTGCAATATTCGATGGGGGGGGGGGGGGGGGTTAAGGGAATTGCCTCCCCCAGGCTCGACTGAATAACTTTTTTTTGGAAAATTCTCATTTTGAGACTGGACCGGTTTTAACAGGAAATTGGGGATTTGACGATAGGAACTTATGACGTCATTAGTTGTTATTCCATACATATTTCAATAGAGCTTGTCGTTTTGACATTTCATAAGAAAAGACTGGTTTGACTAGACAGCTCACATCCTAGTGCCTAGTGTAAGCGTGTTAAATCCATCATCATGCCTGCCTCGCACTTGGCCGATTGAGTCAAATGTTGCCCCAACAATGTCGTATACCCTTGTCTAAGCGTCCGCCCCCCCCTCAGGGCGAGGAGGGCGGCAGCTGCGCGGCGCCGGCGGCCAACAAGGAGCACGCGCGCGCCAAGATACAGGAGCAGGAGCTCTGCATCAAGGATCTCAAGCAACAACTCAAGTTTGTACCGCGGAATACTCCTTCACTCATTTTAATGTTTATATCGACATATACCAGATGTCGATAGAGATAGCATATCCTAACTAATATTAGAAATGTGAAATTAAGTTTGTTTGTTAAACTTTCACGCCTAATCTACTGAACCGATTTTAAGAATTCTTCCACCAATAGAAAGCTGCATTATCATTGGCTGTATTTTTATTAAATTAGGGATCCTACTAAAATTACAATAATGTAATACCTCCCCTATTTTTGTCGACGTAAGAACATAATACAGAATATTAGAAAACTAAAAACAATAGTTGTCTGTAAAGTCGATTTACGAACGATAATTTTACGTTTTAACGTGATAAGAAAACATTAATGTACAACCATGCCTGTGGCAGCTTTAGTAGACCCGACGGCCACAATACTGTAATCTATCAGAAGGCGAAACGTGACACTTTTTCGTGCATGCACCCTGTCATCGATTTATAAGACATTATCACGTCAAAAAAAGAATGAATGTAATTGGTAAAGTCGTTCTCTAGTTATCTAACGTGACCAAGGGAAATGGGGGTTTTATTTATATATATATATATATATATGGATATTTATGCTGTATACTGACATGGCCACCTGGTCGAAATGTCAAGCAACTTTAAGATAAATAATGCGCGTTGATTCCCGTATTATAAATAGTTAGGTAATGAGTTAAAAGTTCGAAAAAGGACGTTTCAACACAATGTAATATTGTTTACGAAATAATAAATGAAATGAAATGTTTAATTGTAAGGACTGCCTCTGTGGCGCGGTGGGAGTGTATCCGACTGCTACGCAAGAGGTCGTGGGTTCGATCCCCACCCAGGATAAAACTTTGTGTGATGAGCACGATGGTTTATTCTGTGTCTGGGTGTTATTTATCTATAATATGTATGCATTTAGAAATATATAAGTATGTTTATCAGTTGTCTGGTTTCCATAGTACAAGCTCTGCTTAGTTTGGGATCAGATGGCGTTGTGTGAGTTGTCCCAAGATATTATTATTATTATTATTATTATAATCTAGAATGTGAAATATTTCCACAGGAAAGCAGTAAACGAACAGAAAGAGTTAAAGCTACTGTTAGACATGTATAAAGGTGTGAGCAAAGAGCAACGTGACAAAGTGCAACTGATGGCGGCTGAGAGGAAGGTGAGGCAGGAGCTTGAGGAACATCGGCAGAAGGCTAAGATGGCGCAAGTTAATGTAATTATATACTTACTACTATCACCATAATACATAAGCTATGACAACGTTCGAAACGTGCCTCAGAAATAATAATAATAAACGTTTATTATTCTCTCTCACAAGTTATGACTTAGAGCTAGTAGGTATACATTTTGTTTGAGCTAAGGAATCAAGTCTTTGTGAGAGACTGGTGCCTGTTGTAGGTTTTTTTACAAAACCTGTATTACAGGTCACCAGGGCCTGGTCGCAAAGATACAAACAATCATTTTACATAACATCTTAAATATTATTATTATGACAATATGAGAGTAGGCTCGCTAAAACAATGAAATAAAAAATAATAATAGTTTACCTGTTACTTAGGCTTTCATAGGAAGTGTGTGTTGGTGTGTGGAGTGTGTAATAGAGAAGAAGTTCATATGTTTGTGTTGATTCAAAGACAGATGAATTGCTAAGGTGATAATAGCTTTTCAGTTTCGATATAATTAAGGGATTTGAGGAATGTTGTTACCGATGCTTTACAATTTAATTTTAGCTGAGGGTATATGTTGAGAATATTATTTAATTTATTATATAAGTAAGGTCCGAGAAAAAAATAAAAAATTTGAGCTAAGGCAGTCTTAGCGGCGTATTTTAGGCATACTTTACCCTTGCGACGTTTATCTTTATTCAAATTCGGGTCGTATTGTAACTGTGAGTGCTGCTTAAGGACAGTATTCAATATAAAAGACTGTCTCACAGTGAGAGTATCCCAGGCTTTATAGAGCTCATCTGTCGGGAAGCGATAAGAGAGCCCAGCACTCACCTTGAGGATGCCCCGTTGGGCTCTTTCCACATCTATTATATGAGTCTTAGCAGCACATCCCCATGATACAATGCAATAATTAGTCAATGAGCGACACAGGGCATAGTAGACCATTTTGATTATGTGTTTGTCAGCTGAATATCGAAGATTTTTAAAGATATAGATGAGTTTACGTACACGGGAAACCAGGTCCTTTATATGAGGCTTAAACGTTAGAAATTGGTCAATAGTAACGCCGAGGTATTTAATACTATCGGTTCTTTGTAGAGTGGTACAATGGCACGGGGGAGATTTAGTTATACAAGAGTGAGCAGTAATTTCTAGAGACAAGGGTGGGAGTAAGTTCATTCTATAAGCAAAAGCGATGTATATTGTTTTATTGAGATTCAGTGACAGCATATTATCTTGTAAGCACTTACGTGCCGTACCAAAACCTTTCCAAACAATGTCAAAGACCTCTTCCCAGGTATCTCCTAAGAAAAATAGGGCGGTGTCATCAGCAAAAGTTAATATTTTGCCGTTATCAAAATTAAGTTGACAGAGGTCATTAATGTACACCAAGAACAGTGTAGGTCCAAGGATGCTACCTTGTGGGACACCGTACACTGTAGATATTTTGTCACTTAATGTTTGATTTATCTTAACACGTTGCTTTCTATTTGTTAGATAGTCCTCAAGTAATTTTAACGGTATTCCCCTTACCCCTATACACTCCAGCTTTTTAACAAGGTGTGTAATGGACACGGTATCGAAAGCCTTTGCTAAATCCAAGAAAATTGTAATACATTTCTTCCTGCTATCCAAGCCTGTAACTATAGAGTGCAATAACTCATGCACAGCATCATTGGTAGACCTACCTTGGCGGAATCCAAATTGAGAAGGAGAAATAAGGTATAGCTCTCCAAATAGTTGTCCAGTCGTTTATTAATTAGACGCTCCGGGATCTTGGACAAGGTGGGAAGAATGGATATGGGCCGATAGTTGTCCACGTAGTCTCTTTTACCACTCTTGTATATTGGTCTAATAAGAGCTATTTTAAATGCCTGAGGAAAGACACCTTTGGACAGTGAAAGTTCACAGATGTGAGTTATAACATTCACAAGGAGATTTTCTGTACCTTTTAATTATTCTGCTGCTGATTTTATCAGTGCCAGCGGTACACTTATCCTTAAGTCCATTTATGATGTAAAGTATCTCTTCTTCATCAGTTGGAAGTAAGACAAAAGAATTCAAAGGTCGGTTGAAGTCAACAACTGGCTCTGAGGACACTATGTTTGTAGAAACGATTTGGTCAGCAAGTGACTTTCCAATATTGGCAAAGAATTTATTTATGTCATTGACGCTGTTCTCGGGATTATCAGATTTTATGAGATCGGAATAGTGATCATCAAAATTAAAAGTGCCGCTATTTTTTTTTATAACTTCTCAGAGCTGTTTTTTGTTACCTTTAGCGTTTTCAATCTCATTCCTTTCGTAGTTACTTTTTACTTTCTTCATCAGATTATTGCAACAATTTCTATAGCGTTTATAAGTAACTTTATGCACTTCGCTGAAGGGGTTGCGTTTAATTATTTTATATAATTGATCCCTGTTTTTCATGCAACGTAAGAGCCCTGGTGTGATCCATGGTTTAATTACTCATTTTCTATTAGGAATTTTACACATACTAGAGCTATTTTCTATAGCGGTGGATAGGTGAGATACAAGTAGGTCAGTTACAAGAAAGCACGTTAAACCGTCGGTCCTGTGTCTAATCTCTCTACGGTCTTGTCGGATTTCTGTCACATCGGGCTATAGCCCTTTGAGTAATGAGGGAATTAAGAGTGCACTTGTGTCTGCGCATACATATCTCCTTCGTAGTTTGCTAGTCTCTGATGAGATTGGCGGCCGTAACCGAAATCGGATAGGAGACCATTACCTAAGACCAATGGTCCACAGGAATAAAAAAATGGTCAGCGAAGAAACTTCAAATTTTGCGTAAACAAGCTCAAAAATCACATTGATTCCAAATTGAATTTATTATTAAAAGAAAAAATGGAACCCTTCCTTGCAGTGCGGTTAATATGTATGTTTTAAGAAAAAATGGAACCCTTCCTTGCAGTGCGGTTAATATGTATGTTTTCAAATGTGACGTTTCGACCCGTGACCACCGTCGGGCAATAAACAAGATTTCGAATCCTACCCATTATACTACCGACGTGAACCCACTCCTAACACGTCTTGTGTTAGGAGTGGATTCACGAACTTAGCTGGAAGGGTTAATAAGATTGCTTAAAAATAAAAACTCATGACCACTCTTTCTTACCAATTCTTACAATTTCAAAAGTTTTATTATATAATTACCCCAAAAGTAATTTACATAAATAATCTTGAATGCTATTTAACAACTTAATACTTATTTAACAGGAAAGTAAACGTGAACGTCGTTTAGCAGACGAGGACGCTCTTCGCAAGATCAAACAGTTGGAGGAACAGAAGTACGAGCTTCAGAAGCAGTTGTCCTGTGCCAGACCTAATGCCGACCCACTGCATGGATTCTCTCGACCTTTCGCTGGATCACCGGTATGTGCAAACTAATAATATCTTGGGACAACTCACACAATGCTATCTGATCCCAAATTAACAGTTTTTTTTTTATAACTAGCAATGTGCGATCCTGGCTTATAATGTCAAACTGTACATAGTCTCCGCATTACTAGCAATCCTGTTAACCCCTCCAGCTAAGCTCAATGGCTTGTGTTAGGAGTGGGTTCACGTCGGTAGTATAATGGGTAGGATTCAAACCCGCGACCTCACGTTTGCAAGACCGATGCCTTAGCCATTAGGCTACCGCTAGCTTGTACTATGGAAACCAGGCAACTGATAAACATACTTATATTTCTAAATACACGCATATTATAGATAAATAACACCC
This sequence comes from Herminia tarsipennalis, assembly GCA_945859575.2. Lineage (NCBI taxonomy): Eukaryota > Metazoa > Arthropoda > Insecta > Lepidoptera > Erebidae > Herminia > Herminia tarsipennalis. The sequence goes on from OX243840.2 coordinate 21,602,899, forward strand.
AGACAAAATAAACCATCATGCTCATCACACAAAGCTTTATCCGGGGTGGGGATCGAACCCACGATCTCCGGCTTAGCAATCAGGGTCACTAACCATTAGACTAACATACCAGTCTATACTACTAAACTATTAGTAACTAAACTATGCTCGCGGCTCCGCCCATAAATACACGTTATTGCTCAGGTCCTAAGGAAAGTAGCGTGATGATATATAACCTATAACTTAATCCGGACATAGAGAGATTATGCTCCCAAAATTTTAATAGATTCTGTTCAGTAGTTTCTGCGTCAACCCGAAACAAACAAACCAACAGATACGAAAAAAACCAAGCATGGTTTTGGATTCAGAAATCCTTAATTAGTCGATCTAGGTTAGTTTTTTTTTAAATATTCTCAATGTACAGACACAGTTACTTTCATCATCATCAGCCTATCGCAGTCCGCTGCTGGACATAGGCCTCTCCAATTGCAAGCCGTTACTTTACCGTTTTATAATATACTAGCTTACTACCCCGGCTTCGCACGGGTGTCATATCGTAGTTTTTTATACCTTGAGTTACATTGTTGAAATTTTCGTAGGGATCTCTAATTTTTTCGACAACAAAATATAGCCTATGCTACTACCCGATAATGTAGCTTTCTTATGGTGAAAGAATTTTTAAATCAGTCCTGTAGATTCGGAGCCTATTCAACACAAACAAACAAACAATATTTTATAATATAACTAGATGTCCCGGCGAACTTCGTCTCGACTCTTTTTTTTTTGTAAATAGGGTTCAATTGTGAATCTAAACCATCATCGAATCCCCTTGAACTCACACAAAAAACTTCATCAAAATCGATCCTGCCGTCTAGGAGGAGTTCAGTGACATACACACGCACACAAGACACATCTTATATATATATATATATATATATATATATATATATATATATATATATATATATATATATATATATAAGATATATAGCGTAAAGATATCGTGTGTTTTAATATCATTGTAATAACAATATCATCATTGCAATGCGTATGCGTACGACTGATGATCAGGAGGTCAATGTGACAGTAGATCTTGGGTTCGATTCCCACACGGGATATTGTCTTATCCGCAAGTTCCGAGTCTCGCTGTACTTTGTGCCCGGGTCTTGTACTTTTTGAACAGTCCCATTCGACACAGGACTTATACTTTTTTCCTATCTATGTTCAAATTGATTTTGGTCATGGTTACAATCAAGCTAACCGTGATATTAATAAAAACCTGCACAACCTGCAAGCTCAAGTGAACTCATTCTCATAGTAAAAATTCGACAAGACTAGAGAGAGACTTGATTTTTAAGGCTGATTTTATTTTATCTCATGTTCCAACTTTTTAATCATATATTTTGCATCAGTCCTTTAACATGGTGTATAGTATATTAGTGGCAGCACCTTACCCCCATATCAAGTTTATAACCATTCAAACACTGTAAAATTGACAATTTGAAGAGTGGCAGCGAGTTTTGACTGCCTCTGTGGCGCGGTGTGGGAGTGTGTCCGACTGCTACGCAAGAGGTCATGGGTTCGATTCCCACATGGGACACCACTTTGGGTGATCCACAAATTGTTGTTGCGGGTCTGCGTGTACTTTGTGTCCGTAACCCGCGATAGAGGGCTTGTACCAATCGGGAGAAGTCTTTTTTTTTTTAAAAAAAAGTTTTTATTGCCGTGTTCTTTTCTCCGGCTTTACTTGTTTGCGAACTTGGAACATGTACATGAATAAGAGTCCCGACGTATAACAAGTGTGGTTTTGCATCCTAAGTGAATAAAGAATTTTGAATATTGATTTTTTTTTTCTAGGAAGAAGAAGCGCTTCTAAACGAGATGGAAGTGACAGGTCAAGCGTTCGAAGACATGCAGGAACAGAACTCACGGCTCATACAACAGCTGAGAGAGAAGGACGACGCTAACTTCAAGCTAATGTCGGAGCGTATCAAGGCCAACTCGCTGCATAAACTGCTGAGGGAAGAGAAACAGTTACTGCAGGAACAGGTATACTTAGTTATAGCTATTTACGTAAGGCATTGACCTAGAGAACAGGACTGCGTCGTAACCTCACAAAATTGACCACTCTCTAGAAAGAGACAATGCTACTTTGTGGACAATACCTGTCAAAGGCCGCACGAGTTTTTTCTCTCTTTCACTTTTTGCAATCAATATTTACTTTTTAATTGAAAGAGATGGATACGTCAATGATTTAAGGGCTAGGTTAAAGGCTCCCACACACTATAGTGCTACAAGGATCTTTCGGCGCTTCGATGACATTGACATGAGGGCGCTTTACCAGATGGCGGCGTTAGTTATGATTTCGACCACGTGCTAATGCAATACCTTAACAATACTGGCCAATGGCATTTGAACGACATTGACATGAGGGTGCTTTACAAGATGGCGGTGTTAGTCAAAATTGACCACCTCTAGAAAGAGACAGCGCTACTTTGTGTACAATATTTGTCAAGGGCCGCACGAGTTTTTTTCTCTTTCACTCTTTGCAGTTAATATTTACTTTTTAATTGAAAAGGATAGCGTAGTCCTGGTCTATTCGTCAATGGCTGTACCAAGCCGCCGGCGGTTATCAACCTGTCAGTTAATCGCAACAGACCATAGAACAGTTTTCTAAAGGCTTTGAACTGACGGCCATTACGACCCATAGTGTGTACGTGCACAGTGTGTATCGGCCAGACAGTCCGCGACAATCAAACACACTAGCAAGTAGCCGCTGGCAACCGTTCAGCTAGTATGAAGACCTCACAGGCTATTGTCGGCGCTTGATCTTGAGGTCTGAAACTACCGGCTGTCGACGGCTAGTATGTAACCCCAGAGGCAGTTTCCAATCATTGTCCACAGGATGTGGACTATGCAGGCCCATGATGAAAGGCGGCCCGATAGGGTGACTGACTGTAGACGGACTGGTAATGTGTAGGAGACTAACTAACCACTTGCTTTTGTGATTCAAGCAAGAACATCCAACTTAAAAACCGTGGTATAGTGAGCATTGAACACATCTGTCTGCATACCCCTTAAGTATTTTCTAGCAGACGCCTCGCGGTTTCACCCGAGTAGTTCCCGTTCTCGTAGGAATACAGGTATAAAAAATAGCCTATCTCACCAGGGGATAATGTAGCTTCCCAACGGTGAAAGAATTTTTTAAATCATAGATAAGTATAGATTAGTATTATATAATAATGTTTTATTTCTGTGAGGAGAAATAAAACATTATTATATAATACTAATCTATACTTCTATACTAATATTATAAAGAGGAAAGATTTGATTGTTTGTTTGTATTGAATAGGCTCCGAAACTATTGGGTTGATTTTATAGTAAATTAAGCTAGAAAAATAGTATTATAGGTACAGGCATGATTTTATGTTGTGTGATTGCGTGAACAATGCCTATACGCGATAACAGCTATATCGGTTCATTTACTGGCATTTATTGAAGAGTTCCGTTGTCTGTGTGTGTAGCTCTACAAAATTTAAATGCGATCATTTCGGAATAATCCTCTTTCAAACAAAATAAAGTCTATAAATGACGGTGTTATGCTCTTTAAACATCCGCATTAAAAATTTAAACGCAGTAGATAACGTCACGATTGCCGTAAAATCGTATTATGTGGAGACTTAATTCAACTTTGGCGAACATGTCTCGGTGCCGGAGTTGGTAACGGCTTAGGGCTGGTACCCCGCGGGTTCAAATCCCGCCTGGGACGAATTTTACTTCCATATATTTAAATTTATACTTCTACAACCACACATTTTAACTAACACAAATCTTGATATGGCCTTTATTTTGATCAGGTTAAAAAAAACATAATTTTGAGGGCGACTGTTGTGTTTGACGGCAGCCATATTGTTTTTTTTAAGCCTATGTCACCAGGACTCGTATAACGATTCTGACAATATCTCAAACTTCGAAATCCGTTTACGTGATTGGTGGCATAAATAAACTCAGACATACAACAAAAACATACAATCAGCATTTTATTTTAAAAGTTAACAATTTTCCCTATTTCTATTATCCGTGAAATGTTACAATTGGCTCGCGAGTATAAATCAGGCGACACTGTATAGACTAAGACATTTTAGTTAATTTGATTACGATTTAGTAAAATCATATGATGAATTTTGACGCACAATCACACGGAGAGCTAACTACCAACTGAAAAAAACACATTATTATACACCCCTTCACCAAAAACGGGATATGTTAAAATAATTGCTTCTCTAAACCTCGATAAATCTATCAATAATTTACGGGTTAACGCCCTATCGTATGACGTTCCACGTTCTATTTACAGATTGATTCAAAAATTGTGTAAATAAATATACAGTTCAATAACCTTCGTGGTGCGTCAACATCGTATAAACTAAGATTTGCTATGAACAGCTGGTTTTCAGTCGGGCCAACTATTTAAAAGTGTTTTATTAATCACTTGCACTATCATAAAGATCTCTTTCGTAGATCGGGGAATCTTTACAAGATATAAAATTAATTTCAGACATTTTGAAGATTACCGAAGACTAGCGGTCCGCTCCGGCTTTGCACGGAGTTTTTTTCCACTATTTTTATACATAATATGGATGTATTGCTGGCTTGTTGCTTTAGTGGTTAGTGACCCTGACTGCTAATCCGGAAGTCGTGGGATCGATCCCCCACCCAGGATAAAACTTTGTGTGATAAGCAATGGTTTATTCTGTGTCTGTGTGTAATTTATCTATAGTATATTATGTATGTGATAGCGTTGTGTGAGTTGTCCCAAGATATTATATATTATTATTATAGAAACCGCCAAAAATAAATTATCTGTATGATAATGAAAACTTCATTAAAATCAGTTCAGTAGTTATTGAGATTAACGCGAACTACTACTGGACATAGACCTCTCCTAATTTCGCCATAACTTCTGGTCCACGTCCAGTCCATCCCAGCGACCTTCTTGAGGTCGTCGGTCCACCTGGCTGGTGACCGTCCTACCTGGCGTTTACCAAGTCGCATACTCCACTCTAGGACTCGTTTGCTCCATCGGCCTTCGGTCCTTCGGCAGATATGTCCAGCCCATTGCCACTTCGGCGTGCTTAACCTGCATGCTATGTCGGTAACTTTGGTTCCTTGTCGGATGACCTCGTTGCGAATTTTATCCTTCAAAGAGACTCCAAGCATAGCTCGCTCCATAGCCCGCTGCGCGACTTGACTAGTCGAAGCGTAAATGTCCACGTCTCGGCACCGTAGGTCCATAACGTGTAGGACGCACTGGCTAACTACCTTGGTTTTTAGGCATTGCTGTAGAGGCGAAGTGAAAATTCGACAAAGTTTGCTCATACCTAATGTATAAGACAACACACAGAGAATATATAAAAGTATGATCATCAGTTGTCTGGTTGCCATAGTACAAAGCTTTGCCTAGTTTAGGATTCGATAGCTGTATGCGAGTTGTCTCAATATTATGATTAATTTAAGGTTACATAACTTGCACGTTATATTCGTGTCAATGAATAAACTTTGTACTTTCTTTCTCAAAATATTATCTATGCTAATATTATAAAGAGGTAAAGTTTGTGAGGTTTTAGGAGGTTGTCTTTGGATTGGTTACTGAAGTGATTTTGAAAATTACGTTATTTGTGAGTGTCATAAGCTATATAACATCACGCTACGATCAATAGGAGCGCAGCATTAATGAAAAATGATGCATACACGGGAAAAATGACGCAAACGAAGTTGCGCGGGTCATATAGTTATTTCATCATCATCATCAGATAGTTATTTGTATTTTGTTAATCTTCCAGGTCTTAACCCGCGATCAACAAATAGAATCAATGGGCGCGGTAGCCCGTCGATTGGAAGAAAAGGAACGTTTGCTACAAGCAACTCTGTCGGCCGTCGAAAAGGAGTTATTACTTCGACAACAAGCGATGGAGATGCATAAACGGAAGGCCATCGAGTCTGCACAGTCGGCCGCTGACCTTAAACTACATTTAGGTACGTTTTATAAACATTATTGATATGAAATTGTTTTTTTAAAATGTGTATCTTTATACCACATTTTAAAAAATCAATTTGAAAACAATCAGTGTTTCATAGTGTTTAAACAAACTTTGATTTTTTTAAATACATCTGCATCATCCCTTTGGGGAGACTTTACAAACGTACACAAAACACGAAGAACAATTTGGGGATCACACAAAGATGCATCCTGGGTGGAAATCTAACCCACAACATCTTGCGCAGCACACAATCCCTACTTAATATATAAATGTGAATGTAAGTTTGTTTGTTACGCTTTCACGCGAAATCTACTCAACCGATCATCATGAAACTTTGTACACATATTCTTGGAGGTATTAGAAGTAACATAGGATTATAAAAAAAAGGGGAAAATTTACGCAGACGAAGTGACGCGGGACGGGTGTTTTATAAAGCCCATTTTTCGGAATTGTACATTTGTAGTTTTCGAAAAAAAAAAAAAGTTAAAAAGCAGTTTTTAATTTAGAAATTCAGAAGCGCACTTTAACTCTCCCAAATTAAGCGTAATATGCAAAAATGATTCTTTAGTTAATGCTGCATATTTTAAAGCATTAACGAACCTCGTAACTCTGTTATTTATTATATGACAGTATGACAACTCTAACGACGTAAAATCGAGATAAAACTTAAAATGGTTGTTGTTTCTAGACTCCGTGAAACTGGGATGTGAAAATCATTATTTAACTGTTTTTTTTTAAATAACTTTTCCCAATACGTTGAAATTTTCGATAAATAAATAAAACCTGAAATCGAAAATCTCATGTATCTTGATCTAACAAAGTTACGAGGTTCGTTGATGCATTAGGACACTATTGACGTTTATAGCATCATTTTTGAATATGACGCTTAATTTAGGAGACATTAATTAATTTCTGAATGTCGCGATAAAAACAGCTGAGTTTCAAAAAAATATTTCTCCAAAACTACAAAATTATAGATAACTGAGGTTAAAACAAACTTGCTTGTAAATTATAAGATCTTTCCGATTTGACAATAAAAAGGGATGTCCCAAAAATAGGCAATACTAAATAATAAAACACTGTGCAGCAGTTGTACACACTCCCACCGCGGGAGTCAAATGATACGGCATTACGTCACGTCGCTTTTGCTTCCTGAGAGAATAAAGAATTTTGTTATGAAAATGATTTATTTTTATTTTTGAATGGGGATGTTGACTGTCAAGTCAAATCAGTCTCTTTTTACGAAATGTCAAAACAACAAGCTCTATAGAAATGTGTATGGAATAGGAACCTATGACGTCATAAGTTCCTATCGTCAAATCATTACTTTTAGCGTTCGTTTTCATGCTTTTAAATTAAAAAACATGTTAAATTGTAAAATAACACTTATTTTCAGAGCATTTTAAGATCTATTTTTACCTGATTAGTATGAAATAATTTACTTTTATTGTAGTCAACTACCCAATTTGATGGCCGATTTTCATTGTAGGTACAGACAATTTTTGTCTATGTCAAGTATTTATTGTACACTTTAATTACACAAACACTAGGTTTTACGGATTTTGCATTATTTCAAATGTCAAGTTTCACATGTTGAATGTGGAGCTGTGTATAAGACTGCTTAGTTTGTACCCATTTTCACAACTCTTAAAAATGATTTTTAAAACTCAGTCCAAAAAGATCTGTATTCACAATATAATATAATTTGTAGCTTAGTTAGCTCCCAGTGGATGAAAGGTGGATTAATAAGTGTCATTTTATGGGGAATTATAAACCGTGTAAATAAATAATATATTGTGCGAAAAAATACTGAGTGGGCGAAAGTAATACGGATCAAAAGATTGTGAACCGTAACATACTGGTTACAAATTAATGCTCTAAATCGATTCGTTAGGTTAGACCTGTGACCCCTCTGCACGAGGCGAGCATGCGAAGCGAGCATGCCGCGGCAGCGTCCGCCGAGTGCTTTCGCCCACTTGTATTTCAGTACTCCATAATTAGTAATATTTTTTCTCTTGTCACTTTATTTGAAGAGCAAGTTGGTTTATTGATGTTACAGAATGCCGTAGCTAAAGGGCAGTATCTTTATTTTATTTTTTTTAGTTTGTAGAAACCATTGTATAGTTTTTAAGTGTGTGTACTTTGTGGGTTGTCCCAAAATAAACAAATAAGAAGTAAATATAAAATTATTTAGTCTTTCAATATTATATAATGCTTATGTTACATTTTGTAGAAAAATACCACGCGCAAATGAAAGAGGCGCAACAAGTGGTCGCAGAGAAGACGAGCGCGCTGGAAGCTGAGGCTTACAAAACAAAAAGACTACATGTGAGTATTAGTTACATCGATAGATGAGTTGTTTCAAGTCTGAAATATACTATACTAGCGGACACCCGGGTTTTTGTACGCGTGGAACCAGTTCCCGCGGAATAATATAATATATCTTGGTACAACTCATACAACGCTATCTGATCCCGCACTAAGCAGAGCTAGTACTATGGAAACCAGACAATCGATAAACATTCTTATATATTTCTAAATACATACATATATATAGAAATGTATGAATTTAGAAATTTATAAGTGTGTTTATCGGTTGTATAGTTTCCATAGTACAAGCTCTGCTTAGTTTGGGATCAGATAGCTTTGTGTGGGTGTTAACCCAGATACAGAATAAGCCATCATGCTCATCACACAAAATTTTATCCTGGGTGGGGATCGTACCCACGACCTCTTGCGTAGCAATCGGGTACACTCCAACCGCGCCACAGAGGCAGTAAACAGAGGGATGACGTATAATACATATAAAGCTCCCTCCTGAATCACTATCTATTGCTGAAAACTGCATTAAAATCATTTGCGTAATTCAAAAGATCTAAGCGCACAGACAGTGGGAGCGACGTTATTTTATACTATCTATTGGTACATTTATAATGTCACTTGTGATACAAGAAACATTATAAATGTTAATCAAGGTAAAGAAAATATTTAACCCATAACATAAATAAATTTTAAACATGGGGGATCATTATTTTAGAACCTTAAAAGTATTTTTATCATTTCAAAGTAAAAAGTTTTAAGATGAAAATTGACCATTCCTTTATCGCTGAAACTACTGATCCACTATCACTACACTATCTAGACTAGTTCGAATTCTACCCATTATATTACCGTGAACCCACTCCTAACACAAGTCATTAAGCTTAGATGGAGGGGTCAACAGGAATGCTAGTAATGTGGAACCCACAATGCCACATTGCTAGTTATCTTTTAAAAAAATACATATTAGTGGAACCTATGTTTCTACTAATATGTATTTTTTAGTGAGCCCGACTCGCACTTGACCGATTTTTTTTTACTAAATCTTTTTTTCTGTGAATATAAAGGAGGAGTTAGCAATACTACGTAGGAAAGCGGAACGTATGAAAAAGATGGAGCAAGCGGGCAGCAGTATGGATGAAGTGCTGCTCGAAGAGATACGAGAGTATAAGGAGACGCTCACTTGTCCTTCGTGCAAGGTAACGTTGTATTCTGTCTCTTTCACTCTCTTATAGTGTGACTAAGTTAAAAATAATTATTCTTTAGAAATGTCTAAAAAAGATCAGCCTAAAGAAACTTTTATCGAATCTGATATGACGTGATCCATATTGCTATTTTAAAATATATATAATAGCAATATGGGTGGCGTCAGACCTAGTCTATCTTACCAGTAATCTTTTAATTATTGATTGTCCCAATTCTTATCAGTAGTAGTAGAAGTTAAATATTGCCCTTTCGCATATTAACTTGAGAACTTGAAGGCTGTAGTTCTAACGTATCCATTTGAAGGATTTTATTGATTTACTTTCTGTAAGCATATAATATTCAATGCAGTGAAGTCTAGATTTTACACACACCACTAGAACAGAATTTCAGTATGCCTTGTTTTTTGAATATAAGCTAGCTGACCCGCGCAACTTCGTCTGCGTAAATCTTCCCCGTTTTTGCAACATTTTTCATTGCTGCTCCGCTCCTATTGGTACCGTAGCGTAATATTATATAGCCTATAGCCTTCCTCGATAAATGGGCTATCCAACAGTAAAAGTTTTTTCAATTCGGACCAGTAGTTTCTGAGATTATCGCGTTCAAATAAACAAACTCTTCAGCTTTACAATATTAGTATAGATTCCTAAAACCTCACCTAAACCCGATTATTGCATTGCAGGTGAAACGCAAAGACGCAGTACTAACGAAATGCTTCCACGTATTCTGTTGGGACTGCCTGCGCACGCGCTACGAGACAAGACAACGCAAATGTCCCAAATGTAACGGAGCATTCGGAGCTAACGACTACCACAGACTATACTTGTCTACTTAACCACATTGCAAAACTAGCACGAACTTACTTCTAAACATACCGCCTGAATTACCAAGTAAACGACATCTTCCTATCTCCTTCTTTCTCTTACAAGAAGACGGAGACGACAAGTGTAAACCAGATAGGCAGTCTAGGTAAGTTTACTTGTTAGTGAATAGGCATTTTTGGTTACTCTGTAACTGTATTGGTCGAGGATCTTCTAGTTTTAATTTCCATCACACAGGCGAGCTGTATAACAGTATGCCATTTTATTACGTGCAATTTGTATCTAGCCAAAGGAGATGTCGAGAGATTACTCGATTAGTAACGTCATCGTTTTAAACCTTTAAAAAAATAGGTGTTAATATCAATTCTCTGGTAACTTTGTCGGTTTTGAAACTAAGATTTGTCATACTTCGTGTATGGGAAATGTATTCCGAATATTTTTCTATCCCGTTGCTGATAATATTTTTTTAATCGAAATCATTATATGTATTTTAATTTAATTTTGACGGCAAATTGTTGATGAGTTAACTTCGATTGACATTTAAATTAATTATGATCTCATAGCTACCTCTAACAATGACATACAATGTTCTTAATACTAAGTATGGCAAGTATTAGAATGGAACAGTATTGAACAAAATGACAAGATGTCGAGAGTACAGGGAATAATAATCTTTATAAGTATTATCACATAGGGTGCGTTTTCACTGACGAGGAACTGGACGGAGTGGATCATCAATTGACAGCACAGTGGATAGCAATCCTGTTAACCCTTCACAAGTTAATCGAAGCTAAATTGCTTGTGTTAGGAGTGGGTTCACGTCGGTAGTTTATGTAAAGGGATTATGTAGAATTCGAACTTGCTACCTCACGATTGCGAGTCTGACGCCTCTACCGCCGCTTCATTAAAGCAGTCATTGGTCAATTCCCGGTCTTCTCGCCTCCACTACGCCCCACTCCATGTCAATGGCAACGTTCCTCTAGACATAGTTTACGGGGAGGTATCTCAGAGCATTTTTTTCCAAAGCCGTTCCGAGATATCGTGTCCGTAAGCATTGTCTATGTGTGCGTTCTGTGACAGTTATTTTGTAAACTCTCGATATTCTGTAGTCATAGCACAGTGTAATAAATAATACAGTAGTTCGACGAAGCTGTGCAGGCCTGACTTAAAGACCGTGAGTCGGGTCTGAATACCCGCTGCGTCGCACCAGTAGGCCTACTCTCTTTCTTTAAAACGAAATTCATGAATTTTCGCTTAATTTTAGTTAAATTTCTTAAGTTTACGTTGACTATTCTAATTCATTTTTGGATAACCACAAGAAGTTCGAACCCGTGGACAATTTTCTGGAATGAGTGGATTAAATAGATCTTCCTCATCATCATTCATCGAAACTTCGTTTTCCTTGAATTAGAGTAGGCCTCCTGATAACCTATCTATAGTTGTCTTAATGTAAGTTGACTGGATTGAAGTAGGCGACAAGTGGTTGCGCAAATGCATTTTTGGAAGTAAATAGTGACAGGAAGCGGGGGGCGGGGGCGGTAACTAAACCAAGAGAATTAGAGATGCGATTACGCATTACATTGTCATAAAATAATTAGTATATCTAACTCATGTTTTTAGTGATTATTTTCGTAAATAAATTGTTTTTGAAACTTTCTTTAGTACTTTACTGTAACTGTTCTAAATTTAAACTTTTATGAACTCGTATAAGTAGTATTTTTTATACTGTTGAATTAAAATTTTGTTATAGGCCGACCGCTTAACTCGTATATCGCCTGCGCGGTGAGAAGGGAGCGCGGGGTGATGTTAACGGGTGGGTGAGCGGGGTGCGCGGGACATCTGTCCCGCGCTACTACTACTAGACTAAACATAATTAATCGTTTTCGTAAGTAATTTTTCGCTCATCTCTATGACATGCGCGAAAGTGTTATGCACCTAACTTCCACCCGACCAACTTACATTCAGTCAACTGTAGACGGACTTGTCGAACAACTGTATCAATTATTACACTGTGGTAATAGGTTGTGAGTTATACCGTACATAACACATGTTTTAACTTAATTGATAGTTCTGTTTGTGTGAGATGTAAGCACTTTGGAAGTGTATTGTCCGCCGAGTTAAGTAGTTCAATCGTATCAGAATCCTGTCTCAATGATGACGTAATTGAGAGATAATCATGGAAGAATTGAAATAGTAGATGGAAAGGTTTTAGAGTCATGTGCTATTTCAACTGTACGTATTATTACCGTTTGAAAAAGACGTTGTGTCTTTTTCATCACAAGGTACACAACGACAATGAAACTGTTGATTCCAGGAAATATAACATTTACATTTTTATTGTCGTTGAAACAATTTTGATACGATTGAAGTAGGGATTAGGACTCATGGTCAAAAATGATCGTCGCGGAATAATCAAGGAACGGTATTCCGATCGTCATAAAAAGATCGTCTACAAGAATACTTTGTTTTTTATTTTGGCAGGTTTGGTATGTGAATATTTTTTTATAAAATAGTAAATCATGACACGATCTTTAAGGTCAAATAATGTCAGTCATGTCAATTGAATACAGAGACTTTCAATTCAATTTCACTTAAAACATACATACACTGCTAAAAACGCAACCCTTATTTTTTGGCTTCGCAAAAGTCGAGTATAAAATGGATCTATATTTTTACATATACCAAAACTGCCACGGTACAAAAACGCATTAGCTCTCAATCCAATATGCCAGCGGATTAGCTCGAATTCGTCTATATCGTTTTCCATTCTATATCGATAAAATATCGATTGACAAAATCGAGTGATTTGTAGGCAAATATAATCGAGTGTGTAAAAAATAATTTAAAATATGTAATCGAGAGTTGAATTTACATTCAAGATTTAATATTTAAATCGTAATTGGCAGGACGTGATTAAAAAATAGTATTATTAAAATAATAAATATCGAATATTATGAATGGTGAAATGAATTTCAATTATTTATGTTAGAAATACAGGAATTTACAATTAAGTTTAACTATACAAACTTACTTCAACCCTCAATTGCATATTTCAATTGTATATTTTTTACATAACTCGATATAATAAAGGGATAGAAGTTTAGTACTTCGAATTAGGCGATTCCTTCACTACAACGTGCTCCGCGAATCAGCGTCTTTTGACTTTGAAAGCGAGTATAATATTGTTGAGTTCACGCATCTCAGTACCGCGCGGGTTTTTGCTAGTATCTTATAGACGTGTTCAATATGGATTTTGACATTGAACGATATCCGTCACATCGCGCGGGAATCCCTTGTCAAAAGTTCTGTTCCAGAGCATGTTGCAGTGTGAGATTCGTCTTAAGCCTTCGTCAAACAGTGCGCGTACTTAACGCGCGTCAAGGCATTAACATCGCTTAGTTTACATTTAAACGGTTTTAGTCATGCACAACGCAGTGACATAGCCACTATATAACCACTGGTGGATCCATAGAAGGGGGATTCAAGCATATATCTCCCCCCCCCCCTCTCCCAACGTAACTGAGTCTTCCTTAAAATTTGTCTTAAATAAAATGGACCTATAATAAAATGTCCTCTGCAGGTTCAAGCTCGCCGAAACCAAAACCTTGGGATCCTAAGCTCCCCATCTCAATCATAATCTCAAATCCGCCACTGACTACAGAGCTGCCTTTACACTTCTGAAAGATTTCAAAAGCAAAGTACGAATCGTTAATGTCTTGACACGCGCTATATTCGCTTCTTGTTTGACGAAGGCCTAACTTAAACAAAAGCTCGCGATATTACGATGGACCACATACATTAAGTATTGTGGCATTATAAGCGAATTATTTAAATAATAAGTTAATAGTGCAATCTCGTGTTTGTATTACCACCGAATATGTCTTTTAAATTATTTAAAACGACTCTCGGATTGGATGAGAAAGCGCTCAGACTCCGCAGGGGGCTGCCGATTAGTCAATATTTAATTTTAAAACTAAATCATCCAGCGAAAACCTGGCGAGAAGCGGCGAAGATAACAATCCATACTAAGTCTTAATCGTTATGTCATAAGATTGAAAATAGGATTGAAAGCGGTTGGTCGCAGCGACCAATATTTAAACTTTGAGATGCCATTTTCAATCGTATGCTATAGAAATTAGAGATTATTTTGTATTGTTTTCTTCTTAATATCATCGCCGCGCCTCGCTAGGTTAGCGCTGGGCCAAAGGCGACGTGAATGTTGTCTCTTAAGTTTAAGCACAATGTCGTCTGTTCGCAATAAATTTAATCAAAATATTAACAATTTAAATGTGATCTTTGTAGACGTAACCCGTTAAATGTTTATATTTTAATAAAATTTATTGGCAGACTAACTTTTTGCTTTATTCGAGTTGCACGTGAAATTAAAAAATAATCGATCTATAAAAAAATCGAATTGAAATAAGAATCGATAATTTTTTAACTTCAAATTGAAGTATACATAAATCGATACTCAATCATGCAATTTGGTATTGATATAATTTATTTGTTTAACTATATTTCTAAACTGACTAATATGTAACTTGTCACATATGCTTAAATCGTGATATTAATAACTATTCATACTGAAATGTATAGAAATTACTGACGACGCTTGATATAATTATTGTGATGAAACATTCAAATGCACGTCAATTAATGTTAAGGGTTGGTACACTTTAACGGGTTTTCTTTTATCTTTTTTCATCATCTGGACTTATTACTAGAGTAAAAGAGAAAGATACAAAATCGCAGGCAAGAAGATTCCAGAGCGCCCATTTTCGTTATGTGCCTCGCTCTAGCAAATAATACGTATGAGTGAAAAAGAGATGGAGTTAAAGGAAAATTTATTGATGTAGTATTCAACTCTAATTCTTCATTCCTGTCTATACATATTATTTTTGTAATAGAATCTTCCATGTTGAGGTATGTATTACGAATTCTATAAATTGTTCGACGCAGAATTTGCTCAAAACTTTTCGCGTAAAATAGAACTACTAATCAGTATCACGTTGTCATTTGTTTAATACTAACGAATGTTCTAGTTAATCTAAAATTACGAATTATAAAGTCATCGTTCGAAGAGATGCTTTAGTGTTCAAACTTCAATATTTTGTAAAATCATGTCACTGATTATTTGAAAACGTCAAATGAATACATAGAAAATAATAATAAATTTATGAAAGTTAGACGGCAGTTCCAAAGTGCAAAGCTCATGAGAAGAGTGTAAGAAGTGTTAAAACACAAAGTTCGCTTCTTTTCACGTAGCTACTAGTATTTAGGTGGGGATCCCAAGAACAAATTTTAAAATGTAACATCAAGCTGGAATGTCATGGTAGCTTCATTTTGTCGAGATACATCAACACATGTCGCGGTTAGTTTGCTAACCGCAAATAAAGTTTGTAATAAAAAAAATATTTTTGTAATACAATGATGCTTACGCTACATGGCGGCCTGTGTTGATGTATGGGGATAGCAGTTTTCCAACGGCATAATTAAGTTTCTCATATTTAACACCCCTTTTTTTCACTAACGCACTACTATATAAAGTTGACGTATACATAAAGTTGCGCGTCTCGTCAAAACAAACCTGCCATGACAATTCCAGCTTGATATCTAACATTTTAAAATTTGTTTTAGGGATCCTAACCTAACTATTGTGCCCATCTTGAACAGATTCAGCGCTGAATATTTTAAAGAATACTACAACTTACGTATAAACGTATAAGAATTTAAATTTGCATTTCCCAACCTTGTGTATATTAAATACATTATTTTATTGATGTTATATATATTAAGATAAATATCATGAAATCGAACAAGTGGATATAGTTTATATATCTATATTTAGTAATGAATAAATATACCTATTGTTAAACAAATTCTTGAGGTTTGTGTGAATGGGTGTTAGCAAGATGACTTATTTGTATTTGTAGTTAGGGAAAAATAGATTTAGCTTACAGCCCACTGACTGATATATTTGTATATTTTAAGTTTAACTTCTTGATCGGGCTTGCACTTACTGAGCAGTCGATGCGACTATATGTCAGTGTATTACTTCGATAAAGAGTTCTACAACATTTGTTAAGTCTGAGATCAGTCAAATCAACAATTCGTCAAATTAGATATTGGTGAAATCTTTTTTTGTCTTTTAATTTTTCTATTTTAACGTCAAAATATAAAAAAAATAATAGACATTATAGAGTGGAAAAATAAACGTATTAAAGTGTTTAAAGTAGTTGTATCTTCTTATTGAGTATGAATGAAAGTTCAAATATGTCATATAAATATTTCATTGGATAATTTTATTTTGCTTATAATTGTACTTAAATTACTTGGCCAATTGCCTATTTGATAAATTTCATAATTAAACAAAAGGACGATTCGAATTATTTGTTATTTGACCAATTTTTAAATTGACGAATTGTTAATTTGACTTACATGAAAATTGACGAATATGGTGAAACTCTTCGATACCATCAAATGAACTAAACAATATTCATTTAGGTTATTATTCTAATGAGAAAGTTTCTAAAGAAGGAACGATTTGAGTAAGATTGTAGCAATGAACTAATTAATTGTCATTTTGTACGTGTGCGTGAAGTTAAATGATTATGTAATGGGTTAGTTATAATAAAATATTAATTTACTGTTGTAATCTTAAATGCAGGGGAACAATTTATTTGACAGTATTTAATGAATTATTCACATACAGTCGCTGATATGCTGCCGTTAGCCGTGTTAGGGTCATCACTATTTATAACAGCACCTCTTCGACACAGCAAATAACTTGCAATAAGATTTCTACTTTAAACAGTGCATGTTAAAGTATTTTTTTCAGTGATAAAAACAAAATAGTTGATGTAACGCCGTGAACAATTTCATCTTGTCATTTTAAAATGTACTTTAATGCACAGGATTTAAAGTCGTATTCTTATTTGCAAGTTATATGCCGTGTCGGAGCGTGCCGTTGTAATAAAAGATGAGTATTAGGTCTCAAAAATGTTTCTCCCAGTCCCAATATTTCTCGATTTTCATATAATTCTGTTCCTATACATAGTTAAAAGTATCTACGTTATAGTATTGAAGGTTATAGAAATATACTGAGTTCAAGTACACTCGCGAGCAAAAGTATGGAATCACTTGCTTGAATTTGATTCCGCGCGATCTTGAGTACTTAATAACTAAATAATAATAATAAAAATGATGCCATTTTAAAGGTTCATTAATTAACTTTAAATTGATACCAAAATCATTCAAATAACGCCAGTACTTAAGAAGTTATCCCGGGCTACGTGAAGAAGTACGAAAAAAGATACGTTTCAATTGTTTGACCCGTCGCGAGTTGCGCGCCCTTCATCCCCTATAAAAGCACGTGTTATCGGTTTTTTTTATCAGTTAGCTTTCACACGTTGACCGGTACACATCTCCGCAACTTTGGACCCTTGAACTTCGAAGACAATGGATACAACACCTACAGAAGCCGCCCAAATCGTCGCCCTATTGCAAGAAGGGCTTAGCCAGCGGGCTGTCGGACGTCAGCTCCACATAAGTCAGTCTTGTGTTTCGAAAGTCTACAAACGCTTTCTGGAGACTGGTGGCTTTGTCCCGAGACCAAGATCTGGACGACGCCGGTGCACATCGGAGAGGGATGACCGCTTTATCGTGTCAACTTCTCTCCGAAATCGGCATTTGACTGGTGTTGACGTCCAACAGGAGCTCCGAAATGTTCGCGGGGTCGCTGTTAGCGAGTGGACAGTTCGTCGGAGACTCAAGCAAGCTAATTTAACCCCAAGAAGGCCTGCCACAGGCCCTAAACTGACGGCAGCTCATCGACAAGCCCGCCTTCGATTCGCTCGTTCCCACCTTGATTGGGAGGTTGAGGAATGGAGCCGTGTACTGTTCTCGGACGAGTCCAGAATGTGTTTGCACGGCAACGATCGAAGAGGTCGGGTCTACAGGAGGCCTGGGGAGCGATTTGCGCAGTGCTGTTTCGCTGAGACAGTGGCTTATGGAGGCGGTTCTTGTATGATGTGGGCCGGCATTTCTTTCGACGGTAAAACGGAGCTTGTTTTCGTGCCTGGCGGGGGACGAGGAGGCGGTCTAACTTCAGACCGGTACATTACCGATATTCTGCTGGAACATGTCGTTCCCTATGCGGGATATATCGGTGATGACTTCGTCCTCATGCACGATAACGCTCGTTGTCACACTTCTCGTGCCACAACCGAATACCTAGAGGAAGTCGGTATCGCCACATTGGACTGGCCAGCGCTTAGCCCGGACATGAATCCAATAGAGCACGTGTGGGATGAACTAAAGAGGAGGGTTCGATCCAGAAATCCTACTCCTTCAAACACACATGAGCTCAAAACGGCTTTGATTGAAGAGTGGGAAGGTATCCCACAAGATACCATACAGAAGTTCATCAAGTCCATGAAGAACCGTCTCCGAGCTGTCATTAGGGCGAGGGGGGGGAACACTAAGTATTGACATTAAGTTTTTAAGCGAAATTAAACTTTTATTAATTAATTTTTGTTGTTTTCTTCATTCATTATTTTTCCATTATCCTTGCCTATTCCTACCTCCTTCACTTAATCCAAGATAGCTCCACAAATAATGAAGCGATTTGAATGAATTTGGTATCAATTTTAAGACTACATTTTAACCTTTAAAATGATATCATTTTTATTATTATTATTTAGTTATTAAGTACTCAAGATCGCGCGGAATCAAATTCAATCAAGTGATTCCATACTTTTGCTCGCGAGTGTATATGGCATTATCTCAAAGTAGAGTTGACTAATGGGCATGTAGCAATTATGCTGTTATAAATGTATATCTGACTGATCAATGTTATTGTGCGTGTAGCCATAGAGCCGCATTAGAGAATGTTAATTGTTACTTGGTGTATGTCACTGCGTATTGTCAGAATCATGGAGAATAAAT
The DNA here is from genome assembly GCA_945859575.2 of Herminia tarsipennalis. Taxonomy (NCBI): domain Eukaryota; kingdom Metazoa; phylum Arthropoda; class Insecta; order Lepidoptera; family Erebidae; genus Herminia; species Herminia tarsipennalis. The sequence continues at coordinate 21,622,208 of OX243840.2, forward strand.
ACTAGGAGGACGATCTATGTACGAAAAGTGTCCGTCGAAATGTGTTAAATAAAGATACTACTAGCTACTCTAGCAACAGTGAAAAAAATCTACATATTCAATTCGTCTACAACTGCTACATTATAGTACCTATACCCTACATCTACGCTAGCGCCACTTTGGACAGTTTTCAAGTATAGTATCTTCGCCTGTATCGATTTACCGACTGGTATCGAAATTTGAAAGTAAAATTTTGAATTTAAAAGTTACTTCAATCAACGGCAAATATATTCACAAATAAAACAACAGTATGACGCTCTGTACATTTTATTTATCATACATTAATGTATTTACATAGCATAATTTCACGATTTATTTCTCCTTTCATAAGATCCCCCTACTTGTCTTTATTCTCCATGGTTAGAATGTGTATATTTGGTATTATTTCATAAATCACGTTTTCTATAATGTATATCAATGTATCAGAATATAAACGTGTACAGTGGCCTTTAATATAATTTTTCTAAATCAAGTAGATATTCTTATTGTCATTTCATTGTAAAGTTAGAGAAGGCTGTAAAAACATATTTAATTATTTAATGTTCAGTGGAAACTTTAACTATTTAAAATGTAACATTAATGGACTACGTCGAATAAATGTCTCAACAAATATTTGTTTTGTTTTATGTTTCTAACCGACTTCAAAAAGAAGGAAGTTCTCAATTCGGATGTTTGTATTTTTTTAATGGGCTTAATTTATAATATACTAATAACCTCCCGCTCGTGGCTTCTTAACATATCTCACCTAAAATAAACTTTGTAATAAAAATTTTTGAAAATATTTTTTACTAGCTTTCGCCCGCGGTTCCGCCCGCGTGAATGTCGGTTATCGCGATAAAAACTATCCTATGCCCTTCCCCGGGACTCAAACAATCTCCATACCAAATTTCATCGAAATCGAGCGTGAAAGCGTAACAGACAGACAGACAGTTACTTTCACATTTATAATATTAGTATGGAAATTAACCCTTAATCACCTACCACTTGTTTTTGGAGTTATGACCTTAACCACTTACAGACATATTTTATCGAGTAAAATCGTAGCTTTCGCCCGCGGCTCCGCCCGCGTGTATGTCGGTTATCGCGATAAAAACTATCCTATGTCCTTCCCCGGGACTCAAAACTATCACCGATTTAGCTGTTTGAGCTTGATAGCGTAACAGACAGAGTTACTTTCACATTTATAATTCTAGTATGGATTTAGGTCCTAAACCTTTCAAAAAATCGATTTTACTCCGGGGTCTCTCAGATGTCTAGCAGCAAATAAAAGCAGTGGATGGGGCGATATTCTTGGCCAAGGTCTTCCGGAAGGGACACCCTGATCTCGGGCCATGGACCTACCAGACATAACGTGTGAATTTTTGACGTGATAACGTCTTATAAATCGATGACCGCAAGCTAGCACGAAAAAGTGCCACGGTCAGTCACGTTCCGCCTGCTGATAGGATTAAGTATTGTATGCGCCCGGGTCCATTAAAGCTGTCACAGGCATGGTTGTTTATTACAATGTCATCAATGTCTTCCTAAGACGTTATCTTGTAAAATTATCGTCCGTAAACAGACTTTACAGACCAACCATTTGTAGACGGTTCGAGTCCGACATACCCACCTGTCGTTCCTTCACTGTTCATGGCTAGTTTTTTTATTTTCGTAACCTCTTGATAACCGAACAAACTTAGTTTCAACTGATAGTTTTTAACATGGAGATTATGTTTTGGTTGGTTTGCCAACTCATTTAAGCTCCTGGCTACTGGCAAGGTATGAACAGGTAACTCAATAAATGTAACTACACCGATTTGATAACCAATTAAAATTTAATTCAGAAAATGATTGTACAGGCTTGCCTGCAAAAACCCGTTCATAGAATAATATTGCCATCCATACTAATATTATAAATGTGAAAGTAACTCTGTCTGTCTGTCTGTTACGCTTTCACGCTCAAACAGCTAAACCGATTTAGATTAAATTTTGTATGGAGATAGTTTGAATCTCGAGGAAGGACATAGGATAGTTTTTATCGCGATAACCGACATCCACGCGGGCGGAGCCGCGGGCGAAAGCTAGTGCTAAATAAAAGCTTGTAATAAAGTTGAAAAATGGGTTAAATTGAATTTAATTCGATGTCGATCGCCAAGCGTGTCGATTATGGCATTTACCCCCAGGATCTACAATAAGTAGGTTCTACTGGAGAGACTCGTGCCCAGCAGTGGGACATCATATGGGTTGTGAGGAGAACGTGTCATTCCATTATTACTATAGGTTGTTTACTGTTACATTTAGGGAGCTTATACAGTCATCTGTGCTCACGGGTCATGCCTGTATCTTTAACAAACATGGTATCGAATAAAAGGTATAACATATTGAATTTAAAAGTTTCTGTAGTCGACAACAAATAAATTCACAAATAAAACAACAATATGTAGCTCTGTATATTTTATTTACATACATTAATGTATTTACATCGCATAATTTCTCGATTTATTTCAAAATAAATTCAAGTTGACCTATGAATACTTCAACTGACTTGGGCAGTTGGGTGTTGGAATAAATTCTGTATCGATATATTGTAAGTATACCTAATGATTGATTACATACATCATTAGCACCTGAAGCAAGCGACATGGATGGACGAAGCGTTCAACTGATTTTGTACTATTTACAAGAAGCTATTGCAAAGTCATAGCGTTAATGTGCTGTGTTTTACGCCTCTAGCACACTACCGTGGAAAGGAAACTAAAGCGAAGCGACATTGTAGCGTGGTCGATATATTTTGATTGACATCTACGTATTGGTGTACCTTTCGGAAAAAATTATAAGTACATAGTGTACAATTTCCACCAACCGGACGACGCAGGAGGGCAGTGCAGCGGAATCCACACTGTGCCAAAGGAAATTTAAACTTCTAAACTTAGATATAAGTTTCATATTCGAATGGAATTTAAACAGCTTGGAACTCAGTTACATCCGCGCGCATACGACGCGTCTGTCCGGCTCCGCTCGGCGGCCACTCGTGTGTTGTATTGTAGTCGCTAAGAGCATGTCGACGGAAACACGGGCATGCGGCCAGGTCCCAGCATATTGTGGTGTCGCCCGCTTGGTAGAAATCGTACATAAGTCAATTATTTTTGTTACAAAAGACAATTTCCGCACAAGAGTACAAGCCCTGTGTCGCGGGGAACTTTACAAAAATACAATGAATAGACACAATACACCCGGATTCGGAACAAAAAATTCTGGCTCCTATAAAATGGTGTGGGCAAACGAACCAATGACCTCTCCCGCAGCAGTCGTACACTGAGAGCCATTGAAACAGTCACAGTTAGAGCAAGCTACACTGAAAACTAAGTCAATTAAGCTTCGCTCACGTCTTCCAACCATAACAAGCAAGCTCTGTATTTCGCAATGTTTACCAAAGTATGAAAAGACCAGATAACTACATAAGCGAACTTAAACGAACTTCGTTCCCGTCGAACAGAAAAGGAAAATGATGAATTTCGTTTACTTAAATTCCTTAAGTTTACGGAGATTGTTCTATTAAATTTTTGAATAAGCACAAGAAGTTCGAACCCGTGGTCGATTTTCGGGAACGAGTGGATTGAATCAATGTTCCTGGCTCTGTATATTACCACCTCAGTTTTAATCAAAACTACGTTATCATTGAATTAGAGTTCACTTTAGTATCTGTGTGCTACAGGCGTAAAGAGAAATTTAGTTTCAAACAATATGTTAACACTCATAATACCAAACTTGAACACGACCGCCAACGATCAACGACTCGTTCAACGTAAATACAATATCAGTCTCATTTGTTACAATTTTGTCTAACTTGCAACGCTTTCTCAATTGATATACCGTGTACATACATAATACTGTACACATCTGGTCACCAGTAGCGGCCACAGCAAAGCCACAAGTTGTGGAAAACATTTATGTACTGCGGAACTGCCGGACACAAGTAGCGAGACTGCCACGGTTGCCGGTGGCTCGGAAGCGGCCACTCGATCGCTCATTGTGCGCCAATACCAAACAAATAGTATGAAAACTGTCTTTTACAACTTGTGGCAGCCATTAGTAGCGCTTGTGGCCGCCACTGGCGACAGGTGTGACACTTAAACTACGCTTTATGGTGGTAAAGTTCCCTAAACTTAATTACAAAGGCAACACAAAATATTATGTCTGTTAATCTTATAGATAAAATAGAAGTTAATCTATTTAATTTATAGGACACAATAGATTTCTGATAATAATTTATTAAATGTAAATCGAATTAAAATATCGAATGTTATTGACTAGATCAGAAAAATAAATATTGTGATATAGTTGTGTACCATCCATTTTATTCACATTTATTTTTTTATATAACAAGAAATATAGATTTTGTGATTGTTGCCAAATTTTTGATGCCGATTCACATAACGTCACATTTATTATTATCATATTTAAGTAGATTATGCTCTACTACTACTAAATAAAATATGCCCGAATCGAACTAAATTTGCGTTTGTGAATTAAGGACCACTTTAATAGCAACCAAATTCGTCTATGGACGTCAAATTTAAAAACGCGCTTATGACGCCTTCGACGGCATGGCACGTCGAAGAACCACTATAAGACGGCCATAGACGTCCTTGGCCGTATTGACTATTGAGGTTAGGTCCCTAAAATAATAAAGCGTGGAAAACACAGAAACGTATGTGACGTTATAGGCGATTGGCTCTATACAAGCGAAATAAAAAATATTTTTAGACCCAAGATCAGCCCTATAACCTACAAAGCTAATACTAATGGCACTTAAATACTCTTGTCATGGAGAATTGTATGACAACCAGTATTCTGGACGCGATGATTTGTTTATACAATAATAAACTCGCTTGCAGTGCAGCAAATGTTAACATGATTAGTAAATAATAAGAAAAATAATAAAAAAAAGTAATAATTTACATAATTCTGCAATCGCTGTGATTCGAAAGATCAGGCAATTTATTAAATGCAATAAGGAATGAAAATGTTAGCTTATTCTAAAGGAAATAAAAGATTATGACACTTTATTGTTCTTGAAATTTTGATCTTTGCATTAGTCTGAACAATTAGAAGACTCACGCCGTTGCTTGAGAACTGAGATCCATCGAACACGATTACAACACTCACATAACAATACTATTCAATCATTATTGTATTTTGACTCAATTACACGAAATTCTATCTACTTTAAAGATAAACAAAACATTCTTCTATATTATTAATGTAGGTCGCTGGTTCAAGTCTCGTTTGAGACAAATTTTTCCTCCATATATTTAATACGTATGTAAAAGAGTCCTAATAATTTTATGATACCAATTTCCCTACAGTTTTCAACAAGTTTTAACTAATTCTGGAAAGTTCTACACATGTTATGGTCTAGTCACTCGTGGTATCGACTACGGAGGACGGACGACGAATTCTTCTCGCGGAGGGTAAACATAAGCTTCGCAGTAATAGGTAGATGTACACATGCAGCCTCGGTCTTATATCTAGGTACGAATAAACGAGATCGTCGGCAAAACTATGCATTTGTTGTTGAATTTACATACCCAGATTACTAGTTTCTTTTTTCAGTCATCGGCATTCTTCAAATTTTGCCATTGTTCCATTGGGCCTCTCCTGAAGCCGGTAATCGTGTTTTTTCGTTATAAATCTCTGGAGTGATTTCTTCATCGATTAAAAGTCTGATACGTATCACGATGATACAAAATACATAAGTACAGGACGGCTCTATATAACGAGCGAAATCAGGGTCGCGTGCACGTAGACGTGCACGTACACACGTACATATAACTCGGTCGAATGCCAATCGAGACTGCGCACGTTGGATTAGTACGTGCGTCAATACGTGCGTGATTCTGTACTCATGTATAGTGTATCTCTGGTTCTTAGTAGGTGTCGTGTGCGTTACGCGGTGCTTTGCAGCTGCGGCGCGACGGGCTGCGAGGCGGACGAGGCGGGCTCGGCGGGCGCGGCGGGCGGCGAGGCGAGCACGAAGGCGAGGCGCTCGAGGCGCGCGCGCGCGGCGGCGAGGCGCGGCCAGCGCGCGGGCGCGGCGCCGAGCGCGGCGAGCGCGGCGTCCAGGGACCCGTATATGGCGCGCCGCTCGCTCTCGCTGCATGTTGACAGCTCCTGACAAAAAAACATCATCTTTTTAGAGTTCCGTACCTCGAAAGGGTAAAACGAAATTCTTATAGGATCACTGTTGTCTGTCCGTCTGTCTATCGAGGCAACGCGTGGAGGTATCGAAAACCATGTACTCGGGTATCTAGTCCCTTAAACCGTGAAAAAATCAAACTTCTAAGTTAACGTAAAAAAAATATACGGACGTTTATGCCGCAAAAAACGTACATTTCGAAACTTTCAAGGGAATCAAAATTTATAGGGTATTTTCCGTTGACCTACAACTATGATATTCGGCAAGTAATACCGTCTTAAATTAGGTAATTAAATTGATTCATAAATTACGCATTATATTTTATTATAGCTACGTTAAGACAGCATTTTTTCTAGTTGAACGACCAAACACGTAGATGGCAGTATACTAAACTGCGCTTAAAACAAGCTCCATTTTAAACAATAACTAATAATATAGCTAACTAAAAAGGAACGGCTTCGCAGTATACTTAAAAGACATCACACCTTACAGAGGTCGCAGTCAGTTCCGGCCCGCCTATAGGACGAACGGAGCGGCCGCTCCAGGTGCCATAGGCCAGGGAGCGCCGAAAGCGTGAAATGATTTGCACTTTAAAGCTTAATATTTCACAAACAGATTCCTAAATCTAAAAATGCTCTTGAAAATCCCTAAACGTTTTAAAAAATACCTATCTAACCGGTCACACACGATGGGGTGTGTGAGAAAAAAAAAACACACTTTACATATAGGGGAGGTACCCCAAAAAAAGGTTTTTTCCCGATTTTATGCTTTCATTTTGTTGGCGTAAGTAATATGTGTATCCATGCAAAGCCTTCTAGCACTACTAACAGTCTCTGAGCTAAGCTGCGGACGGACGGACGGATGGACGGACATGGTAAAACTAGTAGGGTTCCGTTTTGCCATAAAAACTGAAAACCATTAAATTGAATTTCACTGGATAAGGAATAAAAAAAGGATATTTTATTCCTTATCCAGTGTAATATCATAAAAAAAAAACAATAAATTATTGACGTGTGTGAATTATTAATGCCAGTTTACAATATTAGCACTTCGCTTTACTTAGATTTAGCTAGGCAAACAATCAGCAGAGAATTAAAATAAAGAGGCACTATTCTAAAAAGAACATTAATTCAAAAAGGCTTGTTATGTAGTTGATGGCAATCTAGGAGACAATGTCCGCTAATTTCTGCCAGTGTCAGGTATTTATTGTACACTGTATCTGTACAAAGACTCCGCCTCGCTAGTATTGCATATATTTCAAGTATTTTCACATGTTAGTGTGTATCTGTGATAACATATCAGTTTGCCGCCATAACGAACAACTCATTCACAACGTTTATTACTAATACGATAGAGCAGTAACTAAAATAAATTCTAGTCGTACTGTTTCTAACATACAATGCAATTAGCACTCACCTCCTCAACAGCTTCTAAATCATCCTCATCACCGGCCTGTGCCAACTGCTTCTTGAGCGTCTACAACACAACAATTACATACATTTTGATACAAAATACCAACATTAAACCTTAGTATATTCTATGAAAATACAGCAATTTGTTTTTTTTTTAACATAATATTCCTTTCTCCCAATTCATAATAATGTTTTAAATTAAAGTCTCTCAAAATACCTGTTCAATATTGAAATTGTTTGATATAAAATTATATATTTATTATACAATAATAATAATATCTTGGGACAACTCACACAACGCTATCTGATCCCAAACTAAGCAGAGCTTGTACTATGGAAACCAGGCAACTGATAAACATACTTATATATTTCTAAATATATACATATTATAGATAAATAACACCCAGACACAGAATAAACCATCGTGCTCATCACACAAAGTTTTATCCTGGGTAGAGACATAATTATACAAAATTACATCTATATCTATATTTCATCCATAGCTTTACGCAAAGTGATTTATACCTGTGAAATACCATATTTCATGCGACCAGAGAGAAATCAGACGCAGAACAGATTCGAAGCCTGATCTTTGTCTCTGCTCTTGTCAAATGTTTATCCCAACAAACTATAAAAATAACGAACTTGTTCAATATACATAATAACAGCACAAAATATCGAGAGTATAGAAAATAAACTTCATACCTACTTCGCTCAATCATCGTACACAGACGGCCAAGCGGTGGTAGCGTAGTTGTTACTACCAGTGTAAGACAAAAGTAAAAAAAAGTCAAAATACTTTATTCATTTAGGTTACAAATGCAACGCTTATGAAGACTCCCCGCAGACTAAACTATCGCTGCTTAATCAGTAGGCCTACTCTCTTTCTTTCAAACGAAATTCATGAATTTTCGTTTTATTAAATTTTTTAAGTTTACGGGGACTTTGATAGGCATTTCTTGCCAATTACTTCTCATTAATCTTTCAAAAATGCAATTATTGTATTTACGGCGACTATTCTAATTATTTTTTGGATAATCACAGAAGCCCGATCCTATAGACAATTTTCAGACACGAGTGGATTGATTGATGTTGCTACTTTGTATGTCACCACCTCATTTTGATCGAAACTTCGTTTTCATTGAATTAGAGTAGGCCTCCAGTACGGCGCTCTTCAAACCAACACTATCAGTCTGATTATTAATATTATTGTACCACACTAATGGTAGTTGTTGGGAGATAAATAAATAAATATTGAACAGGCATTAAGTAAGAGCTTATATAATTTTATAACATCTATTTCTAATATAACATTATACATATTTTGTTGGTTATATACAGGTCTGCCGGTGATTATATACAGGGGTGTGCTTCGTATTGCATCAACGCTGTAGCATTGGAAGCTTTGAATGAGGTCTATATGTTCTCTCCTATGTTCTTATTGAAGTGTTGTGTTCCAATAAAATAATACATAAATATATACAGTACTGTTGCTTCAGTAAAACTACTTTTTATTTATTGTTACTTATACAACTCAATTATAAGAGAACAATGTCTCATGCTGTCACTGGCACTTCAAAGCCAATAATAATAATAATATCTTGGGACAATTCACACAAAGCTATAGGATCCCAAACTAAGCAGAGCTTGTACTATGGAAACCAGACAACCGATAAACATACTTAAATATTTCTAAAATACATACATATTATATATAAATAACACCCAGACACAGAATAAACCATCGTACTCATCACACCAAGTTTTATCCCGGGTGGGGATCGAACCCACGACCTCTTGCATAGCAATCGGATACTATAGGATACTCCCACCGTGCCACAGAGGCAGTAGCGTAGTGGCGGTAGAAATACTTATGAGAAATTAAGCCTTGTTTGAGTGACAATTACAATGCCCTAATGGCGTTAAAGGCGTCCTAGTCGATGATTTTACCATACCATACCATTGAATGTAAAATATTACACGATGACAACAGATTTAGACGATGCAAGATGTTGTTGCTTCATTTCAATTTTATGTACCACGCAAGAAACTTACATCATCATAGATGAGTTTGTAAATATCTATACTAATATTATAAAGCTAAAGAGTTTGTTTGTTTGAACGCGGTAATCTCAGGGAATTTTTCAGTTCTTTTACTGTTGGAAAGCCCATTTATCAAGGAAGGCTATAGGCTATGTAACATCACGCTACGACCAATAGGAGCGGAGCAGCAATGAAAAATGTTTTAAAAACGGTTACAAGAATTTTTCAAATCGGATCAGTAGTTCCTGAGATTACCGCGTGCAAACAAACAAACAAACTCTACAGCTTTAAATTATTAGTAAAGATAACTAAGCCTTTACTGGGACAACAGTACTGCGACATATAATACAGGTACCTAATATTACATATACGGAGAGAACGTATGACGCGTAGTGCATCTATCTAGAAGCCGTGTGATAGCTATCAGCATAGGTATATATTGTAGATATAAATATATTATGTATTATTAACCTTGGCGTCTTATTCTTGACTCGAGATCGCCAAGCAGGGCCTGAATGGTGTAAATACCTGTTTCATATTAAACCAGTTAACGGCACTAACAATACTTATTTGTATATTTATGAATGTACTGTGTTATACGGAATAATAATATGGTAATTGAATGTTCTGTTTTTATTCAAGACAAGGAACATAATATGACCAAAAGTCGATTGTATCAATTGAAGGTTCTAACAATAAATATTTATGATCCTTGCAGCGATACAATGAGTAACACAAAAACAAATTCGTCAAACAGAGATAAGTACTTGAAGGCTTTTTTATCCTTTTAATTAGCAATAAAAGTATAAATTAGAAAGTTCTTCGCCATAGTAATGTAATCGAATTTTGCATCTGGGGAGCTATATAAAAGTATGAAGTAAAATTTGACAAAAAGAAAACTTTATAACAATGCCACAATAATGCATTTGCATAAGGCACCATGAATTATGCAATACCAAGGGTGCGTTTCCACCGATTGGGTTGGGTAGAGTGGAGACGAGCGGACAGTCAATTGACCAATCACAATGCTCTAAATCGTCCTAGGACTATTTCGAGCACAGTCTTTAGTCAATTTACGGTCCGCCCGGTTAAGTGCCATGATGAAAACTAATGTCCGCGGAATCTGTATCACTTGACAAGTGCTAGAAATCTATTTATATAAAAGGAGAAGCTGACTGACATATTAACGCAGGGCCTAAACTATAAGGGTTAGAAACTAGAAATTTTGCAGAAAGGATTTTTTTTTTAATTCACGTAAAACGGGGTTACAAAGTTAGTATGAAACTATGCCGTTAAAATATTTCGGTAACAATCTGGCATCCACGCGGGCAAAGCCGAGGGCACAAGCTAGTAGTACATAGAAACCAAGTTTATGTAAGTACCTATTTAAATAAACCGTTAGAACTGTGACCACACGCGCACTCGGCGAACACTTTTGCGCATCTGAGAACTTTATTCAAATGAACACATACAGCCCAGCAACAGTGTGTCATTACGATTTTTACGCCATCTAGCGACCACAAGTGGCATAACGTGTTGTACAAGTGACATTGTATTTTTCATATTTTCGCAAAAAAACAAGATACATGCGACATATATAAAAGAAAGAATTATCATTGTTTGACGAAGATTAACAACTTAGAACTATATTATAATGTAGGTATTAATATAACTCACTTCAACGGATTGTCTGTATTGTTCCATCATGTTCTTACTGGCATCCAACTCGGCTAGCTTTTTCACTACCACATCGGCTACGTTCTTTTCTGTCAAGTCTATTTTGTCTCTGGAAATAGCCATACAGGGTACAATTAGCATACTTTATGATATAGAGGAGCTATGAGACAAAAAGGACATTTTTTTTTGAACAGACTTATTTTTATTATAGGAATCCGTTCGAGTCTCGAGACCTGATGATAGTATGGGGGTAAGCTCACCAATCATAAACAGTCTATAATAGTCGAATGACATGTGTCTCCAATAAGTGACGAGGATTGACTGAGGAGTTAATGATATGGAGGGTCTTACTCTCCAAATGTATAAATCCACACGACACACGTATGTAATCCGTAGCACTGATTATATAGTAAGATTAGTTCGTCTAGCAGCTACGCGACAGGACGTCGCGTAGTAGCCGTAGCACAGTATTATAATATTACCGTAGCGCTGCAGCGTGTAGCAGACGCTCGTCACTTGCCCCTAGACTCACCGTAGCGCTGCAGCAAGACGCGTAGAGTCAGGGTCTCCCCTCGCAGCGGCTGCAGCGGCCGCCAGTCTCAGCGCGTGCAGCAGACGCGACAGTCTGGCATCAAGCGCTAACGCCCGCGCCAGCACGCCGCCCCGCTCCGAGTCCAGCGCGTCGCACGCGTCGGCCTCGGCCTCCGACCTCTGCCGAGCGGCGATGGCCGCTGATAAAGTGCGGAGAGATTCGCGTTCGGATGCTGATGCTGATTCGCCGTCTGTGGGAGGCCTTATGTTAGGAATGTGTACATGTGCGGGTTGGATATTTCATTTTGGCGATTGGCCTCCTGTGGCAAAACTATGTTACTAAGTACGCGTGCTTGTTTCGACTGTTAACCCTATCGAGTAGCTTTCTTGGGGAACTTATGTTAGTAGTCCGTATGCGTGCGAGTTTAAGATTTAACCCTGTCGATTTTTCGTATGTAGAGGGGATATGTGTACGACGTTTAAGCCTTTGGAAGGCAGTGGCGATATTTTGTGACGTATCACTTAGAGCAACGTACCTACTGCCTTGAACAAAGCTGAAATAGAACAATGTAAATTGCAGCGGTTTAAAAATGTTATCTACTAAAAACGAATTAAGCTGTAAGCTCTAATCATTTTTTTAGATGAAAAATACAAATTTCCTAACCTTTATCATCTATACAGAAATCCCTTTCAGGTGAAAGTTCGTCACCGCTCCAGGCGCCAGCGCCTTCCGCGCCTGACCACCATTCTTCTGCACATTCTGAAAAAAAAAACAAACACAAATTAATAATTTACATTTTTAAAAAACTTCTATCATGCTATGAGACATATATAGGTGCGAAAGATAAGGGGCAACTCACCAGGGTCAGTGACAAGACAAGGCTCGGTCTCCGAATCCAGCAAATCAGCGGAGTTATCATTATCATCTGAGACGTGCGAGCGGTCGTCGTCTCGCGCGGGCGCGGGCGCGGGCGCGGGCGGGTTGGGCGCAGCTCGCAAGGCGCGCGCCACGCTGGCGACCAGCCCGCCCGCGCCCGCCGCCTCCTCCTCCGGGGAGAGGGCCTCGCCGCTGTCGCTGCGGCTGCAAACAATTTTTTTATGTGTAAAAATGCGGCGGGTTTCATCCTTGTATTTTTTTTTTTTTATTATGCACATGTATCAAGTTATACAGTTCGTGAACAACAAGGCGGGCTCGCGTTTGTTTTTTTTTAATTGCCGAAGTCATCGCAGTTGTACACCCTATTCAATTAATTAATCATCGACGTATAGACCTGGACTGCAAAGCGTGAAAGAAAGTATTGACCACAATGTAACGTTATCTCTTTCTAGAGAGTAGTCAATTTTGTGAGATTATGGCACAGTCCAGTGGATGAATTCAAATATTTAAAGTAGTGCAGTTGCAATTCAGTTGCAGTTAAGTTTCGATTAAAACGGCCATTTCCGTATTCTTTAACTTATTCTTGTAACTTTGAGATCGATCAAAAAACACTTGCGCGCCGTACTAGAATGTTGTTATTGCGCTCTCGAGACGCATACTTGATGCAAGCGTATTTGAGATCGATCCCAAAGTTACAAGAATACAAAAATTGCCGTTTTAATTGAAACTTAACTGAAACTGCACTGCTTGAAATATGTGAATTGACCCCCAGGTCTATACGTCAATGGAATGAATACAAGCCAAAAACCAGTTTTTGAGCTTGTAGTTTATTTTTCAGGCAAAGGCATCCCTATTATACAACCTGTGAATACTAGTCATCAGTCGATCTAGCGTTGTACCGTTTTTTTTTAATTTGACAAAGGTATCGCAGTTACACGGCCTGTAAATACAGATCAACAGCCGGTCTCTTGTTCGTAACTTTTTTAATTCGGCTAAGGCATCCCAATAAAATACAGCCAATGAATGCAAACCGGTGAACAACTATTACTGTTGTATACTTCGTTGTTACATTGTCTTTAAAAAAAAAATCTTCGAATTATTTCATTGAATAAAATTTTACTTTTATTTACCTTTCCCTAGATATTTTCTATACAAAAGAATTAAAAAGTTTTTAATATGTTTAATGATATAATAATATTATAGTATAGGGTATCCTATTCTTTTGTCAATCAGATTGATTAGTTACCTGTATAGATCGTTGTGGAAGACGGTAGGCTCTAGAGCGTCATGTGGCAGGCGGTAGGCGAGGTGCACGGCGCGCGTGAGGCGAGCGAGGCGTGCAGCAAGCGCGTCAAGCGCTAACAGCGCCCTCGCCCCGCCGCGACCGCGAGCCGCAGCCGCTGCAGACAGCGCTTCCTGTCTCCGCTGCTCGCACATGCGGACTAGTTGACGACATTCTGCACGTCTGGGGAAAGGAGATAGGGGATTTTATTAGTGTAACGGGGTTCAGAAGCCTATCTATCGATTTTTGAACTTGTCGGAGTAATTTAAAAAACGGAGAAGAAGCTAAATATAAGAATGGTAATGTTTTTCGAGAGTATGTCCATTTTTTTTTGGCACACTACAGGTTAAACAACTGCACATCATGTGAGGTGTTGTTGTATTCTCCTTAATTAAGTGTTAACATACCTAAGCTATTTATTTTAAAGGTAGTTTATTTTTAAGCAGTTAGATTTTCTGTTTTTTGTTCACTTGTTACAAAAGGCAACGTTTATGAACGTCCGGCATATGTAATTGGGTATTTGACTGAAATCAAATCTGCATCTTTTTAACAAACTTCATAAGATAGAAGACCCGTTCTTTACGAGTTTTTATTAAATGCAAGCATGTGACGTCACGTTTTTATGCCCAAATCGTTTACTTTTAATATTTCATTTAATGATTAAAAATTAATAAACACTTTAAGTGTTTTTTATTATAAATGAACATATTTTTTCAGAACATCACATTAGGTTAATTTAAAATATTTCATTTTGATAGTAGTAAAATACCCAATTTGGAATATAATGCCTCTTAAAACCACTGTAACGTAATAAAAATAATACTTGAATGTAATGTAAAGCTAAAACAAGATTTTAAATGAGTTAAGGAAAAATCGAATAAGTACATGCGGCATACTTAATCAGGACATACAGGAGTACCTTTGAGCTGCTATATTAAATACCTTTGAAACTGCTATATCAAAATCAAATAAAAAGTGTACTAACCTCCTATCAAGATCCGCATTAACCCTCGCTAGTTCCGCCTCAGCGTCTCTCAGAGAGTCACTGAGCGCGCCCGTCTCGGCCGCTAAGAAGTCGTGCATCTCAGCCGCCTCGCGCTCCGCCTCGCCCAGCCGCGCCTCGGCCAAGCGCGCCGCCTCGCGAGCGCTGCACGCCTCCTGGGATAATAACAATAACCAAACGATTCGTGACTACAGCCTACTGCAGTTGAACCTACAAATCCTCCCCTAGGTAGAACTATTTTGATTACCTTTGACGACATCATGGCTGTTACCCCGGCATTTTTGACTAGCATTAAAAATTTAGCAAAATGTGGCAATTGTTATTGTCACAAATACTGGGCACGCGAGATGTTTTTAAAAAATGTTACCTAACCGTTTTCGGTCATGGTCGCCAATCTTATCGGTAGATAACTACTCAATAACCCACGAGATAATATCTCCTGGGTTGGCCGAGTTGGCTATTCAGAGTTGCTACACACATGTTCGGGCTAGGGTTGCCAACTTTTATTAGAAGAAATAGAGTATATCTGATTTCAAAGAAGGTAAATATAGAGACTAAATATAAAGTACGGACTTATAAAAATGAATATAATTTATATGATTTTTCAAAAAACGTATTTTTGGCACTTTCACCACTAGCATAGATAACATTGTGTAAAAAAAGAGTATTTTAGCGTACTCTATTAGTGTTGTAGATTATAGAGTACGCCTACATGATACAGACGACAATACTTTATTTTGGAGTACGGTTGGCAACCATAGTTCGGGCCGGCACAGGCCGAGCGGTATATGTGGATGAACGTTCGGGTAAAAAAGTCGCTCGGCTTTGCCACCCGGCTTAGAGTAAGTGCGCTAAGCCGGGCGACAACGGGCCGACATCAAATGGCACAGCCAAGTGGTAAAATAGTTCGAATGAACTACCCTATCGGCACTTGTTAATGAAGTCGAAGCCGAGCATGTGTAGTGAGAAGCCGAAGAGCTTCGGTTCGGCTTTGTTCGGTTCGGCAAGTACCGACCCGCTTATGTGTGTAGCCTTCCTCATGAGACTGAATCAGATGAAAGAATATTAATCTAGTGGACAAGTTAGAGCGCAAACACAAGCGCTTTCTCTATTCCTCAACTCTCATAGATCGGTAGCATAATGGGGATTCGAACCCGTGAACTCTTGATTGCGAGTCTAGTAGTAATCCATTAGTAGGTATGTTATAGATATACTAACGACATGCAGCTTGTTGCATTGGTCCCGTAGCGCGTCGATCTCGGCTCTCTGCTTAGCTGCGAGCTCGCCCGTCGACCGGAGTTGTTCTTCTAATGCTCGGAGACATCCGTCTGCGCCAGCGCCGGCGCCTGGTACAGCAAAGTATAGCAATTTAGTTATAGCGCACGCTAGATGGCGTTGTACTACATTTTCTGAGTATTTTTCTACATTTTTAATACTCAACCCATGAACTTGCCATTTTGGCTACAGCTAAAATGGCAAAAACAGAACCCTTATAGTTTCGTCATGTCCGTCCGTATGTCAGAGGCATTTTACTCAAAGACTACTAAATAAATATTAATGAAGCTTGGTGGAAAGGTGTCTTGTAGTAGCCACTACTTAGTTTGAGAGCTAAATGATAATTTTTTTTTTTTGGGCAGGGGGCCACTCCATGCATGTAACAGAAGCTTGTTTTTTTCCCTCAAATATCAACTTGTGGCACATCATTCGACAGGTCTTTCAAAAAATTTTTAAGGTTACCAACAATTTTTTTGAATGAGTGAATATTTTTGGAAATAATCGCTCCAAAAGTTGCATAAATTGTGCCCCCTTTAACTTTTGACCCGTCAAGTCACAAAGTTAGGGTACCCACATTGAGTTATTGCCGAAAAACTACGTTTCTCAACAAAATGGCGTAAGTGCCATGAACATCTCTCTTCTGCTGATTATTCAAGGCTGCGGAACCGGAGCATGGTCCGACATGCTCTTGCCCGGTTTTTTTTATTTTTAAAAGGACGTGTGTTATTAACCTGATGTCATCATCATCAGGTACAAACATTATAAATTTAAAGAGTTTGTTGGTTTGAACGGGCAAATCTCCGAAAGTACTGAGCAGATTGTGTAGAAAGGCATGACAGTACATTGCATCTAGATGTAGGTAGGCTACTTTTTATCGCTGTAATTAACCACTGAGGAGCTGCGGAGAATAACTGGTTTATACAAAATTAAAAATTAAAACCTAAAAGAAATAAACCCCGAGAGCTCGCCCTCGCCTAATAGCCAATTAATCGTCATTGGATCATTAACTTTTAGTAAGAAGCAAACTTTATCCATAGATTACCCGTCTTCACGGACGAGAGCGATTCTGCTCTACTATCGTCGGGTAATCTCCACGAACGAGCGATTATTCCGCCAAAGTATCGTCGCGACTCGTAACGGAATCGCCGCGTGTCCGCGACCATGATCGTCACTTTTTCCAGGCGGGACGACGCTATGACGTCTCTTTTCTCGCACTCAGCAACTTGTCGCAACGCTGCACTAACATCGCCGTGTGGAGACTCGTATGAATAGATATGGCATAGGTGGCACGACGATAATATCACCGCAATTCTCCCGCCCGTGTAGACGGTTCCTTAGTCTTGGGTTTTCCCCCCAAGACCCTGTTACTAACAAATAAATATGGCAAGGATGACGAAATCGCGGTCACTGCTATCCTTACACGATCGAGGCTTATTTACAACTGTTATTACCACATTCGTATGCTTATACTGTGGTTTAAAACACGTCGGCCATTTTAAACGCTATGCCAAGTTTTGAATAGATAACTCTGGGTAGGTCCCCACGGCATACATCTATTGTATGTTTATTAGATACAGTTATTAATCACGATTAGTTTATTATAGATATATACTAATACTAGCGGCCCGTCCCGGCTTCGCACGGGTGGACATGGGATCCCACATTTTTTTAGTAATTTGGACTATAAATTGAAATGTAAGCTATCCTATCTTTCAAGTTGGATCAAATTGCACACGGTGTGCAAATCAAATTTAAAATCGGTTCAGTAGTTTAGGAGTCCATCGCAGACAAACAACGTGACACGTAATTTTTATGTATAAAGATTATAAACAGGAAAGATTTGTATTTTTGTATGTAACGAATAAACTTAAAAACTACTGGACCGATTTAAAAAAATCTTTTACCATTGGGAAGCTACGCTATCCCCGGGTGACATAGGCTACTTTTATTCCTGTATTCCTACGGGAACGGATACAACGCGGGTGAAACCTCGAGGCGTCCGCTACTTATCTATACTAATATTATAAAGCGGAAGAGTTTGTTTGTTTGTTTGTTTAAACGCGCTAATCTCAGGAAATACTGGTCCGATTTGAAAAAATATTTTTTTGTTGGATAGCCCATTTATCGAGCAAGGCTATAGGCTATATAACATCGCGCTATGACTAATAGGAGCGGAGTAGCGACGTGAAATGTTGCAAAAACGGGTGAAATTTACGCATACGAAGTTGCGCGGGACAGCTAGTCTATACTAATATTATAAAGCGAAAGAGTTTGTTTGTTTGTTTAAACGCGCTAATCTCTGGAACTACTGGTCCGGTTTGAAAAATTCTTTTTTTGTTGGATAGCCCATTTATCGAGGAAGGCTATAGGCTATATTACATCGCGCTACGACCAATAGGAGCGGAGAAGCTACGAGAAATGTTTCAAAAACGGGGAAAAATTACGCATACGAAGTTGCGCGGGACAGCTAGTAGATATATTAACAAGATCAGTATTACTAGTAGGGGAGTTTTAATGTATGCTTAAATGCATGTCTTCTAAACGATATCAGTTACGGAGGCCTATCTCATCAGAGACGAGCCAACTACGCATGAGATATATATACTAATATTATAAAGCTGAAAAGTTTGTTTGTTTGAACGAGGTAATCTCAGGAACTATTGATCCGAATTGAAAAAATCTTTCACTGTTGCATAGCCCATTTTTCGAGGAAGGCTATAGGCTATATAACATCACGCTACGACCAATAGGAGCGGAGCAGCAATGAAAAATGTTGCAAAAACGGGAAAAATTGACGCATACAAAGTTGCGCGAGTCTGCTAGTATATGATATAGATAGATAGATACACAAGTGCAGTTTCTATTCCCTCAATCTCATAGCCCGATGGGACAGAAATCCGACACGACCGGAAAGAGATTAGGCGCAGGACCGATGGTTTAACGTGCTCTCCGCGGCACGGGTGTGATTTTTTTTAAAAGTTGGCACCCATCTATAGACAACGGTAAGGTTGTTTAACCTCGCAGATATCTCGATCTCCTCGGTCGCCATTGAATCAGGGACCCCTCATTGCATATCATGATTGTATTTATCGTAGATCGATTTGTTTTTGTTTTGACTATACCGTGCTAACTTTTTGTGTGACACCTGATTCCATTCTCTTATCATTCTTATGCCAGCTTTGGGATCGACAGACAGATATAAGCTTGGCCGCAAACGTTATAAGCCTGGCCGCAGACATTCGGTTTCCTGATTAGGATTCGTAAAGATATTCGGTAGAACGGGAGCGCTTTGTTGAACATTTTGTAAGCAAGCAATCATTCAGGTTTCTTAATCTAAAAGGACGTCTGCGGCTTGCTTGAATAGTTTGGAATACCTTTTTTCGTTGAGAATGAAAAAGGAATGGGTGGTCTTGAAACGACAGATAAGAACGCAATAAAAAACAAATAAACGTGACCTATGTTTGTTTACTTGAAACAAACATATGCCACATTTATTTAAGTACCTACAGATAAAAATAATTGCCTTCTCAATTCCGTCAATAATAAATCCATAAATACCAAACGTTTATGCATCTATAAAAATAAATAATTAAAAAACAATACTGGCTGGCTGGTAAAAAACATTTATCAGAGGACTGCTTTTACAAAAGCTATTTTTGTAATAAAATGAATATAAACTTGTGAAATCTGCAACCGTGACATATAAAAGAGGTCGTATCGATTAACGAGATTACCGGAATTGATAGGTACAATTATAATTAGCCAGGTGTTGACCCCAATGACCTTATTACAGAACTTGCTAAATGTTCGTTGATCATGAATCCATTAATTTCAGCTGACCGAGTCGAGTGTAGCCATTGCCAGATCGGGAATTTATGCTCAATTAAAAAAATGATGATATACATTTCAATATCCATACCTATTCTGTCAGTTTTCCTTAATTTGGTAGCTTGAAACCCGTAGGAAAATCAAGGCTATATTTTATCGCGGTAACACTACGTACATACTTTTAATTGCAATCCTAGACGGTAAAATATAGGTAAATATAGTATGCTAGCGTAGCGTAGGGTTGTAAACACTCATAGTGTGATGTCGGATAACGATAGGCGTCATTGTGTAATCCGGAGTCCTTACACCAATCAAGAAATCGGACAACACTAGACGACTGTGAACGAATGAGGTCAGATTTCGCTTGTTATAAACACATCTTTAAGTGCGTTGTGTATTTCTGAACGTAACAGTAGTTACTAGACAGTAAACGGTTTGTTTATGATATTTATTTGTTTTAGTGCGTCCGTCAATATTTATAGTGTAATTCGCGATTTTATTGTATTACTAAAAAACGAATGTGTCATGTATCTATTACAGAATAGTCAATACTATTCTGTAATAGATACATGACACATTCGTTTTTCTATTCACGTATTTCTTTTTTATAGTTATACCTACTTATAATTGTTTGTTTATTAGTACTTGTGATAAAATTAATTTGTATCATTTATTTAGGTATTTGGCGCAATGACTAAAAAGGGGGTGTACTAGAATAAGTTTGACGCCTATGTCTGCCTTTCTGTTTATGGCAACTAAGCGCCCAAACGGGTGTGCTGATTTGAATTTAGTTATTTTTATTAGATAGCAGGTTTAATCGCGATGTTTTACAGCTAGATTTAAATTATATCTTTTAGTGTTTTTTTAGATAATCAGACATTTATCTCAAGTGTTGTTTTATATCTTGTTTACTTATTTTGATAAATCTATGCTTACCAGCGCCAGCAAGATCCAACAGCCTTTGTGAATTCCGATCTAGTTCAGCAATGGCCGCCAGTCTGGCAGCCCTTTCAGCCGCTAGCTGCGCTTCAGCCCGCTGCCTACGTTCCCTTTCTTCAGCGGCTGCAGCTAAAGCGCTGGCTAACCGACTGGCCTCCGCGTCCCTCGCGCTTGCCTGCACCCCTCGGTGGCAACGGGTCACTTCTACACGACTGGAAATGTATTGTTTCAATATAAATATATTTTAATTATAAGGGGGCTTCCAAATTGGTTTTTATATGGAGAAAACAAACGAGTGATTAGATAACCCTTAGGCCACGACAACTGCTTATCATCAAGCGGGTCGTTTACTTATTTATCAATGTAGTCGTATAAAAACAAAATAAATACCGACTTCGACCTGGCTATTCCTTTAACGATAATATAGTCAAGTAGGTAAGAAATAAGCATCTACTAGGTACACACAACAAAAGTTATTCCAAGAATTCCCACTTCCTATTATGAAAAAAATGATTATTTACTATACGGCTTTGTTTACTTGGTATGTTATAATTGTGTTAGGATTATTATGTAAAAAGAGTCTGTTATTTGGAATTTCATATAGGGTCAGATCTAAGTATCACGGATCGTTGGGATCTGAAATAACTGAAATTAAAACTATATGTAGATTAGTTACTTACTTTTCAATATTTGGCACAATTCCGGCCAGCGCCGACTCGATGTCAGTTCCGAGTAGCACTGTCTGCGAGGTCTTCTCCGCGTAGATACGAACTCTCGTTTTAATGGTTGACCGTGAAGAAGCGGATCGGGTCACGGTAGGACGTCGCGAAGTCGGCGGCGTGCCTTCATGACGAGGGGAACCTTCACCGTCTGCGTCGCGTCGTCTTCGCGGCAACGTCGCGTACTTATCCGCTGTCACTCTAGCCGCATTGGCATCTGCAACTGTAGCCAACCGTGGCCCATTTGATGGCCACCTCTTCTCCTCACTAGGTGAATTTGGCGTTCGACACCGAGCTGTCGATGTCTTGGTGGGTTTGGCACGAAGAGCGGGACTCTCTCGAACAAGGTTTGGCAGGTCAGCGGTAGGCCGAATTCGTGGCTTTGGTGTGAGGGGACGTGGTTTCTCTGGTGGGGTTGGCTTCTCTCGACTTCTAGCGCGTTCGCGTGTGGCCAAGTTGGGGCCGCGAGGCGCGGTTACGGGTCGCGGAGTAGAGGATCCTACGGGGGAACTACGCTTTGGCTCGGTAACGTTGACATTGACACGACGTCGTGGACGCGGTGGGGCCCCGGCTAAAGACGAGCTCTCAGACCCGCAGCCGGAACCACATGACACCACGCTGGAAGCACACGACCGTGACCCACCGCCACTGCTGAGGGCCCGTCCACATCCTTCCACTCCACTGTCGCTGCCCGCAGCGCCCAGTGCGAGTTCATCCCCAGCAGGCAAGCTGTCCAGGTCGCCTAGCGATCTCGCGTCATCATTAGTTTCACACGGCTCGTGCTCCACAAATGGCTCCTTAAGTAGCGGAGCCGGGCTTTTGCAATCCCCATTCACAATTGCAACAATACCACTTTCATTATTTTTATCACTTTCTGCTTTAATATCACAATTATCCTTATTATCACTGTCCTTAATATTTATATGTGCAATATTGTCGGCGAGGTTTTCTATGTCTGACTTTGTTTCATTATTAGGAACATCTTCATTGGACTGAGCGTCTGCCGTCGGCGGAGTGGCCTCGGCGGCGCAAACTGTGCTCTCTTCTTCCATGGCTGGTAAAAATTACATGTTCTGTAACAAAACAAAGGGGACTTTGAGTAATGAATGTTAGTTAGTATAGAAATCGGTGCGCAGTAATCAGTCGGGTGCAGCGGTATTGTGGGCTGACAGCCATTGTACGACCGGCCCTCGGGCACGGCTGCACTGGCACAATCCCCCAGGAGTTTATTCCTATTGTCCTTGCTGTCATCTATTCAAATACCTACTACTTATGGTACGATAACTGTACAATGTACAATCTATTATGCTTACTTATTACTTAGATGATGTCGCAATGTGAAAATTCCGCACAGAAAACGTGATAAACATAATGTTTTTGTATGACAAGGTTCACTGCCTGACTCAGGTTTATAACTGCGCTCACGTCCGTAAAAAGTTCTTGTCTCAGTGAGTTTATTCTATTACAAGGCATTCAACAATATAAACGACGTTGAGTGGAGTAAAAAGTTAGGTATCACGGCATCAAATGGTGAAACGAGGCACATCGAGCAAAACCTATGGAGGTATTGTATAGCTCGCGCAACTATGCGCTACAATGAATAGTTCTCATGAATCGGAGGCCTCCAGCCGGCCTCGCTATTCATAGTTTCATACCTACTTGCTATCAAATATTACAGTGCAGTAACAGAAAAAATGTCTTCTCATTCTCATAACTGGGTTTCACCATAAATAAATTTATGAATGAATTAAGTTTTTATGAAACTTAACAATTAGTCAACATTCTATATAATACGTTTGTTGCACGAAGTGCTGTTGATTAATGTTCATAAAAATCATGGCATGGGTCTTACAATGGCTTTAGAAACAAGTACAAGCTTTCATATTGTATGCTTTGATTAAACTTTAACACGATAGAGGTTGATACTATACATTATTAAACTTAATTATAAAAACATCGTCTGCGTAAATTTGCCCCGTTTTTGCAAGATTTTCCGTTGCTGCACCGCTCCTATTGGTCGTAGCATGATGTTATGTAGAAATGGGTAATTTAATAAAATATATTTTCTATTCGGACTTTTTTTTTATTTTTTCTATTTTCTATTCTAGTTCCTGACATTATTGCTTTCAATCAAACAAACAAACTCTTCAGCTTTATAATATTAGTACATAGCTATTTGAAACATCGACCGATAAAAAAGACGTGATTACTCAAAGAAAAGCTATTGAATATAAATAAATAGGTACTTGGACGCCGATATGTTATCGCGAGCAGATTTATCAAGAAGGAAACACATACCTACACTTAATAAAAATAACAATACTTGTACTTCTAATAAAATAATCATTTAAACAATAAGTCTCGCATTAGAGTTATATATGATCCATTACAATAGTTAAAAATCTTCCAATGACTGAAAAGTAGTGTGTCGTGTGTATTCGGTAATCGCGAAGGGTGTTTACAACTCTATTCTTATCGATTGTCCATCACAATGTCAGATATTCTTCCGTGAAGTAGGGATATTAACCCATCACTGTGTTTCGATTGAAGGGCACTGTAGCAAGTGAAATTACTGGGGAAATAAGACTTACGAACTAATGTCTCAAATGAGGAGCACAGTATGGCGACAATCAGATCTTGGCCAAACAAGGATCTGGGTGTCACTGATACTGTTATGGGCTAGAGTTAGAGTGATAGTTACTACAAAACATTAACATAGTTCAGCAAGGTATATTTTTGACTTACATAAAAAAATGTTAACTCTTTGCCTCAGAGGCGAAGAGTTAGCTACATATATATGTAGGCACGCTTTTTAGTGTAAACTGAAATCCAAGATTTAGTGGATAAATTCTCCCCACTGGATGCCAACTTTGCTTTGGGAATGAGATTGAACTCAATCCCAAAACAAAATTTGGCATCCGCCAGTGTAAACTTCATGCATCGCTGTCGTAGGACTGCCTTTTGAAAACTATCTTATTTAAAAAAAGGCGAGCATTAGGTGATATTTCTGAGATACAGATTCGATTCGATACAAAGCATCGCAATGGTTTGAAACCATGGCTATGCTTTATAAAAACTATAAGGGTTCCGTTTTGACGTTTTGGCTACGGATCCCTAAAAATGGATAAATTACATAGATTGAAAGCAGCTACATAATGGCATATTATCTCTTTAACATTATTCATACGAACCTACTTAATCAATACTAATTTATAAAGCTGAAGCTAATTTAGAAGCTTGAAGCGGAGCAGCAATGAAAAATGTTGCAAAAACGGGGAAAATTTACGCTGACGAAGTTGCGCGGACAGCTAATATTACATATTTATAGTAAGAATGTCATAATATATAAACATAAGTAGATGTGCAATCACTGAATCATAACAAAACAAGTGCTGAAGATACTCAAGATCGGTATCACAATAGCTTACCTACTGTTTATTTCCATTGTTGAATACTGATGCAATCAAACAAAAATACTGCACAGCAGACATTTATGTTTACGGTTTAGTATGATTACTTCGTGAGATGATCGGGTGGAATCATCGAACCACGTCGATTTTGATTTGATGCAAATGAGAAAAAAGTTTGAAGTTAAAATGAACTTGTTTGAGTTTACCTCCTAATCAAAACACAATCTGAGGTATTTTGAGAGGCAAACATTATTTTACCATCTCTTTTTTTAGATTCATATTTGAATCTGATTTATTTCACCGATTTATTGATACGAAAAGCTTTAAAGTTTCTTTTATTCTCGTCAAGAACTTCTTGACTGGTTAGACTTGGTTATTCGTTAGGTTATAATGACGACCTACTGCCTGGATGAACCACTGGCAACATTGAAATTGCCTATATTCCTACCTACAAGTTGAAACAAGGGCTTGGACCATAGGCAACAAACCTTTATTAATAAATATTTACTTAACATTAATAACCATTCGTCGCACTCCCAGGCAGGGAACAGGAAGATAATTATGATAAATAAACTATAATTTGTAATATGTCTATGAAATAGATACGGTTTATTTTTTTTAAGTCTGTACTCAATCACAGTTACATAAGTAGCTGTACACCTGCTTGTATATTATAACAGTTAAATTTGATACATTGCCATTACGGATTCTTTTTTACAACCATGCTTGTTGTGGTGGTACATTTATAATACAAAATCGGTTCAAATCCTAAATCGCGCAAGTGGAATTCTCATAGGTCTATTTCGACCTATCCGAAGAACAAACCTAGTTGTTCTTCAGTATACGTATATCTGGAAAATCTCTAATTTACTGAAGAGCGATGTGTTGTTTGATTTCCACAAAAATTACCTGTTTTTTCTTTCGTGTCATTTATAAAATATTAATTACAATGTTATATAACAGCAAATTTTGTGGAAATCAAACATCAAATCACTGTCTAGTAAAATGTTTTTTTTTTTTTTTTCAGATAAGTAGGTACAACTTTGTTCTTCGGTTAGGTCGATTTACAAGGCCCAATGTTAACCGTGGGGCCGCGGTCCGTGAGGCACGATCAGCTTGTCTTGTTCTAGGATCCTAATATAAAATGATGGAAGGATTCTCTGCTGCTTGGTTTTCACACTAGATTTTTTTGGGCGGTATTACGGCTAGAATGAAACAGGATATTTTTGTTACGATATTGATGTTTATTTGTATTATTGTGCATGACTCAGTTTAAGCATTCTTTTTTGGTAAAGTTCACAAGCTACTCAATAAACCCATGCATTAATCAATAAACCATAACTTAGTAGGGATACGGGATATAGGGTCATTGTACCGGGATCCACAAGGGGGCAGGCGAACTATTGAAACGCTGCATTCAAACTATACTCACGTAATAACGTGTGTTTCACTATTCAATTTGTCACGGTACTGAGAAGGTATGTGTACTGTGTACATCAGTGACGACGCGCCGTCTGCACATACGCTTCGTAAGTACAAACAACGTACTAAACACATGGTTTATTTTTACCGGCGAAACAGACCAGCCGGCCATTAATTAAACAAGCTAGAAAGGCCACGGCGAAGGTCTAAAGTCATTGCCTCGCGTTACACATCGCAAAAACGAAGCAAATGGATGAGTAATAAAATGCGCTTGAATAAAACAGTTACAATAATATCTTAGGACAACTCACACACCGACAAGTGATCACAAACTAAACAGAGCTTGTACTATGGCAACTAGACAACTGACAAACATTGTAGATCGTTACGATTGCAAAGCCATCATCAAAATTAAACACAGGTGCGGTTACCACATGGGAAACTTTCTTGTTTCAAAATACAAATAAGTTATTTACTGCTTTAGTTTATATTCTATGGAGGGCTGATTGCGCTATGTATTAAACAGAGCACGTAGAAACGTTTTTTCGTTGAGAAACCACTGGATTTCTTTTATTGACGAAGGTAAAAGTACTCGTAGATATCTACTCTTTTATTTTATTCCATCAGCATTTTATGATTGATTCGTTATTTTTTGATGCATCTATCTGACCATAAATTCACGACGATAGAACACCCAACCTCATAATGGTGTTGTAAAAACGAAAATAATCTTTATGGTTTCCTAAAGGGGCTTACTTTCTCTGCTATTTTAATAACAATCGTTTGATGTGAATATATTTTCCAGTTTCTATATTCAGAAAGACATTTTGTGGTTTCAGCTATTGGAAGGTTTATTGAGAACTGAATCGTAACATCTAAGTTATTACAGAAATATTTACATTTAAAAACATTAGCTATGCTATTTCGAACTTTGTTTACAGCGATCGTTTCATATATATAAACTCAAATGAGTTTACACTGTAAATTTATGTAGGTACGGTAGGTAAAGCGGTATGAAAATAATGGTTATTGTATAAACTTGACTGGAGTAAGCACTATCGTAAAGTTTGAAGTCCTACCTTATACCCTAGTAGGTACTAAAATAAATTAACGTTCAGTTTACGCTCTCTCTTTCTCTTAAAGATAAAGTCTGAGACGTCAATCGAATTCATCTTAATATTACTTGAAAGCTTTACAGCAGTCGTCGAACATTCTATAATGTTCCAGACAGTGAATGTCCTAACTACATTTATTCAAGTTACAAATCCAGACTATGTAGCGTTTAAATTTGGAAATTCAAGATCTCAACTAGTCTTGGCTAGATTCCATCTTTGGTCTTCAATTTGATCCAGCTCAATGTTACTTTAAACCAGGTTAATTTTAGTAATTTATAAGCACATACACTACACAGCATATGTAGGTAGGCAATTCGTAATGTATTTTGTTGCTAATGGGACGGATACAAAAGAAAAATGTTGAATGTTGCATGAGAGAGGTCCCAGTAGCCACGTTCAATTACACGAACCTCTTAACTTTGCAGCCGTAACTAAAGGGTCTTTCAACAAAGACGGGTCGATGTTAAAATTGAATAAAACTAGATGTGTGTGAGATATTAACGAAATTTATTTTTTATTTGAAAGGCCCGTTTATGCCATTATGCATGAAATATGACATCGTTCAAATGTCCGCCGCGGCTTCGCATGGTGGCACAAATCCGAGAGGTCCAATTTTTAATGACTCTGCTGCATAGATCCGGCTGAATCTGAGCAATGGCCTGCGTTATGTTGGCTTTCAGGGCAACGGTCGAATGTGGTTTATTGGCATAGACCTGCGACTTCAGAAAACCCCACAAGAAAAAGTCTAGCGGAGTCAAATCACACGATCTTGGTGGCCAATTCACGTCACCTCTGCAAGAGATAACCCTACCCGCAAACCGTTCATGCAGAATGTCGATTGTGTCGTTCGCTGTGTGGCATGTAGCGCCATCTTGCTGGAACCACATGTCATTCACGTCCATATTGTTCAATTTAAGCCAAAAGAAATTGTTTATCATTGATCTGTAGCGCTCACCGTTGACGGTGCTGGCCTCGCCAACTTCGTTTTCGAAGAAGTACGGACCAATGACGCCGCCAGACCAAAATCCGCACCAAACAGTTACTTTTTGTGGATGCATTGCTATCTGGTGAACCTCATGTGGGTTGTGGTCATCCCATATACGGCAATTTTGCTTATTAACAAAACCATTCATCCAAAAATGTGCCTCGTCGCTAAAGATTATTTTTTGGCCAAAATCGGGGTCCTCTTCCAAGCGTTCCGACGCCCATTCAGCGAACACACGGCGTTGTCTATGGTCATTAACTTTGAGCTCCTGGGTCAGTTGGATCTTGTATGGATGCAGACTCAAGTCCCGACGCAAAATTCTCCAAGTTGAAGTCTGCGAAAGGCCGAGTTCTTGTGCACGGCAAGAAATCGACTGCTTCGGAGTCTCCTGAACACTCTCACGTACAGCGGCGATGTTCTCGGCCGATCTGGCGTTCCTTTGACGTAAAGGTGTTAGTTGGTTGTTTACCGAACCGGTCGTCTCGAATTTAGTCACCAATCGTTGGAGAGTAGACTTTGAAGGGCCACCGCGTCTGCCGTAAAATGGGCGCAATGCGCGCAACGTTTTCACTAACGAACACTCATTTTGATAATAAAGTTTTATCATTTGCACATGCTGCTCAACCGTGTAACTTGCCATGGTGATTTGGCATCAGTGACTGAATAAGAAAAAACAGATTTGACAGATGCCGCCAAATCAAAATGGCCGCCACAGATTATTAATATCGACCCGCTCTATTTGAAAGACCCTTTAGAAACGTTGAATATAAAAGCGTTAATATAGCGTTATTTTCTTTAAAAAGACAGAAATTATATGAGGGAAAGGCCTCAGCGCCATATTATGAAGGTTTTACTGCGAGAACTGTTATAGGCGGATTAGTGGACGAAGAATGATTAAATACCTACGATTAAGTCACGAGTTCTATAAAAAGAGGTTTTTAAAGCACCGCAAAACTTGTTTGGCAATAAAGTCATAATTATACATATTAGTAGACTATTTGGGATAGCCAATTTAATAAATAATAGTGTAATTAATTGAATAGGTATCAATGAATACTGTAGAGCTTTACGTGGTCTGTGTAAAAGAGTATGTTAGCGAATTGGAGACTGAATAAACAACGCCGGGATGGCTGCCGTTGACATATTGACAAGTTACGGTTCCACGAACAAGCTGGTGAACATTTTCTCATTGATTGACAAACAGTAAACACATAGTCACCTATCAATCATGTCACGTTACTTCAATGAGGAGCTTCTCACAAACTTATCATAAAAAGCCATGTAGCGCTTTAATATCGAGCAACTGTAGAACTTATCCATCCATAGGTATCTACTAATATTTATAAATATGAAAGTGTGATTACTTGTTACCATATGACGACTAAACGAATTCCTGTTTGTAATTTTTAAAGCATTTTTATGCAATTTTTTTTTATACATAATTTTAAATGTATGGAGAAAAAAGGCGATCGCTGAAAATCGCATCACGTGGAGGCAAAATTCGACTCAGATAAACATGTCTCGGTGCCACATTTGGTAATGGCTTAGACCCTTACCGCCTTATTACAAAGAGAAGACTAAATCAAGGTTTAGGCCAAGACTTTCAAGTCCAGGATTTAGTACTGTACTATTGGTCTTATTACAAAGCATAGATAATCCGTGGACCAGCTGATACCAAAGGATCTTGCAATCAGCCACAGATTATAATCAATTTAGTTCATTCATTTTTCTTATCATTCAAAAATAACGTTCCGTTTCAAGCCAATATAATTTGAAAGTATAGTTGTCATTGAGAAAAAAATATTTAGACGTTCTATTAGCTAAATTATTCGCCAGGACGACGTAATTTTCAAAATATAAACCTGACATAAAAGTCCTAGGCCTGCAATTTACGAATAATAAAATAGATTCTGTCAGGATCGGAACGTTACATATATAGCTGTCAGTAGTACTAAAAATGTAAACAAATGATGATAACCTAAATTTTATTAACTCACGACATTATTATGGATGTTATAAGTTTAATCTGAGTAATTATAGCGCCCAAACACTTATAGGAGTTGGATGCGAGTTTTTATTACAAAGCTAGTTTCATTGGAACAGTTCTTAGCATGGTTGGATGAAAATTCGTTCAATAGTTTAAGGATACTTACTCAATAAGATAATGCATTTTTAATATACTTACTGTTTTCTTTGTTGCACTCGTTGTTCTGAATGTATTGGGGGAAAGTATGCCTAGATTCAATATAGGTACTGAAGCTTCGGCTGAAGCACAACAAACAATTGAAACAAATTTTATGAATATATTTATTATTTAGTATCAGTGAGCTTGCTATGAAATGAAATTCTCAAATAACTACATAGAATCATTATTTATTAGATACCATTTATTCTTCCTAAGAACAGAGTACATTTTCATGAGAATCATAAATATTATTATCTAAACTGTTAGGTAGCACTTATTAGTTATTCCATTTGACAACAAAATGGATGTTAACAATTTCAATAATCTGTAACCAATCTGTACTCCCTGTTCAAACTATGTTTGAAATGGAATATTGAGTTTATATCCCTATTTCTTTATACATAACTAGCTTTCCCGCACATTTTAGTCTGCATAAATTTTCCCTGTTTTTGCAAAATTTCTCATTGCTACTCCGTTCCTATTGGTTGTAGAGTGATATTATATAGACTTCCTCGACAAATGGGCTATCCAACAGTAAAAAGTTCAAAAGAATTAGTCGTTCATGAGATTACCGCGTTCAAACAAACTCTTCAGCTTTATGATATTAGTTTAGTTATTTATTTTACAATAAATTTTAAATTGTATGCATTTTTTGTTTATTATATAAACAGTGATCAATAATATATTTATATAATAAAATTGATAATTCTATATTTAGATCCACCTTATAGTTCACTAGTAAGTTTTAGGTACATTATACATAGAATCATTATTTATTAGATACCATTTATTCTCCCTAAGAACATAGTTCATCTATCAGAGAATCTTAAATATAATTATCTAAACTGTTAAGTAGTGCATAATAGTTATTACATCACAATTTCAATAACCTGTAACTAATCTGTACTCTCTGTTTAGTGTTTACTATGTTTAAAGGAACATTGTAGCAATGTATAACTAGCTGAGCTCTTATAAACATAATATTCAGCTCTTGGTACCTACCTATAACCTAAGTTTACATCTGTTTCTAGTGATAGGTATACCCATGGTTACACTTTACCAACTAAATTTTAAATTGATCAATGTTTATTTAGTTCCACTATAATATGTATAGTTCAGTAGTAAGTTTTAGGTAAGAAATTTTGTCATAATGATGTTTCTATTACTTTGTTTTGTGCATTTTGAGTAAATTCAACATTGGTTTTTGCCGCACTACTCCAGACCACCTATCAGACATTTCAAATGTGATTTTCCAACTTCAATATAAATAATGTGACATATTATAAGTGGAATGCATCAGATTGTTTTACATAGAGCACTAGTTAATGATACTATTGTCGAACAAAAATAATCTGTGTTGATCTTCAACTTTCCACACTGCGTAGGTACACTTCACGTCGAGTCTGGTTGACCCAAACATTGCACAGACCACTTTAATTTTAGGACATCTCTGAGTTCTGTATATTAAATCTTCTCTCTCAATTCCAAGCTGTGATAAATGTTTTGAAAAACAATAATAAGCATGTATTATTAAATCTTTGGTCACACATCGCATTTCACTCGATTTTTGCGTTTATTTTGTTGCCACACCATATTTAGTTAGTTAATAATTTAAAGTCACTAAACACGCATTATTCGTCATTAATAATTGAAACTAAAATACGCAAAATTGTAAATAAAATAACCTTAAAATGTCAAAATTTTTGACATTTTAAGGTTATTACCATAGTTAAACTAGGGTGATCGAAAGACTAATATATAGACCAAAGAAGATCATCGATTAAGCGATGAACCTCGTTTTGTAATAAAGATTTTCGTAGATCCATGGTTTAAACTAGGATTTTCGTCAAACCAGGTTTAGTCCAGCTTTTGGAATAAGGCGGCTAAAGGTCGCGGGTTCATGTCGCGCCTGAGATGAATTTTTCCTCCATACATTTAAGTCCAAACGAATCTTAATGAAATTTGGCAAGGAGATATTTAGGTATATGGGAACCCGGGGAGGGACAAAGTATACTTTTATCGTGATAACCGACAGTCACATGGGTGGAGCTGCGGGCGTAAAGCTAGCATATAAATTAACAAAACATTAACGAAATACGTGAACCAGATCTACATTTCGAAATAACTTCTGCCGAAATATATGCCTGTAATTAACTAGCGCTGATAAATTATAGCTTAGCGTGCGTGGAAACTATAGCAAAAACGACAAAATGATATCAACAAATCGTTCTCGCAACATAACACAGACCTTGCTTTATCTGTACCTACTTAAAAAATACTTGTAAAACTTGATTGCAGCCATGGCCAGGTACTCAAGTCATTTTTGATTTGAATTACAGATAGACAGCTGGCATAGATGTTAATAATACTGAACTTATAAAGAAAAAAGTTTAATGTCGATCTTAAAATTCACATTTCTTTAGTTTTAAATGCAACGCAAACGGTTGTCGGCCATTTTGAGCTCGTGCAATTGACACGTCCTTCCGTGTCATAGGTGGACGAAGCAAGGTCGTTACACCGGCTCTGATGTAGCGGACGCGTGATTTGGCAAACTTTTTATAAGCCATAGAACCGGGGCCGCCAAATAAAGTGAAGGCATCGCCAAAAATATCGTTTCTGAAACTCGGTAACAGTACATTGAAGCCAACAAAAACAAGGAAAATGGCATTTTGACGTATTTTATCCTAGTCTGTGGTAAAATCCATTAGTTAGAGATGTAAAACATAAGTAAATTCGTAATATTTTGTTGACTTCGACTTTTATTTCGGCTCGGGTCCTATATAAACTCGAAATTGTTCCTCTAATTCATAATAGCTCTCGGAAGCCCTGTCAGGTTTAGTGACAGTTCATTTTATTAACGGGCGGGTGTTGCCACGCATAAAATTATTATGTCGGCCATAACAGGACTTAGGGCTTGGTCAGTCTGTCCCTAAGGGCACGGCATGTACAGCTGCGTCTGTTTCTATACGAACCAGAAATACTTTTTTATTTGTACTTGAACATTGTGGGCCACTTTACAAGTATATTTTTAAGTTAATTACTGCTTGAGTATTTCAATCCCTAACTACTCGATTCCGTGGCAGGTGTCTTAAGCATAATACTAAGTATTATGTAGGCCTGTAGTGGAGCCTACCTCAGCATAATATTTTATGCGCACTTTATGATATAAATTACATACTCTGTGGACCAATTTCGGAGCATGCAAGCATTGTATACGAAACATATTTGATAATATGCAACGAATTGTTATACTTAGGTATATCTAATTACCACTACCTAAGCTGCAGCTGAGAAGAATTTATGATATTGAGTAAATTTAGTAAGGTATGTTTTATGAATAAACTATATAGTTACCTAACTTACCTACTATCTTACTACGAGCTATTTAAACTCCAATTTCGCAAATGTGAGTTTATATTTAAACCGCCTGTAAGGCATATTTATTGTTCCGTATTTATAAAACACGCATTTAGCACGTGAGTAAATCTTTAATAGATAGTAAAAGCGCTACTACTTAGATTCTAATTAGCATTGACTACAAAATACATCGAATCTATGGAGAAGCAAGAAGCTCAATGGAGAAAACAAAAAGAGCAATACAGCTCTCAATTTTATTATTTAACTATCTTATAAACGAATTCGAACAAACATTAGTATTAAATATGACAGTGGAAGACTACAAAAGGTCGACTGCCGTAACCCTTTCACCATTAGCGGATCAGACAGGGCGCGACCGGATGCCGAGGGCACGGTGCTCGGTGTAACAGCCTAGGCTACTATTACACGAACAAATAACTAAATGAATTGTCTATGGTGTAGTATATTAATAAAAAAATAAGAAGCTTACAACAGCTAATGTCGGGGGTGTCTATTGGCTATGGTAACGTAAAGTACCATTGATGTAGAGACCAGGACTGCGCCAAAACTTCACAAAATTGACCACCACTCCCTAGAAAGAGACAACGCTACTTTGTGGACATTACGTGTCAAAAGCCGCACGAGTTTGCAGTCAATATTTACTTTTTAATTGAAAGGGATGTCACGGTCCAGGTCTATACGTTAATGTAAAGTAACACTGCATTTTTTTAATAAAGATGCAAAAAATGGCGGCAAACAGAGCTATCATTTGTCATCATAATTTTGACAACTCCGCGGTTAGCGTGAAAATATGTAGATTGACTGGAAGTTAATAAGAGCGAATTATTGTGGCAAAATAATTAGCGAAAATTGTTGAACAAAATAAGGAAGAAATAAATTGACGAAATCTTTATATAAAAATAAAATACTTATACTTATAAATAAAATAGCAATTTAAGTTGATATTAAAACGGCAATAAATTAGCAACGTGATGTCTTGTTTTTGTTCATAACAGCTTTATAAACCAATAAAATAATGTAGGTATTATATTTTAATTAGCGTAAAAAAACACTGCACTCCATTAAACACTGTGTAAGTGTATAAAACTGTTTATTATAATATGTATCTACTATAAAGGAGGTAAGTATCTAAAAAAATTCCATGACTTAACACACAAAAAGCACTTGATGCAAAAACAAATTATCGGGGCATTTAAGGCTAAGTGTTTGATAGTTTATCTATACTTACTAGATAATAAACAGAGAATCGTCGATATAAGTTTTATACAAGTATCTTACAAGATTTGTTGAAAGCCTTTTAAATAAATACGTTCGCTAAAAACGGACTTGGAAATGGAAACACTTGAAGAGAATATGAAAAGCTGTATTTGACATAAATTATGCAAAGTTCTAGACATCTGGAGTTCTTTGTTTATGTCTTTAATGAAAATTATCTATAAATATTTATAAACTTTCCTGTAGGTATCTAACAAGATATGTAGGTACAAAGATGAAAAGGTCTCGAACTCCGGAGATATTTTATTATTGAATCTATTTACGTGTTTGTTTCGTTTTATTGATATACTTACCTAGATTTTAATTTTAAATGTGTATTGTGTTTTTTTTTTTAAGTCTGTATTTAATGTTTAAAAAAGTTACATAATTAGTGTGGTTAAGATCTTCTTATAAGTATGCAATACCTGTGGCAGAAGATTTAACTATTCCTTATCCATAATTATACATAATCTATATGTGAAAAGTGCAACTGTAAAGTAAAACTGTATTACTTTCATAAATATTCTTTCTTTTTTTTCTATTTGTTCCCATTCTTTTACGTTTCGATTTCGATTGAATTCTGGCGGCGAAATGAATCTACTAATCTATGGCAAGATCATAATAACTTGGAGTACGTACCTTTGAAGTCTATCAGTACTATCAGTGCTGGCCCTAGGGCAGAGCGAGTGGCAAAGGACGCCTAAAAGCCAAATGCAAAAACCAATTAAGCAGAAAATAAAAATTTGATGGCGACTTATGAGAAGCCTTAGGTAAAAAGTTCGACCAAAGGACGCTGACAGACGATCTCGCTCTACCCTGTTCCGGGGCCAGGGTAGATGCTCTTTGCACATTTCATTTTGCTCTAGAGGTCGCCTTACCAACCAAACCAACTGGTTGCCGTCACCTCTGGTTTCCAACACGGAAATACAATTTCATCTGGGACACGGACGAAAAAGCCGGCATGTGGTTACAAGTCACCAGTTTCGTATCGACACGGCCGTAGGGGGTTTCCTATGACTTGCTTATAACGTCTCCGAGCCATAAAGGTGAATCGTTTTGATCCACGCATAAGTTGATCTCACAATTGTTGCTCAACCTCGCTGAACGACCGATATACACAGTTACCACTGCATTATATGCGCCTCGTTAATATATTCATGATTGCAAATTATCTGTTTATAATGTCTTTATGTCTTGCGTCATGTTTGTGTGATTATTTATATCGTGTTATCGATATGAATAGGAAGATAAGATAAATGCTAATAGATTCCGATGATAGTCTATTTAAATTAATATCTCTACATCCATATTTATCGCTAGTAGGATTAATTTTTGAATAATTAACGGGCTATATTGTATGGCAGCGTGTAACAATTAATACTATCATAACTATAAATCCAATTAAAATAATTTAGTCATCATCATTAGACTTTATCAGCCCATTGCTGGAAGTAGGCACAAAAAACTGTTAATATCTAAGCTCGAAGGTACAGTTAGCTACATAAGTAGCTTAACATTTGCAGATATTCAAACTGGCAATGAAATAAAAAATGAAAATAAAAATTAAAACTGAATTATTTCCTACTAAACAGTCACAATTAAGAGTTTAGATTAGAACAAAATAGTCATCGCAGAATTAAAAAAACGTTTAAAACGCTCGAGCGGCGTACACAAGGACATCGTTCACGGGCAAGAATCTTAGACCACTTCGGACCACTATGTTCGGAAGGAGTTTCCGTTAATTCCGTTTGTGCGTAATATAGTATATCTCTCCCAATTTGCGCCACAAAGCCCTATCCTTTATCTTCCGCATGCGATGGGTATATAGAACTTCAACACAGATTTCATTCCACTAAGAATAAGTTTTCCAGGAAGAATTTCGAACAGCTATGTTCAAGAAAATTGATGTTCCTATATATCTTCCCGATTTAATCCTCACACCGACATCTTTCGCTTACGAAATTCGGGTGAAGTGACAGTTTGATCTATTCGTACCGGAGGCTATACGATCTTAAATGGTTTCTCCTGGTCTTATTATATCAATTCTACATTTAGTAGGTATCATGTTAGGATCAATTACTCATGTCTTATTGGATTTCGAAGAACATTTAGTATTTCCAGCAGAAATTGCCAATAGGCAGATTCCGAAATACATAAGCATATCATTATTGTAGAGTGAGATCAGTCACCGTACCAGAAAAGAAGCTATTTTGTGTCATTTTTGGAAGGCCACTCATGTAGACATAGATCTCTACCTAAATCTTGTTTCTTGACGGGTCATAAAGACCTCATATGCGGGACACGCTTCGAAAAATAATCCTGGGTTGTACCTGTTTCTTGGCTTTTTACTTATACTTTACTAGCTGACCCGCGCAACTTCGTCTGCGTAAATTTTTCCCGTTTTTGCAACATTTCCCATTGCTGCTCCGCTCCTATTGGTCGTAGCGTGATGTTATATATATAGCCTTCCTCGATAAGTGGGCTATCCAACAGTAAAATATTTTTTCAAATCGGATCAGTAGTTCTTGAGATTACCGCGTTCAAACAAACTTCAGTTTTATAATATTGGTATTAGTATATTTCTACCAACAACACTACTAGCATAACAAAACTGTCAATTAAGTATACGAACATTACGAATTGTGTCAAACAGACCCAAGCATCGTGTCAATTGTTCCACATTTTTCTGCAAACCCTCCCTAAGTGCTGTTGCCAAGCCCCTACTACTTCCCTGAAATATGCCGTGTCATTTTAACGACCGCGACCCCTATACCATTATTTGATGTCAGATATAACCCTCATAAATATGGAGACACATTTAATGATTTGATTCCAAAAGATTGTATAATCTTCGACGGCTTCCACGCATAAGGTCGGAAGTCAGTTTTTAGGTAAAATGTAATTTTTGCCCCAATGAACAACATTTTACGATATACATTCATCAAATCTATAACAATATTATAAAGAGGTAAAGTTTGTGAGTTTATGAGGTTGTAAGGGGTAATCTGTGGATCTAAAATTCTTGTACCAATAGAAAGCCACGTTATTTCTGAGTGTCGTAGACCCAACGAAATGAGCACGGGTTAGTCAGATAGTC
The DNA here is from genome assembly GCA_945859575.2 of Herminia tarsipennalis. Taxonomy (NCBI): domain Eukaryota; kingdom Metazoa; phylum Arthropoda; class Insecta; order Lepidoptera; family Erebidae; genus Herminia; species Herminia tarsipennalis. The sequence continues at coordinate 21,660,857 of OX243840.2, forward strand.
AACATATAATTATCTTCAATATATATTGACTAGTTGACCGAAGTGCTAATAATCTTAAAATTGAACGTTTTCGTAAAATTACAGATACAAAAATGGCTCTACTAAAAAAATGCATTTTTTGAGTTACGACCTTATGCGTAAGAGCCGTCGTTTAGTTTTAAAAAGTCGTAAGTGCAAAAATATGGAGACAAATACGAGAGCTAGTTATAAAATTGTAATGTGATGAATAAATTATAGTGGAAACGTAAATTGAGTCATTTAAATGTCTGACCTTTTGTCTGTTGTGTATTTTAGAGGTCATGTAGGTGGCTTTAATTCTATTTATACTTCATTCGATGCAGATTCGGCCTTATTTAACCTCCGATGCAAAAACGGCAGGGGGAATGGTTAGTTTTAACATATGTTTATATGTCATGTGCCATCATACCCACAATCCCACATTGCTAGTTATCTTTAAAAAAAAATAACTGACTGTTTTTTTTCTTTTAAAAAGATAACTAGGAATGTGGAATTGTGGGTCCCACATTAGTAGCAATCCTGTTAACCCCTCCAGCTAAGCTCAATGGCTGGTGTTAGGAGTGGTTTCACGTCGATAGTATAATAGAGGTTGAAAAGGATTCGACCCCGCGACCTCACGATTACGAGTCCGATGACGACTTAACCATTAGGCTACCTTACCCTTGGACGCGGACTTTTTTTTGAAAGTTTGTTAATCGGGACACTCTTAATCTTGTTCGATAAAAATCTTGTTTTGAAGATGATTAAGTCTCATGTTTTTTAGGTTAAGTAACATAATGTCTAAGTTTGACGTTTATGAATCCAACACATACTAAATGTCGTAACACAACGCCGTCCTTATGGCTTTTCTTGTGCAAAAAGGGACTACAAAAAACTCAAAGCGCACCTTCCACTGACTACTCTATCATCAGTTAACGGTATAACGTACTTCGAATACTCTGAATCGAGACTGCTCTCAAGGGTGTCACTTGTGTTTTTTAAATTACTACACCGAGTAAAGCTTTAATTAAGTATGTATTTACATTGGTTTTTCGATGAATCAGTCTGTCTGTCGACAGACAGGCGACAAAAAACGACCTAAATGTGTCGTCTGAGGGTTAATCCAGAGATAGTGAATCGATTTTAGCCTTTGTCCCAGTTTACAACATTGAATAAATATGACTAAAATGGTTCAAAAAGTAAGATAGAGATTTACAAGGTAATTCATAGGAGTTGCTCCTACTTGTATACTTAACTGTAATTTTATTTTCTTTTAAAACAAACTAGTCCTGCATTAGAATACAAACCCTGTGTCGAGTGGACAAGAATACAATAAACGTAAATAAACAAAATAAATTGAGACACAGAACAAATATTTATGGGTTGTATCAAAATTGTGCCACAGGTTCCTACAAAGGAATCGCACCCCAATCTCTTACACATTTCATTTCATTATGAATTTTCCCCCTATCAAGAATAGTGAAAGAAAAAAGAAAATGCAAGAGACTTCATAATAACAAAATGATACGTTTATTTTCTAACTGACTTCGTTAAAAAATCAGGGATTTAAAATGTACCTATGTATTTTTTTTCAAATGTAATATCATAGCCGTTAAAATATCTTTCAACAAATGACAAAGCACTTACACAGACTATAAAACGCAGCAGCCATGCAAATCGCACTTAAGCATAAAGAAAGCTAACGATTGCATAAAGTATATGACAAGGTGAAGGCTGATCGGTGATACTATGGCGTGTCGAGATCAAATATTTGTGTAGTTATTTGCTGTAGCCCGACACACGACACGAGCCGTTGTTGTCATAGCCAACAAAACCAACGTTTTTATTATTCCAATAAATAGTCACCCCAGACACTAGCCACCCTCGTTACTACACACTGCGAATGCCAAATTACTTAGGTACCTACATTGATTTTTCGAAAATACTCGTGTTGAGTCAAGTTTACGTTGCATGCAAGTATTTATTATGTAGTAGATTTTTAATACGGAGTTTGTAGTAAGTAGAAAGTTCATTGTATGAGAGTTTTTTTTAGATAAAAGAACATTTTACACGCGTGGGTTAGTAGACTCCTATAAATGCTTTTATTTTATTTGCTTTGGAATATCAACAGCATGAAATATGCATTCTAAATAGATTAAAAACATAGCTATTGGCCTAATGGCTAAGACATCGGTCATCGGTCTCGCAGTAGTGAAGTCGCGGGTTCGAATCCTACCCATTATACTACCGACGTGAACCCACTACTAACATAAGCCATTAAGCTTAGCTGGAGGGGTTTTTAAAAAAGCAAATAGGAATTGTACCTGCACTATTTTTAAGTACCTAGTAGCTGCCTGCCCCGGCATCACGCGGGTGTCATATCGTAGTTTATTTATACCTTGAGTTACATTATTGTAATTATCGTAGGAATCTCTAATTTTTTTGACAATAAAATATAGCCTATGTTACTCCACTGTAATGTAGCTTTCTTATGAAGAAATATTTTTGAAAATCGGTTTAGTAGTTTAAGTTTATTCGTTACATACAAAAATACAAAACTTTCCTCTTTGTAATATTATTATATATAATATAGTGTAGATGAAAATCTGTTAGCTATTGGTAATCTGTGCACCTGCTACTCTAAGCTAAACTTGAAGAAGGACATAGGCTACATTATATCGCAATTGCAGAGGACAGCAAGTATCTAATAAAATTTGACTAATTTTATCAAATGCCTTGTTAGGTAGGCATTTACTTAATAATTATTTTCAGACGATGGAAAACAACTAACTACATTTGAAAAGTAGATTATAGCAAGCGTCTAACGTTTCACAGACATAGGAACAACATAAAACTAATTATTTATGTTGTTAGCATAAGCCCGTCCATTTAATATCTACTATGTATGAGTTTTTAATTTACTTACAAAATAAGACGTGAAATGACATGCCTGTCAAGTTAAACTTCAACAAGAATAAGATGTTCAAGGCATGATATGGCATCATCATCAGCCTATCGCAGTCCACTGCTGGACATAGGCCTCTCCAATTGCACGCCACTTTGTTCTATTTTCGGCTTTTCGCATCCAGCTCCTGTCTCATTTTTTTTTTTCACACATCATCATAAAATGATATGGCATTGTTCGTTTATTTTAAGAAACACAACATCGTAAATACATTGATATGATGATCAATATGTTATTATCTAAGTGCTAATATTATTTAATAAGTTTTAATGAAGCGTAAACAGGTAGGAAGTAAAAATGCATTGTGTTATTTTGCAGAAAAGTAAACATGCATTCATATGCAAAGTGCTAAGCCTATTAATATGTATATACATTTAAAACCGGGTCTATAACAGGTGAATTTAAATAAACAGTTATTGAACCTTCAAAGTTGCAAGCTGAAAGTCACGAGAAATGACCTTGAAACTTAATATGAATATTATTCATAATAAAATTGATAAACGTAATATTCTATCTGATAACATTATTTCCGATCGCGTGTTTCTCTTAATCGTTTTAGACTCTAGATAAATAAAAATCAAATTTGTTCCTCTCTTACTTTTACAAGCGATGACAACTTTCCAACCAAATAAGTAACCATAGCTTACAATTAAAATATAATAATAAATAAATAAGATAAACACAAAACTGAAACACAATTCACCTGAAAGTTTATAGAACCGAAGCGGCCAAGTCAGCACTAGTGACTAAGCGATAAAATCAAACTCAAACAGTCCCGAACAAACAAACAACTGCACAATTGTTCACTGTAAGTTTCAAGTTGTTCACTGAAGTAAATGGAAGAAAAATCTTTATCGTAAGCACGTCAATATCCGAGACAGGCGCGGATGGAACTACCAAATAAACGGCGGGCAATGCCGACGACCGGAGGGGCGCGGTGCGGCGCGTCACCATGTGGAGCCGATGATAAAAACCCAACAATACACATGTGCCTTTCTCTATCACCATTTTTAAACGAGCAGAATGCAGTCTCGACATGGCAAGATTATAATTGCACGCCCCACACATGATTATACACAGCTGTGGGCACTTAATTCAAATAAAAACACGTATTGCATCAAGATAGCAAAGAAAGGCGAAGCAGACAAATTGATTCGATTGTTATACATCGATGTCTACAAAATTACAATTGAAATAAACTTTTAAGAGTGTATACAGGTTTTTGTGACTCTATGTCAAGTTGAAGATTAAGCTAAAAAAGTTAGCCAAAGTGAGATAAACAATGAAACTTTGAGCGTAAAGAATGGGCAGTTTTCACGAAGTTAAGATTTCAAACAAAGTTAATGGGCTCTAACCTTGCCCGTTTAGTTACGTAAAGAAGTGATTCTATTCAATGCATAATGATCTTAAATTGGCAATCCGTTGTGCTTGGACGATTGAATTGCGTGCAATACAATAAGCTAGGATTGATCGGATGCGCAAATCCAAGCAACACGAACGATCAATGTGATGTAGTAACGTTGAAATGATACAAAGGATTACAGAATGTAAATAATACATAAAGCAATAATTTCCTTCAACATAATAAGTATATCACAAAAAATCACAAGGACTTTTCAAACACACAAACCTATTATATTAAGAAAAAATCACAAGAAAAAATCACAAGAAATATGTGTCTGCAGTTACTTGGTAGGTTATTAATTGGACTCGTAATTGGTAACCTACCAAGTGGTGATGCGAACATACACCGTGGTATAAAACAAACATCAATTATTAAGAAAGTAAGCAGTCAATATAATCATGTACATAAAAACAAAAGCATTATGCTAAATAAACGACTTAGGCGTGGGAATAAGACGGATTATAAATGAGAACTGCTTGAATAGTGAACAATTTCAATGTCTAAATACGTGTAAGAATCTTTTAGAAAGTTAGATAATTTCCCTAATGTGTGAAACAGACGCTGTTTTGTTTGAAATCATAAAAAGAACCCCACGCTTCATAATGAAACACTTAATTTTAATAGTAAATGCTTGTTATGCTCGTTTAAACGGTGACTTTGATAAATCTCACTGCGGTAAAACTGTACACTAAAATCAGGGCTTAAATAAGTCTATTAAGTTGTTCAGACGGCAATATCCTGTCCAGTCGAACCTACGCAAATACGTTTACCGGTAATTACATTTTCCTTGCTCTATCATAGCCATCAAGGGCTCAGTATGGCACGATTCAATCGTGATCCCGTCATCGCTTTTAGCTTTATTGATCTCGTTAATAAGCGGGAAATCAAACCGCCGGTGAGGCAGCTGCTTTGAAATCAATCGCGAATACCGAACAGCTTTCCAATAACTGGCAATGATTGGAAAAATAACAATTTCAAAAACATTTCGACGTAACACGGTAAATGTGAACACAAATTTAAAAACCTCATAAAAGACCTTAATGGAGCTAAATACGTAACTGTTTAATGATCAAGAAATGCTCAGTGCGCCACTTATTGCAGTTTCATTGGCAGTTTTATTGGCAATCTGGGTCATAACGTTTACTCGAGACTATTTATCAAAGGAGATAATTTTCCTTTGAACTCTTGTAGTGATGGATGCCCTTGACCGGTGTATGCGGCCATATGGTGTGTATGCTATGAATCTCGACTGGTGAGACCAGTGCCGTAGATGGCAGCCCGAGATCATCCAGTGCGACCTTGTGGCATGTGAAGTGTTAAACCGGACAGAAAATAAGGTCAGGTGTCGATGAGAGTTATTTTAGAATGCAATCGAAAACGGTATTCGTGAAATGGCAACTACAGTGGTAAGGCTACCAATGTAGGTAGGTATTACATCCTAGTTCAATTGAATAATGTGTCTAAAATTACTAAGAAAAATAGGTAATGTTGGAAGGAGGTTTTATTGTGCCTAGTTGATTCAGCAAAAAATCATTATAGACCAAAATGTGGCTTCAGTTGTAGGTATTTCGTTTCTCCCATTCGGTATGTAATATGTTCCTTTAATATATTTCGGGACTTAATCGCGTGAATTATTTAAAGGTACGAACCTTTTATTTACCCGATGTTTAAATAATTCACGCGATTAAGTCCCGAAATATATTTAATATGTATAAAAATGGCGAAAGTTTAAAAAAAAAATGTTCCTTTAATGTAAGTAATCTACTCGAGTCAGTGGCGAACCTGGCGGATAAAACCGGCCAAAAAAATTGACTGATAATAACAAAAATCGGCCAAGTGCGAGTGGTACTCGCGCACCGAGGGTTCCGTAGGTACATGAGCAACTATCCCTGTTGCACATGTATGAAACCCTCTGTGCGCGAGTACGGCTCGCATTTTTTTATTTTCGTTAGGTAACAAAAATAAAAAATATACGGATGTAGTTGCACATGTACGGACCCTCGGTGCGCGAGTAGCTACCACTCGCACTTGTCTGATTTTTGTTATTATCAGTGATTTTTTTGTCCGGGTTTACCCGCCAGGTTCGCCGCTGGCTCGAGTGTGTAAAAATGTCTACTTACTGTTTGTAACCGTTATCGTTTAGCGTCTTAACATTTCAAATACTTAAAACCAGGTGCAAAAAACAGGATAAACTAACAAAAAGCACCCAGGAAAGTGCAATTGCACATAAACATTCCAAGCTATGTCGTAAGAAGACGCGCATTTGATAACAGTTACAAAAGTTAATTAACTGCCCCACCTTACATAACGGTGAACATCTGTGTTAATAGAACGTTTTGTATTTTAAATAATACGCATTCTATACAAACTGAGTATGTTGCTTTCGCATTATTTATAATCAGCATCAACTATAACTTGCAATTATAAAGATGACCTTAATAGGCTTGGCCGCAAGAACATATTGTTACTTTGGAAGAATTTATAGCGAATAAGTCACTATTCATTACAGTTATTTTATATTTTGACGTCTTTATTAATTAAAACCTTGTATGTACGTATTTTATTTCAGGGTAAAATATATTTCCTTGGTGCATTGTGCATATAAATCTTTCATAAGAAGATTGCAGAGAATTTCAAAGGAATTGGAAAACCGATGTTACTCGTAGCAACGACCGAGAAAAATGTGAATGTTTGTCTATTTTATTTTACATTAATTTACAAATAGTTTCTTGTTACCGATGTTTAAGGATGTTTTTCGTACGTTGAATGCACAAATATTCAAACTGTCAATAAATTCGACGGAAGTGTGCAGTTTCAAGATCGCAAGAAATCAGAGCAGCTTGACCTCTCCCGCGGACGAAGTAGCAAGCAAAAACTAGTTACAATATAAATTTATAATTCTGCAATGAGTCATGCTGTATCCGTGCAAGCGGAACGCGTGCGTTGATTCGTATGGACTCGATACGATATAAGCAAAACGACATATGTACAAGCATTGGTCCAGTTGTAGCGACATTGCATCCGTGTCATTGTGTGTAGTGACCTGATCGAAGCTTCTGCAATCAGATCCTCGGAGCAGGCCTGCGGAACGATCGCTCCACGGATATCAGGTTCGATTAACTTCCATTGAAGTATCCATCTATGGATCGTTGGTCACTTCACACGGGAATTCCATGGTAGCGAAGATAAAGGTAAATTAAGATGTTAAGATTTTATGCCAGTAACGGTATTTGGACGTTAGCGTGATATGTTGTGGAGATGCGATTCGACAGAACGCATTACAATTTTGTTTTCTGCAGTTTGTACCAGAGAATGATGGTTGGAATTTCACGGAACTAAAGAAGCGGTGATTGATAACTTATTTCCTACATTTTAGTCTTGGGTGGGTAAATTGAGTCCTATTGTTGCGGTAATGATCTGCGTCCGTCTATCAGGCTTTTTCCTTCTCCACTATTCGAAAGATAGTCATAGTTATAGTCAAAGTTATTTATTGGTAAGGAATTCTTACATGTCACAAAATTATATTTCAATAAATTTAGGAACAATAATATAAATAGTCAATAGAATACAGGTCATGTCAATAAATTAGGATTACGAATTAATCATAGAAAATCATATAACTAATAACAAAAATTAAGAATTATAATCTCAACAAACGAAAATAATTACATAGCATAGTGCAGTGTCAATAAAAGAGAAAAAATAAAAGAAAAAAAAGACAAAAAAGTTAGGACCCCTTGAAATTTTCACTAATGTACGAAAGTACCTAAACGTAAACAAAAATAGTAGTTGATAAGCTCACAAAAAATAATATTCAAACACACGCAGTCATATCAAAACAGGAAGTTAGTAGATATGGTGTGATTTGAGTAATATAATATGGTGTGGTGTGAGCCATTTTTATAGGTTTAAAAAATAATAAATATAATCCTCGAAGACTGGTCCTTTAACAAAACATTTGAAACGAAATGCCAATTTAACGCGTTTCCTTCAACAAATTATTCTATAATGGTCGACCTTTATACATAATACTATCTAACGTTTTTGTAAGGACAAACGATGGATACGCGACATTTTACTTATCATTTTAAATGTCAAACAGTAGTAAATAAACACGGTCATTTTCTTGTAACAAAAAGATGGCTAATTAAGGCCAACAATGGTTACATAAGCAACCCTTTTGTGAGACGCTGGGTAACCTCGAGAGCTCTCAGCGACGTCAGGTTACTTGCGAAGAAGCCTGTCGTATGCTACTTTGTATTTTATATAAACAACTTCTCATGTTAATGCTATAACTGTGATCGATTACAATAAACTGTTTGGTATGGGAACAATATTGAGAGGCGGACTTTGAAATTAAGTACCTACTAAACTTTATGGCTCAAGAAAAGTTGGTGCCTACAGTCATTTAGGTTAATAAGAGAAAATGAATTAGCACTTACGAATAACTTGTTGTACTTGTTAGGACCTTTACAAAAAAGTAATTCCTTAAATCGAAATATCGAAAAAATATAGTATTTCATCACGAATAAATTGCGAAGTTATTTGAAACACGAAAAACAAAGCGTAGACATAAGATCAATTTCCTTCAACATTTTGTCGTAAAATGTTATTTTCTAAGTAAAATAAGAGCATCTAAAAGGGGTTAACACGAACGGAAGCTAATAATAACTCCCTGTCTCGTCGCGTGCCTAGCGTTCCGATCCTGAAGTCATCTTACAAGAATGTTAATACAATAGGTACATGACATGACATATAATGTACAAATATTATATATGTACCTACTACATACTCTGCTATGTTTACATACCTAGACATAGGTCACACTAATATCGGTATAACTAGAGAATCCCAATTTGGTAGGTATTGAATTATAATTCTGGCTGTGCCATGCAATGGCTGGCCAACTTTCTTTGTTATAACAAAGAAAGTTGGCCAGCCATACTCATTGAAAGCAATGAGCCCTGGACTCTCTGTCACCAGACTCAAAAGACATGATAGTGACATCGATAACTGGGTAACCTATTCGACAGATAAGTAGACAGATTAGTGTTTTTCAAAACATCTCATCCCTGTGTGTGCGTGTTCAAATGAGCGATTCAGGTTGTCATACAAGTTACAACGGTGTCCTGGATTCCTCAGCTTGAGTTTAGGTAGGTACCTACATACAGTTATTAAATATACTAGCTGTCCCGCGCAACTTCGTCTGCGTAAATTTTCCTCGTTTTTAAAACATTTCTCATTGCTGCTCCGCTCCTATTAGTCGTAGCGCGATGTTATATAGCCTATAGCCTTCCTCGATAAATGGGCTATCCAACAAAAAAAGATTTTTTCAAATCGGACCAGTAGTTCCTGAGCGTTTAAACAAACAAACAAACCAACTCTTCCGCTTTATAATCTAATACAGCTATACTCTAAGTGTGTTCCGCGGAACCCTAGGGTTCCGTGATACCTCTGTCGGGGTTCCGCAAGAATTTAGAAATAAAAAAATCAAAACACCTCTCTCTGGTCGCTCCGCGGCTGTGCGGACTCCGCGGCCGCGCGGAGACAAAACGCTATGAATGTTATTTATTTATTTATTTGTATTTGTATAAGCTTGTGTTACATTAGCTGGTACAATATCTTATAAGTTTGGTCTCAACAATTTTATACTTGTACAACGCGTTCGCTCTAAGTTTGCCGGTCTGTGGAATGCGCGTACCCTCCCCCACGTGACAACAAAACTTATAATGTGTCATAGTTTTACCCAAATATCTACCGTACACAATTTTTATTGTTACAATTAAATAAAAAATTTCGAACGTCATACACTCATACCTATCGCCAGCGGCAAACTTAAAACGAGCGGGTAGTATACTTGTAAGCGCTCAGTCTCTTTGATAAAAGCCGCCTCTGAATTAGACGCTATAGTTGTCAACAAGCGACTTTCGTCTCTAACTTCAAAGGATAAAGTCGATATTGTTTACAACGCTATTTTTAAATTTCTGTTTTTATTTTTGCTTTTTGTTTATCAAAGGTGCCGACTCGAGTATTTTCGAGAATATTTGAGATCGAGTCTAGGACTAAGTATAAAAGCGGCGATCGCGCGTTGGCGTCGTCAGTTGATGATTAGCGTTCGGAGCGATAAGTTACTACCTACTTACAAGCTCGCTAGCGAGAAACTAGTGTTCATTGTTTTACTGCCTGCTGTATTCTGTTGTCTCAGTTTTATACATTTCTTCCCTGTAGGTTCTAAATTTAGTCTCTTATACGCAGTAACGATTGTGCATTATTTAAACCCCACTATCCTGACTTGTAACATTATAAATAAAGAAGAATGGAACGTTGGCTTAAAGGTGTTAAACGTGTTCCAACAACATCTTCTAATGACGCTGAATGTTCAAAAGCAATGCGCGCGGAGAATTTAGCAATCACCGATCCAGAAGATGATGCCACGAGTGCCACGACGTCAAGCTCGACGGTTTCAAAGACGAAAAAAAGGAAGTATGATGAATCTTATATCAGTTTCGGATTTGTTGATTCCAACGGCTCACCTCTCTGCATGCTCTGTAGTAAACTGCTTCCTAATAGTTCCATGGCACCTGCCAAATTGCGTCGACATTTAGAAACCGTACACCCCGAGACTAAAGACAAGAATAAAGAATTTTTTGTTCGCAAAAAAGATCAGTTATTAGAAAGTCAAAAAAATATGATGCATGTAACACAAACTACCAACGAAAAGGCCACGGAGGCATCATATTTAGTTAGCTATCGCATTGCACAAGCAGGTGAAGCGCACACTATCGCTGAGAAATTAATAAAACCATGTGTATTAGACATAACAAAATGTATGCTTGATGAAAAATCTGCAAAGCATCTTTCTACTGTTCCGCTATCAAACGATACTGTTTCACGACGAATCCATGATCTGGCAAGCTACGTCAAACAAGAACTAGTTACACGTCTACAAAATACATGATTCGCTTTGCAAATGGACGAGTCGACTGATGTCCCTGGTTTGGCTATCCTGCTGGTTATTGTGAGATATCCATATAAAAGTTCTTTTGAAGAAGACATGCTTATGTGTTCATCGCTGCTTACAAACACTACCGGGGAAGAAATTTTTAATAAAATAAATATATTTTTTGAAGAACATAATCTCAGTTGGAACAATTGCATTGACATTTGTACAGATGGGGCCAAGGCGATGACAGGTAAAACAGCAGGAGCAGTGTCACGAATGAAAAATAAAGCGCCTAATTGTAGTTCCAGTCATTGTATTCTGCATAGACAAGCACTTGCGATGAAGCAAATGCCGTCTAATCTAAAATTAGTTATGGATGAAGCGGTAAAAATAATTAATTTTATCAAATCACGACCACTACAATCCCGATTGTTCTCATTATTGTGTGAAGATTATGGCAGCAAACATAAAACACTGCTGCTCCATACAGAAGTGCGATGGCTGTCAAGGGGAAAAACTTTAACAAGGCTATTTGAACTTAGAGCCGAGTTACAAATGTTTCTTTCAGCAGATACTTCTTTTAATTTGAAGGACCGTTTGTATGATAAAACTTGGTTGTTCCGATTGTCTTTTATGGCGGATATCTTTCAAAAACTTAACGAATTAAATTTATCGTTGCAAGGTAAACAGACAACAGTGTTTCAGGCCTATAATAAAATAACTGCTTTTAAAAGAAAATTAGATTTTTGGATCATTTGCATTGGTAAGAAAGAAATAGAAAGTTTTACGTTACTCAGTGAGTTTGTTAGCGAAAACGACTCAGAAATGTTTGAAGATAATGTGTTTGAAGAATTGGTCCAATATCTCAGTTCGATGCGCGCATCTTTTGAAAAGTATTTTCCCGAAGAACACAATACAAAAATTAAAGTGAACTCCTGGATTCATAATCCTTTTTTACCCAACTTGGAAAAGCCTGAAAACATGTCAAATGAGATATATGAATCTCTTTTAGAAATGTCATCAGACACAAGTATGGAGTCATTGTTCAAAACGACGCCTCTTAATGATTTTTGGTGCAGAATCCAAGATGAATATGCAATGCTTGGCCAAATGGCTCTGGATATTCTTCTCCCGTTCCCAACTACATATTTGTGCGAAACAGGATTTACCTACGCAGCCACGAAAACAAAATATCGCAATAGACTGGACGCCGAAGCTGATATGAGACTCCAACTTTCTTCCATCAAACCTGATATCAAGCAATTGATGAAAAATAAAAAACAGTTTCATACCTCCCACTAGTTAGATTTTTTCTTTTTTCATGTTTTCTATTATTGTCCTTACCAAGTGGTGAAGTAAATAATAATTAGTAACTGATACATTGTACTTTTATTATGCTGATTAATAAAGAATACACTTATAAAAATAATTGTTTTATTGTAGGGTTCCATCAAGTATTTTGCTTCCCAAAAGGGTTCCGTCATTTAAAAAGTTTGAGAACCACTGATCTAATATATAAAATTCTCGTGTCACAGTTTTCGTTGCCATACTCCTCCGAAACGGCTTGACGGGTTTTGATGAAATTTTTTGTACTTATCCGGTATCTATGAGAATCGGCCAACATCTATTTTTCATACCCCTAAGAGTTTGTTTGTTTGTTTGAATGCGATAATCTAAGGAACTACTGGGCTGCACTGAAAAAAATATTTAATTGTTGGATAGCCCATTTATCGAGGAAGGCTATAGGTTATAACATCACGCTACGACCAATAGGAGCGGAGCAGCAATGAAAAATGTTGTAAAAAAAGGAAGAAAAAAAAAAGAGAAAATTTACGCAGACGAAGTTGCGCGGGTCAGCTAGTATTAGTATAGATTTAACAACAATTCTGAAGCGTGACCTGGGGTCAATTCACGTATTTAAAGCAGTGCAGATGCAGTTAGGTTTCGATTAAAACGGCGATTTTTGTTTTCTTGTAACTTTGAAATCGATCTCAAATACGGTGGCGTCGAGTATGCGTTAGAGAGCGCAATAACGACATTTTAGTACGGTGCGTTTTTAAGATCGATCCCAAAGTTACAAAAATACGAAAATGGTCGTTTTAATCGAAACTTAACAGCAACTGCACTGCTTTAAATACGTGAATTGACCCGCAGGTTGGATCTCGATTATACCCGCACTCCCACCCCTACCTAAAAACAAGGCCGGATCCGTCCTTGAATGCCCCCAATAAAACGCAAAACTTTTTGCTTTAATAAACATTTTTGTGAAAATACTTGAGGAATTTTCACAAAAGGTAAACACGCATTTAAATGAGAGAACGTTTTCACATAATTACACTAATTGGAAATGTAAAAAGTCCGCAGTACCTACCTACAGTCTGCATCTGAAGTTGCCGCTAACTTTACTATTCAATTTCGAAATCCTAAGGTTTCAAGTTCTTACATTTAAAATTCTGCCTCCATTCCGCCGTAGAATGAACAATTTAGTTATACATAAGACTGTTATACATAATTAGGTATACTTAGGCACATATTGCAAGATTTAAAATTCATTGGTATTGGCATAACTATAGATACCTAACCACTATTATCGAAGTACGGTGTTGCTCAATCTCAAAAGATGAAATTCGGTACACACCTATAGACTATACCCTGCGTTAATACAAAGGTAAATTTAAGTGAAAACCACAAGGGCAAAAGCTACTTGACAGCTCATTTCCATCGAGATAACGTTAACATTTGCTCATTTATACTAATATTAAAAAGCTGAAAAGTTTGTTTGTTTGTTTAAAAGCGATATTCTCAGGAACTACTCGTCCCAATTGAAAAAATATTTTTTTGTTGGGTAGCCCATTTATGAGGAAGGCTTAAGGCTATATAACATCGCGCTACGACTAATAGGAGCGGAGTAGCGACGTGAAATGTTGCAAAAACGGGGAAAATTTACGCATACGAAGTTGCGCGGGACAGCTAGTATTATATATACTAATATTATAAAGCTGAAGAGTTTGTTTGTTTAAACGCGCTAATCTCAGGAACTACTGGTCCTATTTGAAAAGATCTCTTTTTATTGGATAGCCCATTTATCGAGGAAGGCTATAGGCTATATAACATCACGCTACGACTAATAGGAGCGGAGCAGCAATGAAAAATGTTGAAAAAACGGGGAAAATTGACGCATACGAAGTTGCGCGGGACAGCTAATGTACCTACTTATATATTTTGATGTCAGTAGAAACACATGTTAAAGAGAAGATAGGTACTAAAGAATGCTCTATCTAAATCGCACTCTATACACAACATATAAACATTCAATTGAGAAAGATTGGTTACCATCGCGCTCTTCCCAGGCAACGGCGCATAGCGATCTATCATTATAAGTGCAGTACTCCACCGATTTACCACACAATACTCTATTACTGCACGGACCATAGAGTAAAGTTACTGCACACGTTTTACTATCTCTCGATATTGGTCCACAGATAAATACGTAGGTAAGAGTAAAAGTCCTACAAAGTCCCTATATACCATATTTTGTTGCCTGATTTATCAGTCTCCTTTAATTTTATGTTCAGACTAGCTGTCCCACGCAATTTCGTCTGCGTAAATTTTCGCCGTTTTTGCAACATTTCTCATTGCTGCTCCGCTCTTATTGGTCGTAGCTTGATGTTATATAGCCTATAGCCTTCCTCGATAAAGGGGCTATCCAACAGTGAAAGAATTTTTCAATTCGGATCAGTAATTCCTGAGATTTCCGCGTTCAAACAAACAAACTCTTCAGCCTTATTAGTATAGATTGGATTCATCATGTGTTATATGCGTAGGTTAGGTATTGAGTAGGTTATCGTCTAACTTTAGTCGTCAATGATTGTTCCAATACACTACACCTGGTGAATAAATACTACGTGGGTCAATATAACCTGCCTGTTATCAGAATAGATGTCTATGTTACGACAGTATTGAAGAGCTCTTGACCATACCTACAGAGATTGGGGTTTCTGGGACTTCGAGAGATGCGAACCCGCTTATACTTGGGTGCTAACTTGACATTTACTGTGAACTATCCCTATCGTTCATAGCTGGGACTACCTTTAGTAGGTTCCTATGTTCTGTGGTCACTACATTCTACTAGGCCAAACAAATACGGGAACTAATAAAATATGAACATTACCAGCCGTCGGATATGAAGACTTCAGTTCGACCGATATTTCATTTCGGCATGTTTGGACTGGACTTAAAAAGTCCATGTTCAAACATTTTGGAGCCGGGCGTTTCCGCATGCCGCTCTACATCGAAAACAGTCGTGTTATGAGATGATTTACAACTGGATTTAATATTTCAGCCATTTGCCTTAACGTTAAATGAGCGTTATATATTAGTGGCAACACCAACAAGCATGAAAGTCAAGCGTGGCTGGATTTGGGACTGCGATAAGTAGTCGTTTCAACATGGATGCAATTAATTTGTTTTGGGAACATGTAGCAATCTATCAAACGGGTTATGTTAATAATGTTTTAATGGGAGTGCGACCCTAGACAGCCGTTTACAAATCAACGAGCAGAAACTTTACGTAGGTATATAAAAGAGTAGAAATCGGTTTGATATGTTTTCAAAACTGGATTTGGATTCAAAAAGCTTCGATGTATAAACAGACCAGACTTTTAGATAAAAATCTGAGCTGTAGTTATATAACATTAGGTTACATCATGAGAATTTTAGTTACCTAGGTATGACAATCTTTCCTTGATACCTATCCTCTTTTTAAAAGGCGTCAATTCCATTAAGCCTAGATAAATTGGTAAACTTGTTCAGCAACCAGTAACAGGATAATAGCTGTTGACCACTGGCGGTCGGGTGAAGGCCGGTCTCCCAGCAACTACATAAATAGGCACATATGGTGCGATACATCTAACGTATGATTCGCTAAACAACCGACTTCCGTCGATGAACTGAACTAACGCATCACCACCATTAAGAATTGGTTTCACTGTTGGCGGTTAGAGGGAAACGTAAGATTGCTAACCAAGGATCCATGACTCTATCTTTGTTTTCCTTTTTTTCTTTGTAGGGTTCCGTAGGCAAAATGACTATAAACGTTACCCATATACCTACTCATTTTTGCCATGTCCGTCTGTCTGTCTGTCCGTCTATATGTCACAGGCAAATGCTGTGACATACGGACGGACTCAAAGACTACACAATGAATGTTGATGAAATTTGGCAAAAAGGTGTCTTTTAGTAGCCGCTACTTAGTTTAATAAATATTTTTAGGGGACGGGGGCACTCCATACATGTAACAGTAGCACATTTTTTTTATTTCAGCAAACTTCAACGTGTCAGGGCTTTTAAAAACATGTTAAGGTTCTAATTTTTTTTTTTTGATTGGGTAAATATTTTTGGTAATAATGGCATTACATAAATGGTGTCCTCCCCTCCCCCCCTTTAACTTCTGAACCGTGTGACCAAAACAATATGAAAAAATCACAGAGGTAGCGCTAAATAAATACTTTAAACTAAAATTATTTTCGTTATCAACATTTTCGACATGATCGAAAATACCGTCATTGATTTATTGCTGAAAAACTACGTTTCTCAACAAAAGGCCGTAAGTGCCATGAACATACGCTCTTCTGCTGGTGCAATTATTCAAAACGTATTTTTTCAGATGTAGTGCATTTATTTGTAATAACGGCTGCGTAACCCTACACTGAGCATGGTCCGAGGCTAAGAAAATAAGCAAAAGCATGCCTATTTTTATTTCTTTTTTTTTAAATAACACTAAAATTAATTAGTTTCAACAGTTCAAACAGTAGATACCTACCTGCCCAATTGAAAGGTGACAAATAGATCTTTAGTCTAATTAATATTACAAAACGCGCAACACGAAAGATCACGGAATCTGACTACTGAAATACGCTCGCTCTTCCGCCTTCAGTAGCACTTGCGCTTTGCGACCACACGCAAACCCCATATTTATTACAAACGTTTAGCAGATATTACACGTTTATGGGAACGTAAATCGTCACGTGCAACTGCACTGTTTACTATCCGTTGTGTAAACTGACCGTGAGGTTTACAAATCTGGCTTTGAACCCTACATTATATTGAATACTGACTCATTGCATTGCATCATAGACTCTACTTTGAAGTACATATTAGATTTAATACAAATAGAGATGCTGCGGCAATGTATAAAGCTGCTGTGCAAGAAGTTGTCGATTCGATCCCGCCAGATATCAAAGACAATATTTTATTATGTTGGGTGTGCTTTCAGTTGGTATTTTTAAGTTTGTAAAGTCCCCCATGAAATAGAGTAATGTTTTATTTATTAAAAAAAAACTAACATTACGAAAACACTCACTAACTAGTAATTAATATCCATTGTAATTCAATCTATACTAATATTATAATACTAAATTGTTTGTTTGTTTGTTTGAACGCGATAATCTCAGGAACTACGGGTTCGAATTAAAAAAATATTTTAATGTTAGATAGCCCATTTATCGAGGAAGGCTATAGGCTATATAACATCGCACTACGACCAATAGGAGCAGAGCAGCAATGAAAAATGTTGCAAAAACCGGGAAAATTGACGCATACGAAGTAGCGCGTGTCAGCTAGTAATTTATAGTTATAATTTGTTGATGCCATGTACAAAAAATTGAGACTCAGTGACGCAATGTTACAATAACAGGAAAGTTTTATATATTATGTTGTATACTTACTGAAATACATCAAATAAGTATCTACACAAGCCCTGCTCCCATAACGTTGCGTCGATGGAATTTATTCATATATTTGTTTTTGCCTACTAGTAATAAATGGATGCCAGTAATAAAATTACCTGCCGGGAGAACATGTTATGTATAATTATTTCTAGTTGTGATTTACTCTTTCCCTCTCTTTCTCTTTTACCGGAACTAAATATGTATACAGATAGAGATAGCTATTTCATCAAATTGGGTTTAAAAACTACTATTTTTTAAAAGGATCTGTACGAAAATTTTGTTACTTCTCATTTACTTTGGCTTTACAAGTTTACGAGTCTCGTAAACTTGTAAAGCCTACTTAGCTGTGATAGTTTTCCTTTTAATTTCACTATATACATGTACCTATCTACTACTCCCGTGATTTTTTTCACATACTTACCCAACATCAACCATTTAGCTGGTGGGGGGGAGGGGACACTTGACTGAAATCACACCCTTACTTTACATATAGGGTAGGTAACGTAATTTTTTTTTTTTCAAGTTTTTTGTCGGCGTAAGTAATATGTGTATCCTTGCAAAATTACAGCTTCCTAGGACTAACAGTCTCTGAGCAAAGGTGTGGACGGACGGACGGACGAACCGACATGGCGAAACATGTATATCATCCCGTAGGGCCCGTTTTGACATTTTGGCTACGGAACCCTAAAAAGGCAACTGTCTTGCCTTTTAATCGAAGAACAGAATAAATTTCAAAATAAAGCCATGCTTTTAATTAAACAAAAACAGTTTATCATTATTTTGCTGTTCTTGTTTATGTATTTGATAAAATATAAGCCGTTACTTGTGTATAAAAAGTGTACCTATATCTACGTTTATTCTAGAAATAATATAGAGTTTTAATTAGAAAATTAAACTGCTAAATTGGATCATACGCTTCGTTACAAGATAAAAAACTTTTTATTGTTATGCCTCGTAGTTACGAAATATAACAAGAATCAGGTGAATTCAGTTATAATGGATGCCTTAAAATATAGAGCATATAAACGCCACGAGATAAAATTAATGGGGGAATTTCTTTACGATAAATTGCCGTCTGATATTGCATTAGTGGTATTGTAAAACTTAACTTTTGTTAAAAATAATTGAGTCCTGAACGAGGTTTTTGTTTTATGCTCTGAAATTAGTTTTAATTGCGACTGTTTATGTAAAATTGACTGACAAAAATTCTCTCTAATGAGAATCGATGTCTTAATTTTGTACCAATGCTGCTTGTTGAATTATGACAGATTTATTAGATCACATTAATAAGCCAGTATGGTAACATATTTCGAAACCTTTTCCCTTGAAGGAATTATTTATGTTCTTAATAAATTAATTAGTCAGCGGCCATATTGCTTTTCTCAGCAACATTCATGTATGTCCAATGACAGTTCCGATTAAGACAAATAGAATAACACCTCATTTACAGTTGATCAAGTTGTTGGAGCAACAGGATGCACTCCAAGAAACATAAATAAATACACACACAAAGAAAAAAACTGGATAAAAAACAGGGACGTATAACGTACGTAACGAATTTTGATTATTTTTTGTTACTTATAAATAAGCTAAAGAATTTTGTCTGTAGTCTGTCAATTCAATTTACAACTAAGATAAAAATAAAATGTACAATATTACTGCAACTGCTGCGGACAGACACGAAAGAAACAACACCACGACCCGTTACGTTTAAAAATGTATTTATTTATTAAAACATCGCTATTATGAACATAATACGTTTATACACATAGGAAGAAAAAACTCATTTCATGGCACGAAAATAGATGGCCAGCAGCTGTGTCAAGCACGTGTTTTTTGTAAACAGGGCACCGCACACGTGTGACCCTAGATAAAACACAAACGAGAAAACCAGAGGCCGAAACTTTTGTATACAAACTACCGGTTTTATTGAGAGCTAACTTTTTCCCGCAATGGAATTTTGTGTAGGAAAAGTTATGTGAACAATGGACACTCGAATAGTTTATGTCGACACTGTTTTAATATCATTATGTGGGAGCGCTCACTTCAAAGGTACGAAATAATTTGGCCGGTTACGCGAAAATAGCAGCTTTTATGTTGAACAATACTTAGGAAATTGTGCGGTTTGCAAGTTAGTTTGCATCTTCGTAGTGAGTATGCGTGTTGCGATTTTGATCCTTCTCACAGAAGAAAAAACATATCTATAGAAGTCTTATCATATTTGTAAGCTGTGCCGAAAAATGTACCATGTGGCAAAGGTATGTTTCGATGGATACTGCCATTATCCGACAAACTACAGAAGTCTATAAAAATATTATTACAGTTTAATGGTTAAAACATGGCCCCAAAAGTTTAGAGTTTGCGGATGCTTCTGACAGCCAAGATATAAAAAATACCGTAGATACGTATGCACACATTAAGACATTATAGTGGGAAACAGAAGACAGACTTGAAGGTAATAAAAAGAAAATTCAGGTTACTATACAGATTCTCACTTCCATAAAGTTTTCTGCAGTCCATAATCCGTAATAGCGGAAGTAACACCTTAACGTGCTCTCAATAGCATAGGTCCCAAAATAAACCCCAACAACACTGATAAATCGTGTAGATCGTCGAGCTGTGCAGTGGCCATTTAGCCGCAAGCCGAACAGATCGCGGCATCTCTCCACAGGAAGTGGGGAGCGGAATCTATTCCCAGTCATAAACAGTACTCATTTATAAAGCCCTGCAGCTACAATTTATACCTATAAGATCTACACATTCACTTTATAGAAAAGCCAGAATAATTCCCAGCAAGAACAAGAAGAAATATAGCCCCATTTATCACGCTTAACTGAACAAATTGTCCGAGATAGTACCCTCGATTTGTTGGAAAAGATTTTTGACTAATTCTTTGCTTAAAAATTTATATCAGAAAGATGAAAGAATGTATTTTTAGACGGCTAATTTATTAATGGTACTATAGTACAATCGTGGCACCCAAACGACAATGATGTAACCGTTCTTTGGCCATTAATAGCCAAAATAGTATCTATATCTGATACGTGAATCACTTTCCGATTGTTCTGATATGGCCGTAGACTATTGTTTATGGCAAGGACTCTTCCTCCAAGTTCGTTGCTCCTTTGTTTTGCATTGTGTTGCGACCGCGACTGCATATTGATCAATTATTCGTGCTTAAATATTTTTCTTCTGCAGGGCCTGTTGCAATGAAAAAATACACAAAGGCTAAATTTAATAACGCACCTAATTGCTTTTATATTCTTATGGTTGGAATTATAAGGCGTTTTTCGGTGACTAATGTATCGCTATTACTGTCCAAGCATCCGGGTGAGATAATATTAAGACATTTGTTCCATCTAAAATATAATTTAGGAGTGAATTCTATTTACTCTAAATTGCCACCTAAGCTCGTTAGCTGTTACATCATCGCAACGATCACGGCGTTTGGCGGTTACGAGGATTGCATACAATAGAAGTGCCGAAGGCGCAAAACTGTTGACTACATCCGGGAAAGTGTTGCCGACGGGGAAACGATTCAATCGGTAGCCGCAAACGTCTCTATCACTCGCATTATATCGCAACTAGGTGTAAAAGCAAAAGATTATAGCCAAATTGGAACGGCGACGGGGCTCATTTAACGTAGGTCAAAAATTGTATGCATGTTTAAAAAGCAGAGCGACCAAGCGTGACACTAAATACAAACTAATAGACTCATAAATATCAACGATGAATAACGGACCTGTTCTTTTGTCATAGCATAAAGGTTACCTAAAATGGATAGTCCCATGAGAACCGGCATAAAAGGTCGTGTAACAATAACCTATATTGAGGTAAGAAGTTTTCGCAACAAGGTTCCACATTCGCGACAATCTGGCGCCGCCGTTGACATTGCGGTGCGCAAATTGTGGTACAATAAGTCATGTGAAGAGACGCGTGAAGTGGCAAACATTGAAGTGACCTGAAAAAAGGTTTATCCATAAAACACACGGATACCCGCATAAGTAAACATGCCCAAAGTTCGGCAGTAAAACGCTAACGTTTTACGATCGGGCTTCTATTGCTAGACGATAAACATGACTGGAAACAAGATGCAGCACAGAAATACACGCAAACAAATAAACGATTACCGCGAACTGACTGATTGACTTGACTTTCTATTCAATACAAAAATTGGTAAAAATAAAAACAAAAAAGTTTTGTTCTACATCATCATAGAGTTGGCAATACTCCAGTGCAACCCTTGTTGAAAAACGATGAACTATTAATCAAACGAACGTTAAGTGGATTCAGTGTTATGAGAAAATATAAACATAGACAACAATCATGCAAATGGGTATCGCAACGACTTTCCATTGACAAAACAATGAGCTATAACCATATAACAGAAATAAATGAATGTACTAACATCAAGCTAACGGCATAATTAGTAGGTACATATATTTTACTTAATCAATCACGGTAATATGATTGATTGTATTTTGTGTTGTTTCTAAAAGAATGTTTTCTCCAACAATCTATCCTGGTTTCCAAAAATAGTAGGGATTATAAGCATATTCCTGCGACTTTTGAAGTGGGCACTTACCTAAATAGTTTGCGTCATTGCCGTGATATTTAAAAACATGGCTTTGAAAGGAGAATGTATGCCGACGCTTCAAAAACCGTACGACAAGCCCTCAGACTCTCTGGCGACGGCTGTGTACAGTAGTCAGCGACACCACTTCAATAGAAAATAGGCCACAGCGAACCGCGAGAACACTTCGCTACAGGAAATTGTGAGGAAAAAGCTCGGAAACCTACAATAGTAATAGATGCGGATTTTATTCTGTTCCATCTCTGTAGAAATACATTTCTAGTTGTATAAGGAACAGCTTTTTCTTACAAGGTGCTCATGTCTAGGGCTTCCATTACGTAATTACGTAATTACGCAATTACGTAATTACGAACTTATTTTAAAGTATTTTTAATTCCGTAACTGAAGATGTCAATTCCGTACTTACGTAATTATTGGTATAATAAATTAATCAAAATAGTCAACCAATAAAAAAAGGATTATACATACCAGTTATAATGTGGCAACACTACGTTATAACTACTTCGAAACTATACAAACAGGGGATTCCCCGCAGTTTATTTTATCGTTTGTTAAATCTTTCAAAAAATTGTTCTAAGACGTACAGAATAGAGTTCAAATATATTAACTTGGCGAGTCGGTAGGGCCGGGGAGTCCCTGGCGAAAAGCCCCTACGACCACGGGGAACTACTATGCTCTTCACTTTCTTAGCTAAAATGAAAGTGTAGTTTCATTGCTCAATTGTCGGTTATTCAGTTCACATCGCTAGATTCTCACAGTTGAAATTTGATCAAATTACCTAATTAAAAGTTGGTGCTAAATGCGTGCAAATATTAACAATTTATAGCAGTTGTATCTTTATCGTGAGTGACTTTGAAGGTGTGGATTATCTCTTGAAAGATGTAAGTACTTAAACCAAAGCCTTAATAAGTCTATTTAGTATTAAAAGGGCATTAAAAACCCCGTAGAGCATGCATAGTTCATACAAAATAATTTGTAAATCAAACATTTTCTTAAGGTGTATTTATTCCGATTAGATTATAGAATATCTAGGTTCCCAAATACATATTAATTAAGAACACTGATTAAAACATAAAATACCTATAAGAAAAATAAGTTATTTATCAAAAAAATTAAATGATATAGCTCGTCTTTAAATCAGGAATGAATGAACTAAGCATGCTCTGTCGTTTGGCTATAAAATACGTAATACGTTTGACGACACGGTTGGCGTAATGGCTGAGTGATCGACTGTTGCGCAGCGTATCGCGGGTTTGATGCCCGCACGAAACAAATACATATTTGTATGATCTGGAAGTAGTTGTTCCGGATCTGGGTGTTTGTGTGTTTCTGTGTTTGTAAACGTAATTATAAAAATAAAAATAAAGTATATTTGTAATGAGTGGGCAACTATGTTTAACAATATCATGATTATTAACCTAACTTCCTTTTATTTTTTTTCAGGTCTTCTTCAAATAAGACTGTATATAAAGAGTTTTTGAACAAACGCACACAAAGCTCTATCTGGGAACATTTCTTGAGAGCTGATAATGGACAGAGTGTTGAATGTAAACATTGCAAAAAAATATTGAAAACTCCTGGTGGCGCAACTGGAGCGTTACACACTCACATGCGTGCCAAGCATATCGGAGAGATGCCGCAAGAACAGGAGTCGCAAAGGCCGAGTACATCAACGTCTAATAGTGGTCTAATTCAAACACGAAAACGTACGAATGAACCTTCACAAAAGAAAATTAAACTCACTGATTATTTTTCAAATATGGAAGTTCGAGTGACCAGAATGGCTGCATTGGATGGGATACCATTGAGCACATTTTGTACTTCAGAAGATCTGAGATACCTTTTTAAAAACTCTGGCTACGATGTGCCAAAATCTTCTACAACTATAACACAGATAATTCTAAAACAGAGTTATAACACAAAAAACAAATTGAAAAATGAATTAAAAATTATGAAGTCTGAAAATAAAAGATTTACAATCACTTTTGATGAGTGGACGTCTACCCGTAATAAAAGGTATATGAATATAAATATCCACAATAAAGACTTTGATATGGCCAAATATAAAAATTTGGGACTTGTACGGATACAGGGATCAATGCCAGCTGAAGTAGGCACTCAATTATTACAGCAGCATTTGAGTGACTTCGGTTTAAGTCTGGAAGACGACATAATTGCTTTCACAACAGATGGAGCAAGTGTAATGGTCAAAATGGGCAGAAATTTTGACGGCCACCACCAATTGTGTTTGGCTCATGGAATACAATTAGCAGTCCTGGAAGTTTTATATAAAACACAAAAATCTCCAGTACCTGAAGTGCAGGAGGATGTCTCAAATACCGGCGCTGAAGAAGCAGAGGAAATTGAAGAAGATGGGGGTGCGTTTATTGTAGAATCTGCCAGAGTTCCAGAATCGGAGTTTTTATACAAAGGTACTATAAAAAAATTAAGAGATCTAATAAAATCTTTTAAAAACTCCCCATTGAAAAACTACTTGTTGCAAAAGTACATTTTAGAAGAACATGGTAAAAATATTGACCTGATACTAGACTGTAAAACGCGCTGGAATAGTTTGTCGGATATGGTAGGCCGATTTCTCAAATTAAAATCATGCGTTTTTAAGGCGTTATTAGATTTGAAATCAAATGTACAATTTACAGACGAAGAGATCCAAGACTTTCACGACATTCATTACAGCTTGGATGTAATAAAAACTACAGTTTTGTCATTATGTCGCCGTGATTCAAACTTATTGACGGCCGACGCTGCGCTTCGATTTATGCTAGAGAAACTTGATCTTCAGCCCAACGATCTCAGTGGAAAACTAGCCACATCTCTTAGAAAGAGAATAAAGGAAAGGCGAACTAACGTATTCGGTGTTTTGCAATATTTGCATAACAATGAGGATTTTTTTAAAACTGCTGCCACAGAATATTTCACGAAACCTTCGTCGGATGATATACGAATGTATATAGTGGAACTGTTCGAACGGTTGAAATATAATTCTACAGAAAAATGTACAAATTCACAACCACAACCGAGTGCATCGGACGCAATAGCCACCAGTGACGATGATGACGAGGAGTTGACAATCGCACAACAGTTAGAGAAAGAAATAAACAAAGTTACTATAAATAAACCAATTTCAACAGTAAACACAGATCTCCATTCCATTATTAGGGTGGAAATGTGCATTTACGACAGCGCTGGCGGCGGTCGCGAAGTTTTTTTGACTGCAGCGTATAATTATTTGCTTTCGATAACGCCTACAAGTGTTGAAGCCGAGCGAGCCTTTTCATCCGCCGGATATTTTTGTAGTAAATTAAGAAGTTCCTTGAGTGACAAAACCTTAAATGCCTTGTCATTTATGAGAGCACACTTCCAGGAAGAAAAATTATATTCGGGACGAAACAAAATGGTTTAACTTAAACGATGTACATACGAATACGATGGTAAGTTCTTGAATAAATATATTTTGTTTAAATATTGTGTTCATTTTGATAATTCCTTGAATTTGAGATAGTAAAAGATAATTGTAAAAATTGTAGATCTACAATATTTACAAAAATTCATAGTCGATTAAAAAAAAAAAGGAAAAATGACGTAATTACGTAATTACGGAATTGGAGAAAAAAGTTGCGTAATTAGTTACGTAATTGACATTTCCGTAATTTTGGAAGCCCTACTCATGTCCCACTTACACGAGGTTAGTTATGTCTAGAACTTCTCTTAAAGGTGCTAACAGACGTCAATGGCCTTGAGCTTCGCTCTCTAACATTTGGCATAGATGTGTAGGGATGTGGCAATTAAACCCAGATGCTGTTCTGTTTTGTGATAAAAAAGTATAGTCTTTTTACAAGACTAATATTGATAATGTAATGTTTCCATTCATTTTATAATGTTTATGAAATAGATACATTAGCTCACTGAGTAGGTACGGTCCATTACCTATAAATGTGGAAGTTTATGGTCTGTGAGTTTCTCATGAATAATAAATTATGAGAAACTTACAAACCACAGACCTGACTAAAGTCAGGATAGATAAAATTTTACATAATAAAAACCTTAACGTCTACGAATACGAAAAATATAATATACCTACAAGCTTTTTTTGCTAACAATATTAAAATGGTTAACAAAAAACTATCAGTACTAAATCTAGACTCGCTGGGGGCCAGGAATGGCGTCATCATTCAAGATGGCCGACTAATAAGAAGCCACTATCTGATGAATAAGATAGATGATAATCACATTGATTTTCTCTTAACATTTCCTAAAGAAAACAGAACTAGGCTTAATTAGATCTAAATTGATGAATAAATTAAATTTAATATCGGTAGCGATTAGAAATAGACGCAATAGATTTGGAAAAATATCCTCCTACATAATCTCTGTTGTAGAAAAAACTATAAACCCAATATTTTATAGGTCCGATTTAGTATTCTGAATAAATATAAAAGAAGGGGTCGCAAGAATCGTCAATAACATGAAAACAAATAATTTCAATCTAGCTATAAATCAAAGCTAAGTCTAACAAGGTCGTCGCTCTAAAAACGATATAACGGGTTCGACGTCCGATCGTCAATGTTGTATTTAATCATTAAAAACTTCTTACGTACATTAAAAAATAAACAACACTACTACGTTATAAATTACCTGGAGATGTGCCTCTCTTGAAAGATTTACAAAAAACTCTTCAATATGTTAAACAAATTGGACCTTTTTCTTACAAATTGTTTACAGAACTTGAGAATTCGATTTACAGAGCTTCTTTGAATAACAATCGATTGCCGAGTTGAAAAAAAATAAGCAGGTTTTTACAGGAGATGAAGTAGAAAGCTTAATAGAAAATGTTTTCTTCGTTCTATATTGGCTAACGAAGTTTGGAGACGATTTTCACGCCTATCTTTAGCATCGATACGCACAAAACCATTGTCTAGAAGATGCATTATGTTTGTAATTATTTACCGATCCGGTTTCGTTAACAAAACACTCACTTTCGAACCGGTCTCAAAACTGGCGCCGCACTGCTCACAACAGCAACGAAATCATAGATATTGCAAACCTTTTGTGTGTTAAGCAAAATGTTATTATCCAATTAGAAACAGGTTGCAGACATTTTGGTACAAATTAAAAAAATAGATCCGTAACTAATTCCAAATTACACACAGCCGCATATAAATAGAATGGAGTACTTACATGACAGATGGAGAAGGAAATGATGTATTTAGTCCAAATCCGGTTAGCACTTCATATAGAGTCACAAGGGTAGTTTCACTGGAATCTTCAGAATATGAAGTACGGCGGAAAAAACTATAAACATTAGGATGAAATAAGAACCACAACGCACGCGTCCTGCTTTGACGCGAGGGTGAACGTGACTGTGTCTGCCTGCTTGCTAGCAAACTAGCGATGCAACTGAAAGAATTAGACTGCAACTATTACACGGACTTGGAATCTACTAAGTTTCAAACTTTGCTTTTATTAATTTTTTACAGAAGTGCTACAATTGTTTTAAATAGCGATGATAAAGAAAAGTTGATTAAAAATAAGTAGGTAAGCAGGATATGAACTATTTTTAGACTTAATGTCTTTTAATTAAGGTCCGTTTTTAATAAACCAAAAAGCTGCAGATTTTAATAATTGTTTTACATGAAGTAAATTGCAATAATTATGTAAACATTACGATATATTTTATTGTCATTTTGACATGCTTTTATCGTATACTGCAAAACAAAACAATAAATTAAGTTTAATGGCCGTATGATATAAAATTATGGGAGATATGTTTTACAACACCGAACTTAAGATGCTTATACCATGTAGGTACAATTTTAATAAAGAATTTAATATAACGGATGCAGACGAATCCATGGCATTATCGTCATAAACTGTTGGCGAGACGACGAAAAGGAGTAAGTTCCATTTGCTGCAAGCTAATTTTACCCGGACGTGTGACGGACCGTATCGAGATTGGCCGTCGGCTAGCAGTCTACTGATAAACATGGCTGTATATTTTGTTTCCTTTGCTTTACTTGTTAATATAAAAGAAACTTCAGCTAACAACAGAACGGAAACTAGTTACAAAGCCAATTATTATCATTATTAATTCAATTCTCAATTTACTTAATTGGTGTGATTTATTCACTTAGCTCCGCGAGTCCCGCGACAGAAGTCGATAAAATGTTCTTTCGCAAAGCTTGCTCTGATTTCTTTTCATACTTTTCTGTATGAAAGGATTTGAAAGTGCCAAACCTGATATCGACAGATTTTAGTGCGACCATGCAAGCTTCAAACCTCTAGGTATGCTATTGAAAAATACATAATCACTGACAAAAAAACTAAAATGATTTCGACACGTATTGGTAGGCGTTTAAAAAACTAATTGCTTTGCTTCACAGCTACGAGTTTTTCGATGACGTCCGTCTTTACCACATAACTGATTGCAGACAATTTAAAAGAACACAAAGGAATAAATATAACTTCACGGTTAACCTTCTTGAATTATAGATAGAGTAATTTAATAAGATTTTAAAAATAAGTAATTCTTAAAGAATAAATAATCTAAATGATAATGTAATTAGTAGTCCCTGTGTGTGAAGACCACAGAACATTGATACACATTTATATGTTCTGAGATGAAGACACACAACAACAGAAGTAAAATATAAATCGGAACAATTTCCATAATTACTATGTCACTTTAAATAGTAGGTACTGCAGTTTCAATTGTGTGTGACTATATTAAATAGTCCGTATGGGGTGCCAGCAACAATAATATACATTACGTGAACTTTAATGGTATTTATATTCAGTAAAAATCCAACATTTTGAAGCCAACCGCAATCCAATGCCGGACAATAAAAGAAGGAAAAATATGGGAACAGTGAACAAAATTATTATGAGTTGAATATAATATATGATGTAACATGAAACTAAACAAAAATACAAAGTGAATAAGGATAATGAGTAACCGATTGAAGAACACGTGGCTCATGATTGCAACAGGAAATTACTAAGGCAGGCGCAAGTCAATGGTCACTTGTGTCTTGTGACGAATTTGTGCTTTATTGGATGCAACACGATATTATATAGCATTATCTATACATCTATACTAATATTATAAAGCGGAAGAGTTTGTTTGTTTGTTTAAACGCGCTAATCTCAGGAACTACTGATCCGATTTGAAAAAAACTTTTTTTGTTGGATAGCCCATTTATCGAGGAAGGCTATAGGCTATATAACATCGCGCTACGACTAATAGGAGCGGAGCAGCGACGAGAAATGTTGCAAAAACGGGAAAAAATTACGCATACGAAGTTGCGCGGGACAGCTAGTACGTCATAAGCCAGTAACAGCATCGCATTCTATACCAGACCAAAAGCATGACCACAGGGTTCCATTTTTTTTGCAATTTCAATTACATGTTGAATATATGATGATAAATATTTTCCTGGGAAAACGCTCATTCGCTTTTGTCAATTATCTATGTAAAAAACTGCAGAAAAACGTCAAAATCGCATCATTGTGATTATGACAAGATTATTCCTAAGAAGGTTTGCGTAATTCCGAAGAAAAACTAATAATACATCAGCGCACGGAAATTGGAAAAGCGGAGAAAAAGTAGGTGAGTTACAGATCGTAACAAAGCGTTACATTTGTCATGAATGTCTCGTCTATGGTTGTTAAGATATGCCCGGGAATCGAGATTTAATATATGAGTGACATTTTCGGGTGGCGCCGGTGGTCCAGTGACCCAGTTTTGAGGTCTGCGGCGAGCTGCGGAGTCTGCGTACGCAGCTAGAGGTCGGCGTGTAACACGCAGGCCGGTCCGTGACACCGAAATAACGCGTAACTTGTATATTGAAACGTTAATCGTACATTTTTAATCGAGGTAATTCAGTAAATACTACAAAACCATGTTTTTGTTTATAAATAAAAAAACAGAATTGATAGACAGAGAAACAGTAGAGATGATATTTTTACGTATTGTACAATCAATTATGTCCCTGAGAAAATCGTACCGGTAACGGAACTATGGTGTAAGTGGCTTTCATGACAATCGGATCTGAGTAATCTAAAATATCTTGACAATTAATTTAACCCATGAATACTCGTATTCCTAAGTACTCAAGGAGTTACCTAAGACTACAGGTAGAAAGTATTGCAACTGGCCAGGCCTGATAGATTAATGGAAAGCTGCTATTAATCTGACCGCATCTCGCAATAATAATCGCAATAATCTTCATATACAAAATTCTTCTATGCGTGTGTATGTGAACTCCTCCTAAACCGCCGGGTGTGTTTTAGTGGATTCGAGAATGGGTTAGATTCACAAAAAAGAAGCGGTATGAAGTTCGCTGCGACATCTAGTACATAGATAATAATACCTAAACCTAAGCAGTTGATTTGTTCGACACACCCCTAATAAGCAAGGGCGTGCTTTGAATATAGTCGAAAAAGTAGTGTTTAAACCTCTGTATATGTATATAGTAAAGATTTAGTTTGTCTTGTGTAGCAAAATCTGAGATTACGTAGGTATAATCTCAGATTTTTCTAGACAAGACAAATTTCTAAATCTTTTTACCAACAATTGTTCACCTTTTCTTATCTTTCTACGTGCTTCTATAAATTAATTTAAAAAAAAAAAAAACAGCCAAGGGCGAATCGGACTCGCGCATTAATGGTTCAGTATCATTATGTATACAACATTAGACACTATATTATAATATCGAGCAAAAAACGGCAAAATATCACTTTGTTGTATGGGAGCTAGGAGCGAAGGAAAGAGGAGGAATATTTATTTTATTCTGTTTTTAGTATTTGCTGTTATAGCGGCAACAGAAATAGGTACATAATCTGTGAAATTTTTAACTGTCTAGCGATACAGCCTACTATGCATTTCAAATGAGTTGATAACTGTCATGATGACATTATGATTCGCATTACGACTGCAACTTCATTATGTGACGTAAAGTCAGCAATAAAATGATTCGTAAAAAGGTGTCATTAGTATTACACAGAGTACCTACCTACTCTAGTGAACTATACATTAGCACTGTATTTGACTATTTATTATTAAAGATGTGTTTTAGTTAAAAAAAAAACTGTTCTGACTGAAAAACCACAAAAGTGTAGAATATTCTTATATTTTGCCTATTTACTAATTTCTGTTTGGTGTTTATTAAATAATAAAGAGTACTAAATATTATAATAAAGCAAAATGTTAGGTACATAGTTCAAAGATAATAAATATTACGTCCGTTCCATTACCATACGTACTTTACCCGACTTGGGAGTTTTTGTTGCTAGCGGTACAATTTTGACAAATTCTTCTCTTCATTTGAAACGCATAGTATATTATACACTGACGGACTTATAAACTGCATCAAAGTAATAGACGACTTTGAAATAAATATTTTAACCAAGTATGCAAACTTTCTATACAGATTTAAATTGAAACCTCTAGATTGGTTCGTGAACTTTAAAACAGCGTAGGATCATATCTTTAAGTTTAAGTTTATGTACTGGAAAGGACCTTAAGACCTTTTTTGAAGAAAAAACAGAAGTTTAAGGAAAAATTGTTTAATTAAAAAATTGGTTTTAACAATAGACACAAACTTTATGCAAGGGTTTATTTGTGTTTTAATAAGGTGTATTACCCCCACGTGCCCTTATTACGGATTCTAATCGGTTCCGCATAGATTTTATAAGGGTTTTTAAAAGATCTTGCGGAATATTGTCCCATTCTTCTGAAAGTGCTGTTCTTAGTGCTGCCACTGTCGTAGGCGAAGGGTTTCTCGCATATACAGCTCTTTTTAAATTGTCCCAAACATGCTCGATGGGATTAAGATCCGGGCTGCGTGCTGGCCAATTCATTGTACATATCCCAACCTCTTCGCAATAATGTTGAACTTGTGCAGCTGCATGCGGCCGGGCATTATCCTGCATTAAAGTAAAATTTTCGCCTATGAATCCCATGTAAGGCACCACGTGATCTTCTAATATCTCTGTTATGTAGCGATGTGCTGTCAAACCCCCTCTATTACCGTTTTGACGGACCATGTCTATGAACACAAGTTCTGTTCGCCCGTTCATCGATATGCCACCCCAGACCATACATGAACCGCCTCCAAAAGGAACACGCTCCTCAATGCAACTTTGAGCATATCGCTCCCCACGTCGACGATAGACTCTTCTGCGACCATCTGCACCATATAAACATGTCCTACACTCGTCCGTGAACAATACAGAGGCCCACTGCTCTTCTGTCCAATTCAGGTGATGACGCGCAAATCTTAAGCGAGCTTGTCTGTGAGCTGCAGACAACTTTGGACCATTTGCTGGTCTAAAAGGGGTGATAGCCGCTTTCTTTAACCTTCTTCTTATTGTTCGTGCACACACGTTTTTTCCACGCACTTCATTAAGCTCGGTTTTGATGTTAACTGACGTGAGGAAACGATTTCGCAGGGAAGTTGTAACAATAAATCGGTCATCACGACCTGTGGTTGCTCGAGTTCTGCCTGTACCACGTCTCCTCCTGTAAGAACCTGTCTCTACAAACCTTCTGTATATTCTACAAACCGTAGACTGGTTTAAATTTAAATTTCTACCAATCGTTCGTTGATCCAAGCCCTCCCGCACCAATGCTACAATTTGTGCCGCTTGTTCGGACGAAGTATCCATATTATGGTTCAAAAACTCTCGATGTGTTAAAAAACTAACCCAACAATTATGCTGGTAACAATAATTCAATTGACCAAACAAAAAAAATCAATGAGAATTAATTTAAAACTTTGCTATAAATAACACGCAAATCTGATACTACGAGTAAATTTTCTTTTCCCGGCTATATTCATTTGTTTTACCGCAGTTCTATTTTTAAATTTAATTTTTTTTTAAGATTAAGAGCCAGTCTTTCCATATTTATATAATTTAATCTAAAAAGTTTGCATACTTATTATAAAAAATCCTTTTAGAGTAAACCTGAACTTTGATGCAGTTTATGAGTCCGTCAGTGTAATATCAAGGAAAAAAAAATCACGTTTGTTGTATGGAAGCCCCACATAAATATTTATTTTATTCTGTTTTTTGTAGTTGTTATAGCGGCAACAGAAATGCATCATCTGCGAAGATTTCGACCGTCTAGCTATCACGGTTTATGAGATACAGCCTGATGACAGACAGACAGTGAAGTAGTAATAGGGTTCCGTTTTTACCCATTGGGTACGGAACCCTAATAAAAACCATTGTCTTAAATAAAACATTTCTTTATTATTACGTTATATGTCTAGTTGCACGCCTATTGAATACTTCCCACGTGCGTTAAAAAAATCGATACCTACGGCAGATTCTTCCAGCGTTATGCAGCTCCTATTGTGTAGGTGAAAGTTCATAATAAAAATGTCTTGTTCTGCGTGTAGATTAATTCTCGTGTAACACCCAATTACACACTATGCAATCTATAATTCAAGCCAAGATAATATCTGAAAGATTTACTGTTTTTTTTAAATAACTATGTAACACGTTCGTGTGAATTAATAAAGAATAAACAAGTGCTTTTACTTTTAAATTTAGCACCTAAGAATAATTGCAGTTCATGGTAGCCGGGCAGTATAATAACGAACCTATTTGTCTACTTCGATAATTGAAATGCTTGAATTAAGGGGCTTTTGTTGCATAAAAGCTAACGGAGTTGCAAAAATAGCGGCAAATTGCGCTGTCATTATTTTCCCAGCTCCGCATTTAACGTATGAAAATACATGAAAAACCGGGCAAGAGCGTGTCGGACTATGCTCAGTGTAGGGTCCCGCAGCCTTGAACAATTGCATCAGCGGAAGAGCGCATGTTCGTGGCAGTTATGCCCTTTTGTTGAGAAACGCTCCGTATACAAAAAATCATATACATCCACCTGACCGTTTCAGAGATCCAGCAAAATCCCAAACGTTTCCCTAGCAAAATCTTGAATATCTTCACAACCAACAAAATAAATTATTCAAAATAAGTTACAACATTTACAACAAATTGACAACTAATTATGTAGCTAAAATGTATTTCCCATACTAGCTTTCAGTATATCCCATACTAGCGGCCCACTCCGGCTTCGCACGGACTTTTCTCCATTATATATAAACGCAGTTTTCGTAAGGATCTCATTTTTTTTTTTTGAAAATAAAATATAGCCTATGTTACTTTTCGATAATGCAGCTTTCTATAAGTGAAAGCATTTTTGAAATCGGTCCAGTAGTTTTGAGTCAGTTCGTTACATATAAAAATACAAATTATTCCTTTTCATAATATTAGTATAGATATAGAAGTATAAATAGGACATGACATCCAGTAGAAACGTTTTTTGTGAAATAGCTTCAAAACTATCAGCGCAACAAATATAAAAATATGCGCAACAAATATAAAAATGTGCGCAACAATTACACGAGCTGGACAACCAATTTTCTAAAATACTTTAATATTTAAATTTGACAACATTTTGCTGGGGGAACGCACGCGGAAAATCGTATAGATTGTCATCAACGCAAAAATAAGAGGAAAGCTAAAAGTCTACAACAGACAGACTATACCTATTACCTGCTTACTGTATTCTCTGTTGCCTACGATCATGGTAAGTAGATAACGACGTTGTTGACATTATAACAATATAATATTTTGCTTGCACACAATAAGAACTTATTATTCTGAGATGTACACAAAACACGTCATATCTTCTCTATTATGTGTATATTTTTCTAGCATTAGGTACCAGTTTCACTACGACTGAATTGCAGGCAATTCAATAGCATTCCCATAGTGTCGAACATCGAGTGATGGCTAGGTGTATCATTTTGTAGCTTTCACTAGGTGCAATTTGATTCGCAATCAGTCTGTAGACTGTAGAGCAATTAGCAGTACGGATATGCCTATACGTGGACATGTTAATGGAATATCTTCCTGTATTAGAGGAAACGTGTTTCGGTTGCGAACTCTACAGCATGTGGCAACGTAATAAAATATATATAATTAGTATTACATCCTTTTATTTTTTAGTTCATTTAAGCTTGTTTTGGTAAAGTTGGTCAAATGATATTCACTCAGGGTATTTAGAATGGAGAAATACAGAAGTGCA
This sequence comes from Herminia tarsipennalis, assembly GCA_945859575.2. Taxonomy (NCBI): domain Eukaryota; kingdom Metazoa; phylum Arthropoda; class Insecta; order Lepidoptera; family Erebidae; genus Herminia; species Herminia tarsipennalis. The sequence goes on from OX243840.2 coordinate 21,696,609, forward strand.
AAGACTAACCGAATAGATCAGCAAAGATACGTTAGTGAAGAATGAACACTCAAATGCCCTTCAAACGTCCTTTGTGTCTTATGCTGTCACTTCCAGATGAAAAGTACTGACAGAATTACTTTTAAAATCGTTTTAAGTTTAAGTAGCTCTTGAGTATTCGGGGGTAACTCTGTAAGAATGAATTATGCCGCCAGATTTCAACGAAAATGTATGTAAAGACAGTTTGAACCCCTGGGAATGAAGTATACTTACTAATTTCGTAGGCATGAAATGTCTATCTTAGACAGTTCGGACGCAACTTTGACAATCAGTTGAGTAGTTTATTCAATGTAACTTGAGTTGATGTAGATAACAAAGTTTGTTATCTACATATAGCTTCGTCGACCACTTTGTATTTGCACGCAAACTGAACCAATTTTGTTAGATGGGTATTTCATTGAGTTAAAGACGCATTTCACCTAAGCTATCTGAATCGGACATGCTAGAAACTTATAGGTAAAGTTTATGGACTAATGAAGTTATGGGAATAAGTATTACAACGGTACAGACACAGTTTTTTTATTAGATATATTTCGGGACTTAATCGCGTGAATTATTTAAAGGTACGAACCTTTTATTTACCCGACGTTTCGTAAAAAGGTTCGTAAAAAAAACCGACACAAGGATGTATTGTAATAACTCTGCTTATAATTATCTACTTCTGCTTATAGATCTATTTGAAAAGATTTTTCTTAATGTTGGATATCATTAGGGATAACTTAAATGTGAATTATTTGTCTATTTTTGTTCGCCTTTATCAATATTGCTACTTTTGAAAAATGTATTCTTAATTAATATTGATTGTATACTATCAATAGCTATAGATTTTTGAGCAATAACAAAGCATGTCATTGAAACATCGATAGCCTTGAGATAACGGGATCGGAGAACAGCAATGAGGCATCATTGCGCAAGACGAATTTGGCGAACATTGTTGAAGATTGTACAGATCGCAATAGATAGCAACCATTTTCGATTTGAAACATGAATTGTCCTTCTTACAGTCAATGAATGAATGTTTGTAGTCCACAAAAGAATGATGGGTCTATCCAAATTGTGCTACAATCGTACCGCGTCCGCTTCCTGTATTTGAAAAAACCAAGACATAAAATGTTTAGTAAGACTATTAGAACTTTTATCAATGGAAGTATAATGGTTATCTCACCAATTTATTTATGCTTTACTTTAATAAGATGTCACATATGTAATAAGATATTTGATGAGATGAGAGATGACCTCCGTTTGCAAACAAGGAGCAGAAATTCCTACTTGTACAAGGAAATATAGCCTCGAAAATTCTCCGTCGCGTCTTGCCTGTCACCATAAACAGTTTGATATTCCAGGAACATCGTGGAAAGTGCATGGGGCAAAAGACAGCATTTCTAATTATAAACCGGCGGACGACGTGCCACGCATACCTGCCCCTCCAGCGACGAACAGACACACAACAAAACATCAACACACAGCATCTATTCGCGTCAGATAAACTTTAAAATCAAGCGAGCTGTAAATTAACCATCAATCGTACAAGCTCTTATGTGATAGATCGTAGGAGTATGGAGGAGTATGGTTTAAATCAATCGAGTCTCAACTCAAGAGCATCTATTACAATTAATAAGTTCCTATCTAAGTGGTAGGTCTTGGGATAAGCTTAGGTGAGCTTATAGGTGAGTATAAATGGCAGCCAACGTTTGCTTTACCTTAGAAAAAAATATTTATATAGAGTGGCAAGTACTAAATTCTTTAGCATATCAAGTATAGGATCCAACAAAGTAGAAGAACCATGAATGGAAAGCGCAGATGACAAAATTCAACTGCATACATAGAACAACATTTTACTACCGTCATCATTCGTATATTCTGAAGAACAAACAAAAGGGAGAGATTGACCATTTGTCAAAGCCTTGAAAGAGAAAGTGAAGCATTTGGTGATAGCCCATACAAAGAATAGGCCATTCTTAGTGTAATATAATGTATGGTTGTAGATATACATGTTCGACGAACACCATCCGACGGTATTAATCCGATTTATGCCGACGCATAAGTTATTTACGCGTGCGTGATTTATACGATTAATCCCTCTATATTCAGAAACATCGGATTGCACCAAGGCTACCACAAATTATCAACACGTCAGATTTCATCTAACGTTAACAATTTTGTTGTTATTTACGTGATTCGTATGCAATAATTGAGTGAAGAAGAAGTTATTGGCAAACTAAGCATAATGCAATTATTATTTCTAAAGTATTTTCAACATACCTTTGTCTAATAGACCGTGGCCGCGTCTTTTAAACATTGAAATGTTAGAATGAAAAATACCAAAAAAATGGCTAATTAGAAGGACATGGAAGTCCCTATAGTAATAGGTGTTACATTACTCATTAAAATTTATATATGTACACAACGTGACCACGAGGAGTTGTAGTACAAAATGTCAAAGAGCGCGTGCATGCTTGGGGCGACGACCCTATAAATTTTATGGTCTCTAACAATAAGCTGTAAATTTAGGTCGACATGGTGCAAGTCTGCTGATAGCCATACAGGAAAAGGTCCTGGGTTACGTAAGGATTTCACCATCTTGCAATAACTGGAACAATTTGCGAAATCCGAAACTTTAACATAATCAGGTTAACATAATCAGATTTTATACGCAGAAACTTTTCTGAAACCACAATCAATTTGAATTGTCATGAACTGACACACTGATGACTGGAAGACACGAAATGTCAGTTTTCTTCGGAAAGTGGCGTGCGTTTGAGTTCAAGGTCTCGAGAAAATATGGCGTATCGTTCATAATCTCTTTACAGCAAACATTATCAGTGTCCACATCTCGACAGAAAATGAAAAAAAGCGTTGCTAACAACCATAAATGCTAAACAAGTTGCTATATTTAAAACTTCGTGGCTTATTCTTTTTGTAGAAAGGAACGCAGATAGTATCAATATCGTGATTTAAGGTTGAACTGGTGTAGAAAGTGCGTTGTCGTTAAGCGCCTTTAGGAGTCGAGGTGCTTTGTACATGATCACTGCTCGCCCACGTTCAACAACAGACACGAAACCAAGCCTAATTTGAGAACAATAGAATAGCAATTTCTACAGTTAGACACTTTTACAAAAACATTTTTCACCACTTAGTTTCCTATGTACGAGTATGTAAGTGATATATCTGTAGTAATTGTTTCATTCATTCCGTGCTTTGAACTCGGTAGTGTCAAACATAAATTCTCTGTGGACTAGAACGTCCATGACAGGCGACCTCGAATTTGCAGCGCTTCGTCAGTGTAAGCAAACGTGGCGAATGCTGAGAGGTTAAATGGATAAATGCGCTGACGTAAGCATTGTGTTGTTTCGGAAGAATCTTCAGAAAGCTTCCGTGCGTAAAAAAATCTTGGTTTGTTTGTAGCAATGTTTTTTCTAGGCAAATTTGATGAGGGACGACATTTGCGGGGTGTGTAAACAGGGAATATTGATCTTTAACCCTGAACAAGTTGTTTGTTCCTTGACGCTATTATATATTGTGAATTGGAGAGCTGACGCATCCAATTTTTCGAAGCAGATTGCGATGTTTGCGCCACTGTCGTTGATGGAGCTGCAACGTCCGTCACGTAACGTCTTGAGCACCATGTCTAATGTTGCGTGTAATTGCGACGAGACATCATATTGAACATATTTTTTCTTGCGACATACGTATCTCATTTTACCAGAGCGTAGATATGACTGCATTATGATTTATATCTGCAATGCGTCTAACAAAAATGTTTGTGAGATGAATGTGTTTAAGATTTGAAGAAGCTCCTTTTCTTATACAACTAAAGTATCAACGTCTTATAGGCGACTGCAGTGAAAGAACTTGATGGTATCTGCGATAATTTTTATCGCAATAACCAACATCCACGCAAGCGGAGAAGGGGCGAAAGCTAGTACCTACCTTCATAAGTGAATACTATTGTTAAGTTTGACATACCAACACATTATTGTTAATCTCCATATCAAAGAACAAACATTTTTTTTAAATTTAATGTGGAGACAGCTTAAGACCTCGGGTAAGATATAACCAACTTATTTTCAAGACTAAACTCGACTAGTTTAGTCTTTTTTTCAAAAGACGACTCCCGAATGATGGTACAAGCCCTGTGTCACCGGGGACTTTACAAACATATAAGTCACGGACACAAAGTACACCCAGACTCGGACCAACAATGTGTAGATCACACAAAGTAGTGTCCCGTGTGGGAATCGAATACACGACCTCTTGCATAGCAGTCGGGCAGACTCCTACCGCGCCACAGAGGCAGCTTAAAAATAAGTTTGCTCATACGGTCGAACGCTCAGGCGCAGCTTAATTAAAAAAACGTCCTATAAGTAGCATGCTGTCACTTTAAGACGAATAGCAAAACTTATGGACACGTCTCTCTGGTTAGATTAAACGCACAGGAAATAGAGTACTTAATAAGATTGTGAGTACCCTTATCCGTTTACATAAACAGCAGGAATATAAAGGCGTTTCAATTACAGGAGTGTTTGTAGTAGAGTCATACGTGGCGTGGGTTTTATTGTGCTGATTGAGGTTGATGCTATAAACCTAGCAACTAACGTATTCTTAACAGATTTTGTTTGTATGTAGCAAGAAACGCTACTGTTTGGACAAGTCTGTTTTCTTTTAATCATCTTTATTTCTTGGCCATAAACATTTAATTTAGTAATTTGTGCGGCAGGATGAAATATTTCCGACACGGGGCGAGATTTAACGGGTCTGAATTCAGATTGTATCCCGGATAAATTCAATTTCGTAAAATTGAACAGTGCCACTAGATATTCCGCATTGTGAGAGTTAGGTTTTATCCAGAACAAGAATAAGCAAAGACTATCGCTTAGGGAATTTAAAGAAAGTGCCGAGATAAATTAATGTAGGTAGGTACTATGGAGATATTGCAGCAACTTGTTAGCGAATAGCCGGAATAAGAAATTACTGTATAGGTAACCTTAACTAGTTATTTGAGCAGAGTTGTTTGGCCTCAGAAATCTTAACCGCACTACGCGAAGTTTACATCATCAAACGTGAACTTAGAAAATACATAGCAACCGGTTTATAGCTTAGCAATAACTATAAAATTATCGGATACTAAACAAAGAGCAGATAAAGCCGTAAATACTAGATGAATCGGCTCTACGAACGTTGTGGTTTGAGCTTAGACAAGCGGCTTAGCTTAGCGCGAATGAAACACTTTGGTTACCAACGCTTGCGTTTGTCCACCCGCTTGAAGCTAATATTGACGTGACAACGTCTTAAAAATCAATGACCGGGTGCACATACGAAAACGTGTCTAAAAAAAAATCACGTTATAGATTGGTTGCTAAGCAACAGCGAATGGCGATATGTCATCAATGTTATCTTATGAGGTTATAACGTAAAATTATCGTCCGTAAACCATTGACGTAGAGACCAGGACTGCGAAATAACCTCAGAAAATTGACCACTCTCTAGAAAGACACAACGCTACTTTGTGGACAATTCCTGTCAAAGGCCGCACGAGTTTTTTCCCTCTTTCACGCTTTGCAGTCAATAAGTATATACTTTTTAATTGAAAGGGATGGCACGGTCCAGGTCTATAAGTCAATGCCGTAAACCGACTTTACAGACAACCATTTTTTATTTAGATTTTTTAAATTTATGGTCGAGGTAGAGCTGCTTTAATGCGATATAATAATACCTAGCGATTGTAGATAGTGGTAAGGTGAAAATAAAGCATATTTCCCTTCGCGCCGTTTAGTAAGAAGTTACTGAAGCATATTCTCTGGACAAGTACCAGGGCAGCATAAACTCAAAAAGATATCACAGTTGTAGCTTCGAAGCATAATTATAGGTAGGTAAGATCATGTCCACGTTTATGCCAACAACTACGAACGTTTTCCGACAAAACTGAGCTTAGCCAGTTTCGTCGATGCTCATTCCAGCAGCCGGACTGGGAAAGTGCATCAATTTTACGGAAACACGAAGTGAAACTACGTGCAAACTTTCGCATTTAATATCATGAGTAGTAGGATTATGATGTGTCTGGTTCCTATTCCAACGGTTACAAATATTGATGAAAGACAAATTGGCGCTAAGTTCACACTGAATTCTAAAGGATATCAAACGATAAAGTATCGTATTATGTTAGATATATTTCGGGACTTTATCGCGTGAATTATTTAAAGGTACGAAACTTCCCACGGGTCGACTGTGACCACGATCGGAGCAATTCGATCGAAACGTCGGGTAAATAAAAGATTCGTAACTTTAAATAAATCACGCGATTAAGTCCCGAAATATATCTAATATGTATAAAAATCGCGAAAGTTTAAAAACAATTATCGTATTATGGTCGCATCTCATTTTTAGCCAATTGCGCCCGAAAGAGAATGATGTATTTCAAGCGTATGTAAGTCCATTTCTTTGGCAGACGGATTTCGGTTGACGGATCTCAGTGTGAGAGTGATATAGGTTGTTATTGTGTGAAGTAGGTTATGTAATATATATTTTCTATTAAATAATACCTTTAAGCGAGCAATTCTTGTGTTTACATATATATAATCTGAATCTCGACAACGGCTTCAACGATTTTCATGAAATTTAGTATGGAGAGGGTTCCGGGGGCGATAAATCGATCTAGCTAGGTTTAATTCCTAGAAATGGTCGCTAAAAAAAATATCGAGCGAAGCTCGGTCATTCAGGTACTAATTTTTACTTGTTGATCAAGATTATGTGACCAAAAGGTTGGTTACCAACATAGAATATTGTTCCAGATTTTGCAGAGCTCAGTCGCCGTATTTAACTATCGAATAACAGCTATTGTCGTTAACTGAAGTTGAAAGCATCGATTTAGCCTTTGGAAATTACAACCTAGCTACTTGATCAAACAAAGCAGTACAATAAAGCTCCTTAAAAACCCGCAATAAAGTCTAAATTTCTATGCAAAATGATCTCTAGGAAACCATGTGTGTGTCCATCTAACATAGTTCCAACTTTATTGCTGATATATTCGTGACCATTACCACGGTTTAACGTGCATATATCTGTGAACGAAAGACAACATAATTAACTGCCACCATTCAGATGTGCACAAGAAGCAACAGTTCGGGGAATGTTCAATAAATCACATAAATAATGGGTTTTGCCGCCAGCTATACATATTATAGTATTAATGTAGTCGTTATGTAGCTGATAGTTTATTGACGTGTTATATTATTGGGTCTGGTAGTAATATTACACTAGTAATGTCAAAACATACTGTTATATATACAAGCAAGCGTACCTGTAGCCCGCAACATGGTAATAATAGTCTTCTAACCGATTTCTCCATTTATAATAGCAGTTAATTTCATCAGAGACCAACTACGCGAGCGATATTCAAAGTACAAAAGTCACTGTAATATCCTGATGAGACGGAATTCCGACACGGAAGAGATTCGGTGAAAGACCAATGGCTTAAAGGCAAGCGTACCTATAGACCACAACATGGTAATAATAGTCTTCTAACCGATTTCTCCATTTATAATAGCAGTTAATTTCATCAGAGACCAACTATGCGAGCGATATTCAAAGTGCAAAAATCACTGTAATATCCCGATGAGACGGAATTCCGACACGGAAGAGATTCGGTGAAAGACCAATGGCTTAAAGGCAAGCGTACCTATAGCCCGCAACATGGTAATAATAGTCTTCTAACCGATTTCTCCATTTATAATGGCAGTCAATTCCTTCAGAAACCAACTACGCGAGCGATATTCAAAGTGCAAAAGTCACTGTAATATCCCGATGAGACGGAATTCCGACACGGAAGAGATTTGGTAAAGGACCAATGGCTTAACGTGCTTTCTGAGGCTTCCGTGCCTCGGTAAGCACATTAAACCTCTGTTTTTTTTCGAAAACAGTCCCCATCTATAACCTTGTTTAACTTCGCAAATCTTGGATATGCTCGGTCACAACAGGGTAAGTAAGCTATTACCACAGTTCCAGCCTGCCCATTAAACGTTTCTCCGAGATATAAACCAAAATACACCAGGAAGTCCTATAAAGTGATTTTACTCGCAAATACTATTCATATACCTACTAGGTATTTGCGTAAAAACAAATACGCTTCAGCTGCACAGCCCAATTAGTACCGCGTAGTCAACGGTCGGTTTTCAGTGCGACCGTTATGGACGAAACAAGTAACATGCCGCCGAAAATAATCGCGTTGCGTCACGTCACTTGTCCTTAATCACGCACGCCACACGGAAACCACACATGAAATTTAGTTTGAAATCTGTGATGCCAGATGGAGGGGATTTCTTGCAAATTCGGGGTATCAGCTTTTTTTTTCGGGGTAAGGTTCTTTCGGGGGGGGGGGGGATTGCCGGAGGAATAACTTTGGAATTTTAAGAGTGAATTGTAGAATTGTAAATCTTCTGCCGTCTGTAAATCGTCGTCGTGAGAGCGAATTACACCTAGCCCGTGCTACAGCAAGAGTCGATTAGGTACATCTTCATCCTTGTCATGAGAGCGACTCGCATTTGACTATTTCAGGTTTTTCTTAATAAACTAATTTACGGGAGGATTTCGAAAAATTTTGGGGGAAATTCACATATAGTCTTCTGTCAACACTATTTGAAATTTTAGCCAGTTGCACAACTAAATTATTTACGCGGTACCTAGTTGCGAAGTGGTTACATTGTTTTTATGAGTAACAACATTGTAAACATGGTCATATAAAGAACAAAATAGCCTCTATGTGATCAGATAAGGTCGTTTCTTTGAGTAAATTAGAGACATATGACTTGATGCAGACTAATATGTCATTGTTTTAACCAAATGTAGGTACTTTTTAGAAGTTGAAACACAGAGTCGTTTCCATGCTTACTTGATCCAGAGCATACCTAATCTAGTCTGTTAATTTAAGTCGGAATCGTAGGCCTGGGGCGGGGCAGGGGTGTCAGTCCAGGGGTAAAATGGGAGGGAGAGTACTTTAATCTAACAATAAAACGGAGTTAAACCGTTTCGAGGTTGGCCGCTGTAGATAGCTACCAAACGAAAGATAATTTTACCAAAATTTCCTTGTGCGCCAACTGAGTAATACGAATATTCCGTTACTTTTCCAAGGCACTATCCTGTTGTTATTACGTGGTAGATCTAGTATTACAAGTAACGTAATGAAATATGTAATAAGAGAGCTGGTTTAGACGACGGACACACTTGAGTCTACGTCTAAACGACGTGATAATTACACGTAACGCCCGTCCACGCGAGGAATTAGCGTACGTATCTACATACCTAACATATCAGCACTCCCCTACCAGATTGTTTTACATGCTACACTTGTTTGGATGCCTTGAACGGGAAGCTTTCGAAGTCAGCAAGCCAGCCATGTTAAGTGCGACTTGGGAACATACCTATCATATGGAACATAATATCTATACTTCTTTACTAATATTATAAAGCTGAAGAGTTTGTTTGTTTGGTTGGTTGAACGCGATAATCTTAGGAATTACTGGTTCGAATTGAAACATTATTTTAGTGTTGGATAGCCCATTTATCGAGGAAGGCTCTGGCTACATAAAATCACGCTACGACCAATAGGCGTTGAGCATCAATGAAAAATGTTGCAAAAACTGAGAAAAATGACGCAGACGAAGTTAGAATTCCAGTTGGGTAGATCTAGTTATTAATATTCAAATCTAAGTTGATTACAACATTGATATCGAATAATAACTAAGACAATCTTAGTGTTTGTATTTCCTTTTTCATTCTGTTTAAAGAAGTTTGACTAGGTTAAGGCACTTCTCACCTCATACTGCAATGAGATGAATTCTATATCAATCTAGTTTACAATACACCACATGAAAAGCCTCACTTTTGTATAGTAGTTTTCCTAGTTGTTTATACGTGAAGTATCTAGTTTTACATCTTTACATAGTATAAATTAAACTCGCTCCCACTGTCTGTGCGCTTAGATCTTTTGAACTACGCAACTGATTTTAATGCAGTTTTCAGCATAGATAGAGTGATTCAAGAGGAAGGTTTATATGTATAATACATCATTCCGCGGAAACGGGATCCACGCGTACGAAGATGCGGGTGTCCACTAGTTATACTATAATATTTAATAACGTAATTTCCTAGTAAGCAGTTATCAAATAAGGAAGTACATAGTCAGTAGTGAGTGTAAATACCCACCTATTATAGTCATTACTAAAAAGGATTTAATTAAAAATAGCCATAAAAACCTTTTCATATAAGGATTCTATGTCTAAAACGTATTGTTATGGCTGTGATAATCTAAATTAGGTACAGTCAAATCCCCTTTTTTTCTTAAAGAATTATAAGGGTCCTATTAGTATGACATAGAGCTAACATGTTTTAAATCTACAAGGATAGCACGCACAGACCGAGCACTATTATTGAATACAACTTTAAGGCATGACTGACGCGCCTGGTTACAAAATTTTGCATGACTGCTACACATAAAACTTATTTTCAACCGACTTCAAAAAGGAGGAGGTTCTCAATTCGTCTGTATGTTTTTTTTTTTTTTTTTTTTTGTATGTTTGTTCACCGATTACGCAAAGACGGCTGGATCGATTTGAAAAATTGTTTTTGTGTTTGAAAGGGTATACTTCCAAGTTGGTCCCAATGCCATCACATCACGATCTGATGATGGGATCCTGGAGAAATCGAGGGAACTCTTAAAATATTAAAAGCACACCTAGTGATTTAGGTATATTTCATAGTAATTCGTGCATTTACTCTTAAAAAACACCAATTGGTAAAGTGGAACTGATGATGAAGACCAAAAATTACGAGCAGACCTATTCAATATTTCACAGTTTGCGATTCAATTAAGTACTTTTATATGGTATTGAGTAGCACTTTAATCTCGATATACTACTATTATACAATGTAATAAAGCTGATAGTGAACTCCTCAACAATTAACGGCCCTGCATCGGGGCAAGCAATATTTCGTAAAAGGATTTGAGCAGATGACATAAGCCTATTGTAACTTAAGTGAATTATAAACCAACCCACTAAAAAGTGAGAAATAAAAACTTTTTAACAAAAAATATTACCGACTTCAAAAATAAATACAAGGCAACTAAAAAGCAAAAAATAATATACCTAGAATAACAAAAACAAATTAAACATTTTGAAGTTGGTGCCGAATAAAACATAAAGACTACTATTTCATGGCACCAACTTCAAAATGTTTAATTTGTTTTTGTTATTCTAGGTATATTATTTTTTGCTTTTTAGTTGCCTTGTATTTATTTTTGAAGTCGGTAATATTTTTTGTTAAAAAGTTTTTGAATTAATATATTACTAGAAAACTAATTTGTAAGTTTTAGATAGCAGTTTTTATATTTTTTTATGAGTATGTACGGTCGGCCAAGAAACTTAGTCTATCAGTTTTTACAAAGCTTCCTTTCTCATCAAAATAGAGTTAAGGTTGAAATTATTAACTGTCTGAAAATCAACTTCGTTTTTTATGAAGTGCAAATGAATTTCAACCTTAAGGTGATAGACCATATTTTTGACCGACTGTGCCTAGTCACTGTGTGACTGTGCCTAGTTATTTACACGTGACCGTGACCACGGGCGTTGCAATACGATCGAAACATCGGGCAATAAACAACATATTTTACCTTAAATTATTCACGCGATTAAGATCCGTAGTATATATAATTTTATAATGTGTTGAAAAATGTGGTCGCGATGCGAATGAAAAATCGCGAAAGTTTATCACCATTTATTGGTATTGGTTAGAATGACCTATGTTACCTAATGGTTAAGAAATCGGATCGTCACGGGTTCGATACCCATACCAATTATACTACCGACGCGATGTGAGCCTACTCCTAACACAAGCAATTTAGCTTAGCTGGAGGGGGCTAGTAATGATGGACCTACAATCGCAAATTGATATCCTCACATATTTCATCTATACTAATATTATAAAGAGGAAATGTTTGATTGTTTGTTTGTATTGAATAGGCTACGAAACTACTGGACGGATTTGAAAAAATCTTTCATCGTTGTGAAGCTACACTAACCCCGGGTGACATAGGCTATTTTTTATCCCTGTATTCCCACGGGAACGGGAACTACGCGGGTGAAACCGCGAGGCGTCCGCTAGTATAATATAAAACAAAATGAATAAATAAAAATAAATAAGTTTCACTTTAAACAAGTATATTATTTAGTTCATTCAACATAAATAAATCTGCTTCTGTGCAATATGCTAAGGAATCCAGCTGACTGACCAAAGGTTATTTTTTTACTTCACTAATGTGACGTATATCATCTATACTAATATTATAAAGCGGAAGAGTTTGTTTGTTTGTTTGTTTGTTTAAACGCGCTAATCTCAGGAACTACTGGTCCGATTTGAAAAAATATTTTTTTGTTGGATAGCCCATTTATCAAGGAAGGCTATAGGCTATATAACATCGCGCTACGACTAATAGGAGCGAAGAAGCGACGAGAAATGTTTCAAAAACGGGGAAAAATTACGCATACGAAGTTGCGCGGGACAGCTAGTATCATATAAAAAAAATCGTAATATCAAAAAATCAGCATTTATAAAGTACTTGCTTTTTTGTGCTCACTACTTGGACTACCAGTATCATTAAGTCATATTTTAAAATATTTTTTCATGTAAACAGACTGGCCTGTTGGTGTAGTGGTTAGTGACCCTGACTGCTAAGCCAGAGTCCCGAGTAGAGGGTTCGATCCCCACCCAGGATAAAACTTTGTGTGATGAGCATGATGGTTTATTCTGTGTCTGGGTGTTATTTATCTATAATATGTATGTATTTAGAAATAAGTATGTTTATTAGTTGTCTGCTTGCCATATTACAAGCTCTGCTTAGTTTGGGATCAGATTTAAAAAAAAAAGATAGCATTGTGTGTATATTAAACATTGGTCAGGTGAGAGTTTAAGTGGGCAATAATAATTGTACTAATTGACCCTGTATCATATGTACCTATTGCAAATTTAACTTCAGTAGGATCAACATAGCTTGACCAGATTGAAGTTGGCAAAAAGCGGTTGCGCAGATGCATTTTTTAGTAGTAAATGGTAACAGGAAGTGGGGGGCGGTAACTAAACCAAGTGAATTACAGATGCGATTATGCATTACATTGTCATAATTAGTATTACTACATTACATTACATATTACATATCAACCCATATGATGGCCCACTGCTGGGCACGGGTCTCCCCAGTAGAACCTACTAGTATGTAGATCCTGGGGGTAATTGCCATAATCACCACGCTTGGAGAGCGGGTTGGTGATCGCAGTACGGCTTTAAGTACGCAGAGGACGCTGCTGCCCGTCCTCCGGTGTGAAATCCCTTAGTCGCCTTGACGACACCCACGGGAAGAGATGGGGTGGTACTATTCTTAAGCCGGCACCACACGGCGGATTAGTAGTATTACTAACTCATGTTTTTTTTGTGATTTTTTTCATAAAGAAATTGTTTTTCAAACTTTATTTAGTATTTACTGTAACTGTTCTAAATTTAAACTTTTATGAACTCATTTAAATAGTATTTTTAAATTGTTAAATTAAACATTTGTTAGTATTTTTAATCAATTAATTATGCTCTATGACATGTGGGAAAATGATAAGAACCTAACTTCAATCCGGTCAAGTTAAGTTGATCCAATTGTAATATAAAATTGCTTTGTTTTGGTGACATAAACAAAGGTCCAATTGGTGCTAAGTGTTAACAATTAAATTGTTAAGAAGAGATTAAAGAATACATCAGTCAATGAGTAAACAGAGATGAATCAATTGACTAAATGTTAGTGTTAATTGAGTTATTATTGACATTGACGAAACACCTTTACTAAATTTCATGAAAATCATTGGAGATGTTTTTGAGATTCAGATTATATACGTACAAGAAGTGCTCATTTGAAGGTATTAGATAGATACTGTATACTGTTGGTCTGTGTGTTTTGTATAAAACAAAAAAAAAATACACTATTCTGTTTTGTAATTATACTATTCTGTTTTTGGTTTTATTTGTTTGATTATATATAATATCAACAGGTTTACTGCACTTACATACTTCATTTCTGCATCGCCTTAAGGTAGACTGGCAGAGAATGTTTTTAGCATTAAGTCTGCCTCTGTACAATTCTGTGCATAAAGTTTGTGTGCATAAAGTTTTAATAAATAAAATAAATATTAAGTAAGAAGACTACAAAGTAAAAGTGACGAAGGTATTTAAACCATAAAAATAGAAATATAAACTTCTGATGAATCAATTCATAAATCTATTTAGAAAGCTACACAAGAATTACTAAATTGAATAAGGTGATCAATTTTATCAAGATGCTATAGATTCATTCTACATATAATACTGCTACTACTCAATTTGATATAATTAAACGCTATTTATTAGATATACCTACGTTATGCACTGTGTTAAAGCTCAATATTGGTAATTGGTAGTAAGTATACATTATTGTACGTAATACAAATTATAACATAAAATAAGTTAACTTTTACAAATACCATGTTTTGTATATCATCGCATTTGTGTCTAAGATAAATGTAAATTGTTTTAGTTCACAAACAGTTACTGTTTATCGAAGATTAGGAGCGAGAAAATTACGAGTGATAAAAATCATGGATTTTGACAGAAAATAGTAAAAAAATTGATAAAAATACTTACATTGTACACTAGCTCTTCAAATCACACGGTTTCCATAAATTTTCGATAAGCTGATTAGTTATTAAAACACAAATATTAGAAAAATAAACCACACGATGTACAAAACTTAACACCCAAGCAACTTGACACATCCAATTGTAACTTGACATGAATAGGGATGTAAATGCCGACTCAGACACTGATTTTAATTAAAAATCGATTGTCTACTAAAAATAATCGACTTTTTAGAATCGACTTCAGTCGGCTCGACTAAACAGAATCAACCCCCAGACCCACATTATCTGATAAATAACTTTTATTTTCGGAAGTTTCGGTCAGTACTTTGAATTTGAATTTGACGTATTTGTGTTGACGTCAAAGTGATTATTTAAAGTGATTATCGCTAGGAATTAGGCTTAATAAAACGCATTTTATTATTAGTGATTATAAGGTCCAAATTAAGCACTTTACCTAGTTGTTATGTTTAAATATTATATATGTTTGTTCTTATGTATGGCTAGCAAGGCTTAGGCAATTCGAAACAAGTAGTAGGTATATAGTAAAATAAGTTCAAAACTACGACAAACCTGGATAAGCCCACCCCGAATTTACGTGGTACTTCTTTGTGACATCCTGAAGGACCGAATTCGAACTGTAACGCTTTGTTACGCAAGGGCGAAGAGGCGGCATTTCTCGCAGCGCTGGAGAAGATGCATTCTTAAGATCTGTGCGATAAAGTTTGACCCATACAAACTACAGTTTATTAATTATCATCTCCAATAATAATTATTACCAGTCATCATCATCCGTCATCATTAATTTGTGATCGATACTTTGCCTAAAGGGGCCATTTTTTCAATTTGTGGCGGCACTATTGGAAACTAATTGCTAGGCCAATAAAGGCCATATGTCTCTAATTATATGGCGCATGATCCAGTCTCCACCACCCGGTAACAATAAAATACAGGGCGACTGACACAACAACAAAATTGGCCGGGCAACATTGCGGAAAATAGATTGCACAGCAATCGTCCAGCAACCATCAAATCAATATTGGAGAATACTGCCATGTTGCCGGCCACAGTATTGCCGCCACAAATTGCCGTAAAAAATGATCCGTTTAGACGCCCCTTAAGATTAACTATAGCTAGTTAAAATGATTTAATTGATACAATGATACAAACACAGACAATCACAGATCTGCTCAAATCAAAAAAATCAAAGATCAACAAGTTGTAGTATAAATATGTGAATGAAGTGGGTTTCGCTAAATAAATAAAAAATAAAAAAAATAATTAGGCTGGTAACCAAAAAAAAAATTAACACTTATGGCTCACTTGCCTACTCTAACGGACACAGATGAGGGATGGTATTTTATTATAACATCCTAGAAGAGCAGCTGGTGGTGGCTGGTGGTCGAGTCTCTCTTCAAGATGCGCTGGTGGTATAGACCACCAGCGCATCTTGAAGAGAGACTCGAGCTATTAGCTGCTATATAGTAGGCATTCTTCCAAAATTCACGGTGAGGAGTGATGCTTTGACCGTAATATTTGTTTGCAGTGAATGCTATTCGGCTTGGATGAACGAATTAAATTATGGTGTGTGTGGGTAACACACACCATAGCAGAATGTTGTCCCCTTTCAGGATTTGAATTTTTGAGCAATGATACGTCGGGCTGCTGTACGTGTAATGCCAAGTTCAGAAATAATGGGTAAAGCCGGAGAAAAAACCTGGCAATAAAAACTCGCCGCCACTCTTTTCTAATTGCCAGTTTTACAATTTTTAAATGTTTATTAAGCTCGATATGGGGGTAACGTGCTACTAGTATACTATACGCCATATTAAAGGACTTATTACCCGACTGTAAGGAAGGGTTATGTTTTTCGCGCGTATCTTGTATGCATGTATGTATGTAATATTCTTTATCATCTGATATCTCTCAATCCACAGAACGGATTTATACAAATAAGACGTTATTAGATTCGTCTTAAATATGTGACGTTTGAAAAAAAAAAACATGGTGGCTGTGAGATGTGAAAGTAAAGAGATGTGAAAATATATGTTGTTTTGAATACTGCAATATAGGTATCAAATTAAAGGGCTCATCTTCAGCATTTCTAAAAGGTATAACATGATTATGACTGTATTACTAAACAAGTTAGCAACCATTATTTTCTCGAATTTTAATACTTTACAATAGTTGTAATAAAAGTTAGCAGTCACATCGGTTACATCCACCGCATACAACTACTAAAAAGTATTAAATAAAAAAATAAATTATAAAAATAAAGAACCTGCCTGCACAAAAAAGATATGAACAAGATCCCCTACATAATTATATAATTTCAAGCAGTCGGAGGCACTTCACTAAGTTCATCGAGATTCATTAATGCCTACGACTGCATGAAATTATATAATTATAGAGGGGATCTTGTTTCTATCTTTTTTGTGGAGGCGGGTATTTAAATTTTGTAATTTATGTTTTTATGCAAATTATATTAATAAAAAGTTGGAACATGAGAATAAATAAAATTAGCCTTAGTGGGTACAACATTGCAGGAGCATCTACTTACAACAAGGGTAAAACTATATGTGCTTAAATATTCGCCAAAGTACTGGTAACGAATTATTAAATATAAAATATGAATTCTGATATCAAAAAGAAAAAAGAAAATAATGGCGTTTATTCATAACGCAGAATCTTTACTTACAAAAATCAAATCATGCTCTTATTCAATGTGACAATTAAAACAAAGTGACAACAAAATTCACCCGAAAACTAAAACCTTTAGGTTTAAAATGATTTTTGAACTTATTCACTGATTGACTCATAATACTAGCTGGTATCTTGATAAATGCTCTCACAGAAAAACCCATATATTTTAGAAGGGTTTTATGTAGCCCATCGCTCGAATGACCAGGGAGAGAAGTGCTTATATCACAAGCTTGAAAATTACCTATCCAAACTTACGAAAATTGAAGTCAAATGTCATCTAGTGAGAGTCGATTCTATTAAATTGTGGTGATAGAAGTCGATTATTTAAATTATAGAAACGATTCTTGACTAAAGTCAGACAACTTGACATCTTTTACTGTAATTGGCAATGAACAGTAGAGCACTATTGTGCTGCCATCTTAGGGGTTTTCCCATAATTTAAGGGAAAATAAGCGGTATACTGATCTTTGAAGGACTTTTAGGGGATATCAGAGTTTGTTTTACTCGCGAAAGACAACATCTCCCCTCCCCTGCTGCTGTGCTAGTGAATTTTGTTCATTTAAAGTTTTTTGCTAATTAGTTGGTGAACATTTTAGGGGTATTTATTTTAATTGAGGAGAAAGAATTCAAGTTGGCAACACTGGAGCACCAATAATTTTGACAAACTTTATGAAATCAATGACAACTGGTCTTCTTGACATGCTGGTACACAATAATTTTATTTACATGAGTATCTTTATGCTGATAATTATTGTTTTTACACACACATAAAATAACGACTATCAGATTCGCAACGTAATCATTTAAAATAATCTATCCCGATCTTATTGTGCTGACAATTTGCAGATGGGGACCAAATTGCTTCACTATATAATAACTTCTGATTTGCCTAATAAAATATAAGAAAAATGGAAGCAGATTCTACCACATATGATAGTACCTCAAAAACTGAGGAATCCGAACCAGGTCTACCCTTCAACACATGCCCTGAGTAAGCTAAGAAAATTTTATTAATATTTATAAAGTTCTTTCAAAGTCGTATTATAGTTGCCAATGCTTGATCGAACTTTTATCAAAATTAATGGTCTGGAGTTAGAGAAGTTGTGAAGGAGGGGGTAATGCGCTTATTACTTACACAACACTGAATCAAGGACCCCAAACCCTTAAATAGAAAGGTGTTGTAAGAGTTAGTCCCCTAATTCTACTAAACTTGTTTTCAAGACCACCTTTGATTTTAGGGCCCTGATTCAGGTTAGTCTAATAGCCATTTAAGCTCTGTAGTTACCCCTCTGCCTCCTGAGAAGAATTGTCATATGCTGTTAAACCAATGAGGTGTCTAATTATGTTTTCAGGAATATTCAATTATACAAGGACTTCACAGACAATAATGGTGAGCAAAGACTAGAATGCAAGCTGGTGGAGAGGTTACAAGCATTTGGTTTGTTGCCAAGCAGTTTAAAATGTGTTACCAACAATCCTGATTGCAAAGTTGTTTGCAGAACTGCAAGAGTTATAGACCGGTAAGATACAATCTTAAAATTTTGATACATTTATTTATTGACGTGACAATGTCTTATAATTCTATGGAGCTGGCTGAACGCACAAAAAACATGACTCATGATCATGAGGCATTACCTTGCTCTGAAACATTCCATTTAAGTGCAAGCGAGAGCATGGAACGATGGACAAAGAGGCACAATCGGCCTCTGCGTTCGGCAGCGTTCGACATCTGTCTCTCACCGACTTGAGTGAGCAATGTGTCCGCATTCCATCAGTATTTTCTTATGACATTGTCACATTCAAATATCATCAATAAACCGATTTTACAGACAACCAATTTTTTTAGTTTAATTAGCTTAATTAGCTGATCAAGGGAAAGGGGCCAATGAGTAGGGCCAAAACCAAAAACCTTAACACTATAAAATGTAAACCTATGTCATTCACCAAACCATAATTATGCCAAAAATTCATTACTACTTGCCTGACTATGAAAGCAATAGTCTAATAACAACAGTATGTACGTGGTTGCAGCTGACTTTTGCCCAAAAATAATCCTGGATATTCCTATGATATACATTTATCACTACATAGTATAAAACAAAGTCGCTTTCTCTGTCCCTATATCCCTATGTATGCTTAAGTCTTTCAAACTACGCAATGGATTTTGATGCAGTTTTTTTTTAATAGATAGAGTGATTGAAGGGTAAGGTTTATATGTATAATAACATCCATTAAATAGTGAAGAAATAAGAAGCGGAGCAGCAATAAGAAATGTTGCAAAAACGGGAAAAATTTACGCAAACGAAGTTGCGCGTGTCAGCTAGTTCTTAATAAATGAGTTATTAATGTTTTTATTTATGTTGGTTATTTGAACTTTTCAGTGTTCAATGGTTGTGCGAGGGGTGTGGCAAGAAACAGCCAATTAGGGCTGGTTCCTTCTTCTTTAGGCTGCAGTGTTCCATACTACAAACAATGCAGATTATATTGGCATGGTGTGAAGATGCAGACTTGGATGTTGCTGCTGAGCATTTTGGTAATGCATTTACAAAATATTATTGTTTTTAAAATAGCATAGACCAGTGGTAGTAAAACTTTTATGCTGAAAGTTTTATTTATTAAACAAATTATGAGACATCCCCTAAAAGCCACCACTGCATGCTGGATTTCTTTGCTTAGTGACAGCCAGCTATTTGTTTGGTGAAATGCAAGTACACTAATTAACTTTCATCAGTTTTTTCTTATTATTTGTATCTACTAACTTATACTATACTTATACGTATCTACTAACTTAACAGTTAAAATTTCGAATAAACTAACCAATAAAACCATTGTTTTACATGCAACCATTTCAGTTTCAAGGTAAGTGGGTATTGAGATGGTATTTTTGTTTGATTTGTATTTTTGAAAATATGAAAGACCAAGTTTAACTTCCCTATCAATGTCATAGTTTTTTTAAAGTACTACTTTTTTCTTAGACCTAACAAAATATTTACCTAGTACACCGACTTTTAACCTAGTACAAAGTATGGACATTTTGAGATACTTACTTACTTCATCAAGTACTTACTTGAGTGATTTTTAAAAAGTTCAACAACAACCATGAAAATGCTCCCTAATAATATTTTTGATTTTATTATGAGTACTAAAGGTAGACATTATAATTCTAAAATTGATAAATCCTATTACAGGTATAAAACCTAAAGTGGCCACCTTAATATATGACAGGCTCGACAAGCTAGCCATAAAGGAGCAACACAAGAAGAAGCTGGGAGGCGAGAACAGTGTAGTGCTAGTGGAAATGTACCCAGATTGTGTCAACAGATTGTCACCAGACACTACAGATCAGCCTCATGCTCACAGGATACTAATGCTGGCTGATACTAATGTAGGTACTTTGATAATATACTAGATGACTCACGCAACTTCGTTTGCGTAATTGTTACCGTTTATGTAAGATTTTTCATTGATGCTCCGCTAATGTTGGTCATAGCGTGATGTTAGCATAGCCTATGACACTCACAAATAATGTGGCTTTCTATTGGTAAAAGAATTTTTTTTCTAAATTGGTACAGTAGATCCCGAGATTACCCCCTACAGCCTTACAAACAAACTTTACCTCTTTATAATATTAGTAAAGACAAGGTCTAGATCCATAGTCCAGTATTTTAAATTGAAGCGGTATATCTGTCAAAGCTTACACTAAACTTGGTACGGGCTCGCCAAGTTAGCTATAAAGGAGCAACATTACCCTGATTGTATCAACCAACTGTCAATGGTCTATGGTGCCCGGTGACAGTCAGTGCTCACAGGAATGCTTGTTGATATTAATGTAGGTTTGATATTCTTTGAAAGATAGAGGGAGAGATAGAGAGGTTGGATCAGATAGATTTATTTTTGCGGGTTATGTGACGAAAATATGCTAAACATATTAATTTAATTCTAAGTAAACATAAATTAAATATGCCTTAAAATTAGACATGCCACAAATAGTGATTGACATGACCAGACAGTGATTTGTTTTGAATTTTTAGATAAACCCAGGCTCATTTAAATTAGTTTAGGTTTTTAGAAGTTATAGTGGAATAAACAAACTCACAAACATACCAACATAAAACTAAAACTGATTTTTAGGCCGGTCTTGTAAATAAGGTCCTTTTGCCAAACTTCTTGGCAGTATATGATTAGGTATAAATGAGACAAAAGATGTAGTATAGTCTGGTTATAATTATCCAAAGGTGCATCTTATATACTAACGACTTCGTGTTGATAACAGATAGTAGAAACATTTAATAGATACTGAACGTGCGATAAGGAACATAAGATTGTGATGTAGATTGTAGATACAGCACAAAGATATTGTACTGTAACAGTACACCCCCCTTTAAAAAAATTTATGGTAATAGTGTTTACAATATAAATTTGACCTAGACCTTACTAGTTATTTGCTGATGTATATAAATAATAATGCTATTGTACGCGGTGGAATTTGATGACGCCTGTCATTAGTTATTTGCTGATGTATATAAATAATAATGCTATTGTACGCGGTGGAATTTGATGACGCCTGTTGTGGTGTGATTTGCTGACGTCTGTAATTTTGACTTAGCTGTTGCACGAGTGTTTATTATTTTTTTTTTTTTTTGTTAAACTCTTCATTCTTCTGTCCAGTGTTTTCATTATGCCGTAAATTAGGATCACGCCGATTGTTAAAATAATCTGTCCCATTGCAACATTTCTTGTCCACCGTAAGTCCTCCTGGATCATGTTACGGAGTTGGTCCGCTTCGTTTTGATTGAGGCAATTGTCCGTATTGTATGTTATCTGGTCCTTAGAACTTTGATTTCCCATTTTAGATGTCTTGTTGTTACGAGTAGTTGTGAATTAATGGTATATGTTAAGATCTATGTTAATATATATACGAATAGCTTGCTTATATCAGCGATTTTTTATAGACGTACTACTGGCTTTACTTTACGTCCCGATCGTGTAGTGTACGTGTGTGAATGCCTGTCGCAATCCTTTGAATCTGGCACGTAGTTTGATTCGTCATTGATCATGAAAGCTGGTTTCAATCTATCAATTGATATCACTGTCTCTTTATCCCTAATTCTAATGCAAAATGTTTTATCTGTTTTACTAATTACTGGGTAGGGTCCTTCATACGGCGGTGTCAGGGCTTTTTTAATTCTATCACACCGAACAAATACGTGTGAGCATTCTTTGAGTTCGGGATGCACAAATATAGCTTGATTGTGTTTTTTTCTTTTCGGAATTGATGTCATTTGTGTGATGTCCTTTTGAATTTGTTTTACAAACTCTTCGTACGTTGATAACTGTGCTGCTGATGACTCAAAAAATCCTCCAGGGAGTCGTATTGGCGTTCCATATGTCATCTCTGCTGAACTATAACCTGTGTCTTCTCGCAAGCTACTCCGCAACCCGAGTAAAACTGTTGGAATTTCTTTTAACCAATTTTCGTTGGATTCTCTTGTCATTAACGCCGCCTTTAAAGTTCTATGAAATCTCTCTATCATTCCATTGGATTGTGGATGATAAGGTGTTGTCCTAATTTTATGTATTCCCAAAAATTGTGAGAGTGACTCAAATATTCTTGATTCAAACTGTCGGCCTTGATCCGTAGTAATGCGCAATGGACATCCAAAACGAGTAATCCATCCTTCGAAAAGTGTCTTGGCTACTGTTTCTGCAGTTATATCTTCTACCGGAAATATTTCGGGCCATGACGTACAACGATCTATGATTGTGATTAAATATCTCTTCCCTTGTGAAATCGGAAGTGGTCCGACGATGTCAATATGTAAATGTTCAAAACGTTGCGCTGTCATAAATGTACCAGGAGGTGATATCGTATGTCGTTGTATTTTTGATTTTTGGCAGGCTATACATGATCTACACCAATTATTGATATCTTTGTTCATATACGGCCATAAATACCTTTGGGTTATCATTTTTCTCGTAGTTCTTTTTCCTGGATGGCCCATACCATGAATGGTATCGAAAATTTGTTTGCGAAAATGCTTTGGTAAGTAGGGGCGGCTTTTTCCAGTAGACGTGTCGCAGGTGATGTTTATTGTGGAACCCGGAAGCGTAATGTTTTTGAATTTTAATCTTTTATTGTCATGTAATTTACTTAGTTCATTATCTGTTGATTGACATTTTTCCAATTCAGCGTAATCGATAGGTGATGGCACGTATATTTCCTCTATTCGAGATAAGGCATCGGCGGTAATATTGTCACGTCCGCTTATGTGTTGAATGTTGGTACTGTATTGTGAAATGAAATCTAACTGCCGGACCCGTCGCGGTGTATCGTTTGATGATGGTTTTTGGGAGAATGCGTATGTCAAAGGTCGGTGATCCGTAAATATTGTAAATTCTCTTCCCTCGATTAATCTGTGAAAATGTTTGACGGCCATGTATATTCCTGACAGCTCTCTGTCAAACGTAGAATATTTTTGTTGAGTTTCGCTCAATTTTTGTGAAAAAAATCCTAATGGTTCCCAATTGCGTCCGGATTTTTGTTGTAAAACTCCAACGCAAGTAGCACTAGCGTCGGTCATGAGCGCTAGTGATGCGTTGCGGGAAGGATGCGCTGTTAACACTGCGTTTTTCATGCTTTCCTTGCATTTTTCGTAAGCTTTGTCTGCTTCCGTTGTCCAAGGAACAGGTGAATTATCGTTCTTTTTTGAACCATGTAGATATTCGTTTAAAATTCTTTGATTTTCCGCTGCGCGTGGAATATTACTTCTGTAGAAATTGACCATGCCCAAAAATCTTCTTAATTCTTGAATTGTTTTCGGTTTGGGAAATTCCATGATTGCTTTGTAATTTTCTTCGGTAGGGTGTATTCCTTGGCTCGTTATATGATAACCTAAGAAATCTATTTCCCTTCTGAGAAATTCGCATTTTTCGAGATTAATGGTTATTCCATTCTCGTGTAAACGTTTGAAAACCGTTTCTAAATGCTGATAATGCAAATCTTCGTTGTCCGATGCGATGAGACAGTCGTCTACAAATATAAATACGAAGTTTAAATCTCTAAATAAGGAATCCATGAATCGTTGAAATGTTTGTGCCGCATTGCGTAATCCGAAAGGCATTCTTAAGTACTCAAAAAGTCCAAAAGGTGTGATGATGGCTGTTTTTTCTATATCTTTAACAGGAATACAATGGTATGCTTTACGTATATCTATCTTGCTTAGTATCTTCTTATTTTCTAATATGTATGTAAAGTCAGTTAATCTTGGTAGTGGGTATTTGTCCGGTACTGTCGTGCTATTGAGCATTCGATAGTCTCCGCACGGTCTCCATTCGCCATTTTTCTTTTTTACCATATGTAATGGGCTTGCCCATGGGCTATCTGACGGTGGGCAAATTCCGAGTTCTATCATATTTTGAAATTCCTTTTTGGCTATGTCGTATTTTTCTGGAGGTAATGGTCTTGCCCGAGCTGCGACGGGTGGTCCTGTAGTGATAATGTGATGTTCAATCTTATGTTAGGGCGCATTGCGGAGAGAGGACCCTTTCGTGATGTCTTCGTATTTGTTTAACCCTAGAGAGATAACCATATTGAATAGTACGGTAAAGATAACCATGCGTCACTTCGACTCACGTGTTTGTTTTGTATTATTTTACATAATATATAATGATATTATGTTTTATAATGTGTAGGATTGTATTATAGATTCTGTTAGACTATGAATAAAACGAGTATATAAACATTTCTTTATATTTTTAATAATATAAATTTGAAATTAACAAACCTTCTTCTTTTTATAACAAAAAAAATAACTACTCTTGAGATCTCTTCTTCAGTCTTTTAATTACTTTTAGAAACTTTATAAAATCAACTTTTTGTAATTTTAGTATCCTAATGACTAATAAAAAAAATATAAAAAATATGTTATTTGACTTAAACGCACTTAGGGCATGAACTCATGAACGTGTATGGATTTTGTCAGCTCCTTCACGTAAAATTCACCAAGAGGCAATCCGTTTGTCTGAGTACACTTTCCTAGATATGGCATTGCATCAAACATATACCGTGTAGCACTATCGCTTACCATTGGTATTTTAATGCCGTATTTATTTGGCTTATTCGGTATATACATGCGAAATGGGCAGCGTCCTCGGAAACCTAAAAGCTGTTCATCTATGGTGACATATGGACCAGGTATGTAATTTGATCGGCAATTCCTTATAAACATCTCCCATATTTTTCTTATTGGTATGAATGTGTCAGTAGCCCGACGTTCTGGTCTTAAAGTTTTATCATCCATACGCAAGCATCGTATCAAAAAATCCAATCTGTCTCTGCTCATCGTTGCAATATATCTATCACCTGAATATGATGAATCAAAAAGCTCATCCGTAGATAAATGGTTGTCTTTCATTGCTGCCGTCAGGGTAAGTATACCGATTAGAGCTCGAATTTCTTCAGCACTGGTAGTTTTAAAAGTTGCCTTTACATCAGGTCTTTGAATTTTGAGTTGAATTTCTGCATTAGTCCATGTCGTGATCTCGTCCACAATCTCTTCGGTTATCAAAATGCTGAAAGATTCCAGTGGGTCGTATAAGGTCCTATTCATTCGAGAAGGACCCCTACATGACCTTATAATATTAGATGCTGAAGTCCTACCACTAGATCTGCCTTTTGTAGCCGCCCAACGGTGATCATTCTTACCACGAAGTGTTTCACGCTGTGGCATAAGAATCGATGTAGCCTGAGAAACTGTAGAGTTTCCTGGGCTCTCAGAGACAGTTTCAGTTTCAGTAAGTGGTGGACACTCCTCTATATATTCATGATCACTTTGAACACCATCCTCTAGAATGTTGTCCTCCACTTCACTATCTGATCCATCCACCTCTTCGTCACTAATTTCCGATAAAAACCGGGCTATATGCGTATCTTCTAAATGTCTTTGTGACGTCATTATAAAACTACGAAGGCGGTTAAAACTAATCTGTAAAGAAATAAAAAAATATTATAATGTGTACATTGAAAAAATGTAAAAGAAGAGATATGCACTCAATTACAAAATTGTTAAAAAGTTACAGTAAAGATAACCATGCGTCACTTTGACTCACGGTAGGTTTATATTTACGAAAATAGAACACTTACCTAAACAATACGGGTGTCACCTGCAAGCTCTGTGGTCCGACTGAGGTGGCGGGAGCGGGCAGCGTAATGTTGTGCAATAAGCGCGAAATATAACCGTTTTTCTAAACAGAGGGAGTCGATATGACGTAGGTTATCTTTCTAGGGTTAAAAGTTGCGTAATACGTGGATTTGCAACTTTGTCGATAAGTTTGCGACCTGCTATGTCGACTTATAGTTTATAGTGCTCTAGAAAATCTGCTCCAATTATTGGTTGTGTAACATCGGCGATTACAAAATTCCATTTATAACATCGTTGTAGTCCTAAATTCAAGGTAAGCGTCTTCTCGCCGTAAGTCCTAATTTTAGTCCCATTTGCAGCGTATAGTGTGTATTGTTCATTTTGTAAAATTGAATATCTCTGTTGCTTGCTAATGACTGAAATATTTGCGCCCGTGTCAATCAAAAACTTCATACCACTTTTTCGGTCGGTAATGGTGAGGCGATTGGATGGGTGGATTGCACAGAGTTTCGCCGTTGTCTGTGCTCTTATTCGTTTCCCTGGTTCCGTACGTAAGTCATTGGTTTCCAACCGCATGGTTTAATGCAGTTCTTTGCATATTTTCCGAATCTTTCGTGGTAGTAACAAAATCGATTTGCTCCTCTATAGTTTGTTCTCGGCCTCATAATCGGGAATTGTTGACGTTTCTTGAAATGATTGTGCGTGTTGGGTCGATAGCCATATTGACCTTGCTGAATTGCGTCAATATCTATCTGTAATTTTGCTAGCTGGGCTAAAATGCATGCTGTATTGTTGTCGTTTGAAGTGTCGTTGCTAACAGCTGATATTTCGGTTACTTTTGAATTCATTATTATTTTGTCTGCAATTTGGCTCAGTTTGTCAATTTCCATGTCTTCCGTAACTGCTAGAACCGTAGTAACTGATGTTGGTAAAAGCCTGAACCATAGTAGTTTAATTGTTTCGTCACTGATTTTTCCTCTCCCGAGGACTCGCATTTGACGTAATAACTGCGAAGGTTTTTGATCACCGAGTTCTGTCTCTGATATTAATTTTTGAAACTGTCGCTGTTCTGTTTCTTCGTAACAATCAATTAAACGTTCCTTGATGTTTTTGTATTTATCTGTAGTCGGTGGTGAAGTTATTAGGTCACTAACTTGTAGTATTTCTTCCTTGGATAACTTTGCTATTACTGTACAGTATTTGTATTCGTCTCCTTGCTTCTGTGGTGCTAATATGGCTTCTAGTTGCGTGAACCATAATCTTGGTCGGTCTTTCCAAAATTCCGGAATGCGGGATAAAACCGAGGTGCCAGCAGCTACTTCAAGTGTTCCT
Organism: Herminia tarsipennalis; assembly: GCA_945859575.2. Taxonomy (NCBI): domain Eukaryota; kingdom Metazoa; phylum Arthropoda; class Insecta; order Lepidoptera; family Erebidae; genus Herminia; species Herminia tarsipennalis. The sequence continues at coordinate 21,724,522 of OX243840.2, forward strand.
TGCTGATTTATGTTCGCCTTGCACGGTGATTGTGCCATGTTTCTTGCTGCGTATTCGTTCGTCGGGGTCACCAATTTGCCAAACTTCTTGGCAGTATATGATTAGGTATAAATGAGACAAAAGATGTAGTATAGTCTGGTTATAATTATCCAAAGGTGCATCTTATATACTAACGACTTCGTGTTGATAACAGATAGTAGAAACATTTAATAGATACTGAACGTGCGATAAGGAACATAAGATTGTGATGTAGATTGTAGATACAGCACAAAGATATTGTACTGTAACAGTCCTCATCCATGAACATAATAAATTATGACACATTTTAACTAGCGAATTGTCATTGATTTCATTCCATTTTCAAAATCAAATAGAAGAAGATAAAACATTCGCTAGTTAAAATGTGTTTGAAACCTCTTCTAATTTTTTTTGAATAAGGGGTTAAATATATATTTTTTTTATTACAGCGTATCCCTACATCTTATTGGCTGCATGTTATAAAGGAAGACAATAAGAAGATGACTGTTGATGATACAGACAATCAGGTCAGTCTATTATTATAACTAGTTTATTATGATCCTGCCACACAGGGTTTTTTTTAAAGATTGCTATCAATGTGGGATTGGGTCCCCCATTACTAGCAATCCTGTTAACCCCTCAAGCTAAACTCAATGGCTTGTGTTAGGAGTGGGCTCACGTCGGTAGTATAATGGGTAGGATTCGAATCCGCGACCTCAAGATTGCGAGACCGTTGCCTTAGCCAATAGACAATCGCCGCCTTAAAACAATTTATGACAAAATGTGACAAGTGGTGGTTACAAAATGTTAGGAATCGTTAAACAACGTTGCAATAGCAAAAATAGTAAAAGCTTTGAATTTTATAAAAAATGATATACTGTGAAGAATTGGATCGTTTTAGGTGGTGCAATAGCCCCAACACCGCCCAAATGTAGCACTGAGTGCTTTCCTTTTACAATTTCGGAGAGGAGAGTAGGGGTGTTAACCCCCTAAATCACCCCCTGGGTACATGTTTGACTGTTTTGACTGTTTTTGAATGTGACTAAAGCCGATCATGACATGACTGACACACCTAATACCACGGGTTTTTTTTCAAGGAACTGAAATCAGAAATAGAAGAAGTAGTTCGTAGCGCAGTGAGTCCAAACTCTTTGGTGGTGACCGGTGTTAACGTGCCGACAATAGATGGCGCTTCTTCCATACAGCAACTGTTTCAGCACTGCGATGTTGATATGCGACACTTTCGTAAGTACCTAGTAACATTTATTATAATAATAAAATGTGTGGCACTCGGGGACTGCCGCGGTTAAGCCATTGCATAGCATTTTTTTTTTTTCAATTTTTTTTTCATTTTTTTTTTATTTATGCAGTATTTTTTTATTTTTTTTACTTTTCATTACATTTCGGAGCAGCTCGTCCCGATCCGTGCAAGCTTCGTACAGTCGTACCATATACATATACGTAAAGCGAACGCTCGGCCGAGCTACATGGTAGGCGGAGTGGGGGGTGTTAGGTTATATTTTCGTTACGGAATTTCTTGATTCGGTCGCCGCGCTCAAAGCCCGCGATAAAAGCTATGCAATAGGTTTAAAAATCTTTATTCATTTGGGAAGCAAGATACTACACTTGTGACTAGTTGATATAATTACTATTACTATCTAAATATATTAAAAACTAGCTGTGCCCGAGACTTCGTCCGCGAGAAGTTGTAGTGCTGCTCTATCCATATAGACGTTAGCATGATGATAAAATTACCATAACTTACTCCTTACATCCTTAGCCGTCTGACAGTGAAAGTCCTGTCAAAATCTGTGTAGCTGTTTCGGAGATTAGCTGAAATATGTTAGGCGACGTTTCGAAAATCATTTTTGCATGTTAAGCTTAGATTTGGAGATATTAATATATTTCTAAACATTTAGATACAAATAACTTTTTGTTTACATGCTACGCAAGAGGTCGTGGGTTCGATCTTCACTCAGGATAAAACTTTGTGTGATGAGCACATCTGTGTCTGGGTGTTATTTATCTAAAATATGTATGTATTTAGAAATATATAAGTATGTTTATCAGTTGTCTGGTCGCCATAGTACAAGCTCTGCTTAGTTTGGGATCAGATAGCGTTGTGTGAGTTGTCCCAAGATATTATTATTATTGTCAAAGTGCATCACCACAACTGACTTTAATTACAAATATTACATTTTATTAGATTAATGATAATGATTACTTAATACCAGATAGGTTATATTTATATCAGGTTTTAGATTAAAAGGAGTATACAATATCTAATATATAAAATTCTCGTGTCACAGTTTTCGTTGCCATACTCCTCCGAAACGGCTTGACCGATTCTGATGAAATTTTTTGTACATATTCAGTAGGTCTGAGAATCGGCCAACATCTATTTTTCATACCCCTAAAAGTTTGTTTGTTTGTTTGAACGCGATAATCTCAGGAACTACTGGGCCGCATTGGAAAAATATTTTACTTTTAGATAGCCCATTTATCGAGGAATGCTATAGGCTATAAAACATCGCGCTACAACTAATGGGAGAGGAGCAGCAAGGAAAAATGTTGCAAAAATGGGGAAAATTTACGCAGACGAAGTTGCGCGGGTCAGCTAGTCTAATATATAAAATTCTCGTGTCACAGTTTTCGTTGCCATACTCTTCCGTAACTTGCCGATTTTGATGAAATTTTTTATGCTTATCCGGTATCTATGAGAATCGGCCAACATCTATTTTTCATACCCCTAAGAGTTTGTTTGTTTGAATGCGATAATCTCAGGAACTACTGGGCTGCACTGAAAAATTTATTTTATTGTTGGATAGCCCATTTATCGAGGAAGGCTATAGGTTATAACATCACGCTACGACCAATAGGAGCGGAGCAGCAATGAAAAATGTTGTAAAAAAGAAGGGAGAAAAAAGAAAAAAGGGAAAATTTACGCAGACGAAGTTGCGCGGGTCAGCTAGTATTATTATAAAATTAAATTTTTGGTAGGTTGTGAACTCCCAAAATTCTATTTCTTGTTTATCACCTTAGTTGTGCAAAAAGTCACCACATATATTTAAATTCATAATGATTTATGTAATTTCAGTAAGTACCCGCATCTGGCGTCAAGCAGTATCGTTATGCTCGGCGTCCCGCTGGTGGTGCGCGCGCGCGGGGGGCGCGGGGGGCGCGGGGGGCGCGGGCTGCTCGGCGCGCGCGCAGCGCTACCTCACTGCCGCCACGTACCGGCGCGCGCACCACACTGACTTCTATAGACGAGTGCTGACTGATATCGCTGGTGATTTTACTGATAACTACGATGTTTGAAGGTAGATGTGTTGTTACGACTATTTTCCATGGGGAATGGGGTGGTCATTCTGAAGTGGGAAATCTTTCACGCCCCCCTTCCAGGGGCGCTACCCAGCTTTAGGGGTTGAAACCTCAAACCTAACTGCTAACTTTCTTGAAAAAAAATACCCGCCCCCGATATGCTAAAAAGTTATGTACACAGTTTACATTTGACCGGTGTTTAGTCAATTGTACTAACTAAACCCCCTCCACCCCTGAAATTATTAAATGTGGCGATTGAAGGGGTTATAACCCCCCCAAAATTTCAAAAAGGTAGGTACACAGTTTACATTTGACCGATGTTTAGTCAATTGGACTAACTGACCCCCCCCCCTCCAGCCCAGAAATTACTATAACTCTACGAGGGGGATTTAACCCCCCACCCGAAATTCCAAAAAGATAGGTTAGTACACAGTTTACATTTGACTTCTACTAACTAACCCCACACCCCCTAAAATTACTAAAATACCCCCAAGGGGATGTAACCCCCAGCTGAAAATTCAAAAAGATAGGTTAGTATTTGACTTGTGTCCCCCACTGAAATTACTAAAACACCCTTAGGGGGATGTAACGCCCCCACCCGAAATGCCAAAAAGATAGGTATACAGTTTACATTTCACCGGTTTTTAGTCAATTGAAGCACCTTAAACTTAAAACGTGGGAAAACTCCCCTCAATAAATGAACCTAGGTACGCCCATGCCCTTTCCTGCGTATAATATACAACGTGTAACAGAAAGGTGTGGTCAAATTTCACCAGCAACCTTTCAGTGGTCTCAAATCCAACTTTTCAGTTGGAATAACGAGCCCTAATTAAGTTGATGCCCGACCATGAAAATAAAAAACCTCGCCATGTTGCGGAAAACTAATGGAACTAATTTCTTCAACTGGCAACTTTTTTTTTTTTAAACGATATCATCGCTCTTGCACTCAACCAATCGTCGCAACGCCGCGATAACATCGCCTTGTGGAGACACGTTTAAAAGGGGGTGAGAATCGCGGTGAAATCATAGTCGTGCCACATATTACTATACATTCCCTTTAGGTTCATTTTCGTGCATTGTGGATGATCGCAGCCGCGCGCGGCTGATGCGACAATAGTCAGAGTATGACAATGTATAGTGCGGTTTCCGAGGTCTGCGACAAACGCGCGCGGCCTACGTCTGAAGACCGGGCGCACTCTGACTATTGTCATTGTTATGTATTTGTCTGAATATTGGCTGTTGCACACACAACAGCCGCGCGTGTCAGCCGCACGTCGTAAGCCGCGCGCGGCCACTATTCTCACCTCCTTGGAGACAGCCCTTATGTCTCTTTGGATACGACTACACTAAAAGAGTTGCAAGAAAACCAGGTTTTATATTTTTCTGGACGGGCTTTACATTTGATAAGACCTATATCTAGGAATCCTAAGACTTTATATTCTTACTATTTTAAGTTATTAGTTTATTAACAACTATTGTACTCGATAAGATATTGCTTTAGTTTTAAATATTATTACTATAATGGAATTTTGTGCCTTTTAATGTAAGTCTTCCTAAGTGCCTTGTAAGTTGAAATGTTGATTTTTATTGTTAACCTCTTGTTTTCCATATGAAAAAGTTACTAATTACACTGGTTGTAAAATTAATAAATGTACTGTTTTTAAACTACCTTAGCTTGTATTTTTTTTGTTTTAAATAAGATAAACTAGCAATGTGGAATTGTGGGTCCTACTTTACTAGCAATCCTGTTAACCCCTCCAAGCCAAGATCAATGGCCTGTGGGTTTACGTCGGTAGTGTAGTCGGCAGTATTCGAACCTGCGACCTCACGATTGCGAGTCTGATGCCTTAGCCATTAGGCTGTTACATTATTAAACTTGAGTAGTTTCCGATTATACTTATTGCCTCATTATTGTAAAATACTTTCTAATTAAATTTAAAGTTGATATTCTGTTTGTGATATTTTTAACTATTGATATAGATGTTTGATTGTGTTGGTAGTGCGTACATCCGCAAAATAATTATGTTATTTAAATAGTAATATTAGTATTTAAATAATGTATTTGATTCGTTGAAATAATTCTCCATTGTTTATTTTTATGTATTTTTCTTTGTGAGAATTAGCCACCGCTGGTTGGTTTATTAAATATGCACAAAATGTTTCAAATATGTTTACAATATGGTTTGTGAGAATTTAATAAAAATAAAGCGTTGGCAACATAATGATTCAATAAAAGCATAATTAAAGTGTGTTTTTTTAAGGTTTCCAAAAAAAAAAAAAACCTTCCTACCTACCTGCTTTTATTGTTCTAAAAAGGTTTTGACCTGGGCCCTGTTTAATAAAAGTTACAATTTGTAAATAGTAATTGTATTTTACAGGCTACAAGTCTACAAGTTTCTGTTTAATAAAGATTACAAGTTACAATTTTACCATGGTGGAAAATTTACAAAATTGTAAGATTGTAGCAACAATTTTACAAATTTCTGTTTAATAAAGATTTTCTGTCTACAGGTGACAATTTACATATTTGTAGGGAAAACGGTTTTATTGAACGCATAATTGTAGTTACAAGTTTACATATTTTGTAAATTGTAGTACAATTCCGACAGGTAGATTCACCTACATAGAAATTTTACAATTTTGCGCATATGTTGGTAGTTGTTGTTGGTTAGTGAAAAAAATGGTTTTAACAACAAGTAGTGAAAGTAGTGACAGTAGTGATAATAATTACAATACAAGGGAACGGCAACAACGTATTTTTCGTAAAAGGATAAACTTTACTTTGGATGTGACAGATTTTACGTTTAACGAAAAATTTCGTGTTAGTAAAACTACCGTCGAATATTTGGTAACAAAAATTGGACAACATCTTAAATACGATTCTATAAGAAACAAAGCGCTTACACCAGTTCAGCAAATTTTGTGTACATTGCACTGGATGGGCTGTGGCTCACAATACCATGTTATAGCGGATGCACATGGTGTAACTAAAGGAACAATACATAACTGTATAAAGAATGTGTCTAGGTTCGTTGTCAGTAAATTATTCGGAGAAGAAGTCCGCTGGCCAACTAATTGTCTCGATATCCCTAGATTGTTCATGAAATATAATATACCCAGAATAGCAGGCATTGTAGATGGTTCGCTCATCCCAATGGATGCTCCTCGCCAAAACGAATCCGCATATGTAGACCGAAATGGAAATCATTCCATGAATATTATGGTAGTGTGTGGACCAAATTTGGAAATATTTTACGCGAGTGCAAGATGGCCAGGCTCTGTTCATGATGCAAGAGTACTTAGATGCTCTTCGCTAGCACGTGAATGGGGAAATGGATGGAGGCCATTTCCTAACGCCATAATATTAGGAGACAGTGGCTATGGCCTAAAAAATTGGCTAATGACACCTAACATTCCGGTACAAATACCCAGAACGTTAGCACTAGAAAGATATTTACGTGCTTTTAAATCAACACGAAGAATGGTTGAAAATGCACTGGGCATAATAAAAGAAAAATTTCCATGTCTGAATCATTTAAGAGTACAGCCAATTATTGCAAGCAAAATTATATTATCTACAATAATTTTCCATAATATTGAAAAACGTTTAGGATCGCAGCATTATACTAACTACTCAGAACAAACTATTGAACATGATAACGAAATTCCTAACAATGATGACGAGGAGGAAGTATTTGAACAGGAAGGTGTAGAAGTAATACAGTCATTAATACAATTGTTTGAATATTTTTTTTTATTAAATAGGAATTAATTAAAGACATGTTTAGTTCAAAATAATTTTATTAACTATATTATGTGTTTTATTGCTAACTCCAAAATATCTTCACCGTTTTGATTTGGCTCGGATGAATGAATAACGATGGGAGAAGGAGGATCGATGACAACATTTTGTACATAAAATGGTAAAGTAAAATTAGATGGTTGCTGTATTTTCAATTCCTTTTCTAGTTTTAGTATTTCCAAATCAAGCTTGTATCGTTCACGTTTCGCAATTTCAAGTTTTTCATTGGCTAATTTCAATTCTACTTCCATTTTTTGTGTTTTTAAATCGAAATACCTTTGCGGAACATTTGATTCATAGATTGAAATACTTTGTGATTTTTTTCTTGGCCTTTGAGGAAATTGAGTAGGAGTGTTTTCGGGTGATGTATTTATTGTGGCCTCACGCGACTCTGGTTCATGTACTTGTGTTACGTTTGACCCAGATGATTCCGGCACGCTAAGACCTTCTATTACAGGAGAATCTTTCCCGATTATTTTGAGTACTAGCTCATCAACATCATCATATCTACATTTCTTCCCTCCTCCCGATCCCGTCTGCTGCCGATTGTCCCTTTTTTCCTGTAGATATTGAAATACTTATTAGTAACTTTATAGCTCAAATTAAACTTAACTCCCATTTATCATTATGTATCACTACAGTACCTATATAATTATTATACTAGCGACCCGCCCCGCCTTCGCACGGGTGCAATTAGAAACCTTAAAAATAACAGTATTTCTCCACTATTTAATATATCTACATGTTATTATACATATATAAACCTTCCTCTTGAATCACTCTATCTATTAAAAAAAACCACATCAAAATCCGTTGCGTAGTTTTAAAGATATAGGTACTTATGCCCACATAGGGACAGAAAAAGCTACTTTGTTTTATAATATGTAATGATGATAATGATAAAGGTAGGTATTTTTGCAGTGTGAATTCACTTCTTCTCGGTAACAAACTAACAGTTACAGATTAAACTATTTAAATGTTAGGTATAACATTGTAATAAATTATTTGAATTTAGTATTGAAACAAGTAGGTATTGAAATTAACAATAATAATAATTTAGTTTAAAAGTTTGTATTATTATTATTGTACACGAATGAAGTTTACAAAACACTTAATCCGGTTTTAACACCTTTTTATTATTATTACAACATAACATAAACTTAAAATATAGGTAGATACTTACGATTGTCCTTTTTCTAAAGTTTTGCCATGTAGTGTCACGTAAGTATTTCCAGTCTTTATTATAAATGCCCAAAGACTTTAATTGATCCGCAATATATTTCCACTTTGTTATTTTCATATCGTGAGTTAGTTGCTCACTAAACCGACCAAATAAAACATCTTTATTTTCGTATATCAAAGAAAGGACAGTCATTTTATTTTGGTGCTCCATGATTTACTTGTTAAGGATTGTACAAATTAATATGAAACTAAATCACTCTTTACTTTTAAAATAGTAGGTACTTACCTAAGTTTTTTAATTAAACCTACCCTCGTTAATTTAAATCTATGAATCTCCAACAAAAACTTACATTTTATGTAAATTGTAACTTACAACTACAAATTTGTAGATACAATATTGTTAACGAAGTCTACAGGCGTTTTCTACAATTGTAAACGTTTATTAAACAGCATTGATACTTACAATATTTGTAACATTTTTATGTGTAACTTTTTTACATAATTGTAAGGTTTATTAAACAACACTTGTCATAAAACTTTACAAATATGTAAGTTTTTTACAAAATTGTCGGATTGTAACTTTTATTAAACAGGGCCCTGGTTCTATCTAGCTGCTCCCTTGAGCCACAGTAAGGAAACAGGTGTGGACTATTAGCTTGTTTAATGTACCTCTCTAATCCTATTAAAACCTCATAAAGGAATTCAGGGGCCTCAAATTCAGGGGAATCCAGGGAATCAGTGGTGTATTTAAGCGATTTAGTAAGCGGCTCTGGCGCTGTTTGGTAGAAGCGCCATGCTTGTGAAGGCTCCGCATTATTGATATTAGTAGAAAAAATAAATAAAATTGAAGGTGACTGACAAGTCAAATCAGTATCTTGGTTTGTACGAAATACAAACATGTGAATCAATGGCTCCCAACGTTTTCTTGAACAGGGACCACTTTTAGTTCACCTCGTGTACCTTTATTATTTGCAGATTTCTCTACGCTAAATAAATCCGAAAACAAACTTTAACTAATAACTCAATAACTTGCTTTCTTGATTCGGACCAGCAGTGGTCCGCGGACCACGGGCTGGAAACCAGAAATTATAAATTAAAAAAAAATACATCGCTAATTAATATGGTCATTTAAAGAATTTTACCAAATTGTTTATTTGGTAAAATTCTCGAAAAATAGAGCGTAAGAGCTACAGCTAAGTAAAGTAAAAAATAAGTTACGTAGGTAAACCTACGTAACTTATTTTTAACTAGCTGTGCCCGCGACTTCGTTCGCGTGAAAGTCGGGTTTAAATTAAGGTAGTTTAGGTTACGAAATAACTTCTGTGTAAATATGTTGGAAACAGTCCTGTCGGGTGGACCGCGATATGACTCAGCAGCGGAGAATCGTCATATACTCATCTGTTGATAGCTTCAACACCCAAAAGCTTTGTGAAAATAAATAAGTACCAAATACAGACTCTATGTATTCGTTAATTGTGCTTTTTGTTATTAATTTGTGTTTGTTTTCTTTTTGTCTATTGTTATTTTTATTATTTCACTGTTTTATTTATTGTTTATTTTTATCTTCTGCATGATTTTTCCTGTTATATTATAATAATGTCTATACATGTGTCTTCTGTGTACTAAATAAAAATCGATCTGTTCTACTCTTTTAGATAATTAGTTTGGTGTGCGGCTTAAGAAGTGGGTTTTCTGTTGTTTTTGTTTCATTCTTTCAACGTTATACCTACTTATTACCTAATAATTTTCAATAGAATTTGTACGAAAATGTTGTTACTTCCCATGTTATCGTAAACTTTAAAGTCTAAGTACTTAACTGTGATAGTTTTCCTTATAATTTTAGTATTTATACTACTACCCTGAATTTTTTCACATACCCAACATCAACCATTTAGCTGGCAGGGGGACACTTGACTCTAACAAAAATGTTCACTATAAAGCCTAATATTATACACAAAGGAATCCTTAAATCTAAAAATAGTTTTCACAAACCCTAAACGCTTTTTAAAAGACCTATCTAATGATACCACACACGATGGGGTAGGTAGGTGAGAAAAAAAATCACATCCCCACTTTACATATAAGAGAGGTACCCTTAAAAAAATAATGATTTTCAAGATTTTATTCTTTCACTTTATCGACGTTAGTAATTTATTCATGCAAAAGTTGCAACCTTCTAGCACTAAGTCTCTGAGCTAAGCTGCGGACGGACGGACATAAGGGAACTATAAGGGTTCTGTTTTGCCATTTTGGCTAAAAATGGGGTGTATTTCATATAGTGTTACAACGCAATACTAATAAAATGTTTTTTCAGGATTTTCCTTTGTCTGCTAAGGTTTACAACTGAAATGCATATAAAACTGCTGTAACACTTTAGTAAACAAACACAGAGTATGTCATGTGTGTCATGTCCGCGAAAATGTCAGATCTTATACCTTTAAACGAGCAATTATTGTATATATATACCTATATATATAATCTGAATCTCGGCAATGGCTCCAGAGATTTTCATGAAATTTAGTATGTAGGGGCTTTTGGGGGAGTTAAATCGATCTAGCTAGGTTTCATTTTTGGAAAACGTCGTTTAAAAAAAATAACGAGCGAAGCTCGGTCATCCAGGTACTCATATTAAAGAACGTATCGATACTTCAAATTTTTTTGTATAAAAATTTATTGTGTCACTCTAGAACATAATTTAAACTATGACCGTCCGCGAAAGTGTTAAAGAGGTTTAATAAAAGAATTAGCCATTTGGAAATAGCTATACACGTACTTTTTTTTTTTTAAAAGAGGACTCCCGCATTTGGGTACAGGCCCTGTGTCACGGGGGACTTCACAAACATTCAAGTCACGGACACAAAGTACACCCAGACTCGGAACAACAATTTGTGGATCACACAAAGTGGTGTCCCGCGTGGGAATCGAACCCTCTTGCGTAGCAGTCGGACACACTCCCACCGCGCCATAGAGGCAGTCAAAATTGATCACTACAAAAGAAACAAAATAGTATTTGTGAACGTGGTACATTAACGGTCAATATTAAAGATTGGCCTCTTTTAACATGTATTCGATAGTGTAAAATTATTTCATAACAGAGTAAATTAAGCGAAATGCCTCTTAAATATCAGGTGTAACGGTTTTAACTTTTATAAAAAAATATTACGTTGTAAGATAAGTTTGGAGAATCCGTTAAATTTCTAAGGTGAAATTATGTTGTGACTTCGAATGATAACATCATATTTTGGGGACCAGGTCAAGCATTCAGTCCTAATCCTGATTTCTCTATGGTCGTGTAAAAAAGGTTTCAGTGGGAACAAGCTTCTACTGAGCAATCACTCAAAAACCTGTATATTTAGTTTCCTAAGGCTTTTAGAAAATAAACAATTTATTATTATTATTATTATTTTCACTCACGTGCAAATGTCGGCGGTATAAACAGTTCATTTTCCTGTGTGTAGTTGTAAATAGAGAGGCCTGGTCTTCCAGAAGCACCGTCTCTTCCATCATTGCCTCGTTGGCCTTTAGGTCCTATACCACCTCGTTCTCCTTTTGGACCGCGAAGACCTGGTGGTCCAGGCACGCCGGGTTTACCTGGTTTATGTGAACATGATGTTGGTATTAATGGTTTATCAACTAACCTCCTCTAAGTTTATTCATTTTATCTGACTGCAAGGAAGGGTTATGTTTTTAAAAACTTATCATATGTATGTGTGTAATATCTTATATCTTTAAACGAGCAACTCTTGTATATATATATATATATATATATATATTGATTGTAAATTGTCTAGAATCCGGCATCTAAAATTGAAGCAAGGCTTCATTTTTTTTATAGGCTTATTGAGAGAATGCTGCTTCTAGATATTATATAATCAAAGATATATTATAAAAAATCGATCTAAGTAGTTAAGATTCAATTTTTGTCGTTAAAAATAAAATACCGAGCTAAGCTCGGTTATCCAGGTACTATCCTTAAAGGTAGGTACGGTTGGCAGACAAAGACCCCCCTCCTCCCGTCACCCGAACTACTCACACTTGACCGATGTTGGAGCCATTCATTATCGTTGAATTTATGAACTCGTGATCTCCAACCATAACCCCAAAACATGATCCTCGATGCACCTGTGTGATGCGTGGTCAAACAAACGGACAGATAGACAAACATTTCTAAAAATCATAGCAATGTGTTACTTTTTAAAACTTCTTTTACTAAGTATAGAACATTATTGAATACAACGCCATCTACTTTCAAGAATGTGGCCGTTGTTTTGTTGTTCACCATGATCAAAATTATTTGATCACGTTGAACAATTTGATTTCATAGATGGCGCTACATGTATTTTTTACGTGTGTAATGTCTTTTTATTTAGACGAACACATCATTTCTGGAAAATGTCGAATACTTTTTAATTATAATGTAATATTGTTTTTCATTTCTACTACGATTAATTCATTATTCTCAGCAGTGCATGCAATACCTATAATTAACTTACCTACGTGCATAATTTACTTGATTTTTAATATAAAAAAATAATAACCAAAGTAAATAAGTTACCTACGGTCGAAAAAATAACTAAAACATTCAGAAAAATATTAAAAAAGGATAAAGACAATTTAAAAAAATACAAAAAGAACATATTGTTCATATTGAGTGTTGATATTTGTTGCATAACTGAACATTGGTTGAAAACTAATGAACTGATATTTAATAATAGTTATTATTGTATGGTTAGTGCATTTATAAGAGAAAGGGAGTAGGGTATAATTGGGGGTTCTGGATCACTTCCTCGCTTCGCTCGGTGCGTGATCCAGAACCCCCAATTCTCCACACATAGAACATGATCCAGAACCCCCAATTTTCTACACATGCAATATGATCCAGAACCCCCAATTTTCCTCACATTCAATATGATCCAGAACCCCCAATTTTCTACACATGCAATGCAGAGCGCTCCAATATCACACTATCATGATCGATGATTCTCTTAACTGCTCATCTTTTCAACTTAATAGGAACCGGTTTATGAACAGCTTAATCGCAGCAACTCAAGCTGTTATGCACAGCCTGTTCCTATGTATTAGGTTTCTTCTATCAAATCTACAAGATTGTTGTAGATTTGATGCTGGATTATTCGAGCCCATAGCTTAATCCCTTTAAAGCGAATTTTAGAGCATTTGCCGTTATCTCTAGAGCAAGGTATTAGGATTGCATTATACTGCTCGTGATTAATTATTTCTACAATATGAAGCCCGCATAATCGCTTTTCTACTATCAATACCTGTACACGATCTCCAATTCTCAATGTCATGTTATTCAGCAAGTAAGTCGAAGCTTGTATTTTATTTAGAAAACTGATATTTCAAATTTTTAATCTTGCTAATTACGTACGTAAATGCTTGCGAAAGTTTTTTAAGACTAAGGTTGAGGAACAGGGAAATTTTGAGCAAACAAAATAAGAAAAAAAAAACCACTTAATTAAAAAGTTTATTATCGAAACACCATTTTTTTAAACATAAAACATTTTTTAAAGAACATATTGAGTCATGATATATACAACTGTAAACGGTTTCAGAATCTTTATATTGCTCATACAAGCTTAACAAATTAGGACAGTTTTTATCTTCTAAATTAATAACATTATTATTATTCGACATAACTTGCAACCATGACACTTTTTCTAAACCTTTAGTGTAAACACATTTATTTCTTAACAGATCTTCAAGTAAACATAGGCAATTAGAATAAGGAATAAATCCTTCACCCCAATGTATTTTTCTGCTGCGCTCGATCCAGCTTACTTGACGTCTTTCTGATTTTGTCAAGTTGTAATAGGGAAATGGTGGCTTAATTAAGAACACTTGTATTTTGTTATCACACCATATAGCAATTTCTTTTATTATAAACTCATTTGCTTCTGTTTTGAAACCTTGAACGTCTACAATAGCAGTCATGATAATCTTCGCACTATATTACTCAAAGGCTTATATTCCACCAGACGATCGTTGATAATCAAACAATATGCGGCAGTATTATCTGGTATTGAAGTTGAACATTCAATTTCTAATCGAACATCGACTGGACCTGATTTTAGACTATCGTTTTGCCTTGAACAATCTAATATAAAAAGAGGAGCCTTTTCTTTAAAGTCCTTTAGACTAAGCAATGGGTCTGCTGGACTGTTGTAATACGACTGACGGAATTTGGCATACATTTCGTATAATATACTGTATTTGTTCTCAGAAAACTTTAAGCTCAAAAGTTCATATGGATAATATTGTGAATTCAAAAAGAGAGTGACATTTGTAACTTCACAATGATCAAATCGCGAACTGTCATTGAGTTTATTATTTTTTCTATTAGTTTGTAAGCAGAAAATTACATATCTAGGTTTCTCTAATTGTGACGCAGTTTTAACTGCCCACGAATGCTTTGTAGTTTTAGGAAGCAAAGGGTACTCATACAAATCCCAATTTCTAAATGCCATTTGAATAGGCTTATCCTTTTCTAGTAATTTTAAAAGAGCCAGTCTTTCTCGATCTGACACTTTTATATGTGGTACTCTCCATTGAAGCCTTTCTATATCTATTTTGCAATAAGCAATATCATCAGCAAGTATAACACTATTTAAATTGGAGTTACTTCTATTCAATATAAGTTCATGTTTGCAGTTTATTACAATTTTTTTATAGTCTTCCGCAAACCCTAAAATCTTATTTAAAGGTATTACAGCACTAAAATGGCCATCATTTTTAATACCGTTTGAATTCCAGCCCCATAAGGCAGCCACTTTATTTTCTGCTTCATTTAATGAGATATAAGATTTTATTGTGGACGTTATGCCGGAATTTTTTATACGATCTATTTCTATACCATTCATTTCGTACCTGATGTCTTGAAACAAGAACAAAATATAGTTATTACTAAATGTAACAATTTTTTCAATCGGCTTTCCATCTTTACCGAAGAATTTTGCTTGACCTTCGATGTAAATTGAACTGGCTGATGGTAACACGTATATATCTTGCTGGTGTATGGGAATTCTGATTTCGTCATTTTCTCTGAAGCAGTTATTGTAGGGATTGTAAGAATGGACTTCATAACTTTCGATTGAAGAATCGAAATGCGGTAAATCATTAATCTGTAGTATATTCATACTTTAAAACCTAAAGCTTTAAGAAAATCTATATTTGCTTTAGTCAACTTCCTCACTTTTTTCTTACGTCTACGCGTATTAGTGGTTGTAGAAGAAATAAGACGTTTTACTTTGACTGAAGGGTTTATATTATATTGTATCATTTTATTTTTCTTAAATGAAGACGCAGTTGAATATGTTCTACGAAGTTAATACTGTAACCAAACTGATCGACAACTTTAATAGATATAGATGAAATTGTATTTTTGTTTACCGGAAAATAAATAACGTTCTGAGGCGTTTCTATATATTGGTCGTCTACAACGGTATTAGGCACAAATTCGTGAATAATGTGAGTTGGTAATCCGTTGGTATAGGAACCGTATATCAAATCACATTCAATTCTGATAACAGATGAGGTATTGTTACTAAAACGACGACCTGATGTTGAGTTCAGTATTGAAAAGTATAATAATCCACACTCATATTTTCCAGATAAACTCAGAGGTGGTTGAAAATATGATTCTAATTCTGATTTATTGCCGGAGATAGTTACTGTAGTAGACATACTTGCATACTGAACTCTTTTCTTAAATTCTGTTTATTTTATTCCATGATTAATCCAAAAAAATCTTAAAAAGTTTAAACAAAGATGTCCGCAATGGAAAGGATGATTGCCTTGTACATTTTCATAATTGTAGTGAATTTTAGAGCCTAAATATTTTATTAATTCTTTTGGAGGCTTAAGATTTCCATAACTATCAAAATATTCGATATAATCTTTGCATTTTGCATAGGCTACCCAATGAGAGCCGGGGTTTTTAGAAATATCTAAATTAATAATACCACATTCATATTTAAAAGGGTGTGTAGGAAGTTCGTCTCTCATAAAGACACCTCTAAAATAAGGAATATTATTTCCATATTTTACAATGTCAAAATTAGTCAAGGCTCGATTGGGTAGCCGATACTTTAGTTTTTTTCTTTTGATACGAAAATTCCCAGACCATTTTTATGTGGCTTAACATGTAATCCATTTCCAATACAAAGGGCTTCCATTTTTTCATTGTGTCTCTTCGATTCATCATATAGCTTTTTAGCCATCTTGAATTCATTTATAGTTTTAGCTATACCAGCCGCCCCGCCTGCTATGGCTCCCGCTGCGGATAATCCAGCAAAAATAGGAATCAAAGGCAAAACTCCACCCGTTTTTGGTATAGGAATAACGCGGGGAAGTTTAATAGAAGAATCTTCAACTAATTCTCTGGCAGCAGCCATAGCTAGTTTTATTGCCCCTTTCTTGCATTTTGGTTTTAATTTTTTCATTCGTTTTTTCGCGACAGTAAGAACATTTTTAAATTTATTTTTAAGTCCTTTTCCAGAAGTCCTTTTGCATGAAGATTTTTGGCTGTAAGTTTTTAGGCCAGTACCAGTTTTAATTTTGCTTGTCATAATATTGCTCACTAGACGCGCTGCAATTTTTTCTCCCGTACCTGCATCAGCTGCAACTATACGTTTTTTCGCCATTTTAAACAAAATCAAATCAGCCTTATGGCGATCTTTTAAGTTCGAAGATTTGTGATATGCAATATCGTGTTCTTTACAATATTCGTCTAATTTGTTGATACCTTTATCACCACGCGCAAGTCTCCTAATTAATTTTGTACCTGGACCACAGTAATTGTATCCCGGCAAATGTAATTCAAATGGTAAATGGTTTATAAGCCAATTGAGAAGACTACTCTCTCCAGTGCCCATAATAAGACTGTTTAAAAATAAATTAAACACTTTATAAATATAATGCGTTGAATAAACAATTGACAGTTATCTAAGTTTATAAGTATAAATAATGGAATCAGACATTATTTTGCAATAATCTATTTAATTTGTTTCTTATAGCGCATTTGACTTATCTATCCAACTATTTTCTGCAGAAGATAAACCTAACCATTTTACTAAAACTCTGTTTCCTCTCTTTTTAAGAACTTTTTCGACTAGATACACATTAGGATGTTTAGTCTTTTGAAGTTCTTGCACATAAAATGCTCCTAAAATAGGCTGACCTCTAATAGTATCTTCAATTAAATAGGTGATAGGAATTGTATTACGTATTTCTCGAATTTTAAATATTTCTGTTGACCAGTTAGGTGTATATCCTTTTTCAAATGTTCCTTTGTACTTACTGATACGTACATAATCACCCACTTTATATCTTACTTTTACACTAACTTTTTTTACTAAACTTGCATAACGTTCTAATATACGTTTTTTATTTATATTATTCACATTCGCAGGGATTTCATCAATCGTTCTATGGTATGTGTGATTGTATTTATGAATAACATTATTGAGGGTATTATTTATCCAATTATAATTGCCTTTCAAACTGAATTCTTTGTACAATTTAGATTTCAATGTCCTAATAAATCGCTCGACTATTGAAGCTTTTTTTGATGAGAATGTTGAGTAATGATTAATATTATAAGATTGCATTAGATTTTGAAATCTATTATTATAAAACTCTGTCCCATTATCAGTTTGAATATTTTTAGGGACACGGCCTCTATCCAATAATATCTTAAAAGTATTACATACAATCTCTTTGTTTTTACTTTTGAGAGGAAAGGTCCAAGCATATTTAGAAAATGTGTCAATAACAGCGAGGATAAATCTAAAGCTTTTATTTTCTTTAGAAATAGATTGCATATCAATTAAGTCCGCCTGCCATAGATCGTCTATATCTTTCATAATAACTTTTCGTCGAGGAAAATTTATCCTGGCATTTTTATGAAGCTCATTTACCACATCGGCTTTGATCATGATGATTTTTCGTTCAAATTTATATTTTTGTCTTTTAGCTCAGATTGATTTAATAACAAATTTTGGTAATGATCGTGATTGTTAAGTATGTTAAACTGAATTAAATGTCTATTGCTGTTCCTATTTATTCCTTTATTATATTAGCTTCTTTTAGTTCTTCAATGATAGATAATATTTCATTATCATGATTTGTATTGCCAGCGTCTCTTGAAGCCATTAATAATTTTAATCTCTCAATCAATTCATTGGGATCATCCCAGTATACTAAATCAGTGTTGTTTTTAAATTTTTTTAGTTTTGGTAAGTTTCCTCCAAGTTTTGATTTAGGTTTACTGTCAGACGTTTCCGAAAACAAGGGTTTAATTATTTCCCGATATTTTTTACCTTTACTTGACTTTATCTGACCTCTGGGGCTAAAATTTCTTCTATGAGCATTTGTATAATGTAGCATATCTTTGTAGATCCGCTTATCTTCATTTGATATTAATTTTAAATCAGGCTTTCTTTTAAATAAAAGTTCTTTCAAACCTAATGTAAAGTTGTAAACTTTGTCATCGATTTTAACTAAAACGTTCTTATCATTATTCAAACTAGAAAATGATACTACTGAGTTACCCATCATGTAAGTCTTGTTTTTACTTCTAATTCCAAACGGTATATTAAGGTCATCATATATACCACAGATATCTTCTCCCTCTAATGATATTTCATCTAGCGATTCCTTTTTAGGGCTTTCAATGAATTGAGTAGAATCCAGATCTGGACTGTAACATTCTTCAAATTTACTCGATGAACTAGTATTTATATCATCGGACTCAATGCCTTCCAAATTAAGTAGTGTTTTATTTTCTACATTTTTATTTTTTTCCGCAGGTAAATTCGCGTCAACTAAAGACTTAAGGGGATCTGTTACAGGTTTTAGGACTTTATCGAGTGATAAATTCATCGAGTGTTCCTGGTTCTTCATTTGTTTTATTTTGTTCTTTATTGAGTTCACAGACTTCATTAATTCAATTTTAATATTTTTCTCCATATTTATATTAAAACAACTGTGTTCAGGGAATGAAGATCTAATACTGAATTTGTTATTCATGTTATTTATTATATATAAATTCAGTCAAATTTCAAAAATGTATCAAAATTCTGTCTGTACCTTCCATTATTTACGGGCGATTCTTTATTAATAAGTACGAAATTATATGGGTTACTCCAAATGGTTTTACAGATATCTTTAAACTGTTTCCATTGTAGATCGGAGCCGACATGTTCATCGTAAACATGTTTTAAATTCGTATCATCTTGTTTAAATAATATAAGAAAATTAACATTGTCACGTAACAATTGTTTCGGAATTTTAGAATAGGTTTGAGATAAATAAAAACAATCTATTTGTTTATGTCTGCCCATACAAAAATAATTACGGATATTAACTTGATTTTCACATGCAACATCATCAAAAATAAATACAGAGTTAGTCAAAGCTTCACTCAGAGCTATAACATCTTTATCATCTTTTAATTCATAGAAGTTAATCTGAGGAACTCTTTTTAATACCTCGCTCAAGAATCGATATTTTGGCTGAAAAGAAGTTTTGGAGTAAAGATAAAGATTTTTAAATTTCAATCCATTTTTATGCAACAGTAAGCTGATCATAACGTTTGTTTTACCACAGTTCGACGGACCACATATTATACAACGAATTGTATTTGGTAATAAAGCACTATGTCTGATTTGGCGAGAAGGTTCATTAAATTGTATACCGCTAACTTTCAGAGATATGGGTTGCTTAACCAACTTCATCTTGTCAATGATTATGTTGAATGGCTAACATACGTTTTTGTGTTCACTTTTTATACTAAAAAGGGGAAATTATGTAAAACATAACATGACATTTTGTTACTATTTCTGTACCTACATGTTTAGATAAGTTTTATTAACATAAGTAAGTATGTAATTACTCGTAATAAACATATTAAATCAAATTAAGCATGTGCACAATATGCATATAAATAATAATATCATATTAGACATGACTATTCAACTAACGCGTTTCTACAGGTTTAGACAGATTTATTTCATTATTGAAATCGTCAGCAAAAATATTATATGAAACATGACATGACAAAGAATATTCATTTATCGCGTTTCTACAGGTTAAGACAGGTTCGTTTAATTATTGAAATCATTAATGAAAATATTGCATTCTCGCATTACTCAATATCAAATGCCACTGTTTAAAATAATCCACATCTAAGTTAGGTAGGTAGTCGCTTCATTTCATTGCAGTATTTGCCATAAGCTGGACCTCTTGTTTGTCAATTAAACTACAATTGCCTGGTAAGTTTTGTTTTTTTTTTTTTCTATTTTATTTTAATGCCATGCATTTTTTTTTACTTTCAATAAGTGTTTAATAATTAATATTAATTTATTTACAGAATCATGTCTCTGGCACCGTCCTACAGCCCCTCTATAGATATCGCAGATAATTTACGTGAGGTAATTAAATATTGCGTTTATCTTAACTTACTTAAATCCATTTTTCATATTACTTGTGTTATTTATTTATTGAATGACTGTTTTTTTTTTTCAGAATTTAATAGGAGATGCGGACCCAATCACCAATCCTTTTTATTATGCTCAGGATAGAGAAAGCTGGTATGCTGAAGTAGCAGCCAAATCTCGCGAAGAATATAAAAAACAAAAAGCAGAGGAACAAGAAGCAATAAAGAAGAAAAAAATTAAATCAAAATGTTTTAAAAATACCTCTTTTGTTATGCGTAAGGAGCCGGGTCAAGTTCGTAATTTAATACAAATATACATACATAATTTGGACAATAGTAATATGGATAAAATAAACCTTGATCCTGACAGCGCGGGTGTGAGTGTGCAATATTTAGTGACTAGTGATTACGATGACGTCATGAATGAGACTGAACATTTAGTTAGTAAAATAGTCAAAAAGTTAAGCAGACATAATGTGTAATCTTTTATTAAATACTGTAATCTACTTATTATTATTGTCATGATAAATTATATTATTTTAAAAAAATCTGTTTATTTCATATTGGAACAATAAATTTTTAAAATATATAAGATTATATAATACCTTTATTATAATGAATACTCAACCCAGTAAATATATTGTAAGTACATAGTAAAAAATAAAAAATTATTAACCTAACTAACAATTTTATTATATTTATGCTTGTTATTAGGTCAGTGACACATGTTGTAAATAAAAATATTTTTACACTAACAATATAATATTTTACTGTACATCTTACAAGCAAACTTAAATACAAGAAGCTTACAAGTATTTTGTTTTTTTTACAATAAATTTAATATTAACCAAAACATTTGTTTTACTCAAAATGTTGTTGTATAATTTTGCGCCTAAACCTACAAATTCCGTTATAATTTCACCACCTAATTTATCTTTTAAATAATCAGGTATTTTAATTAGCTTTTGGAATATTAAATAAATTATCCTTTTCGAAATTACTAATTAACTACAAACAAAAATATTTAGATAAAGTATAGGCGCAAAAGGCTGGAGGTCAGAGTCCGCAATTCCGCATTGACAAACATTTTCATGACGTAGCGCTAGGTGACTTAACATGTGACATGTCATTTGTCACTGTCACTTTAAAACAAAAATATGTCGCAAAATCTCTATTTTACTATGCCAACCAAATAAAAACACAAAGAAAAATACGAAAGTTGTACGATGTGCCTACAAAATAGGGCAAGGTACTCAGCATTCATAGGATGAGCATGACGACCCATCTTATTACTGGTTTTCAGTGTTGCCCAGTCTTGAACGTTAACGCCGTAACTACATTTCCAAGTCTTCATTGTTGTATTGAAATATGTGCAGCAAATCTAGCATGGCAAGTGTGCATAAACTATTAAACTACCTCCTACTATTATATAACTACTAAGATTATAATTCCTGCTTATATTTTTATATTAATTAAACCCAATACTAAAAAAAAAAAACTGATATTTAGCTATGGGACTGATTTCTTTAACTTATGTGTCTATATTATTTTAATATAACAGTAAAATACTGAACCACAATGCTTTATTCTTGTGAAAACAATGTGTATAAAAAGAAAGCTCACAAAGCCGCTACACTTCTACTCACAACAATCTTCTGCATAGTCAAATATATTAGAGTACTTGAGACATCAAATCCCAGTCTATTTATTTAAGTTTAGTTATTTTCTTTATGCTTTAGGTTCTCCACACAGAATTTACTAGTTAACTAGTTAATAGAGAGTTAAAAATTACCGCTGCCATTCCAAGATCCTGTGAAAGCTGGTCTGTTGCCACACTATGCGGTCATAAATCACTAATGGACTAAGACAGCAAGGTAACCATTTGTATTAAACATGTATTTGAGCTGAGAATTGAACTCAGACTCAGGTTATAGGTACTTAGGCAAATTATATTTATTACACAAATACAAAAATGAAACAAGAAACATTATGATTCATAAGATTTTTTTATTTATGCATTAAACAAAGTAAATACATGGGTAGATACATAGTCACAATTATAGCTCTAAATTATTGTAACATTATAAACATAAAGTAAATACATGGTAGATACTAAAATTAGGTAGGTATGTAGATACATAGTCACAATTATAACTTTAAATTATTTTAACATAAACAATGGTAGATTCTAAAATTAGGTAGATTCACAATTTTAGCTTTAAATTACTGTAACATTATAAACAGAAAAGATAGTAAATACAGTCACAATTATAGCTTAAAACATAGTACGATAATGACCCCAAGGTACAGTATAAATTATATTTCTTTTAATTTGACGTTTGTCATCATTTCCGTTGAGTACTAATTTATTAATTTTCTGTGTATACAACTTGTGATTTTTGGATCGAATGACATACATAGTATCTCTGAAATTTATATCATTATTCAAAGTATTTTTATATTTTTCAATTGTGAGCCTATTAGAAATAGGTTTTTTAACTCCTTTAGCTTTTTTAATTGTATTATTTAAACTATTTAAACAGTATAATTTAGCCCTCAAACCAATAAACTCTGTAATGATATCACCACCCATCTCATCTTTAAAATAGCCAGGTATTTGTTTATTCACTTTTGGAATACCATAAATATTATTGTCTTCAAAGTTGCTTGTATCAAAATATTTTATATTTTGTTTCATGTCTTTATAAAAATCATCAGTTTGTATTAAATACAAGAGACTATCAGTATCAGTATAACAAAGGCTTATGTCATTTTTGTATATTTTCTTCATAACAGAATAGTGAAATTGATATAAATGACACTTTGCTAACTCCAGTATCGTAAAACCAATATATATTGGTCGATCTAAAACTACTTTAGCAGGCTCTAATTGAATAGCAACAAGGTTCTCTGAAATAATAGCCATATTTTTAAAATTAGGGGCGCTCACATATTTTTCTGCCCCTTTTATTTTATTGGTCTTATTAAAGTTATCTTTCCACACATTAACTAATTTAACATCTACTTGTTTCCTTTTGTTTTCAATTGTTTTACCAAATATTGAATTATTTTGCTTCTTGAAAAAATCTCTTTCGAATACTGAGTTAGCTTTTTGTCTAAGTATTGTATTAAGATTTATGTATGGTTCTAAGATATTTTTTTGAGTAAATGCTAGAATTTTATGAATATTTAATAATATAAGACCATTCTTTAAACATTCTTGTAAATGAACATAGTGAATGACATATCTATATTTATCATACAGATTAGCAATTAGTTTTGTGTTTTTGTCATCACATGGAACAGGAACGGGCATTTTTTCTGGTGCAAATGGCAAATCAGAATGTTCGTCATGTATATCAGGCGGATAATGAATATCAACTTCAAGTATGTACCCTTCATCACTATCAGCAGTAACAGATGCAATTTCAAATAAAGCTATTTCAGATTTTGTTAAAAACCTAAAATTTCCTGTGGGAAGTCTTTGTGTCATAGCATGCCCATACAAATTGACACAATCTAAGTAAACTAAAAATGTATCGGGTTCTTTTTCGTTATAGTCTGGCAAATATTTATTATTAGCCTTTGCATATCGCAGCGAACATTGGGCAAGACCTCCTCTAATACCCTTTTCTAGCATTTGATATATTTCTATATCAGATATTAAATCTAATTCTACTTTAGTTAACAAGAGCATGGCGTCCCAGCTTAATGATGGTGATGAAACGTAATGACAAGGGTCAAGCTCATAGTGACATAAACTCATAGATCGGAATTTCTCAAATACATCGCACAATAGTAAGACATCACATTTCAAATATAAATCAGTATATTCGCCTAAATTCTTAATACCAAATATAGCCCACATCTTTAAAGCGTGATTGTAATCGTCAGTAGACACTGTATCGGATGTGAGTTTATTATAAAAATTTGAGCGATCTGGTAACTGAGTTTCTGCATATCGTTCCCAGGAGTCTATATAGTCATAGCAATACACGCCTTTCCTAAGGCATAATTGAAATAATTTTTTATCAATGAAAAATGATCGTAAATGCTTTAAATCATTGGAGTCCAATGTCTTTACTAAGTTGTCTAAACTCGAACTTAAGAAATTAAAAGAATCTATAAATTTTAATTGGACTACTTTCTGAGAATTAAATGGAAAAAATTTGGTAAAAGAAATATATTTTTCCTTAGTCTTTGGAATTAAATTGATTCGACCGGAAACACTTGAAAGTTCTTTTATAAATAAATGACAGTCATATCCTGAAAGATTATGAAATATTATGGGAATAAATTTTACAGACTTATTATTTAAATTGCATGAATTATGAGCTGGACCCCGATATTTACCTGTGAAATGATCATGGTCATGAACAATACAGTCATTATTAGAAAAATTTTCTTTACAAATATGACATACTGTAGCAGTCTTAAATGAAAGAAGCTCTTCATCATTCAGTGGAATCATGTCTCTAGGCAAAGATAAAATGTCATATAAAGTTTCTAAATCCTTAGCAATAGAATCTACAAACTTTTTTGAACAATTTGGACCTCGATAAGATACTAAATTATTAAGCTCTGGATTACTCTCACAGCATATATAATAGGCGAAACAAGTTGCTTCATGAATTTGTATGTTTTCGACATACTGACTTTTATTTTTATCTGAATATTCTCGAAGTAAGCTTTCAAAGTCTCCATAAATAACAATAGGAATTCTTTGAGTTCTTATATAATTAGAAAATCGAAGCTTGCTATTCTCTTCTGGGAGCAGTGTTTGTATTCGTGCGCAATTATGATTATTTAGTTTTGTCTCTGAATCAAAATATATAAAACATTCATCACATAAGTGAATTTTAGATTTGTGTTTTGTTAGTTGATCATGCACTAGTCGCGCGAAATTTTTTATTAAACAGAAATGACTTTTGTCTCCTCTTTCAATTAGTAATAAATTTACGTGGGTCAGTTTCCGTTGTAAAGTTTTGTATAATGGCCCAGTAATAGTGTTATTTTTTTCTAAACCATAAACATTTACACTTATAGTCGGATTTTTTTTTTCGAATTGTTTTATGTCATCAAATGTTGGTGGGAAAGATATACCATTTATATTTAATAAATTTAAGTAATGTGGATATGATGAAACTCTATTACTGTTATGCCGTGCTGGATACATATGTGCTACAATACACCAGAGAAAGCAATGTCTATCTTTATTGCAAATGTTAAGACATGATTTTGTTTTAAGAATTTTTAGGGGTAAAGATATGTAACTGCCAGCTTTTAAGGGATTATACTTAACTATATTCATTTCCAAATGATTAATCGACTCTATAGCCCAGCCAGATTCTGACATTTCAAATTCGGTGCATTTATACAGCAATTTTTGCACACATTCTTCAAAAAATAATTTTATATTAGTATTTTGTATTATCACATAATACTTTGTATTAAAAGATTTCAAAGACAATTCTTCATTTTTAGGTAACTTGTACAATACAAAAAGCTCAAATTGTATTTTAATCGCTCGGTGTTTTATTCGCAATGTCTCAATAATCTTGTAAACCATGCTAGAAATATCTGATAAAAATATCTCTGGTGATATGTTATCTGTATTCATAGGATTAAATCTGTAACTAGCAATTCTATTTTTAAAAGCTGTAGCTATTATTTGCACATTATCAAATTCAGTACTCAACAAACAGTTTGATTTATGTATATTACTTTTCTTATGTGATGAATATTTTTGAACATAAACTTTACAATCTGGGCAAAATTTCATGTTTGTTTGGTTATGTTAAATACAAAAAGTAAAGCAGTACCTAATTCATAAATTTAATCGTAAATTCAATTAGACAAAATATAAAATATTTATTTTGAGCTATAGTTGATATATAAGTTTTAATTTAGTACTTAAAGGTCATAATTTTTGATTACTTCAAGATTAAAAGTTCAAGGTCACAATTACTGATCTGGATTTATTAAGTTCTTAAAAAATAAGATTCAAGATCATATTAAATGGTCATGAATTTTAAAATTTGACATTCATTAATTCGAGTTTATTGGCTTTTGGATTTTGGCTTTTGGTTTTTGTTTTTAGTTTTTTGGTTTACTGAAAGAAAATCATACAAATAATCATTATAAATATTATATGAGTAAGTACTCATGCAATATTATTTCATTACAATTATCTGAGGAAATAAACATTAAAAAATATCAATTATAGACTTTATGCATAGGTACTTACTTACTTAAATTCAACAATATAGAACATGCTTTTCAAACAAGTTTAATATAATTATTAATATTATTCAAAAGAACAAATATAGGTATATCATAAGTAGGTATTTTAAATGGTTTTTAAATATGTAGGTACAATATTATGGGTCCTTTAAATAGGTACTAGTAGGACACTTACCTAATTTTAAAATACGTTTGACTGATAGAGTATCGGTTGTATCTTCCGATAATCTTCTTTCGCAACAGTCACAAGTTTTGTGACTGCTTTCCACACCGGACTGCTGTCGTCAACAGCCGATTTGTAGGTAACTAGTGCTCGTTTCCAGCGGTCATTGCTGAGCACCTCCGCTTCTCGAGCGTTGTAAACACGCAGTTCCACGTAGTAGTTGCCCTGCCGGGTGGGGTCCCGCTGAAGTGTATAACCGGAACCACTACGTCTTGATAAGAAGCTCCGCAGCGCAGCCGCTCGAATGGGTTCACCACCAAGTTCTTGCTCATTCTGAAATTTAAAAATGATTATCATTAGAAACAAGAATAAGTTTAAAAAACTAAAAATTTTATCCGTAGTCGGGACTACGGATAAAATTTATATAGCCTATGTCACCCGGGCTATTCTTACGAATTCATTGACACCTCATTTATTAAAATCCGTTGAGTAGTTTAGGCGCTGTGGTGGAACATACAAACATACATACATAGACTGCCAAAATCATTACCCTTCCTTTTGGCTTCGCCGTAGTCAGGTAAATAATTTAAAAGGAAAGCATGACAGATTCTGAAAAAAATATACTGAACCATAAATTTTACCTAACCCCTCGGGAATCGTATTTAGAACATCAAAGTCTAACTAATATGCTAAAATAATGGAAAATAAAAGGACTCCGTATTTACAAATAAAAAAACTTCAGCATACCTCTGAATCCGACAGCTTCCTTTTTTTGAGCGATTTCGTTGGCGCTGGCAAATCAACTTCTGTCTCCGAGTCGGACCCAAAAAAGCTAGATTTGACCACCGCCGGAGCAATTTTTTTCACAGAATTTTTATTTGTTTTTCCGACAACCTTTTTCCTTATCTTCTTTTTTTCTACCGACGGCGATGGCTGAGATGGTGGTATTTCGCAGTCAGAATCGAAGGGATTGGTCGACCTAAAATTAAGAACACCATAAATAAATTTCACTCACAAATTCAACTTACTATTAGATTATTCGATATAAATAGTGATTGTAGAGTTGTACGTACATACTTCCTGTTCTCTTGTTCACAATATATTGTAAAATATTATTGTCAAAGACAAGCTGCAAGTGCAAGAGATGTGTGCTAATTAAAATGAAATTATGCCATGCAGTCTTATTTGTAGATCACATTTTTAAGCAGTGGTTTTAGTGACAAATCGCTAGCTAAGTGAGAAAGCGATTTTGATATGTGTGCTAAAAAATGAGTTCTATGTTATCAGCAAATAAGATCTAAAATTAATTGATTGTTACTTACTCAATATGACCACATGCTTACTTTCCTTATTCGGCGATGGCGCCGCTCCGTCGCGTATACCTGAGACGATTTTCTAAAAAGGAATTGGTATGTACTCTCTCAGAACAATAAGATCGATACCTATCTATCACTGGGTAACTTTAAAACCAAATTAAGTATGTTTCTATTGAAAAATGTAACCAAGTCCAATATTTTTTTCCTAGTTTCATGTCAGTACATTCTAGTTCAAACACTTTTTATTTTATTTATTTATTAAGATTAATAAAAAAAAAAAACATGATTTACATGAATACCTACTTAAAACTAATACATGCCCAAAAAATAAAAACAATGTAACAATTACTTATAGGTAAACACCGCTTATTAAAATGCTATTAACATTTTAAACAATGAAATTTCTTATCGCACACAATCATCTACTAATCAATAAATAATCTCTCCCTTTAATTTGACATATCGATCGGGTACCCAGCTGGTGCAGTGGATAAGCCATTGGCTACTGCTATCGGGTCGCGGGTTTGATTACCACGCGGGCAAATATTTGTATGACATACAGATATACGTTTCGAAGATTGACACCTCATTTATTAAAATCCGTTGAGTAGTTTAGGCGCTGTGGTGGAACATACAAACATACATACATAGACTGCCAAAATCATTACCCTTCCTTTTGGCTTCGCCGTAGTCAGGTAAATAATTTAAAAGGAAAGCATGACAGATTCTGAAAAAAATATACTGAACCATAAATTTTACCTAACCCCTCGGGAATCGTATTTAGAACATCAAAGTCTAACTAATATGCTAAAATAATGGAAAATAAAAGGACTCCGTATTTACAAATAAAAAAACTTCAGCATACCTCTGAATCCGACAGCTTCCTTTTTTTGAGCGATTTCGTTGGCGCTGGCAAATCAACTTCTGTCTCCGAGTCGGACCCAAAAAAGCTAGATTTGACCACCGCCGGAGCAATTTTTTTCACAGAATTTTTATTTGTTTTTCCGACAACCTTTTTCCTTATCTTCTTTTTTTCTACCGACGGCGATGGCTGAGATGGTGGTATTTCGCAGTCAGAATCGAAGGGATTGGTCGACCTAAAATTAAGAACACCATAAATAAATTTCACTCACAAATTCAACTTACTATTAGATTATTCGATATAAATAGTGATTGTAGAGTTGTACGTACATACTTCCTGTTCTCTTGTTCACAATATATTGTAAAATATTATTGTCAAAGACAAGCTGCAAGTGCAAGAGATGTGTGCTAATTAAAATGAAATTATGCCATGCAGTCTTATTTGTAGATCACATTTTTAAGCAGTGGTTTTAGTGACAAATCGCTAGCTAAGTGAGAAAGCGATTTTGATATGTGTGCTAAAAAATGAGTTCTATGTTATCAGCAAATAAGATCTAAAATTAATTGATTGTTACTTACTCAATATGACCACATGCTTACTTTCCTTATTCGGCGATGGCGCCGCTCCGTCGCGTATACCTGAGACGATTTTCTAAAAAGGAATTGGTATGTACTCTCTCAGAACAATAAGATCGATACCTATCTATCACTGGGTAACTTTAAAACCAAATTAAGTATGTTTCTATTGAAAAATGTAACCAAGTCCAATATTTTTTTCCTAGTTTCATGTCACACCCAACCCGAAACGTATATCTGTATGTCATACAAATATTTGCCCGCGTGGTAATCAAACCCGCGACCCGATAGCAGTAGCCAATGGCTTATCCACTGCACCAGCTGGGTACCCGATCGATATGTCAAATTAAAGGGAGAGATTATTTATTGATTAGTAGATGATTGTGTGCGATAAGAAATTTCATTGTTTAAAATGTTAATAGCATTTTAATAAGCGGTGTTTACCTATAAGTAATTGTTACATTGTTTTTATTTTTTGGGCATGTATTAGTTTTAAGTAGGTATTCATGTAAATCATGTTTTTTTTTTTTATTAATCTTAATAAATAAATAAAATAAAAAGTGTTTGAACTAGAATGTACATTTTT
Source organism: Herminia tarsipennalis (assembly GCA_945859575.2). Taxonomy (NCBI): domain Eukaryota; kingdom Metazoa; phylum Arthropoda; class Insecta; order Lepidoptera; family Erebidae; genus Herminia; species Herminia tarsipennalis. The sequence continues at coordinate 21,755,044 of OX243840.2, forward strand.
TTTAAAGACTACTCCCGCAGTATGGTGCAAGCCCCGTGTCGCGGGGACTTTACAAACATACATGTCACGGACACAAAGAACATCCAGACTCAGAACAACAATTTGTGGATCACACACAGTGGCGTCCTGTGTGGGAATCGAACCTACAACCTCTTGCGCAGCAGTCGGACACACTCCCACTGCGCCACAGAGGCAGTCATACATACGCATACATAATTATATTATTTAGAGTTCAGCTCCAAATCAAACGGTTGATTAGTTTCTCAGACTCGCGTCGATAAATGCATCACACATTGTAGTTATTAATCGCTCGCGTATGTGTAGAAAATTGGGGGTTCTGGATCATATTGCATGTGTAGAAAATTGGGGGTTCTGGATCATGTTCTATGTGTGGAGAATTGGGGGTTCTGGATCACGCGCCGAGCGAAGCGAGGAAGTGATCCAGAACCCCCAATTATACCCTACTAAAGGGCTATACATGGTGGGTCTATGATATTTGTATGCAACAATGTTAAATGTAAGGAACGCAAGGATATAGTACATCTGTCTGTTGAGCGTACTATAGAATTATCATGTGTGGAGCTAGAGAGATATATTATAGTTTGTGCATATCGACCACCACTGAGTGATTTTAACTTATTTGAATCTGTAATGGAAGATGTGCTTAAAAGGGTAAGTTACGGTATTAAGCATATAGTAGTGTGTGGCGACTTCAATGTAAATTTACTTGAACAATCATCTTTGTCTACCAGATTAGTTAACCTATTTAAATCATTTAATTTAGTGTACTTATTTAATGAACCAACAAGAATTACATCACATTCCGCTACTTGCTTAGATAATATATTTTGCAACTGTAGTTATTTTAATGAGGTAATATTGTGTGATTTAACATCAGATCACTGTGGGCAGAAAGTCACTTTTCCCTCACACACAGTGGCCAAAATAGATAAGATCACATGTAGGCCAATGAGTACGGCTCGCTTAGAAAAATTCAATTCTAACGTTTCTGCTAATATTACCGGTATAGATTTCAGCCACTCTGATCCGAACTATCTTTACTCCTCAGTGTTTAATATAATCAAAAGTGAATACAATAATATATTTAAATCAAAAACTTTTTATAAGAATTCTAAACTTAGCTTTTGTGATTGGGCAACTACCGGCATTTATAAAAGTAGAGCTAAGTTATACGAGTTATATGGTATGAAACAATTTAATTTTGATCAAAACTTTATTCAGTATTTGAGAAACTATTCAAAAACTTTTAAAAAAGCTTGTGCATGTGCCAAAGCTTTACTTATTAGTAGAAATATTAAAAAATCTGATAATAAAATAAAAGCCACTTGGAATATTATTAATTCGGAAAGCGGACGGGCAAAGCCTCGGGATAAAAGCTTTGAATTATTAATTAACAATAAGACTGTTACTGATAATTTAGACCTAGCACAAACTTTCAATGATTTCTTTGCTGACTTACCACTAACCACAACCAGCTCCTTGAACGCTTGCCCAGATAAAGCCGAATCACTCTTGAGAGATAATGTGGATCAATGCAATGTACCATTTGCTTTTAAATATATATACCCCAGTGAAATAATTAAAATATTCAAGTCACTCAATTTAAAAAAAACTGCTGATTTATGGGGTATTTCAGTAAAATTAATTCACAGTATAATTACTGGCATAGCGCCACAGTTATCTATAATTTTTAATCAATGTGTTGATACCGGAATGTTTCCTGATCTGATGAAACAAAGTAAAGTAATACCATTATTTAAATCTGGATCAAAGAATGACCCTAGTAATTTTAGACCAATATCCATCTTGCCAGCTATTAGTAAAATTTTTGAAAAGGCTATACTTATGCAGTTAGAATCACACTTTAATTTTAATAATCTACTGCATCCCGATCAATATGGTTTTACAAAGGGTCGCTCTACAATTGATGCAGGTACTAAGCTACTAAAACATATTTTTAGTGCCTGGGAAGATTCACAGGATGCCATTGGAGTGTTCTGTGATCTTTCTAAAGCTTTTGATTGTGTGGCGCATAGGACACTTCTCCTGAAACTTAGGCATTACGGTATTAAAGGTACAGCGCTGGATCTACTTGCCTCTTACCTAAGTGAAAGAATTCAATATGTTGATATAGGAGGAGTAAGGTCGTCTGGATCTCCAATTAGTATGGGCGTGCCTCAGGGATCAATACTCGGTCCCTTCTTATTTTTGGTATATATTAATGATTTACCATTTTATGTTAATAACTTTTGTGACATCATTCTATTTGCTGATGACACTTCTCTAATTTTTAAAATCGATCGTAAACTAGAAAATTTTGAGAAAATAAATAGAACACTCGCACTAGTTCAAGATTGGTTTACAACGAACAACCTACTTCTAAATCCCAAAAAAACTAAATGTATTAAGTTTAGTTTGCCAAATGTGAAAAGTACTAATACGAGTATAATTTTAAATAATGAGGTGATTAGCTTTGTCGACTCGACAGTTTTTTTGGGAATTACATTAGACAATAGGTTACAGTGGGGCACCCAAATATCATGTCTCGCAGGAAAACTCAGTTCTGCAGCGTATGCTGTCAGCAAAGTTAGACAGCTTACGAACGTAGAAACAGCTCGACTAGTATATTTTGGTTATTTTCACAGCGTCATGTCCTACGGCATATTGCTTTGGGGCAAGGCGGCTGATATACAAACTATTTTTATTCTTCAAAAACGTGCAGTGCGTGCGATATATCAACTAGGAGCACGAGTTTCCCTTAGAGAAAAGTTTAAAGAGATAGGCATTTTGACAGTTGCATCACAATATATATATGCAAACGTTATGTTTGTAAAGCAAAACTTACATTTATATAACAAAAATAGTGATATTCACTCTGTGAATACAAGAAATAAGCACAAATTGGTAGGTCGATATCATAGGCTTCATAAAACTCATAACTCATTCATGGGACTAGGTGTTAAATTTTTCAATAAAATCCCAGTCAGCATATCGAGTCTACCAGTAAATAAATTTAAGAATGTAGTCAAGAGACATCTTATACAAAGAGCTTACTATTCAATCGATGATTATTTAACTGATAAAGATAAATGGATGTAGTTCGTTGCTCCCTATTAATGTATTGGGTTGTATAGTTTATTGCATTTTACTAGGTGAATATTGTTGTCACAGTTTGATAATGTTACTTAGGTACTAGTTAAGAAAACGATTTACTTTTGTAAGTAAAGATTCTGCGTGATAAATTACGGCCATTCTTTTCTTTCCTTTGAAAAACATGTAGGTATACTTATTCATTAAGTAGCAGTAAATTGGCCAATATTTAAGCACATAAAGTTTTTACATCGTAAGTGGATGCTCCTACTATGTTGTGCCCATAGAGGCTGATGTATCCGATCTCGTGTACTCTTCTAATATTAGTGACCTCTTTTTTTGCATCAGTCCTCTAATATATGGTGTATAATATAATGGTGGCAGCACCTTACCTGCATATACAGTTTATAAACAGAGAAACATTGTAAACATTGGCAATTTGAAAAGAGTGGCCACGAGTTTTTATTGCCTGTTCTTTTCTCGGGCTTTACCTATTGTTTGCGAACAGGCATTACCAGTAAATGTAGAATCGACTTTTCACAAGTGTAGTATTTTGCTTCCTAAGTGAATAAATGATTTTTATTATTATTATTATTATTCAGACATCAGATTCGAGCCTGGGACTTCGTCGTCAAATTCCGCTAGCGTAGCTTCGAGGCTATACTGTTCGCTACTTACCACGTCAAAATAACTGTTCTTATGAAACTTAAAAATGTTGTGTTTAGCTCCTTTTAGTTTTAGCGTGAAGTTATGTATTCCATGGGTTACAATTATAGATAATGTCTAATTGTGGAAAATTTTCTGATAAACTATTATGGTGCGACAAAAAATACGTTGCTACTCGTTCCCCATAGACGTTAGCGTAATGATTCATAGTGTAAATAATGCCCTATAGTATTTACTATAAAACTGCAAATTTTTATAAAGATCCGTCAAGTAGTTACTGTTTTATAACGAAAAATAGCTACAGACATTATCCCTTACTGCTTAGCTCCTATGGGAAAAAGCGTGATAATTTATAGCCTAAATGTTAATCTGCATCTATTAGATTGCACGTGCAAAATTTCAACCGAATCTGTACGGTAGTTTTTGCGTGATGCGTGTTCAAACAAACAGACAGACAGACAGACAGACAGACAAACAGACAGACAGACATTTCTAAAAATGCAGCAAAGTGTTTAAATACTCTTTTCGAACATTTCCTAATAATTTTTTTCACTAAGTTCGGCCATGTACAGACACGTGAAATTTACAGTTTTATTATATGTATAGATATAGAAGATAGATAGATGTGTTTTTTATGTGTGTACAATTGGATCAACGTAACTAGGCCGGACTGAAGTAGGCGACAAGTGGTTGCGCAGATGCATTTTTTGGAAGTAAATGGTGACAGGAAGCGGGGCGCGCGGGTGGTAGCTAAACCAAGAGAATTAGAGATGCGATTACGCATTACATTGTCATAATTAGTATTACTAACTCATGTTTTTTTGTGATTATTTACTTAGTTTTTACTGTAACTGTTCTAAATTTAAACTTTTATGAACTCATTTTAATAATGTTTTTATATTGTTGAATTAAAATGTTGTTAGTATTTTTAATCGATTAAACATAATTAATCGTTTTCGTAAGTAATTTTAGGGTCGCATCTCTATGACATGCGCGAAAATGATATGAACCTAACTTCAATCCGTTCAAGTTACGAGTACGTTGATCGTACTGTAAGTTGCAGCGTTAGCACCCAGATACCACTTGAACGAGTGCTTAGTGTGATTTTTTTTCATCGCCCAACTTTCAAAATAGTTAAAGTAAACCAGCAAGAACCAAAAATGTAACCTAAAGAACATCCGTTACCTACCTATTAGATACATATCGAGACCTAATCGAGTGAAATATTTAAACTTTAAAGGTATGAACGTTATTTAAAAATATACCTTTAAATAATTCATGCGATTAAGTCCCGATATTATTCCCGATTATATAACAATAACCCATTACCTAAGTACATAGGCACAAAGTAGCGTTGTTGACTTTTAAAACTATCCAGCACTGTTTAAGATATCTATCAGTCACGAGCAGATGGCTTAGAGGAATTTATTTTAATCATGATTTTAACTAAATACTGTAACATTAGGTATCTCGTATAAACCATGTAGGCTGGTACATACTTACTTCCTAAAAATAGTTCAAAGAATAATTTGAAATTCTGAAAATTTATGAGAATCAATGGCCGTTATCACAATTTTTTTCATACTAATAATAAAAAACTGAAGAGTTTGTTTGTTTGAACGCGATAATCTTACGAACTACGGGTCCGACTTGAAAAAATATTTTACTGTTGGATAGCCGCGCCATTTATCGAGGAAGGCTATAGGATATATATAACATCACGCTACGACCAATAGAAGCGGAGCAGCAACGAAAAACGGTGCAAAAACGGGAAAAATTAACGCATACGAAGTTGTGCTGGTCAGCTCGTTGATGATATTTAGGTAGGTACCCCCAGAAATTGCAAAAATGTAGGTACATAGTAAACTTTAGGCCGGTATTTAGTCAATTGTACCAAAACCCCCCGAAATTACGACGCCCCCGCCTCCCCAGCCCCAAATAATTCTGGGTACGACCATGGTTCCTATTAACTTTCCCAGCAATAATCGCCGACGTTATTTGTTTTCTTTTATAGCAGCATTGTAGGCAGCGCGGAACCAGCCCATTAATACCTACAATTGTAGGCACGGTAGCCAATGGCCAAAAAGTTGTGAGTATAACTTGCCAAAACAGAGTGCGGTAAAACGCGTCTATATGTAAATCGACATTGTTTCGAGATAGATCTACCTTCCAAATTCTAATAGCACTATCCAATAACCATTTGATTTGCAAGCCCACCGTGCGCTGGATACACGCCTGGATGTACCTATATATAGGTAAAATAAGTCAATCAGTAAATCAATTTAATAGTTTTTAAATTGGCAGGACTGTACTTAAGCAGTTATCAACTTGATCGATTTTTAACTAGCGGCACAGCTGGCAATCTGGTAGGGATTTAATGAGGTTGTTCGTCGCCTTCGAGCCAACCGCGATGTACCGTTGTCCCAAGCTTCCAGTTATCCGAGACAGCTGAATTATTTGCATGGGAATGCAACGGTGATAAAAATGTGTTTTTGTCTTTGCCTACTTAAAACCTGCTTCCTAAATTTATTTATTATCGTTGTTTACCACCGTTATTAACGGATTCAAACTGGGATTGACCAGTCATAAATTAATTTGAACTTACATTCCGTCGAATACGGGTCGTGAGGTGATTTGGCGGATTTTGGTAGGTACATCTATAACTACTAATAATAAAGCTGAAGAGTTGCTTTGTTTGAATGCGATAATCTCAGGAACTACTGATTCGAATTGAAAAACTTTAGTGCTGGATAGACCATCCAGGAAGGCTATAAGGCTATATAACATCACGCTATGACTAAAAGGAGCGGAGCATCAATGAAAAGTGCATAAACGGGGAAAATTGACGCAAGACGAAGTTGGGGTCAGCTAGTACCTATTACATATAAATAAATTACACCCAGATACTGAATAAACAATCATGATCATCAGCATCGCACACAGATTTATTGTCTGGCTTCTAGCCAGGGCCACTATCTATTTGAACACAGGCCAGTCGTGAACTCGTGATTCGTGAACAAACGTCTGTAGACTAACAATTTGGTAAAGGATTCTCTATGCCAATTTATAGGTTAGGCACCTATAATAATAATAATGTCTTGGAACAACTCACACAACGTTATCTGATCCCAAACTTAGCAGAGCGTGTACTATGGAATATTTCTAAATACATACATATTATAGACTTGCTGACCCGCGCAACTTCGTCTGCGTAAACTTTCGTATTGCTGCTCCGCTCCTATTGGTTCTAGCTGATGTTATATAGCCTATAACCTTCCTCGATAAATGGGCTATCCATCAGTAAAATAATGTCCTGAGATTATCGCGTTCAAACAAACTAATAATCTCTTCAGCTTTATAAAATAAGTATAGATAAATAACACCCAGACACAGAAAAAACTATCGTGCTCATAACATAAAGTTTTATCCTAGCTGGGGATCGAACCCACGACCTCCGGCTTAGCAGTCAACTGTAAATTTGTGCGGGTGGCCGTTAGGGCCATTGAATATCGAACCCCCCAAAAATTTTTGATACAGAGTCCCTCTAAGACAAGCTACGGCCCTGTAGGCATACTCTCTTTCTTGAAAACGAAATTTGTTAATTTCTTAAGCTTACAGAGACTTCTAATTATTTTTTGGATAAACACAAGAAGTCTGAACCCATAAACATTTTTAAGAACGAGTGGATTGAATTGATGTTGCTGGCTCTGTACTTATATTATCATCTCAATTTTGATCGGAATTTCGTTTTCATTGAATTAGAGTAAGCCTTAAAGGGTAGGGTATTTAACCCTTTATAAGGCACAGGAAACTGCTAACGGTATGGGAATAAAAAATAGATAAATATGATCTCTGGGAGTATTGCCAAACTACTTGGCAATATATGATTAGGTATAAATGAGACAAAAGATGTAGTATAGTCTGGTTATAATTATCTAAAGGTGCATCTTATATACTAACGACTTCGTGTTGATAACAGATAGTGGAAACATTTAATAGATACTGAACGTGCGATAAGGAACATAAGATTGTGATGTAGATTGTAGATACAGCACAAAGATATTGTACTGTAACAGTACACCCCCCTTTAAAAAAAAAAAAAAAAATATGGTAATAGTGTTTACAATATAAATTTGACCTAGACCTTACTAGTTATTTGCTGATGTATATAAATAATAATGCTATTGTACGCGGTGGAATTTGATGACGCCTGTTGTGGTGTGATTTGCTGACGTCTGTAATTTTGACTTAGCTGTTGCACGAGTGTTTATTATTTTTTTCCGTTAAACTCTTCATTCTTCTGTCCAGTGTTTTCATTATGCCGTAAATTAGGATCACGCCGATTGTTAAAATAATCTGTCCCATTGCAACATTTCTTGTCCACCGTAAGTCCTCCTGGATCAGGTTACGGAGTTGGTCCGCTTCGTTTTGATTGAGGCAATTGTCCGTATTGTATGTTATCTGGTCCTTAGAACTTTGATTTCCCATTTTAGATGTCTTGTTGTTACGAGTAGTTGTGAATTAATGGTATATGTTAAGATCTATGTTAATATATATACGAATAGCTTGCTTATATCAGCGATTTTTTATAGACGTACTACTGGCTTTACTTTACGTCCCGATCGTGTAGTGTACGTGTGTGAATGCCTGTCGCAATCCTTTGAATCTGGCACGTAGTTTGATTCGTCATTGATCATGAAAGCTGGTTTCAATCTATCAATTGATATCACTGTCTCTTTATCCCTAATTCTAATGCAAAATGTTTTATCTGTTTTACTAATTACTGGGTAGGGTCCTTCATACGGCGGTGTCAGGGCTTTCTTAATTCTATCACACCGAACAAATACGTGTGAGCATTCTTTGAGTTCGGGATGCACAAATATAGCTTGATTGTGTTTTTTTCTTTTCGGAATTGATGTCATTTGTGTGATGTCCTTTTGAATTTGTTTTACAAACTCTTCGTACGTTGATAACTGTGCTGCTGATGACTCAAAAAATCCTCCAGGGAGTCGTATTGGCGTTCCATATGTCATCTCTGCTGAACTATAACCTGTGTCTTCTCGCAAGCTACTCCGCAACCCGAGTAAAACTGTTGGAATTTCTTTTAACCAATTTTCGTTGGATTCTCTTGTCATTAACGCCGCCTTTAAAGTTCTATGAAATCTCTCTATCATTCCATTGGATTGTGGATGATAAGGTGTTGTCCTAATTTTATGTATTCCCAAAAATTGTGAGAGTGACTCAAATATTCTTGATTCAAACTGTCGGCCTTGATCCGTAGTAATGCGCAATGGACATCCAAAACGAGTAATCCATCCCTCGAAAAGTGTCTTGGCTACTGTTTCTGCAGTTATATCTTCTACCGGAAATATTTCGGGCCATGACGTACAACGATCTATGATTGTGATTAAATATCTCTTCCCTTGTGAAATCGGAAGTGGTCCGACGATGTCAATATGTAAATGTTCAAAACGTTGCGCTGTCATAAATGTACCAGGAGGTGATATCGTATGTCGTTGTATTTTTGATTTTTGGCAGGCTATACATGATCTACACCAGTTATTGATATCTTTGTTCATATACGGCCATAAATACCTTTGGGTTATCATTTTTCTCGTAGTTCTTTTTCCTGGATGGCTCATACCATGAATGGTATCGAAAATTTGTTTGCGAAAATGCTTTGGTAAGTAGGGGCGGCTTTTTCCAGTAGAGGTGTCGCAGGTGATGTTTATTGTGGAACCCGGAAGCGTAATGTTTTTGAATTTTAATCTTTTATTGTCATGTAATTTACTTAGTTCATTATCTGTTGATTGACATTTTTCCAATTCAGCGTAATCGATAGGTGATGGCACGTATATTTCCTCTATTCGAGATAAGGCATCGGCGGTAATATTGTCACGTCCGCTTATGTGTTGAATGTTGGTACTGTATTGTGAAATGAAATCTAACTGCCGGACCCGTCGCGGTGTATCGTTTGATGATGGTTTTTGGGAGAATGCGTATGTCAAAGGTCGGTGATCCGTAAATATTGTAAATTCTCTTCCCTCGATTAATCTGTGAAAATGTTTGACGGCCATGTATATTCCTAACAGCTCTCTGTCAAACGTAGAATATTTTTGTTGAGTTTCGCTCAATTTTTGTGAAAAAAATCCTAATGGTTCCCAATTGCGTCCGGATTTTTGTTGTAAAACTCCACCAACGCAAGTAGCACTAGCGTCGGTCATGAGCGCTAGTGATGCGTTGCGGGAAGGATGCGCTGTTAACACTGCGTTTTTCATGCTTTCCTTGCATTTTTCGTAAGCTTTGTCTGCTTCCGTTGTCCAAGGAACAGGTGAATTATCGTTCTTTTTTGAACCATGTAGATATTCGTTTAAAATTCTTTGATTTTCCGCTGCGCATGGAATATTACTTCTGTAGAAATTGACCATGCCCAAAAATCTTCTTAATTCTTGAATTGTTTTCGGTTTGGGAAATTCCATGATTGCTTTGTAATTTTCTTCGGTAGGGAGTATTCCTTGGCTCGTTATATGATAACCTAAGAAATCTATTTCCCTTCTGAGAAATTCGCATTTTTCGAGATTAATGGTTATTCCATTCTCGTGTAAACGTTTGAAAACCGTTTCTAAATGCTGATAATGCAAATCTTCGTTGTCCGATGCAATGAGACAGTCGTCTACAAATATAAATACGTAGTTTAAATCTCTAAATAAGGAATCCATGAATCGTTGAAATGTTTGTGCCGCATTGCGTAATCCGAAAGGCATTCTTAAGTACTCAAAAAGTCCAAAAGGTGTGATGATGGCTGTTTTTTCTATATCTTTAACAGGAATACAATGGTATGCTTTACGTATATCTATCTTGCTTAGTATCTTCTTATTTTCTAATATGTATGTAAAGTCAGTTAATCTTGGTAGTGGGTATTTGTCCGGTACTGTCGTGCTATTGAGCATTCGATAGTCTCCGCATGGTCTCCATTCGCCATTTTTCTTTTTTACCATATGTAATGGGCTTGCCCATGGGCTATCTGACGGTCGGCAAATTCCGAGTTCTATCATATTTTGAAATTCCTTTTTGGCTATGTCGTATTTTTCTGGAGGTAATGGTCTTGCCCGAGCTGCGACGGGTGGTCCTGTAGTGATAATGTGATGTTCAATCTTATGTTTGGGCGCATTGCGGAGAGAGGACCCTTTCGTGATGTCTTCGTATTTGTTTAAAAGTTGCGTAATACGTGGATTCGTTCCCACTGCGATATTACGAATTGTTTGTTGTGTCGCTTTTTCCGAAGTTACATGCGTTGTCAGCTCTGTAACTTTGTCGATAAGTTTGCGACCTGCTATGTCGACTAATAGTTTATAGTGCTCTAGAAAATCTGCTCCAATTATTGGTTGTGTAACATCGGCGATTACAAAATTCCATTTATAACATCGTTGTAGTCCTAAATTCAAGGTAAGCGTCTTCTCGCCGTAAGTCCTAATTTTAGTCCCATTTGCAGCGTATAGTGTGTATTGTTCATTTTGTAAAACTGAATGTCTCTGTTGCTTGCTAATGACTGAAATATTTGCGCCCGTGTCAATCAAAAACTTCATACCACTTTTTCGGTCGGTAATGGTGAGGCGATTGGATGGGTGGATTGCACAGAGTTTCGCCGTTGTCTGTGCTCTTATTCGTTTCCCTGGTTCCGTACGTAAGTCATTGGTTTCCAACTGCATGGTTTAATGCAGTTCTTTGCATATTTTCCGAATCTTTCGTGGTAGTAACAAAATCGATTTGCTCCTCTATAGTTTGTTCTCGGCCTCATAATCGGGAATTGTTGACGTTTCTTGAAATGATTGTGCGTGTTGGGTCGATAGCCATATTGACCTTGCTGAATTGCGTCAATATCTATCTGTAATTTTGCTAGCTGGGCTAAAATGCATGCTGTATTGTTGTCGTTTGAAGTGTCGTTGCTAACAGCTGATATTTCGGTTACTTTTGAATTCATTATTATTTTGTCTGCAATTTGGCTCAGTTTGTCAATTTCCATGTCTTCCGTAACTGCTAGAACCGTAGTAACTGATGTTGGTAAAAGCCTGAACCATAGTAGTTTAATTGTTTCGTCACTGATTTTTCCTCTCCCGAGGACTCGCATTTGACGTAATAACTGCGAAGGTTTTTGATCACCGAGTTCTGTCTCTGATATTAATTTTTGAAACTGTCGCTGTTCTGTTTCTTCGTAACAATCAATTAAACGTTCCTTGATGTTTTTGTATTTATCTGTAGTCGGTGGTGAAGTGATTAGGTCACTAACCTGTAGTATTTCTTCCTTGGATAACTTTGCTATTACTGTACAGTATTTGTATTCGTCTCCTTGCTTCTGTGGTGCTAATATGGCTTCTAGTTGCGTGAACCATAATCTTGGTTGGTCTTTCCAAAATTCCGGAATGCGGGATAAAACCGAGGTGCCAGCAGCTACTTCAAGTGTTCCTTGCTGATTTATGTTCGCCTTGCACGGTGATTGTGCCATGTTTCTTGCTGCGTATTCGTTCGTCGGGGTCACCAATTTGCCAAACTACTTGGCAATATATGATTAGGTATAAATGAGACAAAAGATGTAGTATAGTCTGGTTATAATTATCTAAAGGTGCATCTTATATACTAACGACTTCGTGTTGATAACAGATAGTGGAAACATTTAATAGATACTGAACGTGCGATAAGGAACATAAGATTGTGATGTAGATTGTAGATACAGCACAAAGATATTGTACTGTAACACTCGTTAATAAAAAAAAATATTTTTATTTTTTTTTTATTAAAAAAAAACATGGTGTCCATTATTTGGCCAGAGCCTTACTAGGGTTTATGGAATTCGGCAAAGCATGGGACAACACATAATGCAACTTCACAGCGGATGCATTGTATTTTTGATTTCTTGCTGTTTTCTTTACTGGAGCAATATCTGCATCTTCTATAGCTTTCAAGAGGACCAGGGAGATGAGATCCAACATCTAGTAGCCGTAGCTCATCTGGGAGACCATACTTCGCCTTTTGTCGGCTATCAAGTTTTGGTTTTTAATTTTTTTTTAATTATCGGCCGAATCTTATACAGTTTATCGAATTCAGGTTCTCCCCTTTAAGCATTTTTGTATTATCATTTAGATGTAAATTCCTTAGAATCATTTTAAACCGTTTAGATGTCATGATATCTGCTATTTCACGGACGCAGAACAGTGGATCTGTTGACCAATATAGATCTATATTAGGAAGAGGATGTACACCCATTAATACTAATGCTCCAAGAAAAGCCTGAATTTCTGCAACAGAAACGTCAACCCAATTCTTTTGCTTGTTTTGAGCTGCATAAAGATTAGTTTGTTCTACTATAATAGACAAGATTTCCTCGGTGAAAAATAATCTCAAATATGTATCAGGAGCACTTCTGTTTGGAAAATTCTGTAATGATTTTACTTGAATATCATCAAACTTTTCAATAGGCGCCTTGTGCGGGAAAAGCACTTTCTTCCAATCATCATCACTATCGTCGTCGTCGTCATCTTCAGTGTCGGAAATAGCTTCAGGTTCCGGAACATCGTTTCTCAGACCAATACTGTCATTTGTATCATCTTGTGTGGGTTTGTTGACATCTTCAATTGCAGAAACTCCACTTACAGAAGGTATAGGGGAATTAACAGCAACATAGGTTGAAGAAGACGGAGAATCCAAAATATTTTCGATTTCTTCTTGAGTTACTTCCGTGAAAATCGTCTCATTTTCCCTTTCGTCGCTTTCATAGCCGTCTTCCGAATCCTCACCATCGGACAAGCCAAAAATATCTTGTAAAGCTGCTTCAAGTTCATCTAACGGTATGGCCTGCAACAGGAAAAACCATAAATGCAGTATATTCGAACACCCACTTCACACACGCCAACAGGCTCTGGCCAATATATGGACGTCATAATTTCTATGAGTTTTGTAATGAAATATGAAAATAAAAGCTAAAATCAAGACATATATCTAATAATTATAATATTTAGGACATATTGTAAAAGAAAACATACCTTTTTACTCATTTTTTTCGAAGATTAATTTTGATAAACACAGAGCACCCAAAAATCGACAAATCTTGACAGATATCCGTACAGCTGATAAATGTCGGCCATTGCTTTCTTTTTTTTTTTGCGTTTTGTTGTTGCTAACAAACTGTCAAATAACGAAGAAAAAAACTTGAGTTTGTTTGACGTTTCATTCAGCCGCTAAAATTTTAATATTAAGGTGTCCAAAATATGGACAGAGCCGTATAAAGGGTTAAAGCAGTGCATACGCTTGCGTCAAGTATGCGTCTCGAGAGCGCAATAACGACACTCAAAGACAGTGCGCAAGCGTTTTTAAGATCGATCTCAAAGTTACAAGAAATAAATACGTGAAATGACCCGCTGAATTGTAGGTACAATTGGTAGGTACCTATTATTGTTCTGTGCTGTAGGTAAATTGAATTTTAACTTTCTAGTACGCGTGAGGCGGTCGGATGTGAGAGAAATGCAAATAAGTAGTTCTAGACCAGTCGAGTCGAGCACTAGTATCTATACTATAGGTACCTATGTACCTATGTAGTTAAGTGTTAGTAATTTGCTGCACCAGTCGTTAAAGTATGGGTGGTACTCGTAAAGCTTACAGAATTACTGTTAGCTTGAATAACAGAATAGATACTTTATAGTACCTACGTGCTTACGTAGGATTTTATGAATGTGTTAGGGGTCTGTGCTGTTGTCGATTTATCAAAGGTTTTATACCTACCTATCAGAGGCGAAGGGTTAAAATTTTCCTGAGGTAACCCAATACGAAAATTTGTTTTGTTGGACATGGATTTTGTACCTACAATAATAAGTCACTAGAATTCAAAGGGAAATCGAATAGAATGGTGTTTTTAGGACCCTCCGCCACCGCTACCTATCTAATAGTATATCTATGTAACCCGCGTGTTTTTTTACTTAGAATGCTGTCATGGCTAAACTGCTAAATGGGTTTGATACAATTTAGATTTGCTTGCTTATAGTTTGAACTTGAAGCTTTTCAACAATTCGATGTAGGTAGATTTTGGCAATTAAATGAAGACGTAAAGTTCACATACCTACTTAGGCTGCAATCTTTAACAGTTCTCCCCGCCCCCCCTCCCCACGTCGCACGAAGTAGCGCGCTTAGGCGGTATGAAATTCAATACAATATAAGAAATTCTGTACAGAAAACTACCGCCTGGTTGGAACGTATACCAGTGCCCCCCTTCCCCCTGAATCCGCCAATGCCGGTGCTTTCTCTTCAGTGTGAGTCGGAGGCACAGGGGTTCAGGTGCAAATTGCTGAGGTGCAAATCCGTGCAATTCCTAACACACGTTCAGGGCCCCTGTAGCCTGGGGGCTCCGTATCATTCATACGGCTGATATGACGATAGCTACGTATGTGCCTGTGTAGGTATGTGTAGATACACACCATGTACATGTGTAGGTACACGTAAACAGGGGCGTTACTCGAGCGACGTCGTCGTACGGACGATGCTTACCTTGTTACCTACTTTCTGTGTTTTGTGTTTGAAGCAAGCATTATTTACAACTTTATTTATGTTCCATTAAATTTAAAATAATGGAAAATTGACTGTGTAAGTAGTATAACTATGATTTTAAACGAGTGGCACGTAAGTCTTGGCAGCTTTTTACATGAGCTTTATATTTGAAACTGCCGCCTACGGACAATTTGAACAAAAGATTTGGTTTATGAAAAAAAGATGAAGATGTCCAAATATTTATTTGTTGGTTTTCGTACCCTAATTCCAGTAAGGTAACCTAATGTAAAACTGCTTTTATAGTAAGCGTAGGTCACTTCAGGGGCGGATCCAAGATTTCAAATTGGGGGGGGGGGAGGGGGGGGGGGAGGGGGGGCGACGAGAGGCAAATGGCCGTGCCCGATCGGTCGGAGGATGGGTAGTGTATTGTAAGTTGCACGCACGATGAGACATGGCACGAATCCTGTGAAAGGCTGAGGCAAATTGGCAAATAAATTTAGTACACAAGACAACCGTCTGGGGGGGGGGGGTGCACCCCCCCTGGATCCGCCTATAGGTCACTTGAATAAAGATTACCTGCCTACTTACCTTATTTAGGTAAAGCTAGGTAGGTACTTATTGTATTTAAACTTACCACCGACCGACCGACGCTTGGTAGAGTTTTACCGTGACTGTTTTTTTTTAAATATAACTAGCATCGTAGGATTGCGGATTACATTACTAGCAATCCTGTTAACCCCCCCAGTTAAGCTCTATTGCTTGTGTTAGGAGTGGGTTCAGGTCGGTACTATAATGGCCAGGATTCGAACCGACGACCTCACGTTGCGAGACCGATGCCTTAGCCATTAGAGCCGCTTTGAATGAAATGTTAGTCGTATAGTGGTAATCTCCATATGTAAGTAGGCATAAAGTTGTAAACGGCTACCGAGGCTATACATTTGTATAACAGGTATTAAGCTCTGGTTTCCTCAACAATTTAGCCGAATAAGGGCAAATAAAACAAATAATATTTTACATTGTACCGTTTATCGATGAGTCCAAGTAGGTGGTAGTTACAGTTAGTAGAAAGCTGGCTAACAACTACAACAGGTTGTCCGGTGCACTTGATCTGTGCCACAGATTTGAGCGTAACCTGACCGCCAAAACTTTGTATTTTGTTAATAACAAGTTTTTAAACCTTCGCGATTTTTTATACATATTAGATATATTTCGGAACTTAATCGAGTGAATTATATAAAGGTACGAACCTTTTATTTACCCGACGTTTCGATCGAATTGCACCGATCGTGGTCACGGGTCGACTGGTCCATAACCACGAAATCTAATAAATAAAAAGTTTGATTTAATTTTGAGGGACATGAGTAGATGAAGCTAATATAAAATAGGTACTTATTTAAAATGTAAAGAGGCATAGATCATAAAATAGGACTGTCATGGCCTCTTTTGTAGTTGGTCTAGTGCAGTGATGGCGAACCAATGGCACGCGTTAATATAATTCAGCCACACTGTGTCGTCCATGGGGTGGGTTATGATACTTCGACACCACCGAAACGAAGATAAGATAGTTTGATTCGAATCCAATTGTTGTTGCTATTGTGTTGTTAAACAGTTAGTTCAATATGACGTGAAGTGTGAGCTGCGAATTCACCGCGGGAAATGCGCCACCGTCAGTTTTTTCGCATGTCGGGCACGTCATGTGCGAATAATTTAAAAAGTTGACACGTATACCAAAAAATGTTCGCTATCCCTGGTCTAGTGGTTAGTGACCCTGACTGCTAAGCCAGAGGTCGTGGGTTCGATCCCCACCCAGGATAAAACTTTGTGTGATAAGCACGATGGTTTATTCTGTGCCTGGGTGTTATTTATCTATAATATGTAGGCACCAGACCTATGGAGAGGCAATGACCTTTTTGTTGGGGAATTTGGGGTGCCCACGGTGTACCGGTGTTGAATGATATGCACGTCATACGAGCGACTCACACTTGACCGGTTGAGTCAAATGTTACCCCCAAAGAACGAAATTCTGGATCCGCGCCTGAATCACGGACACAAAGTACCTACAGAACGTACAGAAAGTACGCCAAACTTGTGGATTGCACAAGGTGGTGTCCCGTGTGGAATCGAACCCACGACCTCTTGCGCATCAGACGTAGGTACAGATTAGGCATTAGACGTAGGCATTCCCACGGCGCCACTGAGTCAAATTAAATAAAAATATGATTGAAAGATAGACGTTCTAAATGAAGTGAATATAGGTACCTATAGGTTATATATCTATCTTCAAGAACGTCTCTTCTCTATACCTAAATATCAATCTCTATCAAGAAGAAATATTATAATACAAATCAGTGATATATGCAAGCCTATCAGTGTATTTGCACTGCTGTATCAGTCGTTTAGCGGGACAAAGTTGCGAATATAAATATTTATTTTATTAAGTTAACTCGAAAGATTCTTTCTCTTATACTACTAGTATAGTATTATATTATAATATGTGCTTATACATAGGTACCTACCTGAACGGATAGATCAAAAGTTCTGTCTGCGTTTTTCCTAAAAAAAGTTAAATCTAAAGTTTAAGTAATATTTTAGGCTATAAGGAGATATTGAAAATACTAAACAGAAAAAAAACAAATATCATTCATTATTTTTCAATACTTAAATCATCAAAGTACCGTAACTGCGTCTGTGGCGCGGTGGGAGTGTGTCCGACTGCTACGCAAGACGTCGTGGGTTCGATTCCTACCCGGGATACCACTTTATGTGATCCACAAATAGTTGTTCCGAGTCTGGTTGTACTTTGTGTCCGTGACTTGTATGTTTGTAAAGTCCCCCACGATACAAGGCTTGTAACCCAATGCGGCAAGCGTCTTTAAAAAAAAAAGTAGACAAATCGTGCCCAAATTTATCTTTGCACGAATACCTTCTATGACTGACTAATGATAAAAATAACTTGTCCGATATTCTTTTTATTATTGTTTTCGATAGGAGAGGTTACCAGGTTAATAGGTGAAGTCAATGGCCTTAGACTTGAATAGCTACTGCTCTTGAAATAGGTAAACATATCTACGACTGCCGAGCTTTGAACATACAAATCTATATAAAATAATGTGTCGACGACCTATAAATCGTTTTCGCTTGACGCTAAAAACATTCAAGATTAAGATAACGGATGAACCTGTGTATACCTGTATTTATTACACAATTCAGTTGTATTAATACCAGTTTAGCAACGACGAGTCTTGTGGTTAGTCGGAACGTCTGGCTGTACCGCTATCTGAGCAAATAAATAAAAGATGCATCGGAGAATGGATACATAGCGGGCTCCACAGCCGTAACCGAAGTTCAGTGCGCCAACAGTCACCTTCCGCGATGGTCAACTACAGACGTGTGGTGTGTGAGGTGGCGTTCCTTGCCACAATCGTGGCGATTACCACCGCAGCGCCAACACCAGATTGCAAGCATACACACTACGACCAAAGACAGAATGGCACCGAGAATTACAGACTAAACATCGATGGTGTCGTCGTCGCTGTGGCTCCTGCGGAGTCCATCTTCTCGGCGCTAGGAGATATGGACGATCTTATGGAACTTCTCGCTATAGAAGATTTCGGTGATTTAAAACCAAAGCCGGAGTCTTCGTCGTCATCGCCGTCGTCGTCACCTTCGATCGATTTCGTTCCAGTGCCGGTCGAAGGCGAGAAGCCTTTGCTGTCCAAGCCGGAAGATAAGCCCGCTGAAGGAAAGCCTATGGAGGCGAAGCCGGAGGAAAAGCCCCTGGTCCCTGCGAAGCCTGTGGAACTTCCCCCGCTAAGTGACGTCAGCATGGATGATCTGAACATTCAGAAGAAAGAAGTATCGATGAGGAAACCTGAAAAAGGTTCAAGGTAAATTTAAAAAGTTATTTACTTTTACTTCTCGTACGCTAAAGAAAGATTTAAGCTCTTGTGTTTTTATTGTGTGTTATAAAGAGAGGTCGGTGACCTAAATCCGTGAAGACGGACAATAATCCATTTGGTTCGGTAGATTTTTGAAGGGCAATTGATAAATTCTGTTTTTTTTCTCTTATTCTCAGGTCACAATGAAATTCTCTCAGGTAAACACACCTCTTTATTGGTATTAAATTACTAAACGTTACATGCCCAAAACGGACATAAATACGATTAATAAATTATATCTAAAGACATTTACAAGTTCAGTTTAGGTATTTTTTTTCTTTAAATCAACTACTTAGCTGTTAGGATAAAAAAAATAACTTGTAATGTCCCACTATAGGGCAAAGGTCTCCCTATACGCTTCCAAACCTCCCTGTCTGGAGCTTACTCCTCCGACATAATTAAAAAAAAATGGTTTGTAAATTCAGCTTAGCTTATTGAATAAAATATTTATGTTGTTTTTATTTCGTTTTTTACAGACTGAAAAATCGCCTGGCTTCCTTTCTGGTACCGCTTCTGAGGAAGGCTCGCCATCATAAAAAGTGAACAAAATGTGATCAACTATCATGTTAACAATATTTCGATGGACTGCAATTTAAAACTACATGGTAGTTATTTATTAAATTAAAATACTATAAAGGAGTGAATTATAGCCATGAAATGATGCATTTATTAGTTTCATAAGTTTAATGTTAAGTAGTTGTATATTGTTTCGTTGAAAATAAACATTAATTCTTATTTAAAAATCCCTAATATTTTGTTTTATTGTAGAGTGCCGTGGTGCTATATTACATTTACTTATTTATTTATTATTCTATCTTTGGCAAGAGATAAACACCATTTTTACATACTTATAATCAGCTTACAAATTAAAATCATTGCGTGTACTTCTGTAATTAAAAAAGAGACCACAGCAAATTAGACAAGGAGTGTCATAATTGGTTCGTTAGATTATTACATAGGTAGATAAGAATCTTTTATTAAGTCCACCTACCTGCTGTTATCTATATTGAAAATAAAATAGAAAAGAGAGTGAAAGTTAAAACTTAAACTTTCAATTAGACTTCTATATCTTAGAACCTTACAGAATCTTGTCATTCTTCTAAGAAATATTGCGGAGATTCATAAAGAGGCACAAACGGGCTCATGTTCCACCCCCCAAAAGCAAATAGGTGAATAAATATCATAGGATAATTAAAACACGGTCCTAAACTAGACGCGGCCTGTCCTGTGCCAACCAGACAACTGACAAACATACATAAATATTTCCAATTTCAGACACAGAATAAACAATCGTGCGTGCTCATTAGTATTACGAGAATCGAACCCACGTCCTCTGGTTTGGCAGTTACTAGACCAACAAGTGAGTCAAAGTCCTTTGTGTGCTTTTTCGTACTTTTCAAAATCAAGAAAAAACCTAAATCTCAAAATGAAATCACAGTTTCTTTGTATACCATACATTTTATGGTTCTTATAAAACACCTGCTCAACCGGTATTTCTTAGAAATCAAGTACAGTTAGGAGACCGCCGGCTCTACAGCAAAAAACGCATACAATTACAGACTTACCTCCGTGCGAGACGCATTCACTGTACTGGAACATTCACGAGCCCTTTTTAGGGTTCGGTAGCCAAAGTGGCAAAAAAATCCGTCTGTCCGCACTTTTGCTCAGAGACTGTTAGTGCATATTACTTACGCCGACAAAATGAAAGAATAAAACCTTGAAAAAAAATCTTTTTAGGATACCTCCCTTATATGTAAAGTGGGGGTGTGATTTTTTTTCTTACCTACCCTACCGCGTGGGGTATCATTAGATAGGTCTTTTAAAAACGTTTAGGGATTTGGAAGACGATTTTTAGATTTAGGGATCCATTTGTGAAATAAGGGGGCATTACACTGAGATAATTATTTATTTAGCGCTACATACACAGCGACACGATAGCCGGCCTCGCTCTTCCGCACACAACCATTTCTTCACAGTGCGCAGGAGCACAGGTCAAAATAAAGTAGAATATTCGTTCGTACATATGTTAGATTACGAACGCCATGACTATGACAATACGAAAATGCTCGTTTTTGCATTTTTCCGCAACTTCAAGATTTATTTGCGGGATCATATTAAAACATATCTTTAAATTTCTTCATTTCATCTACTAGAAAACATCTTTAACTAGTGACACAATTATTTTCGTGTCCTAATATTTAGGTTTTCTATGTATATAAATTTTGGAGAGAGCCGAACCCTGTTTCGCGTAATCAACCTTTGAAGTGCAAATTTTTGTTAAGAGTCAAGTGTTCCCCCCCCCCTGCCAGCTAAATGGCTGATGTTGATATGTAAAAATATTCACGGTAGTAGTATAATACAGCTAAATAGGTTTACAAGTTTACGAGTAACAGCTGATGAAATGAGAAGTTACAAAATTTTCGAACAAATTCCATTGAAAAATATTGTTAAGTAGATATAACGATATAAGTGTAAAACAAAGATGGCCCCCCATCTGAATGATGTAGTTTCGGAAGTGGGTTTTTTGTTAAGGGTGGGGGACTACGGAACATTGTGCGTGGCCAGACATGCTCTTGCCCGGTTTTTTTTTATTAAAAAAACGTATTAAAATTATATCAGAATGTTCTCATAATAACAACTTTCTGGTTGACAAGCGAAAGTGGCGTAAGGAAAATTGTTCAGTTATTATTTTCACGATTTCACATAGGTATACGGTGTCGGATTTAGGAGGAGGTAGGGGAGTCCCCTACGGCGTCAAATTACATATTAATGAGGTACCAAATGTTATGAGCGCCAAAACATACTTATTAAGTGGAGAGAAATGAGTTGCACCTGCGATACTCACACATGGTACCGAGTGAAACTAAATCAATGCATTTAGATAGGTACCTTAAAACGGGGCTACATTGCACAGGTTTTAATAGTTTAATGGCAGATACTTTTTTTAACACCCGCTATTAATGATTTTTTTGGCTCGAACAGAACAATGTGTCCTTTGGCTACCAAGCCACACAGACCCGTCCCAATTATATATCACACTAATATTATAAAGGCGAAATTTTGTGAGTGTATTTGTTTGTACTTCTTCACGTCTAAACAGCTGGAGCGATTTTAATAAAATTTGGTATGGAGTTAGCTGACACCCTGAATTAACACATAAGCTAATAAACCGCGGGTAACACCGCGTCGCACAGCTAACATATATATATATATATATATATATATATATATATACTTACTAATATATAAATGTAAATGTAAGTTTGTTTGTTACGCTTTC
This sequence comes from Herminia tarsipennalis, assembly GCA_945859575.2. NCBI lineage: Eukaryota > Metazoa > Arthropoda > Insecta > Lepidoptera > Erebidae > Herminia > Herminia tarsipennalis. The sequence goes on from OX243840.2 coordinate 21,777,571, forward strand.
ACGCGAAAACTACTCAACCGATCATCATGAAACTTTGGACACATATTCTTGGAGGTATTAGAAGTAACATAGGATTATAAAAAAAGGGGAAAATTTTGACAGACGAAGTTGCGTGGTACAGCTAGTTTATATATATTTTACAACAAGGTAGCCCCATAATCTGTCAAAATTACCCTTACTGTTAAAGTAACCCCGTTTTACGGTAGATACTTTCTTTATGTTAAAACTTACCTGCAAAATTCATTGGATTAAACATTTGCGCAATTAAAGTGTAGGTAGATACACAATAAACACTCACGTTTTGTTTCTACCTACCTATAATTCAATCTAATTTCTTTATTCCCTTCATAACTTTCTTTTGCCCGCGGCTCCGTTCGCGTAGGTACATTTTACATTTATCATATTACACCATATCTATTTAAAAGTTTTTTCAATTTCCGGTTTTGCCCCTAAAATGGCCCTCATGTTCAAAAGACAGTCAAAAAACATCTTATGTTCTTCCCCATATCTACCCATGTGTAAGCGTAAAAAACGTAACAGTCAGACAGACAGAGTTACTTTTTAAAATTAGTTTGGATAAAAAACAAATCTCGAATTAGTATTACATATGTGTCTTTCTTATTTATTTAAATAATTTTCTTATTTATTAATGAACTAGCTGTCCCGCGCAACTTCGTATGCGTAAATTTTCCCCGTTTTTTGCAACATTTCTCGTCGCTACTCCGCTCCTATAAGTCGTAGCGTGATGTTATATAGCCTATAGCCTTCCTCGATAAATGGGCTATCCAACAAAAATAGATTTTTTAAAATCGGACCAGAAGTTCCTGAGATTAGCCCGTTTAAACAAACAAACAAACTCTTCCGCTTTTTAATATTAGTATAGATTTAAATCGATTAGCGTTAGCTAATCGATTTAAATTTGCTCAAAATGGTAATCGAAAATCGATGTCGCCCAATAGAGACTAGTAATATAATAAAAGATGTTTCAAAATGGACTTGGTATGTATTTGAAACAGAGTATAGGTACTAGGATATTTAACCGAGACGAATAATGCTACGAGATTGAACAACGCGTTGAAATTGATGCTGATGACGGTGACGGCGATGATCAAGGTGACAATGAATATGACTGCCTCTGTGGCGCGGTGGGAGTGCATCCGACTGCTAAGCAAGAGGTCGTACGTGGGTTCGATCGCCACCCAGGATAAAACTTTGTGTGATGAGCACGATGGTTTATTCTGTGTCTGGGTGTTATTTATCTATAAAATGTATGTATTTAGAAATATATAAGTATGTTTATCAGTTGTCTGGTTTCCATAGTACAAGCTCTGCTTAGTTTGGGATCAGATTATTATTATTATTATACGATGATGACATGATGACGTACCTAACTTGATATATGTATTAGGTCTTTAGATCCGGATCTAGACAGAGCAAAATAGTCTTTGAACCCTTTGGTCGGTGTTTTTACCCAACATTTTTTTTTTTTTTAGAATTCGACTCCCGCTTTAGGGTATAAGCCCTGTCACAGGAGACTTTACAAACATACAAGTCAAAGACACAAAGTAAGTACACCCAGACTCGGAACAACAACTTGTAGATTACACAAATTGGTGTCTCGTGGGAATCGAACCCACGACCTTTTGCGTAGCAGTCGGACACTTCCACCGCGCTACTGAGGCAGTCATTTTCTACTAGTGGATTGTTTTTCAGATTTAAGCTTTTAGCACTTCTTGCCGTCTGCCCCTTATGCCGACAGCTCCACTCGCTCTACCTTAGGTCCAGCTCCGATTGTATGCTTTTGAGTAAAAGAGTCAGTGATGACTAAAATAAACAACGTTGCCCTTGTTCGTGGGTGACTGAGATGGTTTGCAAACGCTTTCGAAACATGAATTTGAGTACAAACACAGCAGGTATAAACAAAAATAAAAAATATAAAATCCGCCTGCGTTTAAAAGGCTATCTCTTTTCGATTCCACTGTATCATACAGCCACTTGTATCGTATTCCACTGTAGCATACCTACTGTTAACAACATGATGGAGTCTAACCACTTACGGCCCTTTTAATAATCTATCAAACGATTGATTTGGCTACAAGAGATAGAACTTTGACATATTTTGTATAGAGCTTATGTCAAATACCTATCAAACCTATCAATTGTATATCTCATTGAGATTCATTGATTCACAAGACTCTGTGCTCTTACAATTATTCTTACGACGATTTTCTTAACCAATTTTGTGAGCAATTACCATGAAATTAAAACAGATCATACAAGATACAAGTATGTCGACCTTGTAAAGTGGGGCCATAATTATAGGTTCCATAGTAAAATTTCGTTTTATTTCTGCACTGATTTCATGCACAAGCTCGGACTACTCGACTAAACGTAACTATATACGTTTTGAAGCGGGCGGTAGCCTAATGGCTAAGGCATCGGTCTCGCAATCGTGAGGGCGCGGTTTCGAATCCTACCCATTATACTACCGACGTGACCCCACTCCTAACACAAGCCATTGAGCTTAGCTGGAGGGGTTAACAGGATTGCTAGTAATGTGGGACCACAATCCCATATAGTTATTTATCTTTAAAAAAAAAATGTTAGTTCATAATAAGTAGGTAACACACCTAAGTACATGACAAGCTTCTCATTTGAAACTAAATTACGCCATTACGATAACGGAACAAAACACAGGACGAGTCCACTCTCAAGTAACTGTTTCCCGTATAATTTGATTATCGCTTGTTCCCACATTTTGCGCAGTAAACATACATACGACCGCATTGTGCTAAGATACTATCTCTACATTTATCGAGAGTGCACGCAAAACTCGGTTATCGTATCGATGACCGCCGGTCACTGTCACTCACTGCCCCTAGCTCCAACCTCAGCTCCGACACGACATTTGTTAGGTACTCGTAGGTACTTTTCTATTTTAGCCATAGCTAATGTAGCATCTTTTAATCTAGAACGCCGTCTAATTTACCGTCCTACATACTGCTAGATGACCGCGATTTAAAAATTGAAAACATTCTCTTTGTGGACATTCACTACCAAAACAAAATACCCGTTAAGCAATAGCTGCATTGTTGTTGGATAAGTACTAATCGACTATGATTTTCATAGACGCGTTTAATACTCGTGGCACCTACCTATGTTTGTAAATTCGAATGTGCTTCCATATATACATTTTTTTAATGATTAATTACAACAAAAGCGAGTAAAATAAAATCCACGCAATATTTATGTCGTGTTAACCGTTACAGTGTGCTCGTTTCGAACGTCGCGCGTCGGACTGGTTCGCGGATGGCTGGTAAAAGCTGCGCGGGAGCAGGCGGCGCGCAGTCAGCGCATCGGAGAACGCTCGGGCGCACGCACCATGCTCCTACCTATCGTCTGCTTATTCGCGACCGTGGCCGCCGGGCCCGTAACCTACGATCAGCGGCAAGAAGGCGAATTCAATGCGCAAGTCGACATATCCAACCTGCTATTTGTCTTCGCAATACCGAAGAAGATACCTTCAAGTTTATTCGACATATTCTCGAAGAGCGACAAGCCATTGAATGAAGAACACGAGGGGATACAGGATAGAGCTGATGTGCGGGTGATGGAAGCGTTTGTGGAGCCGAATACACCGTATCGCGTTGAGATTGGTTCTGAAGAGAAGGTTGCAGAGGGTGATGGACGCGCTGTTGAAGTGGTTATTGCGGGCAGACGCCGTCTTGGGAATGACGGTCCTGATGCAGAGCAAGATGAATTGAAACTTCTGGGTGCATTAGAAAACTGTGGTCCAAACCGTGTACGTGACTCCGTGACGCTCATGTGTAGGGATATGAAACCAGTCGAAGTCAGTGCTGAACCCGAGCCTGAAGCAGATAAAAAGGAAGTTAAAGTTGACCCTCAACCCGCGCCAGAAGTAGTTCCTTCATAGTTTCCGATCTCTGTTTTATTTATAGTTAATTTAAGTTGTCTTAAGTTCGCCATGTAATTAATTTATTTATTTGTACTTTTTAAGTAAAAAATATGTTCAACCGATTGCTTTTTCTTTACTCTGTCCTGCTGCTCTAAATTGATGGTTTTATTGTGAAGTTATAGAATTTAAAGAAGTGTTTATTAACATTACTTGAAAGTTAATATTGTTATTGCATTGATCCATGATAGTACGAAGAGAACAAGGTCATACGCTATTGATTTGAGAATTGAATCAGCCGCGTTTACAAATTAGGTCAACATGAAAGCTTGTTGTTATTTTTATTAAAGTTAGGCGCTGTCAATTAGAGAGAGATACTTACATACAGAAATAAAAATGATTATATTGCTATTATTAACTATAACTACATGTAATCTGTTTGATGTGCACATTACCAAGTAATCTGTTTGCTTGATTTTGGTTACGTTTTTACAGTAAAATTAGTAGGGCTATTATAAGTATCTTTCGCCGAAATAAACCTTCGTAAATTTAATAAATAAAGCTTTAAATTTCCTTCGCTTGTCATAAGTTATTAGCTACCTATTATAATTAATTTCATCGATTGTCAATTTTCGTAAATTAATTCAGTAATTCTCATTTTTCCATCTCAATTTTTTTTCGATCGAAACTTTCGTCTTTATTAGATTTTGTTTGAAACCGGACTAGATTTTGTTTGAAGAATGGTCGGAGTTGAAAATATCATGGTTACTTCTACCCTAGACAGGCTTTGGCCTCCCAAATCTGTGGGGTCAATGCCCTATAGATAATGAAACAAATCGATTAAACAAGCATGACCATGAAGTGAACAGATATGCCTCAACTATTTGTCAAGCATGACCGATAATAATAATTACTTATCGTTGTTTCATCGTTAATGACTCAATAATATTGACTCAATAGTAAACATTCATTGAGTGTTTTTAAGACCAGATTCAAATCAAGAATCTGGTCTTAAAACCACTCAATACAAACTCAAGGGTTTGCCTTAACACATTTTTTCGAAATTTAAACTATTGGCCCGAGTTTACAAACGCTTGGTCATTAGTTGACAAGAATTAGATCTATGTTTATCGTAATTTAACTATGAATTAACAAAAGTTTGATGAAATTTTTGCTCTAAAGTTTTCCAGTTGCGAGGAATTTACTTAAACAAAGACAAAAGAGAATTTCAAGAAGTCTCAGACACGCAGATTACCTATTATAATAAGGTACCTATTATAATAAGTCTAATAATAGTTGTTATTGTTACTCTTATTTGGTTGTAACGTCAGTTTTTTTTTTTAAAGATAACTAGCAATGTAAGGAATCCTCGCTTAGGTCAGTGGTTAGCGATATGACCAGTTAGTGGGTGGGTCAGGCCGATGCCTGAACCAATGTGTGCTCTGGACCGACGTCCAGAGACGCTGACGGCTGATGAGTGCCGCGCTCGACAGCAGAAGCGCGGTGCCTCTCCTGCAGACGGCGCGAACCCTCCTGAGGTTGACCTCAAAGTTCCCAAAGGGGGATATCTGTGTCTAGGTTTGCTTGGCCGCAGACTACCCTTGCAAAAATGGCTGCCAATGTCACGCTGGTCGCTACAACGTCCAGCGTTTTCTTTATCGAGGCCGCACAGAAAGGGAACTAGTTGTAAGGAATGGTAAACGGCGGAGAGCAAGAAATCGGAGCGCCGGAAGAAAAAGAGGGCCGCTGACGTCGCAGGAGGTGGTTTCCCAAGGATGTCAAGCCGCCCGCGGGGACAGGCCGAGCTCTGGCTGAATCTCGCTTAGAACCCAGGCTCCAGTGGGTCAAGACGAGGCGCCTTTTCAAGCCTCTCCCCCCTCCACCTAATGAACTCCTTTAATCGTGCTCGCCCTTCGCTGTCGTCAGTGCTAGGGGTACCTACCGGATGTGTTGTGCGACGTTGAGTGTCGTTGTGGGTGGGGTTGTGGGCGTGATGGACGGGGAAGTTTCCCACGCTCGGCTTTTCGTGATGGCGGCGTTCTGTGTTTACCCAGGACGCCGCAGGGGCAGGAATTCCCGAAGGAGCTGGGTTGCCGACGATATAGCAAGTTCCGGCGGCCTATCCGTGAAGGCGACGAGTTGTTACACAGCCGATTTTTTAGTGAGGGCAGGTCCCACACTACCTCCAGCGTCTGCCCCGGATGGAGTGGTGCTATCAACCAAAACCAACTATTACCAATGCGGTTTCCTAGTTCCGGTAGTAGGTAAGTAGATATTGTTGTAGAAAATTCTAATACCTAATTGTTATCTTCTGAATATTTAATAAATAAATATAATAAATAATAACATATACTTGTGCACTACGTTTTTTCTGCATCCATGCTTTGTCAATCTGAATCTCTTGAATGTAGTGCCTGGCTGAGATTGGGAGCCGTGATTAAAATCAGTCAGGAAAAAACGTTAATTATATAACTAGGAATATCTTCACTTAAAATCATTGTCTTAACAATGAGTATTGATTAAGTGTGTAGTTAAAGTAAATTTGTTATAAGTAGATCAACAATAAAAGATAACGTCATTTCATATCACATAGTACCTAAGACTGCTTTTCATACTCATGTATTTCATTTTAGCAAAGAGACACTTGATACTTGTTCAGCAGATACAGTTCGATGTCTTTATTTCTTATTCTTTGAAATACTTTGTTATGGATACAAAAGATTTTCCCTGGGAAATTCGTGATGTTGGACAGGAATTGACTCTGGAACTTAGGAAATATTTTAAAAGTGAGTTTATGAGATCATTGTTTGTCTTTAATATCAGCTTTAAAAAAGAAGAGCAAGTATGAACCGTTTCTAAGAGTAAGTTGTTTATTGCCATTTCAAGATGATTACTTACCTATACATTGACAAATAAATAATTCTATGCTTTATGTATTTGTGGGGCATTTGGGTGTCAACCAAGCTTATTCCCGAGATTACTTAACACGGTTCACACTGAAATCAATTTACTTTTTAAACTTTTAAATACCTCGTAATAATAAGCTACCTTACCTAATGGTGAAAGTTTACACTTCAGAAGCAATAGTTTAACCTCATAGTACTTAATTTATTATTGTATTATTGTAATACCTTCTAAGTTGTTTGGTGTGAATATTTTAACGCGCAAAATCTTGCTGTAAAAATAATAAAAACCGATGACATTCTGTTTATTACCATTTTTACAACTCAGTGATGTGTGTTTTAAACTGAATTTTTGGTAAAATATATTTTGTTATTTGTATTACATATCAACCCATATGATGCCCCACTGTGGGGCACGGGTCTCCCCAGTAGAATCTACTCATTGTAGATCCAGGGGGTAATTGTCATAACCGTCACGCTTGGCGAGCGGGTTAGCGATCGCAGATTTATTTGTAACTAGCGGTCGCCTCGCGGTTTCACCCGCGTAGTTCCCGTTCCCGTGGGAATAAAGCAATAAAAAATAGCCTATGTCACCCGGGGTTAGTGTAGCTTCACAACGATGAAAGAATTGTTCAAATCCGTCCAGTAGTTTCGGAGCCTATTCAATACAAACAAACAATCAAATCTTTCCTCTTTATAATATTACTAGCTGTCCCGCGCAACTTCGTATTTCGTATCTAACTAAGTAGCGGCTACTACAAGACACTTTTTCACGGATAGACAAACAGACGGACATGATGAAACTATAAGGGTGAACGGAACCATTTTGGCTACGGAACCCTAAAAAGATTTTGGAGCATATGTAAACCAACTAGTATAATTAGTAGTAATTTACATCAAATAATCTAACTTTTAAGTGCAAAATGCTACCTGCATAACCTTAGCCTGCATACCAATAGCTTAATTAGTTTTAGAAGGAGCGCCTCTCAAGTGATCTTCACTATTCATTATTCTAGGACACCTTATAACCTAAATGAAATTACAAGCGTACGCGTACATTTAAGTACACCAGCTGATCCGTGCAACTTCGTCTACGTAAATTTGTCCCTTTTTGCAACATTTTTCATTGCTGCCCCGCTTCTATAGCCTTCCTCGATAAACGGGCTACCCAACAGTAAGATAATTTTTTAATTCGAACAAGTAGGTCAGTCAAAAGTGTACTGTCTATGTCACCGAGTTGCCGTGTTGAGAAATCGATTTCCTACTCTTGTTTCTTGGATCCAAAAAAAATGTGTTGGTTATTGGTTCAATCGGTCATTGGTGCCACTACGTTACCAAGATTATCGCGTTCAAACAAACAAATTCTTCAGCTTTATAATATTAGTAAAGATATTTACTATGGCTTGGCCGCAATTTGATTTTTATTGGTTTTTAGCGGACCCGCGAAACTTCATCGTTACCGGTTTTTGCGACATTTTTCAATAATACTTATCTCCTATTGGTCGTAGCGTCATGTTATATAGTCTAATAAATGGGCTATCAAAAACTAGAATATTCTTTCAATTTGAACTAGTTGTTCCTGGGATTATCGCGTTCTACCAAACAACCTCTTCTGCTTAAATTTGGATAAAAAATGTAATACAAATGTAAAGTTGACTTATCAGCATAAGTAGATGTCGTAAAACTCCTCCGCATCGCTATCAACTGGTACCGCGCCCAGAGGCCAGAAGGCTGGCAACATTGCCACGTTAATTATATGAGAACGGAAAAGAAAATATGTATTTGGAAACTCATCGTCGATATGTCGTGGTCGGATCGTAGAATAAACATTTGGTGATGTTGCCAACCATATCATTAAATGGTGGTAGTTCATTATATGACCAACTAAATCTGACCATATCGTTTAGACATCAACGTTTAATGATATGTTCATCGACGTTTGGCCATATGTCGTGATCGGATCGTAGAGTAAACATTTGGTGATGTGGCCAACCATATCATGAAATGGTGGTAGTTGATTATATGCCCAACTAAATCTGACCATATCGTTTAGACATCAACGTTTAATGATATGTTCATCGACGTTTGGCCATTTGTCGTGATCGGATCGTAGAGTAAACATTTGGTGATGTGGCCAGCCATATCATGAAATGGTGGTAGTGGATTATATGCCCAACTAAATCTGACCATATCGTTTAGACATCAACGTTTAATGATATGTTCATCGACGTTTGGCCATTTGTCGTGATCGGATCGTAGAGTAAACATTTGGTGATGTGGCCAACCATATCATGAAATGGTGGTAGTTGATTATATGCCCAACTAAATCTGACCATATCGTTTAGACATCAACGTTTAATGATATGTTCATCGACGTTTGGCCATTTGTCGTGATCGGATCGTAGAGTAAACATTTGGTGATGTGGCCAACCATATCATGAAATGGTGGTAGTGGATTATATGCCCAACTAAATCTGACCATATCGTTTAGACATCAACGTTTAATGATATGTTCATCGACGTTTGGCCATTTGTCGTGATCGGATCGTAGAGTAAACATTTGGTGATGTGGCCAACCATATCATGAAATGGTGGTAGTTGATTATATGCCCAACTAAATCTGACCATATCGTTTAGACATCAACGTTTAATGATATGTTCATCGACGTTTGGCCATTTGTCGTGATCGGATCGTAGAGTAAACATTTGGTGATGTGGCCAACCATATCATGAAATGGTGGTAGTTGATTATATGCCCAACTAAATCTGACCATATCGTTTAGACATCAACGTTTAATGATATGTTCATCGACGTTTGGCCATTTGTCGTGATCGGATCGTAGAGTAAACATTTGGTGATGTGGCCAACCATATCATGAAATGGTGGTAGTTGATTATATGCCCAACTAAATCTGACCATATCGTTTAGACATCAACGTTTAATGATATGTTCATCCACGTTTGGCCATATCGTTAATGTAGGGTGTCCATAATATATGTATAAGGAGTAATAAAAAATCTCAATATTGAAGAAAATTATCTTGTGAGTACAACAATCAATTTTCTCAACACTACGCAAAACTCGAGTTCTGACTGACTTTAAGCTCGTCATTATATCACGTTCACTGGATGAACTACGTGGCGTAGACGATGTGATGATGGTGATGGTGGTAAAAGTGGTGGTGGTGATAGTGATGGTATTGGTGGTGCTGATGTTGGTGATGGTGGTGGTGGTGATGTTGGTGATGGTGGTAATGGTGGTAGTGATGGTAATGGTGGTGGTGATGGTGCTAATGGTTGTGGTGATAGTGATGGTGGTAGTGGTGGTAATGATGGTGGTGGTGGTGTCGTTGGTAATGACGTTGGTGGTGGTGGTGGTGGTGGTGGTGATGCTGGTGGTGATGGTGATGGTGGTGGTGATGGTGGCTTGCTGGTTGTGGTCATCATCATCCCCACTATCATCGTCACCGTCACCACCACCATCATCATAACCATCATGGTCACCGTTTTCCGAAAACAGTCACCCATCTATAAACCGGTGATCTCGATCAGTTCGGTTGCAGTTTCCATATTCTATTGTGGAATCCAATAATAGTCCATAGACTTTCTTGGCAGGGTCACTTTCGTTTCATATTATTATTCTTGATCAATTAATATTTAAAACATGTTCTATAGCTTACATTTCAGAAACAAACTAACTAAATACTTAGTTAACACAAACCTGGGAAAACCGTTCCAAACTCCTTGGATTTTTTACATTAATCTCTTTTTTCGAATGAATTTTACAAAATTGTTACGTTTGGATGTTCATATCATCAAACGTTGAGTATTCATCGATCTGGTCAGACCACATCATGATGTGACCAGTGCTTATTGTGCTATATCAGGAAATGCCACCATTTAATGATATGGTTCACCATAGTTTCTATGAGATGTAATGTCAGGGATCGGCGGTAGTGGCGGTGTGGGTCGGGTCGTCTTCCTTCCCTACAATATGGCGAAGGGGATGATGGCTGACCCATGCTTCAAACTCGTGAACCGGTGCTACTTGGGGTGACTGGTCGGCCTTGTCATTATCATTTATAGGTATATTATTTTTTTAATTAGTGGTTCATAAATAAGTAGTTTTTCTTATAATAATCGAATCGCATGTTGCCTTTACCCTCTTCTGTATTTTTGTAAGTTGATGCTCCCATCCACACCGTAGGAGGCTAATTCATTTAAAACTTTATTACACCAGTTTACGTACTATGGTTATTGCTTGCGTGAGTTTCATGTTGGGTAATGGTTGCAGCACCTTACTGGCTTTACTGTATATATACAAATATATTGTAAAAAATTGCATTTTAAAAAAGTGGCCATGAGTTTTTATTGCCAAGTTCTTTTCTCACGGCTTTACTCTTGCGAACTTGGCATTAAATGTAGAATCATTATATTCCAAATTTTGTCTGACGTTCATAAGCGTTGCATTTGTAACCTAAATGAATAAAGTATTTTGACTTTTTTACTTTTTCATATCACGAAATGTTTCATTCTACGATCCGACTACGACAGGTACATAAATTAATATAGGTCTGCTTGGGAGCCTCGGAAAACAGCCTACACATTGGAAAAAATGATAATTCCCGTTACAGAAACCTTAAAATTGCCGAACTCAGGTTTTTCTTATAATGTCACTAAATGTATAACTGGATTTTATCTTAATGAAAATAGGTTTTTATCCAAATTAAATTTAGTTATACTTAGTGACATTACCTATAAACCATTAGGTAAAACCTATCTCGAGAGCAAAACTGGGGTTTTGCTCTCGTATTGCCATAGGTACTGTGGGTTAACACCTACACTAAGATACTGAGGTCTGAGAAGGCTGTCTGTTAGGGTCACATAGCCTGCCTATTTATCTCCAATAACATACACAGAATATAAACTTACTAATAGAATCTATTTATGTAGGTACTCTGAGCTGTGAGTATAACTAATGTTGTCGTTTGAGAAGGGAAAATTACTATCACTTTCAAGTATCATATCAGTTCTTTGACACCTGATATATAACTTTCATTATCTTGATTGAGGAAACTTCTATTCCTATCACGAGTATTACTTATTTATAATAGGTAGATGTATCTCCGTAGATAAAATTATCTCTGAGGAAACTCACTTTTCTGTGCTGAGCATAACTAGCTCGATCATTGAAGTGTAAATATAGCAGTATAAAAATATTATTAACCTAAGAGAATTAAAAAAAAATGAGAATCATTGAATGGGTTGAAAGGATAGACAGATTTTTGTTAAGTAGATGATCTCATTAGGTATTTTTCCTCATTTTTTCCTGAAAAGTGGATATATGCAGCCGTTATTACTACATAGTATAAAACAAAGTCGCTTTCTCTGTCCCTATATCCCTAAATCTTTAAAACTACGCAACGGATTTTGATGCGGTTTTTTTAATAGATAGAGAGATTGAAGGGGAAGGTTTATATGTATAATAACATGCATATATTTTTTAACCCGTACGAAGCCGGAGCGGGCCGCTAGACACATATAAATGCAGTATATTTGAAAAAAAATGCCATGTGGAAAATTGCACCAGCTGAAGAGGTTATTTATGGCCCTTACGTCTTTTTGTTGAGAAACGCATTTTTCGGCACTCAAAGACGGTATATCTGATCATGTCCAAAGTACCAAATACCTTTATGATTTTTTTTTCATATTTTTAGTCTCATGGTTCAAAAGATAAAGGGCGGCGAGAGAGGGTAGCTAGTTTATGCAACTTTCGGAGCGATTATTTCCAATAATATTCACATAATCAAAAAATAAATCTTAGAAACCTTAAAGTTTTAAAAGACCTGTCTAATAATGTGCCACGCGTTGATGTTTGCTAAAAAATATGCTTTTTTTCAGGTTTTGTTACATGTATAGAGTTCCAACACTTAAAATATTTATTTTTATTATTTAACTATCAAACTAAGTATCGGTAGTATACAAGACACCTGTGCTCCAAATTTCATTAATATTCATAATGTAGTTTTGAAACATTTTTGCCATTTTGGCTACGAAATCATAAAAAGGAATATTTTAACAATCAATACGCAGGTTGATGAAATTTTATTTAATTGTTTGGCAGATGAGCATACAAACTATGTTCGTGTGGGACCTAAAGGTTACTTCTTTCCTGAAACTTACGAGAAAGAAGCTGCCAACATCTACAACATGAAGTTAAGACCAAGCGACATATTTGTGAACAGCTACCCTAGATCAGGTTTGTAATTAAAGTCGGTTTAAAATCTTCGTCATTGCTGAAGGCCTCAAAACCCATGACAGGGCTTGATTGGAGGTGCTGGCTTAGCACAAAAACAAGCACGCAGGCGTGGAAGTAAAACACTCTACACTTCCTCCACACTTTACAGCATGGGCCAAAGCAAATCATTTTTCGATGGAGAGGTTTACATGGTACAATAGGGATGTTGTCAAGTCAAATCAATCTCTTTTTCTGAAATGTCAAAACGACAAGCTCTATAGAAATGTGTATGGAATAACAACCTGTGAGTCCTGTGACGCCACACGTTCCTTTCGTCAAATTATTTCTTTTTAACCGACTTCAAAAAGGAGGAGGTTCTTCGACTGTACGTTTTTTTTTCTTTTTTTGTATGAAAGGGTATACTTCCAAGTTGGCCCCATTGTCCTCAGATCACGATCTGATGATGGGATCCCGGAGAAATCGAGGGAACTCTTCAAATATTAAAGGCACACCTGCAATGATTTAGGTACTTCATAGTGATTTGTGCATTTACTCTCAAAAAGCACCTATTGGTGAAGTAGAACTGATGATGAAGACCACAAATGACGAGCAGATATTTCAATATTTTACGGTTGATATTATATTGAGTAGCATTTTATTATCGTCATACTATTATTACACAATATAATAGAGCTGATAGTGAACTATCATGTAAACTCCTCAACAATTAACGGCCCCGCATCGGGGCAAGCAATATTTTGTAAAGGGATTTGAGCAGTTGACATAAGCCTATTGTAACTTAAGTGAATTACAAACCAACCCCATAAAAATGAGAATTAAAAATCTAGCGAACCACCTATCTGGACTATGTTACTAGATCTCAATTTTTTCTATCCCTTGATGCTCCAGAGTTGATTGATGGCGCTTGAACTAGATGATTTGAAATAGATGGCGCTGCGAGGGCCCAACTCGCGAGCATCAAGGGATAGAAAAAATTGAGGTCTAGTAACATAGTCTAGATAGGTGGTTCGCTTCTGGCCCCGGTTTGGCTACGGAAGTCTCGGGTTCGATTCCTAAGTCTGGACTTCAAATTTTTCTATCTTTCAAAAATGCAATTAATGTATTTGTAAATTGGCAAGAAATGCCTATAAAAATTACTTCAATATTCGGCCTGCGACATCATAATTTGTTAAAATGCTCTCTGTAACGAAGCAATAACAAAAGCCGTGATAGTTCTTTAATTACCAACTAGATGGCGCTGCGAGGGCCCAACTCGCGAGCATCAAGGGATGTAAAAATTTGAGGTCTAGTAACATAGGCCAGATAGGTGGTTCGCTTCTGGCCCCGGTTTGGCTACGGAAGTCTCGGGTTCGATTCCTGAGTCTGGACTTCAAATTTTTCTATCTTTCAAAAATGCAATTATTGTATTTGTAAAGTAATTGGCAAAAAATGCCTATAAAAATTACTTCAATACCATACTAATATTATATATGTGAAAGTAACTCTGTCTGTCTGTCTGTTTGTCTGTTACGCTTTCGCGCTCAAACAGTTAAACCGATTTAGATGAAATTTGGTATGGAGATGGTTTGAGTCTCGGGGTAGGACATAGTGTGTGCTAGTGCTAGTGTGTAATATTACTAGTATAGTATTATATTATCTGTGGTAATATGTACCTCTTTTTACGATTTCGGGATCAACCCCCAAATCTTCCCCTCCTTCCCACTGAGTAAAAAAAGAACTCATAATTTTAAAGAGCTTTTAAAGAAATTATTTTATGTTATAGGTTCCACTTGGACTCGTGAGCTCGTTTGGATAGTGGCCAACGATTGGAACTTTGCCAAATCTGAGGCTATACCACTCGTTGGAAGGTTTATGTTTTTAGAGTAAGTTTCATCTGATTCTAGGTCGATGTCGTGATGAACATATTATACTACCTACCTGATAAAAGAACAATGCTTATACATGTTCTTATTCTTTCGCGACTCGATGTAGGAATGTTTCATGGTGTTTTGGCGAATCTTTTATCTAAATCGGCAAAATTGTTATTTACTGTCATGTTAGTTATGTAGGTTATTCTTACCTACGTTAGTGTAAGGTTATTTGTGTACACGATACGATTGACATAGTCGCACTGCGTACTTAAATCCCTAATACCTACTAACAACTCATCAATGCACTTACTACTACTATCTGGGCTGGTTGTAATATGCTGTTGAGAGCTATAGTGGAATATCAAATTTCTCTCATCGTTATTTATTACATATCAACCTCAGCACGTGCATCCACTAGTGGAATTAAGATCTCTGATAAAAACTTGCAAATAGTGATATATATTTTGTTGCTTTCCTCCGATGCAAGCACTATAATGTATGTTGTTCAGGGTACGTATTCTGACGAGTTAGGACTAAGCTGGACACGGTTCTTGGCACCTATAATATTAACAATAACCTCCGAGACTTATATAGCTCAGATTTAGGGTCTCATTATTACGCACTTATCCGAAACAAATTAAACAAAGTTGCTTAAGTAAGTAACAATTTCACAAATTCAATTTTTTTTAAAGACGACTCCCGCTGTAGGGTACAAACCCTGTGCCGCAGGGGGACTTTACAAACATACAAGTCACGGACACAAAGTACACTCTAGACTCGGAACAACAATTTGTGGATCACAACAAAGTAGTGTCCCGTGTGAGAATCGAACTCACGACCTCTTGCGTAGCAGTCGGATACACGCACACCGCGCCACACAGGCAGTCAAATTGGCACTACAAAATACCTATATTATAAGTGCCTGTTCATCAGAGTCTTTTTCACATTGTTTAATAAAAAGTCGCTTTTCGCTGTCTGTTTTTGATTGATTTTCTTAACTACGCAACGGGTTTGACGCGGTTTTCATTGCCTGTTGGTCTAGTGGTTAGTGACCCTGACAGCTGCGGAGGTCGTTGGTTCGATCCCCACCCAGGATAAAACTTTGTGCGATGAGCACAATGGTTTATTCTGTGTCTGGGTGTTATTTATCTATAATATGTATGTATTGATAAATATATAAGTAGGTATGTTTATCAGTTGTCTGATTTCCATAGCACAAGCTTGTTTCCATAGTTTGGAATCAGATGGCGTTGTGTGATTTATATATATATTTATTTCTGTCGGATGTAGTGTAGTGATCTTATATTTATAGATAGTGGAAAAAAGTTCGTAAGAAACCGGAGTTATTACTAGCGGTCCGTCGTTTGTAATAATAAATCAATCACAATATTTATAAATCACGATAGTAACTACAAGCATGGTCAACGATGTTGGTGGCACAATCATCTTTATCATGTACATATTACTAGCTTTAACAACTGTATTGTGTCACTGTTTGTGAACCCAAATAAAGAAAAAAAAAAAAAAAAAGCATCTATCATTTTTTTTTTTTTAGATTTCCTGCTCTTATCCACCCGTTAATGAAACAACACATTATCAAGGAGACTGCTGATGAAAGCAAAGTCAAAGTATTGGACGTAATAACCCATTTCGGGACTAAACGACTGGAAGCAGCGGAGTCCCCACGCTTTGTATACTCTCACCTGCCTCTGTCTCTACTGCCCCCTTCTTTGTTGAGCACTGCCAAGGTTGTGTATGTAGCAAGAGACCCTCGAGATGTCGCCGTCTCTTTCTATCATATGAATCGACTCCACAAGCTGCTTGGATATCACGGCGATTTCAAAACGTTTTGGAATTTCTTTGTCAGTAGTTCAAGTAAGTTTCTTTGATTCTGAATCTTCTAGTTTAGTGTTTGACTTCGATCGAACAGTATGCCCCATTTTAATCTATAGGTACTATAATATTATAAAGCTGAAGAGTTTTTTTGTTTGTTTGAATGCGATAATCTCACGAACTACTGGTCCGAAGTGAGAAATTATATTAATGTGGTATGGCCTGTTTATCGAGGAAGGCTATAGGCTATATAACATCACGCTACTACCAATAGGAGCGGAGCGGAAATGAAAAATGTTGAAAATTTACGCAGACGAAGTTGCGCCGGTCAGCTAGTATCATAATATCTTATAGTATCAAAGTGATGAGGTCTATGTGTTCCCTCCTACTCATATGATATCTACATCTATCTTCCAAGCAGTGAGTGAGTTTCAATAATTAAGAGAATGCCGATGTTGGCCTAAATATCTATTAGTCTACTATCTGTCCCGGCGAACTTCGTCTCGACTCTTTTTTTTTTTGTAAATTGGGTTCAATTGTGAATCTAAACCATCCTCGAATCCCCTTGAACTTACACAAAAAATTTCATCAAAATCGGTCCAGCCGGCTAGGAGGAGTTCAGTGACATACAAACGCACACAAGAAATATATATATATAATTATAAAGATTATCTTTTTATTCTAACAGGCTTAATTCTTTTATGACGAAGATGACATGATATTGTACATAATTAGGTACCTACTAAATTATTTTTTTTCTAGTATATTGGACACCGTACTTCAAAAACATAAAAGAAGCATGGGAGATGAGACATCATCGTAATATGTTGTTCTTTTTCTACGAAGACATGTCTAAGGTTAGATCTTTTTACATTAATGCAAGCATTACACATAGACAGTCCCATGTTTATTTATTAATTTATTTAAAATACAATTTCAACACCAATTCAATTATTCAATTCAATTCAATTCAATTAATAAAATCTTTATTGCAATAAATGGGGTACTTAATGGTGTTACATAATACAATTAATGATAATTTGATCTATCCCATTACAGTTACCCAATTCGATGTTGTAACTAACAGAGTAGAAAATAATAAAATAAAACAAATAATTTAAAATAACAAACAAATTACAGTAAACAAAAAAATTAACGTTAATATTGAAAATTCTAAACATAAAATAAAATATTATTTTTGATAAGTAGCTTCGAGATAACACTGAACCATTTCTGTGAATGACGCAGGCTAAGATGAAATATGTCAATGTCTATGTCATTTGCTATATAATTTATGAGTCGTCTATTGGTCGTATAGCAGTTAGTATAACCTAAGTTTATGGTGTAGCACAACACATTGAACAAATTTAAGGAGGTTAGTCCTCGCCGTAGGTATGTTACCTTCTTTAGTGTAAAACAGTGAGGCTGAAGTCTATAGAGCATACATTGACTTAGCTGAAGTTTAGCATAAGCACAGATAATATAATACTATACTAGTGCATAAGTAATACTTGAAGAAAATTTCGATAAAGCAAATGCTGACCGTTTAAATTTTTGGTCATAGTGCAAGCTTAGCATAATCTCAGAACATTATATCAACAAAGTCAACGGTCAGCACGCGCTTTGTCATGTTTTTTGTTATGTTTTTCCTGAGCTAAGCCAATGTACGCTCTATAAATCTCTCAGCTTAGTACTACTAGGTAAGGATGGCCCCTTGATGAGCTTTTTTTGAAGAAAAATCATTGTGTGCCTACCTACTGGAGAGTAACACACAATTCTTGCGGCGAAATGTTAAAAAAATATAAGATAACTCGATACATAAATATATCTTGCTGGACAGCTGGACACGGTTCTTGGTACCTATAATATATAGCTACAATTCTATGAGAAACCGAAGAATGGAACTAAGGACCCATTATGAAAATATATATATTACGGGTCTTAATTCGTATCTTCGTTCTTATATACGGGTCGTATTGCAACGGCCGTGGTCACGGGTAGACTACCCGTGATCACGGTAGTTGCAATACGGTCGAAACGTCGGGCAATAAACAAGGCACTTTACCTTAAATTATTCACGCGATTAAGAGCCGTAATATATATATATATTTTCATAATGTGTACAAATCGCGAAAGTTTATCAACATTTACTAAGGACCTTGCTGTACAAATCATCGAATAGGTAGTTTCACTATGATCATTCTGAGTATCAGGACTGAAGCAAGTTTGATTCCTATCCCTCAACGGAAAACTGTCTGATACTACACTCCCGGTTTGTATACTTTGACTGGCCTGTTGGTCTAGTGGTTAGTGACACTGACTGCTAAACCACCATCACCCAGGATAAAACTTTGTGTGATGAGCACAACGGCTTATTCTGTATCTGGGTGTTATTTATTTATAATATGTATGTATTTAGAAATATTTAAGTAGGTATGTTTATCAGTTGTCTGGTTTCCATAGCACAAGCTCTGCTTAGTTTGGGATCAGATGACGTTGTGAGTTGTCCCTATATATTATTATTACACTACAGGATCTGCCATCAGTAATACGACAGGTGGCCTCATTTCTTAACAAGCCGTGCAGCGAAGATCAGGTCCACCGTCTATGTGAACACCTCTGTATTGACAGTTTTAGGAAGAACAAATCTGTCAACTATAATATTATGGAGGATTTGGGCTTGTTGGTACATGGGGAGCAGCCATATATAAGAAAAGGTAATACATCTAATAGACATCATTTGTAAATATTAAATGTATGAAGAAAAAAAATCGCTGGCAGAACTCAAACTTGAGTACTATCAGGCGTTAGCTATATAATCGCTTCGCTATTGAACTACGCCTGTAGTTGTTAAATTTGAACTTCATCAATCGTCATCAAATTTTTCATCATATATTTAGGGGTTTGGCATACTGAAACGTCCAACGCTGCGGGGTGTGTGACAACGGAGACCCGCGCGTGGTTGCGTCTATCTCTATATCTATCAGAGTTACAATTAAAACGTGAGTTCCCCGCATGTAGGCGCGTGAACTGCAACGCAATCACGCGCGGTGTTGCAGTTTACTCGCCTACAGTTGGATCAACGTAACTAGGCCGGACTGAAGTAGGCGACAAGTGGTTGCGCAGATGCATTTTTTGGGAGTAAATGGTGACAGGAAGCGGGGGGCGGGGGCGGTAACTAAACCAAGAGAATTAGAGATGCGATTACGCATTACATTGTCATAATTAGTATTACTAACTCATGTTTTTTTGTGATTATTTTCGTAAAGAAATTGTTTTCAAAGTTTCTTTAGTATTTACTGTAACTGTTCTAAATTTAAACTTTTATGAACTCATTTAAATAGTGTTTTTATATTGTTCAATTAAAATGTTGTTAGTATTTTTAATCGATTTAACATAATTAATCGTTTTCGTAAGTAATTTTAGGGTGGCATCTCTATGACATGCGCGAAAGTGTTAAAAACCTAACTTCAATCCGGTCAAGTTACGTTGATCGTACTGTACATGCGGAGAAACACGCGCCCCTTTTCACGCAGCATTGTGCGTGGCAGGGGGCGAATCCCATTACCATTACAAATTGGCATAAAATATGTTAAAACTTTACGTTTTTGTAATTTTTGCACATGGATCTTAAATGTATGGAGGAAAATTCGTCTTAGGCGGGACTTGAACCTACGACCTTAGAGGTACCGGCCCTAAGCCGTTATCAATTCGGCACCGAGACACGTCCGTCAAAGTCGAATTTACCTCAATATGATACGATTTACAGCGATCATTGCCTACCGGGCCCCCAAGGAATTTGTACGGTTCTGTAGAAAATATTACAGAAAATAATAATTTTGTTGATATTCTTTTGCGATGACAGTCTTTTGCGTGTCGTGTGTATTGATATTATCAATTGTATTGTATTTGTATAGGAAAGGAAGTATATCTTCCTTTCCTTGTTGTTGTTTGGTTATTAAACGTCACGGCACGTTAAAGGAGCATAAAACTCTTCGATGTGTAAAATAAACGTTGAATTCTTGCACGCTACACTTAGTTACTTTAAGTCTATATATTAATTGTTCCGTGTCGTACCTACTAAGTCTATCAATATATATTTTTGCAACGGCCGTGGTCACGGATAGACTAGCGGCCGTTACAATACGGTCGAAACGTCGGGCAATAAACAAGGTTAATAAACAATTCTATCTTAAATTATTCACGCGATTAAGACCTGTAATATACCTAGGTATATATTTTCATAATGTACAATTCGCGAAAGTATATCAACAGTCTAATTTCATAATTTACCACAAATCAAAAGGAACGTGATCGGTTAAACAGTCATATTCCGAGGATAAATTACACTAGCTTTCTCCGCCACTTTGCCCGAATTCTCAGTACAATCTCGCGTTATGTTAGATTTTTATAGCCTATGTGCTATTCCGATGTAGGTATAAACTACACTTACCTACTGTAAAGGTTCAATCAAAATCCGTTCAGTAGATAGTTTTTTCTTAACAACAAACATCCATCAATCTATCCATCTTCACAAACTATCCGATGTATTATGTATCTAATAGGAATAGCTAACCCGCGCAACTTCGTCTCCGTCAATTTCCCCCGTTATTGCAACATTTTTCATTGATAGTCCGGTCCTATTGATAGTAGCGTGATGTTATATAGCATATAGCCTTCCTCGAGAAATAGGCCAGTAGTTCTCATCAGCTTTATTATATTAGTATAGATGTAATACCTATATGTATATGTGCATCTACAATAGCCTTAATTTCAGAGTAAAAATTATAAATCACTATTAAAGTATTCATAGCAAGGAGGTATTAATAACTTGTCAACGAGATATTGCAGACGTTAAAATTAAAGGCGTCTTTTTGTAAATTTTGTCGAGTACTTTACTTAGTTATTGTATATTTTAATATTGTAATTACAAAATTACAACATTAAAATATACAATAACTTGTAATTTTGTAGAGTACCTACAAAGGTACTCTACAAAATTACAATCCTATAACTCTGTTAATTGCACAGGGATAAAGGATTGTAATTTTGCTATGTTGCTTATGTAACTATGGGTATAAATAAGGAATCAATCGGTAACCGTACGAAGGAAATTATTTTGTAGGTATACTTACCAATAGCTAACTTAAAGTATTTTGTTTGACCTTTGTTTTCATATTAGGCAAAACTGGTGGTTGGCGAGACTACTTCGACGAGGAGATGACGCTGCATGCGGAACAGTGGATCACTGACAACCTGCGAGATACAGATCTGCGCTTCCCACATTACTAATATAATACCACTTTACAATATAGTTTATTGTATAGTAACTACTTACCATAACTGTAACTTAGAACAAAAGTGTAGTTTTCTGACGTTTATAATTTGAAATCCTTTGCATAAAATCTATTTAATAAAAAAACTAGAATAAATACATTAATTTGGGTGGTGCTAAACGAGTAACTAACGCCGAGTTTTGGGTGGCGGTTTATTAACCCAACCAAACTAGCCATTAGTTTGGCTTTCTAGTTGAAGGTAGGAAATTACCTCAACAACCCGGTACCTGCGGTCAGGTCTCGTGCGTCTGGGGGTCTTGGCTTAGTCGCCCGTACCAAGAGAAAGACAACCTCAATAAAAAATTACCCCTAATCCTAAGGTGGACTGCGCCTAGAGGATGAATGGCTGGAGGGATTCCAGTCCCTAGCACCAACCTCGATGTGACAGGCTGACATCGTTGTATTGTGCTCTCTTACAGTAATGGACGTCACCCTGCAAGTGACGTATATTTCGATCCTACTCGTGGGAACAAATATGAATGAACCCTACCAAATTAACCCTGCAACCAAAACAATACAAAAAACTTTAACTCAACAAGTGTTTCATCCTGGACTATTTAACAGACCACCCTCAGCTTCATTAACTTCCAGTCTCAATACTCTAACTATCGATGGATTTGGCTACTGGAGTTATATTTTTGACATAAACTCCATACAAAATATGTCAAAATTCTACCTCTAGTAGCCAAATCCATCGTTAGATAGATTATTGAAACCGGCCGTTAGTGATATAGGTAAGTCTAATGACCAACAACAAGATACTGAATCTAGAAAGATATCTGACACAACCAACAGCATTCGGATCAACAAGCACCACCACCTTGACAGAGAGCACCTAACTCGTATAAAAGAATAAGAATAAGTGAATCTCCCCCTAACCCAACTCCTTTCGCGTTAACAAACAGATCACAAGCCTACCTCCAGATCAACTTGAAAATTCCACCGGTGACAATACATTACCTAAAACAAAAAAGCCCCCTCCTATTGTTCTTTATGGAATCTAAAATGTAACCGAACTGTCCAAGCTTATAGAAACAGTTTGTGATTTAAATCGATTTAGAATAAGGATAGTAAACAAAAACCTACTGCGTGCCCTTGTGGAATGCCCAGATGACTATAAAAAGGTGATATCTACAATGAGAGTCAAAGGATTAATCGCACACACTTTTACACCTAAGGACATAAAGCCATATCGCATAGTCATAAAAAAGCTCCACCACACTACACCTCACAGCGAAATAATTGAAGCAATAGAAACAGCTGAAAATGAAATTCGGGGCGAAATCATTAATGCCCGATATGGTCCAAAAAAATCACCAACCTTTACATTCTTTGTTAATATTGAACCACATCAAAACAACAAATCAGTTAAAGATATCAAGTATATCCAGCAGTTATAATAGAAGATCCATGTAAACCCACAACTATTGTTCAATGCCATCGCTGACAGCAATATGGGCACTCCAAGACATCATCCAACTGTATGAGGCCCTACAGATGTGTCAAATGTGGGGAAGGACACAAAACAGCCGACTGCTTAAAAAAGGACCGCAACACCGCTGCTACCCCCTGCCGAAGGCTATACGCGGGGATTGTGCGGTCGATGGCCCTATATGGGGCCCCGGTATGGGCGCGTTCCTTGGGGCGACGAGCCGCCCATTCCCTGAACGCGCCCCAAAAGGTGACAGCCAACAGGGTCATCCGGGGATACCGCACGGTCTCCCGCGAGGCAGCTTGCCTCTTCGCCGGAATGGCGCCGTGGGATCTGGAGGCGGTAGCCCTCGCATTCGCTTACGAGTGGCGAGAGGAGGCGATGCGCCGGGACGAAACTCCGCTGCCGCAACAAATTGCTGCGTGGCGGAGGGAGCTCCGGCTCGATCTCATGGCGCCGTGGAGGGACCGACTGTCGCAACCACGAGCAGGCCACGCCGCGATAGCAGCGGTAAACCCACACTTTGAGGAGTGGCTGGAAAGGGGCAATGGCGTCCTCACCTACCGCCTGACGCAGGTACTCACCGGACACGAGTGTTTTGGGAGGTACCTGCATCGCATCAGGCGGGAGGAAACGCCTGGGTGTCACTACTGTGGTGACCGGCTGGAAGACACGGTGGAGCACACGGCGGAGGTGTGCCCCGCTTGGGCCGAGCAGCGGCTAGTCCTCATGACAGCGATCAGCGGCGGCGACCTCTCGCGTCCGGGCCTCATTCGAGCCATGCTGCGAAACTAGAGGGAATGGGAGGCAGTAGTCTCCTTCTGTGAGGAGGTGATGCTGCAGAAGGAGACGGCGGAACGTGTGAGAGATAGGTAGAAAAGGAAAACAGATAAAACCGAACCTCTCCAGACCAAGGATACCAAACGTTAAAATCCAAAAAGCTCCGGCTGAAACACTGTTGCATATTTAACAAACCCTCACAATCACTTCAGATACCTCAACATAATGGCAAAGAATTTTTCTTTGATGTCACAGCAAAACGGACATAACATAACTTTTGACTCTGAACACTCAACAAAGCTCCCGCATAGAAGATATTTTTATCAGGCAATAACAAAGACCAACTTATAACTCAAATAGGTACCCTCCTAACCTATTAACTACCGTTGTCACCAAATTACATTCTTAGTCTCTCTACGAATTTTGCAACCTGGAACATCAATGGTTTATCGGCTAATATATTGGAACTTGAAGAAATAATCAAAAGTAACAAACTGGACATCGTCCTTATATCTCATACTACAAACAACAGCTGCTACCGAATGAAAGAATTTAACATCTACTTTACCCCTCATCCTGGAGAAGGCAAAGTTCACGGAGGTACTGCAGTAGTGATCAGATCCAGCCTCAAGCATTCCCTTGTGGAAAGTTATGCTACAGAATACTTACAGGTTACAACAATTAAATTAAAGGATCGCGCGGGATCAATCATGCTGTCTGCTGCCCACTTAAACACAAATTTACCCAGCTATAGTTTGAAAACTATTTTTCTCGTCTAGGAAGCAAATTCCTCTCAGGTGGAGATTCATCAGTGATGGTTTGGTGGGGCGTGTCTTATCAAGGCGTCACAAAGCTACATATTTGTGAAAAAGGTGTGAAAATTTCAGCCAAAGTGTATCAAGAGACAGTCTTGGATCGTGTTGTGAAACATCTCAGCAATACACTTTTTTAAAATGTACCGTGGACTTTCCAGCAGGACTCTGCACATGGTCAGAAGGCACGACGGCTTGAAACTAACGTTCCGGACTTTATAAGTGCTGAAGACTGGCCCTCATATAGGACAGACCACAAAGACCAACCCTTTAGACTACAAGTAATGGTCAGTTTTAGAGGACATGGCTTGCTCTAAACGGCACGGTGACATTGAGTCTCTTAAAAAATCACTGGAGCAAGCAGTGGCGATATTTCCTACGAAAATAGTAGGTAAATCTATAGATTCGTGACCAGGCAGATGAAAGGCCTGTTTAAAAGCCAATGTAATATAATATATGTTGATTTAATTTTTCTTTTTGAATTAAATGTATTGAACAATTTTTTTTAAATGTGTATCTATTGTATGTTAGTATAATACTCATGTAAGTATTTGCATTCCCGTGGCACAGTTCTTTCATTGCCGTGGACGCTTGTTTCGGCCATGGCACGAAATTTTTATTTTTTAACTGCTAGATATTAAGCAAGAATACATACATTATTAAAAACTTTAATAAACGCGATTTACTTTTTAAAAAAAACCTAAGGTAAAGAAATCCACGGAAATGAAGATCATAATGGACCTGTTGAAATTCACCAATAAAAACTACTATTTCATGGCAACAACTTCAAAATATTTATTTATTTTTTGTTGTTCTAATATTATAGTATCCTTTTTAGTTGCCTTATATTTAATTTTGAAATCGGTTATATTTTTTTGTAAAAAAGTTTTTATTAAGGCACCATCTTTTATGGTAAATGTAGCTGTACGTTTACCATTGTTAAGGGGCGTCTAAACGGGCCATTTTTTACGGCAATTTGTGGCGGCACTATTGGCAACTTATTGCCCAACCATCACAAAAATGTAACTGATGGCCAAGTAATCTATGGTTAGGCAATGTATGGCAATATGTCGGCAATAGTATGGCGCATGACCCAGACTCATAAGCGGGCAACACAACCCAGCAACAATGGCCAAACTCTATGACATTTAATTTGGTTGAACTGTCACTAATGACATCTGAAAATTTTTGATATTGACTATGACTAGAAATATGAAAACTTTCTGATGCTCTTTGTTTCTGTTGTTCTCTTGTTTCATCCAAGTCAAGCTTGTTTTTAAAAAAACTAGGAAGTAAATAAGAAATTATTTATTTATTCATTTATTGCACAATGTTGTTACAGGCAGTCCTTAAACATACATAGACCCCGTAAGGGTGCTGCAAAACTTACAAACTAATTAAATTAATAACTAGATATTAGGTACTACATACTATTTAGAAATATAATATTATAATGCATCTTGCATATCTATTCTTATATTATAAAGCGGAAGAGTTTGTTTGTTTGTTTGTTTGTTTAAACGCGCTAATCTCAGGATCTACTGGTCCGATTTGAAAAAATATTTTTTTGTTGGATAGCCCATATATAACATCGCGCTACGACTAATAGGAGCGGAAAAGCGACGAGAAATGTTTAAAAAACGGGGAAAAATTACGCATACGAAGTTGCGCGGGACAGCTAGTGTATTATATAGTATTATAATTATGTACTTAGTGTTTGATGAGATACCAACCAAATGTTAGAAACCCGCATTTAACACATATCGAAGCAAGGGACATCATTAATGGCTTTGTAGAGTTGGTTCAAAATGAAAGGTCGCAAAAATATCGTGACCATACTCTGGTATTCATGATTATAGGGATATTTCTCCTTGGTGACAGTTAGTTAGTCAGTTAGTATGAAGTAATAGCTTGGCTTATTACTTCATTAAAAGTACAAGCAGTAGAGCTTGTACAATTAATAAAAGATATTGTATTGGAAGAGAAGCAGGATCGTCGCCATTGGATCTTATGTGTGACCAAGGTCTCACCTTTCGAGCTGGTCTTGGTAATTCAAAAAGCAGGACAGAACATAAGTACTTATATTTTATGATAGCTAAAGATGTTGGCACATGGAAAGAAATCAAGTTTATTTATTACATAAACAGCACATTGGGTCACACTAGAGCGCTGCCTAAATTGAATGTGTATCATGTCATCCCCAACAAAATAAAAAAAAATATAGTGAGTGATGCAGCACAAGTGCTTAGTGCTTGGACAGCTGCAATGTTGAAATACATAAATGCTTCTAGTAAGTAAACTTAATTCTCATAAAACCCCGTGTAATAGCAACCATAACTTCACCAGAAAAAAGTACAAAACGAAACCCAAGTCTAGTTCAAAGCACCTGTAACTTCCTATATCTACCAATTAACTACCTGCTGCTTATATAGATGCCAGTATGTTACGATTAATCGATTTTTAATAATAAATTATTTACCAAAAAAACGATTCTAATAATCTCTTGTTGTCTTCATAAAAATATGAACAATTCTTTAAATAAATCTACGACATAATCCAATAGAACTGTAATAAAATAGAAAAAAGGAAATACAAGTGTAAATTTATTCTTTATTTAATAACAAAATAAAATCAGTAGATGAGAATCGATACACAAATTCAAAATCTTTATTATGTTATGATATGACTGGCAACACCGAAGCTTACAAATAAAACAACAAATAACTGTCAAAATTATTTAATATGATTTTTACTTTTATTCTTAAATTAAAAGTACTCTCTACCGAGAATGGTTCGTTATGACTAACGCACCAGTGCTGGCGCTTGTTTTTAGATGCAACTGAAGCCATGGTGAATGTTCTTAGTGGCTGGATGTCACCAACGACGGTTAGAATCTACCTAGTTATCTAAATCTGCTGTACTGCCTACACACACAATTCATGATTTTGAAACTTTCAATTCATCTCTTGGACTTGATAATACATGAAGTAGTACATATTTCATAAAACTTAAAGCAAGCACCATTCACTGTGTATCGTTTTATCAAGCTTTCAATTCTCAAACTTCCTAATGTTTTTAAGTATATATACCTATTAAAAGTAACAAATGTTTTTATTACAGATCATAAACACGTTTGCGCAACATGTTGTATGACTGCTACGAGAAATGTGCATAGGTATAATTCAGCAAGATGATAACAGACATGTTAACAATTTGAATTTGGAATAATATCATATTGTCTTGTTTTCAGAATGTATCTCTTACCTGTACCACCTCCAGCACTAGGGACATTAATGGGAAGATTCGGTGATGAAGTACCTTCTGCAAGTGTTGCATTAAGTATTTACTTGGAGAAATTGCATAGAAGTACTCTGTGTCATAAGCCGAAAGCCTTTGGAACGGTATATGTCTAAGGCAAGAGAATGCATGAGCCTGCAGATGGCACCTGGCGATGGTGGCAGAAGTTGATTTGAGGAGCAGAATAATACCTGAGAACTTATTTGGAAATACTGATCTGCTCAATAAAAACGAGCCTGCTATTATCATTTGTGATGCAACATGATATGTTTATCTGCAAACTAGTAGCAACTATTTTTTTTTAAAGAGATAGTTTATATGAATATCAAAATTTAGTAAAGCCATTTACGGTATGTTATGATGGTCATATTCTAGATTGAGTTGGCAATTGGGACATATCAACAGCCCGGTCATACTATGTGGTAAGCAAAGATGTGGTGAGCATGTATGAATAAATGGCACCTACACATTAGAAGTAAATAATGAAATTAAGAGCACCCTAGTGTAAGTGAGAGCTTAAAATTAATATCAATTTGTTTTATCATAAACTAGGCTTGTAGAAAGCAGTAATTGAAAATATTTTAATTATCGTTTTTTACAAGCCTAGTTTAAGATAAAACAAAATGATATGATGATTTTAAGCTTTGACTTGCGACCTCATACAGAGGAGTAATCACTTATGCATGTTTGTATGGTAGAATCATTGACTAGGATGCCCTTAAAGATGATATACCTACCTCTAATTATAGGTATTTAATTAGAAAGAGAGTAAAGTCCAGACATATTGGTAGCAGAACTTATTTTACTAATTTATTATTAAAATGTTGTCAATACTATAGATGCTATCTCAGGTTATTGCTGCAGTTGTTGGAAATATAACTGTAGGTTGCTGTGCCCATGTTGACACTGACATGGTATTTGGGCGGGGGTACATAGATATGATGAGATATATCTACCCCAGCTAAGTTTTTGGATGACATATTCGATAAATACTCTTATGTAAAAACCAAACTGTGTACTTTAACTAATAAAACATTTGATCCTAAATTATTTGCCTTTTTATTTATTTTCAAGCTTTTTCAGAATTTGGTAAATGTGGTAAGAACCATGTTAAGAAAATTGTAATGTATATGAGAAAAAATATGTTGTGTTTATTGTACTGGAAAAGTTATTGTATAAAAAGTAAAAACATATACAGAGTGCACAGACGATAGGTTAACCTATGCAGCATAAAGTTATAACTTAAGATAAACACAAACTATGGAATATGTAAAGGAAAATATATTTAAATGAAATAATATAACCTTTATTTTATTTTCTCATTACAAAGGTTCGTGAATTGTAAATGTTATCATTGATGGCAATGATTGACGATGGGTTAACTCACTTTATCGACTTGGTATCCAGCAGTACACAACAACAATTCTATTGCTTGAGTGCGATCTGTGGACTCGCCGCGCTCCTTTGTTGTGTGTGGTTGTGGAGACATTACTTGACCTTGCGGGTGCCACACACTCCTATGAATAAGCCACCAAGTAATAAAATTGCATACATGGTGTACCTAATGATGGCTTTCGTGGGATTCTGCTCTACATTCAACGCCTCTTGTTGGGTTTTTACAGTTTCCAGGCAGTGCTTGAAGTGATTCAGTTGTTTAGAATTTGCGCTTCACATATCGATGTCGTTGCTTTATGCTGTAAGTATATGGGTAAGGTCAAGGTGCACAGTATCTATTCATTTTCGTTCAAATGTTCGCACGATGTTACATCACTGTAAGTGGCAGTAGTACAAATAATTTGATGTTGGAACTATTCTCATCGCCGCTCCGCGATTTCGTGTAGGTACTGGTATCAGCCGGTGGTCGGTTCAGTTCATAGGTACTGCTCATTGGAGACCATTGGCAGTTCACTTTAAATAGTATGTCTATAGAGGTCAGTATTCTTAGATGATTTCATTTTTCAGTACCTATCAAAGACGACTAAAACCTTTTTTATATAACCTAAAACAACATCACACCTGACAACACAGAATTTAGCAATAAGTCACGACGTCACCCACAGCAAACTTCATATCGCGTAGACAAGGATAAACCATGCCATAATGCGGAAAATCTATCGCTCAGCGATCGCCCGGCAACCTATCAAATCAATATTGACCAATAAGTGGCCATACAAAACATGTATTGCCATATGGCCGGAACATTACGGCAATATTACTGTCTTGCCAGTATTGCTAGCAATATTGACCGCCACAGCATTGCCGCCACAAATTGCCGTGAAAAATGGCCCGTTTAGACGCCCCTTTATACTAGTATGTTACATACTTTTATTATTTCCGTAGGTACATAGATTTGTCGCTAAATCCATGTAGAAGTAGAAGAATGATCTTTGTTAATTTATGACACGATACAATGTCGTTATCAAGATAAATACAATGTATTTTATTACTTGATTAGTTAATTCCATAATAATTATTGACTATTAGGTTAGTACCTACATAAATGGAACTAAATAGTGCTTCAAAGGCATCGACATCTATTCTACTGGAATAAGCTAAAATATCACAAAATTTAAAAACTTCATAGCCTTATGTCACTCCCATCATGGGATATGGTACCCAGGATATTTTTTGACGAGGTTTTCGTAATTTAGATTTAAAGATAGTTTTGGGGAAGTGTTTAGGGACTAAACGCCGGCCAAACGGGTACTGTCCAAAGTTACATTCGCCTGAACCAACTATTAAAACATTTTTGCCAGTCTTGATAGGTCCGAAATTGCGACTTCGTAGGCGGCCACAGCCTCTTCAGCACACGAGAAAAAAGAACAAAAATAAAGCACAAGGAGCTAAATCAGGACTATACTAAAAGGTGGGGCAAGGTTTCAACACCGGATTCTTCAAGAAACGTTCCTTGTTCTGAGGGACGTATGAGACGAAGCGTTGTCGTGAAGCAGCATGATTCCCCGAAGCCCAGATTTTGGTCTTCTCTCTCGCAGAGCTCGGAAAGCTATCGGCAATACTACTCTTGTTTACCATTCCGAGTTAACAGATCTATGATTTTCCAACATTGTTGTCGACACATGCCTGCTGATAGAAAAAAAACTAGCCACCAACTAGCCACCAATTTTTTACCAACGTTACAAGGTCTTTGCAGTTTTGTCTGTGGTCTGAAAATACTCCATTGACGTATAGACCTGGACTGGGCCATAACCTCACAAAACTGACCACTCTCTAGAAAGAGACAACACTACTTTGTGGACAATACCTGTCATAGAGACAGGGCCGCACGAGTTTTTTCTCTTTTTCACGCTTTGCAGTTAATATTTACTTTTTAATTGAAAGGGATGGCTCGGTCCGTGTCTATACGTCAATGAAAGACTAAGCTCCATACAAAATATGTCAAAATTCTACCGCTAGTAGCAAAATCAATCGATAGGTACATTATTGAAACCGGCCGTTAGATACGTCAAACTTAGAGCCTGTTGAAAAAATTGAAAAATACACCAACAAAGACTAACATATGATAAATTACTGGATTTTGTAGTTCAAAATTAAAAATTCTTTACTCACTTAGGATGCAAAACAACTCTTGTGATACGTCGGGATTCTACATGTGCATACATTTAATGCCAAGTCCGCAAACAATAGGTAAAGCCGGAGAAAAGAACCTGGCAATAAAAACTCGTGGCCACTCTTTTCAAATTGCCAATTTTACAATGATTTAATGTTTATTAACTTGATATGGGGGTAAGGTGCTGCGACTAATATACTATACACCATGTTAAAGGACTGATGCAAATTGAATTATCAAAAAATTGAAACATGAGATAAAGCAAAATCAGCCTTAGCGGGTACAATATAGTAGGAGCATCTACTTACAACAAAGGTAAAAACTATATGTGCTTATATATTAGCCAAAATACTTGTAACGAGTGTCTAATAAGTAGTTTTGCTACTACCACTTGGAAAAGCTTGGCAAGAAACCGCATATTGTGGCTCATTTTTAGCCACCGCAACTTTTGGGGAGGCCTTTGCAGGAAAGCAAGACAATATTTGTACCTATCTAATAGGTTAACATTATGTAAGATTGTTAAATAATGGCTATTATTATTAATTGTTTTGTAAAAAAGATTGGCACAGAATCCTCTCGATGCCCTAGATCTTGACTGGTATTTTAATATTTTGCGAAACGATTAGGTATCTAAGTGTTAGTGAAAGTGGCGGAGGATTTCGGAGCATTCAGCCTAGGTCTATCGATTATAATAAACAAACCACTTTCATTTATATAACAAGAATTTAACTTTGGCTTCACTCGCGTGAATGGAATACCTAAATTATTTTGGTTGGGCTGTTTTTGATGTGGTTACTGACCTTAACCGCTAAGCCAAAGGACGTGAGCTACATTCTCAACTGGAACAAATCGTCGAGTGATGAGCACAAATGCTTTTCCTGTGTCTGGGTGTAATTTAGTAATAACTATTTATTATATATTTTAACTACAATCACCGTATGTACCTTTATTATGAGGAACAGGGACCTTATGCCTCTCCTCTTCTTTCTCAAGTCGGTATAAAAGTACAAATTAACAAACACTCTTTGTTTTGTGTAATAGGTATTTTCTAAACTATTCGTAATGAAAGTACACTAGTCAAAGACAGTCTGAGCAATAAATTAACACAAAATTAACACGATTTCTCTAAATAGGTACTCTTTCTACATTTCTAACAGTTTTGTTCAAACCTTAGTAAAATATAGTCGCTTGCTTCATCTTAAATGAAGTATAATTTAACAGAATTAATACTTTAAGTGTTTATAATAAATCTAGACAGATTATCATCTTTTTGGCATTGTGGCAAAAGTGTTTTTGAGTATACAATTAAAATAAAGTGATAATAAGTGTGTGAATTTAACAAAAACTTCGAGCAAATCAGTTACTCCCTGTGTTTAGTAAATATTTGTGCATTAAGTATTATAGGTAAGAATAAACACCATTATTATACAGTGCCAAGATTATATAGGTACCTATTTGATGTTAAGTAAACAATTCTAGGAGTAGGAGCATGGTAGTAGGAGATCATTTCTAGGAGACAACGCTAGTTCGGTGCGCTAAATACCTAGTGTTAATTTTCTTTTGTAGTAAGTACTTTAATTAATTAAACTAATTATTTTAATAGGTATTTTATTTAATTCAGATAATAGGTATGTTTATTTTATAATTTTTTATGTAACAGGAAGAATTTCTTCTTGGCATTGATTCTCATGCAAGATCTGAATCTAGCAATAGCCGCGTCGCCGCGTCGTTCAAAATTGTATTCGATTTCAAACAATCATTGATTTATAGTTAGACTAGCTAACCCTCGCGGCTCCGCCTGCTTACCAACTTTTACTTCTATCGGTTCAACGGTTTAAGCGTGAAAACATAATAGGCAGGCAGAAATATTTTTATATTTTTATTAGCTTTTCCCCGCGGCTTTGCCCTCGTTGAGTCGATGTTTGAGTTTGAAATTTTGGAGTTGTTGCGTTTTTCCGATATTTTTTCCAATTAGTTTTAGTATTAGTTTCGGACGAAAAATGGACGAATTGGTTCAGTTCAAGTTTTGCGCTTAGCAACAGATTTGGCGCTATTTCTAGATCGCTCGCGTCTTCGTCAGCGTGGATGAATTTACCCCGTTAAGGGTTGATTCGCTTTTAAACGCGAGAGACTGAGAGACGTGTTCTTTTAACCACAAAGTCAAATTTTCACAAATTTAACTTTAATATGGACGAAGTTACATACAAATTTGCAACCTCTATTTTACCCCCTTAGGGGGTGATTTTCAAAAACGCTGAAACACTTGTTTATTTATTTTAAACCAAAAAGCCAAATAATAAATTTCACAGATCTAACTTTAAAATTAATAAAGTATCATACAAACTTGCACACCCCAGTTTGACCCCCTTAGGGGTTGGTTTTCCAAAAACGCTGAATCACGTGTTGCTTTACTTTAAACCAAAAAACCAAATACGAAATTTGAAAGACGTAACTTTAAAACCGTGTGGTGCCGGCTTAAGAATAGTACCACCCCATCTCTTCCCGTGGGTGTCGTCAAGGCGACTAAGGGATTTCACTCCGGAGGACGGGCAGCAGCGTCCTCTGCGTACTTAAAGCCTTACTGCGATCGCCAACCCGCTCGCCAAGCGTGGCGATTATGGCAATTACCCCCAGGATCTACATACCAGTAGGTTCTACTGGGGAGACCCGTGCCCAGCAGTGGGCCATCATATGGGTTGATACGAACTTTAAAACTGATGACATGTCATACAAACTTGCCACCCCTATTTTACCCCTTTAGGGGTTGATTTTCCAAAAACGCTGGCACACATATTGCTTTATTTTAAACCAATATTCTAAATACTATATATCCCTTCTTATCGGATGTCATTATACATATAAGAAATATGTCCTCGAAATTTCACCTCTCTACGATCAGCAGTTTGGCCTGTGCGTTGATCCATCAGTCAGTCAGTCAGGACAAAGAATTTTATTGGTAAATAAAGATTTTATGTAGGTACTTCTATACTATTCAAAAATTGTAAAATAGCTGTGTCTGTACATTGCAGATATTTAAAAAAAACTAACCTAGATCGACTAATTAAGGGTTTCTAAATCCAAAACCATGCTTAGTTTATTTCGTGTCTGTTTGTTTGTTCGGGTTTCGCGCCAAAACTGCTGAACAGATTCTATTTAGATTTTGGAAGCATAATCTCCTATGTCCTGTTTAAGTTATAGGCTATAGGCATCACATTACTATACTTAGGACCTGAGCAATAGTGTATAATGGCATAAGCTAGTCTATGCTAATATTATAAAGAGGAAAGATTTGATTGCTTGTTTGCATTGAATACGCTCCAAAACTACTGCACCGATCTGAAAAATTATTGCATTGTTGGATAGCCCATTTATCGAGGAAGGCTATACGCTACGACCAATAGGAGTAGAACAGCAATGATAAATGTCGCAAAAACGGGGAAAATTTACGCAGACGAAGTTGCGCGGGACAGCTAGTACCTAATAAAGATTATAAAATTATAAGTATATAAGTACTGCGGGTCTTAATCGCGTAAATAATTTTAAGTAAAATACCTTGTTTATTGCCTGACGTTTCGACCGTATTGCAACGGCCGTGGTAGACTCAGTCTACCCGTGACCACATCCTTAAATTATTCACGCGATCAAGACCTGTAGTATATATAATTTTATAATGTGTACAAATCGCGAAAGTTTATCAACCTAATAAAGATATTTGAACTCAAGTATAAGTCACAACCACTCACAATTGCCAGGACGTAAGCAGGTACGTCAACCCTATTAAGCTCAAATCCCTACTTAATATATATAAATGTGAATGTAAGTTTGTTTGTTACGCTTTCACGCGAAAACTACTCAACCGATCATCATGAAACTTTGTACACATATTCTTGGAGGTATTAGAAGTAACATAGGATACCTTTTATTAAGAAAAAAAAAATTGTAAAACCGACATCCACGCGGGCGGAGCCGCGGGCGAAAGCTAGTAAGAAATAAAATATCGAAAGGTCAAATGTTCATACATTCGTTTGCATGTTTTTTTTTCGTCGTTGGCAGCTCTGGTAGCTATATAGGGCCACGGTACACTCTATATTTACACAGACTACATTTTTGCTTGCCCACTTAGTAAGTAGATAACTACAATATTTTATTTTGTATCCCTACTAGTACACTATTAAAATATTTCCAAGGGCAAGCAGATCTCTTTTATTACTGACTAACTGCCTGCCCCGGCTTCGTAGCTTTTATACCATGAGTTGCATTATTGTAATTTTCGTAGGGATCTCTATTTTTCAACCGACTTCAAAAAAGAGGAGGTTCTCAATTCGTCTGTATTTTTTTTTTGTATATTTGTTCACCGATTACGCAAAGACGGCTGGACCGCTTTGAAAAATTGTTTTTGTGTTTGAAAGGGTATACTTCCAAGTTGGTCCCATTGTCATCAGATCACGATCTGATGATGGGATCCTGGAGAAATCGAGGGAACTCATAAAATATGAAAGGCACACCTACAGTGATTTAGGTATATTTCATAGTGATTCGTGCATTTACTCTTAAAAAACACCAATTGGTGAAGTGGAACTGATGATGAAGACCGCAAATGATGAGCAGACCTATTCAATATTTCACAGTTTGCGATTCAGTTACTTTAATATGGTATTGAGTAGCACTTTAATCTGGTTATACTACTATTACACAATGTAATAAAGCTGATAGTGAACTCCTCAACAATTAACGGCCCTGCATCTGGGCAAGCAATATTTTGTAAAAGGATTTGAGCAGTTGACATAAGTCTATTGTAACTTAAGTGAATTACAAACCAACCCACTAAAAAGTGAGAAATAAAAAACTTTTTTACAAAAAATATTACCGACTTCAAAAATAAAACAAGGCAACTAAATAGCAAAAAATAATATACCTAGAATAACAAAAACAAATTAAACATTTTGAAGTTGGTGCCGAATAAATCGTAAAGACTTCTATTTCATGGCACCAACTTCAAAATGTTTAATTTGTTTTTGTTATTCTAGATGTATTATTTTTTGCTATTTAGTTGCCTTGTATTTATTTGAGAATAAAATATACCCTATGTTACTCCCCGATAATGTAGCTTTCTAATTGTGAAAGAAATTTTAAAATCGGTCCAGTAATTTCGGAGCCTATTCAAATCAAACAAACAATCAAATCTTACCTCTTTATAATATTATATTTATATAGATATAGACGCTGACCCGAGTAACTTTGTCTGTGTAATTTTTCCCTGGTTTTTGCAACATTTTTCATTGCTGCTCCGCTCCTATTGATCGTAGCTTGATGTTATAGAGCCTATAGTCTTCCTCGATAAATGGATTACCTGTTGTAAAACATTTTATCAATTCAGACCAGTACTTCCCGAGATTATCACGTTCAAACAAACTCTTAAGCTCTATAATATTAGTATAGGTTTACTTATATCTTTTTTACAAATTGATATTTTAACACAAGTAATAGAAAATAAATCATGCGTTATTTAAATATGCATTGCATAAGCATTTTTATGTCATTAATTTTATTTTTTTCTGAGATCGTGTGTTTTCTTTTATAGAAATCGAAGATGGGCGAAAAGAATATTTTACACTTTCCATATAAATTCAAAGAAATGGAACCAGAAGAGAAAGCTGAAATAACAAGGTTATATAAATGTGAGTATTTGATTTATTCATCTAGAAAATAACATACCTGTGCATGGGTATTTTCCATTGTAATAACACTTTTTTAAATTACATATGAGATTTGTAACAATGACCACATATTTATTTTTTAATCAGAACATAGGCACTACGAATATTCAATTATGCCGCCAGGAATTTAATATTTTTGTATTGCCTATGTTCTGATTAAAAAATAAGTAGTATGCTTAATAGAAGCCGTGTACGCACGAACGAACAAAAACATGGTGAACCCTAGCATCTAACACTGCGTTCGTAAAAATGTTCGTAGCCATCCAATTTGCTTGATTTGTGCGGATGGTGTTCGAAGTAATTTGTCAACCGACTTCAAAAAGGTTTTTTTTTGTATGTTTGTTCACCGATTACGCAAGGACGGCTGGACCGATTTGAAAAAATATTTTTGTGTTTGAAAGGGTATACTTCCAAGTAGGGCTTCCAAAATTACGGAAATGTCAATTACGTAACTAATTACGCAACTTTTTTCTCCAATTCCGTAATTACGTAATTACGTCATTTTTCCTATTTTTTTTTAATCGACTATGAATTTTTGTAAATATTGTAAGTAGATCTACAATTTTTACAATTATCTTTTACTATCTCAAATTCAAGGAATTATCAAAATGAACACAATATTTAAACAAAAAATATTTATTCAAGAACTTACCATCGTATTCGTATGTACATCGTTTAAGTTAAACCATTTTGTTTCGTCCCGAATATAATTTTTCTTCCTGGAAGTGTGCTCTCATAAATGACAAGGCATTTAAGGTTTTGTCACTCAAGGAACTTCTTAATTTACTACAAAAATATCCGGCGGATGAAAAGGCTCGCTCGGCTTCAACACTTGTAGGCGTTATCGAAAGCAAATAATTATACGCTACAGTCAAAAAAACTTCGCGACCGCCGCCAGCGCTGTCGTAAATGCACATTTCCACCCTAATAATGGAATGGAGATCTGTGTTTACTGTTGAAATTGGTTTATTTATAGTAACTTTGTTTATTTCTTTCTCTAACTGTTGTGCGATTGTCAACTCCTCGTCATCATCGTCACTGGTGGCTATTGCGTCCGATGCACTCGGTTGTGGTTGTGAATTTGTACATTTTTCTGTAGAATTATATTTCAACCGTTCGAACAGTTCCACTATATACATTCGTATATCATCCGACGAAGGTTTCGTGAAATATTCTGTGGCAGCAGTTTTAAAAAATTCCTCATTGTTATGCAAATATTGCAAAACACCGAATACGTTAGTTCGCCTTTCCTTTATTCTCTTTCTAAGAGATGTGGCTAGTTTTCCACTGAGATCGTTGGGCTGAAGATCAAGTTTCTCTAGCATAAATCGAAGCGCAGCGTCGGCCGTCAATAAGTTTGAATCACGGCGACATAATGACAAAACTGTAGTTTTTATTACACTCAAGCTGTAATGAATGTCGTGAAAGTCTTGGATCTCTTCGTCTGTAAATTGTACATTTGATTTCAAATCTAATAACGCCTTAAAAACGCATGATTTTAATTTGAGAAATCGGCCTACCATATCCGACAAACTATTCCAGCGCGTTTTACAGTCTAGTATCAGGTCAATATTTTTACCATGTTCTTCTAAAATGTACTTTTGCAACAAGTCGTTTTTCAATGGGGAGTTTTTAAAAGATTTTATTAGATCTCTTAATTTTTTTATAGTACCTTTGTATAAAAACTCCGATTCTGGAACTCTGGCAGATTCTACAATAAACGCACCCTCATCTTCTTCAATTTCCTCTGCTTCTTCAGCGCCGGTATTTGAGACATCCTCCTGCACTTCAAGTACTGGAGATTTTTGTGTTTTATATAAAACTTCCAGGACTGCTAATTGTATTCCATGAGCCAAACACAATTGGTGGTGGCCGGCAAAATTTCTGCCCATTTTGACCATTACACTTGCTCCATATGTTGTGAAAGCAATTATGTCGTCTTCCAGACTTAAACCGAAGTCACTCAAATGCTGCTGTAATAATTGAGTGCCTACTTCAGCTGGCATTGATCCCTGTATCCGTACAAGTCCCAAATTTTTATATTTGGCCATATCAAAGTCTTTATTGTGGATATTTATATTCATATACCTTTTATTACGGGTAGACGTCCACTCATCAAAAGTGATTGTAAATCTTTTATTTTCAGACTTCATAATTTTCAATTCATTTTTCAATTTGTTTTTTGTGTTATAACTCTGTTTTAGAATTATCTGTGTTATAGTTGTAGAAGATTTTGGCACATCGTAGCCAGAGTTTTTAAAAAGGTATCTCAGATCTTCTGAAGTACAAAATGTGCTCAATGGTATCCCATCCAATGCAGCCATTCTGGTCACTCGAACTTCCATATTTGAAAAATAATCAGTGAGTTTAATTTTCTTTTGTGAAGGTTCATTCGTACGTTTTCGTGTTTGAATTAGACCACTATTAGACGTTGATGTACTCGGCCTTTGCGACTCCTGTTCTTGCGGCATCTCTCCGATATGCTTGGCACGCATGTGAGTGTGTAACGCTCCAGTTGCGCCACCAGGAGTTTTCAATATTTTTTTGCAATGTTTACATTCAACACGCTGTCCATTATCAGCTCTCAAGAAATGTTCCCAGATAGAGCTTTGTGTGCGTTTGTTCAAAAACTCTTTATATACAGTCTTATTTGAAGAAGACCTGAAAAAAAATAAAAGGAAGTTAGGTTAATAATCATGATATTGTTAAACATAGTTGCCCACTCATTACAAATATACTTTATTTTTATTTTTATAATTACGTTTACAAACACAGAAACACACAAACACCCAGATCCGGAACAACTACTTCCAGATCATACAAATATGTATTTGTTTCGTGCGGGGATCAAACCCGCGATACGCTGCGCAACAGTCGATCACTCAGCCATTACGCCAACCGTGTCGTCAAACGTATTACGTATTTTATAGCCAAACGACAGAGCATGCTTAGTTCATTCATTCCTGATTTAAAGACGAGCTATATCATTTAATTTTTTTGATAAATAACTTATTTTTCTTATAGGTATTTTATGTTTTAATCAGTGTTCTTAATTAATATGTATTTGGGAACCTAGATATTCTATAATCTAATCGGAATAAATACACCTTAAGAAAATGTTTGATTTACAAATTATTTTGTATGAACTATGCATGCTCTAAGTCTACGGGGTTTTTAATGCCCTTTTAATACTAAATAGACTTATTAAGGCTTTGGTTTAAGTACTTACATCTTTCAAGAGATAATCCACACCTTCAAAGTCACTCACGATAAAGATACAACTGCTATAAATTGTTAATATTTGCACGCATTTAGCACCAACTTTTAATTAGGTAATTT
This sequence comes from Herminia tarsipennalis, assembly GCA_945859575.2. Taxonomy (NCBI): domain Eukaryota; kingdom Metazoa; phylum Arthropoda; class Insecta; order Lepidoptera; family Erebidae; genus Herminia; species Herminia tarsipennalis. The sequence continues at coordinate 21,818,610 of OX243840.2, forward strand.
GATCAAATTTCAACTGTGAGAATCTAGCGATGTGAACTGAATAACTGACAATTGAGCAATGAAACTACACTTTCATTTTAGCTAAGAAAGTGAAGAGCATAGTAGTTCCCCGTGGTCGTAGGGGCTTTTCGCCAGGGACTCCCCGGCCCTACCGACTCGCCAAGTTAATATATTTGAACTCTATTCTGTACGTCTTAGAACAATTTTTTGAAAGATTTAACAAACGATAAAATAAACTGCGGGGAATCCCCTGTTTGTATAGTTTCGAAGTAGTTATAACGTAGTGTTGCCACATTATAACTGGTATGTATAATCCTTTTTTTATTGGTTGACTATTTTGATTAATTTATTATACCAATAATTACGTAAGTACGGAATTGACATCTTCAGTTACGGAATTAAAAATACTTTAAAATAAGTTCGTAATTACGTAATTGCGTAATTACGTAATTACGTAATGGAAGCCCTACTAATAATGGAATGGAGATCTGTGTTTACTGTTGAAATTGGTTTATTTATAGTAACTTTGTTTATTTCTTTCTCTAACTGTTGTGCGATTGTCAACTCCTCGTCATCATCGTCACTGGTGGCTATTGCGTCCGATGCACTCGGTTGTGGTTGTGAATTTGTACATTTTTCTGTAGAATTATATTTCAACCGTTCGAACAGTTCCACTATATACATTCGTATATCATCCGACGAAGGTTTCGTGAAATATTCTGTGGCAGCAGTTTTAAAAAATTCCTCATTGTTATGCAAATATTGCAAAACACCGAATACGTTAGTTCGCCTTTCCTTTATTCTCTTTCTAAGAGATGTGGCTAGTTTTCCACTGAGATCGTTGGGCTGAAGATCAAGTTTCTCTAGCATAAATCGAAGCGCAGCGTCGGCCGTCAATAAGTTTGAATCACGGCGACATAATGACAAAACTGTAGTTTTTATTACACTCAAGCTGTAATGAATGTCGTGAAAGTCTTGGATCTCTTCGTCTGTAAATTGTACATTTGATTTCAAATCTAATAACGCCTTAAAAACGCATGATTTTAATTTGAGAAATCGGCCTACCATATCCGACAAACTATTCCAGCGCGTTTTACAGTCTAGTATCAGGTCAATATTTTTACCATGTTCTTCTAAAATGTACTTTTGCAACAAGTCGTTTTTCAATGGGGAGTTTTTAAAAGATTTTATTAGATCTCTTAATTTTTTTATAGTACCTTTGTATAAAAACTCCGATTCTGGAACTCTGGCAGATTCTACAATAAACGCACCCTCATCTTCTTCAATTTCCTCTGCTTCTTCAGCGCCGGTATTTGAGACATCCTCCTGCACTTCAAGTACTGGAGATTTTTGTGTTTTATATAAAACTTCCAGGACTGCTAATTGTATTCCATGAGCCAAACACAATTGGTGGTGGCCGGCAAAATTTCTGCCCATTTTGACCATTACACTTGCTCCATATGTTGTGAAAGCAATTATGTCGTCTTCCAGACTTAAACCGAAGTCACTCAAATGCTGCTGTAATAATTGAGTGCCTACTTCAGCTGGCATTGATCCCTGTATCCGTACAAGTCCCAAATTTTTATATTTGGCCATATCAAAGTCTTTATTGTGGATATTTATATTCATATACCTTTTATTACGGGTAGACGTCCACTCATCAAAAGTGATTGTAAATCTTTTATTTTCAGACTCCATAATTTTCAATTCATTTTTCAATTTGTTTTTTGTGTTATAACTCTGTTTTAGAATTATCTGTGTTATAGTTGTAGAAGATTTTGGCACATCGTAGCCAGAGTTTTTAAAAAGGTATCTCAGATCTTCTGAAGTACAAAATGTGCTCAATGGTATCCCATCCAATGCAGCCATTCTGGTCACTCGAACTTCCATATTTGAAAAATAATCAGTGAGTTTAATTTTCTTTTGTGAAGGTTCATTCGTACGTTTTCGTGTTTGAATTAGACCACTATTAGACGTTGATGTACTCGGCCTTTGCGACTCCTGTTCTTGCGGCATCTCTCCGATATGCTTGGCACGCATGTGAGTGTGTAACGCTCCAGTTGCGCCACCAGGAGTTTTCAATATTTTTTTGCAATGTTTACATTCAACACGCTGTCCATTATCAGCTCTCAAGAAATGTTCCCAGATAGAGCTTTGTGTGCGTTTGTTCAAAAACTCTTTATATACAGTCTTATTTGAAGAAGACCTGAAAAAAAATAAAAGGAAGTTAGGTTAATAATCATGATATTGTTAAACATAGTTGCCCACTCATTACAAATATACTTTATTTTTATTTTTATAATTACGTTTACAAACACAGAAACACACAAACACCCAGATCCGGAACAACTACTTCCAGATCATACAAATATGTATTTGTTTCGTGCGGGGATCAAACCCGCGATACGCTGCGCAACAGTCGATCACTCAGCCATTACGCCAACCGTGTCGTCAAACGTATTACGTATTTTATAGCCAAACGACAGAGCATGCTTAGTTCATTCATTCCTGATTTAAAGACGAGCTATATCATTTAATTTTTTTGATAAATAACTTATTTTTCTTATAGGTATTTTATGTTTTAATCAGTGTTCTTAATTAATATGTATTTGGGAACCTAGATATTCTATAATCTAATCGGAATAAATACACCTTAAGAAAATGTTTGATTTACAAATTATTTTGTATGAACTATGCATGCTCTAAGTCTACGGGGTTTTTAATGCCCTTTTAATACTAAATAGACTTATTAAGGCTTTGGTTTAAGTACTTACATCTTTCAAGAGATAATCCACACCTTCAAAGTCACTCACGATAAAGATACAACTGCTATAAATTGTTAATATTTGCACGCATTTAGCACCAACTTTTAATTAGGTAATTTGATCAAATTTCAACTGTGAGAATCTAGCGATGTGAACTGAATAACTGACAATTGAGCAATGAAACTACACTTTCATTTTAGCTAAGAAAGTGAAGAGCATAGTAGTTCCCCGTGGTCGTAGGGGCTTTTCGCCAGGGACTCCCCGGCCCTACCGACTCGCCAAGTTAATATATTTGAACTCTATTCTGTACGTCTTAGAACAATTTTTTGAAAGATTTAACAAACGATAAAATAAACTGCGGGGAATCCCCTGTTTGTATAGTTTCGAAGTAGTTATAACGTAGTGTTGCCACATTATAACTGGTATGTATAATCCTTTTTTTATTGGTTGACTATTTTGATTAATTTATTATACCAATAATTACGTAAGTACGGAATTGACATCTTCAGTTACGGAATTAAAAATACTTTAAAATAAGTTCGTAATTACGTAATTGCGTAATTACGTAATTACGTAATGGAAGCCCTACTAATAATGGAATGGAGATCTGTGTTTACTGTTGAAATTGGTTTATTTATAGTAACTTTGTTTATTTCTTTCTCTAACTGTTGTGCGATTGTCAACTCCTCGTCATCATCGTCACTGGTGGCTATTGCGTCCGATGCACTCGGTTGTGGTTGTGAATTTGTACATTTTTCTGTAGAATTATATTTCAACCGTTCGAACAGTTCCACTATATACATTCGTATATCATCCGACGAAGGTTTCGTGAAATATTCTGTGGCAGCAGTTTTAAAAAATTCCTCATTGTTATGCAAATATTGCAAAACACCGAATACGTTAGTTCGCCTTTCCTTTATTCTCTTTCTAAGAGATGTGGCTAGTTTTCCACTGAGATCGTTGGGCTGAAGATCAAGTTTCTCTAGCATAAATCGAAGCGCAGCGTCGGCCGTCAATAAGTTTGAATCACGGCGACATAATGACAAAACTGTAGTTTTTATTACACTCAAGCTGTAATGAATGTCGTGAAAGTCTTGGATCTCTTCGTCTGTAAATTGTACATTTGATTTCAAATCTAATAACGCCTTAAAAACGCATGATTTTAATTTGAGAAATCGGCCTACCATATCCGACAAACTATTCCAGCGCGTTTTACAGTCTAGTATCAGGTCAATATTTTTACCATGTTCTTCTAAAATGTACTTTTGCAACAAGTCGTTTTTCAATGGGGAGTTTTTAAAAGATTTTATTAGATCTCTTAATTTTTTTATAGTACCTTTGTATAAAAACTCCGATTCTGGAACTCTGGCAGATTCTACAATAAACGCACCCTCATCTTCTTCAATTTCCTCTGCTTCTTCAGCGCCGGTATTTGAGACATCCTCCTGCACTTCAAGTACTGGAGATTTTTGTGTTTTATATAAAACTTCCAGGACTGCTAATTGTATTCCATGAGCCAAACACAATTGGTGGTGGCCGGCAAAATTTCTGCCCATTTTGACCATTACACTTGCTCCATATGTTGTGAAAGCAATTATGTCGTCTTCCAGACTTAAACCGAAGTCACTCAAATGCTGCTGTAATAATTGAGTGCCTACTTCAGCTGGCATTGATCCCTGTATCCGTACAAGTCCCAAATTTTTATATTTGGCCATATCAAAGTCTTTATTGTGGATATTTATATTCATATACCTTTTATTACGGGTAGACGTCCACTCATCAAAAGTGATTGTAAATCTTTTATTTTCAGACTTCATAATTTTCAATTCATTTTTCAATTTGTTTTTTGTGTTATAACTCTGTTTTAGAATTATCTGTGTTATAGTTGTAGAAGATTTTGGCACATCGTAGCCAGAGTTTTTAAAAAGGTATCTCAGATCTTCTGAAGTACAAAATGTGCTCAATGGTATCCCATCCAATGCAGCCATTCTGGTCACTCGAACTTCCATATTTGAAAAATAATCAGTGAGTTTAATTTTCTTTTGTGAAGGTTCATTCGTACGTTTTCGTGTTTGAATTAGACCACTATTAGACGTTGATGTACTCGGCCTTTGCGACTCCTGTTCTTGCGGCATCTCTCCGATATGCTTGGCACGCATGTGAGTGTGTAACGCTCCAGTTGCGCCACCAGGAGTTTTCAATATTTTTTTGCAATGTTTACATTCAACACGCTGTCCATTATCAGCTCTCAAGAAATGTTCCCAGATAGAGCTTTGTGTGCGTTTGTTCAAAAACTCTTTATATACAGTCTTATTTGAAGAAGACCTGAAAAAAAATAAAAGGAAGTTAGGTTAATAATCATGATATTGTTAAACATAGTTGCCCACTCATTACAAATATACTTTATTTTTATTTTTATAATTACGTTTACAAACACAGAAACACACAAACACCCAGATCCGGAACAACTACTTCCAGATCATACAAATATGTATTTGTTTCGTGCGGGGATCAAACCCGCGATACGCTGCGCAACAGTCGATCACTCAGCCATTACGCCAACCGTGTCGTCAAACGTATTACGTATTTTATAGCCAAACGACAGAGCATGCTTAGTTCATTCATTCCTGATTTAAAGACGAGCTATATCATTTAATTTTTTTGATAAATAACTTATTTTTCTTATAGGTATTTTATGTTTTAATCAGTGTTCTTAATTAATATGTATTTGGGAACCTAGATATTCTATAATCTAATCGGAATAAATACACCTTAAGAAAATGTTTGATTTACAAATTATTTTGTATGAACTATGCATGCTCTAAGTCTACGGGGTTTTTAATGCCCTTTTAATACTAAATAGACTTATTAAGGCTTTGGTTTAAGTACTTACATCTTTCAAGAGATAATCCACACCTTCAAAGTCACTCACGATAAAGATACAACTGCTATAAATTGTTAATATTTGCACGCATTTAGCACCAACTTTTAATTAGGTAATTTGATCAAATTTCAACTGTGAGAATCTAGCGATGTGAACTGAATAACTGACAATTGAGCAATGAAACTACACTTTCATTTTAGCTAAGAAAGTGAAGAGCATAGTAGTTCCCCGTGGTCGTAGGGGCTTTTCGCCAGGGACTCCCCGGCCCTACCGACTCGCCAAGTTAATATATTTGAACTCTATTCTGTACGTCTTAGAACAATTTTTTGAAAGATTTAACAAACGATAAAATAAACTGCGGGGAATCCCCTGTTTGTATAGTTTCGAAGTAGTTATAACGTAGTGTTGCCACATTATAACTGGTATGTATAATCCTTTTTTTATTGGTTGACTATTTTGATTAATTTATTATACCAATAATTACGTAAGTACGGAATTGACATCTTCAGTTACGGAATTAAAAATACTTTAAAATAAGTTCGTAATTACGTAATTGCGTAATTACGTAATTACGTAATGGAAGCCCTACTAATAATGGAATGGAGATCTGTGTTTACTGTTGAAATTGGTTTATTTATAGTAACTTTGTTTATTTCTTTCTCTAACTGTTGTGCGATTGTCAACTCCTCGTCATCATCGTCACTGGTGGCTATTGCGTCCGATGCACTCGGTTGTGGTTGTGAATTTGTACATTTTTCTGTAGAATTATATTTCAACCGTTCGAACAGTTCCACTATATACATTCGTATATCATCCGACGAAGGTTTCGTGAAATATTCTGTGGCAGCAGTTTTAAAAAATTCCTCATTGTTATGCAAATATTGCAAAACACCGAATACGTTAGTTCGCCTTTCCTTTATTCTCTTTCTAAGAGATGTGGCTAGTTTTCCACTGAGATCGTTGGGCTGAAGATCAAGTTTCTCTAGCATAAATCGAAGCGCAGCGTCGGCCGTCAATAAGTTTGAATCACGGCGACATAATGACAAAACTGTAGTTTTTATTACACTCAAGCTGTAATGAATGTCGTGAAAGTCTTGGATCTCTTCGTCTGTAAATTGTACATTTGATTTCAAATCTAATAACGCCTTAAAAACGCATGATTTTAATTTGAGAAATCGGCCTACCATATCCGACAAACTATTCCAGCGCGTTTTACAGTCTAGTATCAGGTCAATATTTTTACCATGTTCTTCTAAAATGTACTTTTGCAACAAGTCGTTTTTCAATGGGGAGTTTTTAAAAGATTTTATTAGATCTCTTAATTTTTTTATAGTACCTTTGTATAAAAACTCCGATTCTGGAACTCTGGCAGATTCTACAATAAACGCACCCTCATCTTCTTCAATTTCCTCTGCTTCTTCAGCGCCGGTATTTGAGACATCCTCCTGCACTTCAAGTACTGGAGATTTTTGTGTTTTATATAAAACTTCCAGGACTGCTAATTGTATTCCATGAGCCAAACACAATTGGTGGTGGCCGGCAAAATTTCTGCCCATTTTGACCATTACACTTGCTCCATATGTTGTGAAAGCAATTATGTCGTCTTCCAGACTTAAACCGAAGTCACTCAAATGCTGCTGTAATAATTGAGTGCCTACTTCAGCTGGCATTGATCCCTGTATCCGTACAAGTCCCAAATTTTTATATTTGGCCATATCAAAGTCTTTATTGTGGATATTTATATTCATATACCTTTTATTACGGGTAGACGTCCACTCATCAAAAGTGATTGTAAATCTTTTATTTTCAGACTTCATAATTTTCAATTCATTTTTCAATTTGTTTTTTGTGTTATAACTCTGTTTTAGAATTATCTGTGTTATAGTTGTAGAAGATTTTGGCACATCGTAGCCAGAGTTTTTAAAAAGGTATCTCAGATCTTCTGAAGTACAAAATGTGCTCAATGGTATCCCATCCAATGCAGCCATTCTGGTCACTCGAACTTCCATATTTGAAAAATAATCAGTGAGTTTAATTTTCTTTTGTGAAGGTTCATTCGTACGTTTTCGTGTTTGAATTAGACCACTATTAGACGTTGATGTACTCGGCCTTTGCGACTCCTGTTCTTGCGGCATCTCTCCGATATGCTTGGCACGCATGTGAGTGTGTAACGCTCCAGTTGCGCCACCAGGAGTTTTCAATATTTTTTTGCAATGTTTACATTCAACACGCTGTCCATTATCAGCTCTCAAGAAATGTTCCCAGATAGAGCTTTGTGTGCGTTTGTTCAAAAACTCTTTATATACAGTCTTATTTGAAGAAGACCTGAAAAAAAATAAAAGGAAGTTAGGTTAATAATCATGATATTGTTAAACATAGTTGCCCACTCATTACAAATATACTTTATTTTTATTTTTATAATTACGTTTACAAACACAGAAACACACAAACACCCAGATCCGGAACAACTACTTCCAGATCATACAAATATGTATTTGTTTCGTGCGGGGATCAAACCCGCGATACGCTGCGCAACAGTCGATCACTCAGCCATTACGCCAACCGTGTCGTCAAACGTATTACGTATTTTATAGCCAAACGACAGAGCATGCTTAGTTCATTCATTCCTGATTTAAAGACGAGCTATATCATTTAATTTTTTTGATAAATAACTTATTTTTCTTATAGGTATTTTATGTTTTAATCAGTGTTCTTAATTAATATGTATTTGGGAACCTAGATATTCTATAATCTAATCGGAATAAATACACCTTAAGAAAATGTTTGATTTACAAATTATTTTGTATGAACTATGCATGCTCTAAGTCTACGGGGTTTTTAATGCCCTTTTAATACTAAATAGACTTATTAAGGCTTTGGTTTAAGTACTTACATCTTTCAAGAGATAATCCACACCTTCAAAGTCACTCACGATAAAGATACAACTGCTATAAATTGTTAATATTTGCACGCATTTAGCACCAACTTTTAATTAGGTAATTTGATCAAATTTCAACTGTGAGAATCTAGCGATGTGAACTGAATAACTGACAATTGAGCAATGAAACTACACTTTCATTTTAGCTAAGAAAGTGAAGAGCATAGTAGTTCCCCGTGGTCGTAGGGGCTTTTCGCCAGGGACTCCCCGGCCCTACCGACTCGCCAAGTTAATATATTTGAACTCTATTCTGTACGTCTTAGAACAATTTTTTGAAAGATTTAACAAACGATAAAATAAACTGCGGGGAATCCCCTGTTTGTATAGTTTCGAAGTAGTTATAACGTAGTGTTGCCACATTATAACTGGTATGTATAATCCTTTTTTTATTGGTTGACTATTTTGATTAATTTATTATACCAATAATTACGTAAGTACGGAATTGACATCTTCAGTTACGGAATTAAAAATACTTTAAAATAAGTTCGTAATTACGTAATTGCGTAATTACGTAATTACGTAATGGAAGCCCTACTTCCAAGTTGCCCAATTGTCATCAGATCACGATCTGATGATGGGATTCTGGAGAAATCGAGGGAACTCTTCAAATATTACACGCCTACAGTGATTTAGGTATACTTCATAGTGATTCGTGCTTTTACTCTTAAAAAGCACCAATTGGTGAAGTGGAACTGATGATGAAGACCACAAATGACGAACGGACCTATTCAATACTTCAGAGTTTGCGATTCAGTTACTTTAATATGGTATGGAGTAGCACTTTATTCTCGTCATACTACTATTACACAATGTAATAGAGCTGATAGTGAACTCTTCAACAATAAACGGTCCTGCATCGGGGAAAAGTAATATTTTGTAAAAGGATTTGAGCAGTTGAGATAAGCCTTGATAAGATTTGAGAGTTGTAACTTAAGTGAATTACAAACCAAACCCACAAAAAAGTAAGAAATATAAAACTTTTTTACATAAAAATATTACCGACTTCAAAAATAACCTTGTATTTATTTTCAACTAAAAAGCAAAAAATAATATACCTAGAATAACCAAAACAAATTAAACATTTTGAAGTTGGTGCCATGAAATAGTAGTCTATGTTTTATTCGGCACCAACTTCAAAATGTTTAATTTGTTTTGGTTTTTCTAGGGGTTATGAATGTTTTAAAAAAAGTTTTTTATTTATAGGCTACTTCACTGTCGGCCACTTCCAACGGTAATTCCATAGTTACTGAGGGGATGAACGCGAGTCGCGAAATGCATGTAGAACTCTGTTCGTGTTCGCTTTGCTAATTTACCAAATGTCCCGTAATCAATGATGTGTTCACCATGTTTTGTTCGTTCGTGCGTACACGGCTTTAGAAAATACTGCATTTTGAGATTTGTTCAATATTAGATCAGTACAATAGGGTTAAACCCGAATAAATGCCACAGTGGGGCAGTGTCCCCAGTTTTCAATACACTATATATAGATGTTGGTGGTGAAAGAGCTTTACTATGGTTAGAAGTATCCCTCTTGCAGCCCTTGTTGCTATGTAAACCATCAGAGAAGGCAAGTGTTTAGTCGGTGTGAGCAAAAATCTTCCACGGCGATTATTTGACGGGCGCGCGGGGCGTCGAAATTATATTGATAAGTAATTTCTATTGAATATACCCGTATATGTTCGTAAACTTTCGCGATCTGTACACATTCTAGAATTTTATAAGCTACGGGTCTTAATCGCGTAAATATTTTATTTTAAGGCTAAATACCTTTGATTATTGCCCGACGTTTCGACCGTATTGCAACGGCCGTGGTCACGGGTAGATTACCCGACGTTTCGACCGTATTGCAACGGCCGTGGTCACGGGTAGACTACCCGAATATTCCTATTACTGATTGCGGATTCTGTATTTTTTTTTGTTTCTTTACATATATTACAGTTTAAATGAGACTATAAAATATAAAAGTTTTTTATTTATTTAGCGAATAAAAAAGGCAAGTATCCGTATCAAAAAGGATAGTCACCCTATTTAAACGGATAGTCGCCCTAAGGTTTTCAGGTTTTCTCTTTGCTCGAGGGTCAACCATATATATTTTGACGAGCAAAGACAGAATTATTCCTTAGCTGTTTTTCCAACATCTTGTGACTATAACTTGTTACCCGACTGACCCTAAAGGATGAGTAATGTTTTTCGTGCGTATGTATCAGTTTAAATTAGTAAGTCATCTAAACTTATATAACCTAAAATTTGGAAGGCTGTCTTTGTTGTGTTTTTATTGTTTAAATATTGGTAAATATTGCGGCCATTTAAAATGTATTTAAATAAGTAGTTTCTGAACTAGGAAGTTGATGTTTATTCTCGTTGCAGTAATTTTTTTAAAATATATAAAAAAAACAGTAAAAAAAAATGAATGAAATCCCACACAGTATCCCAGACATAAACTGGTTACCACGACAAAAATAAAACTAAAGTTAAATAGATACCTATTATTTAAAGTTAGAATTATTCACGTGAACTAGGTAATCTATACTTATAATAAATCTGTAGAGAGGTCAATTCTGTACATGAAATATATTTCCAAAATAACTATCAGGGGGTGATTAGGGATCGATACTGATGCAAAAAATGCAATCAGTAAAATTTTTGTCTGTCTGTCTGTCTGTCTGTATAACCGTTATAGAAACAAAAACTACTCGACGGATTTTAACGAAACTTGGTGCAATTATTTTTCATACTCCTGAGTTGGTTATAGTATACTTTTCATCACGCTACAATCAATAGGAGCAGAGCAGTGAAGGAAAACGGGAAAAGTTACTCCATTTTTTAAGCTTTCGTCGCGTGTGCAACCGTAATGGTTAAAGCTACACAGAAATCATGTATGACAGAAATGTTCTCCTTAAAATTATATAAAAAATATCCCACGACAGCATATGTCTATCTTTTATGGTTGACTTACAATATCACGTGTAACCCCCGATAGCTTAGTAGTTCGAAGCTTTCTGATTATATTTGTCTACTCTTACGTTTATAACACTCTCAGTCATCCCTAATTAAAAAAGTTAACATAATTAACTATTCCATAATAAATACTAATAGAAATCGGTATAGAAACACCAAAGTTATACATGAAATACGCTAATAATAAGCCATCGCGCGTGAATACTGAATCATGCTATCTATCTATATCTATATACATATAATAAAATTGTAAATTTCACGTGTCTGTACATGGCCGAACATAGTAAAAAAAAATAATGGGAAATGTTCGAAAAGAGTATTTAAACACATTCCTACATTTTTAGAAATGTCTGTGTCTGTCTGTCTGTCTGTTTGTTTGAACACGCATCACGCAATAACTATTGGACAGATTCGGTTGAAATTTTGTATGTGTATTCTAATAAGCCTGGATTAACATATAGGCTATAATTTATCACGCTATTTTCCATAGGAGCTAAGCAATGACGGATAATGTCTGTAGCTATTTATCGTTATAAAACAATAACTACTAGACGGATCTTCATGAAAATTTGCAGTTTTATTGTAAATACTATAGGTCATTACTTGCACTATAAATCATTATGCTATCGTCTATGGGGAGTGAGCAGCAACGTATGTTTTGTCGAACCATTATGGTTTTTCACAATTTTTTCCACAAAAAGACATTATTTATAATTGTAACCCATGGAAACAATAACTTCACGCTAAAACTATTAGGAGCTAAACACAACATTTTCAATTTTTTTAAGATCAGCTATTTTAACCGTGTTTGCATCAGCTGAGGTGGTCTATTGGCACAAGTAGCGGTATTAAACGGACGAGGTCGGAGGATCGACTCCCTAATTGCGAGTCTCTTTTTGTGTTGTGTTAAAATTATTTTTATTCTTTTTTTTAAGTATTTTTCTAAATGTATACTTATTTATACAAGCTTTTATTTTCGACTTTAACATGTTTACTTTGTTTAACAAATTTTCATATTAATAATCACTTCCAATAGGCACCTTTATCATTGTTTTGCATGAATAGTGATAATGTTATAAATGTAGAAATGAAAAACAATATTACATTACAAATAAACAGTAATTAATTGATATTTTCGAGAATTTATAAATATTAATTGCTTAAAAAAAATTAAAGATTAAGTCCGCGTTACATCAAAATAAAACACGTGGCGCCATCTGTGATTCGATTTCTTCTGAGTGCCAAAATTGCTTACCTACAAATGATAATAAACTTTCGCGATTTGTACACATTATGAAAATATATGTATTACGGGTCTTGATCGCGTGAATAAAATTTAAGGTTAAATACCTTGCTTACCTACGTTTAATATGCATGATAGTTTAATATAAAATCATCAAGTATAAAAATAAACTTATCCAGTTTTGAAAAGTAGATGGTGTTTAAATACAAATTAAAAAGAATTAGGAAAATTGATTTAAAAAAAAAAAACTGAAATTCTTACGTAGAGGGATATGAATATATGATGATCTTAATTTGCGACAGGTTGACACACCTATTTTTTAAATTCACCAATGTAGACATTATAAAATAATATTTTAATCTTCTAAAGTGAGTGAAAAAAAATATTGAAATAAGTTTAGAAATAGTATTTAAACACAAAAAAAGATATCTGAGTATATTTTTTAGAAACGTTTGAATGTTGTTTGTTTGTTTAAACACGCATCACAGTACCGCGGGAATGCAATGTTTTAAAACAATTTTGCCCCCGCAAAATAGTTTTAAAACATTGCATTCCCGCGGTACAAACACGGACACAAAGTAGGTGTACTTTAGACTCGGAAAAGATCGCTCGGGTAGGACATAACCTGCGATCATAGGGAATCTGTGAGAGTTTTTTCCATCATACCTTTATTACCTATGTATAAATTATCTTGAAGGAGCGGCTAGGTACCTCCGATTAAAAGGTCCGATTTAAAAGTGTCGGAGCCGAAGTTGGAGTCGGAGGTTTAAAATCAATCAGAATTTTTGACCTATCGGAGTCAGAATCGAAGCTCCTTAACTCAAAATTTCGCACGAGTAATTGGGCGGTTTCGAGCTTCATTTAACTCGAAACCGCCCCAGTACTCGCGTGGTGGAGGAATTTTTCAATATTAATAGTATATGATGTGATGCAAATCTTTTTTTTGTCGAGGTGTGGTCGTGGGAATTTTAATAATTTGTCTTCTAACCGTCTGGCGCCATAAACTTTATCGCCCTTCATTTTGCTGTACTGCTTGGCTTGCCCTGCCATATGTTGAGCCCTGATTAAAGCTAGGCCCAAATATCCATAGATGCCACAGAGCATTGTGGAGCATGTTTACAAAATGTTTTACACAGAAGTTGAATTGTAATATAAACTACCTAAATATAAACCCAACTTCCACGCGAACGAAGTCGCGGGCACAGCTAGTAATTAATATAATTACCGTCTATTAAAGTACGAAATAAGAATATTTTGAAACACGTGGTCTACCTAAACACCTACGCGGTTTAACTAAATTTGTGGAAATAAATGGTATATTAATAGATTTCATAGTTAGGTAAGTGTAGATCCAGCGTTGTGAACATAGTGGGTATGCCTTAATGGTCCTAGGTAATCCAAATATTCAAGAGAATCTTATTTAAGTACTAGCTATCCCGCGCAACTTCGTCTGCGTAATTTTTTCCCGTATTTGTAACATTTCTCATTGCTGCTCTGCTCCTATTGGTCGTAGCGTGATGTTATATAGCCTATAGCCTTCCTCGATAAATGGAATATCCAACAGTGATTTTTCAATTCGGATAAGTATATTTTGAGATTGCCGCGTTCAAACAAACAAACAAACTCTTCAGCTTTTTAATATTAGTATAGATTTATTAATTAAATATATATGTATTAGAACGTTTTAACCTAAATACAATAGTTTGTGCGGTTAAGTGTACAATAATTACGGCAATATAATTGGCCTTTTTATGTTTTTCGCTCGTATTTTTACCCGACTGTAAAGAATGGTTATGTTTTTCGCGCGTATCTTGTATGTATGTATGTATCTATGTGTGTATGTATGTATGTAATATTCTTTATTACCCGATATCTCATAATCCACTGAACGGATTTGTACAATTAAGACGTCGTTAGATTCGTCTTGATTGCCCTAGTGTTTTTAGATATGTAACGTTCGATAAAACAAACATGGCGGCTGTGAGATGTCAAAATAAAGAGGTGTGAAAAAAAAGTTGTTTTGAATACTGCAATATGGGTATCAAATTAAAGGGCTCATTAGCATTTCAAAAAGGTATAACATGATTATGACTGTAATACTAAAAAAGTTAGTTAGCAACCATTTTTTTTTCAACTTTAAATACTTGACAATAGCTGTTATAAAAGTTAGTTGTTAGTACATCCTACAACTACTCAAAAGTACTAAATAAAAAAATAATTTAAAAAGATCCCACTTGCACAAAAAAGATGGAAACATAATCCCTTACATAATTATATAATTTCATGCAGTCGGAGGCACTTCACTAAGTTCATCGAGATTCATTAATGTCTCTGACTGCATGAAATTATATAATTACTAGCTGAACCCGGTCATGCTTTGCTATGGCTATCACAATAAACCAGTCAATAAGTAACATAAGATCTCGTCTCTTTTTTGACTCATATACTATAGCATCACGCTATAAGGTTTTTTTTTTATGGCAACTATATCGGTGCCGACAATTCTGCCACGCTATAGTTGATTTATCTTAGTAAGTAAGAATAAGTTGTCAGGACATAAGGACCTACAAATATCCCGGAACTCACTGCATTAATTTACCAGTTGATAATAAATAAAAAGTATTGACAGATAGTAATGTGATAAATAATAAAAAATAGGTACTTAAGTGGTAATAAAAAATTTGGTACGCAATAAAATTGTGTTTTATGTTTTTTATTTCAATTTGCTTTTAGATATTAACCGGGTACACATTTCCTACTTGGTTTATTATTACAGAAATATCGATAGTTCTCTTTTTTATAAATTTATTTTATTTGTTTGCTGAATTAAAACAATGAAAATATTCCCCAAGCCGAATGAAAGTTTTTTTAAATGCCTAGTCTAACTATAAAAAAATCAAAGAACTTTTAAAGTTTATTGATGAATAGTGTGCCTGCGACTTTGTCCGCATAGCGTTACACTGATGTTAAAAAAATTAAAAAAATCCGCATGTTGTTCTGAAATAATTTCATGCAGTCCGAAGCACTTTACTAAGTTTATCGAGATTCATTAATGCTGTATTTTATATATTAATTGCTTTATTCATTAGACTGTATGAAATTATTTAATTATGTAGGGGATCTTGATTCCATCTTTTTTGTTTAGGTGGGTTTTTTTATTTAATACTTTTGAGTGGTTGTAGGATGTAGGAAACAACTAACTGTTATCGCCGCTTATATTGAAATTGAAAAAAGAATGGTTGCTAACTAACTTTTTTAGTATCACAGTCATAATCAAATATCAAAAAGGAGCCCTTTAATTTGATACCCAACCGTGTTTAACGATTTGGCTTTTCTAAAAGATAAATTTCAAGATATTGGCTTAAAATTAAATTGCAGCAAATGTGAAATTTTCTTATGTGATAACATTGACAAACTTCCGACTTTATCTAAATTTAACTTTTTAGATCCAAATTTTGAAAATAACTCTTTTCGAATTCTTGGGTCCCCAATATTAGAAGAAGCCTACAATTCTTTTATAGAGGAGAAAATACAAAATTGCTGTGAAGTTTCGGACAGATTACTCCAAATTATTATACACTCAGCTGTTTAAAAATTTAGCACTTTTAGATAAAATGGACAAAATTATACAAAACACACTTTGCAAAATTTTAAATATTGCTATAAACGACACCGAGCATGGCTACAGGCGTCTTTACCTGTCTGCCTGGGCGGCCTTGGTGTTCGGAAAAATTCAGATGTAAGCTTACCAGCGTTCTTGTCTTCACTTCACAGCACTGAGGAATTAACCAGGAAAATTTTAACTCCTACACTGGTTGATTCGGAAGTGAGGTGCAAGCCTTGAACGCTTGGAAAATGGCTTGCCCAAATGTTGATTTTCCCTCCAACCTGTCCTCCCAGAGGCAGTGGGATTGGCCGCTCTGCAGTTCAATAAGGCAGCATCTATTAAATACTTTTAATTCTGTAAATATCTTGTTTAATTGGGTAGATGTATTATAATTATGTTACTTATTAATAATAGTTAAGTACTTGAATGATATTAAATTCATTACATTTAAAAAAAAAAAATACCCAAGTGTTCAAAACGACGAATCTAAAGAACGACGAATCTTAATTAAATAAATCCGTTCAGTGGTTTGTAAGATAAATAAATAGTTGCATCAGCAGAAAAGCGTACAAAAAGCGTTTGTGATTTTTTTTTTATTTTTTGGTCACACGGTTCAAAAGTTAAGGGACCTCCTCTTAAGTTAAGTCCCCTTTTAAGTTTTGAACCGTATCTACGGCGGACACGGTTCAAAAGTTAGGACACAGTTCATGCAACTTTCGGAGCGATTATTTCCAAAAATATTCACTCAATCAAAAAAGTTTATTAGAAACCTTAAAATGTTTTTATAAGACCTGTCGCATGACGTGCCCCACGTTGAAGTTTGCTGAAAAAAAAAACTGCTTCTGTTACATGTATGGAGTGCCCCCCTCCAAAAATATTTTTTTTTTTATTTAGCTATCAAACTAAGTAGCGGCTACTACAAGACACCTTTTTACCATATTTCATCAGTTTAGTAAAATGCCTGTGACATACGGTCGGACAGACAGACAAACAGACGCACATGACGAAACTATAAGGGTTCCGTTTTTGCCATTTTGGCTACGGAAACCTCAAAAGGAAAAAAGAAACAAGTTATAAAACAAGGGTTTATTTTTCCCTTAAGACGAAGCAAAACCTTTTTTTATTATTAAAATTTTGTTAGTAGGTACATAATTAAGACAACATGGAGCTTTCAAAGCGCCAGAATGTCTCTTACAATTTGGAACTACCTACTATAAAGTCAATTTGTTCAATATTAAAGGTCCAAAAGATTTTGTCAACGTGGGTCCGAAGAAGTACAAGCTGCTTCGCCCGTACTGTGAAGAAGCAGCTAACATCTACAACATGCCAGTGAGGAACAGTGACATATTTGTCGTCACCTACCAAAGATCAGGTATCTAAGTAGTTTTTTATAACACTAGTTTTTGCCTGAATCGGATCGCCATCCTCTAGGAACCTTCATACCAAACTTTATCTAAGCCTCCCAGAATCTTCAGAGATTAGCGTATACACTGTTCATATGATATATCTTAATATATCTTAGGACAACTCACACAACGTCATCTGGGGGTCTAGACAAAGTCACATTAGAAAAGCGATGTCGATAATGGAAAAGAATTATAGTACAGAATTTCACATTTGCGGTGGAGACCATAGACATTTTTTTATTTTTTTGCGAACGATTAGTACGGCGTTTTCGAATTCGCCACGGAACGTATGTACCTTGTCTAACCCCCCTGATCCCAAAACTAAGCAGATCTTATACTATGGGAACCAGACAACTGATAAATATACTTATATATTTCTAAATACTAATATATTATAGATAAATAACGTCCAGACACAGAATAAACGTTTTATCCTGGGGTTTATCAAATCCACGACCTCCTGCTTCGCAGTTAGGGTCACTAACCACTAGACCAATGGGCCAGTCAAATAAACAAACACTTTGCCTGTATTCTAAATAAATTATTCATTTCTCCTTTATGGCCAAGCCGTACACGTTTCTTGAAGGACATATGAAAAACAAATTCGATTCGTGGTTCTGTGGTGGAGCGATAAACGCGGCAGGATCTGATTTGAAATTAAAATAATGTAGTGTGTGCTACAGGCAGGGGTATTTTCACCCAACGTCAACGCAACGGTCAGCATGTAGTTTGCCAAGTTTTACCCAAGCTAAACTCGATGGCATGAGCCAAAGTCTTAATACGTTTTTAGCGCATAGCCATAAAGCGCTAACTTAATAAGGGGCTGTCTCCACGGGCGAGATAATCGCGACAATATTATAGTCGTGCTACATATTTCAACATGTCTCCACACGGCTATATTATTGCGGCGATGTGATGTGTGGCTGAGCGCGAGAGAAACGTCATGGTAACAAAGCGCGTTCGCAGCGGAACGTGGCGTTCTCGCAGCGAGCGCGCTGTAAAATGCAGGCGTCTCGCCTATTTCAACAAAACTATTGCACAACGCCTTCTCGCGGAAACTTGGCGATTCCGTTACGAGTGGTCGCGAATACGCGGTGATTCCGTTACTAGTCGCGACAATACCCAGGCGGAATAATCGCTCGTTCGTTGAGACTACCCGACGATAGAAGAGCGGAATTGTCGCGATACTCTCGCTCGAGGAGCCGACCCCTTATGATAATGGCGATAGCGATATTTTTTTGTGAAGTTTAATTTTAAATTAACGATAAGTTCGTACATTTGATAATTTCCAGGTACTACATGGACTCAAGAACTCGTTTGGCAAGTAGCAAATGATTTTGACTACACCACAGCCGAATCTATAACACTTACAGAGAGATATAAGTTTTTGGAGTAAGTGTTGAACTTATTTATACTAATACCTAAGTTCGTTCTTTGATAAATAGCTGTACAGTTTCAAGCCTTACAGACATGCTTAGGTTAGCAATTATTGTTTAGATAAATAATGTCTTGTGTATAAATTATGAATTATTTGAGATGAACAGTCAGATCCTACACAGTCTACCTCCTAGTTAGGGTTCCGTAGCCAAAATGGCAAAAACAGAACCCTTATAGTTTCTTCATGTCTGTCTGTCTGTCTATCTGTCTGTCCGTCCGTATATCGCAGGCATTTTACTCAAAGACTACTTAATAAATCTTGATGAAGTTAGGTGAAAAGGTGTCTTGTAGTGGTCGCTACTTAGTTTGATAGCTAAATAATAATAAATATTTTTAGGGGGAGCACTCCATACATGTAACAAAAGCTGAAAAAAAAAATCAACAAATATCAACGTGTGGCACATCATTTGACAGGTCTTTAAACAAAAAATTGAGGTTTCTAATAAACATTTTGAATTGAGTGAATATTTTTGGAAATAATCGCTCCGAACACAAAGATAGCGCTTAATAAATACTTTAAATTAAAATTATTTCGGACCAGATCGAATATACCGTCATTGAGTTATTGCCATATAGTTAAAAAACTGCGTTTCTCAACAAAAGGGCGTAACTGCCATGAACATACGCTCTTCTGCTGATGCAATTGTTCAAGGCTGCGGAACCCTAGACTGAGTATGGTCCAACATGCTCTTGCCCAGTTTTAGTTAGTTAACTTTTGTCTAGTTTCAAAATAAATATGGCATAAGGTGTCCTAGACTTTTGGTTGGAGGAAACATTGTATAGATTTGACATTTAGGTTGAGAGAAGTTTTCTCTCATAACTATCAACTTAGCATATTGTTCTTTTCCGCCGAGTGCCTAAAAAAAATGCATTTACATTAAGTTGATAGTTAGAGGTAATAAAGTTATTGGAACTCGTCTAGGCCTCTTGGAGACCTATAAAAAGACCAACCAGAATTTTTTGGCCAAAACAAAACTATTACGAATGCCAGAACCGAAATTCCTTTTATTCACGAACACCATATTTTCCTTTGCTTCCCGAATGCCATATTTTCCTAAGCACAAGTCTAAGACTTTGCCATCTCATTTTATTTAAGGAAGTTTCGAATCTTTTTGTTGAATTACTTTGATTAGGCCTTCGGGTGTAATTGATTAAACACATGGAGTTAGCGTGGACATCAACACTACCCCCTGTAGCAACTTACCATTTTCAGACTGTTCATGTTTTTCAACAAGGAATGGCAAGCTAATTTCATAAACAATATGAAAGACAAGGAGACAGCTCTGGCTGTAATAGACAAAGTAGCCACTCCTCTTACTGACAAACTGCAACTTGTACCTTCGCCCCGATTCATCAAGACTCATTTGCCGATGTCGTTGCTGCCTCCGAAACTGATTGACACTGCAAAAGTGGTATATGTGGCGCGGGATCCAAGAGATGTTGCGGTTTCCTCCTTCCATCATTCCAGATTGTTCAAAGTACTTGATTTCCCTGGTCCTTTTAAAGAATTCTGGAATCTTTTCATTAAGGATTTGTGTGAGTATCTAATATTTTTGTAATATACTAATAACTTCCCGCTCGTGGCTTTCTTTCACTTAATAACTTGATATTGCAAAGTTACTTAGTCAAATGTAAAGTTTAAAAAAATATTTAATATATTAACCCTCAACAACCTACCAACTGTTTTAGGAGTAAAATCGTTGTTTATTGTGAGGTTTACGTCCTAAACCTGACAAAAACCAATGTTTTTGCTCCGGGGTCTTACAGACGTATGTTAGGTGGTTGTGTGGCAAAAGTAGGTAATAATAATAATAATAATATAATAATATCTTGGGACACCTCACACAACGCTATCTGATTCCAAACTAAGCAGAGTTTGTACTATGGAAACCAGACAACTGATAAATATACTTATATATTGCTAAATATATACATGTTATAGATAAATAACACCCAGACACAGAATAAGCCATCGTGCTCATCACACAAAGTTTTATTCTGGGTGGGGATCGAACCCACGACCTCTTGCGTAGCAGTCGGATACACTCCCATCGCGCCACAAAGGTAGTCAAAGTTTTATATAGTATTTTTGTAATATATTAATAACATAAAGACTGTTGGAGCACCGAAAATGCAACGGATGCTGAATGACCTGGCTGACTCCTCTGTACGCATCGGCCTACGGATGAACTTGGATAAAACCAAGGTCATGTTCAATGAACATGTACTACCGGAACCGACAGCGGTGCACGGCGCCGTTCTCGAAGTTGTTCAAAAATATGTGTACCTCGGGCAGTCATTGCAGTTAGGTAGAAACAACTTCGAGGACGAGGTGAACAGGAGAATTCGGTTGGGTTGGGCAGCGTTTGGTAAGCTACGTCAAGTCTTCTCATCGTCGATCCCACAATGTCTAAAGACTAAAGTCTTTAATCAGTGCGTCCTACCCGTCATGACATACGGAGCCGAAACGTGGACACTGACGGTACGGCTGGTCCACAAGTTCAAAGTCGCTCAGCGGGCTATGGAACGGGCTATGCTCGGAGTTTCTCTTAGGGACAAAATCAGAAATGAGGTGATCCGGCAGAGAACCAAAGTTATCGACATAGCCCACCGGATTAGCAAGTTGAAGTGGCAGTGGGCTGGCCATATTAGCCGAAGAACCGACAACCGTTGGGGTAAACGAGTTCTTGAGTGGAGACCGCGGCTCGGCAAACGTAGTGTAGGACGCCCTCAAGCCAGGTGGAGTGATGATATACGCAAAACGGCTGGCAGGAGCTGGATGCGAGAAGCCGAAGATAGAACAAAGTGGCGTGCAATTGGAGAGGCCTATGTCCAGCAGTGGACTGCGATAGGCTGATGATGATTAATAACATCCCACTCGTGGCTTCCTTATATTACACTTATTAGGTAACTTGATATTGCAAAGTTACATAGTCAAATGTAAAGTTAAAAAAAATATTTATTATATTAACCTTCAACCACCTACCACCTGTTTTTAAGAGTAAAATCGTTGTTTATTGTGAGGTTTACGCCCTAATCCTGACTAGTACTTATAGTAATTTAATTTTATAGTAATAAAAATATAGTAGTTTAATATTTATAGTACTTATAGTAATTTATTTTTACTAAACGCAGAATATAATAAAAATCAGCCAAGGTTAAGTAATTCTTACAATTTTGTTGATAGGCTGTGAAGCAAAAATAACCTCTTATCAAGTAGCTGTAACAGTTATCCAATTTTGGTTGATTTCAGTTACCTTGACACCCATTTTTGAGCACGTGAAAGAAGCATGGGCGCTGAGACATCATCCAAACATGCTATTTTTGTTCTACGAAGAACTTTCTAAGGTATGTTTGTTCTGAATAGTTAAACTACTTTTTTTATTTCGATGTATTACTGCTTACATTTTTTTTATAGAATAGCTAGTATTTATATGTTTTTGGTCTATGCTCAATATGACCTAATGTTTAAGGTTTATAAATGAGACCAAGTTAGCTAAATATCCTTGAGCTAGGTACCTACTCCTGCAAAAAATCTGTAAGGCAGCTTTTAAAATTTTTCCCTCATCTAGACATAATCATCATCTCATTTATCCCCAATAATTGGGATCGGCGCATATGTAATTTCTCTTCATACACTTCCATCAAAGATCATCTCTGTACTCAGATCCAGGGGGATCTCCATCCATCTCGGATCCAGGGGGTGGGGGGGCACGTTTGGGGCTCTCAGTCCAGCCCCTTGTGGTGACTGCAACTCACACTTGACCGATTTCGGCTAGGTGAAACGAAATTCATGTCAGATCCGGATCAGATTCCCCAAGAATGAAATCCTGGATCCACCCCTGTCTGTACTCACTCCCTTTTTGCCTCATCTAGACTAACATCACATCTAACAAAATCATTTCTAAGATAAGGTACTTTACTACTACAGCCTCACAATTCATTGATAAAAGGTCTATCACAATATAATAATAATAATTCATTTATTTTCTTAAATATGGGTATAGTATATGGAATCTTAAGTATATTTTACAAGTAGTTTCACCCTATTTTGCTCTAAGGCATGCAAAGAACAATCTAACATTATTTTAATAATATAAAACAATAATATTTTAAATTGAGCCATCAACTGTTTCGATTCATTTACCATGTTTTTTTACAAAAAATCACCTACCACATAACATTATCCACGACTAGTGTATTCAAATATAATGCAATCAATTTCAATATAATAGTATTACGGAAAAAGAAAAGTATCCACAATCTTAAGTGAAACAAAATATTAATGAAGTAGTTTTAAAAGTTTTTTGGTAAAACAACAGTAAGTACTTACTCGTTTATTGTAAAAATCTACTAGGGAAGTACTTAAAGAGTTAATGGTTGGCCTTCAGAAGTAAAAGACAGACAAATAACACGAATAGAGGGGAAAGAATTACTTATTAACATTGTCGATATACATATAAATAATATGAATAAACATAACCCACCTTCTTGCGCAGTCGGGTAAAAAGGTTCAAAATTGTCACAGAGTTACACAAAAATATGCTACTCCCATGAAGGTCTACCTTAATGGAGTCGACGCTAGGAATCTTGACCTTGAAGTCTTTAAATTTGAATTTGTTATTACTAATGTGAGCTTCATCTCTTTCTAAATAGTGTAATTACCGGGTACTTTTATTTTTATACCATGAAATGAAGAGACTAGCAGGTCGTGTGCTTGATGGTAAGCGTCACGCATAACAGTATCAGTGTCACAGAAATCCTTGTTTGGCGAAGATCTGTATGTCACCGTACCGCGCTCCTCATTTGAGACACGAGTTCGTACATCTCATTTGCCCGGTAATTACACTTACTACAGTGCCCTTCAACCGAAACACTGTGATGAGTTAACATCACTATTTCACGGAAAGAGATTAGAAAGAGATGGAGCTCACATGAGTACTTGCAATTATATCCTGACACATGTACCTACACTAAATTTTCCACGATGTGGGCTCTATATAACTATATCTCTAGGGCTACTCCATATAATCCAACAGTAAAATGTACCTCCCAGAGTACCCGCGGCAACTGTCACTACACTATGACTGTTAATGTTTGTGAAACTCCCAGTTATGTAACAATTTGTAAGACTAGTTACTGGCACAAGGGGGATACTGTCCAATATTAAAATAAAAATCAACAGCCTCTGATTTTGGACTCATGTCCCTATGTAGGTAAGCTTTCCAAATTACTGATGATCTTCCTAATGGGCTGTCTCCACGGGCAAGAGAATTGCGACAATTCCGCTCTTCTATCGCCGGGTAGTCTCCACGAGCGAGCGAGTATTCCGCTAGCGTATCGTCGCGACTCATAATGAAATCGCTGCGTGTCACAAATTTATAATGTTAACTTATATATTATTGTTAGATAAGTATTAATAATTATAACTCTAACAATATTTATTATATTCCTTATTTAGTTCACAATTTATATTTCGTGAATAAGTGAGTGCATTTTTTAAAACTTTTTTATTTTCACTAATATGTAACTCTCTCTCTAACTTCTATTAAATGCATACTAATATTATAAATGTGAAAGTAACTCTGTCTGTCTGTTACGCTTTCACGCTCAAATAGCTAAACCGATTAAGATGAAATTTGATATGGAGATAGTTTGAGTCCCGGGGAAGGACAAAGGATAGTTTTTATCGCGATAACCGACATCCACGCGGGCGGAGCTGCGGGCGAAAGCTAGTATATAATAATTTTAGGTAGGTAAATCTTGGTCCGATACGAAACCCATGTAATCCTCTGAATAGACTTGCGATCTTATTTTAAGACCGAGGGCTATTACCGAGAAAGAAAGAGACATACATAATAAAGTAAATCCCTACTTATGTTTCAGGATTTACCCGCAACAATACGTCGTGTTGCAAAATTCTTGGACAAGGAAGTGACAGCGGAGCAAATGATGCGCCTATGCGACCATCTTAGCATTAAAAACTTCAAGAACAATCACTCTGTGAACTTTGAAGAAATCCGAGAACACGGCTTGCTGGCCTCCGATGAAACGTTCATTAGAAAAGGTTCGTAATTAATAATGTATTAGTTTCCAATAAAGGCCCACCAACGCCGAGAAAGCAAATAACGATTTTATCGCTCGAGAAAGGCACATATTTATGTAGATCCCGTGTAAACAAAAGAGATACAGATAGAGAGTAGATCGCTAACCGTTTACACTGTCTTTTGTTTGGACGGGATCTAAAATATCTCTACCTACATCTATTGTTCGTTTCTTGAGCTATAATGGGATAACGAGCAGTTGCCAAACCCAGGAGGCTGAATAAAATAATATTTTAGATAGGGCCTGCTACAATCTGAATAGCAAGTAGTCATCAAAACAGCTATGATTGCATTAAAATAAACAGTCCTCGATTTCATATTCATAGCCAAAAGTTAATGACATCGATTATTTTTTTTAAGCTGCCGCACTTGGGAATTGGAAATTTCCTTTGTGACGATCTTTTTTTGTGTTTTTTCAAATGTTGTCGTATAAAAACTTTGCTAACGAAAGATTTAAGTGGCTTAAATGACTGAGTGCAGCAGATAGACTTGGAACTACAATTTAGGGCAACTGAACTCTCTGGTGCAGCAGTTGTACTCGCTCCGTCGTCCGTACGGACGGTATAGGTATTCCGATATCCGATCCATTTTAAATAAAGTCTTGTGCTTCGCTCTTTTTTAAATTAGATCTCATTTAATGGTAGTTAGGTCACTAATGATAAGGGAACATTCATTAATTACGTAGGGATAATTTTGGCGATTTTTAACCCCCACCCACATGTCAAACATAAGATTTCTCGAACCCCCCTCCCTTCTTACGTAAATTTTCATGGTACTTACGATTGATATATATACATAAAATAAAAAGTCAAAAAAGTCGTACAAATACGGAAAGAAATAACTATAATTTTAAAAATGAATTTAAAAAAGAACTGTAAAATAAGATTTTAATCAAACTGTACATCATAGAAAAAAGAAAACCATTCGCCATCCAAAATGGAACAGATGTTTAATATTAAATTTCAACTTTCAACATATTACATAAGAATGGGTTATGCTCTTAAGATAAGGACATCTAAAGATTTGTTTAGCTTACGTTATTAATTAATTACCCTTAAGTAGATAGTCCTGAAACTCTTTAAATGTTCACCAGGCAAGGCAGGTGGTTGGCGCGACTACTTTGACGAAGAGATGACCCAACAAGCGGAAAAATGGATAGAAGAAAACCTCCGAGACACCGATCTCCGCTTTCCACACTTTTAACTTTAATGTTTAAAGTCAATAATTGGGATGTAGCTAAGTAACATTGTTATAAACCTACCTATTAAATCTTGGAACAAATAATTAGTTTATTTACTAAATTTAAGCCAAGGGTTACATGTAATGGTGTAACTAGTTCAGGAGTTAACGCGGCTGAAGCATTTGCCCAGTATTTCGCTTCTGTTTTTCAGCCCGATATACCTAAATTAGACCCAAAAACATAAGCCTTACTGGGAGAGGTTATGTTACCCTTCCCGTTATAACTGAACAGGACGTAATAAAGGCGATCGACAAGATGAAATCAAATCGCTCGATTGGCCCTGACAACTTTCCCGCCTACATACTTAAATGGTGCAGAGATATTTTAGTTGGCCCCCTCTGTCAATTTTTTAACTTGGCCCTTCGAGTAACCCGATCCCCAAAACCAGTAACAAAACATCCGTTGAAGAACATAGACCAATTGCCATCTTTCCTACTATTGCCGGGCTTTTCGAACACGTACTCCATACCATCCTTTATAGACAGATTAACACGCATTTATCTGATACTCAGCATGGCTTTTGACCTGGTCGATCCGTTGACTTGAACCTTATGGTTCACATGGATTTTATATCTAGAAGCTTAGACAGGGGCCGGAAAGTTGATTTTTGCAAAGCATTTGACAGGGTAGATAATGACATTCTTTTGACTAAGTTGGGAAATATTGGGTTCACATTGAGCCTCCTAGAGTTCTTTGCCGACTACCTAAGAGACCGTAAGCAGTTGGTCAAGCGTGGTTGCTTTGTGTCTAAGCCTAAAACTCATTCAAGTGTAAGTCAGGGATCTGCATTAGGCCCACTTTTATTCCTGATCATTTAATGATCTCCCAACCGGAGACAAATCTGCAAAGTGCTATTTATACGCTGATGACATTCACACAAAGATTTCCCTGGAAGTCCATATCGCTAAAGACTACTTAAACTTACAAAAGGATATTGACGCGCTCTATCAATATAATTACAAATACACAAGTGTGTGTTATTGTTGACGGCAATGATATAACGCTTGTTCACACCATTAAAGACTTGGGAGTAACCTTTGACCGTAGTCTGACATTTAATAATCATATCTCCGCTCTTGCTAAAGAATCATTTAAACGGCTGGGCTTTGTTTTGCGGAACTCTAACGATTTCCAGAACCCACATGCCATAAGAGTTCTATATATCTTGCCTTGTAAGAAGTAAACTCGAGACTAGCTCATGTATCTGGAATCCACATACAGCGTCCCAGGCTCTAGTACCTACTTGAAAAGGTATAAAAGACATTTTTTAGATACCTCCATAAAAGAGTTCATTATTTCTTTCCCTACGTGTACCCTACTAAGGACCTTTCGGGGATGTTAGGTTTTAACTCTTTGGAAGTAAGACGGGGCCTGAATCAGCTCATCATAGCCTGTAGAACTTTACTGCATGGACGAATCGACAGCCCAGAGCTCCACTCTCTATTCTGTAGACTATACGTACTTGATGGATACCTCCGACACCGTGAGAGACACCGACCCTAAGCTATTTGCGAGGCCGGCATGTAGAACTGTCGTCAGAGCAGAGTCTCCCGTATGCCGTACTCTAGAAGTGCTCAACGCCCTACTGTCTGCCAACCCTAAGTGTGATGTGTTTGCCGATGAGTGGGCAAAGATTATGCAAGTAGTTATAATGTTCTGCGAGAAAAGATATATGAGAGAGTCTACTCTTCCATATTAATTTGTAAATCTTTATGTATTATTAAATTTATTAACGTATTTGAATATTTTGTAAATGTTATTTAATGTATAATTTAATGTTTTTTGTTTAATGTGTTTAATTCTATGATAATTAAACTGATTGGTGATGTACCGTTTTAATTAACTACACTCGCGTGCAAGTAAATCGACTCAAGCCTCAAGTGCGCATAAAAAGTGATATAACTAAAAAATGACTTATTTTACCTCTCTAAAATGTTTTACATAATTAAAGCCTAGTAATTAGGCTTTCAAATGGTAGCATAATATCAGTAATTTAAATAAACACTTGTACTTAGAATGCAACTGAACGCAACCTCCCGTAGACTGCTCTGCGCTCTATACACAACTTGCGCGACACAACCCCCTATAAAAACCTTTTGTAATCGTTTTTTCTTATCAGTCGCTCATTAGACGTTGACCTGAATACATCTCTGCAAATTAAAGCCGTCATTTGAAGAAAATTATGGATACAACACCTGAAGAAGCCGCTCAAGTCGTTGCCCTGTTGCAAGAAGGGTTGAACCAGCGAGAAGTCGCTCGTCGTTTGAATATGAGTCAGTCCGCTGTCTCGAGAGTATACAGAAGGTTTCAAGAGACTGGTGCCTTCACTCGGAGGCCTAATACCAGCCGACGCCGGTGCACCTCGGAGCGTGACGACCGGTTTTTGGTCTCGACCTCTCTCCGAAATCGACACCTTACCGGCGTAGATGTGCAGCAGGAGCTACGTCAAGTTCGCGGGGTGACTGTCAGTCAGTGGACAGTTAGAAGAAGGTTGAAAGAAGCTAGCCTTACTCCGAAAAGACCCGCTACAGGCCCGAAGTTGACCACAGCTCATCGTCAAGCACGCCTTCACTTTGCTCGAGAGCATTTGGATTGGAGCATAGAGCAATGGCAGTCAGTCCTGTTAACAGATGAGACGAGGATGTGTCTCCATGGCAGTGACAGGAGAGGTCGGGTATACCGTCGTCCCGGTGAACGGTTTTCACAGTGCTGCTTTGTGGAAACCGTTGCATATGGTGGCGGATCTTGCATGATGTGGGCTGGAATTTCCTTAGAAGGCAAAACGGACCTTGTTTTCGTTCCTGGAGGAGGTCTGACCAGTGATCGTTACATTGAAAATGTTCTACTGAATCAAGTTGTCCCTTATCAAGGCTTTATTGGGGAAAATTTCATCTTGATGCATGACAATGCCCGATGTCACACTGCTCGGGCCACACGTGATTTCCTGAACAAAGTAGGAATTCACACTATGCATTGGCCAGCGCTCAGCCCCGATTTAAATCCCATTGAGCACATATGGGACGAGCTCAAAAGGAAAGTTAGAGCGCGGAATCCAGCTCCGACAAACATCAATGAGCTCAAGACTGCGTTGGTAGAAGAGTGGGGTCAAATACCACAATCATCCATTAAAAAGTTGATAAGGTCGATGAAGAATCGCTTGAGAGCAGTGATCAGAGCTAGAGGAGGGAATACCAAATATTGACACGAATAATTTTTTTATCTTACGCACATTTTGTTTCATTTAAACACAATAACCCCATACTGTGAAATTGTATGAATTTTCAACATTTTTTACATTATCATTGGCATTAACCTTTTTTACTAAACTACTGAATCGATTTTCATGCAACTTACACCATTTTGAAGCTCAATTACTAGGCTTTAATTATGTAAAACATTATATAGAGGTATAATAAGGCATTTTTAAGTTATATCACTTTTTATGCGCACTTGAGGCTTGAGTCGATTTACTTGCACGCGAGTGTATAAATAAAAAATCAAAAAGTCATCTCTGTCCGCACTCCCTTTCTCTCCATGTCTTCTTTTACAGTACATCCGTTTATTCTTTGGTCGTCCTGCACATTCAAAGCTTCACATTCTTAACAGTGCCGTAACTAGGGAGGCAGGCCCGGGCACGGGCGCAGACCCTGGAAGGGCGCAGAAATTACCAATAGGACCATTCTAAGGGCGTAGTTATATAAGATCGCATGGGAGCATAAAAGGCTGGTTACGGCACTGCTTGGTGCCAATACTGAGTGTATTTATTATACCGAATCAACTAAATTAATAAGCTTTTTTAAAGGCGAAGAAATTGAATGCTAGTCAAAAACTTCGTAATATAATTAATTTATAAAAGATAAAGATGTCCCAAGCTGTACTTGAAAAGTAAATTTGGTTAAGTTGTACTCAACTTTAATCTAACGAAACAATGCATCGCATAGCACATAAGCCTTGCCTTTGGCACAGATAATATAATACTATACTACTTTGGAGAATCTCTGCGAACTTGACATTACATGTACATGTAGAATCCCGACGTATCACAAGAGTTGTTTTGCATCCTAAGTGAATTAAGAATTTTGAATTTTGGTAGAATTTACAAAGTCCTATCTAAGAGGGTCTTACACCACAAGAGTGGGGCATTTTTAAAAATAATAGGTAACTATTTATACTTGCAATGAAATATACAGTGACAGAGTTTTAGAGACCTTTGAATGCAATTTCTTATCTACTTTCTAGAGATATGTTTTTGTTTTATATATACTTATTAAAGTAATAAAGTGACTGGGGATATTTCTTATTATTTTATTAGATATTACTTATCATTATAGAGGTATTTACATGGACCTATGTCAATAGCTCTACAATGATAACAATAAAATGAGAGGTTTGAAATGAAATTATCTAATCTGATTGAACTTGATCGTCAAGTTATTACCATACCTACCCAGGATCTTTTTGCAGGGTTCGAGGTTGGGGGATCATTTGACGCTGGCCTATTTACCAACCTTTTACAATTTCGAGGAAGAGGAGGGATTAAGCCCCAAATCCCCTACCCCCTAGACAGTGGCGGATTTCGCGTGTAGGCCCGGCATTATAACAAAAATCGGCCAAGGGCGAGTGGATGGTCCGCACATATGCAACAGCGATATTTGCGACAAGTTAATGTAAGACCTTTGAAATCAAGTTAATGTAAGACCTTTGAAATCAGGACCTGATACGGTAAAATGGAAGTCGTACCGCAAACATAGCAAGTCTTATACGGGAATTATATGACTCGTACAGCACAGGCAGCAAGTCTTGTTTAAGCCCTACCGCCGTGAATGTGGCAATGAAGTTGTTCCAGCAAGTTTAAGTATAATGGGATGGATCTATGATTATTTTGAGGCAGAGCAAAAACTTAATGATGGCGCCTTATAGTGCGCCTTCAGTGTTTTATTAGAACGTGCTTACGACGAAGGGTTGGAGAGGGTACATATTGTTTCATGCGACATATGAATTTGGCGCCGCCTTCAGCATGTAACATTTTGTAACCCTTAAACAAGTGGCGCCCCGGGTCAGGTCCCACTTCCCTCCTAGACCGGCACTGGCTGAGACGTGTCTTCAGTACATATTCATTTTCTAAGAAGTAGCAATCTTATCAATGTCAGTTTATTAAATCCAGTACACACAACAATAAAGGCAGATGATAATGATAATATAGAATACACAAATACTTACGACGGTATGCTTATAGTTCTGTAATTATTTATTTCATTAGATTCAAAAGCAGTGAATCGTGTAAACTTATATTTTACGGTCTTGTAGGTATCTACTGTTAAAAATAAATGGAAGAACAAATTAATCAACCGTTTCCTTATAAATTTGAGGATATTTCACCTGAAGAACGAGCATATATAGACAAAATATACGAACGTAAGTAAGAAATACCCACCCTTTATTACCTATACAGATATACTACATATACTTACCTACTATATAAAAAAATCGAGATAAAACTTAAGTGGCCTGTTGGTCTAGTGGTTAGTGACTCTGACTGCTAAACCTGAGGTTGTGGGTTTGATCCCCACCCAGGATAAAACTTTGTGTGATGAGCACGATGGTTTATTATGTGTCTGGGTGTAATTTATCTATAATATGTATGTATTTAGAAATATTTAAGTATGTTTATCAGTTATCTGGTTTCCTTAGTACAAGCTCTGCTTAGTTTGGGTTCAGATGGCGTTGTGTGAGTTGTCCCAAGATATTAATATTATTATTTTTAAAACAATGTTAACCACCTCAATCATATTGGTAAAATACTTGAACAAAATAGGTGTAATTGAAATTAGAGTGTAACAGTGGCGGAGGGTCCTAGAACACCATTACTTTCGGTTTCCCTTTGGATTGTAGTTACTTAGTATTATAGGTACAAAGGACCATGTCCAGCAAGATATATTTTTGTATCGGGTTACCTCAGAAGAAAATTAACCCTCCGCTACTGGAGTGTAAAAAACGAGACGAGAACGTAACGAAAAGAGGATGGAGACAGAGAAAGAGAGATGGAGTCCATTTAACTCGTGTAAGGGAACTCTCAACATCGATCTACTCAAAATCCAACGTAGTAAGAAATACAAAAATTTACTTTCTTACAATGCTGTGTGGATTAGCTATTATAAAGTACCACTTTAAGTTATCATCATCATCAGTTCTTATTGGTCCACTGGTCCACATAGTCCTTAACTAATATATGCCCATAACATCCAATTTTTCGTCCTCTGCGACCTTATTTAGGTCGTCGGTCTATCAGGCTGAGGGTCGTCCTATCTTACATTTACCAAATGGCGGTCTCCAATCTAGAACTCGTTTGCTCCAGCGAACTACAAATAGAAAAATCAACTTGAGAGGCAGCAGTATGTGGACATTTATTGATAACTTTAGCAAGTTATAAGTATACCTCTTTCAAATCTTTAACTTGGTTCAAAATTCAAAATTCTTTATTTAGGATGCAAAACAACTCTTGTGATACGTCGAGATTCTACATGTACATGTAATGCCAAGT
Source organism: Herminia tarsipennalis (assembly GCA_945859575.2). Lineage (NCBI taxonomy): Eukaryota > Metazoa > Arthropoda > Insecta > Lepidoptera > Erebidae > Herminia > Herminia tarsipennalis. The sequence goes on from OX243840.2 coordinate 21,851,733, forward strand.
TCGCAAACAATAGGTAAAGCCGGAGAAAAGAACCTGGCAATAAAAACTCGCGGCCACTCTTTTCAAATTGCCAATTTTTCAATGTTTGAATGTTTATAAACTTGATATGGGGGTAAGCCACCATGTTAAAGGACTGATGCAAATTGTAATATCAAAAAGTTGAAACATGAGATAAAACAAAATCAGCCTTAGTGGGTACAATATAGTAGAAGCATCTACTTATAACAAAGGTAAAAATTATAATTATGTGCTTAAATATTGACCAAAGTACTTGTAACGAATGATTCAATATAAAATATATATATATTTGATGATACAGAATTTTAAAAAAAATAAACGGAAGCTTTCGTATTACAGCGGTTAAATGTCTCTCCCGTTCTATTCGTGTTGGACCCAAGGGTTACATTGTATATGAACCCTACAAGATAGACGCTGCTAACATCTACAACATGGCGCTGAGATCTACAGACGTCTTCGTAGCCAGTTATCAACGATCTGGTTGGTATTATTCAATCCTATTGTACCTGTAAGTGATGAAATGTTGTTTATGTATGTTATTTTACAACTTAATTAGTTCCCTTCACAATTTTATTACGACACGTTTTAAAATCAAACAGCTAATTTCGAGTATTGGACACACCCCAGTCAGCGTACCACCACGCAAGCAAGCTCTGGCGGTACTGCCGCAGACGTCGCCATTAGGGCGCTCCAGTCTCCCGTGACCACACCTCATCATACTTCCGCCGAGCGCTTATGTTACCTCATTATTAATATTTATTATATATATAACTAGTGCATAAAGTGATGAGAGATGGATTTATAAACACGAATATCAAATGTGTTTTAGGAACTACGTGGACTCAAGAACTTGTTTGGTTATTAGCCAATAACTTGGACTACACCAAAGCGGAGGACGTTCCACTAATGCGTAGATATCCTTTTTTAGAGTAAGTAAATAACTATTACCTTACCCGGACGTTAGTCCCAAAACTAATTGTAATTATTTATTGCGACTTTAGACTCACGCCGAGAACACGTGAGAAGCGTAAATGTGATCGGTTTCTCATCGTTTCGTTCTTGTGCTCACCTGTTCTCCGATCCGTGTCGGTTTTATTGCCCGCTTTCAAAGGGCTTCGTGGTATAGAAAAGAGTATCACACTCTTGTTTGGTCTCAGAGCGACCGTGGGATTGTTACAATATAAATATACAGTATTTCTAGTAATATTAAAATTACAAATACTGATCACCGCCATCATCAGTTCATCACACATCCACTATCATCTGGGACTTTGTTTCTTCTTAATTTAATTTCTGATTTTGTATTTACGAGATTATAATATTATGTATATATAATACTAAAGCCTCTGCACTGTCGTCCATTTACACAAATGAGAAGGTCGCATGAGTGTAGATACCTTCTCGGTTCTGGCGCAATAATTCGGCAAGTCTTCTCGGCGAGGCTTCTTCAAAGAGACTAATGACTTTTGCGTGAGTCTGTAACCGCTATAATAGTTATGGTTTCTACATCCAGGGGGCTGGGGTATAACAAATGTCATGAGCTTTAAACGTTAAAGCCAAGGAGAATGTAACACTTCGTTTAGTTAACGCCTGCGATAAAGAAAATGTGGGAAAAACTTATCGAGGCGTTGCGTCGTATTAGTTTCATTTGTCAATTTATATAATCCAAAACTAATTTAAGTTATAATGCAATATGAAACTTAGGTACAACTATTGCTTAAGGTAATGAGAATCTTTCGTCATTACAATTATTAACATTTTTCATTATTATGTACTTATGGTAATTCTCTTCTTGCAGCATATTTATGTACTTCGATTTGAATAGAATAGATGAATGGGTAAAATTTGTCGATTCAAAATTGGATAGGACAATACTTATAGATACATTTAAGATGTTGGGCCAACCAATAAGTGAAACAGTTGCCAAGATGCCGGATTCGGAACCTCGCTTCATCAAGACTCACTTACCGATGTCACTGCTGAATCCCAAACTGCTGGACACCGCCAAGATGGTGTATGTAGCACGAGACCCGAGGGACGTGGCTGTGTCCTGCTATCATCACGCTAGATTGTTTACGATAACACGATTCCAAGGCGGGTTTAAAGACTATTGGAATATGTTCTACAGGGACGTAAGTAAGTAACTAATACTTTCTAAGTTAGTGAATAAATATTGTTTTAGGTACTTAAGTAGAAATGAAGAAAAAAAAAACAAAATTCACTTAGGATGCAAAACAACACTTGTCGTACATCGGGATTCTACATGTACATGTAATGCCGGAGAAAAGAACCTGGCAATAAAACTCGCGGCCACTTTTTTCAAATTGCCAACTTTATAATGTTTGAATGTTTATAAGCTTGATATGGGGGTAAGATGCTGCGGCTAATATATACTATACACCACGTTAAAGGACTGATGTAAAATATATTATTAAAACATGAGATAAACTAAAATCAGCCTTAGTGGGTACAACATAGTACGAGCATCTACTTACAACAAAGGTAAAAACTATATGTGTTTAAATATTGGCCAAAGTACTTGAAACGAATGATTAAATATAAAATATTAATTCTGATATCAAAAGGAAAAAAAAATATTTGCCACGTAGAATCTTTGCCTACTTACAAAAGTCAAATCATGCTCTTAATCAATGTGACAATTATAACAAGTGAATATACATACTGATTTTATACCAGTGATATTTTTTCTCAGATTTGTTATGTCCAATTTTTGAACACGTCAAAGAAGCTTGGGAAATGAGGCAACATCCTAACATGCTATTTTTGTTTTATGAAGATCTTTCTAAGGTAGGTAGGACATTGCATCATAATCTCTATTTAAAAATAAAATTGATCTAAAAGAAAGTGAAAAGCGAATTGCCTATTCTTCTTTACACATTACAAACTTATTTGCCAAATTTTAGTCGAAACTCCGTATTCTTAGTTACCTAATATGTTGAGATATTGATTTGGTCAGTGTCCTAGTTAGTATATTTTAGAGAGAGTTATTTATGTATTAATGGTACCTACCTAATAAATAATTGCAGGATTTGTCTACTTCTATACGGCGTGTCGCAGATTTTCTTGGAAAAGATCTGAATCAAGAAGAAATGGATCGACTATGTGATCATCTGAGCTTTAAAAACTTTAAAAACAACAAATCAGTAAACAACGAAGACTTAAGAGAACATGGTTTGCTGGCAACTGACGAGACTTTTGTCAGGAAAGGTAATTATTTCGTAGCTTCCAAAGAAAGAGCTGAAATCCTATGAATCATTGTCTATTTTCTTGTGTTACCAGGCAAGATTGGTGGTTGGCGCGAGTACTTCGATGAAGAGATGACGCTGCAAGCGGAACAGTGGATCACTCACAACCTGCGAGATACAGATCTCCGCTACCCACACATGGACATTATAATATAATAAAAGATATTTTATGAGATTACTTTATTTGCAACTATTATTTAACTCATTATTTTATTATTAAGTACCTTGTTTTTACCAACGTAAGCTGCGGATTTTCTAAAATTTAGTGCATTATTATACTCATAAGTAGGTACTTTACAAATGAGTAAATTTAACCAAAACATTGTATGATGCACAACCCATAAAATGACGCCATTTTCTATTTACAAAAATTATTTGTTATAAGATTAGGACTACATGAAAATGTCTGTGTTGTCTGTATAATCTGAATCTCGGCAAGTATGCAGGGGGTTTCGGCTGCAATAAATCGATCTAGCTAGGTTTAATTTTTAGATTATGTCATTTAAAAAAAACCGAGTAAAGCCCGGTCGTCTAGGTACTCTACACTAATATTCTAAAGAGGAAAGATTTGTATTATTCTATGTAACGAATAAACTTAAAAACTACTAGCCGATTTAAAAAAAATCTTACACCATTATAAAGCTACAGTATCGGGGAGTAACATAGGCTATATTATATTATCAAAAAAAAATAGGTGTCCCTACGAAGGTAATGTAATAACTCAAGGTACAAAAACTATGATATGACACCCTTGCGAAGCTGGGGTATGGAGCTAGTTTATTATAATTCGAGAAAACGGTTTTATCTATAGGCAGGTAAATAGAGTCTGTCAGGTAGATATTAGACAATAAGGCAGGCATAAATTTGACAGCCTCTGTGGCGTGGCGGGAGTGTGTCCAACTGCTACGCAAGTGGTGTCCCGTGTGGGAATCGAACCCACCCTGGTTCGATTCCCACACGGGACACCACTTTGTGTGATCCACAAATTGTTGTTCCGAGTCTGGGTGTACTTTGTGTCCGTGACTTGTATGTTTGTAAAGTCCCCCGCGACACAGGGCTTGTACCCTAATGCGGGAGTTGTCACATTTTTTTAACTTTATGGTAGATTGAAGAAAACCGGTCGGGGAACCGCTAGACACGAATACTAAAACGATCGTTAACGATAGAACTTATGTATTTCTTTCGCTACTACTACTTTAAGGCACCTGTCGCACTGCTCGCGCAGTCGCGCTAGCGATGAGCGAAAAGCGAGTAGCGAATTTATCGCTCAAGAAACGTATCTTCTAAGTCGTTCTTAGATTAATGGACTATTCTTTTAAGTACAATGGTGGTCGTGGTCGTCGTAACGAAAGCTCATTTAAAATAAGGAACCTGTCCAACCACAAGAAACGAACATAATAGGTAGGGACAAAAGTATTTTCACAACTCTATAGGAAGCATAAAGTTAACCTCAAAAGAACACAGTGAAAACTACCTGTCAAATTTTTTTGACCAAAATCTCATTTTTTTTACAGCAATAGGATCAAGATGGCAACAAGTCATCTATTAAAACGGCACACTCATATTATAAATAAATAAAAAATTAAACATTTTTTTTTCTTTGTATGAAAAATACGAAAATACTTTTGCCTCGACCTTATATTTATGTAGATCCTGTGTAAACAAAAGAGAAACAGATATTAATAGTTGATCGCTGTAGAGATTCAGTATAGAACTGAATCTCTTTTGTTTACATGTATGGGATCTACAATATACACCTATGTACGTTTCTTGAGCGATAAAATCGCTACTCGCTTCTCGCTCATCGCCGGTGGTGGGACAGGTTCTTAATGGCCCGAGTTCGACCGAGATCTGTGTATGTATGTGTCTAATTGTACGTGAGTTTGTATTCGATCGTTGTAGGTAACCGGCCATCTATGTATGTATCTGATTTGGGGTTAAGGTATCCTCAGATCCACAAGTGGATTCGAACATCTAAACTGTGGAACCAAGTGGATGCGAGTTTGAGTGCTCGGTTGTGTAAGTAGGGTTGCCAGATCAAAAAATCGAAATGTCTGGATAACATTTCAAAGTGTATTTTGGGATTATTATCTGAATAAATAAGTAAAAATTCAAATGGCATGTTGAATGCAAAAGGCGCTGTACAGTGAAATGATTTGTCGGAAGTCTGGGCATCACAAGAAATGTCGGGAGATTCCAAGCGACTCCCGACCATCTGGCAACCCTAAGTGCACCAATTAAAATCGCAACTACGCAAAATGTGGCAACGATTTTGGAAGCCGACCTTGATATTAAATCTAGAGATATAATCATATCTGACAGTTGATAAAAACCCAAACACAATAAATAGAGATATAGCTTTAGATAACAAAGCAGTAGATTCTATAATTTAATATATTAGAGTCGTGTGTGGTAATCATGGGAGAACCGGATAATTTACCGTTTCCTTACGAATTTGAGAAAATGACGCCTGAAGAACAAGAATACATAAACAAAGTTTATGGAAGTAAGTTTGAAACTGTACCTTTATAGGTAGAGTCACTATTTAAATTAACGTATTGTTTTTTTAGGGTTCCGTAGCCAAAATGGCAAAAACGTAACCCTTATAGTTTCGTCATATCCGTCTGTCTGTCTGTCTGTCCTAAATGCCTGTGACATACGGACTTATGTCAAAGGCATTTTACTCAAAGACTACTCAATGAATATTGATGAAATTTGGTGGAAAGGTGTCTGGTAGTAGCCGCTACTTAGTTTGATAGCTAAATAATAAAAATAAATATTTTTTGGGGCGGCACTCCATATATGTGACAGAAGCTGAAAAATTTTTGTTTCAGCAAACATTAACATGTTTCACATCATTCGACAGGTCTTTTAAAAACATTTAGGGTTTCTAATAAACTTTTTTGATTAAGTAAATTATTTTGGAAATAATCGTTCCGAAAGTTGCATAAATTGAGTCCCCCCCCCTTATCTATTGAACCGTGTGACCAAAAAATATGGAAAAAACCACAAAGGTAGCCTTTAAAAGGTATTTAACCTTAAACTAAAACTATTTTGGATATGATCGGATATAACAGTCATCGAGTTATTGCCGAAAAACTGGGTTTCTCAACAAAAGGGCGTAAGAGCCATGAACGTACGCTCTTCTGTTGATGCAATTATTTAAGGCTGCGGAACCCTACACTGAGCATGGTCTGACTTGCTCTTGCCCGGTTTTTTATTTTCTGAGTTAGCACACTGCATACCTACCCAGGTGAGGGAAATTCGGGAGTTTGAGTTCAAAAAGTATAATAAATGTTTTTAAAAAATACCCTGGATCATTTTTCGAGATGGAGGGAGTTTGTTTTTCTACATCGGCCGATTGTTCCTTTGTGCGATTGATGGTATTGGGGGCGACGGCCTAAGGGCTGTTTTACGTCACCACGTAAAGCACCCCTTAGTCCGTCGTCCTTTTTTTTAATGCAACCCATGCCAAATATGTCCCGTGTACCTTTTACGACTTGCTGCGATCGCCAAGACGCTCGCCTCGACACGAACAAAAATATCGAAAAAATAATGACGTTATTTCAGATGGTTATCTCCCTCCTTCAATCCGTATTGGTCCCAAGGGATACATATTATTTGAACCGTACCATATCGACGCAGCCAACATCTACAACATGCCGCTGAGACCTACTGACATATTTGTCGCCAGTTTTCAACGATCTGGTTAGTATATTTACAAAATTTGCAATCTGTGTCCTTATTGATGTTTTTTTCGCTTTCCGCGGCAAGCCCGTGCGAACTGTCAAAATCTTGTCTTAATGGTACTTACCTTTTTAAAGAGCCGCGCTTTAAAATGCATCAACGCACATGTGCAGCAGACATCTTTGAGCGTACCGCGCAAGCGCCAGTTCGCACGGATTTGCCGCAAAAAAGGAAAAAAGAACGTGAAAGCCCTGATAGGTTACATTTTAGAATTAAATAGCAAGTAAACTGTTAAAACATGCTTAAATTATTTATATCATCATCATCAGCCTATCGCAGTCCACTGCTGGACATAGGCCTCTCCAATTGCACGCCACTTTGTTCTATCTTCGGCTTCTCGCATCCAGCTCTTGCCAGCCGTTTATTATTATTTATATTTATTATTTATATATGTTACAGTAAATTTAAATAATTTAGTGATAATAATAATAATAATAATAACACTGGTCAACGAAATTTTAACTTTGTCGTCCAATGAACTTTTTTGATATTTTTTACTTTAATTGGTGATTGTAAGAAAAAATAAATAGTTAAAAAAAATTAGTTAGGCAATTAATGGATTTTATTCTATTGAGTAATTTAAAATATTAAGAAAAAACACAGATCTCGTAAATCAAAAGTTTATTTTTTTATAAATGACAATAAATTTATGATTTTCTTGAATATTTAGCTTCTGGTTGGCTCCATTTGCCCTGGTACCGCTTTTCCATATTAGAAATGTCCTGATGGAACCTCTCACCGTGCTCGTCGCTGACAGCCCCTAAATTGTCAGGAAAAAAAAACCAGGTGCGAGTCTAAAAAATGGATCTTATGTGACATGTTACAACCCAATGCTTGATATGACAATAATAGCTCGCTAACCAACTCTCTGTAGCTGTCACTCTTGTGGTTACCCAAAAAATTTGCATCAAGATTTTTAAAAGCCTTCCATGCAGATTTTTCTAAATCGCTTAATTTTTTTTCAAATGTTGAATCTTTTATTAACTCCCTAATTTGAGGGCCAACAAAAATACCTTCTTTTATCTTTGCATCACTTATCTTAGGGATTTTTTTTTTAGATACAAAAATTCACTCCCATTGCGATCCATTGCCTTCACAATTTTTTTTATTTATCCTAATTTGATATGCAATGGTGGCAGAAGCACATTATTTGGCTGAACAAGCGGTAAATACTTTACGTTTTTTTGCCCAGGAACTAGCGATGCACGCGTAGGCCATGTTTTTTTTATATAGTGATTAGTTCTGTCTCGGCTATCCCAGTCACATAAAAAGCAAAACTTTGTATAACCCAGCTGAAGTCCAAGTAATAGTGCAACAACTTTAAGATCGCCGTAGATTTTGAAGGAATGTGTACTGTAATTTATTTTTTCAAGTAAAAGTTTCATATTTTCATTGGTTTCTTTCATATTTGCAGCATGGGCCAGTTATATAGACGGAAGCATATTTCCATTATGCAATAAAACTGCTTTTAGACTTGCTTTCGAAGAATCAATGAATAAACGCCACTGAGAGAGATCAAAATCTATGTTCAACATTTTCATAATCTCATTTCAGTTATTGCAAAACACCAAATCTCCATCCTGAGAAAAATACGTTCTGAAGTGTTGATCACGGTTTCGAAAATAGCTAACTTTTGTATTATGATGTAGCAAATTCCATTCTCTTAGACGAGATCCTAATAGTTCGCACTGCCTTTTTACCCGACTGTAAAGAAGGGTTATGTTTTTGGCGCATATCTTGTATGTATGTATGTATGTAATATTCTTTGATACCTGATATCTCACAATCTACCAAACGGACTTGTACAATTAAGACGTCGTTAGATTCGTCTTGATCGCCCGAGTGTTCTTAAATAAGTGACGTTTGAAAAAAACAAACATGGCGGCTGTGAGGTGTCAAAATAAACAGGTGTGAAAAAGAAAGTTGTTTTGAATACTGCAATACGGATGTCAAATTAAAGGGCTCATCTTAAGCATTTCAAAAATGTATAACATGATTATGACTGTAATACTAAAAAAGTGAGTTAGCAACCATTCTTTTTTCAATTTTCAATACTTGACAATAGCAGTGCTAAAATTTAGTTGTTACATTGGTTACATACTACAACTACTAAAAAGTATTAAAAAAAAATAATATATAAAAATAAAAAAAACAGCCTGCACAAAAAATATGAAAACAAGATCCCCTACATAATTATATAATTTCATGCAGTCGAAGGCATTAATGATTCTCGATGAACTTAGTAAAGTGCCTCCGACTGCATGAAATTATATAATTATGTAGGGGAACTTGTTCTCATATTTTTGTGCAGGCGGGTTTTTTATTTTTATATAGGTATATATATTTTTTTAATATTTACTAACTTAAAAATGGAAAAATTATTATTACTTCTTAGTATGAACTGCTGAAAGAAGTTCGTTAATTTTCGAAGAAAAACAATCACAATATAGGTAAAGGACTACAAATAATGGGCACAATGCCCGTGGGCACCGATTTTATAACAAACTTATTATTTTTAGTCCTTTACTAATATTATTTGATATTTGTTTTATATACATTTTTATTTATTTTCTATTTTGTTACTAGGTAGGTCTTTAGGTAATATTATCAAAATAATAAGCTCCTACCACACTTATCTTTCCACCACAAAAAGGTTGACTGCTAGAGAATGCCTATGGCATCAAGTCCGCCTTTTGCAACATACTTGCAGGAAGTTTTAAACATATAAAAATAAAAAAAATGACGTCATAGAAAATTTCTGTTAATACATTTGGGTAACCTATCTCAAGCGCATTTTTAGTGACATTTTACAGATTATAGCGTAGATAACTACCTATCAGCTTGCATGATTAGATTGTTACAATAAACAAGATTAACAAATAAAACAGCTGTCATTTACCGACGCGCGACTTATCAACATATAGGTACCTACATCGATTATGGGATAGTTGCATTATTGTCCACGACCTTAACATTGGCTTGGATAGATGACCTCAATACACTTTTAAAAATTTAAGAACAAATGTGTTCTACTTCTTCTTCTTTGAGTTTATGGCAATCTAGCCGTTTTACGGCTAATTTCTGCCAGAGTCAAGTATTTATTGTACACTACAGTTGCACAAAGTCTCGTTCTTATACAAATATCACGTATTCAATGCAGTTTTAGGGTTCCGTAGCCAAAATGGCAAAAAACGGAACCCTTATAGTTGTTTGTTTGGTTACGTCCAAACGGGCTAAATTCCTGGTTAGACATCACTAACACAAAAACACAATTTTAGCTATAATGGTTATGATATTTCATAATTGTTGTCTATGTAGATAGTAGATAGTCATTGCAGTTTATTACTGTTGCAATATGATGTGAATCTATTAAGATCAGACTGAAGTAGTTCAGTGTCTGATGTACTACGCACTAACTTTAGGATCTTCATATCATCAGCATAAAGAAATATTCGCGAGTGTTCAAAACACGATCCTATGTCCCGAATAAACAAAAATAAGATTAAAGGTCCCAATATTGAACCTTGAGGCACTCCTAACGGAACAGAACACCACGTAGAAGAGTATCCCCTTAATACAACTGCTTGAGTCCGATTATTTATATAGGAAGAGAACCATCGAAACAAATCACCGTGTACTTCCGCTGAAAAAAGCTTCTGCAAGAGTGCACGGTGATCTATTCTGTCAAAACATTTTTGGTAGTCCGTGTTAATCACGTCCACTTGGCACTTATGGTCCATACCTTCAGATATAACTTCATTGGCCAGTATTAGATTGGAAGTGGTAGACCGTTTCCTGATAAATTCGTGCTGATCGTCACTTGTACGAGCCAGGTTTCCTACACCATCAATGTATCCACGACGTATCCGTGAATGATGTTGAGACAGTAACAAAATGTTGTATTCGTTTAGTTGCTTCATATCGAAGTCAAGTTGCTGTATGATATAATGATATATAGCTCATGCATGGTTCATTGGGCATTGTGTCGCATACTTGGGCTAGATGATCGATGAATTTTTCGACTTTCGTCGTACTTTGCCAAAATGTTGTCAAGTTATAGTACACGAGAAGTTTCCATTCATCGTGGATGAGTTGAATTTGTCCAACGGTATCAAAGTAAATTGGTTGGTTATCTGTCTGTGGCGTTACTTTAAATGGTTCCTTGGGAGTTGCTTGACCGTTATTAACAACATCATAAACAAGCTGTTTATACCCTTTCTGGTTTTCACAGTTGCAGTTTTCTTGCGGTTTTCTGTTTCAGGAGTTATTTATTGTTGATTTATATCTTCGCTAGGCTCGCATAAAGGTAATGGGACTAGTTTAGTTATAGGCCTCTTCAGTGTTCCATTTTGTGTCTTGAGGGTGACTACTCGAACTAAGTCGTCACTGCTAGGATGCAATTCCACTACGCGACCCATGGCCCACTTTGCTGGCGGGAGATTACCTTCCTTCACTAATACTAGCTGTCCCTTTTCTATATTTTCTTTGGTTTGTTGCCATTTGCTGCGGCTTTGTAATAAATGTAGGTACTCCTTTGACCATCGATCCCAATAGTGTCGGCGCATAAGTTCTATAAGTTTCCAGTTGTTCCTAATATCTATCGATTTCATTTGTTCAGGTTCATTTATTGGTAGAGTGAGCGTCGGACTCCCAGTAAGAAAGTGACTAGGAGTAAGATAGTTCAGATCCTCTATATCTTCCGTTAGTGGATATAGTTGTCTACTGTTCATGCAAGCTTCAATTTGGGTAAGCAGCGTTGCAAATTGTTCGTAAGTTAGTTTTTGTTGTCCAATCACTCGTTTTAGATGAGCCTTCATGGAGCGAACGGCAGCTTCCCATAAGCCTCCTGCTGATGGCCAGGATGGGGCGTTGAAATGCCATTCGATCTGAAGTTCGTTGATCTCCTTGAAAAATTCTGAAGACAGCATTGTTTTATAAAGCTTGAACTCTTCATTCAATACTTTCGCAGCTCCTACGAAATTAGTCCCGTTATCGGAATAAATGTGATCCGGGGTACCTTTTCGGGAATACATCCTTTTTAGGGCTGCAATAAATGTTTACGTGAATAAGTCCGACACCAATTCAATATGAACTGCCTTTGTGCACATACATACGAATATGGCTATGTAGCCTTTGCAGATTTTTATCCCACGGCCTTTGTTTATATTTATTTCCACATGACCAATATAATATAAACTATCAGCACATTTAATTAAAAATAGTGGAGGTATTAAATCTGGCCCGCCTGACTTAGAGGGGTCCAAGCCTTTTAAATGTTTCGCTACCGTGTCAGGAGATACTTCGACTGAGCTTAAACTTACTGGGCTATCTGCCCCATTATCCAATAAAAATTGATTACCCATGTTTGAACTTTGATAGGTAGATTGGAAATAGCGAGCAAATAATTCCACAACAGTCTTACCTGTGTCAGCGTATGTGTTGTGGTAATGCATCACACTAGAGAAAGTGTCTCCTGTTTTTTTGCTTTTTATAAACGATTAGAACAATTTAGGATTATTAGCTGTAGATAATTCAATTTTTTCGATTCATTCCTGTTCTAGTACCTTAGCCCTACTACTTAACAACGAAAATGAGTGATAGACACTTAAATTTCCATAATTTTTAAATTTTCTAATTGCCGTATCAAAGTTGTCACTCTACAAAAGCTGATTCCAATCCACAGTATTAAGTTCGGATGTTATTGCCTTATAGTTACCGCGGTGAAATTGGTGTATTAGTATTCAAAATTCAAAATTCTTTATTCACTTAGGATGCAAAACAACTCTTGTGATACGTCGGGATTCTACATGTATATGTAATGCCAAGTTCGCAAACAATAGGTAAAGCCGGAGAAAAGAACCTGGCAATAAAAAAACGCGGCCACTCTTTTCAAATTGCCAATTTTACAATGTTTGAATGTTAATAAACTTGATATGGGGGTAAGGTGCTGCGACTAATATACTATACACCATGTTAAAGGACTGATGCAAATTGTATTATCAAAAAGTTGAAACATGAGATAAAGCAATATCAGCCTTAGTAGGTACATTATAGTAGGAGCATCTACTTACAACATAGATAAAAACTATATGTGCTTAAATATTGGCCAAAATACTTGTAACGAATGATAAAATATAAAATATTAATTATGATATCAAAAGGAAGAAAAGAATGGCCTTTATTCGTCACGCAGAATCTTTACATACAAAAGTCAAATCATGCTCTTTATCAATGAGACAATTAAAACAAAGTGATAACAAAATTCACCCAAGCATATTAAAGTAACAAGGAGCAAACAACTAGATCCATTTTTCTTTATCATTTTAATATTCATCCACTGTATTATAACCTCTACATATAAGATGATTTTTGACTATTAGTAAGTACATTAATATATTCTTATGTTGGCAGCGTAAGATTTAAGTACCTAAGTAAGAGCTGGAGTCTGTACTAGGTTCGAAACCTGTGTGACAGATCTCCAGGCTCACACTCGGATGTAAAAAGTACAGGCTAGTTGGATATTATTTAAACAAGATTCTGATGCTAAAAACAGACAGGAGAAGATAACCTACAATATAAACTGTGTGTGTGTGTGTGTTTGTCCAAGATCTCATTATCAGATGCGAACTTTGATGACAATGGACCAATCTGGAAGTATACTCTAACAAACACAAAAATATTTTTTTCAATCGGCCTAGCCGTTTGCGAATAATCGGGTAACAAACACTTTAAAAAATACAGTCGAATTGAGAACCTCCTTCTTTTTGAAGTAAATGAAAACAGATAACTCATATTTTTAATTATCAACAAAATGGTAGTCAATTCAAACTATGGCATTACTTTTGCACTACCCTATCTAAAAATACAATCTATATGAAATTTTAAATATAGCGACATACTTATCTCAAACCAACTAGTAACGCTTTCGCTGACCGGATGTCGATCGGAAGCCCCGGTTTCAATTTCTGGGTCTGAACGTAAAAATTTACTTTCTAATCCAATTATGGTACTAATAAAGTATCTACCTAATTGCAGCAAGAATATAAAAAAATACTAAAAAATAAAGAAGAATGTGCACTGTTTCAGGAACCACATGGACTCAAGAACTCGTTTGGTTATTAGCCAATAATTTAGATTACGCAAAAGCGGCGAAGGTGCCAGTAATGTATAGATACCCTTTCTTGGAGTAAGTAGTATTACGGTATTGTTGTAGGCAGGTACCTATATATACTCTCACCTAAAACAAAGTAGATAAAGCATACTAAAGCTCTATCCACTATCGAAGGGAAGGCAGACGTCGCACACACAGGTATTTAATCAATCTATCTCTGTCAAAGTTTTAAGAAGAGAAAGATGAAGGTAAATATTAAGTCGAAATCGAGTTTAAAATGGGTCACAAAAGGAATTAAAGTAGCTAGTAAAATGAAACGGGTATTATGTGTTGGTAAACTGAAAAGCTGCCACACATCATTGATTAATTATAGGAAAAACTATATTAAAACCTACAGAAAAGTGTTGTTGAATGCTAAGAAATTAGCGGTTCAATCATCATTAGCTTGTTCTAAAAACCTTTCAAGGGATGTCTGGAACATCATTAATAGACATAGAAATAAAGATAGTAAAAAAAATAGCCCGCTTATAATAAACATTGGAGATCGTGTAACAGCTGATCCGAAAGTTATTGTTAACACATTTGCTACGCATTTCAATAGTAACTGTAAGGCAATTGCCACTAATCGCAGTTTGGCATTGCAAATTCTTAATAAAAACACGAAAAGAGTTGCAAGGGATATGTCTGTTGATCTTATCACACCAAAAGAAGTTTATGATGTTGTTAGGACAATGGAATCGAAATTATCCTGTGGATACGATGATGTTCCAATAACTGTTATTAAAGAAAATATTGATCTGTTAGCGGAACCATTGTCTGTATTTTATAACAATTGTATGAATGAGGGAATATATCCTGAGCAATTTAAAATTGCTAAAGTAGTTCCGGTCCATAAAAAATAAGACAAATTGGTGACACGGAACACATCTGCAAGAAGTCTTTTAAGTCTGATCTTGTAGCTGTGAATACAGGTGTTCCTCAAGGATCTATACTGGGACCAATTCTTTTTATATTATTTAACAATGATTTGATTGATTATATAAATGACATAATACCAAATTCAATTCAATTAACTGTTTTTGCAGATGACACGAATGCTATAGTATCAGCTAATGACATAAGTATCCTAAACTCGAGAGTAGACGAATCTTTAAAGGCTTTTCTTGACTTGTTTACTATTAATGGACTTATTATAAATATTAAGAAAACAAACTTACTTTTGTTTAAAACTACCGCCAAAAACACTGATCAGCTTCATAACATAATGAACGGTACCGTTATAGACACTACAGCAGTTGTAAGATTTCTTGGAGTACGCATAGACTCTCTACTAAATTGGAAACATGAACTGGAATATGTTGAGAGCGCTATTAGCTCGTCATGCTATGTTCTCAGAAGTTTGAGAGACGAAATAAATATTGAACAACTCAGGGCAGTGTACTATGCGCTTATAGAGTCAAGGCTAAGATATAGTATTCTTTTCTGGGGTGGTAGTTATGAATATAACATTGAAAAAGCGTTTAACTCGCAAAAACGGGCGATCAGAACCATGGTACGTATAGAGCAAGCAGAGTCCTGTAAACAGCACTACAAACATCTTAAAATTCTAACTGTCCCAAGTTTGTATGTAATGGTTTTAATGACGAACTTCGCCAAAAATATACACAACTATGAGAGTCATGAGGACAGACAAATACGTGAGAAGACAAGGCGTCTGGATGTGCAGTCAAGTATAAGGCCTACCTTAAATATAGTTAAACACTGCTCAACATACAATTCAGTCAAAATATTTAATAAACTTCCATTAGAACTAAAAAAGTCTCTGTATGAAGTTAATTTTAAAACTAAATTGAAGGCATTTCTTATAGAAAAATGTTTATACCGCATAAATGATTTATAAGGGGCAGCGACAGCAATTCTATAAATTATTTTAAACGTATGATTATTATGAATGCAATGTAAAATAAATTTTTAATGTATTTTTATTGTCAATTTATTTGTTATTATTATTATGAATGTTTAATCTGTGTACTAATTGCTAATGTAATTACTTGTTATTATTATGATTATGAATGCAATTTAAAATCAATATTTAATCTAGTTATAAGTTATTTTCAAACACAATATTGTATTGTTCATGAAATAAATAAATAAAAATAAAATCTGAACAATATTATATAAGGGTTTAATTCGATCGAAAACAATTGATTTGTATGGTATAGTCGGTTGAAATACCTACAACATTTAATTCATAAAATTAGCTTGAAGAGCATGAATTCAACAACTACAATTAAATTTGTGGTCAATATTTAGGTTTTTTTTTTTAATGAAAATCTACAAATTTTGTAGCCATAATTGTAGATATTATTAGATTTGGTTTTCTTGTCATCTTCACAAATTAATAGCTTCAGGGTTTTTGGCTGAAATGAAGGAGTTTGATATCAGCAGCAACCTCTGAATAACATCAGTATTGGAATCGATGCTACCTCACCTCCCCTAAGATCAGCTATTGGCAACAGAGCATGTTTAACTACTTCCGAGCAATTAATCAAAATGTTATGCAAAGTCGTGTTAAAATCGTGGAATGCCTTTTATATAACCTTATGTAAAGTTCTGTCGTTACTTTCGCATTAGTATCAAATCACTCTTTGTGGATTTTAAAACCACTCGATATACATTCAAGAATAATTTTAAATATTTTTACGAGTGTTACATTAATTTTCGTTATATCTGCTGCTTCAGGGACTGCAATGATTCTGCGGCTAGTATTCCCATCATTAGAGATGCCAAAACCGGCTTTAGGATAGTCAACCCTAGGACAGTTTTATTTAAATTCATCTTCAGTGCGTTCTTGTTGCCTGATTCTGACTTCGTGGACAACTTCTGTATCTACAGGAAGTTTAAAGGTTATTTGCAACAGTGTTTCTAAAAATCGAATTCTGGCATGTAGAATTATTTTTTAACTGGTCTTGATACTGACATGTCAGCGAAGTCTTTAGATGTATGACCACAAATGTAGCAACGCATAGTAGGTTTGGTCCCTGTAGCTGCGTTAACCACTTTTCCATCTACCATTGTGAGCAGCATGTTATTTTTTCTCATAACCTAGTGTCATTAGATAAGGTCTTAAGTTATTCGTTTTTTTATATCGTCATTCGTGGCATCTTTAGTTTCTTTAACAAATCTTAAGGTTCACGACAGTCGTCGGCCGCGCGCGTCTGTCACTTACCTCAGCCGCTTGTCGTAAGCCGCGAGCGGCTCGCGATCGGTCGCGATGCACGGAAATGAACCTTTATACGATTTTTGCGGAGGTCGACAAAAATTAGAAGATGACAAAGTTGGGTTTTACCACAGGATAATTCCATTTGTTATACGCAAAGGCACAAATATATTATGTAAATGTCGTCGGAACTATTGTCACTCGCAATTTTTTGTTGCCTGTTGCGATCTTTCACAACTCCATTTGCATATCATATTAAGCGTTTTGCACTCAAATTCAAACTCAAGATTATTTATTCACTTAGGATGCAAAACAATTTTTGTGATACGTCGCGATTCTACATGTACGTACCTACAAGTAATGTTCACAAACAATAGGTAAAGCCGGAGAAAAGAACCTGGCAATAAAAACTCGCGGCCACTCTTTTCAAATTGCCAATTTTATAATGTATGAATATTTATAAACTTGATATGGGGGTAAGGATATGACAAACCAACTCTTGTGCTAATCGGGTGCGGTAAGGGTCTTAATAATGGCGTAATATAAAGAAACTACCTTAGAGAATCAGCTATTACTTTTTAAGTGAGGATAGTTTTAAAAATCGTATATTGGCCAGCTAGATTTATCAAATACCTGTGAGTGTGTCGTTTCAATTACATGCTACCTATACCTACTATAGCCCTGGCATTGGACCAAGATCTAGGATTATTTTGAGGAGGCGCTAAAACAACGAACGTGCTTACGACGGGGGAGGGGAGCATCGCTTCACTGGACACCGGCCAAGGGTGATCACGCGATAAGGGGAGGTTGCAACAAATCATTTCAGCCAAAATATGAATTTGGCACCCCTTTCAACCTGACGCTCCAGATTTACGCTCCGCATTACGTAGGTAGTCAGAAACTGACCTAAACGAATCTGACCTACTTTGCCTAATTAAATAGGGGCTGGCCTAACCCATAGATAGAGCATAATTGCACAAAATAAGATCTTTACTACAAAATATAGAATCATGCATTTCCATTTTTTATTTTATTTATTTACAGACATTTTAACTCACCATATAGTCATTTACTAGAAGTTATAATTTAGAAGTGATGAGTCTATTGTTTTCTTCTTCCAGTAAATTCATGTTGGTCGACCTAAATAATTTAGACGAATATACAAAAGGCTTTGTCTCAAATTTGGACGAAAAAGAGCTTAAAGAAATGTTCAGAATACGGGGCCAACCATTAAGTGGAACAATTGCAAAGATGCCGGAGTTGGAACCTCGCTTTATAAAAACTCACTTACCGATGTCACTGCTGAACCCCAAACTGCTGGACACTGCCAAGATGGTGTATGTGGCACGGGACCCGAGGGACGTGGCTGTGTCCTGCTATCATCACTTTAGACTATTCAAAATAGCAGACTTCCAAGGAAACTTCAAAGAATTTTGGAAAATGTTTTATAATGATTTATGTAAGTAACGCAAAATTCTATTTTTCTCAAAATCGAAAACTATTTATTACTCAAAAATCTCAATTTTCAGATATGTTATGTCCCATTTTCGAACACGTCAAAGAGGCTTGGAACTTGAGGCATCATCCTAATATGTTATTTTTGTTCTACGAAGAACTTTCTAAGGTAAGAACTTGTGTTTAACCCGCTTTTGAGTCCCAAAAAGCAGAAATTTTAATCACAAGGACGCATTCGGAGATACTCTACTTTTATTTTTTAATAATTGACCCGCAAAACTTCGTCTGCGTAAACTTTCCCCGTTTGCAACGTTTTTCATTACTGTTCCGCTCCTTTTGGTCGTAGCGTGATGTTATAGATTCCATAACCTTGCTCGTTAAATGGGCTATTCAATAGTATAAGTATGTTTCCATTCGGACCGGCAGTTCCTGATTTTTTTTGCGTTCAAACAAACATACAAACAAACTCTTAGGCTTTATAATAACAAGTATAGACACTTTTTCTATTACTATCAAAAATAAAACTGACATACGGGCGAAGATACTCAATCCAGTAAAACAAGACAGTAGCGCGCATGCTCGTTGCATGCTAGTCAATTAAAATCAGATACAGACATGCCAGTTATGGTACTTATGGTAATAAGGTAACTTAGGTAGCACGTGCAAGCAGCTGTTATGTCAGTGTACCAGCTACAGACATGTGTATTTTCCCCTTACTCTTACATAATATATATAATGTAAGATGCAATTTACAGAATTTACCTGCTTCTATTAGCCGTGTCGCAGACTTTCTTGGGAAAGATCTGAATACAGAAGAAATGGATAGGTTGTGTGACCACCTCAGCTACAAAAACTTTAAAAACAACAAATCTGTCAACTATGAACAAATGAGGGAACCAGGACTGCTCGCTAGTGATGAGACTTTTGTTAGAAAAGGTAACTATTACTCAAGTACTTTCTTCTAAAGAACTAGCGGAGTTTTCTCCACTATCTATAGGTACACATAATATGCATGTATTATATTTAGGTATCTATAGAATTTAAACGGGTACACCTATTATAGTAGAACTTTTTAAGTAATAATTTTATATTGCATAACAACTAATAGCATAAACTCTTTTCGCAGAATATCGTTTGGCATAAACTCATTTAGCATACATTGAAACCCATAATTTTGTAAGTCAGAATCATCTGTACGCATAATTTTGGTATCCATAATAATCACAATGTATAATCATCACATCGCAGAAAGTTCAAAACCAGATTCATCTTTTGGCATATATTTCTTATCCATAACTATTTAAAAGTAGAACCATCATTTCGCATAATGCTTACAGCAAGAATCATATTTTATGATTATTGCAACACTTTTCTAATCAGGCGTTATCATTTTTACTATTGCTATTTGTTGGAGGTAGTAATCACATGAATCATTATTAGTTGTTTATAAATAATCAGTCGGATTACACAGAAGTTGGGTACCTTAAAGCAATAGGAGCTAATATAAGATTAGTTTAATTTTGTTTTCTGATTAATTTAATTGTTTTTTTTTTAGTAATTGTAATAAATAAAAGTTGATTTAATGATAATTATTTGGTTTTTATATCCTTGCCCATGAGAGCATGTTCGTTTCATAAGAGGTCACAGTTCTAACCTAACCTAACCTACGCATTTTTAAAGAAGAAAGTAACCCAATCTATATTATTCTAATTGAAATTCTATGATCTTCATAGTTTGCGTAGTCAAATTATGCCAAATAATCTGTACTCTAAATGAACGTTATGCTAAATGAAATTATACAAAATTTTAACTATGCCAAAGGTAATTATGCCAATAAAAATTCTACGATCTTAAATGTATGCCATTCTAAATTCGGTCATAAGCACATTATGCCTAAAAATATTTATGTCAAATATTTTTTATGCCTAATAAATGATCGACTAAAGAAGTTTCTGCGAAGTCAGTTATCCCAAATAGGTTTCGGAGTATCAAGTTTCTACCAAATAGACCGCACCCAATTTAAACCATCCAAAACAAATTATCTGAATTTTAGTGAAAACCACAACAAAAACTATGCGTAAATCCATCGCATGGTTTTTGTTCCATCCATAACTTTGTTTTATAATGGTAAAGAAGGAATGATTTTATTATTGCTATTGATTGTACCTATTGTGTGTTATCAGGCAAGGTTGGTGGTTGGCGAGACTACTTCGACGAGGAGATGACGCTGCAGGCGGAACAGTGGATCACTGACAACCTGCGAGATACAGACCTGCACTACCCACATATAGACACATGATTTTTTATCAAAATTCAAAATTCTTTATTCACTTATGATGCAAAACAACTCTTGTGATACGTCGGGATTCTACATGACATGTAATGCCAAGTTCGCAAACAATAGGTTAAACCGGAGAAAAGAACCTGGCAATAAAAACTCGAGGCCACTCGTTTCAAATTGCCAATTTTACAATGTTTGAATGTTTATAAACTTGATATGGGGGTAAGGTGCTGCGACTAATATACTATACACCATGATAAGGACTGATGCAAATTGTATTATCAAAAAGTTGAAACGTGAAATAAAGCAGAATCAGCCTTAGTGGGTACATTATAGTAGGAGCATCTACTTACAACAAAGGTAAAAACGATATGTGCTTAAATATAGGCCAAAATACTAGTAACGAATGACTATATATAAAACATTAATTCTGATATCAAAAGGAAGAAAAGAATGGCCTTTATTCGTCACGCAGAATCTTTACTTACAAAAGTCAAATCATGCTCTTTATCAATGTTTCAATTAAAATAAAATGACAACAAAATTCACCCAAGCATATTAAAGTAACAAGGAGCAAACAACTAGAACCATTTTTCTTTATCATTTAAATATTCATCCACTGTATAAGATGATTTTTTACTACATTTTTGAACCTAATCACTGATAGACTCATAATACTAGCTGGTATCTTGTTAAATACTCTAACAGAAAGACCCATAAATTAATTATGAGTTTTATGTAGCCTATGATATTGACCTACTAATTTGTGCTGATTTCTCGTGTTCACCGGGTGAACGTCACTATTTTTGTGATATAAATGCATATTTTGTTTAACAAACATAATGTCCTAATTTAAATATTAAATAATTATTCATATAAATTGTAATTTAAATGTATAAGTATTACATGTAATAGTATTACATTTAAATGTAGAAGTATTTACCTACGTATTTTATTCTTTTAGTACCCCTCAGTGCAAGATAGAAACCTAAGAGTGTTTTTAAATGAACTGTCTAAATGTGTTCTAAACAGCTGACCCGCGCAACTTCGTCTGCGTGAATTTTCCCCGTTTTAGCAACATTTTCATTGCTGCTCCGCTCCTATTGGTCGTAGAGTGATGTTATGTAGCCTATAGCCTTCCTCGATAAGTGAGCTAACCAACAGAAAATATATACGGTGCAAGTCACCGAAAAATCTCAACGATGCTATCAACACGGCAATATCTGAAGAACGTTTTCAACAAAGCCTGTATAAGCATAACCCAATTCCTGAATCCAAGGTCAGAAGTACAAACATCCAGCAAAGACCTCCTCAAAGATTTTCTATCTCAACCCAACAACCCTTATCAACTCCACATCCAAACAATTCCACCAATACCATAATATGTAGGTATTGCAAAGCTTATAGTCGTGACATTCGTGATTGCAAAAAACGCGAATATAACAACCGTTTTCTAAAGACGAATTCTACATTTCCGAGACCCGGTAATTCGAGTAAATTTTACGGCCGAAGCGCCTATCAAAATCGAAGGTCAGGACGAAGTAGATACTACCGAAATTAACGATACCACTGATTTAAACGCCTAAATGTCTCGTTAAGGTGTCGCAAGGACGTCAAATCAAAGCCGACACCAAACGCACCACTGTATCCAAGTCCAAAGGAATTACACGACAGGGTAACCAGCCCCAAATAGGAAATTCCTCTGACACCACTGTTCCCACTGAATCCAATTTAGAGCGAATTATACGACAGGGTAACCATTCTCAAATAGGAAATTCCTCTAAAAACACTGTTTCTTCTATACCAAATCCAATACGAATCATTCAACAGGGTAATAAACCCCTAACTAATGGCTCAATCTTCAATTTAAATCCACTGTATCCTACGTATCAGACAATATATCTCAGTCAAAATCCTAACAAAGATTATGCACAATCTAATGATAAACTAAAATTCCATATCGATAACGCAATTATATGAAATAAACATCGACACGACCAAAAGGTCATTACCACATATAATCCTAAAAACCCCTGTATGTAAAAGTTATTGGTACCTTGGAAGGTACCAATAACTTTTCTTATAGATTCAGGCTCCGCAGTATGTAGACATACTGCGGAGCCTGAATCTATAAACAATCGTCATCCCGTTCTAATCAAGGAGCCGGTGAACCTCAAGGGTATCGACCCCGTAGAGCAATTAACTCCAACCTTAGGTCATTTCATGCTAATTCTAAAATTCGTAAACCATAAAACATTAACGCACAAATTCCACGTAATTCAAAATATTGTATACTACGATGGAATAATAGGCTCCGACTTTCTCACAATTTTCGAATGTAATATTGACGATAATAAGGACATAATTAAAATAGATTCCATGGCCCTTAAACTTCATTTTGTCGACCCTTTCTATATCATACCACCTCGCACAGAAACAGTCATAGAAGCCACATAAAATAAGGATTGATATTAGATCAACACATCTCTGATAAAGTATTCATAGCCAATTGTTTAACCGCAGTTAAGAATAACCGACGTATTAATATTACTATCGTCAACACTTCCGAACAACCTATTACTATAAATTCAAATCTTATGTTAAAGCTCATTCCTTGATGCAAAATCATATGAATTTGTAAACGCGGGCACACTCAAACCAAACACAACCAACGTAGCCCGCCGTACAGGCGAAGTAATAAAACTGCTCAGGGTATCTCACTTAAACGAAGAAGAGAAATCGGCACTCTTTGACGTGTGCTCGGAGTACTCTGACATCTTCCACCTTCCAAATGAAAACTTACCCTACACCAACGCTCTCAAACATGAGATACGTACAACCTTCTATGCCAATAAATACGAAGTCCTATCGTTTTCCTGAATGTCACAAAAATGAAGTTGAATCACAAATAAATAAAATTCTCGATCAAGGAATCATTGAACCCTCTGTGTCACCGTGGTCGTCCCCCATATGGGTGGTCCCCAATAAGGCGTATCGCCATGGATTACCGAAAGCTTAACAACATCACAATAGGTGAAGTTTATCCTTTTACACAAATATTAGAAATACTAGATCAATAAGGCAAAAGTCGTTACTTTTCTACCCTTGACCTCGCATCAGGCTTTCATCAGGTCCTTATTTCACGAGAGGACGCTGAGAAAACAGCATTCTCCGTACCAAAAGGTCACTTTCAGTTTAATCGAATGACATTCGGTTTAAAAAATGCACCTTTAACTTTCCAAAGGTTAATGAACACTTGCCTGTCAGGCTTACAAGGTATTCGCTGCTTTGTGTATCTTGATGACTTCGTAATTCACTCGGTAGACTTAATTAGTCACGTAAAAAACCTTACTACCGTTTTTGATAGGTTAAGATCCTTTAAATTGAAATTAAACCCGATAACTGCGAATTTCTTCGAAAAGAGGTCGGATATCTCGGACACATTATAAGTGGCGATGGTGTAAAACCGAACCCCGATAAATTAAAGGCAGTAACAGAATTTTCCAGTTCCAAGACCCAAACATTCTCACTGATCGAATGATAAACATACTAAAGACTTGTCTCGCATCCAGTACCCTTACTAAAATAATACCTCTTAAAAGTAGAATGATCAAACCATGGATGACCCTTGGTTTATTACGATACATCCGTAATAGAAATGACATGCAGCGACGTCTCAAGCTAGATCCTTTTAACGATATACTGACAATAACCTATAAAAGATACCGTAATTATTGTAATTATATAATAAAAAAAAAAAATAAAGACCAGTTAGTTAACGCACAAAAAAACCCTAAAAGCTTTGGGATACAATAAACACTATAACTCAGCACAAACCAAATAAAACACCTAACATTGACTTATTACAACTAAAGACTACTCCAACTGAGTCAGCTGACGCTGTAAATAAATATTTTTCTTCCATAGGCGACACACTTGCAAATTAAATTATTTCTAAAAACACCATTGAACACAGTAGCGACATTAAAAATAATACTAATAAACCAGAAAATGGCCCACTCTATTCTCTAGCACAGTCCTGACCAGTCTTAAGCCAGATAGCGCACCAGAATGGGACAATATACCAATCAAATTCCTAAAGGCCGCTCGTGTCTTCGTGGTTCCGATCATTGCTCACCTTGTCAACCTTAGCTTTGATCAAGGTATCTTACCCTTTGCTATGAAACTAGCCCTAATCACACCTGTCCACAAGGGTGGGGACAAGACCGATCCTTCGAATTACAGACCCATCTGTATCGAAAATTTTAGAAAGATTAATTAACTCACGTTTAATAAGCTATCTTATTTATAAAACCAACTTACTATCACCCAATCAGTTCGGTTTTAGGCAGGGCAAATCAACCGAGGATGCAGTTCAAGCACTCGCCTCCACTGTAACTAATATAGTTGACAGAGGAGACAAGTGTCTCGCTGTTTTCCTCGATCTTTAAATAGCTTTCGATACGGTCTCTGTCCACACTCTCCTAGACAGAATATAAAGCTATAGAGTACGAGGAGCTCCACTTTCCTTGCTCAAAGACTATCTGAGTAACCGTAAACAGAAAGTTAAGATCGGCAACTACGTTAGTTCCGAAGAGCACGTAACATACGGCGTGGGTCAAGGCAGTGTCCTTGGCCCGACCTTATTTCTGTTATACATAAATTCCCTGTATAATATGAAAATACCAGGTGCTCACATTTATTCATATGCAGACGATACAGCAATAGTTTTTGGTAATACTACGTGGAAGAATACCCAGCAAACAGTAGAGGCTGGTTTGTCTAAGATTGTGGTCTGGCTTAACAGTAATCTATAATAATATAATATAATATAATATCTTGGGACAACTCACACAAAGCCATCTGATCCCAAACTAAGCAGATCTCTTAACCCTAAACACCTCAAAAACTCACTTCATTACTTTCACTAAGTACCAAAGCACACAGCCCTCACCAGACTTTAAAATTAAAATTCACGTGTGCCAACGTCTGTCCGACCAAGATTGCTCATGTGGGGAAATTGAAAAAGTCAATTGGATCAAATATCTTGGCATAATGGTAGACCAGCGACTGTCCTGGCACACTCACACGGAACTACTTACATCAAGGATCAGGAAAATGATCTGTACATTTAAAACATTACGACACGTTACATTAAAAACGCTTCTTCAGCAGATATACATTTCCCTAGCTCAATCGGTACTGACTTACCGGTCTGGAGGGGGGCAACTAAAACTCAATTTTTGGATCTGGAAAGAGCTCAGCGGTCATTACTAAAGGTAATGTTATTTAAGCCCTTTAGATTCCCAACGAGAAGCTTACGAGTATATCAAATAGCCGATGTTCTAACAGTCAGAAAACTTTATGTGTTAAATATAATAGTGATAAAACACAAGTGCCTTCCTTTTGATCCTAACAAACTAACAAATCGTAGGAAACATCTAGTTGCTCCAAAAGTCATAACAAAATCAACATTTGCAATGAGACAGTATGAAAGACTTAAACTTAAATAACAACTTGTACAATACAAAAACACACTTGTACAATTACATTAACAAAGTTTACTCACTTACATTAAAAGACTGCAAATCTGCGTTAGTAAACTGGCTTAAGGCGAAAACCTACGATGAAGTGGAATGTTTGGTTCAGACGATTAGAACATAAATGAACTAACAAATCGTAAGGATCATCAGTAAAGATTAGTGAAAGCTATGGAATGTACCATAGCTTCCGATCCCAAGACAATATCGCAGGGCTAATCCAAAAACACATCCACAAACACCTCGATACACAACCTCCTCAGTCACACTAAAAAGCTCATCTTCATCTTCATCTAATAGTCTATTGACAAACAACTGCACATACCATTATCTCTCAAACATACACTCACACACCTACCAACACACCCACGCTCTTATTACTTGTAAATATGAAACTTTGTCTGTGTATGCCACATGTACTATGTTATTTTAATATTCTTTTATCACTGCATGTTATTTAAAGTCAAATAAAAATGTCTAGCTTGTAACACGCTAATCCTGTACATAACTCGGAAGAGCGGAGTCTCCTCTCACAAGCATTATATAGCTTAAATGGAAACTCGAAATGTAATAATTGTACCCAAATGTAGAAAACGAAATAAACATTTTTTTTTTTTTCATATGTGTAACTTCAACGATATTTGCGGCGCACGCCAAAACATGTCGCCGATTGTAGATTTTTTCCTACTTACTTGACACTTATCGTTATATTTTGAACAATTTACACCTATGTGTTATTCTGATATATAAGCTAAATTATTGTAAAGTTTCATTAAAATCTAATTAGTAGTTTTTGCGTGAAAGAGAAACAAACATCCACACATCTAAACATCCACACTTACAATCATTCGACTTTATAATATAAATAGGATATATACCTATATCTATAATCTGAATTTCGGCGAAGCCTCCAGCAATTTTCATGAAATTTAATATGCAGGGGGTTTCGGGGGCGATAAATCGATCTAGCTAGGTTTCATTTTAAGAAAACGTCGATTAAAAAAAACGAGCAAAGACCAGTCGTCGAGGTACTCTACACTAATATTATAAAGAGGAAACATTTGTGTTATTGTGATTACAAAAAATCTTGCACCAAAAAGCTACAATAACGGTTAGTAACATACCTAGACTATATTATATTGTCAATAATAATGTGATAACTCAAGCGAGGTAAAAAATCTACGATATTACACCCGTGCGAATCCGGGGCAGGAAGCTAGTTTATTATAATTCGAGGAAACGGTTTTATTTATAGGTAGGTAAGTAGATTCTGTCAGGTAGATATTAGACAATAAGGCAGGCATAAGGCCTATTATTATATATTACTGATATTAGTGATTGACTGATATGTGAGAGTTAATGATTATCAATGAGTTTATAAACTCTTATTAGTGAGTCTAACAAGACGAACTAATAAGAATGTACATAGTCTTGAATCACCAATATCAGAAATAACTGATATTAGTGATTCAAGACGAAGTAGGACATTCAAATCATTGACCACATTTTTTAACTTTATGGTAGATTGAAGAAAACCGGTCAGGGAACTGCTAGATACGAATACTAAAACGATAGTTGACTTTGAGAACTTATGTATTTCTGCTCGCTACTACTACTTCACGGCACCTGTCTCACTGCTCGCGCGGTCGCGCTGGCGATGAGCGAGAAGCGAGTAGCGAGCGCTCGTACAATAGATGTATCTTTTAAGTCGTACTTAGAATAATGGACAATCCTTTTAAGTACAACGGTGGTCGTGGTCGTCTTAGTCGTACCGAAAGCTCATTTAAAAACAAAATAGGGAACCTGTCCAACCACAAGAAACGAACATAATAGGTAGGGACAAAAGTATTTTCACAACTCTTTAGGAAAGATAAACTTAACCTCAAAAGAACACAGTGAAAACTACCTGTCAGATTTTTTTGACCAAAATCTCAATTTTTTTACAGCAATAGGATCAAAACGGCTCATATTATAAATAAAAAAATGATTAAACATATATTTTTTTCTTTGTTTGAAAAATACGAAATTACTTTTGCCCGACCTTATACTTATTTAGATCCCGTGTAAACAAAAGAGAAACAGACATTAATAGTTGATCGCTGTAGAGTACTCGCTCTATACTGCATCTCTTTTGTTTACATGTTTGGGATCTACAATATACACCTAATGTACGTTTCTTAAGCGATAAAATCGCTACTCGCTTCTCGCTCATCGCCGGTGGTGGGACAGGTTCTAAATGGCCCGAGTTCGACCGAGATCTGTGTAGGTGTGTTACTAATTGTACGTGAGTTTGTATTCGATCGTTGTAGGTAACCGGCCATCTATGTAGCTATCTGATTTGGGGTTAAAGTATCCTCAGATCCACAAGTGGATTAGAAAATCTGAACTGTGGAACCAAGTGGATGCGAGTTTGAGTGCTCGATTGTGTAAGTAGGGTTGCCAAATCGAAAAATCGAAATGTCTGGAAAACATTTCAAAGTGTATTTTGGGATTGTTATCTGAAGAAATTAATATTAATAAGTAAAAATTAAAATGGCATGTTGAATGCAAAAGGCGCTGTACAGTGGAATGATTTGTCGGAAGTATGGGCATCACAAAAAATGTCGGGAGATTCTAAGCGACTCCCGACCATCTGGCAACCCTAAGTGCACGTTGACGTCGAACTGAGGCTTGAGACCAATTAAAATCGTAACTACGCAAAATGTGGCAACGATTTTGGAAACCGACCTTGATATTAAATCTAGAGATAGAATCATATCTAATTACAGTTGATAAAAACCCAAACACAATAAATAGAGCTATAGCTTTAGATAACAAATCAGTAGATTGTATAATTTAATATATTAGAGTCGTGTGTGGTAATCATGGGAGAACCGGATAATTTACCGTTTCCTTACGAATTTGAGAAAATAACGCCTGAAGAACAAGAATATTTATACAAAGTTTATGGAAGTAAGTTTGAAACTGTACCTTTATAGGTAGAGTCACTATTTAAATTAACGTATTGTTTTTTTAGGGTTTCGTAGCCAAAATGGCAAAAACAGAACCCTTATAGTTTCGTCATATCCGTCTGTCTGTCTGTCTGTCCGTCCTAAATGCCTGTGACATACGGACGTATGTTAAAGGCATTTTACTCAAAGACTACTCAATGAATATTGATGAAATTTGGTGGGAGGTATCTTGTAGTAGCCGCTACTTAGTTTGATAGCTAAATAATAAAAATAAATATTTTTTGGGGGGGCACTCCATACATGTGACAGAAGCTGAAAAAATTTTGTTTCAGCAAACATCAACATGTGGCGCATCATTCGAAAGGTATTTTAAAAACATTTAGGGTTTCTAATAAACTTTTTTGATTAAGTAAATATTTTTGGAAATAATAAAAGTTGCAAAAATTGTGTCCCCCCCATTATCTTTTGAACCGTGAGACCAAAAAATATGACACCGAAAAAAATCACAAAGGTGGCGCTTAATAAATACTTTAAACTTAAACTATTTTGAACATAATCGGATAAGGTATATCCGATTATGTTCAAAATAGTTTTGCCACCATTGAGTTATTGCCGAAAAACTGCGTATCTTAACAAAAGGGCGTAAGTGCCATGAACGTACGCTCATCAGTTGATGAAATTATTCAAGGCTGCGGAACCCTACACTGAGCATGGTCCGACATGTTTTTTTTTATTTTTAAAAAATACCCTGGACCATTTTTCGAGATGGAGGGAGTTTGTTTTTCTACATCGGCCAATTGAATTCCTCCTTTGTGCGATTGATGGCATAGGGGGCGACGGACTAAGGGCTGTTTTACGTCACCACGTAAAGCACCCCTTGGTCCGTCGTCCTTTTTTTGGTGCAACCCATGCCAAATATGTCCCGTGTACCTTTTACGACTTGCTGCAATCGCTAGGACGCTCGCCTCGACACGAACAAAAATATCGAAAAAATAATTACGTTATTTCAGATGGTTATCTCCCTCCTTCAATCCGTATTGGTCCCAAGGGATACATATTATTTGAACCGTATCATATCGACGCAGCCAACATCTACAACATGCCGCTGAGACCTACTGACATATTTGTCGCCAGTTTTCAACGATCTGGTAAGTATATTTACAAAAATTGCAATCTGGGTCCTTATTCATGTATTTTTTTCGTTTTCGCGGCAAGCCCGTGCGAACTGTCAAAATCTTATCATAATGGTACAATATTTACCTATTTAGAGAGCTGCGCTTAAAAATGCAACAACGCATATGCACAGCTGACATCTTTGACCGTACCGCGTAAGCGTAAAGCGTAAGCGTAAGTTTGCACGGGCTTGTAAAAAAAAAGAATATAATAATAATTATTACCAACCATCATCACCAATCATCATCGTCAATCATCATCATCCGTAATCATCAATTCGTGATCGATACTTTTCCTAAGATCAACCACCTATTATGACAAATGCTATAAATGCTAGTAAAAAATATTATTTTGTCATTTGTACTACGCAACTTTAACATTATTCATAATAACTAGTTATTATGCATAACTCAAATTAATCAACATAGCATAATCTCGAATTGATCAACGTAATCACACTATAATATTATAAAGGCGAAAGTTTGCGAGTATGTGAGTGTGTATGTTTGTTACTTCTTCACGTGTAAGCGGCTACAGCGATTTTAATAAAATTTGGTATGGAGTTAGCTAACACCCTGGATTAACACATAGGGTAATAAACCGCGGGTAACACCGCGGGGCACAGCTATTATTTAAATAAAAATGAATCTCTATTTCTCTTGGTCACGAGATAAGTAGAGAATGACTTTATCGATTTCATTTATTCTTTTATTTTTAGTTTTCTAATACACTGTAAAAGGTTCTTTCGTATAAAAAATAGGTAAATAATGAAAAAAAATAACGGGGTGGTATTAAGTTCGCCAGGAAAGCTAGTTGAACTATAAACTTGACTGTAATAACTTAAATATGCCTTGTTAAAATTAACTCAAAAAAAACATTTTTACAAAAAAAACCTAGTTCCAAAATAAATATAAGCTAACTAAAAAGCAAAAAATGATATAGGTACAACAACAAAAAAAAACTAACCATTTTGAAGTTGTTGCTAGGAAATATAGTTTTATGTTTTAGGCACCAACTTCAAAATTCGTTTTTGTTGCTCTTCCTATATTATTTTTTGCTTTTTAGTTCCCTTATATTTATTTTAGAAGTCGGTTTTTATTGGAACGAAGTTCCTTATTTTTTGTAAAAGAGTTTTTATTTTTCACTTTTTAGTGTAGTGGTTTGTACTTGATTTATGTTACAATAGCATAATCCAAACTGCTCATTTCTTTTTACAAAATGTTGCGTTTTGCGATACAAGGCCGTTGATTTTTGAGGAGTTCACCTGATATAGACTATCAATTCCATTACATGATTTGATGGTACTCAGATCGCAACCCGCAATATTGTTTATTGAATAGTTCCGCTGGTCATCTCTGCTCTTCATCATCAGTTCCATTTCTCTCAATGGTGTTTGATAAGAGTAAATGCACGAATTACAACAAAATATACCCAAATTACTATTGGTGTGCCTTTAATATTTGAAGAGGTCCCTTGATTTCTCTAAGACCTCATCATCAGATCCGAACTTTGATGACAATGGGACCAATCTGGAAGTATACCCTATGAAACACAAAACATTTTTTTCAAATCGGCCTAGCCGTCTGCGAATAATCGGGTTTGTTACCCGATTATTCGCAGACGGCATATACACTTAAAAAAAATCTCGAGAACCTCCTTCTTTCTTAAGTAAATGAAAACAGATAACTCATTTTTTTATTACTAACAAAATGGTAGTCAATTCAAACTATGACATTACCCTATATAAAAAAATTACAATCTATAAGAAATTTTAAATATAGCGACATACTTATCTGACCGACTGAAGTAACGCTTTAGCTGACCGAATGTCGATCGGAAGTCCCGGTTTCAATTTCTGGGTCTGAACGTAAAATTTTACTTTCTAATCCAATTATGGTATCAATAAAGTATCTACCTAATTAGCAAGAAAATATATATTTTTTACAACTAACTAATTATTTACATATATTTACAAACTAACAAAACCAAGTAAAATAAAAAAAGGCAAGACCCGTTTACGCGTCGAAATATTCTTCTCCATCGATGTCGACTGGTAACGTACCCAGAAGGCTGGCAGCATTGCCACGTTGAATAGCAATGCTTATTCTTTGTGCAAAGAAAAACCCAGCCCTCGGGTCACGTGAAGAACTGATAAGCCGATTAGAAATTTCCTTAAAAAGAAGTCGGGCACTTGGACCCCACGGACCCAGCGTCTCGACCCCAAACGGCTCAAATATATAATCTTCAATTAGATTTACATATTTGCGACGTTTGAGAGTCTCCGCTGATGCAGCAGCTGCGCAGGCACAGTCTGAAGTGCTTGAAAGATGGGAGGGCGCAAGGGTATCGACACAAGTTGCGTCCCATACCAATGGCCTCCCCATCCTCCATGGCAGCAATGTCATACCATCCGGTCTCTTGCCATCGTCGCGCGCCAAACCATTTGGTTCAAGCATGGCTGGAACGTCGGCGGTGACAAGAGCCCGACGGATTATATCGTTCAGACTGGCATGCCGAGATATACGGCCTGAGCTCCTACTACACGATAGGCCGTGGTGTCCAAGGCCGGTGACCAGTTCTCCACAGTGGCATCGATGTGGAGAAACACACGAAGCGCCTAAACGTAGGCACGCAGCAATCCGAAATGTCGTATCATCCAACATAGTGCCTATATTGGGCGATGGAAGTGCCTGTAACCAAAGACCCGATTCCCATTCCCCCACAGCCAACAGGCGAGCGCGCTCTGCAGCGTTCGATGATGTGCTAATTAAATGTTCTCTTACTATGCTGCACAGCGCTCTATCCCATTGCCTCTGGGAGAAGGGGTTAGCGGGTAAGTCAGTATTAGGGCAAGCCATTTTCCAAGCGTTCAGCGCTTCAGTCTTACACAACACTTCAGAATTAACCAGTGTAGGCGTTAAAATATTCCTGGTTAATCCTTCGGTGCTGTGGACCGAAGACAGAAAAGCTGGTAAACTTACGTCAGAAATTTTGCGAACGCCGAGGCCGCCTAGGCGAACAGGTAGGGACGCCTGTAGCCACGCTCGGTCGTTCAAGGCTATATTTAAAATTTTGCATAGGGTGTTTTGAATGACTTTGTCCATTTTTTCTAAAAGTGCCGAATGTTTAAAAAGTTGGGTAGACCTAAGAGCATGGGTAAATTTTGGGACGAAAAGGCAGTATCGAATAATTGTAAAGGCCGAGTGTATATTTATTTGGAGTAGTCGGTCCGAAACGTCACTAAAATTTTGGATTTTCTCTTCTACGAAGGGAACATAGGAATCTTCTAGAATTGGGGACCCAAGGAGGCGGAAAGAATTGTTTTCTATAATTTTTAAATTTGGAGCCAAAGAATTGAATTTTGAAAAAACTGTAGTTCTATTAATCTTATCAGCAATGAAAATTTCGCATTTACTAGAATTTAACTCTAAGCCAATTGATTTAAATTTATCTTTAATTAAAGCCAGGTCGTTCAAGACTGTGTCCACGTCTCCTCCGAGAGTACCGTCATCCAGATACCAAACATTAAATTTAGAATTTAATTGCCGAACTATCGGTTGTATGGCTAAACTAAAAATGGCTGGTCCTAGCGGGTCACCCTGTTGACAACCAACTGCCGAACTTAAAAGATTATCTTTGTATAGTAATTTGGATGGATATCTGTAACATTGAAAAAGAAATTTATAAATTTTGGGTGTTTCTAATTTTGCTTGTGTCAACAAAGTGTCCCTATTGACAGAGTTAAAGGCATTCTTCAGATCAACCTTTAAGATGACCTCTCCTTTACCACTGCCAAGGTAAGTCGACAGGGCATGAATGGCAGCCTCACAGCCTCCCTTGGAACCAAAGCCAAGTTGCAAAGGCTGTAATTTGCTAGACAAATATTCGCTGTAATATTTACAACAAAGTTTGGCCGCCAAACGCCTGTAAGTACACCCTACGGCAATTGGACGAATACCACCATCTCTCTTACACAGGGCGCATAAGTTCGCCCCATACAAAATATCAATGATGGCCTCGTCCACATTGCCGGAGAGCATCATGTTGACTAAAGCCGTCAGCTCCTTTAAAAGGCCCTCGCCAGCCGGACCAGCACTTGGGCATAATAAATCTTTTAAGTGCTGTGGCGACAAACCGTCAAAGCCGCCAGCAGATCCATTTCTAAAGGAGCCAACGGCTATTAGCACCTCCTTGGC
Organism: Herminia tarsipennalis; assembly: GCA_945859575.2. NCBI lineage: Eukaryota > Metazoa > Arthropoda > Insecta > Lepidoptera > Erebidae > Herminia > Herminia tarsipennalis. The sequence continues at coordinate 21,886,691 of OX243840.2, forward strand.
AGTGACGCTGAGGCAGTCTGCATCAGCGTCAGGAGCATCCGGGAAGGAAAGATCATCTAAAGGCGCTGGGTGCTTACTCTGCAGACCCGCGAGCGTATCTGGAGAGCAAGGCGCGACTTCGTCAGTACTGAAAAGTAGTCTGGAGGCACCTCTGATATCACCTTCCCTTAATTTGGATTCCACATAATGGAATTTGGAATTTCTGTGAAAAACGGTGAATTTTGCGTCAAAATCTTGAATTGAAACGTTACAATTTTGTTTAATTTGGGTCGTCAAAGTTTGCTTTCTAGATTGGTCATTTTTAATGTGTAGAATCCTGTAAGGGAAGGTTAATAACTGTTTCCAGGCACTTTCGGAATTCTCCCGGACAACGAGACCTATACAGCGGGCCAGATTTTGGGCAACTGAAGGTCTCGCGCCACGGGGTACACGTTTTAAAATCGGAACTGAATTTTTATACTTCGCGAGGGTTTGCCAAAATGGAATTTGGGTTGTCGAACTTGATGATGATGATGGATTAGTTAGGCTAGGAAGTACAATTGGGGATTTATGTACTCTACCCAAATGTACTTTCAAGCCTCGCTCACCTTTGAAAAAGCGGGCTTGGGAACAATAAGGGCAGCGCACCAAGGACGTAGGTTGACCGACACTCGCATCACTGGCACCGTGGTCTTGGGACATGACGAATATTTAAAAAATCACTTAAATAATTGTATTAATAAAATATATCACAATTTACAAAATATCTATAACTAAAATGTCTAATCACTCTCACTTTTTCGTATTGTCTTTTGTATTATACAAAATAATTTAATAATTTGATAAATGTTCCGACATACCAAACTTTGAACTGTGAGAACCTTTATATCATAATCGATGGCAATCAGCTCTCTGAAGTGAAAACAAACTCTTCTATCTCCAACACTATGGTTCACAAAAGTACTACACAAGAATTAGTTCACTTTACAACACCGTGATTGGTCTATTGTTGTTTAACTAAAATTCAGGCACTTAATATGACCAGTAATACACACACTTTTTTTTAGTCTTTACTTTGTCCTTTCAATACTGTCGCACCTTTCGTAGGCTTCTAGTATTACTATGTTTGATATGCCTCGCTCTGTAAGGCGAGCACCAGCAGAGAGTCCTGCCATGCCCGCACCGATGATCACGACACGTAGTTCTTCATTCTTTGTTAGCATAGCATGGACCAACAGCGCATATCCCTCTATCTTGTAAATCTGGTCCGCAGTCCGTTGGCATGGTTTTAGATTTCGTCTTCCATCTTCTCGGTAGGATTCTTGGCCATTGTTTTGTAAATAGTAATTGCTTTTTACAGAGAATTTGTGGCACCGCCATATATATATAATTTTGATACAAATTTTCACTCTACAAAAATTTTCATACGTTCATGACTTGTAAGAAAAATGTCACTTCATTATGTCATTCTTCATTATGTCTCTTCATTTTTGTATTGAATGAATTTCTTCACAAACACTTTATGAACACTATTAGGTATAAAAATACTGGTATATCTGGTTGGGACACGTTAAATGTTAAATTTTATATATAAAATTATATATATTAGCAAGAATATATAAAATTACTAAAAATAAATAAAGAAGAATGTGCACTGTTTCAGGAACCACATGGACTCAAGAACTCGTTTGGTTATTAGCCAATAATTTAGATTACGCAAAAGCGGCGGAGGTGCCACTAATATATAGATACCCTTTCTTGGAGTAAGTAGTATTAAGGTATTGTTGTAGGTAGGTACTGTAGCCACCAGGCCAGCTCTTGAGCAGGTACCGGGGGTGTTCCTCAGAACTTTTATCGGGCTTTTAAATGAAACTTCTGGATTTCCCCAAAGCTAATCCAATTTATTAGTTAAATCATCATTTATTACATTATCAACAACAATTCACATATTCTATAAAACACATTTCTTAATCCACTTATTATTAATATTTTATTTAAATCTAATCACATTTAAACGGCCCGTATCGGTCGGCCATGAAACTCGCAATTCTATAATGACATCTTTCTTTTTATTCTGTTATTGCGTTTCATAATTTGATCGAAAACAATTAATTTGTATGGTATGGATAAATTTAAAATGTAAACGACTTCTCAGTTGAAATACCTACAAAATTTAATTAATAAAATTAGCTTTAATAATTATAAATAAATACAAATAATAAAAATATTAAAAATGAATAAAAAATTAAAAAAAAAACAAAATTCTTCATTCACATAAGATGCAAAACAATACTTGTGATACGTCGGGATTCTACAAGTACATGTAATGCCAAGTTGACAACAAATTTCACCCAAGAATATTAAAGTAATAAGGAGCAAGCAACTAGATCCATTTTTCTTTATCATTGAAATATTTATACACTGTATATTAACTTCTACGTAAAAGATGATTTTTGACTATATTTTTGATCTGAATCACTGATAGACTCATAATACTAGCTGGTATCTTGTTGAATACTATCACAGAAAGACCTATAGATGAATTATGAGCTTTATGTAGCCTATGATATTGACATACTAATTTATGCTTATTTATTGTGTCCACCGGGTCAACGTCACTATTTTTGTGATATAATGCATATTTTGTTAAACAAAAGACGACGCTGCTAATCTTAAACAGGCTGTACAAATGTCCTTGTCCGGCTTTACCGCCGGCGACCCTCAAAAGCGCAAACCACGAATGATTGTTGTAGGAGTACCAGCTTCTTTGTCGGAAAAGGATTTTCTAACCTATATATATAAACAAAATATAGCCGATAAAATACCTTCAGTGTCCATGGAATCGTTTTTGTCTTCCACAAAATTAAGCCACAAATCTGGTAAAAAATAACAGTTGTTTATAATTCTTCCATTACTCTACTGTCCTACTTACGATTTATCGCTATCTATGTAATTTATTAATTCGATCGCATTAAAAACAATAATGAAATAACAATAGACTCGAACGCGATTTATGCAAAGTCAACTTTAGCCTACTTTTTAAAAATGCTGATGTAAACTGTTTTGAACATAATATTATTACACACACTAGTTCCTATACGTTTTATATTTTGAATTTATATTGTTAATAATAAATATTCGTTAAAGTTAAGACTAATATTAAGCACTTTAACAGCCTGTGATACAGGTATTACCTAGTACAGGCACCCATATACTTGAGCGCTACTCTTGTTCTTAGAATTAATTTGTAACTTTGTACTTATTATATGTGAATAAATGAATTATGAATTATGAATTTTGACGAGGCGCTAAAACAACGAACGTGCTTACGACGGGGGAGGGAGGCATCACTTCACAGGACACCGGTCAAGAGTGGTCGCGCGATAAGGGGAGGTTACAACAAATCATTTCAGCCAAAATATGAATTTGGCACCCCCTTCAACATAGCATTTGGTTCTCTTTAAGCCTGACGCTCCGGATTGCGCATTACGTAGGTAGTCAGAAACTGACCTAAACGAATCTGACCTACTTTGGCTAATTAAATAGGGGCTGGCCTAAACCATAGATTGAGCATAATTGCACAAAATAAGATCTTTCCTACAAAATATAGAATCATGCATTTCCATTTTTTATTTTATTTATTTACAGACATATATCTAACCGTAAAGTAATATACTAGAAGTTATAATATAGAAGTGATGAGTCTATTGTTTTCTTCTTCCAGTCAATTCATGTTTATCGACCTAAATAATTTAGACGAACATACAAAAGGCCTTGTCTCAAATTTGGACGAAAAAGAGCTTAAAGAAATGTTCACAATGCTGGCCCAGCCAGTAAGTGGAACAATTGCAAAGATGCCGGAGTCGGAACCCCGCTTCATCAAGACTCACTTACCGATGTCACTGCTGAACCCCAAACTGCTGGACACCGCCAAGATGGTGTATGTAGCACGAGACCCGAGAGATGTAGCTGTGTCCTGCTATCATCACTTTAGACTATTCAAAATAGCAGACTTCCAAGGAAACTTCAAAGAATTTTGGAAAATGTTTTATAATGATTTATGTAAGTAAAATGCAAAATTCTATTTTTCTCAAAATCGAAAACTATTTATTACGCAAAAATCTCAATTTTCAGATTTCTTTTGTCCCATTTTCGAACACGTTAAAGAGGCTTGGAACTTGAGGCATCATCCTAATATGTTATTTTTGTTCTACGAAGAACTTTCTAAGGTAAGAACACGTGTTTAACCCGCTTTTGAGTCCCAGAAAGCAGAAATTATAATCACACGCATTCGGAGATACTCTACTTTTATTTTTGACTAGCTGACCCGCGCAACTTCGTCTGCGTAAACTTCTAACTGCTCCGCTCCATTTAGTCGTAGCGTGATGGGCTATTCAATAAAAGTATTTTTCAATTCGGACGGATTTAATGTTTGTTCCTGAGATTATCGCGTTCAAACAAACAAACATACAAACAAACTCTTCACCTTTATAATATTAGTAAAGATATTAAAAGAAAGTGTATAGATACTATTTCTATTACTATCAAAAATAAAACTGACATACGGGCGAAGATACTCAATCCAGTAAAACAAGACAGTAGCTCGCATGCTCGTTGCATGCTAGTCAATTAAAATCAGATACAGACATGCCAGTTATGGTACTTATGGTAATAAGGTAACTTAAATAGCACGTGCAAGCAGCTGTTATGTCAGTGTACCAGCTACAGACATGTGTATTTTCCCCTTACTCTTACATAAAATATATAATGTAAGATGCAATTTACAGGATTTACCTGCTTCTATTAGCCGTGTCGCAGACTTTCTTGGGAAAGATCTGAATACAGAAGAAATGGATAGGTTGTGTGACCACCTCAGCTTCAAAAACTTTAAAAACAACAAATCTGTCAACTATGAACAAATGAGGGAACAAGGACTGCTCGCTAGGGATGAGACTTTTGTTAGAAAAGGTAACTATTACTCAAGTACTTGCTTCTAAAGAACTAGCGGAGTTTTCTCCACTATCTATAGGTACACATAATATGCATGTATTATATTTAGGTATCTATAGAATTTAAACCACCCAAAACAAATTATCTGAATGGTAGTGAAAACCACAACAAAAACCATGCGTAAATCCATCGCATGGTTTTTGTTCCATCCATAACTTTGTTTTATAATAGTTATGAAGAACTGATTTTATTATTGCTATTGATTGTACCTATTGTGTGTTATCAGGCAAGGCTGGAGGTTGGCGAGACTACTTCGACGAGGAGATGACGCTACAGGCGGAACAGTGGATCACTGACAACCTGCGAGATACAGACCTGCATTACCCACATATAGACACATGATTTTTTATCGACGTCCTAATTTAAATATTAAATAATTATTAATTTAAATTGTAATTTAGATGTATAAGTATTTACCTACGTATTTTATTCTTTTAGTACCCCTCAGTGCAAAATAGAAACCTAAGAGTGTTTTTAAAAGAACTGTCTAAATGTATTCTTAACAGCTGACCCGCGCAACTTCGTCTGCTTGAATTTTCCCCGTTTTAGCAACATTTTCATTGCTGCTCCGCTCCTATTGGTCGTCGCCTTCCTCGATAAATGGGCTACCGAACAGAAAATATTTCTTCAATTCTCATTGGAAGTTCCTGAGATTACCGTGTTCAAACAAACAAACTCTTCAGCTTTATAATATTAATATGTATGTGCCGTTTCGATCGATGTCTTGTTGCCATCTTGTGGATAGTGCCATGATCCCTTTGCTGTAAAAAAAATTAAGATTTTTGATCAAAAAAAATCTGACAGGTAGTTTTTAAAGTATTCTTTTGAGATTAACTTTATGCTTCCTAAAGAGTTCTGAAGTGACCGAAACAGGTGGAAATCTAATGGAACTAGATCAGGGCTATACGGAGGATGCATCAACACATACCAGCCAAGCTCTCTCAATTTTTGTTGAGTGGCTTTACATGAGTGCGGTCTGTCGTTATCATGATGGAACACCACGACCATCCTGTTCACCAGCTCCGGTCGGTTTTTCTTAATGGCTTCTTTTAACCTCATCAGTTGCTGACAGAAGGGGTCAGAATCGATAGTTAAACCCGGCGGCAAAAGCTTTTAGTGTTTCCAATCCCACCATACACACAGCATCCCTTTGTTCCAAGTCAGGCCACGCTTTGCCACGACCTATAGACCTTGTCCATGCTTAGTCTACGATCTTTTTCGGACATTCTTATCGTAAGTGACCCATATTCCATCACCCGTAATCAACCGTTTAGGAAATGGGTCGGAATTGTTACGTTTCGACAAAGAATCTGACAGGTCTGACAGGTTTACCTATTGTTTGCGAACAGGCATTATATATATATATATATATATATATATATATATATATATATATATATATATATATATATATAATAATAAAAATATAATAATAAATTGTTTATTGTGCCACAAAAAGTACAGAGTTTTATAACAGATTCTACAAATAATGCATAAAATAGTTGTACAGTACATGGCTTGGTAGAAGTAAGGTATTACATAGATACAACTCGGATCTGTTTGCATAAAATCTTATACTAGGGTAACAGGGTAACCTGTATCTTAAGAGACAGTGTTCGGCTACAAAACGACTTACAATTAAACTTCACAAGTTATAGACTGTCTCGCTCTACCACTATATTTTATAACTAGCTGTGCCCGCGACTTCGTTCGCGTGGAAGTTGGGTTTATATTAAGGTGGTTTATATTACAATTCAACTTCTGTGTAAAACATATTGTAAACATGCTCCACAATGCTCTGTGGCATCTATGGATATTTGGGCCTAGCTTTAATCAGGGCCCAACATATGGCAGGGCAAGCCAAGCAAGTGCCCAGTGCAGCAAAATGAAGGGCGACAAAGTTTATGGCGCCAGACGGTTAGAAGACAAATTATTAAAATTCCCACGACCACACCTCGACAAAAAAGTGATTTGCATCACATCAAATACTATTAATATTGAAAAATTCCGCCACCCCGCGAGTACTGAGGCGGTTTCGAGTTAAATGAAGCTCGAAACCGCCCAATTACTCGTGCGAAATTTTGAGTTAAGGAGCTTCGATTCTGACTCCGATAGGTTGAAAATTCCGATTGATTTTAAACCTCCGACTCCAACTTCGGCTCCGACACTTTTAAATCGGACCTTTTAATCGGAGGTACCTAGCCGCTCCTTCAAGATCATTTATACATAGGTAATAAAGGTATGATTGAAAAAATTCTCACAGATTCCCTATGATCGCAGGTTATGTCCTGCCCGAGCGATCTTTTCCGAGTCTAAAGTACACCTACTTTGTGTCCGTGTTTGTACCGCGGGAATGCAATGTTTAAACAAACAAACAACATTCAAACGTTTCTAAAAGATATACTGAGATATCTTTTTTTGTGTTTAAATACTATTTCTAAACTTATTTCAATATTTTTTTTCACTCACTTTAGAAGATTAAAATATTATTTTATAATGTCTACATTGGTGAATTTAAAAATAGGTGTGTCAACCTGTCGCAAATTAAGATCATATATTCATATCCCTCTACGTAAGAATTTCAGTTTTTTTTTAAAAATCAATTTTCCTGATTCTTTTTAATTTGTATTTAAACGCCATCTATTTTCAAAACTGGATAAGTTTATTTTTATACTTGATGATTTTATATTAAACTATCATGCATATTAAACGTAGGTAAGCAAGGTATTTAACCTTAAATTATTCACGCGATCAAGACCCGTAATACATATATTTTCATAATGTGTACAAATCGCGAAAGTTTATTAACATTTGTAGGTAAGCAATTTTGGCACTCAGAAGAAATCGAATCACAGATGGCGCCACGTGTTTTATTTTGATGTAACGCGGACTTAACCTTTCATTTTTTTTAAGCAATTAACATTTATAAATTCTAGAAAATATCAAGTAATTACTGTTTATCTGTAATGTAATATTGTTTTTCATTTCTACATTTATAACATAATCACTATTCATGCAAAACAATGATATTGGTGCCTATTGGAAGTGATTATTAATATGAAAATTTGTTAAACAAAGTAAACATGTTAAAGTCGAAAATAAAAGCTTGTATAAATAAGTATACATTTAGAAAAATACTTAAAAAAAAAGAATAAAAATAATTTTAACACAACACAAAAAGAGACACGCTATTAGGGAGTCGATCCTCCGACCTCGCTCGTTTAATACCGCTACTTGTGCCAATAGACCACCTCAGCTGATGCAAACGCGGTTAAAATAGCTGATCTTAAGAAAATTGAAAATGTTGTGTTTAGCTCCTAATAGTTTTAGCGTGAAGTTATTGTTTCCATGGGTTACAATTGTAAATAATGTCTTATTGTGGAAAAAATTGTGAAAAACCATAATGGTTCGACAAAACATACGTTGCTGCTCACTCCCCATAGACGATAGCATAATGATTTATAGTGCAAGTAATGACCTATAGTATTTACAATAAAACTGCAAATTTTCATGAAGATCCGTCAAGTTGGTATTGTTTTATAACGATAAATAGCTACAGACATTATCCGTCATTGCTTAGCTCCTATGGGAAATAGCGTGATAAATTATAGCCTATATGTTAATCCAGACTTATTAGAATACACATACAAAATTTCAACCGAATCTGTCCAATAGTTATTGCGTGATGCGTGTTCAAACAAACAGACAGACAGACAGACATTTCTAAAAATGTAGGAATGTGTTTAAATACTCTTTTCGAACATTTCCCAATATTTTTTTTCACTATGCTCGGCCATGTACAGACACGTGAAATTTACAATTTTATTATATGTATAGATATAAATAGATAGCATGATTCAGTATTCACGCGCGATGGCTTATTATTAGCGTATTTCATGTATAACTTTGGTGTTTCTATACCGATTTCTATTAGTATTTTTTATGGAATAGTTAATTATGTTAACTTTTTTAATTAGGGATGACTGAGAGTGTTATAAACGTAAGAGTAGACAAATATAATCAGAAAGCTTCGAACTACTAAGCTATCGGGAGTTACACGTGATATTGTGAGTCAACCATAAAAGATAGACATATGCTGTCGTGGGATATTTTTTATATAATTTTAAGGAGAACATTTCCGTCATACATGATTTCTGTGTAGCTTTAACCATTACGGTTGCACACGCGACGAAAGCTTAAAAAATGGAGTAACTTCTCCCGTTTTCCTTCACTGCTCTGCTCCTATTGATTGTAGCGTGATAAAAAGTATTCTATAACCTACTCAGGAGTATGAAAAATAATTGTACTAAGTTTCGTTAAAATCCGTCGAGTAGTTTTTGTTTCTATAACGGTTATACAGACAGACAGACAGACAGACAAAAATTTTACTGATTGCATTTTTGGCATCAGTATCGATCCCTAATCACCCCCTGATAGTTATTTTGGAAATATATTTCATGTACAGAATTGACCTCTCTACAGATTTATTATAAGTATAGATAATGCAGAAATATAGTTTGTGTGTGTGTTTCTAAGCAATTTTTAATGACTAAGAGAATATTTTCGGAAATAATAGCATAAAATGGTGTCCTCCTCCCCTTTGTCTTTTAAACCGTATGGCCAAATAATATGGAAAAAATTACAAAGTTAACAAAAGTAAATAATTTAATTAATAAAATAATTTTCGTAATATTAATTAGCGCTACTACAGTAACGCTGCGATCTATACTTTCAATGAAATATATTTTCAACATGTCATAGTATTGCATTCTTTGTAGAAACGGCTATAGGCATAACATGCTAGTAGTTACTGAAACAGACTTGATGATTCTTATGAAGAAACAAACCAAAAACTAAAAAAGAAAAATTAAGAAACGCACGGCATTTGGTTTAATTGTATATAATAAATTCCATGAACCCTGAAAACATTACAGTCCTTTTTTTGTAACAGTCATGTAAAAAAACGCTGTCTACGTAGTCGTGTAAACAAGCAGATTATTTATGCTACAAAAATAATTGCTTTAAATAAAATACAGCAATTATCTATCTTCTATTTTTATATACATATAAAATTATTTGTCCTGACTGACTGACTGACTGACTGACTAATGCATCAACGCACAGCCTAAGGAGGACGTTTGTCTCTTATAATACGGGATTTTTGGAAATTCATCCCCTAAGGGGGTAAAATAGTGGTTGTAAGTTTGTATGAAACGTCTTCAGTTTTAAAGTTAGATTTGTTAAATTTAGTATTCAGCTTTTTGATTTAAAATAGAGAAACACATGTTTTAGCGTTTTTGGAAATCAACCCCTAGGTTGTAAAAAAGGGGAAGCATGTTTGTATGTAACTTCGTCAGTATTAAAGTTAAGTCTGAAAATTTAGCTTTGAGGATAAATAAACACATCTTTCAGCGTTTGAAAGCGAAAATCAATCCTAAACAGTCAAGCACGCGGGTGAAGCTGCGGGCTACAGCTATCCTAAACCTAACTAATATTATAAATGCGAAAGTGAGTGTGTTTGTTTGTTTGTTACACGTTCACGGCTAAACCGCTAAACCGATTTTAAAAATTATTTAACAAATAGAAAGCTACATTTTCAGCGACTAACATAGGCTGTATTTTGTACCCATATTTGCAAATAAAGTAATTGAATTGAATTGAATTGATTTTTTTTAATTAAGAGATCCCTACGAAAATTACAATAACAATAAACCCTAGGTATCAAAAATCTATATAAGGAGAAGCTGACTGACTGACTGACATATTAACGCAGGGCCTAATCTATAAGGGTTAGAAACTTGAAATTTTGCACAAGGGTTCCTTTAATAACGCAGGGGGTGCTCCCTTTCAAAAGATTTTTGAAAATTCACCCCCTCTGGGGGTAAAACGGGGGTGCAAAGTTAGTATAAAACTTTGCCGTTTAAATATTTTGGTAACTTTGCCTAGTAGTTTGCCTATAAAAGTAATTATTTGACGAGCGCTGCCATTTTGGTATTTTTTAGAAAATTTCGGTTATTTTAGAGATCCCTTTGTTGCCGACAGAATTTGGGGAGGAAGCGTGAGCTGAAACATATAAATGCGAAATCTTAATGAAATGTTTTTACAACCGACATCAACGCGGGCGCAGCCGCCGTCAAAAGCTACATATAAAAACAACCGCTTCCCACAGTATGACGTTAGCGTCACACTGTGGGAATCGCTTAATAAGGCTAAACACTCCCCCTTATTCATTAAACTGCATTTTTACTTTTTTTTTTATTCTGACCTTTATTTTTTTTATTTTATTTGCGATCTATCCTAAGACTACCAGTAAGACTCTCTTTATTACGAAATTCATGAATTTTACTTAAATGTCTTAAGTTTACGGGGACTATTCTAATGAATATTGGATAAGCACAAGAAGTTCGAACCCATCGACAATTTTCTAGAACGAGTGGTCTAAATAGATGTTCCTGGCTCTGTACCTCATTTTTGATTAAAACTGCGTTTTCATTGAATTAGAGTCGGCCTCCAGATGTGATGAATGAGCAGCAGTGTCGGAGGGTCCTTAGTATACCATTATTTTCGGTTTCCCTTTAAATTGTATTTAGTTAATATTGTACGTACAAAAACCGTCTCTAACAAGATACATTTTCGTATCAGGTTACCTAAAAATTTAATCTTTTGCCTCTGAGGAGCAGTTGTATTGTGAGTGTGCTCTTCAGTGAGGGCATCTACTCATATTCAGTAACTTCGTCGTACTCTCAGTATTGTAGCTCTATTAAGATAAGTCTTTTGAGCCAGTTGATGCAATTTTGTATTGTCAGTTGGCGTGCCAGTTCATTGGGGTTCTTTATAAGCAGTTTAAGGGCTCCATAGCCAATATGACAAATCGGAACCCTTATGGTTTAGCCATGGGCCATGTCCGTCCGTCTGAAGCTTAGCTCAGAGACTGCTAGTGCTAGAAGGCTGTAATTTTGCATGTATACACATATACATATAGAAAAACTGAAATTTTGAAAATCATTTTTGTTTGGTGTTCCTCCCCTATATGTAAAGTAGAGATGTGTTTTTTCTTACCTATCTCATCGTGTGGGGTATCATTAAATAGGTTTTATTACCATTTTTCGATTTAGGTATCTGTTTGTGAAATATTAAGCTTTAAAGTGCAAAGTTTTGTTAGAGTCAAGCCCGGCCATCTAAATGGTTGATATTGGGTATGTATAAAAATTCACGGTAGAATTCACGGTACTACTACTGTGAATACTACTATATATAGTGAAATTATAAGGAAAACTATCACAGCTAACTTAGCTGTGATAGTTTTTTGCCTGTTCCTTGTTAAGTTTGTAACTTTGCTGAGCTAAGTAGGCTTTAAAACTTAACGAGTAACAGCAAACCAAATTAGAAGTAACAAAACTTTCGTACAGATTCCATTGAAAAATACTTATGTGTATATCCAAGTAATTTTTATAGGCATTTCTTGCCAATTACTTTACAAATACAATAATTGCATTTTTCTATCTTTCGTATTCTTTAATATCGTTGTTAGTTAGTAGTATGAAACATAAACAACAGAAAACGCATTTCTTAAGCCGCATTATTCGGATGGGGAACTACGGAACTCTACTTTTACGTGGCCCGATATGCACTAGCTCGGTTTTTTATATTTCTACGAGGCGTTTCGAATTTCCTCCTTCACCGTTTTTAAGACGCTGGTGTACTTTAGTTCCGCCATTGAGCTCAGTATTTTATTTTGTGCTCTTTGAATGACATTAGTCAGAGTCTTTCACAGTTAAATACCATACATCCATGATGGTTTTAATATTAAAGAATATATTAATAGCTTTGTCCAATGACAGCTTTGGGTTTCTTTCCAACATCCAGTAAAGATCTCTGTGTCTAATAGAGATCTCGTCTCTCTCTTGATGTGCTGTTTCCACGTAACAGACGATCGATGTGCAGATCAAGACATTTGTTTAACTGGAAGACAGTTTTCTGGACGGAGAGTAAATGTTATTTGAGTAGATTATGAGGCACTCGATTTAATTTTCTAGTTACGTAGCCAATCATGCACTTTTTAGAGCAGTTTGAAATGTATCTGAGGGTCGTTTGGGATCCTTGCCCGTTTTTTTTTCTACGTTCTTAAAAAAGTTAAAAAAAAAAATGATATTTTGTTATTGGTATATATGTCTTTCTGTTCCGGCTAATCTTCGAAATGGCTGGACGGATTTTGACGGGACTTTTCACTGTCAAACAGCTGAGAATGTAAGGCGTAACTTAGGCTACCTTTTATCATCATATTCCTAGAGAGACAGCAGCTTTTATGGATCATGAGATCCTGAGTATGCCTCGTGTAAACGCGAAACACGTGTCGAAGTTTCAAAAGCGGAATATGGCGAGTCAAGGGTCCGGAGGTGCCTACCACTCGACTTGGTAAGAGTGCCTATCACTATTTTTTTTTTCTATAAATCTAGTTCGATTGTCGTATTATGGGCATTTCTTTACTATTTCAATCGTGGTGATTCGTAAACCGAGAGTAATGGTGAGTTTCCTCCTTAGTTATCATTTTACTATGAGAGTACTCCTTTGCTAAAGAAAAGATGACATACGCCTAGGTTGACAACGACATTTCTAAAATAATCTTTCTTGCCAGTTTAGGCAATAGTGACTACTACTTTGGACGTCTAAAGGGGCCTGTTGACTTACCCTTTCATGTGCTCGAAGATGGCTAATTTAACCTATCTCTTTACCAAGCGTTCGGTGACAATTCGGGCTTTTTAGGGCACCACCGTCATAATTATTAATAAAATAAACTATGTTTTAGAAATACATTATGTAAGTTACTAAAATTAAAACATTACATGGGGGGAGGCGGTAAACGCGCTGGGTCATCACGGCCTTTCATGCGGCAGAAGTGCAGGGCGAATTCCGCGGCACACCAGCTTCAACGACATCATCCGTCGGACCCTTGCTAGCTTTTTTGTACCGGCTGTTCTGGAACCGAACAGCCTATTACGGAACAATGGCAAGAGGCCTGACGGTATGACACTGGTGCCGTGGAAGATGGGACGGCCCCGGGTCTGGGACGCTACCTGTGTTGGCACCCTGGCCCCGTGTCATCTTCCTCAAACCTCTTTAGAGGCCGGAACTGCTGCGTTAGCGTTAGAGTCCAACAAACGGCGCAAATATGCAAGGCTCAGCAACACCTGCATATTTGAGCCGTTTGGGTTCGAGACCGTGGGACCGTGGGGACCAGGTGCGCACCGCTTATACCAGGGGCTGGCCAAGCGGCTAAGAGATAGCTCTGGTGACCAGAGGGCCCGCACGAATAAGCCTGGCCATACAAAGAGGAAATGCAGCCAGCCTTCTGGGCACAATGCACATGGGCACCGATTTGGAACAAGTTTATTATTTGTAGTCCTTTACTTGTGATTGTTTTTTTATTAAACTCTCACAAGTAAAGGTTTTATTCTGTTGAAAAAAAACATTACATACAATATTGAAAAAATATACTAAGTATGAAAGAGCCTGGATCTCGCGACACAGTGAATCCTAGTGTGAGATCCATTACTATATATTGTAACTTTCTGAACAATAAATGCAAAAGTTTTTTTTTAATATTAAGATAACTAGCAATATGGGATTGTGGCCCCAGATTAATAAAAATCCAGTTAACCCCTCCCGCTAACCTTAAAGGCTTGCGTTAAGAGTGGGTTCACGTTAGTAGCATAATGGATAGGATCGAAACCGCGACCTCATGATTGCCAGACCGATGGCCGACCCATAGGCTAAGCATCCGCTGAGCAACCGTAAATAGTCGGGCTTTGAGCATATCCCGTTTGTCGTCAAGCTCATTTCTGCGCCAGTGTTCGAAAGCGTGGATGCTCTGTTTCGTGAGACACCTCTAAAATATAACACCAATTGCTAACATTTATTGATCTTGGGTAGGTATAATTATGGTAGGTACTAATCAGGCGGATCCACGATCATGTTCTGGGGCATCACTTTGACCCAACACCGGCCAATTATGGGTCATTCGTCGTCGCGCGACGGACCAAGTGTATAGCGAACACGAAAAATTTCATGAATCTGGGGGGGGGGGGGGGGAATCGCCCCTGTTGTCCCCTTAGTACTAATTCTCGACTCAAAAACATTGTAAAATTTCAAAATATTTCAGTGAATATTGGCCTTAAGAATACCTAAATAAAATTACAGTCAAGTTTTATTACATATTTATGTACATGAAACTAAGAAAAAGCATAGCTATAAATGAACAAGCAGTAGGTAGATCGTTTTATTTCAAATGAGAGTTGTGTCAGGTGTGATACCAATACCAATCATGAGAGGATCAGATAGTCTGCCGTTTCCGTACAAAATTGAAAATATATCTCCAGAAGAACAAGAATATGTGAACAAAGTTTATGGAGGTAAGTAAATTTGTAAGCTATAAGTGTTCTGTAGCTGTTAACTTGGTGCCTAGATAGCCTCGGTGCATACCTCCTCTTTGAACATATTGTACTAGCTGACCAATGGAACTTCGTATGCGTTAATTTTCCCCGTTTTTTCAACATTTTTTATTGCTGCTCCGCTCCAATTAGTCGTAGCGTGATGTTATATAGCCTATAGCCTTTCTCGATAAATGGGCTATCTCACAATAAAATATTTTTTCAATTAGGAACGTAGTTTCTGAGATTATCGCGTTCAAACAAAGAAACTCTTTAGCTTTATAATATTAGTATAGGATATTAATAAATTATTAGTGTTAAAGGTAAATGGAGCGTTCCTTTATTAAACCTATCAAAAAATGGATTGCGTGCCGAGGGGTGTAAGGCCGGCGGCGGTGCACCAACTTCTTTGAGACCTTTGAGCTTGACCTTCTCACGTAGCAATACGTAGCAAGCAATATGCAATTTATTAGTCAGGGTTATTTTCATTAAAATTTAAAAATACGTACAATAAAAAGAAACGATGTTTACCCATTACAAGGAAAACATTTTTAGTACTTTGATTGGTCATGGACAAATTATTTTAAAAAATCTAGCAGTGCAGCGCAGCATGGCAGCGCACCGAGGGTTCTGTACTAACTTGTTTTTATTTTGTATTTTTTTTTAAAATATAGTAACATTCCATTGAAATATCAAATTTTTAGGATTATCCCTTAATTTCTTTTCAAAATTACACGAATTTTAGTCAATGGGTATTTGGTTTGGATTCTCATGCGAGTGTCGAAATATGAGGCATAAGCGATATTTTGATTGAATTAACTTGATAATAATTTCCCTTTAACCCTCCTTTTACCTCCACGTTTTTCTGCTCAACAACGAAGTGATATTTTGAGGG
Source organism: Herminia tarsipennalis (assembly GCA_945859575.2). Taxonomy (NCBI): domain Eukaryota; kingdom Metazoa; phylum Arthropoda; class Insecta; order Lepidoptera; family Erebidae; genus Herminia; species Herminia tarsipennalis. The sequence continues at coordinate 21,903,002 of OX243840.2, forward strand.
TTCTTTTTAGGGCTCGTTACTCATAATGGCAAAACGGTACCCTTATAAATTCTTTGTTTTTCAATTTGTTCTGTTTCGCTTTTTATTAGTGACCAGGCTGCTTTGCACTTGTTTTTAGAATTGTTTATGATATTATAGTTAGTTATTTTAATGGAATTTTCAGTACAGGATTTTAATATTTTAGAATATCTTTTATTTATAAAACAGTTTATTTGAATTGGACTTTTTCCTATAATAAGAATAACGCAATGATCGTTTGCACTTACAACTAATTCTAAGGCCTTTAGTTACCCATTTAGCTTTATTTAATATTTTTATTTTAGGGATACACAAATTGTAAAAAAGGAGCAATAGTTCATGAAAGCTTTCAAAGACAAGGTTGACATTGGTTTCATTATATACCTCTGAAAAAGAAAGATTTGATAGATATTCTTTGAATTTTTTAGTATTTTCTAAGCTGTAGTCTCTCCTATATATGTAAAAATGTATGTTAATATATATCCCAATACAAAAGTACTCCTATGGCTAGTATTATATTGCTTATTAACAAAACGTCAAAAAACTTGTATTCATCTAGCTAGATCAATACAAGTTTTTTGACGTTTTGTTCTTCTATATGAAATATAATAAAGCACAGTATGTAATTTAGTTTAAAACAAAGAATAATCTGAATTTGGTGTTCGGCATATACTGATGATAAATATGTTATGATGGAGCAAATGTATTCCACAACATTCAATATGTTTATCTATACTATGGTTTCTGAGAAAGTCAAGTATTTTGTAATTGAATTTTCATTTAGTTAATTTAGCTACACCTCCACGCTTTTGTTTGTTCTTTCTACAATATGAGGCAGCCAATTCATAATTAGAAAGTTTTATTATGCATTCATTGCCAGATTCAATAAATGTTTCCGTTAAGCAAATTACATCCGGTTCAGAGTTATTTAGATTGAGATTACTACTAAACTTATTTACTACACCAGCCACATTTTGATGCAAAATCCTTAAGTATTTAGTCACTAAAAATATTATTATTATTGTCTGTTTGAGTGCACATATCTACCATTTTGCAATAATGTATATTGCGATATCTAGTTTGCGTAGTTTGTATACTCTGAGAATCTTGTGAACATTGTTGCACCACACTAACATCTGATTTATTTATCTTACCTTTAAAATTTAGAAGTTTAACATTATAAACTAGTTGATCGAGTATATAATTAATTTCTTTACAATGGGTTCTCCTTGTTGAGAGATGATTTAGATTCACAAAAGTACAGGTTTTGCATTGACTGGCTGTCATAGCTAACATTTCATTAACTTTAAATTCATTTAAATGCCTAATATTTAACACTTTTAAGATAAATGTTGGACAAATTGCTGCTTTTAAGAACATACATACTTCAGTCATGTTAAGCAGTCTGTTGGCATCATATTCTCCCACACAGATAATTACACGATCTTGAGGGGTAATGTTAAACAGTTTGGCACATTTCAGTATCTCTTCTGTCGATGCTTGAGGTTTTATGAAGGACATTATTCGATATTGTTTGTAGCAAGTTTTGAGTCGGGATTTATTTATTGCCTGTGACATTCCAATACACTGCTTTCCTCCAATCATGTAGACTGTGTTGTTTGAATTAGATACTTTCAGAGATGATGTAATTGATGTAACAACTGTGTCCCGATTTTTAGGTGTACTAGGTATATTCTCTTGATGTGAATTATATTGCTTTAAGTTATTGTTTCTAGTACCAATGCGTATAATATCCTTTATTCATTTTGGCACACCATTATGCTTGCATTATCAGTCAGACCCTTTGGAGTTTGATGATATGTTTGATCTATTTTTCATAGACTGTTTCTTGTTTGTTTTGACACAAGATCTATTAGTTGTAGTAATACTTAAACTTGTGATATACATATTTTTATATTGTAGTGTTTTTGCTTCTCTGCATCTAATTCTTGTTGAAGGGAAAAGTTTTCAAGGTTCAATGTATCTATTTCTGCATTGGCACTTATAAGCTGACCTTTCATAAATTCTATAGTATTAGCTAGATTAATAACTTCGTCAGTTTTGAAATATATCGTATCAAAAGTAAAGAAGTATTTACAGAAACAATAAATTTATTTCAGCTTCTATTCTCCCGCCCTCAATTCGGATTGGTCCCAAAGGATACATTATTTACGAACCTTACAAGATCGACGCAGCCAACATCTACAATATGCCGCTGAGACATACTGACGTATTTGTCGCCAGTTATCCACGATCTGGTTAGTATATCTGTAAATATTTAAAATTAATTACTTTAGATCTATAAAGCGTACTTAGGCTTAGCCTTGACAAAACACGTGTTGACCGCTTTAATCTAGATTTGGGATATAGGGCAGGGAAGTGATGATGATCCTAAATACAGTTATCTAAACGTAACTTGGCCGGATTGAACTTGGCGAAAAGTGGTTGCGCAGATGCATTTTTTGTGAATATTTTCGTAAACATTTTTTTTTTCAAATTTTCTATATTATTTACTGTACCTAACTGTTCCATATTTAATGTTTTATAAACTCGTTTATGTTGTATTTTTAATCAAATAAACATAACTGATTGTTTTCGTAAGTAATTTTGGGCTTACATCTCTATGACATGCGCGAAAGTGTTATGAACATGTTCATAAAACAGCAAACGGCCGAATTCATACTACATACATACTGCCCAACGGAGGTTGTCACTTAAAAAAAGGGTTAAGAATCCACTCACAGAACCAAGAACAGTACAAGTTCCTTGGGAGAAGGTAGATGGGGTGACGATGATCTTAAACGTTAAAACGTAAAGTAACATCTGAAGGACTAGCTATTTACTTCGACAATTCGGTAGCGGAGCTGTTTAAAAGCCGCCGTACCATCTCTAGCTCTATGTTAGTGTGTTTCACGTGAGTTGATTTTTTTTCAGAACTTTTATTTGCGTGCCATCTAGGATTAAACTTTGTGTAATTTATCTATAATATGTATTTAAATATATGTAAGCATATTTATCATTTTTCTGGTTGCCATAGTACAAACTCTGCTTAGTTTGGGATCAGATGGCGTTATGTGAGTTGTATCTATAAATTTGCATACAAAAAATTAAAGTAAGAAGACTTTTGTTATTCGTTGTTACCAACTTACACTAAGGGCCGGTCTCAATAATCTAACTATCGATGGATTCGGCTACTAAAGGTATATATTTGACATAAGCTCCATACAAAACATGTCAAAATTCTACCTCTATTTGTTAAATCCATCGATAGGTAGATTATTGAGACCGGCCGTAAATGCCATAAGAAAAGTTAAAACACCAGACAAGAGCATATAGGGCCATGCTTAGTGTAGGATTCCGCAGCCGTTATCTTTATAAAATATATAAAACAAAGTCGTGTTAGTTACACCATTTATAACTCAAGAACGGCTGGACCAATTTTTATGATCCTATCCTCCTTTAGTGATGTTCAATAACAAAAAAAAAACGTTTGTATATGATAACACTCCAATTAGTTAAAATGATTTTTTGAATTGATTAGTTGGGACGGTTTTTATCATTATCGTGGGGCATAGATTGGTGGGATACTTTTACAAAGAATGGTCACTTAAGTACCTACCTATTAACCTGATAGGGAACGTTGCCATTGAGTCACGAGTCCATTCGAAATCTATTCTAATATTATATAGCTAAAGAGTTTGTTTGTTTGGTTAAACACAATAATCTCTGGAACTACTGGTTCGAATTGAAAGATTTGATTTGATTATTAGTATTGGATAGCCCATTTATCAAGGAAGGCTGTAGGTTATATAACATCACGCTACGACCCATAGGAGCTGAGATTCAATAAAAATGTTGCAAAATTGGGGAAAAATGACGCATACAAAGTTGCGCGGGTCAGCTAGTTACAAATAAATGTACTACAGATGAAAGTTGTACCCACAGAAAAGCGCATTTACGCCTTTTTGTTGAGAAACGCAGTTTTTTCGGCAATTAACTCAAAGACGGTACATAAACCAGGTCACTCAGAAAATTTTGCGAAAAAAGTTTTTATGTTTATTTCACTGACCACTTGTAATTAGGTATTTTGAAATATTGTTAGTATTGACAGTTGCATCACAATATATATATGCAAACGTTATGTTTGTAAAGCAAAACTTACATTTATATAACAAAAATAGTGATATTCACTCTGTGAATACAAGAAATAAGCACAAATTGGTAGGTCGATATCATAGGCTTCATAAAACTCATAACTCATTCATGGGACTAGGTGTTAAATTTTTCAATAAAATCCCAGTCAGCATATCGAGTCTACCAGTAAATAAATTTAAGACTGTAGTCAAGAGACATCTTATACAAAGAGCTTACTATTCAATCGATGATTATTTAACTGATAAAGATAAATGGATGTAGTTCGTTGCTCCCTATTAATGTATTGGGTTGTATAGTTTATTGCATTTTACTAGGTGAATATTGTTGTCACAGTTTGATAATGTTACTTAGGTACTAGTTAGGAAAACGATTTACTTTTGTAAGTAAAGATTCTGCGTGATAAATTACGGCCATTCTTTTCTTTCCTTTGAAAAACATGTATACTTATTCATTAAGTAGCAGTAAATTGGCCAATATTTAAGCACATAAAGTTTTTACATCGTAAGTGGATGCTCCTACTATGTTGTGCCCATTGAGGCTGATGTATCCGATCTCGTGTACTCTTCTAATATTAATGACCTCTTTTTTTGCATCAGTCCTCTAATATATGGTGTATAATATAATGGTGGCAGCACCTTACCTGCATATACAGTTTATAAACAGAGAAACATTGTAAACATTGGCAATTTGAAAAGAGTGGCCACGAGTTTTTATTGCCTGTTCTTTTCTCGGGCTTTACCTATTGTTTGCGAACAGGCATTACCAGTAAATGTAGAATCGACTTTTCACAAGTGTAGTATTTTGCTTCCTAAGTGAATAAATGATTTTTATTATTTTATTATTATTTGGTTATTTGTAAGTAAAAATACCATTGTTCGAGTTTAGAATTTCACTCCACATTTTTTCATGGGCGAAATCAAATTATCGAATCTTATTTAAAAATGGATCTGAATCAAGAATATTTTCGTGCGATGGTTTTCTACGATTTTAAATGTGGTCTAAAACCTAATGAGTCATTTGATCGACTTCAAATGGATTTTATGAATAAAGGCCTAAAAAGGAACCATCTACCGTTGGCATAGCGAGTTTAAGCGCGGTCACCTTACTATGGAGGATGAACAAAGGAGTTGGCGTCCTACGACGGCGGTCACGGAAGAAAGTGTGCTGGCAAACAAATCTAGAAAACAGGTGAATTACATACTAAGAGATTCAGCATACACTACCGAGATTGGTTCGGGAAGCGGTCACAAGATTCTAAACGAGCACCTTCGCGTGAGAAGAAAAGTTTCGCGCTGGGTGCCGCACAACCTCACTGAAGCTCCGTTTGTCGGTAGTGGTGCCGTGATATGATACAAAAATTTGAAGCAGGCTCGTTTCGGCGCGTTTAGGTGATGATGATTCCTGAATTTATCAATACGATCCAGAAACAAAGCGTCAGTCGACAGTTTCAAAACGAACCAACGCCTACGAAAGTGAAGCGATTAAGAAGAGCAGGGAAAATTTTGATCGTTAGTTTCTTTAGTTTGACGGGGTATCTGGTTTCAATTCCTTTACGAGACACACAGTTGACGTACCACACGTTGATGTTTGCTGAAAAAAATCAGCTTCTGTTATTACGTATGGCGTGCCCCCATTAAAAATAATTATTTTTATTATTTAACTATCACACATAGCGGCTTATACAAGACATGTTCAAAATTTTTTCAATATTTAATTTTCATTGTGTAGTTCTTGTGTGCTTTTATTTAATATTTAATTTTCATTGTGTAGTTTTTGAGTAAAATGCCAGTGAACTACGGAACGGACATGAAGAAAATACATATCCATATAGTTTCGTCATGTCCTGTTCCGTTTTTGCCACTATGGCTGCGGAACCCTAAAAATCAATTTCACTAAGTAACTGATAAAAGAAAATAAAAAACAATTCAAATCTACTTGTTGTTTTAGGAACTACGTGGGCTCAGGAACTAGTTTGGTTGTTAGCGAATAATTTGGATTACAAGGCAGCGGCGGAGATTCAATTGACGCATAGATATTCTTTCTTGGAGTAAGTTATTTTTTTTCTATTCTGATCGAGGATACAGTCTTCGCCTTTACGTGATTTAATACAATCTTAGGTTTCTTAAATCTGACCTATAGTGACGGGACCCCACCTTATGGAAAAATGGCATGGAAAGATTTGAAACTTGAGATTACTTGCAATCTCCAAAAAAAATTTCTCGGGTCTAATAGCATAGTTAACATAGCAAAATTCGCCTAAAGGTAAAGGATATTCCCAAGGTTTAGTCTGACTTAACTTTCAAGGTGCTGGCTTTTTAGTGAATTGCCTCGCACCCAAAGGATGTCAATAGATGTTCCCTCATCCTTACGGTATGAGTAATATCTATTATTAGATATACTTCGGGACTTAATCGCGTGAATTATTTAAAGGTATGAACCTTTTTTTTACCCGACGTTTCGATCGAATTGCACCGATCATGGTCATGGGTCGAATGTATAAAAGGTTCGACTCTTTAAAGAATTCACGCGATTAAGTCCCGAAATATTTCTAATATGTATAAAAATCGCGAAAGTTTAAAAACAATAATATCTATTATATTTGAGTAATATTAAATGAAGAAAGAGGCGTCACAGTAGATTGCAACGACTTCCTGGCATAACGTCCCGGCCTACAATACATTAATATTACTCTGTAACGATTGTTTTAAACTTCCAGCCAATTCATTTTCTTCGATCCAAGTCAATTAGACGAATATGCGAAAATATTTGACCCTAATTTGGATGAACAAATGGTTAAAGTACTGATCACGATGATGGGCCAACCAGCAAGTAAAATACTTGCCTCGATACCGGAGTCGGTACCTCGGTTTGTCAAGACTCATATACCGATGTCACTGCTGAACCCCAAACTGCTGGACACCGCCAAGATGGTGTATGTGGCGCGTGACCCGAGGGACGTGGCTGTGTCCTGCTATCATCACGCTAGACTGTTCAAAATGGCAGACTTCCGAGGCAATTTTAAAGAATTTTGGAAGATGTTTCACAAGGGTTTGTGTAAGTAAAGCTACATTGTAAATGACTAGTTTCACCGTGGCTTCGCCCGTATTATGTTTGAATTTATTATCCTATGTGCTATTCTGATGTATGAACTCCATTACATCATATGCAATCGTGAAGTCGCGAGTTAGAATCCTAACCATTATACTACTGACGTGAAACCACTCCTTTTTTCGGATCTATGTTGGATTGGGTCCCACATTACTAGTAATCTTGTTAACCCCTCCAGCTAAGCTCAAAGGCTGTGTTAGAGATGGGTTCACGTCCAGTCACAAGATTGCTAGTAATATGGGACCCAATCCAACATGATAGTTACCTTTTTTAAAAATAAGTTTCTTTTAAATCCGTTCTGTCATTTTAATGTGAAAGAGAAAAAAGTTTGTGAGGATAGATGGAAGAATTACAATCTTTCACATTTGTAATATTATCAAGATTTTATGAAAGATAGTTCTTAGGTACAGTTGATACATTTAAAACTTTTCAGTTTATTTTGGCGCCATTTTTGAACACGTCAAAGAAGCCTGGAACTTAAGACATCATCCTAATATGTTATTTTTGTTCTACGAAGATCTCTCTAAGGTAGGTATTAATTAATTGTTGTATTATATTGTATTGAATTGATCCCCAGAAAGTGATAGTGTTAACACTATCACTTTCTGGGGATCAATTCACGTATTTAAAGCAGTGCAGTTGCAATTAAGTTTCGAATAAAACGGCTATTTTTGTATTCTTGTAACTTTGGGATCGATATCAAACACGCTTGCGTTAAGTATGCGTCTCGAGAGCACAATAACGACATTCTAGTACGGTACGCAAGCGTTTTTAAGATCGATCCCAAAGTTACAAGAATACGAAGAAGGGAAATTTTAATCGAAACTTAACTGCAACTGAACTGCAACTGCACTGCTTTAAATACGTGAATTGACCCGCTAGTACTGAAAAGAGAAATTCCTCAATATTACTATCCACAATTAGACTTATAAAGCATGTTCGAAACAGTTAGAAACAAGCGTACAAACCAAGGGGACCTTGCTTGTTTCCAACAGTGTAGATGACTGTTGCAAACCAAGTACCAAGTAATTTGGTTTACGACATCCGTCAACACTGTTTTAAACATGCAAGGTCATCTTGGTTTTTACGCTTGTTTCCAACCGTCTGAAAGACGCTTTAAATAGAGAAAGAAAACAAATGCGCCAATCAGGTTTAAGACGTTTGGTGAGGTGATTGTGAACAGAAACAGGAATACTTTTTTTTCTGTTAATTTTTATGATACTAGCTGTGTCCGCACCTGTACTATATATACAGGGTATAACATAATGGTGTGGTCAAATTTCAAAACCTGTACTATATATACAGGGTATAACATAATGGTGTGGTCAAATTTCAAAAGCGAATAGGGTATGTAATCAGTGTTGCACCTACCAGGGTGCCATAGCTGGTTGCATTATTATTACATAGATAAAACATATTCTTTTTGACAAAATTCAGTAGTGAAAGGCGTATGGCATAAGAATTATACCCCCCCTGGTACGGAATTCGATAGGATTATTATGGCATAGAACTTTTTAAGTCATACTTTTTTAAATTAATAACTTTTTCATTCATAATTAAACGAATGAAAAATAATCAATATTTTTTTGGGTACTCCGATTTTGATAAAATTAGGTATGTGCACTCAGTATCATGGGCACATACCAACCCTTGAATATGACTACACCTTTTTGTTAGACCCTGTATATACTTTGCATTTGATAAAAAACTATTATATTTACATTATGAACAGACGCTGCAATTTTTTTTAAGTATATGTATTTATTTAATCTATTTAGATTAATCGGTTGAATAAAAAGAATAGACACCTAAAGTAAACTATGCAACTACTCTACAGGACTTGCCTTCTTCTGTACGCCGTGTCGCAGATTTTCTTGCTAAAGATCTCAATACAGAAGAAATGGGCCGGTTATGTGACCATCTCAGCTTTAAAAACTTTAAAAACAACAAGTCTGTCAACTATGAAGAAATGAGAGAAGTTGGACTGCTCGCTACTGATGAGAGTTTTATTAGAAAAGGTTAGATTTATTGACTTCTAAAGAAATAAGAAATAGAAGGCAGTCATCCTGTTTTTCTAAAAAAAATACCTATCTTAGCCGGACTCATTTTACATTTCTAACAATAATAATATCTTGGGACAACTCACACAATGTCATCTGATCCCAAACTAAGCAGAGCTTGTACCATGGCAACCAGACAATTGATAAACATACTTAAATGTTTCTAAGTTTTAACCTGGGTGGGGATCGATCTCACGTCCTCCAGCTTAGCAGTCAGGGTCACTAACCACTAGACCAACAGGCTTGCGTTTAGTTATTTAGAAATTATTGTGGAATAAAGAAACTCAGGGGCAGAATGAATCCTGAAAACAATAATGTAATGTCAACATCACTGAACCACGCCACTGGGGTATCGTTTGTTATATTTTTTTGGTAACCACACCACTGCCAACTGGCTCATTTCCTACCCGACCCGATTTCTACAGGGCCTCAGAAAAAGTACCTACCATTTTTAGGGTTCCGTAGCCAAAATGGCAAAAACGGAACCCTTTTAGTCCTCCATGTCCGTCCGTCTGTCCGTCAAAAACAACACAATGAATATTGATTAAATTTGGTAAAAAGATGTCTTGTAGTAGCCGCTAGGTACTTAATTTGATAGCTAATTAATAAAAATAAACATTTTTAGGAGGCACTCCATACGTGTAACAGAAGCTGAAAAAATAAAAATTAAACACATTTTAAAGTTGCTAATAAACTTTTTTGATTAAATAAAAAAATGGAAAAGGTAAAAAAAGGCTTAACAAATTATTTCGCAGGCCGAATAATAAAGTAATCTCTAAAGGCATTTCTTGCCAATTACTTTGTTAATACAATAATTGCATTTTTGAAAGATAGAAAATATTGGAAGTCTAGACCTAGGAATCGAACCCGACACTTCCGTATGCCAAACCGGGGCCGGAATCGAACCATCTAACCGGGACTATGTTACTAAACCTCAAATTATTCTATCCTTCCTGCGCGCGAGTTAGGCCCTCGCTTGCGCCATCTAGCCGATAGTTAGAGAACAATTACGGCCTTTGTTATTGCTTCGTTACAAAGAGCAATTTGGCATACGGAAGTCTCGGGTTAGATTCCTGGGTCTAAACTTCTAATTTTTTCTATCTTTCAAGAATGCAATTATTGTATTAACAGAGTAATTGGCAACAAATGCCTATAAAATTACGATATCACAGATTAATACTAATTAATTATTATTAGATAAACATTATATAGTAGGTAAATTCAGTAGATTTTTGATCAATATTGCATTTTTCTGTTGGGTAGCTCATTTATCGAGGAAGTCTATAGGCTATATAACATCACGCTACGACTAATAGGAGCGGAGAAGCGACGAGAAATGTTTCAAAAACGGGGAGAAATTACGCATACGAAGTTGCGCGGGACAGCTAGTTAAAAAATATATTTTATATTATTCTTCGGACCAATACAAATCGGGCTGACTAATAAATGAGCCTGTCAACTACTGAAGTGTCTTATCTCAGGTCGTAATCTTACGAATGATATATCGATAAATCTAAGTTTTGTATCAGAATTTCATTACGGTGGTGTGGTTACTAAAAATATTGTAAACAGTGCAGTGGTTTCGTTGACAATACATGAAAATACTAGATCTATATAGGCAGTCGTGTAAAAAATGAATAAATTGAGTTTACACTTTTAGTTTTACAAACTGGCTACTATGTTATCAGGCAAGGCTGGAGGTTGGCGAGACTACTTCGATGAGGAGATGACGCTGCAGGCGGAACAGTGGATCACTGACAACCTGCGAGATAGAGACCTGCACTACCCACACCTAAACTTAATAAATTGATTAAGAACTCATTTGTATTTAGTCTTAAACCGCTTTAAATAAAGTTATCATGTTATTTCATGTGAAACTTATTTTTTCGTTTTCAATAATACACCTTAATCTATACTAATATTATAAATCTGAAGAGTTTGTTTGGGTGTTGGATAACCCATTTATCGAGAAAGGCTATAGGCTATATAACATCACGCTACGACCAATAGAAGCGGAGCAGCAATGAGAAATGTTGCAAAAACGGGGAAAACTTACGCAGACGAAGTTCGGCTAGTCGGCTAGTTTAATATAAGATTTCAGTGACTTTGGCGTGACAAATTAAGGTTGGAGCGCATGGGCGTACCCAGGGGGTATTTGGGTCTGAAACACTCCCCCCCCCCATACATTTGACCGGTGTTTAATCAATTATGCCACCTAACTGTCTGAGCGTGTCGCTCTCACGATAAAGAGGCGATTAACCCCTCTCCTTGGTTATGTCCATGGCTTGTTCAAAAGTGTTCTAAGCGTTGACACGGTAACATTGTACGCTCGTCATCTGAAGGGATGATTGATTATGCTTAAGATTTAAAGGCCCTCCCTCACCGCGAGCATGCTCTTGTAATGTAACATTTATGATTCGATTTCGAGCATTACGTTACAATACTGCCTCCCTGACTGATGAGCATACGCCTGTAATGTAACATTTATGATTCTGTTTTCGAAGCGATCGTTTAATTTTCTCTTTAATGATACAAGTTGTATCAAAATATTATAGTTGCGCATTATGTTGGTTCTCCTCCCTCACCAATGTAATGCTCGGATCTGTAACGTTACATTACAGGCGAATGCTCGCGGTGAAGGAGCACCCTAAGAGCAACTTATCAAAATAAGGATCGACAATTTTGATATAGATTAAGTTAAGAGATACCTATCGTTGATCTAAGGGGCCATTCATTAATTACGTAAAGATGATTTTGGCGATTTTTGACCCCCTGTACCTTTCTACCTCCATATAAGGGTGCTTAAGATTTCTAAAGATCTGGTGGAGTTTGAGAGTCACTTTTCTTACGTCAGATACTATCTCGCTAAATTTTCCGTACGATCTCGGTGTAGCGATCCTACTTAAGTAAAAATGCTAAAAAAATCGAAAGAATTAACTAAAAGGATTTTCTATATCACCGTAAAATAGTGAAGACCGTTAGACTATAATTTATCTCGCAAGATTGTAAACTGTCAAAAGATAGGGAACTGTAACATACTGCTTACAATTTACGGCCGATCTCAATAACTTACTGACAGTTTAACTCTAGAAGCTACCAAAGGTTAACTGCAACGTTTAGTTTTACCGTTACCGTCACAACAAAGTTTGCCCAATGTTAAGTTAGGTTAACAATAGATAAAGTCTCCTCATTCTATTAATCGTTTCCCTCCCAGACGTTTTATTTTTGCACGCTCCAAAAATAATCTTGTGTTTTAGTTATTCTAAAAAAATATCGCTTCAGGCGTGTGGTATCCCAGTAGAGGCCGGATGCTGGCTGACTGTGACTTGATTACCGCTCATATCTATGGGAGTGACTGCGAGTGTGGCGATGACGAGCTGCTTCTGCTGATGATGAAGGCTGCTTCCAATCACGTCGGGGTCACCACTGTGGAGGGCAAGGTGTTAAGTCCCTCCAACACAAAGGGAGGATCCTCCGACCAGGCGAGGTGATCGTGCCTGGCGGGCCGCGGCCCAACGATTAACGTTGGGAACTTGTATATATAGTTAGCAGCTGTGAAAACTACTATATCGCGATTCAGGATTTGACGCGAGCTGTCAAGTGTCAATTTATTTTATATTATTATATGTGGGTACGGCCACAAACGTATTGGATTAGTTATAGCTATATAAGTATACTAACAAACCTACATTTATTGTATATATTAGATACTTAAAAAAATGAAACAACAAAACGCGCTAGTTGAGAGTCGCTCTTTACTCATGCGCCATAATCCATAGTTTATTAAAATATTACAGCATTCGTTTATAAGCTATGACTTGTAAAAAATGAAAATCAATTTCTGAAGATTTGGCTAAAATGAACACGACTTATTTGTTTGACTGCAAACATTTTAACAGATTTATCATAAATTGATCTTGTATGATAATGACAGTCATCGGATTTTTAGATGTGTTTCTAACTTGCTAATAATGCGCTTATTATTACTACATTAAATCAGGGACCCTGGAACTTTAAAAAGAGAGGTATATAAGAATTAGGTCCCTAATTAATCTTATTCGTTTTCAAGGCCACAAGTTTATGACCCTGATGTAAGTTTCTCGGTACTAAGACGACGACCTCATCGCAGTACTTACAACGTTCAGCTAATAAATGTGTTCTTAAATTTTCTTGTCTCGTTATATTGATTTTTATATGTCTTTTGAAGGTTGTATTGGAAATTCGAGCGAATGCTAAAAAATAAATCATTTTCATCTCGTAACATTGATTTACTGATTGCTTAACTGTCGATTTTGACAGTTTATAAGTTTTTAACAGTTAGTAATTGTAAAGTTTCATTTCCGAGCATCGCGGCCGATCGCGAGCCGCTCGCGGCTTACGACAAGCGGCTGACGCTCGCGGCCGATGCGACAATATTCACAGTGCGTGCGCAGCCTACGACAGTCGTCGGCCGCGCGCGTCTGTCACTTACCTCAGCCGCTTGTCGTAAGCCGCGAGCGACTCGCGATCGGTCGCGATGCACGGAAATGAACCTTAATAACTAAAGTAAGCTGCCAAAAGCGTTATTGAAACGCTCTTTGTTATTTTTCTATGAATATATTTAGCGCAATCTGTACCACATGACCTTCTTTACGGCTCTTGACATGGCATTTTCGGTGATTTTATAAGTTACTGGTATGATTTTAAAGCTATCACGATTCTGCCGAGCTGTGTTACCCGTGTGTCCCACCCATCTAAGCATCTTCATTTCGGTGGTGTGTTTTTGTTAATGCGTCGTTGTTGTCCAGCACCCAGTCCCATACAACAATGGCCCGTGCACTGCTGTTTTATATCTCTAGAACCAAAATATTGCATTGTCGTCAAAGTTATACAAGTGTACCAAATTTGAGCCCAATCGAACGTCAGGAAGTGGTATTAATTTAGTTTTCAAGATTTCAGCCATACAAACTAACATACAAACTACAAGTAACTAACAGGGCAAGATAAAAGTTCCGCAATTGACACAACTTCAAAGTCAACGTCTGCCATTCTTGCCTGTCCGGACCATATCACAGAGTAAATAATCACTTCGTAACGCACTCGCAAGCGTGTAAATGGCATCCAAGCGTTTGTAAAGACTTGTGGAGCTTGTGGACGTTTTTAAGCGTGTAAACGTGGCATAGAAATGGGTTTTACCCCCTTACGTAATTAATGAATGGCCCCTAATAAGAAGTCACACTAGACAACAATGTAAATAAGTATCTGGATATTATATTGACATTGTATCGTCTTCAGATTAGATACTAACTTATCAATACCCGTTTATCTGTTGAGGGCTATTATTGTATTTATTGCTATTGATCAGATTATTTAATATTTTTGCGTTATAAAGTTGTGCCCTGCGCCATCACAATGGAAGAAAAAACTATTCTGCCTTTCCCTTACGAATTTGAAAATTTAAAACCAGAAGAGAGTAAATTTATAGACAGTATTTATGAATGTAAGTATACAAGGTTACATTAATTCTATTCAAATAGAAATTATCACAAAAAAATCTAAAAGAGCGTTCGGTAAATAAATCAGTCTCGCAATCGTGTGGCTCAATGGTTGGAATCCTGCCGTGAAGCCATTGAGCTTAGCTGAAGGGCTTAACAAGATTGCTTGTTGTACATTAATATGTAAAATTATTTACTGTTAAGTATTTAATTTTCAACTTCGGTATAAAATTTTAATGTTTTCTCTAGTAGACTGAAACTCATCAGCTCCGTAATCTTACAGACGGCATCATAAAGACTTGTTACAGTAGATATTTGTTATTTATATTCCAGCCGTTGAAAGAATCTATAGCTTACGCCGTGTAGGACCTAAAGGTTACATAGTATATGAACCCTATAAAATCGATGCTGCTAACATTTATAACATGCCGTTGAGATCTACTGACATCTTTGTCGCAACTTATCAACGATCTGGTCAGTATATAATAAAATCCTGTGAATGATGTCCTGTGCTGGGCACGGGTCTCCCCAGTAGAACCTGTATAGATCCTGGGGGTAATTGCCATAATTGCCACGCTTGGCGAGTGGGTTGGCGATCGCAGTAAGTTTTGAAAGTACTCCGAGGACGCTGCTGACCGTCCTCCGGTGTGAAGTTCCTTATCGCCGCAGAGATGAGGTGGCACTATTCTTAAGACGGTAACACACGGTATTATTTAATAATATAACAAATAGATAATATAAAAAAGACTATTCATTAAGCCTATTAACGATAGAGAATAACCTAATATTATATTTTTAGGAACTACGTTAACTCAAGAGCTTGTTTGGTTACTAGCAAATAATTTTGATTATACCGCGTCGGCAAAGGTTCCACTTATACATAGATATGAATTCATAGAGTAAGTAAATTGTATAAAAAAATAAGTAGAAAACACAGTAAACAACTACTTCCGAAAATTAATGAAATTATTACTTTAGGCACACATAGTCATTTTTAGGGTTCCGTAGCCAAAATGGCACAAAATAGTTTCTTCATGTCCGTTTGTCTGTCTGTCTGTCTGTCCGTCCGTATGTCACAGGCATTTTACTTAAAGACTACTCAATGAATCTTGACGAAATTTGGTGAAACGATGTCTTTTAGTAGCCGCTACTTAATTTGAGCTAAATAATAAAAATAAATATTCTTAGGGGGGGCACTCCATACAATCATGTTCAATTCAATTCAATTCAATTCAATTTAACGGTAACAGTAGCTAAAAATTATATAATATATTTTTAAGCATACATCATCGTGTGGCACATCATTCGACAGGTCTTTCAAAAATGTTTTAAGGTTTTTAATAAACTTTTTGATTGAGTGATAATTTTTTGAAACAATCGCTCCGAAAGTTGCATAAATCGTGCCCCCCCCCCCCCTCCCCTTAACTTTTGAACCGTGTGAAAACATAGAAAAATTCACAAAGATAGCGCTTAATAAATACTTTAAAATAACATTATTTTGGATAAGATCGAATATACCGTCATTGAGTTATTGCTAAAAAACTGCGTTTCTCAACAAAAGAGTGTAAGTGCCATGAACATACGCTCTTCTACTGATGCAATTGTTCAAGACTGCGGAACCCTACACTGAGCATGGTCCGATATATTCTTGCCCAGTTTTTATTATAGAACATCAGTATTTAAAAAACAACTAACGTCTATTAAAGTACCTATTTAGAACTTTGAATTTCTTACAGCCAATTTATGTTATTCGATTTAAACCGATTGGATGCCATGGTAAAACATCTTAAATCACATTTAAAGGACGACCAAATTAAAGGCATGTTCACAATGATGGCCCAGCCAGCAACTAAGGCACTTGCTGCAATGCCGGAGTCGGCGCCTCGCTTCATCAAGACCCACTTGCCGATGTCACTGCTAAACCCCAAACTGCTGGACACCGCCAAGATGGTGTATGTGGCGCGAGACCCGAGAGACGTGGCTGTGTCCTGCTATCATCACGCTAGACTATTCAAAATATCACAATTCCCAGGCAGCTTTAAAGAATTTTGGAATGTTTTCTACAGAGGATTGTGTAAGTAGTTTACTATCGAATTCTCAAACGATAGGTACGTAATTTGAAGACGTTCTTAAATGTATTTCTCTCTCCACTATTCTTGAAACTCCACTTTCCTTCTCTTTGAAATGACAGTGACGGCATGAGACATAAACTAAATCAGGGATCCCGACTTCGATTCTGACAAACAAAATCTAAAACCTCTGACTACGACTTCGGTTTCGATGAAATCATCTCCGTAACATCCCTAATTTAAATCCAAACCATAAAAATGTAATTATCAATCGTCCCAATCCCCTTTTTCAACTTATTTGGACTCAGCGCAATAGCCATGCTTTCTTGTTTGACGTTACCTCGGCACTCTCTCTCTCTCTTTCTCTCGCTCAGGCGCGAATCCAACACAAATACCTTTTTTTGGGGAAATTTGACCCCCTAGGCCATTGCCAAGTGGCTGGTGTGCCGATGCTGAATCAAATGCATCCCCCCCCCCCCATCGTTGGGACGAATCTACTGTTCGAAAAGTTCTGGATCCGCGTCTACATTCGCTTTTTACGTCTCACTCATCCGTAGTCATGTGACAACCCTTGATTATTGCAGGAACCAGGTGGAACCCTGACTGTGTCGCTATTTGATCCTCCCATAAACGTAATGCTAATTCTTATTTTCAGTTTTACTATGTCCTATTTTCGAACACGTCAAAGAAGCATGGGAGCAGAGGGATCATCCTAATATGCTATTTTTGTTTTACGAAGAACTTACCAAGGTAGGTAAAATTGTCATTAAAAAAACGGTGCATCGGTAGAATAGCAGATAAGTAACCAAAATAAGTTGCATAGTCTCAGATCTATCCATAAAAACAATGACGTATCCAGAATTTATTTTGATTGGGCTTGTTTTGCGAGGAAGCTTGGTAGAACTCATAAATCTGTTCAAAAACGTCTCGCCAGTTTAAGGGGGCATTACACTGAGAGAATTATTTATTTAGCGCTACGTAAACAGCGACACGATCGCCGGCCTCGCTCTTTCGCACACAACCATTACTTCACAGTGTGCAGGAGCGCAGGTCAAAATAAAGTAGATTTTTCGTTCGTAGATATGTTAGATTACGAACGCCATGACTATAACAATACGAAAATGCTCGTTTTTGCATTTTTCCGCAACATCAAGATTTCTTTGCGGGATCATATTAAGACATATACTTAAATTTCTTTATTTTATCTACTAGAAAAACTCTTTGACTAGTGACACAATTTTTTTCGTGTCCTAATATTTAGGTTTTCTATATAAATTTTTGTGAGAGCCGAACCCTATTTCGCGTAATCTACCCTTAAGACTTAAATACTTTCATTCAGGAACCATTACCTACTTATGTAATAGATAGCTAAACCTATCATGATTTGCAGGAATTGCCTGCTACCATACGACGAGTCGCAGATTTTCTCGGCAAAGATGTCACTCAAGAGGAAATGGACAGACTGTGTGATCATCTCAGCTTCGAGAAGTTTAAAAACAACAAGTCAGTCAATTTTGAAAGTTTGAGGGACATTGGAATGCTTGCAACCGATGAAACTTTTGTAAGAAAAGGTCAGTATTTTAGTGACGTCATCTTTTGTTCTTTTTGGTTTAATTTTAGAATTTGCAATGATTGCCAACTGGGAAATACAAGCCTCACGGGTGTATCCAGGATTTTTCGAAAAGGGGGTATTGTATTATAATGCAGTACCATAATAAACCTTCATATAGGTCACATCTAATAAAGCAATTATTTTTGTTTTATTTCAATGCAAAATCCTAATATTTTGAAAATACCTACCTAGATTTTTCTAGGCATCCATTTATGTGAAAGTCACTCTGTATGTTTGTTACCTATTCACACTTAAACCGCTGAACCGATTTGAAATTTGGTATGTAGATAGACAATAGTTTAAGTCTCACTCAGGTAAGGACATAAGATATTTTTATCGTAAAACCGACGTACACGCGGGCGGAGCCGCGGGCGAAAGCTAGTATTCTATAAACTTGTTACAGGCTTGTTTCCTACTGTGTTATAGGCAAGACGGGTGCTTGGCGAGATTACTTCGACGAGGAGATGACGCTGCAGGCGGAACAGTGGATCACTGACAACCTGCGAGATACAGACCTGCGCTTCCCACACATAAGCATATAATTAATTACCTACCATTAATGTTATAAATAATATATAAAATCTATAAATATATACAAATTAAACTAAAATAAGTTTTGTTTTTAAGATAATTAGCAATGTGGGATTGTTGGTCCCTTTACTAGCAATCCTGTTAACCCCTCCAGCTAAGCTCAATGGCTTGTGTTAGGAATGGGCTCACGGGTCTCCGAGGATGAGACTGATGACCGACACAACTGTGCCGCCTGTCACCGAAGCGGAGGTGGGCGCGGCTGTTCTTCGAATGCGTTCGAAGAACACCGCCCCCGGGCCGGATGGGATTCGCGCCCGGGTGTTAGCCCTGACCCTCGACCACATGGGGGACCGCCTCAGGGGACTGTTCGACGTGTGCCTGGCGTCCGGACGGTTCCCTGACTGCTGGAAGGCAGGGAAGCTGGTGCTCCTTCCGAAGCCAGGACGGCCTACCGACTCAATTGCGGCCTACAGGCCTATCGTTTTGCTGGACGAGGCGGGGAAGTTGCTGGAGGGAATTCTCGCTACCCGCATTGTTCGGCATTTGAACGAGGTCGGCCCCGATCTGTCGGATGCTCAGTACGGCTTTCGTGCTGGGCGCTCGAGGAGTGATGTTGGCCATATCACTTGATATCGCCAACGCCTTCGGGTCTCTGCCATTCAGTTGCATCAGAGAGGCGCTCCGGCATCATGGAGTGCCCGCGAACCTGAGGCAGCTAGTGGCAGACTACCTCGAAGGCTCGGCTCGGCTCGGAGGATCCTGTACGAGGACCGAGAGGGTGAGGTAATCCGCAGGGACGTCTCGTGCGGTGTTCCACAGGGCTCTGTCTTCGAATATCGGCTACGACTGGGCCCTGCGGTGTGGTTCCCCCCCAGGATAGGTGTCATCTGCTTTGCGGATGACACCCTCATCACGGCCCGGGATGGGAATTTTGAGGAGGCGGCGTGCCTAGCCAATCTAGGGATTTCCCGAATGGTCGGGCGCATCGAGGCGCTGGGGCTTAGGGTGGCCCTTTCCAAGACGAAGCCTCCACCGTCTTCCCCGGACGGTGTGGGGGTGTTCGTAAGGAATTTTTCCAGCCACTTAAAAAAAAAAAATATAATAAAACTACTACTATGGATAACACATACCAACCACCTTTTTGTTGAATTAAAGATAACAAGTGACTTTGCTGTAGGACCAAGCCAGCCTATGCAGGCAAAGCCTAGCTTGGTGAGTCATTGCGATAAGTCCGAGGGGGGGAGCAAGTAGGGGCCATTGTATAAATTTTCTAGTGTGCTCCATACATTTAGTGCGCGTTGACGAGCAAAACTACTCACACTTGGCCAGTGTTTTGTCAAAGTCTCCCCCCCCCCCCCCCAGAATATGATCCCGGATTCGCGCTTGAGCCTATGACCAAAGTTAATAAATAAAAATAGGTACCTACTATGCTAATTAGCAAACTGAAAAACATTTAAAGTAGTTATTGCAGACTTCGTGCAAAGATCGCACGATATCAATTATGTAATAAACAGACTCGTTAAAATGCCAGTTTGATGCAGTTTTGAAACAATTACGGTTAGAGAATTTATGTGTTTTGTGTTTACTACTTAATATTTGTGCGCATTAAGACAAACTCACAAAACTTACGTGTAATAAGTAGGTACAAGTAGATGCCCGCGACTTCGTTCACGTAAAAATGTTGAATCAAACGGGAACCGTTCATTTTCCGGGATAAAAGTAGCCTATGTGCTATTCCAGACTATAATCTATTTCTATGACAAATTTCAGCCATTTTTGCCTTTAAAAATCCGCAACCGCAAAATCCCTGATACCTACCTCAATCCTCACACACCCTTTCACATTTATAATATGTATTACTTTTAGTTGTTTAAAGCATTTGTATGCAATTTTTATACATATAAATTTTAATTGTATAGAGGAAAACTCGTCTCAGGCTGGATTTCAACCCGAGACCTTAGGGGTACCGGCCCTAAGGTCTCGGGTTAACAACGGTTAACAACTCCGGCACTTAGACATGCCCGCCAAAGTTGAATTTAGTCTCCACATGATACGATTTTATGGCAATCGTGACGTCATCCACCGCGTCCTAAGGAACTTGTACGGCTATGTGAGTTTCATTGCAGAAATCATTTATTCGCAGATTTCTGATGACGCTGGGCCTGAACATTATTATTTGTAATTTTTAAAGCATTTTTATGCTAATTTTATTATTAAGTCGCGGGTTCAAGTCCCGCCTGAGACGACTTTTTCCTTCATACATTTAAAAAATATATTTATAACATTAGTAGGTAAGTGTAAGATTTCTATTTCTGTTAATACTCGTATTTATGATTTAATGTGTAAGTCTACGACTTTGCTACTTACTTTTTCAATAACTTTTTTTCAGTGAAATATCTCAGACCTGCAGCCGTAAAACTTATTATTTAGTGTTTTTTACCTACTATGCCTAAACAATGCGTGCAGTCGTGCACGACTATTTGATCATAAAAAGAATCATTTAAGACAATGAGGTTTTATATAAACGTCAAGGATTTTTGTGTACAGTCTAAGTACAGTAGAGAAGTAGGTAGGTACTAGGTTTGTCGGAGTTTTGTGTTAGAACTAGAACCGCTGCTGTGATAATATAATCTTTACCTTTAGTTTACTATTGATAGGGAAGTCCTGTATTAGGGTATCAATGTTGGGAGAAGTCATTCAGTTTTTTTTTTTTTTTGAGAACTTGGCAGAAACATCGAGATGTATTTCCATATATAATTAAGATGTTCTGTCAGCCATTCAATGTCACCTTGATTAAAATACACGATGATCTTTATGTAAAAAATAACCTCCCGTGTAATACGTACCTAGGTACTTAATCATTTAAGATAGCAATACAAAACTAAAGCCGACAAGAATAACTTTATCAGTTATCAAATTGTATATTTATGTATATAATGTTGTTTTAAATTAAATAACAGTGTTCCACGTTTTATTGCATTTAAAGTCGTGTGTCGCTGGCTGACAATAATGGAAGAACGAAACATTGCACCGTTTCCTTACGAGATTGAATTAATAACACCTGAAACACAAAAATATGTTGACAAAGTTTTCGGATGTAAGTACCTGCCTTCAGATTATCTATATTTAAAGATACCTACTCTTGAATTCGCGACGAGGATTGTACCTAGATATATTGAAAAAATACTTTTTATTTCAATATTTATGATAGGTATCTTGTACCTCGCTGAAAAACCCAAGATTTTGGTTCTGAGGAGCTTGACAAGTAACTATTTTTTTTTAAAGACGACTACCGCTGTAGTTTACTGGCCCTGTGTTGCGAGGGACTAAACAATCATACAAGTCACGGACACACGGTGTACTTACACCCAGACTCGGAACAATAATTTGTGGATCACACAAAGTGGTGTCCCGTGTAGGAATCGAACACACGACCTCTTGCGTGGCAGTCAGACACATTCTCTCCGCGCCACAGAGGCAGTCAGTATTATCAAGAAAATGCATGCGTTATAAAAAAAAGGATAATAGAATAATTACTTTTTATCGCAATGGTTACATCTGTCATTTATCAGCAAAGGAGCCCATATTAGTCATAGATTATGAACTAGCTTGAACTAAGTATTTTGAAATATTGACTTCACTTACAGGACTGCCCGATGATATAATAGGATAATTACAAAAGTCTTTTGTGTTTCCTTTAAGTAGGTATATGTATAAGCAGATTTTCTTTCGGACAACATTTTGAAACGAATGATACTACATTTAATGCCAATTTCGCTAGAGGAAAGCCGTTATAAAAGAATTTGGTACCACTTTTTTAAAATACTAAGTAATCTTTACATCATATTTGTATTAGGTCGGGGCCAAAATATTTTCGTATATTTCATACAAAGAAAAAAACAGGTATATTTTTTTATTATAAGTATATGCCGTTTTAATCGATGACTTGTTACTATCTTGTGTGTAATACCATGATCCCATTGCTGTAAAAAATTGAGATTATTGATCAAAAAAATCTGATAGGTAGTTTACACAGTGTTCTTTTCCTAAAAAGTTCTGAAGTGACCGAAACAGGTGGAATCTATCTTACGGATAGGATGCATCAACACATACCATCCAAGCTCTCTCAATTTTTGCTGAGTGGCTATACATGAGTGCGGTCTGGCGTTATCATGATGGAACACCACGCCCTTCCTGTTCACCAGCTCCGGCCGGTTTTTCTCAATGGCTTCTTTTAACCTCATCAGTTGCTGACAGTAGAGGTCAGAATCGATAGTTTTACCCGGCGGTAAAAAGTCATAGTGGACGATTCCGTTCCAATCCCACCACACATACAGTATCACTTTGTTCCGAGTCAGATCGGGCTTTGCCACGGTCTGTGGGGCTTGTCCATGCTTTAACCACGATCTTTTTTGTACATTCTTATCGTAAGTGACCCATTTTTCATCACCCCTAATCAACCCTTTAAGAAATGAGTCGGAATTTTCACGGTACTGATTTTACACTAAAACTTTCAGACTTGAAACGCTTGAACCACATATGTGCTACCTACTCGTATTGATACCGCATTAGGTCCGTAAACAACACAAATTTTTATTCGCGGCGTTCGTCGCATTTTTACCATTTTTTATAATAATACTATAAAAGTTTAAGTAAAAAAAAAATTTTGTTACTTAATGTAAAAAAAACAATTGAAAAATGGCTGCAACTAGTTTTTTTTTATTTATTGCATCTTCAGAATGTCAACATTTAATGGTATTAAAACCAGCCAGTTACATTCGGCACAACCAAAGAAGTTACTAACAATACATTCAAGATAGGAAAATATTTTTGCCCTTACGTAATATATATAAACAGTTAAACCAGTAAGTATCAATAATAAGAGTATTTTTTCTATTCAAGGAAATATTATTTTTTTACCTGTTTGTCACAACACAAATGTAATTAAGTACCTACTTATTTACTTTTTGCCTGTTGGTCCATAACAAACAAATGAAAAAAAAATAATTACATTTGTTACAGACTATCTCGCAATAATTGTTTTTAAACTTTCACGATTTTTATACATATTAGTTATATTTCGGGACTTAATGTAATCGTAGCCGTAAAGACACCGCGCCTCAGTGTAAAGACGTTGTAAGTGTAGTGTGTAGAAGTACCGACAGTACAAATTATCAAAATGATCAAGACCAGGCGAGGGTAGTTGAAAAACCCCGCGCCTCACGGAGACATCGCTAAGCTGCCATCAGTCGACCCGTGACCACGATCGGTGCAATTCGATCGAAACGTGAAAATAATTCACGCGATTAAGTCCCGAAATATAACTAATATATCTCGCAATAGTTGTTGGTTTGCATAATGCGATTCGATTTTGTAAATTTTTACCCGACTGTTAAGAAGGGTTATGTTTTTCGCGCGCATGTATGTAGGTATGTAATATTATTTATTACCTGATAACTCACAATCCACGGAACGGATTTATACAATTAAGACGTCGTTAGATTCGTCTTGATCGCCCAAGTGTTCTTAGATAAGTGACGTTTAAAAAAAACAAACACTGCGGCTGATGAGATGTCAAATAAAGAAGTGTGAAAAAAAAAGTTGTTTTGTATAGGTACTGCAATATGGATATCAAATTTAAGGGATCATCTTAAGCATTTCAATAAGGTATAACATAATTATGACTATTATACTAAAAAAGTTAGTTAGCAACCATTCTTTTTTAAATTTTCTATACTTGACAATAGCTGTGATAAAAGTAAGTTGTTACAGACAGACAGTAGTTCGTAAAATATAGCTTGATACATACCTGTGACGTTTGTCAGAATGACATGTAATAGGTATGGGACGTCTTTCGTATTTTATCGATATTTATATGGAATGAGTTTATTAAAAAAAATACATTTTAACGATATTGAAAGAAAGAAAAAAGGAAATGAAAGATGAATTTGAAGGTATTTAAAAGTTTAATTGTCAAATGGTGTACAGCCGAGATCAACTTCCAAGTCGAATTCTGATTCATCACTGGAGCAGTCCTGTAGATTAATAATTAATTCTTGATCGCATATGTTGTCAAATTGAATATCGCGCTCCCAATCTTTTTGAATCAAATTTTTTGTCTTCTCAACTACCTTTTTCCAATCATCAGCATTTACATGTACACAAGCTTCATGTAGTAATGTCAACATTTTGTTCGCTGTGAAAGGCGGTGCTACATTATGTCTGGCAGCGTAACCTAGAAAAAAAAGGTATTCGATCAAACAAAAAACCTACTACATTCTTTGTAAGCTTTTTATATATGTTTTTTTAGATTATACGAACCTTTGACTTGAGCCCAGATTAGTTCTATTGCATTGTAATGGCAATGATATGGTGGTAAACGGATGACGGTGTGGCCCATTTCCTTTGCAATTTTGTCTATAATATATCTTGGAGTGGGGGGCTTATGAATGCTTACTAATCTTAGCAATTCTTTCTTGAGCATGCTGTTGTCGGCTTTTACTCCTTTGTTTTGCAGCCAAGTAATAATTTCAATTTTACGATTGCTTGTCGTAGGCGCCTTATCTTTTTGTACTGAATGATACGGAGCGTTGTCCATCAGAATAAAATGTGGTTCACTCAAATTATTTAGAAGAGTTAGAAACCACTCCTTAAATTTTGTAAAATCCATTTCTTCATGGTACTCTGTTGTTTTTACTGATTTAAACGCCAGTAAACAATTGGGCACAAAACCAGACGATGTCCCCGCATGAGTAATTATTAATCTTTGTCCTTTGCCTTCGGGCACCTTGGTGGTAGACTCCGCTTTATCGTCTGTCCACGATCTTGAAACAGTGTGGTTTGCGTTGAGCCATGTTTCATCAAGAAAAACCACTTTATTCCAATCTGTTATATTTTTGACTTTGCGCAAAAAGTCAATTCGGGTCAAAGCAATGTCTGTTCGCTCCATTAAAATTTTTCTTTTATCGCTTCTATCTTTTTTCTTATAAGCAAAGCCGATTTTTTTCAATATTTTGGACAACGATGGTGGACTTCCTTTAAATAAATCCGCGTCTTTAAGCGAAACGGATACTTTTTTTAACGTGGGAAATTCACCACGTGCGTAATACGCACATATGATTTCGAATTGCGGCAGCATCAAAGTCGTCAATTTCGGTGACTGGCGAAACTCTCTTCCTTTTTTTATTAGGAGTCGATAATATTTTACCTCCCTCATCTTCGGCCACCATCTCCTTTGACGATTCTCCATACTTTTCTTTGCTAATTCGAGACACTGTAGCTCGTCCGATACCAAGAGCGTCAGCAACTCTATTGCACACTTGCTCCAACGGTAGTAGCGGTCCGCCATTTTGATTCTCGCGCTCAAAATACTCACGCAAACGAATCACAAACTCGCGACTTTCGCTATTCAAAACAGTTTTTTTTGTTCTTTTCGGCATTGTGGTGCAAAAAAAAACAAATAACTAGAAATAACAACAAAACTTAACAAAGCAACAGTAATAACGACAAAACAATATTAATCACGTAGCGGTAGCGTATACAAGGCGTGGGCACTCGTACTGACTCAAAAAAGATGGCGCCCGCTTGATCGCTGCATGCGAAAGCAGTAGGTATTGCAAGACTAAAAAAATACGAATTCGTTGTGAAAAAACGATTAGATATAATCATTTATACAATTCATATTAATGAAATTGTCATACATTTATTTTATCGATATTCGCTGGCCAGTCGATTACACATCCCTACCAGGCTGCGAAAAGAGTTTACGAAGTAAGCTAACAAAAAAATATAAATAATAAAATATAATAAATATTTTAAATTACCTTTGTTTATACTAGTATCTCCTTGATAACAAGTTCTATTTGAAAAAAGTGTTCTAGATTTCTATACAAATGTCTTATTAATATTTAAAAAATTAAAACTTTTCCAACAACAAATTTATTGTAGCAGTCTTTTAAACGTAGTCTCTAAAGTCACAGGTATAGACGTGGGTCGTAACGTATTTTTCACATAATCAGTTGTAAGTAGTTTCTTGATTTCGCATAATCGGTTTCGAAACTAGTTATTTTTGTAACTAGTTTCTTTCAGTGTACCTATATTGTGAATTGTCACATGATTACTTGAGTGAATCTGTTACTCGGTTTCGTAACTAGTTATTTTTGTGACTAGTTTTCTTTCTGTGTACCTATATTGTGAATTGACACACGATTACTTGAATAAATCTGTTACTCGGTTTCGTAACTGTAACTGTTTTTTTTGTATCTACCTTGTATTGCAATTTCTTAAAGTATTCCTTGAGCGAGTCTTACGTTTAACTTAGGAATGCAAATTTGAAATAGGTATTTGTTTAGATAGCATAACATTAATATATTACATTGTGAAGTAATTTGGAAATGCTTTTTTGTTTTGTGTAGGGAATTACAAATTACAGTTTTTTAATCGTATGACCTACATAATTATTTACGGTATATATTTATATACACTTTAATTCACTGAAACAAGTATTTTCTAATATATATAGCTGTCTCTGATAATCTCATGCGCGAAAAGCACACTACTACATCGGCATTATTTGTTTGTTTTGAACAATTTAGAGGGTACGTAACCCACACAGCAACAGATGCAACATGCGGCCGGCGTGGCCCGGCGGTCACGAGCAAGAACCAAACGCATTACGGCTCGCGGCACGTGTGTGTGCGATACGTTTCGGCACACACACACACACATCCGTAACGTGACGAGCGAGCCGCGATGCGTTTGGTTCTTGCTCGTGATCGTGACCGCCACGATACGATTATCCTCGTAAGCTTACGCACGAACGTACCGAAGACGAAACTGCATATGTGAAAATAATCGGTTACACCGCTTACGCGTAACTACGTATTTAGTTACTAGGCTCGTAAGCAGTTATTGCAATCGGTTACGTTAAATAACGCCCACGTCTACACAGGTATCAAGCTATATTTTACGAACTAAATGTAAATAAGTATCTGGGAGATTGGCCACAGTTTGCGTCAGGAGAACACGTGCCTTCAGAAATTCTCGGCATCTTTTGGTGTTTTGTTGACGTTTGTGACTGGTATCGTCTGTGTGTTTTGTCTGTGTTATTTGTTTTGTGCTTGTGATAATACACGATTTGGTAAGTGGAAATTTACTAATTAGTGGCACTCAAAATGAGCGAAAATAAACCACCTGATCCCCCAGATCCTCCTGATAATACCGTCCCTCGCACACCGACCCCGACATTTTCTTCTCCGCCGCTTTTCTCAAACCCTCCACTAACACCTTCAAACCCACTAACTCAGTTTGCAGAAATGGTATGCAGTGTTTCGGAAAACGATATTCCTTCTCCCCTCAACAGTTCTCGTAAACGCCCAGGAGAAGACGATTCCAACCGCCCCTTAAAACAAGTAAAAAGCCAAGTAGCCAGGGACAGGTATACAACATCTGACACAGGACCTTACATTGTTCATGTGGCTCGTTTTGAGCCGCAACCTAATTCCGGTACCACCTTGCACCCAGTCTCCTTTGGACTCTTCCTTTACCAAAACCACATTAGCAACATCATAAAAGATGGAGTTAAAAGAGTGGGAAGAAATCGTGTATCCGTTGAGTTTAAATCCCCTCAGGATGCAAACTCCTTCCTAGAAAATAACCTGCTAGTGAAACAATCTCTTTCAGCTTCAATTCCTTCTTTTAATGTGACAAGAATGGGAGTAGTTTCAGGGGTTCCTACTGACATGACTGAAGTAGATGCTATGCAGTATTTGACTGTTCCTCCAGGATGCGGTAAAATTTTAAAGATTAGGCGAATCAACCGTAAATATGTTAAAGATGGCTGTACAGAGTGGAAACCCACTGAGACATGCGTTATAACATTTGACGGGCAGATCTTACCAAAAAGAGTCTTTTGTTGCTACACCTCACTCCCTGTAGAACAATACATCTTCCCTACCATTCAGTGCCGCAAATGTTGTAGGTTTGGGCATGTAGAGTCCATTTGCAGGTCCAAACCACGATGCTTTAAATGTGGAAATGATCATCCTGGAATTGGCTGTGATATCCCAGAAAGCGAGGCCTTCTGCATATTATGCTCAGGACCTCATTTTGCCAATAGTAAAGCTTGCACGGAATACACCAGGCAAAGAGCGATTAAAACCACCATGGCTAAAGAGGTCATTTCATACAGCGAGGCCAGCAAAACTGTACCCCCTGCTTCTCGCAGTTATGCAGATTCCCTTAAAACTCCTCAGTCTCCACTCTCATATCGTAAAACAGTCTTCCGTGAACCAAAATCTCATGCCCCCCTCTCCCCCTCATATGACAAAGCAGCTCATCAAGCTATAATTAATACTCCCCAATCTTCACAGCGTAATGGCTGTGCCCTCATCAATCCTCGTGAAGAATCTTCCATTATTGATCTATTTATACAACTACTTACAACATTATTAATCCCTAACCCACCCCAAGTTTCATCTACAGCTAATTATAACTCACCGTCCAACGTTGCCCATCAACTTATTCAAACATTACTCAATTATAGAAATGGCCTCCCAACAGGTGTTCCTTCAGTGGAATGTGAGGAGCGTGTTTCATAAGAAGCATGACCTCACATTCCTTCTGAATAAATACAAGCCCTTGGCTTGTTCCATAGCTGAGACCTGGCTAGTTCCAGGCCTCAGCTTTCGCATACCATATTACAACATCATTCGAAGTGATAGACCCGATGGCTATGGAGGCTCTGCCCTCCTGGTTAACAATCGGGTTCCCCTACTATCTCTTCCTCCCTTAGACAGTAACATCAGTATGGTAGCAGCTAAAGTGGAGACCCTGACAATTTTGTCAGTTTACATCGCTCACCCCCAGCCAACTATCCTCCCTGTGCTCCGTACTATATTATCTGGCTTCAGCGGACCTATACTAGTGATGGGTGACTTCAACTGTCACCATTTTAGATGGGGCTCGGAAAGGTGTGATTTGTTTGGGTCAGGTTTAGTGGATATATTGGATGATCTGAATCTTTGCATCATTAATACTGGTTGCTCTACTTGCAAGGTCACACAAAGCCAGCAGAAGAGTTGTGTAGATCTCACCTTCTGCTCACCAGATATTGCGGCCACGGCCCAGTGGCAATGTACAGATCTGACCCATGGTAGCGATCACTATCCAATAGTTACTTCCTTATTTGGCAAATATTACACAGAAAAAGTGTCCCCTCCCTTACTAAAATATAAACTCTCAGAACCTGACTGGTCTAAATTCTCATCATCACTGGAAGAAAAAGTTGCACAATTTCCTAATTTAATCATCCGAAATGTAGATAGCCAAGATCACTACCATGAGACGAACTGTTGCAACCTATTTACTGAGGCTATTAGGTTAAGTGCAGATGAGTGTTTCCCCACCAAAAATACCTCCAGAGGTAAGATACCATCTCCCCCATGGTGGGACGCTGATTGTACAAGAGCCATAAAAGAAAGACGTGAGGCAGAGAAAATATTTAATTCCAACATGAGTACACATAATTTGATAACCTATAAATGCATCTGTGCTAAAGTTAGAGGTCTGCTTAGGAGAAAAAAACGTCAGGGATGGAAGAACTTCTGCTCCTCTTTATCACCCTCTACTCCGTCCTCAATAGTTTGGAGGAAAATTAAAAGCTTTAGAACGGGGTGTTCCTCAACTATGTCTTTTCCCATGACCCGGGAGGTCAGTGACCTCTTTTTTAACAAAATAGCTCCTACCTATGTGCCTTCATTTGCAGAGACCCAGTTACCTGTGGTGTTAACATCTGAGGACCCTCATGACGCTCCTTTTTCAATACAAGAGCTTAATGAGGTTTTAAGCTATGTGAAAGACTCTGCCCCTGGCATTGATGGCATCCCATATTCATTTATTGTCAATTTGGGTGATAAAGCCAAAAAGTACTTTCTGGATATTCTTAATTTTTGTTTTTCAAATGCATGGGTGCCAGAAAAATGGAAGACTTACATTATTATCCCCATTTTGAAACCCAGCAAACATGCAGATGATCCAAATGCATTTAGACCCATAGCCCTATCTTCAGTACTTCTTAAATTATTAGAACACCTAATAAAAACTAGACTGGAATGGATTGTAGAATCCAGAAACTTGTTACCCAAATGTCAATTTGGTTTTAGAAAGGGTCTTAGCACTATGGATAGTATAGGTGTCTTAATAACAGACATTAGAAGCGCTCTGTCCAGAAATGAGTCTGTAGTGGCTGCGTTTCTGGACATCATGTCTGCATATGATAGTGTCCTCCTTCCCATTCTCAGGCAAAAACTGCTACAGCTGAGACTTCCGGCAAGGTTGATACAGTGCATATGTGCCATGCTATAGGCCGACCGCTTAACTCGTATATCGCCTGCGCGGTGGAAGGGAGCGCGGGGTGATGTTAACGGGTGGGTGAGCGGTGTGCGCGGGACAGAGAACTCACGTTCTCTGTCCCGCGCACCCGGGTTAAGCGGTCGGCCTATAGCTCCCCGATCACTGGTCCTAAGAGTTCAAGGTGAAGAGTTTGAACCACGTACTACATGGAAAGGGTTACCGCAGGGTTCAGTTCTCAGTCCAATACTATACAATTTATACACTGTGGATATGGATTCCTGCCTCAACTCAAACTGCAACATACTACAATACGCTGACGACCTGGCTCTTTATGTTACAAACGTTTCCATTCCTGATGCAGCAGCATCCCTTAACATATCTTTGAATTCTCTGAACCAGTGGCTGACCAAACACGGCCTGACCCTTTCTGCTCCAAAAAGTGCAGTTGTTATTTTTACTCGTAAGAGAAACACCCCCCACATGGAAATTAATATATCTGGGAATAGAATTCCGATTGTTGCTAAAGTTAAGTTTTTAGGCCTATTTATTGACTCTAAATTAACAGGTATCCCACATCTTAATCATTTAACACAGAAGTGCGAGAGAGTAATTCCTATCTTAAAAACATTAGCTGGTATCTGGTGGGGTGCTCACCCCTTCACCCTGAAATTAATATATAACGCCTTAGTTAGAAGCGTATTAGATTATGGTACATATATGCTCCCCCCATGTAATAAAAGAGCTTTGTCGGAGTTAGATAAAATCCAAGCTAGATGCCTTCGGATCATCTCTGGTTGCATGAGGTCATCCCCCATAAATGCCCTACAGGTGGAGTGTGCAGAACCACCTTTAAAACTTAGACGTCAATACTTAGCTAGCCGTTTCCTGTTTAAAGTAATTAGTAATAATTCACATCCTCTTGCTAAAAACTTGTTAGATTTTGATAATATTTGTACTACACTGAGTTACTGGAATCATAAAGAAACCCCTCCCATCATAGAAGCTTTACGCAAATCCCAAAGCCTTGCAGAACCCATTATTAAATTTCCTAAGATCCCTATTTATAGTTATGAATATGAGGTGCTCTGTTTCAAACCAAACATACTGTTTGATACCGGAATCTCCAAAGGACCTAATGGTGCTAGCATGACCTTTGGTGCATTGGTGGAGGAGTATTGGAGTGAGTCAGAGAGATTTTTTACAGATGCATCTAAACTGACTCATGATGGTTACACTGGGGTAGCTATTTACTACCAAAATTCAAAAATCATTTTAACATTCAAGTGCCCTAGAGAGTCCTCAGTGTTTACAGGGGAATGTATTGGAATTTTGGAGGCTTGCCTTTTTATAGAATCACACAATATTTATAAATCAGTTATATTCACAGATTCACTAAGCTGTCTCAAGGCACTAATTCAAAATTCTTTTAGAAACAAATTACATAACACTTTGCTGCTAGACATTAAAAAAACCCTATTCTCATGTGAAAGGAGTGGTAAATCAACCCAACTAGTATGGATCCCCAGTCACTGTGGCATTGGTGGCAATGAGACAGCAGATTCACTTGCCAAAAGTGCAGTTTCTTCACAGACCGTAGATGTCAGGCACCTTGTTCATCATGTTGGTGATCTATTAAACTTGCCCCGGAAAAGCCTTGCCTCTTGCTGGCAGGAACAGTGGAATAACTCTTCCAAAACTAAAGGTAGACATTACTACGCAATCCAGCCAACCATCACTCCAAAACCATGGTTTAAAAAATACAAGAAAGTGTCCAAACAGATCATATCAGTTATTTGCAGGCTCCGTGTAGGACACTGTTGTTCTCTTGTGTTCCTCCATAAGATCAGAATACGAGACTCATCCATTTGTGAGTGTGGGATGGGCGAAGGCTCCTTGGATCACATTTTCTTTAGCTGTCCCAAAAATACTCAGTCGCTAGATCTGTACCAGCACATAACTGAATTGAAAATTCCTGTTCCTATCAACTTCTCCTCGCTCCTAACCCACTATTCTCCCCAACTTTATACTGCCCTAATCACTTTTATACGGCAAAATTCTATTAAACTGTGATGTATCTATTTATCTTAGAATGTTGGTATGGTATGTGTCTAACCCTATTCATAAATAGTCTATTTCTATCACTTATTTATGTAATTTATGTTTTTGTTTGTTCCAGTTTACTAATTTCACAATAAGTTCAACGACAAAAATTTCCAAAAATACGAGTTCCTCCTTCGCACATCTGACATTGGCAGAATTGTCGGCACCGGCATAGTTGCCATAAAAAAAAAAAAAATAAAAAAAAAAAATAAGTATCTGGATATTATATTGACATTGTATCGTCTTCAGATTAGATATTAACTTAACTTAGATATACTTACTATAACCCGTTTATCTGTTGAGGGCTATTAAAAGATCAGATTATTTAATATTTTTGCGTTATAAAGTTGTGCCCTGCGCCATCACAATGGAAGAAAAAACTATTCTGCCTTTCCCTTACGAATTTGAAAATTTAAAACCAGAAGAGAGTAAATTTATAGACAGTATTTATGAATGTAAGTATACAAGGTTACATAAATTCTTTTTAAATAGTAGTTACCTATCATAAAAAAACCTAAAAGTGTGTTCGGTAAATAAAAATATGTTTGTGGATAGATAATTAACTAAATACTACTACTACTATACTAATTTCTTTATTTTCGTCTCACAATCACCAATCTATACAGTATCAATTCATCACATTAACAATGATTAATAAAAAATAGTAATTGTGAGAGGACTGGTGTCTGAAATAGGCGTGAGCCTGTAGCTCAGATCACCAGG
The DNA here is from genome assembly GCA_945859575.2 of Herminia tarsipennalis. Taxonomy (NCBI): domain Eukaryota; kingdom Metazoa; phylum Arthropoda; class Insecta; order Lepidoptera; family Erebidae; genus Herminia; species Herminia tarsipennalis. The sequence continues at coordinate 21,937,203 of OX243840.2, forward strand.
CACTCACCCTCACCCTACTGATACATTGCTGTGCTGTAATTGCATTATTAATGTACGTAAGATGACACAACAATTTGAGAGAAGTTTTCTATGTGATACATTAAATAAAGAAAAGGAAAGAGAAAGTGAATTATAACAACATGCCGGATACCTCAGAGTTTGTTTTGAATATGTGCGTGAGTGTATGAATGTGTGTTTTTTGTATGATTTATTTTATGAGTCGATTTGTTTAATTTCAAGTATTACATACCTAAACTCCTTATTCTGCTTGATATTATTAGTTGTGTAGTAAACTTTCAGTAGTACGATAGTCCAATTCTTTTAACCATTCTCTTACTATGGGTTTGCATGCGGATGTAGTATGGTCATATATTGAGAGAATGCGATTTACTTTGTTATAAAGGGATGCGCCCAAATAACAGTAAAAGTGATGCGAGAAGCCAGTATTAAATTTGTCTATATTACAAACTCTATCCTTTCTACGCCTTTGGTACTTTAGGTCTAGATCAAATGCCACCATTTAATGTTGTTTAATCACAGTATGCAGAACAAACAGCTGCCGAACTGTAAGGACGTCACTTTGTAGGTAGACATCAGTAGTAGGATGGTAGAAAGGTAAAAAGAAGCTTACTTTGAGTATGGCTCTTTGTGATCTTTCAATCTTAAGGAGGTATTTTTTAGCTGCTCCACCCCAAGATGTTATACAGTACGTTATGAGCGACTGGCAGAGTGATAGGTAAACAGACTTAATTAACTCTCTATCGGCCACGTGTCTTCGGTGTTTAAAAATGTATATAAGCTTATAGATAGATATTTAATGCTATCCGTAACTTGCAGACTGGGGCAAGAACAGCCTACTACATTGGAGCTTGGACATGTGTGACAGAGAATATTAAAGTGGTTTTCTTCCCCGCCAGAACCTCTCATGGAAAATGTCATATATCTAGTTTTGTCTATATTTAGGGTTAAGATGTTAGCTCGTAACCATCTGTTAACTACGTCAAATCCTTTTTGAGCATATGAAAAGGTTTTGGTCCAAGTGTCACCCCAAAAAAGTAGGGCAGTGTCATCTGCGAAGGTACAAATTTTTGTATGAGGGAGATCCAATTGACACAGGTCATTTATATAGGTCAGGAAAAGAGTTGGGCCCAATATGCTTCCTTGAGGCACGGCGATACAAACACATACCTCTTCACTCCTGACATCGTTAATCTTTACCAACTGGGTGCGGTTACTTAGGTAGCTTTTAAATAATTTTAACTGCGTACTCCTGATTTCTAAATTTTCCAGCTTTTTCAACAGTAGCGTAACAGAGACAGTGTCAAATGCTTTTGCTATGTCTAAAAATATTGCTACGGCCTTCTGCTTTTTATCTAATTTCGTACAACAAAATTTGTAAGCTCGTGTACCGCGTCAGCAGTTGATCTATTAGCCCGAAAACCATATTGTGTATTTGATAGCAATTCGTGTTCTTCTAAATACTTAACTAGCCTTTTATTTAACAATCGTTCCAGAATTTTCGATAATGTCGGTAAGATAGAAATAGGTCTATAGTTATTTACACAGCCTCTGTCCCCATTTCCTTTGTACACGGGATGTGTTGGAAATGTTGCAAAAACGGGTAAAATTTATGCTGACGAAGTTGCGCGGGACAGCTAGTATATATATATATTTCACAGGCAAAATTATTCTTGTTTAATATGTAAAATTCTTTACTGTTAAGTATTTAATTTTCAACTTCAGTATAAAATTTGAATGTATTCTCTAGTACACTCAAAATCATCAGCACCGTAATATCACAGCATCATAAACACTTGTAACAGTAGAAATTTGTTATTTATATTTCAGCCGTTGAAAGAATCTATAGCTTACGTCGTGTAGGACCTAAGGGTTACATAGTATATGAACCCTATAAAATCGATGCTGCTAACATTTACAACATGCCGTTGAGATCTACTGACATCTTTGTCGCAACTTATCAACGATCTGGTTTGTATATAATAAAATCATATCAATCCACATGATGTCCTGTGCTGGGTCCTTATTCACTATCTTTTTTTGTTTTCTTCTTCTTCTTTGAATTTTTTAATTTCTGCCAGTGTCAAGTAATTATGCGCTTATTGTATGCACAAAGTCTCGTTCTTTTTCAATTATCATATACTCAATTCATTTTTTACAAGTTAAACACGGAGCTGTAAAAGTAATGGCCGATCAGTTTGCCGCCATTTTTACCTTTTTGTTTTCGTGTTAAGCCCGCGCTTTTAACTGTCAAAATCTTGACATAATGGTAAGTATATAGAAAGCTGCGCTTAGAAATGAATGCACCGCGCATACGCCAATTTGCGCAGGCTTGCCGCGGAATCGAAAAAAAGCATAGTGAATAAGAACCCTGTACACGGGTCTCCCTAGTAGAACCTGTATAGATCCTGGGGGTAATTGCCATAATTGCCACGCTTGGAAAGTGGGTTGGCGATCGCAGTAAGGTTTGAAAGTACTCCGAGGATGCTGCTGCCCGTCCTCCGGTGTGAAATTCCTTAGTCGTCGCAGCGATGGGGTGGCACTATTCTTAAGACGGTAACACACGGTATTATATAATAATATAGCAAATAGATAATATAAAAAAGACTATTTATTAACCCTATTATCATAGATAGAGAATAACCTAATATTATATTTTTAGGAACTACGTTAACTCAAGAGCTTGTTTGGTTACTAGCAAATAATTTTGATTATACCGCCTCGGCAAAGGTTCCACTTATACATAGATATGAATTCATAGAGTAAGTAAATTGTATAAAAAAATTATAAATAGAAAATACAGTAAACAACTACTGCCTCTGTGGCGCGATGGGAGTGTATCCGTCTGCTACGCAAGAGGTCGTGGGTTCGATTCCCACCCAAGATAAAACTTTGTGTGATGAGCACGATAGTTTATTCTGTGTCTGGGTATTATTTATCTATAATATGTACGTATTTAGAAATATATAAGTATGTTTATCAGTTGTCTGGTTTCCATAGTACAAGCTCTGCTTTGTTTGGGATCAGACAGCGTTGTGTGAGTTGTCCCAAGATATTATTATTATATTATTATAACTACTTCCGAAAATTAATGAAATTATTACTTTAGGCACACATATTCATTTTTATTACAGAACATCAGTGTTTAAAAAACATTCTATTAAAGTCTATTAAATTACTTAGAACTTTGAATTTCTTACAGCCAATTTATGTTATTCGATTTAAACCGATTGGATACCATGGTGAAACATCTTAAATCACATTTGAAGGACGACCAAATTAAAGGCATGTTCACAATGATGGCCCAGCCAGCAACTAAGGCACTTGCTTCAATGCCGGAGTCGGCGCCTCGCTTCATCAAGACCCACTTGCCGATATCACTGCTGAACCCCAAACTGCTGGACACCGCCAAGATGGTGTATGTGGCGCGAGACCCGAGAGACGTAGCTGTGTCCTGCTATCATCACGCTAGACTCTTCAAAATATCACAGTTCCCAGGCAGCTTTAAAGAGTTTTGGAATGTTTTCTACAGAGGATTGTGTAAGTAGTTTACTTTAGTTTTACGATAGGTACTTAATTTGAAGACATTCATAAATGTATTTCTCTCTCCACTATTCTTGAAACTCCATTCTTCTTCTATTTGAAATGACAGCGACGGCATGAGACATAAACTCAGGCATGCATGCAAATCAGGGATTCCGACTTCGATTCTGATTCCGAGAAACAAAATTTAAAACTTCCTACTCCGACTTCGGTTCGATACTCTAGACCGGTGTGTTTCGACCGGCAATTGCCCCCCACCTCTCCAGTGCCAAACTTCTTGGCAGTATATGATTAGGTATAAATGAGACAAAAGATGTAGTATAGTCTGGTTATAATTATCCAAAGGTGCATCTTATATACTAACGACTTCGTGTTGATAACAGATAGTAGAAACATTTAATAGATACTGAACGTGCGATAAGGAACATAAGATTGTGATGTAGATTGTAGATACAGCACAAAGATATTGTACTGTAACAGTACACCCCCCTTTAAAAAAATTTATGGTAATAGTGTTTACAATATAAATTTGACCTAGACCTTACTAGTTATTTGCTGATGTATATAAATAATAATGCTATTGTACGCGGTGGAATTTGATGACGCCTGTTGTGGTGTGATTTGCTGACGTCTGTAATTTTGACTTAGCTGTTGCACGAGTGTTTATTATTTTTTTTCCGTTAAACTCTTCATTCTTCTGTCCAGTGTTTTCATTATGCCGTAAATTAGGATCACGCCGATTGTTAAAATAATCTGTCCCATTGCAACATTTCTTGTCCACCGTAAGTCCTCCTGGATCAGGTTACGGAGTTGGTCCGCTTCGTTTTGATTGAGGCAATTGTCCGTATTGTATGTTATCTGGTCCTTAGAACTTTGATTTCCCATTTTAGATGTCTTGTTGTTACGAGTAGTTGTGAATTAATGGTATATGTTAAGATCTATGTTAATATATATACGAATAGCTTGCTTATATCAGCGATTTTTTATAGACGTACTACTGGCTTTACTTTACGTCCCGATCGTGTAGTGTACGTGTGTGAATGCCTGTCGCAATCCTTTGAATCTGGCACGTAGTTTGATTCGTCATTGATCATGAAAGCTGGTTTCAATCTATCAATTGATATCACTGTCTATTTATCCCTAATTCTAATGCAAAATGTTTTATCTGTTTTACTAATTACTGGGTAGGGTCCTTCATACGGCGGTGTCAGGGCTTTCTTAATTCTATCACACCGAACAAATACGTGTGAGCATTCTTTGAGTTCGGGATGCACAAATATAGCTTGATTGTGTTTTTTTCTTTTCGGAATTGATGTCATTTGTGTGATGTCCTTTTGAATTTGTTTTACAAACTCTTCGTACGTTGATAACTGTGCTGCTGATGACTCAAAAAATCCTCCAGGGAGTCGTATTGGCGTTCCATATGTCATCTCTGCTGAACTATAACCTGTGTCTTCTCGCAAGCTACTCCGCAACCCGAGTAAAGTTCCCAACTGTTGGAATTTCTTTTAACCAATTTTCGTTGGATTCTCTTGTCATTAACGCCGCCTTTAAAGTTCTATGAAATCTCTCTATCATTCCATTGGATTGTGGATGATAAGGTGTTGTCCTAATTTTATGTATTCCCAAAAATTGTGAGAGTGACTCAAATATTCTTGATTCAAACTGTCGGCCTTGATCCGTAGTAATGCGCAATGGACATCCAAAACGAGTAATCCATCCTTCGAAAAGTGTCTTGGCTACTGTTTCTGCAGTTATATCTTCTACCGGAAATATTTCGGGCCATGACGTACAACGATCTATGATTGTGATTAAATATCTCTTCCCTTGTGAAATCGGAAGTGGTCCGACGATGTCAATATGTAAATGTTCAAAACGTTGCGCTGTCATAAATGTACCAGGAGGTGATATCGTATGTCGTTGTATTTTTTATTTTTGGCAGGCTATACATGATCTACACCAATTATTGATATCTTTGTTCATATACGGCCATAAATACCTTTGGGTTATCATTTTTCTCGTAGTTCTTTTTCCTGGATGGCTCATACCATGAATGGTATCGAAAATTTGTTTGCGAAAATGCTTTGGTAAGTAGGGGCGGCTTTTTCCAGTAGACGTGTCGCAGGTGATGTTTATTGTGGAACCCGGAAGCGTAATGTTTTTGAATTTTAATCTTTTATTGTCATGTAATTTACTTAGTTCATTATCTGTTGATTGACATTTTTCCAATTCAGCGTAATCGATAGGTGATGGCACGTATATTTCCTCTATTCGAGATAAGGCATCGGCGGTAATATTGTCACGTCCGCTTATGTGTTGAATGTTGGTACTGTATTGTGAAATGAAATCTAACTGCCGGACCCGTCGCGGTGTATCGTTTGATGATGGTTTTTGGGAGAATGCGTATGTCAAAGGTCGGTGATCCGTAAATATTGTAAATTCTCTTCCCTCGATTAATCTGTGAAAATGTTTGACGGCCATGTATATTCCTAACAGCTCTCTGTCAAACGTAGAATATTTTTGTTGAGTTTCGCTCAATTTTTGTGAAAAAAATCCTAATGGTTCCCAATTGCGTCCGGATTTTTGTTGTAAAACTCCACCAACGCAAGTAGCACTAGCGTCGGTCATGAGCGCTAGTGATGCGTTGCGGGAAGGATGCGCTGTTAACACTGCGTTTTTCATGCTTTCCTTGCATTTTTCGTAAGCTTTGTCTGCTTCCGTTGTCCAAGGAACAGGTGAATTATCGTTCTTTTTTGAACCATGTAGATATTCGTTTAAAATTCTTTGATTTTCCGCTGCGCGTGGAATATTACTTCTGTAGAAATTGACCATGCCCAAAAATCTTCTTAATTCTTGAATTGTTTTCGGTTTGGGAAATTCCATGATTGCTTTGTAATTTTCTTCGGTAGGGTGTATTCCTTGGCTCGTTATATGATAACCTAAGAAATCTATTTCCCTTCTGAGAAATTCGCATTTTTCGAGATTAATGGTTATTCCATTCTCGTGTAAACGTTTGAAAACCGTTTCTAAATGCTGATAATGCAAATCTTCGTTGTCCGATGCGATGAGACAGTCGTCTACAAATATAAATACGAAGTTTAAATCTCTAAATAAGGAATCCATGAATCGTTGAAATGTTTGTGCCGCATTGCGTAATCCGAAAGGCATTCTTAAGTACTCAAAAAGTCCAAAAGGTGTGATGATAGCTGTTTTTTCTATATCTTTAACAGGAATACAATGGTATGCTTTACGTATATCTATCTTGCTTAGTATCTTCTTATTTTCTAATATGTATGTAAAGTCAGTTAATCTTGGTAGTGGGTATTTGTCCGGTACTGTCGTGCTATTGAGCATTCGATAGTCTCCGCACGGTCTCCATTCGCCATTTTTCTTTTTTACCATATGTAATGGGCTTGCCCATGGGCTATCTGACGGTCGGCAAATTCCGAGTTCTATCATATTTTGAAATTCCTTTTTGGCTATGTCGTATTTTTCTGGAGGTAATGGTGAGGCGATTGGATGGGTGGATTGCACAGAGTTTCGCCGTTGTCTGTGCTCTTATTCGTTTCCCTGGTTCCGTACGTAAGTCATTGGTTTCCAACCGCATGGTTTAATGCAGTTCTTTGCATATTTTCCGAATCTTTCGTGGTAGTAACAAAATCGATTTGCTCCTCTATAGTTTGTTCTCGGCCTCATAATCGGGAATTGTTGACGTTTCTTGAAATGATTGTGCGTGTTGGGTCGATAGCCATATTGACCTTGCTGAATTGCGTCAATATCTATCTGTAATTTTGCTAGCTGGGCTAAAATGCATGCTGTATTGTTGTCGTTTGAAGTGTCGTTGCTAACAGCTTATATTTCGGTTACTTTTGAATTCATTATTATTTTGTCTGCAATTTGGCTCAGTTTGTCAATTTCCATGTCTTCCGTAACTGCTAGAACCGTAGTAACTGATGTTGGTAAAAGCCTGAACCATAGTAGTTTAATTGTTTCGTCACTGATTTTTCCTCTCCCGAGGACTCGCATTTGACGTAATAACTGCGAAGGTTTTTGATCACCGAGTTCTGTCTCTGATATTAATTTTTAAAACTGTCGCTGTTCTGTTTCTTCGTAACAATCAATTAAACGTTCCTTGATGTTTTTGTATTTATCTGTAGTCGGTGGTGAAGTGATTAGGTCACTAACTTGTAGTATTTCTTCCTTGGATAACTTTGCTATTACTGTACAGTATTTGTATTCGTCTCCTTGCTTCTGTGGTGCTAATATGGCTTCTAGTTGCGTGAACCATAATCTTGGTTGGTCTTTCCAAAATTCCGGAATGCGGGATAAAACCGAGGTGCCAGCAGCTACTTCAAGTGTTCCTTGCTGATTTATGTTCGCCTTGCACGGTGATTGTGCCATGTTTCTTGCTGCGTATTCGTTCGTCGGGGTCACCAATTTGCCAAACTTCTTGGCAGTATATGATTAGGTATAAATGAGACAAAAGATGTAGTATAGTCTGGTTATAATTATCCAAAGGTGCATCTTATATACTAACGACTTCGTGTTGATAACAGATAGTAGAAACATTTAATAGATACTGAACGTGCGATAAGGAACATAAGATTATGATGTAGATTGTAGATACAGCACAAAGATATTGTACTGTAACAGCTGGTGATGCTGAATCAAATGCACCCCCCCCCCATTCCAGAAGCCAGGTGGTACCCTGACTGTGTCGCTATTTGATCGTCCAATAAATGTAATGCTAATTCTTATTTTCAGTCTTATTATGTCCCATTTTTGAACACGTTAAAGAAGCATGGGAGCAGAGGCATCATCCTAACATGCTATTTTTGTTTTACGAAGAACTTACCAAGGTAGGTGAAATTGTTATTAAAAAACAGAGCATCGGTAGAATTGCAGATAACTAATGTTAATAAATAATGTTATTTTTTAATAAAGCGTACGGACGTTTTTATTGGTTGGGCGTAGTTATTGGCCGTAAAGTCAGAGAATTTGCCCTAAATGAGTGTGTACCTAAAGAAAACATTGGAAACACTAGTTAGAAGATAATTAAATATGGATAAAACACCAACACCAAGTGATTATGTGAACACCGAGCGCGGTAGTCGAAACACAAATAATTCAAATAGGAGTTACAAAGAAGACAGGATTATGGAAGAGATTCGTCAGTTTCGATTGGAAATGAAAACTCTTATGGATGACCAAACTAAGGAGTATAAAATACTTCTTAATAGGTTTATAAACACCGAATCAGAACTAAAAGAAATAAGAAAACAAATGAAGGTACTTCAAGATAAGGTAGATGAAGTACAAGTATTGAAAACAAAACTCAAAAATATAGAACACAAGGATGAAATAGTAGAAGGCAGCATTGTTACGGTGAGGCCTTCAATAGATAAAAATGCCGAAACAAAATATCAAAAGGGACCTGTTCGAATATTTGCAACTACAACTAAAAATAACCATAATCGGGTAGTTGGAAATAAAATTACAAAAGAGTGTGTGGCCACGAAACCATCTAACAATGGATCAGAAAATGGTAGGAATCAGTCGGAAAAAAATGCAGAAACGGAGGAGTTAACATCTCAAAAGGAAGGAAACTGGACAACAGTAAATAGGAAAAAAAATAGATACCCAAACACTGAAGTAAAAAAAGGTGGGAGCACGAGTGCAGTAGACATAAAGGGAACTGAACGTAAAAAGTTTTTGCATGTATGGCGCCTTCGTAAGGAAACTACAGTAGAAAACTTAGAAAAATACGTGAAGAATTTATGTGGACCGTTAGTTCCAATCACGGTGGAGGTAATAAAACATAAGACTGAAAGGGATTATGCTTCTTTTATTTTTGGTGTACCCGAAAGTAGTTATGATACCTTATGTCAAGCGGAGAATTGGGCAGTGAACATCGAATTCTGTGAATGGGTGTGGTTTCGTAGAACAACCAAAAAACCTTAAACTAACTAGCACAACTATTAAGATTTACTACCAAAACGTGAGAGGTTTGCGTACAAAATTAGAAGAGTTCTATGCAGGTGTGTCATCTTCAGAAGTAGATTTGTTTGCTATTACTGAATCAGGCTGCAACATGTCTATTCATGACGCAGAAATAGTGCCACCTGGATATACAATACTGCGCTGCGATCGCGCGAAAGCAGGGCGGCGCGTGTCTCGTGGCCACACCGCGTTTAGATCTGCGGCGAGTGTCCGGCCCGAGTGACGTTAACATTGACGAAAAGGTGTTCGAACTGGTTTGTGCTACCGTTTATTTACAAAGTAGACTTTTATTTTTATTGTGTGTTATTTACATTCCACCAAACAGTTGTGAAAATGAGTATATGATAATGTTTAGGATAATAGAACAGTTGTGTAGTAAATATAGTGATGTCGTCGTAATTGGTGACTTCAATTTGCAGTCCTGCTCGATAAACGTATGTAATTATTTTGAATACTTTTTATCATATTGTGGATTTACTCAGTATAACACGATCGTTAATTGTAATGATCGATGTTTGGATTTAGTGTTAAGTACTCTTCTAATGGGAGAAAGTGTGAATGTGCGCGGGGCGGGGGCGCCCCTCGTGCCCGTGGATGCGTACCATCCTCCGCTCGACGTGACGCTCGAACTGCGAGCGCGCCTGGTTGTGAGTTCATTCGAGGAGGAGTCAGTTACTGTACCCATAGGTTGGAATTTTAATAAGGCGGATTTTTTTACATTGTACTCATCAATAGCGACAATAGATTGGACTGATATCTACGACTTTGATTTAGAAATGAGTTTAGATTATTTTTATAAAACAATTAATGCAAAAATAGATGACTGTGTTCCCAGAAAACAGCGAAGTCGTGTAAGTTCGAAGTATATTTACCCCGAGTTTTACACTGTTGAAATAATTCGCAACATACGTTATAAGGCTATTCTCCACAAACGGTACAAGGCAAGTAAGAACCAGAATGATTACGAGGCGTTTGCTCTGTGTAGGGCTAAAGTAAAACAATTGATTATATTAGCACAGAAACAACATAGCAACATGGTTCAAAACCAACTACAAAAAGACCCAAAATCATTTTGGACCTATGTAAATTCCAAAAGAGGTAGTAGAAATCCACAAAGGATTTTAAAAAATGGGAGGTCCTGTCTAGTGAGCAATGTGTGAAAGAGTTTGCTCAGTACTTTCACTCGGTTTATAGCACGAGACAGGCCGAGTTAAATGTTGCCGCGGCGATAGAAGATAGAAGGGGCGGGTGGTAAAAATGGAGCGGCGCGGATTCACTTGCAGGAATTACAGTTGAAGGATGTGCGAAGTGCGCTTGAACATCTTAAGCCGAAGAGATCCGCGGGGCCGGACGGTATTCCGCCTTACGTATTCAGAGACTGTAGATCTGTGCTGGCTGAACCGTTGCTCCACATTTTCAATAAGTGTCTGAAGGCAGCCGTGTTCCCAGAGAGATGGAAAACCTCTCGTGTCGTGCCGGTGCCGAAAGGAGGTATAAGCAACGACAATGTAAGTGGGTACCGACCCATTGCAGTACTGTCATCACCGGCTAAAGTGTTCGAGTGCGCTCTTCACAACAATATATATAACCAAGTGAGAACGCAGCTCTCAGATGCACAGCATGGGTTTCGACCAATGAGGAGCACCACTAGTAACTTACTGAGTTACATGGCTCATGTGATGCCAATTGTAGACAGTGGGGGGCAGGCTGACGCCGCTTACTTCGACTTCAAAAAAGCATTCGACCTAGTCGATAATGACGTGTTGCTCAAGAAGTTGGCAGCTGTTGGTTTCACCCCGCACCTACTAAATTTCTTCGCCAGTTACATGAGAGATAGGCAGCAATACGTAGAGTACGAGGGACACAAGTCAGAGCCGTATTTTACGTGGTCTGGTGTAAGTCAAGGAAGCAACCTCGGACCTCTGCAATTTATAATAATGATAAACGATTTGCCCAAAGTCGTTAAAGATGCAAATTGTTTATTATTTGCAGACGATCTTAAGTTATCGCTCGCAGTAAGGGGTGAAGATGACTGTGAACGCTTACAGAAGGCCATAGATAGCGTAGTTACTTGGAGCAAGGAAAACCTTCTACATTTCAATGCCCAAAAATGTGTCACTATCACTTTCTCGCGTGCACATAGTTTTATTGTTAATGCTTACAACATTGATGGGATGCCGATGACCAGGGTCACAGAGGTTAATGACTTAGGAGTTAGGCTTAGCACGGGGTTAGTGTTTCGTGATCATATAGTCAAGTGTTGTAAAAAGGCTTACAGAAATTTAGGGTTTATTATACGTACTGTTCGTAATTTCACTAATATTACGGCGATTATCGCTTTATATAACACTTTGGTTAGAAGCCAATTAGAATGTAATGCAGTCATCTGGGCCCCCCATGAAATTAAATATGGTCTCATGTTGGAGCGAATACAAAATAAATTTGTTAGATTTTTATATTTGAGGCTCTATGGAGTATATCCTTTTTACCCGCTCATGTATCCAACCTTGTTTATATTAGGCATGGTTGGATACACCGAACTGAGAGTTAGGCGTGAGTTTGCCCTGGTCTCATATTTATTTAAAATAATTAGAGGCAAGATACATAACGCCAACATATTAGAGTTAGTATGTTTGTGTGTGCCGGACAGATATGTGTGGCGACGGCGTCGGCCTCAGCTGCTGGCTGTCCCCCGTGGCCGCACTAATATGTTGAATGAGGCGCCCCTGACGCGAGCGCTTCGCACTCTTAACCTTGTTGCGGAGGAGATAGACATTTTTGATTGTACACTGAGTGAATTCACAAAGATAACATACGAGTATGTAATAAGTTTTAGAAAATAAGTTGTTATTATTAAGATTGCTTTACTATTGCATTGGGTTGTTGTGCCTGTAATAATAGTTGTAAGTGATTAAATAAATAAATAAATAAATAAAACTAACTTATGCAATTAAAAAAAAAAAACATTTTTATTTTTTTCTATTACATTTCGGAGCAGCTCGTCTCGATACGTGCGAGCTTCGAACAGTCGTACCATATACATATACGTTAAGCGAACGCTCGGCCGAGCTACATGGTAGGCGGAGTGTTAGGTTTTATTTTCGTTACGGAATTTCTTGATTCGGTCGCCGCGCTCAAAGCCCGAGCCCGCGATAAAAGCTATGCAATGCTTAATAAATTGCACAGTCCAGATCCATCCATAAAAACAATGACGAATCCAGGATTTGCTTTTGGATTGGGCTTGTTATGCAAGGAAGCTTGGTAGAATCTATTGTTTTTAAACTTTCGCGATTTTTATACATATTAGTTATATTTCGGGACTTAATCGCGTGAATTATTTAAAGGTACGAACCTTTTATAATAGGTTATAGGGTAGGTATAATAGGTTCGTACCTTTAAATAATTCACGCGATTAAGTCCCGAAATATAACTAATTGGTAGAATCTGTTCAAAAAACGTCGCGCCAATTTAAGACAAAGCGGAAATCTTGAGATTGGGATTATTTAGTTGATTCCCGTGGCGCATTTTTATTTGTATTTTTTTTTACAAATTATAGTTTTTCATGATTCTAAGCCGAACTATAAACACATTTATCAAATAGGGGTCATTTTTGAGCAACGCATTACAAAGATATTGAAAAACAATTTTTTTAGGCCAGGGTAATCAAAAAAACGATGGCAAGGGAATCAAAATTAAACAACACGGTAATAAAACAAACTATTCTTTTAATAATCAGTCTTTTAATTACAGTTATTGGCATTTATAAACCTAAATATTAATCACTTTAGTCTTAAGTAGTAATAATAAAATATACATATTAAGTAATAATAATTAAAAAACAAAACTTTTATTCTTAAACATTATCTAAAACTTCAACTAAAATTAGGAACGTTTCTTTTGATGACACAATATCTGATCTAAAAATTTAATAATCAGAATCACAATTTTTTTTTCCAAAACTGCCCAACCCAACCGAATTCTCCTGTTCACCTCGTCCTCAAAGTTGTTTCTACCTAACTGCAATGAATGCCCGAGATACACAAATTTTTGAACAACTTCGAGAACGGCGCCGTGCACCGCTGTCGGTTCCGGTAGTACATGTTAATTGAACATGACCTTGGTTTTATCCAAGTCAGCCATATCCGCTCCGAAATCCAGCCTGTTCCGGTGGTTCGAAGTCATCGCGCAAGGCGGTTCGTGATGACTCTTGAGAACAGTTTATAGATGTGGCTTAGAAGAGAAATAGGTCGGTAGTTCTTCAGCCGGGTCTTATCTCCTTTTTTGAAGAACAAAACGGCTTAGCAGGCAGAGTCACTTGTCAATCGACCAACAGGCCTGTCACTCAGTATATACAGAAATATTGTTTTATTAGGAAATAATGTAATTTTACTTTATTACAAACAAAATATAGAAAATTTTGATTACCATGGCATAAACGGCAAGTGAATCAACACCAAGGTAATCAATAAAAGTACGTTTTTTACCGATTATGTAAAAATTCAAAAGTTTTAATCAATAATATTAAGATTTGTAAAAAGATATCCTTAATGCCTTTCTGTTTGTAATAATAGTATAATCCTAAAAAACCTTATACTATATTTTTTATGCTGTCAGGGGAATCAAAGACCAAGTGAAACAAAACCAGGGTAATCAAATATTTACCTTCGTAATTTCGTCCATGGGCAAAATAAGACGCGACCTTCCACCACGGCGTTTGAAGCGCGACAGAAGCTCGCATGAGAACGGTTATCTACGCTTCTCGACCGCTCCCTTAGCGATCTATGCCTAGTTAGGTGGCACGCCAATGGAATCACTGTTTAGTTCGGGACAAAACTTTAAATCTATTTCAATATAAAACTGTGGGATAAAATACAAAATGTATATTTTTATTATAAACATCTACTAGTCTAGTTGCTGAAATACTTGATAAATGATTTATGTTACATTTAAAAATTGGTGATTTCGAACTGTTTTCAAAAAAATATGTAAAGGACGCGCCAAGGTTATCAATTTTCGTGACTTTATGTTTTTTTTACAATAATTACACGCAAATTAAATAGAAAAACTATTGTGCATCAATTAGATACCATTGTATTAAGACGTAAAAAAAATACTTTACATCTTTATTTCGATATTGCGTGTACGTTTTACCACCGGACGTCAAAAATGTTGTCTCTCAAGATTCACCCACTTTCACCCAGGAACCAATAAGTAATAGGTAGCTGTTAAACCTATCATGATTTGCAGGAATTGCCTACTACCATACGACGAGTCGCAGATTTTCTAGGCAAAGATGGCACTCAAGAGGAAATGGACAAACTGTGTGATCATCTCAGCTTCGAGAAGTTTAAAAACAACAAGTCAGTCAATTTTGAAAGCTTGAGGGACATTGGAATGCTTGCAACCGACGAAACTTTTGTAAGAAAAGGTCAGTATTTTAGTGACACCATCTTTTGTTCATTTTGGTTTAATTTAGGAATGTGCATTGATTGCCAATTGCGAAATACAAGCCTCACGTGTGAATCCAGGGTTTTTTTACGAAGGTGGGGTATTGAATTATAATTATGTATCTCTGTATAATAATAATAATATCTTGGGAGAACTCACACAGCGCTATCATATCCCAAACTAAGCAGAGCTTGTACTATGGAAACCAGACAACCTATAAACATACTTACTTAGATATTTCTAAATACATACATAATAAAGATAAATAACACCCAGACCCAGTGCTCATCACACAAAGTTTTATCCTGGGTGGGGATCGAACCCACGACCTCTTGCGTTGCAGTCGGATACACTCCCACCGCGCCACAGAGGCTTTCATATAGGTAATACATCTAATAAAGCAATTATATTTGTTTTATTTTAATGTAAAAATACCTACCTAGATTTTTCTCGGTATCCATACTAATATTATAAATGTGAGAGTCACTCTGTCTGTTTGTTACCTATTCATACTTGAACCGCTGAACCGATTTGAATGAAATTTGGTATGGAGATAGACGATAGTTTGAGTCTCAAAGAAGTACACTAAGTAACTATATTCTTATCGCAAAACCGACGTCTACACTGGCGGAGCTGCGGGCGAAAGCTAGAATTCTATAAACTATTCCTACTGTGTTACAGGCAAGACGGGTGGTTGGCGAGATTACTTCGACGAGGAGATGACGCTGCAGGCGGAACAGTGGATCACTGACAACCTTCGAGATACAGACCTGCGCTTCCCACACATAAGCATATAATTAATTACGTACCATTAATGTCATAAATAATACATAAAATCTATAAAAATAAACAAATTGACCTATAATAAGTTTTTTTTAAGATAACTAGCAATGTGGGATTGTTGGTCCTTTTACTAGCAATCCTGTTAACTCCTCCAGCTAAGCTCAATGGCTTGTGTTAGAAATGGGCTCACGACGTTAGTATAATGGGTACCTAGGGTTCCAGAACCCGCACCTCATGATTGCGAGTCCGATGCCTTAGCCGCTACCGCCGCTTCAGTGTATTTATTTCACTAATAGCTTTCGCCCGCGGCTCCGCCCGCGTGGAGGTCGGTTATCGTGATAAAAACTATACTATGTCCTTCCCCGGGACTCATACTATTTCCATACCAAATTTCATCTAAATCGGTTTAGCTGTTTGAGCGTGAAAGCGCAACAGACAGACAGAGTTACTTTCACATTTATAATAGTATAAGTTTGGATATAGTATTATATACTAGTACTAGTATATAATAAATAATAATGATAAAAATGATTTATTCACTTAGGAAGCAAAATACTACACTTGTGAAAAGTCGATTCTACATTTACTTGTAATGCCTGTTCGCAAACAATAGGTAAAGCCCGAGAAAATAACAGGCAATAAAAACTCGTGGCCACAATGTTTCTCTGTTAATAAATAAAAATAGGTACCTACAATGCTAATTAGCAAACTGAAAAACATTCAAAGTAGATATTGCAGACTTCGTGCAAAGATCGCACGATATCAAATAAGTAATAAACAGAGTCGTTAAAATGAAGTTTTAAAACAGTTACGGTTAGAGAATTTATGTGTTTTGTGTTTACTACTTAATATTTCTGCACATAAAGACAAAGGCGACCAACTCACAAAACTGTGTACATAGGTACGTACTACGTGTAATAAGTAGGTACTAGCAGTAAAAAATCGTTCGCGTAAAAATGTTGAACCCCACGGGAAGTACGGTTTCCGTGGGGAACATTTTCCGGGATAAAAGTAGCCTTTGTGCTATTCCAGACTATATATATAAATAGTTTTTATTGCCTGTTCTTTTCTCGGGCTTTACCTATTGTTTGCGAACAGGCATTACCAATAAATGTAGAATCGACTTTTCACAAGTGTAGTATTTTGCTTCCTAAGTGAATAAATCATTTTTATTATTATTATTATTATTATAGATATTTCTTTGTCAAGTTTCAGCCATTTTTGCGGAGGCTGCCTTAAAAAACCCGCAACCACAAAATCCCTGATACCTACTCAATCCTCACACACCCTGTCACATTTATAATATGTATTACATTTAGTAATGTTTAAAGCATTTTTATGCAATTTTTATACATATAAATTTTAAATGTATGGAGGAAAATTCGTTTCAGGCGGCATTTTGCACCGAGACTTGCCCGCCAAAGTTGAATTTAGTCTCCACATGATACGATTTTATGGCAATCATGACGTCATCCTAAGGAACTTGTACGGCTCTGTGAGTTTCATTGCAGAAACCATTTATACGCAGATTTTTGATGTCGCAGGGCCTGAACATAATTTTTTGTAATTTTTAAAGCATTTTTATGCTAATTTTATTTTTAAGTCGCGGGTTCAAGGCCCGCCTGAGACGACTTTGCGCAGAAACCTTGCACTTAAGTACCTAATAATCGTATAAATATAAATTTTCGTCTACTCCTATTATATTATTGAAAAACAATCACAATCCTATATTGTGATTGTTTTTCAATAATATAATAGGATACATATAAAGGACTACAAATAATGGGCAAAATGCCCGTGGACACCGATTTAGAACAAGTTTATTATTTGTAGTCCTTTATTAATATTATTTGATATTTATTTTTTGGTATGTATTTGTTTCATATAAATTTGTATTTATTATCTATTTTGTAATTAGGTAGGTATTTAGGTAATTTTATCAAAATAATAAGCTCCTACCACCCTTTTCTTTCCACCACCCAAAGGTTGACTGCTAGAGAATGCCTATGGCATCAAGTCCGCCTTTTGCAATGTACTTGCAAGAAGTTTTAAACATATAAAAAATAAAAAATGTGACGTCATAGAAAATTTCTGTTAATATATTTGGCATCTCAAGCGCATTTTTGGTGACATGTTTCATTTTATCTTGTTATTGTATGAGCTCCGTTGGGTGCCAGATTATAGCGTAGATAACTACCTATCAGCTTGCATGATTAGATTGTTACAATAAACAAGATTAACAAATAAAAGAGCTGCCATATACCGACGCGCGACTTATCAACATATAAGTACATCGATTAAGGGAAACTTACATTATTGTATACGACCTTAACATTGGCAGGGCGATACTTGGATAGATGACCACAATGTACTTTTAAAAAAATTAACAACAAATGTGTTCTACTTCTTGAGTTTATGGCAATCTAGCCGTTTTAACAGCTAATTTCTGCTAGAGTCAAGTATTTATTGTATACTATAGTTGCACAAAGTCTCGTTCTTATCCAATTACCTAACACGTATTCAATTATTTTTTTACAAGTTATACTCGTTAAACTTGGAGCTGTAAAAATAATGGTAGGTCAATCCGGTCAAGTTACGTTGATCGTACTGTATGTTAGTTTACAATTTTACTTGTTTAAGAATTTGACAACCCGCAATTATGATGTCATAATTTGGTACTATTTTCATACCAAAAAACAATGCTCAAAAATAATCCCAGGCCGAACCGATACAAGATGTAGATAAGTAAGAATGATAATAATATTATTCTGTTAATATTTATGACTAGCTGTCCCGCGCAACTTCGTATGCGTAAATTTTCCCCGTTTTTGATTCATTTCACGTCGCTACTCCGCTCCTATTAGTCGTAGCGCGATGTTATATAGCCTATAGCCTTCCTCGATAAATGGGCTATCCAACAAAAAAATATTTTTTCAAATCGGGCCAGTAGTTCCTGAGATTAGCGCGTTAAAACAAACAAACAAACAAAGCAAACTAACAAACTCTTCCGCTTTATAATATTAGTATAGATTTAATGTGAAAGTCTACGACTTTGCTATTTACTTTTCTCAATAACTTTTTTTTTCAATGAAATATCTCAGACCTGAAGCCGTAAAACTTATTATTCAGTGTTTTTTACCTACTATGCCTAAACAATGCGTGCAGTCGTGCACGACTATTTGATAAAAAGAATCATATATGACAATGAGGTTTTATATAAACGTCAAGGATTTTTGTGTACAGTCTAAGTACAGTAGAGAAGTAGGTAGGTACTAGGTTTGTCGGAGTTTTGTGTTAGAACTAGAACCGCTGCTGTGATAATATAATCTTTACCTTTAGTTTACTATTGATAGGAAAGTCCTGTATTAGGGTATCAATGTTGGGGGAAGTCATTCAGTTTTTTTTTTTTTTTTTTTGAGAACTTGGCAGAAACATCGAGATGTATTTCCATATATAATTAAGATGTTCTGTCAGCCATTCAATATCACCTTGACTAAAATACACGATGATCTTTATGTAGAAAATAACCTCCCGTGTAATACGTACCTAGGTACTTAATCATTTAAGATAGCAATACAAAACTAAAGCCGACAAGAATAACTTTATCAGTTATCAAATTGTATGTTTATGTATATAATATTGTTTTAAATTAAATAACAGTGTTCCACGTTTTATTGCATTTAAAGTCGTGTGTCGCTGGCTGACAATAATGGAAGAACGAAACATTGCACCGTTTCCTTACGAGATTGAATTAATAACACCTGAAGCACAAAAATATGTTGACAAAGTTTTCGGATGTAAGTAGGTACCTGCCTTCAGATTATCTATATTTAAAGATACCTACCTAGATATATTGATAAAAAACCTTTCATTCCTAAAAAACTTATACCTACGGCTTTGGAGCACAAAGCCGTAGTTATAAGTTTTTCCGGGAACACAGTAGATGTCATATGGAGTGGATTTTGATAATATTAGCATTATGATTTACATAAGGCTATTTTACTTATCGCTGGGAAACCTAAGATTTTGGGTAATGCACATACATGTTATAAATAAATAAAAAAATATCGTTTTGATCGTTGACTTGATGCCATCTTGTGGATAGTGCCATGATCCCATTGCTGTAAAACATTTTAAGATTTTTCATAAAAAAATCTGATAGGTAGTTTTCACAGTGTTCTTTAGAGGTGAACTTTAACTTTAAGCTTCCTAAAGAGTTCTGACCTAAACAGGTGGAAATCCGAAGGATGCATCAACACATCCCAGCCAAGCTCTCTCAATTTTTGCTGAGTGGCTATAGATGAGTGCTGTCTGGCGTTGTCATGATGGAACACCACGCCCTTCCTGTTTACCAGCTCCGGCCGGTTTTTCTCAATGGCTTCTTTTAACCTCATCAGTTGCTGACAGTAGAGGTCAGAATCTATAGTTTTACCCGGCGGCAAAAGCTCATAGTGGACGATTCCTTTCCAATTCCACCATACACACAGCATCACTTTGTTCCGAGTCAGGCCGGGCTTTGCCACGGTCTGTGGGGCATGTCCATGCTTCGACCACGATCTTTTTCGGACATTCTTATCGTAAGTGACCCTTTTTTTATCACCCTTAATCAACCGTTTAAGAAATGGGTCAGAATTGTTACGTTTCAACAAAGAAGCGCAAATGGAAATACGATGCATTAAGTTTCTCTCTTAGTGAGATCATGTACTTAATATTTGGGATTTTGTAATTTTTTCTTGTGGTGTACAAGAAAAAATTACAAAAGCTATTGAGGTACTAATGTATGTACCCAGACTTTTGTGAATGACGTCAAACTGTTTTGTGATTAACATCCAATTCGTCAGTAATATATATTTTTTCTTTTTCTTTTTAAAGACGACTCCCGCAGTAGGGTACAGGCCTTGTATCGCGGGGAACTTTACAAACATATAAGTCACGGACACAAAGTACACCCAGACTCGGAACAACAATTTGTGGATCACACAAAGTGGTGTCCCGTGTGGGAATCGAACCCACGACCTCTTTTGTAGCAGTCGGACACACTTCCACCGCGCCACAGAGGCAGTCAAATATTGTAACTACTAATACGCTGAGCTTGCTCCACTTTTTCAAAGATTGATTTTATCCGTGACAGGGTGTCTAGAGCGAACTAAAAAAAAAAAAAATTGTTTCACAATTATACAAGTTCACTTTTGTTACCATCCGCCAAACTGCACAGCAGTTTGTTGGCAGTACACAGCAGTTTGTTGGCAGAACTTCGTTCCACACTAAAATTTCCAGACTTGAAACGCTAGAACCACATTTGTGCTACTTGCATTGATACCGCATTAGGTCCGTAAACCGCACAAATTTTATCCGCGGCGTTCGTCGCATTTTTAACTTTTTTGTAATAAAGCTTTAAAATTTACCAAATTTCTTCGTCACGTACGTTCATTTTCCTTGCTTGAAAAACAATTAAAAAAAAACGGGTAGGAGGAGGCTAGTTTTAATAACAATAAATGTCAACATTTATTGTTATTAAAACTAGCCAGTTACATTCTGTACAACCAAAGAGGTTTATTACTAACAATACATTCAAAATACGCAAATACTTTTGCCCCTACCTAATATATAAGTATACTTAATACAGTTATACCAGTAAGTATCAGTAGGTAATCAATAATAAGTCTCTTTTTCTATTCAAGGAAATATAATTTTTTTACCCGTTTGTCACAACACAAATGTAATTAACTATATTACCTACTTATTTACTTTTTGCCTGTTTGTCCTTAACAAACAAATAAAAAAATAATAGTTACATTTGTTACAGACTATTTACAATAGATGTTGGTTTGCATAATGCGATTCGATTTTGTATATTTTTAGACATCGTCAGATATAAAATAAGTTGGGACTACTGGTAGCCCTGTTGACATAAGCAGCTTAGATCAAACCATGATCAAACATACTTATTTATAGATGAAAAATACATGCAATCCGCCTTGATTTCAGTTACCCAAAGTATCTACCGGCTATGTCGCGTTGTACCCAAAGGTTACATTGTTTGTGAACCTTACAAAATCGATGCTGCTAACATCTACAACATGCCGCTGAGAACTACTGACATTTTCGTCGGCAGTTATCAACGATCTGGTAAGTTTTAAGTGCTTTTGAGGTGTCTTTAGTGTCTACTAAAGACGCCTCAAAAGACCCTACAAATCTCTATAAAACTCAAGCGATACGACAACTTTGAGTCATACTCAAAGTCAAAAGTACCTATTTATGTCGCTAGGTGCTATAAATTACCTTTAAAGTGACAGTGACAGCATAAGTTATAATTATACCTAATTCAATTCAACACTGACTAAACGTTAATTTTTGATTCAGTCAATATAATGTCCTACTTACATTCTTGAAGAACGTAGATATTTGTAATATAGGTATATCAAAGTGCATCTACAGTCAGAACATGCATTTACTATTTGAGTTAGGGGTCATTCGGCGCTATAAAACCTGTTTTATAGCGCCGAATGACCCCTAACTCCAGGACCGAGGACCAGGTATCCCTTTTAAAAAAATTGGTTAAACAGCAGCATCAGTTGTGTAGAATGGCGCAGAATCAAAATAAGTAAATTTAAGAAAATTTATAAATAGATAGGGACTTACTCCTACTAATTACGACATGCGTAAATGAGGTTTTTTGAGTTTATAGCAATTTAGACAATTTAGATCCAATTTTTGCCAGTGTCATTTATTGTAGGTAGGAACAATGGGCGCTATCGTTTTTGTGCTCACTAGCTGGCGCCACTGTTGAGGCAGGTGGGCTGTTAAAGTTCAAATTATATTTAAATCATACATCCAAGCGGCGGTAGCCTAATGGCTAAAGCATTGGTCTCGCAATCGTGAGGTCGCAGGTTCGAATTATACCCATTATACTACCGACGTAAACCCACTCCTAACACAAGCCATTGAGCTTAGCTGGAGGGGTTAACAGGATTGTTATTGTGGGACCACAATAATACTTTAATTTATATAATACCTTCAAACCGTGCTGTTTAAGTATCACAGTCCCACGGAAACTAATATCCACTTTTTTTTCGAAAAAAAGTGCATATAAGTTTCCGAAAAATAAAACAGAAACAGTTTAGTAAATATGCGCAAATTGTTTTTATATTCAATGACGCGCAAATCTTAATTGTCGTAAAACTTATTGCAAAATATTCATAACAATAGTCTCATTAAAAATAAACCCGCGTAAACCATCCACAAGCTATTAAATTTTACATTTTTGATACCTGACTCTATTACTAGCGCCTCTAGCGGCGAATTAGCACTGACGGGTTTGAGTATAATAATAATAATATCACACAACGTCATCTGATTCCAAACTAAGCAGAGCTTGTACTATGGCAACCTGACAACTGATAAAATATACTTCTAATTTCTAAATACATACACATTATATAGATAAATAATACCCAGACACAGAATAAACCATCGTGCTCATCACATAAAGTTTTATCCTGGGTGGGGATCGAACCCACGACCTCTTGCGTAGCAGTCGGATACACTCCCACCGCGCCACAAAGGTTTACGAAGAGCAGCTGATCAAATGAGAACTAACAAAATTTTCGTACAAATTCCATTGAAAAATATTATTAAGTAGATATAACGTTGTAAGTATGAAACAAAAACAACAGAAAATCCACTTCTTAAGCCACATTATTCGAATCCCCATTCGAATAATGTGGCTTAAGAAGTGGGTTTTCTGTTGTTAGTTTTTCTGTTCTGTTGTAGGGGGTAGAGTACTACGGAACCCTACATTGTGCGCGGCCCGACATGCACTTGCCCGGTTTTTATAAATAAGAAAAAGAAAAAATATTAAAAAAGTTACTACTAGTAACTTACTCTTTATTTATGATAATAAAGCAAAAGAAAAATGGAAGCAAATAAGATCTCAATGACGTTATGCACGATGTGAAACAGATAACAATAATAAGGCTGACGGACTGCCTCTGTGGCGCGGTAGGAGTGTATCCAACTACTTCGCAAGAGGTCGTGGGTTTGATTCCCACACGGGACACCACGTTATGTGATCCACAAATCGTTGTTCCGAGTCTGTGTGTACTTTGTGTCCGTGACTTGTATGTTTGTAAAGTCCCCCGCGACACAGGGCTTGTACCCTAAGAGTAAAAGACCACTCCTGAGTGGTCTTATAAAAAAAAAAGGCTATACTTTTCAGTGTTTTACGTAAGGGGGGATAAAATACTTTCTTTTATTATACCGATAACCTTCGATGTTAATAAACTTCTTTTTGAGTTTTTTTGTGATATACGAGTATAAGACTCTTGTGAAGCTTTTCGCCAGAATTAACATAAGTAAATAGGTAATTTAGAAAATAAACACTTCAATTGTTAGATACCTATGTAGATTAGAAGATTACAAAATGAAAGCTGTACTTAAACATTGGAAGTAAGTAGGTACTGTTATAGTAATTTTATAGGCATTTCTTGCCAAAACTCGTGAGCATGAAAGGATAGAGAAATTTGAAGTCTAGCAACATAGTCCAGATAGGTGGTTCGATTCTGGCCCCGGTTTGGCTTACGGAAGTCTCGGGTTCGATTCCTGAGCCTGGACGACAAATTCTTCTATCTTTCAAAAATGCAACTATTGTATTAATGAGTTGTGTATTTTAGGAACTACGTGGACCCAAGAACTAGTTTGGTTGTTGGCCAACAATTTAGATTACACCAAAGCAGCGGAGGTTCCACTTGTACATAGATATCCGTTCTTGGAGTAAGTTATAAATAGTTATAAACAAAAGTAATTATGATCACATCACAAAAGAGTTACCTTCAGAATATCGTTTAGCTATTTCTTCATACTTCATCGAGAGCACGATATCGTCAATTGGAGAGAGGGTAGATGAATTTTTCTTTCAATTAAATTTATGATTAGGTACTTACAAGTTTTTACTTTATTTTATTTCCGTATAGACTAGGTATTAGAACTCATTAAATATATGTATTAAGTAAATAAATACACTATACCTCTCGGACCTTAACGAACTATGGCAAGGAGATAAATAATAATAATAATATCTTGGGACAACTCACACAACGCTATCTGATCCCAAACTAAGCATACCTTGTACTAAGGAAACCAGACAACTGATAAACATACTTAAATATTTCTAAATACATACATATTATAGACTAGCTTTCGCCCGCGGCTCCGCCCGCGTGGATATCGGTTATCGCGATAAAAACTATCCTATGTCTATGCATCCCCGGGACTCAAACTATCTCCATACCAAATTTCATCTAACTCGGTTTAGCTGTTTGAGCGTGAAAGCGAAACAGACAGACAGACAGACAAGAGTTAGGTACCTACTTTCACATTTAAAATATTAGTATGGATAAATAACACCCAGACACAGAATAAACTATAAATATAGAAATTATCCTGGGTGGAGATCGAACCCACGACCTCCGGCTTACCAATCAGGGTCACTAACCATTAGACCAACAAACCAGTCTTCTAAATGATAACCTGAGAAAGGACTTTTTACCACAACATCCACGCTACACTACTAGCACGCCTAGTAAAAAAATAAATGCAATCAGACTTCATCACGCAAACTTCATGACCAGAGCTTTTCTTATTATGACTGCCTCTGTGGCACGGTGGGAGTGTATCCGACTGCTACGCAAGAGGTCGTGGGTTCGATCCCCACCCAGGATAAAACTTTGTGTGATGAACCCGATGGTTTATTCTGTGTCTGGGTGTTATTTATCTATAATATGTATGTATTTAGAAATATTTAAGTAAGTTTATCAGTTGTCTGGTTTCCATAGTACAAGCTCTGCTTAGTTTGGGATCAGATAGCGTTGTGTGCGTTGTCCCAAGATATTATTATTATTATTATATTAGTACCTACTAGAGCTTTTCTTATTTGTGAAGTCACAATAAAACTCATAAAAATGTTTTACAGCCATTATATGTTCTTCGATACAAATCAATTGGACGCTTTGGTCAAATACGTTGATTCAAACATGGACGAACAAAAAGTAAGAGCAATGTTCATGACTTTGTCTGAGCCAGTAACAAAGGTACTTGCATCAATGCCGGAGACGGTGCCTCGCTTCATCAAAACTCACTTACCGATGTCACTGCTGAACCCCAAGATGGTGTACGTAGCACGAGACCCGAGAGATGTAGCTGTATCCTGCTATCATCAAGGCAAACTCTTCAAGATCCTCCGCTTCCCTGGTGGCTTTAAAGAGTTTTGGAACGTATTCTACAAGGGTTTGTGTAAGTACCTATCTGCCTTTTAATAAAACTCGATCATACGCAGTTTTTAGGGTTCTGTACCCAAAGGGTAAAACAGGACCCTATTACTAAAATTAAGACAAAACAAATTGTCCACATGGAAACACATTAAATATAACTTACTACCCGCGTGTTACCCGCGGTTTATTAGCCTATGTGTTAATCTAGGGTGTCAGCTAACTTTATACCAAATTTTATTAAAATCGCTTCAGCCGTTTATACGTGAAGAAGTAACAAACATGTGTGTATGTTTGTTACCTCTTCACGCATAAACGGCTGAAGCGACATCACCTTTATAATATTAGTGTGATTTACTTTCCAGATTTCTTCAGCCCCATATTCCAACACGTTAAAGAAGCATGGAACTTGAGGCATCACCCAAACATGCTATTTTTGTTCTACGAAGACCTTGCGAAAGTAAGAATTTTTACCCAACTGCGTACGAAGGAGGGTTATGTTTTTCTAGTGTATGTATGTATATTTCTTTGGCACGCCCTAGAGCCTAAACGGCTTGTTAAGGCTCTAGGGCATCCCAAAGAAATATACATACATACATACATACACTTTTGATTTTTAGCATCAGATTTTAGAATTCTTTATTCTGATAAAAAAAAAACGAAGAATGAAGTTAAAAATGAATTCCATTTTTTTTTATTGGTTGATTATATTAGATCAGGTATTCCCAAACCACTTGGTCTAGAGACCTCTTATCCAAAATGAACTGTCCCCCATAAGCAAAAATAAAAACTTATTTGAAACAAAATTTTATTAGGAACTAGCTGTCCCGCGCAACTTGGTATGCGTAAATTTTACCCGTTTTTACAATATTTCTCGTCGCTACTCCGCTCCTATTAGTCGTAGCGCAATGTTATATAGCCTATAGCCTTCCTCGATAAATGGGTTATCCAACAAAAAAATATTTTTTCAAATCGGACCAGTAGTTCCTGAGATTAGCGCGTTTAAACAAACAAACAAAGAAACAAACTCTTCCGCTTTATAATATTAGTATAGATTAATTGTTGATAGTTTAAACTTGGTTCCTAAAGGTTCATTCCGCAACTAACGACGCAACGTGAGGCTGACGCACGCGGCTGCGACGCGACGATGCGAATTGCGACAATATTTAAAATAGGCACGCAGCTTATGTTAGTCGTCGACCGCGCGTCTCTGTCGCAGACCTTGGAAACGGCGCCATAAATTCTCATAGTCTGACTATTGTCTCATCATATTGGCGATCGGCGACGATGCACGGAAAAGAACCATAACGACAACTTTTCAGGACTCTGCTAAAACAACATAATAAAAGCTCATTTTAAAGATTCCATAGCCAAAATGGCAAAACGGAACCCTTATAGTTTCGCCATGTCCATCTGTCCGTCCGTACGTCGGCAGCTTAGTTCAGAGGCTGTTAGTGCTAGAAGGTTGTAAATTTTACATGGATACCTACACATATTACTTATGCCGACGTATATGTAAATTTTTCGGGGATGTGATTTTTTTTGTCACTTATCCCATCGTGTGGGGTAGATAGATAGGTATTTTAACGTTTAGGGGTTAGGAAGACCATTTTTGGATTTTGGGATCCGTTTGTGAAATACTAACCTATAAAATATAATTTTTTGTTAGAGTCCGCCTCCTGCCAGCTAAATGGATGGATTGGATCTTCAAAACTTGAACATTAATTCCTATACAAAGGGCAGCATTACCATGTGTGATAAAGCCCTCTTTTTTTCTTACTTAATAATAAAGATTTAAAAAAAAATCCTATACAAAATGTCCTGCTAATAACGAATACAACAAAAAATGAATTATCCCATTTGGTGCAGTCGTTCAGAAGTTATCGCGTACAAACATTTCGGCAATTCATTTTTAGGGTTCCGTAGCAAAATGTCAAAACAGAACCCTTAAAGTTTCGCCATGTCCTTCCGCCCATCTGTCTATCCCCAGGTTATCTCGGAGACCTCATATTTTTGTACTAGAAAACTGTAATTTGGCATGAACACGTTAGTTATGCAAACAAAGTCGTAAAAATATCTTGTTTTTTTTCTGGTAAGTTACTCCCCCTACTCGTAAAGTTGGGATGTGATTTTTTCTTACCAACCCTATCGTGTGGGGTCTTGTTGGGTAGGTCTTTTAAAAATATTAAGAAGTTGTGAATATCACTTTTAGGTTTAGGGATCCGTTTGTGAATTTCTATTACGCCTTAAAGTGCAAATTTTTGTTAGAGTCAAGTGTGTGCCCCCCCCCCTCTGCCAGCTAAGTGGGTGTTTTTGGATTAGTGAAAAATCAGGGTGTAGTATAAAAAGGAAAACTATCACAGTTATACACGGTTACGAGTTAAAGTAGACCAAGCGAGAAAAGCCTAAATAACGTTGTTAGTAGTATGAAACAAAAACAAGAAAATGTCATAATCGGAAAATCGTATTTTTCTTACAAATCTCTTGTTGCAGGATTTGCCAGCATCGATTCAACGCGTCGCAGATTTTCTCGGCAAAGATCTGAATCAAGAGGAAATGGACAAACTGTGTGACCATCTCAGTATTGAAAAGTTTAAAAATAACAAGTCAGTCAACTTTGAAGAATTGAGGGAACTTGAAATGCTTGCGACTGATACAACTTTCATCAGAAAAGGTCATTGATATAATAATATTTTTTTTAATTAATACGTACCTAAATATTTGTTATGGGTAATATAACCTTTATGGGAATCTGATAATAACCTTGTAAAAACGGTTATGAAACTCCTTTATCTAAGAAATCCATAGGCTAAAGGTTGTTCTAGCCATTTTACCCGACTGCGCGACGCTAAGGAGGGTAATGTGTTTATCAGTCTATATGTGTTCTTTGTGGCACTTTAAAGACCAAACGCGTGGACTGATTTTGATGATTCATACGTAAATCGATTCGTATTAATCTTGCGAGTGTCACTAAAGACATGACAACAATCAAAATTCAAAATGGCGATAGCCAGACGCCATTTTGTGATAGAGAAAGAAATGAAAGTCAACAAACTATATCATGTGAGGTATCATTGTGTAGGTATTTTTTTATCATAATGAAGTTATTAAATCATTTTTCATTTAAAAAAAAAACAGTGAAAATAGTTAGCAACCATTTTCACTCAAATTTCGGTAGTTGCAGTTATTTCCTACGTCATTCAACTAAGACCTAAAATTTTATTAAATAAACAATAAGTTTAAAAATCAAAATCTTGCCTGCCTCTACATGATTTAAGGTTAACTTGTTTCGGTCTTTTTTTTAATCAGGCCGGGTCTCTAGATTTTTAAATTTTTTTCGAGTTCAAAATTCTACAGCCAGGTCAAGCAACAAAAAAATATGTTTTTTTAAGATTTGTATGAATTAAGACGCAAGCTGGAACAGATCATGGGCGCACTTTAGTGTAGGAGTGATATCGGCTTTGGCTTACGTACGATTCTTACCCGCTTACCTATTCATAATTGCTACAGAATAAAATAATTTTATCTAGCGAATTATTTTTCATTTCACTTATTCAGTATTATATAAAAATAGAATGATAAACAAAGACAAAAGATTCGCTAGTCAGTTAAATTACTGATAGGCAGTGCCGTAACTAAGGCGGTACTTGCGGTGCCCAAGCACAGGACGCAGAAATGACCATCAACTTGGGAGCACAGTTCGCACCGGGCGCATAAAATGCACTGCTGATAGGTACTACTAAATAACATTATATAAGTTAACATAACGAAGGTAGGTAGGACCTATGTATTATAAATTGTAATTAA
Organism: Herminia tarsipennalis; assembly: GCA_945859575.2. NCBI lineage: Eukaryota > Metazoa > Arthropoda > Insecta > Lepidoptera > Erebidae > Herminia > Herminia tarsipennalis. The sequence goes on from OX243840.2 coordinate 21,967,067, forward strand.
AGGCACTATCTTTAACAGGTAAGGTGGGTGGTTGGCGCGATTATTTCGACGAGGAGATGTCTCTACAAGCGGAGCAATGGATCACTGATAACTTGCGAAATACGGATCTACGTTTTCCCCAGCCAGTCAATAAATAATACTTGCTTGTAATAAAACAATTCTCGTACCGATCAATTATTAAATAAAATCATTGACATAATGCACAATAATAATAATTATTATCATTTTATTATTTGAAATAACTACATAATTAATCATTTTAAGTATTCCTTTGATAAATCGCTTGGAAGTTGGAACTTTTTTTTTTATTGTGTGACGTATGATATTTATTTGTCATTGTCCTGAATTCCTACTTAATGAGTTCTAAACCTCCATGGAACATTTGGAACTGTCCATTGACGTATAGACCTGGACTGCGCCATAACCTCACAAAATTGACCACTCTCTCGAAACAGAAAGATACAATGCTACTTTGTGGACGGGTGTGTAACGGTTGATATAATAACAAAAAATCTAACGTTCACTTGACATAATATCACTTAATATAATTTTATTTAATATAACGATCAGTTGTCATATTGAACTGTAGATATAATTTCATTTTATCTAATTTCTTTTGATATAATGAACACTTTTTATAATGCACATTTGACATAACATTCGTTTAGTCCCAACTATTGTTACCAGGAGGATCTGGATGCAATCTGGACTTTAGGGCACCCCGACTCGGATAGGTTAGGTTAGAAGGGGATGGCGGGGTCGTAGACCCCGCCATCCCCTTCGTGGTTTTTTTTTAAACCAACCAGAAGTAGGAGCCCCGCGAAGCGGGGCTCCGTCGACCAAGTCCGACCTCGACCAGAAAATTAGGTCAAAAGAACATTAGGTTAAATGAAAGTTATATTAAAAGAATATTATGCATTTTGAAAATTATATCATATGAAATTAGGTTATTTGATATTATAGCATATGAAAATTATAACATATGAACGTTATTTCAAGTAAAATTAGAGCATTTGTTATTATATCAAACATTACACACCCTTTGTGGACATACCTGTCAAAGAGACAGGGCCGCACAAGATTTTTCTCTCATTCACGCTTTGCAGTCAATATTTACTTTATAATTGAAAGGGATGACGCTCCTGGTCTATAAGTCTATCGAACTGACATCGAATCTTTGTGATTCAAAGAAGAAAACTTCAAAGAATACATACTTGAAACTGAAAGAATATAAACTTGAAATTGGCGAATGCTCAAAATGCGCGAGCCATAATCCCTACCGAGTAATATTGGCGCGAAGAGAAAGTTGAGTTGTAAGAGTTGTAAAAATAGCGGGAAACTAACATGTCGCTATTTTTACAGCTCCGCGTTTAACATGTAAAATTACCAAAGAAATATACTCTACGAGTGCAAAGTATACTTGAAATACGTGTTAAATGGATAAAAATGAGAGTTTGTGATTCAAAGAAGAAAATTTGAAAGAATTTATACTTGAAACTAAAAGAAAATATACCTACTTGTAACTGGCGAATGCACAGAATGTGCGAGCCATAATTCCTACCCAGTATTAGGTATATAAACTTTTGAATGGTTACTTAAACAAATTATTGTTTATAGGTTGACGCATCCAAATCTCAAAATTCATTTGTGGCCGCTCAATATGGACGCGAACTTGTATGGTCACTGAGGAGAACATCAGATAATGTTCTGAAATAAGCACAGAGGAGATAACTAGCACTTTATAAGAGGACTTTATCTCTTTCGTGAAAATAAGCGACAACCGCGACAGTAAGCTGCGAACTGTAGCCGAAATTGACTTACGCCCGGTTTCAATAATCTACCTATCGATGGATTTGGCTACTAGAAGTAGAATTTCGATATATTTTGTACGGAGCATATGCGAAATATATAGCTCTAGTATCCACATCCATCGATAGTTGGATTATTGAGACAGGCCGTTAGAAACATGACTACATGAGTAGACTGAGTAGGTATAGGGAAATAATATAGCAATCTTAGAAGTAACAAATTTATATTTCAAAAAGTGAAGGCGTCGATGAACATGCTTACTTCGGCGCCTTATTCTCTTGTTGCCTTGTTCCTAGCTGGTTGGCAGATTCGAGTATGTCTGTTTGGATTTACGTTTTTACCTCAATGTCGAATTGAAATCTTTGATAATGAGCATTTTATTGAAGAAATGTCTAGAACTTGAAGTCACTTAGAACTTCTTTTATTACTCGACTGCGAAGTAATGTGTTTGACGTGTATGTATGTATGTGTGTTCCTTTGTGGCACTTTAAAGACCAAACGCGTAGGCCGACATGACAGCAATTCAAATTGAAAATGGCGATAGCCAGACGCCATATTGCGAGAAAAATAATAAAGTCAATAAACTATGTCATGTGGGGTATCATCGTGTAGGTATTTTAAAATCATGATGAGGTTTCTTAAATATTTTTATATCTAAAGTAACCGTTTAAAGTTTGTTATCAACTATTTTCACTCAAATTTTCGGTAGTTACAGTTATTAAGTACGTTACGTTACGCACTAAAAAGTATTAAATAAAAAAATCATGCAGTTGGAGGCATTTTGGTAAGTTCACTGGGATTATGTAGGTATGCCTCCGACTGCATGATTAAAGGTTATCTTGTTTCAATCTTTTTTTAAGCAGGCAGGTTTTTTGATATTTTTATTTTATATATTTACATCACAGGTACCTACTACACTAAGTATTACAAGTAAGTAGCAAACTATATCACATTACAGCAGTCCATAGTTGGTTTAACGACATTTATGTTTTACCTCTTCATCAGATTTAGCTGGTATCTCACTCCTATCATTAATATATTAGTTTAGCCTTTGCCAAAACCGTCTTTGCAGTTCGGCACTTTACGCATTAGAATTCTTGAGTACCTAGGTAGGTAATAATAAAGGTATCAAACAGTAAGAGTAGATATCAGTTACAATAACTCAATAAGCACTTATGTTTAACATTAAAGTATCTATTGAAAACGTTTCCAAGTTTTACTAAAACAGTAATTGCCAATTTTCTAGGAGGTACCTAGGTATAGATCGTTTTCAATAACCACAATCGCTCTGATGACGTGTAATGATACAATCCAATCTAGTACCTTGAGAATGCATATTAAATTAAAGTTGTTTTGAATGCAGAACCAGTTGAATGTTTACAATAAGACAAACTCGAGACATTGCAAGAGATATCGACCTTAAGTAGGTTGCCGTTGATTTGATTCTCGTAAGTCGCTTCGTTGATCGCAGTATCGAGCACACTGTGTTGTGTGCAGCTCGTCAGCGCCTACTTTATAGAAAATCTCCGCAAATTATTTAACTGTATAAATAAATTAGTATTTTAACAATACCTAGGACAGAACCTAAGAAAATACCTAGAGAAGTTTGGTCAAAAGTGACTGCTTACGAGTTAAAATGGACGCAGAAAATTATTTTCCATTCGAAATTGAAGATGTGGAACCAGAGCAAAATAAAAAGTTGTTGGAATATTTTAAAGGTAAGTTGATTTAAAAAACGTAAACTTTCTTTATTTTTGGTATGTTTGTGGGCAACACACAACACACAACAACCCACTTAAGAAGTACCGAATATCTAATCTGTTTTGTCATTTGTGTGTAACGACCCAGTAACATTTAAGTAGCTGGCTGTCCTACATTATAATAAAAGTGGAAGTAAACAACGTGTTTATTAAGTGGATATAACTTTTGTAGTCCATTCATTAACTAATAAACAAACGATTAATTCTTGTCTAGACATTACCTACTTTTGCGACCTATGTGTTTGTTTTTATTTAAGTTCAATTAATAACATTTGTTTTTAACATGTATAAATGCGCTCCATCGCATTTGGAGAGATTCTCATTTGGACAGATCTAAATAATCGTAACTGGACAAGGTAAAGTCAGATGAAAAATCACATTTTTCATCTGACTTCTGAAGAAGAAAACAAAGAAGGAAAAATAGCCGTTTAATTATTTTAATTACAATATTTTTACCAGAACTTAAATAGAATATTTGTAATAATAAAAAAACTTCTATCTAGATTAATATACAAATACCTAGACAATATTGTATCGAACTGCTTTACGCAGTTAAAATTCAATACCAACATGCTTAGAAAAATAAGCAGCTTTACTACAGTTACAGATAATATAATACTATACTAGCTACAGCTAAAGTTCTAAGCAATTTGCTACTGAAATATTTCAATTTAAGTGCAATTTTATATTTTCTTTTAGTTCATCAATTCGGATATGTATTGAATTACATTTCGTTTAGAAAATAACTCCTCCATATTTTTTTATTACAATTTTCGGATTATTTTTATTATATGCAGTTTAGCATTCGTTTCGCCATTATTGGTTAGGTTTTGTTAACAATCAAGTTGCATGAACCAGTTTCCGGAAAATAATTGATTGGATAATAACATAATTATATTTAGAATTAGACGGTTTCATAATTATTGTAAAAACAATGGTTGGAAAATATGAGATAAACTGTAGGTACATGTTCTCTCCAGTTGTGAATATGTCCAGCTGAAAATCTGTCCAGTTGCGAATCTCTCAACAAATACGGAGCAAGATCCGACGTTGTGGGTTCGATTTCCATACGGGATAAAACTTTGTGAGATCCATAAGTATTTGGATCGAGTTAGGGTCTCTTTGTGTACACTATTTGTAATACACACATCAAAAGTGTCTAGGGATCAACATATATTTTTGCAATAACTTTTCTCCTGATTGATTTTTTTTTTTTTATTTCTTTAAGGATTCATCAAATAAAGTGTTTTCGTTTGTCACAGTAACGATAAACCAAGTCACCTTTGCATTAATAAAGAAATTTGCCATTTTCCTAATAAAGGGATTTTTGACATTTGAACCACTAACATTAAAGTTCGAAAAAAAGACTGAAATAACAGTTTTCTTTAAAATTTTATTGGGTAACTTAAACAATTAATAATCCGTGTTTCTACCGCGAACACTAACAACACAAGAACATCGGTTTGGCATACTCAAAATGAGTTCATCCAAATCACGCTGTGGAATGGCCGCCCATGTTCGTTGCAACAACAAAAAAAGGTCTTCTTGCGACTGGATACCCTCCATATTCGGCAGAGCTCTTCTCTGTAGCATATCCCATGCATGCTCAATCGGGTTCAAGTCTGGCGACTGAGCAGGCCAGGGCAGGACATTGATGTTAGCTGCGGCGAGAGTCTGTCTTACAACTCTTGCGGTGTGCGGTCGTGCATTATCATGCATTAACTGAAATAAGGGACCGATTTGCACTTGTAGAGGAACGATGACGTCTGATACAATCGTCTCAGCATAAATTTGAGCGTTGAGGTTGCCTCTGATCCAAATCAACTCAGTTCTTCCGCCGATCCAAATACCCGCCCATACCATGATGGTTCCACCACTATAAGGATGGACTTCCTGGCAGGATTTTAATCGCTGTTGGCGTCCAGGGGTTCTCCAGTGTCGTATACGTCTTGTATCCGGTCTCATACCAAAACGAGACTCATCAGAAAAGCACACGAAACGCCATTGTTCTTCTGCCCAATTTCTGTGTTCAAGAGCCCATTGATATCGAATCCTACGATTGTGCATTGCTATAGGTGGTACCCGTAGCGGTCTTCGGGAATGAAGGTTCACTTCATGCAAGCGGTTTCTGACTGTTTGGTCGCTAATTAAGTTCCCTGAAGAGTGATGAAGCCTCACGGCTAACATCATGGCGGTTATTGTTGGACCTCTTCGAGTTAAGATTTGAATGTATCGGTCTTGTCTCCGTGTGGTGCAGCGATACCGTCCTCCATGGCGCTCAGCCACGGTACCAGTGCTTCGGTAACGTGTCCAAAGTCGACTGATAACACTCTGACTTGTATTCAGAGCTAAAGCCACAGCACGTTGCCGGGAACCAGCTTCTATCATTCCCACGGCTCTGAGCATTTCTTCCCTGCTTAAATGACGTCGCCGCTCCATAATAACGTTGGTTTTAATCAGTAGTAGGGAAACAGTAGCACTAATAATGTCTTCAATGCGTTGTATGTTTTTATAGGGAAAATATTGACAGCTGATTTTCATCTTTTACTCGAATTTGATTCACAGTTCCTGATTCAAATTATGAAATGCACCAAAAAGGATCCATATAAATTTATAAAATCATAAATTTATTACAAAGCCACATCTCAATCTCAAGAAATCCGCATAAAAATGCTTGATCCCTAGACACTTTTGATGTGTGTATTTGTAAATTCGCTGCGGCACCGGGTTTGCACCCTAATACGGGAATTGTATTTTTTAAATTATAGAGATTTGTAGAAATTGATTTGAATAAAATTTAGCACATACCTAACTTATTGAACAATTTTATGGTTTAGTTTTATAGTTAAGACTGTAAGCTTTTCAGATAACCGGTACAGGTGCCTACTTATTTCCAGGTCTAAATGTCTTAACATGCGAAATACAGAAAATGTAGGTCGCATTTACTCAATCAAACATAGCTTTTATTTAACAACTTTAAAGTAATAGGTACAATTATTTGAAAATTGTAAATGTCGTATTTACTTACTTATTTATAAACAAGTCAATATTAGATATTACTTATATAATACGGAATAGTTATGGCACGGTCATACGCAATTAATTGAATCACACAATTGACTTATGTATATTATTAAATAAGACCCTGTTCAGATGAGGCGAATTACGCGCGAAAGCATACGCGCGTATATGTACGCGAGTAGGCGAGGTACACAGCATACAATTTACAATAATTGCGTTCACATTATTCGCGCGAGAGATTTCACTCGCGCGTAATCGCGTGTCGTTCGCCGGAATCTCGACGCGTCCGCTATTCGCGCGTATAGTAACCAGTAATATAGTTCAGTATACGCGCAAAGCTAAGCTGGAGTGGAGCGACGCAATAATAACTCTGACCTGAATTCTAGGGTTCCGTAGCCAAAATGGCAAAACCCTTATAGTTTTGCCATGTCCGTCCGTCCATCCGAACATAGCTTAACGCCGACAAAGTTACAGACCAGACCGAATAAAACCTTAAAAAACATAACACAAGCTGTTCTGGGGGGGGGGGGGGGACTTCTTAATTCTTTGGGGCTAATGAAGGTGGTATAAAATCTATCGAAGCCGGTCAAGTGAGTTGCACACTTTGAAGGGGGGGGTGCCCAAAAAAAAATTGTGAGTATGTGAGTGTGTATGTTTGTTACTTCTTGACGTCTAACAAAATTTAAAGGTACTATGTATAAACCCTGTCTCTCAAACTAGGCTGAGAGGCCTGTATTTTGAGAAACAGTGTTCGACCGTGCTAGCCAGTGTGCTAGAATTCAGTTGTGTGTTGTGCTAGAAGCGGTTGTGTGCTATGCTAGAATGTTGTTGTCTGTTGTACTAAAATGCGTTTGTGTGTGTGTGTGTTCCCTATGTATGTCTGTCTGGTGTACGGTTTTTTATACGTAGTAAGATAACAAAGATTCGGTCTTGATGTAGTCTTGAAGAAGTAGCCATTCTTTTAATATTTCTTTCTTAAACTTACAAAGCAACCGACCAGTAATAATGAGCTCAACAATTTCCCGGAGAACCTTCAATAAAAGGTTCTCCGTTTCAAGCTTATACCGCTGAAGCGATTTAGAGGAAATTTGGTATGGAGAAAGTTTTTATTTGTCCCAAGAAAATAAATAGGGTAGTTAATACCGGTAACCGACATTTAAGCGGGCGGAGCCGCGGGCGAAAACTAGTTTTAAGTAAGTACTAGCTGTCCCGCGCAACTTCGTATGCGTAATTTCTCCCCGTTTTTGAAACATTTCTCGTCGCTTCTCCGCTCCTATTAGTCGTAGCGCGATGTTATATAGCCTTCCTCGATAAATGGGCTATTCAACAAAAAAAGAATTTTTCCAATCGGACCAGTAGATCCTGAGATTAGCGCGTTTAAACAAACAAACAAACAAACAAACTCTTCCGCTTTATAATATTACTAGCTGTCCCGCGCAACTTCGTATGCGTAATTTCTCCCCGTTTTTGCAACATTTCTCGTCGCTTCTCCGCTCCTATTAGTCGTAGCGCGATGTTATATAGCCTATAGCCTTCCTCGATAAATGAGCTATCCAACAAAAAAAGAATTTTTCAAATCGGACCAGTAGATCCTGAGATTAGCGCGTTTAAACAAACAAACAAACAAACTCTTCCGCTTTATAATATTAGTATAGATTAGTATTAGTATTAGTATAGATAATAGAAAAAAAATATTCTTAGATGTTGCTAAAGATATAGGTAACTAAGCAAATCTTTATCCAAAAAAACAGAATTTTCCGAGAAGTCGATTCAAAATTGTGATCATTTGTAATTGTTTAGTATATTTAGACATTCTAGGAAATTTATACAAAGACAACAGCTGACTGACAGTTAAATAGGAAGTAAATTTAATTGATATGAATAATTTTAATTATTATTTCTATCAATTAACTCTTATTTCTTTATTTGTATATATGTACTAGACGTGTTCTTAATTGATGTTTTATAGAAAAATAAGTTTCAATAATCAATTTTGCACTTTTGAACAGTGAATAGAAACAAAACTGTACTTACAAGTTCCTCGGGAACACAGAGTATGGCGCGACGTATGCCGTTAGGTCGTCGTTATATCGACTTTGCTGTTGTGTTGACGGTGCTGAAGTTGGTAACGGCTTAGGTCGCGGGTTCAAGTCCCGCCTGAGATGCTTTTTTTCCTTTATACCATTTTGCGTAACCTGCACATTTTGCGACATGCACATTATGCTATTGATCCGATATTTCGTTGACCATGTAGGTATACAACGTAGGTACCTAATACACGAATAGCAATTTATTTTATGTCTTAAAAAGTATATCCTCTTAGTCCATTAACTACGTGAGGTGTTTAGGAAGCGGGGGTCACCAAATCTCAAGTGGGGGAGAGGGGGGTCTAGGCAAATCTCATGTCATCATTTTTCGGGTTCGACTCCTGGGTCTGGACTTCATATTTTTTTATCTTTCAAAAATGTTATTATCATATTAAAGTAATCGAATCGCAACCCGTGAAATATTTATTATGGAGTAGTTCCGCTGGTCATCTGTAGTCTTCAATCTTTGGTCACAACACTAAATGGTGCTTTTTGAGAGTAAATGCACGAATTACTATAAAATAAACCCAAATGACTGTAGGTGTAGGTATCCTTTAATACTTAGAAAATGTCTTTAGAAGTCGGTCATATTTATTGAGGAGTTCTGCATTCAGGGTCCTTATTATTCACTATGTTTTTTTATCGTTTTCGCGGCAAGCCCGCGTGATCTGGCGCGGTGCGCTCAAAGATGTCCGATGCATTTCTAAGCGCACCTCTCTATTAAATCAATATGACAAGATTTTGACAGTTAAAAACGAGGGCTTACCGCGAAAATGAAAAAAAGGTAGTGGATACGGACCCTGATCAAGGTAGCATACATCACCATAGTTAATAAAAGTAAATATCAACGTATGGACGAGCAATACTTTAGTTTTCAAAGGATGATATATTTGGTTTTATTTTTGACCAAAAGTAAAACCAAATATAAATTTTAATAAGTTCAATAAATTAAATTGTTTGTATTTATAAATATCTCACAATAATCAAGAAAATTTCCGGAAACTGATTGCAAGGCCAGCCAAATTGGTTTCCCCTCACGTTATATCGGCTATTAATAACGATTGTAGGCAATTATTTTATCAAGGTCCAACGTGTAAACATAATATAACCATAAATGCAATAGCCATTTAAACTTATTGATTGTTACACTATTCATTAACAAAAAAATAACAATGAACAATAATAAATTTATTATAGTTCCTCTAATTATACAGGTTGTTCCAAAACTATGCCACACGGAGGGTATCTACCTTAAATATTGTAGATAAGATATTTTGCTGAAAGACTTAATTTTAATTTAAAAATAAATCGAGCAGCATTCAAAGATTTTGAAATAATCGCCAGGCTGGACCGGGAATCGAATCCGCAAAATATGAAATAAGAAACAACCTGTATTTTTACGATACCAATCAAAAGGGTTAATAGTTAGAATTATTTTATTCTAAATAACATAGTTTCTTAAATGGAAGGAAAAACATAAAATTTAACTTTTGAGTTAAAATAATTACACCGAACTGCAACTTATAACTTTAATTAACAAATCCTTAAAACGATTCTGTAATACGCAAATTAGCACACTTATAATATCGCTATTAGTTATATTTGAAACTTGAAATCATCTACTATATATAGAAGTAGAAACACAGTAAAAATGTAATATGTTTTGGCCTAGCGTCGTGATTACCTATGTATGCAATTCGTATTTTATTAAATTTAAAATTTCATGGCGTTTATTTAAGACTAGCTGACCCGCGCAACATCATTTACGTAAAATTACCCCGTTTCTGTAACATTTTTCATTAATGCTTCGCGCCAGTTGTCGTAGCGTAATGTATAGCCTTCCTCGATAAATGGGCTATCAAACAATAAAATAATTTTTCAATTCGACCCAGTACTTCCTGAAATTATCGCGTTCAAACAAACAAACTCTTCAGCTTTATAATATTAGTATAGAGTATATACTATGTATATAGTATATAGTATACACTATGTTATGTTATTTAGAAAAAAATAATCCCTTTGTTTGTCCCTTGGGATTGGTGTCCAAAATATACAGAATGGTACCTTTTTCACATTAGTCAGGTGGATTTTTAAAATCAAAAAACTTTTTTACAACTTCGAAATGTTTAATTTGTTTTTGTTATTCTTGGTATATAATTTTTTGCTTTTTAGTTTTGTATTTTTTGCCTTGTATTTACTTTTGAAGTCGGTAATATTATTTGTAAAACAGTTTTTTATTTCTCACTTTTTAGTGGGTTGGTTTGTAATTTACTTACGTTACAATAGAGTTATGTCAACTGCTTAAATCCTTTTACAAAATATTGCTTGCCCCAGGGCCGTTAATTGTTGAGGAGTTCACATGATAGTTCACTATCAGCTCTATTACATTGTGTATTAGTAGTATGACGAGAATAAAGTCATATTAAAGTAATTGAATCGCGAACCGTGAAATATTGAATAGGTTCGCTCGTCATTTGTGGTCTTCATCATCAGTTCCACTTCATGAATTGGTGTTTTTTGAGACTAAATGCACGAATCACTATGAAATATACCTAAATCAGTGTAGGTGTGCCTTTAATATTTGAAGAGTCCCCTCGATTTCTCCAGGATCCCATCATCAGATCGTAATCTGGCGACAATGGGACCAAGTTATCGGTGAACAAACATACTAAAAAAAATCGAATTGAGAACCTCCTCCTTTTAGAAGTCGGTTGAAAATGAAGTCTTCTTTCCATAAAATATTCTATCTACAATATATAAGGTAATTTTTTTAAGACTTTAAATTCCCTCCGTGTGGCATAGTTTTAGGACACCCTATATATTGTCGATATATAATCAAAGTAAGTAGCTACCTACCTAATTATTGCTCCATATTATTTTTTGTTGTTTTCTCTGTTGAATCAAACGGACTGAAATTAATTAATTTCAGATAGTCTGTTTTAATTTAATGTTTTATTTAGTTTAATAGGTCTGTGGATTCATTAACTAACTTACTATCTTTTATGAGAGATAGATATTGAATGAGACTACAACTAGGTCTTTCCACGAAACAGAACTTTGTTAACTGACATACCTACATAGGATTTTCATTTAGGTATACTCAGGTATTTCGTTCATGTTCATTTAGGTGCGAAGACTATTCCAATAGGTCCTACCTATCTATCTACTCGTACATATTTAATTACGCACATAAAGTTCAGATCCGTAGATATAACTGGACGTTCGGACATGACGTAAAAATTAAAAAACCTACATTATTTCTTATCATCATGTTTTACGACCCACTTCATTAATTTCACTGCTTTCAGGTGAATTCAATGGCTTCGTTCGTGTTGGACCTAAAGGATATTTCTTCCCTCAAAAATACAGACAAGAAGCAGCGAAAATCTACAACATGACTCTAAAAACTGACGATGTCTTTGTCACCAGCTATCCACGATCAGGTACCTACATAAATTAAAACATTTGATTTACCAACCAACGAGTTCAATTGCGTTCTCTCAAAGCACTGATTACCTACTGATTTCAGGCACTACGTGGACGCAAGAGTTAGTATGGCTGGTAGCCAACGACTTAGATTTTGCAAAGGCGAATGCTACACCACTCACCGAACGATACCCATTTTTAGAGTAAGCCAATTCTCAGTACTGTTATAGTTTTATTTTATTTTCAACAATGCCATATTTAGGTATATTTACGTGTCTTGCTCGTTAATGCGGAAATATGGTCTATTGTATCTTTTTTCGCACCCTTTCACTTTATAAACGTGACATTTATTAAAAGTTACATTGCAGGTTTTCTATTTGCGTTCACCCGGTAAATAAAGCGAGGTTCATGGAAGAGAACAGTCACGATGAAAAGAAACTTGAGCTTCTAGAGTTCGTATGTCAACCTGGAACGGACCAAGTAGCTGAGATCCCGTCTCCGCGATTTATCAAGTCGCATATGCCCCTGTCGCTGCTGCCACCTGCGTTACTCGATAGGGCTAAAATGGTGTATGTTGCGCGAGACCCCAGAGACGTAGCAGTGTCCTTTTACCATCTCAACCGACTGATCAGGACACAGGGTTACGTTGGCGATTTTAAAACCTATTGGAACTTCTTTAAACAAAATTTACGTGAGTAAAGATATCTAGAATGGCCGAGACCTGTCTAATCTCCTACCTGTGCCGCTATATGCTATAAGCTAATGTCATCAGAATCAGCCCTATAATTTGGAAGTTTAGGTACCTATCACGATATTTTTAATCAAAGGTTTTATTTTAGATCACTGGACCCCTTTCTTCGATCATCTGAAAGAAGCTTGGGAGAAGCGAGACCATCCTAATATGTTGTTCTTGTTTTATGAAGAACTTTCAAAGGTTAGTTGAATAAAACAAACTAATTTGAGATAGGCAAACACAGCAAACAGGAGTTTTTGGTGCAGGTAACTAACGTATAACGGGCTAAAACTAATAGTATAATAATTATAGTATAATTATATCGGTATTATTTTGCAGGATCTTCCCGCATCGGTGCGCCGCGTTGAGAATTTTTTTGACAAGAAATTCTCCGACGAGCAAATAGAGAAACTGTGCGACCACCTAAGTATCGACAGTTTCAAGAATAACAAATCCGTTAATTACGATGTCATGAAAGAACTGGGCATTCTCATATCAGGAGAACAGTCTTTTATTAGAAAAGGTACGTGTATATTCACATTATTTAACTTTGAATAAACGTAGGTACATTTATATTACCACAAAATCAAAAACTCAATTACTTTTAAACTAAAAAATACATAAACAATGTACTTTCAAACAAGAGCAATGAACTTAAAAACAATTAGGTAATTACTTAAAACCATAAAATATATTTTAATTAATGTGATAATAATGTACTTGCTAACACTAATAGGTCTCTCCAAAAAAACAATAAATTCTAATAACGAACAATAGATTGATTTAGTCACTTTAGTGGTTAGTGGCACTTATTGCGAAGCCAGAGGTTGTGGGTTCGATTACCACACGGGTCATCACTTTGTATGATGCACAAATTGTTATTTCGAGTCTGGATCATCTGGGTATGCTGTGTCCGTGATAATATAAAGTATCCCACAAAACGGCTTGTACCCCAGTGCGGGAGTTGTCGCATAAAAACTGCGTTGGTTGTAGCATTCGGCTGTTGGGCTTTATCATCATAGAGTTGTGACCGATTTTAAATGTACGATTTGGAATCAGCTTTCAAGTATCAATATTTGTTTCGATTCTTGTTGGGTTACGTGATTAAGTATAGGTAGGTACATAATTCTGTGTTATATTTAAAAAACCGGGCAAGTGCATTTCGAGCCACGCACAATATAGGGTTTCGTAGTCGAATTCATAGTCGAATAATGTGGCTTAAAAAGTAGGTATTCTGTTGTTTTTGTTTCATACTTACAACGTTATACCTACTTAACAATAATTTTCAGTGGAATTTGTACGAAAATTTTGTTATTTCTAATTTGATCAGCTGTTACTCGTAAACTTGTAACGCCTTCTTAGCTGTGATAGTTTTCCTTTTAATTTCACTATTTAAAACTACTACTACCGTGATTTTTTCACTTATGTACTCAAGATTTAGCTAGCAGGGGGAGGGGGGAGACTCGACTAAAACTAAAATTTGAGCTTAATATTTCACAAATGGATCCCAAAATCTAAAAATGATCTTCACCAGTGGCCAAGGGTCCTTAGAACACGATTACTTTCGGTTTCCCTTTGGATTATAGTTACTTAGTATTGTATCAGGAACCAGTCATCGTTTTCATACGTATTCTCATTAATAGTTAAACTAATTTTTGCAATGGTAAAAAAGTAAGGCTGTGTACAGTAGGATATTGAGTTTTCGGTATCACACAAGACACATTGAAACGAATTTTAGTCTTTCATCGTACTGCCGTAAATAATATTCTGAATAGAATTTCAAAATCTTAAATATTTGCGATTTGCATTACATTTAAATGCAATTTTATAATGGGTTTCAATGGCTTTTATATTTTTTGTTTAAAAAAATCTTTATGATGTCCTCGAAGTTTCTTAAGAGTTTCCGACAACTCAAGTAGTCATTTTAATTTATCTTCAGGAAATTATTCAAAAAAATTAATTATGTAGGTACTTGTAAATAATTATTTTTTTCTGCAACTTATATTATTTATTTCGAACTCAAGACATTTTTTCCTTGTATACGACAATCCTATTCTTATTCATTATTTTTATTATAATAAATAAGTGTTCTAACAATAACAAACTCATTAAAATTTTCAATTGATTGTGATAAAATGACTATTCATGACAAGCGGTTGTTTATGGTACCTACTTAACGTTCTCTTTTTATAGGTAAAGCTGGTGGTTGGCGAGACTACTTCGACGAGGAGATGACGCTGCAGGCGGAGCAGTGGATCACTGACAACCTGCGAGATACAGACCTGCGCTTCCCACATTTAGAAATATAGAAGAGATCGTATAAAGTTCATACGAAAGAAAATAACATAAAAGGGTGATAAACATTTATTTCAGTAATATACTATGTACCAGTTTTCTTTGTAACACCATATTTTAAGTATACATGGATATGAAAAATTTTATAAGCATTAGCATTAAGTAAACAATGTTATTTATTCAAATCGTGTCTATCAATCTCACTGTAACCGGCGTAGTTCTAAATTTACTCATAAATAAAACAATTTGTCAGTCCTTCCTCACATTTTTTATTTAAATAATACGGTTATACAAAGAAAATAAATTAAAAGCCAGATTTAATCAATCATTCGTTGGTAATATAAAATTCTAAAACAGACTTATAATCATAATAATGGATAATAACCGTTTAAACCCGGAGCGGCGCGAGCGGGCCGGCCCGCGCGCGCTTGGCCCGCCCGCGCGCTTGGCCCGCACGCGCTTGGCCCGCCCGCGCGCCGGCCCGCGCGCGCGCCCGCCCTCCCGCGCGGCTCCGCACAACGACTCGGCAACGTACACGTCTATAAAAAGCGACTCTATAATATAAAACTGGGACCGCGGTCCCGCACCTAACGACTCATCGCCACGAGCGACGTTAAAACTATCATACACTTATAGAAAATCACAAAATTCAAGCGGAAATAATAGGAATCGGAATCGGCGCTGTAGCCTACGCGATGACGTCGGGCAGCAGCGCGTTGTCGGCGGCCGGCGGGCTGGGGGGCGGCTTGTGCGGCCCGTCGCCGTTCGCGAGCCCGTTGAGGGCCGCCTCCTTCTTCACTGACTCTATCGGCTTCTTCGGGACGGCCTTCTTCACGGCGAGGGCCGCTGTCTGCAAATAATCCCAAATAACATTTTATATACAGCGGTAATACATACACCCGCGTTAAACAGACATTTTATAAGGTAAATTGTCATTTTTGTAGGATTACTAGAGCACCGACCACTCGTAGTTCAAGACTTTTTGCAAAAGCAATTAATAGTATACGAGGGTCAAACTGAAAGTTCTTAGAAAATCAAAAACTGATTACATTAGCCAGTTATTAGTTTTATTATATCTTTTCAAAATATTGTCCATTCACGTCAATACACCGCTGCATGCGATGGAACCACTGGGAAAAGCACTTTGCCCACTCGTTCTTAGGGGTCTCTTCAATGGCATCGCGATACGCAGACACCGCTTCTTCAGCATTCATAAACCGCTTTCCTTTAAGTTTTTCTTTAATTTTTGAAAATAAATAAAAATCACAAGGCGCGAGGTCGGGGCTATACGGCGGGTGACCCAGTAATTCAACGTTTGATGTCGCCAAATAGTCGATCGTTCGCTTGGCGGTGTGCGACGAGGCATTGTCGTGGTGAAGGAGGATCCTACTGCGAGGTCGTTTCTCTCGAACTTTTTCCAAGACAAGTGGCAAACAATTGGTAGTGTACCATTCTGCAGAAACTGTTTTTTGATCCTCTAACACAATTGTTGCGAAATGACCTATCCTTCCAAAGAACGAGGCCACCATTTTTTTTCCCGCACTTCGATCTCTTTTCACTTTAGTTGGCAACTCCTCGAAAGGAAACACCCACTGAGCAGATTGTCTTTTGGTTTCAGGATCATAACAGTAAATCCAGCTTTCGTCACCTGTTAGTATGTCGAACACAGCATTTGAGTCACCTCCGTTAAATCTTTCAATCATTTTACGGCACCAGTCCACACGATGGAGTTTTTGAGCCTCAGTCAAATTATGAGGTATCCACCGGGCGCAAAGCTTCCTGACCGCTAAATGTTCGTGGAGGATTTTGTGCACTTGACTCATACCGATGCCTAAGCTTGTCCGAATCTGCTGATAGGTCACTCTTTTGTCAGTCTCTATCATACGCCGCACAACACAGATGTTATCTTCAGTCGTCGCCGTAGAAGGCCGTCCCTCACGTAAATCATCAGTGAGATTAGTGCGACCACGTTTAAACTCATTAAACCAGTTGTAAACAGTCGCACGAGATGGGGCTTCATCGTGAAAGGCCAATCGTAGTCTATCATAACTTTCTTGTTGACTTAAATGACATCGAAAAAAAATAAAAAATCATTGCACGAAAATTTTCTCGTGTTAAATTCATGTTGACGTGACACAGACAATTATTTTCAATTTGCCGCCAAATCGTAAAACAAATGACAAATGAATGAAATATGTACTCAGTAATATTGGCAAAGAGTTATATTTTTAAATTTTAGAATTATTTTTTTATTATATAGTTTATAAGTGGCCAGTTCTAAGAACTTTCAGTTTGACCCTCGTACGCACTTTTAAAAAAATAAGGTCTATAATAAGGCTTGGTGAATTAAACTCTCGATAGGAGGGACAAAAACGAACAGAACATACCTTGGAGGGTGCGGTCCTGGGCGGTGCGGCCTTGGCTGTGATGCGTTTGTTAGCGAGATCCTTGCTCTGTTTGTCCAGTGGCGTCGCCCGCGGCAACGGCTTCGGAGCGCTCGGTCTGCGAATACAATAAGAAGTCAATGTAATAGATTGATAATATTAAAATAATGCGTCACATTGGAACCAAAAATAAAATTATATCTTAATATTCCAAACGGTACCAGCGTCTATTTATTTCCCGTTATCCTATATTCCTATGACGAAAGTAGTAATACTAAAACTGGATAGGTAGAAGTAGAACTTACTTAGCAGTAGTTGTAGCGGCGGTAGCGGCGGGCGCGCGCGGCGTGGGGCGCGGGGCGGGGCGCGCGGCGGCGGGCACGCGCGGCACCGGCCGGCTGCTCGCCTTCACGTCCTTCACGTCGCCGTTGGTCAGCGGCTTGCGCTCCGCCGGCTTGGGCTGCGGCCGCGCGGCGGCGGGCGCCGGCCGGGGGGCCGGGCGCGCCGTCGCCGGCCTCGGCGCCGCGTCGGCCTTGGGGGCGGCGGGCTTAGCCGAGCTGGGCTTCGGTGCGGTGCGGGCCGCGGGCGCCGCACGCGCCGTCGTAGGCGCGGAGCGGGCGGTGGCGGGCGCCTCGCGCGCCGGCTTTGCCGCTACGCCGTTAGGTTTTGCGGGAGGCGTCCGCGCGGTCACGGGAGCTCGCGCCGGTGTAGTCGGTTTCGCCGCTGGCGTCGTTCGCGTGGCGGGCGCCGCGCTCCTGGCTGCCGGTGTCGCGGGTTTCGGCGCGGTCGGTGTGCGTGCGGCCGGCGGCGTCCGCGTGGCCGACGTGGGGGCCTTGGCCGCGGGCGTCGGCGCCTTGGCGGCGGTCGGGGTGCGGGCGGCGGGCGCGGTAGAGGCGGGCCTACGCGCCGCGGCGGCGGTCGGTGTCCGAGCGGCCGTCGTCGATTTCGAGGCAGATTTCGGCGTCCGCGCGTCCGGCTTCGCGGTCGGGGTCGTCGGTGACTTCTTGGCGATCGGGGCCAGTTTCGCCCTGGCGGTCGCGGCGGCCGCCCCGACGGCGACGGCGCCGACCGCCGTCGCGGCCGCGGCGACGAGCGCGGCGTCGGGTCCCGCGATGGGGGTGTCGCCGAGGGGTTTGGCGTCGAGCGCGGGCGCGGGCGGCTCGACCGCGGGCGTCGGGGGCGGCGTGGCGGCCGCCGGCGGCTGCACGGCCTCCTCGAGCTGGATCTCGTTAGTGACGGGCACGCAGATCTCCTGGGCCCGCGACTCGGGAATGCCGATGTCGACGTCGGTGACGAGCTCGGCGCGGGGCTGCGGCTCGTCGGGCACGAGGTCGGGCGCGGGCGCGGCGGCGGGCGGCGGCCGAGTGCACTCCGGCGCGACGGGCACCGGCCCCGCGGGCGAGGGCGAGCGCGGCTCCGCTGGGCCCGACGACTCTTCAAGTTGAGACGGCTGTTGCTGAGCAGCGAATTCTATCTGCTCCACAGATTCTATCTGCGCGGCAGGTTCTATATGATCGCTGGGCTCTATTTGCGCCGCAAATTGTATCGGATCTTCGGTCTCTATTAGAGGCGCCGCGGCTTCTATAGACGGTGCTGGCGCAGGTTCGTCGACCGGTACCGGGGACTCTCCGGGCAGCGGCACGTCTGCGGGCAGAGGGGAGGCGGCTGGCGGGGACGACGGGGCCTGCGGCTCCAGTAGATTAACCGCTTCCGCTTCGAACTGTTCAGTAACCACTGGGGACTCGCTCTGTACTGGGACTTCAGTTGGTAACGGTGATTCTGCAGGCATGGGAGATTTCGCTAGCTGACATTCTGTCGGCAACGGAGACTCGGCAGGTACCGGGGACTGTCTGAGTAATGAGTCTGTCGGCAGGGGAGACTCGGTCGGCAGGGGAGATTCACCATGGAGCACCTCAGATTCCCTTGGTAATGGAGATAGAGTAGCCTGCACTGGTAATGGTGACTCAACTGGTAGTAGTATCTCTGCCTGTACCTCTGATTCATTAGGAAGGGGTGATTCCTTGGGCATCGGAGACTCGACCGGTACTGGGACCTCCTCAGGCAGAGGAGATTCACTAGGTAATGACAACTCTACTGGCAATGGTGAATCTCTGGGTAGAAGATCATCCACAGGTAACTGTGAGTCTGTCGGCATCGGAGACTCACTAGGAAGAGGAGACTCTGTCGGTAGTGGAGATTCGCTAAGTAGAAGAGCTTCAGCAGGAAGTGGCGATTTCGAAGGTAGAGGGGATTCTGCTATCAGGTCATCGTCGACAACATCAGATTCTGTCGTTAAATGTTCAGTATCAAGTTTAATTGCAGGAGGTTCCACTTCAAAGTTTTCATTTATCTCACAAACTGGTTCTGTATCAATATCAGTGACAATATGATGTACATTTTCATCTATAGCTGGCTCAGGTGTGACTGTTTCTGCAAGATTGATATCATTGTGTGGAGCTGGAGATACACTTTCAACAGGGAGAGGTGAAGGTACTTGATCAGACTCAACCAAGTGTTGAGATTCGACATCCTCAATATCATCCTTCACTGGATCGAAACTCAACTGTGGCACTGTCTCAACACATGGTGAATCTTCAAGTTTACTTTCCATTTCAATATCTTGTGATATTTCATCTTGTGGTGTGAAAGGTCTAACTTCCTTCTCACTCTCTGAAGGGTCTTGTGTTTCGTCATTTGTAAATCCTAATTCTGAGCTCTTGCCATCGGGTATTTCAGGTATTTGTTCAAATAGAAGTTTATGAGATTCAGGAGTGTCTGTTTGTAACACTGTATCTTGATTAATGTTGGATTCAAACTCAATATTTGAATAACTTTCAATGTTGTTGGAACTAGTAACATTATAATCTACAAAATTGTCTCCCTGATCGAAATGATCAATATTTTGTGGGAGATCACCAGGTCGGTCATCGAACCTAATAATGTCATTGTTTGGTTCTTGGACATCCATTTCTGATTCAAACAAACTTCTATGTTGTTCTGGGCTGATATTTTCTTTATCATCTTCACCTTCATGGACACCGTTGGCCTGTATATCTTCATCATCACTGTCAGGTAAGGGTTGAACAGCATTGAGATCGACATGTGATTCATTCTTGGCATTCCTTTCACATGTGTCATCATCTTTCTCTTGATAGAAACTCATACTCATTGGATCCCTTTCTTTATTTTTAAGCCTTTCAAATAATTCATCATTACCTTCTACAGCAAAAGGATTTGTTTCTGTATGTGTTTGGAATACCTGTAAATAAATTATTCATTTTTAGTAACATATATTAGTTAAAAAATAAATTACATGTTGCTCGTACTTGTACTACAATAAGCTAGTGAATTTTAAAAACTAAATCTATTCTAATATTATAAAGAGGTAGTTGATGAGTTTGTGAGGTTGTAGGGGTAAACTCTGGATCTACTGATCTTTAAGATTTCTTTTACCAATAGAAAGCTGCTATTTATGAGTGTCATAGGCTATATAACATCACGCTATGACCAATAGGAGCAGAGCATCAATGGGACGCAAACAAAGTTGCACAGGTCAGCTAGTATTCAATATTATTATGGAATTTGGTATATATCTCTATGCTTGGGAAAGGGATTAGTTAACATTTCGCCATGATAATTCTTCAGATCAAGCCATGGAGAAGCGCTAGTTATAGATATGTTTAATAGAACCCACATTGTTATGAAGCACATGGTACAGCAGTTGGTAACATTTGCACAAATATTCTAACTACATACTTTCACCAACTTACAGAGAACTGGAGAAGTCATAAAATTATACACTTTCTTGTAATACATATTGCTATATTATGAACAATGGATAAGCCTCATTAACTAAAGATAAATTGAGAGAAAACCCTGTCTTATTTTTAGTGAAATTACTTTGAAGATCAGTAACCTTGTTTTAAGCTAAAGACTATCATGTTTGTTGTTTATTACTTTATCAAACTCATATACAAAATAAATTCACATAAAATTTGGTTAAAATAATTTTAAATTTTATGTGTCCCGATAATTAACTTGGTAGCCTTATAGTGTAGTAGTAATGTTAGGACATAAAGTATTTAAATTGTATGTGTTATAATCAACCTATACAAAGAACAAAGTTATATCTGCAAAATCTCTACTTTATAGGGGAACAACTTTAAATGTTTCCTTATTCCTACACAAAAATATATTGCCCATAAAGTTCTTTGTTATAGTTTTAAGTTCTTTGAATAAGTTGAAATATATATATAGTCAAAGCATAATGATGTCACAATGACCAACATAAATTTATCATTTAATGCAGTTTTCAAATAAAATTAAAATCCAATTATACTACAATCATTTTATATTAGTCACTTTCAAAATCATCAAATATGAAATTAGTATTACACACCAGGCAAAGTGAATTTTCTGATTAAATTAGTGACAAATAAATGTGTAAGTATTAACAAACATACCTGAATATTACAAAAGTCTGTGGTATCTTTTTGTATCCTCTCGAAGTCTTGTATGAGGCCAGTATCCTTGACTTTCTCAGGTTCAATGCCAACATTGAATCCAAAGCCCAAACTGTCCATGTTGCATTTATCATTACCATTCAAGTTTTCTTTAACAGCTTCGTCTAATGATAGATTCTGAAAAGTAAGCAACCAAAAAGTTAGTCATTATTATTTCAATTACAAAACTAAAGTTAGCTATGAAAACTATAAGTTGTTGTCAACTTTAATTATAGTTTTATAACTATTAACACTTTTTCATTAATTATATTCTATCTTGAAAATAAACTTAGTAGCAAAGACCAAACATTTGCTAGTTAAAAATTGAATTTAAGGAAACAGTTTAAATATTGATGGATATTTTACTTCAGTATTGATATTACATAGTGTGAAAAAGCAAAAGTGACTTGTTTATAAAATAAATTACAAATATTATGACACTTCCTTGTTTCCATTTGATTAGTAGTGCCTTGGCATTTGTATTATAACATAGAATATTACAAGACCTAAGGAAAATAAGAACACAGACATCTAGTAAATGAATTGTACTATGATTATTGTTAGGAGTGATCTTATAATGTTGAGAAGTGTTATTAGAACTCCAGTTTTTTCTTCAGTGACATGTATTTTGGCAGACATCAGTTTCATATAATTGTCATATAATTGCTTGTATGCAGACACAACCACTATGGCATAATAAATAAAAAAAAATAGCCTTTTGACTGCCAAAAGATTGCTCAAATCAACAAATGCTAAAATAATAACTTACATGATGGCCATTAAGCTGATCACAGTTATCCAAGTCTAATAATTCTGCTGGCCTCACTACTGCTCCGGTATCAAATTGTGCCCTATCTGGAAGCTCTATGTCGTCCATTGGCAACGGTTTACGTGGAGACTCGGCGAGAAGTACGTCTGTGCCTGCCACACTCCCAGGCACAAACACAGGCGCGTCAGGGTTCAGTGGAGAACTGTTCATGTCTACTGAGCTGTTTTCCCAAGCCGACTGAAAGTATACCAACAAATATTGTTATTTGAAAGCAAGGTCAGTGCTAAGAACATTTCTTAAATTCAACAGAAAATATGGTAATCCATGCATATCTACTACTCCCAACAGTATGTGAGTACTTGTAAGATTTTCCAACCAAAACTGTAGTGAGGTAAGAACCAACTTGCCAACAGACTCTCAGATACATGTAACTATGTATTTTGGTTGAAAATTCACAATTGGCTACAATGTAAACATTGTAAGACATGGAAATGTCTCATCACAGGATGTGGCAATCTCAAAATCAAGAAAGAATATTTTTTATGAATGGTTTGAAATGCAACACAGCCACTGTGCAATGAATACAATGGTTAAGAAGTAATTATCATTTTTACTGTCACTGACATAACCTGTATGGTATTTCGTATGTCTACGCCGTCATTTATTATGGATGATGAAAACTGAGTCATAATTATGAAGGTCAATGCAAAAACTTGCGACTGGCCTGTCGGTCTAACCTATAAAAAACGTTTTTTAACTAGTTTTGAAATCGTAAATGAGTCAGAAACTTTGAGAGAATATTTCTTTGTAGGTATAAATATTGAAATTTGCTCACATTATCCTGGCAGGGTGTTTCGGAGCGCGGCGGCTCGTCGGGCTCCTCGCTAGGATTGTGTTCCTCGCGTTCGCCCTCGCCCTTGAAGTAGTTCCACTCGTCTTCGGAGTCCTCGCCACTCTCAGCTACATTATCCACTAGAGCACCGTCGACGTGGCCCTCTTCCACTGCACGTATCACAAAAACATAACACTTTATTTATAATTGGACACAATATTCGTTTTCCCGAACACCTGGCGAACAAGCAACATTCACCCCTCCTCTCGCAATTCACGATATCAACAGGTGACACACCCTTGAGGGAAAAATTCTCATTCGTTCGATTAGAAACAAAAACATTAGGTTAGAGATGTCGAATCGCAATAAATTACGGACGCCGGTGTTGTTTACGGCCGGCGTGTTTAACGATATTTTACCGGTCGCGATTTCAAACTCGCGAAAGATTCGCGGACGCCATTTCGAAAACGACGAGTTGAGACACGCCCGAGATCGAACTTGGACAATTTCGAGAAGGCGAGAACATGTGAGTGAACCTCCGGGAATCCTGCGCTCACCGACGTTGGAGGGATGCGCCTTCGGTCGAACAGTTCTATTTCCAGAACACCGCTCCGCATGAATCAACACAGAAATAACCTTTCACAAACTATTCGGTATGTGAAAATAATCAACAACATTCGCTAAACACCACGTACCGTAAACGGTAATTTCACTTCACAGGTTATTATCTTCACAAGCGGTGTAATATTCGTGCCGTAAAAATATAGACAAAGCCCGAATACAATAGCAGCAATTTTCGTAGAGTAGCACAGATCCGTCGGACGTTCAATGAGCGACTGCGAGAGGGCCGAGGTGAGCGAGCGGGACGGCAGCGGCAGCGAGGGCGCAGGGGGCTGGCGGCGGGAGCGGGGCGCCCGTTTGCACCCAGATAGGGATGCCGTGTCATTTTATATTAATTCTATTGTAATTTTATTATGATCCTTCACACATGAAAATGTAGGTAAATACCTATATTATGTATAGGTAGTTATAATTTAACACCGTCAATGATAAATCATATCATATGGTATTTATTTATAAATAAAACAAGACTTTAAAGGTAGGTAAAAAAGAAGTTTGGGTAGATAGGCATTGAAATACCTAAAGAATATTGTGGTTTATTTATTTCGTCTACTTCTCTATACCTATTCACGAGATTGTAATAAAGCGCTTATTAATTTACAATGAAACCAAAGAAGTTGTTGGTAATTTTTTATTTTATTTTGTAGACTCCATCAGCAACCTCAATAGGCACCTAATACGCGGTCCACTTCGAAGTTTACAATATAATCTCAGATTGGATCGATCGATTCGTCATCTACATACAATCGCGTCTGTAACGTCGGCTAGTAAGCAACTGCATACGGACGGACGCGTAAATGTAGGTGAATGTAACAATCAATAAAGCGTGACACACGATTTTTACTTTTTCTTTTGCTCTTATTGTAATGATGTGGCTTAAATGGACTTTAATTGGCATACAATAAGTACAACATTATGATTCTCTTCGCGTTTTCTACTGTATCTTAAGTAACAAGGCCGACTTTGTTTATTTATAAAGGAATAATTTTTTTTTATATTTCGTTTTATGAGCGAAGAAGTAATGATAGGGGTCAACTGATAAAACAACTGTCAAACGTGGTTAAAACAGCTGATTTTGTACAAAGACGTTTACTCGTAGCTTTCGTAGTTTGTTGTTTCAGGAACGAATAACAAGGGATAAGGAACCTCCTACAAGGATTGAATCTTTTGACAAACTTGCCGTGACGGTAGGAATTTACAACACAAATAATAGGTAGGTAGGTATTCGAAAGAATTTAGTTTGAAATAGTTACGTCAGTCGATGCTAATAAAGCATCGACTGACGTAACTATTTCAAACCACTCTGACAGATAAATTAATAAACTAATTCCTAAACTTCTGACCTTCTATCTGGCCCACTACAAAATACATTTAAGTATCTACACAAAGCCGATCAAGCACAGGCATTCAGATCTATACGAATTACGATTAAGTGGCCAAGGCTAGCTTTAGTTTGGCCCTAGACTTTTACTAGTCATTGTGACGATAGCGAATATCCTATTCTCATTGTTTTTAAAAACAAATGCCATACTCGACAACAATGAGAACAAAAGGTCACGAACACGAAAGGTTCTTAACTTAATCTATTAACCTGTAACCACCTGCCTAGTTCAGCCTTTCTCTTAACGTATTTTTGTTCCCGGGGTCCGGCGCCAGTGTGTGAACAAACATAGATGAATTCTCTGTTATCATATGCAGAGCCTGGTCTATTATAATATAAGCTATAGGGTGAAACCTTTGCCGATCGCGCAGTACTTCCTGAAGTAACTCCTACCCCTGCTCTCAAGTCGCGTAAAAGGCACTTTGTCATAGCTAAACTTAGGGCTTCTAGAAACTTAGATAGGCCCTGATCACACTATCAGTCCTATGGAATTCTCCAAGACACGGTATGTTTTTTTAGAAATTGGACAATCAACCTATATATACGTATATGTTGGTCAAATTATAGTATTTAAGCAAAATTACGAAAGAGTACTCACCAGCATGTGCAGGTGGTGTTGGAGGCTGTGGTTCTGCATGTCTGGCTTCAGCATCAATATCGTCTGCATCAACAGCGGTCTCTGGGCCGAGGTCCTCGCTATCAGAGTCAGAGTTGTCGACGCCATTGTCTCCGGCTTCGGCATCAGCCTCGGCCTCCGCGCACTCGCTGCTCTCGGCGTCAGCGGCCGCCGCAACCTCCACCTGTCGCTTGCAAGCCTCCGTTTCGATGGTGAACGGTGGAGCGTTCACCATCGCGTTGTCCAGCCTACACAATGTACAAATGAAGAAATCTTATCAGCGAATTCCAGAGAAACAGAGGCCTATTTGTTGCATTCGCAACGGCCAATTAATTCCAATAAATATACAAAGATCAATGAAAGTAATTACTTTCATTTTCCAAGCCTGTTAGGAGACGCGAATATTAACTCAAGGTCGACTGGTAAGAGATAATGTCACATTCGTTGTTCGACTACATTTTTCTCGCCTGATGTTAAGAACGTAAGACTACGTAACCGGTTAACGGTCGAATAACTCTTGAACCAACATGTTTGAAATAAATTGGTGGCATCATCATTTAAAAATTAAATTAAACGCCTAGATGTCGCCGGTCTGCAAATATGACATCATAAAATGAAATAACTCTCTGTTTCCGAACTATTAAAATAATAAAGACTGCTCCCATGACATTTTTAAACCAATACCATTAGCGGCACGCAACAAAAATTCAATAAATAGCTACTATTCGGAATTATACCTGGCGTTAATGTCTTCCGAACCCAAAGCCCAGAAACATTCATGTAAAATGTCTAGACATAAGAACACTTTCAAAGCTTATGCGTTCTATTATTACAGCAAAGCATGACCCTGACGAATTCTTTCAGAATCAATGCTAAAAATTCCTACAAGATATTTTAAAACGGGGCAAGTGCATGTCAAGCCACCCGCAATGTAGGGTTCCGTAGCCCTCCCCCCCCCCATCCGAATAATGCTGCTTTAAAAGTGGGTTTTCTAAAAAAACACCCTCTTTACATATAGGGGAGGTAACCTCAAAAAAAATGTTTTTAAAGATGTTATTCTATCACTTTGTCGGCGTAAGTAAAATGTGTATCCATGCAAAATGACAGCCTTCTAGCACTGTGCTGTTAGTGCTAGAAGAGAATGAGAAGAGAATGTTTTATTAAACATATTTTTAACTGTGCCAACAGTCACTGAGCTGTGGAGGTACAGACGGACATGGTGAAACTATGAGGGTTCCGTTTTGCCATTTTGGCTACGGAACCCTAAAAAAGAAATGTGAATTATTTTGGAAGTGTAAAAGTAATTCATTTGTTAATTAAAATATAAAGGCGAAACTCACCCAAGATCCATGGGCGGGCAGTTGTCTGCGGCAATGTCACGCGGGTCCTTCAAGAACACCACGATAATGGAGATATTGTCGGCGGAGCCCTGCCGCTTGGCCTGCCCGATCAGTCTCTGCGTAACCGCCTTCAAGTCATCTGTCCAACAAACAATGCATATCTTAACTATTTGACATCATATCTACCAACGAATAAAGCCACGAGCAATTAAAGTCTTATTAGACATCGTTTCCATCAGAAAGAACACATTAAAGACCGTCAGAATTTCTTAAGCTGTTATTATCCTTAAAATATCTATGTGTCATCTAACATAGGCTAAGTGTTGCGAAGTCTATTATGTCTGCAAATTACTGCGGTACAATGGTGAATAGTACAGACGGATATGGAGCAATGATGTTTATGTTTCGATTTGCCACAACGCTGGCGGTATGCGAGGTGAGGATGTCCTTGTTCTGTCTCAAGCTTGTTCGGGCGTGAGTGAGTCACCGGCCGGCGTACCGCTATTGTGCCCCATAATAAGTGTACGTGATAGGCCTTCGTTCAAATGAAAGCCACCACTCCTTTTATTTTACATTGAGACTTGCGTATGCTTTAGAAAAATTAGGTCGACCTTCGTTCGACCGACTGCTGTTATCGTGCTAATTGGGGTTTGACGCATACAATTATTTTATGAGTATATAAATACATCACGTATATGAAATTCTCTAGAGAACCTTTGTGAACCCTGGGGTTAATATAGAATATTATATTAATAGAAAATAATGAAGGCATGTAGACCTTAGTGCGCTGGAAATGAGTATATTATACAGACCCCACCTCGATATACATTTTTATAATGAAGGTTATTATATATTTATATTAGGTGGAGGTACAATGGTTACCTATGGAAGCGCTTGGTATCGTGATATGAACATATAATTAGTTTGAACAAGGCTGTATTTGACGTGGAGCCGGCTCGGTAACTCGTCTAGTGGGCACGCCCTGTTGCTTGCTGCAGGGTGTGTCTAGCCGGTATTCAAAAACGCGTACCAAGTGGCATTCGTGCAATGATGTACTTCAAAACGCCCGTTAGCACATCGTCTAAGCGCACGCCTTGACTTTGCTCGCTATTTCGGGGCGCGGTCGTCGCCGCCGCCCTTGCTTTTTACCCTGTTTGGTCTGGCTCGTAGCCAACCGCGCCCTGTCTACTCTTATTTCGATCTAAGTCCGTAAAAGTTGTTAATTTGATTTATAGTTCCCGAATAAATTCCGATGCATACTTAAAAAAGCTTTTTAAAATTTGGTTTCGCCTCGTGTTTTCGTGACGGAAACGTATAAAAAAAATTGCGTAGGTATTATAATTATATTATTTTTTTGACTGGCCCGTTGGTCTAGTGGTTAGTGACCTTGACTGCTGAGCCGGAGGTCGTGGGTTCGATCCCCACCCAGAATAAAACGTTGTGTGATGAGCACTATGGTTTAATCTGTGTCTGGGTTTTTTTTATCTAAAATATGTATGCATTTAGAAATATATAAATATGTTTATCAGTTGTCTGGTTTCCATAGTAGGTACCTACAAACTCTGCTTAGTTAGGAGATCAGATAGCATTGTGTGAGTTGTCCCAAGATATTATCATATTATTATTATGAGGTTTCACTCGTACTGAGTAGTAAAAAGTATCTATGTAACGTTTGTTTTTAAGTGAGCGCGGAAGCTGTAAATGTTTATAAGTGGGGGGCCTCACATCAACAGTGGCGCAAGTAGCTCGCGCCGGTCGAAGTGATCATGGCGCGATGGCGGCGATTACTGCCGGTGGCTAACGGTGGTGTGGAAGGAATGCACGTCGTCGGCCATTGTTCCCTACACTATAACTCGTAGCAAAAACCGATCACGGCCTATTGACGCATACTAAGCTCGCGATCGCGAGCCACCTGCCGGCGACGTTACATCATGGAGGAATTCTGGTAATTACTGCACCAGGTGTTACATATTGACAATGTTTAAATATAAGCTGTTACAAATACAATGCAGTCGGCGCTAAAGTTATATTCAAATCGTCAATGCATTGTTTGGAGCAAGGTTGAAGGTTTTATAATAATAATTTGAAGCTAGATTCTCATACATATTAATGGTATCACGGTGTAGGTAGGTAATTGTAGTAGGTCGGAAATTGAATGTAGAGAGCAGACGAGGAGGTGAGGAACGCGGGGGTGGGGGAGATCAAGTGCAATTTTCCAGCAAGGCTCGGTGCAGCGAGCTATAAGCCGACTGAGCGACGGCAGACGGTACACGGAAAAAGATTAATTTCCATGTCTATACTAAGGCTTAAACCTTTTTAAAGGTAACCAGTAAATATGTATGTCTGTTTTGTTACCTACCTACTTGTCTATTGTATTATACAGGATGATATTAAATATACTAATAACGTTGCTTCTTTACAAACACTAAATAACTTTGTAATATCAGTTTTGGAAAATCAATACTAATATTGTAAATGCGAAAGTTGTGGATGGATGTTTGTTATTCAATCACGTCACAACGGGTAAACGGATCTGGAACAAAATTTAGAACAGAGATAGATTATAGTTTGGAATAGCACATAGGCTACTTTTTATCCCGGAAAAATGTTACCGTGGGATAAATTTGCTTATCAATATTTTCGCGCGAACAAACTCGCGGGCAACAACTAGTATTTAATATTAACCCTTAATTACCTACTACTTGTTTTTGGAATTATGACCTTAACCATGTGTTGTTATCTTACTGGAGTAAAATCGTTGTTTATTGTGAGGTTTAGGCCCTAAACATGACAAAGAAACATTGGTTGTATAACAAAGTAAGTGGTGAAGGCTTAATTATTATTATTTTTTTTTTTTTTTTCAAAAAATATATTACAAAGTTATTTGGTGTAATTTAAAGCCAAGCCATAAGCGGGAGGTTATAAGTAAATTAAAAATCACTCTCAGTGTACTGTACCTACCATGATTATTGTAGTGTGCGTTAACTCAACGAATAAATAAGTTATCCTTTTCTTAAATTAAATTTGTTTTTTATTTACTTAGTTGAAAATAAAGAATAAGTAAGCATGATAATCAATTATTGTATTCAAAAACATGAATAAAAATAGTCGTTTGCATAAACAAATTGTCTCTAAGATACGACTGTATTTGCATAACATAAAGACGTCTTGCCAACGAAAAATGAGAAGCTCGTGAGCTACTGTATAAGTACTGGCATCGATCATTGCGGTTAAGCAAATGTTGCTGCGGTGAAAAATAGTTCAGGCGAACATTCTGTGGCAACGAGATTTGAAACGCCTTGGCATCTTCAGTAGACCATTCATTTTATTATGCTATCTTTAAAAGCCTATAAATATTGATCAATATCACTTAGTTTTCAAATTTAAGCCAAAAACGTATTTTCATTATTTTAATCTGTGGCGCGGTGGGAGTGTGTCCGACGCAAGAGGTCGTGGTGTCGATTCCCACACGGGACACCGCTTTGTGTGATCCACAAATGGTTGTTTCGAGTTTAGGTGTAGGTACTTTGTGTCCGTGAATTGATTGTTTGTAAAGTCCCCCGCGACTCAGGGCTTGTAACCTAATGCGGGTGTCGTCTTTTATAAAAACGAAAAAAAAACAGGTGACTGTATTTATATATCAAATACACTGAACAATAGAGACAGTACGTAATAAAAAATGTTGTTATACCTTCCTACCTATAACAAAGTGAAATTACAGTATATTTTTTAAGCCATAATGTAAACCCACCCTAAAATTCTTCCACCTTTAAAGGCAAACGATTCGCGTTTTAATATACCAGAAACCAACACAAAGCAAGTCTAGTACCCTCCCCACAGGCCCCATGGAAGGCAGGCAGGGAGGGAGGCAGCCTCAACAAATGCAATCTATTTTAAATTTCAATCTAACATAGCTTTGTGACGCAAGACTTTTAAAAAAATATTCACAACAAAAACTTCGAATCTTTTCATGGCTGTCTTCTGATAAGCGAAAATAATGACTTTGGTTTTTTATTCGAAAGTAATATAAGTTAACAATGCACGCGTCAATTTCCAGCTAAACACGGCAACAAAAACTGTTTGATAAACACTGATTAAGATATATTTAAAGTATATCAAGGCTTATATTTATTTTACTGATATAATGACGTATGTGTTGAGTGATGAGTGCATAGCAAACGAGAAAATATATGATTCTAACATACTCGTACCTACGTATTTTAACATATTACTACCACCGACGGCGAATTATCACCATGTGACTAAGCCCTCTTAAAACAATAAAAAAAAAAAAAAAAATCATTACTTATTCAAAACTCGATGAAAAAATAAACAAACATAGGTACTTTGTAGTTATCTCATGTACACTGATTGATTATCAAAAATAAGCTCCCTAATGCCAATTTTAATGCGCTGTACTAAGAAAAGATATTCGTCGTAGCTGATCATAACATCATCGTTATACCAGGACACGACACATTAGTTGACACTGCGACGATTCCAAGAGATTACAGAAATCTAATTGGACTGCGGTATGAAGAATTCGAGCAGAGCGTGAAGAATGTTCGTACATTGTGCAGGTTGGAACAGAAAGGCGACTACGTCTGTGGTCTAACTGTACAGCAAGCAGATGGGTGTTACATCACAACTATTTATAAAACAGCAATCACTTCAGATAATGCCTGCGAAATATATTAACAGCTGCGTAACTCATAATAACGCGCAGTATTCCGATATGCAGCGCTTCGGATCCACTCCGGCGCTGAAGTGTTAATTAAACGTATACGTAAATAAGCGTTCTCGTGCGTAAAAGCAGCCGAGGGGAGGCTGTTATTTACACAAGCATTACTGAAGGAAAACAAACTTGACAGGACTACTTAGAGCACGAGACGAACGATTTGGACTACATATAGCCTAATCGGCTCCGAACGACGAAACGACGCCGACGCGACACATGACAAACATCAGACATCTATTGTAGTTAAAAGCTTTTGATACATTCTTAATAAGTAGTTACAATTCTATGTACTCTGTCAATTTCTTTTTAAGTAGGTATACTAACTTCGTCTAAGCTACTTTAAACAGATTGAGTATTCTTAGATTTTTAAGATAGCTGGATCTAGAGGACTAAGTAAGTTGTTTTTTTTAAATACAATAAACATATTATGTACTTTAATAGTAATTTGGAATTGTTGGTAACTTGGTGTGTTTTTCTTTGCATTTCACTCTCAGTATTATATTAATCCAGCAAGCATAAAACAAACAAAAACAATTATAACAATCATCATCTTAATCGCATATAAATTCCATTTGATAAATGATATGCAATGTGCATACATAGAGCAACCCATATAGCTAATCAATGAATTAATCGCGATTATAGAAACCTCTCTAATTGTTAGTGAGCACAGCGAAGCGTAAGGAAATTGAGTGAGAACTTTCGAGCACGCTCAACGTTCATCAGTGGTGGCCGGTAATTGGTTTACGAGCGAACATGCCTCGGAAGGAATTATACGTGGCTGAGGCACCGAGACCGAAGCGAAGGTCCTACTAATTAATGCTCACAGCACCCGATGTCATTTCGCACTTAATTGGAAGGACAGCCAGGAACTGTCCATGTCGCGGCACTAGCAGGTAACCTCCGGTCGCGTTGACATTATCACATTTTTTTGTGAAGTACCTAAATCGTGAGTGAAAATGTTGTCCTCCTACAAAGAATACCACTGACGTTGCACAAAACCAGTTAGGGAAAAGATTTTGATCTCTGATAGGTAATTCCAAAGAGGAGTTAAAGTTTTTAATTCCGTGGGTAATTCATTTAACCAGCAGTACCTACATAGGGTCATATACATAACTAGCTGTCGCGGCGAACGTCGTATCGCCTCGTATTATTTTTCATAAATCGGGCTTGTTGTATTTTCAAACCATCCACACAAAATTTCATCCAAATCAGTCAGTCAATCAATTTAGGAGGAGTTAGGTGACAAACACACGAACAGAAGAATTATAAAGGGTGATTTGTAATATACTGATAACCTCTCGTACGCTCGTGGCTTCTTTACATAACTCTAATTAACTTTGTAATATCACATTCGGAAAATATTTAATATATTAACCCTTAATCACCTACCACTTGTTTTAGAAGTTATGACCTTAACCACCTACAGACTACTTTACTGAAGTAAAGTCGTTGTTTATTGTGAGGATTAGGCCTAAACCTGACAAAGAAACATCGAATTTACTTCGGGGTCACTCAGATGTTTTGTAGATAGTGACAAAAGAAGGTAATTATATTACGAAGTTATTTGGTGTAATGTAAAGAAGCCAAGAGGAGCGGTTTATTTATTAGTACATATATTATAAACAACCCTGTATATATATAGATATGTATTTAATCGTAAATTGAATTTTATACTATCGTTAAAAATTCTTCAACGAAAAGTTTTCTCGTGTTTTTTCCTAAACCCTTCAGAATTCCAAACGTCTAATAACTTACAAAGGCATGAATCTTCGCATTCTTGAAATGAATAATAAATAAACTCGGGAATATCGTTATTAGATATACGTGTTATATTTTGTTTATAAACACATTTTCCCCGTTTCTGTTTTCTCATACTATAATTCTCCTTGGTCACTCAGTGCATTGCTAAGGATTACGTTTATGATAAATTAATTAATGGATAATATTAATCCGTCTTCATTAACCCTGTCTGCAATCGACCTCATTTTAACTGCATGCTCAATCAATTTATTTTTCTACCAACATCATAATCCGTTGCAAAGATTGGTCAGATAAACCATTACCATCTGGCAAGACAGGTTATAAACACTTCGACGACGTAAGTAGTAACATTTGCAACAACACCGAGGCATCCTGTCCTGCAAACATGTGGTGCAATTTCGTTCACTAATCACACAGAGGAAATGTGGATTATTGAGTTGCATACAGAACAAAGCGACCTAAATTCTGAACCAGGCGTGGTGAAAAGTTAGTGCTTTTATGATGAAAGTTGAAAATCGTGTCATCTAGTAATGAATGTAATGTTCCTGGAAGCGACGCAAATAGGCAAGGCGAGGTGCGCCAAAACGCAAACACGATATGGAAAAAGGTAACAGTTCAAATATTAACACGCTCGTACCATTTAAAATTAAGCTTTCAATCATACAGGGACAGGGAGCAATTTTGCTGAAGTATAAATATATCATTTCGAGATGCGAAAATCGCTAATGTTTGACAGATGAGCAATGATACTGGATACCTGCTCATTTCCCTTACATATCATATTTTAATTTGCCGTAATGCGAAATGAACTGGTTAATCCAATTACATCAAATTGCTGTCTTAAATAAATCTAATATCCTGAACGAGTTCTGCTAGACGTTCACTAATTTATTATGAAGTTTTGCATTAAGCGCAGGCGAGTGGTCCTGGGCAACAAATCACGCCTGCATGTTACATTTGTATGCAAAAGGGCTGTTCCTACGCACCAAGCACCACTTGTCGCCCTCGATAACCCTATTCAGTTCTATTAAAACGCCGCTCATTTTAATTACTCATTGCGTCCTATAAAGATTATGATAAATAAGCTATACGGGGAATCGGCGATAACAAACAATATATGAAAATAAATGCAGTCAACAGGTAATAACGTTTACAGGGAAATCAAGGTTGGAACGCTTATGTGGATTTTATCAGTTCCTAGATAGAATATAAACAAATTGCCGACTCACGTATGTTGTGATCAAGGGTCCTTATGTCAGAATCGAAAACGGGATACACGAAATGATTCCCCATCCTGTTTGTCAGTTGCAGTTTTTATATGAGATGACAAAACAGTCGAAAAGATGAGTCCATAAAACTCAAAAAGTCGCTTGGACCAGAAATACAAGTACACGGCTTTCTAGACACCAGGCAGAGTGTCGGTTTTTGAAAAACAGTGACCCGTTTCTAAGCCTGACAGTGGCAACGTTGCCCGATCTGTAGATAATATTCTCGGTCTTTAAGGTAGTAATTATGCCAAGGGTTTAATAAATAAAGATGTCATATGACTGACAAGAAAATTGGATCTAGGAGCAGGTTCCGCAATGACAGCGAGCGATGGATAGCGCAATCTCAATTATTAAAAAACTTAATAGAATTTTGCAGATATCAGATAAGACTGCTTACGCATCTTAAACTTTATTCCCATTACAGGTTAATAACCAGATAAAATAATAGCAGCTCTACATCGTTCACGTTCTGCCTCTCGCCAAGTGTCAATGCACTCTCTACGGACATACTCGGGCATTTTGTGTACGATGTGCTTGTTGAAACAATTCAACGTTTACCTGAATGAGATTTGTATTATATTAATTGTCATCGGATCAACTTTATAACGCAACGCTACGAAAAAGGGTTCGGTAAATAAATGGTTTCAATCCGGCGCCGGATTGAAACCGGAACGTGTAAAAAGTATATGAAGATATTTATGTCCGTTAATGAAAGATAAATTTAGTGAAAATTGCTTGAATGTTTAATTACGAGCGTCTCTGTCGGCCATTAACCTCACAGCATAATTTGATTAGGTATTATAATAACGAGAACATCTGTAGATAAATTGTGACACAGTAATTATTATTTTGCAATATCAGAACTTAGCTAAAAGACATTTTTTTTTTGGGCCCACATTGCTAGCAATCCTTTTAACCCCTTCAACTTAGCTCCATGGTTTGTGTTAGGAGTGGATTCACATCGGTAGTAATGGATAGGATTCGAAGCCGCGACCTCACGATTGCGAGAACGATGCTTTAGCCATTAGGCTACCGCCGCTTTGAGTTGAGAATGTTCTACAAGTTTATTGGTACTTGTGATAGCCCTTTAATTTACCATCTTTGATACGGAGAACATTCACACTGTCCATAAGCAAAGTGAAGCAGCTTGTTGATTCGATTATTATGTGACCTGACCTATGGAGTTATGTCACAGTAACTGAAGTCTAAAATGCCTTATCTGTACTCTTGGTATAGATTCTTTATTCTTTCTTTCACTATAGTTTATACTTATCATAATGCTGAAGAGTTTGTTTGTTTAGTTGAACGCAAATATACTCAGAAAGTACTGGTAAGAATTGAAAAAATATTTTAGTGTTACATAGCCCATTTATCCCAACTACCATCTCGCAGAATAAAGTTTTATTTTGTTTTTATCATTAAAAAAGACGACTCCCGCGGTAGGGTACAAGCCATGTGTCGCGCGTGAGTTTACAACCAGACTCGGATAAACAATTTGTGGATCACACAAAGTGGTGTCCCATGTGGAAATCGAACCCACGACCTCTTGCGTAGCAGTCGGACACACTCCTACCGCGTCACAGAGGCAGTCAAAGTCCCCCACACTAAAGGGATAATTATGGTGTAGGAAATATTCGTGCAGGTTAATTTATTTGGACGTTTTCTGATCAAGGTCATTTGTTAGTCATGATGATTCATGCGAATGCAATAACTCTTATCCGCCGCAGTCTACAAGTTCTAGCCCATTGCGATACGAAGCGTTATCAGAGTCACAATCGAAACGACGCAGTTAGTTTTTCATTAGAATTGATTGATTTTCTAACTGTTGAATAGAAAAGAGCAAATGGTAACCAGTTATGAGATCAATGATAAAGTAAATGCAGTTCAATAAACGCTACAAGCGGTCAGTCCGGTAGGTGCTAATGCAAAATTCTTGTCGCGGCAAATATTTGTGGGGGAGGGCGTCCGGGAGGGATGAGGCTCGAGTGAGGCGAGGCAGGGAACGAACAGGGTTGACAATTTAATAAAGGCAGGTTCTATTTTAGTTTAAACACGGTATTTCGATCTCCGTATTAATCTGAAATAGTTATTTTATAACTGGTAGTCGGCATAAATTATTTCAAAATAGAAGTTACCTACATTTCAAAATATAACGTAATGTGGTATGTGTGGTGGGTTCGAAACATCAATGATAATTGTGAACTATTTGCTTTGATGTTCTAAAAAGACTAATTTCGAATTTGATAAAAAGAGAGAAACAATTGGATGAGAGAACCGTCAGAGCCGATGGCCTAAAAGGTCGTATTGTACGAGGGTGGATCGAAATATTCGCGGCCTACCACATAAATACTTGACTTATTTTAATGTAACTGACCTCATTCGATTTGTTTACTCTATGGTTGTCACATTGTAAAATTCTGTCACAATAGCATTATCTGTTTTTAAATTAGACTGAATTTTGTGAGCCTAAGTGCAGCGTTTTTAAAGAATGGAGAAAATTGAGCAACGTGCGGTCATCAAATACCTGTTTAAAAAAAAACTGACTCCAAAAGAGATTCACGAAGATATGTCAACAACATTGGGGGAATCTGCTCCATCGTATACGACTGTGAAAAAGTGGGTTGCAGAATTTAAACGCGGACGAGAGAGTATTGAAGATGACCCTCGCTCCGGCCGGCCTACGACGTCTACGACTGAAGAAAACATTGGGAAAATCTGTGATCTGATATTGGCAGATCGGAGATTGACCATCAGGGAGATTGCTGACACTATTGGCATCTCATATGAACGAACACAAAACATCATAGTCAATGAACTTGGATTTTCTAAGGTTTCTGCGCGGTGGGTCCCCAGATTGCTTTCAGTTGAACAAAAACGAATACGGCTCACGATTTCTCGCGACAGTTTGGAAATGTTTGAGACTGATCCACAAGATTTTTTGGACAGATTTGTTACAATGGATGAAACCTGTGTACACCACTACACCCCAGAGTCAAAACAGCAATCCAAGCAGTGGAAAAAACCTGATGAACCGACTCCAAAAAAAGCCAAAACAATTTTGTCAGCTGGCAAGGTGATGGCGTCAGTTTTTTGGGATGCTAAGGGTGTCATCATGGTGGACTACCTTGCAAAAGGTGAGACTATAAACTCTGCTTATTACTGCACCCTTTTACGTCATTTGCGTGAAACGATCAAAGAGAAAAGGCCAGGACTACTCAGCAAGAAAGTGTTGTTCCATCAGGATAATGCACGCGTTCACACGTCTGTTGAATCAATGGCTCAAATTCGTGATTGTGGCTTTGAATTACTGCCCCATCCCGCCTATTCCCCTGATTTGGCACCTTCGGACTTTCATTTATTCCCAAACCTTAAAAAACACCTTGGAGGTCAAAAATTTTCATCAAATGAGGAGGTTGAAACCGCGGTGGGTGACTTTTTTGAAGGCCTTGAAGAAACTTTTTTTATGACCGGCATACAGGCGTTGGAAACCAGATGGAAGAAGTGCATTGAGTTAAGTGGAGATTACGTGGAAAAATAAAATTACTTTTGTTTATATTTTATATTGTTTTCTTGCTGAGGCCGCGAACTTTTCAATCCACCCTCGTAATAAATTAGATAAAATTAATTGCTTTTAAGTTAATAAGCAGTGAATTCTGATATTTCTAGTTTAACGGGGAATGATAGTTTGATTTCTGACCAAAGGAAAAAGATCCTGAGCTACGAAACCCCTACCAGCAGTGGTGCTGTTGTTACTGTACCTATTTCTGAACTTTCGTGACAAATTAGACGAAACAACTTGAACGACTTTAATGAAAAGAATAAATAAAGTGACTAATAAGGCAGATGCAATGTGCATCAATGTGTCAAAACGACAGCCCTATCTGTAATTACATTGCCAATATTGGCAACATGCGCCGGGCAGGCTGCGCACTGCGCGTCTCTATCTGCTCGGTTCGGCCTAACCTGCAACGACGCAATCATTGCAATTTCCGAATCGTACATACGGTTATCGAATTATCTCTTCAAAATCCAAATTGGAGGCTACTCCCCTATCCTGATTACAATTAAAGATCCTACAAAGATAAATAGAAACTTGAAATTGAAAGGAATTGACAATATAACGCTACAAGCACAGCGGGCGGTACAATGACAATCGTTTTATCAGATTGTATCACATAATTACTTTCATGATACTGATTTATCCAAGTAATTGAGTGTATAATATAAATTTACCCAACTAATGGTTTTAATATTTTATCGAAAAATAAAGTTCGATAGTATTACGTTAATCACTTTACTGATGTACAAGAAACACCGGGTAATAAACAAACAAGGCTCTCAAAATAAACGGACACGCATCGTTGAAGTCAATTTGGTTTAGGTTAGGTACCTGTTACCTGTACATTGTACAACAGTTATTACTTAAAATACGATTCGATTTAGTATGCATAAGTATCAAGATTGGCCAATTCAAACTGGCTGTCGCCTACTGACGCATTAGCACACAAATTGAACTGTAGCGCCGTCGACAGCTGGGTAAATAACAAACTTTGTATTGTGGTGCTGAAATGTTTAGGGAACTATTTACATCTAGCAGATGTTGGCGATAAAATTATAACATTAGATAAAGCGTTAATTTCCAAGATTTCAGCGATTATCCATTTGGAATTGCAATTTCTGTAACCTTGCAAGACCAACCTCGGATCGTCGGTTAATGAACTGTTCGGTTAAAAATACACCTCGCGTCTCCCTCCCACGCCGGGTCAAGGGTATTATGCTATTTTATGCTGTATCTTACCCGGTTCGTACCGGAGATTAGTTCTACTGAGATGCGTCCGTAATAATTTGTATCTATCTAAACAATTTCTTACATTTTGTCACAATACGGCGATTTGCCATTTTAAATCCAACACCATTACTTCATTAGATCGATTGCACCTTTTGAAAACTATATTAGAAAAGTTGTAAGAATGTATGATGGAAATATGTTTTGACTTTCACCCAAAACCTACTGAAAGGATTTTAATTTTCAAAAGCACATAGGCTACAAAATAACGGTGGCGAAACCACTGGGAAAAGCTAGTAGGTACTTTAGTAAATAGAATTCGTGTTTGGTATCTATACAATCTATGATAGAATCACAGTGGACTGAACAGGAAATCATTTCCTCGCTGATTTAAGAATGAAAGCAATTAGTATGCACCGCCTGTTCGCCGTCCGGCAGGTGCTCCATACCTGAATTATTAATGAATATCTTGATTCCTAATTGCTAATCTAAAACACATTGTTGCTTGGAAAGGATTAATAAATATTTCCCCGCATAGTAAGTTACTTCAGTAAGAAAATTAATGAACACATAAACATTAACTCTTCTCGGAAATTTGAAACGTTAAGATCTACTCACGAATGTAAGAAATTTATCATTTCGTGAATCTGCGAGACTCTTCATCACGACACAAATCGTGAGAGAAAGACGCGAACCACTCGATAAACAAACAAGCGTGTTTAGTGAATGAAACTGAACAGATTCGATTGCATTAATGATGTTAAGAGAATAGGTTGTTTTTGGTCTAGAGCCAGCCGAATAGTTTCACCGTGAGTGTAGAAATTTTAGTATCGTTTACGAGGACAGTTAAACGATGCTTTCTCGAAGACAGTTGGATCTGGTGGGCGCCCGCCTGCGCCTTCTTAACATACAATCATACAATGCAAGCGCCCCACAGCCTAGCGCGCCGCACAATGCCCTGCGACGACCCACATCGCGATTGTGTGACTCACCGGCCCGGCGCCGCCGCCGGCGACGCATACGGGCTTGTTTACACTCAATGAGATTAATAACACTCACAAAAGTCACTCAGAGAGGGATAGATCCATTAATTGGCGAAAGCCACTGCTAAATCGGCACTCAACTGTTTACGAGCAATCTAATAACGTCCAGGATTGAATTGAAATCTAAATGAGCATGTTTAGGAAACATTTCGATACCATTTTTCAGATTAAATACTAGTAGGTATTAGTTACTAGTTTACTCTGAAATCGCCGTGGTATAACTGTCCGCTAGTGATGGGGTTCATACGGTTGTATCGTCATGGTTAGATGATCTGTAACGTTTCGGCATACGTAAAAAGGTGTGAGCCGTGTCACTAGCCTCTCAGTTCTGACTCAGACAGTTTGACATGAAGCAGAATAAATGTGTTCATTTCTAAACGAATGTCTCAATCCCCAGCACATACTACATCTCCTTTACGGCTCACTGAAGATGGCTTGCGCACCAAATGAGCCGCAACGAAATTAGGTATTCAGTACCACAAGCTCAACACATGAAGGTACTATAAACTTGTTCGTATTCAAAATATGATTACTGGCCAACTGATGATTCACAGCTAGATCGCTATAATTGCGGCACTTAAAAAAACCAGATTTGATAACAATGAGGTATCGGTTGCGGATAATTAACGCTACCTACTATCCAATTTATAAATATCCACACCCAATTGATTACCTGTTGGGCTATTAACGTAAAAAATAATTAGAAACTTGCTTATTTTCAGTCTCACGAACATGATATTGAATTAGTTAAGACTACCCACAAACGTTCTAAAATGGCGCTTTGGAATGACGCAAGGAACTTCTATTCCGCGTAGGTATACCTTCCTTAATTTGTCAATATCAATACTGATACATGTCTTAACAAATTAAAAATTAAAGCTGTACATTTTTTGTTATGCTAACAACCAAGGTTGACATTCCAAGACAAAAGTTAACAAATCGCAAATGTCACAGTAACATAATGTACTTAGACCGCAACTGTAGTTCTTGAGAACCGAAATGATCCAGTTTTTCGTTTGTGGCACCTTACTTAGCTACCTTTATGTACAGCGCATGTGTAATAAAATGTAGTGCGTTCGATCTATGGTTAAGTTGATCCCCAAGTTACGTAGCCAATAATGACGAAACGTGATGTAATAACGGTCTATATCTCTCGTAGCACAATGATCAGAATAAGACGTGAGAATGCGAGAAATGTTTTCCCAACACCGACCGCACGATCTGATCCGGACGATATTTCAGATGAACTTTACTTTTAATACAATTTAGTACAGGGATTTTGCGTGATACACGAACGCATTCTGCCCGTATATCTTTGTGTGCTGCGTGCTAAAGACCAAGGCTGAGGGAAATCGATTCAAATACTTCATTATAACAAGTTGTAATGAAGGTCAAATAAAAATAATTATATAACTCTATTACACATTTAAAATTGTTCTAACAGACTCTTGCTACATAAATAATGGTTTCTAACGGTCGGTCTCAATAATCTATCTATCGATGGATTTGGTTACTAGAGCTTTTTAATTGACATAAGCTCCATACAAAATATGTCAAAATTTCACCTCTAGTAGCCAAATTCATCGATTAATAGATTATTGAGACCGGTCGTTAATTTTTATATTGAACAGCAAATATTATTTATTCAGTTATTTTGTTAGTAAAATCACAACAGTGATAAGAAGTCTCATAAATCAATAAATCACAAATATTTTTAAGATTGATTAATTACATAAGTACATATACAATAGTCGAACATGCAAACCCACAAATTAACCGAAAGTTTTTTTATTGAAATTGCAATTGCATTGCCTGGTGTTCTTCATGCAAATTTAATGTTTATAGCCAAGAACAAAACTATAGCGTAAGAAGTGAAAAAGTGAACCTTTCAATCGTATCTTTTAACCATTCATTTTCAAGGCAGAGGACCACTAAAAGTCGGACATCAATCTGTGCCTGACAACTGCAGACAAAATGGTCTCACTAACTCACGAGGACAGGAGCAAAGTAGACGCATTAACAAATGTCTGGCAGTATAAAATACTATCTATATTTGCTACTAGCTGTCCCGCGCAACTTCGTCTGCGTAAATTTTCCCCGTTTTTGCAACATTTCTCATTGCTGCTCTGCTCCTATTGGTCGTAGCGTGATATTATATAGCTTCCTCGATAAATAGGGTATCCAACAGTGAAAGGA
This sequence comes from Herminia tarsipennalis, assembly GCA_945859575.2. Taxonomy (NCBI): domain Eukaryota; kingdom Metazoa; phylum Arthropoda; class Insecta; order Lepidoptera; family Erebidae; genus Herminia; species Herminia tarsipennalis. The sequence continues at coordinate 22,010,438 of OX243840.2, forward strand.
TTTTTCAATTCGGACCAGTAGTTCCTGAGATTACCGCGTTCAAACAAACTCTTCAGCTTTATAATATGTATTAGTATAGACTACATAACGGTGGGTGCAAAAAAAATATAACACACGATTTTATAAAGTTTTACGTGCATACGTTATCTGATAGTACAAAGCTCATAATCCGTGATTAAACTTCAGCTCTGCACCATGGTTAAATTAAAAGTTAAACGTAAAAATATCTCTTGTTTTACTTGTTCGCATTTGTAAGCATACCAAAAATGTTTAATTAATGGTTTAGCTTCAAGCACGTCTATTTGGCTTACAAGATACATTTGTCAATGTTGGTATTATCTATCGAGTGGGCACTTAAAGGCGAGCCTGTATATCCAGTTCCTAAGTTAAAAATACACCCGCATCAAGATTTACTTAGCTCCGTAATCTAAACTAAGAGCTAAAAGCTAACTGGAGCTTTTCAATTGACAGTTATCTAGTACACGCATAATTGGACCTAATCTAGTCAGGAAAACACGAAATATATTAAACATGAGTTGACTTATTGTAGCCTCGTCTACATTTATATGTACATAATTAATGTAGTTTTTTAAGAACATTTGTACACCAATTAATGGTAAAACATGGCTAGCGCCTACTATGTAATGCAACAACATTGTACACCCATATTTGGACAAATAAATGTATTCTATTCTATTCTAAAAGTATATCGTAGCATCTGAATTAATAAGGTTCTATATGGCTTTATTTTTAGAACGTATGAGAGTTTTAATTACAAATTTCACTTTTTTAAATTGTTGTACATCATGATTTTGTAATTAATTGCATGTTATAGCTTAATAAAATATGATTGAAAGTTAAACAGAAATAGAAACAAAAGTGTAATCGGACACGAGTCGTAACGATTAAATTACAAAAGAAAGTCCCTGTCGTCACACCTCATACAGACAGAAATAATCTAGTTGCAAGATTCGATGCGTTCAGTATTGAAAGCCGGTTTTAAATAAAATTGTATCGTGGTCTCCAGCAGCGAAGTGCATTGGTAGTGCACCGACTGAATTATCAAAGCGTTCGCTGTGTGGGGAGGCGGTTATTTCTGTATATTTCGCGAGAACTGTCGTTAACATTCAAGATATTACGGCTGGCATAAGTTGCGGAACATCGCCCAAGCCGCGGACGACGGCCAACGTTCTAAACGTTACTAAGCGATCATCGAGAACATTTTACACCTTCCTTCACTGTAACTATCTGTACATAGTACACCCTGACGTTACTAACCAAGCTGTAAGTGAACTCACTTAATATTTACTTAGCGAAACAAAAAGCGTAACACGTAGAAAACAGTAAATGACATGCACCAGACTTGAGCACATCAAAGCGACGTTTACTGCTTACTTTGAACGTTTCGAAATAGAAGTCGTAAAGTTTTGATGGCTAGCCGGGTTTTGTTTCTTTATCAAAAATGTAACAGACATCCTGAAATTTGTAAAATATTATTTTTTTAACAGGATTCTTAGTGTCTCGAGTAGGTATATGAATCTGAATCTTAAATGAAAGTTCTGATTCATTCATTTACGCCAAAACGTTGGACCTAGAGCTCAAGAGGAGAATCTTGCAGAGGGTTTTTTCGTGATTTTGACCGGGGATAAGATGGATTTCAAGAAACTCGAGCTCTAAAGGGGTGATTAACTGCGACCATAAGCTATTACTTAATAAAATGCAACGAGGCTGTTAAATAAACAATATTACTTTTTACGACCACTGGCAATTGTGTATAAACTGGTTTAAAACTTAAAATAAAAAAAAATATATATTTGCATCACCCAATTTTATCTTTATCGTTACATAAATCAAGGAAAATTAATGCCATTACAACAGACGGTCGAGCAATACTGCAACGGTAGCAGATATATTACAAAACCTGCACACAACGCCCTGTACAACAAAAACTTTCTGCCGAAAGCTGACCAACTGGTACCATATTGTGTCCTTCTAGGGAATCAAGAAACACAACTTCTTGGGAACATACGAGTGAGAAAGTATTCGGTACAATTGAAATACGACTGGTAGCGTATACGTAAGTAATATTTATACGTATGACTCGCACATAACATGTAAAGGAGGAGGGCGAAGCAAATGGAGCGTGCCTCGATGCTCGCTTCCACTCGTGTATAAACACGTGGAATGCAAAAAGACCACAAGAATCACGGAAGAATGCGTCGTCGCTCTGATGCAGACGGCAGTCCTATGCACAAACACATCAATAAATTTTAATACACGCATTTGCATATCAGTTTTATGAGCACAAATAAATTTTATCACCTCAGTAATTCGCCACTTCTTATTACTTAATGGAAACATTTTGTCAGTTATCTTTGATTGTCGGTTTGATACACGAAAATTACAGTATATTTTTAGGTCAATAAATGTTTATGTAGGAAATATGATTTTAGGTGGCCAGATGGTCAAATTTCAAAAGAGTCCTTCCTTTAAAGTTGACGTCATTATTAATAATTCACCAGGCATGCTTGTTGCCCGGCCCTTTATTTACTGTATGTTATATTAAAGGCATGGTGATGTCATGGTTTAATTAAGGAATTTAACAGTGTGATAAACGACACCGGAGTGGATTCTTCCCGCACAGTACATGCTCATAAAAAGGTTTACGCACTTTAATTGCGAGCACCAGTTCGTCGTCCTCATCTTCAAATATGGTACAAGATCCGGCTTGAATAAGATCTACAGTACCGTGAGAATGTTTACCTAATAGGGTTTTTCAATGATTAACACGTCCAGAGAATCCCATGTATTTATAATTATTTTGCCATGTAAAGGAAAACATTATAGAAATAATGTACCTATGTTTATTGCGCAGTGTAGGTGCCGTGGTAAATGTAAAATAATTGCAATACAAACTAAAACATACAGCATAAAAATACCTATTACATCTATGTATACAAAGGTAGACCTATTAGAATATGAATAATTAAAATTAGATCAGTTGCACTGCCACGTTATGTATGAGACAAGAATTCACATTCACATTTAATTCCACTTCAGGATGTCAAACATCCTGCGATGACTATGCATTCCGCACAAATAATATAATTTCTTAAACACAATCTTGGAAATAAACTGGGAACTGAAAAGACCAGACAGGAAAATTTGAATATTTGGAAACGCCTAGGGGATAAAGGGAAAAGGAAAAGGAAAAAAAACGGAAAAAATAATAAGGTATGATAGTAATAATCAAAAATATACGTCTTCTTTGAATCATGAATGACATCAGTAGATTTACGATGTTAAACTGAATATATTTTATGTTGATGATGCGTCAATAGGCTTTTAAATAAGCCTTATTCATGTCTATTTATATACTGCAATAAATCTTCCTTCTACTTGGGGCTGACCCAAAGTAACAGATGATTCACTCAACCACGCGACTATCTGCTAATTCAACACAAATGAATGAGGCATTGTTCTCACAACATATTGAGGATAATAACACTTGTAACCCTGCTATATCTGTGTGTCCACCTGCAAGTTGTTTTTAGTTCTAGATCTGGGATGAGAATCCTGGCAAAGTAAGTTGAGCGACATTTTTTTTCTACTTATAGATAATATTAGCAGGTACTCAGCAAATAGGAGTTCCAATGTGACTGTAAATAACAGACACTAAAATATACTTAACTTACATTTTGGCCAATAAAACAGTTATTTCAGTACACACTGAGTTTCTTTGCTTATATAGTACCAACCCGATGTTGTGTTTTTGCGTCCGAGTAAATACGCCGGAGTTTGTCGAAGATATACTATACTGACAACAAGAGAACCGGCGAGAATCGAATTTATATTGTGTGCCATCCGTAAATCTTCCAATACTGGTGCTGGTTCCACAGGCCACAGAACTTATATACTAAGTTACCATCAGGCAGTATAATACATTTTCATTCGTTCTGGGTTCAACAACAGGGTTATTTCATTAAAAAATATAGTGGTTATCCCCAAATATTGCATGGGAACGTCTATCTATCAATCTATTTCACGCTCCTAGCTCGATAACCACATTAGTCCAATTAATAAGTTCTCAACCAGGTTTTTGTACAACCATAAAACATCATAATATGCGGGTGGTTCTGCCTTTAATACAAATATTACTAGATTTAACGGTTTATCATTAGGATTGCAAGATTGATGCTACAGCTGCTTGTCTAAACATGGCTTGATCCGCAAATTATTGTTCCGAGACTGCGGGTACCTTGAGTTCGTGATTTGAATATGTATCAAGTATCTATAAAGTCCCCCGCAACGCAGGGATTACTCCCTTGTGTGGGAGGAGAAAAAAAAGTGCCTACGTATCGTAAATGTATCTTGGGGCTTTTTCATGGGTATCATTTTCAATAATTTTGTTTAAAATATTGGAAAGTAAGTAAAGGTTTTACAAGATACCCGTGTGAATGGGAAAAAATGGATTTAAAGCGTGTGTAAGTGGCTACTAATGCCCGGTCGTCATCTAATAGTGCCGCTCGACACCATTGAGTTTAAGCTCCAATTCAGGCTCACTTTATTTCCTTTTGTGTTAAGAATATACCACTTATATTTATTATAGTAACATTTAAATAAATACAGGTAGGTATTATAGGTTATAGCAACAATTCAGGGAGGGTTACGTGTCGTGTCAGAAGGATGGCGACTGTGTGGGCGTGGAGTAACTTGTAACAAAACCTGTTTGGGTCATGAAACTCATGCACTTCTATATAAAACGCACAGCTTTTCTGCAATCGACTAAATATACTCATACAAGCTTAAGCGAGACCCGGAGGCGGCCTTCGGCTATTTATAACCTTAAGCATTTCTTTCACCAAGTTTAGCAAGATACATAATGATATGAAATGCCCATTCTCATAAACATTAATTATGTATATAGAAATAAGGACTATAATCTAAAATCGATGATGGTTTTAGATAAGGATATTAAACGATAAAATAGTGATTGGTAAATTACGAGTTACCGCTGTGTTCTATAAAAAGTAACGGACGAAGTATCATCACGAACGCTATAGATTCCTAGTAAGATAATGATTAATTAGTAATCCAGATAGTTGATAGGGGGAGTGGTGTGATAATTTTGATCCTCTGAAACTTTTTTACTAGATACAAAACCGATGAATGAACCTGAACCCCTTGAAAGAAAGAATCGACAAGACAGTGACTAAAACATTAAACATGCTATGAGAACGCGAGAGTGACATTAGATACAGCTAACAATCTAAATTGATATGTTAAGCCTGTTCATTTCTGAATAAATATAGCAAAACATTAACTTATTTTTATTTAGATCAGCTTAGTTTTTCTTTTATTTTTAGCATGTATAACAATAAATTTAACAATTAAACTGTACTCATATTAAGAGAATAGAATTAATTTCATTTCAAGTTTGAACTGATATGAAGTTCAAATTTAACTTGTAAGGTTTCCTTTTAGAAAGTTAAAAGCAAGCGTATTTTTAGTTTCCACAAATTGTAAATTGTCTACATACGCTATTAACAGCTTGACATTTATATTCTGCACATATCATCGCTAAGTTAGCGCCCATTCACCGCAACTAGCAAAGCAGAGATCCGATAATAATTAACGACAAGCTTTCAAACTAGAGTGCGGCAAGATATTGTAAGGCAGCCTAAGCCTGCAGCCTACACGCAGGGTTTATCCGCAAGTCGCGTGGGTGGACACTGTGAGTTATCCTACAGTGCAACAGTAACGAGAGATACGATAACACAGTCGATACCACTCCTTAAACATATAGGTATCAACATTACTTACTGTTAAACAACTCTTTAAACCACTCCTATATTAAACATTCCTAATGAATGATTCGATAATAACGACTGTGTGACAGGCATTTTGTACATTGTCAACATGTCCGACATGAATAATTAGGCCAGTTTGTGGGTAGAATGTAGGAGGTGGGTATTGATACTGAAATCAGGTTCCATATCGTTGAACAAAGAGTGTTATTTAGTAGTCTATTGTTTTCCGAAAAAGCTTCATTGTTCTGTGTCGAAATAGTAATTGGATGGGAGATACCAGCTCTAGATTATCTCGCAACGATGTCACTTTACACAATATTTTTTCGGTCGATACGGTCTGGCTGCAGCTGCTACATTCGAGTGCATTGCAGATATATCTCCAGTGATGAAAAATGTTTATGTAACATGGTGCAAAATGCAAATTTTGAGTGAGGAAAATAGGTTAATGTTACGCTGTCAGATTGTGACTAACAATCAGTTTGCAAGTTAACTTCGTATTGCGATATATTACATTCTCAAAACTGAAGCATCTGATGGTATATAATGAAGTAGAAGTAGCTGCAACCGTTTACCAGTGAAGTATAAAAATAAAAAACAGCAGCAAAGATAGGCGTATCTAAACACTAAAATAACTATGTTTGCACAGAATGGCAATTATTCAAGCCTCTGACATTCCTAGATAGGCATTTGGAGCGGGTCATTCGACGTGTAAATTCCAGCACATTATTAAGCTATGTACCAAAGGCGCGTTACATTCCTACGATGCAGCGGTCATCGACTCCAGTGAAATCGTATGCAAGTGTTTCGTATCTTTCAATAACAAAATAGCAGACATACCAACGTGAATGAAAACGTAGTTGTGATGGCCGCGAATCTTGTAAATATGAGAAAATAAACACAGTCGCTATAAACGGTTTACCGGCATTTGCTTGCAGACAGCTGCACTATCTATCGGCTTAAATTCAAAACTAATTTCGATAAAATCATATTTCGACTAATTTCGAGACGCATCTTCAAAATATAAAGCGATGATTAGGTAAATTTATCTTTCTCAATCCAGACTAACGTCCAACACTTTTTTCTAATCCGAAACTCAAGATATTAAAACTCGAGCTACCAGATGTGAATAACAATGAAATTGTAAGTACGGAATTTTGATCTATTGATCTTTCTTAATTTAGATAATTCGTTTCTGAATTTAAGAGACAATCCGGTATCTAAGGAGAGTTTCAGTATTTTATACCGCCAGATTGATAGTGACCTTTTAACGAGCGCCAATTTATGCAATAAGACAAATTGAATCTGATTATTCAATTTTGAAGGTTAAATGCCGCTTATGTCCTCTTAGTAAAACGTCGGAACTTGTCTGGACGACAAGTACCTGACAACTCCTGAAATGGAGAGTGTATTGATGTTGGCTGGCAAAGAAATTACAACAACTAACAGAATATGAAAATTTACAGATACGTATCAAATGTGCACATTTACGTGGGTATCATTTCAATAGAATTTGCGGTGCCGCGGCCACGTAGTAGAAAGTAGGAAACGGGACGAGAGGGCAGAGCACCACACACCAACGTGACGTCACCATGCTGATTCATCCAATGTAAATGCAATCGGAATTCACAAACATATTGAGAAATCCTTAAACCGGGAGGATTATGTACGCGTCGATAAACTTGGATGTTACCCAAAGTAAACTGGATATAAGGAGGGTTTTGTAATATATAAGAAGTTGCTTTTTACAGCAGTCCAAAACGAGATCGTGACGGTATTTGCTGTACGAGTGTAGGTCCTTCCTTTCACAGAAAGGCGCGTGACATTTAAAGTATCCGTGACATGATTCACGATTTTGTCGCTCACTAAATGGAAGTTTAACACATTGCTATTTTACATTACACACTCTGGAGATAGATTAGAATAAAGAATTCAATGAAAAGAAAGGAATGATGAAGTCATGACTTTAGTGGTGTGACAATGCGAAAGGTTTCACTTTAACCTTGTGGAGCAGGCGACCGTTATTCAATGCAATAAAAACAACGGAAAGTCTAGCATTTTCTTGCAATTAGCGGTTAGCCAGTCGTACCGATAATACAGTTTTTATCTCATTTCTTACGATATTGACCGACCTCATTAGTTAATAGAAAAAACGTTGTGCCTTTATTTGGTTGGAACTAGACGTGCAACACTGCATCGAAATGACAATCGTGGATTGACCTTCAATTGTCTCCAAAAGATTTTGTTAATCAGGCGTAGAGTCGGTGCCGGCGCCGGCGGAAGCTAAGACTAGAACGTTCCAGATTATATAGCAATACTTCCGAGAGACATTTATCTAATCCAACCCAAGATCGAAAATTTCTTACAAAGCTGTAAAAAATATTTTGAAGGCTCTATTGCCTATATCTTTTTTTGTGTCTGTTCGAGTTAAGATAGGCACGTGATGTTTCTGTGCAGACGGCGCGAGATGCTGCTGGTCGCTCCGCGTGCTGTCGTAATTGCAGCCATTAAGATGAGTCACGCTTAGCGACGCGCTTGAGCTCCGCCTGGTTTATCAAATGCGATCGTTAGATTGACGCCTCTCTTACAGATATTTCGCTATTCCTAAATAACACAATTTGTTGAACACGAAATACCCTCCATAAAGCAGAAAATATGTGTGTCTGTCAAGAATCTCTAAGGTGAAACGTGTGTTGATTTGACTTTGGAACAGCTATGACCTTGACAGGTGCTTAATAGCGGGGCAATGTGCAGAGTTGGTGCAGCCCCGCAGAGAAAGCGTCGGTCGTTGTCGTTTCCGCGCGAAGGCCTCCGGTAATGGCGAGTCGAAGCCACGCTCCCGACGGGTGACGTCAGTTCTACTAATTAGCAGGCAAGCGCACGCCACACACTCATCCAGCAGTGCTTTGCGCTCCTCACAGGAAATCGCCGCTTACATCATCTTGGAACGTGACTCGTGCGATATTCTATTGTCTAATAGCTGTACCAAATATGCAAACGTCTATTACATTGTTCCTTTTGAAAAATCATTTAAGGACTTGATGCTTTAAATGGCGATATTGATGTAGAGTTTTATAGCTAGGTGACAGAATTAGAAATGAACTCAAGCAGCAGCTTGCACCATCAATACATTCTACATGACGTATATTTATTAAGCGAACATGTGTGGTGAATACAAAACTGAATTGCAAAAAGAAGACTGGATACAAACACAACGATGGAAAGATATGGCGCCACCGCGAGCCCGTGCCGGCGCCGCCGTATGCGACACTTGATAGAGATACATCCAGGCCAGACATTCAGACAAATCGTTAAAAATAAACATATCCATACTAATATTATAAGGCTGAAGAGTTTGTTTGTTTGAACGCGGCAATCTCAGGAACTACTGATCCGAATTAAAAAAAACTTTAACTGTAGGATAGCCCATTTATCGAGGAAGACTACAGGCTATAAAGCATCACGCTATGACCAATAGGAACGGAGCAGCAATAAGAAATGTTGCAAAAACGGGGAAAATTTACGCAGACGAAGTTGAGCGGAACAGCTAGTTCCATATAAATATACACATTCGGAACTATTTGCGACAGTAAATACAGCTAAGTAACAATAAGAAGAAGATTAAAACAATTTATCATTTCTAAGTAAAATTATGGATTTTAAACTCCCAATACACACTTCAAAATCAATTTGTCCTACACCACAGATTGGCTTTAGTGGACATATGGAGACGTCGTGGGCGTCTCTGTGTTTCGTCAAGGGGATATTGGAGCATCAATCACCCTCGTCTCTTTTGAAGTGCCCTTCTCACTCCCAATTAGTTATTGACCAACGTAGTTACTATTAATCTTGTCACTTCTTCTTTTTCTAATAACATCTCGAGTGACAGCCGTAATGAAATCAGCCTTCCGTCTGCGCTTTTGCCCCGGCTTCCCCAGCAGTGCTAGACTTCTGTATGTTAATATGAAGGCATACATGACAAATACTTAACTAGCGGCGGTTTAGGAGGGCTCACGAAGTTTTCTACAAAGTAATCATTTTTAAGACAGTTGTTTAAAGATAACTAGCTTTTAGCCCCATTTTTTTTTAATATGTTTACAACTAGCGGCCCGCTCCGGCTTCGCACGGGTATAAAATATATGGATGTTATTATATATATATAAACCTTCCTCTTCAATCACTCTATCTATTAAAAAAAAACCGCATCAAAATCCGCTGCGTAGTTTTAAAGATAAGCATACTCGTACATAGGGATATAGGGACAGAAAAAGCGACTTTGTTTTATACTATGTAGTGATAATATTTATTTAATAGATAACACACTTAAATTACTATATCAAAGCCCAAACCTGAAAGTGTGATAGTTTTTCAGTAAATGGTACCACAAAGTGCATTCGTTGTGGGATAGTGTTAGGGCATGCTTCGACCGCACTGCTTCTTTGATTTGTTATTTTCATTATTTAGCAACTTCTATCTATTTCGTACTAAAGAATTTTAACAAAATAAATTTTCATTTTTTAAGAAACCCTTCAAGTTTGCTTTAAATAAACTGGTTGCTATTTAGGTATTTTCAATACAAAAATTCGGACAAGAAGCTCATGAATGACTCACGATTCGGAAGCTCACAGCTAGTTAGGCAATCCCCAATTTTCTGACTCACCTAACGATAACCATTAGCAGGTACGTTGATTTATTTTAACAAATTGATGAACAAGATTTAAAGAGATGGTTTGACGGAGAATCTCGTTGGAAGTGCAAAGCAGCGATAAGACGGGCCATATAGAGTTTTCTAAATAAGGCGCGTTTATAAATAACTCGTGACGAGCCCAAGAATGGTGATTTTGAGCGAAATAACCCCACGGGCGTACAGTGCGAGAGAAATAAAATAAAATATCGCGTGACATATGACAGCGCACTAATTTAAGCCCCCGGCTGAAGTCGGAGGGCCAGTAAATCAAGCCGCTCCCGTGCACGAAATGTAAATATGGCCATGAGCGAGCACGCCCCACATGCTACGACACCTTGGATCGCGTTAATAAACCCTACACATGAATATTAATATTCCACATTTTGTTGGCACATTTTTTGTATATTTTTTCCAAAATTCTCTCATTTGGCTAGAGAAAAAAGTTTGAGCTATGAGCGGTTATTAACAGCAGCAATTGATATCAAGGACGAAGTCTTAATAATGCAAAAGTTAAAAATAGCTACAACGCAGGTGTTTTTTTTCTTTTTCGTTTATAGGTATTTGGTGCAAGGTAATAAGAAGATCCTAGTGACACCCCTGATATTCAAGGGTGTCACTAGCATCTTCTTAAGTCACGGACTTTACTTTCGCGAAATGTTATGGTACAGACACCGTAGTGTTGGCCAATCTGTTCGTTGTTAGCACAGTGATGAAAATTTTCTCAATCGCATCTCGAAGATGCGTCATTGCAGATTTCTCCGGTGAAATTGCCCATTTCCAGCAAAACTACCATCAAACAATATTGAATCGATCATTAGATATTACAATCCAGCATTAACAATATTGAATCGCTCATATTCTACACTTTATCATTACCTCACAACAACTGACGAAGAACCGTAGAATTGCAACAACAGTGTGTAACAGTTCTTTATTATATTAAATTATAGCTGTAACGAGGCATATTCCACCAATATTGTAAATAACGTGTTCTTAGCGTGAAAACGTTGCATAATTATTACGGAATATACGGTTCATACGAGTATAAATAAACTTAGCATAGAAGGGAGTGAGTGGGAGAGCGCACGCGGTAAAGCCTTTTACTAAATCCAACATATACAAGGAATAAAAGTGTTGAATTAAAATAAAAAAAATGAAAAAAATGGTTGCTTGTAAAGTCGTTTTACGGACGATAATTTTACGTGATAACGTTATAAGAAAACATTGATGACATTGTAATAAACAACCATGCCTGTGACAGCTTTTTTTTTTAAATTTCAAATTGTATCGCATGTCGATGCAATCGCCACAACATTCGATGACATTGTTTTAAACAACCATACTTGCGACAGCTTTAGCTCCCGACGGCCACAATACTTCAGCCTAACAGCAGGCGGAATCGCCATTCGCGTTGCTTACCAACCAGTCAATAACGTGACTTTTTTTTAGATACTTTTCGTGAGTGCAGCCGGTCATCGATTTATAAGATGTTTTCACGTCAATAAAACAAAGTCACTTCACACTGTATATTCATATGTAGGCACACATATGTAGTTCTTTAAAACTGCCCATTTTCTGATTCGAATTTCTTCCGGGTGGTTTATACGTATAATACAAGCATATTATGTGAACAGATAGTAGAAAAAAAACGGTCCGAAACCGGGTCGTGCCGCTAGTGTTGTACAATTATAGATTGTACAAATCCAAATCAGTTTATCTGACACGCTTCGTTGTTGATGCTTCTAAGTAAGCTTGGTGTAAAATAACAATGGCGTTAATGGTCTTTCTATAAATATAGTGTTTGGATAGCTGATGGAAGAGATTTTTTTATTGTATCCTTTATGTAAGTTGATACTTCATCATGAATTTAAATTACAAGATACATTGTTTTATTACACATCGGAATAACTTATGGAATTTCGAGGTATTTGAATGAAAATAATACCTATCTACAAATGACTGTTCTGAAATTAATTTTATTTGAATCGAAATCGAAAGTTTAGAAACCGATGTCACCAATTTTACATGAGTTGCTCTGTCCGTATCAAATTTACCCAGAAACGGGAAGTGAGTACACATCCGACAATCATAACACTAACTCGCTTTTTACGACATCTACAGGATGTAATATCTCCATTCTCAACAAAGTCTTAAGTTAATTACCCACTACTATCTACGTAATCACAGTTACCGTTCATTTATTTCTGTCTATTTAGCAAGTGAACGGGCAACATAATTTCTAAACATTGTATAAAAATTTGATAATTTACATAAAATTATTCTTAATTATAAAATCACGCGATGGCATGCTCATGTGTTGTATCGCAAAATACGGAATGTAAGTACGATGAGATATAATTTATATATCATGTTAGTCTGGAGCACCAGTCACGACTCAGCTCTGCCAGACGCCATTACTTACACGCGTATACAGTTCCACTGCGTGTAGAATATAGAAAAGTACTTTATAGGCTGTGTATATCACACAGCTGACAGTTATAGGACAAAACCAATTAAAGGAATACGCATAAAAACATCGCACTTGAAGCAAACGATCTTAAATTTAAACTACTAGCGGACGCCTCGCGGTTTCACCCGCGTATTTTCCGTTCCCGTGGGAATACATGAATAAAAAGTCGCCTATGACACCCGGGGATAGTGTAGCTTCCCAACGGTGAAAGAATTTTTGAAATCGGTCCATATTTTTAAGTTTATTCGTTAGGTACATACAAAAATAAATTTGATGATTTGAATTTTTGTGTTTTGATAGTATAAAAGTATAGATACAGAAGTAAAATAAAAAAAAACGATGGCAAACGCTGTAATTTCACTAGGCTCTTTGAGTATAAAGGCATGTAGTAGTTATGCAGGTAGCAGCCGGCGCAATTAAAACTGTGATCCACTTCAGTACACTAATGAGCCACCCAGCCTCCCCTCGCGACTGTCGATGCTGACTCGAAGCCGTTCGTAAAGTATAAAGCCAATTAATGTTAATGTTCTCGCCGCAAGTTGCTTTCCACTTACTTTAAAGAGACTTAGAAAGCCTGTCATTTTGTATATTGTTTATCGATGACTAAATACTTAAAGAGTCAATTCGCACTCGTGCGCCTACTTGACGAAGTAGATCCACTTAAGTATAAGACTGTTTTCAAAGCACACAGCACCGATTTATTTGATAAACACTTGAAACTGCTCACTTTTGTTTGGATAGGTACTTTTTATATGTGAAGCTCTAAAGCCAGTAATCGATAGGAATAGCAGTTCGCGTCGGGGGACATTTCATCACGTAGAATGTCTATTGCCAGCTCTCATTCAAGGAACGAATGAGTGGATACGTGCATGCAATCTACAATACGCAGACGCACGCATGATCAACAAATAGCCTGATGTTAGAATATAATCAATGTACTAACGCGAAATAAAAACAACAATGACTATTGGCAAATAATTTCAAGATGGTGGTTAATATAGGTACTCAGTTAACTACACAATGAAGTAAATAAACAAACAAGGGCGTTATCAGGAATGCAAAGCTATTATGTTACTTTTGAATATTATCAGAAATGTAGTTTCTTAGAACCATGAAGTTGTAATCTTGTACAACAATATGCGATAAGATATTCATACCAATATTATACCTAAATGTGAAAGTGTTTATAACTTTGTCACAGTTATTGTTTATGTGAAATACTAAAGCGGAAGCCGCCTTGTAAGAAAACACGAACGTCTTTAACTATCTAATGAAAATAAATACATTGTAAATGTTAAAAGTGATCTTATCATTTTCATATCTGTGTTACACGCAAACGAGAAAGTTTGTTGTGAAAAATATGTACGGTGAAATGACAAAAACGAAAGCATCTAATTATACTATATATTCTCTTTTATGTTCAAGCTTAAACAGTATGCATAAAGGTGGTAGAAATTTTGTATGATGGTTGGAGATCACTTTGCGTGACGCCCGATATGGAGTAGGTATGGTAAAAGTAGCGAAGGAACTGCGCGCGAGCAATATTGTAGTCAATATTAATCGGCTTAGAGTCAAGATTAGTTTAACTAATCTGAGTCTTTACGCAAATGAATCTGATATTAAGATCTAAGCGATAATGCTTTATACTATTAAACAATACATCGCAATATGCAATAAATAATGACTTTATAAACTGCCAGTAATTATCAAGGTATAAAATATATCATTTATTAAAATTAATATCTTCATTTTAAGTCAGATTTTCGTCTTCTTATATTTCGGTTGGCGTATTATGAAGTGCCAAAGTATTCATTGCACTGGAGGCTCAAGAAAGGGATAGCTTTTCGCACTTATTAACAATACAACTCCCACGAGAAATTCACGGATTCAGGTGGGGTGGCAAAAGTGCAGGGGTCGGGATATTACACCGCCATTACAAAAACGGTGTATTCTAGGTAATACCTTCTTCAAATGTAGTCGAAAAATCAATAGACATTTTACGACGACGGCATATTGATGTTTGGAAAAATAGTAACGCATTAATCGATGGCACTTACATTCTTCTGCTACTACTATCTTACAAGATGGTGAGGGAAGCTATCACATAAATACTATTAACACAAGCTCAAAACTAAAACTAGCATAACTTTTGAAACGTAATACGATGTGAAATATTGATTATACACAGCGACAGTGAATAGGAGGCAGGCTTCAAAGGAAAAAATATAAAAAATATACCCTTTTGAAGCGGCAGAAATAAAATTCAGTAGTATTTCAGTGCAGGTTGCCCCAGGTCGGTACTGTGTTCAGGTCGTATAATACAATAAGTTATTCATGGTTGTAGGTACTATGTAGGCGCGATGAGCGTTGCGCTCGAGGGTTGTAGGGGGTCAACGGCCGCGGCGAGACGTGACGTCAGCCGCCCTACAGCTGTCTATGACGTCACCTCCCGCCCTGCGCGCAGACACAACAAACCAAAGCCTGTTCTACTCCCTAAAACTTATGATTCAATCTCGAATCTACCAGAGTAATGTGGTTACCATATGTCCTCGTGTATGATATTAAAATTCGATATCGTGTGGTTACTTATTCACATGACGTAAACGAACACTTGTGTACCGATGAGAACTTTATTAGACTCAATTTCGGCAGAAGGCAAAATGAATAAATATGTATGTCTAATTATGTCAATATTTGTGCCGAGAACAAAGAAGTTTATTTTTAATCTATTACAGTAAGCGCCACCACAGCAGGTGGTACCTATTATTCATCACTTATTTACAAATTGAACCTATTTACTTAGTTTAATAACGAATTGAAAATATTTTTTTTTATTCCTTCTCTAGTCAGAAGCAAATTAAAACAAAATTAAATCAAATCACTTTATTGTTTTTAAACTTTCGCGATTTTTATACATATTAGATATATTTCGGGACTTAATCGCGTGAACTATTTAAAGGTACGAACCTTTTATTTACCCGACGTTTCGATCGAATTGCACCGATCGTGGTCACGGGTCGACTACATCTCAAATCACTTTACTTGCATAACATGGGTTTTACAAAGATAGTACCTACTTACACTGTATACTGCACTGATGTAATACTGTTCCACCATATTCAGCTTAAACGCATGCAAAAATTATATTAAGTAGTACCAAAAAAATATTCTGATCAGAATATAAATATTCTGAATTAGACAATAAGTAACTTACGCAACAGTTATGATAAGTCTCCACATTTGTGACAAATTAGAAACACAAAAAAAATCAAATCTTTTTTTTGCAAACGCAGCACAGCCGTAAAATACTGCGTAAGTGATTAATTGACCGCATTGGCAAAACGAAATGCATTAAATGGAGATCAACAGCCATAGAAAGTACCGTAGCGGTGAGTAGCGGGATTGCCGTGATTTCTCATCATAACAGCCGACCGACGGCGTACCAACGTCTCTCCGCCCGCAACACCGAATTGTGCTCTCGAATAGCATAAGAATATTTCACGTGCAACTGTATCTAATGACGGTAAGAACGGCAACGGTAATAGTCTGGGAATCTGGCCCGCAAACAAAGTATTTAACCGGAGATACTAGATTAAAACGAATAGATAGCCTAAACAATGAAGGTACAAGCGCTACTATGCAAATGGTATGGAACAGTGTTTAGATATTACAAAAAGCCTCTTACTGAAGAATCGTTCACATGATCTCTCCTCCCAGAGGTCTCCACTAAAAGATTTGAATCAGTTCTGTTCTTGTACATTTGTTGTGTGATTCATGGCTGCTGTTTTTGTAATGGCGCCGAATACCTACTGTGATGAGCCATCTTGGATACCATATTGCGAGACGTCATATAAAAATAATATACAAAAGAACTAGTACATTTAAGACTCTCATACGACAGCTTTGTAGTTAGTATGTAAAATAAATGACTTGATTTGTAGATAGGTTTCCAGCAGTAAATTATCTGTAAATATGGCATGTAAAGATTTGCTAATATCAATTGAAATCCTCAATTTCTTAATCTCCAGCTATTACCAGATAATAGGCAGACGACGAGAACAGTTAGTCTGACCGCCGCACACTTTTCGGTGGCTAACGGCAACATTAGCGCCGATCGATCAGACGGCCTGTATTACGACAGCTCAATAGGACATACATCTGTCTTGCCGCAATCAGGTCGATTGCACCAACCTGAACGATATATCAATAGAAAGCCTCACATGTCCAGAAATGGTTCAAACTAGTTACAAACATAACATTAAGAACATTTTCTAGACTGTTTTCTTGTTCTTTAGCTTTCAATATTGTTACATTGCATCTTAAATTTCTGAGAGAAAACAAAATCAATAAGACGGTCATGTCCCGTCTTAAGGATTTTGTATTGAATTGCAAATATTTGACACTTGACGTTGTTCCCATCTACAATTCTTGCAAAGGCGAAGAGTATCAATATTAGCTTTGTCATATTGTACAAAACTGTTGCCTTTACTCAAGGCAGATTTTTCTTATGATTAATGAATAGCAATTCATCTCTGTCTGTTAAAAACTCAAGTAATGATCATTACTAAACTTAAAAATCGTTTTGGTCAGAGCGTAACGGAACGGAATAATAAACCGCAAACAGAAAGTTATTACGATCCGTTTATGTTATAAACTGTTGGTACTTAATATGATATTCATAGAGAAACTAAGACACAACTACCAGGTAAAATGTAAATTGAGAAAACGTATGTCCGAGATAGGGTTTTCTAATAAGAAAGGCATAAATAATTGCCGACACTACAAATCTGGAATCTTATTGGGATTGGAAACAATGATGAAGTGTAGACGTTTTGACAAATGAGTTTTATTTATCACCGAACAATAACTAAAACTCTAGAGAAAGGATGCTCTGTTTTCGCAAGTATGCGCAATGAATTCTACGTGTGAAATTGCAGTAAACTAACATGCAAATTGTATAATAAAGTTTCAACAATGTGTAATTTTAATTACTTTGTGTAATAGGTACATAATCTACATCAAAATTGGCTTGCATGATGTACACCGTTGTTACGTATCAGCCAATTGCTGATCATCGTAACTACCCGGTGTTTCCGCTAATTGAATTCTACTATTTACATGATTTTATAATTAGACTAACTTTTATTGTAAAAACTGATCGGAATTCCAGATGAACGATAATGGTCTCGCAATACTTTATTAAGTAAATATCAACATAAAAATTATTAAACACGCAACCCTTGTATTATCTCATTGTTAATTCTAACAATTATTTTTATGAGTTTCAGTCAGTTTAGGTATATCTCGCGAGAGTCGCGAGCACATACGATCTCGCTGGATGGTAGTAAAATTTGGTCAAATGTGAAATTGTACTGAATTAGAATCAGTTATTCATTAGTGAGCAGAACGAGCGCGAAATAGCATTAAGTTCGTCGTGCAATAATCCCATTTCCACGGTAGGTTCGTAGACCTCCGACGGGCGGCGCGGCCGGCGGTGTCCGGCGCGACTTCGGCGTCGCGTCGCCGGTTCTGCGACCGCCGGAAAACTCGGCACGCCACCGAACTTAACACACTTGATGTTCGCGTGATCGAGCTGCCACTGCCACCCAATGGGAATTGCATTAATTACTTTAATCGAAAACTAACTAGGTATACACAATGACCGTTCTGTTATGGCACCAAACTACCATCTTGGTGTTTATGGGATTAGTTTAATTAATTATTAATTCCACTCGGCCCGTTGCCACTAGGCACTGTCACGCAAACCCACTGAACATTTAATCATTTGTTATTTTTATTAATTTCAGTTGTATGAAGAAAAGACATAAACGCATTATTTAGGTACCTACTTTAACTTATTGTTGTATTTATTAATTAATTAGGTGCCGTTTTTTTTTTTCATTTTTAATTAATAATTATGTGTCACAATGAATATCCGGGGAATGTGTAGACACACGAACATACTAGCATACCTGTACGAATTTATTAGAGTGTGATGAGTACGTGTTAGGCATACGTGATGTAGGCAATTCTGTAAAACCTGAAATAAGTCGTCCATAACAGAAGTATCTGATTGTAGAGAACCATCACTGCAAATAAATAAAGCTTCCTAATACTATCAACACCGTTCACTTAACATGTTTAGTTATAGAATTGCACCACAAAGAGGTTATGTGAAAAGCCGGCCGGCATCTAGCAGACACCGGCGGCCGGCGCGGGGCGGGAGTATCGAGGCGGCCGGTGTCGGAGGAGACGCGTGGGTGTGAATGCTGTCTAGTGGCTAGACTCACATGTGTACAGCACAGCTGAGTACAATCGCCGCTGGTCCTGGGCGGGCGGCGGATTCACTAAACTGAACCGAACGTGAGAGGGTCGCGGTGAAGCGAAGCGACGGTATCGCGGTGGCCGTTCGCGCGGCCGGTGTCTCGGGGACTGGCGAGTGGTGCGCGCCTCGCGCCGGGCCCGGTGCAGCGCCCGAGCGCACCCCGCGGGCCGCGCGCCCCTCCGACGCCCGCGCAATTCGCCCTCCAGATGATACCCACTGTCGCCGATTGCAGAAACCTCCAGAATCCATCTCTATACTACTTCGTAAGCCTCTGTATCTAAGTACTTTAAACAAACTGCTCCAACACTCATCATTTTCTTTTCTGAGCACGTTTTATACGTCTTGTAAGTTATTAACATTGTCAAGCTGAGTTATGTTTTGTGTTAAATAGTCAGCTGTATCATAAAGTTGTAAGACAATGATAGAATGTTATAGCGTCGATGTAAGACGGCGGCGAGCAGCCGACGACCCCGCGGCGGCCACGCTCCGCCGCGCGCTGCGCCGCCTCGCCGAAACTTCGCACTTCACTTTTCCACAAGGAACAGTTCAAAGGCGCGCGAGCCGTGAAATTACCGCAAAACTGACGTAACAACAATCGTCCGTCACTTCACTGAAGCGACACTTGTAAAAACGCAAATACATAAACTCTACTCCATTTAGATCCGCTTTTGTTGCATAAAAATTACTTTATCACCTCTTCAAACATTGTATTAACATATAAGATAATAGATATGTTTGCAAAAGAAATATGTTAGCTTTGTATCACGATTTCGACCGAGAATTTTTAGTTATAACGACAAAAAGAATCTTAATAGGTCAATTTAGGTAATTGTGACAGATACAAAAAATGTATTCCTTCAAATACCAATATTACACAGCAATATGTATTTGACGCTCCTAATTTTATTACAAAGGTGTAATCAAGGAATACTCAGATTAAATTAATTCATAAGAACGTAGTGAATATCCATATTGTCGTTTGGTTTTAGCAGATATAAAAACTGTTTCCAGTTATCAAGTAAACCAAAGTTAAGGAAAAACTATAGCACAATTGACAAAATAAGTGCTCAGATTGCAAATGAAGGATAGATTCATGATGATATTGTTATCTATTGAACGTTCTAACATTTCAAAGGACCTTTCTCTTTTTGACAAAACGAAAACGCTTGTCGTGATCTTTCTTAACCTATACGAACCATTTTATTAGCCTTTAGCCTAGAAAAAGCTTAACCAATCTCAATTATTCTGGCCTCGATTGTCTAAAGAGAATAAAAGTCAATCCAAGTTTAAAAATATCTTTCTAAAGGGTCTTTCAACAAAGACGGGTCGATGTTAAAATTGAATAAAACTAGATGTGTGTGAGATATTAACGAAATTTATTTTTTATTTGAAAGGCCCGTTTATGCCATTATGCATGAAATATGACATCGTTCAAATGTCCGCCGCGGCTTCGCATGGTGGCACAAATCCGAGAGGTCCAATTTTTAATGACTCTGCTGCATAGATCCGGCTGAATCTGAGCGATGGCCTGCGTTATGTTGGATGCATTGCTATCTGGTGAACCTCATGTGGGTTGTGGTCATCCCATATACGGCAATTTTGCTTATTAACAAAACCATTCATCCAAAAATGTGCCTCGTCGCTAAAGATTATTTTTTGGCCAAAATCGGGGTCCCCTTCCAAGCGTTCCGACGCCCATTCAGCGAACACACGGCGTTGTCTATGGTCATTAACTTCGAGCTCCTGGGTCAGTTGGATCTTGTATGGATGCAGACCCAAGTCCCGACGCAAAATTCTCCAAGTTGAAGTCTGCGAAAGGCCGAGTTCTTGTGCACGGCGAGAAATCGACGGCTTCGGAGTCTCCTGAACACTCTCACGTACAGCGGCGATGTTCTCGGCCGATCTGGCGTTCCTTTGACGTAAAGGTGTTGGTTGGTTGTTTACCGAACCGGTCGTCTCGAATTTAGTCACCAATCGTTGGAGAGTAGACTTTGAAGGGCCACCGCGTCTGCCGTAAAATGGGCGCAATGCGCGCAACGTTTTCACTAACGAACACTCATTTTGATAATAAAGTTTTATCATTTGCACATGCTGCTCAACCGTGTAACTTGCCATGGTGATTTGGCATCAGTGACTGAATAAGAAAAAACAGATTTGACAGATGCCGCCAAATCAAAATGGCCGCCACAGATTATTAATATCGACCCGCTCTATTTGAAAGACCCTTTACATAGCCGCAATTCCACGAAGCAAACCTAAAATATTTTTTATTAGAAATAACAACCCACATATGTACAGCTTTTATCCATTACCAATGCCTATTGTTTCAAATAGCCTATGAATCATATTTGGATTTATCCGAAATTGTCTTAAAATTTACATGAATTTGTAGTGTCTTTTTCTTCAGAATTTTCCTGAATACCGCTAAATAACGATGACGGTTAAAGAAATTTTCCTAAATATCTAAACAGAAAAGTGGCTGCGAATGATAGTGCCGTGTGTAACCAGCATTCAATTACCTGTCGGTCTACTCTCATGAAACAATTAGCCTTTCTAATACAGCCTTGCTTTCGCCAAATCCAAAAATGTAAATGCGAAGAGTTTCTTACACAAGCTTACAATTTCGTTTAGATACGGATGATTCATAAATACCCCTTTGACTTCAGATAAAGTAATGGATTTGCGCTTCCATTGTATATATCACTAGCTGACCCGCGCAACTTCAAATGCGTAAATTTTTCCTGTTTTTGCAACATATTTAACTGTTGCTGCGCTCCTACTGGTCGTAGCGTGATGTTATATAACCTATAGCCTAGCCCTAATTCCTCAAATAATGGGCTATCCAACATTGAAAGAATTTTTCAATTCGGATCAGCAGTATCTGAGATTACGGCGTTCAAACACATACATATCTATTGTAATGTATACAACTTATAGTCAGTTATTGAACGATGATATATTAAACATTCGTGGATAAACCAATCGTGGTAAACAATGGAGACATTACGAGGTGCCCGGATAAGGTGAAGTTTGGACCACATCGAGTCGTGCTGAATCCCAATGAGGCGGCGACGCTTGCGCACACTTGGGCCCCATTCCTTCATAAACGTCTAGTTGACTCATGCTTGCTTCAATCAAACTACTTTTCGCAACCCAGCCATACAACTGTTAAACAACTTAGTTGCATCCACGATTTTAAATTCGCACTATTCGTCATCCGTATGACAGCTGCTTGATAAATTATGATTATTGGTGATTAAATTGAATGAAAATGTAAATTTAGAATGTGTGCTTTTTAATCAATATCAATAAATTTACAGTTGGGCGGATGTTACGATGTCTTTAGTCAGTGGCGATAGCCTCTGTCACCAATTACGGAGCATTATTCATGCGTGTGATATTTTTAAATAGATATAAGTATTAATAAAGAACATCGGTGACAATCACGTGATAATAAACAAACAAGAATTGAGAAAAGGAACTAAAACATTTGGACAATTTACCGGATATTCACACCATTTTTCACAGTTCGGTAGTCCGTCTCCTGACTGATGACTTTTACATTTTTAATAATTTGGAGGCCGAATGTACAAAAATTGTTCGGTCGTTGAACTTATGTTCGCAAAAACAACAGTCTATTGTGGAAGTGCGTCGCACGAACCGAGTCGGACCGTGTCGCTGTAGCAAGTGCACATACATATGTGGCTACTGTGGCTAGGTTAAAACATCACTTATTTTACTAAAATTTCAAGATAATCCTTCAATTTTGACAAGACGTACTCTTTGTCTTTGAATGTTCAAAGTTAGTTTACACGTAGCTATAGTTCTATGAATGCAATTTAATAAACCGGTGCATGGGGAAGATCAAACTGTAGCTCAAAGTTTACAGCCTCATCAGAAATTTAGGACGATTCTATAAAACGGAACCTTCATAAGCGGCTTTCGGTTCACTCTGGGGCAGGGTTGTCAAACGTAAATATATATTACCTGTACAAATGCGAGATTTTTGACTCTCCTAGTCGTACGAAGTACTAATTAAGTAGTAAATATTAAGTTCGTATTTTCTATGAAAGCACAAAACCTCTACAATCAATAATTGTACTCGTTTATATAACTTTTTAATGTATGCAAATCTTAGCAACTTTTTAAGAAACTGATCCAGTGATCAATATTTATCTGATTACTGCCTAATATCAGAGAATGCCGAGTGTAGGTACCTACTCTAATTATTTTGTGCTAATATATACTCATAACGCTCTAGTGTTTTAGATGTCTACGCAAGTGAGGCAACCCTGTACCGTGGGATCACTTGTCAGATTACACAGTCTGGGCACTGGCAGCACAATGGCGTAGCGCAAACATAGATCGAACCGAACATCGTTCGACAAACACAGACTGTTTAACAAACTAGTACCATTCCATGCAAATATATCCGACAAAAACATGAGGCAGAGATTCGAAAATTAAATCCATCACCTTATACGGTGACATTAAAATACATGACAGAAGACCATCTTCCCTTTCTTCGAATTATGTCTTTGAAATAAAACCGCACGACTGAAATGAGGTCCATTATGGCAGCTCTTACTACCAAGAAAAAACTAAATACTTCCTTCCATAGATGTTTTAGAAACTGGTGAGTAAGTGAACATTTAGTATAGTGTATCTAACTAGACTAGTTAGTATTTCAGACTAAACGAATGACTAAACCATATTGAGTTGCGTTTTTTACTGTTGCACAAAAATCTCAACAAGGTTGCGTAGCATTTAAATAAAGAGACGGGAGATTTATTACCTTTACAAAATTACGTTTTAACGCCGCTTGCGCATGTGGAGACTATACTGATTTATCAGGTGCGTTGACACGCTCACACGTGCAAATATAATTATTTTACGAAATTGAGCACTTCGTTGTAACCAGTAATGGCTCGGTTCAAGTTTTCAATTTTCTCTGTAATGTTCTCATGTGAAATAGCAGGCAATTATGCGCAAGTAAACGTTTGAAAACAATCGAAATTGTTACAAAAAGTTTATTGAATAGTGAAAAAAAAACTAATTTAAATGGCTTAAAGGGAATAGTAATATTTAAAAAAAATGTGGTAAAAGAGATAAGTAGGTATAATCACACAAGGAGCTTGACAACTTACACCGTTTACCAGCGTTTCCCAAAGTGGGTTCCAGGAAACCCAGGAGTTCCGTAGAAAAGTTACCAGAGTTGCGCGATATATTTATTTTATAAAATTTGAAAAATAAAGACCTGAGTATAAAGTACAACAGAAGAGAACGTATGTGTCGAGTTATGATAGTTATCATTTAGTTTGGTGCATCTAGGTAGGTACTGAGATCTTTGAAGCCCCGTCCCCCTCCCTTCCGTCATGAACTTGGGATTCCAGAAAATAAAGGAAATTTGGTAGGTGTTTCATTATATTTAAAAGTTTAGGAACTCCTGCTTAGAGTGTGCTTAGGTTTAAGTCAAGTTTATCTTAGGTAAAAATTAAATATGTCACCTTGCGCCGGCCGCTGAAATTATCGGTTTTGCACAAGTTCCCTTAATCGAATATTTTTATACTGACGACGATCAGCATAATTATATGCTTTCTCAAGTTTTAGACAAGTTTTACCTAAGATAGTCTGAGTTAAGTACACTTTATAGATTTTATTCCCATTTTTGGTATGGGGATTTTTTATATTAATGAGTAACTGAGAGATGTTTCAATCAATTGTCATTAAACTCATTAAGCATACTTTTTAATTATGGTATACACATTAATGTCTAAACCATAATCTGGTTATACACATATCTGTCTAAACCTTCCCAAAGTGTGAAGTAACAACATTTTCGTACAAATTCCATTGAAATTTATTATTAAGTAGATACCTACTGTACTAACGTTGTAAATATGAAACAAAAACAATAGAAAACCCACTTCTTAAGTCGCATTATTCGGATGAGAGGAGAGACTACGGAACCCTACTGCACTTGCCCGGTTTTTTTCGCTATCATGGCTGTCTGAGGTATCAAATCATTTTAGAAAAGGGGGTCTCATGCCCAAAATAGTTTGGGAACCGCTGGTCTAAACAAACATATAGTCAGATAGCGGGTGGCTTTGTTTTGTACTGTGTAAAGAAGACAAAAGTTAGATGAATAGCAACACGAGTTTATAATGACGTAACAAGCTAATGAAGTCGAGATGCGCTTGCGCTGAGAGCGGGCGCAATGCATTCTGCAGCATTGTTCATGTGTGAACTCAATTAGATAGTTTCGCTATGTCGTGACAGCGTTAGTCACGCCAATAATCTGTCTCGTAAAGAAAAAGTGATGTGGTTCTGTTACTACGCCACGTTAGGTATACTTAATTAACAAAAACATCGCTCACTTGGAACCTGTGTAGACTGCTAATAAATTGCATAGAAAATTAAATAAATTGGAGCTAGCTGAGTGAAACAAAGACGGGGTGTAGCAATATTATTACGGTTCTCGTGTGGCAACCACCACTTGGATCGAACGATCGATCAACAAAGATCAGGTCAAAGCACCAGAACCAAATACATGATTGTAGTCCAGGCTATGCAGGTGTGAAACCGGTGGGGGAGGCTTTGCTTGAAATTTTTGATAATACAATTTACATCAGTCCTTCAACATGGTGTATAGTATATTCGTCGCAGCACCTTAACCCGGTGAACACGAGAAATCAGCACAAATTAGTAGGTCAATATCATAGGCTACATAAAACTCATAATTAATTTATGAGTCTTTCTGTTAGAGTATTTAACAAGATACCAGCTAGTATTATGAGTCTATCAGTGATTAGGTTCAAAAATGTAGTCAAAAATCATCTTATACAGTGGATGAATATTTAAATGATAAAGAAAAATGGTTCTAGTTGTTTGCTACTTGTTACTTTAATATGCTTGGGTGAATTTTGTTGTCACTTTGTGTTAATTGTAACATTGATAAAGAGCATGATTTGACTTTTGTAAGTAAAGATTCTGCGTGACGAATAAAGGCCATTCTTTTCTTCCTTTTGATCAGAATTAATATTTTATATAAAATCATTCGTTACTAGTATTTTGGCCAATATTTAAGCACATATCGTTTTTACCTTTGTTGTAAGTAGATGCTCCTACTATAATGTACCCACTAAGGCTGATTCTGCTTTATCTCACGTTTTAACTTTTTGATAATACAATTTGCATAAGTCCTTATCATGGTGTATAGTATATTAGTCGCAGCACCTTACCCCCATATCAAGTTTATAAACATTCAAACATTGTAAAATTGGCAATTTGAAAAGAGTGGCCGCGAATTTTTATTGCCCGGTTTTTTTCTGGCTTTACCTATTGTTTGCGAAATTGGCATTACATGTACATGTAGAATACCGACGTATCACAACAGTTGTTTTGCATCCTAAGTAAATAAATAATTTTGATTTATTTTGATTTTTTAAATGAGCGTCTGTGTCGGAGGAACAATGTAATTCATGAAACACATGCCGCTTTGGCAACTGAAAAATCCAGAAATAAAGAGTAGTAAGTAGGTAGGTAACGGTTTTTAAACAGTTTTGGAACAAGAAAAACTAAATAAACATGAATACAAGGAACCTATGTTATATGCAAAAAGACGACGAGTTGCAAGAGGTATGACAAATGCAAATACTGTGGCTACAGAGAGAATAACAGTCCAAAACTGTACCGAACCCTCCCAATTCATGAGGATGCATATTATTCAGAAGGCAGGGTCAGGCGATGTTTCATTTATCTCGGTATGGTTGTCAAGTGACATGAGGAAGGCGGGTGCATCACCGCCCACTTTCACCCGAGACTTGTAACACAAAATACGAAGAACACAGAAGGTTACGTTGATACAACGCGCGCTCGACCAACGCACACAGATATCGCTCAAGAACACGGAATATCGGGACGCCTTTAGCACAAAGTGGTCTGAAGAGTTATACACTAATACAATAATAATATTTTAAAAAACCGGACAAATGCCGAGGGTTCCGTACAAATTTGCAGGGACATTACTATAAATAGTTTAGGAATCGAGTTTCGCACTTTTTTAAATACTATTTTTTTGTTGAGGTTTTATGTTTTATTTAAAATTGATAGTTTTCAGACATTTCCCTGTACTTACTTGTAGTATACGGCGGTATTACTTGCCAAATTTCATAGTTCTAGGTCGACGAAAAAATACCTTATAAATTTTGATTCCTTGAGAGTATCGAAATCTACGGTTTTTGCAGCATAAACGGCCATATCTTATTTTCACGCTAATTTAGAAGTTTGGTTTATTTCCAGCTTCAAGGGATTGGAGACCTGAGTATATGGTTATTATTAGAGTATATTATGGTTTGCTTTCCAGAGATAAAGGGTCTTGACATACAGACGGACGGACGGAAAACCTCTGCTGGACACAGGTCTCTCCAGCAGAACCTACAGTAATCCGGGTAAATCCGGTAATTGCCATAATCGCCACGCTGGGCGAGTGGGTTGGCGATCGCAGTAAGGCATTAAAGTACGCAGAGGACGCTGCTTCCCGTTCTCTGGGTTCAAATCCCTTAGTCGCCTTGACGACACCCATGGGTAGAGATGGGGTTGAACTATGTGTGTGTTGGTCAATCGAGGTACGTATGAAGATTACTTTCTGTACTATATATTTGTGCTTGGCTTTCATGTAAAGCGAGCTTACATTAAGTTTCAACACGTTACATGTCGTTAACCTGTATACAAATCACTGTTTACATTACTTACGTGCCTGTACTTAAAACATCAACCGAGTGCTAATCAACACTTCACAGAGCTGTATACTGCAGATAACAGATCGGCGGTATTCTTAATACTTATGTTATATCGTAAGCTCCTAACATAGTTTCCTGTATACGTACACATTATAATCAAGTACTATTTACGCTTATAGTATTTTATTAATAGGTTATACTTATAATTCTTATAATAATAATAATAAATATATATCTTGGGACAACTCACACAACGCCATCTGATCCCAAACTAAGCAGAGCTTGTACTATGGAAACCAGATAACTGATAAACGTACTTAAATATTTCTAAATACATACATATTATAGATAAATACACTCAGACACAGAATAAACCATCGTGCTCATCACACAAAGTTTTATCCTGGGTGGGGATCGAACCCACGACCTCCGGCTCACTAACCACTAGACCAACAGGCCAGTCAAGACCAACAGGCCAGTCGTCTTATGTGGACTCTTGTAACCATATTTCATGTGGATGAATATATTTGTCTTTGAATAATTATGAAGGGAATTGGTCTGTTATATTTTTACGTCTAAACTATTTTACAATACATTTTAAGAAGATGAGCTATAACCATCGCGATTGAGTATTTAAATGTGAAGTCAAATCAATCTATTTTTAAGAAACGACAAAACGATTCGCTCTGTAGAGATTTGTATGCAATTTAACATTATGACGTCATTATGTTCTAGTGTCAAATCATTTACTTTTAGTATTTATTTTGTTGATTATAAATAAAACATGTTTAACATGAACCAATTATTTTTTTAAATCACTTAAAGTCATATTACCTATTGCCTAGTTAGTGTAAAATAATTCATTGTAATTGATTTATTTGACATTCAAATACCTAAAACGTCCAATAACGCACACTCGCTTGGGTGCTGCGAACAGATACTCATTTGTGTATTTACACAGACACAAAGTTATACAGGTTCAACTTATAATAGCCCTCCCTTTGCGTCGGGGGTTAATGAAAGGATTTAAGTTTACAGTTTCAATACAAAGACTCAATAAGGAATCCAGCTAACTGACGATAGGGTCTTTACTCCACTAATGTGACGTAATATAAAAAATCGGTCTTTATCTTTTTATTCGTCAGGATTTGGCGCTCCCCTCGAGAACTATAAGCTACATTTTAAAGTGCTCGTGAACAATAATTACATGTAGAAGCCAATTTCACTAAAATAAAAATGTAAAAGTTTAGATATTTGTTAGTAAATCCTTATTACTAAATAGATGGAATCTGGGACAGTTAGATCATATCCTGGATTAAACAGAGGGTCAAGTGAGCGGAAATCCACGCGGGCAAAACCTACTAAGTCATAAATCCTTTATAAAACAATGGAATACCATGACGTAAGCTCGGTTGCAAAAGCCCACCACGACGAGGAAACAGCCGATAAAAGGATTAAATACACACATTAGAATGATGGGCAGTTGAATCCACTTGTACATATAATAATATATCATCTCACAGTGACTTCTAGTCAATATACGAGTATTCCTAACGAAGCTGTGAGGTCGGTTATGTTCACTGAAGTCCATATTTAGCAGCTACCAGTTACGAAACGATTACATAATTTTTATTAAACTGACCTTTAAAGCTGTCTGTACATCTATACTAGTCTATATTTATACTAATATTATAAAGAGGAAAGATTTTTTAGAAGAGTATTTTTGTGTTTTTGTATGTAATGAATAAGCTTAAAAACTACTGGACCAATTTAAAAAAAACCTTTACTGGTATAGCTCTAACAGCTATAATAAAGGGCAGAGTATAGGCTATACATTATTATTAAAAAAAATTGAAATCCCTACGAAAATTACAATAACGCAACTCAAGGTATAAAAATCTACATATGACACTCGTGCGAAGCCGAGGCAGGCAGCTAGTAGAAAATATTTAAGAAAAGTTAATATAGGGTAGTTTTACCTATACCTATATTTTAAAAATGTATAGGTAAAATTAGCATAAAAACACTTTAAAATTTACAAAAAGTAATAATAATAGTAATAGAAGGCAAGATTTTTTTTGGCTGTTTGTCAGTATGTTTGTACCCGCATCATGTAAAAACTTCTGCACAAAATTGGATGCGGTTATTACAATTGTGGCCTTGCAGGTTTAACTAAAAAATTGACATGTTTCATCTCGATTTATACTGCCCAGAAGTCGGGTTATGCTAAAAAATCTTCATTACATGTCCCGTATAGAAGCCGAGGTATACCAACTAAATATTGTTATTTTGCGAACCACGGTATAACATTATGATCATAAATCGTGGAGATTATAAATATTAGCAGAATATTGAGTAACCTATAATAATATACTTACTCATATAAATAATTCAGAAGGACAGGTTTATCTTGACACAGATAGAAGCTGAAATTATTGTAAACACATAGGCAAAGCCCAGAGCTGTTTAATATACAAGGTGTTACAAAAAAAATCAAATTTGGCCAAAAGTAATTTCAAAATTCGGACATATTTCAGCAGCAGTTACAACGCTACACTATTATATAATTTAAGCAAATTTTTAATTGAGAAATAAACAATCAAAATGCCACACATTAATTACTACCAACGTGAATCTAGTTCTAACAAAAGATTGCTAGTAAAGTGCGGCCCACATTGCTAGTTACTTATCTTTTTTTAATTGTAAAAGGGTACTTATTTACATATTTTTTTATTAAATTAGATACAAACACTCAGTATCATGTGTATGTCATGTTAAGAAACATGACAAAATCTTTCTGTTACAAATTGTATAACATAAATCAAATTCTTTTTAAACTTTCACAATGTTTCCACATATTAGAATATCGGGACTTAATCGCGTGAAATATTTAAAGGTACGAACCTTTTATTTACCCGACGTTCTAACATAAATCAAATTCGTATATAATTAACAATTATACAAGAAGAAATAATATAATTAGAGTCAGACAACATGACACACCTTTGTGGCAAAG
Source organism: Herminia tarsipennalis (assembly GCA_945859575.2). NCBI lineage: Eukaryota > Metazoa > Arthropoda > Insecta > Lepidoptera > Erebidae > Herminia > Herminia tarsipennalis. The sequence continues at coordinate 22,041,484 of OX243840.2, forward strand.
GGACGCTCTCGGATAACCAAAGAGGACAGGTCGCAGCCCCAACCGTATCTGATCCGAAATACATCACATAATTTATGTACGAAGTCGCCATGGACCACGACGAATGTTTGCGATACCAGCATTGTATCACAAGTATTTTCCTACTAAAATATCCCTAACATATGTTATACCTCGGAATAATTCATGAGAAATTCTTTGTGAAAGTTTTTATATTGCGAAAAGTTTGCAATAAATAAGAATATGACAGACATATTCTATTTTTTAGCAATAATAGGTACGCGTATAAATATAGACTGTTATCAATATAGGTACATTAATTCGGCAGTAGTCGTTGAAACGTTTTGCGATATCTACGCCAATTATAAACTTTGACTGCCTGGATGGTCCTACAAATTTATCAATATAAAATTTCATCCGACGAAGACTAACTAGGTAAGAAATATTTTGTAAAGTGCTCCATTCCCTCACTCTTATTGTCCGACTAAACGGGACTTTACAAAGCGTGTTTTTTTGAAAAATAGTTACCTATCAATAGACCTGACAGTCCCATATCAATTTGGTTTAGATCTGGTGACAAGGATCGTGTCGAAAAACGGAAACTTTAAATTGGATCGCGATAAGATCAATAGATTGCAAATCACAAGCCACTTATGTTCCTATCAGTGATCGCTTGACCACGTATTTTTAAACCCCATGAATAAGAAACAACTTTTCTAACACGATTTCATATAAAGAAGTCAGTTATTACTCCTTGGAGACGTTATCTAACTACAATAATTGTAAGACTGAACGCAGATAAACTAATATAAATATTACGCCACAGTTCAACGCACTGCTAAAGATGAGATTGCCTAGCATATGATCACAAGTGTCTATCATAATGTGCAATCTTGTTGTCACTGATATCGTTAGTGATATGAAAGAGCGGGCTTCCAACGCCAGCGTCTATTGCCCACCCACACGCTCCCGGAACTGCGTAAGACGTCGCAGAATTGGACGCGATCCAACCGACAATTTACGACGAAGTAAAATTAAAATGTGCAATGTTTCCATACAGCGTCATCGATAACTATGTGTACGATGACTTTGCATATCTATTTGAAGAATGATCACACCTGGGACTAGAATTGCACAAGATGAAATGAGATGATGATTTATGAGGAGGAAGATTCAGAAAATTTGACTTTAGAGAAATAACTTGTTTCTACCCGTGAGTAAAGTCGCTCATTCTACCTAATTGAAAAGTTATTGTTGTATGTCAACGATGGTATCCGTCGATGTATCGTTACTGGAAATAAAAGCCGCCGACATTTATAGTCTACTACTAGCACATATAATATATAATATATATACTAGATACATAATCTCATTAGTTTTTCCACAACTGAAACATAGGCTTCTCTTTCTCTGAGACGGGCCGCAAACTGCCAAGCGGGCCGAGTGCGGGTTACTCGACATCTCATGACATGCCGGTTGCCTCATGTGGTTTTCCTTCTTCGATTATCCATTCCATTGCATCAGGCATACTGTGTGGTTACTTTGTCACTTCAGTGATATAAAAAGAACGATTCACATAGGCCCGCATAAATTTGTGCTCGTGTAATCCCCCGCTATACGATTGAAAGGATTACGGTGTTCTTTATCAGCCCTCCGAAGGGGACCGGTTGTAATGACAAAAAGGGACAAATTGCGGAAGTCTGGCCTTGGTTCTTTACATAGGGAAGAAATGTTTTAACTTAAATTGAAATTAACCAATTTTTTAAAGGGAATTTAATAAAAAGTAACTGCCTATATATATACACACGTTTGTTTACGTCTTTCTGCCTAAATAAATTTGATAACGACAAAATATAATTAGTCGCCATCACAACAAAATACATAATTAGTCGTACAGATAATAAAAAAAATATGGAATCAAAAGCCATTTAGCGTTTTAAGGGCCCTTATTATATTGTAAATACATTTGTAATTCTAAGATCGCAAGTGTAGTGTTTTGCGGGTTAGGGCCAAGGGTTGCACAACAAATGTAACGATGTCAAAGCTTCGGAGGCGGGCGGACCGCTCTATAACGAGAGATTCGCCCTCGTACAAAAACTTTGCACTTTAGGTTCTCAGAACACACGATACTTTTGCATCGGGATCTGCGATTTTTCGACTGTATCCATGCTCCACCACAAATTGGGTGGTTGAAAATAAATATTTTTTTACTGATTAGGCAATAGTAGGCCTCAAAATACTCTGAAAATAAATGACCTTTCATAATTTAAGCTGTTTTTTAATTTCTAACATAATAATCATGAAAACAAATACCAAAGTTATAATTTGACGATAGTTGTTATATTCCTTCCGATTTTGTGAAGCGTGACGTTTTAATATTTAAAAAAAGAGACTAATATGACTTGACAGAAGAGCAAGCAAACGCAAGGTTGCTACTTCACTTATATCGGATGCGCCAGTACTACGCCATTTACAAATCACAAATTCCTCAAAACTTTATACTACAGTTTAGAAAGCTCTAAACGGTTGAGTTTTTAACTTTATACAACAGTATAAAGTTTTAATCGCAAGCTTTCGAACAACGACTAATCGCAAACCACTAAAGTTTAAAGTATGGAGTGTGCTGAACCCTTACTTTTAGTATTGAAATTGGGAAGCACCAACGCACCCCTCGTTGCAGTCAGACCACTCGACTGCGAAATACATAATCATTACAGATAAAGCATCCCTTCGACAATATTGTGGCAAGTGCAATGAATTATTAATAAAATTTTTATACAGAATGGACATTGTCAAATCATGCTCGTATAATAAATCTTCGCAATTAAAATGTCATGACTTTACAATTGGAAATGTAATTTATTTATAATTGTAGCTTATTTAAAGCTATGCTTACAATTATTTGGCCATTAAAAAGTTTTATAGAAAGTAAACTATAGTGTTAATGTTAAAACATTTTCAAATATAACCGTCAACCAATTTCTAATATTAAGTATACCAAAATCCAAAAGCGTGTACTAATAAGCCTTGTATAGCGATTATATTTAATTAGTGATAATAAACCATGACAATGGGGTCTGATTATGATAGTTTTCCAATGACAGAACAAACATTAGAGGTACTGTGCATTCAATTTTGCTGTGTAGTGAAAAGTAATAGCAAAACACTAATACAACCAATGACTAGTCATGTCTTACTCACGGGAGATTTCTAATTTGGCTATAATTGGTTCCTAGTAAACAAATCAGTAGTAACATGAATGCAGAAAATTCTGGTCACTACACGACAAACAAGCCTAATAAACTGCAAAGTAATGTAGAGAGCCCACTCAAGACCATAAGAGCTTGTCTATTTTTAGCGCGAAATACTAAAAATAATCGAGTGGTAGGCGTGATGAGGCAGAGCATTAGTCAAGCGAAGCATGCGCGCCGGTCACCATGTTTACAATGCAAATTCATCGAGAGCCGCCCGCGCAGCCCGCGCACTGCGCAGGCGTCGCGCCTCGTCCGACATGTCATGTGGAGCGAAACAACTTCTACCACTACTTTCGTAGGGAACAAATCATATACACTTTCAACAACGTACTAAGAAAGCATAATTAGTATATTAATTTAGAAATTATCTAAAGGGCTTTCTATTCTTTGTGAAATAAGATAAAGGGTGAATATGATTATTTCAATTTACGCTTGCATTAAGGCATTTGAGTAAAATCGTTCAACGATTTGCATCATTAAATCAGAAGTCACGACACGATTTAATTTACGATTTCAGTGGGGATTTAAGAACGTGACCGTGTGATTTTTGACCAGTTTTCCTCTAAAAGGTTTAAGCAACTACAGACATTCATAACGTGTGTCATTATTTTCGTAGAATCACAAATGAATTGAATTATACAACAGCCTCATAGAATTTCAAGAATCAGCCAGACTCAACCAAAAGAAGTCGTCGTTCAACTTATACCAACTGAAGTAGAAGCTTTGGCGGTACGTCAAATAGGTACCAGTAGATAAAACAACAAATCAATCCATTAATCGACATTCAATCGATGATAATATACTATACGATAAAGAGGACAGTGCACCCGCCAGCTCCAGTGCTTTCTATTGTATCATGAGATTAATCCTCTCTTTATGAAATAAAGATGAAAAGATTAAAATACTTTCTACTTACATTTTCATTATAACTTATGGTATAGTTAACGATAAGAAATCTATGACTACGACAATTGATTCCACTAAGTACTCAATTGTGTTTAAAGTGGATTGTTTTGTTTTTATATTTTTTCAATTTTTGGTTCATTATTTTTATGTTACATGTATGTATACAACGTTATTCTTGGTATAGTGCAAACCTGAAAGTAGTTTGCTCAGAATCAGTAACACAATCCAATGGGGTAGTTTTTATACCATGTTATATTTTTCAATTAATTAAATAATCAATATTTTTATTGAATTCATAATTCATTCTAACAGTCTAATTCCTATTCACAGTGTGATTTAAAATATAATCATCAATAAACATAGTTCGATTCCTGGGTCTGGACTTCAAATTTTTCTATCTTTCAAAAATGCAATTATTGTATATATAATCATCAATTATTTTTTAATAATAACCACGGATTACGTACTACAGGATGCAATGAGGACGATAGCGCGAAGAACTTAAGACAACTTGAATGGCTTATAACTCTGCAAGTTTTCAATATTTTCATTTTCTTTTTTTATATGATTTCCTAAATTAAAAATCTTGTGGCGTGTCTGAGCTATGCACTATACCAAAAATAACTTTGTTTATCACATACCTACAATAAGTAAGAATTTGCAGTACACCTTTAAATTAACGCTTACATTACATAAAGGAAAGGGCCCATTTAGATCTCTCGAAACATGCTAATAGCCCCGCAATACTCCACGGTTTGTTTACCAACTAGGGCTGCACATCTATCAATGGACATTCTCTTTACTAACGGCCATTATTTCTTACTTTTGGTAATTCCAAACAATTTTACACTCAACAGTGTCACGAGTAATTGTCTAAGAGGACAATTATCTCCATTAAGTCTATTTAGGCCGACAGTTCCTGTAATAGACTTAACTGCAGCGGCTGTACATTACTTTTAAAAATATAATGTACGTGTGAATGACAGATCATCGACCTAAATGAAGAATTGAAGGCATTAGGACGAGTTGAGGTAATTTGTAGAAACGACGGAAATTGATAATGTGAAGGACACATTTATTTAGTTTAGCATCAATAACATCTTTAATGGTTTGTCCTGCCTGTTTTATGATGCTGTTGAATAATTAATTGATTGGATTATTTTGACGCTTTATATACTCTTAATCAATGATGAGGTGTTAACGGAGCACTCGTCTTGAATCCTCTATAGTCTATATTTGGAGGTTTTTATAAGATCGACGAATGCAAAGAAACTAAGGCTCAAGCGCTGAACGCTAGACTGTTTTCTTAGTTTTGATCACCTTTTTAGGGTTCCGTACCCAAGCAGTGCCAAAAGAGCCCTTTTACTAAGATTTTCCTGTCTGGTCGCCCGTCGGTAAAACATAAGTACGGACACTTATGTTTTAAACCGTAATAGGTAGGGCATTAAGGTTATTACAGAATGTTTGTTACTGGGACTGCTTTAACAGCAAATAATTTAAATCCCAAACAAGAAACTAAGTTCGTCGTTTTTAGAGTTCGTTAAATATAACTATTAGGAACGATGGGACACCCTTCGTGTGTGAGTCTAACTCGCATTTAGCCAATATATTACATTACTTGAGAAGCCTTTTTAGTACTGCATTTTAGCACTTATAGAAAGTGCTAAAATGTCGTAGTGTAAACGAATGAATCAATAAAACCTACACAACAAACGGCGAGTCTTTGAACGAATAAAGTATGGCACAAAGAACCGCATGTATCATATTCCAAACAAGATAAGCAATGAATGAAAGTTGGCAGATAACACGACGACATCCAACAGTGTCAAGGTCAGCGCGTGTTTGTGTCCCGCTGCCAACTAATAGTGCCACTAAATACTAAACATGCGTCCACGCAACTCTGATTTACTAGAGTAAACAACACATTCGGCAAATATTCCACTAATGAACATTCCAACATTTTTGTTAGTTTTATTGTGATGCTGGTATGAGCCGTTATGGGAGACAAAAACAGATAAATATATGGTCAATGCTTTGATAAATAAAAACTTTTTATTTCATTGTTAACTTTTTCTGTAGACGATAATTAGATAATTAGAAAGAGGAAAACTATGTCTACAATTTTATTGTTGTAATATTGATCTTAATCAGTTTCAAGCTCCTGGGGAAGTACATTCAGCTATCGTGATATGTATTTTGGTGACCAAAATACATATTACTGGCTGACCGTGCGTGCACCTTCAGCGTAAATATTCCCCGTTTTTGCAATATTTTTCATTGTTGCTCCGCTCCTGTTAGTCACAGCGTAATGTTATATAGCATATAGCCTTCCTCGATAAATGGGCTGTTAGATAAACAGTAAAAAATTTTTTTAATTCGGCGTTCAAACAAACTCTTCAGCTTTATATTATTAGTATAGATAAAGAGGTACATTTTGTGAGGTTGTAGGGGGGGTAATCTCTGGATCTACTGAACGATTTTAAAAATTCTTTTACCAATAGAAAGCAACGGTATTTGTGAGCGTCATAGGCCCGACGAAGTGGCCACGGGTCAGCTAGTTTTTTATAAAGTCTACGGTGACAATAACGTTCTAATCTGAATTTTAGTGACTATTCGGTAACAGATATTTATGAGTCGAGTCAGTTTGAATAAGTATCTTTTTTACTTTTTTTTTTTACTTTTTAAAAAAGATAACTAGCAATGTGGGATTGTGGTCCCACATTACTAGCAATCCTGTTAACCCCTCCAGCTAAGCTCTATGGCTTGTGTTAGGAGTGAGTTCACGTCGGTAGTATAATGGCCAGGATTCGAACCCACGACCTCACGATTGCGAAACCGATGCCTTAGCCATTAGGCTACCGCCGCTTTAATGATAAGAGACTAGCTGACTGAATTTTACCTTACAAAACAACGCAATGAAACAATTCAATGAGTATACAAGGCCGTTGAGAACTAATGGGATATTACTGTATTGATAGCGAGTGAAGTTTCCATTGCTACAAATAATAATAATATCCTGGGACAACTCACACAACGTCATCTGATTCCAAACTAAGCAGAGCTTGTACTATGGCAACCAGACAACTGATAAACATTCTTGTATATTTCTAAATACACACATATTTTAGATAAATTACACCCAAACACAGAATAAACCATCGTGCTCATAACACAAAGTTTTATTTTGGGCGGGGATGGAACCCACTACCTCCGGCTTAGCAGTCAAGTGCAACAACCACTAGACCAACAGACATTGAAACTTACTAGTCTATTAAGTTAAGTTGCTTTACGAAGCGAAAAACTCATAGCCATTCTGTTTTGCCTGGTAATTATTAAAACTTGTAAGCATACACATTGTATCAGGCAAGTATATTTTGTAGTCGTTTAGTAAGTGATTTGGTATAGTGGGGTATGCATATGCGCGCGTTAGAGCATGGTCCTCTCGATGTATCAATCAATCGATTATTATCGCTCTATCAGCGAACACAATGTTATCGAGTGATTATCATCGCGCCGTCACTAGTTAAGTACTATTCGTATCGAATACTTCGTTTATAATACTACTGGTCAGATTTTTACGCCTCTCCTCTTCTTCTTGAAGGCCACTGACTGTGTACAATGGCCTTGGATATCAAAATCATACAAATGTTTGCTAAGATTTAAAGTTCGCTATTTGATATTATATAAAATAAAGGCTATTTGAATTTGATATTTTACTATTTTTTTTAATGAAAAAGGTAGTAGTGAACATTTTTTTGTACCTACATTTCACGCAGTTTGTCAATAAATACTTCATGCTCAAAACTTATCATTCGTTGTCAAATACTGCCTGAAAGGAGAAATCAACATGTGCAGATACTTCCCTATTTACATTATTATCACGGGATTGGTTGCAAAATATTAAAACAATCATAAAAATAAGTATATTTCCGTGTAGATGTTTCTAGACTCTCCATTATTTTATGTACGCATAACTTTGAGATTTAACTTCACAAACACTTCGTAAGAGATCGCAGTGTGCGATAAGTCCGGCTCTTGTAGCACGGCAATAAGCGCCGGCTTATAACCTTTTCATTATACATTTTATCTCTGCAATAAAGAGTAAGTATCTGTCTATCTAAAACTTTCATAAATTAACTCGTTAGCTATATGATCTTGTTGCAATGTTTATTTTTTTTTAAAGACTTAGCTCGTGTTAGGGTACTATATGTCCTGGGGGACTTCACAAACATACACTATCAAAGAATCAGCAGTAGTTACCAAATTATAGCACCAATCATAAATTTGTGTCCAATTTTAAATCAGCGAAACCACTTTATTGTCAACAGTCATAAGTGAGCAAACATACTCAATGCTTTATAATCTGTTCACACAACAACACTACTAACCATTGTCAATAGAAAAATTATTTGAATGACAGCCATTATAACGTTTCAACCGAGTAATATTGCAAGTGGAGAAAGTGTTACAAGAGAATTTGACTAACGACACAAAAAGCCTACTGCGACGCCTACACAGGTGGTTATAGGCCTTAATATTTTGCAATAAGGACTAAATTATAATGACATTAATGTGAGGGTCTTAATCCAACATAGCCCCTGGGCATATTAGTGACGAACGGCCACCCCTGTTTGAACACAACACTCGCGACAGTTTAAACATTCAAATCGCTTAATCCAATGAGACGGGTCTCCAGTTCATTGGAGCGTAAAACTGAAAGGACACGAAAGGATTTCACATTGCCGATAAATAAAAACTAGGGCTTAGAAATGTTAAACTAAAACGACAATTTCTTTACCTGGAAAGTTAATCACAGAGAGAACAGACTGTACATAATATTGAGTTAGATTTTATGTTTGAAAGCAGCAGTGTGATACTGCATTTACATGCAATTTAGAAAAGTAATAATTAGAAAGGCTTCGTATCGGTGCGTGGGGAGATCGGACAGTCGCGAGTCGCGCAGGGCTGCAACAGGGGGCAAAATAAAGTATCCAATTTCTCCACTTCCCCACTTCCGACGCAATTACGACACAATATTGTGGGGCTGTGGCGGCGCGGCCTGACCGCAGCCCGACTGAAATCTAGGCACCGAAGCAATCTCGTTACGGAACATAAAATACATTCTTATTGTTCGACTGGTTTTTTCGCAAGACCTATTCAAACAAAGAAACCTGTGCGCGTATCTAAGTGCTGGCATTACGTCTACAGGTGTTTGCATTTTGTTTGAATAGAACTGCGCCGCAGACGATAAACTCTTTATAATTTCACAACGAAAAAAGAAAAGGAAATTATTGTTTCAAATAATAAACAGTAAGCTTCTAAGTATTCACAAAAGATACAAAGTTTCTTGTTGTAATTAGGTTCCTGCTTTCTTTTTCTGATATTGAAGTAGCAAAACTTAAATGAGGATTTATAATCACAGGTTGCTAAATGAAATATATTATAAAATTATATATACTACGGGTCTTAATCGCCTAAATAATTTAAGGTAAAATACCTTGTTTATTGCCGCACTGCAACGGCCGTGGTCACGGGTAGACTCAGTTGGCAGTGGTCGTGATCAGTCTACCCGTGACCAATAAACAAGGTATTTTACCTTATATTATTCACGCGATTAAGACCCATACTATATATAATTTTATAATGTGTATAAATCGCGAAATTTTATCAACATTCATAGCAAATGAAATATATTTTGAATTTGAATTAGAATATTGGATTAATTATGATATTAGCGGAGCACAAAACCAATAGACCCCGACATTTAGTAGGTTGGGGTCTCCCCCTTGTAATGAACGACGACAATAAAACCGTCGACAAGTCGGATTATAATATTATGGAGTATTATTACTGTGTGTTAATACTAAACATTTCATCACAATAATAGTGATTGTGTAACTATATTTTAGGATTTCTTAGAATCCAAGTTTTACTTTGCGTTCTTTGCTAAATCATGACTGTTTATTTAATGACCTAATACCTAGATAGTAGATAACAAATATTGACAGACAACATTTTTTTGATGTTCAGAAACATAAGATACTAGCTGACCCGCGCAACTTCGTCTGCGTCAATTTTCCCCGTTTTTGCAACACTTTTCATTGCTACTCAACTCCTATTGGTCTTAGCGTAATGTTATATAGCCTATAGCCTTCCTCGATAAATGGGCTATCCAACAGTAAAAGATTTTTTCAATTCGACCCAGTAGTTCTTGAGAACAGCGCGTTCAAACAAACAAACTCTTCAGCTTTATAATATTATGTAAAGATTAAAATTGCTACACCTTTTTCGAAAATCACACGTCTGATAGGTAGGTAGGATAAACATGTGTCTACCGAATATGATATCCCAAAAAAAAAAACAAGAAACAATGTCTCCATTGTAGTCAGTCTGTGACCTAAATAACTGAAAAGCCTACTGTCGTCTGCAGAACATAACACAACACTGGCACCCCTTTCGCTACAATTAATAAAAATAGTGTCACTCAACCCCATTTCTCCCAACACTGGCACAATACAAACTTTCATATTTACAAACAAAAAGGAAAAATCTTTTGAACAACGAGTGCTCTTATCGCCCCTGGCGTCGCGTTCCATTAAAGACACTTCACAAAGATTTGAGGGCGTCAAAGTTATTGTTCTAACCATAATACCTCGTACCTAGACCCTCCCTGACTCCAGTTTTATTGAGCGAGCGGAAACAACGCGAGGGATAATGTGTGTCAGACAACTCGACGAGGGCATTCGGTTTCCACAACAACTATAGGTACATCGCGCGATCATGTGACCCTATACAAGATAATCGCACTTGATCAGTGCCAAATGTTGCGACCAGCCAAATTGCTTTGTTAGTCGAACATGTCGTCATTACGCGACAAAATGGGATATCAATACGACAAATTATGCGATTACAAACAATAATAGAATTGTTGTTATGGTAATGGAAGTGATTCTGTAAATAGCCATAGCGAATCGTGTGTGAGTTCCAATATTCATAACGATAACTCATTAGCAAGTTCAGGTTAAGTTGTTTTGACGGATAATTGTTAGTTTATCCTGTCTAGTCAGTCGCGGTGAGTCATGAAGTTATTGTGTAAGTGTTGTGAGCCTCAAGGTCGACGCGGTACGATTGATAGATAGCAAACGTTGCACAAACGTAAACGAACCTGTTTTCAACCGTAAACACAATACTTGCCAAATTTTGCTTGGTGTTAACGCACGTGTTATTGGTAACTTACATTTTCAGGTCACAAAACGAGTTAAGCTTGTATTTGCAAACAAATGAACATTGTAACACACGTTTTAAAGCTAAAGTACTATATCACAAGTGCGAGTTAGTTTTACGTTAACGCGATCGACACGTTTTAGACGTTTGGCGCTCCGATTGGCCCGCTCCAACCTTAAGAGCTCCAAGTTAAGACCAATCAGAAACCTTCAAAATATTAATTCATTTTCAATTATTGCTTTCTACAAGCCTAGTTTATGATAAAACGAATTGATATTCATTTTAAGCTTTGACTTACAACCTTATACAGAGGAGTAATTACTTCTGCGAATTGGAATGGTAGAATCATCGACTAGAGAGCCCTTAAGGCTATCTCCCGAATACCCAGACGATACTAAACATTCTCAAAACAACTACATATTTGGATATGGGGAAGCGTCGTTAGAGAACAAAATATGACTTAGACATTTTAAATTAAATTGCATTTGCGTATTCGACCGTAAATCAACCTGAAGATAAGTTTAGACACTGGGGACAGTCAAATGAAATGTCCAAGAAAGTCCTTAAACGAAATTATCATATTTTTCATAGAGATATGAGCACAGCACTTACCAGGGTTAGCGGCAACTTGTCTGTAGACAATTAAAGCTACGTCGTCTTCGCTGACAAAGTCCCAGAGTCCATCGCAGGCTACCACCACGAAGTCTTCATCACCATCTAGCTCGACTGTCGCGAACTCAGGCCGGGCTGTCACGTATGGTTTGTATTGTACGTCACCTGAACCAAACAATATTATACTTTAGAATTTTAGATAAAGTCTACTTAAGTAATAGGAGTCTGAACGTTCGAAGGGTTCCTTCATGTTGTGGTTCAGGACTAAAATAATAAATATTAGATATATTTCGGGACTTAATCGCGTGAATTATTTAAAGGTACGAACCTTTTATTTACCCGACGCTTCGATCGAATTGCACCGATCGTGGTCACGGGTCGACTGATTAAGTCACGCGATTAAGTCCCGAAATATATCTAATATGTATAAAAATCGAGAAAGTTTAAAAACAATAAAATAATAAATGTTTGCCCGTCGTTCCATCTTGTTTCGGCAAGGTCACAGGTATCGTCACATAGTCACGTCACGATTTGAAATTTCTGTTTTGTATGTGGACCTAAACTGTACTTGTATTTGTTTATTGTGTATCTCAATAGTTGCGAATTGCGTATATTGTTTGTGGGTAACTTGCGATTTTTCTTTTCTGTTTCTTTTTTAAAGTATTTCTAATTAATATTGGTGTTACGTTGGAGTTAGTTTTATATGTATTGTGTAACTTAGGTACTTAAGGTCCCAGTTGAAAATCAGCGTCAGGTATCTGGGTCCTATTTTCGGCATTCAACTGCCTATAATAGTTTTAATGTGTATGTTTTTTTTCTTTATTGAATTGCCGAAATAAAGATCATTTTCATTTCATATAAACAAGAGAACAGTTTAGTAGGTGCCTCTCAATAACTTCTATGAAATAGCCTTTTATTTAATTACAAGTTACCTTAAATGGAACCCCCCCCTTAAGTTCTAGTAACTTTTCCATTTCCATTTAAAGTAACTGCTTGAACTTAACCAAAGAATAGAAGAAATCTTGCTAACTATACATATAATAAAATTGTATTAGCTAGGCAATGTCTGTAGAGATATTAAAGGTATGTGGGACCTGTTTATAACAGCAGTAGAAGCCAAAACAATTATTTTTAGATTGTTTGTCTATCTGTTGAGAGGAATTCACGGACAAAAATGATATATTTTCGTAATTATACTAACATAATAAAAACGAAAGTTTTTTTAATTTATAGGTACGTTTTATCTCGGAAAAAATTACGGTTCGCGTGGGATAGATTTGTTTTTCAAATTTTTTATTTAATATAAGTTGCTGGCAACAGCTAGCACGTAATCTATAAACATTTGTAACAAAGACAATAATATCTGCATCGCGTTAACGTTAACCTCAAGTTCGATGACAATAGGCACATTAAAGATTAAGTTTTATTATAGTAGATAAATCGATAACAGAACCATATTAATTTTAAAGTGGAAAATTGCGTACCTGCATACATGTTAATATGATTATAAACGCCGCCCGGTCGCATTTATGGGAGTTGCAATAGCCGGTCTAGTATTTTTTTTTAAAATATTTAAATACTGCTAAATTAGCGGCATACAGGATATGAAGTAGTTATTACTTACTTACGATATTATGGTAAGTATCACTTATAAATTAAGCCGTATGACGTACATGGTCCAATATACGATTATCTTTTTAGATTTAAAAGCGGCGGTAGCTTAATGGCTAAGGCATCGGTCTCGCAATCGTGAGGTCGCGGGTTCGAATACTATCCATTATACTACCGACGTGAACCCACTCCTAACACAAGCCTTTGAGCTTAGCTGGAGGGGTTAACAAGATTGCTAGTAATGTGGGACTCAATCCCACATTGCTAATTATCCTTTAAAAAAAATAAAAAAAAGAAAAACTTATAATTAGTAATGCGTCTTTTTTCACGTTTTTGCAACATTTCTCATTGCTGCTCCGCTCCTATTAATCGTAGCGTGATATTATATCCTCCTCGATAAATGGGCTAACCAACAGTAAAGGAATTTTACAATTCGGATCAGTAGTTCCTGAGATTATCGCGTTCAAACAAACAAACTCTTCAGCTTTATAATATTAGTATAGATTTGCCGATGATGACTTTGGCCAAGTTTGGCCTATAAGTCAGCTGTAGTTTTGTAAAAATTTAGGTCTTACCAGGTAAGTAGCTATTTACGTTATAGATTGGTTGACTAAAGTCAGACGAAAGTCAAGTTGCATCGACTTTAGTCAAATGTTGAATCAACTTCTATCGAAGGTTACGATTTCTTCTACCAATAGTCGGTGTTTTTTACCGATTAATCGCCGACTACAAATATATCGGGACATCTCTACTCATTATTATAATAATAATATCTTGGGACAACTCACACAACGCTATCTGATCCCAAACTAAGCAGAGCTTGTACTATAGAAATCAGACAACTGATAAACATACTTATATATTTCTAAATACATACATATTATAGATAAATAACACCCAGACACAGAATAAACCATCGTGCTCATCACACAAAGTTTTATCCTGGGTGGGGATCGAACCCACGACCTCTTGTGTAGCAGTCGGATATACTCCCACCGCGCCACAGAGGCAGTCGTTATTCGTTAGTCGTATCAACAATCCATAGATTTGAAAATTGTACGACATATTCCATATCAACTTATTCTATACCCAACAATAATGATGCCTAAACATTACCAACCAAATCGCACACATCTGACTACAATATCCAATACAATCCGTAGCAAAGTAATCTTGCGTGCAAATCGGAGGATAGCATAGGCATCTCCATCGTGAGGGGCTTACAGTAAACGTTTCGGAGCTTAATCTCCCACGGAACGCGAAATCGATGAATTTTAGTCCCGATACCGTATCCCCACGATACGGTGTTCGAACTGTGAAGAAAATGTCAACATTATTATGTTACTATGCCGTCGTCGCCCTATAAGTGTCCTACTTAGGGACGGGAATATAATTCATCGATATTTTCGGTAAATTAAAATACAGCTTGTTTTGAAGTAAGACAAAAAGCCTCATGTTAGGTCAGGCATCAGGTAACTCGTATATGAGTGGCGAAAAAAAACGTTATTGTATTAGCTGTTACTTGTGGTTTCGCCTGCTTTATATTCGATTGATTTTTATACCCTATTTAGATACTATTCTGATGTATAAACTACAGTATTGTAAAGTTTCATCTTAATCCAAACGAAAAAATGGCTTATGGCATAATCCTGTTTGTTATATCTAACACTAACCTATGTTTACAAATAACCAGAAGTTTTACCAAAAACTTTATAACCGACTACAACAATCTTTTAAACAGCTTCAAAGCCCAAACAATCACAGACCATGGATCAGAATTTTTCGATGAATTGTTTACATAACGTCATAGAGATTTTATTGTCAACCAAAAACGTCAAAATTATTTTGACGTCTCTATGCTATTTCATTGTATTTTCAAAAAGAGATATGGAGATAATACGCAATTATAGAGTTAATTCAAACAAAACGAGCAATATGTTTGGTATCAAATAAATGTGATTTAACAGCAATAATAATAAGCACATTCATTTGACACAGCATATTTAGAAACAATAAGTAAAAATACCCTATTTACAGCAAAACTTTAATCTATCCATCCCCTCAAACTTTCGTATTTATTATTAACTAGATGCGCCCGCGACTTCGTCCACGTGAAGTTGTAATGCTGCTCACTATACACTTTAGTTAAGTTCATCAGCTGTCAGACAGTGAAAATCCCGTCAAAATCCGTCCAGCCGTTTAGGAGATTATTCCGAAGAAACAGGCAGACAAAAAAAAATTACACATCATATATCTTATTGAAAAAAATACTAGACATCATTTATCACATCATATAAATTATGACAGTTCAATTTAATTTATTAGTAGGATTTTGATAGTTTTTTTGTACAGGTAGTATTTTGTCGATTCCTAAGTAGGCCTCATAGAAAATTAACTAAAGGTTTTGTTTGTAACACACTTGAAGCGGTTTAACCGTAGAAGCACTTAACTGACAGTACAACATACAAAGACTACACATCGATATCTTTAAAATATCACACAGTACAACACTACAAGTTAAAGTAACAACGCACCGTCCGAGGTGATCGATACATTTATACATAGTAATATAGATATAGTGCAACAGAAAGCATGGGGTTTGTTTAACAGAGGGCGAGCGTGCACGCAAGGGTGCCGGGCAACAACGCGACACCACGGCGCCCATAGCACAAAATACATGGGTGCAGAACGCCGGCTCACGGGTCAATTACAAATCCACACACACAAACGCGCATGTATGTATATCGTCAACGTGCACAATCTCAGATGGCATTCGACCGAGTGCATAATCATTATCATTTATTTATTTATAACAAATACAAAGAATAGGCGTAACCAGGATCATTTTAGGGAGGGAAGTTTAATTTTATATCATTTGATTTCATTTGTTTTAATTTCATTTTACTTGATTAAGGTTTAAATTTATATTTTATTTGTGTTGTCAGTATTTAATTTTATTTGCATAACTGATTATATTTAGGTCATCTAAAGTGATTCATATTGTTCATCTGTAATGCATGTTGTGAAATTCTGTAATTAGCTTAGAGATTGTAAATGTAATCAGTTCAAGCTGATTGCATAATATCTTTTTAATTACCTAATGTTTTCAATTTATAAAAAGCTGTAGAATTTCCGAATAAATAAATAAAAAAAATAAACAGTCGTTGACTAAACGACGGCCAAATGTGTACCTACCTGTAGAGGGGGGGGGGGGAGGTTTAACCCACAAATCCCCCTGGGTACGTCTATGGTACAAAGTTATACATTAATTCTGAAAATATAAAAGAATACTGCTACACACCTGGCTACTACAACAGGCGGTAGACGAGCTTAATGTTATAGTATTAGTCTTTTATAACTAAAAATATATATTTATTAAAAAATACAGAGCATGTATGTAGTAATTAATAATATGCGTGTAATAATATTTTTTAAAGATAACTGGCAATGTGTTATTTGCCACTATTTTGCAATTTGGGGGAGAGGTTCAATCCACAAATCTCCCCTAGGTATGTATATAGTACAAGGTTATAACTTAATTCTAAAAATATACAATACCTACTTACCTACTGCTTAAATACCTTCATATAAACCTGTACACACCTGTACAGGCGGTAGACGTGTCTTTATAATTAACGAAATATATTTATTTAAAAATACAGAGCATGTAGTAACTAATAACATGCGTGTAATCTAAACTAATATTATATGTATAGCTGAAGAGTTTGTTTGTTTGAACACGATAATCTCAGGAACTAAGGGTCCGAATTGAAAAAATATTTTACTGTCGGATAGCCCATTTATCGAGGAAGGCTATAGGCTATATAACAACACGCTACGACCAATAGCAGCGGAGCAGCAATGAAAAATGTTGCAAAAAGGAGGAAAATTTACGCAGACGAAGTTGTGCGGGTCAGCTAGTAATTTTAAATTCTAATTTAAATTGAATTGTCAAATTTTTATTTAACTATAGCTCTGTCTGATCACAGGACAGTTTTGCAAGTAGTTGTACAATTCGACCGAGACCCCTATCTATGTGTGTATCGGCGTATTTTCTCTCATTATAGGGAGCTGGCTGAGCTTGGGCTTTCTGTCCCTATGTATGTGCCCTAGTCCGTCCTCCACATTCAAAAGCGATGAACTCTTCGTCCTATTGTTTCGTATTTGAACTCGAATAAGTATGCCCACCGCACATTCGAGTGTATTATATTCTAATGATTCGCTTGTTGACATTGTTATCATTGTAATGATTTATGACTTCATTTGTTTGGGATGAGTATGCATTGTATGAAGTATGGTGACGGTCATTGCTAAAAATAAAAGTGCTTATTTAGGGCGTTTCCTTGAGTTAGTCTTTATATTTTTCATCATCATCATCATCATCATCAGCCTATCGCAGTCCACTGCTGGACTGCGATAGGCTGATTTATATTTTTAGCAGTGACCATATTAAACAATACTCAAATTCAGTAGTTTAACATTAAGGAACATAAAGGAACACCTACCAAATACGTTGTATGTTATGGAACCGTAAGTTCATGACGAGAGTGGAGTGACTGTAAAGTCAAAATCTAAAGACTATCTACAACTGGACACATTGGAATTATCTTTGTTTTCGTTCTGTCCTTGTTGTTCTTTCTACGCAGGCTAAAAAAACGGCAAACGATTTATTTTTATAAATTTATAAAAAAATACTTTTCTCGGATCCCTGGTAACTGTCCTGGAAATCTAGTGGGCAACCCTTGTCTAACATAAAATATAAATCCTAACATGCGGCTGGCGTAGGTAGGTACTAACTAATCTATCTTACATAGAAATGCTAATCCTTTGGACTTAAAAAGCTGAAACTATGCATAGGGGTTTCTTTTTTTTTTCAAGATAGCAAATAATTTCAAAAAAGCCAGCTCTAAGTGTGTTACTCGGGCTCATTAGCCCGAGTAACACCCTTAGCGCTGGCTTTTTGTAAAGAAGTTGTTTTTGGGAAAATAGATGATCAAGCATTCTTGATCATCTATTTTCTTTCTGGAATAGGCTACATAATAGTCAAGTCAAATCAGTATACTTTTAAGAAACATCCAAATGATTCATACAAATTTGTATGAAATACTCAGTTATGACATCATAACCTAACGCATGCTGTGGTAGCCTATAATTAAGGCAGGACTTCTGGATGTATCCATTAAGATGTGAATTTGTAAAATTTAAGTGCGTGCTTTGTTCGTTACCCTTAAATAAATAACTGCGGGTCGTTAAATATTTCCTTTTGATGACTACATTTTAAAACGCACTGACTACTGACAGTAATCATTCTCAGATCACAATAAAAATAAATTTACTATAAAATAATTTATTTTCATTGTAGTCACCTCCTCAATTATCTCGACGTTTATTCTGACCAAAGATGTCCAGAAAACAATATGATTTCGTTTTTATAAGCATGTGAACAAAATTCGACTTAACATAATTAGCACGTGAAATTAACCAGAAGCCTGTAAAATTACCTCTCAATTCCAACCCAAACGAACACCAAATAAAACCATTATCCTATCATAATAGTTTGTTTTATGTGTAGTTCTAGTCATCCCAGCAGGGTATATCTGACGGCTTAATGATCGGCACACGCCGCCTCCCGTTCCCTGCCGTAAGAGTGGAGAAATGGGTCCAAGCCCGCACCCGACCGATAACAATAAAACGACCTATTAACTTTCGCCGTTCAGTGTTCACGCCTGCAGGGGCGGCCATGTGAAAAATTTAAGCACTTCATATTTTTTTCGAGAGTCTCACGCATAATATGACAAACAAACGCTCAATTTCCGCTATTATTATTGTTTATTTTTTTAAAACGAAACTTTGCGGTTTCTAGAAAATTTTGTTACGTTGTAATATGGGAATGATTTGAAAGATTTTGACAATCCTAATTGCGTATTTAACTACTTTGACTGATGGCAATTAATCAATGTTTTCCACTAATCAGTATGTACACAATTTAATTTATTTAAGATTTTTTAATCATAAGTACCAAGTGAAGGCAAGAAATGAAAACTTGAACATTAACGTTTTGCATTTTTGAATATTTCGAAATGGTTAGGGAATACCTATATAGGTATATATATTTTTATCAGTATAAAAATGCTATCATTTATGTGGTTAAATACAATAGTCGTCTATTGCGCTGTCGTACGCAAACATGACAATTAAAAAAAATATCTCAGAAAAAAAAAAACATACTGATGAAATTTGAATAATATTTTTCGATCTTACTGACATAATAATAAAAAAATATGAAATAATAAATCATAGAACCAAAATCAAAAATTAAAATAAATAATGGAAAAAAATAATCGTTACTCGGACTCGAACTGAGGTCTTCTGCTTTCTGGACCGCCCGATTTTCCACCTTAGCTATAATAACATAGTATGCTTTTCGTAAGACGGACT
Organism: Herminia tarsipennalis; assembly: GCA_945859575.2. Classification (NCBI taxonomy): domain Eukaryota; kingdom Metazoa; phylum Arthropoda; class Insecta; order Lepidoptera; family Erebidae; genus Herminia; species Herminia tarsipennalis. The sequence goes on from OX243840.2 coordinate 22,061,526, forward strand.
TACGAATACTCGATCAGGGTCACGTGATCAACGAATTTTCAAAGACGCGAGTTTAAAATTTTTTACCCATTTTTTTTCTGCAAACTTGCACAGAAACTTGATGCATTATTAACGAATATTCATTTTCCGTGCATTTATCGTACCTAATATTTCCTGGTTACTAATGAGACCCCCGTTTTTGCAACATTGTTGATGCTTCGCTACTATTTGTGGTGGTTATACAGCCTATGACACTCACAAATAACGTGGCTTTCTATTGGTAAAATAATTTTCTAAATCGGTTCAGTAGATCCAGAGAATCTTTACCTCTTTATAGTATTAGTAAAGAAATATAGATATATTTATTCAAACAGTTCATTTCAATCTAGCAATATAACCAGAGTCAAATTATATATTAAAGCTAATTATGTATCATAGCGGTATACCACAAAAAATCGCAAGTACAAAAGATAACCTTCATATAACGCGCGATCGACCAACGCACACATAGACAAGGCTCACGGACACAGAACAACGAGGTCTGAGATTCTTGTTCGCAGGGTCCCCCACTCAGGGTCTACTGACCCTCCCCCCAAACCCAGCAAATGCAACAACAAAAGCAAATGCAGCAACGTGACATGCGATACAATTGGAACTAACGTTACTGAATAGTTGCAACGGTTACGTTGTTGATTGGTTGCTAAGTAGTCACGTTATTGATTGCTTGCTAAGCAACGTGAATGGCGATCTCGAAAATTATCGTCCGTAAACATTCACTGGATTGGAGTGATTAGGTAGGCAATTGCCCCCATCTCCCGGTAGTGGTGTAGGTACCTGTGTTGAATCAAATAACCCCCAATGTTGCCCCCCCCCCCTCCTCGAGAACAAAGTTCTGGATCCGCGTCTGGTTTGCGCGGCTAGGTACGTATTTATTTATTTCAAATTGCGTAAATACAGGTAGATATAAAAGTTGTTACAGATTATTAAGTATCACTTTACTTTGGCATGTAATGGAGTACATTATTAAAATGATAATAATCGGTATGAAGGTTACTTTCTGTACTCTCTATATTTTGCGAGTTTACTCAGTAAAGAGCATGTTGAAGCGAGCAGCACAGTAAAACTTTATGTCCACCATAAAAGTTAAATACTGACCGAACGAGCTTCGGTCTCGTGAAAATGTCGATCCTGCGTGTTACATGGCGTATTTACAACGTTTTACTACGTATTACAACGTAAATGTCCACAATGTGTTCTTGTTCAGCTATGGAACATTGGGTAATTGCAACTGGGTTTCTGTGTTGTGTTCACAGCTTTGGTACATCAGTACCAAAGCTGTTCGGTAATTGATTGCCATTTGTGATTGCAAATTGATATGAACTAAAATATTAAATCACTAGCTGACCCGCGCAACTGCGTCTACGTAAATTTTCCCACATTTCTCATTGTTGCTCCGCTCCTATTGGTCGTAGCGTGATGTTATATAGCCTATAGCCTTCCTCGATAAATGGGCTATCCAACAGTGATATAATTTTTCAATTCGGACCCGTAGTTCCTGAGATTACCGCGTTCAAACAAACAAACTCTTCAGCTTTATAATATTAGTATAGATTTCATTAATTGACTGCCTAAATGTTACAATTATACAATGTATAACTACCACCACTACCAGTACCCAAGGCCGAATTTAGGGGATAGCATGCGGGGCTACTGGCCTGGGGCCTCCACAAGAGAGGGCCCCCACAATAGAGATAAATAAATATCGCATTTTTGAAGAATACAATTCCAGAGCGTTGAAATTAGACTAACACTGTACTTGGTTTTGGTGGTCTCGAATTGCACTGGAGAGCACTCGTTATCAAAATAATTAGGCCTACGTCCCAGGGCCTCCACACCTCCAAATCCGGCCATTCCAGTACCAATAGGGTATCCCTGTGTTTTAGAAGTTAGTTCCTTTCGAAAGGCTTAAACATTGCATGTTTTAAACAGTGAACATAATTAAGTACTATTATTCTGTGTATGTGTGAACGCGCGCGTATTTGTGCGTGTGTGCGCGTGTATTTGTGTGTGTGCTTTTAAATTCTTTCGAATATGAACCGTTTTGAATTCTTTCGAATATATTTGGTTTTCCTGAAAAATAAAACGCGCTTTTACACAATACCTAAATGCGATTTTATAGAAAAGTTGTTTTTGTTATTACAACGCCATCTCGTAAATCTTACTGGTACTTACTTGCGTCGTGTTGTTTCTATTTTTGAACACTAAAAATACCGACCGAAGTTGGGTCAACCCAGCTAGTAATCTATCTAATACCTTTAAACGAGCAATTCTTGTAGGTATACAGGGTGTAACAGAAAGGTGTGGTCATATTTAAGGGTTGGTATGTGCCCATGATACAGAGTGCACAAACCTAATTTTATCAAAATCGGAGTACCCTAAAAAAATATTTATTATTTTTTCATTAATTTATTTATGACTGAAAAAGTTATTAATTTAAAAAAGTATGACTTATAAAGTTCTATGCCATAATAATCCAGTCGAATTTAGTACCAGGGGAGGTATAATTCTTATGCCATACGCCTTTCACTACTGAATTTTGACAAAAAGAATATGCTATCTAATATATAAAATTCTCGTGTCACAGTTTTCGTTGCCATACTCCTCCGAAACGGCTTGACCGATTTTGATGAAATTTTGTGTACATATTGGGTAGGTCTGAGAATCGAACAACATCTATTTTTCATATCCCTAAGAGTTTGTTTGTTTGTTTGAACGCGATAATCTCAGGAACTACTGAGCTGCACTGAAAAAAATTTTTACTGTTGGATAGAGCCGATTTATTGAGAAAGGCTATAGGCTATATAACATCACGCTACGACATATAGGAGCTGAGCAGCAATGATAAATGTTGCAAAAACGGGTAAAATTTACGCAGACAAAGTTGCGCGGGTCAGCTAGTAACTTTATAATAATAATGCAACCAGATATGGCACCATGGTAGGTGCAATACTCACAACATACACTATCGACTGCTAAAATTTGACCACACCTTTCTGTTACACCCTGTATATGTACATATATAAAACCTGAATCTCGGCAACAGGCACCACGATTTTCATGAAATTTAGTATGCCGGGGGGTTTCGGGGGCGATAAATCGATCTAGCTAGGTTTCATTTCTAGAAAAAAATACCGAGCAAAGCTCGGCTACTTAAATTAATATAACATAAGTAACAACAACTCACCAATAGCTCTAGACACAGCCAACTGTCCATTCACTCGCCAAGTGCCCCAGTACATCACTGTGCCACCCGACGACTCTATTCTGTCTCGCTCGTCCTGAAAATTATTATATATTGTATTTTTTTTGCAGTTATACTGAACCGGACTAGACGATTCCGTTCTAAAAGGTATTAAACAACGTTCTGAAGACAGCCGTAGTCGTATAACTTTATGCGACCACGGCTTTTGGTTTCATAGTTTTTAGAATTTGATGTTTCATAGTCGGATTCTAGTTTTTAAATGTTTTTCTATTAATACTGCGGAGGGCCGCTTTTGGTTTCATACTTTTTAGAATTGGGTGTTTCATAGTCGGGTTCTAGTTTTTGAATGTTTTTCTATTAATACTGCGGAGGGCCGCTTTTGGTTTCATACTTTTTAGAATTGGGTGTTTCATAGTCGGGTTCTAGTTTTTGAATGTTTTTCTATTAATACTGCGGGGGGCCGCTTTTGGTTTCATACTTTTTAGAATTGGGTGTTTCATAGTCGGGTTCTAGTTTTTGAATGTTTTTCTATTAATACTGCGGAGGGCCGCTTTTGGTTTCATACTTTTTAGAATTGGGTGTTTCATAGTCGGGTTCTAGTTTTTGAATGTTTTTCTATTAATACTGCGGAGGGCGCTTTTGGTTTCATACTTTTTAGAATTGGGTGTTTCATAGTCGGGTTCTAGTTTTTGAATGTTTTTCTATTAATACTGCGGAGGGCCGCTTTTGGTTTCATACTTTTTAGAATTGGGTGTTTCATAGTCGGGTTCTAGTTTTTGAATGTTTTTCTATTAATACTGCGGAGGGCCGCTTTTGGTTTCATACTTTTTAGAATTGGGTGTTTCATAGTCGGGTTCTAGTTTTTGAATGTTTTTCTATTAATACTGCGGAGGGCCGCTTTTGGTTTCATACTTTTTAGAATTGGGTGTTTCATAGTCGGGTTCTAGTTTTTGAATGTTTTTCTATTAATACTGCGGAGGGCCGCTTTTGGTTTCATACTTTTTAAAATTGGATGTTTCATAGTCGGGTTCTAGTTATTGAACGTTTTTCTATTAATATTGCGGAGGGATTGGTCAACTACATAGGAGATATCAAATACACAATGTATACGCAGACACAGAAGCACAGTCTATTCCCACATATCTAAATCAATGGCACGTAAATCCAACAAGACTGGAGAGAGATTTGCAAAACCGACGGTTTCACGTGCTCTCCAAAGCACGGAGTTGTGTGACCATTTTCGAAAATAGTCACCCATCTATGGACCGCCAGTGGTGACGTTAATTAACCTCGCAAATAGCTCAGTCGCTACTGAGTAACGGACCCAATCACTCAATGTAGCAAAAGATACAAAATACACGTATTACAAACTAATATTATAAATTTGACAGTTACTCTGTCTATCTGTCGCTTTTTTACGCTTAAAACGCTGAACCGAACTGGATGAAATTTGATATTGAGATAGTTTGAGACCCGAGAAAGGATACAGAATGATTTTTATCGCCATAGCGCGTAAACGCGCGGGTAAATAACAATCATTGTAATATACAGAGAAACTTATCATTGACCTAACTACTATGTTTTACCTTATACTTTTGTACATATTTTGTAACGCTGTTGGTTTTCTTAATAAATAAAATAAATGAATCCGCGGGCGAAAGTTAGTAGATAAAAGAGTAGCAGTAAATACATAAAACAAATTACAAAACAACTAAGGTAATTTAATGATACAATAACATTATAATTGCACTTTACAAGTCATAATAGTGAATTGCACTAACTGTTATTGCAAAATGAAAATGGCCTTTAAGTTGCATATATGTATTATAATTTATGTAAACTACGTGCAATAAGTTAAATTTGAGATTGTAGTAGTAGTGTATGTCATTTTTATGACGAATTTGACCTGCATTTGAATTAAAAATTAAACTGTGTAAGTATAAAATATTACAACAGGATTTTTTAAGAATTATTGCATAACAAAAACCCGAGTGTTTAAAATGAATAGCTGAAAAATTTTGCCGCCATTTTTTTTTTTTTTTTTTTCAAATTTTGATACCCCTGGATACCTCTCAAGCTAGAATCGATAGAGACATTTAATCTCTAGAGCAGGGTTTCGTAAACTGGGTTGCACGAAACCCAAGGTTCTGTAGAAAAGTTACCAGGGTTCAACATTTTTTTTTTTTTGATAATTTGAAAAAAGAAGAAGTGATTATCTGCGTATTAAGAAAAATTAAAAGCTGTCAGAAGCAGGCAGGTAAAATGCCTGTGACAAAACTAAAAGGGTTCCGATTTTACCATTTTGGCTACGGAACCCTTATAGTTTCGTCATGTCCGTCCGTCTCTCTGTCCGTCTGTATGTCACAGGCATTTTACTCAAAGAATACAATGAATATTGATTAAATTTGGTGAAAAGGTGTCCTGTAGCAGCCGCTACTTAGTTTGATAGCTAAATAATAAAAATAAATATTTGAAGGGGATTTTTTTTGAGCAAAGATCAACGTGTGGCACGCGACGTGCACACGTTGATGTTTGCTCAAAAAAATTTCTTCTTCTCTTCGGTCTTTTAAAACCATTTTTCGGTTTCATTTTTGATTAAGTGAATAGTCTTTGGAAATAATCATTCTGAAAGCTGCATGAATTGTCCCGTCCCCCCCCCTCTTATCTTTTGAACTGTGTGACTAAAAAAATGAAAAAAATAAAGATTAAAAACAAAAATTATTTTAGTCATTGAGTTATATCCGAAAAACTGCGTTTGCCAACAAAAGGGCGTAAGTGCCATGAACATACGCTCTTCTCCTGGTGCAATTAATCAAATCAGCAATGGCTCCGGAACCCAACACCGAGGATGGTCCGACATGCCCTTGCCCTGTTTTTATTTCTTTATTTAAACTAGCATTAAAATGCTAAATTTTATATATTGTGTTCATTTGTTACCAACCCATGAACGCTATTGGTTTAAATTCATGCTCCACAATTAATTGATTACTAACTTCAATATGGGCGGATCCAGGTATACTTCATTCTTAGTCTCTTGTGCCCCTAAATCCTGGATCAGCTCATGAACTTCAAGATACATAATTGACACCATGAGGTATATTACCTGGCGGCCAGGTTTGTGCGGCCGGACAAGCTGCATGAGCCGCATCCGCTTGGCGAGCAGCGCCAGCGAGTCGCCGGCCCACGCCGCCAGCAGCCGCCGCCCTCGGACGGCGACCGTCACCGCTGTACTCCCGCCACATGCACGCTGGATAACAATCATACACAATTGGCTAGTTGACTACTATCAAAATAAAATATTTTAAAATAACCTGGTAAAAATATGTCATAAAGTGTTCTAAAAAATATGTTCATTTATTAATTTTATGTGTTACTTAATTTATAATCATAAAGAAAAACACTGAAAGTATATAATTTGACCATAGAAAACGTGACGTCATATGCTAGCATTCCATAGAAATTTGTACAGAGCGGCTCGTTTTTGACGTTTCTTAAAAAGAGGCTGATTTGACTTTAGTCAAATACCCTATTGGCTAGTTGACTACAATAAAAGTCAATTATTTTATACTAATTAGGTACTAGTCTATAGGTAGAGAGCTCCAAACAATTTTGTAATTCTCAAAATTACATTAGTATCATCACCTGTTTAACTCTGTATCATAAAATACCAATTTGTGCCACGAATAGAAGGTGCTGATAGCTGTAATACAGTTCATACTAGTACGGCTGTCAACGTTCAACATACACAGCTTTAATAAAAATCTTCTGTGGAATTATTACGATATGTAAAATATATAATGATTTTTAGAACAATAAATAATATTATTATTATTATTAATTAGATTTAAGCACAGTTACTAGAAACAAATCATTTATGTATTTATACTGGAAATAAATCATTTATTTATTTAATGGTAGCTTTCAAAATAACTGTTCTTTTACATTTTATTAAGTACTTAAACTAATAATATAAGCATTCAAAAAACATTTTCTTTGCTTTTTTTTATTTGTTCAAAAGATAACTAGCAATGTGGGATTGGGTCCCCCATTACTAGTAACCCCTCCAACTAAGCTCAAAGACTTGTGTTAGGAGTGGGTTCACGTCGACGAGTTTAATAGGTAGGATTCGAACCTGCGACCCCACGATTGCGAGACCGAGGCCATTAGGCTGAATGGGTAATGCGACGAATGGTAGGTCTAAGCCATAGGCCGTCTTGGTCAATAATAATAATAATAATAATAATAATAATAATAATAATAATAATATCTTGGGACAACTCACACAACGTTATCTGATCCCAAACTAAGCAGAGCTTGTACTATGGAAACCAGACAACTGATAAACATACATATATATATCTAAATACATACATATTATAGATAAATAACACCCAGACACAGAATAAACCATCGTGCTCATCACACAAAGTTTTATCCTGGGTGGGGATCGAACCCACGACCTCTTGCGTAGCAGTCGGATACACTCCCACCGCGCCACAGAGGCAGTCAATTTTGTCAGTTCAATATCACAACAGTGTCAGTTATTCTTCCGTGAAACAGTAATGTTAACGCATAACTGTGTTTCGGTTGAAGGACTAGTGCCCTTTAGCAAGTGTAATTACTGGGCAAATGTGGTGACATTCAGGTCTTTTCAAACAAGGATGACTGGCCTGTTGGGGAAGTGAACCTGACTGCTAAGCCGGAGGTCGTGGGTTCGATCCCCACTCAGGATAAAACTTTGTATGATGAGGACGATGGTTTATTCTGTGTCTGGAAGTAATATATATATTCCAGGCTATAATCTATCTCTGTTCCAAATTTAGTCCAGATTCGTTTACCAGTTATGGTGTGATTGAATAACAAACATCCATCCACACATATCACACTAATATTATAAAGGTGAAAGTTTGTGAGTATGTGATTATGTTTGTTACTTCTTCACGTCTAAACGGCTGGAGCGATTTTAATAAAATTTGATATGGAGTTAGCTGACACCCTGGATTAACACATAGGCTAATAAACCGCGGGTAACACCACTGCGGGGCACAGCTAGTATTATATACATCCAAAATGTTGTATTTATAATATTAGTATAGATTTGTATGCATTTAGATAAGTATGTTTATGAGCTGTCTGGTTACCATAGTACAAGCTCTGCTTAGTTTGGGATCAGATGACATTGTATGAGTTGTCCCAAGATATATTTTTATTATTAAGGATTTGGGTGGCACTGATTCTGTTATAGCACATACGTGACCTACTCATATCTTCATTTTCGATATTATGCTTTATATATCCCTAACGAATTTTCTTCGATGGCTTATATCCTGTTAGTAAAGGGGTTTTTAAATTTTTATTGATTCTTTTTTACGCCCACGTGGATTTAAAAAAAAATGATTTTTTATTTTAAATAAATAATAAATAAAAATAAAACTTATTTTTCATTTATTGAGATAATAAATAAGTTTTATTTAAATTTTTAATAGATTTTTACAAAATATGCTACATACATTCGTGTAGAGAGTAAACTTTTTAATTTTGGTTTAAAATAAAGAAATACGTGTTTCAGCGCTTTTTGAAAAATCAACCCCCTAAAGGGGTAAAATAGGTATTGCAAATATGTATGTAACTTCGTCAGTTAAATCTGTGAAATTTTTACTTTCGGGATAAAGAAACACGTGTTTCAGCGTTTGAAAGCGAAAATCAGCCCTCAATGGGCTAAAGTCATCTAGACGGGCAGCTATCCTAATCCTAACTAATATTATAAATGCGAAAGTGAGTGTGTTTGTTTCTTTGTTTATTACGCTTTCAGGCCTAAACCGATCTTAAAACTTCTATCACCAATAGAAAGCTACATTATCACCGAGTAACATAGACTATATATATTTTTTTAACTTAAAGATCTTTATGAATATTGCAATAATGTAACCCAATGTCCGTATCGAAAATTTGCCTGTTAAAGTCGTGATTTGACGTGGGCTACCATTTTGTTATTTGTTAGAAAATTTAGGTTACTATACATATCAACCCATATGATGGCCCACTGCTGGGCACGGGTCTCCCCAGTAGAACCTACTAGTATGTAGATCCTGGGGGTAATTGCCATAATCGCCACGCTTGGCGAGCGGGTTGGCGATCGCAGTAAGGCTTTAAGTACGCAGAGGACGCTGCTGCCCGTCCTCCGGGGTGAAATCCCTTAGTCGCCTTGACGACACCCACGGGTAGAGATGGGGTGGTACTATTCTTAAGCCACGGCATTAGGCTATAGAGTATAGAAATGCTTTTGACACTTTATTTGACGTGCGCTGCCATTTTGTTATTTGTTTGATAATTTTGGTTACTATGGAAATCTGTTTGTAGCCTACAAACTTTGGGGAAGTGTGAGCTGTAACGTATAAACGCGAAAACATATCCACGACAGCCGTTCTAATACAAAAGTACAGTAGTGGCGAATCTAGGATTGTTGTTTAAAGGGAGGTTGCGCCTTCTCAGTATGTCGTTTTATTGAAGCTCATAAGTATAGGTTTTAATTCACTTTATGATTTATTACGCAAAAGCTTAGATGCTTTGGGGAGGGGAGGCTTAAACCCTTTACTAGTTTGTTCATAAGGCATAGTCAACTTTACAAGTGTTGCTTAATGAGCTTCACACATTATTTTGGATACAGCAGTTTTGGCATACGAATGGACGGCTGAAGTAGAACTTCAATTCTTTTTATAAATATAGACGGCAGTCATTATGGCATAATTGGTGCATTACATTTTATTATGTAATATTATGGACTTAATTTGTCCCTACTTACGTAAACCCATTATTTTAAGTGGTGACTTCATCTATAAGTATGCATATTATCACTGATGATAAGTAACCTAAGTACTTGAAGTTACATCACAGATAAACATACAGATAAATACTAACAACGAGAGAATAATATAACATATCCTACTATATCATATAAATAGCTTGATTTGGTAGGATGTGTGAAGGAATGCATGTTTGCGGCTCCTTCTCACAAAAACTACTGAAGAGATTTTGATGAAACTTTAGAGTGATATAGTTTAATGACACATAGGCCAGGGATTCCCAAACTATTGTGGGCAAGAGACCCCTAATCCAGAATAAACTGTTACCTCAGCCCCCATTTACACTCCCCAAAAAAGTTCATCTACTTGTTGAGTTTTTTCAAAGTACAAGAATCATACTTCCTACTAATATTAATCATCCTCTTAACAAATATAAGTTGTATTACGTGTACTAAGTCGTAACTCAACTTACTTATACAGTCTCTTGAAAGTTTCAATAAGAACGTATGTTAATTAATAGGGGTCGATTTTTAGACCTCGTTGACCCCCAAAATCAATTTTTGTTTGTCGACCTCTGGGAAACCGATATCGACCCCAAGGTCGGTTTGGAAATCCCTGACATAGGCTATGAAAATCAAACATAACGCGCACGAAGCCGCAAAAAAAAGGTAATATAACATACATTTTTCTCGAAATATCACCTCAACACTTTTAAAAATAGCTACGAAATATTAATTTTATGATTAAAATAGAAGAAACTGCGCAAAAACGTCCTAAATCGTTTTATTACTATTTTTTCCTCCTGCAAGTGTTTGCAATAAACAAATAGAGGTCACCTCATGAACAGACTAACATTGAATATAATTACCATAGCTACAATTTTAAAGTTTAACTAAAACAAAAATTCAATACACTGCTGAGATTAAGTGTTTATTATCTATACTAATATTATAAAGATTTTTATTTTTGTTTGTAACGAATAAACTTAAAAAATACTGAGCCGATTATAAAAATTCTTTCATTATTAGAAAGCTACATTATCGGGGAGTAACATAGGCTATTTTTCATTGTCAAAAATATTAAATATCCCTACGAAAATTACAATAATGTAACTCAAGGTATAAAAACTACGATATGACACCCTTGCGAAATCGGAGCAGGTGGCTACTTGCTATATAAAATGAATAATGCTGGTTCTCTAAAAACTATTCCTTTAATATTGTGTAGCAAAGAAGCACCTACGGAGCATAGTCATAGAAAATTACAGGCACTTGCTTGTAGCTAAAGTTCTGGCTAGAGAAAGAAGCAAAAATCGTTTCTTATCACTGTTGCGATGGGCGAAGGAAAGTTATTGGATTATACCACGATTTCTACTATAAGAGGAACAGACTACTAATACAGTTTTAGTTTAACAATACCTAGAAATTTACAAGTCCTAGGGATTGAACTGAGCGCGCTGTCGAATGTGGAGTGCGTTTACATAACTCGCAACGGTAAATCAAGAACGAGTTATGAAACAGCTGAAAACCGAACTCGTTTTGGGCTTGCTTCAAAGTTTATACCGTTATGAAAATATATATATTACGGGTCTTAATCGCGTAAATAATTTAAGGTTAAATACCTTGTTTATTGCCCGACGTTTCGACCGTATTGCAGCGGCCGTGGTCACGGGTAGACTACGCAATAAACAAGGTATTTTACCTTAAATTATTCTCGCGACTAAGACCCGTAATATATATATATTTTCATAACGTACACAAATCGCGAAATTTTATCAACATTTATACTGTTAGCCGCAAAATGAAACTCTTTCCTAGTGGAAAGTAAAAATCTATTATAATAATATAATATCTTGAGACAACTCACACAACATCTGATCCCAAACAAGGCAGAGCTTGTATTAAGACAACCAGATAACTGATAAACATACTTATACATTTCTAAATGAATACATATTGCTACATGATATTACTGTCGAATCGTGACCATGATCGGTGCAATTCGATCGAAACGTCGGGTAAGTAAAAGGTTCGTACCTTTAAATAAATCAGACGATTAGGTCCCGAAATATATCTAATATGAATACATATTATAGATAAATTACACCCAGACACAAAATAAACCATGGTGCTCATCACACAAAGTTTTATCCTGAGTGAGGATCGAACCCACGAAATCAGGCTTAGCAGTCAGGGTCACTAACCACTGGACCAACAAGCCATATTGTAACTATTGCTTAAAATATTTTATACTTTATATAACTTTACTCTGCGATTCTGAGCTGTTGACCTAATACCCATCCATTGCGCTTTTAGAATTTAACCCGACATTTGGGCCCAAAATATGACGTCATAACACAATCCATACCTCCTGATTACTCTTCCTAATAAATTCAGCGTCGGTTCTGAGATACGCGTCTCGCATCGCTCTCCTCAGGTCTGTGGTGAAGTGTGGACTTTCTACTAAGTACTGATGTAAATGCGCCGCGCAGTACGTCGCCGCTGCTGATCCCGCGTGCCCATCATACACCGCGTAGAAACTTGTGGGCTCCGTCGTCTGTAATAGATATTTATATAAACTTGTAATAAAATACTAGTTTTTTTTAATACCGTCACATTATTCTACGTAGGCTTTTTATAGGCATACCAAAAGGGAGCATTTGGGGGTTACACCCCGCCCTCCAATTGCAAAAAGGTAAATACACAGTACACATTTGGCCGGTGTTTAGTCAATAAAAAAAGAAAAAAATATATACCGCCGAAAGTGGGAGGGCATTCCCACCCGAAATTATAAAAACCCTCCCCGAAAAATGATCCTGGGTCAGCTTAGTAGTTTTAGTCAATAAAGCTGCAAAGCTGCTGCTTCAAGTCTCCAACTCTCTGTCATCTGTACTCACCATCATATGTCATCAATATCAGTCTAGGGATTTATCGGTCAAAACCCAACAGACAGACAAACGGTAGTAAGGTAGTCAGATAGATTACCAGGCAAACGGACAGAGAAACCTACAGACGGATAGGCAGACAAGAGTTAGGTACTTTAACACTTATAAATTAGTAGGTATATGAAAATTTTATCACTTGCTCATGCATGACTCAATTAGCATGTGAATGTTTCTAAAAAATGTTTTATTGCGATTCAGTCGGGTTATAAAAAAATGGTTGTCTGTAAAGTCGGTTGCTTAGCAACCAGTCAATAACGTGACTTATGTTTAGACACTGTTACGAGAGTGCAGCCGGTTATCGTTTTTTAAGACGTTACGTAAAAACAGATACAAACTTTTATGAAGAATACTATACTTTTATGAGAATACTTTATCTTATTCCTGTAAAATCCTCATAGATTATCTGTCTTTTTTTTTTTAGCTAAAATAGACGACTCCCGCAGTAGGGTACAAGCCCTGTGTCGCGGGGGACTTTACAAACATACAAGTCACGGACACAAAGTACACCCAGACTCGGAACAACAATTTGTGGTTTACACAAAGTGGTGTCCCGTGTGGGAATCGAACCCACGACCTCATGCGTAGCAGTCGGATACACTACTCTCATAGCTTATGTCTGAACATACAATACATTCATAGAATAAAATAATTACACAGTACCTACACATTTTGTAAGCAGACAGACAATAAAACCTTAAATTTACGATGGACCTACGCCACCTCTACTACCACAACTACGTGTTACTAAAGGATTCACAAGGGCAAGGGCATTCGCCACGGGTTGGTGTACATTTTTAATGTACAGGGAATTCCAGTCCTGCTCTAAATTAACCTCGGAGCAGAAGCACATTGTTATGATAGGCATTTATAACTTCCAAAGGGTAAAGCCAAGGTGTAATTTAAAAAAAACGATGTTGTAACTCGCACTGCGTATTATTTTTATCGGTAAGCTATGCGATGGGGAGAATCGAAAACTTTCGCGGCAGAATACTGTAACTTGTAGTTACAGTAAAATGTATTTCTATTATAGGTATATTGGTCCAAGCACCATTTCGAATGTAACGGCTAATAAATTAATATGCTTCGATGGGTAATTGAACATCACGGTTTATGGAAATCTTGTATCTTTTTTCTATTTGTAAGATGCTTAGTAAGAGTTTTTCGCGGGCTTTAAAATGGTATATTAAACAAAAAATCTATAATATGTGTAGAATATGTAATAGATTTTGTCCAATTCTTTACTCACCTCAATACCAAACAACGCTTCTAAATTCCCAATCTCAACATGTCTATCTTCCATAACTCGTCTTGAATTCTTTGTGGCACAGGAGACAGTCTTCAGGTCTCTTTGAGCGAGGGGCGGCGGTGGAGGCAGGGTGTCCAGCTTAGAGTTGTCTAAGTACCGGAGGCAGACATCGTTGACGCGGGCCGTCACCGCTTGCATTAATCGGAGGGCTATGTACACTGGAAAGGGATAAAAACATTTCAGTTGGCTAGGTTAATTTGAACTGCAATGGTCATATTGCCTACATTTAGCAGCAAGACGGCTGAATAATAACGCTACTTAATTTTATGAGAATTATGAGATTGTTAAGTCTCATGCCGTCACTGTCATTTCAAGGTAAATTACATATCAACCCATATGATGTCCTACTGCCGGGCACGGATCTCCCCAGTAGATCCTACTTATTATAGATCCTAGGGGTAATTGCCATAATTGCCACGCATGGCGATAGCGGCGGGTTGGCGATCGCAGTAAGGCTTTACACTCAGAGACGCTGCCGCCTGTCCTCCGGTGTCATCACATCCCTTAGTCGCCTTGACGCCACCCACGGGAAGTGATGGGGTGGTGCTATTCTTATGCCGGTACCACACGGCTAAATAGTAGAGAGAAATAGTAAATAGTAAAGAAAAGATTTTTGAACTTTCTTAAAGTTAATTGCCGTTTGAGAATTGGAGACGAGTCACATGAAATTTACCTTTTAGATTATTTGCTAGTCTCGAGTAATGCTGTAAGCCGAATGCTAGTTAAATAACATCAAGCTAAGACCACAAAAGGCCAACTCGTGCGCGGTCTATGCGGCAACGGAGTTCTCATATAATCATAGTATTCCCAGACTTTTGTAACGCCATATAAATCTATACCTATCATAAGCATTTATTCATAAATTTAATACAGTATCTGTCAGCTATTATTCCTTGTTCCCTTTTCATAGCTAAAACGATTCAGCTGGTTCGCTAAAAATTTTTTTTTTTTTGCAAATTAATCATCCCCAATGAATGGCGTCCAAACGAGTGTAGTAAATAAATGAATACATAAACATTCAGGACATTATTCTATTATTGTGTCAGGGTTTATTCATCCATCAGAAAATGTCGTTTAACTAACCGTGGTGACGAATAAACTGGCGATAGTGCATACTAATGCAGCAATAAACGCAACACACCCATAGACACGTATTATATAATATCTTAAATGAAATTTTTTTACACAATAGTACTTGTTGTGTAGTGTTCTACATTTAATAGTAGAAGGAGTGGACTTGCAGAGCAATACCCCCCAATACCTGATCATTTCCTGTAGAACTATATTCGAGATCTATTTTGCTTCTATCAATAGTCTCAATTGAGATATGTAGACATCGTCGGTGGACACAGAATGGACCGCTTCCAGGATAAGTTGGTTTCAGATTCAGTATCCATGATGATCTGTATGAGCGCTTGTCTTTAACCTGATTATTTAAATTGCCATTTCTTATGCCCTTACGGTGAAACTGCTTAACCAAGTTACAGATAGTATGTTTAACAATAGCCGATATAACAAAACATAACCCTTCCTTACAAAATAAATACAGTTAAAAAGTTAAAGATTCCCATACAAACACAAACAGACCTAGACAGGGTTAATATTATAATACTAGTCATTTTAATTCAGCCCATGTAATGCCTTAAATGTACCATAAAGGAACATCATGTTTAAACGTATTTGATAAAGGCAATGCAACCTCATTTTATCAAGAACAGCGGCCCTACAGCTAACTGTACCGGCTTGAAGTGCATTTAATATTAATCTGAGCGTTTATATCGATTAGATTACATTTTTAAATAGGTCACCTAGCGAAGCAAACACAAAAAATATACTAGGTAACTGTTGTAAAGCAACCTATACCGTACGTATGTGCCCAAGTTTTATAATCTATGCTTAGCTATTTATGATAGTGGACCAAAATAAACAAGACGTGATGCCATGATAACATATCTCAAGTCTTTGTCCAGACGCCCCAAACAATGACTACTCTACGTTCAAACATGCGTATAAGTCTCGCTCGCATGTCCAACCTCAAAAGGTTACGTAAGTACGAAAATAAAACTGTGTACCAAATGTTTTCGTTCAGCAATCAATACAATTACGTTTATTGCTTCGAGCCATCCGAACAGTTGACGAATTACGGTGGCTATAAATCCTCGTCTCGAGAAACAAGAAATACATCATACAAAATAGCAAATGTAATAAGAATATAACCGTTGTAGCCATTGCGCTGTTCGATGTTTCGTAGTATAAAAAAAAATATTGTTTTTGACAAATAAGACAGCTTTAAGATTTATTGTTTACCAGCATTGTTGCAACAACACTTGCACTATGTTCACTATATTAATCTTTATTGCATAATTAAAGAAAATCGTCCTTACGTCGTCGTGCTGTAAAACTCGTAAGTACAGGCATACTGAAAGTTTCTGGATTCTGATAAATAAGACTAAATATCCAACACTTACGATACATTTATTGTTTTTCAAAGTATATTAAAACCATTGCACAAAGCAGTTGGACCAGTCTTCCTTAGGGACCTCTTCAATGGCTTCGTGAAACGCATTCACCGCCGATTCAGGTTTCGTAAAACGTGTACCTCTAAATTTGCCTTTATTTTTGGAAACAAAAAGAAATCGCAGGGTGCGCGGTCTGAGCTGTAAGGCGGATATGCGTCATCATCATCACATTTGCAGTCTTCAAATAAGCTTTTGTTACTTTAGCAGAATGTGAGGATGTGTTATCGTGGTGAAAGAAGCCATGGCTTCGAGGACGCTTTTCGCGAACTTTTTCTAAGACAAGCAATTGTTGATGTAGCAATCTATAGTCACTGTCATTTGATCTCCAAGCGATACTGTATTGTTATGTCCTAATTTGCCGAAAAAAGAACCAACCATTTATTTAACAATGCTTCGACTTTTCTTAACTTTCGTCGGTAAATCTTTGAAAAGAAAGACCCACTCTACCGACTGGGTTTTTCTTTCGGGTTCAAAGCAGTACACCCAAGTTTCGTCACCTGTCACGATATTTTAGATAGCCAATGACTGTCCTCTGTAAAACACTTAACATTTTACGGCACCACTAGACACGCAGTCGTTTCTGGTCCTCCGTTAAGTCATGCGGTATCCATCGAGTGCACAGCTTCCGAACCTTCAGATGCACTGTAAAATGTTTCGTACTTGGCTCATTCCAATGCCTAACAAAGCACGTATTTGCTGGCAAGTATTTTTTTCTCAGTTTCAATAAGTTGTCGTGCGGCGTCAATATTAGAGTCCATAACTGCAGTCGCCGGCTGATCTTTACGTAGCTCGTCATGGAAACGATCACTGCCACGTCATTCTCCAAAACACAAATACACAAAGCTGCGGCATGGTGCTTTATCTAGTGATGCCAATTGAAATCTCTGGCAACTGTCTTGTTAACTTAAGCCTCAACGAAAATCATAAAAAATGTTAACGAGTTAAGTTCATTTTGATAGCGACAATTATGTTTTAAAAACAATTTTCGAAAAGACGCTACATTGAAAAAACAAATGACAGTCTCGCAAATTATAAAGTAACATGTTCCCAAACAGTTCCATAATTCTTTTTTAATTCTTTTATTGTAAGTGGCCAGATCCAGAAACTTTCAGTATGTCCCACGTATATGCCCCTTAACTAAATACTGCAATAACAAAGTCGTGTGAACCCAGTCATAGCAGTAACACTTTTCATGATAGGAATTGCTTACGAATTCATCTATGTCTCGAACAATTTCCATGGCCCTTAATATCCAATAGCTTCTTAATAGAAGCATTAAAACAAGTCATGAAGTGGATAAACAAAGCAAAGAACATCACGATCCTACGGAATAAGATATAGAACGACTTTATCTTTAGCCGCGTGTCGACTATTTTCAAGAACTATTAACGGAGTGACTGGAATAATCGGCCATTGTAAAGTTAGTACATACAATAGGATATATATCGTAAACTTTCCTTTATTCAAACAAATCGAGGCGGCATACTTCTGGTGAAATCTACTCATAACCGTATGTATCGTGATTAAATATTTTACTTGTATTTATAAAAAAGTAAGATAGTCAAATGTACTTAATAATGCTAAACATTCAAATGAACACGAGATAAAACGACCTCACTAGATCATCTAGATCATTTCTTTTACGTTTTTCAGTGACAATACATTATCGTCTACAGATCATAGAACGTTACTATTCGAATAATTAACTTCTTATCTTATATCAAGCTTATTAAAACAACTCAAGGAACGTTCTACTGGTGGTCTTGGTGGGTACCACCGCAGTGTCAGTCTTTCTTCCATTAAATAGTGATTAGTCCCCTACTAATCACTATTTCATCGAAGAAAGACTGACACTGCGGTACATCGTGGAACATCGACTTTCACCCATCTAATAACCAGAAGAGACATATCTATACTAATATTATAAAGCTGAAGAGCTTGTTTGTTTGAACGCGGTAATCTCAGGAACTACTTATCCGAATTTAAAAAAGCTTTCACTGTTGGATAGCCCATTTATCGAGGAAGGCTATAGGTTATATAATATAATAGGAGCGGAGCAGCAATGAGAAATGTTGCAAAAATGGGGAAAATTTACTTAGACGAAGTTTGCGGGACAGCTAGTTTTTTATATTTTTTTATTGATTTATAAACAAGACATCTATCAAACAGCTTTCTAATCGAAAAATGTCAATGGCTAATATTTTTTTTAAACTTCAAAGCCTGGCAATAATATTCCATGAACGGATTTTTGCAGGCAAGCCTATACGATTATTTTCGTAATAAAATTCAAATTAAAAAATCATTCTTTCGATGCCAAATTTTATTGGTTATCATATCGGTGTAGTTACCTTTAAACATACCTATATATAGCCATGAACATAAATTAGTTGGCAAACCTACAAACACATTATTTCCATGTCAAAAACTATCAGTTTAACTAAATTTATTTGGTTATCAAAAGAGTAAGGTTTTGCAAAATAAAAAGCCATGAACACTTTTCGATGGGCAAGCTATCTATCTAGCTATATAAGCTATAGATGTGTTTATAAATCAATAAAATTTGATACAAACTTAGTCTCATCTGTTTATCAGATGGTTTAAGGTCGATGTTCAGCGTCTCTTAACTTATGTTTTGTTTGCAGGGAACTGTAGCAAGTGAAATTACTGGAAAAATGACACTTACGAGCTCAGAATGAGGAGCGCGGTGCAGTGACATTAGGATATCTGCGGAACGTGGCGTGAACTGCTCGTCTCTTCATTCGGTTACATAAAAACGTATATAAACTCACCTGATTCGTCAGATTTGTACCCAAACTCGTTGGGAGTCTTCTTCGATGCTTCTCGCACCTCGTCAAGTATGATCCGCCGCAGCGGAGTCATCAGTGTGAGCGGACATTGTCTGAAAACAAATAACAACATTATTTAGCATAATCTAACATAGACGTGATAGGAAAATCGGCAATATTATTTGAGTTCTATAAACAATTCATTAAAAAAAAAACCCGCCTTCTTAAAAAAGATGTAAACAAAATAACCTTAAATCATGCAGTTGGAGGCATTTTAGTAGGTTCATTGGGATTCATTAATGCCGACTGCATGATTTAGGGTTATCTTGTATACATATTTTCGTTCATCGACTGTCTCTGTTGCGCGGTGGGAGTGTATCCGACTGCTACGCAAGAGGTCGTAGGTTCGATCCCCACCCAGGATAAAACTTTGTGTGATGAGCACGATGGTTTATTCTGTGACTGGGTGTTATTTATCTATAACATGTATGTTTTTAGAAATATATAAGTATGTTTTTCAGTTATCTGGTTTCCATAGTACAAGGTCTGCTTAGTTTGGGATCAGATAGCGTTGTGTGAGTTGTCCCAAGATATTATTATATTATATAGATATTACTATAGTGCCACAAAGGAACATACATAGACTGACAACATGTTACCCTCCTTTGCGTCACGCAGTCGGGTAAAAAGACCCGAAAACATGAAACGAATGGATAGGTAGAAGGACTTGGCGTGTAGAAAGAGCTGCGACGGTTTATAAAAAACTACCAAAAGTATTTAATAATAACCAAGTATAAAACGAAAGTCCTTAATATAACATTTTTGAAAATAAATCTATACTAATACTATAAAGCTGAAGAGTTTGTTTGTTTGTCCGTTTGTTTGTTTGTTTGAACGCGGTAATCTCAGGAACTACTGGTCCGAATTGAAAAATTCATCAATTCACTGTTGGATAGCCCATTTATCGAGGGAGGTTATAGGTTACCAACAGACCGACAGCAATTTTTCACGTTTTTGCAAAAAAAAATTGCAAAAACGGGAAAAAATTACGCAGACGAAGTTGAGCGGGACAGCTAGTGTATACATATAATTGAGCGATATTTTGTCCCAATTGAAATAGTCAACCATGTCAATCGAGCCAGTAAAGATGTAACTTTATCCCCAATTGAAAATAAAGCAAATGTATGTAATCAAACAAAATAGTGACGTCAGTGGAATTGAAATCAATTATGGGCATGAATAGAGCGTATTGTTATAGTCGAACACTGACGATGCGCATCACTTAGACACACTACCTTAAAAATTACAATGTATACGCACGCATAATGCTTGGTCGTTTTTTTGGCAATTATCACTCCTCCATTTTTTTCTCGCTACGACTTTGAAGTAATGTAACAGTATGATGTTGTGAAAGACAGTCGTTCGTTCGAGTTTTTATGAGTAACCAGCAGATACTTGAGTTGCCAAAGACTTACTAAAAGTGCATTACTTTTAATTAATTCGAATCAAAATTCTTTATTCACTTGAAAGCAAAAAAAACTTGTGATAACTCATTCTGACTCTACATTCTGATTCTACATTTGTAAAAAGAAAATAAAGAAAGAACACGGCAATAACACAAACTCTTTTTAAATTATACATATTCGTGGTTTGTTTGTTTATAAACAGCCATGTTAGATGACACTAAACTTAAACTTCATCCAATTTTCTGCGTCGTTCTCTATTTGCAAAAGACTAATAAGAATTCTGATTAAGTAATACAATTTCTTAAACAAGTTTTACAAGTAGATAGGTAACTACCTATTGCTTATTTTGCGTACAAGTTTAGATTATCTTCAATAGGCGTACTAACAAGCATGCTTCCTCACAATCCTGCAATCATCACAGACGGTCTTCGAAAAATAATTTGATTTCCACTTTCGCAGCAAACAGAATATATTTGTAATATTTCGCAGCTCAACACCACTTTTCTTTCAAATTTGGGTCAAGAGGTCCAGTAAAATAATTCAATAGGAAACCTTGTTGAATTGATAGACCCAATGGCACAAAAAAATATTTCAAAATGTAAAAATTACCGCGAAACAAGTACCTAGTCTTCTGACTGAACTAAGTGACAGACACGATAAAACTACATTTTGTGACGTCATCAACTGTTGACCAACTGACAACTGACCGTTTTTGCCCGCGACTTGAAACTGTTAGTTTAAAACCGCATTTTTTGCAACAAAATACTGCGTTTAAATTTCTTATATTTCTTGTGGTCTATTCTACATAGAATTTGTTAAAATGAAAGCAATAATAAACATATTGCATCTTCCCTATTTTGTGGTCTTCAATACTCATCATCGACCGGCCCCGTTTGAAATGGTACGTACCTTTCTGCGTTCTACGTAAAGCTATGAATTTTTGACAAGGAACGGTGGGCCCGCTGCGTAATTTAAGAATGGATGAACTCGTACTATTTTTAAACCGTAGACGAATATTATGTGATGTACCCATATTTTAAGTAATTGTGAAATTTGTATCCACATTTGGATATTTCCAAATGAATTTATAAAATAGGGAAAGTACTACGCGACATGTTTTGTTTGTTACTGACAATTTTCTTTCTTATTTTTTCTTAGGAAAATAACTACTGCACTAGGAAAAAACCCTGCGTCGCGGGGAATTTTGCCAACATACAAATCACAAAGTACCTACCCCCAGATTCGGAATAACAATTTCTGGGTCACACAAAGTGGTGTCCTGTGTGGGAATCAGACCACAACCTCTTGGACACAGCACAGCTTTACGCACTCCCATTGCAACAACAAGTCAATAACATTATTTTCTCCAATCCGCTTACAATATAATAAGTAAATTATGATTAATTGATCTATACTAATATTATAAAGCTAAAGAGTTTGTTTGTTTGAACGCGGTAATCTCTGGAACTACTGGTCCGAATTGAAAAAATATTTTTTATGGTAGCCTATTTATCGAGGAAGGCTATAGGCTACATAACATCACGCTACGACCAGTAGATGCGGAGCAGCAGTGAGAAATGTAGCAAAAACGGGTAAAATTGACGCATACGAAGTTGTGGGGGACAGCCAGTTAAGAATATAAGTCTTAAAGTAACATTAAAGAAACATGTAAGTAGGCCCTTTCCATTGAAATATGATGCCGCGACATACGGACTACGGACGCACCTGACGTCAAATTAAAAGGGTTCCATTTGTGCGTCCTTGTATTGGAAAATAAAGCATTGTGTTATTCTGAATACTTTTTTTACATAATTCCGGTATAAATAGTTCCAACAATATGAAGGTAATTATGCTGTAACACATAATTTAAAGCAGATGACCTCATGATAGACGGCTATTATATACGAGTACAGGAGTAAAGTTTGTGATTTGGTATTAGTAGTTATCCTGGAAATTATGATAAAATTTCGTACGGATTTGTCATAGAAAAACAATAGAAATCTAGATCGAAGAAAGTGATGAGAGTTACTGTATGTAGGTACACTACTGACCTCACAACTTCGTCTGCGTCAAATTAACCCGTTTTTGCAAAATAGGGGTAAATAAAAAAAAAGAGGTTGATCGTAGAAGGGTGAAAATTCAGGGTTGTATGTATTTTTGGATCCGGTATCATAAAAAAATAAAAATTTACCTAAAAATTAAAAAAAAAAATAGAGGTGGACTACCCTTTAGGGGGATGAAAAATAGATGTCCGATTCTCAGACCTACCCAATATGCACACAAAATTTCATGAGAATCGGTCGAGCCGTTTCGGAGGAGTTAAATTACAAACACCGTGACACAAGAATTTTATATATTACTAGCTGTCCCGCGCAACTTCGTATGCGTAGATTTTCCCCGTTTTTGCAACATTTCACGTCGCTATTCCGCTCCTATTCGTCGTAGCGCGATGTTATATAGCCTATAGCCTTCCTCGATAAATGGGCTATCCAACAAAAAAAGAATTTTTCAAATCGGACCAGTGGTTCCTGAGATTAGCGCGTTTAAACAAACAAACAAACAAACAACGCAAACAAACAAACAAACTGTTCCGCTTTATAATATTAGTATAGATAAGAAGAAGATTGTGAAGCTAAAGAGTTTGTTTGTTTGAACGCGATAATCTCAAGAACTACTGGTCCGAATTGAAAAAATATTTTACTGTTGGATAGACCATTTATCGAGAAAGGCTATAGGCTATATAACATCACGCTACGACCAACAGGAGCGAAGCAGCAATGAAAAATGTTGCAATAACAGGGAAAAATTACGCAGACGAAGTTGCGCAGGTCAGCTAGTTATTTATATAAACAATCGTTCAGAATTTCGTTTAATAGATCGCAACTTCCTTCCCCGAGCTACGATTCCCAATCGTATCTGGGTTAGCTTCGGTTTAACCGGATTTAGCTTAATATCTGCATACCTATATTGGGTGCAGGAAAATAACCACTGCTACTGCAATAAACACTATTGAAATTTGAATTCCGTTCAGTGGTTAAGCATAACCTGATAAAATAGTAAAAAACAATCTGATACATTACTCTCAGCATATTGCTTGCTGTCATGAAAATTCAAGAAAGATCTTAAATTTTGATGAAACTTTAAGTACAGTAATTAGCTTACATCAGAATAATACATAATATATAACTAAATCATACCAGAACGGCTGAAGCTGAGCTAAGGGGAAAAGGAAGCGCTAGTTTTATTAGGGGTCCGCTCTGTCTGTCTGTTTGTCTGTCCGCCGTATGTCACAGGCATTTTACTCAAAGACTACAAAAGAATATTGATCAAATTTGGTGAAAAGGTGTCTTGTAGTAGCCGCTCCTTAGTTTGATGGCTAAATAATAAAAATATTTTTTTAATAAAAAAAAAAAAAAAAAACTAACGTGTACGCACATAATCGACAGGTCTTTTAAAATCATTTCAAGGTTTCTAATAAACTTGTTTGATTAAGTAAATATTGTTTACAATAAGTTGCATAAATTGTATTTTATATAAATAAATTAACAAAATGTTTCTCCCTTACCTACTGCAGTTAAAAGGAAAGGCTAGAAGGTAAGAAACTGTCAGTAGGTATTTACGAATGTAAGTCTTTTATCGGTTGCGTCACGAAAAAGGATTTCCTTAGCTTGCAGATACTATGCAAAGACGTCATCTCACCAACAACGACATTCCATGATTGAGATATTGATCACTATTAAGTATTATAATATTTTTAATATATAACTAGCTATTCCCCGCGGTGTTACCCGCAGTTTATTGGCCTATGTGTTAATCCAGGGTGTCAGCTAACTCCATACCAAATTTTATAAAAATCGCTCCAGCCGTTTAGACGTGAAGAAGTAACAAACATACACACTCACATACTCACAAACTTTCGCCTTTATAATATTAGTGTATATATAATACAATAATTGCATTTATAATAAAAATATAAAGATTGTGTATACATATATATATAGGGTGTTTGGAAGATCAATGCAAATCTGTAAAGCGGAGCTAGTAAAGACTATTTAAAACCATTTAAACTAAACTTGTCTTGTCTTAGACGAAGTGTGACTTTGTTTTGTTACCAAATTTTATTTATTTTTGTTGACAAAACATTTTGTAATCAAAAATAAATAAAATTTGCTCGGCTTTGCATCGATCTTCCAAACACCTTGTGTATATAGTATTAGGTATCTTCAGGCACTCGTTATGCTTACAAGACACCTGAGCAAGAGACTAAAATATAGGAGTACCTACATAATACATTTTTTTACAATTCTTTCCTTGAGGTCGGTTATTTTTCCTAAAAAGGTGTTAATATCCATATTATATATATTGTATTATTATTAATATTATTAGCGGACGCCTCGCGGTTTCACCTGCGTAGTTCCCGTTCCCCTGGAAATACAGGGATAAAAAATAGCCTATGTCACCCGGGGTTAGAGAAGCTTCACAACGATGAAAGAATTTCAAATCCGTCCAGTAGTTTCGGAGCCTATTGAATACAAAAAAATAATCAAATCTTTCCTCTTAAAAATATTAGTATAGAAGTATAGATGTGTATAGCTGCAAGACAATAGAAACACATATCTAACTTCAAATTAATTTTGAACCCAAAACAAAGCAGTATTCAGTAACAAAATGGATAGACCAAGCTTTGTTCTATTTCACCGAACATAGTTTGGCCACAAGTCAGCGTAATTTGATTAGATACCCTCTCCTATTGATTTTCTTGTTCAAAGATAAAATCAAAGTGCCCTTCATCTGACTACAGATTTATACATACAGTATCTGGTTAGAGAAACTAATAGGTCGTCACTCGTCTACAAATAAAGAAATGTAATGAACACAATGACCAATTTATTGAAACTAATTAAGAAAATTTTAAAAACTCGCGAATACGTATACTTTTAGGTAAAACTAACAAGTTAGGCAAACCGGCCAATTAAGGAAAATAACAAACGACAACATAGTTCAAAGAAACGTCTTGTTTGATGTTCTTCTTATGAGTTGATGGCAATCTAGTTGTAATTTCAGCTAATTTCTGCTAATGGCATGCATTTAATATACCTGTACGTAAACTGCACAAAAACTATATATGTAATTCTAACATTTTCAAGCGTTAAACGATCTGTGCGAGTTGTGGAAATAATAAATCAGTTTGCCTCCATTTTCACAACTCATAGCTAGACGTTTTTATGCGAGTTTATACGTCATTTCACAATAAAAAAAAAATCTAGTTTTTTTCATTTCACGATTAGATAAATTTATAAGTATATTCATAGGCCAAGGCATGACCTTGAATATAGTCATCAGTCACCACTGATGTATTTTATCTCTAATA
Organism: Herminia tarsipennalis; assembly: GCA_945859575.2. Lineage (NCBI taxonomy): Eukaryota > Metazoa > Arthropoda > Insecta > Lepidoptera > Erebidae > Herminia > Herminia tarsipennalis. The sequence goes on from OX243840.2 coordinate 22,087,962, forward strand.
ACTAAACAAATATTTACAAAACAAGTGAATTTATAGCAGTAGGTTGGTAGATATTACGTTTTAAAGTTTCAACTGAATGTACTAATGGCAAATGAAGTTGATAAGATAAAATGTTGTTTTCAATACAGGCAACACACTACGATAGCAATCAGTAGGTATAGTTTCAGTTAAATAATATACATTAGTATAAAGATCTAACAGATTTCCGCAACTGTCGCTGCCGCAACGGTCAATCTCAACTAGGCAGAAGATAAAGTGAGCAAGTGTCTAACATCTATTAAAAATCTTTGTCCTGACTGACTGATTATATTTGACATTAAGCTGTATACGTCAAAATCCTACCACTAGTAGCCAAATCCACCGATAGTTAAATTATTGAGACCGGCCGTAAATCGCTGATTGCAGAGACGTGAATTTTAAGGGACGTATTCTTTATAAGAATATCCGATAAGAATGGGGTTTGTGGACATTCACCTCCTAAGGGAGTAAAATTGTGTTTTGAAGTTAGATTTGTGAAATTTTGTATTTGGCTTTTTGGTTTAGAATAATAAAATATTTTTTTCAGCGTTTTTAAAAATCAACCCCTAAGGGGGTAAAATAGGGGTTGCAAGTTTTTATACAACTCCGACAGCTTTAAAGTTAGATCAGTGAAATGTCATATTTGGCTTTTTGGTTTAAAATAATGAAACACGTGTTTCAGCGTTTTTGGAAAATCAACCCCTAAGAGGGTCAATCAGGGGTTGTAAGTTGGTACGAAGCACCATCAGTTTTGAAGTTAGATCTGTAAAAAATGTATTTGGCTTTGTGGTTGTAAATAAAGAGACACGTGTTTCAGCATTTTGATTGAAAGCCAAAACCAACCCTTAACAGGGTAAAGTCACCCACGCAGGCGACGCCACAGGCGACAGCTAATACATTTTATAATGTTGAAAGTAGTCATGAGAAAGTCTATCAGTTACGTTTTCACGCTTAAACCGCTTAATCGATTTAAATAAAATTTGAAATAGAGATAGTTTGAGGCCCTGAGAAGGACATACGATAACTTTTATCGAGATAACAGTCATCACGCGGGCGAAAGCTAGTGTTTTTCGTCGTACGTCTATTCCCTATTCCGCTCACTCTCATAGACGGAAAATAGAGACGATCGAAAAGAGATTATAAGAGTTTAATAGCTCTGAGGTCATCAATATGAGCGCTTTTTAAAATGACAGTCTCCGTGGTACATTTGGACTAGACAGTGGTAACATTGCTTAACCTGGCTAACCTTTAAACCGAGTTGGTTTACATCACTGAGTCACAGGCCTCTCACCACTATAAAGCTAATTAGACTATACCTACCATAATATGACCTTATCTATTGCCAATCTCACAAACAAAAAAGATAATTCTAATCAGCTGATATCGACATGTCTTCAGATCAATGAAAACATTTAATAGGTAAATAAACTTCTCGGCCATTGACATTACAGGAACATGTGTTTAGTTTCCCTCTGCTTTAGAATCAGTAGCACAAAATACTGAGAGCACAGAAGGTAACCGTATGTAGTTCGATTTTATACTTGGTGGATAGGTCCACCAGGTATAAAATCGAGAGAAGAGCAGTTACTCTGGCTTATAATAAATAAGAGTGTGATAAAGATTTTTGTAAATTATTATAGAGGTACCTACTTTATATGTTTATGTTTGATCAATAAAAACCAATAATAAAATAATTACCAATGTGTTACTGAAAATACTTCATGCATTATTATTGCAGTGAGCTGGTAAAAATGACTTTAGGGAGCTCCCTAAAGTATAAGTGTACTTTAAAATAGTGTTTAACTAGCTAGGTAGTTAAAAACATTTTCAAAGAACAAGTAAAACGTCACAAAATGTTCGTCTGCAGCGAGTAGCATTAGCGATGTCATTTGTTTTTTTTTAAGTCGACTCCCGCAGCATGGTTACAAGCCTTAAGTCACGGGGGACTTTACAAACATACAAGCCACAGACACAAAGTACACCCAGACTCGGAACAACAAATTGTTAATCACACAAAGTGGTGTCCTGTGTGGGAATCGAACCCACTCCCACCGCGCCACTGAAGCGGTCTGAAATTACGTGCGTGCGACGAGCGCACATTGTATGAGGATTACCTTCTCTACTCTGGGTATTATGCGGCAGTAGTTATAAAATATAATGCGGACGTGTACGTCTGTCCGTACAATACGTTAAGAGTTCGGTGACCCTGCTCTTAAAACGAATGCATGCAACATACATTCACAAAGTTGACACTACATTATGGTAACTGGTTGCCTATTGATATTTATAACAAGGATGTTGCCAAGTTTGGTCGGTCATCAATAGAACTTATAAATGTGGTGACGGTATTCGACTAATAACAATATTGATTTTAGAATCTAAAGTTGTTAATAAACAAGTCAGTAGGTATCACAAAAAACGTCTGAAGCAAAAAATCTGTCAATCTTTCTGTGATGTAAACAGAATAAATTGCATAATATTATATTCTGTTTACACAAATATCAATTCGATCATTATTCGTTATCTCTATTTTTTTGCACTACTGTCGAAAAAAGGGAGATTGCTATACAGGTTGAATGTTTTTCGTATACTCGTTCGTTTTCCCATGTGTTCAATTTCAGTAAGAATAAGAACACCAGCTGTTGTCATTTGTTACTATTAGTCATTTTTCCAAAAATAAGAAAATTTGCCCTTACAGTTTCTCAACACATGCAGAGAGCCGGAAAGATATATTCAGCTTCAGTACGTAAAAATATAACATTAATATTGAAGAGATATTTAACATTTTACATTACATACAAAAAAGGCAGTTAAATAAAGTACAAAAATTAAAATATTATAAATATGTTTGTTGATTTTCGTCCTTTGACATAAAATAGCTTAGCACCCTGTCGAAAAACAGTAATATTTTATCTAAAATAATGAATGTTTGCTAAACATAATTTGGGCAAATTCTTTTAGATAATTAAGCGAATATTTACAGAGCAAACAACGTGTACAGAGCGTTGACACGAGCTGGCGTTACTATCGCGAACATCCGCGTCTACCCACGCGGTCTCGAGCGCCAATTTATGCATTGAGGGTACCAATCCTACGACCTCAACCCACAGGCCCTAGAGAAATTATATTCATTCCACAACAATAAGCATTTGTGCCACGAGAAAGTCGCTAAATGTAAATATATAATGTGTAACTTTCTGCCTGTTACGTTACGATTATAATGACGCAGTTTTAATTTTCATAGATTCAAAATTCATGATTACGCTGTCAACAAAAAAACCGGCCAAGAGCATTTCGGACCTTGCTCAGTGTAGGATTCCGCAGCCTTGAAAAATTACATCAGCAGAAGAGCGTATTTTCATGGCAGTTAAGCCCTTTTGTTGAGAAACGTAGTTTTTTGGCAATAACTCAATGACGGTATACCCTATTTTGTCTGCAATAACTTTAGTTTAAAGTATTTACTAAGCGCTATATTTATGATTTTTCCCATATTTATTGGTTACACGGTTCAAAAGTTAAGGATTTGACGTTTTATGCAACTTTGGGAGCAATTATTTCCAAAAATTTTCACTCAAACAAAAAAGTTTATTACATTTTTTTTTACTCAAAATGTTTTTGAAAGACCTGTCGAATAATGTGCCGCACGTTGATATTGCTGATAAAAAATATCAGCTTCTGTCACATGTATGGAGTGCCCCCCTAAAAATATTTATTATTATTATTTAGCTATCAAACTAAGTAGCGGCTACTACAAGACACCTTTTCACCTAATTTCATCAAGGTTCATTGAGTAATCTTTGAGTAAAATGCCTGTGACATACAGACGGGCAGACAGATAGACAGACTGACGGACGTGACGAAACTATAAGGGTTCCGTTTTTGCCATTTTGGCTACAAAACAGCATTCAACAGGAATATTTACAATTTAGAGAACATTTTAAACTGGCATACATGCGAAGTAACATCATGTTCTAAAATATTGGAATCGATATATTTTTTGGAATCCTCTTATTCTTCTGGAGAATTTAAAGTAAGCACATAATCGTATAATGTTAATATACCTTGTAACCACATCAATTTGTAACAAATAACGCAATTAATCGACCAGATACTTTCATTTCAATCTAAAATGTCAGATGTTAATATTACATCGCAGTCTGCAGACGCATTCACAGGCAAATGCTTGTGAAACAAAATAATTAAAGATGCAATCACAGATGAGTCGAATTGATGACCTCAGAGCCACAGTAGATTGCCAAGTTTCGCAAATCTATTTTGGTATTGTTACGAGCTAAATGTATTGTGGGCCAATCAATACACACCTAGGTTTAGAACTAAGTTTGTATCTTAAAAGTGTTCCTACTTAAAGTCAAAATATTTCATATCTACCTTTCTCTCTCGTCTGGACTAACGGCCAGACTAGAAAAGAAAAGAAGAGATAAATGGACTCTCCAAAGAAAATCAAGGTCAAATATTTTGACTTCAAGTGTTCATAGAAATGGAATTCATGGCGTGGATGGCTTTCTCTGTCCCTATATCCCTATGTATGCTTAAATCTTTAAAACTACGCAACGGATTTTGATGCGGTTTTTTTTAATAGATGGAGTGATTGAAGAGGAAGGTATAATAACATCCATTAAATAGTGAAGAAATAAGGAGCGGAGCAACAATAAGAAATGTTGCAAAAACGGAGAAAATTTACGCAGACGAAGTTGCGCGGGTCAGCTAGTAGATTTATATTATCTTCATACGATAATATAAATCTACTAGCTGACCCGCGCAACTTCGTCTTATTGCGTCAGGGGTTGAAATCCTCCGAAATTGTAAAAGGTAGGCACCAGAGGCAAGGGGTTACACTTTTTCTGAGGTAACCCGATACAAATATATATCTTGCTGGACATAGTTCTTTGTACCTATAATACAAAGTAACTACAATCCAAAGGGAAACCGAAAGTACCCTTCGCCACTGGTAGGCACATAACCCTACTTGTATGTGACTTGTACCCAAAGCTCCTTATTTATGGGTAATTATATGGGTTTATAGTGGATAATCCTTACTCCCCAGAACTCAAAAACAACACACATAGAAGAATATACTTTCATAACTTCATTACATAATTGGGCAATTAACTGCTACAAATGCTAAATGAAAGAGTTTTGCTAGCGCGTTAGTGAAACGTTTTACTTGATGCGTGAATAAATTACCACTATTATACTATGTGTGGTACACATATCCAGTTTACTAAATAGACAGATCGGCTAAATGCATACATTAATCAATTAGTGCGTCACTTGACATTTTCTTCCCTAACTCATTATTTTCCGTACATCCGTCAGTTTTTAAGATTTAGTTTTTTTACATTTTTACATTGGTACTTACATTGTATGACTAGACTAACTGTTGCTATTAAATTCTTGTACAGAGTAGTATGTTTTTTTAACTAACCAGTCTCTCAGTTTTCTAAAGAAAGATCTATTTGGATACATTTTAATATCACTTGGCACTTTATTGTAGATTTTTAAACACATATAATAACAATTTCTTTGCCAAAATAGAGTTTTAGGAACCCTAGTTATGACTACTCTATCTGAATCTCTTGTATTCCTTGGGAACACATCACAAGCTCTTTGAACTATGTTTACTTTGAAATATGTACGTTAACTGGTTAGTTTAAAAAACTTGGCAGTGTCCCTAATTCGATAGTTGCCTTTCGTGGTCAGTTCACAGAATTCGTCACTTTCCTCTTATTAGTCAACACATGTATAGTCATCCTGCTAATTTCATAATTGCGAAAGTTTGGATGGGCGTATGTTTGTTACTTAATCACGGGTGAACGGATATGGATAAAAATTGGCAAAGAGATATATAGATTTGTTTTTTATGGTTTTCATTATACGTGAACAAAGTAACCACTTAATCTATACTATACTAATATTATAAAGCTGAAGAGTGTTTGGCTAATCTCAGGAAGTGATGGTTCGAATGGAAAAAATCTTGTAATGTTGGATAGCCCATCGATCGAGGAAGGCTATATTTGATTGGCCTGTTGATGTAGTGACTAGTAACCCTGACTGCTAAGCCGGAGGTCATGGGTTCGATCCCCACCTAGGATAAAACGATGATGAGCACGATGGTTTATTCTGTGTCTGGGTGTAATTTATGGCTTGGCCATAGTACAAGCTCTGCTTATTTTGTGATCAGATGACATTGTGTGAGTTGTCCCAATATATTATTATTATATATAGACTACATAACATCACGCTAAGACCAATAGGAGCTGAGTATCAATGAAAAATCTTGGAAAAACACGCAGACGAAGTTGCGCGAGTCAGCTAGTGTAGAATAAATGGAGTTAGACGAAGACCTAACTCTAAGTCTAATTATTTTAGGAGGTTTTATCCACATTGGGTCTAAGTAGGTACCTATACGTCATTTTAAACGAACAAGAATAAAATATGTTAGAAGAAATGCTTAGCAGGCTAGAAACGATTGTCCTCCGATCTTGAGTCGTCTCACGAGTTTTAGGTTTCATACTAAGCCTAACTAATAAGAGCAGAATGCTGACGCCCGATAAGCGTATTATATTTTTTCTCACGAGTTTGCTAACGTATTAATTTAATCCGTGTATTTCACATGAAGCTCAACTGATAAAATACCCAATTGATAAAAATACGAAAGTAACTTGGTCTTATTGGTTGGAATTTTCATGATTCCAAATGAACCATGGGATTTTTGTATTCACAGTCCACCCAGGTGAATAGTGGACCACGCGGATGGACCAAGAGCAATAGAGGGTGTAATCTGGGGAAGACACTGTTATCTATACTAATATTATAAAGCTGAATAGTTTGTTTGTTTGTTTGAACGCGATAATCTCAGGAACTACTGGTCCGAATTGAAAAAATATTTTATTGTTGGATAGCCCATTTATCGAGGAATGCTATAGGCTATATAACATCGCGCTACGACTAATAGGAGCGGAGCAGCAATGAGAAATGTTTCAACAACGGGGAAAATTTACGCAGACGAAGTTGCGTGGGACAGCTAGTTTAATATAATAACTGAAAGCCACGCGGACTATCTCACAGTTTACAAAAAGGTTTTATACTTCAGAGTATATTTACCTCCATCGAGAATTCTAGACACTCGAAGCAGAGATATCTTAATAAGTTTTGAAGGCTACCTTTACCTGAGCTAGTTCCACCGGGGTGGTTCTCAGTTATAGTTTATTATTATCTGCTAAGCCGGTTTAAAGATCAATTTAGTGTGCCACGCATACATTCGTTTATAAACTAAAAGATTTAAAAACGAGAACCGGTTATAATTTATTTTTAACAGTGGATTAGGTATAAAGTTGTTTGGAATGTCTAGAATCGTTGTCTATGAAAATGTGTTAGTAGCTATATACTGGGGCGCCAACTAACTGAAAGTTTATCCTTAGTACATCTACCCGCCGCAGGTACTATTACTGTTAAGGTTTTCACTCCGCCCCGTCTCAATCAGATCTATCTATACTAATATTATAAAGCTGAAGAGTTTGTTTGTTTAAACGCGGTAGTCTCAGGAACTACTGGTCCGATTTGAAAAAATATTTTTTTATTGGATAGCCCATTTATCGAGGAAGGCTCTCTATATAAAATCGCGCTACGACTAATAGGAGCGGAGTAGCGACGTGAAATGTTGCAAAAACGGTGAAAATTTACGCATACGAAGTTGCGCGGGACAGCTAGTACATATTATAAAGCTGAAGAGTTTGTTTGTTTGAACGGGGTAATCTCAGGAACTACTGGTCCGAATTGAAAAATTCCTTTTCTGTTGGGTAGCCCATTTATCGAGGAAGGCTATAGGCTATATAACATGACGCTATGACTAATAGGAGCGGAGCAGCAATGAAAAATGTTGTAAAGACGGGGAAAATTGGCGAATACGAAGCTAGTCAGCTAATTCTGTATAAATACTTGTACCAGTTTCTTCATTACTTAACTTCAGAAGTAATGGTGAAACAAAAACACTGTTAATAGGAAAAAAACAAGATGATTGCTCCAGCTACGAACTGTATGTACTAGGTCAAATTGCGTTATAATCTGAATCATTGTGGTAATGGGCGGGTACCTAATTGTATATATTTAAGAAACGTTTAAAATGGCTTCGAAAACAATGTGGTCTGTATTATTGTTGATTCGACTGTAATTTCTTTAATTGTTTATTTGTTTTTATTTGGTTATTTATTAATTGTTATATTATTTAAACCTTCATTAAAATAAAAAATGGGAATTCCCCAACAGATCCCATGACAGTCATAGTGATGAATAGCACTGTGATAAATTTATATTTTTGTTGCGAAATTCGTTACTGCCTTTTTGCGTTGGATTATTATCACAAGATGTGTCACTGTCACAAATAGTCACAATAAAGATAAGGCTTTGACATCATATGCATGTTCATGTCTTTGTTCCTAACCAACCACAACAACATCTAACCATGGATTTAGAAATTACCAAGGACATGGCATTCCAAGTGACAAATATCGATACTCAACTAGGGTTTTTGAAAGAATCGATATATTTTTTTTTTCTTTATTTATTTAAGGGACTTATGATTAAAATATACATGACAGTCCCATTATAACTTAAGCATACATACAAACTTATAATAAATTCTTAACTAATATAATATATTTACATCAAGGACAAACGCTGATGATTATATAATTCACAGAGTAATATTGCTTCTTCTGATGACGGGTTAGCTAAGACGGTTTGTATTAAACCTACTTCTTTACGATTCCAATTCATATAATTTATTAGCATTTCTCTCGGATATCTTATGGGACGAGCAAATTCACAAAATTGTGAAACATGTAACCAAATCGAAGATGTTCAACACATATTGATGGAATGTGTTAAGAATCGATATAAATTTTAAGTAAGTATATTCGCAAGACGTTTTTTAAGTTACAAGTAGGTAAGTATGGCACATATGGAATATTATCACACTTTGTATCGATTCTGCGAGATATTACGCAAGATATACCGGCCGTAACGTAAAATTTACGCTGTTACAGCATACTTTGAGTTAATTGGAGCGTCTAGCACATTACTTACTTGTTTGTTTACTATACGGCAATTCGAAGTTCGAAGTTTCGAACCAAAGACTAAAACCAGGTACTAAAGGTCGAATTTAGGAGATGTGAGGCAACGACCGCTCGTCGGATCTCCTTCCACAACTTACTTCCTATTTATTGCCACCCGAGGCTATGATACTTGGAAGATATCCAGTTCATCCTATTATAGCTGCTTAGGATACTCAGTTGAATATTTGACCTCTTTATACGCTAGGTATAACGTTACCAAAAAAATAAGACGAGCGATTTTACAATATTTTTTCGGTACTCCCTTAGAAAATGTATTAAAACATTTGATAGGGCTTAAACGGCTATTACACTACCCTAAATCAGGGCCTTAAATCGAGGTGCCCTTGAAAATTTGTTAGAGTATTAGGGCCCTAACTCTTATTACACCTCTCTTTGTAAGGGTTTAGGGTTCCTGATTTAGTGTAGTTTAATAAGCGCTTTACTTCCTTGGATTGCGAATTCTTTCTAGTCTAGTTCACGTGTAAATTAATAAACATAACATAATGACTATTACGTACCTAACATGTAATCACGTAATACTAGAGTAATAGTCACTTCTGTAACTATATACTTTCAGATACAAAAAAAAGACTTACACGTTAAACATTAACGTTACAGCAAAAGTTCCGAGGAAACCATGACGTCATACTTAATTGTCATTTTTTGTCCTTAATAATTTAAATTGCCCATGGGGAGCAAAAGTAAACTAGCTGACCCGCGCAACTTCGTCCGCATCAATGTTCCCGGTTTTGGCAACATTTTTCATTGCTGCTCCGCTCCTATTGGTCGTAGCGTGATGTTATATACATTATATATATATATATATATATATATATATATATATATATATATATAGCTTATAGCCTTCCTCGGTAAATGGGCTATGCAACAGTAAAATATTTTTTCAATTCGGACCAGTAGTTCATGATATTATCGCGTTCAAACAAACCTCTTCAGCTTTACAATTTAAGTATAGAAGTATAGATATACCTTAGCTAATACGTGATATAAGTAGGTATACAGGGATATACTACGTCCGAAGTATTACAGCCATGACTAACACACATTATTATCTATGTAGGTAGGTACCGATATAAATGACGATGATGCCCTATCGTACCTATGTGAGCACGTACAATTTCCGAAACGCGCACTTATAATAGTGCGTTTGTATTGTATGACTGTATGGCACATCAGAATCATAGTTTTCCGTATAACAGTGAGACAGGTTAACAGGTACACGGTCCACTTGTGGTTCGTTTTGATCACGATACGGGATGAGTAATACGCTCTGAATGGCCCCTCAACTATACAATTGTTACGCAAGCAGGATATTTTTTTTTACATACCTCTATAATTACATGCAATTATGACCACAATAAAGCTGCTTAATATTCATCTGGTGTAGTGAATTTTTTGGTGTCGCATTATGTAAACAAAAGGTATCCGAGGGCGGAACAGGGATTAGAGAAACACTTGTGCAAAGTTTTACTTAGCATCAAGCACGAATGGTTCACAATACACTTGCCCTTGGAAGCCTTATAGGTTAATGGCTTATTGAAAGTTCATTGAAATCGTTAGGTTGTACTATAAATAGGTACATATTTCACGTGTATTTACGTAAATAAATAACTACAACAACTGAAATTAAAAAACCCGACAAGTGCTAGTCTGAGTCGCCCACCGTGGGTTCCGTTCAAATTTATAGGTAGGTATATATTATACATAGTTTAAGAATCAAGTCCTGCAGTTTTTTTTTTAAACTATATTCTTTACTAGCTGCCCCGCGCAACTTCGTCTGCGTAATTTTTTTCCGTTTCTGCAATATTTCTCATTGCTGCTCTGCTCCTGTTGGTCGTAGCGTGATGTTATATAGTCTATAGCCTTCCTCAATAAATGGGCTATCTAACAGTGAAAGAATTTTTCAATTCGAACCAGTAGTTCCTGAGATTACCACAAACGTACGTTTAAACATACAAAGAAACAAACTCTTCAGCTTTATAATATTAGTATAGATAATTTAATTACGAATATATTTTTCAGACATTTCCCTTGTGCCTAGTATACTTGGCAAATTTTATAGTTCTAGGTCAATGGAAAATACGCTATAAATTTTGATTCCCTTAAAAAGCGTCGAAATGTACGTTTTTTGCAGCAAAAACCCGTAGAACACCATATATTTTTTTACGTTAACTTAAAAGTTTGATTTATTCACAACTTTAAGGTACTGTAGACCTGAGTATATGGTTTTAATTTTTGTGCCCGAAATAAAAGGTTCTTGACAGATAGACGTGTGGATGGACCAACAACAAAGTGATCCTATAAGGGTCCCGTTTTTTTCCTTTTAGAACCCTAAAAATCTATAGCCTTCCTCGATAAATTTTTATACACATGATAAAACTGTAATGTCTGTCTTGTCTCTGTCTACATGTTCATTTGTTCATCTGAACGAATTTGTACACAGATTTTAATGAAAATGAAATGCTAAGACCTAAAAGAGTGGAACATTTTATATGGATGTAACTGTAGAAACAGCCAGTTGACTTCACATATTGACATAAGAAGACAATATAAATAATAATTGGTAACACAAAAATAAAATTTCAAATAAGGAAAATATAAGTACTATGTAACTCTCAGAAATACAATTTATTCTGTGGTAATACATTTATAATCTGAAAATAAGCTGCAAAAGTTTGTGAAGTAGGTAGTCTGCCAATTCATTCGTTATTATCATAAAATAATGACTCGGAAACATGTTTAAATGTTTAAACAACATTAGGTATTCTGAAGTTTATTATTAGAACTATTATTGCTGGCTTTAACACCCTTGAAGTTCTTAGGCAAAATGGCTACAAGACACCATGGGCGTACCCAAGTTCATTTTTCGGAGGGTTGATTCGTAATTTCAGAGGGGGTTGTTGGTGGTACAATTTACGAAATACTGGGAAATAATATGTACCAACCTTTTTGCACTTTGGAGAGAACCATGTTTTAAAAAACAATCTTTTAGGGCACATTTAATTGATATTGTGCGAAACCATTTATCAGTACTGGAATAGGCCCATTTCTAGGACAGGGTAGGGACAGCCTGAGTCGTTCTTATAAGATCCAAGGTTTAAATAATTGTTATGCTAATTTAGAAACATTTATAAAATACTCTTATACAGCTAATAGTATTTTATTCTAATGAAAACGGCAAATATATTCATATTAAGTATGTCAAAGGTAGAGATTTACTTTAAATTTTTCAAACATGTTATTTACAATTCTGGTTAGAATTGTAAATAACCATGCACCATGGTAAATGTAAACATGTTTGAAAAATTTAAATATAAATTTAACCATGAGGGTAGTTAGACTTTATATCTGTTATCCAACAGTTGTTAATCAGATTGCAAATTTTCTTAATTTCATAATGTATAAGTTGTTGGTAAGTACATGAAAATACTCACATAACGCTATCTGATCGCATTCTAGGCAGAGCCTGTACTGTAGACCAGACAACTCATAAATATACTTAAACATTTTTAAATACCTACATATTATAGATAAATTACACCCAGACAGCGAATAAACCATGAGGATCAACATACAATGTTTTATCCTGGGTGGAGATCATGTCTAGCTTAGCAGTCAGACCAGTCTTAGTAATAACTAAGACTGGACTATTGGTCTGACTGCTAAGCCTATAGAACTGTGTGACTGTTGAAATATTGGTATTAGTGCAAGTTTTGTTAAGTTTTAAAAGAGTAACTGTCATACTCACAGCCATTTAATGCTTAATTAAATCTTTTTTTTTTCAAACTTTGTTGTATACAATCTTTACTAATAAATGATATAATAAGCTTTACTCAAATGACTGTGAGTGCGCAGGAAGACTATAAAGTCAATGGTCATGTTACATTTTACATAAACTAAGCTTGAGGTAAACCTAAGCACGCCGTCAGTCTATGGTTAGCTAACTGCTTAAAAATCATCAGTACTAATAAACCAGAGCTTATACTTGAAACTGTATGGGGGATTGGACCCTGTACTAGAAAAACATTGGCTATTAGGATTGTAAATAACCTTAAAGTTCTTTAAAATAGGTATGAATAAAAGAAAAAATATAAAATATCATATTCACATTGAGTAATCCTAATCTTTAAAATTGCACTTTTAGTATAATTGTGAATGTGATAGTCTTATCAGTTTCATATAAGTTTATCAATTAGGCACAATCATATTATAACTGTATTCTATCTGTAATAACAAAGTAAAGGATACTCACTTTTCACTAAGGTATTGAGTGATCCAGTAGAGCACTTCGCCGGGTAATTCGGATTCTGTAATAGTGTACCCAGCTATGTTTACTGGCAACTGGTCTTCAGGATTAACATTAGCGGCAAAATTTTCGAAAAACACTCTGTACGATGTCAAATAGTCCTCCTTATCTCCCATTTTTGAAAGTTTGGTCGAAATTTAAAAGTAACAGAATAATATTGTGTAAATAATCGATCAACAAACACTTATAAACGATTACAGGCTAAACTAGAACAGAAGTCGAAGTCTTCTTATTATTTAATAAGTATTAAGCACAGTTTCACTAGCATATAACACTTCAACACATTGTAGAATGCACTATTAATAATATTTATATTAATCTCGAGTTCATTTAAAAATCAAAACATAAAAATCACATCTCGTTCATACTTTTCCACTCTTGTTGTCATATTCCATTTGCCTTGCCTTGCCATTAGCTGCCACAAAAAATCCCACACCCGTCTATTCGAAACATACGATTTTAGTAACCGTTTATATATTTGAAACTACATTCAGTGAGAATTATTAGGCAGTGGTAAAATATGGTTGATACGATTTACTTTATCATTGTTCGAAATATTTTCATGCAATTTATGATATTATGTTTTTTATACAATAAATTATTTCAATTTCTCAATAGTAAACTTACGGACAAGAATTAGTATTAGAACGGCTTTTTATCGATAAAATAATGTACTAGTGTCAAACAATGCAATGACAATTTAAAACGATATTTAGAATATAATCGAGAATCTGTTTTAATAATTATTTTAATCGATAAGTCTGTAATCATCACAAAAAACATAAACATGGTCTGGTCTATGTCTTTATGTGCACCATTAATCGGGGTCAATCAAAAGTACTATTGCTAATTACAAAAATGGTTGTCTGTAATGTCGGTTTACAGATGATAAACATAGTGGAGGGGGGGGGGGGAGGGCAACGAGATTATTTTGCCCTAGGTTTTCAGTTGGTGACCCAAAGTTTTTATATTTGTTTTCTTACATATATTACACCAGTGTCACAGCTCGACAAAAGAGTGTGGGGGGGAGCACACAGCAGCAAACTGGGGCCGCAGACCAGTTTTAAATGTCACTGCATGAGCTGAGGGGCACAGTGTAATCACTGTTCCTCTAAAAACGAACAAAGAAGAGCTGACCGAGCTGGAACCACAGCGCTGTCTTAAAAGTCAGTGCGCAACGAAATGGACACAGTGTTGACAGGCACCGTGTAAGATTAGAAGCCGCTGCACCCCTCCCTTAAAAGTCACTGGTCAGACAGAAAGACGTGGCGCCAAAATAAAAGCGATAAGGGCGTATCCTGAGCGCGAAGCGATCAGGATAAGCTGACATACATAAGCTCTATTGATTTCTCTAGAATAGGCTAGGTGAAATGACCAACGTTGTTGAAATCATCACAGAACATGGGCAGTGGGCACACCACAACACCTCGTGCTCACTTGGACAGATGACGTACGACAGGGATGCATAATATCACCTCTTCTGTTTAACGTCTACGCCGAGCTTATAATGTGAATCATCACTCTCGAAGAATGGACATATTATGGTGTTGTGGTTGGTGGATACAAAATTACGAATTTGCGGTACGCAGATGACACTACCTTACTCACGATGAATGTAGACTTTATAGAGGAATTACTTCTCAAAATGGAGCGCGTGAGCCTTACGTTAGGGTTAAAGATAAGTCAATCCAAGAACAAGAATAAGATTGTGGACCGCACTAACGACAATTGGCCGAAGTTACTCAGATTGCGAACTGCGACGGGGTCCAGATCTACGTGTACCTTGGGGCTTTAATAATAAACAATGGCGGCTACGTAGATGAAGTATGGTCATAACTAGACTCAACGACCGGTGCACCCCCCCCCCTCTAGAACCGAACCTACTTAATCGTAAAAGTTCTCATACCTTAATCATACCTTTTTGTAAAAGTCCTACTAACGCTGTGGATTTTTATGAGGGGGCAAATTTTTGGGCCACCTAGAATTTTTTTAGAATCGTGGCTACGGCGCCCTTCCTTTTCTGTATTTCATACCCCCATTAAGTTAGATTGTACTATGATGTATCTTGGGTTGTCGTTGTTGATCGAAAGTTATTTAATCATACACAGATTCGATTCACTTTTCCGTTTTAATCGATATCCCATGGTAGTATGAAAGCTGATATTTTGACAAGACATCGAACAACACTAGTAAATTTGTTTTCGATAGATCTGTGGTTTTCGACAAAGTTTTCGATTTCAAAGAGGAAAGCAAAGCAGGAAAGCACTTGAAACAAAGTAGAAAATTACCTATAGATTCTATTTTATGAAATACACTAGCTGAGAATTTTAATTTAAATAATATTCTTTATTAAATACCAACAGGTTAGTTATGACTTTATTGTAAGCTCAATTTGCGAATAATTTTGTAAGTAGTATTAAAATGCCGAAACGTTTCGGAAGAAGTATTGATATTTTATATTAATTTATTTATTTCCATTTCCACATAAATGACTTGCAATTTTATACAGCTGAAGATATAACTTATTTAAGTAGATAGGTATGATTATTACAATTAATATAAAATAATCTTTTTTTAGTGTAAGTACGTGATTGATAAATCGGAGAGATAAGATAATTGGATTAAGTAATCAAGAATTATTTTGCGAGATCGAAACATTACCAGTAAAGCTTTGTAGGTAACCCAAGCTATTTAAAAAAAATGCCGTCTATTGCTGGAAAATACCAACACTATAAAAATGAGAACATTGATGATTATTTCATAGCTGTAGGTGAGTATGTACTCTTCATTTTCTTTAACCTAGTTCCTTTTTTGGCAGTACTTCTTATTTTATATTGTAAATCAATCACATTCACAACATCTTATGAATGATACTTTTATTAAAGAATTTTATACATGCAAGCTTTTATTGCTACCAACTGCACCTATATCCTTTGTTTTATATTATTAACACATTCTATTTGTGTAATTATAATGTTTCCCTGACCATAATTTATTATGTTTACAGGTGTTCCATTTATGGGACGAAAAATGATGTCAATGTCCTCACCATTGATGGAGATAACTCTTGAGGGTAATCTGATGACAATCAAGAACTCATCCCTACTCCGAACCGTTGAACACAAGTTTACATTGGGAGAGGAATATGAGGAGCACATGCCTAGTACCACCATTAAAGTGAGTATACTGGTTTTGAGAACATAGTACTGATCTTCATTTCCCAATTTCTAAATTAAGGTGTGCTGTATTTTTCCCGTCTCTTCCCGTGGGTGTCGTCAAGGCGACTAAGGGATTTCACACCGGAGGACATGCAGCAGCATCCTCTGTGTACTTAAAGTCTTACTGCGATTGCCAACCCGCTTGGCAAGCATGGTGATTATGGCAATTACCCCTAGTATCTACATACTAGTAGGTTCTACTGGGGAGACCCGTGCCCAGCAGTGGGCCATCATATGGGTTTATATGTATATATAAATGTATTTTTAAAACACAGTGGAGCATTGATTATCGCAACAACCACTAAGAGCCTGTTACCAATAAAGATTTTAGTCAGGATGATCCAAACTACCTTTATGTGTCTTTGTTTAATGTTATGAAATGTGAATTTAATAATACTTTTTATAAAAATCTAAAAATTTGCTTTTGTTATTGAGCAACAACTGGCATACAAATAATAGAGCTAAGTGGTATGAATTGTATGGCATGAAGCAATATAATTTTGACTCTAAGTTTGTTCAATAAGTTAAAAATTATTCCAAAACATTTAAAACAACCTGTGTTGCTGTCTGCAGAAGCAGTGTTAAAGAGTGTACTATACCCAATGATATAATAAAAATATTTAAGTCAATTAATTGCAAAAAGACAACAGACTTATTTCTCTTAAATTAATTAATTGTATTATAATTAAAATAGCACCACATTTAGCTACAATATTTAATCAATGTGTTGATCGGAAACAAGTGGGCGTGTTTTCTGATTAAATGACACACAGTAAAGTAATCCTTTTGTTTAAAGCCAGCTAAAAAGCAACCCTAGTAATTTTAGACATATTTCTATTTTACCAGTTATTAGTAAAATCTTTGAAAAGGCCATACTAACGCACTTAGATACACATTTTAATTCTAATAAACTACTGCATAGTGAACAATATGGATTCACAAAGGGTCTTTTGACAGTAGACGCAGGCTCTAAACTACAAAAACACATATATAGTGCCTAGGAAAACTCGCAGGACGCCATTGGTGTTTTCTGCGACCTCTCAAAAGCATTTGATTGTATGGTACATAGTACACTTCTGCTGAAGCTTAGGAATTATGGCATAACAGGTGCAGTGCTTAATCTTGTTGCTTCTTATCTTAGTAAGCAAATACAGTATGTTGATATTAATGGAATAAGGTTTCCGGATCAACAGTAAGTAAGGGCGTGCCACAAGGATCAATTCTGGGTCCTTTTCTAATTTTGATGCATTTTACACTAGTAACTTATCCAATATTGTTCTATTTGCTGATGACACTTCCCTTATACTCAAAACCAATCGTAAAAATGATTACTCTGACGAAGTAAACAGGCTCGCATTAGTTCTGGACTGGTTTACATCAAATAACTTACTCTTAAATTCTAAAAAACCAAATGTATTAAGTTTAGATTGCCAAATGTAAGAAATATCAGTACGAATCTGGTTTTAAACAATGAATGTCTTCATTTTGTTGATACAACGATTTTTTTGGGAGTTACTTTAGATAGTAAGTTACAGTAGGGCCCCCAAATATCGTGTCTCGCCGAAACTCTTGAAACTCGGTTCTGCAGCATATGCTCTCTGCAAAGTCAGACAGCTTACGGATGTGGAAACAGCAACCCTAGTTTATTTCGGTTATTTTCACAGCGTCATGTCGTATGGCATACTGCTTTGGGGCAAGGCGGCTGATATTCAAACAATTTTTATTCTTCAAAAACGTGCAGTGCGTGCGATTTACAACCTTGTTGACCTACTAATTTGTGTTTATTTGTCGAGTGAACGTCACAATTTTTTTAAATAAATAATTTTGAACAAATTCTTTAAAATTGTTGCGTTGTTTTTTTTACCACTTCGGTTTATTTATTCTATACTAACATTATAAATAGGAAAGATTTGATTGTTTGTTTGCATTGAATAGGCTCCGAAACTATTGGACCGAACATATTGTAAAAAAATTAGAGATCCCTAGGAAAATCACAATAATGTAACCAAAGGTATAAAAGCTACGATATGACACCCGTGATAAGCTGGGGCAGGCAGCTAGTGAATAATATATTACTGAGTCCGTCCACTAGCTCTAGCTTCGCGCGTGTACTGAACGCAACAAGGAGCTCTGTATCTCGACTCGCGCGTACTACGCGCGAATAGCGGGCGAGTCGAGATGCCGGCGAATGACAGTGAGTGAATTCCTCTCGCGCGAATAATGATTGTATGTCGTGAACACGCGCGTATCCTCTCGCGCGTAATTCGCCTCATCTGAACAGGGTCTAAGCGCACCGAATTTCTTGACTTGTTAGCTGTATTTTACTTGACGTATAGACGTCAATGGCGGTCAATAGGTAAAAAAAAAAACGGGTCCAACACCCATGCCCCCCAATTAGTTCGGATAATTGATGCTCTACTTTAAATTTCATTTTTTTCTTACTTTTTCGTGAATTATTGTTAATGTGAACAATCTTAAACAATTATTTTCAGAAGATATAGAACTTAATAAAATTATTTTCTTGTATCATGATAAGGCATTCAAAACCAAGAAATCGAAGTGCATAAAATAAAAATGGATTTCAGCTAATTTTGATATTCATTGCTTTGACTGCAGATTTAAGTGATGATCAGGGCATTCATTTGTAAATACAGTGTGACAGTAACAATACATGGACAGCAAATAGCTAGTAATATTTTAAACTTACAACAAAACCAAAAAAGAAATTAAAATTAAATTAAATAGCATTTTTTTTTTGCTAAACACTATCTACAATATTTATTTCAGTGCTTACAGTTTTATATAAGTTGTTTTGCAATTTATTGTGTGCATAAAATGTAATCTAGTTGTTTGTCTGCAAATTCTCAATTGGTTGAATATAAGATATTACAAAAATATCAAAGTTATTTTTATATCCTTTCATAACAAACTGATAAAAATACTTGTAAAATGCATTCTGATGTTGTCTTAACACTTTGTTTACAGAGTGTGACAAATATTATCAACGACAATGAAGTGGTCACAAAGTCGGTAATTCCAGAGAGCAAAGAGACCTGTGGCCGGCAATATCAGTTCACTGATGATGAGTGTATTATTGTGAGTACCAATTTGACTTGGCTAAATGTTTATCCATACTAATATTATAAAGCTGAAGAGTTTGTTTTTTGAACGCGGTAATCTCAGGAACTACTGATCCGGATTGAAAAATTCTTTCACTGTTGGATAGCCCATTTATCGAGGAAGGCTGTATAAAATCACGCTACGACCAATAGGAGCTCAGCAGCAATGAGAAAGGTTGCAAAATCGGAGAAAACTTACGCAGACGAAGTTGCGCGGGTCTAGCTGACCCGCGCAACTTCGTCTTTAATATAATATAGTACGGGTTCCCTAGAACAAATTTAAAAATGATACATATCAAGCTGGAATTGACATGGTAGCTTCGTTACGTCGAGACCCAACTTTATGTATACGGCAACTTTATATAGTGGTATGTTAGTGAAAAAAACAGGTGTTAAATGTTACAAACTTAACTTTGCCGTTGGAAAACTGTTATCCCCATACATCAACATAGGCCGCGATTAATTTACCAACCGAACATAATACTCAATAGAAATATAATGTGTGCAGCTTAAAAAAGCCCCCAACAAATATAAAAAAACATTGAATATCTTCAAAAGTACATAACAGATTTTTATCAAACAAGGCCAAGAGAAACAAGCTTATAATTAAAAAGGCCAGTAGATTTTGAAACTGTAAGTGTTAAGTAATACAATAATTATAGTTGACAGTACATAATAAGAGTTACTCAAATGTCTATATTTCTGATTTCAGACTCTCACCCATGACAGAGCCAAAACTCCAGGCAAGCGTTACTTCCGCAGAGTCAAATAAATAAGAAGCACAATCTAATTACTGAAAATGTTACCTTGGTTCATTCCAGAATGACTTAAAACTATTATGGCACCAATGTAATTGGTCCTTTATTTAAGAGAACTGATTTTATTATTATTTTTATATTGAATATTGATTATTTTTTAATTAGACTTTCCTATTTATAAAATATACCTATTTGAATAAAAATATAATTTGTGTTCTAATTCGCTACCTACTTACTCCACATGCCTACATAGACAGACCTAGTTGCCTAGGAGGTCGCAGTTCGCGGTCTCCTAAACAAAATGAAATATGCAGGAAGGGTTATTAAACCGCCCCTGCATTTTGCAATTGGGTGTTTGACTACTATCAAAATAAATAAAATATTTTAGGTTATCATCCATCCATATATCATGAAGTGTTCTGAAAAAATATGTTCATCTATAATTTAAGGTGTTTATTAATTTTTAATCATAAAAAGAAAAATTAAAAGTAAATGATTCGGCCATAAAAAACGTGACGTCATATGGTGGCACTTCATACAAAATTTTACGAAACTTGTCATTTTTGACGTTTGATAAAAACATGCTGATTTGCCTTCAGACAAATACATTGACGTAGAGAACAGGACTGAGCCATAACCTCACAAAATTGACCACCTCTAGAAAGAGACAACGTTACTTTGTGAAGAATACCTGTCAAAGGCCGCACGAGTGTTTTCTCTTCGTTTCTCTTTCACGCTTTGCAGTCAATTTTTACTTTTTATTTGAAAGGGATGGCGCAGTCCTGGTCTATACGTCAATCAATCGTAATATGCACTACTGCTTCAAAATCTATACCTACTTATATTATAAAGCTGAAGATTTTGTTTCTTTGTTTAAACGCGGTAATCTCAGAAACTACTGATTCGAATTGAAAAATTCTTTAACAAACTCAAACTCAAATATCTTTATTTCGTATTAATACATACTAAAAAATTTATAAAATTATGATTGTTTGAAAAAAAGAACAAAATGAGGTAAGTGGCAGTTCCAAGACAAGTGTAAAGCTTATGAGAAGAAGCTGCCGAGAAACTCATGTGCCACTCTTTTAAAATTTTAACTGTTGAATAGCCCATTTATCGACGAAGGCTATAGACTACTATATAACATCATAGGAGCAGATAAATGTTACAAAAACGCGAAAAATGTAAGCAGACGAAGTTGTGCGGGACAGCTATAGGCCGACCGCTTAACTCGTATATCGCCTGCGCGGTGAGAAGGGAGCGCGGGGTGATGTTAACGGGTGGGGGAGCGGGGTGCGCGGGACAGAGAACTCACGTTCTCTGTCCCGCGCACCCCGCTCACCCACCCGACCCACCCGTTAACATCACCCCGCGCTCCCTTCTCACCGCGCAGGCGATATACGAGTTAAGCGGTCGGCCTATAGTAATGTTATAAATCTGAAAGTAGCTCTGTTTTTATGCATAAACTGCTAAACCGATTTAGATGAAATTTGGTATGGAGATTAGGCATAGACCACGTCCCTTTCAATTAAAAAGTAAATATTTACTGCAAAGCGTGAAAGGAAAAAAACTCGTACGGCTCATCCACAAAGTAGTCCAGGTCTATACGTCACTGCCATAGAACAAATAATGTTTTTTTTAGGATTCCGTAGCCAAAATGGTAAAAACGGTTACCCTTATAGTTTCGTCATGTCCGTCTGTCTGGCTGTCCGTATGTCACAGGCATTTTACTCAAAGACTACTCTATGAATCTTGATGAAATTTGGTGAAGAAATTGTAATAGCAGCTACCTACTTACATACATATACAGCTAAATAATAATAATAATAACATTAACAGCACAGACGTAGCCAGTGCAGTCCGTCCTTTTTCTAATTGGAAATCTCCAGGCCCAGACGGACTGCACAACTTTTGGCTGAAATGGCTACGCAGTTCGCATGCTTGTTTGGCATCGCAATTCCAGTCCGCCCTAGAATCTGCGTCGCTGCCAGCCTTTATGACTAAAGGAGTGACCCACCTACTCCATAAGACCGGTAGTACCTCGGACCCTAGTAATTATTATAGACCGATAACTTGTTTACCATCGATCTATAAGCTTCTTGCATCCATACTGAGAGCTAAAATAAACAAACATATACACACAAACTCCATCATGTGTACCTCTCAGAATGGATGTAGAAGTGAGGCCCGGGGTACTAAGGAGCTCCTCCTCATTGATACGACTATTAGCCAGCAGGTTCGCCGCAACCGAAAGGATCTATCGGCATGTTGGATAGATTATAAAAAGGCGTATGACTCTGTGCCACATACATGGCTTCTGAGGGTGCTGGAGTTGTATAAAGTTAATACAACTCTACGTACCTTCTTGAAGTCGTGTATGGGGCAATGGAATACGCTTTTTACCTATCCAGGGTGCCGAGGGACCCAAGAAAGTGGCGGCGTACCTATAAGGATTGAGCGGGGTATATTCCAGGGTGATACTCTGAGTCCCCTTTGGTTCTGCCTAGCACTGAACCCACTTAGTACCTTACTAGAGGGTTCAGGGCTAGGTTGCAGGTTGCGACGTGGTGGTCAGGTTATATCTCACTTGCTTTATATGGATGACTTGAAGCTCTTTGCTCCCACCAGCTCACAACCAATAGCGTTACTAAAGGTAACTGAAACCTTTATTTATTCTATTAAAATGGAGTTTGGTGTGGATAAATGTGCAGTCGTCCATATAAAGCGAGGGCGGATAGTGGAACCCGAAGGGACTCAACTCTCGGATTCCATTCACCTAAGATCACTACTCGCAACTGAGACCTATAAGTACTTGGGTATGTCGCAGGCGCTGTGCATAAATGAGGTTGACATGAAACAGCTGCTGCGGGAACGTTTCCTTGGCCGTCTGAAAAAAGTGCTTAATAGCCTTTTGTCAGGTGGCAACAAGATCCGGGCCTGCAACAGCTGGGTCATGCCACTTCTTACGTACTCCTTCGGCATACTCAAGTGGACTCAGACTGAATTAGACACCCTGGATCGAAAAGTCCGTACACTGATGACGTCATACCGAATGCATCACTCGCGTTTATCTGTAATGAGATTGCATATCCCGCGGAAGTGTGGGGGCCGGGGTTTGCTAAACCTTAAGTCCCTTCATAACCGCGAGGTATACAATCTAAGAATATTTTCTCCATGTGGACGCGGGTGTGCATCGGGATGTCGTCGCGGTGGACACCGGGCTAACCCCACTCTCCTTGGCTAAAGAGAACTGGCGCAGACCTGTAGTGCTTGGTATCAGCGAGCGCAGGGAGGTATGGCAGAGCAAGGAGCTTCACGGTAGGTTCTATCGGGCTCTTCATGGGCCCGATGTGGACCTACTAGCGTCCGTGGCCTGGCTACGGTTCGGTGACCTCTTTGGAGAAACTGAGGGTTTTGTCTGTGCAATTGCTGACGAAGTTATCATGACGAATAACTACCGGAAATATATCCTGAGGGATGGCACTGTTGACATCTGTCGTGCCTGTCGCCGACCCGGTGAGTCCCTCAGACATATCGTTTCCGGCTGTTCACGTCTTGCTAACGGCGAGTACTTGCACAGACACAATCAAGTAGCCAGGATAATCCACCAGCAACTTGCTCTGAAATACCACCTTGTGGACGTTGAGGTACCATACTACAGGTACGTTGCTGAGCCAGTTCTCGAGAATAGTCGTATCACGTTGTACTGGGATCGATCTATCATCACAGACAGGACTGTTGTCGCTAACAAGCCTGATATTGTGCTGATAGACCGATCTGAGCGTCGTGCGATGATCGTCGATATCACCATCCCCCATGACGAAAATCTTGTGAAAGCCGAAAAGGATAAACAAATAAAATATCTGGATCTGGCGCACGAGATCATCGACTTGTGGGATGTTGATTCGGCGATCATTGTACCGATAGTCGTCTCCGTTAATGGTTTGATTGCCAAGAGCCGAGACCAACACCTTGAGAGGCTGGCGTTAGACGGTTGGATCAAGCGCTTGATGCAGAAGGCAGTACTTCTTTGATCAAGTGAATATTTTTGGAAATAATCGCTACGAAAGTTGCATAAATCGTGTGATCAAAAAATATGGAAAAAATCACAAAGATAGCGCTAATAAATACTTTAAATTAAAATTATTTCGGATAAGATCGGATATACCGATAATGAGTTATTGCCGAAAAACTGCGTTTCTCAACAAAAGGGCGTAAGTGCCATGAACATACGCTCTTCTGCTGATGCAATTGTTCAAGGCTGCGGAACCCTACACTGAGCATGGTCCGACATGCTCTTCCCCGGTTTTTTCAATCTGGTACGATTACTTTAATATTTGGATTCTTGCCTTGCATTTAATGCGAATATGTCTGCCAGTTATATGCACTCACGTCAAAGACTGGTTGTGTTATTCGGAAACCAAAGGACGACTTTTCTGTTTTGTTTGCAAAGTTACGAATTCAGATAGTCCGTCACCACGGTGTACGAAAGATGGATTAGATGTCTGGAAGAATCCGCACAGTTTGTTGAGAAGACATGAAGAAATATATCACTCAAAAACAATAACACGCGTGTTGATTCTCAACTTGTGAGCCTAATTGAGACTGAGCAAAAGTATTGGAGGCTATTCTTAAAACGAATCATTACAGTAATAAAGTTGTGAGCAAAACGAGGTCTTGCGTTTCGGGATAGTGACGAAATTTTGCCTCACAATGGAAATTATTTAGGCTTGTTGTGAAGAATTTATTCATCTAATTGCATCAAGCATATCTACTGGATCGATTTATATGATGCATATATTACTCAGTTTCATTGGGTTCTACTCCAGATAATATATCACATGTAGACCAACTGACTGTCTGCCATCTGGACCAGTGGAAAGATTTGTTAAGTTCTTGGACATGAAAGGTCATACGGGTCAACTCGTTCACAGTTTACTAGATTTCATGTGAGAGTAGCATTGATATCAAAGACTGTCGTGGGTGAAGCTACGATAATGACAGCAACATGAGTGAGAAATACATCGGCTTACAAGCCAGAATTAAGGAAATCAATAAGTAAGCCGAATACATTCCCTGTCTTGCACATTCATTAAATTTGTTTCCGTGCGCCGCAGACTGCTGTACAGAAGCATTACTTTTCTTCGATTTCATTGAAAACCTCTATACATCTTTTTCCGCTTCTACCTATCGATGGGGTCGTTTTACGAACGCACTTAAAGATTCTACTTCAAAAATTCCGATTTTGAAACGGTTAGTCCGGGTTAGGTGGTCAGTCCGAGCTGATGCTACCAAGGCACTTTTATGTGGTTTTATCACTACTAAGCAAGTTTCAGAAGACATTTTGTTGAAAACGTGGTTCAAAAAGCGGAGTGCCGTAATAAAGGTTACAAACTAGTTTCAACGAGAATAAGTTAACAATGAGAATAATGACAATTACGTGGAACGGAATCCTAGAACGCTTGCAAGCGACTAGTGCTTCGCAGCAGTCGTCTGATCAAGACCGTAATACAGGATACGCCCTTTATGAATCATTCACGTCCAAGCACTAAGATCCACATTTTCAGATATTGAGGCAAGAGCCAAAGATCTGACCGACTGTGAAGCATACCAGCAACAGACATCAAGACGAATCAAGCGAAATACAAAGTACGACCATTTCAGCGGCTCTACTACACTCGACAACTTTGTTAAAAATCAAACAATATTTTTTGATAACGTACTGTCTGCTTTAATTAAATGTATTTTTCAAAATTAAAACGTTTTAAAATTAAATAAGGAACACGATGGGCCAAGAACGTCTTAATCATCTCACTTTGTTGAACATAGAGCATGATTTGCTTAAGACGATATTGAAAGTGTTCTCTAAATTTGCCCAACATAAATCCAATTTCCTTGCAAAAAAAATAATTAATACCCTAAACATATAACAGTCCGCTTGTGACCACGGCCGGTGCAACCTGGTCGAAACGTCAAGCAATTTTAAGGTAAACAATGCGCGTTAATTCCCATATAATAAATAGTTATAATACCCTAAAGTTAAGAACCTAAGGCAAACCAAGGGCCCCCTAACAGAATTTGCAACAGGCCCCGCGCTGGCTTAATCCGGCACTGCCTAACTCATGTCATGAGCCGGGTTTACACCAGACGCACAAGCTAGCGAGCGTGGTTCGCGAGGCAGGCAGCCTCAGTAGTTTGCTCGGAAACACAGGCGAGCCTCATGAGGCGGGCCGATCCATTAGAAGCCCAAAAGCATTCAAAATGGACAGTTATATAGATTCTGCTGCTACTCTAATTTAAGCCATATTTTTTTCAAAATATTATATTTATGTACCTAATGGGTTTTAGGGCACTATTAGCGGGTTAAAGAATTACAAACGAGACGTTAATGTAAAAGGCATAGATAAAAAATTATTTTTACAGCAGCAACGGAAATGACGTCAGACGTCAGTTGTATGGAAATGATTTCTAGTTTCTGGAAATTATGTTACATTACATGACTGGTACCTAATGGCTATGACTTTTTTGCCTATAAAGATGTACATAAGATTTTTGCCAAAAAACTATATCCTAGATTAAATCTAGAATTCGACATAACTTCTTCCTAATTTATATGTATGTAATTCGTACTCCATGAACTTCTGACAAAATGTTGAAAGAGGGAGTGACAATGAATTTTGCAGCCCAACTGATTCTAAACAGTTTTTCAAAAACAAAATGAAAACCTATAGGGTACCGGTACTTCCGGTTGATTTAGAATTGTAAATTTTGTTTAAAAACAATCTTACAGCACAAGTAAAAGGAAATTTCAGAAAAATAAAAAAGTTGAAAATTAAGGTAAATTTTGGGACTTACTTAATTACAAGTTTTCGCGAAAATATAAATTTGCCTTAACTTTTATCGTGACTTAGGACCTTGATTTTTATAAATCTAATAGGGACTATAAACCTCAGTATCTGGTATAAATTTTAACTTGCTAGGTCCACCCGTTCCTGGGAAAATCGGTGTTGACACACGGGCAGACTGACAAGAGAGTGATCTTTTATGGGTTTCTTCTTTTACCTTTTGAGGTAAGGATAGCCTATATTTTTAGGGTTCCATCCCTAAAAATGTAGAATCGGGGCTTGCTTTTCTGTATCTACAGTTTAAGTTAATTTTACCTGACCTTAACTAAGTTGCAGCGGGACTGACGTATAAATTTTATCGTTATTATTTGTTATTATTATTATCGATCATAAGTAGGCATTCAGGTTCCAGGTGGGGCCAGCTGCCCCTCCCTATCCCCCCTGGGTACGCTTATACTTATGATTATTCAAATAACTTTCAATTAAGCATAAGTAGGTAGGTATTAATTTTATAAGTTTCTGATAAAACTGCTATTTTTTCACGACACACCAACTGATGGCCACGGCACACACTTTGCGGAACACTGGCGTAGACAATAGGTACACTAAATAGACATAGGATAGTTTATATAGCGAAAACCGTAGAAAAGAAAAAGCTAGATATGAATACAACCTTAATATTTGTTGCTCATAGTAAGTCTCGGACAACAGCTAATTTGATTTCATGCTAGGATTCGGACAGTGGTAAACACAGAACAACAATTCGTTTATTAGGTCTCATGCGGGGCGACAAACCCACAACTAAATTGAAAATTTGACAATTAAAGATGTTTCAGTATGATAATGTCCCCATTGCCTTCCCCCTGCCCGCACCCTGTAGGCCTACTTTCAGTATATACAAAAGTACTCTGTGAGGCCTACTCTCTTTTTCTACAACCAAATTCATAAAATTTCGTAATCATAATATTTTTTTAGTTTTCGGGACTAGTGGACTACATTCAAATTCATTTTTGGTTAAGCGATCCGAACCCATAAACGATTTTCAGGAACGAGTGGATTGAATTGATGGTGTTGGCTCTGTGTGTGTATTACCACCTTATTTTTGATCTAAACTTCGTTTTCAATAAATTAGAGTAATCGTTCTACTCCTCGATGGCACATAAGTACCTACGGTTTCTGATCCAATGATCTCAGACCTAAAACGTAGGAATTATAATCTCTGTGCCCTCTTTTTTAGTTCCTGCGAGGCTTGACTTGACCCAGCTGAGGGTAGGTATTATATTAAAAGTACAGAATTACCTTTATTTCCGATGTAGGTACCTAAGTACCTATTTTACGTCCTCTTTGTAGGTAGGTACTACTGTACCGACTGTACGTAATGTAATGACCAAAGTTGAACGGGGCGATTGCTAATGGGCTTATTAGTATTATTAAGCTCATTACGTACGTTGGGGCACTTCGGGGCCACGAACGTGACCCGTAAGTGTAATAAGTTATTATTATTACACTACACTGAATCCAGACAGCCTTAAAAAGAGAGGTGTATTAAGAGTTAGGTCCTTAATTCTCAAACAAAATTTCAAGGCCACCTTTGATTTAGGGCAGTGTGAAGGAATAGTCGTTTTAGCAGTTGAACCAACGACTTTGTATGAGCGACTCATATGAGCACTTGCCGCCCTTCAAATTTTGAAGCGTTCCCGTCTAAAACAAGCTACGCCTCTTTTTAGTGTCACCTATTTTTACTTTAAACAGCATGAACAAGCCGATGACATTTGATAGAATTTGACCAAATTTTTGTTTATCCACAATAAAATTAACCTTATAAGATTGGGAAGTTCAAAGTATCCTCTAGAAAAACTAATCGACTAAAATCATGAACATTCTTCTAAGTACGATAACGCCATCTATGGCCTAGTAGCAACGGTTTCAATTATATTTGACATTAGTATTACCCACCTAAATGTAGATGTATAGTCTGCTATATTTTCTTCTCTTTCTGTCTTATTGATTTTATTCAGATTGAGCGACGTCATTGTGTTACTCTGTGTGACTTTTGCATTTATTGATTTTTCTGGTTTCGACTTTCGATTGACTTCATTTTATTGTTTTGAAAGAACTCCAAGAAACAAGAACGGTTTCAATTTCAGCTAAACTATCACTGTATTATTCCAAGTAGCGTGAAAATAGAACTACCATTCTTAAAAAATGGCTGAGCATATTGTTGCGCAGAATCAGGTAACTTTTTATTAATATTCATGAAAAACGTTCATTTCTGATACATTTTATACACTTTATTTGAACTAAGTTCAATATTAGACATTGTTGTACATTTTTTTGTCACATTGGTATTCAAATTTTTGGTATAGAAGCTCAATAAATACCTACGTTCATGTGGTACATTATATTTACCTATATATTTTTTGTTCATATAAGTAGGTAGTTCTGAAAACCGCTTTTAATGCTATTTTCAGGATCACCAAGTGAAAAAGCTGAAGAGATTCTTGGAAGGATGGCGAATGGCTGTGCTCCCATTAAAGTCTGTGATCTTATGGGAGCAACAATGGCATCCATGTGCCATAATTGGCTCGCTTTCCATCTTATTTTTAATCATCTGGTTACTGGATTTAAATTCAATTGCAACATTAGCCGTCATTGGCTTAATCCTAAATTTCATAGACTTCATTGTGCCTGTTATTTGTAACTCTCTTTATGGGTCTACTTCATGGACTGGCCAGCATGAAAAAATGTTTGAAGACATTTGCAAAAATATAGTGGCCAGTTATAATAAAAGCTTGTATAACATCCGCATGTTCTATTCATTGAGGGAAACAAGCCCTTGTATGGTGAGTTTAATTTTTATAGTATTTTCTACTCTAAGGTCATGGCCTTAGGATCATTTAGACTGCTGTGTCGCATTAATTATAATAATAAAGACAACAATGAATCTAAGTGATGTTATTGTTATGAACCTATTACTAATGTTAGTGTGTTTGGTTAAATTGTACAACAAGATGACAAACCAGGACTTAAAAGACTACAGAGTATTAATTCCTTTAAGTTTTTAAAATACTAATTCATATTTTTTAAATTTCAGTACTACGTCATTTCAATCAGCATGTTGTGTACACTAGCATGGGTGGCTTCTTCCATGAACAATATATTCCTGGTCTATATATTATCGATTGTCATGATGCTCTGGCCAGGGCTTCGACACAGGGGCTTCTTCAATATGATATTATCCATGTTAAAAATGGCACCAAAAGCAGCTTTACTCAAGTCTGATTAAAAATATATATGTTGCGTAGCTTTTATTGATTGTGATTGGTCTGGTCATAAGTTTTAAGTTTAAGCTTAGCTTATTTATGAGCTTTAAATTACTGTATGTGTGATATACTTTATGATATTAAAGAGCCAAAGCCCTTACTATGTTGTTTTTATTATAGTTGACCCAATCTAACAAATTTCGGGGCGTCCATTAATTGAGGAGTTTAGGGGGGAGGGGGAGGCGAATCTTGGCAAGTATCGCGTAATTTTTAATCAGCAAGGGAAACAGTCCAAAACGCATGTTTCTACTTAAATGCGACTAAATTCAACACAATAATTTGTCGTATGAAAGCGTGACGTTCTAGCCGCGTGACCAATGATGCCAGACTGACTGCAAATTGGGGGATTTTTTCGGCTTTGAGTGAAATTAAGGGGGTCAGGTTCTAGGGCAGTCACTATTCTGGTGCAACCTATTTACTGTAATGTTTTCAATCTCAACACCAATACTATGTGGGTGAGAAAAATGTCCAAAATCACATTGCATAATATTTTGGAACTGGAAAGTATTTGATTGGGAAAGGGGCAACTGAGTGGGCGGTGAGTTATAGCACCTTTGCAGAAGGGTTGGTTAGGTGAACCAGTGGCACATTTATGGCTAAGGGGCTCAACCTCCAAAAGTATCTAGAGTTCCGCTCGTCTTGTGCCTGCATATACCTTAGTGATATTATCAGGCTCTTACCCTCTTTGGTTACAGGCAAAAGTATTGGAATAGCAACCATAAACATAAAAAAAAACTTGATCAGCATATTCGTCCTTAGGCATACTGGGAGGGGAATTTGAATTTGAAAAAAAGGTAGGCACACAGACACATTCGACCAGTGTTACAGATACATTCGACCAGGTCGAGTGTATCTATGTGCCTACCTTTTTCTACCGGTGTTTAGTTCTCCAAATCTGATTTGGAGAACACTTCTCCCTAAAAATATATTTTAGTTAGGGATGCATAACAAGCTACTGTCCATATAATTATATAAATAAACGTAAGTTTGCGAGGTAAAACTTTTACTTCGTCTAGTACTTTACTTTTTACATGAAGGAGTAATAAACAATCATCTCTCATGTATGTTTATTACTCCTTCATGTAAAAACTACTAGACGAATTTTGATGAAAAATATGATATTATATATCACAGCAGATTTTACTTTAGTGTTATATTAATGAATGAAGGGAATTAAAACAGAAGCATGATTTTATCAATAAATTTTAATTTAATACAAATTCTTACCTACATACATACATTTATATAACAATATATTATTACGATTTCTTCAGAAATTACTGAGATGGATGTAGTGTGCATTAAGCAAAAGCATTTAGCGTGGATTATCTATCTGACCAGTAGCTTCTTGATTATTTAATTAGACATTGATAGCATAAACAGTATGTAAATGTACTTCAAAGGCCACAAAATATTAATACAATTAATTCATGATTAAAATATAATTCAACATATACAAAATAGACTAACAATAATTATAAATAAAGTCAATAAAATCCTATCTATAAGTCACGTAGTGTCTATAATATACATGCCGACACTTAAATTGAACCACACTATTTTTATTTTTGTAACTGCTCATTTGTAAAACTGTGAATTTTAATTTCAAACAATGATGGCCAGGTAAGTTAATTTCATTGCTAAACCGTTTTTTTGTAAAGACTAACATTATTTAGAATATATTGTAACTTCATAGAAATAAACAAAATAGGGTAGCTTAGTTTAAGTGCCAGGCAGTATACAAGCGAAGCGAATATTTATAAAATCATCACAGTAATCAGTGCAGAGAAATCATTGACAAACAAATCCTAAGCATCAACATGAGCTACTCAATAATACATCATTGTGTGCATAAAATATCATGAGATTCCTAAGAAATTTTTTATTAAATGATTCTCAGACAAACAAACAAACTGTGTGGCATACAGGAGGACCATGTTTGATAGTTTTTAATACCTCACAATTAAAATAGTGCATTGAATTTTATAGGCAAAGTTTTATATAATCCAATATTTCGTACAAGTACAATTATTACAAGCACATACATACGTTACATAAAGAAATTCAATAAAATTGCCGGCATTATCTACATTTAACTAAAGGAATTAATAGTCTATAAATTTGTATTTATATTTTTATCACAGTAATGTACACTTTACAGGAAAGTAAATTGAATTTTGATAAGGTTTATAATACTAGTGTTCATAAAATGTACTATGACATAATAGTTGTACTAAAAATAATTTAAAGATATACCGCTGGATGGTCCTCACCATAAAATAAAAAAATAAAATCAGCATAAAAAAGGTCAACTTTATAAGTGTAGTTGAAGTTACGCTACGTCATTGTCTACGAGTCTAAATATTAACTACATTTCTGCTATAGTAAAACCAGGTTTAACGTTTAAATTTTTCGCTTTTGTCACTGACGGCATGTTTGGCTCAGTTGTAACCACATTATTATTTGATTTGCTTTCACTAGAAGTACCTGCCCTAAGAAGATCATCAGTTACTAACGTTGTTTTAAATCTACTGCTTGCAATAGACGGTTGGGAATTCACATTGCTTTTTTGTGCACTACTGTCACTGTACCTTCGACTACCATTGTTAAGAATATCATTTTTTTTATTTTTGATTTTGCTTTCTTTGCCTTGTAAATTCAAAGAGTCAATATTAGGAACGTATTGGGGATTTTCTTTTGAACATTTTAACATAGCGTCATTATCTAAGTTGTAGTTTTTGCTGCTGGATGGCATGTCTTTGTAGAAGCACTCTTTAGTCTGCTGTAAGCTAAGTCCGAAGAAATCTGAAGAACATTTGCTAGTGGACGGTTGATTGTTGTCAAACTTGAGAGAACCAACTCCGGTGAAGGTTTGCGGACTGAGGTCGTTTTTGATGATTTTCACTGGAGAACCACAGGGGTCTACCGAAAGGGTTTCTTCATCGTCTTCGCCTTCGGCACTCTGGAAGTATAACGGGGTGTTATTTTAATATAAATATGTAAAAACGTCATGGGTAACATAAGAGGCAATTAAGCCTACGCTGGAACTTTAAATTATTGTTTTGGAACTGGCATATAAATGTTAAAAAGAGGATAGTACAGTCTTACAGTCATATGTTTAAATTGTTTGAATGAAGATTAGACATCCCCCAACATCTTCACAAGTGTCCGGGCGCTCCACTGCATGTGCTTTTTAGAGTTTGCCTTCATAAAAATTACCCTCGACGACGACCATCTGCCCAAATCGAAATCCTAGATTGTTCACATCGTAGACTAAACTTCAGTCGCGTGCAAAGGCTAGTCATTTAACGAAGAAACATTTTCTAAGCTTGTAACAACACTAACATAGCCAGCTTTGCACTTACTAAAAGGTCGTGATCAGTGATAGATCCGGCTGTAGCCTCGTTGCTGTTGAATTCTAGCTCTGAGGCTATCGACACCGGCGTCACATCTCCACTAATAGATGAACCTGGAACATTGTATGTAGAAGTCTTATATGAGTATGGGTGGAACACAAAATGGTTGTCTTGTACTGTGCATACTATTATAATAATAATTTTACATATTTATTTATTTTTTAGGGTTTCGTAGCCAAAACGGCTAAACGGAACCCCTATTGTTTTCCATTATACAACAGTATTTTAATTGGCTAGTGCTACGTATTCTATTTTTTTTAAATAAAAAGAAAACAGAGACAAAATATGTAATATACTATGATATTGTCATTATTATTTTGTTTCTTTCCATCGTAATTAGGACAGAAAGCACAAAAACTGCTGCGGTGTTCTTTGCAGAAGTAATAAGTTTAGTTTATAAAGTCATTATGATTTTTATGAATTGGGCGAAGAATAAGTAGTTATTGTATTGATTGCAATTATGAATTGCATGCCCATTACCATTTTTATAGAAATTTTCCAAAAATGCCTCTCCTCTACCGAACACATGATGTATAATTATTATTATTAGCACCTGCTGTAATTTTGTAACTTGTTTTAGTACCTTTTTGATTACAATTGCATGCCTTACATGTTATGCTAGTACGTATTTGTCTATGTATATTGTATATAAATACAAATTAAAATTTAACATCTAGTTTACAATTTACATAAGTATTAGTGAAATCATATTAATTGAAATTGTTAATATTATTTATTGTTAATATTATTTATGGAAATGGCTCAGGTCAATTAATTTATGTTTACTACTAAAAAAAAACAGTCAGTGCCAAAATATTATATAAAATTTTGCGATTTTGACTTGTGTCAGTGTTTGATTTCTGACCTTGCTGATTTATAAGTGTTTGACACAGTTTTGTTTACTTGTCACGGTGTTTGAGTTAGGTGCTTTTTGAGTTGTGTCAGTGTTTCAGTTACGCGCTGTTTGACTTGTAGCAGCTCTGTGTTATGCGTTTTTAAAAATTGTTTCTATTTTGAATTCTGAGCTATTCGTCTAATATTTCACACAAAAATCAGTTTTGTACTAATTAGATGGCAGATCCTCATGCGTTATTCATTTCTTTTATAATACTAGCTTTCTTAACATCTATTTGCCCATTCATATTAAATTACTCTCTATATTAGCATAGACCAGTGCAGCGCATGCGATATATAGTCATGCAACAATGAACTGTAAATAACAGATGATAAAGTATAGTGTTCTGTGTTAATGGAGTATATTCGTAACAAGCGACGAGATTGTGCTACGTTTACTTAGAATTATGACTCATTTACACAGGGATAGTTTCATGCTATCTCTGTCGTTCTTGTTGTGTAAATCAAAAGAGGCAAAGGGACTATTAATCTCAATGTAATTTGTACGTGTTTTAGACTCGCAGCGAGACTTCTAGGTGACGCATCGACTCCAAGGATTCTGATTTTGGCTGAAGTTGTCAGGGAAATTTTCTCAAAACGAGCGGATATAGCAAAGGAAGTCTTTTCTGCAAGTAAACACATAAAGTTGTGTCTTCGTATGGTAAAATTGGACTAAGTTTAGTCGGCCCCAAAGTCTCAATTCAGACACAAGGTTATTCCGGCACTCGATGACATCTTCCGGATAAATGTGCTGTCGTCTGCATAGCAATTAATGCTACAGATTTGTAGCAAGGCACACAGCCTTGTAGAACGCCAGCATTCACAAGCTTGGAGTTTTAGCATGTACCGTCAACTAAGACCCCAATGCTCCGTGCTGTGAGAAAACTAGTGACCCGGTCACAGAATTTTTCGGGAAGCCCGTAAGAAGATTGCTTTGAAAGAAGTGCTTGTGCCAAACCAGAGCAAAAGCCTTCACTATGTCGAGACTTACAGGTAGTAGCGACTTACTTGATAGAGATAGGTCTATAGTTCGATGAATCTGAGTCGTCGCCTTTTTTTTAGGAATTGAATGCACTGTAGCTATCTTTCAGAAATTCGGAACTAGCCAGATGAGTACGAGTGTTTATAGAAACGCGTGACAATCGGTGCCAACCCTGGTGACCACATCCTAAGCACACATCAGGTGCAGCATCCACGGAAAAAAGTGCTTTACGCACTAAACGTATCAAGAACCGGACATCCGGCATAGTGTTCTCACAGTGAGGGATGGATGGCTGTGATTTTCCCTGATCGTCCAGAGTCTAGTTGCCTGCAAAAATAGAGCCCAGAAGATCTGCCTTCTTTTTGGCATCGTGGGCCGGTGAGTGGTGTTCCCTGTGCAACGATGGAAGGCATGGCTTACAGAAGTTGCTCAGGACAGTTTTGGTAAGAAACCAGAAGGCACGAATTCCGGAAGGAATTTTGCCTATATGTTCTTTGCTTACTTTGCTCACTCTTTTTTATGCTGACCTTGAGGCAGCTTTTTACTCTTTTTTAAGCAGGCTGGTGTTTTTGTGCCACGACGCTTTCGTCCATGCTTAGGGTAACATTCCTGCTTCCAACGGCTGGCTACCTTGCAGGAGCGATCAAACCAGGGCTAAGAATGGCCGCCGATGGGCACTCTCGAGTGAGGGATGAAAACAACCAATGCAAAGCAATGGCGTAGGGATCAACCAGCGAAAAGCAAATCTACCTCTATGGGTAGGATGCAAACAACCGCATTTCATCCTAGTCTGACAGACCTATAGTGTAGTGCCACACACAAAGGCACCCTGCCGTTCACGGCCGCTGTTGGCCCGTATGGGACACTTGGCTTCAGATCAGGCAGTGGTCTAAGGAGCCTAAAGAGGTTTCCACTGCAGTTGGTAATTGTCTGGGTGTGAGGTCAACAGGTCTAACAGGGAAGGTGTATGGTCGTCCACACCTGGAACTCGCGTGGGCGATGGTACCAGTTGTGTCAGACCATATTCTAGAGCAAAGTCATGGACAAATCTCACTGCAAAATCGGTTGTACGTAAACCAAACCATTCGACGTGATGGTCGTCCAAATCGCCGAAAATTTCTGGGGAAGGAATGTGTTCCGTAGCCACTTGGATATGGTCCAAAAGCCGGTCTGTTTCGGCAATACCACTGTGGGACCTATAGAATCAAGCATAGATGCGAGGATGGTCGCCGCTATCTACAAGCAGCCAGATGGTAGACAGGTTCTTTCTTTCTAAACTGGCGAGGCGACGGAAACAGTCCAGCTCGCGGTAGAAATGAATGTTCCAGTTTATAACTGGATAACCGGGGTATAATAAATATGTGGTATCAGACGGAGCGAAGTTTCGGTGAGGAAAAGTAATTCCGGTTTAGCTGTTTCTAGATGGTAGTGGACAGCATTAAGGTTGGAATGTAACCACCTGATATTGCAGAAGTTGAACGTAGAGGCGTAGACGGGGAGGGGAGGGATGCCGCAGAGACTTTTCGTTTGCCCCGGCCAGTGCGTATAGAGCGGGATTTTGCACTACCCAGATTACGAGGGGCAGCTTAGTAACACACAACATTTTTTAATGCTGCTGCCATTGAAGAAGGGGTGTGGCGTGAGCCTCCGGCTACCTCATTCACCATGCACAGCAATGCAGACCATTTCAAGAATGATCTACTTAGGTTTTTTGTGAAGTCGTGGTATTGTCTTAGTCGAGTCGGCCCATTTTATGTAACAACAAAAATGGAGGTATATGAAATGGTACAGTGAAATTAGTCTCGAGAAATTTTTGCATAATTGTAGTGGTGTGTATGTTACTAGATATTAGAGCGCGTTTCCACTATATTGTTCTGGCCCTTACAAAAATGTTTCAATATCCTAACATTACTATTTAATTTAATACTTATCCCTATAGTCTAAGATCTCGCTATACAACGACCTTCACCGAGATGTTTATTTCATGAAACGTATTTTATATTTAATTTAATATGTCAAAAAATATATTGCATATGGGTTGCCTAACAAATTTTAGTCCAGAGTATTTTTAAATAATAATTAAAAAAAAAATTTTTTTGAAACTGTTCATCGGTGTGATTATTAGATAAACTCTATACCAATCGAAAGTATAAAGCCCATAGAATATGCAAACGTTAGGTTGCCTATTTTTTTCCGGTCACAACTATCGGGTAGCCAGGTATAAACAGGTAAATCTATACTAGCATTTTGCAACGGTCTGCTAATTGAATTGAACTTAAATAAAATTAATGATTATTTAATTATGAACACGGTGGTATAGGGTTGCCTGCGAAAAATCAGTCTCTAATTCCGGTTGTCGAATTTTAAAAAGTAAAATATCGCTGCGAGTGAATGTGTGCGACTGAGAGGTCCCAACCAACCATCCCATGCGATAGAAGAGGACACAGCATAGCAGCTGTTTAAGATCATTTTGGAGTATTTTTTTATTAAAATAGAGAAATAGTCATTTAATTTTTTATTTTTCAATCAATTAATTATTTATGTGTGTTATTTTTTATGTAACACTAAAGTATATGCACATATTTAGTGAAGAAGAAGGTTATAGTAATACATATATATTACTAATCTTGCAA
This sequence comes from Herminia tarsipennalis, assembly GCA_945859575.2. Lineage (NCBI taxonomy): Eukaryota > Metazoa > Arthropoda > Insecta > Lepidoptera > Erebidae > Herminia > Herminia tarsipennalis. Next base: position 22,126,629 of record OX243840.2, read on the forward strand.
ATTTTGTCTTTATTATTAGAAGACAAAATAAAAAACAACAATTAAAAAAAACTTCTATTCATTGTAAAAAAATAAAATAAAAGTTTTTTTTTAATTATTTAGGATCCGAGTCATCGGACATATAACTGTGATCTTCAACTTCTGAATCTTCTTTGTCATCACACTCTGTTTCAATTCTTTCGACAATGTCTTCTATCTTTAAAGGTGTATGATCCCCAATGAATCCTACTGGTTTAAAATATTCATCTAAGAACCAACCGCAGTTCTCAGGCTGAAGTTTCACGCATTTTGGATCCGTTGCATTAAGCCACATGGAATTTACGAAAATAGTTCGTAAAATTTTCTGAATTAATGATATCCAGCATGGTGGTATGGAGTTGGAGTCGAAGCCTTTCATTTTTTTTAAAAAGTGCTCTCCGTCTTATTTTGCAGAGTAATTTTTTTATAAAAATGCGATGTCTCGCATCATTCACACTGGTGCAGTTCCTGATACCATACATACTAGCTGTAAATTCTTGAACGGCCTTCATTTTTTCATCAATGAAAATACAAGCAGGATCTGTTAATGATGCAAAAACTGTTTGATATTTTTCATTTTTCGAAAATAGCTGAAAAGGTTTTACTTTCCCTTTATTGTAAAATGCAGCCGCGTAATCGCAACCAGTAAATGCATATAAGGCTGGGAGACTTTGGCATAATTTAATTCCTAACTTCAACGCTAAATCGGTGCAATTAATGCAATCAACAGTTTGATTATTACTCTTTTTAGTAGCTGAACTGGCAAGCCAAATTTCTGATTCGATAAGTTTGTGCATATTTCCTAACAAAATAATCAAAACGGTCAGTATCAGAGGCTTTAATTAAAACTCTTGAGCCTGGTTCCGCTTTAGAAGCATGAAAAATAATCCTTGTATCTGCTTTTTCGTGATGACATTCATAATTTGTTTCTTCAGTTTTTTTTTTACGGAATTTTCCTTAACTTGATAAGAGTAGCAGTTATGGTCGACGGTTAAAAAGATTGCTCCTAAAAAAAACAATTTTTGCGATTAAATGAAAATGTTTGATTTATAAATTTTATAAACTTCTTGAAAAGAATAGTTGATTGAAAACATCCTCATTTGATTGTTACAAAAAAAAGGAAATCAGAACATTTTCTTGTTTAATTTATAAATAACCGTTTTTTTAAGTAAATTACGAAAAAATTATGTGTGTCGAAAATTAACAAAACCATAAGTGAATTTTACTAACAATTATTTCAACATGACAAAAATATAGAAAATAATTTTAATGATTCAATTATTATATACTTACTGTATATTCAGCACTAAATTGAAGAAATTCTTCGTTATATTTTTTATTTAAAACGGTCACCTTTTTGTAGCACGATATGTATGATAACCTACAAATTGGAATTACGCACTGGATAGCTCAACAAAGTTGTATTTAAAGTTTTTTTTTTACATAAAGCTAACTTTAATATACAGTTTTTAAAAGTTTCATCATTAAAATCAATTATTTCGTCATCCGAATCACACAAAAAACACTTTTTGGCCATGTTTTCCAACTTACTACTTTTAAATAGTAGCACGTTTTTTCACTTGTATCAAGCACAAATAGCATGCGCACTCTCTTTGAATGAGCGGACCTTAAACAGATGCTATGCTGTGTCCTCTTCTATCGCATGGGATGGTTGGTTGGGACCTCTCAGTCGCACACATTCACTCGCAGCGATATTTTACTTTTTAAAATTCGACAACCGGAATTAGGGACTGATTTTTCGCAGGCAACCCTATACCACCGTGTTAATAATTAAATAATCATTAATTTTATTTAAGTTCAATTCAATAAGCAGACCGTTGCAAAATGCTAGTATAGATTTACCTGTTTATACCTGGCTACCCGATAGTTGTGACCGGAAAAAAATAGGCAACCTAACGTTTGCATATTCTATGGGCTTTATACTTTCGATTGGTATAGAGTTTATCTAATAATCACACCGGTGAACAGTTTCAAAAAAATTTTTTTTTTAATTATTATTTAAAAATAATCTGGACTAAAATTTGTTAGGCAACCCATATGCAATATATTTATTGACATATTAAATTAAATATAAAATACGTTTCATGAAATAAACATCTCGGTGAAGGTCGTTGTATAGCGGGATCCTATACTACTAGCAACACTCTGATTTTTGTTTTCAATAAAAACAAGTTTTTATTTTAAAGAAAAAGGTTTTGACTTTATTAAAAAAAATATGTCATTCAATTTCACGTCCTTGAGCAAACGACAAGGCGACTACCGTGAAACAATAAAATATCGTGTCGTTCTTTAGATGATAGTAGTTTAGCTATAGGTAAAAAGTTTTGACCATAATAATTACGAAACAAAACAAATAAATAAATCGTCACTTGATAGTGGAAAGTGGAAACACGCACAAAACCAGAATAAACCAGTTTACTCTGTCCGCAGGTGCCACGTGCAGTCTGACGTCAGTCGCTTGATACCGTTAGAACATAAAGCACGCATTTCATTAAAAAATTATAATTATTAGATACGTAGTAGTTTCATTGTGAAATTTTGTATTTGTTGATTGTTGTTATTGTTTGTTATTATTGTTAAAATATTTGTTGAAGTGTTTAATTTCAAGTGTGTAAGTGTTGTAACTTTATATTGATAATTCAAAATGGCTCCAGTGTTAAAACATGGTCGAGGCAAGCCTTTGACTTCTCAAACTAAGGAAGTTTTGTACTGTTTGTACAAATATTTCGAAAATGAGTGTAATAACAACCCGAGCAGTATTATGACCCCCACTCAATTAGTTGCTAAATCAACAGGAATTTCAATAGCATCCGTCAGAAAGGTAGTATCAGAAAGCAAATGTCGTCCTTCAGATCAGGAAGTAACATTTAAATCTCCTAAAAAGAAACCGAATCGTAAACCTACAATAGTAATCGATAACTTTGATCAGCAAGTTATCAGAAGAACAATTCATGACTTCCACATCACAAATAAAGAAGTTCCCACTTTAAAAACTTTGCACTCAAAATTGAAAGAAGATATCGATTATAAAGGTTGTGTCAGCACGTTACGAAAACACGTCATGTCATTAGGTTTTAATTGGAAGCAAACAGAAGATAACCGGAAACTTCTTATGGAAAAACACGAAATTAGATACTTGCGAATTAATTATTTGATGAAAATTGCTGAATATCGTGAACAACGCCGACCAATTGTTTACACCGACGAAACATATATACATACATCACATACCCTCTCGAAATCTTGGTCAGATGGAAGCACTTCAGGTTTGAAGCAACATATATCGAAAGGCAACCGCTTAATCATTGTTCATGCCGGTGGTATCGATGGCTTTATACCAAATGCATTGCTTATGTTTAAAGCCGACCAAAAAAGTGGAGATTACCACAACAATATGAACTATGACAACTATTCAAGGTGGATTCAAACTCAATTAATACCCAACTTACAACCAAATAGTGTTGTTGTTGTTGACAACGCACCATATCATAACTCAATACAAAATCCTGCACCGAATAGTAATTCTAGAAAACAGCAAATGATAGACTGGCTGACATTTCGAAACATTGAGCATTCATCCACGTTGCTTAAGCCTCAATTATATGAACTGATTCTGCAAAACAAGGCGAGATTTATAGAGTACAAGATAGACGAAATATTACGACAGCACGGTCATACTGTGCTGCGTTTACCACCATACCATCCGGAGTTTAATCCTATAGAAAATATATGGGGGATAGTGAAAACATATGTCGCAAAAAAGAATGTCGCAATGAATATGAAGGTTATAATGTCATTAGCTGAAGAAAAAATGAACGCCATAACTGTAGAGGAATGGAGAAAAGTTTGTTTGCATGCTATTGAGGAGGAAAGCAAATATCAGGGTAGAGACGCAGCTTTAGACACAATATCAGAACGAATCATAATTAATTTAAATAATTCATCTGATGAAAGCGAGGATGGGGATGATTGTGATATGCCTGGGGTTGATGAATTATTAGAATAAAACATTTATGGCCGGAGAACACCTAATTCATACACGTCTTCACTGAAGTGAAAACCGGCATTCAATGCTTGTAATGTTTGGAACTGGCTTGTCTGCCTCATACAGTTCCATAGATTACAATGCGGTGGATACACATTTTCACGACCGTATTAGTACGTAGTGCGTATGCGTAGACGTGCACGCATTTGGTGTGCTCCAGCCACAAACGTATATTACCTTTAAAACAATAAAAACTAAAAATAAAATGTTGTTTTTTTTATTTGCTGACCATACACTACTACAAACGCAAAAATTTCTTCAAGCTAATTTACCTGTATGTTGTTACAGACTTAGGTAATACTGTATTTAGCCTTGCGGCATGCAATATTATGGTACATAACGATGGCACTTACACTAAAAATATACATAGCTTTCTAAAACACTATAAAATACTACACAATGAGAATTGAAAAGATAAAAAATGATCATATAAGTATTACCGATTAAAAAATAACAACGTATAATTGCTTGTTAAAGTCATTCATCACTTAGAAAAGAAAAATGGATACATCATAAACAACAATAGTTTTAATTAATTATATAGATAACACCTAAAATAATAACTTGTAGTTTATGTAACAGAGTTGTCTGAAAGTGCAACTTTTGTATTTTTTTTTATTAATGCTTATCCTTCCAGAGTTTAACAGAAATATCAAGAATCCCACGTTTTTATGCATGTCTAATACTTGTGTAAGGAAATGATCCCTGTGTAAATGAGTTTGGCCTATTATTATTTAATTTTTTATAACAACTATAGCTAAGAGCGCACAATTTATTGTTGCACGTTTTCAACATAATTTAAACAATATCTGTAATACGGCGATTTAGCGTGCAACATTGTTGTCTCGCCTTGTAGATCACGCCAAGAACACTGGAGTAGTTGTTAACTTATTTGTCATTTTTTATAACTTCAAATGTAGTCGACATTTTAGAATGCAAATTGTTTTCTTGAATATATTTTGTCTTCTAAAATTATGATGACATTTGGGTTAAAAATAAAAAAAGCTGTCAATCACAGATAATAAAATCACGATGGTAACTCTGTAACAAATTACATTTCTGGAAATGTCTTTAAATGACCGTAGTCTAGCAAAAATGATCCAGTCAACAACAAGTAATTCTTGAGATGAAACTGAAGCGCCCCGTAAACGGTCAAAATGTTTTTTAAATCATTTGATAGTATACAGCTTTATTTAAAGGGGTTGGTCAAACGTTCTACGAGTTTGATGACAAATTGGATTGACGTCGGGTTTGTCAATGTTTGATAAATGTATTTGGACGTGAACCGCGGTGTTTGTCAAATAAGGTATTTGTTTTGGACGACAAGAAGAAACCTCTGGCACATTGTTTGACAAAGTTTGTTTGATCATTCGTTTGAACGTATCAGCTATTGATTGGACGTGAAGTTTGACAAATAAATTTCGTCGTTTACAGGGAGCTTAAGAGTTTGAAGCAAAGATAGAGTGAGTGCGCGTTTCCACTATGTCGTTATGACAGTATCGTGTAAGATTTGTGGCTTGTGGAGTAGTTCACATATAAGACGATACGATTAACTGTCGTCTACAACATTTTTGCAGTGGCGACAGATTGTTAGAACAGTCTCAGTGCACGACAGTCTTTAATAATGGGAACAGCTAGAGACAAATCGTCACGACTAAGTGGGAACGCGCCCTAACAATACAAATTCAAGCCATTCAGACAAGTTATCCAAACCATATAAATGATTGGGTAATTTTAGCTAAACTACGTCCATATTTATTCAGTCGCTTCCGTGTCTTATTACATCCAGTGATCTTGGAGCGGCAGTAGCGCGGGCTACAACAGGCGATATACCGAACGCGCGTCTGTCTTGGTACGGTAGGTACGTATCGAGGTAGTACCTGGTACGTTGGCGTGCGGCACGAATGGGTGCAGGCTCGACTCGAACGCGCACAACGTGGCCGCCTCGCCGTCCCACTGGGGGAGCTTGCTCGGCACATTTTTACTCCAATTGCTACTGGAATCCATAATGTTTAGTTTACCAGCCGTCGACCCCAATCGACAGCTTACAAATCCCGTCGTGAATGATACAAGCGTGTTTGAATGCAATGATTGTAGCGGCCACACGATGGTTGCGAATAAACTCCACAAGTGGTTTTAACTATTGGCATACCCAAAATTTCCAGAGGGGGATTTCAGGGGAATCAGTCTACAATAAGACTAGCCTCGTGCGAGTTAGACTCACCTGATGGCGAGTCCCCTCTCAATCTTCAAGCGAGTTTGTGCGATTAACTTTTACAATAGCACCGGTCAAATGCGAGTCGGACTTCGCACAATTACATTTTAATTTTTACTTTTTTTTAAGATCAACCTAACATTTTAAGAAGGGTGTCAAATCCCCCCCTGGGTACACCCATGGTTTTAAAGTTTAGTAAAATTTTCCACTTGTATTACAGAGGAAGATCGAGTTTTAGTCAGTGATAGGTCTCATTCTCGAACGAGACTTACAACTGTATTTTATTAAAAACATGAAACAGAAAAACTAACATCAAGCAACATTAGCAGGTAGGTGTTTTATTGATATACAATGTAAAGAATAAAATATTCATACACTGAGTAATAATTTTATTCCGAGTCAACACACGAGATGTGTAGTTTACCATTTATTTTTTAAATATTACACTATTATAGCAAAATAAGCACCTTACTTTTAAAATTCATTTTCATAGGTTTCTGTTTTCCTCAGACAAAAATGTAATATCTATTTTATTCTTTATTGTATAACAATTGTGTTTATAATACAAATCTATTCAAGTGAGAGCTGTCACGGAGAGAAAAATTGAAAGCATCTTCCAAAACTTGAAGTTCACTATCGAAGAATCTAAAATAATTCAATCGAAGATAAATGAAGGCAGAGTATAACAGCGAATTAAATCAAAATGTCCGGAAAACGCATTCAAGCCTGTTAAGTTTTCTCTCTATGTTCATGACATATTTCAATCTAAGTCCCTCTTGTTAATAATTTGACTCTGTATACCTTTCTGTCGATGTGGTTTTATGTTCAGAGTTGGACGCATAGTTTGAGTTGGGCGAGGATGGTCCGGCCGATGAAAGTCCACTGGGCAACTCGCCCGATGACGACATCAAAGATGATGGACCGCTCCAACCTACACCTGCGGACGTTTTTCGATTTGAGACGTTATTACATGTTCATTTTAGTGCAATTTTTACCATTTTAACAGTCATATTATTATTAATACTCGTAATTAGACCTAGAAGGCGTACTTCAACTATAATTGGATTTTGAAAACTGATTGCTTTAGAAAGAGGTCAGTTAGTTTTAATTTTAGGTGTAAGTCTGTTTTAATAATAGAGTGTAAGTCTGTTTTAATTATAGGGTGTCAGTTTGTTTTAATAACAGGGTGACGTTATCGCTAAGCGATAAAGCATTTTAAATAAAACATTAAAACAAGTAGAAATCCAAGTTTATGAGGGCGCAATTTTATACGTTCAATCAGTTTACTTTTGGTACTTATCTGTTTTGATAAATAAAAAATCTTAACTTAAGAAATTGTTGCTCAACATACTTATTACTATTTCCGGAGTGGGGTATTGTGTCGCGGGGGTCTTTCCAAACGTACAATCACCCAGATTAGGAACAACAATTTGTGAACCATACAAAGTGGAGAAGGACACGCGGGTGGTCCGCGTGTCCTTCTAGCCATCTTCTTCCCACTCTACAAGCAGGTTGAATCCCTATAATACTTACTGTCTAGTACAAGATTTCCCAAACTTATTTTTATTATGACACCCTTGGGAGTTGGGGGGGGGGGGGGGGCGACGTCTCTGGCCCCGTCTAGCCAAAAAGTAATTACTGGTAATTCTAACCCAGTGACAAGTTACCAAAGAATAACTCCAAAAAATATATTTTTATTAGAAACTACGAGCAAAAACAAATATGAAAGACATATATATTGGCTGGCTACTAATATGGAGAATGTGCTTGCTTTTCTAAGCATCACTTATCAAACGGGGCTCAAGTTTGGACAGTGAAAATGCGCGCGGCGCTTACACAACTCGGTCATATTAGTTCAGCAATCTCTGTGGATAGTTTTAATTTAAGTACCAACTCGATCTCTACGTATTCTACAACTTTTTACAGTACCAACAGTAAAATGTATTCCAAAATAGTCCGTGCAATAATTACAATTTGATATGAAAATAGATATTTCTGTAAATAATTTTAATGTATTCAAAAAAAATATATGAAAAGAAAATTGAGAGTCTTATTCTTACTGAAGCTTTGTATTGTTTTTATATAATATTTTGAATACTGTATACAGTCTTAATTAGGCTTCAGATTTTATATTGTAAGTTTCCAATTAATATTATTGTGTTTACTTTAGTTTGTAGTCTGTGTCTGTATCTAAGACTGCGCCATAACCTCACAAAATTGACCACTCTCTAGAAAGAGACAACGCTACTTTTACACAATGACTGTTAAAGGCCGCACGACTTTTTTCTCTTTCACGCTTTGCAGTCAATATTTACATTTTAATTAAAAGGGATGGCGCAGTCCTGGTCTATTCGTCAATGGTATATTTTAATAAAATAAAAATGATTCCGCGTTGGCCCAGTGGGGGCGCGACGCACAGTTTGGGAACCTCTGACCTAGTAATATAATGAAATATGAACTCACTGTTAGTAGGCGAGGGCTGCTTGAGGGCGGCGGGCGGCGCGGGCGGCGTGCCCAGCAGCACGGGCGCGGCCGTCACGCGCTCCAGGAACGCGTCCAGCTGCCGCAGCGACAGCGCGTTGTGCAGCGTCTCCAGCGGCCGGATGGCCGGCACGCCGCCGAAACCTTCCACTGCCGCTACACATTTATATAACTCTTCTCGATTCTTGATGATGGGTGAACGTTCGAACGTTTGGGACGTACCGATGTGTTGGATAATCAAGTTTATAATATATTATCCACGATTTGTAGATGAAAATATTAATGTATAGTTTTATAGACTAGACCCCTTAGGATGCGTTTCCAGTGACGTGTTTTGGGGCGGAGTGGACAGTGAATTGACTAAATGATAGTGCTCGAAATAATGTTGGTTACGATTTCAAGCACTGCGATTGGTTTATCAATTCACAGTCCGCTTCGCTCCAGTCCGCGTATTGAGAAACACACCCTTATTGAAAATACTTTAATAACGGTATTTTTTTCTTCTATTCCATTTTGAAAATAAAATGAAAACCAAATACAAACAGTCATTAATATACCTACATATAAGTTGAATAAATAGTGGGTAATAATCGCATAGATATTTTAAGGTAATGGGTACAGTAGGTGTGTGTTTGTTACCTTACCGTACCATTATTTCCGCCGTTACGATACTTGCAGAACATAGTTAATAAAATATTCATACGATTAACACTCAAAAATGTAATCGCAAAAATATACGGTTGATTTATTATCTTTTGCAACATTGTTAACGTAAGAAAGGCGATTATTTTGGAAAATATATTATAAACTTGACCAGAAGCAAGAGACGAGTAAGTATTAAAACAATCCCGTGCGGGGAGCGTTAGTGACAATGGTCGTCGCAGTCCAGTCGGATGGCACTCACCGTTGTTGGCGCTGGAGGCGGGTATCATGACGCGCAGGTTGGGCGCGGAGCTGGAGCCCGAGATGACGGCCGTGCTGAACAGCCCCGCGGCCGACAGCTTGCCGCGCGCGCCCAGCCCCAGCATCTTCAGGTAGCTCATCTGGCCGGCGATGCTGTGCCGCTGGCGGCGCCCTGCGGCCCACACGCTACAGCCCGCCGGCCGCGACCACTCCCCCGAACCGAACGTGATGGCGGACAGCGGGAGCTCGTTAGTGGAGGACTCGACGCCGTCCACGTTAATGACGGGGGTTAGTGGCTCGACCCCGGCGGGCCGAGCCGACGGCGCCGGTACGGTTAGTGCGGGGAGCGCGGCTGAGACGACCGCCGCGTATGGCGTCGCGGTTTAGTAGGGTGTTATTACGGCGGGGACGTTACGTGAACGTGTGACGTTAGTAGACGGGATGATAGAGAGAAAAATAAATTAGTGATTAATATAGATAGATAAGTAAATAAATATATACTCGTCAAAGCGTGCTCGTCGATAGAATTGCAGTATGGAGGTCGCGCTCGACAACACTACATAGATAGGAACCCAACCTGCGCAGTTTGACGATCGTTTTTGGGCACCTCGGGACGTGAGCCTCGAAGTCGCCGATCTCCCCTCTCGCTCACACCCTCGCATGATCGGGAGGGGAGATAGAGACCGGGGTCTCACGTCGGCATGTATAATAAGTTAAAATTAATATTAATTAAAACATTAGTGAGGTTAAGAACACGGAGGCATGCAGGCACCAAACAATAGTCAACCGTGCGCACACACACGCGGGGAGCAAGGATGCAGCAAACACACACAAGATCGCCGGCCAGAGTGAGCTTAACTTCCGCCCGTCGCTCTACAACTCAGTATTGAAATAAATGGTAACACACACGGACACGACAGACGAGCGTGCCATAAACGTCTTTAGTAAACTTAGTAGCTAAAACAAACAAAATTAGACGAAACACAAAATCTTTCTAGTGGTGAAGTAGTTACCACATGCGAGCATGCTGCTTACCTTCCTCGAGGTATCCTTTCCACAGATAACCGATAATGGACGGAACTAGATCGACACGGACATTGTTACCCTACACCTAGGACTTGCACACGTATAACATGTAGTACACACTTGTAACAGAATTAACAAGAAAGCAGAAACTATGTAATTTGAATTAATTTACTGTTTATTGCGCATAGAATGTGATTTATTTATTTAGCCAATAATATGACAGATAAATCCAACATAGGTATCATAATATGAATTTTAAATAAAATAATATTTCTAGAAATATCCCAAATGCTTAGTAAATATTTATGAAGATGAAAGGGTGTTTGTGACTCGTTTACGCAAAAACTAATAAACTGATTTTGTTGTATTTTTAAGTATGTCGTTTATAATATAAATACATCAACTTGCAATATTTATATGTACAAAAATGTATAGTTGTACGCTTCAAAAACTCAAAAAGTTGTGCACCGATTGAGTTAAAATTTTGACACGATAGACAACCCGCGTCATTGATGTTTTTATAGGGGAGCCATGCCTTAAACTCAGGCTCATAACCAGGCAAGGAGGCAAGGATCCAGGGGGGGGGGCGTCAACAGGGGCAACTCGACTAAACCCCCTTTATGGGGGAATTTGACTCCAGACCGGTGTTTTCACCGGCAATTGCCACCCCCCTCCCAAGTGGCTGGTGTGCCGATGTTGAATAAAGTCGCCACTTGAGTCAGGTTGCCCCCCCCCCCTCAGAACAAAATTCTGGATCTGCGCCTGATCATAATAACGCTACTAAGTCACGTGGAAAAATTAATAATAAATATAAATAATTCAGTTTGCTTTTCCAATACATCTGGTGAATTCTGTTACGCGCAGTATACCGTGTGCACTGACCTGGCTGGTCGACAGTCTGCAGGCTCTGGTACCTCGGGCCGACTGCGCGAGCCAGTGGCGGGGCCCTCTCCGACACTGTCACACATACTGTCTCACACACAACTCTAACTATGCCACATAGGCGGACCCAGACGGACCCAAAGGTTGAAACCCCCCCAAATTGCAATTTGACTGCTGTTTACTCAATTGTACCACCTAAAAACCGCGAAATTACGAAAATCCTCCCCTAAAAATGATTCTGGGTGCGCCTTGTTACAACAGATTGCAATTAAATACTATACCGCATTTATATCTTGAAAAAAAATAAAAAAAATCTTATTTTTACAAAAAAGTTTGGTCTCAAATCAACCTGCCTTATTACCCGACTGTAAGGAAGGGTTATTGTTTTTCGCGCATATCTTGTATTTATGTAATATTCTTTATCACCACTATCTTTCAAACTACTAGACGCGTTTATACAATTAATACGTTGTTAGATTCGTCTTGATTGCCCAAGTGTTCTTAGATAAGTGACGTTTGAAAAAAAAAACCTGGCGGCTGTGAGGTGTCAATATAAAGAGGTATATATTAAAAAAAAAAGTTGTTTCGAATACCAAAGAGCTCGTCGTAAGCATTTCAAAAAAGTATATCGTGATTATAACTGTAATATTAAATAAGTTAGTCAGCAACTATTATTTTTTCATTTTTCAGTACTTGGCAATCGCTGTGATAAAAGTTAGTTGTCCTATCCTACAACCACTAAAAATAATAAATAAAAAAATCAAAATAACCGCCTACATAAAAAGATGGAAACAAGATCTCCTACATAATAAGTATACGCATAACTTTTTAGTTGTCCGATTTCAGATACCAGCCGTAAGTAGCGCCATGCGGCCGTATTAAAAAAAATATATGTATCTGTAAAATAAATGTATGTTTTGCATGACTACAAATATTTTAACTCCGGGAATTAACGCGCATTGTTTACTTTAAAATTGAATGGACTGTCAGTTTTGCGACAGTTCGCTTGTGACCACGGCCGTTGCAACCAGGTCGAAACGTCAAGCAATTTTAAGATAAGTAGCCCGTGACTTCGCCCGCGTGAAGTTGTAGTGCTGCTCAATCAACTATAGACGTTAGCGTGATGATACACTTATATCTACTATATTACTCCTTACATCATCAGCTGTTTGACAGTGAAAGTCCCGTCAAGATCCGTCCAGCAGTTTCGGAGATCAGCCGGAACAAAACAGATGAAAATTGTAAACACTGCGTTTTTGTTATAAGTACCATATATTCTTCATATGCATTAAGTAAAAAACTGTTATTTCGACATTACAAACATATATATATATATATATATATATATATATATATATATATATATATATATATAAAAGACAGAAACAAGAAAAAGTAATATATATATATATACAGGGTGTAACAGAAAGGTGTGGTCATATTCAAGGGTTGGTATGTGCCCATTATACTGAGTGCACATACCTAATTTTATCAAAATCGGGGTACCCTAAAATAATATTTATTATTTTTTCATTCGTTTATTTATGAATGAAAAAGTTATTAATTTAAAAATGTATGACTTAAAAAGTTCTATGCCATAACAATCCAATCGAATTTTGTACCAAGGGAGGTATAATTCTTATGCCATACGCCTTTCACTACTGTATTTTGACATAAAGAATATGCTATTCTATGTAATAATAATGCAACCAGCTACGGCACCATGGTAGTTGCAATACTTTTAACATACCCTATCCACTGCTGAAATTTGACCACACCTTTCTGTTACACCCTGTATATATATATATATATATATATATATATATATATATATAAACATATAGATAATGCGCGTTAATTCCCGTATTTAAAATATGCTAGGATATAATCATTCCAAATTATATCCCGAAGGAATACTTTTACTTTATTTTTAAAGTTAACAAAATTTTAATGTACCTGGCTGATATTAAGCTGATTTGAATAAACCTCGTTGAAAAAATATTAGTGAATAATGTATTTAATTGCAATCCATATTCGAAGCAAACTCAAATAGTGAATTAATTGCCATGTTAACTACAGTTTATAAATTCCTATAAAATTCATAAATAATTAAATTAACTACATAAATAGGCTCAGAGAAATAAAATATAATGATATACTAATAGGAACACCCTACTAAATATTAGATATTTTATATAATTTAATTTGAAACTTATCAAATTTTGCTGTTGTATATGGCCAATTTGTATATAATTTCCTATTATATGGCCATAAATAACCCACTTGATGCATTGATCAGAGTGTAGCCAATTAATTAAAGACTTTTTTTATGCTTACCACAAGGAGGGAAACTTTAGCCATCGTATCGATTTTTTTTATCGATTCTGCTTTCGATTGTAGATATACTAATAGATGGAAATGACATTCCATATGTCTTTATTAAATAATATACAGAGGTCAGGTGTACAGGGTACATTCTACACTGGTCTTGCAATTAGTGGGGCGGATTAGTGTCCAGGCATGCGTGACCCGCTTGCGCGCACAAACTTACCGTTGTCGTGGCTCTGCTTGTGTTGGTCGTAGCTACGAGCTCGTGGAGGAGCTTCTTCTACGTCTTTGTGCTCTTTCTCATCACCCTGGAAACCGATAATGTAGGTCACTGGTTAAAAGCTAGGTTGTTAAGGATAGATTACGCGAAACAGAGTTTGGCTCTGTTTTAAATTAAACACTTCAACGAAATCTAAATAAGTAAGTCGTTAGTACTTTTAATTAGCAAATTAAATTAAGTCTTGAAATAACGGGAAAATGAAAAAACGAGGATTTTCATATTGTGATATTTATCGCGTTCGTAACTAGTATTCGACTTTTTTTTATCCTGCGCTCTTGCGCACTGTGAAGTAATGAATGCCGCAGTAGCGCTAAATCAATAATTCGCTCGGCGTAATGCCCCTTTAAAGTGATATCTATAAACCAACTTCCTAAATTAAACATATATGTAAATCCAACCATACTTTTTACGTTATGATGCAATAATCATCTGACGGAGACGTCATATTTATAAAGGATCTTTAGGCAATTGTACCACCGCTGGCTAGTAGCGAGCAACTATAGTTTGATTAAAACCGCTGAGCCTCACTACTCCTTCTAACTATATTAACCATTTTCACGCCCAAGAAACGTACAATAGATCTATGTTTTCTACGTATACTATCGTATGTTTAAAAAAGCTCCTTGCGTGCAAGCAATAATAGCAAGATGTGTTATTTTGTTGTATTTTTAAGACTCGCTTTCCCGCAAGATGCGTTTTTAAACATACGATCCCGTGTAAACAAAAGAGATAAAGTATAGGGCGAGTTCTCGCCAGCAGCGTGAACAATCAACTATTAATATACGCATATATACAACTATTCATATATGTACGTTTTTTGAGCTAATATATCGGTTATAGTTGCTCGTTTTCTTGCCGTCGTTGGTGAGACAAGTGCCTCAAGAGTGATTATTCTTGATAAATTAACTAAAAAGACCGACAGGAATGGGACTGTCATATAATTTTGTAGAAGCACTCAATACATAACTACATTTGAATTTGACAACACTTTTTGTAATGTGTTGTATTTCCGTTCCGTGAATTTTCATTTTGTTAATCTTCTTAAGTTTACGGGGTCTATTCTAAATAATTTTTGGATAAGCACAAGAAGTTCGAACGCATGGACGATTTTCCGCAACGAGGGGATTAAATTGATGTTCCTGGCTCTGTATATTATCATTTCATTTTTGATGGAAACTTCGTTTTTATTGAATTAGAGTAGGTATCCAGGAATATAGTGTAGGTACCTGTCTCTGTTTAATATTCTGCGGGTTAGGTTAGGCTAGTATCTAATCCGTCGTCGGTATAACAAATTCCGCCGACCCTTTCGCGAAGGTGGCGAGCGATACACGCCGGGTTTTTTAGTGGGTGCAAACTCCACACTACCCCCACCGTCTTCCCCAGACGGTGGGGGGTGTTCGTGATGATTTTTTCCCGCCACATCAAAAAAAAAAAACGCTAGTCTCTAATAAGCTTGGCCGCTGTGACCAAGATTAGTTAAGAACATAATTATACCAATATCTAAATGACCGAACGATTAAAAAAAATATAATTGTGTCTTTATAAGTATATTTTCGTTCACAATACCTGCGCATGATCCCTCGAGTCGGTATCGACGTGACTTCTCGCTCGCAGCTCGGCGTTGAGTCGTGCGGCCAACGTCGACGCCTCGTGGCCGCTCACCGTGTAGTGCAGATTACTGTAATTGTCACTTTAACTTACGTTATTAACCCCTCTCCAGCAATAATAACTAAATGGAGTCCACATTGAAAAGAGAAGAAGAAAAAGAGAGAAGAGAAGTTGTTTTTTTTTTAATCTGTGTTTAGCATCTGTGATCCATCTCCCGTCAGGGACTTTCTGTTCACACATTTTAGAGCCGTAGAGATGATCTTTGCAGTTTCATTTTCGCCTATTTACAACGTGTAACAGAAAGGTGTGGTCAAATGTCAGTAGCGGACAGTGCATGTTATAAATACCTATTGCTCCTACCATGGTGCTATATCCGATTGCATTATTATTACTACTCAGTCCTCATTTATCAATTCTCATGTAATCTGGCCTCTCGATGTGATTATGTGATCTATTCGCAACGTCCAGGGTTGAAAATACAACTCGTACAGTCTCGTTGCCGTGTGACCGTGTACTCGGGAATGTATTTGTTAAATTTGAGCGATTTATTAAGCGCGTTAAAAATACGCTCGTGCAATTGTGGCCTTAGAGCATTTTCTTTAGCGAAATGCATAAGTAATGTAGTGTAAGTGCCAAATTAGATTGGATTATTATGGCATAGAACTTTTATTTTAGTCATACTGTTTTAATTGACAACGTTTTTATTGACCAATAAATGAATGAAAAAACAATAAATTAAATTTTAAAGTTCGTACAGTATCTTGGGCACATAACTATACTTGAATTTCACCACACCTCTCAGTTTTATAATATTTTTGTACTACGAATGCATACATGTATAGGACGCTATGCCTATATACGCGTACCTATATATACCGCCTAACAACCCTGTGTCGTGGAGGACTTTACAAAAAAAACATCCCAAGAAATATCTTGGGATGTTTTTTTGTAAAGTCCTCCAATAATAATTCAGACCCCAAAAATATCTAAACCTTTTTTTACGACGATGAAGTCAACCGTCTTCATAGGTGACAAGTGCAAAGAAAATGTTTTAAAGTCCATAGTGTGGAATTGTGGATTCCATTTAGATATAATATGTTCATGGAGGATGATGCTGGAGCTAATGAGTTTTTTGGTTGATTTAGTAAATCAACTAAAGAGAAGAATGAGAGAACAATGAAGAGGTGGAGAGAAAGGTTAGTTAACTTTATTTGAAACAAAAATCCTAAAACTCACCAAATAGGTATTGGATCAGAAGGCCTCATTTTCGATTTCGATATCTTCTTCGGTGAAAAGGCGTTGTCCATTTCATCAACATCCTGTAACATAACAATATTTTTTACGAATATAACACAAATGTAAAATAACGTAAGTTTTAAAATCTAAGCAATTTAAAAAAAAAACCATAAATTACTTTTGATTGCGTATGCTTGTTGTCTATTAGTACATCTATACATATATAATCACTTGTCCTGACTGACTGACTGATTCATCAACGCAGAGCCTAATGCCTTCTATGTTGTAGGAATGACCCTTAACTCATTCTTCCACACTAAGAATGAGTTAAGCAAAAAAAGTTTTTTTTAAATCTCGTTCGGCAAAAATGAATTTCTTTCAATTCGTCCTCTAAGGGGGTAATACAGGGGATTGCAAGTTTATATGAAACTCTATTAAAATAAAGAAATACATGTTTCAGCATTTATGAACAATTAATCCCTAAGGGCGTGAAATAGGAGTTGCAAGTTTGTGTTAAACTCTGTCGCTAGATAGTGTGAAACTCCGTCAGTTTTAAAGTTAGGTCTGAGAAAACTCGCATTTGGATTTTTGGTTTAAAATCAAAAGAATGTATTTAAGCGTTTTTGGTAAATCAACTCATAAGGGGTAAAATAGGTGTTCCAAGTTGATATGAAACTCTGTCAGTTTTGAAGTTAGACATGTAAAATTTCGTATTTGACTTTTAAATTAAAAGAAAGAAACACGTTTTCAGCGTTCTTTGGAAAATCAACTCATAAGGGGCTGTAATAGGGGTTGCACTTTTATATAGAACTCCGTCTATTTTGAGGTTAGATCTGTGGAATTTTGTATTAACCTTTGTGGCTGGAAATAAGGAAACCCGTTTTGATAGAAAATTATAAATCAACCCTTCAAGGGGTAAAACCAATTACACGGGCGACAGCTAGTAGAGCCTATTACTAGAGGCTACGTCCACATTATGATTTTTATAGTCTACTAGTAGTGTAGACTATAAAAATCAATCATAATGTGGGCGTAGCCGCTAGCCGCGAAGCTAATGTGAATTATGTAACTGTAAATTGTGACTTACAGGTTGTAATGTTTCTTGACTGGCCATATTGTCGTCTTCACCTTCTTCCTCTATACATTTCACTTCATCAGATGAACTTTGCTGTAAATAATACCTACGGTTATAAAGACCCACTTCTTAAATAATTGAATCAATCTAGAATTAACAAATCATACCGAGTTATTAGTAGTGGAATGGTTCCGACTGTGCGGCCTGAAGCCAGGTCCCGGTGGCAGATTCTTCTGAACGCAGCAGTTCACACCCGGACTGAAGTGAAGCTCTACATGGAACCTGTAATGATTTAACTAATTACATATTCGGTATATCATTTGTCCCTGAAAGATTAAACGATATGTTATGTTTAGGGTTCGTGACTCAGTAATAATAATATAATATCTTGGGACAACCCCACAAAATGCTATCTGATCCCAAACTAAGCAGAGCTTGTACTATGACAACCAGACAATTGATAGACATACTTATATATTTTCAAATACATACATCTAATATATAAAATTCTCGTGTCACGGTGTTAGTAATTTAACTCCCCCGAAACGGCTCGACCGATTCTCATGAAATTTTGTGTGCATATTGGGTAGGTCTGAGAATCGGACATCTATTTTTCATCCCCCTAAATGTTAAGGGTAGTCCACCCTTTTTTTTTTTTTTAATTTTTAGGTAAGTAATTTTTTATTTTTTTATGATACCGGATTCAAAAATACATACAACCCTGAATTTTCACCCTTCTACGATCAACCCCTATTTTTTTTATTTACCCCATTGCAAAAAGGGTTAATTTGACGCAGACGAAGTTGCGAGGGTCAGCTAGTATTATAGATAAATAACACCCAGACACAGAATAAACCATCGTGCTCATCAGTCAGTGTTGATCGAGGTCGTCTAAGTTATGATTATAAATAACTAAACATATAAAACACGAATTACCACAATCATAAATTATATATAACTATTGTTTTTAAACTTTCGCGATTTTTATACATATTAGTTATATTTCGGGACTTAATCGCGTGAATTATTTAAAGGTACGAACCTTTTATTTACCCGACGTTTCGATCGAATTGCACCGATCGTGGTCACGGGTCGACTGATGGCAGCTTAGCGATGTCTCCGTGAGGCGCGGGGTTTTTCAACTACCCTCGCCTGGTCTTGATAATTTTGATAATTTGTACTGTCGGTACTTCTACACACTACACTTACAACGTAAATAAAAGGTTCGTACCTTTAAATAATTCACGCGATTAAGTCCCGAAATATAACTAATATATATATAACTAGCTGACCCGCGCAACTTCGTCTGCGTAAATTTTCCCTTTTTTCTTTTTTCTTCCTTTTTTTTTTTACAAAATTTTTCATTGCTGCTCCGCTCCTATTGGTCGTAGCGTGATGTTATAACCTATAGCCTTCCTCGATAAATGGGCTATCCAACAATAAAATATTTTTTCAATGCGGCCCAGTAGTTCCTGAGATTATCGCGTTCAAACAAACAAACAAACTCTTAGGGGGATGAAAAATAGATGTTGTCCGATTCTCAGACCTACCCAATATGCACACAAAATTTCATCAAAATCGGTCAAGCCGTTTCGGAGGAGTATGGCAACGAAAACTGTGACACGAGAATTTTATATATTAGATAATAATTCACGCAATTAAGTCCCGAAATATACTACTAATAATCATAAATTATTTTCGTAAAATTATTGACGTTCCGTCCAGCCTGCACCGGGCGTGGTCACAAGTGGGCCAGTCCGCTTGTAACAGGCCGGCAGCCATGACAGTGCAGAATGCACCGGTGCACTGCTTGCATGCACTCTTATAATCTCAAGTAAAATACGACCAGACAGAGAGACACGGAGGGATAAGACAGACATACAGTTAGATGTGGTGGTCAAGGGTGACATCTGAAACTTAGCTGAAGCAAATACTATGTGGTAAAGTGATACCTTTCTTCAGAATAAGGGTCCTTGGTAGGATCCTCGTATAGCATAACGACAATCTGCGACATGTAGTTCAGTTCGGACACCGTTGAGACGTACTCCATCGCGCGCCGCCATTGCTCGTCTTTTAGTACCTGCAAGTTGATGAAGGCAGATGAAGAACTATAATGGTTATATAATGGAATAGGTCCAGTGATTTAAATTAGTTGGATACATTAAACTAGAAGTACAGTGGCGATTAATGCAATAATTTAATTTTTTTATACCCAGTCCATACCCAGGAATCGAACGCGAGACTTCCGTATGCCGTAATTATTGTTTTAGTAAATTAATTAGCAAGAAATGCCTACAAAAAATACTATAACAGTGGCGATTATTTTGAATAATCCATCAATTAGTTAACAGCATTGATTACGGTATACGGCCACTATTTACGTATTTTCTCAGAATTGTAAAAAGTGATAGAGCAAAACAAAGGACACAGAGACAGTTATAAGCAATCAATGTCGTTCCTCTTCTCACTCAAGTAATACTAGCTCCATTCGTCTCTTCTTCCCTCTCTTTCTCTTTCTCCTGCCGCTACTAAAACCATAAGGAACTTACATCTAACAGTCCCCCGAACCGCAGCACAGTGAGCAGCGAGTGCACGTGGCTCTCGCTGGTGAAGTACAGTCGCGTGCGGACGTGTCTGCCCGGACTTGACACGCCGTGACTGTACCTGGGAATTAAATATATACGAGTAAAAATAAATTTTAATTTAAAAATATATCCATATATCAAGCAAGGTATACAGAGTGTAACAGAATAATGTGGTCAAATTCAAGGGTTATGTACACAATACCAAGTCCATATAGTTAAAAAGCGTTATAAATCTAAATACCCTAAAATATATCCTAAATGAGAGGCAACTTAATTGTTGAAATACTAAAGGGGTGTCTAACGGGCCATTATTTACGGGAATTTGTGGCGACACTATTGGCAACTAATTGCTCGTATGGCATATATAATTGTATAGTATAGTATATACAATTGTATGGAGCATGATCCAGTCTCCTAAACGGGCTACACAACCCGGCAACAATAAAATGGAGGGCGACTGAAACAACAACAAAATTGACCGGGCAATATTGCAGAAAATAGATCGCCCAGCGATCGTCCGGCAACCATTAAATCAATATTGGAGAGTACTGCCATGTTGCCGGCCACAGAATTACCGCCACAAATTGCCGAAAAAAATGGTCCGTTTAGACGACCCTTAACGCTCATTTTGGGTCATCATCAATAACGGATCTAGGAAGAGCTAATCTCCAACTTCCAAAGTCTCAGAAGTCTCCCGCGTATAAGTGCTTTATAGTATACTAGCTGACCCGCGCAACTACGTATGCATAAATTTTCCCCGTTTTTGCAACATTTCTTATCGCTGCTCCGCTCCTATAAGTCGCAGCGTGATGTTATATAGCCTATAGCCTTCCTCGATAAATGGGCTATCCAACAGTGAAAGAATTTTCAATTCGGTTCAGTAGTTCCTGAGATTGCCGCGTTCAAACAAACAAACTCTTCAGCTTTATAATATTAGTATAGATTTACCTCGTTAAGTTAACTCACCAGTGTCAGATTAAAACCAAAACTATGTATCCCGACACTGTTCAGTTTAGATACATAAAGCGAACTCAAAATATTAACAGATGAGAGATATTTTTGTTATACTAACCTCGGATTCAGTCTATTGACAGTCTCTTCCCCAGACTCTTCTATATTCCTCTGAAGATCTGCTCTTATTTTCTTTAGTAATGGCGTACAAATACCTTGTCCAATTGTCAGCTTCTCTTGCATCGTTAAACCATATTCCTATAAAAAACATAACATATCATTGGTTTATATTTTCGTGCAGTTACGAATCTTATAGAAAACCGCGCGAAAAAAATTGTAATTGAAAATAAAAAACATTGAATTTGGGGCCTGTGCCCGAGTGAAATTAATTACAATGAAATAAAAAAAACAATTATGTTTATGTAATGTGTAAACGTTTATTAGAAACCTGTTATTTTATCATCAAAAACAGACATTTCAATTTCATTTATTTGTGTATGCAGTGTTTTCTGCAGTCAAAGTATACAAAAACACAGAAGTGCTAGCTTCATTTTTTCAGACCTATACTGTTCTACTGCTGAGCAATGACTCCCCATCACCCACCATCAATCATAGTTCGACTTTGATTATGCGAACATAATCATTATAATGATTAAACAATGAAGCGTTAAGGAAGCGCAAAGGATATAATAAATGTTCAATTAGATTTATTACGCGAAACAGGGTTCGGCTCTCACAAAAATTTATATAGAAAACCTGAATATTAGGGCACGAAAAAAATTGTGTCACTAGTCAAAGATTTTTCTAGTAGATGAAATAAAGAAATTTAAGGATATCTTAATATGATCCCGCAAATAAATCTTGAAGTTGCATCATTTTCGTATTGTCATAGTCATGGGCGTTCGTAATCTAACATATGTACGAACGAATATTCTACTTTATTTTGACCTGCGCTCCTGCGCACTGTGAAGTAATGGTTGTGTGCGGAAGAGCGAGGTCGGCGATCGTGTCGCTGTGTACGTAGCGCTAAATAAATAATTCTCTCAGTGTAATGCCCCCTTAATAAGAAAATAATAAGAAACATACCTGAGGTATAACAATATCAGCTAAATATTTCGCGTATATATAAAGCTCCTCAGCGAGATCAAACTGCAGCGTGTGTTGATTGTGTTGTAAGTCGTATTTTATGCAGTCGTAAATGTCTGGAATTTTCGATATGTCGTACGACTTGTTCTTTGTGCAGAAGTCCTTTTCTATCTTCCCCCATCTCCGACCCATTAGTTCCCATGTTTCGCCGTGGTATAGTATTGTGTCTGTAAGTAATGATATTGATTGTTAAACAAGAATTAACAATATTTTTTGTTTAGGCGTGTTTAGGCGCTTATTACGTAAAAAATATTAAGATTTTTTAAATCGTTGGTCGCACATTTCTAGGAATCCCTCAAGCTAAGCTAAATTGCTAACTTGTAAAGATGAAAAAGTCGCCACTCCCGATTATATAAGTAGTTTTTCCAAATTATTCAAACAAAATAAAAACACTGCCACAGTAAAATTAGGCACCAGACCAGACTTAACATACTTTCTGAGAGTTGTTACAGACTGGCCTGTTGGTGTAGTGGTTAGTGACCCTGACTGCTAAGCCGGAGGTCGTAGGTTCGATAATAGGATAAAACTTTGTGTGATGAGCACGATGGTTTATTCTGTGTCTGGGTGTTATTTATCTACGAGTATAATATGTATGTATTTAGAAATATATATAAGTATAAATGTTGACAAATTTTCGCATTTTGTACACTTTATGAAAATATATTTTAATACAATAAAATTAATAATATTAGGGCGATTAAGACCCATAGTATATATATATATATTCATAATATATAAGTATGTTTATCAGTTGTCTGGTTTCCATAGTAGCTCTGCTTAGTACCGCCTTCCTTTTAAAGACAATAGACACAGCAGGTAAAGCGGGATTTACACATTTTTTGCTACGGAAAGTCTTTCATCTAAGTCTTTCTATTTACAATAACCACTACCCCAGATTATTATATCTGGTTGGATAGCTAAATAAACGTACATTTTTAAATATTATTAAAAAAAAAATTTTGTACAAATTTATATATTTTTTGTGTTATTTCTTCTGCTTAGTTTGTTAAGTTAACTATAATTTTGGTGATGGTATATATGTATATAGTTATGGATAAAATAACTTATCTATCTAGTAAAAAGAAGGAAAAATAGTTATACGTTACCAAAGAAAAAAATATATAGAGATAAATAGACGATGTTAACAAAAAATCTTAAATGTGCAATATCTAGAAAACAGGTAGGTTTGGGGTATGGTATTTCATGTTGATGTTGTTGATGGCTACTACAACACCCTGAAGTATCTAGGTCGACTTGTCCTGTAACCCTGTATGTAGATGAATGTTTGGGAAAAAGCCGACCGTCTTTGTCAAAGTCTTCTTCTCGGGATTTATGCCGATCGGCTTTGGGCACCTGTCCCACCAACGACGATGAGCGACAAGCGAGTAGCGAGCAGCGATTTATCGCTCAAGAAACGTACAACAGATGTATTTTGTAGATCCCGTCCGTGTAAACAAAAGAGATGCAATATAGAGCGAGTACTCGCCGGCAGTGTGAACACTCAGCGATCAACTATTAATATGTATCTCTTTTGTTTACACGGGATCTACATAAGTATGAATGTTTCTTGAGCGATGAAATAGCTACTCGCTACTCTTTTTCTAGCCGTTGGTTGGAGAGGTGCCTTGTTGTTCAAAAAATATTGTCAAATCGAATGATGTGCAGGCCCGAATGAACTACCCGATCAGCACTTGTTAATGAGGCCGAACATGTGTAGTAGATGCTTCGGCTCGGCTTTGTTGTGCGGTAAATACTGCCGAACCGAACGTGCCGATTCGTGAGATAGCCTTCATAGGAGTCCATGTGCACATACATATAAAGAACAGATTCGACAACTCCGGGCATGAATCAGCGGCAGAATAGTTAATGTGATAGAAAATGGACTATGTCGCGTGAGTCGAATATTTCCTTTACACAATTAAATACTGTGTTGTCTGAGACACAATATTTAATAATTATTAATTTCTACAATAAATGACATTAAAGAATTTTCTGCAATAATTACATTCGAAATTATAATTTAATTTAAGTTTATTGCAGAAATTTAAAGTAGCCAATTCTCACATGGATGTCTATTAAAATGATCACTTTCAACAGTCTGCCCGCCCTGGCGTTACAACTTATTTATGTAAAAATGAAAACAATAATATATTATTTACTAGCGGCCCGTCCCGGCTTCGCACGGGACATGGGCTCCCTCATTTTTTTAGTTATTGCGACAATAAATTGAAATGTAAACTATCCAAGTTGGATCAAATTGCACACGATGTGCAAAACAAATTTAAAATCGGTTCAGTAGTTTAGGAGCCCATCGCGGACAAACAACGTGACACGTAATTTTTATATATAAAGATTATAGAATTTGTTACGGCAACCTTACCTTTAGTCTTCGGATCATCCTTCTTCGTGAGCACAATATGCACGAGATGTTGTATCAGGGTGTGCACATGCGCACAACACCGCACAGGGTTCTTCACAAAGTCCATCGCGGCGTTAATACTGATGGAGTCGCACGGATTGATCCTTGCGCGGTCCTCTTCTGTGAACTCGCGGTCTACTTGCATTGCCTCGTGTAGCCGGGCTTTGGCCCTGAAGGATAAATACAATAGGAATATGAATTAAATTGTTGTGTGATTTAGTTACACTGAGTCAAGAGATAGATCTTTTTTATGTGATTGTGGCAAAGGAATTAGCGGCTCAACCCTCCTCATCCAACCTCTATTCCTAAGAGTAGTCTCTTAGGAATGGCAAACGAATTAGCAGCTCATCCCTCCTCATCCAACCTCTATTCCTAAGAGTAGTCTCTTAGGAATAGAGGTTGGATGAGGAGGGATGAGCTGCTAATTCGTTTGCCACAATCACATAAAAATATCTATCTCTTGACTCAGTGTAACTAAATCAAAAAAAATGTTATGCAATGTGTGTTAAAATTTATAATAGAATCCCTACTAACTTAAAATTACTACCTCTAAAAAAGTTTCCGTCACCTCTTGGTTCTTGGCTTACCGAGAAAACTTTCTATACACTTGAGGAGTTCTTTGATAATAAAGTTATATAAGAGTAGAAAATAAATGTGGTAATGGTTATGTACAAAGAAAATCATTTTATAATTAATATCTAGTTATATGTGATCAATATTTGCATGCTATTGATAATGGCTAAATAGGCTAGTACCTACTAATGTAAACTACTTATAAACCACTTCATGTATCCACCCTATTTATAGCAAATAAAAAATATTTGTATCTATGGACATGTGTTCCCTTCTACCTACAACATGGGGTCTTTCAAAAGAGGCGTAAAGAGCACTTTGCAAGTGAGCAAGGTAAGGACAGCCAGTGCTGCATATAGTGGTGTACTGTCTGGCCTTGCGTTTGGACTCTATTTCCACTTAACATCAGGTGGAATGGAGTCATTTGCTTACCTATATAAAAAAAAACATCTGCGAGCCCAGAAGCATAGCAAGTGCGTTGCCACTTGTTTACAAAAGGGCTCTTTTTCGTAAGGTCATGGTCAAGTCTTATTAGTACGAAAATACAGATTGCAAAACAAGGTTGTGCGTGGCAGAAAATGGGATTTAAAACGCACTGTGGTGGATTGTCAAGTGCCAAGATGGTATGTCGCTTTGTACGATGCCGAAATTCAGCCTCCGTTGTTAAGGAAGTATTTTCATATTGATAAGTAACTAATATTATTAAGCTGAAGAGTTTGTTTGTTTGAACGCAATAATCTCATATACTGGTCCGAATTGAAAAAATATTTTACTGTTGCATAGCCCATTTATCGAGGAAGGCAGGCTATGTAACATGCAGCAATGCAAATGTTACAAAAACGGGGAAAATTGACGCAGACGAAGTTGCGCGGGTCTGTTAGAAAATAATAACTTGATTACAAATGTACTTTGTTTAAGGGTGCATTTTCATTGACGCGGAGCGGGGCGGAGCGTAAATTGACCAATGACAGTGCTCGAAATAATCTTGGGTACGATTTGAAGAACTGTGATTGGTCAATTGCAGTGCCGTAACTAGGGCGGTGCCAGCGGTGCCCAGGTACAGGATGCATACCCTGAAGGGGCGCAGAAATTAACATCGGGACCAATACCAAGGGCACAGTTCTGTAAACTTGCACCGGGCGCATTAAAACTCGCGCCGGGTGCATAAAAAGCTAGTTACGGCACTGCTTTGAGCTTAGCTGGAGGGGTTAACAAGATTGCTAGTAACGTGAGACTCAATCCCGCATTGCTAGTTATCTTTAAAAAAAAATGAATTTAAAAACAAGGACTATTTAAAAACAAAAAGAAAGGGTGGACATGGTAACATTATGTTAAACAAATATCATAAACTACTCGAGCATAAACTAATATAGAAAAAAACACTAACATATTTTGTACTTTAGACGAATCACAGTCGTTATCGAGCAGTCCATTAGTGTTGGCTGACTTGACCATCTGCACCAATATCGGCGTGAGTTCCCCCTCCAAGGCCAGCAGGCCCTTGGCGAAGGCGGCCGCGGTCATCTGCACGCGACCTTCGTCTGACGCGTAGATCTTGAGGTCGTGGCGGAACGTTGAATGGAGGCGAAGGAGCCCGAGACCTTGGGTGCCACCCTCGCCTGGAATGGAAGTTATAGTTTTAAAATAGTTTTTGAATAATTCATATAGTATTCTTTATAGGCATTTCCTGCCAATTACTTTTTTATACAATAATTGCAGAATGCCAAACAGGTGCCGGAATCGAACCATCTAACCGGGACTATCTAAGGCACCTGTCTCACCAACGACGATGAGCGAGAAGCGAGTAGCGATTTATCAGAAACGTACAGCAGATGAATTTTGTAGATCCCGTCCGGGTAAACAAAAGAGATGAGATGTATAGAGTGAGTACTCGCCGACAGTGGGACCGGTAAGCGGTTAGCTATTAATATATGTATTTCTTTTGTTTACACGGTATCGACATAAGTATGTACGTTTCTTGAGCGATAAATCGCTAATCGCTACTCTTTTTCTCGCCGTTGGTCGGACAGATTCCTAAACCTGAAATTGTTCTATCCTGCCTTGACGCGAGTCAGGCCCTTGCTAGCGCCATCTAGCCGATAGTTTTTTGAATAAATCCGTAGGTATGGCTCTAGTATACTGTCAATACTTTATCAATCATCACCTTTTGGCGACCCTAAACAAAGGTGTAAGCTAGAAGCATTTTTAGAGTTCACAAAATGGAATCTTATTGTCTAACCCAAAAACTTGGGTTTTTAATCTGTTGCTGATGTTACTGTTACAGTACAATATCTTTGTGCTGTATCTACAATCTACATCACAATCTTATGTTCCTTATCGCACGTTCAGTATCTATTAAATGTTTCTACTATCTGTTATCAACACGAAGTCGTTAGTATATAAGATGCACCTTTGGATAATTATAACCAGACTATACTACATCTTTTGTCTCATTTATACCTAATCATATACTGCCAAGAAGTTTGGCAAATTGGTGACCCCGACGAACGAATACGCAGCAAGAAACATGGCACAATCACCGTGCAAGGCGAACATAAATCAGCAAGGAACACTTGAAGTAGCTGCTGGCACCTCGGTTTTATCCCGCATTCCGGAATTTTGGAAAGACCAACCAAGATTATGGTTCACGCAACTAGAAGCCATATTAGCACCACAGAAGCAAGGAGACGAATACAAATACTGTACAGTAATAGCAAAGTTATCCAAGGAAGAAATACTACAAGTTAGTGACCTAATCACTTCACCACCGACTACAGATAAATACAAAAACATCAAGGAACGTTTAATTGATTGTTACGAAGAAACAGAACAGCGACAGTTTCAAAAATTAATATCAGAGACAGAACTCGGTGATCAAAAACCTTCGCAGTTATTACGTCAAATGCGAGTCCTCGGGAGAGGAAAAATCAGTGACGAAACAATTAAACTACTATGGTTCAGGCTTTTACCAACATCAGTTACTACGGTTCTAGCAGTTACGGAAGACATGGAAATTGACAAACTGAGCCAAATTGCAGACAAAATAATAATGAATTCAAAAGTAACCGAAATATCAGCTGTTAGCAACGACACTTCAAACGACAACAATACAGCATGCATTTTAGCCCAGCTAGCAAAATTACAGATAGATATTGACGCAATTCAGCAAGGTCAATATGGCTATCGACCCAACACGCACAATCATTTCAAGAAACGTCAACAATTCCCGATTATGAGGCCGAGAACAAACTATAGAGGAGCAAATCGATTTTGTTACTACCACGAAAGATTCGGAAAATATGCAAAGAACTGCATTAAACCATGCGGTTGGAAACCAATGACTTACGTACGGAACCAGGGAAACGAATAAGAGCACAGACAACGGCGAAACTCTGTGCAATCACCATTACCGACCAAAAAAGTGGTATGAAGTTTTTGATTGACACGGGCGCAAATATTTCAGTCATTAGCAAGCAACAGAGACATTCAATTTTACAAAATGAACAATACACACTATACGCTGCAAATGGGACTAAAATTAGGACTTACGGCGAGAAGACGCTTACCTTGAATTTAGGACTACAACGATGTTATAAATGGAATTTTGTAATCGCCGATGTTACACAACCAATAATTGGAGCAGATTTTCTAGAGCACTATAAACTATTAGTCGACATAGCAGGTCGCAAACTTATCGACAAAGTTACAGAGCTGACAACGCATGTAACTTCGGAAAAAGCGACACAACAAACAATTCGTACTATCGCAGTGGGAACGAATCCACGTATTACGCAACTTTTAAACAAATACGAAGACATCACGAAAGGGTCCTCTCTCCGCAATGCGCCCAAACATAAGATTGAACATCACATTATCACTACAGGACCACCCGTCGCAGCTCGGGCAAGACCATTACCTCCAGAAAAATACGACATAGCCAAAAAGGAATTTCAAAATATGATAGAACTCGGAATTTGCCGACCGTCAGATAGCCCATGGGCAAGCCCATTACATATGGTAAAAAAGAAAAATGGCGAATGGAGACCGTGCGGAGACTATCGAATGCTCAATAGCACGACAGTACCGGACAAATACCCACTACCAAGATTAACTGACTTTACATACATATTAGAAAATAAGAAGATACTAAGCAAGATAGATATACGTAAAGCATACCATTGTATTCCTGTTAAAGATATAGAAAAAACAGCCATCATCACACCTTTTGGACTTTTTGAGTACTTGAGAATGCCTTTCGGATTACGCAATGCGGCACAAACATTTCAACGATTCATGGATTCCTTATTTAGAGATTTAAACTTCGTATTTATATTTGTAGACGACTGTCTCATCGCATCGGACAACGAAGATTTGCATTATCAGCATTTAGAAACGGTTTTCAAACGTTTACACGAGAATGGAATAACCATTAATCTCGAAAAATGCGAATTTCTCAGAAGGGAAATAGATTTCTTAGGTTATCATATAACGAGCCAAGGAATACACCCTACCGAAGAAAATTACAAAGCAATCATGGAATTTCCCAAACCGAAAACAATTCAAGAATTAAGAAGATTTTTGGGCATGGTCAATTTCTACAGAAGTAATATTCCACGCGCAGCGGAAAATCAAAGAATTTTAAACGAATATCTACATGGTTCAAAAAAGAACGATAATTCACCTGTTCCTTGGACAACGGAAGCAGACAAAGCTTACGAAAAATGCAAGGAAAGCATGAAAAACGCAGTGTTAACAGCGCATCCTTCCCGCAACGCATCACTAGCGCTCATGACCGACGCTAGTGCTACTTGCGTTGGTGGAGTTTTACAACAAAAATCCGGACGCAATTGGGAACCATTAGGATTTTTTTCACAAAAATTGAGCGAAACTCAACAAAAATATTCTACGTTTGACAGAGAGCTGTTAGGAATATACATGGCCGTCAAACATTTTCACAGATTAATCGAGGGAAGAGAATTTACAATATTTACGGATCACCGACCTTTGACATACGCATTCTCCCAAAAACCATCATCAAACGATACACCGCGACGGGTCCGGCAGTTAGATTTCATTTCACAATACAGTACCAACATTCAACACATAAGCGGACGTGACAATATTACCGCCGATGCCTTATCTCGAATAGAGGAAATATACGTGCCATCACCTATCGATTACGCTGAATTGGAAAAATGTCAATCAACAGATAATGAACTAAGTAAATTACATGACAATAAAAGATTAAAATTCAAAAACATTACGCTTCCGGGTTCCACAATAAACATCACCTGCGACACGTCTACTGGAAAAAGCCGCCCCTACTCACCAAAGCATTTTCGCAAACAAATTTTCGATACCATTCATGGTATGAGCCATCCAGGAAAAAGAACTACGAGAAAAATGATAACCCAAAGGTATTTATGGCCGTATATGAACAAAGATATCAATAATTGGTGTAGATCATGTATAGCCTGCCAAAAATAAAAAATACAACGACATACGATATCACCTCCTGGTACATTTATGACAGCGCAACGTTTTGAACATTTACATATTGACATCGTCGGACCACTTCCGATTTCACAAGGGAAGAGATATTTAATCACAATCATAGACCGTTGTACGTCATGGCCCGAAATATTTCCGGTAGAAGATATAACTGCAGAAACAGTAGCCAAGACACTTTTCGAAGGATGGATTACTCGTTTTGGATGTCCATTGCGCATTACTACGGATCAAGGCCGACAGTTTGAATCAAGAATATTTGAGTCACTCTCACAATTTTTGGGAATACATAAAATTAGGACAACACCTTATCATCCACAATCCAATGGAATGATAGAGAGATTTCATAGAACTTTAAAGGCGGCGTTAATGACAAGAGAATCCAACGAAAATTGGTTAAAAGAAATTCCAACAGTTTTACTCGGGTTGCGGAGTAGCTTGCGAGAAGACACAGGTTATAGTTCAGCAGAGATGACATATGGAACGCCAATACGACTCCCTGGAGGATTTTTTGAGTCATCAGCAGCACAGTTATCAACGTACGAAGAGTTTGTAAAACAAATTCAAAAGGACATCACACAAATGACATCAATTCCGAAAAGAAAAAAACACAATCAAGCTATATTTGTGCATCCCGAACTCAAAGAATGCTCACACGTATTTGTTCGGTGTGATAGAATTAAGAAAGCCCTGACACCGCCGTATGAAGGACCCTACCCAGTAATTAGTAAAATAGATAAAACATTTTGCATTAGAATTAGGGATAAAGAGACAGTGATTGATAGATTGAAACCAGCTTTCATGATCAATGACGAATCAAACTACGTGCCAGATTCAAAGGATTGCGACAGGCATTCACACACGTACACTACACGATCGGGACGTAAAGTAAAGCCAGTAGTACGTCTATAAAAAATCGCTGATATAAGCAAGCTATTCGTATATATATTAACATAGATCTTAACATATACCATTAATTCACAACTACTCGTAACAACAAGACATCTAAAATGGGAAATCAAAGTTCTAAGGACCAGATAACATACAATACGGACAATTGCCTCAATCAAAACGAAGCGGACCAACTCCGTAACCTGATCCAGGAGGACTTACGGTGGACAAGAAATGTTGCAATGGGACAGATTATTTTAACAATCGGCGTGATCCTAATTTACGGCATAATGAAAACACTGGACAGAAGAATGAAGAGTTTAACGGAAAAAAATAATAAACACTCGTGCAACAGCTAAGTCAAAATTACAGACGTCAGCAAATCACACCACAACAGGCGTCATCAAATTCCACCGCGTACAATAGCATTATTATTTATATACATCAGCAAATAACTAGTAAGGTCTAGGTCAAATTTATATTGTAAACACTATTACCATAATTTTTTTTTTAAAGGGGGGTGTACTGTTACAGTACAATATCTTTGTGCTGTATCTACAATCTACATCACAATCTTATGTTCCTTATCGCACGTTCAGTATCTATTAAATGTTTCTACTATCTGTTATCAACACGAAGTCGTTAGTATACAAGATGCACCTTTGGATAATTATAACCAGACTATACTACATCTTTTGTCTCATTTATACCTAATCATATACTGCCAAGAAGTTTGGCAAATTACCACCAACGCCTCCTCTTCAAAAGGCTTGACACTAAGTGCCAAGTGCCAATAAATTATTACCTTCTTCCGGTAACTAACAAAATCAACAAAAATAAATTTGCAATAACATTTATCTGTGGAATGTCGTGAATAAAAATTCCCTCCTCCAACAATCCTACGAGCAACAGATATGATATTATTAATAAAATATACTAACCAGGTATATGTCTCCCCTGGCCGCCAGGATACATACACCGGAACATGCGCCCGAGCTCTTCAGCTTGTATCCGCCCCGCAGGAGTTAACTCGCCACCCCATTTTAGTATCAACACGAGTGACGGTTCACCCCCACCTCCTACTGTACAAAGAATACATGTTAACATTTATGGGTTCTATATATTATTAGTATTATTACGTATATATTCCCTTTGGATGTTTGTTACTTCTTCTTCGTTAACAACGCCTTAATCGCTGAACGAACGGATTTAAGTAAAATTTTATTAATATTTTTGCAATTTATGATCTCTACCAGCAATAACCTACTAGAAATGTCAAAAATTGTATTTTACATTTACTATTTTTATTAACAATACATTTTATAGTTGTATATTACATTCAAATATTATTTTTTCATGAACTTATCATTTAACATTGTACCGGTCCTTAACTGGTTTGCTAAAACAACAATTGGTTTAAAATGTTAAATTGTAAAAAATAAAATGCAGTATAATTCCAAAAAATAAAGTCAGTATCATAAGAACCTATTATGGCTGTAGTAACAGCGCAGTGTTTAAATCGTTACGTCTATCTATCATAAAATTTACAAAAGAGATCATATATGGAAAATAACCACCTAACTATAAACTCTCTAATTCCAAGAAGTCTACAATTCCCTAAGCTATGCAAACATGATGCAGCTTCTCAGTAATCTCCACGCATTATAAGTAGTGTTTGCTCTCATCATACTACTCATAAAAGCCATGCTAACCATCTACAAGTTGTTTACACTAAATAAATTGTGTTATCACCAGACCTACTATAAAGATAAAGACGGATACTATGAGATAATCACATTAATCTTAATATAATTTTAACTGAAATCTGATAAAATTAACACAATCTATAAAACGTGTAACAGAAATAGGTGTGGTAACATTCAAGGATTGTCAAATACTGAGTGATATTTTTTGATTTTAAAGATAATTAGCAATGTGGAATTGTGGGTCACACATTACTAGCAACCAATAATAACCATCAATGCCACAATAATACAATCTAGCTTTGCATCAAGGGTGATGCAATACTCATATCATAAACTTTGCACAGTTAAAATATGAAAACAACAAAATGCTATATCTATGTCACAATATTGCAATGGTATTTGACATAATGGCAAATGCAATAGTTATGCCTTACTATCCCCTGCTATATCATCACACATTTCTGTTACACATTGTAGATTCCTATTCGTATCGTGGCAATGAAATATTTCCTTTTTACAATCTCTATACCATGCTCTCACAGCATAAGGGTGCGCTTCTACTGATGCGGAGCGAGGCAGAATGGAGTGGAACGGACTGTGAAATGACAAACGTCAGTACTCGAAATAATCCTAGGTACGATTTCGAGCTTTGTGATTGGTCAATTGAGGGTACGCTCTGCTCCTCTCTGTGTCAGTGAAAACGCACCCTTAGGTCCATCTTTGAGTAGGTACTCTGCTAAAAAGGGACTGAACAAGGAAATCGGTTCAATATCAGTATTGGCTTTGGCACTACCAGGCAATAAGGTTGTCATATGCGAGGCCAATTTCTTCAAGCAGGTCGCATCTAACGTGCAAAATGTTTGTGATTTTTATAGGTGCTGAATTTATGCTTGCATTCCTTTTTTAAATATTAAAATAAGTAAAATTATGCAGGACTATTGACTGGACTTGGTTTGTATTCAATCAGGACAAAGAACTTAAAAGTGATCATATTTATAGTGCAGGTGTATTGTAATACCTTTGGGAGGATAATGTCCTTGCTTGTGTTTGGCAATGGATCGGCACTCTAAACAAATCTCAAACACTTTATACAAAAGGCATTTTGTCGGTACTTAAGCTGGTAACTTAAAAAATAAACTGTACTATGCACTGTGATTGACATAAAAAGTTGATAAACCATTCAAATTATTAAAATATATATATTACGGTAATATTACGGTATATATTACGGTAAAATACCGTATTGCAAGCAGGCCGTGGTCACGGGAACTCCCGTGACCACGGCCTGCTTGCAATACGGTATTTTACCTTAAATTATTTACGCGATTAAGACCCGTAATATATATATTTTAATAATGTGTACAAATCGCGAAAGTTTATCAACATTTAAACCATTCAAATTATTTTTCTAATTATTTTTTTAAATAAAATAGCTAGAAGGATCAAAGTCGCGTGCTACTTATGTTTTATTACTGCCTCTGTGGCGCGGTGGGAGTGTAGACGACTGTTACACAAGAGGTCGTGGGTTCGATCCCCACCCAGGATAAAACTTTGTGTGATGAGCGCGATGGTTTATTGTGTCTGGGTGTTATTTATCTACAATATATATGTATTCAGAAATATATAAATAAGGTTATCAGTTGTCTGGTTTCCATAGTACAAGCTCTGCTTAGTTTGGGATCAGATAGCGTTGTGTGAGTTGTCCCAAGATATTACTATTATTATGTAAGATAAAAAATACATACTTTAAAAAAAATCTAGGCTTATACGCGCAAATTATACACAAACAGAGAGATCTCTATCTGTCTGTCTCTTTTCATTTCCCTTTCTCTCCACCCCAAGATACTGTCTCACTCTCTCTGCGTGTGTAGGACCTGTATCTGTAACCTAAGAATGAAACACTGTTTGGCCAATACTCGAACGAGTTTACTATATTACTCTCTTCACGAAATTCTACGAATGAGACTGATATCTCTAACCCACGAAAGGGACACTCTTTGGTCAACACACTAACAAATTTACAAACATATCTATACTAATATTATAAAGCGGAAGAGTTTGTTTGTTTGTTTGTTTGCTTTGTTTGTTTGTTTAAACGCGCTAATCTCAGGAACTACTGGTACGATTTGAAAAATTCTTTTTTTGTTGGATAGCCCATTTATCGAGGAAGGCTATAGGCTATATAACATCGCGCTACGACTAATAGGAGCGGAACAGCGACGAGAAATGTTGCAAAAACGGGGAAAATTTACGTATACGAAGTTGCGCGGGACAGTTAGTTAGTACATAAATGAATCAATCACAGTACACAAGTCCAGATATAACAATAAGCAATATAAATAAGGTGCAAAGCGGACCGTCATCGAGACACTGTGGCGCGTTACCGTCGTCGGAGCTGGAGCCGCGCGGCCGGCCTCGGGGCTGGTACTTCATCTGCACCTTGCGGTTGATGCCCGAGAAGTGACCGTA
The DNA here is from genome assembly GCA_945859575.2 of Herminia tarsipennalis. NCBI lineage: Eukaryota > Metazoa > Arthropoda > Insecta > Lepidoptera > Erebidae > Herminia > Herminia tarsipennalis. Next base: position 22,162,995 of record OX243840.2, read on the forward strand.
CCTGGTGGAGCACATGTGTGATATGATCATGAATAAATACTCTTGTGATTTTTAGTATTGGTTCACAGCATAGAGATAGATTAACTATGGAGTGCACCAGACAGTTAAAATCACTGAATGGATTGGGTTTAAATTAGGTACAGAGGTTGGTAGGTTCAAACTTAGCGCCAATGTCAAAAAAAAAAAAAAAAAAAAAAAAAAAAAAAAAAAAAAAAAAACAGACACAAAGTACTCCCAGAATCGAAATTGTTTTTACTCTTTCACAAAAGATATATCGAAATGTACCTAAAACGATTTCAGGCATTAAAAAGTTAGTCAGAACATCTTCGAAATCAACAATCACAAACATTATAAAGGTGAAAGTATGTGAGTGTGTATGTTTGTTACTTCTTCACGTCTAAACGGCTGGAGCGATTTTAATAAAATTTGGTATGGAGTTAGCTGACACCGTAGATTGACACATAGGCCAATAAACCGCGGGTAACACCACGGGGCACAGCTAGTATAATACATAATTTGAACTTACATTTCAAGAACACTCTTCAACTGTTCAAGTTTCCCTTGCTTCTCTTCAATCTCAGGGTCGGCGTGTCTCGTCTGTATGTCAGTGAGCAACGCCCGCGCAATGTCCAAAATCTCCTGGAGTTGCTTAGGTTTCTTTAACTTGACGTGCCCGCGCTTAAAGCCGTCGTATTTCTCGAATATTTCGAAGAATCTGAGGAAATACGTAACCAATATAAAAAGGATATAGGTACTGTGGGATTACCATCGAAATCGCTGCATCTAACACTACCAATAATGGATTTTGGAATGTCGTCCGTAAGGGGGTCCCTAATAATTAAGCGGGCCAAGTTGCAGCTAAAACTTCGTAAAATGATTATAATTTAAAAGATATTATAAAGCTGAAGAGTTTGTTTGTTTGTTTCAACGCGGTAATCTCAGGAACTACTGATCCGAAATAAAAAAAATATTTTACTGTTGGATAGCCCATTTATCGAGGAAGGCTATAGGCTATGTAACATCACGCTACGACCAATAGGAGCGAGGAGCAATGAGAAATGTTTCAAAAACGGGGAAAATTTACGCAGATGAAGTTGCGTGGGACAGCTAGTTTAAAAGATAAAAATGAAAAAAACAGATTTCATATTCCTTTCAACACTAAATATATAAATGTTGATAAACTTTCGCGATTTGTACACATTATGACAATATATATATATTACGAGTTATCTTATCTTATTTTAATCGCGAGAATAATTTAAGGTAAAATATTTTGTTTATTGCCCGACGTTTCGACCATATTACAACGGCCGTGGTCACGTGGTGGTAACGCCGGGCAATAGATTTAGACCGATTCGCAAAACGCCGCTAAAGAAGATTTCAGTTCAAAAAAGTTGCTACAAACCTTTGATGCCTAACCTCCACTTTCATTTTCTGCTTAGGCGTCCTATCCCCGTGCCTTATAACCGCGACCACACATCTTAGCTCCATCATCTTTCCAAACGTGGTCGGCACAATGGGCGGATCGTCCAGTTGGAACGGAACTGACCACGGTATGTGCAACGTTGGAGCCAACTCTCTGAGGATCATGTTGCCGAGGATCTTGGCACAATCATCGTAGTATTTGTTCGAGTTCTTCACGAATGAAAAGCCGTTGACGTCACACACAAATGATTTGCCGTTTGCTCTGTGAATGTCAAATGTAGTTTCAGTATTGTCGTGGCTGAAAAAATTATGCGGTTCGGGTATAGGATAAATTTTATTGCTGTTTTGATCCGAAAGTATTTAATATTAAAATAAATTGAAAACATTATGCATCACACGATTTGCAAGTTCAAATCATGTCTAAAAACAAAAACAAAGTTACCCAACAGTTTTGTCAGTCGTCAAAAGGCTTAATTTTTTTTAAATGTTAATGGGGAATAGACATTGTAATACGCGACCAATGAATCAAAGAGAAGAGAAGATGAGGGAAAGAGAGAGAAAATCAAAATCAAAATACGTTATTCATTTAGGTTACAAATGCAACGCTTATGAACGTCAGACAATATTTGGAATAGATTCTACATTTAATGCCAAGTTCGCAAGAGAACTCTCCAACAGAGATCGAACTACACTCTAATGCTGGTTTACAAAACATCTTATACCCTCTCCTCTCATCTCTTCGTTGGTGGAGTACTTATAAGCAAATGTATTAAATCCTCACCTTAGCAAATCAAACCCGCACACGGTCTGTTTAAAGGCGAGACAGACCTTCCTAGATATAAGCTTCTCTTGGTTGGACAGTATCACGGGGTATCTGATCTCCTTGCCTTCGGAGTCCCTCTCCACTTTGCCATCGAGGGCCGGACTCTTGCGAGCTTCTGCGTGAGCGTAATCCGGACCGACTGTGTATACTTTTACATCGGTACCTGATGAACATATAAAAAATGTAACCTAAAGATACCTCACTAGATTGAAAGAATATATTTAAAAAACATAAGAAGTAATTGAAGCATAGTTTGCTAATTTTAAGTAAACAGAAAAACAAAGACGTAACGTTCGATAAAATTAATGTAAACGATTTGAAACGGCGGTAGCCTAATGGCTAAAGCATCGGACTCGCAATCGTGATGTCGCGGGTTCGAATCCTACGCTTTATACTACCAACGTAAACCCACTACAACACAAGCCATTAAGCTCAGCTGGAGTGGTTAACAGGATTGCTAGTAATGTGGGAACCACAATTCCACATTGCTAGTTACCTTTTTTTTTTAACATCACTTCACATCGATGCAAAAACATGTATAAAATATAATTGTTATTGCTGTTACAGTAATATCGGCATTTATAAGATTTCTACAAATACCAATATCGTTTCAAACAATATTCAACTGAAGTTATTAGTCTATTGTCGTTGGAATTCTGTGAATCCCGACTTGTCGACGCGCAGCGAGGTTAATATCTACCTAAATAAATTATTCCCAGCTATCGTGGATATTTTTCCGTGTGCTATTCCAGACTATATAATCTGTCTCTGTGCCAAATATCATCCCAACCATTCAGTCGATTTGGAAATTTGATTAAGAAACAAATATCCATGCAAACTTTCGCATTTATAATAATAGTAAGATTGTTTTATTGTGCAGTCAATGTTCTGTACATTTGTGCCTCTTGACCTGTGGCAACACATATCTATCTTTATATCTATCAAATACCTTTATCACTACATAGTATAAAACAAAGTCGCTTTCTCTGTCCCTATATCCCCATGTATGCTTAAATCTTTAAAACTACGCAACGGATTTTGATGCGGTTTTTTTTAATAGATAGAGTGATTGAAGAGGAAGGTTTATATGTATAATAACATCCATTAAATAGTGGAGAAATAAGGAGCGGAGCAGCAATAAGAAATGTTGCGAAAACGGGGAAAATTTACGCAGACGAAGTTGCGCGGGTCAGCTGGTACTTTTATAAACTGAATCTCGGCACCGGCTTCAACGATTTTCGTGAAATTTAGTATGCAGGGGTTTTCGAGGGTGATAAATCGATCTAGCTAGATTTCATTTATAGAAAATGTCTTTAAAAAAGTCGGTGCAAAGCTGGTCATCCAGGTACTATTTTTTTTTTTTATTGAGGTAAATAAACAGTGACATAATACAAGTTAATTAATAGTATTACAAAATCATGGTTATCATTGTGACACCAGCGACATTTACCACATTTTAACCTATATATAGTATGTTTAGGAAGATGTTTAATGTTGTATATGTATATTGTTAATGTCTGTATAAAGACATGTTGTGTTCCAATAAAATACCTGTTTACCAATTCTTCAGTTTGTAAACACAAACGGGATCAGTATATTTTAGTCGACACTCACGCGGAAACGCTATAAATAGTTGGACAGGCCTCAACCTCGCTTTTAGCCAAGACGATGAAATCATGGAATCTACACTAATTATTATTAAAATGTGACGTCTACGTTTGTAAACAGTAGACGTTGAAAAACATGTTTTCATTGATAGAAAGCTAGACTATTTGTAAAAATATTATAAAAAAAATTGTGGCCTCATTATTATTTTGTATTTTTAACCTCTGACGTAAAAGAAGGTATTACAAGTTTAACGTCTGTAGCATCCAAATGTAAATGCAGTTTTTTATAACAAAACTACTTAGTTCCATCAGGATATCTTGTCTTCTTTCATAAAAAATAATTTAGGCTTTTGGAGCTAAAACAACTTTTAATCTCACGTGTTTATTTAATAATAACTTCATTTAGTTATCACACTAATATTATAAAGGCGAAAGTTTGTGAGTATGTGAGTGTGTATGTTTGTTACTTCTTCACGTCTAAACGGCTGGAGCGATTTTAATAAAATTGGGTATGGAGTTATCTGACAACCTGGATTAACACATAAGCTAATAAACCGCGGGTAACATCGCGGGGCACAGCTAGTTTATTAAATAACTTTATTACAGTAGCAGTAAGAGACATTGAGAGAAGAGGGGAAAAGATCCGTCTCTCTCTGACTAACTCTCACTCTAACTTTTCTGACTTGTTGTGAATTGCACACATCGATTTCTGACAAAAAATAAATAACTAAGTATTCCTTTTTTTTTAATCCAAAAACGACAACTACGCAGTTAAATCCGCAAGCAAATACTGGTTTCTATATAAATAAAGCATTGAGCCACGAGTTGTGGCAACACTTACCATCTGTTGGCATAAAATCTTCATAAATGAATGACCCTGTTTTCCTCACTCTTGATTCTGGCGAATATATACTACTACGACTTCCTATCTGTAAACAACAAAGACAATAGGTATAGAACATAGTGGAAAATGTCTCGTGGCTTGCTACAATGTATTGTTTTAATATTCGTCGTTACAAGAATAGATACGTTTGGAGCGGGTGTTTATAGGATCATAGCTCCCAAAAAATGCTGGTTTCTTACATTCATATTTCTTAAATTTGTAGCGAAAGGGGGAATATTTCTCCCATTTATAAAAGACTAGCTTTCACCAGCGGCTCTGCTCGCGTAGGCTCCTATCTTCTCCATACAAACTACATACATTTTTAAAAAAATTTTAACCCCCGTTTCAAGGGGCTGAAAGGGGGTCCAAAGTTTTTAAAGATGTATGTAGGGGGTGAAATTTGGAAAATCCTTTCTTAGTCTACGTCATAATAACTAACTGCGTGCAACATTTCAGCGCAATTCGTTCAGTGGTTTGAGCTGTGTATTGATAGACCAGTCAGTAAGTTACGGTTGCCTTTTATACATACAAATATTGGTTAAATTTATTAAATACCAGCATTTAACCAAAGGGTTAAATGCTGGTATTTTTGTCCTGTTTTCTCTACCATTATCAGAATAGGACATAAAATAATTAACTTTATACGTTATATGGCAATATTTGTTCTTTGGTTAAATGCTGGTAATTTTTTTGTGAATCTGGAAGTATAAAATTATATAGGCTTATCAAAATTATATTAGGTTGCAAATTTAAAAAGCGAATGGTATACCTTTCTAAACAATCGTTGGCTGCCTCCACCCGCAGAGGTGGGATAATAAATATAAATGTTATGGTCTTCTGCTGACACAGGTTTCTCAACAAACGGTTTATTGAACACTACACCGTTCACTTCTACGTGATCCTCCGACTCCACTAACTCGTGATCTAAAAATGAGTTTTTTAATGATTAAATAATAAAGGTGATAAATATGAGCTGCTTAATGAACAACTGCTATGGACACTGGCAATACCATGGGTCTGTTGTGGCTTGTGTCCTGAACTGCTACCTCTTTATAAATATGTCTTTGAGTAAACATCGGCCAGCAATAATTTCGCCCAACAACCTTGTTGTACATTGAAAGCTCTTTTGTTCTTTTCATATAGTTTGAGATCTCTATTAATATTATAAAGCTGAAGAGTTTGTTTGTTTGTTTGAACGCGATGATCTCAGGAACTACTGGTCCGAATTTAAAAAACATTACTACTAAATATAACTGTTAGACAGCCCATTTATTGAGGAAGGTTATATAACATAACGCTACGACCAATAAGAGCGGAGCAGCAATGAAAAATGTTGGAAAAACGGGAAAAAATTACGCAGACAAAGTTGCGCGGGTCAGCTAGTTATATTATATTGGTTCCCAAACGTTAAGAGAAAGCTACCTCCACCAACCCCTCCCCCCAGCCAGTGGCAAGAGACGTGATGACAAAAAGGGAAGGAACACTAGTGAACACAGGACTATGTCGTTTTAAACTATCAATAACCCTATCTTGATCTATATAAATTACATACAACTTCTTTATTGACATGGGAAAGTTGACGATTCATTGGAATGGAAACCTCTCGATGCATGGAAGTCATACATACGCATTCAATAAAAATAAACTACTCTATTTACTAAGAAGCATTACATAAAGTACCTACTTTAAGTGTAATTGATGTATTCTTAGATCATCAGTATCTATTCATATATCTACTTTAAACAGACATTGAATCCATGTACAGATAATATTTTCAAATACACTACGAAGAATTTTCTGAAGGATCTGGTACTAGGCCGTTGAGTAGCGTCGAGTGCCTTAGTGTTAAACCTGTAGGTGCCTATAGCTGCATTCCTCAAAGGGCACTTTATAGGGAATTTGGAACAAACTGAAACAAGGGTTATGAAATACTAGCTGTCCCGCGCAACTACGTATGCGTAAATTTTCCCCGTTTTTGCAACATTTCTCGTCGCTACTCCGCTCCTATTAGTCGTAGCGATGTTATATAGCCTATAGCCTTCCTCGATAAATGGGCTATCCAACAAAAAAAATATTTTTTCAAATCGGACCAGTAGTTCCTGAGATTAGCGCATTTAAACAAACAAACAAACAGACTATTCCGCTTTATAATATTAGTATAGATAGGTACTTACGTTTCGGATCCGGCGAATCTCTGTCCAAAACTGCGTACCTCGGTATTTCTATACCTTCACCTTCTAATATCGAGTAAACTTTTCTTCTATCCTATAAAATATATAGAGTATTAGATACCTAACACATACGGTAGTCAAATCAATTATGAAGAACATGTGTTCTACATAAATATACCTGTATATCATACTGCATATGTAGATTGTTTATAACATATGGCTTCCGTAATTTCTCGTACTGTATAGCCTTGTCTAGCGGGAAGCCTTTTGAATGAAACGAAATGAGACAGTCACATATAGGCCATTCTTCAACAGGTTTCTGTAAGAATACATGTATATTATAAACGGTTTTAAATAGACAATAAATTAAATATACAAATACAAAAAGCTTCGCGACCAACGCCCAATCGTGCTTCACTTCATCAAATGCGATATATGAAGGCAAAAGACGAGCAAATGAACAATTACCGATCATTTCGATATTCGACACCGATCAAACAAAGCATGTACATGCAGCTATACAATGGAAACAAACACGTTTATTAGTATGTAATGTACAATACGTAGATATGTATACGTAGTTATAGGTGTGTTAGACGTGCAATATACCCAACAGATGTTAGTTGTGAATATACAATATGACAAATAGTAAAACAAAATATGTCTACGTTTTCTGGACATATTTACATCACAATAATGTGTTGCTAATTACTTATCTATTGTACAACTTGTTTCATAAAATGGTTGTATCTTTATAGATGGCTCCAAAGTAAATATTGTGAACTGAAATTTTGCATCTGACATGCCTCGTCCGTAACGGTTTCATGGCAGATCTACTGGACAAATGTTAATTATATTTGGAATAAATTTTAATGGAAAATAACTTTTATTCCAAGTGAATAGTGATGATTTTTAATAGGGGTTTTATATTTTTAATTACAATCAATAACGTAAAACTTTTCTTTTCCTTAACCCTTTCTGCACTAGGCTGAAATTAGACACTTTTATAAAGCAGTTTCGAAACACAACATCTACTTTTAAACCAGAAATTAATATAGACCTTAGCTCTTCCGCTATAGATACATAATCGTTCTTTACACCATCACAGTGCTACCTTAGCAGCTGCAGCACTGTAATGCATTGCAGGAACTTACAAACCATTATATACTTTCAGCATAAGTTATAAGGTTCATATTAATTCACTGATTTTTATTATGTGTTGTGCGTGTCACAGTCTTTACACTGTGTAGTCTTGTCTTTAAGTATCGTTTGGTGCAATTTTAAAGTAACTGATTTTAATATAATATTGGTAAGATAATGTATCAACTATCTAAATATAGTGAAGATCACAAAAGCGTATGTAACTTATTCGCAATGTATTATCCTAGCCTGGTAAGATCCCAATTCGCGACCGCGTAGTAAACTATGCTATGTATGATATCTAAGAGACTATACTCATCAGCTGATCCATATTTTGTTCCACTAGATGTGTTAGATAATGTAGAGAACCTTAAGGATAACCTCCTCAGGGAATACGAGCATCTTGATGTACTCGAACTCATCGAGCCTAGTCAGGATCTCCTTCATAGGTTTGGACTGCGACTTCTTGGCCATGGCGCATACGCCGACCACCACTTTCTTGCCGCCGCCATCGCAGTGAGGGTCCAGTGAATCACACAGGTCCAACTCGCCCTAGATATAAATTAAACTATGTACTTAATTATAAAATGATAAACAATGTACCATATAATTTAGGTGAAGCTAAAACCAAACACAATGAACAGATGCGGGAGTGGTCTTTTAAAAAAAAAAAAAAAAATCTATGGGGTATTGAGGAGTACCCAGTATAATGTCAGAAGTTTTGGGGGATTAGTTCAGGTGCAGAGGAGTTGGTTGGGCAGTGGGTGCTTGTTTGTTTTAACAGAGCTGTAATATCACACTGAGGCACCTGTCCCACCAACGACGATGAGCGAGAAGCAAGTAGCATTTTTCGCTCAAGAAACGTACAACGGATGTATTTTAACGTGTACACAAAAGAGATGCAATTTAGAGCGAGTACTCGCCGGCAGTGTGAACACTCAACGATCAACTATTGATATCTGTATCTCTTTTGTTTACACGGGATCGATACAATCGCTACTCGCTACTCTTTGTATCGTCGTTGGTCGGACAGGTGCCTCAGCCTCATAATTGGGCCATTGTGGGTACACCTATGTTGTGTCTGTTCTTCTCATTCTGGCAACCCTAAACACTTCCAGAAACAATTTCCCCAGATTACTGTAGACCTTGTAGGTGCCTGACTCTAACAATAAAATCAGAGTTAAACTAGGTACACCTATGGTTATAGGAACAAGAACTGATACTATTGTTCAAGGTTCAGTTTTGAAGACAAATACAAGGTGGTCATGAGTGGTCATGAGGCAGTTCTGGGTCTGGGTGTAATTTATCTATTAAATGTATGTTTATATCAGTTCTTTGGTTGCTATCTAGGCTCTGCCTATCCTAAAGCCAAAATGGATGTAAAATTTTTAATAACAAAGTTGCTTAATAACCATTTAATCTTTCGTCAATGGTTGCTAAGCAACTTTGTTATTACTTCCATATTTAGTATAGATGGCCATGTGTAAGTTGTCTGAGATATTTATTTAGTTTAGTATTCAGAAACAACTAGTACTGTGAGGTGTGAGGTCTTGTGACATAGTCCAGATAGGTGGTTTGATTCTGGCCCTGGATTGGAATATGGAAGTCTCAGGTTTCAAAAATGCAATTATAGTATTTATAAAGTAATTGGCAAGATATACTATAGCACTTTACTGTCTCTAAGAACAAACTGGTCACTAAAGTGTGTGCTAAACAAGATAACAGAAAATATAGGTCACTTGTTGTCCTTTTCTTCAATGAGGGATATCAATGCATCATTAATTTTAGTTAGTAATATAGAGTACAGATGTAGAATGAAAACATACATAGACTAGTACAATGATATTCTTTGTAATATCAATAATAACAATCAGTACTTATTGACCAGCCTTATCCCTAATTTGTATGATTATTTACAATTGACAGAGTAATTTGTATTGATGTCATTCAATAGATTAGTTTGTTCATGAGTCAAAACATTCCATGAATAAAGCTAACAAAAAATTTTACTAAGTTGAAAATAATTGTAATATGAATGTAATTATTAACTTAAATTACTCTACGAGGAAAATAATGATTTAAAATTATGATAATTGAATGACACACGATCACTTTGAACAAAATCTATTCAGTGTAGTTCAGGGCATAGGCAGCCTACTTCCTCGGTGGGGTGGTTCAAACAAAACGGTTTTTTTGCTGGTTTTATTGATAGAGTCAAGTACCCTTACACCTGGAGAGAAACCTCTGCGAAAAGAATTGTGAAGCTTTTGTTCAGAGATATGTAAAGGAAGCAATAGTAGAATGTAGAGACTATAGCCAATGGTGCAAAGTTGTAACCCACCGAAATTTTAAATAGTAGGTAGTATTGTACCATCTAACCCAACACTAAAAATTTACAGGTCACATATATATGTGTGTGAAAAGGAGTCTATCTTATAGTCTATGGGACTCTGATTTATACTTAGAATAGTTTATATTAACATTAACTGCAATATAATCAAAAGATCCCACTCAAATTATAAATCTGATAGTTTGTGTGGATGGATATCTGTTGCCCTTTCATGCAAAAAGGGTCTAATTTTACAGTAATATAGTTATACATCAGAATAGCATGTAAGCTGTCATAGGGAAAGCTTAGTACATAAAATTGGAAACATTATTATACATAGCGGTCAAGCAGGCTATGTTGTAGATTGTATTCGCTTTATATACTGCCATATTGCATGACATAAAATAGACTACTAAGTTTCCTTATCCCAATAATTACACTAAACCCTTAGTTGAATCGATGAAAGAACCTAGAATGAGTACTTAATTATTAAAGTTCCACATCACATATTCAACACTTCACACTCATAAATAATGTTCTAGGTCACCAGTTGAATCCGCTCTTTTGCAGCTCAAAGTACCTAATAATAATCTGGTTATAACAGCTCTTTACGGTCAACTAATTCATTAGAAGGTCAAATTAATTTTACCCATCATATTGAATAACCACGAAATCACACAGCAATAATATGATAATTATAATTATTTTGATTCAAAACAAGTTTCACAGCATATGGCTTTGTATAGGTTACAAAAACTACTACAATTTAAATATTAAACCATTGTCAAGATCAAATCAACAAATCAACATTTACATGTAATTTACATAATGAAAAATTTAAAAAAAATGTAAATAAAAAAAATGTGATATAACAAAATCTACCATCATCTTACATCTGGCAGACAGTCATCACAATAACAAATGTCATCATCATTCTGGCCCTTTTTGTCTTTGCTTCTCCATCTTTTAAGACGCCACCAATCCTTTAGCCACTGCCACTCCATCACCAGTCACTATCAATGTATCACTTGTATCATATCAAAACACACTATTGTGATAAGCCATACAAACAACCTTGCCACCCATTGGCTGTCACTACTTTACACTTGATAACTAAGATAAACTTGACATATATTAACATTCAACGTTACCTCACTTGTCATTGTCAGCAAAATGTAAACCTATAAATATAATAATCTATTATGTTCGTGTAATATCTGATAATTACACGTAATAACAGTCTTGCACTGTATTTTTAACTTGCCACAAGTGTGCTTTTAAACTGTTATCAGTGTTTTAGCAAGGAAATTACAGAGATAATATTTGTTGACATAATATTTATTTAGCTGCGTTCCGTTTAAATGGCCTTAGATGCGTACAAATACTGTTGAGAGTGCTTAAAAACGTGTTTTACATTATTATTACAATGAATGTAACTTCAATCACAAAGGGTCATTGTACTGCTATTATTACGTAGACAACTATTGTTTGTTTGTGACTGACTTTGCCAACTATTGATCGTCTAGATTCAACGTAATTAGATCTACTTACTGGTGACCTTATTGGTACAAGATTTCCATCATCTCCGACATAAAATTGAGGCTGAGTAGCTTGCCGCAACCCTTGATAGCCATGTTCGAGCTCAGTGTATGACATTACCTACATACACCTGCTTATTTCTATTCTATTATAACACTATCAATATCATCAAGCACACCCTGCAACTTGAATAACTAATCCAGAAAACAAAACTATAAATTATAAGAAAAATATAAAAATATTTTCAAAAAGATGACCTCCACAGATTGCGCAAACAGCTTTATAGATGTAATCAATCAAATCAATCAATCAAATTGTCAAAATTATTTCAAAATAAACGCAATGTTGACGGATTACATTAATCCCATCGGGTGTGAAAAGGATTTATTTCATTCACTTTGTACAATACAAATTCTTTACAGCAGTCATCGTTTTAAGCCATGAAAAGGTTATTTAATTAGGTAAAATATGTAATTATTTTACTATATTTTTACACTTCTGTTAAAAAACACAGAAGGACTTAAAATTATCTTGTTTCATTCATCGTTCAGTAAATGGAATAACACCTTTTCTTTAAGCGATAATATAAAGTATTTATATAAGTTTTTATTATTAACAATACCTAAGTTTTATAATGACCTCTGGTATTTTGCACAAATTAACATTTTGAATTGTTTTAATTTTCAAGCTGTGCTATTTTTAGAACGTTTTTTTTAAATGTCATGTACACATGTGTTTACATGACACGACAAATCAGCTGTGTGACTTTGACTTGTTTGTCAGCCTTGCTACATATTATGTCAGCTGAACTGAAGTAAACAAAAATATTCCCAAAACAGAAAACACGTTTATATTTTTATTTGTAAATTATATAAAGAACAGAAGGATATCTTCCAGCAGCAGTAACCATGAAGTCTTTTAAATCCTTTCAAGCAGTGATGACAGAAGATGAATTTTGGAAATCGGTTCATATTTTAATGACTAAACCCCATGTCGTTAACAAGAGGTTATGGGGTAGCAAAATTTGGTTTAACCATAATTACGTACCCATTGATTCATTATGGAACTTACCAACAACATGCAGCCGTTTAGATGAGATAATTACGGAAGAAAATGTTGAAAAACTTTTGACTAATGTTTCTAATAACCTAAAGATAGGCCTTGATTCTACCGGTATTGCTCATGGAGCAGTTGAAGTTATTCTTATTGAGCTACTTCCGAAGACATATACAGATAGACAAGCATATCAACTAGCCTGTTTGCAAAGAGGCAAAACTACTGTAACTTTCTACAATGTCACACCAATAAATTGTGAACAGAATTTGTGTCCTGGTTTCACATATTCAATACAATTACATCATAATGAAATAGTATTAACAGCTTTTAATGGTAGGTTAGGCTTATTTTTCTTTATATGTGTATTAAAAAGTGTGTCTGGTTTTCACTACTGAACTACTGCTGATTTTGATGAAGTTGTGTATGGAGATAGTGTGATGTCAGGGAAGTGACATATTTTTATCTCAGGAACAGAGACACTGGTGGTACTGCAACAGATAAAGCTAGCTTAAATTAATTTACTTAATATTTATAGTTAATTTTTTTTTTTATTCTTAAAAAAGACGACTCTTGCAGTAGGGTACTAGTAGCCCTGTGTCACGGGGGACTCTACAAGCATACAAGTCATGAACACAAAGTACACCCAGACTCGGAACAACAATTTGTGTATCACACAAAGTGGGGTCCCATGTGGAATCAAACCCACAACCTCTTATGTAGCAGTCAGGCACAATCCCACCGCGCCACAGTGGCAGCTATTAATTATATTTTATCATCATTGTTGACGTCTACTGATAAAACTTCTACTAACTTCTTTTACATTTCTAGGTGGAGAATCCAAGTCCTATGAATGGCTTATTAACACACTTATTCCTCAGTTTATTAAATGGAGTGCAGGGCCTATAAACAGTAAAAATAAGCCAAAAATATGCACAGAATCGTTAGCACTTGTATCTAAAACTAAATATTATGAGAAATACAATGAATTGAAGTTAAAATATGGGAAGGAAATGGTTAAGGTAAAAATAATAATGTTCTCTTAAATATGTGTGATACTTTTAAATGTAAAGAATTTTTGGCTGCAGATGTTACAGTAATGTAATCTAAAAAAATCTAATCTCAAGCCTGTATAGATTTCATACATTAATATGAAATCTGTACATGCATGAGATTGCCACCTCTAAGTGAAAGACCATCATTGGATGTGATCATCATTTACTTAGAGGTCTTACTTAGTATTTTTATTTAAGAGTGGGCCCAGCCTTTGTCTCAAAGAAAGGGATCTATTTTAAAACTAGATGTGCCCCGCGGTTTATTAGCCTATGTGTTAATCCAGGGTGTCCGCTAACTCCATACCAAATTTTATTACAATCGCTCCAGCCATTTAGACATGAAGAAGTAACAAACATACACATTCACACACTCACAAAACTTTCGCTTTTATAATATTAGTATGTTATTTAAGGGTGGGCCAGCCTTTGTGTCAAAGAAAGGGATCTGTTTTAAAATGGATGGGCAGAAAACAAAGTGATCCTATAAGGGTTCTTTTGTTCCCTTTTGAGGTACAGAACTCTAAAAATGACAGAAAGAAATGAAAGACAGATTTAAAAAATACTATTTGAAACATAGGGACCTGCAAGATTACATACTCAGTTTCAAAATTATTCTAAAGTATGAGGATCTATGCCCAGCAAAGGAGAGTCAAGGAAGATCACTATGACCCTCTTACTGTGGACTCACCCATCTTTTGACTAATGGATTGTATAAAACCTTGTATATTACATAAAAGATTAAGATTTGACAAAGTGGGTAATCTACAAAAAAATATTAAAATTTTAATCCTGATAATTTAGATTAATTTCTTATCTCTACATCCAAAATTAGTAACAATATGTTTTTTTTTAAATTATGTTTACAGATCTGGCCTGAATGTACTGATCCATCAAAATTTGTGTACGAAGATGTGGCCATAGCTACTTATCTCCTGCTACTTTTTGAACAGGATGGGAACAAAGAAAAGAAAACATTTATAGATCTTGGCTGTGGCAATGGTTTATTGGTATACATTCTAGCTAAGGAAGGTCACATTGGAGTGGGCATAGATGTTAGGAAAAGAAATATCTGGGATATGTATCCTCCTGATGTTATACTACAAGTATGTATATTCATGTATACTTGTATACCTACATAAGCACAGTAAGTGTAGAATGATTTCGGTTAGGGAGGGGTTTGACCTTGCTGACGAACTCA
The DNA here is from genome assembly GCA_945859575.2 of Herminia tarsipennalis. Taxonomy (NCBI): domain Eukaryota; kingdom Metazoa; phylum Arthropoda; class Insecta; order Lepidoptera; family Erebidae; genus Herminia; species Herminia tarsipennalis. The sequence goes on from OX243840.2 coordinate 22,178,218, forward strand.
AGGGATAGGAGCATGGCCGTATTGATGGTGAGGGTGCTTTTTATCAAGCAATATCAAACAGATACACAAGAGAACTCAGATACTTTGAGAGGGGCTTTAAGTCCCTTAACACCACTCCTGGCTAAGAGTTTATTTATCTCTTGATGTTGATAATATAATGTGAAATATCTATGAACCCAAGTTTTGCAAAGGACACCACTTTTTGTTATCAACAAATATGTGTCGAAGAGTACTTTGTTTGTGTCTATCAGATTCTGTCTTCTTTTTAGCTCTTAATAAGTTACATAAGAATATGTGGATGTATTCAAAAGGAAGGTAACAATCGAACTTCTTTTTATATTTCAGGAGAAAACAATCACTCCATCTGATACCTCAATATTTCCTGATGCAGACTGGGTGATAGGAAACCATTCAGATGAACTAACTCCTTGGATACCAGTTATAGCAGCAAAAAGTTCTTACAAATGCAATTTTTTCCTGTTACCTTGCTGTGCTTATAACTTCGATGGGAGTAAATATCAAAGAAAAAACTCATATAATAGTCAGTACATTGACTATTTAGAGTACATAAAGCAATTATGTGTTGAATGTGGTTTTAAAGTTGACACAGACAGATTAAAAATACCAAGTACTAAAAGAATATGTCTAGTTAGTAGTGGTAGGCTATATTGTAAAGAAGAATATGAACAGTATTGTGATAAAATAGATGGAATAATAAATTACAGTTCAAGTGTTTCTAAAGATGTGGAAAAAGATTTTAAAGCCAGAGAGCCAGTTGAAAGAGTAAGAAACTGCACCCAAGTAGATAAGAATGTTGTAAGTGCAATAGTAAATATTATCACAAAGTATCTATTAGAAGGGTGCAATATAACTGACCCTAAGTGGTCCAAAGGCAAGTCAGCTGAGATCAATGAACTAGTTCAATTAATACCGCAGGATCAGTTGAATATTCTCAAATCTGAATGTGGTGGACTTCAAACACTTTTGAAGAATAATCACAATATTTTCATGGTTCAAAGTGGAAAAGTAGAATTAAGATATCCAAAAACTATTAAAGAACTTAGTAGTGATAGTAAGAAAAGGAAATCTAACCAAAATGCTATAAAGATACAGCAAAAACCATGTTGGTTTTACAGTAATCATCCACAGGGGTGCCCTTTGAAAGATGCAGATTGCAGCTTTTTACATGTCAAAAGTTGATATATTATAATAAAAAGAAATAAAATTGAAAACATATAAAAATATTTTATTGCAAGTCAGTTCTAAATAAAATTCACCATGTCAGACTTTTGATAATATAACCCAAAAATTCCATAGTTTCAAGTTATAGTTACAAGTATTGGTAATGCAACAAAATTTGAGTGCCAGAATCCATATAAAAAAGTATAAATTATTATAATAGGAAATTACATAGTTAAGACTAAATATTTGTCACATTACATGCTTATTTAAAAGAATATAATTAGCTGTATCTAACTTATTTCTTATTGAATGTTATATTTACATAACCCATTACCCCATTGGGTAGTTGACTACATTAAAATAAATTATTTTATACAATCAAAATAAAATTAATGCTTGTTGCAATTTAATATGTTTTTGAATTGAGATCGTAAAACAAATAAGAAATTTAAATGATTTGACATTATGTATGATGTCATAGCCTGTTATTCCATACAAATTTCTTCAGAGCATGTTGTTACAAAGAGACTTGACAGTCAACTACCCTATTGTAACCACAAATCTTATTAACTACTCTATATTTCAAAAAACCTATTTAACTCTTCCAGATTTCTATCATCAACTAACTTTGCAACATCATGTTCTCCCATAAACGAGCAGACCATTCTTAATGTGGTCCAAATAGTTGAAGAACTAGTATCAGTTTTTGAAGAATCTGGGAACATGCCCTTAGCTTTATGTTGTTGATTCAATGCCACTAGGAAATGTTCTGCAGCTTGCTTGTGAGCCCCCAAGTTCATACATGTAATGCCAACATTATACCTAGCTCTTATAAAACCTGGTTCTAAATTCAAAGCTTGGTGATAAGCATCAACTGCTTCTTCAGATCTGTCACTGTTGGCCAAAGTGGCCCCCAGTCTATTCCACAGCTTGGCATTATTACCGGCTACCATCAATGCTGTTTTAAAACAATCTACTGCTTTGTCATACTCTTGGCTTATGTTGAAAACAACACCTAGAGCATTTTGAACATCAGGATCAATTTGACTTGGATTTAGTTGTACAGCCCTTAGATACAATGATTTAACATGAGCTTCTAACTCCTTGATATCAAGATTCTTAGAGTCCACATCTTGTGGAAACAAGTCACCATATTTAGGACTGGCTCTCAACCAGTCCAGTAAAGATACATAAGCATATTTAGACATGTTTTCATTTGTGTATGCTGCAGCTAAAGTGATATATCCTTCTAATTGTGTTGGATTAATTTCTAAAGACTTTTTTAAAGCAGTTATAGCCAAAGGGTCTTGTTCGTTCTCAGCTTGAGTAGTGCCTAACAGGAACCAGGCTTCGGCAGAGTTAGGCTGTTGCTGTGCAGCTGCTTCAAAGCATAGCACAGCTCCGGGTACATCACCCATCTTCAACTTTTCTTTACCTATTTCAAGTGCACTTTTATTTTCCATCATAACATTGCCTTCAGTAAATGAGTATTCCTTTGCAATACCATTTGCTGCTTCTGTTTGCCAGTAATCGGTAACATTACTCAGTTTATCCCATTCATCTTTATACTTCTCAGCCATTTCATCCAACATATCTTCCCTGCTCATTTTTACCTGGTCACCCTGAACTGTCTCTCCCAAATTAAGTTCACCAGAACTTATTTTCTTCATGAAAGACATGAATTGATTGTAAGCAAGTTCATCATCTTCCTTCACTTTGTTTATGTATTCTCTAGCTTTCGTTTTAACATCTGCATCAGTTGTTTTAAGATCTGCTTCATTAACATATTCTATTTGCATGTTGGATACTGGGTAGGAATGTACAAGAGGTTGTTGTGGTCTGAAAAATGCAGGCATCATTGGCTGTTGTGGAATGAAAGTATTAGAAGGGCCTGCTGGCCACATTCTGGTCATTTGAGCGCCTAGATCTGGCATTGTAGTCGATGTTGAGGCAGTGGATGTGCTCTGAGGCACACTCACATTGGCTGGTAAGTTGTTGAGTAATGTGTTCATGTTAAAGGTTTGTGGCATCTGTGCATTCTGTCCCATAAATTCTTGAACGAATCTGTCAGACTGTGATAATGTCTGTGGCGTGGATGCATCGCGACGCACAATATTCGACAGCTGAACTAAAGAATTGTTTCCACCACAATCACCACCAACCAGTTTATTTAACGACATTCTCAGGTCGTACACAACCACTCAAGCGCCTACAACTTTTAGGTTTTGAAACAACGTGCTTTAGTTTGTATATTATGGTTGTAGGTTAATTAAATCTGTTTAATTATGAAAGTACAAAGTGCACAAAAAGCAGTGTACAACTTGAATTATTGCTCACAGATTGTGAATTTGTGATTGTGGTGGTCAAGTCAAAACAATTGTCAAATTTGTCAATGTCAAAATAATTACAGGTCATGTCATGTCTAGTGTGCCATCATTGATTAGTATTTTTCTCTGTCTACGTGTGCCATATACAGTGTTGCCAAATTCCATATTTAAAAAAACAAATAAATGTGATTCCGTCACTTTCTGTGTGAGATAGCCCCAATTATTTGTTCTTTTGTTTAAATGGTTTTTGCAAGTAATTTATTATTTCATAATTTTTATTTAAACGGCCATTATACTAACTTGAATCAAGGCCCTAAATCAAGGTGGCCTTGAAAATTTGTTAGAGAATTAGGGCCCTAACTCTTAATACACCGCTCTTTTTATGGATTTATGGTCCCTGATTTTTAAAGTGTAGTTACTAGTATAGTATTATATTATCTGTGGTGTAGTGTAATAAGCGCAAAAGTTCCCAATCCCAGTTCGTTCAAAAATCAGGGCAGCAGCTGATTGTCAATCAATATGATAAACACTGTCAAATTGATGATTTAAATACAATAAGATATTTCGAGGATAAAAAACAATTCAGTAATCAAAATTAAATTAACAGATAAGTTATTAAGCAGTAAACATTTTCTGAGACATTCAGTCGTACACACAAAGTTATGTGCAGTAAACTTTAGAGGTTATGTAAGCTGAAGATGGAGGTTATGTTCCATGATTAGGAGTAAAGATTCACCACAACTTAATAATGATGGCAGACACTAACACGGCCATTGAGGCCAGTGAAGAGACACAACCACAAGACACGCAAGAAGCGCTCAAATCTAAAGTTGAAGAAGATAAATGGGCGGTGAGTGCAGGATCATATAAATTTAATATCTTTACTATTTACAAAATTATAGGTCACTAACTGATGCAATTTGTGTCTATAGTTGGGTCAGTGTATTTATAAAATATTCATTTATATAATTATATTATAATTTTGCAACATTTTTCATTGATGCTCCACTCCTGTTACTAATAGTGTGATGTTATGTAGCCTTCCTCGATAAATGGGCTATCCAGTAGTAAAATATTTTTTCAATTCGAACTAGTAGGTAGGTGAGATTATTGTGTTCACACAGCCAAAGAAACTCTACAGCTTTATAATATTAGTATAGTACCTAGTACTTTATAATATTAGATGTAAGGGGGCGCATCACCATCTTTCGCTCCAAGCCAACCTCACCTGCACGCGGTACATCCTGCTGTACAACGAACGAGGCTCTGGCGACCGGCTGGTGGCGGTATAACCATCCCAATTTAAGGCGTAGCTGAAGTAATAGGTCAGTGACGGGCAGCATCGTCACTGATGCAAGAGCTACGCCCTGCGATCGCCAACCCGCCAGCCCGGCGTGGCGATTATGGGCATTACCCCCAATGCACAAAGCACTAAGGCCACGGCCCCCAGTTCCCGGCAGTCACGCTATTCCTGGACATGGTGGCGTCCACGGTAACGGCGTGGCGGGGGGTGCTAAGAATCTCCGGGCTACGGAAGGCCACCACAACCGACTGACCCTGGCGACGTATAACGGACGCAAGCTACGGCTAGACTCGCATCTGGCACAACTTGAGGTGGAACTTGGGAAGATTAGGTGGCATATCCTCGGGTTAAGTGAAGTCCGAAGAGAGGGAGAGGACACCATAACCCTCGAGTCAGGCCACCTTATGTACTTCCGCGAGTGAGACCAAAAATCCCAAGGTGGTGTTGGGTTTCTGGTAAATAAGTCCCTTTCTGACAACGTTGTGGAAATGTCTAGCGTGTCGAACAGGGTAGCGTACCTCATTATCAAGCTCACCGAGAGGTATAGCCTCAAGGTAGTGCAAGTGTACGCACCGACCTCGGCACATCCAGACGACGAAGTGGAGGATATGTTCGATGACATATCGAGGGCCCTCCACTCCACCACTAAGACCCACTACAACGTTGTTATGGGGGACTTCAACGCTAAAGTGGGAGTACAAAATTGCAGCGAATTGGTAGTAGGATCCCATGGATTTGGAAGCAGAAATCATAGGGGGCAAATGCTAGTCAACTTCCTCGAACGGGAGGGGCTCTTCTTGATGAACTCCTTTTTTAAGAAACGGCCCCAAAGGAAGTGGACGTGGCAAAGCCCCGACACTATGACGAAAAACGAGATCGACTTCATCATGACGGACAAAAAGCATATATTCAGAGACGTCACCGTGATCAACAGGTTTAATACCGGTAGTGATCACCGACTTGTCCGAGGCTCTCTGAATATCGACTTCAAGGCGGAACGTGCCCGTCTGATGAGGTCCAGGCTCCGACCTACTTTGCTCCAAACCATGATAGGATCCGAAGCGTTCCAGTCAAACCTGGATAACCGATTTGCTGCCATGGAAACCACAACAGACGTAAACCAGAAGCTCGTAAATGTGGTTCGGATACTCAGGGAAGAAGGTACGAGATTTTGTGAAATGCAGCGTAAGGGCAAGAAGTCAAAGCTTTCGGAAAAGACTTTAGGGCTAATGAAGGAACGACGTGAAAGCCCACCCGTCACTTCGTCGGAAAAGCGCGCTCTAAACTAAGAGATCAACAGGCTTATACGACACGACCTTCGGTGCTCCAACACTCTTTTGATTAAAAGAGCGATCGAGCAGAACCGGGGGTCAAAAGTGTTCGTACAATCTCTTGGAAGAAGCCACCTGACGAAGTTGACCACAGCAAGTGGAGAAGTCGTTTCTTCGAAGCCGGCAGTCCTCTCCGAAGTGGAAGGCTTCTATGGCCGGTTATACGCTTCGCATGCATCTCGACCTTATCCTGAAAATGAGGGTCTTAGAGCCACTCTAACACGCCACTACACCGAAGACCTGCCAGAAGTCAACATTGACGAAATCGTGCTGGCTCTTAAACAGCTGAAAAATGGAAAAGCCCCTGGAGAGGATGGCGTTACAACAGAGCTGTTAAAAGCTGGAGGTAAACCCGTACTGAGGGAGCTCCAAAAGCTTTTTAATGCTGTCCTGTTTGAAGGGAGAACTCCGGAGGCGTGGAGTAGAAGTGTAGTCGTCTTGTTCTTCAAAAAAGGAGATAAGACCCGGCTGAAGAACTACCGACCTATTTCTCTTTTAAGCCACGTCTATAAGCTGTTTTCAAGAGTCATCACGAACCGCCTTGCGCGAAGACTTGACGAATTCCAACCACCGGAACAGGCTGGATTTCGGAGCGGATATGGCACCATAGACCACATCCACACAGTGCGGCAGATTATACAAAAGACCCAGGAGTATAATCAGCCCCTGTGTCTAGCATTCGTGGACTATGAGAAAGCCTTTGACTCGATTGAAATCTGGTCCGTTCTGGAGTCTCTGCAGCGATGCCAAGTAGATTGGCGATATATCGAAGTGATGAGATGTCTCTATCTACGAAGCCGCCACCATGTCCGTCCAAGTACAGAATCAGCAAACAAAACCTATACTATTGCATCGAGGAGTGAGGCAAGGGGACGTTATTTCCCCGAAACTGTTCACAAATGCAATGGAGGATATGTTCAAGACGCTGCACTGGAAAGGGCGGGGCATCAACGTCAATGGTGAATACATTTCTCACTTGCGATTTGCAGATGACATTGTCATCATGGCAGAAACGCTGCAGGACCTACAACGGATGCTGAATGACCTGGCTGACTCTTCTGTACGCATCGGCCTACGGATGAACTTGGATAAAACCAAGGTCATGTTCAATGAACATGTACTACCGGAACCGACAGCGGTGCACGGCGCCGTTCTCGAAGTTGTTCAAAAATATGTGTACCTCGGGCAGTCATTGCAGTTAGGTAGAAACAACTTCGAGGACGAGGTGAACAGGAGAATTCGGTTGGGTTGGGCAGCGTTTGGTAAGCTACGTCAAGTCTTCTCATCGTCGATCCCACAATGTCTAAAGACTAAAGTCTTTAATCAGTGCGTCCTACCCGTCATGACATACGGAGCCGAAACGTGGACACTGACGGTACGGCTGGTCCACAAGTTCAAAGTCGCTCAGCGGGCTATGGAACGGGCTATGCTCGGAGTTTCTCTTAGGGACAAAATCAGAAATGAGGTGATCCGGCAGAGAACCAAAGTTATCGACATAGCCCACCGGATTAGCAAGTTGAAGTGGCAGTGGGCTGGCCATATTAGCCGAAGAACCGACAACCGTTGGGGTAAACGAGTTCTTGAGTGGAGACCGCGGCTTGGCAAACGTAGTGTAGGACGCCCTCAAGCCAGGTGGAGAGATGATATACGCAAAACGGCTGGCAGGAGCTGGATGCGAGAAGCCGAAGATAGAACAAAGTGGCGTGCAATTGGAGAGGCCTATGTCCAGCAGTGGACTGCGATAGGCTGATGATGATGATGACCTAGTATAAATAAATAAAATTGAAGTGTACTTATTACTCAAATAGACACTGATAGGGTGATAGACATTGCTTGCAGACATGGAATTATTCACCACTTCAGACAATTTCGTTTGGCAGGCTTGTTTTATGTTTGTGTTGCTCTAGTGAGCATTGTATGATGGTTACCTTCTGTGTGTATCTGTGCTGTGAGAACACTAAATATTGCACAGAAATAAAAACTAACTGTAAAACTTGTGAAATATTTTGTGCAATAAAAAACAACTCAGCATTACTAATTGGTATTTATATTTCTTGTCCAACTTTTAGATCCGCAATTGTGACTTATATTATGATGAGTACAAAGAGTGCACAAGCTTCAAAGGGCGGTTTCAGCAGTACTTTGTGTTTGGTGAGACATTAGACTGCAATCAATGGAAAAAAGATTATGACAACTGCAGTAAATGGGAAAGTAATCAAGATTTAAAAGCAGCTGTAAGTATTTACTTTTTATAGTATCACTTTATTACCTATCTTTTAATTGAATTCCTCTGTAAAAACTGTTTATTACCTAGGAGTTACAACATGCATAATGGCCCAATCAGGAGGCTTCTTGTTCACCTAGATAAAACTAACTAACTAGCTAGGAGTTTGTCGTACTTCTTAATTCAAATTAGAAGTGAAACTGTCTGAAATTGAAAGTGACTTTGAAGTCACACAAAATATGATCTGTGATGTGTCCTAGGCCTATGGTCCTATGTAGATCCTATGTATCTATAGAGCATACTTTGGATTAGTTCAAGCTTAGCTCAGGTAAAACATTACAAAAAACATGACAAAGCATGTGCTGACCATTGACTTTGTTGATATAAGGTTCTGAGATTATGCTAAGCTTGCACTAAGACCGAAACTTTTAACTGTCAGCATTTGGTTTGTCAAGATTTTCCTCAAGTTTTACTTGAGCTTAGAAAAATTAAACTCTATAGATTTCAGCCCTATAGTTAAATTTCAGTGGCACATCATTAAACTACAAGGTTGAATTACCCTTCCAATAATCAATATAGATTTCAGCCCTATAGTTAAATTTCAGTGGCACATCATTAAACTACAAGGTTGAAATTACCCTTCCAATAATCAAGTTTTTTTTTTTTTTTTTTTTTTTTCCCCTTTGTCCATCTGCAATCGGCTGTCTAGCCATGATCAGATAAGTGCCAGGTCCTTGTGGTTGTAGGTGGCACTCCAGTAAGTGGCACCATTTAGTCAATAAGATTTTACGTTCTCTGGTCTAGGTCCAATATCTGCCATCTTTTTAGGCGATCAGTGTTATGATCTGTATGTGAATCCAGAATGTGTCTTGCTAATTCGTTCACATGTTTTTGTAGACGTTCTTTATATTTTTTGCTGCTTCTACTGATTTCTTCTTTGACTGTTGGCATCTCTAGATATTCATGTATCTCCGTATTTCTTACAAACCAGTGTGCATTTGATATAGTTTATAATCAAGTAAATATACTGACAGTTACAATGTTCAACACGCACAAAAAACTGTCAAAATTGGTAGACCTCTTTTTTGATTAGCAATTTTAGCATGGGTTTAAGTTTTCGATTATTTCTAACATAAATGTCTAATTATAATTATTCTTTTAGGATGCATTAATAACCAGTGAAAAAAACAGAAGAATGGAAAGATTTAGAGCACACTACAGAAATAATACCTGGAAAACTAGGGAATCACCACCTGCAGATTGGAACAAGCCCTTACCTGAATGGATGGAAAAGAGAAATGAAAACTCCTACCTTTCACAAAAAGCAAAAGAACTTAGAGAAGGAATAGTAGAAGAACCTAAAAAAAGTTGTTCAATAATGTAAAAGTATTTTAGATTATAATGTAGCTAATTTTAAATAATATTATATTGAACTAAGTGTTGTTGAATTGTGATTTATTGTTTAATTTATTGTGATACTCCTCCTTGCAGTTGCAGATCCAAAATTTGTTTTTGGGACCTAACTGAATCAAAGATTTTGCAAGAAACTTGGGCTCTTTGAGTAGGTCTTATCAAGGACTCAAATACTGACTCTCTACACCTGCTAGGGTCTTCGTTAGAATTTTTGGTATTAAATGTTGTGTATGTTTCAAATAGTCCATAGCTTTCATATAGTTGGTACAGTGACTATGAGAATTATTATAACAAATACACCATTAAATTATAATTTAATGGTGTGTTGTTATAATAATTCAGCAGGTCCCAAGATCGATTCCTGTAAAACTCCTGCGTCTGATTTCGTCCTTTGTCCTCCTAGCCTTGTATAAAAATCTGCACATATACCTCATAAGAAACATTTAATAACAGCGTAGATTAGTGGTGCTGTTAGATCTTAGCCAAATCCCGTTATATCAGTATTCCTTCGTTTTTTGAAATATGTATAACAATCCGCGCGGGCAATGACTGGTACAATCAATGAACGTAATAGCCATGTATGTTATCGTTATCAATTATCTAAGCTAATTCACTTCAATTGCCTACTATAATAATAGGTATTTCATAATCGCAATGTAAGTACCTACCTAATCGAGATTATCCAGCCGGCTGCTGACGAAACTACAAAAAAAAACCGGGCAAGAGCATGTCGGACCATGATCAGTGTAGGGTTCCGCAGCCTTGAACAATTGCATCAGCAGAGGAGCGTATGTTCATGGCACTTATGCTTTTTTGTCGAGAAACGCAGTTTTTCGGTAATAACTCAATGTCCGTACCTATATAGGTAAATCATAAATCTATAATAATATCCGATCTTATCGTAAAAAAAATAGTTTAAAGTATTTATTACGAGCAATCCTTGTGATTTTTTCCATATTTTTTGGTTACACGGTTCAAAAATTAAAGGGATGATTTAAGCAACTTTCGGAGCGATTATTTCCAAAAAAATCACTCAATCAAAAAAGTTTGTTAGAAACCTTACAATATTTTTGAAATACCTGTCGAATGATGCCACACGTTGATGTTTGCTGAAAAACATTTTTTTCAGCTTCTGTTACATGTATGGAGTGCCCCCCTAAAAATATTTATTATTATTATTTAACTATGAAACTAAGTAGCGGCTACTACAAAACACCTTTTCACCAAATTTCATCGAGATTCATTGAGTAGTCTTTGAGTAAAATGCCTGTTTTATACGGACGGACAGACAGACAAACAGACGGACATAACGAACCTATAAGGGTTCCGTTTTTGCAGTTTTGGCTACGGAACCCAAAGAAACTATAGGTACTCGTGATATATTGTGGAAATTAACCACAATAAGCATTACTGATGAATCGCCTTGTTATGGCCGATCTTTCTTTAATTCACACCCTTAGTAATTGTGTTTAAATCCAGGCAAAATGTACTCACAAATATCAATAGCAAAGAGTTATCAAGTCATGACCTAGCAACTGACTTTTTATCAGTTAGATAAGGCGTGGCAGTGCCTTTAATTGTTCACAAACATGATAAAATTTGTTTACTGCATATCTTCATTATCCACATATCTGTACAATTTAATGTATTATTATATTAAAGTTTGTAGTGAGAGTATCACAAATGAGCCGGGTTTTGTGTAAGAAAGTGTTGTCCTTGCGCCTCATACGTTTACCGATGGCTCGAAGCGCTTCTTATCTCATTCAGGATCCCAAATACTCCTTCTTGAAGGAGTTGGGCCTACAAGAGAAGAATGTAGGAGTGTTTAATGGAAAATGGGAAGCTAATGGTCCGGTAAGTCGATCTATAACTAATTAAAGGCTATCAAATTGGATAGGTTTAGTTTTCAACCAATATAAGTAAAATCTAACCACCTAATTTTTTATAGTAGTATTTCGAGATGAACTTTTATTTTGTACTAGCTGTGCCCGCGACTTCGTTCGCGTGAAAGTCGGGTTTAAATTAAGGTAGTTTAGGTAACGAAATAACTTCCGTGTAAATATGTTGGAAACAGTCCTGTTGACTAAATACTTACTCAATAAAAATCGATCTGTTCTATTCTTTTAGTTTAGATAGTTAGTTTGGTGTGCGGCTTAAGAAGTGGGTTTTCTGTTGTTTTTGTTTCATTCTTTCAACGTTATACCTACTTATTACCTAATAATCTTTAATAGAATTTGTACAAAAATGTTGTTACTTCTCATGTGATCGTAAACTTGTAAAGCCTAAGTACTTAACTGTGATAGTTTTCCTTATAATTTTAGTATTTATACTACTACCCTGAATTTTTTCACATACCCAACATCAACCATTTAGCTGGCAGGGGGACACTTGACTCTAACAAAAATGTTCGCTATAAAGCCTAATATTATACACAAAGGAATCCTTAAATCTAAAAATAGTCTTCACAAACCCTTAACGCTTTTTAAAAGACCTATGTATTGATACCACACACGATGGGGTAGGTAGGTGAGAAAAAAATCACATCCACACTTTACATATAAGAGAGGTACCCTTAAAAAAATAATGATTTTCAAGATTTTGTTCTTTCACTTTATCGGCGTTAGTAATTTATTCATGCAAAAGTTGCAACCTTCTAGCACTAACAGTCTCTGAGCTAAGCTGCGGACGGACGGACATAAGGGAACTATAAGGGTTCTGTTTTGCCATTTTGGCTAAAAATGGGGTGTATTTCATATAGTGTTACAACGCAATACTAATAATAAAACTGCTGTAACACTTTAGTAAGCAAACACAGAGCGTGTCATGTGTGTCATGCCCGCGAAAATGTCAGATATCCCTAAAGGTACGGTTGACAAACAACGACCCCCCTCCTCCCGTCACCCGAACTACTCACACTTGACCGATGTTGAGCCATTCATTAACGTTGAATTGATGAACACGTAATCTCCAACCATAACCCCAAAACATGATCCTCGATGCACCTGTGTGATGCGTGGTCAAACAAACGGACAGACAGACAAACATTTCTAAAAATCATAGCAATGTGTTTCTTTTTAAAACTTCTTTTACATATCAACCCATAAGATGGCCCACTGCTGGGCACGGGTCTCCCCAGTAGAACCTACTAGTATGTAGATCCTGGGGGTAATTGCCATAATCGCCACGCTTGGCGAGCGGGTTGGCGATCGCAGTAAGGCTTTAAGTACGCAGAGGACGCTGCTGCCCGTCCTCCGGGGTAAAATCCCTTAGTCGCCTTGACGACACCCACGGGTAGAGATGGGGTGGTACTATTCTTAAGCCGGCACCACACGGCAAACTTCTTTTACTAAGTATAGAACGTTATTGAATACAACGCCATCTACTTTCAAGAATGTTGCCACTCAGCATCTCAAGCACCTATACCCTAATAAATGTTTTCACAAATAAGGAATTATTTGATCACGGTGAACAATTTGATTTCATAGATGGCGCTACATGTTTTTTTTTACGTGTGTAATGTCTTTTTTTAGACGAACACATAATTTCTGGAAAATGTCGAATACTTTATAATTATAATGTAATATTGTTTTTCATTTCTACTACGATTAATTAATTACTCTCAGCAGTGCATGCAATACCTATAATTAACTAACCTACGTGTATAATTTACTTGATTTTTAATATAAAAAAATAATAACCAAAGTAAATAAGTTACTTACGGTCGAAAAAATAACTAAAACATTGAGAAAAATATTAAAAAAGGATAAAGACAATTTAAAAAAATACAAAAAGAACATAATCAGATATCGGATTCGAGCCCGGGACTTCGTCGTCAAAGTCCGCTAGCATAGCTTCGAGGCTATACTGTTCGCTACTTGCCACGTCAAAATAACTGTTCTTATGAAACTTAACAATGTTGTGTTTAGCTCCTTTTAGTTTTAGCGTGAAGTTATGTATTCCATGGGTTACAATTATAGATAATGTCTAATTCTGAAAAATTTTGTGATAAACCATCATGGTGCGACAAAAAATACGTTGCTACTCGTTCCCCATAGACGTTAGCGTAATGATTCATAGTGTGAATAATGTCCTATAGTATTTACTATAAAACTGTAAATTTTCATAAAGATCCGTCTTGTAGTTACTGATTTATAACGAAAAATAGCTACAGACATTATCCCTTACTGCTTAGCTCCTATGGGAAAAAGCGTGATAATTTATAGCCTAAATGTTAATCTGCATCTATTAGATTGCACGTGCAAAATTTCAACCGAATTTGTACGGTAGTTTTTGCGTGATGCGTGTTCAAACAAACAGACAGACAGACAGACAGACAGACAGACAGACATTTCTAAAAATGCAGCAAAGTGTTTAAATACTCTTTTCGAACATGTCCTAATATTTTTTTTCACTAAGTTCGGCCATGTACAGACACGTGAAATTTACAGTTTTATTATATGTATAGAAGATATAGATATAGATATAGATTTTACGATGTACTTAAATGTTGTCATCTGGCCTACGCAACTCTGAGAAACACCACAAGCGGAAAAAGGGTGGCTGGGCAAACATCCTTAAAGATAGATCCACATAGGTATATATAAGAATTTTGTAATGTGTTCGGGCTCGTCTCGCTGCTATCTCTTGGCCCCCTTGAGGGCTGCCTTGCTGGATGATCGGATCACTAACTTCTTTTAAAAAATAGTGAGTGTAACGCTTATTATTAATCATAGATATTTACTTAGGTTATCCAATCATTCAGCCCTGCCAGTGGCAAGCTCATAGCAGAGGTACAATCAGCCAGTCCTGCTGACTACGAGTCGTGTGCTGCCGCAGCAGAGGAAGCATGGCACACGTGGGGTGAACTGCCAGCGCCAACGAGGGGCGAGATCGTCCGACAAATTGGAGATGCATTGAGGGACAAACTGCAACCGCTGGGACAGCTGGTGTCTTTGGAAATGGGTATGTCTTAGATCCTTATTAACCAAAGCCCAGTAGGTACCTACCTAACAGAAAGGTGTAGTCTTTCAGCAGCTAATAGTTTATGACATTATCATTAGTATAACATCTGCCATGATACCAATTATTATGGCGTGCTTACCTATAGGGTTTTTCTTGGGTTTTTCATTAAAAATATTGCAAAATTTTAGGATGTTTAAATTTAGATAAAATTAGGTAAGTAGTTACCTACACATACAGGCACTTAGTACGTATCATGTAAGTATGTAACGATCCTGGAATCTGACCACACCTTTCTGTTGAATTTGAGAAGCGGCGGTAGCTTAATGGCTAAAGCATCGGACTCGCAATCGTGAGGTCACAGGTTCGAATCTTACCTATTATACTATGGATTTACGTCCCACCACTCCTAACACAAGCTATTGAGATTAGCTGAAGGAGTTAACAGGATTGCTAGTAATGTGGGACCCACAATCCCATATTGCTAGTTACCTTTTATACAAAAAAAAAACTAAGTAGTCGGTAGCCCGATTCCCTCTTGGCCGATTTTTGGACGGTCGTGACCTCAACGTTTTTGGTGTCTGGATCCGCACTTATTTAAGGTTGCGTGTTTGTTGGTTTGTTTTTCCTTCATGCAACATTGAATAATGTTATTAACTAAATCATAAAAGTAATCGAAGCATAAAAAAATACCTTAACTTACCTAATTATTCACCTAGTTACTGTTTATAACATGTTTATAAGATTCACTTTTCATATTTACATAACTAAAGTAACTATTGTTTTAATACACGATAAGAAAGTTAACATTTATTTACATAGTCTCTCATTATATTCGGTGAGCTTATTATTAAAAAACATAGATAAGTGGCTATTTATATACAACCCAATCCAAGTAAATACATACTGGGTACCTACCTATATTGTTTCACTTACATATGTCTCCCTAATCTGTCAAAAAACAATAGATAGATTTATGGCATAAGTATACCTACCAATGAACCAAGCAAACGTTGGGTCTCGACAGCAGCGCCTACAACTTAACTATCCAGAGAACCACTGAAACACACAAAACACCAATAAAAAAATGGTCCAGCCATTAGGTATGGAGAAGTTACAATTACTTAAACACTTAGGTTTAATTTATTCTTTTTTTAGGCAAAATTCTTCCCGAAGCAATTGGAGAGGTGGTAGAATATATCCACGTATGCGACTTGGCTCTCGGTCTGTCTCGAACCCTGCCCGGCACTATCTTCCCCTCCGAAAGACCTGGCCATGTGCTCATCGAGAAATGGAACCCTCTCGGTGCCATCGGCATCATCACTGCTTTCAACTTCCCCGTTGCTGTTTTTGGCTGGAATAGTGCTATTGCTATGGTATGTATGCGTACCTAGAATTATTTTTTGTGGAAAGTTAAAAGGGGAGGAGAGAGCTCTAACCTAACGTTAATGGCGATAGCAGCGACATACGATACAATTGGAAATAATAAAAATGGCATGGTTGTTTATTACAATGTCATTCTAGCCTAATGTAAAAAAAAGCGAGTCGTACTGGCGGTACTGTGTTATTGTTTGGGGGAAGGGAGGGGGGGTTAAACCTCCCAATTGTCGCTCCTGGATATGCCTATCCAGTTACTTATTTACTGTTCTAGAATACGTATTTGTAAACGGCTAGGTAAAACTCTGTTTATTACGCTAGGTGGCGCGTTGTGTGTACATGTCATGCGTTATCTTGTCGAAACTAAATAAATAAAAGATACAGTAACAATAATTCTACAATGCTACGGTAGGTACCTATTTTATCAATTGTGAAGAGTTTTTGCGTTTTATTTTATGGGGTGTGATATTGTTATAGGTAGGTAGGTACCTCGATGTAAATATATTTACCTACCTAGTACCCACTGTATACCTTCCTACTTACCTACATAATGTTATTTGATATATAAGTAAGTAAGTATTGGTTTTTTCCTACATACCTTTGTTTGTTATCAGTAAATAGGTACGACTGTAATCTTTTAATCAGACTCCCTATGAAATCATAAATTCGAATTATCTACTTGCCGAAATACGTTATTTACACACGCATGGGCGTATCCAGGCAATTTAATTTAGGGGAGAGAGGCAAATGGTAGTGCGGGTGGGGGGGGGGTCAGCATGGAGGTTGCCCCGAAAAATAACGTTCAGGGGGCGGAGCACAAAAGTCAAATGGACAAAGAAATTGAATACCTAAGTACTCCCTGGATCCGCCTATACGCAATAGTATGAGATAAGAGGCTGTCAAAAAACAATATAGCAGACTGGGTGAGCACTGTGAGCACCAGTGCCGCATCTAGGTATACCTACGGTGGCGGGCGCACCCGAATAGCACGTTTAAGGGATGTCAAATGCAGTAGGTATTGAAGAAGGCGCCAATTGCCGAGAGGCGCCATTATAAAATTTTGGCCCCGTCTCGAAATAATTGTACTTATAAGTACCGGCACAGGCGATCACTCGCAATGCCTAATCTAGTTGCGCTAGGTTTAACTAGTTGTGTCGCCTAAGATATAGCAAGTTCTGGGGGTCTATCCGTGAACACGGTTGATTATTAAGTGGGGGCAGGTTCCACATTACCTTCAGCGTCTGCCCCGAGTAGGCATTTTTACGGCCATAAAAAAAAAGGTTTAACTAGTTGAAAACCACCGCCGCAAGAGCCGGGGGTGTGACTTTAGAAGCCACATGAGCGTGGACCGTGACTCGATTTAAGCGTCCCCTCTCGGTTCATCGGATTTAATTTAAACTTCAGCCTAATTAGCGTCTATGGTAGATCAGGCCATTTGTGTGAATAGAGCGTAAGCCCGCTTGCATACGTTTGTTGTTTACGCTTGTATACAGATCAATAGGTACAGCCGTAAGAATATACGGTCGAAAACGGCTAAACGTATGAAATAGAATTGCAAGCATAACGCTGACCTAAATGATGGCCGCCAGTTCATTAAATTTCTATGAGCATTTTCAAAAAAAAATATCTTTTATAGACCATTAACCATTCCCTTCAATTTACCAAGAAAATTTTATGATTAGGTATGCGGAGACGTCAGCGTTTGGAAGCCATCAGAAACCACACCTCTTATTTCTGTAGCCGTCACCAAGATTGTGGAGAGTGTTTTACAAAAGAACAACATTCCCGGCGCAGTGGCCGCATTGTGTGTCGGTGGAAGGGACATCGGCTCTCAACTAGTCAAGGATCCGAGAATGAAGCTTGTGTCTTTCACCGGTAGCACGGCTGTTGGACAACAGGTATAAAATTGCTAACAAACCATTTTCTGTTAACGAACCATGTATGTAGCTAACTGTACCTACCTATTAAGAGTTGGGTGATTCACCCTACTCTTGATAGGTAGGTACAGTCAGCTACATAAGTCGCTTAACATTTGCAAATATTTAAACCATCATATCTACAAAAATAATGTGACTATCCATGATGAACTTTTTCTTGATTTTAGGATTGCTACTTGATTCTATCAAAATTTTAGTGAATATGCAGTATGACATAATTGTGCTAAGATATAAATTTTCAAAAGTTAAGTGACTTATATAGCTGACTGTACATTATAATCATAACTACAAGTCTTTAGGGAAGAGTGACAAAGAGGAACATATCTGTGCACTTAGTGGTGCTACCGTAACCATGGGTGGGGGGGGGGGGGGGGGGTAAAGTCTCGGCACTTTTTCTACTTCCCTCCCATACAAGATGTTTGTCTTTATCTCTCTACCAATCCCATTAAAGATGTTCTGATCTAATCATAATTTTCGCGAAAGAATGGCTTGAAGTCATATAGCTAGCTAGATTTGGATTTTATCAACTTGTTTGATATTTTATTTCAATCGTTTTTCATCTTTTTTTGAATTAGAGTAGGACTAATTCGGTATAGACGACCTGCTGGTAGTAAAGACTTTTCTTTTTCCGTAAGATAATGTTACTCTCGTTTGTAGGTGGGCGTTGAAGTCCAAAGGCGTTTCGGGCGCCATCTCTTGGAGCTAGGCGGCAACAACGCGATCATAGTAAACGAGGACGCTAATCTCGACTTGTTGCTCAACGCGGCTCTGTTCGCGTGCGCAGGCACCGCCGGACAGCGATGCACTACTACCAGAAGACTGCTTATTCATAAGAAGGTATCTGTGATTTCCTGAAAATGCTAGCTTTTGCTTCATTGCTATCGTCAGTTCCAAAAATACCTACGACTGGAATAATAAAGAGTAGGTACCTAATAAAGTTAGCTATCTTCCTGTGAAAGTCCTATCGAAATCTGTGCTAGATCCCATTCAGCTATGCAGGGTTTTAGAGGGGGGAGGGGAAGAATTTAACATTGGTGCTTCAGCGCCTAGTCCCTTCCCCCTGGATCCGCCACTAATCATAGGTACCATAACCGTAATGGTGTCCTAACCAATTTCGGTTACGGCGTCCAATCCCATTAGATACTAGCCAACTACGCAGGTGATATTATAGTGCACAAGTTTATGCGCAGGCACAAGTGCACTCTCTATTCCTTCACTTTCAAATCCGACACGACCGGAGAGACATTGGGTGCAGGGCCGACGGCTTAACGTGCCCTCCAAGGCACGGAGGGATGTGACAATGTTTGAAAACGATCATCCATCTATGGAACGACAATGGTGACATTGCTTAACCCCGCAGATACCAGATAGAGGTGCGGGCAGCGTAATATACTTAATAATAATATCTTGGAACAACTCACACAACGCTATCTGATCCCAAACTAAGCAGAGCTTGTACTATGGAAACCAGACAACTGATAAACATACTTGTTATTTATCTGTAATATGTATTACATATTAAAGAGAAATAACACCCAGACACAGAATAAACCATCGTGCTCACCACACAAACTTTTAACCTGGGTGGGGATCGAACCCACGACTTCACTCCCACCGCGTCATAGAGGTAGTCTATGGCGCGGTGGGAGTGTATCCGATTCAACTTACTTATCCATTGAACTCTTACAGGTATTCAATGAAGTGGTATCTCGTCTGAAGAAGGCCTACGCTGGCGTCATCAGTAGGATCGGAGATCCTTTACTGTCAGAGTCTCTAATCGGTCCCTTACACACACCAGCTGCCGTTGAAGCTTACAAGAAGACTGTTGCCGAGATTGTTAAGCAGGGAGGAACAATAGAGTTTGGTGGAAAGGTAATTTTGATTTGTGTGTTTTGTATCTAATAATAACCTTGTCCAAACCATCAAAGTATAAGAAGATTCTTTAAATTGCTGAAGATTTTGTGTGAAGAACAATACAGTTCAATATTTTCCAACAAAATTTAATCAGTGATAGGTCGTATTGATGAGTATCATAACAGTATATGTTATTCTTCCGTATAATAGTAATATGAACACATCACTGTGTTCCGGTTGAAGGGCACTGTAGCAAGTGTACTAATTAGGTACTGCGTAAATGAAACTTACGAACTAATATCTCAAATGAGGAGCGCGGAGCGGTGACATTCAGATCTTTGCCAAACAAGAATTTGTGTCAATTCTTAGTTTAATAAAAAAAAACAATTCTCGCGCAACCAGATCTTTCACACCAAAAATCACAAAAGAAGCATCCTGAATTGAATTTTTATCTTACGAGTATTATTAGCTGTCCCGCGCAAATTCGTCTGCGTAAATTTTTCCCATTTTTGCAACATTTCTCATGCTCCGCTCCTATTGGTCGTAGGGTGACGTTATATAGCCTATAGCCTTCCTAGATAAATGGGCTATCCAACAGTAAAAGAATTTTTCAATTCGGATCAGTAGTTCCTGAGATTACCGCGTTCAAACAAACAAACAAACAAACTCTTCAGCTTTATAATATTAGTATAGATAGGTAACTATTAGTAGGTAGCTAGAAGTAGGTAACTACATTATAGGTATGATTTATTTAGATATCATTAATTATAAAGTATCTACCTATAACTGATTACTACCTTCATTACCCCCAAAGAATAGCCTAAATCTCCAGTAAATACGTACATACCGAATGATTCCGGATCTCCGAAAACAGTGATTGTTTCTGACTGTCCCGTGTCTCTGTGTTCTGTGAGTGAAAAACTATCTTTTTTTTTTTAAGACGACTCCCGCACTAGGGTAGGTACAAGCCCTGTGTCGCGGGGGACTTTACAAACATACAAGTCACGGACACAAAGTACCTACACCCAGACCCGGAACAACAATTTGTGGATCACACAAAGTGGTGTCCCGTGTGGGAATCGAACCCACAACCTCTTGCGTAGCAGTCGGACACACTCCCACCGCGCCACAGAGGACCCTTACATTATTGTACAGAGATACTCTGCACATTCGTGCGCCGGCTTGCCCTGAAGCCTGGTACCTGCCTGAGGTAGGTCGGAGGGTAACGCAGTTTGAGGAATAGTAATAAAACTATATCAGTGACTGACTAGTGTATATATTTCAGTAAGAACATGGGTACATTCAATTACTGAGAGAGATCCATCAGTACGAGCTAGGCTCAAGTATCTTGATCGAATCCGCTCAGTACTCGGTTACAGCTGTATTTATACCCGTCGAAAAACCGTTAATTCCTATAGCATAGTCCGGATACACCATCTAAATCGAAATAACCTGTCGCTATTGGTCAATTTATTCTTAGCAATGTTGTCAACCCTATATTTATAAATTCCCTAAATTATTATAAAAAACCCATAAAATGATTATCACTAATTTTAACATTCCTGAATGAAAACCAATCATGCGCGAGCGGTCAACATTGATTCGCTCGCGTGCCGTTGCTATGGACTTTTACTGATATAGACTACTCTGGTTTTCCCCAAAAAAAGTCTTTAAAACACATAACCCACCTTCTTGCGAAGTCGGGTAAATACCGCTTCCCCACTTATTTCTCCCTAAATTTTGGGGTAAATCCACTAAATTGGCAACAGTGCTATTACATTATATACAATTCTGACCAATAGGAATGTTCTAAGGTGCGTACATACCGTGCCTATCAGATTTCAATTACAAATTACGGCTAAACAATGCAATATTACTAAGAGCTATTGTGCTAGAGATATTGTATAACCATATAGAAGTGTAATAACAATACTATTTACACGTAATTTTAACAAATAATGGAATTATAATCAAAAAACATCGCGACCTCAGAGACAAGTTTTTAGTGTCTTGTCGCTGAACTAATTACGACAATGAATTTAAAATTACACAAACTTAGTATCTAAGGCACGAAAGATAAGTGAAAATGTCTCATAAATCACTTTGTTATTTTACATTTCACTTTTACTGATAGGGTGTTCAGTCTTGAGGTTGCAAAATAAAACTCACGTGTGATGTATAAGTAAAAGGTGAAAGAGGTATATTAAATAAAAGTGGCACGTTATATTTACAAAATAAGGTTCGCAAGTTGTATTGCATGTAGCAAGTCAGTGCATCGCGACCGACCAATCACGACGACTGCGGTGCATTCTCGGCGCCATATATAAACGTGTGGCACAGCGCGCGGCTTAGTGCATAAATAGTTATTGCGTTGGGATGTCGTCTTTTTCAGCACGCGCGCTACGGTGTCGGCGTCGCGATGTCGGGCGCTATCGGCGGCTTGGCATGTAGGACGCCACATCACTCCCCCTCAAGCGAAGCGTACGTTGTGTTTCACCGTGCGGCCGGATCTTGTGACGTAGGCGCTGCTCGGTGAAGACGATGACGTTGCGTTGTCGCTAGGGGTCATGATCGAAGATGCAGTGTCGCTCGATGCGTGGATCCGTGGCACTGCGCCGCATGATGCTGTGCTCGATGATCTAGTGGGTGAAGCTGTGTCGCTCGGTGCGTGGATCGGTAGCGCTGCGCCGCTCGGTGCTGTGTTGCAGATATAGGCCGGCTTTAATCTGTCGACAGAAATAACAGCGGTGCGAAGCGGTAACCGCAGTGTAAAGTGTTTCCCGTCTGGGCTGCGCTGTAAAACTTCGTACGGGCCATCATATGGAGGTGTGAGAGGTTTGCGTACGGTATCGTTGCGCACAAACACATGTGAGCAGGTTGCGAGATCCTTGTAGACGAAAGTGTTCATCGTTGATGCTCGAGCTCTCGGAGAAGGTGTTAGTGACGTCATCGTTTCGGTCAGCTGACGGACGAAATCCGCGTCTTCAATGTTCGACGTTGTAGGTACGAAGAAATCAGACGGAATGCGAAGAGTCGAGCCGTATGTCATTAATGCCGGGCTGACAGATGAGTCGTCACGTAGTGCATTTCTAAGCCCTAGTAGTACCGTAGGAAGTTCGTTGACCCACCTCCCGTCGTTCGTTCTCGCCATCAGTGCCGCTTTGAGGGAACGATGCCATCGCTCGATTTGTCCGTTCGCTTGGGGATGAAAAGCCGTAGTCCGTATTCGAGTTACGCCGAGTTTCTTCATGAGTGAGGTAAACAGTGACGACTCGAATTGTCTCCCTTGGTCCGTAGTAATCCGCAGAGGACAGCCGAATCGTGCTATCCACCCGTCGTACACAGCCTTCGCGACGGTCTCAGCTGTGACGTCACGTGTGGGAATTGCTTCAGGCCATTTGGTACAGCGATCTATCATCGTCACGAGGTATCTATAATCTTCCGATGGAGGTAAGGGCCCGACTATATCGACGTGCACATGTTCGAAACGCGACGACCGTTGAAACTCGCCGAGTGGACTCACGACGTGTCGTTGAACTTTAGCGCGTTGACAGCTGATACATGATTTCGCCCAAGTACCTACGTCCTTGTTGATCGACGGCCAGAAGAACTTTGTAGTCATAATTCTTCGCGATAGTCGTACTCCCGGGTGACTAAGTTCGTGCTGCGCTTTGAAAGCTGGGACGCGATACGGCGGTGGTAGGTATGGACGAGCGTTCGCTGTTGATGTTTCGCACCATATCGGTCGTTGAACTCCCGGTAGGTTGACGCGCGTAAACTTGAGATTCGGATTTTTCATAGATTCGCGTAGTTCGGAGTCCTCTTGTACCTCCGCGAGTCTATTATAGTCGACGGTTGCGTTGAGTACTTCGACTTCAGCGATACGTGACAACGCGTCAGCTGCTTCGTTCTTATCACCGTGAATGTACTTGATGTTAGTGCAAAATTGACTGATGAAGTGTAGTTGTCGCTCTCGTCTTGGTGTGTCGCTGCTACTCGGCGTTCTTGTTAGCGCGTACGTCAGTGGCTTGTGGTCGGTACATATTGTGAGGTCATTGCCCTCTACGAGTCGGCGTAAGCTCTTAACAGCTGTATACATTGCTAATAATTCGCGATCGTATACACTGTACTTACGTTGCGTCTCGCTCATCGTTTTGGAGTAGAAAGCGAGTGGTTTCCACGTATTGTCGATCTTCTGTTGTAGAACGGCACCAATACTGCTGTCAGATGCGTCGGTGAGAAGACATAGTGGAGCGTTAGGTATGGGATGCGATAAGACGGTGGCCTCGAGTATGCTTTGTCGGCATTGCTCAAAGGCTTGTTCGGCTTCGGGTGTCCATAATATTGGTGATTTATCGTTTTTCTTACTATTGTGTAGGTATTTGTTTAACAGATGTTGATGTTCGGCTTGGTGGGGTAGGCAGCTACGGTAGAAGTTTATCATACCTAGGAATCTTCTTAATTCTTGAACTGTGCTTGGTTTTGGAAACTTGAGTATGGCTTGTATGCGATCTTCAGTGGGTTTGATACCGGCCGATGAAACTTCGTAGCCGAGGAATTGTATCTTGTCCTTGCCGAACTCACACTTGTCGACGTTAAGTGAGACACCGTAGTTGTTCAGTCGTTCGAGTACCTGATGTAAGTGACGCTCGTGTTCCTCTTCTGTTTTCGAGTGGACCAACACGTCGTCGACGAAACAGAATACATTGTCGTCGAGTCCTCGCAGTACTTCATGCATAAAACGTTGAAATGTCTGACCTGAGTTACGCAGACCGAATGTCATGCAGTTAAACTGAAAGAGGCCAAATGGGGTTATTATGGCCGTCTTCGCAGCATCTTCTTTCTCCATTGGTATCCAAAAGTACGCCATTTTTAAATCGATTTTTGAAAATATTTTCTTTCCGTGCAGTTGGTACGTGAAATCTTGAATTCGCGGAATGGGGTACCGATCGGGGGTTGTCACGGCGTTGAGACGGCGATAGTCGCCGCATACGCGAAGTGAACCGTCCTTCTTCTTAACGACGTGTAGTGGACTAGCCCATGGACTATTCGACGGCTTGCAGATACCCATCTCCATCATCTTCTCGAACTCTAACTTCGCTGCTTTGTACTTATCTGGTGGCAGGGGGCGTGGCCTCGAGTAGATCGGTTGTCCTGTTGTCTCGATGCGATGTGTTACTTCGTGTTTCGTCGGTACTTTGAGTGACATGGGTCGCAGAACGTCTGGGTATTGTTTCAGCAGGTCGTGATAGGCGTGGTTGCGGTTGATGACGTAAACGGCTTCGGTACTTTGCACTGTGATGGTGTTTACACTGAGGTCGGTGATGCGGTCGATGAGTTTGCGGTGATGTAAATCGACTAGCAATTCGTGCCTCGCTAGAAAATCTGCGCCTAGAATTGATGTTTTCACCTCAGCGACCGTGAACGTCCACTTGTAGGCTCTACGTAAACCCAGGTTGAGCTCGAGTGTACGCTCTCCGTAGGTACGTATCTCCGTTCCGTTTGCGGCGAACAATCTGTAGGTATTTTCTGTCGGCTTCGTGGGTTTCTTATTTCTAGCGGCTAACACAGATATGTCGGCTCCGGTATCGACGAGAAACTTCTCTCTGCTGTTAACATCGACGACACATAGGCGGTAACTTGGTTTGTTAACATCGACGCCCGCCAACGTGGATGAACGTTCTAGTTTTCCGACTTCTGCTTCTGTTTAGCACACGGCGGTTCACAATTTCGGGCTTCGTCACCAAATTGAAAATGATAATAACATACCCAATCTGGATCTCCGGGCTTACGGTTCGTGTAGGCACGTACTCGCGAGTTCGACCGCGATCGATTTTGGCGGTAACGGGAATGATGCGTCGAATTTTGTTGTCTCGTGCGAAGTTCGGCGATTTCTAGCGATAATTTCTCGATCTGTTTAGATAGTAGGTCAAACTGCAGGTTTTCGTTTGGTACGTGTTTTCTTTCGAGCGTATGCGCGGAGTTTAACGATGTTGATGGCGACGGACACGTGGGACGCACGGCGACCGCGGCAACCGTCGCAGGTTCGAAGTGTTCCACCATTTTGTCAGCCATCGCAGCTAGGCCTTCGAGCGACGATTCGGTGTTCACGGCGAGCACGGCGCGCACTTGCGTAGGTAATTGATTGAGCCACATTACCTTTAACGCCTCTTGGGTCAGCAATTTCCCGCCTAAATCAGTCATCTTGCGCAGTAACTGGCTAGGCTTCATGTCGCCGAGTTCTAAGCCGCTGAGCAGCTTCTGCAACTGGCGATGG
The DNA here is from genome assembly GCA_945859575.2 of Herminia tarsipennalis. NCBI lineage: Eukaryota > Metazoa > Arthropoda > Insecta > Lepidoptera > Erebidae > Herminia > Herminia tarsipennalis. The sequence goes on from OX243840.2 coordinate 22,204,402, forward strand.
TCGGACTCTTGAAACGTGGAAATCAGCCTATTTTTCAGTGTAGCGTATTTGTTGCTCGCGGGCGGGCTCAGCACGATGTCGGCGATCTGCTCCAGGTCGTTGCAGCCGAGCAACGGGACGACGAGATTGAACTTCTGATCTTCTCCAATTCTGCTAGCCGCAACGGCGGCTTCAAACTGCGCGAACCATAGGCGTGGGTTTTGGCGCCAAAATGGCGGCAGACGCGCAGGCAGCGAGATTGTGGCGACGTCACACGTAACGGTCGTTACCTGTTCTTTCACGTCTTCTACTTCTTGTGGGCTGGTTTCCTCTGTAGACATCTTGGAGTTGCTCCTTGATCACGTCGGGGTCACCAATTTACTGATAGGGTGTTCAGTCTTGAGGTTGCAAAATAAAACTCACGTGTGATGTATAAGTAAAAGGTGAAAGAGGTATATTAAATAAAAGTGGCACGTTATATTTACAAAATAAGGTTCGCAAGTTGTATTGCATGTAGCAAGTCAGTGCATCGCGACCGACCAATCACGACGACTGCGGTGCATTCTCGGCGCCATATATAAACGTGTGGCACAGCGCGCGGCTTAGTGCATAAATAGTTATTGCGTTGGGATGTCGTCTTTTTCAGCACGCGCGCTACGGTGTCGGCGTCGCGATGTCGGGCGCTATCGGCGGCTTGGCATGTAGGACGCCACACACTATTCATAACTATTAATATACTATATAAATCAATTTCACTAATTAAAAGTTAAAGATACAATTTCCGTTGTAATCTCTATGGTCAAGGACAATTCTATTACGAAGATATAAATTCTCTTTGGATATCATTTCGTTCTTTGTTCGTTCTATCTAGTGACATGAGACAGACAATGTTACAAGTTAAGGAATCAATGTTGCAAGTTAAAGAACTAAATTAAAACTATTACTTTCGTATCGATTAAACTAAACACAAATAAAAATTAATGGGTATTATCTGTCCCGCACATTCTCCCGCCGTGCGACTTGTCGCACCCTCGTCTGGTGCGGGGTCAATATCTGTAGTGCACACTATATCCGGCGCATCCTCGTCTGGTGCCGGGTCTATGTCTAGAGTGCACACTATATCCGACGCATCCTCGTCTGATGCCGGGTCTATGTCTATAGGTAGAACTATCAGTTTTCTCACCGGCCTGCGCAACACACCTCCCTTAGCTCTGATGTCAACGGTGCGCAGTATTTTGCCTGGTCCGGGGTAGACCGCGATGACACTGCTTCTGGCCCACACGTAGTATAAGTCTCCTAGCTGGATTGAAGTGCCTCGTCCGTGTGCGTGTGTCTCCCGCCGGTGTTGCAGCTCGGGTAGATACTCGCGCCGCCATCTCGACCAGAAGATGTCTGCTAGCCGTTGCGAAGCTCGCCAACTCGATGATGAGGTTGTATCCCTCTTGGTTATTTTTGGCACTTGGATTCTATTTCTATTATGTAAGCATCGATAACGCATATTTCGAGCTTCCGCTATTTCCCACCTTCTATTTACTGTTTCCTGTTGGAACTTTCGACAATCTTCTATTTTGTGTCCTGGTACATCACACAACGAACACTTTTCTATACTATAAAGTGGACTTTCTATACTATTATGTGCACTTTCTATACTATTAAGTGGTCTTTCTATTACTGTGTGGATGATCTGCGGACGTCTCTGTTGTACTATAGGGCGCGGTGTAACGTACGGCGTGAGGTTTTCAGGCTGCGAATATCTACCGCATAAGTCGGCCTCTCTTTGCGAACACTTTTTTATACTATTATGTGGACTTTCTGTACTATTATGTGCACTTTCTATACTATTATGTGCACTTTCTATACTATTATGTGCACTTTCTATACTATTATGTGCACTTTCTATACTATTATGTACACTTTCTATACTATTATGTGGACTGTATATACTATTAAGTGTTCTTTCTATTACTGTGTGGATGGTCTGCGGACGTCTCTGTTGTACTATAGAGCACGGCGTAACGGCGTACGGCGTGACGTATTCAGGCTGCGCATATCTACCGCATAAGTCGGCCTCTCGTTGCGAACACTTTTCTATACTATTAAGTGGACTTTCTATAGGTTGTGTAGCTTGTTCATTGATGACAGCTGGCAGGGCTTGATTGTCCAGCCACTTATCCACACGAGTATCTGTTGTCGTTTTACTATATTCAGAGATACTGACCTTGACATCTTCATCTGAATCTTCGGCTTCTAGCTCGGCGACTCTAGCCGTAGCTAGCTCTATTTGAAGGCGTAGTAAATGTTGCTTAGCCTTCGCTATTCTATAAGATTTCGCTTTAGAGCGAGTTGACCCCTTGCCATGATAACCGGCGCGGGATACTGCTATTTCTTTTTTATAGTCCGGCCTCGGCATAACCGTGCCGTGGGACTCTACTATACCAAGGTCCCGCACCACTTCAGGCTCCTCAGGTCGTCGATACGACGACCCGATCGGCACTGTCGCGGCCGCGGAAGCAAGGCCGATATTCGCTATAGAGCGAGTTGACCCCATGCCACTATATTCGGCACGGGATACTGCTATTTCTTTTTTATAGTCCGAGCTCGGCGTAGCCGTGTCGTGGGACTCTACTATACCAAGGTCCCGCACCACTTCGGGCTCCTCAGGGCGTCGATACGACGACCCGATCGGCACCGTCGCGGCCGCGGAAGCAAGGCCGATATTCGCTATAGAGCGAGTTGACCCCATGCCACTATTTTCGGCACGGGATACTGCTATAACTTTTTTATAGTCCGACCTCGGCGTGGCCGTGTCGTGGGACTTTACTATAGTCGCCGGCGGCCCCTCGCAAACTACTTCCGACACCGGCCTGGTTCCAACCGTCGTTGTGACAGTCGTACTAGCAGGCGGCGCCGGGTTCGTCATCGACGGAGCTTTGCGACCTATATACACTGTACTCCTCCTCAGGTACCAATGCGCTAGAGCAGAACGCCAGGATAAATCCTTACGTATCCGGCTCGAAGGACCATTAAATGTACAGAGATACTCTGCACATTCGTGCGCCGGCTTGCCCTGAAGCCTGGTACCTGCCTGAGGTAGGTCGGAGGGTAACGCAGTTTGAGGAATAGTAATAAAACTATATCAGTGACTGACTAGTGTATATATTTCAGTAAGAACATGGGTACATTCAATTACTGAGAGAGATCCATCAGTACGAGCTAGGCTCAAGTATCTTGATCGAATCCGCTCAGTACTCGGTTACAGCTGTATTTATACCCGTCGAAAAACCGTTAATTCCTATAGCATAGTCCGGATTAGGGCTTCCAAAATTACGGAAATGTCAATTACGTAACTAATTACGCAACTTTTTTCTCCAATTCCGTAATTACGTAATTACGTCATTTTTCCTATTTTTTTTTAATCGACTATGAATTTTTGTAAATATTGTAGATCTACAATTTTTACAATTATCTTTTACTATCTCAAATTCAAGGAATTATCAAAATGAACACAATATTTAAACAAAAAATATTTATTCAAGAACTTACCATCGTATTCGTATGTACATCGTTTAAGTTAAACCATTTTGTTTCGTCCCGAATATAATTTTTCTTCCTGGAAGTGTGCTCTCATAAATGACAAGGCATTTAAGGTTTTGTCACTCAAGGAACTTCTTAATTTACTACAAAAATATCCGGCGGATGAATAGGCTCGCTCGGCTTCAACACTTGTAGGCGTTATCGAAAGCAAATAATTATACGCTGCAGTCAAAAAAACATCGCGACCGCCGCCAGCGCAGTCGTAAATGCACATTTCCACCCTAATAATGGAATGGAGATCTGTGTTTACTGTTGAAATTGGTTTATTTATAGTAACTTTGTTTATTTCTTTCTCTAACTGTTGTGCGATTGTCAACTCCTCGTCATCATCGTCACTGGTGGCTATTGCGTCCGATGCACTCGGTTGTGGTTGTGAATTTGTACATTTTTCTGTAGAATTATATTTCAACCGTTCGAACAGTTCCACTATATACATTCGTATATCATCCGACGAAGGTTTCGTGAAATATTCTGTGGCAGCAGTTTTAAAAAATTCCTCATTGTTATGCAAATATTGCAAAACACCGAATACGTTAGTTCGCCTTTCCTTTATTCTCTTTCTAAGAGATGTGGCTAGTTTTCCACTGAGATCGTTGGGCTGAAGATCAAGTTTCTCTAGCATAAATCGAAGCGCAGCGTCGGCCGTCAATAAGTTTGAATCACGGCGACATAATGACAAAACTGTAGTTTTTATTACATCCAAGCTGTAATGAATGTCGTGAAAGTCTTGGATCTCTTCGTCTGTAAATTGTACATTTGATTTCAAATCTAATAACGCCTTAAAAACGCATGATTTTAATTTGAGAAATCGGCCTACCATATCCGACAAACTATTCCAGCGCGTTTTACAGTCTAGTATCAGGTCAATATTTTTACCATGTTATTCTAAAATGTACTTTTGCAACAAGTCGTTTTTCAATGGGGAGTTTTTAAAAGATTTTATTAGATCTCTTAATTTTTTTATAGTACCTTTGTATAAAAACTCCGATTCTGGAACTCTGGCAGATTCTACAATAAACGCACCCTCATCTTCTTCAATTTCCTCTGCTTCTTCAGCGCCGGTATTTGAGACATCCTCCTGCACTTCAGGTACTGGAGATTTTTGTGTTTTATATAAAACTTCCAGGACTGCTATTGTATTCCATGAGCCAAACACAATTGGTGGTGGCCGTCAAAATTTCTGCCCATTTTGACCATTACACTTGCTCCATCTGTTGTGAAAGCAATTATGTCGTCTTCCAGACTTAAACCGAAGTCACTCAAATGCTGCTGTAATAATTGAGTGCCTACTTCAGCTGGCATTGATCCCTGTATCCGTACAAGTCCCAAATTTTTATATTTGGCCATATCAAAGTCTTTATTGTGGATATTTATATTCATATACCTTTTATTACGGGTAGACGTCCACTCATCAAAAGTGATTGTAAATCTTTTATTTTCAGACTTCATAATTTTCAATTCATTTTTCAATTTGTTTTTTGTGTTATAACTCTGTTTTAGAATTATCTGTGTTATAGTTGTAGAAGATTTTGGCACATCGTAGCCAGAGTTTTTAAAAAGGTATCTCAGATCTTCTGAAGTACAAAATGTGCTCAATGGTATCCCATCCAATGCAGCCATTCTGGTCACTCGAACTTCCATATTTGAAAAATAATCAGTGAGTTTAATTTTCTTTTGTGAAGGTTCATTCGTACGTTTTCGTGTTTGAATTAGACCACTATTAGACGTTGATGTACTCGGCCTTTGCGACTCCTGTTCTTGCGGCATCTCTCCGATATGCTTGGCACGCATGTGAGTGTGTAACGCTCCAGTTGCGCCACCAGGAGTTTTCAATATTTTTTTGCAATGTTTACATTCAACACTCTGTCCATTATCAGCTCTCAAGAAATGTTCCCAGATAGAGCTTTGTGTGCGTTTGTTCAAAAACTCTTTATATACAGTCTTATTTGAAGAAGACCTGAAAAAAAATAAAAGGAAGTTAGGTTAATAATCATGATATTGTTAAACATAGTTGCCCACTCATTACAAATATACTTTATTTTTATTTTTATAATTACGTTTACAAACACAGAAACACACAAACACCCAGATCCGAAACAACTACTTCCAGATCATACAAATATGTATTTGTTTCGTGCGGGGATCAAACCCGCGATACGCTGCGCAACAGTCGATCACTCAGCCATTACGCCAACCGTGTCGTCAAACGTATTACGTATTTTATAGCCAAACGACAGAGCATGCTTAGTTCATTCATTCCTGATTTAAAGACGAGCTATATCATTTAATTTTTTTGATAAATAACTTATTTTTCTTATAGGTATTTTATGTTTTAATCAGTGTTCTTAATTAATATGTATTTGGGAACCTAGATATTCTATAATCTAATCGGAATAAATACACCTTAAGAAAATGTTTGATTTACAAATTATTTTGTATGAACTATGCATGCTCTACGGGGTTTTTAATGCCCTTTTAATACTAAATAGACTTATTAAGGCTTTGGTTTAAGTACTTACATCTTTCAAGAGATAATCCACACCTTCAAAGTCACTCACGATAAAGATACAACTGCTATAAATTGTTAATATTTGCACGCATTTAGCACCAACTTTTAATTAGGTAATTTGATCAAATTTCAACTGTGAGAATCTAGCGATGTGAACTGAATAACCGACAATTGAGCAATGAAACTACACTTTCATTTTAGCTAAGAAAGTGAAGAGCATAGTAGTTCCCCGTGGTCGTAGGGGCTTTTCGCCAGGGACTCCCCGGCCCTACCGACTCGCCAAGTTAATATATTTGAACTCTATTCTGTACGTCTTAGAACAATTTTTTGAAAGATTTAACAAACGATAAAATAAACTGCGGGGAATCCCCTGTTTGTATAGTTTCGAAGTAGTTATAACGTAGTGTTGCCACATTATAACTGGTATGTATAATCCTTTTTTTATTGGTTGACTATTTTGATTAATTTATTATACCAATAATTACGTAAGTACGGAATTGACATCTTCAGTTACGGAATTAAAAATACTTTAAAATAAGTTCGTAATTACGTAATTGCGTAATTACGTAATTACGTAATGGAAGCCCTAGTCCGGATACACCATCTAAATCGAAATAACCTGTCGCTATTGGTCAATTTATTCTTAGCAATGTTGTCAACCCTATATTTATAAATTCCCTAAATTATTATAAAAAACCCATAAAATGATTATCACTAATTTTAACATTCCTGAATGAAAACCAATCATGCGCGAGCGGTCAACATTGATTCGCTCGCGTGCCGTTGCTATGGACTTTTACTGATATAGACTACTCTGGTTTTCCCCAAAAAAAGTCTTTAAAACACATAACCCACCTTCTTGCGAAGTCGGGTAAATACCGCTTCCCCACTTATTTCTCCCTAAATTTTGGGGTAAATCCACTAAATTGGCAACAGTGCTATTACATTATATACAATTCTGACCAATAGGAATGTTCTAAGGTGCGTACATACCGTGCCTATCAGATTTCAATTACAAATTACGGCTAAACAATGCAATATTACTAAGAGCTATTGTGCTAGAGATATTGTATAACCATATAGAAGTGTAATAACAATACTATTTACACGTAATTTTAACAAATAATGGAATTATAATCAAAAAACATCGCGACCTCAGAGACAAGTTTTTAGTGTCTTGTCGCTGAACTAATTACGACAATGAATTTAAAATTACACAAACTTAGTATCTAAGGCACGAAAGATAAGTGAAAATGTCTCATAAATCACTTTGTTATTTTACATTTCACTATTCATAACTATTAATATACTATATAAATCAATTTCACTAATTAAAAGTTAAAGATACAATTTCCGTTGTAATCTCTATGGTCAAGGACAATTCTATTACGAAGATATAAATTCTCTTTGGATATCATTTCGTTCTTTGTTCGTTCTATCTAGTGACATGAGACAGACAATGTTACAAGTTAAGGAATCAATGTTGCAAGTTAAAGAACTAAATTAAAACTATTACTTTCGTATCGATTAAACTAAACACAAATAAAAATTAATGGGTATTATCTGTCCCGCACAATTATAGATGAGACTCCTTTACATTATAGATAATGGACCGTGAAGGCTACTACGTAGAACCAACCATCGTGACCGGCCTGCCGCACGACTCCCCCCTCGTCAAGACAGAATGCTTCGCGCCCATCGTGTACTGCATCGAGATCCCCGACCTCAGCACTGGCATCCAGTACAACAATGAAGTAGAACAAGGATTATCTTCCAGTCTCTTCACTGAGAACCTCGGAGATGTATTCAAGGTAAGATTCCAATAGACACCTATATTTTATACAATATTTGCATTTTTGAAAGATAGAATTTTTTTAAGGCCAGACCCAGGAATAGGACCCGAGACTTCTGTATGCCAAATATCATGATCGAACCATCTAACCGGGACTTTGTTACTAACGTCAAATTCTTCTATTCTTCCTGCCACATATGAGTGGGAGGGGGGGATGAATTTGATTCAACACCGGTCTACCACCGAGAGGGGTGCCAATTGCCTGTCTAAACACTCCGATCCAGTGTCAAACAAAGGTCATTCAGTCGAGTTTGGGGGGGAGGGGGGGTGTCAATTCCCCATGTTGCCCCACCACGTAAGAGTGAAATGAAGTTAACAACTCTATGTGAATTGAATAAGGACGATATTTATAAGTACCGACATTTGGACCCAAAAATTTGACAACAACCTTTCAATTCGCAGTGGATTGGCCCCCACGGCTCAGACTGCGGTATCGTCAACGTGAACATTCCAACAAACGGCGCGGAAGTAGGGGGAGCATTCGGCGGTGAGAAGGCGACGGGCGGCGGTCGTGAGTGCGGCTCTGACTCCTGGAAGAACTACATGAGACGGTCTACTGTCACCATCAACTACTCGGGAACCATCAAACTGGCACAAAACATCAAGTTTGGAGACGAATGAACGAAGTGACGAATGTTAAGAAAGTAAATTGGTTTGAAGTTGTGTAATTTGTAAATAAGTTTATTTTTGTATTTGTCTAATCACAGTATTGTTTTCAAATCGAACTGCATATTAGCTATTTTAGCAGTTGGCATATGTGTACCCATCTTTTGGGACCTGATAAGTTAACTTGTCGGTATATCTGATTTCCAACATTATATCACTAACCATTTATTACTGCCATTTGTTTACCTGTATCATGCTGTAAGACTGAATTTAAAAAATAAAAGTATCATGATATTTTAGCGAATTTTATTTTATTCCATATTCAGTTCATCTCTGTGGTTTGAAAGTTTGTCAAAGGTATACTAATTCATATCTTACAAAATACATTATACCATACATAATAATAACTATTTTTTCTGATTTTTTACAGTCTAAACACAATTAGGTATGCATATTTTACATTAACTCATAAAAATTGACAAAAGTCATTCTCAGTTTTGAGACAATGAATGTGATTATAGTCTACAACTCTAGAATATTTTATCATATTTCATCATATAATTTTTCAGACATACATCTAAAAATCCATCTTAAATTGATTATTAAGGTGGGAACCAACTACTTACACTTGATCTTTGTAGTACAATGAAGTGATTAAGGGTATTCCCTGCCTACTTAAATCGTAGGAATTCACTGATCGAAGTCAAGCAGTGGGTTCTCTTCTTAAGGTACATGTCCTACCTTTGTAGACACATATAAGTTATGTAACATATATTAGTAGTTTTACTGCCTATGTACGCAAGAGGTACGCACACGATACACCACTTTTTGTGATTGTTGTTTCTGGTCTGTGTGTAATTTGTGTCCGTGACTTGTATGTTTGTAAAATCCCCCGCGACACAGGGCTTAAAACCTACGGCGTCTTTTTAAAAAAGTAAGAAAAGTAAAGTTAATCGCGGGTTGTTCACACTGCCTGCCAGTACTCGCCCTATACTGTATCTTTTGTTTACATATGATTTACATCTATTGTAAGTTTCTTGAGCAATAAAATAGTTGATAGTTGCTTGCTACTGGCCGCGCGACGGTGGGAGAAGTGCCTAATTATAATCAATTCAGAACATTTTGCCATAAGTTTGCAAAAAAAAAAAAATCGTATCCATAAACGTAAGTATAAGTACTAGTCATGAGTGTGGATGATATAGCCGCCATAAATCAACTGCTATGTTCATAGAATTCTGTTTATGAAATCTGTAAGTTGGGGGCAGTTCATATTTCATTTGAGCAATAACACTACCTTTCATTCCCCAGTCCTTCACTTTTTTCTCTATGTGTTTCCTGCAATTTAAATTATTAATTATAATAGAAACATTTTGAAACAAGCTAAAATCACAAACAAGCATCACTATCACAAAATACCAAGAGAATAAAAGACAAGCTTCATACAAACGCTCTAGCAACGCACATATAGACATTGTATCTTGGAACACCTTGTTAGAGATAAAGGAAATTCGTATAAGTATCTGTCACTACATTTATATTGGTTTGCTACAGATTACAAATAAAAAACCGGGCAAGAGCATGTCGGACCATGCTCAGTGTAGGGTTCCGCAGCCTTGAACAATTGCATCAGCAGAAGAGCGTATGTTCTTAGCAGTTACGATCTTTTGTTGAGAAACGCAGCTTTTTGACTAAACTCAAAGACGGTATATCCGATTTTATCCAAAATAATTTTAGTTTAAAGTATTTATTAATTAATCTTTGTGATTTTTTTCATATTTTTTGGTTACACGGTTCAAAAGTTAGGGGGGGGGGGGATACGATTTATTCAACTTTCGGAGCGATTATTTCCAAAAATATTCATTCCATCAAAAAAGATTATTAGAAACCTCAAAATATTTTTGAAAGATGAATGTTTTCTGTCGAATGATGTGCCACGCGTTGATATTTGCGAACGAGACATAATGCGAACGGGACATAATGCGAACAAGACATATAGCGAAGGTTTTTTCATGTTCAAGTTCATATACGTTGACAGCAAAGTTTCATAGGCTCATAAAAGCCCTATCTACACATTCGAACCGTATCCACAGTGGACGGACCCTGCTCCGTCAGTGGAACCAACGAAACTCTGATAGAAATTTCGATGTTTCTAAACAAATTCATATAAAATGTGCATACTAATATTTTTTGGAGCCACAGTCCATTTACTTCTCGGACATGGATGTGTGGATAGAGTTTGATTTGCCAAAAAAAAGGCACTTCAATCTATAATTCGCCTTGTATTGCATTACAGTATAAATGGGCATAGGTAGTATTAAATTTAAAACTTATACAAACCTTGTAGAAGTCTTGTGCAATGAGTAAACACTATCACAGCTGAGAAGAGTGCCCATTCGGAGGAAGTTCATGTCAATCCCAGCATTGTTCTTAGTGCCGAATGGCGGGTTCATTAGTACTGTGTCAAAATAACCCTCCCATCTAGAAATATAGGTTAAAATACAGATAAGGAAAATAAACTATCAACAGTTATGTATCAGTAATCAGATCACATTATTGATTGATTGAAGGATTAAAGATGAACACTGAAATAATAGGGAAAAGACGCGTCGGGCTATCCACAAGACGTTGGGCGGACGACATATAATATGCGATAGCGGGAGACAGATAGTTGACAGCAGGCGAGGCTAGAAAAGATGGAAAAAATTGGAGGAGGCTTATATCCGTAAGGGGTCCGAATTAAATCAATAAAAATTATGCATAGTTATAAGAACACGTATGAAATGTAAAATAAGTCGGAATAAATATAGCTTTGTTATTATTATTACAATCAGATCACATTCATCATGAGCATATTCAGATTTTTTAGGAGGGCATAGTGATCGTGCGAATGTTACAATTAAACCCCAGCTAATACAGACATTCATTGTGGAATAATTAGGGGAAAAAAGTTATTATGGGTCAAAGCTCATAAAAAACAGTTTTTCAAGCTAACAGTTAATTTTACCAAATTTTTCCGAAGTTTGACATTTGTGCGTGATATATTCCCTGGACTATTAGTCTTTATACAGCCCCAACAGTCTTTAGGATTGGATTTTATTGCTATTATTTATTATTATTTTTTGGATTTTTATATACTCTTAGTTAAACCATAGTAAAATTATAATGAATACAAAAGTATGTTCATTTGTTACCTTTTCATGAAATTTGGCAAGAAGATATGGTAACCTGAAGATAATCGACATCCACACGGGCGGAGCTGTAGAAAAAAGCTAGCCAAGTACTACATAAAAAAAACCCAAATTACCTGCAAATGTTTGGCTTCAGAAAATCACACTGTATAGCATCAATATTAGTGATTTCCATTTCATCAACATTGTCTCTGAAGACCTGAAGTATATCATTGTCAATATCAACTGCTGTAACGGCTCCCGCGCCCAAGAGTGCTGCGCCAATGCCCCACACACCTGGTCCGCAACCAGCATCCAGTACTGTGCAGCTTTCTATTGATTCAAATTGTGTCTGAAAAGGAATGGATTTTTAATAAATATTCAATGGATTGGATATGGGACTGATAAACAAAGATAATTACATCAAAATTTTACTGCATTTACTAACTTTTTGCACCTGGGCTAGGTCTATCTAGTGAGAGACCATTGTATGACTTTAAGCTTTTATATGTGAATTTATTTTCGTCGCCAATAGAGGGCAACTTTCGGTAGTGAACAATAACTTATGTAATTGATAAAAAATAACATTTATGGAAAATATATAGATATTCTGATCAAAATCAGAATATCTATGTTTATTTTTACATAAATTTTGTTTTTTATCGTCATAAATTAGCATGATTGCTTTATTCAAATTAAAAGTTGGTATTTTTGATCTGTATACCACGTGACATGAAACACGAGTCGCCATTGTGTGACGTAATAAAGGCAAAACTCAATTCGCTGTCACTCCTGTCTCTGGAACTGTCAGCAGCAAAAATGTGCATAAAAAGTAGCACCAATAGGCAGCGTTTTCGTGGCAGTAAAAAATATTTCTATTTTAATGTAATTTTATAGCAGGAAAGCTGCTATAAAATTCTAAAAACATTAAAATATAAATATTTTTGGTGTTTAATTTGACGAAATATTGATTTTGTGGCTTTTTATTAGAGAGACCAACATTTTAAACTATCATTTTATACAGAGTAGAATACCCTATTGCAATGAGAAAATATTATAGCCAGTAAAACTTTTGTTTAGAACCACTATTCACGCAGAATATCAGAAAAAGTGGCCTTTAAGAAAAGGCACAGCTAGAGGCAACCATTTCCCAAATGCTACAATTAGAGAGAGGCCTTTATCAAAAGGCACTCAAAATTGAGTCATATAAATACTTATTAGAACAACCATATAAACAGAAAATTAATTCAATACAAAAAAGCATTAGGTATTATAAAATTATTGTCTGTAAAATGTTTCCCAACCTGTATTGTGTAAAGGCCAGTTGCTGCAAGATGTGCAGGTGTTTCATACTGTTCAAACTGAATCTTTGGATCTGTGAACCCATTCAAGTCCTCCAAATGGCCTTGAAGGGTCTTCAGCTTCATTACAGCAGCCATAGTGTTGTATTCACTTGTTATCAAACCTTGGTAGAACTGGCAGTATTTGGTTTCCAAATGAGGAGTCTTGAGACACGAAATAGCCACAAGAAGTGGCGTTTGCGTGTTGTAATGCCGCTCTGTGACTTGTGTTTACTATGTTCGCTTCAGGTAGTTGAGGAAAACCCTGAAAAGGTAAGTTAATTAAAAGGTTACTTGACACTGTTAGTACCACTATGCTTCATCATCACTAATGCCTGATCTAGCCTGCCTGGTATTCTGATGATACTATACAACCACAGCTATCTTCAGAACATCTATAAGAATACATTAAATTGAAGTGTTATTTGTACTAAATAAATAACAGTTTTTTACTAAATGCATATGAAAGGATTTATGGTATTGATAACAAAAACACTGTTGAAAATTTTTTGTCTGTCTGTTTGTTCCAGCTAATCTCGGACATGGCTAAATTGATTTTGACAGGACTTTCACTGTCAGATAGTTGATGATGTAAGGAGTACCTTAGGCTACTATTATTGTCACGCTAATGTGTATAGAGAGTGAGCTGCAATACAACTTCATGCGGACAAAGTCGTGGACAAGCTAGCTGTAGATAAGAATTCCAAACATGAGTATACTTGGGTTATAAATTTCGAACATTTTTTAATTTGTCCTTGTTGTTGATACTGGTTACTAACCTCAATAGAGTTACATGATGTAGCTGAAAGCTATGCAATCTGCACTGTAAGATACAAGTAAATATTTATATGCTAGACTCACAGCAGTAGCAGAAACTGGTGGAATAGAACACATAGGCAGTTGGCTGACAGGGTTGGGCTGTGTCAGTGATATTGAGTTGGCAGTCAGTGGAGCCACAGCGCCCTGCTTCAGTAGCATCTGCTTCTTCAACTGTAGCTCCTCTAATATCTTCCTATTTGTTAATTCTACAAACACACGGAATAGAATATCTTCAACAAACAGTTCTAAAGAAGAAATCATGATATTACAGTTCATAGCTTCTTTAAATAATAAAGACTATACCAAACTCAAGCTAAAGTGTTTTTATAAATCAAATACAACGGAACTTGGTAATCATTTGATATGAATTGTGTAAAGTAAATGTGCCAATCTAACCTCTTTGTGCATTAGGCTGTGGAAACGCCATCTAATAATCTGCTCGGGAAATTAATAACTTTAAAAGACATAAAATGTCTTAGTGATAATCTAGGAAGAATTACAAATTTTAGTTAATTTTAATTACAAAAAAATTAAAGTTTGTATTACAAAACAACTTTTCATTGACATTTGTCATCAATTTGACATTATTTGACAGCAAACCAAGCTAAAATTGTGAAACCAGTGAGTTATCAATGTGCAACAGTAAAAACGAAACGTTTTTGTAGGGAATCACACTAATATCCTACCCATTAAACTACCGACGTGATCGCACTCCTAACATAAGCTATTTAGCTTAGCTGCAGGGGATAACAGAATTGTTAGTTATATATAGATAGCTAGCTGTCCGGGCGAACTTCCTACCACCTCTTTTTTTTGTAAATCGGGTTCAATTGTGAATCTAAACCAATCTCGAATCCACTGGAACACACACAAAAAATTTCATTACAATCGGTCCAGCCGTTTAGGAGGACTTCAGTGACATACACACGTAAAGAAGAATCTATACTTTTATATTAAAAAGCTTAAGAGTTTGTTTGTTTGTTTGAACGCGGTAATCTCAGGAACTAACTACTGATAAAATCTTTTATTCTTAGATATCCCATTTATCGAGGAAGGCTACGACCAATTGGCGCGGACCAGCAGTGAGAAATGTTGCAAAAACGGGGTAAATTTACGCAGACGTACATATAAAGATTTTGACTCACGAGTCACGACGATTAGAGGTGTACAGTTCGCGCCACCTAAGTTTGTGTTTGTGAAGTTGTATTCGAATGTAGTTCCGCAAAGGACGTCGTTCCCCGCCCGTCTCCTTTATCCCCTCCGATACCTAAATTTGAGTCGTACGCAGATAGACACGCAAACTTAGCTGGCGACATGTGTACCAGAATCTGATGGAAAATACGGAAATTATAATTTAGACATGGTAACACAAGTTAAAGTAAGTAGGTCCTAAACTACATAATCTATGTCGTACACATAATAGGATGAACAAGTCTTGATCGTTCGTCGATCGAATTAGTATAATTTTATTTAACGGTTCATTATCAATTTCTGCTTCAATAGAACTATGTATCATCACTGATCGAACAAAATAAATATGCTGTATAGCAGCTCCGGCCGCGTGAATGTCAGTTTTCGCATTGATTATTAAAAATTCAAATACAACAAACTATTAAACTTTCTTCTTCTTTCCGTTCATATATTTTACACTTTTGGCGGTTAGAAATTAACTCGATATATGTACTGTCGCTTTTTTATGATGTCAATTTGAGAATACATGTCTCAAAGTAAAAGTATGAAAGGTCATAATCGCAGTAGGAGCCACTATCAGTTAGCATTGCCATTTAAAAATGACAAGATTTAGTTTCATAAGATTCTGGTACACCTTTAAAGAATGTCTGTATTTGGCTGTAAAGGGGCGTCTAAACCGGCCATTTTTTACGGCAATTTGTGGCGGCAATGCTGTGTCCGGCAACATGACAGTACACTCCAATATTGATTTGATGGTTGCTACACGATCGCTGAACGATCGATCTTCCGCAATGTTGCCCGGCCAATTTTGTTATCATTTCAGTCGCTCTCTATTTTATTGTTGCCGGGTTGTGTAGCCCGTATAAGAGACTGGACATATTGCCATTATTGGCCGAGCAATTAGTTGCCAATGACTGCCACCACAAATTGCCGTAAACAATGGTCCGTTTAGACGCCCTTTTACACTGACTTAACTGAAATTGGCGTATCTACTGTTATTTTCCGGGGGGGCCTGGCCCCTGAAATGCCAGACGCGGCGGGTAGGTGGGGGGGGAATAATTGTATTATTTTTTGTGTTGGTAAGTATCGTAAATTGTAGTTTTCTTGAACAATTTCGAGCATCGACCCTTCGACATAAATTGGTCTCGGCATGACATGTTAATTAAACACTCTAAGGCTTAACACCTCTAGACATGGAGCCTCTAGACGTGTTAAGCCGTGCAGTATCTCGCTAATCTGCTGCAGCGACTCCGCTACTATGACGATGTCGTCGGAAAATCGAAGGTGCGAGATGTACTCACCGTTTATATTTATGCACGGATCAGTCCAGTCCAGTGTCTTAAAGACGTCTTCAAGAGCGTTGCTGAAGAGTTTCGGGGATATGACATCCCCCTGTCTTACACCTCGGCGCAGCTCTATTGGTCTGGTCTTGTGGTCCTGAATCTGGACGGTCATGGTGGCGGTGTCATACAGGCATCTCAGCACCTAGATATATTGCCAGTTTATAGGCATCGTTGCAGAGCATCCAGAACCGCTCAAGTTGCGATGGAGTGGATTGTACTCTTCGGTTTTCTGAATAATCTGCCAAACAGTATGAACGTGGTCTACCTACGCTGCTGAAGCCTTTTCGAAACCCGGCTTGTTCCGTGGGCAGGAACTCGTCGAATTTTCTCGTGAGGCAGTTGGTGAGAACTCTAGAAAACAACTTGTAGATGTGACAATGAGTTATGTCTATTAGATACCTATATTTCGAGACTTAATCGCGTGAATTATTTAAAGGTACGAGCCTTTTATTTACCCGACGTTTCGATCAAATTGCACCGATCGTGGTCACGGGTCGACTAATGGCAACATAGCGATGTCTCCGTGAGGCGCGGGGTTTTTTAACTACCCTCGCCTGGTCTTGATAATTTGTACTGTTGGTACCTACTTCTACACACTACACTTACAACGTCTTTACATTGAGACGCGGTGTCTTTACGGCTACGATCGATTGCATTTGATGATAACAGGGTTCTAAGATGGTGAGAGCCTGTATCCATCTTCTCGGTTGAAGTTCTTATACTTCTTGATCTCAACCGCCTCGCGTAGGTACTATCCTGGAACAATAGTGGCGATCGGTGGAAAGTTCCAGTGGCTTATGCAATTCTATCCAGTGATTTGGTCCTGATTTCAACAAATGCTCAGCGGTAGCAGACTTGTAAACTTGATGTTTTTTTACAGTAGCGATATGTTCCTTGACCCTGTCTGCGATTGTCCATTTGGTCTGTCCGATATAGGAACTACCGCAACTGCAATCCACCTTGTACAAACCAGGTATTTGGAGCGTTTGCAACCTATATTTTACCCCCTTAGGAGATGAATTCTACTAAAAACGTAACTGCTAAATTTTACAGACCTAACTTTAAAACTGACGGAGTTTCACACAAACTCGCGACCCCCTGAGGGGTTGATTTTCCAAAAACGCTGAGAAATAAAGAAACACGTGTATTGTTTCTTTATTAAACGAAAAAGCTAAATACAAAATTTTACCGATCTAAATTCAAAACTAACATTCAAAACATTTCATACAAACTTGCATACCCTATTTTACACCATAAGGGACGAATTTCTAAAAAACCTTTGTAATAGATGCCTACAACAACTTAAAAGGCATCAACTGCCAAAATTTTAAGTTTGTAACTCTAGCGGTTTAGACTGCGTTGATGAATCAGTCAGGCAGGACAAGTGATTATTTATGTAGATATAGATAAAATTTCTATTTTTGCCAGGTTGAGTTAGTCTAAGGGAGCGTTTCCACTGATTGACGCAGAGCAGAGCGGACCAGGAATCGTCTAATGACAGTGCTCTGAGATAATCCTGGGTACGTGAATCACAGTCACTGATTTTGATTGTGTCGATCTGCTCCGCAAAGTGGAAACACTAATGGTCTCTGTCTACAAACTGCTTTATACTTGGACACTAATTATTTAAAATTTACATAAACTAAAATTCTCTTCTAATAAATAATCTTTTAAGTAGTTTTTTAATCTTTCACCTAGATTTTATAGACTCCTATCATTGGTTGATTTACAGTAAATCTTGATTCTCGCCCACATTTCTTCAATACACCTCGAAGAAAGAAAGATCCAACGATTATTGGAGATTTTTTGGTACTTGCTACTTGTCGCAGACTTCCGATTTTTGACACGGTTTTAGAAGATTCGTTATCGTCTAATTTTTGCCCAAACCCAATATCGCCAAGTACATCGGGCGGGGGATGTCATTCCACGCGATGCCGCCTAAATACAGCGAGGTGTCGTCACTTAGCTTAATGATAGCAACATTGAAGATAATGTTGATTCTTAAAAAAAAAATAAAAAAATACGAAGGGTTACTAAAATAAACAACATTTTTATATAAAAGCATTTATTTTAAAACAATGTAGGTAATAATATACTTTCTGATTCTTGGCAAAACAGTCTCACATAAGCAAGTCAACATTTGGCCTCTCTTAAGAATAAACATAAGGACTAACATGCGCTGCCATAACTCACAAATGAATAAACTGAAATATCAGATAAATAATAATATAAAGGTCAAATAAAAAATTATTTTCATACATCTACATTGCAGTTAGCATTGCATCTTGGTTGAGCAATCTTAGATTAATTTGTTTATTAACGTAAAATTATTCTAAATAAAAGGGAACATTAACATTACTAGAATTGACTCACAATATTAGCATATATAAAAAAAACCATCTACTGTACCTAATTAACAGTTTTCACAGACGCAGACATTACAGTCCACAATGAGTTTGTGGTTCAGTATTCATAAACATTTGATAATAAATGCACAACAAAAATATAATTTAAGTTGCCTTTGTCTTTTATGATTATAAAAATATATAACAATTTAGAAATAATAACAGTTTTCATCTATAAACAATTTGGAATAATATTGCACAAGCTCAAAGCTAAATCATTATGTGCATTTTTTCATAAATACTATAAATATAACAACAAACCAACACAACTCTTCATAACTCTAAGAAATCGACTTTATGACTCGTCTTTTAATGACACATTTAATAGTTCACTATCGACAACTACAATACAGAGCTTGATATGTTACTTCGTACTGCAGTAACCCTTGTAGTTAATCTGGCGAAGACGGAGCACACCTGTAGTATTTGGTAGGAAATTCGGATTACTTCAAAATTCGGCCGCCACTGCACCTGTGTACCTACAACTAATCTAACTAATAGAAAAAATAATATCACAGACAAAACATGTCGATTTTATAAAAAGTGCGAATATTTCTTTGCCTAACTATGGTTTATAAAGATTATTTCGCAGGCTAGTTCATTTTTTCTGATATGATCTGAGTAGGTAGTATTCTGTGAGCTCTATTTGTAGTTGTCGATTTAATTCCGTAATTTAAACTCACAATGTGGTCAATTTTCAATAAAGGACCTATAAGCGCCACTAATCCGATAAATTAATTATCTTCGTCACTGTCCTAGGCTATTAATATCAAACGACGTATCTAAGGAAATTCAGTGAGGAAATTTCATTTCCATTATAATATTCTAATAGACTAAAACTAAGAACCGTTTACCGAGAGATAAAGCGACCACATTGCCCCACCCCACCACCATCACCGAGTGTTGGTTTGTTAGGAAATATTTTCACAGCACAGGAACAAACACATTCTGGACTAAATAAAATCTGAAAAATGATAACAACATTTGTTTTTAAAGACTAGCACGTAATTTTGGCACAACGCTGTGTCCTCTCAGAGCACAGTGGCATCGATGTTGTTCTCTTTATATACAAAAGTTTATAGATTTTTGCTCAGTGAAAACTAGGGGCGGGCCAGTCGCGGGCGAGCGCGGCGTGACGTCACAAGCATCGCGTCACGGCCGCCCGCCCGCGACCGGCCGACCGACTCCACATCTTTAACGCTCATTAGGGTTTCACAAAGCTTACTACCATCGAGTATCAGGAACAATGTTATTTAGATTTCGATTATCATATAATAGCAAGCAAAGAAAAGTACATACTTTTAATAATATTTGTGCCCAATGTGTCATGTTCGATGTATCGTTTTTAAATTTATTTATGAAACCCTAAATAATAGTGACCGATTGTATCGCTCACATGATATTATGGACAGCTGCCATTACAATCATAAAATGCAAAATAATGTATATTTAAATTTAGTACAAAATTATCGTAAATAATTAAAAAAAACTTATTTGAGTAAATAAATTCTCTTGTTCCTTGCTCATTCAGTGCTATATAGTGCGGAGTGTACAAATAACAGTCCACGGTGAAGGAAGCTTGTTCATCTAAATAGACATACCCTGTCTCAGATGTAAGTTAAAGGTTTTGACGAGAAAGACATTAAAATAAAAGGTATAAACAATATAAATATGTATCAAAACTATTCTAGGACACGAGGAAACGACCAGAGCTCAGAGAACAGTGGTTCGGTTATTGGTACACTCCGCGCAATGAGTATTTTACCCCAACAACACTCTTAACTCCAAACAACAGTACATACCTAACACTTTCCCTGTATAAATATATTATAGTCTTGTAAAAGAAACCTTCGAAACCTCATAGGTCATTAACACTACGTGAGAAATTACACAAGAGCATTAGGATACAATATATTGCTACCAGTTAACTTATCATTTGGCACTATATTAACGTATTGCATGTCGAACGTTCTTCACAAATATATTATATTTGCAAATCCTTTAAACTCTCAATTTATCATTTCTAAATTACAATTAAATTTTCATTTACTTTTCTAATGATATAATTTTCTTGGGCCAAAAAACGTTCATGTTCTATGTGAATGTGATCTGAACTATAAAAGAAATACAAATATTTCATATATTGAGCAAACTGACCATTCCCTTATCACTTTTAAACACTGCAAGGTGATCTCATAACGGGAATGTGTGCTATACCAAACATTAAAACACGAAATTAAATAGACAAGATGCATTTTCGGCAAGTAAAATTTGGCAAAATTGAGCATTAAGACTTTCAATTGGCATCGTAAAATATTACAATATTAGTAAGATTTTACTACGTAGCACTGCGTGACTACTTATATATCCTAACTCTGGTAACTGTAACTTATTCATAGGTACACCAATCTCTTACAGTTGTCTGCTAAAGATGTGCAAATAGTGTACTGTGTAGTGTGTACACGGCTCGGATCACAGAAAGGGCATATATTTGTACATATTACCATCTTATAGCAGAATCGGCCGAGACCGACAGAGGGTCTCGCGGGTCTCGGCCAGATTAGAGCGTGGACGACCGGCCGTATATAAAATTACAAATAGCATCTCAATGATCGCTTAGAATTAAAGTTTATATTATTATATTGATTAGATAACCGTGTCCAGCTCTCGAGTGCCTCCATACCTTGTAACCTGCCGGTTTCTGTGATCTGAAGTAACAATTATGATTACGTACTTTGTACAAGATGTACAAAATAGTGAAAAAACTAAGTTTTACAAATTGATATGACGTAAATGTGAGACTATATCATTATGAGAATTTAGTTATTGTTCAAAAGAACTCTATAAATGACCGTGGACTTCTCAAGAGATCTTTCCAATTTACTAACTACATTTATAACAACTTGGTTAAAATAGATTTAAAAATGAAATAAATCGTTCTTTATCAAATAATAGTTATTGCTTTTTTTTGATATGATAAATACATCTGTGCGCAGATGCGTTTTTAGGACCGCTCGTCACTCGAATTGACGTTTCGTGAGCGCACGTGCGCTTGGCGCCGGCGCGAAGTGACGCGAGCGTGACGCGTGACGCGAGACGCGCGGGCGACGTGACGCGAGCGAGACGCGACGTGACGTAACGTGACGTGACGCCAGACGGGACGCGCCGGTTACTGAGTACCACTTACGTCCACGATATCATACAGACAAACTGTACAATAGTATAATTACGTTATAACTCTTAAATGTATATTTTAAAAATATGACTGCTTTATATCCATCATGATCACAGCTCTCCAAAGACTTTACAATATCCAAACCATGACGCTCCAAAATAAATTCTTTATTATCATTTACACCTATAAAACGAAATGACTATAATATCTATAAGATAGCTCTAAAATTATGCCATTTTGATATATTTACTTTGCAATTGCAACGGTCCCTCGTACAGCACATAAATGCCTCATATACAAATTTTAACGTAACGTTGAAAATGACTCGATTTATACTAAACATAAAAATAAAGAAAGCAATATAACGACTGACTGACGTCTATAAAAAAAATTTAGAAATAAAGCGGCAGTGTTTGCGAAAATTCGTGCAATAGAATCTAACTACAAAACATGTCTTAGGAACCTGATAAATTATTGCTAGAGCTTCGGGCACGACTCCTCTCCCCCTTCCTTACAAACGACAATGCATCCCCGGCGCGGCCGGCGGATACATAACGAGATAAAATCTTATCAGTAGCCAATAGAAAAATATCACCTAAATAAATATGAATATTTGACACGGGCAACTCACCGCCGTCGTTCGTAGTCGCGACGCCGCGCAAATAAATATAAATCTTTCCAAACGATCGGCGGGAGCCCGTCGACCGCGGCGACTGCGGCGACTGCGGCGACTGCGGGTGACGTCGGGGCCGACGCCGACCATAGAGTATCTTTATTTTCTCTTTTTTGGTAAAAAATAACAAGATTATGAAATTGATATGCAACAGGGTAGCGGCCATCACTGCGCCTCGCCCTCCGCCTCGTCCGCCGCGCCCGCGCCCCCTCCCGCGCCCGGACCCTTCGCTGCCTCACTGCAACAACAAACACACACATTATGCATCCATCCATAAATGTTTTTTTTTAAGCTATTGCATAGCTTTTATCGCGGGCTCGAGCTTTGAGCGCGGCGACCGAATCAAGAAATTCCGTAACGAAAATAAAACCTAACACTCCGCCTACCATGTAGCTCGCCCGAGCGTTCACTTAACGTATATGTATATGGTACGACTATACGAAGCTCGCACGAATCGAGACGAGCTGCTCCTAAATGTAATGGTAAAAAAAAAAAATTAAAAAAAAAAAATTTATGTTTTTAAAAAAATGTTGTTTTATAATTTTTTTTTTCTTTTTACAATTTTTTTTTTTTTTTTCATTTTTTTTAAAATTGCATAATGTTGATAAAAAATACTATGCAATAGCTTTACCGCGGCAGTCCCAGAGTGCCTCACATTTTTTTTTATCCCTGATAACTGTTGTCCAGTACAATAATGCGTACAGGGTGCTGATGGGGCTGCTAAAGTTTTGCAATGCGTCGGCCATGTTTACGGGGGCTCTGACAGTTTTGCCGCAATAATGCGTAAGCGCTGCGTTCTATGCTTGAACGGCTGCGATCTAATACCAATACAGCATCCTGTGCGTATTAGCTGACCAATGGAACTCTCTGCTACTCAAGCGACAGCATATTGTGTAATTAATATTAAGTTTTAAAATACTAACACTATAATAATATCTTGGGGCAACTCACACAACGCTATCTGATACCAAACTAACCAGAACTTGTACTATGGAAACCAGATAACTGATAAACATACTTATATATTTCTAAATACATACATACGAGGGTGGATCGAAATATTCGCGGCCTACCACATAAATACTTGACTTATTTTAATGTAACTGACCTCATTCGATTTGTTTACTCTCTGGTTGTCACATTGTAAAATTCTGTCACAATAGCATTATCTGTTTTTAAATTAGACTGAATTTTGTGAGCCTAAGTGCAGCGTTTTTAAAGAATGGAGAAAATTGAGCAACGTGCGGTCATCAAATACCTGTTTAAAAAAAAACTGACTCCAAAAGAGATTCACGAAGATATGTCAACAACATTGGGGGAATCTGCTCCATCGTATACGACTGTGAAAAAGTGGGTTGCAGAATTTAAACGCGGACGAGAGAGTATTGAAGATGACCCTCGCTCCGGCCGGCCTACGACGTCTACGACTGAAGAAAACATTGGGAAAATCTGTGATCTGATATTGGCAGATCGGAGATTGACCATCAGGGAGATTGCTGACACTATTGGCATCTCATATGAACGAACACAAAACATCATAGTCAATGAACTTGGATTTTCTAAGGTTTCTGCGCGGTGGGTCCCCAGATTGCTTTCAGTTGAACAAAAACGAATACGGCTCACGATTTCTCGCGACAGTTTGGAAATGTTTGAGACTGATCCACAAGATTTTTTGGACAGATTTGTTACAATGGATGAAACCTGGGTACACCACTACACCCCAGAGTCAAAACAGCAATCCAAGCAGTGGAAAAAACCTGATGAACCGACTCCAAAAAAAGCCAAAACAATTTTGTCAGCTGGCAAGGTGATGGCGTCAGTTTTTTGGGATGCTAAGGGTGTCATCATGGTGGACTACCTTGCAAAAGGTGAGACTATAAACTCTGCTTATTACTGCACCCTTTTACGTCATTTGCGTGAAACGATCAAAGAGAAAAGGCCAGGACTACTCAGCAAGAAAGTGTTGTTCCATCAGGATAATGCACGCGTTCACACGTCTGTTGAATCAATGGCTCAAATTCGTGATTGTGGCTTTGAATTACTGCCCCATCCCGCCTATTCCCCTGATTTGGCACCTTCGGACTTTCATTTATTCCCAAACCTTAAAAAACACCTTGGAGGTCAAAAAATTTCATCAAATGAAGAGGTTGAAACCGCGGTGGGTGACTTTTTTGAAGGCCTTGAAGAAACTTTTTTTATGACCGGCATACAGGCGTTGGAAACCAGATGGAAGAAGTGCATTGAGTTAAGTGGAGATTACGTGGAAAAATAAAATTACTTTTGTTTATATTTTATATTGTTTTCTTGCTGAGGCCGCGAACTTTTCAATCCACCCTCGTATTATTGATAAATAACACCCAGGCACAAAATATCGTGAGTTCGATCCCCAGCCAGGATAAAACTTTGTGTGATGAGCACGATGGTTTATGTGTCTGGGTGTTATTTATCTATAATGTATGTATTTAGAAAATATAACTTTGTTTATCAGTTGTCTGGTTTCCATAGTTTAAGCTCTGCTTAGTTTGGGATCAGATTACGTTGTGCGAGTTGTCCCAAGATATTATTATTAGAGCTTTACTAAAGGTACTTACTAGTTGGAGAAGGAGGAACGTGAACTGCCACCAGGCACCTCGACGTCACAGGGCGGAGGTCGCGCAGCCGCGCTCAGCAAATAGTTGGTCGAATCGCTGAAACAGTTCGACAGCCTGCTACAAATTGTATTACTGCCTCGAGTCACATGGTATGAAACTACACATCAACATTTAGTCACTTAATACCGAGAGTACAGAAAGGAAAAGGCGCGCAACGCACGCCCACAAATTTCGCTCACGGACACACATGGAACGAAAGTTTGAATAGAGGATTTTTTTATACCACTAATGGCCGGTCTCAATAATCAATCTATCGATCGATGTGGATGCTAGAGCTTATACAGGGTGATTTTTAATATACTATCTAATAACCCCCCTCTTTGGGCTTCTTTACATGACAGCAAATAACTACCTAATATAAGTTAAAAAATATATATGCAAATGAACCCTTCTTGAACCTACTTTTGTCACAACCATTTACCACACATCTGAGAGACCCCGAAGAGAGACGCCCGAGAGGCCTAAATCTTGTGAGATTTATTGTTATAAACAACGATTTTACTCCAGTAGAATAAGTGGTAGATGATTAAGGGTTAATATACGAGTATTAAATATTTTCCAAAACGGATATTACTGAGTTATTTAGTGTTATGTAAAGAAGCCACAAGCGGGAGTTATTAGTATATTACAAATCACCCTGTATATTTGCATCTTTACTGTGTGTATATAATAATAAAAATTAGACATAAGCTCCATACAAAATATGTCAAAATTCTAGTCAGGCCTGGAGGTATAAGAGCAACAGGGGCAATTGCCCCTAGACTCGACAGAATCACCTTTTTAATTTCTATGAAACCATAAATAATATTTTTTTTGAGTCGATCTAGTAGCCAAATCCATCGATAGATAGATAATTAAGACCGGCCGTAAATGAAGAGACGAGCAGGTCCATGAGCCTGATGGTAAGCGTCTTGCGCTTGTTTGGTTAAGGTCAGATTTTCACCGCACGTGTGTGTGTGTGTGTGTATGTAAAATTTTAGAGAGAAAAATACGTTTTTAGCAATTCTGAATGTTTTTCCAATAAATATATGAATATTTTATTTATAAAATTCACTCCAATCTTATCAGCGAATTGTGTATTATGCCTACGTATAAACAAAATAAATTGTTGGTAATCTGAACCAATGTTGACATGGTAAAAACATGGTCCTGATTAAAGTATGTTTTTAATGAGCAATTTTTAGAAGCCGCTACGCATCTGAAAGAGATAGCACATATTGCGACATATTGTCATAAGCCGCCATCGTTAACAACAGCAGACAAAAAAGAAAAATTGTAGGTCCTCGTGTCCTTTGTCACCTATTTCTACAGAAAGTCGCGTCCCCTACACCTGCACTACCGATGATGGCATAATTTAGATTTAACTTTTATTTAAATTACTACCTAAATATTTGCTACCAACTTGTTACGACTTCGTTCATAAGCGTTGCATTCTGTAACCTACTTAAGTGAATAATGTACTTTGCCTCTGACATTCATAAGGGTTGCATTCTGTAACATACCTAAGTGAATAAAGTACTTTGACTTAACCCCACGCGTTCCTCAGAAACAGGGCAGGGCTTGGCAGACAAACAGACATCGAAACGAAGTGATAACAGAAGGTTAATTATATGGTCATTATATCTTTTGAAGCATGGAACAACAAAACCGAGCAAGAGCATGTCGGACCATGCTCAGTGTATGAGTTCCGAAACCGTTGCCGTATGAAAAAATCCGATTTGAAAAATTTCGAACTAGAGATGGACACAGGGGGTGTTCGTGTATAGCTATTTTTTTTTACAACGAAGATGATGGCAAAGAGGCATACGGCCTTATGGTAAGCGGTTACCGTTGCCTATGAACGCCGCCAACATTAAGGCTGTTACGGGCGCCTTGCTGAACCTTAAGAACCCCATACTGTTGTCTTTTGGGAAAACCTCAGCAGAGAGCTCATTCCACAATCGGTGCGTTCTCGGGAGGAAGTGCATCTGAAACCGTTAGGCATCAAAATGTGGGTATGAACTCCCTGTCGAATCGCGAGAGGTGGTGATCGGAAATTATAAATGCAAACGCTTTTTCTTCAGCTATCAAAAGAGGTAAGCACACATTTATGTCACTCTAAAATAATTTTAATTTTCGACAAGTGAATTGCTACCTCTGTCTCGTTGTTAATAAAGTGATATCTATTATTTGTTATTAACTGTAGACAGTGATGTCATGTCGCAACCGAACGTAACCACTCATGGCGATAAGTATGGCACACATGGTGAGCTCGATAACCCACGGTTCATTTCTTTAAGACTAATAAAAATATAAGCCGGTCTTATCATAACTGTAGGTACCTATACTGTACTGCGGGTCAATATACCTATCAGCATATTTGCTAAAATATTTAATGTTAACCAATTTGGTTGGAATGATCAAGGCTGTTGATCAACCTCGTTTTAGGGAATTCCTCCAAAAGGATTTGTAATTTTTCTTTCAGTGATATATTTTTTTCGCACTTCTAATAAATGTATATTTTCTTTTATTTCTGTTACTCGCCGAAGAATTATTATGAATTTTAAGTCTTCAGCAATGGTCTTAAAATCCATAATAATTCTTCATTTTTACGTAATGGTAATACGATCTCTCAATGCAACTCTCAAAGGCGGATCCATGTGGATCATCTCATGGAGCCTCAACATATGTACTTTATTATATCCTAGTGGTAAATATGTATATATTTACCTTTATGCTTTCTGGGAAGACATGTTATAAAAATGGATACATCTATTCATAAACATAAATCAACAAATAATACACATATTATAACACTTCTATCAACAAAACAAAAAAGCAAGTCGCATTTTACCTTTGAGTGCCAAAAGTTCTTTACCTTTAACAGAGCAAGGTAGATAATAAATAAATAAATAAAACCGAGTCAAGACAATAACGGATATGTTTAGAAAATATAGATATTTAAAAAGATAAGTATATAAAAATAAGTTTAACAATAGTGATATCAGAATTGTTTGGTATCATTTATATCGCTTGTGCAATAGAAAGAGGTTTTAATTCATTCTTTCCACGGCAGTCATGAATATAAAGATCTCTAGACTTGTCAAAAGCAATACTTTTCTTTAAAATTGGAAAGTCGATATAAGGTTGTAAACATTGACAATTTGAAAAGAGTGGTCGCGAGTTTTTATTGCCTTGTTCTTCTTTGTTATCCGAACTTGCCATTACATGTACATGTAGAATCACGACTTTTCACTAGTGTAGTAGCCCGTTTCCTAAGTGAATAAAAATTTAGAATTTGAAGTGTCTAAGTGTGAATGTGTGGTGTAGATGTCTACAATGTATGGTCACCTGGCGGTCCTCATCCGGAGCGCGGCGCAGTTTTCTTTGCACTTGTACGCTAGCACCTGCTTGATGCGGCTAACCTCAACATCGGGGAAGTGTCGGCTGACGTAAGATATGAGCGCGTGGACTCTACGGCGGTCAAGCGGCGGTTTGGTCGGACGGGACTCTTGCCCCGCCCGTGACCATCGCTGGCCAGTCACGGAGCAAGTCGCCAGTTCTATGGGCGTGAACAACGCAGCTGCCAACCCTCGAGTCACTTTGCGATAGTCACCCCATTTCACGCCACGGAGTAACTCTTCGCGGATCTCGACGCCTTCACCCAGCTTTATCTATTGACAGTTAAGAACGCAATAGTATTATTTATCTGGAACGCCTCAAGGTAGAACGGAAGAGGTTAAAATTGATGTAGTAACTCAATAAAAAAGTACATCTTTCAGAAAATGGTTGCATTATAAAAGTCATTTTTTAATTTCAATTTTATTTGCGGTTGGTAAATTAATCGCGGCCTATGTTGATGTATCGGGATAATAGTTTTCCAACGGCAAAGTTAAGTTTGTTATATTCAACACCTTGTTTTTTTCACTAACGTACCACTATATAAAGTTGTCGTATACATAAAGTTGGGCGTCTCGTCAAAACGAAGCTACCATGGCAATGCCAGCTTGATATGTATCACTTTAAAATTTGTTCTAGGGATCCCATCCTATGAAGATAAAAATCAATTCACAGATTAAAAAAAGTACAGATCTACAACAATATTATTAAGCTGAAGACTTTGATTGATCTTCGAAGTTACCGGGCCTATTTTGACGAAATTTGATGACGTAGCTACCTCAGTTTATGGTTGGGGAAGTACATAGGTTATCGCGATGACCAATATAAAGGTGATAATAGTAATCAAGTGTACTCACAAGTCTCGGTGCGATAGTTCCTCGTTCGTTCTCCCGCTTGATGACGAAGGGCAAAGCGCGCCGATGTTGTTCCAGCCAGACCGCATCGGGCACTGGACGATTGCGTCTGCCGTCCCATCTCCCTACGGCTACGTCACACATTCCCAAAATCAACAATAAATAAAAAAATACTTATATATGTTAAAATGAAAAGAAAGAAGTATATTTATATGTGTAAAGTCTTGAGTGTAAATATATAATAATATTTTTATTTACTCATATTGTAGATTATTGATAATAAGTATGTGTCTTTTTGATAAGTGTAGGATTAGACGGCTTAAGATTGATGATTTTATAAAAAATAAATAATTATCAAAAACAAAAGAAACATAAATAGTAAAATAAACTAATATAGCACTCTTCCAACTAAAGTTATAATTAGGAAACAGAAAATCACAATATATTCGCAATACTTTATTTTTGATATTTAGTAAAAAATACATTGATGTATGTACACAGATTAATCTGCAAGCAGATGTACGTAATAACATCAATAAATAAAGAAAACATAATCCAAAATTAGTCTTAGACAATTAATAATCAACTGCCAGGAAATTAAAGACTGAAATAACAAAGTTAATTGCTGAAAATAAACTAATTATAGAAAAATAACAATTGATTGACCATGGTCATATAGTGGGACAGTGTTTATGAATAAATAAAAATCAATAAATTGACATAAACAGTCCTGTCAGTACATTATTATAAAGGTTAGCTGCGTTAAACAATCAAAAGTATGATAATTTTGTATTAATTACATCAATAAACATTACTATCATAATGATAAAAT
This sequence comes from Herminia tarsipennalis, assembly GCA_945859575.2. Classification (NCBI taxonomy): domain Eukaryota; kingdom Metazoa; phylum Arthropoda; class Insecta; order Lepidoptera; family Erebidae; genus Herminia; species Herminia tarsipennalis. The sequence goes on from OX243840.2 coordinate 22,234,770, forward strand.
TTCTAGTTTTATATAAATTTCTATTTAAATTCAGCAGTGTGAAGAGATTCATTATTATTTTTTTCTATACATTTATAATTTTCATAAATATGTCAATAATAAAAGCTGCGCCTTAACTTAGTAATTGGGATTAAAATTATTATTTAAGAAAAGTGCTTTTTAAAATTACTATTACTAATACGTATAAGCGATTATTTTAGAGTAATTATTATTGCAATTAACTTTCGTCCGTAATATTTTTTTTTAATATTAAACACTGTTAAAATAAATGCAAAGTTATAATTTAGAGATCATGGAAATTAAACTCACTTGAGATCACACACATTATTCCAATAAGTTTTACAATTAAATTTCCAAATAATAAACTAATATTGAAATTCACAACCCTAATCATACCATCAATAAAGTGTCCCTTTCTAAATGCTTTTATTACAAAATGACTAGATGTGCTTTTCTCATGGCAATCATTTCATATTATCTACAAAAAAAATATTAAAGAAATAACCAATTATTAATTTAAAGTTATATATAAAAATATAAGTAATAAAAAGATGCCTCCTTAGGTTCTACTTTGTAATAAATTTGATACTTACAGTGTTTGCATATACACTGGGCAAGTGGAAAATTATGGCAAGTGAATTGTTTTTTTTTTATAATCTAGATACTAATGATTCATATGCCCAGCTTCAGAGGTCCTAATATATTTGAAGCTGTATGTTTGAGCATATACTATTACTTCTTGCTCCACAACAGCAATGTGCATGTCTCGCATATAAATTCGTTAGGGCCCCAGCCATTCGAAACGTTTAGTGATTGCACAACAAATACCACAACATAGACTGTTATACTCTATAAATATGTAAAGACTAAGTATTAAAGAATAAAGAAAAAAAGTAAAATAATAGGAAAAGTTGTGAAAATGAATAACATTTGTATAGAAATAATAAAACGTTCCAAATAGCTGCCGGAACCCTATAATACGCGAGTAGATCGCGCTTTTTGCCATATTATCATATTATTTATTATTATGTTATTATCAACGTGTATTAAAATCTATCGAAAGCAATTTATTTACGTAAATTAATCAATTATTTAAAATGAAGAGCGTATCCATGCAAATGGGTTTTGTATGGCAACATAAACATATTGTTTCACTAAACAACTATTATAATGTAGTTATGTCTCATTTTGATATACGAATTTGAAGACTTATTTTTCATTATATCTGAGATTTTGTACAAACTATTTACCGGGAGCCGTCCAATCACTCAACAATAACATTGTGTAAAGATAAAACTATTGTGTATAAAAATATCACTATTGCTGTTTGGCGCGGGCTTATGTACGTCGCTTCGTGCAAGAGTCCGCGTATTCGACAAAGAAAACGGATATGTTCGACACTTTCCGTCGTCTGCGGTACAAAAAAATTATACTCTATTATGAAAATACTCACTATTATTTATTTCTATATAGGACGGAAAGTGTCAATCAAATGTGGATAACGTGTATAATGTATGTATGTATAATAATTATGTAACCAGTAAATAACCTATGTTATGTTATGTAAAATCAGCACCGGTCGCAACAAATGCTTTAACAACAATCAGTCTATTGTCAGAAAGGAAGGTACGGTATGTGCCTCTATAACGAGCTTCTATTAGTCACCTACCAGGAACCTTTGTCCTCCACGTCTAAGTGCTAGAGGACCAATCGTATGACTAAAACTATGGGTGGGATTTTCCACCTATTAACTGATTTCCCCTACAAAGTACGCAGTAGCGAAATCATCGGGGGTTTTGTATGAATAATGATTGTCTACAGTGCTTATATTATTATTGCAGAATAGCTCACTCAGCTCTCATAATATTGAACTACACGATAAACAAAATAGAAGCCCGTTAAAGCGACAGATAACTGGCACTCGGTATATCATAGAAAGGCACACAATAAGCGGAGAGGTGTGACGGCAAATAGGCCCCCGGCGACACTCCGATCACAGACTAGATATATCTATTGACAGTCTTCGTTACGACTTTATAAGCCACATGTTGACGAGTTCGCCGCACGGAGCCGGCGGAACCTCCTGCCGTAGGAGAGAGTGTCGCGGCGCCGGTACGCCGGTACGCCGGGACACTACTGGAAGAAACGCTGAGCGGGGCGCAGCGCGGGCAGGGGAGGCGGCGGAGGCTTGAGGCGCATGCGCGCGGGCGGGTGTTGCGCGAGCGTGTGCCGCCGCAGATACAGCGGCGTCTTGAAGCTGCGGCCGCACGTCGAGCACGCCACCGGCTGCGCCTCGTGTATGAGCCGCACGTGCTGGCGCAGGTTGGACGCGTTGCTGTACCGGCGGCCGCACACCGCGCACTGCACGCCCGCCGCGCCGCCCGCCGCGCAGCCGCCCGCTGCCAACACACCCAGGGTCACCGCGCGCACTACCCGCCCGCCGACCTCCGACACGCACGTTGCACTACCCTCATTGCCCTGCTCAAATGCTACCACAACGATTCATCTTAACCAACCTTGGCATTGCAATCACTGCAGATCACTAACTTCAAAGTAGTTCGCATTTGTTTTTAACACAATTTTTCCGTTTTTATTCCGTAAAATTACGTACTAATTCTTCACCAGAGTCTACCCATCACACCGTAGACTTGGGTGAAGATTAATATGTACATAATTCTATGGAAAAAAAAAAAAGGGAAAAATTTTGTCATATGACGTCATGTTCCACAGACAAATAGGAACTACCCACAGCTCAAAACAATAATCTCTTGTTTTTTTTTTTAGATGATATGAGTTAGCATTTGAATAGGACAGTATTAGTACCGTGACGCCTGAGGCGTGCTCCGGCAGGTAGGGTAGGGAGCAACACGAGGCAGTGGTCGGCGGGTCTGGGCGCGAGGTCGCGACACCCGCGCGCCTAGCCACCTGATACGAGACGCGCGCGCTCTCTTCTACGGCCGATTCTATTCGTCAAATGTGCTAAAAAGAGGTTCGCCGGGGGCGCGGCTGTCCGAGTCGACGTGTGCGTGTGATAATGACGTGATAGTGAAACAGATAAAAACATATATTTACCTTCCGCGTTCTCGTCCCGCAACTCCGCGTTCATGCCCGTCATAAGTTCCATATTACCTGCACGAATAATAAAAACAATAAATATCTATAGCGATCATATCAAACTTTACAAGAAAGTGAAGACAGTATTACACACCTTGCAGTGCAGCAAACGGATTCGCAAGTGCATTATTTTCATTGTAGTACATTTGCTGAAAACTAGAACGCTCCTCGTCGCTTGCTTCCTGTTCCATGACTTCCATTTTTGGTTCTAGAAGATCAGATGCATTGAATTCTTGACATTTGTCTGTTCTCTCTGAGTCCCCGGGGTCCAAGAGAATATCACTCTCTTCATTCTTCACCTCTGTCGCTTCGAGATCAGTTTTCACCCTCAACGTAGGGTAATTGGGCATTTCTCTATAGTCATCATTATTAGGCCTCATTTGACTAGAAGTTTGAAAGGGAGCTTCTTCATTGAGATTGTTTCTGGCAACATCGGGAGAATTTCGCGTGGAGCGACGACTTGCGGTCTGTTCTTGATCGTCGGCAGAGGTCGTCTCGACATTTTGGTTTGCGGCTTTGGAGGAGGAGGTAGAGTGTGACGGCTTGGCGCTGAGCAAATTACGTAGTTGAGAAGGAGGTGATTTTCGATTCACTTTCTGTAACAGAAGAAAATAAGTATCAGTATCTTGTCAACATGTTTATACTTAATATGAGATAGTACTGATTGGTGGGTTACTTTGTCGTTGTGTTGTGAACAGTCCGTGAGGCCTCGTATCTGTAGCGCGTCGGCGGTGCGAAGGAAGGCGCTGAGCTGTGCTTGCGCGATGTTCACTTGTCCTACGTACATAAATTGTAGCAGGGCGCGAATGTGCGATACCTCGCAGTCGCGCATAAAGATTATAGGGTGGGGACATGGGTTATTCTGAAACCAAACATACACATTAATCAACAATAATCAATAACCATCACTGTCAAGGTTTATATCATTAAAGTTATATAATTGATAAATTGTTCTCAAATAACACTACTATGTTATCATTAGTGATTGGCCTAGGTAGTGCCAGTTAGAATCAATGACCTCAAATGCTATGTTTAACATAGACATATATCGGGATTCTGCAATTTTTAAACTATAGACTCGTCAATAGTAAATAGTAGAAGAAATGTAAAAATCACCAATCAAATTTAAAAACAATATTTGTGTAAGAGTATTTACTATTGAATTGTAATGCAAGCAATTTGTTTTTTTTTTATTGAAATACCTCTAAATCTCTAGCTAAAGTATGAACACTTTTATTGTATGAGTTGTTAATTATATATTGAATGACATTAGATACAGTTGAATCTTAAAGTCCTGATATTTTGAGATGAGGTGGTATGTCCATGTTATGCCATGGTTGATGAATACCGCTAAATGGCACTATCTACGCCAATCACAAGTTATTATATTAATATTTGTTTTTTAAGATGTTATATTAAAAAATAAAATCATACAAATATTGTTTGGACTTTGGAATTGAAAGGTATAATGTTCCAAAACCATCCCTTTATTGCAGTCTGTGAGATACATCAGCAAATATTACATTATATCTATGTTAAATAATAGGACTTGATTAGAACAAGTAATGTTTTGTTAGTAACATGATAAGATTTACACAGATAATAAAACCTGATAGAGAAAATGTGTTAAAAAAATATAAATTAATATAACCTATAAAAAGATATATCAGATTTATTATAATTTGTTATGGTAATATTTATGGTTGGCCAAAAATGTGGTCTATCACAAAACACTTGAATTATTCTCAGACTATCATAATGCAATATTGATTATGAAGGATGTTTTGCCATAACTGTGAACACTCAAATAACTTAATATTATCTTTTCTATTAGCATAATAAGCTATTTGGGAATTAAACATTGGTAAAGTCATATTATATATACATATCGCCCTCAGGCCAGGTGGAGTGATGGTTTACACAAAACGGCTGGCAGGAGCTGGATGCGAGAAGCCGAAGATAGAACAAAGTGGAGTGCAATTGGAGAGGCCTTTGTCCAGCACTGGGCTGATGATGATGATGAAAGTCATATTTAACTAATTGACTTAATACTCAAATTGTTATATATTTATATTTCATATTTCATAAGATGCCAACATTTTTTGTATGTAATTGTTATTAGTGACAATATCATAAATTAAATAACTTAATCTAAATCTGAAGTTACGGAAGTAACCATCATAAACATAATCTTAGTCTATATCTTGATTTTCTAATATGCATATAGAATATTTTTTTTGTTGTTATTGAGAAAAAAGCTAATAAACACCGGTATTCCCAGAATTGTACCAGAAACAACGGAAATGTAGTGGAGAATGAGTCAGATAAAGGAGTCACCAAATGTCCCAGACTTAAGACAACAAGACAGCAATAATTACAAGAATAAAGTGATGTCATCTCCATGGATCTATGGAAAATACATTGTGATAGTTTTTTTACATTGAAACTATAATAAGAAGTAAAATGTAAAGTACTATAATATAGCAAATTAAGAAGGAAACAAAACCTTAATCAAATTATACTAAGTAGGTGTAAACACAAACATACATTAGAAGGCATGCTATTTATACTTTGAGATCTCCATTGTTCTACTCATGATTTAAAATCACTAAATTTTAAATTACACTACACAAGTAACTGCTAAAATGTACTTGAAATGTATTGATATAGTAAAAAGAACTTGCAACACTCTATAATGACATTGTTCTAAGTAGGCACCAATACAACTGATAGGATGTCTCCTCCATTCTCATACAGACAGATTTAAGAATCAATGACCTCAGATAAAATTTGATGTTACAAAACCTATAATATATTAAAAATTAAGCAAACATATTCATTAGCATTAACAGTAATGGTTACATGATGTGTTAAAGAATTCATTAAATGTTTTCAAGACAAATGTAATCTATAGCCTCAATGGTAATGAGTTAATTAGAAATTGTGAAACAGAATTTTAAAGTAGGTACAAATAAATGAAATCACGAGTACTTAACCGGAACGCGAGACATGGCATTTGTAAGTAGATCAAGTGTTTTATACATAACAACTTTCACTAGAGTCATTGTAATGGTGACACATCAAAGTGTGGGGAGTGAAAGATGGACTTACTTTAAATAATTCCTTGAAATATGGACTACATGCTGATAAAACCACTTTATGTGCCTCCAGCCGGTGCCCCTCGCATGCCAGGGTGACATCCACGAAGTCCTCATCATCGCGCAATGCCTCGAATTGAGATGTTATATTCGCTTGAAAATTGTTCCATCTCAAACAAAATTGCTGGTCGCCACCCAGTTCTGTACCTTCCATTACTTATAGACATAACTCGATATCCCTGCTCATTTAATTGGTTGATAAGAATAGTTAATTATTGAAAATAAATATATCACAGTAACTTGCAATTTCAGTCGCCGTCTGGCCGAAAATCTTATGAAAGAAAACAATCAATAAAATCTCGTACCAATATAAGAAAAATAAAAACTTTTTAATTTGTCATTTGGATGGTACATTCACTTCTACGTTTCATTACACGTTACGGTCTGATACCGGTTTTTTGTTCCTTTATTCAAAAAAAAGCGCTGACTCATATCACCCATGATTTCCTTTATTTATTTTTATAACAACTTTTATGTACTTCATTTTGAAAAATTAAATTAATTAAATTTAGGTGTATATTAGAATCAATAATTGATTTTAAACTAATCTACTGAGAATTTTAATTCATTCCATAGAATTTTTGTACGGACGACTCTCTGGTCTTATTTTGGCGCCAACATTTAAATTATTGAATGTTTGAGTTGAGGTCGGCCGGTTTACTTTGTAATTAGATAACGAGTTTGTTCCTCTGTTAACAAAGTTGAGATAAATAAATAAGGTGAGTGGCAACAACAGGCAACTAGCAAAACATTTAATATAACAAAGTGTTGTATTCTCTTGGAACTTAACGACAACTTTAAAGTGTCGTATACACGGACTTGATAGAAAGCCACTTGCGACTGACTACACTTAGGCAAATATTAAGCATTGCCATTAAAATTTACGATAACATCACGTCGTTTAATTATAAAAAAATATACATATAGGTGCTTAAATTTTGTAGAGCCCCTAAAATGAATGATCAGACACGCAAACTTAGGTGGCGCGAGCTGTACCAATTATTTATAACCGCAAAGCTGCCTAACTCCGAGAGTTTGGAAGGATGTCACGTTTTTGAATTTTTATTGTAAGACATCCCACTATTCACCTATTTTGAGCAGGCCAATGAAATAAATACACATTCAAATAAACAAGTAACTGCGAGTGACCTAAGATTTAGGGATGCAAAGGGTTTTATCCCTCTGAGGGTGTAAATACTTTTGAACTTTTGGCCTTTCTCCCTGGATCCAGGGATGAATCGATATTACTGAGTACTCATATATGGTATCTATATTCCCCATTCGATTGAAGTACTAGTAGTATTTTACATGCTCTTTGAAAGTAGGTACTTCGATCAGATAAAAATATTGATTGGGTCAAGAATAAAAACAGACCTCAAATGTAAAAGCACTACCGCTCCTGTGTGATTGTGACCTTTGAGATTTATTCACTGAAACATGTATTCATAAATTTACTAAAAATGTTGATTTCTAACCGCCAAAAGTAGATAGGAACAGGAAGAAAAAGAAAGTTTGTTTTGTTTGAATATAAAATAATTATTGCAAAAACTGACATTCACGCGGATGGAGCGGCTGTACAGAATATTTAAAATTGCTTGCGTCAATTAAGCGTCTCGAGAGCGCAATAACGACAATCTAGTACGGTGCGCAAGCGTTTATAAGATCGATCCCAAAGTTACAAGAATGCGAATATGGCCGGTTTAATCGAAACTTAACTGCAACTGTACTGCTTTAAATACGTGAATTGCACCCAGGTCTATACGTTAATGGGTAAACCTATACCCTCAGAACCTAAACTACTAGAAAATTGCAACAGACTACATCGTGTGTTAACATCACTATTTCACGGATGAATAACTGACACTATTGTGGTACCCAGTTACCCACCAAGATGGCCTATGGCTTAGACCTACCGTCCTATTAATTAGCTTTCTATTAAAAGAAACACCATCTAATTGCGAGCTACGGTACCACAAATAGACACACACACTTTTTTTTCTAAAAGACACTCCCATCAGTATGTTACAAATGTATTATGCTTTGAAGTGGTCCTCCAATTCAATTTATTATGTTACTATTGCAATTATATCCTCAAAGTAAAACTTTGTAGTGATGCCCAATTTTCGGGTTCTATTTTCCCCAATCCTAGTCTCTAATGTTTTAATTCTAAATCCTAGTCTATAATGAGCGTCAGCATGAATTTTGATTTGATTATACATCTTTATATTACGATTTAACAAGCTTTAGTGGAGCTTATGACTTACCTACTAAGATATACTTTAATATTGAGGATTACATTCATATCAACCCATATGATGGCCCACTGCTGGGCACGGGTCTCCCCAGTTGATCCTGGGGGTAATTGCCATAATCGCCTCGCTTGGCGAGCGGGTTGGCGATCGCAGTAAGGCTTTAAGTACGCAGAGGACGCTGCTGCCCGTCCTCCGGAGTGAAATCCCTTAGTCGCCTTGACGACACCCACGGAAAGAGATGGGGTGGTACTATTCTTAAGCCGGCACCACACGGCATGAGGATTACATTGTAGTTAGACAATTGACAAAATCTCTTCTTTGTTCTTGTACTTGTAATCGGAAATTAGGAGTTTCTTGAGCTTATACATGAATGAACCGATCACGGAAACTTTTATCTAAGATAAAATACATGCACTTCAAAAACTGAGCTACAGTTTATATATTTGGCAATCACTGTTAATAAATCTTTTTTCTTTTAAATTCTCTTTTAATTCAGAAATAAAAACTAATGTTATTAAACTGAAATTTGTAAAACAAACATTATTGGAATTTTTAAAAATTTAATGATATTTTTATAAGTTTTGTATTTTAATTTAAGTTACAAAACGAAGAGATACTTTGCGAAAGCTGACAGAATGACTTAGGCTACCAGCCTTTCGTCAGAACTGGTTCTGGTTGGTAGTCGAAGTAGTGTAAACCACAGTCCACTCCTTTTTGTGACATTTCTGAAAACTTAGCTGCGTATTTTACACTTAAGTTGAAACGATAAAAATCGTAATTAATAACAGTGAGCGGTATTTGACCCATTATTTCATATTGGTTAGGTACAAGTAATAAGTATATCAATCGCTCCACCAGGCTGCCTTAGGCGCGCTGAAATCATTGAAGTCTCACATTTGACCCAGTTAACCATATGACAAAATTACCCTAATTATCAGGTAATCACTTTTTTCTGGCAACACTGAAGCGAGAAATACATAGGTGGGCCCGAAGTAGATGCACAGCTTACACTTCACTCCTAGTGAGTGTCTCATAAGGTGGAGAGGGTCTGAAGATCTGTCATACAGGTTTCGAACCTACTACAGACTCCAGCTCTCATAAGCATCATTCAAGCAATCATTGTAACCTTTTGAGAGGAATAAATGGTTTTATTATTATTAATTATAAAGTAAATATTAACTGCAAAGTGTGCAAGATGGAAAATCTTGTGCAGCCTTTCTATAATACTAATACATTCCTCTACAATAGTAGGTAAAGAAGTTAACAGCCTAATATTGAGGATTCATCACAAAAACAAGTGGATTGTTTACTTCATACATATATAATAAAATAAAAAAAAACAAACAGTAAAATCAACATTATTATTAGAGGGCTTGTTCTCCTTCAACCATCTCCTTTAAATTCAGCAACTCAAATTGCCCTGTGCCTTTGGTCTCTGTTCTGACCATCTCATCCAAAGTTCTGAAGTTTCCAGGGTCGATCAGACATATAATGTTGGCTGTGCCTGACTCCCAGTTCTCCTCTTCAACACTCATGGCAAGTTTGACCACTTTGTCTTTAGTTTTTCTTGCATCCTTGCCAGTCAATAAAATTCTTACCCTCATTTGGGCCCTCTCTAAAGGAATCTCTTTCTTTAATAGCTGTATTACTTCAAGTGCTTGTTGTTTAGCACTTTTATTAACATTGACAGAAAAGTGTATATCCTTCATAGCTTTTTCTATAATAGAAACAGGATATGGCCTCTTTGTTTCTGGATTAACACATTTATCAGAAACTGTTGTAGCAATATCTTTGAATAAAGAATCTATTTGAGAATGCCTTTCTTTGTCTGAAACTTGAAGTTCTCCTTTCTCTAAAATCTCCTTGCATATTTCTGTTAGGTCATCTTTGCCAAATATTTTAACCAACTCCTCTTTTTTTGCTACCTGTCCTTTAGACACATTTGTGAACACTGTATGAGTCTGGAGAACTTCATCGATGTCCTTTTCCCTGAAAATAAAAAAAGAATAATGTCACAGCAAATATCTATTCATAACTATTGCACAACATAGCAATGTTGCTTACAATTTGGTTCGCCATGACACAACTTTATTCTTGTAGCATGCTATTTCAAATCTTTTACCACCTTTCTTCAACCTTACTATTGCGACGTTGGTTAAACGTATTTGGTTTGTGGGTGTAAAAATCTTAGACATGATGACAAATCTGCCGACAAACAAGAATTATTATGCGCAACTTATATTATTTAGTCACTTTATTAATCATTTCACTTGAAACTTTCTATTTGGTCTCGTAAGTAACTCAAAAACAAGCTTTATAGGCAAAATTTCTGTAAAAAATAAACAATTTCAACCTATCTAACCTTCAACCTTTTATTTGTATGCAAACATGACATTTACAAACAGTGTTGCAATAATACATTTTAGAAATTGGTAGATCTATTGTTATTTCTGGGCCATTCTATTTTACACTACAGTTAAAAAAATGTGCATCATTAGTTTGTTTTCTTTTTTTGCAAATTGTGTGAATCTTCAGGTCCTTAAGAATCCATGAAGATCCATAAAAATCATTGACCGTAAAACACGAATAACAGTATTGTCTCATTATTGCAAACTTAAATTTAAAAAAATCACTTTGAAATTCAACTGATTTTATTATATAAAATCCGTTGTCATCTAGAGTAATGTAGTGCTCGAAACCAAAAGTAGGTAATCCAAGGCTTGAAACACACTATGATACGAAATACATAAAAATAATTATTGGTATTTTTTATAACAACCACCCTCGTGACGACAGACCAAAGACCAATTCATACATTTTTTTTTTAAGATATAGTCGTAGACTCATAGACCTATTGTCAAAACTTTTAATTAAACCGACTTCATTCATTATCTGTGGTTGTGCTGTGTCAGACGCAAACGTAACGCACGACGTGTATTTCTAGAGAAGTTGGCCGTCATTTTGTTATATTTGTGTATTTTATCAGCGGTTTTATGTGATTTACCTTTAAGATGGCGAAATTGGTTGATATATATAACAGCGAAAAAGAACCTGTGATAAAGAGACGGCAACTGCCGTTAACAATCTACGAAAATCTTACAGTAAGTGGTTTCATGCACTTTGACATTACCAAAGCGTAGTTAGTCGAAGATAAATTAAATGAAAATTATTCCATTATTTTTATTGCAAAAAGTAAACATTGCTTTCAGGAGTCACAAGTCAATTTCTCTATTGAGTTATAAATGTGATTAATGAGCATGACAATTTATCGGAGTTCATTGATTTCGTTCAAAGTAATGACGTCTTGTGAATGACCTTATTTTGCGACTATATTCCTTTGTTAAATACTAGTAAAATTTGTTTTTGTTTGCAGATGATCATGGATTTGAACACAATGGGTCTAATTTGTGACAATCCACAAGTTAAAGGTCGAGAGTATGAAGAGTTTATGCGTAAATACAGGATTCTAACCACAGATGAACTGAAAGCAGCACTCAGAGTTGATGCCTCTGATATATTTAATGTATTAAATCAAAGCATTCCTTGTGTAGGCTGTCGTAGAAGGTATTGTAACTCATTTTAATCTATGTATACTACTTTAAAGATATAAATACTACAATCTTTGTGGATGCTACTGAATTTGGCATCAGTTTAGGTTAGAAAACAATTTTTCCTACAAATATACTTTTTTGCAGTGAGTACTTTCATATTTTTAATCTATGGTTATGAAACATTTTATATCACACAGAGTAAACATAGTTTTTTTATTTTTAATGGGCTATTGATAGGTTATAAATATATATATTTTTTGGTTCCCTATCATTTAGTATTGATAAGTTAGTTTAATGAAATGTTATTTATCTCTGAGGATAACTGTTGTATTCTCTTGAAGGTTATTTAAAAGATTATCATGAAATGTATTAACATGTTTTAAAAATAATGTAATTGTGCTGCAGATGTTTTCCTTTTGGAGAGTAGGGATTACTTAACTAGATTTATACATCATTACAAAATAAAAAAAATGTAATGTTATTGCTTGTAAATCCATCTATATTATTAACTATTATGATAAAGCTAAACACTTTGTTTGAGGGAGATCGAGAAAGGAAATTTGTTTTTGGAAGCTAGTAGTAGTTTAATAGAGATTACATGTGACAATGTCCTGGGTAAATGCTAGTCATTTTTACTAGGTTATAAATATAATCATGATGATTTCCACTCTAATCTGTCAATCATCATGAAATTTATATAATTTAACTAGCTGATCCTTGCAACTTTGTCTTGGTCAATTTACAATTTAAAAAGCGCAATTAAAAAATAAGAAAAAAAGCAATACTTTATGACCTATTCCTTATAATACCTACCAAATATACAAAAAAAAGACATCAGAATTGGTTGTGCCATTTTGAAGGAGTTCAACCACAAACACAGTGATGTGACATTTTTATATTATGTTTACCAATGATGTTTTAAGTAAATAGGATTATGTTTACCAATGATGTTTTAAGTAAATAGGTTACATATACAATGTAACCTATTTACTTAAAACATCATTGGTAAACATAATACATTTTGTACATTAGATTTTTAAAAACGGCACATAAAAATAACCTATATATTGCAATGTCAGAATATTATAAAAAAGTCGTAAAAGTAGAAAAGCATAATTTAATTATCATGATCAAAAAATAGACAGACAAAAATGAAAACAGCTGATTTCATCTGTAAACGCTGTTTATGCGACACTGACATATAAAAATAAGTCAATTGTATATTATTTAGGGTGCCGCATTCTGAGCGCTTGTAACATATCTATACCTTTTTACTTAAAACAGCATTAATTTTTACCCAATATTTTCATACAATTGCATTGCTTGCAACCATGGGTTGACTAAATTAAATTTAAAAGAGTTAGTTGTTAGTATTCTAAGTTACTATGTGTTTCAAATGAGTTGATAACTGTCATGATGACATTTTGATACGCATCACAACTGCAACTTCATTATATGACGTAAGGTCAGCAATTGTAAAACAGTGTCATTAGCATTACACAGAAGTATCTACCTACTCTAGTGAACTATACTTAAGCACTGTATTTTACTACATATTTATTATTAAAGGTATGTTTTAGTTAAAAAAAATATCACATTTGACTGAAAAACCACAAACGTGTAGAATATTCTTATATTTTGCCTATTTACTTATTTCTGTTTGGTGTATAATAAAGAATACTAATAATATTATAATAAAGAAAATGTTAGGTACATGTTCAAAGAAAATAAATATTACGTCCGTTCCATTACCACATACATACTTTACCCAACTTAGGAGTTTTTGTTGCTAGCAGTACAATTTTGACAAGTACAGAGTGAAGTTGTCGCGATCGCAATTATCTTCTCATTTGAAACGCATAGTAGGTTTGGTTAGGTTAGTATTTTTTCTATGAATTGATAATTTTTATCACAAAATAATGATTATATTTTTCTTTTACAGCGTGGAACGCCTTTTTTATCAGTTATGTAAATCTGGACATCCCACATTGGATCCATTGGTACTAACACCAGATGAAATAATGACAATTAGAGAAGATAAAATTATACATCCACAGTCACTAGCCACTTTATTAAATGGTCACAGGTATTTATGCTCACATTTTAAACTGATTTTTTAGTTACTGCAGTTATCCTGTAAGTCTTGTAACAATAAACCAAAGAAACTATAACTGTTTTGAATCAAGAGTAATACAGCAAGTTGATGCATTATGTGATTGGTCCTTAAAATTAGTCAATGTTTGTTGTCAATTGGAGTATATCTTTTCACTCTACTATCTTCAGTGCCATGACTCAAGCTGGTACCTATATCAAACTATGCTCTTGAGGTTGGAGAGCCCCTCTAGAATATAAATTATGTCCTTCTAACAACAGTAGTTTGACCTGGCTAGGTCATGGCCCAAAGGTTAACATTGAGCGCTTCTATAATACAGCCAGTAGCTGTGAGAATTTCACTAGGGCATTCAGTATTTGAAATTTATTTTGTATTATTTATATGGGTATCACCACGCCCTGTGAGTCGGTGTCAAATAAAAATTCTCGAAAGGCGTTCACTACAGTTGGATCAAAGTAACTCGGCCGGATTGAAGTTAGGTTCATATCACTTTTGCGCATGCGTCATAGAGATGCGACACTAAAATTACTTACGAAAACGATTAATTATGTTTAATCGATTAAAATACTAACAAAATTTTAATTCAACAATATAAAAATACTATTTATAAGAGTTCATAAACTAAGAACTTTCTTTAGTGTTTTTAAATAAATACTAAAAAAAGTTTGAAAAACATTTTCTTCACGAACATAATCACAAAAAACATGAGTTAGTAATACTGATTATGACAATGTAATGCGTAATCGCATATCTAATTCTCTTGGTTTAGTTACCGCTCCCGCCCCCCGCTTATTGTCACCATTTACTTTCAAAAAATACATCTACCACTTGTCACCAACTTCAATCCGGCCGAGTTACGATAATCCAACTGTAATTTTATTATAGATTCGTTTAGAATCGAGCCAAATCTCGCCCTATCTCACGTGCGGTCTCGGGAAATATCACGTAGGTACTTTTTTTACGCAAAAATCTGTAAAATTCCGAGAAAACTTACTAAAGTAAGTAAAACAAGTTTCTCTACTAATCCTACACAATAAATTGTTTCGTTATTTAATGGCTCACTGATTCTGGACTGCGTTCTTAGTAGTCATTATAATAATTAAACAAATTGTGTATGGAATGTTAAATTTGTTCAATCTATACTAATGTTAAAAAGAGGAAAGATTTTTGTATTGTATTTTTGTGTGTGTGTATGTTTTTAATGAATAATCTCAAAAACTACTAGACCAATTTCAAATATTCTTTTACCGTTGGGAACCCTGGGTGACATAGGCTATATTTTATCCCTGTATTCCCACGGGAACGGGAACTACGCGGGTGAAACCGCGAGGTGTCCTCTAATATGTGTATAAATCTAAAGCAATCAAGAACAGATTGACATTTTACACTGAATGTATGCATTTTGTACAATCTTAAAGACCGTCGTGTGATTAGGCGACCAGGGTTTATCCAAATCTCATTAGCAGGAAACAATGGTAAAAAAAATTGCTGAAATGAGCATTCACTTAACATCAATAGAGAACAATTTCTACAGTTGAAATATTTTACTTACAGTACGGGCATAGAATGTTTAATACTCAGTCAACCTCGATGGAAGAAGTCCCAGCGCTGTACCTTGCACTCCCTAGAGGCTGGTACGGCGCGTGGGTGGGGCGCCACGGCCCAGGGCGCGGGGGCCGTGGGGGGGACAGGGCCTACGTGCGGCTGGGGCTGGGCGGCCTGGGGCTGGGGCGGCCGGGCGGCCTGGCGGGCGGCATGGGACGCCATGAGAGCTTCGGCAAGAGACCACGTCACGCTCGTACACTTTAATACGCTGCACGACACGTTACATAACTATCTTAGGAAACACCGCTTCTGTGCCGATTGTAAAACTAAGGTAAGAATATTTGTTGTAAGTAGTAAACTAGTGGAGGGTATAATTACTGTCAAGGCATATTGATTTGCCTTGATAGTCAATAAACCTTTTACGGCCGGTTTCAATAATCTAACTATCGATGGATTTGACTACTAGAGGTATATATTTGACATAAGCTCCATACATAATATGTCAAAATTCTACCTCTAGTAGCCAAATCCATCGATAGGTAGATTATTGAGACCAGCCGTTAAAGAAATGGACAAATGGTAGGACAATTTCACGGTGACGATGTGTTACTTGAAGGTCAATATTTGGGTGTACCTTTTGCTCATTAATTATATGTTTGTAAAGTCCCTTGCAACAATGGGCTTGCACCATAATATGGAAGTTGTCTTAAGAGAAGTAATACTAGGTAGGCGGATCTAGGCTTTAATTCTTGGCAAGAGAGGCAAATGGCCATGCCGGATCTAACATGTTACGACGGAGGAGGTGAGGGCCAAGCTGGCCAAGACGCACAGTAAGTTGCACGCTGAAGGCTCCAAAAACACCTAGGGAGGAGCACAAGTGACAAAAAGAAATTTAATCCAATATAAGAAATTCGTTACCCAAGACAACCATCTGGGGAATTGGAACCGACTAGATCCGCCTGTTGGTGTAGTTAGCGTAGCTAGATTTCCTCAGTGTAACGCTTTTATCAGGCATTTAAGTGACACAACTTATTTCCCTTTTGTACATTTACCCAGTGTATTTTTTCCACACTTCTGCAATATATTTATTGTCAAGTCAAGACTGAATGACTTACGAGTCAATAGAGATTACCAAACAAGAGATTTTCTATTAGGTCTGACCTTGCGGCATACAACATGCCAGCTTCGGTAATAGTAATTCAAGTAATAACTTTGAATACATTGTCTGCAGGTATTGAGGGCTTATCAACTGTTAGTAGAAGAGAAAGAACCACAAAAAGAGAAGGGCTACGTAGGTGCATTATACGGTGGTATCAAAAGATGTCTCTTAGACAAACATCTACACTTGCAAGCCAAAACAGACTACATTTCGCATCTTATAACTAGAGCAGAACCAGAGCTACTTGGTAACCATAGAGAGAGGCATGCTAAAACATTAGAAATTGCACAAGAAGAGGTATGTATTTAATTACTATTTAATATTATGTTTATTAATATTAACATAAAAGGGCGTTCTAATGCCCACTATCTTGACGCGTCCGAGTCTGTTGACTTTGATATTACGCCACATGCGCCAACTAATCAAAGTGACACACATTTAAATAATCAAACAGTCATTTTTAGGGTTCCGTAGCCAAAATGGCAAAATCGGAACCCTCAAAGTTTTGTCATGTCCATCCGTCTGTCTGTCATGTCACAAGCATTTTACTCAAAAACTACACAATGTTTATGGAAAAATTTAGAGTATATGTGTATTGTTTATGCTACTTAGTTCTTTAAATAAAAAATCTAGTATATGCATTTCTTTGTAGTAACAGCTGCGAACCCTACAATGAGCATGGTCTGACATGCTCTAGCCCGGTTAGTACGTAGGTATAACTAGAATGCAAGTAGTCGGTAGCTGGATTTAAAAAAAAAATCAGTTCCTGCGTATTTGATGGAGCTGAACGATATAACAATTAACGATTACTATGAGTGTTAGGGAGTCTTCCCCATCTCGAGCAACAGTTTTTAGAAGGTTCAGTGTATTTAAAAGGGGTAAAACAAACGTCGAATATAACTATAAAAGCAGTCGCACAAAATCGATAGTAAATGCAGAAAATGTGTGGACTACTGAAAAGATGGTGCGAGAAGACCCACTAATTACTTACTCAGACATCGAGAAGATTCGGGAGTATACAACAGTAGAATTACCCTATCGGTAATTCTACTGTTGTATACTCCCAGTTGTATTCTAATTTTCCAAGCTTTTCGAGAGAGGGAATCATGCTGTACGTCACATACATCACTTAGAACAAAGGCGTTTCTTGAGGAATCCGCTGTTGAAACCTTGCCCCATCCGCCGTACAGTCCAGTACAGTATACAGGAAAAATCTTAGGGGATTTTTTTCGTGTGCTGAAGAGGCCGTGGTCGCCTACGAAGTCGCAATTTCGGACCTATCGAATCAAGACTGGCAAAATTGTTTTGATAGTTGGTTTAGGCGAATGGAACTTTGCATAGAGAATTAAGAAGTATTTCGAAAAATGTAAAATATATATTGTTAAATATCCCCGCGACACAGGGCTTGTAATCAAATGCGGAAGTAGTCTTTAAAAAAAAATGTTAGTTTTTTCTTGTCTCAAAACTTATCGAGTTACCTACATAGTAGTTTATTTCACCATATTCGTAAACCGTAACTTGACTGTCGGGTCAAGGAAAATCAGTAAAGAAAATAACTTGAGGAAATCGTTATCTCCTAACGCGAAAACTTACCACGGGATTTTTTTTGTTTTCAAGATTTATTTCCGCTTATTTACTACATTTACGGGGCTCAGTCAAGATCCAAACCGAAAGGTGTGGTGAGGACAAAGTCTTATCGTGTCTCGCTAGCGCCCTCCCAATGCCCTTTCTTAGGTTCCTATTCTGGTAATTAAAGTCTAAATGTACGCTTGCAGGTACTCATTTGTCTCGGCATATGTATTTACGAGCGACTACAACGTATCTCTCTAAGACTACGTGAAGAGGAAGGTACATGTCAGACTCTCGCTGCGGTGGCCGTAGAAGCGCTTTACCGAAAATTCGAAACTGCCGTAGAACATAAGACTGGAGTGTCGAAGCTACAACTTCTGTACGATGAAATCACGCAGGAAGAGTTGACGAGGCAACAGAGAAAAGAACAGAAGAAGCTCAAACGACGCAAGAAGAAGGAACGGCAGGCTGTCGAAAGCAAATGCAAGGTACGACAATAATATTATACTAACTCGATTTTATTCATTTTGAAGCAAAAGTTACATTTATGATAAGATTCATTATTTCTTCAAAGTAGGTTTTAAAATTTTTGCAGACAGCACAGGCATTTTCAACTAGGCTTTAACCTTTTGACCGCCAGAGCAAAATCGCTTCGCCGTGCCCTCCACGCCAAGCCACAAATTCAATGAAATAACCTTGAAAAATTATAGGGAGTCCAAAACTTTATCGATAAACTTAAGTGAGTTGTAATTTTCGTTTGAAATTTACGATTAAACATTGCTTATAACTTTAAAAAAATATTTATTTAACCTCATTAAAACTTCCCTACTGTAGTAACCTTTAGATCAATTAAAAAATCAACCTTATAAGATACCTAAAAAAATGAAAATTTACAGCAAGTTACAGCATTATTCTTTATCAGTTGTCGTGTATATATGACGTTGGCGTCGCCAACCATCCTTTTTTTTATAATCTCTCGCTTCTGATTAGGGATGTAGCTGTACAGTAAGTAACTTATCGACTTTATCGAATAATAATTTGCGGACGGCTATTTTTCTGACTTTACATAAGTAGGTAGTTCTTTTATTTACCTTTACCTAGTAACAGGTGATTTTACTAACAAATGAAAAGTAAGTGGTTCTACTTGTTACAGTAAAAGGCAAGCTAAGTACCTTCTGTGTTACTCAATTTTGTTGTACTGCGAAAATGAACTTTATTTTATATAGAAATAGCTGTTAAGTATTTCTATTGTTGGACGTAGGTATACATCCATTCACTGCACACAAATAACGAGCTGCTATTTATCGTATTATTTATATTTTCAGTTACCTAAGTATCTACTTAACCTTTTGACCGCCAGAGCAAAATCGCTTCGCCGTGCCCTCCACGCCAAGCCACAAATTCAATGAAATAACCTTGAAAAATTATAGGGAGTCCAAAACTTTATCGATAAACTTAAGTGAGTTGTAATTTTCGTTTGAAATTTACGATTAAACATTGCTTATAACTTTAAAAAAATATTTATTTAACCTCATTAAAACTTCCCTACTGTAGTAACCTTTAGATCAATTAAAAAATCAACCTTATAAGATACCTAAAAAAATGAAAATTTACAGCAAGTTACAGCATTATTCTTTATCAGTTGTCGTGTATATATGACGTTGGCGTCGCCAACCATCCTTTTTTTTATAATCTCTCGCTTCTGATTAGGGATGTAGCTGTACAGTAAGTAACTTATCGACTTTATCGAATAATAATTTGCGGACGGCTATTTTTCTGACTTTACATAAGTAGGTAGTTCTTTTATTTACCTTTACCTAGTAACAGGTGATTTTACTAACAAATGAAAAGTAAGTGGTTCTACTTGTTACAGTAAAAGGCAAGCTAAGTACCTTCTGTGTTACTCAATTTTGTTGTACTGCGAAAATGAACTTTATTTTATATAGAAATAGCTGTTAAGTATTTCTATTGTTGGACGTAGGTATACATCCATTCACTGCACACAAATAACGAGCTGCTATTTATCGTATTATTTATATTTTCAGTTACCTAAGTATCTACTTAATAAAGTTAATTATGACAACAAACACAACTCGCTACAATATTTAGCCGGGGCGGCCCCGGGCGGTTTACGCTCGGTAGTATCGCATGTACGTAATAGTAAGTAGGTACCTACCTAATATCGTAAATACAAGAAGTGCGGCAGGTGTAATATAGGTATACTTTTTCACATGTTGATAACTTTATCTACTTAATGTTAGTTTAAAAACTAAACCATGCGTTAGTCGGAAAATGAATAACATACCTGTAAATCATTTTCTTCTAATGACATCGCCTCTGTGAACTCATCATCGTCCTCAACGCCTTCTAATATTCGGAGAAGTTGTTCAGTTGTTAAGGCACTCATTTTTTAAAGTTAATTAAATAAATAATCATTAATGAAATAAAATAAACTTCTCTGCACTAAAATTAAAAGCACGCGCCTCAGACGTCACTCGTGCGTCGTCTATATGTGTCGTTGGCGTACAAGGAACTGATAATTGATGAGGCGCTAGGGATGCGCGCGAGTTAAAATTTGCAAATATCGACATTAGACCTTACCTTTTTTATTTTAAAATATGTAGCTGGTACTAATGTTTTGTAAGGTTTCTTTTAAAAAAATCGTTTCCACTTTAAAGATACTGCTTTAACATAATATAATAATAACATATTAAACGTTAAAGTTTAACTTTAATCTTTGTTACTTCCTAAGGATATTCATCATGCGTTACATCACTATCTGTCATGTTTATGTGACTTTGGCGTGTGAGGGACTTCTTTAATTTCTTTTTTTAAATATTTTTTTGTACCTTAATTTCTCAGTATCCATGGTATAATTAGATTCGTTTCATGCACTTAAATACGGACAGCAGTTTAAACTTGTAGGATATATAAAAAAAAAGACAAACGTAATGCTTTAATTCTTTATTTCGCGTCAAATTGCAACACAGTTTTAGGTCATATTTTTGTGACGTTGGCGTACAGGGTCAGATTTCACTTGTCACGTTTTTATGACTTTGGCGTCCAAAAGGTTAATCATTTGATTTTGTGACCAAACCATTCGTTTGAAACTCGAAATTCCACTGACATACTGACTGAATTAAGAATTTATATCTTGATTAATTGGGGTTAGTTTCTACTGTGCGAGATCAATTGTTAGATATTTTTATACGACATTATATTTATACTTTATGTTAATATTACATTATAAGATTTTAAAATAGCTGTCTGTACATTGAAGATATTTAAAATTGTGTGTAAATTGAAATTTGTAAATTGAGAGTTTCTGAATCCAAAATCATGCTTATTTTTTTTGTGTCTGTTTTTTGCGATTGGCGTCGAAACTACTGAACAGATTCTATTCAAATTTTGAAAGCATAATCTCCTATATCCGGATTAAATTATAGGCTATATATCATCACGCTACTTTCTCTAGGACCTGAGCAGTAGCGTATATTGCCACGCAGGCGGAACCGCGGGCACAAGCTAGTAATATTATAAATGTCAAAGTGTATCTGTCGGTTTATTGGCTTTGTGCAACTAAACGGTTTGGCAAATAGATGGTAGAACACAGGATAGAATATGGAAGGACATGGAATACTTTTTATCACAATAATCAACATCCATGCAAGCAGACAAAGCCGCAGGTGAAAGCTAATAATAATATATTTTGTACAGGAGGAGGCTGATTCTGAAGAACCAGATGAGAAGTGCCAATGTGAAGAATGTTTGCTAGAGGAAAGAGACACCCCGACTGATCTACTATCCCCCCGCGATTATATCAACCACCAGTGTTACGAAGCGAGCGGAGACGGGTGTCAGTCTTGTCACGAAGACACAACCAAACGTCGTTCACCCAAAAAGACAGCCAAGAAACGGGGGAAAAACGGCAACCTCTCCCCTAACGAACATTCTCAAGACTGTGGATATTCATCTGGGAATAACGGAGGTTGCTGTGAAACTATATCTGGTTCCTCTTCTCTTATGAGTTCGCCTGAAGGTTCAGAGGTAGCATGTTCCGAGGGATTCTGTAATCATGAGAGAGGCGACTGTTTAGATTTGGCTAAGAACGATAAGACTTTATGCTCCGGGTTTACATTATCTTTACAAGAGATGTTAATGGTAAGTTTATTTGACAATACTTCTGTAAAATGTTACAATTAGGACCTCATTGGAGATGTTTAACTTTATGTCTGAGAGTTCTGACATGAATGTCATTGCTCTTTGTGATGAATTGACGACTGGATCTTGTTCGGAACCATGTTCTTTCACTGTCTTAAAGTTATTTTACATAAGCAGTAACATGCTTTTAAAAAATACAATAGGGGTCATTCAAGTAATACGTAAGCAGTATTTTAGTCATTTTCAACTCCCTTCAACCCTTTATCAGCAAAAGTAAACAATTCTCACACCCCCTCCCCCTCATGTAACGTAAACATATGTTTTTTCGTTTTCGCACAGCCGGGGGTACAACTGAACACATGCCTCATAAACAATATTTTACACAAATATTGCTGATGAAATCACCCCCCCCCCCACACACTCCCGTGTCATCAGAAAAAAAGCAAACCCTCCATCCCCCTTTGGTGTTTACGTAATATTTGCATGACCCCTAGCCATATATTTTGCAAAGAAATGTCATCCTTCCTTGCATAACATCTCGACATGCTGCGCCGTGCTATCCTTGCATAGCACGGCGCAGCATGTCGAGATGTGCTCAACGTGGTAAATACATAACAGTAGACGCCATTACAAGTTCTGTTTAAGAACACATGAACAGACTAAGGCCTCATTTACGGAGACGCGGGGCGTCGCGCGTGTCGTTGGGAGGCGCGGCCTGCACTGAATTCTAACATATGGAGTTTTATGAGTGCGTTACGGAGAAGCGATTGTACACGCGTTAGTTTGAAATGGAACGTTTTTTGCGGCGGAGTCCGCTGCGGAACCTTCCGCCAGGCTTATTTGGTATCACACAACGAGACTCGACTTGTTTTTTTAAATGAAATTTTATGTTTAAAAGTGAACTATTTAATACCATTCCATTCCTTTATATAATAATTAAGGTAAATTATTTAGTACCCCGCATGCAGCGATAGCAGCCGCATGCAGCGTGCTTCCCTATTGCCGCGGGCGCCGACACGCTGCCCGTCTCGCATCTCTATAAACAAAATCGTATATTGCCATAAGTATATGTTTACGCGCGCGATAATAAGTGCCGCTTCACGCGCCGCCTCTCCGTGAACAGAAAAAACATTCAACGCGACGTTCAACGCCCTGCGTCTCCGTAAATGAGGCCATAGAGACATGCGAAACGCTAGGTACTTCCATTTATACTAAAATAATATTTATTTTGTGTATAGGATACATGTTCGTCAGACGAGGAACAGGACACCAGTTATATTCCTATAGAAGAAGTAATGGAGTTCAAAGCACGTAGAAATATAACCGAAAAAAGACAGGAGTTGAGACAGAACCTCCGCCAAAAATTCGCCCAGTTGTGTGTGAACACGCCACAAACACCAATACAGCAGAAACCAGAACAGAACGGCTAACAAGCACTGCAGATATGCCGTATCATTCAACTGCACTTTGTAAACCAAACATATTACTATACAATGATTGATAATTCTATAACCCGCTTTTATGATCTGTAGATGAATATTAAACATCATAATAAACACATTAGTTTCCTGAAATTCAATAAGCAATAAGTTGTTACTGGTTGGTGAATACATATCACAATTACAATGTCATTGCCATTACTAGATTGCATTCAATTAAAACCATGTGTAATGAATATACCAGGTTAAGTATTTAGGCACACTGTGCCAAGTGTTGCAAATCTTTCTGGTGAAATGGTTATTTTTATTAATATGAATAGGTAGTCAATACTCAGCAATATTTCAATAAATAATATTTGATCAGTGCAAGTGATGAATAGACTGATATTTCTTTAAAAGGCAAATATATATTTAAATTTAATTAATTTCATTTTATTGTTAGAAGTTTTAATGTGGTATCCCAGTTTTTATATTGTGGCAGAGCGACTGGACTTATATACATTTTTTTATTATGAGAATCATTTCTTGTAATAAAATTTAATTGAAACCTAAATATTGTAATCATATTACAATATTTAGTCAGAAGTTAGCAATTGTTGAATCATTTTTTTTTAATATACTGTTGGGTGCAACAATGCACCATTATAAAATTGCAAGTGCAAGTTTGAATGATTCCAAATTCAATGGATTGACTGGATAAAAACCAGCATTTAATATATTTACTATTTAAATTGTTAGAAGGCTTAGTAATGAAATATTTAAAGTAGCATTTTTTGATCAAATTATTTTATTTCAGTGCTTTATGTGACTCAATATTATGTGGTACACAATGAATTATTGCTCGTTATCAAAAGTTTGAAAAGCAAAAGGTCAGAGTTACCTTGGGGCTATTTCGCCATTGTTATTAAAGTCGGAAAACATTTGTAAACTCAGTTTTAAATATACTATATAATACAGTGATAACATGTTTCATTTTTATTTACAAACTATACAGGAATCTTATTTTAATCACCTATTTATGTACACACTTGTCCAATACACAGTGTAGCATTAGTACCTCCGAAACCAAAAGAGTTTTTTAAAGCTATTCTTCTTTCAGCTTCCCATTTTTGTTCTTTTATAACATAGTTCAAGTCATCAACGGGTTCCTCCAAATTGATTGTTGGTGGTAAAACTCCATGATAGCAAGCTAGTGTTGTAAATAGTGCTTCTAAATTACCTGCAGCACCTAACAAATGGCCATGCGCACCTTTAGTAGATGAAACCATTATATTTGAACTATGTTCTTTGAACAAACTTTTTATGGCTGTAGCTTCAATACCATCTCCAACAGGAGTGGATGTAGCATGAGCATTGATATAAGTAACATCACTTTTGTCAATGCCCCCATCTCTCAGTGCACGACTCATTGACAACATTGCACCACTCCCATCATCTCTAGGTGTAGTTATATGAGCAGCATCACCTGATAACCCATATCCTAATATTTCTGCATATATTTTTGCATTTCTTTGTAATGCATGTTCATATTCTTCTAAAACTAAAATAGCTGCACCCTCTCCCATAACAAATCCATCTCTCTTTTTATCAAATGGTCTGGAGGCTCTTGATGGTTCTGTATTGAATGATGTGCTTAGTGCTCTCAGTCTACAAAATCCTGCGATGGCAAGTGGACTTATGCAAGCTTCAGCTCCTCCACAAACCATGACATCTGCATCTCCATTTCTTATAAACCTGAAGGCATCACCAATTGAGTGTGCTCCTGTTGCACAAGCAGTGGAAACAGAGTGATTAGGGCCCCTAAAGCCATACTTAATACTAATATGACCAGCTGCCATATTAGGCAATATTCTTGGAACAAAAAATGGGCTGACCTTATTGTAACCTACTTTTAATGCATTGTTGGTATCACATACATCTTTTAGATCTATCATACCCATTCCGATAGCTACTCCTGTGACTTCTTTTTCAAGATTTGATTTCGGCGACCACTTAGCGTCTTCTAATGCCTCTGCTGTAGCAACAAGAGCTAAGCATGTAGCAGGAGCCATGGATTTTAAATTAGATTTGGACAAAGCCGAAGAAACTTTATCATTATCTGTAGGAATAACACCAGCTACTCTGCAAGGTAACTTGGAATAGTCGTCGCTGTGGAGGGCGACTATGCCACATTGCCCTTTCAAAAGGTTTTTCCATACTAGTTCAGTGCCTGTGCCTAGAGGCGACACAACTCCCAGTCCAGTTACAACAACTCGTCTTTGTGATACAGCTTGTGAAAAACATCTCGAAAATAGTTTGAAGGTCATTTTAATGACGAATTAATTAGTATTATGTTATTGTAACACTAAGTGTTTTCATGTTATCTATCAGTAGAATTCAATAACAATAAAAACAGAACGGTCAAGGAAAATAAACAAAATGAAAGGTTATGTTTAGGGTTGCCAACCATTTATTATATATATAATCTATGGTTGCTTGCTAACTTCGGAATTTCAGACAAAAGAGTTGAGAGAAGTAGGCTAGGGGCCCACTTTCAAAATAATAAATTAAGTTGACTTTTTAGTTATTATTTTAAAAGACCACCAAGGCACAATGTTTATTTGACATTTGGTTATAAATAAATACATAAAACATGTTGGAACCAGGATAGGTATTTTATTCTTACACAAAGTAATCCGCTATGGAGGTAAAAAAAATGTAAAAACGTACGTGGCAAGAAAACTAAAGACTTCCGTACAACGTACGGAAGTCTTTAGTTTTCGAACGTAGCATATTTGACATTTGATCAATTGATCAGCTGTTCTGTTCAGCTGACACTTGACATTACAACGGTAAATAAAAAAATGTAATTTGTTTTGGTATTACTTTACAGTTAACTTTAACTCTAAGCAAGCAGTCATCAGTAATAAAAGAATACCAATGCAGTAGAAGCAACGCTACAACATAAATAACAATAAATTACCAGTTTTCCTCAATTAATTTATATAGGGTCAATAATGAGTGTACAAAATGTATTCAGTTATAAAACCATGTTATTAACTATAGCCATAGTAATTGGTGCAATAATGTACCGCAAAGACTTAATGTCGTATTACAATACAGTTTACAGTGAGCCTGAAGATAAAGCCGGTGTTTACTCTAACACAAATTTAGCAAAATTTGATGGTGTTGTGAACAAAAAACTATATTTAGCTGTACTAGGAGTGGTTTTTGATGTTACAGCAGGCAAGCGATATTATAAGAAAGGCGGCGAATACCATTATTTCGTAGGTAATTAACAATAATTTGTTATCATATTAATAAATTCCCCAAGGTACCTCCATACCGATTTTCATTGAAATCGACTCTGTAATTTTGGAGATTAGTACATTCAAACACACCCTTTAGTACTGTAGTACTATAGAAAAAAAAAAATTAGAAAGAAAAAAAAAATTCTCAGCCAGAAGTAGTATATAATATTTTGTAATCTGTGGGCTGATTTGCATCATTAATCAATACATTGTTCTCAGGTAAAGATGGATCCAGAGCACTTGTTACAGGAGACTTTAAAGATGAAAGTTCAGATAAGGACCATGTTATGGACTTGTCTTGCAATGAGTTGTTCACATTACTTCATTGGAGGAACACATTTAAAAATAAATATACTAAAGTTGGTAAGTTTATAAGTTGTAGTAACTTACAGATGCTTGTATGACTAAACTGATTTTAGTAAAATGTCATAATTTTTGAGAATGTAATTATTGTAAATATTTAAAAAGAAGTATGATGTCAGTGGCCACCAATGGCCACTGACAACTTTTTTATTTACCCAAGTAAATAAAAAAGTTTGGGATGGAATTTTTATTTCAATAAATTATACTAAGAGATTTTTGCACATGCTTGCACTGATAAACTTGTAATATACAACCAGCCTTATTGAATATAAGTATTACCCACAGTTTGGCCTGTATTTATTTGACCAGCTGCCATGTTAGGCAATAGTCTTGAAATGAAATTTTGAGCTGGCTGCGAATTTTTGTACCTTGGTACCGGACTATTATTGCAACCTACTTTCACATCATATAATTTTTTTTCATAATTTGATCTTCTGCTGTGGCATCAAGGGCTAAAAGAAATAGCAGCAGCTATGGATTTTAAAATAGATTTTGATAAAGTCAACAAAACTTATTAATATCCATATGAATTTGAATTCTACTAACATTCTTCATATTAATTAGTATCTAGCTGTAAGTTTCTAAAATTGATAAATAATTAAATGATACTGTGCTATTCTGATGTAAGAGCTATACATTATAAAGCTTCATCAAAATCAGTCCAGTAGTTTGTGCATGAAGGTGTAATAAACATACATTGATAGTCACTTACTTGTTTATAATATTTGCACAATTTAATGTCTTTTTGATGTGCAGGTGTGCTCAAGGGAAGATTTTATGATAACAATGGAGAAAAGACAGATTATTCAAAGGAATTTGCAAAGAAAATGAAACAATGTGAAATTGAAAAGGAAAATACAAAAAAAGAGGATTTGAAATATCCACCATGTAACATTGCTTGGAGTGAAGATGAAGGCACTAAAGTATGGTGCACAACTTCTAGGTATTTCTTTTTTTTTTAGGCAAAAACACTAGAATGTTTTTGCGTAATTTAATAATGATGTGATTCTCATCTCTCAACATTTGAATTATTTCTATATTTCTTGTGCCCTATAAATTATGTCAGACTATATTCTACCTCTGTGCCAAATTTCATCCAGATCTGTTTAGCTGTTCTGACTTGATTGTGTAACAAAACTATTCAAATAATCACGTTTATAATAGTAGTAATGAGTGGCTACAAGTTTTTATTGCCTTTTTCTCTGTCTTTAGCTATTGCTTTGAGAACTTGGCATTACATGTTCATGTAGAATCATGATAACCATCGCTTTTGCTTCTACATTATTTTTTAATCTGTTTATATTTCTAGCAGGCGTTGAAGATTAATTTCTTCTGAAATAGTTTTTTTTTAAAGTACTGTCTATTTATTTTGCCTTTAGTGGTGGAGTGAAGAGAAGCTGGATAGGAGTACCCAGACAATTGTATACTCCAGGATTTGAGAAGCCGCGCTGTATATGTTTGAATATGGATGTCGAAGATACTTCTCCTTCAGGTCTAATCAAAGAGTATGAGAACTGTTCAGAAACATCTGCAACATGTGTAGTAGCAAACTAAGTACATACTTACCTTTTTAGATAAATGCACAGTATTATAAGTTTTTTTAATTATAATAGGTATATATTTTTGTACAAATATTTGGTAATGAATCTCAAGATATAGATGATATATTCATTTTATTAGTCGTGGTACATCGTTTACTGATCAAAATGTTTAAATGTGAATCTCATTCCATTTTTTTATCTATTTATTTATTATTATATATAATAAAATAATTAAGTTTTTGAATATCTTGTTTTCTTTGAGCATGTAATATTTATGTATGTATAAATTAAACTGTGTTTGGTTTTCTCTTAGTTTAGAGATTTTTTTTACATTCATACTGAAACCTGATGTTGATAAAAATCCTGCTATTGACTATTAGTGACAGTGAGTCCTAAGCCAGAGTTTGTGGGTTTGATTCCCATGCAATGAATTTGTACAATAGTTTATTGTGCAAGTATCTGGGTGTAATTTATCTATAATTCTCCCGTGCATGCAACTTCATCTGCATCAATGTTACAACCTATTCTCGTACCTCATACCCAATACAATTAAAAAATTAAAATCAGTCAAGCCGTTTTGGAGGACTTCAACCACAAACAGAGTAATACAAGATTTTGTAGATAACAGATTTAGGTGTCTAAATATATATAGTTTGTAACCAGATGGCTGTGTGTGAATTGTCCCGAGATATTTATTTAATTTACTTTGTGGACTCATAATCACCATTATACTCTTGTTTGGCTTTTAGACACAGCTGAAAGGGCAAGCTACAATATTTCACTATTGAGGTCTATTTACTTATTTAAATTAGGAATGAAGATGGGTAGCTAACTAATAAACTGATGACAGTTATAACACTTAGTTGCTTTAAAAAAATCTCATTTTGAGAATATGCAATGCCATTGAAGAATGAAATTTGCAATTAATAAACTTATATAAGAGTTTTGAGATCATTGATGATCAGGGGAATTGGAGATCTTTGTAGGAATAAAATAAGTTAATAACACAATGATTATGAAGTTTATTTTGTATGGCATTGTGATCATGGAATTTAATATTACCTCAGGTAAATAAGTCTTACTTATAAAAATCGTCACTTATCCTTATTTGGCAGTCGTTTCAGTTTGTACCACTTCATCTAACTCCAAGCACTCTATTGTTTTAAGGAACACTTGCATAGGTATTTTCTTTCTATTTAAAAATGATTTGTTTCCTAACATTTTCTTTATCTTGGCTCGACGCTTTTTGATTTTCTCTTTAGTGTATTGATTACCTAGCTGGAATGTGAGCTGCCTTTTCACTTTTCTCCCTCCTATGAATACTTCAGTTTCGTTACTTTGACTCTTGGGCTCCTCGTAAATAGTTTCTAAAGTTTGTGACTGAGATTTCACTTTCTTGTTTAAGTACAGTGCTTCTATTTGTTTAGTATTAGCATTCTCTGTCATAATTCGTTTACTTGGCTTCATACTCACTCTGCGATTAGATGATTTACTAGTTTCTGGCATTATAGATTTTCTTTTTCTTAATACTCGCGGAGTTAATTCAGGCACATGAGATTTATTCTCCTCAGCTTCTGCATTCGAATCATCGACCTCCATTATATCTAAATGTGCCATTTTATGTGGCAAGTCTAGGTCAACCCTGTAAAGTAGCACGAGTTGCATTCGTTTTATGTCTTATAAGAAAGAAATAAAAATTCAATAAAACTTCTAACGGACTTACTTAGAAGCATCCATAACTTGTGATTGTCAACTCATTATTGATAATTATACTATTTATAAAATAGATACAATTCCTTCCAATACCGTTGTTACTAATCGTTATTATAAATTGTACTCCAAATAATAAATTCAGTCTCAGTTTAAATTCGATCAAAAAAACTATCCAGAATCAAAACAGAAAGCGCTCCACGAAGTACAATCAGTGCTGCCAACCCTAATTTTGGAAAACTAGTAGACTAAAATTGTAAAAAGTTGGTAGGAATTGGTAGATTTGTAGAAGGGAAACGGTAGATTAAAGGGGCGTCTAAACGGGCCATTTTTCACGGCAATTTGTGGCGGCAATGCTGTTGCCGGCAACATTGCTAGCAATACTGGCAAGACCGTAATATTGACGTAATGTTCCGACCATATGGCAATACATGTTTTGTATGGCCACCAATATTGGTCAATATTGATTTGATAGGTTGCCGGGCGATCGCTGAGCGATAGATTTTCCGCATTATGGCATGAATTATCCTTGTCTACGCGACATGAAGTTTGCTGTGGGTGACGCCGCGCCGTGACTTATTGCTAAATTCTGTGTTGTCAGGTGTCATGTTGTTTTAGGTTATTTGTAAAAGATTTTAGTCGTCTTTGATAGGTACTGAAAAATGAAGTCAACTAAGAACACTGACCTCTATAGTCCTAATATTTAAAGTGAACTGCCAATGGTCTCCAATGAGCAGTACCTATGAACTGAATCGACCACCGACTGATACCAGTACCTACACGAAATTGCGGAGCGGCGATGGGAATAGTTCCAACATCAAATTATTTGTACTACTGCCACTTACAGTGATGTAACATCGTGCGAACATTTGAACGAAAATGAACAGATACTGTGCACCTTGACCTTACCCTTATACTTACAGCATAAAGCAACGACATCGATATGTGAAGCGCAAATTCTAAACAACTGAATCACATCAAGCACTGCCTGGAAATTGTAAAAACCCAACAAGAGGCGTTGAATGTGAGAGCAGAATCCCACGAAAGCCATCATTAGGTACACCATGTATGCAATTTTATTACTTGGTGGCTTATTCATAGGACTGTGTGGCACCCTCAAGGTCAAGCAATGTCTCCACAACCACACACAACAGAGGAGCGCGGCGAGTCCACATCAGATCGCACTCAAGCAATATAATTGTTGTCGTGTACTGCTGGACACCAAGTCGACAGTGAGAGAGTCAGAAGTGAGTTAACCCATAGTCAATCATTGCCATCAATGATAACATTTACAATTCACGAACCTATGTAATGAGAAAATAAAATAAAGATTACATTATTTCATTTAAATATATTTTCCTTTACATATTCCATAGTTTGTGTTTATCTTAAGTTATAACTTTATGCTGCATAGGTTAACCTAGCGCCTGTGCACTCTGTATATGTTTTTACTTTTTATACAATAACTTTTCCAGTACAATAAACAGAACATATTTTTTCTCATATACATTACAATTTTCTGAACATGGTTCTTACCACATTTACCAAATTCTGGAAAAAGCTTGAAAATAAATAAAAAGGCAAAATAATTTAGGATCAAATGTTTTATTAGTTAAAGTACACAGTTTGGTTTTTACATATGAGTATTTTATCGAATATGTCATCCAAAAACTTAGCTGGGGTAGATATATCTCATCATATCTAAGTACCCCCGCCCAAATACCATGTCAGTGTCAACATGGGCACAGCAACCTACAGTTATATTTCCAACAACTACAGCTATAACCTGAGATAGCATCTATAGTATTGACAACATTTTAATAATAAATTAGTAAAATAAGTTCTGCTACCAATATGCCTGGACTTTACTCTCTTTCTAATTAAGTACCTATAATTAGAGGGATAACATCTTTAAGGGCATCCTAGTCAATGATTCTACCATACAAACATGCATAAGTGATTACTACTCTGTATGAGGTCGCAATTCAAAGCTTAAAATCATCATATCATTTTGTTTTATCATAAACTAGGCTTGTAAAAACCTATAATTGAAATATTTTCAATTACTGCTTTCTACAAGCCTAGTTTATGATAAAACGAATTGATATTAATTTTAAGCTCTCACTTACACTAGGGTGCTCTTAATTTCATTATTTACTTCTAATGTGTAGGTGCCATTTATTCATACATGCTCACCACATCTTTGCTTACCACATAGTATGACCGGGCTGTTGATATGTCCCAATTGCCAACTCAATCTAGAATATGACCATCATAACATACCGTAAATGGCTTTAACAAATTTTGATATTTTATGTAAACTATGTCTTTAAAAAAAAATAGTTGCTACTATTTTTTTTTTAAATAGTATGATGCAACATATCATGTTGCATCACAAATGATAATAGCAGGCTCGATTTCATTGAGCAGATCAGGATTTCATTCAACTTCTGCCACCATCGCCAGGTGCCATCTGCAGGCTCATGCACTCTCTTGCCTTAGACATATACCGTTCTAATGGCTTTCGGCTTATGACACAGACTACTTCTATGCAATTTATCCAAGTAAATACTTAATGCAACACTTGCAGAAGGTACTTCATCACCCAATCTTCCCATTAATGTCCCTAGTACTGGAGGTGGTACAGGTAAGAGATACATTCTGAAAACAAGACAATATGATATTATTCCAAATTCAAGTTGTTAACATGTCTGTTATCATCTTGCTGAATTATACCTATGCACATTTCTCGTAGCAGTCATCAAACATGTTGCGCAAACGTGTTTATGATCTGTAATAAAAACATTTGTTACTTTTAATAGGTATATATAGAAACATTAGGAAGTTTGAGAATTGAAACCTTGATGAAACGATACACAGTGAATGGTGCTTGCTTTAAGTTTTATGAAATATGTACTACTTTTTGTAGTATTTTTGTTTGTATTAACAAGTCCAAGAGATGAATTGAAAGTTTCAAAATCATGAATTGTGTGTGTAGGCAGCACAGCAGATTTAGATAACTAAGTAGATACTAACCGTCGTTGGTGACATCCAGCCACTAAGAACATTCACCATGGCTTCAGTTGCATCTAAAAACAAGCGCCGGCGCTGGTGCGTAAGTCATAACACACCATTCTCGGTAGAGAGTACTTTTAATTTATGAATAAAAGTAAAAATCTTAATAAATAATTTTGACAGTTATTTGTTGTTTTATTGTAAGCTTCGGTGTTGCCAGTCATATCATAACATAATAAAGATTTTGAATTTGTGTATCGATTCTCATCTACTGATTTTATTTTGTTATTAATTAAAGAATAAATTTACACTTGTATTTAGTTTTTTCTATTTTATTACAGTTCTATTGGATATGTCGTAGATTTATGTAAAGAATTGTTCATATTTTCATGAAAGCAACAGAGAATATTAAAATCGTTTTTTTGGTAAATAATTTATTATTAAAAATCGATTTATCGTAAGCGTAACATACTGGCATCTATTTAAGCAGCAGGTAGTTAATTGGTAGATATAGGAAGTTACAGGTGCTTTGAACTAGACTTGGGATAAGTTTTGTACTTTTTTCTGGTGAAGTTATGGTTGCTATTACACGGGGTTTTATGAGAATTAAGTTTACTTACAGTGAAATTAGTCTCGAGAAATTTTTGCATATGTAGTGGTGTGTATGTTACTTAGATATTAGAGCGCGTTTCCACTATATCGTTCTGGCCCTTACAAAAATGTTTCAATATCCTAACATTACTATTTAATTTAATACTTATCCCTAGCAACACTCTGATTTTTGTTTTCAATAAAAACAAGTTTTTATTTTAAAGAAAAAGGTTTTGACTTTATTAAAAAAAATATGTCATTCAATTTCACGTCCTTGAGCAAACGACAAGGCGACTACCGTGAAACAATAAAATATCGTGTCGTTCTTTAGATGATAGTAGTTTAGCTATAGGTAAAAAGTTTTGACCATAATAATTACGAAACAAAACAAATAAATAAATCGTCACTTGATAGTGGAAAGTGGAAACACGCACAAAACCAGAATAAACCAGTTTACTCTGTCCGCAGGTGCCACGTGCAGTCTGACGTCAGTCGCTTGATACCGTTAGAACATAAAGCACGCATTTCATTAAAAAATTATAATTATTAGATACGTAGTAGTTTCATTGTGAAATTTTGTATTTGTTGATTGTTGTTATTATTGTTAAAATATTTGTTGAAGTGTTTAATTTCAAGTGTGTAAGTGTTGTAACTTTATATTGATAATTCAAAATGGCTCCAGTGTTAAAACATGGTCGAGGCAAGCCTTTGACTTCTCAAACTAAGGAAGTTTTGTACTGTTTGTACAAATATTTCGAAAATGAGTGTAATAACAACCCGAGCAGTATTATGACCCCCACTCAATTAGTTGCTAAATCAACAGGAATTTCAATAGCATCCGTCAGAAAGGTAGTATCAGAAAGCAAATGTCGTCCTTCAGATCAGGAAGTAACATTTAAATCTCCTAAAAAGAAACCGAATCGTAAACCTACAATAGTAATCGATAACTTTGATCAGCAAGTTATCAGAAGAACAATTCATGACTTCCACATCACAAATAAAGAAGTTCCCACTTTAAAAACTTTGCACTCAAAATTGAAAGAAGATATCGATTATAAAGGTTGTGTCAGCACGTTACGAAAACACGTCATGTCATTAGGTTTTAATTGGAAGCAAACAGAAGATAACCGGAAACTTCTTATGGAAAAACACGAAATTAGATACTTGCGAATTAATTATTTGATGAAAATTGCTGAATATCGTGAACAACGCCGACCAATTGTTTACACCGACGAAACATATATACATACATCACATACCCTCTCGAAATCTTGGTCAGATGGAAGCACTTCAGGTTTGAAGCAACATATATCGAAAGGCAACCGCTTAATCATTGTTCATGCCGGTGGTATCGATGGCTTTATACCAAATGCATTGCTTATGTTTAAAGCCGACCAAAAAAGTGGAGATTACCACAACAATATGAACTATGACAACTATTCAAGGTGGATTCAAACTCAATTAATACCCAACTTACAACCAAATAGTGTTGTTGTTGTTGACAACGCACCATATCATAACTCAATACAAAATCCTGCACCGAATAGTAATTCTAGAAAACAGCAAATGATAGACTGGCTGACATTTCGAAACATTGAGCATTCATCCACGTTGCTTAAGCCTCAATTATATGAACTGATTCTGCAAAACAAGGCGAGATTTATAGAGTACAAGATAGACGAAATATTACGACAGCACGGTCATACTGTGCTGCGTTTACCACCATACCATCCGGAGTTTAATCCTATAGAAAATATATGGGGGATAGTGAAAACATATGTTGCAAAAAAGAATGTCGCAATGAATATGAAGGTTATAATGTCATTAGCTGAAGAAAA
Source organism: Herminia tarsipennalis (assembly GCA_945859575.2). Taxonomy (NCBI): domain Eukaryota; kingdom Metazoa; phylum Arthropoda; class Insecta; order Lepidoptera; family Erebidae; genus Herminia; species Herminia tarsipennalis. The sequence goes on from OX243840.2 coordinate 22,271,179, forward strand.
AATGAACGCCATAACTGTAGAGGAATGGAGAAAAGTTTGTTTGCATGCTATTGAGGAGGAAAGCAAATATCAGGGTAGAGACGCAGCTTTAGACACAATATCAGAACGAATCATAATTAATTTAAATAATTCATCTGATGAAAGCGAGGATGGGGATGATTGTGATATGCCTGGGGTTGATGAATTATTAGAATAAAACATTTATGGCCGGAGAACACCTAATTCATACACGTCTTCACTGAAGTGAAAACCGGCATTCAATGCTTGTAATGTTTGGAACTGGCTTGTCTGCCTCATACAGTTCCATAGATTACAATGCGGTGGATACACATTTTCACGACCGTATTAGTACGTAGTGCGTATGCGTAGACGTGCACGCATTTGGTGTGCTCCAGCCACAAACGTATATTACCTTTAAAACAATAAAAACTAAAAATAAAATGTTGTTTTTTTTATTTGCTGACCATACACTACTACAAACGCAAAAATTTCTTCAAGCTAATTTACCTGTACTAGAAGCATTTGTGTATTTCAACATTGCAGCTGTCCAAGCACTAAGCACTTGTGCTGCAACACTCACTATATTTTTTTTTATTTTGTTGGGGATGACATGATACACATTCAATTTAGGCAGCGCTCTAGTGTGACCCAATTTGCTGTTTATGTTATAAATAAACTTGATTTCTTTCCATGTGCCAACATCTTTAGCTATCATAAAATATAAGTATTTATGTTCTGTCCTGTTTTTTGATTTACCAAGACCAGGTCGAAAGGTGAGACCTTGGTCACACATAAGATCCAATGGCGACGATCCTGCTTCTCTTCCAATACAATATCTTTTATTAATTGTACAAGCTCTACTGCTTGTACTTTTAATGAAGTAATAAGCCAAGCTATTACTTCATACTAACTGACTAACTAACTGTCACCAAGGAGAAATATCCCTATAATCATGAATACCAGAGTATGGTCCCGATATTTTTGCGACCTTTCATTTTGAACCAACTCTACAAAGCCATTAATGATGTCCCTTGCTTCGATATGTGTTAAATGTGGGTTGGAATCTCATCAAACACTAAGTACATAATTATAATACTATATAATACACTAGCTGTCCCGCGCAACTCGTATGCGTAATTTTTCCCCGTTTTTTAAACATTTCTCGTCGCTTCTCCGCTCCTATTAGTCGTAGCGCGATGTTATATATGGGCTATCCAACAAAAAAAGAACTTTTCAAATCGGACCAGTAGATCCTGAGATTAGCGCGTTTAAACAAACAAACAAACAAACATTTCGCTTTATAATATTAGTATAGATATGCAAGATGCATTATAATATTATATTTCTGAATAGTATGTAGTACCTAATATCTAGTTATTAATTTAATTAGTTATTTGCTGACGATATTACGGTTACCGTAACATGTAATAATATTGACACTTATGAATTTGACATCAATAAATCATTAACAACTAAGTATTATTAAATGGCTTGATAACAATAATTTAAAAATTAATTTAAATAAAACTAATATTATGCATTTTGATCAAAGATCAGAAAGTCCATCTGACTTTAAGCTAGTCTACAAAGATTCTATTATTTCCGAAACTGATACGACACGATTTCTTGGTCTAATAATTGACAAGAAATTAAATTTCAAACCTTTTGTAGATAGCTTATGTAAAAAAATTAGTAGTTCTTCATACGCCCTATACACGCCCTAAACTCTCGCTCGTAATTAATACTAACACAATATTAACAGCATAATATGGTCTCGTTGAATCGTCCCTGAGATTTGGTATTATCTTCTGGGGCAACTCGACAATTAAGGAAAATATATTTAAAACGCAAAAGCGCTACATTCGCGCAATGTTTGGACTCCAAAATACAGATAGCTGTATACCAATGTTTAGAAAGCACAGAATTCTAACACTTCCATCATTATACTGGGTGGCGCAAAAGTACTGGCACTAAAGAAAATACTTTTTTTTTTTTTATATGACATTTTCTGTCATTCTGTTGTTGAAAATTGTGTAGTGAACAAATGTAAAATACACTGAAAATAAACATGGACCGTTTTACTCCCCAAGAACGTGGAATAATTGTGTCAATGTTCTTACGGAATAATTCATCAGTGATAAGAACACAATGTGAATTTCGTCGACGATTTCCCCACCGTCCGGCACCGATTGGTCGCACAATTCGACGCTTTGCCACACGCCTTGAAGCAACTGGCTCAACATTGGATAGACCTAAGTCTGGGAGACCAAGAACAGGCCGTTCAGCTGAAAATATCGATGCTGTGCGCGAAGATGTGGAAGAGTGTCCAGAAACATCAACGAGGCGACGTGCCACGCAATTGGGCATTTCCAGACGGACCCTGCAGCGTATTTTGGTGAAAGACTTAAAGATGTTCCCGTATAAAACTCAAATGACTCATCAGCTGCTGCCTGCTGACCACCGAGCTCGTCTAGATTACTGCCAGCGCGTCATAAACCTCAACCTTGAAGAGGATGATTTTCCTTCAAAATTGGTTATGAGTGACGAAGCGCATTTCCATCTCTCAGGGCATGTCAATAAGCAGAATACTCGGTTCTGGGGCACTGATAATCCGCGCATTATTCAAGAAACACCTCTACACCCACTAAAAGTTACTGTATGGTGTGGCATCTGTGTTGACAGAGTGATCGGACCCTATTTTTTCGAAGACGCTGGAGGCAATGCGATAACTGTCACTGGAGAACGCTACAGAACCATGTTACGTGAGTTTTTGATACCCAGTTTGGACGAATTGGGGCTGGAGCACATCTGGTTTCAACAAGACGGCGCTACGGCACACACAGCGCGCGACACTATGGACTTAGTGAGGGACGCTTTTCCAGGCCGAGTTATCTCTCGTTTTGGCGATTTGCCTTGGCCTGCAAGATCACCCGATCTGACCAGTCCAGACTTCTTTCTTTGGGGTTTTTTGAAATCTCGGGTGTATGTGAACAAGCCACAGACTCTCGCAGCTCTAAAAGAAAACATTCGTCAAGAAATAACGAACATATCGCAGGAAGTGTTACGTCAAGTTATGCAAAATGTCATAAATAGGGCTCAAATGTGTATCAACTCTGGAGGTCACCATTTAAAAGACATCATCTTTAAATCCTAATGGTACGAAATTTAATGGCACAAATATACATTTAAAAAAATCTAAATCTAGTTTTCTAATTTAGAAAAAATGTTATAGCTGAACCAAATAGGGTCTTTACTTTTGCGCCACCCAGTATATTATTGAAATAGCTCTATTTGTAACAAATAATCCTCATCTGTTTCCACGTCTGTGTGATAGAGTGATCCGTAATCGACGTGATAACGATAGACTCTGTTTACATCGATCTAAAACCACTCTATTGCACAATAGTGTCGTATGTATGGCGCCTAATAAATACAATAAAATTCCAAAATGTTTTAAGATATTAAATTTAAATGCATTTAAGAGTAAATTAAAAAACTTGTTAGTCGAAAAATGCTATTATTCTGTCAAAGATTGTATTTTGTTTTTTATGTCTATTGATTCATATTATTACATTTATTGTTGCAGATTTTATTACCTAAGTTTTCTATTTTATTCATATTGTATTTTAAAATTATATTGTAATCTGAATTTTGTACACTGATAACGGTAAAACATGTTGATCCAATAATAACATAACACGTCTGTATCTACCTTACACATGTTTTTGCAAATAAATAAATTTATGTATGTTTATGGACTGCCTGTAACAACATCGTGCAATAAATGATTAAATAAATAATTTCTTATTTACTTCCTAGTTTTTACAAATTTGACTTGGACGAAACAAGAGAACAACAGAAACAAAGAGCATCAGAAAGTTTTCATATTTCTAGTCATAGTCAATATCAAAAATTTTCAGATGTCATTAGTGACAGTTCAACCAAATTATATGTCATAGAGTTTGGCCATTGTTGCTGGGTTGTGTTGCCCGCTTAAGAGTCTGGGTCATGCGCCATACTATTGCCGACATATTGCCATACATTGCCTAACCATAGATTACTTGGCCATCAGTTACATTTTTGTGATGGTTGGGCAATAAGTTGCCAATAGTGCCGCCACAAATTGCCGTAAAAAATGGCCCGTTTAGACGCCCCTTTAGAGGTGTACCAGAATCTCTCATGAAACATTGACAGGACTGAAACACTCTCTAGAAAGAGACAACGCTATTTTGTGGACAATACCTGTCGCACATATGGCCGCACTAGTTTTTTCTTTCTTTCACTCTTTAGAGTCAATATATACTTTTTGATTGAAGGGTATGGCGCGATCCAGGTCTATACGTCAATGGCTTCTCCACTGACCTGACTAGTAATGGTGCTGCTGATGTGCCAGCCACACAGCACAAATAAATAAATATACTCTTGGCCAGATAAGTCAAGATCCACTTTAAATAGTATTAAAATTAAATTTAAGTGTATATTTGAGATAATGCTCTGGAAATGTATATTGTAAATGTGGCGCAGTGAATTTCGCGTTCAAAATAACTTGGTTAAAACACATGTTTTGTTATACTTACCTAATAACTCACTAACGGCCTAATGTATTATGATGTATTTTAAGAAATTAATGTAAATTATAAACCGAAACTATTAACCATAACTCCTCAATTATGTAGATAAGAGAAGCACAAAATACCCTACTTTTATGTTTAAAAAAGTATAATGTTCCATGCAGTACCTAGGTACAATAAACTTTTTTTATTTAAATAGGATCAGAAATTAGTTTTTGAGATACAGCCAGCAGCAAAACGTTACTTCAGCTAAAACTCAAAGCCACAAAGTTAAGATAAATCTGGGGCACCTAATGCACAGGGCTGGACCCGTCTCTGACAACCAAACACATACATAAAAATAAAAAAATATATCCTGACCTTTAATAATGTTATTAGGAATAGTAGTTTCTACAATGACCTAGGTTCGTACTAAAATCATTTAGTGCTATTTTATCAACACAGTCGCTTAAATAAAGTTGTACATATTTCACGGTACTGTAATTTGGTTCTGAAGGGTGACAGTCCGTAGCACCTTTGTAATTATTCTCAGAGCAAATTTGGGAAAGATCTGTGCGGTCCACATATTAGAAACCTAGGTACTCTTTAAATAATTTAGCGTATTATGTGACCGCTTAGACGGTTGCTTTGTGTACAAAATTTCTTGCCCATTTGCCTATTGTACCCCCCCCCCAGAACTAACTAGAAGAAATTTATTAAAACCCCCTATTGGGAATTACTTTAGATAGTAAGTTACAGTGGGGCACCCAAATATGATGTCTCGCAGGAAACTCAGTTCTGCAGCATATGCTGTCAGCAAAGTCAGTCAGCTTACCGATGTGAAAACAGCAAGGCTAGATTATTTCACAGCGTCGTCTGATATTATTGTTATAAAACGTGCAGTGCGTGCGATTTACAAACTAGGTGCACGAGTTTCCCTTTGAGAAAAGTTTATAGAAATAGGTATTATGACAGTTGCATCTCAGTATATATTTGCAAACATTAAGTTTGTTATAAACAAAATATGCATTTATATCGCAAAAATAGTGACGTTCATTCGGTGAACACGAGAAATATCTTAAGCTACTTTTAACTCATATTTCATTTATGGGTCTCTCTGTGAGAGTATTTAACAAGATACCAGCTAGTAATAAAAGTCTATCAGTGATTAAGTTCAAAAATGTAGTCAAAAATCCATCTTATAAGTAGAGGATAATATACAGTAGATGAATATTTATATGTTAAAGAAAAATGGATCTAGTTCTTGCTCCTTGTTGCTTTAAATAAAACGAAGTGATTACCTACTCTGTGGCTTTATTATGCTTGGGTGAATTTTGTTGTCACTTTGATTGTGAAATTGTAAAAGAGCATGATTTGACTTTTGCAAGTAAAGATTCTGCGTGACGAATAAAGGTTCATTTCCGAGTATCGCGGCCGATCGCGAGCCGCTCGCGGCTTACGACAAGCGGCTGACGCTCGCGGCTGATGCGACAATATTCACAGTGCGCGTGCAGCAGGCCTACGACAGTCGTCGGCCGCGCGCGCCTGTCACTTACCTCAGCCGCTTGTCGTAAGCCGCGAGCGGCTCGCGATCGGTCGCGATGCTCGGAAATGAACCCTTAAAGGCCATTATTTTCTTCCTTTTGATATCAGAATTAATATTTTATATTTAATCATTTGTTACAAGTACTTTGGCCAATATTTAAGCACATAGTATTTACCTTTGTTGTAAGTAGATGCTCCTACTATATTGTACCCACTAAGGCTGATTTTGGTTTATCTCATGTTTCAACTTTTTGATAATACAATTTGCATCAGTCCTAACTTGGTGTATAGTATATTAGTCGCAGGACCTTACCCCCATATCAAGTTTATAAACATTCAAACATTGTAAAATTTGCAATTTGAAAAGAGTGGCCGCCAGTTTTTATTTTTTTCTTTTCTCCGGCTTTACCTATTGTTTGCGAACTTGGCATTACATGGACATGTAGAATCCCGACGTATCACAAGAGTTGTTTTGCATCCTAAGTGAATAAAGTATATTGATTTTTTTTCAGTTGTGACAACTCTAAAAGGAACAACAATGTGTGAAAAACGTAACTTTCAACTTGGTACAAAATGTGGACTGTCGTGGTATCACCATAGACTTAGGCTATCACAGTAAATGCTGCTACTGCTTACAGGCCATTTTTTACGGCAATTGGTAACGGCACTATTGGCAACTAATTGCTCGGCCAATAATGGCAATATGTCTACAATTGTATGGAGCATGATCCAGTCTCATATACGGGCTACACAACCCGGCAACAATAAATAGAGGGCGACTGAAACAACAACAAAATTGGCCGGGCAACATTTCGGAAAATAGATCGCTCAGCGATCGTCCGGCAACCATCAAATCAATATTGATGGCCACAGCATTGCCGCCACAAATTGCCGTAATAAATGGCCCGTTTAGACGCCAATTTATAATATAATTGACTGGCCTGTTTAGATCTAGTGGTTAAAGACCCTGACTCACTGACCTCTGTAGAACTGAGGTCAGTCCCTGACTGCTAGCCAGAGGTCGTCGCGGGTTCTGGGTTCGATTCACACTCAGTATAAATCTTGTGTTATGTATGAGCATGTTTAAACTACTCCTTACTTTTTTTTTTTTTTTTTTTTTTAATATATTAAATTAAATTTGCACACCACAACGGTAAAATATGGATTGAGCATTACCTAATGTAACTACTAACACAATATGTACCCATGTTTAGCAAATAAAAATTGAATTGAATTAAAAACATTGACGTATTAGAGCTGGACTGCGCCATTACCTCAAAAAAATACCACTCTCTAGAAAGAGACGCTACTTGGTGGCCAATACCTGTCAAAGAGACAGGGCCGCACGAGTTTTTTTTCTTTCACGCTTTGCAGTAATTATTTACTTTATAATTGAAACGTGGTCCAGGTTTAAATGTCAATGATTACAAAGCTGAATAGTTTGTTTGGATGAACGCGCTACAAACGATTCCTATTAGCTATTTTTACTTTAGTAGACCTATTTTTTTGATAAAATTGACAGAAAAAAAAGAAGGTAATAGAAATTAGATATATTTCGGGACTAAATCGCGTGAATTAGAGGTACGAACCTTTTAGTTACCCGATGACGTTTCGATCGAATTGCACCGATCGTGGTCACGGGTCGCGGAGACATTTGTAGCGATGTCTCCGTGAGGCGCGGGGTTTTTCAACTACCCTCGCCTGGTCTTATTAATTTTAATAATTTTTAAAACCCCCCTTTAAATAATTCACGCGATTAAGTCCCGAAATATCTATAAGTAATAATATTATAAAGCTGAAGAGTTTATTTGTTTGAATGCGGTAATCTCAGGAACTACCGATCCGAATTGAAAAATCCTTTCACTGTTGGATAGCCCATTTATTGAGGAAGGCTATAGGCTATACAGGTGTAACAGAAAGGTATGTGACCATACCTTTCTGAATTTTACCAGCGGATAGGGTATGTTATCAGTATTGTACCTATCATGGTGCTATAGCTGGTTGCATTATTATTACCTACACAGTTAGCGTACTCGTATTCTTTTCGTCAAAATTCAGTGTTGAAAGGCGTATGACATAAAAATTATACCTCCCCTGGTACAAAATACGATTGGATTACTAACATGCATATAACTTTATAAGTTATACTTTTTAAAATTAATAACTTTTCGTCGTTCATAAATAAACCAATGAACATATAATAATTATTTTTTTAGGGTACTTCGATTTTGATAAAATTAGGTATAAGCACTCATGGACACATACCAACCCTTGAATATGACCACACCTTTCTGTTACACCTGTATAACATCACGCTACGAGCAATAAGAGCGGAGCAGCAATTAAAAAAGTGGCAAAAACGGGGAAAATTTACAGACGAAGTTGCACGGGACAGCTAGTGTCTAATATGTAGGTATAAAAAACTTGAGAGTTGTCAAGGGACACCCGGATGGAACGAAGTTCCTTTCGATTAATTAATGAAAGGAATTATAATATTCGTACCGCCTAATTTTTTTATTGAGTCGGGTTCAATTGTGAATCTAAACCATCCTCGAATCCCCTTGAACTCACACAAAAAAATTAATCAAAATCGGACCAGACGTTTAGGAGTTCAGTGACATACACACGCAAACAAGAAATATATTTAGAAAGAGATAATAAGCTTACTATAGCAAAAAGTGTCGTTACAACTTTTCGTATGATTTTTTTCCGTCTAGCCCCCTTTCACAACGCGCGATGAGGAACTTCGTTCCAAAATTGCGAAAGTTTAAAAACAATAAAGGTGATAGAACTTTTATAATACCTACCTACTATTGACACGCCTTTCCTAATTGGAGGAATAAATAAAATGGTCTGAAATTGAAGTACCCGTACAATTTCCATCGTACACAAAGTAGTTTAGCCCAGGGACCGCCACTTCTGTATCCGCCCATCCATCACTATATATAGTTAAATGAAACACTTGTCGTTTATAACGATTTATTGTACAAAACAATAATACATTAAAATGTACAGGTATGTTTAAACTTTTGGACTCAGGTCCCAAACACTGGACAATCATGTAATTATCCTTCCCTTACAGACACCATATTGCTCGTCGAGGCGTCAGCACTAATAGAAATGACTCGACTCTAGATAAGCAAACTAGATTATAAGATAATAAAAATATAACAATAAATTAATGAGTGCTCTCAACTTAAGTACACATCGTCTATCGCACTGCTTTTGTCGACGGGCACCATGTAGTCTTTAATTAGAACAACGTAATATAACAAATTGATTAAACCTCCTAAGCATACTGTAGTATATACACATTATGAACAACATTATGTCCTCTCTGGTGAACTAGCGCAGGTGAGCAGATGTAGGGGGCGGCGGCCCGCTCCCGCCTCGTCGCCGCACCCACCGACTCTCCTCTCGCCGCCGGCCCTGGCCTATCTAGCCTAGCCTAGTGGTCATACGTGACGCGTCTTTTAATTACGTACACATCTAAAAGCCAATTAAATTACACCGGGAGACGAGAGCGGTAGAAGTAGCAGAGAGAAGCGGGTGAGGAACTATGAATCGGTGGCGTTTACCACTTGTCAATGACCACCTCGTTCGCTGCAAAATAACGAGAGTGTTAGTGTTCGTATACGGTAGAGCGGTGGCTGCCGTCCGAACTTACTAGATTTTATGCAGATTATCACAACCGTGTCGTAGTTACTTTAAATGTGTAGTTTCACTGCGGGATCACAACAAACAATGAGTGTTCATGGAATATGTGCGTGCAGGGCGCTGCGACGGTGATCCGGCGCTTACAGCTTCCACGTCGGCTGGGCTGCGGGCAGACAACCACAACGCGCGTTAGTGCATGCGGGGTGCCGGCGGCCGACTTACCTGTCGGGGCTCACACTGCTATAAAGTTTTGCAATTTATGTTCCTTTATATTGCTTGTTAATATTATTTGTAACCTTACACTTCGTCGACAGTCACAACGTCGCTATGATGGTTACATATCGAGTTGAAAATCCACATCCAAATTGTAACTTTTAAGTTACAAGAAGAGATATTTCATTTTTTCAACTCGTAAGTTGTCGCTTGCAAAACTTTAGTTCAATCAAAACATGTTAGCGAGGAATAGAATATGTAATTAACAATTATGTGTGCTGAGGACATGGATTTATCATTGTAGAGGGTATGTGTGTGATATCACAATAGGGAGTGCCAAGTATTGCATTGCTAATGGATTATTCAGGGAAATAATTCAAACATTAATAATTGTTGACTATTTTTAATATGTAAAATGTATAAACGACTGTACATTTCAATAAGTTAATCTGATAAACGCAACAGTTCCGGGAGGTTGGGGGACATTCACAACAAAAAGGTATTTGAGCATGCCCTTATTGTGCAGTGTAAATGTGGGAACAGTTTTTGGTAGACTATATCATATATTTAATGTTGGCTAAGGCAATAGGTAGCCATAAAATATTTTTTAGGTAACTATGATATTAGGATTCAATGTATCTTGCTGTATAAATGTTACGTGTCGGTGTATCAAACAGGAGACAGATAAAATAAATACAGACTTATAACGGTTGTAGTTCAAATAAACGGACCTTTCGACAATGACTCAGCAGCTCTTTCATTATCTTGTAAAAAGTTCTGGATACAAATAAATATTATAATAATTGTTAATGCATCATAATCAAAAAACTTCACTCTTTAAAGTCATAAACCATGCAAAAAGTTTACATGCAAATATTGTTTATTCTTTATTTATATTAAATAATAAAACACATATGTACGTACTGACCTTGTACCACACTTAAAGTTCAACAAATTTTGTTTCCTTTTTTATAAACTTAGAGTAATATTATGTCTCGATACTTGTTACGAATCCTTTCCAAGAAGAGACAAAATTATAATTACAACAATTAGTAATATATTATAGATAAATAAAAGTACCATACCGTACATAGGATCACTATCAAATTTAAAGTTCGTACATACATAGACTTATAATGCTTTATTTCAATATATTATTTTGTAATATATAAATAAAATAATAAATACACATTTGACACGGTACACAAAAATCATTACTAATAATTATATTGAAACAAGGCTTAACATGGAATAGTTCAATGTATGGAAGTGATTGGTGCCAATGGTAACGAACCCACAGTCCCAGCTGTAGAACGCATTACCATCGTCACTCGGCAGGTTAGTTCAGCCTAGGGGCACATTCACTGTTAATATATAGCTTAGATTAATAAGAGCGCTTCTCGATACCAAACAGGTTTGATAAAAGAAAACAGAAATGCAAAAAAGGAATGTTAAGAAGCAAGCACAGGTGAAAGGACAGAGAAGACATTCCTTAGATAAATAGAACTACCTATGCTGAGAGAATTGTAACCACGTCCCTAATAATACACTTACGATAAATTACACTAAGCTAACAATGCACATTACTATTCATAAATAGTATGCTTAATAACATGTCTGCAGTCCACAAGGACAAGGTACTGAGCTATGTGCGAGTTCACTATTCTGTTCAATGCGGAGCTTCACATGATATCGTTGTATACAAAATGTATCTTCAAATTCAATAAATCTAACTTATATAAATACTTTTTAATAAAACCAATTTTTGGTGTTCCATTAGTTAGCATTCATAATGAAGGTCTTCACAGCCACTTCACATCAGATAAGTGTATAATATTATGTATATGTACTCGGTAAAAGGAAGAAAAATATTTGTCGAACTCACGCCATTGTAAAAAAAATGAGCTCCAAATAATTTATTGTCTCGCACATACAAAATGCACAATCGGGAGAGCGGACTCCCCGATCTACTCTAAGCAGTACAGAGAACGCTACGAGACGATGTAACGTAGCAAGTTCCGTGGAACGTTTGAGCCGATAGCACCGCCGGAGCCGGTATACAGTATACAGTCCACTTGTTCGTCCACTTCGACACTACGCAGTCTGCTCGTCCGTCACCGGGACACGTGCACTAGGGTCACTTCACACACCATGTGCGCCAGATTAGCATTCAAACTGTTAGAGATGACACTGTGGTGAGCGCAGCTCATAGTCTATCGGTTTCCACAGTTATAATTCCGTGCGCTACCCACACACGAACTCATATCAATCGGTAACAGAAAACATAAAACTGTGTAAAAAAATGTGATTATAGAACAGGTGGGTGGCGCAGAAATCGGTAGGAGGGTATTAGAGGTGAATCAAACGGGTGTTGGCGGCACTCGGCACACGCGCGGCCGCTTATAGCGGGCCGTAGATGATGATGCCAAAGAAGACGGCCCACATGAGCACAATCCACTGCATGCCGTGGAGCCAGTCTACCAGCGAACGCGTCTCACCGTCCGAGATCTTGCGCGCCACGAACTTGAGCACCTCGTCCAGCAGCACCACGGGCACCGAGAACTTCATCACCGTCATCCACTCGTCCATGTTCAGTGGCGTCACTTGGAACACGGCCTGCGAACATTACACGCACGGAAACCGCTGTGTTATCTATACTAATATTATAAAGCGGAAGAGTTTGTTTGTTTGTTTAAACGCGCTAATCTCAGGAACTACTGGTCCGATTTGAAAAAATCTTTTTTTGTTGGATAGCCCATTTATCGAGGAAGGCTATAGGCTATAACATCGCACTACGACTAATAGGAGCGGAGTAGCGACGAGAAGTATTGCAAAAACGGGGAAAATTTACGCATACGAAGTTGCGCGGGACAGCTAGTTGTATGGATATGCATCGTTATAATCACATAACTATCGTGTCTAACGTGTCACTTGACGCGTTATTATTGCAGTACTCAAAAGGCATTGTAATAATTTATATAGATTTATTGGCAATTCAGGTAATTGAATTAGTGTATTGTTCAAGTAGTATTACTGAATTACTTGAACTTGATATTCATTACGTTGACACTACACTGTATACAAATCTGTGATTATCATAATTATTCATAAATGAAAATTATAGTAAGTAGAGATGTGCCAACTAGTTGTTATTTATGTAGTCGGCAAAAAATATCATAAATATAATCTGGGAACTGGAGCTCTTTCTTTGTAGTTAACCATGAAAGTAAACCGAGAACTACACTTCAATTATTAAAAAGCTAGTTGTCTAATACTAAATCATTTTTCATATCAGTCATTTCATTTTACAAGTAATAAATAATTTACTCACCGACAAGACCTCAACGTAGAGAATGACGAAATGGAGTGTGAAGGAGAGTGCCATGGAGCCAACGAGCCACATGTTGCACCATGGGGGCATAGCGATGAGGGACTGGTTCTCTGACAAGCTGTTCATGGCGTTCAACATCTCAATTGTGACCAGCACTGACAGAGCCATTGTCATAGGGTGAGGGTCAGTAAAGATCTTGCAGTCGACGCCCTGGAACCACATAAGTTATACAGTTAATAACTAACATTGCTAATATTGTAACCAATATGAGAGGTATTCTTTACAATCAATTTTATTGGTGAAATATATACAATGCGGCCTACCGCTTGCTAACTTGGCATTAAATGTACAAGTAAATGACTTTGATATATTTTGCTTCCTAAGTGAATAAAGAAATTTTTAATGGAATTGGTTTAATATGTTTCGACTTATCAATATTGTAAGTTGATATATATATTTTTTTAAATATATTAGTAAAACACAATGAAAGCCTACCAGTATGTACTTTATCAAACCTGAAATTTTGCACAGACTCTCTGATACCTACCATTCATTAATTGGGGAGTCACTAAGCCCAGACCGGCTGCTTTACGAGCTCTTCAGACCCGATAGGTCGTAGTTAAGAGATTTCAAATGTATTTGACCAAGTCTGCCATTTTGTAATTTTATAATATTATTATAATTAATATTGAAATAAAAATAATGGCAGGCGATTTTCACGTTGTTAAGATGGGAGACTATTTTGAAATCATACAATATGAAACATGCAAGTCCTGATAAATTATAAATAGCAAAGTTAACGTTATTATAAGCTTAAATTATATATTTTTAAGAATTATAGCTATTTAATAAATACACATCACTAAAAGGTGTACAAATATAACTCCGCTAATGCAAGTCTGCTGCTAATCTTTTATAAAAGAAATCAATCGAGTACAATGCAACAAAGGCATGGAATGTTACCTTGAACTCGTCTCCACCACCGAGACACTGCAAGTGGTGAGTGAGCTGCCAGTAGCTGAGCTGAGGTCCGACGGGCGAGTACATGAACCACCAAGACGCGGCGCCAACAGTCGCGGCACCAACGTAACCACCGATAGCCATGTACCTGTACCATTTATGTCATGTTAATGTCTTTTTACGTATATACAGGGTGTCCCAAAACTATGCAACACGGAGGGAAAGTAAGAGCGTATCGCTGGTGCACTTTAGACCGTATTTTTTCATATGTAGTACTTTATTTGTAGTAACAGCTGCGGAACCCTACACTGAGCATGGTCTGACATGCTCTGACATGCTCTTGCCCGTTTTTTTCAATTACTTTTTTTTAATGTACGTTAAACAAGCTTTCTTCCTATCTAGGGTTCCTAGAAAAGAGCCTTCTTCCTATTTACGATTTCTAGATAGGAAGAAAGTTAGTTTGATGTACATACCAAAGCAGTAATTTAAAAAAAATGGTCGCATTTGACTTACTGTTCTCGCGATTACCACGGCAGTAATATCAAAGCACTCTCCCGCCAGATAGAACGACAACTGGATTAAATCAAAGTTATATTACATACCTGAAGAACAGCCATCCAGAGATGAGACCTTCGTCTGCTCTACGGGGAGGTTTGTCCATGATGTCAAGATCAGGGGGGTTGAAGCCGAGGGCAGTAGCGGGCAGACCGTCAGTCACCAAGTTGACCCACAACAGTTGGACAGGGATCAGAGCTTCGGGGAGACCCAGAGCGGCGGTCAAGAAGATGGACACGACTTCACCAATGTTGGAAGAGATCAGGTAACGGATGAACTGCTTCATGTTGTTGTAGATGGCACGACCTGTAGAGTATCATTTCGATGTTGATTTTTTTTTTTATAAAATGTGATGTTGCGATAGGTTGTATATCAAAGTTCTTTTTTTATTGATGTCAGAGCTTGCCAAGATATAGGTAGTCTTTCAATGTTCTTTTTTTAAATATAAGTGATAGCTTGCTAAGTGTATGAATACTTGCCTTCCTCAACAGCGGCGACAATGGAAGAGAAGTTGTCGTCAGCCAACACCATCTCGGCAGCGGACTTAGCGACAGCGGTACCAGATCCCATAGCAATACCAATTTCAGCCTTCTTCAGGGCAGGGGCGTCATTCACACCATCACCAGTCTGCAATGTTACAATGTATCGCATCATCAAACCAATCAAATATTCTAACCATTCCTCATTATCACTTTCGAGTAGCACAGTTTATAAACATAACTGCTCTAACGTAAACACAGAACGCCTCCAATATGTAATACAATGTGTAAACACGCAATAATATGGGAGAATAGTGTTTTAGTAAATTATGAAGATATCGTTTACAATGTTGCAATTGTTTGCTGAGTTTTGTGTTTGCATTCAGTTACTGTGTGTTTAACTATTATGTGTTCTAATTCTCGATTTATAATGTAAGTTTTATTGAAGGATACGTACCATAGCGGAGATTTCGTTCATGCTCTGGAGGTACTCAACAATCTTGGACTTGTGGGAGGGCTCTACGCGGGAGAAGAGACGGGCTTTAGCGCAAGCGGCACGCTGCTCAGAAACGGGGAGATCATCAAACTCGCGACCAGAGTAAGACTTGCCAGTGGTATCTTCATCTTCAGTGAATACACCAATACGTCTGAAACGAGTTACTAATTTAACATCTAAGCCCAAAGAACATTATCATGTATTAAGGTTAGTTAAGGGTTCTTCGTTACCTGCAGATAGCTTCGGCGGTGGCCTTGTTGTCACCAGTGATGACGATTACACGGATACCAGCAGCGCGGCAACGGACGATAGAGTCGAACACTTCCTTACGGGGAGGGTCCAACATGCCGACGACACCGACGAATGTAAGGTTGACTTCGTAAGTGTAGAATTTGGTGGAGTCTCCGAGGTCCATTTCTTCAGGTTTGAGCGGGCTGTCGGCGGTGGCGAGCGCCAAGCAGCGCAGAGTGTCGCGGCCGGTACCGTACTGGCGGGTCAGCTCCAGGATGCGGTTCTTCAGGGTCGAGGTCAGAGCCACCTTGCTAGTTCCGACGCGAGCGTGCGTGCAACGTTCCAGCACACCCTCAGGCGCGCCCTTAACGAACAGTTTAGGTCCATTTCCGAGGCGGGAAGGCTTAAGAGGAGTGCAGTAGGTGGACATAGATTTCCTGTCACGGGAGAACTCGAGAGTGAACTCCTTCTTCCATTTGGTCTCAATTTCTTGACGTACGACAATAGCAGAGGAACGACGGTCGAGTCCGGTTTTGGGAACGTTGAAGGGGTTCATTTTCTCAGCGAGCACGATCAGAGCGGTTTCGGTGGCTTCACCGACCTTTTCGAAAGCCTGTTTGAATTCGTTGAAGTCAATAGCCGAGTCGTTGCACATGATGCAGATGGTGCCGAGTTCATGAAGAGCGTCGAATTCGCCAGCCTTAACTTTCTGTCCCTTCAGGTATACGTCGCCGATGGGTTCGTATGTGGAGCCGGTAATTTCGAATTCCAGGAAGCTGCTGTCGCCACCCTCGATCTTCTCGAAGATGAACATACGGGATACGGACATCTGGTTGGTGGTCAGAGTACCGGTCTTGTCGGAGCAGATGACGGAGGTGCAACCGAGGGTCTCTACGGAGGGCAGGGACCTCACGATGGCGTTTTTCTTAGCCATACGCCTGGTGCCGAGAGCGAGACAAGTGGTGATGACAGCGGGCAGACCTTCGGGGATGGCGGCGACGGCCAGAGCGACGGCAATCTTGAAGTAGTACACGGCGCCCTTGATCCAGCTGCCTCCGTGAGCGGGGTCGTTGAAGTGTCCGATGTTGATGGCCCATACAGCGACGCAAATAACGGAGATAACCTTGGACAACTGTTCACCGAACTCGTCCAATTTCTGCTGCAGGGGGGTCTTAATTTCCTCAGTCTCGGACATTTCGGTACGGATCTTACCAATGGCAGTGTTGAGACCGGTGCCCATGACGATACCGCGGGCCTTGCCGGCGGCGACATTGGTACCGGAGAAGAGAATGTTCTTTTTGTCCTGGTTGACGGCGCGGGGGTCGGGAATGGCGTCGGTGTGCTTGATGACGGATACAGACTCGCCAGTCAGGATAGACTGGTCAATACGAATTGTTGTGGAGTAAATCTTGACGAGACGAATGTCGGCGGGAATTTTGTCACCGACGGACACCTCAACGATGTCTCCGGGTACAATTTCTTTGGCACGGATTTTCTGTACACCGGATTTGTCTCCTCTGATTACTTTACCCATTTCGGGTTCGTATTCTTTTAAAGCTTCGATGGCGGATTCGGCATTTCTTTCCTGTAATTAAATGTGAGTAAATAAGTAATTACTTTAGCGAGCTAGGTCATATAAACATCTATTAAATTATTAAGCAGAAGTCAAGGAGTTATTCTACGTCAGAAGTGTAATTAAACAGTTTATCGCATTTACGTTGGTAAATATTGTAATATTTGTTTTTACTGATGCTCACCTGCCATACTCCCACAACAGCGTTGGCAATAAGAATAAGTAAAATAACGAAAGGTTCTACGAAGGCGGAGAAAGCGTCTTCATGTTCTTCAAATAAAGCTAAAACCTGGAACAATGGAGTAAAGTTAAGAAATCATATTTTTATATTATACATGAAATTACTATTTAGAGCTGTTTTTCCTCAGATGAAGATGCTATTTTTAACCGACTGCGCCAGAAGGAAGGTTATTAAGGTATTATTTTATATTTAGATACATCTTTCCAACATAGTGGGTAAGGAGCAGTTTTTTGCACATAGCTCTCTGAGACATTATGTTGCAAAATTTACGACTCTTAGCAAAGAAAAACAATATACTATTAAACATAGAAATAAATCTAACAAATGTATAATTATAATGTATCGTTTCTTCAGGATATTGAGTCCGCGATTTTACAAATAGCTAATAACTAGTTTATTGTTTACGAATAATCGACTCGATGATTCCATTTATAATTAGTTTCGATAATTATTCTCAATCTGCACACGTCTCTGTGCTCTGTTACTATAATAATATGTAGAAAAATACTATATAGTATAAAAAAAGCTGTTGTTTTTCTATAAACATAATAATTAACATTATAAAATTTCATCTGTGCAAATATTGGTTCTTGGTTTCTATATAAATATTCATAGAATATCTGACTCGGCCTGATCAGTTGGTATAGACATTAGTAACCCTTACTTCTAAGCTAGAGGTCGTTGTTTCCCCACCCCGTCTACATGCTTATCACACAAATATTTACCCTGATGAGCACTTTTGTTTATTTTGCGTCTGGGTGTAATTTAACTACAACAAGCGGACACCCGCGACTTCGTACGCGTGGATCCAGATCCCGCGAGATGATTATTATACATATATATGTATATATATACCTTCCTCTTGAATCACTCTATCTATGACTGAAAACTGCATTCAAATCAGTTGCGTAGTTCAAAAGATCTAAGCGCACAGACAACGGGTGCAACTTTATCTTATACGATTGAAGATATGTATGTTTTTTTAAATATATGCATAAGTAGGTATGTTTATCAGTTGTCAGGCTCTCTCTAGTTTGGAATCAAATAGCCGTGTGCAAGTTGGTGAATTATAATTAGACTAGCTGACCTGCGCAACTTCGTATGCGTAAATTTTCCCCGTTTTTGCAATTGTTTTATTCGTATTACAGATGTTTTATAACCTTCCTAGATAAATGGGCTATCCAACAGTAAAATATTTTATTCGGACCACTCATCGAACAAACACTTCAGCTTTATAATATTAGTATAGATTTGACAGGAGATGGAAAATCAGCCCTAATTCAGATGAGTATAATTTACAATACTTACGAATGAAATAATAGCAGCTAACAGCAAAATCTTGACTAAAAGGTCATCGAATTGTTCCAGGACTAACTGCCATATACTTTTGCCTAGAATAAAAAAAAACAATTATTCAATTATAACATATTATTCTCCCCAGAACCAAGCCATAGAGTCCCTGAAATATATGGCTTGATGATCAATATACCCTAGACTAATATTTTTATTTATATATATATTTTATGGACATTTAAATTTAAGCCGAATACAATAAACAGAATTCAAGGAAACAGGATTATATTGGTCAAAAACTATACAATACGGAATCCATTAATATTGCAAATTTGACTGAATCAACATACAAAACCAAGGCTGAGTTATACAAAGTGACTATAAGACCTTGACATAGTTTTAATAAGAACTTAAGCGGAGCAAAAAGTAAATAAGAAAGGATCTATAAGTAAAACGTAGGTATTTTATCTATTACCTAGTTATTGTTATCATTTCTATTTTTTTTATAGTCTTATGGGAAAATTCAATATGTTAGCAATATTTAATGGGCCAGAATATAATTTGCTAAAAGAATTCATAGTTTATTCTAGAACAATGACCCGAATGAATTGGAAATCGATATGAAGTCAATATAGGTCAGAGTTGAGTTTGAATTATCAAATGGTTGCGCTTACCCTCCTCCGTAGGCAGTTCTGAAAAGAGAAAAGAACCATAGTTAGAATTTTGAATAAAAGATCAAAGGAGTTAATGTAAAGGCGATAAACTAGTCAGAACAGGCATGCGATCTATGTCGGCAGTTACGATCGTACATAAATACACTACACCTATCGGTGGTCGGCCGCGGCTGCCCGCGCGCACTCGGCACCACCGGCTCTCGATCAACATAATCCAACAAACAGTGACGTCAGATACAAGTAGGTATCAACGCTGCATTATATCGTTCCCTCTTCATGACTAAGTTTCACACTATTCGTGTATTTTGATTATTACACTATCAGTACCATAAAGAGAACCAGTTTAAGTACGGATCCGGCGCAAAAATCAACAATTCGGAAACAAAGTAAACCACGTGTGATAATATTTACCAGGCCGCCCGGCTAATAAAGTTATACAAACAGTTTGCGTTACATATAGATTTATCTCTTTCGACTAGACGCCATTGATACGTAGTTATACAAAAAATATTATTGTGATGTTAACTATTATTTTTAATCTTATTTCTACATAGTTAATAAATATTATCTTATTGTGGTTTGAGTTCCTTGTTTCCATACGAACCATAATGCGCAGACAAACAGGTATAGGCTAATAAAATATTTATAAATGTGGGTTTGTAATACTAATATATAATTTAAACTTATGGACGGTATTAAAAGGTTATTTCTCCCTGATTTATGAAACAATTTACAGCATTTCACAGTACATAGATCTATACATATTATTCTATTAACGAAGAATGAATAAATAAATATTCAGTAGGTATCTTATTGCGGCAAGGATTCTATTTTTGTAGGTAGATTGTACATAGTAGTGTAATCTATTTTACAATGGAGAAATAAGCCTTGTGACGTCTCGTGTGTTTGTAATGCGTATTTGTTTATTCAACTTAAGGTTACAGAACTTTATCTATTTAAATACAGTTGACATCCAGACAATTTTATCATTTTATTTAGATCTTATGATATATAAACACAGCGATGAAATGCAGATACCTCTACAGGTCAAATTGGTCTGTTGAGGTCAGTAACTAGACTCCTTGGAGTATGACTTGATATTGCTGACCTCAACTCATACATTTATTTTCAACGTAATAACAACGTCGTCAAGGTTCCGTCTATAATAGTCTCACGAGTCGTTTGCCGACTAACCATGGAAATTGACCGATAGCGAACTACGTCATAAATGATGCAAGTCCTCTGTGAATAGACAACGAATTCTGTACAGACAGTAGGAAGACCGCATCGTAACGGTTTCTGGACGAATAAAGATAACGTACAAGCGAAATAAATTCGAATGAGCATTATGTTTGTGTCTTAATAGCCCAGTATAATCGGGCAACGTGCGGTAAGTCAATCGTTGTATCGACTCTATTTGTGTACGCGGATCGGCTGCCAGCCGCACCGTGACTAATGTCAGTAATTAGTCAAAGCATCGATAATGCTATGTCAGCATCTGTGCTCACAGCTCACTCGCTTACACCAATAAAGCTAACAACGGCACATTAAAACGCGATGAGGAGCAAACGTTCGACTGTCACGTCCTGATAGACCGACGTCAAAATAGCGTGCTTCGAGTACGTGCCGAGAATATTAACTACACAATACAATACATACATCATATTCGTTAGCACTTCATACACCAGAAGGTATTAATATCAATGTACAGTCTCAGCTCTCACAGACATAGAAAACTTAACACTTTACGGAAACAATATACGAGGAAAATGTGCGATTTCAGCACTTAAATTATAAATAGAGCTGCAAGAATATAACAATAGTTACAGACCGACCTTAGGTTTTTCAACAGGTGGTGTGGAGTCACCTTGGTTTCAATTGTGTGTAAGACGATTCGTTAGAACTCTATCAATCAATTACAAGTACTCAAATATTGATCATTAACTACATTGTGTCAAACTGTTAGCACAAGGTAATTATTCTATTAGTTATTTTTATGCTCTTAGGTTTACGGGCGTCGTATATTAAACGCTTTCTATGCGACGTTAAATAAAGGTGAAAGTACGATAAAAAATGTAAGTAGTGTCGTATTCTGATTCGCAAGTTTGGCAAGTCTTTTGATGTTATCAAGAGAAAGGTAAAAAGAAGAAACCGTCACGATTCAGTGGCTAACGAAAACATATCTGTTGAAACTATTATTTGAAAGGAAAATTGCTATAATGCTCCATTTAAATTATGATTTCATTATGACATCGTTAACAAGGAAACCTATTGATGGATAATTGAATGCCTTAGGAAAATCACGTACTACGACTCTGCCTATAATGATGAGAAATGTAAAATGACTCTGTTTGTATAACTATTGTGTGAATATTTTGAAATTTTCTCACAATACAACGGTTTTGTTGACAAATTGATATTGACTTTACACCGTTCAGGATTATCCTGTCTTTGGGTGTTATCTTTTTAAATTTATAAACCAGAACTTCTAGTTAACGTGTTTAACAGTTATTTCGTTGCAAAAATACAACGGGGCAAGTATATAGCATCAGTCGTTGAAAGATAAAAGAATTTTCAAACAGATAAAATATTGGAACGTGCAGTGGTCGTGTAGATCGCGCGTCAGCCGCATTCGTAGACGCAACCCGCCAACGTAGATCGTCCAAAATAAACTGTACCTATATAATATTTCAACCACTAGGCACTCTTGCCGCGTGAGGCGTCAGCATTCCCTAGCGTTATCTTGCTTGAAACCATGTACTACTGATTTTATTTCTAATCCATACAATTATCAAGTTTGGATTTAATTTTCCTCACAATTGTAATTACATTAGACTTAAGTGTATTACATATTAACATAACTATATGTTACTTATAGTTTATCGGTGACGGTTTATCGGAAGCAACATGAAGTCATTACGTGCATATGTCGGTTTTTATGTTACGAGGACGAATGATTTATTGAACGAGTATTCAGATAACTATCGTGTTTTATTAGAAACAATACATTTATTTAAACAATGCGTCTTCAAAAGCTCTTTAAGAATGCTAAGACACTATGGAGAGGGTTGTGAAAAAAAAGAGTTTTTACCGATATCGCTTCTATCTTTTGATATAGTTCAGCGAATCGTTAAATCTAAATATTAACTAGAAGCAGTTGAAGAGAGATCAGTATAACATTGAGTGGATGAAGGTGAGGCTTTTCAGCAAATGAATTACGTTGCGTAGCTTCTGAATTACATCATTTAGCTAAATTAAATCAAAATGTTATAATGCTACAATAGTTCATATACATATAAAGATAGTAAAACTGCTTTAAACTACTGCGTAAAACATAATGTGTTTCTTAGGTGTAAAAGCTTAAGATGTAATCATTCAAAACTAGTGTCAAAAATACTAGCGTTTGTAAGACTTCTCAAAATCTATTCTCGTTTGAGGTTTACCGTATTGTGACCGAGCTTCAGCCAAGTGACGTGTAGTTTATGTTTTCCGCAGCAAAATAATCGTCAGTTGTACGAACCAGTGAAAATAAACAACAGGTCTCGCGGGATCTCGCCGAACAGCGTTTTTTCAACAAATTAGTCTTTCGACTACATCACCGCCTGCGGTGTTTTCAATACGCTTCTGTGTCATTTTGTTTTGTGTTATTAAGTACCTACCTAATTAATAATGGCATTTTCGAAAGACTTTGTTACAAGTTTGTAATTACTTTGAAGTCTGCTATCTATTTTTAGTTATAAATGTAAACAAATCATTGGTTAAAATTTACGAATAACGAAAAATTAGGACTCATAGAATTGTACAAAACATTTTCGAATCTATGCATCATTTGTTATTCCACATTCCATTCGCATTACTTACTTAATTGGATAACGTGTAATTAAATTAATTATACAGTATTTTATTTATTATAAACGAAACCAATACTACAATCTCCATTACATGTTTTAGATTTTCGTATGCTACAGACTGCTCACTTTTTTTTTATTTGTTAGCTTTTTTCAGCAAAGTTGGCAAGCATCGTGCCAGATATTTAATTCCCCTCAATACCGCAAAAAATCGATGGTGTTTTATATCCTTGGCTTGAGCTATAAACCATTAAAAGTAGGTAGGTATAACAATAATAACGTTATAGAATTAACACGGCTTTTTTGCTGATAGCATGTGGTTTCTGCGCAGTTTTCATTCATGCGTTTTTGTTAAATGTTTATATGATTCATTTGTTGCAAAAATAGTATCAAGTGCTTCTTGTAACTCCATGTTAGAGCTTGTTTAATGGATCATGTTGATAGGATGTCTAAATTGTATGGATATTTTTAGTATCTCTTCTTGAAACTGTAAATAGAACAAAGAAAATTGGCATAGCTTACAAGACAACGTTGTGCTTAATTTATTCAGTTTGTTTCTGTTAAATACATAGGTACATTGTATTTTAGAGCAGTATAAGGGGTTGGTTTAGAAAGGTATCACGACTTTTTAAAAGTAGATGGAAGCTACTATTTAAAACAATGCATTAAAATAAAGTAAAATGATCGATTATGGACATTTCTTCAAAATTAACTAAAGAAAAATTGTCCAAGAAATAAAGTGAGAAGACTCAGGACTAATTTTAATTAGTATATTATGTGCCTTCTTCTAAACCATTCGTAGGACATTGCTATTAACTAATATTACATCAGAATTATTCAATCCGTGACTCATACCATCACTAATTTAAAAAAAATGATTGGCCAAAGACGTCACGTATACACTGACGAAACCTGTGTCAATATTTCTTATACATACTATTATGATTTTATAAATATACTAGCTGATTCGAGCAACTTCATCTGCGTAATTTTTCCCCGTTTTTGCAACATATTTAATTGCTGCTCAGCTCCTATCGGTCGTAGCGTGATGTTATATAGCCTATAACCTACTCAATCTCTACTGCCAATAACAAACTCTTCAGCCTTATAATATTAGTATAGATTGTGGTTTCACTAGTCTTGAAGTGTAAAAGATTAGCAATTGCCCGCGCCTTCGCAGTCGTAATCGATCACCATGACAAAGAGAAGCCCTTGTGTCCTTTCGCAAATGGAACTACTTGATATCGGTAGTGAGTGAAGCAAACAGACCGAGCTACTTTCGATGTAGCTAAAGCTGAGCTAGCTGAGTCTACCTTTGTAAATTTAGATGAAATTTTCTGGAAAAACTACTTAATTATAATTTATCCGAATCAATGTTATCCGACCTTCATTCTCTTTTAAATATGCAATAATGTGCAGATTAACATAGTGGTTCCTGGTTAGTTAGTTGGCTTGTTAGCCCTAGTGAGTTGAGAATCAGATGAATTGAAAAAAATATAAACTAATTGATTATGATTGCCATTGTCGTTTTAGTATGACCATAATCATGTTTGTTTTTTAATATATAAAGCAAATCTGTATCGAAATAACCGTACGAATAATATGATTGTGTGAACGTGTTAATTTCCGAAAAAATACTATAGAAGACTAGTGGTAGCTTGAGGAAGGACATATTTTTATGTAATGAAATGAAGAGACAAGCACGATTTGAGCCTGATGGTAAGCGTCACGCTAGCCTATAACAATATCAGTGCTATCCAAATCCTTGTTTGGCAAAGATCTGAATGTCACCGTACCGCGTTCCTCTTTTGAGACATTATTTCGTAAATCTATTTAAGATGATTTATGAATCTATTAAGACTGCCTATGTGGCGATGTTGGAGTATATCCTAATGCTACGCAAGAGGTCGTGGGTTCGATCCCCACCCAGTATAAAACTTTGTGTGATGAGCATGATGGTTTATTCTGTCTCTGGGTGTTATTTATCTATAATATGTATGTATTTAGAAATATATAAGTATGTTTATTAGTTGTCTGGTTTCCATAGTACAAGCTATGCTTAGTTTGCGATCAGATAGCGTTGTGTGAGTTGTCCCAAGATATTATTATTATTATTTGCCAAGTCTCAGTGCTAAGACAACTTTTTTCGATAACCATCATCCACAGAGGGCGGTACCGCGAGGAACATCTAGTTAAAGTATACGTAAGGGATAACCCTTAGCTTAGATCTTTAAAACTACGCAACGGATTTTGATGCGGTTTTTTTTAATAGATAGAGTAAAGAGGAAGGTTTATATGTATAATAACATCCTTTATATAGTGGAGAAACAAGGAGCGGAGCAGCAATAAGAAATGTTGCAAAAACGGGGAAAATTTACGCAGACGAAGTTGCGCGGGTCAGCTAGTACTTTATAAAAGTAGGTAGGTAACATCAGTATTGTCACGCGTGAAGGCGCGACCCTCATGGGCCGTGCTCGGGCATACGCACCACTGGCAGCCTCCGCCGCCTCACCGGTGATCGACCATCTCTTGTCTCACTATAAATAAACTTGGTGAACGCACCCATTCCCTTATGCACTCTTAGATTTAAATCTGTTCGTCCCTTTTACTACATTATATAAAAAAGTTTAGAAGCAAGTTTGAATTTTTGAAGCCCCTGTAATACTCAAGTGATTTAAAACTTTGTTGTGCGCAAAAGTATCTATTTCTGTCGCTACTATTCATCTTTAAGTGACAATGACAACATGAGAGTTAAGGCTTAAAATTGAGTCACTTATTGAGTTAAGTGGTTTAACCGTTTAAATATCATTAGCTTTTTTATGAACTCATTATTGATTTATCATAACATTACGCCTATTGGCAGTAACAAATTAAGTGTTTGTTTGCTAGGGTCTGAATGGTATTATATTTGTCCAGGTCTAACCTAGTTAAGATTTAAAATTTCTGTCAAGTATATAAACTTATACGGACTTAGGCCTGGCCTAGAAGAGGTCACGACCTCTATGACCTAGACCCTGGATTTGTCCCCGATTGTATGGAAATAAATTTGGTAAATATGGCGATGGCGGAGGTGGAATATATGAAATGTAACCAGAACAGTAAATGATGATTTCACAAATTGCTGTCGCAAATTTTAGCACTTTTTAATTAGTTACGAATTTAATTTATTGACATGATAACGCCTTATAAATCGATGACCGGCTGCACTCACGAAAAAGTGTCAAGTTCTGTCTAAGGTAGACAATAGGCTGATACAAGTGAAGTATCAGCCTATCAGCGAATGGTGACGTCACGTTATTGATTGGTTGCTAAGCAACAGCGAATGGCGATTGCAGCGACAAGCGATAGAATTGGAACTAAAGCTGTCACAGGCATGGTTGTTTATTACAATGTCATCAATGTTTTCTTATGACGTTATCACGTAAAATTATCGTCCGTAAACCTACTTTACAGACAACCATTTTTTTTTGGCGTGTTAAAATCTAATAAAAGAAAAAGAGATATACATACTAGCTTTTGCCCGCGGCACCGCCCGCTTTGATGTTGGTTATCGGGATAAAAACTATTTTATTTTTTCGCATTTATATGTCACAGTTCACGCTTTCCTAAAGTCTGTCGACAACAAAGGGAGCTACACAGTATCTATCCTATATGTATAACAAATAACAAAATGGCAGCGCACGTCAAATAAAAGTGCTAGAGATTTTTTATTTATTAGAAAATGTACGTTGCTATGGATCTAATTTTTGTAACTAATAACAAAATGCACGTCAAATAATGACTTTTATAGGCAAATTTTATGATGATACTTTGGTTACATTATTGTAATTTTCGTAAGGATCTCATTTAAAAAAATGCAGTCTATGTTGTTCGCTGATGTATCGTGAATGTAACTTTGTATTGGTAAAATAATTATTAAAATCGGTTATGGAGTGAATGCGTAACAAACAAAAAAATACCCACTTTCGAATTTATAATTAGGATAGCTGTCGCCCGCGTGGATGATATTCACAGATTTAACTTTAAAACTGACGAAGTTTCATACAAACTTGCCACCCCTATTTACTCTTACTGACTACCGTGTTTCATTGTTTTCATCATCATCATCATCAGCCTATCGCAGTCCGGACTGCGATAGGCATTGTTTTCAACACAAATCTAACTAAAACTTCGAACTTTAAAACTGACGGAGTTTCATCCAAACTTAAAATCACTATTTTACCCCCTTAGGGGTAGAATTTTCAAAAATCACTTCTTACCAGATGCCTACATCATATAAGAAATACATCCTCGAAGTTTCACGTCTCTACGATTGGAGGTTTATGCTGTGCTATCCATCAGTGAGGACCAAGAATCTATACTAATAATAAAAAGCTGAAGAGTTTGTTTGTTTGAACGCGATAATCGCAGTAACTACTAGTTCGAATTAAAAAAATATTTCAGTGTTGGATAGCCCATTATATAACATCACGCTGCGACCAATAAGAGCTGAGAATCAATGAAACATGTTGCAAAAACGGTGGAAAATGTCGCAGATGAACTTGCACGGGTCAGCTAGTTTTATTTTATAAAACCTGTTTATTTTTCAACCGACTTCAAAAAGGAGGAGGTTCTCAATTCGTCTGTATGTTTTTTTTTTTTTGTTTTTTTGTATGTTTGTTCACCGATTACGCAAAGACGGCTGGACCGATTTGAAAAATTGTTTTTGTGTTTGAAAGGGTATACTTCCAAGTTGGTCCCATTGTCATCAGATCACGATCTGATGATGGGATCTTGGAGAAATCGAGGGAACTCTTAAAATATTAAAGGCACACCTACAGTGATTTAGGTATATTTCATAGTAATTCGTGCATTTACTCTTAAAAAATACCAATTGGTGAAGTGGAACTGATGATGAAGACCACAAATGACGAGCAGACCTATTCAATATTTCACAGTTTGCGATTCAGTTACTTTAAAATAGCATTGAGTAGCACTTTATTCTCGTTATACCTACTACTATTCCACAATGTAACAGAGCTGATAGTGAACTCCTCAACAATTAACGGCCCTGCATCGGGGTGAGCAATATCTTGTAAAAGGATTTCAGCAGTTGACATAAGCCTATTGTAACTTAAGTGAATTACAAACTAACCCACTAAAAAGTGAGAAATAAAAACTTTTTTAGTTGGTGCCGAATAAAACATAAAGACCACCAGTTCATGGCACCAACTTCAAAATGTTTAATTTGTTTTTGTTATTCTAGGTATATTATTTATTGCTTTTTAGTTGCCTTGTATTTATTTTAGAAGTCGGTGATATTTTTTTGTAAAAAAGTTTTTGTATGAATAATCTCTAAAACTATCAGTTAGGTGCTTAAAGTTTGGGACATAGGCTACATTTTACCGTGGCAACCAAAGAACACGCGGGTGACGACGCGGCGAACACCTAGTCACTTATATAGGCGCAAGCAACAACAGAAAAATTATACGATTTCACAACGTTAAGTGATTAAGGGCATTGTCCTGTAAAAACTTTTATCTTGTGAAACATCTACATTCTACTTACTTTTCACGTAGTTATTATCTTTATTAGCAAATATGTAAGTAGCGTTATAAAAATCTGACTAATTTTGTGTCAATAGAATGATTAATTATGATAAGAATCTGTTTAATTTAATACGAGACACATGTTGTTGTTGTTGAATTTTTTTACGAATCTTTTTTTAGATAATTAGGTATTTTTGTTATGCTATTCAGGTGAGCCATGTTGGTATTTCAACACAAAAAACTAAAAGCGACTAAATAAATTAAAATGATGACTAGTAACGATTCAAAATTGGTTTGCAAAGTGCTGCGATTATGAAAAAATCTGATTAATCCAAGAATTGATATGTTTATGCGTTGTGATGATGGCTGTTTGAGTAGCAAACAAGTATAAAACGGTGGTCATAGCAGTAACGTAGGAACCGGCAGCCACATCTTCAGGGTTGAGCAGAGATTGGCTTCTGAATTTCTGTAGAGTATTGGTGAAGCCTAGTTAGGGCTTTGCTAGTATTTTACTTTACTAGCGAATTTAATCAATACTATAATATTATAAATGTGAAAGTAACTCTCGTCTGTCTGTTACGCTTTCACGCTCAAACAGCTAAACCGAGCTTAAATGAAATTTAGCATGGAGACAGTTTGAGTCCCGGGGAAGGATATAGGATAGTTTTTATCGCGATAACCGAAATCCACGCAGGCGGAGCCGCGGGCGAAATCTAGTAATATTTAAAGTCTCCATTTTTGCCCTACTGCTTTCGTAACATTATTAAGGTTTTAATTATTAATATTAGTAAGTCGTAATAAAGTAGTATAGTAATATTAGTTATTTAAATTGTAATTTTTGTTGTCATTTAACGATTTCGCACGTTACCTGGGGGCTTCACTGAAAATCAGCGCTGTGTTGCGGCTCATACTGCAACATAACTATATGCTGAGTGGAAGTTTTATTGCCTACCTACCTTACCTATTATAAATGTTTAGATACAGTATTGTATCTCAAGCAGGTGAATTATATAATTCAATGATTTGAAATAATTTATGCAAATGTCATAGAACTACCAAAACAAGTTTTAAAACTGGTTTTGTTTTATATAAACCATATGTCAACATGATTTTTTTTTGTACAACATAAATAATGTCATAATATTAACATGTACTTATCTTTCTTAGTTGTAATTTTTTTTTCACATCATTAAAAATATTTTTTATTTTGTCACAAAACCAATCAATAATAATTTACTTTTTAAATGTATAAAAAAAGCAAATATCCTATTTAATAGCTATAAATCACTGCATAAAGCTTATTAGCTCAAAAAAAAAACAATATTTTAAATTGTGCTAAATGGATAAAACAATTGTTTTAGACTTTTTTGGTGTGTCTATGTATCTCAACATCTAAATAAAATAGCTTAAACAGAGAGAATTGGGACAGAGGTTCTAATTTGCCAAGCCAATAATATCAAACAACCAGACATACTTTTTATTGTCTTTGGGCAAGAAACAGATTGTATCAAAGCAACAAAAAAACCTTTTTAAATTCAAAGGTGAAAATCTTGTATTCATCATCATCATCTTCTATGTACCCTTTAACTCATCTTGTACTAATTGAATGAATTTTGTGACTATAAAGTAAAAGATTATTATTTGTGCAGAGTTAGTTATTTGCAAATATTAACTGAGTCCAGTAGTTCATTGTATATACTAACTATCTGTAGTATGTAACCAAAAGTAATTTTATGACTGTTGCATGTTCATGTTACATTAAATCATTCAAGTCCCACAAAGCATACTCAAACTTTGATGTTTGGTAACAGTAATACATTGCTTTATTTCGTAATGAGATGTGCATCTGCAGTATTAATATAGCATATGGAAGTCTAAATTCGGACTTATCTTACTGCTTAAGTGTTTTGTTTGATCATAGTAATAATATCTATCATAAATAACTGATTATATATTTGTGTTTGAGTCACTTTAGAATATTTTACCTGTTATACAGTAATAGTAATTGACTATATATTGTATGTTATGAATAAATTAGTGTTGATTGTAGACGATAACAGAATTATTTTGGTCAGCATTTTTCCTCCTTAATAAAAAAAAAATAAGATTTGTAGTTCATAATTATGAAATACAAATCTTACATTTCTTTTATTACGTAACCTACATCTTGTGAATCTTTTAGTTCTAACTTGTACATATTAATAATTATTAATATTGTAATGTAAGTTAGATAGGTTATATGGATAGTTCCCATAAATAAAATCTTAATTTACATACTAAGCTCATATTGGCTTAGCAATAACATCAATAAAATTAGGTAAGTGCCATATTCACAAATACTTTTACTCTAACATTTTTCTTGTATCTCTTTGTGTCTTATTTTGTCTATGACATGACAGAAAGAGACAAAGTATGTTGGATATAAAGCATATAAAGACAATGAGGGCATACATTGTGTTACTTCAATGTCAAAGTCACTGACATACTTATTGCTTAAAGCAGCTGACTTATTGAGTGCATACTGTTCAAATATGCTATGTATTATCTAATAGATATTAAAATCATTTAAATAAAATTGTTATGAAAATTCAACTGACTGCATTTATAGATCTTTTTTCTAACAGAACATTATTATCATTAATGATTCACGGCCAAGTCTACGTAGCTGGCAAAATTTCAAATGACCCTGGCTGATAGATCAGTAAAAATAATTTAATTAAAGAAAATAACAACTGCCAAACTTGATCCGAATGCTAAGTAGATATGACACGGTAGTTTGACGCGGTTGTCAAGGCATCATCAATTAAAATAAAATACAATACAAACTGATGTATTACGAGGACTGCTAATTTACTGCTATCGTATTCATAGACATTACAAGACCAGATTCATTAGATGAGTTACAAGAATTTTATTAAATAACATTGTAATGCTATAACAATATTAACATATTGGTACAATGAGCACTGCAAATAGTGTGAATGTGGAAATTAGACACAGAGACGAAATTATATTGTCTATCAAATTTTACACGAGTTAAAAGGTATCTTTCAGTTAAAACCGTATCTTTTGACATGTTCATCACAAACAAACAACATTGCTAATTGAAACTTATTAGTTAATGAGAATACATAAAACTTATGAAGGTAATAACTATTTGTATTTACACAACGGTATATATTTGAATTGCGGAATTTTAAATTCATACAGTTTAATATCTAGTATGATTTTAGTATGATATTTTATTTACATTGATTACAACGGTTGTGAAATTAAGTAAATCATTTTTTAGAATGATTAACTTAATACATATATTATATTACTGTTAAATCTAGAGGTATCTTTAAAAATAAGTCTCCCTTTGTTCTAGATGTACATAGAACTGTTCTGACTAAGTTTATCAATGAGTGTATAAAAAGGAGAATAACATTGTTTACATGTTATTATCAAGGTAAACAGTGTACTTACCATTTGGGCCATATTTCTCTTGGTTCCTTTTGATTTGGTCTGGACTAAGGCCTTTGTCGGGGTCCGTGCCGAAGTATCCTAAGACTTCGTCCACGGATTTCGAGTGAGCGTCCTCCATGGTGGAATTACTACGTTGCCGTCAGTTCTAAAAGGCAAGAACAAAATATAGGTTAGAAATGACGAGTCATCATTATCAACTTGAAAGCTTTGAGGTTATGTTGCTTTTGTGTAGAAATTCAAACGCGAAGTAATGACGTACTTTGTATTAGGTTATACGTTTTATAAGTAAAGATTTATTTCAGTTAATGTAAATTATATTTATAGGTCAACAGAAATGAGAATGAGTAAATAAAATTATTCACTTTTTCGAAAAAAACATGTAGTATAATTTTTTGTTTTTTCAACTACGTTCACTTTTTTATTTATAAAATTACTGGTTAAATACGCAGACTAATAATGTTATTAAATTTAACGAGCTATTTCCTAGATCGCAGGCACCGTTTGACCACTGCACTACTCACCAAGATGTTTTTAATACATGAGAATTGTCTATCTTATGAAGTATTTCACTTATTTTAAGCGTTTGACTCTTATTTTTTAAGTTATTACTAAACTTTGTACTAATCTAATACTTTTTCTCGTAAATATCATAAACGACACGAACACGTATCTAATCCAGCCGTCATTTTTTACTAAACTGACGTAGAAAAGAGGTCGATGGCAACGCCACCTTTTACTTTGGATGCGTACTATTTTTGTCAAATTAGGTTTCTTTTATTTAATAATTGTTTAAGCGAAATAAATATAAGTTGCAAGATATTGTAAGTAACTACTATTTCAAAAGAAAAAGATTGCAAATTGTATCATTATTTTTTAGGAACTTAATAAATTTTATGATCACACATAAATGTGGAGCCATGCTATAGGTTGAATGTGTACCACGTGACTCAAAGCTATTTTGGTTCTATAGGCGCCTACAAAATGCGGTATTTTTAAAATTCCGAATTTGCTTTGCGTTATGTAACACTTTTATCACTTATTTATAATCACTAATTTCCTTTTGTAACTTGTACGACACTTAATACGCACTTGGGGTTACTACACTCACGGATATTTTGTTTTATATTGGTATTCTGAAACTTACTGAAATATTTTTTTCGACAGCGTCGGGAAGGAAAGAAGAAATAAGAGTGGCGCGGGAGATGTTTTCCCGCCGCGCCCCGAGTATCGACTCCCGGGCGAAGAGCGACGATTTTAGAGTTGCGCGGGCGCGGTGGAGGGACACCGTCGGAGATTTCTTTAATTATTTTGGCAACAGTACTCGATGGCACAGTCGAGTCGCTTTCCAGGGTTGCATGTCGCACGGCGGCCGTCACCGACCGTCCTATGATGATCTTTTTATAGCGGTCGCTGCCCGGCTCGAGCTCCCGGTGCTTGTTGTGGATAGTTACTTCTGTTTACGACTATTCAAAAGGTTTTCCTTATAAATGTTATGTCTCTATGCACATATTACTTAATTTATTAGTTAAATTAACCAAAAAACTGGAAAATAGCTTAGGTACCTACTTATGTTACGCGTGGTTTTTATCGTGATAAGCCGACATTGATCAAACATTAGCTTATCCTATCTCTTATTAAGTGGATTTGAGTTATCGGTGCGAAATTAAGTTTACCGAGCGGTTTTTGTTTCAGTAGTTTGGTAGAACCTAGGTAGTATTGAATAATGCTAACGTAACGGCATGAATACCAATCCATATAGGTAAAAAATATTACAAATTAAAAGAAAACCGCCTGCAAAAATACGTAAACAAGATAAGACATTAAATATTAAGCAGTCGGAAGCATTATTGAACTTAAAATTAAATGTGAAGGGTGTCTTGTTTCTAGTGTCTTGAAGGCAGGTTTTTAAAATTTTCAAAAATAATATATTTTTTAATTTACGTTGTTTTTTTAACATTTCTTATTCCAAATTATGTATATTTAAATATATAATTTTTATATATATTTGTTAGGTATCCTTTATTTTGATACCCCACTCGATAGGTTTTAAATATATATATTATTTAACATAAGTATACTTAAGTATTGTATATGATTTGGCGATTTTAAATATTCAAGTACCCAGTGTCACTCTCACAATTAAGACGAATCTAACAACACGTCTCAAGCTAAAATCCATCAAGCCGTTCAAGGGGTGCCAAAGAAATATACATACATACACTCGAAAAACATAACCCTCTTTTTTGCGTAGTCGAGTAAAGGCCCCTATCTATACTTCTGTACTAATATTTTAAAGAGGTAAAGTTTGTGAGGTTTAACGGCCGGTCTCAATAATCTACCTATCGATGAATTTGGCTACTGGTGGTAGAATTTTGACATATTTTGTATGGAGCTTATGTCAGATATATAGCTTCAGTAGCCAAATCCATCGATAGTTAGATTATTGAAACCGGCCGTTAGTCAAAGACAAAATCGGTTAAGTAGATCCAGAGATTACCCATTTCTGAATCAACTGAAACGATTTTGTAAATTCTTTTAAAAAGTCACGTTATTTGTGAGTGGGTCAGACATTATAATATATAATTCAAATGTTGTTAGTACATGGTTATTATGAGTTAATTTGAATAATTACAGTCGTACAATTGGACCGTGTCCGATAGCTTAGCATTGATGTGTTTAGGAGTTTGCAGTTGGCAAAAACAAACTGTCAGATGACGCTGATCTATTAGCTTGAATATTTCCCGTTGCGTCTGGGATTCATCATATCTAAAATGGCTGGCATAAACGCCGTAATAAAAACAATAAATATTGATACAATTTATTTATAAAAGTTGATTTTACAGACATCTTTTGAAAAATTGTTTCTTTTGGATTGATTTATGGGGGCACCTACAAAAGTAGGATATACCTAGTACTTATATATAAAATATAGATGTCTCTTACGATTAAATATTAGGTTATGCGATCAGAATAATTAATTTACCTTTAAAACTTCTGCGTTGCATGATATAGTTAAGATATACCGACAACCAATCGCGGACCCAGGATCCTTCGGTCTGGATCTGGGAGGGGGGGGGGGTGGCAACATTTGACTCAGCGGGGGGAGGCAGACCCCACCCCAGACTTGACTTAATGACCCCCCGGAGGGGCAACTGGCACGGGGCATGTCCCAGACGGTTGTTTTATTGAAGAGATAAGAAGAAGACGACCAAGAAAGTTCCGGCACTGCCATTTACATCTCGGTGTCCCCCCTCCTCCAGAATGAAATCCTGGATCCGCCCTTGAACATACCTATGCTACAAGCTATTACGAGAGTGGTTGTTGGTATTTGCATTAATTTCAATAACACATTAGTGCCCTTGTCATAACTGTCACTGAAAAATAAAAATGTATTCTAGCATCATAAATGTTTACGAAACTTTCGCAATCCGTGAGCATCACATGCATCTGAATTGCTGGTTACTGACCTATTGTAATATTGTGTCACTAAATAAAAAAGAAGAAGATATTAACGAATTCGAAGAAAAAAATTTAAAAGAAAATAAACTTGAAACCGACAACGAGACTTTGTGATTCAAAGAAAAAAACTTGAAAGAAAATAAACTTGGAACTGACATCGAGGCATTGTGATTCAAAGAAGAAAACTTAAAAGAGAAAGATTTTAAACTTGAAACTGAAATAAATTAAACTTGAAACTGGCGAATGCACAGAATGTGCGAGCCACAATCCCTACCGAGTAATATCAGCGTGAAGAAAAAAAAAGTCGAGTTGTAAAAATGGCCGCAAACTGAAATGTCATAATACCTATAATTTTCACAACTCCGTATTTAACGAAAAAGTGAAGTAGTACAAAAATCAGTAAGACCTAGTGTTTGTGCAGTTAAAGCATGGGGAGTCGCCCGTAGGTACTCATTAGGACAATTTATCATTAACTCACCAACCCCACCCGAAAAGAGTTATAGTAAAATACTTGGCACTGGCAGAAACTGACTGGTATATCGGTCAGATTGTCATAAACTCAAAACTGAAATCAGAAAAGAAAACCGAGTCTCAACTGTGTTTCGTCGTCATTTTCCGCCAAAAAAAAAAATACATCGAGCTTTATCAAGGATAAACTAGTGTGGGCTAATGTCGGGGTCTTTTTACCTCTACACGTTAGAATTGACACCAGCTGTCTATATTCTAATTATAATAATGGATTGACTATATTAAAGCCATGAGTATGCAAAAACGAGGCCTGTATAATGTCTTTTTGAGAATTTAAAAGAGATCGATTTCACGGCAGCCGCAGAAAAATGTCAACCTTGTGTTTGAAGTACTTGGAATATATTTAGAGAGTTAAAATAGAAAATCACAGGGAAACAGCTGAATGCCAATGTTAACATCTATTTTGGCGGCTGGAAATGAAAGTGTTTCAAAGAATATAATTCACATTAGAATTGACTCATTACGAGTACTTTATAGATTAAAAGAATTTGAAAGATTTTTAAACATTAAAGATTGGCAACATGAAGAAAACAGATTGCCATGAAGCAATAACACCAAAAAAAAAAAAAAAAAAATTTAAGATTGGCATGTGATATTCACATAGTGCCTAGGTATATTAAACTAAAGCGTCGTATTATTATCCGACTTATTTACTGACTATTAAACGATTGCCCACGCCAGGTAGGTTATAATTTGGAAAAACAAGTTTTATGGTCCATAAAAAATATACATCAAAGGCCCAATTCGCATAACGACAATGTTGGAATGTATTCTGTCTTCCGTCTGATAGTTTGTCATGACATTTATGAACATGTGTTATTAACATGCATCACAAAATCTTCACAAAATTTTGCATTCGATTTCAATTGAAACGTAAACTATTTGAAGGAAATTATCTTCTAAGGTTTGAGGATTATCAGAACTATACATATAGATAGATATATGTACCTACATAACGTTTATTTTATAGCAGTAATTAGGTAGTTGACTTCAGTAAAAATAAATTATTTGAAACTAATCAGGCAATAATAGATCGTAAAAAGTTAAGAATCGTTCACAAATTAATATGTTTTTGAGTAATCATCAAAACGAATACTATGACCTCATAATGTGTTATTCCATACAAATTCCTACAGTTTTGACATTTAATTAAAAGAATAACAACTATCTGAAGCTTTGTATTGTAGTTATGAAGACTAGCTTACGTAACATATAATGTCACATTACGTACTTACATTAACTAAATACTTTATAGTTGTTTTATATTCCAATTATCTTTAAAATGTCTTTATTTTACAAAAAAAATGTACAGGTAATTAGATGGATATGTGTTTATTTGGCTATAAATGTCATAACGTAGCCTCGTAGTCTACGTCACATGATGTATATTATAAAGGCATGTGACGTAGACCTCACGCTACGAGGCTACGTTATGACCCTAAGGGCGGGTACTGACCAAGGTTACATTCGCGGCAAGCAGCGAGCGGCTTGTTTCTCACATGTTCGTGTTCGTTTACACGTTCTGACTACGCGAATGCTCGCCTTGTAACATGTAACATTGGTCAGTCAAATAAACATACCTATAACTACCTAATTACCTGGCTAACTACATACTTATGTAGATTCAAAATGTTTTTAAAGATTATTGAAATATAAAAACGTATAAAAAATAAGTAGTCTTATAGTAATTTTTATAGAAATTTCTTGCCAATTACTATATTATTAAAATATATATATTACGGGTATTAATCGCGTGAATAATTTAAGGTAAAATACCTTGTTTATTGCCCGACGTTTCGACCGTATTGCAACGGCCGTGGTCACGGGAAGACTGACTAATTACTATATTAATACAACTAGTAACCCTGACCACGCTTCGCTGTGCCTTTTTTTTTGACCAGAAACATTCGCGGGCGTCCTCAGAACACCTTGCCAAAGTTATATCACAATCTGATCAATGGTTTCGAACGCATAGAGGCCCTACAGACAGACAGACAAACATTCATTTTGATATATAGATAACGTTCGAAATATTAATTATTGTATTATTATTAAGTAGTGATTCTACATTTGTTTAAATATTAAAATTATCTTCAAAATACTTCTAAGGAAAGTCCTATAGACATATTTAACTATGTTTTGTACAATTCACGATTTAAGTCTACGTAATGAAAACGAAATAAATGTTTAATCAATAAATTAACATGAAGACAATAATCAAAAAGATCATTAATGTATTTTATTACACTAACAAATATAAAAGGATAAAATAATATTTAACTGGTTGTTACTAATTCGAAAAAAATATTGATAAAAAGTTGAAAACAAAATACGGTCTGTATCTGGCACGTCAATCAGTCGTTGTTAACAATAACAATTTAGAACTAAATCTATCATCAAATTCCTTTGATTCATTTTATTTCACCGTGAATTCTGTTTAAACTTCGGTATTGTGATTGATAGTTATGGTAAAGGGGAACGCACGCCGTACGGTTTCTGCCCGTCGCTGTACGCCAATAACTGACCGTTGCAAGTTTAACGAGCGATTAAAAATCACTCCAGTTCCAGCAAGCGTACCATTTTATAGCCCATCAATTAATATACATTTATGCTGTCTTATATTTTAAGATCACTTCGTCATATTTTATGAAATAATTTGAGTAATGTTTCGGACGTGTCATGTCCGGTAATTTATTCAATAACTGATTTATTTATACTTTAATTCCATCAGTAATGTTGACATTGCTTTTACGTTTGTTATTGTAAATAAATTGATGATTGATTAAAACTACCGATACGATAAAGTTATTATGTCAATAACTTGATGAATATGAGATTAAAAATTCTATTGATTAATATGACAGGTTTTAGTCAGATTTTATACATTTTATTTTTATTATCTATTGTTATGAATGCCTTGTCATGTAAGTTGTATACTTAGCATCGTGTACGCATCCGACCTACTTTGAAATTCAGATCATTGACTTACTGTGAAACGAAGAGAGGTAGGTTTTGTTGATCTTGGCACCCAGTATAAATACTATGCAAATTTTCTGCAAGCGATTCACCTGCACTCCATTCGGAATGTGTTATTCTGGTTCTAATATAATAAAGAACAAGATAGAGACAGCGAGTTCTGGACAAGATCAATTAGTAACTACAAGTACAAATCTACTTGGAATAGAGCAAAAATTGCGAATAATATTCAATACAACAATGTTTGAACTTGAAAAGAAGCCAATTATATTGGTATTCTAGTTTGCCTATTGACTTGTAGAAGATAGATACTCGTGTCCATAAAAAACTGTTAATACTATCGCATTTGCTTCAACTAAAAGTCTATGTTATTAATTATGCTTAGTTAAGCATTGAGGTAGACTGGACCAAGACTGCGCCATAACCTCACAAAATTGACCACTCTCTAGAAAGAGACAACGCTACTTTGTGGACAATACCTGTCAAAGGTCGCACGAGTTTTTCTCTCTTTTACGCTTTGCAGTTTTAAATAATAATAATATCTTGGGACAACTCACACAATGCTATCTGATCACAAACTAAGCAGAGCTTGTACTATGGACACCAGACCACTGATAATTTGAAATTGAAAGGGAAGGCACGGTCCAGGTCTATACGTCAATGGCTAAGATAATAATGACAGAATATTTTCCAGTATTGTTTGAGAATTTAATCTGTTTGAGAGTTATATTTATAGTCTGTAGAAAAACCTAGGTACTAGGAATAAGATACTTTTCAAGTTTGAACTCTTTAAGCGATTACTTTCTCTGCGATAGTATTATTTGCTTACGTCACTTCGCATTTCGTAGACATGATTTCTATTGTTTTGTATTTTTCTATGGCTAGAATGTGATGAGTCAGTCAGTTAGAATAAACACGTAAAGGAATCCGTTCATAATTAGCTACAATCTCAATTACAATTGTAGCTTATGTTATTAATTACATATCGGTATATTTTTAAAGATTTTACGTTTTTATCGATTTACATAATATTCTTCTCTTATTAGAATAATACTAACAATAATAATAAAGTTCTCAATAATTGGAAGTGTTTCTTTTGGCATAAATAGGCACTTACTATTAACTACTGAATAGACTATCATCGACTACTAACAATGTTAAAGAGCAGACTCAA
The DNA here is from genome assembly GCA_945859575.2 of Herminia tarsipennalis. NCBI lineage: Eukaryota > Metazoa > Arthropoda > Insecta > Lepidoptera > Erebidae > Herminia > Herminia tarsipennalis. The sequence continues at coordinate 22,311,958 of OX243840.2, forward strand.
CAAGCTGCGGATAGTGCAATGGGCTTTTAAAATTCCGAGATAATTTACCGTGCTAGTGGTGAGCATGAAAATATATTATTCTGATATCAAATACGCCGCGTACCGAGGGAGCATAATCGTAAGGCTATCCGTCATCTACAAATAAACGGCCGAAGGTAATAATCAAAATAGAATTATCGCACTGAGTGTCGTAATCGTCTGCTTTGGCAGGACTGTGTTTTTGGCGAACTACAAGGGATTTGGATCAAGTTCGATATGTGTATTTAAAGAAAATGGCTTCTTATAGACAATGCCGCTGCGGCCGGCCTCGATCCATTTGGCTTTCAGCTCTAAGTGTCATTCCGTTGAGTGATTCATGCGAAACATCTATCTATTATAATAAGTGGAGAATGCAGACAGAATAGGCACTAGGCTATATTATAGGAACACTGACCATTCATTTTAATAGGTATACTAGACGAGATGTTTATTTATTTCAAAATAAAAAGTATTTGTCATCCTTATAAACAAAATAGCTGCTTATTTTCAAATTAATGTTTATTATATCTACTAGGTACTTTACATAATGGAATTTTGAATATTAACACTTTAATGAAGCATTGTTTATGATTCTATAAACACATTTCAGAACAATGACTAAAGCAAACAAAATAGTTAGGTACATTACTAAAATTACTCAATAGTGTCATTAAGAGTTTGGAGGTGACAGTCAAATTTGACAGGTCGCGGCTGCGTGCGAGTGACGTAGAGTCATTTAGAAGACATTTTAAAATATCTTCACGTAAATATCTAAAATTTATGAAGTATATATGTATAAATGAAATATTTTAAGAGTGCGTATATTGACGTCATTGTATATTATGTGCTTTGTTCGATTATTCGTGGTTTTACAATCTAGTGAGTATTTTTACAGCTGGTTGAAACCGAAGAGAGTAAACATAACTATCGTGTTTCAACGCTTCTACATTGATTCGATATACTTTTATTGATATGAGAAGCTTTATCTATTATTACGCTTTTTTATGACTGTTGCGTTAAAATTAAAAAGCATGAGCTTTGCGGTAAATAGTCGCAATTACCTCAGGCTCAGCCGGAAACATGAGCCAATAAAACGATAATAACTCGAGATGTAGACCAGTTTGTAATACAGATAATGCAATTAAGTTAATACGAACTATATGTTGGATGTTTCAGTTGACGTACGAATGTAATTTAAAATAGATTTTCACGGTTCTTGAGTGGTGCAATGTTCAGCTATTTGAATTCCTCACAAAAATATCTACAGTACATAATATCTAGCACATAATCTCTACCGACGTCATACTAAAAGATGGCGCACGCGGCCTCGACATTCGTGCCTATCGAGATCTGATACATTTCTTTTATTTTCAAATCCACAAGCCAAATATTGTGCTCATTGAAAGCCAGTTTTATTAGGAATAATACCGAACTTTTTCATAAATATCTATCAACAATATGATATTTTTATACTTCAATACCAAAAAGGTTTCGGAATTATTTTTTACAATTAGGTAATGGACACTTTTACACTTAACTTTCAAGGAATATGTTTTGATTATTGTATTGTATTACTCTTCCACTTTCATAAAACATTTTTATTCCTGGTAACACTGGCTTATGTAATCAAATCTCGGTTCCCTCTGAGCGGATGCTATTTTCCAAGCTGTTAATTTTTCACGTATTTCGTTTATTATTCGCACTGAGAACGTCCGTTTTCGTTCAAGTATGAAAGCACATTCCGTAATTCGGGCAACACTTAACAATCACTGCACAAAACACAGTCCTTCGTTGGTAGGTAGCGGCGTCGTTGATGAGAAACAAACTTACCGTATCACTTTATCACTTGGTCCCAATCACTGGTTTGTGATATACATAAAAATGTATTATTTGTTTTGTAGGTACTATCGAGTGGAGTTAGCGCGCTCCATGAGGACAGCGTCAGGAGTGCGCGCGGCGGGCGCGGGAGCAGATTGCCGCCCTCTTTTATAAGCTCCGTTGTGGGCTGCGGGACGTTTGCCAGCGACCATTCTCTCACCAACATACGCGATCACATTATACACCTCACAACATACAAAACTACACTTATCTCAACGCGTTAAAGCTCACATTGCAATAACATTTACATTTCGGGATGCAAATAAAAGTTGTTAGTTCCGTAGTCACTGATAACATTTGACGTTACCTTTAATTTACAAATTACTACAAGTAAAATGTACGTCATTAATTAATTGTTAAGCTTAGACTTAAATTGATCTCAGTCTGAAGCGCAGGTAATTAATTTTCATTACGGAATAATTGAATCTGTCTGTTAGGTAATGGATTTTTTATAGATTATTACAATTAATTGAGACTTACAATAATGTAGAACTAATTGGTTGAAGTATTCCATCAAGTAAAGATTAATACGAGGAGCTTTTTGTGTGCTACGAAGTGCTACGTCGTAGCCGAGTTAGAGGTCAATTTATTAAGTACAAATTAAATTTTTTTTTTCAATTTCTATTGACTTATAACAAAAATATTATAGAAAATATAGTATAGGTTTCTCAGTAGCGTATATATCTAAGCTGTCAGTAGACATAGCATATAGTGACTAAGAGATAACATCAGCGAGATGGACCCAGCATCCACCCACATATAAAATGAAAACGTTATCACCAATCAGCGTGCAGTTTGGAGATTACAATTGTCTCTAATTAAAATAATTGTTCTATGTAGTGGTGTCTGGGATACGGGGTAATAGGATGTCTAGCTTATATATCATGTTTTTGGATCAGATTTGTTTTAGACAATTAAATAAAAGCAAAATAAGCTCTACGAAGTAAGAATAAATTCTGCAAAAAGATCGTTTAATAATTCTTTGTTTTCAGTGTTGGTCTTCTACGGGATTAATATTACTTATATTAATCCCATGAAATATTCAGTAAGTGCTTTTTATTTACTCAATGTTTCCATCGAATGCAGTGATCATGGTCACGGGCGATAGTCGACACTTGTTCGATCTGTGAAAGTAGCACTTTTTAGACGACTGTAGTGAAATGTGCAGGACACTTGATTTTCAAGTAATTTAATTTCCGCAGCGCACAGTTTATGGCATATTAGCTTCTTGCTGCGGCTTCATTAGCTAATAATAATGTATTTATTTCAGAATGAGTGATATGAATAATATATAAATAATGAATAATATCCAAATGTATCCCAATCGTTATGAATTCTATATTTTTATTTTTAATAACTACATCAATAAAATAAAAATATAGAAAAAAATTGTTAGCTAACATAAATAAAATTAAATACACGTATTTATTTAAAATTAAAATTACAGTAGATACTTATTGTCTATTTATTTATTTATTTATATTATTTATTTATTAGGAAATTCTACAGCTTTTTTTTAATAGTGGAAACATTAATTCTAGCATAATATGTAATCAGCTTGTGTGTTGCTTTTACAAACACTAAGCTAATGAAAGAATTCCACAACATTGAACACAGATGAACGTAAAACACATTTTCACATTTCACTAATTAAATTAAAATATTTAAAAAATTGAAACAAGTTAATTTAAACAAAATTAAATAAATAACATTATAACATTAAACAATTAAAATATATTAATTGTCGATTAAACTATGCATCAGTGGATGCATAGTTTAATCGACAATTAATTAGCTGGATTGGGCGGAATTTCGAGTGGCATAATGGAAACAGCTTATCCAGAGAATCGTGCCCGCTCCTGGAATGGGCACGACTCTTAGCAATAAGGAAACAAAGAAGATGAAGGAGAAAGTAATGTCATAGTGTGTCATATAGGTTCACGGCTGGATATGGCCTCTCCTAATTTATGCCACAACACAAGGTCTTCCAGCTTCCATATTCAATTCATTCCAGCGACCTTTTTTACGATTGCATTATTAGCAGATATAGCGATTTATTTTTCACCATGACTCATCATCATCATCCTCATCATCATCAATATATGCCTTATAAATACTGCATGGCAGGTATAACGTTTTGATAAAATCATTGCATTTTTTAAAGATATAAAAATTTGAAGTCCGGACCCCGGAATCGAACTTGAGACTTCCATATGCCAAACTGGGGCCGGAATCGAACCACCTATCTGGACTATGTTACTAGACCTCAAATTTCCCTATCCTTTCAGGCACGCGAGATGGGCCCTCGCATGCGCCATCTAGCCGATAGTTCAAGAACTATCACGGCTTTTGTTATCGCTTCGTTATAGGGAGAATTTAAACAATTGTGATGTCGCAGACCGAATATTATAGTAATTTTTATAGGCATTTCTTGCCAATTACTTTATAAATAATTGCATTTTTGAAAGATAGAAAAATTTGAAGCCCAGATCCAAGAATCGAACTCAAGACTTCCGTATGGCAAACCGGGGCCAGAATCGAATCACCTATCTGGACTATGTTACTAGACCTCAAGTTTCTCAAAAAAAAAATCTATCTTACAAAAATTCAATTATCGTGCTTATAAAGTAATTGGCAAGAAATGCCTATAAAAATTATTATAATAACGTTTTGATTTAGTCAATTTTAGCAGCGCACAGTATATAAAATAAATACTTATGTATTTTTATTTACACAATTAGCATCTCCATTGATTTCATTTTTATTAGTGGTCATCATTTATATTTGTCAACTGTGACATAACGTGAACTTACCACGTCATCTCAAAATCCTGGGATTTTAGGATTCACCTTCATGTTATAAATATGTAATTAACATACTGGTGCCGTAAAAGTGTTCGTTCTTTAAATAGAGATTTAGAGCTATTCGTATTAAAGAAATAGTATAAAACAAGACGGTAACTAGTTAAAATAAAAGGTACTAATCCGATATCGGCCCTAATAACCCGTCAACGTCGAAGGCAACTGTGCTGTCACCTGCTGCCGTTTCTATTTCGAGGTAGGCTTCACGTGTTGCAGTTGTAGATCTCATTTCTTTCCAAACCTTCGAACGAGGCAAAATGTCCTACAACGCTTATAGTTGCAGTACACATCAGTAAGAATTTCGTTTTGACATAGCGACACGTCTCGTAGTTTATGATATTTGAGTTTGACATACTTCTGGTCAAGTCATAAGTTAGAAACCGGTTCAATTTAATTAGTACATCCAAAAATATATCAATTTATTTTACACATTTATTTAGATTATATGAGAAAATTGATGAATTTGAAATTTTGCACATCACTATAATTTTCTCATTGACTTATGTACACAAGACATCGGAAATTCAGGCCTCACATCAATTCTTTAGCTATTGCTCTGAGATTGAAAGAAATGGTTATAGATTTAATTGTGTCTTAAATCTATGACCATTTCTTTTTTTCTATACATTCTGAAATTAATGAAGGTAGTTTGCAGAACTTGTTTTAGCTACAAAAGTTTTTAAACTTTAGTTGTAAAAGTTTTTCCAAAAACAAAACTGATATCCCACCCGATGTAAAAGACACAGTAAAGCGTTTTTCAAATTGATATATTCTCCGATTGTTACCATGGAAATTTTATTTCAAAGATGCAGGTGTAGCCGAGGATAGAACAAAGTGGCGTCCAATTGGAGAGGCCTATGTCCAGCAGTGGACTGCGATAGGCTGATGATGATGATGATGATGATGAGGTGTAGGTACGTGCATATTTGAATACCATTAATTAAATAGTATGTTTGTCTTCGTGGTAATAATTTGCATTTACATAGGTAGTATATATATATTTATTTATATACTAAAACTCCTCCTCAATATTTATTAATCTCGTTATTTCGACACTCCCTCTACCTGTTCATGTTTGTCTCTAATATTTATACAAAACTTTTCCTTTAGTGATATTAGTATGAGTACAAATAATTTAGGAACTTTTATCATAATAGATCGCCGAGTAAACAAATGTTTGGCTACGAAGGTCTACGTCGTAGCAGGACTACGAGTGTTGTTCGTCATAACCCGCGTGCCTACGGATCATTTTGACGTCATTGTACGAGAATATTTCAACAGCTTGACGTTGTTTGAACATTATTTTTAGAGCTTTCCCCCACATTCGTACTGATTTAATTAATAAATACTGCATTGATTTTTAAAAAGATGACGTTTTTTATGCTACAAATTATTTTTTAATTCTTTGAGTTCTTGAGCAGCCGTTTTTTGCACATATTTCTGGTATTTTACGTTTCTCGTATTTTATTATGTTAAAATATGCAAAACTGAGAAAATGGTGACAGTTCATTCTGTCTCAGTTCTCTTGACAGTAGCGACTTGATATATAAGGCACAGTTCTATATGTGAAGCAAGGAGGTATACCTAAAAGGAGGCTACATTACAAATACTACTGCCTACTAATAATTTAAATAATAAAAACTAATTTGCATCAGTCCTTTAACAAGGTGTATAGTATAACAGTGGCTGCACCTTACCACCAAGTTTATTAACATTGAAATATTGTAAAATTGGCAATCTGCAAAGAGTGGCCGCGAGGCCATTTATTGCCATGCTCTTTTCTTCGGCTTTACCTATTGTTTGCGAAGTTGGCATTACATGCACATGTAGAATTCCGACGTATTACAAGTGTTGTTTTGCATCATAAGTGAATAAAGAATTTCACCAAGTCAAAGTATTTGACCTTTTACTTTGAAGTCAGTAGAAGTATTGTTTAAGTTTATCTTTGTGGACGCAAAAGAGACCAAACACAATCGTGGCCAAAGAGATTGGATCCCAACTTAAAAAAAAAAACACTGGAGAATGCACATGCACATGTAGAATCCCGACGTATTACAAGTGTTGTTTTGCATCCTAAGTGAATAAAGAATTTCACCAAGTCAAAGTATTTGACCTTTTACTTTGAAGTCAGTAGAAGTATTGTTTAAGTTTATATTTGTGGACGCAAAAGAGACCAAACACAAACGTGGCCAAAGAGATTGAATCCCAACTTAAAAAAAAAACACTGGAGAATGCCCATGCACATGTAGAATCCCGACGAATTACAAGTGTTGTTTTGCATCCTAAGTGAATAAAGAACTTCACCAAGTCAAAGTATTTGACCGTTTACTTTGAAGTTCTATTGTTTAAGTTTATCTTTGTGGACGCAAAAGAGACCAAACACAAACGTGGCCAAAAAGATTGAATCCCAACTTAAAAAAAAATACTGGAGAATTAATCATGGTGTTGAGTAACCTAGGTAACCATCAGATAGCAGCTCACTACTTAAAATATAGTGTGCGTGACGTGAACGAGCGTACGTAAGCGGGAACTACGTCTTTTTGTGCTTACGTATCGCCAGTCGGCCTTGGTGCTTTTATTTATTCATAAATACTGTCAAAGTTATTCGATCTAATATAAACACTTTACTCCCTACCGGCGATTTTCTTCATGACACGTATAACATCAAAGAATTCCTGAAGTATTAAATTATTAGTATGAAAGTTATGATTTTCATTATGTTCAAAACTTTATGTAAGCCGGAAGTTGTACATAAAATATAATGTCTTCTACTGTAATTATTGTAAAAAAAAAGTTACGGGTGCCAATTAGTTTACATAATATTAATACTCTAATTACCTATCTGAATTGAAATCAATGACTGAATAAAAACTATAATAAATAGTTATATTTTTTATATTAGATAGGTAGGGTACAAGAATGTTTTGTTTGTAATCCATCTCTATTTTATTTAAGGGTCTTATTAACGGATCGATGATTGGATGAAATACGTTGAAAATTGTTTTTGATATATTGTACTAAAAACCAGAGCTGGAGACCGATATTTAAAAAAATAAAAATATTAACCCTAGTATCTATGTACACAATAGAAATTGGACTGTTCGTTAAAAATAACCCTCAATTCTTCGCCCAAGTTACCGAAAACAGTAGATTTATAAAAAGGGATCCAACTAAACTAATAGTAAAACACTGTAATAGCTCGCTACATTATAGAAATAGTTATCCGAAATCAATTAAAGTATATAACAACAGTCCTCGAGTAATAAGAGAACTAGTAAGAAAAATATTTAAAATAAAATTACGGACATGGTTGGTGGAGATATGCTTTTATACATTAAATGAATATTTCAATCATAAACCCAATATTTTATATGTTTAAGAGAATACTTTATAAATTGAATTGTGTTGTGTACCTACCAATCTAGATGTAAGTATTTTATAAATGTGTAATAACATAAAATTGTTAAATATTCGTATGCCTCAAAAAGGTAAATATGATGAACTGCTACATTATAACACCCGCTGTACCATATTTTAAGTGAATAAATGTCTTTGTCTTATATTCAACCCCAACAAGATAGGACCAACCACAACTGCTAGAATCCAGAGTTATTTTTTTTTTTAATACAACTTATCACATAAACACAATTCAGCGGGCAAATCTAATTAATGCTACAAAGGTCAATGTTACCCATAAATTGTTTGAATGTACTGTCGTCAAAAGGTGATGGTCAAAAACAGTACTAAGGGACGTAGAAGGGACAGAATTGATAATCAAACACAGACATATCAGACCATATGATGTCCCACGGCTGGGCACGGGTCTCCCCAGCAGAAAATCATTACTTGATAAATGTCTGCAATTTGCATTCTCGGATTAAATCCTTTATTAGTGAGAAATCCTGTATTATAAGACTTACAAAGTTACAAGTGAATCGAGGTCAAACTTCAAGTAAGTATTAGTAAAGAAACAGGATCAGAGATGTGAGCGAATGGAAATATCCTTTCGTGCACATCTCTAAACAGGATAATTTATCGGGGAGGGGTCGTCATTTCAGATGATACAATTGACTAAACACCTGCCTTGCAACCTATAATTTAATGGCAGAAAATCGTCTCATAAACTAAGTAAATACGTCAGCGGTAAACAAAAATGATTATTGTATGTGGCAGCAAACAGAGACAATTTAATTTTAAATCATCGAAAGGAATTGTAAAAGGAAATGATTTCACGACACTAACTTATTGTGAGTTGTTCCATTCAAGTTGGTACAAAGCGCGGCGTTTTGACATTAGATAAAAAGATACAGATTTGACTTAATAGCCAACTAAACAAAGAATAATATTTGTGAGAAGTTGAAGTGAAATTTCCCTATACCTATCGACTTATCCATTTTAAAACTCAATTATCAATATGATGGAATGTTAACTACCTATTTCAATGGAAAAAGCCACCAATCGAAACTTTCGCATTTCTAACAATTCATTTAGAGGTTGTGGCGTGCTGATCGACTGAACAGATCTGCATGAAATTCTGTAATAAGTATATAAGCTTGTAATCCCGGAAAAATGAAAATTTTTCACGCAAACGGGGTATCGGACAACAGCTACTTAAAAATATAAAATAAAAATAGCGAGGATCCTGTCAATAGTGCAGCTTATCTACGGTCTTGGATTGACCACATGACATATTTCAATTCCATATTATTTTTTACCTACTATTTCAATATGAAGAAGAAGAAGAAAGAAAGAAGAAAAGAAAGAAAAATCGTTTATTTGCCACAGATACAATACGCTTCATAGAAACAAATAAAATTACAACTGAGTTTGTGCTTGCACGTCGTATCTGCGACAAACGAGGTTTCCACTCAGCTTAAATGCCATATTGTGGCATGAGCCACAACACAGCGCTGGTTTTCAGTGTGAACCCCAAGTGACGTCCGAAACCATTAAGGTATATCCATAATTAAATAAATCGCTAATCGCTATTCGAATATGACTTTGTCTCACAGGCCCTCAGTTTAACGCAACGAAAGAAGCAACGATCAATATGTCATAACTGTTGTACACATGCTACTGACATTTTTTATTATATGCAGCCGGAAATACATAAGATAACAATATATTAATTACTGCTAAGTACTGCTAGTGATTTTTAATATACAAATAACCTCCCGCTCGTGGCTTCTGTAAATAACACTAAATAACTTTATAATATTAGTTTTGAAAAATATTTAATAAATTAACCCCTCATCACCTACCATTTGTTTTTGGAGTTATGACCTTAAGCACCTACAGACTGTTTTACTGCAGTATTTGTTATAGGCATTTCTTGCCAATTGCTTTATTAATACAATAATTGCATTATTGAAAAATAGAAAAATTTGAAGTCCAGACCCAGGAATCGAACCCGAGATTTCCGTATGCCAAACCAGGGTCGGAATCGAACAACCTATCTGTTACTAGATCTCAATTTTTTCTATCCTTTTCTGCACGCGAGTAGAAAAATTTCAAATTTTTATTGTATTTTACTGCAGTAAAACCATTGTTTATTGTGAGGTTTAGGCCCTCAACTTGACATAAAAAAAAACATCGATTTTACTCCAGGGTCTCTCAGATGTGTGGTAAATGGTTGTGTAACAAAAGTCAAGGTCAAAAATAATTTTACTAAGTTATTTGGTGTTCTGTAAAAAATGACCCTGTATATGACACTATTGCATTATTATAGAGTATAATTGAGTGCTTTATTGGAGTGGTTTGTGGAACTACCTCATCATCAAAGATAGGTTGATAGTTCGCCACGTGTATGCCCTTTTATACTGTTTCCGTGTGCAGATCACGCCAATTTTTGTAATGGTACTCGTATATATTTGGCAATGTTGTCAGGCCATAGATCTGAGCGTCTCTTGGCAGGGTTTGTGCGTACTTCACTGCCAGCAACATTGTTCTTTCCCAGACACTCGTATTGCGCATGTGTCTGTCAAGACTACTATTAATCTTCTGAAAGATCGTGAAGATTTTCTAGACAGTCATTTTTTTATTACATTGAAATATTTCCGAAGTCTGCTATTTTACGATGCTTTAAGCCAGTTTTGAGCATCATATATCGGCATAAGCGCGAAGTAAAAATTTACCTGTTATTCACAGTTTGGCTTTGCCTCCGTGGCGGGGTGGGAGTGTGTCCGACTGCTACGCAAGAGGTCGTGGGTTCGATTCCCACACGGGACACCACTTTATGTGATCCACAAATTCTTGTTCTGAGTCTGGGTGTACTTTGTGTCCGTGACTTGTATGTTTGTAAAGTCCCGCGACACAGGGCTTGTACCCTACTGCGGGAGTCGTCTTTTTTACAAAGGAAAAAAAAAAAGAAAAGATTTTATATCTTATTAGTTTAGTAACTTTTATTAGGTTTATACTTGATTCGATAGAATTGGGTCAGAAATAAAAACCTTAATATATTGTTTAACCAGTATTTAGTTACTTTGCTCTATCTAATGTGTCTTTCAGTATTAACAGACCTCTATCCATCATTCAACTAAGTATAAGTGACTTCTTTTGTTAGTGTATCCACTTACATACTTACTTACTTAGATATAATCGATTCGTTGTTGTTCGATTCATCAACCTTGATCGAATTACAAGGATTTAAACTTCGCAGTTCAATCAATCAAACTACAAAGACCTCATATCAAAGTTCAGTCGATATAAGAATGAAAGGTTGTGATTGTGAAGCCATTTTTTGATAGACACGTTATTTCCCAAGTTCTATAAAACCACTCAAAACATAAATCAAATTCGGACACGTATATTTAATAAAGGGATCGTTTTGAGTGAATGTTGATTTCGACCAAAACAACTTGTTACTATTATACAAATATAATTGTTAACACTTCGCAATAAATCATAATTTACGTCTGTTTATAAAACGAAGTATTGCGAGGGCTTACGATTATGTATGTTCTGTTATTCAAAGTACTGTGAATGTGGTACTTTATTATTTTTACTTCAAAATGAATTTACGTTGTCATAAATTTAAAATAGATAGTGTAGAGTATATTTAGTTGTAGATATCTCACAATTCGGTCAAAGTATTAGTATATTTGGAATGTTTATTGTTGAATAGAACAGTGTTTATTTGCACGCTGGCGCCTCTAGATTTGGATTTTATGGTTGTATGATAATGGCATCTACATACGACAATAAGTGCGTTAGATACAGCTGTAAATAATGTTTAGCTTTTATCGGTATACAAGGGTCAGCAGGTAATTCCTGGACGCAAGCCAAGTAGCCCACGCACTCCGCTCGCCTACGAAACATTTTGAAACGATTCAATCTCAACCTTCTATCTTGCAAATTTAGGTCTGTTTTATGATAATTGTACATCAAATCTTGAAATTGATGTCCAAATCTCTTTTGCCATCTGCCTTGAGCCATGTATTTTTATTTTATCGCGTTTATCGCTGGGCCATCGTCAGTTGTGCTCGTCGATAAATCACCAGGCGTTGATGTGTTGACGTAGTGCCCAGGGCATATTATGAAAGATTCCTCCTAATACTTTCGATAAAACGATTGATGATTAAATCTGTCTTTCGAACATAGAAATAAAGTGGTAAATAGTACATAATCTATTTTATATCCTAGTAAAGTCAGTAAATGGCTTATAAATAAAGCAACCGCTGTATCAACAGCTACAAATAAATAATAGCAACATTTATAAATGAAATTTATGTCTGTACTATGTAATAAATTGTAAATATTTAATAACATAAACAACATAACATATTTTCAGTTGAGCAAGTATCTGTGCATACATATAAAATATAACTACAGCTGAGTTAGAGACAATAATCTATATTTTATTTATTTAAACTATCTACCTACATATAAATATATCTAAGACAGGACTTATTACAAAAAATATAAAGAGTGTATATAAAAAACAATCACAATATAGGTAAAGGACTACAAATAGTAAACTTGTTCCAAATCGGTGACCACGGGCATTGTGCCCAGAAGGCTGGCTGCATTTCCTCTTTGTATGGCCAGGCTTATTCGCTGGCCGAAGAACGTGCCGGCCCTCTGGTCACCAGAGCCATCTCTTAGCCGCCGTCTCTTGGCCAGCTCTAATAATCTTGCTATACTAGTACGTATGACTATTTATTTTAGCGGTTTTTCATATCTGTCCTATTTTAAGCAGATGGAATTTTTTGTATTCCTAGTACCTAGATATTATATACCTACATAGTTGAGAGGTAGATGCGCAGTTGTTTGAATGAAGTTTTTGATTATCGTAGGAAATAGAAAACATTTGTCATAAAAAGTTTTTTGAGAGAGTTGGCCATTTCATAGATTATTGTAGCTTTTGAAAAATCTGTGACTGCTTTTTTTGTTCCAAAAAATAAGGTCGATTCTTCCTAAGAATTTTCTCATATCGGCAAGGGATAACATACCCGCCTTTGCTGTACTGTTTATAAAATGCGTGTTATTTTGTATAAAATACTCCTAGACATAGGTGATTTGATTTTACGAATAAATTTCAATGTCAACATTTGCGCGAACCAAATAACTATAGTCGGTGTCCATTGCGGAGAAGGTCAAATTCTTCTTTTGAATTTTGAATCTTTTTTTTCGCATCCTTCAACATTATTTTAAAGTGTTGTAAACTCTTTGTAGTAAATTCAGTGAGTTTCACATAACGGGGTCGGCCATGCGCCGGCGACCGTACGACACACGGTTTCAAATTGACACTTTTATTTGTTCAACACAGAATAGGGTGAGCTAATCAAAAATAGCGATCGACGGATCGTAACGTACCAGTTATATTTGGGGCTAATTAATGCGGTTTATAATTAGTGCTGGTGGTCCCTGGTAATGACATGCCGCGTCTAGTATTTCTTCATACTTTATATGGCTAGTAGTTGGAAATTCTTGCGGTTTTGGCCATCAGTCATTTTAAATTCGGGTATACGTGTACTTAAAGAAACAAAGAAAAGGTATAAATTAAAAGACATTAAGGGTCTTAAGAGTTGGCGTATTTATTGTATGTGGACAATATTATGTCAATTTTATGAGTAGCCGTGGCGTTAAACGTTCACATTGATCGATGCCTACGTCTCAATTAGATGTGACATAATATAGACGTACATACTAATCTTTAAGTGACATTAATCACTAGACCTGTCAAATTATTTGACAAACTTATTAACGGGAAATACATTTTCTGTCACCAAAATTGTATCACCTTATTATTCGTACCTAATATCTGTCCTGAGGAAATATTTATTATTTCAACACCGAATTAATTAGAAGGGTCTGCAAGTTTGAGTCACTAAATAGCTTTGTTGTTATGCAGCACAAATTTGAGCAGGAGCAAAGGCACGGAGTGCGTATATACCTAATTACTGTAACAGTTAGATACCCATACACCGTACCCCTGAAGCTGAGGGTAGGTTACTACTACTATTTACTACTTTTGGCAATCTCTTTATTCGTAAAAAAATAACTCTCGCAGTACAATATATTTTTAAGTCTTGGGAGACTACAACATAAAAAGTATTTCCAAACTTGCAACACAGAATACCAAACTTGCAACATAGAATTAAAAAGAAATGGAATTAAATCTGAAGTCTCTCTCCTAAAAAATAAATACAAGAAATAATTACTTGGATTTCCGTCCACAAGGATGAAAATAATCTGCAAAAAATAAAAATTCCAGTTTTTCATAATACGATGTCTATTTTTATGGGCTATTTCTGACTACTTTCAGAATTAGAGACACACATTAAAATGAGGATACGAGCGGCAGTATACTTTTTTAAACACTTTGATTGTACCTACCAAAAAATACGAATGCTTTCAATTGAAGCCGTGGGTGTTTTGTAAAGCAAACATAGACTGCACAAGAAAATACCTATAAAGATATATCAAGGTTTGGATGCAATAATATCGAGCGTTTTATTCGATTTATTATTTTTTTGCCAAACTTCTTGGCAGTATATGATTAGGTATAAATGAGACAAAAGATGTAGTATAGTCTGGTTATAATTATCTAAAGGTGCATCTTATATACTAACGACTTCGTGTTGATAACAGATAGTAAAAACATTTAATAGATACTGAACGTGCGATAAGGAACATAAGATTGTGATGTAGATTGTAGAGATTGTAGATACAGCACAAAGATATTGTACTGTAACAGTACACCCCCCTTTAAAAAATTTATGGTAATAGTGTGTAAACACTATTACCATATAATTAATTTATATTGTAAAATATAAATTTGACCTAGACCTTACTAGTTATTTGCTGATGTATATAAATAATAATGCTATTGTACGCGGTGGAATTTGATGACGCCTGTTGTGGTGTGATTTGCTGACGTCTGTAATTTTGACTCAGCTGTTGCACGAGTGTTTATTATTTTTTTTTTTTTTTCGTTAAACTCTTCATTCTTCTGTCCAGTGTTTTCATTATGCCGTAAATTAGGATCACGCCGATTGTTAAAATAATCTGTCCCATTGCAACATTTCTTGTCCACCGTAAGTCCTCCTGGATCAGGTTACGGAGTTGGTTCGCTTAGTTGTAAATTAATGGTATATGTTAAGATCTATGTTAATATATATACGAATAGCTTGCTTATATCAGCGATTTTTTATAGACGTACTACTGGCTTTACTTTACGTCCCGATCGTGTAGTGTACGTGTGTGAATGCCTGTCGCAATCCTTTGAATCTGGCACGTAGTTTGATTCGTCATTGATCATGAAAGCTGGTTTCAATCTATCAATTGATATCACTGTCTCTTTATCCCTAATTCTAATGCAAAATGTTTTATCTGTTTTACTAATTACTGGGTAGGGTCCTTCATACGGCGGTGTCAGGGCTTTCTTAATTCTATCACACCGAACAAATACGTGTGAGCATTCTTTGAGTTCGGGATGCACAAATATAGCTTGATTGTGTTTTTTTCTTTTCGGAATTGATGTCATTTGTGTGATGTCCTTTTGAATTTGTTTTACAAACTCTTCGTACGTTGATAACTGTGCTGCTGATGACTCAAAAAATCCTCCAGGGAGTCGTATTGGCGTTCCATATGTCATCTCTGCTGAACTATAACCTGTGTCTTCTCGCAAGCTACTCCGCAACCCGAGTAAAACTGTTGGAATTTCTTTTAACCAATTTTCGTTGGATTCTCTTGTCATTAACGCCGCCTTTAAAGTTCTATGAAATCTCTCTATCATTCCATTGGATTGTGGATGATAAGGTGTTGTCCTAATTTTATGTATTCCCAAAAATTGTGAGAGTGACTCAAATATTCTTGATTCAAACTGTCGGCCTTGATCCGTAGTAATGCGCAATGGACATCCAAAACGAGTAATCCATCCTTCGAAAAGTGTCTTGGCTACTGTTTCTGCAGTTATATCTTCTACCGGAAATATTTCGGGCCATGACGTACAACGATCTATGATTGTGACGGACCACTTCCGATTTCACAAGGGAAGAGATATTTAATCTCTTCCCTTGTGAAATCGGAAGTGGTCCGACGATGTCAATATGTAAATGTTCAAAACGTTGCGCTGTCATAAATGTACCAGGAGGTGATATCGTATGTCGTTGTATTTTTGATTTTTGGCAGGCTATACATGATCTACACCAATTATTGATATCTTTGTTCATATACGGCCATAAATACCTTTGGGTTATCATTTTTCTCGTAGTTCTTTTTCCTGGATGGCTCATACCATGAATGGTATCGAAAATTTGTTTGCGAAAATGCTTTGGTAAGTAGGGGCGGCTTTTTCCAGTAGATGTGTCGCAGGTGATGTTTATTGTGGAACCCGGAAGCGTAATATTTTTGAATTTTAATCTTTTATTGTCATGTAATTTACTTAGTTCATTATCTGTTGATTGACATTTTTCCAATTCAGCGTAATCGATAGGTGATGGCACGTATATTTCCTCTATTCGAGATAAGGCATCGGCGGTAATATTGTCACGTCCGCTTATGTGTTGAATGTTGGTACTGTATTGTGAAATGAAATCTAACTGCCGGACCCGTCGCGGTGTATCGTTTGATGATGGTTTTTGGGAGAATGCGTATGTCAAAGGTCGGTGATCCGTAAATATTGTAAATTCTCTTCCCTCGATTAATCTGTGAAAATGTTTGACGGCCATGTATATTCCTAACAGCTCTCTGTCAAACGTAGAATATTTTTGTTGAGTTTCGCTCAATTTTTGTGAAAAAAATCCTAATGGTTCCCAATTGCGTCCGGATTTTTGTTGTAAAACTCCACCAACGCAAGTAGCACTAGCGTCGGTCATGAGCGCTAGTGATGCGTTGCGGGAAGGATGCGCTGTTAACACTGCGTTTTTCATGCTTTCCTTGCATTTTTCGTAAGCTTTGTCTGCTTCCGTTGTCCAAGGAACAGGTGAATTATCGTTCTTTTTTGAACCATGTAGATATTCGTTTAAAATTCTTTGATTTTCCGCTGCGCGTGGAATATTACTTCTGTAGAAATTGACCATGCCCAAAAATCTTCTTAATTCTTGAATTGTTTTCGGTTTGGGAAATTCCATGATTGCTTTGTAATTTTCTTCGGTAGGGTGTATTCCTTGGCTCGTTATATGATAACCTAAGAAATCTATTTCCCTTCTGAGAAATTCGCATTTTTCGTGATTAATGGTTATTCCATTCTCGTGTAAACGTTTGAAAACCGTTTCTAAATGCTGATAATGCAAATCTTCGTTGTCCGATGCAATGAGACAGTCGTCTACAAATATAAATACGTAGTTTAAATCTCTAAATAAGGAATCCATGAATCGTTGAAATGTTTGTGCCGCATTGCGTAATCCGAAAGGCATTCTTAAGTACTCAAAAAGTCCAAAAGGTGTGATGATGGCTGTTTTTTCTATATCTTTAACAGGAATACAATGGTATGCTTTACGTATATCTATCTTGCTTAGTATCTTCTTATTTTCTAATATGTATGTAAAGTCAGTTAATCTTGGTAGTGGGTATTTGTCCGGTACTG
This sequence comes from Herminia tarsipennalis, assembly GCA_945859575.2. Classification (NCBI taxonomy): domain Eukaryota; kingdom Metazoa; phylum Arthropoda; class Insecta; order Lepidoptera; family Erebidae; genus Herminia; species Herminia tarsipennalis. Next base: position 22,329,745 of record OX243840.2, read on the forward strand.
TCGTGCTATTGAGCATTCGATAGTCTCCGCACGGCCTCCACTCGCCATTTTTCTTTTTTACCATATGTAATGGGCTTGCCCATGGGCTATCTGACGGTCGGCAAATTCCGAGTTCTATCATATTTTGAAATTCCTTTTTGGCTATGTCGTATTTTTCTGGAGGTAATGGTCTTGCCCGAGCTGCGACGGGTGGTCCTGTAGTGATAATGTGATGTTCAATCTTATGTTTGGGCGCATTGCGGAGAGAGGACTCTTTCGTGATGTCTTCGTATTTGTTTAAAAGTTGCGTAATACGTGGATTCGTTCCCACTGCGATAGTACGAATTGTTTGTTGTGTCGCTTTTTCCGAAATTACATGCGTTGTCAGCTCTGTAACTTTGTCGATAAGTTTGCGACCTGCTATGTCGACTAATAGTTTATAGTGCTCTAGGAAATCTGCTCCAATTATTGGTTGTGTAACATCGGCGATTACAAAATTCCATTTATAACATCGTTGTAGTCCTAAATTCAAGGTAAGCGTCTTCTCGCCGTAAGTCCTAATTTTAGTCCCATTTGCAGCGTATAGTGTGTATTGTTCATTTTGTAAAATTGAATGTCTCTGTTGCTTGCTAATGACTGAAATATTTGCGCCCGTGTCAATCAAAAACTTCATACCACTTTTTCGGTCGGTAATGGTGAGGCGATTGGATGGGTGGATTGCACAGAGTTTCGCCGTTGTCTGTGCTCTTATTCGTTTCCCTGGTTCCGTACGTAAGTCATTGGTTTCCAACCGCATGGTTTAATGCAGTTCTTTGCATATTTTCCGAATCTTTCGTGGTAGTAACAAAATTGATTTGCTCCTCTATAGTTTGTTCTCGGCCTCATAATCGGGAATTGTTGACGTTTCTTGAAATGATTGTGCGTGTTGGGTCGATAGCCATATTGACCTTGCTGAATTGCGTCAATATCTGTCTGTAATTTTGCTAGCTGGGCTAAAATGCATGCTGTATTGTTGTCGTTTGAAGTGTCGTTGCTAACAGCTGATATTTCGGTTACTTTTGAATTCATTATTATTTTGTCTGCAATTTGGCTCAGTTTGTCAATTTCCATGTCTTCCGTAACTGCTAGAACCGTAGTAACTGATGTTGGTAAAAGCCTGAACCATAGTAGTTTAATTGTTTCGTCACTGATTTTTCCTCTCCCGAGGACTCGCATTTGACGTAATAACTGCGAAGGTTTTTGATCACCGAGTTCTGTCTCTGATATTAATTTTTGAAACTGTCGCTGTTCTGTTTCTTCGTAACAATCAATTAAACGTTCCTTGATGTTTTTGTATTTATCTGTAGTCGGTGGTGAAGTGATTAGGTCACTAACCTGTAGTATTTCTTCCTTGGATAATTTTGCTATTACTGTACAGTATTTGTATTCGTCTCCTTGCTTCTGTGGTGCTAATATGGCTTCTAGTTGCGTGAACCATAATCTTGGTTGGTCTTTCCAAAATTCCGGAATGCGGGATAAAACCGAGGTGCCAGCAGCTACTTCAAGTGTTCCTTGCTGATTTATGTTCGCCTTGCACGGTGATTGTGCCATGTTTCTTGCTGCGTATTCGTTCGTCGGGGTCACCAATTTGCCAAACTTCTTGGCAGTATATGATTAGGTATAAATGAGACAAAAGATGTAGTATAGTCTGGTTATAATTATCTAAAGGTGCATCTTATATACTAACGACTTCGTGTTGATAACAGATAGTAAAAACATTTAATAGATACTGAACGTGCGATAAGGAACATAAGATTGTGATGTAGATTGTAGAGATTGTAGATACAGCACAAAGATATTGTACTGTAACAATTTTCTAAATCGGTTCTATAAAGTGCTTTATAACTTCCGCAAACGATTGTGGAAATAGTCAAATAATATTATTATTGGTTGATGCGAAATTTCCTTCTTTTGATTGCATTACGGTTTTTATGATTTACTGCCAGTTGACTGTTTGTCAGTAGATTGTCTGTCTATTTGCTTCTTTCTTTTACTCTTTCAAGGTTGTTCTGTCTTGATTTGAATGATTGCTTCTTTAACTCTGGTTGGTTGTCATATACATTTTATGCTATTTTGTCCATATCCTGTTTTAGAAATACAATTTTATTTATGGTTTGTGGTCTAAGGTTTAGATTAAGTTTACGTGTGAATGTGTATGTTCGTCTGTGATATCAAAGCGGTTGAACAGATTTGAATGCGGTGTTTTTATAAGAATACAAGTTTAATGTGGATGAAAATTCGTTCAGGAATTTTAAAGAAAATCTGCTTTTTATTACGTGTCGGGTTTTTAAGTTTGCAATTATTGCTGTTGGTTAGGTTCTCACTACTATTTAATTCTAGATAACGATTATTAAAAAAATGTTAAATTGTTTCTATTTTTGTGACAGAATACAAGATTTTTTCTATCGAGCTAAGTAAATACTCACAAAAGCAAAAGTTATGATTAAAAGGAAATTGAACGAATGAAATATTTATTTCCCGAAAACCAATACAAACGAAATTGAAATACAAAAACAGGTAATTGTAAATCCTGTCTTGAGTTCTTTTATCACTATTACTTTTCTTCGATGACAATCTTTTGAATATAGAAGTAGGATGGATAGATACACAAAGGTATTTTGAGATTAACATAAGAAGAAATACGACATCAAACGCTTACAGGTATCAAATCTAATCTCAGTTGATTGTATTGAACTTTTGTACTGAAACACAAGCAATGACTAACGATAGTTCCCAGAAAATACTTCCAATATCAAATGTAATCCTCTGAGCTATTTTCAAGTGAATGTATCTATTCATAAATCTCGGATTTACAACTGCAATGTACAAACAAGTTCTCAAAGTCGCGTATCAATGTTTACGGGAAATTTATTCGAACATTGACTAGGAATTGTGGAATTTGAACTGTTTAGGTCTTCTTCAGAGGTTAAATTTTTATCTCAGCTTCTATTCGTAACATGTTTCTGATTCGGGAATATAAGTTAGTTTCTGGTACAAAAAAATGGTATAAAATCCTATTGAGGAATATCATAAATCCACCCGTTTGTGAGGATAAATGGATGGATATTTGCTGCTCTTTTAGGAGAAGAATTTTGATGAAACTTTACAGTACTACTTCACACAATATAACATGGCGAAGCCACTATTTTTGGTAATTGCGAGCTATCATCTAAAGTTATCCTAGTTACAGTAGTAACTACCTATTTGTACTGTTTATGTGTAGTTGGAGAGCGCGGAACAGAGAATAATCCTTTGAATTGCTCTTTTGTTTTTCATATAACAAACTAGCTGTCCCGCGCAACTTCGTCTACGTACCTAAATTTTCCCCATTTTGATTTTCACGCTACGACCAATAAGAACGGAGCAGCAATGAAAAATGTTGCAAAAACGGGGAAAATTTACGCAGACGAAGTTGAGTGGGTCACCTAGTTATTTATGTAGTTAGTTTGAAATCAGGGATTTAAAGTTTACTGGGGCAGTATCATAATTAACTACCGACTACGTAGTGTGAGTCAAACCACAATATAGGCATATATCTGGTACATGTTTGTTTATGTATTCTGCTTGATTAATGAGTAAGGAAATTCGGAAGCTCGCCGTCCGAGCCCCGTACTTTGCTTTCATTTAGAAACAGATGATGATTCGTGATCCAATCACGACTGACGTCACATATTTATCCGACAGAATTAGCGCATTAGCATACAGATTAGCAGAACGAACTGCATATAACTAAGAACAGGTTCCCAGGTTATGCATACCGGAAAACAAACAATAACATTAACCGTTTAAGAAACCATAAACAAGATTGACACGAAATTTTGTTTCGCCTTGTCAAGATTAAGAGAGCAAATCAAACGATCGTAAATTTCCACCAGACCGAGAAGTTCTCCCACTCGCGGCGTCGCATTATGAGTGTTGTTATAATAGAATGCTTTAGAAATGCGTAAAACAATAATTAATTTAAAAAGAAGTTTGCTGGCACTATTCCATAGACAAATTCCTCCTGGATCGTCGCGATCGGCTCAGCTCTGAGCTAACGACGCAACGGCTACATGTCCACGGCTTTCGTGGCAAAATGTTTGTCAAACTAAAATAATAAATTGTTATCTATCACATGTCCCGGAGTTAATTTAGTTAAATCAGTTATAAAAACATCGCATTGTAATTTAACATGTTGATACCTGACGTGATTTATATGTGTTATAAAACAATTTTGGAACAATCTTTGAATTTTGTGAACAGGGAAATAGTTTTACACCATATTGTCTTTATTGTATTTCCTGGTGTTATTCTTGCAGCGAAGGTTACATTTATTTAATAAATTATTAAACCTGTAATAAAATATTCAGAAAATCCGAGACTAAAAAGTAGCCGATGTCACTCAATGGCTGTTAAACGCCGGCTCCACACGTTAATCACAACGTAGGTCTAAAGTCAAACGCTACTCGTGCAACGTGAGGGTTTTGAGTAACGCTTGTCCCAAAGTTGGCGCCAATGCTATGTTGGGACCGAACGTTGGGGCTAAAGTATGGGGCCGGTGTTAAAGATTCAAAGAGACATTCTATGAATCTTTAACATCCGTTTCCACATATTGGCCAACACAGCGATATTCAACTGTGAATATTGGATAGTTGATATACGATTAAACAACGACGTAGAAGATTTATTTTAAAACAATTCTAATATAATTTCAGGTAAGGCTACACCAATAAATTCTATACTCTTAGTCAACAGTCTTAATGCAATGTACCTATTTGCTTTAAGTGCGTTTCTGATGCCACAATAAATCTCAATGCTCACAAACAAGAAATACTACCTGTTTCACGTTGGTTTATTTATTGATACTTAAGAGAATTTTGTTTGACCCTTGTACACACTGAAACTCAAACGCATGTACCTACCTAAAATGTTCACCGTCGTCATCATTAAGATTCTTCCTTTGCGGCCTCTGGAATATTGTCGTATCTGGTCTATAGAGAGAGAACCTAGAAGCGGGCATGGCGAAAAAAAGTGGTAGGATAACCAACAATCAACCAACCCAGTTATATTGTTTGAAGGGAGTCAAACCAAGTGTACAAGCTTATATTAACATTGGCAACGGTCAAGTGCGATCTGTTCGCTCTACGGTTTGCAATTGTCTTCTTGCAATTACAATAACACCGGCCAAGTGTTTGTCGGTTTGAACCCTCAAATCGCCTCCCACTGCGTACGTCCACGGCGGAGTGGATCTGAAATCCAACATCCTGATCTCTGGTTTGGGCATGAGGTCGTTCAAACCTTCCTGTATACGTCTATGATCATTAATTCATCATATAAGTTAAGCTAGCCACCATAAGTTTAATAAGACATTGCCTACCAGTAGCGTATGGTGTCATGCGATGATGAAGTGTGGTGTTAGTCAATATTGACCAACCTCATCAAAACCCCTCGCCATGTTTAGTATTTCTATCTAAATTCGTTTGTGTGCATTGATGACCTTTGCTTGTCGAGTTTAGCGATCCGTAAGAATTGCTTTATTCAGTTTAGTAGTGGCTGACCCGCGTGTGTGTACCTACTATTATAAATTATTAGCTGTCCCGCGCAACTTCGTCTGCGTAAATTTTCCCCGTTCTGCAACATTTCTTATTAATGCTCCGCTCCTATTATTGGTAGCGTGATCTTATATAGCCTGTAGCTTTCCTCGATTAATGGGCTATCCAACAGTGAAAGAATTTTTAAATTCGGATCGGTACTTTCTGAGATTACCGCGTTCAAACAAACAAACAAACTCTTTAGCTTTATAATATTGGTTAAGGTTTATTCTGTGGAAATTGTTGTGGGTTGTATGTTTACTTACTAACTTTAGTAGATACAGGAAGTATTATTATGGAACTGTTTTATGTCCCAATAAAGAACAAAAAAAGTTGTTCCTCAGAATAGGTGAGAGTCAAGGCTGGCGCTTTGGTTCCTCATGAAATAAAATTTATCCAGTCACAATATTGCGAGTGTGGGCAGAAGTCCCATTAAAAAAATACATAAAGATACCACAGTAGTACATCATTCTTAGATCAAAATCAATGTGAAACAGACAAAAATAAAACCAGGGTTACACTACAGTGATGTTTGGTTTTACGTGCGTCAACATGCTATTAAATCAAAAAGAAAAAAGATTTGCAGCTTTCTAACATTCCGACGTCATGATTTATTTAGCAAGTGATAGTACACAGTAACATTGTACGTTTAGGAACGGATTCACTATTTTGTTTGAGGGGGGGGGGGGGGGTGACATGATCCCACTAAGGAACCCAAATTATTCGTTGAATGAAAACTATTGTCCATGGCGCCATAAAATCGATCGGATAATCGGTATTACCAAAGCCCTGTCTTATACCTACGTTATTCGCGTCGTACAGCGTCACTGCTCTTCAATTTTGTTCAATACTCAGTCACATACGTCATTGAAGAACATTAAATGTTTCGTGGATATAAGAGTATTATGTGAGCCAAAATATTAGCGTGCAATATAAATAGTTCTCCCTGGATTTAACTGAAGGTAGAGATAGAAAAACAAACTATAGGACTTACCGTCAAAGATAAAGCACGAATTAAAAATTTCAAAGGTTCGATGGTATTCCATTATTTTGACCTAAACGTCATATCCTACCATGTATTTTGTAATACTCTATTTGTAGGTATGGTATTTAGGTAGCTCTTTAAAATGTTCTAAAAAGGTTGCAGCATGAAGGTTTTTTATTAAGCCTGACAAATACATAAGTATAACTGAATCACTAAAGTTAATAATTCTTTTTATTTAAATTGGCTTGTATTTAAAATTTATTTCGTTCCTCGAGTATTTTGAAATATTTGTTAAAGCCTGTTAAGTCAAATATTTACGTGCATGAAATTTGTTGTTTTACACGATAGTGGAGTATATTTTTTATATAACCAAGTTATGACACCGTGACCACATAGAACTTTTGAAAGCAAGAAGTTCAGGACAAACAAGATGGGTCTGCTGCCATAGTTCGTAAGATATACGCGCTAAACGATCATGTGATTACATAAAAATAATAACAATAATAAAAATACGAAATAATTAAAACATCTTGTGCACTATGGGATCAAACTTCTTGTTTTGACGAATTCAATTAAATATAACTCTCATACCGTAAAACTACAATGCTCAAGCATGCAAATAATTAACTTGTGAACGAACTAGTTATTGTAATAGGTTTTTATAAATACTCGTACTAGTAAGACTCAGTACGTGTTTCAGTAAGTACGCCTCAACTCTACATTGAGAAAGGGCGTTTAGCACGGTGTAATAGCGAGCTTGGCTATTTATACCTTAAGACAGTCTTAGTAAGACTGTCTTCATTCAGTGTAGTGTAATAAGCGCTTACGGAAATGCTCACACCTTCCCCCCTCATATAGCGTAAAATTCGTTTCTTATCGCATGACAGAATAGGGGAGGCCTCCTCCCCTCCCCTGTCATGCGATAACAAACGAATTTTAACGTGCACAAGTTCTTCTAACAAGCTTTGATCCTCGGCAACCTCTCGGCGTATATTAATGAGCTCGTGACGTTGAAAGGCTTATCTTTTATTTAGTGACGTGGACCTACCGCACTTATATTTTTTATAAGCACGCGTTCTTTCGTTTCTGAAAGTCAATTTAATTTGAAATCGGCGCGGCAGTTAATTAATTTCATATCGATCGTACTGTAATCTGTTGGAATATAACGATCGCTCATATATCCAAATTTCAGATATCTTTATTATTATTTGTCAGCGATTCCCTATGTAGGTATTGGCGACATTTTTCACTACGCCATAAATACAACTAGAAGTTTTGTATTTTTGTGTAGTAAAGTGGTATTGAGCAAAAGCCGCTGGGCTATGTTCACCCTTCTTCTAATCTTCTCTTGTGGTAAATATCTTAAAACAGGGCTAAAATACTAAGTTTACAAAAGTTATTATTGGTGTGACGGATTTGAATGTTTGTTAATTTGTGTTTTACTGCATTCTTCTGCAAGATCTAGATACTTCTAATCGGTACCTACTTCTAATCTAAGGCAATTATGAAAGAAAGAAAGAAGGAACAATACTTTTGAATTGCATGTTTGTAAAGTCTTCCGCGATACAGGGCTTGTACCCTACACAAAAAACTAAAAAAGAGAACAAAAATAAATTGAACATTTCAAAACTACAAAATAATAATTTAATTAATAAAACGCAAGTAGGTACTTAATACAAAGATTACCCGACGTTTCAATTAGCCATGAAAAAAATATTTATATACTTTGTCTCTTCAAGAAAAATGTTACAAGTTATTGAATCTACATTATACAGGCTGATTTTAATTCAGTCGACAAACTTCGAGGAGTAAATCCGCGTGTAGTCAAGGTTTTTTGCTAAATACTTACATGCATAATTTACATTTTTATATCGTATGTGCACCACATAAAATTGATAATTTGATTATTAATTCATTTATTTCGGTATTATCGGTTTGACAAAAATAATGTAATGATAATTTCAGTTTCATTTATTTATTTATTTTATTATGGCACTCCAACAACAAGTTTTCAGAATTTAGCCTTAGCAACTAATGTTAGCGTAAACCTGTCACTTATAGGTGTGCACACATATATGTGTGTTCAATCACTTTTTTAATATGCTTTTTTATTAGCTTCATACGTATGTTTGTATGTAGGTATGTTAGTATGTAACGGAATCTTTAAACGTGTTTTTCGCCAACTTCAGAACGTCGCATTTAATTAAAACTTTGCACACTTATCAAGAACCGATGACAATACAATCCGATAAAAAGAGATTTTTGAAAATTCATCCCCCAAGGGGGTAAAATAGTGGTTGTAAGTTTGTATGAAATTTCGCCAGTTTTGAAGTTGGATGTGTGGAATTTCGTATTTGGCTTATTGGTTTAAAATACCTAAAGAAAAAATGTTTCGGATTTTTTTGAAAAATCAACTCGTATGGCGGTAAAATCCCCTATTTTACCCCCTTGTGGTTCCAACAAAAAAATAAAAAATAAGTCATCTTTTTTCTAATGTATATAAAAAACAATGTTTTTCTGTATGTTTTTGACCAGATTGTGATGAAATTTTTGCAGAATGTTCTGGGAAGGCCGGCGAGTGTTCCTGGCTTTAAAAGCCACAGTGAAGCGTGGCCGAGTTCAGCTAGTAGTATATAAAACACGTTATGCCAAAAGCGTGGTTTTTAAACTATTATTTATTTACATTGTTATCGATAGAACATAAAATATGTTTATTTTTTTACAATTTTATTTGGCAAAATTTCAATGTGAAGTAAGTCGAATGTATTACAGGAACTAAATCCACCCTATTAATGTATCGACTGATTTCTGTATTACTGTATAATAAAGAAAACAGCTGCTTTATATAACACCCCAGTGTAATAATGTCGATCGATCTTTACTTTTTTCTACTTATTTGGGGCAAGGCGACCCTTCGGTCAGTTAATTATAGCTCATACTCAAAGCGGGATTAAATAGAGCTTTCATAATATGTATACTTAATAATATTCTGAAAATGTAATCTGGTTAGTATATTAATAGAAAATATCAAAGGAAAATGATTCAAAATGCTCTTTTCTTTGAATAAAAAGTATGTAAAGCTTTTTACTCATAGTTAGTAAGTATGGAGAAGTAAGTACCTCATAGTCTGTCTTATAGTTACATAGATGGAGGAGATAGTGTTGTGTAAAGTCCCCTGGGGGAATTAGGTGTTTGGTAAATGGTTTATTTAAAAAAAATGAGGAAATTAGTAAAACTGGATGGAACTAGTTGTTGTTTTAGATAGATTTAATTTAAATCTATCTAGGTAAATAACCAAAGACGCAATTCTGCCAGGTGACCTTACATACATTTCTATAATTGAAAATGTTATGAACATATTTTCGTTAATATATGAAGACAAGTGGAAATTGAATGGATAAAGTCACTTTTCATGGTATCCAAAAGTAGCGTTATATTTTCAGTCGGGATATTTTGAATGTCATATATAATGTAGTTACGTACAAAATCCCGGGATGTGCACTTGGTGTCTGACCAAAATATCTGTATATTATGCAGATATTACATTATGTACGATTACCTTGAGTATAAAATTAGATAGTTTTACATGTGAGCAAGTGCTACACGCTCGTGCTAAATATTTTTAGTGCTTGCACGAGTTTGATTTCGGCATAAATCTCATTGAAAAGTTTAGGCCAAAGACAAATTCAGTTATAGTTTCCTCTTTCCTCCGTCCGTTTAGTCCGTTTTGCCAGTTTCAAGTTTATTTTATTTGAAAGAAAGAACAAAGAAAAGCTTATTTATTCGTTGAGTTAACGCACACTACATACTTATCATGGTACAATAAGTAACAAAACAGACATATCTAAATATATATATATTACGGGTCTTAATCGCGTGAATAATTTAAGGTAAAATACCTTGTTTATTGTCCGACGTTTCGACCGTATTGCATTGTTCATAATGTTTACAAATCGCGAAAGTTTATCAACATTTAAATAGACATACTTATTTACAGGTTACACTGAGTTACCCATACAGACACAAGAGAGATCGGGGCGCAGAGCGGCGGGCGGCGGCGGCAGGCTAGTTTTCTTCTTTGAATTTCCAAGTCTCGTTCTTATCCAGTTTTCACGTTTTTAAAGTACATTTTACTCATTAAACGTGGAGCTGTGAAAATAATGACATATCAGTTTGCCGCCATTTTCACAGCTCTCTTTGCTGTCGATGGTTCATCATAACCATTTTAAAAACCGGGCAAGTGCATGTCGGCCACGCATAATGTAGGGTCGCGTAGTCCCCCTCCCCCTCATCCGCTTAATATGGCTTAAGAAGTGGGTTTTCTGTTGTTTTTGTTTCATACTTACAACGTTATACCTACTTAATAATAATTTTCAATGGAATTTGTACGAAAATGTTGTTACTTCTCATTTGATCAGATGTTACTCGTAAGCCTACTTAGCGGAGATAGTTTTCCTTAGATTTATTTTTTCCATATCCAACATCATCCATTTAGCTGTCAGGGGGGAGGACGCTTTCCTTTAACAAAAAATATTTCTCAAATGGATCCCTAAATCAAAAAATGATCTTTACAACTTGTTTTTAAAAGACCTATCTAATGACTGCCCACACGATGGGGTAGGTGAGAAAAAAAAACACATAACTACTTTACATATAAGGGAGGTACGGTAAAATATTTAAATTAAAAAAATATTAAATAAATAAATATTTTTTGTCAAAATGTTATTGTTTCACTTTGTCGGCGTAAGTAATAGGTGTATTCATGCAAAATTGCAGCCTTCTAGCACTAACAGTCTCGAGATAAGCTGCGGAAGGACGACATGGCGAAACTGTAAGGGTTCCGTTTTGCCATTTTGGCTAAAAGAACCCTAAAAAAGATGATTTCAATTGAGTTGTGATAATTTTCGTTTAAACTAAAATAAACGTGTCAAATCAATTTTGAAAAATCATACCTTAACCCCTTAAGGTATGATTACCTAATAAGTACAACATACTAAGTACTTACCTAATATTAATATTATTATTTTTAAACATCCAGATAAAAGCAGGCAAATATGTGATGATAATGGTAATGTTACTATTAAATTGCACCGATCGTGATCGACTTGCTCGAAGGTTAATGCAAATACAAAACTGCAACCTCTGTTGTACCTACCCACTTAAGGGTTGGTTTTCCAAAAACGCTGAAATACGTGTTTCTTTATTTTAAAAAACCAAAAAGTCAAACACGTTATTTACAGATCTGACTTCATACTGAGAGAGTTTCATACAAACTAACAACCCCTATTTTACCCCGGTAAAATAGGGTATGAAACTCTCTCAGTATGAAGTCAGATCTGTAAATAACGTGTTTGACTTTTTGGTTTTTTAAAATAAAGAAACACGTATTTCAGCGTTTAAACTAAACTAACAACCCCTATTTTACCGGGGTAAAATAGGGGTTGTTAGTTTGTATGAAACTCTCTCAGTATGAAGTCAGATCTGTAAATAACGTGTTTGACTTTTTGGTTTTTTAAAATAAAGAAACACGTATTTCAGCGTTTTTGGAAAACCAACCCTTAAGTGGGTAGGTACAACAGAGGTTGCAGTTTTGTATTTGCATTAACCTTCGAGCAAGTCGATCACGATCGGTGCAATTTAATAGTAACATTACCATTATCATCAGTATTTGCCTGCTTTTATCTGGATGTTTAAAAATAATAATATTAATATTAGGTAAGTACTTAGTATGTGTATCTAGAATCTAGTCCTTTTTTTTAAAGATAACTAGCAATATGTGATTGAGTCCCACATTACTAGCAATCATGTTAACCCCTCCAGCTAAGCTCAAAGGTTTGTGTTAGGAGTGAGTTCACGTCGGAGGTATAATGGGTAAGATTCGAACCCGCGACCTCACGTTTGCGAGACCGATATCTTAGCCATTAGGCTACCGCCGCTTCATCTACCGTAACAGTTCAGAGTATTGAGAAAAAAAGTAAATTAAATCCGTTCTAATAAAAAAAATATTACCGACTTCAAAAATAAATACAAGGCAACTAAAAAGCAATAAATAATATACCTAGAATAACAAAAACAAATTAAACATTTCGAAGTTGGTGCCATGAAATAGTAGTCTTTATGTTTATTCGGCACCAACTTCAAAATGTTTAATTTGTTTTTGTTTTTGAAGTCGGTAATATTTTTTTGTAAAAAAGTTTTTATTTCTCACTTTTTAGTGGGTTGGTCTGTAATTCATTTAAGTTACAATAGGCTTATGTCAACTGCTGAAATCCTTTTACAAAATATTGCTTACCCCGATGCAGGGCCGTTAATTGTTGAGGAGTTCACTATCAGCTCTATTACATTGTGTAATAATAGTATAACGAGAATAAAGTGCTACTCAATACCATATTACAGTAACTGAATCGCAAACTGTGAAATATTGAATAGGTCTGGTCATTTGTGGTCTTCATCAACAGTTCCACTTCACCAATTGGTGTTTTTTTAGAGTAAATGCACGAATTACTATGAAATATACCTAAATCACTGTAGGTGTGCCTTTAATATTTTAAGAGTTCCCTCGATTTCTCCAGGATCCCATCATCAGATCGTGATTTAATGACAATGGGACCAACTTGGAAGTATACCCTTTCAAACACAAAAAGAATTTTCAAATCGGTCCAGCCATCTTTGCGTAATCGGTGAACAAACATACAAAAAAAAAACCATGCAGACGAACTGAGAACCTCCTCCTTTTTGAAGTCGGTTAAAAATAAATAGGTATAATTTGTAATACTATAGTATTCAAGGAAATAGGGATTCATTTATTAAACTTTTTTATTGGTTATTTGATTATTGAGATTATATTAGCCTTAGGGCCGCGGGTACACTTACCACCAGTCTCATGGCGTCTATCGAAAAGTTAAGACATGGACAAAAGGGCTGAAGATTGATAACCTCGTTCACAAGCTGAGTCGACATTCATTTATCAATCACCCTATACTTACCAAGCAAGCACTTTTTCTCAAGACGCGTCGATGTATAGAAAATGTGTAAAGACTCTGTCGTTCATCGCCCGATGGATTTGTAAGAAAAATGTAATCCAATGTTTCGAAGTAGATTGATTGGAAAAATCAGTAAGACTACAACATTAGAATTTTTTACTTAAAAGAAAATAACATTTATTGGCAGACTGTATACAAGATCCATATTGTTAGTAGGTATCTAGGTAGATACCTGCATGATATATTTATTGAATAATTGTTAGTAGTATAAACAAGATCTATAATCAAGTTCTGGGTCGTCATATCTGTGTCAAAATTTGTTGGGGGGCAGATATGATTTTCTATACCTTGAAAAAAAGCACTGCCTCTGTATAGTTTTGATTTCATTTACCTAGGGGATCATTAGAAAATTTGATTGTAATATACAATCACATTTTTTTCACTTTTAAAATAATTTATGTAATTTTTATTTATTGGCCTCAGTTTCAAATTGCTTTGAGCTCTATATAATTCTGTTATTCTGTCACATAGTGCTTAAAGAGCATATTAATATATATAGCATATTAATAGCACTTAAAGTGGTAATAATGAGTTATAAAGCATGTACATAATGCTTGCCGCATCTACAAGTATTTCTAAAAACCATTATATCACTGAAGATTTCTTCAACCTTTAGTGATAGCTCCAATATATAACCTACAGTAATCTAGCTCTATAAGAGTTATAATAAGCATCTTTTAGACGCTAATAGCTTTCTTATTACTACTCTTGAAGGTCATTGGAACTCTTTAGGTGGTACAATGTATTTAAATAACTCTATATAATGTTAGTAGGGTATCTACCAGACAATAATTCCCCACTCCTGTGGTAAAATTTTTGTATATTATTTCTAAACTTTCCGGATTTATTATGTTTACCTATGCCTAACTTCTATCGGTTCGATGACAACTCGAGGAAAGTTCTGAATCTATACTTCGTGAATCATGAATAGTCCTGTTTCCTATGTAAACAAAAAAAAATCCATAACCCTAATTGATAAATAAACCTCACACGATATGTCCCGATTATATAAGTTGGATTTTTTATCATTGATCATATCAAAAATAAGTGATTTGACTGGAAAAAAAATAGTGACGTCATTGTCCGCTATTTGTATGAGATCTCCTTATAAAATCTGCGTTTTGATATTTCTTGGAGTGTTGTTGTATATAATGCCATAGAGATTATATTGTCAACCAATAACGTCATAAAATTATTTTGACGTTTTTGGTTGATGACTATTTCTAGATACACGGCAATTAATAGGTACAGTTATCGCAAACAAACTAGCAAAGTAGTTTGGTACCAAACGAATGTGCTTATTAAGCCCTTTCATTTGATACCAAATACAGCATATTTAAAAACAATAGGTAATACCTTATTTACATGCTTACCATACGATAAGTGATCAAATCATCATAATGGAAGAAAATGTAGCCTATGTGTCCGCACTATAATAAAAAATCGATAGACACTTCATTCATCGAAATTGATTGAGTAGCTTAGGCGCTGTGGTGGAACATATGTAAATACAAACATATATAGACTTCAAAAAACATTACCCATCCTTTTAGGCTTCGCCGTAATCGGGTAAAAATACAACAAACTGCCACCAGGTTTTAATCGTAAACAATACAAAAAAAAAAACCGTTCCCAGGTAACAACTGCATCTATTCCTCAACTCATATAATTAGAATTTTTATATAATGGTATTGACATACTTGTGTTTGGCAACATTAGCCATATTCATCTATTTTTGTACGCGAGATATAGTGAGGTATGTGACAGTACTACATGTGTACCTATAGGTATTATCGTAGGTACTGCCTATATTTTATTTTATAATTATATAAACAAAATTAAAAAAAACGATATTCATTAACGCCTCCGACTGCATGAAATTATATAATTGTGTAGGGGATCTTGTTTCCATCTTTTTTTGCAGGCGGGTTTTTTTATTTTTCAAATTTTGTTTTTATTCAATTAATTAATTAATCAATCATTAATTAATTCATTAATCATTCTAACAGTTCAAATCCTGTTCACAATCTGATGTGAAATGTGACCATCACTTATTTTTCAATAAAAATCAAAGATTACGTACTACGGGACGCAATAAGCACAATAGCGCGTAGAGAACAAGAAAATTTGAATGGCTTATAACTCTGCAAGTTTTCAATATTTTCATTTTCTTTTTTTTATGTGATTTCTTGAAGTAATAATCTTCTCAGAGTGTCTGAGCTTTGCACTATACCAAAAATAACCTTGTATATATATTTAATTTGGTAATATATATATTTACATTTAAGACGTAGAGTAGGTTGGTATACCAAGACTTGCAATCACCATTGCAACTTGCAACGCAACAACAGCCTATACACCACAGCAGTCATCAGTCCGCCTACATGGGAGCGTACATTGTACGCTCACTGCACTACTGAATCAGTTTTTTTTATCAGTAAATATTATGGTAACTAATAATAAAGACAGATTTCAGAAAGTTTTCCTTTACCGTTGAAAACATGACAGAAAATACTATTTTGTGAACTTCGCTGCGGTCAACATTTCTCTACTTTACGAGTGGTAAAGCTAAGTTCAGTTACAACCTCTGATGTAGATAACATTAGAGGTTGTACTGGTCTTTCCTTTTTTACACGATCGCCCCAAATCAAGTGCTATTATTTGCCTCATTCACTTATCACTCTCGTTTTCCCCACCAATTTGCCCGCACTGGGGCGGGATATTTGAGGCTGTTGTGAAATCGGCTAAGACACATTTGCGACGCGTTGTAAACTAAGCTGTGCTTACTTTTGAGAAGCTCACAACTGTGTTTTGCAAGATTGAAGCCATACTAAATTCTAGACCTCTGTGTTCGATCTCTTCATACTCTAATCTAATGATTTGGAGGTCCTTACGCCAGGCCATTTTTAAGCGTCTTTTAGACGGTTGGAAACAAACGTACAAACGATAGTGACCTTACTTGTTTCCAACAATGTAGACGGCTGTTGCAAACCAAGTACCAAGTAAAAACGGTGGGCCACACAAAGCTCCCGCCAAGGTCACCATGGTTTGTACGCTTGTTTCCAACTGTCTGGAACATGCTTTTATTGGACAGCCACTTGTCGCCTTGCCTGAGTACCCTTAAGTTGATGTGGGACCTAGTCGTCTCTCGCGGTTCGAGTTGGTTCGGCACTCATAAGAGGGTTTGAAATATATATTCACTATCTGTCTATTTCAGTCTTCTAACTATCAAAGATGTGCTGCGTTATTGTATTCTACTTATAAATTCAGCTGGCGCCAACCTGTTGCAATTGTATATGCAACTTCTAAATAAATGACATTTAAAAATCACCCTGGTTGCCAACCATTAACATCAGGCAATTTGTATTTGCATAACCAGCCGCTTAAATAATGATCAAACGTTTTCACGGCCACAAATGCGAGGTGGTAATTAAAACTGTAACTCTTTACGTAATTGGGTCGCGGTTGATTTATGTAATTAGTGATTATAATAGCGACGGACATAGCTCGTAAAGTCACCACATACGACTTGCATTTTACTCCCGGCGACCCGTGCTGTCCCAGTATTCATAGTCATTAATTATGGAAGCTTTTACATCTAACGATATGTCGGTACGATGCGAGAATATCGTAAGTGGGATCGCAGCGGCTTGCCTTTTATTTTATAACAGCTGACCCGCGCAACTTCGTGTGCGTCAATTTACCCCGTTTTCGCCCCATTACCCATTTTTCATTGCTGCTTCATTCCTATTGGACGTAGCGTGATGTTATATAGGCTATAGCCTTCCTCGGTAAATTGGCTATCTAACAGTAAAGGAATTTTTCAATTCGAACTACATAGTAGGTCCTAAGATTATCACGTTCAAACAAACTAACATACAAACAATCAAACAAACTTTTCAGCTGTATAATATAGATAGATAGATAGATAGAAAATTCTTTATTGTACACCACACTTATTAAATTACATTATAATTACACGATCACATCATTATTGCTTACATAAGCGCATGCACAATGGGCGGCCTTATCGCTGAGAGCGATCTCTTCCAGGCAACCTTTGGATGGACAGGAATTAAAAAGAGCCAAAATCACGTGGTGTAGAAGAATGTAAATTAAATAAAGACGTACACGATTTTATATAATATCAATAGATAAACACAAAAACATATATCTAACATTCCAACAAAACGATTGAAATGTTAGATATATAAATACACAATATACTATATTAATAGATAATAATAATAATAATAATAAATAAATAAATAAATACAACAAACAAACATTACATAAACATAATAAACTAGTTATATTTAAAAGAGAAAAGAAAATAAAATATAAAATTCATATATTTATTTATGTACATTATTAAGTAGCTGCAACTGGACCGCTGGACAGGTAGTGCGCTTTTACCATTTTTTAAACATATTAGTTGTTTGTGCCTGTCTGATATCTAAAGGTAGTGCATTCCACAACCGAACAGCTACTACGGTAAATGATTTGTCCATAAATTTTGTGGAATGCATTGGCATTTTCAAGCTCAAATCATTTGATGACCTCAAGGACCTCATATGTGTGTCATGCAAGAACTGAAAACGTTCTTTAAGATAAGAGGGGGCATTGGGATTGAACAAAATATTGTAAAGTAGTATCAAAATATGAGTATTCCTGCGAAGACGAATTGGAAGCCACTTGAGTTTTTTGCGAAATTCAGAAACGTGATCATATTTGCGTAAACCAAATATAACCATTTAACCATTTATTTCAGGCTACTAAGGCCCATAGCATACAAATACATAGGTACATAAAAAACAAACTTAATAAACTACTACATAATTTAAACTACAATTACACAAATACGTAACATAATAACAATAAACTAATACATAATTAAAATTATACACAGTCGACAAATATAAATCTTATACAAAAATTTTGGAGGCGCTCAAGTTTATCAAGTTGTTCCTCGGTTAGATCTAGATAGCTGACATCGGCATAGTATATAATATAAGATTAGAAGTACAGATTATTGAATCATTAGCTTAGCTAAACAGTGAACGCTGCTCAGTTTTTAAAGTTTGAACTTTTGAAACCGGCGAGATCATTTTACTTTCAGTTTGTGACTAATATATTGCTCACTCCATTCACTTAACAACCATTGCCAAAGTTAATTCTTCCACACCCCGTAAACTTATTACCCAACATATCCAGGAGATCCTAGATACGGATCTCTTTGTGTGATCTGTTTGAGAATTAGTGGAGGAGTTCTGTTTCTAAAAATGTTTCGTATAAACGTTTGGTTTTTTGTAAAATAAGTAACAGATTTAGTGTACTTTGTAGTCATTTAGATAATATTGGAAAAAATATCTTAATTAATTTATAACTGGCTTAGATACAGCCGCCCTAAGTAGATACCTGATTTAAAAATATATAAAATAATCTTAGCAATAATTACCTAAGCAATTATCTACAGCAATTTATCTTCGGGTTAACAAATTAACTAGTAATGTGCGATCCACAAAAAATAGACAAATATTTTGTTCAGTAGGTTGTACGTAAATTGTTTTTGTAGTAGTCCCTATTTGTGTAACTGCCACTTGCAACGATAATGGATGGAATAAGGGATTATAATGCGGTTTTTTTTTATTAAGACTCTGTTCTTATTCCAAGTTTTATTTAATAAAAATCCTTTTTATCGTACGGGTCAGGATTTTTTTAAATGTTAAGTAATGTATTAATCGGCACGTGTAATAGTCTCCCCGGGCTGGCACCTACCATCAAGGTACCAGGTGACCACTCGACTATTAATACTTCGTGTACGCTCAATGGGGGATTTATGGCCTTCATTACCATGCTTATCGTAGTTGGACCAAATTGTACCTGTGTCGGTTACATCTGAATCTTTTATAAAAGCTTTTTGTACCTGCAGCCATTTCTTGTACCTTATATATGGCTTACCTACTTGCCAATTTCGCAACGTTATATATCTAAAAATACTTATAAGTTATGCGTTAACATTCAATATATTTTTTTATAAATGGGTAAATCTATACTAATATTATAAAGCGGAAGAGTTTGTTTGTTTGTTTAAACGCGCTAATCTCAGGAACTACTGGCCCGATTTAAAAAAATCTTTTTTGTTGGATTGCCCATTTATCGAGGAAGGCTATAGGCTATGTAACATCACACTACGACTAATAGGAGCGGAGTAGCGACGAGAAATGTTGCAAAAACGGGGAAAATTTACGCATACGAAGTTGCGCGGGACAGCTAGTACAAATATAAATTGATTAGTTACTCAATTTATTAATATTTGAAACGACTGAAAAGACTTTAAGTGGGACGTTTTATTTTTTGTAGGTAAGTATAAGGTTCCGTATTTAGTAAAACTAATAAGCTTAAAAAATATAAAACGAACTTCCAGATAAACTCTGATTGATGATCTTACATGTTTCAGTGAGTAGATACCTATAGTGGTAAAAAAAAGCGACGGAAAAGGAATCCCGACTTGTCACAAGTTGTTATGCATAAAGAATTTTGATTTTTTTTTTTACCTATCGGGAGAAATATCTTCAGCTAGAATGCTGAAAATGTAAAAAAGTTAAGATGGTTTTATAGCCGTTGTAATTCTGATGTGTGAAGTTCCTCAGAATCCATTTAGTAGGTACTTTTTACATAAGACTTCGTTAGTATTGCGGATCCCCAAAACATTATCATCATTCATCATATTTCAAGTAGGCCGAATCAAACTGGACGTCGATGTCTTGTTAGTTTAAAAAATAAATATGAGAGGCTGAAAAAAATCATCATCGATTTTTCTGTGAAGTATACACACCGTACGTATAATTTACATACCACGATATTTAATATATTATAAGCTTATAGTAAAATCCAAGAGTTTTATTGTTGTTTTGTTCCGTTGCTGGACATATCTTACCTTTTTTCATTGTGTTACATCAGTTAGATACAAAGCGCTTTAGACTCAGCCTTTGCAACGTGAATCCAGGTCTCCAACCATCTTTTTCGGGGTCCCACTCGCTGTCTCCTACTATTTCCTGGAACTCTGTGGTCCTCTCAGACTATAGTTCGTCTGACATGCGGCATCTAGTCCGGCTCTAACATAAGCTTATGATTTATAAAGTATTAGTAAAAGTCCGCAATGTTTGGAAATAATCCATGTGTTTATTACGTGCATATTACACGTAATACCTATTTACTCGAGCTAACAGGCAATGGCGACAATTAGGTATGCTACAAAATTATCGTTCAAAATTCATGATTCAGAGATTACTCTGCGAATCCATCATTTTCAGTCTTTGCACGTATATTAGTATGTTATTTTGATTTGTCGTACGATACAGTACCTAGTTTGTAATCTAAAATGTCTGTCATGTACCTACAAAGATACCTACAATTTTTTAGGTTTATTTAGATCCTTTGTACAGGTTTTTGATTGTGTAGTCAGTCTAACTAAAGAATAGCACTAATTTGATTCGAAGCGAATGTTTGGTCTTTATTTATTCTATTTTAAAAATAAATGAGAAACAAAAACAAAACATTCGATAATGTAAATGATGTTATTAATGTAGAAACCCATTATGAATAAGGGGGTCATAGCTTGATGTACGTAGGTAATAGGTATAGAAATAAGACAAACATAATTAAATAAATAACACAGAGAAAATGTGCTAAAAACAGATGTTCGCGAAACATCGATTTTATTACTACCAATAGCAATAAACTTAGGATAATTTTAATGAGCAATCAAATGCACATTAAAGATTCTAATATAATAAACAATATTATTAACGGTTCATCAATTAATATTATGTAATGGGTTGTCGTCATTAACTTTGTACGTGAACAGTAAATTAGTCTAGGGTTGTCAATTCCTAAAAGAGTCAAATTTAAATAACTTTGCAATAATAATTAAAAAATCTTTCGAGTATAGGGTCGTTCATTAATCACGTGATGTTTTTCTTTTAGTGATACTTGATGAAATTTTAAGCTAACTCCCCTACCAACCCAAATTGACGTTTACGTATTGGTACAAAAAAATATCCCAACAATTTTCACAGAACTTGATAAATTCAAATTTTCACGGTATCCTAATTTTATACCTGAAGTACTTACTCTTACATTGTTCACGATGCTCTTCAGAACGAAACTATCACGTATAATTATGTCACACAGTGTCACGAAATATGGCAATATTATGGCATGTAGAAATATGAATATCGATAGGGGGCCATGCTTTCCCGACCCCACTTGCGTCGTTCGACTTGAAAACGCGCCTCTTGCGCTATTGACCTATAGGTACACATTTTCTGATAATTGTACCTACATTACAATTATCGTAAATAGATAGTGACAGCCCTGACCGAGTGTCACTGGGTGAGGTATTTGCGCGCAAGGTTGACAAAAGGGCCCAACGTAAAACATTATATTTAGCGATGAGTACGACGGCGTTGGCGTTAAGTACGCGGTTTTTTGTTATTTACGAGAATATTACAGTATTTATAGATGTATTTCGTACCATGTAACCGCGTTCACATGTTGTTAGACTTGAAATTTATCGGAAAACATTATAGGTATGTACATTTCAACATTTCGTTGTTTAAAATACGATTGACATCGACCACAACTTGGCACAGTTAGTTTCACATGTCAGACATTATTTGATGAAAGTTACGATGACGATTGACGTGAAACTCTAAACAGTGCCGTAGCCCAGTGTGTGCCCTTCTCTACACTTTCAATGAGTATCTCTTCGTATTTCCCTTATGTCATTAGCGATTGATCTAGATTGGCCTGTTGGTCTGGTGGTTAGTGACCCTGACTAAGCCGGAGGTCGTTGGTTCGATCCTGCAGGATAAAACTTTGTGGGATGAGCACGATGGTTTATTTAGTGTCTAGGTGTAATTTATCTATAATATGTATGTATTTAGGAATATTTAAGTATGTTTATCAGTTGTCTGGTTTTCATAATATAAGCTCTGTTTAGTTTGGGATTGTGTGGGTTGTCCCAAGATATTATTATTATATTATAAAAAAATTAAAATAAAAAAAAATGTTTAGGGAACATTTTGCCTCGGGAATAAACAAGATCATGCATTGGCGTATCCAGGCGGATGATTTGGGGGTTCACCCGTCCCTTTGGAAATGGCAAAAAGGTAGAAAAGTACACAGTACTCATTTGGCCGAGGTTTAATCAATTGCACCATCTAAATCCCCCCGAAATTACAAAATCCTCCCCCGGTAAATTTTCCGGCGTACGCCCATGCGATCATGCAATCGGTGATGATGATGCGGAAGCGGATCAAACATTTTTTTTTGCGTACTACATTACGTACATATTATTTTGATGCTCGTAACTAATTTAGTCAACTACTTATAACTTAAAAAAAAAGAAATTGTCAGTCTTTAAATGAAAATTAAAAGAAATATTCAGTGTTGTAAAATAAAGGAAAACAATGGTTGTCTGTAAATTCGGTTTACGGATGATCATTTTTCGTGATAACATCATAAGAAAAAATTGATGATATTGTAATAAACAATTCGCTGTTGCTTAGCAACCATACCTGTGACACCTTCTGCGCGCACATGCGCCAAACGGCCACAATACTTCAGCCTATCAGCAGACGAGACGTGGCGGACCGTGACTGTGACATTTTTTTCGTGCGTCGGGTGCACGCACGAAAAAAATCGATTTATAAGACGTTATCTCGTCAAAAATCAAACACATCACCGACTGATTCTCTATTCTCTCGTGTTAACTAAAGGCATACTTAAGGACAACGTTTTGTACCTACAATAAAACCTCGCCAAAAAAATATGCAGTCGAACAGCGAAAAACCCACCCAAAAAGCAGCTTAAGAAACCCGCGACATACACATTCGGGTCAAACAAATAACCAAAATTATTGAAGCCGCGTAAAAATAGACTTACATCAATCCTGGAAAAGAAAATAAATAAATGCCGTGCAAAAGACGTCACGAGAAAACAAAAACAAATTACAAAAAATATTCCTGACCTAAAAAGAAATGATGGTGAACCAAAGCTAATATTTTTAAGTTTGCTCTAGCAATAACGGTTGATAGAAGTAATAAGAGCAATCAATAAATCAATATGCATAGTTATCTACCAATTGATTGAGTTAGTTGTTCGCTTCATCCATAATTAATCGACTTACCTACATGATTGCAATGACGTCCACATGTTTTAGAACAATGCTCATCACTTTGCTCTAGACAATGAATCGTTATGTAGGAAAATTGATGTGTACCTACGACTTGTAGAAATCGGAACATTGTTAGCCTATGTAAATATCGTGGCCAGATAATAAGTACAATCGTTTCGATCAACTTGTACCTATAGGTCTTATAGCACGAACATGGCTGCCTACAGGACTTTTTAACGAGGGGGGGGGGAACTGAATCTACACACTATACTGCAAGAAATTCTCTTCAAAAATTTCTGTGAAACCCACTGGAATAGTGGGTCATTGTGATATACCGAATCTATTTATTTTTTTAATAATATGCGCTAATATAACGAAATAAATGCTTAACAGACTTATTTTTCCGATAACAGGGTGCTCCCTCCTGCATCCTGCTTTAGGCACCCATGATTGCAAAGTTCATAACTGCCTCTGTGGCGCGGTGGGAGTGTATCCAACTGCTACGCAAGAGGTCGTGCGTTCGATCCGCACCCAGGATAAAACTTTGTGTGAAGAGCACGACGGTTTATTTTTATATATGTGTATAGGCCATATATCCATAGGCCCCTATTCTGTCCAAAGCCTTTAAAATGCCTGTCAAAATTGACCCTCACACTTTAGGCTTAGACGGGATCTAACAATATACATCTATTGTACGTTTCTTGAGCGATTAAACCGCTACTCGCTTATCGCCATTAGTAGGACAGATACCTTATACGTTACGTGGCAACAGTCCTACACTTACATCATAAAATGCTTTCTACTACATATAATAATACTAGGTTTTAAAGCTTTGTGATCGGATCAAAGAGATTATTCATAATCGTCCAAGAATTATTTTAACTTCAAAGATAAAATAAATCTTTAAGAAAATATATATCTACCTAACTGGCATAACCCGTTCCAGAAGTATAGCATAGTTTGTGTGGGTACAAAGTAGGTACCAGTATATCTAATGTACCTACCGCAGTGTATGATTTTATGTAACAGCCTGTTTATGTAAGGTACTTGGTCTCTCGTGGGTGTTGTTAAGGCGACTAAGGGATTTACGAGGACACCGGAAGACGGGCAGCAGCGTCTTCGGCGTACTTTAATTAAAGCTTTACTGCTATTGCCATCTCGCTCGCCATGCGTGGCGATTATGGCAATTATTATGGCACATTTTATTTTTATTTCTTCAGGATTACAAACAATTGCACAATCATGCTTAAGACTAACGATATTTCTTATAAAAACGCAACCAGCACCGTTATCCATAAAAAATACATTACAGATTTTTTTTAAAGCCAGCAAACTTTAACAAACAAGGTCTATATACTCTGAGACTAAACATGCGATATAGAGACATTTTTTAAATTGACTGAGTGACCTAACAAATAGGTCAATATCAGCAAAGTGATCATAGTAACTCTTCATTAACCTCCTCAAAGGCGCTCTTTCTCCTGCTTTGGTTCTGCTCCGCTTAGGTGCAAATAAACAATGTGTTTAAGTATCACTAGATATATGTTCTCTCATCCAGCCCTCTGTGGCGCGGTGGGAGTCAAACTCAAACTTAAATATCTTTATTTCGTAAAATCAGGTTAATGATTATTTGAAAACGTCAAAAGTGAGTGTGTCCGACTGCTACACAAGAGGTCGTCACGGGACACCACTTTGTGTGATCCACAAATTGTTGTCCCGAGTCTGGGTGTACTTTGTGTCCGTGACTTGTATGTTTGTAAAGTCCCCCTTGACACATCAAGGGGGACTTTACAAACATACAAGTCACGGACACAAAGTACACCCAGACTCGGGACAACAATTTGGGCTTGAGCCCTACTGCGGCAGTCGTCTTTAAAAAAAAAAATCTGTTACCAAATATACCGTATCTACCTAATTTGTTTAAATTTGTTTCAAATGAGATCTCCTTTGGTACTGCGCAACAAGGTGATCGGTGGCCGACACTGTTTGTGACACTTTTTCCTCATATCGGTTTTTTGAAGCGAGTGGCCGCCAGTGGTGACGCGTCGCGAATGTTGAGTCGCGAGTGGTAGCCACGCAACAAGTGTGCAGCGAATAATGAAAATTCTTGAAAATTACTTGTCACTAGCCACCGATGGTTGTGTGACTTAAAAAGCATATGGTTCTACTGATGATAATAATAATAATATCTTGGGACAACACACAACGTCATCTGATCCCAAACTAAGTAGCGCTTGTACTATGGCAACCAGACAACTGATAAACATACTTATATATTTCTAAATACATACACATTATAGATAAATTACACCCACACACAGAATAAACCATCGTACTCATCACACAAAGTTTTTATCGAACCCACGACCACCGCGCCACAGAAGCAGATGATGAACAGTAGCCATGCTTTTTTGAGGCATCGTTCCGCTGACAGTATATACAGTACCTATCTCCTAATAAGCTGAAGCAATCCTACATAATCGCTGCATTGCCAGAAACATAAAACGATTCTACAATGTTGAAATGTTTTCGAGTTGTACTATTCAACAAAGTCGACCTACGACCAGCCATCAAACAAAACAATTCGTAGGAATCTAGGGATATAAGTAAGACAGCATATCTTCAGATTGCATTGTGTATACAATTATGACAAGCAGTTATAACACATTGTTTTGGCAACGTGATCAAAGTTAATAGCGTTTTGTCTAAGTCGGAAGCCGATGTTTCAAATAGAAGTTATTGACGCTTTGGACGGTTGGTATCGTATGAGGACATACGGCTATGGGAGTATTAGGTACGAGTACGTACTTCCCGGTGGACAGCGTACTGCGGTAAAAATAAAACAATGTAAGCTTTCAGGAATAGCCGCGGTCGGAAATAGCGTATGCGGACGGTGACGTGTCCTTGGCGGCGACTGGGGCGCACTGCCCGAAATATGTCATTAGCGGAGCGTCATGTCGCTGGGGGAATATTGGAAACGCACCAGAGGCTTCTAAAGAGCTCGTCGTGCGTAGACGTCAACGTTGGTACATAGTTTTTTGCCCTAAAGTTTGTATCGTCAACGTAGCTCAGTGTGTTAGAAGGTCATGAGGATTTTATTTTATTTCACTCCTAACCACCAATGATTAAAGAAATTATGATCTTCAAATCACTTGCAAGCTAGTGGTGCACCTAGCAGGTAGGCCTGGACAAAAAAAACACCTATAGATACACCTGAGGGTTCCGAAAATGTGTAACAATAGGCAATTTTTTGAATTTTGTTATCATAAGTGATTTTTTGGTCCGGGTCTACCCACCAGGTTCGCCAATGCCTTCAACCATTTTTAACACGCATAAAATAGCTTGTTATGTAGGTATCAAGGTTTCTATGTAACGGTATGAAGTGAGTAAAAATCACGTCAAAGGTTTTTATCACTTTTGCGCATGTCATAGAGATGTGACCCTTAAATGACTTGCGAAAACGATTAATTATTGTAAATCTTTGACGTGATTTTTACTCACTTCAGAACGTCGAATTGAATTGAAACGTCGCACACTTATCAAGAACCGATGACAATACAATGCGCCTAAAAGGGATTTTTGGAAATTCATCCCCTAAGGGGGTAAAATAGTGTTTGTAAGGTTATATAAAACTCCGTCAGTTTTGAAGTTAGATATATGAAATTTCGAATTTGCATTTGTGATTGTAAAAAAATAATAGATAAAAACTAAAAAACACACTTTTCTAGCTAGCTGAACTAAAAAGTAGAATAAATAATATATATAATAGTTCAAAAAACACATAGGTATATAACATATAAAAAAAAAACATTATTAAGAAAAAAACAGTTTATTGTAAAAAAGCGTGGGGTCATTGTTAAGATATTAATTTATATTCACCTCACGCTTTTTTACGTTAAACTGTTTTTTCTAACGACTATTTTTTTGTTAAATTTTAGAAAATTATTCTCTACTTTTTAGTTCAGCTATTTAAAGCGTGTTTTTTAAGCTATTATTTGCTAACTCAGTCCTCGAGAAATAGCGAAAATGAAACGACGGACAAATACATAATTTTTGCTATCTTTACCTACTCTATTCATCATCATAATCATCAACATTATAGAATGTTATAAGCTACGGGTCTTAATCGCGTAAATATTTTATTTACGGGACCAGTGACCACGGCCGTTGCAATACAGTGAAACGTCGCGTCGGGTATTAAAAAAAAAGGTATTTAGCCTTAAAATAAAATATTTACGCGATTAAGACCCGTAGCTTATAACATTCTATAATGTGTACAAATCGCGAAAGTTTACGAACAAGATTATGACCAAAAACGTTGAATTAAAAGCTAATTATCTTTTAATTGGCAAAACAGATTCTTATCAAACAACCGTATTCAAATCCGTCCATCCATTTGGGGCTACCACGCTGTGTCACTGGCAGGTAGACACACGTTAACACTAAAATTTATAACATGACAGCTTCTTGTCGTGAGTTAAAAACACTGAAAACAATGATTATCGGATGCCAGTTCTCGTCTTTACTAATCACAAAAACAAGTGTACGTAGATACTTTATTACAAGACGAGTCTCAACACTTCTAGAGATTTCAATTTCCCCTGAACGTGACTGAACACTTAATGTAATTTATTGCATTGGTTGGAGGCTTGGGCGACCGCGTAAAACTCGTTCGAGACTCGGTGCCAGCCATTTAATTTTAAATGTACGTGTGTCGTGATTCGCGTCAAACTTATCCTGACCCTGAGAAGTTCACACAGGCGTAGCACCTGCTCTCCATATTTATCAAAGGTTGTCGTAACACTATCGCGTATGTTTCTCCAACTTCGTGAAATGTATGCTTATTGTTTGGCAGCGACACGACGCGGAAAATATGTACCTACGCCAACATGTTGTTAAATTGATGGGATTCAGGTTGATTGCTGGTTTTGGAAGCTAAAATTAGCAAATATACATGTGAAGCTGACCGTTGTTGCATCCACTGATTTGTGGCATCAATCATCGCTGTGTATGCGCTATTTCAGGTATATCCTGGATGTCGAATGCGTTTGTGCTCTGAAACCCTGTGAAGTTTTACCTATATATAGACATAGAGCCATGAAATTGCGTACAATATTGTGTATATTGTCAGAGTAGTTTCACGGAAATGTAAGATTATGGTCTTGCAGGCTATGGGCCAGCATAACGTCGTAATTTTGATTTTATTACTGGGTGAGAGCGGTAGTGGATTGATACATTGCATGCTATAGCATGTACCTATATCTTAGAAACGTTAGTTTTCTGTTAGCGACAATGCATAGCTGTATGCCTTCTAATTTCACGGTATATTGGTGGTAAGTACATACTTTTATCTACAAGGTAACTCTTTAGGAACCTAAGTACAGTTGGATCAACGTAACTAGGCCGGACTGAAGTAGGCGACAAGTGGTTGCGAATATGCATTTTTTGGAAGTAAATGGTGACAGGAAGCGGGGGGCGGGGGCGGTAATTAAACCAAGAGAATTAGAGATGCGATTGTCATAATTAGTATTACTAACTCATGTCTTTTTGTGATTATTTTCGTAAAGAAATTGTTTTTCAAAGTTTCTTTAGTGTTTACTGTAACTGTTCTAAGTTTAAACTTTTCTGAACTCGTTTAAATAGTGTTTTATATTGTTGAATTAAAATGTTGTTAGTATTTTTAATCGATTAAACATAATTAATCGTTTTCGCAAGTCGTTTTAGGGTCGCATCTCTATGACATGCGCGAAAGTGATAAAAACCTAACTTCAATCCGGTCAAGTTACGTTGATCGTACTGTAGATAAATTTTATTTTCTTAGTATTTATATTGCTGACGTCCTTCTTCAAGGGTTGACAGTTACCATACGCAATTAGCACTTAGGTGATGAGGGCATGAGATAATTCGGACATAACTGGATGAGTGCGACCCTGGCCCTCGGCAAGGCGGCGCGGGCGGCCTAGCGGCAGGAATTAGGAAGTGCGTAGATGGAGCTCGTGTCATCCCACGAGAGCGTGATCAAAACAAATATAAACCGGCGGACGGCCGCCCAGTCGCTGTCACCCGCCAGCCGCTCGCATCGACACTACAGCCCCCACAAGGTTCCATTAAAAATATTAAATAAACTTCAAAAAGCTGCCGTCCTTTGGCAGCGTGTTTCCTTTTTTCTAATGGACTTATTTCAAGAAGCAAGTTCAATCTATTTTCGTGCATTCGACGGCTGAATCTATTTTAGAGCTCGGTTACTTTTCGTTGAGGGAAATCCTTTACTGTAGGAATATTGAAGACAAAGGAGTATTGTAAATGGTTAGTTAGACTTATATGGAGACTAGTTTTTGTTTGTGGCTTCATCCACGTGGATGTCAGCTTCAGCAGAAACCTTCACAACAGTTTAGACGGATGAATGGCATACGTAACAAACATACATCATTTAAACAGATTTTGCTAAACTTTAACTAATTGATTAAGTGATATGTAATACACTGGTCGTGTATAGGTACGTCTGCGGACGTCACACATAACATTGATTCTAGCTCAAAATAGTACACAATACGGCCTATGATCGGATACAGTGGAGCGTTAGTGTGTAAACGTGTTCTAAATATATGTAAGTATATTTATTCTACAAGTGGAGATGATATAAATTGTCTACAATTCTAAATAGCCTAATGAGTTTGATGAATGCTAGAAGCAGCATAATATCTCATATTTAGTTGTATAATATTTGCAATAAATTGCAAATTTAAATGTGCGGCATTTGAAAGATTAAGTACAAATAAAATTCCTTGAACATGATTTATAACAGGATATAATATATAAGCAAAAATACACCTGAGCTAAAATATTTCTAGATTAGGTACCTACATTTATTTTACACATCAATAAAACAATACAATATTGCATCGCTAGCGCAATAAAAATCATCGTCAGTCATCTGCTATATCGGAGCATTCTGCCCACGCGCTGACCAAATGAAAATATACTCGACGACGCCAGCTGCCAAAGAAATTAAATAGAGTAGATTTTTCAGTTGGACAGACATGCGATGAACAATGGGTCTCCGTTACAAGGGAAGGACAAAAGTGACGCGGCGCGCGCCTGCCCGGTCTCCGCGCACACGCACGTAGGGTTGCCAGACAACCGGACTTTGTTAGATATGTTTAACTATTTACGCTCCTGTCTTACTAAATATAGAACATCCGGTGAGCCTTTAACCCGCGAGTATAACAAACTGTTTGCCTCGCTTGAGCTAGCTTATGCTTTAAATCGGTGTGGCGTAGTTACCACCATTTTATCTGAAATTTCTTGGCAATCAACGACCATGTAGGTGGGTATAACAGAAACGTTGTAAAAGTGAATGGTAGTGGAAAATTGGCGATAGTTTATGGTCCCTATATAGAAATAGAACAATGTTATACCTTGGTGCCTTGATGGCGCAATAAGCTTTTCCACGTGACGTTTTTTAGCAGAGTTCGGTCGTCAGTATTGCTTGAAACTCACAATCAGAAAGATATTTTAGACTGCTCGCTGCAACTTGTTGCTGTTCCTAGGTTCCTACAGTAGTTTTTTGCCCTTTAACAAAATATATTTACCTACTAAGCTACCTAACTAAGACCTGAAATATCAGGTCTTAATGGCCTGTAGTACCTACCAAGAAGTATATCACATATAACATCTCCATTGTAATATTATATAGGTAACTATTTCTTTTACAATTTTTTTCTATATTTCGATATCTCCTACGCAAGTTATTGTATCCTCAAAAGAGTAATTTTAATGTAGATAATTTCAAAGATATAAAGATACTAGCTAACTAACTAACTTCGTCTACGTAAATTTTCCCGTTATTGCAACATTTCTCATTGCTGCTCCGCTTCTATTGGTCGTAGCGTAATGTAATATAGCCTTCCTCGATAAATGGGCTATCCAACAGTGAAGATCCAACAAGAATTTTTCAATTGTGACAAGTAGTTCCTGAGATTACAGCGTTCAAACAAACAAACTCTTCAGCTTTATAATATTAGTATAGATTGAAATAAAATCATCATAATACATTAATTATATATACATTAGGTACTATGGCGCTTATGTAGATACAACAACTTACGAGAGGTACCAATTCATAAGTAGGTATTAAATAAACTTAAATACCTACTTACTGTGGTCTCGTAATGTTGTTGTGTAAGTCTTGTCTCATTTAGATTAAAACATATATTCCCAACGGCATTACCCAGCCAACATTTTTAGAAAATTTATGGTCGTTAGAACATATGCAACTGAATGTTACGCGTTCTATGCTAATTAGAGTGATTTGTCTTGTTTTTAGTGTGAATTCTTTCACTTACTCATTTTTAAGTGGAACGAAAATACTATTGTTAAAAGGTAAGTGGACAATTATTCCGATAGGTAACTATTATAAGTACATACAGAAGTAGATAGATTGACATTAAATTTAGATAGAAAACACAAAATAAATACTAGATAGGTATGCTAATGCCTGAATCGGTCTGTGGGCTACCGTAAATTAATTACGGTCGGTGGGGTTGTGATTAATTACTTACAGTAGTTGTGAAAATGGTGACAAACAACTATCGGATATCGATCGAACGATGGAACCGTCTTTAAAGTTATAAACTTCCAGTTCAAAATTTCAGTTATGTTTTTCATAACTCTACTGGAACAGTTTGACAAGAATTTGGTAAAAATCGGTTAGATTGCCAACTTAAATAAATAACCGTTATTTAAGTTTTCGATTTTTCCTTATGATTGGTATATATATAGATGGTACTACAGGGGCGTCTAAACGGCCCATTTTTACGGCAATTTGTGGCGGGACTATGGGCAACTAATTGCTCGGCCAATAATGGCAATATGACTGCAATTGTATGGCGCATGATTCAGTCTTCTAAACAGGCTACACAACCCGTCAACAATAAAATAGAGAGCGACTGAAACAACAACAAAATTGACCGGGCAACATTGCAGAAAATCGATCGCTAAGCGATCGTCCGGCAACCATCATATCTATATTGGAGAGTACTGCCATGTTGCCGGCCACAGCATTGACGCCACAAATTGCCTTACAAAATGGCCCGTTTAGACGGCCATTTAATACATACTTACTTGGCAACAAGTACCTACATACCTGAAAATGTGATTCATGAATATTTAAAAAAAGTAAGTATTGAATTGAAGATGTCTTAATTGTCTTTAGTCAATTTTACCTGCAAAATATTATGACAATGTTTTTCACACGGTGATGCACGCACACAACAAATCTTTTTTCTGAAGACAGAGTCGGTTACTGTCACGCGTCGCCTTAATTATGAATAATCACTAAGTGTTTGCGTTTGCGGAAATAATGGTAGAAGAGACAGGAATGTACTTAATATTGTAGTTGCGACCTATTTACCAGCCATGAGTGCACATTGCATCTGTCCACTGATCGTCAATTATGTACCTACAGATACAGCACTCAAGAGTTATTTCTGAACTGTCTGCAGGTGCGTCTATTTTAATTGTCTCGGACGCATTAAAGGCCAGATATTGCGTACAATCTTACCTGGATTATTACTTGTTTACGATTTGTTTAACAGAGAAGATTTAAAGATCTATGTTGTTTGTTTATGCGAGAGGAAAGATTTAAGTATCTATGCTTTATGTGTCGATAAATGTTTTTTTTTAATCGTGATAATCTGCAGAAGCGGGCAGTGGATAGCAATCTATGACTAGAAACGTTTAATATTTTATTTCGTAGCAATTCTTATGCTTATTAAGTGCGAATATTGTAAATGCTGTAAAATGCACAATTTAGTTGCTTGATGAAATGTTGAATCATGTCTACGGACAGTTAGTTCGCCGTTGAAAACAGGCGTTCACCGTATGCTCTTTTACGTTAAATATAAGCACACTGGGATATATAAAATTACGCATAAACTTGTAGACAAGTTTATAATTACCTACGCAGCAATAATAAATAAAGCATACAATGTGAACAATTTTACGTAGTTTGTGCATATTACAAGGTTTTTAACGATGCTTCAACAAATTTACTGCTGTGGACTGTGGAATATTGTTGTTTTGAAAATTAGCTAAATGAAGCGAGTCTTGTCAGACACTGTTTTTTACGATGGATGTTAGCTCTTAATTATTCGTTTACGGATGCTAGAGACGTATGTTCGCAAAGTACCTTTTACTGGATTCCGATCACGAAATATTTTAAAACTAGACTTTCAGAAGAATGTGAGACGACACGCTGTGCACTTTAAATACTTATTTATGTTACAAAGATCGAGGTGAGCCATTGTGTATTTTATCTGATACATTAAAAAATGTGGGACGTCTTATTTTTGAAACCGTTAACGTAATGGAAAAGATGCTATTGAATTTCAAGCTTTTTGTGTATTAGTCACAACAATAACCTGTTTTTTATACCTAGCCATTTATTTATAAAATGTTCCTTTCACTCACTGACTGATGGCGAAGCTATCAATACTTTTAAAACGTACCTAGTTTAGATTCAGTGTTTAAATTTGTTTTGCTAAATTTCCACAAGAAAAGCTGTAAGACAAGCCACAGCAAACTGCCAGTCGGAGAGTCTTTGAGAAAACATTCTGATTCAACAGATTAGAATGTGCCAGTTTATAACTTCCGCGTCGACGGATCTATTGATTGTTTACTTCGGAAACCGCACACGATGCAATTTGTGAGAACTAATATTAAGCACGTGCACGGTTGGATGCAATAATGAATTAATTTCCAGGAAGTTTGTCGGCGTCGCGACTCGTCGTGTTATGCAAGTGAGATGTAAATCAACATAAATCACCCATGTCAAAACGTAT
Source organism: Herminia tarsipennalis (assembly GCA_945859575.2). Taxonomy (NCBI): domain Eukaryota; kingdom Metazoa; phylum Arthropoda; class Insecta; order Lepidoptera; family Erebidae; genus Herminia; species Herminia tarsipennalis. The sequence continues at coordinate 22,364,385 of OX243840.2, forward strand.
GGCCGTCTTATTCCGGGCGGCTGACCTGCCCAGGCACACAGGCGGTCGCCTAAGTCATTTATTCGTTGTTAGTTACGCTTAGAGTTTTATTATTTCCAGTTATTATTGCTTCCGGTGGAAAAGTTTTACGTCTTTTAGGGATCTGGGGGTCTAGACAAAGTCATATTCGAAAAGCGAAGTCGATAACGGAAAAGAATTATAGTATAGAATTTAACGTTTGCGGTGGAAACCATAGGCATTATTTTATTTTTTTGTGAACGTTTATTACGGCGTTATCGAATTCGCCAAGGCACGAATGTACCTTGTCTAACCCCCCTGAATGTTTATAATCCTACTACTATTTCAAATATAAATACTAGATACTAAGTAGGTACTATTTTTTTGAGCTAGGCGTTCATTTTCAAATGTTGGTACCTAGAGATGAAAAAACTTGTCAGAAAATTACGAGTGTTTCAAAATAATTTTCAAGTTTTATTTGATTAGTTATATGTATAACAAAAATAAATGTATCTAGAATATTTATGCTTGTATATTGTGTACGTAATAAATTTCGTTTTAGCTCTTCAGATCACGTACAGTACTCCAAAAGTAATAATGCGCATAGAAATCTTCGGAAATCTTCGTCATTGTTCGGCAACGGTCGTATTACCCGAGCGTCGAAAGACGATATTTATATAGAGTGGTTAAGAGCAATTTCTCTATGCCTAATTTTATATATTATGTGTTTTGTGCTAAAACAGATTTGATTTACCTGTAACGAAATTTGATTCGATAATTCCATGTAAGTAAATAGCGAAAACGCTACAATCATTGTTGGAGTGATTAGTTTTCAAGTGTCTTACCGAAGTTGGTGTAATTATGGAGGAAAAGGTTTAAATAACATAAGGTTTTATTAGAAGGAGAAAAAAACGTTTTCAAATAGAGGTTTACATAAAATATAATCAAAATCTCAGTTCAAATTTGTTTACAGCACTAATCATTCCAGAAAAATAATACAATTATAAAAAAATTAATCAGAATCGAGGAAGACCTCTATTCCCGACATCGCAGATTCATCAGAAGTTTCATTATGCTCTTGTTCATTTACACTTTCCTCACTGCTATCACCTGTGTAAATAATCAGTTTATCGGAATAACTATCGATTCTTGGCTCAAATTTTCTATATTCATCTTCGCATTGAACCGCATGATCAGAAACTTTTTTCCATTCTTCTGGTCCTATTTTATTGATTTTTTCTAATATAGCATCTTTAACTGACGTCACAGTCATTGCAATATTTCTCTTGGCCACGTGTTGCTTTATTTGGGACCAAATATTTTCAATAGGGTTAAAATCGGGATGATATGGTGGCAATCGTATAATTTTATGCCCATGTTCCTCCATTATACGGTCAATGGCAAATTCTGTGTAATTTTCTTTGTATCTTTGTATAATTTTATACAAATCGGGTTTCAGTTTCTTTGGGTCATGCGGAATGTTGTGTTGTTGTAACCAAGCTGTCATTTGTGGTTTAGATGTGTTTGAGTTTGGTGGTTTCACAGACAGCTTATTATGATATGGGGCGTTGTCTATTACCAACACACTATTAGGAGGCAAGTTGGGAATCAATTGATTGCGTAGCCAAGTTTGATAACGTTCCGCGTTTATTTCTTTATGATAGTCACCTTCTGAGTCGACACATTTATGTAACATTAGAGCCCCTGGGACGAAGCCTTTTTCATTGCCTGCGTGTACAATAATTATTCGCTCTCCTTTGGAAATGGGTTGTTTGATACCTTTTTTGTTGCTATCTTGCCAAGTTTTACCCTTAGTATGTGATGTGTGCACATACGACTCGTCCATAAATACTATGTTTCTACCAGAACTCCTCAGCTGTTGTATTTCTCTGAGATATTTGATCCTTTTTAGGCGTATATCATGTTTTTCCATAAGTAATTGTCTGTTATTATCAGTTTTCAGAAACCTAAACCCCATGTCTTTCAAGATCAACCTTAAAGTCTCGGCACAGCCTTTGAAATTAATAGCTTCGATCAACTTTATTCTTAAATTATTTACAGTTGGGAGTTCTTTCAGCGTCAATTGAAAATTGTATATCATATTACGAATAACACAGTAGTCGAAATCATCAAGTACCAGCCGAAATCTACTTTTAGGTCTTCCTTTTTTCGGTGTAGAAAATTTCTTTGATTGATTATGTTTTTTTTCGTTTAAGATATTACTCAAAGTTCGTCGCGAAATTCCTGTAGCTTTTGTAACACGGTCTTGAATTTTTTTAAAATAACCATCATGGTCTCTGTTGAAAACATTGGCTTCATTTAAGAAATAAAGGTACACATTAAATACCATTTGCCGTGCTTGTGAATTAAGCGGTTTTCCACGTTTAAATTTATCCATTTTGGAAGAATTCGTCTGAAAGAAAATGGCATGGGCAGAGTTAGGTATATATTTTTTATGCATGTTTATCTATTTATTTAATTTAAATAAATCTCATTTTTTAAATGTTTTTCTAGTACTTAATATGTATTTAATGTAGGTATTTTATTTTTTTAATATTAAAAAAACGTGAAATATGTTATTTATTTTCCTTTTTTCAAAATATACTATTTAAATCTGAATAAGCTAATTAATGTTGAAATTATATTTACCAAGAAGGGTGTGTAATAGCAGCTCTATATATTTCCACAAATAGAGAACACGTGCAGTCACTACCAATATATAAAGACGACTGACAGACATTTCGCTGACCGGCGACAGCTGCCGAACGCCCGATTTGTTTTCGATTGTGCACACATGATATTGACTCCTATCTCTTTTAAACAAGGTGCAAAATGCAAATGCCTTGTTTAGGGCTCTTACGATTCCATGATTCGAGTGTTTCCGGGAATACGACAATTAGCGAAGATCTGCATGTGCATTATTAATTTGGGAGTACTGTAATTCTTACGTTAGTTTTGATTACTTGTTGAAACGTGTATTCGGCAAAATTTCATCGAAGTTTGTGAAATATTGTGGCAATCCAAGCAAATCTACGAACGGATGTTCGTAATAAATAATATACAAGCTGATGCGCGCATATTAAAAAATCGCCGACACGCCTACATTGATCAGTAGCTGATGATTTGCAAAACGATTGAATAATTGGTTTTAAAAATGCAATTGCAATAAAAGCTATTTGACGCGAAAAGCGATTTTTATTGTAAAATATTACGAAGATTTCACACTTTTTACAATAAACTGACTATAAGTACCTAATATTTTTTGTAATTGATGGCTAAAACTGGTTTATAGGTACAGCTAAGTACACCTTAATGATATTATTAATTTATTAGGATCTCAAATAAAAAAAATATATAAATAAACCTTGCATAACAGTACTTAAAGGGCCGTATGTTTTTCAACTACAGATATCACAGCATGCAATAAAATATAGTAGGTACAGAACAGAAAATTAACAATTTAAAAATATTAAAAACAAGAGAAGAGAATCACAATATAATTGACAAAAAAAAAAGAAAAAAAATGAGTTTAATTTATATCTACATAGGTTATTATAACAACAAACAAGAAATATTAATGGAGAAATTAATTATTTGTCCCTAAATTAGCGGTTTCTATTTAAAAAAAGGTAATTTTTTAAAATGTCCTTTTTTTGGTCTATGATGCTAACTTGGTACCGTCAAATAATTTACCTTTAGTATTCGTTTTAAGGGTTTTAAATTTAAAAAAAAATTACTAACTAAAATGTTCTAATCATTTTAACAATAGTACATGGAGTTGTAAAAATGGCGGCAAATTGACATGTCGCTATTTTTACAGCTCCGCGTTTAAAATGTAAAACTGTGTAAAATATACTTGAAATACGCGATAACTGGACAAAAACGAGACTTTGTGATTGAAAGAAGAAAACTAGAAAGAAATTATACTTGAAACTGGCGTACCTATGCACATAATGTGCGAGCCATAATCTCTACGATTAATATTGGAGGGAAGAGGAAAAAAAAAACATTTTAACAATACATACCACTATCAGGCAAATTTAAAAATATGTATTTTAAAAAAATATTTATTTTGAGTGTAGCCCAATAGTAGGAGTTATGACTGACTCGTTGTTTAAAGTTCATGTTTTAATGTTTCTTAAAACGAAACCGATTTGATTGACTTGATAGACGTCCCTTCGGTATAGGACAAGGTCTAAACAACACACAATATTTTTAGACAACCAGTAGTACTGCGACTGTACTATATGTGCGGTAAAATTACGCTGAAGTCATAACATTTTTTATTAGTTTCATAATAAATGAGTTATCTCGTAAAGGTGGAGTTCTTTGAGGGTATGATCATAACAACTTTAGTACCAGTTCCAGCTTTTATAAGTAATGAAAAATCATAAGTCATGTAATCTGGTTTTTTAAATATATCAGTGTCATATGTGTCAGAGATTTTTAGTTTAATAGACATTGTATATATAAAGATATTGAAAACAAAAACCGGGCAAGTGCATGTCGGGTGCACAATGTTGGGTTCCGTAGCAGCCCAGCACAATAATGCTGTATATATGGGTTTTCCGTTCTTTTTGTTTCATAATACTAACAACGTTTAATAAGTAATTTTCAATGGAATTTGTGCGAAAATTTTGTTATTTCTCAAGTTCTCAGCAAAATTTCAATTAACAGACCATGTGGTCTGCTGTTGCTCGTAAACTTGCAAAACCTACTTTGCTGTTATAGTTTTTCTTGTAATTTCATTATATATAATATATATATATAATGAAATTACAAGAACCTGTTTTTTTATTACATCTCCAAAAACAACCATTTAGCTGGCGGGGTGGGGAGGGACATGACTCTAAAGAAACTCTTCACTTTAAGGTTAATATTTCACAAATGGATCCCTAAATCAGAAAATTATATCGACAACCTCTAAACATTTTTAAAACACCTATCCAACGACACCCCACACGACGGGGTAGCTGAGAAAAAAGAACCACGTAGTGGCGGGGCCCACTTTACGTGTAAGGGAAAAAAATAATTCAAGCTTTTATTCTACCATTTTGTCGGCGTAACTAATATGTGTATCCATGCAAATTTACAGCTTTATAGTACTAAGGATCTATGAATATAAAGCGGGGACAGACAGACAGGCAGATAGACGGACAGACATAGCGAAACAATAAGGCTTCCGTTTTGCCATTTTGGCTACGGAACCCTAGAAAATGAATCGGTCGTGCTAATCCGATTGCAATAAGTCTGTCGTTACCTCCATATATATAAACTAACTGACACGCACAACTTCGTCTGTCTTATTTTTCCAGGTTTTCGGAATATTTTTCATTATTGCTCCGGTCCTCTTGATCGTAGTGTGATGTTAAGTAGACTATAGCCTTCCTCGATATATGGGCTATCCAACACTAAAAGATTTTTTAATTCAGACCAGTAGTTCCTGACATTATCGCTTTCAACCAAACAAACAAACTCTTCAGCTTTATAATATTAGTAAGTAGGTATACATTATGAGCTAATTTTGCGAGATTTCTGTACATTATCTATCATAAAGCTTTTAACGTTGTATAGATACTTAATGAGTGTTTAGTCTATTCATTGTTTTAGGAGTATTGTTATATTTGTTGATTAATACAGTAATTTTAAGCTGAAAAAACTGGGAAAGTGCATGTCGGGCCACGCACAATGTAGGGTTCCGTAGTCCCCCCCCCCCTTATGAATAATGCGGCTTAAGAGTGGATTTTCTGTTGTTTTTGTTTTATACTTACAATGTATGAAACAAAAATAACTTAATTTTCAATGGAATTTGTACGAAACTTTTGTTACTTCTCATTTGATCAGCTGTTACTCGTAAACTTGTAAAGCCTACTTAGCTGTGATAGTTTTCCTTTTACTTTCACTATATATACTACTATCGTGATTTTTTTCACACAACTAGCATCAACCATTTAGCTGGCAGGGGACACACACACTACTCTCCAACTTGTAACTTTGCCGCTCACGACGCCGCCATATTGGAAAAACGGCCCTTAAAATCAGTTTTTAAATAGTAGGTATATCTTTTCCGACTCACTTTCCGATAAAATTAAACTACAGAACATTACCTGTAAATTATATTAAAACATCTTTTTTGATACTAAAAACTCAATAGTTTTGAAGTACGAGCACCGCTAAATCTACACGAATATGTCATTTTGGCCAAAAAGCCATGCGATAGTACATAGCGCGTTTTTATTTTTTCGTGATATCTTCAAATAAAGGAATTACAACAAAGCTGGCAATCTCATCGACGTGAATGGAAGAAATTTCTATCTGTGCAGTTTTGAATGGGTACTCAGGACGATGGAATTAACGTGCGCATGATCCAGTCTCCTAAACGGGCTACACAACCCGGCAACAATGAAATCGAGGGCGACTGAAACAACAACAAAATTGGCCGGGCAACATTGCGGAAAATAGATCGCTCGGCGATCGTCTGGCCACCATCAAATCAATATTGGAGAGTATGCCATGTTGCCGACCACAGCATTGCCGCCACAAATTGCCGTAAAAAATGGCCGTTTTAGACGCCCTTTTAATATAAGTTCAAAACCATTCGTATGAGTTATGGATATGGCAGACATCATTTTTTGGGCCCCTCCCAAAAAATTATCCCTGCCATATCCATAACTACTACTTACTTACTACTTTTCTTAATTTCGGGGGTATTTTAGGTGGCACAATTGACTTAACACCAGCCAAATATATACTGTGTACCTACATTTTTGCAATTTCGGGGGGTCCACTCTATAAAAGTGAAAGTCAAAATACTTTATTCATTTAGGTTACAAATGCAACACTCAGGAACGTCAGACAAATTTGGAATAGAATGATTCTACATTTAATGCCAAGTTCGCAAGAGTAAAGTCGTGAGAAAAGAACTTTGCAATAAAAACTCATGGCCACTTTTTTTAAATGCAATTTTTTACAATATATTTGTATATATACAGTCAAGTGCTGCAAGCATTACACCAAACTCACGCAAGCAATAACCATAGTACGTAAACTGGTATAATCAAGTTTTCTCTAATCCACTCCAATCACCCCCCTCTCCTGGGTGTAGACGAACTGAAGTGTGCCTATTATACATTTTTTATAACATTGCTGCTGTAGCGCTACCCCTTATTTAATGCATTTCGAAAGGCATTTTTTATACATAGAGATCGCCCTCCTGGTATTTCAATACTCCATGAACAGACACAGATAGTCATAATCATAAATATCGATTTTTGTTCGACATAGTTTAGTTGCTATTATTTTTGAACGACATCCACTTTCTTATTCTTAATTTTATTGCAAACGTTTCTAGGTCTCTCAATTCATTTAAAAAAAGAATTGCTCATTACGACATTCATAAAAATATTTTTCTGGTCATAAGTTTTAATTTTTTTTGAATTTCGTGTTCTTTATGAATACTTGTAGCCAGAATTTATATTTGATATAGAAAAGATGTATTAGATGTGAACATCTTCTATACATATAATAAAACTGTAAATTTCACGTGTCTGTACATGGCCGAACTTAGTGAAAAAAAATATTAGGAGATGTTCGAAAAGAGTATTTAAACACTTTGCTGCATTTTTAGAAATGTCTGTCTGTCTGTCTGTCTGTTTGTTTGAACACGCATCACGCAAAAACTACCGTACAGATTCGGTTGAAATTTTGCACGTGCAATCTAATAGATGCAGATTAACATTTAGGCTATAAATTATCACGCTTTTTCCCATAGGAGCTAAGCAGTAAGGGATAATGTCTGTAGCTATTTTTCGTTATAAAACAGTAACTACTTGACGGATCTTTATGAAAATTTGCAGTTTTATAGTAAATACTATAGGACATTATTTACACTATGAATCATTACGCTAACGTCTATGGGGAACGAGTAGCAACGTATTTTTTGTAGCACCATAATGGTTTATCACAAAAATTTCCACAATTAGACATTATCTATAATTGTAACCCGTGGAATGCATAACTTCACGCTAAAACTAAAAGGAGCTAAACACAACATTTTTAAGTTTCATAGGAACAGTTACTTTGACGTGTTAAGTAGCGAACAGTATAGCCTCGAAGCTATGCTAGCGGACTTTGACGACGAAGTCCCAGGCCCGAATCTGATGTCTGATTATGTTTTTTTTGTATTTATTTAAATTGTCTTTATCCTTTTTTAATATTTTTCTGAATGTTTTAGTTATTTTTTCGACCGTAGGTAACTTATTTACTTTGGTTATTACTTTTTATATTAAAAATCAAGTAAATTATGCAATTAATTATAGGTATTGTATGCACTGCTGAGAGTAATGAATTAATCGTAGTAGAAATGAAAAACAATATTACATTATAATAAAAAGTATTCGACATTTTCCAGAAATGATGTGTTCGTCTAAAAAAAAGACATTACACACGTAAAAAAAATACATGTAGCGCCATCTATGAAATCAAATTATGAACAACAAAACAACGGCAACATTCTTGAAAGTAGATGGCGTTGTATTCAATAATGTTCTATACTTAGTAAAAGAAGTTTTAAAAAGAAACACATTGCTATGATTTTTAGAAATGTTTGTCTGTCTGTCCGTTTGTTTGACCACGCATCACACAGGTGCATCGAGGATCATGTTTTGGGGTTATGGTTGGAGATTACGTGTTCATCAATTCAACGATAATGAATGGCTCAACATCGTTCAAGTGTGAGTAGTTCGGGTGACGGGAGGAGGGGGGTCGTTGTTTGTCAACCGTACCTTTAGGGATATCTGACATTTTCGCGGGCATGACACACATGACACGCTCTGTGTTTGCTTACTAAAGTGTTACAGCAGTTTTATTATTAGTATTGCGTTGTAACACTATATGAAATACACCCCATTTTTAGCCAAAATGACAAAACAGAACCCTTATAGTTCCCTTATGGCCGTCCGTCCGCAGCTTAGCTCAGAGACTGTTAGTGCTAGAAGGTTGCAACTTTTGCATGAATAAATTACTAACGCCGATAAAGTGAAAGAACAAAATCTTAAAAATCATTATTTTTTTAAGGGTACCTCTCTTATATGTAAAGTGGCGATGTGATTTTTTTCTCACCTACCTACCCCATCGTGTGTGGTATCATTAGATAGGTCTTTTAAAAAGCGTTTAGGGTTTGTGAAGACTATTTTTAGATTTAAGGATTCCTTTGTGTATAATATTAGGCTTAATAGTGAACATTTTTGTTAGAGTCAAGTGTCCCCCGCCAGCTAAATGGTTGATGTTGGGTATGTGAAAAAATTCAGGGTAGTAGTATAAATACTAAAATTATAAGGAAAACTATCACAGTTAAGTACTTAGGCTTTACAAGTTTACGATCACATGAGAAGTAACAACATTTTCGTACAAATTCTATTAAAAATTATTAGGTAATAAGTAGGTATAACGTTGAAAGAATGAAACAAAAACAACAGAAAACCCACTTCATACGCCGCACACCAAACTAACTATCTAAAAGAATAGAACAGATCGATTTTTATTTAGTAAGTATTTAGTCAACAGGACTGTTTCCAACATATTTACACAGAAGTTATTTCGTTACCTAAACTACCTTAATTTATACCCGACTTTCACGCGAACGAAGTCGCGGGCACAGCTATTATGAATATATATATATATATATATATATATATATATATATATATATATATATATTATATATATTCATAATAGCTGTGCCCGCGACTTCGTTCGATATATATATATATATATATATTACGGGTCTTAATCTCGTGAATAATTTTAGGTTAAATACCTTGCTTACCTACGTTTAATATGCATGATAGTTTAAGTATAATTTAATTTAAAGTCATCAAGTATTAAAATATATATTATTATATATTTACGGATATGAGTTTATGATGATCTTAATTAACGACAGGTTCATCATCATCATCATCAGCCTATCGCAGTCCACTGCTGGACATAGGCCTCTCTAATTGCACGCCACTTTGTTCTATCCTCGGCTACGACAGTAGTTTAGTATTTAAACTAAACGTTTCTAAAAGATATACTAATTCAGTATATCTTTTAGAAACGTTTGAATGTTGTCTGTTTGTTTGAACACGCATCACAGTACCGCGGGAATGCAATGTTTTAAAACCAGGATATTTTTTTAAAAACTTATTTCACACTAGCCCTATTTCGCGCGAGTACTTGGGCGGTTTCGGGCTTCATTTAACCCGAAACCGATAATAGTAATATTTGATGTGATGCAAATCATTTTGGCAAAATACTATTATAATTTGTCTTCTAACCGTCTGGCGCCATAAACTTTGTCGCCCTTCATTTTGCTGCACTGGGCATTTGCTTGGCTTGCCTTGCCATAGGTCGGGCCCTGATTAGAGCTAGGCCCTAATATCCATAGATGCCACAGAGCATTGTGGAGCATGTTTCCAATATGTTTTACACAGAAGTTTAATTTTAACATAAACTACCTTAATATAAACCCAACTTCCACGCGAACGAAGTCGCGGGCACAGCTAGTGGGTTAATAAAAATAGCAGAATTATTTAACGTTTGTTTATTATAGCAATATATGAAATAAGGCACTTGATTTCTTAAGAACTAAATAGTAACGAAATATTGTTTAGCCGTCATTTTATGCGGAAGCAGTCTTAATACTGAGTATTTAGAAAGGAATGATGTACTTAGAGTACTTTAACTTTTTTGTGGAGTAAGTACAGCATCAAGCTGCCGGTAAGTAAGGCACTGCTCCTGAAACAAATTTCATTTATTTGATAAAAATATATATTAGAAAAATAGCGGCGGTAGTCTAATGGCTAAGGCATCGTACTCGCAATCGTGAGGTCGCGAGTTCGAATTTATCCCATTATACTATCGACGTGAACCCACTCTTAAGACAAGTCTTTGAGCTTAGCTGGAGGTGTTAACAAGATTGCTAGTAATGTGAGACTCAATCACAAATTGCTAGGAATCTATATAAAAAAAAAATGTATTGAACATACATATACATAATTATATTAAACATATTATACAATACTTGTATTAAAAACAAACTTTTCACTTCTTTCAGCAGAGAAAAATATAATGGGGCCAAGAGCTGGACCCTGGGGAACACCTACTTACATTGAATGGCGTTGTGTTAAATTAAGTTGTGATTTGAATTGAGGTTAACCGGTAATCAATATAATCCTATACATCCTATTATCTACATTAATATTTCAGGCAATTTTAGATTTACAAAATAAGTTTTCAAGACCAATTAGTGTATGTGTACAGTGTCAAAAGCTTTTTAGAGCAGAGCGAGAAGCGAGTAAAGATTTTATCGCTCAAGAAAAGTACATTAGATGTAGTTCGTAGATCCCATCCGGGTAAATAAAAGCGATACAGTATATAATGAGTACTCGCCGGCAGTGTGAACGGTCAGCGATCTTATACCTCTTTTGTTTACACGGTATATACTTAAAGTATGTATAATAGGTCAAAAATGTTTCCTATCATCCTAAGGTTGAAGTTCATTTGCACGTCATAAAACAATAAGCTTGATTTTCCCTTGCAATTGTATTTTGACAGCTACTAACATTAACCTCATGGCTACTTCGGTTATACAGGAAGCTTCGTCATAACCGGTAGACCTTTTTCTTGGCTGACTGTAAGTTTTTGAGCGATAAAATCCTACTCGCTTTTTTGCCGTTGGTGGGACAGGTGCTTTAGGGGTCATTCAAGTATTATTTAAGCAGTATTTTAGTAAAACAATAATTGCATTTTTTAAAGATAGAAAAATTTAAGTACAGACCCAGAAATCAAACCCGAGACTGCCGTATTCCAAACTGGGGCCGGAATCGAACCACCTATTTGGACTATGTTACCAGCAAGTGCGTTGCTGGCCTTTTAGAAGAGTTATAAAATAATATAAAAACAATTACCATATTGCAACTCTGGCTGCCCTGGAGTGTTTATATTCGCTGTACTTCGATATCTTGTATTCTTTGCTATTCTTAAACCGTTCCAATATTTTGGCAGCACTGAAAACAAATAGACGTTATCAATGATCTCGTAGACAATTTAAATTTTGAAATAAGAACTAGAAACTTGTTTTTTTTATTATTTTCAACAAAGTCTGTAGTTAATTTGGCATTCAAATCTTTTTTTGATTGTGATACTTTCGTTGTCACCGCTTTCTCTGTGAGTAAAAGTAATTAGGGCGCTTATTTACCTGTTGGCAGGGTAATTCTCTATTGGCCTTGAACAATACCCAGGAAAAAGAAATCGATTCTATTTTTGGCCGTAAGCAATACGTTTAAATTATAATTAATGTTTCATACTTACGTATTTTTGGAATTAGCCGCTATGAGCGCAGTCCGGCTGCCGTACGGCTTTACATCCACGGAGCCAAAGCCCGCTAGAACAGACGCCATCTACGACATATATATAATAAAGTGTAATATATAATTCGACCGGCGGCTATCTGTCGTTATGACGAGCGGCACTCGTACTAGGATCAATCTTATTTATATCTCAACCTTAAATCAACCTTGACAGTGGCATGAAAAAGAGATTTTGTACATTAGAGAAATCAAACACCAGCGGCACCGGTTAAAAAACGGTACGGTGTAAAAATAAAGATTTTTTCGGCTGTGACACTTGGGCATTATCAATCTGTTTTAACTAGCAACGGGAAATATGTGTAGAGTGCGAGTAATGTGTGTGTGATTACACGTTGTTGTGTGCGTTTGTTTCTGGCTCAGCGCCAGCGCTTGTGTGTCGCATGTTTGTCGAGCACTGTGCGTCCTCGCCTTTAGCAAGACGAAGACACACAACTTGCTGGAAAACGATTTCTCCGTGCGACACTTCACCGCCCGAACGTGACAATTATTACTACCATAACTGTTTCTTAACATATGACCGCTAATTTTGGCTCCGAGGATCGGGACGACGCGGATGAACCCGACACTGTTTATGATACGAATAAAAATAGCATTGTTTTCCACCGGCGTTATGCAACTCCTTTTGAGCTTTGCCAGATATCAGACGATCAATTTATTATTGCCATAATTATGTACTGGTGATAAAATATTGCCGGTATTGGCTGTTTGTTACATTGTACGTAATATGACTTTGGAAACAAATCAGAGTACTTTACGATTATTGTGTGAGATACGGAAGTGAACATGTCAGCAGGTACTGTCATCTTGGAATTTAATATATAGGTATACCACAAAGTGTAGTCTTGTCATCACTGTGTGCGTTGCGAGTGGCTTTGTTAGTAGGGTATATGCTTGGTGGCAGAATGGCTAAAGCGATAGGAATAAATACCACGGGTTACCCAAACAGTGGAACAAGTTAAATAACAATGCATTCAAAGATTTCTTAGTAAGACATATTACAGTGTTGTAGAATTTCTGAATGACAAATGATTAATTTTTTAATTATTATTTTTAAATGTGATATTTTTGTATTCTTGCCCTAAATAAGAAGCATTTCTCAACCTGAGATGTTCACATTGGCATTATATAATTTTGCATCATTAATGTATTGTATTATTAATTTATTGTATTGAATTATTAATTTATTGTAAACCTACATAAAAATTAGCTCGCCGTAAGGCAAAATATGGCAACAAGCGCTATATCATATTTTGTACCATCTATTAGTGTACCCATATTTGCAATAAATACATTTAATTTAATTTTTATCTTCTGTACTTTCGGTATTTTGTGGTATTTCCAAAGAAAATATTGAGAGTTTAGTACAAATTTGTTTGAAAATGTTGTTTCCGAGCAATTACGATTTGTTTTAGAAACAGTGTCGTTGTTGTCAAACGTATGTGCGGTATAATTCGGTCGTTTAGTTAGCCACATGAGTTGGTTTCGTCGGCTTTATGGATGTAGAATATTTATATTCGCTCATTTAGCTACGATGTAGTTTAAATTTAAGAGTATACAATTAATAATCTCCGAGTCTTGGAGACTTTAATAAAAGTCTAATAATATTTTTATAAAAAGTCCGGACGCCATCAAAGCAGAGATGAGACGAGCTAGAGATGTGTTCTGAAACTTACAATAGATTTTTTGTTTTATGTTCAACCGTATCTATTACGTAACTGATTGTATTAGTCATCAACATGAGAATGTTCATCTTAAATTGAATAATTGCGGAAGAAATCTACCACTAGCTCTCGATTTGTAAATGCCAACGATTGAGGTAGTCATAGAATGCCCTCATTACAACAATTTAAATTAACTTACTCAGTTAACGAACATCCTTTCCTTTGTTACGGAGTGAGTGGACTCGATTATTAAGGATATTAATCGAGCTACTATAGCTAAAGGTGCATTAGGCAAGTTACTTGTATCTATACAAGTTGTAAATTGCATACAACTTTTATACAAGTTACAGCTTGTATGAGGTATTCGAACTTGTACAAAAGATTAAAATTTGCTTTGTTGTTGATCGTATGAACATGTTTCCAATGCAAGCAACTTGTACGCACATGTGACGTCATACTGGTATGTAAGCCTAGCCTAATGGTATGGCACCATAAGAGTAAATAACGGAATTCTTCATAATTATTACAGCCTATTTTCTATAAATGTTGATAAACTTTCGCAATTTATACACATGAAAATATATATATATATTACGGGTGTTAGCCGCGTTAATAATTTAAGGTATAATAACTTGTTTATTGCCCGACGTTTCGCCCGTAATGCAACGGCCGTGGTTGTGGAGATAATATATTATGTATTTTCATAAAGCCTATTTTCTTTTGGCACGTCTCTGTTTTGGTGGAGTGAAGCCCAGACCTAATACAAGAACTGTGTAATGGTCAGGAATAAAGTCGTTAAATACTTTTTATTCTACAAAACACTTTAGTAGCTCGAGTTCAGAGTATTGCAATTTAATCATCAAATAAATTCAAAATACATTTTAGAATTCAGTAACATGTAACGTACCCTCGTCTTTTCGTTATTTTTTTCGCCTCGAAGTTCTTGAAGTTACTCTAATTCAATAAAAACGAAGTTTCGATCAAAAATGAGGTGGATCAAATATATAAAGTCAGAAACATCTATCGTTATTAATCCACTCGTTCCAGAAATCGTCCATGTGTTCGAACTTCTTGTGCTTATAAACCGCCGTAAACTTAACAAATTTTATTAATTTTTCATCATTTTCGGATAAGCACAAATTTCGTATCCATAAAATTGAATTGCCGCGTTGATTTACTTTTTTATTTTGTCTGTTCCTAGCTTTAAATTTTACCATTTCATTTATATTATTTTTATCGAATATATTTTTCGTTGCATTAAAGTAGACTTACAAGCATTTCAAAAATTCGTGACGTCTAAGTGTACATTACGTAGGAAGTGGGCGCCGTTAGTAACATTGTACTACATAGCGGCGGATTGTATAATACTATGTATATTTGGGTTCAATCGAACAGAGTGCAGATAGTAGATAGTGCTGAAATACATAATAAATCTAACGCTTCTACCGACTTATAATAATAAATAAAGCGTGCATACTGTAATGCAAAACTAACTAAAATAGTATATTTTCATATTCAACTCAGGTATTTGCGTGGATTATGCGATGTAGTTTCAATTTATCATTTGTAGTAGTCTCACTAAAAACAGAAAACCGGCTAACCGATTTCATTTTTTTGTGGGCTTCACTACAAAATTCATCCTTAAACTTTGGAGTCAAGGTTTTAAAGGAATTTCCTCGCGCGAACGCTTCGGTTTTGCAATGAGCTCCCTCCCTGCTGAGGATCCCTAAAGACGTCGTGGTAAAAAAAAGGGTTGCACTCCGGGAGTGCCGGCAGAAGTGAAAACTTAAACATTATATTTGCACTGATGAAGTTTGAACAATATTTTTCCATCTTACTGACATAATAATAAAAAAATATGAAATAATAAATCAAAAATAAAAATAAAAATGGGAAAAAATAATCGTTCCTCGGACTCGAACTGGGGTTTTCTGGTTTCTGGACCGCCCGATTTCCCACCTGGTACATGGTGGCGAAATTTACTTATGATATTGTAGCAGTTTTTCATTGCTCTCCCTCGCCAAAGTGCACAATGCCGCCAAAGTACATAAAGAAGTTTTTACTTCAAAAACAAAAGAAAAAAAAATGAAAAACCTAACAGTTGAGAAATCAAAATATTCATTTCTTTGAATAAATTATATTTTTTGTGTTGGTGGGGCAATATTTGAGTGAAATAAAACGTTTGATTCCATACCAAATTGCATAAAAATCAGCTCAGTAGTTTTGGAGATTAGTAAGTTTTATCAAACTCTTATGCTTCATAATATTAGGTAGTAATAATAATAATACCTTGCCGACATTAATGACGCGCTCAGCAAGTGCCTTGATATGTAGCAGCTCGGGCCTGTGGCTCGGTGGGTCGTTTTCTACCAAACTCTGTAATAAAACAATACACTTGTCTTTCTCAATCGTAAAATGTGTCACTATTGTCATAGTGTACATATAAATATTATTATAAAGACTCAGTTTCAACAACGTACATATTAGGAACATTGATGGTCTTTACATAGTTCAATCAAATTAATCATATTTGTTAGAATATGGGTTCAGTATAGTTAGAAGGGATTTCAGACCAGTACATCCAAAATTAACTTTGCCATATTTGTAGTAACTCCGCACGAGTGCTACATTAATTTCAGAAAAACATCAAGTTGTTTTTAAAGATACTTTCCCAGCCTGGGGCTCAATTCGAAGCAGACATGAATAATTAAAATACAACTATAACAAAGGAGTCTACATTTATTATCATGATTAATAGTTCATAGCAACATCTGTAGAACATCTCGACTAGAAGTCATAGGTATTAAAAATATCACACTGAATGACGGGATTCCGTCAAAACTTTAGTTGGTACAAGCGTAACTCATCTTTCAACGGATCTCACGATGCTGGCTGGTGAACAAAGATTTACGGTATGACTAATGCATAGTTAAACTTGTGCTTGAGACTCGTCAGTGACAATTATATTTAAAACTGTTTGCTATTAATAATATAAGTGAGTGACAACTGACAGACGCTTGTAGAATGCGAAATTACGTTAATCTACTCGGAAGATAAAAAGATAATTATTTTTTAAGCCACTTGTGTGACAACCAGTGGCGGAGGGTCCTTAGAATACCATTACTTTCGGCTTCCCTTTGGATTGTAGTTACTTAGTATTATAGGTAGAAAGAACCATGTCCAGCAAGATATATTTTTGTATCGGGTTACTTCAGAAAAAAAAACCTTCGCCCCAATTATTATTGCATATCAACCCATAATTAAGAGGTATCTTAACACAAGTGTTTTCATACACTTAAAAGGATACCTTCGTCCACAAACAATTATATAAATGTATGAGTTAATGT
The DNA here is from genome assembly GCA_945859575.2 of Herminia tarsipennalis. NCBI lineage: Eukaryota > Metazoa > Arthropoda > Insecta > Lepidoptera > Erebidae > Herminia > Herminia tarsipennalis. The sequence continues at coordinate 22,381,803 of OX243840.2, forward strand.
AATAAACAATTTTTAATAAAAAAAAAAAAATCTCCTAATGCTAGGCACGGGTCTCCCTAGTAGAACCTATTTATTAACCTAGTAGATCCAGGGGGTAGCGCGTAGGGGGTAGAGCGGGATAGCGATCGCAGTAACGCTTTACAGAGGACGCTGCTGCCCTGACATCCCTTAGTCGCCTTGACTACACCCACGGGTAGAGATGGGGTGGCACTATTCTTTAGTCGGTACCAGATGGATTATTATATGTTCTTAAATTTTGTACACATTATAAATAGCTCTTCTTTAAATGTCTACTCCTGCATAAGGTACAGGCCGGGGCTTGTACCTTAGTTCGGGTGTCGTAGGGACATCACAAACATAAAATAACGGGGTCTAAGCCCGCTCAGACTTGGAACAACCATTTTTGTGACGTGTGGAACGAAACAACGATTTCCGTTGGGCCACCCACTCCAGTACCCACACAATTAAAACATGGTAAATAACTTTTTGAGCATGAGCATATGTAAAAGTTTCGGTGGCATAAGTCCACTAGTCACAATTTTCATGAATCTCGAGTTTTGATACATTTATAAAGTAATTCACCACCTTCTTTTTTTAAAGATAACTAGCAATGTGGGATTGTGGTCCCACATTACCTACTAGCAATCCTGTTAACCCATACAGCTAAGCTCAATGGCTTGTATTAGGAATGGGTTCACGTCGGTAGTATAATGGTTAGGATTCGAACCCGCGACCTCACGATTGGGAGACCGATGCCTTAGCTTAGATGGGAAACAAAAAAAATTTTTTTTTTGTCGTTTAATCGTTTTTTGTATGCTATGTTTCGATAGATGACTTTTTAAACAATCTTGTTAAACAACCAGTAAAGGTTGTCAACCTTGTACTATATTTAAAAAAAAAAACAGGTGTAATACAGAAAACAGTGCAAGTTACATACCATGTAAGGTATAGCGCCTCGTATGACATTAACTTTGTTGGCGAAAGGCGCGAGTGCTCCGAGCGTCTCAGTGGGCCCCACCGGTTTGTACTTGCCGCGGTTGTCACACGCCAACCAATGACCCAGACGGATGAAACAGTAACCTAGAGAAAAAAAAAATCTATTGGTGTTGCAAAAGTAGCTTGAGTGCTTTTCCTTGATAAAACCTCCCTTCAGCAACGTAGAGCCTTACAATCTATACTAATATTATAAAGCTGAAGGGAATTAAAACAATCTTTTTCTGTTGGGTAGCCCATTTATCGAGGAAGGCTATCGGCTGGTGAAAAATGGTGCAAAACGTGGAAAATGTACGCATACGAAGTTGCGTGGGACAGCTAGTAAAATATAAAACACAACTCTTTTCCCTCGGTAAAGTAAAGGGATAACGGTTTTACCGCACTTCAACGTGTGAGTTGAAGTGCGGTAAAACCGTTATCGCGGGTTAAAGCGCTAATCATTGGATTCGAATTATGATTACGAAAAAAAATAAGGTACTTTTTTTACCCTGCAATGATTCGACTGACTAAATGGGCATCCTGTATGTACCGCGATCCAGGAATACTTTTAGGGCTTAAATCGTTATTAGTTTAACCTGTATGTACCGCGATCCAGGAATACTTTTAGGGCTTAAATCGTTATTAGTTTAAGCCCTAAAGCTATCTTATTACCACGAGTACCTACTTTATAAACATTTAAAGAACGCATATAAATTGTTGGAATTAGAAACCACAATTATTAAATCACACAAATATTCGTCCCTTGGGGGAAAACCCACAAAACATTATGTATATTTATCACATAGTTAAACGGCTTACATTTCCCCATGAATCTGATATAAAGCGTTGTTAAGATTTAGAACAAACGTATCGTAATCTCGAGTATTGAATTAAATGAGCCGACAATTACGTCACAATGCTAAGAAAGCACAGAAGGCAAGTTTTACACGGCACTTCGCTCGGCAGCGGACACGTAGATATCTCACACGGACACAAATTCCCCCCCCCCCCCCCGAACACCTTAAGTACAAACAGCGTAGTGGGCAAATGCTACGAGAATTTTATATCTATACTGATATTATAAAGAGGAAAGATTTGATTGTTTGTTTGTATTGAATAGGCTTCGAAACTATTGGATGGATTTGAAAAATTCTGCTACACTAACCCCGGGTGACATAGGCTATTTTTTATCCCTGTATTCCCACGGGAACGGGAACTACGCGGGTGAAACCGCGAGGCGTCCGCTAGTCATAAATAATAATTATAATAATTAATTAAATGAATTAAAATAAACCATGTGTGAATTGGTATGCATTACATACGGGCAGATGCAATAAGTTATCAAAGATTAAAAGATTTATCAAAATATAAATTTTCGGCTTTCGGCTACCGTACCCACAACCTGTGGGCTGGATCCGCGCCTGGGTACAAAGTGATAGAAGATTTCATAGCCGTGAGCGAAGTCTGTGCAAGCGTTGCTCGAGCATGCCTTGTATAATGCTCATGGGTTTGTTTCTCGGGGGGACGAGATTCCGAATCTCGAAATGAGAGGTGAGATGTAGGTGTTCTGAAATTGATTTCTTACAAATAACAACATTCAAGTGGCGAGAGTGGAACTCTGTACATGAGGACGTAGGCCGGGAGTGTATCCGACTGCTATGCAAGATGTCGTGGGTTCGATCCCCATCCAGGATAAAAATTTGTGAGCACGGTGGTTTATTCTGTGTCTGGGTGTTATTTATCTATAAGTAATATGTATGTATTTAGAATTATTTATGTATGTTTATCAGTTGTCTGATTTCCATAGTAAAAATTCTGCTTGGTTTGGGATGAGATAGCGTTGTGTGAGTTGTCCCAAGATATTATTATTATTACTTGAACCCCCAAATCACCTTTCCTCCCCTGGGTATGCTCATATTGAAGCTTCCTTACTGTACCCTCATTGTTTTGTGGTAATGCGGTGAATTATTTAATGTAACAAATATAAAGCCTGTAAAGAAAACACAAAAATGATCATAAATTTTGTGAACGTATACTACAAATTGACGTGTGACGTCATCTGTTACGTTCATCACAAAATACTAAGAGTACAGAAGGTAAACATCATACGTGCGTCTCTTAGCAACACATACATAGACATCGTTCATGGACATAAAATTACAGACCACTTTGTTCGGAAGGCGTCCCGAGATTCTGCGTCTGTGAGCGATGTTTATGAGTACATATAAATTTAAATGTATGGCGGAAAAATTCTCAGGCTTGAACCCGCGACTGGATGGGACGATGATAAACGCGATGGATGACGTCACGATTACCATAATAATCGTTTTATATGGAGGCTAAATTCGACTTAGGCAGACATGTCTCTTTGCCGGAGTTGATAACGCCTGGTCAAGTACCGCCTGAAACGATTTTTTTCTCTACACATTTTGCTTTAAAAATTACTAAAAGTAATAGTCCATGTGTGCGTCCCTCGAGCACGCGTTGTGTGACGGTTGCCTTCTGTACTCTCGGTATTTTGTGGTTGTATGTTGTACCCGCGTTCACTCATGGTGTTAATAATTAACACCATTTGTAACATAACAATGCGTATTCTAATCTTAACAATAGATATTTCGATCTAAACTGCTAATGTTATAGTTGTTTTTAGCCTTAATGGTTACCTGTATTCGTTATATTCATAAACTTTAATCTCGCTACGTTTTAGCCCGCATTTCTATTCTTAAATGGAGAGTGTGTGCTTTAAGCTCCCCTGCCCTTCTTGGCTCCCTCAGTGACAAGAAATAGCATATCAAAAATATTTATTGGTATCACTGTATTGGTTGAAGGGCACTGTAGCAAGTGCAAAATAATTACTGGGCAAATGAGCGCGTTACTACAGGCTCATGACTCATTTAATTGTATAAAAAAATAACTTTACCTTAACCATGCATGGAAATATTGACATTATTTTGGAAAAACGATCACGCGAAGTATCGAATTTACGGACAAAGAAAAGCATATACATTGCAGAAGTGTTTTTTAAATTTGGAACATTACAACGCTCCAGCAATGTTGTATGAAACGGCGTGCTGGGGTTATTAAATACTCTTTGATTGGATCTCTTTTATAATTGGGTATTTGACTGCTATCAAAACAAAATATTTTATACTAACCATGTTAAAATATGTCATAAGTGTTTTGAAAAAATATGTTCATCTATAATTTAACGTGTTTATTAATTTTTAATCCTAAAAAGAAGCACTAAAAGTAAATGATTTGTCCATAAAAATGGTGACGTCATATTATGCATTTCATACAAATTTGTACGGAGTGAATCGTTTTTGACGTTTCTTAAAAAGAGGCTGATTTGACTTAAGTCAAATACCCTATTCTTGGCATACCAAAGTAAGTCACTTTTCTTGGTACAAATTGTGTTTACGTGGATGCATAGACTTATGGACCAGGACTGCGTCATCCCTTACAATTAAGGCGCTGACAACAGCCAAATAGGCTTATCCTAAACAATTTTTTAGCCAAATCTACGTAGTTTGTGACGGCAGAAAAAAGATATGTTAATCTTGAACATATTTCTAAGAACCCTGTTGTATTCAAAACACGAATTTGATTTTTTTTCTCGATAAAAAAAAATACAAACTAACCTCTTAAAATGATCTTCTAACAAAAATATCTGTATTACTTAACAACGTACGTTGGTAAAATAATTAACAATAACGTATCATGTTATAATACAGAATCTGGTTGTTTTTTATTTTCGACTACTCGACTTATTTTCAAGTAATTAATTGTTTTATGGTTTATAATTAGTTACGCGCGCTGCGTGATCGCGCTTCTCTTTCTTTTATAAGCAATCTGACAGTGATCGCAGAGACGCGCAGCTAGACGGACGTATGTCGCTTTGCCTCGCCATCCATTCACTTCATATTTTGTTTGTTGTTTGAAAAATTATAGACATTGGTAAAGAATATAAGTTTAATAAATATACTATTAATTTATACTATCTAAGTTGTTAATTTAAATATATTTAGTTCTAAGTTTAAAAATATTTGTTACTATAATTGGGAAACAAACAAAAATATCGGAGGCCAGCAAAAAGCGCTTCTATACCAACAAACAAAAACACCTCATGGAAGTAGTAAAGTAAGTATTATATTTTTCATATTGACAAAATATTGCACGAACAGAAGTGAAATCGTAACCAAACCAAAAAGCTACACTAAGCTGTTTTGTACAACGTATAGCGAAAATTCATCTGCAACTGTGAAGCTCGTTTGGTCTAGCGGTATCTGCGTTGGTTCAGAATATCAAGTTTCGAGTGCGAAACCTAGGTTCGCCTGTTCAATTTTTGTATTTATTTTTAATATTTTCTTTTATCTTTTCAGTAAAAAGAGACGTTTGGCGAATAGTTCAGAAGCAGGTGAAACTTTGGAAAGTTTTTCACCAATAAGTTTGTAATAAGTACCTATATACTAATATAGATAATAATTTTATTATTTATATTACATTAACACATTACACAAAAAGAATCGCCACATGGACAAAGAGGATCCCCTTTACATTTTAGAAAGATAGTTACAAACAAGTATAATGATAAACTATCACATTTGCATAGACCTACGACTATCTTAGAACTGGCCTAATAGGAAAATACTCCTGAAATACTTGTAGCTTTATCCATTGTTTCTTGCCCTTTCCATACAAATAGTTGTGTAGGTTTTAGTATTTTTTACCTATATATGGCGATCTATACATACTGAAGTGTCCGTTCCTAATGTCAAAATAGCAGTTTTTTACTAAATGCTATGAAAGTACGCATAGTACTTAAAACAAAAATACAGTTTTTTTTTATCTGGCTGTCTGTCAGTGTGTTTGTTTCGACAAATCTCCAAAACGGCTGTACGGAGATTGACAGGACTCACTGTCAGACAGCTAATGATGTAAGGAGTAACTTAGGCTACGTCCACAGCTAGTCTACAGCTAGTTAGACATAATAGGTAAGATTAGTGCTGAAGAAAGTTTTTCTAAGTTTAAATGTAATAAATATTTTGTACAGATTAGGAAATGTGGCTGTTGCAGTTACATTAGAAAGTGATGTTATAATTCCTCTAGAAAATGTTACCAGGTAAAGATGATGCCCAAGTGATATGAAACTTCCTCATGATCGTTCTTATACTTCTTATGTTATTGTGAGTCATAGTTTTTTTCCATCACTGGTTTGAAGTATCGGCAAAGGTATCTGAGACAGTTGAATCCACCGATAATATTCCTAAACTTGAGGTAAATATTATTATTTTGAACAAGTTGTCGAAGATAAAATCTGGCAGTTAGTATTTAGTTACTAACGCATAGGTAAGCTTTAAGTATTATTTTTTTTAGACTGCTACAAGTCCTGCACAACAAAAAATCCTTATAGATATTATTATTATTATTACATCGGACGACGAATAAACTTATCGCATTTATTTTTAAACCTTCAGAATATTTCTCGCCCTTACCCCTAAACCCTTGGGTTGTAATTTAAAACACATTAATTTGGTAGGAGAAAACATAAATGGATTCTTGTCGAAGTTCACTCTTTTGTGTAGGATGTGCAATTTAAAATTTATCATTAAAAGTGATTCCAGTGACGAAAATGATTTACCAGTCAATTATTGTGCTGTAGCAGGTATGTTATCAATTTTCAGAGGACTTCAAACTTGGAAGAATTTTCTTCAGCTCTAAATTTACCTTATGTCAAATAAATAATAATATTATTAATAAAAAATAATACATATTATTAATTATCTGTGCAAATAAATAAAATTGAAGAGTCTGTTTGTAATATCAAAATAACAGTTTTATGCATATATATTAATTATTATGGATAACATATATCCATAATAATTACTGATAACAAAAATACAGTTTTTTTTGTCTGTCTGTCTGTCTGTTTGTTCCGGAAAATATCCGAGAGCAAATCTGTAGCTGAGAGGTAAAGAATAATAAGTCCACTTTTTTTTAAATTACTTTTTTTGTAGTTTTGGATTCCTAAATATGTACTCTAAAGCGTGGTAAGAAGTAACAAGTCCTATGTGCAATACATTTTAATTTACTCGTAATAAAACAGTAATAAGTCACTTGACGATTTAATGGTAAACCGTAATAATAACCCTTATAATTGTTTACCTCCGCACATTTAGAGAACTCGATACAACGAGTAGGTAATAAGTCCAAGCGCGCTGCTCGCAGCGCTACTCTAGCTAGACTTGTCATTATTTACCCCGCAAATGTTCGTGCTCATTTCAATGTGTTGTCTGTGCATTAATGCATCGCGTCTGAGACAGTATTCGTTTGTTATTAGAGAAGTGCATACAGATAAATAAAATAGAAATGACATATTCAAACTTTTTTGGGATGGCAGTAAAGCTTGGGAGCATAAACGTAAGTTTATTTTACCTTGTGTAAAAGAAAAACCAGCAGAAAGGAAGAGAATTCGGTCAGAAGACGGTGTGGCTAAAAAAAAAAAGAGACAGAACAAGACTTTACCACTATAAAGTTAATAACGATTCTATAGAGGTGTGTCAAAAGTTTTTTTAAATACGTTGGGTATTTCAGTTACTTTTGTAACAAATGCACTGAAAACATCGAATTGTGGAATGACTTTGGAAGATAAAAGAGGAAAGAAAGAGCCAGTAAACAAAATAAAAGAACAAATAAAGAATGCAATAAGAAAACATTGAGGAATTTCCGAAGTATGAAAGTCATTACTGTAGAGAAAAAACAAAAAGAGAGTATCTGGGGAGCCACTTGACTATTGAAAAACTTTACAGTTTATGTGCAGAAAATTGCTAGGAAAAATCTGAAGAAACGGCAAAAATTTGGCTATATAGACACATTTTTAACACCGAATATAACTTTGGATTTAAACCACCTCAAATTGATACTTGTGATGACTGTGACCGCTACGAGGTTCAAATTAAAGAAGCACAAGGAGAAGAATTAGAAGAATTAAAACAGAAAAGAAATAAACACTTGGAGGAAGCAGAAAACAGATACAAATTAAAAACAGAAGACAAAGTTAACAGCAGATTAAATAGCTCTCAAAAAGTGTTAACAGTAGATTTACAAAAGTGCCTTCCTATACCTCTCATTCGTCAGACGTTTTTCCTAACAAAACTGTGGACCTTAAATTATACCATCTTGGACAGTTCTGCTAATAATTGCACATGTGTAATGTGGGACGAATCCAGAGCTGGAAGAGGTGGCAATGAATTAGCATCGGGTCTGATGAAATGGTTTTTGGATAATGTTGCTAAGGATTTAAACATATAGAAAGTAATAATTTGGTCTGATAACTGTGCTGGACAAAATATAGGAACATGCATTTATTTACCTGTTATCTGTGGCTGTTAAAAAATATCCCCCATTTAGATGTCATTGAACATAAATATCTATTGAAAGGGCATACTCCTAAGGAGGTTGATGGAATCCATTCCCTAATCGAAAGGCACAAGAACAGACAAAGGCAATTTTCGATTGCCACACCATGGGACTGGCAGCAGGTTGTTAGGGCTTGTTCTAGTACTAAACTGCCAATCAATGTAATAAATATGGAAGTTGAAGATTTTAAAAACTTTGGACAGTTACACGATAGCAGAACCTCACCTTTTATCAACCGAAAAAAAGGTATAAATAAGCAAAGTGTACTGTATTTGGAAATGGTGTGGATTAGAATGGAAAAAAATGAATATGGTATATTACAGTATAAAACTACCTTCGAGGACAACCACTTTCAGAAAGTATCATTGATAAGAAATCAAAGAGCACCATGCTCTCAGATTCCAATACCTTTACCAGTAAGAACTGATTTGAACCCAATCTCAACAAAGAAGTATGAAGACTTGCAAAAATTTTTGAATTGGATACCTCACATATTTCATAATTTTATAAAAATCTACCTCATGCCGATGGTCAGCAGGAATTAGAAATATAACTTTTTTTTTAATATCGAATTTGCCCCGTTTTTTTTATTAATATACCATACAAAAGACCAACTTGATGTATTATTTATTACAATGCTTAAGCGATAGGATGAATAAAATCAATGAGATTTGCAAAGGACTTATTGTTATTATATTGTGATTAAGAACAAATGACCTGTTAGTCATAAGTGGTAAATAGTAATAAGTCCAGTATTTGAAATAATACAGACAATTATGTTATATTATTTTAATAAAGTTATAGTCTTGATATTAATGTTGATATACAATTTAAAAAATTACAAGTTTTATTGAAACATTATCAATTAATAGCGTTTAACTACAAAAACTCGCGCCCAAGTCTTTAAAAAGCTCACCGTGTAAAGTTTTAGATTTGGCGCTTGTTATTCTTTACCTCTCAGCTACAGAAATAAATTATAATTATGCGAAAATATTTAAAATGTTGCTAATATATTTTCGAGTTTTATTTTTCTTTCTTTTATATTGTTTTGAAGTTCATAGCAAATAAAGTCTCCTGGAATAATTAAAAATACAAACGTATAAAAAATATTTATTGCTTTTTTTAATCGCCCTGTCTAATTTCTTTCTAGTTCTTCATATCGAACAAAAAATAAAGCGCCATCTATTGGTTTATTGTTTATTATTGACCGCGTCCTTGTGTTGGTAGTTCGTTGTTTTTACCGTCCTTTATCAATGGCACTAGGACATCGGAGAAATAGTGGGCGTGGCTAAAATAGTGAAACATCGAAGTTCAGTAGCTGTTGTCAGCGTCTTAAGAAGTAAATATTGAATACAAAGCGTGAAAGAGAGAAAAAACTCGAGCGGTCTTTGACAGGTATTGTCCACAAAGTAGCGTTGTCTCTTTCTAGAAAGTGGTCAACTTAGTAGAGAGTCCTGTTCTCTACGCCAATGCGCGGATGTATAGCCATATATGCGTTTGCCTTTCGGCATAGACGAAAAATAACAAAATTGCGGCAAAGCTGAAAAATGTCTTGATTTGTTATTATCATACTTAATAAACATAAATGTAATAATTATGTACCAGGGAAATCAATAACATTTTCTTTTAGTAATTGCCCCAATATGTCTAGTGTAACTTTTAATATTAATTAAATGTATAATATAAAAAGTATGTTTTATTTTCCCGCATTCTTTTGAAAAAAGCACTATATATGCCAAGGTAAACAAAAAAAATCGGTTGTCTGTAAAGTCGGTTTTCTGACGATAGTTGAACGTGACAACGTCATAAGAAAATACTGATGGAATGCGGACGCATCGCTCACTCAAGTAGGAGAGAGCCAGATGTCGAACGCTGCCGAACGCGGAGGCCGATTGTGCCTCTTTGTCGCTCGTTACGCGCTCTCGCTTGCACTTAAATGGAACGCCTCAGAGCGAGGTAACGCCTCACCAGTCAAAAATCCAAAAGACTAATTAACATTAAAACTACCAACGATGAAGTCCCGATTATATTTCGTGTTAAATAGGATTTTACAAATACAATAATTGCATTTTTGAAAGATAGAAAAATTTGAATCCAGACTCAAGAATCGAACCCGAGACTTCCGTAGCCAAACCGGGGCCAGAAGCGAACCACCTATCTGGACTATGTTACTAGATATCAAATTCTTCTATCTCTTAATGCTTACGGGTTAGGCCCCCGTAGCGACATCTAGTCGGTAGTTAAAGAACTATCACGGCTTTTGTTATTGCTTCGTTACATAGAGCATTTTAACAAATTATGATGACGCAGATAATTTTTCTATCTTTCAAAAATGCAATTATTGTATTTGTAAAGTCTTTGGCAAGAAATGCCTATAAAAATGACTTAAATAGGATTTTTTATCATTAATTATATCACAAAAAGAAGTGATTTGACTAAAAAAAATAGTGACGTCATAGTCCGGTATTTGTATAAGATCTCCATATAAAAACTGCGTTTTGACATTTCTTAAAAAGTTGTAAGTTTGACTAGTTAGAAACTAGCCCATAGCCTGTCTCGTATTAGCGAAGTCCTCGCCTACGGTCCAACTCATACTTGACCTACAATTGTCTATTTCACGACCTTTGCAATAATGTACTGTTTATAGAGGGGGCAGGGAAGCTTATGCTTCCCTCTTTGAATCGGTCACTGTCCCATTCCACGATGTCTGAAGTTATTAACTCTATGTGGCGCGGTGGGAGTGTATCCGACTGCTACGCAAGAGGTTGTGGGTTCGATCCCCACCCAGGATAAAACTTTGTGTGATGAGCACGATGGTTTATTCGGTGCCTGGGTGTTATTTATCTATAATATGTATGTATTTAGAAATATATAAGTATGTTTATCAGTTGTCTGGTTTCCATAGTCTCTCAGTCCAAGCTCTGCTTAGTTTGGGATCAGATAGCGTTGTGTGAGTTGTCCCAAGATATTATTATATTATTAAGGCAATATATTTATTGTTTATTACCTGAACAATAAGAGTCCCAGCCGGCTTCATGATACGATTGCTTCACGTTAAATGGTCGACTCACTTTTATAAAATTTACACCATTTTGTAATTTCTTACACTTGCCCTCCGAAAAGAACTCGTACAAACTGAAAACAAACAATTATTGTACTTAAAAGAGCACATTTTTCAACCTAATGGCTAAGGCATCGGTCTCGCAATCGTGAGGTCGCAGGTTCGAATCCTACTTATATTATACTACCGACGTGAACACATTCCTAACACAAGCCATTGAGCTCAGCTGGAGGGGTTAACAGGATCGCTAGTAATGTAGGACCACAATCCTACATTGCTAGTTATCTTAATGTCTATTGTTTTTTAATGTTATTATTTTTGTGTTCAGTATTGTAATGTATCCTTCGAAAAGTGAATTATAACCGCGGCTCCGCCCGCGTGTATGTCGGTTATCGCGATAAAAATGTATCCTATGTCCTTCCCCGGGACTCTATATAAACTATCTCCATACCAAATTTTATATAAATCGGTTTAGCTGTTTGAGCGTGAAAGCGTAACAGACAGACGTAAATAGTTATATTAGTATGGATGGGTTAATAATAAGAATTGTGGTGTTAAAAGTGGGTTAACACCCATTCTTATTGCTTTAGGATTTTCGTGAAAATGTATATTTTCACGAAAATCCCAAAGCAATAACAAATTAGATTGTTTTAAATCGAACAAAATCTTACTTTAAGAAAGTATCATATGACTCATCTTCCTACTGAAACTATCAAATGTTCAAAATTCAACATTTAGTAAATATCGAATAGGAATGCTAACGAGAAGCACTATATTTTACTTTGTTTATTTAAAACGATTTAGTGCTTTTAAAGTTATAATGATATAATTAAAATAAAAGAGGCATCTGCGCACTTTACAAATTTGCGTCAAAAAATAGTTTTCTGGGATTAATCAGGACGTGTAGAACAAATAAACTAGGTTATATTTATATACCATGCTCCAAAAACAGGTTGTTGATATTGTCCAAATGTTTACTTAATTATATAGAGAACTAGCTGTCCCGCGTAACTTCGTCTGCGTAAATTTTCCCCGTTTTTGCAACTTTTCTCATTGCTAAACTAACGTAACTAGTAATGTAGGATTGTGGTTACACATTACTAGCAATCCTGTTAACCCCTCCAGCTCTATGGATTGTGTAAGGAGCGGGTTCACGTCGGTAGTATAATTGCCAGGATTCGAACCCACGACCTCACGATTGCGAGACCGATGCCTTAGCCATTAAGCCACCTTCGCTTCTATAAAATTAATTAATTAAATACATTAATAAAAAATTAACTAAAATAAACCCAAGCCTGTGCAAGGCTTTTCAAGAAGGACTGTGGTGATTAGCACCAATACATAGGGAAACATATAAAATATTGCTTTGAGATTTTAATATATAACTAGCGGATATACGCGATTTCGTACGCGTGGATCCAGTTCCTGCAAGATGATGTATTAGACATGTAAACCTTCCTCTTGAATTACTCTTATCTATTGCTGAAAACTGCATTCAAATCAGTTGCGTAGTTCAAAAGATTTAAGCGCACAGACAGTGGGAGCGACCCTCGCAACTTCGTCTGCGTAAATTTTCCCTGTTTTTGCAGCATTTCTCACTGCTGCTCCGCTCCTATTGGTCGTAGCGTGATGTTATATAGCCTATAGCCTTCCTCGATAAATGAGCTATCCAACAGTGAAATATTTTTTCAATTCGGATTAGTAGTTCCTGAGATTACCGCGTTCAAACCAACAAACTCTTCAGCTTTATAATATCTATACTAATATTATAAAGCTGAGAAAGAGTTTATTTGTTTGTTTGTTGGGTAGCCCATTTATCGAGGAAGGCTATAGGTTATATAACCTCACGCTACGACCAATAGGAGCGGAGCAGTAATGAAAAATGTTGCGCGAGACAGCTAGTTAGTATATATAATATGGAAAAAGAAGTACTGCTTACTCTTGCAATGTATTGGACTTCCACACCTCATCAAAACGAAGTTTCTTTGACATTTCATTGGATATGTGTTTCGTATCGTAAATATTTGGCAACATAGTATGAATATTTTTCTTAAACACAGAATATTTGTTTGGTAGCGGTCCGATAAATTGACTATGAAGTAATATAGTGTCAAGGAAGACGTTATGGCCAACTATGGGTTTCTGTGAAGCTTCTAGAAGGTATATTATTTGTGAGAAACCAAGGAGATGGTTCATTAGATTATCTTCTAGTATTGCCATTGGTGCACTGTTCGCTCCTTCTACGTATTTATCTCTGTATACTAGGACCTGAAACAAAAATATGTTGGTGATTGTTACATTCAGTCTACTTTTGTCTGTCTTTTTGTGTAGTATAAAGGGATGTTCGTTATTTATTTATTTGATAAAAACGGTTTACAGAAAATAAAAACCAATTACATTAATCAGCACGTACTTAACTTAAATTAATGATATAATAAAAATAATATATGTATGTACAGGTATAACAAAATAAAAAATTAAAACATTCAAGACTAACAAACTTGACAGTCATCTACCCTATTAGGGTAGATGACTGTCAAGTCAAATCAGTATCTTTTTAAGAAACGTCAAAACGATGCGCCTCGTACTTATTTATATGCAATACAAAACAATGACGTCATTCTTTTGTATGGTCAAATCATGTAGTTTCTATGTTTGTTTTGATGTTTATAAATTCATGACAACGTAAAACTGTAGAGAAACATTGTTTTTCAGAATATTTTAGCAAATGCTATTTCCAGTATAGTGTAAAATAATTTATTGTTATCGTAGTCAACTACCCAATTGTGCAATAAGACTACTCGTATAATGACGCAATACTCGTCTGCAAAATTATCGTAATTTGGTTTGGATTTCACGAGGTTGTTTAGGGTTGTTAGTGCTCGTGGGATTGGAGACGGGGCACGAGCAACTGTGCCACATGGTGGTACAGCTAGGAGACGATGACTTCTGCTACGGGGGTAATTGTTAGGGGTATGGAGCCGAATCAACTCGCTGTGAAGATCCGCTGCGTCAATAAGTCCACGATACACTTTGAGCATAGTCCCAACCTTATATTATACTAGCTGTCCCGCGCAACTTCGTATGCGGTAATTTTCCCCGTTTTTACATTTTAAATTGCTGCTCCGCTCCTATTGGTCGTAGCGTGAGGTTATATAGCCTATAGCTTTCCTCGATAAATGGGCTATCCAACAGTAAAATAATTTTTCAATTCGGACCCGTAGTTCCTGAGATTACCGCGTTCAAACAAACAAACAAACTCTTCAGCTTTATAATATTAGTATGGATAGATGAATAAATAACTCATTGTTTATACATAACATAATGTCCCACCGTTGAATCGTTATTTAAATCATAAAGCAGCTATTTACGTGGCATTAAGAGTTAAGAGTTTGTTAAAAGCGCTAAAATCAATAACACATGTTTCCTAAAAAGACATCTATCGCATAAACTTTGCAACTTATGAAGTGTTAATCATTTGACACGGAAATAAACGCGTTTAAACTTGGTAAGTATTTTTCCGTCAGCTTGTGACCACGGTAAGTGTAACCCGGTCGAAACGTCAAGCATTAGGCAAATACTTACCAAGTTTAAACGCGTTTATTCCCGTGTCAAATTATTTACATAATGCAACGCGTAAGCTTATCTATACTAATATTATAAAGCTGAAGAGTTTGTTTGTTTGAACGCGGTAATCTCAGGAACTACTGATCCGAATTGAAAAATTCTTTCACTGTTTGATAGCCCAGTTATCGAGGAAGGCTATAGGCTATATAACTTCACGCTACGACCAATAGGAGCGGAGCAGTAATGAGAAATGTTGCAAAAACGATGAAATTTACGCAGACGAAGTTGCGCGGGACTACTAGTAAGTTATAATTTGCAGTTTTTGGGACAACTCACACAAAGCTATCTGATCCCAAACTAAGCAGAGCTTGTACTATGGAAACCAAACAACCGATAAACATACTTATATATTTCTACATACATACATATTACAGATAAATAACACCCAGACACCGAATAAACCATCGTGCTCATCACACAAAGTTTTATCCTGGGTGGGGATCGAACCCACGATCTCTTGCGTAGCAGTCGGCTACACTCCCAATAAACAATATCAAAAAGCCATCTACTGAACGAATTACAAAACGACACTTTTATTTCTTTGTAGCGACAGCAGCGACTTCAATGATATCAACATAGTAAATTGTGCTTTATATTAATAATGGTTACTCATTACTTCGTTATTCGTTATTTGCGTTTGTGTAACGTCAGCTACTTCGTCATTCGTGATTTGTTTTTGTTATTTATGTGATAAGTGACTTGTAAGCTTGATTGCAACAAATTGTGTTGACGAGACAGATTGTTGTTGTTTTGATTGTTGGATTCATAATTTGATTACATAATTGTGATATCGTGTTGTGCCTAGATAGCCGTTAAGTTTAGTTGGTTTAGTAAGTGTAAAGAAATATCATGTACCTACATAGAATCATGTATTTTAAGTACGCCTGACTGCCACTGACTAAAGTGCCTACCTGCTTAAGTTTACTAAATAATACACTTGTCCAAAGCAATCGGTAGCAAACAGCTGTTTAGCTCGCATACCGTTAGTAGTAGTTTCGTACATAGTTATACAGATCTATGCTATACAGTCCACTTAACCTACAACGTGTAAAAATCAGTGACAAATAAATCATTATACCGTTCACAAGTCTCGTCATTACAAAATTTCCGTACA
Source organism: Herminia tarsipennalis (assembly GCA_945859575.2). Taxonomy (NCBI): domain Eukaryota; kingdom Metazoa; phylum Arthropoda; class Insecta; order Lepidoptera; family Erebidae; genus Herminia; species Herminia tarsipennalis. The sequence continues at coordinate 22,397,996 of OX243840.2, forward strand.
ATCCAAATTGATCCTTATCGCTTTGAACACACTAGCCATAAATTATTTATTCAGTCAGACAGTCCTAAGCCAATGGTACGAAGGAAAGTTCAATGAGTTTATTTAATAAATATTATCGCTAATCGCTTACACAATACCATGAATGTAATGTAATCGCAACATCTATATTGATAACGTATAACATAATAAACGTCTAAAGTAATAAATAACCAAACGCATTTCAGTTATCGCTAAGGAAATGCGATTTTCCTCGTTCTCGTTACTTGCTATTGCTACGTGTCGTTCATTATTCGTTATTATATTATTAATGATAACGATAGCACTTAAAATAACAATAGCCATAACGTAATAACGATTTAACAATAGCAATAACGTAATAACGATTTAACAATAGCAATAACGTAATAACGTGATTCAATTAATTTGATATAACGAATGAGACGTACAGTACTCCCAAATTAATAATGCACATGCAGATCTTCGCTAATTGTCGTATTCCCGGAAACACTCGAATCATGGAATCGTAAGAGCCCTAAACAAGGCATTTGCATTTTGCACCTTGTTTAAAAGAGATAGGAGTCAATATCATGTGTGCACAATCGAAAACAAATCGGGCGTTCGGCAGCTGTCGCCGGTCAGCGAAATGTCTGTCAGTCGTCTTTATATATTGGTAGTGACTGCACGTGTTCTCTATTTGTGGAAATATATAGAGCTGCTATTACACACCCTTCTTGGTAAATATAATTTCAACATTAATTAGCTTATTCAGATTTAAATAGTATATTTTGAAAAAAGGAAAATAAATAACATATTTCACGTTTTTTTAATATTAAAAAAATAAAATACCTACATTAAATACATATTAAGTACTAGAAAAACATTTAAAAAATGAGATTTATTTAAATTAAATAAATAGATAAACATGCATAAAAAATATATACCTAACTCTGCCCATGCCATTTTCTTTCAGACGAATTCTTCCAAAATGGATAAATTTAAACGTGGAAAACCGCTTAATTCACAAGCACGGCAAATGGTATTTAATGTGTACCTTTATTTCTTAAATGAAGCCAATGTTTTCAACAGAGACCATGATGGTTATTTTAAAAAAATTCAAGACCGTGTTACAAAAGCTACAGGAATTTCGCGACGAACTTTGAGTAATATCTTAAACGAAAAAAAACATAATCAATCAAAGAAATTTTCTACACCGAAAAAAGGAAGACCTAAAAGTAGATTTCGGCTGGTACTTGATGATTTCGACTACTGTGTTATTCGTAATATGATATACAATTTTCAATTGACGCTGAAAGAACTCCCAACTGTAAATAATTTAAGAATAAAGTTGATCGAAGCTATTAATTTCAAAGGCTGTGCCGAGACTTTAAGGTTGATCTTGAAAGACATGGGGTTTAGGTTTCTGAAAACTGATAATAACAGACAATTACTTATGGAAAAACATGATATACGCCTAAAAAGGATCAAATATCTCAGAGAAATACAACAGCTGAGGAGTTCTGGTAGAAACATAGTATTTATGGACGAGTCGTATGTGCACACATCACATACTAAGGGTAAAACTTGGCAAGATAGCAACAAAAAAGGTATCAAACAACCCATTTCCAAAGGAGAGCGAATAATTATTGTACACGCAGGCAATGAAAAAGGCTTCGTCCCAGGGGCTCTAATGTTACATAAATGTGTCGACTCAGAAGGTGACTATCATAAAGAAATAAACGCGGAACGTTATCAAACTTGGCTACGCAATCAATTGATTCCCAACTTGCCTCCTAATAGTGTGTTGGTAATAGACAACGCCCCATATCATAATAAGCTGTCTGTGAAACCACCAAACTCAAACACATCTAAACCACAAATGACAGCTTGGTTACAACAACACAACATTCCGCATGACCCAAAGAAACTGAAACCCGATTTGTATAAAATTATACAAAGATACAAAGAAAATTACACAGAATTTGCCATTGACCGTATAATGGAGGAACATGGGCATAAAATTATACGATTGCCACCATATCATCCCGATTTTAACCCTATTGAAAATATTTGGTCCCAAATAAAGCAACACGTGGCCAAGAGAAATATTGCAATGACTGTGACGTCAGTTAAAGATGCTATATTAGAAAAAATCAATAAAATAGGACCAGAAGAATGGAAAAAAGTTTCTGATCATGCGGTTCAATGCGAAGATGAATATAGAAAATTTGAGCCAAGAATCGATAGTTATTCCGATAAACTGATTATTTACACAGGTGATAGCAGTGAGGAAAGTGTAAATGAACAAGAGCATAATGAAACTTCTGATGAATCTGCGATGTCGGGAATAGAGGTCTTCCTCGATTCTGATTAATTTTTTTATAATTGTATTATTTTTCTGGAATGATTAGTGCTGTAAACAAATTTGAACTGAGATTTTGATTATATTTTATGTAAACCTCTATTTGAAAACGTTTTTTTCTCCTTCTAATAAAACCTTATGTTATTTAAACCTTTTCCTCCATAATTACACCAACTTCGGTAAGACACTTGAAAACTAATCACTCCAACAATGATTGTAGCGTTTTCGCTATTTACTTACATGGAATTATCGAATCAAATTTCGTTACAGGTAAATCAAATCTGTTTTAGCACAAAACACATAATATATAAAATTAGGCATAGAGAAATTGCTCTTAACCACTCTATATAAATATCGTCTTTCGACGCTCGGGTAATACGACCGTTGCCGAACAATGACGAAGATTTCCGAAGATTTCTATGCGCATTATTACTTTTGGAGTACTGTACATAGCTTGTTTCATGGTAGGCTACAATACAAATTTTAGCTGTATCAGTGACAAGTAGCTTATGTCTTCCTAGAAGACGTTATTGCTAGCTACACTACAATATTTTAATAAAATACAAATATTACAAATGTTTTTAATAGATTTTTGAAATATATTTTAGAATTTTAAAATAGTATCAAGCTACTAGCATAGATTACCTTCTTACTATTACCTAAGCTATCTGTAGTGAGAACATTGGCGAACCTGGTCCTGATTTCATTATGTGCCACATACCGGAGAATGGGGCTCTCAACATCCAAGTAAATTGTACATTCTTCACTTGTAGTCAGCCAACTGCAATCATAATATTTTGTAATGTTAATAGGTAATAATAATAATATCTTGGGACAACTCACACAATGCTATCTGATTCCGAACTAAGCAGAGCTTGTACTATGGTAACCAGACAACTGATTAGCATACTTATATATTTTTAAATACATACACATTATAGATAAATAACACCCAGACACAGATTATACCATTGTGCTCATCACACAAAGTTTTATCCTGGGTGGGGATCGAACCCACAACCTCTTGCGTAGCAGTCGGATACACTCCCACCGTGCCACAGAGGCAGAGGTATAATGTTGTAAGTATGAAACAACAACAACAGAAAACCCAATTCGTAAGCCGCATTATTCGGATGGAGGGGACGACGACTACGGAAACATACATTATGCGTGGCCCGACATTTACTTGCCCGGTTTTTTTTTAGTTTTTTAATTCTGTAGAAGGTTCTTACGTAAAATAAAATAACAAAAAAAAAAAAGGGTGGTACGAAGTTCGAACAGAACATTTCGAAAGTACCAAGAAAAACCTTATTACAATATATATAAAAATCAATGTTTGTATGTCCTCTTATGCATTCCGAAATCATTGATCAGATTGTGATGAAACTTTAGCACTGTAATGCATATTTTTTTGTTTCGCTTTTTACGCCTCAAGAAAAACGGATCTGGCAACACTAGTGGCTGGTCTTTACACAGTATAAAAGAAATGTTACCTATCCACATAGGTTTACAAAGTACATTATAGTAAACCACTGCAATATGTGTTTGGAAGGTTTCATTTGTCCTGCTTTTTTTTCCAATTATGCAACAGATTCTGATGTGGGTTTCGCAATCATAAGATAATTTCTTTTGGATGGTTTATTAGATAAGGGTCGTGGGGGCAGCTGGGTTTGGAAAACATCACGAAAGATCACAGGGGGAGGGAGTATAGTGGGAAATCACGCCTATTTTTTCGGATCGTGATTCTTGACAAAATCACACTTGTGTGAAAATTGTTGGGGTATTTATTGTACTATAAAAATACAAGTGATCTTGAGTAGGGATTTAGGGGGAGGGGGGGAGTTAGTCTAAATGCTAACCAAGTCACCAAGGGGGTCAAAAAGTGCCTAAAAACATCATGTGATTTATGGACTAATGGAGAAAACTCCTTGCAAAGCTGGGTGGGCCAATAGTTTAAAATATACTAACATGGCAACTTTAGAACAGTATTGCTGCAGTAGTTTCTCCTCTTCTATCTCTAACTGATTAATGAGGTCTTGAACCAGTGTTTTGTTTTTCAGTCTCTGACGAACATTCTCTTCCTCTGCCTTGCTCAGGAATGGAAGCCCTTCATATATGAACTGGAATTGTTTATTGATTTTATGAAATTATATATTAAAGAAGCAGAGAATAGTAGATGATTTATCAAATCATATAATTTATAGTACAACTATAAATATGAATATGTATATTGGGACAACTCACATGTAGCAATCTCTAGGTAGTGCCTGGGCTATGGTAACCAGATAAACATATTTATATATTTCTAAATTCATATAGATCTAATAAGATAAGTTACACCCAGACACAATAAACAATTAGGCTTGTTATACAAATATTGAAAAAATATTATTATTATTTATTTTGGTTGAGAAATGGAAATGATTTTGTAGTCAGGGACACTAACCAAAAGCCGAATAATAATATCTTAGAACGTACATAACATCATCTGATCCCAAACTAAGCAGAGATTGTACTATGGTAACCAGACAACTGATGAACATACTTATATATTTCTAAATACATACATAATATAGATAAATTACACCTAGATACAGAATAATGAATGAGGATCGAACCCACAACCTCCGGCTTAGCAGTCAGGGTCACTAACCACTAGACCACCTAATAATAAATATAACAAATATATGGAGATGGGGAGTAGGGCAGCTTTTAAACAGCAGTGGTTTGTTACATTTGGTGTTAGAGTTACAAGAATACTATTTATGGTCATCACCCAGGCAACAATATCCCTCTAGGAGCAAAACTGTATTGGCAAAATAAAAAGGTTAGTACATCGAAATAATCCACATGAAAAGCAGTCTTAATATGATTCAATAGCTGACTGTTAATTAAAAATAAATAAATCACTTTGACTTCTAAAACAATTGCATTTGAAGTTTAGACCCAGCAATTGGCTCTGAGATGTCCGATTAACATTCCGGGCAGCAAAATTGCCACAAGGTGTTCTGAACTATGTTGTCGAGTGAAAAAAAAGAGATAGCTTACCTTATTAAAGTCAAACTGATGCCTGCAAAGGAACTTAAGAGTACTAGCTTGCAATATAAACGTCTGATCAATGTGTGCAAACGTCTGTGGACGCAAGTGGAACGTATATCCTGTTGCTGTATAAGAATCTAAGTCTCTGTCGTACTGGAATAGAGTCAGTCCAACCTGCATCATAATCATATTGCCCATTTTATTTTTGAGTTTGTCATATCTTTCTTCATTTGTGTCAAACAGTCTGAAAGTGAAGAAGAAGTTTAAATAAGTTTGTATAATTACAAGGAATATTTAACACTTAAGGCTGAAAACGAATGTCCCCCAGTTATGGAATGTGATTAAGTTTCATGCTGATAATTTGATCTAAAGGTATAAAGTAGCCACAAAAATATATCTAAATATTACTGAAAATTAAGTATCATTTGAATATTCTAGGTTAACCATACCAATTTATACTAATATTACAAATTTGAAGAGTTTGTTTGTTTGTTTGAATACCATAATCTCAGTAGTTCCTGAGATTATGGTATATATAATATGGTATTTATTTCAAATTGAAAAAATATTTTACTGTTGGATAGCCCATTTATCGAGGAAGGCTATATAACAGTATGCAAAAACCAATAGGAGCAGAGTAGCAATAAAAATGTTGCATAAATGGGGAAAATGCATATAAAGTTGCCCAGGTCAGCTAGTATCCTATAATACAACACTTGATTGAAGCCAATTCAAATATATTAGAAATGAAAAGAAAATATAAAGGTAATGTTATACAAAGTTCTTAAAACTACACTATAATTTATGTACCTCAAAATAATAATGATAGTGTGCAACTTGACAATACTTTTAACTAAATTGTATCTTAGAAACGACTTCACAAGATGCCATACTTTAATGGTTATTGACATTGTAGCTACAGATAGTGAGTAAACAGTACTTATAAGAAAAGAAGTGGGTAGCTTTACAATTCAATTCTGCCTACAACAATATTGCACATTATAGCGCCTTCTTAATAGATCCTTTGGTTTGGGTTTTCATTTCTAATTCGTTGATTAATATATCTTATAAGCAAAATAATTAAAAGACTCTAATCAGAGGCACAACTTACCTGTATTTATAGGTGTCTCCTGTTAAGATACCTGTAAATTCTGCATCAAACCCCACAAAACAACACTTATTCAAATCTTTGGTTATGTTTTCTAGCTGCTCTGCAAAATTTTTCTCGGTTATATCCATTATAATTAATGTTAATTCAATTTGCTATGCAAAAAGTAACAAGTAATAAAATTACGGTGTCTGAGAAATGAAAAGTACCTATGAAAACACTATCAATATCAATCAACATCAACTGATTACAACTTTTGTACAAGAATGTCTGTCTGATTAACGTCAGGAGCGTCAGTGTCACTGTGACATTTGTCAATCCTCATATCTTGCTCTCAATCATTTGCTCGCATACTTTTTCAGTGTGAATAGTTATGGTACTCGGTACTTTGATCGCAGTAATTGTCGTTCGTTTCATGTGAAGCACTTTTTCATTGCTTATAATGATAGGAATCGATTATTCCTATTATAGTAATTTTTATAAGCATTTCTTGCCAATTACTTTACAACAATAATTGCATTTATGAAAGATAGAAAAATTTGAAGTCCAGACCCCGAATCGAACTCGAGACTTCCGTATTGGCGTACGGAACATTCGGATTCCGGGGTCGGAATCGAACCACCTATTTGGACTATGTTACTATATCTCATATTTTTCTATCTCTTAATGCACCCGAGCTGGGCCCTCGCTTGCGACATCTAGCCGTTAGTTAAAGAACTATCACGGCTTTTGTTGTTGCTTCGTTGCAGATTATTCCTCCGATTCGATTATTCCTTTCGTTGGCTTTAATTTTGGTAGGTACCTACTTAATTACTTACACTTAGAATAATTTAATGGTCTATCATCAACTTGACCATGAGTGGACAAGGTACAAACGAAGGACTCCTGAAATATCTATTGGAAGTTCTGTTTTAACCTGATATTAACACCGCCAATCAAAAAATTCAATCGTAGTGGCTCGGTATAAACTGCACTTCCGTACCTACTGCACACTAGCATGTTGGTAAATGCTTAGTGGTTAGTGACCCTGACTGTTAAGCCAGCTGTCGTGGGTTCAATTCCCAAGTAGGTTAATATTTGTGTCAGGAGCACATTTGTTTTTCTGTGTCTGGTTTAAATTATCTTTAGACAATATTTATTAATTTCTCACGACACAGGGAATCCTAGTGTGAGGTTCAGTGACATGTTTTTTTAGAACTTAAGTATTTCTTGGGAATCAATGATATGCAATGCAACCACTGTCCTAATGTATATGATACAGAAATATACTATTATTAAAAAAAAATACCTATGTATTAATTTAGAAATATTATAAGTAAAAAAATATGAAAGTAAATAGGTAAATACGAAAATATTTATTTACATTAATTGATCCAGATGACAAACGCTCAACAAGAAACTAGATAGGATAAGTATTTAAACTAGTAGCATTTGCTGAAGATAAAAATAGAATGCTGCGATGAAAATAATAAGGCTAGGTGGGATTCAGAAGCTTTAGGCATGTGTGCAAGAAGTATGAAACACGATGCGTTGCCAAAATCTTTTTCTAGGTTCTAAATAGATTAACATAAATGGATAGAAGCATTTTACAATATTTTTTATAAATACATATCTACTAAAGTCAACATTTTTATTTGATTCGCAAGGTAGAGAAAAAGAGGGGTGCAGTGATTGCTATTCTAATCCATATGTTGTTTTTTTTAGGGTTCCGCGGCCAAAATGGCAAAACGGAACTCTTATAGTTTCGCCATGTCCGTCCGTCCGTACGTCCATTTCCGGCCGTCCGCAGCTATGCTCAGAGACTGTTAGTGCTAGAAGGCTGTTTTTTTCATCGATACACATATTATTTACGCCGACAAAATAAATAAAATCTTGAAAAACATTTTTTCTCAGCTACCCCATTGTGTGGGGTATATTTAAAAAAGGCCTATCTTATATATCTTCGTTTAGGGGTTGTAAAGATCATTTTTAGATTTATAATCATAATCATTATCATTTATTCTTGCGATGCATGGGTCTTAAATATAGTTGTTACATTGTTATTGTGTTGCCCACCGTCTCGGTATGCAAATGGTTAAAAATACGTGGAGCCATGCAAAATATGCTTTTGTTGAATAGTGTTGTCCTGTTCTTAGGTAACCAAATGCTGAAATTATTTCTTTTGGTTCTTAGTGTCTCATACGAATGCATATTTTTCCTTACAAACAGTGCGACTTCTAATTTAATATATACACGGAAGCGTGTGGATATTCAAAGTAACGAAATGCGGTTTACAGCTGTCAGTTGGTTTTAAATTACATATATAGCCCTTACGCACCTTTTTTGTGCTTTAAATACGTAATCTCTATCTGTAGATTTGCCCCAGAATATAACACTATACTTAAGAAGGGGCGCAACATACCCATAATAAGCCGTCAACACAGTTTGTTTACTCACTGTTTTCCACAGCATATACAATGCGTAAGAATATGAGTTGATTCTTGCACACAAAGATTCTAGATAATGTTTCCAATTTAGACTATTATCAATGTTTAGACCAAGAAATTTTTTACGTGCACTTCTACAACTTTTGTATTTGCATAATAAATGCCAATGTCTGTTAACTTATTTATTCTGTTCCGAAATGTGACAACATTTGTCTTTTTAAGATTAATATTTAAATTATTTAGTGATAACCAATTAATAATTTTATTCAATGTCACATTCATTTCATTTTCAACCTGACCTTTATCATCCCCGGTAAATAAAATTGTGCTGTCATCAGTAAATAAAATAAAATAATTCTGAGTTACTTTAGACAGGTCATTATGTAAATGAAAAACAGCAGTGGGCCCAGTACGCTGCCCTGAGGAACATCGAGTGTTACTCGTTTGCATTCTGATGTATATTCTGTCATCTTTTTCGTAGTCTGGCATATTTTGATAACTTTCGATACCTGAGTTCTCCCGCTAAGATACGATTTAACTAAATCATATATATCCCCTCTCACACCGTAGGCATAACGTTTTTTGAGCAATATTTTGACATGGTCAAACGCCTTAGTAAGGTCCATATATAATGCGCTAGCTAGTTTCCTCTGTCCTTATTTAACATTATTATGTTAAGAAATCTATAAATTGCCATTTCAATCGATTTGTTTTTTCTGAACCTAACTTGTTCTTCGCAAAATAGATTGATCGATTAAAAATAGTTATAGATGCTGTCGTGTATCACCTTTTCAAATAGTTTTGACAAGACTGGCACGAGTGCTATCGGGCGATAACAATCCATATTCTTCTTATCTTCTTTTTTAAATAAAGGTTTGATTACACTCAATTTTAGCTTTTCAGGAAAGACACCGCTCGCTATACACAGGTTTACTAAGTGACTAAGTTTATTTAATACATATTTTAGTATTTTTGTTGTTACACCATCATAGCCGGTGCTGTTCGTGTTTTTTAAGTGCAGAATAATTTTATAATTTAGGGATCCGTTTGTGAAATTTTAAGATTTAAAGTGCAAATTTTTGACCCTTGCCCCTAAATGAATGGTTGATGTTGGGTATGTGAAAAAATTCACGGTAGTAGTATATGTAGTGAAATTATAAGGAAAACTATCACAGCTAAGAAGGATTTACAAGTTTAGGTACGAGTAACAGCTGATGAAATGAGAAGTAACAAAATTTCGTACAAATTCCATTGAAAATTATTATTATGTAGGTATAATGTTTTAAGTATGAAACAAAAACAACAGAAAACCCATTTCTTAAGCCGCATAATTCGGATCGGTGACTACGCCCTACAACCCTACATGGTGCGTGGCCCGACATACACTTGCCCGGTTTTTTTTAGTGAATTTGTTACCCGATTACAGGAAGCGGGAACGATTTTAATAATTATTTATCCTTGCAAGGTTATACTCCCAAAGTGGGCCCACTGTTATCAGGTTGGTATCTGATGATGCGGTTCTAAAGAAATCGAAAAATCTCTTCAGATAATAAAGGCATATTAGACCTATCGCGATTTGGGTATATTTTATAGTAATTCGTGCATGTATACTCAAGAAACATAATTTAGGGAAGTGGAACAGATGTTGAAGACCACAGATGACTAGAGGAACTATATAATAATACAGGGTGTCCCAAAACTAAGCCACACGGAGGACCTTCAATATTGTAGATACTGAAAGAAGACTTCGTTTTGATTTTAAAACTAATTCGAACTGTATTAAAAGATTTTTGAATAATCACCTGTCTGGACCAGGAATCGAACCTGCAAAATATGAAAAAAGAAACACACTGTCTTTTTACGATACCAATCGAAAAATCATTAGGATTTTTTTTCTTAGTAACATAGTATCATAATCGTTCGCCCTAGTCGATGATTCTACCATATAAACCCGCATAAGTGTTTACTCCTCTGTTTAAGGTCGTAAGTCAAAGATTAAAATGAATCATCATCAGCCTATCGCAGTCCACTGCTGGACATAGGCCTCTCCAATTGCACGCCACTTTGTTCTATCTTCGGCTTCTCGCATCCAGCTCCTGCCAGCCGTTTTGCGTATATCATCACTCCACCTGGCTTGAGGGCGTCCTACACTACGTTTGCCAAGCCGCGGTCTCCACTCAAGAACTCGTTTACCCCAACGGTTGTCGGTTCTTCGGCTAATATGGCCAGCCCACTGCCACTTCAACTTGCTAATCCGGTGGGCTATGTCGATAACTTTGGTTCTCTGCCGGATCACCTCATTTCTGATTTTGTCCCTAAGAGAAACTCCGAGCATAGCCCTTTCCATAGCCCGCTGAGCGACTTTGAACTTGTGGACCAGCCGTACCGTCAGTGTCCACGTTTCGGCTCCATATGTCATGACGGGTAGGACGCACTGATTAAAGACTTTAGTCTTTAGACATTGTGGGATCGACGATGAGAAGACTTGACGTAGCTTACCAAACGCTGCCCAACCCAACCGAATTCTCCTGTTCACCTCGTCCTCGAAGTTGTTTCTACCTAACTGCAAAGACTGTCCGAGGTACACATACTTTTGAACAACTTCGAGAACGGCGCCGTGCACCGCTATCGGTTCCGGTAGTACATGTTCATTGAACATGACCTTGGTTTTATCCAAGTTCATCCGTAGGCCGATGCGTACAGAGGAGTCAGCCAGGTCATTCAGCATCCGTTGCAGGTCCTGTAGCGTTTCCGCCATTATGACAATGTCATCTGCAAATCGCAAGTGAGAAATGTATTCACCATTGATGTTGATGCCCCGCCCTTTCCAGTGCAGCGTCTTGAACATATCCTCCATTGCATTTGTGAACAGTTTCGGGGAAATAACGTCCCCTTGCCTCACTCCTCGATGCAATGGTATAGGTTTTGTTTGCTGATTCTGTACTTGGACGGACATGGTGGCGGCTTCGTAGAGACATCTCATCACTTGGATATATCGCCAATCTACTTGGCATCGCTGCAGAGACTCCAGAACGGACCAGATTTCAATCGAGTCAAAGGCCTTCTCATAGTCCACGAATGCTAGACACAGGGGCTGATTATACTCCTGGGTCTTTTGTATAATCTGCCGCACTGTGTGGATGTGGTCTATGGTGCCATATCCGCTCCGAAATCCAGCCTGTTCCGGTGGTTGGAATTCGTCAAGTCTTCGCGCAAGACGGTTCGTGATGACTCTTGAAAACAGCTTATAGACGTGGCTTAGAAGAGAAATAGGTCGGTAGTTCTTCAGCCGGGTCTTATCTCCTTTTTTGAAGAACAAGACGACTACACTTCTACTCCACGCCTCCGGAGTTCTCCCTTCAAACAGGACAGCATTAAAAAGCTTTTGGAGCTCCCTCAGTACGGGTTTACCTCCAGCTTTTAACAGCTCTGTTGTAACGCCATCCTCTCCAGGGGCTTTTCCATTTTTCAGCTGTTTAAGAGCCAGCACGATTTCGTCAATGTTGACTTCTGGCAGGTCTTCGGTGTAGTGGCGTGTTAGAGTGGCTCTAGGACCCTCATTTTCAGGATCAGGTCGAGATGCATGCGAAGCGTATAACCGGCCATAGAAGCCTTCCACTTCGGAGAGGACTGCCGGCTTCGAAGAAACGACTTCTCCACTTGCTGTGGTCAACTTCGTCAGGTGGCTTCTTCCAAGAGATTGTACGAACACTTTTGAACCCCGGTTCTGCTCGATCGCTCTTTTAATCAAAAGAGTGTTGGAGCACCGAAGGTCGTGTCGTATAAGCCTGTTGATCTCTTGGTTTAGAGCGCGCTTTTCCGACGAAGTGACGGGTGGGTTTTCACGTCGCTCCTTCATTAGCCCTAAAGTCTTTTCCGAAAGCTTTGACTTCCTGCCCTTACGCTGCATTTCACAAAATCTCGTACCTTCTTCCCTGAGTATCCGAACCACATTTACGAGCTTCTGGTTTACGTCTGTTGTGGTTTCCATGGCAGCAAATCGGTTATCCAGGTTTGACTGGAACGCTTCGGATCCTATCATGGTTTGGAGCAAAGTAGGTCGGAGCCTGGACCTCATCAGACGGGCACGTTCCGCCTTGAAGTCGATATTCAGAGAGCCTCGGACAAGTCGGTGATCACTACCGGTATTAAACCTGTTGATCACGGTGACGTCTCTGAATATATGCTTTTTGTCCGTCATGATGAAGTCGATCTCGTTTTTCGTCATAGTGTCGGGGCTTTGCCACGTCCACTTCCTTTGGGGCCGTTTCTTGAAAAAGGAGTTCATCAAGAAGAGCCCCTCCCGTTCGAGGAAGTTGACTAGCATTTGCCCCCTATGATTTCTGCTTCCAAATCCATGGGATCCTACTACCAATTCGCTGCAATTTTGTACTCCCACTTTAGCGTTGAAGTCCCCCATAACAACGTTGTAGTGGGTCTTAGTGGTTGAGTGGAGGGCCCTCGATATGTCATCGAACATATCCTCCACTTCGTCGTCTGGATGTGCCGAGGTCGGTGCGTACACTTGTACTACCTTGAGGCTATACCTCTCGGTGAGCTTGATAATGAGGTACGCTACCCTGTTCGACACGCTAGACATTTCCACAACGTTGTCAGAAAGGGACTTATTTACCAGAAACCCAACACCACCTTGAGATTTTTGGTCTCCCTCGCGGAAGTACATAAGGTGGCCTGACTCGAGGGTTATGGTGTCCTCTCCCTCTCTTCGGACTTCACTTAACCCGAGGATATGCCACCTAATCTTACCAAGTTCCACCTCAAGTTGTGCCAGATGCGAGTCTAGCCGTAGCGTGCGTCCGTTATACGTCGCCAGGGTCAGTCGGTTGTGGTGGCCTTCCGTAGCCCGGAGATTCTTAGCACCCCCCGCCACGCCGTTACCGTGGACGCCACCATGTCCAGGAATAGCGTGACTGCCGGGAACTGGGGGCCGTGGCCTTAGTGCTTTGTGCATTTGGGGTAATGCCCATAATCGCCACGCTGGGCAGGCGGGTTGGCGATCGCAGGGCGTAGCTCTCGCATCAGTGACGCTGCTGCCCGTCACTGACCTATTACTTCAGCTACGCCTTAAATTGGGATGGTTATACCGCCACCAGCCGGTCGCCAGAGCCTCGTTCGTTGTACAGCGGATGTACCGCGTGCAGGTGAGGTTGGCTTGGAGCGAAAGATGGTGATGCGCCCCCATTAAAATGAATATCAATTCGTTATATGTTAAGCTAGGCTTGTAGCGAGCAATAATTAATTGAATATAAATTAATATTTTGTTAAGCCTACACTACAATTTTGGCGAAATTCCAATGTTTTAAGACTTACAAATTTCGGAACTATCGATCATGACTGGCAAAAGTGTTTTAATTGTTGGTTCAGGAGAATGGAACTTTGTAGAGAATGAAGGTAGTATTTCCAAAAAATATAAAAAATAATATTTATAATATCTTTATAGATTTTTCTTCTCTTAACATTTATTGAGTTACCTGGGTATAATATCTAGAGAGGTGAGATATTTGTATTGGATCCGATATCTGGCATCGTACGTAATGGATCGTAGCGTCTTGATACGATCTGTCGATTGGATCTGATACTGACTCGATCTGATATTTAAAATATGATATCCAAAAGATCGATTGAAAGTAAGATTTTTAAAATTAATATACTTTGACGTACATTTCAATCATGCGGTTATTTTATACCTTACCCCTAAATAGGTAATAGATGTTGCCCACGACTCCGTTTGTGTGGAAAGTTTATAATACAGTTTTTTTTCTACTGTTGGTCATTAGATCAATAGACCAGTTATTTCCATTAGGTAACCACTAGGTTGACCTGACTGCTAAGCCGGAGGTTGCGGGTTCGAATCCTTATAATTATATTATTTCTTTTATTTAGGTTTTGCATCAGTCCTTTAACATTTTGTATAATATAGTTGCATATAAACAAAGAAACATTGTAACATTGGCAATTTGGGAAGAGTGGCCGCGAGTTTTTATTGCCTCGTTCTCCGGCTTTATCTTTTGTTTGTGAACAGGCATATGCACATGTAGAATCGACTTTTCACAAGTGTAGTATTTTGCTTCCTAAGTGAATAAATAATTTTTATTATTATTACCAGGCCACTCAGAAAGTTTTGCGAAAAAAAGTTTTTATGTATAAGGCACTGGCTTATTAAAAGAATGGTTACCTAAAAGAAAAATACCATTATTCGAATTTCGAATTTCCGCCTACATTTATTCGAGCGCCAAATTGTGTGTGTCATATTTTAAAAAAATGGATCTGCATCGATAACATTTTTCGCGATGATTTTCTCCGTTTTTAAATGTGGCCTAAAACCTGATGAGTCATTTGATCAACTTTAAATGGATTTTATGGATGAAGGACCTTCAAAAGCAACCACCTACCGTTGGCATAGCGAGTTCAAGCGCGGTCGCCTTATTTTGGGGGATGAACAAAGAAGTGGTCGTCCTACGACGGCTGTCCCGGAAGAAAGAGTGCTGGCAGTAAAAAAAAATAATTCAATAAAACAGGCGAATTACATACAAAGAAATTCAGTATACTCTGCAGATTGGTTCGGAAAGCGTTCACAAGATTCTACACGAGCATCTTCGCGTGAGGTGTTGTTTCGCGCTGGATGTCGCACAACCTCACCGAAGCCCAGAAGCAACCCCATGTGAAGTGGTGCCGTGATGTGATTAAAAAAATTGAAGCATGCTCGTCTTAGCGAGTTTACGATATTGTGACAGGTGTCGAATCCTGGATTTATCAATACGATCCAGAAACAAGGCGTCAGTCGACAGTTTGGCTGTTTCAAAACGAACCAACGTCTACGAAAGTGAAGCGATCGTGCAGCGCAAGGAAAATTTTGACCGCTAGTTATCGCTATTATTTCGAAGGGGTATTTAGTTTCAATTTCATTACGAGACCAAAGCAGCTACAACGCCGAATGGCATACCACAAAATGCCTGCCAGAAGTTATGTCTGCAATGAGCAACAAGCGACCGAACACCGCGCTCCTCTCGGGGTACTGTTTCACCATTAGGTACAACGGCGCACTCAGCGCTCAAAACGAGGGACTTCCTAGACACCACACCGGTCAGAGTTTTGGCACCGTGTGACTTCTTTGTATTCACTAAAATAAAAAATCTGCTGAAAGGGATAAAGTTTTCGCCGGAGACGAGAAGTGATCGCCGGAAGACGCGCTAGCAGCGTTCGAGAAGGCTGTGGAAGATGTGTCCGCCGACTGGAAAAAATGTTTCCAAAATTAGTTCAGTTGCATGAAACTTTGTATATAGGCTGATGGAGAGTTCTTTGAAAATATTTCATTAAAATATTTTGTCCATAGAAGTTAGTTTTTCAAAACTTTCTGAGTTTCCACGTATTATTTACTGATGTGACATTCTCCTGGCAAACATTATGTCACACTTACTTAATACAATTATTTTAAACAATTTCTTATATTTTAAATTAGTTTTGAACATTATTTTCAACCCCATTGTTGATGAAAAGAAAAATATTTTTTAACATTATCTACAAGAATTGCAAACGAACTTTAAAATAATAAACTAGGTATGCAACATAGTTATATAGTTTCATGTTTAAAATTCAAACCACGAATTTCGAGTCCCTCCCTGGTACATCTTTACTAAGTATTTTACTAAGTAGTATTGACTGCCTCTGTGGCGCGGTGGGAGTGTATCCGACTGCTACGCAAGAGGTCGTGGGTTCGATCCCCACCCAGGATAAAACTTTGTGTGATGAGCACGAGGGTTTATTCTGTGTCTGGGTGTTATTTATCTATAATATGTATGTATTTAGAAATATATAAGTATGTTTATCAGTTGTCTGGTTGCCATAGTACAAGCTCTGCTTAGTTTGGGATCAGACGACGTTGTGTGAGTTGTCCCAAGAAATTATTAAATTAAATTATAAATTATTCCCTAATACACGCGAGTTATTGGCTATTGGAGTACTACCGCAGATCTCGGGTGGTTGGGGAGCGCCTCTCTCCCACCTATCGCACCTCATCGTTTCTTTGCTCGAGCTACTCTACTGTATTACTTATTAAAGTACACTAACACTATGATATTAGTATAGAATCTGTACTAATACTAGCTGTCCCGCGCAACTTCGTCTGCGTAAATTATCCCCTTTTTTTTATAATCCTATGTTACTTCTAATACCTCCAAGAATATGTGTACAAAGTGTCATGATGATCGGTTGAGTAGTTTTCGCGTAAAAGCGTAACAAACAAACTTACATTCACATTTATATATTAGTAGGGATTAAATAGCGACAATGTATACTATAGATAAGACGTACTAATACAATAGATACGTTATATTTTCTGTCTACTTCCAAAAGGTGGTTTGCTAGTTGATTAAAGCTAAAGTGCCGAGATAAAACGTAGAAAGTAAAGTAGGGGAATATTAGTTACATTTTCACAGAAACACTTTCTGCGTTGGTCTAGTGGTCAGTGGCCCTGATTGTTAAGTCAGAGGTCGTGGGTTCGATTCCCACAGGGGACACCAATTTGTGTGATCCAGTGTCCGTGGCTTGTATGTTTGTAAAGTCCCCGGCGACATAGGGCTCCTGCATCCTAATGCGAGAATCGTCTTTAAAAAATCTTATTACATCATTATTACTTAGAAATAAGAGTATTACGTGCTAAGATGACGTGCACGTTCGTAGTGCTATCTCTCACATTATGAAGTAAAATCGAATGGCTTCGTTACAATTCGAAAAATCGCTGGATCGTATTCTCTCGATCCGATCCTGTGAATTATATGTAGCGGCCAATACAAGACACCTATGCTCTACATTTCAGTAATATTCATTGTGTAGTTTTTTTTAAATGCCTATTACCTACGGACGAACAGACAGACATACAGACGAACCAGACGAAACTATAAAGGTACCGTTTTTGCCATTATGGCTGCGGAACCCTAAAAACTCCCATTTCTTGGCACCAATTTGAAAATATTTACTTATTTTTGTTGTTCGATATTATTTTTTGCTTTTTATTTACCTTGTATTTATTTTTGAAGTCGGTAATACTTTTTTGTAATTAAAGTTTGATTAGGTAGGTACTTTACAAGACTTTATACGAATGTTACAATTTGAGAAACAAGATTAAGGTTGAAGTATATTCTTAACTTTTCCATATGTGCTAGATAGAGTAGTTTAGAAAAATATAAGGCAATTAAAAAGCAAAAAAAAAATCTACCTAGAATAACAAAAACAAAATTAACATTTTAAAGTTGGTGCCATAAAATAGTTGTTTTAGTTTTATTTCGGCATGACATAAGTTACAATAGGCATAGGTCAACTGCTCAAAATATTGCTTGCCCCGATGCAGGGCCGTTATTTGTTGAGGAGTTCACATGATAGTTCACTATCAGCTCTATTACATTGTGTAATAGTAGTATGACGAGAATAAAATGCTACTCAATATCATATTAAAGTAATTTAATTGTAAACCGTGGTCTTCATTGTCAGTCCTATTTCACCAATAGGTGCTTTTTAAAGAGTTCCCTCGATTCCAGGATCCTGTCATCAGATCGTGATTTGACCCTTTCAAACACAAAAATATTTTTTCTAATCGGTCCAACCGACTTTGCGTAATCGGACATTCAGTCGAATTGAGAAGCTCCTCCTTTTTGAAGTCGGTTGAAAAGGCTTACTTATGTGAAAAAAAAGAAACGAAAATACAAATAAAAGAACTCGACTTCTTAAAAATAAGTGACTAAAAATATTGTAACTTGTTATAAGTAAAAAGGTGTAGATAGGTTACAAGCGCTCAGCAAGCGACACCATAAAATTTAAACATTTGACCAGTGTCGCATCGCCGGCGCCAACAGATGAAAGCAGCGGATTACATTTTTCTCTTTTTCGCTCGTGATAATTAAATCATGCTTTCCCACTTAGACGTCTTTTTATAATAGTGTCACATAGCAATAGTTTATTTATGTGTACATTAGTTTGCCGTTTTTAAAGATCGAATGTTGTTTATGTAACCTCTCAACACCTTTTTACTTAAAATATCATTGGTTTTATGTATAAAATCGAGGTCGCGCGTTCAAAACCTACCCATTATACTATCGACGTGAACCCACTCCTAACACAAGCCATTGATCTTATCTGGCACAATTCTATAGTGCTAATTATTTTTAAAAAAAGTTACCATATCACTTTGTATTGAGACGAATCTAATGACACTTGAAGAAATCCGTCGTGCTGTTTGGGTAGGAGAGCGTGCCTGAGAAATGGGCATAAGTACTTACCTACATATACCTATCATACCCTCGAAAAACATTACCCTTTACACTCTGGGGTAAAAATAGTAAAATTTTGCAGTTTTTGAAAACAATAATGGTACACAAAGCCTCCTTAAAATAAATAGAGCGCAGCACTAGAGATTTAGATTTAAGTATAGGCATATACTTAGATTTAGATGCAAACAATCTAATTTATTTACATAAGAAACGACTTGACACTTTGTCTTCATGATAGTCCGACTTTTTAAATACACTTATCTATTTGCACGCTTTTTATGTTGCTATATGAAATTATATCAGTTACATAACATCTGGTGTAATAGGTAGGTCGACGGTGCAGCAGAGGCAGAACTGGAATTTAATAACTGTTGCACAATGTCTCGTTGCGTAATTTCAGAGAGAGTTTATTCTCCGGCTCGTCAATTTACTTCCGAATTGGTGCCCCAATCGGACCTCTGGTAATGCGATCATTTCAAGCGTGGGGGGTGCACCTCAGTGTTGCAACTTCGTTGAAGGTAACGAACGAGTACCAGTCGTCACTAAGTGGTAGACTCGACGCCTCGCGTAGTCGCGTTTTCCACCGCCTTCTCGCTTACTCTTCGACAATATAAACATGTAACTTAGTAATACTTTAAAATAAATTTAAGTTTAACAAACATGGGGTCTGAAAAAGAGGATTTGGAAGTGCGTTCGTTGCTGAAACCAAATTACATGCTGTTATCCTTACAGAGGATATTTGTGCTGACTGTAATATTAGCCGGAGTTGTCTTAGTGGTGTATTATACGCCGATGCCAGGTATTTATTATATTTATTTCTATTTTTATCGATCTTGAGACGAAGATTAAATAACAAAACTGGTTTTAGTGTTTGTAGGTAAACAACTTCAACGTAACAAATTAAATAAATAGCTACATATGTAGGTAATTTATTGTTTTGTTTGATGAAGTTCTGAGAAGTTTCTATGGATAAATTAATCTTTGTATCTGATAGGTAATGTTAACTAAGTATATAGTTATAATAGTTCATACAACACACATAATACATTAGTAAGGTAGGTAAGAATTAAATGAAATCGGTTGAACAAGGTTAGAATGAGCAAGGTCGTAGTTTACTCGTCTTTGAATTTATTTGCAATATGAAGCGTGCTAAATTTCATTCAAAATCGTTCAGCGTTTTAAGGGTGATTGGGTTACAAATATCCAGATACATTTACAAAGCTTTCGAAATTATATTATATACAATATGAGGATTAAATCATTTGCTATGATTAGATTTATTTCAATCAAATATTCACAACTTTTCAATAAATTCTCGTTGGCATTTACAATTTACATTAATTCTAGTTAGCATATGTTTACCTACTGTTATGTTAATATCGACTTTATGTTATTTACAGAGCAGTATTTCGAAAACTGCGACCGTGAATGTCATGACCTGGACTGGCCTATGATATGCCGAGTTAAACTGGTTGTTGAAGTCTACAAGACCCTTAGCAAGTAAGTACCAAATTGCTATTGTTCCTCTATTAAGATCACCACGTGCCTGTGAAAACCCTTTGATGGGGAGGAAAACACGTTGAGGATTTGAAATGTTAGCTAATAAAAAATGGTTAGGTTTGTGTTCAACCTAATAAAAAAAGATGTCGACACTATTTATCACATTATACTTTTGGTTGTCTTTTAATTCATTTATTAATAGTGTAACTTGTAATTATAGGTCCTGTGGAAGCTGTACTGAGAAAGATGGTGGTGATTGTCCAGCTACATGCATATCGGCTGACGGCCGAGAACGAGGCGTCCTGTCAGCGAACAGGGAACTACCCTCACCGACCCTTCACGTGTGCCACAACGACATATTAGTTGTGGACGTAGTCCATCGCGCTCCTGCACATGCCTTGTCGATTCACTGGAGAGGACAACCACAAAAAGAGACTCCTTTCATGGACGGAGCTCCTATGTTGACACAGTGCCCGCAACCTGCATACACAACATTCCAGTACAAGTTCCGAGCTTCAGCAGTAGGCACGCACATGTATCACGCTCACTCTGCAGCTGACGCCGCCGACGGACTCTCGGGAGCATTTATTGTCCGCCAGTCCCCGAGACTCGAGCTCTTAAGCAAACTATACGACGTGGATGCTACCGAACACACTATTTTCGTGTCCGAATGGGGACATTCCATGGGACCACTAGCCGGAGTCATATCGAGCATCCCCAACGCGGAATCCCTCCTCATAAACGGTAAAGGAAAATCGTCGGAGTCCCCCGACGCACCGTTGTCTTCATTCAATGTGATACATGGAAAAAGATACAGATTCCGCTTGGCATATGGCGGCGGAGCAAAGAGCTGTCCTATTAAATTTAGCATTGATCATCATGTCTTAGAAGTCGTCACTTTAGACGGACATCAAATTGAGACTGAACATGCAAATTCCATAGAGATTGGAAGGGGTGAGCGAGTCGACTTCATTTTGGAAGCTAAAAGGGTTCCTGGTGTTTATAAAATAAAAGTAACGGCAGTGAAAACGTGTCAAGACAATTTGAAAGGTGCGGCAAGTTTAGTGTATGAAAATAAAGAACAAAAAGTGTTACATAAAGATGATGAAGCGATTGATTCTGAAGTGCATCGTGAGTTCACGACAGTGTCTAGTGATGGTTGTGATTCTGACAATGTGATATGTTTAAACGAGGTGCACGCGACTGAGAAGATCCCTAAAGAGCTAGCAGCGGCCGTTGACAAGACAATATATGTGCCTTTCAATTACTCCACGAGGCAAATTTCGGCGAAACGCGTTGGTGAGTAATTTAATTGTACATTGTTCAGACTTTCATTTGTATAAAATTACATGGTCAAAAGTGGTGTAAATTTCTTTATGGTGAACGTAATGAGCAGCTGTTAATTGAATTAGTTTTTTCTTGTTTCTGAGCATATTTGGAGCGTACTACAGATATGCTTTTGAAATCTTTACAAAATAAAACAATGGGACTGCTAAGTAAGTCGTGAGATAAAAATTAACAAGGAAAACCGGAGTTAACAAAGGTCAATGTTACTAAGAATAATAATTAATGTAGGTATTGTAGGTACACATTTGCAACACATTTTGATAAATATCGAAGTAGGTAACATTTATATAAGTAATTTGAGAGAGGTAGAACAAATTGAGAAATAGTTTAAGTGCGGAAGTACCTTCACTTTACATAATACTCGTACAGCAGTGAAACGACTTGGTGTTGTTAAGATTACTAAGAGTGAATAACTGAATAAGGCCTCTTAGCTCATCAGTGTGGAAACGATGAATGTCGCGTTCATATTGTGGTGTTATTGCGCAGCGTTTTCCGAAGTGGGTTCCGTAGAAACATTTACCAGGATTCCGCGAAATATTTTTTTACAATTGACGAAACACTAGTCAAATGTGTATTTTAAATCTAACTTTTTGTGATTTCAGGGGGGGGGGGATTTAACTACCAAATCCCCCCTGGGTACGCCTATGACAGACACGTTTACTTGTAATAGCTATGTATTCTTTTGTTTCGATGATTAAAACGAACATAAGCAGATCGGTCTTAAAAATAAAAATTGTTATATTAACCTAAAACTGCTTCTATATGTCAACAGGGAAAAACAATTACTTATCTACTTACTAAGATAAATATATGTTTGTCATCGCCTGCAGCGCTTTATAATACCTACTAACCTACATATATAACTTATTTTCTATATTATCTATCCAAACAATAACTTAAGTTGGAAGGTACTTAACTACCGTACAAGACTAATTACTACTTTAAGGCGCTTCCCCGTGCAAAACCCAGCGCTAGCCGTTTATTGTGAACTTTTGTGGAGCTATCTGCTCTTTATCCAAAAATAAAGATCAACTAATAAAAATACATTAAATTTCTACATAATTTAACACTCTACTCCTCCAAAATGGTAGATTTGGTTTTTGTTAAAGGAGTATAATGTTTATGTAATCTCCTTACAACGAAACCACAGAAATGAGAAATAATTATTGATAAAATGCATATCCTCGTAAAGTAAAATTTTGTTTGATTTGCTACAAACACTAATGGATAGGCAGTTTAATAAAAAACATTATGCTACAAACATTTTTTTCAAAAGACTAAATTTTATTTTAAGTTTTAAACTTACGCGTTGCATTATAAATACAATTTGACACGGGAATAAACGCGTTTAACACCGACCGTGGTCACAAGCTGACTGAGACTCTCAGTCAGCTTGTGACTACGCTCGGTGTAACCCGGTCGAAAGGTCAAGCATAAGGTAAATACTTTACCTAGGTTAAACACGTTTATTCCCGTGTCAAATTGGACCAAATTTTATTTTATAAAGATTTTATTCTAAAAACTGAGCGCATTCGCTACGGTGCGACGAAGAGGGAACGAATGCTCAAGGTTATTTGGTCAGGGTACGGCCTTAATTTATCTATACTAATATTATAAAGCGGAAGAGTTTGTTTGTTTGCTTTGTTTGTTTGTTTGTTTGTTTAAACGCGCTAATCTCAGGAACTACTGGTCCGATTTGAAAAAATCTTTTGTTGTTGGATAGCCCATTTATTCGCGCAACTTCGTATGCGTAAATTTTCCCCGTTTTTGCAACATTTCTCGTCGCTGCTCCGCTCTTATTAGTCGTAGCGCGATGTTATATAGCCTATAGCATTCCTCGATAAATGGGCTATCCAACAAAAAAAGAATTTTTCAAATCAGACTAGTAGTTCCTGAGATTAGCGCGTTTAAACAAACAAACAAACAAACTCTTCCGCTTTATAATATTACTATAGATTACCTACTTAGGCAAAACCTTACATGACACAAGCAGGAAAAGTAACCCAACGAACCTTAAATTTAAAATATTAAAAAAAATCAAAATCAAAAGTCATCGAGTAACCCTCGATTCTAGTCAAATTAGCCAGCTGAAGTCGATTCCAAAAGTCGATAAATTTTAGTAAAGAATCGATTCTTATCTAAAGACCACTTTTCTATACCTACCATAAACGGTTGCTGTAACTAGACAACTAGGTGATCCGAATAGCTACATGTTTGTTACCTTGGTTTTATATAAAAAAAAACATTGCCAACTGACCTTCATAATCATAATTAGTTATACCATTCGCTTGTTTTACTTTTCTACAATTTCTCATTTTTATAATATTAAATCTCTTTGAATTTGTAGAGCATATTGTATAGTAGCTCGTAGGTACAAGAAATTTAGCATTTTTGCATGTTTACCTACTACAATATGCAACATTTCTTATTTAAAAGTCACAGTGTAATCGATTTGGTAGCCAAACACTTATTATTAACATGGAATTTGAATACATTGCACTATCTAGATACGTGTGGTCAGATGAAAGAATTAGCATAAAATTAATGATAAACAATATTATATGTCACGAAGAGGCATAAAATAAAACAATTTATGATACAACTTTCACGTTTCTATAGAATTTCCCGTTACATGATTATAGTTTCCGGAATAGGTATTTGTATAAGCGTGCCCGCACACGACCGATTTAAACCCGACTGTGCCAGAAGTAGAGTAGGGACTCTCCTTCTGCCACACTGTAAACAATAAACCAGACTGTTAATAAATCTGAAAAGACTAAAATACCTATAATAAATTTTGCCCGTGTAATGTAAAATGCAAATTTAATATTAAGTAGGAAGTATAAGGTGCTGCTGTAGCGAACAATAACAAAAAAATATAGAAAAAAAACACCACTCTAAGTTACCTACCTATAGTTGCAGTTTTTTCTGTATTTTTTGTTTTTGCATTGATGGTTTGTTGTTGCATTTTATACTCTCTTATTTAATTTACATTCTACATGACTCGGAGAAACTCTTATATCTTCTTACATTATGGTAGGTATAGGTACCTATTTGTTTCCCCATTTTACCCGACTATGGCGAAGATAAAAACTAAGGGATGTTTTTAGCACTCTATGTTTGAATTTACGTATGTTCCGTAGCGCCTACTTATCCAATTTCGATGAATGAGGTGTCAATCTATTTGTTATAGTGCGGGTGATTTTGTAGCATACTTTGTTTTTTTAATAATTTGTTTTATTGTTTTACAATTAAAGAAATTGTTGAAAGACCAAATGTGTTTATATTTGTTTGTGATTTGATTTTGCCGGACCAACTTATTAAGTGACGTCTGTATCGTCTGTGACAATGCAGGTAATGTTTTAATGTCTCTAAAGGTATTTTATGTACTCGTAGGTACATTGTTAAAGACCCACTACTTACAATTTAAAACACGTACCTACGTAATTATATGTAGGTAGTCACGACTATTATTTGTTCTGTTAGCGAATAACCGACTTTGTGTGCAATATAAAACGCTAAGTAAGATTGTTAAAGTACCAACAGTACTAGGTATCTGATTCACTAAAAAAAGCATCGCTTTATCATTTGACGAAAGTTGCTCGAACAAGACTTGAGTCTTATTAGATCAAATCGGATTATTAAAGATTTTAAAAGTGCTTATTCATTCACTTCTCTTGCAAAAAATAGAAGATAGAATGAATAACGAACAACTGCGAGAGGATGTTGTCGTATAACCTTTTTCATTTTATCAGATTTCCAATGACTCAACAAATTTCGGCAATTGTGTCTTTAAAAACTTAATACTTGCTCGTTTTAAACTTATTTACTGCTTCGCTGCGCAGGAGTTCGTGGTTTCGATTCCCACACGAGTGAAATTTCGCACTTGGATTTTTGGTACAAAATAAAGAAAAACGTGTGTCAGCTTCATCCACAAAAATGCGTGATCCACAATTTTTCTTTTCTTTTTAATAATAAAATATAGAGACATGAGAATCGATCTACCCACTTATCTATATTGGGTTAAGACGTTGGAGCTGTGGGATCTAAGTGCTCGCCTACTTTTAAAGAAATTTGTCGTTAGCTCATTAGTGCTTTTCGTGACCAGAAGGCGTCTTCTTTGCGTAAAGAATTTACATTGCTATCCATCGTGGCAATGCTGCCAGCCTTCTGTGAACGTTACCTGTTGCCGTCGAAAGGGAGGAATTATTTGACGCCTAAACTGTTTTGTACAGTTCTTTTATCTTTCTTTTTGTATATTTGTATTTATGTATTAAGTTTATTTTCTCATGAATCTATTCAATAAATACTTGTCCATGTCCAATCGATATCTACAATCGACCAATAGCGTCCGTTATTGATCAAGCTTGGTCGATTTTATTTTATCCAGGGTTCTAGTTGCATTAAACAGTCGATAGTTACGTGGCTTCAAAAGCCGGGGATTTGACTATAGTAGTCAGTGCGCGGACGGATGGGCTGCGACTCGTTTAAACGAGTAGGTTACACATTACACTGAATGAGGGTCCTAAATCAAGGTTGGCCTTGAAAACTAGTTAGAGAATTAGGTACCTTACTCTTATTAAGGATTTACGGTTCCTAATTCAGAGTTCCTAATTGATACGCCTCTTCTCACTTTTGCATCTGAGGCTTCAACTTATTTAGTTTTAATGCTAGTTGGCCTTGATTCAACAGGCTAGCTAGTTAGACTGTCGAGTCAAATCAGTGTAGTATAGTATCATTTTGACGTTTCTTCACGTGTGTGATCGCATTTGTTAACGCAAAGTTTAAGACTAAAATAAATATAAAATAGCTTTAATTGTAGTCATCTACAGACTACACAATTGTCTGATGACGGGGTCCTTTTTCACTGTCTTTTTTTTCGTTTTTGCGTCAAGTCCGCGCTTTTAACTGTCAAAATTTTGTCATAATTGGATATAGAGAGCTTCGGACATCTTTGAGCGCATCGCGCATGCGCCAATTCGCGCGGGCTTGCCGCAAAAAAGAAAAAAACATAGTGAATATCCGTATTTAGGTACTATGTTTTTTTTCGTTTTCGCGGCAAGCCCGTGTAGTAAGTGAAGCCCCTACGAAGCCCCTACGTGTAGTAAGTGCTACAGTGATACAGTAAGTGATACGGAGGTAGGTATAAACCCGTTTAACATGTAAGTACATTAGGTAGGTAGGTAGTCGACTTTCTATTCACCAAAAATGCATAATGCAACATTATTATAACTACTTTAAATTAGCTCTCAAATTAAAAAGGGAAAAGGGAAAGATGGAAAGATAACATGAATATTAAAGTAACTCAGTGCTACATTTCACTTTAGCCAATATGCAGTAAAAGTAAAACTTTTATTGGACTCACTGTGAAGTTTTATTATGTGCTTTCAAACTAGTTTGTTTAATTAAAATTTGTGGTTTCACTGCTTCTAAAGCCTTAGCGTTAGCAAACAAATTATAGCCACTTTAACTTAGCAATTTAAACACTACCTAAGTTAAATAAATTGTTAGATAACTACATTGATACCAACCAGGTTTAGGTAGGAAACCTTATTATTGTGAGTGTTCTTATATTAATTGTTTGCCCTGGCTTCACTTTGTAGGTACTTGAGTACGGCTGGAATTAGAAGAACTAAAAAGGGATGTTTCAAAATTCTACAAGTTGTTTCAGATAGATACTAGTTACGCGCTGTGATTAAAAGCCAGTTTTAATAACAAAAATTCATGGGTTGCTTGACTGATCGATCATAGTACAGACGAAATCGCCGCGCCTGTCCTAGTAGTATTAAAGGCACAAAGATTGCTGAACTACTTAAGTGAGCATGAAAAATTTTTTGGAGACTCATTCCATAGAGGTATTTTTTTAAAGTAACTCTTTGCAAGCATCTGATTACGTATAAGTAGACTTAAATCAAAATGAAGTCCACATTAAAGTAAAATTATTTGACCTTTATTTTCTTTTATGGAGCGTCTAAACGGGCCATTTTTTATGGCAATTTGTGGCGGCAACGCTGTGGCCGGCGACATGGCAGCACTTGCCATGGATGGTTGCCGGACGATCGCTGAGCGATCGATTTTCCTCAATGTTGCTCGGCCAATTTTGTTGTTGTTTCATTCGCTCTCTATTTTATTGTTGCCGGGTTGTATAGCCCGTTTAGGAGACTGGATCATGCGCCATACAATTGAAGACATATTGCTATTATTGGCCGCAATTAGTTGCCAATAGTGCCGTCACAAATTACCGTAAAAAATGGCCCGTTTAGACACCCCTTTAAATCTATGTCTGGACATCTGACCAGGTGAGAAAGACAGATAAGTGCCAATGTCAAATATGTTGACTTCAAATAGGTATTCGTAGTTTGGTTCTTCATATGTATAAACCGACAAACACGCGAGTGAAGCCAAAAGAGCTCTAATATAAACCAAACAATTCAAAACTTAAAACGAGAGCCACTCGTATGTCAAGGGTACCTAAGTCGCTATGTCGTAGTGTTTGTCTATCCATTACTGGCACGTATGAATACGGAACCAAGGCCATTTTCTTTTAATTTTCATTTCTCAACCGTTCGCTGGTTCGTTCGCCCAACGATAACAAAGGGTTTCTGTTTTATTTTGCCTTGTTATAACGAGGACACTGTGCAAACATTCATAAACGAAACAATTTTCTCGACCTGCTTTTTATAGCGGGGAAATGTAATTTGACACTTTTTTAAGGATGGTTATCTACATCTATGTCACGTAAAATATTTGTGTTTGTTTTTTTATTTAGATAAGGTTTTGATGTAGCGTGTTACCTACAAATGATATAGTTTTTTTTTTAAATAATAAATAGGCTTGCTCTTGGCTTCGATCATGCCTGATGGACAGCAATGATGAGGCTTACGTTGCAATGAGCGCACCTAGAAGATGCCTATGCACTCTTGTCTATGAGCCATTTCGCAAATTTGACTATGGAATGACGTTTGTGCATTGTAATTTAATTAAATTCGGATTGATAATATTTATGTGTCTAAATGAATTAATTAATTTCATTAGTTGAAGGTTTCAAAGTTATGTTACATTACGAGTATATATGTGTCAACATTTTTTTATAAGTATCTGATGTTTTGGATTTTTTTGCAATCTGTTTAAAGGTGTTTAATGAAAGAATTAACCATTTGAAAATAGCTGTATTAGCAACATATGTACGTGCTTTCCTTAAAACGGGAAGTGGAAAAATAAAAAAAAATATTACAAAAGAAACAAAGCAATATTTGTAAATGTGGTACATTAACTATCAATACTAAAGATTGGTCTTTTTAGAGTTCCGCAGGCAAAATAGCAAAACAGAACCCTTATAGTTTTTAAAATGTATTCGATAGTATAAAAATATTTCATAATAGAGTAAATTAAACGCGGATTACTGATACGTAAATTCGAAATGCCTCTTAAAAGTGTCCGGGTTATAATTAATTGGAAACACTGACGTCGGGAGTTCCACACTTTAGCTGTTTGCTAACAAATGTATTGTGCGACAGGTGGGTATAGCCACAACGTGTGAATCTATTAACATTATAAACGAGTAACGAGAGAACGATAGAGTTTGTGAGGATGGATGGATGATTATTATTTAATCCTTTACCCAAATACAATAATAAGTATATTCCCATAGCGCCTGGTTTTTTTTATAATATCTTGGGACAACTCACACAACGCTATCTGATCCCAAACTAAGCATAGCTTGTACTATGGCAACCAGACAACTGATAAACATACTTATATATTTCTAAATACATACATATTATAGATAAATAACACCCAGACACAGAATAAACCATCGCGCTCATCACACAAAGTTTTATCCTGGGTGGGGATCGAACCCACGACCTTTTGCGTAGCAGTCGGACATACTCCTACCGCGCCACAGAGGCAGTCAAAATACATCTGCTGTACGTTTCTTGAGCGATAAATCGCTACTCGCTCACCGTCGTTGGTGGGACAGGTGTCTTAAAAACCTGTTTCCTTAAAGTTAAATGACCGATCCGAAGATGTTTTAAACAATAGAATGGTATGGAAGCCCACAATGAAAATGAAATTTCGATAAAAAATAAGGAATCAACTCGTTTCTGAACACCGTCTATGTATTCGGACTTCTTTTGATTAAAAGATAACAAGCAATGAGGGATCGAGTCCCACATTAATCTTGTTAACCCCTCCAGCTGAGCTCATAGGTTTGTGTTAGGAGTGGGTTCACGTCAGTAGTATAATGTGTAGGATTCGAACTCGTGACCTCACGATTGCGAGACCGATGCCTTAGCCATTAGGCTAGCGCCGTTCTAATTAGAATAGTATCCCTAAACTTATGAAAGTAACGTACTTAACGCCTTTGTCGATGATTCTACCACACAAACGTGGATAAGTGATTACTCCTCGGTATGAGGTCGTAAGTCAAAGCTTAAAATTAATATCAATTCGTTTTATCATAAACTAGGCTTGTACACAGCCATAATTGAAAATAAATTAATATTTTGAAAGTTATAAGCCTTAAACCATTTAAGAATTTTAAGAATTTAAACGCGAAATTTCATAGTTATAAGGCTAAATATGAATTTATTTTTCGTTTGTACGGTAAAATCATCGGCTAGGACGCCCTTAAAGGTTCATTTCCGAGCATCGCGGCCGATCGCGAGCCGCTCGCGGCTTACGACAAGCGGCTGACGCTCGCGGCCGATGCGACAATATTCACAGTGCGCGCGCAGGCCTACGACAGTCGTCGGCCGCGCGCGTCTGTCACTTACCTCAGCCGCTTGTCGTAAGCCGCGAGCGGCTCGCGATCGGTCGCGATGCACGGAAATGAACCTTTAGGCTACGAAAGTTTATGAATTTCGTTTCAAACAAAGAGAGTAAAAGTGGTCTGTAGTTCCATGTCCTTGAACAATGTTATGTGGGTGTTGCTCAAGCGAGGTACGAATGAAGGTAACCTTCTCTTTCTGTACTCTCGGTATTTAGTGTGAAAGACTAACTGCCGTACTCATAGTCGTTTAATGCTTACTTAAAACATTACTTTTTCAAATTGTGTCTTTAAAATCTTTACTACTAATGAATGGATAAATGAGCTTTAAATGACTTTGAGTGAGGCAGTTAGTTTTCTGAAAGTTAAATGACCGGTCCGTAGATGTTTCACACAAAAAAAATGATCTGAAGCATGGGTGTAGCTGTAGGTACCGATTATTTGTTCGGGGAGGGGGGCGGAGTGTTTATAATTTAATTTCGAAACGGCTTTAGGAGATACAATTAACCAACATTTTTCAATTTTGATGGGGGAGGGGGGGAGTGCGTTTCGACACCCGCAAATCCCCCCCCCCCCCTCACAGCATTTTGTATAAAAAACTTGTTTTCATAAAGCTAAATGACCTATCCGTGGATGTTATAAACGCGACAAACCTACCTACGTCTGTAGCGTGAGTATTTTGTTGCGTAACAGCTTAGGCAACATACCATGTTAGTGGGTCACCGCGCTAGTTATGTTATTTCGTAAAATGTTGATGCTCCCATCCACGCCATAGGAGGCTAATTCATTCAAAACTTGATTATACCTAATTTACGTACGCGTGCGTTTCATGGTGTAATGGTTGCAGCACCTTACGGGCATAACTGTATTTATACAAATATATTGTAACAATACACAAACAAACACCTTACGGGCATAACAAACAATTGGCATTTAAAAAAAAATGTGCCCATGCGTTTTTATTGCCAAGTTCTTTTCTCTCTAGAATCATTCTATTCCAAATTTTATCAGACGTTCATAAGCGTTGCATTTTGTAACCTAAGTGAATAAAGTACTTTAACTTTGTTTTAATCTTCTATGGATTGACAATCATATTTAGGGTGTTGGAAATAAAATACATTTTACAAGCTACAGGTCTTAATCGCGTAAATATTTTATTTTAAGGCTAAATATCTTTGTTTTATTACCCGACGTTTCGACCGTATTGCAACGGTCGTGGTCACGGTTAGACTGGTTTAGCTCAGAGTCGCCACCGTGAAGCGCGGGTTTCTAAAACCAAGATAAAAATCAAGCTAGGGTCGCTCACTTAACACACTGTCGGGCAATAAAACAAAGGTATTTAGGGTGGTGGGGGGAGTGTGCAAGCTCTAAGTGGTAGCGGCGAGGGGGGGGGGGGTGCTTGGCAATTGTCATTTACTCTGTGGCGCGGTGGGAGTATATCCGACTGTACGCAAGACGTCGTGAGTTCGATCCCCACCCCGGTTAAAACTTTGTGTGATGGGCACGATGTTTTATTTTGTGTATGGGTCTATGTATTTAGAAATATATAAGTATGTTTATCGGTTGTCTGGTTTCCATAGTACAAGCTCTGCTTAGTTTGGGATCAGATAACGTTGTGTGAGTTGTCCCAAGATATTATTATTAATATAATATCAGCCGAGAATACTTAAATATAATCTTTTTCTAAGGTCCTTATTAATAATAATAATATCTTGGGATAACTCACACAACTTATATCTAGGATTTCGGGTTGTATAAATACTAGATACTTACCTATTGCACACTGCTAATAACAGTGACTTCGTAGGCTAATATTGTCTGACGTTCGTAAGCGTTGCATTTGTAACCTAAATGAATAAAGTACTTTGACTTTGTGTCGTTTTTATTATAAGAACGAATTCACGAATCTTGGCAATTCACGATTATTATTTAATTCTCAGTAAAACGCGTCGATTGACATCACGTTGAAAATTCAGATGAGATGGTAGTGCCGTTGATTTTCAATTTCCCAGTAGGTAACGATGGAGTTATATTGTGGGAATTGATAATAAAGGCATTATATCGCGCGGATACAAGGCTCTACCGAATTACCACTTGGAGGGGGGGGGGGGGGGGAATTTGAAAATTTTGGAACTGCATTGAAGTGTTTAGGCAGCCATTTCCCAGTGGTGGCGGATAGTGTGCCCGTGTTGAATCATCCCCCCCCCGTCATGCGAACCACTCACACTTGACCAGTTGAATATCATTTTGCCATTCCCAGAACAAAGTTCTGAATCGGCGCTTGCAATAATGAGTGTAATTTTAAATGAACAGTTGATATGACAGAGTATCTATAAAGAAGCAATTTGCGAAATCTTTTCAGAAACAATTTTATATTTAGACCAAAATTAAATCTTGACGTGAAGCTTATCTCTAAGTTTTCTTTTGAAGAAAACTTCTACAACATCGTTGGAAAACGTGAGGTTACGCCGCTCAGACTTGAAACGATTAATCAATCAGTCATCTAGCCTTTTAGTCTGGTTATTGACAATTTTATAACGTAATACCACTGAATACCGGAGAATACAGAAGGCAATTTTCATAGAAAACGCTCTTGAGACACGCACACATCGGGCACGGAATCACAGAACATGTCAAACCATTGACAGACCAAGTATTTTGCGATTTCGTGTTTAGAAACGATCCCTATGTGTGCCAGAGCGTTTACTATGAAGCTCTTCTGCACTAGTTATAGTCATAGTCATAGTTATTTATTGGTAAGGAATTCTTACATGTTACAAAATTATAATTTAATAAATTAAGGAACAAAAATAAAAATAGTCAATAGAAAACAGGTTATGTCAATTCATTAGGATTACGAATTAATCATAGAGAAACTTATAGCTATTAAACAACAAAAAATAATAATAGTAATGTCAACAAACTATCTATACTATCAGTATTATGTGGCAATACGTAAGTATCCGATCTGTAGATATATATAATTATACATACATTACATTATGTAGGTATCTACATCAGCATTTCACACATTGTTGCTATATTAATCACTGATGTCATGACGGGAATAATTATATCATTGAGCGACGGGATGAATATAATAATTCAGTAGGTGTAGTTAATTGTTTTACGGTACGGCAATTGTAGAATTGTAATTATATATCTATAAATAGTATATACCTAGATTATGTTATGGAAGATGGATTTGGAATGAATTCGCAGATCTCATCTACCTTTTAAATAACACTGGTTTCTCCAGTCGTTCAAGGGTAAATCAGGTATCCTTGCTATATAAGGAAACCTATGTCCTTGCCTAATTTATTAGACCATATAAATACTGTGACCCAAATTTTCAAGAAGAACAAGGAGTTTAATGAGTCATTCTATTGCTGTTTTATCGACTACAACAAGGCATTTGACTCAATTAAGCACGAAAATATCTAGTATTGTTTATAGAACCAAGGAGTCAAATAAAAGTAGATCAGAATAATAAAAAAAACGTATAAACTAACAGTACAGCTAAAATCAAGTTAGGAAAAGAAGGGAAGGAAATAAAATTATACAGAGGTGTAAGACAAGGGGACCCGATTTTTATATCCTAGCTTAAACTTCAAACTATCTCTCGATTAATATTCATTATAATCCGACCCATGGTTTAGCCAAGAAACAGATACCCGTAACAGAAGAAAACATCGCAAATTATATACAGAGTTTGTGAATATAGAGATCAATTTCAAAACAACTAAATTATAGATAGGTATACCATAATTATACTTGTGGGCACTGTGACTGATATCGCCTCATCTAAAGTTGCGAGGTACCGCGTGTGTATGAAGAAAGTGAAGTAATCACTGCTCGTAATGCCCGCACAGACCGCATATAATAATGCCACGAATGATTGCGCGTGCTTGCAGTCTTCCAAGCGCCGCTGGCTTTAAGATAATTATTATATTCAACACTCTCCGCATGAATCACACTATGATCATAACAATACATTATTAAGGTCGATCATCTAGACTTTCTAGAAATTTTGCAGATAATAACACGCTATAATGTCCCCCAAATCTCGAATGAAGGTAATCGCATTCTAATCGGTTAAACATTTTTTCGGAAAAACCTCTGTTCAACAAAGAAGATACCAAAATGGAGGCTGGCAGACAGTGCCACAGTAAAGCGTAGGCTTTATAGTCATGTTATTGGAGCCAATTATGGGATAATATGTGTGTCTATTAAAAATTATCTTTCGTTGTTAAATAATAGGTAACATTTAATTCTTAGAAATAATTATAGACAATTTTTCGTAATTATAAATATTTCAAAATGCTCAAAATGGACAGGTTCTAAATATTTTTTTAAAATGTTTCGTACTAAAATGAATTATTCATTTTAATGCTAAACATTTTTGACTTTATGTTGGCTACAATGAATCACAAGTTGGGTAACACATTTGTAATCCATCATAGA
Source organism: Herminia tarsipennalis (assembly GCA_945859575.2). Classification (NCBI taxonomy): domain Eukaryota; kingdom Metazoa; phylum Arthropoda; class Insecta; order Lepidoptera; family Erebidae; genus Herminia; species Herminia tarsipennalis. The sequence goes on from OX243840.2 coordinate 22,433,292, forward strand.
ATTCGATTTGCTTTTTTTAGTGTTTTCGCTACAGGCGAGGCGGTAAGTCATTTCGCCGAGCCAACTAACCTAACCCAAATATCACGCATATAGACTTCCAAAAATAATCTGTGCCTTCTTTAATCAAAATGTGCAACTTTCAACCGCAATATAGTAATCGCGGAAGTTTTTTGTGGTAGAAAATTGACCATTAGCCTGACTCAAAAAGTAATTTTAAATAAGTGCAGGCATTTACGAATAATGAACTACTCTCTCTCTATCTGTAAACAAATCGTATTCTATTATTTACAGTTTCTAACGTGATATTATCATAGGCTATGCTTATGTTATATAAGGTACAATGGGTATCCACAATATATTTTCGTTTAAAAATGTGAAAAGTGACCTCAATGTCTTCAACGATGGTCTTTCTACTATTAGTCTAGTGAAAACTCTATCGAAATTATTACTTTGATGTTCCATGGAATTTCGTAGGTATGTAAAGACATAAGTGACCACGAATTGCATGAATAATTGTGGTTATAAATTAGAACAAATTTTTGCTATTAGAGAATCAGAGTACTTAGTGCCTACTTTTGGTAATTCGGTCCATAGCTGTCACAAAATATCGAGAATACAGTAGGTAATCTTTAAATTATCTTCTGTATTCTCGATAGTTTGTATTATGACTTATTTATATATGTACAGTCGCGGAATGACAATGTTCGTCAGTTTTCAAATACACTCATTAAACGCTTTGTAAGTAAAAGTGTTACCTTTTCAAACTAGGTATCACACCAGACAGTTGTATATCCGTATGCTGTAAATTGTGTTTTACTGTTTGACAACAGAGTTTAAATTTACTTAGACCAATATTCCTTGACTATGAGTAGTTGAACTAAAACCTCTCAGATTAATCTATATATATAAACATGTTATGTTGGTTTGTGTACGCTTCAAAAACTCAAATTTTTTTTTTTATTTTTTAAAGATAACTAGCAATGTGGGATTGAGTCCCACATTACTAGCAATCTTGTTAACCCCTCCAGCTAAACTCAAAGGCTTGTGTTAGGAGTGGGTTCACGTCGGTAGTATAATGGGTAGGATTCGAACCCGCGACCTCACGATTGCGAGACCGATGCTTTAGCCATTAGGCTACCGCCGCTTCACTCAAAAAGTTCTGCACCGATCGAGCTGAAATTTTAGCATGATATATAATCCGCATCAAGAATTGTTTTTATCTATTCAATCACAATGTGCCACAGCGAAGCGTGGCAGGGTACAGCTAGTCTAATATATAAAATTCTCGTGTCACAGTTTTCGTTGCCATACTCCTCCGAAACGGCTTGACCGATTTTGATGAAATTTTTTGTGCTTATCCGGTATCTATGAGAATCGGCCAACATCTATTTTTCATATCCCTAAGAGTTTGTTTGTTTGTTTGAACGCGATAATCTCAGGAACTACTGGGCCGCATTGAAAATGTATGTTATTATTAAATAGCCCATTTATCGAGGAAGACTATATGTTATAACATCACGCTACGACCATTAGGAGCGGAGCAGCAATGAAAAATGTTGTAAAAAAAAAGGAAGAAAAAAGGGAAAATTTACGCAGACGAAGTTGCGCGGGTCAGCTAGTTAAATATAAGAATAGATGGAATGTTTATATCTTAACGAAAAAGTATTTTATTTCAAGGCTCCATTTATTTAGTTTTTTATCTAAATAAAACCTCAATATTATTTTGACAACATTGACATGTTGGCGTTATTGTTCCTTGATTCGGTTCAAGCAAAATTAGACTTTAAGGTGACGAACATTTTCATTCCGTGACTGTGGTTCGCTCGAGCAATGCCCATGTAGACCTCGTTCACGGACGAGAATTTCAGACCATGTCGGACCATTTTGTTTGTAAGGCGTTCAATGACTCCACATGACTTTTCTGATTCATGTGAATTAATATTTCTATTGAAGTAAAATAGTAATCTGATGTAAAGGATTACAAAATTATGGCAGCCATTTCTAGGATTTCCTTTATTTGTACCTAATAATAATTAGTCAACTTATTTAAATTCTACTCTTTCAGCAGTAAAATAAATGTTTTATAGGGAAGTATTAATACGTACTGTATCATGGAAAAATATTAACAATTTGGGTTTAAATAACTTATTGTTTTAAATAACAAGACGCGTGGGAACGAAAAAAAAGTAATAGGTACTTACGTATGCAAAGTACGCACCTCTGTTGTTTTCCTGTCTGCTTATTGTTAATCTTTTCAAATAATTAAATTAGTAGAGGGGTCTTTGTTATGCAAATATTTTGGTTGAATCCAGACTTAAAAAAATAATATTCGGAAAACAATATCTAGTTGATAAACTTTCGCGATTTGTAATATATGTATATATATATACGGGTCTTAATCGACGTTTCGGACGTATTGCAACGACCACGGCCGTTGCAATACGGTCGAAACGTCGGGCAATAAACAAGGTATTTTACCTTAAATTATTCACGCGAATAAGACCCGTAATATATATATATATATATATATATATATTTCTTGTGTGCATGTGTATGTCACTGAACTCCTCCTAGACGGCTGGATCGATTTTGATGATTTTTTTTGTGTGAGTTCAAGGGGATTCGAGGATGGTTTAGATTTACAAAGTGAGACGAAGTTCGCCGGGACAGCTAGTATATATATATATATATATTTTTTTTTTTTTTCATAACAATATCTAGATTTGACAGCTATGTACCCACTTGTATTCTGCTTTGATAGATAGGTACCTGAGTTGTTTAGAAACCTCGTCTTTAAAAACTTACGATTACTCAGTATTGGAAAACTATACAGGGTGTAACAGAAAGGTGTGGTCAAATTTCAGCAGCGGATAGGGTATGTTATCAGTATTGCATATATTATTTTTGTCAAAATCCAGTACCTAGTGAAAAGCGTATGGCATAAGAATTATACGTCCTTCCTATACGGTACAAAATTCGATTGGATTATTATGGATTTTTAAGTCATACTTTTTTAATTAATAAATTTTTCATTCATAAATAAACGAATGAAAAAATAATAAATATTTTTTTAGGGTAGGTACTCTGATTTTGATAAAACTAAGCATCTCCACTCTGTATCATGGTGTAACAGAAAGGTGTGGTCATATTCATGTGTATGAATATGACCACACCTTTCTGTTACAGCCTGTATACTTAAAATTTTAGCCTCATGTATATATAACAGGGAAATACCTATTTACGCGTAGATTCTTACTAATAAATAAAGCATTTCTTAAAAAAAAACGCCTAGACATTATCTAGCGGGTGACTGTGGGTGTTTCTATCAATTTTATGAATTGACCTTTTTGTAAACGTGAGTTGTTTACACGAATACGCGAATCTATAAATGTTGTCGTAAAAGTTAATCGCCCGTGGGTTCGAGTAATAAAATATTGTACACAACGATTCGCACATGTTATAAAACACTGACCAAAAAGAAAATACTGTCCTACAAAGAGTTTTGTTGTTAAAAAGTTTATATTTATTTTATAAGAGGTGTGTTTTCATTCTTATTATTGATGTTATACGTAAAAAAACCGGGCAAGTGCATGTTGGACCACGCTCAATGTAGGGTTCTGTAGTCACCACCCCCCTCTATCTGAATATATAATATAATCTATACTAATATTATAAAGCGGAAGAGTTTGTTTGTTTGTTTATTTGTTTGTTTGTTTAAACGCGCTAATCTCAGGATCTACTGGTCTGATTTGAAAAATTCTTTTTTTGGTGGATAGCCCATTTATCGAGGAAGGCTTTAAGCTATATAACATCGCGCTACGACTAAAAGGAGCGGAGCAGCGACGAGAAATGTTTCAAAAACGGGAAAAAATTACGCATACGAACTTGCACGGGACAGCTAGTCTAATATAAAATGGTTGATGATATATAGTGAAATTAAAAGGAAAACCATCACAGGTAAGAAGGCTTTACAAGTTTACAAGTAACAGCTGATCAAATGAGAAGTAACAAAATTTTCGTCGTAAATATTATAGTTGATATATCGTTGTAAGTATGAAACAAAAACCACAGAAAACCCACTTCTAAAGTCACATCATTCAGATTGACTATGGAACCCTACATTGTGCGTGGCCATGGTGCTCGGTTTTTTATTATTGCTGAACATAAGACTGTACACCATACCAATTTTAAAATTTCAGCAGTCGAAGTCACGAGTAAAAGCTATATTATAGTTAAATCCTCATAAATCATTAACATAATCATAACAGTCCATTACATGAATGAGCTCCTTAGGGAGTGTACGCTATAACTTTCAACGACTTGGAAAAATTGCTTCACACTTTTTGCTTCATATCCCCGCAGCAAAATTCACAGGAAACATCAATCACACAACGTAGGGTAGAAGCCCCGATGTTGGCCACTATGCCGATTGTAGCATTTAGCCTCTTTGCTTTGACGGTTTTGTAAAATACTACATTTTGTCCGCGTCAGCAACACCGTTAATGTCTGACATGTCTGTATATTTTTTTATCAAAAGACTTCATTCTCCATTATTGTATTTAGTTACATATGCCACTTAATGTAGCAAATACTTTTATGCTATAACCAGATCAGTTAAAATAGAGTCTGAATTTAGGTACATTCTTAAGTGAAAAGTCTTTAAATTGAAGCTTGAATCGGCATTAGCCTAATGGATAAGGCATCGGTCTCGCAATCGTGAGATCGCGGGTTCGAATCCTACCCATTATACTACCGACGTGAACCCACTCCTAACACAAGCCATTGAGCTTAGCTGGAGGGATTAACAGGATTGCTAGTATTCTTTAAAAAAAAACATGCTTTTTTTCGGTTTTCTCTGTCTGAAAGAACATAAACAGACATATGTTTAAAGTGATTGAGTTTATGTACAACAACAATAGAGAACAGATAGAGCGATATGTCATGTATGTACCTATTTTTTTAAACATTTTTAAAGGATATTACATGGCCAAAACTGGTGTTTCACCTTTACAATGAACGCGTATACAATGAAACGCTTATATTATTATTTATCATTTATGGCCCATTCTAAATTATCCCATTCAATGGGAAATGAAGAGAAATGGATTCCGTTTTTCTTTCGACCCATTATTTGTGAATTAATGGTAATTACTTTCTTGTTTAGGGCTGGACGTCAATTTGAAATGTTTTGATTGTATGTCTTTATTCAATTAATGTAATTAAATGCGTGCCTATGTTGGATTTATCAATGGTTTTGGCATGAACAGAGTCAGTATCTGTGCGGTTATGGGGAACTTCTAAATTATCCTTTACGACAGACAGACAATAAAATGCCATTATTTAATTATGAAAAGCATGTAATTAAATAAATAAAAAAAGTATTTAAACTTCAAAAGCAACTGGTATGCACAATGAGCGGCATTATCTCTACCAGACAATCTTTGGCTAGTGCTTAGGAAGTTATAGACAAAATAAACTAGTTGACGAATAGTGAAAGCTAATTACGTATGTCTGAAGACCTAGTATATCTTCTACAGACTAAATTCTTAATAATTAGTGCCGGTGATGGACATCTAGGCGAATTGGACGACCTCTATTTTAGTATCTACATAATGGTCTCTCCTAACGGTCCTTATTTTCTTCATGTTTTTTTTTTTTTGAGCTGTCAAAATCTTGTCATAATGATTAATAGAGAGCTGCGCTTAGAAATGCATCAACGCGCCAGTACGCACGGGCTTATCGCGAAAACGGAAGAAAAAAACGTGAATAAAGACCCCGATGTCAGCTACGGCGACCAATCTAATTAGAGACTAGCCAACTGTGCAGGAGATATTATAGTGTACAAGTGTATGCGCAAACACAAGTGCATTTTCTATTCCCTCACTCTCATAGTCCGATGGGACGGAAATCCGATACGACCGCAGGACCGATGGTTTAACGTATTCTCCGAGGAACGAAAGGGTGTGACATTTTTCGAAAACGGTCACCCATCTATGGGCTGACAGGGGTTACCTTGCTTAACTTCGTAGATATCTCAATCTGCTTGGTTGCACTGACTCAGGGCCCCTCATGTAGCTATTGCTCTACTAAGCCTTTAAAAGTGCTCACAATCAATTATGATCAATTCTGAATTTGATTATATCAAATTCAGAATTGATCATACCCGTTCGTGCATTGACATAATATAATACATGTACCTAATGTAAGAGGTCTAATATCAGTTTTACTATGATATATATTTTCTTCAAATTGTATGAAAGCTTAGAATAGCTCCAGACATCATAAACTAGACACGCTAACCTAGATTGTTATGCTCGGTTTAGTGTTTTATTTTTAGGGTTCCGTACCTCAAAAGGTAAAAACGAAACCCTTATAGGATCACTTTGTTGTCGGTTTGTCGGTCCGTGCGTCCATCTGTCTGTCAAAAATCTTTTTCTCGGGAATGCGTGAAGGTATTGACTTGAAATTAAAACCATATTCTCAGGTCTCCAGTTCCTTCAAGCTGTGATATAATCAAAAACGTACTCTCAAGGAAACAAAATTTATAGGGTACTAGCTGTCCCGCGCAACTTCGTATGCGTACATTTTCTCCGTTTTTGCAACATTTCTCGTCGCTACTCCGCTCCTATTAGTCGTAGCGTGATGTTATACAGCCTATAGCCTTTCTCGATAAATGGGCTATCCAACAAAAAAAGATTTTTTTTAAATCGGACCTGTATCCTAAGATTAGCGCGTTTAAACAAACAAACAAACAAACTCTTCCGCTTTATAATATTAGTATAGATTTTCCGTTGACTTATGAATTTTGACAAGTAATACCATCTTACACTACAAGTATAGGAAAATGTCTGAAAACTATACATTTGTAATTAAATCATAAAAAATATAGTCTTTAATAACTGCGAGATTCTTGAAATGCTTATAATATGTACCTATAAATTTGTACGGTACCCTTGGTGGGCGACTCCGACTCGAACTTCTCCGGTTTTTATTCCTTGGAGCATTTAAATTTAAAGAATATTAATTTAAAACCTGTAACGAATTTAAGTTAATAATAATATCTTGGGATAACTCATCCAACGCCATCTGACCACAAACATTACAGAGCCTGAACTATGGTAATCATTATCTATATTAATATTATAAAGCTGAAGAGTTTGTTTAAACGCGCTAATCTCTGGAACTGCTGATTCGAATGAAAAAAATATTTCACTGTTGGATAGCCCATATAACAAGGAAGGCTATAGCCTATATAACATCACGCTACGACCAACAGGAACGGGGCAGCAATGAGAAATGTAGCAAAAACGGGGAAAATTTACGCAGACGAAGTTGCGCGGGACAGCTAGTGAAAATATATATATTACGGGTCTTAATCGCGTGAATAAGGTAAAATACCTTGTTTATTGTCCGATGGTAATCAGACAACTGATAAACATACTTACCTATATATTGCTAAATACACACATATTATAATTAAATAACACTCAGACACAGAATAAACCATCGCGCTCATCACACAAAGTATTATGCTGAGTGGGGGTCGAACCTACGACCTCTGGCCTAGCAGCCAGGATCTCTAACTACTAGACCAACATGATCATTATAAATATATTTATTGGTTGTTCTTTCTTTCAGAAAGCTGGGGTCAGACTGATGGTCACCGCTTCACGTACCCTGCGTCACCTCTTCTAACGCAAGGTGACAATGTTGGTGACAATGCGTTCTGTCCTAAGGAGCCAGGCCAGGGCGAGGAGTGCGTCCACGTCAAGAATGTGCCTTTGGAGTCATCTGTTGAAATTGTTATGTTTGACCAAGGTAATATCTTGTCTTTGCTACTTACACAAATCGATGCACTTGCCTATGATTACAGTGTCCACTGAGCGATCATACAGCGAGGTCTTAGAGCCACGTTTGATTTTTAAATTGAGTAGAGAAATTATTCGTTCTTGATTAATTAATCGGTCGGTATGATTCGAGTTGATTACGTATGGTGGTATGTAAAGATGGTGCAGTTTTTCTTTTCTTTATTTAAATGGAGATTAAAAAATTCTTGACTGCTTTAAACCTAATTTACCGTGACGCATCGAATGTTGAATTCCTAGTTAGTTAGTTTTATCTGGGCATTTAAGAAGAAACCGCACTTAGCCTTTTCATTGGGCCATTGTAAGTGTACACTTATCCTATCTGCCACTCTAGCCAACAGAACGCCAGTGGAGCTACTTTATCTAGAGGTGACCATTTTAACAATATCAAACTATAATAGGTATTTATAATGGTCGTAATGCCTAGGTAATTGATGGTTTTACTATACAAACTGTCTACCATTTCGAGACTATTCCAAAACGATCCAATTGAAATATACCTAGGTAGGTAGGTACTAGGTTTCCCAGAAGCCAATACAATATATCGATTGGGTATTTCCTTGTAATTACACATAGCTATTGTAAACATTAAGACCAAGAGAAAGAAGACTTACATAAGCCAATAAATAAAAGACACAAAACATTGGTCGTCATAAATTTTCAATTTCGAAATATCGTTTGTTCACATGATGTAAGAGTGGTTTAAACAGTAAAATTATATAGCAAGTACCTCCGCTTGTAAATTACACACAATTCGTTGTGACAGCCAAGAAATTTTATACTAATGACTGTGCAATGAGTTGGTAACACATAGATTTAACGATTTGTCTTTGTCTAAAAAGAAAACATTTATTACAGGCCATAGACTCTCATAGGAGTAGAGGGAAATGGAGCTGAGCTCATAACATAAGAAAGAGGGGTTGAGCTTAAAACGAGGTTCGTTGAGAAGTCTAACTGAAAAGTATTTTAATAGAAGGCATTCGGTATGATTTGTTTTTCAGCCAGTGAACAAAATAATAATATCTATAACAATATCTTGGGACAACTCACACAACGTCATCTGATTCCAAACTAAGCAGAGCTTGTACTATGGTAACCAGACAACTGATAAATATACTTATATATTTCTAAATACATACATATTATAGTTAAATTACACCCAGACACAGAATAAACCGTCGTGCTCAGCACACAAAGTTTTATTCTGGGTTGCAGTCGAACCCACGACCTCTTGCGTAGCAGTCGAACACACTCCCATCGCGCCACAGAGGCAGTTAAAAATCGTCAGAGGTCATAGGGAAGGGAAGTGATTTGTACTGAAATTGGAGGCGGCACATACTGTACATTGTGCTGTACTGATATCCAGTTCTTCTGGTAATAATTTTGGCCAAAAAACGCATAAATTCCGGTAAAAGCTAAAATAATTAGGTATATCTAAAATATGCGAGCACTATGCTCCCGTATTTCAGACAGTAATATAGCTCGCTACTAATATCAGGGTCCTTATTCACGATCTTTATTCCGCGTCCACAGCAAGCCCGTGCGAATTGTCAAAAAAACCTGTGACATTGGTAAATGGGGAGGTGTGCTTACAAATGCGTCAAGACGCATGCTCTGCGGGCTCCATTATGTTCGCCACTCATGCGCGTTGATGCATTTCTAAGCGCAGGTCTCTGTTTACAATTATGACAAGATTTTGACAGTTCACACGGGCTTGCCGTGGACAAGGAAAAAAGATCGTGAATAACGACCCAGATGAGAAGGCTGTATTCAATATGCTCTTTAAAAACAAACATCTTATCTAATATGTACAGGTCAAATTGAGTAAGGAATGCATTACTTTCAATGACAATTTATTCTTTATATATCTCGATAAAAGCACAAAAACTCTCTACATATTCAATGATAGATAATGAAATATTATTTCAAAGGGTCGAAATGACATTATATTTGTTCAAACATTTCTTTCAGACGGCTTACAGAAATAGATAATAGATCAAATGGAATTTTATTGCTAGAATGGGCTTCGAATTTTATCGAAGCTTTCAAATACGTCTGGGGCAGTTATTTGTTGCAATATTATTTGATTCGTTTCCAATAATCGTGATTTAGTTTGATTCAGTCTCGAGGTACGTTTTGGTTACACGTTTATTCACTTATTTTACAGTATTTTAAGTATCTAACGTAATGTCTCTTTTATTTATTAAAAACTTCTCGCAAATACAATGCAAAAGCCAGACTTAATGCCATAGGCAGTGATAGTAGTATGACGACAAGTGCTGCTCAATACCAGATTAAAGTAATTGAATAGTAAACTGTGAATTGAATAGTTTCACTTATCCTGTGGTCTTCATCATCAGTTTCACTTCACCTATTGGTGATTTCTAAGAGTAAATGCACGGATCACTGTGTAATATACTCAGATTATTAAGTATGCCTTTAATATTTGAAGGGTTCTCTTCATTCCTTTAGAATCCCATCATCAGATCAGGACCTGATAAAAGGATTTTGGAGGACAGCAACAGAGTCACAACTACTATATCGATTACATATTCCTGCTTCTTTGATACACTGTGTGTGTCACGATTGTGAAACAAAATATCGATCAAACAAATTTCAGTGTCGACGATCGTGTCATTTAATGATTGTATTTAATTAAAACTCAGCTCAATGATTGTTTTAGTTTGATTCACAAATGTACTCCAAAGTACAAGATAAAGCTATCTATTTCTGTATCTTATATTCCGTATTATCTATTGCATTTACAGTCGTAATTATATACTTATTAATAGTCATATCGTCGTATTACGTCATATCGGTGTCGTTTAGTATAAAGGCAACCTATGCTCTTTTAATATTATTAATTGTGACTGTAGGTAACATATAACCTATTCCTTGTATCTACGTAGGAACTTCCAATCAATAAATCTGCAAGGTTCAGCATGTTGCTAGCTGCCGTTGTTAGGTCAAGTTCAACAAAATCGATTCAGTGGTTGTGATATTTTTGCAACTTCTTTCTTATAGCCGAATACTCAATCGTCACTCAGTTTTAAGATTCCGCTAAGCATAGACTTAAGATTAAGTTAGTATAACCCAAGTCTATGTCGCTAAATCTCATACTGTCACTGTCACTTAAAGGTGTCAGTTAAAATAGTTTTGGAACGAAGTTCCTTATCGCGCGTTGCGAAAGGGGGCTAGACGGAAAAAAATAAGACCAAAAGTTGTAACGACACTTTAAGACGAACAATTTGTCCCGACACTTTTTGCTATAGTTGTAAACCGAGCGGCGAGCGCGTGTTTCTCTCTCTCTCTCTCTCTCTCTCTCATAGAAACAAGCAAGCCAGTTATTTTCATTTCGTCTTTCTATTTCGCATTGAACAGTGTGGTGTCGCGACGATTATTTTTGTTGAGTGTATACAGGTTTTTTGTACATAATAAATAATAAAGGAACTTCCTTCCATTCGGGTGTCCCTTGAGTTTTTTTTCCCTCTTTTCTCCGATATTATTCGATAGGAATTATGGCTCGCAGTGTGTATTCGCCAGTTTCAAGTTTATTTTCTTACTAGTTTTGCTCTTTGAATCACAAAGTCTCATTCTTGCCCAGTCATCACGTATTTCAAGTATATTTTACACATCAGTTTGCCGCCATTTTTACAACTTACATAAAGTACTGTTGGGCAAGACTCAAAGTGACATATGAGCATTTAGATCTTTAAAATTTCCTTGGAACGAACGTTTTGAAATGTAAGTACTCATAATTATCAAAGGATGCCTTGTTCGCGAAAGTCTTCTCTATGTGCATAGCTCGTTGTCTTAAAAGGTAATGTATATTCAAAGTTTCCACTTTCCGAACCGAAAGTTAGAAACGGTACTTGTTCCTACATATTTGTAAGTCAATATTAGCCTTTTAGCTAAGATGCTTGTGTAAGTAAAACATATGATTGTTGATCATACTTTATGCAAAATCTTAACGAGTACTTAATACAATACTCTTTAGCAATACGCTACAATGAATAAACAAAGATAAGGAGCTTTTAATAGCGTAGTGCAGTAACAAAGCCATGACTATAGCTGGCTGGCGCGAGCTTTATTTTTTGACCAAAAGTTACTGTTAGGTAAATATATTAAATACAGAAATACTGCACTCTTGATTAGGTATACTATGTATCCATTATTTTTTGTAAGGAACAACAGGGCTTGTACCGTAGTGCCGGAGCTGTACCTACTTATAAAATAAAAACTCACGAATCGATTGAAAAAGTGTGCTCCATTTGTAATTTTTGACAGTTGCCAGTTTGTCCCAATTCGAGATTTCAAGTATTATATTTTCACGTGTTAAAACGGAGCTCTGAGAATGATGACAGCTCGGTTTGCCGCCATTATTCCATTATTCCCATGAACTCTTATCGCCTATAAGAGTGAAAGAGTCAAATGTAGATGAAAAATAAACTGTCCTGCGAATTTCGTACCATAATCCAGCCAAAAAGTAGGCGAGTCAGTGATGACGTCACCAAACCGGCGAGTGACCTATCGTTTATTTGTTAATTCTTTGCACATGACAGCAGTCAAGCGACTGACATGCGTCAGGTTCAAACATAAAGTTGAACTGCCCTGCATTTGCCAAATAATTTAGATGTTTATGGTACGGTCCATGTAAGACTTATACGGTGATCTCGACAAACATTCCGCTGTAAATGCCTGCTCTAAATCCCCAATTAACTTGTTTAACTGCGGTCTTTATAAGAACGGCTTAATAAGGTTAAGTTAGTAATCGGATTAAGATTACGGGTTACTAAGTAAATGTGTGCAGTTGATGCGAGACACAGAAGTACATGCGGCCATTTATCAAACCGACAGTGATTTATGGTGTGTCTTTGTGTGCCGACCAAGATTACTACGTAACACGGAACGTGAAGAAGTTGTGCTTAATGTTCAGTCATGGGGGGTATTCCTGTCTATTTATATGTCACTGTGATAAGCCGCAAGTCTCCAATTTAACGATCCAGGATTTGTATTGGCGATTGATGGCTTTGTGTGATTTTTTACTAATAGCCAAAGTATACACCAAAAGTATATGAAAATAATTTTCAACTTGTTTTTGAATTGAAATTAAAAATACTTTACCTAAGAGGTAAGTAGTACGTGTAGACATACATCATCATACATATATTTTCGTAAAGCAAATCTCGCGGCCGCTTTTCTCAAATTGCCAATATTAGGTATAATATTTGTTGTGTTGGTGTGAATGAGTAAGGCCGAGAAAGTTTATCAGAAATTATTGTATTGACTGCATGACATGACCTCTTTGTGACGGCCAGTGCCTAATTGCGCTGACTGCGCCATAACCTCATAGACTTGACCACTCTCTAGAAAAAGACAACGCTACTTTGTGGACAATACCTGTCAAAGACAGCACGAGTTTTTTCTTTCTTTCACGCTTTGCAGTCAATATTCACTTTTTAAATTGAAAGGGATGGTACGGTCCAGGTCTATACGTCAGTGGTATAGCTAGTGTCCAGAGACCACAGCCTGTGTACCGTAGTCACAGCATCCGATCACGCCGCGGCGGGCTGAATAGGTACTTCTTTGGGCGCTTTAGTAATTTAAAAAAAAAACGAGCCTCCTCGGCCTTTTTCTTGGGTTTTAATTTTTGTTCTTTTTATTGGCTATGGGAAAACGTTAGACCACCGTGTCACCGATGCACGTTCCTTTCACCAAATAAGAAGTGAAGGTGACATGTTCATTTTTTATTTGTAACTACTTTTCATTGCGTATAATTTAAGTCATTCATTATAAATTGGCCCAGTTAACAAAATAACATTTATATTTAATTTATTATTTTATCGAGCTGTAGCCAAGTTGATTGGCCGTGGTCTAGTTGTTAGATCAAACAATAGCGTTACTGTTGGATCCACGAAAAAGTATTTATTATTTGCACAGTAAAGAAATCACATGTTCTTTTAATATCACCCTAAGTTAGACTAACAGAGAATAGTTTTATCATTAGATAAGTCAGCCTCTGTACAACTTAGTGCATAAAGTTTAAATTTAATCAGTAAGGAGATCAGTATCAATACTATTGTAAATTCATTAACAGTTCTCCACTGCAATGCAGTTTCGCTCTACACTCAGACCTATGTATACTTGTGCGGTAACGAAAGTTCAGAGTTCAATTTAGAATGAAATGTTAGTTAACGCTCACTTTTAGTTTCAACCACAACCTTAACAATGTAAACTTGCAGGCATCAAATTACCGTTTTTGCAACGCTTCAATGTAAGTCAAAGTCAAAGTCAAGTCAAAGTCAAATATCTTTATTTCGTAAAATCAGGTTAATGATTATTTGAAAACGTCAAATTAAAACATACTAAAAATTTTATAAAATTTTATGTTGATGAAATGAGGTTAGGTGGCAGTTCCAAGTGTAAAGCTCATGAGAAGAAGCTGCCAAGAAACTCATGTGCCACTCTTTTAAAATCATCAAGTTTTTCTTTACAAAAATAAATTTTACTGAATGAACCATTGTGTTTGGTAAGTGTAATCGTTTATAAAATAAGGATAACTAAATAATAATACTATTTGTAACTCTAAAATGAATATATATAAACGTATTCAGCAAACACAATACTTCACTTCTTACAAAGTAAATATGTATATATACATATAATCTTAAAGTACATTTTAATAGCCTGTGAGAGAAAGCAGTTCAATCCCAAGCGTTTTTGTCTTCCATATAATCAATTATTGAGTAGTAACTTTTCATACACAATTTTTTCTTAATGGTACACTTAAATTTATTACGACTTAATTTTTGAATATCGCTAGGGATTTTATTGTAGAAACGTATACATTGGCCCCGAAATGATTTGTTTACTTTTTGTAACCTTGACGCTGGTACAACAAGTTTATGTTTGTTCCGCGTGTTAATATTATGTATATCACATTTCTTACAGAAACTATCAATATTTTTGTGAACATATATAAGGTTTTCATAGATATACTGACATGCAACAGTCATGATATTAATTTCCTTAATTTTTTCTCTAAGTGAGTGTCTACTACTAAGATCGTAAATTGATCGAATAGCCCTCTTCTGCAGAACAAAAATGGTTTGAATGTCGGCAGCATTCCCCCACAGTAGAATACCGTACGACATTAAACTATGAAAGTAACTAAAATAAACTAATCGCGCTGTTTCAACGTCTGTTAGCTGACGAATTTTTCTAACTGCGTACGCTGCAGAACTGAGTCTATTAGACAATTCACTTATATGTGGGCCCCACTGAAGCTTAGAATCTAGAGTAATTCCTAAAAACTTTGTGGTCTCTACAGGGTTCAACTCATCTTCTTATATTTTTATAGTGGTTTTTACTGGTTTCACGTTAGGTGTTATAAATCGAATACATTTAGTCTTGCCCTCGTTTAAGAGTAAATTGTTAACATCAAACCAGTTAACCACTTTTGAGATAGCCATATTTACATCTTCAAAGTCTTTTTGCTGGCGTTTTAATTTAAATAAGAGTGATGTATCATCTGCAAACAGGACTATCTCATGATTATTATTTACTAAATATGGTAAGTCGTGTATGTAAATTAAAAACAACAACGGCCCGAGAATAGAACCCTGTGGGACTCCCATTTTGACCACAGACCCCGGGGAGCGTTTACCATTAACATCAACTTTCTGAATCCTGTTACTCAGATAGGACGTAAGAAGATTCAGAGCTGTGTTTTTAATACCATAATGTTGCAATTTCCTGATTAATGTTTCATGCAGAACACAGTCAAATGCCTTAGATAAATCACAGAAGACGCCTAAAGCATCTTGCGATTTCTCCCAGGCGTCAAAAATATGTTTTAAAAGCTCCACACCAGCATCGGTTGTAGAGCGACCCCTAGTGAAACCAAATTGTTTAAAGTGTAATAATTTATTTTTGTAAAAGAAGTTATGCATCTGATCATATATTATTTTTTCAAAGATTTTACTAAATGTTGGTAGTACTGATATGGGTCTAAAATTAGTGGGGTCAGACATACTACCTGATTTATACAATGGTATTACTTTACTATATTTCATTAAATCAGGAAATACACCACAATCTATACATCTATTAAATATAAAAGCCAAGTCCTGCGCGATAAAAGAAATTATAGACTTAGTAATCACAACTGAGTTACTCCAGAGGTCGGTAGTCTTCTTAACATTAATACTCGTAGAATTAAAAGCTTTTATGACATCTATATGTGTAACATAATCAAATTGAAAAGTGATGTCACATTTATTAACATTTTTAATCAAGATAGACTCAGCTGCAATAGGTGAGGAATTCAATGACTTTGTAGTGGAGACTGGAATGTCAGTAAAGAATTTTTCAAATGCAGTGGCTACTTCTATGTCCGATGTGATGGTTTTACTATCTATTTTAAGACAGTAATCATTATTCTGACTTCTGACTCTTCCGGTCTCACTATTTATAATATCCCAAGTCATTTTAATTCTATTATCACTGTTTTTAATTTGTGAACTAAGGTAGCAAGCTTTTGCTGTTTTGCAAGTCTGCCTAAATGTTTTAGCATAATTTCTTACATAAGCTTGAAATCTTTCACAACAGTTATAATTTCGTTCATCATACAGCTCATATAATCTTTTTCTACTTTTATGTAGGCCGACAGTAGCCCACTCACTAAAAGTTGCATTCCCCTTAACCATAATCGTTTTGGGAGTGAAAACCGAATCGAAATTATGACAAAATTTATCAAAGAATGTTTTATATAAAATGTTAGGATCACTGTCCTCATTCAACAGTGGAGGGTTACAAATGAGGCGGCTTTTGAAACTCTCAAATCGACTGACAGTTTTAGGGATAACAGTTATACATTTTTTAGTTACTTTTCTACTTTTAATGTCAAAAGAAATAAGTTGACCACAGTGGTCAGAATCCATTTGATTAATTACTCTCTTGTTATCTACAATAATATCTGTGAATATATTATCTAAACATGTGGCTGTAGTGGCAGTTATGCGGGTAGGCTCTAAAAATAAATTACACAGATTAAATGATTTGAATAGAGCTAAAATCCTCATACTTGAAGTAGTATTCTCTAATAAATTAACATTAAAGTCGCCACATATTATAACATTTTTATTAAGGTTTGTTACCTTATGCAAGACTTCATCCATAACATCTTCAAAAATATGATATTGTGCTGAAGGTGGTCTGTACACAGTCAATACAATAAACCGCTTCAACTCTACACAGGCTATTTCTATGCTACGTTCAACAGAGAAGTTAACAATATCACGGCGTTCTTTGAATTTAAGATTTTTATTTATTAATATTAGTGAACCACCATGTATAGCCAGTTCCCTGCTGAACGAGCTGCCTACCTGGTGATTGTTGAAATTAAACATGAACTGATCGCTCTTTAGCCAGTGTTCAGTAATACATAAAATATCAATAGCTTCAGCATTCATGAACAATTCCAATTCCAAGTCTTTTCCTGTCATTCCTCTCATATTCTGATGCACCAGGTTAATTTTATTAATATAACTATTGTTCTGTTTTGACATAACAGAATAATTTTCAAGTGGTAGTGCACAAGTATGTGTGCAAGAGGTACTCTCTATTGTCTTAAAATTTAATTTAAATTATTCGGTATGTCAATATTATAATTATTATTAATACATAAATTATCATTATTAATGTCAGGTGCTTTAGCCAAATTGTTGGCTAAGTTAAAATTAATGTCATAATTTTGTTGCTCAATAGAAGCAACTTGAGTAGCCAAATTCTTGGCTGAAGTATTAATATAAAAAGATAGCGAAACAGCTATCTGTCTTTTACAACTATTTTTAAGATAATATCTATCTTTTGTCAAATAAAAATATTTACTAACAAGTTTGTTAGTGTCAATAAAATGAAATTTATTATAAAAAGGTAATACTAGCTTTTGCCCTCGACTTCGTCCGTAGGTACTATAACGTTGAACGTTATTGAATTTTGTAAACTACGGGTCTTAATCGCGTAAATAGTCTACCCGTGACCTCGGCCGTTGCAATACGGTAGAAACGTCGGGCAATAAACAAAGGTATTTAGCCAAAATAAAATATTTACGCAATTAAGACCCGTAGTTTATAAAATTATATAATGTGTACAAATCGCGAAAGTTTACGAACATATAACGTTGGAACGGCTCTTGGCAGTGCAGGTACCGCGACTGTACCTCAGGATCTTGTATAGGCGTTCAAATATAAAGACGATTTCTCCCAACGAACACAATATTAATTACTGAAATATAAGTATTACACGCACAACATATACTACTATACACTATCTCTTATTAATCAAGACCATTGAACATAATAAATTCCGACCAGGAGGTCTAGACAAAGTCACATTAGAAAAGCGATGTCGCTAATGGAAAATAATTTTATTACGGAATTTGACATTTGCGGTGGAGACCATAGACATTTTTTGACGAACGATTAGTACGGTGTTATCGAATTCGCCACGGAACGAATGTACCTTGTCTTACCCCCCAGATCGGTCGGCCATGAAATTCTAAGTTGGGACTTAGAATTTCATGGCCGACCCGTCTGTCGACTGTCTTTTATTTTATTAAAGTAAATCACGAACGAGTTTTATACGCAAAGGCTAACATCACAATCAGTTTATAATGTACTAGCTGTCCCGCACAACTTCGAATGCGTAAATTTTTCCCGTTTTTGCAACATTTCTCCTATTAATCGTAGCGTAATGTTATATAGCCTATAGCCTTCCTCGATAAATGTATTGTATTTGTAACCTAAGTAAATTAAATAACTTTCATTTATCTTCAGGTTTCATTCTGACAGTCTATAATCAGTAGCCTAAGTGTAATATAAAGAATATGTCAATTTTTGAATCACTTTCTTAAAGTATATGATAAAGTGAAAAGTAAAAGTTGTTTATAATAAGACCATATGTCAATCATATCGAAAGCTCATAAAAATACACACATGTGTAGGTAGCAGATAGTTATTCGTATCTCAGTAGGTACCATTCAACCAATTTGATTCATAGGCCAGAGAGTTTTATTACATTGTTATAGCGGTGTAAAACCGACTACGCAAGGAGAAGGGTAAGGTTTTCCAACGTATGGTAGGTATGTCAATGTCTGTTGAACACACTACAGTCCAAACGGTTTGACGAATTCATCGTGTGTGGCGTCGTCTGATTCTTTTTTAATTGTGGATAATTTGTTGGTTAATTATAGAAAGAAACAACGCTACTTTGTGGACAAGGCAGCACGAGTTTTTTCTCTCTTTCACGCTCTGCAGTCAATATTTACTTTTTAAATTGGAAGGAATGGCACGGTACCGGTACAAGAATGATATTTCAATGGTATAGCTAGTGTGAATAGGTCTATAAAATATAGTCGGATGTTCACTGTGTTTATAAAAAACATGCACACTAATAAAAAGATAGCAATAATTCATAGCTTTATTGGGCGTCTAAACGAGCCATTTTTTACAGCAACTTGTGGCGGCACTATTGGCAACTAATTGCTCGGCCAATAATGGCAATATGTCTGCAACTGTATGGCGCATGATTCAATCTCCTAAATGGCAACAATAAAATAGAGAGCGACAGAAACAACAACAAAATTGGCCGGGCAACATTGCGGAAAATCGATCGCTCAACGATCGTCCGGCAACCATCAAATCAATATTGGAGAGTGCCATGTCGCCGGCCACAGCATTGCCGTCACAAATTGCCGTAAAAAATGGCCCGTTTAGACGCCGCTTTAGGTCTAGTTCATAACAGAAGTGTCAATTTATGACAAATTTCGTGCGGAAATGTGCTGTAGCCTACGATTCAACTCGGTTGTAAAGTACATTGTAACTTCCTTTAACAAATGTACTCCCTACGTTGTTATTGTAAGCCGAATGTTTTTAAAGACAACATCATCGCGTAGGAAAAACTTGAAGCTCGTTATCATCTATTCAATAGGTAGATATTTGTAGGTCAATTTTCTCAAAATTGTTATTGTTGATATTTAAATACTTTAACTAGCAGTTGAAGTGTTGGTTATGCAACCTCGTTATTTATTGGAGTTAGGCCTACTTGCTGTTAGATGCAAGATTTCTATTTTTTTAATGTCGTGGTGTGACCAGTTCCGATTGGGCACGCGTGATTATTGGTTTGGAACGGATATTAAGTTGTTGAATGAAAGGGCCCAGAAATGTGGATAATTATAGACTTACAACATTAGAATATAAATCCTACTAATATTAAAAATCAGAAAGTTTGTAAATCGATGGATGTTTGTTGTTATTTCACGCAAAATATACTCATTGGATTTTGGTGAAACATTATAGTAACGTAAGTAGTTTATAAATAACTAGCGGACGCCTCGCGGTTTCACCCGCGTATTTCCCGTTCCCGTGGGAATACAGGGATAAAAAATAGGCTATGTCACCCGGGGTTAGTGTAGCTTCACAACAATGAAAGAATTTTTCAAATCAGTCTTGTAGTTTCGGAGCCTGTTCAATACAAACAAGCGCCATTTTTAACCGACTTAAAACTGCTGACTTCCTATGTTATTGTCTATATCTCTGGTGTTATATAAGATAGGACAACATTTTATACACTAAAACTTTCCCAGAAAAATGTATAATTGAATAGCGAAAACCCCATTTAAATCGGATGACTAGCTTTCGCGAAAATCGCGAACATACATACATACGGGACAAACAGAGAACTACTTTTTTGAAGGCGAAACTGCAGGCAAAAGCTAGCGTATACTGGTAATTTGGTAAATGCATGTGGACAAGCAGAGCTTGATGAATAGTTACAATGGTAGTTTTATACACCTCATCTCTGCAAATAATAATAACATTAAAAATATACAATTTCACCCAATTAACTAAGACTTTAGTATTTTTTGCATTCATATAGATTAGTTAATATTTTCCCTACTTAGTAAGATTTTTTTTATAAAACGACTCCCGCAGCAACAAGCCCTGTGTCGCTGATTTCAGACTTCAGTCAAATACTATTACTATTGTTATATCTTAATACATACTTATGACTTTAGTATTTTATGTATTCATATGGATTAGTTAAAATAATCCCTACTTAATAAGATGAAGTAGAGAAGTAAAATTAGTTACATAATTGTAATCAAAATGCTAATCTTTAATTATTTATTCTGGTGAAACGGTTTACAGCTAGCTTAATTTGATTGCGTCTATTACTGAGAGTCAAAGTCATTTAAAAAACATAGAAAACAGAAGTCCAATACCTACTAACTGTAGCCTTCGAGGGGTCCCTGATTAATTGGCGACTGAGCATATAGATACAGGGTGATTTGTAATATGCTTATAACCATAATCGCTCATGGCTTCTTTACATTACACCAAATAACTTCGTAATATAATTTTGTAAAAAAAATACTATTAAACCCTTCACTACCACTTAATTTTGTCACGCAACCATTTACCAAACTTGGAGTAAAATCGATGTTTTTTTTGTCAGATTGGGGGTCTAAACCTCACAATAAACAATGTTTTAAACAATGATTTACTTCTGTAAAATAGTCTGTAGGTGGTTAAGGTCATAACTCCAAAAACAAGTGGTAGATTGAGAGTGGAGAGTGATTATGGGTCAATTTATTAAATATTTTCCAAAACTGATATCACATAGTTATTTAGTGTTATGTAAAGAAGCCACGAGCGGGGGGTTAGTATATTAAAAATCACTCTGTATACAACGTTACTGTCGGTCAGTAGATGGGTGACCGTTTTCGAACATTGTCACACCCACAACCCTCCGTGCCTCGGAGAGCACGTTAGGCCGTCGGTCCTGCCCCCAATCTCTCTCGAGTGAGAGAGTGAGGGAATAGAGAGTGCACTTGCGTTTGCGCATACACTTGTGCACTAATATCTCCTGCGTAGTTCGCTGGTCTCTAATGAGATTGCCTGCCGTAACCGATATCGGTTAGGCGCCTTATATATATATATATATATATTTTTATTACCGACCGTCTCCCTCCCCTATATAAGGAACAAATAAGACATGGTCAACCCCAGTCCCCCCTAATCGTCTTACGTATAACTGAATAGAGCCTTAGGAGACCATCGTTATAATTGTACCCTATTATTACCTATTACGTAATTCATGAAACTAAAGTAAGTTAAATCTAATATTCCAGCTTTCAGCCACAGTATCATTTATTGTAATTAAAAGCTAATGCTGCTTTCCCGTTGTGGGTCGAGCGTTCTGTCATTATTTTCTATTTTAAAGGCGCCTGTGTCTTTTGTGAACTACACTGAGCGTCTCTGTATTAATTTAACGAGATTTTCGCTTCGAGTTCTAAAAGCAACATTTAACATTGTTATTGTGAATTGTAGCTTTATATTTTTAACCGAATATTAGGAAGTCTGAAAAGAAGGGTAATGTTTTAAGTAGGTTGTATATATGTAAATTGGTGCTTTAGGCGCTATGGTGGAAGGACCTGTGGAGGGCAAGGTGTTAAGTCTCTCCAACACAAAGGGAGCCTCCGACCAGACGAGGTGATCATATCACGGGTAACGTTGGGAACTTGTATATATAGTTAGCAGCTGTGAAAACTTCTATATCGCGATTCAGGATTTGACGCGAGCTGTCAAGTGTGTTTATATTATTATATGTGGGTACCCGCCACAGACCATAGCGCCGCCAAAAGCACTCATCCCAATTTTGTAAACGATTTTCAATTGATTCGTTATTACTGTCCTTATGACATAGTGTATATATTTTATTCCAGTCTATAATCTATCTCTTCGCCAAATGTCATCTAGATCCGTTCAGCCGTTCTGGCGTTATTGAGTCCATATACCATCGACTTAGCATTTATAATACTTAGTAGTAAGATTATATCCGTCTTTGAGTTATTGTTTGGACTATTAACAATATTGTATTCTGACTGCTACGCAAGTGGTCGTGGGTTCGATACCCACACGAGGCACCATTTTGTGAGATCCACAAATTGTTGTTCCGAGTCTGGGTGTACTTTGTGTCCGTGACTTGTATGTTTGTAAAGTACCCCGCGACAGAAGAGAAGGCTTGTACCCTACTGCGGGTGTCGTCTTTTTTTATTAAATATAGTATACTTAGTCGATTTCTATATAATTAAATTCATAAACTATAGTACTACAACTAAAGCAGAGTATCAAAAAAATGTCGTAGTCTGATATCTATAAGTTTTTGGTAAAATTCTAGGTAATTGTTAAGCTTTCACACCATAAGCCCAACCTTTTCCTTTCGCTAAATTTTCGCAGCGATTTGTAAATTCGCAAGAAATAGCTTTATTTATCACAACAAGATGCAAGATTACAGTCTCGTTTGCCACTTTCTGTACATTTTATCAGAATTTGAAGAGGCCATTGTTTACGAAAAAAATTGTATGATATTAAATTATCACATGTTTTGCATAATTTTCACATTGCGATCGTGAATAGGGAGTTCCGTATGCGTGAAAACTTATGCGATCTGATATGATCTCCTTTATCTGTTCCCAACGCCAAACCAATACTATATAAAACAAAGGCCTATAATAATTAATATCTTGTATTTTACTTTCATCAACTCGTAGTTATATATAGATAACAATCTATATCTGAGTAGGTATAGCTTCGTCACACTTTTTCCAAGTCCTTGTCTTAAGAATCTTTAATTCTATACTAATCTTAAACTACAGCTAAGATTGACTCGAATTGTGGATTTGCCAGCTACAATTATAAAAAGAAGAGTTTTTGTTTGAAGTAAGCATTTAAACAAACTCTAAAAGTAAAAGTTTGGCTCTAACTCTAAACTCTAAAAGGAAAAGGCCGCTTCGAACCGTATATGCGAAGCAGTATCTAATCATGAAAATTAAATGTCAATAAATCTAGCAAAATACCTAACATTGCTGAACAAACAACTAGTCTTTTGAAAAGATAACTTTTAAAATAGCCTGGATTTTGAAATATTTATCGAAGTCAAGCTCTATCAAATCTATCGCTAACGGTCGGTCTCAATAATCTAACTATCGATGGATTTGGCTACTAGAGGTATATATTTGACATAAGCTCCATACAAAATATGTCAAAATTCTATCTCTAGTAGCCAAATCCATCGATAGGTAAGTCATTGAGACCGGCCGTAAGTAATAATTCCGTAAAACGATAGATTAGGACAATTGATTTGACAGTTGCTTAGTTAATTTTTGCTCTGACTGGTCTTTCTGAAACCGGACGTGTTATTTCTATCTTTATTGTTTGTAATCCTAACATTTTCGATAGAAATCTTGCTAACTAATGTTTCGCATATCGTTTTCAATTAACCCCATTGTGTTCCTTGTGGTCTGCCGTCTCTTGGGACCCACCCACATTTAGAGGTAGCCTTTGATCGACAGTAATGAAAAAACTAATCCCGAATATTTCCACGGCCTTTGCTTTGATTCCCGTGGGGTGAAATATGTGCCAATTCCGCTTATACTTGGTTCAAAACACGTTATGTTATCTATATCACCAGGTTACTTAAATGTATGTAGGTTTATTAACTATTCGTCAAGATTAACTAATCCGACATAGATTACTGCTGATTACTGTCTATATTAATGAAGACAGAAATGTCAACTAAAACAGTAGGTAGGTATATAGAGAGAATGTATAAGAAATTATAGACTCTTTTAGGTACAAGTTTTAATAAACTGCCTCTGTGGCGCGATCGGATTATGTCTGACTGCTACGCAAAAGGTTGTGGGTTCCATTCCCACACGGGACACAACTTGTGTGATCCACAAATTGCTGTTCCGAGTCTGGGTGTACTTTGTGTCTGTGACTTGTATGTTTGCAGTTGGCAAATAATTTAGATGTTCATGGCACGGCCCCTGAAGTTGTAAAACAGAAGATGACCTGAAGTCATAATTTCCTCAGCTCAGCATTTAATGTGTGAAATACTTAAATAAATATATTATTCGAGTCTTTGTGAAAGATTATTTCCCATATGTATATGTATATAGATTTTAAGTAGGTACCTACTTAAAAACTATTTATATATAAATTAATCTTTATTTTCCTTGGTCACGAAATAACTAGAGAACGACCTTACCGATTTAATTCATTATTTTTTATTTAGTTTTGTAATACTCTGTTGAAGATTCTTACGTAAAAAAATAGAAAACAACGAAAAGAAATAAAATAATGGGGCGGTACGAAGTACGCCAGGATAGCTAGTGTACAATAAATGTTGAAGACTAGGAGACATTCATTGAAAAATTGGACTCAAAAAGAGAAAGAAGTAAGATAACTTCTAAAGTAGAACGGGCGGTATACCTACGTGGTACACACACACACAAACACACACACACACACACACAAACACACACACACACACACACACACACAAAAAAAAGTATTTAATTTGAATAGTTTCCGTGAAATATTAATGTTAGACTATAGGTATATACTTTAGTTGTAAATGTCAATTGTTTACGATATATTACGCAATGTAGGTAATTAACATGTTCGCAACTAAAACAATAGAAATTCACAATTAGAGGGAAGTGCGCTATTTCACATTACGTATTGTGGTAGGTACAGTATTGTTAGGAGTTGACACCCAAAACGACAAAGTTGTTATGTACTAAATAGTATGTATATTATTTAGTACAAGATGTATCTTGTAACCTACCTAGTATAAAACAAAGCCGCTTTCAACTGTCTATGTCAACTGCGCTTAGATCTGCTACGCAACGGATTTCGATGCGGTGTAGGATATTTTCTTCCAAATGGTTTATAGTAGAGATGTGCCGACTATTCGCTGATTAGTGGGCAATATTTGTAGTCGGAAACTATAGTTGGCAAAATTCTGCTGGTTATTTTTACCCATATATCTATGCTTAAAATAAGGTGTACAACTTTGTGTAAGGAACATTATTATACCTAACGTATTAAATTGTTAATTGCTTTCTTTTTCGTTACTAAACCGAAATTTATACCTAAGTATAAATTTCGGTTTAGTAACGAAAAAGAAAGAATGAAAGTCCTTAAGCATTACTAGCTGATCAGCGCAACTTAGTCTGCGTAAATTTTCACAGTTTATGCAACATTTTTCATTGCTGCTCCGCTCTTATTGGTCGTAGCGTGATGTTATATAGCTTATAGCCTTTGTCGATAAATGGGCTATCCAACAGTAAAATATTTTTTCAATTCGGATCAGTAGTTCTTGAGATATTAGTTTAAACAAACAAACTCTTCAGCTTAAAAATATTAGTTGAGATAGTGTAAGATTATTTGAAATTTGGGGACAGGAACTTTTTTAATACCTTGAAAGACATTGAGACGAGACGACTAGAGGACGGGCGGTAGCGTCCTCTGGCAATTACCCCCAGGATCTATAAGTAGGTTCTTCTAAGGAGACCCGTGCCCAACAGTAGGACATCATATCTATACTAATATTATAAAGCTGAAGAGTTTGTTTGTTTGAACGCGGTAATCTCAGGAACTACTGGTCCGAATTGAAAAATTATTTCACTGTTGGATAGCCCGTTTATCGAGGAAGGCTATAGCCTATATAACATTACGCTACGACCAAAAGGAGCGGAGCAGCAATAAAAAGTGTTGCAAAAACGGGAAAAATTTACGCATACGAAGTTGCGCGGGTCAGCTAGTGGATTGATATGTAATACACTATGTACAATTGAGCTCGTTTTGATCAGCTTGAATAAAAGAGCAGTTTATAAAAGTATTGTTTTGATTGCATTAAGTTTTCTACTATACATTTAAGTACCTACGTATTTATATACGTGAGCGTATTGCCGAATATTTTATGTCTTTACTATCATATATATCATTCTTATATACCTGTGGGTCCTTTTATGATCTGATTTATACGTCACGCGTTATTTTTATGGGTTATAATAAAGAATGTATGTTTCTGTCCCGTATACGACGCTGAAACCTTTGCAGGTGTTACAGGAGACACCAATGGGATTTTTTTTGATATATTTTGCACGGCTAAAGGTACTTATTATGGATAAAGAAGTGTGTGTGTTATAACTGTAGGTATTTATTCAATACTTTGTTTTTTATTGGTTGGTGATACACATTGTGCTGCTAGCAATAAGCTATAAGAAGCTATAAGAATCGAAATCACCCCTGAACCTACCAGTGGTTGAAGCCAGTGGGTGCAAAAGGAATCAATTCACGTATTTAAAGCAGTGCAGTTGCAGTTAATTTCGATTAAAACGGCCATTTCCGTATTCTTGTAACTTTGGGATCAATCTTAAAAACATACTTGACGCAAGCGTATTTAAGATCGATCCCAAAGTTACAAGCGCTACTTTAATCGCTCCTTAACGTTAACTCAACGTTTAAATTTAAATGCAAATAGTAGCCACTTAAAAGTTTATCGTTTTATCATAAGACCACGTTACAAAATATACAGGACTCCACAAAACAAATCAAATGAACCCAAACTCGAAAGTTTTGTAAGAAACCATTAAAGTGATTCCCTGTCCAACTGCTATAATAGTTATGTTCCTACCTATAGTGTTTTCATCCTGGCTGCACAGTAGGTATAAAAATTATATCAAAGTGTACTTACAAGATTAAGTAGATACATAATACAAACGTGTAATAAAGTTGTTCAAACGAGACTGCCATTGTCAAGGTTTTTGGTATCAACCGAATCAAATAAGTGGATCTATGTAGAGTTAGTTTAGTAGCTAGGTAGCGAGTTTTTTTAATTTAATGGTATCTATCTACTTCTTTTTTATTTTTTTCTAGTTGTGATAGTATCTTAAGGCAGTTTATTTTTGGTCTAGGTGAAGCCCGTCCAGTACAAATAAACTTTAGTAGTATTGTAAAATATTTTAATGAAAAGTTAAATGAACTACGATTTCACCTGATGGCATGTAGGCTTGCAATCCGATCAGCACAGACAACATCATTACAGATAATTGCAAAATTAAAGCGCACTGACCGAACACGAAGCGAGTACAATATTTATGAAAATGTATTTTATTACATTTTGTTTTCCGATGTCCACCTATAATAATATTCGTTATATTTTCGCTCGCACCTCCGGCGTTCATTTTTTCATTGGAGGCGTGTATTTTTTGCTATAACACCAAATAGCCTATATTAACTACTTTCAGTTATCAGGTTCATACCGTACCGAGTAGTCTATAATAATACTTAGACTACGCTTAGTCATCTATACTAATATTATAAAGCTAAAAAGTTTGTTTGTTTGTTTGAACGCGGCAATCTCCGGAACTACGAAGTCCGAATTTAAAAAAATATTATTTTGTCGGGTAGCCCATTTATCGAGGAAGGCTATAGGCTATATAACATCACGCTACAATCACTAGGAGCGGAGCAGTAACGAAAAATGTTACAAAAACGGGGAATTGACGTTTACGAAGTTGCGCGGGTCAGCTAGTCTGAAATAATCGAGCAATCGAGCCGACGGCATAGATGCTAATCCCTAATAATTAAACCTGTACATTTGTGGTGAAAGATAAAACAAAAACACACACCTTAAGATTTTAGCATTAAGCTCGGATTTTCTTATTCTTTACTAATATTTGTGTTTCATTCCAGGCGGTGAATCGGACCACATATTTCATCTGCACGGATACAGTTTCTACGTAGTCGGGGTTAAAGAACTCGGCCGAAGTTTCGACAAGGAAACGATAATCAAGATGAACGAAGAAGGCACGTTGTTCAACAAGAATCTTATTGATCCAGTCTTGAAAGACACAATAGTTGTACCGAAATTTGGTGCTGTAGCATTAAGATTTAAAGCTGATAACCCAGGGTATTGGTTAATGAGGGACGAACGCTCAACGCATTGGACAAGGGGCCTAGACTTTATATTAAAGGTGGGTGATCAAAGCGACTTCGTACAAGCGCCCTCAGATTTCCCCAAGTGCGGTTCGTATGTGGGCCCCGAATATTTTTTGATATGAGTTCGAACTCACCACGATACTAAAGTTACCTTTTAGATTGTATTGCTCAATTTATTTATTTGATTTGTGATATGTTTGTTATAGTTACTCGGTTGTATATACAACAGCTAAATTGTTTTTCGATTGAGAGGGTTTTTTGATTGGTTTAGATCGTAAAAATATTGGAACACTCTTGGATGGAAAGGCGATATTAATTGAATTGTGTTTCGACGAAGTTACGCTGTCTTTTGTGTGACGGGTCATTGCCTTGAGCCTTTAATTGTACAAATGTTTGTACGTTCTAAAAATGTTTGATCTAGTTGATCTAACGTGGGTGTTTGTGTTTGTAATTTGCATCAAACAGAACACGTAATTTCAGTGTACAGCAACTATATCATCTCCATATTAAATGATGAGCTTAATAAGCAAGTCATTATGGCATATTGAAAGTTGTTTATCAATAATTACCAGTCTATAAAAGCAGGCTTATAAACGAGTTGCTTATATAAAGTCCTTACTGAATTTATGATATCGGCCTACATTAATAATAAACATTCCAATTAACGATTAACCGATTAGAGATTGTGTATTTGTAACCGAGCCTACTCTCAATTTTAGTTTTTTAGTTTCAACCATCACAGGCGTACTGCTTTATAAACAACTAGCTGTCCCGCGCAACTTCGTATGGGTAAATTTTCCCCGTTTTTGCAACATTTCTCATTACTGCTCTGCTCCTATTACTCGTAGCGTGATGTAATATAGCCTATAATCTTCTTCGATAATTGGGCTATCCAACAATAAAATAATTTTTCAATTCGGATCAGTAGTTCCTGAGATTACAGCGTTCTAACAAACAAACTCTTCAGCTTTATAATATTAGTATAGATGACTATTACAGGCATTGTATAAAAAGCAATACGCCCAATCTAAAGAAATTATTGCCTAATTTTGTACATTATACGATTCAATTTAGCATGTAACATTGTAAATAAAATATACTTTATACAGAGTGTCTTTTATTCCTAAGGGAAATACGAGGCGATTCACATCCCAGTTGGTATCTATTGATAATAACGATAAATCATTCTGTAATGGTAAGAGACAGCGTTGTAAAGAGTAGAAGCACAAAATACCGAAACTACAGAAGGTAACCTCCATGCGTGGATATTCGCTAGAGCAAATAATAATAATAATAACAACTTTATTTGCATAGAGTGTAGCTGCATAAAATGGTGTTGACACATTGTTGATCCCTCTGTACAATCTAGCTTAATATATGCGTGCAAACACAGAAGACTAATTTGAGAAGAAAAGAAAAGAACATCTAATGCTTAATCATGCTTAGTCAAATTAAAATTTCTCATAAATTGAAAATGTCAAGAGCTAAGACAGAAAAGCACATATAGACATTATTCACGGAGAAGGACTTACAGACCAACTTGAACCAATACTTGTTGTGACTTTTAGCGCTTTTATGCTCAATTTAACATATTAAATTTACATATGAAGCAAAAAAGAGTGGCTCGAACCGACGATCGCCTTAAATCGTACTTAGCATTACGAATGACAAATTTGAAAACTCCGGACGTGGCTTTGTGCTGGAGTGGTTAATGACGTCAAGACGGGTACCCTGACTGCGATGAGTTTTGACCCAACGAATTTGTATTTCATTCATTATGGTCTAAATCGGACGAAAGCTTTTCAAAGTCCGTTAAAAAAGCGTTAAAATAGAAAAAATGCATTCCCAAATACATGTTCAATCACACGTCAGCGTTTTTTTAAACATGGCGTATTTTTAGACCTAACACTTTTAACCACTTTGTTCGATACAATCCGAGATTGAGTGTTCGTTCTCATTCTATAAAGGTTACCTTCTGTATGATACTTTCGGTATTTTATAGCAGAAGTCTCAATTTGTTTGAGTGTTCAAACAGTGAAAGTGCGAGTAATTGGGCCGCTGAATGTAGTCGGCGCCTCTGCGTGTTGGCTGCTGCCACCCAAATTGTTTTGTTCTTACTTTCGTCGTTCCGCGTCGTCGGACACATTATGGTTTTTTGTTTTATTTTTTGAACCAGATGAGAACTCACCGCGATTTTATTTTTATCTATGACATGTTGATCTAGAAAACGTCGCAATATATCAAAATTATTTCAATTTAGACCATTGCTGCAGCAATCAGCCTGTTTATAATAATAGAGCTTTTTGGCACAAAATGTCTAGAATAAAGAGGGTTAACTTAATACTTACAAGGAGGTCCTAAATGGTATGAGATTCGTCTCCGTTGATGTATATGGGTGCATTGCAGAGTGCATTCGTATAAAACTTCCCTTCTTAACTCTCGGTGTGTAGTGCCAATGTCTTTTTGTCATATTTCACAATGAGAAATTAACACTTTGTTTAATACGTCTGTGGATATGGACAAAAGTGATTGATTAATGGATCTTTTTTGAGATGCAGAATAGAAATGGAATTTTAATAAATCTGATTACTAACCTACTTACTTTTATTTAAAGAACCACCCTGATTTAACTTTCTAAAAACCCACGATTGTTTTGCATGTTACGTCTATAGGAGGTAATTTATTGCAATTTTGAATGAGTTTGTATTATGTAAATGTCAGTTCATCAAACAAAACCAAATAGGTACACATAGATTGTTTTGTTACATAATTGAAATCCAATCATAGTTTGCGATTGGACGGAGCGCAAGCGCAAGTGCAAGAGTATCAACGCAGCTGCGCCAAATGCCTACGTAGCCCTCCTGACCTCCACTTCTACCAACTTTAGATTTATATTAGAGACCGCCTCGACGGGTGAGAGAATCGCGGCGATAGCAACATCGTGTCACCTATTTCTTTACACTCTCTTAGAAGGTGTTTCCACATGACGATGATATCGCGGCGTTATGGTTGTTATGCGAATGTTATCGTTGCGACGAGCGAGCGCGCTGTCAAATGCAGGCGTCCTGCCTCGAAAATTGTCGATCTTCCTCACAGCGATTCCGTTACGAGTAGCAACCAACTATACGCTGGCGGAATAATTGTTCGTTCGTGGAGACTACACGACGATAGTAGAAAGGAATCGTCACGATTCTCTCGCCCGTGGAGACGGTCCCTATGGTGTTAATTTTTTTTTCTTGTCAAAGCAAAAATCAACTAACATATTGTCAAATCTTTTAATATATTGATTTGACAGCTGCAAGTTGATTTTAGGGTTCCGTACCTCAAAAGGAGGAAACGGAAAAGGATCTCTAGGTTGTCCGTCCATGCGTCTGTCTGTCAAAACCCTTTATCTCGAGAACGTGTAGAGGAGAAGTATCGAGTTGAAATTAAAACTATATTCTCAGGTCAAATCAGGTCTCCAGTCCAAAACAAGACGACAACCGGCCGTTTACGTCATAAAAAATGTACATTTCGACACTCTCAGGAATCAAAATTTATAGGATATTTTTCCGTTGACCTAGAACTATGAAATTTGGCAAGTAGTACCGTCTTAAACTACAAGTATAGGGAAAAGTCTGAAAACTATAGATTTGTAAAAACTTTCACTTTTATAATATGTGATAATGTACTGAACGAAGCCTAGAAATCGTTTTTTTACGGAATTAAGAAAGAATTAAGGAATGATTACTTACTTATAACTTCCTATCCTCGTATGTAAGCTGTGTAAGCAAAAAAACAGTAGATATCTAAGTATAAAATGTCTTATAACTACTTTTTGAGTTAATGTGTTCAAAATGTTACGCTAAATTATACATGTGTAATATGTGTAATACAACATGTGTAAAGATTATTGTGAAACTGTTTTATGACAATAAATAAACAGTTGTGTCTATGCATAACTTACTTTTACTGCCGATTATAACGAACATTTAATCGTTTTTGTAATTTGATTGGATAACAAGGTATTTTATAGCCCATAACATAAATGTTCAGTAGAAAGTTTATCAAATTATTGTATTCATAAACAAGTAGGTTTTACTTAACAATAGAATCACTTATTGGTGATAGTGACAGTATGGTTTGATTAAAATATCGACCGCTATTACCGAACAATGACATGTATTTGGGTTAGTAATTTTATGTTATGTAATTATTGTTTGAACAGCAGGCCTTCTATAATTCAGTCTTATAAAAAATAAAACAACGCAGGGGACTCTAGATTCAGGGGACAATATAATTTGAAGCGGGCGGTAGCCTAATGGCTAAGGCATCGGTCTCGCAATCGTGAGGTCGTGGGTTTGAATCCCGGCCATTATACTTCCGACGTGAACCCACTCCTAAAACAAGCCTTTGAGCTTACCTGGAGGGGTTAACAAGATTGCTAGTAATGTGGGACCACAATCCCACATTGATAGTTATCTTATTAAAAAAAAAAAAAACTTAGCACAGACTCAAAAAGACGATCAAGAAGTAGAAGAAGTTTCATTATATATATGAATCGTACCATCATGGACAACAGTCGAACCGAGGCAGTAAGGCAGGCAGCAGGCAATTCATAGAAAACTGGGTTCCAATCGAAAATACGAGTAAATAAAATCAATTTCAAGCTTTAAGGTTCATTTCCGTGCAGCGCTACCGGTCGCAAGCCACGCGCGGCTTACGACGAGCGGCTGACGCGCGCGGCCGATGCGACTAGTCAGAGTGCGTGCGCAGCCTACGGAATGAAACGTTCACGATAATGTTTAGTCGAAAATGAATTAAATCTTATATCACAGTAGGGTCGCAGATTACTTACGTACAGACGAAAAGCTTAATACAAAACGCTCTTGACGCACGCATTTACAGATATTGTCACAGACGCGGAGAATTGGAACGAAAATAACCAGCGACAGAGCTCCCGCGGTGCAGATGTTAAAGTCGTGGTACATACATGAGCGTACCTACTGTACTCTCTTTATTTTATATAAAAACTTTTTTACAAAAATATAAGGCAATTAAAAAGCAAAAAATAATGTAGGTACACCAACAAAAAATACTTAAACATTTTGAAGTTGGTGCCAGGAAATGTTGTTTTACGTTTTAGGCACCAACTTCAAAATGTTTAATTAGCACATATACCATCGGATTTTCAACGATTTTCATTTTCGTATATGTAGGTACTACATTGTAAGAGTTGGCAAATATTGAATGCCGATTGTGTCGTTCATACAGAAGCTTCTTAGAAACGGAATAACAACCTATAACCATTCCAGGTAAGTAGGTATTTACCGTTGACAATGTTTGTCTGCATACATTTATAAACTTCAATAGGACATTATGTAAAGCTAGTGTGTGCTGTAGCAACTTAAACACTCCCCTGTCACATGAGAGATTGAAAGGTGTTAGATATATATTTAAAACAGTTGAACGTATAATTATTCATCAAATAGGTAAAGTCAGGTGCGGATACAAGGGAGAGGGGGGGAGGAAACAGACTCGACTGAGGGATTTTTGGGGAATTTGAGAATTAGGACACAGGATTAGAGTGTTATTGCCAGTTATGCGAGCGACTCACACTTGACTGGTTGAGTCAAATGTCGCCCCCCCCCCCCTCCAGAACAAAGTTCTGGATCAAAATGATTATAGGAAATCATCGTTGGCCTATCTTTACCATCTTATATATATTCGTAAACTTTCGCGATTTGTACACATTATAGAATTTTATAAGCTACGGATCTTAGTCGCGTAAATATCTACCCATTGCAATACGGTCGAAACGTCGGCAATAAACAAAGGTATTTAGCCTTAAAATAAAATATTTACGCGATTAAGACCCGTAGCTTATAAAACGCTATAATGTTTATCATCTTAATCAGATAATTGTAAGCGGCGGTAGCCATTAGCGTATTATTATTACCATTAGCGTATTGGTATTTAGCCTTAGCCTGATGGCTAAGGTATCGGCCTCGCAATCGTGAGGTTGCGGGTTCGAATCCACAATACCACATTGCTAGTTATCTTAAAAAAAAAACAACAAGAGCCTCAGCGCTTTCGCTGGTGACTTAAAAGACCGTTTCGGGAGCCGCAGCAGCGACCACAGCGCTGGCAAGTTAGAAGAAAGTGTTAAAATGTTAGCTTGCTTGAGCGTGCGTGTTCCATTTTGTGCCAGCACCTCCGCCATCAGCAATAATCGCTGTTCATCGCACTCCTTTAACTGTGTTCAATTACTTTTCTTAAGTGTGAGTTTCACATCTATACCCAATGGACTGCATGTGAACTTATGATCTCTCGATTGTGAGCTATTAGCACCGCAGCCTCTTCATAAAGTTTACAATTATAATTATCTCTGTGCTGGCGGTGGTACTACGAGTATATTAAAAATAATTATATTCTATCAATTCATTACTTTCAACCATAATGATTTATAGGTGCTCAATTATTTTCCACGTATTCACTTGATGTAAGCTTCGTTTAGACTTGTGATTTAAGGCGCTGACAACAGCCAAATAGGCTTATCCTAAACAATTTTTTAGCCAAATCTACGTAGTTTGTGACGGCAGAAAAAATATATGTTAATCTTGAACATATTTCTAAGAACCCTGTTGTATTCAAAACACGAATTTGATTTTTTTTCTCGATAAAAAAAAATACAAACTAACCTCTTAAAATGATCTTCTAACAAAAATATCTGTATTACTTAACAACGTACGTTGGTAAAATTAATAACAATAACGTATCATGTTATAATACAGAATCTGGTTGTTTTTTATTTTCGACTACTCGACTTATTTTCAAGTAATTAATTGTTTTATGGTTTATAATTAGTTACGAGCGCTGCGTGATCGCGCTTCTCTTTCTTTTATAAGCAATCTGACAGTGATCGCAGAGACGCGCAGCTAGACGGACGTATGTCGCTTTGCCTCGCCATCCATTCACTTCATATTTTGTTTGTTGTTTGAAAAATTATAGACATTGGTAAAGAATATAAGTTTAATAAATATACTATTAATTTATACTATCTAAGTTGTTAATTTAAATATATTTAGTTCTAAGTTTAAAAATATTTGTTACTATAATTGGGAAACAAACAAAAATGTCGGAGGCCAGCAAAAAGCGCTTCTATACCAACAAACAAAATCATCTCATGGAAGTAGTAAAGTTAGTATTATATTTTTCATATTGTAATATTGACAAAATATTGCACGAACAGAAGTGAAATCGTAACCAAACCAAAAAGCTACACTAAGCTGTTTTGTACAACGTATAGCGAAAATTCATCTACAACTGTAAAGCTCGTTTGGTCTAGCGGTATCTGCGTTGGTTCAGAATATCAAGTTTCGGGTTCGAAACCTAGGTTCGCCTGTTCAGTTTTTGTATTTATTTTTAATATTTTCTTTTATCTTTTCAGTAAAAAGAGACGTTTGGCGAATAGTTCAGAAGCAGGTGAAACTTCGGAAAGTTTTTCACCAATAAGTTTGTAATAAGTACCTACATACTAATATAGATAATAATTTTATTATTTATATTACATTAAAACATTACACAAAAAGAATCGCCACATCGACCAAGAGGATCCCCTTTACATTTTAGAAAGATAGTTACAAACAAGTATAATGATAAACTATCACATTTGCATAGACCTACGACTATCTTAGAACTGGCCTAATAGGAAAATACTCCTAAAATACTTGTAGCTTTATCCATTGTTTCTTGCCCTTTCCATATAAATAGTTGTGTAGGTTTTAGTATTTTTTACCTATATATGGCGATCTATACATACTGAAGTGTCTGTGCCTAATGTCAAAATAGCAGTTTTTTACTAAATGCTATGAAAGTACGCATAGTACTTAAAACAAAAATACAGTTTTTTTTATATGGCTGTCTGTCTGTGTGTTTGTTTCGACAAATCTCCAAAACGGCTGTACGGAGATTGACAGGACTCACTGTCAGACAGCTAATGATGTAAGGAGTAACTTAGGCTACGTCCACAGCTAGTCTACAGCTAGTTAGACATAATAGGTAAGATTAGTGCTGAAGAAAGTTTTTCTAAGTTTAAATGTAATAAATATTTTGTACAGATTAGGAAATGTGGCTGTTGCAGTTACATTAGAAAGTGATGTTATAATTCCTCTAGAAAATGTTACCAGGTAAAGATGATGCCCAAGTGATATGAAACTTCCTCATGATCGTTCTTATACTTCTTATGTTATTGTGAGTCATAGTTTTTTTCCATCACTGGTTTGAAGTATCGGCAAAGGTATCTGAGACAGTTGAATCCACCGATAATATTCCTAAACTTGAGGTAAATATTATTATTTTGAACAGGTTGTCGAAGATAAAATCTGGCAGTTAGTATTTAGTTACTAACGCATAGATAAGCTTTAAGTATTATTTTTTTTAGACTGCTACAAGTCACCCGGCACAACAAAAAATCCTTATAAATATTATTATTATTATTATTACATCGGACGACGAATAAACTTATCGCATTTATTTTTAAATCTTCAGAATATTTCTCGCCCTTACCCCTAAACCCTTGGGTTGTAATTTAAAACACATTAATTTGGTAGGAGAAAACATAAATGGATTCTTGTCGAAGTTCACTCTTTTGTATAGGATGTGCAATTTAAAAATTTATCATTAAAAGTGATTCCAGTGACGATAATTATTTACCAGTCAATTATTGTGCTGTAGCAGGTATGTTATCAATTTTCGGAGGACATTCAAACTTGGAAGAATTTTCTTCAGCTCTAAACTTACCTTATGTCAAATAAATAATAATATTATTAATAAAAAATAATATATATATTATTAACTATCTGTGCAAATAAATAAAATTGAAGAGTCTGTTTGTAATACCAAAATAACAGTTTTATGCATATATATTAATTATTATGGATAACATATATCCATAATAATTACTGATAACAAAAATACAGTTTTTTTTGTCTGTCTGTCTGTCTGTTTGTTCCGGCAAATATCCGAGAGCAAATAAATTATAATTATGCGAAAATATTTAAAATGTTGCTAATATATTTTCGAGTTTTATTTTTCTTTCTTTTATATTGTTTTGAAGTTCATAGCAAATAAAGTCTCCTGAAATAATTAAAAATACAAACGTATAAAAAATATTTATTGTTTTTTTTAGTCGCCCTGTCTAATTTCTTTCTAGTTCTTCATATAGAACAAAAAATAAAGCGCCATCTATTGGTTTATTGCTTATTATTGACCGCGTCCATCCTAGTTCACTGTATTTACCGTCCTTTATCAATGGCACTAGGACATCGGAGAAATAGTGGGCGTGGCTAAAATAGTGAAACATCGAAGTTCAGTAGCTGTTGTCAGCGTCTTAATACACAATGTACCGAAAGTACAGAGGGAAAACTTACTACAACTTCCGCTTGAGGAACGCGCGCATAGAAATTGCTCGCTCACGGACACGGGATTACGGGACTTCAGAACACAGTGGTCTGTAAATTTGTATTCGTGTGTATGAAGGTTACTTTTTATACTATAAAATGAAGACACGCGCAGCATTCACGTATTTGTTTCCAACAGTATAGACGACTGTTGCAAACCAAGTACCAAGTAATTTGGTTTACAACACCCGTCTACACTGTTGGAAACAAGCAAGGTCACCTTGACGGGAGCGCTTGTCTCCAACTGTCTGGAAGACGCTTAAGTTTCGATTAAAACGGCCATCTTCGTATTCTTGTAACTTTGGGATCGATCTTAAATACGCTTGCGTTGAGTATGCGTCTTGAGAGCGTAATAGCGGCATTCTAGTACGGTGCGCAAACGCAACTGCACTGCACTGCTATAAATATGTAAATTGACCCAAAGGTCGTGGACGTGCGCCTGATGGTAAGCGTCACGCTAGCCCATAACAGTATCAGGGCCGTGCCACCAAAATCTTTTTTTGGCAAAGATCTGAATTGGTTCGTAAGTCTCTTTTGCCCATCATTTGCCACTTGATATATGCCCTTCCGAACACAGTGACACTGTGATGTGTTAACATCACTATTTCACGGAATAATAACTAACAACAGTGTTGTTGTGGCACCCACCAAGGCGGCATATGGATTAAACCTACCACTGAATAAACAGATAGTAACTTCTGTACTCTGAACTTTTTGTGGTTACTTTATGACACTCCTCTTGCGAAAGTTCTTTTGTGTATTGGCTCTTTCTTTAATCCAAGTATATCGTAATTGATTGTACTATCGACACTATTATTCTATGTCACCTATCATTTCGCTTAACGGGACAAGATGTTTTTCATTTATGAGCAGCAATTCATCATGCCAATTATTTTTTTAACATAGGCACAAACTGTCAATTAATTTAAATGTTGCTGTAGAGGAAATTATATATCTATAGATGCAGTAGTTAATACTCTAGTTATTTGGAATTGAACTACTTTCACTTACACTGTTAAATTTTATTATCATGTTTCGCCCATCAATGAAAAGTGCGTCATGGTGAATTACCGCAATTTTTCTCGAGCACATTTGTTCCGAAGGTATTCTGAAATGATATGAAAATGCGTTTATTTCGGCCTGAGATTCTGTGTTAGTGAACGATGTCTTCGAACGCTTTTGAAATTTTGTGACTACGGCCCATATCATATGTACCTGTAGTACAACGTTGTAATGCTAGAAAGAAAGAAAAGCATCTATTTTCGGCAAAAAGTCTCAATCAGTGCCAGTCCTGAGGATGCCTCGTGTAGAGTCGAAGCACGTGTTGAAGTTTTACTTCGTGGATGCGGAATATTGCGAGTCAAGGGTCCGGAGTTCCTACCACTCGACTCCACTTGGTGTGTGTAGGTACGTGTACTTGACACTAATTTTATTTGTTGCAACTTTGCAAGTCTCTTCTTTTGTGTTACGTCTGTCAAACATAAACCAAAAAGTGAACACTAATAATAAGTAGGTACATTAACTATATTGACGACTACCACTGTGGCGCAATGGGAGTGTGTTCGACTGCTACGGGACACCACTTTGTGTGATCCACAAATTGTTGTTCCGTGTCTGGGTGTACTTTGCGTCCGTGAATTGTATGTTTGTAAAGTCCCCCGCGACACAGGGCTTGTACCCTACTGCAGGAGTCGTCTAGTCGTCGTACTATTTTAGAAAAAAAATATAAAGGTAAGCAAATGACTCCATTCCACCTGATGTTAAGTGGAAATAGAGTCCAAACGGAAGGCCAGAGAGTACAGCACTATATGCAGCACTGGCTGTCCTTACCTTACTCACCTGCAAGGTGCTTCATTACGCCTCTTTTGAAAGACCCCATGTCGTAGGACACATGTGTTGGAGAGGTAAATATGTTAATCTGGCAGTACAACCAGGCGCGTAACTTGCCGTAGAGATGATTCATCTGTAAAAGCACCTTTAAAGTAAGTTTATCCTATTCAATAATAAGAAAACTATCGTAAATAGATGACTTTGCAAAGAGTTATAATTAGGTTATTACGTCTCTTGATTGTGCGGCGAATTAATTCAATTTTAGTACCTAATCAGCAATAGTAGTAGTAGCAGTCAGTAGTAGTCAGAACACCATAATTATGTTATTTCTCAAAATATAGGCAAGTGTAACGAGTTTAGGATTTTTTTATATGTATAAAATTAATATAATATATGTAATATTTCTTACAACAACAACACAAGGCTACACAAGGCTATTTGATCCCAAACTAAGTAGAGCTTGTGGTTTCCATAGTGGAAACCAGACAACTGATAAACATACTTATATATTTCTAAATACATACATATTATAGACCAGCAGACGCCTCGCGGTTTCACCCGCGTAGTTCCCGTTCCCGTGGGAATATAGGAATAAAAAAGCCTATGTGACCCGGGGTTAGCGTAGCTTCACAACGATGAAAGAATTTTTCAAATCCGTCCAGTAGTTTCGGAGCCTATTCAATACAAACAAACAATCAAATATTTCCTCTTTATAATATTAGTATAGATAAATAACACCATAACACAGAATAAACCATCGTGCTCATCACACAAAGTTTTATCCTGGGTGGGGATCGAGCCCACGATCTCTTGTGTAGTAGTCGGATACACTCCAACCACGCCACAGAGGCAGTGAAAATATATAAAAAAAAACCTAATATTTTGACGATCTTTTTAATCTTCTCGTATTTTATATAGGGAATGAATCATCTTGACTTCTCTTTTATTACACTGATTTGACTTGACAGTCATCTAGTATATTATCACTAATAGGTATACAACGTTATTCTTGGTATAGTGCAAACCTGAAAGTAGTTTGCTCAGAATCAGCAACATAATCCAATGGGGTAGTTTTTGGACCGTGTTATATTTTTCAATGAATCAATCAATAAATATTTCATTATTCATTTTAACAGTCAAAATTCTGTTCACAATGTGATGTGAAATGTGATCATCACTTATGCCAACTTGAATGACTTATATAGAACTCTGCAACTTGTCAATATTTTCATTTTCTTTTCTTTATGTGATACCTTAAAGTAAAAATCATGTTGGGGTGTTTGAGCTCCGCATTATACCAAAAATAACCTTGTATTAGTTAGTTGACACTTGACACCAATAGTAAAATTTGCCGTTTTGTGTGTACATTTCTGGCTATTGTTTTAGTTCTTAAGAGTTCCACTTTGGTGCATTATCATCATCACCATAAATAGATTAAGTCGGACAGTATTATAGACTGGTTCCGTATTCACTTTGTTTTTTTTTCGTTTTCGCCCGTTTTAGCCCGCGCGAATAGGCGCATGCGCGGTGCGCTCAAAGATGTCTGCGCGCATACTCGATGCATATCTAAGCGCAGCTCTCTGTAGACCATTATGACAAGATTTTGACAGTTAAATGCGCAGGCTTGGCGCGATCGTTTTCGTGTTCATTCCTTGGAGTTGATGGTAATCATGAATTAAATTCGAATCTCAGCTAATTACTGCCAGTGCTGTGTATGGTGTACCTTTGTATATACATTTTTAGGGTTCCGTAGCCAAGGCATAAACGGAACCCTTATAGTTTCGTCATGTCCGTCTATCTGTCTGTCTATTCGTTCATATATCACAGGCATTTTGCTCAAAGACTACTCAATAAATATGAATTAAATTTGGTTAAAAAATGTCTTGTAGTAGCCGCTACTTACTTTTATAGCTAAATAATAAAAATAAATATTTGGGGGGGGGGGGGGGGGGGGGGGCAATCCATACATGTAACGTGCGGTACATCATTCGACAGGTCTTTTAAAAACATTTCAAGGTTTCTAATAAACTTTTTTTATTAAGTGAATATTTTTGGAAATAATCCCTCCGAAAGTTGCATAATTGTACCCCTTATCTTTTAACCGTGTGACCAAAAAATATATTTCGAACATGATCGAATATACCGTCATTGAGTTATGACTGAAAAACTGCGTTTCTCATCAAGAGGGCATCAGTGCCATGAACATACGCTCTAATTATTCAAGGCTGCGGAACCCTACTCTGACATAGTCCGACACGCTCTTGCCCGGTTTTAATAACATAGATTCATTCCTTACAACTTAACAAGTAGTACAATTATTTTCACACGTTAAATGTGGAGCGAGCTGTGAAAATTGTGAGAGTCCCTTTTTACATATCTATTGTCTGATTTATTTAAAGAAATTATGCTTGTCAATTAGATAACCTCTTTTGGGGGACCTCGTTGATTATACAAATGTGACTTTCTACACCCAGAGCAAAAGGTCAACGTTGTAATGTGCTTTGTCTACATCTGTCCGCCCATCTTGCCGTAACGATATTGTTGTATGCAAAAAGAAAGGTACCTATTGTGACGCTAATAACATTTAACGTTTGAAATTTTTGTCTACGGCTTTTAGAAATATGTATATGTACATAAGTATGAGTTGTATTGTTAGGCCTATGTGCAATACAACATATAAATATTCAAAATTTGTTTTGTTTAGCCGCAGAAGGCGCGAACGTCCATATCAAAATTGCCCCTTGTCCATTTCTAAAAATCGAGCGCTGGAATTTAATGATTGAATTATTATTTAACGGATGTTGCTGGAAAACATTTTATTTTTCTATAAATAGACGACTCCCGCAGTGGGGTACAAGCCTTGTGTCGCGGAGGACTTTACAAACATATAAGTCACAGACACAAAGTACACCCAGACTCGGAACAACAATTTGTGGATCACACAAAGTGGTGTCCCGTGTGGGAATCGAACCCACGACCTCTTGCGTAGCATTCGGACACACTCCCACCACGCCACAGAGGCAGTCTGATTAAGTCATTAATAATGTTCTAGAAGAATGACTATTGTTATTCTAATGTAAAAGGCAGCTAATGTCACCATACAATGCGATGTGGTGAGCGCATAACAATAGTTATGTTAGATATTTTAATTTAAGCAATTATTTGCTGGTGTCAAGGGGCGTCTAAACGGGCCATTTTTTACGGCAATTTGTGGCGGCAATGCTGTTTCCGGCAACATGGCAGTACTCTCCAATATTGATTTGATGGCTGCCGGACGATCGCTGAGCGATCGATTTTTAGCAATATTGCCCGGCCAATTTTGTTGTTGTTTCAGTCGCTCTCTATTTTATTGTTGCCGGGTTGTGTAGCCTGTTTAGGAGACTGAGTCATGCTCCATACAATTGCAGACATATTGCCATTATTGGCTGAGCAATTAGTTGCCAATAGTGCCGCCACAAATTGCCGTAAAAAATGAGCCGTTCAGACGCCCCTTAAGATTTTGATGAAACAGGTTTCAATTCGGCTGTATTTTTTATACCGTCGTCCCTATTCTAAAATAAGCCTTATTATTAAAATAAGCTACTGTCTAAATACAAATCATGTCAATACATAACTATTGCTGAAAGACCGACACACCAATAAACCAATAACCTATGTATAACAATCATATTTGTATGTCTAGTGGTAATCCCCTTCGGCCGGCCTCGCATCAAACCGGCGGCAAATTGACAATTATTCAACCTACAGTAATTAATGCAGGCATGATTAGATCGAACACCTTGTTTGTACACACTATACAAACATGCACAGGCCATTGTCAATGTCCATAATATAATAACGTTCTGTATAATCATATCTAAGCCATTTCATGAAGGCATAAATGGAGTTGATATCTTCACCAGAATTAACAACATTGCCTTGAAAGGTGGGCTTTTGTTAGTTTTAAGCAATCTAGCTCTCGTCAACGTTACTGGTTTTACTATACTATTTTTTTTTCTATAAATAGACAACTCCCGCAGTGGGGTACAAGCCCTGTATCGCGGAGGACTTTACAAACATATAAGTCACGGACACAAAGTACACCTAGACTCGGAACAACAATTTGTGGTTCACACAAAGTGGTGTCAGGTATGGTAATCGAACCCATGACCTCTTGCGTAGTAGTCGGACACTCGCACTGCGCCACAAAGGCAGTCTCCCACTCTTGATAATTACAATAAATGAACTAAAATAACTTCGTATGAAATATACATTTTAAATTACAAACTAACCCTTTTTTTTTAAAAGATAACTAGCAATGTGGGATTGAGTCACATTACTAGCAATCTTGTTAACCCCTCCATCTAAGCTCAAGGGCCTGTGTTAGGAGTGGGTTCACGTCGGTAGTATAAGGGGTAGAATTCGAACCCGCGACCTCACGATTGCGAGACCGATGCCTTAGCCAATAGGCTACCGCCGCTTCAAACCCTACTACCCTAAGCCCTTCACCACCACCTACTTTGACACCATTTACCACTCATCAAGTAAAATCAATGTGGTGATCAGATTGAGGGCCTAAACCTCACAATAAACTATGATTTTGGTCCAGTAAAATAGTTAAGAACATATTATCGATATTACAAAGCTATTTGGTGTAATGTAAAGAAGCCACCGCGGGAGGTAATTAGTTTATTAAAAATCACCCTGTATAGAAAGAGAAAATATTCTTTGTCTCATCTGACTATACGTCGTTGAAAGAGACGTAGTTCCTATGTAACTAATAGTTTTGTGGCAACTTGGGCAAAAGGTATAGGTTGACCGGGCTGAAGTTAGTAACAAGCGGTTGCGATGCACTTTTGT
Organism: Herminia tarsipennalis; assembly: GCA_945859575.2. NCBI lineage: Eukaryota > Metazoa > Arthropoda > Insecta > Lepidoptera > Erebidae > Herminia > Herminia tarsipennalis. The sequence continues at coordinate 22,478,124 of OX243840.2, forward strand.
TAGTCGCGGAAGGATACAACTCCCACCGATTCTTTGACCGATTCTCTTCATTGAGGCTGATGTATCCAATCTCGTGTACTCTTCTAATATTATTGACCTCTTTTTTTGCATCAGTCCTCTAATATGGTGTATAATATAATGGTGGCAGCACATTACAACAGAGAAACATTGTAAACATTGGCAATTTGAAAAGAGTGGCCACGAGTTTTTATGGCCTGTTCTTTTTTCGGGCTTTACCTATTGTTTGCGAACATCCATTACGAGTAAATGTAGAATCGACTTTTCACAAGTGTAGTGTTGCTTACTAAGTGAATAAATATATATATATATTTTTTTACAGAATAAAATAAAAAGTGATCCTTACTCGTACTTTGTTTTCCTTGTAAGTTACCTATTGTTGAATGACTCGTTTCGATCTCTAATCGATCACTTCTCTCACACACAAACTTCTTCCAGAAGCTAACTTCAGGCTGGTCACATATGATTGCCCGACTTGGAGGTGCCTACTCCAATTAGTTAGAGATATACTAGACCTCCACGGGCAGGCAATTCACACCACTAAATTGTATTCGATTATTGTGGCGCAGACTACCGCGAATTCAGCCGAACGTATAATTGATTGACATTCGATTAAAAGTTTATACCGCAAATATTAATCGACTAAAACGCTTAAACGAATAAACGAAGTGTATTGTTCAATACAGATAGTATTTTGATTGTTATTTTTGTTTAATTGTTTGCGTATACAATATAGGTTGCGATCTCAGATGGAAAGATGGCCGCTATGACATATTGTGTGTTTAATATGTATCTACTATGAACATAAATTATTTGACTTAAGTACTTACTTGAATATTTCTGATTTTGTCCCTAAGAGAAACTCCGAGCATAGCCCGTTCCATAGCCCGCTGAGCGACTTTGAACTTGTGGACCAGCCGTACCGTCAGTGTCCACGTTTCGGCTCCGTATGTCATGACGGGTAGGACGCACTGATTAAAGACTTTAGTCTTTAGACATTGTGGGATCGACGATGAGAAGACTTGACGTAGCTTACCAAACTCTGCCCAACCCAACCGAATTCTCCTGTTCACCTCGTCCTCGAAGTTGTTTCTACCTAACTGCAATGACTGCCCGAGGTACACATATTTTTGAACAACTTCGAGAACGGCGCCGTGCACCGCTGTCGGTTCCGGTAGTACATGTTCATTGAACATGACCTAGGTTTTATCCAAGTTCATCCGTAGGCCGATGCGTACAGAAGAGTCAGCCAGGTCATTCAGCATCCGTTGTAGGTCCTGCAGCGTTTCCGCCATGATGACAATGTCATCTGCAAATCGCAAGTGAGAAATGTATTCACCATTGACGTTGATGCCCCGCCCTTTCCAGTGCAGCGTCTTGATCATATCCTCCATAGCATTTGTGAACAGTTTAGGGGAAATAACGTCCCCTTGCCTCACTCCTCGATGCAATGGTATAGGTTTTGTTTGCTGATTCTGTACTTGGACGGACATGGTGGCGGCTTCGTAGAGACATCTCATCACTTGGATATATCGCCAATCTACTTGGCATCGCTGCAGAGACTCCAGAACGGACCAGATTTCAATCGAGTCAAAGGCTTTCTCATAGTCCACGAATGCTAGACACAGGGGCTGATTATACTCCTGGGTCTTTTGTATAATCTGCCGCACTGTGTGGATGTGGTCTATGGTGCCATATCCGCTCCGAAATCCAGCCTGTTCCGGTGGTTGGAATTCGTCAAGTCTTCGCGCAAGGCGGTTCGTGATGACTCTTGAAAACAGCTTATAGACGTGGCTTAGAAGAGAAATAGGTCGGTAGTTCTTCAGCCGGGTCTTATCTCCTTTTTTGAAGAACAAGACGACTACACTTCTACTCCACGCCTCCGGAGTTCTCCCTTCAAACAGGACAGCATTAAAAAGCTTTTGGAGCTCCCTCAGTACGGGTTTACCTCCAGCTTTTAACAGCTCTGTTGTAACGCCATCCTCTCCAGGGGCTTTTCCATTTTTCAGCTGTTTAAGAGCCAGCACGATTTCGTCAATGTTGACTTCTGGCAGGTCTTCGGTGTAGTGGCGTGTTAGAGTGGCTCTAGGACCCTCATTTTCAGGATCAGGTCGAGATGCATGCGAAGCGTATAACCGGCCATAGAAGCCTTCCACTTCGGAGAGGACTGCCGGCTTCGAAGAAACGACTTCTCCACTTGCTGTGGTCAACTTCGTCAGGTGGCTTCTTCCAAGAGATTGTACGAACACTTTTGAACCCCGGTTCTGCTCGATCGCTCTTTTAATCAAAAGAGTGTTGGAGCACCGAAGGTCGTGTCGTATAAGCCTGTTGATCTCTTGGTTTAGAGCGCGCTTTTCCGACGAAGTGACGGGTGGGCTTTCACGTCGTTCCTTCATTAGCCCTAAAGTCTTTTCCGAAAGCTTTGACTTCTTGCCCTTACGCTGCATTTCACAAAATCTCGTACCTTCTTCCCTGAGTATCCGAACCACATTTACGAGCTTCTGGTTTACGTCTGTTGTGGTTTCCATGGCAGCAAATCGGTTATCCAGGTTTGACTGGAACGCTTCGGATCCTATCATGGTTTGGAGCAAAGTAGGTCGGAGCCTGGACCTCATCAGACGGGCACGTTCCGCCTTGAAGTCGATATTCAGAGAGCCTCGGACAAGTCGGTGATCACTACCGGTATTAAACCTGTTGATCACGGTGACGTCTCTGGTGATCCGGCAGAGAACCAAAGTTATCGACATAGCCCACCGGATTAGCAAGTTGAAGTGGCAGTGGGCTGGCCATATTAGCCGAAGAACCGACAACCGTTGGGGTAAACGAGTTCTTGAGTGGAGACCGCGGCTTGGCAAACGTAGTGTAGGACGCCCTCAAGCCAGGTGGAGTGATGATATACGCAAAACGGCTGGCAGGAGCTGGATGCGAGAAGCCGAAGATAGAACAAAGTGGCGTGCAATTGGAGAGGCCTATGTCCAGCAGTGGACTGCGATAGGCTGATGATGATGATGATGATGAATATTTCTAGATAAGTATATTCGACCAAATTCAACATGTGAATTAATTATTTATTAATCATCAAACCAATACTAAAAGCAAAATATTTAAAAGGATTTGACTTGCCCCATAAAATAATGCATAGGTACCCTACGGCAAATTATAAGGTCAGTTTTTTTAGTTAACAAAATTAAACAAAATCTATATCACTTTGGGGTAATTCAGCTCACACTGAACCGTTTGAATCCAAACTAGGCAGACCACAGAGGAGTTAAAGTTCAGACAGTTAAATGTAGCTAAAAAATGGACAAATACTCATTTTATAATACACTAGCTGTCCCGCGAAACTTCGTCTGCGTAAATTTTCCCCGTTTTTGCAGTATTTCTCATTGCTGCTCCGCTCTTATTGGTCGTAGCATGATATTATATAGATTATAGCCTTCCTCGATAAATGGACTATCCAACAGTGAAATAATTTTTCAATTCGTATCAGTAGATACAGACAAACTCTTCAGCTTTATAATATTAGTATAGAGTTTAGATTTAGATATCTGCGAGGTTAAGTAAAGTTAGGTGCCTTTGTTTGTGATATAGGCCGCCGCAACCGACATCAGATAGGCAACCATTATTATTATTGACGTGATAACGTCTTATAAATCGATCACGTTATTCATTTTGACACGTGATTCACGCTAAGCAACAGCGGATGGCGATTACAGCGACCTGAGATGCGATACAGTTGGACCTAACATTATTGATTTGTTGCTAAGCAACGCGAATGGCGATATGTCATCAATGTTTTCTTCTGACGTTATCATGTAAAATTATTTTTCGTAAACCAACTTTACAGACATAAACAGATTTTTACAAAAACGCTCTCTGAACAGACATCCAGATCTCGCAGAAAGAAATAGATCGTCAGGGTAAATCTGTTGTTGATTCAAACGTCACGTTCTTATCAACTTTCGAAATCGACAAACTCAAAATTGATTCCAAAGTCAAGAATCGATTCTGCGTACGCCTTTTCCAACCCTACCTCAAATATTTTGACTTCACGTTAGTATTCATAGTGAAGACTCTATTCATTATTATCTTTATGAATTAACCTTACTTGTTTGAATTGTCTGTGAATCTCCTCGGTCACCAGTTTTACTAAACTGGCATTTTGTCACAATTCTCATAAATTAGGACCGAATACTCCAATATGTATACCTATGTTTAATGCAAGCAACTTTGTTCGCGAGTTGACATTGATTTAACATCTAGACTAGACTGAGATGAGAGCTACGTGGTCCTAAAATAATAACTTATTTCATATTTCATTAGGGACGAATACAACATTTATTTTATCAGATTTGTACAGACGAAATCATATTTGTTTTGCTATAAATAAGTAGTAAGATTAACTACATTCATTTTATGGGATGAACTGTAATCTAAAGTTTAGATATTTTTATATGTTTGTGCGTATTGGCAAAACATATAAAAATATCTACGCCTCAATGACTTTATAGATTTGGTTGAAATTTAGTAAGTAGTAACATTTTTTTAATTTTTTTTTTTAAGAGAGCAATGTAGGACTTAATCCCACATTACTAGCAATCTTGTTAACCCCTCCAGTTAAGATCAAAGGCTTGTGTTGTGTTGTAAATTATAGATATTCACCCAATTATGTCTTTCTGTTACCTTACAGCTGAATCGATTTAAATAAAATTTGGGACTATAGGAGATATTTTTAGTCCCGTGGTAGGACATAGGGCAGTTTTTAATGCGATAACCGTCATCCACATAGGCGCAGCCGCGGGCGAAAGCTAGTAATAATATAAAAATAAAGATGAGAGGTAGGTACCTAGATCGAATGACTTAAAAAACCGGGCCAGTGCATGTCGGGCCAGGCACAATTCAGGGATCCACAGTCACCCCCCCCCCCCTTCACCTGAATAATGCAGCTTTTATACTTACAACGTTATTCCTACCTAATAATAATTTTCAATGGAATTTGTACAAAATTTTGTTAATTCTCATTTAATCAGGTGTTACTCGTAAACTTGTTAAGTCTTTACTTTAAATCTTATAATTCCACAAACGGATACCTCAATCTAAAAATGGAGTTTTCAACGCTTTTAAAAGACCTATCCAACGATACCCTACACGATAGGGTAGATGAGAAAAAAAACACATACCTACTTTGCAGGTATGCTAAAAAAAAACTTTGTCGGCATAAGTAATATGTGTATCCATGCTAAATTACAGCCTTCTAGCACTAACAGTCTCTAAGCTAAGCTGCGGACGGACGGACGGACATGGCGAAACTATAAGGGTTCCCTTTAGCCGTTTTGGCTATAGAACCCTAAAAATGAATAGAATTTAGATCAAAGTAGCCGCAATTCTATAGAATGCCTTGGTATTACCTTATATGGTATGGTACCTAGAGGTATATTAAAATTATAGTACCCACTTCGCTCGCTAATAACAAAAGATGTAGGTAATATCACAGACTAAATCTCATAAACTAAGTCTTCTTAAAAGCATCAAGTAATTACGTTTAGAAAAGCCATTAGTTATAGCACTATTGTACCTAAGTATATTAAAATATCATCAAAAGAAAATCTCTTTAGAAAAACATGTTTAATTTTCAAAGGTTTTTGTTCTGCTTTGTCATTATATTTAACGTACTTATAGTAGAAATTCTGAGACTCTAATAATTGTTAAGTACGCTGTCAATGCCTTTCATATATTTAAGAAATTTCGCCGGTCCATTGTGCAACAAGAGTTACCAGTAAAATGTTTCAAAGTTCGCCAAAACGAAACTTGTTTATGGGAACTTTCACTTTTTAAAGACCAATAATATTACTTATTGTATGTAGGTACATCACTACGATATACCGAGAATACAAAAGGTACACTTCACACATAAGACACCGCAAGGTGGCGGTTCATGTCGCGACTGACTGACGCTCATACGAAATCATACAGTCAAGTAATAGTCTCGGTCTCTCGTCTCTATCTTCTGTCGGGGTCTCTTGTCTCTGTCGCGGCTCGAACCGCCGCCTTCACTTGTCCCACCGCCGATTAGTAGCGAGCAATTATCAACTATGATGTAATGTACAATTGATGTAGATCCCGTGGAAACTTTAGCTTCTCGCTGGAAGAGTGAACTATCAGCGATCAACTATTAATGTACCCCTTTTGTTTACACGGGATCTATGTCTATGGTACGTATCTTGAGCGACAAATACGCTTATAGTCGCTCGCTTTGTCGCCGTTGGTGGGACAAGTGCCTTAAGGTCATGGAATGTTGGAAAGCTTTCAGAACATAGTCTTTATTTATACGACTAAATAAGGGGACTAGCAGGTCTTGAGCCTGATGGTTAGCGTCACGCTAGCCCATAACAATATCAGCGCCACCCTAATCCTTGTTTGGCAAAGATCTGAATGTCACCGCACCGCGCTTCTTCTGTAAGACATTAGTTTGTAAGTCTGATTTTCCCAGTTATTACACTTGCTACCGAAACACAGTGATGTGATAACATCACTATTTCACGGAAGAATAAATGACACTATTGAGGTCAGTTTAATTTTTTTATTATTAACTGCCTCTGTGGCGCTGTGGGAGTGTGTCCGACTGCTACGCAAGAGGTCGTGGGTTCGATTCCCACACGGGACACTACTTTGTGTGATCCACAAATTGTTGTTCCGAGTCTGGGTGTACTTTGTGTCCGTGACTTGTATGTTTGTAAACTCCCCCGCGACACAGGGCTTGACCCTACTGCGGAAGTCGTCTTTAAAAAAAAAAAAAAAGCCATAGATCGTCTTCGTGGGTACGAAGACGGTCTATGGCTTAGACATACTACCGATGATAATATAATAATGTGGTCTGATATTTGTGGCCTTGAACGATGTCTGTATGTGCGTTGCTCGAGTGAAGCACTTATGATGGTTACCTTCTGTACTCTTGATATTGTTTGGCATCACATTCGCCAAAGCGCAGTAAAGAAGATTTTTATATTCGTGTGAATGCTGAAACTTGTTTCACTTAAACTTAAATTCACACGGATGTAGATAAAATCCTTGGCTTGGCTAATTAATTAAAGAATAATAAAATAATTATGCATTTACATTAGTACTGTTTGCATAATATGCATTTTTTTTTCTATTTAAAACAAAAGAAATAAACAAAAAATCTATACAATTTTATTTACTTACTATTTTCTTGCCAACCTGTAACATTTGATAGCGATTATGTGAACAGAAATATCAAAATATGTTTGTCATGTTAAATAAAGTACCTACGTTAAATAGTTCCTTAAAAACTAGGTGAGTACTCTAATTCAACATAAAATTGCTCATACCTACACATATCATCATCATATCAACCCCTATCTTTTAATATTGTTTTCCGAATAAATCAGTCGCTTTAATCTATGTAATTACACAGATTAAAACAAAGTTGGATTGATCCATCGATAAGTAACCTTAATCGATAACTCACATCCGAGGTAAATCGATTCAACATATTACTAATCAATAAAAAAAAGAAAAAATACGAACACTGATTGACTACAAAAAGCAAACTGGTTAACTACAAAAAAAGAAACAAGTTCTCAAATTGATCATCAGTTCAACTTGTTTACTAAATTGACTCTATCACAAAGTACCGAGACTATAGAAAGTAACCTTCATATTATGACTACAGATAAAATTACAGACCACCTTGGACCACTTTGTTCAGACTGACCTGTTGGTATAGTGTGTACTGTATAATAAGTAGTTATGATATATTCTGTGTCGGGGTGTAATTTATCTATAATATGTAGGTATGAATTTAGAAATACTTATGTTTATCAGTTGTCAGGTTGCTATAGTACAGGCTCTGCCTATTTTGGGATCAGATGACTCTGTGTGAGTTGTTCCAAGATATTATTATATAAATGAAATCTCGAGATTTCGTGTCCGTGCGCTATATGTGCGTTGCTCGAGCTCTTGTTATACGAAGGTTACCTTCTGCACTATATGTATTTTGTGATGTTACATTTAGACAGATAGACAGGCGGGATGGACAATCGAGATTATTGACAGTGGTTGTGAGATAAGTTCGAACTATAGGTTCTCTTTTTTATTGTAAGTCAAACAACCTAAGCCTCTTTAGCGCTGTGATTCTAGATAAGTATCAGCTGGTCATTTCTTTCTATTGTGATAAACGGGTACAGTCTCGAGCATCAATAAGGTGATGATTTTGAATCTATCTGTCAATCTTTAGCAATGTCTATACATTGGGGATATTTAAAAAAAAATACTAACGTATATCGACTAATTAGGGGCTTCTGAATCCAAAACCATGCTTAGTTTTTTCGTTTCTGTGTGTTTGTTTGCTTGCGATTGGCTCAAAAACTACTGGACAGATTCTATTACAAATTTATCAATGTATGTATGACTTTGTAGTAGTTTTTGAGCCGAAAATTTTGAACTCCATATCAATAACCTAGTCCAAAAAACAGTGGTGCATTTGATGTCAAACCATACCAAAATATCACAAAAAAAAAATGAAGTAACATATTAACTACAATAATTATAATCCCCGGAATGCATATCTTCATGCTATTTTAAAAGTAATAATCATAATCATAATCATAATCATCATTTATTCATGGAACATAGGTTAATTACAGGTCTTATAAATTATGTTATATAGCACACTATGCCCTACCACATTGAGTGGTGTACAAATTATAGGTAAAAAAAAAAAAAAAAGAAGTATATTGTTTATTCCACATATTACAGTTACCAAATTATTTATCATTTTTATCGTACATATCTCCATTACTTATCATTAATAATAATCTTAATTATAAATACAAGAATAACAATAATAAATTAATGTCAAATTATGATGTAAAACAAGTTATTAAAATGAATAATAAAGTAATAAATATAAATACAAGAACAACAATAATACAATAAATGCATTTTTGAAAGATAGAAAAATTTGAAATCCAGACTCAGGAATCGAACCCGAGACTTCCGTAGCCAAACCGGGGCCAGAAGCGAACCACCTATCTGGACTATGTTATTAGATTTCGAATTTTTCTATCTCTTGTTGCTCGCGAAATTTAGGCCTTCGCAGTGACATCTAGTCGTTAGTTAAGGAACTATCACGGCTTTTGTTATTGCTTCGTTACAGAGAGCATTTTAACAAATGATGATGTCGCAGGCCGAATATTGAAGTAATTTTTATAGGCATTTCTTGCCAATAACTTTACAAATACAATAAATGCATTTTTGAAAGATAGAAAAATTTGAAATCCAGACTCAGGAATCGAACCCGAGACTTCCGTAGCCAAACCGGGGCCAGAAGCGAACCACCTATCTGGACTATGTTATTAGATTTCGAATTTTTCTATCTCTTGTTGCTCGCGAAATTTAGGCCTTCGCAGTGACATCTAGTCGTTAGTTAAGGAACTATCACGGCTTTTGTTATTGCTTCGTTACAGAGAGCATTTTAACAAATGATGATGTCGCAGGCCGAATATTGAAGTAATTTTTATAGGCATTTCTTGCCAATAACTTTACAAATACAATAAATGCATTTTTGAAAGATAGAAAAATTTGAAATCCAGACTCAGGAATCGAACCCGAGACTTCCGTAGCCAAACCGGGGCCAGAAGCGAACCACCTATCTGGACTATGTTATTAGATTTCGAATTTTTCTATCTCTTGTTGCTCGCGAAATTTAGGCCTTCGCAGTGACATCTAGTCGTTAGTTAAGGAACTATCACGGCTTTTGTTATTGCTTCGTTACAGAGAGCATTTTAACAAATGATGATGTCGCAGGCCGAATATTGAAGTAATTTTTATAGGCATTTCTTGCCAATAACTTTACAAATACAATAAATGCATTTTTGAAAGATAGAAAAATTTGAAATCCAGACTCAGGAATCGAACCCGAGACTTCCGTAGCCAAACCGGGGCCAGAAGCGAACCACCTATCTGGACTATGTTATTAGATTTCGAATTTTTCTATCTCTTGTTGCTCGCGAAATTTAGGCCTTCGCAGTGACATCTAGTCGTTAGTTAAGGAACTATCACGGCTTTTGTTATTGCTTCGTTACAGAGAGCATTTTAACAAATGATGATGTCGCAGGCCGAATATTGAAGTAATTTTTATAGGCATTTCTTGCCAATAACTTTACAAATACAATAAATGCATTTTTGAAAGATAGAAAAATTTGAAATCCAGACTCAGGAATCGAACCCGAGACTTCCGTAGCCAAACCGGGGCCAGAAGCGAACCACCTATCTGGACTATGTTATTAGATTTCGAATTTTTCTATCTCTTGTTGCTCGCGAAATTTAGGCCTTCGCAGTGACATCTAGTCGTTAGTTAAGGAACTATCACGGCTTTTGTTATTGCTTCGTTACAGAGAGCATTTTAACAAATGATGATGTCGCAGGCCGAATATTGAAGTAATTTTTATAGGCATTTCTTGCCAATAACTTTACAAATACAATAAATGCATTTTTGAAAGATAGAAAAATTTGAAATCCAGACTCAGGAATCGAACCCGAGACTTCCGTAGCCAAACCGGGGCCAGAAGCGAACCACCTATCTGGACTATGTTATTAGATTTCGAATTTTTCTATCTCTTGTTGCTCGCGAAATTTAGGCCTTCGCAGTGACATCTAGTCGTTAGTTAAGGAACTATCACGGCTTTTGTTATTGCTTCGTTACAGAGAGCATTTTAACAAATGATGATGTCGCAGGCCGAATATTGAAGTAATTTTTATAGGCATTTCTTGCCAATAACTTTACAAATACAATAAATGCATTTTTGAAAGATAGAAAAATTTGAAATCCAGACTCAGGAATCGAACCCGAGACTTCCGTAGCCAAACCGGGGCCAGAAGCGAACCACCTATCTGGACTATGTTATTAGATTTCGAATTTTTCTATCTCTTGTTGCTCGCGAAATTTAGGCCTTCGCAGTGACATCTAGTCGTTAGTTAAGGAACTATCACGGCTTTTGTTATTGCTTCGTTACAGAGAGCATTTTAACAAATGATGATGTCGCAGGCCGAATATTGAAGTAATTTTTATAGGCATTTCTTGCCAATAACTTTACAAATACAATAAATGCATTTTTGAAAGATAGAAAAATTTGAAATCCAGACTCAGGAATCGAACCCGAGACTTCCGTAGCCAAACCGGGGCCAGAAGCGAACCACCTATCTGGACTATGTTATTAGATTTCGAATTTTTCTATCTCTTGTTGCTCGCGAAATTTAGGCCTTCGCAGTGACATCTAGTCGTTAGTTAAGGAACTATCACGGCTTTTGTTATTGCTTCGTTACAGAGAGCATTTTAACAAATGATGATGTCGCAGGCCGAATATTGAAGTAATTTTTATAGGCATTTCTTGCCAATAACTTTACAAATACAATAAATGCATTTTTGAAAGATAGAAAAATTTGAAATCCAGACTCAGGAATCGAACCCGAGACTTCCGTAGCCAAACCGGGGCCAGAAGCGAACCACCTATCTGGACTATGTTATTAGATTTCGAATTTTTCTATCTCTTGTTGCTCGCGAAATTTAGGCCTTCGCAGTGACATCTAGTCGTTAGTTAAGGAACTATCACGGCTTTTGTTATTGCTTCGTTACAGAGAGCATTTTAACAAATGATGATGTCGCAGGCCGAATATTGAAGTAATTTTTATAGGCATTTCTTGCCAATAACTTTACAAATACAATAAATGCATTTTTGAAAGATAGAAAAATTTGAAATCCAGACTCAGGAATCGAACCCGAGACTTCCGTAGCCAAACCGGGGCCAGAAGCGAACCACCTATCTGGACTATGTTATTAGATTTCGAATTTTTCTATCTCTTGTTGCTCGCGAAATTTAGGCCTTCGCAGTGACATCTAGTCGTTAGTTAAGGAACTATCACGGCTTTTGTTATTGCTTCGTTACAGAGAGCATTTTAACAAATGATGATGTCGCAGGCCGAATATTGAAGTAATTTTTATAGGCATTTCTTGCCAATAACTTTACAAATACAATAAATGCATTTTTGAAAGATAGAAAAATTTGAAATCCAGACTCAGGAATCGAACCCGAGACTTCCGTAGCCAAACCGGGGCCAGAAGCGAACCACCTATCTGGACTATGTTATTAGATTTCGAATTTTTCTATCTCTTGTTGCTCGCGAAATTTAGGCCTTCGCAGTGACATCTAGTCGTTAGTTAAGGAACTATCACGGCTTTTGTTATTGCTTCGTTACAGAGAGCATTTTAACAAATGATGATGTCGCAGGCCGAATATTGAAGTAATTTTTATAGGCATTTCTTGCCAATAACTTTACAAATACAATAAATGCATTTTTGAAAGATAGAAAAATTTGAAATCCAGACTCAGGAATCGAACCCGAGACTTCCGTAGCCAAACCGGGGCCAGAAGCGAACCACCTATCTGGACTATGTTATTAGATTTCGAATTTTTCTATCTCTTGTTGCTCGCGAAATTTAGGCCTTCGCAGTGACATCTAGTCGTTAGTTAAGGAACTATCACGGCTTTTGTTATTGCTTCGTTACAGAGAGCATTTTAACAAATGATGATGTCGCAGGCCGAATATTGAAGTAATTTTTATAGGCATTTCTTGCCAATAACTTTACAAATACAATAAATGCATTTTTGAAAGATAGAAAAATTTGAAATCCAGACTCAGGAATCGAACCCGAGACTTCCGTAGCCAAACCGGGGCCAGAAGCGAACCACCTATCTGGACTATGTTATTAGATTTCGAATTTTTCTATCTCTTGTTGCTCGCGAAATTTAGGCCTTCGCAGTGACATCTAGTCGTTAGTTAAGGAACTATCACGGCTTTTGTTATTGCTTCGTTACAGAGAGCATTTTAACAAATGATGATGTCGCAGGCCGAATATTGAAGTAATTTTTATAGGCATTTCTTGCCAATAACTTTACAAATACAATAAATGCATTTTTGAAAGATAGAAAAATTTGAAATCCAGACTCAGGAATCGAACCCGAGACTTCCGTAGCCAAACCGGGGCCAGAAGCGAACCACCTATCTGGACTATGTTATTAGATTTCGAATTTTTCTATCTCTTGTTGCTCGCGAAATTTAGGCCTTCGCAGTGACATCTAGTCGTTAGTTAAGGAACTATCACGGCTTTTGTTATTGCTTCGTTACAGAGAGCATTTTAACAAATGATGATGTCGCAGGCCGAATATTGAAGTAATTTTTATAGGCATTTCTTGCCAATAACTTTACAAATACAATAAATGCATTTTTGAAAGATAGAAAAATTTGAAATCCAGACTCAGGAATCGAACCCGAGACTTCCGTAGCCAAACCGGGGCCAGAAGCGAACCACCTATCTGGACTATGTTATTAGATTTCGAATTTTTCTATCTCTTGTTGCTCGCGAAATTTAGGCCTTCGCAGTGACATCTAGTCGTTAGTTAAGGAACTATCACGGCTTTTGTTATTGCTTCGTTACAGAGAGCATTTTAACAAATGATGATGTCGCAGGCCGAATATTGAAGTAATTTTTATAGGCATTTCTTGCCAATAACTTTACAAATACAATAAATGCATTTTTGAAAGATAGAAAAATTTGAAATCCAGACTCAGGAATCGAACCCGAGACTTCCGTAGCCAAACCGGGGCCAGAAGCGAACCACCTATCTGGACTATGTTATTAGATTTCGAATTTTTCTATCTCTTGTTGCTCGCGAAATTTAGGCCTTCGCAGTGACATCTAGTCGTTAGTTAAGGAACTATCACGGCTTTTGTTATTGCTTCGTTACAGAGAGCATTTTAACAAATGATGATGTCGCAGGCCGAATATTGAAGTAATTTTTATAGGCATTTCTTGCCAATAACTTTACAAATGCAATAAATGCATTTTTGAAAGATAGAAAAATTTGAAATCCAGACTCAGGAATCGAACCCGAGACTTCCGTAGCCAAACCGGGGCCAGAAGCGAACCACCTATCTGGACTATGTTATTAGATTTCGAATTTTTCTATCTCTTGTTGCTCGCGAAATTTAGGCCTTCGCAGTGACATCTAGTCGTTAGTTAAGGAACTATCACGGCTTTTGTTATTGCTTCGTTACAGAGAGCATTTTAACAAATGATGATGTCGCAGGCCGAATATTGAAGTAATTTTTATAGGCATTTCTTGCCAATAACTTTACAAATACAATAAATGCATTTTTGAAAGATAGAAAAATTTGAAATCCAGACTCAGGAATCGAACCCGAGACTTCCGTAGCCAAACCGGGGCCAGAAGCGAACCACCTATCTGGACTATGTTATATATTTATGAAGTCTCGGGTTCGATTCCTGAGTCTGGATTTCAAATTTTTCTATCTTTCAAAAATGCATTTATTGTATTTGTAAAGTTATTGGCAAGAAATGCCTATAAAAATTACTTCAATATTCGGCCTGCGACATCATCATTTGTTAAAATGCTCTCTGTAACGAAGCAATAACAAAAGCCGTGATAGTTCCTTAACTAACGACTAGATGTCACTGCGAAGGCCTAAATTTCGCGAGCAACAAGAGATAGAAAAATTCGAAATCTAATAACATAGTCCAGATAGGTGGTTCGCTTCTGGCCCCGGTTTGGCTACGGAAGTCTCGGGTTCGATTCCTGAGTCTGGATTTCAAATTTTTCTATCTTTCAAAAATGCATTTATTGTATTTGTAAAGTTATTGGCAAGAAATGCCTATAAAAATTACTTCAATATTCGGCCTGCGACATCATCATTTGTTAAAATGCTCTCTGTAACGAAGCAATAACAAAAGCCGTGATAGTTCCTTAACTAACGACTAGATGTCACTGCGAAGGCCTAAATTTCGCGAGCAACAAGAGATAGAAAAATTCGAAATCTAATAACATAGTCCAGATAGGTGGTTCGCTTCTGGCCCCGGTTTGGCTACGGAAGTCTCGGGTTCGATTCCTGAGTCTGGATTTCAAATTTTTCTATCTTTCAAAAATGCATTTATTGTATTTGTAAAGTTATTGGCAAGAAATGCCTATAAAAATTACTTCAATATTCGGCCTGCGACATCATCATTTGTTAAAATGCTCTCTGTAACGAAGCAATAACAAAAGCCGTGATAGTTCCTTAACTAACGACTAGATGTCACTGCGAAGGCCTAAATTTCGCGAGCAACAAGAGATAGAAAAATTCGAAATCTAATAACATAGTCCAGATAGGTGGTTCGCTTCTGGCCCCGGTTTGGCTACGGAAGTCTCGGGTTCGATTCCTGAGTCTGGATTTCAAATTTTTCTATCTTTCAAAAATGCATTTATTGTATTTGTAAAGTTATTGGCAAGAAATGCCTATAAAAATTACTTCAATATTCGGCCTGCGACATCATCATTTGTTAAAATGCTCTCTGTAACGAAGCAATAACAAAAGCCGTGATAGTTCCTTAACTAACGACTAGATGTCACTGCGAAGGCCTAAATTTCGCGAGCAACAAGAGATAGAAAAATTCGAAATCTAATAACATAGTCCAGATAGGTGGTTCGCTTCTGGCCCCGGTTTGGCTACGGAAGTCTCGGGTTCGATTCCTGAGTCTGGATTTCAAATTTTTCTATCTTTCAAAAATGCATTTATTGTATTTGTAAAGTTATTGGCAAGAAATGCCTATAAAAATTACTTCAATATTCGGCCTGCGACATCATCATTTGTTAAAATGCTCTCTGTAACGAAGCAATAACAAAAGCCGTGATAGTTCCTTAACTAACGACTAGATGTCACTGCGAAGGCCTAAATTTCGCGAGCAACAAGAGATAGAAAAATTCGAAATCTAATAACATAGTCCAGATAGGTGGTTCGCTTCTGGCCCCGGTTTGGCTACGGAAGTCTCGGGTTCGATTCCTGAGTCTGGATTTCAAATTTTTCTATCTTTCAAAAATGCATTTATTGTATTTGTAAAGTTATTGGCAAGAAATGCCTATAAAAATTACTTCAATATTCGGCCTGCGACATCATCATTTGTTAAAATGCTCTCTGTAACGAAGCAATAACAAAAGCCGTGATAGTTCCTTAACTAACGACTAGATGTCACTGCGAAGGCCTAAATTTCGCGAGCAACAAGAGATAGAAAAATTCGAAATCTAATAACATAGTCCAGATAGGTGGTTCGCTTCTGGCCCCGGTTTGGCTACGGAAGTCTCGGGTTCGATTCCTGAGTCTGGATTTCAAATTTTTCTATCTTTCAAAAATGCATTTATTGTATTTGTAAAGTTATTGGCAAGAAATGCCTATAAAAATTACTTCAATATTCGGCCTGCGACATCATCATTTGTTAAAATGCTCTCTGTAACGAAGCAATAACAAAAGCCGTGATAGTTCCTTAACTAACGACTAGATGTCACTGCGAAGGCCTAAATTTCGCGAGCAACAAGAGATAGAAAAATTCGAAATCTAATAACATAGTCCAGATAGGTGGTTCGCTTCTGGCCCCGGTTTGGCTACGGAAGTCTCGGGTTCGATTCCTGAGTCTGGATTTCAAATTTTTCTATCTTTCAAAAATGCATTTATTGTATTTGTAAAGTTATTGGCAAGAAATGCCTATAAAAATTACTTCAATATTCGGCCTGCGACATCATCATTTGTTAAAATGCTCTCTGTAACGAAGCAATAACAAAAGCCGTGATAGTTCCTTAACTAACGACTAGATGTCACTGCGAAGGCCTAAATTTCGCGAGCAACAAGAGATAGAAAAATTCGAAATCTAATAACATAGTCCAGATAGGTGGTTCGCTTCTGGCCCCGGTTTGGCTACGGAAGTCTCGGGTTCGATTCCTGAGTCTGGATTTCAAATTTTTCTATCTTTCAAAAATGCATTTATTGTATTTGTAAAGTTATTGGCAAGAAATGCCTATAAAAATTACTTCAATATTCGGCCTGCGACATCATCATTTGTTAAAATGCTCTCTGTAACGAAGCAATAACAAAAGCCGTGATAGTTCCTTAACTAACGACTAGATGTCACTGCGAAGGCCTAAATTTCGCGAGCAACAAGAGATAGAAAAATTCGAAATCTAATAACATAGTCCAGATAGGTGGTTCGCTTCTGGCCCCGGTTTGGCTACGGAAGTCTCGGGTTCGATTCCTGAGTCTGGATTTCAAATTTTTCTATCTTTCAAAAATGCATTTATTGTATTTGTAAAGTTATTGGCAAGAAATGCCTATAAAAATTACTTCAATATTCGGCCTGCGACATCATCATTTGTTAAAATGCTCTCTGTAACGAAGCAATAACAAAAGCCGTGATAGTTCCTTAACTAACGACTAGATGTCACTGCGAAGGCCTAAATTTCGCGAGCAACAAGAGATAGAAAAATTCGAAATCTAATAACATAGTCCAGATAGGTGGTTCGCTTCTGGCCCCGGTTTGGCTACGGAAGTCTCGGGTTCGATTCCTGAGTCTGGATTTCAAATTTTTCTATCTTTCAAAAATGCATTTATTGTATTTGTAAAGTTATTGGCAAGAAATGCCTATAAAAATTACTTCAATATTCGGCCTGCGACATCATCATTTGTTAAAATGCTCTCTGTAACGAAGCAATAACAAAAGCCGTGATAGTTCCTTAACTAACGACTAGATGTCACTGCGAAGGCCTAAATTTCGCGAGCAACAAGAGATAGAAAAATTCGAAATCTAATAACATAGTCCAGATAGGTGGTTCGCTTCTGGCCCCGGTTTGGCTACGGAAGTCTCGGGTTCGATTCCTGAGTCTGGATTTCAAATTTTTCTATCTTTCAAAAATGCATTTATTGTATTTGTAAAGTTATTGGCAAGAAATGCCTATAAAAATTACTTCAATATTCGGCCTGCGACATCATCATTTGTTAAAATGCTCTCTGTAACGAAGCAATAACAAAAGCCGTGATAGTTCCTTAACTAACGACTAGATGTCACTGCGAAGGCCTAAATTTCGCGAGCAACAAGAGATAGAAAAATTCGAAATCTAATAACATAGTCCAGATAGGTGGTTCGCTTCTGGCCCCGGTTTGGCTACGGAAGTCTCGGGTTCGATTCCTGAGTCTGGATTTCAAATTTTTCTATCTTTCAAAAATGCATTTATTGTATTTGTAAAGTTATTGGCAAGAAATGCCTATAAAAATTACTTCAATATTCGGCCTGCGACATCATCATTTGTTAAAATGCTCTCTGTAACGAAGCAATAACAAAAGCCGTGATAGTTCCTTAACTAACGACTAGATGTCACTGCGAAGGCCTAAATTTCGCGAGCAACAAGAGATAGAAAAATTCGAAATCTAATAACATAGTCCAGATAGGTGGTTCGCTTCTGGCCCCGGTTTGGCTACGGAAGTCTCGGGTTCGATTCCTGAGTCTGGATTTCAAATTTTTCTATCTTTCAAAAATGCATTTATTGTATTTGTAAAGTTATTGGCAAGAAATGCCTATAAAAATTACTTCAATATTCGGCCTGCGACATCATCATTTGTTAAAATGCTCTCTGTAACGAAGCAATAACAAAAGCCGTGATAGTTCCTTAACTAACGACTAGATGTCACTGCGAAGGCCTAAATTTCGCGAGCAACAAGAGATAGAAAAATTCGAAATCTAATAACATAGTCCAGATAGGTGGTTCGCTTCTGGCCCCGGTTTGGCTACGGAAGTCTCGGGTTCGATTCCTGAGTCTGGATTTCAAATTTTTCTATCTTTCAAAAATGCATTTATTGTATTTGTAAAGTTATTGGCAAGAAATGCCTATAAAAATTACTTCAATATTCGGCCTGCGACATCATCATTTGTTAAAATGCTCTCTGTAACGAAGCAATAACAAAAGCCGTGATAGTTCCTTAACTAACGACTAGATGTCACTGCGAAGGCCTAAATTTCGCGAGCAACAAGAGATAGAAAAATTCGAAATCTAATAACATAGTCCAGATAGGTGGTTCGCTTCTGGCCCCGGTTTGGCTACGGAAGTCTCGGGTTCGATTCCTGAGTCTGGATTTCAAATTTTTCTATCTTTCAAAAATGCATTTATTGTATTTGTAAAGTTATTGGCAAGAAATGCCTATAAAAATTACTTCAATATTCGGCCTGCGACATCATCATTTGTTAAAATGCTCTCTGTAACGAAGCAATAACAAAAGCCGTGATAGTTCCTTAACTAACGACTAGATGTCACTGCGAAGGCCTAAATTTCGCGAGCAACAAGAGATAGAAAAATTCGAAATCTAATAACATAGTCCAGATAGGTGGTTCGCTTCTGGCCCCGGTTTGGCTACGGAAGTCTCGGGTTCGATTCCTGAGTCTGGATTTCAAATTTTTCTATCTTTCAAAAATGCATTTATTGTATTTGTAAAGTTATTGGCAAGAAATGCCTATAAAAATTACTTCAAACAACAATAATAGATTCAATATCAAATTATAATGTTAATAGTTATTAAAATGAAATAATTATAAATACAAGAATTATTTCATATCAAATTAAAATGTCAAAACTAGCTAATAAAATTAAATAATATAAAATATGAATAACAACATTTAAAGCCGCTAAAAGGTTTTGTCCGCTAAATACTCATCTACTGAATAAAATGCTTTATTTAATAATAATGATTGTAATTTACTTTTAAATAATTTAATGTTTTCAGAAGATTTAATAATTTTCGGTAGTTTGTTATAAATCTTTGGTGCCATTGCAAATATACTTTTGTGTAGCAATGCCGTTTTTGCTGGAACCAGGCGTAACTTGTCAGATCTGCGACTGCTTGTTACTTCTGAGAATTTTTCCCAATTTCGCTTAACGAACAAAGCTGTTTCTAGTATATACATAGATGGCATCGTAAGTATTTTCATTTCAATAAAATGAGGTTTGCAAGAATCAGTTGTGCAAATATTACGTATAGCTCTGATGCAACGTTTTTGTGCCTTAAAAACTAGGTCTTTACCAGTAGCATTGCCCCAAAATACTATCCCGTATCTTAGAGTAGAAGCAACTAGTCCGTGATACGCAGTTAGAATCGCCTCTTTATTAACTGTTTTGTTAAGCATATACAGCGCGTATGCATACTGATTTATTTTATTGCACACTTTTTCAATTTGTGCGTTCCACTTTAGATTGTTTTCAATTTGCAAGCCTAGAAATTTAATTACATTAGTGTCATTAATTTTTGTATTTTTATATTTTATTTCCATATTTGGTTTGTTGCCTGTTTGACTAAAATACATGATATTGGTTTTATCTAAATTAATTATAAGATTGTGCATCTCTAACCAACTGATCAATGATGTTAAGTTTTTGTTGACCACTGTGTCAATCATAGCAGGATTGTCATTATTAAATACAACTGTGCTGTCATCAGCATACATAATCATAGGGAATGGTGTGGATGTAGGAAAATCGTTAATATATATAATAAATAGGAGGGGTCCAAGTATACTTCCCTGCGGTACTCCGTAAGTTATATTTCTGGTATCCGACTTATATGAAACTTGTGTTTTGGTTTTAATACATATTTTATTTATTATTGTAATTTGTCGGCGATTGGTTAAATATGAATCCAGCAAATTGGACAAATTTCCTCGAATACCATAGGAGTTCAGTTTACCAATTAGTATTTTATGGTCCACATAATCAAATGCCCTAGTCATGTCCATATACAATGCTTGGACAGGCAGTTTTTTGTCCATTCTGGAAATAATTATATTTAAAAAATCATATATAGCAATATCAATGCATTTGTCCTTCCGAAATCCTTTTTGTTTATCTGTAAACAAGTTATTTATTTCAAAATAATTACTTATTTTATTATATATAACCTTTTCAAAGATCTTAGAAAACACTGATAGCAAGGCGATCGGTCTATACGAAGCCATGTCTTCCCTGTCATCTTTTTTAAAAAGGGGCTTGATAACTGATAGCTTTAGTTTTTCTGGAAATATACCGTTTACTATACAGTTTGTTGGTAATTCGTGGAAAGCAGTCGTGTTTAGGTCAATTAGTATGTTATCTCGAATCCTATTATATATATTTTGCAAACCATTTTTATTGATTTTACCCGTACGATACGTAAACATGTCATGTGACAGAGTAAGGTTACTGTCAAAGAAATACCCATATTTATTGCTTTGTAAGTCCAAATATAGTATATTGTTGAACATTTCCACTCTAAAGTTATATATTAAGGCACCTTTTATATATGTGGGTGCACATATGATTTTATTAGTGTGTGTAATGGTTTGTAGAGATAGTTTTAAGGAGGTTATTATGTCTATGTAGTTATTTCCCACTTTTAAATCATTTCCTCCTAGCATAACAATACAGTAATCGTTCAAAGTGAAACCTAATAATTTTTCTTTTATCCCAGCTAAAAGCGTTTTTGTGTCACAATTTGACATTTTGTAGTGACAGTATTCAAACGTGTCAGAAAACACATCCTGGATTGTGGACAAGTGAGTGGCTTGTCATGTTATTTTTACTGTGAATATCTCCTGTCTCGATGGCTTTTCTTTCGTTTACTTTAGTTGGTATAATTCCCAGATCCGTGATGCTTGAGTTATGTGTTAGTGTATCATCTATATCTATACCTATGTGTTGTAATATACGTTTATTAATAGTTTTTTTCTTTTTTGAACTATTTATTGGTGAACTACACAGAGTTTTTAAATGTTGTATAGTTTTCTCCTGGTTGTTATTTTTCATTTTTAACTCCTCAATTTCTAATGATAAGTTATCAATCTCAGTATTCGCCGATAATAATTTCGATTTTAAATCTTCTATCTCCATTTGCAATACGTGGTTATGTGGGTCTTCTATATGAGCCGTAGATAAATCCGTTAAACTTTTAGCGAGGTAACTCGAGGCTGTCGATGTAAATGTTTTATCGAAAGATTCTTCTAAGTTTGTTTTATTTTTCCTAAAGGTAACGTTTTCGTGGTCCATGATGTCTTCTTCTTATTCTTATAAACAAACCTTAGATAAAGTGTTTTGTTTAAATTACAAAAACTTTTTTAGCCGATGAGGGAGGTTTGAACCGCCGTCATCCGTCACTGTGACTGGACACTTAAACCACACGGCTATGGAATCAGTTACAATCACTGTTCAATTTGTTGACCTGTTCTCAAGCGTGTTGTGATGTATGCGCCAAAAAAGTTCTAGTATGAAACATAGATGGCACTGTTCTAAATTAAATATTCAAAAAATAAGTTTATGAGTGCAACACCGTGATTAGTACAGCAACATTGACATATTATTCTGCGTATGGTATTACTTCGTTTCAATTTTTTATTACCAGATGGCGACAGTGTCTTCATAAACAAGGAATTTCAAATAAAAAACGGATATCACTATTATTAAGATCAAAAATATAGCAGTTTTATCGAAGTTTTCGTTAAGATTTCACTTTTGTATTGTTTTATTACACTAGGGAAGTTCAAATATATTAGTTTATTTCGGTTTCTGCACTTTGTTTCCCAAATATAATATCACTTATTAGAAAGTTGTAATTTCACTATAATTCGGTCATTAACATCCCGAATGCGTCAATAACACTGTCAAGATAGTTTTGTGTGTCCATTAACACTTATATGCACTATAATTTGTGTTTCGATAGGAGTAACTATTTTAATTTGAACTTTTAGCACTAGCACTATGATAAATGATGTTTACTTTGCAGCGCCATCTAGCGTTTTTGTTTGTCTAAGTTTTATCAGGACGGGTATTCTAATGTCATCCATGGACCCGTGGTTAAATGTTATTCTAGAACCGATACCGGTTGGTCGTGGGTTCCGGCCTGCTGGTTACTTTTCTGCCTTTTTTATTTTTTGTAATATTTTTCTATTTTTATAAAAAAATAATATGAGTGAATTATAAAATGGAACAAAATTTTGTTTTTATTAATTCATCTATTTGTTTTGTAGTTCTTAATTTATCTACTCGCTATACTTATTCAGTCTCTCAATTATTAATGAATAATTTTTGTACGAAATATAAGGTCAAGTTATTTTTACCTTAATAATATTATCAGAACATTTATTTGGAATTGCATTAATGTCTACAAAATTTTGGACAAGGGTCCTTTTATTCACGATCTTTTTTTTAATAAATTACGGGTCGACATAATTTTGTCAAATAAAATAAAACTAGCTGTCACGCGCAACTTCGTCTGCGTAAAATTTTCCCTGTAAGCGTAATGATATATAGCCTATAGTCTTCCTCGATAAATGGACTATTCAACAGTAGTTCCTCAGATTACCGCGTTCAAAATTCAGCTTTATAATATTAGTATAGATTAAAACTAATGAAAACAATTATCCATGTAGGAACTAAAATTTCCAACCATAGAGACTCTAATGCAAAATGTAATATGATCATAAAGTTGACTCTACGATTGATTGGAATTACAACTTGAACTTATAGCGAGTTCAAACCGTTGTCTGCCTTCAACACTGTCATCAGTTATGAACCTTGGCATACGAGTCGGCTCCGACTCTATGACCACCTGACCCGACTATCTAGTTAAAACAGAGGATAACACCAGGGTGTAAATATCTTTGGGTGTCGAGTGGTAAGATGACAGTTTCATCATTGCCGGGTAGGTACAGAACTCGGGGCGTGTTTTCGCATAGTTAGGGCTTTCAAAGTGACTATTCTACTTCTGAAAAAAAAAACTCTGGCGATCGTTGGGCCGATTAAGGCAAAATCTAATTGAGGGTTCTTTGGGACACTTGGTGTTCCACTTCCATCAGCCAATTTAGACAAGCAATCTTTGAGACGTCATTGGTCAGCACCATAGTGTGGACACTTTGGTCTTGCCCACCCTGAGGTTCCCGAATATTTTGTACACTTTTCTTACACCTTCATATATACATTTATCCGTATGTGTCGCAAGGATTTCAGAAACTAATGTATGTCTTAATGTAGAATATTATTGAAAGATAGAAAGAAAATAGTTTTATTTGTACCACGTTACAAAAAAAAGAAACATTACAAAATAATTAAGTAGGTAGATTGGCGCGGAACAAATAAGGACCTACGTCAGCTGTTGTTGTAGTCTGTGGACCACAACGCTGATATTCTTGTAGGCCCTTTTTCGCATATGCTGCCGCTGTCACATGCAGCAATATTTTGAGTTAACAATAAAACTTATATTTAGCAACTACTTCAATTTAGGACATTGTGGAAGTACCTAGAAAAATGTAAAATTAAAATAACTATGGACAAATTAAAATTTATATATATAATAATCATAAATATATTTAAACAATAATTATTGAGACTTAATCACGAGAAATGCTAAGGTAAACCTTTTATCTAACAGATTCGAGTTGCACTGATTGTGGTTACGGATCGACTGATGGCTTAGCGATGTCTTCGTGAGGCGCGGGGTTTTTGAACTACCTTCACCTGGTCTTCTTAACTTTTATTATTCGTACTTTCGGTACTTTTATACACTAAACTTACGACGTCTTTACAATGAGGCCCGGAGTCTTTATGGCAAAGATTGCATTTGTTGATGACATGATCACAAGATGGTAAGAATCAACCGTATTGTGGCGGTACCCACATATAATAATATAAAATAAATGACATCTCGCGCCAAATCCTGAATCGCGATATAGAAGTTTTCACAGCTGCTAACTATAAATACAAGTTCCCAACGTTAACCGTTGGGCCGCGGCCCGCCAGGCACGATCACCTCGCCTGGTCGGAGGATCCTCCCTTTGTGTTGGAGGGACTTAACACCTTGCCCTCCACAGTGGTGACCCCGACGTGATTGGAAGCAGCCTTCATCACCAGCAGCAGCATCGTCATCGTCATCGCCACACTCGCCGTCACTCCCATAGATATGAGCGGTAATCAAGTCACAGCCAGCCAGCATCCGGCCTCTACTGGGATACCACACGCCTGCAGCGAACGCTCCAGCCTGGTCATCCCTACGGCCTCTCCAGCGTCTAGGCACAGCACACTGCACCTACGGTACTTGTAAGCAGAGCACATCTCTCCCGTCTACGCAGCAGCCAGCCACTACGCAGCTCCGCAGCACCGCAGCACCGCACACCGCAGCTACTACCCGACTCACTGGGTTCAGCGGATTTCAGTTCCGACTCACTGGGACTAGCGGAATCAAGTTCCGACTCACTGGAACTAGTCTACACTGGCACTGGCACGCTCCTCAAGAAAGCGACGACAGCTGACTCATCAAAGACAATCAACCTCCGGTCTCGGAGGGGAGTGATGTGGCGGTACCCACATATAATAATATAAAATAAATGACATCTCGCGCCAAATCCTGAATCGCGATATAGAAGTTTTCACAGCTGCTAACTATAAATACAAGTTCCCAACGTTAACCGTTGGGCCGCGGCCCGCCAGGCACGATCACCTCGCCTGGTCGGAGGATCCTCCCTTTGTGTTGGAGGGACTTAACACCTTGCCCTCCACAGTATCACGCACTATCCTGAAGTAATAGTCGCGATCGGCAGAAAGTATTTATGGCTTATGCAGTTCTATCCAGTGATTTGGTCCTGACTCTAACAAATGCTAAAGAAATAATGGTTAGCTTGATCTCTTGAATAACGTCAATTCATGAGGCTAGCTTTAACAGCGGGTGTCTCAGCCGGCCGTACGAAGAAATGAGCAATTGTAACGAACCTCCACACAAGTCAGAATATAATTTACATCTCAACTCCTGTACCTTTCGTTTACTCATGAGTATCTTAACTAGGTGTTGTGACTTATACTACTAGAGAAGACTAAAGAGCTTGGTCGCAATAACCGGCATCCATGTGGACGGAGCCGCGGGCATAAGCTAGTAAACAATAATTTTATGAAATGTAGTATTTAGGTAGTATAAAATGGTATAATCCACTCCATTGTTTAAGAAGAACCAAGTCAACCAAGGGTAAGGGCTTTCACACACTACCAGGCTGCCGGCGGATATTAGCCTGTCCACAGGCTATAAAAGTTTTCTATTAAAGGTTTTGGACTGATGACCAATGCAACCCATAGTGTGTGCGCTCGCCGCCATGTGCGTTCTGTGTCGTCCAGTATCGGTCGGATGGTCCGCGACAATCGAAGACATACAGCAAGTAGCCGCCCGGCAACAATTAGGTTAGTACAAAGACGTCACAGGCTACTGTCGGCACATGATCTTGAGGTCTGAAACTGCCGGCTCTCGACTGCTAATGTGTAGCACTAGAGCAGGTTTTCAACCAATGTTGACAGGTAATACACGCTATAGTGTATGGAGTATGCAGACGCAGGACGACAGGCGGCCAGAAAGGGTGACAGACTTCAGGTGGACTGATAATGTGAGGAGCCTTTAGAGAATAAGTACCATTTGTGACTGCCTCTGTGGCGCGGTGGAAGTGTGTCCGACTGCTACGCAAGAGGTCGTGTGTTCGATTCCCACACGGTACCCCACTTTGTGTGATCCACAAATTGTTGTTTCGAGTCTGGGTGTACTTTGTGTCTGTGACTTGTAAGCCCCCCCCGCGACACAGGGCTTGTACGCTAATGCGGGAGTCATCTTTTGTAAAAAAAAAATCTTAATCACGATCTTAATTTCGTGTTCGTGACAAGCCCATGGAGCTTGCGCGGGGCGCTCAAAGATGTTCGCCGCGCATGTGAGTTGATGCATTCCTAAGGCTAATGGCTTAAATAGAAAAAAAGAACGTGAATAAGGACCTATGGTATACATAAGAAGTATCTATGTTTACTAAAATCCAAGTTGCAAGTAAGTAGGTATAGGTTTTCAAATATTCCAGGATTTAATATTAGGAAAAATAGGTTTTTAAAGATCGTAAGTGATAAACTGATAACTGATAAGCGACTTTTGTCGCTGACTGTAGATACTTACTAAACAAAAAATGGAAAGTTTTAACCTATGACAGCTCGTTATTTGTTAGATGTCGATTGTAATAGATATCGGAATAACTTATTGTATTGTGATAAAAACTTTTCAACTGCAAACTAGGTAGGTACTTGTTTAAAAAGTTTTTTTTTTATATGAAAACAGGTTTAGAAGAATGTAAAGAACTGTGAGCCATTTAAACATACGATCATTCATCTAAAAACCTTTTAATGAGAACGTCCTCTTTCTCTATACAGGAACTACCGATCCGAATTGAAATAAATATTTCACTGTTGGATAGCCCATTTATCGAGGAAGGCTATAGCCTATATAACATCACGCTGCGACCAATAGGAGCGGACCAGAAATGAGAAGTGATGTAGCTAGTGACTATATGAATAAACTAGCTGTCCCGCGCAACTTCGTCTGCGTAATTTTGACTGACGTTATATAGCATATAGCCTTCCTCGATAAATGGACTATCCAACAGTAAAATACATTATTCAATTCGGATCAGTAGTTCCTGAGATTACCGCGTTCAAACAAACAACCAAACTCTTCAGCTTTACAATATAAGTATAGATTTTATACCAAAGTGAACCAATAAGCAACACAGTTAAAGGATACTTTTATGAGGTACTAGCAGCTGTCCCTCGCAACTTCGTCTGCATCAATGTTTCTTGTTTTTGCTATTTATACAAAAATACTAAAATCGTGGTTAAACTTTACGACCGAAGAAGAGAATTACTCTACGAGCTATACCTATCAAATATACTAAAAAAATGTCATTACAATCGGTTGAGCCGTTACGGAGGAGGTCGATCACAAATACCGCAAGACGAAATTTTTGCCTGACTGCAAAGTGTTATGTTATTCGCGCATATCTTGTATGTACGTATGTATGTAATATTCTTTATTACCTCATATCTCTCTAACCACAAGATGGATATAAACAATTAGGACGTCGTTAGTGGCCCGTCTTCCTAACGTGCGTACGTAGCTCAAGTGTACTTAGTTAGTTCATGTGATGTCTGGAAAAAAACAAATAAGGCAGGTGCGAGATTTCAAAAACAATAGATGTGAAAAAAGGTTTTTGGAATACCATAGGTATGAAATTAAAGGGCTCATCGTAAGCATTTCAAAAAGGTATAACATGATTATGACTGTATTACTAAAAAATTGCCTTGAATAATTATATCAGCAGAAGAGCGTATGTTCTTGGCACGTATGCCCTTTTATTTTATTGAGAAACGCAGTTTTTCGGCAATAACCTAATGACGGTATATTCGATCATATCCAAATATAGTTTGAAGTATTTTTTAAACGTGAGTCCATAAATTATGAAAAAAATCACAATTTTTTTTTCATAATTTATGGTCTTACGTTTCAAAAGTTCAGGGGGTTAAGTTTATACAATTTTCGGAGCGATTATTTCTAAAAATATTCACTTAATCAAAAAAGTTTATTAGAAACCTTAAAATGTTTTTGAAATATGTTAGGGTTTCCTGAAAAAAAAAAAAAAAAACTAAGCTTCTGTTTCATGTATGGAGTGCCCCCCTAAAAATATTTCTTTTTATTATTTAGCTATTAAACTAGGTAGCGGCTACTACATTATAGGCTAAATGCGATTGCAAATATTCCACGACCCTAGGAAATTGTAAGAAGAGTCTTAAAAAAGTCCTCAAAGAAGATACATAGAAATTATGAATTGTACTCAAGTAAATATAGTTTTTGTTTTATATCTTTATTTATTATTCTATATAACTCACTCATAGTTAATTTTTACTTTTAAATGTTTTAAAATGTGATTATCGTTGTTTATAAGCACTATTCGCCTGTAACACAGGTTTTCCTAGTTCAGGCATAAGTATTAAGCTACAAATTTAAGTAATAATTTGTAATAATTGTTATATCATCTTATCTTCTGTGTATGGAATAAATAAATTGAATTGAAAATTGAATTGAATTAACTACTACAGTACACCTTTTGAGTAAATTTCAATGAGTAGTCTTTGATTAATGCCTGTGACATACGAATGGACAGACAGACAGACGGACGGACATGACGAAACTATAAGGGTTTTTGGCATTTTGGCTACGGAACCCTAAAAAGTAAATTAGCAACCATTATTTTTTTAATTTTCGTTACTTGGCAATAGCTGTGATAAAAGTTAGTTGTTACATCGCATCGGCTGTCTCCTACAACCACTAAAAATAACAAAACCTGCCTACGCAAAACAGATGCATTGTCTGTGCGAAAAAGATTATAAGATTTATTAATGCATCCGATTATATATTACAAACAAAATCTCCTACAATATGTAGGGGATTTTGTTTGCATCTTTTTTGTACAGGTGGGTTTTTTATTTTTTCAATTTATTAATGTATTAGAGAAGATTATTTCATGGATTAGTCAGCACTTAGGTAGGTATATACAGTTACTTTGACGATTATCACAAAATACCTAGAGTACAGAAGGTAATGTTAAGAACAATCAAACAACCTGTAGCGCTCCTGATTTACGCCACAACACCTGCATCCAACTTATCCCAGCAACCTTCTTTAGGTGGTCGGTCTGGTTGGGGGTCGTCCTACGTTTACCGAGTCGTGGTCTCCACTCTAGGAGTCGTTTGCTCCAAAATACCTCTCGCCTTCTCAATCCTTTGGCAAATATGGCCAGCCCATTGCTTCTTCGGCATACTTAACCTGCGTGCTATTTCCGTAACTTTAGTTCCTTGTTGGATGATATCGTTGCCAATTTTGTCCTTCAAAAAGACTCCAAGTATAGCTCGCCGCTTAGCTCGCTGCGCAACATTACTTTAAAACAAAGTGGACTGTAATTCCGTATCAGAGCAAGGTACGTATGAATGTTAGCTTCTCTACTCCCAATATTTTGTGCCATTACATAAGGAAAGGCAAAGATTAATTAAGAAACGTTATTACACGTAATTCCGTAATGTAACTGCACATACAAGTAATATAAGAATGTGGTCGTGACAGTAGAAAATGTTATTAACACTGAGTAGGTAGTGGATACAAATTAAGATTTAATTGAGATAGAAATCTCTGGCTCATAAGTACTCGACGAATGGTACCGAAGCAAGGGTCTGCTATCTCTTTCTTACACTATGGTTAGAACTGAGATAGCATGCAGCTACTTTTATGGAGCTTGAAGCGGCGCTAGCGTAATGGGTAAGGCATCGAACTTGCAATCAAGAAGTCTCGGGTTCAATTCCTACCCATTATATTACCGACGTGAACCCACTTCTAACATAAGCAATTTCGATTAACTGGAGGGGTTAACAGGATTGCTAGTAATGTGCAACCCACATTGCTAGTTGTCTTTGAAAAAAAAATTACAGGGATGGACTATATACCTAAAGAATATGTTTGTCTTTCTCGTTTGCCTACAAGGCAGAAATAGTAATAATAATGCTAACTTTTAACCAATTTTTTACCAAATGTTATTATGAAAGGGATAATAAATTAATATTTCAACTCTACAAGTTATCTCACGTAGCTTCATCCGCGTTAACGACATACAAACTTTGATCTATTTAGGGGAGAAGTTTTGAAAAATCCGATAAAGGCTTACTTAGTTATTTCAAAATAATAATAGTGTTAGTGGGACACTATTTTTAAATTGAAGTATTTTTTATAAAAAATGCAATTATTGTATGTGTAAAGTAATTGGCAATAAATGCCTATAAAAATTACTTCAATATTCGACCTGCGACATCATATTTTGTTAAAATGCTCTCTGTAAACTCGGGAGCATCAAGGGATAGAAAAAAATTGAGGTCTAGTAACATAGTCCAGATAGGTGGTTCGCTTCTGGCCCCGGTTTGGCTGTGGAAGTCTCGGGTTCGATTCCTGGGTCTGGACTTCATTTTTTTCTATCTTTCAAAAATGCAATTATTGTATTTGTAAAGTATTTAGAATTACAAAACAAACCTTTCTACACACAGTTAAATATATTCTAAATAAAACTTGAGAGGTGTCAGGGGACACCCGGATGGAACGAAGTTCTTATCTTAACTTTTTTTTTTTATAATCTTCGCAACACCACACTGTTCAGTGCGAAATAGAAAGACGAAACGAAAATAACTTAAAAAAAGACGATTGTATACCGAAGGCTCGAACTCCGACTACACAATTTATTGTCACCAATACTGTGTACCGAATTTATGCCTCTAGACTAAATCGACAGGGGACTTCTTCGTCAAATTAGATGTTTATATCTTACGCGCACGACGCACGGCTTTTGTTTTTGTCAAAAAGTGTCGTTACAACTTTTCGTGAGATTTTTTTCGGTCTAGCCCCCTTTCCCAACGCGCAATAAGGAACTTCGTTCCAATAAATTACAATTTTTACCTTCACACAATCGAACATTTAAATTTAAATATATATCTTACATAAACATTTTGTCAACCATGGATTAAAAATGCAACGAAACGCAGTACACAGAATTTATAATCTGTGCTCGTCGCATAAATACACAATTTACACACACAATTTATGTGTTTAGACAGCGCGCAGGACCTCTTGTCAAAGTGGCGCCAACTAGTGGCGTACATTTTCGTAAAAACCCTCATTCAATCAAAACGAAGTTTCGATAAAAATGAGGCGGTAATATACCGAGCCTATTATATTTCACGATCCATAAAATCATCCATGGATACGAACTTCTTGTGCTTATCCGAAAACTAATTGGAATAGTCCCCGTAAACTTAAGAAATTAAATTTAATGAAAATTCATGGATTCGTTTTAAAGGAAGAGTGTCTGGTCGACAAAGCAATTGTGATTTTGAAGTACATACGTATAAACGGGGAAGTCCAAGCTAACGGTAGGTACACGGTCTACACCCGCGCTGCGTACGATACAACATACAACTTTAATCTGCATTAGTTCCCGTTTAAATATTTCGAAAATTGCCAAATTGTCTAGAAGTACATAAGTACTTAACTATTTTTTTTGGCGTCTCCCACAGTAAGGTACAATCCCTGTGTCGCGGGGGACTTTACAAACATACAAGTCACGGACACAAAGTACACCCAGACTCGGAACAACAATTTGTGGATCACACAAAGTGGTGTGATCACACAAAATCGAACTCTTGCGTAGCAGTCGGACACACTCCCACCGCGCCACATAGGCAGTCAAAACATTTTGTCAATATAAATGTTGTTTACTTAGGTCGCAAATTATATCGCATTTTGAAAGTCCGACGCAGTTAATATCTTTATAATTATGTTGGTTATTAGAGCCAATGAGAAAGGAGAACACTCAAAAAACCCAGCGTCGATAAAAAACCATACACTTTGAGTTTGTTTATTTTTTACGTACCTAGGTACCTATATTTTTGAGTAGGAGTTCGCAATGCAATTAAGTAGTAAATTTCAAATCACACGTTTTCTCTTAAATCTTTTTGTTATTAATTTATTTGCCAGTCACTAGTATCATTCCGGAACTGTTTATTTATTGAAAAATGATGAGCAATTCACGAGGTTGTAAAAGGCTGCGTCAAATAAGGCGTGGATTGTTGCCTACAATCAATTATATTTAATGTAATACCTAAAAGGAGAAACTAGCAGACTGACTAAACAAGTCATAGTCGAAATCATCATCAAAATTGAATCTTACCTACCTACGTATAAGAAACTATTTAAGTAGGTACGTCAAAGTCAAAATACTTTACTCAATTAGGTTACAAAATGCAACTTATGAACGTCTGGCAGAATTTGGAATCGGGGCTAGGTGTGAGTCTACATTTAATGCTGAGTTCGCAAAAAGGTTAATGCACTACTGTTTTATGAGTTCTATGTGATTATATTTCAAAAGTCCACCCCTTAGCTAGAGAGAACAAAGCCGAGTAAAAAGATGTAAAGGTTAAGGTTAAGTTAAGCGGTAAAGGTTAGGTATTTAATTTATGTAAATGTGTATTTTTTAAAGTAATAAACACCGGTCTACTTTAGATAGTTCCACTCATATCATCCTTGTTCTTTAAGTTGCACCATCTTTTTTATTTTATTATTAGCCAAACAAAAAGTTCAAAGTATAAGAATATAGTTCTTATACTTTGAAACTTTTTGTTGATTTTGTGAAAAGTTTTAAAATTTATTATGGGTAGGTATAACTTAACCATTGACCACCTCTAGACAGAGACAACGCTACTTTGTGGACAATAGCCACCTATCAAAGGCCGTACGTGTTTTTTCTCTCTTTCACGCTTTGCAGTCAATTTTTACTTTTTGATTGAAAGGGATGGCGCTGTCCTGGAGGTCTAGACAAAGTCACATTCGAAAGCGATGTCGAAAACGGAAAATAATTATAGTATAGAATTTGACGTTTGCGGTGGAGACCATAGACATTTTTTTTTACGAACGATTATTACGGCGTTTTCGAATTCGCCACGGAACGAATGTACCTTGTCTAACCCTCCTGGTCTATACGTCAATGAACATAACCAAAAAGTACTAACTATACTTATCTAACTTTACAAGAGAGTTGTAAAAATGGCGGCAAACTGACATGTCGCTATTTTTACAGCTCCGCGTTTAAAGTGTAAAACAGTGTAAAACAAACTTGAAATACGTGATAACTGGACAAGAACGAGACTTTGTGATTGAAAGAAGAAAACTATAAATACATTATACTTGAAACTGGCGTATGCACATAATGTGCGAGCCATTATCTCTATCGATTAATGTTGGAGGGAAGAGGAAAAAAAAAATCTTTACAAGACATCATAATAATTAGAAATGACTGCTGTTCAAATGACATATAAGCATGTCCAACCTAAATTGACATGCGTGACTATATTCTTGATTCAATAATAATGACCGTGGACTGTGATATAATGCAAACAAAAGGAAATGCCTATGTAAGACGTTTATGTAACAATTACCTACAAATCTTATGAGCCATCTTTTAGCTTAGAGTTGCCTGTAATTATCTGGTGTGGCAACAGTCATTATTAAAGCCACGAATTGTAGATGTACTTGTACATTACTACACTCAAGCCGCGGTATCTATTTTACGAGGCTAAATGAAATTGGTTATAAGTAACACTAATTGACCCTCGCAATTTCGTCTGCGTCAATTTTCCTAGTTTTTGCAAGTCATACAAAAATATGAAAATCGCCATAAATAAAATACTTTACGACCTATTCTCCTACTCCTGCCAAATATACGAGTACCTACAAAAAAAAACATTAAAAGCGGTCGACCCGTTTCCAAAGACCTTTTGTTTCGTTTCGACCACAAAAACATAATAATATACTGCATAAATATAAGTAGATAAGTAGGTATATAATTCTCTTACATGTATGGATTGCCCCCCCCCTAAAAATTTTAATTTTTATTATTTAACTATCAAACTAAGTAGCGGCTACTACAAGACACCTTTTTACTAAATTTCATCAAAATTCATTGAGTAGTTTTTATGTAGGTACAATACCTGTGACATGCGGACGGACAGAGAGACAGACAGACGGACATGATGAAACTATAAAGGTCTTTTGGGTTCCGTAGCCAAAATGGCTACGGAACCCAACGGTACGGAAACCAACCCAAAAAATGTTAGAAAAAAAAAGAAAGATAATAACGATTATGAAGAGGTATCCATTACTCGATGGCGATCGAGTAGATTGAGATAACAGCAAGGTTAGGAAATATCACCAGTAACGTAGCCTATTAGTTAAAGCATTAGGACTCGCTATAGTGGTGTCGGGTTCTAATTCTACCCATTATACTACCGACGTAAACCCACAACCATTTAGCTTAGCTGGGGGATTAACAGGATTGCTAATAATGCGGGACCCACAATTTCTGGTTATTATCTTTTTAAAAAAAAAATGGGCAAGATCAAGAAAAACGAGAGAGAGCAGTATATGTGATTATGTCCGTAGTAATTTGAATTTAAAGTATTTGTTACCTCTAGCTTTTTAATTTTTTTTTTATATTTTTTGGCCACACGGTTCAAAAGTTAAGGGTGGGGCGGACAGAATTTATGCAACTTTCGGAACAAATTTTCATTTCATCAATTATTTCCAAAAATATTCACTTAATCAAAAAAAGGTTATTAAAAACCTGAAAATGTTTTTAAAAGACCTGTTGAATGATGTGCCACACGTGCGGAAGAAATAAAAATTCTGTTATATGTTTAGAGTGCCCCCCCCCCCCCATCTCTGAAAATATGTATTTCAATTAAAAGCTATCAAACTAAATAGCGGCTACAACAAGACTCTTGAAAAGGTGTACAAATGTGAAATGCCTGTGACATACGTACGGACAGACATACAGATAGAAAGACGGACGTCATGAAACTTTAAGGGTTCCGTTTTTGCTATTTTGGCTACGGAACTCACAAAGTGAACGTTTCTGATTATATAGGCCGCCATGACAGAAATAAGTTAGGTTAGTTTATTATTAGACTGGCTTGTTGGTCTTGTGGTTAGTGACCCCGATTGCTAAGCCAGAGCTCGATCCCCATTCAGGATAAATCTTAGTGTGATGAGCGCGATTGTTTATTTAGTGTCATGTATTTCATTGATATAAAAAATGGTTGTCCGTAAAGTCGGTTTATGAACGATAATTTTACGTGATAACATCATAAGAAAACATGGTTGTTTATTACATTTTCAAGTCAGATGAAAATGTAATAAACAACCATGTCTGCAAAAGCTTTTTTTTAAATTTCCAATTGTATTGCATGTCGCTGCAATCGCCAAAACATTGATGACATTGTAATAAACAACCATGCCTGTGACAGCTTTAGTGGACCCGGGCGAATGCGCGTGCATATTTTTTCTGTTTTCTGATCATGTCGGACTATAATCATCCTCCGCCATGATAGAAATCGATTAGGTTAGGTTCATGCATCCGACGACGGCCACGTGACGGACAGTGATGGACCGTGACGGACCGTGACGCTTTTTCGTGCGTGCACCCGGTAATCGATTTATAAGACGTTACCATGTCAAAAAACCACTTATTGTTCACAGTAATGTAGTAGTCATGTTTGTAGTAACTAGCATCATCAGCCTATCGCAGTCCACTGCTGGACATAGGCCTCTCCAATTGCACGCCACTTTGTTCTATCTTCGGCTTATCGCATCCAGCTCCTAGCACCGTCACAGTCGATAGGTAATAAGTGTATTGCTATCATGCTTAATAAGTAATAATATGTATTTTATGTATTCGTAGTACTGTTATGGGTGGATGGCGCTGACTGCTGTAACATAGTTCAATACCTAGTAGTACAGTGTTCAACGACAACCCCAAGTAATTATAATAATAATTGTATATTTATTTCTCTCAAAAAGGTAAGTTCATTGGTTTCTTATATGGCTAATAATACAGAACTTAAACCTTAGTGAGAGCTGGAGTTTGTACTAAGTACGAAACCTGTGTGAGAGAATCTCTAGGCTCTCTCTGTGTGTGTGTGTGTGTGTGTGTGTGTGTGTGACGAAACGACGAAACCTTGTGTGTGAAATAAATAAAAAGATTAATAAGTTATTATTACTTATTATGCATGATAGCGATACACTCATTGCCTATCGACGCCGTAGGTAATATCTCAATTTTCCCATCACTATGTAATCATGTGCTTCGTGACAATTCCAAGTAGAAAGTTTAAATTAAAGGCACGGCAGGTATTCTATACTATTAAGATGGTAATCAAATATACGACCCATCTGATTGTTGAGAAAATTGAAATCTATGTAATTAAATACTGTATTTCATAACCTATTTTTTTATAACAGGCGTTTAGTACTTAATTGTTGAAAGATAGAAAAGTTGAAGAGTCCATTGTATTGCATTACAACTCACACAACGCTATCTGATCCCAAATTAAGCAGAACTTGTACTATGGAAACCAGACAACTGATAAACATACTTATATATTTCTAAATACATACAAATTATAGATAAATAACACCCAAACACAGAATGAGCCATCGTGCTCATCACACAAAGTTTTATCCTGGTTGGGGATAGAACCCACGACCTCTTGCGTAGCAGTCGGATACACCACCGCGTCGCAGAGGCTTAAC
Source organism: Herminia tarsipennalis (assembly GCA_945859575.2). Taxonomy (NCBI): domain Eukaryota; kingdom Metazoa; phylum Arthropoda; class Insecta; order Lepidoptera; family Erebidae; genus Herminia; species Herminia tarsipennalis. The sequence goes on from OX243840.2 coordinate 22,515,075, forward strand.
GAGAGATCTGTGAGCGTAGCTTGGCCCGGTGCAAAAGACCTAAAGGTTCATTTCCGTGCATCGCGGCCGATCGCGAGTCGCGCGCGGCTTGCGACAAGCGAATGACGCGCGCGGCCGATGCGACCATACTTAGAGTATAAGAATGTATGGTGCCGTTTCCGAGGTAAGCGACAGACACGCGCGGCAAAAATACGCTGAAAAGTTCGTTTGTTTGTTTGAACGCAATAATCTCAGGAACTACAAGTCCGATTAAAAAAAATATTTCACTGTCGGATAGCCCATTTATCGAGAAAGGCTAAAGGCTATATAATATCACGCTACGACCAATAAGAGAGGAGCAGCAATGAAACATGTTGCAAAAACGGGGAAAATGTCCGCAGATGTAATTGTGCGGGACAGCTAGTGACGATGATAGATGCCGGTAACTAAGCATACCTATTTTTAAGTTGATAAAGTGAATGAAAGTGAAACGATTACCCTTTGAAATAATGTTTAGGTCATTTATTGAAATACTAGCTGTCCCGCGCAACTTCGTTTGCGTAAATTTTCCCCATTTTTGCAACATTTCTCATTGCTGCTCCGCTACCGTTGGTCGTAGCATGCTGGTATATAGCCTATAGCATTCCTCGATAAATGGGCTATCTAACAGTGAAAGATTTTTAATTCGGATAAGCAGTTCCTGAGATTACCGCGTTCAAACAAACAAACTCTTCAGCTTTATAATATTAGTATAGATTTATAATAAATTGGGTATGTACAAATTGAAACCTTGGTTCATGTTTCAAATTATATGCCATGCAGATACAATGCAGGTGAATACAACGTTTTGTTAGGTACGGTAGACCGGGGATAATAGAACCCCTTTTAAACGGTCGATTACTATAACTTAAATTGGATAATATATTATTAATGTTAATAATAGTTTACATAAGTAAATGATAGATATTTTGGAAGCCTGCTAAAATTTATCAAAATTAAATAAAAAAAACTGTATTTGTTTGTAACTGTATAGTTCGAATCAAATGATGCGCTCAGCTATATGTGACTCCATTTAAGGGTTAATTGTATCAAAAATACTTTAGATATAATAATTGACATACATAAAAACATTTGTTTCTGAATAAAACAAATTTTATTTGAAGGGAAGCAAAATACATGTCTATTAAATAAATAAAAAATACTTTAGTATGTAAGTATCATTGACCCCTTGCCCTAGGGCTCAGTTCATCTAGATGAACCGAGTAGGTATACCTACAAGCTAGTAATCTATACTAATATTTTAAAGCTGAAGAGTTCGTTGGTTTGTTGTTTGAACGCAATAATCTCAGGAACTATAGGTCCGAATTGAAAATCTATTTTACTGTTGGATAGCCCATTTATTGAGAAAGGCTATGGGCGATATAATACCACGCTACGACCAATAAGAGCGGAGCAGCAATGAAAGATGTTGCTAAAAACGGGGAAAATTTACGCAGATGAAGTTGCGCGTGTCAGCTAGTTCTATATAAAATAATGGTAAGATGGGAAGAAGACTCATTCAGGTTGACTACAACAAAGCCGTAAAGGTGCAAACTACGTAATGTTATGTATATATATATATATATATTTATAGTAAAAGTTCTAATAAGGACATTATCATTACATCAGGGAACGACGCTCATAAAAAACACAATTATTATTCTTCAGAAGCTCAATCGGTATCATTGTAGAATATAAAAGCATGAGACACTATCGTTTACATAAAGAAAAATTATAAAACCTGAAACTACTTTAATAAAAATATTCCATTAGATAAACATGTGAATGTTGAGGCAATCCAGCTCCTCGATAACACTGATCTAGTAAGAAGACTTAAACGGACAAAACCATTTGAGTTATAGTGTAGTAGTTATAGTGTAGTGTTATAAGCCATTTAAATTTAGTGACAAGTGCTGCCTACAAAGAACGCATGAACCAACCAAGTGCTAATGGATAGAAAATTATGTTAGAATAAAATTACTTATTGGTCACTAGGTACTAGTATAGTATTATACAGTAGCGAAGGGTTAAAAGAAATCTAAGGTATCCCGATACCATATTTCTATCTTGATGGACACAGCTCTAATATTAAAAAAAAAGTAAAAAAAAAAGCTCTTTGTACCTAAAATATTAAATAACTACAATTCAAAGGGAAACCGAAACGAATGGTGTTCTAAGGACCCTCCGCCACTGGTATTATATCTGTGCACTAGGCTAGATTGTAATATAGTTATGGTACTATAATAAAGTACTTTAAGCGACAGTTACCTTATGGCTAAGGCATCAGTCTTGTAATCGTGTGGTGGCGGGTTCGAACCCTACCCATTATCCTACCGACGACGTGAACCCACTCCTAACACGCCTTTGAGCATAGCTGGAGGGGTTAACAAGATTGGTAGTAATGTGGGACCCAATCCCACATTCCCAATAAAAATATAACTAGATATATTTTTATTAAAAAAAGAATAGACTAACTGTGAAATAATAATTCCTAAAGTTAGAATTAAATAAATTTGTTTGAAAAAGGTCTTTTTTTAAATATACATATTTATTGTTCAAATATAACCTTTTTACTTGGCGACGATACCAATTTAGCATTTTGACTTTGGAGACCACAATTCGGTTTAGGTTTACCTACTTACACATTTAAACTTTTGTTTAATGATGAAAATATTGACGATGGTACTATTAACCCTTGTTTCAATTGTACCCGGTCTACCCCTCTTAACTTGCTTTGGTTAAAAAAAAGATTAAATACATATTTGTTAACGCCGGGTTTTCATAAAATTATTTACCAAGATAAGTGCAAGCCAACAAGTTTCTGTTTTCACTGTATCCCTTCGTTTACCAGCGTATTTAATGCGTTTGACATTAAAAAACAGACTTGTTTGGACAAGTTGAAGGCGTATGAATAAAAGACATTGTACAAACAAGCAGGAGTGGGAGCAGATACGATAAAAGGTCGACAATGATCTTTTTATCATCTCGGATCAAGTTATGTCGGGTCGGGATAAGGGCTGCCAGTGAGAACAACTTATTATAAACGAATCTAATATAAATAAATATACAAATAAACAAAACTATAATACAATTTTTTATGTGTTTTGACATTACTTGTATAGAAAAATAAATCTAAAAATTGTTTGTGATTGTAATTTTTTTTGTTATTTAATTTATGAAATTGTGTTGTGCTTTTGCTATTAAGTAGTTTTGTCTAAATAAAAATACAAAAGTATACCCAAGATACCTATATTAACAATTTTATTACACATTTTACATCCAATTATATATACACACATCAAAAGTGTCTAGGGATCAACATATATTTTTGCAATAACTTTTCTCCTGATTGTTTTTTTTTTTTTTATTTCTTTAAGGATTCATCAAATAAAGTGTTTTCGTTTGTCACAGTAACGATAAACCAAGTCACCTTTGCATTAATAAAGAAATTTGCCATTTTCCTAATAAAGGGATTTTTGACATTTGAACCACTAACATTAAAGTTCGAAAAAAAGACTGAAATAACAGTTTTCTTTAAAATTTTATTGGGTAACTTAAACAATTAATAATCCGTGTTTCTACCGCGAACACTAACAACACAAGAACATCGGTTTGGCATACTCAAAATGAGTTCATCCAAATCACGCTGTGGAATGGCCGCCCATGTTCGTTGCAACAACAAAAAAAGGTCTTCTTGCGACTGGATACCCTCCATATTCGGCAGAGCTCTTCTCTGTAGCATATCCCATGCATGCTCAATCGGGTTCAAGTCTGGCGACTGAGCAGGCCAGGGCAGGACATTGATGTTAGCTGCGGCGAGAGTCTGTCTTACAACTCTTGCGGTGTGCGGTCGTGCATTATCATGCATTAACTGAAATAAGGGACCGATTTGCACTTGTAGAGGAACGATGACGTCTGATACAATCGTCTCAGCATAAATTTGAACGTTGAGGTTGCCTCTGATCCAAATCAACTCAGTTCTTACGCCGATCCAAATACCCGCCCATACCATGATGGTTCCACCACTATAAGGATGGACTTCCTGGCAGGATTTTAATCGCTGTTGGCGTCCAGGGGTTCTCCAGTGACCGTATACGTCTTGTATCCGGTCTCATACCAAAACGAGACTCATCAGAAAAGCACACGAAACGCCATTGTTCTTCTGCCCAATTTCTGTGTTCAAGAGCCCATTGATATCGAATCCTACGATTGTGCATTGCTATAGGTGGTACCCGTAGCGGTCTTCGGGAATGAAGGTTCACTTCATGCAAGCTGTTTCTGACTGTTTGGTCGCTAATTAAGTTCCCTGAAGAGTGATGAAGCCTCACGGCTAACATCATGGCGGTTATTGTTGGACCTCTTCGAGTTAAGATTTGAATGTATCGGTCTTGTCTCCGTGTGGTGCAGCGATACCGTCCTCCATGGCGCTCAGCCACGGTACCAGTGCTTCGGTAACGTGTCCAAAGTCGACTGATAACACTCTGACTTGTATTCAGAGCTAAAGCCACAGTACGTTGCCGGGAACCAGCTTCTATCATTCCCACGGCTCTGAGCATTTCTTCCCTGCTTAAATGACGTCGCCGCTCCATAATAACGTTGGTTTTAATCAGTAGTAGGGAAACAGTAGCACTAATAATGTCTTCAATGCGTTGTATGTTTTTATAGGGAAAATATTGACAGCTGATTTTCATCTTTTACTCGAATTTGATTCACAGTTCCTGATTCAAATGATGAAATGCACCAAAATGGATCCATATAAATTTATAAAATCATAAATTTATTACAAAGCCACATCTCAATCTCAAGAAATCCGCATAAAAATGCTTGATCCCTAGACACTTTTGATGTGTGTATGTATAAGATCTAGCAGCCCTGAGCGATACGACAAAGGTAGGGAGAGACCGGGGATGGTTGACTGAGTTTCAGATTATTGGCTTTTATTTTTATTGTTATAAGTATGTCATTTTAAAACATTATAAGCCACAGACAGATACATTATTAGGCTTAGGAAAGATAGTAAAAAATTCTTAATATAGTGTACAGTGTCGATTTTATAGAACACAAGAAATTCGAATCAACTTCCCCATCATCTGAAGTAAGTTGACTAATGACATAGTTAAGATAAAAATAATACTATAGGACCTTTCAATAATCATTTCTGTTTATTGTTATCTATCTATATTTTTTGTGAAAAAAAAATTAGTTGACATGCCTTATCCAATACGTTTTTCAGATACCTAATACCATAAACCGTCTTTATTTTGTGAGTCCTCGTGGTTCTGGAATAGCCAAATATGTCTACAATTACGTTACCACGTTTAAAAAATTACACTGTACACTTACAAAAGAATACATTTATTTTTCGTCAAGTATAATTGGAATAATATTAGTCAACTAGTCCTAAAACATTGTGGTCTACCAAGCCCTTATCGCTTTTTAATATTTAGACATACCGTGTAATTTTATCAAAATCAAGCAGACACATAGAAAAAGTAACTATTAAACTCGTATTATAAACTTCTAGAAATGAAAACAATGTCAAGTACAGGACAAAAAACATGACGAAAAAAATCATAACATAAGTATATTGTTATTATTAGTTTTTGGTTATTACGCATTGTCTCCCAAACAATGTACTTACACACAACTTACCGCTGTAGTTTTGATGAGTATGTGGGCAGGAAAATGTGCATACTTAAAAAATAGCGAGTTTTACATTTAGTCTACCTGCCCTTTAGCCAACCATCCCCGGCCTCCCTTACTGTACGTGACATTTCCAAAGCAACATTTTATTTAGATCTCTTGGATGCATTGGAAGTTGGTGTAGAAATAAGATCAATGTTTTGGAAATAATCGTTGTTGGAAGGAGATGGTTATTTGAAAATAAATTAGGTACGTGAAAGGTTATTGTTAATTATGTAGATACTAGCTTTCACACACTACAATGTTGCAAATTGCACAGCTTACCAGCATTACCGCAATGCTTAATCGAAGTTACTTTCGCCAAGAAAAACTACTAGGAAGAGTTATGTTTTTCGCGAGTATCTTGTATGTAAGTTTGACGATATCTTCCTAACCACATGACGGATTGAAACAATTAAGACGTCGCGCGTCGTTAGATTTGTCTTGATCGCCCAAGTGTTTTTAGATAAGTGACGTATGAAAAAAACAAACATGGCGGCTGTGTGTGAAAACAGGAGGTTTTATCGAATACCGCAATATGGGTATCAAATTAAAGGGCTCATCGTAAGTATTTCAAAAAGGCGACGAATATCGCTGTAATACTAAAACAGTAAATTAGCACTCAATCCTTTTTCATTTTTCAATACTTGGTTGGTTACTTTCATTCAATAGTTGTGATAAAAGTTACTTGTTGCATCGGTTACATCAGCAAACCACAAAAAAGTAATATAAATAAAAAACCCGGGCATTAATGAATCTCGATGAACTTAGTTTGTGCCTCTGAAAGCATGATATTAGGTACATACAGTACAGGATCAACGTAACTAGGCTGGACGTAGGCGACAAGTGGTTGCGCAGATACATTTTTTGAAGTAAATGGTGACAGAAAGCGGGGGGCGGGGGCGGTAACTAAACCAAGAGAATTAGAGATGCGATTACGCATTTTATTGTCATAATTAAGTAGTATTACTAACTCATATTTTTGTTGTGATTATTTTCGTAAAGAAATTGTTTTTCAAAGTTTATTTAGTATTTACTGTAACTGTTCTAAATTTAAACTTTTATGAAATTATTTAAATAGTGTTTTTATATTGTTGAATTAAAATGTTTGAATGTAGTATTTTTAATCGATAATTTTAGAGTCGCATCTCTATGACATGCACGAAAGTGATAAAAACCTAACTTCAATCCGGCCAAGTTACGTTGATCGTACTGTATGTAGGGGATCTTGTTTGCATCTTTTCTGCGCAGACGGGTTTACTTTTACTTTTAAATTATTCTAGTAACTACGACAGCTGTGTAGGAGTTCAAATACAACGCGGGAAATATCTTTCAGCGATCCATAGTTGTGATCCTATTTCTGTGTGTGCTTGCGTCTGGTATATGTAGTCCCTCTCGACACAGGGCTTGTAAACAATTTCAGCACTAGGAAGTGCAGGAATTTTATTGAAAGTTTTTTTTAAATAAATCGAATCGAAGAGGTTATTTTAAGACGAAAACTTCTTTAGCGGCTTTGTGCACTTTTTTTGGTATGGGTAAAAAATGTTAAACTCGCGTCAGGATCACGTAAGGTCACGTGACCCTGATCGAATATTCGTAAGACGGAGGGAGAGCAATGAGAAACTGCCACAATATCATTAGAATACGAAGGTAGATTTCGTCACCATCTACAATGTTATAGCTCAGGTAGGAAGTCAGGCGGTCCAGAAACCATAAGACCCCAGTTTGGGTCTTTTGGAATTTTTGATTTGTGATTTATTATTTCATATTTTTTTATGTTTATGTCAGTAAGATCGAAAAATATTATTCAAATTTCATCAGTATTTAATTTTTACTCGTCTTGTCGTTGTCATTGTCTTTTTTATGTTACGATATTCGCAATATATGAATATTGTATTTACCTACATACATGATAGTATTTTTAAACTGATAAAAAAAAGAAAATTTTCCAAAAGTATGTATTAAATGACGTCATCGCGTAAAATTATCATGAGTAATTATCGTCCGTATAAACCGACTTTACAGACAACCTCCTTTTTATCTTTAAAGAAGCAGTCACAAACAGCGTGTACTTATACAAAAGAAGGTATCCCAACAATGACGAATAGATTTCATTTTTAAATCATGCCGTTGTATCCAGGTAAGTTCTAAATTTAAAATACATGACAGCTTTACGAGGGATCAGTTAGCTTATTTCGTATGTATGAAAAACGTGAGCACAGTTCAAGGTATTGTCCATTACAGACAGATCTTCCTCATTTTATATGAGACCTGTTTCAGTATCAACTCTTTTATGGTTATTCCTATGATTGAATTGAAGTTTGTAGTCTATGGAGCTTTTGCTGCCTAGTGGTAGCAGCACCAAGTTGAAGTGTGTACCAAAAACTAATAGGTATGCATTTGTTATGGAAAAATAAAAAAGCCTGTGGCAATAGATTTGACAGCTTTAAAAATAATTAATTAAACCTAAATTAGCAATTAAAAATTATAATCTAAATTACATAAACTTGGGAGTGGACATCGACTAAAAACGTCATTCTAATTGGCTATGGTGTCAGAAGTCTATACTGACGAGTCTCACAAAATTGACTAATCTGTTTCTTTGACAATACCTGTCAAAGAGACAGGCCACTAGTTAATCTATCTCTATGGCCACACGAGTTTTTTCTCTCTTTCACGCTTTGCACTCAATATTTACTTTTTAATTGTCTATACGTCAATGGAAGTCTATACCTGCCGCCATATTTATTCTTTATCAATTTTTCACTTCCTTCTACGCTAGCCAGCATCATCTCGACTTACGAAATTATAATCTCCAGCTTACATTGATATTCGCTTTATAAAATCCTTATAAAAGACGAGTGCAGTAGTTACTCAGCGTTGACAGTACAGGATTGGTGGATAATCCATCCAGCGGATTTCGATCCTTCACCCCACTGCGTGGCAATACCAAGCCGTGCCTTCAGACTAATTTATCTTTTCCACAGTATATGTGGTGTATGTGTCGAGTGATCGAACATCTCACATGAAACTTCGATGCTAGTTGTGAACTGTTTGCTTTAACTTTTTTTTAAGCTAAATTTGAATAAGAGAAAAAGTAGAAAAAAACAATTGGAAAAGGGCATCATAGTAAAGTCGTATTGAACGAATTATTGTTAAATTATTTTATCTAAGATAGACCAGTTTTAATCTGAATACATTTAGGGATCTAAAAAGGAAAGTTGTCGTTTGATTTCTCACAAAGGAAATACGATCCTGTTATTCAGACCTGATACGAGTACCAGCTCTACGTATGTACCAGCGTTACTATACCGACAGGCAGCAAACAATACTTTTAATGTTTGCTTTGCTTCCCAGGGTCCCTAAGTTCCGCTCAACACCTCCTGCTGTCCAAGACCAAGCCCGGTCACAGCCGCACGTTCTTCCCCAACAAATTGGGCTAAGTGCCCACTTCACCACCAAGCCGGCTTCGTCAGACCACCACACCCACTCGCGTACCCTGAGACCTTGAGACTTTCACTTAGAACCCAGTGTTAAAATTGTCATCGAAAATTCCAGTAAATTCAGTATAACAGTAACTATTTTTTAAATTTATTTCTCTTTCAAGCATTAGAATCAATTTTAAATAGGTACTTATCCTATTGTTTTAAGGCCTCCAACTTTTGCTACAAGACCACCAGAACCATCTAGCCAATAATTTAAAAAAACGGTTTACATTGGGTTCGTCAGGACTCACCACTCATGACTTCATGAATGGTGAAGAATTTTCAGTATTTCATTCTAAAATAACTCTTATATTAACCCCGTCGCAATAAATTACGGCGTTTCACTTGCGGAGCGATTCGCCAGCGAAATGAAAGTGCAATCATTCCGAAATTACATGCACTTTCGGAATGATTACACGTTCATTTGATTCGTATACTACAAACATGGTTATCAATAAGATCGTAGACCTGACAAAGTTCCCAACATATATTTTTGTAATAACATCAAATAATAACAAGGGACAGTTGAGAAAGGACACCATAAAAGGATGACCCTTAGACCCTCAGAAATAACGCACGAAGGCTTATCGCCATAAATGAATTATTTAGTAATGTGAAACCCTACGAACGGGGATTTTACATGGGAATAATTTATAAAGATGTTCACTACATTCCTAGTTATTTTGGTTAAAGGAAACCGATAACGTCGTCGTAAATCTTTGTAAAGGGAGATTAGAACTGACATGATATGGTAAAGGATTTCTAAACAAACGTTACTATCCATTGATTGAACGTAGTCGTTATTTAGAATATAATATAATCTGATCGTAGATATTATTTAAAATTTATAGACCCACGGAAACTGAAACATTTAGTGACTTTCATAGAGTTAGACTGTTATGACTAAAATGGCTTCTTCTACATACAACATATTATCATTAATATCTAGAGTACCTACAGAAGGTAAACTTATACATTTATCATGTAGGTACTTAATTTTTTATCCGTCTTCATGAAGGTCCTAGTAAACAACCAGTCGAAAACATTTTCAAGGTACAAAAAAATCGGCCATGTGCGAGTGGCACTCGCGCACTGAGGGTTCCATAAATAGGTGTGTAAATAGTTCGATCATCACAGGAATTTATATAGATACACGCACTGTATCAACCAAATTGCAAAAGGGTGACCCACTGACCGTGGTTACACGAAACATGGCTGTGCGACCCACATTACCGTACTTCTGTACACCTAGTACCTAATATAAAAAAAAATGTTGTCAAATCGCTCTATTATGTAACAAATAACAACTCATTAAAAAAATGAAATACGTCATGTATAACAGGAGCTATGTAGGATTTTTAGAACTACGAAAAACCTGATTTCTAATTAGATCTCACTTTTGTTACGGGTACTAGCGAAACCTTTAGCAAACTTGGCTTTATGGGTGTACCCGTGATAAATTTTCGGGAAGCCGCCTCTCCAATTGGACGCCACTTTGTTCTATCTTCGGCTTCTCGCATTCAGCTCCAGCCAGCCATTTTGCGTAAATCATCACTCCACCTGGCCTGAGGGCGTCCTACACTACGTTTGCCAAGACGCGGTCTCCACTCAAGAACTCGTTTACCCCAACGGTTGTCGGTTCTTCGGCTAATATGGCCAGCCCACTGCCACTTCAGCTTGCTAATTCGGTGGGCTATGTCGATAACTTTGGTTCTCTGCCGAATCACCTCATTTCTGATTTTGTTTCTAAGAGAAACTCAGAGCATAGCCCTTTCCATAGCTTCGGAGCAAATTGGCTGTAAAAGACGGCCAAACAGAAACACCCATGTGATCCTATAAGGGTTCCGTTTTTTTTTCCTTTTGAGGTACGGAACCCAAAAATCGTCACAAAATGCACATCTGCGGCGGGTAGCACTCGCGCTGGCCGTCGGAACTTCGGAAGTGGTTCAAGTTTCCGTGTTAATTAGCAATGTCCGTGTACATGAGTTGAGAGCGCATTATAGGTTAAATAAGTAGCATAGCAGTAACCTTCATTATGCTCAGTATCCTTACACCACCAGGTGCGGATCCAGAATTTCGTCACTCACATTTGGCCGTTTCAATCAAATGGGGGGGGGGGGGCTATTTGATTCAAACGGCAAGTGTGAGTCACTCGCATGACGGTCGGGGGGTGAATTTGATTCAACTTCGGTACACCAGAGCCACCATCACCGAGGGGGCAATTGTCTGTGAAATTACACCGATATATTGAAAATTTTAAAATTCGCCCCAAAAAGCCATTTGTGCCAAAAAAAAGGTATTTCAGTCGAGTCTGGAAAATGCCTGCTCCCCCGCCCTGGATCCGCGTCTGCCTAACACACTTAGAAGACAAGTTATCAAGATACACTCACATAGCAGAAAATATAAAAAATCCGTTCAAAAATTGAATTAGCACTTTAATTCTGACAAAGGTTGATAAGAATGATAAGTCAGCCGGCGCTGATGCGATAACTCGGCCGAACAAAGTCTCAAGTATTACGCAACGTCGCAGATTCGACAAAGACTTTATACGGGCACAAAATAAAGAGAACACAGAAGGTAACTCTTATACAACTCGCGCAATAACAACGGACACATACACATCGTTCACATACAAGACACGGAATCTTACGCAGCCTTCCGAACACATAAAAATTGACCTTTACTCTACTGATAACTAGATAAGACATCTTTTTATATAAAATATTATTGATTCATAAACACGCATGCTAAACAAAAGTGTTTAGGGCTATGTTTTTTTTCATTGTAAAACAACAATTCCCATGAACAATTTTTTGCACGCAAGCCTATACAATATTGTTTTCATAATATAAAATTATCTTTCTTTCGATACCAATTTTGATTGCTTAACAGATCGGTGTGGTTACACATATTGACTAACCTGTTAATACCTTGGTCCTTATTCACTATCTTTTTTTCGTTGTCGCGGCAATCCCGCGCTTTTAACTGTGAAAATCTTGTCATAATGGTCAATAGAGAGCTGCGCTTAGAAATACATCGCGCATGCCCGCGGACATCTTTGAGCGCATGCGCCAGTTCGCGCGGGCTTGCCGCGAAAACGAAAAAAAAAACATAGTGAATAAGGACCAAGTGTCAGGTAGTCATGAACAGAAATAAGTAGCTACCAAAACATTTTCCCATGTTAAAACATCAACATTTTCTCCTTGTTAAACTATCAGTTGAAACTAAATTTGTTCATTATCAAAAGAAAAAAATGCCCTGAATACTTTACGAATGACAAACACTTTCGATCTTAAGCGTGTTTAAAAATCAATAAAATTTGATAAAAAATATACCTCCTGATTATCAGATGAGGTTTCTTAGACCGAAAGTGAACAATGCCTACGTGCGTGGCTCAAGCAAGGTGCGTATGAAGGTTACTTTCTGTACTCTCGGTATTTTGTAATACCAGATTTACCCGGATTTTATTGACACGGCAATAATTTTTGCCTCCGTTCGGAAATTCTGTTCAGAGAAAATGTAACAAAAATATTCTCGTTAAGGTGATTGCTTGTTAGATTAATCCAGATTGAATTTACATCAAACATGTGCGTAGGTAGATATACATAAAAGGGTTGTTACATGATCAGATTTAGTCGCTTTTTCGATTTAATCGCGTATCGGTCTAGGATCTAGGATTTTGACTATTTATTATACAGGAATTAACGCGCATTGTTTACCTTAAAATTGCTTGAAGGTAAACAATGCGCGTTAATTCCCGTATAATAAATAGTTATAATCATGCAACGCGAAAGTTTAAATGTTTTTTTTTAATTCTAATTTTATTTGGGTACTTTAGTCCGTTTAGGATATGGCAGTCCCATTAGGCTTAAAAGTTACACATTCATTTGCATATGTACAATAAAGACTAACTATGGGTTGTTACCCTGGCACAAGGCTAGCTCATAAAACTAAAGTTTAAATGTTAGTCTAGGATTTTGTTTTGGGAGAGGATGGATTCCGCTGAGGAGCCCTTGACTTTGATTTAGCAGATCAAGAAAAAGCAATTACGTGGAAAGATTCGGAAACTTTGGTCTAAGACTCCGTAGATCCGTCAACCGCTGCGCAAACGTCACTTTTAATTGTTAACGGTGGAATCCAATTCAAATGGATCGTTTCCTAGCACTTAAATGACAATTTTTTAAGTAAATTTTATAAAAGAAATGTCGGAGTGGGACGGAGTCGGTTCCAATTATGCTGTCATATTCAATTGGGTAGTTGACTACAATAAAACTAAATTATTTTATACTAATCAGGTAATAGCTGCGGTAGCCTAATGGCTAAGGCATTGGTCTCGCAATCGTGAGGTTTCGAATCCTACCCATTATACTACCGACGTGAACCCACTCCTAACATAACTCTTTGAGCTTAGCTGGAGGGGTTAATAAGATTACTAGTGATGTGGGACCCAAAACCCAATAAAAAAAAAAAATAGATTTTAAAATGCTCTGCAAATAAAAGTTTCTATACAATTTAACTTGTTTTTGAATTTAAAAGCATGAAAATGAATATTAAAAGTAATAATTTGACGATAGGAACTTGTGACATCATAGGTTCCTATTCCATACAAATTTTTATACAGCTTGTCGTTTTGTCATTTCATAAAAAGAGACTGATTTGACTTGACAGTCAACATCCGTATTATTCATTTAGCCTAATAGACTGTTTTGCAATTCAAGATTTATCTAAACTGGATGACGTACGATAACGAACTGTAAAGTCGGTTTACGGACGATAATTTTACGTGACAACGTCATAAGGAAACATTGATGATATTGTATTCAATGTCATTAATGTTTTCTTATGACCATACCTGTGACATTGTTTTTTAATTACTATTATTTTTTTATTTCTAATTGTATCGCATGCAGCTGCTTGCTATCGCAGACATTTTAATAAACAACCATGCTTGTGACAGCTTTAATGGACCCACAATACTTCAGCCTATGACGTGACGTCACACTTTTTGATAAGAGCAGCCGGTCATCGATTTATTGGACGTTATCACACTTATCACGTCAAAAAAAGTTTTAGTACTTAGGCGCCTATGATACTTTTTTTTTATATAAAGTTAACTAGCAATATGGGATTGTTGTTTCCACATTAAGTACTAGCAATTCTGTTATCCCCTCCAGATAAGCTCAATGGCCTGTGTTAGGAGTGGGTTTGGTCGGGGTGTAGCAAAGGACTGGCCTGTTGGTGTAGTAGTTAGTGACCCTGACTGCTAAGCCGGAGGTCGTGGGTTCGATCCCCACCCAGGATAAAACTTTGTGTGATGAGCACGATGGTTTATTCTGTGTCTGGGTGTTATTTATCTATATATTTAGAAATATTTAAGTATGTTTATCAGTTGTCTGGTATCCATAGTACAAGCTTTGCTTAGTTTGGGATCAGATAGCGTTGTGTGAGTTGTCCAAAAATATTATAAAAAAGGGGTGCACTAAAAATGTGGTTCACGTCGGTAGTATAGTGCGTTGGATTCGAAACCGCGACCTCACGATGCGAGTCCGATGCTTTAACCATTAGGCTATCGCCGCTAAAGGTACTTATAGCGACTTCAACATATGGCACGCAACGTAGAACCTTGGTGGAACTAGGTTAATAGCCAGGTATAGTGGATATTTTGTGTCTTGTGCCAAGAGCCACTACGACCCTTTCGGTTTATTATAATATTTTAGTACTCAAGTTCAACTTCTATGACTGTTCAAGATGAGTAATAAGTATAGGTAATGTTCAAACACAAATAGGTATCTTTACTTTTTAAGGAATGTTTAAAAACGTTATTTTTAAAGTTAGTAGCTGTGGAGGGCAAGGTGTTAAGTCCCTCCAACACAAAAAGAGGATC
Source organism: Herminia tarsipennalis (assembly GCA_945859575.2). Taxonomy (NCBI): domain Eukaryota; kingdom Metazoa; phylum Arthropoda; class Insecta; order Lepidoptera; family Erebidae; genus Herminia; species Herminia tarsipennalis. Next base: position 22,530,144 of record OX243840.2, read on the forward strand.
CTCCGACCAGGCGAGGCGATTGTGCCTGGTGGATCGTAAATATTGATTGCAAAGCGTGAAAGAGAGAAAAAACTTGTGCGGCCCTGCCTCTTTGACAGGTATTGTCCACAAAGTAGCATTGTCAATTTTGTGAGGTTATGGCGTAGTCCAGGTCTATACGTCAATGCCGTTGCCCAACGATAAACTTTTTTTATGTGAGGTGTTGAGTGTGTTGAGTGTTAGGCTATGTACACACTTGCGCGGTCGTGCGGCGAGCGTGTGCTCCTAACCTAAGAGTACCTACGTAAACAAACTTTTATTAGTGAAACTAGCAATAATTTGACTACGGTGATATGAGTGAGTGACCACCCAACAATTAACGTTGGGAACTTGTATAGGTATAGCTAGTAGCTGTGAAAACTTCTATATCGAGATTCAGGATTCGACACGAGCTGTCAAGTGTTAATTTATTTTTGTTGACATGAATGATCGTTATTGCTATAAATGTAGCCGAGATGTCTTCTTCCAAAGACGTGTGGTAAGTGCAAAACTACTGCACTGAGGCCACCACAAGAGAGGGAGGGGCCCCCACAATTTTTTTTCCAAACACGGCGTGATGACGTCTTATAAATCGATGAACGTTGGCTGCATGCACGAAAAAGTGTCACGTTCCGCCTGAGCTGAGCGTGCAAGCGAGAGCGCGGAACAATCGATAGAGAGGCACGATCGGTACGTTATCACGTTAAATTATCGTCTGTAAACCGACTTTACAGACAACCATTTTTTTCGCATTTTTGCCGATAATAAGTAAAACATCGATATAATATCGAAAAATCTAAAAGGATTATCTATAACTTAGAATAAAATAAAACACTTTCGGGGCAATTCATTGATTGCGTAAGATAATTTAGAGGGTTGGCCATGTCTTATTTTTTCTTACAAGGGGGTGGAAGTCTGAATAGTTCCTACGTACGATCACAAAAATTGTAGTTGCTTCGCAAAGTTCAGGTTATATGCGAGGCGCGAGAGAAAACGAAGAAACCTTAAAATATTAAACTATAGTTCGTTAATACTAAAAAAAATAAGTTGTTAGTAGGCAGTTAGTACCGGACTCATCATCAGCCTATCGCAGTCCACTGCTGGACATAGGCCTCTCCAATTGCACGCCACTTTGTTTTATCTTTGGCTTCTCGCATCCAGCTCCTGCTGCCGTTTTGCGTAAATTATCACTCCACCTGGCCTCCTGAGGGCGTCCTATACTACGTTTGTCGAGTACCTGACTACTAATTCCTAAAAATAAACAATTTTCATGAACGGTTGTTAAGTAAATACTAAACAACAATTCCTATAAATTGTTTCTTTAAAAAATAATAACTAACTAAACGTCTATTCATTATTCCTTTTAAGATTCTTACGTAATCAAATTAAATAGAGCGAGGGGTTGGCTGATTCTTATTTTTGTTTGCGAGCTGAGAGGCTAGAGGGAAAAAAGTGTAACTATTATTTATGATTATGTTAAGCTAGAATATGGAGGTTGTGCTATACAACGTATAACAGAAAAGGTATGGTCATATTCAAGGGTTGGTTAATGCCCATGATACTGAGTGCACATACCATACATACATAATTTTATCAAAATCGGAGTACTCTACAGTTTTATTTATTATTTAAAAAAAAGTTATTATCCATAAAAAAGTATGACTTTAAAAGTTCTATGCCATATACAAACCAGGAATACGGAGAGCTGCGACATGGTGCTTCATCACCAAATGCCAATTGAAAAAAAAAACTTTTTTTTTTATAGATTACTAGCAATGTGAACGTATCCCTTAAATCGTAAAATGGTCTTCTCAACACCTGAAAGTCCTATCTAATGATACCCCACACGATGGGGTAGGTGAGAAAAAAAATCACATCCCGTCCTTGTTTTTCAAGATTTTATTATTAAGGCGTAGGTAGGTAAGTACCTAGTATGTGTATCCATACAAAATTACAACCTTCTAGCACCAATAATCTCTGAGCTAAGCTGGGGAAGGGCAGACGGACATGGCGAAACTGTAAGGGTTCCATTTTGCCATTTTGGCTACGAAACCCTAAAAATCACATACGACATAGACCATTCCCGACTGCCCCGCCTTTTGGAGTCCGAGGAATTTAAATAGGTAGTTTTCAAGTTCACATTCCTTATTATTTAATGAACATGGGATCCCGACAACCAAACAGTGCCTCTGTGGCGCGGTGGGAGTGTATCCGACTGCTACGCAAGAGGTCGTCGGGTTCGATCCCCACCCAGGATAAAACTTTGTGTGATGAGCAAGATGGTTTATTCTGTGTCTGGGTGTTATCTATAATGTGTATGTATTTAGAAATATATAAGTACCTATGTTTATCAGTTGTCTGGTTTCCATAGTACAAGCTCTGCTTAGTTTGGGATCAGATAGGGTTGTGTGAGTTGTCCCAAGATATTATTATTATTATAAAAAAAAACATTCGTAAAAGCTCGAGATTTTTGGTTCGATTCATATTTGGGTATTATTTAGGCATAGGTTCTTAATCTTCATAATACAACAAGGCGTTGAATACTTTCTCACAAGTAATGTGAGAAAGTATTCAACGCGGGCATCGGTCTCGCAATCGTGAGGTCGTGGGTTCGAATCCTGGCCATTATACTACCGACGTGAACCCATTCCTAACACAAGCCATAGATCTTAGTTGGAGGGATTAACAGGTTTGCTAGTAATGTGGGACCACAATCCCACATTGCTAGTTATCTTTAAAAAAAATGTTATTAAGGTAAAGATCCTTGACATTTTGAAGCACGTATAAGCACTCAAAAGATATTTCGATCCATCATTGTGACAACAGTCTATTAAATAATTCCGGCCTTGACACGTACATCATTAGGTATTAAAATAAACAGTCTAGCTAAATTAATAAACAAAATTAAGTTACCAAATTCAGTATTTTGGTTGCGCAAACTTAATAAATGTTATTGTTCTAAACGACGAAATATTTATTAGGGCTCCGTAGCCAAAATGGCAAAAACATAACCGTTATAGTTTTATCATATCTGTCTGTCTGTCTGTCCGTCCGTATGTCACAGGCATTTTATTCAAATTAATAATAATAAATATTTTGAGCGGGTGCACTCCATACATGTAACAGAAGCAGATTTTTTTTTTAACAGCGAATATCAACGTGTGCCACATCATTCGACAGGTCTTTTAGGTCTTTCAGGTTTATAATTTTTTTTTTTATTTAGTGAATATTTTTGGAAATAATCGCTCCGAAAGTTGCATAAATAGTGTCACCCCCCTTAACTTTTGAACCGTGAGACTAAAAAATATGGGAAAAATCACGAATATAGCGCATAATTAATACTTTCAACTAAAATTATTTCTGATAAGATTGTATATACCGTCATTGAGTTATTGCCAAAAAACTCCGTTTCTCAACAAAAGGGCATAGGTGCCATGAACATACGCTATTCTGCTGATGCAATTGTTCAAGGCTGCGGAACCCTACACTGAGCATGACCATGCTCTTGCCCGGTTTTATTTATTTGTGTTATTGTTATAATAATGTACTTACTTATGATTTAATTAATAAGAAGTAAAAAGCTGTGAGTAGATTAATAAAGATGAAATAATTTGCGTTGGTGTAAAATTCGTTCTGGAAAAAAGCAGGTTAGCTTGTTTGACATTAATTCACTACGTACCTATCTACCTAGTGCATAAAAGCCTAACTTAAAAAAATACTGAAAGGAAGAGAGATAACATTTATATTCCTTGCATCGTTCACGAACACTAAAACTTAGACGACTTCGGATTCCGTAAGCAACGTATTACCCATACGTTGCTTACGGAATCCGAAGTCGTTGTGTAACCACTGTACTCTCTATAACTATTAAATTCTCCTAACATAAGTAACCTTATAACTACATATCAACCTATATCATGACCCACCGCTGGTGGCTTACTCTATTTCAATGAAAACGATGTTTCGATCATAAATGAGGTAGTAATATACAGAACCAACAACATCAATTCAATCCACTCCATTCCAAAAATCGTCGGTTTTTTTGATTATTATTTACGATAACTAGCTAGTGAGATTGGGTCCCACATTACTAGCAATCCTGTTAACCCCTCCTACTAAGCTCGTATTAGGTCGGTCGCTCGTATAGGCTTGTATTAGAAGTGGGTTTACGTCGGTAGTATAATGGGTAGGATTCGAAACCGCGACCTCACGATTACGAGTCCGATGCCTTAGCCATTAGGCTACCGCCGCTTGTCTATGGATTCTGACTTTGTGCTTAACTCCAAAATTAATTCGAATAGTCCCCATAAACTAAAGAAATTTAAGAACACGAAAATTTATGAATTTCATTTTAAAGAAAAAGAGTCTACTGGGCACGGGTCTCTCCTGAAGAAGCTAATTATTGTAGATCTTGGGGGTAATTGCCATAATCGCCACGCTTGGCGAGTGAGTTCGCGATCGCAGTTATAGTAAAGCAAGTAGCATTGTGACTATTACATGTTAATTATTGACTCTCCTTTGTTACAAGCCAAAAAGAGTCAACATTATAATAATAATTACATCTAACAGTCATTCAATGAGTAAGTCATGGGTAGGTAAGTTTACCTACGTCTAAAAATCTAACCAATACAGCACTCAATCGCAGAAATTCTACATCAAACTTTCTTGTTCACAGAATAATTACCTACCTCGTTTCCTAAAATACTGGAGACTTGCCTGAGAATTTCCACGTAATGTAATATAAAGGTAATAAGATACAAAGTTGGCTTTCGCATATTCGATACAGTTCCAAGAACTTTTTACTTATACTTTTTTAGACAACTGAGAAAAGAAGCAAAGGCCATCCAACTCGATAATTATAGGTAGGTAATTGTAATGGACTGGATCTTATCCGATTTCTTTATAGAGGCCAATTTCATCAGAAATAAGGATAACCAACCATGTGGAAATGTGATACATAACGACAGATCTTGAATCGTGCAATCTAGTATAGCCGCTGCCATATATTATACAAGTTCTGGAAGGGATCATTGTAAGTAGGTACCTATAGATCCTCCTCTAAAATACCGCGTTCTAGTCTAGCATGACATGAGCGCTTAGGAGTGTACGGCCGGCAGCGGCGCGTTTACGGGCTTTTGTGGTCGGCGGCGGTGGCGAAACGGCGGCATGACCTTTGAAATTGACCTTTTTCCACGTGAAGATATCCAATAAAGCAAATTGTAGTTTATTTAAAAAAAAAAGTTAATCGAATCGAGAATTTAAAAATACGTAGGTATATGAAAACTACAATGTACCCATTAAGAACTTTATAAGCTACGGGTCTTAATAGCGTAAGTACATATTTTATTTTTAGAATAAAGTACCTTTGTTTTATTGTCCGACGTTTTGACCGTATTGCAATGGCCGTAGTGACGGGTGGACAAGTTCAGCTCAGCGTCGTCTACGTGAAGCGCGGGTTTCGGAAACTACCCTCTCTAGACTTTTATAACTTACTATTACGGAACTGTCGGTACTTCGACACACAACACTAAGGACATCTGCACACCGGCGTGTAATGTTTGTTCGGGGTGATGAGTACGTATTCCACGATATTGACCAACGGTATCCATCTTCTCGACTCGTTAAAATTAACGTATTTTTTTATTTCAACTGCTTCCCACGCCATCCTGGAGTAATAGTGACGGTCAATCCACACACAAATGTATTTAGCCTTCAAATAAAATATTTACGCGATTAAGACCCGTAGGTTATAAAATTATATAATGGGTACAAATTGTGAAAGTTAACATAACATAAGTATATTTATTTCGCTGCCAACTTTCGTTGAATTTGGAATCTTTGGCGTCGACATATCGAGTGACGTGCAGTTCCGCAGTCATGTAGAATGAAAGGCCAAACTGGCTTAAAAAAATCTAGGTGTACTTTATAAGGCACTAGTTCAGCTGCATGAAGAATACTGTTCTTACCTTGAGCCTGGTACACCTCAATATGCGGTCAAATGGAAGTAGCTGACTCATCTCTAGTATAGCCTAGTCATCCCCTGTTAGATAACAGTGGCTTTAATGTTAAGCGTTAACCTTAAATTGACTGGACTGCTGGTCTAGTGTTTAGAGACATTGACTGCTAAGCTACAGGTTGTAGGTATAATAATCGATTCCCACCCAGGACAAATCTTTGTGTGACGAGCACGATTGTTTATTTTGTGTCTGGTGTAATTTATTTATAATATGTATGTGTTTAGAAATTAAGTAGGTATGTTTATCACTCGTCTGGTTCATGGCACAGGCCACAGAACATAAATACCCCCACTTTTTTATATTCTGAGATACAGGCTCTACCTAGTTTGGGATCAGTTGGTCGTGTGTGCCCCGTTTTTGCAACATTTCTCATTGCTGCTCCGCTCCGGCTCGGTCGTAGCGTGATGTTATATGGCCTATAGCCTTCCTCGAAAAATGGGCTATCCAACAGTGAATGAATTTTTCAATTCAAATCAGTAGTTCCTTAGATTACCGCGTTCAAACAAACAAACAAACTCGTCAGCTTTATAATATTAGTAGGTATAGATTTAAATGTATTCACAAGAGTATCACTGTATCAGTTGACGATGTTATACATTGTCAGATAATATAAAACTAATGTAATATCTCACTTTCACGACTTAATGGTCTCGAGGGAGCCATTAACATCAAACAAGGTGTGTGTTAGGTGGCAGTATAGTTATAACTTAATGCGACTATGAGGCGTAAAATATGACGCGTTAAACTTGTAATGATTGTTGTGAATGCTAAATTGTGTTTTTCTTAAAGACGACTCCCGCAATAGGGTACATGCCCTGTGTCGCGGGGGAATTTACAAACATACAAGTCACTGACACAAAGTACACCCAGACTCGGAACAACAAATTGTGGATCACACAAAGTGGTGTCCCGTGTGGGAATCGAAACGACCTCTTGCGTAGGTAGCGGTCGAACACACTCCCACAACGCCACAGAATCAGTCGCGAGGCTTTAACAAGATATTATACACATCTTGTTGTTGTTATAAGCGGGGCTCATCTGCCTTTCGTCAAGTGAGTTTCCAAGGCTATAAAGAAATTATCTCCTCACCGATTTTATTATGCCATTAGCCTGACACGGGCCTTGTGTCAAAATTCGTTGGGGGAACCAAACGGTGTGTGTTTCGAGTGCGAGTCGCTGGTACTAGCAATTTACTTTTCAATCTGTGTCACTAGCATGGGGGGGGGGGGGGCAATTGATAACGCACGCTGCGTACGCCCTGCCTTAGAGGTTAGTCAACTGTGTAGGAAATAAAGATGCAAATTGCCATCAGCGATCAAGCGACATAGAGCAAACCGAAATCCTAGAATCCTCTGCGGGGTCAAGCTTCCCCAAACGAAAATCCTGGATTCACTTCTACGCTGTGTAAACAGGGTGATTTTTATATACTAACTAGCTGTGTCCCGCGGTGTTACCCGCGGCTTATTAGCCTATGTGTTAATCCAGGGTGTCAGTTAACTCCATACCAAATTTTATTAAAATCGCTCCAGCCGTTTAGACGTGAAGAAGTAACAAACATACACACTCACATACTCACAAACTTTGACCTTTATAACATTAGTGTGATAACTTTCCGCTCGTGGCTTCTTTACATTACATTAAATAACTATGATTTGGAAAATATTTAATATACTAATTTGTTGCTATGTTGTGCCCATTGAGGCTGTTGTATCCAATCTCGAGTACTCTTCTAATATTATTGACCGCTTTTTTTTGCATCAGTCTTCTAATATGGTGTTTAATATAAAGGTGGCAGCACCTTACCTACATATACAGTTTATAAACAGGTAAACATTGGCAATGTGAAAAGAGTGGCAACAAGTTTATATTGTTGTTCTTTTCTCGGGCTTTACCTATTGTTTGCGAACAGGCATTTCAAGTAAATGTAGAATCGACTTTTCACAAGTGTAGTATTTTGTTTTCTAAGTGAATAAATCATTTTTATAATAATTATTATTATTATTTATTAACCTTTAATCTCCTACCACTTGTTTTTGGAGTTATGACCTTAACCACCTACAGACTATTTCACTGGAGTAAAATGATTGTTTATTGTGAGGTTACAAAACAAAAACATCGATTTTACTCCAGGGACTAACAGATGTGAGTGTGGTAGATGGTTGTGTGAAAAAATTAGGTAGTAGGTGTTGAGGGCTAATTTGTATTTTTTTCTTTAAATAGTATTAAGAAGTTATTTGGTGTAAAGTAAAGAAGTCACTAGTGTCAAGGTATTAGTTTATTTCAAATCATCCTGTATACTTTTGCAGCGAAATACAGAATAAGTACTGAATTTTAGATTACCCTCGTTGTCAGAGCTTGAATAGAGTGCTACAATTGAGAGCTCTGACAGCGGACCTAATATACTTTAGGGACAGTCGTTTAACTGTCCGTAAAGGGTGTCACAGATGTTATCCAATTTCTTAGAAATAATGTTAGGACGAGACAGAACGACCTAACGGTACACTAAAGTCTGAAATTAAACTAAGTAATTGGAATAGCGAAGAGTCCAAACCAAATAGATACTACAACTGGTGTACCATAGGTGAATCCGTGGAGGGGGGGGGGGGATGAGGCAACGTTATGCTACTTCTTCTTACTCATACTGTGGACTTTTAAAAAAGTGTGGCCAGCTGTATTTACGGGGTGATGTGACCTAGGAAGCTTCAAAAATAAAGCCTACTCTTTCCTTAACACGTTCATTGCCCAACTAAAAATTCAAGTTTTTGTCTGGTGGCCCACATACAATTTTTAATTAATTTCTCTCACAAGTGCACTAGGTATTATTCCTGGGTATGCTTATGCGTATAGTATATATATATATATATATATATATATATATATATATATATATATATGTGTGCCAGACATAGTATCATATATATCACGGGACGTCGCGTCATTGGCAATGAACGTGTCAAAAGCCAGCATCTGCTATGCCTCTGGTGTACAAGATGTTCATGGCAATGAAGAGGTTCATGTTTATGATCATTTACCACCAAATGAGCCGTTTGTTCGTTTGCGCCCCATCTCATAAATAAATGTAAAATCACATTTGTAGTGCAATTACAGGATGATGCAGTTACAGACTTTGACTGTAAAACAAAAAGCTGCTATTTTAATAACGCATACACACAAAAAGGACAAACTCTTGTTTCATAAAAGCAGAGTACCTACTGTCATGCACAATTCCAAAGCGCAAAGCAAAAACAGTTCATGATAAAAATATAACAATATCGTTTGGCGTGCAGCCAGCTCACTGTCGGCACCTTGACGTCTTGTTTCAACTAGTTTTATCAATCCAGCCCATCACTACAAAATACCTTGAGTACAGAAGGTATTCTTCCTACAAACACACCCGAGAAAAGCACACATATACGTCTATCTGAAATCTCAGAACTACTCACTGTGCTCCTCGCGCTGCTTATCGCTCTGATCCTCGCGCTGCCACGATATTGCCCTCTTTCTTTCTTCTTTCTTGTCGTTTGTGTTCTTTGACCCGTCCCCAAAAAGCCGACAAAATAAGGAGCGGTGGACAAGGCGAGAGGTACGACCAGTAATGTTGCCATAACTACTACTTCTCATACTGCTCGACAAGTGTGTGTAGGATCGAAAAATCGAAATATCTGAACAACATTTCAAAATGATGATTGATGGTTTTGTCTGGAGAAAATAAAATTGATTTGTAAACTTAAATGACATAAATACCTCGCACAACTTAGAGAACAAACGCCAAATGACGATGAGCGATTTGTCGGAAGGTTTTGTTGTTTGTCGGGAGTCTGGACATCACATGAAATATCGGGAGAATCCAGGCGATTCAAACTCTGTGTGTGGGAGTTGTATTACGAACAAAGTTGTCCGTAATATCGGGAGAATCCAGGCGATTCGAACTCTGTGTGTGGGAGTTGTATTACGAACAAAGTTGTCCGTTATATCGGGAGAATCCAGGCGATTCGAACTCTGTGTGTGGGAGTTGTATTACGAACAAAGTTGTCCGTAATATCGGGAGAATCCAGGCGATTCGAACTCTGTGTGTGGGAGTTGTATTACGAACAAAGTTGTCCGTTATATCGGGAGAATCCAGACGATTCGAACTCTGTATGTGAGAGTTGTATTACGAACAAAGTTGTCCGTAATATCGGGAGAATCCAGGCGATTCGAACTCTGTGTGTGGGAGTTGTATTATGAACAAAGTTCTCCGTTATATCGGGAGAATCCTGGCGATTCGAACTCTGTGTGTGGGAGTTGTATTACGAACAAAGTTGTCCGTTATATCGGGAGAAAACAGGCGATTCGAACTCTGTGTGTGGGAGTTGTATTACGAACAAAGTTGTCCATAGTAGTACAAGATTGGTGTTCGTAAATGATGCCTTGAAATAGAGTTATCTACCTATAAAGGTTATCTTCTATGCTCTCGGTGTTTTGTGCCTTCAACGGCTACAAACTACAAACACTATTACCTAAGTAATACCGTTGGTAGGATAAGCACCTGATGTATGAGAAACTCGACTTTATCTATCTGTCAGTATTGACTTTTAGTTCGCCATGTTGACCTTGTCTATTTCCCGAGTCTAAGTTAAACCGCATACGTAACAGATTCTGTTTCATCAGACTAGTACGGGTAGCTTCAATATTTTGAATGTTTAATTGTTTAATCTTTGGTTAGTTTTGGATTGGCTGCCTTGGTGGCGCGGTGGGACTGCGAACAAGAGGTCGTGAGTTCGATTCCAATACAGGAAACACATTATTATTTCGTGGCTGGGTGTAGTTTGTGTCCGTGAATTGAATGTTTGTAGTCTCCCGCGTAATTGTTTTTTATAACAAAAAATAAATAAATTTAAGAAATCAATAAAATCCGCCTGCTTAAAAAAAGTTAAAACAGGATAACCTTAAATCATGCAGTCGGAGGCATTCATGAATCCCAATGAACTTACTAAAATGCCTCCGACTGAAAATTTAAGTGAAAATAGTTGGTAACCAACTTTAAATCGCTATATATCCTAAATGGTTATTTTAAGTGAGAAATGATTTAAGAAACCTCATCATGATTTTGAAATACATACACTATAATACCTTGTATACCTTTAATTGTTGCCTTTGTTTTTCTTCTTTATCGCTATATGGCGTCTGGCTGTTGCAATTTTGAATTTTGATTGCTGTCATATCTTTAATAAAATCGGCCCACGCGTTTGTACTATATAGTGCCACAAAGAACCACACATACATACACGTCAAACATAGCCCTCCTCCCCAGTCAGGTAAAAAATACACTAAATTATTCAGTCACGGAGAGGATTTTTATAGAAATGAGTCATCTTTTCAAAATTGGTAATTTGCCAATCTTCTCTTTCCCTTCCTCAGACGCTAGTCAAATAATGATCTCCTAAAAAGCTTGTTTAAGATTGTAACAGAATCGCGATTAATAATATAATAATAATAATATATCATTTATTCAGACCATTGATCCATTTAGTGTTAGTAAAACAATATTGAAATATAACAAACACCTTAAAGACTAATGTTAGTAATAAAACATAATCATAAAATACTACCGGATGTACTCCATATGAATACGGTCACACCGATTCATGTATGGGCAGTCCAGTCTTTGAGAAATCATTTTCAGAATACTGTTCGAGCTGGCCCTAACTCTGCGCACCAGAGATGTGCATTTCTTGCGAATTGTTGCATAAAAACAATCTGAGCGTGCTTCGGCAAACATCCCTGATGCACTGCAGCGTCGGGGCAGCCCCAACAGCATTCTGAAAACATTATTGTACAAGACACGGAGGGCACTGTACGATTTTTTATTGTAAAAGGCCCACATGCTGCTCGTATAAAAAGACGTGCAGTAAGCTTTAAAAAGAGTAATTTTAGCTTTAGCGGAGCACTTTGAAAATCTACGAGCAATCATGTTTGCTCTAATAGACAGTGCCCTTCGTTCCCTGTCAATGTCGACATTGTCCTTGAGATCGGCCGGTATTAGGTGGCCAAGATACTTACACACTTGTACTTTACATAATGGAGTGCCATTGAGGTTTATATCTGGTAAGTCTCTAACCATTTTGACACCACCAATCCCAAAAACAATACACACACTCTTTTTGACATTGTAAATCAGGCCGTGGCTAGCCGCATAGGATTCACAAATGGAAATCAGTTTCCTCATACCACAGACCGATGCACTCAGCAGCGCCATGTCGTCAGCGTAGCTAAGGTTATTCAAACATGCATTATCCACATGACAACCTACATGTTGACTGCTCAGTATGACGATCAAATCATTCACGTACAGGTTGAAAAGCGATGGCGAGCTAAGCCCCCCTTGTCTCACCCCGCATCCATCCTGTACGATTCAGAAAAAACACAATTGTTCCATCTAACACTATTGACCTGGTTTCCATACCAATATTTAAATATTTTGGTTATTTCAGATGGTATATTAATTTTCTGCATTTTATTCCACAAAATTCCATAAGCAACCAGGTCAAAAGCTCTAGATAGTCGAGGAAACAGCCAATGACAGGCGTCTTGCGATCAGCATAGTACATAATGGTATGTTTTAAACTTAATATCGCACTTTCAGTCGATAAATTAGGTCTAAATCCAAATTGGTTATCGTGCAAATCTAGGTGTTTATTCAATTGAATATTATGTAAGCCATCAAATATCCTGCCAATCGCAGTCGCCAGTGATATTGGTCTATAATTGTCAAGATTAGACATATCTCCAGTTTTATTTTTAACAATAGGAACCACCACCGTCCTCATCAGGTCCCCAGGTAGATACGAGTGACACATACAGAGGGTATATAATAAGGCGAGCACTCTAGGTAAATGGGGCCCGGCATTGTCAAGATGCTCAATACTGAGTCCGTCATGACCCGGTGACTTTCCCTTCGCTGCGCTCTTTATGAACTTAGCAACATCTTTGGCTCGTAAAGTAATGTCTACGGGCTTCTGACTGGTCTCGGCACTGACCGCCTCAGAGCGGTACGGTCCCAAAGGCGATTTCACTATAAAATGGTCCTTGAATAAATTTGCTATCTTAACCTGATCACAGACACCACCCACACTAACGGGAATGCAAGGTTTCACATTAAATTTATTTTTACCCTTCCAGAAAGCAGCAAAATTTCGATCTGCATGTTGAGTAGCAAGTATGTATATTTTTATTTGTTCTTTATGGTTTTGACACCATTTTAACTTGGATTTAAAAAAAATCCTACTCTCCTGCATTTCCGTGTAGTATCTACCCGTGGTAGGTTTACCCTGTGAGAGCCAGCACTGATATTTAAAACGTGCCGCTCGGTGCGCGTCACGTACGTGTTTATTCCACCCTACGACGGGTTTTTTCCTAGTGTGGGCAGTGGCAGAATCCTGACTAAAAACAGCCGCCTCCCTTAGTATTTTAACAATTTATTTATTTATTTATTTATTTAAAACAATATAAGTTTACAGTAAAAAACCAAAGCACTTATATGTTATACTACTTAGTCGACTGGTTATACATACTAAAATATTAAATTAAAAATACAATACAATTAAAATTTATCAAAACATTAGATACATTATTAACAGAATTCAATTTGTCAGTAATTTATAATATCAATAATTTATCATTATAATTTATACTTAGGAAATTACAATTATATACGGTTCAGATACAATAAAACTTTTTCAGCTATTTTACTTTTTTGGTCAAAGAATATATCTGCATCAGAACTTGCACTTAAAAAATTATTTAATAGCACTATTGCTCTTCCCGTGGGACTGTTAGCTGCTAGAGGCAGACGCCACGATGGTGGACAGGTTAGTAGTGGACGTTGTCGTCGTCCGCTGTCACGAGTGTAATTTTTTGGCACATAAAAATGGATGCTCTCCCGTACCAATGGGTTGTCTACCTTATTGACAATATCATTATATATCTTATCGATTGTTACTCTATGATTCGTATTGCTACAGGTTTTATCAGAACACATTGACAACTCTGAGGGAAAGTCAATGTCTCGTAGATGTTTATTACATTCTAGTCTATATTTTTCAATTTGTTCGTGCGTTCTAGATCCCCATAATATTTTGTTATTAACAGACATAGTTAGGCAGATCTATTCTATGCTCAGGTACAAAATTGAGTCGACATTCTTATTTTACATTACATTATTATTACAATGGGTAAGTGATCTGACCAATAGACACCCTGTTTAATATAAATATCAGTTATTGCATTTTTAAGCGAATTAGAAATTAAACAATGATCTAACCAACTGTGTGTACCGTGTGCATCGCTTATAAATGTATACGTATTAGAACTTAGACCTAATTTATTAACGTCTGCGCATAACCAACCATTTTCGTCACAGAAATTTATTAATTCCTTGTAAAAAAGTTCACCTGGATGCGCATAAAGGTTATGCATTAAAGTCTCCTAACACAATCACTGAGTTAATATTTTCGAGTTCAACAATTGCACTCACCGTACCAAGGCAATCCGTAAAGTCTGGCAGGTTGTCCACTTCATTTGTAGGCATGTATACATTTAATATTAAAAAAGAATTTTCGTTAACCAATATTTTTATACCACATACACGAGAGTTATCACACTTCACTACAGAGACATTTTTAAAAACACTATGTCTCCATAAAATCGCCACTCCACCGAACGGCCTCCCCCGTAAGATTCCAGCCTCCAAATTTACAGCTGAAGTACCAGTGCAGCTAAATTCAGCATCAATCGTTTGTAGAAAGCCTAGGTTATGCGACAGTAGCCAAGTTTCCTGGAGTGCAATTAGATCCACAGCTTTACAAAGTTCTCGTACGTCTTGAAGCGAGCGTTTAATATTTTTACAGTTAAACGTAGCTATTCTCATAGATGTGTAGTTATCCTGATTGATGATTATCCTGATATGATGATTAATACTTAGATACCTATAATAGTATCTTTGTACTGTATGCTTACCTACAAGTTAATATGATTAATTGACGTTGTATGATTATTGCCAGTAGCGCCCTAATCTTGTTCAGAACTTTGTTATTATGTGTAACGAGCCTACCTATAGATACGTGATAATCCTTCCATTTGAAGACGACGAAAACTTTTGTATTGCTTTGGGAAATGAAAGCGTTATTAGAAGTAAATCAAGATTAAGTGCGACGAGTATTTAGGAGTTGATGCTTAGTTATGGTTGTATTATACGTATCGGTGCACTGCTGGGGCATAGGACATAGGCTTCTCCTAATTTTCGTCACAACATCTGGTTTTCTGCCTTCCGCATCCAATTCATACCAGCTACCTTCTTTAGGTCAGTACACCTGGCTGGAGGGCGTCCTACATTACGACGACCAAGTCGCGGTCTCCATTTTAGTAGTCATTTGCTCCAGCGTCCAGCGGTCCTTCGGCAGATTTGACCAACCCATTGACACTTCAGCGTACTTAACCTGCGAGCTATGTTTAGTTCTTTATCGCATCTGACAAAGAACGAAAGTTACCAACATAGTCATCAGTTCATCACCTTATTGCGAATGTTCAAGGAATCCCCAGGCATCACTCGCTCCATAGCCCGATGTGCAACTTTAAATTTGTTGGCTAGCTCAACCGTAAGTGTCCACGTCTCGGCTCCGTAAGCCATAACAGGTAGGGCGCACTGGTTAAATACATAGGTCTTCAGGCATTGCGGTAAAGGCGAAGTGAATATTTAACGAAGTTTGCTATATGATGCCCAACCCAATTGGTATGCAGTTACCAGTGTTGCAGGTATATGACGTTATACGTTTTTACGACGAAAAAAGTTTGTTTGACTCACACTTGGCCGATGTTATAGTTAGAGTCAGTTGTATACGGTGTTATTGTAAAAGTCGAGCAAGTAATAACGAATCGATTGGCACCCCCTTCATCGTAATCTGATAAGTAGTTTCGACGCTACGGTGGAACATACGTAGGTAAATACAAATATTTAAACTGCTGAAAACATTACCCTTTCTTTTTGGCTTCCTTGTAGTCGGATAATAAAAATAAGGCGTTGACTTGGTGTGTCAGAGAAGAGTTTAAATTTATGTTGAATTCGAAGTTATCGCCTATAAAATAATTCTATTTCTAACTGTCAAGGACAGAGAATATTCTCAATTAAGTGTCCAAGAAATATGAATGTTTAATAAACCCAAACTGTTGATTGAGCAAGCTAAGCGAAAAACTCAGTTATGATTTATAACGAACCAAATGTTCTTATCCGATTGTTAGGCAATATTTTCAGCATCAGATATTTATAGCCAATTTTAGCAATAACTATAGTTAACATTTTACCGTTTTGTAGATCTAAAGTACTACCTATTTACTTACTAAGTATTTCTCTTAGGTCTTATTGACGTTCTTTTTTTTCGTTTTCGCGGCAAGCCCGTGTGAACTGTCAAAATCTTGTCTTATTGGAAAATATAGACCGCGAATATGCGCGGCGAACATCTTTGAGCGCACCGCGCATGCACCATTACACACAGAATAAGGACCATAAATACTTAGGTAAATAGGTCAATGTGCTGGGTCCTCGCAAAGCTACTTGAATCCGTTAATTTAGATGCTGCATAGAGACATACGTACCTACTTAATAATAATGTTATTGGTCACTTAACCGATTTCGGTTACGGCGGCATATCTCATTCATTATATAGGTAGTGCACAAGTGTATGCGAAGACACAAGTCTATTCCCTAATTCTCATAGTCCGATGGGACGGAAATCCGACAAGACCAAAGAGAGATTAGGCGCAGGACCGACAACTTAGACAGCTTATCGTGCTCGATGAGACACGGAGGGGTTTGACAATATTCGAAAACGGTCACCCATCTATGTACCGACAGTGGTAACATTGCTTAACCTCACAGATATCTCGATCTGCTCTGTCGCCACTGATTCAGGGACTCCTCAACAGCTATACTGGCCCACCCTCACCCTCAACCAAAATTTTGGGTTCCTCAGCCAAGCCCCCTCAACACAAGATACAGGACTTGCCAGTTGCCAGATATCTCGATCTGCTCTGTCGCCACTGATTCAGGGACTCCTCAACAGCTATACTGGCCCACCCCCACCCTCAACCAAAATTTTGGGTTCCTCAGCCAAGCCCCCTCAACACAAGATACAGGACTTGCCAGTTGCCACTGTGGTTGTATAATAAAAAAAATGTGTGGCACTCGGGGACTGCCGCGGTAAAGCTATTGCATAGCATTTTTATCAATTTAAGCAATTAAAAAAACAATATTGTCTTCATATTAATTAGATCAGCGACAGAACATAAAATAGTATACCTACTTATATTAATACAATAACACAACACAATAGGGTGGAAAATGAACCAACACCTAAACCAAAACATAACCACAACTCCTGTGTGGCCCTTTGCTGTGGCCTTTATAATAGAATCTAACGTCGTTACATTTTGTACTTATGATTCTGGCTGCAAAAATAGGGAAGACTAAAATGACAATAGGTAACATAATGTCAATAGATAGCGCTGTACCTATTTAATTTTGTTACTATTCAATACAAAATGTACTACGGTCTGAATCGCGCTATTATGATTTTTGCAGCCAGAATCATAAGTACAAAATGAAACGACGTTAGACGATGGCGCGGGATGTCACGGCCTTCAAGCCACACCTCCGTGCCCGTCGGAGTGGGGAGCGTGTGAGGTTTTTTCTTTACGGAATTTCTGGATTCGGTCCCCGCGCTCAAGGCCCGCGATAGAAGCTATGCAATAGCTTAAAAACAGCGCCTGCTAATAATCTATTAGCAATTAGTAGTAAGCAACATATTTCGTTGCTCGACGATACAACTGAGGCAACGAGTGCTATGATTATTTCATGTTTCACGTTGCTTCCTCACACTCCCTTTTTGAGGCAAGTCTTCTTCATTACATATTTATGAACACATCCAACCGATTACCGCCGCAGGCTTCTATGAAAACGTTATGTGTAGGTATTTTAGTTGATTTCTAATCAAATATGACTGGTTGAGATACTGTAACAGTAAAATAAGCTAACTATATTTGAAAAAGATACATAAGAAAAAATAAGTTTCAGTAAATTTATAGCTTTCTAATACAATAATCTTGTAAAAGCAATTTCAAACTATTACAGTAGAAATAGAAGCTGAAACTATGTACATTTGTTCAAAATAGATGACTTACTGATATTTATTAATGGGTACCTTGTGATTTTGATTTTATGAAACTAAATTAATACAAAACAAAAACTCGACTGCTTATAATTAATAACTGAAACATTTTGGCGTCAAAAATCCATATTTTAGTGACAACGTTTTGTTTCTCCTCTGTCAAGAAATAATTTAAAAATATGTAAAAGCGCTGTTCGTATGCGTCAATTTTCCCAGTTTTTGGAACATTTTTCATTGCTACTCCGCTCTTATTAGTCGTAGCGTGATGTTATAATTATAGCCTTCCTTGATAAATAGACTACCCAACAAAACATATTTTTTCAATTCAGACCAGGAGGCCTACTCTAATTCAATGAAAACGAAGTTTCGGTCAAAAATGAGGTATTAATATAGAGCCAGCAACATCAATTCCATTTACTCGTTCCTAAGAGTTGTCTATGGGTTCAGACTTCTTGTTCTTATCCAAAAAATAATTAGAACAGTCCCCATGAACTTAAGAAATTTAAGTAAACGAAAATTCGTGAATTTCGTTTTACAGAAAACGAGTAGGTAGGCCTACAGTACTTTCTGAGATTACCGCATTTAAACAAACAAACTCTTCAGCTTTATAATATTATTATAGATTCATTTTCAATAAGAATCATGTGAATGATCCAACTATTAGTATATTATTAGATGGTACCTAAAAATATACTGACTATTTTAATTATGAGTACATTTGCGAGTTAATTTATAGTTTTTGTTGATTAAAGCTTGAGGCATTTTAATTTCGCGGCAATTTTTTTTTTTTTGTTTATGTGCCTAATTCGTACTTCAAGCTTTTTTTTAAATTAGTACCGTACGAATGTTCGGATTGGCAGTGTACGACTGTTGGATACAAACGATATACATGAAAACAAATGAGCAGCATCATATTGACCCTTCCACATCCTCGCCGGGTAACATACATAAACATATAAATCAGTCATTTGCTGTGATTATAAGGCTGATAATACAAATTTGATATCTAAGTACAATTAGGGCGCACTGTGCTACGATTTAGGGATAATGTACTTAAACCGTACCACCACCTTTTTTTTTTTTTTTAATCTAGTTTTTCTAACAAGTTTATAGGAATTATGGTAAAATTACCATTGTTGTTGATTTGTCATTTAATAAAGCTTCGCTAACTAATAGCTATATATATTTTTCTTATTTACATTTCCAAAATATGTATTATCTTTTGTTCTTAGGGGGTTGGTACGAAATAAAAAAAGTTAGGTATGTTTATTTGTGTGTGACTGACTATTTATGTCTTATATGTTTTAGATGGATAGTGGACATCAATAACTATTTAGTTAAGGTGTGGCTCTTTTCTATAAACTTAAGTATTGTCCTAAAACCCAGAATTCTCAACCGTTCTCATTACCCTTTTTCAGTACCTTTTTTATGCTTAGGTTCTAATGATATGCCTTGGCATCTACCATCCTTTACTTACGATATTATTCTTTCAAAGCTAAAAAATGTCAATTTATCCATATTTTATGTTATAAATTAGATAGTTTAATGTTCAGTAAAGCGTTCCAACACAAATAACCTCAGTACCTCTGCAGAGCGAACTTTTTTATTACAAAATGCGCTGCAGACTGAAACTCTGCATATTTTAGTGTTTGTTAAAAACTAGTTAAATATTAAAATGTTATTTATCTAGTGCACAATAAAGGGAATGGCACACTCGCGTCAAAGCGGATAGCCAGACAGCTGCCGTAAAGTGCAATCTGCGAGTTTGTTCTGAATCCGTTTGCTATTGAATTTGTTTGCTTAATCAATGATGTTTTAAGTAAAAAGGTGTAGATAGGTTACAAGTGCTCAGAAAGCGGCACCTTAAGATACAATACAATTGACTTAGCTTTTATACGTCAGCATCGCCAGCGTCAACAGATGAGGAGCGGATTACAATTTTCTCTTTTTCTCTCATGTTAATTAAAATTAAATCATCTTTCCAACTTTTAGGACTTTTTATAATATTGCAATTACTATATTGCAATATTTAAATTATCTATGTGTGCATTAGTTTATCGTTTTTAAAGATAGTTAATGTTGTTTATGGAACCTATCTACACCATTTTACTTAAAACAGCACTGCCTACAGCTATTTTTAACTCAGTTATCTATGCAATATGTATTCTAGATTTCACACTACAAAAGCTATTTAGGTACATTATTTGACTATATCCTATAGGAAATGTTCTTACACTATTAAATCATTCATATCGCCAGTACATTTCATTGCAGTCGGGTAAAAAAATAACATTTTTTCGTGCATAGCTTTTTTCTTTTTTTTTTCTAAAAAAGACAACTCCCACATACAAGCCCTGTGTCGCGGCGGACTTTAAAAAAAAAAAAAAAAAATGATATGAAATAAATCTGAATAGCTTTTATATAAAAAAACCGCAGAAAAAATGGACGTGGATCTCGCCTAGTGGGCTTTATAAGAACGAAATCGACTACATTTTATCTAACAATCAAAAACTTTTCCAAAACATTACTATAATAAACAATCTGAATTTCAACACAGACCATAGAATGGTTCGGGTAACACTGACAGGAAGACGTCCCAAGAAACTAAGAAAATTTCACAATAAGTGTACCACTATTGAATATACAGGCAATACAGATTTACTTCTTGAAAACCTCCAAACATCACTAAAGAAAGACAGACATGGGAAAAAAGAACTTACATCAACTGAAGAAAAATACAACGGACTAATCAACCAACTAAAAACTATAACAAGAAAAACCAACACAAACAATAAGAAAGAAATATCACTCATAACTAAACATTTGCTGCAAGAACGTAAAGAACTTATACAACAGAAGAAAAGTAAAGAAATCCGCCAAAAAATTACAGAAATAAGCAAGAAGATAAGTGAACAACTTAGAAAAGAAAGGAAAACAAAAAGACTATCTACAATAGAAAAATTTATAGAAAGAACAGGAGGAATAAAAAAGGCAAGGAAGGAACTAAACCACAAGAAAGAGTGGATACCAAGGATGAAGAAGAAGGATGGTATAACGACAGGTAACAGACTCGATATACTAAAGATTGCTACGGATTATTACCGCCATTTGTACACAAGCCAAAGATTTGAACAAACTCAAAAAGAATACAACATACCAACAGATGCAGAGCAGACACCGAAAATACTAAATATTGAAACAATGCAAGCAATTAAAACACAAAAACTTGATAAAGCACCTGGAGCAGATCTCATCACAAACGAGCTTCTAAAAACTACATTACCAGTGATTGCTCCAAAGCTTACGGATATATTTAATGAGATACTTAACACGGAAAACATCCCCGATGATTGGACTAAATCAACAATTATATTGCTCCATAAAAAAAGGCGACAAAGGAGACATAGGAAATTATAGGCCCATTAGCCTGATGTCGAATATTTACAAGGTTTTTTCAAAAATTATACTTTCTAGAATTACAAATACCCTTGAAGAAAATCAGCCCAAAGAACAAGCTGGATTCCGTAGACATTTTTCAACTATAGATCACATTCACGCTTTGAGACAGATACTACAAAAATTTAAAGAATTTAACAAAACTTACTACCTGGCGTTCATTGACTTTAACAAAGCATTCGACACATTAGAACACAGTTTTATTTGGAACGCACTTGAAGCACAAGGCGTCGAAACAAAATACATTAGAATACTTAAAAATATCTACACAAAAAGCACTGCTCGAGTGAAGCTAGAATCGACAGGAGACGAATTCCCTATTAAAAGAGGTGTACGCCAAGGAGACCCTATATCACCAAAATTATTTTCAGCCGTTCTTGAAATGATATTTAGGAACCTAAAATGGACAAAGGGACTAAATATAAATGGTGAAAATCTAAGTCATCTTCGCTTTGCAGACGACATTATTTTGTTTTCGGATTGCCCAAAAACTCTGGAAAGCATGTTGCAACAGCTATCGAATGAAAGTATTAAAGCAGGCCTGTCAATGAACTTAACAAAAACTAAAATAATGTCAAATTCTATAAATATGGAAATAAAAATAAATGACGAGGTAATAGAATATGTACAAGAATATATATATCTTGGACAACTTATATCTCAAGAAGACTGCATGCCAAAGGAAATAGAAAGAAGAATTGCTAATACCTGGAAACGGTTCTGGTCGCTAAGCGAAGTGATGAAAAATAAAGACATGCCTATAAAACAAAAGAGAAAAGTATTTAATATGTGTATTCTTCCATGTTTACTGTACGGGTGTCAAACTTGGGCGTTGACAGAAGAACTATCAAACAAATTAAAAATTTGTCAAAACGGAATAGAGAGAAGTACAATAGGCGTAAAAAGAAAAGACCGAATAAAACTAAAAGACATAAAGAGCAAGACAAACTTTAAGAACGCATACACAACTTACAAACAACTAAAATGGCGATGGTCTGGACATATGATCAGAGAGAAAAAGGAGAAATGGACCAGTTTAATAACTGAATGGTATCCACGAGATGGTAAAAGGAATAGAGGTAGACAGACTAAAAGATGGGAGGACGACATTAAAAAAATAGCTGGCACTACATGGACGCGTACAGCAAAGGACAGGACACAGTGGAAATCTTTAGAGGAGGCCTTTGTCGAAGGACAAGCTGCGATACCACAACCACCGTTTGCCGATATTTAATTTAATTCCATAAGGAACTAGTATTTAAGTTTTGGCATGTTTAAGTAATTTGATATAGTTTGTAAAACTAAGAACAGCAATAAAGGCTTTTTATTTTATTTTATTTTATTTTATTATCTTTCAAACCACAAGACGAATTTAAACTATCAGCGGCTGTAAGATGTCAAAAACAATAGATCTGAAAAAAAAAGTTTTTTCGAATACCGCAATATGGGCATCAATTTTTATTTATTTATTTTATCCAACCTATACTAACAGATAATCTAACCATATAATTTTTAAATAAGTACTTAATATTTATAGGTAATCTGAGCAATGTATGTGTGTATGCAATCTGTATAACTAGCAATGTGGGATTGAGTCCCACATTATTAGCAATCTTGTTAACCCCTCCAGCTAATCTGAAACGCTTGTGTTAGGAGTGGGTTCACGTCGGAGGTGCGGCTGTTTTTCGAATGCGTTCGAAGAACACCGCCCCCAGGCCGAATGGGATTCCTGCCCGGGTGTTGGCCTGACCCGCGCACAAATGAGGGACCACCTCAGGGGATTGTTCGACGTGAGCCTGGCAGGGGAGTTCGTGCTCCTTACGAAGCCGGGACGGCCTCCCGACTCAATTGCGGCCTACAGGCCTATCGTGGTGCTGGACGAGGCAGGGAAGTTGCTGGAGAGGATTCTCGCTACTCGCATCGTCCGGCATTTGAACGAGGTCGGCCCCGATCTGTCGGACGCTCAGCACGGCTTTCGTGCTGGGCGCTCGACCATTGGGGCCATTCTGCGCCTGAGAGCCGCATCGGAGGAGGCCGTCGCCGGTGGAGGAGTGATGTTGGCGATATCACTTGATATCGCCATCATCATCCCCTCTTGTGGAACATTAGCTACGACTGGGCCCTGCGGTGTCCTTTCCTCCTAGGATAGGGTTCATCTGCTATGCGGATGACACCCTCACCTCGGCCCATGGTGGGAACTTTGAGGAGGCGGCGCGTCTGGCCAACCTAAGGATTTCCTGAATGGTCGGGCGCATCGAGGCGCTGGGGCTTAGGGTGGCCCTTTCCAAGACGAAGGCCCTACTATTTCATGGGCCCCGTCACGGTCCACCTGCTGGCGCCTCGATTGCCGTCGGCTCGGTCCTCGTATAGGTCCTGGCCCAGATGACGTATCTGGGCCTAGTGGTAGACGGGCGGTGGCTCTTCGGCGAGCACTTCTGCATTTTGGCGCCTAAACTCGAGGCTACTGCGTCCGCACTGGGAAGGCTGGTGCCGAATCTGAGTGGGCCCAGTGCCTCGAGTAGACGGTTGTATACGGGGGTGGTGCGGTCAATGGCTCTGTACGGCGCACGGTCGCTAGGAAGGAACCGAGTCCCGCCTGCCACCACTGCGACTGCGGTGAGGACTCGGCGCAGCACACAGCATTGTCCAGCTTGGAAGGGGCAACGTCAAGTTCTCACCGTAGTGGTCGGAAGTGACCTCTCGCTGCCGGCTGTGGTTCTGTCGATGTTCCGGGGCGAGGGGTCATGGAATGCGGTCGCATCCTTCTGCGAGGACATCATCTCGCAGAAGGAGGCTCCCTGGCGGATCCGCTCCGTCGCCGGCGAATCGGGCGGCGCCTGATGGCGCCTTATATTTCTAAATACATACATATTATACATAAATAACACTTTGTATGATGAGCACGATGGTTTATTCTGTGTCTGGACACAGAATAAACCATCGTGCTCATCATACAAAATTTTATCCTGGGTGGGAATCGAACCCACGAAACATATGACAATGTTCGAATACGGTCCCCTATCTATGACAGACCGACCGAGTGGTAACATTGCTTAACCTAATCACAGATATCTCCATCTGCTCGATCGCCACTAAGTCAATGATCCCACATACATACATACATACATACGCTAGTTTACTCTCATTCTAGAGCAATCTTATAAAACCGCAACAAACAGAATAAGATTCTACAATTTTCTAGAATAGGATTACAGTTGCATTTCATTAATAATTCAATACATGAATTTTGTTAGCTGGCATCGTCGTCACGTGTCTTACAATTTGCAAGATAAAGTCTGACTTAATACGACTAGAGGAATTGTATGAAATTTAAACAAAACATTAGATACTTTGTGTATGCAGAGTGGATTGTCTCGGAATTAAAATAAACAATTCGCTGGATTCATCTTATTTAATTTGGGGGAGAAAATTATCCTGATAGTGGTTTCACACATCACACACGGATAAAAAGATGGTTGTCTGTAAAGTAAAGTAGGTTTACGGACTAAAATTTTACGTGATATTAATAATAAGTAATAAACAATTCGCTGTTGCTTAGCAACCATGTTTTTATTGCCAGGTTCTTTTCTCCGGCTTTACCTATTGTTTGCGAAATTGGCATTACATTACATGTAGAATCCCGACGTATCACAAGTTTTGCATCCTAAGTGAATAAAGAATTTGGAATTTGTGAATGCACGACGGCCATAACACTTCAACCTATAAGCAGGCGGAACGGTACCGACCGTAACTGTGACACTTTTTCGTGCGTGCTCATGGTAATCAATTTATAAGACGTTATCACGTCAAAATGTAGGTTAGAATGAACCCAGCCAGAAGTAGCGAGGACCTAAAGAGGGTCGATGTGACAGACTGGACGCGAAAGGCGGAGGTGTTCGAACGAAATCTTGATAAAAAAAGGATAGGATTCCGTAGACCCCCCCCCCCCCCGCCCCGTCCTCCATCCAAATAATGTGGCATATGAAGTGGGTGGTAACAACAGCTCAGTAATCACTTTCAGACAACAGCTCAGAAACACAAGTGTTCGCATCACTATTTTACGGAAAAATAACTGACCCTGGCGGTGATACCCATAAAACGGCCTATAATGGTAACTAGTAGCCTAGTTTCAATAGTCCTCAGCAATATACTGATTGAAATATTTTCGAGACTGAATTTATTGTTCCAGTCCATTTAACCATATTTTTTTTCAATGGAATCTTTAGGTACCTACGAAAATTTTGTTACTTTTCACTTGGTCTGCTGTTACTCGTTATGTGTAAAGCCTACGTAGCTGTGATAGTTTTCTTTTAATTTCACTATACATACTACTACCGTGAAGTTTTTTGCATACTCAACAGCATTTATTTAGCTAGCAGGGAGGAGGGGACACTTGACTCTAAGAAAAAAATTGCAATTTGAAGCTTAATATTTCACAAACGGATCCCTAAGTCGAAAAATGGTCTTTACAATTCCTAAACGTTTTTAAAAGACCTATCTAATGGATACATGATGGGTTTGTTAGGGTAGGTAAGAAAATCACATCCCTACTTTGTCTATCGGGGAGGTACCCTCATTTTTTATACTTTCACTTTGTCGATATAAGTAATATGTGTAGCCATACAAAATTACAGCCTTCTAACACTAACAGTCTCTGAGCTAAGCTGCAGACGGTCGGACACTATAAGGGTTGGCAAAACTATAAGGGTTCCGTTTTGCCAATTTGGCTACGGAACCTTAAAAACTCTTTTGGCGCACGCATACATAGATATCGCCAATTCGTCACAGACGCGGAGAATCGAGACAAGACAGACCAGAGACAGAGAAAATGAAAACTTTTAATATAAATCTCGCAGTTTTGCTCGCCATTGTCAATAAATTCGATTAGCGTTTAAGCCACTTGTCTAGGGGGCTAGACTATTATGATTGTTGATCCTTATCTAATATCAAGCACTTATATTTACAAACAAGCATATTTACAGTGGACGGCAATATGATATAATAGTGGATGCGTGCATTGCTATAATTTGAAACTAGTTGGTTAACCTGCATCGTTTAAAACCATGAGATATGGCAAAGTCACGCGATACAACATTTGTAATTGTGGTCTTAATGGAGATGGAATGTTCTTTTCTTTAGCTTTTATAGCTCAGAAAGTTATACGTTGGTATAACCTTGGTTATTAGACCAAAGTCCAATTATTATAAACTGTGTATTTTATATGTTAACTGTTATTTATAAGTTGGGAATTTTAGTTTACGAGGGCGTCTCACTTTGGTTTGGACTTTTTTATATTTTTGCTGTCAGTAAAAGGTTTATATGAAGAAAAAGGTTAGGAAAATGCCATTTTTAGGGTTCCGTAGCCAAAATGGCAAAAACGGAACCCTTATAGTTTCGTTATGTCCATCTGTCTGTCTGTCTGTCCGAATGTCACAGGCATTTTACTCATTTTAGTCAATGAATCTTGATGAAATGAAGTGAAAAGGTGTCTTGTAGTAGCCGCTACTAAGTTTGATAGTTATATAATAATAATAAATATTTTTAGGGGGGGCACTCCATACATGTAACTAGAAATAGAAGCTAAAAAAACATGGCCCATCATTCGACAGGTCTTTCAAAAACATTTTGAGGTTTCTACTTCAACTACAACTTTTTTGATTGAGGTAATATTTTAGTTTTTATCGCGATAACCAACATCAACGCGGGCAAAGCCGCGAGCGAAAGCTAGTAATTAAATAAATATATTTTCGTAAACTTTCGCGATTTGTACACATTAAAGAATTTTATAAGCTACGGGTCTTAATCGCGTAAATATTTTATTTTATGGCTAAATACCTTTATTATAATGTCCGACGTTTCGACCGTATTGCAACGGCCTTAAAATAAAATATTAACCTAATTAAGACCCATAGCATATAGAATTCTATATCTGAATAAATAATGCAAAAAAATATCAGATCAAATAAACTAAATAGAATCATATTCCTAGTACTATTAGCTTTCTGAAACTCCGAATGTGCAATCACGTCAAAGACTGGATTGATTTGGATTAAATTTAGCACACAAATCGATGCCATTCTGAATTATTAATATACACGCATACGGGAGTCGAAATTCACGAGGGCGGACGGACCAAGCAAAAGCCACCTACCGTTGAATGGTTCATCTCAATATCACAGTTTTAAAATATATATTTGGATCCATAGCTATACTAATAGTACAAAGCTGAAGAGTTTGTTTGTTTGTTTGAACGCGATAATTTCAGGAACTACTGGCCGGATTGAAAAAATATTTTACTGTTGGATAGCCCATTTATCGTGGTAAGCTCTATAGGCTATACCAATATATCTAAGGCAATAACATCACGCTACAACCAATAGAAGCGCAGCAGCAATGAAAAATGTTGCAAAAACGGGGAAAATTTATACAGACGAAGTTGCTCGGGTCAGCAAGTTAAAAATAAGTTGAAATAATAAGACACAAGCAATAGCATAGCGTATTGTATTTTCACAATAAACTTCCTCTTGGGGCGGATTTATCCCCAAGGGGGAATTATGAAATAAGCCGCGAGTGTAGCTACCTATCTAAGCGAGGTGATTACTGTCACAACTAATTAGAATTCTCAAAATAAATGTTTCTTGTCATGTACCCTCATTTAGACATCTAAATATCCATTAAGATAGATTTAGACAAATGAGGCGTCCCAGACTTCAGTATTTATATTTATTGTACTGAATGACAAGCGAATCCTTACGTTAAATATTCCTGGATTTTCTCTTGTTAGCTGATTTTGGTTATTTTAGTGTGCTTATATTTAAATTGGTCACGAGATAACTACAGAATGACTTTACTGATTTAATTCATTTTTTTTTTTGGTTTTCTAATATTCTGTAGAAGGTTCTTACTTAAAAAAGTTAAGAAAATGAGAAAAAAAATAACGGGGGTGTACAAAGTTCGCCGGCACTGCTAGTTTGTTGATAAAGACTACCTGAAAAGGTTTTTGTTGTTTTGTTAATTGCCGTGGAAGTTTCGGCAACGTTTTTAGAGCAAACCAGCGAGCCGATAAATAAAATTTACTAATAAATTAGGAAACTTAACGTCATTAGATGACGTTAAGTTTCGACGAGATTTTCAATTTTTTTTCCATGACTCAAAAGCTTGTCCTGACAATTTGGAACAAAATAGAACAGATGAGAGACGTGAGAGGTCAAAGATTCGAATCTCACTCATTAGGTATCTACCTGTACAAATTATGTGAACCCACAGTGGGTTCACATAATTCCTATGTAAAACCACAATGTGCGATCCTCTTTGCGCGTATTTTTTTAATGTCAAATATTGAGGCAAGGGCATCAGTTTTCAGTGCCTTCAATAGTTTTGAGAGCTGTGACATGACATAGAGTAGCATCTATTTTGAGAAGCAATAGAGTCTCTAGACACGTGGCATAAACGCTCATCGAATAAAATGACCGCGCCGTTGCGCGTGCAAAACTACGAATATGATATTTTCCCAACGACTTCATTCCGACGTCAACTTGTCTATGGGCTCTAGTTTCAGTTTATGCCTTGATTGGACTAACAGTTAGCATAGCTATAGATGTGTATTTATACGTACCTTACTGCAGCCTTTGCTATCCATACTTCTATTTCATACTACAGATATGTTATGCCTGTGTTTCATGTTGTTCCTACTACCTAATATTATAAACTAGCTATGCGCGCGGATGCGGCCGCATGTTTGTCGGTTATGGCGACCAAGCACTTGCAGGTACGTATGGCGTTGTTCACGTTCATGATAAAGGCACTATATCCTGAAATAGCACACAGGCAGAATAGCGTATATGCTTGGTATTCCAGACTTTTATTCCAGAAATGTACACGGTTCTCGTGGGATATATTTATTTCTCAAAACTTCCACGCAAAAGAAAACCTTTCACAAGTTTACTATTGTAAAATTATTTCTTATTTTATTTCACAAGACCTAAGACGCTGCCTCTGTAGCGCGATGGGAGTGTATCCGACTGCTACGCAAGAGGTCGTGGGTTCGATCCCCACCCAGGATAAAACTTTGTATGATGAGCACGTTTGGTTTATTTTGTGCCTTTGTGTTATTTATCTTTAATATATATGTATTTAGAAATATTTATGTATGTTTATCAGTTGTCTGATTTCCATAGTACAAGCTCTGCTTAGTTTGGGATCAGTTAGCGTTGTGTGAGTTGTCCCAAGACATATATATTATTATATATTACCTAAGATTTATTTTAATTATAATTTAAGTCCATAAATGGTATAAACGCACAAAGCCTATTACTTTAACACTTTAAAATCCTTGGAAAAACGCGGCGAATATGAGCTTTAACTACTTCACTATAAAAAACTAAAACACCAAGAAATTCAAGGTTAGTGTTGATTTTTTAATGGTTAATAATTTTGAACGTAATAGTTCCGTTCAGGTGAAATAATGGAATAAGCAAACTAATATGAAGTTTGCGTGAAATACCAGCGATTCCGACACATTATTAAGTCGTTAATACCAACTCCAAGTTCAGATTAAAGAACTCGACGACAGTTCACGGAATTTGTTAGGTCTTTCAGGGTGAAACTGCTCATGCAAACGTTCAATTTGAAAGAATCAATAATAATAAATGTTTTTTAGGTACAGACATAAATCTAGATTATGTCCCTCGCGAAGGTTGAGTAATACCTACGTACAAGGTTATTTTTATTACCGACTCTAAAGAAGGGTTATGTTTTTCGCGCGTATGTATGAATGTATGTATGTATGTAATATTCTTTATTACCTCATATCTCAAAAACCACTGAACGGATTTTTACAATTAAGACGTCCTTAGATTCGTCTTGACCGCCTTAGTGTTCTTCGATAGGTGACTTTTGAAAAAAACAAACATGGCGGCTGTGAGATGTCAAAATAAAGAGATGTGAAAAAAAAAATGTTTCGAATACTGCAGTATGGATATCAAATTAAAGGGCACGTCTTAAGCATTTAAAAAAGGTATAACAAGATTATTACTGTAATACTAAAAAAGTTAGTTAGCAACCATTCTTTTTTAATTTTCAATACTTGACAAAAGCTGTGATAAAAGTTAGTTGTTACATCCTAAAAATACTAAAAAATGTACTGATAATGTAAAATGTAATGTATGACTGCATTAAATTACATAATTATGCAGGGGATCTTGTTTCCATCTTTTTTGTGCAGACGGGATTTTTATACCTATATTGCAAAGCTCAGACACCCCGACAACATATTTATATTTAGTAATCATATTAATAAAAGAAAATTAAAATACTGAAAACTTGCAGAGTTACAATAGCCATTTAAGTTGTCTTGCGTTCCTCGCGCTATCGTGCCCTTTGCATCCCGTAGTACGTAATCGATAGTCATTATTGAATAATAAGTGATGGTTACATTTTTAACTGTTAGAATGTTTAATAATTTATTTTAACATGGTTCAAAAACTGCTCCATTTGATTGTGTTACTGATTCCGAGCAAACTACTTTCATGTTTGCGCTATATCAAGAATAACGTTGTAAAACGTATAGCAACGAAAGTCGCTAAGCACTTTCTAATTTTCAGTAGAACCTATAGATAGAACTTCGTCTTTATGTCGCTAATAATTTATTATTTTATGTTATTGTACCTGTAATAACTTTTGTACCTGTAATAACGTTTGCTCCACGTAGTACCTATATTTTTATTATCTCAAATTTCCTCCAAATTTCTTGAGTCGTTTTTGCATGACTGTGCAACAAACATCCTAACTACTAAATATATATGTGACTAACCAGGGTCACTAACCACTAGGCCTGTTGGTCTAGTGGTTAGTGACCCTGACTACTTGGAGGTCGTGGGTTCGATCCCCACCCAGGATAAAACTTTGTGTGATGAGCACGATGGTTTATTATTAAAATATATATATTACGGGTTTTAATCGCGTGAATAATTTAAGGTAAAATACCTTGTTTATTGCCCGACGTTTCGACCGTATTGCAACGGCCGTGGTCACGGGAAGACGATGGTTTATTCTGTGTCTGGGTGCAATTTAGAGATATATAAATATGTTTATCAGTTGTCTGGTTGCCATAGTACAAGCTCTGCTTAGTTTGGGATCAGACGACGTTGTGTCAGTTGTCCCAAGATATAATTATTAAGATATTATTTATTCAGGCATATAAACTTTTCTATATATAAAATATTAAGTAGGTAATACATGTACATAATACATTTTAAAACACTCGAATAACTCTGAAACGAAACACTGTGAAACGAAAGTGCAAATAAAATATATACATTTCAGAGTCCAAGTGTTTTGCAAATAGAATCTAGATGGCAATTGGCTTCAGTAACCTGCTGTACCTGTATATGTCTTTAAACCCTCAAATTGATCCTAAGCGCCGCATTGCTGAGAGAAATGGAAAAGAAAATTTTCCATTCCTTAGAGAAAGACAGAACTTGTTTGCCTTTTAAAACGTTTGAGCCGTTTGAAAATTCTGTTAACATCTGCGACATAAAAGTAATCGTAAGAATGCAGAGAAATATAAAATCTAAATGGCTAAAGCTACGGGAAAGCCAGTTATGAAATAAACAATGGTATCATAAAGTTTTTGAGTTGAAAGCCGCAGCTGAGGCGGGGACAAAACAAGGTTTTATGACAAGTTCAGGCGACTTTTTGTGATATATTGTTCGTCACGGCGTAACACGTATAATGTCGTAGGGATTTTATTTGTAATATTTATAAAGATGGAACAAAATGGATTATTTTATATTACATATTAGAAGATTGGAGGATCATTGAATATTTATATTTCTAATATATAAAATTCTTGTGTCACAGTTTTGCCATACTCCTCCGAAACGGCTTGACCGATTTTGATGAAATTTATTGTGCTTATCCGGTATCTATGAGAATCGGCCAACATCTATTTTTCATACCCCTAAGAAATTGTTTGTTTGTTTGAACGCGATAATCTCAGGAACTACTGGGCCGCATTGAAAATATATTTTATTGTTAGATAGCCCATTTATAGAGGCAAAATATAAGGCTATAGGTTATAACATCACGCTACGACCAATAGGAGCGGAGCAGCAATGAAAAATGTTTAAAAAAAAAAGGAAGAAAAAAGAAAAAAGGGAAAATTACTATCTATTATTCATGCCCCTAAGTGATAAGGGTTGTCCACCCCTAACATTTATAACTATACTATAATATTAGAAGAGAGAGAAGAGTTTGTTTGTTTGTTTGGTTGAACGCGATAATCTCAGAAACTACGGGTCCAAATTGAAAAAAAGAAATTTACTTTTAGATAGCCCATTTATCGAGGAATGCTATAGGCTATAAAACATCGCGCTACAACTAATGGGAGCGGAGCAGCAAGGAAAAATGTTGCAAAAATGGGGAAAATTTACGCAGACGAAGTTGCGCGGGTCAGCTAGTATTTATATAGTTTCTGCTGGTCGTTGAACATAGGTGCGTATCGGGCATTTTTTGGGGATATTTTTTCTTCCCATAATGGAACGAGCGCACCCAGAAAATGCCTATGCACTCTTAAAAGTGTCCGGGTTATAATTAATTGGAAACACTGACGCCGGCAGAGAGTTTCACACTTTAGCTATTCGTATAACAAATGTATAAGCGCACCGCTTTGTGCGACCGGAGGATATAGCTATGTGGCGGTACCCACATATAATAATATAAAATAAATTGACGCATGACAGCTCGCGCCAAATCCTGAATCGCGATATAGAAGTTTTCACAGCTGCTAACTATATATACAAGTTCCCAACGTTAATCGTTGGGCCGCGGCCCGCCAGGCACGATCACCTCGCCTGGTCGGAGGATCCTCCCTTTGTGTTGGAAGGACTTAACACCTTGCCCTCCACAGCTACAACATGTGGATGGTAGCTTGCAGTGCGCCTAGATGTCCAAAGATGGAAAGAGATGACGGGATCATTGCATGGAGTTTTCGTAAATACTCTCCGTGGTAAAATCTGTAGCATAAGACATAGGCCGACTAGCAGGCCACGTTACGCCGATGTTGCAAGCTGTGGCGCCAATTTTCGGTCAACGATTCGTCGTTTATAAGCATAATGGCTCTGCGTTGTACTGCGTCTAGCAAGTACGTACTCCATGCAAGAATGAACTTGTGCTTCATATAAAGTAAGAAAGTGTCCTCAAGAGAAGTACCTCTTCATCCAGTTTAGGATGCTTAGTTTCTTGGCAGCAATTTGTGCGCAGGACTGAATTTTAGCGCCGAAGAATGAGACTAGACGTTAACTTTATGCCAAAGATATCAAGGTAACTGATACAGATTCGCCACGGAAAGTGGGAGTCAGGTCAAATTTAAACATAGACACCCCTGCGTTGTGGCGACGAACGAGGTTTGAGGTCGGTATTATAAAGTCTCCAGTAGACCGACGTTGCCGGAAGCCATATTGGCAGTCACTTAAGTGGTCATTTTTTTCTAGATATGCCAGCAATTTCAGGTACTGTTTCAAAAACTTTGCATTACACTGACGTGATTGATATAGGTGTATAGTTGGCAGGGTCTGTACGACTGCCCTTCTTCGTCGATGCGACTACCAGGCTTTATATCCCGGCCTCTATTTAGATACAATACTACTGTCCTTTTTAGGTACTGGTTGAAGATTGGCGAGCTTCCACGATTTCGGCAGCAATCGTCTCGTTACAGAGATACGGTACAAGCGTGTCAAAACAGGAGACAGCTCAGGTGTTTATCATTTTTAGGACTTTATTCGAAACAGGTTTATTCCGAAGTGGTCTCACATGAATTTTGTAAGGATGAAGAAAGGAAATTTCTTAATAAATGGCAGT
Organism: Herminia tarsipennalis; assembly: GCA_945859575.2. NCBI lineage: Eukaryota > Metazoa > Arthropoda > Insecta > Lepidoptera > Erebidae > Herminia > Herminia tarsipennalis. The sequence continues at coordinate 22,564,693 of OX243840.2, forward strand.
AAACCAACCGTGACTGAAGTCGGAATGTTTTTGGTTAAAAAGGTTTTTAAAACAATTGATTTCGAATTTTGTTACGGAAATTATATTTGTCATGCTTATAATTACTAGATACATATACCTACCCTATGCCAGTTCCACAATTCGAATCAAATTACCATCAGTTGGTTTTCTAATATGCTGGCTAAAGCCGTTTCGGCTACATAACGCACAATACTCGAAAACAAAAATAAAGCCAAGAACAAAGAAACATACATCTAAGTAGCAATTTCTTTAGTCCATAAGCAATCTAGTATCTCAGTTACGACTCGGAGAATGACACAGGTTACCTGAATCCTCCTTGCCGTATTATATAACGCTTAAACATCTTTCACTTTCACACGGCAGCCTTTGTAAGCGCCTTCAGAACTCAATTTATACCTGTCTGAAGGTAGCCGTCTATTCTAAATCCATTAAGATAATACCTGCAACTAGTTTGTTAATGTGAAACTTATGTTACAAAGTAACCGCATATTCTCCAAGTTATCGGAACGTACGAAGTCTTTAAAGTTCATAGCATGAAATAAATGGAAATTCCAAGCAAACTATTTAATGTAGAAACTAGTTAGCGATACCTTATATTAATTTAGAAGTATAGATGAATGAGAATGAACAATCTTGCTATTAATGCGCGAAGTTTGAAATAGAGGTTTATCGTGGCTGTGGCTGGATATTTACGGTTTTATTATAAAGACATAAAATAAAGTTGGAACTCTGTTGCGATAAGCTACTGAATATATCCTTTGTTGCCTTGGTACATACCAGCCCTTTCCTCAGAATCAGATATTAAATTATATTTGCCGAAATGACAGCAACGAAATAGGAACAGAATATACGAGTATTTCCTTCAATACAATTGGATTTATTTGGGATTTCGCAATAAAATCGCAACATCGGGAACAAGTGCTGGCAATACTATTTCACCTTTATGTCTACGTTGAGTTTTGTATTCGTGAGATAAGTTAGGTGTCGCAACGTCAGGAATGAGACAATCCAACTTCTACTTCGCTGGGAATAGAAAACAATTTTCTGTTTGTTTGAAAAAGTGCACTCTCTATACGGAACTGGAAAATTCATGAGAGTATTTTCTGTTCTCTCTGCTGTTTTCATTATTGTTGCTTTCTCTAGTGTGTTGTTTGCATTTTGTCTATGTCCCGGCATCGAAATATTGTTATTATCTCAATGTGTCTAGGTAATTTTTTAGGGTTCCGTGGCCAAAATGGCAAAAACGGAATCCTTATAGTTTCGTCATGTCCGTCTGTCTGTCTGTCTGTCCATCCGTATGTCACAGGCATTTTACTCAAAGACTACACAATGAATGTCGTCTTGCCGCTACTTAATTAAGTTTATTAGCTAAAAAATAAAAATTAATATTTTTAAGGGAGGCACTCCATACATGTATCAGAAGCTGAAATGTTTGAACATACATCAACGTGTGGTACATCATACCACGGACTTTTAAAACATTTTAAGGTTTCTACTAAACTTTTTTGATTAGGTGAATATTTTTGAAAAAAGTGGCACAATTTTTTTCCCTTATCTTTTGAACCGTGTGACTAAAAAATATTAATAAAATCGAAAAGGTAGCGCTTAACAAATACTTTAAACTAATACTATTTCAAAAATGATATACAGATATACGTCGTCATTGAGTTATTGCCAAAAACTGCGTTTCTCAACAGAAGGGCTTAAGTGCCATGAACGTACACTCTTCTGCTGGTGCAATTATTCAAATCGGATTATTTTTACGGTAACGGCTCCGGAACATTTAGCATGATCCAACATGCCCGTTTTTTTTTAATGGTTTATTTTAACACCACTTTTTACCGATTGTCAAATCATATAGGTAATATGGTTTATTCCTGAGCTTTGAGAGCGTGATCTGTTAATATTTAATTTTTATTTGCCTTATTACTGGGGTGGTATAAAAAAGAAAATCTATTTATGTCGAAATGGGCGTTTTCGTAAGTTCATTCAAATACTTTTTTCTTCAATGTAGGCGGTACCAATCTAGTCTACTAATAATGCAAATACAAATAAGGAAACCGGTGTTTATTCACTTGGCTTTGCTTATTATATACTCTAGAAGCCAAACAAAACATAACACACTTTTTGTACAACAAAACATGCAAAGGTTGGGGTTTCAACGGCAGTAAATTAAGATTTATAAGGACCACATGTCACACACAATGTTAATCTAGATATATTGCTGACATTACTAGCGAAAACTTTGCACTATGTTGATTAACATAGGCAGCATCTGGCATTTGTAAATTTTAACCGACTTCAAAAAGGAGAGGGTTTTTAATTCCGATGTGTGTATTTTTTGACGTGATTTGACGTGATAACGTCTTATAAATTGATGACCGGGTGCACGCACGAAAAAGTGTCACGTTATTGATTGGTTGCTAAGCAACAGCGAATGGAGATTGCAGCGACATAACATGCGAAACAATTGGAACTGCTAAGCAACGCGAATGGCGATATGTCATTAATGTTTTCTTATGACGTTATCACGTAAAATTACCGTCCGTAAACGGACTTTACAGACTATTTTTATTATGTATGTTCGGACATAACTCCGTCATAATAAAACGTATTTTCAAAATATTTTTTTACTTTTACGCGGTTTATTTCCGAGGTTTGGTCCCATAAAGTTTCGTAAAGATCTAATAATGGGTTTCGGACACAGGCAACGAAACTCCTTATTAAACGCCACCGAAGTCATCAACACCCAATTTTTTTCTTAAAATAATTGAAGTTACTCTGTGACAGTTGGCTTCTATATAACCCTTTTGTTGGCACATAGATTATGTACCTAAGGTAAATACAGAAAGTGTTGTAACTATTAACTTATGCATAGCAGGCAAGTTGAACAGTTTATCGATTAAACCTATTCTAAGTCCGTAATCCGACGGCTCAATTTAATCGTATATTGTGAGATGATGGCTAAATTAATTTCAGTTGCCCTTTAGAATAGGCTTTATCGTGTGAATGTGCTGTGGTGTGGTTAAGGTTTATTCAATTAGACTTTAGCTGACGTAAATTATGCAGGTACGCTATCTTTGGTTACGGACTGTCTCCACGGGAGAGAGAATCGCGGCGATACACTCTCTTAGAACGTGTCTCCACGCGGCGATGTTATCGCGGCGTTGTGACGAGGTTGAGTGTAAGAGAACGGTTATTTATAATGCCAACTGTTACAAAAAAAATGACTATCGATAGAAAAAAAAGGTGTCAAGGACATCCGATTGGAACGTAGTTACTTTTGCTATATTTTTTCGGTGTTGGTATTAACTAATGATTAAAAAAAATCTGGAAGAACATAACACATAACATTTCAAATTAAGATTTTTCACACATATATTACTGACTGCCAGTTTGACATACCTAGGTAAAATAAACATTACAACCTCAGAACACACATATAGCATTACAACCTTTTACAAAATACAAACAACAGTTTATAACACCGCCTTCTTAGCATAGCTCGCACGCAAATAAATTATATCGTACGATAAGGAACTACATTCCAAAAACCTTTCGGGTTTCTATCTATACCTTTACGAGTTACTAGCTGTCCCGCGCAACTTCGTCTGCGTAATTTTTCCCCGTTTTTGACTATTGGTCGTAGCGTGATTTTGTATAGCCTTCCTCGATAAATGGGCTATCCAACAGTGAATTTTTCAATTTGGGTCAGTAGTTCCTGAGATTACCGCGTTCAAACAAACAAACTCTTCAGCTTTATAATATTAGTATAGATTTACTTAAATCAATCCATATGATGTCCCACTGCTGGCACATGTGTCTCCAGTAGAACCTACTTATTATAGATCCTGGGGGTATTCGCCATAATCGCCACGCTTGGCGAGCGGTTTGGCGATCGCAGTAGGCTTTAAAGTGCGCAGAGGACGCTGCTGCCCGTCTTCTGGTGTGAAATTCTTTAGTAACCTGGGGTGAACAATCAATAATACCTCATAAAAAAATTGTTTTCTAATTTTACCTATAAAATTAATTCCTTTGCCGTGGGTACGGAGTCAGCACTAAAATCTCAATTCATAATTTTTAACACTGTTAATATTCCGAGTTCCTTTTTATACAAAACTGAAATTTTCATAATTACTATAATAATAATAATAATAATAAAATATCTGTATCTGGCGCACGAGATTGTCGACATGTGGGATGTTAATTCGGCGATCATTGTACCGATAGTCGTCTCCGTTAATGGTTTGATTGCCAAGAGCCTCGACCAACACCTTGAGAGGCTCGCGTTAGACGGTTGGATTAAGCGCTTGATACAGAAGGCAGTACTGGAAACGGCTCGTATAGTGAGGAGGTTCCTTTCTTTGGAACCGTAACCACCGGTAGCTTGGTCCCTGTACCCGATGCCGGTGGGGCACTATTTTTTATATTTTTACATATATTTAATTTTTGTTAGCTATATTTAAAAATGTAATTTATATGTATTTAATTTTAATAAAGAGAATAATAATAATAATATCCTATTTGGTACATAATGGAATCAATAAAGCTCAAATAGTAGGTATCAATATAGTATAAAAAATGTGAATTCTAGAGACAAATAATAGTATTTCGTTGCATTCCAAGAAAAGAGGATTTTTATTCGAGATTTGGAAAGTAGGATATGGTAATAAATGATTCACTGTCTCTGTTCCCTCACAATTTATTCTGAAACTTAGAGGATTGAACACATACGTCACCGTCAAATACCTTTAACAACGCAATAGTATCGGTATCGAATTTCCAACCTGTTGAAAATATATTTATTTCGCAATGTAAAACGTACCGCCGGGAGGTATTTTTTATTTCATATTTTGTAGGAATACGAATAAAACTGTATTTACAGAGATGTAAATATTTTTTTAGATTATTTTAAACTAGCTGTGCCCCGCGGTGTTACCCGCGGTTTGTTAGCCTTTGTGTTAATCCAGGGTGTCAGCTAACTCCATATCAAATTTTATTAAAATCGCTCCAGCCGTTTAGACGTGAAAAAGTAACAAACATACACACTCACATACTCACAAACTTTCCACCTTTATAATATTAGTGTGATTAATGACAGATAATGAGTAACAGTAAGATAAGTAGGTTAAAACTTTGAGACATGTAAAATAATTAACATCCTATAAGAAAAACTGTAGATTACTTATAGAATTTTATAAGCTACGGGTTAATCACGTAGGTAACTATTTTAAGGTTTAGCCTTAAAATAGTTACACGATTAAGATCATGTTGCCTTTAACTTGCCAGACGTTTTGACTGAGACATTACTTTGTTAGATTCAACGACCAGTATGGTCGTTGGTTAGATTCAATCAGCACATCAGACATATATTTATAAACTACCAGTTGTCGCCCACGGCATCGCCCTGTGGATGACATTTCCCAGTTAAGGGTTGATTTTCGCTTTCGATCAAAACGCTGAAACACGTGTTTCTTTATTTACAACCCCAAATCTAACTTCAAAACTGACAGAGTTTCATACAAACTTGCAACCCCTATTATACCCTCTTAGGGGTTGATTTTCAAAAAACGCTGTTTATCTATTTTAAACCAGAAAGCCTGTAGCGATTTTCTAGTTTAAAGTAGAGTTAAAGCAATAAAATATAGGAAACGTTACAATTTTAAGAATTTAATCACCAAATTTTAAGTTTTTTTTAGGCGTGGATTCTAAGTATAGAACTCTCAAGGTCCTTGCTTGAGTGGGTGTGCCTAGGAGTGTGACTAACCCGTCATGGTGATGAAGTGGCACTTAGCTCGGCTTGCTGGGAAGAAGTATTTAACTTGGATGACACGATTCTCAGCTCCACTCTCCATGATAACCTAGATTTGTCAACGAAGAGTGTCCCCAAGTTTCCGGGAGTGGATTCTGCAGATCTTCAAGAGTTGCACCAGCAACTGAAAACCCTTCAAACTGAAAATGACTGCGCCCATGAAGAGATAGCAAATCTCAGTCTAGAATGTTCTAATCTCCGTAAAGAATTATTGGAAAAAAATAAACAAATTAATTTTCTCAAAAATGTTGCCCGTATTCCAGGTCCTAGCAAGTCCACTGATATAACTCCATGTCGACGATATGACTCACCTTCTTTAAAAAGGCTCACAAATATTAGGATGCGCATATCTCGCTTGTCACCATTAAGTAGTCACAAAAGAATCGGAGATTACGAAACACCTAAGCGTGGTCCACAATTATCACCTAGCCGTCTAATCCTGAATCAGCTGACAACAAATACACCACAAAATGAACTAGGTACATTATTTGTAAAGGAGCAGGGAGAAATAATTAATATGATGTGTTTAGCCGGTTCAGCCGAACCTGTATTGACTACGGTAACTTCTGATAAATTCCAACGCACAGATGGCGTTACTAGTAGTAAGACTAAGAAAATGTTCATTATTGGTGATCAACAAATTCGTGGTTTGGCATCAAGATTAACTTATGACTACGACCGTTACAACCTTAAACTAAAATTGAAATATGACTTTTTTGGGGTTATCAAGCCAGGGGCAGAGAGTAGTGAAATGCTCAAGTCTTGTGAAAGTTTAAGCGAATCATTAAATGATGACGATGTTGTTATCTTGTCCATGGGTTCAAATGATAAAAACCCCTACAAGGTGTTATCAGCTTTGAGCAATTCACTGCACATTTTAAGACATTACAAAGTGTTTATATTAAAGGTTCAGAATAATCCTTATATTAATGAATCATTGTTGAATAAAAATATAAAATTGTTAATAAAAAACTATTGTAATTGCCAATTTATTGACATGTCATGTACAGAAATTTTTAAAATTTATCCGATAAATTATATTAAAAAATTAAGCTTTAAGTTACTTGTGGAAATTACGTTATTAGAGTATAGTAAACAAAAAATACGTACAGAGTCTATGAGTAATGGTAAAATTGATGCACCAATTTTGTATGATTGTAATACATTTAAGCCAGTGGATAGGAGTCGCTCGTCCAGCTTAGTAATAAAAAATGGTACCATTCCATACTATTTCCAATTTCAAACAAAATTAAAAGAGACTCGTCTTAAGTCTACAAAAGCTACAAATGAATTAAAAAACGTAAATACTTATAAAAAGGGGACCATACCTTATTATTTTTGTAAAAATTATAATACAATCCCATTAGGTCAACAATCACAGCAAAATTTTGATAAAAAGGAGTTTTTTCGTGAACAAAGTTGAATCAGATATAACAATATTTCACCAAAATATCGCAGGGGCAATAAATAAAACAGAGGACATTATTATCGCATTACTTGAACTTTCTCAAAAGTATAAAGAAATTGACATACTATGTTTTACGGAGACTTTTATAAAAAAAGGTACAGAACATTTATTAAAAATACCTGGATACAAATTAGTCGCATCGTTCTCCCGCAACTCAAAAAGGGGAGGATCTTGTATTTTAATAAAAAATGACTTTGAATACAAGGCAATACCATGTTTACCTGACCTCGCCTGTAACTTTCACTTTGAGTACTGTGCCGCTGAATTACTTACACAAAAAATCATAGTAATATGTATATACAGAACGCCTACTAGTAATCCACATGCTTTCCTTGAAAAACTGGAACATCTATTATTAAAAGTTTCGTATCGATCAAAAAAAATTGTTTTATGCGGTGATTGGAACCTAGATATGCTTAAGCCTAATAAGAGTCGTTTAGAACTTACTAACCTATTAAAAAACTTTAACATAGAAATACTAATTAAGTTACCTACTAGACAACAAGCCTGCATTGACCTATTTGCCAGTAATTTGAAGCAAGCCAGAGCGGACATACATTATTTGGGACTCTCAGATCATGAGACCGGACAAACTTTAACGCTAAAGAACAACATAAAACATATCAAACGTTGGTGGTACGAGGAGGTCAGAGACTTCAGAACAGAAAATGTTAATAAATTTCGCTCTTACATATCATCACTATCTTTTTCAGAAGTCTATAAAAAACCAAACCTAGACGACGCCTTTCAAGAGTTTCACAGTATGTTTTCATTGATTTTTGATTTATGTTTTCCCACATTTAAAATAAAGAAAACTAATATAGTTGATAGAAGTACTTGGCTGACAAAAGGGTTAAAAAGGTGTAGTATAAAAAAAAGGATTCTTTATTTAAAAGGTAAACAAGTAGGTGCTGATAAAAAAAATAATATTAGGATATACAAAAAATATTCGAATATCCTTAAGCGATGTATACATAAGTCGAAACAACTAGTAAATCATAAATATATTAATAAAAAAAGGAATAAATGCCAAGCAGTATGGGAAATCATAAATCGAAATATTGGAGATATAAATACTAATAAAGAAATAAACAAGATATTATACTCTAATAAATTATATACAACTGCCGATGACATAAGTAATTTATTTAATTCGTTTTATATTAATTTGACTAATAAGAATGACTTTAAATATAATATTGACGACATAAATGAAACTATGAACATGAATAATTCTAATTATAATTCAATTTTTTTAAGACCGACTGACTCTATGGAAGTATTTAAATCAATTAATAATCTCTCTAATACTAACTCTGTAGGAGTTGATGGCATCAACACAAAAATGTTAAAACTATGCGCACCGTTCATATGCGCACCCTTGAGCTATATAATTAATATGTCTTTTCAGCAAGGTATTTTCCCCCAAAGCCTTAAAAAATCTATAATCAAACCCTTGTATAAAAAAGGAGATATAACAGATATGGCGAATTATCGTCCTGTTACTCTTATACCCGTTATGTCAAAAATTTTTAAGAAGGTCATGTTAAAAAGACTGAATGACTTCATTTTAAGTAAAAAAATTCTGAGAGAAGAACAATTTGGCTTTCGCAAAAACAGCAGCACTTCACTAGCCTGCTTCAATCTAGTTAAAATTATTACTGAGTCTATCAATAACAGGATACCTATAACAGCTTTATTATTAGACATGAGTAAAGCATTTGATTTTGTGGACCATAAATTGCTTCTTTATAAGCTAGAAAAATGTGGAATTAGAGGAGTAGCTAATGAATGGATAAAAAGTTACTTAAAAGACCGATATCAGTGTGTAGAAATATCCAAAATAGAAAATAATGTAAAAGTCACATGCAGATCTAATTATAGGCTAAATAGATTCGGCGTGCCACAGGGCAGTGTTCTGGGACCATTTTTGTTTTTGATATACATCAATGACCTACCTAATATTACACAACACAAAACTATCTTATTCGCTGATGACACGACAGTCCTTGTCAAGTGTGACAATAAAAAGTTATATGAAAATGATATCAATTTCACGCTGACTAAGACAATTAATTGGCTAGATAACAATAATTTGAAAATTAACGTAAGTCAAACACAAATCATACAATTCCAAAACTATAGAAGCCAACATACTGACATAAATATAAATTACAATAATAATAAAGTACAAGAGGTAAACACTGCTAAATTTCTAGGGATTATGCTTGATAAGCACCTTTACTGGAAAATGCATGTAGAATCTGTTTGCAATAAATTAGATCGGTTCGTATTTGCTATCAAACGTTTACGACAAACCGTGTCGACGGAAGCGGCTCTCACTGCATACCACGGATACGTTTCCTCAGTACTTTCTTATGGTCTCCTGCTGTGGGGTAATTCGGTTGAGATAACAAAGGCATTTCGGGCCCAGAAGAAATGCGTTAGAGCGATATGCGGTGCCTGGTCTACAGATAGCTGTAAGCCACTATTTAATAAATTTCATATTCTGCCACTCGCTTGCATGTATATAAGGGAACTGTGCATTTTTGTAAAACTGCATCCACAATATTTTTGCAAGTTTTCTGATAAGCCTGGTAGAAATGATAGAAATAAGTTTAAACTTCTTCGACCTAGATGTAATTTGGATATGTATGAGAAAAATGTGTATGTTAAAGCTATAGAGGTGTATAACAAATTACCAAATAATTTTAAAGACCTACCTCATACTGTATTTAAAAGAAAACTAACACAATGGCTTGCAGAAAAATGTTTCTACACTTTGCATGACTTTATGATTTATAAAGATATATGATTAATTAATGTTAAAATGGATTAAATCGATTTTTTATTTATTTTTATTTAATTCACTTATTTGATAATATTTATTTTCTGCTGACATTAACATTCTAATTATCTACCGATTTAATTATTATATTTTGGTTTTAAATTAATCGTGACATTTTTTTTGACTTGTAATATTAACAATTTTGACATTAATTAACTTGAAAGAGACATTTTATAATAATTAACTTAATGTGTATAAGCTAGATATTATTTGCGCACCATTGTAATGGTAGAATGTGATGTACCTACAAACACCCTACCACCTATATGTAACCACATTTTAGTGAATAAATAAATGATTATGATTATGATTATGAAAGCGTGCGTCTGCAACCGGCTAGCCCTTGGACAGCAGCAGGTGTCGAGCCGGACGCAGGGACCCTTTTGTTAGGGTTTTCTAAGAGTCACTGATTGATATTAATAAAGATATATTTTGTACGCTGCGATGATGCAGATTGAATCGAGAGAAAGTAAAAATAAATATAATCAAAATGTCGTAAGGCATAGACTTCCGAAACCATAGATAATTAGTATGATATTTTAAGTCGATATTCCACTACCAAGATTGATTAAATTTGAATTATGTTACATTTTGAATTGCTAATTAAGGTGTAATCATTAATTGTTTATTTTTAAAGTTGTCACATCGTGACAAGCCAAACACGAAATTTCACAGATCTAACTTTAAAAGTGACGAAGTATCATACAAAGTTGCAACCCCTATTTCACAAAAATCCAAATGTGAAATTTCGTATATCTAAACTGATGGATTTTCATACAAATTTGCGACACATATTTTACCCCCTTAGGAGATGATTTACCAAAAATCCCTTCTTATCGGATGCCTATATTATATACTGATTACATTCTCGAGATTTTTCACATCCTAGTTATGACAAAATAGAAGGAGCATTAATGTACCTAACCACCTACCACGAGTAAGTATTTAATCATACTAGGAGGATAATCGTCATTTTCAACTTAGTTATTATAAATGCAATAATTGCATTTTTGAAAGATAGAAAAATTTGAAGTCTAGACTCAGGAATCCAACCCGAGACTTCCGTAAGCCAAACCCGGGCCGGAATCGAACCACCCATCTGGACTATGTTACTAGACCTCAAATTTCTCTATCTATATAGTAGTAATTTATAATTAGTTAATATAGTAGTAAATAGTTTATTTAATCATACCCGTAGGTAGCAGCTGATTGTGATACTACGATTATGTAGTTGTTTTTAAACTTTCGCGGATTTTATACATATTAGATATATTTCGGGACTTAATCGCGTGAATTATTTAAAGGTACATTTATTTACCCGACGACGTTTCGATTGAATTGCACCGATCGTGGTCACGGGTCGACGTCGGGTAAATAAAAGATTCGTAGGTACCTTTAAATAATTCACGCGATTAAGTCCCGAAAATATCTGATACGATTATGTATTTTGTTTCACATTCATTTCACAGACACACTTATATATGTCAAACTAATAACACTCTCCTTTTAGTCAAGGTCTAACACAAAGTAGGAACGAACCTACATCACTCAAGCCGTATCGCCGCAGGGAAATATGATATACCTACCTACGTGTTATATAATCCTGTGTACACAAGAAGTGTTACAAGTTATGTAAACAAAACGAATGGGCTACAAATGTTTACATTTAATACCAATATTAAATAACTATTTATTATAAAACACGAACTATTTACAAATATGATGCCAATGTGTCATCTTCGACACTATCTATACTAATATTATAAAGCGGAAGAGTTTGTTTGTTTGTTTGTTTGTTTAAACGCGCTAATCTCAGGATCTACTGGTCCGATTTGAAAACTGCTTTTTTTGTTGGATAGCCCATTTATCGAGGAAGGCTATAGGCTATATAACATCGCGCTACGACTAATAGGAGCGGAGAAGCGACGAGAAATGTTTCAAAAACGGGGAAAAATTACGCATACGAAGTTGCGCGGGACAGCTAGTTTATTTATATATTGGACTAGCTGCCGCGCGCAACTCCATTTTTCATTGATGCTCCGCTCCTATTGGTCGTAGCGTGATGTTATTTAGCCTATAGCCTTCCTCGATAAATGGGTTATCCAACAGTGAAAGAATTTTTCAATTCGGACCAGTAGTTCCTGAGATTACCGCGTTCAAACAAACAAACTCTTCAGCTTTATAATATTAGTAAAGATTGTGAACTGTTTAAAAGGTACCTTTTTTTTCAAATATGTGTACACATCGCGAAAGTTCAAAAACAGCTGTTTTTTTACCCGACTGCGGAGGAGGGTTAATGTGTTTGACGTGTATACAACGTTATTCTTCGTATAGTGCAAACCTTACGAACTACGCGACGCAAGGAGCACTACAGCGCGAAGACCACAAGACAACTTGAAGGGCTTAAACTCTGTAAGTTCTCAATATTGTTCTTTTTTTTATTAATTAGCAAAATGAAAATATACAATGTTAATAAATACAAGCTAGATTACCCTACGAAAGAACTATATACATACTATAAACCTTATTTACAACTTACCTAGTAAACTACAAAAAAAGGATAACATAAAAAGGAAGTCAAAAAAAAATATAATTCATTTTATTTGTTTTATATAATTTCTTGAAGTAAAAAATCTTGTTGGGGTGTCTGAGTATATGTCAAACACATAACCCTCCTCCGTATATACACATACATATGTATGTATCCTTCTAATGTTCCTATGTCCGCTCATAACTCCTCAAGGGCTCAACCGATTTTAATAAATGATACGCCATTAGCTTCATCTTTATGACGCAAGTGTCACTGGGTATATCAAATTCCAAATGGCGGATCTTATGCTCGTTTTTGGTGAGTGGGGCATTAAATGAAAGGGCTTTAAAAGGCGAGTACGAAAATTATATACATTTAATATATATATATATATATATATATATATATATATATATATATATATATATATATATATATATATATATATATGTGTGTGTTGAAGTCACAAATCATAGAAAAAACAACGTCAATATTAAAACAAATAGTTCTTATTAATCTTATTAAATGAAGTAGGTACTTACTAATAAAAAACCCGCCTTCAAAAAGAAAAGACAGAAATAAGATACCCTTCATATTCAAAATCATTTTTTTTACTTATTATTTTATTTACCTTACCACATATCTTTCTAAGCACATGACGGATTTAAACAATTAAGATGTCGTCAGATGTATCTTGATCGCCCTAGATAGTACGTTTAGTAGAGTGACGTTTGAAATAAAACAAATATGGCGTCTGTGAGATGTGAAAAACTGAAAATTGTGGTGTGAAATGTAAAGTATTTTGTAATACCGCAATATGGGCATTAAAGGCGCATCGTAAGCATTTCAAAAAAGTTTAACATAATTATGACTGTAATACCAAAATAGTCAATTCGCAACCATTTTTTTTTTTTCATTTTTAATACTTCGTATTTTTTGTACAAAATTTAGTAGTTAGATCGGTTACATCCTACAACCACTAAAAGTATTAAATAAAAAAAATAAAAAACCCGCCTGCCCAAAATGATGCAAACAAGATCCCCTACATTATATTATATCATGCAGTCGGAGGCATTATTGAATCTCGATTAACTTGGTATTGTGCCTCCGATAGCATGATATTACATAAGTATGTGACAGTTTTTTTTTATTAGGTTTATTGAAATCCTAACCCGACGCCGGGCTAGATCAGGAATTAAAAAAAATATAAAACCTTCTTTTAACTTATTACGATGCTTTTGTTCTTATCCTGACTTTATTTTTGACTTGATTGATTCAGTTCCCATCACAGCTCATGCATACAACATCACAAAAAAATGTATACAAAGAGCAATATAACACTCGCATAAAACGGATTAACCAACACCATTATACAACGTTATTCTAGGCATAGTGCAAACCTGAAAGTAGTTTGCGCAGAATCAGTAACACAATCTAATGGGGTAGTTTTTGGACCATGTAAAATTCAATCAATGATTAATTGATCCATTAATCATTCTAACAGTCCAACATCCTGTTCACAATGTGATGTGAAATGTAATAATCACATAAGTTTCAATAATTGCCATGGATAACGTACTACGAGACGCAATGAGCATGATAGCGCGAAGAACACAAGACAACTTAATGGCTTATAACTATGCATGTTTTCAATATTTTAATTTTCTTATTTATATGATTTCTTGAATTTAAATCTTATTGGGTCTCTGAGAGAATACCTATTTTATTTATTTAACGTGATTTATTATCTTATATCTTTAAACAAGCAATTCTTGTAAATTATATATTAAATTTCATGAAAATCGTTGGAGCCATTGTTGAGATTCAGATTATAAATATATATAATAATATATATAATCAGAATTTCGTGAACTGAAATCAATGAATATATATGCAATGAATGATGAAATTTAGTATGGAGGGCGATTGGGGGCGATAAATCGATCTAACTAGGTTTCATTATAATGTAAACATCGTTTAAAAAAAAATTACGGAGCAAAGCTCGGTTATCGAGGTACTTAATACTCAATTACTTAGTAATTTATAAAAGTATACAAATAATGAATGAATATATGATAAACCTACTAAGATTTAAAAAAAAGTGATGTTATTTTCTCATGGTGATGAGTGTTGCATGTGTAATGTTTAGGTATGTAGGCATCAACCGTGCGAGCATGTTGTAAAATCAAAAATTCAATTTAATTGCTGCATGAATCGAGTGTATGTTAGTTATTTAGGCTGTGTAAAAGGCATGAGCATTGTAAACAGGCTATACATGTAAGTACTCGTAATAAATAAAACACGGATTTTGGGACGCGGCTCCGGCCGCGTTGATGTCAGGTATCGCGATTAAAACGATGCATGCAACTTTGTCCATTCACTATGTATCTCGGTCTCTTAATCGCGTGAATAAATTGTATATATATATATATATAAAATTGATTCACACGATTAAGACCCGTAATATATATATATATATATATTATATTCATAATATTATTATTATTATTATTGTACGAAAGTTTATAGCTCTTTCTCACGAAAAACTATATACTATATAAGGTGTACAAATCGCGAAAGTTTATAAACATTTATAATAATATTAGTCTCATAATTGATGTCGGTTACGGTGGTCAATCTCATTAGAGGCTATAATATCTCCTGTGCAGTTGGCTAACTACACATATTATAGTGCACAAATGTATGCGCAGACAAAAAATGACTCTCTATTTCTTCACTCTCATAGTCCAATAGGATGGAAATCCGACACGACTAGAGAGAGATTAGGCGCAGGACCTACGGCTTATCCTGCTCTCCGAGTCACGGAGGGGTGACAATGTTCGAAATTGGTCACCTGCCTATGAACCGACAGTGGTAACATTGCTTAACCTCGCAGATATCTTGATCTGCTCAGTCGAAATGTAATATCATTTGCAAAAGAAAATAATATTTTGATTTAAATACAAAAATAAGCCTATTTACACACTACAATAAAACCATGGAAGCTAACCAAGTGAATGAAAAAAGAAAACATTGGGGTATTTAGTGATCATGTTCTTTATATAGCACAACGACACTACAGAATTTGGTTCGAATCCTACCCATTATACTACCGACGTGAACCCACTCCTAACACAAAGCCTTTGAGCTTAGCTGGAGGGGTTAACAAGATTGCTAGTAATGTGGGACTTAATCCCACATTGCTAGTTATCTTTTTTTTGTGCATGTTGTGTTTACTGATTAATATTGTACACTAGACTATCAGTTTTTTGGCATTGTACTAAAGTGTATCTAAGTGTAACAATTGTAAGTAAACCAATAAATAAAGAAATACATAGCTAATTAAATTTAAAAAAAAATACAAAATTATATATTCTACGGGTCTTAATCGTGTGAATAATTTAAGGTCTTGTTTATTGCCCGACGTTTCGACCGTATTGCAACGGCCGTGGTCACGGGTAGACTAGTAAATATAATTTTATAATGTGTACAAATCGCGAAAGTTTATCAACATTTATGACACTATAGAAATACGGAAACAGGCTTGCTTACTTGTTATACTTCTGAAAAAAGAAATATAATCAACCGAGTTCTATTTCAGGATGGGAAAACTCGTAGGATGAGAATAGAAACGCCTACGTCGTAGCTATCACCGTAGACGTGCTATGTAATGACATTACTCGCATGTAGGATTCAATTTGTCACATGTGTGTGAGATCATCGGTTGAGTATGGTTTTCTTTACCTGTCTGACTATTAAATGGAGTAGATGGTATTTCATTATTATTTTATCGTATTTTAACATACGTATTTTTCCAGAAAGTTGACTTACTATAAAGAGACCCATAAAAGGTTCATCATCTTATTCTAAAAAATCCGGGCAAGAGCATATCGGGCCATACTCAATGTAGGGTTCCGCAGCCTCGAATAAAAGCATCAGCAGAAGAGCGTATGTGCGTGACACTTACGCCTTTTTGTTAAGAAACGCAGTTTTTCAGCAATAACTCAGTGACGGTATATCCATCATGCCCAAAATAAATTAAGTATTTATTAAGTGAAACTTTTGTGATTTTTAAACATTTTTTGGTCACACGGTTCAAAAGCTAAGGGGGGGGACGGGGACACAATTTATGCAACTTTCGGAGCGATTTAATCCAAAAATATTCACTCAATCAAAAATGTTTATTAACAACCTTAAAATGATTTTTTTAAAACCTGACGTATGATGTACCACAGGTTTTCAAAAAAAAAACAGCTTCTGTTACATGTATTTAATGCCCCCCCTAAAAATATTTATTTTTATTATTTAGCTATCAAACTAAGTAGCGTCTACTACAAGACACCTTTTCACCTAATTTCATTAATATCCATTCAGGAATCTTTGAGTAAAATGCCTGTGACACACAGACACAGACAGACCGACGGACATTACAAAAGTATAAGGGTTCCGTTGTATGGAACCCTAAAAAAACTGAGCGATGACTAATAATCTAAAATAGAAAACCAAATCGACCTGACACTCAACCCAGTACATACAAGTTAAGAAAGTGATAATGTAAAATGTATTAACGAGCTGTTTACAACCCCTACTACAAACAACAGGGCCCTTGAAGGACGATAAAAATATTCCATAAATTTTAAACGAGGTCATAAGCTTTATCAATTCATGTTCTATAAGGCTGTACTCACAACTTGATAAGTCGTAAAGCCACAGAATTGAGTCATTAAACCGAAAGTGCCTTAACTACATAGAAATTAAATCTTCTAACTGCTTCTAAGATTGTCGATTGGTGAAAATCGACATTTATGAATAAATGAGCTCATGGAAAGTAAGGGACCTATTTAATGTCGTATTCATTTGTTACTTTTATTACTTAACTTTTAAGCTAGTACATCACTACGTAGTATAAAACAAAGTCGCTTTCTCTGTCCTTATATCCCTATGTATGCTTAAATCTTTAAAACTACGCAACGGATTTTGATGCGGTTTTTTTTAATAGATAGAGTGATTGAAGAGGAAGATTTATATGTATATAACATCCATTAAATAGTGGAGAAATAAAGAGCGGAGCAGCAATAAGAAATGTTGCAAAAACGGGGAAAACTTACGCAGACGAAGTTGCGCGGGTCAGCTAGTACTCGTATAAATTATACTTACCGACACGAGACATGACCATGAACGTTATTGTCATATTTAGACTTTTGATTCCTTCTGAATTTGAGAATAATATGGCTGATTCATTAATTAATAACTAATCATGACTGCCTCTGTGGCGCGTTGGGAGTCTGTCTAACTGCTACGCAAGAGGTCAGGGTTCGATTCGGGTCAGGAGGGTTCGATTCCCACACAGGACACCACTTTGGGTGATCGACAAATTGTTGTTCCGAGTCTGGGTGTACTTTGTGTCAGTTCCCCGCGACACACGGCTCGTACCATCTTGCGAGAGTCGTCTTTAAAAAAATAGTAGTTTTCGGCTATTCTTTTTCTTTTTTTAAGACAACTATCTCTACAAATCAAGTCCACAAAGTACATCATGTCCTGTCCTGTGTCCTTAATCAAGTTCCTTTTTTCTCTTTCCTGTTTAGTTAGAGAGAGTTCATGATGCGAAATGCAGTTGGTAAACTCGAGCGAAACTCTGGGATAGTCAAAGTTAAATAGTAACGCGACTTTCCACTCTCTTATATCGTATAGGTGTATGTACCTACCGGGGATAAGCTCGCCAATCTTTCCCCTACTTCATCCTTCCTATCCCAAACTTTTTTTTTTTTAAATTGGGATTATAAACATGGATTGTGGTCCCACATTTCTAGCAATCCTGTTAACCCCTCCAGCTAAGCTCTATGGCTTGTGTTAGGAGTGGGTTCACGTCGGTAGTATAATGACCAGGATCAAACCCACGACCTCACGATTGCGAGTCCGATGCCTATGCCATTCGGCTACCGACGCTTCTAATTTCAAAATTCTAATTGACTGACATGTTCGTCAATTTGGTTAGACCCTGACTGCTAAGCCAGAAGTCATAGATTCTGAGTCTGGGTGTACTTTCTGCTCGTGATTTGTATGTTCAAGTCCTCCGCTACTCAAGGTTTGTGTCTTAGTACAGTAGTTGTCTTTAAAATATATATATACATATACACATTTATTATACGGGAATTAACGTGCATTGTTTACCTTAAAATTGCTTGACGTTTCGACCAGATTGCACCGGCCGTAGTCACAAGCTAACTGTCGCAGCGATGTTAAGACTCCGTCAGGCCGATGAATCTTTATCCACCCTCACTTTTTTATTTCTCGAAAAGTTAGGATCACTGCACACTACACTGATTTTGTCCGTGTTAACTAACTAACAGTCAGCTTGTGACCACGGCCGGTGCAACCTGGTCGAAACGTCAAGCAATTTTAAGGTAAACAATGCGCGTTAATTCCCGTATAATAAATAGTTATAATCATGCAACGCGAAAGTTTAAATGTTAGTACATATACACAGTCTATAATAGGGGCTTCGATCCCCACACGGAACACCACTTTGTGTAGGTACCTAATCCCCAAATTCGTTTTCAAGTCTGGGTCTTTAGTCACGTTCATTTTCCGTTTTCGCAGCAAGCGCGTACGAGTTGGCGCATGCGCGGTGCGCTAAAAGATGTCCGCCGCGCATGTGCGTTGATGTATTTCTAAGCGCAGCTCTCTATTTAACATTATGACAAGATTTTGACAGTATGCACGGGCTTGCCGCTAATACGAGAAAAAACAACGTGAATTAGGTCATGAAACTGTTGTACCTATAATATGCCACCCCTAAGTGAATGCAGCGTTGAGTTTTAGTTTGTCTGCCTTTAAGGCAATTTATTATAGCATTTTATTTTTTCTTTACGTCAAATTAATATTAAGAATTTTCGAGACACTTAATTAAACTAGACTTGTTATAAGTACAGTACAAGACGACAAATTCGCAAATCAATGTAAGCCAAAAAGAAATAGTAGCAAAAAAAAAAACACGCTGGCCCTCTTTTTGACCGACATAAAAAAGGAGAATATTCTTAATTCGTCACAATTTTTTTCGAATTGTCATATTTCACAATGTTTTTTGTTTAAAAGTTGTAGATAAGTAGGTACATGAAACATACATATCAACCCCTATGATGTCCCACTGCTGGGCACGGGTCTCCCCAGTAGAACCTATATATTGTAGATCCTGGGTGTAATTGCCATAATCACCCCGCTTGGTGGGGGGTTGGCGATCGCAGTAAGGCTTAAAAGTAGGCAGAGGACGCTGCTGCCCGTCCTCCGTTGTGAAATCCCTTAGTCGCCTTGATGACACGCACGCATCATAGCGCAGCATCATAGCATTTATATATAATATACATTGAACATTGGTACTATTCTTAAACCTATAAAAAAAATTAACTACTGGTCATGATCATATGATCGCATCGTTCAAACCTGGAACAATAATAACTTGTTTTTCATGAAGTGAATGCAAGTACCCAGGGAGAGATTTGGGGATTGAAATTGAAACCCGGGTGTTTCAATTTGTAATCTGAAATTCAAAAATACAGAATAAACCATCGTGCTCAACACAGTTTTATCCTGGGTTGGGATGAAACCCACGACCTCCAGCTTAGCAGCCAGGGTCACTAACCACTAGACCAACATACAATACATATAATAGAGTTATTTAGTGGTAACTATGCTGGCTATCTATCAAAAGCTATGCGAATAACATGGACACATATTTGATTTAAGTACCAACGCTCCAAAAGTCAAAAAAGTCATAATACTTTATTCATTTATGTTACAAATGCAACGCTTATGAGCGTCAGACAAAATTTGGAATGGAATGATTCTATATTTAATGCCAAGTTCGCAAGAGTAAAGCCGCGAGAAAAAATGGCCACTTTTTTAAATGACATTTTTAACAATCTATTTGTATAAATACAATTGAGCCAGTAAGGTGCTGCAACCATTACACCATGAAACCATTACTCCATCATGTGCATTACTATTTCCATTACATGTTATGCACAAGACTTAGTTATTTTTATTATTATTTTGTTTTTTAAAAAGATAACTAGCAATGTGGGAGGATTGAGTCCCACATTACTAGCTCAAAGGCTTGTGTTAGGAGTGGGTTCACGTCGGTAGTTTAATGGGTAGTATTCGAACCCGCGACCTTACGATTGCGAGACCGATGCCGTAACCATTAGGCTACCGTCGCGTATTAAGTTAAACTCTCGTGTACTACGTCCGATCTGAATCCGATTCCAGAGATTAAATAAAAACTAAATTTCGATCTACAATTACGTTCTTACAATGTACGAATTCTTGCACACATGTGAGGGACCTCGAATTAATTATTCTGGTCTCTTGACATTTCACACTTCAAAGATGTTAAGCCGTTTAAGCCGGGGACAAAACACCTACACTCTCTGTGTTTTATGTTAGAGAATAATAATAATAATAACCGGGGATTGTCGTTGGGTACCTACATTTCTATAGTGTAATACAGCAATAATAGCCGGTTTGTGTCACATAGCTTTTAGATTAAAGTGTCTGATGTGTTGTCTATTTAACAAATAATCGGGACTCCATATAGTCCAGTGATACGGAAACGACATACGTAATAATAATAATAATAATTTAATTCAGACCGATCATCCGTAATTGCGTTAGTATACAGTGTTCTTAAAAACTATGTTAGTAAAAGACAACTATATATATAACTAGGTTTCGCCCACGGCTCCGCCCGCGTGGATGTCGGTTATCGCGATAAAAACTATTCTATGTCCTTCCCCGAGACTCAAACTATCTCCATACCAAATTTCATCTAAATCGGTTTAGCTGTTTGAGCGTGAAAGCGTAACAGACAGACAGAGTTACGTTCACATTGAAATTGAAACCGGGCTGTTTCAATTTCTAATCTGAAATTGCTAAAAGGTACACCATACACAATTTTTTTTATTTTATTTTTTGTATTTAAAAAATAGACAACTCCCGCATTAGGGTACAAGCCTTGTGTCGCGGGAGACTTTACAAACATACAAATCACGGACACAAAGTACACCCAGACTCGGAACAACAATTTGTGGATCACACAAAGTGGTGTCTCGTGTGGGAATCGAACCCACGACCTCTTGCGTAGCAGTCGGACACACTCCCATTGCGCCACAGAGGCAGTGCTTAATCATTCTAACCCGCGAAAAGTGATGCTGGCTACGCCCGTGTATACCTTAATACCTCTTCATCTCATTGTGGTTATGACAGCAGCCTTGATTACATGAAGTGTTCTGTGAAAGACGAAAACTTTGATCTATGAATTTGACAGCAGCAACCGCGTTAATTAACCAACCTTAGTACATCGCTTTGGGCTCCTTTACAATGTTCATAATTGTAATAATGTATACTATGTCCTAGCTTTCACTCGCGTCTATGTCCGCGTGGATATCGCCGGACATCGCCATGCAAAAAAAAAAATTCTATGGTTTTTCTCAAAACTCTATCTATCTCTTTGCTAAATTTGATTATAATCTGTTTAGTTATATCGAATTTATGATATATAGCTTAAAGAACAAATTATGATGCAAAGTAGCAGAATTAACAAGTCCTTAGACGCCTAGATCAATAGCGTCATATTGATTGTGAGCAGGGATGATGAATATATCCCTGTTTGGGAATTAAACCAGCAATTCACGGTTCTTAAGTCGGAGCCATTAGGTACCTTGGGACTACCAAACATAATCCTACTGTTCCTTTTTTTTTTCTTTTGGCGGGAATAATTCCTGACGAACACCCCCACCGTCACCTTCGCACCTACGCGGCTCCTGGATACACACAGGGGGCACGCCTCCTATCTCTACTGTTCTCCTCCTATCTGTCCTATCTCCTATATATCTCCTCCTATCTCTATTGTTCCTATCCCAACTCACTTGTAGTCGATGCACTACGTTTTATGCTGCCATACTTTCCAGTAAGACGTCATCTCTGTGCTTCGTCACAGTCGTTCGTGGTGATGCGACAACCCTTGACGGAGTGCTGTCTTAGCTGTGTCGCTGTCTGATCCTTCCTTATAAAACATACTAGCTTTCGACCGTGGCTCCACCCGCGTGAATGTTGGTTATCGTTATAAAAACTATCCTATGCCTTGACTCAAACTATCTCCATACCAAATTTTATTGAAATCGATTGAGTGGTTTAAGCGGAACAGAGATTCAGTGGTTTAGTTAGACTAGATTGATAGAGAATTACTTTTTCATCGACTGCCTCTGTGGCGCAGTGGGAGTGTATCCGACTGCTACGCAAGAGGTCGTGGGTTCGATCCCCACCCAGGATAAAACTTTGTGTGATGAGCACAATGGTTTATTCTGTGTCTGGGTGTTATTTATCTATAATATGTATGTATTTAGAAATATATAAGTATGTTTATCAGTTGTCTGATTTCCATAGTACAAGCTCTGCTTAGTTTAGGATCAGTTAGCGTTGTGTGAGTTGTCCCAAGATATTATATTATATTACATTATTATTTACAATTCTAGTTTGCATTTTGTCTTTGCTATTATTCCAACTATAAGAATAAGGTGATTTTGATGCTTAAAAATACATTTTACATTTCTATTTAAATCTCATTTCTGTTGAAGAATATCACAATCTTACTTTACCTTACAACCAAAAATAGCTCCTGTATAAAATATTCTACTAGGATTGAATCACTTGGAGCATACTAACGATCTAACGACCCGACCCACGTCTTGGCTCAATTGAATCTTTGTTAACTTCATTAATAAAGAAATATTTGATTGCTAGAGTAATGGTCGGTACCTTCGTTACGCTACGTGATGGTGGTATTTCGGTTTCTTTGGGGTCAGTAACTCCGGTAACCTAACTGGTCGTGAGATTAGCGTGGTTAAGTAAACAGGCCCGCGAGACAAGTGGCATAAACGCTAATCGAATTTAATGACCTCGGAATGACGTCGTTGTGCGCGTAAAACTGCGAATCTCGTATTTAAAAAAAATATAGGATTCGCACCCGCAACGACGACATTCTCTTCGATTAGGGTTTATGCCATTTGTTTTTAGGGGCTTAGATCTTGGACCACAAGTGTGTACGTGTATGTTATATAAAAAACTAGCTGACCCGCGCAACTTCGTCTGCGTAAAATTTCCCCGTTTTTGCAACATTTCTTATTGCTGCTCCGCTCCTTATTTCTCCACTATTTAATGGATGTTATTATACATATAAATTTTCCTCCGCAAAAAAACCGCATCAAAATCCGTTGCGTAGTTTCTACATTATTCTCTAACATAAAACACAGAGAGTGTAGGTGTTTTGTCCCCGGCTTAAACGGCTTAACATCTTTGAAGTGTGAAGTGTCAAGAGACCAGAATAATTAATACGAGGTCCCTCACATGTGTGGAAGAATTCGTACATTGTAAGAATGTTTGTACGTAGATCGAAATCGGATCCAGATCGAACGTAGTACACGAGAGTTCAACTAAGTCTAGTGCATAACATTTAATGGAAATAGTACTGCATATGAAGGAGTACTTTGGTTTCATGGTGTAATGATTGCAGCACCTTACTGGTTTAATTGTATATGTATAAATAAATTAGCAGCGGTAGCCTAATGGCTAAGACATCGGTCTCGCAATTGTGAGATCGTGGGTTCGAATCCTGCCCATTATACTACCGACGTGAACCCACTTCTAACACAAGCCATAGAGCTTAGCTGAAGGAGTTAACAGGATTGCTAGTAATGTGGGATCACAATCCCACATTGCTAGTTATCATAAAAAATATATATATTGCAAAAAATGGCCATAAAGTTCTTTTCTCACGGCTTTACTCTTGCGAACTTGGCATTAAATGTAGAATTATTCTGTTTCAAATTTTGTCCGACGTTCATAAGAGTTGCATTTGTAACTTAAATGAATAAAGTATTTTGACTTTTTTGACTTTTGGAGCGTTAGTACTAATACCAAATATGTACCGATGTTATTCGCATAGCTTTAGATAGATAGCCAGTATAGTTACTACTAAATAACTATAATAAATGTATTGTCGGTTTGTCTAGTGGTTAGTGACCCTGACTGCTAACCCGGAGGTCATGAGTTCGATCCCCGCTCAGGATAAAACTTTGTGTGATAAGCACGGTGGTTTATTCTGTGTCTGGGTGTTATTTATATAATAATATGTATGAATTTTAAAAAATATAAGTATGTTTATCAGTTGTCTGGTTTTCATAGTACAAGTTCTGCTTAGTTTGGGATCAGATAAAGTTGTGTGAGTGGTCCCAAGATATATTATTTAGAATAGTATGTATTTGTGTGTATTTTTCTTGATTTAGTAGGTATTTATTTTAAGAACTAGCATCATTGTTATGTATTAATGTTAGGATAATCATCTGTCAACATTTTGCACCTATATTTTAAATCGCTAGATCACCCAAAAGTAGACTGGTATAGAATGCTTGTAGAATTAAGTTCATCTTTGTACACTATTTATACATTAAGTTTAAAACAAATAAATAAATCAGGCGTTCTCAAGTAGGTACCTAATAAACAAATTTGTTATAGAAGTTTTGTTAATAAATTAATTTGTACGAATTCATTTGTTAACAAAACATTTTAATAGATAAATTGTTTCTTTCTAAAAGCAAGCTAAATAATTTGTGTATTAACAACATCAAATCTTACTTACTTTTAGTGTAACTAAATGAAACAGTTACAATATTTGGCGATTTAATTACTACTAAAATGTCTGCGAAAGTACCGAAAAGTAAACTGTTATGTTAAACACTGCAAGGTTTTTAAGGCGCAAATTTGAATATGTCAAAAAATGGCTGCTTGGAAAACTGTGAACAGGGCAAACACATCCTGCGGGCGAACGGAGCGGCCTCTCCAGGTGCCACAGGTCATGAGGCGCCGAAAGCGTCCTCCGGCAAAGAACCTAAGGCAACAGAATAAATAGTACAAGTACTAGGGCGTTAAATGCTATCAAGGTGCGCTACATTAATTAGAATTTTACTATTAAATGGTAAATATTGTAACGTTTCCCCTATTTCATTGCTCTAATCTATACTAATATTATAAAGCTGAAGAGTTTATTGTTTTGAGTCGACCCGTGACCACGATCGGTGCAATTCGATCGAAACGTCGGGTAAATAAAAGGTTCGTACCTTTAAATAATTCACGCGATTAAGTCCCGAAATATAACTAATATGCTGAAGAGTTTGTTTGTCTGTTTGTTTGAACGCGACAATTACAGGAACCACGAGTCCCATTTGAAAAATTCTCTTACTATTGCATAGCCCATCTATTGAAGAAGGCTATAGGCTATATAACATCACGCTACAACCAACAGGAGCGGAGCAGTAATGAAAAATGTTGTAAAAACGGGGAAAATTAACGCATACGAAGTTGCGCGGGACAGCTAGTTCTACTATAAACCAGAATAGCGCTACACACTTTTTTTTTTTTTTTAATTGATAGAACCTATTTCGGTTTTTTCATTGAGATTACAATCTAGTCTTAGACAAATAAGTAATTTTGTTGTAACTTAAACTGCTAGGGTGAATATTTTATAATATTAAGAGTGTGTCCATAGTCAATTTTCTTAATGTCTCTAGTAAAGGTCAGACATTTTGTTCTTGTGTTCTTTAGGAGTAGCATTCACTATACCACTTAACACTGTGCTTTTGACCTACTAACTGTTTTAATAGATATTCCAGACTATAATTTATCTGTAAGCCAAATTTTATCCAGATCCATTCAGCCGTTTTACCAATATTGTGTAACAAACTTCCATCTAAGCTATCGCATTTATAGTAAAACCTAACAGTAAGTAACAAATGTTATTCTGGAGTATAAAAGCATGTTATTTCGATTCATTCACAGTGTCACCATGGTAACGATAAGGGCAGCTAACGACAGAGGTATCAAAATTCATTTCTTCCCTCTAAAGTTCCTCGAGGAAGGCAGCCAACGTTTTATGAATTCATAATTAACTAAAGGTGTACTTAATAAAATTTATCTTTATGATTTACAGCCTGTAGACTTTTTGTGTATGTTTAAATAGGTAGGTATACCAATGATAATGTTTCTTATATTGAAACATGGCGATGTTACTAAACATTTAAAAACTCCCGGCACATGAGATAAATAGTTTATTCTCTTCAAACCGGGTAAATTTATCACCTTCATACAAAGCTAAAAACCAAGCCAACCGGGCAAGTGCATGTCGGGCCACGCGCAATGTAGGGTTCCGTAGTGATCCCCCCCCCCCCATCCCAATAATGTGGCTTAAAAAGCGGGTTTTCTGTTGCTTTTCTTTCATACTTACAACGATATATCTACATAATAATATTTTCAATGGAATTTGTACGAAAATATTGTTACTTCTCATTTGATCAGTTTTTACTTGTAAATTCGTAAAGCCTACTTAGCTGTGATAGTTTTCCTTTTAATTTCACTATATATACTACTACCGTGATTTTTTTCACACACCCAACATCAACCATTTAGCTGGCAGGTGAGGACACTTTACTAACAAAAATTTGCACTTTAACGCTGAATATTTTACAAACGGATCCCTAAATCTAAAAATCGTCTTCCCAACCCCTTAAGGTTTTTAAGATCTATCTAATACCCCCACACCCCCCACACGATGGCATCGATGAGAAAAGAAAATCACATCCCCACTTTACATAATTATAGGGCAGGTACACTAAAAAAAAAATAACTTTCAGTTTGTCGGCGTAAGTACTAACAGTCTCTGAGCAAAGGTGCGAATCGACGGACGAGCGGACTAGCGTTATAATAATAATACATTCAAATACGTCTCTTCATTGGGGTTTAACAAATATACAAATATTAAAATTTCGCGCCAGGCACAAAAAAGGGAAAATCTCTACATTTACACAGTAGTCAAAACTGGTGTCTACGATGTCATTCATAGTTTTACATCACCCAAAAGTGCCGTAAAGTAAATAAAAAAAAAAATAAACTGCTTTTATTATAGACTAGCTTATTTTGACTGCCTCTGTGGCGCGGTGGGAGTGTATACGACTGCTACGCAAGAGGTCGTGGGTTCGATCCCCACCCAGGATAAAACTTTGTGTGATGAGCACGATGGTTTATTCTGGGTCTGGGTGTTATTTATCTATATTAAGTATGTATTTAGAAATATTTATGTATGTTTATCAGTTGTCTGGTTTCCATAGTACAAGCTCTGCTTAGTTTGGGATCAAATAGCGCTGTGTGAGTTGTCCCAAGATATTATTATATGGAGTTCAAAGTTATCGGCTCCAAAACGACTACAAATTCACGGTATACATATAATCAAGAAAACTTGATCGGTACAATCGAAATATTGAGTAAATAAAACAAAACCTTTAAATATTTCACGCGATTAAAAATATTTCACGCGATTTATTCCCTAAAATGTACGCGGTTACTTTATTGTTTCTTTTAATAGTATTTAAGATTCCTACCGCTTTTTATGTTACCAACACTATCACTATCTATATCTATACTTCTATACTAATATTATAAAGAGGAAATATTTGATTGTTTGTTGATAGGTTCTGAAACTACAGGACGGATTTGAAAAATTCTTTCATCGTTGTGAAGCTACACTAACCCCGAGTGACATAGGCTATTTTTTATCCCTGTATTTCCACGGGAACGAGAACTACGCGGGTGAAACCGGGAGGCGTCCGCTAGTCATAAATATACTTACATATTACTAAAACTCACACTGTTAGTAAAACTTAACGTAAAAGGTATAAAGAAAGCTAAGAAGATTCTTGTGAGAAGTTTTCATAACCAAAATATATAGCGTTCATTACAATGACTGAAACTTTCCTACATAAATTCATCTGTTCTAAATCAAGGAGACAGCGACTTGGCACAACTCGTCCGCACAGAGTCAAGTTTCGCGCATCGCAATGTGGGTGGCACCAGTCAAGATTACGTCAAAGAAACGCTTCTTACAACTTCCAACCGTCTCGTTATAAAAGCCACGGTTGTTAAATTTTCATAGACAATAATTTTCAAATATAATTCTTATCGGGTAATTATCAGACCGTGACGGGACTCCGAGGTCAAATTTCTCCGTGTTCAATGACAGTCGAGGACTTTACCTATTTCTAAAGTGGATATAATTTCGTGAAAGTTTAACTCTTTTCATTTGTGAACCTTTTTGGGGCTTTCTCTTTGGTGATTACATAAAACTATATTTGGAAAATAAGAGACGGAGACGTCTGTCGATGTGAATACACGACGTTGCCATTGAAAAAAAAGGTGTACCTACAAATATTACGTAACACTGTTCAATCTTCAAATAAAAGAAATATTTGGTCAAATATTGATAGGACTGCTGTAAGGGGCACAAACTTCTATCATAAACAAATTGTGGTTCTTCGATTCACTTTAAAATTCGATATTGAATCCTTGAGCACATATTACTTTCTAAAGCAAATATTGGTGTAATTCGATATCGATAGGCGTTCGATATCGTTTTCGTGTAAGTGCTGTAGTTCAACTTTGAAAAGGTTCGTTTGAGAACAATGGTTTTAAGTGTCACAAAGGGCGCGAATACTAAACGAATGGAGGCTTCACGGCTTCGGCAGCGTGGGGCGGCAGGGGAGAGCACGGGTAGCGGGGGCTGTGCGCCGCCCTACGGTGATACCAGACCAAACGATGTATTGCTACTTGTCACTTATTTTATAATCTTGACAAAATTCCATATTTTGTTTATTTATACAACAATTTACACGGTTCCTGCACTTTTGAAACATCAAGTGGTGGTTTTAAAATTTTCCTTTTTAATTTTTTTGAATTTTTTGATTAGAATATATCACGAGTTAGCCAATTACGTAGGATATAGTTGTCATATACTTTTGGAAGCAAAATCCATAAATTCCTAAATTTTAAACCAGTTTTCAGAGCGAATTTAAATTGCAAAACTTATGCAGTCTTAAAGTTTATGCATGCCTACCCTTTAAGTATGAAGATACATTTCAGTACAGTAAGTAGTTTAGTATAATTACTGTGTAGCCAATTAAATTTAAAATTTCAAAAAAATTTTAATTCCTTAGTTTTTGTTAGCACTTGCATCTATGCTCTGATGAACAAAGTGAAAAAAGTCGAAGTAAAATTAGGTATAGGCAATTTATTTTCTCGAATATGACTATTTGAAATACGTGTACTTACATAGCTCTTATGTCGTAGTACTGTTAGACATTTAAACGTTTCTGTTACTTAAAAAAAAGTTTAAATAAAAATGCAGAAAGTAGATATATTTTTGAACAGAGGGTAGCAACACCACCCACGGACAGACTCGAGCGCGCGATAGCGGCGGGCGAACGCCGCGTGAGCCTCCGCAAACCGCGCACCCTTATCACAAAATAGTATAGTGAAAATCTTGTGTGAAAAAATGCTTGTTCAGTAGTTCTGTGGACAACAACGCCTGTTGCATCCCATCGCTGCTCTACGCTAAAAGGAAACTACTCATTTTCGGATCGCCGACTGTTTTCGTGAGTACAATTTTATTTCTTTTGTTGTTAAACTTCCGAAATAAATAAATGTAATCTCTTTGAGGCTGCAATTATATTTTTGCGTATTGTATTGGATTAAAAATATTTTTTTTGATTTAGGATTTTATATAAATTGACAGATTTTAATAACTGAGTCGGCGTTATTGCACAATTTTGTTTGCGAAAATTAAGTATAAAGTGAGACAAAAATTGCTTGGAAATGTTTCATTTTGCGTGAAAAAAATCTTTTTTAAAGTACGTTCATTTTGCGGATTATAGGATAAGTTTCTGACAGCTGTTTACGTTATTTTGTTATAACGCGTACCTTTCAGGTATTGTAGGTATTTATAATTCATCATTATCATTGTCTTTCTCACCAAATTTTACTATTACTATATCATACACCGTCTAATGAATTCTAGATTTATATCCGTCATATACTTAGGAGTTATTTAATTAAAAATCACAAGGAAAAAAATAAAAATTCTAAATCAATGGTTACCATTAGAATTTATGAAATGCTGTCAAATACAGCATTTAATCATTTCTATTTTAGGAAGGAAGTGGAGTAATGGTTTCGCATTTTAGGAATTCGTTCTATTATTTGTCGAAAGGGCGGATATTGCAGTAAACCGCAGCTAAGCGAGCGAGTACAAGTTTGAAGTCCGGTTTCCGGGAGCCGGCGGGCGTATGACACATTAGATTCCTGAGCTTTTGTGAGCTAACATACATAATGTGCTATTTGTCGAATGAGTTGGTCGGTTTTACAGTCTTGGACACAACAGTTGTAATATTAGTTGTTTTTCATAGTTTTATAGTTCATAGTCTTTTAGTTGGGGCGGTATTTCGCTAAATCTATGGAAATGTTGTCTAAAAAACAGTTTTGTATAGCAACGTCAGCTCTTTTGTCAATTTCATCGGCAAGCTCAATCTAAATTCCTTCCGATTTTATACAATGGTCCGAGATTATGAACGGGTCAACAATTTTATACAGAAGCGATTAAATTCGCTGTAAAGGTGCACCATTTCATTCAAATTCTTAAGAGTAAAATCTACTCAATAAACACTTCAATCAATCAATCACTATTGGACATAGGCCACTCCTAATTAACGCCACAACACCCGGTCCACCATCTTCCGCATCTAGTTCATCCCAGAATGAACACTTGAATCTATGCAAACTAAACAAAACTTTCATTGTAATCCCGACGCGTAGGTACAATGCAATTCAACTAAAAACTTTATCCACTGACACAGTGACAGTGTCCCAACCGATCAACATTAAAGTCTTGACCGAGGCCCTATCTTCATCTTGTTAAAACTTTATAACTCCGCACATATACCGGGTAAAATATACCCGGAACAAAGAAAATGTGGTTGCGAAAGGGATAATTTATTCTAAGGGTACGTCACAGCCCTAATCTGGCAGGAGAGGGGAGGTACGCTTGTTTTTCCCATCCCAAAGGTACATGTACCCCCAGGGTTGCCTCTTTGGATATTTGATTTTATCGTATACAAATGTATAATTGGATTAATATTTGTACCCACTGTGTATTATATGATTACATGTTATATTTTTTTTCATGTTTTTGACATTGTAATCTCTTTAGTCTGAAGGTATGTATTACCTAAAGATTTTAACGTCAGAGACTTATTTGATACGGTTTTCGGAATTACCGATTTTCGAATTTTGCTTTTACTTGTACTGTGACTACTCTGAGATACTGTTTCTTAATAAATTTTACCTGCCTACTTATTTTTTAGGCATTAATAATAATAATATCTTGGGACAACTCACACAACGCTATCTGATCCCAAACTAAGCTTGTACTATGGCAACCTGACAACTGATAAACAAACTTATATTTCTAAAAACATACATATTATAGATAAATAACACCCAGACACAGAATAAACTATCGTGCTCATTACACAAAGTTTTATCCTGGGTAGGGATCGCACCCACGACCTCTTGCGTAGCAGTCGGATACACTCCCACGGCGCCACAGAGGCATATATTAATGTAAATGTCACAATAAAAAACGCCTTATTTTTTACTTTCAATTGTGAGCCGGATTTCACAAGTCCAAGGCATCAGGTGGCTTTGTATTTGATATTTATTTCAACTTAATATCGCCCCATATTCCTGAAAATGAGTAGGAAGGTCTTTATCTACTGATAGAGCCGGTAGGTATGGAACATGCAATGAAGTGATTCTATAAAGACTCTGTGGCGCGGTGGGAGTGTATCCGGCTGCTACGCAAGAGTCGTGGATTCGATCCCCACCCAGGATAAAACTTTGTGTGTTGAGCACGATGGTTTATTCTGTGTCTGGGTCTTATTTATCTATAATATGTATGTATTTAGAAATATATAGGTATATTTATCAGTTGTCTGGTTTCCATAATTTAAGCTCTGCTTAGTTAGGGATCAGATGGCGTTGTGTGAGTTGTCTCAAGATATTATTATTATTATTATTATTATACATAATGAAGCATGAGTGGCGGAGGGTCCTTAAAACACCATTCTTTTCGGTTTCCCTTTAAATTGTAGTTACTTCATATTTTAGGTACAAAGAACCGTCTCTACCAAGATAGATACATGGTGTCAGGTTAGCTTAGATTTTTTTTTAACCCTTCACTACTGGGAACCATACTTTAAAACGACAATCATCTCAATATTTCGGTACATTTTTAATTGTTTTCCTGCAAAATTACTGTCTATTAAATAGATACAAAAAACCCTGAAAGGGTTATTTTTGTTTCAGGGTTGTTACACACCTTTTTATTTGCAACCCTACGTACCTAACCCGCCAAATACTCACGATCAATTGAACAGACACTCGGTCTAATGATCCCTCGAAATATATCTGCTTTGTCAATTAAGCCCTTTTGATATTCAACGGTGTGCCAGTTGAAAGGTAACGGTCAAGGTATTACCACAGATAATATAATACTATACTAGTAGTTTTACTAAAAGTTCATTACGTGTTAAATGAATTTAACGTTCTTAACAACACGTACACCGCACAAACACATTTTGTAACGCAAGTTTGTGTGTGTGTGTGTGTGTGTGTGTGTGTGTGTGTGTGTGTGTGTGTGTGTGTGTGTGTGTGTGTGTGTGTGTGTGTGTGTGTATTTTACGTAAATACCGGGCAAGTGCCTGTCGAGCCACGCACAATGTAGGGTCCCATAGCCCCCCATCCAAATAATGCGACTTAAGAAAAAGGCTTTCTGTTGTTTTTGTTTCATACTACAAACAACGTAATTTTCAATGGAATTCGTACGAATTTTTGTTACTTCTCATTTGATCATAAACTTGTAAAGCCTACTTAGCTGTGATAGTTTTCGTTTTAATTTCACTATTATATACTACTACCGTGACTTTTTCCACTTACCCAACATTAACCATTTAGTTGGCAAGGTGGGGGACACTTGACTCTAGCAAAAATTTGCATTTTAAACTTAATATTTCACAAACGGATGCCTAAATCGAGAAATGGCGTTTTAAAAGACTTATCTAATGATACCCCAAACGATGGGTTGGGTGAGAAAAAACCACATCCCCACTTTACATTTAGGGGAGATACCATAAAAAAAGTGGTTCAATATTTTATTCTTTCACTTTGTCGGCGTAAATAATATGTGTATCCATGCAAAATGACAGCCTTCTAGCAGTTACTGTCTCTGAGCCAAGCTGAGGACGGACGGACATGGTGAAACTATAAGGGCTCCGTTTCGCCATTTTGGCTACGGAACCCTAAAAAGGTTAAGCTACGTTATCACTGTCGGATAAAGATGATGACAGCTTTCGAAAAATATCATACTCTTCCGTACCTCGAAAAGCACGTTTTCGAACGGCCGAAGAGAACCAATCGTGTCTGTCGGCTTTACGTCCCAACAGAATATCGTGATGGAATTGCACTTGTGTCTGCACTAAAATATTTGACTGGCCTGTTGGTCTAGTGGTTGATGACTGCTAAGCCAGATTTCCTGGGTTCGATTCCCACACAGGGCACCACTTTGTGTGATCCACAAATTGAAGTTGTTGTTCTGAGTCCGGATGTAGATACTTTGTATCAGTGATTTGTATGTTTATAAAGTCCATAGGACCCTAGTACGGGCGTGGTTTATAAAAAAAAACAACGGGTTGTACACTGAGAGTGCCGGCAGAAGCGAAAACTTAAGCATTATATTACATATTGATGAAATTTGAATAATATTTTTCGATCTTACTGACATAATAACACAAAAATATGAAATAATAAATCACAAATTAAAAAACAAAAATCAAAAAATATAAATAAAAAAGGGCAAAAAATAATAATTTGGACTCGAACCAGGGTCTTCTGGTTTCTAGATCGCCCGATTTCCATTGTGGCGAAATTTACCCTCGTATTCTAAGAATCTTACGGTCACGTGATCCTGACGCGAGCTTAACATTTTATACCCATACCAAAAAAAGTGCACAACGCCGCTAAAGAAGTTTTCAATTCAAAAATCTCTTGCAAAGATTAGAGTGATGAGATCACTGACTTCTATAGTACTTTGTACGCTGGACTGGTCTACTCTATACAAAGAGACAGCAATTTCAAATGCCGAATAGAAATAGCGTCCTTTACCATCGACCACTCTCTAGAAAGAGACAACGCTACTTTGTGGATAATACCTGTCAAAGGCCGCAAGATTTTTTTCTCTCATTCACGCTTTGCAGTCAATATATACTTTTTAATTGCAAGGGATGGCACAGTCCAGGTCTATGCGTCAATGTCCTTTACATATTTTTGACACATAACAAATGGCTGTTGCTGATCCCTGTTACTTAAGTATTTCCGTAGTATAAGTTTACTCTTTGCTTAAGTATAAACCTTTGATTATATAATGTCTAGATGGAGCATTCCCTCAGTAAGACTATAAAAAAAAATTAAGCTACTATTTTTGACGTTTGGCACTTGTTGAAAATGGCGCGCTAGAATAACTATGGCTAGAACATCTGATAGAAGTCTTCTCACCTCTCAAAAAGTATGTCCACTTGACCGTACTTTTTGACTGTTCTTTGCTTCAATTTTAGATGCCAGATTAGGAATCTAGACATTATATAATCAAAGGTATAAACTTCAATTTTATTTTGACAAATTACCGTTCAAATGGTTATTCAATTTGTCTGCTTGTTTTCGGTGGCAGTGTATCCAGCGTACTATAGAGGTATAACATTGACCGCCGCCTTGACCCAGATCGGTAAGGAAATTATAACTTATCATAATTATAAGTCAAACATATTTTCACGTGATTTTATGTACCCAAAAATGTAGATATACTTACTGGTGAAAAATGTTTCCCTAATTTGTTTTTACATTAAATATTGATGCTGTTAAATTATTCATACACGGTCTGTTTCAGTTATTATTATAATTCATTTCTAATGATAGTTCAGTTTACATTGAGGTATGGGTATGTTTTAATATTTAATTTATTCAAGAACAATAAATAAATTGTGTTTGAATAACATTTAAAACGAAGCTATATATTTTAGATGATTGCTATCAAGAATAACATTTAAAACGAAGCTATATATTTTAGAAAGTGTTTGCAAACGTAGTGTAGGACGCCCTCAGGCCAGGTGGAGTGATGATTTACGCAAAACGGCTGGCAGGAGCTGGATGCGAGAAGCCGAAGATAGAACAAAGTGGCGTGCAATTGGAGAGGCCTATGTCCAGCAGTGGACTGCGATAGGCTGATGATGATGATGATGATATATTTTAGATGATTGCTATCAATTTCACCTATAAGATATAAAGGGAGGAATAGGTTTGGCAGGTGGAGACGGTTATTCGCTCCAGATGCAACCTTGACACTCACCACGATCACAAAATAAAGAAAAACATTATGTTTGTACCACGACTTTTATTCTTACACCGACGAAACAAAACAAGCATCTGCAGAGCGATAAGGTTCATTTCCGTGCATCGCGACCGATCGCGAGCCGCTCGCGGCTTACGACAAGCGGCTGAGGTAAGTGACAGACGCGCGCGGCCGACGACTGTCGTAGGCTGCGCGCGCACTGTGAATATTGTCGCATCGGCCGCGGGCGTCAGCCGCTTGTCGTAAGCCGCGAGCGGCTCGCGATAGGCCGCGATGCTCGGAAATGAACCTTTAGCGTGGCACTCACTCGGTCTTTGGTCCCACTTGTTCCGATTCTCCGCGCTGTCGATGCAAGCATCTATGTGTGTGTCAAGAACGTTTTGTATGAAGCTTTCATTCTGTACGGCCTTCTGTAACATGATCTTAGACATAAGGGACCGACTCAGAAAGATAGGTTTGACGCCGATATGTATTTGTCTGCCTGTTGCATCGTTGCGCTCTTATTGATTTTAATTTAGTTATCACAACAATTTATAAGATAGAATTAGAACTAAGAGTAAATGTACAATTATTGCGTTTTTGAAAGATAGAAAAATTTGAAGTCCAGACCCAGGAAACGAACCCGAGACTTCCGTATGCCAAACCGGGGCCGGAATCGAAGCACTTATCTGGACTATGTTATTAGACCTCCAATTTTTCTGTCCTTTCATGCTCGCGAGTTGGTTGGTTGATTTATAAAGTAATTGGCAAGAAATGCCTATAAAAATTACTATAAATGTACAATTGATTGTTTTCCAAAAAAAAACAATATACGGTCGTAGAAATAAAGACCTAATGTACGTTAATTTGTTTAATCTCTACGGGAGGACAATTTTTTTATAAACCACATATCCCCTTGCCCGTCCCAACAAAATGGCGCTAATTATCTGATCTGTCACCGAACATCTGTCAAATTGACGTCAAACGTCGGCCGGGAAGGATACGAACGATATATCTTTAGAAATGCAATTGACTCTTCATTTAACCAGTAAACAATTGCCTCCTTACAAAATAACATCGACCAAGTCCCAGTGGGACTCCGCACATGAGATTTTACCTTTTTCCTTAGATATCCCCCCCACCCATACCCGGGTTCACGCCCTTGCCCAAAAACAACGTGCTTCTGAAATAAGTAGGTATCACAATAAAATATTTAATTAGACGAAGAACCGATAGTTACTAAGTGACACCTTTCCCGACAAAATACTTAGCTGTCGTATTTAAGTCGTTGCAGGTTCGGACAAAACGTAACACCTAGCTATTTTCCAAAGCTTTCTCGCTTACGGTTCTTTTACTAGATAATGACAACGGCAAAGCCCCTAAATACCAAGAGTAGAGAAGGTAGCCTTCATACCATGGGCGTACCCTCAGGGCGTACCTGTACATTTGGGGGTTAAAACTCCCCAAAATAACGAAAATAACCCATCCTCGAAAAATTATCTAGACGAATCGAATGACTGTTCTGTGAACTTACTTGACATTTTGATGAGTAATTTAATTTTATTAACAACTAGTTGTCCCGCGCTTCGTCTGCGTAAATTTTCCTCGTTTTTGCAACATTTCTCATTGATGTTATATAGCCTATTGCCTTCCTCGATAAATGGGCTATCCAACAGTGAAAGAGTTTTTCAATTCTGATCAGTAGTTCCTGAGATTACCGCATTCAAACAAACAAACTCTTCAGTTTTATAATAATATTAGTATAGATGTGATTTTCTATTATTTCTGTTACTATTTTTTATTTCTTTAGTACAACTAACAATCATAATATTTCTGTAATACTTACTAACAATTACAAAAAATGTATAATTTCACTAGTCTTGACATTAACCTGTTTATCTGTAATCTGTTTAAATTTTATACCATGAACCTACTGCTATTAATATGTACCATCTGGGGTTTCAGCTGAAAATCAACATTAGCAGCATTTTTGCTGAGGTTTAAAGTCACAATGCCTGCTGACCCTTTAAAGTCATAATGCCTACTAATTATTATACTAAACATTGCAATACTTGTCTGCCAACCAAGCACTCCTCTGCACGTCTATCTTTGTATCATTTTTTGTTTGTTTTGTTTTATTTGTGTATATTGATTCTATTTATTTTCATTTATTATTATTAATTTCAAATGTGTATTGTGTACTTTAATAAATGTTATTACTTCTTATACTTTTTACTTCTTAAAAATGGCTGTTGTTGTTACTCTTGTAACACAAGTATAGACTTGCATTTGATTTTGTCAAATGATCATACAAATGTCAAATTTTCGGCCTGTTCAGCTTACCTACTAGTAGAAGAGATCAATGCAAGGTCACGTCACATATGAAGTTCACCTTCTGTATTCCCGATACTTTGTGGTGTAGGTGAGTAATACGCCGTCCTACTGAGCGTGAAATAAGTAATTCAACCAGCCATTTACATCAAGAATACTTTGCACCCACCGCCCAACACGTTCGCACATAAAAAGTCAATTTTTTAACGAAAACGATTGCTCTGTCTCAGTGAAGTAAAGCTCGTTATGGCTCTCCTGAATTTTCATTGGATCGCGTATATTACTTTAAAGTGGTTTTGACTGGTGTTAAATATTTAAGAGCTAGTATAAAGTGCATAAGATGGTTTGCAGCTGTTAAATTTGAAGCGATAAAATTGTTCTTAATTATTACTACTTAATTTAAACGGTCAGTTGTGGATTCAAGGGAAGATCAGAGTTAAAGGAGCTTCAGAACACTCCTCTCTCCTCCAAAGTGTTTGACTTCTCCAGTGTAAGAGGCCATAAGCGTACCCAAAATCAATTTGTTTGTTTCGGGTAGGGCTTTCGTATTTTTTTTTTTTAAGATAAATTTCAAGGGGTTTTTAGGTTGCACAATTGACTAAACACCCTGGAGCTATCTTTTACAATTCCGGGGGGGGGGAGGTTCTACCAAATCCTCCCCTGGGTACGCCCATGTATGAGGCTTCCATATATGCGTGCTTTTTGATGGATGAAGCTCACCAAAACCTAAAGAGACAAAGATTCTTTGAGAGATTTTTTTCAAAAAAGTAAAAATACCTACAAAGTGCTACCTATCTCTCTCGCTTGATTTATACGTCATATATAGTGGTATATGCTCCTTGGATATTTTATACTAACTGAGCCGCGCAACTTCGTCTGCGTAAGTTTTCTCCGTTTTTGCAACATTTTTCATTGGTGCACCGCTCCTATTGGTCGTAGCGTCATGTTATATAGCCCATAGCCTTCATCGATAAATGGGCTATCCAACATTAAAATAAATTTTAAATTCGGACAAGTACGTCCTGAGATTATCGCGTTTAAACAAACAAACTCTTCAGCTTTATAATATTAGTATACATTGATGTCATGTCATTCTAATGTATTTCTTTAAAGTGTTTGTGTGTCAAGATAAATTAGTAAATAAACCATCATTTTAAATTAAAGTTAATGTATCTTTAGCTATTTATCCTGTACCTTTAATAACTCTAATGAAAATGCAAAGAACATAATGAAGGGCCGTCTCCACTCAAACAATTTAATAAAGCAATTGAACCCCACAATTGATTTGGCCTCTGTTTGGTAAAAGAAAGACAAAATAGCTTTAGTTACACGGATTAGTTGAGTAAATTACGGACCTTTATCTCGATTAGGTATTCCAGTCAGTTTTATCTGTTGGCAAGAAGAGTAAATTACCAATTTTCTGATATCCCGCTTAATCAAGCGCTGAATAAATTATTCTTATGGGCTGAGTCGACGCACCTACACACTTCAGGGTCGCATAAATCACAACCGAAGTGCTTTTATTGTCTGTTCCTACTACATAGTTATTTATTTATGTATTTGCACTCATGGAAGGTTCTATACAGTTTTAGAAATGGTCTCGACTTCTCGAGTTGAAATATAAACTCGTTATCGATGTTAGGGATGACCTTCAGTGTCTAGTATCTGTAGCGTCGTAAGTATCTGTACCTAAGTATGTCTAACGATAGTTGTCTGTAGGTTAGGTATTATTTATTTATTTTTATTTATTTATTTAAGGTTTACCAACAGATGTTACAGATAATACATAAAAAGAAAAAAAAAACTATATAAGTAAATCTTATGAGTACTGTACATCTAATTATAGGTAAACACTACATGCAAGGTTTGTCAAAAAAAAAAAAAAAAACTTATGTATTAAGATATTAATTTGTGTTGAAAATTTTCTGTACAAATATAGCTAACTAAATTATCATTGTGATTATAAATAGTTGCTAATCTAGTTAGATATCTAAAAAACACAATTGACGATTGAATTTGAGATTTTTATAGGTATAGATAAGTACTTGAATTGATATGGCACGTTTCGATTATGTAGATACAGAATGAAGTATGTAGTTACCTAGATAATAAGTAGGTAGGTATCTACATAAGTGATCCAAATGGGTGAACATTTTCAAATTGTGTTATGTACCTTTCTGACGTTTTTATCGCCTACCAACATTACGGCAAACAATAGTATGCTTATTCCTTAAGGTCTACTCTAATTCATTGAAAACGAAGTATTGATCAAAATCATTTTTGATTTGAAACTTGGTGGTAATATACAGAGCCAGCAACATCAATTTAATGTGCCAAAATCGTCTATAGGCTGGACTATTTGTGTTTATCTATACTAATATTATAAAGCTGAAGAGTTTGTTTGTTAGTTTGTTTGAATGCGGTAATCTCAGGAACTACTGATCCGAAACGAAAAATTCGTTCAATGTTGGATAGCCCATTTGTCGCGGAAGGCTTTAGGCTATATAACATTACGCTACGACCAACAGGAGCGGAGCAGCAATGAGAAATGTTGCAAAAACGGGGTAAATTTACGCATACGAAGTTGCGCGGCACAGTTAATCAAAGAGTCCTTGTAAATTAGAGCAATTTAAGAATAACGCCTACTGAATGCTAAATTGTAACATTCGATATACAAAAACAAACACTTAAAACATTTTAATTTACCTAAAAGTATACTTACCAAGTTGACAATCGTATTTTAAAAATAAGAAAACTACATTCAAGAAATAACGGACCATAAGAAACAAGTTTTTTCCTCAGAAAATCTATTTGTTTATGCAAAATGGGGAAGAACCGTTCACTCTTTTATTCATCGAAGAAAATAAGCCGAGATATAGACGGTAGGGATCGGGCGAGGCTTAAATAAGAATTTAAACAGGCGCCTGTGGGAAACAGAAAAATAAATTAAACCCTGAGGATCCACACCGAGAGAGGTCTGCTTTATAATTGTTTTTTTTTTAACATTGTTGGTATTATTCATTTACAGGAACCTCTATTGATACCCAGCCTTTTAATTTTACTGAGATGAAATCTACTTTACTTACGGATCGGCCCGTGTAAATCTATACTAATATTATAAAGCTGAAGAGTTTGTTTGTTTTAACGTGTTAATCTAAGAAACTACTAGTCCGAATTGAAAAAATATTTTACTGTTGAATAGAATATTTATCGAGGAAAGCTATAGGATATATAACATCATGCTGCGACTAATAGAAGCGGAGAAAAATGTAGAAAAAACGGCGAAAATTTATTTATTTAATTTAGTTTTCGGGAACAAAATGCAGTTGCCTATGGTTTCCCCTACCTAACCAACTTACGTACCAAATTTAATCAAAACTTTTGGTTTGATTTTTAATTAGGATCGGTTATGAAAACATAACAGACAGACTGACAAAGTTATTTTAAACTAATATGGTTGCGTGTATGGCGTGTAGGGTTGCCACCCGTACTTTATAGTAAAGTATTAGGTATACTTTATTTATGGTAATTATACTATGTACCTTATAAGAAGTATAAAGTACGCA
This sequence comes from Herminia tarsipennalis, assembly GCA_945859575.2. Classification (NCBI taxonomy): domain Eukaryota; kingdom Metazoa; phylum Arthropoda; class Insecta; order Lepidoptera; family Erebidae; genus Herminia; species Herminia tarsipennalis. Next base: position 22,606,637 of record OX243840.2, read on the forward strand.
AAAATACTTTATTTTACTATTGAGGTATTAATGTGCTACGTACAGTACATAATATCTCGATTTAATTCTCCGGAATAAATTTACAATTTTATTAAAAAAAAAATTACTTAGGTAAATACAGTATGTAAAGATGCTTGATTATGATTAAGTATTTATTAAATGTTGTTAAAAATAATAAAATATATTTTGACTAAAGGAAATTGTACTTTTTACGTACCTACTTTTTCTACTTATAATAACTACTACTTTATTTGCACCAAAAAAAGGTGGCAACCCTTAGCGTGGTTCCATTTGTTCAACAAGCGGCGGTAGCTTAATGGCTAAGGCATCGGTCTCGCAATCGTGAGGTTGCGGGTTCGAATCCTACCCATTATACTACCGACGTGAACCCACTCCAAACACAAGCCTTTGAGCTTAGCTGGAGGGGTTAACAAGATTGCTAGTAATGTTGGACTCAATCCCACATTGCTAGTTACCTTTAAAAAAATATATCTTTATACCTAAAAAGATATGTCTTAACAAATGGAACCACGACAGCAAGCATATAAACGTTAATAAATATTTTTAAGCAAATCTCGTATTTATATTCATTGTATATAACTTCCTGTTATATAGGTACGTAGACGTCACCAGTTAATAATCATTTTATCTGTCAAATTTGTTATATTCCGCGGCGTGTGAAATGTTTCCTTTCTTTTTTATTTCAACGTTTAACATGACGTTGACAGGTTGTCTTTAAACCAACTGCCGGAATACAAACTTGGTTTGAGAATCAACGTTAATTGTGCTACCCTTCCAAATTACTTGTATAAATTTCGTAAATAATTGGTACTGTTAGATCAAAGCAAAACGGAGCGACGCAAAAAAGATTAAACCAATTCAGTTGTGTAAACTCCCCTCGGTTGCCTACTGAAACGACTAAAAACATGGAGTTTCTTAACTTGACCCTTGACGAATAAAAAGAGGGTAGGTACTAATAAGTTTGTTTATAATATTGTAGGACAAAAAACATTTTAGAATGCGGGCTTAATTGGGATGTCTCTTATTTAAGTTTCATGAAAATCCATTTACCTTCAAGTTAATATGTGGGTATGTATCGTTTACCTACTATCACACTAGCGACCTCCCTGACTTTACACGGAATTTTCTCTATTTTCTGTAGGATTCTACTTCCTATATAATTTTTCAGTTTAATAACTTTAAGCTTTCGGGTTTTTTATTTTAACAATATACCTGACTAGCTTTCGCCTACGACTCTATCCGCATGGATCTTAATTCTCCATACAAACTTTAGACCTCCGTTTCATCCCCTACAAGAGTAAAATAAAATAAAAAAAATTAGCATCTGCTAAGTCAATCTGCGAGCCAAATTTCAGTGCAATCCATTTAGTGTTTGGATCTGTGCGTTAATGTATCAGTCAGTAACGGTTGCCTTTTATTTAGAGATAGGTACCTCCCTATCCATATCTATCTATAAATGCCATGCCATATCTTTGTAACTTTGCCTTACATGGATGCGAATGTGCGACTAAACGCTGCGGATCTACGAACAATAACGTTGTAAAACCGCGTGACTCGTTTAACTTGGGTCATTAAGCTCCTAAACTAAAACTTCGCACCAGATAGAATCAGTTCCGTCGCCTAATAACCCATAGTATATTATGAACTTCCACCCATGGGTCTATAGGGAGTTTTAACTTGGGTAGAACTTGATATCAGTGCGTTCTCTCACCGCTGGACGAACTTCACTGCATACTGTCACTTGTTACAGAGTTAGATAAAAACTCTTTGCTCAAACTTCCTAGTTATATCCTTTGAGATTTCGCTTTGCCTTTTTCAAAAAGTCGTGTTATTCACTTGTCTGTTAACTTCTTTGAGCTTGTTGCTTTTCTTGCTAGGTCTTTGCCGTGTTTGATGACTGAATTCGAGGGGTTTGAGTCTATAAACCTTAAGTATACCTATCTATTTATTCAATACTAGCTGTCGCGCGAAATTTCGTATGCGTCAATTTGCCCCGCTTTCGCTATATTTTTCATTGCTGCTCTGCTCTATTGGTCGTAGTATTGGCTATGCAACAATAAAGGATTTTTTCAATTCGAACCAGTAGTTCCTGAGATTATTGCGTTCAAACAAACAAACAAACTCTTCAGCTTTATAGTATTAGTATAGGTTTACTTTTTCTTTTTTAGAGTACAAGCCCTGTGCCGCGAGGGACTTTACAAACGTACAAGTCACGGACACAAAGTACACCCAGACTCGGAACAACAATTTGTGGACCACACAAAGTGGTGTCCCGTGTGAGAATCGAACCCACGACCTCTTGCGTAGCATTCGAACATACTGCCACCACGCCACAGAGGCAGTAAAGCCTGAATTACTTAAAATGATTTACTGGTTTTTACTTATTAAATACAGAATATCAGTAACTATTTATTATACGGGAATTAACGCGCATGATTTACCTCAAAATTGCTTGACGTTTTAACCAGTTTCAACTATCCGTGACGTGGAATCCAGTGATTCGTAAAACACAACCACGTATTAATTCGCAGTCGGTTAACATGGACACAATCAGGCAATGGGGCAAATCGGTCAAGTGTGAGTTGCAGGCACGATGGGGTACTAAAAGCCCCATAAATAAACCTTTAGGGGCAAATGGGCAAAGAAATACAAAAGAAGAATTTCGGTATGCACATAAAATAACCTTCTAGGGGGCCTCCGTGCCCCCCTAGAACCGCCTATGGGCACAATCAGTGTAGTGTGCACTTGTGCAGTGATCCTAACATTTCAAGAAACAAAAAAGTGAGGCTAGGTGAAGATTCATCTGCCTTACGGAGTCTTAACATCGCTGCGACAGTTCGCTTGTGACCACGGCCGGTGCAACCTGGGGGTTAAAAGTTACAAAAATACAAAAATGGCCGTTATAACCGAAACTTAACTGCAACTGCACTGCTCAAATACGTGAATTTGCCTCCTGGTCGAAACGTCAAGTAGTTTTAATGTAAATAATGCACGTTTATTCCCGTATAATAAATAGTTATAATCATGCAACATGAAAGTTTAATTATTAGTTTATAAAGATAGGTAATGCATACCTACGATAACAATCTTCATCAGTTCCTTTTTTTTAGGTACTTGTACCTTGAACAATGACTACTATCAAGATTGTTGTTATTTTCAATTAAAAATTTTTAGTACCTACTTACTCGTAGGTACAAACCCCGCAACTTCGTCTGCGTAATTTTTCCCGTTTTTACAACAAATTGACTTGCTGCTATTGCTTGTAACGTGATGTTATGTAACCTATAGCCCTCGATAAATGAGCTATCCAAAATTACAAGAATCTTTCTACTCGAACCTGTAGTTCCTGAGATTATCCCGTTCAACCAACAAACAAACAAACAAACTCTTTAGCTTGGTAATATTAATAAAGATCTATCCATTTCCTTATTGTTCATTTTTATACCGTTCTGAAATTATTTCTGTTTTCATAACAAGTAGGTAAAGGTAATTTATACACCTAAATTTAGTAAGTTTGAAATTGACCTATGGCCGGCCAACCCTTCTTTACTATAGGTACCTATGTCTAAGAAATGTTCATTGTTATTAGTAGCAAGCAACCCAAAAGAGCCTTAGCGTGTGGAAAAACATAACATTTTATCGTATATTTATATTTTGCACCACAAAATAGGTATTAAACCAACACAACGAGTGTAAAACGAAATATTTTTTCTCGGGTAAACGCGCACGGCAGCGCTTCGTTAGTTCAGACGAAAGAGGATACAGTAATATTGCGTCAGTTAGCTCTATGGTCCAGTAGTTTCGGCCCCGGTGGGCTTATAAACTAAGCTTGCGTTATCTTCGGATAGGCCGACCCCAAATCCCTGTTAGGGGAGACCCTGCCACAAAGGCTTTCATTATCAGTAGTTTTATATTGGCATTTATCCTTTGAATTCCTTTATTTGCGGAGAAAGTAACGCGTAAATTATTAACGACGAAGGTAGAATAATCAAGTTTGAATAGGCTGATTGCTTGTTCTGGGTAGTACCTAACTAGGTAGGTATTACATGTTTAGTTTTCTAACTAATATGAGGTGGACTGAAAGATTTCTTGCAATAGATATCATGTAACCTAAAATTGTCTCTTTTTTCACTGTAATGTAGAATTCAAACGAGAAAGAGAGGTAGATTACCTATTAGCAAATTATAGTTAGTTCAAATTGGGGGTCTGCAGTCATATTTCTAAAGGATTATCATTATTACTAGCTGACCCACGCAACTTCGTCTGCGTAAATTTTCCCCGTTTTTGCAACATTTCTTATTGCTCCTCCGCTCCTTATTTCTCCACTATTTAATGGATGTTATTATACATATAAACCTTCCTCTTCAATCACCCTATCTATTAAAAAAACCGCATCAAAATCCGTTGCGTAGTTTTAAAGATTTAAGCATACATAGGGATATAGGATAGGGACAGAGAAAGCGACTTTGTTTTATACTACGTAGTGATTACAAGCATATGGTGATTTAAATCTTTAGTTTTTCTGGGTGACGGAAATTTCGAGCGCCGTGGAAAGTTTCCATCTCGCTAAAGGTTCATTTCCGTGCATCGCGGCCGATCATCGAGCCGCGCGCAGCTAACGACAAGCGTCTGACGCGCGCGGTCGATTAATGAAAATTATGCAGAGCTGACTGCCTACCTTCGCAGATCGGAGAGGCGCTAGAAGTAGAAAAAACTTCTTCGACGGTCTCCGGCTTTTGCCATTTTTTTCATTTTTGAGGGTTGTCGTTAAGGAATCCAATATTTCCTTATCCGTCGAGGACATGTTTTATCAAAGAATGACGCACATAGAGGCGTGACCATCTTAGCTCTCCTTCCCCTCTGAGACTGAATCCGCCAGCAATTACATGCCCAGCAGTACCTGTTATAGTGTTGTTTCCAACATTACGTTTGATCTATATCTACATCCTTTAAGCACAAGGGAGCTGTTTAGAAACACATCACGACAAACTGTTTGCCTCTGCTTGTCTAAATGTTTGCACCGCAAATGGCTTTCGCTGAGAGATGTTGATTTATTCACGATGCGATTAAAATAAGTGCATGTAGCCACATTTGTCTGTTTTATTGACATACCATTTATAACTTTGGAAATTCAAATTCAGAATTCATAATTAATTTAGGAAGTAAAATGCCTACTTACCTACTACATTTGAAAAAAAAGTAGTCTGCCAAAGAAATGGACATAAGTACCTACCTACATAGGAAAATAGAAAAACTCCCCTTTTTCTAGCGCTCTAAGAGTCTCACTCTCTAATTAATTAAATCGTAATTCTTTAAATTGTCCACTCATGTAACTTGCATTTATTACCTTCAGTTGTTAAAATCAATCTAGCTACATCTTTTATTTCCAAACCCCTACAAGCGCGACACGGGAAAAAAGTAGGAAGGTAGGTAGGTACCAATGGGAAGATTCTTTTATCTTTTCTTTTCAAAATGTCTTGTTAAAGCTTATTTTTCTCAACCACGATATTCGCACCTAATTTTGTAGATATCTGATCCGGGTAGCTTCCGGACGTCAAAGGGATGAACCTACATCAATTCGTTTTAGAATAGGTACATCTGGAGTTTTATAAATAGAAGAGTGATTAGATATCAAAATCCTTTGTAAAATCGATGCAGAGTTGTTAGGTACATAGGTACACAGTAGGTACTTAGGTATTTCAAAGTTTTTCACGTTTTAAATTGAGAGAATACCCAGACGTTTTTTTTAATAAAAATACCTATTAATCTATTTTAAAATTATAAAGCATAAGTGTTTGTTTTTGAACGCGATATAAAATGATTTTACTGTTGGATAACCCATTTATCGAGGAAGGCTATAAGCTATAAAATATCACGCTATAACCAATAGGAGCGGAGTATCAATGAAAAATGTTGCAAAAACGGGGAAAATTGAAACAGACGTAGTTGCTTACATGGGCTAGTATGTATGTTGTTTTAATGTTCACAAATGAAATAAAGCATTTTGAGACTTAAATCGCATTATAGCAGACCCATCAAAAGTGGCACTAATTAATTCATACCTAGGTAACATGTAATAACGCCGTGAGTACACTACCTGTGCGATCCTCAGTCATAGACGATTCGTTCCTTCCTACTAGTAAACCTCTACAGGAACTTGTTATCAAGTAGGTAATAAATAAACAGAGAAACCTTATATAAAAGTAAACAGTAAATCTTCACGGATCGGGATAGTGCCGAGGTATTTCCGATCTATTCGCGGTATTAACACCCAACCACTTTTACGATTTTGGTCGGAATACTTATCTACCTATGAGTTTTTTTAGGATTCCGTAGCCAAAATGGCAAAACGGAACCCTTATAGTTTCGCCAGGTCCGTCCGTCAGTCCGTCCGTACGTTTGCTCAGAGACTATTACTGCTAGGAGGCCGTAATTTTGCATGAATACACATAAGTATTACTTACGCCGACAAAGTGAAAGAATAAAATCTTGAAAAAAAAATTTTTTAGGGTACATCCCCTTATATGTAAAGAGGTGTGATTTTTTTTATCACCTACCTCATCATTAGATAGGTCTTTTAAAAACGTTTAGGGGTTAGGAAGACGATTTGTAGATTAAGATATCCGTTTGTCTGCATATGTGATATAATTTACCTTTATATATAATTTGCCTATGTAATATATTATTCAGTTATTCATATTAAATGTGTGAAGGAAAAATTCGCTCGGGCGGGACTCGAACCCGCGATCATAGAGAGAATCAGTGACGATTAGTACTTAGTAGGAGTAGTAGTACCTATATAATAATAAAAATATGATAACTTTAATTATAGGTTCCTAGGTATGTATATGAGCATAAAAGAGCGGCCGCCGCACTCTAGGTACCTCCGATTAAAACGTCCGATGTAAAAGCATCGGAACCGAAGTCGAAGTCGAATGTGTAAAATCAATCGGAAGTTCCGACCATTCGGAGTCGGAGTCGAAGCTTCGTAACATCCTTGATACAAAGCATTTTATAAAGCCAATCATTCTTGAAGATTTTGCTGAAACTCGCCAGTTTCCTGAGAATATTAATGTGAACAGTTTAATAAATTAATCTAATTCTGCCCATTTAAGCTTTTATACATTATCCAAGCAAATTAGTCACGGTCTGTGGGGCTTTTAAGACTCTAATTTAAAGTTTGGAAGATAAATTAGGCTTTTTATGATAGAAATACTGGCAGAAAAAAAGGAAAAAGTTATCAAAAGACCGCAGTCGAAATTGAAAAAAAACCATCACATCTTTTCACACAAAATGCAAGCGAACCTTTGAAATGTATTTTTTTAAGGTTAACTAGAAATCGCAATGAAATAAACGTTACCTTTTCTTTTCATATCATAATTGAAATAAAATAAAAAATGTATGAAATTAAATTTCAGATGGGTCACTGGTTTTTGAGTAAATCGCGAACACTTACGGGTCAAACAGAGAATTAGGTACCTTTTTTTAACCAGTCTAAAGGGCAAGAGGGCCTACGTCGTATCTACCTAGGTACTGGTGGTAGACGCAGTTACCACAGTAAAAACACTGGGCAAGTGCATGTCGGGCCACGCACAAAGTACTTTCCAGGTTCCTAACAAAAATTTGCACTTTAGGTAGTGCTTAATATTTCACAAACGGAAATGATTTTCATTGGAAATGATTTCCACAACTCCTAAACGTTTATAAAAGACCTATCTGATGATACTATACCCCATTTGACGAGGTAGGTGAGAAAAAATCACATCTCCACTTTACATATACGAGGAGGTAGCTTCAAAATGTTTTTCAAGATTTTATTCTTTCACTTTATCGGCATAAGTAATGTGTATTCATGTAAAATTACAGCCTTCTAGCACTAACAGTCTCTGAGCTAGGCTGCGCACGGACGGACGGACATGGCGAAACTATAAGGCTTCTGTTTTGCCTTTTGGCTACGGAACCCTAAAAAGCTGCTATGCATCTATGTAAATAGTTTACAGTTACACTACATTTTATTATTAGAAAGTATGGTGATGCAACTGTTTCTTATTAATTTAATAAGAAACACCACAACTAGGAAAAATACCAAGATACAGAATGTAACCCTAAAAATAAAAAGGCAAAAATGGAAGTGGTCGGGACATGTGTCCCGACCACTTCCATTTTTGCCTTTTTAGATCAGAGGAAAGGATAAAAGGAGAAAACAAGTTACACAATGGTACCCAAGAGAAGGGAAAAGGAATAGAGGTAGACAACAAAAAAGATGGTACGACTACATTAGGCAGGTTGCCGGAATAACATGGAGTAGAGTAGCCAGAGAGAGATCAGAATGGAGTAGGATGTTGGGAGGCCTTTGCCTACTGGCAAACGTACTTACAGAAAATAAAGAAGCACCAAATACGGGAATAATTTTATTTTTAACTATTTAAGTAATAAAATATATAATAAGTATGTAACTGTGCAGTATCTCTATCTTAGAAACTAAAAATGTAAATCTATTGTCCGAATAAAAGGCTTTATTATATGGTGATGCAACTAAGTTATTTTGTCAAGTAAACAAGTGTTTCTCTCCAACAACTTTGCAAAGCAACAAAGTTTGTACAATATGTAGTGGACAATTAGAACGTCATCGTATGCCAGAGTGCTTTGAGCCTCGACAACGGAAACTTAAACAATTACCACTGCCGGCCTCTCCCGTCTCCGAATCAAATTATTAGTTAGTCAATCTCAATTCACAAAGTTTCAATTGATTTGGTGGAAACGTTGTCAAAATAAATTTTAGGATTCATTTCTAAATACTATTTAAATACCTGCTAATTTACACCTATAGGCAGGATATATAGTCCGCCGTAAGTCGACAAGAAACGGCAATTTAAAAAAGTACTTTTTTTAAAGACGATTTCCGCACTAGGAGAGAAGGCATGTGTCACGGGGGACTTTACATAATACAAATCACGGAAACAAAGCACACCCGATCATATGCAGTGACTGTGACGTATTGCCATGTTAATATGTCGCGGACTATACCTACTTACTAGATCTGGAGAAAGGGGTTATAGCTCACTGACTTCTATAGTAGATTACTATAGAAGTCAGTGAGCTAAACCCTATATTTTTTTTCTACCGCCCGCCGACAGCAAAAAAACTTCTATTTGATTTTGTCATTTGGACGCTAATTTGGTAAAATCAAATGAAAGTTTATACCTACTTGTGCAACAAGACTAACTAGGATAACAACAACGGCCTTTGTTTGTCCTAAGCATCTCATATAGTTATGGCAAAAAAATTCAAAGGACGCTTATTCGATACTGCTTAAGAAATTGCTGTTACTTTGTAAGGGATAAGTCCAGCATACTAGTTCTACTAGTAGTACTAGTCAGTGGGTGCAATTAGTGAAATTAAATGCAAGGTATAGGAACAAAATATATTTATAAACTAATAAGATAAACAAGTACAATAAACTTATAATATAGACAAGTAGATACTTAGTATGAAATACGCGTAGGAGCCTAATAATACAAAAAAAATATATAGCTAACGAATTTAAAAGAACGGTGATTTTGGTTGAATAGCTATCGTACCAGCTGTTGCTTCGTTAAACACAAATACTGATATTGTTACCATCATCAGCAGCCAGATCGGTCGATTCCAGCAATCCACCACTTCATATTTACGACATAGGCCACTTCTTATTTATGTCACGATACCACCAGGCCAATTCACGTATAAAGCAGTGCAGTTGCAGTCAGGTTTCGATTAAAACGGCCATTTCTGTATTCTTGAAAATTTGAATTGGCCCGCTGGCCGGCCTCCTGGTCCATACATGGTGTATGGACCAGGAGGCCGGCCAGCATCAACTCGTAAGTAGGTAGGTACGTAAGAGGATGTCAGGGTTTGCAATGTCAGGGCAAAATCAAAAGTAATCTAATGTTTTTTAAGAAAGGATCGGATAGAGACAAAGTAAACGGCTTTTTTCTACTGCTGGAGTGGTACTAATGGGAAATGCTATTCCCACTGGTACCGCTTTAATAGATTCATTTCGATGAGAGACGACGAGTGCGATGTAAGAAGCGGACATAGAAACATCAGAGAGGAAAGTATAAAATGAAAGAATAAAACATATTTTAAATAAGTAGGGCAGAAAGATTTTATAATAGTGTACGTGTGTAAGAGTAAAGCTAGTATTTACGAACATTAGCAAGGATCTAAAAAAAATGGACATTAAGAAGACGTTACTTTTGTGGAACTAATGTAAATTATAAGACAACACTTTTTACATTATACAATTTCAATTTATGCTTGACACCCAACATGTGGTCAATTTCGCAAGTAGGTGACAATTTTATAAAACAGACTCTGCAATTAAATGTATTCTCTCCTTTAATAATTTTATTTTGTCGCAGCAAAAGGGTGTAGACACGCTGGTATCCTAATGCCAGAGAGCTATCATTGAATGGATCATCGTAAACATATTTTCTTAACTCTTTTTTACTAATTTCTCCTTTCATTATCCAATGAACAATATGTTCAACTTCTTCCAAATGGGACTTAAAATCGTAAAAGTTTTTAACACATAAAATGCAGTGGTAAAAATCGGAAGACGCTACTTTCACTATATCATTTTCTTCAAGGAAAACGTTCTCAGTATGTTTTTTGCCTTTTACGTGTTCGAGTGCGTTTCTGCCTTCATTCGGAAGATTTACACAACAAACTGGACACCGCAATGTAGTTGCATTTACATAATCTATCATATTCAAGCATTCAATTTGTTGTCTCAGTGTCAGCCATATCTTTTCAGATATACTATTCTCGTATAATATGTCAACTGTTCCGTTTTTGAGATCATCTGACGAACTGTCGTCATTCTTGTCAAGATCACTGGTTACAGATGGTACTTTTTGTATATCAACAATTTGCTTATATTTTGCATGATTTGGATGCCTTTCAACATGCATGGACTCATTTGTTACCATTATATGGCACAAGAGGCAATTACACCAATATGTTTGTGATACCTGCAACAGTTACAATAATATACTGTAAAAGCCCGAACTATGATATATTTTAAGATTTTCTAGTGAAATCTAAAATGTACCAAGTCTTAATGATATAAAAATGAGGTAAATCTTATCACGTTTTCACCATTATCTTGATAATATTTACCTCAAAGACATGGTTAATTTTTAAAAGAAACTTAACGTGTTCGACGCATCTTTGTCTCTTTTACTTCAAGCTTCTTGCTGGGGCAAGAAACAGCAAATTTAATGAATGATGATCCCCTAGATCACAGTTATAGCTTTTATGTACATTTATATAGAGAACAAGAATCTTCAAAATCTTTAGTAATCTTGTCATTAGGGACACATTTTAAATCGCAAATTATTGTCTCCATTTATCGTTCAGTGATAAAAAAAAAATCGAAAAAAATCTTGTTAGTTTCGCTTTTGGAATGCTGTTTATAATATTTATTTATCAGATAAGTTTTATATATGTCATATACAAAACTCTTTACCGGTCAAAATTACTTTTAACTATAAAAACAGGCAAAAGTACTTTCGACTGCGCATGTTGGTCAATAGTAGTTTTGCCTGAAAATCATTGACTAAGAATTTCGGGTCAAAAGTCGTTTTGACTGACCCTTCTAGTCAAAACTAGATACTTAACACGAATGTAAAACCATTCGACCGCTTAGTGGTTTTGTTATCTTGCATCTGTCTCAGCCATATCGTATAACACGCCGTATTGCAAGACGGCGCGCCGGATTGAAAAACGTCGCCTTAATGTAATGTGGCTACCTCACACTAAGTCGGATTGTGGTGACGATACGTTCTTCAAAGCGGCGTCCAACGTTTAGCCACAGACAAAGTGTTGAGGTATCTAAGAAAACTGAGGTCCGCAGAATCTGTATTACCTGACGATTGCTAGAAATAGTACGTACTTATTTAAGACACAAAATCGATTCGGTTAGGTTAGGTTAGGTTAGAACAGTGACCCCCTGCGCCAGAAACATAAAATTTAAGTTTTCTTTCCTTATTTTATATATATTCCTCAACTTTTTAGAAGTTTTTTTAGATCTGTCAATAGAAACTACTTTTGACCAGCTTCATTGGACAAAAGTACTTTTGACTGAAATAACAGTCAAAAGCACAATTGTCTAAGGGTTGCGGCGGTCCAAAGTACTTTTCAACCGATTTCCAAAGGAGAAGGTTCTCAATTCTCCAATCCTCTGTATTTTTTTAAATTTTTGTTATGCGATTACTCGCAGACTGCTGCACCGATTTGAAAAAATATTTTTGTGTTTGCAAGGGTATTAGGGTATAAGGGCAGATTGGATCCATTGTCATCAAAGTTCGGATCTGGTGATGAGATCTTGGAGAAGTCGAGGGAACTCTACAAATCAAAGGCACACCTATAGTAATTTGGGTATATTTTGTTGTAATTCGTGCATTTACTCTTAAAAAACACCATTGAGTGAAATGGAACTGATGATGAAGACCACAGATGACCAGCGGAACTTCAATAATAAATATTGCGGGTTGCGATCTGAGTAACGTGTTCGATACCTGATTCGTCGCCTCCGTCAAATCATGTACCAGAACTGATGGTGAACTCTTCAAAAATTAACGGCCGTGTATCGCAACACGCAACATTTTGTAAAAAGACATGAGCAGTTTGGATTATGCTATTGCAACTTATGCAAATCAACTAACTACGTGTGTAGTTGATTTGCTTATATACAATAATAAAAGCATTTTTACTAAAAAATTAAAACCGACTTCCAAAATAAATATAAGGTAACAAGCAAAAAATAATATAGGTACAACAACAAAAAATAATTAAACATTTTAATTTTTTTTGTGAAAAAATGTTTTTATTACAGATTTTGCCAGTTAAAAGTACTTTTGACCGGTTTTGAGTTTTGGCTGTAACATAATTTAAAGACTCTTTAATTTTCATTCATTTATTATTTCATAAACAATATTACATTTTTTTATATATTCCATTGTGTTGAATCTTAATTCTAAAATTGACACAATCTAAGAAACCTTAATCAATAAACATCACCAGAAATTATATAAATTGTAAAAATAAAAATAATAATTCAAATAACAATAACACAACGTCCAAAATACAATTTTCATAGTACAGATTTTACTACATATGTCGGGCATGTCAGTTTATAATTCATCAACGCAATAGAAACACCTACTGACAAGAAACATTCTAAGTCTAGATTCAAACTCTCTACTATATATGGTGAGTTTAATATCAACAGGAAGTTTATTGTAAAGTTTAATTGACTTATAATGCGCATTGTGTTTAACTATATTAAGGGATGGTGCTATCTTCTGCATATCTTTCCTCCTAGTGCTCTCATAACGAATGAATCTTTCTTCATTACTCTCATAGTGGTATATATTTTTTGCTAGATTTGTAACTGTTAGAATTCCGTAAAAAACGGTCGGCAGGATTGCTGTTGACCATAGTTCTTATAGCCCTTTTCGAGAGATAAAGGAATTTACATGTTGTAGTAGTAGCTACCTATATATTTAGCACATATAAATAAATTTAAAAATTAAAAATCCGCCTGATCAAAAAAGATGGAAACAAGATCCCCTTCATAATAATATAATTTCATGCAGTCGGAGGCATTATTAAATCTCTATGAACTTAGTATGGTGCCCCCGACTGCATGAAATTATATAATTGTTTCCATCTTTTTTGTGCAGACTGGTTTTTTAATTTTAATTGTTTATTTATTTAATATTTTTGAGTATTTGTAGGATGTAACAACTAACTTTTATCACAGTTATTGTCAAGTACTGAAAAATTTAAAAAAGAATGATTGCTAACTAACTTTTTTTAGTATGACAGTTATTATCATGTTAAACATTTTTGAAATGCTTATGATGAGCCCTTTAATTTGAGACCCATATTGCAGTATTTGGAACAACTTTTTTATTAGACAAAAAAAAGGCCAAAAAAAAACAAACATGGCGTCTGTGAGATGTCAAAATAAAGAGGTATGTTGACATCTCACAGCTGCCATGTTTGTTTTTTTCAACCGTCACTTACCTAAAAACACTTGGGCGGTCAAGACAAATCGAAAACATAACCCTTCCCTACAGTCGGGTAATAAGAAGAGCACTACGGTATTGAAGAATTTTTTAAAAAAAATTGTGGACAAAAAGAGGTCCTGCTTATTCTGGAATTAACATTATTATATCACTTATTAAATTTTTCATGTTAAGTTTATGTCGTTCACCCAACATGTGGTCAATTTCGCAAGTAGGTGACAAATTTACGAAACACACGCTGCATATAAATGTATTCTCAATTTTAACAATTTTATTTTGGCGCAGCAAAAGGCTGTAGACACGCTGGTATCCTAATGCCAGAGGACTATCATTCAATGGATCGTCATAAATATATTTTCTTAACTCTTTTTTACTAATTTCTCCTTTCATTATCCGATGTACAATATGTTCAACTTCTTCCGAATGGGACTTAACATCATAAAAGTCTGTGACACATAAAATACAGTGGTAAAAATCGGAAGACGCTACTTTTACTATATCATTTTCTTTTAAGAAAACGTTGTGAGTATGTTTTTTGCCTTTTACGTGTTCGAGTGCGTTTCTTTCTAAATTTGGAAGATTCACAGAGCAAATTGGACACCGCAACGTAGTGTCATTTACATAATCCATATTTTCCATGCATTCCTCCTGTTGTATATGTGTTAGTATTTCAACTGTTCCGTTGTTTAAGTCATCTAACGAATTGCCATCATTCTTGTCAAGATCACTGTTTATAGAGTGTATTTTTTGTGCATTAACAATTTGCTTATATTTTGCATGATTGGGATGCCTTTCAACATGATTTGACTCATTTGTTATAATTATATGACACAAGAGGCAATCACAGCTGTATGTTTGTGATATCTGCAACAATTATAGGAATAATAATATTAGATAGGGCTTAATAGCGTGAAATATTTAACCTTTAAAAAAATACAAACCTTTTATTTACCCAAAGGTTCGATCGAATTGCATATTACTTTTTAATTGCAGCAGTCTGCTGATATTAACAAGTACAAACATTGCCCGGATAAATAGATCCTTTTTAATAAATCCTTACATTTACCAACAAGTGTCGGTAAATACTAAGATTTACCGGTAAAACTTAATATTAACCAATATATGCTGTTTTAGAGTAGCATATTCATAATATAATACATCTATGTAAGTCTATGCAAACAAGAATATTAATACGAGAATGGCAAGGACTTACCGATTGTCTAATAAAGTTATCATTAACAGGTTGTGTGATATTTTTTACGTGTTTCTCCGTTACACTGTGTTGTTTATCGTTCACTTTCCCGTCGTCACATAGTCTACAGTACACATAACTATCAATATTATCTAATCTCGCATAACTATGGAAAGCATCTGTTGTAATCTCTTCCATATAGCCTATAGGCGTAACAACAAAAATACAATCATCTTCCACTATTAGCGTGTTGAAATTCACTTTGTATTTCTTAGTCATCTCCTTCATGTATTGTTGAAAATGTAATATTTCATTATTTGTTTTGGATGGTATCAAAATGGTACTTTCTATGCTTTCATTGTCCGACCGTTGAGTTGGACTATTGTTATTTAATACAACTTCGTTAGTAGGAATATTGTTGTCAACAATGTTTGAACGTACGCTTTCTCTCTCGCATCCACTAGAACAATCCGTATCTAACACATTAAATTCTGAAATTATTTTATTTTCATTATTACTAGTTTCGTAACTCTTGTTCCCAAATTCCATTTCTATGAAGTTATTAGCTGACTTCTCATTTTCGGCACATTTTAAATTATACTTTGAATTGTTATGTCTGAATTTATCTTTCAGTGAGTAAACCGTATCATGAACATTATCTTCAATTTTCTCTAAATCAACTACGTTCACTGCTTTATTTTGTTTTTGGAAAACGTTTTGTATGTGTTTTTTGCCTCTTACATGTTCAAGTGCGTTTTTGCCGCAATTCGGAATATTCACACAGCAAACTGGACACAACAACGTAGTTTCATTTACATAATCCATTATTTCCATGCCTTCCTCTTGTTCTATCAGTGCCTTGCACATATTATCGGATGCGCTAGGTGTACTATTCTCGTTTAGTGTTTTAACTGTTCCGGTTTTTATGTCACCTGAGGAATTATTATCATTCTTGTAAATATTACTGCTTATAGATGGTACTTTTTGTGTATCAACAATATGCTTATATTTTGCATGATTTGGATGCGTTTCAACATGTACGGACTCATTTGTTACCATTTCATGGCATAAGAGGCAATTACACCAATATTTTTGTGATACCTGCAACAGTTATTGGAATAACAATATACTTTAAAAGCCCGAACTACGATTAATCTTAAGATTTTCCAGTTAAACCTATGATTTAAAAATCTTAAATGGTAAAACTCAGAAAAACTTGGTTATGTACTTATTGTTCATTATGTACTTTTACTACCATACACTTGGTAATTCTTAACATTCATCTCAAAGACATGCTAAATGTTGTACAAGAAACGTAATAATGTGTTCGATGCATCATCGTCTCGTGATAATTTTTTTGATTAAATTTGCCGTTTCTAGCAGTTATTACCTAACCTGACCGAATCGAATTGCCTTAGTACATTTTTTGCTATGGCTGGAATTGCCAGCTGCTGCCGCAATTAAAAAGTAACTACTATCTAGTTACTTTTTAATTGCGGCAGCAGCTGGCAATTTGTTAACTCAATGTTTTATTCCAGAAACCAACATTTACCAATCATCACTGGTAAAACCTAGCAGGTGCTGAATCTTAATGGTAAAAGCTCCTTTTAGTAAACATTTAATAACGAATATCGGTGAATACTAAGATATATCGGTGAAACCTACTTATTACTAATATTAACCAATTTACGGACTTTTACAGTTACAAATATATTTAAGTCTATGCAAACACGGAACATTAATACGAGAATAGCAACGACTTACCGATTGTCTAATAAAGTTATCGTTTACTGGTTGTGTGATATTTATTACGTGTTTCTCTGTTGCACTGTGTTGTTTCTCGTCCACTTTCCAGTCTTCACATAATCTACAAGACACATAATTATCAAAATGATAAGGTCTCGTGTAACTGTGAAAAGCGTCTATTGTGATCTCTTCCTTATACCCTGTAGGTGTAAAAACAAAAATTCGATCATCTTCCACTTTCAGCGTGTTGAAATTCACTTTGTATTTCTTAGTCATCTCCTTCATGTATTGTTGAAAATTTGATATTTTATTACTTGTTCCGGATGGTAGCAAAATGGTACTTTCTACGCTTTTATTGTCCAACTGTTGGCTTGGAGTGTTGTTATTTGGTACAAATTCATTAGTAGGAAAGTTGTTATCAACAATGTTTGAATGTACGCTTTCCCTGTCACATTCACTAGAACACTCCGTATCTAACACATTAAATTCTAAATATGATTTATTTTCATTATTAACAATATTACTATTTTCATAATTCTCATTCCCAAAATACATTTCTAAAAAGCCACTAGACAACTTGTCATTTTCAGCGCATTTTAAATGATAGTTTGAATTGTTATGTCTCCATTTATCTTTCAATGATACAACAGCTGAACAAATTTCACAGTAATACTTATCATACTGATCATTATCTTCAATGTCATCTAAAACAAAACTCATTTGTTTTGCTACATTTTCCAAAACTTTTTCGAACAATTTCTTGTAATTCTTATGCTTATCACTTAAAGTATGCTGTTTGTAATATTTCTTTGGCACATCTATGTTACAAATCTGACACAAATAAGTTTTATATCCTTTTGATTCTGAAACAAATTATATTAATTATCAATTCTAAGTATGCAAGCAGGGCCGAATTACCCATAGGCAGTGTAGGCAACCAGGGACAGCTAGACCTTGCGCTCCGAGCGAAGTGAGAAAAGAGTAAAGGGCATTAGCTAGACGGCGCCTCTAGGCAATGCAACATGGTTAATATGGTCATGCTAGTAAGCATCATTTTTGTATGGAAAATTAAGAAGAACCACAATGAGATGGTCAAGGATATTCACGTTGCTAGGGTTATTTTCTAGTGAGGGCCACAACCTCCGGAACCATTGAGCTAAAAGGTGAGCGCCCTATGGAGGGTAGAGATAAAAGTGTAACATCTTATAGGGTAGACAAGTTGAAAAATTTACCAGCTGTAAATAAAATTTAAAAAACCCTACAAAGTGCCGCTAGCGTAGATGCGAGATTAAGATTGCTTTCTACACCTCGTCATGGAGAAAGACTTCTGGCCGGAGGGTGTGGTTTTCCGTCGCTTCCGTGGACAAGAGCCACAAGAACGCACAAAGATATAGTTCAAGTGAAGCATACTAACATAGTTTTATAATTAATATTTACTAACACTTTATGTTAATACTAGCTGTGCCCCGCGATGTTACCCGCGGTTTATTAGCCTATGTGTGAATCCAGGGTGTCAGCTAATTCCATACCAAATTTTATTAAAATCGCTCCAGCCATTTAGACGTGAAAAAGTAACAAACATACACACTCACATACTCACAAACTTTCGCCTTTATAATATTAGTGTGATATTAGAGTGATTATATTTAAGTTAGTCTGTAAGGTATGTTTTTCTAGGCAATTGATGCCTGAAATAAATGGTACCATTATTATTATTATTATAAAGGGTATATTAACAATATAGCCATTGTAGACGGATTAAAGTGCGCTGATTGGAGTTTTTTTATGGTGTTGGTAACGCTACTCTCATTTACGTCTTTCGACAGACACTTTTCAGAAATAATATTTAATAATAATATTTATGCGGGTTTTTTTATTATTTAAATTTATTTTTTATTTAATACTTTTGAGTGGTTGTAAGATGTGACAACTAACTTTTATCACAGCTATTGGTAAGTATTGAAAATTGAAAAAAGAATGGTTGCTAACTTTTTATAATGTTGCAGTCTTTTTGAAATTCTTAAAATGCCCTTTAATTTGATACCCATATTGCAGTATTCGAAACGACTTTTTTTCACACGTCTTTATTTTTACATCTCACAGTCGCCATGTTTGTTTTTTTCAAACAAGAACACTTGAGCGGTCAAGACGAATCAAACGACGTCAGAATTGTATAAATCCTTTCAGTGGTTTGTGAGATATGAGATACCTAATAAAGTTATACAAATACAAGATACGGGCGAAAAACATAACCCTTCCTTACAGTCGGGTCATAAAAAGATGTTACTCCTTTATTTCTCTTGTTAGGACCAGAAGCGCAAATATCTCAGGACCGAGCGAGAAAAGTAAATCTCCAAAAAGTGTGTGATCAATCTATACTAATATTATGAAGATGAAGAGTTTGTTTGTTTGAACGCGGTAATCTCAGGAACTACTGATCTGAATTCTTTCACTGTTGGGTAGCCCATTTATCGAGGAATGCTATAATTATGCTATATAACATCACGCTACGACCAATAGGAGCGGAGCAGCAATGAGAAATGTTGCAAAAACGGGAAAAATTTACACAGACAAAGTTGCGCGGGTCAGCTAGTCATTCATAAATATTAGTCCATAGAGTGCATAGGCTCAAACCTGGTTGTCGTGAGGTAGGAATAATTTCATTAGACAGGGATTCTTAGTAAAATAAAACGATGTGATAAAATAATAAAAATCTTTATCGTACAGAATGAGATTATATGTACAAAAACGAACGGCTCTATCTACTACTCCTAACATAAACAACATAGCTCCGATACCTCCTATATATTTTGTAAAAGCAGGACCTCATTTTTAAAATTAGTCAAATATTAAATTATCTACTTAGGATATTACCCCTATATTTTTAAAACGGTAATAATATTGTATCTAACGATTTTTTTGTCTTGTAATCTCTTTTGAAAACAAATGAAAACAAAGCCAAAAAATTCGTCAGTTAAAATGCAATTATTATCATATTAAGATTATAGGATGAGTGTTCAAAAATTAATTAGTGCTCACTTGAGACAAGGTTGATATTCAATTAACTTTCACGAACTTGTCACTGTACTTATGAGTAAAATACATAAAAACATAATCTACAAATCAGTCGTTTAGTTACACTGCACTCACTGATAAACTACAAACTGTCACTAAACCAAATCAAAAGTTGGGTCCCAGTCTTCGGCTACGAGTATCGTGTTGTCGAGAAGCTGGACAGCCTCAACATTCACATAGTGATGAAGATGTCGGTTTTTATAAATATGATATTGGCGACGAGGTCCACTTTATAACTAGATAAATCAAATTTATATTTTCTTTGTTTCTTTTAAACGAATTCTGTGCGGTTTACCAAACATATGCATTATTTCACATTTACACCACATGTTAACTAAACATACTTTACATCTAAAATCAGAGTTTCCCAACCGAATAATGTTATTTTGTTGTAGCAGTTCATTGTATAGCTGTCTGTACCACAGTGCTATGGGACTTTGATTTTCTGGACTATTGTATACATATTTTACGAATTCCCTGGTGTAATTAGCAATACTTGTGTTACTCCCTACTATATGTTTATTACTTTTGATATGGCTGATAAAATTATCAATTTGTTTAACGCACAAATTGCAATAGTATTGATTGCTAGATAACTGCGTTACATCAGTTTTGTCAAATAATGTTTTGACTGCTTCTTTGTGATTTCTGCCCTTTACATGTTCAATAATCCATATATCCACATTCGAAATATTCACAATACAAATTAAGCACTTCACCATACTTGCATCTACGCGTGCCATCTGTTTCATGTATTCACTTATTATTTGTTTCTTATTAGTAGAATGAGTGTCAGAAACATCATTTGAGGTATTAAGTATAGGTACTCTTTTAGTAACTGTTCCGAATGGTATCGAAATGGCACTGCCTTGGCTTTCATTGTCAGACTGTTGGCTTGGACTATTGTTATTCGATACAACTTCGTCAGTAGAAATCTTGTCATCAAACATTTTTGAATGTACGTCTTCTCTGTCGCATTCACAAGAATATTCCTCATCTAACGCATTACTAAATTCTGAAATTATCTCATTGCTTTTTCCATTATTTTCAATATTCTTATTTTCATCGTTCTTGTTCTTAACGTACATTTTTAAAAAGTCATTAGTCAATTTGTCATTTTCGATCCAGTTTAAATGATAATTTGAATTGTTATGTCTCTTTTTATCTTTCAGTGATACAACAGCTGAACAAATTTCACAGTAATACATATCATACTGATCATTATCTTCATTGTCATCTAAAACAAAACTCATTTGATTTGCTACATTCTCCAAAACTATTTCGAACAATTTCTTGTAATTCTTATGCTTAGCGCTTATGGTATGCTGTTTATAATATTTCTTTGGCACATCTATGTTACAAATATGACACAAATAATTTTTATATCCTTTTGATTCTGAAACAAATTATATTAATTATGTGAGTAAGCAGGGCCGGATTATCCATAATGCAGTGTAGGCTGATCTGTCTCGCCAGAGGGCCCGTCGTCCGCGACAGCCCCACGTGCCTAGGTAATCTATATCTATATTAATATTATAAAGCTGAAGAGTTTGTTTGTTTGAACGCGATAATCTCAGAGACTACGGGCCCGAATTTAAAAATGATTTTACTGTTGGATAGCCCATTTATCGAGGAAGGCTATAGGCTATATACCATCACGCTAAGACCAATAGGAGCGGTGGAAAACGTTACAAAAACGGGGAAAATTAACGCAGACGAAGTTACGCGGGACAGCTAATTATAAATATAACTACATACTTGCAGTAGAGAAAATGTATTTTAGGAAGTCTGTAAAGGAGTTATTGAACATTTTAACACGCTTTTATTAGCTTGGTATGTATGTATCTTTGTAACGAAATCTTAAAAAGTGATTTTCCCTCATTTTAAAACCTCGTTTTGATTTGAAACTTCACACTTATCTAGGACAAAAACATATTTTTTTTTTTTAACATAATATCATAAAATCATGTAAGTCGTTGTTATCATATATGATAACAACGACTTATGAAAAATAAAGATTATTATAATCATCCCCATTCCTGGAGATTCATAGCCCTAAACGGGGTTATCTTTAGAAAGGAATATTTTGACAGCGTCTCATAGTCAAATAAAATGTAACATACAGTGTCGGATTAAGCAAGCGCGGGGCCCGTAGCAAATTCTATCACGAGGTTTTTGATCTACTCAAGGTAGGATACGCTTAAAAAAATTACACTCAGGTTGAGGAGGGCGAGCTTAGCGGTGGCTCATGCGGCTTCCCTCTGCGCGGAGCCCGTAGCATACCCGTAGCTACTGCTACAATATAGTTAATCCGCCACTGAACATATGGAGAATAACTTAGACGTTTTAGGCGTTGTGGTCTCGGTACCGGAGGGGGCTTTAAGAACGGTACCCCTATCTATGGTTGCTGTTCGAATCCCACTAGAGATTAAATCCTTTTATGTGTATGTATAAATTAGCATTAAAAATGCTTTAAAAATCACAAAAAGTAATCAAATAAAACAATTCGATAGAGTAAAAAAATCTTTATTGTAACTAATGAATCTGTGGCGTCCTACATGCCAAGCCGCCGATAGCGCCCGACATCGCGACGCCGACACCGTAGCGCGCGTGCTGAAAAAGACGACATCCCAACGCAATAACTATTTATGCACTAAGCCGCGCGCTGTGCCACACGTTTATATATGGCGCCGAGAATGCACCGCAGTCGTCGTGATTGGTCGGTCGCGATGCACTGACTTGCTACATGCAATACAACTTGCGAACCTTATTTTGTAAATATAACGTGCCACTTTTATTTAATATATCTCTTTCACCTTTTACTTATACATCACACGTGAGTTTTATTTTGCAACCTCAAGACTGAACACCCTATCAGTAAATTGGTGACCCCGACGTGATCAAGGAGCAACTCCAAGATGTCTACAGAGGAAACCAGCCCACAAGAAGTAGAAGACGTGAAAGAACAGGTAACGACCGTTACGTGTGACGTCGCCACAATCTCGCTGCCTGCGCGTCTGCCGCCATTTTGGCGCCAAAACCCACGCCTATGGTTCGCGCAGTTTGAAGCCGCCGTTGCGGCTAGCAGAATTGGAGAAGATCAGAAGTTCAATCTCGTCGTCCCGTTGCTCGGCTGCAACGACCTGGAGCAGATCGCCGACATCGTGCTGAGCCCGCCCGCGAGCAACAAATACGCTACACTGAAAAATAGGCTGATTTCCACGTTTCAAGAGTCCGACCATCGCCAGTTGCAGAAGCTGCTCAGCGGCTTAGAACTCGGCGACATGAAGCCTAGCCAGTTACTGCGCAAGATGACTGATTTAGGCGGGAAATTGCTGACCCAAGAGGCGTTAAAGGTAATGTGGCTCAATCAATTACCTACGCAAGTGCGCGCCGTGCTCGCCGTGAACACCGAATCGTCGCTCGAAGGCCTAGCTGCGATGGCTGACAAAATGGTGGAACACTTCGAACCTGCGACGGTTGCCGCGGTCGCCGTGCGTCCCACGTGTCCGTCGCCATCAACATCGTTAAACTCCGCGCATACGCTCGAAAGAAAACACGTACCAAACGAAAACCTGCAGTTTGACCTACTATCTAAACAGATCGAGAAATTATCGCTAGAAATCGCCGAACTTCGCACGAGACAACAAAATTCGACGCATCATTCCCGTTACCGCCAAAATCGATCGCGGTCGAACTCGCGAGTACGTGCCTATACGAACCGTAAGCCCGGAGATCCAGATTGGGTATGTTATTATCATTTTCAATTTGGTGACGAAGCCCGAAAATGTGAACCGCCGTGCGCTAAACAGAAGCAGAAGTCGGAAAACTAGAACGTTCATCCACGTTGGCGGGCGTCGATGTTAACAAACCAAGTTACCGCCTATGTGTCGTCGATGTTAACAGCAGAGAGAAGTTTCTCGTCGATACCGGAGCCGACATATCTGTGTTAGCCGCTAGAAATAAGAAACCCACGAAGCCGACAGAAAATACCTACAGATTGTTCGCCGCAAACGGAACGGAGATACGTACCTACGGAGAACGTACACTCGAGCTCAACCTGGGTTTACGTAGAGCCTACAAGTGGACGTTCACGGTCGCTGAGGTGAAAACATCAATTCTAGGCGCAGATTTTCTAGCGAGGCACGAATTGCTAGTCGATTTACATCACCGCAAACTCATCGACCGCATCACCGACCTCAGTGTAAACACCATCACAGTGCAAAGTACCGAAGCCGTTTACGTCATCAACCGCAACCACGCCTATCACGACCTGCTGAAACAATACCCAGACGTTCTGCGACCCATGTCACTCAAAGTACCGACGAAACACGAAGTAACACATCGCATCGAGACAACAGGACAACCGATCTACACGAGGCCACGCCCCCTGCCACCAGATAAGTACAAAGCAGCGAAGTTAGAGTTCGAGAAGATGATGGAGATGGGTATCTGCAAGCCGTCGAATAGTCCATGGGCTAGTCCACTACACGTCGTTAAGAAGAAGGACGGTTCACTTCGCGTATGCGGCGACTATCGCCGTCTCAACGCCGTGACAACCCCCGATCGGTACCCCATTCCGCGAATTCAAGATTTCACGTACCAACTGCACGGAAAGAAAATATTTTCAAAAATCGATTTAAAAATGGCGTACTTTTGGATACCAATGGAGAATGAAGATGCTGCGAAGACGGCCATAATAACCCCATTTGGCCTCTTTCAGTTTAACTGCATGACATTCGGTCTGCGTAACTCAGGTCAGACATTTCAACGTTTTATGCATGAAGTACTGCGAGGACTCGACGACAATGTATTCTGTTTCGTCGACGACGTGTTGGTCCACTCGAAAACAGAAGAGGAACACGAGCGTCACTTACATCAGGTACTCGAACGACTGAACAACTACGGTGTCTCACTTAACGTCGACAAGTGTGAGTTCGGCAAGGACAAGATACAATTCCTCGGCTACGAAGTTTCATCGGCCGGTATCAAACCCACTGAAGATCGCATACAAGCCATACTCAAGTTTCCAAAACCAAGCACAGTTCAAGAATTAAGAAGATTCCTAGGTATGATAAACTTCTACCGTAGCTGCCTACCCCACCAAGCCGAACATCAACATCTGTTAAACAAATACCTACACAATAGTAAGAAAAACGATAAATCACCAATATTATGGACACCCGAAGCCGAACAAGCCTTTGAGCAATGCCGACAAAGCATACTCGAGGCCACCGTCTTATCGCATCCCATACCTAACGCTCCACTATGTCTTCTCACCGACGCATCTGACAGCAGTATTGGTGCCGTTCTACAACAGAAGATCGACAATACGTGGAAACCACTCGCTTTCTACTCCAAAACGATGAGCGAGACGCAACGTAAGTACAGTGTATACGATCGCGAATTATTAGCAATGTATACAGCTGTTAAGAGCTTACGCCGACTCGTAGAGGGCAATGACCTCACAATATGTACCGACCACAAGCCACTGACGTACGCGCTAACAAGAACGCCGAGTAGCAGCGACACACCAAGACGAGAGCGACAACTACACTTCATCAGTCAATTTTGCACTAACATCAAGTACATTCACGGTGATAAGAACGAAGCAGCTGACGCGTTGTCACGTATCGCTGAAGTCGAAGTACTCAACGCAACCGTCGACTATAATAGACTCGCGGAGGTACAAGAGGACTCCGAACTACGCGAATCTATGAAAAATCCGAATCTCAAGTTTACGCGCGTCAACCTACCGGGAGTTCAACGACCGATATGGTGCGAAACATCAACAGCGAACGCTCGTCCATACCTACCACCGCCGTATCGCGTCCCAGCTTTCAAAGCGCAGCACGAACTTAGTCACCCGGGAGTACGACTATCGCGAAGAATTATGACTACAAAGTTCTTCTGGCCGTCGATCAACAAGGACGTAGGTACTTGGGCGAAATCATGTATCAGCTGTCAACGCGCTAAAGTTCAACGACACGTCGTGAGTCCACTCGGCGAGTTTCAACGGTCGTCGCGTTTCGAACATGTGCACGTCGATATAGTCGGGCCCTTACCTCCATCGGAAGATTATAGATACCTCGTGACGATGATAGATCGCTGTACCAAATGGCCTGAAGCAATTCCCACACGTGACGTCACAGCTGAGACCGTCGCGAAGGCTGTGTACGACGGGTGGATAGCACGATTCGGCTGTCCTCTGCAGATTACTACGGACCAAGGGAGACAATTCGAGTCGTCACTGTTTACCTCACTCATGAAGAAACTCGGCGTAACTCGAATACGGACTACGGCTTTTCATCCCCAAGCGAACGGACAAATCGAGCGATGGCATCGTTCCCTCAAAGCGGCACTGATGGCGAGAACGAACGACGGGAGGTGGGTCAACGAACTTCCTACGGTACTACTAGGGCTTAGAAATGCACTACGTGACGACTCATCTGTCAGCCCGGCATTAATGACATACGGCTCGACTCTTCGCATTCCGTCTGATTTCTTCGTACCTACAACGTCGAACATTGAAGACGCGGATTTCGTCCGTCAGCTGACCGAAACGATGACGTCACTAACACCTTCTCCGAGAGCTCGAGCATCAACGATGAACACTTTCGTCTACAAGGATCTCGCAACCTGCTCACATGTGTTTGTGCGCAACGATACCGTACGCAAACCTCTCACACCTCCATATGATGGCCCGTACGAAGTTTTACAGCGCAGCCCAGACGGGAAACACTTTACACTGCGGTTACCGCTTCGCACCGCTGTTATTTCTGTCGACAGATTAAAGCCGGCCTATATCTGCAACACAGCACCGAGCGGCGCAGCGCTACCGATCCACGCACCGAGCGACACAGCTTCACCCACTAGATCATCGAGCACAGCATCATGCGGCGCAGTGCCACGGATCCACGCATCGAGCGACACTGCATCTTCGATCATGACCCCTAGCGACAACGCAACGTCATCGTCTTCACCGAGCAGCGCCTACGTCACAAGATCCGGCCGCACGGTGAAACACAACGTACGCTTCGCTTGAGGGGGAGTGATGTGGCGTCCTACATGCCAAGCCGCCGATAGCGCCCGACATCGCGACGCCGACACCGTAGCGCGCGTGCTGAAAAAGACGACATCCCAACGCAATAACTATTTATGCACTAAGCCGCGCGCTGTGCCACACGTTTATATATGGCGCCGAGAATGCACCGCAGTCGTCGTGATTGGTCGGTCGCGATGCACTGACTTGCTACATGCAATACAACTTGCGAACCTTATTTTGTAAATATAACGTGCCACTTTTATTTAATATATCTCTTTCACCTTTTACTTATACATCACACGTGAGTTTTATTTTGCAACCTCAAGACTGAACACCCTATCAGTAAAAATCCAATGATATTAAATACAAAAAAGATTATAGCGTCCGTGCGTCATTCTTAAAGTCAAATAGTATTAAGTATGAATGTCTTAGTTTTTAATTATATAATTTAAAAAAAACTTAAAATATAATTAGATTCGTTAAAATGGACAACACAGGCAATAGAGAATATTAATATATCATTATGTATTTCAAAGAAAAATGCAGGTATTGCATTGAAATACCATATCAGGTAGGTATCTCATGTCCCACGATATCCCTCCTATACCTACATAATATGTTAAAGCAGGACTGCAATTACAAATTAGTCAAATTATAAATTACTTAGCTACCTACCTCCTTATGGAATGACCTCTATGGTTGCCCAATTATTACGTTGTTCTAACTAGCGAACGTTTTGTCTACTTCTATTCTATTTTGAAAATAGAATGAAGAACAAAGACAAATTGTCATTTAAAAACCATAAACTTTTTGATATCCTTTAGTCCCACTTGAAAAAAGTAGGTAAGTAGTCAATTTACATTGACTGTGTTGTCACCGTGCTCACGAGTTTCACAATAGGAATGTTAACTGTCAAGTAAAATCAGTCTCTTTTTATGAAATGTCAAAACGACAAGCTCTTTATAAATGTGTATGGAATAACAATCTATAACGTCATAAGTTCCTATCGTCAAATAATTACTTTTAGTATTCGTTTTCATGCTTTTAAATTAAAAAACATTTTAAATTGTAAAAGAACAATTATTTTCAGAGCATTTAAAGATCAACTATTGCCTGATCAGTGTAAAATAATTTACTTTTATTGTAGTCAACTACCTAATTGACAAGTTAATAATTTACATGCAAAATATTAACATAATTTGCTAAATCGAGTATCAAAACATAATGAAAAGAACACTTAAAAACTAGTCAGTGACTTTTATTCACGAAAAATAAAATCACACTATACCTAGCCAGTTATAACTTTTATTACATACTTAAGCTATAACTTAAGTCGTTGACTGGATACTTATATGTTCAGATGTCAGTTTAATAATAGTATCTATACAATAACCTAACCATGGGCTATTAAATGTGTAACAGGTAGGTGTGATAAATTTAAAGGGAGATATCATGATAATAAGTACTTAATATCTACTACCGAAATCTGAGTAGGTACTCTTAAAGTTTATTATTGGTTCATTAATCAATTTAGAAAATGGGGTGCACGGGATATACCTACCTACTATGCGTTTCAAATGAGTGTCATGATGACATTTTGATTCGCATTACGACTGCAACTTCATTGTATGACGTAAAGTCAGCAATAAAATGATTCGTAAAAGGGTGTCATTAGTATTAAACAGAAGTACCTACTTACTCTAATGATTATGCGTCTGACCACAAAAGTATAGAATATTATATTTTGCCCATTTACTTATTTTTGTTTGGTGTTTATTAAATGTTAAAGAATTTTAATAATATTATAATAAAGAAAAATGTTAGGTACATAATTCAAACAAAGTAAATATTACGTCCGTTCCATTACCATACACACATGTACTTTACCCGACTTGGGAGTTTTTGTCGCGATCGCGATATCTTTTTCTAAGAAAAATAAAATGGAAACGTTATAATTATGGTATAATAATACCGGCAAAACCTACTTATTTACTGGTTTTGCTGCTGTTGGATTCTTTGTATCAACGGTATATAGTTGGCCGGCGAATATTTATTACACAATTCAGCTGCTGACATCGCTAGATTAGAAGTAGCCACACTTCTTCTGCTTTTCGGCAGCGGATCGCTTGATGTTTTGCAACTCTCACTTCTAGTCATCGATATATATCTAGATCTATATTCTGACCTTTCAGATCTATATTTGCTAGAAATACCGATGTCAAAATTGTCATTGTCCGAATTTCTCGGTTTTCTTGCGAAACTCGATGGATCGGCAACCGACGGTCTCCCAATATCATTGAATATAGACTTCGACCTTAAAATCTCGGCATAATTCCGATTTTGCTGCTGTTGGATTCTTTGTGTCAACGGTATGTAGTGTGCCGGCGAATATTTATTATACAATTCAGCTCCTGACATCGCTAGATCAGCGGAAGTAACCACACTTCTTCTGCTTCTCGGCAGCAGACCGCTTGATGTTTTGCAACTCTCACTTCTAGTCATCGATATATCTCTAGAACGAGATTCTGACCTTTCAGATCTACATTTGCTAGAAATACCGATGTCAAAATTGTCATAGTCCGAATTTCTCGCTTTTCTTGCGAAATTCGACGCATCGGCAGCCGACAGTCTTCCAATATCATTGTATATAGACTTCGACTTTGAAATCTCGGCATAATTCTGATTTTGCTGTTGTTGGATTCTTTGTGTCAACGGTATGCAGTGTGCCGGTGAATATTTATTATACAATTCAGCTCCTGACATCGCTAGATCAGCGGAAGTAACCACACTTCTACTGCTTTTCGGCAGCGGATCGCTTGATGTTTTGCTACTCTCACTTCTAGTCGTCGATATATCACTAGAACAAGATTCTGACCTTTCAGATCTACATTTGCTAGAAATGCCGATGTCAGAATTGCCATTGTCCGACTGTTGACTTGGAGTGTTGTTATTTGGTACAAATTCATTAGTAGGAAAGTTGTTATCAACGTTTGAATTCACGCTTTCTCGGTCGCATTCACTAGAACACTCCGTATCTAACACATTACATTCTGAAAATGTTTTATTTTCATTATTTACGATATTACTATTTTCGTAATTCTTATTCCCAAAATACATTTCCAAAAAGTCATGAGACAACTTGTCATTTTCAACGCATTTTAAATGATAGTTTGAATTAGTATGTCTCCTTTTATCTTTTAGTGATACAACAGCTGAACAAATTTCACAGTATAACTTATCACACTCATCATTATCCTCATTGTTATCAATATTATCTAAATCAAAACTCATTGGTTTTACTACATTTTCCAAAACTTTTTCAAACAATTTCTTGTAATTCTTATGCTTATCGCTTATGGTATGCTGTTTATAATATTTCTTTGGCACATCTATGTTACAAATATGACACAAATAAGTTTTATATCCTTTTGATTCTGAAACAAATTATTTTAATTATGAAATCTCTAAGTATGTGAGTAAGCAGGGCCGGATTAGGTAGGCTGTAACTGTATAGCTAGAGGGCCCGTCGTCCGCCAGAGCCTCGCGTACCAAGCGTAATCTATACTAATATTATAAAGCTGAAGAGTTTGTTTGTTTGTTTGAACGCGGTAATCTCAGGAACTCCTGATCCGAATTGAAAAATTATTTTACTGTTGGATAGCCCATTTATCGAGGAAGGCTATAGGCTATATAACATTACGCTACGACCAATAGGAGCGGAGCAGCAATGAGAAATGTTGCAAAAACGGGAAAATTTACGCAGAAGTTGCGCGGGTCAGCTAGTTATAACTTGTAGTAGAAAAAATGTATTTTTGAGTCTGTTATTGAACATTTTAACACGCTTTTATTAAATTGGTATGTATGTATCAATGTAACGGAATCTTTAAACGTGATTTTCACCTATTTTAAAACCTCGGATTGAATTGAAACTTTACACACTTATCCAGGTCAAAAACAGACGAAAATAGAAGTATTTTTTATTTTTTAATTAAAGGCAGCCAAATCAACTTTTGCGCCACCCTATAATGATAAAAAATAAAGATTACTATTATCATCCCCATTCCTGGAGAGTCATGGTCCTAAACGTGAGGATAAATTAGGCATGGTCTCGGTGACGGAGTGGTTTAAGAACGGTACCCCTATGGTCGCGGGTTCGAATCCTACCTGAGAAGATTTTTTCCTTCATATTCATACAAAAATAAAAAGTAATTAAATAAAAGAATTCGATAGAGTAAAAAAATCTTTATGGTAACTAATGAATACAATGATATTACATACAAAAAAGATCATAGCGTCCGTGCGACATTCTTAAAGTCAAATAGTAATAATAATGTCTTTTTATTTATATAATTTAAATAATACCTATAATATACTTAATTAGATTCGTTAAAATGGACAACACAGACCATGGTGGATATTTATATATCATTATGTATTTCAAAGAAACAAAAAAGGTTGCATTGAAATATCATATCAGGTAGGTATCTCATGTCCCACGATATCCCTCCTATACCAAAGCAGGAAGGACTGCAGTTACAAATTAGTCAAATTATAAATTACTTAGGAAATGACCTCTATAACTAGTTCGGCCATAAATACTGTGACATAAAAACTTTTATTTTTTCTACTTTTAAATTACTTTGAATTTGGAACGCGTTTATTATTTTTAAAAGTTATTTTTTATTTTTCGTGTTCATTATCAAATTACAATATGGATTGGGGTGTTAAAGAAAATAGGATTGCGGTGATAGCCTTGCACAAAGTAGGTATGGAGCCGTCAGACATATTCCAGACACTTCAAAAGTATGGTATCAGCCGTATGTTCGTTTATCGTACTATCAACAGATACAACAACACTTCCTCTGACGAAGACCATAAAAGATCGGGGCGGCCGCGTGCTGTTAGAACTACAAAGGCTGTTAATGCAGTTAAAGCCATAATTCGTCGAAATCCCATTAGGAAGCAAAAAATCTTATCGCGAGAAATGAAGATTCCCGGTAGGTCTCTGTCGCGTATTACATAACACGACCTGAAGCTCGGTGCTTATCGTCGATATACAGGACATGCCCTAAATCAATCTTTAAAATTAAAGAGAGTGAATCGATCAAAACCCCTTCAGTCGCGATACGCAGATGAAGGGCACAGAAATATACTCATTACCGATGAAAAAAAAACATAATTGAAGAGCACTACAATAAAATTTCTAAAATTCTAAAGAAGCTGCTCAAGTGGTTGTAAAGGTACAGCGTGGTCATCATCCTGCGTCAGTGATGGTTTGTTGGGGCGTGTCTTATCAAGGCGTCACAAAGCTACATTTTTGTGAAAAAGAAGTGAAAACTTCAGCCAAAGGAACAAAAGCCAGCTCTTCTCTGGAGCAAGCAGTGGCGAAATTTCTCATGGAAACGGTGAATCGTGTCGCGTGAATCCATAAATTCGTGGTCAGACAGATTAAAGGCCTGTATAAAAGCCAAAGGTGGCTATTTTGAATAGAATATTGATTTTATTTATTGCTGAGACTTAATTATATAAAAGTTTTAGTAATATTACATTACTTGATTTAAAAAAAATGCGTTTTAATTTGTAACAGAACTTATGGCTGGACTAGGTAGATAGCCAAATTATTGCGTTGTTATATCCTGCGAACGGTTTGTCTACTTTTATTCTATTTTGAAAATAGAATGAAGAACAAAGACTAATTGTCATTTAAAACCATAAACTTTTTTAAATCTCTAAGTGCTCACTTAAAAAAGCACCTATCTACTCAATTTACATTGACTGTGTTGTCACCGTACTCACGATATTCACAATTCACAAGTTAATAATTAAGTATGTACATGCAAAATATTAGCATAATTTGCTAAGTCGAGTATTAAAACATAATTAACAGAACACTTAAAAACTAGTCAGTGACCATATTAGATATATTTTGGGACTTAATCGCGTGAATTATTTAAAGGTACGACCTTTTATTTACCCGACGTTTCGATCGAATTGCACCGATAAAAGTGTTATTTGAATAAAAGGTTCATACCTTTAAATAATTTACGCGATTAAATCCCGAAATATAAAAATCGCGAAAGTTTAAAAACAATACAAATAAGAACAATACATTAGTTTAATAAAAAAAAAAGAAAAAAAGTTTAATAACAAAAGTCAGTGACTTTTATTCACGAAACAATTATAATAATTTAAAATAATATCACACTATAGCTAGCCAGACTTTTTAAACTTTAACTTAAACCTTTAACACATACTAAAGCTATAACTTAAGTCGTTGACTGGACTTAGATGGTACTTAAATGTTCAGATGTCAGTTTAATAATAGTATCTATACCATATATCTGACCAATATCTGACCATGGGCTATTAAATGTGTAACAGGTAGGTGTGATAAATTCAAACGGATACATCATGATATCTCCGTACCATAGTCTCATACCATAGTACTCATGTACCAAAGTTCAAAGAACCAATTCAATTCAAAAAGAAAAAAAAGTGACTTTTATTCACGAAAAGATTGATTAACATAGCTTGTTTTAACACATTCTTAACCTAAGGCGTTGATTGGAGACTCAGATTTTTTATGAATTTGATGACATATATGACGAATTTAATAATAGTATATATACAGTAATCTGACCTTGGGCTATAAAATGGGCTATATATTTACTACCAAACGTGTAACAGGTAAGTTTAGTTAGTTGAAAGGGAGATATCATGATACGTCATGATCTGCTTAAATACCAAAATCTGAGTACTTATAATAAGTTTGTTGTATATTAAAAGTTGGGTGCAAAGGACATACAATATGCCAGAAACCATTTCCTACTTAAAACAAATAAATAACGTATCTAACTACAATCCTAGGCACAATGTTAGGTGCAATAGCAGGGGGGTATCACTCCGCCGTTTAGGTATAATCGGGCAGCGCGCCGCTTGAAGGGGCTAATGGCAGTGGGCTGTCTCTTGGCTCGCACGACAGTCAAGGTCACGTCGCGCTCGCGCGTATTTTTTTTTTTTTTTTTTGACACCCGCAATGTCTTGTAAGCCTAAACGTCGTATAAAAGATATTGCTGTGTTTACGGATATCTGAATAAAACGAATAGTGAAACAGAACTAACATTTTTAACAATGCCACTGTGACATCGAAGTGCCTACGTAAAAGCAGTGGCGGCAGCCGGTCGTTCTTTTTGAATTCCTTAGGTCCTTAAGTAGGTACTTAGTAATACTAAGTTAAAATAAAAATACATAATTAGTTACTCAGAAATAATATTATAAACAGGATAGGATAATGTTTACAAAGGAATATCTACACCCGTGGAAATCGAACACACGACAATTGAAATTTTTATGTTTATAATGCTAAATGTACGTTTGTAATGCATAACCTACCTACTTATTTATCTAAAAAAAAAAAATGAACTAAGTACAAAAACTTATCAAGTGTCAACCCCGTGCGGACTTCGCAGCTCGGTCATAAAACTGTGGCGCGCAAAGAAAATTCACAGTTCGCGCACTGTTAAAGTTTCAATTTAGCTTGCAGGCGGCGAGTATAGGTATATTCTTATACCTAAACCTGACTTTTGTTAGAGAGTAAACCTTCTTTACGTAGTACTATTACTTATTCTGTGGCAATAGTAATGCCATTTAAACAGTCCACTAATAAAATTTGACCAAACCCTTTTTGTTATAGGTGTAAAAATTATATATTTTTTTTCGATTGTTTTAAACAAGTTCTGTGCGGGTTTCCAAACATATGGCTTATTTCAGCTTTACGCCACATGTTAACTGAACATATTTTACACCTGAAATCACCGTTTTTCAACTGACAAATCTTATTTTGTTGCAGCAGTTCATCATATAGCTGTCTATACCATAACGCTATGGAACTTTGGTTCTTTGGACTATGGTACATATATTTTACTAATTCTCTAGTGTAATTAGCGATACTTGTATTACTCCCAACTATATGCTCATTACTTTTGATATGGCTGATAAAATTGTCAATTTTTTTGACGCACAAATTGCAGTAATATTGATTGCCAGATGTTAGTACTACGTCAGTTTTGTCCAATAAGTCTTTGACTGCCACTTTGTGATTTTTACCTTCTACATGTTCAATAATACAATTATCCACATTAGGAATATTTACAAAACAAATTAGGCATTTCACTATGGTTGCATTTACATGTGCCAACTGTTTCATATATTCACTTATTTTCTCTTTATTAGTGCTAGAGCCAGAAGTGCTAGAGCCAGATGAATCATTTGAAGTACTAGGTTCTACAGCATTCTCTTTTAGTACTTTATTAGTAACTGTTTCCTTCTTCAAATCATTTGATGATTTTTTAAGGTTTTTACCACAATCGCTATGTGCGGGTGATTGGGTTTGATTATATTTTTTATGATTTGGATTGACAGTGGCATGATTTGATCCATGACTTACTCCAGAGTTGCATATGAGACAATGACTCCAAGATTTTGTTGATACCTGCAACAGTTTGTTTAAATAAGAACTTTAATATAGGTATAAGCAAAACGTACTTAAATAAGCTTTCGAATAGTTAGCGCAAAATGGCTAGAAGTTAGCGCTCCGTGAGCGTAACATGAACTAAAATATGAAAGGAATATTCCTATTTCAAACATGGCAGTGATTCTATAGTTATCTATAGTAAATTGACGATAGCTAAGTCAAATAAATAAATACATTCGCTCTCATATTTCAATTGAATCAAAATACGCACACGAAGCCCAAACCTTGGGGCAAAACTTTGATGGGGGCCATCAAGGTTTTGCCCCGCCTCGAAAAAGCTCCCCTTCGCCTTCGGAGAACGTGCTTACGATGGTGGGGGTTAATTTCATTTCACCCAATATCACCTTGCGCGACGTGGTGGATGGGGGCGGGTTACAAATCATTTTACCCGATTTGACGCTTCTTGAGACCGTTTGGCGCCCCCTTCAACATAGGAGTTTGTACCACGTCAACGTGACATTTGGCGCCCTTTAAATAAAGCGCCAGCTTGCCGCCCGCCCCAGATCCGGCCCTGTACGGAGCGCTAGTTTACATGCCATTTACCGTTAACTATATGATAACTATACGAATGTACATTTGGTTAATGCTCACGCTACCGAAGAAGTAATGTTTGCTGATGGTTCGAGTTCCATCAAAGTAAAGTTTTCTAGCAGATATTTACCGATAGATCAAAACACGGGAGTCAAAATACATAATAATGTTTGAACATTTTGGGGGCGCATGGCCACGCTGAGAAACAAAAAATTTGGTGTCCGGGAGTGGAGGACTTGATTCTGGGGATTGGGTTTTATCAAGAAATAGCACACATACACGCAGACAATTTTGGGAGGAGAGGTATTTGAGTCACTTAAACCCCCGCCCCACCACATTTTTTTTTAAAAGACGACTCCCGCACTAGTGTACAAGACCTGTGTCGAGGGGAACTTCACAAACATACAAGTTACGGACACAAAAGTACAACCAGACTCGGAACAACAATTTGTGGATCACACAAAGTGGTGTCCCGTGTGGGACACACTCCCACCGCGCCACAGAGGCAGTCATGAATTTCATAAGTACGACAGGAACAAACAAAACACAAAATAATCTATTAACTTTGGTAGTACTTATTATAATAGATACTTACCTGTATAATGTATTTAAAAAAGTTACTTACTGAATCTCTAAAAAAGCTGTCATTCACTGGCTGTATGATATTCTTCACATGTTTTTCTGTATACTTGTGTACATTTTTATCATCATATTCCATACATAATGTACAATAAACAAACTCATTCATTCTCCTATAACTATGAAAAATATCTACTGATATATTTTCTCTATACCCCATAGGTGTGACTATTATAATATAATTATGTTCTACAGGTGGCATGTTGTATTTCACATTATATTCAGCATTAATACATTTTATATATAGTTGAAAAGCTGCTATTTCATCAGATACTTCCAAGGGTAATGAAATATTGTACTTATTGGCATCAACTAAAACAGGGTCTTCTACAACTGTATTTTGCGGAATCTTCACATATCTTTTAGAATGTTCTCTTTCTGTTTTGCACTCACTAGAACAATCTGCATCCGATGCACTATAAAATTCTAATATTTCAATGTCTTCATCTAGCTTAACATTATGATCTATTTCAAAATACATTTCAAAAAAGTTATTGGTTAGTTTCTCACGTTCAAGAGATTTCAAGTGATAATTTGATCTGTTATGTTTCTCTTTATATTTCACTGATACAACTTTAGAGCAAGTTTCACAGTAAAACATATTAAACTGACTTATATTATTATGTCCATCAATTTTTATTTGTTTTTCTGAATTTTCTAAGAATTTTTCACTTAATTTCTTGTAAATATAATGTTGTTTGCTTTTGGTATGTTGGTTAAAATATGTGATTGGTACCACTATGTTACAAATATGGCACAAATAAGTTTCATGTGGTTCTGAAAAGGAACATTGTAGATAGAGGGTGTCTCATCAAAAACTGATCACCCCTCACACATCACCACATGCGAAGTAGCTGTTTAGATGCAATACACACAAATTGGTTTTCATCACATTAATAATATAATGGTTATAATAGATAAGTATTTTGTCACACCAGGGTTTGAAGACAGTCATTTTCTTAATAGGAAAGGATTTTCATCTTAGTTTACATTAATAATGCAATTACAGCACAGCAATGTGAGTGCCTGATGATCTGATCTACAGGCTCACGCCTATTTCAGACACTAGTATTTCAGGCCCATCACGCCTATCTCACAATTTAATATTTTTTAACCATTGTTAATGTGATAAATGATATTGTATAGATTGGTGATTGTAAGACGAAAAGAAAAAGATTACTATTTATTATATAATACCAAGTGCGAGTTGGACTAACATATGAAGGGTTTTAATTAACAGTATATTCACTATATTTAACAAACCATAAATAAGTCGAAAAAATATGTTTAAATTTGACCCAACCGGTCAGTTGTGAGTAGTTTTGCCTGTCAACGCAGACCAAATGTATGTGTGAGTCTGGGAATTGCCCCTATTACACCCCCCCTGGATCCGCACCTGACTTATACATATAGTAATAGTACTTTTTTATGTACCTACCTACCTATTTAGCACCCTTAATTGGGCAGCTAATTAAACAATATTTATCATGATAAATATCACTTTAAACACTACCTAATATTTAATAGAGGGGCATTCAGTTTTAGATTAGACAATCTCATTATATATTATAAGTACATAAAATTAACCTAATTTTTTTCATTTTGGGACATAGCATTGAGCTTCGGTAAAACTTGACTAAGCATATGCTGACCATACAGATTTCTGGTATAAGCACAGGCTTATCATAACCTAAGATGATTATGTCTGACAGTAGAACAATGCTGAGCATTGAATTCAAATTCCATCCTGAGTTATTTACCAGATTTGACTAGAAGCACAAGTCCAACTTAAAAAAAGGTTTTAAAATACACAAATACTTACCAATATAAGAGTCTTCATCTTGCAACTCTTCAGAAACAATTTCAACTTGGTAATATGCTGATTCACCATCTAGAAATGGCTTTGACCATAGTGCTTGTTTCTCTTTAATAGGCTTCTGAATATACTGGCTCAAGAATGTTAAATCTAAGCTGTCTAATGGTATTACATATTGTTTTCCAGGGTCCTCAAATTCGAACATCTTGATCTGGAAAATAAAGTTAGTAGTCATTTTTAATCACACTTACATTATGCTTTTATCTTTGTTCACATGCCATGTGTATGTCTCAGAGCACTAACCTCTACAGTGCTAGTGCACTGGACTGGCTATCCTATACAAAATAACAGCAATTGCAAATGCCAAATCGTTAACCATATTGTGAACATTTTTACATTTATGACAAATGGCCGTTGTTGTTATTCTTGTTACACAAGAGTAGACTTCCATTTTTACAAATTATTACCACAACATCTGCATTATGGTACCAGCCCTGTGTTTTGGGGGACTTTACAAACATAGAAGTCACAGACACAAAGTACACCCAGACTAGGAACAACAATTTATGGATCACACAAAATATTGTTCCGTGTGAGAATCAAACCCGCAACCTCTTGTGTAGCAGTCAGAGAGACATCCACTGCGCCACAGAGGCAGTCAAATTTGATTTGACAACTTACCGTCTCCATATGTCAAAATTAAATGGAAGTCTTATTGTCAGTGGTAGCCGGTTCAGCGAACTAGTAATACAGAGGTCAGTGTGTCACAGGCATTATACAGCATACCTATGTCTTAATTTGTTATAGTTTTGACTTAATTTGTTAAATATGATTAACTTGTCTAATACTAGCTTTCGCACCCAGCTCCACTCGTGTGGATGTCAGTTATCGCGATATTCCCGTATATATTATCTATGTCCGTTTCCGGGACTCAAACTATCTTTCTTAACATATTTCATCTAAATCGGTTCAGCGGTTTAAGGGTGAAAACTTAACTCTACTAACTTATCAGACAGCAAGTTATTTTCGCAATTTTAATATGAGTATCTAGTAAGCATACATGTGGGGATAGAGTTCAATCAATATCTATTGATAATTTCTCGAGTTCAAAATCCCTGAAAACACTTAGGTAAATTGAATTTTAATACAAAATACTTATTAAATATCTAATCAAAGGTTACAATATCAATAAAGAAAAATAGATGAATGTCATGGTGCAATTAAATAAATCCACCTTGTTATCTCTACGTATAGGTACCTAACATAAAATTTCAAGAAATTAAAACTGTAACATACCGTTTGGCTTCAAGAACTTTGAATTGATTTGAAAAAAAAAACGAAAGAATTAATACACCAGTAAAATATTCAAACTGTATCAATGGCAGTAGCAGTTTCGGTAATTCAATACCTTTTTCAAACTTTTTGACAAGAATTTAGTTTTGACAATTTAGTGAATGACTTGCCTTGCCTGGCCTTCGATCACAGATAACAAAAATCATGAAATTCAATTCGAGTGATAACATTAAGGATAAATATTGATTGATTTTTGAAATAGATTATGATAAGATGATCAATTTATCATACATTTCTTATCTTAATCATCATATTTTCAGAAAAATTAAAATTGTGTAGTATTCTGTGATCATCGCGGTTTGGATATTTTAACTCTTTGGTAGTGGAAAGCCCCCAACTTGTACTTTATTGTACAGAGTTGCCAATTTAAAAGATAGTGCAGTATAGAAAAATAGAATTCAACATAAATCTACATAAATTTTCTTTATTTTATCAGTTTTCTAATTAAGATTAAAAGAATCAGAATCCTCAGATCAAATACTACTAGATATGTACCTAGCATATGTTTTTCCTCGCTTCCAAATTTGGTGTTGCCAAAAAAAATATATGACCTGTTATTTAAGGTAATTTTGTCTTATGATCAATTGGGTCAAACGTGAGACGTCAATAATTTCAGCTTGCCGAAGCCAGCCCGGTGGAGCGATTGATATACTTATTACTTGTGTACCTAACCAATATGAATTATAGTAGGACAAATACCGCTCACTGTTTTTAACTACGATTTTTATTTTTCCAACGGTTTGTATGTTTTATAAATTTTATAAAATAATAATAACACTAATTTTTCTTTTTGAATTAAAAGGGAACCTAAATGGAAAAACAGTTATTTGCCAAATATTTCAACTATAGCTCAGTTTCTGAAGTGCATGTAGGTTTAATGAGTGATACAGTTTCATTGAGTTTTATCTT
This sequence comes from Herminia tarsipennalis, assembly GCA_945859575.2. NCBI lineage: Eukaryota > Metazoa > Arthropoda > Insecta > Lepidoptera > Erebidae > Herminia > Herminia tarsipennalis. Next base: position 22,647,575 of record OX243840.2, read on the forward strand.
TCCCGTGATCGGTTCATTCTGTATAAGCTCAAGAAATTTCAGTGAGTGGGACCTAGTTACTAATTTCCTATTACAAGTAGGTACTAATACAAAGAAAAAAAAATGACAATTGACTAACTATACAATGTAATCGTCATTATTATATACGTATAGTTTTCAGTAAAAAATTCTTAATGTAAATCATAAGCTCCACTAAAGCTTTTTAAATTGTAATATCCTTCTTGTATGAAATCAATTATAAAGATATATGATCAAATCGAAATTCATGCTGACGCTCATTATGGTCTAGGTTTTATAATTAAATCAGGTCGAGGTTTGGGGAAAATTGAACCCGAAAAGTGGGCATCACTACAACGTTTTACTTTGAGGTTATAATATTGCAATATTATCATAATAATTCAATCAGAGGACCACTTTAAAGCATAATACTCGCTGTATTCTGTTGCAATATAATATTTTAATAGTAATACTTACGAATGAAATGTGATTCCTTTGGTTTTCCTTTCACCACGGCTCTTACAGCCTAAGATACTGCAGCCACCTATATTCCTCACACTTAAATACCGCTTCGGTTTCGTGCTCCTATTAAATACACTATTTTTAACGAGTTCTTTACTACAGTACAGAAACAATTAGTGAAATACACAAATAGTCGAATAAACTTATCTCGCGTCAACTTGTTTGGAGTTTCATTGGGCCAAACAGAAAAAACCGGCTACGATGTTAGGAATAAAAAAAACATTTCATCCTTTTTTTTTCATTGGCAACGTAATGGACTGTCCTTGTCTATCTTGATGACGCCAAGTCGTTCATAACTAGTACCTAGTTTTTAATCTCATCAGGGGGGTGCTGCCCATGCGTACTCGTATTTTGACAACTGTCAGTTAACATTGCCATAAAAAATCACTACTTCAAAGAATTGTTTCATGAGATTCTGGTACACCTTTTACCATGTTCATGAAATGAAATCCTAAACTTGGTGATTAATGATTTCAATAAAAAAAATGACGTCACAAGCTAGCATTTCATATTAACAATTTACTTGTAGAGAGAGATGACGTCGCGTCGGTAGTTTACTAGGAAGTGGCTTACAGTTAAATATCATAATTGCGGTTAGTTTGGCGATCCCATAAGATGAAATTTGATGATTATAATACAAAAGGCAGGCATTGATGCCTTCATTCCAATTTCCACCTTTTCGACAATAATTCTGCCTCTGTAGCTTGGTAGGAGTTTGTTCGACTGCTACCCAAGAGGTCGTGGGTTCGATTCCCACTTTGTGTGATCCACAAATTGTTGTTCAGAGTCTGGGTGTACTTACTTTGTGTCCGTGACTTGTATGTTTGTAAAGTCCCTCGCGATGCAAGGCTTGTACACTAATGCAAATAATTAAAAATATATAATATATAAAATAAATATTCAATTAATACAAAACATTTTTTATTAATAATGTAGGTAGGCTACATTATTAATAAAAAATGTTTTGTATTAGGCATTTCCAAATAATTCATGGCAGTTGAGTGGGTAAATAAAAGTGTTATTTGTAATAATATATTAAGTAAGTGTTTATTATAATAGATAGTACCTATTTAAATAAATAATCATTTAATTCAAATTTAACAGATTGTCATAATTGCTGTAATGCAAGTACTAATTTGTAGAAAAAGTTGTGCAATATAGGTAGGTAGCTTGTCATTTCAAGTTTCTATCAAAAAAACTTTAAATTTTATAATACCTATCTAATGGGACCCCACACAATGGGGTAGATCTGAAAAAAAAATCACATCCCCAATTATATAACTTGGAGGTACGCTCAAAATTGTTTTTTTCAAGATTTTATTATTTCACTTTATTGGCGTAAGTACCTAATGTGTATCCATGCAAAATTACAGTCTTCTTGCACTAACAGTCTCTGAGCTAAGTTGCGGACGGACGAACAAGGCGAAACGATTTTGCCATTTTGGCTACCAAACCCTAAAAAGGGATGTACGAAAATTGGGTTTATAAATCACTGCGTTGCCGTCACAAACTTTACATCAAGTATTTTAGCTGCATTTTGTGTGCGCTGTGCTTTGTGTATAAATTTTTCATTCCCCCACTGGCGCTTGGACCACGCGACCACGTTATCAAAAAGCTTTAGTTTACGTCGGGTAAATAAAAGGTTCGTACCTTTAACTAATTCACACGATTAAGTTCCGAAATAATAATATATCTTATAAGCTTTAGGCACGTTATCGTCACTGACAGTAATCATATTACACATACATACATTTATTTTGTTCTGCCAATTTCTTTTTGTGTGGTTTTCCTTTAATATGTTCTCCCATGCCAGCACTTGGCACACGTACATTGCACACCGCACAAAGTAATCCTGATATTGGAATATTGACAGCGTTTGAATTATTATTTGCATTTGCATTTGAAACGCAGGGTGTATTCGTTATAATATTATCTTTATGTTTACTTCCTTTGGTATGAGCTAAAAAGTTGTGAGTATCAATATAAATACTACAGACATCACAAAAGGTCCTTTTAGCGTTTTTATTACTTGTTGCTTTTTTTTGCACCGGGTTCGGTTCTGTTTTCTTCGCTGATTTATTTACCTTATTCTTATGTGTCTTACTTTTAGTATGGTCTGTGAAATTGCTTATACCTATATTTCTATCACATACATCACAATATTTCGTTAACGGTGTAATAATATTTTTGTTGATGTTTAGTGGAATTGTTTGTTTTAAGTGTGGATGTTCTTCCATCACGTGTACCGACTCGTCCAAAACCACTTCATTGCATAATAAACAATGGCTCCATGATTGGTTAAGATCCGTGTTTATCTGAAACAAAGTGATAATTTACCATCTGCCTGTAATCAGAGAAAAATATATCCTGGCTACACCATGACAATTGTGGCTGTGAGCTGGGTTCATTGCAATTAAACGGAATAATGTTGTAAAATAAAAGTTTGGTTTCTTGCTTGGATCAAGTGTGCTGAAGGGTTGCAAGAATAGACTGAGTGTGAGAGTGTATTTTGAGATTAAATATACAAAAACACAAATGTAACTGATAAGAGTAAGAAACAAGGTTTATTACTTTTACAGAAAAACAAACCAATTTTTGGGGTGTTTTTTTCACTGAAATTGTCACACATAGACACAATACAATATTTCATAACCATTTTTGTGATAAGAAAAACAATTAAAGGATCTGATGAAAAATTAGGGAATTATAATTCAGAGATGGTAACACAAGGTTAAGGTAAGTATGTCTTAGACCTATTAAGTCTTGATAGTCGTATTTTTTCATTGATAATTCAATTTAATTGTATATAACGGTTCATTATCAAGTTCTGCTTCAATAGAACTAAGGATCATCACTGTTCGAACAAAATACATATCTTGTACAGCAGCCCCGGCCGCGTGAAGGCAGTTTTCATTCGCATTGAATAATAAAAATTCAAAACCTTACAACAAACTTTTAACTTACTTCCAATCAGCTCAAAATACTGCAACATTTTTATTAAGTAAATTTAAGAATATACGTTTCAATGAAAATAATCAAAGTCTCCTACTACGATTATGACATCGTAGAATGAGGTAGACCACTCTCAGTTGAGTTATATTTTTAAAATTTTGTTTCATGAGATTCTGATACACCTATAGGTAGCAGCCTGCGTATCGTGTTTCATAAAAAATATATAAAAGCAGCTTACCACGTCTCGAACATAGTTGTTATTTACAGGTCTAATAATATTACGCAAATGCGGCTCAGTAGCAATGTGTTGAATTATATCTGCTGGGTTAACACTGTCTTCACATAATACACAATAATCATTATCATAACCAAAATATGTGCTAATAGGTATATTCTCTTTAGAGCCATTAGGTGTTACAATTGTAACATAATTATCCTGCATAATTGGCAAAACAAACTTCCAATTGCAGTCTTCAACAATCTTTTTTATAAGGGCCATTATATCTTCCTTAGTATCAAGCACACTGCTAAATGGTATACTTGAAATATAATCTTCCTCTTTTAATTCATATTCAATAAAACTGTTAGTAATTTCACGTGTAACATTTTTTATATTTTCAGTTTGTATCAATGGTTTTGCAACTGAATATTCAGTGCTACTCTCACTGAACCTGTTAGTCGTATTTAAACGATCATACTCTTTTGAAACTGTCTTATCTCCATCATACATTTTTAAAACCTTATCAACCAGTTTATCATTTTCAATACATTTTAAATGGTAATCTGATTGTTCATGTTGCCTTTTATTTTCCAATAACACAAGTTTAGAACAAGTTTCACAATAGAATGAATCACGCTGATTGTTATTCTTTACGTTATGAAAATCAGTATTTATCTGTTTTGCCATATTCTCCAAGAATTTGGCTGCTAATTTCTTATACGTCTGATGTTTTTTGCTTTTAGTATGTTCTTCATGATATGTTTGAGGTACATTCACATTACAAATATGACATAAATAGGTTTCACGGTCATCAGGATCTGAAACAAAATACTTAAATTCAATTTTGCAGAATATTTTTTATTGGGCTTTTATTTATATTGTTACTCAATGTATTAAACTATGCGATTTTATTATAAAAAATAGGTATATTTTTATCATAAGACAACACTAGAACCTAACCAATAGTATAATTTCTGTGCTTGTGTCATAGGTGTACCATCTCATGAAAAATAGGGAAGTTATAATTTAGAGATGGTAACACAAGGTTACTAGGACGAATAACTCTTGAATCTTTAACTACTTTATTTTACGTTATGGTACGACGTACAGAAGGTTTACTCCCTAACAAAAATCAGGTTTAGGTATAAAAATATACATAGACTCGCCACAGCAGCGCCTGCAAGCTTAATTGAAACTTATCTAATTTATAAAATTCTCGTGTCACAATTTTCTTTCCCATACTCCTCCGAAACGGCTTGACCGATTCTCATGAAATTTTTTATGCATATTCAGTAAGCCTGAAAATCGTCTACTATCTATTTTTCATACCGCTAAGAGTTTGTTTGTTTGTTTGAACGTGTTAGATATGGTGTTATATGGCTATGTAAATAGCCATATATATAATCAATCCATGTGTTGGATTTTGATATCTACTATGTAGATGTGTTTTGGAATATTGATTGTTCCAGTTTATGTGATGTTGTATAAAACCGAACGAAGGTTTGGTGGAACTGTTTAATAAGTTTGAGAGGTGGTCTGGAGTCTGATGACGGTGTAACCATCACAATGTATTGACTGGTTATCATAGCGATGATTATAAGATCATCCGTGTCTGCAAAACTATGTTTGGTAGTTATATTATACTGTATGAAATACCTACTTGTGGCACAGAACAATTCAAAGATCTAATAAACCAATTATTTATATTATAGATGTACCCACAGATATTTTAGGATGATGTTTGTACTGTGATTAATACTGTGTCAGTTGTTTATGACGCTTATGATATTAGATATGAGAATGCATTGCAGATGTTGGAATGAATATACTAAATGTAATTGCAACTGATAATATCAATAACGAATTAGACTAGACTCTTTTACCACAGATGTACTTATTAAACAAACTCTAATGTGGGATCCTACCCACATATGTAGGTATTTGATGAAACAATATTGTTAATACAGTTAATATTTGTATTAATTGGATAATGTAATCTAGTGTCTATCTGTTTTATATAAATTGTTGTATAACGATCTAAATGTTGAATTATGTTAGAAAACACTGCTAATATCAATAATGTACCTAAATAGTTATAACTGTGGGATTCTACCCACATGATAAAAATACGAGAGAAGCCTTTATAAGCAGTGTAACATTCTGACCTAGCCTCTTTTCTCTGGTGTCATTCGACGGCGAAGGTACGATCCTTATTCAAAGTTACTTTATATTGTTTCTATTGTATTGTATAAATAGTGTTTTTCTATACTATGTATGTTTGTGTATACTAGCTGATTGACTGATGAAAAGATATTGCAATGTGTCTAATTATCTATTGTCCTGTAAGTTGTGAATCATCTGCCTTGTAGTAATATAGTAAGACATTGCAATGGTATATCTAAGTCTCAGTCAATTAGATACATTGCAGATTGCTTATGTAAATATCATATTAGCAAATGTATATGGCAAATGTTTTATTAGGAGACGGCCTAGTTTTCTTATCACTTCTTTTCCTAGGCAATAGGTCCTCTTGGAAGTGACACTAGCATACCTCCCTACTCCAATTCCTTGATATAACCAGAGTGAATAGTATTTTGACAATATAATGCTGATTGCCATTTGTTACTTTGTATTATTCTATACTACCCTGAATAGAAACCCCGACAATACTGAACTGTGATAGGAACCTTAAACAATATACAGACACACACATTACATCCTGACATTTCTTAAACAGAAAATAGTCTTCTAATTAAGATACTGTTCTGTAGAACCATTATCCCTCAGTAAGTACTGGTTATGACTCATTAGGTTACATTCTCAAATGACACACAAGTAGTCAATAGACGTGAGATAGTATATTGTAGTTATATATCTATACAAGCTTTACATACATACAATTGCTACGATATACTCGTAGCAATTCTATCAAAGCTTTTCTTATAATTATCAGCTTACACCTTCCACAACCTCTACGTTCCCTACAAGCTTCTAACATCGGAAGTGAAGGAAAAAAACCCCGTTCCACTTATGATTTGTGTCTGATCACATTGCTAATACAATTGTTACAAGTTTCAGAATGGCTTCCTGCTATGGGTCTCTCTCAGAGCGATTAACAATTTGGCTGTTTGTTCCTGTCATCTGGCAAACCAAACAATGGAAGGCTGCAGAGAATTATCTACAAAGCATGCCGTTAAGATACAATTTGCATATGCTTGGTTCGTAAGATGATCTACAATACTGGCTGTTTTTGTTCCGGCTGCCTACCCTACAACCCACTCAAGGAAATTCTCAGTGATAAGCAGAAAGGACAACAAAGATCCTAAACATCTTATGAAATTGTTTGTCAGGTACTCTGAACAAATTATATTAAATCAACTTTTGTTTTATCTATGCTATGTGTATTAGTCTTATGATGTGTACTGTTATATTATATAGAATCTGGGTACTTCTATGCATATCATGAACATTCAATCTTTTTAGCTCTAAGATTTTGATAGTTTCTGTGCCATGAATTTAGAAGCAAGTTTTACTTAAGCTTAGTAACTTAACATTTTGCAATTTACATTGATTGGAGGTTGACAAAACATTTATAACCTCTTATTTGTGGGCATATTTGGGTAATCCTAAAAGTTTTACCGTTTAATGAGAAGTGATAACAAATACCTGCATACACATCGTACTTTTGTCGGTACTGTGATAATGCTATCACTACAGGCAATGTAGAAAAGTACAAATAATATTACGATCACTTGGTATAATACAAGCGGGTAGGTAGTGGTCAGATTGGCCAAGCGGTTTTATGGGAGCCACATAATATTGGCTGTTGGGTCTGCGATTGTATAGAAGTAGGCACAAACCTTTAAACCGATCGATAGTTGCAAAGTCATTAGTTTTCAAAACCTGTCGATATACCCAACGATATAACATTTTTGTAAAAAGACATATTGTGGTTGATAAATCCGTCACATATACACTTAACTATAATTCCATTTTCATTGTTTAAATGTGCTTATTTCAAGCTAAAAACCATATTTAATAACTAAAATAACATAAAAATGTGGTTTTGTTTCATTAGACATTTGTAAACATAATTTGACTTTGACAGTTCCGATGCCATAGACTAAAGTCATTGTCTTTGGATTGGATTGTCTTCGTTTAATTTAATTCAGTTTGATTTCCTATAAATTAGCTTTTTTATTGCATTTTCAAATTTAACTTAAAGTAAAATATTTTTCTTTATAATTTTAGAAACTACCAATTTTTATTTTTTTTATACGTTCTGTTCCCAGCTCATCCGAGTGCCAACTTTTGAACAGTAACTGAGCCATGGGCCATAGATTAAAATACTACTAGGAAATAAATAATTCGTTAACTGTTTTTGAGGTTTAATAACGATATTACATAGTTTGAAGTTGAATTGTTTATTGGGTTACCGTGATTGTGAATTCGAATAACTATAGAAAAACGAATAAATTACAAAATCGACATTGATACGTACGTAGGTACCTACGTTAATTAACAAAATATCTTTGACTTACATTTGACTTCGATTTGGTGGTAGGTACCTGTTTGTGCAATAAAACTACCCTTGGCAGATCAAATAATACGAGGTTTGTTTTACGTTTGCAGTAGGTAGGTAACTGAGTTATAATTCAAATAAGTAACGATGAATTTGTTGGGTTTGGAAGTTAATTTCAAAATACTATCTTCGTTGCTATGTTTAAATTTCCTTTTTAGTAATGGTATGTGAATATTCAAATTGCCTACGAAAATTTAAGTACCTACCTACCTACTTGTTTCCATTATGACAAATAAGATGAATAAATATATACTACTACAGTACTTATTACAATACTGCCGTTAATTTTATTTAATACGTTAGCTGATGAAATTCATAGTAACCGTGGTATGTTACTCTTACTTAAACCATATAAATACTACAAAACAAATGTGGTTACTGATTCCTTTTATTTTTACTTTGTTTGCGAATAATACGTTATTCTTCGTGATATACGATATTGACATAGTTTTGTTGTACCTACGGTAATTCTTACAGTAACTAATTATTTCTCTTTAATAAGTATTAGGTAATAAATCATAATTAGTTGTGTTAGCACTATTAGCTATCGTGTATAAACTGCCTTGAAAATGAAATAACATAGACCGTATCGTAATAAAAATCTAAAGATCAAACTATAATCTAAAGCTCAAACTTTACAAAATAAATGTTTTTGAAACTGAAAAATAATAAGAAGTCGCTAGTCAATCGTTTACTTGGTACTTATCTCTCAGGGCAGAGCGGGTAGCTGGATTTGATATTTGGCAAAACAAATTGTGGTTATGTACCCATGTACCTACCTTCTTTGAGAGCGAAGCAGATAGTTGTCAATATGACCGTAAGAGTTATGGCGACATGGACATAATTTATAGGTACTTTTGACCTAAGTAACGTGAACAATCAAGGGTTGTATCACAGAATAGTCTGACAGGAATAAATTGATATTAGAAGTAGGTGCCTACCTTCAAGTATAGCTTGTTTAAATTATAATGATAGACATGATCTATCTAAAATATTATGTTTGAACAACTGATTTTTAAAACTACTTTTTCCCTGTTCAGTTTAGGTAGGTACGAGTAGTAATTGTGTAATATACTCGTGGATCTCGTGAAATTACGATTATTTTAGTAGCTACATAGTCATTGTCATAATTTTTTTTTGATAAGTTTAGGTAAGTAGCATTTTGTAGCTAGTTCTCATGTAGGTAATGATTATTATGATAGTACTGTACGTTATTAATTAGGTACCTACAATATTATCTTTGCGATGCCGTTTGGTTTTAAAATGCCGTTTTTTTGTGTTTAGTTAGATAGTAGACACTTGTATAGGTAATAATAGTTCTTCTGTATCTAATGATTAGGTAGGTAATTTAGCAGCTTCAAAAAACAGTTAATTGCAAAATACTGTTATGCCCTTTTTACTTTGGGTACCTAGATAGTGCTTATTTATTTGTGGTTATTTTGCACTTGTGAATGATTTACAATGTTTTTTTATTATATTACGGAAATACACGTATGATGCCAATTAGATAACGTTATTACGCTAATTGTTAAACCGTATTTTTAGAACTATCGTTATTAGTACTCGTAATGAATAACAACACCTCACGAGGAGCATCGCACTTCATTAGCGATAACCAAAATGCGTTTTGTTACATAGGACGTTTATGTTACGCGTTAACTGTATACGCCTCTGTGGCGCGATGGGAGTGTGTCCGACTGCTACGCCAGAGGTCGTGGGTTCGATTCCCACACGGGACACCACTTTGTATGATCCACAAATTGTTGTTTCGAGTCTGGGTGTACTTTGTGTCCGTGACTTGTATGTATGCAAAAGTCCCCCGCGACACAGGGCTTGGACCCTAACGCGGGAGTCGGCTTATTTAAATAATAAAAAAAAAAATATGGCTGTTGGCCACAGCAGGTACACATAGGTAGGTTATGTAGACAATTTTTGATGGGGTCGGGAGTTATTTGCGTGTACAATCGAGAGCCAGGTGCGGATGATTTTTGGCCTCATTGACAATTTTCAAAGCATTTTTTTGATTAATTAAACGTATCACAAAAAAAAGTTATGTCGCTAACTTAATAAGTTAATTATTTGATTTTAGATAAATATTCTATTTTAGTTATTGTTAATCGTTATTATTATTTGCGCTGTCGTGTCATTGTTTTTCGTTACCCTGTTATCATTTTGGTAGCAAGCAACACTTAGGAAGTCGCAAAGTTATTACGTGTGATATCGATTTGCCGAGTTTTAGGCAGTATCAGAGTAATGCCATTAATGGCGCTTTCATTAATTCTTTATCACAGTAATTTATAGGAAATTGATAAATAGCATTGACACGTAAATAGCTGCTTTATGATTTAAATAACTAATGTGAAGAGAACTAGGTATAAATAACGAGTTGTTTATTCAGATACGTAATATAACGAACACCCCTATACCAAGTAAACTATGGCAAGTGAGAAATATAGTAGTATAGTGGTGAATAATAATTATTTATATATATGTTAGTGTAGTATAGATAGTTATGTAGGTAGTAGGGACTGTCGTTGTTGTGATTGAACTATTCCAATTGACATAAGATCGAACTTTGACTAAAGACTTGTTTGAGACTTGACACTTAACCTGAAGACTGATTGTGGTAGTACATTACAACGATGATACAATGTTATGGAGGTTATTGATGCTGGATGGTTGGGTTGTTCGCATTTCCCTTTGGCAAACCTGGTAAAATCGCTGTCGACGGTTGCTTGTTGTTGACTTTATCCACTTGCAGCGGGCGGATGGAAACACGTTGATGCGACTCGCTCGAAACAAAAAAAAACCGCTGGGTGACCGTTGTGACGTAGCTCAAAAAATAATGGAGCATATGGGAAACTCAAGGGTTGATAGCTCAAAAAATAATGGAGCACTGGAAAACTCAAAAAAAATATAGCTCAAAAAATAATGGAGCAATTGAGTTTTGTTAGCTCAAAAAATAATGGAGCATTTGAGTTGTGTTTATAGCTCGGATAGAGCATTATGATGGTTAGTGCTCTCACTAGCAGCGGGTGAGAACGGACGACATTCACACGGTAGACAAAATTCAAAATTTCGCTAAGCAACGTAATGTCTAGTTATGAGCCAATCACAAGCGGCGGTGACGAGGTTTCATAATGTAGGGCTTACGGAGAACAATCCATCTGAGGTCCGGATCAATCGTACTCTGAACATGAGTTTAGATGCTAGTTAGTTTGTGGGTAGGTGGCCATTTAGGTAGATATTACAGAATTAGAACTCAGGCTAGTCATTAGATAGGTAGGTGATTAGGAAATCATTGAGTTAGGTCGATTAAGGTGCCTACCTACCTAAGTATTATTCTAGCCCTAAACCTATAGTGCTTCGAGACGCAGCACTTGTCAGTATGGCCGTGTTAGATATGGTGTTATATGGCTATGTAAATAGCCATATATATAATCAATCCATGTGTTGGATTTTGATATCTACTATGTAGATGTGTTTTGGAATATTGATTGTTCCAGTTTATGTGATGTTGTATAAAACCGAACGAAGGTTTGGTGGAACTGTTTAATAAGTTTGAGAGGTGGTCTGGAGTCTGATGACGGTGTAACCATCACAATGTATTGACTGGTTATCATAGCGATGATTATAAGATCATCCGTGTCTGCAAAACTATGTTTGGTAGTTATATTATACTGTATGAAATACCTACTTGTGGCACAGAACAATTCAAAGATCTAATAAACCAATTATTTATATTATAGATGTACCCACAGATATTTTAGGATGATGTTTGTACTGTGATTAATACTGTGTCAGTTGTTTATGACGCTTATGATATTAGATATGAGAATGCATTGCAGATGTTGGAATGAATATACTAAATGTAATTGCAACTGATAATATCAATAACGAATTAGACTAGACTCTTTTACCACAGATGTACTTATTAAACAAACTCTAATGTGGGATCCTACCCACATATGTAGGTATTTGATGAAACAATATTGTTAATACAGTTAATATTTGTATTAATTGGATAATGTAATCTAGTGTCTATCTGTTTTATATAAATTGTTGTATAACGATCTAAATGTTGAATTATGTTAGAAAACACTGCTAATATCAATAATGTACCTAAATAGTTATAACTGTGGGATTCTACCCACATGATAAAAATACGAGAGAAGCCTTTATAAGCAGTGTAACATTCTGACCTAGCCTCTTTTCTCTGGTGTCATTCGACGGCGAAGGTACGATCCTTATTCAAAGTTACTTTATATTGTTTCTATTGTATTGTATAAATAGTGTTTTTCTATACTATGTATGTTTGTGTATACTAGCTGATTGACTGATGAAAAGATATTGCAATGTGTCTAATTATCTATTGTCCTGTAAGTTGTGAATCATCTGCCTTGTAGTAATATAGTAAGACATTGCAATGGTATATCTAAGTCTCAGTCAATTAGATACATTGCAGATTGCTTATGTAAATATCATATTAGCAAATGTATATGGCAAATGTTTTATTAGGAGACGGCCTAGTTTTCTTATCACTTCTTTTCCTAGGCAATAGGTCCTCTTGGAAGTGACACTAGCATACCTCCCTACTCCAATTCCTTGATATAACCAGAGTGAATAGTATTTTGACAATATAATGCTGATTGCCATTTGTTACTTTGTATTATTCTATACTACCCTGAATAGAAACCCCGACAATACTGAACTGTGATAGGAACCTTAAACAATATACAGACACACACATTACATCCTGACATTTCTTAAACAGAAAATAGTCTTCTAATTAAGATACTGTTCTGTAGAACCATTATCCCTCAGTAAGTACTGGTTATGACTCATTAGGTTACATTCTCAAATGACACACAAGTAGTCAATAGACGTGAGATAGTATATTGTAGTTATATATCTATACAAGCTTTACATACATACAATTGCTACGATATACTCGTAGCAATTCTATCAAAGCTTTTCTTATAATTATCAGCTTACACCTTCCACAACCTCTACGTTCCCTACAAGCTTCTAACAAACGCGATAATCTCAGAAACTACTGGGACGCATTGAAAAAATATTTTATTGTTGGATAGCCCATTTATCGAGGAAGGCCATAGGTTATAACATCACGCTACCACCAATAGGAGCGGAGCAGCAATGAAAAATGTTGTAAAAAAAAAAGGAAGAAAAAAGGGAAGATTTACGCAGACGAAGTTGCGCGGGTACTAACAAAATTTTAATTCAACAATATAAAAATACTATTTTTACGAGTTCATAAAAGTTTAAATTAAGAAAGTTTACTATTACTAATAATTAATACATTGTAATACGTAATCACATCTCTAATTCTCTTCGTCTAGTTAGAACTCATCCCTAAAAAATGACGAAAAAATATTTATAAATAGGTACCCATACCACTTTTGGTAATAATCTCCTTATATTACTTTATAGAATAGAAATAACAAAAGTTTAATACATTTAAAAATATAAAATAAATACTTTATGATTAGGTACTTCTTTTTACTAAGGAATAAATTAACATACAAGCAAATGCAGTCATCCAGAATCATAAGATTTTATTAACAAACGAGGGATTGAATGATTCTTATTATGGGGCAATTGGTGGCGGCAATGCTGTGGTCGGCAACATGGCAGTACTCGCCAATATTGATATGATGGTTGCGAAACGATAGCTGAGCGATTGATTTTCCGCAATGTTGTATCAGTCGCTCTCTATTTTATTGTTGTCGGGTTGTGTAGCCTGTTTAGGAGACATATTGCCATTATAGGCCGAGCAATAAGTTGTCAATAGTGCTGCCACAAATTGCCGTAAAAATGGCCCGTTTAGACTTTATTCATGCACGTCAATTAAGGGGAATTCCGGAAATTAATAGTTTTACGTAAAGTCGTCAAACGATTTTGGGGGAATCCCAGTGAAATATATTAAGGATATGTACTGCAAAACTGTTCCTTTATAGTTAACTTAACCTACTGGTTCCTGTTTAAAACGAAACACAGTCCAGTATACTGTCATCCATTTTAAATAATTTTAAAAATTTAATTTTTAAGGTAATTATCAATTCAAATAATAGCATAATGTCTAAATCAATGGAATAAATTTAAATTTCTGGTCGCTGTTTATCACGTGGTCAAAGTACAGAGAGCGCGTGCTGTTGTGCTTGTGGCCCCTCTAAAAATATTTATATTTATTATTTAGCTCTCAAACTAGATTTCATCAATATTCATGGACTTGTCTTAGAGTAAAATGCCTGTGATATATGGACAGACGGACATGACGAAACTATAAGTTTTTGCCATTTTGTCTATGGAACCCTAAAAATATATCTACTATAGTAAAATTATATAATTTCCATACCTATATCTTCATCTTGCAATTCTTCAGATACTATTTCAACTAGGTGGTATGATGCTTCTCCATCCAGATAAGGCCTTGTCCACAACATTTTCCTTTCATCATGGGGCTTCTGTATATATTGGCTCAGTAAACTTATATCTAAACTGTCCAAAGACAATATGTATTGTCCATTGTGGTTTCTAATTGGCAACATGATAACCTGCAAAAAATAGACTCAGTATAGATATTATTATATTTGGTAAATGTTGTAGGTTTTGAAATTAATACCTAACAATAGTTATTATTATATTTGGTAAATGTTGTAGGTTTTGAAATTAATACCTAACAATAGTTATTACTATACTATATTATATTGTTTACCACACTGATATTCTGATTAATTAAATATTATATATTTATATATATATAAATGTTATGTTGGTTTGTGTACGCTTCAAAATCTTAAAAAGTTCTGCACCGATTGAGCTGAAATTTTAGCATGATATAATAATGATAATCCCCATCAAGGATTGTTTTTATCTATTCAGTCAAAATGTGCCACAGCGAAGCGTGGCAGGGTACAGCTAGTATATATATATATATATATATATATATATATACTAGTATTATAAATGTATAAGTAATTCTGTCTGTTACGCTTTCACACTTAAACAGCTAACCCAATTTAGATGAAATTTGGTATAGAGAAGATAGTTTGAGTGGCGGAGCCACGGGCGAAAGCTAGTATATATATATTTGTGTGTGACCCTGACTAAGCTTTTTTTTTTTTTTTTTTTTTTTTAAGATAGTTCTTTGGTTCCCACATAGAAAAATCTTTTGGAAATGATTGCTTTAAAAAAAAAAAGGTATGCTGTGGTGTCTAAATACCATAATACAGAGTCTACCTAGATTGGTATCAGATTTCGGTACAGACAGTTCTATTCAAAGACTATGCCTTAATAGTTTTGTAATTATGTTAATTTGTTTAGACACCAATAGATGGCGTTATGAAATTTAGTAAAGGGAAGAAGGAAGCAAATGCAATTATTAAATGCACCAACTAAAATGCATTTCCAGCGAATGAATGTTGCTAGTAATTAAACCCTTAAAAATACCAATAAATTACTAAAAAGACTTGATCACAAAAGGTATGTTGATATTAAAATTATAATTGTTTCTAGCTGAACATTTTTCATTCATGATCTTGGTTATCCATAATATAATACAGAAAATAGCTATGAAAAGGAAACCACAGTAATAAAAACATTTAAGTTTTCAGAAATAAATTATTTAAAAGGTTTGGTTGTTTTAGGAGTGGGTTCACATTGGAAGTATTATGTGTAGGATAATAAATGCAACCTCATGATTGCAAGTCTACAGCCTCTTGATAGTATTATAATAGTCATCACAATCATATACAAATTCTTGCTACATTGACATATAGTGATATTCATAAAAGTAAGCACATAATTTAATTTATATTTTACTTTTAGTAAGTTTCTCATGTTAAGCAGACATATAGAACTTATTGTAATTTGTTTAGTAATAAATCAAGTTACCAAATGAAAATGTAAAGATAAATATTGCTTATAATAATATTAATATAATAATAATGGCCTTTTATTTCAGACAAGATTACTGACTATACTTAAATCTAAATAACTTAATTGTAACTTAGTTTTACACTGACTCTGCAACTCTAGTCTGTATGTCATTATCGACAAAGGCCTGCCCCAGACGTTTCCATAGCTCCTTATCCTTGGCTATTCTCGTCCACAAACCTGCAACCTCTTTTATTTTGTTGTCCCACCTCTTGAATGGCCTGCCTCTGTTTCCACAATACCAGTTCAAAATACATTTAATATTGCTTACTAAATATTTAACTCTGTAACAATCATCTGCAAGTCTATATATGTATACTATGTACTTACTACTTGCTTATTATTAAAAAGCAAATATTTATACTAAAGCCAAACACAATGTGAAATGTTTAATAACAAAGTTGCTTAGTAACTATTGATAAAAGTATTAGATTGAATTGTTGCTAAGCAACTTTGTTTTAAAACCTTTCACATCAATTTTAGCTTTAATGATGAGAAACAAAATATATAAATATAAAAATATAAGTTGTGATGTTATTACATTACTATCAGCTAATTTCAACGTAATTTGACTGGATTGAAGTTAGGTTCTTAACACTTCCGCGCATGTCATAGAGATGCAACCCTAAAATTACTTAGGAAAACAATTAATTAAGTTTAATTGATTAAAATACTAACAAAATTTTAACTCAACAATATAAAATTACTATTTAAATTAATTCATAAAAGTTGAAATTCAGAACACTTACAGTAAATACAAAAGAAACTTTGAAAAACAATTTCTTTACAAAAATAATCACAAAAAACATGAGTTAGTAATACTAATTATGACAATGTAATGCATAATCGCATCTCTAATTATCTTGGTTTAGTTACCGCCCCCGCCCCTGCTTACTGTTACCATTTACTTCTGAAAAATGCATCGGCACAACCACTCGTCGCTTACTCCAGTCCGGCCTAGTTACGTTGATCCAAATGTACATACCGATGATTACAGTTGAACACTAGAATTTGAGCCATGGTGCTTATTGATAAATGTATTGAAAAAGTAAAAATATAATATGCATTGGTCATTAAAACTTAATTAGGTAGTATCATAGTTTTGTAATGGCAAAAATTATGAAGCTAAGTATATGCTCTCAGATTACGTTTTTATATTTATTCTAGCTAAAAATAGTATTTCCTTACTCAAAAGTAGTCTAACATTAGAAATAGGAATAAGTTTAATCGAATTAAAACTGAATTCTATACATTAATCAACAAATATACCTATCTATTAAATCTTATATACGAGCAATTCTTGTATATAGTCTGAATCTCGGCAACAGCTCCAGCACTTTTCATGAAATTTAGTAGGTATGCAGGGTTTCGAGGGCGATAAATCGATCTAGCTAGGTTTTATTTTTAGAAACGTCGTTTAAAAAAAAACGAGCTAAGCTCGGACCTGGTCATCCAGGTACTAGGTAAGTACTAAATGAACAATAAAATCACAAGTTAATTACGTGAATAAAACAATAAACTCACCTTATAATAGAACTGTAAAAAAAACTTCACTTCGATTGAACTTTGCTAAACTTGCTTTGTTCTAAACAAACAATGTTCTTATAATTAAACTTGCTTACTATGTCTATTCGTGACCGTGTATTTGTTGTTAATAAACTAGCTTTAGAACTTTTTACTGTGAAGTGAATGTTTAATTATAAAAAATATTAAATAGCAAAACATATTGTTCAATACTGAAAACGTCAATCGTCATTTGTCAACACAAATGATGTGTCAATGAGTTCAGCTACTATCGATATCGATAACAAAATCGAATCAGGTAACATGAGCCAAAATTAAAAATATGAAAATAATATTTTTGGAAAGAATATTTACAAACTGTGAATTTTAATTGCACAATAAGTTTTTCTCTTTAACCTTAATGTAATATATAAATCGTGATACTTAAGTATATCTTAGAAAATTTTGCAAACCCCGATTTAGAACAATAATTTGTGAATCACAAAGTTGGTTCCAATTCACAACCAAATTATTGCGGTTCTTTTGATTTTGGTGATTTTTTTTTGATAAAGTACTTTTTCGAAAATAAAATACTTTCAGATTATTTTACAATAAATAAAAAATGTGTAGGTAACTTAAAAAATAAGCGTAGAGTTGTTCGTTCACAGCGCATCATTTAATCTAACTTTTTACCTTGTTATATCCGCTTTAACTTCAACGAAAGATTCAATTCTAATAATTTAAAGATATATTTACACGTACATAGTAACTTACCTTGACTATGAAACAAATATGAGCATCAATATAATAACAAAATACGAATCTTAAATAAACTAAAACCTTTCGTTTCTACACGTAGAATTATTATAAAATATGATATAATATTGTAGATGTAATTAAGGATAAAAGACATCAGTCCACATCCGTTTAATTAGGTACCTAGTAAGGTAAATAAAAAAATAATACTTAAATTTGTGTACTAAATTAATCTCGTCAGAAACCGGCAACCTTTCACCAAACTTCACAAAATAAGCTAGGAAGTGGGATGGAGTGTCTATGTGCGTAACTTTTATGAATTAAATAATTGAAGTTATGTAACCAAAATATTTATCGATATCGATATGTAGTACTTTCAGCCAACACTATGACAGATATGCAACAGAAAAGGGAATTCCCCATTCATAATTCTTTTTTCAAACTTCGATACCATAGACATAGGATATATCGGAAGTCAATAGTCGATACCAAAACGTCTGTGAGGCAACTATGCAACGAACCCTAACAAGATTTGGGCATAATGGTCCACATTACAGAATTAGTTCACCAAATCTAGTTCCAAAGTGAACTTTTTCAGCAAAATAGTTCCACAGTTCAATATGTTCATGTCGCTCTTTTTCTTTCTTCATACTTCACAGTTCAAAAACTGTGAAGTGGGAACGAAAATACTTATGTACTCGCCTAACTTTTTATTAGTATATTTTTTATTTATATTACTTACACACTATTTTTTTAATACACAACAAACTTTATAGATCTTTTTAGTATTATTAAACTCCAACTTTCGCATTACGCGATGCCGTAATATTATTTATTATAGTATAATAAATAATATTACGGCATCGCGTAATGCGAAAGTTGGAGTCAAACTAATAGGATTTTAATAGTATAATAATTATACTATTAAAATCCTATTAGTTTGAAAACCAAAGATAATAGTGTGTGTTCTGAGTTGAAAACAAACAAGAAACAAATTGCCAGCAGTCTGAATTGCATAGTAATAATCGATATTCTAAAACAAAAGGTGTAAAGTAAAATATTTAGGTATGTCTAAGATGACAAGTAAAAATAATGATAAAGAAAGCGTTATGCGATTGTCCCTGTGTGCGAATGAAATGATGAATCGGATCTCGCTAACGCATTTATGCCGCACGACTCGATATTAATCGTCGTGTCGTACTCTTCAAGCAAAGCAGTTGAACTGTGGAACTAAAATTATCCGCAAAAGTGAACTAGTTCAACTTGCTCATCATTATGAAGCAGTTCGGAAACGGAACGACTCACTCATACAAGCCTATTATCATACTTATGTATTTTCATTCATGTCAATGGACGCAGCTACATTGTTGCCGTTTAGTGCTAGATCTTTAAGTAGATCTACTGATTTAGCAATAGATCTACCTAATTTTTGAAAGTTCTTCTGATCTACTGATATATTACTGATTTAATTGGCAAAAATAGGGAAATCTACCTGCTTTCATGCTAACTACGGTAAATAGGTACAGCAACAGCAACAGGTTAGCCTTTTCCTCTCTGAAGTTCCGAAAGGATGTGACATTTTTATTTGTGAACGTAACATTCATTCATTTGTAACGTTTAAAATAATAAAGTTATGTGCTTATCAAAAAACGGGTTAAAATTAGCAAAATTAAAGGGACGTCTAAACAGGCCATTTTTTACGGCAATTTGTGTCATTCTTTCAATCATTCCAAAACTTTCAAAACTTTCAATCATTTCAAAAATGCAATTATTGTATTTGTAAAGTAATTGACAAGAAATGCCTATAAACATTACTTCAATATTCTTCCTGCGACATCATAATTTGTTAAAATGCTCTCTGTAACGAAGCATTAACAAAAGCCGTGATAGTTCTTTAGCTACCGACTAGATGGCGCTGCGAGGGCCCAACTCGCGAGCATCAAGGGATAGAGAAATTTGAGGTCCAGTAACATAGTCCAGATAGGTGGTTCGCTTCTGGCCCCGATTTGGCTACGGAAGTCTCAGGTTCGATTCCTGAGTCTGGACTTAAAAAGGGAATACCCATTAGCAGTATCGCATGTAACTAAGTTGTGCCACAAGTTGATGAAACGTATAATTCTTGTTTCTAATAATAACATTTTTATATAATGATTGCGAAAATATTAGTCTTTCAGTTTATTTATTTAGTATTTTTTCGTATGAAGTTATTTTTAACGGTGGCAACACTATTACAAAAATAATATCGTAATAACGATTATGATAAATAACGATTATTATTATTTAATTATTAGAAAGTCATAGAATCACTAAATGTATTTTGGTTCTTGTAATTATATTAAATTTACAAATACTTTAATAATTATTGCACCGTTTGAATGTAAGGAACGATAATATTCATACACCATACTTTAATTAAAAAACGAAAACATATTCTTTGATAACTTTAGATTGAACCGGCTCGATTAAAATTAAGAACTTATTAATGAGTTATAATAAAAAAAACGATTTGTGTAGGATAGTTATGGCAACACTGAAATGTAATGTCACTTGTTTGTCTGTGCTTTGCTTGTTTGGTGCCGGCGCATGAGAAGTATGAAAACAGTTTAAAGCTTAATAACAAATAGCTTTTGTTATTTCTCGTGTTGTGTATGATATTCTGGTTACATTACGTGAGTTTGAGATAGAGAGTCCATATACATAGTAACAATCAGAAATATTTTGTGAGACAGAGACTCGTACCAATTGTGACAATTGTGAAGTGTTAGTGTTTGTGAGATAGACTCGAATTAAATATCACTGCAAAGCCGTATTCATAGCCATAAACTAGTGTTACACATCATGTGTAATACATAATTAATACGCAATATCATAGTTATGTCCTATTTAAAAAAAAAAAATGTTTAAAAATATTTCGATTTTAGAAGTTCATCCACCCATTACAATTAAACCCGGCAAATTAGGTAAATCATTGTTGTTTTTTCTGAAAGTATATATTATTGTCTTTATTAATCAGTAGTTTTCATCTTGGCACAACAAAATTTGTATTGATACTAAGTTCCATAGTCACTTGAACATTACCCTTTTTCTATCTTTCAAACATGCAATTATTGTATTTGTAAAGTAATTGGCAAGAAATGCCTATAAACATTACTTCAATATTCAGCCTGCGACATCATAATTTGTTAGAATGCTCTCTGTAACGAAGCAATGACAAAAGCCGTGATAGTTCTTTAGCTACCGACTAGATGGCGCTGCGAGGGCCCAACTCGCGAGCATCAAGGGATAGAGAAATTTGAGGTCTAGTAACATAGTCCAGATAGGTGGTTCGCTTCTGGCCCCGGTTTGACTACGGAAGTCTCGGGTTCGATTCCTGAGTCTGAACTTCAAATTTTTCTAAAGTTCACTATTCACCAACGTTCCCATTCGGACTATTCAGTGTGTCTGAATGGGAACGTTGGTGAATAGTGACTCCACATCAAAACTCACCATTCCTGTTCCACTTCCGTGCTCTTGATGATGTCCACAAAATGGCGAGAATCCTTTACAAATGATGTCGTTTTACCCACTAAAGGTTGCAGTATTAAATAAAGGTGTTTCGCTAGACCATAAGTAGGCGAGTTGATTTGACTTACGATCGGGCGTAGTGGGACGTTACCTTTATGAACCTTTGGCACCCTACTTAACTTAGCGGCTGGACGCTCTTGGAGAGTCGTTTAAGTTCTTTTTTTTTTCCAAGGAATCGTTCGCGAACAGATCTTCGTGGTCCTTAATCAGTGCTCGTATACGCTTTGTGGCTCTGGCTGTAGACCTATGCCACTGACTTGTAAATAGAAGTGTCAATTAAGACTCCGCATTTTGTCATCATAGTCACTAGAATTCATTACTACAGTGCCGTTTCTTTTATCAGCCTTTTGCACGGTAGGTACACTTGGTCAGTCTACAGTTGCACTCAGTTGCAGCCCCCGTCGTCAATACAGTACTAGCTTTATGTCGTATAGTGTGAAAAAGCCTTACCTACGACAACGTTTCGAAGTTAATTACAAGGGTCGATGGTAATTAGGTTTCCGGGACGGACGTATATCGGAACAGTTACCTACCGCTTCTCCCCGTGACTATTGAGCCATTTGTAGTACTTACTCGCGCATGATATGGAATATCAGATAATGGAATATCTACTGATTTGTTTAAAATTTCGTAGTTAGTAGTATACCTACCGCAAGCATAGTATTGTTATCTCCTTAAAGATCGATTTTGCCAGCATTGAGGTATTAAGTACATATTATCTCGATGTTTGCCAGCTGTTTTTTTCAAGATTAGGTATGTACTTAAATAAAATCATTGATACATATTTAGAGTTAAAAAAAAACCATTTTATTTGGTTGATGTTGGTGGACCCAAACATGACATACCACTTTAAATATTCTCTCGACAAATGTTTTGAAAACCAACCTTTGTCACACATTGTATTTCACTCGATTTTGTGTTTATTATGTTGCCACACCATATTTAGCCAGTTAATTATGTAAATTCACCACACTCGCATTATTCGTCATCATTATTTGACTGCCTCTGTGGCGCGGTGGGTGTGTATCCGACTGCTACGCAAGAGGTCGTGGGTTCGATCCCCACCCAGGATAAAACTTTGTGTGATGAGCACGATGGTTTATTCTGTGTCTGGGTGTAATTTATCTATATTATGTATGTATTTAGAAATATATAAGTATGTTTATCAGTTGTCTGGTTGCCATAGTACAAGCTCTGCTTAGTTTGGGATCAGATAGCGTTGTGTGAGTTGTCCCAAGATATTATTATTATTATTTGAAATTAAAATACGCAAAATTGTAAACGGTATAACCTTCATTAATATACTAGCTGACTCGCGCAACTTGCGTTAATTTTGCCCATTTTTGCAACATTTCTTATTACTGCTCCGCTCTTTATTTCTCCACTATTTAATGAATGTTATTATACATATAAACCTTCCTCTTCAATCACTCTATCTATTAAAAAAAACCGCATCAAAATCCGTTGCGTAGTTTTAAAGATATAAGCATACATAGGGATATAGGGACAGAGAAAGCGACTTTGTTTTATACTATGTACCTATTTAGTGATTTATTAAGTTTTTACATTTGTACGTTATTACACTAGTCAAACTAGGGTGATCGAAATACTAATTTATGGACCAAAGATGATTATCGATTAAGCGATGAACCTCGCTTTGTAACTAGGATTTACGTCAATACAGGTTTAGCCCAGCTTTTGTAATAAAC
The DNA here is from genome assembly GCA_945859575.2 of Herminia tarsipennalis. NCBI lineage: Eukaryota > Metazoa > Arthropoda > Insecta > Lepidoptera > Erebidae > Herminia > Herminia tarsipennalis. The sequence goes on from OX243840.2 coordinate 22,671,336, forward strand.
TGCTTAAGTTTTATACCCATTTGAAATCGTCATAATATTGTGGTCTTTTTTTATAGTTACCTAGGTACCTATTTTGATCCAATCATAACAAAACAAGAACCAAGTTTTACTTTAATCGCGTCTAAAGACTGCGGAGCGGAGAAATGGAGAAACATTAACCAATACATATCAACCCATGTGAAGTCCCACTGCTAGGCACGGGTCTCCCCTATAGAACCTACTTAAATACTAAGGCTTTAAATACACAGAGGACGCTACTGTCCGTCCTCTGGTGTGAAATCCCTTAGTCGCCTTGACGACAGCCTCAGGAAGAGGTGGGGTGGAGGTAAGTTTGTACTGGCCGACCTATTAACCAATAGTATTGCATAAAATTCAGTGGACAGGTATTATGCAATCCTATTACATATCAACCCATATGATGGCCCACTGCTGGGCACGGGTCTCCCCAGTAGAACCTACTAGTATGTAGATCCTGGGGGTAATTGCCATAATCGCCACGCTTGGCGAGCGGGTTGGCGATCGCAGTAAGGCTTTAAGTACGCAGAGGACGCTGCTGCCCGTCCTCCGGGGTGATATCCCTTAGTCGCCTTGACGACACCCATGGGAAGAGATGGGGTGGTACTATTCTTAAGCCGGCACCACACGGCATAAATTATATATATATTTTTTTAATTTAAATAAAGTAATTAAAAGTTCTGCTATTCATCGATAGATGGCAAAACTAAAAAGTGTCACCGCTGTGCCCGTCGGAGTGGGGAGCGTGAGGTTTTTTCGTTTCGGAATTTCTGGATTCGGTCCCCGCGCTCAAGGCCCGCGATAGAAGCTATGCAATAGCTTAAAAACATTTTATTTGGTTGATGTTGGTGGACCCAAACATGACAGACCACTTTAATTGTTATCTATAATAATAATTATGTTAAATCTTCTCTCGACAAATGTTTTGAAAACCAACCTTTGTCACACATTGTATTTCAATCGATTTTGTGTTTATTAAGTTGCCACACCATATTTAGCTAGTTGTTTAAGTAAATTCACCACACACGCATTATTCTTCATCATTATTTGAAATTAAAATACGCAAAATTGTAAACGGTATAACCTTCATTATTATACTAGCGGACTCGCGCAACTTGCGTTAATTTTGCCCGTTTTTGCAACATTTCTTATTACTGCTCCGCTCTTTATTTCTCCACTATTTAATGAATGTTATTATACATATAAACCTTCCTCTTCAATCACTCTATCTATTAAAAAAAACGCATCATCACGTTTTAGACATTTGAACGTTATTACACTAGTCAAACTAGGGTGATCGAAATACTAATCTATGGACCAAAGATGATTATCGATTAAGCGATGAACCTCGTTTTGTAACTAGGATTTACGTCAATACAGGTTTAGCCCAGCTTTTGTAATAAGGCGGCTTAAGTTTTATAGCCATTTGAAATCGTCATAATATTGTGGTCTTTTTTTATAGTTACCTAGGTACCTATTTTGATCCAATCATAACAAAACATAAACCAAGTTTTACTTCAATCGCGTCTAAAGGCTGCCTGTCCATGACAGCAGAGCGAGACTGCGGAGCGGAGAAATGGAGAAACATTAACCAATACATATCACCCATGTGATGTCCCACTGCTGGGCACGGGCCTCCCCAGTAGAACCTACTTAAATACTAAGGTTTAAATACGCAGAGGACGCTACTGTCCGTCCTCTGGTATGAAATCCCTTAGTCACCTTGACGACAGCCTCAGGAAGAGATGGGATGGAGGTAAGCTTGTACTGGCCTACCTATTAACCAATAGTATTGCATAAAATTCAGTGGAAAGGGATTATGCGATCCTATTGGTTGATATTTTTCCGTTTCTCCGCTCCGCAGCCTCGCTCCTCTTCAATGGAGACCCAACCTGATGGCAGAACAATTACTTTTTCAAAAAACCTACCAAGTGTGCATTCGACTCTTGCACGAGGGGTTCTGTACTATTATCTAAATAACAATAAACACTATATTAAAATATCGAACAAAAAACGGCAAAAATTCACTCTATTTCCTCACTTACTTAGCTCGATGGGATGAATCTGACACGATTGAAGAGAGATTGGGCGCTATCTCTTCGAGTAATTATTAGTAATTTGGTGCGTACATTTTTAAATTATTCCGTAACTATACAATAGGTTATTTTACAGAACTGTAGGGGCGTCTAAACGGGCCATTTTTTACTGGCAATTACTGAAATGCTAGTAACAAAGTTGCTTAGGAACTATTATTTCTTTATTAGTTTTTTATTGGATGCTAAGCTACTTTGCTTTTATTCATTTCACATCCATTTCAACTTTAAAATAACTGAAACTAGCATAAATTTATTCTAAAACGCAATGGCTCTCTTATAATGATAACAAGCAATTTGCAGTCACCATTTACGTGTTCAGATACAAACGCTTAGAGCATTACGGAAATGTGCTCCAATGGTCGGTGCTCTCACAAAGCGCCTGAGGAAATCCGTACCAATTCGCTGTAACGACCAAATTCATTCAAGAGAAAGGAGTTTCCCGTGGAACTAGACGAAATTCGAATGGTAGTGCGAATTTGCAAAAGGCTGTTATATGTACTAGTGAGTGGGTGAATTTTTAGAAAGTTAGGTTGCTAACGGCCGGTCTCAATAATCTATCTATCGATGGATTTGGTTACTTACTAGAGGTAGAATTTTGACATATTTTGTATAGAGCTTATCTATACTAATATTATAAAGCGGAAGAGTTTGTTTGTTTGTTTGTTTGTTTAAACGCGCTAATCTCAGGAACTACTGGTCCGATTTGAAAAATTATTTTTTTGTTGGATAGCCCATTTATCGAGGAAGGCTATATACCTAACATCGCGCTACGACTAATAGGAGCGGAGCAGCGACGAGAAATGTTGCAAAAACGGGGAAAATTTACGCATACGAAGTTGCGCGGGACAGCTAGTCTATATATAAAGCTGAAGAGTTTGTTTGTTTGTTTGAACGCAGTAACCTCAAAAACTACTGGTCCGAATTGAAAAATGATTTCATTGTTGGATAGCCCATTTATCGAGGAAGGCTATAGGCTATATACCATCACGATACGACCAATAGGAGCGGAGCAGCAATAAGAAATGTTGCAAAAACGGGGAAAATTTACGCAGACGAAGTTGCGCGGGCCAGCTAGTGTCAGTTATATAGCTCTAGTAGCAACATCCATCGATAGTTAGATTATTGAGACCGGCCGATTTCTGTTGTGGTGGTCGATTTCTGAATTTTGAAAGAGGATTGTGACCGGTATCTGGTGGCAAACGGAGAAGTTATAATTTAGAGCTGGCAGCACAAGGCTTGGAAATGTAAGTATTTTATTTCAATTATACGTAGGTAGGTATGTGTAGAGCATAATAGGGTAGGTAGATGACTGTCAAGTCAAATCAGTATCTTGTTAAGAAACGTCAAAACGATGCGCCTCGTACTAATTTACATGAAATACAAAACAATGACGTCATTCTTTTGTATGGTCAAATCATGTAGTTTCTATGTTTGTTTTGATGTTTTTTTTTTTCATTCATGTCAACGTAAAATTGTAGAGAAACATTGTTTTTCAGAATATTTTTCAAATGCTATTTCCAGGATAGTGTAAAAAAATTATAGTTATTGTAGTCATCTACCCAATTGCAGACACCGGTCATAATTAGAAATTATGGTGTTGGTGCAACCATAGCAGCGGCAGTCCACTTAAGCAACCGAGGTTAAGTCTGACCATGAAGTCATCTTATAGGTGGAGAGGAATTAACTGTCGTCTGGAGTGATTAAGTGCCCTTGAAGGTGCTGGCTTCTTGTGAGGTAAATTCCCTTGCACCCACAGAGCACGGTTGGTACCCTTGTAGGGGGAATACATACCCCTATAATATCCACAAATGAAATTTGACCATATCGGTCATTTGGAATGTGACAGTAACATAACTGCAAAAAAGCGATATGCTGCTGGTTACCGTAGTAAGCCAATTAAAGGTGTATATTCATTAATAATTTCTGGCTCAATAGAATGGTATTCTCATTCTTATGGCAAAATAAATATTTACCATAACATTGAATAATAAAAAATCAAACAACTACAGACTTTCTTCTTCTTCCTATTACAATAGTTCGACATACCTACTTTCAGCATTTTATTTCTGTTTATTAAAATCTATCAGCTTTAAATAAAAATCTATCAATCGTCATAATACGCAGTTGTTTTTTTTTTTATAAAAGACTAGAAAGAATCTATCAGCTTTAAATAAAAATCTATCAATCGTCATAATACGCAGTTGTTTTTGTTTTTATAAAAGACTAGAAAGAATCTATCAGCTTTAAATAAAAATCTATCAATCGTCATAATACGCAGTTGTTTTTGTTTTTATAAAAGACTAGAAAGAATCTATCAGCTTTAAATAAAAATCTATCAATCGTCATAATACGCAGTTGTTTTTGTTTTTATAAAAGACGACTCCCGCAGTAGGTTACAAGCCCTGTGTCGCGGGGGACTTTACAAACATACATGTCACGGACACAAAGTATACCCTGACTCGGAACAACAATTTGTGGATGATACAAAGTGGTGTCCCGTGTGGGAATCGAACCCACACCGCGCCACAGAGGCAGTCAGTTTACTTGCCTTAATAAAAAACAAAACCTTTTTTAGTTCGTACCGTTCTCAATTTTTGTACACTGTACACTGATTTACATAAGTTACATGTTTTTTGTACGCAAGCAACAAAAAGAAAGACCTCATTCGTCTTAACTTTTAAGATAAAGTCAATATCCAAATCAATTTGATTATTGACTTAGATGTCCTAAAACACCTCGAAAATTGCGGTTTGACAAAAGCCAACTCTATTAAAGCGAGGGACATGCAGCCAGCCAGCTGGAGCGAGGCAAGTCGTATTCGAAGCCCGTTCAATTTAGTCGTTGCCACACACCCGTCGATTCTCATAGGGTTGTCAATTTTTCTATGTCAGCTTGAATGAATGCCCGGCCGGTGCTAATGTTGGCAACATTGTATTTGTTATTTGGAATTGTATGCGACATATTTTTCGTTGACGCTTCTTTGAATACGAATGCCGATTTTTCTTTGTAGAATTTGTGTAAAGAGTTTGTTCCAATTTTGTGAGTGAATGTACTGTATTTGAGTTCTTGGGTAACTGGAATAGGGCTTGTCTTCTGGCTTTGGTTTGTCTTCATGTTTAAAAAGAAAAATATTGTTTTTGGAAAATATTATACTAAAAATTGTATGTATTTGTTAGTAATTGCATATTTTGAAATTTTAATATAGGTAGGTATTGTTTTTAAGCAAAGATCTTGTTGTCTTTTAGACATTGCCAAAGATATTCTTGATCTCACACGAATCAAAGAACTCTTTTGATACAGGATTACTTTACTTAGCGGTTTATACCGGTTTAAGTTTGTATTGCTTAGTATTTTAACAGCGAAAACTTTTAAATGACCCTCAATTTATTTTCCACGTTGTCATAATCTGTAAATGCTAGCAGTTTTCCTAAAAAAAAAATGAGTTGTCTGCAATTAAAACTTTATAAAATAAAATAAAAAATAAAATAAAAAATGATTTATTCACTTAGGAAGCAAAATACTACACTTGTGAAAAGTCGATTCTACATTTACTGGTAATGCCTGTTCGCAAACAATAGGTAAAGCCCGAGAAAAGAACAGGCAAATATATATTTATTATTACATCGAAAAAAATTAAATACATCATCAATTAATGCAAAATTTCATTGACTTAATCTAATGATTTTAGTCTGGTGCATTACAACCTACGATAAAGATTTATACCTACACTTAAATCTTTCTACAAATAAACAGTAGAATAGTGAAAATCCATCCAAAAAGGGTTATTATTTTTTGAGAAAATTTCGAACATAGGTACATACATACAATATAAGGGTCAAACAGACAACCACCTTTTTTAAATCGGTAACAAAATAGAATGAAATATTGACGCCACCACGTTCTGGACCTAAACTCTGAACTGTATAATATTTATTGCCTACTACGTGTTCTGTCGAAACGCTGAGAAGTAAAATTAAATATTTATTTAAATACTAGCTTTCGCCCGCGGCTCCGCCCGCGTGGATGTCAGTTATCGCGATAAAAACTTAAACTATCTCCATACCAAATTTCATCTAAATCGGTTTAGCTGTTTGAGCGTGAAAGCGTAACAGACAGACAGATAGATAGAGTTACTTTCACATCTATACTAATATTATAAAGGCTGAAGAGTTTGTTTGTTTGTTTGTTTGAACGCGGTAATCTCACGAACTACTGGTCTGAATTTAAAAATTATTTCACTGTTGGGTAGCCCATTTATCGAGGAAGGCTATAGGCTGTATAACATCATGCTACGACTAATAGGAGCGGAGCAGCCATGAGAAATGTTGCAAAAACTGGGAGAATTTAGGCAGACGAAGTTGCGCGGGACAGCTAGTTTATAATATTAGTATGGATAAATAAAATCTATCTATTTTGTTGCCACATTAATAGATTAGTGTGTTAGTAGGTAGGTCCATATAGGTAGGTATCTACATAAAAGTGTTTAAACAGACTCGGTTTTATCTCATTCCAGAAAAACGTAGAACCCGAACATTTCCTAGCATGTTAAAAGTAATAGGTAATTTAGCGTACTTCTACCACATAATGAGTCGCAGGATTGTGCCAGTGTGGTTCCGTTGATTATACAGCGGGGCAGTGATTGCCGCCATTTTATGACGGCTCGTAACGTAGACAAGATGGCTGACTAGACTACGGGACTTTTTTTCTACGTTCTTTATTTAACAACTGTAAAAAAGAGCTAAAGTATCCAAAATCGAGTCAGTTCAAGAGTTTACATCACAATTAAAGTCAAAATAATAAAACATACAGTAAGGCATAGACATTATTAGCTAATAAGCATGTGTAGAAAATACATCAAAAAACCTATTTATAATTGAAGAAAAAAAACTATGAACAACATCGATATGTAAACTACTTACCTACCTTTTTTAAAATCTTTATTTATTTACAAAATAACAAGTAGGTGCTTAATAATAACTTAAATGAACTTAAATTTCTACACATTGTATATAATTCTTCAGTAGCTTATGAATTAGGTGTACATAGTATACTGAAGACCCATCTCACTTACCTACCAAATAAAAATCTAAAAAAAGGGGTTAGGTTACAACTGCTTTACACTATATTACCTACCTATTCTAGGTAGGTAAGCAGGTACCTATATAAGTAGGTAGGTACTAACTACTTATTTTAGTACAATTAAGTAAACCAAATCACGCCAAAATCTAATACCTACTTTACCTACACTCGAAAGCTTACAAGCTTGGCAATCTTTGTAAACTAGTACTTAAAGTAATTGTTATAGGCATTTCTTGCTAATTACTTTATTAATATAAAAATTGCATGTTTGAAAGATATAAATATTGACGTCCAGACCCAGGAATCGAACCCGAGATTTCCGTATGCCAAACCATCATCGAACCATCTAACCAGGACTATGTTACTAAACATCAAATTCTTCTAACCTTCCTGCACGCGAGTGTAACGAGTGTAAAATAGTTTGAAAACTATTACGGCCTTTGTTATTGCTTCATTACAGTGAGCATTTTTAACAAATTATGATGTCGCAGGCCGAATATTAGGTGTAGTAATTTTTTTAGGCATTTCTTGCCAACTAAGTACTCTCTTAAAACAATATTGCATTTTTGAAACATAGAAAAATTTGAAGTCCAGACTCAGGAATCGAGACTTCCGTATGCCAAACCGGGGCCTTTCTGGGTTTGGACTTAAACATTTGTCTATCTTTCAAAAATGCAATTATTGTATTAATATAGTACTTAAAGTTTATGGGTTCTCATCATTGGCCTGTGCCATCTTGGTCAGATGATTAAAACAGCGTAACAAGAGTCTCAGCATTTTCGCTGGTGATTGAAAAGACTGATTCGGGAAATCTTTGTTTGGCAAAGATTTCCCGAATCAGTCACCGCACATTCAAAGTCAAAGTACTTTATTCACATAGGTTACAAAATGCAACGCTTATGAACATCAGACAAAAATTGAAATAGAATGATTTTACATTTAATGCAAGTTCGCAAGAGCAAAGTCGTGAAAAATGAACTTGGCAATAAAAACTCATGGCCACTTTTTTTTTCAAATGCAAATTTTAACAATATATTTGTGTACCTACGAGTATATACAGTTATGCCAGTAAGATGCATTAGACGCAGTAGATTGCATCATTTTACCATGAAACTCACGCAAGCAGTAATTAAAGTACGTAGAGTAGATTTAATCAGGAGGCTTATACGTTTCGATCAAAAATGAGGTAGTAATATACAGAGCCAGGACATCTATTTAATCCACTTCTTCCAGAAAATAGTTCATGAGTTCCAAAAAATAATTAGAATAGTCCCCGCAAACTTAAGAAATTTAAGTAAACGAAAATTCATGAATTTCGTTTTGTGGTGGTACCCACATATAATAATATAAAATAAATTGACACTTGACAGCTCGCGTCAAATCCTGAATCGCGATATAGAAGTTTTCACAGCTGCTAACTATAAATACAAGTTCCCAACGTTATCCGTTGGGCCGCGGCCCGCCAGGTACGATCACCTCGCCTGGTCGGAGGATCCTCCCTTTGTGTTGGAGGGACTTAACACCTTGCCCTCCACAGTTTTAAAGAAAGTGAGTAGGCCTACAGGTTTTAAACGAATTTCGTTTTTTTATTAGTTCGTTAGTCTAATTTGCCGAGATAATACACTTGCTACGGTGCCTTTCAACCGTAACTCAGTGATGTGGTAACATCACTATTTCACGGAAGAATAACTGACATTGCTGTGGTACCAACCAAGACGATCTATGGCTTAAACGGCTATAACACTACCCTGAATCAAGGTGGCCTTGAAAATTTAACTAGCAATGTGGGATTGAGTCCCACATTACTAGCAATCTTGTTAACCCCTCCAGCTAAGCTCAAAGGCTTGTATGTGGATTCGAACCCGCGACCTCACGATTGCGGGGCCGATGCCTTATCCATTAGGCTACCGCCGCTTCTTATTACACCTCTCTTTTTAAGGGTTTAGGGTTCCTGATTTAGAGTAGTGTAATAAGTGCATTAATGCTACTACCATCGCTCATATAAACGAAATCTTGAAACATTTTCCGAACGATGTCAATATGTGCGTTGCTGGAGTGAGGTAAGTACGTATGAAGGTTGCCTTCTGTAGTCTATGTTTTGTGCATTTAATCTTTGTGAGTTTTATCACATTATGTTAGCCAGTCGTATACCTTTGAATGCTTCACATCATGTGGTATTTGCTCCGGCTAATGTATTAGCTTTTCCGTTTTATTACTTTCTTGACACATCATGTTGGTTGTTGGTTCTGGCTTTTCAAGTCTCGACTCTCGAATTAGCAGAAACATGTATTGGTATTAAGCTGTCGAAAATAGTTTAAATATGTCTATATATACTACATGTAGATTTTTTTCACAGCTTTAAGGGACTGTAGACCTGAGTCTATGGTTTTAATTTCAAATCGATACTTCATCGAGTTCTCGAGTTATTAGAGTATTCACAGACAGATTGACCGACGGACAACGTGATGGAATATGGCTTCCGTTTGTTTCCTTTTAAGGTACTGAACCCTAGTTAACTCAAAATAATGAAAACTCGGATCCCGTATAGGTTTGCGTTAATGTAAGTAAGTCTCAACATTTAGGTACGTCTTCAGAAATTTTGTGAATACACCTCCATTTTCTTTATAAAGTTTAAGTACGTACTTCTTACTTAAAAGTTAAGGACGAAACTGAAGGTTGTATTGTAATTGCGTGCTTAGCTTTGAACAAAGTATGTAATTGAAATTACTTAATAATGTTATTAAATGTTGCTTTGTATACTCGTGGAATATAAATTCTATTTATTTATAAATCGACTAGTAGACCCTGGTCACGCTTCACTGTGCCTTTTTTTTGGCCAGAAATATTCGCGGGCGTCCTCAGAATACTCTGGCAAAGTTTCATCGCAATCTGATCAATGGTTTCGAAACACATAGAGGATATACAGACAGACAATCATTCATTTTTATATATATATATAGATAAAAGAAAATGTCCTGGACCTTGGTCTTTTGGTCTTCTTGGTCTGATGGTCTTTTGGGCCTTTGCGTAGGTACCGGGTCCCCTAACAAATTTTGATGCGGGGCCCGTCTGATGTAAGTTAATTTATTAGATTGATCATTATCTAGCGAATGGTGAGACCACGTAGAAAACTAAATAAAATGGTGGATTGTGAAAACAATCTGGCGATGAATTTCTGAAAAATAAGGGGTTCAAAAAAACAGTTAAAACGAGACGATACAATCAATATCAAAAATACTGTCAGAAAATCTTAAGAGATCTTATTGAGATCTCATAAAACTCTTTGGCAAGCAATTTTGCAAAGCGAGTACCTTTACTTCTGTAAGTATTCACTATTCACGTATGTATTATTGGATTCACGATATTGATGTCGAAACTAGAATAGACGCTGTAAGGTACGATATATTCTAGAAAGGTAGAAAAAGTTAGATTGGATAAAGCCTTTACAATAGAACTTGGATTAGGTATTGTTACGAATAACATCCGAATAATTTAGGTGTTTTGAAACTATCAGACTTTTAAGACAAAATAAATACCTAGGTGACTTCTTTGATCAGTAACTGATTTTCGGAGTGGTAAAGAGGAATAAAAGAATTCCTGATAAATGTTAATATTATGTAATAACTATTTGAACCGCGCAACTTTGTCTGTAACAATTTTACCCGTTTTTTTTTATTTATTTACTATTTTTGTAATATTTTTCTTTGTGGCTCTGCACCTATTGGTCGTAGCGTGATGATATATAGCCTATTGCCTTCCTATGGGCTATCCAACAGTAAAAGATTTTTTCAATTTGGACCAGTCATTCCTGAGATTATCACGTTCAAACAAACAAACTCTTTAGCTTTATAATTCAAATTCAAATTCTTTATTGTACACAGAAAAAAAAAATATACAAACAATAAATACAAAATAAAAGTAAATATGTACAAAGGCGAGCTTAACTCAAAATTGAGTTTTCTACCAGCAAACCTTTGAGCTCTAGATAGTAGAAAGATAAACTTATAAAAGTAGTCGGAAGTGTAACAATAAAAGAAAAAAAAAAAGAAAACATAGAAATTAAACCATATGTATAAAAAAGCTTTATAATAATTACTAGCTGTCCTGTGCAACTTCGTATGCGTACATTTTCCTCGTTTTTGCAACATTTTTCATTGCTGCTATGCTCCTATTGGTCGTAACGTTATGTTATATAGCCTATAGCCTTCCTCGATAAATGGGCTACCCAACAGAAAAAGATTTTTTCAATTCGGACCAGTAGTTCCTGAGATTACACACACACACACACCACATAATAAAGACCATGGTTGAAAACTGACTCTGGTTCTACACACTAATAGGTCTAGTAGTCGACAGCCGACAGACCGCCGGTAGCGGCCTGCAAGGTCTTCAAGCTAGCCGAACGGTTACCGGCCGGCTAATTACTAGCTGTGTGTTCGATTTTCGCGGACTGTCCGGTCGACACCTGACGACGCAGATCGCACCGGCCGCGAGTGCACATACATCCATCACACATCAGTCCGATTTCTTTAATAGAAAACTATTACTTTGCAATTAACTGACAGATTGATATCCACCCCTTTTTTGGGACTATATAATTTTTATTTAGCATAATGTTGCTCCGTTAGTATATCCTAAGTCTATGGTTACTCCAATTTGAGCAGTTGGGTTTATTGTTTTGTAATACTTTTGACCCTTGTCGTTCTGTGGATACCTAAGCATATTGAAGCCAATGTTTGTCAGTAGCTCTGGCTGTGTAGAAACATTTTATTTTAGGCCAAGTTTTCTCCCTTGGAAGTTTAGATAGGTATGTTAAAGGCATTTTAACAACCGAATATTTTGTGTTGGTTTTCGTGATACTTTCACAATACCTATGTATGAATTAATGCAGCAAGACAAAGCATTAACCTACTACAACTATTAGATATGTAGTTATTAATATATAGTTATATATTATTAAACAACTGGCTGCTGTTTTTCTTGTGAAATTATTGCAATCAAGCATAAAGGGCACTTAAATGTTTTAGGCATAAAACTATTTATTTTCATAGTACTGGGTCCTTATTTGCTATTACGTGTCCACAGCAAGCTCATACGGAACTGTCAAAATCTTGTCATATATCATAATATATGACAAGATGGAGTTGTAAAAATGGCGGCAAACTGACCGGCCATTATTTTTACAGCTCTGAGTTTAACTTGTAAAAAATATTTGAATACGTGATAATTGGCTAAGAACGAGACTACGTGCATGTAATAAACGCATAAATACTTGACACTGGCAGAAATTAGCCGTTAAAACGGCTAGATTGCCATAAACTCAAAGAAGAAGAAGAAGATATGACAAGATTTTGACAGTTCCGTTTACTATAGTAAATGGAGATATCTATGCAACAGCGCCTGGGCGTCGATGTGGTGCGATCAAAGATGTCCACCGCGCATGCGCGTTGATGCATTTCTAAGCACAGCTCTCTATTTACCATTATGACTAGATTTTGGAGGGAAAATGAGAACGTGAATAAGGTCCCAGTACGAGTTATTCTTCCGTGAAATAGTAATGTTCACGCATCACTGTGTTTCAGTAAAAGGGCACAGTGCCCTTGTTAGTACTGGGCAAATGAGATTTACGAACTAATGACTCAATCTCAAATGAGGAGCGCGGCGCGGTGACATTTATTGAAATACGTGGCACTGATACTGTTACGGGCTAGCGTGACCTGCTCATTTCTTCATTTCGTTGTATAAAAAAACATAACATACTGTATATTACATAAAAACCACCCAGAAGAATATACCTTCAACGTTCCCTGCCAGTAGGTAAGAGCTACATTGATATCGTGCTGCATCGTGTTATTTCTAAGGTTCGGTAGGGCGACCTATCAATTGCGAGTTCGATGCCTTGAATGCTAGGCTACCCCAGCTTTTAAGTTTGTAAGATCAACCTATAATGTAGATAATCTAAAAAAACTGCCCGTGTGGCGCGGTGGGAGTGTATCCGACTGCTACGCAACAGGTCGTGGGTTCGAATCCTACACGGGACACCACTTTGTGCGATCAACAAATTGTTGTTCCGAGTCTGGGTGTACTTTGTGTCCGTGACTTGTATGTTTGTGAACCTCCCGCGACACAGGGCCTGTACTCAAATGCGCGAGTCGTTTAAAAAAAAATCTGAATTTATTTTGTTTTTTGATGATACCTACCATATTTTTCTTTTAATAGGTAAACCATATTTTCATGTTTTGTTTCACATCTACAAAGCGTCTTGCGACGCTTCATCATTTTCTTTTCTTTGTCTAATAACACTATCGGATAAATTAATGTCATGGCCTCAAGGTGAGCAAGCTCGTTCAATTTCCTGAAGGAAGTCTTGGCTAGCTCACAGCTATCATATATCAAGGTTGCTTAACGTAAAAATCTCTACAATCACCTTATAACTTCAGGGAATTAGGTAATAATAGGTACAGTGCCCTCGTCGGGGTGATAATAATCTGATATAAGCACGCGACGGTTGGTGTGCGGGGAAAGCTCCATCGTTCATCATTTCAAGGCATTGTTATCAGTATTTTACGTGTTCACGCCCCAAATAGTCAAAATAAGTGTAATAAAATATATTGATTTTTAGAGATTAAGTTCTGAGGCTTCGGCATATGTTAAGTATTGTCGTCAACTGAAGTTTACTTTCAGTCTACCCGTGACCACGGCCGTTGCAATACGGTCGAAACGTCGGGCAATAAATAATAATAATAATATAATCTTGGGACAACTCACACAACGCTATCTGATCCCAAATTAAGCAGAGCTTGTAGGTACTATGGAAACCAGACAACTGATAAACATACTAATATACTTCTAAATACATTTAAATTATAGATAAATAACACCCAGACACAAAATAAACCATCGTGCTTATCACACAAAGTTATATCCTGGGTGGGGATCGAACCCACGACCTCTTGCGTAGCAGTCGGATACACTCCCACCGCGCCACAAAAGCAGACTTAACAAAGGTATTTAGCCTTAAAATAAAATATTTACGCGATTAAGACCCGTAGCTTATAAAATTCTATAAAAAGTTTATGAATTAATTTGAACATATTAAGAATTCACCTCTCTAGGTAAATTCTTAATATGTTCAGCAGTTTTGTCTATATACGGGTGAACAGACCCACAAACGAAATTGAAATCTAAGGACTTTATTCACTTAAGTTACAAAATTCACTTTTAATGGACGTCTGACAGAATTTGGAACAAAATTAAACTATTTTAAAACTATATATACTGCAGATCATAACCGTGTGAATATTTTAAGATATAGACCGTATTGTAACGGCCGTGATCACGGGTAGACTGAAATGAGTCTACATTTAAAGTTAAGTTAGCAATAGGTGAAGCCAATGAAAAAATAACTTGGCAATAAAAAGTCATTGCCGTGGTAATGTAGTTGGGAAACTTAACTGATTTGAAGTTTATTAAAAGAGAGAGGATTATAAATAAAGGCTTTTGCATTTGAAATGGTTTATTTAAGTTTGTATGTAGGTTTTAAAACGACTGTAAAGTTAGAGAGCGAGACGATCTATCTCCCAACAAAAGCAACATGTGTTATGGATATAGGTATACGTTTGAACAGATTTTCTTTCTGAAAAGCCGAGCGTGATTGATTGCTTCATCGTGACAATTTTACTCCCTGTTAAGTATCAAAGTTTTAAACATTTTATGCTTATACGAACACTTAATCTGATCTGAATAAAAACGACATCTGACGTTGAATTTCTCTCTGAAGATTACCAAGGCCCAGTTACTAAAATTGTTTAAAAAGGCACCATGAAAGGGTCAGTAGCATATCAAACAGGAAGTCCCAAATACACATTTTCCCTATCGGGAACATAATCAGTTTATCGCAAGTTTATCTTGCCCCATCGAATACACTTTTCGGACAGCCAATAAGATGAAAAGACGTCGTTGTTTTATGTCCCAATTTAGGGCTTCCGGGATACATCCCTTCGAACTCAAAGAATAATTCAACCAGACGCGACTTGTAAACGGAACCTTAAAACAAAACTCTTCTATGTCAGACAGCTGCAGGGTGTAAGGCGAAAACAAATTGAGTTCGCGAAGAAAAAATGCTTTGTTTAAAGTACTTCCGTGACTTCCTCATATTCATTGCAGGGAAATTTTAGACGGATGTAAAGTGTCGGCCTGTGGGTCACAGTTCGTTTGTGAAATCGTCTTTTATGCTGGACACGTTCCCTCTCGCAAAACTAATGGCTTATTCCAACTTTTCCCTAAAAATGAAGGAAAATATTTGTGTCATTTATTTTTTATTGTAACGTTGGATTGTTTTCGTCGGTTGGTGTCGTGAATTTTTATGGGTTTGATGTCATTCTTGGGCCATTCAAGGGTGAGAACGGTCTTGATGAGATTGGTTTTAAAATTGCGGTTGTATAATCTTCTTTTTGTTTCGCATAAAACGAGTCTGAGAAAATCTGCTTCCGTTTTAACGATTGTTTTTAAAGTTGTGTAATTTTTAATTAATTGTACTGATACAATGAGTGGGTAACTACTTGTTTTTTATGTTCCTACTAGCTGACCCGCGCAACTTCGTCTACGTAAATTTTCCTCGTTTTTGGAACATTTTTCATTGCTGCTCCGCTCCGAATTTAATTTTTTTTTTCACTTATGGATAGCCCATTTATCGAGGATCGCTATAGGCTATTTAACATCACGCTACAATCAACAGGAGCGGAACAGCAATAAAAATGTTGCAAAAACGGGGAAAATTGACGCAGTAGAAGTTGCGCGGGTCAGCTGGTATTAGTATAGACGAAAACCCGCTCCGTTTACAGAGGGACTTAAAACAAGCACATTATTAGTTTAACGAAACCTAAAACGTGTCACCACGTCAAAACAGATGTATCTAATTTTTGAAGATTTGTAAGCCAATATACACACATCAAAAGTGTCTAGGGATCAAGCATTTTTATGCGGATTTCTTGAGATTGAGATGTGGCTTTGTAATAAATTTATGATTTTATAAATTTATATGGATCCTTTTTGGTGCATTTCATAATTTGAATCAGGAACTGTGAATCAAATTCGAGTAAAAGATGAAAATCAGCTGTCAATATTTTCCCTATAAAAACATACAACGCATTGAAGACATTATTAGTGCTACTGTTTCCCTACTACTGATTAAAACCAACGTTATTATGGAGCGGCGACGTCATTTAAGCAGGGAAGAAATGCTCAGAGCCGTGGGAATGATAGAAGCTGGTTCCCGGCAACGTACTGTGGCTTTAGCTCTGAATACAAGTCAGAGTGTTATCAGTCGACTTTGGACACGTTACCGAAGCACTGGTACCGTGGCTGAGCGCCATGGAGGACGGTATCGCTGCACCACACGGAGACAAGACCGATACATTCAAATCTTAACTCGAAGAGGTCCAACAATAACCGCCATGATGTTAGCCGTGAGGCTTCATCACTCTTCAGGGAACTTAATTAGCGACCAAACAGTCAGAAACCGCTTGCATGAAGTGAACCTTCATTCCCGAAGACCGCTACGGGTACCACCTATAGCAATGCACAATCGTAGGATTCGATATCAATGGGCTCTTGAACACAGAAATTGGGCAGAAGAACAATGGCGTTTCGTGTGCTTTTCTGATGAGTCTCGTTTTGGTATGAGACCGGATACAAGACGTATACGACACTGGAGAACCCCTGGATGCCAACAGCGATTAAAATCCTGCCAGGAAGTCTATCCTTATAGTGGTGGAACCATCATGGTATGGGCGGGTATTTGGATCGGCGGAAGAACTGAGTTGATTTGGATCAGAGGCAACCTCAACGCTCAAATTTATGCTGAGACGATTGTATCAGACGTCATCGTTCGTCTACAAGTGCAAATCGGTCCCTTATTTCAGTTAATGCATGATAATGCACGACCGCACACCGCAAGAGTTGTAAGACAGACTCTCGCCGCAGCTAACATCAATGTCCTGCCCTGGCCTGCTCAGTCGCCAGACTTGAACCCGATTGAGCATGCATGGGATATGCTACAGAGAAGAGCTCTGCCGAATATGGAGGGTATCCAGTCGCAAGAAGACCTTTTTTTGTTGTTGCAACGAACATGGGCGGCCATTCCACAGCGTGATTTGGATGAACTCATTTTGAGTATGCCAAACCGATGTTCTTGTGTTGTTAGTATTCGCGGTAGAAACACGGATTATTAATTGTTTAAGTTACCCAATAAAATTTTAAAGAAAACTGTTATTTCAGTCTTTTTTTCGAACTTTAATGTTAGTGGTTCAAATGTCAAAAATCCCTTTATTAGGAAAATGGCAAATTTCTTTATTAATGCAAAGGTGACTTGGTTTATCGTTACTGTGACAAACGAAAACACTTTATTTGATGAATCCTTAAAGAAATAAAAAAAAAAAATCAATCAGGAGAAAAGTTATTGCAAAAATATATGTTGATCCCTAGACACTTTTGATGTGTGTATATATCTATATATTTACTAGCTGACCCGCGCAACTTCGTCTGCGTAAATTTTCCCTATTTTTGCATCATTTTTCCTTGCTGCTCCGCTCCCATTAGTTGCAGCGCGATGTTTTATAGCCTATAGCATTCCTCGATAAATGGGCTATCTAAAAGTAAAATATTTTTTTTCAATTTGGACCCGTAGTTTCTGAGATTATTGCGTTCAAACAAACAAACAAACAAACTCTTCTCTCTCTTCTAATATTATAGTATAGTTATAAATGTTAGGGGTGGACAACCCAAATCACTTAGGGGCAATAGATAGTAATTTTCCCTTTTTTCTTTTTTCTTCCTTTTTTTTTTTTACAACATTTTTCATTGCTGCTCCGCTCCTATTGGTCGTAGCGTGATGTTTTAACCTATAGCCTTCCTTTATAAATGGACTATCCAACAATAAAATATTTATTCAATGCGGCCCAGTAGTTCCTGAGATTATCGCGTTCAAACAAACAAACAAACTCTTAGGGGTATGAAAAATAGATGTTGGCCGATTCTCATAGATACCGGATAAGCACAAAAAAATTCATCAAAATCGGTCAAGCCGTTTCGGAGGAGTATGGCAACGAAAACTGTGACACGAGAATTTTATATATTAGATTCAATAAACCTTAGATCTTAGTAACAAGGTAAGAATCTTCGTCAACCAGCTCAAATTGTGAGTCCAACTATGCACTAGAGCAATTAAAAGCAAAACTAAGCACTTCATTTTTAAATAATAATGTGTTTCTATTTAAATATCATGGGTCAAACGCTGATAGAAACAACGATCTAATAGGTCAGCACAAGTTAGAAGCCATTTGTAAGAGTGAACAAAACAGGTAGCGAACTGGGTTATACATAAAATGAGTTAGTGAGATCGATGTTCGTGACGCAAGTTCTGCAGTACAACAACCTAGACAGTGATTCACGAGTTCAATCGTCAGGAATCTTTATGAATTGGTTTGGTTTAGAGCATCCTATAAATTAACGTGTTTCGTTTACGTAACTGCCGGTGAATTTGTGAGGTATCCTACGAGAATTGTGAGAATTAAGGCAAACTGAACTAATAATATAATGTCTTGGGACAACTCACACAACGTCATCTGATTCCAAACTAAGCAGAGCTTGTACTATGGCAACCAGACAACTGATAAACATACTTATATATTTCTAAATATAATAATATCTTGGGACAACTCACACAACGTCATCTGATTCCAAACTAAGCAGAGCTTGTACTATGGCAACCAGACAACCGATAGACATACTTAAATATTTCTAAATACATACATATTATAAATAAATTACACCCAGACACAGAATAAACCACCGTGCTCATCACACAAAGTTTTATCCTGGGTGGGGATCGAACCCACGACCTCCGGCTTAGCAGTGAGGGTCACTAACCACTGGACTAACAGGCCAGTCAACTGTAGTCACAGCTCTGTGTTTAATTTAAGAAAATACCTAATTTAAAACACGTAGCATGTTGCTATACTCTTTAAAATCAATGAACATGCAGGTGAAGTGTACAATAAACACGTCATGTGTTTATTGTACACTTCTCTGGCAGAAATTAACTGAAATAACATCTGAAAATACTGAAGAAAATTTTCTTTAAGAACCTTCTCGAACAACATAAAAGTTTTTAAAATTACTTAAATAGGTGCAGTTTTTAAGGTTCCGTAGCCGAAACGGCAAAAACGGAACCCTTATAGTTTCGTCATGTCCATGTATGTCACAGGTATTTTACTCAGACTACTCAATGAATATTGAAGAAATTTGGTGAAAATATATTTTGCAGGCTACTGCAAAATATCTTTCGACCAAATTTCACTACTACATAGTTTGATAGCTAAATAATAAAAATAAATATTTGGGGGGGGGGGGGGGGGCACTCCATACATGTAACAGAAGCTGAACAATTTTTTTTTTTAGCAAACATCACTGCGTGTCACATCCTTCGATAGGGCTTTTAAAAAAAAAAAAAGGTTTTTATTAAACTTTTATGATTAAGTGAATATTTATAGAAATAATCGCTACGAAAGTTGCATAATTCTGCCCTCTCCCCCTTATCTTTTGAACCCTGTGACCAAAAAATGTGAAAAAAATCGTAAAGGTAACGCATAATAAATACTCAAAATTTTAATTATTTCGGACATGATCCGATATGCCGTCATTAAGTTATGGCCGAAAAACTGCGTTTCTCAACCAAGGAGCGTAAGTGCCATTAACATACGCTCTTCTGCTGATGCAAATAATCAAGGCTACGGAACCTTACACTGAGCATGGTCCGATACGCTCTTGCCCGGTTTTTGTTCTAAGTGTGCAATCATTTTGAAGTGAAGCTCTTATGCATATTATGCGATTGATTGTTATTTATTTAGATGAGATGAAACAATAGCAAAATAGACTCAATATTATCTTGGGAAACAGGGTATAGTTTACGAAATTGATACTAAATTGCTGTCAAGTGTGGCTCTCAAAGCGCCAAGAAAATGCTAATAAACACATAAAACTCGTCAGTTGGTGTAATTTGAACACACCAAGCAGAGGCACGAGGCAAGATCCCCTGACAGCTGTAACCCATCCATCAAGATCGTTACTCTTGGGAGACACCAGGTGATATTCCAAAGATTAAACCTGCCTTTCTTACTTCCTTGCCGTAGCATTAAGAACCAAAAAGCAATAAGAGTTTTTCTTAATTTGTGTTCTTGTAAAAATGGTTGGGGATATAAATTATTTTGTGAGTTATGGAAGTAATATGGACGCACATATTAGGAAGTGGAATTTGAGACTTAGGTAGGCTTTTTTAAATTTAATACCTATTCTAAGGTTAAAAATCAACCACCTATTCGTTATTTTTTCATTGTCTTTGTTTATAATTGGAGGAAACAAAGGATTAAAAGGGTTAAAATGATTTTATTAACAAATTATGAATAGGTGGGTCTCTTTTTTTTTTAAAGATAACTAGCAATGTAGGATTGTATCCCAAATTACTAGCAATCCTGTTAAGCCCTCCAGCTAAGCTCAACGGCTTGTATTAGGAGTGGATTCACATCGGTATTATACCTAATGGGTAGGATTCGAACCCACGACCTCTCGATAGCAAATCCAATGCCGTAGCCATTAGGCTACCGCCCGCGCCGCTTAAAACTACAAATTACCTAAATTTACATCATATTTAACAAAAAAAGAGGTATAACCAGCTCAGGTGTTGAAGAATTGTACCCCACACGAAATTTCATTTCCATTATCTATCACTCACATCATAGGTGATCATGGTAACATGATTTTCAAAATAACAAACGAACTGAAATCGGAGGAAAATTACTTGATTCGGGTGATGTCACGTCCATTATTGTTGGGAAACTAAAAAGGATAAAGAATAGTCCAATTTCCATCAATAGCGTTGGTGTAAGTAGCCGAGACACGTTACGCCTTATTGGCTGCTAATAAAATGGGCCAGAGCTCTCGTGAAAGGATTTCACATGCTTACATGAACATTCCGCTCCGTGACGGTATTCATTGAAATATTGCTGCACTCAACAAGGCTCCTATTGTGGGTAGTTGGAGATTCACTCAGAATGACACGTCTAAGATTCAGTCGAGCTGCAAACCTCGCGAGCATCGCACGTGTCGCGGTGCGTACAAATATTACTTTCAATATTTAAATTTGGTTTAAGTTTGATCACGTTCGAGCACAAAACCTGTTGAAATCTTTGCAAGAATATTATTATTTCAAGATGTAAAACTTCAGATTCTCATTGACAGTACATGTAAAGTAAAATATCTGAGGTGTGTGTTCAAGCTTTAAACTAACTTATCGACCTACAAATGTTGTACTGTGTAAGTTAAAATAGATTATGTTCGCAATAACTTCGGACAGAATTAATTATCAATTCAGCGATCTGCAATAGCAAGTTGGAACGGTATTTATAAGAACCTCAACTGTTATTAAAGTTGAGTTTGTTCACGTTAAACATTGGTTACGGTTAAGATAACAAGTCAACGGAACTTTAGTGATGAGTTTCACTACCGGTTTTCTTCGAACTGTTACTTGATATTGAAAATAAATTTACAAACGCGCGCCGGGACAAAGTTACCCTCTTCTATAAAGCTATCGAGTAACGTCAAACGCCTTTTTGTGTTGCCAGTATAAAAAATAATTTAGTTAATTTTATCGGTCTTCTTGGCAAACATTCAAGAATAAATCTCATTATGAAGCGATTCATTAAATTGCAGAACATCTTTTTATATAGATGGGCTCTTTGCATAATTGGATGACCCTAGAGAATAGAATATTTTCTTGAAGAACTTGCTTGCCATGTCTTAGCTTGGGGTGGAAAAAGAAAAGCTTTTGTATTTAATCTCCTAGTCAGCGTCTGACCAAACTTTAAGTATTAATAGTGGTTCTTCGTTTTAAGTTTCAAGTACGTGTCTTTGTTTTTTTTTTAAATAAAACGTTTCAAGATTTTCAACGTTTTAAAAGCGAACATTGCCAGTAATAAGCCGTCTTTACCCGTCGAGCGAAAGTAGGTTACAAGGTAGGTTAATTGGGGTTGCTACGACCCCTTCCACTTTATGCAAACATAGATGATCCATTCGTTTATTACTTAATACACTTGTTAGAATTATATTTGAATAGCATTTGTGGTATTATGGTGATATTTTGGTTTTAGGAAATACTAAATAACACTGCTACACTGTGAAAATTGATCATAATTAGTGATAAAATATTAGATTATTTATTTATTTAAAAAGGAAAATGTTTATAGACTTACGTTAATCCTGGGTTGTTGAAAATTACCGTATTGCTTTGTAATTGTAATTTGGTATAGTTCGACAATATTCTTTAGGCTGGATTCATTTGTAAGCATAGTCATAATATTATTTAATGTCTTGATAATTCATTTTAGGGACATCGGATCCTCGGTCTCTAGCTAACTAGCTAATAATAACATTCTTATTAGAGACTAGCTGTCCTGCGCAACTTCGTTTGCGTAAATTTTCCCCGCTTTTGCAACATTTCTCATTGCTGCTCCGCTCCTATTGATCATAGCGTGATGTTATATCCCTTCCTTGATAAATGGGCTATCCAACAGTGATGAAGATTTTTTTAATTCGGATCAGTAGTTCCTGAAATTACCGCGTTCAAACAAACAAACAAACAAACTCTTCAGCTTTATAATATTAGTATAGATGTGCCGACTAAAGCCTGACTATTCCGTAAGCCGTCTATCCGGATATATTTATAGTCGCCGACCAGTCGGAAAGAACCGCCAACTAGACGGCCTAATGCTTTATTCATATTTCAATACATAAAATCAGTTGATAGAAATGAAATCCTTTCTTTCATCATTATCATGATTTTGTTGTAAAGTAGACTAGTCGACCAACTAATCGGCCTTTTTGCACCCGTCCAGTCAGTCGCTCCGTTATTCGATCAAAGTCATAGTCCGCCCATCTTCAATTATACTGTTATTTGTGTTTTGCTTCAATTTGTACAGCAAAAAAACCCTTTTAGGAATCTACCTGCTGTTTGTGTTTTGACCCGAGTTTGAACCATTAACTGACCTCAATAAAGATCCAGGTTTAAAATATTGATGTAGATAATTTTATGTGATATCTTTGCCGTTTGTGGATTGATTTTTATAATAATTTTGTTGTTGGTAGGGTTTTACCTCAAGGTATAATATCAAATCTTTTCCAATCAAATTTATATGGGATGGCCGATTTTGGTAAAGGTTTAAGGATAGATTGCCTCCCAATTCTATTTTTTAAGGTACTGTATTTGAATCATGTCAACGGAATCCCAATTTAGAGCCTTTTATTAGCTACTAGCTGCCCCGCGCAACTTCATATGCGTAAATATTCCCCGTTTTTGCAACATTTCTCATTTCTGCTCCGCTCCTATTGGTCGTAGTGTGATGTAATATAACCTTTAGCCTTCCTCGATAATTGGGCCATCCAACAGGGTTTTTTTTTCAATTCAAATCAGTAGTTCCTGAGATTACCGCGTTCAAACAAACAAACTCTTCAGCTTTATAATATTAGTATAGATTATGCTTGACTGCTAGTATTGTCCATTGTTTTTTTCAATGACGACTCTTGCAGTAGGGTACAAGCCCTGTGTCACGGGGGACTTTACAAACATACAAATCAAGGACACAAAGTACACCCAGACACGTAACAACAATTTGTGGATCACTCAATGTGGTGTCCCGTATGGGAATCGAACCCACGACCTCTTGAGTAGCAGTCGTCCGTCGCCCAGAGGCAGTCGAATTCATCCATTAATTTGATTGAAAAGAACAGAGTTATAAAAAATCGTTGAGCCGCAATAAGCCATAGGTCACTGAATACTGTTGACCCGTAAGCTTATAGCTACGT
Source organism: Herminia tarsipennalis (assembly GCA_945859575.2). Taxonomy (NCBI): domain Eukaryota; kingdom Metazoa; phylum Arthropoda; class Insecta; order Lepidoptera; family Erebidae; genus Herminia; species Herminia tarsipennalis. Next base: position 22,695,440 of record OX243840.2, read on the forward strand.
CAAAGCTAATCTGTTATAAAAAAATACTTAGGTAGGTATATATTCTACACCTGTATGAAATAGAGCCATTATCGTTGTACATACACCTTAGAACCTATATTATCGTGTACTGTAAGTGTACGGTTTCAGAGGAACTTCATCCCACGTAAAATCAGGCTGTGATGATGAGCTACCTGTTGAAAAGTTCTCATAACACTACATTATGGGTTTTTTGAAATTAAAAATGAAGCGGCGGTAGCCTATTGGCTAAGGCATCGGTCTCGCAATCGTGAGGTCGCGGGTTCGAATCCTACCCATTATACTACCGACGTGAACCCACTCCTAACACAAGCCTTTGAGCTTAGCTGGAGGGGTTAACAAGATTGCTAGTAATGTGGGACTCAATCCCACATTGCTAGTTATCTTTAAAAAAAAAAAAAAAAAAAAAAAATAAAGAACATCGATGAACTTAGTATTATGCCTCCAACAGCATGATTTTACTTAAGTAGGGGGTTTGTTTGCATCTTTTTTGTGCAAGCGTGTTTTATTTTTTGTGTTTCAATTTTTTGATAATACAATTTGCGTCAGTCCTTTAACATGGTGTATAGTAGGTATATTAGTCGCAGCACCTTACCCCCATATCAAGTTTGTAAACATTCAAACATTGTAAAATTAGCAATTTGAAAATAGTGGCCGCGAGTTTTTATTGCCAGGTTCTTTTCTCCGGCTTTACTTATTGTTTGCGATCTTGGCATTACATGTACATGTAGAATCCCGACGTATCACAAGAGTTGTTTTGCATCCTAAGTGAATAAAAAATTTTAAATTTTGAATTGAATTTTGAATTTTGTTGTGTACATTGGCTACATCCAGTACAAATTTTATCACAGCTATTGCCATGTCTTGTTTTAGACATCTTACAGCCGCCATGTTTGTTTTTTTCAAACGTCACCATTAAATCCGTCTTGTGGTTTGAAAGATATGAGGTAATAAATAATATTACATACATACATAGTACCTACATACAAGATTCGGGCGAAAAACATTACCCTTTCTTGCAGTCGGGTAAAAAGGAGTACAATGTTTTAAGTTTAAACCCAGAGTGACACCTATTAAGGTGTTGCATACGTCTATAGGCTACGGTAACTGCTTACTATTATAGACCAACGGGCTGTAAGTTTGTTTGTCTTGTCACCTTAGTGGTATAAAAAAATACAACCTTTATGAGAAAAAATGGCTGACCTTTCTCTCTTCGTGCTATCGGATGCATATTTTTTAGTTTTGAAGTTCTTATTGTCCGTTTCTTTGAGAGACAAATTTCATTAAAATCTTTTAAGTGATGTGATTTTCTTTGTCATCGTAAAACTAATTTTAAAAACGGGGCAAAAGCATCAGTGTAAGGTTCCGCACCCGTTATTAAAAAGAAATGCACCACATATGAAAAAAAAAGAATAATTGCACCAGGCACTTAGCCCCGCCGCAGTATTTCGGCAATAACCAGTGACGGTGTACCCGATCATGAAAATAATTTTACTTTAAAGTATTTTATTACGCGCTACCTTTGTGATTTTTTTCATATTTTTTGGTCACATGGTTCCTTTTGAACCATAAGGCGGGGGGCACAATTATGGCAATTTTCGTTGCGATTATTTCCATAAATATTTACTAAATAAAAAAAATAAATAGAAACCTGATATTTTTAAAATTCCTGTCGAATGATGTGCCACACGTTAATGTTTGCTGAAAAAAAAATCAGCTTCTGTTATATGTATGGAGTGCCTCCCATATAAATGTTAGTTATCAAACTAAGTAGCGGCTACTACAACACACCTTTTCACCAAATTTCATAAATATTCATTGTGTAGTTTTTGAGTAAAATGCCAGTGACATTAAGGACGGACAGACAGATGAACGTACATGTCGAAACTATAAGGGCTCCGTTTTTGTATTTAGGCTACGGAACCCTAAAATCGTTTCTAATCAAATAAAAAACTACTTACTTACGGAAAATCGATTTCTGTATAAAAAGAAATAAAAAGTCGTCATTTTATTATTAAGCTTGAATCATAACAAATGAAATGTGTGTCTAGACATATAATTTAAAACTCAAATAACACATTTACAAAAAGATAACATATTTTTATTGTATGAAATAAAAAAGATCATAAATCAAATGTACATAAAATGCGACGTCGTTACAGTTGTGAAAATAAAGAGTTCAGTCACTCTATCGTTTTATGGAAATCTTTTTCAAGATATAATGTGTTTTAGAATCCGCTTAGAGGTAATGTGTTATTCATTCGTGATGTGATAACGACTGAAACATTATTCATTCTTTGTAAATAAGGTTCACAATCACATTTACAACATACATTATATACAACGTTTTTATTTAAAACGTTTCTTAATCATACTTTAATATATGCACAAATTCGCATGAAATTATCTAAATCTTAATGATGATTTGCAATCAGTACTAATAATCTCCTATCGTAGCTTCTTTACATTACACTTAATAACTTTGTAATGTCAGTTTTGAAAAATCTATCACTACATAGTATAAAACAAACACTACATGTATGCTTAAATCTTTAAAACCACGCAACGGATTTTGATGCGGTTTTTTTTAATAGATAGAGTGATTGAAGAGGAAGGTTTATATGTTTAATAACATCCATTAAATGGTGGAGAAATAAGGAGCGGAGCAGCAATAAGAAATGTTGCAAAAACGGGGAAAATTTACGCAGACGAAGTTGCGCGGGTCAGCTAGTATAAGTATAAAAAAGGAGAAGCGGACTCACTAACTGACATATCAACGCAGGGTCTAAACTATAAGGGCTAGAAACTTGAAACTTGCACAGAGGTTCCTTTTATTAGGTCGGGGAGCACTAAGAAAGGATTTTTGAAAATTCACCCCCTATGGGGGTAAAACGGGGGAGCAAAAGTTGCCCTTAAAATATTTTGGTAACAATCTGGCATTCACGCGGGTGTAGCCGCGGGCATAAGCTAGTATTTAATATAGGTATTAACCCTTAAACACCTACCATCTATTTTTGGAGTTATGACCTTAATCACTGACAGACTATTTCACCGGAGTAAATCCGTTATCCAAAAAACAACGATTTTACAACGGGGTCTTACAGGTTGTGTGACAAAAGTAGGTAGGTTTTGGGGTAGTATATAATAAAAAAAAAATATAAAAAAAATATTACCGCCTTAAAAAATAAATACAAGGCAAACAACAAAAAATAATATACCATTTGAAGTCGGTAATATTTTTTTGTAAAAACGTTTTTTACTTTTCAGTGGGTTGGTTTGTAATTCACTTATGTTACAATAGGCATTATGTCAACTAATCAAACCCTTTTACAAAATATTGCTTGCCCCGATGTAGGGCCGTTAATTGTTAAGGAGTTCACATAATAGTTCACTATCAGCTCTATTACATTGTGTAATAGTAGTATGACGAGCATAAAGTGCTAATTAATAATAATCAGATCGTGATCTGATAACAATGGGACCAACTTGGAAGTATACCCTTTCAAACACAATAATAATTTTTCAAATCTGTAAAAGCCGTCTTTTAATTTACTGATTCAATTAATTATTTTATTTTTAGTTTACTAATACTCTATAAAAAGTTTTTACGTAAAAAACAGAAAATGTTAGGGATCGTAATTTTAATATTCAAATATAGTAAATCGATTTAAAAAAATCCTTTATTTAATCGACTTTCAATAAATAATTCGTTTCACTTGCATTGACATTTTACGTTGGCAACATTGAATTTTAAAAATAACGGTTGGCCGTTTGATTCGGTTCTCATTTGCAAAAATAACGTCGGTGGGGATCTGTACTGGTCGGAGACATTAGGTTACGGACATCTGAACGGAGTGGTTCAGAGCACTCCCGCTATGCTTAGGAGAAGTTGTAACGATTGTGAAGTGGTCTAAGTTTGATCATAATTGTGAAGTGTTTGAAATATATTGTGCAGTTGATGGTTTTAAGTTGGATTGTTTCATTAGTGCGAACCCGATGCTGCACTACCCAGAGAGATAGGTCAAAAAAATAATAATGGGCGGTACGAAGTTCGCCGGGACCGCTAGTTTATATGTATATTTAAATAAATCCCTATTTCTCTTGGTCACGAGATAACTAGAGAACGACTTTACCGATTTCATTCATTCTTTTTCTTTTAGTTTTCAAATACTCTGTAGAAGGATTTTACGTAATAAAAAGACAGTATATTTATATATTCTTATATTTTTTTCTTTAAACAGCAAGGTATATTCGCCAGACATTTATTTTTAGCGCCATCAATACACAGCCGGCGCTCGCAATCCTAAAATCAATAAGTCTATCTCTTCCACGTATTTAGTTCTCACTACAAATTTAGTCTAAAATAATATCTAATACATAAACAATACTCGCAATTCGGGGAGGTACTTGAAGAAGAAAAAACTACTTAACACATCCTATAAACAAGTTGCTTAAACGCTAATCGAATAGAATGACAATCGAATTGAATGACGTCGTTGAGCATTAAACATTTTTAAAAAGAGATTCGCGTTTTTGCATGCCCAACGACATTGTTCCGATGTCATTCTAAATATTCGATTGTTATTCTATTCGATTAGCGTTTATTCCACTTGTCTAGGGGGGCAGGTGCAATGTAGCATGCTCCGCGAAATTGCCAACTTACACCCCGAACAAGCTCTATCGGTACATTTTAAACGCGATATCGAGTATCGATTGGTTCAAAATTGGCTCGTGGCGTTGGCACGAGATCCGAGAGGATTATGTAACCCTAAGAAAAACACGTCTGAGGAAGGAAATGGAACAAAATTAAATAGGTACAGGTTGGCTCCTTACTATGAGAGAATACAGGCTCACTTACACTATAAGCGCGCATGTACACAGAACTCGGTCGAATGTGAACAGCCGGGTACACACCGGACGATCCATTTGGGATCGACGATCCAGCGATCCACGATCCAGGGTCGAGGATCGTACTAGCCGATCCAGTTTATTATAACTTGCGATCCTGAATCAGCTCCAAGCGATCCGCAATTGTCAGTTCAGTCGAACTCTGCGTCATATTCATATCGGATCGCGAGACCCTCACACACACACGTCCACACGGTGTACGTCAAGCGACTGGAGCACGCTGGATCTTCCGGCGCGCCGTGTGATCGTGGCTAACCGAGACTCAGCACGTAGATATCGCCGTACGTGCATATCGATGAGTATGTGATTTTTTATTGACTCTGTACTTCGAGCTTTCGTACCCATGTATTCTGTAGAAATGGTTGGAAATAATCGGGTGCAGGTGACGCCAGTAAAACGACCTTCTTAAGTGTTTCCGTAGGAAAGTGTGGAGTATCGTGAATGTCGTGACCGTAATGAAAAGTGTTAGGGCGTGTTCTAATTGACCAGCGTAACAGGTCGGGTCTCAAACATACACAGATATAGGTATATACTTATAGAAAAGATCTTTATAAAACCAAGGGTGCCGCTTTTGACAGCTTAGTTACGCGCATTTCAAAATAAGCTTCGTTTTATTATTCTGGGATGAGACTTCATACTACGCACACAAATAAAAGATAGGGGCAAAAGTATTTTCGTATTTTACATGGATTGTTAGTAATCAAACCTCTTTGGTTGTACTGAACGTACCTAACTGGCTGGTTTTTTGATATTATGAAGATACAATAAATAAAAATAAACTAGTTCCACAAACCGTGGCAAAGCCCGGCCTGACTCGGAACAAAAGGACACTGTGTGTATAGTAGGATTAAAAAGGAATCGTCTATTATGAGCTTTTGCCGCCGGGTAAAACTATCGATTCTGACCTCTACTGTCAGCAACTGACGGGGTTAAAAAAAGGCATTGAGAAAAACCGGCCGAAGCTGGTAAATAGGAAGGGCGTGGTGTTCCATCATGACAACGCCAGACCCCAGTCATCTATAGCCACTCAGCAAAAATTGAGAGAGGTTGATTGGGATGGGTTGATGCACCCTGATCTTGCTCCATCAGATTTCCACCTGTTTCGGTCACTTCGGAACTCCTTAGGAAGCATAAAGTTAACCTCAAAAGAACACTGAAAACGACAAAAATCTCAACATTTTTACAGCATTAGGATCATGGCACTTCCTACAAGATGGCAACAAGTCATAGATCAAAACGGCACATACATATTACAAATAAATAAAAAAATATACCTATTTTTTTTTCTTTTTGTATGAAAAATACGAAAATACTTTTGCCCCGACCTTATGTCATCAAGCGATATACAGTTGGATTAATCGTTTTCGTAAGTAAATTTGGCGTGTCTTAACACGTTCGCTCTATGACATGCGCGAAAGTGTTAAGAACCTAACTTCAATCCGGTCAAGTTACGTTGATCGTACTGTACCTAATGCTTATTATTTACGCGTTAGTTGTAACATGCTAGCTGACCCGTGCAATATCGTCTGCGTCAATTTTCTTCGTTTTTGCAACATTTTTCATTGATGCTCCGCTTCTATTGATAGGATAGCCTTCCTCGATAAGTGGGCTAATGAGCACTAATGGAAGTTTTTATATCAACCAGTAGTTCCCGAGACTAGCGTGTTCAACCAAATAAACAAAGTCTTGATATTTTTACCTAATGTTAGTAAATGTGGTTTTATCAAGCATTGAATACTACCTACCTAATATTAAAAACCGGGCAAGAGGATGTCGGACCATGCTTAGTGCAGCCTTGAATAATTGCATCAGCAGAAGAGCGTATGTTCATGGCACTTACGCCTTTTGTTGAGAAACACAGTTTGTCGGCAATAACTCAATTAAGGTATATTTGATCATGTCCCAAATAGTTTTAGTATAAAGTATTTATTAAGCGCTACCTTTCTGATTTTTTTCATACTTTTTGGTCACACGGTTCAAAAGTTAAGAGGGGGGGACACATTTATGCAACTTTCGGACCGATTATTTCCAAAAATATTTACTCAATCAAAAAATGTATTAGTAACCTTATAATGTTTTAAAAAGACCTGACAAATGATGTTGATTTTGGCTAAAAAAATTTTTTAGCTTCTGTTACATGTATGGAGTAGTAGTATATCCTAAAAATATTTATTTTTATTATTTAGCTATCAAACTAAGTAGGGGCAAGACACCTTTTCACCAAATTTCATCAATATAGAGTACTCTTTGAGTAAACTGCTTGTGACATACGGACAGACAGACAGACGGACATGACGAAACAATAAGGGTTTCGTTTTTGCCATTTTGGCTACGGAACCCTAAAAATCAAAGTAAAATGTAGAATGCCTTCGAGACACACAAGAAAACTTGTTTCCAACGTATAAATATTTCATTTTTAATGTCGCCGAAATATTAAATGTCGTTTGTCATGTTGTCAACGTAAATGTTTTTTCTATTTGATTTTCTCGAATCGAATGTTGTGAAGATGTAGCTGTATGTGTGGGTATATATTGTTGAAATGGTTTTCTTTCTAACATGCGACGTAGGAATGTGTTGCTGGGCACATTTTATCGATATGTTATAGTATCTATAAAATGTGGCGCGATGGGATGGTGTCCGACTGCTACGCAAGAGGTCGTGGGTTCGATTCCCAAACGGGACACTGCTTTGTGTGATTCATAAATTGTTGTTCCGGGTCTGGGTGTACTTTGTGTCCGTGACTTGTATATTTGTAAAGTGCCCCGCGACACAGGGCTTGCACCCTACTGCGGCAGTCGTCCTTTTTAAAAATAAAAATAATATAAAAATAAAATAAAAAATAAAAGGCTCTTAAAACGTCTGCTAATTTATTTACTAATCTATACTATATTATAAAGCTGAAGAGTTAGTTTATTTAAACGCGATAATCTCAGAAACTACTGGTCCGAATTGAAAAAATATTTTTGTGTCCATCACAATCTTTTTATGACCCATTTATCGAGGAAGGCAGCAATGAAAAATGTTGCAAAAACGAAAATTGACGAATGAATAAAATAGCCTGACTTCTAAAATAGCCTCTCTTCTCTGATTATTGTTTATTCTGTGTCTTGGTAATCAAGGATCTTGAAAATCGGCCCACCCGTTGTTGATTTATAAATGGTGTAACTATCGTGACTTTATTTTATATTTATAGATATTAATGTATCTATTTAGAATTATATAAGTACTAGTTGTCGCGGCGAACGTCGCACCGCCCCGTATATTTTTTTTTTGTATTTTTTTACCTGACTGTTTATGTAAGAACCTTCTACAGAGTATTAGAAAACTAAAGAAAAAAAAAATTAAATCGTTAAATTCGTTCTTTAGTTTTGCCGTAACCAAGGGAAATAGGGATTCATTTTTATATAAATAAAATAGATGTTGTGTTGTTTGTCTGGTTGCTATAGTAGAGGCTCTCTCCACATTGGGTTTAGATGGTCTTGTGTGAGTTGTCTGATATTAAATAAAATGTTAATATTTGCGTATTTGAGATAAATTGATTGATAGATTCCCTTATATCTTACCAAAGGCAAATGTCTAATTGTCTACTGTATTAGAATCACCAACTAATAAACTCTGTCTGTCAATCCGTTTTCACGTTTAAACCGCTGAATTGATTTAGATGAAATTTTGTACGGAGATAGTTTGAGTCCAGGGAAAGGACACACGATTCTATATCATTCTAAAATGCGGCGGTAGCCTAATGGATAAAGCATCGGATTCGCTTTCAAGAGGTCGCAGATTCAAATATTACCGATTATACCTACCTACTACTGACGTGAACTCACTCCAAACACAAGTAGTTTATCTTAGCTGGAGGGGTTAACAAGATTGGTTAATACCTACAATACCTACTAATGTGCGACCCACATTAGTAGGTATCTTTAAAAACAATTTCACAGTTTCATCAATAAAGACGAGTCTTTGAGCTGTTCAAGAGAAATTAACTAAAGAAAAATCGTCTAGATTACCATCAAGTCATAAAGAAAAATACATATTTTTATTCGCGTCTCGTACACAATTAAGTTTTGTCAATATTAGCTCTTTTTTTTTTTTTTTTTTGATTGATCGCAAGCCACTTCACCTTACCTTAAAGCATCTTAACGAAGAAAAAACTCCCTATTTACAAAGATAAATCTTTGTATTATCCTAACAAAAGACGCGGTAAAATGGCCCATGTTTCAACCAAACCACCTGATTTTCCTTTACACGTAAATTTGCAGTTTCCATTCGTCAGTCGAATAGGCTGGGGAGTTTCAGATACGGCCGCATTGTTTCGAGATACACCTGAGTGGTTTTATCTGAACAATAAACAGACCAAGTTGATCGGCCCGGGAACAAGTTACTCCATCACGAGAGTTTATCTCGTAAGCCAATCATTAGTTAAACATTGTTCTGCTAGAGTTGACATGATTCTGTTAAAACAGATACATTTTACTGAAACTTGTTTATCTCTTCGTTGATGTTGAGTTGATGTTTAGAAATGCCTGCCAGCTTTTTATTTTAAATCAAATCAAATCATTTTTATTCGTGGAACATAGGTTACAATTAGTTGTTAATATACAGTGTAGGTTTCGCTTTGCCCTGGCATGCATTAGGCGTACAAATTTAATATTTATTACTTACAAGTAAATTCCATCCAAAATCGTTTAGTGGGTAGGCGTTTGTTACATTTAATCAGCTTAACTTCTTACCTAAGTAAACATTATAAGATTTTCTTTAAAAAATACTAGCAATGTGTTATAATTGCAATTGAAATTACTAGCAATATGTTACAATTGTAATTGAAATTACTAGCAATCTTTGCTGGTGTAAAGGGGCGTCTAAACGGCCATATCTTACGGCAATTTGTGGCAGCAATGCTGTGCAACTTGGCCGTACTCTCCAATATTGATTTGATGGTTGCAGGATGATAGTTTAGTGATCTATTTTCCGTAATGTTGTCCGGCCAATTTTGATGTTATTTCAGTCGCCCTCTATTTTATTGTTGCCGGATTGTAGTACCTACATATTGCCATTGTTGGCCGAGCCGAGCCCCTTTAGAGTGACAGTAGTAAAAGTAGCAGGAGTGGTAGTTGAGAGCTATCAAAAAATAACTAGGTATTGGAAGGATTAAATAAAATAAATATATTATGCAAACAACTATTTTAAGTCGATCTTTGTAATGCCGATAAGTGATTTTAGGTGTTTTAAAAGCTCCCTACAGTAAGTTGGTACGTGTGTAATCTAGTTACTCTCTTTGTTCATCTAAATGAAACATTATTCATTAAACTGTTTTGTTAAATGAAAATAGGGTTGTGTTGGTTTTTGTTGTAGAGTTGCCACAGAATTCACACACAGAGTTTAACTTACGTGAGATGTCAAAATGAAACCAAGTGTGATGGTTGAAAACTCGTCTTTCGTCTTCTGGATTACATCGGTGTCAGTTATTAAGATAATAATATATCATCTTAGGTTATTACATTTTTTAAGTTACTATCTGACTCACGAAACTTCGTCAGTGTAAATTTTCCCCGTTTTTGCAATTCATACAAAATACAAAACTCGCATTAAAAAAAATACTTTAAGACCTATTCTCATACCATTACATAAAAAAAACATTAAAATCGCACGAGCAGTTTCGAAGGAATTTGAACACAAACACCGTGTACGAGATTTTTAAAATCATATTTTTGCAAAGTATAAGCGGGAGTTGTCTTTTAAATGAAAAGCAAGTTATTCGAGCATAAATAGATTTTACTTTCTTGAAGTAGAAATGATTTCGAATGCAATTGAAAAATGGGAATTACATTTAAAAGCCTGCACGAGAAATTAAACCCAATTGAGAAGCTCCTTGTCATGTCTTCTCCAAGCCTTTTCACACTTATATTGGATCTGCGCCAAATCTCCACAATGCAGTGTAAAAAGCCAGTGTCAGGATTTTGTTAGCTTCCAGAATTTTCTCCGTTTAAGATCGTTATGTTGACTCGCCCGGAAAATATGGATGTAGACTTTGAAATTTATTTTAAAAACTAGCTGTCCCGCGCAACTTCGTATGCGTAATTTCTCCCCGTTTTTGAAACATTTCTCGTCGCTTCTCCGCTCCTATTAGTCGTAGCGCGATGTTATATTTATAGCCTATAGCCTTCCTCGATAAATAGGCTATCCAACAAAAAAAGATTTTTTCAAATCGGACCAGTAGATCCTGAGATTAGCGCGTTTAAACAAACAAACAAACAATCAAACAAACAAACTCTTCCGCTTTATAATATTAGTATAGATTTGTGTTCGCACTGGTTGATTGCCGGGATTGTGGTAGATTCTAAATATTTCAGTAAATATATTAATATCTATTCAAAAATAAATAACTCTTATTGTAGATACTAACTGTATTTAAAAACAGGCCTTATAAATTCTGTTTTTTTCCAAAAGGATTATTTCTTACGAACCATAATATTTATGTATTTATGTCAGTTGTGTTAGAATAATAACTATTATCGTATTTTATGTACTTATACCTATATCTGTTTTTATCTGTTATATCTTTATATATATCTATACTTCTATACTTATACTTATAATATTATAAAGAGGTAAGATTTGATTGTTTGTTTGTATTGAATAGGCTCCGAAACTACTGGACGGATTTGAAAAATTCTTTCATCGCTGTGAAGCTACACTAACCCCGGGTGACATAGGCTATTTTTTATCCATGTACTCCCACGGGAACGGGAACTACGCGGGTAAAACCGCGAAGTTTCCGCTAGTATTTTATATAGTGGTCTGTATAACTATCAGATTACTCAAAATAAATAATGTTTCGGAATTTTAATTAGTTTTAGATTAAAAATATTTTTTTGTACATTTTAGTTGTTTTTTTTACATTGCTGCATGTATGTGATGACAGCGGCAGCAAAAACAAATAAAGGGCTTATGAGAATACCAGCGTTGCAGTTTTCGGTCTGCAACAATAGCTGACTGTCCTATTTGTCAGGCCCAAAATTAGTTGTTTTGTACTGCACTGTGACAAATAAAAATATTTACTTTCTTTCTTTGTTACCATATCGTACTTAATACGCCTCAAAAACGTGATGATGATGCGTTGCGCAAGCGCGCTCGCCACGTTCCGCGTCGGGCGCCCGGCGATGATTCTCTCGCACTCAGTCACTCGTCGCAACGCCGCGATAATACCGCGGCGTTGCTACGAGTTCAGATTCTAAAAGAGTAATATTATGGGACAACTTGCGACAACTCAAACAATCCCAAAATAAGCAGAGCTTGTACTATGGAAATCAGACAACTGATAAACATATCTATATATTTCTTAATACATACATATTATAGATAAATAACACCCAGACACAGAAAAACCACCATGCTCATCACACAAAGTTTTATCCTGGGCGGAGATGGAACCCTCGACCTCCAGCTAAGGTTCTAACCACTAGACCAACAGGCCAGTCAACATTAACCATTGACATTAACCGAGTGTATATAAATAGGTGGCACTACGATAACATCGTCGCGATTCTCTCGCCCGTGGAGACGGTCCCTAAGTCCAAAGTTATTATTTCAATATTTTAAAGGGTAACCGACAAAATCATTTTTATAAATCTACCAGTACAACTAAAAATATTTTAAAATTTTGCGGTAAAGTGTACCACAATCTCGAAATTGTCTACTGTATAAAATAAATGAACATTCGAGTAATTTTGTTAATGAAAGAACTGCTTTGTATGCGTAGCGGGAAGCTTTTTCAATCTTGCCAGACTAAAATTGAGTGGGCCGGAGCCTATTAGGTAAACGGAATTGGTCCACGAAAACATCTTTCTAGTGAACCTTCGCAGACAAAACACTTATATAGAATAGAAAAAAAAAATGTTTATAAGCTTCGTTACTTGTTCGAGGTGTTGAGTGCTTTAGGTGTCTATTCTAACTCTTTGTTTTCTTAGAAAATCCTAGTTTTAAAACCGATTTTGTTGGGGAATTATATGCAAATACCCCGGGGCGTCCCAGCTTAAACCGTACAAGAGCATATCGGACCATGCTCTGTGTAGGGTTTCACAGCTGCTACAAACAAAATGCACTACACATGAACAAATACGACGTGAAAAAGTGCACCAGCAAATAAGCGTATCTACATGGCACTAACGTTGAGAAGCGCAGTTTTTCGGCAATAACCAAAAAATATGAAAAAAAAAATACAAAGGTACAATAAATTCTTTCAATTAAAATTAATTTTTAACATGATCGGTTATACCGTCTTTGAGTTATATATTTATGTAGGTATATGTTTTTGTAAAAAATAGATTTCGTCATGCAATTTATTATTATAATATTATTATTATTATTATTATTGCCGAAAAACTGCACTTATCAACAAAAGGACGTAAGAGCCTTGAAGATGAAGATACACCTACACTGAGCATGGCCCGACATGATCTTGTCCGGTTTTATTTATATAGAACCAACTTTCGCCCGCGGCTCCGCCCGCGTGAATGTCGGTTATCGCGGTAAAAACTGAAAAGTGAAAAAACTGTACAGTTTCATCTAAATCGGTTTAGCTGTTTGAGCGTAAAAGCGTAACAGACAGACAGAGTTACTTTCACATTTATTATATTAGAATTAATGGATACTACTGCTGGTGAGTACCTACTCTGTTACATCTCCACCAAATTTATGAGACTACTTAAAAATGTGTTCTAAAATAAAAGAAAATAAACCTTTTTAAGGCTTAGTTTACGTTAGTTATTCTTATGGAATCTAACCGTTTATTTACTTAGCTGATTTATACCTATCTAATATTTATGGTCATACTGTAAACTTCATCTCGTGGAATTTTACACTTTAAACGCGAAGCAGCGAACATCATGAGTTTCACAACTTCTCACCTGGTTATTTGCTTAATTATTTAGAGTCATAGTTCAACTAAACTTTTAAATACCGAGAAATATGACGGGAACCGGAGTGCTGAGAGCCGGCAGTTTCAAACTATTCAAAACTGTTCCTTTAAAACGCTACAGCACCACAAAATATGAAGTGTTATATAACTGTTGTAAATGTGTGTGTCAGTGAGACTGTGGTATGAACCACAGTCTAACTGCCGAAGGGGTGGAGAGTACAGAAGTAAACTAACCTAGACTGCCTCTGTGGCGCGGTGGGAGTGTGACCGACTGCTACGCAAGAGGTCGTGGGTTCGAATCTCACACGAGACACCACTTTGTGTGATCCATAAATTGTTGTTCTGAGTCTGGGTGTACTTTGTGTCCCGTTACTTGTATGCTTGTAAAGTCCCCCGCGACACAGGGCTTGTCCCCAACTGCGGGAGAAGTTAAAAAAAAGTCTTGAATGGTCTTTCATTCCGTATCCGTGATTGATGTCTATGTGTGCGTTGCTCTACTTTAAGAATATTTTAGCTGATTTCAACAAACAAAAAAACAATTTTACTTACCGTTTACAAGGATTAACAAAATTCTAAAGGCAATTTTTGTGTGCAGAAAATTTCAAAAAAACGTCTTTCTCAGAATTTTATTCGTTTCGAACAAAGTAGTCTTGAATGTATTAGAATAATATCGTGACTTAATCGCGTTAAATATTTAAAGGTACGAACCTTTTATGGGTTAACCTATAATGGGGTACCAAGATGGTGGGAGCCGGTATCCATTTCCCGTTATCAACTAATGCAATCGTCGCAGTATAGAGATCGCGCCTCAATGTAAAATCGTAATAAATGTAGTGTGTAGAACTACCGACAGTAAAAAATGTTAAAATTATCAAGACTAGGCGAGGGTAGTTAAAAAACCCCGCGCCTCATGGATGAATCGCTAAGCTGCCGTCAGTCGATCCGTGACCACGATCGGTGCAATTCGATTAAAACATCGGGTAAATAAAAGGTTCGTATCTTTAAATATTTAACGTGATTAACTCCCGATAATATTTTCATATGTGTAAAAATTGCGAAAGTTTAAACTGCCTCGGTGGCGCGGTAGTAGTGTATCCGACTGCTACGCAAGAGAGTTCGATTCCCACACGGGACACCACTTTGTGTGATCCACAAATTGTTGTGCCGAGTCTGGGTGTAATTTGTGTCCGTGACTTGTATGTTTCTAAAGTTCCCCGAGACACAGGGCTTGTACCGTACCGCGGGAGTCATTTAAAAAAAATGCCTTGTATGGTCGTTAATTCCGTATCCGTGAATGATGTCTATGTGTGAGTTGCTCGAATGAGTTATCTTCTGTACTCTCGTTATTTTGTGCCACAAAGCGTGAAAAGTTTTGTGTGAAATTACATTCGTACCTTCAAAGTTTACGTGCGTTTACTTGTAAGCTTACGCTTCGGGCGTTCACTAATTGTCCAAGTTGCTTTCTATCCTGCATAATACTTTATTGTTTGCAATTAAACATAACTTTGGGAGTGCTTATATGCTCTTTTGCTCCTTTTGTAAATGGCGATAAGGAAAAAAATGGTATGAAGAAGCTATGGAATACATTAATGCTGTCAAGCTTTGAAGACATATACTATATATGCTTATCTATATATGTATGTGTAAGCGCAAGTAGTCCAAGAAAAATAAACCCGTTCATAAGAACTTCTTCTTATGAACGGGTTTATTTTTAAAAAAGTTATGACGTAGGTATCCAGTAGCAGGATTTTTGAAAATTCATAATTTGTAAAACGGGGCTTCCGAATTTTAACAATGCTGGTTTTAAATCGATTCTCATGCCAATGGCTATAATAGCCATCTTCAAAAGGGTACTTCGAGCAGAGGAAATGGTAAATCAACAAGACCCACGCAGAAGTCTAAATTAGTCGTCGCAGTCATTGTAGCCCAAGCCGGCAAAGAATATTATTATTATAAGTTTGTAAGTAGTTTGACTGCCTCTGTGGCGTAGTGGGAATGTATCCGACTGCTACGCAAGAGGTCGTGGGTTCGATCCACACCCAGGATAAAACTTTGTGTGATGAGCACGATGGTTTATTCTGTGTCTGTGTGTTATTTATCTATAATATGAATGTATTTAGAAATATATAAGTATGTTTATTAGTTGTCTGGTTTCCATAGTACAAGCTCTCCTTAGTTTGGGATCAGATGGCGTTGTGTGAGTTGTACCAAGATATATATAAGATATATATAGATATATAGTTAATCTTATAATAATCGAATCGCATGTTGCCTTTACCCTCTTCTGTAATTTTTGTAACTTGATCTACACCATAAGAGGCTAATTTATTTAAAACTTGATTTACTTTATGTACTATAATATGGTTATTGCTTGCGTGAGTTTCATGGTGTAATGGTTGCAGCGCCTTACTGGCATAACTGTATATAACTGTAAAAATGGGCATTTAAAAAGTGCATATGAGTTTTTATTGCCAAGTTCCTTTCTCACTCTCGGCTTTACTCTTGCAATCTTGGCATTAAATCTAGAATCATTCTAATTCAAATTTTGTTTGATGTTCATAAGCGTTGCATTTTTAAACCTAAGTGTATAAAGAAAATAGAGTACCTTTTTTTATAAAGAAAACTAGCAATGCGGGATTTTGGTCCCACATTACTAGCAATCATGTAAACCCCTTTAGCTAAGCTCAATGGCTTGTGTTAGGAGTGGGTTCCCGTCGGTAGTATAATAGGTAGGATTCGAACCCGCGACCTCACGATTCCGAGACCGATGCCTTAGTCATGAGGCTACCACCGCTTCACTCACTTTGACTTAACTTTAAGAAATATTCGTCAATGCTTCATACAGAATATCTATGTACCTACTTAAGGTTCATTTCCGTGCATCGCGACCGATCGTGAGCCGCGCCGGCTTACGACAAGCGGCTGATGCGCGCGGCCGATGCGACAATACTCAGAGTATGAGAATGTATGGCGCCGTTTCCGAGGTGTGCGACAGACGCGCGCGGCCGACAACTGACGTAGGCTGCGCGCGCACTCTGACTATTTTCGTATTGGTCGCGCGCGTCAGCCGCTTGTCGTAAGCCGCGCGCGGCTCGCGATCGGCCGCGATGCACGGAAATAACCCTTTACTCTGTTCTGCATTCTACGACAGTCGATCTTCTCAAGTTACATCCCAACTTAAGACACACAAATAACATCGGGGGCGCTTAATCCCTGTATCATTAAAAGTAATGCTGAACTCAGTTCAGTCAACAAAGGGTTATCGATTCCACTTTAAGTATTGTAAGTTCGGTTCTGTTAGTACGTGACAGTGTTATTTCGACTACAATATTATAGAGTGTTTCAAACTTTAATGTTTCTTGAACTAGTACTTTATAATTTATTTTAAGATAACTAGAGATGTGGTATTGTGGGATTGTAGATCTCAACCCCCTCCAGCTAACCTCATTGGTTTGTGATAAGAGTGGGTTCACGTTGATCGATTGCGAGTCCGACGCCTTAGCCATTAGGCTACCCCGCATTTTGAATAGTAGTACCTACCTAAGGGCGAAATTTAGGTATTATTAATCCCTTTTCTAAGTTCTACCTGCTGTCAGTAGCAGATTCAGAATTTATTTTTGAAACTTTTTGTTTTTTTGGGCGGTTTGACTTCGATGAGAGTATTTTTTACTTATAAAGGTACCAATATAGGATATAAAGGTATCAAGATAGACGAGAAACACACACATATACACATCGGAAGGCTTTTATATACTTTTGGAAGGAAGGAGGGGCGGAGCTGTGGTCCTTTAGCCTCGCCTCTGGGGTGTTCAAACTCAATATCAAATATATTTTTTGAAAATGTCCAATTAATACATACTAAAATAATAGTAAAATTATTATTTTAGTATGTATTAATTGCGAAATTTGTTAAAATTATTATTTTAGTATGTATTTCTTACAGTAGGTACCGATTTTTATTGAATGAACCAGTGTATTTGGTGAATGTAAACGTTATAAATGTTGATAAACTTTCGCGATTTGTACACATTATTAAAATATATATATTACTTAGTCTTAGGGTCTTAATCGCGTGAATAATTTAAGGTAAAATACCTTGTTTATTGCCCGACGTTTCGACCGTATTGCAACGGCCGTGGTCACGGGAAGACTTGAAGTCTTCCCGTGACCACGGCCGTTGCAATACGCGATTGATGCGATTAAGACCCGTAATATATATATTTTAATAAAATGTAAACGTTCGTAAGACTTGTTTACATACACCAAATACACTGATTATCCTTGGATAACTAAATAATAAGTACTATAAGTAATTTTAAATTAAATAAATATTGAAACAATAAAAGAGTTACGCTCTTGACCTCTTAACCTCTCGATACGTGTACAAAATTTTTTCTGGACCTTCCTAAGCAGGAAATTATGAAGATCCTCCCACCCCCGCCCTGTGTATGTCTATGTAGGAACATGGGCATACCCAGGGCGGGGGGGATTTGGGGTTCAACAACCCCTCCAGGGGGACAGAAATTAAAAACGGTTGGTACCTGCGGGCAAGTTTTGACAATTGTACCATCTAAAACTCTGACCGGGTCGTGTATAGGGCGAATGGGGTGGCCGTTTCAGGCGCAGTTTAGGGGGCGCTGAAAAGATTACCCTTTAGGGAACCTAAGGTGTTAATTGCTACCAAGGTGCACTAAATTGAAATGTCGAGTGAAATGTGTTTTGCTAATGTGGTGTTTTACGAATGTGGTCTTTTGAGAATATGATATTCAGTGACGGAGGGTGATTTGCACCGCCCCTCTCCTGGGTACATCAATGGTTTCCTATTCCGAGACCTGAGGCCTGTTGGTCTAGTGGTTGACCCTGAGTGCTAAGCCGAAGCTCATGGGTTCGATCCCCAACCTGGATAAAATTTTGTGTGATGAGCACTATATTTATTTATCTATAACTCCTCTTTTGAATCTCCTCTTTTTAAATTGTGAATCGGGTTCAATTCTGAATCTAAATCATTCTCGAATCCGTTGGAACACACAAAAAAGTCTAGCCATTTAGGAGGAGTTCAGTGACATATATACATGCACAGAAGAATTATTATATACTAGCTGTGCCCGCGACCTCGTTCGAGTGAAAGTCGGGTTTAGATAAAGTTATTAGAGGTATATTTTATGTTACGAATTTACTTCTGTGTAAATATGTTGGAAACAGTCCAGTCGGGTGAGCTGCGATATAAATATGTTTTTTTTTAAAACAATGTAGGATTTTAGTCCCACATTACTAGCAATCCTGTTA
This sequence comes from Herminia tarsipennalis, assembly GCA_945859575.2. Classification (NCBI taxonomy): domain Eukaryota; kingdom Metazoa; phylum Arthropoda; class Insecta; order Lepidoptera; family Erebidae; genus Herminia; species Herminia tarsipennalis. The sequence continues at coordinate 22,714,572 of OX243840.2, forward strand.
ACCCCTCTAGCTAAGCTCAATGGCTTGTGTTAGGAGTGGGTTCACGCCGGTAGTATAATGGGTACGATTCGAACCCGCAACCCTGTGATTGCGAGACCGATGCCTTAGCCATTAGGCTACCGCCGCTTATTTAGAAATAAAGTATGTTTATCAGTTGTCTGGTTTCCATAGTATAAGCTCTGCTTAGTCCGAAGATCAGACAGCACTGTGTGAATTGTCCCGAGATATTTTTATTATTCCCCTTTTTTTCTATTTCCAGTATTTTTTTTTATAAAATCGCCGTATTAGGCGGCTAACTATTTTCCAATATACTCATTAGAAGCGAGTTTAAAAACATTTTTTTATTTTATTCACACATCAGGTTGTAAAACGTTAGGCTGTATGTGTATTTCACATCAAACGTGTGTTATATCATGTTTCCGGCAACCATAAACATTGGTATGAATGGATGCACTCAAGTCTATGAAAATTGTAGACGGTAGTCTCAGTAATACCTAACCAATATCCAAATATTTCGTACAAAGTAAGGGAGCGTTCCCGTCGTGACGATTATTAATTTATTGTTGGGCGACAGTCGTCTTTAGATCTTCCGATTATAACGACTATCATGCTGGACGGTCTAACAATCGAGAGATTGTTAGAGTCTCCCGTATGCCGTACCCTAGAGGTGCTCAACACCCTACTGTCTGCCAACCCTGAGTGGGATGTGTTTGCCGATGAATGGGCAAAGATTTATGCAAGTAGTTATAATGTTCTGCGAATATAATGTGAACGGGAACTACGCGGATGAAACGTCCGCTAGTGTATTAAAAAAAAAAATGTATTTGAATATTTTGTAAATGTTATTTAATGTTTGATATAATTAAATGTTTTTTGTTTTATGTCTTTAATTCTATGTTAAATAATCTAATTGGTTATGTACTATTTCAATTAACTATTTTTTTTTTAAAAGATAATTAGCAATGTTGGATTGAATCCCACATTACTAGCAATCTTGTTAACCCCTCCAGCTAAGCTCCAAGGCTTGTGTTAGGAGTGGGTTCACGTCGGTAGTATAATGGGTAGGATTCGAACCCGCGACCTCACGATTGCGAGACCGATGCCTTAGCCATTAGGCTTCCGCCGCTAAAATAAAATAAATACGATATTTTCCCAGTGACTCTCGTCACCCGTTCCCGTGGGAATACAAGGATAAAAATAGTCTATGTCACCCGTGGTTAGTGTAGCTTCACAACGGTGAAAGATTTTTTCAAATCCGTCTAGTAGTTTCGGAGCCTATTCAATACAATCAAACAAACAATCAAATATTTACTCCTTATAGCGATTTTTTAAATGAATATGGAATAATTGACTCTCTCATATATCTTTTTTCGCAGAATATTATAACTACTTGCATAAATCTTTGCCCATTCATCGGCAAACACATCCCACTCAGGGTTGGCAGACAGTAGGGTGTTGAGCACCTCTAGGGTACGGCATACGGGAGACTCTACATGCCGACCTCGCAAATAGTTTAGGTCGGTGGCTCTCACGGTGTCGGAGGTATCTATCAGGTACGTATAGTCTACTGAATAGAGAGTGGAGCTTTGGGCTGTCGATTCGTCCATGCACAACTTTACAGGCTATGATGACACCTCCATTGAAATACACGCCGCGCCGTTTTAAACGACACAATAATCTGTTGTCACAACATAGTGGGAACGTGTCCTAGGGCTTATAAAAGCCTCTCATATCAAGTGTGACAAGGATAGAAACAAACTCAACTAAATTATTTATAATACCTATAAATAATTTAGTTGAGTGTCGTTCAGGGGTCTAACTACCGCCATATTAGCCATATCTGTACTAATATTATAAAACTGAAGAGTTTGTTTGTTTGAACTATAACTAAGGAACTACAAGTCCAAATTGAAAAAAACTTAACTGTTGGATAGTCCATTTATTGAGGAAGGATATAGGCTATTTGACATCACGCTACGACAAATAGAAGCGGAGCAGCAGTGAAAAATGTTGCAAAAACGGGGAAAATTTACGCAGACGAAGTTGCGCGGGTCAGCTAGTTTATAATACTAGTTTGGATTATTCAGATAGAATATTCCTTCAATAAGCCTATCAAAGCCTTAAATTCGAAACAAATGCTCACGTAGTAGTCAATCTACTTAATTATGAGTCGTGTGTCTTAAAACTAGTAAAATTAAAACTATAACATCAACGCTACCAATAGGAGCGGAGCAGCAATGAAAAATGTTGCAAAAGCGGGGACAATTTACGCAGATGAAGTTAGCGCGGGTCAGTTACTCAAGTGTACAAGCTACAGGGGCCCTGATCGTTGCGTCAGCAATTGCACCCTCCCCCCCATACCCCTGTGGCAGGCACACACGGTTGGGACGGTGTTAAGACTCGCATTTGTCCTTTGACTGTTCGGGCCTTTGGGCACGTGGCTCCAACAAGCTTTGAGCCCGTCTAAAGCAAGGCACGCCCCTGGTGTCGTTACTATGGTTTTAACTTTGATTTTGGTATACCAAACTAGCTTTAGCCCGCGGCTACGCCTGCATGTCGGCTATGGCGCGAAAATCTAAGCTGTTCAGTGATTTAAGCGTGAAAACGCAGCAGATAGACGTAGTTACTTTCACATATTAATATTATAAATCTATACTAATATTTTGAAGCGGCTGTAGCCTAATGGCTAAGGCATCGGACTCGCATTTGTGAGGTCGCGGATCCGAATCCTACCCATTACACTACTGACGTGAACCCACTCCTAACACAAGCCTTTGAGCTTAGCTCACAAGATTGCTAGTAATGTGGTCCCAAACCCACATTTGCTAGTTAACTTTTCTTTTTAAACAAAAAAAAAATGGCGCTGAAGAGTTTGTTTGTTTGTGAACGCGATAATCTCAGTAATTTCTGGTTCAAATTGAGAAGTTATTTTAGTTTTGGATAGCCCAAATCAATAAAGGCTATAGATAACATTACGCTAAGACCAATAGGAGCGTAGTATCAATGAAAAATGTTGCAAAACTGGGTAAAATTGACGCAGACGAATAATGTTCCCTGTATCTAGATATAAAGTTTCTACCCGTGACCACGGCCGTTGCAATACGGTCGAAACGTCGGTCAATAAATGTTAACGGTGAAGGTATTTTACCTTAAATTATTCACGCGATTAAGACCCGTAATATATATATTTTTTCATAATGTGTTAATAACCTCCCGCTCGTGGCTTCTTTACACAACACTAAATATTTTTGTATTTTAAAAAAACATTCAAACATTCGCATTTTTAGTATTACTAAGAAGTAAGATTTATTTAGATTAAAGTTGTCACAGGCATGGTTGCTTAGTACAATGACGTCAATGTTGTTTTTGATATCATCGATGTTTTCATATGACGTTGTCACGTAAAGTAATCGCCCATAAACCGACTTTACAGCCGACCATTTTTTTTAAGCTATTGCATAGCTTTTATCGCGGGCTTTGAGCATGGCGACCGAATCAAGAAATTCCGTAACGAAAATAAAACCTAACACCCCCCACTCCGCCTACGATGTAGCTGGGCCAAGTATATGTATATGGTACGACTGTATGAAGCTTGCACGGATCGAGACGAGCTGCTCCGAAATATAATGAAAAAAAAAAAAAAAAAAAATCTTTAATATTTTTTTTTTTTGTAATTTTCTTTAATTTTTTTTTTAATTGCATAAGTTGATAAAAATGCTATATTTTTTTTAGTTTAACAAATAGTTTTATAGTATGTTCTTTATGGTGCTTGTACTTTTGGTAAGTCCTTGTATAACCGGATATTGTAACACTAATGGGTTGTTAAAGAAATGAATGGGTGTACTACGATCACGACTGAAGCAAATAAAGACCCTCCATTAAAGACATTATTGGCCCTACCTGTACCAATTCCAATTGAGTTATATTTTTATAGGGAATTTATGTACCACAACCACGCAATTTATTACTTCATTAATTCGGTTAATTATTCAATCTAAAAATTTGTGTTTGCGATCATAAATTTTCATTTTAGGGTTTATTCAACGAAGTTGGCAAAGATTTGCTTTGCGTTTATTTGTTTTAAGGGTGATTCATAATTGTTTTGAATTTCTTTGAAGATTGCTATCTCACGCGAATATTTAGGTAAGCCTTGATTTTTTCTGTAAATTAATTTTAGTCACACTACAGGCAATGTTGATTGGCCTGTTGGTCTAGTGGCCCTGACTGCTAAGCCGGAGGTGGTGTATTCGGTCCCCACCCGGGATAAAAATCGGTTGTCTGTAAAGTCGGTTTACTGACGATAGTTGACGTGACAACGTCATAAGAAAATACTGATGGAATGGTTTCCTGCCGAACGCGTAGGCCGATTGTGCCTCTTTGTCGCTCGTTCCGCGCTCTCGCTTGAACATAAATGGAACGCCTCAGAGCGAGGTAACGCCTCATGAGTCATGTTTTTTCGTGGGTTCAGCCGGCTCCAGTTGTAATTTGTCAATAAAATGTATGTGTTTAGAAATATATAAGTATATTTATCAATTCTCTGGGTACCATAGTAGGTACAGGCTCTGCCTAGTTTGGGATCAGATAGCGTTGTGTGAGTTGTCTCAAGATATTATTATTGTAATGAAAAATGCTATATAATCAGCTTTCAATGAAATGTATATGGTACAAGCACCACAAAGTTTTAGAGAATAATTTCTTATTGGCGGGAAAAATATATATTTTAACTCATTAAAAACTTTAAAAAAATATCTAACCGACTTCAATCACAGTTGATTTGCTTTGATTTCCCCATGTGACAAGGCTTGATCCATTATTTGCAATTCTGAGGGGCCCATGTTATGATGTGTGATTTTTTTCACATACCCAAGTGTTAGTGTTTAAAAGACCAATCTATTGACACCCCACATGATGGGGTAGGTGAGAAAAAAATCACATCCCTACTTTACATACAGGGGAGATTAGAAATACTAAAAAAAAATCAGAAGTTTATTCTTTCACTTTATCGACTTAAGTGTATTCATGCAAAATTACAGCCTTCTAGCACTAACAGTCTCTGAGCTAAGCTGCGGACGGACGGATGGACAGACGGTCATGGCGAAACTATAAGGGGGTTTTGCCATTTTGGCTACGGAACCCTAAAAACTAATAGCTTGTATAAGCAAACAAAAACAATAAAAGTCTGCTTAATAAGTTCGTACCAATTTAATGCTATAGTTACATTTAGGTACCAATTAGGTATGTAGCTACATTCGTCATTTACATTTCAATGACAAAATAGTCTCAAAATATTTCCACCAATATTTGTCTACATAATTATAACAGCAGTTCATTTTACTGCCCCAAGCCACAATTATCTACTTTAGTTAATTCCAATGTCGAATTGGTAATGATTGTGTTAAAAACTTGAAACATTTTACTGTAATGAGGACCTAAATGGGCTATTTAATAGTTAATGTTTTGCCAGCGTGTCGGTAATGCCTTGCATGCTTTACCGACTTCAATCACTTTACTTGAATGCCTGGGCGCGCATATGACGGTGGCGAAAGTATGACCGCGTACTAGCCAGCCACAAAATCCTATACATTTGTTGGCTGCAGCAGCCAGTCTGCCTAGTCTAACATTAACCCTACATTGTGCGTGGCCCGACATTCACTTGCCCGGTTTTTCCTAAGTTATGCTTGCGAATTTAGGAAACAATCGATGGTACATATTTCTTAGGCACCTGTCCCACCAACGACGATGAACGAGAAACGAGTAGCGATTTATCGCTCAAGAAACGTACAACAGATGTATATTGTAGATCCCGTCCGTTTAAACAATAGCAATGCGGTATAGACCGAGTACTCGCCGGCAGTGTGAACGGTCGGCGATCAAATATTAATATCTGTATCTATTTTGTTTATAAGGGATCTATATAAGTATATAGGTACGTTCCTTGAGCGATAAAATCGCTACTCGTTACTCGCTTTCTCGCCATGGTGGAACAGGTGCCTTACTAGTTTACACCTGCGTGGATGTCGTTTATCGCGATAAAAACTATCCTATGTCTTTTCCCGGGACTCAAAGTATCTCTCTATCAAATTTCATTTAAATCGCTTCAACGGTTTAGCGTGAAAACTTAATAGACAAACGGACAGAGTTATAGTTAATTTTTACTCGACTACCGCGAAGCCTAAAAGGTTTTTTTTTTTTTATAAAAGATAACTTGCAATGTATGATTGAGTCCCTCATAACTAGCAATCTTGTTAACCCCTCCAGCTAAGCTCAAAGGCTTGTGTTTGGAGTGGGTTCACGTCGGTAGTATAATGGGTAGGATTCGAACCCGCGACCTTACGATTGCGAGACCGATGCCTTAGCCATTAAGCTACCGCCGCTTTATAGGTTATAAATGTTAATAAACATTCGCGATTCGTACAAATTACGAATGCGGTTTATTATGGTTGTTTGTATTTGCGTATGTTCCAACTTTCATCATCCGAATTTGTAGAATGAGTTGTCGTTTCAATTCGATATACAGTCCGGGTGACTTGGCCTACACCCCACTACCGCGAAGCCTAAAAGGAATTAGGTTATAAATGTTGATAAACATTCGCGATTCGTACAAATTACGAATGCGGTTTATTAAGGTTGTTTGTATTTGCGTATGTTCCAACTTTCATCATCCGAATTTGTAGAATGAGTTGTCGTTTCAATTCGATATACAGTCCGGGTGACTTGGCCTACACCCCACTACCGCGAAGCCTAAAAGGAATTAGGTTATAAATGTTGATAAACATTCGCGATTCGTACAAATTACGAATGCGGTTTATTAAGGTTGTTTGTATTTGCGTATGTTCCAACTTTCATCATCCGAATTTGTAGAATGAGTTGTCGTTTCAATTCGATATACAGTCCGGGTGACTTGGCCTACACCCCACTACCGCGAAGCCTAAAATGAATTAGGTTATAAATGTTGATAAACATTCGCGATTCGTACAAATTACGAATGCGGTTTATTAAGGTTGTTTGTATTTGCGTATGTTCCAACTTTCATCATCCGAATTTGTAGAATGAGTTGTCGTTTCAATTCAATATACAGTCCGGGTGACTTGGCCTACACCCCACTACCGCGAAGCCTAAAAGGAATTAGGTTATAAATGTTGATAAACATTCGCGATTCGTACAAATTACGAATGCGGTTTATTAAGGTTGTTTGTATTTGCGTATGTTCCAACTTTCATCATCCGAATTTGTAGAATGAGTTGTCGTTTCAATTCGATATACAGTCCGGGTGACTTGGCCTACACCCCACTACCGCGAAGCCTAAAATGAATTAGGTTATAAATGTTGATAAACATTCGCGATTCGTACAAATTACGAATGCGGTTTATTAAGGTTGTTTGTATTTGCGTATGTTCCAACTTTCATCATCCGAATTTGTAGAATGAGTTGTCGTTTCAATTCGATATACAGTCCGGGTGACTTGGCCTACACCCCACTACCGCGAAGCCTAAAAGGAATTAGGTTATAAATGTTGATAAACATTCGCGATTCGTACAAATTACGAATGCGGTTTATTAAGGTTGTTTGTATTTGCGTATGTTCCAACTTCCACCATCCGAATTCGTAGAATGAGTTGTCGTTTAAATTCGATATACAGTCCGGGTGACTTGGCCTACATGTAGAAAACTGTAGTCTAAAAAGACTTCTGCTTGTTCTATTTCTTTGAATGTCTATTGTTCAAATCTCGAAGACACACACGAGTGTGTTCGATAGAAGGTTTTTGTGCTACGATGATTTAAACATTTACCAAAGTATCAAATAATATACTTCCACTGTATGTAGGTACTCGCAAAAGCTAAGCTTCCAGATTTTCATTTCGTGCCGTATATTTCAGGGTTATGTTTTTTGCATGCCTGTTTACGTAAATATTACTTTATTCTTCATTTACATAATCCGTGAGTTGGCACGAGATATTGAACTGTGCCCATTGTGCCCACAAAGGGTGTTATTGAAAACCAAAATGGAATAATACCGTTTTGTGGCAGGGTTTTATATACGTGAGTTTGTTTTTGAAAATTAAAATGATTGGAATTTATAGCTACATTATTACTATATTGTTTTATTCTTGACTAGCTTTCGCCCGCGGCTCCACCGGCGTGGATGTCGGTTATCGCGATAAAAAACTTTCCTATGTCCTTCCCCGGGACTCAAACTATCTTCATACCAAATTTCATCTAAATTGGTTGAGCTGTTTGAGCGTGAAAGCGTAACAAACAGACAGAATATTAGTATGGATTATTTAGATGATAGATTATAGCAAAGCAAAACTGCTTGAGTGCTCTAAGGACTTGATTGTTAGGCCAGTCATTGTAGTATCTCATCAAACCGATCTCGTCAATTTTCACCAACGCTGATTTTCCGTCAAAGGCCGCCAGTGTTTTGGACAGTGCACGTCGCCAAATTTAAAATGACAGTTCTGGCCTATTGCTGTTGACGATTGTCGCCCAATATATAGTTCAAAGGGAAATTGTGAGGTCAAAACGGCCAAATAGGCCTTATGAAATGGCCTATAATTGTGCCTGTTTGAAATTACTCTATCATCTCAATTTTGGTTGCTGCCACTAAACAAAACTGGTGAAATAGAGCTATAGACTTGACAGTAATTTTCGCTTAAAATTTGTGATGCACAGTAGAATGGTGGCCTATTGGATTATTGGACTATTTGTAGTGACAAACAACACGCGAACAGTGCAGTAGTTTGAAACCACATTACGCATAGTTCATTCACCAATTAAGTTAAAATGAAAACGTGGTTTTGTTGTCACCAGCATATTAATGTATGTTAAATCACCTTTACACTACGCGTTTAGCCAAGCTTTTATGCTGAGGTGGTAAAACCTTTTTGGTACGGACTTGGGGCTCCCCAAGTCCGTACCAAAAAGGTTTTACCACCTATAGTATAATGAATATTGTATCCTTTTTTTGCAGGTATATTATTTTAATCCGTGAAATAGTGATGTTAATACATCACTGTGTTTGGGTTGATGGGCACTGCAGCAAGTGTAATATGTAATACTAATACTAGTCAAATGAGACGTACGAACTAAAGTCTTAAATGAGAAGCGAGAGTCCTTATTCACTTCCTTTTTTTCCTTATTCGCCGCAAGCCCGTGCGAACTGCTAAAATCTTGTCATAATGGTAAATAGAAAGCTGCGCTTCCAGTTTGTACGGGCTTGCCGCCAAAATGGAAAAAAACGTGATTAAGGACCCCAGTACTTATGACACACACACAAGAATTTGGGTGGTATAGGTACTGATAGGTAGGTAGGTACTGTTATGGGCTAGCGTGACGCGTTAATATCAGGTGCACGACCTGCTCGTCTCTTCACTTCCTAGTTTTTTTTTTTTTGGTGTTTCTGCTTCATGGCTATCTGTTTTCCAACAATAAGCCACTTCTTTTCCTAGTATAAAAAACTTATTACGTGCCAGCGGGATTGGAAACCTTAAATGACTAAATATTAAGAAACGGAATGCTACGTCGCGGTCTCAAATCGATATCGAAAATCGATTAATTAATTTATCAAAAAAAAAATGGTTGTCTGTAAAGTCGGTTTACGGACTATATGTAGTCGGATAACGTCATAAGAAAACATTGATGACGTTTCGCCATTTGCGTTGCTTAGCAACCAATCAATGACGTTAGTTCCAAATTGTAGTAATGGTCATGTCGCTACAATCTACGCTCTAAGACTTTTTTTGACACTTTTTGTAAGTACAACCGGTCATCGATTTATAATACTACTAGCTGTACCCCGCGGTTTATTAGCCTATGTGTTGATCCAGGGTGTCAGCTAACTCCATACTAAATTATTAAATTCACTAAAGCCGTTTAGACGTGAAGAAGTAACAAACATACACACTCACATACTCACAAACTTTCGCCTTTATAATATTAGTGTGAAGTGTGATGAAGCATTCCCTCTTTGACGTTTGACACTCGTTGATGACAACATTTTCATTTTCATTTGGCTAAAACATCGGATCGCGGCTTTTTACCTGTCAAAAAGTACGTCCACTTGACCGTACTTTTTAACAGTTCTTTGCTTCAATTTTAGATGCCAGATTAGGAATCTAGACATTATTTATTCAAAGGTTAGTACATACATATTATCTCGATGTTTTTGCGTCGGTTTTGCCGCACCCCTAGGCACACTTAGCTAGGGTGGCAGGAAACCGATTGTTTTCTATTCATTATATTTATAGAATGACGTCGGAATGATGTCGTTGCGCGCACTGCGAGTCTCATTCTAATCTCATTTTACACGCTCAACGACGTCTTTCTATTCAATTAACGTTTATGCCACTTGTCTAGGGTCCCTGAAGTCTTATTCGGCGTATTTGACTAGTGTTTTAGGTTTGATTTACTCCAACGTTTATGTCGCGTCAGTCGCAGACGTCAATTGAGTGAACGAATAAATATTTGGCAGAGGACAGTAAGGGATAGTGCTAGGAGACGGCTCCATCTCGGGTTTTCTGCAGTTTATACTAGAACTTATGATGATATGATGACGATTCTAACAGGTTTTAGGGTTTTGTAGTAAACAGGAAACTCTTACAGTTTTGCCATGTCCGTCCGCTTATCTGCAGTTTAGCTCGGAGAATGTTTGTACTAGAAAGCTGTAAATAATCTATACATATATACTGATAATAATCTATACTTGTACTGACTGACTGACTGATTCATCAACGTAGAGCCTAAACCGCTAGGGCTACAAACCTGAAATTTTGGCAGTTAATGTCTTTTAAGTTGTGGGCATCCACTAAAAAAAGATAAGTATTTAAAAATTCGTCCTCTAAGGGGGTGAAGTTTGTAGAAACTGCATCAATTTTGAAGTTAGATCGGTGAAATTTCGTATTTAGCTTTTTCGTTTAAAATAAAGATACCATGTTTTAGTATTTTTAGAAAATCATCCCCCAAGAGGACAATATTTTATCCTCTTGGGGGATGATTTTCTTGGGTTAAGTTTGTGTGAAACTCCGTCAATTTTGAAGTAAGATATGTGAAATTTCGTATTTGGCTTTTTGGATGAAAACAAAGAAAGAGGTGTTTCAGTGTTTTGATCAAAAGTGAAAATCAACCATCCAGGGGGTGAAATCAACAACGCGGACGAATCCGCAGACGACAGCTAGTAATATAATAATTACATTGAGATTTACTTATATCTACTCTTACCTATTATAACGCTGTCATTTGTATGAAACAAAAAAAAGACAAATTCATAATAATGCAGTCTAACAAGTATGTAAGACTGCGTTATTATGAAGGGCAACTACGGAATCCTACATTGTTGCGTTTACATGCACTTGGCCGGTTTTATTCCCTCTTTGCTTAAGAAAGTTGGGTTAGAATTGTAGTATTCTACATCTATTTTTCTACTTATTAGATTGTAAATTTATTTGTAACAGACTATAGTTATAGAAAGAACCTGTTTTCCCCGTTCTTAATTAATTATACTCTAGGGACGGCGCAGATCCTACTCTTAACCAAAACCGCAGGCTAACAACTACTTTTAATTAAAGAAGACATCCAATGTAATGTACCCAGGTTTGTAAATGTTTGTAAGGTTTGTGATTTCCAAGCTGGATAACGCTTGTTTGCGCGACTCTTTGATTAAAATCGCGACTATTAATAGAAAATTTGAGAAAGTGACGGAGGACACAATCCCACATTGCTAGTTATCTTTAAAAAAAAAGAAACTATAAACCCTTGATAAAGCCTCGTACTAACTATAAGCTTACAAATCAGTCCAGCTCATTGATCAGCAGAATTCTATCAAAGGGCAGGTGAAGGGAAAAAAGTTATATCTACCATCCTTCATTCTAAAAAAAAGTACAAAGAAATTCTTAATTGAAATTATTTTTACAGGAGTCGGAAGAAGGGAGGCAGGAGGCCCATAAAACACCGAAGATATAAAAGGTAAGCCTCCTACATTTTTGTGTTAAAAATTAGGTAAATGCGTGCCTCAACGCCATTACTGTAAGTCCAGTAATCTTCGACGAACCAAAAAGCTTTTCTGGTGTTAAAACAAAATATTTAGACCCGGTTAAAATGCAAAACACACTTTGGAAATTCGAGTACTTACGTATAAATGATTCTAACTTTATATATTCCTTGAATACGGAATTTTGTGGCTATTCAACGAACGACCGTGGCACGCAAAATGAAAATTTGTGTGCGGAAGATAATACGAGATAATTTTGAAAATAATAATGATGAATATTCAACGGACACTCACATAAAGGCAAATTGGGATGCGAAACCGGTACTCTAACGTTTTTTATTACTGACTGTGTTTAAAGTGGGGCAGGTGGATAGGTAGGTATCACGTAACCTCATATATTCGGATTTTGTAGGAGAGTTATTGACTACGTGTGACTAAATGTGTTTCTTGTTGAAATAAAAGCAATTTTCTTGCTTGCTTGGGTGGCATTTCGATCTGAACGACGCTTGGGGGCATTACACTGAGATAATTATTTATTTAGCGCTACGTACACAGTGCCACGATCGCCGGCCCCGCTCTTCCGCACACAACCATTTCTTCACTGTGCGCAGGAGCGCAGGTCAAAATAAAGTAGAATATTCGTTCGTACATATGTTAGATTACGAACGCCAACTAAGACAATACGAAAATGCTCGTTTTTGCATTTTTCCGCAACTTCAAGATTTATTTGCGGGATCATATTAAAACATATCCTTAAATTTCTTTATTTCATCTACTAGAAAAACTCTTTGACTAGTGACACAACTTTTTTCGTGTCCTAATATTTAGGGTTTTCTATATACATTTTTGAGAGAGCCGAACCCTGTTTCGCGTAATCTACCCTTAAGGAGTAGATTTACTAGTCTTAAAGGGGATATGTCTCAGGTACCTACTCAATATCGCATGAATGAGATTTTTATGATAAAAATACGTAGGTACTTTGTAGTCCTTTTTATCGTCCCTGACGTGCAATTTAATGAAATATAACAACCTTACTAACAACAAAGAGGCAGGGACAGGTAACGATTTTTTTTTTAATCGAAGGTTGGCATGGCAATGCAAATTCTTTGAGAAAAACTGCCAGCCTTTTAGTTATGCGAAGCAAAAATTCAATTCCTAACAATAACATGGACAAGTTACAGTTAAGACCGATTATTCAGGGATCAGTGATTTTACGTTGACATATTATAAACTATAGAATTTTATAAGCTACGGATCTTAATCGCGTAAATATTTTATTTTAAGGCTTTAAATACCTTTGTTTATTGCCCGACGTTTCGACCGTATAGTAACGGCCGTGTTAAGACCCGTAGCTTATAAAATTCTATAATGTGTACAAATCGCGAAAGTTTACGAACATATATAATATAAACTGTCAGTTGCAATTCAAAATTTTCCGACAGTTTATAATATAACTTAATTATTTTTTTACCGTTACCTAATTAATAATGTTTAAAATAATACAGTGACATACTTCCATACAAGTAAACATTAACACTTAGAAACATTACTAACAATGAAACAAACAATCGCTACCCAAAAGTGCAACAAGGAAAATCATAATATAAATAAAAATGATTACACCTCCCTTTTATTACAGCTACAGCCGAATATTAATACTTGTGGGACGTGGGTACAATGAAATATTATTCCTCTCAGTACTTAAATCACGTCTCCGAGGATCAATGATTTTGCGTAAACGTTGGTAAGGGCCGATAACAGCTTTTGTACTCGGGTACACGTTTATCTTTATGTTTATAATTTATTACAATATATAATTAAGTATACGTGTAATAGAAAGTTGTGTTCTAACTTAAGAATTGATCACATGATACTGAGTGTTAGTACTTAGTAAATAAGACATATGTTTCAAGCTAAGCTTTTGACTGACTTGTAAAGTTGCGCGGCACTTTACGAACGATTATGACGACCTACATTATAATAATATATAACAGTACTTAGGCCCCTTTGTCAAAATTGAATAGGTACTTTTCTTAGCGATATTTTGCACTGTTTTTTTTTCCATTATAGTTTCGCCATATCCGAAGATTATACGACTTTTTAGGTTTAAAATCTGCAAACAATCTCATTAAAACTTATAATACGTTAATGGAGAAGTTAAAATTATTAACTTTTATATCTGCAGATACCTCCACCATTTTTAGGGTTCCGTAGCCAAAGTGGCAAAACGGAACTCATAGTTTCGCCATGTTCGTCCGCCTTAGCCCGTCCGTCCAGCTTAGCTCAGGGGCTGTTAGTGCTAGAAGGTTGTAATTTTGCATGGATACACATAATACTTATGCCGACAAAGTAAAATAATAAAATTTAAAAAAATATTTTTTTGGGTACCTCCCCTATATGTAAAGAGGGGATGTGATTTTTGTTTGTCACCCACCTCATCGTGTGTGTCTTTTAGAAACGTTTAAGGGTTGTAAAGATCATCTTTAGATTTTTTTGTTTGTGAAATGTTAAGCTTTAAGTTAAGTCAAAGTGCAAATTTTAGTTAGAGTCCCTTTGCCAGTACCTAGTATATATAGTAAAAGGTAAACTATTACATCTATGTAGGCTTTACAAGTATACGAGTAACAGCTGATCAAATGAGAAGTAACAACATTTTCGTAAAAAATTCCATTGGAATTCCAATTCCAAATGGAATTTCTACGAAAATTTTAAGTGTAATTAGTAAATAGATTATTCATTATTAAGTAGGTAGTAAGTTGTAAGTATGAAACAAAAACCCCACTTTTTAATTATTCGGTTGGGGGGGGGGGGAGGAACTTCGGAACCCTACATTGTGCGTGGCCCAACAACCACATGTCAGGTTTTTTTTTATCAGTTGTAAAATATCAAAATAAATTCTGTAATGAAGGAATCGCATCTAGTAGAGTGATAGATTGTACCCTGGAATACCATATAGGCTACTTTTTATCTAGATAAATTCAAAAAAATCCACGTAAACGAAGTCGTACGTCACATCTAGTGGGTCATAAATTGACATAGACATTTTATATCGGGTATGTTATTATTTTTATGTCTGCCACTTAAGTTTAGTTTTTTTTTTTATTGAGACAACTCACACAACGCTATCTGATCCCAAACTAAGCAGAGCTTGTAATGTAAAAACCAGAAAACTGATAAACATATTTATATATTTCTAAATCCATAAATATTATAGATAAATAACACCCAGACACAGAATAAACCATCATGCTCATCACACAAAGTTTAATCCTGAGTGGGGATCGAACCCATGACCTCCGGCTTGGCAATCAGGGTCACTAACCACTAGTGGTTAGTGACCCTGATTGCCAAGCCAGCAACTTTTTATATGTTTTGACTGGTCTGTTGGTCTAGACCAACAGACCAGTCAAAACATATAAAAAGTTGACATATTTCATGGCATCAATATTTTACTTTTAATTTTAGTAAATTAAATGTCACAGTTCCATAAAAGGTCATGCTCGCCAAAAAGGCATATGAAAGTGCCTTCAAAATTACAGTAGGTTCGTTAAAATTAAACCTCCCTAATGCTACCCTAATTATGTGTACCTGTGAAGCTTAATTGCAGTTATAATACGATACGGTCGTATGCCACAAAATACCTAGAGTAGGGTAGACCGGGGACAATTGAACCACATTTGAAACACGATTCGATTACACAAATTTAACAATAGTATTATAAAATCTATACTAATATTAAAAAGCTGAAGAGTTTGTTTGTTTGTTTTAACGCGGTAATCTCAGGAACTACTGGTCCGAATTGGAAAATTCTTTCACTGTTGGATAGCCTATTTACTGAGGAAGGCTATAGGCTATATAACATCACGCTACGACTAATAGGAGTGGAGCAGCAATGAGAAATGTTGCAAAAACGGAAAAAATTTACGCAGACGAAGTTGCGCGGGACAGCTAGTTATAGATATTTTAAAAGTTTAGTTAATTATGTACCAACGGCGATACCTAGAAAAAAATGATCTAAATAAAAAAAAGTCTACTATAATCAATTTGAATTAAATGTGGCGCTCTGCTACATATGACTCCATTTAAGCGTTAATTGTACCAAAAGTACTAGTAAGTAGTATAAAAAGGTTGTCTGTTTAATTTTACGTGATCCTCTCGTCTCTCTCTCTCTCTCTCTCTCTCTCTCTCTCTCTCTCTCTCTCTCTCTCTCTCTCTCTCTCTCTCTCTCTCTCTCTCTTGTGGTACCACAAGAGTGTCAGTTATTCTTCCGTGAAATAGTAATGTTAACGCATCACCGTGCTTCGGTTGAAGGGCACTGTAGCAAGTGTAATTACTGGGCAAATATGATTTACGAACTAACGTCTCAAATGAGGAGTGCAGTGCGATGACAAACAAGGATTTGGGTGGCACTGCACAGCGTTACAGTAATTTTCTGCTCTGCACAATCCTTCTTTCCTGTTTAGAATTAATCATAGCACAATAAGAGTCTTCGAACTGTAAGGATTCTATATTATGGGTAACTTTGCCACACTTTTGTGGCATATTCCCCTTTCCTCCCCTCTGCATCCGTAGGTTATTGATTGGTTGCTACGCAACAACGAATGCCGATTGCAGCGATATGACATGCGATACAATTGGAACTAAAGTTATTAATTGGTTGCTAAGCAACCAGAATGGCGATATGTCATTAAAGATTTCTTTTGACGTTATCACGTAAAATTATCGTCCGTAAACCGACTTTACAGACAACTATTTTTTTTTTTTAATATTTATGTCGCTTTTATCATTTTTAACGAAATTGTGTATGATTGGCAACCTTTGCAATTAGGCCACTAGAAAAAGAAAAAAGACCTTTAGAGAATTCTAAAATAAACTAGACCTAGCAACTAATATGTATAGTTTACGCTACCTACCATTCAAAGTTGTTTAAACCCAAAAATCTTCTGCATTCACTCTTAATTCGAGTTTTGGAAAAAAGAACGATGATAGAGTATTATTCAAAATTTACAATTAGTAGTCAACGAACTCAATAATTATTAAAAAAATACCAGTGGTCAAATCCCAGACCCCTGCACTAACGATTCTATTAGATTTTTTAGTTATTTACAAGAAGCAGTTAAAATAAATAAATTAATAACTAAAAAAATATTAATAAATAGCATAATAAAAAACAAATGTTCTTAAAATAAACACCAGACTCGTTGCCAATTCAGAACAGAATATTTAAAACGAAGTTTTCTGACGGGCAGTGTAAATATTCCGATATTTCCAATAATCACCATAACTTTGTTTTTCTTTGAACTTTGTGTGAATGACTGAATGTTTACATTTGTTTACACAACCGATATTTTTTGGTGACATTTTTATCACAATAATGAAAATTTGAAATAATATATTACGAATAGGATTGTTTTTGACATATCTTTGTGGTTTAACTGCTCTACAACAAAAAAAAGGTTGTCTGTAAAATCCGTTTACGGATGATAATTTGACGTGATAACGTATGAAAACATTCATGACATTGTAATAAACAACCATACTTGTAATAGCTTTTTTTCCCAATTGTATCGCATATCGCTGCGATCGCCAAGACATGGATGACATTGTTATAAGCAACCATGCCTGTGACAGCTTTAGTGGACCCGGGCGTATGGACGATGGTCTCAATACTTCAGCCTATCAGCAGGCGGAACGTGACGGACCGTGATACTTAGTCTATCAGCAGGCGGAACATGATGGAGCGTGATACTTTTTCGTGCATGCACCCGGTCATCGATTATTAAGATGTTATCACGTCAAAAATAAGAAGGAACCATTTGGTCATAGCGTGATGTTATATAGCCTTACTCGATAAATGGGCTATACAACATTAAAAGATTTTTCCAATTCGGATCAGTAGTTCCTGAGATTACAAACAAACAAGCTCTTCAGCTTTTTAACATTACTTTAGATGATTGTGTTCGGGATCCTATCTCCCAGGCTTATACCGAGCACTCGGCGTTCCATGCTTCTTTGAGAGACTTGGAGTTTATTTATAATACCCGTAGCGAAGCGAGAGTCCAACTCTCACAAGAATACGTTATAACTGAGAGTATACACAGAACGAAGACTTTGGTTTTTAATGATCGCGGTATCTTGGACTTGGATACGCAATTCAGTTTACTAAAACCTGCCCACCCTAACTGTAGTCTCCGGGCAATGTTAGCTTTCAAAGAATCTTGAACAAGCCTCTCAACTCGCTCCAAGTAAATATTTTTTAAATTAGGCATAGAGGTAGCTTCAAGCTTGCTGAACAATTTAGGTGAAATTTAATTGCGATAAACAACAGCAGGGTCCGTATTCACTAAGTTTTTTTTCCGTTTTAGCGGCAAGCCCGCGCGAATTAGCGCATAAGCGGTGCGTTCGAAGATGTCCGCGCGCACGCGCGATGCATTTCTAAGCGCAGCTCTCTATATACCATCATGACAAGATTTTAACAGTTTAAAGCGCGGCCTTGACACGAAAACGAAAAAAAAGATAGGGAATAAGGACCCTGATTGTTTGAGCGTAAAGTACATGACCTAAAATATACCGATTTATACAGGGTGTAACAGAAAAGTGTGGTCAAATTTCAGCAGCGGATAGGGTGTGTTATCAGTATTGCACCTATCGTGGTGCCATAGCTGGTTGCATTATTATTACAAAGATAAAGCATATTCTTTTTGTTAAAATTCAGTAGTAAAAGGCGTATGGCATAAGAATTATACCTCCCCTGGTACAAAATTCGATTGGATTATTATGATATAAACGTTAAATGAATAACTTTTTCATTCATAAATAAACGAATGAAAAATAATAAATATATTTTTTAGGGTACTCTGATTTTGATAAAATTAAGTATGTGCACTCTGTATCATGGGCACATACTAACCCTGGAATATGACCACACCTTTCTGTTACACCATGTAAAAGTCACGATACACAACTTTCATGTATTTTGTTCTTACATATATGCGTTGAAACATGTAAAGAGCTACCACGAACTTTATCTCTGATCTCGAAATTTCAAATTTGAACAAGAGTCGAGTAACAATAGAAATTCTGCAACAGCTCGTTACGACGTCAAGTACAATTGTGCATGGTATTTCATCGTGCATTCAACTAGACCACCTTTTTGTATGCCATTCTGACGAACTTAATTGTTGTATAAAACTTCAATGGCTCGGTTCACCTTTTGTCCCACTTTCCGTTGACAAATGAACCACTGTGAACTGAATAATTATACTGTTTGCTGTAGTTTTATCAAAGACTTTGTGACCGAATGATGACGAATGAGAAGATAATCGTTCATCATCAATAATATCTAATTATTTCAAATTGGATTTTGGGTATAAAAATAAAAATTGTGGTCTTACGCAACCCTAAAAATTTGTTTCAAAACTCTCCGATATTAGTGCATTTAAAATAAAATTGTCAGCATTATAAAATTATTTATACTACGAGTCTTAATCGCATGAATAATTTAAGGTAAAATACCTTGTTTATTGCCCGACGTTTCAACCGTATTGCAACAGCCGTGGTCACGGGTAAACGTCGTTCAATAAACAAGGTATTTTACCTTAAATTATTCACGCAATTAAGACCCTTAATTTACATAATTTTATAATGTGTACAAATCGCGAAAGTTTATCAACAAAATTGTCAGCCTTTTATTTATTTATTTATTTAAAACTTTATGCACAAAGTTGTACAAAGGTGGACTTAATCCTTTTAACATCAGGTACAGATTTTCATACAAATAAAAACTAACCTATTGTCAGCTGATCAAATTAATTTCCATCCAGGATCCCATTGAGTATTTTCTGAGCGAATAATAATGGTTTTTTTACCGCATTAGATAATTATTGCTTCAATTATATCAAAAGCCCGTTTCGTGAAAACCCTGATTATATTTTCGTTCCGAATTGTGTTCGTATTCCGGGAAAATGTATACCAAAATACTCTTCATAAAGTTGTGCAAGGGTATTGTTCTCATTTCAGAGCACTACTGTAAAGGATACATGGGAAAGAAGAAAATACGTTAAATCCCACTATTGTTATGAACTTGAAGCTTACACGCAGCTTGTTAAAATAACACGTATTAAAATAATTCTACTGAATACATTTTTAAACCATTACCCAACTGAAAAACTAGACTAGTTCTTCCCTCCGCAATAGGAAACATAAACGAAAAACGTCTCCAAGATTTGCTATCGAATATGTACCAGTGGCGGAGGGTCATTTGAAGACCATTATTTTCGGTTTCCCTTAAAATTGTATTGAATTAATATTATACGTTCAAAAACCGTCTCTAACAAGATACATTTTCGTATCGGGTTACCTCAGGAAAATTTTTACCCTTCGCATTTTTATGTACGATAGCAAATCTCAGAGACGTTTTTAATGGAATATAATTCCTTAATTCAACATTTCAAACCTATGTGATGTCCCACTGTTGGGGACGGGTCTCCCCAGCAGAACTGGGGTGTAATTGCCATAATCGCACGCTTGTCGAGCTGGTTTTACAGCACGCTGAGGACGCTGCTGCCTAGTCATCCGGTGTGAAATTCCTTTGTTGAATTGACGATACCCACCACGGGTAGAGAGGTGGCACTATTCTTAAGTCGGTAGTTACCATACGGCTATCGTTACAACCTAGTAACCTAGGTATATTTTGTTTTTAGGAGTCAATTTACACTATGTGTCGGTTGCCATCGCCGAAAAGTGTGTATTTTTTAATTGTTAATAGCTGTCCCGCGCAACTTCGTTTGCATAAATTTTCCCCGTTTTTGCAACATTTCTCATTGCTGCTCCGTTTCTATACGTAACGTAATGTTATATAGCCTATAGCCTTCCTCGATAAATGGGCAATCCAACATTGATTTCAATTCGGACCAGTAGTTCCTGAGATTACCGCGTTCAAACAAACAAACTCTTCAGATTCACAGAGAAAGTTAATGATAAAGCTCCATTGAAATAATAAAAGCAAGTAATATATTTAAATCACAATATCACAATGGCTCTTTTCTGCAGCTGGAACCGTTCCGTAATGGTTTTTAAAACACAATAAAGACGAGATGCTTGAAAAATGAGGTGCTGTCACCTGTTGCTACTCGCGAGCTGAGAAAGAACCCCTGCTATCAAATCGAACATTATTGGTGTTTGCAACTCAAATGAATATAGATGAGTTGGCTCCGGATGGCTTCAGTTGGCTCGTCGTCAAGATCTACACGTGACTTAACAATCTATTCGGGATTCTTCGGCAAACTTCGAGCAGTTCCGACTTGTTCTAATTAGTCATTAAATTTAATTGGCTTAAGAAACGTGGCCAGAAATTTTAACGGTGGAACAATATCGTAATATTCAATGCTGGTATCCGTGTTTCAATTGGTTTAATTAGAACGAAAGTTGACGTCAAACTCATTAATAACCTTCTATAATTCCTGCTTATTGTTCACAAGCCTTGGCCCGCGGCCTCGCTCGCGTTAAGTTTGTTGAGTTCCAGTTTCCTGAAATTCTTTCTTGCCCCTTAACTACATCACAAAATATGGGTAGGTACTTCAGTGCAAAAGTTTTGCTTTTTAGTTCAAAGGGTTTTTTTATGCGTTGATGAGTAAATGAATGAGTTAGGACTGTATTATTTATGTAGGTAGGTATTAAATCTTTCTAATGAGAATTTATTAAATCTTTATAATAGAGAATTCATTTTTGTTAGTTAAATTACTAAAGTAGGATTAGGTACTTAATAAATATCAAGGAAGATAATGTTAGTTTATTTTCAAGTAATAAATTCCGACTACTAGGTATGGTCGAATTGGGTAGTAACGAAACAAAGTAAATTATTAATACAATAATTGCATTTTTGAAAGATATAAATATTTGAAGTCCATAGCCAATAAAATCAAACCCGGGACTTCCGTATGCTAAACCGGGGCCGGAATCGAACAATTAACTAGACTATGTTACTCAATCTTTAGATCTCAAATTCTTCTATCCTTTCATGCTCGCGAGTTTGGCCCTCGCTTGCGCCATCTAGCCGTTTCTACACAACTAAACAATGTTTCTAAACAACGGTTTCTAACCGTTGTTTACAAGATCTAAGCATACGTAGGGAAAGGGAGCAGATGACTTTGTTTTATATTATGTAAAGATAATATGTGAGCATTTAGCAATATATAAGTATACTAGTCATTCCGGCGAACTTTGTACCGCCTCATAATATTTTTTTCGTGAATCGGTTCTAATTGTATTTTCAAACCATCCATACACATCAAATTTCATACAAATCCGTCCAGCCGTTTAGGAGGAGTTAAGTGACGAACAAACGTACAGCAGAATTATATATGTCGGAGAATTGAATTTGACCTAGCATCTGTTTTGATTAAATAGCAAGTATATTGACTCTTTTAAATATGGCCGCCGCAGTATGGCGTGACTTATATTTGACGTTTATACATATTTAAAATGGCGGTAGCGTGGCAGTCAGTCTTATTTGGCAGTCTTAAACGAACGGTCGATCCGAAAGCACCCCTCTGGAGAACTTGTCGCTAATTAAAGTCGAGTGTGCAAGGCCTTAGCGTTATTAAAGTGTCGGTGATGTGGTAGTGTTTGTGTGATCGAAATTATTTGAAACCTTAATAGAATTTACCTTTCTCGAGGTACCCGCACCCGCATTATGATCGAATTACACTGTGCTAGTTCGATTACTGTGCCTCTAATAGCCCATATGGTCACATCGACCCGCACAACTTCGTCTGCGTAAATTTTCCACGTTTTCGCAAAAAAAAAGGTGCTCCGCTCCTATTGGTCGTAGCGTGATGTTATTAGCCTATAGCCTTTTTCGATAAATAGGCTATCAAAAAGTAAAATAATTTTTGAATTCGGACCAGTACTTCCTGAGATTATCACGTTCAAACAAACAAACAAACTCATTAACTTTATAATATTAATGTTGATAAACTTTCGCGATTTGTACACATTATGAAAATATATATATTACGGGTATTAATCGCGTGAATAATTTAAGGTAAAATACCTTGTTTATTGCCCGATGTTTCGACCGTATTGCAACGGCCGTGCAACTAGTCTCTCTAAACTAGTCTACCCGTGACCAAGGCCGTTGCAATACGGTCCCGTAATATATATATATATTCATAATTTATAATATTAGTCAAGATTTATCAGTTGGCTGCTTGGCATAGTACAGGCTCAGGCTCTGCTTAGTTTGGTAACAGATGACCGTTTATGAGTTATCCCAAGATATTTATTTAATTGAAGTTACGTAGGAGGTAGGTAAAGGGTAAAAGATTTTCATTTAATTCATATACCTACGTTAGTACGACTGAAATAACATTCCGGCATATAATAATATTAAGTAAGTATTGAATAAATAACAAGATAGTATTCCTAGCTCAGATATCGAGCTTGAACTCAGCGAACCATAGTAGAAGGGAATATCTATCTCCACAGGTAGACACAGTTGCTCGTTCAACTATGTGATTTTGATAACGAATTAACTTATTATTAAAACTCATTAGCACGTTCGGGCGAGTAGGGGTCTATATCGATTTTCGCGATGTTACATAATACCTATTAAACCATACAATTTGACATTACGTTCTAAAACATTTTCCTCTCTATACAACGTAAGGTCATTAGCGATATGACACTACGTCAATAGACGTCGACTTTAAGCAGATATTAATAGTTTTGTTAATATCTGTTTTTAGTGACAAGAGAAGAAAGAAAATATATAATGTACACGAAAATATTTACAAAATACTTACTATAAATCGATAAAATGGCCCGGTTCAAAACAATCAACTCACAAACAAATGCCGTCACACATGTGTGATCTGCGATGCGGCACACGGCGACTGAAGTTGGGAGAAGCGATGTTCCTCTGCTTGACGGAAGTTGTGCATGTTTGCGTGTAAGGATGTGTTGATGCGTTGTTGTTCATATATGGTCATTTAAAGGATGCGGGCAGAATATCTGCTATTAGAATTAGGTATTTGAATGTCAAATCAATCAATAACAATAAATTATTTCACACTTACCAAATAATAATATTTCTTTAAATGATCTTAAAAATATATATTCGAGCATAATTTAATATGTTTTAGTATTTATAATCATCAAAATAAATACTAAAAGTAAATGATTTGAAGCCAGAACATAATGACGTCACAATGTTAAATTACATACAAATCTCTACAGAACGATTCGTTTTGACATTTTATAAAAAAGATACTAATTTGACTTGACATTCAAATACTCAATTTACAATGGCCCCTTGGCGTTATAAGACGTAGTGCGCAGAAATCTATATTTATAAATGACGGGTTACACATTGTGTTCAATAAAATAAAAATAAAAGAACCGGGCAAAAGCATGTCGGACCTTGCTCAATGTAGGGGAACCCTACATTGAGCAAGGTCCGACATGCTTTTGCCTTAAATAATTGCATCAGCAGAAGAGCTTATTTTTATGGCACTTACAAATTTTTGAGAAATTTGTTGAGAAAAGCAGTTTTTCAGCTATAACTCAATGACGGTATATCCGATCATATCCAAAGTAATTTTACTTTAAAGTATTTGTTAAGCGCTATCTTTGTGTTTTTTTTTTCATATTTTTTTGATTACACGGTTCAGACACAATTTATGCAACTTTCGGAGCCATTATTTCCAAAAATATTTACTCAACCAAAAAAGTTTACTAGAAACCTCAAAATGTTTTCAAAAGACCTGTCGAGTTATGTGCCACAAGTTAATATTAACCACAAAAAAAGCTTCTGTTACACGTATGGAGTGCTTCTAAAACTATTTATTTTTATAATTTAACTAGCTGTCCCGCGCAATTTCGTATGCGTAAATTTTCCCCGTTTTTGCAACATTTTTCATTATTGCTCCGCTCCTATTATTTGCAGCGTGATGTTATATAACCTAAAGCCTTCCTCTATAAATGGACTATCCAACAAAAAAAGATTTTTTCAAATCGGATTAGTAGTTCCTGAGATTAGCGCGTTTAAACCAACAAACAAACTTTTCCGCTTTATAATATTAGTATAGATTATTTTATATTGCTATAGCAAAGCCAGATCACGTTGCCAGAATTGGTGACTTCAAAGGCATCCCTCTGGGAGTCGTGCATTCTGGTCGCTCGCCAAAGCTGCGCAAGATAACTTCTGCCAGTCCAACCTCCCACCACTGCGCAACATCGATGGCAGTCTGGCCCACAGTGCTAAGGAGAAAGCCGATCTCTTGGGCCGACTCTTTGCCTCTAACTCGACTTTAGATGATAGAGGAGCGACACCACCTTCCATCCCAAAGTGTAAGAGCTCCATGCCAGAAATACGTATCACGCAACGTGCGGTTAGGCAGGAGCTCAGGTTCCTTGATACCCAGAAATCGAGCGGGCCGGACGGCATCCCTGCAGTGGTACTTAAGACGTGCGCCCCTGAGTTGACCCCCGTTCTGACGCGCCTCTACCGTCTCTCAAATAAAACTGGAAGGGTTCCATCTTCGTGGAAGGTCGCCAATGTCCACCCTATTCCCAAAAACGGTGACCAGTCAGACCCGTAAAATTACAGGCCGATAGCGGTAACATCCTTGTCATCAATAGTGATGGAGAGAGTTCTCAACACCAGAATCTTGCGGTTTCTTGAAGAGCACCAGCTGATAAGCGACCGCCAGTACAGCTTCCGTTACGGTCGCTCAGCTAGTGATCTTCTTTTGACTGCCTCTGTGGCGCGGTGGGAGTGTATCCGACTGCTACGCAAGAGGTCGTGGGTTCGATCCCCACCCAGGATAAAACTTTGTGTGATGAGCACGATGGTTTATTCTGTGTCTGAGTGTTATTTATCTATAATATGTATGTATTTAGAAATATATAAGTATGTTTATCAGTTGTCTGGTTTCCATAGTACAAGCTCTGCTTAGTTTGGGATCAGATAACGTTGTGTGAGTTGTCCCAAGATATTATTATTATATTATTATTATTATTATTCTTGTGTACCTCACGCACCGCTGGGCTGAAGCCTTGGAAGGCAAGGGCGAGGTTCTCACTGTCAGCCTCGACATCGTCAAGGCGTTTGACAGGGTCTGGCACAAGGCCCTTCTATCGAAGCTTCCTTCTTATGGAATCCCCGAGGGGCTCTGCAGATGGATCGCTAGCTTTCTGGTCAATCGGAGCATTATGGTCGTCGTTGACGGTGCTTGTTCCAGTCTGAAAACCATTAATGCTGGCGTTCCACAAGGCTCGGTGTTCTCCCCAACACTGTTAATTCTGCATATGAATGATATGCTGTCATAGAGAACATACATTGCTATGCAGATGACAGCACGGGTGATGTGCGATATACCAGCCAACAGAACGTCCCTCGGAGCGATGTTCAAGAGAGATGGTTGCAACTTGTGTCAGAAGTCGAGGACTCTCTGGGGCGGGTCTCCGAATGAGGTGAGAGGAACCTGGTTTGATTCAACCCCACAAAGACACAAGTATACGCGTTCACTGCGAAGAAAGACCCATTTGTCCTAGTGCCACAGTTCCAAGGAGTTACACTCCGAGTCTCCGAGAGTATTGGGATCCTCGGTGTCGAAATCTCCTGCAAAGTCCAGTTTGGTAGTCATTTGGCAAGTAAAGCCAAATTGGCGAGCAAAAAGGTGGGTGTCCTCAACAGAACGAAGCGTTATTTCTCGCCGGCACGGCGACTTGTGCTTTATAAAGCGCAGGTCCGACCGCACGGGGAGTACTGCTTTCATCTCTGGGCGGGTGCCTCCAAATACTTGCTTGATCCATTTGACTCCCTCCAAAAGCGAGCTGTTCGGATCGTTGATGACCCCAATCTTACGGACAGACTGGAGTCTTTACACCAGAGGCGTGACTTTGGTGCACTTTGCGTACTCTACCTGTTCAACGCGGAGTACTCTAAGGAACTGTTTGACATGGTGCCACCGTCACCTTTCTACCACCGTACCACTCGACCTCGTAGTAGGGTTCATCCATTCCACCTAGAAACAATGCGTTCCTGTACGGATCGATTCCGGCGTTCTTTTTTTTCACGTACGTGTAGACGTTGGAATGAACTACCTGCTGCGATGTTAACCGAGCGCTGCGACATGTCTTTCTTCGAATGAGGTTCAAAGAGAGTTTTCACTTAACGGTAGGTAGCGGCTTGGGCTTGGGTGTGTCCCTGACATTTCTGTAGTCCATGAGCGGCGGTTACCGCTTACCATCAGGTGGGCCGCTGGCTCGTCTGCCAACCATAGGCAATAAAAAAAATAAAAAATAAAAACAAACTAAGTAGCGGCCACTATAAGACACTTTTTCACCAAATTTCATCAATATTTATTGAGAAGTCTCTGAGTAAAATGCCTGTGACATACGGACGGACAGACAGACATACAGACGGGCATGTTATGTGTTAGTTACAAAATCTTAACTTAATGTTAGTAAAATAAATAACATAAATAATCTATATCTATATCTATATAATTATATAAAACAAAACAAAGTCGTGTTAGTTACACCATTTATAACTCAAGAACGGTTGAGCCAATTTTTATGATTTTTGTGTTTTTGGATTTGTCTTTACTTACTTTAATAATTGACATATAGACATGGCTACTTGCATAGCCATGTCTGTTATTATAATATAAACAAACCGTACCCAAGTACTTACTTCTATAATATTAATTTATTCTGTCTTAGACTATTCTGTGTTACAAACATTGTTCGCGTTACTTTAGGACACAATTATTACTTATAGATATCTCTACTTATGTAGCCATATCTCTCAAGCTCGTGTTCGAGACCGTTGAATACCGCTTTGAAAGCGAACGTGTGAGCCCACCAATAAACTATTGTTATTTTTTAATAAAGGGTTTACAAACTGGTTATTACACTCTTAATACAGTTTTGTTAGTTATACCTAACATTTTTGTGTCAGCGGTTAAAAATATAGAATACCACTAACTTATAATACCCTAACTTTTACAACGTATGTAATGCACAGGGCTTATACTCCACTGCAAGAGTCGTTTAAAAACATTTATCACTACTAGGTAGGTACTCTATATGTTTACGGAAACCAAGTTCCTACACATATACCTATTACGTCCAAATTACGCCACAGCAATTGGTTTAAATTGATGATAATAGTGAGTCCTCCACGTAACTGTTTAATATTTCAGAATATCGATTTCTGCTGGCTGTCATGTAATTTAGTAAGAGCTTAGAACTATAGATAACTTTATGTTGACTGTTGTGCGTCAAAATTGATAGCTACATAAAAACTTCTAGTACTTATTGTTTTTAAACTTTCGCGATTTTTATACATATTAGATATATTTCAGGATTTAATCGCATGAATTATTTAAACGGTAAGTATGAACCTTTTATTTTCTCGACGTTTCGATCGAATTGCACCGATCGTGGTCACGGGTCGACTGATGGCAGCTTAGCGATGTCTCCGTGAGACGCGGGGTTTTTTTAACTACCCTTGCCTGGTCTTGATAATTTTGACAATTTGTACCGACAGTACAACATTAAAGTACTTCTAGTACATATAAAAATGATCTACAATCACTTCATGTTTAAAATTATATGCATTTTTTACAACTGATAATATAATTATATATTTTGAACAGTTTTACAAATCGATCAAACAATAATCTTTTTACATCACTTGGCAAAGCGATAAGCGATTAAAATATAAATACTATCGGTAAGTGAGACAAAAAGTTGATTAACTACAAAACGGCTAAACAGATTTTAATCAAACAAATCTAAGAGCCATTCCGATTAAACTAGCTTACTAATACCACAGATATAATGCTAATACTTACTTGATTGCCTCTGCGGCGTGGTGGGAGTGTGTCCGACTGCGACGCAAGAGGTCGTGGGTTCGATCGCCACACGAGACACCACTTTGTGTGATCCACAAATTGTTGTTCCGAGTCTGGGTGTATGTTGTGTCCGTGACTTGTATGTTTGTAAAGTCCCCCGCGACACAGGGCTTGTACCCTAGTGCGGGAGTCGTCTTAATAAACAAAAAAAAAAACAAAATTCGCACTCAAATCAGTTCATTATTTTAGACGTTATGATGGTACACAGCTACACATATTCGCCCTCCTATAAGTTGAAAAATATCGCCACATTCAGAACTTCTTTATAAAAGCAATTTCAAATGGAAAACGAACTAACAGCCCGAACTGATTATGCTCCTTATTATCATTGTAACGGACTATTTTACATTTTATTAGTGAATACGAAAGCTGATGTTCCATTATTCGGAGTTTTCCATTGTCGAATTGACGCCTCTCTTTCTGGACATGAAATGAAAATGCTCATTGTGGTTTATGAATACCAGTAATGTACTTAATTGTGTTGCTATGTTCGCCGGACGAAAACATCAGCGCTGTATTCGACTTTATGTTAATGAGAGTGCTTTAATTATGTTCAGTTGTTTATTTTGTTTTAAGAAATATGGAACTAGGGCTTGACAGTGATAGGTAGAGGTAGGTTTGTTCATCATAGGTTTTTTATAGATTTAATAAGGTATTTGAATAAAGTAAAAACAGTATAAATATATATATACATACTTTTTTTTTTTTTGTTAAAAAGATAACTAGCAATGTGGGATTGAGATCCCACATTACTAGCAATCCTGTTAACCCCTCCAGCTAAGCTCTAAAGCTTGTGTTAGGAGCGGGTTCACGTCCGTAGTATAATAGCCAGGATTCGAACCCACGACCTCACGATTGCGAAACCGATGCCTTAGCCATTAGGCTACCGCCGCTTCATACTGTTTCTACAGAACACTTTTGAATTGATTGAATTATTTTTTAACAGGTTTTGTTGGTTGTTTGGTAAGTACATATAACATAATATTTAAATCGTAGTAGTCAAATAACATATACAGGGTTTACATTTTTACTAAACTCGGGTAAAGTGTAAAGTTTCTGTTAGGGCTTTAGAGACGCTGAGCAACCTTGACCTTAAATAAATTTTGTATTAAATTTCATTAATTTATAGGCAATTTACTTTAGCCATGAACACTTTTAGATTTGATTATCATGTGAACTAAATTTGATAAAAATGATGTCTCATCTGGTTAACAGATGGGGGAAAGTCGATGTTTCACGTCTCCCTTATCCATTATTATTTAAGGAAAACTTTCTTAATTTACCTGCCCCCCTCTAAAAACAAACGTTATTTTTGGAGAATGTTAATAAGAAAAAATACATATAGCTGTCAGTTATGGAATTACTTGGGTAACATCAACTTAATTGCACCAAGTGTCCCTAAATCTATATATATATATATATATATATATTATTAATTAATTAATTATATATATAATTATTAGGACACTTTACTCTAACAAAAAAAATCATTTTGAAGGATCCTTAAATCAAAAAATGATCTTCACAATACCTAAACATATACCATAGATAAAAAAAATACATCACCACTTTACATATAGGAGTTGAAATGTTTTTCAAGATTTTATTTTTTCACTTTATCGGCCTTAGTGATATGACGTGTATCCATGCAAAATTACAGCCTTCTAGCACTAACAGTCTCTGAGCTAAGCTGCGGACGGACGGACGGACATGGCGAAAAACTATAAGAGTTCCATTTTGCCACTTTGGCTACGGAACCCTAAAATGGTCGAGGTATCTGTAGATATAAAAGTAAATAATTTGAACTTCTCCATTAACGTAATATAAGTTTTAATGAGATTGTTTGCAGAATTTGAACATGAAAAGTCGTTTAATCTTCAAATAAAAAATAGTTTTAAAAAGTAATAAGCTGACTTTCGTAATAAAGCGTAGGTTGCCTTTAGAAATAACAAGCGATAAGGTATTTAAGAAAATTGATATTAAGCACCCACTCATACTCGTAAATAAATGTTAGAAATATTTATGTTCTTTTAGAATAAATTATTTTCCTCTTTATTTTAAAAGCATAATTTATTTGGGATTTTCTTATTTAACTATTCGATTTATAGCAGATTAGTTTCTATTAGGTTATTAAGTTGAAAGTGTTATCGAAAAAGGTGGTAAAATATTTCTGAAATTATTGTGTATTAAAACTATTTTTATAAAAAAAATCTAATCGACTTCAATCAAGGTTGATTTGCAGGCGTTTATTGAAGAGTTTCGTTGTCTGTGTCCGGAATTCATCATCAGATCTTTACGAAATTTATGTGGGACCATTTCGGAATAAACCTCTTTCGAATAACAAAGAGTTTTGAAAATTCGTTTAAATACAAGGTTATTTTTTGTATAGTGCAAAGCTTAGACACCCCAACAAGATTTTTACTTCAAGAGAGAGAGATTTAATCACAAACGTAGTTTCACACTTTTCCCTGTAGGTACTTGTATTGTAAGACGGCATTACTTGCCATATTTCGTAGTTCTAAAGGTCCACGGAAAATAAAATTTTAGAGCTTTTGTTTCATTACATTACATTATTAATGCCTACCTTTCTGTCCATTTATATACAATCAAGGCCTTGTGTGTTTGACCCCATAAAGACGGAAATCGCTTGACGAACATTTCCCATCTCGCAGGCGGGGCAAGGCGCTAGCGATCGCAGGCGCATTGGAATATTTCGTCAAAAGGGTCAATCGTAGAGGGCCCTGATTGTACCTATGGAGTGCATTCAGTAACCATGTTTAACATCCATACCTATCAATCTTTTTCTTTTGGGCAGACTACGCTACTTTGTAGAAAGAGACAAATGGATTCCAAAGTAAATCAAGGTCAAACAGATCAAACATAATAAAACATTGTCACTATGTTGGACGATACCACATTCCGCATCGATGCATTTTTTTATTTTCTCTTTGTAAATATCTTGAATTATTAACGCAATAAAACTATAAAGCCCTTATTTTAAATTTAATATGTTCTTAAAAAATGGTTTTAGGGTTGAATAGTAGAAACAGTGCAAGTACAAGTGCAGAAAAACGGAGAAACCAAAACTCTATTTCTCTAAAAGCTAAAACTATTATGTTTGACTTTCATCAAGTGCACATCTTAATTAATAAGCAAAATTCTAAGTAGCGTAATAAAATAAAGAGACATATCACACGGACTTTAATAAATTAAACGACAAAAGAAACATAGTATTTATTAAACTTGTTAGTAAATATTTTTATTTGACAAAAGATAGATATTATCTTAAAAATAGTTGTAAAAGACAGATAGCTGTTTCGCTATCTTTTTATATTAATACTTCAGCCAAGAATTTGGCTACTCAAGTTGCTTCTATTGAGCAACAAAATTATGACATTAATTTTAACTTAGCCAACAATTTGGCTAAAGCACCTGACATTAATAATGATAATTTATGTATTAATAATAATTATAATATTGACATACCGAATAATTTAAATTAAATTTTAAGACAATAGAGAGTACCTCTTGCACACATACTTGTGCACTACCGCTTGAAAATTATTCTGTTATGTCAAAACAGAACAATAGTTATATTAATAAAATTAACCTGGTGCATCAGAATATCAGAGGAATGACAGGAAAAGACTTGGAATTGGAATTGTTCATGAATGCTGAAGCTATTGATATTTTATGTATTACTGAACACTGGCTAAAGAGCGATCAGTTCATGTTTAATTTCAACAATCACCAGGTAGGCAGCTCGTTCAGCAGGGAACTGGCTATACATGGTGGTTCACTAATATTAATAAATAAAAATCTTAAATTCAAAGAACGCCGTGATATTGTTAACTTCTCTGTTGAACGTAGCATAGAAATAGCCTGTGTAGAGTTGAAGCGGTTTATTGTATTGACTGTGTACAGACCACCTTCAGCACAATATCATATTTTTGAAGATGTTATGGATGAAGTCTTGCATAAGGTAACAAACCTTAATAAAAATGTAATAATATGTGGCGACTTTAATGTTAATTTATTAGAGAATACTACTTCTAGTATGAGGATTTTAGCTCTATTCAAATCATTTAATCTGTGTAATTTATTTTTAGAGCCTACCCGCATAACTGCCACTACCGCCACATGTTTAGATAATATATTCACAGATATTATTGTAGATAACAAGAGAGTAATTAATCAATTGGATTCTGACCACTGTGGTCAACTTATTTCTTTTGATATTAAAAGTAGAAAAGTAACTAAAAAATGTATAACTGTTATCCCTAAAACTGTCAGTCGATTTGAGAGTTTCAAAAGCCGCCTCATTTGTAACCCTCCACTGTTGGATGAGGACAGTGATCCTAACATTTTATATAAAACATTCTTTAATAAATTTTGTCATAATTTCGATTCGGTTTTCACTCCCAAAACGATTATGGTTAAGGGGAATGCAACTTTTAGTGAGTGGGCTACTGTCGGCCTACATAAAAGTAGAAAAAGATTATATGAGCTGTATGATGAACGAAAGTATAACTGTTGTGAAAGATTTCAAGCTTATGTAAGAAATTATGCTAAAACATTTAGGCAGACTTGCAAAACAGCAAAAGCTTGCTACCTTAGTTCACAAATTAAAAACAGTGATAATAGAATTAAAATGACTTGGGATATTATAAATAGTGAGACCGGAAGAGTCAGAAGTCAGAATAATGATTACTGTCTTAAAATAGATAGTAAAACCATCACATCGGACATAGAAGTAGCCACTGCATTTGAAAAATTCTTTACTGACATTCCAGTCTCCACTACAAAGTCATTGAATTCCTCACCTATTGTTGCTGAGTCTATCTTGATTAAAAATGTTAATACAAGTGACATCACTTTTCAATTTGATTATGTTACACATATAGATGTCATAAAAGCTTTTAATTCTATTAATGTTAAGAAGACTACCGACCTCTGGAGTAACTCAGTTGTGATTACTAAGTCTATAATTTCTTTTATCGCGCAGGACTTGGCTTTTATATTTAATAAATGTATAGATTGTGGTGTATTTCCTGATTTAATGAAATATAGTAAAGTAATACCATTGTATAAATCGGGTAGTATGTCTGACCCCACTAATTTTAGACCCATATCAGTACTACCAACATTTAGTAAAATCTTTGAAAAAATAATATATGATCAGATGCAGAACTTCTTTTACAAAAATAAATTATTACACTTTAAACAATTTGGTTTCACTAGGGGTCGCTCTACAACCGATGCTGGTGTGGAGCTTTTAAAACATATTTTTGACGCCTGGGAGGAATCGCAAGATGCTTTAGGCGTCTTCTGTGATTTATCCAAGGCATTTGACTGTGTTCTGCATGAAACATTAATCAGGAAATTGCAACATTATGGTATTAAAAACACAGCTCTGAATCTTCTTACGTCCTATCTGAGTAACAGGATTCAGAAAGTTGATGTTAATGGTAAACGCTCCCCGGGGTCTGTGGTCAAAATGGGAGTCCCACAGGGTTCTATTCTCGGGCCGTTGTTGTTTTTAATTTACATAAATGACTTACCATATTTAGTAAATAATAATCATGAGATAGTCCTGTTTGCAGATGATACATCACTCTTATTTAAATTAAAACGCCAGCAAAAAGACTTTGAAGATGTAAATATGGCTATCTCAAAAGTGGTTAACTGGTTTGATGTTAACAATTTACTCTTAAACGAGGGCAAGACTAAATGTATTCGATTTATAACACCTAACGTGAAACCAGTAAAAACCACTATAAAAATAAAAGAAGATGAGTTGAACCCTGTAGAGACCACAAAGTTTTTAGGAATTACTTTAGATTCTAAGCTTCAGTGGGGCCCACATATAAGTGAATTGTCTAATAGACTCAGTTCTGCAGCGTACGCAGTTAGAAAAAATCGTCAGCTAACAGACGTTGAAACAGCGCGATTAGTTTATTTTAGTTACTTTCATAGTTTAATGTCGTACGGTATTCTACTGTGGGGGAATGCTGCCGACATTCAAACCATTTTTGTTCTGCAGAAGAGGGCTATTCGATCAATTTACGATCTTAGTAGTAGACACTCACTTAGAGAAAAATTTAAGGAAATCAATATCATGACTGTTGCATGTCAGTATATCTATGAAAACCTTATATATGTTCACAAAAATATTGATAGTTTCTGTAAGAAATGTGATATACATAATATTAACACGCGGAACAAACATAAACTTGTTGTACCAGCGTCAAGGTTACAAAAAGTAAACAAATCATTTCGGGGCCAATGTATACGTTTCTACAATAAAATCCCTAGCGATATTCAAAAATTAAGTCGTAATAAATTTAAGTATACCATTAAGAAAAAATTGTGTATGAAAAGTTACTACTCAATAATTGATTATATGGAAGACAAAAACGCTTGGGATTGAACTGCTTTCTCTCACAGGCTATTAAAATGTACTTTAAGATTATATGTTTAGATACATATTTACTTTGTAAGAAGTGAAGTATTGTGTTTGCTGAATACGTTTATATATACTCATTTTAGAGTTACAAATAGTATTATTATTTAGTTATATTAGTTAGTTATATTATTATATTACGTAATTTTGCTCCAGTAATATTTCTACCATTTAATTTAGCTTTTCTAGCTAAGAAAAATGAACATTGAGAAAATAGTTTCATCTATTTCTACGTGGAACTTACTGGTGCATTGTCAAATGCAAGCGTCTCAGTGATATAAAGAAAAGTCTACCTGTTGCGTGAACTACAATACTTGTGACATTCTGGTACAAAAGTCAACTTGGTTTTGTACTTTTTCTCAAGCTAAAACAGAGATACTTTTGCACAGGGTACTTATGTAGAGTCAAGTATCTGTAGTCTAGTTACTTAAAGAATGTGTCTAATAATATCTTTGTGTAGTTAGGAAGGGGAGAACATAATGTAAACTGAAGATTTTCTGCTCGTTTTCTTTTAAGGTGTTATTATGGTGTTATAGTTGTCTTGTCCTTTTGACTTCTTGTATACTTACCTCAAACGTTTTTTTGTACCAGTTTCAAGTTGATACAAATGACATAATTATATAAGTTTCTTAAAAAGAGACTGATTTGACTTCAGTCAAATACCCTATTGAAAAATTATGTTACTGTTGGATAGCCCATTTATCGAGGAAGGCTATAGGCTATATAACATCACGCTACGATTAATAGGAGCGGAGCAGCAATGAAAATTGTTGCGAAAACGGGAAAAAATTCCGCAATCGAAGTTGCGCAGGTCAGCTAGTATATAATAAAATATATCCTACGTCCTTCCACAGGATAGTATTTAAGTCCTTGGCAGATTTTGTGTTAGTCCGTTTTCAAATGAAACAATAAAAACTCATTGTCACTTTTAATATTAGATGTTGCTGATGCCAAGTCCTTCGCATACGCGGGCCCGGATTTTTTACGTCAGGCGTCCACAAATGCGAATGGGGATGGAGATCGCCAGCTCGATGCGGAAGCTCCGCAATTGCGGATGTAGATGCGAATATTTGCAACTATACTGCAGCTTCCCCTCGTGAATGCCCATTATTGTGACATTTTACTTGAGCTCTCTAATGTGTCTCTGTCTACGGATATCAATACAAAATGAGATTTTTTTAGATGAACGGTCGACAATTTTATTTTAATGGACAATTATTATTGTAATTAGAATTTTTTTCTTTTTTTTTGGTGTCAATAAAGATTATTATTATTATTGTTAATTTGACATCTGCATCTGCATGAAAAGTCGCATTCATTATTGCGGATGCGGATGTCCAGATCGATGCGGAAGCTCCGTAATTGCGGATGCGGATGCGAGTTTTCGCAAAATCCCTGGTTTGTATAATATATTACATAACATCAGTTTAATTAATTTGAAGTTAAGCCTATATAGACTCCACTCCAAGTTAGCTTCTTCAAAATTGAAATGTTTGCTTCAAGTTTGATTTCACAAGATAGCGCAACGCCACATAATTATGACTATATTAGTCTCTAAATATTCAAATGCTCCGAGGCGGAAGCTCAGCTAATGGAATTTCAGATTACATACAACACGCAGAAATTCGATTTACTCCCAAAGGTGACATCTTGGCAGACTTGATTACAATTTCGGTGCTAATCGTTACAATGTCGGTCTTATATTGTGGAATGTGTAAGTTGGCAATTCTAGTTCATTATATTAATTAAGTTGATTTTCTTTAGTGAAATTATAGGAGATCATTTTCTTGCGAGGACTTTTCACAAATAACTAACATAATACCATTATTATACTTTTGTCAGAAAATCATAAAGACCTAAAATGTGTGAATTGACTAGAAGACATGTACTTGATTTACGAAATCCCAATTAAGTTTTAAGTAAAAAGGTGTAGATAGGTTACAAGGCCTCAGAAAGCGGCACCATAAAATGCAATACAATTGACTTGTTTTTTTATGTCAGTATCGCATCGCCGGCGTCAATACATGACAGATTTTTCGCTCGTGATAATTAAATCTTGCTTTTCTACTTTCACCAATTTTCATAATAGTGTTTAAATATTGCAATATTTAAATTCTCTGTGTGCATTAGTTTGCCGTTTTTAAAGATTAAATGTTGTCAAAGTAACCTATCCTTTTTACTTAAAACATCATTGCGAAATGCTAAGAATGTCTATTTTATATTTTTGAAACTCTTTAAATAAATAAAAAAATAAAATCTTTATTTGTTTGAAATATGGTGTGGTACATGATGTTGTGGTTTTTTATACAGTACAGCATATTCCACCACAAGTAGCGTTAAAAATTAGGATAGAGTAATATGAATACTTTTGTTAAATTAAATTTATAATAAAAAAAATGGTATTCTTACATTTTGAAATAAAATTATGTAATAAAATTTATAATTACAAATATTTTTTATTTGCTATATAATTCTTACATTTATAAAAATAAAATAGTAAAATTTAATATGTCTTACATTTTTACATTGGTACTTACATTGTATGACTAGACTAACTGTCGCTATTAAATTCTTACAGAGTAGTATGTTTTTCTAACTAACCAGTCTCTTAGATTTCTAAAGAAAGATCTATTTGGGTACATTTTAATATCACTTGGCACTTAATTCTAGATTTTTGAACACATATAATAACAATTTCTTTGCCATAATGTAGTTTTAGGAACCCTAGTTATGACTAGTCTATCTGAATCTCTTGTATTCCTTGGGAACACATCATCAAGCTCTTTGAAATATGTGTGGGTAGTTTCATACAAATTTAGGACATTTTTTATAAGCATTTGAAAAAAAAAATAGTGTAAATGTACTGATTACAATTTAATTTATGAGTTGCTGAGAAAGATTTAATTGTAATTCTTGTGAAATTAAATTAATTTTGAGCAGGAAGATAGTAATATTAATAAGAACGCATTTTAAAAATAACTGTTAGAACATGAAATTCTCTTCTGGGTAATAAATAAACGAAGCGTAAATTGTGTCTCTTTGATAGAGAGAGCGAAGTTACACGCATCAAAGTTTTATGAAATAACGCCTCATTGTCATTGTTCTATTCGCATACTGCAGTATAGTGTAACAGTTAGTGTGTGGATTTAACTTTGTCTTTGCTGTTTAAATAGGGTATGTAGGTTTGTGGTTAGTGTTTATACTGCAGTGAAGAGCGTTCTCATTTAATGCGCCGTTGTGGTCATTGTGTTTGTTTACTTGTTGACTTTGTTGGCGGCAATTTATTTTTAGTTTCGTTTATA
This sequence comes from Herminia tarsipennalis, assembly GCA_945859575.2. Lineage (NCBI taxonomy): Eukaryota > Metazoa > Arthropoda > Insecta > Lepidoptera > Erebidae > Herminia > Herminia tarsipennalis. Next base: position 22,753,247 of record OX243840.2, read on the forward strand.
ATTCGATTTTAGGAAAGATTTTGCTTTATAGCGTTTTTATATCATGACGTAAAGGAAGATAGGTTTAACCCTATCTATTCCAGACAGATACAGACGTTTAATTTATCTTCGTAGCGCCTTAGTGGTTAATCGAACTTAGATGTGTTTTTTATTATGAGAGAAGTAGTGTAATAGGAATAATTTTCAGAAGTAAATCAACTTTTTCACTTAAGTGATTTTTTTTATGTAAAGTCACATTATTTTGTATATTTTAAATACGGCGCTTTTAGTCTCAGACAATCAGAAATATATGTAGAAACACATACAATTTGACTCTTTTTACGAAGTTTGAACGTCGTTTAAACAAATATAAATAAATTTCATCGATGAATATTTCTCTCATAAACCCAATCCATACTAATATTAAAAATGTGAAAATAACTCTGTCTGTCTGTTACGCTTTCACGATTTAGATGAAATTTGGTATGGAGATAGTTTGAGTCCCGGAGAAGGATATAGGATAGTTTTTATCGCGATAACCAACATCCACGCGGGCAGAGCCGCGGGCGAAAGCTAGTACTTTATAAGTTTAAGGGAATTCTTTATAAATTGTATTGTGTACCTAACAATCTAGATGTAAATCACACTAATATTATAAAGGTGAAAGTTTGTGTGTGTTTATGTGTGTTACTTCTTCACGTCTAAACGGCTGGGGCGATTTGAATAAAATTTGGTATGGAATTAAGTTACACCCTGAATTAACACATAGGCTAATAAACCGCGGGTAACACTGCGGGGCACAGCTAGTAATATATAAATGTGTAATAACATAAAATTGTTAAATATTCGCATGCCTCAAAAAGGGTAAATTTGATGAACTGCTACATTATAACACCCTCTGTACGATATTTTAGGCGAATAAATGTCTTTATCTATCGAAGACAAATATTTTGACTTCAAAGAGGTATTCATAATGTGGACTCCATTAAAATGAAAATATCTCAGTAAAATTTTAAACTATTAAACTTCTTTTAGTCACAAGAGTGTTCACTCCTAATGAGAACAGACATTTTCCAATTTCAATAGACTAAAATTTCAAAACACAGACTCTTTTTCCATTATCTACTAAAAGTTTTGTAGGTAACTGAAAGCCTTTTAGAAGATTACCTCTCCAAGGGTCCGTATCGAATCGGTCTACATAAAAATTCTATTTAATAAATGTCTTGTAGAAAAGATGGGGAATGGACTGCGATCGATTTGTTTCAGAATAGTAATGTTTATTTTAAAGTAGGTATGTTTTGTACCGAAGGAATCTGTCTTTTGTTCAGAAGATTGAACAATAAATTATCTGCCAGATGATGTAGTGAGTTATAGATCTTGAGTTAAAACATTTCCCTCAATGGTATCCAGGTAAATAAAATTAGTGCAATGTTGTAGGTATATTTAAAAGGTTTTTATATAAAGCCATTCGGGACTTAATCGCGTGAATTATTTAAAGGTACGAACCTTTTATTTACCCGATATGATATTGCACCGATCATGGTCACGGGTCGACTCTCTCGACCTGTGACCACGATCGGTGCAATTCGATCGAAACGTCGGGTAAATAAAAGGTTCGTACCTTTAAATAATTCAAGCGATTAAGTCCCGAAATATATCTAAAATGTATACAAATCACGAAAGTTTAAAAACAATTAAAGCCATAGTATCTAATAGACATAGAAATAGAATATGGCTAATAACGTAGGAGAGAGTGGATATACATTTACAAAAGGAGGTATGGCATTTCTGCTTTGCCAAAACGGAATCTCAGAACATCTTTCCAGTGCTGCAGTGGTCCAAAGCATGTCCAAAGTGGTCTGTGGTCTGTAATTCCGTGTCCGTGTCCGTTTCTTGGGCGAGGTACGTATTACCTTCTGTACTATGTGTCTGTATATTGTGCTTCTTTTGTCTGATCCTAGACATGCATTGGATAGACTGGAGATATTTTATGAATAGTGTTTGTTGCTTGGGGTCCTTGGAGTAGAGTATAAAACCTCAAGTTGTTTTAGGTTGTGCAATCCGATGTAAAATGAACTATACTATTATACTCTCAATCGGAAGAGCATGATTAGACTTTTGTAAGTAAAGATTCTGTGACTAATAAAGGCCATTCTTTTCTTCCTTTTGATATCAGAATTAATATTTTATATTTAGTCATTTGTTACAAGTACTTTGGCCAATGAAGCACATATCGTTTTTAGCTTTGTTGTAAGTAGAAGCTCATACTATATTGTACCCACTAAGACTGATTTTGGTTTATCTCATGTTTCAACTTTTTGATAATACAATTTGCATCAGTCCTTTAACATGGTGTATGGTATATTAGTCGCAGCACCTTACCCCCATATCAAGTTTATAAACATTCAAACATTATAAAATTGGCAATTTAAAAAGAGTGGCCGCGAGTTTTTCTTGCCAGGTTTTTATCTCCGGCTTTACTTATTGTTTTCGAACATCGCATTACATGTAAATGTAGAATCCCGAAGAATCACAAGAGTTGTTTTGCATCCTAAGTGAATTAAGAATTTTGAATTGAATTGAACCACCGTTGTTCAATTTCAGCCCTCTTATGTAACAAACCAACGATCTTAGAGATTTATTAATGTGAATTTTATATTTCGTGTTGTTTTAAAGGCGGGTAAGAATGGTGTGATTGTTCATTGTGAACAATCTGTAGTCAGTGTCGGCTTCGTCGGAATATCTTCTATTGTATTGTTCACAAAAGCTTCCCTGAAGGCATTCTGCCCCTCTTTGTAAAGAAGTACGTAAATAACAGCCATTACAGTTGAATGATTTTATAATTTATTTTATTTTGTCTCATATCCGGCCTAATGTATTCAGTAGAAATACGAATTTGGTTTTGTCAAGTTAAAGGTAGGTAAAAAGGTTTGACTAGTGTAGGTTTATTCAATATGGGATAGAGAATAGAATGTTATATTAAAAAGGAAACCTTTTGTCTTTTTATCAAGTTTTTATCACGGCTTAAGAATCTTTTCTGACTCAGAAAAATAACTAATTTAATCAATACCATGTTATAAGGTTTAAGAGTTTGTTTCAACGCGATAATCTCAGGAACTACTGGTCCGAATTGAATAATTGTTTTACGGTTGGATAGCCCATTTATCGAGGAAGCCTATAGGTTATATAACATCACGCTAAGACCAATAGGAGCGTAGCAGAAATGAAAAATATTGCAAAAAAATACGCAGATGAAGTTGCACCCGTCAGGTATGGGTTATAAAGAGAGAGTTACCGTCAATCCATTACGTCCGTCAATCCAAGAAATTTGAAGTATAGGTGTTTTGCTACTTAGTTCGAGAGTCAAATAATAAAAATAAATACTTTTAGGTGGCACTCAATAAAAGTAATAGAAGCTGAATTTTTTTTACGCTCGTTTGGGGCCCCCGGGCTACAGGGGGGGCTTAAACCAGCGTTAGCAATTGCAACCCTTCCCCCGTGTCAATTACAAATTTGTGTGGGAGACTCCCATTAGTCCTTTGGACGTTTGGGTCCTGTATAATACGCTTCCTTTTGATTATTTTCTGGGAATATTAACGGATTAATTCTAGTTCTAAAAACAATATTATATGATTTTTAGAACAAGAACTAGAAACAATATTTATATTCATGAACTAAAGAGTTTCTTTTTTTCTTAAAGACGACTCCGCATTAAGGTACAAGCCCGTGTTCGCGGGGGGTTTTTACAAACGTACAAGTCACGGGCACAAAGTACACCCAGACTCGGAACAACAATTTGTGGATCCACACAAAGTGGTGTCCCGTGTGGGAATCGAACCCACGATCTCTTGCGTAGCAGTCGGCAGTCAGAGATAGAGACTATTAAAATAATTCCTTAGTTAACTTCATCAAAACAAACGCAACACAAATTAATATGCATTCTATTCATGTTAAACTCTGCGACGCTTTTTAAACCTCTCTTTTTAAAAGCATAAAGGCTCTTATCCAGGATAAGAATGAAAAATGTATTGCATCCAGTTAGTCCCGTCCGGAATGAATAGAAAACGTTTGTAGAAGGAAGTCTGAATGAGTTCCGGAGATGAATAATTTAGTTCCTTTATTGTTGTAATGCAGCCTGTGACTTAAGACGATCCTGGGGACGACAGTTCACAAAATAAATTTAAAAGACTTTGAAACGAACGTGCTATATTATTTTTACTGACTTTTTGTGGGATTATGTCTGTGCTGCTCTGTTAGCTTTGCTAACTTCCAGCGCTTGTTTGTGAACATTATAAAACATGCCTGCCTTGGAACTTGCGCCAACTTGTTAGGACTAAAACATCTTCTAGACGGTTGGAATCAAGACTTTCCGCCAAGGTGACCTTCCTGGTTTCCAATAGTGTAGACGGCTGTTGCAAACCAAATTACTTGGTACATGGTTTGCAACAGCCGTCTACACTGTTGGAAACCAGCAAGGTCACCTTGGCGGGAAGCCTGGTTTCCATGTGTCGTCTCACAATACATATTTAGGACTATAGGTATAAGGTACACAATTTTTTATTTCTCACTTTTACTGTATTGGTTTGTAGTTGGTATAATTTACAATAGTATAATCCAAACTGCTAATTTCTTTTTACAAAATGTTGTGTTTTGCGATTCAAGGCCGTTGATTATTGAGGATTTCACCTGATACTAGACTATCAGTACCAATACATGATTTGATGGAGGTGAACGCGGTACTCGGTTCGCAACCCGCAATATTTATTATTGAATTATTCCGCTGGTCATCTGTTCCATTTCACTTAATAGTGCTTTTTAAGAGTAAATGCACGAATTACAACAAAATATATCCAAATTACTATAGGTAAGCGTTTAATATTTGAAGAGTTCCTTTGATTTCTCCAAGATCTCATCATCATATCCTAACCTCAAGGACAATAGGACCAATCTGAAAGTATACCTATTCAAACATAATAATATTTTTTCAAATCTGTCCAGCCGTCTGCGAGTTAACAGGTAACAAACATAAAAAAAAATACAGTCGAATTAAAATTATCACCTCCTCATCCTCCTCCTCCTAAAAATAAGTTAGTAATGTAAACGTAAAATTCGAAAAAAAATATCAGTTCGCCTATAATATTGTATTGTATTCACAACACAAGTAAGTTCATTCGTCGTTGAAGCCCGAGGAGAGTTTTTATGAGAAGAAAAAATAATATGCCTAGCAAATCATATTTTTTATTTTTCCCATCCAAACTATTATAGCTTGCTCGCTGTTTTACTAGCTGCACCATACTTTAAAGAGTTCAAGTAAAATGGAATCAACATATAATATTGCATTCACACGTGGGAAGTCAACGGCGTAAGTACAAAAATATAAAAAATTTAAAAGTTACTACCGCTCACAAATAATTCATTCTTTTCAAAACGCTACGTCGCGTTTTAGCCGAACTGGCTATAGAATTTTTAATCACAATTTGTCTGAAAATTTGATGACCGTTCGATGGCGCAATGCGCAGTATAGGTACCCTCCACCAATTGAATTTCACTTTAAAAATTTAATCATTTTTGTCCAACTCTGTTCACTTTTAGAGAAGTTCTTTTTAACTTAAAAAGGTCAGGTTTTAATTTTATAAAAGATCTAAAGACATTTCGTAAACTTTCGATTTGTACAAATTATAGAATTTTATAAAGATCGAGTCTTAATCGCGTAAATATTTTATTTTAAGGTTAAACTCAGTCTACCCGTGACCACGGCCGCTATTTAGCCTTAAAATAAAATATTTAAGACCCGTTGCTGATCAAACTCTATGACTAAGAACTCATCCCTGATTCGCAGGGTTAGCAAATATTTTTCTTCGATCGCCACTATACTTCACAGATAATGGGAGGGGTGAATGAAAAAATTGCCTCAAAATATCATCAAAACCGCTTTAGCCGTTTCGGAATCCATAGGTCGTAAACAATGTCGCCCCATGAGACTACTGCGACAAATTAGTGTTCGTTCCCATCATGGGACAACACTATAGGACTTATAATTTAGGTAATTTAGGTTAATTGGTAAATGAGCACACTTAATAGCTTGTGGAAGTATTGAATCATCCCCTAAAGCAGTTGTTCCCAAACTTTAAACATAACAAACACCAATCGAATACCTTTTATTTAATGGAACCCCAAGATCATTAGGGACGGGGATTGGGAGATTGCAATGAATCTGATTAATGTACCAAATGTTCGATTATCCAACGTGTTTTCTTGTTACTTTATATACAGGCAATCAGCGCTTTTTTTTAACATTCAATATTTAGCGGAATCTTGGCAACTTTTATACGGAACCCCTGGGTTCTAAAGCGCTGTATGTGTTGTAAACAAGGCAGCCTTGTTTACAACACACATTTACTTTACCATTTATTCAAAGCGGTGGTAAATATGTTTAATTGCCGAACTAAAGGGTTGACCTTAATTTCTCTTTGTAATAAAAACACTTTAATTGCTTTTATGCCGCGTAGCGTAATTAATTCGGCTGAATTTATATAATGTATTTTGTTATTTTACACGGCAATAACGCGCAGAGCTATTGTGACTTTGAAGTGATTAATTTAAAATCGATTCACGTGACGTCGTCGTATCCAATTGGGTAAATGAAAATAAATTAAGTTACAGTCACTCAGGGAAAAATACCTGTCGGAACTAATTTAACGTGTTTATGAATGTACAGTTATCAAAATAAATAGGTACTAAACATTAATGGTTTGATGACCTACAGTTATGATGTCCTAACTGAGAATTTCATCAATACTAATATTATAAAGCTGAAGAGTTTTGTTTGTTTGAACGCTGTAATCTCGGGAACTACTGATCCGAATTTAAAAAAATCACTGTTGGATAGCCCATTTATTGAGGAAGGCTATAGGCTATATAACATCACGCTACGACCAATAGGAGCGGAGCAGCAATGATAAATGTTACTAAAACGGGGAAAATTTACGCAGACGAAGTTGCGCGGGACAGCTAGTATAAGTTTTGAAATTTCATAAAAAGATTTGACTTGACAGTAATGTAGCGTATTCCCTAATGCTGGATGAAATAACACATTTATATTTTTTAAACGCCTGGAATAAATTCACTTAATGAATGATAAAATAGTAGGTACTATTGATAGGGTCTTTAGTCTGGATAATATAACCAGTATGAAAGCCTATTTTCTTATCAGCCTAAAAATAACAGCTCAGGTAAAAAGTAAATAAAAATTTAATATCAATAAGATTTATCTCCAGTCATATATTTTACTATTTACGGATCTATTTACACAACCAATTTTCTATCTAAATGGCTTTAAGCTAAGATAGAATGTTGCTTGAAAACATCAAATATAAGTATTTAATGGGAAGATTTGGGAAGTTATTGCGGCGTAATAAAATTTTCGTACGCAAAAGTCAACTTCGTAATCGTCTTTTCCTTCGAAATTAATTTAATAAACTCAGGAGCAAGTGTTTTATTTTGAAGATTTTGAGCGAGAAAAATCTCAATTACAACCATTATGATTTATATCTAAAATGTTCAAGTTAATGTACACAAATCATTTGGAAGATACTTACGTTTAGATTATTACATAGATTTATAACATTAATAATATAATATCTTGGGACAACGTTAACTGATCCCAAACTAAGCAGAGCTTGTACTATGGAAACCATACAACTGAAAAATACTTATATATTCCCAAATACATACATATTATAGATAAATAACACCCAGACACAAAATGAACCATCATGCTCATCACACAAAGTTCAGGTGGGCATCGAACCCACGACCTTTTGCGTAGCAGTCGGATACACTCCCACCGCGCCACAGAGGCAGTATTTTATTACAAATACTATTATATAATTGTCTTAAAAATACATTATACAAGGTGTTAAAAAACTAAAATGGGGAATACAAAATCATTCAAATGACAAATAATTCCTCCCCATCGATGTCAAAATTGAAAAACTTGAGAGGTGTCAAGGGACACCCGGATGGAACGAAGTTCTTATCTTATTTTTTTTTTATAATCTTCGCAACACCACACTGTTCAATGCGAAATAGAAAGACGAAACGAAAATAACTTACAAAAAGACGATTGTATACCGGAGGCTCGAACCCACTACTACACAATTGTCACCAATACTGTGTACCGAATTTATGCCTCAAGACCAAATCGACAGGTGACTTCTTCGTCAAATTAGATGTTCATATGTTACACGCACGGCGGCTTGTGTGTGTCAAAAAGTGTCGTTACAACTTTTCGTGAGATTTTTTTCCGTCTAGCCCCCTTTCACAACGCGCGATAAGGAACTTCGTTCCAATAACGTTCCCAAAAGGCTGGCAACATTGCCACGTTAGATGGTAATGCAAATTCTTTGTGCAAGGAAGAAGTTAGCGTAACTTCTGATTTCAACGTAGACCTTTTTCTTGTACTCTCAAAGAATAGACTTGTTAGGGTTCCATAGCCAAAATGGCAAAAACGGAACCCTTATAGTTTCATCACGTCTATCTGTCCGTCCGTAAGTTACAAGAATTTTACTCAAAGACTACAAAATGAAAAATCATGAATCTTAGTAAAATGGTGTCTTTAGTTTGATGAATTACATACATCACACATGTATGATAAAAAAATCAGCTTCTGTTACATAATAGCTGTTTTTTAATTAATTATTTAATTAATTAATTAGTTATTTAAATAATCGCTCCGAAATTTGCATGAATTGTAAAAAAGATAAGAGGGCCTTATCTTTTAAACCGCGTGACCAAAAATATGAAAAAAAAATCAAAAAAGTAGCGCTTAACAAATACTTTAAACTAAAATTATTTCGGATATGATCGGATATATATTATGACGCCATTGAGTTATTGCCGAAAAACGACAACTAAAGGGCTTAAGTGCACTGAACATACGCTCTTCTGCTGGTGCAATGATTTTTTCATAACTATGTAGTGCATTTATTTGTAATAACGGCTTCGAAACCCTACACTGAGTTTCCCTACACTTGCCCGGTTTTCTCTTATTGGTTCTGATTAACTTGCATCTAGTACTCACGTAGTTTAGATTCTTTCATTTTTTAGAATTATTCATTTGTTCTAGGTTTAAAATTTTCAGCTGCTCTTTAGCTAGTCACGGTACTCTTAGACAGAGCCCATTAACTCATCAAAATTACTAAAGGCTTGTCTCATTTACTTCAATAGTGTAAAAGACCAACTTGCCATTTTCTGATTATGAATCCTGTGCATTTATCATTAGGACTGCTTTGATATTAACTTTAGTGCTAGGAATAACATACATAAATAAACACGGTCGAAACTATTCCTGGCTAATATCCTAAACTTCAAACCGCATTTGGTGAATACCAGCAGGTACAGTAAAGTGAACTAGACTAGACTTACAAAGTAGTCTCTCTGAAAGCCATTGCACTATACAGTCTGGTACCTAGAACTATCTTGTTATATTATTAACTAGCAGAACTCAGCCACGCTTGGCTTTGGGGCCAGGAAACCGTGCGGGAAGAGCGAAGTTTCATTGCAATCTGATTAATGGTTTCGAAACGCTTTGACTGATTGATTTATGTTTATGTAGATGTACAAGTTGCAATATTGAGTCATATAAGAAGCGGCGGTAGCCTAATGGCTAAGGTATCGGTCTCGCAATCGTGAGGTCGTGGGTTCGAATCCTGACCGACGTGAACCCACTCCTAACACAAGCCATAGAGCTTAGCTGGAGGGGTTAACAGGATTACTAGTAATGTGGGACCACAATCCCACATTGCTAGTTATCTTAAAATATATATATATATATATATATTATTCTGTTTGTTATTTGATTGCACCAGAGGAAAAGTAATGTTTTTCTAGCATTTGTATATGTATGTCCATTTCTTTTCCACGCTCTCTAAATTACTGAACGGATTTAATGTGAGGTTTCGTTGGATTCGTATTCTCTCATCGTAATAATGATAGAGGCTATAGACAAACACCTAATCAAATGTAATGTTTAATGATAATATCTTGGGACAACTCACACAACGCTATCTGATCCCAAACTAAGCAGAGCTTGTACTATGGAAACCAGACAACTGATAAACATACTTATATATTTCTAAATACGTACATATTATAGATAAGTAACACACAGATACAGAACAAACCATCGTGCTCATCACACAAAGTTTTATCCTGGGTGGGTATCGAACCCACGATCTCTTGCGTTACAGTCAGACACACTCCCACCGCGCCAGAGAGGCAGTACAAATTAAACACTAACAAGTTACAAACCCTACATTATTGTAATAAAAACAGGCATACATCTATACTTTAATCTATACTAATATTATAAAGCGGAAGAGTTTGTTTGTTTGTTTGTTTGTTTGTTTAAACGCGCTATCCTCAGGAACTACTGGTCCGATTTGAAAAAATATTTTTTTGTTGAATAGCCCATTTATCGAGGAAGGCTATAGGCTATATAACATTGCGCTACGACTAATAGGAGCGGAGTAGCGACGTGAAATGTTTCAAAAACGTGGAAAATTTACGCATACGAAGTTGCGCGGGACAGCTAGTAATATATAAAATCGCTTTGTCATCCCAACAAACTGATACAACAAATGCTACCACCTTTCAGATTTATTTGCAGCTCACGTAGACTTTCCTACTTCCATATACTGAGAACATAAAATGCAGAAAATTCGTCGAGACCTCAACACTTTATATTATAAGTGCAAGCAGATGCAAAACAACGACACGCTTCTAGTATCCTTTAAATAAACATTTATTCATAGGACATATTGCAGAAGCGTCTAACAAGAAAGTAGAGCTTCGAAGCCGTACGATCTCTAACATATGGGATAAAATCCCCGCCGCCTCTTGCAAGATTTCTTGAAAAATGGGCGAGACACTGAGGCCACGAAGATTTTATCTTAGACCACGTTTAAAGCTCTGAGTTAACTTTATTCACACCTCAATAAATTGCCTTTTGAGACAGACTATAGTATTACATGCGTGCAAATGAATTTTGTATGCAGTTTGTTGCCTATCTCTGGGGGAGTATTGAGTGCCAACAAATCCTATATGTCCTGTTTGACGTTTCAAAATAATAGTTTAAAAAACAAAAAAACCACGCTCTCGTAAATAGCTGTACTAAAAAGTAATAAATAAAAATCAGTTTATCGTAAAAAAGTGTGGGGGTCTTATATTGATTTATAATCATCCCACGCTTTTATTCGATAAACTGAGTTTTTTTAAACCAGAAAGCCAAATACGAAATATCACAGATCTAACTTTAAAACTAACGGAGTTCTATAAAAACTTGCAACCCCTATTTTACCCCCTGGGGGTTGATTTTTCAAAAACGCCGAAACTTGTTTCCTATATTTTAAACCAATAAGCCAAATACGAAATTCCACTCATATAACTTCAAAACTGGCGGAATTTCTTATAATCTTAGAACTACTATTTTACCCCCTTAGGGGATGGATTTTCTAATTTCATGGGATGGAATTTCGTATTGTGTTTGGTCTTTGAGAAGTGTGCGAAGTTTCAATTAAATCCGACGTTCTGAAGTGGGTGAAAACACGTTCAAAGATTCCGTTACATACTAACATACCTACATACTAACATACAAACATTCGTATGAAGCTAATAAAAGCGTGTTAAATAATATCTTGGGACAACTCACACAACGCTATGTGATCCCAAACTAAGGAGAGCTTAACCCAGAAACCAGACAAGTGATAAATATACTAACATATTTCTAAATACATACATATTATAGATAAATAACACCCAGACACGGAATAGGGTGGGGATCGAAACCACGATCTCTTGCTTAGCAGTCAGGATCACTAACCACTAGACAAACAGGCCAGTCATTCAGTGTTAAAAAGAAACTAAAGTCATCGAGACTGTACTAAACTAAGATAGGTTGATGTTAAAGCGGCTATTGTTCCTTATGATGACTTTGTGATGATCGACGATTGTGTGGGATATTACGCGAAGGTTCGAGGTTTGCGCGTTTTCTTGTGTGTTAAAAAACCTGACAGTTGCTTGGAAAACTGTGAAAACTTTGCACGTTTATTCGCGAATGCCATTCTACACTCGAAAGTTTTCATATTTGTGCGAATGGACCGACATTATACAGCTGCGCGCCAACGTCCGCGACCGTACGAATTAAGGCTGCGTTTAACATGCGATTACAATTTCATCAATTTTATTCATAACGTCCACATGCCAACGCATGAATGATGAATTTGTAAACAGTAGTTAGTAAAAAAACATAGTCAAAGGTGTTAATATTATTATATACAATGTTGTAATCGCTTTCAAAGTACTTGACACTAATTATCTCACTTGTTTTACTAAGGAGCTTATCTTAAACAATATTTTGCCTAAAATGGTTGATTTTATAGCCTAATTAAACTGCAAATTAGGTATTCTATTTCTCACGGATTATACCGAAAATATTTAATGGCTGATATGAAATTAAACACTCTTGTAATTAGAAGGAACGTGAATTATTAATAACGGTAGGATGAAATGACATAGAACCGAACCACACGGTGCTGTACGGGCCGCACAGGCGTTCACGGAGTGTTGGGTGTACAATCTGTTAATAAAATTCGCCCTTCTCGCGCAAACCACTGCGGTGCCGCTACGGACATCTCACTGTCTTGGTCCGGCGTGCGAGCGGCGCTGTCCGCTCTGTGTGGCATACCATAGATTTTCTTATACAGGACACCGCAGCGGCACCGCTCAGGCGTCGCATCTTTGTCGTACCGCACCGGTTATATGATAAGTGCTTAACAAGCTTTGACGCGCGATTGGCAAACGCGCATTTACTATTTCAAACTTATAACGCGTTTTACAATAAAAAAAAAAACAACGGGTTGCACTCCAGGAGTGTCGGCAGAAGTAAAAACTTGAACATTATTTATTACATACTGATGAAATTTTAATAATATTTTTTGAATTTAATAACATAATAAAAAAAAAATGAAATAATAAATCAAAAATCAAAATCAAAAATAAAAATAAAATAATCGTTACTTGGACTCGATCTAGGGTCTTCTGATGATATTGTAGTTGTTTTTCATTGCTCTCCCTCCGTCTTATCTGTAAGTTTCGAACAGGTCACGTGTCCTGACGTGAGTTTAACATTTTTTACCCATCCCAAAAAGCGCACAACGCCGCTAAATTAATTTTCACTTCAAAAAGCATATTATAACTTAGGCTTATGGTTATACAAGCGACCTGCTCTTGCTTTTGTTAAAGGTAGTCTGATACGTCACAGACTCCGTATCCAGGTATAGAAATGTACGTACTAGTAAGTGGGGTTACGTAAGGCTGCAGATCGTTGACCGAACCCACAACTTCTAGCGCAGCAGTAGTACGAGTACGTATACCCACCACATCGAGGCAGTCCTCCCTTTGGGGTTATCCAATCGGGGATAAAAAGCGCAGTCCCGGCCACCATCGCATGGCGCAAAGCAATATGAAAACCGCCTTTTCACTAACCTTAGGATGTATTTACGGCCTAAAGTTGCAAATGTTAATTATTTGCAACTTTAGGCCGTAATGTGGCGCGGTGGGAGTGCTACGCAAGAGGTCGTAGGTTCGATCCCCACCCATGATACATTTTTGTGTCTGAGTGTTATTTATCTTTAATGTGTATGTATTTAGAAATATATAAGTATGTTTATCGGTTGTCTGGTTTTCATAGTACAAGCTCTGCTTAGATCAGATAGCTTTGTGTGAGTTGTTCCAAGATATTATTATTATTATTATCTCGCGTACCTGATTTTGGTTTGCTGTCATGCAACTAGCATGCACGCAAAGGTTTGTTTTACTGGCATGTGTATCTTAGCCCTTATATAAATCCGTCGCTTCGTGCAGTATGTTTTCTAACTCATATAACTTTTAAAGCTTTGTTTAGTTGCAAGGTTTATATTGTGTATAACCTGAAACGTGTGATATGTAACTTTAAAATTTACTTTGTATGTGTGAAAATATTTACAGGTTTTTCAGTCGAAATACCCGGTTTAGCGTTAGCTAAACAAATTTAATAATTATAAATGTATGAATGAAACATTCGTATCAGGCGGGACTTGAACCCGTGAAAACCTTAGGAGTACCGGCCCTAAGCCGTTACCAACTCCGGTACTAAGACATGTCCGTTTAAATCTTGATAAACTTTCGCGATTTGTATACATTATAAAATTATATATACTACGGGTCTTAATCGCGTGAATAGTGGTCACGTGACCACGACCGTTGCATGAAACGTCGGACAATAAACAAGGTATTTTACTTTAAATTATTTACGCAATTAAGACCCGTAATATATATAATTTTATAATATGTCCTCCTAAGTCGAATTTAGCTTCCACATGATACGATTTTATGGCAATCGTGACGTCATTTACTGCGTTCCTTAGGAACTTGTACGGCTCTGTGAGTTTTATTGCAGAAACCATTCAAACACAGATTTTTAATGTACCCCTAAGGTCATGGGTTCAAGTCCCGCTTGAGACGAAATTTTCCTCCATCAATTAAATTTATATATTTAAAAATTAGCATAAAATGTTTTAAAAATTACAAAAAGTAAAATTGATAATATTCTCATGTTCAAATAAACAAAATTTATGTGTGTGAAATATTTTGTTAAAAATAGGTATTTTTAAGGTTATCACAATTAATGGTTTTTAAAAATGTTGTCTGTCTTTTGTTTCAGGTAATTTTCAAAACGGTTGTACCGATTTTGATTGGGCTGTCTCTATCAGGTAACTGTGTTATGAGGCTGCTTTCAATTACCAAAAGTTTTTTTTATTCTACCTAAACAAAGTGGCAGGTAGCAGCTAGCATGGGTATATTATTCAGTGGAATATATTTTGCGTCAAGGTTTAACTGAAACCCCAGTATCTAGATTTCGTCGTAAAAATTTTAATAGATGAGTAAGAACGGCAACCTTCCAAATATTGAATAAAACGTGTTAAGCCCAAGATATTACCCAACAGTACGGCACCGTAAAATCGGCTTCAAGGTTGAATTAACTCCATGAAAGCGAAGGCTTAAAAGCAAATAGGGGTCAAAAAGAACTTTTACAAGGCGTGCCAAAGTACTCGACAAAGTACTCGCTACACTCGTAGCGAGTGTAGCTTCATATTTTAACCAGCTACGCCGTAGCGTTCGTAGCCGAAAATCATGACTTTAAGCCTTTTACTGTTTTTTTTCTTTCTTCTGTAACATTGTATCTACGTGTTTTTAGGCTTTAACTCATATTTCTCATGTTATATACAACGTTATTCCTGAAAGTAGATTGTTTAGAATGAGTAACACAATCCAATGGGGTAGTTAGGGCCTCTGTGGCACGGTGGGAGTGTGTCCACACCCAGGCCGCCAAAAACTAACCCAAGACCTCTTGCGTAGCAACGCAAGAGGTTCGATTCCCACACGGGGCACCACTTTGTGTGATCCACAAATTGTTGTTTCGAGTCTGGGTGTACTTTGTGTCCGTGAATTGAATGTTTGTAAAGTCCCCCGCGACACAGGGCATGTACTCTAATGCGGGAGCCGCCTTTAAAAAAAGGCCTTTTTTTGCAATTAATTATTTAATTAATCATTAATTAAGTAAATAATAATTCTAACAGTCTACATTCTGTTCACTACGTGATGTGAAATGTATTCATCATTATTTTTCTAATAATAATCATGGATTACGTACTACGAGAGGTAATTAATAATAATAATAATAATATCTTGGGACAACTCACACAATGCCATCTGATCCCAAACTAAGCAGAGCTTGTACTATGGAAACCAGACAACTGATAAACATACTTATATATTACTAAATACATACATATTATAGATAAATAACACCCAGACACAGAATAAACCATCGTGCTCATCACACAAAGTTTTATCCTGGGTGGGGATCGAACCCACGACCTCTTGCGTAGCAGTCGGATACACTCCCACCGCGCCACAGAGGCAGTCCTCCAATTAGCATGATAGCGTCAAGAACACACGACAACTTGAATGGCTTATATGTATGCAAGTTTTCAATATTTTAATTTTTTTTATATGTATTATTGAGTTGAGTTGTCCCGATATACAGGGTGTAACAGAAAGGTGTGGTCAAATTTCAGCAGCGGATAGTGTACGTTGTCAGTATTGCACCTACCATGGTGCCATAGCTGGTTGCATTATTAATACATAGTTATAGCATATTCTTTTTGTCAAAATTCAGTAGTGAAAGGCGTTTGGCATAAGGATTATACCTCTCCTGGCATAAAATTCGATTGGATTATTATGGCTTAGAACTTTTTAAGTCATAATTTTTTTAATTAATAACTTTTTCACTCATAAATAAAGGAATGAAAAAGTAATTAATATTTTTTTAGGGTCCTCCGATTTTGATAAAATTTGGTATATGCACTCAGTATCGTGGGCACATACCAACCCTTGAATATGACCACACCTTTCTGTTACACCCTGTATATTATATGTATAAGTAAAAATCTTGTTGGGGTGTCTGAGCTTTGCACTATACCAAAAATGACCTTGTATATACTATTAGAAACGTTTTGCTTACTTATGCTGAAGTTCTAAATACTAATAAATAAATATGTTAGTATAAAATTCCAGTTGTTGATAATATGTGTATAATTTAGAAAATTCGCGTGTATATAATTTTTGGTATTTTCTCCATGAAGTCTATTAATATAGTTTTGCTAGGCCGTTGTAGGTACTTTATGGGTTCACCCACTCGCACATAACTATAGTGTAAATATTTACACAGTGTGGTTATGGTATCACTTGTTTTTTGTTAATAGATAACTAACAATATGGGATTTTGATCCCACATTACTAGCAATCCTATTAACCCCTTGAATTGTGTTAGGAGTGGGTTCACGTCGGTAGTGTAATGGGTAGGAATCGAACCCACGACCTCTTGCGTAGCAGTCGGACACATTCCCACCGCGCCACAGAGGCAGTTAAAACTTAAAAGACCTGTTGTTTTCTAGACCTGTATTATTTAAATTAAGTTTAAAGT
Source organism: Herminia tarsipennalis (assembly GCA_945859575.2). NCBI lineage: Eukaryota > Metazoa > Arthropoda > Insecta > Lepidoptera > Erebidae > Herminia > Herminia tarsipennalis. The sequence goes on from OX243840.2 coordinate 22,770,312, forward strand.
AACTTGCTAAACCAAATTGTTGGTAAAGTGGCCATTCAAATCCAATCTTTCGATTGTTGACTTCCGTAACCCCAGATCAAAGATAGGTTAGCTAGGAAGCTATTGAACGACGCTACAGTACTTTAGCAGGGAAAACATTGACTTTTAAGCCTTTGAGTCACAATGGAGCTACTAGACTACAACCTTGCACAAACGATGTGGGTTTCATGGTTTAAACGCCCATATTACTGAACCTTTAGTGGGCGTTAGTGTCTCGAATGGGGGTTTGATAGTAACAAATGTTCGATAGAACCTTTGGGTGATTTTCACTGAGGTTATTGCGCTCAAAATCCTATCTTGTATAATAGGGCTATTGTTATGTGCCGGGCTTTTGAGAGTTCATTAATCTTTCAAGTTGTGTTTATGAATTAAGATACGTATTAAATTGATGAGAATAAAACCTTACAGCTTTCTCATAGCACCCGTAAAACTAAAAAAGCTAAGTTCAAAACCTTCCGAGAAAAATATGCAATCGAATAGTTAAAACCGTATCAAAAACGGTTCAGTAGTTTCTGAGAAAATCGCAAACATACATATATATATTTATACGGGTCAAACAGAGAACCAGTTTTTTGAAGGCCGCTTAAAAGACTGTTGTAGCATGATTGGTGCACTTCAATCGAAACGTCGGGTAAATAAAAGGTACGTACCTTTAAATAATTCACGCGATTAAGTCCCGAAATATATCTAATACAAATCTGCCAGTTTGTCAAAATTCATGCCGTTAATTAAATTGCGACTAACGGCCGGTCTCAATAATTTATCTATCGATAGATTTGGCTTCTAGAGGTAGAATTTTGACATATTTTGTGTGGCGTTTATGTCAAATCTATAGCTCTAGTAGCTCAATCCATCGATAGATAGATTATTGAGACCGGGCGTAAGACACAAATGGTATTAAATACACACATCATCAAAAGTTATATTATAGTAAAAATGTACTTAATACTAGACAGTATTAAGTACATTTTTAACTATAAAAAAATATCCAATTAGTATTTACCAAATATAGTCTTCCATACTGGCTTCTTATTTTAATTCCTATGTTTGAGTTAATATTTTATCCTAAAATTTTGTGAAATTAAACCATATTGCAATTTTTGCGCGGTAGAATTAAAGAGGGATATTACTTTCTCTTCTAAGCCGCACCGGCGTTCTACTCTCGCACCGTCTTACGAATTTTCGATCAGGTCATGTATCATGACGCCAGTTTACATTTTTTACCCATTTCAAAAAGTGCACAACGCCACTAAAGAAGTTTTTACTTCAAAAAGCGAGTGTAAGCACATAATGATAGCCACTTGGAATGCCTTATAATCAGTTCATAAAAATCACATGGCCAACCAAATTCTTTGTGCTTATGCACGACATCCATACCCGGCAGTGCTCTGCTTTGGATCATATCCCATGCGTGCAATGGGGTTGAGTCTGGCGATTGACAACTGCAGAACGTATGTATGTATGTTCGCGATTTTCTAAAAAGCTAGTAATCCGATTTAGATGGGGTTTCCGCTATTCGACGGTATATTTTTTTGGCAAGGTTTTAGTGTATAAAACGTTGTCCCAGCTTATGAAACGCTAGAGATATAGACTAAAATATAGGAGTGAGCAAATGTTGCATTCGGTGGTGTGCTTGAATTTTTTTTCCTTGAATGCGGTTCATTTTTCTTAAAAAAGTTATTTTTCCTTTTTTTTATATAAATTTTTAGGTGGTTCATTTTATTTAAAGAATTTATGATGTGTGTATGTTATATTAAAACTAAAGTAAAGAAGTGTAGCAAGATTGGCCTAAACTAAACTTTCGCATTTATGAAATTACTAGCTGTTCCCCGCGGTTTATTAGCCTATGTGTTAATCCAGAGTGTCAGCTAACTCCATACCAAATTTTATTAAAATCACTCCAGCTGTTTAGACGTGAAGAAGTAACAAATATACACACTCACATACTCACAAACTTTCGCCTTTATAATATTAGTGTGATAGAAGTATAAATTGCCTTCATACGAACCTGGTTTTCGTTACTGACTACTGTAACTTGTATCAGAAAACATTTTGTCTTGATATTCATGACATTAATTTAGACAGAGACGGCAACAAAAGTTAGTGGACCATGTATTCTGCTTGTGACATATTTACTCATAACTAATAAGAAAGTTGTTAACTCAATGCAATACGAAGCTTTAGGGCTGTATAAGTTTAACTTGCAGAAGCAAATACAATCTCTTGACCGAACTCCAATTAGCTAATTCAAAGCAATTCAGTTATTAAACCTTATGCTAAGTACTCAAGAGAATTTCGTTCCATTAAATTTACTAAGAGATTCTTAAGTTTATGTTAATACCTACCAATATTAGATTGTTGAGGGGTCCGTGACTGGGTTTGCATAGTCCATACAATAGCGTTTATTGCCCGTTCGCATTGGTTGAAAAACGGCTCTAGGGCAACATACTAGCAGTCGACAAATTATTGCCCGTTCGCATTGGTTGAAAACCGGCTCTGGGGCAACATACTAGCAGTCGACAAATTATTGCCCGTTCGCATTGGTTGAAAACCGTCTTTGGAGCAACATAATAGCAGTCGACAAATTATTGCCCATTCGCATTGGTTGAAAACCGGCTCTGGGGCTTATATACTAGCAGTCGACAAATTATTGCCCGTTCACATTGGTTGAAAACCGGCTTTGGGGCAACATACTAGCAGTCGACAAATTATTGCCCGTTCGCATTGGTTGAAAACCGGCTCTGGGGCAACATACTAGCAGTCGACAAAGTCAAAGTACTTTATTAATTTAGGTTACATATGCAAAGCTTAAGTCAGATAAAATTTAGAATAGAATGATTCTACATTTAATGCCAAGTTCGCAACAGTAAAGCCGTGAGAAAAACTCATATAATCTGTCCCTTCTCATATAAATGCCTACAGTAGCCCACTCATTAAATGCCATAGTCTTCTTGATGATCTTTGCAACCAGTCTTCATACTAGCTGAATGGTTGCCAACCGGCTACTTGCAAGTGTGTGTTCGATTGTCGCCGACTGTCTGACCGATGCCTGACGACGCAAATCGCACCAGGCGGCGAGCGCAAGCACTATGGCAGGGGTGGCGAACCTTGATGTTTCAACGTGCCATATTTTCTAAACAAATTTGAATAAGGCCATAGACGTCTATATTTTTATAAAACCTTACCGCTAAACATTTTTTTTTAAATTAAAGTAATAAGTAGCAATGTGGAATTGTGCGTGGTGAGTCCATAGCAAAGGAGTGGTTATCAGTACCTAATAATGTTAACCCCCCCAGATAAGCTCAATGGCTTGTGTTAGAAGTCGGTTCACGTCGGTAGTAAAATGTGATAAATAAATAATTTACGGAAACATCAGGATTGCCGTACATTTGGAAACTATGAGAGGAAAATAACATTTAAAAATATGTTAACTGCCTTCAAATGAATATCAAGAAAAAACATCACCGACTGCAAGTTTCGCTGACTTATGTGAACTGAACTCTTATGTTTTATCTAGTGTTAAAAAATATACCGTCGAATAGCAAAAGCCCCATTTAAATCGGATCACTAACTTTCGAGAAAATCGAGAACATACATACCAGTCAAACAGAACCACCTTTTTTGAAAGGTGGATCTTCATTTTCCATAGTGAGCTTGGTGATCGGTGGCGTGCCCAAAATATTGTATCGCGTGCCCTCAATGGTTCGCCATCCCTGCACTATAGGTTGCATTGGCCGTCAGTACAAAATCATTTCTGCCTTTTGATTTCTTTGCTGAAGCTGAAGAGTTTGTTTGTTTGTTTGAACGCGATAATCTCAGGAACTACTACAGTAGTTTACAATCTGAAATAAAGAACTATTTTACTGTTGGAGGAAGGCTATAGGCTATATAACATCACGCTACAATCAATAGGAGTGGAGCAGCAATGAAAAATGTTGTAAAAACGGGGAAAATTTCTGCAGACGAAGTTGTGCGGGTCAGCTAGTTCATAAGAAATGAATACAAAGAAGAAATATTTACAACGACTGCCTCTGTGGCGAGGTAGGAGTATATCCGACTGCTACGCAAGAGGTCGTGGGTTTGATCCCCATCCAGCATAAAACTTTGTGTGATGAGCACGATGGTTTATTCTGTGTCTGGGTGTTATTTATCTATAATATGTATGTATTTAGAAATATATAAGTATGTTTATCAGTTGTCTGGCTTCCACAGTACAAGCTCTGCTTAGTTTGGGATCAGATAGCGTTGTGTGAGTTGTCATTCATTATGTCTAGATATTATTATTATTTATATAGATTGGTTGTGTACCACATGTCAAACTTGAATTGTATTTAAAGGACAAATAAATGCTTATTGTTATTAAATAAAACAAATAAAGTTAAGAATTTTCTAAAAATAGAAAATTCGATTCTTTGCGAACATTATCGAAGATCGAAGTACCTACCAAGGTATATTGGTGCGTTTCCAAGGCAATGGTAAGTGGCATTTTTATATTATATCTGGCTCATGCCCGCGGTTCCGTCCACATTAAGTTCATTCAGCCCTCAACCATAAAATAAACCTCTAAGAATTAACTGCCTAGGTCCATGGATTTAGACTGGGAGTTGACGAACGAATGAATGAGTCAGGACTTTTATTTTATTACTAGCAAATTCGTCTGCGTAAATTTTCTCCATTTTAAAAACATTTCTTAGGACCTATTCTCATACCTACCAAATATTTAAAAAAATCAATAAATCGGTCGAGTCATTTCGGAGGAATTTAAACAAAAGAAGTCGGTAGAAAAAGCGAACTAACTGTAAAAATGTATACATGATAATACATAAAAAAAATACAGGTTGACTTGAGAACCGTTTCCGTTTGTTTTCGTTGCAAAAAAACGTAATTTTTCAGTAGTTTTTCAATGAATGAAAGAAAGAATGGATGGACATTGGGGACTTGTGTCCCCAATGTCCATCTATTCTTACAAACTGACATTCATCATATTATTTCTAATCATCATTATTAGCTAATATTATAAATACGAAAGTAACTCTGTCTGTCTGTTACGTTTTCATGCTCAAACCGGTGAACCGATATTAATGAAATTTGGTATGGAGATGGTTTGAGTTCTGGGAAAGGACATAGGATAGTTTTTATAGCGATAAACAATATCCATGCGGACGGAGACACTCGCATAAACTCGAAAAAACTAGTATTTAATAAGTGTCATTTAGCACTTTGTATAGGTGCTACATTTTATCAAATTACATATTATTATACCATCAATACACGAGATTAATGCAACGGTTTAGTTCTATCACATTATTAATTACGTTTCGAGTTTCAACGTTAATACTATTGTAGCGCGGACACGAACCTAACTTTACTTTGAAATAGTCATCGAATAGGTATTTAACTTAAAGTGACATAGAAACTAACGCTCTACTGCAATAAGTAATATTAATAAGTAATATTTAGTTCTCGATAGTATTCTCACCTTATATATCGAAGTGACAAGATTAATATATTTCTATAAAGACAGTTATAGTAAACCGATGACAGTTTTTAAAACTATACATGACATACTACTGGTCTTTTGCCCGAAATATCAACCGTATCTACCTATATGCAACGGCTGTGGTTACGAGTAGACTGACGTAGTTCAGTGTCGTCGCTTCCATGAAACGTGGAATTTAGAAAGTACTCTCGCTCGATTTAATTCACTTACTACGGTATCCATCTTCTCAGTTGAAATTGACGTCAACTGAATCCAGTTTTTTCCATTAAAATATTCACGTTCATGTGTTAAATTTTATGTTCAAATCGCGAAAGTTTATCAACTTTTGTGACGACTGTTTGTCAAATAAAAACATTAGCTCTTGTTTCATTATTGAAAATACTCACAAAGAGTGCTAATCTCTATGCAACTATGTTGTAATGTTGATAAACTTTCGCGATTTGTACACATTATGAAAATATATATATATATATATATATTAGGTACGGGTCTTAATCGCGTGAACAATTTAAGGTAAAAGTCACCACACAATCTACCCGCCACGGCCGTTGCAATACGGTCGAAACGTCGGGCAATAAACAAGGTATTTTACCTTAAATTATTGACGCGATTAAGACCCGTAATACATCTATTTTCTTAATATATGTTAACTTTTCGATTACCTGTTATGACCTACGAAGCCGAGACATGGATACTTGTGTGTCTATAGAAAACAATAAAATACCTAAGGATAACATTTGTAAAAAGGTCATCCGACAAAGAACCAAAGTTACCGACATAGCACACAGGTTAAGCACGCTGAAGTAGCAATAAGCTGGCCATATTTGCCGAAGGACCAATAGTCGATGGAGCAAACGTGTCCTAGAGTGGAGACCAGTCTACTCAGTAAACATAAGGTAGGTCAACCCCCAGCCAAATGGCCTAACAACTTGCGGCGTAAATTAGGTGAGGCCTATGTCCAGCTGTAGACCGATACAGGCTAATTGATATTCGATTACTATTCGAAAATACAGATAAGTTCGTGCTTTCAACTGAATTCTTGTTTGCTGAACGAAGTATTTATTTATTCATTTCGATGAGATTGTAACAATATTTTGCGAACACCACGCGCCGTTTTAATGTAAGCACTTAAACCTTTTTGTAAATTGTTTCATTCAATTATGTACGACTCGGTTGAGTTTTACATTAATGAATGAAATTTACTTAAATGATAGCGCTCCAGATTTTTGGTTTATTCATTTTATTTGTAGTTAATAAACATTGAGAAATAAAAAATGATTTTTGTACGGAGAATCTGTATCACGAACAGGTATGTAGATATGGATTGAACTGTAGAAGGCTTTAAAGGCGAAAGTACCTATCTTAGAGTCTAAAAAAGTATTAGTACACGTCTACAGAAATCAACTACTTATTTTTAATGGTGTTGTCCTTATTCACGTTTTTTTACGTTTTTGCGGCAACCCCGTGCGAACTGGCGCATGCTCGGTGGGCTCAAAGATGTCTGCCGCGCATGCGGTGCATTTCTAAGTGCAGCTCTCTATTTAACATTATGACAAGATTTTGACATAAATGTTGATAAACTTTCGCGATTTGTACACATTATGAAAATATATATATTACGGGTCTTCATCGCGTGAATAATTTTAGGTGAAATACCTTGTTTATTGCCCGACGTTTCGACCGTATTGCAACGGCCGTTGCATCCACAAATTGTTGTTCCGAGTCTGGGTGTACGTCCGTGACATGTATATTTGTAAAGTCCCCCGTGACACATGATAAGTACACTTATACTTCTTTAAAAAAAAAAGAAATATCGACATGCACTTGCATGGTTTTTTTTGTGGTTTTATCTGTGTGTTATTTTATCAGCCAGTTAGTCAGTATATGTTACAGATAACATTAACACTGTACAGGTATAAGCCAACATACACACACGCCATGCACACAAACTTATTACAGGAAGAAGTAAGGGGAAAATACCGAGCGTGTAATGTGTTTATGAAATACTAGCTTTCGCCCGCGGCTCCGCCCGCGTGGATGTCGGTTATCGCGATAAAAACTATCCTATGTCCTTCCCCGGGACTCAAACTATCTCCATACCAAATTTCATCTAAATCGGTTTAGCTGTTTGAGCGTGAAAGCGTAACAGACAGACAGACGGACAGACAGACAGACAGACAGAGTTACTTTCACATTTATAATATTAGTATGGATTTCATGTACCTACCTACGATTCAAGTTACGATTATTTACTTACTACTTTCATATAATAGTATGTTATAGAGGTTATGAGTAAACGGCACGAAACACCTTTAATATTTGTACCTATTTATTAGGGTACGGTGCACATAATCTATTGTACTATTTTTTGACGTCTTATAAATCGACGACGGCGTGCACTCACGAAAAATTGTTTCACGGTCCGTCACATTCCGCCTGCTGATAGGCTGAAGTATTATGGTCGTCGGGCAATGCGCCCGGGTTCACTTAAGCTGTCATTGCCATGGTTGTTTATTACACGTTACACGTTACCTTACACTTGACGTTTCGACCGGGTTACACCGACCGTGGTCACTAGGTCGGTGTAACCCGGTCGAAACGTCAAGCATAAGGTAAATACTTTACCTAGATTAAACGCGTTTATTCCCGTGTCAAATTGTAACCATATTTTTTTTTAAATTCATACTAAGTAATATTATAAATATGAAGAACTGAATAACTCTGTCTGTCTGTCTGTCTGTTACGCTTTCACGCTCAAATAGCTAAACCGATTTAGATGAAATTCGGTATTGAGATAATTTGAGTCTCGGGGAGGGGTGAGGGGAGGGTAGTTTTTATCGCGATAACCAATATCCACGCGGGCGGAGCCGCGGGCGAAAGCCAGTATAAGATAATTATCAATCTTGTGTAAGGAGTGGGTTCACGTCAGTAGTAGATTTAATGGGTAGGATTCGAACCCGCGATCTCTTGATTGCGAGTCCGATGCTTTAACCGCCGCTTGTTATACGTAAACGCGAAAGCTTATGAGGATAAATATATATGTTTTATGTACTCCTATACGCAGATATTACTAAATGGATTCGGATGATACCTTCATGAGAGACAAATTGTTTAATATCTTCAAACTCCTAAACAAATGTAAGAAATATCTCGAGTAAACTATCTCTCTAAACCCTAATCCAAATCTCTTCATCCGCTTGAGTGCTACGTTGCACGACACAGATACACAGACACACACAATCAACTTATAATCGTGGTCTTTATTCACTATCTTTATTTCGTTGTCGTGACAAGCCCGTGCGAACTGACGCATGCGCGGTGCGCTCAATTAAGTAAACCGCGCATGTGCGATAGAGAGCTGTGCTTAGAAATGCATCAAAGCGCATGCGCGGGCGACATCGTGGACAACGAAGTAAAGATAGTGAATAAAGACCCGTATTAGCTTTAGGCCGCGGCTCCGCTCGTGTGGTTGCTGGTTATCGAGAAAAAACTATACTTTACCCTATCCCGGGGTTAAAATTATCTCCAACCAAATTTCATCTAAATCGGTTCAGTTGTTTAAAGGCGAAAGCGTAACAGACGTACAGTCAGAGTTCTTTTTTTTTATTCTAGCAACCCGCGACCTCACGATTGCGAGACCGATGCCTTAGCCATTAGGCTACCGCCGCTTCAATTAGTCAATTCAAGAGTAACTTTTATATTTATCATCAATCTGCGTTTTCTAAAAATCAAACCTAGCTAGATCGATTTATCGCCCCCGAAACCCCTCCACACTAAATTTCACGAAAATCGTTGGAGCCGTTGTCGAGATTTAGATTATATATATATATACAAAAATAACTCGTTTAAAGGTATAAGATATATATTTTTTATCTTTAAAAGACAACTATCAATGTGAACCCTTCCAGCTTGTGCTAGGAGTGGGTTCACGTCATTAGTATAATGGGTAGAATTCGAACCAGCGATTTTCGAAACAGCCGCTTTTATTAGTTCGGATATATTCTCTCAGGGGGTTAAAAATCTTAAACATCGCAAGCAAAACCGCGGCAAAAGCTACCAGTTACTTCGGCACAGTGGTACTCTTGTACAGCTAAGACGGCCATTATTTCACCCTCACGGCTTCGGTCACGTCTCTTTTCCGTTTCGTGCAAATGAAGTTATGTTTGTTTTTATCTACGTCAGCCCAGGAGGTTATGTGTGCGCTATATGCGTTTATACGATGTAAGAGTTTAATGTAAGAAAACCATAATATTTCTTTGTTTGCGTAAATCTGCGAGGTAAAAACAGAAAAAAAAATTAAGTGAAAAATCTACAGCACAGAGTATTGTGTTTAAGAGAGTTTATTAAAAGCTAAGACTGGTTATTTTTCATGTTTTACTTATCCTGTTTGGTCCGATACCAAACATGATAAGTCAAATTTAATAATCTTAGGATTTTCCGTCCTTGCAAGTATACTTTTCCGTTTAGAGCGACGGAGGTTTCAAATTAATGAAAGGAGGTTTTATAATTCCTTCTTGCATTGTTATGGTAATATGTCCACTAAACCCAAAATTTGAAAGTGGAGTTTTAAGACAAGCGAAACGTATTTCAAAATAAATCTATTTCCTTTAGTCACGAGATAACTAGAGAACGACTTTACCGATTTCATTCATTCTTTTTTCATTAGGTTTCTAATACTCTGCAAAAGCAATATATGTTCGTAAACTTTCGCGATTTGTACACATTATAGAATGTCACAGGTAGACTGAATCAGTCTACCCGTGACCGTTGCAATACGGTCGAAACGTCGGATAAAATTCTAAACTCTGTAGAAGATTCTTACATAAAAAAAAACGAAATAAAATGGGGTGGTACCGAGTTAGGTACAGCTAATTAAATTATAAATCTCCTTCACAGTGGTGCAGAACAATTACATCATACATATACATTATACAATCTCTGTTGATATTCAGGCATCATAAAACACTGGACCCAACAAAATATCTGTACAATTTCACTTTTAGTACAGACAGGACGAGAATTTAAATTTTAAAACGGTGTAATTTCAGTGAGCGACCTCTTAGCCTCAGAGGGTTCATTTGAGTGTTATTTGACACCGTAGTTTATTACTCTGTCTCTTTCTGTTTTCAGCAGATGTTCTTGGGTGTCTCGCTTGCACATGAGATGAAAGGTTGGGTTTAAGTTCTTGTAGTGGATGTAGTCATTCGTTAAAATGAAAGTTGCTGTGGCACTCATTGTACCTACCAACGTTTTGTATGTTCAAAATACAGATTCCTAGATCAGAAAATATCAATGTAGAAGGCACAGGCGAAGGGTTAAAATTTTCCAGAGGTAATTCAATACAAAAAAATATCTTGCAGGACACGGATCTTGAGGGCATAATATTAAGTAACTAGAACTTAAAGGGAAGCCAAAACGAATAGTGTTCTAAGAACTCGCCGCCACTGGTAAAAGGAGTATTGTCAATTTTATTCTTGCCATCAATACTGATGGTAATTCGATCTTTTTGACTTGCCACAGTATTCATTACGGCTCGAAGTGTCAATATCACTTGCAGGCTTTGGCAGTTGCCAGAATGATAATTCCAGTAGAAAGTTATTTTAGATGACCCTTAAAACAAGCCCTTTGTCGAAAATGTTACGTTACCTAATAATTACGTCGTTAATTATTAACGAGGCTTGTAGCCACTCCGCTAATTATACGGTAGAAATTTCTCTGTAGAATAAAAAAATGTTACTTCCATGTGAGTCGCAGATTACTAGGAAACTTATAACCCTCAATTAAACTGAAGAATTTTACTAGAATAACTATTTACGTCAATAGGACAATTGATGGGATTCCAACTGCAAATTATGTTATCAAATGCCAATACGATGCCTTAATTACTAGGCTATCATCCATTTTCAATAGAATCGTACTATAAATTATGATAGATTTGTAAAACAAACAATAAGGCTAAGCATGCACTATGAGTTATGGTGCAGAAAATGTTGCTTTTGTAATGCGGCTTATTAAGCTATTGCATAGCTTCTATCGCGGGCCTTGAGCGCGGGGACCGAATCCAGAAATTCCGTAACGAAAAAACCTCACGCTCCCCACTCCGACGGGCACAGCGGTGATACTTTTTAGTTTTGCCATCTATCGATGAATAGCAGAACTTTTAATGATTTTAAATTCCTTTTTTTGTAATTTAAAAATAAAAATAAAGAAAGGAAAAAAAAAAAAACGTTTTTTAAAATTTTTTTTTTTATTTTTTTTTTTAATTGCTTAATTTGATAAAAATGCTATGCAATAGCTTTACCGTGGCAGTCCCCGAGTGCCACACATTTTTTTTTGTTTTATTGTGAAACATTTTTTTATTTCAATTCTATAGCGCGCGCACCACTGCTTAAAAATCAATCCCACAGATTTTATTTTTGTAATTTTATTACACATGAATTTCGGATACCTCTTTCTCTCTCTTTGCCTAGTCTTACCCTATATCTAAATCGCTAAATCTGGGTCTTTGTTTTAAGCTGGTTGTTGTTAATAACCGACATCGAAACGGGTCTTCCTCGCTTTTTCAGTTCTGTTTCCATACTTAAACCTTGCTTGATCTTTAGGTATTCTCATTTTGAGCCCATACCATCATGTCTTCCCCTCAATAATATGTTATGTTATATTGTACCTATAAGAACACACCAACGTAAAGTGCATAAGTTATATACAACTACATCTAAACGCATACCTCTCCGACGTCTAACTGAAACCTGCAATAATAATTTCACTGAAATTGATTTAACATGCACGAGCGTAGGTGTGTTCAAAAAAACGATAACAAATAAACTCAAAGAGTTAGAAGCCGTTAACTTATAGATAACTGTACTGTAGTTTTTATTTTATTTTTTATTTTGATTTCTATATGTTTATTTAACTGTAATGTAATTCTGATAAGTATGTTTTCTTTGACCACCACTTCTCAAATTTATTTCATTGATGTATCTGTGGTCAACGATGTTGGTGGTACAATCATCTTTATCATGTACATATTACTAGCTATAACAACTCTATTGTGTCACTGTTTGTGAACCCAAATAAATTAAAAAAAAAAAACATTTTTTTAAATAACGGTTATTGTTATTTCATTCGATACGGCAAAAATCGATTGTATGATATGTTCGAGTGAGGCATTTCGTTCTAGGATGTACTACGAAATTAGGCAAAACTACTAATTAATTGATGCAGCTCTAAACATAAGTTACTCGAAAATTACTCAGAGATAATGCAGGTTGGGGACAAATTTCCCGAGACACTTCAGTTTTAGTACTTTTGGTATAAAGTTTTAAGTGTCTGTGTCTAACCCCTTATATGGCCAACCACTGTGCAGCGCAGTGTTCGATAAATGTATTTTGTATTATACGTTTGTTATTCGATATGAATTGAAACTAAACTTCATGCTGTTAAAATCTATAATAAGCGAATGACTAATAAAATTCTAACTTAACACAAGCTCTAGCGTTCACCGCTTGTCTTATCATATAGGCTTAAATCCACAATAGTATCACACGGACTGCCTCTGTGGCGCGGTGGGAGTGTGTCCGACTGCTACGCAAGAGGTCGTGGGTTCGATTCCCATACGGGACACCATTTTGTATGATCCACAAATTGTTGTTCCGAGTCTGGGTGTACTTTGTGTCCGTGACATGTATGTTTGTAAAGTCTCTTGCGACACAGGGCTTGTACCCTAATGCAGGAGTCGTCTTTAAAAAACAAAAAAAAAAAATACAGAACATACCGAAATAACACAAGGAAATTGTCTTTCTGCAGTTAAGAAAAGTAATCCTAAGAGGAAGCGATAGATTCTTATAATGTAATTAGTGAACGATACCAGCAATTACTGTCCTAAGCATTCAGGTGCCGGATTTTCTCTGTCTACTTTAATTTAGGCGGAATGAGGCGACGTCTAGAATAAACTAACGTGAAATATTCTTACTAATAAACAAAACAAATCTTCACTAAGTATTTTGTGGAAACAGTAATTTTGCTGATCTAGTAATAAAGAAGCTACGTGTACTCCGACACATAAAATAAAAAGTTGAGCTTCAAAACGGCTTAGAGGATTTTTAGCAAAGCTTGAAGTATTCAGGTTCAATTCTTTACTAAAAATTTTTCAATCGAATCTATTCGGTTGACATTTTAAGTTACAGTTGACACAGGCTGACATTGTTAAATTTGTAATCTTAAAAATAAAATATTGTTTTTTGGAACGAAGTTCCTTATCGCGCGTTGCGAAAGGGAGCTAGACGGAAAAAATTAAGACCAAAAGTTGTAACGACACTTTTTGCTACTCTCTCTCATAGACAGCAAGCCAGTTATTTTCGTTTCGTCTTTCTATTTCGCATTGAATATCCAATCTGATTCTGTTACATATTGACAGTAACGTAAACAGTGGCTATTTTATTATACGAGTACTTGAGTGAGTATGATATACACACGGTAATGTGTGTATCATTTATTATATTTTACAAATACATCTTCTAATGCAGTCATTAAAAATAATAGCTCTCAGTACTCAATTTCTATATAAACTTTAGGTAAACCAAATTTCACGTTATAGTCCAAGAGAGGAGCGCTAAAAATTGCAAGTACTTTATAAAGGTTTATTTTTTGATATTACGTCACATTAGTGATATACTTAAAGAAAATACGTTTTTGTCATTCAGCTAGATTGCTTAGCGCTTGGTGCAGGGGCAGATTTATTTTTTTTCGGATGACTTTCATTTATCGTGAAACTACTTTCTAAAACTTTTTTTTTCTGGAAGTATATTAGTTCTTAATAAGCTTAACATATTATCAATTTTCTTATTTACAGTGTTGCGCGCGCAACGACGTCATTCTATTCGATTGGCGTAAACTCTAATCGAATAGAATGCCATTTGTCTAGGGGCCCTGGTGGCTTAGACAAATGACACACGCTTCTCTGTCCACACACGCTAACGCAAAAAAATGTATGCATTTGACATAAGGTTGACAAAACGTCACGCGACTGTTGCTGAATTTGTAAACAAAAACCAACAGTAGCGTGTGCGGAAAAATAAGTGTGTGGCATTTGTCTAAGCCCCCTGTACGCCAAACGCTAAGGAATCTAGCTGACTGATGAAAGGGTATTTTTTACGAAGTATAAAAAAATAGCCTTTATAAAATGCTTGCATTTTTGGCGCTCAGCTATCGGTCTATTACTTCGTGCGTGAAATTTTCTTGACAAAGGGATCTAAAGTTTTATTCACATAGACGACACTTAATTAAATTTATAGCATTATCTATTTGACATATTCTAGAAGGCATTTCACTGTTTTGCTACTTTACAAGATACAGTTTACATTACCTACAAAATTATTACATGGAAGTTATAAACAAGGTCGTTTTCAAACACATTGTCGCTTAAAGATGTATGTATCTAATTACAAATAGGACTTAATTACTGTATTCCAAGCAGCATAATATACCTTAACGAGAAAAGCCAACCCACCTTCACAGTAAACTTACACTAAATTAACGTCGAGATAATGGCAAGGGGTACATTTTGAAATCCCTTTATGCTTACCTAAACTTTGGGGTATATTTTAAAACTACTATTTCAAGTTCTGAGACTAAACGACTGTTTGAAGTTTTAAATATGAATTAATTGCTTTAATTATATAATGGTCACGGTAAATAAGGTTTTTCTTTGAAATAATGACTTTGATTTTCACGGGTATCCCATTCTTTGTAAAGGGCTTTCCCGGTCCTTTCGGAGTGCAACATGAAAGGCCTTTGAAGATTCTTAATTTAAAATTGGATCGTACATATAACGAGGACGCTCTTGGTCCTGCGCTTCTCAAGTTATAATCTCTTTTTGGCGTGTCACTCTCTTATTTTGTGCTTGTGTTAATTTGTCCTTTCTTGTTCAACATTTTTTCTTTGTGAGGGTGTGTGAGAGATCCTCTTGAAATCAGTATTACTTGTTCACGGTGAGGTCTGGGCGACTTTTCTTTGTAATCGGAATAAGCTATAGGTATACAATTTACTTGCTGACCCGCGCAACTTCATCTGCGTAAATGTTCCCCGTTTTTGCGACATTTCTCATTTCTGCTTCGCTTCTATTGGTCTTCTTTCTCAATACATGGGATGGCCAACAGTAAAATATTTTTTTAATTCGAATCTTCAGCTTTATAATATTAGTACAGACTAACTGTCCCGCGCAACTTCGTCTGCGTAAACTTTCCCCGATTTTGCAACATTTCTCATTGCTACTCCGCTCCTATTAGTTGTAGCGTGATATTATATAGCCTATAGCCTTCCTCGATAACTGGGCTATCCAATAGTAAAATATTTTTTTAATTCGGATCAGTAGTTCCTGAGATTACCACGTTTAAATAAACAAATTCTTCAGCTTTATAATATTAGTATAGATTATAATTTTATTTTTCCTTTCTCTTCTGCTGGTAATATATCAAGTCTTAATAATAGCATCAGTTTAGCCTACATCGAAATCATGAAACTTTAAAATCGTTTAGACTTCAGATTAAAATCAAAGAGTTACAAGCACTGCACGCCTCTCTTAACAATGTGCCTGTCAGTAAAATCACTGCAATGAATAGTCAATGAGGATATTGACTTAATCGATTTGGGCTGCAAGCTGCGGTTGTACTTACTAATTACGTTAGAGCAGCCGCACGTTTTGGGGCCAAGAGTATAGAATCTAATCCATTATACCTGTATGAAATATTGATTCAAAAGTAATAAATATAGTCTGTCTCTTGGTTGTATTTTTTCTCATTTTGGTGTTGTTTTATTGTTCTTAGTTATTTACAGTCTAAAAGATAACATATTAGTTTAAATAGTGTTAATATTAGTTTTCATTAAATGTTATAAATCAAAATGGTAACTTTCTGGAGGTAGATGAATTTTATTGTTAGGCTATTCTGTGACTTGACAGTTGACTTCCCGTACCGACTTTATTTTCTTTAACAGAGTAAAATAACTAAAGTGGATTGGTTGGGCGGATTTTTGTTAATTTGTCACATGCAAACTATGGAATGCTTTCCAACAAAATTTGGCAATCAAAATCTACTCAGAAAATATCAATTCGACTACATGTAGTACGATTTTAGTGAAAAATGAGATCGCATTCAAATAAGTCCATCTATTTATCAATAACGCGAAACTACGGTCTTTATTTTTGCTGAATTACATTTGCAAACCTAGTTTGGAGCCAGGAAATCCATATATATTTGTTTAGTTCAATATGAGAATTTACTGAAAATAAAGAATTATGTTTTAATCCTACTAATATCCTCCCAAAAATCGTTCGAAAAATGAAACCTATCTAGATCGATTTATCGCCCCGAAACCCCCTGCAAGCTAAAGTTAATGAAAATCGTTCTAGCCATTTCCGAGATTTCCGAGAAATATATATATTAGAATTGCTCGTTTAAGGGTATTAGATGGATGGATTGATGGTTTATTAATCTTTTACGAAAAACCCACTGAATTAATTTTGATGCATCTTTGTAGTAATATAGTTAACACCTGATGTGTTAATTACATTCATAAAAAAAAAATCATCAAAAGCGCATAGGCTAAATCAAATATAACGCGATTGAAGCTACGGGAAAAAGATAATTTAAACTAATATTATAAAGCTGAAGAGTTTGTTTGTTTGAACGCGATAATCACATGAACTACTGGTCCGAATTGAGAAATTCTATTTCTGTTAGCTCATTTATCGAGAAAGGCTATAGGCTATATAACATCACGCTACGACCAAAAGTAGCGGAGTAGCAATGAGAAATGTTGCAAAAACGAGAAAAAATTACGCAGACGCAGGTTAGCTGGTAAGGAATATAAGTGATCTGTCCATTGTGTTCGATCACAACGCGTCACATGTTGTAATGTTGATAGAAAGGTACAAATAAATGATTATACATATTTTTCGTGTCAAGATAAGAAAAACAGAAAATGGCTACTCAAGATAGAGTGAAAGTGAAATATGTAAAGGAAAGACAAACGTTCAGCCCACGTCAAGATAAAAGATAAAGATTGACTCAATATAGTTCATTTAGAACGACGTGAATAGAATTTAAAGTAACAGAAACTTATTTCTAAGATTACGATACTTTAACAACTGAAGTCTCTTTTCTAGAAAATGTATTGCAGACTTTTTACGGCAGCGAGGTGATTATGATTTCTTTTAGAGATAGAAATAAATTCCAACTTATTGTTGAGTAGTTTTAGATTACAATATTTCAATAGTTGAGCCGCCCCACTGGTGAGGCATATTTAGACACAGAAAACAAATAATTGCCTTTGGCTGACACGGCAAATCGAGTTATTTGGAGAACGTGCTTAGAATTTTTGCCGTTGCCACCCCTGTTTTTATGTTTTATGGCAGAAAGTTGGCAGAATTGTTTACTGCCGGCCGCAACTGTAGTTAACGTTGTTGAAGTAGGTGCTAAACTTCTAAATGAGGCAGGCAGGTTCCAAAGTACTTCCATTTCAGGTATATTTGCGTCGGTGAAATGAGTTTTTGCTAAGTAATATGAGTACCTGCATGCTTTTTGTTAAGTATCTGCATCAGAAAGGAGTAGGTAATAATACTTTAGTTATGACATAAGACGCAAAGGGATACTTTTTATATTTCAACTAGTTGACCCGCGCAACTTCGTCTGCGTAAATTTTTCCCGTTTTTGGAACATTTTTCATTGCTGCTCCGCTCTTATTAGTCGTAGCGTAATGTTATGTTACCTATAACCTTTTTCGATAAATGGGCTACCCAACAGTAAAATATTTTTTTCAATTCGGATCAGTAGTTCCTGAGATTATTGCGTTCAAACTAATAAACTCTTCAGCTTTATAATATTAGTATAGATAAATCTGTTGCTGTTACAATATCTATAGTCGAAACATCGGGCAATTATTAAGGTACTTCACTTAAATATACACGCGATTAAGACTTAGTAATTAGGTTTATAATTTTATAACGTGTACAAATCGCGAAAGTTTATCGACATTTATTTTTCACTCGCAGTTCGGTTCGCAACTTGAATAATTATTAAAATAGATCTGGAAGCAGTCCTATAGAATATTCAGAACCATGAAATCAAAATTAATTAATTGGCGAATACCCGGCGACTACTTCGAAAATTAATGGAAAACTTTGTAAAAATGTCGCTCTTGGTTCAGTTAAAAACTGTAACGTTTTTTCTAGTCCTTTTTTTCATAGGTACACTAAAATTCAGTATTATATTTACATATGTAGATAGTCGTTGTTCGCGTATAATTTAATAAATAATTCGCCTAAAATTGAATAGATAGATAACTGTTTGATCAGCTTGCAGAGATAAAAAAAAATGAGTTTTGATTTAAAAGAAGAATGGTTCGGCGGTTAATGTCACCAACCAGTGAAAATATCTTTATTTTTTTTCCAATAGTTGCTTCAATCAATCAGCCTGTATCGATCCACTGCACATTTACCTACTAGTTGTCCCGTGCAACTACGTCTGCGTGAATTTTCTCCGTTTTTACAACATTTTTCATTGCTGCTCCGCTCCTATTAGTCAAAGCGTGATGTTATATAGCCTATAGCCTTCCTCGATAAATGGGCTGTCTAACAGTGAAAGATTATTTTAATTCGGATCAGTAGTTCTTGAGATTACCGCGTTCAAACAAAGAAACAAACTTTAGCTTACTACAGCTTTATAATATTAGTATAGATTTAATAGGTCAAGCAACATTCTTTAGGTCGTCGATCCAACTGTCTGGCAGCCTCCCCTCTCGAGTCTAGGAGTCGCAAATGGCCAGCTGATTGTCTAACAAACAAGCACTCCAATTTTATGTATAAAAGTATTCGTTTGAACACAATGTCACATATCGTTTATATTCCATAGCGTTATTTGTTTTTCGTTGGCAACCTCATTGTGAAAACAGCGAGAAATGTGAAAAGAATTTCAAATGCTTCACTGCTGTTTGACATTTTCTACTTTAAATTTTCTGACAATATGTTTATTTTTATAAATTTTAACCAACCGCTATTGCATGGATGACTGTGTATTTTTAACACGCTATTATTAACTTGGTATATAGATATACCTATTTACTCGTATATAGAGGTTATATACATAGAGCTATTAAGAAAAAACATCAGTTATCGTGAGAAGCACCCCACACTTCTTACGATAAAGTGAACTTTTCTTAATAACTATATTTTTTTAAACTTATGGAAAAATATTTTTATACTTTTAGTTCAGCTATTTAACAAAGCGTGTTTTTTAAACTATTATACAGTTTAAAGATAACTAATAATGTGGGTTGCACATTGTTCACAATCTACTAATCTATATTGTTTGTGTTAGGAGTGGGTTCACCTCGCTAGTATATTGGGTAGGATTCGAACCAGAGGCCACTCGATTGCGAGTCCGATGCCTTTACCATTATGCTATCGCCGTAACCTATCCAGACGTAAGGACATATTAACTTGATGTTCAGCAGATGTCCTACAATTTATATTTATGCTCAATTCATTTGCCAGAAATTCCGGCGCGTAGCGCATTCTGTTTTCCACAGAGAACATATTATCACGTAAATGTTCATTATATAAGTAAGAAAAACCAGATAACTTCATAATAAATACATACAACATATAGTGATATTGCTGACTGAGACCTGGTTAGTTGATACTATAAGTGACAATGAGTTGTTTGACAACCGATACCTGGTATTTCGTCGTGATCGCGACTATACTCTTACAGGGCAATCAAAAGGAGGCGGAGTGCTCATTGCCGTCACACGTCAACTTTCTGTTGAGCACAACCTTGATTGGCGTTCAAGTGCTGAGGATATCTGGATAACACTGAAAATCCATATTCCGCAGATGGGCCCAATTAAAGTTCATATCTGTGCATTATACTTGTGTCAACAAAATGGAGGTAACTCGTTGATTGTGCAGCTCAACCACTTTCTAAATTCACTGAAAATTCTTGTCGAAAGTAACACCTCCGATTATTTTTTACTCTTGGGGGATTACAATATGGGTGATATTCAATGGATTTTGTGCGAAGATGGCCTTCAAGCTTCTGTTACGAATAACATGCATTACAGCAACTTTACTGCTACATTAAATGAATGTGGTCTCGTACAGTATAACGCACACAAAAACCATTTGGGGCGAATTTTGGACTTGATTTTAAGTAACAGTCATGTTTCTGTCTCTGTTTGTTCGGATCCCCTAGTCCAAGAGGACCCACACCATAGAAGCTTAATTATTAAACCATCGTTTCTTAATACCAACCTACTCAGGAACTGTCCTCGTGATGTATTTTGTTATCAGCGCGGGGACTATGCCAGTATCTGCAAGGAGCTATCTGACATTGATTGGTCTACGGCGCATGGTGCAATGTATCGATGTATCGATGACGCTCTAGATCATTTTTATAGGACTCTATACCGGCTTGGAAGTAAATATATACCTATGCGTCGGGCTAGAAATACTAACTACCCTCCTTGGTACACTTCGGCTCTTATCAAGTGTATTAAAGAAAAATTCAAATACTTCAAGAAATATAAAACCTACAATAACATGTCTGATGGTCACACATTCAATTTACTGCGCGACAGAGTGAAAAAAATGGAAGAAACCTGCTATCATAATTATATAAAGGCTATAGAAAATTCCATTACAAATAATCCCAAGCTCTTTTGGTCATACATTAAAAGTAAGCGAGGAAATAGTATGTATCCTGCATTAATGACCTATGGCGACCGCTCTACTAATAGCGGAGCAGGCATCAGCGAGCTATTTTCTGAATATTTTTCAACGAATTTTCTAGATTTTGGTACTATTACTTCCTGTCAATCAAGTAATATATCGGCAAGTGGCAACCAGGTTAGTGATATATCCATGATTGAAGTTGATATCGAGCAGGTTCATAAATTGTTGAAAGGACTGGATTGTTCTAAGTCAGCCGGTCCAGACACATTACCAGCTTCTTTCTTAATAGCCTGTGCTGATGAATTATCTGTCCCCATCACTGTACTCTTTCAGAGGTCACTAAGCGAGGGCATCATGCCGTCTATATGGAAATCTGCTCTAGTTACGCCTATTCATAAAAACGGCTCTAAAAGTGCAATTACCAACTATCGCCCTATCTCAAAGCTGTGCTTATTGGCAAAAGTGCTAGAGCGTATTGTTTTCATACAACTATACAACTCAATTAAGTCACAATTTATCAAAGAGCAACATGGTTTTTTGAGGGGTAGGTCGACCGCATCTAATCTTTTAGAATTTAATGATTATTTAACCAGCAATTTGAATGGAGGGAACCAGGTTGACGTGGTCTATACTGACTACAGTAAAGCTTTTGATCGTATAGACCATAAAATTCTGCTGACTAGGCTTCTGGGTGTCGGTGTACATGGTAAATTATATAGTTGGTTCTCCTCTTATCTTCTGAACAGGTCTCAGGCTGTGGTATTGAATGGTTACTCTTCTTCTTGGATTAAGATTTCGTCCGGAGTACCACAAGGCTCTTTGCTGGGCCCACTTCTTTTTGTTATTTTCATTAACGACATCGGTTCTTGTTTCATGCACAGCAAGTTTCTACTATTTGCTGACGATATGAAGATTTTCAGAAGGATTGATGATGTTACTGATGCAAGATTGATGCAGGACGATTTAGATCGACTGGATCAGTATTGCGATCGGAACAACTTAGATTTGAATGCACCTAAATGTTATTCGATGAGTTTCACACGTAAACGACAAAAAATATTATTTAATTATAAAATTAAAGGCTACCTCTTAAACAAACAAACTGTTTGCAAAGATCTGGGTGTAATTCACGATAGTAAACTTTTATTCAATGAACATGTACATCATATAGTTAGCAAAGCTTTCGGGGCTCTGGGTTTTATAATTCGCTGTTCCAGTGACTTTGGGAGTATGAAAACCATTAAAGTTCTGTATTGTGCCTACGTACGGAGTCACTTGGAATATGCCGTTCAAATTTGGAATCCGCGTTATGCCTGCTACTGCAATGACATTGAAGGAATACAAAAGAAATTTATCCGATACTTGGGATTTAAATTTAAATCTTGTCATCTAGCCGAGCTTACCTATGAGCAACGCTGTGTAAAACTACATATCTTACCTCTGTATGTACGACGTAATATTGCAGATATAACTTTCTTGCTCAGCCTTGCTCAAGGTAAAATTGACTGCCCGAATCTTCTTAATGAAATTAATTTAAGAACACCATTCAGAAGACTGCGCAACAACGACTTGCTATACATCCCTTCCGGTCATACAAACTTTAGGAGGAATAGCTATCTGCCGAGAGTTTTCGCTGACTTCAATAATTTAAACAATGACAGTTGTTTTGATTTATTTACCACAACTGCTAGATGTGCTAGATCTTTACTGACCAAAATGTTTGTCACCAGAGTACCTAACCCGTTGTAAATACCATATTAGGCTCTATTTAGCTGTATAAACGAACTCTGTATAATTGATATATAAGTAGATTGTATTCTGTCCATCTGTGGAAGCTTGTTATTGGCATTTAGTAATGTGTTTTATGAAACTATTTGTACTATAGCTGTAAGCTCCCAAAATAAAATAAAATAAAATAAAATACATTTACAAAAGCCTGATAATTAAATATCAATTGGAATAGGTACTACATTATGAACTGTTACTTTAATTATAATTTTCACGGTAACGTAAGGTAAGATTATAATTACAGTAGGTACACGAAATAGAATTGTTTACTTCATCATCAGCCTATTACAGTCCACTGCTGGACATAAACCTCTCCAATTGCACGCCACTTCTTCGGCTTTTCGCATCCAACTCCTTACTTATATTTTTCTTATTTTTCAATTTATGTGTTGTTGATGAAACCTACTTATTTAAAAAATATTATAACAAATACTTTAATAACACATTCCGTTGCAACATTAATCATGCGAAAAAACTTCGCCTGAATAAAATAAAACAACCAACACAATTTTAATTCCAGCACAGCTGCTCATTGTCGCAATAAAATTTAGTAGAACATAGAAAGTACCAGCCTTCAAATAAAATGTACAAAAATGGATGTTGTCATAAATCAACCTTACTACCTACCCTACTCCTTCAGGTAATAGGAAGAAATCTGAATGTTAGTGAAAAGAATTGCGAGGGGATATCATTTGAATGTGCCGCATTGTAAAAGAGGAACTTTGTGAACCTCGTCAAATATATTTCTAACTATATTATATCCATTACCACCTTGTTAAAGAAATTTTGAGGTAACCAGAAAGTAAATTTTCTTTTAAAACAAAGGCGGCAAAAAACGTTAATGACCATTTAATTTTGTTTATTGTTTAACTAGACTCCTTACGGTTACACCCGCGTAGTTCCGTTCCCGTTGAAATACAGGGATGAAAAGTAGCCCAACGGTGAAAGATTTTTTTAAATCAGTCCCGTAGATTTCAAGTTTATTTGTTGCATACAAAAATACAAATCTTTGTCCGACCCTAAGGTGTGTAGGTATTCAGTTAACAATGCTAAAAAAATAGAAAAAAATATATCTTTTTAATTTTCAATACTTGACAATAGCTGTGATAAAAGTTAGTTGTACACCCTACAACTACTAAAAAGTATTAATTAAAAAAATAAATAATAAAAATAAAAAAACCCGCCTGCACAAAAGAGATCCCCTACATAATTATTTAATTTAATGCAGTCGGAGGCATTAATTAATCTCGATGAACTTAATAAAGTGCCTCTGACTGCTTGAAATTATATAATAAGCTGTCCCGTGCAAAAGTTTCATGATGATCGGTTTAGTAGTTTTCGCGTGAAAGCGTAATAAACAAACTTACATTCAGTTTTATTGAATATTAATATAATAATAAATTAGTAGAAGATCTTTTTGGTGCAGGCGGGTTTTTTTATTTTTATAATTTATTTTCATTAACATTGTTTGCATAAAGCCTCTTTACAATCAAACAACCTTTTCCGCCTCCACATTTTTTCTCATATGATATCTATCAAGAAAAAAAAAAGTTAACTTTTTTCGTCATTAAATATAAAAGAAAATGACAAAATCTGATGGGAACATGATACGTAACGACACATTATCGGGTAAATATATAGTATAGAATACTATAGTTTCCCGTAGATAATATACTCATGAATGAATATGATTATAAGTATCTAAAGTTAATTTTGCCCCACAAAAATATTTTCTAAAAAATGCGCGATGAATACTGTACAAGAATTTAACGAAGTAGTTAAAATAACGAGACGTTAATTAAAAGTTGAGAACAACTACAATGTAATCACGTGATCGTCTGATGCACTGAAAGTTTTTCATTAAATTACCCCAACGCAGTACACAGAGCATAATTATAGCTAGTATGTGTTGTGAAACAAAATTGCACATCTCCCAAAAGGTAATTGGTGAGTGTTTCGCTATTTTCAAAGTTATATATAAAAAAACAAACAAAAAAAGAGGTTAAGCACTTTATTAGGGCAGTTTGCCTACTTCAAAAATTTACCTTATACCCTACTTTTCTTACCGAAAATGGTCGGATCCTGAGGGAAATCTGTACAGGGAAATGCGCGTCCATAAATAGTAGTACAAATTATATTTTTTTCTATTTACTGTAAGTTTTATCTATTGCGCCAACCCGAAATAAGCTCCGATAAGGGGAGCAAGATGATGATGATGGTGATAATTCACTTCTGGGTCTTTATATCTACGTTTCTTTCATTACTTTTTTCAAAGACCTGTAACTTAGTCACAAACGTTCCGAAATTATAAAAAAAGTAAGAGAAAAATCAGCAGGCGTATGTTCATGACACTTACGGCACATCTGATCATTTTTTAAATGATTTTAATTTGAAGTATTTGTTAAGCGCTACCTTTCTGATTTTTTCATATTTTTTTGGTTACACAAAAGATAGGGGAGGGGGAATGCAATTTATGCAACTTTCTGACCGATTATTTCCAAAAATATTCGCTTAATCAAAAAAGTTTATTAAAAACATAAATATTGATCTAGGCTCAAAAAAAATTTTTTTTCAGCTTCTGTTATAGGTATGGAGTGATACCCTAAAAATATATATTTTTATTATTCAGCTATTAAACTAAGTAGCGGCTATTACAAGACACCTTCTCAACAAATTTAATCAATGTTCATTGGGTAGTTTTTGATTAAATGCCTGTGACATACGGACGACAGACAAACATGACGAAACTATTAGGATTTTGTTTTTGCCATTTTGTCTACGGAACCCTAAAAAACAGGTAAATGGGGTAAATTACCATCATTGTCATCATCATATTCCTGTCCTTTTGTGAACTTATTTGGGGTTGGCACAATAGGTAAGTAAATACTTAAAAGTAATTTTACATTACAAGCACAAAAGTAACATAGTGACCCAGTTTTTATAATGACATGGTAATTAATATGCAGTAATTAATAAAGAAAGGCTGTGAAATAAATTGCTTCGCTTTTGCATATTTTAAATTAAAATAATGGGTAGTTTAAGCCTTATGATAAAACAAGAGCATTAATTAAAAACCAACATGTATTATTTAAATATTATTTAAAAGTAATATTAAATTGTATTTTTTGTTAAAGTTTTGTACTATAGTTCATTCCTGTACATGGAATTGCAGTAAAGATGAATGTAATTAATGATATTTGAAACGGTAAAAATGTATTTTCAACATTTTTGTTATACATTCCATTTTCAAATTAGAACAGAAGATAAAACATTATCTAGTTAAAATGTTACTAAAGTATTATGAATCCTTATTCACCTGTCTGACCAACGGCGGAAAAAAGAGTAGCGAGTAGCGATTTTATTGCTCAAGACATACTTATGTAGTTCCCGTGTGAACAAAAGAGACACAGATATTAATAGTTGATCGCTGAGTGTTCACACTGCCGGCGAGTCTTCGCTCTATACTGCATCTCCTTTGTTTACACGGAAAATATCTACAAAATACATTTGTTGTACTTTTCTTGAGCGATCAATCGCTACTTGCTTCTCGCTCATCGTCGTTGGTGGGTATGTGTTACGGGGGATATTACAAAGATACAATAATTATAGATACAGGACCAACACTTATAACACCAAGTTCTGTACCGCGCGGGAATCGGACCCACAGTCTCTTGTACAGCAGTCACATGCCATTACGCCGCCAAGGCATTCAAAAATCGAAGGACATGTTCTCATAAAGTTATAACCCTTTTTTAGACATTCGAAAAATATGTCGCAGTAACATTTTTGATAGGAAACCAATGTGGCACACAGGTGGTTTTATTGTTTTGATATCAATTCTTGATTACGTCCCCAAAGGTACTCCCAAAGGAAGCACGGCTAGGTATATCTACTTTCTTCGTGCGTGATTCGTCGATATCAAATTTTGGGCCAAAATCTTTTCTCATTTGAATATTTCACTTTGTGAATCTTGTATGATTTCAACATTATTTTGTTTTATTTTCGGGTAGTGTGATGTCATGCCACTTTTTGCCTCAGCCAGTAATAGGTGCCAATAATCACATTCCAGTAACAAGAGCTATTAAGAGTGATGGACAAGAGAGTACCTAGTGCACCAGTGGCTCACCGCGGTGTATGAGAATAGTTTTGAGTGGTACAAAGTTCACCAGATTAGCTAGTTAAGCATAATTCATAGATGTCTAGCATTAGCGTTTATACTTGACTAGCTTTCGCCCGTGGCTCCGCCCACGTGGATGTCGGTTTTCGCGATAAAAGCAATCCTATGTCTTTCCCCGGGACTCAAACTATCTCCAAATCAAATTTAAAAAAGCGTAACAGACAGACAGACAGACAGAGTTACTTTCATATTTATAATATTAGTAGGTATGGAATAATATTAAATTTAATTTCGAATTGTATCTCATGTCACAACAATCGCCAAAACATTGTAATAAAAGCCCGACGGCCACAATACTTCAGCCTATCAGCAGCTGGAACGGACGTGACCGTCTCCATCACACTTTTTTGTATATCATGCCAGTTATCGATTTATTAAACGTATACCTACGTAAAAAAAAAATATTTTGGGTAAAAGAAAAATATACCAAACTATAACTTAATTCACTTCTATGTAATTTATACTTTTAGTTCTCTAATTGAAAAAAACATTTTTCGTAATTAAACTAATTAAAAGACAGACATCTTTCAAAACAATTCTTTTAAAGGTTGTAAGAAGACATTTGGCTAAAAGTCCTAAACTGAATTATTAAGTTAGAGTCATAACAGCAGGTTAAGATTGCCCAAGAGAGTAATAATGTCGAATAAAGAATACGAAACGACAGTAAAAAGGAAAATATCGAAGCGCCCGGTACTTTGCCAACTTATCTGAAATGGCCCGCTGGACTAGGAAAATACTTGGAACCAGTTTTCGTAGTACCTATGCTACATTTCATTCTAGACATGTTCAGTAATTTGATTGTATTGAAAAGATTATTCTTCTTTATTAATATTATAAAGAGGAAAGATTTGATTGTTTGTTTGTTTTAAATAGGCTCCGAAACTACTGGACGGATTTGAAAAATTCTTTCATCGTTATGAAGCTACACTAACCCCGGGAGACATAGACTATTTTTTATGTAAAACCACGAGGCGTCCGCTAGTCTTTAATAACTTTCGAATGCTTTCGATGTATAAGTTATACCGTTATACGTTCAATGTGTTATTTGTGTGTATGTTTTAACGTTCGATTTAACAAAAAATGAAGTTCGAAATAAAAAAATATAATAAATGAGATATTAAAATCGTGATATTCGCTTACGAAAGTTATCGATAAACCGAAATCTATTGTGCTAATCTAAAATAGCAACAAATAGTCTTTAAGTTCGTTTCAGGGAAAGAAACCTGGCCTACAGGAACCAACTCCAATCTTAAAGAACCGTCTACAATTGAATATCAACGCTCAAGAAAAAACATTATCAAGCGGCAAGTTTAAGATCATATATCTGGTGTTTTTAGAGTTAGGATAACATTTTATACACTAAAACCTTCCCAGAAAAATATGCAGTTGAATGAGAAAGCCTGATCTAAATCGGATCACTAGTTTTTGAGAAAATCGTAAACATGACAACCACTATCATTGAAGGCGGTTAAAGGGCTTTCTGTACTAGTAACAATGCACATCAAACTACGGAAGGTATACATTTGTTCTTATAAGGCAATCGAGTAAAAAGCAGCATACCTAACCAAAAAATATACTTACCTATATTCCGAAGCACCCTTTTAGAAGTTATTCTTGGATTCTATCGATCTGTTGTTGGGCTTCGTGAAACAATGCTGTTGTTGTTAGATGTTTTATTCATTGCTTATGAAATAAGATGTTTACGTTGTATAACATGGATCCGGGCATCGTGGTTTGTTCCCGTCCTGTTTTCATTCAGTTGATGGCGTAAGCTGATTATGAATTCCCAACTTGGATCGGTAGGACGACGATGCGACGTTTATGTCTAAAATGTGGTTGGTACGGATCGCTTCCTATCAATCTAGCCGAAGCTGAAGGGATCAGACTAGTTTGCGTTTCTAACTAGTCAACTTGATAAATGTTTGCGATAGTTTTGATCACAGATCAATCGATCAATCATACGTCATAAAGCGAATAATTGAAATCGATATGCAGACTAATAAATTCTTAAAAATATTTATATAATTACAAACAATTATGTTTTATGTAAAAAGGCTTTGAAGGTTACAAGCCCTCAGCAAGTGGTCCCGGTTGGACAATTGACCAAGTATTAATATAAATGTTGATAAAGTTTCGCGATTTGTACACATTATAAAATTATATATACTACGGGTCTTAATCGCGTAAATAATACCTTGTTTATTGCCCGACGTTTCGACCGTATTGCAACGGCCGTGGTCACGGTTGGACAATAATTTTATAAAGTTTTAATATGTTAGTGTCACATTGCCGGCGTTAACAGATGAAAGCAGTGGATTACATTTTTCTCTTGTGATAATTAAATCGTTCTTTCCTACTTTTACGACTTTTTATAATAGTGTGATATTGCAATATATAGGCTATCTATGTGTGCATCAGTTTGCCGTTTTTAAAGATTGATTATTGTCTATCTACACCTTTTTACTTAAAACGCCATTCATTACAGACAATATATTAACATAAAATGTCGTCTTACTATAAGTACATAATATTGAAAATAAGAGAAATTAATCTGATAAAATTTTAAGATACAGTAGCATAGTGCCTGGAAAAGAAAAACTTCTATTTTATGGAAAGCGCTAACTAGTTTAAAGATTCATCTAAGTATAACAAACTAAAGTGGGAGGCAAAGATAAAAGAAGTAAGTTATTCTTCTTGAGCAACTAGTTTCAAACATGAAATAGATGTATCTAAAATCAAATATCCGTTTTATTTACAACTAGCAGACCCGTGCAACTTCGTCTGCGTCAATTTTCCCCGTTTTTGCAACTGTTTTCATTGTTGCTCCGCTCCTATTAGTCGTAGCGTGATGTTATATAGCCTATAGCCTTCCTCGATTAATGGGCTATCCAACAGTGAAAGAACTTTTCAATTCGGACAAGCAGTTCCTAAGATTACCGCGTTCAAACAAACAAACAAACTCTTCAGATTTTTATTATTAATAATAATAATAAATAATGTTATATGTTCCTAAACTTTCGCGATTTGTACACATTATAGAGTTTTATAAGCTACGGGTCTTATTCGCGTAAATATTTCACGATACGGTCGAAAAGTCTGGCAATAAACAAAGGTATTTAGCCTTAAAATGAAATTTTACGAGATTAAGACCCGTAGCTTATAAAATTCTATAATTTATAATATTAGTACAGATCAAGCGTTGTAAATATAGGTTGTAGATACAGTAATAACATCAGAAAAAGCTAAGCTAGGGTCAAATTAACCAAGCTCTAAGCCAAGCGGCTTTATCACGGGTACAATATTGTATTGTGTTCAGACTGTCTCCTCTATTAAATGATATAATACACCGTCGATGTCCTTGTAAAGGATTTTCGCCGAGACCTTGATAAAGCCGCAACAATGTCTGCGGGGTTTCATCTCGAAGTAATACAGGCTTCAATGTCTGGAATAATGTTATAAACGCCTTCTTGAGAAGATCGTAAAAAGAATTCTCGCACAATAAATCCAGATCTTAAGCTTTGTTTTCTTCAGTAATGTAAGGGTTGGATTCGTTAGAAACTGTTTATTTTATAAGGATCTTGAGAACTATTAGTTAATATCATTATTTGCGCAGGAGATACATATTTTTTTATAAAATACACTCCCACATAGACCCTTGCATTCTCCTTTTTTAGAAGATTAACTAATGCCCGCGACTTCGCCCGCGTGGATGCCAGATTGTTACCAAAATATTTTAACGGCAAAGTTTCATACTAACTTTGCACCCCCGTTTCACCCCCTTAGGGGGTGAATTTTAGAAAATCCTTTCTTAGTGCGTAACTTTCTACGTTATAAAAGAATGTGCAAGTTTCTAACCCTTATAGTTTAGGCCCTGCGTTGATATGTGAATCAGTCAGTCAGCTCCTCCGACGAAGAGACGACCAGGTCGTGCGCCTGATGGTCGCGCGTCACGCTAGCCCATAATAGTATCAGTGCCACCCAAATTCTTGTTTAGCAAAGATCTGAATGTTCGTTAATCTCATTTGCCCAGTAATTACACTTGCTACAGTGCCCTTCAACCAAAATAAAGTGATGCATTAACATAACTATCTCACGGAAGATTAACTGGCGCTGTTATGGTACCGACAAAGACGGGCTATGGCTTTGACCTACAACTCGGGAATCTCTGTTACGAAAGACTTTACGAACATACAAATTTTGACTGCCTCTGTGGCGGGGTGGGAATGTATCCGACTGTTACGCAAGAGGTCGTGGGTTCGATCCCCACCCAGGATAAAACTTTGTGTGGTGAGCACGATGGTTTATTCTGTGTCTGGGTGTTATTATTCTATAATATGTATGTATTTAGAAATATATAAGTATGTTTATCAGTTGTCTGGTTTCCATAGTACAAGCTCTGTTTAGTTTGGGATCAGATGGCGTTGTGTGAGTTGTCCCAAGATATTATATTATTATTATAGATATTATAAATTAGATCAGATTCGGAGTAACATTTTGCGAATTACGCAAAACGGTGCCCAGTGTGGGAATCTAGACCACAACCTCTTGTGCAGTCGTACAAACCACTGCGCCACTGAATCTAACATAAATATAATAACTTAAACGAATGTGTTAAAAAAATTACACTCTTTTTAGTGAAAACCGTCCTACACTTGTAGATGTACGCTCAGCCTCCATAGACAAGTGGCATTAACTCTAATCGACTAGAATTATATCGGAATGATTACGTTGCGGGGGCAAAACTGCGAATCTTACATAATTTTTAAGGTACCGTACCTTAAAAAGAAAAAACGGAACCGTACGACTGTAGTAGACCCTTTATCTTGGGAACGCGTAGAGATATCGAGTTGAAATGATGTAATATACATTTGTAATTAAATCATAAAAATAAAGTCATTAAAATACTGCGAAATTTGATTCCTGATTTTTTATAATATGTAATTAAATACCAACAAATTTGTATGGTTTTATATTCGCGTTTATGCCACTTTTGTAGGGGCTCTGGTCAAATATTACAGTCTTTATTTGGCAACCCACTCACATTATTAGCGCCTGTCAAGTGTTTGACTTATTTCACCTTTCAGCTCTGGCGTTGTGAACATGAACTAATCAAATTAAACATTGAGTCGTGTGATATTTCTCTGTCTCTATACATGTCTAAACCATCTATACACGTCACAAAATTAATTTACGCGACTGAAGTTTTAGACGCGCTTTCTATGTACATCTAATATATAAAATTCTCGTGTCACAGTTTTCGTTGCCATACTCCTCCGAAACGGCTGGACCGATTTTGATGAAATTTTTTGTGCTTATCCGGTATCTATGAGAATCGGCCAACATCTATTTTTCATACCCCTAAGAGTTTGTTTGTTTTGTTTAAACGCGATAATCTCAGGAACTACTGGGCCGCATTGAAAAAATATTTTATTGTTGGATAGCTCATTTATCGATGAAGGCTATAGGTTATAACATCACGCTACGACTAATAGGAGCGGAGCAGCAATGAAAAATGTTGTAAAAAAAGGAAGAAAAAAGAAATAAGGGAAAATTTACGCAGACGAAGTTGCGCGGGTCAGCTAGTATGATATATAAGCGGACCAATGCAACTTAGTTTGCATCAATATTCTCCGTTTTTTTTTTAAATAAACATTTTTTTAAAAGATATCTGACAATGTGTTATTGTTGTCCCACATTACTAACAATCCTATTAAGCCCTCCAGCTAAGCTCTATTCGTAGTGACGTCACACTTTTTTGTACGTGCACCTGGTCATCAATTCATAAGACGTTATCACGTCAATATATCGAGGGGTGTATGTACAACTGTGTCACAGTTCGGTGACTTAATGGCGACCGAGCAAATCGGAAGACAAGTGAGGCCAAGTAATGTTACCACTGACCAATCGAAAGAAGGGTAATCGTTTAAAAAAAAATGTTACACTACGTGCCTCAAAGAGCTCTTAAAGCCGTAGGTTATGCGCCTAATCTCTCTCTGATCGTATCGGATTTCTGTCCCATCGCACTCTAAAAGTGAAGGAATAGAAAGTGTTCTATAATATCTCCTGCGTAATTAATATTAATAATAATATTATAAAAAATATTAAAAACTTTTACAAAGATATATATATACAAACAATTAGACGGTAAATACATAATAAAAATCCCAATTTTTAAAACATTAAAAAAGGTATAATTATTTTATGGTTCACTAGCTGTCCCGCACAACTTCGTATGCGTCAATTTTCCCCGTTTTTGCAACATTTTTCATTGCTACTCCGCTCCTATTTGTCGTAGCATGATGTTATATAGCCTATAGTCTTCTTCGATAAATGTGCTACCCGACCGAAGAAATAATTTCTCAATTCGGATCAGTCATTCCTGAGATTACCGAGTTCAAACAAACAAACTCTTCAGCTTTATAATATTAGTTTAAATAAGGTTAAGTAAATTATATTGCCTGAACTAGGTTAAAAATAAACCTGTGTTTCAGGTGATGACTAAAATGTAGGGTGTATAAAATCACTCGATTTAATAAAAATATCAGAATACCCATATTTGGTTATCAATTTGCTTGACTCTGGTTAAATTGACCGTCGTAACCAAAAATGGTTAGGAGAGACCGCCATATTTAAAAAAAAAACATAAACCTCCTTGCATACTAGGATAAAAATAAAAGCATAAATAATCTAGAGGAATACAAACCAAAAAGCGTTTTCGTTGTGAATGATAAATCGCCATTCTTTAGCTGAAGCCTGAAATTACAGATATAAATTAAAGCTTTAAAACTGAGGCAATTTTTTATAATAACACGTAATCGTTATTTAAACATCGTCGTGTTGTTTAAATACTAGGTACTTCATACTGTTTTTAAAAAATACAGCTGTTTGGCTAATTTCGCTGTTGTTTTAAGTGGTGTAAGTGATTGTTAAATGGATAAGTATTTTGAAAACTAGTATAATTATGTGAACGCGGTGTGCTGTGAACATTTTTTAAAATGGCGAAAAAATTATAGCGAAGTGTTTGAATACTAAATATTTACCTACTAGCTGATCCACGCAATTTAGTCCACGTCTATTTTCCCTCGAAATTGAAAAAAATACTTTACGGCCCATTCTCATAAATAATAAAATCGGTCTAGCCGTTTCGGAATAGTTCGACCACAAACACAGTGATACGATATTTTTAAATATACATAAGAAGATTTTTTATTTTTCAAACATTTCATATGCCAAATTGCAGCCAATTATTAAAAAAAGTATTAATGTTCTGCAAAAGAAAGAAAAGAATGGCCTTAATTTATCATGCAGAATCTTTACTTATAAAAGTAAATCATTTTCTTAAAAACTAGCTGTCCCGCGCAACTTCGTCTGCATACATTTTCCCCGTTTTTGCAACATTTCTCATTGCTGCTCCAGCTCCTATTAGTTGTAGCGTGAGTGATGTTATATAGCCTTATTGCCTTCCTCGATAAATGGGCTATACAACAGTAAAAAAAAAAAGTAGTAGTAGTAGTAGTTCCTGAGATTACCGCGTTTAAACAAACAATCTCTTCAGTTTTTTTAATATAAGTATAGATTACCTAAGTAACATTATCAAACAACGACAACAGTTAAACCTTGTTCTGACAATAAATTACAAACACAATAAAAAATTAATTTAAAAAATCAAAAACCGGCCGGCTTAAAAAAGATTGAAACAAGATAACCTTAAATCATACAATCGGAGTTATTCATGACTCCCACTGAACTTACTAAAATGACTCCAACTACATGATTTAAGGTTATCTTGTTTCAATCTTTTTTAAGCCGGCCTGTTTTTATTTTATTTTTAAAACTGTTATTTTTATTTAACATTTTTTAGTGCTTAGTTAAGACGGAACGTAACGTACTAACTATAACTACCGAAAATGTGAGGGAAAATAGTTGGTAGATAATCAACTTTAAATCGCTATATATCCTAAACGGTTATTTTAAGTAAAAAATGATTTAAGAAACCTCATCATGATTTTAAAATACCTACACTATAATTGGTACACCACATGTCATAGTTTGTTGATTTTAATTTGTTTCTCTATCACAATATGGCGTCTGGCTGTCGCCATTTTGAATAAAAAAATAAATAATTAAATCTTGGGACAACTCACACAAAGCTATCTGATCCCAAGCCAAGCAGAGCTTGTATTATGGAAACCAGTCAACCGATAAACATACTTATATATTTCTAAATGCATACATATTATAGATAAATAACATCCAGACACAGAATAAACCATCGTGCTTATCACACAAAGTTTCATCCTGGTTGGGGATCAAACCCACGACCTCTTGCGTAGCAGTCGGATACACTACCACTGCGCCACAGAGGCAGTCAGTCATTTTGAATTTTAAATGCTGTCATATCTTTAATGACACTCGCAAGATTAATACAAATCGATTGACGTATGAATTATCAAAATCATCATCTATATAGTGCCACAAAGTAACACACATATATACATACACGTTAAACATATAACCCTCCTCCGCAGTCGGGTAATAAAAATACAATTAGCCCGATAGGTACAGCCGTTTTGTAGTGATGTTTACATACATTTGGCAATTGATTTTACGGGTAACCTTTATTACTACGTATTACAGTAGTAGTCACATACAATATAATACTATACTAGTAGTATAGTACAGTTTAATAGTAGGTTGCTATATAATATGTATAAGTAACATGGAAGGTAAACTACGACGAAATTGTCACAAGTTCAGTTCACCGTTATGACCCAAAATTCTTAATTACTTAGGTACTGCCACTGCAGAGCACAGTTCAAACAAGAATTTACATGAATTGAGATTTCACTGCACATCTATTTTAAATAGAAAATGTTTGTAAACTGTAAAAGCTGTGTATATATGTAGGTATCCATACTAATATTATAA
This sequence comes from Herminia tarsipennalis, assembly GCA_945859575.2. Lineage (NCBI taxonomy): Eukaryota > Metazoa > Arthropoda > Insecta > Lepidoptera > Erebidae > Herminia > Herminia tarsipennalis. The sequence continues at coordinate 22,806,471 of OX243840.2, forward strand.
AGCTCAAGAGCTTGTTTGTTTGAACGCGAATATCTCAGAAACTACTGGTACGAATTAAAAAACATTTTTGTAATAAATAGCCCGTTTATCGAGGAAGGATATTATTAAGAGGAAAGATTTGTTTGTTTGTTTGTATTGAATAGGCTCCGAAACTTCTGGACGGATTTGAAAAATTTTTGTATCGTTGTGAAGCTACACTAACCCCGGGTGACATTGGTTATTTTTTATCCCTGTACAACCAAAATAAGCGGAGCAGCAATGAAAAATGTTACAAAAACGAGAAAATTTTACGCAGACGAAGATGCGCGGGTCGGCTAGTATACTTGTATTCTCTAGCTAGGGTGTGGTGATCGAGAAGATCAAAATTCAGTAAAATTACTATTGTCGGTCTACAGATGGGTGACCGTTTTCTGAAAGTATCTCATCCCTTTCTGTCTTGGGAGTATATTAAGACGTTGATCCTGCGCCTAATCTCTCCCCAGTCGTGTCGAATTTTCCCATCGGACTGTGAGAGTGAACTGGTGTCTAGATATACCCTTATATATAGCGCGCTATAATATCTCCTCTCCTTCTCCCTCTCCTCTCGTGTTGTTGAGAAATTGCTGATAAGATTTTCTACCAAACGATAGCGATGGCAAAACGTTTATTGTTTTTATAACTTACTGTCAAAGAATGTGTGTGTATGTCAATACACACATTCTTTGACAGCAAGTGGGTGGTGGAACTCCCGTAGCGCAGTGTGTCCTCCAGACGGAGCGAAGAGTTATAATTTTCTGAGGGAACTCAATACAAAAATATATCTTGCTAAAGACGGCCTTGTATCTATAATAATAAGTAACTAAAATTGAAAGAGAAACCGTAAAGAATAGTGTTCTAGGGACCATTCACCACTGATGTCCTTTTAAATCGTATTCACACACTTCACGCAATGGTCGTCAAGTTGATTGATAAGTAGCAGTAACTAAAACCTGTCTGGTGTCTTCAGTCTTTTGGCGGTGCCGAAGTGCCTCGACCAACCTAAAGGTTCATTTCCGTGCATCGCGGCTGATTGCGAGCCGCGCGCGGCTTACGACGAGCGGCTGAAGTGCGCGGCCGATGCGACAATATTCAGAGTGCACGCACAGCCTACGTCAGTCGTCGGCCGCGCGCGTTTGTCGCAGAACTCGGAAATGGTACCATACATTTTCATACTCTGATTATTGTCGCATCGGCCGCACGCGTCAGCTGTTCGTCGTAAGCCGCGCGCGGCTCACGATCGGCCGCGATGCACGGAAATTAACCTTTAATGCCAATTTAGAGTGCCCGAATTATATTAACGAGTACTATCTGTGGCACGTGAGCCTTTATGTTTGCTATCACAGAGTTAGGAGAGCATTATACGTACGTAAAAACCCTCTCCATCTAAGTGGTGTTGTACAGAACACAGGAAAAAACAAACTCCAAAGTTTATCTTGTTACAACAACGCTGAAAGGACGTCCCTATTAATTTGAAGCTTTTGTGCGAAGCGTCACTCGCTTGTAATTCAGTTTGTGTTATCCTCCCTAACATTTTGCATACGCTTCCGAATAAAGCTTGTGAAGAGGCTAATGCATACGGGAACAATACACTCCCGATTACATTTTTGAGAGTGAACTGCAGAATGGGAAACAAACCAAGACTGGCTTCATTTATCCATAACCTATTAGTAGGTATATAAGAATAATGTAAATTTTAGATATTAGTTTGTAATTAGGTTATGATGAGGCTGGCATTATTAAAAAGCCTCTATAAACAATAAAAGACTTAAAAAAAAGACTGGCGTGAACCCTTACACAAGCAAGCTGATACGTAAATAAGTCAGGGTTTTTTTATATCCTGACAAATGGGAAGTATAGTTGAGATTATAATCTTTGGAACGAAAGAAAGGATGAACATCGAACAAAGCAATAGGTAATTGTATGGAGAGCATCCCAGCGGGGTGAGGTGATCGTGCCTGGTGGGCCGGGGCCCAACGATTATAGATAAAAACTTGTAATACCTAAAGCTAGTGCCGTAACTAGTTTTTTATGCGCCCGGTGCGAGCTTACATAAAGGCGCCCTTGGTATCAGACCTGATGGTCATTACTGCGCACCTCCAGGGTCTACGCCCTGTGCCCGGGCACCGCTGGCACCGCTGGCACCGCCCTAATTACGGCACTGCCTAAAGCTAACGTTTGTGGGGACTTCATATGCACGATTCAGGATTTCAATGCGTACCGCAATAAATGCGTTGCTTTCACTACTCTCTTAAAACGTATTCAAAATTGCCACGAAACTTAGTGAATACGTTGCGTATCAATATCAGCTGTTTAGTAAAACCACATTCAAATAATTCTGTCCTTTTGGGCGCTAAGTAACCACAGTTTTTATAACTCCCGTTTGTTTGTTTCAGGGGTTGAAACGTTATAAATGAGCCTTTGTCTCAAATAACATTATAGCACTCAAATGGGTTTTTTTAATCCTTTTGGATTATTTACGCGTTGTAGGATCATAACCTATTTGTAGGATCTATTTTTTGTCAAACAGTTTTAAGACCGCTCTGTCTTTACCCGACTGTGTCCTAAATAGCTTAAGGCCTTCCATCATATGATCTTTTAGACCTATTGTTACTACCTATAAGTGATAAAGACTCCCGCATTAGGTTACAAGCCCTGTGTCGCGGGGTACTTTAGAAACATTCAAGTCACGGACACAAAGTACACCCAGACTCGGAACAACAATTTATGGATCACACAAAGGGGTGCCCCGTGTGAGAATCGCTGTAGCGTGATTGAATACCTAACAAACATCCATTCATCCACACATCCATAAATTCAAACATTCGCCTTTATAATATTAGTATATATAAGAAATTAGAGCCCTTAGACAAGTGGCATAGACTCTAATCGAATAGAATGACAATCGAATAGAATTATGCTAGAATGACGTCATTGCACGCGCTAAACTGCGAATCTCATATAGCGAAATGACGTCATTGTATTCGATTAGATTTTATATCACTTGTCTAGGCAGGTTTTGTTTGTCACGATTTCGCTTGTCATTTGTTTTGATATGCATTTTTTCGACCGAATCTCCGTATGACATCTGCATTGGTGTACTGAAATAATTCCATTCTTTTTTATCGGAAACATTTATATTTCTACTTTAAATAAAGTAGCTATGAGTGGAAAATATACTATTAAGCATGGGCTAATAAAAGTATAAGCTTGGAAACTTGACCTGACCTACTCGCTAGCGGTTTCCCGACATACATTTATATATTCTCGTAAACGTGTAGTTTGCGGTACGGCAGGTCGTCTGTTGCTATTTTAAGCTCTGAAACTGTTTAATTTTGCATATTTCTGCTACTCCAGAGTAAAGCACAGAGAAAGTAATTACTGAAAAAAGTGAATAGTCCAAATTGTGAACACTGCGGGATAATAGATGATGAGCACCACTTGTTAGGGGAATGTGTCCAAAACAGTAGTGAAATAGATAACTACTTTGGTGAGTGAGCTAAACATCAATAGCTTAGATTTGGGAGCATTTCAGGTTCTCTTATCCAACCCAGGTAGCGATGTTTGTTATAACATCTTTAAGTTTGTGTATAACTCACTAACTAAAAGAGTGTCTCTCTAACGGCCGGTCTCAATAACTTATCGATGGATTTGGCTACTAGAGGTAGAATTTTGACATATTTTGTATGGAGCTTATGTCAAATATAGACCTCTAGACTCTAGTAGTCAAATCCATCGATAGTTAGATTATTGAAACCGGCCGTAAATAATTAATAGGTAATAGTTTATGTTTAGTTAAACTTTATTTCTTTTGTAATTGGTACGATAGGACTGACCTAAGCAAAAACCCCAAAAGGCCTTAAACAAATAAAGATAAAAAAAAGTAATCACTACGTTTTAGAGTAGGTAAAGGGACTGTAACGTAAAACATAGAATAAGGTCAAAATTGTTTAAACTTATTACGGTCGTCCAATATTCGATTTGACATTGACAAATCGATTTATTTTAAATTTGTATGAACTCTTTTCAATAAATTTACAACAACCGATGAGAATCGATTAGTCATTTAGTCATTAACTGACTGTTCAAGAGTTAGATAGATACCAACAGATACGAGTCCCAATAATCATGAAAGTATAATGAAATTAAATTATACATGGTGTAACAGAAAGGTATAGTTAAATTTCAGCAGCGGATAGAGTATGTTATCAGTATTGCATCCACCATGGTGCCGTAGCTGGTTGCATTATTATTACATAGTTATAGCATATTCTTTTTGTCAACATTCATTAGTGAAAGGCGTATGGCAAAGAATTATACCTCCCGTGGTATAAAATTCGATTGGATAATATTATGGCATAGAACTTTTTAAGTCATACTTTTTTAATAATAACTTTTTCACTCTTAAATAAACGAATGAAAAAAAATGTTTTTAGGGTACTTCGATTTTGATGAAATTAGGTATGTGCACTCGGTATTATGGGCGCATACCAACTCTTGAGTATGACCACGCCTTTCTGTTACACCTTGTTTAAATCAGTCGGTCGAATATCAAAACGTATTTGGATTGTAATGCTATCTTAAATTGCAAATCCTAGTAATTATTATACTACTAGAAATCCGAAAGCCGACTCCAAATTGTGATCCAAGAAATGAGTGGATCACAAAATCGGCTGAACCGATCTGGATAAAATTTGGCAGAAACATAAAAGGTACATTATGTCCCGGAAAAATGTACGGTTTCTGTATCTAAAATTTTCACGGGAACGAAGGCGCAGGCAACATCTGGTCTAATATATACTGATAATTTATATACTGATAACCTCCCGCTCGTTACTTATTAATAACTCTATAATTTCAGTTAAAGTAGTTTCTAAAATACGTAATAAATTAACCCTTAATCGCCTACCACTAGTTTTTAGAGTTACGACCTTGATCAACTACAGACTACGTATTTGACTGAAGTAAAATTATTGTTTAATCAGGCCCTCAACTTGACAAAAAAACATCGATTTTATTCCAAGGTCTCTCAGCTGTATGGTTAATGGTTGTGTGACAAAAGTAGGTGGTAGGTGATGAAGGGTTAATTTGTAATTTTATGTAGTTACTAGCTGACCTGCGCAACTTCGTTTGCCTAAATTTTCTTCGTTTATGCAACATTTTTCATTGCTGCTCCGCTCCTACTGCAATATACAGGGTGTAACAGAAAGGTGTGGTCATATTCAAGGGTTGGTATGTACCCACGATACTGAGTGCACATACCTCATTTTATCAAAATCGAAGTACCCTAAAAAAATATTTATAATTTTTTCATTCGTTTATTTATGGATGAAAAAGTTATTAATTAAGAAAAGTACGACTTAAAAAGTTCTATGCCATAATAATCCAATAGAATTTTGTACCAGGGGAGGTATAATTCTTATGCCATACGCCTTTCACTACTGAATTTTGACAAAAAGAATATGCTATAACTATGTAATAATAATGCAACCAGCTACGGCACCATGGTAGGTGCAATACTGATAGTATACACTATCCGCTGCTGAAATTTGACCACAACTTTCTGTTACACCCTGTATAACTAATACCCTTCCTCAAAAAATGGGCTATCCAACAGTAAAAGATTTTTTTAATTCGGACCTGTAGGTCCTGAGATTACCGCGTTCAAACAAACAAACAAACTCTTTAGCTTTATAATATTAGTATAGATTATATACTTAGAAATAAGGGTTAGCCGTCGACCCTGGACTATAATTATATATTTATACATTTTATACATACAAATATATACCAAGGACGGAGAAGTTTCAAATTTTATGATTCCTATGGTATAGTACTTACTTAAACAGCTATAACTTTATTGACTTAAATAAGGGTTGCCTACAAACCACGATGTAGGTACATGATAGGTGTATATATGGATATCACGATAGATGTTATTTATCGTGATAGTAAAACCTATTTTAATGTAAACCGCCGCCATCAAAATCGTCAAGTTGTTTGGAGACTATATCCCACAACGTTTATTAACAAATTTGACTTAATGTGTAAGATAATCTTTGTACGAAACATCCGTAGCAATAATCCATGCATTGCTTTCTAGCTGACCCGCGCAACTTGGTATGCGTCAATTTTCCCCGTTTTTGCAACATTTTTTGTTGCTGCTTCGCTCCAATTGGTCGTAGCGTGATGTTATATAGCCTATAGCCTTCCTCGATAAATGGGCTACCCAACAGTAAAATATTTTTTCAATTTGGACCAGTAGTTCCTGAGATTACCGCGTACAAACAAACAAACAAACTCTTCAGCTTTATAATATTAGTATAGATTATACAAATATCAATAGTAAGTATTAACCGTCTTACTTACTACTTAGGTATTTATTCTACTTATTTGATTGGTCTGTGAGACACGGATTAGATATAGACGCAGTTAGTTTGTTTAGCGGAGCAGTCAGCCGCTCTTAGGCTAATTGTTGGGCAATTGTGCGTCTTACACATCTGCGTAACATTTTAGGGAGTCCAGAAGTCCTATATAAGCCTCAGGGAAGAATTATGGTGATCCTAATAGCTTTGCCTGTTGATCCGCCTCAGCGAGATACGAGTGTTTTTTGATCACATCCGGCTACCTGATCCCAAACTATGTAGAGCCTGTACCTATTGCGTCAATGACATGATATTTTCAGTGGTTCCAGAATTGATGCTAGGCCTGTAAATGTCCTCGATCAAAGAGAATTTATAGATTTTCTGGTGCTGCCATTCGACAAGTGATAAACATATCTACTTATAAAGTTCTAAACATGTACCTATTAAATAAACAATCGTGTTCATCAAACACGGATTTTTTCCTGGGTAAGAATCGAACTCACGGCTGACTTAGCAGTCAAAGTCATTAACCACTTTACAAATGGTTTAAAAAATCTTGGAACAGTAAGACGATACTTTAGGTTATGTATTCTGAAAATTTGTACTTAACATAATTATAATTGAAGGATCCAAGCATTATTGACATAACTTACTACGAAATCTCATTAATTACGAAGTTCATAGATAATTCTAGTTAGTTAATGTTTATATAACTACTACCAACCAACTACCAACCTCATTTATCGTCGTTCATTAATGATCCATTGACATCTTCTGTCACTTTGTTATCGAAACACTTTATCAAAATAATTAAGTAGGTATTTTGTACTTCAATTTTTTATTAAATAAAAGAGGGTCAATACTGGCTTCCCATCAATATTGACTCTCTTTTATTTAACAATCAGCAAATAAAAAAATATAAAAACGACCATAGACAAAATATATAATTTGGTCTTTAGTACAAACTGTGAGCGTTTGACTTCATGTAGTATAGGATGTAGTATGAAGACCATAAGTACTTAAATATGGAGTCCACACCAATGATGTTTTAAGAAAAAGGTATAGATAGGTTACAAGCGTTCAGAAAGCGGCACCTTAAATACTATACAACTGACTTCTTTTTATATGTAACTGTCGCGTCGCTGGCGTTAACAGATGAAAGCAGTGAAAAATATTCTTCTCTTTTTCGCTCGTGATTATGAAATCATGCTTTCCTACTTTTACGACTTTTTTATAATAGTGTTGTCTATTCACACCTTTTTACTTAAAATGTCATTAGTCCATTAGTCCACACAATGAATCCGTACCTACTTGATTTACCTTGGGGTATTCATCTATCTCTTTCTACGAGAGACGTATAACTATCGACATCAAATATTATGATGTCTTTGCCAAACTTCTTGGCAGTATATGATTAGGTATAAATGAGACAAAAGATGTAGTATAGTCTGGTTATAATTATCCAAAGGTGCATCTTATATATAATATCTTATATATAATATACAGATAGTAGAAACATTTAATAGATATTGAACGTGCGATAAGGAACATAAGATTGTGATGTAGATTGTAGATACAGCACAAAGATATTGTACTGTAACAATGTCTGTATCGATCCACTGCTGGACATAGGCCTCTCGTACTTTACACTACAACACCTGGTCCTCTGTCGTACGGATTCAATTCAGTCCAGCGACTTTCTTTAGGTCGTCAGTTCATCTGACTTGGGGTCGACCTACCTTTCGTTTACCGAGTCGCGGTCACCACTCTAGGGCTCGTTTGCTTCAGCGGCCATCGGTCCATATAGATACCATCTTTTTAGACAAATTTCTGCGAATGTCATAGCAGACCTTACTCCCATATCAAGTTTATAAACATTCAAACATTGTAAAATTGGCAATTTGAAAAGAGTGGCCGCGAGTTTTTATTGCCATGTTCTTTTCTCCTTTATATATTGTTTGAACTTGGCATTACATGTACACGTAGAATCCCGACGTATTACGAGAATTGTTTTGCATTCTAAGTCAATTATGAATTTTGAATTTTTCAGAATTAAGTATTTATTGTACACTTCAACCAAGCGCGGATCCAGGATCATATTGGATCATCAGGGCGAATTTGACTCAACACCGGGCAAGTGTGAGTAGTTCGCGCGACGGGGGAGGGAACCCCCCCTTACACCCGCGCCTGACTTCAACTAGGTACACAAAGCATCAGTTTGAACGTATAGCGATCATATTCGACAGCCTCTGTGGCGCGGTGGGAGTGTATCCGACTGCTACGCAAGAGGTCGTGGGTTCGATCCCCACCCAGGATAAAACTTTGTGTGATGAGCACGATGGTTTATTCTGTGTCTGGGTGTTATTTATCTATAATATGTATGTATTTAGAAATATATAAGTATGTTTATCAGTTGTCTGGTTGCCATAGTACAAGCTCTGCTTAGTTTGGGATCAGACAACGTTGTGTGAGTTGTCCCAAGATATTATTATTATTATTATTATTATTTTTTCACACGTTAAATTCTAAGCTGTGATATGACAGTTCAGTTTTTCAACCAGTTTTGAATAGAACGTTACCTATATGTTTTAAAATCCTATTTATTAAAAAACTACACTTTTTTTAGTGGAAAGACACGGCTAGCGTATTGCCATTTTAAAAGGTAGGCCCTATCATATTATTCGGTAGTGATTATGGCTCGTATATCTGTGCATCCGCCAGTTTCTAATTTATAGAATTTTATAAGCTACGGGTCTTAATGGCGTAAATATTTTATTTTATGGCTAAATACCTTTGTTTATTGTCCGACGTTTCGACCTCTAGAGTCTAGGACGTGACCACGGCCGTTGCAATACGGTCGAAACGTCGGGTAATAAACAAAGGTATTTAGACTTAAAATAAAATATTTACGCGATTAAGACCCGTAGCTTATAAAATTCTATAATGTGTACAAATCGCGACAGTTTACGAACATAGTTTCGAACATAATTTATTTTCCCTCTAGTTTCCATAATTAAATCACAATGTCTCGTTCTCTCGTTTTGTTGTCCATAGCAACATGTCAGTTTGCCGCCATTCTACACTTAAAATTCTATAACAATATTCAAAATTCCATCAATCATTCTTAAAAAAAAAAACGTCCAAATACAATAGGGACGTGACCAAAAGTTTCAGTCATGTTATTACGAGGTTCAAGGTGACGAAAACAGGGTAACGGTTCAAATTAAATATATACAGGTGGCCGGCTCCCTACAACGAGCAAAAAGAGTCTCACGTACACATACTTAGATACGTAACACAGATCTCGGTCTAACTCGATAGAAGCGTAAACCGAGACTGGGTTAATCTATGTGTGCGTGGATTTTTTATTGAGGTGTGGGTCGACTTTCTGTAGGTATATATTCTGTGGTAACGGTGTCGTGAGCTAAAACGTTACCTCCTCGATCGATACAACCACCCCGGCACTCCACATCTCTAAAATTATCCGATACAACTTAGCCCCACGTCGCTAGGCGGTGAGGTCGGCTCAGCTTAACGGTTATTATGTACTCGTACCAAATGTTACGTATTTATTGGCAAATCTTATATTCTTTGGGGCTAGTTTTTGTTATTTTAGGTTAGTTTTATTCGGTTATAAATTAGGTATTGGTACAAATTGATAGTTATTGTAACGATTAGGTATTTGTCATGAATATAGTGTCTATGTGGAGTGTACGATATAATACTTACTTGTCGTAAGTATATTTTATTTTGATGTGTTTAGAAGCCTTCAACTCCTTCAACCTCTTTTTCGACATCATCTTCCATCTCTTTCTCTCGCTTTTCTGGATAAAAAACGAGATAGGTAGACTCAGGAGCGTAGCTATATCAGCCGTATCAATGTTAGGGCCCTCAGGCTACAGGGGCCCTGAACGTGCATTAGCAATTGCAAACAAACCCCCCCTCCCCTTGCCAGTGACTCTTACTAAAGAGTAATTTACAAAGTCCACAAAAGTCACGTTTGTACAACAGCTGCACGTAATAATTGGGAAATTTTAATATAAACACGATTATTCTCAAAGCCGTCGATAATATTTATGTATTTGAAAGATAGTTTAATGCTCATCCATTTCCGAAAGATTTAATAATGTCACATCATACGTATTATTCTTCCTATTAAAAAAATATCACAATTAGATATTTAACGGTAATACCTATAAATTATGGCGATTCTTATATATATATATGCCGATTGTATTACCTTTATGTTTCTTATTTTTTTTAATATTTCATAATTATAAAAAAAGCACCTATCAGAAACGAAACGCATTTCATGACATATCACAAGACAAACCTTTTTATGACTAACATCTTGCTATGACGAAATTATTCTAAATTCCCTTTGAGATTATATAGGTACGTCTTATTTAGTCTATAACAAAGACAGGTCCTGATATAACGTTAAAGAATAAAATATTCCTCAGTACAACGAAAAAAAATCTTCAAAATATGCACGATACTCCATCCCGCATCTGGCATTGGCATAATTGTCGACAACGGCATCGTAGCCATTAAAAAAAAAATATATTCCTCATACATGCGAATAAAAGATAATTTTTTTAACAATTTAGTAATTGTAAATCGTTGAAAGATTAATTGAGATTGCTTGTGATTCAAGTCAATGCTTCAAGTAAGAATCTTATTATTTATTTACTTAGCTAGTAATGCAGTACGTAAAAAGAGAAATAAAGATTATTATTATTTTTAAAGTTAATAAAAGGTTTTATGAGGTTATGGCAATTTTTGAAATAGGCAAACCACCCTAATAAAATGATCGACCTCTTTTGAGCGGGGCAACTGGACATCAGGCCCTCCAACAAGTTACAGAGACAGGTGCTCTCTAACGGCCGGTCTCAATAATCTACTTATCGATGGATTTGGCTACTAGAGGTAGAATTTTGACATATTTTGTATGGAGCTTATGTCAAATATATACCTCTAGTAGCCAAATCCATCGATAGTTAGATTATTGAGACCGGCCGTTAGCCAAGCTACACCCCTGGATAGATAATTAACAATAAGATACCTACAAATCTTCTCCAGTCAGGTAATTTGTAATAAAACGTGTGTTCTATTAACAATATTATAACCTATTTTAATGCCCTATGAAGTTCACTCATATGTAACTAGTTATTAAACAATCCTCATTCATACAAACTGTCACCGTTTACGCTCGCTTATGTCGGCTCACCGCTTAAATACATACGTTATTACTGTACGTGGTACTCAACCGATGGGATACATGTCGCGGTCATATATACTTACATTGTAGGTGTATAGAGTGTACCCTATACTATAGTATAGTTGCGGCAGCTTCGTAATATTCTGAATGTATGACTTGCAAACTTATTTCATCAGCAGATATTATTTGTAAGAAGCGGTGCTAGGTTGTAGATAATCTCATGAGTGGATGCTAGTTTTTAAGCTTACGGAATACTAAAAACTGTCATCGACTCAATATCTACTATAATACATCAACTATAAGGGTTTGTAGCCAAAATGGCAAAAACGGGACCCTTATAGTTTCGTCATGTCCGTCTATCTGTCTGTCCGTTGGTATGTCACAGACATTTTACCCAAAGACTACTAAATGAATATTGGTGAAATTTGGTGAAAAGGTGTCTTGTAGTAGCCGCTACTTGGTTTCATAGCTAAATAATAAAAAAAAATATTTTTATGGGGGATGGGGGGCACTCCATACAAGTAACAGAAGCTGTTTTTTTTTAGCAAGCTAGCTAAAAATAAAACTCAGTTTGTTACATGTATGGAGTTCTGTTACACGTGTGGCACACCATGCAACTGGTCTTTTAAAACCATATTAAGGTTAGTTATATTTCGGGACTTAATCGCGTGAATTATTTAAAGGTACGAACCTTTTTATTTACCCGACGTTTCGATCGAATTGCACCGATCGTGGTCACGGGTCGACTCACGACAGTCGACCCGTGACCACGATCGGTGCAATTCGATAAGGTTTTTGAAAATTTTTGATTGAGTGTAAAAGAAGCTGATTTTTTTTTAGCAAGCTAAAGCTTGCTCAAAAAAATCGGCTTCTGTAACATGTATGGAGTTCTGTTACACGTGGGCAAACCATTAGACTGGTCTTTTAAAACCATATTAAGGTTTTTGAAATTTTTTTAATGAGTGAATATTTTTGGATATAATTGCTCCGAAAGTTGCATAAATTGTGTCCCTTAACTTTTGAACCACCCCTTAACGTATGACCATCAAATTAAAAAAAAAAATACAAAGGTACCGCTTAATAAATACTTTAAACTAAAATTATTTTGGATATGATCGTATATACCGTCATTGAGTTAAATTATTACCGAAAAACTGCGTTTCTCAACAAAAGGGCCTAAGCGCCATGAACGTACGCTCTCCTGCTGATGCAATTATTTAAGGCTGCTGCATGAGCATGGTCTGACATGCTCTTGCCCAGTTTTTTTGTTCATAAAAAGCGGGTTTATCATGAAAGATACATATACATAATTATAGACGCAATCATCTTCGTAATAAGCATAAAATTCGTATGATTTTTATCCTATTCCACGGACGCATTGTTCCGTAGCAATTTCACTATAATCGTCCAGCCACTTTAACTTAAGTTCAATATTCTAACTAAACAACTAAGTAGTTAACAAAGTAACTTAAATTGGTTATCTAGTAAGTATGCCTTAGAGGTGAAGTTGTTATGAATATATCTAATAATCTTAGAAGTTAAACATTATCTAAAAATAATACTTAATATTAAACCTATAAAGAAAAAAAAGTAATTTCTATTTTTCATTAACATTTTTTACCAATCCAATAAAGTGCACAACGCTGCTAAAGAAGTTTTCACTTCAAAAATGATCAAACATATAGCGTAATTTGGTTACGGCCAGCGCAGACGTCATGCCGCACCTCGACTTACCAAATAAACTAGCGATGATGAGTCGTATCGTTACCATACATAAATAAAGAGCGTTGTTACTTCCTAGCCTAGTAGGCAACCATCATTTAAGTATTTCACACAACTTCTATGATAAAAAATGTGTGGCACTCGGGGACTGCCGCGGTAAAGCTATTGCATAGTATTTTTATCAACTTAAGCAATTAAAAAAAAATATATATATTTTTAAGTGTTTTTTTTTATTATAAAAAACAATGTTTGAATTTTTTTTTCTTTAAAAAAAATTGTTTTTTTTTAAATTTAAAAACAGCAATTAAAATTTTTTTTTTTTTTTAGTTTTTAAAAAAGTTTTTTTTTAATTAAAAAAAAAAAACATTAAAAGTTCTGCTATTTATTGATAGATGGCAAAAGTAAAAAGTATCACCGCTGTGCGCGTCGGAGTGGGGAGCGTGAGGTTTTTTCGTTACGGAATTTCTGGATTCGGTCCCCGCGCTCAAGGCCCGCGATAGAAGCTATGCAATAGCTTAAAATTACTTAAAACAAATATCAAATCCTTCCTTATACAAAAACCTTTCATTTGTTTATACAATACTTTCCAATAGTAACTAAATATTGGTAAGAATGTATGTGTTAGTACAATAGTCGCTTATCTGGTTTTAGTCATTGAGGACAATCTGTTCAGAGACTAGGCTAGATACCTACGAAGGAGTAGATAGCCTATAGACAAATATTGGCAAGAATGCATTTGTAGATACAAGTACAGAAAAAACAAAACTATTTCAATACTATCAAACGGGAGTCGCCGTAACGATACCTTTTAAAAATCTTCATACTGTCGCGTACATTTGGAAATATGGTAAGTTTTGAAACTTTTTTTGACGTGTTGAAATAATCATTAACCTGATTTTACGAAATAAAGATATTTGAGTTTGAGTTTGAGTTTGAACATAGCTTTCAAATGTTACCAATATATTTCCGAATGTATGCGAGAGATCTCTGTTAGGTTAGGTTAATTACTCGTACATTGATTGTGAATGCGCATTCTGTATGTTTGTCAAACATTTGTAATCATGATTGGAAACGTGAGCCAATTCGCAACATGTAGGTATTTGAATTGAACATAGATTGCTCTGCCGTAGTACTGATTAAATCATTTTCCTAGTAATTAAGCGACAATTATGAACACGTTTCAAGTTTTTCCTTTGCAAATTGAACCAATTGCGCACGTCTTTAAAAGAATTGGAATTTATAAGGAGAATGTATAAAATAAATAATCTGTTAAGGTGATATATTTTTTATTTCTCTTTAGATGTCCACTGGAGCCCATCAACTGTTTCAAAGCAAAAAGAGTGCGCTGGGTAAATTAAGTACAGATAAATAAAAAAGAGAGAAAGAGAACTTTAAAAGAAAGAGAAGATCTATTGATTTAAAAACAAATGAATGACATACCTATATTTTCGACTGCCTACACAAGAGGTCGTGGGTTCGATTCCCACACGGGACACCACTTTGTGTCATCCACAAATTGTTGTTCCGAGTCTGGGTGTACTTTGTGTCCGTGACTTGTATGTTTGTAAAGTCCCCCGCGACACAGGGCTTGTACCTTACTGCGGTAGTCATCTATAAAAAAATGTATATAAATAAATATTCATATTTACCTTTGAAAAGCTGCACATTACCTAATAATTAATATATCCTAAGCTTTTCATTCTACAAAAACATATAAGGATGAGTTCACCGACTCACTCTACCGAATGGTCACCATTCCCTCTCAACACGTGAATCGAGTTATCAACGACAAAACGATCTGATACTTCCTCGCACAATGACTCGGCCTAAACGGAGGTAGCCTATCAAATGATAATAGAATACGATCAACCGAAGGGGCCGGGGCAGTCGGACGACATTCTGCGCAGAAGTATTTGACATTCGAAAAATACTGAAAACTAAGTGTACTGAGTGGTTTTTTGTGAGGCAAAGTTGAGTGCATTTCGCTATAAAATATAATGGTTGATTTTTCCGTTGTACCGGCAAAGAGTGCTTTCAGCGAGACTATTACGTAATATGTGAGGAGTGATGTGATAGGTGTTAGTGATAAAAACTATTTGACGGTATTCCTGTGCTCGTGTTGTGATTTGGTTAACTGGTATAGCCGTGAGAACTGTGTGGATTAGTGGGATTTTACTGTGATAATTGTGTGAAGTTTTTATATTCTCTACGTGTGCCAATTAAATTATTTCAAGTAAGTGCATTAAAATTATGCAGTGAATTTTGAGGTGTCTGCCATCTATTCCAGGTCGATGTTTGTAAATGCTTATATAGAAAACCACGTTCTATCTCACGCAGTACCTTTAAATAGTAAAGATTTTCGTAAAATCCGCCTGGGAATTTACCTTATGCAACGAAATAACATGGTTTTTTCACGACTTTGAATGATGTATGCCGACCATGCTCTCGAACCTCATCGAGGAATTACTGATCGTACGATATGTGTATTGGGTATGTACTTACTTAAATATCCAATACACACCCATACTGCAAAGTAACTTGTCAATACATGCTATCTAATGTGCAACTAAAATCACTGGCATCGCCAGTCTCTGCTACTACGGATTACTTTCAAGAGACCTTTATGATTGTTTGAATTTTGGTTAGTCTGGCTTTCATGGTCTGTATTCTATTTTGAGTTACATTAGTAATTACCTTTAATAAGTATTTTGTAAATAAATAACAATCATAAATAAAGGACTACAAGTAATAAACTTGTTCCAAATCGGTGCCCATGGGCATTGTGCCCAGAAGGCTGGCCGCATTTCCTCTTTGTATGGCCAGGCTTATTCGCTGGCCGAGGAACATGCCGGCCCTCTGGTCACCAGAGCTATCTCTTAGCCGCTTGGCCAGCTCCTGGTATAAGCGGTGCGTGCCTGGTCCCACAGTCCCAGGGTCTCGACCCCAAACGGCTCAAATATGCAGGTGTTGCTGAGCCCTGCATATTTACGCCGTTTATTGGACTCCGCCGTTGACACAGCAGCTCCGGCCTCTAAAAGTACCTTAATAAGTGACATTAATAATAATTAATTCGTAATTTAATTGCGTTGTTGTCATTCTCTAAAACAAGCCCAACAGCAAAACTTAGTGAGATAACGGACAATATCAAAAGCAACTCTCCAACTTCGAATTCGATTGGAACAATATGAATATTCATGAGAATTTTAAGCCTATTACGACCCATATTTCACAATATTAAATGTCAAAATAATATATGTTATGAATGGTATACATAACCGTGATATTATAAAACATATTTTGTAGCAGTAATCCGTTTAACCTTTTGTTTTTCGCAGTTCGGCCATTTTATGAATTTGGACAAAGCGTGTGTTATGTTGACTTTATAAAATGTCGTACTGGCGTCAAGATAATGTGTGTGTACTTCAATGTACACTGATTTTGGTTATTTATTTCAAAGTGCATTTTATTTACAGAGAAACTGGTGTTTCTATGCAAAAACCGCGTGAATAGATAAACTTTTTTTTAAAGATAACTAGCAATGTGGGATTGCAATCCTGATAACCCCTCCAGCTAAGCTAAATAGCTGTGTATTAGGAGTGGATGCAAGTTCCGGGTTAGCATCCTACCCGTTATACTATTAATAGGTAGGATTCGAACCCGCGACCTTACGATTGCAAGTCCGATGCCTCAACCATTACACTACCGTTTTTTATGACTAAAATTATATTTACTTTTCTTTTGTTGATATTCTGGGCAATTATTATTAAACGCTAGATTTAACCCCCAACTCGCCAAGAATGGCTTCTTATAATTTGCCTATATATCTTTATAAATAAAAGGAGAAGCTAACTGACTGACTGACATATCAACGCAGGGCCTAAACTATATGGGTTAGAAACTTGAAATTTTGCACAGGGGTTCATTTTATAACGTAGGGGAGCACTAAGAAAGGTTTTTTTAATTTCACCCCCCAAGAGGGTAAAACGGGGGTGCAAAGTTAGTATGAAACTGTGCCGTTAAAATATTTTGGTAGCAATCTGGCTTCCACGCGGGTGAAGCTGTGGGCTTAAGCGAGTCACAAAATAAACCTCTTTACAAAATATCAGCTTCCTAGCTCTTGGGTTTGGGCTGGGGACCAGGTCTTTATTTTATATTAAAAATTGTACCATTGTGATTGAACTTTTTACTTCATGTTTCATCATATTTCAGTATCAAATATTTAAATTACTGACATATGTTTGGACGACATCTTTGTTACATTATGGATCTTTTTATACAGAATATTTTTTTGTATACTTACTAAGAACCTCTCGCTCTTGGCTTCTTTACATTACACTCAAAAACTTCGTAATATACTTCTGAAAAAAATATACATTAACCCTTCACCACCTACTTTTGTCCCACAACCATTTACCACATATCTGAGAGACTCCGGAATAAAAACGATGTTTCTTTGTCAGATTTAGGGCCTAAGCCTCACAATAAACAATAATTTTACTACAATAAAATTGTCTGTCATAACTTAAAAAACTAGTGGTAGCTAATTAAGGCTTAATATACTAAACTAGCTGTCCCGCGCTACTTCGTATGCGTAAAATTTCCCCGTTTTTGCAACATTTCTCATTGCTGCTCCGCTCTTATTGATCGCAGCGTAATGTTATATAGCCTATAGTCTTCCTCGATAAATGGGCTATCTAACAGTGAAATAATTTTACAATTCGTATCGGTAGTTCCTGAGATTACCGCGTTCAAATAAACAAACTCTTCAGCTTTATAATATTAGTATAGATATTTTCCAAAATTGATATTACAAAGCAATTTAAAAAAGCCAAGAACGGGAGGTTAACTTTTTTTTTAAAATCATTCTGTATATACGAATTAGGTAAACACATGTGAGGTTTTTAATCATCTTAACAAATGACAATAACGTCTCTAGTAACGTTCTACTGCTTAAAAGAGAGATAATAGAGATAAAGTTTGAATTGTTTGAATTTCTTATGTTCTTGTTGTCTCTGTTAGGAAGATATCTCTCTACTTCTTTTGAGCAAACAATATCAACGACGAGAATTCACTCGCGTAATCGCGCGCATCGAAGCGTACCAACCATATACCCGATGCTTCAGTTCCTTTCTCCTTACATCAATACATTTTCACCCTTATCCTCCGGGAATACAATATAAAAACATTACGTATATTCAAAACATTACACATATATACAGTGTAGTAAAATACTTAGTAGGTGCGTAAAGTACCTACACGACCCCCGCTCATAAAGTCGTCGTAGCGACGGAAAGGATCGTTTCCTTTGTTTTCCACCTTAATTAACGTTATTATTTCCTCGGCCATTTGTCCAATTTGAACACGGAATTGGGCGCAGTCCCCAAGAAACAACTAAATATACCTTTGGTTCAAGTTAGTAAAGCAATCAAATCAACCTTGTGTGTATAGGTACTAGTAGTAAACTCCCATAGCGTTTTTAAATAAATAAAATGGTAAACAAAGCATACCTATGTTCTGTTTGTTGAATGCTAGTGGAACCAGACATTTTAAAGGATAAATTCGGCACAATGTGAGCACTCGTCCCTCCGTTGTCAGTTCAGTAACTTTGTAATGATGGCGACGTTTTGACGACCGTACGTTCGTAGCTTATGGACGTATCATTATTATCTATATAAGTGACTGCTACAAAGAGAATAAGAACAGTTAGTATCTAAATATAATCCATTATAGTTGTCTGCCTCTGTGGCGCGGTGGGAGTGTGTCCGACTGCTACGCAAGACTGCGGGGCACCACTTTGTGTGATCCACAAATTGTTGTTCCGAGTCTGGGTGTACTTTGTGCCCGTGACTTGTATGATTGTAAAGTCCCCCGCGACACAGGGCTTGTACCCTACCGCGGAAGTCGTCTTTTATAAAAAAAAATGAAGTAAAAAGTAACTTTAGACATGTATTTGTCTCGTTAGTTTGTATGGTTGTCCAGGTATCCTAAAAAGAGATTGATGAACCTCCAAAGTTAACCAAACTAAATTAGGTAATATTAAAAATATGAAATTAGCTCCGTCTCTGTTTGTCTTTTACGTTTGCACGCATAAACCGGTGAACTGATTTATTGTTTGTGATGAAAATAGTGTTGAGTCCCGTCAAAGGATAGTTTTTAATGCGATAACTGATCACAATGAACTGATTCACGCGGGCTGAGCCACGGGCGAAAGCTGATGTGAAATTATAATTATTATTTTGAATCCAAGTAGGTATAAAATTATACATACTACGGCTCTTAATCGTGTGAATAATTTAATGTAAAATATCTTGTTTATTGCCCGACGTTTCGACCGTATTGCAACGGCCGTGGTCACGGGTAGACTGAGTACGCCCGTGACCACGGCCGTTGAAATACGGTTTATAATGATTTGTTAGTTATCGTGTTTCGGTTGAATAGGAATATAGGTAAAATTTCTGTAGCTGTGTTGTTTAATCTAAACACATCACGAACTCATCACGTTAGAAGACTGGTTGATTTTTTATTTACCTACATTTATAGTAAGACCAACAGCATTAACAATGGGTCATAACTATAACATTAAGCTACATAATAAAGGTTAAAGTATGAAATTGCCGTTATAACCTAACTTCGAATTGAGATTAAACCTTCATGGTGTGAGATATTTGAGTGAAACTTTTTACACATGATTTATACGACGTTTTAATAAATGTGCAACATTCGATTTTCGAATTTCAACTGTTTTTTTTATTTAGATTAGATGGGAAAGATGGATAAAAAATCCGAGTAATTTTTGAATACAAGTTTCCGACGCGGAACTAACGTGGCAGAAACGGCTCGCAATATCAATCCTGCGTTTGGAGAGGATACTGCTAATGAAAGCACTGTGCGTTTTAGCTTTAAACACTTTCATAATGGAAACTTTGATGTGAAGAACAAACCACGTGGAAGACCGCCCACACAGGTGAATAACGATGAATTAGCAGCATTGTTTAACGTTACCTTACCTGCACTACTGACTCATTTCATCATCAAATCAATAAGATTAAAAAATATGAATAATGAATGCCTCATGATTTGACTGATCTGCAGTGCAGAAAGAAACGCGCGTTGAATCTTGCATTGCTTTGATGAATCGGTACAGAAATGAAGGAATATTGGATCGAATTATGACATGTGATGAAAAAAGAATTGTTTACGATAGCCATAGGCGAAAAATGCAATGGACCCAAGGTTAAGCGCCGCAACAGTGCCCTAAAACAAAGCTTACCAATAAAAAGATAATAGTAACTATTTTGTAGTCTCTTCAGAGTGTTATTCACTTTAGCTTTTTCTGGTCTAGTTCAGAAATAACAGTAGATGTTTACTGTGCCGTACTTTGAACAATGATGGTGAAACTGGCCTTGAAACAGCCCTGACTGGTGATCGATCTTCATCATTATTACTCCATGATAACGCAAGACGTCACACTGCACGAGAAACCGTTATAGCTCTACAGGAGCTGCAGTTAGAAACCATACGTCATCCTCCGTACTCGCCAGACCTTGCTCTAACTGATTTGATAATTTATTTCTCGGTAAAAAGAAATCTTCCAAGGAGGCAGTACAAAATGCTTTTACACATTTTGTCGAATTTAGATCCCCAGAGTTCTATAGCTAGGGCGTAAATGAACTTCCGATTAGATGGCTGCAATATTTGAATAATAAGGGTAAATATTTTGATTAAATCAATGTTATATAATACATTTTTCAGTACAAATCGGCAAATTCATACTTTAACCCCTAATTGGCAGCTTCTTCTCATGAGTTTAACACTTGGAATTGCCGCCCAACCTCATTTTTTTTTTTAAATAAATCATAATTTATTATGAGTAATTAATTTCACGTTTTCATATAGGTAATCATATTTGGTTTTACGAAATAAAGATACCTGAATTTAAGTTTAATAGGTCCTAACAAATAAACATTTTTATGTACTTTTATACAATAGCTTAATTAAATTCACAATTAAATTGTACAAATGACCATTTCGTACAAATAACAGTAATTGTTGATACAATATATTAATGGAGCGTAGGGGAGAGTGACAGAAAGATCTAGAGCCGTTGGGCAAATACGATATAACTTACTCAGTACCAAGATCCTAAGTAAACGTTGACGTGTTTTATTCTCTTTGGCGTAACAAAACGACACCTACGTTTAATTTCACGCAGTGTGATAGTGAGTGTTAATTTCCACAGGCTCTGATTGAGTGAATCTATCGCATCGGATTGTTTTCGATAACTTATTACATCGGCGTATTTAATTTAATGAAAGCCGACTGAATTAGCTATTTGACAGTCAAGTTACAACACTTTCTTCCTACAAAAAGTTACAGCGATATGACCCGAAAAGTTTTTATGACGTACATATCGTCTCTATTCTATTATTTGACAAATAGTTAGTTTAAGTCTACACTATAATATAATAACGAGGAAAAAATTGTATTTTTGTATGTACCTAACGAATTAACTCAAAAACTACTGGATCAATTTTTAAATTTCTTTCACTATTAGAAAGCTACATTAACGGCATAGGCTTAATTTTATTGTCAAAAGAATATGGAACCCTACGAAAATTGCAATAATGACATGACGCCCGTGCGAAGTCGCTAGTATTTTTTACATACAAATTTATTAAATAGTAAACGAATATATTTTGTCAGAACATTTTAGGGTTAATAAAATTTAGATTCTTCCGGTAATTCAAATCCCATCTTGATCAGAAATCCTATCTAGCAAAACGTATTTGTATTTAAAATGCCTAAGAAGCACATTGTCTAAAATACAAGTTGGTTTCAAAATATCTTATACCTACCATACGTAAGGGTTAAAAGTTAAGTAGGTCGTGGGTTCGATTCCTACGCAATTCCCCACTTTGTGTGATCCACAAATTGTTGTTCCGTGTTTGGGTGTAATTTGTGTCCGTGACTTGTATCTTTAAATTTTATTAATAATTGTAGATACCTAGTTATTTTATCTTTTAGTTCTCAAATTGTTTGATAAATGTATAGTATAAATTGTAATGCATAGTATGTATATTTTAAGTAACGAACTATCGTATTAGGTTTTTGACAAGCCTGTAAAGATAGTTTTAAGTGTGAGTGTGTAAAAATAAATGAATAATAAAAAATAAATGTTTGTAAAGTCCCCCGCGACACAGGACTTGTACCCTACTGTGGGGTTGTCTTTAAAAAAAAAATGTTCTCAGGTTAGGCGCCAAAACCGATGATTGTTGCCCGAATAGTATACTTATTTAGGTACTAAATCAATGATGTTTAAAGTAAAAAGGTGTAGATACAAGGGCTCACCAAGCGGCATCTAAAATTTTTAACTATTGTTTAAAATGTTACCTAAGTTCATGAATTTGCGCGATTTGTACGCATTATAGAATTTTATAAGCTACGGGTCTTAGTCTACACTTGAACACAGCCGTTGCAATACGGTCGAAATGTCAGGCAATAAAACAAAGGTTGTTTACTATTTAGCCTAAAAATAAAAAAGACCCGTAGCTTATAAAATTCTATAATGTGTACAAATCTTCATGTTAGTGTTGCATCCCCGGCGTTATTTTCAGCGGATTACATTTTTCTCTTTTTCGCTCATGATAATTAAATCAGGCTTTCCTACTTTAACCACTTTTAAAATAGTGGGATATTGCATTAAATAGGTTATCTGTGTGTGTATTAGTTTGCCGTTTATAAATATAGAATGTTGTTTAAATAATCTATCTATACCCTTTTACCTTAAAACATCAATGTACTAAATGATATAAAAAGCAAATCGTTTGACAGCGTTAGCGTGAGATTTTACTGACATAAAACTTGTGATTCACTAAATAAAGTGAGAGAACAATTTATTTGATTGCTTTTTTCGCAATCACGCGTCGTTAATCCGATCAATCACACACGCGTTCCGGTTTCGATTTGTTAATATAGTTATACAGTACTAGTTGTATCGATATTATATGATAGACACGTAGATGCCTACTTAATTTTAAGTAGTCTGTGTTATCTAATACTAGCTGTCCCGCGCAACTTCGTTTGCGTAAATTTTACCCTTTTTTTTATAATCCTATGTTACTTCTAATACCTCCAAGAATATGTGTACAAAGTTTCATGATGATCGGTTGAGTAGTTTTTGCGTGAAAGCGTAACAAACAGACTTACATTCACATTTATATATTAGTATAGATGTATGTACGCATTATAGAATTTTATAAGCTAAATACCTTTGTTTATTGCTCGATGTTTCGACCGTGTTGCAACGGCTGTGGTCACGGCGGCCGTTGCAATACGGTCGAAACGTCGGGCAATAAACAAAGGTATTTAGCCTTAAATAAAATATTTACGCGATTAAGACCCGTAGCTTATAAAATTCTATAATGTGTACAAATCGCGAAAGTTTACGAACATGTATGTATGTACGCTTCTATACTTTTTTAAAACTCTTTTTTAATTTAAATAAGGGGTTGGTCTGTTGGGTTGCCATGAAATAGTTGCTTTTGTTTAATTCGGAACCAACTTTAAAATGTTAATGTGTTGTTGTTATTCTAGGTAGATATTATTTTTTTGCTTTTTAGTTGCCTTGTATTTATTTTTGAAGTCGGTAATATGTTTTGTAAAAAAGTTTTTTATTTCCCACTTTTTTGTGGGTTGGTTTGTAATTCACATAAGTTACAATAGGCTTTTGTCAACTGCTCAAATCTCTTTACAAAATATTGCTTGCATCGGGGCAAGCAGGGCCGTTAATTGTTGAGGAGTTCACATGATAGGCCACTATCAGCTCTATTACATTGTGTAATAGTAGTATGACGAGAATAAAATGCTACTCAATGTCATATTAAAGTAATTGAATCGCAAACCGTGAAATATTGAATTCTTCGATATAATACATATATTGAGGTCGTCGTTTGTGGTCTTCATCATCAGTTCTACTTCACCAATAGGTGCTTTTTAAGAGTAAATGCGCGAATCACTATGAAATGAACCTAAATCAGTGTAGGTGTGCCTTTAATATTTGAAGATGTCCCTCGATTTCTCCAGGATCCCCACATCAGATCGTGATCTGATGACAATGGGACCAACTTGGGAGTATACCCTTTGAAACACAAAAATAATTTTTCAAATCGGTCGAGCCATCTTGGGGTAATCGGTGAACAAACATACAAAAAAGTAAACAGTCGAATTGAGAACCTCCTCCTTTTTGAAGTCGGTTGAAAATACTGCTAGGGTTCATTTTTGAGACCATACCAAATTGAGTGTATGCTAGTTTATGGGGTTGTGTCCATTTATGTGGCAATTTTTGTTCATGCAAAAAAAACAGCCAGTCAGTTTCATTGAGATATATGAGCTAGACGATTTTCTGTACCCAACACTGAAGTAGAAAACAATTATAAAGTCTGCCTCTGTAAGCTCTGTCAATGTAAGCTATTAATACCTGATAAATTAGTTCACCTGTTCTTGTTATAGAAAGATTTCTGTTATCTCAATGCCAGATCTTAAATCTTCAAAAGTAATAGGACAAATTATGATGTTTAAGTTTTATTTTCCAATTAATGTCTTGTTCTAATGTGAACTATCATGACTGGCCTGTTGGTCTAGTGGTTCGTGACCCTGACTGCTAAGCCGGAGGTCGTGGGTTCGATCCAGAATAAAACTTTGTGTGATGAGCACGATGGTTTATTCTGTGTCTGGGTGTAATTTATTAATAATATGTATGTATTTAGAAGAAGTTTCCATCCCAAACTAAACAGAGCTTATACTATGAAAACCAGACAACGGATAAACATACTTAATATAAACATTACATAAATTACACCCAGGTACAGAACAAACCATCGTGCTTATCAAACTTTTATCCTAGTTGGGAATCGAACCCTCGACCTACATTAGCAGTCAAGGTCATTAGCCACTAGATCAAGCAGACCAGTCAACATATATGTATTGAATTGGTATATGTACCAGATTGTACAATCGACGCCGGTCTTCGAACTGCCCGATAACCTCAGGCGAACTCAATCACTGAGAAATATAACATCAAGTCATTTAATGCGGCAAACATCGACAAAAACTTATAGCCAAATGTTTTATATTGTCTGTAGGTATATTATCTTGTAACTTTTTTAAGAAAAATGATCTGCCTTCAATTGTATATCAAGGAAAAAACATCAAACACATTACCGAATGCAAATTTTGATGTCTCTCTTCAATGTTTCAGTCTATATCTCTGGTGTTTTATAAGCTATGACTACGTTTTATACACTAAATCCTTCACTGAAAAATAAACAGCCTAATAGCGAAAACCTCATCCAAATCAGATTACAAGCTTTCGTAAAAATCGCGAACATACATACATACTTGCATACGGGGCAAATAGAGAACCAACTTTTTTGAAGGCGATTAAAAATAATAAACATTTTGGGTTGGCTCACATACGGTTCCAAACTAGGCGAAGCCTATGACAAACTAATAACTAAATGTACATAAAATAAATTACACCCAGACACAGAATAAACAATTGTGCTCATTACACAAAGATTTATCCTGGGTAGAAATCGAACCCAACACCTCAGGCTTTACAGTCACTAACCACTAGTGTACAGTCCTTATCTGTTCATGTATATTGATGATGATTGATGCCGTATACGCATCGATCAATCTATACTAATATTATAAAGAGGAAAGATTTGATTGTTTGTTTGTATTGAATAGGCTCCGAAACTACTGGACGGATTTGAAAAATTCTTTCATTGTTTTAAAGCTATACTAACCGCGGGTACATAGGCTATTTTTTATCCCTGTATTCCAACGGGAACGGGAACTACGCGGGTGAAACCGCGAGGGGTTGCTAGTATTATATAAAAGGAGAAGCTGACTGACTGACTTACATATCAACGCAGGGCCTAAACTGAAAGGGTTAGAAACTTGAAATTTTGCACATTCTTTTATAACGTAGAAAGTTACGCACAAAAAAGGATTTTCGAAAATTCACCCCCTAAGGGTGTAAAACGACTGCAAAGTTAGTATGAAACTTTGCCGTTAAAATATTTTGGTAACAATCTGGCATCCACGCGGGCGAAGCCGCGGGCATAAGCTAGTCTAGTATAAAAGGAGAATGCAAGGGTCTAGTATGCAACAGTGTATTTTAATACGGATCCTAAAAATCCTACTGTTAGAGATAGACTAGAAAGCGAGATAGGCTTGAAAGAGATAGGCTAGCCAGGGAGGTTTGGAATAGTATGGGTGAAACCAGGACTGTAGGCACAGGTTAAATAAAAAATACTGCTAGGGTTCATTTTTGAGTGTATGCTAGTTTTTGGGGTTGTGTCCATTTGTGTGGCAATTTTTGTTAAAACAGACAATTCATTCAGTTAAATAAACTAGACAATTTTCTGTACCTAACACTGAAGTAGAAAACAATTATAAAGTCTGCCTCGGTAAGCTCTGTCAATGAAAGCTATCAATACCTGATAAATTAGTTCACCTGTTCCTGTTATTGTATATTATAAAAAGAAAAGATTTGATTGTTTGTTTGGATTGAATAGGCTCGGAAACTACTGGACGGATTTGAAAAATTCTTTCATCGTTGTGAAGCTACACTAACCCCGGGTGACATAGGCTATTTTTTATCCCTGTATTCCCACGGGAACGGGGGCTACGCGGGTGAAACCGCGAGGCGTCCGCTAGTTTATTATAAAACAATTAATATTATTATAATATGGCCAGTGCGGTCACAACAACCGAGAAAGAATAGTCATTTACGGTACTATTGTAACTAACTACAACATATGTACAATAAACTAGAAAAGTGATTGATTCTGACTGGTGATCTTTTACTTCTGGGTCCTTATTAACTAAGTTTTTTTTTCCTTTTCGCGTCAAGCCCTCGCTTTTAACTATCAAGATCTTGACGTAATGGTATTTATAGAGGTGCATCATTGAGCGCACCGCGCATGCGCCAACTTGCCGCGAAATCGAAAAAAAACATAGTAAATAAGGACCCAGCACTCCAACATAACAGTCAAGTGTACAACTAGGTCTAGTGGTTTTTGCGCCTAGTGTTAAGTGTTTTTTGACTGGCCACTCAACAGAA
Source organism: Herminia tarsipennalis (assembly GCA_945859575.2). Lineage (NCBI taxonomy): Eukaryota > Metazoa > Arthropoda > Insecta > Lepidoptera > Erebidae > Herminia > Herminia tarsipennalis. Next base: position 22,833,925 of record OX243840.2, read on the forward strand.
TAGGTAGGCACGTTTTACAAGAACTGGTGTTCAATCGTGGGTAGATAATCGAATCAGAATGTTTTAAATTTCCCTAAGGGAAGGAAGTGACTCTAGATTTAAATTTATTTGGAACAAAAGCTTTTCCTTTGTAAGTTAACTTTTCAAAACCTATTAATTTAGGGACAACTCAACTTGTTTATAAATACTTCAGAAACACAAAGGCTTAAGCCACTTGTCTAACAAAAATAAGTCAATACTAATATTATAAAGCCGAAGATTCTTTGTTTGGTTGAACGCGATAATATCTGGAACTACTGGTTCAAATTGAAAGCAGCTAGTATTTTTGAATAAGATAATACCCACTTTTCAGGTAGGCATTATCTTATTTATACATGCCCGTTATTGTCAACAATTAAAATCTTCTCTCATCTCTCTTTTAAATGCGTATATACCATACCATACGTATAAAACATAGTACAAGCCGTAGCTTCTACAAGAGAGCCAGCTATTAAGTCTGGCATAATTATGCTAAACTAGACAGTCTGGCAACCCATTCGCTGCATCCGCGAAGACAACATTTTATGTAATTATTGTCGTTTCCATTTGTTAATATTGCATCGAATAAATATATTTTCTAGATTGTAAGGAATCATATAGATTACAGTTGTTGTTAAACAAGAAACAGAATGATTTATTCACTTAGATTTATGCAAAACAACACTTGTGATACGTCGGGATTCTACTACTAATGCCAAGTTTGCAAACAATAGGTAGGTAAAGCCGAATAGAACATGGCAATAAAAACTCGCGGCCATTTTTTTTTCAAATTGCCAATTTTACAATGTTTGAATGTTTATAAACCTGGTATGGGGGTAAGATTGATTGTGTAACCGTTGTCAATATTATTTACAATTATTTGAATTTCTCATGCATTAATTGATAAATTTCTAGTACATTTATTATGACTGACTGTCTCTGTGGCGCGGTGAGTGTGTATCCGACTGCAACGCAAGAGGTCGTGGGTTCGATCCCCACCCAGGATAAAACTTTGTGTAATGAGCACGATGGCTTATTCTGTGTCTGGGTGTTATTTATCTATAGTATGTATTTAGAAAAATATCAGTTGTCTGGTTTCCCTAGTACAAGTTCTGCTTAGTTTGGGATCAGATAGCGTTGTGTGAGTTGTCCCAAAATATTATTATATTATAATTAAAAACAACAACACTAAGCCGTAGAGTAACGGCATCATTGAAACGATACACCAATGTTGTAGCGTACTTATTCGATGGTATCTTCTACAGGGCGGGCCACGGACAACTCCTGTGAACATGACCTAGTGCCCCATGACATCGGCACTCCCCTTGCCCCCACATAATCGCTCGCCGACCTGACAAACACACACAGACGAACAAGTAAGTATTTCAATGTATGTTATCGTGGCGAAACACGAACGGAATGAATCTAGAATAGGGCAACAAGAAAATCGAATGTAAGGTTGCTGTAATGCACTTTATTATTGTATTAATGTATGTGTCTTTGCTCAGTATTTTTTGTAGTAAATCGTGTTTTTTGGAAATTATATTTAGATACCTACGAATTACATACTGAAGAAATTTTAATAACATTTTTCGATCTTAATAATAAAGTAATATGAACTAATGATTATTTGAATAAATTTTCATCTGGACTTGTAACGGAGGCTTCTGGTTTCGGGACCGTACGAATTTCCACCTGAGCTATTATAACCTTGTAGATGGTGGCGACATTTATCTTCGTATCCAAATGATATTGTAGCAGTTTTACATTGCCTGAAAACGCGGATAAAAAGACGTTATCTAAAAATGAACTAGATCGATCGACGATTTTTCGGCCCCGAAACCGCTGCATACTAAATTTTATGATCGTTAGAACCGTTTTCGAGATTCAGATTATATATAAGTAAATATATACATATTTAAAGTAAATTATTTAAAGGGATAGGATAAACATAAAGATATATGAAAAATGATGTGGTATAGGGTTTGTTTCAATGTTTCAAAACTCTAGTCTCAAGCTTGATTAGTATTTTGCACTCATTAAGTGTTAGGTGATGTCATAGGTTTGTTTCTTTAGAAAAAAACTCAACAGTTTTTATACAGTGGCGTTATTAAATATAGAATACTAGCGGACGCCTCGCAGTTTCACCCGCGTAGTTCCCGTTCCCGTGGGAATACAGGGATAAAAAATTGCCTATGTCACCCGGGGTTAGTGTAGCTTCACAACTATAAAAGATTTTTTCTAATCCGTCCAGTAGTTTCAGAGCAGTTTCAGAGCCTATTTAATACAAACAAACAATCAAATCTTTTCTCTTATTCGTATAGACTATGCTGTCAGCTTGTACTGACTGCATTCACAAACTCTAATCCAATTTTAAAAAATTCTAATATTTAATTTAAATAAAGATTTCAAAATTAAATAGAGTGTATAGATTTAACAAAGTTTTATACAGTTAAATTTTCCCCGAAATATATGAATTTGAAGAGTGAAAATCTCATTCAAATCGGATCTGTAGTTTTTGAGAATATAGCGAACATACATTGATAGATACATACGGGTTAAACAGAGAGCCTTCTTTTTAAAGCCGGTTAATCTGATCAGATCTCTTAGTGCTCTCATTGTCGTAATTCTACAAGCCGATTACAAATCAAGTTAGGTTGGGAACACGAACAAACAAACAAGTCTGCTAATAAGGTTTCCGATTTCGTTGAACTTTTAAAAAGTTTAGAAATCTGTTTTGGAAGAGAAGAGTCGTGATGAATTATTTGTACCTTACTGGTTTCTTTGACCGAGTTGTTTGCTCAACTGTAGCTTTTTGAATCGCGTTTTTAGTTCGGACTTGAATTAATCTTCGTAAGTGATGGACTTTTTGCCGGACTGTGATAGAAAGAGGATATTATTTTTCGAGAGTATGAAGCTATGTAGGTATGTCCACATCTTAAATCCTGCAATGCTGCAAATTTGTAAAAAACATCCAAATCTCTTCCATAAATGGAGTGACAATTGTAATTTTAATCTATAGTAATATTAAAAAGCTGAAGAGTATGTTTGTTTGTTTGAACGCTATAATCTCAGGAACTACTGATCCGAATTGAAAAATTATTTCACTGTTCTATAGCCCATTTATCGAGGAAGGCTATGGGCTATATAACATCACGCTACGACTAATAAGAGCGGAGCAGCAACGAGAAGTGTTGCAAAAACGGAGAAAATTAACGCATACGAAGTTGCGCGGTTCAGCTAGTACAAGATATCCAGAATAGTTACTCAACTACTACCAAATATAAAAATTGAGTTGTATTTGCAATAAAAATATACATTATACTACCAAATGATATAAGGAATCTGCCAACCAAAGTTTTTGAAGCAAGAATTTGGACATGGCTTGTTACCAAAAGCTTTTATTCCATGAATGAATACTTTGAATACTCAAATTATTAACATTGTAAAGCCTGCCAATGTTGACTTCATGAGTGGGAGGTAATTTTATATACCTACCTTTCTAACTATGTGACTACTACTGTTTATTAAAAGCTTCTATCATGACATTTGTAATTATAGTTTTTATTATTGTATTTTGTATTGTTAAAAAATATTATATGGTTATTGAAGGTTTTATTATTATTGAATTATTACTGTATCTACTGATATAGAAATATTTTGCATGTCAATAATTTTGACTAAAGTTGTATGAAATATGTTTTTACTTTGTAAAACCTTTGTGTACCAACTTTTCTGCAAATTAAACGATTTTGATTTGATTTTGATTTTGAGCATGTACTAGAGCTCTCGACTTGACGGACTTCATCATGTCTGGGGTTTTTTACATTAGCCTCGGAGACAATATAGTAGTTTTTTAAAAATATAAACCAAAATATATAAAAATAGGTTACCTATTACCGCAGCGTCTCCTATAACGGAACGCTTGTGAACCACCTTAACACGCAAAATATCCACAGACGTCGATATCATTAGTATTCTTTGGGAGTTCGCACGGGTAGAATATTCAACTCGCCAATATGTAGGTTCCTATTTACGTTCGATCTAAATGTATAGGAACATTATTTTTGATACGTGCTTCGCGGTCTAATAAAAGTTGTGGATTCATAGACTTAAATAAGACTAAGTGTTAAGACTAATGAGTCTAAGGACCGAGCCGACGGATTCGAGGGGGCAGTGGTTCGATTCCAAAAGGGGTCACCATCAAGAGAGCAAATTGTTGTTCCAAGTTTGGCTTTAATTTGTGTCCGTGGCTTCTATGGTTTAAAGGTTCATTTCCGGGCATCGCGGCCGATCGTAGCCGTGCGCGGCTTACGATGAGCGGCTGACGCGCGCGGCCGATGTGACAATAGTCAGAGTGCGCGCGCCGCCTACGTCAGTCGATGGCCGCGCGGCTTACGATGAGCGGCTGACGCGCGCGGTTGATGTGACAATAGTCAGAGTGCGCGCGCCGCCTACGTCAGTCGATGGCCGCGCGGCTTACGATGAGCGGCTGACGCGCGCGGCCGATGTGACAATAGTCAGAGTGCGCGCGCCGCCTACGTCAGTCGATGGCCGCGCGCGTCTGACGCAGACCTCGGAAATGGCACCATACATTCTCATACTCTGAGTATCAGTCAGCCCTTTGTCGTAAGCCGCGCCTGCCTTACGATTGCACAGAAACGAACCTTAAAGTCGTCCGCGACACAAAACTCGTGCCCCAATGCAGAAGTTTTATAAATAAAACATAAAAATTGTGCAGACGTCTGGGTTTTGAAACTGATGATAATCGTGTGGTGACATAATTGATGTAGTGTTTCTTCGAATTAGTAGGGTCTCGAATTGATCGCAGATCTGCTGTATGTATTGACAGCTAAAAGAATACTAGACATGCCTAAATTGAGTAATTCAAATCAACAAAGTCTAGTTTCAAATTAACCTACGCTATAATATGTCCAGGTTTTTTTTATAATGGGGCCAAACTGGAGCGAGTCGGTAAATTTACGAGTCAATTAATTCTGTATTTTTAACTAAAAGAACAGTATATTGGTAGCGACACGTGCCCAAATTGAATAATTCAGATAAGCTTAATCTAAATTTCTGTCCAGGTTATCCATAATGGTGCCACGCTGGTTGCTAGTATGCTGCGTGGTGTTGTGCGCCAGGCCGGCGCATCCTCAGGGTGCGCAGCAGTGCCCTGCACCCAACACCATCGCGCCCTGCAGTTGCACCGTAAAAAAGAACGGCCTTGATATTCTCTGCGAGTTTACTGAACAACAGCATATACAGAAGGTAATATTGATTACTTTAATCGTATTTATTTTTTTAAATGTTATACAAGGACTTTGGAATCTGCATCTGAATCAAATAACAGTGGGCTCACAGTGACAATTGTACAGATTTTTGTCAGATTTTTTAATTAATTGATAGAGTTTAGTTATGTTACTGCAAGTTTTTTTTGTTGCCAGTTGTCAGAATTCCAATTACACTTCATCATCTGCTTGCATCGGTCCACTACTGGATATACCTTGCGTCTCAAAAATAGAATGTTTGTATTTTAACCATAACAGCACTGATAATAAATATTTATTTTGTATCTTAAAGCATTAAGAAAATGTCTTAGATATAGCGACAAAAAATGTTCATGAATACCGACTATTCCAGTCACATACTAAGATAATGCTTATCAAGGAAGGCAAATTATTTTGGCAACGCGCCATTTTTGTTTTTCGAAGTTAGCTTGCTTATTTCGTTATCTGTGATACTATATACAAAGCAGACTATACAAAACCTATGAAGATATACATAACATAAAAGATAGTAGCTCGTGTCCAGCGTACTTTGACCAGGACTGACACAAAAACTCAGGAAGAGGACAAGGCGAAGATTAAAGTTCTAATCCGTCCGTTCCTATGGTCGCTTCGATGCCACAAGCAAACCTAACCAACACGTTCTCTATTCTCCCTACATTTGCTAAGGGTTTAAAACATATAGGCTTTTTTTTACCAAATACCTCAAAGCTATCATTAGTCTAAGTCTTAAACCCTTGGCAGAGAATTATATATCACATCCCACACAATCACGATAATACGTGTAATATTGTTGTCTTTGATCTAGACGGGAAAGAACATTTCTAATTTCATTCAGACTACTCTCTACGCTACTAGAGGTTCTTACTTTAAACGCGAGAAAAAAAAGTGCGGTAAAGTTATGGCATGAAACTATAATGAAAAGAGAAAAACAAAGTTAGAATGCCATAGCAGTGCTTCTTAAAGTGTTGGTTGGTGTCAGCTGGTATCCCAATTAATACTAAGATTCTTCAGATTCCATTCATGGTCTGCCCTCGTACATTCTATCATGTTTGATAAATAATAACAAAACATTTAAAATTACAAAACGAGATATTGTTTTGTATTATGTTAAATGCTTTTGGGTCAAGGCCATGGTGATGTAGTCTATACGCATAAAAAGAGATTTATACGTTCGTTCAGTCGTTGCTGGCGTTACGAAAGCCTCAGCAAATGAGGTTCTATATTTAGCTGGTAAACCGCACATTAAACCACCACCCACGGTCTATATAGTGCCCTACTGATAATTAAGTATATTTATTAATTTATATATGTTACGGTCAGAGTCATAATATAAGAATAATTATCTATCATATAGTACAGTCATTTGGTCGAAAAAATAGAGGTTACCTGGAAAGTTTTCCGGGAGTTTTGCTCTTTCCGAATTTTAACTTTGCCACCTCGTATCTTTGCCGCTCGCGCCACCATATGGCAAAAATGGCGCCTATAAGCAGTTTTTTGATAATAACTCCTTTCCGACGCATTTTACAAGAAAAACATATCTATACAAAATAATAGTAGAGAAAATTTCCTACAATTTATGTCATAACCTTTTTTTTTCCTAAAACCAATAGTTTCGGCGTACGAGCGCCGTAAAGTGTAGTTCAACACACGTTTCGGCAGAAATACTCATTTCCACACCACCATGAGAAAGAGAAAGCGGCGCGTTTTTTTTTATCGTGGTGGTGGCAAAGTTGAAATTCGAAAAGAGCACGTCCAAATCTATAAAATTACCAATTTTCAAAACTCCCGGAAAACTTTCCAAGTAAAAATACCAAATGACTGTACTATTTCATTTCATTTCATTTATTCAATAAACAATTATACAATAGTGTCTGAATGTAAAAATAATAATAACAAAATAATCATAGTAAAAAAAAAAAACACACAAAAAAAGTCAAACATAACATTAGTTTTCGATATGATTAAAAATTAAAATTCTGAGTAGGTATGTCAAATTAAAAAAAGTAATAATAATAATAGAATTAAGATAAATAGTTGCACATATTAATGCTTACAAAAAGAAAAAATGACAGTTAATTTTCACAATTTTATACATTATTTATGTCAAGTTTATATACTATCATTAACACAACCAAATTCATCTATTGCATAATATCATTTCTCCAAAAGAAAAGCTTTGAGCCTTTTTTTAAATACGTTTGTTTTATAAATTTCCTTTTTCAAAACCTTAGGTAAGCAATTGAACAATTTTACAGCTTGAAATTTTATACCATGTTTGACAATATTTATTTTTGGCTCTATCTTATTACTCAGACACATTCTCCTTGAACTTTCCCTTGCTTTTCTTTCATCTTCGGTTTCAAAATCCGATATATGTCTAGCCAGATAACTTAGTACTGTCAATATGTAAAGACTCGGTACTGTAAGAATTGAAAGTCTTTGAAAATATTCCCGACATGTTTCCCACTGAGGAATACGAACAATTGTCCTTATTGCTTTTTTGAAGTATAAACGCTCTTTCACAATTATATTTATAACTATTACCCCAAAATTGAATACTGTACCTTAGCCTTGACTCCACTAAAGCGTAGTATACCGTTTTTAAATGAATTGTACTGACTTCATCTCTTAGAGTCCTTAGGGCAAAGCAAGCTGATGATATTGACGCATCAATGGCGTTCAACTCATGTTTCCAGTTAAGCAAATTGTCAATATGAATACCCAAAAATTTAATAGACTGTACTAGATCTATTTTGTTTTCATTTAGTTTAATATCTAAAGTATAGTTATTACGAGATGTAGATTTGAATAACATGATATTCGTCTAATTGGGATTTATTATTAACTTATTCGCATTGAACCATTTCTGAAAGGAACCTAGTACCGTGGTTATTTTTGCATGTAGTGATTGAATATTGTTTGCACTCACAACTGCATTAGTATCATCTGCAAAAACAATAAGTTGTGTACTAATGTTAGAGCGTGTTATATAATTGGTTATGTCATTTGTAAACATCAAGAATAATATTAATAATTACCATTTACCAAATCATGACATTTGGTAAATGTGATAATAACATTGAAATTCATCACTTTTTTCGGTTGTTATTAATAATTCTCTACTCTAGTCGGTATAGTAATAAATTAAAATAATATTAAAACATATTTTCCCAGTTTATGTGCACAGCACTTACCTTAACCTGGTTTATGTGGTTGAGTCAAAAAATTACAGAACTGAGTTCACATGGTACTTGTTTCTGACGGGGTGTCACAAACAAGTACCACGTGAAGGGTGTTTTTTTAAAACCGGAGGCACAGGGGGAGTACTGCCTCCGCCCGCTGTAACAAAGCACCTAACAAAGCGCGAGCATAGATGTTGGACTTTTGTTACGCAACGGCGAAAAGGCTGCACTTCCCACAGCGCCGGAATAGATGCGTTTCTAAGATCTGGACGACAACAATTTTGACTAACGCAAACTTTTAAACTTTCGCGTTGCATGATTATAACTATTTATTATACGGAAATTAACGCGCATTGTTGACCAGGTTGCACCGGCCGTGGTCACAAGCGGACGGTCCGCTTGTGACCACGGCCGGTGCAACCTTTATTGTTATGAAAAGCTCAACAATGGTTTTAGGTACTTTGAGTTACTCATAAATTGCTTGATCCTAAATCCTATTATGTTTCCATTCGGTGTCCAACGTCGAAAAGTCAAGAAGAAACACTTTTGAAAAGAGGTTAAAATTAGTTTTTGTTGTTAGGTTTTAAATACATTTGTTCTTTTCTAGGCGATGAACGCACTTCGCTCTAAACCGATGATAATCTTCTACCTGAAGCTACGTCACAATAACCTGGCCAAGCTACCTTCATATATATTCCTAGGGCTTGACATCCGCCACTTGACCGTTCACAATAGTAGCTTGGCTGTTATAGAAGACTCCTCCTTAAGCTCTATTGGTATGTATACTATATTTCTTTGTTTCTTCTGATAATACTAAGTTCTACCGCACACCCAGCCACAAATAATGAACAGTGACACTAACAACAGCTTGTAGCTCGGAAGCGGTCAATAGTACGTCGTACGTACGTCGATACCATACAAACTGATAAATGTTTCCGCAACTGTTGGTTGCATTTGGAGGCCGGGTGTGCGGCAACACTTAGACAACACAATACCAAGTTCTATTTAGAAATGTATTACTATATTTTAATATACTATGATTCAGTGAGATTTTATGTTTCAAACACTATGAGGTTATTTGTTTAATCGTTATAAGTAATTAATCAAAGTGTTATTTTAATTATACAAATGACGTTCAATTTCCCCCAAACTTTGTTCAAATACCTTAGCTACTGGGAAAATGTTCACACAAAACGTGTCATGTACACAGCTTAGTGATATCGGCCCCAAAATGTTGCCTTGCGGCATGACATGAAACTTTTACCGTAACACGACAACGTAACTTAATAAATGACGATACCCTTAGGTAACAAGCTGACTCAACTCGACGTGTCACAAAACAGCCTGGCGACAATACCGACCTCTTCGTTCACGCACCTCAATCATCTACTTATACTCAACATGAACCATAACAAGGTAAGGCTTTGAAGTATTGTCAGCAACTAAAAATCGATTTTATTTATATGTGAGTGGGAACTGTAGGCGGCTGTTTAAAATTAAATTAGCCTTAATTGTAATATCGATTTAGGCTGAAATGTGACATTTTTGAGTATTACAACAGGAAAAATCTAATATTTTGAAGGAAACCAACCAACGTATTAGGTAAGATAGTATTTTGGACGCGAAACTATTGTAAACATTATTTTTAGAGTATTTATTTAATTTAAAATGTATTGTTAAGTTTATTTTACTGTTGTTATTTACTGTGGTGTTATTGAACCACTCTAAAAGCCAAAATAATACTGGAAACCTTTAAAGGGTTACAGTGCACACGACTTCAAAAGATCGCTTTTTCCAGGTGACTGCTGTTCATAACAAAGCCTTTATGGGCCTGGATACGGTAGAAATTCTGACGTTGTACGAGAATCGGATATCTGTAGTTGACGGCGAGGCCTTCAAAGGACTTGAAAAGTAAGAATATCATTGAATTTTAAACGCTACAAATAGTATCGGTTGCTTAAAAGACGTAAAACAATTTTTAACGTAGTCAGACCACGTCTAATCGTAGGCTACCGATCCTATCCACATACCTTTAGTTAATATGTAAGCCTATTTCTTTTATGCACAATTTTAAATGATTGTTTGTGTTGACGAAGTACTAATTGTCGTATCTATGTCTGGAGAGAAAATTGGTCAAGACACATAAAAAAACTTTATATTAAGCTTTACTACTTTATCTGATTTTTTTTTTTATTAAGGTTTATCAGAACTACAAATTAGGGAATCGTTTTTAGTGTATTTATTTATCATTAATCAGGGACTTGCCCACGGCTATGCAATAAACTGTTCCACATGCTTTCAAAGTTTTCTGCCTGGAGCTTTGAGAATGGAAATATATTACATGTAATATTATCCAAAGAAAATTTTACCCGATATTTCAGAGATACTTTTTATTTCAAGGAAACTAAAGCGGCTAAATCTTGGCGGTAACGACCTGACAGCAGTACCGCAAAAAGCTCTTGCGTTGCTCGAGAATTTGAAAAAGCTTGAAATGCAGGAAAATCGCATCGGTACCATTACTGAAGGAGACTTTGCAGGTAGGCAGGAAATGACAACACTTTATTAGTTATAACTTATTTTTTGACAATTAATGGTTATGGTTATGGTTAACTATTGTATATTAAAAAGAGGAAAGATTTGATTGTTTGTTTGTATTGAATAGGCTCCGAAACGGATGGATGGATTTGAAAAATTCTTTAATCGTTGTAAAGCTACACTAACCCCGGGTGACATAGGCTATTTTTTATCCCTGTATTAAACCGCGAGGCTAGTGGTTGATATTCATCTGTAATTTCACATGGATGAAAAAACTAAAAACGAAATCGATTTTGTTTAAATTGCTATTTACAATTGGCTAATTTTATCTTATCCTTAAATAAAACTTTGTGGTTAACAAACCATAAATATAAGGTTATGGCAACGAAATTGATAGAACTGTAGGAATTGATTTTAACCCTACATATTAATATGCAGTAGAATATACATGACATTAGCTTAGATGATTTACTTACTCGTAAAGCCTGCAAAAGCCTTTGATTTCTTTGTACAGAGGAAGACTTGTTTATTTCACAGGTTTACGGAGCCTAGACTCTCTAGGCTTGGCACACAACCAGTTGCGTGAAGTACCCGCCCAGGTATTCTCGCATCTGACATTCCTCAACTCTTTGGAGCTTGAAGGCAATGTAATTCAGAGAATTGATGAAAAAGCCTTTGCTGGACTAGAAGGTAAATTACTTTGGTAGCACCGTAACTAAAATCTTATTCTAGAATTTAAAATACCCCGAAAGTCTTCTATTTATGATTTTAATATTAAAAATCTCATAAATTTCACGTCGCACGCGTTTTATGTTTCAGTTCCAAAGCAAGAATTCTGCTTTACCTTACTCATTTAGCCACTATAATATCTTTTAAGTTTCTATTTTAAAATATTGGTTTTAAATTTCATTTTAGTTAGGTATATCAAAACCCATGTCTCTTATTTCTTAATAAGAAAAAGTAGTGTTCTATCTAAGAAAGCTTCTTGTTGTTTTGTTTTAAGAAAACCTGCAATATCTTCGACTTGGTGATAATCGTCTGCACGAGATTCCCTCAGAAGCTCTTCGTCCATTGCATCGTCTACGTCACCTGGATCTACGTTCTAACAATATTACGTATATTAGCGAAGACGCCTTCACCGGCTATGGTGATTCTATCACATTCCTCAATCTTCAAAAGAACATGTAAGTACCTACAATTTTAATAAGAAATTCAAATTCCTAGTATCATACACCTGAGTCGCAGTTGTTGATTCTCTAAAACGTAATAGTCGATCTACGTTTTATAAAAAATCAATAGGTACATTTGAATAATAAATGGGTCTCTTCCGTAACTACGTTTTTGTTTTATGAGGCAAATACAATTTTATATGAATAAATTGTTTCTAATGTTCTTTATATGGAAATACGTCCAAATAAAAGGCATTTTATTGCCCATTACTCTCAAATCCCGAAAGTGTAAAAAAGGATGAAAAAGATAAAGTACAAGAAGTTAATAATTCAAGTAATGTTTACTTTTATTTGCCTTGTATTTAAGTACTGCTCTCCATATAACATTCATATTGAGTATTCAAGCCATAAATTTTATTAAAGAGAGTTGTTACGACTTTATGATTAATAAATATTTCTCATTTCGTAAGGTAATGTTGACGTTTGATTAATTTGAAACAGCTCTATATTTTAACTCTCTAGAAATTAATTTATCCCTTGAAACTCTCATTTTCAGGTCACGTCACTCAACATAGTCGATGAGACGGAATAATTTTATCTCATTTACGCAGATTTTAGCGATTGTGAAAATTTCATCAAAACTTTTTTTAACAAGAACAGCGTTTGCCTTTTTATAAATTAAGTCAGAAGAATTTAAATGATCAGGAATTTAATTTAGAAACGCTGAAAGGCATTTAAAAATGTAACAGACGATCTAATTTGGTAATAGCCAATCTAAGGAATCAACCTATAATGTTTGTGCTTTAGTCATCAAGTTTGACGAAATAATCGATTTGCTCTACTGGTCAAAGAATAACACTTAAACTGTTGTTATCACTTAAACTTCTATAATTTACATGTTTCTTTGAATACCAAAATGCTACTGCTAGAATTTTGATCACTTTAGCAGCAAAATATTCAAAGAGTAAACCTGCTTTCTCTAATAATGTAATTTATAATAATATGTGAAATATACATTTGAATTTCTGTTTCTAGATCACCTACTCTGTAGTTGTAAATTGTCTAGGGAAATATACAGTAGGTACGTGCGTCATCGTCGCCAGTACAAATTACAATGTACACATTTACTTTTCACCAATATCATCATGTCAAGTGTTGAAACTAACACCCTGTAAATTTAACTTCTATTAATCCACGAATTCAATTGTAACAGGGTCCACCAGTTGCCAACCATGGGCTTTGACAACTTGAACTCCTTGGAAACATTGAACCTGCAGAATAACAAACTGCAACACATCCCAGAGGAGATAATGGAGCCAATATTGGACACGCTCCGAGTGGTTGATATTATGGGTACGTCTTCATCAATTTGAATCGACTTTAGACTGCGATAGATCAGTATGGCAATTTTAGAATTCAGTTTTAGTACACCAATGCACGTGAAAACGTTAATAATACTTACGGCGGGAATTGTTGCAGACAAATTTGCTACAGGCGCTACGTGCGTGTATGACTCGTCAAGGTTTTGGTCTAACTTTCCCCCCTAGACAATTGGCATATTATATTATGCCAATTGTGATAAATTGTAATGTTAACCAGTTGCAGACTATACGAGATTTGTATGTCGAAATAAACATAAAACTTTTAATTGTACTAGTGAATCATGAAGGTTTTATTCTTTATGATCACTAAATTATAGGACCATATTATAGGTATTGTTTTAATGTATTATAACAATTACTATTCTTCTGTAGATAATCCACTGATCTGCGATTGTGAGTTGGCTTGGTACGAAGCCTGGCTCGCGGGTCTCCGGGACAGAGATGACGAGATGATGCAAAAGAAGCGAACAGTGTGCACAATGGTGAGCGAGCACCGGGAGTATAGCGTCGCCAAGATGCCTCTTGACAAGATGAACTGTAAGAGGAAACCATCGTACCGAAGTACCTCCGGAGCGCCCACCTCTCGCCCTGCCATCAGCCTCGCGACCAATGCCCTTCTTGTCGTCGCAGCTAGGTGGCTCTAGAATAATTAAAACCTTATTTTATTAAAAATTTAAGTTAGTCCTAATTTTATTTTTCGCGAAGCCTTACCCTCGCGTCAGCTGTGGCCGGATGACTCGAGACGTACCTCTTCGCAACGTTTTGTATTTTCTGTTCAAATTGATAAAGTGATGAATTTGTGCAATAAACTACGATACATATCAATTTTGGCTGATAAACAAAAACTTGTAGGATAATATTATGGAGCGGTAGCTTGGTAAGTGAAGATGGTCGTTTTTCAAAAGCGGTAAGTTAGTGGTACAGTATTTTTACAATGTAGTAAAACCTCTTGCGGTATGCCTTACTAATAGTAATGTACCAAATGTAGGTAAATTACAATTTCTAACACCAGGCATTCTAGTATTAGTAGGTATCACTGAAGAAGTGTTGTCAATGTCGTTATGATCGTAGCAAGCCCTGTCACGAAGGGAATTTAAGTAAATCGTCAAAAAATGTGATTTCACAATGAGCTAGATATTTTACACAATCTTTAGCAATGAACATTTTTATTTGAACATTTACAACGCTCTATGAGAATTTCTTATATTTTTTATCATTTACCCCTGCCCTACGATATAATCTATTAGTAAGCTTTTACGTATTTACAATGTTGACTATTACGATATTGTTCTATGATATTAAGTGGGGTCGAGGAATATATACCTCACGTGAAATATATAACATACTTCTCTCATATAGCAAATGAAAATTGCCGATTGTAATTTCTACGTACGCTATATCTAATTCACAGGCATTTACGTTAGCTTTCCATATATACGGATAATATGTTATATCGATTATTATATTATATAGTTAGAGCCCATAAATGTTCGATTGATGTAGATTTAGTATTAAGTAGTTAAGTGTTAGATGAGATTCTATAAATCGATATGTTTGTTTATGTTTTAAAATGTTTAGATTTTCGATCAATCGATTTATTTTATATGATTTATTATCGAATAAATTTATGTTTACTATTACTTAGTATATATATTTTTAAAGTTAGGGAATAATTTTATCGATAGATTTACTACGGAGTCTTTTATTTTTTGTAGCTTTAAATGTTTTTTGTTTAGTTAATATCGATGTTAAAGTTTATCGATAGTATGTAGTGGAGTAATAAATGTGACTTTGAACATTTTTCCTTTGCTTTAGTGACCTTGTTTAATATAAAAATATTAAACCCTGTCAGTCACATAAACTTCCATTTAAAAAAATGTTCGGAGCCCTGTGATCAATGTACGGTATGTGTATTCATTATCGAGTGATAAAACGTAACCAAAAACATATCCTTTAGTCTGAAATGATTAATATAAGAATAAATATAATATAATCTACCTTTAAATTTGAAAGTAATGAAGGAAGCTGTAGAAGAAAATTTTGGTCAAATTTTTGACAACCTGCAAAGAGCGTATTTAAATATAAAAAAAATAAAGAAATATATAGCTCGACTACAGAAATACGAAACTCGGAGTTTTATTTTAGAATGCATGTGATAGTTGGTAATTAACCGGGTTATTTATGGCTTGTTTTCTATGACTGGAAAAAGAAAAAAGTGTCCTTCGTATTTCGTACTTTTGTAGCAAAAGTGGATTGGCTGAATAGCGTCTTGTATTAGCGCGCTTGTATCAATGAGATGAGATAATTTCATTAACTTTTTAAATTTGACGCAATGCGCTAAAGAAATTTCAGATATTCAGAATACATCAGGGTCCATAAACACTATCTTTTTTTTCGTTTTCGCGTCAAGCCTGCGCTTCTAACTGTTAAAATCTTGTCATAATGGTTAATAGAAAGCTGCGCTTAGAAATGCTTGACGTGCCTGCGCGCGAACATCTTTGAGCCCATGGCGCATGCGCCAGCTCGCGCGGTTTTGTCGCGAAAACAAAAAAAAACATAGTGAACAAGGACCCAGATCTTAACAATTGCACTTTTACTATCAGTCTTAGATAAGATTGAATGAAAGGATAACTGCAATAAGTTTATATTAATATATTGCTCACAAGACACAAGTCGTTAGATATAATCATAAAAAGGGGTTCTAAATTTGGACGACCAAAAACACGGATATTTCCCAATTATTCTAAATAATTTTAATCATATCATACTCCTAATATTAATAAAATGTGTTAATTATGTAAGACGCGAGATTGGGTACTTATTGTACCCAGTTTACATTATTGATACATTTTGTACATCCATTTTATATAAATATATGTAGTATTAATGTAGTAGCTTAAATGTTTATATTTATACTATATAAAACAATTATACTCACCATTGTTCTTATATAGCGGTTTGTGCACATTATAAAAAATATATAGCACCTATTAAAATGACTATATATTATTGAGATCAGAGTCAAAGCAACCTGATTAAAATTAAGAAAAAAAAATCGCAAACCGTCTCATTATTGTCGTGTATTTAATCTGTATTAACATTTTTCGATATTGTATGTCGTGTTGCACTGTTCTAATATTCGTACTATAATGTCTTTTAACGCTTCTTAAGTAATCCGACGTAAGTTAAGATTAAAATGTCTCTTTAACTTTGAGATACTGTCATTGTAAAAATATGGACACGGTCTGCATAAAGTCTTACTATAATGTCAATTTACTATAGTGTATGGCAGTATCTATAAAGTTACAATGTTAACTTTCTTAAATAATACATTATATATGTTTCATGTATAACTGTCACCCATGTGTTATATATAACTATAAAAGAATGTAAGTACTATATTTTCAAACATAGGTATATTCTATGTAAAAAAAAAAAAACAGTATGAATAATTCAAATATAATTATATATTTACTCGTCTTCTACATCATATTGATTATGCAACTATACTTGTAATGTGCATTCCACGGTAGTGCATAGTGTCACATATAAAGTTTTTAGTGTACCACATTGTCACACTACACTAAACTATCGTAATTTATATAAATTATCTAATATTATTATATTCATATATCTTGAATAACATTTTTAAGGTTTTTGAATATGCTATCAATAATGTTTATTCGATGAATGTGTTGTGTCAAGCATATTTATATATTACATTGTCAAACTATACAAAACTGTTATAACCTGCTTAAAAAAAAACCTTACCTATTAGTTTATACTTACCCATGTATAATCTTTAATCTTATATAGTTATGTTTTATTATTAGTAAGATCATTCAATATGTCGCTCATAAAAAAAAAAACGACGAAAGTGCATAGTGTCATACATAAATATTTAGAAAATGCACTACATTATGTAACTACACTATTCTTCATATTTTTTAAAAAAGAACCAGCATATATAACATATCGAGGAAGTGGGAGTAATGACCTTATTTAAACACCACGGACCTTATAATCTTGCATATCAACCTAGTATGTAAGTCATAATGGAATTTTATATATCCACTGTTAAATATGTGTGTTGTTTATATAAACGTATATTATTGTTAATATTTAACTGTTGCATGAATGCTTGTATCTTATTCAGTGTACCGTAGGGTAAGAATCTTGTATGGGGAAGTGCTCTATGATTATATAACAGAAAGAGATAGATATAATGTGGTCTTGTTTCACTCATACACGCGGCAAATTCATGGCCATATTATCATGACACTCAAGCGTAAGCGGCGTCATAACAATTTATCAAAGGGATATGATGAAACACAGGGGCATCCTTAACTTATATGAAAGAGCCATAACGAAGGACTTTTATTTCTTATACAAAATAATACCAACCCTAATTAATGCTGTCATAATAAACACATTTGGAAATTTCAAAAGTAAAATCTAAAGAATCTATTATACCTACAGGGTGATTTGTAATATTCTAATCTAGCTCGTGGCTTCTTCTTTACATAGCATTAAATAACTGTGTAATATCAGTTTTGGAAATTAATTAATATATACATTATAACCCTTTATCAACTACGACTTTTTTTGGAGTTATGACCTAAACCACCTACAGACTATTTTGATGGATAAAAGCCAAGAGTGGGAGGTAATTAGTATATTAAAAATCACGCTGTATACGTAGGTCCCTTGTCATCTATAAACTGATTTTAGTTCATTATTTAAGTAGATAATTTAAAATGAATCCAATTTTATCTTTTAATGAGTCGAATTTCAAGCCTTGAACGAATAGTTAAGATAAAAAGCGTGGCCCTCCAATAGATGCGCCATGTCATTGAAAAAGTACTTTTTTATATAAAGGGCGCAAACAAACAAGCGGCTTTATGAAAATATATATTTTACGAGTCCTATCCGCATGAATAATTTAAGACGTTTCGACCGTATTGCAACGGCCGTGGTCAAGGGTAGGCTGAGTCTACCCGTGACCACGGCCGTTGCAATACGGTTTTAACGCGATTAAGACCCGTAATATATTTATTTTTATAATGTGTGTAAATCGCGAAAGTTTATCAACATTTGAAAAAGCGGCTGACATTTGAAACCACATATGTCTTTGAAACATCACCCTACTATTCTCTATAAAAAATATAATCATAGAATATTGTAATGATTTTAAGCGATAAACCCATTATTTTATATTCAGTGTCTATTACATGTCCCGGCGTATTTAGAGTTTACAGTCACATTTATTATTTAAATAAATAAATAAATGTAGGTAATTTTATTCTAATATTGAAATTTTGCTGTAAAGGTGTATTTATTTAATTTCGGTTTAAATAAAAATTTAACTATGGTTATGTGTTTATTATTCCGTGTGTTATGATTAAACCATATGTTTTCCTATCCTTATCCCATTTTCTTGATCAGGACTCATAACTCTTCAAACCCTAAGAAACGATCAAAATGTAATCGCGTGAATATTTTGAGGTTAAATGCCTTTATATAGCCCGACATTTCGACTGTATTGCAACGGTCGTGGCCACGGGGTTTTACTATAAAAAGGTCTTTAATCTTAATATTTACTTGATTAAGACCCAATTCAGTCTTTAGAATTGTATTTTTTACACAATATACAGTTTTAAAGACAACGGGTTTATAAACGATCGGGCCGTACTTTATTTTATCGTAAAGGAAAGTAAACAAATTAGTAATCAAGATTAATTAGTAAAAATATATTTGTTCAAGGATTATAGTCCACGGATCTGTGCTTCTTTTACTTTTTCGAATGAATTAAAGTCAAGAAGTTAGACCTAAGAGTAACCCGATTTGGTCTGATCGAAGTTTTCTGATTGAAGTTAGAACATCGTGAGTGCTCAAACTTCAATAAGAACTAGGTATGAACCATAGACTTGGAGATTGAACTGCGACATAACCTCACAAAATCGACCACTCTCTAGAAAGAGATAACGCGATTGTTTAATTGCCTGTATTTCTTTTATGTCAAATTGACATTACACAGACAATAGGCTAAAACGTGGAACAATCAAATTTCTAGAAAGAGTCTGTCACGCATTGCAGCCTGTATTTACCTTATATCTGAAAGAGAAGGCGCATTCCAGTCTCTAAGGGCCAAGTTTACGGACTATCATTTAACCAACGTTTAAGTAAACAGCCGATGAACTCCTAACCATCGTTTAAACAGCCATTCAAATATTCCTGCAGGACAATGCAATAAAAGAGAGCCAAATTAGATTAGCAATTTTAGAGGAACAGCTAAAACAAGAAAAATTAAAGACTCTGAAGCTTTCGGACTCCGTTAATTAAATAATTTAAGTTTTAATTCATTATGTATTCATTACTCTCTATAATGGTGTACTCAATATTAAAAAATAAATAATAAAAGATTGTAATATAACATACACATTATTCTTGAATTATTAATTTACTAGCTGTCCCGAGCAACTTTGTTTGTGTAATTTTTCCCGTTTTTGCAACATTTCTCATTTCTACTCCGCTCCTATGGGTTGTAGCGTGATGTTATATAGCCTATAGCCTTCCTCGATAAATGGGATAAACTTCATCTCCTCTCATTTGAAGAATATTGTGCAATACACCAGTAGCCACTATAATATGTAGTACATTTTCTAATTTCACTCTGAGACCCAGCGCTAATACTGGAAAGCGCTTTTTCCAAACTCCAAACAATCTCTCAATTGGGTTCCTTGTCCTGATTTGCGATTCATTGTACAATGATTCTGCTGGTATGGAGACTCTGTCTAATGGCATCATCATATAGTCCCTGTTCATGTACCCGCTGTCTGCAACAAGTACTGAGTCACCATACATACCCATTTCAAACATTGCATGTCTTCTTGATGCACTTAAAATGCGTTCATCATGGGAGCTTCCTGGTCAGTAAACATTAGTTGAGCATTACAAATTGCTTGGACATTTATAGACATATATCCTTTCCTATTTCTAAATGTTTCAGCGTGGCTTCCTCCTGGTGATATAATTTTAATATGAGTGCAGTCTAAAGCACCAATAACTTTCGGAAATCTAGCTATATCATGGAAATCTACTTGGGTCTTCCTGATATCTGCTGCAGTTTGTGGAAATTTGATATAACTATGGCTAAGGGAGGCGATTGCAGCAGTTACTCGGTGGATAACTCTATTTGCTGTAGGTCGACTCACTCCACAAAAATCACCCATGGTCAGTTGATGGCATCCTGTTGCGTAGAACCGTAAGGTTAACAGTAATTGATTTATTGGTGCCAGAGAGTTGTTTCTGTAACGAAATGAAAGAATATATTATATACTAGCATAGGTATTCTTTTGTTTTACTTATAGGTAGTAACTGTTTCTGCTTGATACTTTGATTATTTTCATAGTTATTAGACTTGCCAAATCTGTAGGTAAGTAGGTACATACATGTAGTCTGTACTTACCCACCTAAATCATAATTATATTATTGTAAATAAATAGTAGTAGATACTTACTTATTATTAGGGAATTCCAATTTATCCTCTATCAGTTGTAGTATATTCAATGCGGAAGGTTTTGACAAACGAAATCTAGTTCTGAAAGATTCCTCATCATATTCTTCATAATAATTACGGCGTACTTGGAAAACTCTCGGTTTCTTTGTTCTTCTTTCTAAATCTTCCAGATTTTCAAGAAGGTCTAGATAATGGTCCTGATAATTATCAATAAGTACATTGAATACTGATTGCATATTTAGAACTTCACAAAAACGACACAATAAAACTTTAATTTAAAATTGACGTTGTCGATAGTTCGACACAACTTGGCAAAGCAAATGTCAAAATGTGGTTTAACCGTCGGTTAAACGGGGCTGCCAACCTCGATTAAAATAATCAGCTGTTTAAGGGCTGTAACCATTGATTATAGCATGGTGAACACTAAAATTGATTTAAACGTCGGGTTAAATGTTAAACAGATGTTTTAGAAGTCGATGAACTCCACCCTAAGTGTACGGTATCAACCCCATAGGTCAATAAAAAGATTGAATACTTACAGCTAACTGAGTCGGAAATACAGAAATCAATAGATTATGTGCTCTTTTGTGCACGAAACGGTGCACTTCCAATATACAAACATGTCCTACTTCCTACAAAATTACCTACTAGCGTTGCACAATACAAGTACCTACATGCGCTGTGGTAATTATTATTGCAGAACTATTTGCTTTCCCCCTAAAGAGCTATAATGCAATTACAATCTCCAATGACACCTCGTTGACAAAAATTCTTGATGTGGTTTGACGTCACTCACTCAGACTAATAAATACATCAAATTTTCTTTATGGTGGAGTAGGTAGTTCTGGTAGATAATTATAATTTAGTATTACGTGGGTACTATATAGTATTTTTATTTTGCTACGAATATACAGCCTACTAATGACGTAGCGTTGTAGCGTCGTAGAGGCGATCAAACTACTTCTACGAATTCCACGATGGACTCGTAAGTATGTTTACAAG
The DNA here is from genome assembly GCA_945859575.2 of Herminia tarsipennalis. Classification (NCBI taxonomy): domain Eukaryota; kingdom Metazoa; phylum Arthropoda; class Insecta; order Lepidoptera; family Erebidae; genus Herminia; species Herminia tarsipennalis. The sequence continues at coordinate 22,856,023 of OX243840.2, forward strand.
AATGACATCATATTTTATTTTGATGGAAATATAACGTGGCATCATATCGTAGTAGGAACACTAAAAGACATTATATCCAAATTTTCTAATCAATATTATAAATGAGAAAGTATTTTTGTACTTTTTGTATGTTTTACTTTTTACGACTAAAGAGTTCTTAATAAAATATGGCACGGAGGTTGGTATCCTAGGACTCAGGATTCTTGTTATCGTGAGCACCAACAGTCCCGTTGGAAAAAGGTAGGTACAATACTTTTCTGAGAACCAGTTTAAATATTGCAATAAATATATAATAATATAATATAATATCTTGGGACAACTCACACAAAGCTATCTGATCCCAAACTAAGCAGAGCTTGTACTATGGAAACCAGACAACCGATAAACATACTTATATATTTCTAAATATATACATAATATAGATAAATAACACCCAGACACAGAATAAACCATCGTGCTCATCACATAAACTTTTATCCTGGGTGGGAATCGAACCCACGACCTCTTGCGTAGCAGTAGGGTACACTCCCACCGCGCCACAGAGGCAGTTATATATAAGTTAGAAGAGGCCTACGTCCAGCAGTGGATCGATATAGTTTTATTGAAATGGTAAAACTATTAAAATAATCATCTGACAGATGTATTCACCAAAACAATTCAACCAGAATACACAAAGACTCGTTCTTTTTTATATTGATGACACAATTTATTATAATTGAAGGAACTGGGAATCATTGGATTAAGTTCTTTCCCTGTTTCCTATCCAAACATTGAAAGGGACTCATTAATTTGTGGAGCCCGGTCTCGCCACTACTATTTTCCCGAACAGGAAAGAAAATGTACGAGTATAAAAGTACGGGGTTTTGTTTGGCGTTCTACCAACATTGGTTGTCATACCAATGATTTAGTAACCAAGGATTTAACAATCTCGTAGACTACCTCTGTGGCGCGGTGGGAGTGTCTCCGACTACAACGCAAGAGGTCGTGGGTTCGATATTCTCTTCTTATTACAAAGAGCAGCCCAAATAAAGGTTTAAACCATGACTTTCAAGACCAGGATATAGTACAGTACTATTGGTCATTATACAAAGCTTAGATAATCCGTGGACCAGCTGATACCAAAGGATCTAGCAATCAGCCACAGATTATAATCAATTTAGTTCATTCATTTTTCATATCATTCAAAAATAACGTTCCGTTTATTATCAATATAATTTAAAAGTGGAGTTTTCAATGAGAATAAAATATTATGACGTTCTACGTAGCTAAATTATTCGCCAGTACTACATAATTTTCAAAATATAAGCCTTAGATAAAAGCCCTTGGCCTGCAATTTACGAATATTAAAATAGATTATTGTCAGGATCGGAACGTTACATATATAGCTGTCAGTACTAAAAATGTTAACAAATGATGATAACCTAAATTTAATTAACTCCGACAATAAGAGGGATGTTATAAGTTTAATCTGTGTAACTATAGCGCCCAAACACATATATTAACTTGGATGCGAGTTTTCTTATAACAAAGCTAGTTTCATTGGAACAGTTCTTAGCTTGGTTGGATGAAAATCCGTTCAATAGTTTTAAGGATACGTACTCAATAAGATAATCCATTTAATATACTTACTGTTTTCTTTGTTGCGCTTGTTGTTCTTTAAGTATTACGAGAAAGTATGCCTAGATTCAACATAGGTACTGAAGCTTCGGCTGAAGCACAACAAACAATTGAAACAAATTTTATGAATTTATTTATTATTTATTAACAGAGAGCTTGCTATGAAATTAAATTCTTAGATAACTACATAGAATCATTATTTATTAGTAAACATTTATTCTCCCTAAGAACAGAGTTCATTTTCGAATCTATACTAATATTATAAAGCGGAAGAGTTTGTTTGTTTAAACGCGCTAATCTCAGGATCTACTGGTCCGATTTGAAAAAATCTAACCTTTGTTTTTTGTTGGATAGCCCATTTATCGAGGAAGGCTATAGGCTATATAACATCGCGCTACGACTAATAGGAGCGGAGAAGCGACGAGAAATGTTTCAAAAACGGGGAGAAATTACGCATACGAAGTTGCGCGGGACAGCTAGTCTTAAATATTATTGAAGTAATTTTTATAGGCATTTCTTGCCAATTACTTTACAAATACAATAATTCCATATTTGAAAGAAAGATTTTTTTTTTTCAATAGCCGTGATAGTTCTATAACTACAAACCGACTATAATATTTAAACAATAATATAGTTATATTTTATAAATTATATTATATTTATATAAATATATATATATATATATATATATATACATATATATACATATATATATACATATATATATATATATCAAAAAACAACTTTTCCCCGCGGTTTTCGCCATTTTAATGTTTTTTTGAAGCTATCTTTAAAGTATATTGTGTCAAAATTTGAGCTCAATCAGTGCAGAACTGTTAGACTCGCGAGCATCAAGGGATAGAAAAATTTGAGGTCTAGTAACATAATCCAGATAAGTGGTTCGCTTCTGGCCCCGGTTTGGCTACGGAAGTCTCGGGTTCGATTCGAGTCGGGACTTAAAATTTTTCTATCTTACAAAAATGCAATTACTGTATTTGTAAAGAACTGTTAAGAGTTTAATAAAGGGTGATTTTTAATATACTAATAACTTCCCGCACTTGGCTTCATTACATTAGACCAAATAACTTCATTATAAAAATACAAATGAACCCTTCACCACTTACCACACATTTGAGAGACCCTGAAGTAAAATAGATGTTCCTCTTTCAGATTGAGGGCCTTAACCTCACAATAAACAATGATTTTACTCCAGCAAAATAGTCTGTAGGTGGTTAATAAGGTCATTACTCCAAAAATAAGTAGTAGGTGATTAAGAGTTAATATACTAAATATTTTACAAAACTGATATTACATAGTTATTTAGTGTTATGTAAAGAAGCCACGAGCTGGAGGTTATTAGAATATTAAAAATCATCTATACCTACTAATATTATAAAGCTGAAAAGTTTATTTGTTTGTTTGAACGCAGTAATCTCAGAAACTACTGATATGAATAGAAAAATTATTTCACTGTTGGATAGACCATTCATCGAGGAAGGCTATAGGCTATATAACATCACACTATGATCAATAGGAGCGGAGTAATTAGAAATGTTGCAAAAACGGGGAACATTTACGCAGACGAAGTTGCGCTCGACAGCTAGTCATGTATAAAAATCTTAAGTTAAGTACCTAAGTATAATAGACATACATAAATACTAATATAAGTTATTCAAAATGTAATAAAACAATTTATAATTTATTTCAAAATTCATTTTCATTCGAATTTGAATCTATATTCAAATTCGAATGAAAATGAAATTTGAGATGTGATTATATCATACCCATAAATCCAAATTGCCAGTATACATTAATTAACTAGTGGTTGTTAATTACATATTAAATATTCAAAAATAACATTAGCAGCTGTCACAATAGCTACATTTTGGGCTTTTATTATTCAAATGTGTATTTTATTTCTGTTAATTACTTTAACTTAATTAAAATAATTGAGTTAGTTGAATACATGTGTTTAATAATTTTGGTGTGGAACTGATTCATATTTAAATAAACTATCACTTAAAATAATGCAAAACAAATAGAGATTTTAGTGAATACAAATTAAAACCAAAACAATACTTGTCACTTAATTACGGTTAGATATGTCTGTTTTATTTTTTGGTGTGTGGACATTTACTTCTGAATACTCAAATGATACTAACATTGAGTTTGCTTTAGGCTTTATTTATACCGGGATGAAAGCGGCCGGGGCATTGTCCTGGCGAGCACTTTCAGTGTGAAAGAATTTTATACTTATTCTACAGTACGATCAACGTATCTTGACCGGATTGAAGTTAGGTTTTTATCACTTTCGCGCATTTCATAGAGATGCGACCCTAAAATTACTCACGAAAACGATTAATCGATTAAAAATACTAACAACATTTTAATTCGACAATAAAAAAACACTATTTAAATGAGTTCATAAAAGTTTAAATTTAGAACAGTTACAGTAAATAATAAAGAAACTTTAAAAAACAATTTCTTTACCAAACTAATCACAAAAAAACATGAATTAGTAATACAAATTATGCCAATGTAATGCGTAATCGCATCTCTAATCCTCTTGGTTTAGTTACCGCCCCTGCCCCCGCTTCCTGTCACCATTTACTTCCAAAAATGCATCTGCGCAACCACTTCTCGCCTACTTTAGTCCGGCCTAGTTACGTTGATCGTACTGTATATTCTTAAAATACCAGTATTACGAAATGCTTAAAAAAATGGTTGTCTGTAAAGTGATAATTTTACGTGAGAACGTCATATGAAAACATTGATGACATATCGCCATTCGCGTTGCTTAGCCAATCAATAAAGTTAGTTCCAATTTTATCGCCTGTCCTGCAATTGCCATTAGCGGTTTTTTTACGTGACAGTTTTTTATTAATTTATAAGACGTTTTCACGTCAAAAGGTCGTGACCTTACTATACTGCGTTTTTAAGTAGGTATGTGGATGAAGTTTTAATCTTTCACACTGAACGTGCTAACCTGAATTCCAACCAGTATGCGAATTCATACGGCATAGGCGCCTATGCCGTATGAATTCGCATGAATTAGATACTTTTAGGAATTGAGCCTAAAAGTATCACAGTGACAGCATAATAGCCATTTAAGGGCGCCCTAGTCAAAGATTCTACCACACAAACGCGCTTATGTGATAACTCCTCTGTATAAGGTTAATATCAAAGCGATAATTGGAAATTAACTTATATTTTTAAAGTTATAAGCCTTAAAACATTGGAATTTTGTCAAAATTTTTAAAATTCTTAAGTGTTTTAAGGTATATAACGTTTACAATTTTAATTTATTTTCAATTATCGCTTTCTACAAGCCTAGTTTATGATAAATTAAATTGATATTAATTTAAAGTTTTAACTTACGACCTATTACAGAGGGGTAATCACTTATGCACGTTTGGTAGAATCATCGACAAGGACGCCCTTAATGGAGTCTGAAGACCGAGTGACGTTAGAGTATTCGCGATTTTCTAACAGATTAATAGCTTGTCAATACGAAATATTGCAACCCCAGAACAAAAAAAGCTGCAACCGTGCGAACCGTGGTAGCAAAAAAAAAAGATTCCAAATACCCAATTCTTCCCCTAATAGTAATACAGTTTAGTAACATATTGTCTTTAAAACAATTACTACAGGAAAATGAAAGCAACATTCTCGAGGTGTGAAAGATTATCACCTTAACTTTAACACAGAAACTGTTGTAACATCAAATAGATACGTCGATTAATTAAGTCAAGCAATTTGACGGTCCATGTTTGATTAAGTTTAAATAATTGTTCATCAATATAAGCCACAAGCATTAACCGGTCGATAATCCATTAGGGGCGCGGTGTATGAATATATTACTGTAATAAACCAAATAAGTACTATACGTCAAGCGCTTTAACGTAATGTATGAAAACACAATATAATTGAGTAATATTGCTTTTCATTACATGGTCAATCAACAGTAGATATAACATGTAGGTATTTTAGTGAATTAAATATTTAGTTCAGTTTGAGTTGGACTTGTTTACCGAGGATTCATTAATTTTTTTATTCATTCATTTCATCACACAATGCTTAATTTGTAAATTGTTCAGCATTGTTAGAACAAACCCGATTAACAGTTTACTGTTCATGTTTAAATGTTGTGTGTAAAGACTGCTGGCGTTTTTTCTTTGACGAAAAAAAAAATATACAAAAATGTAATTTAACAACATATTATTGAAGCGGTATTTCTTTAAAAACTTCAGTCGACAGTCAAACGTCCATAGGTTCAGACGGTTGTTTTGTGTATTGTAATTACCCACATTTTAACGGATATATATGTATATGTATATATATGTATACATATATATAAATATCAGTTAAAATGTGTCTTTATTGAATATTAAAATTCACGATTGATGTACCAAATTTCGTTAAAATGTTCAAGATTTTTTAACAACATTGTTTGCTTAATGCGCCTTTACAATCAAAACAATCTTTTCCGCCTTTAGAGGCGGAAAAGATTGTTTTGAAGCGCCCCCAAACAATGTTTTCCCTTAACAATCTCCCAATAAAAAAAATGTGATTTTTATATCGTCATAATTTTTTTAAAAATGGCATAAATCGAATGGGAACATGATACCTAACTGCCTAAATGCGACCCATTTAGGCAGTTAGGTATCATGTTCCCATTCGATTAGGGATCGACAGGGATTAAATATACATACTATATAGCCACTTTTTCCATACATTTTACAAAAAGGTGTTTTTGACATTACAAAAATAGACACTTTTTATTTATTTATTTGTAGTAGTAGAGTGGGTATAGATACAAAAACAAACATAGTCCAATTTTTTAATTTTTAAAGCTACTTATAATGATGATTTAATTGCGTGAGACATGCTTAGGGCTAGGAGATTAGTTCAGGTTTACTCGCGTGACTAGGCGTTATTTAGTTAATGACGGGCACCTGACCATCATATCTATCATATTTCAACTGGCCTTGGTAGTGACCTTACTATAATGTGTTCATTGCCCTTTTTTATAACGTGAGGACATAGAATTTAATTCAACCAATTTAAAGAAAAAAGTTACTCGACTAATAAGTACACCATTTCAACCGGTGGCGTTTAAAAACGAACCAACATACCTGGCTAATAAAAAATGGCCTGATAAATTAAGATACTACGGAGAAACGTAGTCTATATTTCTAGACTTATAATAAAAAGAGGAAAGATTTGATTGTTTGTTTGTATTGAATAGGCTCCGAAACTATTTATACAATAGGATTTGAAAAATTATTTCATCGTTGTGAAGCTACACTAACCCCGGGTGACATAGACTATTTTTTATCCCTGTATTCCCAAGGGAACGGGAACTACGCGGGTGAAACCGAGAGGCATCCGCTAGTAAATAATAAACATACAAGACGGTTAATATAAAACACTTTATTTTTTTAACAAAGTCGTCGAAGTTGGATGAAAAGAGGATAAGAAAACATTTTTAATGTTATTTTGTTTAAAAAATATATTAATCAAATCAGAAATTATATCTATTAACTGTGATGGTATGTGTTCATGTCATATCGCCAACATTTTGTTAAAGTGAAAACAAAAGATTCGATTTTCTATGATGGAATCCATCTGATGACTGCCTCTGTGGCGCGGTGGGAGTGTGTCCGACTGCTACGCAAGAGATCGTAGGTTTGATTCCCACATGGGACACCACTTTGTGTGTTCCGAGTCTGGGTGTACTTTGTGTCCGTGACTTGCATGTTTGTAAAGTCTCCCGCGACACAGTGTTTGTACCTTAATGCGGGAGTCGTCTTTTATAATAAAATAAAGAAAAAATCAATAACGTTCAACCATTGGTTAAAAAACTATTACAACTTGAATGACAAAAATATGTCCAAAGCTTCTAATGCGTAGAAAAAAGGGTAATACTTATAACTACCATTATAACAAACTAGCTGCCCCGCGCAACTTCGTTTGCGTAAATTCACCCCGTTTTTGCAACATTTCGCATTACTGCTCCGCTCCTATTGGTCGTAGCGTGATGTTATATAACCGATAGCCTTCCTCGATAAATGGGCTATCTAACAGTATTTTTCAATTCGGATAGTTCCTGAAATTACCGCGTTCAAACAAACAAACAAACAAACTCTTCAGCTTTATAATATTAATATAGATAACTAAACAATTATGTGTGTTGAATAAGGTAAGAAAAATGTGTTGTAGAAGTATGAAACAAGAAAATATTGTTGTCTAACATTTTTAACTACAACACATTACCTAGAGGCCCACTCCGATTTGCACGTGTTTATCGTCACCATTTATACCTATACAATGCATGTATTATAGATATTCGTCATTCGTAAGAAACTATCTTAATTATAGTGACAAACCACATCAAAATTCGTTACATAGTTTAGAAGGGGTACTTTCTCGTGCTCCACCTAAGTTGTCCACCTGGGTGGACAACTTAGATGGAGCATGTGGAATTTTATTATATCGTGTTCGTGATTAAATGACTTTTTTCACTTGACTGTACCTCCTCAACAGTAATTGGAAAATACATAAGCGTACATGTATCGGGAAACTACTTTGTATTATACGATTAGAAGATATATTTTTTTAAGAAAATTTTTGTTTAAGTAAAAATAATAATTAGTTAAATCAATTAATAACAATAAATTATTTTACACTTACCAAGTAATAATATGCCTTTAAATGATCTTAAAAATATATATGCGTGCATAATTTAATATGTTTCAATATTTATAATTATCAAAATAAATACTAAAAGTAAATGATTTCAAACCAAAACATAATGACGTCACAATGTTAAATTGGGTAGATGACTACAATAACAATAAATTATTTTACACTATAATGGAAATAGGATTCGCAAAAATATTTTGAAAAACAATGTTTCTCTACAATTTTACGTTGTCATGAATGAAAAAAAAACATCAAAACAAACATTGATTCTATTTTTTGTGTGAGAGAGGAAAATAAACAAATATTATTATTATTACTATTGAAACTACATGATTTGACCATACAAAAGAATGACGTCATACGAGGCGCATCGTTTCGACGTTTCTTAAAAAGATACTGATTTGACTTGACAGTCATCTACCCTATTGCATACAAATATCTACAGAACGAATCGTTTTGACATTTTATAAAAAAAAAACTGGTTTGACTTGACATTCAAATACCCAATTGTATGTTAAAAAATGCAAATTTTTATCATACAATTAGAGTAGAAGTTATAACAAGAAAAAGTACGAGTTATCCTGATTGTAATTTTAAAGTTGAAAGTTCAAGTCAGACACACAAGTAATTTGTAACAACTGAGATCTAACAACTGTTCCTACAAGTTCACAAGTGCAGACCGACAGTACATTGTTCTTTTTATCTACAATGTTCTCGCGTTAGAGAAGAAATGGGATTCGCTAAGTTTATCCAGCTGTTCGGTGTTAGTGTTTAAAATAATGTGCTTCGTTTTATTTTTCTTGCAGAAGATTTTCTAGTTTAAATTATACATAGTATGGAAACACCCTTTAGTGCAATAAGAATTAAGTAAGTAAAAATCTGATACCGCGTATATACATATAAACACTAGCTGTCCCGTGCAACTTCGTCTGTGTTAATTTTTCCCGTTTTTGCAACATTTCTCATTGCTGCTCCGCTCCTATTGGTCGTAGCGTGATGTTATACAGCTTATAACCTTCCTCGATAAATGAGCTATCCAACAGTGAAAGAATTTTCAATTCGGATCAGTAGTTGCTGAGATCAATCAAACAAACTCTTCGGCTTTATAATATAGCAGTAATATAGTAGAGATTTATTTATACCTTTAAACGAGCACTAAGAAAGGATTTTTGAATACCTATTCACATTGGTAACAATCAGGTATCCACGCGGGCGAAGCCGCGGGCACAATCATCAGCCTATCGCAGTCCACTGCTAGACATAAGCTAGTACCTTATAAATCAATGATCAGGTGCACACACAAAAAAGTGTCACGTGATTGATTGGTTGCTAAGCAACGCGAATGGCGATATGTCATCTATGTTATCTTATGTAAAATTACGTCCGTAAACCGACTTTACAGACTACCATTTGTTTTTATAATGAACAGCGATGTTCCCCATTGTAATTACAATCTAGTCTACGGAGACTAATAAGTAATTTGAGTTTGACGTTAACTACTAAAATATTAATTTAAGTTTATGTCCTTCAACATCATTTTTTTGTTTCTAATAACAACACACTATATTATTGTGCTCTTTAATTACACCATACTTGTTACACTATATTCAGTCACTACACTAACTCAAAAGGTTTGGTCCTTTTTAGTCTTCTCACTATGTCCGTGTTGTCGAGGAGCTGGATAGCCTCAGCATTTACATGGTGGTGAAATCGGTGTCCATGAGCTTCGGCTACTTTTTTTATAGAGTTGGCGACGAGGTCCACTTTAAGGTCTCGATGGAGATCGTCCATTCCATTATGCCTGGGCGCGTTGAAGATGCCTCTGAGTACTTTATTTTGGAAGCGTTGAATCATCTGCGAGTTGCTCTATTTGGTACATCCCCATAATTGAATACTGGCATAGGACTTACCAAAGTGTTTTGTTGTGTACTGATAAGAGTGAGTGTAACCAGTATATCTTTTTGTAACGAAGTCCTAATTCATCCCGTTTCTTCTTGACATGAGCCTTCCAGCGAAGTGTTGTGTCTAGTGTCATGCCATTTTCTCTTGACATTTAACAATTAACTTCTAGGTAGTTACTACGTTTTGTAATTACTGTAACTTTCATGACTTATTTTAGTTTAAATATGAAAAAATCATGCAGCATTTTGCATAAGTTCTGGAGATGGTTGGATGGTTCTTTAGCAATTTCAATAACTCAAAAAAAAATGAACCCACTTCAAATGACAATCAATCAGGAGAAACCTTAAGTCTTGTAAAATCAAGGATATAAAATTAAATTGATCGAGCATATCACCATTTCATTTAATCGGATCAGAATTATAACACCGGAGGACGTTCAACAATGTTCTCTGCGTACTTCAAAGCCTAACTGCGATCGCCAACTCGTCGTGGCGATTATGGCAATCACCTCCAGGATCTACAATAATAAGTAGGTTCTACTTGGGAGATCCGTGCCCAGCAGTGGGACAGTTTAAGGGTTGATATAGTAGTTACTACTATATATATACGTAAATAATATACGAGTCAAACAAAGAATCACCTTTTTTTAGACTGGTTAACAAGGAATTTTTAGATTGTGTATACATTGTACAGCGACAATGATTATAACGATGACGGAAACAACTCAGAGCATTTCATGGAATTTTCGAGATTACTACCAGCCTATCTTTTAAACTTACGCTAGAATAGATGTAAAATGTTGAAAAAAAAAACCAATGTAGTTGAGCAACCATTCAATCTATACTAATATTATAAGGCTAAAGAGTTTGTTTTGCGATAATCTCAGAAACTAGTGTTCCGAATTGAAAAGCTGTTTTACTGTTAGATTAGATAGCCCATTTCTCGAGGAAGGTAATAGGCTATATAACATCACGCTATGACTAATAAGACCGGAGCAGCAATAAAAAATGTTGCAAAAAATGTACGCAGTCGAAGTTGCACGGGTCAGCTAGTATTAAATAAAATACTTTTGTCAATAGTTTTTACATAATTCACATCCGTTTTGCCTTTAGTTTAATCATTCGTCCCGTACGTCACTTCATTATCTGCAATAACTTCTATAATTCATTGAAACCCAACACAAAAACGAGGCTGTTAAAAGCTTCACAAGCTATTATGTCCGTGGTTTTCCTCAACGATCCTACAGAATTCACACTGTCATTTAAATCCAACAGCTTAACGTACTAGTTGCAGAGAGCTCTCAAAATGTATCTAAACTGTGGTCACTCAACGAGGTTTACCGCCACAAATGTATTTTGCTGCTAAAATGGCTCTCGTAGGTACGGTGTGATGGCTAATGCATCGGGACTACGAACCAGTTGGTTTGAGAATATTTTTTGTTTTAAAATATGGTGTGATCCAATATACGTTTTAATAAAATACGTACTGATTAGGACTTTTTTTTATTTCGTTAATTTCTTCAGAAGCTCTAGAATCCAACATTAATATAATATACATAGGTACGTTTCTAATTGATACACTTTTAAGAGGTGCGTTAAAAAGAGGATTATTTTTATTTTTTCTTTACGGGTAATTTCTGAAGCTATTGAGTCGTTTTTTTTACAAATTCAGATGTAGAGATAAGCTATTCTCAAATAATTAACGCGATTTATGCCTAATTTTATTAGTAACAGTAGCACTAAAAACCACTATCACCACCTAGCCTATCGAGTCGTACTTTTTTATTGTATTTTTCTTTTAATTTTTTAATACCTTCGTTGTCTATTATTTCATTTAATAAAGACAGAGAATTGTGAAGATCTGTATTTTTAGATAAATAGATCCTTTAGTATTACAGGCTATTTTGTGACCCCTATAAATAAATATCATTTTGTGGAAGCTTTTCTTCGATTGTCAAATTACACCAGAACAAAATTATTGCAAATTCGTGTCTATGTCGTGTTTAAATTTGAGTGAACGAATTAACTGTACCCAAACCATTTTAATATAGTAGATAGCTCCTGGCTGCCCGAAAGTACCTACAACACTATTAAAGCTGATAATGTCGCTCTTACAACAATCCTATATTGAGGCATTTATGTATATAATACTGTGTTGTCCGAAATCCGAATCCCAACAGCGATTCTCAATTCGATATGCTATGAGAATCCCGCGGGACAGCGATATGTAGCAGCGTAATACCATGCAACATTGATTCTGTAGTACATAGTACACCGATTTGACCGTCTTTTTTTTATACAATGAAATGGAGAGATGCCTGATGGTGGGCGTCACTGGCAGTGATACTTATTGTTATGGATGATAGCCCATTACGGTAAGTAACAGTGCCATCCAAATCCTTATTAGATATATTTTGGGACTTAATCGCGTGAATTATTTAAAGGTACGAACTTTTTATTTACCCGACGTTTCGATCGAATTTCACCGATCGTGGTCACGGGTCGACTGATTGGACGATCTGTGCAATTCGATCGAAACGTCGTCGGGAAGGTCCGTACCTTTAAATAATTCACGCGATTAAGTCCCGAAATATATATAATATGTATAATAATCGCGAAAGTTTAAAAACAATAATCCAAATCCTTGTTTGGCAAAGATCTGAATGTCACCGCACCGCGCTCCTCATTTTTTTTATGAAGATAACTAGCAATGTGGGATTGTGGGTCCCACATTACTAGCAATCCTGTTAACCCTTCCAGCTAATCTCAATGGTTTGTGTCAGGTGTGGGTTCATATCAGTAGTATAATGGATAGGATTTCCCCGATTTCAATTACCGCATTTGAGTTATTAGTTCGGAAATCTCACTTGCCTAGAAATTATACTTGCTACATTACTCTTCAATCGAAACACAGTTATATGTTAACACTAGCTGTTCGCAACTTCGTCTGCGTACATTTTCCCCGTTTTTGCAACATTTCTCATTGCTGCTCTCTCACATTATTTGTAGCGTTGTGTTAAATAGCTTATAGCTTTCATCGATAAATGGGCTATCCAACAGTGAAATAAATTTTCAATTCGGACTAGTACTTCCTGAGATTACCGCGTTCAAACAAACAAACAAAGAAACAAACTCTTCAGCTTTATAATATTAGTATAGATAAATTTTCCTGATAGCTGCGCCCGCGTTACGTTTGATTTTGAGTAAAATGGACCTACCTATAAACCTATGGACTGGCGGATCCAATTTTCAGTCAGTCTAATTAAAGTTACAAGTTTATAAACGAAGATGTTTATAAATCGTTCAGATGTAGGGTTGAAAAAAAAGAGTAATATAATAGCTACACTTTGGTCCTGTGCAGATTAAGCAACGGCTTAGAGCCGAGGAGTTACAGGTAACCATAAGTAGAATTTTAGTCATTTTAACCCCATTTGTCAGCTAAAGTAAGCATAGCATATAAGTTAGCTTTATTTTATGTATTTAGAAATATATTAGTATGTTTATCAGTTGTCTAGTTTACATCGTAAAAGCTTTGCTTAGTTTGGGATCAGATAGCGTTGTGTAAGTTGTCCCAAGATATTATTATTACTATTATTATTAAAAGTTGAACCCTCCTTTCATGTAACGTAAACAGAACTATTTTTAATGTATTATTTTCTACCGCCGCATTTCACTTGACGCGCGATCTACTATTTTTGCACAAATATTGCTGATGTAATCACCACCCCAAACCCTTCCTCCTCCAAAATATCAAAAATAAACAAACCAATGCCCCCTACCCCCCTTTGAAAGCCCCTAAAGCTTTGGTTCTAAACTGTTAAACTACACTATTGAAATAGATTGTGCACAAATTGCACAATCCATTTCAATAGTGACGCAATCCATAGATTCAGATTTATCAATCTGTATTCTTGATGTGTACAATAACTCATCTACATATTTAGTATCAGAAATGGCCGACAAATTGTCACATATCAATTGTTTCCGACACAGCATGAACAGGATCGTATAAACAGGCAACTATCCTTAGACTGCTCTTGCACCAGAGATGCGTTAGCTAAGCTTGAAATGAGCTAAGCCGCCAATGAGATGATTTTCATGACTATGCCTTCCTTTTTGTGATTTAAAAACATATTTTTAAACGTAATATAGATGACAAATGACTTAAGGCTCAATTCACACCGGAATGGCAGCGGATAGCAGCGGCCAAGAGCGGCCACTAGCAGCAGCACGCGGCAACTAAATAAATAAATATTTGTATGTCGTTTTTATAGATTACGTTTCTTTATACGTCATGTCTGCGACAATGAGGCTTTAGCTCAGCATAAAGCTATGTTGTACTTGTAAAACACAACACAGCACACAAAACCAAACACAGCACTGTTTTTGATGTGATAACGTCTTAAATGTCGATGTGGGTGCCCGCACGAAACCCAAATGACTTCCGAAATCGGTTAGATAGCACGACAAAAAAATCAAGATATTTGCGAGGTTAAGCAACGTTGCCACTGTCGGTTCATATATGGGTGACCGTTTTTCAAAGGTGTCACAACCCTCCGTGCATCGAAGAGTACATTAAGCTGTCGGTCCTGCGCCCAATCTTCTGCGTCCCATCAAACTATGAGTGTGAGCTAACAAAGTGTGTGACTTGTGTCTATAATACACTTTACATTTTTCATTTTCATTACATTTGTGCACTATAATATCTCCTGCGTAGATGGGTAGTTTATGATGAGATAGGCCGCTGTAACCGAGATCGATTAGGAGACCATTATTATAATCACTATGCTTATCAATAACAGATAAGGATATAACATCGTATTGGCGGGTTAGACACATCCACAGCTTAGCTAACTAGCTCATCTCTTGTAGAAAATCAGGCCAAACCAAGGAAGCAATACCTCTCGGTGACAGTTGATTTATCGCATTTCCTTCGAGAGCTTGACGCTAGCGCTCCGAGGCCTTGTGGCTGAGCTGTTGAGGTAATCTATGTATACTTTATTATACCGTCGTTTCTAGTTTCTATTCGTAGGTTGATATCAAACCGTTTACCCTTAATAATGAAAATATATATATTACGGGTCTTAATCGTGTGAATAATTTAAGGTAAAATACCTTGTTTATTTCCCGAAGTTTCGACCCGTAATATATTTATTTTCATAATGTGTAGAAATTGCAAAAGTTTATCAACATCTACCTATACTTGTAATTTAACTAATATTTTGTTTAACTAAGATTATTTTCTCTTTCTGCGGTAGGTATTGTAATATACCAGCTGTCCAGCGCAACTTGGTCTGCGTAAATTTTCCCCGTTTTTGCAACATTTCTCATTGCTATTCTGCTCCTATTAGTTATAGCGTGCATATTATATAGCCTTCCTCGATAAATGGGCTATCCAACAGTGAAATAATTTTTCAATTCGGACCAGTAGTTCCTGAGATTACCGCGTTCAAAGAAACAAACAAAATTTTCAGCTTTATAATATTAGTATAGATGAATGGTTTTGGGTTAGGTTGCAATTCTAACTGCGTTGGTGGGTGTGTACATCTGCAACAGTTCATGGGTATAGTTAGATGTTCCGAGTCTGAACTCGAATTCTTTATGGGGACATTAATGAATTCTGTTGAACTTAACATTGTGCCTTCGGAGGCACAATATTAAGTACACTAAGCCGTCGGTCCTGCGCAATCGGTTGTACGATATTAAATTTTAAGGGTATCTTGTTTCTGTCTTTTTGGACGCGGTTGTTTTTTCATTATTTCTTAGTATTTAATTTAGACAATTACAGATACAGTTTTGAATATTGAACAATATTCAACGCTATATCTGGGACAAAATGATTTTTCTGATGATTTATCTTTCTTTCGGATATTTTGAAAGTCTTTTGGGGCTTTATTTACCTTGACCAATGTAAGGTCAAACTTTATCTTTACGAAAAAGATTACTTATTTACTAAAGACTCTACTTTGCTTATCATTATGTCTGTATTAACTGACTTACTGCTTTGGAGGCTTTAACATTAATGTTTTCTTTATAAATAAAATTATACATTTAAAAAGTGGAAATTATAAGGTAAAAAAAAAAAAAATTCTTGGGATTGAATGTTGAAGGAATATAAGTTGGAGCGCGCATATAGAGGGCCTTCATTCAAAATTAAACACGCAATCCTATGCATTGTACATGCTCATTTAAAAATTAAACCTTACAGCGATATTAACAGCATATCATGGGTACACAGGAGCTTTATTAAGGTATGGAATCATATTTTGGAATAACTGTATGGAAAAAGAGCAAGTGTTTAAGGGATAGAAAAAGTGCATATGGGCAATGTGTAAGCAAACAGCTGTAGACCCTATTACAAAAGTCTCAGAATACTTACTGTTCTTTGTCTGTACATGTATGAATTGATATTGTTGGTTAGAACTAACATGAATGTGTATAATTTTCCTAGTTTTTATTACAAAAGATGTGAAAGATGACTGTCTCCTGTAATACAGTCAAAGACTAGTACAGGAGCCAGGGTTCAGAAAAAAATACTGTAAAAGTGTTACTCTACATGTCTCGTACAAAATGTGATCTTTTTTAAATTTAGTTTAGTTGTTTCCATGGTGTTAAGAGTAGTATAAACTCATGTTTGTAAAACTTTTTTAAGCGCTCTCAGCCTGGCAAAGTGTTATTTCGGTGTGATTAGTGTATTTATTTGTTTGTAAGTATATCACACTTCTGTACCCATTATTATTATTTTGATAATAAAGCTTTTTGAAATAAAAAAAAACTGTAAAAGTGTATTTGCCAATGAAGTTTATTATTATTATTCTAATAAACACAAGAGTAAGCGCAGCAATCTAAAAGACTGTTGTCCTGAGCATAGAAGTTCAATAATGACTGATAGTGTTTTCTGTATGGCACCTCGATTCTACAATCACGAAAATTCCTGTATTTAAACGTAAAGTTATACTATGTCTCTTAAGGTTCATTTCCGAGCATCGCGGCCGATCGCGAGCCGCTCGCGGCTCACGACAAGCGGCTGATGCTCGTCGTGCCGCTTGCCGTTACCTCAGCCGCTTGTCGTAAGTCGCGAGCGGCTCGCGATCGATCGCGATGCACGGAAATGAACCTTTAAAAAAAAGCCTATAGGGAGGTCGTCTTTTCGGTGACAAGTCGGCTTCACCGAAAAGACGACCAGTCCCTAGGAATCTCTAGTCCATAGTCAATAAAGTGCTTACTTTAAAACTCATAGAAGCGGCGGTATGAATTTGAATGTAGAATCAATTACTATCCATGTAATGTATCAATATGACTGAAAAGTATAATTGATAAATAAATAATTAAACCACACGGGTCATTTCATTATCCGAAGAAAATCTTCTGCCCCTTAAGTCTGCCTTCAGTTTTAAAATCAAATAATAGACACTAGGGGCCAGGTCGGGGATTTAAGGTGGGTAGCGAATTTCCTTGAACCCATATTTAGTAACAGCAGCCTTGGCAATTGAACCAGTGTGAACGGGAGCATTGTCGTGGAGAAGCCGAAAACCTCTGCTAAGTTTTCCACGACGCTTCTACTTGATCGCCTCTTGTAACTGCTCAATAAGGGTGGCGTAGTAGCCGCCATTTATTATTTATTCCCTATAATTAAACTCAAACCTCAACTGTAATTTACCCATTTTTGCAAATAAATGAGATTAAAAGATGCTCTTTCACGCAAAATTACTAAAACGGATTTTGATAGAATTAAAACTAAATAATGTATTTTATACACCACTAGCTGTCCCGCGCAACTTCGTCTGAGTAAATTTTCCCCGTTTTTGCAACATTTCTCATTGCTGCTCCGCTCCTAATGGTCGTAGCGTGATGTTATACATAGCCTTCCTCGATAAATGGGCTATCCAAGAGTAAAATACTTTTTAAATTCGGATCAGTACTTCCTGAGTTTACCGCGGTCAAACAAACAACCAAACTCTTCAGCTTTATAATATACTAGCGGACTCCTCGCGGTTTCAACCGCGTAGGATCCGTTCCCGTGGGAATACAGAGATAAAAAAAATAGCCTATGTCACCCGGGGTGTAGCTTCACAACGATGAAAGAATTTTTCAAATCCGTCCAGTAGTTTCGGAGCCTATTCAATACAAACAAACAATCAAATCAGGCATGGGGAGGGCCGCTAGTTAAATTTATTTGTACGTACATACATTCAGATATACCGTCTGGCCTCTGTCTAGAGTTTGATTGATAAAGGTACTGCCAGTGACAAAATTGGGGTTCTGTATTTTGACAGTTGTAAAGTACATTGTCTGTTTGTTTACTAGATCCGATTTAATATCACATTTGAGATCGTATGTGCCCTTGTTCTTATGTAACAAATGATGAAAACAGATTTATCCCACGGGAACCGTAAATTTTTTCCGGTATAAAAAAGAACTAAGTAATCCAGACTCTAATTTATCTCTATGTCAAATTTGATCCAGATTCATCCGTTCTTCTGGCGTGGCGTGAATAACAAACACTAATCCATCACTACTTTCGCATTTGTAACATTAATTGAAAGTTGCCTATTATTAATTTCCAATCATTATTAATAATTTATTTTTTCTTTTTAGTATGACACCCGCAGTACGTAGTGTACAAGCCCTGTGTCGTGGTTTACAAACATACAAGTCACGGACACAAAGTACACCCAGACTCAGAACAGCAATTTGTGGTTCACACAAACCTCTTGCGTTGCAGTCGGACACACCGCGCCACAGATTTGGTAAATGTGAATATAATATTGAAATTCATCAGTTTTTATGTTTATTATTAACAATTTTCTACTCTCTTTGGTAAAAGTAATAAAATGAAATAGGACTCGAATTTATTTATCCAGTAGGTATTTATTTTTAATACCACACTATTTACCTTAACTTAGTTTATGTAACTGACATAAATCAAGACCGGTCAAAATCAAGGTAACAAAATACAGAACTGAGTTATCCTTAGGTACTTATTAGTGATGCCGCGCGGGTGTTTTTAAAAGCTGGAGGCATGGAGTGGGGGCAGCCATCATTTTCCATCTGATCGCTATGAAGTTACATCCGATTTGCTTACAAAAAGTAAGTAACTACGTGACAACTGTGAGTGACGGGCCCATAATCTTGCCCGACTGTGAGACAATTGGGTCTCATGGTACGAATTTCTAAAAAAACTGCCCGCAATTTCGGACATTACGTTTCATGATAGCTCACTGCTTTTGATATACCTAAATAATACCTACCTATTGTTTATAAACAGTGAGGAATATTCTAAACGTCACATAGTTTACCTCATTAGTAATTAATAACATTTACAATTAATGTGTTTGAACACGAAACTTAATTAAGTAGCAGAATTATTGTTCGTCGTTTTATTATTTAGAGGTTTGATTATTATAACTCAAAATATCCTGCGGCGACTCTGTTAGTATCCATATAAACTACTTAGGTACCTATTTAATGGATGTTGATTTAATTTCGCTATCATTTACAGAATTAAATGAAGGTTATCTACCTGTCCAAAAAAAACTAATAGGTATACTATGTACATTAAATCCTGAAAACTAATGAGAATAAGAACCGCGCGACGAGCAATGCGAGCTAGGCTGAAACAGTATCTAAAAATTATGAGAATAACAAAATCTGCCTACCGATCGATATAGAATAAAAATATATATAAAATTCGAGCTGTATGTTAATATTCAATTTGATACAAATTAAAGAGATGCAATGAATAAGCGGCGGTAGTCTAATGGCTAAGGCATCGGTCTCGCAATCGTGAGGTCGTGGGTTCGAATCCTGCCCATTATACTACTGACGTGATCCACTACTAACACAAGCCAATAGAGCTTAGCTGGAGGGGTCAACAGGATAGCTAGTAATGTGGGACCACAATCCCACATTGCTAGTTAGGTATCTTCCAAAAAAAAAACAAAAATGTGGCACTCGGGAACTGCCGCGGTAAAGCTATTGCACAGCATTTTTTATTAACTTATGCAATTATATATTTTTTTTTCTTTTCATTACATTTCAGAGCAGCTCGTTTCGATCCGTGCGAGCTTCTTGATTCGGTCGCCGCGAATATTAAAGCTATGCTATATAGCTTAAATGAATTGAGAGATGAAATATCGAATCGTAAAACGTGCGGGCTTGACTTTGACTATTTGGTCAGACTATTTAGAAGCCTAAAATCAACCCTCAAAGTGTAAAGCTACCTTAATTTAGAAACTGGGAGCTTAATATCGTCTTAATAACCCGCAATATTTTAATTTACGTCGTCGTAACACACACTACATTTTCTAAGTGACATCAAATTGAATTCGAGTCGATATCCCGCCGGCTTTCGTAATTTATAACTATTAAATTACATCTGTTTACTCCGTAAATAGGTAAATCACAAAGGTAACTCAGACTTAAGGAACCTAACTTTTAGTCTGAGTTACATTGGCGACGTGTGTACTAGCAGTTGGAATATTCCACAGCGGTATATAATAATAATAATATCTTGGGAAAATTCACACAACGCTATCTGATCCCAAACTAAGCAGAGCTTGTACTATGGCAAGCAGACAACTGATACATACTTATATATTTTTTTTAAATACAAACTTATTATAGATAAATAACACCCAGACATATAATAAACCATCGTGCTCATCACATAAAATTTTATCCTGGGTGGGGATCGAACCCACGACCTCTTGCATAGCAGTCGGATACACTCCCACCGCGCCACAGAGGCAGTCCACAAAACGTCACTAGAATCGAACAGAAGGCACATCATCACACATTGCCAAGTTTGTGGTGATGAGCTCGCTGCACGATGAGCCAACATTATCAAATCTTGGTGCAACACGTGCAGATGGTTAAGGGGCGTCTAAATTTGCCATTTTTTACGGCTGTTTGTGGCGGCTCTATTGGCAATTAATTGGTCGGCCAATAATGGCAATATGTCTGCAATTGTATAGCGCATGATTCAGTCAACAGGCTACACAACCCGGCAACAATAAAATAGAGATCGACTGAAACAAAAACAACATTGTCCGGACAACATTGCAGAAAATCGATCGTTTAGCCATCATCTGGCAACCATCATATTAATATTGGAGAGTACTGCCATGTTGCTGGCTACAGCATTGCCGTCACAAATTGCCGTAAAAAATGGCCCGTTTAGACACCCCTTTATGCATTGGCAGCCACAGCCCCACAGCAACCTCTACAGTATCCGCAATTGCACATCTTGATTATTAAGAACTAGCTATCCCGCGCAACTTCGTATGCGTAAATTTTCCCCGTTTTTGCAACATTTCTCGTCGTTACTCCGCTCCTATTAATCGTAGCGTGATGTTATATAGCCTATAGCCTTCCTCGATAAATGGGCTATCCAACAAAAGAAGTTTTTTTAATTTTTTTTTTGTATTTTTTAAAATTGTTTATTTTAAAATAGATTTTTTCTTATAGGTAGGTACTCCTATCTATACTAATATTATAAAGCGGAAGAGTTTGTTTGTTTGTTTGTTTGTTTGAACGCGATAATATCAAAAACTACTGGTTCGAATTGTAAAATTATTTTAGTGTTGGATAGCTCATTTATCGGGGAAGGCTGGGATATGACCAATAGGACCGGAACATCAGTGACAAATATTGCAAAAACGGCAAAAAATGACGCAGACGAAGTTGCACGGGTCATCTAGTAATAATTATCTATTAATTCAGACGTGTTACAAACAGCTTGCAAATCTTGAAATCTCTTTTTGTTACAATTTCTGCTTATCTACACTTAAACATATTTTAAGTCCGCTTAGCGACGTAAAATATGACCTCATCGCTTGGAGCTATGTTGAGGCAATTGAAAAAATAGTACAAAAAAGTAGGTGCGACGTAACTGGGAACATATTTTTCATCAGGAGCGGGGTCGGACGGCCGTGACGACGTCGGAATATTGCAATCATGGATTCCGGACGCCTGGTTGCTATTGCTAACGTTTTCACGAATAACTAACTGCAGTTTTGTGACGGGATTTTGCGTTCGCAACTTCGTGTTATGTACTACTTCTTAGAATGCTGTGTAATTACATTTTCAAAGCTGTAATCAGACTAAATGTTGCTTATAATGTTCTTTGACTGTATTATTTTGGTTTGTTTATCATAACTGAAATTGAAACGCTATAACTTGTGAGAATTAATGTAGGAATGAATTGATGAATGGGTATTTTTTGAGGTATTCTTCCACGCAAAAGCTGATAATTGAATTTGAATTTTTTAGACTTGATTATTGTTCCTTGTTTATTTTAGTTGGCTGACCAACAATTGTTTATTCTATAATAACTATTGAGGGGATACAAAAATAGTAGAAGAGTCTACAATAACAATTAGTAATCACCACTTGCAACAAAAACATTTTTATATAATAACATTTTAGTTTAACATAGTTAAAAACTTTAAGCACATAATATGTGCATAAAATTTTTGCAGCATCCACTTAGAATGTAAAAACTATATTATAGTTTTTACATTCTAAATAGAGGCTCCTACTATGTTTTACCTACTGAGGTTGTTATTTTCAATTTCATGTATTCTTTATATATTTTTTATCTTTTTAGTTTTAGTTTAGTTTTTTTTTAAGATAACTAGCATTGTGGTATTGTGCCACATTACTAGCAATCCTGTTTACCTCTCCAGCTAAGCTCAATGGCTTGTGTTAGGAGTGGGTTCACGACCGTAGTATAATGGGTAGGATTCCAACCCGCAACCTCACGATTGCGAGACCGATGCCTTACTCATTAGGCTACCGCCGCTATCTTTTGTCATTGCACTAGTCCTTTAATAAAGTGTATAATTTAGTGGTGGCAGCACCTAACTTACATATGCAGTTTATAATTAAAGAAATTTGAAAAGAGTGGCCGCGAGTTTTTATTGCCTCGTTCTTTTCTCCGGCTTTACCTATTGTTTGCGAACAGGGGGTTTAGAAAGGATTTCGATAACACCGTACTAATCATTTGCAAAAAAATAAAAAAGGTCTATGGTCTCCACCGCGAGCATCAAATTCTATACTTTAGTTCTTTTCCATTTACTTTATCTAGGCCCCCAGGCATTACATGTGCATGTAGAATCGACTTTTCACAAGTGTAGTAAGCTAAAGTAAACAAGATTTTTTTAGTTTTTTTTAAGAACACATTGGCTACTTTTTATTCCAGAAAAATGAACGCGTGGGAAACATTTATTTTTCTAATTTTTGAAAGAACCAAGTCGGGGCAAGAGCTAGTCTATACTTCTAAACTAATATTATAAAGAGGAAAGATTTGATTGTTTGATTGTTTGTTTGTATTGAATAGGCTCCGAAACTACTGGACGGATTTGAAAAATTCTTTCATCGTTGTGAAGCTACACTAACCTCGGGTGACATACGCTATTTTTTTATCCCTGTATTCTCACGGGAAAGGAAAACTACGCGGTGAAACCGCGAGGCGTCCGCTAGTATGTTATTTAAACGTTAATCAATACATTTTATAAAGTACCTAAGTAGTAAAAATTGTACTTAGTCGTATTTAAAGGTGACTATTTAAGGGTAGTGCTTGACTACAAACATTTCTTTTCAGTAAGTAGTTAGTAGGTAATTAAATAACTACTGAATTGTAGAGAAAGCCACAAGGTCAATCGACATTCCATATTAATAATTTTCAGTGTATGTAATTACGTGGTATACCGGTACTAACCAAAACTACTTACGAAATTAATTAAAGAAAATTACATGTGTCGGGAACGACAGAATTATACGTTAATATTCCTAGTTACATTCTAAAATTCATGATATTTATATGATTGGTACAGGTATTTTACATATATTGTTTCTTTTTTATAAAGCAATACTGTTAATACTTCTGTTAGAAGCAAATAATTTAAATTAACAACAATAAAGGTTGAGAAAAAATAGTCCAGCTTATTCTAGAACCATAAATCGAAGTCATGTAACATCGGTAGTCCGCAGTTTGCTCGCATAGTCCATTACTGCCTTAAAGGTTCATTTCCGTGAAACGAAGGTGAATAAGGACCCTGATCATAATTATTATGTGAATTCAACTAACTGGTAAGTCTGGCCAGCCTAATCCGATATCGAATTAGGTAATACACAATTCGTCCCGGAAATAAACGCGTTTATAACCATAAAGATTGTTTGACGTTTCGATCATACTGGAAGGACCATTGACCTAGAAACTAGGACTCCGCCATAACCTCACAAAATTGACCACTCTTTAGAAAGAGACAACGCTACTTTGTGGACCATACCTGTCACAGGCCGCACGAGTTTTTTCTCTCTTTCACGCTTTGCAGTCAATATTTACTTTTTAATTGAAATTTTATACGTCTATGGGAACGACCGAGGTCAGAAACTGGTGAAACTATATCACGCCTCCATGTTCGTCGATTTGTTTCATCGTGTCATTATGTAAAAAATACAACGAATTAATGTTTCACGTCAAAGCTACACGAAGAATTTTATTTTAAATTGGGCAAATAAATCTTGGTAGTAGATATGATAACAAAGTTTCTGAGTTTATTTCAAAGACCTTTGAGTAATGAACCTTTTACGTAGACACCGAGCTCTTGACAGACGTAATAATGATTGTACCTCAAAAAGTACTAAAAATTAGGTGGTAAATATTAGAATAGCTATATTTTTAGGAACTTAATAGGGGTTATTTGAAAGAACAATGTTTTCCTAAGCAATTTGAGTTATGGTAGTCAATTTCAGCCATCTACATAGTGCACATAGGTATATATGTGAAGATCATCTCATCATCATCTTACAGGCTTTTTTTTAAATTATGTAGTGTTTGTTGTAAGCAGTTTTTCTTAAAATAATCGAATCGCATGTTGCCTTTACCCTCTTCTGTAATTATTGTAAGTTGATGCTCCCATTAACATCATAAGTGGCTAATTTATTTAAAACTTGATTATACCTATATTACGTACTATGGTTATTGCTTGCGTGAGTCTCATGGTGCAATGGTTGCAGCACTTCACTGGCATCTGTATATATACAAAAATATTGTAAAAAATGGCATTTGAAAAAGTGGCTATGAGTTTTTATTGCCAAGTTCTTTTCTCACGGCTTTACTCTTGCGAACTTGGCATTAAATGTAGAATCGTTCTATTCCAAATTTTGTCTGACGTTCTTAAGCGTTGCATTTTGTAATCTAAGCGAATAAAATACTTTGACTTATACTTTGACTTTGTACACAAGTGCAGCCTCTTGTAGGGCACTATCTTAATCTGTTGGGACGGAATTCCAAGCCAGCCAGAGAAAGAAGCATTGAGAGGTGATACATTTCTTAAAGACGGTCACCCATCCATGGACAGTAAAGTTGCTTAACCGCCCTGATCTGTCTATCCGTGACCCAATCGCAATCACCATTGAACCACAGATTTGAATATATAAGTATGTTTATCAGTTGTCTGGCTTCCATAGTACAAGCTCTGCTTAGTTTGTGATCAGATAGCGTTGTGTCAGTTGTCCCAAGATATTATTATTATTATTACAAATCCTTTATGTAAGAAGTACATAATGCTAACGAACCTTACGAACTTTTAAGTAATGAAGTGCCTATGATGAGGGAGACGTAGCTCTTGGCAGACGTAATGAGAATTGTGCCTGAAAAATACCAAAAATTCAAGAAATTACATTAATTTAAGATATGACGAATGTTGCCCACGACATTCATTCTGTGTGATGTGAATATTTTTTCTTCTTGAGAGCATTAATTTTATATTTTTGTAGCAAAAGTTGGGACGTGATTTACGGTCTTCGGGGACTGACAAGTTTGTTAATAATTCAGCGTTCTCTTGCTGTGGTTTGTCACATTTAATTATGTTCGGTAAGTATTTCATTTTACTTCGAGTTTTGTTTGGTTATGTAACTTTTAGATTTAGAAAATTTATCGTTTCATTTGTTTTTGTATTGTGTATTGTAATAAGTTATGGAGCTTTAGTATTATTGCAATTCATGATTTCAAATCAAATCGTTTTATTGTGGTATGAGATACAGGTGTTTTTATTATTTAGCTCTGCTGTGCCCCTCCCTTTGGGCATGCAACAGTAATAATAATCATTATATGGAACTTTGGTGATCCCAATAACCCTCTGCAACTATAGTGACCCAAATTTCACAATTTAAATTCTAGAGTAGACTCGTAGACACCAATTTGACGTCTTAAGATGTATTATTTCAGCCGTGAAAATCGATCAAAGCTATTTTTAATAAAACAGTACGTGTCGTTGTTGATTTAATATAATTAGTTTATAAAATAAAACCTTTAAATATAAAATAAACTTTTTCATATTATTATCGCTTAAACTCTTTTATAACGTAACACTTATCAAATATTTTCAAAAATAATAAGTTTTTTGAATTTGTCATTTAAAGTATTAATAAATTACTAATTTCATGGATATTAAATGTTTCAATATCGAGATACAGCTATAAACTTACAAAATCTTTTTGACTATTTTCATACATATATGGAACACTGCAAGATTTACAAGCACATGGATTTGACTGCCTCTGTGGCGCAGTGGGAGTGTATTCGACTGCTACGCAAGAGGTCGTGGGTTCGATCCCCACCCAGGATAAAACTTTGTGTGATGAGCACGATGGTTTATTCTGTGTCTGGGTGTTATTTATCTATAATATGTATGTATTTAGGAATATATAAGTATGTATAATAGTTGTCTGGTTTCCATAGTACAAGCTCTGCTTAGTTTGGGATCAGATAGCGTTGTGTGAGTTGTTCTAACATATTATTAAAAAAAAAAAATGGGTTTGAAACAGTCACACCGTTTATGCTTATTATACCTCTTTGTAAAGGGTCTTTCAACAAAGACGGGTCGATGTTAAAATTGAATAAAACTAGATGTGTGTGAGATATTAACGAAATTTATTTTTTATTTGAAAGGCCCGTTTATGCCATTATGCATGAAATATGACATCGTTCAAATGTCCGCCGCGGCTTCGCATGGTGGCACAAATCCGAGAGGTCCAATTTTTAATGACTCTGCTGCATAGATCCGGCTGAATCTGAGCGATGGCCTGCGTTATGTTGGCTTTCAGGGCAACGGTCGAATGTGGTTTATTGGCATAGACCTGCGACTTCAGAAAACCCCACAAGAAAAAGTCTAGCGGAGTCAAATCACACGATCTTGGTGGCCAATTCACGTCACCTCTGCGAGAGATAACCCTACCCGCAAACCGTTCATGCAGAATGTCGATTGTGTCGTTCGCTGTGTGGCAAGTAGCGCCATCTTGCTGGAACCACATGTCATTCACGTCCATATTGTTCAATTTAAGCCAAAATAAATTGTTTATCATTGATCTGTAGCGCTCACCGTTGACGGTGCTGGCCTCGCCAACTTCGTTTTCGAAGAAGTACGAAGGACCAATGACGCCGCCAGACCAAAATCCGCACCAAACAGTTACTTTTTGTGGATGCATTGCTATCTGGTGAACCTCATGTGGGTTGTGGTCATCCCATATACGGCAATTTTGCTTATTAACAAAACCATTCATCCAAAAATGTGCCTCGTCGCTAAAGATTATTTTTTGGCCAATGCGCGCAACGTTTTCACTAACGAACACTCATTTTGATAATAAAGTTTTATCATTTGCACATGCTGCTCAACCGTGTAACTTGCCATGGTGATTTGGCATCAGTGACTGAATAAGAAAAAACAGATTTGACAGATGCCGCCAAATCAAAATGGCCGCCACAGATTATTAATATCGACCCGCTCTATTTGAAAGACCCTTTAGAATCAAAAATTTTAAAATAACTTGAGATTTTACAGGATGCAGGTCATTACCTAAAAATAGTGATATTTTCTAATGATCAAACACTATTTCTCGTGCAATGTTTATTCTACTAATATTATAAACGCATACTATAATACATAGGAGTAAGAAACATTTGTCCTCACTGGACAAATGTTTCTTGCTCCTTTACGCAGAAACTACTGAACCAATTTTGGTAACACTTAACAATGTTATAGCTTGTACATCAGAAAAGCTAACTGGCCATATAATCAAACTTAACGAGACAAGTTTGTTATTAATGTATCTTTTCTTATTATATTAACTTTTCTTATCTTATATTGACTTTTTTACATGCTTGAACCTATATCAAGCATGTAAAAAAGTCAATATAAGATAAGAAAAGTTAATATAAGTTAGTACCAGAATCTGATGAAAAATGAGGTTATTATAATTTAGAGATGGTGACACAAGGTTAAAGTAAGTAGGTCCTAAGCCTACCAGGACGAACAAGTCCTGATTGTTGTATTTATTAATTGAATTAGAGTAATTTTATAATACAGTTAATTATCAATAACTGCTTCAATAGAACTAAGTATTATCACTGGTCAAACAAATTAAACATTTTGTATAGCAGCTTCGACCGCGTGAGTGTTAGTTTTTGCATTGATTAATAAAAATTTGAACAAACTTTTTAACTTCTTCTTCTTTTTTGCGTTCCTAAACACTTTTGGCGGTTAGAAATCAGGTCGACATACTGTCGCATTATTATTATGTAAAATTAAGAGTACCATGTTTTAACGATAAAGTTTCAAAGGCCATAATCGCAGTAGAAGCCACAGTCAGTTAAAATTGCCTTATAAAAATCAGAAGTTCAAAAAAAAGGTACCTGGTACACCTATACAGTATAAACTATTTATACCAAGTAACCATCCACATTATCATAATTCTATCCGTTGGTCTCTACTTGCAAAAGTTCGGACCTCCTTGTAAATTGGCCTAGATTTTTAGTATTCGATTGTAAATTACATTAATTACAATTTTGAAATATCTAAAAAACAAACTTAAATTATGTAAATAACGCGAATTAAAATAAAAAAGTTACTATTCTACTGACGAGTAGTCTAGAAGACAGTAGGGATATTTTACGATTTTACTGTCGTGCTAGTCTATCAGATACTGACGTTAACATTGGCGTGGTAGATTTGTAGACAACCAACCACTGTAGAGAGTAACATTCACCAGCCAAAAGCACTACCTGTGAATTATAAAGGGCCTCACTGCACGAATATTGTAACTTAAAAAATAACGACGTACTACCTGTTTTTGTGATACGTAATGTCCAGTGGACTACCACAACAGTAATCGTAATAATAATAAAAAAAAATGTAAAACCTTAGTCAAATTTGCACGCTATGACGGAATAAACTTGATACATGTATAGTATTTATACATGTATAGTATTATTTTGGTATATATATATATATATATATATATATACCAAAATTATAATCATTAATTTGGTTTTATGCAGTAAAGGTATTTGAGTTTGGATTTAATGCAGTTAGTATTATAATTTTAAAAAAGTTTAGATACACCCATTTTAGAATTTTATAATCCATACTATTATTATAAATATGAAAGTAACTCTGTCTGTCTGTCTGTTAGGCTTTCACGCTCAAACAGCTAAGCCGATTTAGATGAAATTTGGTATGGAGATAGTTTGAGTCCCGGGAAAGGACATACGATTTTTTGTTTTGACATTTGAGTTTTTATCGCGATAACCGATATCGATGCGGGCGAAAATGCGGGCGAAAGCGAGTAGTATAGATAACACTTAAATTGCTGTACATTCACTGGCGATTATAACTTACTCGCAGATACAAAGCTCAAATCAAGATGTTTGTTTCAAAAGTCCGACTTCTAAATTATACAAAGAGCTTCTCTTCAAATATGGTTTCTCAATGTATACTATTTTAGCAATATTTTGTCCCAACTAACGAAGGCGACCTGGAGTAGCCGTACACTCACTGAAAAAAAATAAAACAAAAGAAAAATCCCCGCATACATGTTGCTGGTAAAAGCTCTTTGATAACAAATTGACGAACAGTTTTTGAGCTTTCCAATTAGTAAACATAGTTGGGAATTGGGGTAGGTAAAAATTTACACTGTTGGTGTAGTTCTGAACTTTTTAAGGAATAAATAATGGTGAAATGTGAAAGAATATCGTTCTCCAATCGATTTTGATCAATTTCATGGTTGGTTAGCCAATTAGGCAGCAGATATTTTAGAACCTAGACAATTATTTGCAAGAGAAGGCGAGTTCACTCTTTATTCCTTCATCTCATAGTCTAATGCATTTAAGAGCCACAACAAGAACAGAAAAACTGGGCAAGAGTTTGTCGAACCATGTTCAGTGTAGGGTTCCGATACGATATGAAAAAGTGCACCAGCAAAAAAGCATATCTTAATTGCAGTTACATACTTTGTTGAGAAGCGCAGTTTTTCGCCAATAACTGAGGAAAGAATTCCACCAGATCCTATCTCTACCAAGTTTATGTGCTGCTATTATTCATGGTCCAAATAACCCAAACTGTTCAGGGTATGAAACTACAAATATTTTTATTTTTTTTTACTGAAACTCGGACGTAGTGAAACGAATAGAGATAAACTTTATTCTAAACCAAGTTTTTTATCCTATAGTTATATAAAGGGACTTTTACAGCATTTCAACATGGTTGAAATAGGATCTGGTTGAATTCCTTTGTTTGCCCTGTTCAAATTCAAACTCTATGTACCTTAGATATTTTATTAACAAACTAGCTGACTCGCGCAACTTCCTCCGCGTAAATTTTCCCCGTTTTTGCAACATTTATCATTGCTACTCCATTTATTCATTGGGTAGTCTTTGAGTAAAATGCCTGTGACATACGGACGGACATGACGAAACTATAAGGGTTCCGTTTTTGTCATTGTGGCTACGGAACCCTAAAAATGGTAGAACAATATAGTTTCCAATAGATTAACAGAATCATTTGTATGCGTTGACTACATAGTTTCGGTTTCAAGCTCGTAACGAATGGGTAACTGTAGCCATACGATACCAAAACTTTATATACCCCGAGCCACGTACAAAATTCGTCAGTCATTTCCTCTTGGGCAATAACTTGTAAAATGCTTAAGATAATTGTATCATGAAGCTCCGTAAACGACAGCTGCAATTATTATTGATAAGAAATGTTGCGCCTATTCCCTCTATGGTCATGTCAGATTTGATGGTTTTTCGTCCTATAGAACTGTGACTACGTGCAGGACCAATGCGTCGGTCTTGCGCCTAATCTATGTAATGAAGTGTAAGTTTTAATGACTTTTCGTCTTATTAGACTATGACTATGCTTAACGACGGACCGGGAAAGGGTTAGGCGTAGGATCGACGAGTCGGTTTTGCGCTTAGTATTAATCATTTTTACCCGACTGCAAGGAAGGATTATGTTTTAATCCGAGTACTTAGTTCATAAATGCTGAGTGCTGAGCGCTCTGCCATCACTTTTAAAAATTTGCAAAGCCGCTTTTCGTGAGAACCTCGTGTGATTAGCTCTGGCTTCAATCGGATCTAACGCACGACAAGTGTGAACACAGGCGCCGACACCCGACAAGTGTGAACAGAGGCTCCGACATCGATTTTCAGGTATACGGCTCCGACCCGAAGTGGGAACGAGCCGTAACCATTTCTTCCACATTTTGACATCCATTGGAACAATAAAAAACAACTATTCCGGCATTACATTTTGGCATAACAAATGATTTTCTAGTAATTGGCATTTAAAAAAAAATTATAACTTCTAGTAAAACGTAATGCAGCGGTACGGTAGCTCCCGAATGGCCTGTGCGAGTGTAGTACAATGACGTCACGCGCCTAAAGCGGGGGCCGGTCGCCGGGCGCTCACTTTAAAATTCCATATCCTGGAAACTAATTGCCGTATCAAATTAATTCCTTCACGTGTATTTTTTATTTTTAACAGAAAATACAAAAAGCTAAAATTTAAAACTAGTGAACATTCTTCATTCAGTGGGTTTATTAAGCATCGCTAGCCTTAACCCAACGCGCGTCAGAGGCTAGCGCTAATGCAAAAAAAAAATGAAATTTATTCATTTCCCTCGTTTGAAAATCAATCAAATTATAAGCTTACCCAATATTTTGAAGAAAAAAAAAGTCAACTAGCTATGAAGTGGTCCACCACTTCATAGCTAGTTGACTTTTTTTTCTCTCATGTTCATGTATCCAGCTGACGTAATATCCATATTACGTCAGCTGGATACATGAACATGAAAGATATTTTTAATATTTTTAAGTTATTTGTTCTCAATTGGATTTACCAGATGACATTTCATACGATATTGTCAATAAATAAATATGTCAGCTAGCTACATATCGGTGGAAAGATTTTCAATTGATGCCCTGGGGAGTGTAGCGCAGGAGCAAAATTATCGCCTATTTAAATGCACCAGCTGACGAGGTTTTCCTCGGCATATTACCAGCTGACTTTTTTAAACGATCAGAATAGCTCACAAGTTTTATCCTGTAAGAAATGACGTATCTAAAGTTATTCGACATAAATCTGCATGTTCTAACTGGGAGATATACCTAGTCTAGCCATAAATATTGTTACGAAGAAAAAACATTTTTTTTTATTGCAAATAATATTTATTACTTTTACAGTGTGTTAGTTTAATACATAAATAAAAAACAATTCAAAATATAAAAAGCTTATTCGAAGTGGTCTCCATTGGCTGCAACACAGTCCTTTAAACGTTGAGGCCAGTTATCAATAGAAGCACGCACTCTTTCCATGGGAAAATTCTTCACTGCCAATCGTATGGATTGTTTTAGGGACTCAAATTATCATGGCGTTTAGAGCAAGCCATACTCTCTAAAACTGACCATAAATCATAATCCAGCGGATTAAGATCGGGACTAGACGACGGCCAGTCTTCAGCTCTGATGAAGTCCGAAACGTTCACTTCCAACCAAGACTGCGTGGACCGAGCTTTATGACCCGGCGCTGAGTCTTGTTGGAAGGACCATACTTGGTTATTGAACATGGTGTTGTTAAGGGGTTTAACTACCTTCTCAAGAATGGTATCTTGATACACTTGTGCCGATGTTTTGATACCTTTTTCACAAAAATATGGCTCAGTCACTCCTTCATAGCTAACACCCCACCAAACCATCACTGAAGTCGGATAATGCCCTCGTTGCACTCTGTCGACTAATTGGGAAGCTTCCTTAGAGCTTTGAGCATAAATACGGTCATTTTGTTTGTTAAAATGTTGCTCAACTGTAAAGATTTTCTCATCCGTAAACAATTTTTTTCTGTGACCTCCCTTTGCGTACCGCTTCAGTAGTTGCTTCGATTTTACCACCCTATTCTTTTTTAAATTATCAGTTAAAAAATGACCAGTGCGTCTCTTATAGGCTGCAAGTCCTAAGTCATCTTTTAAAATGCGTGACATGGTTCTGGGTGCTATCTTCATCTCCCGAGATAAAATCTTTTGCTTTCGGACAGGATTTCTTCGAATTCTTTCTCTTACTGCTTTGACCACCATTTTCGTACGAACACTACGTGGACGGCCAGATCTTTTTCTGTCACAAACAGAGAAGGTCTCATTGTACCTATTAATAGCCCGGTACACAAACATTTGACTAATACCAAGCGTATGGAGAGTTTTAAAAATTACATTCGGCTCCATACCAACTTTGTGTAATGCAATCACAGCGATTCGGTTTTCTTTATCACCCCACTCCATTTTAATATAGCAAAATATTGTACAATGTATTGGCGCCAAAATTAGAAAATACAATGAACAATCGTATAAAAATGACAGATTCCAAATTCAAATGTAATATCTTTCTTATTTTTAATTGTAACAGTATTTATGGCCAGACTAGGTATAATCTTTTTGTGATGTTTATATCGAATTAATATACCTTATAATTAAAAAACAATTAATTTAAAAAAGGTTTCCTGTAAAGTCGGTTTACGGACGATAATGTTACATTTTAACGTCATAAGAAAACATTGATGACATATCACTATTCGCTGTTGCTTAGCAAACAATCAATAACAATTGCTAACATTCACCAAAGCCAGACACAGAAAAAATGTAACGCAAAAAGTTACCCAAAAGCTTTTTTGTTAAAATAATGTAAAACTGTAATTTGCGAGCATCGAGTATAATGTTCCCGAATTGATGAGGAAGGCTACATTGTACAATGAATGCCATGACGGAGTACGAAATTTATAACGAACTCCCTATGGTACAACTACTGCATAAATAAATGTTGGATCATTAATTCACGTTACACACATCTACATAACCTACATTGTTTTTAACATTCGCAATTTTTAAATACATTCGATAGGTATGTCAGGACTTAAACATGGAAGTAAATGTTTTACGATACGACCTTTTAACTTTAAACAATATTTTTTAATTTGTAAAAAATATACGTATAGTTACGAGTGGATTCATTCACATCGGTAGTGTAACTACACCGCTCCGAACACCGACTAATATCTTTAAAATATAAATATAATAGCAAACACGACCAAACCCCTGTTTCCCGAGATACAAGCTTCTACTTAGTTTGGGAAACAGTAACTGTATCTCTTGTACCGTACATTTATAAGTAATCTAGTGCTTAAGGTAAAAGGTAGGGCTTCGAACCCTTGACCTGACGATTGCGAATCCGATGCCTTAACCATAGCTACCGCATCGCATTTAAATTTGAAAAAGGATTATAATATCAAAATTACGCCCGCGGCAGTGATTGGTAAACTAGTAAAAGAAAGGTGAATATACACTTGAGTTTTTACTAGTAACAGAACGTCGAGCATTCGCTGTTGTTAAATTTACCAAAACCACACTTCAGACATGACGTTCGATGTTTTGGTACAACCTGATTTTAAAAGCAACGAGCGTTTGGTGTAACGTTTTATAGAGCAAAGGCCGTCGTGTACGCAACGCAGAAAAAAATGTTACAGGCAAATGTTCACTCGCCTTACAGCATTTACCTATAATTACGACGAATACAGCGTTGAGCATTGCAGGAACGTTACGTTACATAAAAATACTTTAGAAATTGAGCATTTGCCTACAGCCAAATACTCAGTTTTCTAAACATGAACTTTACATTACATTTTTTTACATTACATTGTAATGCTCTCGCAAATGCTCAAGTGTATACTCACCCTAAAAGAAGGAACGAAATAGAAATCGTAATACGAACTGCGTTTTAACTAGTAACCAGCAAATGGTTTGTCTTTCTTTTTAATTATAACTTTTAAACTTACGCGTTGCATTATAAATACAATATGACACGGGAATAAACGCGTTTAATCTAGGTAAAGTTATTTACCTTATGCTTGACGTTTCGATCGGGTTACACCGACCGTGGTCACAAGCTGACTGACTTGTGACCACGGTCGGTGTAACCCGATCGAAACGTCAAGCATAAGGTAAATAACTTTACCTAGATTAAACGCGTTTATTCCCGTGTCAAATTGTATTTCTTTTTAATTCTATGTTTTAATATTTTATAAGAAGACAAGATATCCGTCATATTTAAGGAGTAGCAAGAAGGATCACACCTAATTATTTTACTTATTTGAAACAAATACAGATTAAGTAAACAAGTTAAACATTATCTGCGTTACTACGAAAAGTTAAGTTACATGGAGAACTAGTATAGTCCACTATCTATACCACTGATTGACGGTAAGCCAGGAACAGATTGGCATGACCAAGTTCCTCTTAAAAGTTTGAAAACTTGTAAAATGCTTCAGAGTTGTATTATAAAGTCACTTGAACGTCAGCTGCATTTCGGTGGGTGGGTTAAGCAGTAGCCTCCGACGCACGTCAGCCAAACAAAAAACAATTAATTGGTCTGCTTATTTTTGACGTGATAACGTCTTATAAATAGATGAACTGCTGCACGCATGAAAAAATGTCACGTAGCATCGGTCACGTTATTGATTGTTTGCTAAGCAACAGCGAATAGTGATATGTCATCAATGTTTTCTTATGACGTTAAAATGTAACATTATCGTCCGTAAACCGACTTTACAGGAAACCTTTTTTAAATTAATTGTTTTTTAATTATAAGGTATATTAATTCGATATAAACATCACAAAAAGATTATATATCTCCCAGTTAGAACATGCAGATTTATGTCGAATAACTTTAGATACGTCATTTCTTACAGGATAAAACTTGTGAGCTATTCTGATCGTTTAAAAAAGTCAGCTGGTAATATGCCGAGGAAAACCTCGTCAGCTGGTGCATTTAAATAGGCGATAATTTTGCTCCTGCGCTACACTCCCCAGGGCATCAATTGAAAATCTTTCCACCGATAAGCTGACGTAATATTACGTCAGCTGGATACATGAACATGAAAGATATTTTTAATATTTTTAAGTTATTTGTTCTCAATTGGATTTACCAGATGACATTTCATACGATATTGTCAATAAATAAATATGTCAGCTAGCTACATATCGGTGGAAAGATTTTCAATTGATGCCCTGGGGAGTGTAGCGCAGGAGCAAAATTATCGCCTATTTAAATGCACCAGCTGACGAGGTTTTCCTCGGCATATTACCAGCTGACTTTTTTAAACGATCAGAATAGCTCACAAGTTTTATCCTGTAAGAAATGACGTATCTAAAGTTATTCGACATAAATCTGCATGTTCTAACTGGGAGATATATAATCTTTTTGTGATGTTTATATCGAATTAATATACCTTATAATTAAAAAACAATTAATTTAAAAAAGGTTTCCTGTAAAGTCGGTTTACGGACGATAATGTTACATTTTAACGTCATAAGAAAACATTGATGACATATCACTATTCGCTGTTGCTTAGCAAACAATCAATAACGTGACCGATGCTACGTGACATTTTTTCATGCGTGCAGCAGTTCATCTATTTATAAGACGTTATCACGTCAAAAATAAGCAGACCAATTAATTGTTTTTTGTTTGGCTGACGTGCGTCGGAGGCTACTGCTTAACCCACCCACCGAAATGCAGCTGACGTTCAAGTGACTTTATAATACAACTCTGAAGCATTTTACAAGTTTTCAAACTTTTAAGAGGAACTTGGTCATGCCAATCTGTTCCTGGCTTACCGTCAATCAGTGGTATAGATAGTGGACTATACTAGTTCTCCATGTAACTTAACTTTTCGTAGTAACGCAGATAATGTTTAACTTGTTTACTTAATCTGTATTTGTTTCAAATAAGTAAAATAATTAGGTGTGATCCTTCTTGCTACTCCTTAAATATGACGGATATCTTGTCTTCTTATAAAATATTAAAACATAGAATTAAAAAGAAAGACAAACCATTTGCTGGTTACTAGTTAAAACGCAGTTCGTATTACGATTTCTATTTCGTTCCTTCTTTTAGGGTGAGTATACACTTGAGCATTTGCGAGAGCATTACAATGTAATGTAAAAAAATGTAATGTAAAGTTCATGTTTAGAAAACTGAGTATTTGGCTGTAGGCAAATGCTCAATTTCTAAAGTATTTTTATGTAACGTAACGTTCCTGCAATGCTCAACGCTGTATTCGTCGTAATTATAGGTAAATGCTGTAAGGCGAGTGAACATTTGCCTGTAACATTTTTTTCTGCGTTGCGTACACGACGGCCTTTGCTCTATAAAACGTTACACCAAACGCTCGTTGCTTTTAAAATCAGGTTGTACCAAAACATCGAACGTCATGTCTGAAGTGTGGTTTTGGTAAATTTAACAACAGCGAATGCTCGACGTTCTGTTACTAGTAAAAACTCAAGTGTATATTCACCTTTCTTTTACTAGTTTACCAATCACTGCCGCGGGCGTAATTTTGATATTATAATCCTTTTTCAAATTTAAATGCGATGCGGTAGCTATGGTTAAGGCATCGGATTCGCAATCGTCAGGTCAAGGGTTCGATCGAAGCCCTACCTTTTACCTTAAGCACTAGATTACTTATAAATGTACGGTACAAGAGATACAGTTACTGTTTCCCAAACTAAGTAGAAGCTTGTATCTCGGGAAACAGGGGTTTGGTCGTGTTTGCTATTATATTTATATTTTAAAGATATTAGTCGGTGTTCGGAGCGGTGTAGTTACACTACCGATGTGAATGAATCCACTCGTAACTATACGTATATTTTTTACAAATTAAAAAATATTGTTTAAAGTTAAAAGGTCGTATCGTAAAACATTTACTTCCATGTTTAAGTCCTGACATACCTATCGAATGTATTTAAAAATTGCGAATGTTAAAAACAATGTAGGTTATGTAGATGTGTGTAACGTGAATTAATGATCCAACATTTATTTATGCAGTAGTTGTACCATAGGGAGTTCGTTATAAATTTCGTACTCCGTCATGGCATTCATTGTACAATGTAGCCTTCCTCATCAATTCGGGAACATTATACTCGATGCTCGCAAATTACAGTTTTACATTATTTTAACAAAAAAGCTTTTGGGTAACTTTTTGCGTTACATTTTTTCTGTGTCTGGCTTTGGTGAATGTTAGCAATTGCAATAAAATATAGCCAATATATTATTTCAATGTATAAGCCATCTTAATCAGATTTAGGTAATTTAAAACTACTTACACATTTTAAAAATAAATTCGCCCACGCTTTGCGCTATAAGCATCTACTAATGATAAAATTTTGTGTTAAATTGGATCTATTATCATTGATCACATCATAAAAAGAAGTGATTTGACGACAAAAAAATAGTGACGTCATAGACCGCTATTTGTATGAGATCTCCATATAAAATCTGCGTTTTGACATTTCTTAAAGAGTGGTTGTTTTGACTAGTTGGAAACTAGCCCTTTGAGACGAATGATCGGTAGCCTGATGGCTAAGAAATCGGAATCGCAATCGTGAAGTCGCGGTTTCGAATCCTATCTAATAATATACTTACTACCTACGTGAACTCATTCCTAACACAAGCCTTACTAAGCGTAAGCTTAGTAAGGCTTGTGTTACCTGTACCTGGAGGGGTTAGCAGGATTGTTAGTATTGTGATACCCACATTGGTATAAAATAATATATTTTCTTTTTGAAAGATTTTTTTGCATACAAAAGTAAAAAAATCAAAAGACAAAGTACTTTATTCACTTAGGTTACAGAATGCAACGCTTATGAACGGCAGACAAAATTTGGAATAGAATGATTCTACATTTAATGCCAAGTTCGCAAGAGTAGAAAGTCATGGCCACTTTTTCAAAATGCCAATTATTACAATATATTTGTCATTATGGCATTATGACACAGATATGCCAGTAAGGTGTCGCAACCATTACATCATGAAACTCACAGTACGTAAAGTAGGTATAACCAAGTTTTAAATTAATTAGTCTCCTATGATGTGGGGGGAGCATCAACTTGCAAAATTATGGCATGATGATGGCAACATTTGATTCAAGAAAAACTACTTATTATACAAATATTTATGAATCAATAATTAAGAATAAACCTATAAGATGACAATGACAAGGACGACCAGTCACCCGAAGTTCACGGGTATGACGCATGGGTCAGCGTCATCATCCCCATCGCCATATTGGAGGGAAGGAAGATGACCCGGCACCAACCGACTCCACAAGCAATGACATTTTGGTGAGCATGACGATCCCTGACATTACAACTAACGAAAATAACCTAAAATAATTTAAAGAAGTACGATCGCTAATTACCGTTACTACCAGTTTCAAACCTTGTCCAGGGTAAAAGAAATAATTAGCCGAATAGGTGCAACCTATTTGAATATTTTTGTTTAAAAGGTGATGGCCCTTTCTTATAAGTACCTAATTATATAGTCCAACCCAAGATTATCTGGAAGAAATCACAGCCTGCGTTAAGACCTCTTGTACCACCAGCTGTGTAGCTGCCAGCCTATGTAGATTGTTATTGTCCTTAAATTATTGTCCAATATAAAAAATATAAAAACAGATCATTTTAAAAGAAATTGCCCTTTTTCACTATTTATTTAGTGCCAACAGAGTCGAACGTCAGAACGACGACCTTCGATTGCGTCATAATTAGCATTTGTTTCATAAACAAATACTTATAGAATACATAAAACGTTTTCCTTCACGTTTACATGCAACACGTGCACATCACAATATGAAAAATGTTTTATCGTACCTATCTAGTTGATTCAGCGAAACGGATAAAAATGTATGTCTATGGCATATTGGTTTTCTATTCAATGAACACGGAACATTGTAGAAAAACATATTTTTGCGTTGGTGAATATCGGTACTACACGAGTATGAATGGACGGTTTGAAACGCCGAATAAAATAACACCGTGCAGTTGATAGCTGATAGGATAAATACATAGATGCATGGCCGGATCCATGATTTTATTCTGGGGGAGGGGGGGGGGGGGCGAGGAGGCATGAGAGGCACATGGCAGTAGGTACCGGATCTAACATGCGGGGGGGAGGTCCATTTTGTTTTAGGGAACGCCTGGATTTTCCTGACATTTCATGTGATATCGCGCGATGTACTAAAGCGTTTTATACATTTTATTTTCTCTAGACAAAAACTCACATGACAGTTTGAAATGTTACTCAGATATTTCGCTTTTTCGATCTAGCAACCCTTATGGAGGGGGGGGGGGCAAAATGTAAATAGGCAAAGAAATTCAATACAATATAAGAAATTCGGCACAGAAAACAATTGCCTTTGGCACATGTCCCCGTGCCCGTCCCTGGATCCACCTGCATTATCTTTAAGCTATGGTCAAATGAATAGCATTTTACTTTTTACTATCTATCTACTGAATGAGACGTTCAAGCAACTTATCTCTTTCTTTTGCCTGAGGTCAGATAAGCAGCCTTAAGGCAACATTATATTATTATTTTTCTTATCTATTGGATTTAATGGAGTTTATGAAACCTGTCCAGACGAAAAATATAGATAGACTATCTTTATTTCTCGTCTGAACACATTTAGTAAAAAAACCGTATAGGGTTTTAGCCGTTGATGAATGATGAAAAAATCCGAGTTGAATAATTGCACCATCAAAAGAGTATGTTCATGGCACTTATGCCTTTTTGTTGAGAAACGCAGTTTTTAACTCAAAAAGTACGGTATTTCCGATCATGTTCGAAATTATTTTAGTTTAAAGTATTTGTTGGGGGAGACACAATTTATGCAGTTTTTTGGAACTATTATTTCCAAAATTATTCACATAATCAAAAAGTATATTAGAAACCCTCAAATGTTTCTATAAAATCTGTCGAATGGTGTGTCTCATTTTGAGGTTTGTTCAAAAAAAAGGTTTGCTAAAAATATTTATTCGTATTTATTATGTAGTTTTGAGTAAAATGCCTATGATATAAAGACGAACAGACAGGCAGACTAACATGCCGAAACTATAAGGGTTGCGTTTTTGCCATTTTGGGTACGGAACTTATGATCTCCATTTCGCCATTATCTTCTCTCATTCATTTTCCAAAATAAGTTTTTGTATTATTTTCCAGTCTCGTTGAGTAATGTCAAATTAAAACCCCTTAAGGGCATTGTAATCAAACTGTTGAAAGAACTGGTAAAAACTCGTAACAAATTTTTTGATCGCTGATTGGAATTGGAAATAATATTTGATGTAAATCTGTGTATTGTCGGCCTCACTCTGTACTGTTTGATCGAAGTGTTTGCTGATTGCATTATCTTTTACACGCACAGCGTACACGGTGTGTTATTGAAGATTCATTCTAACTATAGATTAGAAAGAATATTATAAATGCTACTAAGTATTTTTCATCATTATCAACCTATGAACTACCTGAACAGAAGAGAGGTAGGATCCACCCGTCATTGACCTGGGGCCGTACCATGAACATCTAAATAAGTGGCCCAGTGCAGAACAGTTCATCTTCATATTTGAACCTGAGGCATATCAGTCCCTGAACTGCTGTCAAGTGCAAAGAAATGACAATGAACGTTCGCCGGTTAGTATACTTCATCACTGACTCGCCAACTTTTTGGCAGAATTATGGGACCAACGTTAGTAGGATTGCTTACAAGTGACCGGCTATAACTGTTTATGGTACGGCCCCTAATGACTTCAAGAAGCCAGAATCGACAACTTAAGATAGATTATCGTGGCGCAGAATGAATGATAAAAATGAAGCTATCATGATCTCATTCTGGATCTCCTCAAGCCACTAATGTCATCTAGAGCTATACTAGCTAACTAATTACATAATAAAAATACATACATATTCATTGCAGAAACACAGGCCTCTGTTCTGGACCCTCTTCATGATATTGGTGTGTTAGTAAAAGAGTCATTGTCATTTCAAGCAAAGCATTTATTAGTAATGACTAAATCAGGGGTTCCATAATTTTTAGTATTTATAGTGGAGCACCCACCAAATACCTTTTATTTTATGGAAACCCAAATCTATGACGTATTTCATTTGAATGGATAAATCTAATGAAAACTATCTTATCTGGACAAGTTGGGATTATCCAATGTGTTCCCGTTTAGTCCTTGTTGTTCTTTATACGCAGGCAATTACGATATTTTTCCTACATTTATAAAAAAAAATGGCTGTCCGTAAAGTCGGTTTACGGACGATAATTGTACGTGATCACGTCATAATAGAAAACATTCATAGTCGTATGATGACATTGTAATAAATAACCATGCATGTGATAACTTTAGTTCCAATTGGATCGCATGCCGTTGTAATCGCAATTCGCTGATAGGATGATACTTCAGCCTATCAGACGGCGGCAACGTGATAATTTTTGGCGCGTCATCGATTTATAAGACGTTATCACGTCAATATTTTTTTTGTGGAATGGGTTCTGTAGAACCCAGTTTGGCAAACGCTGGGATCGGACTCGCAATCGTGAGGGCGTGGGTTCGAATCCTACCCATTATACTACCGGCGTGTATCCACTTCTAACACTTGCCTTTGAGTTTAGCTAGAGGGATTAATAAGATCGCTAGTACTGTGGGACCAAATCCCACATTGCTAGTATCTTTTTTTTAAATAATTATGGACACCATAAGTAGCTCTCTCCCTGAAAGTGCTAAATACTTTGTAACAATTAGAAGATTCTAGACTTTATAGTCAATTTAACAGTCGTAATTATGGAGGGTTGGTGTAATAAACATAATTACTACTAAGTAGACTTTAGT
This sequence comes from Herminia tarsipennalis, assembly GCA_945859575.2. Taxonomy (NCBI): domain Eukaryota; kingdom Metazoa; phylum Arthropoda; class Insecta; order Lepidoptera; family Erebidae; genus Herminia; species Herminia tarsipennalis. The sequence continues at coordinate 22,899,300 of OX243840.2, forward strand.
GTAATTAGAATAAATAAATTACAATGTGTGTTTAATTTATTTTAGTTTTTGTCCTTTGTTTTGCTTTTTTTAAAAGGTCTGGTAACCGGAAAGGTCTGGTAACAAAGAGCCTTTTTTTCTAGAAAAGTGATAACCAACTTAATTACATCAAGTATTCGCCTTCCGCGTCTTCTAAATGTAAAAACTTTGCAATGGATTTTGATTATGGTTTTCACCAAAGATAATAGATCTAGCTAGATGCCACATGTTACTGTAACAGTATGAAAACAGAGTGTATCACTTTATCACCACCGCGCATGACGTCACGCGAGCGTTTTAGTGGTACTGGTACTTACCATAAACAGAATTGTTTCAATCGCAAGACATCATTCATCCAACAGGGTCGATACCCTGTTTTTAAATCGACCAATTCGATTCGATTTTAAATTATCTAATTTGAACTTTTTTTATAAAAAAGAAAATAAGATGAACTGGGGCCATTGCGTTGTATTTTTGACTCACACAATATTTATGCTTTATTTAAAAAAGTTCATGAAATAATTAACAAAATTCTTTCGATATAATGTATTAAAATTTTTGTTGTTTTTAGCTATATTAAGGTTTCTAATAAACTTTTTTGAGTGAGTGAATATTTTTGGAAATAATTGCTCCGAAAGTTGCATAAATTGTGCCCCCAACCCCCCTTAACTTTTGAACCGTATGACCAAAAAATATGAAAAAAATCACAAAGGTAGCGCTTAATAAATACTTGAAACTAAAATTATTTCGAACATGATCAGATATGCCGTCATTGAGTTATTGTAGAAAAAGTGCCATGAACATACGCTCTTCTGCTGATGCTACAGAACCACCCCAATAAATAAACGTTTACATAATAAGCAGTTTGGATTGTTTTAATATCTGTAATGTATAGCAATAAGATCTTATTTCATTATTTATTGTCTCAATATGTGACTTAAAATTCAAATTACAGCCCACATTTAAGCCTAAATTCCATTTTAATGAGTGTACTTCCTCTAATATTTGATCATTATAGTTTATTTCCATCTTTTTTTGTATAGCGAAACTGTTTAAATTTTGATTTATTTTTAAATTCAATGTAGTCAACCAATTTATAAATAATGCCAGTGAGCTATTTATTTAATTTTGATAATTTTGACTCGAGAAATTTGGACCGTTTATAAACAAGGATGCTTATGCTCTACTAGTTAGTTATACATGTTTCAAGAGATAAACGCCCTTGTCCGTGAAATTACGCCGTTCGATCACTTTAATGTTTACAAAGTTTATCGCTATGATTGCTAATGGACCGATACAGAGTTATTGTTATGCTTATCGAAAAAAGGATTAATCAGGCTAATATATCGAATGGTACATTATTGAACTTTATGTAGTTCGGAAACTGCAATGGATGTGTGCCTGTGATTCTACCATGACGGCAATCAAGTTGGATAGATCTCGCTCTATGAAGAACTTTCTGAAGATTTCGTCTGTTGTGAAGTAAGTAGTAATTTCTTTAATTTTTTGTGGTAATTCGTCAAAACTTCATGTTTTCCAGAGATTAAAAATGTTCCATCCTGGGATGGGAGTGAGTGTTTTGGGAAAGCTTGAACTTTAATATCTTGTTTAGCTTTGATTGCAGTATACCAAAAGGTAGTCTTAGGGTAATTTGAACCAAAAATATATTCTATTGCTTGGCACAATTCTTTCTATCCGTAAAATGGTGTTTTAAGGACCCACCACCACTGTTGCATACAAATCTCTTTTTTGGAAATACTCATTGGTGGAAAGATGTTCTGCACGATTATAAAAGGTATCAAAGTACCAAGTACTTTGATTCCTTTATGAATCATGCAGAACATCTTTCCACCTATTTCCAAATTTACTTAATGAGTGACAATGACATGAACAAAACCACGCCCTATTCCACATAGACTTTAATCCCAGACACCAATCGGTTAATATCTTACGGAGTTTTATAAGCCATTTATATTTTAAAAATCTATGCACTTAACTCTTTACTTTCTTAGGTTAATGCTGTGAAGTTCCGTGGTTTTTGCTATAGGTAGAGCGTTTCTGCCCAAACACGACGTAATCAATTTAATGTTTTTTCTTTATAGAAATGCATCATTCAGCAGAGGCTGGCTCCACTTTGCCATCCAAAGTCTCTTTGCAGTTATCATCGTAGTGAGTTTCGTTTTGATTGTCTTGATGGCAATGAAAAATGACATTGGATCGTCAAATACCCATCCGATACCAGAAAGAGTGTTTCGATGTTATTCAAAAAACTGTGTAGTATCCTGCGATCAAGTTCCTTACTTCGGCCGTTATTCGAAGGACATCATCTACGCTATTTCGGTAAGTGAACTTTATTGTTTGATTGAGGTTAGCTTTTTGGTTGATTTCCGCTAATGTGTCGTGTCTGTGTAATTACTAATGACACTAGGTAAATCCAAAATAATTCGAAGCTTCTCAGTATTTACCAAATTATTTCAGAATTTCACGGAGGCATATGATCGAAATTACGAACTCGGTTAATAAGATTTTCTATTTAGGTAGATATCTCTCGCTAATTTCATTATTTAATTTCGTAATTAACACAGCCTAATTAAAATAACATTACTAAAAAAGTGACCAAAATATTGTAACATTATAATAACCAGGGTCTGCTATACTCTTAGTAAAATTGTATATTACCACAACTTTGTGTTAAAATACACTAAGTTTTAGTACTGAAAAAATCAACATATCTTTATTTTATTGTTTCACGCGTTTGGCTTTTGAATTGGAACTCTATTGAACTCGCTTCGAGATTCTTTATACCGAGATCAATCACCATCAAAAATATATTGTAGATATTCTGTAAACAGTTCAGCTTTAATATTATTTAAAGCATCCATTCTTCAGATCGACCCTGGTCTCGGAAAAGTGATAAAATAGTGTGGGCTACTACAAAATCAATCTAAATGGAGCTATATATAATCTAATTCAAGGTTCATCTTAATTATTTTCAATCCATCCATACTCGTAGTTATTTAAAATAATGTTTTTCAATTTTGTTGTGCTTATTTTAAAAGTAAAACAAATATTACGTTTACCCCTTCAAAACTCTTATTTAAACGTCTCTAATTATTAAAATGTCCACAAAATGAACAAAAAAATCGTATTATAAAAACTATCAAGTTAATCAAACTAGTACGGCTTTTAAACTTCTATAGTTTTAATAACTGGTACTATTTTTTTTTAAATAAACCGCAAAAGTAATACAGCTATATATTATTTTTTTACAGAAAATACCAAATACATGCGAAGGATTTTACTTAACCCTGACCGAACCTATGTTTTTCAATGAGGTTTTACCACCAAATTGGTTACCAAGGATGGCACTACCACTCCAAGAACTAAACATTATTGGTGGGAACTTGATGCATCTTACAGCAGACAGCTTCCTAAACCAGCGCACTGCAAACATTAGAACATTGGCTTTGCACGACTTAGTTATAAATACCTGGTCTACAAACAGTCTCGTCGGATTAAATCAACTCGAAGAAATCAATATAAACAATTGTACACTTGTTAATGTTGATGCACATGTCCTTAGATCAGTTTACAGGACCTTAAAGACACTTATTATTGTAAACAGCGGTCGATTCGATCCAGAAAACATCACAGGAACATTAAGACTACCTCATGTAAGAACAGTTGTCTTTTCAAACAATATTTTCAACGATTTACTTAATAAAAAAAGTTTTATTGGACTTGAAAACTGTGAGGATTTGTATTTGAATTCTTGTAATATATCTGCTATTGGGAAAGGTACGTTTGACAATTTGAATAATATTGAAACATTATTCCTAAATGGTAACCAACTTGTCACAATACCGATTGGATTATTCAGTAAAATTCTATCAATTCCTCGTCCAAAGCCTAGAATTAACTTGCATGGCAATTTTTGGGACTGCAATTGTTCTAATAGTGACATCACGCGATTAGTCACATACAATATGTTGCTTACAGATCCCACTTGTCAATCACCTACACGTTTTAAAGGTCAAACCTTCCTTGAATTTGCGTCATACTGTGAAAGATACAATAAAAGTACTGAAGAAATACTTTTAGTAGAAACTAGTACAACCAGTACTACAGTGGCAGTTACAACAGAACTAGATGATATATCAGATTTCGTTTATGTAAACGTCGGTTGCCATAGTGACAATCAAACTTCAGGTCCTCAACCTATAAAAATATTGTCTCCTCTTTATAGTCACCAATGTTCTGCTAGTAATATTAATGAAACCGTTATCCAATCATTTTCTTATGCAAGAAGCAGCGATACTATAGTATCCATTAACACTTGGATGAGGTTTACATTTTTCTTGAACACTGATAAATATTCAATGGTTCAAATTGCAGCTACAAATGAAAATAACTACGGTCTTTTGTGGTATCAATCGAATTGTCCAAACGAAGTGTACTGTGTTAATGTGGTACCAGAATCTTTAAGAGTTTACAATATAAATATGACTGCCCGTTATGTATTTTGTCCTGTATTAAACACTGGTGTTGTAGTCACTCAGAAATGTGTAATTTATGATTTGCAAAATATGAGTCCGGCTGATCTTAATAATTTAATGCAAATATTGCTTTATATATCCATTGGTGGAATATGTTTAGTAATAGGTGCCATTTGCGTTTATGGCCTTATTTGTATATATCCTAATCTGTTAAAAGGTAGCAAAAGAATTTTATTTGTGAAACATAAAACAGTTGATGCCCTTGTTTTACCACCAAAGGTTCCTTTGAGGAATGAACTGATGAATGAGGCTCCTGAGTTTTTCGATGACAAAATTTTTGTAGTTCCCGGTAACACGTTCGATATAGGTAAATTTAATAGAAATAAGTCTATTAGAAGTATTAAGAGTAACGCACCTAGTTATATTTCTGCTCTGCAACCCACTGATGGACAATTAGCAGAATGGCGTATCAGAAATCACTTTACTGATGACTTAATGACGGATCAGTCGACGTATACTTGGCTTTGTAACACAGATACTCATTTTTATACCGATGTCATCGATACCGACAAAACTTACGAGAGCTTAAAGTAGATAATTTTAGCTGTAGTAGTGAAATAAACTTATTATATTATTAAAAATAGTGTAGTTTATTTAACTGTATCGATGGTTAACCTACAATATCGTTAGACAAGTTGAAATTTCGCTGTATCTATTTGCTATCGATATTGATTGTATATAAAAACAATATAATGGTTCTCTTCAAAAACTCAATAACTTCTGGTAATATCGCCATAGATATTGAAGCAAGTTTTAGGGTTCTTTTGAATATGACTTTGCCCCACCTTTTCGCATAACATACTTCAAAGTAAAAATATAGGTTAATTCTACGACCCACGCGTGTAGCGAAAGGAGCAGGTTACTCCCTAAAAAGATAGCTACTACAAAATGGACGAAAGTCCTGTCAAAATCAGTCCAGTCGATTCGGAGATTAGAAATAAGCAGACAGTCAGAATGACAGGCAAAAATCGTTAAAAATAATTTTGTAAAATGTTTCTATGTACTGTGAAGTTTGTAGGTTCATATTAAAGCTGCTATCTTGACATTAATAATAGATATCGAGATATATGCAATGTTAAGGAACGTTACCACTCTCGGTCCATAGATGGGTAACTATTTTCGAACATTGTCAAACCCCCCCGTGCCTCGTAGAGTGCGTTAAGCCGTCGGTCTTGCGCCTAATCTCTCTCCGGTCGTGTCGGATTTTCCGTCCAATCGGATTATGAGAATGAAGGAATAGAGAGTGCACTTGTGTCTGCGCATACACTCGTGCACTATATATCTTCTGCGTAATTTGCTAGTCATTAATGAGATTGGCCGCTGTCATCGAAATCGGTTAGGAGACCAATAATAGATATACCTAGTTGTAGGTATAATGTATAAATGTAGTCTTAAGAAAGTGTATCGAACGAGCAGAGTCAAAGAAAAAGCTCGTTTCGTTTCGTTGTAGTTTATAGCTTCTCAGGCAACTGTCCCACCAACGAAGCGAGAGCGAGTAGCGACTTTATCGCTCAACAATCGTACAGTAGATGCATATTGTACATCCCGCCCATGTAAACAAAAGAGATGCAGTATAGAGCGAATACCCGCCGGCAGTGTGTTCACACTCCCGGCGGGTACTCGCCGTAGCTCTAGATTGATCGCTGACCGTTCGGTCAGCAATCAATCTATACCAATATTATAAAGCGGAAGAGTTTGTTTGTTTGTTTGTTTAAACGCGCTAATCTCAGGAACTACTGGTCCGATTTGAAAAAATCTTTTTTTATTGGATAGCCCATTTATCGAGGAAGACTATAGATTATGTAACATACGCGCTACGACTAATAGAAGCGGAGCAGCAATGAGAAATATTTCAAAAACGGGAAAAATTTACGCAGACGAAGTTGCGCGGGACAGCTAGTCATTAATATATGTATCTCTTTTGTTTACACGGAATCTACATACGTATGTAAGTTTCTTGAGCAATAAAATCGCTACTCGAAACTCGCTTTCTCGCCACTGGGACAAGTGCCTTATTCTAACAACAGCTAGAATGTATCTGCTGTATATTAACAGATGTCAAATGTGAGTGTCCTCGTTGTGAATCAATCTGTTACAGCTGTTTCTGAGTAGAGTGTGCGCCGGCGCACGTCTCGCGACGTGCATTGTCTTACCCATTGGACGTTTGTTCTATTTCCGTGCACATTTAAGAACGACTGTAGGCCTAGAGAAAATCAATTAAATATCACGTGATTCGATAACCTTGATTCGTCGGAATGAAAGTGATTGTTGGAATATTTCTATGTTAAATTTAACAATGAAAAATTTTGATTGCATTTTTCTTGTTTTGTGTACTCTACCTATTTATTGCCTGCCCCGGTTTCGCATGGGTCATATCATAGTTTTTTTATACCTTGAGTGATTACATTATTGCATTTTTCGTAGGGATCTTTAATTTTTTTAATAAACAACTTGTCAATGATACTGTGATAAGCATTTCAATAGTTAACTTATTTTTAAGTAACTGATTACAATTCAGATTTAAATATATTGGTATAAGCTTAACTCTTTACTCTCCTACAATGTAGCATTTTGTAATGGTGAAAGAATTTTTGAAATTGGTCCAGTAGTTTTTAAGTTTATTCATTACACACACAAACTTTTCAGCTTTATAATAAGTATTAGTATAGATTATTATTATCGTTTTTAAAAATAAATTAAAATAAAACAAAAAGATTGAAAAAAAGAAGGTACAACCCGTTTTGGCGTCAAAGAATTTATTTACTCTTTAATTTATAATAAGTGGTATTATAAATCCACCTCCTAAAAGTATACCTACATGAACAGATACTAATTCAAATTGTTGGTATTAAACTTAGAATATAAGCATGTGAATTAGTAAGTACACTTTTGAGGTGCTGCAAGATTGCTCATATTTCTATATCAAATGTTTTAAAGAGTTAATTTTTAAAACTTTGATGTTTCACTAGAATACGATTACATTATTGCCTAATGACGCTAAACATCAACCTTCAGCCATGCAGATGAGACATAATTTTTGTACATATTTTGTAACGCTGTTGGTTTTCATAATAAATATTTAATATTTTTTTTTCTTAATAAATTTTTTTTTTTTTTATAAAATTTGATTGATTTATATACACGACTACGAAAGCTTGCCAATCGAAAAGCTTATTTTCTTTTAATTTTTTTTCTTAATCTTATTCCATTTGATAAAACCGAATAAATTTAGTTTCAACTGTTAGTTTTTACTAAGTAAAATATTATGTTTTATTAAGCTTTCCTACTTATTTCTGTTCTTGGTTACCTTCAACAGGTAAGTCAATATAAGTGACTACATCGATTTGCTTGCCTTGCATGCAAAAATCCATTTATAGAATTAATATTATTGCAATGCATTGAAGTTTAAAAATCGAAAAAAAAATAGGTATGAACACTTTTTGAATGGCAAGCTATTATTGTCGTTAATTTGATCAAAAATATGTCTCATCAGGTTATCAGATGGGTGGAAGTTGAAGGTCGATTGTCCACGTCTCCTTACTATTATTTTTATGTATCAAACTCTTCAGTTTCATAATATTACTAGCTGTCCCGCGCAACTTAGTCTGTATAATTTTTTCCAAAATTTTTTCCCGTTTTTGCAACATTTCTCATTGCTGCTCCGCTCCTGTTGGTTGTAGCGTGATGTTATATAGTCTTTAGTCTTCCTCGATTAATGGGCTATCCAACAATGAAATAATTTTCTAATTCGATTCAGTAGTTACTGAAACTACCGCGTTCAAACAAACAAATTCTTCAGTTTTATAATATTAGAATAGATTATTATATCAATCATATACTATTTATAAAATAGATGTTGTTTGTATAACTTGTTTTTTAAGTAGTGACGGTGCAACATATCGAAGCTAGTTTCGTAAAATTAATTAACTAAAGTGATACAAAAAACAACAGTTTTCTACTGGAGAAACGAGCAATAAGTAATGTATTTGAAATTACTTTTTGTATTGAACTAAAATAATTTTACAATGTAGCTGCATTTTTTAAATTATATTATCATATAGATCTAATTTAAATAAGTAAAATAAATTGTAAGTACATATCAACCCATAAGATGGCCCACTGCTGGGCACGGGTCTCCCCAGTAGAACCTACTAGTATGTAGATCCTGGGGGTAATTGCCATAATCGCCACGCTTGGCGAGCGGGTTGGCGATCGCAGTAAGGCTTTAAGTACGCAGAGGACGCTGCTGCCCGTCCTCCGGAGTGAAATCCCTTAGTCGCCTTGACGACACCCACGGGTAGAGATGGGGTGGTACTATTCTTAAGCCGGCACCACACGGCATAATTGTAAGTAATTTGTAATTAATTCTTTATAATGTAATATCAGTACTTAATTTACCTAATAAAATACTATAATAAAATACTGTAATTATTTGCTGTTGTAATGTTATTTTTTTCTAGTTTTTAGATGTAATAATTTATTCAATACACTTAATGTGATAATGGGTTTTAACCTGAATTTAGATAATCATTAAGGTAAATAAATAAAATAATCATTTTTATATTTGTTTTATTTTACTGAGTATTGAATGCATTATACTTTTGCCTATTACCAGAATTCATAATGAGTGAAAGAACAAGTACCTGAATTGCCGAGCTAGATCGATTTATCGCCTCCGAAACCCCCCACATACTAAAGTTTATGAAAATCGCTGGAGCCGTTGCCGAGATTCAGATTATTTATATAGGTATATAGATTCAGATTATATATATAGGTTTATATGTGCTCGTTTATCGAATAAGATATTAGATAGATTATATTTCATGGAGATCTAGTGTTGAGAAGAACATAGGTTAGTAATTAGAGACAAAAATAGAATCTGTAAATATTTTAGACAAAATTTACTATAAACCTGTTTTGACTAAAACGTTTTGACTTTTAGAGAAATTTATTTACATATTCTACATTTTATCCGGTTGGAATTTGGAAATACTATTAGAGGAAATTGAAAGAAGTGATAATTTTCGAGAGTGTTAGTAGAAGTTTAAGGAATTTAAACATAAATCTTTTATTTTTAACGTAAAGGAAAATATCCACCAAATAATATCGTATGTACTTTGTTCTTCGGGTGTAGGGCCCGCTCGCCTCTCGGATTTCTCTACATTCTCTTCTTCTAATAAAATGCCCAACTCACCTCGTTATCAGCGACCACCTCCCCCCATAACGCGGGGCGAGTGGGACTTTTAAATTAAAAAAATATATATTTCGGTGTAGGTACATATTCCCTTATGTTGTTTTCATTGAAATTTGAACGAAAAATGTACATTCAGACCGTAAAGTCAAAGGAATAAGTTTTCGAGTGTTAGCAATAAACAAATTAATAATTTGTCTATTGCCAACACTCGAAAACTTATTGTTGCTGACCATGCTTATCTACTACTTACTATCGGGCGCGAGTTGGCTCAGCTGAACTTCAACGGGGCTAGTAAGTATACTAAGGTAATTGGCCTGCCTCTGTGGCACGGTGGGAGTGTATCCGACTGCTACGCAAGAGGTCGTGGGTTCGATATCCACCCACGATAAAACTTTGTGTGAATGAGCACGATGGTTTATTCTGTGTCTGGGTGTAATTTATCTATAATATGAATGTATTTGGAAATATATAAGTATGCTTGTTTGCCATAGTACAAGTTCTGCTTAGTTTGGGATCAGATGACGTCGTGTGAGTTGTCCCAAATTATAAAATAAAGGTGAGTAGGAAATTAGCAATCTTTAGCGATTTGCACAGCTTTTCCTTTATTATATATATAAAACCTGTATAAAAAGATATAAATATTACTTTAGGATATATTCCTTTCTGAATCTGTAAGTCTTGTACCGATTCTTGAACTCTGAGTTGTCACGTATCCAATATTCAATTGTAAGAAGTCTAACAAAGAATATATGTATCTCATTCTTCATTGTAAAATATGAAGAATTTATAACTATTTCTTGATATTCGAGTAGTATTAAAAGTAATATAGTACCGAAATATGAAAAATTGCTTCATCCATTTTACAAAAAGTGTTATTTTCTTGGCTATAAATTGCACTACCATTCCAGATTAAGCAGCTTTTAAACGGTTTATTCTTTCTTATTTTGTTATTCTTTCTTATTCTTTATTATTCTTTCGAGTTTGTATTATATTCTGCAATGGCCGTTCTTATGTATTGTCGCCGTCCAACGGCCGATGTATTATAGATTTTGAAACGAATATCAATATTCTGGTTTATTTTGATGTTGAATTATTTGCACCTAGCGGCTCGTCTTGGCTTCGCACAGATTTTCCTCCAATATCTTTTCACATAATATGCGTATATTCAGTATACATATAAACAATCTGGATGAAATTATCTAGATTTAAGTAAAAGTTTCTTGAGATTATGGCGAACATACAGACAGACAGACGAAACTAGGGACTTTATTTTATAATATAAATAGATATAGATATCTATAAAACCCATAAATGTTAATAGGAGACATTGTACGTGTGTTCTTTACAAATCACCAAGCTCCAATGTCAAGAACGCATAGATAGAAATCGAAATCTCATTAATCAATTATCACAATACTATTGCTTTCAAGATTGAATATTAGATTCGCCTTTTATGATATCATTGGGCTAACAATAGTCCGAAACGAACTACAATAGTATTGGCAAACCATCTTCCCGGTAGAACAATGCACTTGGCAATGACATTGTCAAGTTGGCAACCAGTTATGTCTTCGTCATCTAAAGATCATCTATCATTCGTGAGAAATGGTTGCATTGCGCCATTTTTATATCGGCAATTATTTTTATTGAAGTTGATGAATAATTGGTGATTTATTATTGATTGTGTCTCGGTGATTAAATCAGGGTTGTCACTGAATTTACGAGGACTTGGTATGTAATATAGGTCAAAAGCATTACTGTTAGTGATCTAAATGTCTCTTCAAGTTCAATTGTCCTTATGCTGGGTTCTCGTACTGTACCTATTACTAGATACCCATAAATGTCACATGTTCACTTGTTCAATTGGTCATGGTTAGGTATCTATTTCAATAACCCCTAAGAGGGTAAAAAAGAAGTTGCAAGTTTGTAAGGAACTCCGTTAGTTTGAAGTGAGATTTGTGAAATTTCGTATTTGGATCGTTAAATCAAAAGAAAGAAACACGTTTTTCTGCGTTTTTGGAAAATCTAGGTACTCATCAGTTCTGAGGTTAGATCTATGGCTGTAAATAAAAAACACAGGTTTCAGCGTTTGGATTGAAATTGATAAATCAACCCTTCAGGGGGTAAAGTAAACTACGCGGGCGAAACTGCGGGCTCCAGCTATGTATAGATAGAATATAATGATTATAAGAAATTTGTTTAAATTAAAGAAGCTAATCTGCACATACTTTGTTGAGTTGAGAGCCAAAAATCGCCATAACTGATCAACAATTTTCTGTTTGAGCAGGTATTGGCTGACCAAAGCGGCATCTTCCCGCTTTACACTGTTGCCAGATTGAGAGGGATTTTCTGCAAATTCGGGGTTTTTTCGACTCCTTGAGAAAATTCAGGGGGTAATATTCTTTAATTAATAGTCTTTTAATACCGTATATTCGCTTAGAATCCATTAATTGCAAACTTCTCTCCCTGTCATAAGCTCTTGAATATTTGGTGTTTTTTTCAAGAAGTTGATTTTCCAGAGGATTTTGGAAAAGTTGGGGGAAAATTCACATGGTTGGCAACACTACTGCATTATATGTAACATGGTCGTACTCAAAGGGATGAGCTTTGGGGGTTCAAATCCCACCTGAAATCGTAAAAATGTAGGTACATAGCACTCATTTGGCCAGTACTTAGATAATTGTAGGTACCACACAACCCTTTCCCCCACCCAAAATTGTCACACCACATTTAACCCCCGGGGGGGGGGGTCCCACCCGAAATTACGAAACCCCCCCCCCCCTTCGAAAATTAATGTAGGTACCGTCGACTGATTGGCCAGTGTTTAGATAATTGTAAGTACCACGCGAAATTGTCACACCCCCTCCTCCTCCCCGAATTAACCAAATCCCCACCTTCGAAAAATAATGTAGGTACCGTCTACTGGGTTCTATAGGTAACTTATATGATAGTGCCAGCGCATATATCATATGAGTTACCTACAGAACAAAGACGTCTTTCAAACTTGTCTACAGTGCAATGTGAATAAGTGAAACTAATTTAGCTCTGTACATTCCGATAGCATTGTTAGTAACGGCTGAGGTGATGACTAACAATTCTGTGATGATACATATAAATGCTATCTGTTATCATCTATGTAGCAATCTTGACAGTGATCTTGTAATCTCTGGATCGTCATACACGATGTCGTCATTATTATACATAGCTTCGTCTGCGTCAATTTTCCCTGTTTTTCAATTCATACAAAAATACTAAAATCACAATAAAAAACTTCATACTAAAATACGTTGCCTAAAATTATATAGGCGAAAGTCTGTGAGTGTGTGAGTGTGTATATTTGTTACTTCTTCGCGTCTAAATGGCTGGAGCGATTTTGATAAAATTTGGTATGGAGTTAACTAACACCCTGGATTAAAACATAAGCTAATAAACCGCGGGTAACACCGCAGGGCACAGCTAGTATACAATCAAAAAACATTAAAATTGGTCGAGACCTTTCGGAGAAATTTGACCACAAACACCTTGACACGAGATTTTTAAATAGGTATATTAAAATTTCAGTCAGGTACACTGTATTTTAAAAGTCCTAAAATCAAACATGGCTCTCTATATGAGCTTGTATTTTAGACACTATAGTAAAACTCCCATAAAAATGTAAAAGACGAGTAATTTTAGGTCATCAGAACCTCGTAATATAAAAAAACCTAATCCCTTTTTTTCAAGCTTAAACCAACTAATAGTAAGTAATAGTGAGTGATAAAAATCAAGCGAGGGTAGTTTTCATAACCCGCGCTTCACGGAGGTGACGCTGGGCTGAACTAGTCTACCCGTGGCCACGGCCGTTGCAATACGGTCGAAACGTCGAGCAATGAACAAGGTATTTTACCTTAAATTATTCACGCGATTTAGACCCGTAATATATATATATATATTTTCATAACGTATACCTACTTCTAATACCGCTCTTTTGGTACATCTAATATACCTAATATACACATTTTCTACTTGAAAGTTTCACTTTTCAATTAGCATCTATTGCCACCAGCACCACATTAAACCATTACAAAAAAATCACATTCACATTCACGCTCTTGGGCTACCACAATTTCTGTATTTAGATTTTTCATACACTTACTACATCGTGCATTTTAAAAGCGGAAACTTCTAGGAAATATTTCTTTTACTTTCAAAATTGCTTTTCCTGTTTGCGTCGTAAAATTTATACGGAGTATAAAGTTTTCTTGGTTTTTAAACATGCGGTTGCAGGCTACTCAATCTTCATTTAATTTGTTTTGACAGAAACCTACATTTCTAGAAAAAATATACGACTGTTAAGTATACTCGTACACATTTATCATAATTATAAGTTGTTATATGAAGGTGGTATTTCCGGCTAGGAAGGTCAATGCTCCTAGAAATGACTCATTGAGTTCTGAACCTCTCTCTAAACTCTATGTGAGTCGAACAGTTTTGCGGCTTAAAATACAGTTGTTCAAACTCCTTCTTTAATTGGATAGAAAAAGATCGACTATCTTCTATTCATAGCCCGCGCGCATAGCACGGGGTGAGGAGAGGGAAATGCAATTCCTAAAGATTCATTTCCGTGCATCGCGGCCTATTGCGAGCCGCGCGCGGCTTACGACGATAGGCTGAAGCGCGCGGCCGATGCGACAATTGTGAGAGAATGAGAATGTATGACGCCGTTTCCGAGGTCTGCGACGACTGACGTAGGCTGCGCGCGCACTCTGACTATTGTCGCGTCGGCCGCGCACACTCTGACTATGGTCGCGTCGGCCGCGCGCGTCAGCCGCGCGGGGCTCGTGATCGGCTGCGATGCTCGGAAATGAACCTTAACGCACATGTGCGGCCACTGTAGCTTGGGGGCCCATATCTCTGTCTTTAAACCTTTACAAAAGCAATAAGTATTACCTAATGCTATTATAGGGTGATAGAGTTCATAATGCACAAATACCTCTAACACTTGGTAAAGGGCATTCTATGAAATCCAAATCAAAAGGAAATAAAAGTCGACGAAACTCTTCCGTGTTCCGAGCCGGTAACTAGTTCAGTTATGTCAGAATTAATAGTTCCCAGCTAGGTGTGACCGACAGACCGAGTCGTGGAAGCTTAACTACGTTCTATAAATATCACTGCAATCAACGTTTTGTTACTATGTCACAAAAATGTTATGAGTTTCTGTAAATAACATTCGTTGGCTATTAAGCATGCTTTTATTTATTACATTCGTTGGCTATTTAAGCATGCTTATATTTTATTACCATTGTATAATACAGTAAACAATATCCATCATTAATTGATATCTCAATGCTACTGCATTGGATTACTTATAATAAGGTACAGTGGATTCGATGAGTGAAGCAGATTATAACTATTTATTATACGGGATTTAACGCGCATTGCTTACCTTAAAATTGCTTGACGTTTCGACCAGGTTGCACCGGCCGTGGTCACAAGCGGACTCAATAGAAATAAAGCAATTTTAAGGTAAACAATGCGCGTTAATTCCCATATAATAAATATAGTTATAATCATGCAACGCGAAAGTTTAAATGTTAGTGAAGCAGATTATCTTTTTCAATCCTTTGTCCTTTTATAAGATGAAAGAAAGATAATCTGCTCTGCTATTTGCTAAAGTCGGAAATTCAAATAAAACATAAAAATGGGTTGCACTAACGGCACGGGAGTGCCGGTTGAAGTGAAAACTTGAACGTTAACGTTTTTATAACGCATTTTTGAATATTTTGGAATGATTAGGGAACCATTTTTTTGGGTATTTATTATTTTGTTTTTTTTTATCAGTATCCCAAAGTACTATCATTATGTGGTTAAATACAATATTCATCTATTGCGCTACCGTACACAAACATTACAATTTAAAGAATGACAATGACAACGACATCGTCTTACGAATTTCGATCAGGGTCACGTGATCTACGAAATTTTGAACAGGGTCACGTGATCCTGACGCGAGTTTAACATTTTTTACCCACACCAAAAAAGTGCACGACGCCGCTAAAGAAATTTTCACTTCAAAACAGGACTGCGCATCATAACTGTCCAGTAGCGAATCTGTCCAGTTGATAATTTGTCCAGATGCGATAAACATATGGGTTGAAGTTTAATTATAATTGGTTATTTACATGGTCCGAACCTCAAACACTGAGTAGGTACCTACTGCTCTTTTCGACTATTAGCCGGCACAAATAAAATAATACATGACATGTTTGTCACCATGACCTGTTTAATCACCGAAATTCCTGGACACAATCTTACTGTCAGCTGTTTTGAAAGAAAATTAATTGTGAAACGATCGGGTCCTATCTGATCGATTGGTTTGTTAGCGCTTTTAGACAAAGTTCAGCAAATTCAAGATATGGCGTCTTGTAGTTTGAAAGGATTCCCGTAACTCCTTAGGGATAATATCGATAACGCTTTTTAGTTCTACGAGACTACGCTTTACGGGAAACCAGTCACGTAAGTGCTCTAACCATAACCTAGCGAAGTATATTTTATAATAGAAACCATACAGATTGCCATCTAAAACTGTTGCATTATCCATACTCGTATTGGACACATTGGTACTTACAGTCAGCTACATAAGTCGCATAACATGTAAACGAACTTGGTACTTATATCCTTACGGTTCTCAGGAAGCGAAATTAATGCCAAAAGGAGTTTACAGGTTTGCTATACGCGGTACAACGGTAGGTATAAGAATACGGGAGCTATTATTAGTTTCTTTTATTTCTTTGGAATACCAACAGTATGAAATATGCATTCTTAAGAGAAAATAGATTAACTTCATAGCTAATAACAGGTGATTTACAAGCAGGAGTGGATAATAATGGTCTTTAAAGCGATTTTGGTCAATTATAACATACTTGCTTTCGACGTCACGCGGCTCCCCCCGCGTGGATGTCGGTTATCGCGATAAAAACTATCCTATGTCCTTCCCCGGGACTCAAACTATCTAAAAACCAAATTTCATCTAAATTGGTTTAGCTGTTTGAGCGTGAAAGCGTAACAGACAAGCAGACAGAATTACTTTCACATTTATAATATTAGTATGGATATGGATGTAGAAGATACTTGTAGGTACAGGTAGGTGCACAGGTGTATGTGCCAACACGAGTACGCTCTATATTCTTATTTTTCACTCTCATATCTATTGGGAAAACTCACACAACGTCATCTGATCCCAAACTAAGCAGAGCTTGTACTATGGCAACCAGACAACTGATAAACTTACTTATAAATTTCTAAATACATACATATTATAGATAAATAACACCCAGACACAGAATAAACCATCGTGCTCATCACACAAAGTTTTATCCTGGGTGGGGATCGAACCCACGACCTCTTGCGTAGCAGTCGGATACACTCCCAACGCGCCACAGAGGCAGTCACAGAGGAAAACATAATAGAACCAGAACGGACGGCTTGAAATATGTGAAATTCTTCGAAAATTATCATCCATCAATGGACTGACAGTGGTAACGTTGCTTAACCTCAATTATCCATCGATTGCTCGGTCGCCGCCGAGTAAAAATATTACAGCAGCATAAAATACAAGCGAACGACAACATTAACGTACATAACAAAAATGACACCGTCGTATAAAATGCACCACTATTTATATAATTGCATAAACCATGTTGATATAATCACCAACCAAGACCAAAGCAGTTATAAATAAAATTACGAATATATTCACGCTATTAATTGCGGAACACCTGTACCAGTGATTAGGGTACGACTAGATGAAACATTAATTGGATGTGGCTGTCTGCTGCGCCCGCGCATGCCAACTCTTCGAGACGACGACACCGCGCTGACGTCACTGACAATACATTAGTAGAAGGAAATATTCCGTTAAATACCTTTTCTAATTTATTGAGATTTTTCCTCTCTCTTTATTTTTGTTTAACGTATAGTAGATTTCTAAATAAACTAAAATTAGAACGAAGAACTTTAATTGCTATACGAATGAGTGTTTAATCCGACATGTCGATTATGTCATTGTGACAACTGAGTTCTTTAAGCATTTAAATCTTTTGCAAAATGGCGCGTTGAAATGAAAACAGTAAATTCTGTTTGGGGAATTCATTATTGAATTCCCCAAACATCAGCATGTTGAAATTGTGAAAATGCGGCGCAATGACTGAAAAGGGCAAATATAATTTAAATGGGAATTTCACGCACTGACCTCAAGTGCATGTCGGGCCACAACGTAGGGTTCCCTAGTCACCCCCCCCCCCCCCTCTATCCGAATAATGCGGCTTATGAAGTGGGTTTTCTGTTGTTTTTGTTTTATACTTAATAATAATTTTCAATGGAATTTGTACGAAATTTTATTACTTCTCATTTGATCAGCTATTACTCGTAAGCCTATGGAGCTGTGATAGTTTTCCAGTTAATTTCACTATTTAAACTAATACCGTGATTTTTTCACATACTCAACATCAATCATTTAGCTGGCAGGGGATGAGACACTTGACTTTAACAAAAATTTGCTCTTTAAATCTTAGTATTTTACACACTGATCCCTAAATCTAAAAACATCCCAACCACTGAACGTTTGTATACGACCTATCTAACGACACAAGAAGGGGTAGGTGATGAAAAAAATCACATCCCCACTTTACGTATAGGGAAGATACTCTAAAAAATGTTTTTTAAGATTTTATTCTTTCACTTTGTCGGCGTAAGTATGTAATATGTGTATCCATGTTAACAGTTTCTGAGCAAATCTGCGTACGTACGGATGGATAGACGAACATGGCGAAACTATAAGGGTTCCGTTTTCCCATTTTGGCAACGGAACCCTAAAAAATGGGGTTCCTTAGTGAAGTCGTTTAAATAAACAAATTCTTCAATCCCCAACTGCACTAGGCTATGAGTATGACACTATGTCAAATTTAATTCATAAAATACAGCGTAGGTACAACGGTCTCAAATAGTTATTTTCGACATTATTTTGTTACAGTCCGTCCCATCACAAAATGAGATAGTCAAGTTTCAATCAGAATGTCGGAACTCCGTCACTTGAAACTTTTTTGGCAACACTGAAACATTTTTACTATTGTTTGCATGTAACTGGATGTATTTTTATTTCGTTCTTTTTTATTGTTCGTACCTGTAAAAAACGAAAGGTAGGACATGCTTATAAAAGATGGAGTCACATTAGTTACATCACCGAATTAATCCATACTCCATATCTACTAATATTATAAATGTGAAAGTAACTCTGTCTGTCTGTATGTTACGCTTTCACGATTATTTTTTTAAAATTTAGATGAAATTTGGTATGGAGATAGTTTGAGTCCCGGGGAAGGACATAGGATAGTTTTTATCGCGATAATCGACATCCACATGGGCGGAGCCGCGGGAAAAAGCTAGCTAATAATAATTGTAACATAATCTTACCCTCCTATTCATAACTAGCAATCTCCTGCGGTTCCGCCCGCGGGATGTCAGTTATCGCAAAAAAACCTTAGTCCTTTCCCGAAACTCAATCAATTAACATGGGTCTAGCAGAATAAAATAGGGTCACTGGCCCGAGGAAGATATTTGAAATAACTTAAGTGGTAACATTGGCGAGGTGCGAACTTACAATCGAAACAATTTCAGCCTCTCATTTCGCTGCATTCTGGAGATTTTTTTTTTGGATTGTGTGTCCCACATTACTAGCAATCCTGTTAACCCCTTCAGTTAAGCTAAGGTAACATTGGCGAGGTTCGAACTTACAATCGAAACAATTTCAGCCTCTCATTTCGCTGCGTTCTGGAGTTTTCTTTTTGTGGATTGTGGGTCCCACATTACTAGCAATCCTGTTAACCCCTTCAGTTAAGCTAAGGTAACATTGGCGAGGTACAAACTAACAATCGAGACAATTTCAGCCTCTCATTTCGCTGCGTTCTGGAGATTTTTTTTTTTGGGTTGTGGGTTCCACACTACTGGCAATCCTGTTAACCCCTTCAGTTGAGCTAAGGTAACATTGGCGATGTACAAACTAACAATCGAAACAATTTCAGCCTCTCATTTCGATGCGTTCTGGAGATTTTTTTTTTGTGGATTGTGGGTCCCACATTACTAGCAATCCTGTTAACCCCTTCAGTTAAGCTAAGGTAATATTGGCGAGGTACAAACTTACAATCGAAACAGTTTCAGCCTCTCATTTCGCTGCGTTCTGGAGTACTTTTTTTTAGGATTGTGGGTCCATATTACTAGCAATCCTGTTAACCTCTTCAGCTAAGCTCAATGACTTGTGTTAGCAGTGGGTTTTTAGGGTTTTGTATTTTAAACTATTTTTTTCGAAAACTATTATAACTACATTAATGAAACAAAAAGTATTCATTAGAAGAAATATTAGTCTACATTATTTATTCTTTATGGACTTTTTTTATCATGTGTACTAATTAAAAAAAGAATAATTAATAGTTCACGCAAAGGCACAATCATAGAAAAAAAACATTTAATGTAGCTTATTATGTCTAGTATTACTAACAAAAAGTACATACATATAAAATGATTGCATCACTATCGAAAAAAATTAAAACCTCTTAAGACAGTCATGGATGGGTACTAATGACTTTACATTTAATACTTTACAGTGCTACCAATATAATATGAGAATGATTTCAAAATAAATTAAGTGGTAAATAAAAAAAAAATAAACTTTGATTTTGACAACAACAACGTTTTTGACAAACAAGTCTAACTTTTTGTTTCCCAGGTGTTTGGATGTTTACTTATCATTCGTAGCTCATTTATAGCCTCACCAATACAGTAGCTCGTCTACAATTATTGTGACGAATTCTATTGGAATATATTTATTATTTTAAATATGTTACTAATTCGAGATTATGCATAATAGCTAGTTATAATGAATAGTGACAAAGTCGCGTAGTAAATATGAGAAATTAATCAATTTAACTGGCTATTATTCATAATAGGCAGTTGATCTTAGGAAAATTATAACTTTCTTAGTATGGTTGTATGTATGAATGGTTATTATACAATCACGTAAAACGGCTGAACTTTCTTGAATAAAATTTGACACAGGTCACATATAGGGCACTTCTTATCCCGAAAAAATGTTCCCGTGGTATAGATTTACCTACTTATCATAATTTTCGAAGCAATAGCTATTTCTGTACCTACATATATTTCTGACTAAAAAGGTACGCTGTTTCTGTCAAAATTTAAAACCATTTTTTACCCGACTGAAAACTTGAACGCTTGAATTTTCAAAGAGAATAATGAATGACGGAAATATTTAACACAGGTAAGCACTTTATTTTTTGTTTGAAATTAAATTAGAAGTTATTACGAATACCGTTTTTGCTACTGTGCTTTGTTTGTTATTCTTAATTAAGATGGCTGTTTGAAATATTGGAAAGGTATTAAACAATTAGTTTATTCAATGTTTCGATACAATTTTAAAAGCTCTTGTACCTAGTAGGTAATGTAGACCAGTCGCTATTAATTTAATTATTTTTTTAACGTGTGACTGAGCTGGGTCTTCACGATACAGGCTTGCCTAGTGTGAAGACCACAGAATTATGTACCTACATAGTTAAATCTTCCAGCCCTTGGCAGATACTATAAACTAACTGTCCCGCGCAACTTCGTATGCGTACATTTTCCCCGTTTTTGCAACATTTTTCATTATTTATTTAAGGGATTATAACTAATAATCAAAATATCAGTAAGTAAATAAATAAATGTAATTATTATTTTTGAATTCGTTTGCTTGTCAATTAAAAAGTTAACAATTACAAATTTCTATGCCAACATAATCGCATTGGATTTTCAACCCACGGAGGTACAATAGGTTTACTATAGAAATAGCTGAAAATAGCATGCTAACGAGTGTAATACTTGTTCCATGTACAGTTTTCTGACTAAATTTGGCCATATATTGCATACAACAAATTGCCCGAATTTATTTTAGATTTAAACCTGTTTTTTATGATATTAGATATATTTCGGGACTTAATCGCGTGAATTATTTAAAGGTTAACCTTTCAGTCGACCCGTGACCACGATCGGTGCAATTCAATCGAAACTTCGGGTATACCCAGACTCGGGTATAAGATTTTTTTGTTGGTTACCTTAAAATGATTGACGCAATTAAGTCCCGAAATATATCTAATATGTATAAAAATCGCGAAAGATTAAAAACAAAACTATTTTAAGATAACTAGCAATATAGGATTATGGGTCCCACATTACTAGCAATTCTGTTAATCCCTCCAGCTAATCTCAATGGCTTGTGGTAGGAACGGGTTTACGTCGGTACGATAATGGACTGCCTCTGCGGCGCGGTGGAGTGTATCCGACTGCTGCGCAAGATGTCTTGGGTTCGATTCCCACACGGGACACCACTTTGTGTGATCCACAAATTGTGGTTCCGAGTCTGGGTATATTTTTTGTCCGTGACTTGTATGTTTATAAAGTCCCCTGGACACAGGGCTTGTACAATACTGCGGGAGACATCTTTGAAAAAAAAACCCGCGACCTCACGATTGCGAGACCGATGCCTATTTTTGAAGATTGAAATCTTCATAAAATGTCATCTTCTCTAGTTTCATATCACTATAGAGACGATCAATTTCTGATTGACATGTAAATTGAAGAGACAAAACTACGATAACAGATTCTGTGACTGTGTATTTATTTAGGCTTCAATCAACATGTAGTGTGTAGTAGTAGACATTAGATAATATATCGAAACTCAATCGCTTGAAAAAAAATATTATTTATACCTTTTTTTATTTATAAAACGTTTCGATCGAATTGCTCCGAACTTGCTCAGGGTCGATCTGTGACCACAATCAGTAAAATTCAATGGAAACGTTCAGGTAAATAAGAGGAATTGTACCTTTATAAACTTATCGCAATTTAGCTTCCGATATATAACGTCACGTGTAACAGAAAGGTGTGGTCATATTCAAGAGTTGGTTTGTACCCAAGATATTGAGTGCATATACTTAATTTTATCAAAATTGGAGTACCATAAAATTGTATTTATTATTTGTTCATTCGTTTATTTATGAATGAACAAGTTATCTTTTGTTGATGTGATAACGTCTTATAAATCCATGACCAATCGGCCACAATCTGAATGGATTTATAGGCTCTCAGGAAAAAGCGGCACGTTAGTGACCGGTTTGATAAGCAACAGCAAATGGCGACTTGAGATACAATTAGAACTAAAGTTGTCACAGGCATAGTTCTTTATTACAATGTCATCAATGTTTTCTTATGACGTTATCGCGTAAGATTGTCGTCCGTAAATCATTTTTTTATATGAATTTTGTTGTTGTTATTATATAAATGCACCAGTACCACACAATACGCCTGTCGGCACTGAAATTTGAAGATAAGAATGTGCTATAACTATGTAATAGTAATGCAATTGGCTATGGCGCCATGGTAGGTGCAATACTGATAACATATACTATCCGCTGGTGAAATTTGACCACACCTTTCTGTTACACGTCTGTTAATTTGTGTAAAAAACCATTAGGGGTTATAAAAAACCTGGTTGATAATCACGGTAAAATCCAAACCTTGATTGCCTTGGTGGCTCAGCGTGAATGCATTATGATTGCTATGCAAAAGGTTGTAGGTTCGATTTCTACTTGGAACAGAGCTTTGGGAAATGTTTAAAAGTTGATCTTCCGTCTGAGTGTACTTTGTTCTATATTGTTCTATTGAATGTGAAATTAATGACATGATTAAAAAAATCTGTACTGTATGTGTATAATACATTGAAAAAAAAGGTATCAGTTGGTATCCGTTATTTGTTTGTATGTATCTACAATATAATATACAGAATGCCTCAAAACTATGACACACTCAGGGAAAGTACTTTATATATTGTGAATAGTACATTTACTGAAGGAAGACTTCATTTTGATTTTAAATATATTTGAACTGCATGGAAAGGTTTTTAAATTATCATCTGTTTGGACCGAGAATGGAACCCGCAAAATATGGGAAAATAAACAGCACCATCCTGTATTTTATTTTATTTAAGGTACTTTCCCTCCATCTATATTAATTAATTAATATTATAAAGAAGTAAAGTTTGTGTGTTTGTATATTTGTTAAATTGTAAGGGGTAATCTCGGGATCTACTGAACCGATTTTAAAAATTCTTTCACCAATAGAAAGTCACATTATTGCTGAGTGTCATAGGCTGTATAAAAAATCGAAAAATAAAAAGGCTTTTACGTGGCAGTCCGTTTTGCAAAGTGAATCGGAGAAAAAACGGTCGAATGAAAGCGTTTCTTACGAACGCTGCCTTAACTATGAAAGATATATTTTTGAGTTTTAGAGAAAAGATGTGGAGCTTAAAAATGCTTACAAAAAAGTCAAGGACAGCATATGTCTAACTTTTATATTTAAGTTACAAAAAGTAGTTTTTTTTAATATTAGTATAGACAATTTAATTTTTAATATTAATAAAATAATTTAAATCGTTAGGTCATATTTAATAGTCATATTACCAAAAATTATGAATCTTTATGAAAATAAGTAAACTCATCGTCTTAAGTGTGAAGGCCAAAGCAGCGAACGGCTCGCGATGGCTTCGGGCTTAATTCGGTTCGCATTCGTGCTCGCTTCGGGAGAAGGGGTACCTACGTATAACCCTCCTTTTGGCAGTTAGAAATTAAAACATAACACTCTGTACTAAAAAGGATTATTAACATTATGCCCAACGAAGTGGGCACGGGTCAGCTAGTGTGGTATACTTTTGAGACACCCTGTGTAGTAATGTATAGAAAATAGTTTTAAATCGATACACACTTAAATTTTCACTGTCACAAGTTCACTTTTGATTTCAAAGGTATTCAGGGTATTTACTATCATCAGTCTATTGCAGTCCACTGCTGGACATCGGCCTCTCCAATTGCTCACCACTTAGTTCTGTCTTCGGTTTCTCGCATCCAGTTCCTGCCAGCCGTTATGCGTAAATCATCACTCCACCTGGCCTGAGGGCGTCCTACACTACGTTTGCCGAGACGCGGTCTCCACTCAAGAACTCGTTTACCCTAACGGTTGTCGGTTCTTCGGCTAATTTGGCCAGCCCACTGCCACTTCAGCTTGCTAATCCGGTGGGCTACGTCGATAACTTTGGTTCTCTGCCGAATCACCTCATTTCTGATTGTTTTTTACTATAAGGTAAAAATAAAAGTTGAAAGTATGTTTGCAGATTCGCGGATTGCAGTTATCTTAAAATGCAAGTAGAATCCTAGGTATTTATGAAATTAGCTAAACAAATAATTTCAGTTATATAAATGAGAAGCTGCATTTTACATTAACATGATATTATTTCATGTTAACGGCTTGTAATATTGTGGAACTATTGGCACATGTTTACTAAATAATTATTTCAATTCACTTTAAATAATTAGAGACGAGTTTACGAAACGGTTTACGATGGTACTACCTATATATCTGGTAACAATGTAGTTACCTATGTTTTATAATTAGTGTAGTGTTCATTCTTACCTTCCATGTATATACCTATGCTCATATTCATTCATCGTATTAATTTAACTACAATAACAGTTAATTATTTTTAACTAATCAGGTTATAGTAGATCTTAAAATACTCTGAAAATAAGTGTTCTTTTACAATTTAAAATGTTTTTAAAATTAAAAGCATGAAAATGAATTCTAAAAGTAGTGATTTGACTATAGGAACTTATAACGTCATAGGTTCCTATTCCATACACATTTCTATAAAGCTTGTCGTTTTGACATTTCATAAAAAGAGACTGATTTGACTTGACAGTCAACATACCTATTATTGTAAAAACTTTGTTTATAAATTTAAATGACAGCATCACTATTTTCCTCTAGGTTTAGGGTAGGTTAGCGTCAAGGTCCATTGTATTTTTGTAAAAGTTTGTCCGAGTTATACTACAAATTTCTAGTTGGCTGTGAGTTATTTACGTACGTAAAACCTAAATTTGCAATAGGATTTATTTAGAAATATGCTTCTAGAGAAATTTCGTTATGGCGAAAAATCGGAAAAATGGGAGTGAAGCGAGAGTTCTGGAATACTATACAGCAACAAGTGCATTCCTGCAAACCATCGCTGGATTTTTGAGGTTGCACCGCTTCAGTAGCTGCGTACTTATCGGCGTATCGGCGCTTCACTTAACCATAGGAGGCTAATTCATTTAAAACTTGATTAAACCTACTTTATTGCTTGCATGAGTTTCATGGTGTAATGGTTGCAGCACCTTACTGGCATAACTGTATATAAACAAATATATTGTAAAAATTGCTATTTAAAAAAGTGGCCATGACTTTTTATTGCCAATTATTTTCTCACGACTTTACTCTTGCGAACTTGGCATTAAATCTAAAATCATTCTATTCCAAATTTTGTCTGATGCTCATAATAAGCGTTGCATCTTGTAACCTAAGTGAATTAAAGTATGTACTTTGAATTAGCATTCTGGAGTTGCACCGCTACAGCAGCAGCGAACTTAACGGCGTTTCGGCGCTGTATTCTGAGTTCGGCATTTCGGCGCTGCATGCTGAAGTTGCACCGCTATAGCAGTTGCATATTCATCTGCACTACCACCTAACAAGTATTCGTAATCCAACCCCTCTCTTCTTAACAATTGTAAATTCTGATCATAAATTCAATTATAATTATTTTTAAGGCCCTTAACCCTCTTTTATATGGTTGGCTGTAACTATAATTAATCTCTTGTAACGAATACTGATCTTCTCATTCATCATTTCATTATAGTCCTCTACTAAGTCTGAAGATTAAAGTCCTCTCTAATCTTTTATTTCATGACAAGTTTTAAGATAAAATACATTTTACAATGGTTAAGGTTAAAATAAACGATTAAATTCATTCCTAAATAGTAAAAATGTTTAATGATATAACTGAACTAGGTATAGGTAATCTTTTCCCATGTGCAATTTTGGAAAGTAGTCCAAGCCGATCCGGAGCAAACTATCGGACCAAATTTTATCAAAATTTCTCAGTAATATTAAATGTATATAGACAATTAAAAAAATTTTATAAACCTTCGTCATTTTGCTTAAAATATTTAAAAAAGTAAAAATGAACTAGCAATGTATAGTCGATTACACAAAAATGTAGCGAATTCTGTCTCGTATCATTAGCTTTTCTCTACATTTGGCACGACTGGGAGCAACAAAATATGTCACTGTCTGCGATCAGGCGCACCTGCCGCCCCTCCCTGCTAACCTCGTTTAGATCATTGCTTTTATTTACAACGATATTACGTTATAACGTTATAATACAGTAGTACAACATTTGCTTTTGTGCTTTTAAATCATTTTAAATCCTAAATTTTATTAAACATAATAAATGCAATAAGGAATAAATTGGCTTCGACAATTGCTGTAAAATCTATAGATACTATTAGTATAAAGCTGATGAGTTTGTTTGTTTGGTTGAACGCGATAATCTCAAAAACTACTGTTTCGAATTGAAAAAATCTTTTGGAATTGAATAGCCCGTTTATGGAGGAAGGCTATAAGCTAAAAAACATTATGCTACAGTCAATAGGAGCGGAGTATTAATAGAAAATGTTGGAAAAACGAGAAAAAAATATGCAAACGAAGTTGCGCGAGTCAGCTTGTGGTAACATTTGGAGGATAACTTGGACTTTCTCGGGTGTGGTGTCATTGCTGAAGAGTTTGAAGGCGAGGAGCATCTTTATAGATTTAATACTAGTAGTACTACAATACAGTTTTCGATATGTTCTTTAAACAACTTTTCTTTTGTAAAAAAGACAAGAAGCCCTGTGTCACGAGGGGCCTTACTTCAATCTTTATCGAACCTACAACCTATTGCGTATACACCAACACTACACTCCCACTGCGTTACCGAGAGGGTCAATCATATTTTTGCTAATACATT
Organism: Herminia tarsipennalis; assembly: GCA_945859575.2. Classification (NCBI taxonomy): domain Eukaryota; kingdom Metazoa; phylum Arthropoda; class Insecta; order Lepidoptera; family Erebidae; genus Herminia; species Herminia tarsipennalis. The sequence goes on from OX243840.2 coordinate 22,927,024, forward strand.
TGTCGTCCTAGTCGATGATTCTATCATACGAACGTGCATAAGTGATTACTCCTCTGTATGAGGTCGTAAATCAAAGTTTAAAACGGATATCAATTCGTCTTATTTTAAGCTAGGCCTGTAGGCAGCAATATTTAAAAATAAATTAATATTTTTAAAGTTATAAGCCTTAAAACATTAGAATTTCACCAAAAATGTTATTCAAATTGTGAAAAAGTTGTTTAAATTCTTTAATGTTTTAAGGCTTATAACTTTCAAAATATTAATTTATTTTCAATTATGGCTGTCTACTGGCTTAGTTTATGATAAAATATTAATTTTTAGTTTTGACTTACGAACTCATACAGAGGACTAATCACTTATGCGCCTTTGTATAGTAGAATTATCGACTAGGGTGCTCTAACTCTAACTACCTCGACTTCGTACATAATTATGTACTAATGAAGAAAGAATGAGACCAAATTTTCTCTTTATAATGAGACCAGAAAATATTTGTAATGTATATTGTTTTTATACGAATCTTGTCCTGATAATTCCAAACACAATGAACATTAAATAACCAAATAGGTGCAACCGTCCTGAAGTGAGAAGCTTGTATATTATACATTAGGTAATTGATACATTTTTAATGATGTTATCCTCCTCATAAAAATGTATGACAAGATTAAAAATGCAATCTCAATGTAGAATTTTAACTCTGTAGGGTACGAGGAAGTAATTAAAAAAACAAATGCAATTTTGAAGTAACGTAAAAGTTTGTAAAATGAAATGCCTTTATTTTAGGAAAGCTATCATATGTCTGATGCTTCACTCACGTAAATTTTGACAATACCGATATCAAATTAGATCATCCTGTGGCCAAAATTATAGCTATAATAGGTAAAATATTAAAACATCAAATATAATTATATTTTCAGAAAAGCACGATTGAACGCTAGATAATAAGTAAACATTTTCAGAAAAACTTTATATCAAGTTTAATACCCATTACATCGCAACAAAAATATCTACGAGAAGAATAAAATCATGATACATTTTCTGCATCTAAGTCATATTATTGAACATAGGTTTGTTCAAAGAAAACTTTTGCATACGAAGATATTATAATAAATTGCTCGACGTATCATTAAGTATAATGCTTTGTGAGTTTCTTAGTGACTTTGGTCATTTATCGCAATATCTACAAAAAGAATTTTCGCGACGGTGAACAAACTCTAGATGGTGATTTTACTGACTTTGGTTGTTTGAGATTATAATTATGTTGTTTATCATAACATAAAAAAATATGACACAAAAAGAAAAATGTACCTTCTCAATTGTAATTTTTATTCTGTAGGTATATTTCCACGGAGACATAAAATAAATTTAGTTAGGTTAGGTTAGTAAATTATGTTACTATTGTTTAAACCACTACATGAAAATGGCAGTTATCCAAATTGGTACCATATTTTAATTAATGAGTAATTAATATCAACACGGAATCGATCCGATAATATAGTGAAATACGCATTTGGCATGGCGCATGCCACATCCGCGCGGTGGACATCCGGCAAGTGTTCTTATGTGCGATGACCTTAACGACACAGTTAAAAGCATTTTGCGAAGCCAAAACTGAGTGACTCGCGTCTCGAAGCATGAACTAGAGTAGTAAGGTTCCGACCGAATCAACCTGGGTGATATTTTTGCTCGCCTCCGGCTAGTCGCTCATTCCATTCAGATAAAAGGGCTAGTGTTCCTCTTACTGTGGTTCACTCTTGCATATACCATCGTGCAATTTCTTTAAAATCACGAGCCCGAGTCGCGTATCTGTGAAAAATGGTGAGCGGATTTTTTAAGTGAATGTGTTTAAGTGAAGTGGAATAAGTGATTGTATTTTGTTTCGTTTTTATGTTTAAAAAAATGGTATGGATGTTTTACTGGATATTAATATCTGCTTTTTGTTGGTATTCACAGGAAGAGCTTGACAAGGACCAGATCGCCAGTGAGTATTTTTTTAAACGGTTTTTATTTTATTCGTTTTTTTAGGTTTAAAACATTTTTTTTTTTAAGTCAACATAATTTATCCTCTTTATTATAAAATGTTTGTTGGAGGATCAATAATGTTATATTTTTTGTTAATTAAAAATAATACATATATACAGAGTGATTTTTGATATACTAATAACAGCTGGTGGCTTCTTTACATAACTCTAAATAACATTGTATTAACAGTTTTAGAACATTTCTATATGTCGCTGTTTATTGTGAGGTTTAGGACCTAAACATGTCACAGAAACATCGATTATACTCCGGGGTTCTCTCAGATGTATGGTATATGGTTGTGTGACAAAAGCAGAAGGGGGTGGTGTAGAGTTAATTTGTAATTCTATTTTATAAATTATATAACGAGTTATTTGGTGTAATGTAAAGAAGTCAAGAGTGGGGGGTTATTAGTAAATTATTAAAACATCATCCTGTGATGTGATGTTTTTTTTTAAATTTGTGATACAAACTGTAACTTGACTTACTTTAAAATAAATTAACTCCTTGTTTCCAGTCCTGAAGAAGGCCTTCGAGGCTTTTGACCAGGAGAAGAAAGGATGCATCGGCACAGTGATGGTGGGCACCATCCTCGGAATGCTGGGTCACCAGGTCGGCGACGACACACTAAAAGAGATCATCGATGAGGTTGATGTTGACGGTTCGTACCCTTAACTCTAAACTGAAATATGTTACTGACTTACCTATGTTGTTGAATGACAAAGCAGTTAAAACAAATTGATTTACTTTCTGAAATTCTTGAATATTCAAAGCAGTAAAACTAAGTTCTTGAAATTGTAATTTATAGTGGTAATGCAATGGAAGTACGTACGACTGCTGCGTAAGTGCTCGTGTGTTCGATTCCCATACAGGACTAACTATGGGTTCCATGAATATTTGTTTCTAGTCTGGGTGTATTTTATGTACTTTGTTGTCATTTTAATGTACATTTGTAAAGTATTGAGACTCAGTACTTGTAGCATAGTTTGGAAGATTTTAATAAAAAACATAACAGTTATTAGACCAACAATATTTTTTTAGATAACTAGCAATATGGGTCGAACATTACTAGCAATCTTGTTTACCCCTCCAGCAAAGTTAATATGCTTGTGTTAGGAGTGGGTTCACGTCGGTAGTTTAATGAATAGGATGTAACGCCATTGCAATATAAAAAAGTTTCATTTTACTATTTATAGTTGCGATTTATAAAGATAGAAAAATATATATAAATAGATTTCTTTTTCTTTTTTTTTTTTAAAGTTCACAAACAATTTGGGATGGAGTCATTACTAGCAATCTTGTTTTAGGAGCTATTTCTTGTCAAATGCTTGTGTTAGGAGTGGGTTCAAGTCAGTAGTATAATGGGTAAGATTCGAACCCGCGGCCTCACGATTGCGAGACCGATGCCTTAACCATTAGGCTACCGAGATATTATATATTTATCTATTTACTATTCTATCTAATCACGAGTGGAAACTTACAAATCTTAAATTATATTGGTAATTAACACTGACTACTTCTATTTTCTTTGATCATTCAAATTGCTCAATTAGTTCGATATTCTTGTTCTAACAATTTGTAAGGGATAGTAAAATTTGCAAACGAACATTTGAACTAGATTTTAACGGTTAAATTTATTTCAGTTACATTCCCCGTGTTTCAAATGCCAACTAACACGAAAATTGGCTCAGTAAATTACCTAAACATCTCGGTTCAACGATCAATAAATTGTAACATTTTAAACACATTAGCTTTCCATTTGAGTTCCATTATGGGACAATTAAGAAATGGAATGTCACTCTACTGTTTCAAAACTCTTTTGTTTTGTTTCAAATTTAGTTGGAATTTTAGATAATTTATCTTATATTTTACGAGTTCGTTATGTAAGTTTTCCATTGTTTATTTAGTTGACAATAGTTTTTGCGCCAGATTTTAGTTATTCGAGCGGTTATAAAAAAAAACAGTTTGAATTGATTGTATCGTTTTTTATGAGCATGGATATTTGATGAATGATTGTTTTTTCTGGATTTGGTTCACTTTAGATTGGAGACAATGTCTGAAAAATTGAAAATTGGAGAACTAAAAATTAAAAAAAATTATGGTTGTCTGTGATTACAGACTAAAATTTTACGTGATAATGTCATAAGAAAACATTGAGGACATTGCCATTCAATCAAAAATTAATAACGTTAGTTTCAATTGTATAACATGTGCCATTCGCTGTTGCTTAGCAACCAATCAATATAGTTACCTTTTTTAGACATTTCTTACATACAAACCATAGGTATACATTTTTCATTTAAATTAGGTACAGTATTTACGTAATTGTCTACCTACATTTATGCTATCTTTCTATTTTTAATAATGGCCCATGTCTTAATGCAGGTATAAGTAGTATAAGTAGTAAAGATGATTTATTTATTATTAGAAATATACCTAATTAGTTTTAGGTTTAAAAATATTTATTATTAAAAAAACATGCAAGTTCACTTCACCGTCGGAAATTAAATTCAAGACAATTACTTCAAAAATGAAATGGCAAACATAACTTTCGTAAAAGTAATTTGTAAAAGATATATATTTTATCATGTTAAAAAAAAATAATGACTGAAAATTGTAAAAATCAAAGTTTTCACTTTAATTTTTACAATTTTCAGACATTATTTTTTGTAGGTACTAATAAAGTAGATGTTTGAAGATAACTATTAATTTTCACGTGGCCTCATCTAGGTATAAAACAAAGCAACAATAATGATGCTATTGATGATCCAAACTTACTTACAGGCTCTGGTGAACTGGAGTTCGAGGAATTCGTAACACTGGCTTCCAGATTCATGGTTGAGGAAGATGCTGAAGCCATGCAACAAGAACTTAAAGAAGCATTCCGGTTATACGACAAAGAAGGTAATAAATCTATACTAATATTATAAAGCGGAAGAGTTTGTTTGTTTGTTTAAACGCGCTAATCTCAGGAACTACTGGTCCGATTTGAAAAATTCTTTTTTTGTTGGATAGCCCATTTATCAAGGAACGCTATAGGCTATATAACATTGCGCTACGACTAATAGGAGCGGAGTAGCGACGTGAAATGTTGCAAAAACGGGGAAAATTTACGCATACGAAGTTGCGCGGGACAGCTAGTTACATAATATTTATCTTTTTTATTAAAGAAGATATCTCGCAATGTCGATCGTACATTACTAGCAAACTCTAAATTGCTAGGCATTCGCACTCTCGGTTGCGAGTTTGAATACTGTAACTACAAGTCTATCGCTTCAAACTACGATGAATTTGCAAAGTTTATTTTAATTTTATTAGTATAGTAAAAGTTTTATTAGTATAATTATTGAACTATGATGTTGAAAAAGTTAAATGAACTGCAGCAATGTTTGTGAGAAATTTTCTTTTGAGAAACTAATTTTTAGTCGGCCACCGCGACAGAAACTGCAACAGCAACATTTGTAGGACAGATAGTCTGGTTTTTGTTGAAATTACTTAATAGTTAAGTATATAAAAAAGCAATTAATAGTACCTACCTTCAAAAAAATCATACTACAAATAGAAACAGACATTATAGACTAGCTGACTAACCAAGAAACTTCGTATGCGTAAATTTTCCCCATTTTTGCAACATTTTTCATTGCTGATCCGCTCCTATTGATTTTAGCATGATCTTAGCCTTCCTCGATAAATTGGCTATCCAATACAAAATATATTTTCTAGTCGAACCATTAGCTCCTGAGATTATGCCGTTCAAACAAACAAACAAACTCTTCAGCTTTATAATAAATATAGGTATGACTGTAAACAAATTACCTTTGTCTCCTTAGTTATTATATTTATTAAACTTTAGCAATGTTCTGCCAAAGCAGAATTTGGCAAACTCCGATTTTATTATCTGGCGTAACATAATTAATCGGTCCGTTGACAATTTAATGGATGTCAGATCAGACAGACTACTAAGCAGCTATTATTAATCCGTGAACAATGAATGTTAATCATCATTATCTTGCATATGCCAAAAACCTAAAGATTGCAAACTATTAAAAATGTTTACTCAAATTCTTTCTATTTGCAAATAAATCAATAAAAAAATGGTAAAAGTCCGAAATCCTTCGAAAAGTTCATAAATTTACGATATTATAACTTCATTCAAATTACATTTAATGATATAGTAAAATAAACATTCACTTGTTTTTTCATATACATATGTATATACAAATGTATTTAATAAAAGTCTGAAATTCTTCGAATAGGTTCGAAAATGCTTATTATAAACCTACGTAACTATTTAAAATTAAATCTCATTTAATATTTTTAAACACACAATCTTATGATAAGTCTTAAGCTAAATTTTAATACATTATTTAGAGCGCAGGATAGAACATTAATTCTTTAATTTGATTCAATTTGATTATTATGTTATTATTTCTAAACAGTAGCTGTACATTTAATGCCTAGTTAGAAAAATAATGAATACAGCCATGAAGACAAATAAGCATCAATAAAAAGTCATTTAAAAACCACAGTGTTCCAATTGCCAAATACTTTTGTCAGGATTCTAAAATATATTTTAAAGATTTGATACATTAATCACATCATCTTTTGGAATCCATAATTTAGATTATTTTTGAATTCGTTATGAGACGACTGCTTGGTTTAATTTGTATCCGGGTAGGGTAAAAAATTAAATTAATCTATACTTATATTATAAAGCTGAAGAGTTTGTTTGTTTATTTGTTTGTTTGAACGCGGTAATCTCAAGAACTACTGATCCGAATTGAAAAATTATTCCACTGTTGGATAGCCCATTTATCGAGGAAGGGTATCGGCTATATAACATCATGTTACGACCAATAGGAGCGGAGCAGCAATGAGAAATGTAGCAAAAACGGGAAAAATTAACGCATACGAAATGGCACGGGACAACTAGTTTATAATAAAGGGCAATCTCTTCTGATTCTTGTTGTCTATCTACATGGCTTTCTTCTAAAAAGTAAATGGAGCACGTTTTAATTCTTCAAACGTGTATATACCGTGTGGTACCAGCTTAAGAATTGTACCACCTCATCTCTTCCCGTGGGTGTCAGCAAGAGACTAAGGGATTTCACACCGGAGGACGGGCAGCAGCGTCCTCTGCGTACTTTAAAGCCTACTGCAATCGCCAACCCGCTTGCTAAGCGTGGCGATTATGGCAATTACCCCCAGGATCTATAATAAATAGGTTCTACTGGAGACCCGTGCCTAAAAGTGAGACATCATTTATGTTAATAAAAGTATAGTTATATATATTCATGTTTTAATTTCAGGCAACGGTTACATCACAACAGGTGTCTTAAGAGAAATCCTGAGAGAGTTAGATGACAAAATCAGTGCCGAAGAACTGGACATGATGATTGAAGAAATTGATTCTGACGGCTCAGGAACTGTTGACTTCGATGGTTAGTATATATTTTTTTTTTTATACTTTATCACTGCGTTTTGTGGGTTTCAGAAGCTCATAATATACAAACCTAGGTAAATATATTATTTTTTACTAACTTCGGGTAAATAAATGATTTTGTCCTCGGCTTTGCTATTAACAGATAACTATTAAAAAATAAAGCCTAGATTGTTTTCAAATCATTATAATCTATAGGTACTTATGTTATAAAGAAAAAGGTTTGTTTGTTTGAACTCGATAATCTCTGGAACTAATGATCAGAATTGAAATCCCACGCAACTTCGTCTGCGTCTTTTTCCCCCGTTCTTACAATTTTTTTCATTGATACTCCGCTCCTATTGAACATAGTGTTATGTTATATAACCTTCCTCGATAAATGGACTATCTAACATAAAAAAGATTTTTTCAATTCAAATCAGTAGTTCCTTACATTTTCGCATACAAACAAACCCTTAAGCTTTATTTAATTGAGTTTAAAATATAATAATATTAATTTATTCTCCGAAGACATTCTTTAGTCTGTTATAACTATTTTTAAGCATTGGATAGTGAGATAATTTAAAAAGTTCCAAAAATAGATAAATAAATATTGTAAAAAAGATTGATTGAGTTTAGTATTTAAAATAAGAAATAGGTTACTAACTCTGTTCGTCTACGTATCTAATAGGGAGAAACAACTACACTTGAATCTATTTAATTTAGAAGACTAACTATAGATTTTAAGTATTATTAGTGCACATGCTAGCGACAGTTTCTCGGCCAATGTTTATTTATAGTTTGCTGTTACTGGTACATTCTCGTTACAAAGACTAATAATTAAGAGAAGATAGAAAATTAATTCTTTAAATTGACACTATTTGATTTTTATGATATTACTAGCTTTAGTCCGCGGCTCCGCTCGCGTGGATGTCGGTTAATAAAAACTCTCCTACGTCCTTTCCCGGGACTCAAACTATCTCCATAACAATTTCATCTAATTCGGTTTAGCTGTTTGAGCGTGAAAGCGTAACAGACAGACAGAGTTACTTTCACATTTATAATTTTACTAGCGGTGCCCCGCGGTGTTGCCCGCGGTTTATTAGCCTATGTGTTAATCCAGGGTGTCAGCTAACTCCATACCAAATTTTATTTAAATCGCTCCAACCGTTTAGACGTGAAGAAGTAGCAAACATGCACACTCACATACTCACAAACTTTCACCTTTATAATATTAGTGTGATAGTATGGACTTCTAAACAGTAGCTCTACATTTAATGCCAAGTTAGAAGAGTGATGAAACTATGCAAACAAAAACGCATCACTAAAAAATCATTTAAAAACCACTGTGTTCCAATTGCCAATTACTTTTGTCAGGCGTCTAAAATATTTTTTTTTCACATTTTTTTTTTTTTATAAGACGACTCCCGCAGTAGGGTAGAAATCCCTGTGTCGCGGGGGACTTTACAAACATACAAGTCATGGACACAAAGTACACTCAGACTCGGAACAACAATTTGTGGATTACACAAAGTGGTGTCCCGTGTGGGAATCGAACCCACTACCTCTTGTGTAGCAGTCGGACACACTCCCACTGCGCCACAGAGGCAGTCAGTTGTAGTTGTTACATTGTTCACATCATCTTTTAGAATCCCTAATTATGCGATTGTTTTCGATTTTTTTATGAGAAGACTGCTTATTTGTACTGCTTGTATCCCTACGCTTAGATTTGTTTCTAAAATATAAGGCTTATAAAAATACAAGGGCAGCAAATTAAAATAATCTGTAGTAATATTATAAAGAAATGCGAATTTCTTGTGCTAATTTAAAAATGGTTGTGGGTAAAGTCAGTTTACGGACGATAATTTTACGATAATCTTGAGAAAACATTGATAACATATCGCCATTTACGTTACTTAGCAACCAGTTAGTTCCAATTGTATCGCTTGTCATGCCGCTGCAATCGCCATTCGTTGTTGCTTAGCAACCAGTCAATAACGTGACCATTGCTTAGCAACCTGTCAATAACGTGACACTTTTTCTACATCCACATTTTGGATGAATAGCGTTGGGACCGACGTTGAGGCCAACGCGTGGAGCCGGTGTAAATCTTTACACTATCTTCACAACAATTTTTATCTAAATCGGTCCTGTGGTTTAGCCGTGAGAGCATAACAAACAACCTCACTCACACTCATATTTACATAAATTAAACTCAGTTTTAAAAAAAAGAAATATTTAATTATTTGTACCGTACCTAATTAAGATATGCCTATTCTTATATAACTCAATTAAGTAACAGCGTTATTTGATTTGGGAAATTCTGCTTTAGCTTTTCTTATATCTCTCAATCTTGTAGCAATAATGTATTTGCTTAATTCTACTTATTTCCATGAATCCTATTTATATCTACAGATGATTTGGCTCTTGCCTGGGCTTTGAGCGGGTGGATGTTAGTCATGTAATTTCAAGCTTCATGCTACTACGGCTCCATCAAATTTCATCAAAATCATCTTAGTTGTTCAGTTTTTTTTTGGAATTATCTTCACGTTATTTATAAACCTATTTTTATGAAGTTTGAGTTCTGAATGTTATTCTGATATGTAAGCTTGAATAATGAAAAGTTTTATCAAAATCCATTCAGTACATATTAATTTAAATATATGGAGGAAAATTTCGTCTCAGGCGGGACTTGAACCCGGGACCGAGGGGTGCCGGCCCTAAGCCGTGACCAACTCCAGCACCGAGACAAACTCGAATTTAGCCCTCAAATGATTCGATTTTATGGCAATCGTGACGTCATCCACCGAGATGGTCGCTGGTTAAAGCCCGCCTGAAACGAATTTTTCCTCATACCTTTAAATTTATGTGTAAAAAATTAGCATGAAAATGCTTTAAAAATTACAAAAAGTAATCTATTTATGCGTAAAAGAGGAACAAACATCCATCCATTCTTACAAATTTTCATATTTATATTAATACTTGCTGTGCCCCGCGGTTTATTAGCCTATGTGTTAATCCAGGGTGTCAGCTAACTCCATACCAAATTTTATTATAACCGCTCCAGCCGTGTAGACGTGAAGAAGTAACAAACATACACACTCACATACTCACAAACTTTCGCCTTTATAATATTAGTGTGATAATGTGATTAGGTATAGTGGAATTACCTACTAAGTAGACGAAAGTGGTGGCCAAATTTACTTTAGTTTTATAAATAACTTAATCGTCAGAATCGTGATCTTTATCTGGTTCGCCCTACTATGCGTTTCAATTAAGAAGATAATCGCGATCGCGACAACTTCACTCTGTTTTTGTCAAAATTGTACCGACTTGTGACTTGGGACTTTTTGTTGCTAGCAAAAAGTCCCAAGTCGGGTAAAGTACGTATGTGTATAAATAGTAATAGAACGGACGTAATATTTATTTCTTGGAACTAAGTACCTAACATTTTTCTGTATTTTATTATTATTAGTATTCTTTATCATTTAATAAACACCAAACAGAAATAAGTAAATAGGCAAAATTTAAGAATATTCTAGACTTTCGTGATCTTTCAGCCAGAAACTTATTTGTACTATAATATAGTAAAATACAGTGCTTGTGTATAGTTTATTAGTTTAAGTAGGTTTTTCTGTGTACGAGGGTCAAACTGAAAGTTCTTAGAACTGGCCACTTATAAACTATATAATAAAAAAATAATTTTAAAATTAAAAAATATAACTCTTTGCCAATATTACTGAGTACATATTTCATTCATTTGTCATTTGTTTTACGATTTGGCGGCAAATTGAAAATTGTCTGTGTCACGTCAACATGAATTTAACACGAGAAAATTTTCGTGCAATGATTTTTTATGACTTTCGATGTCATTTAAGTCAACAAGAAAGTTATGATAGACTACGATTGGCCTTTCACGATGAAGCCCCATCTCGTGCGACTGTTTACAACTGGTTTAATGAGTTTAAACGTGGTCGCACTAATCTCACTGATGATTTACGTGAGGGACGGCCTTCTACGGCGACGACTGAAGATAACATCTGTGTTGTGCGGCGTATGATAGAGACTGACAAAAGAGTGACCTATCAGCAGATTCGGACAAGCTTAGGCATCGGTATGAGTCAAGTGCACAAAATCCTCCACGAACATTTAGCGGTCAGGAAGCTTTGCGCCCGGTGGATACCTCATAATTTGACTGAGGCTCAAAAACTCCATCGTGTGGACTGGTGCCGTAAAATGATTGAAAGATTTAACGGAGGTGACTCAAATGCTGTGTTCGACATACTAACAGGTGACGAAAGCTGGATTTACTGTTATGATCCTGAAACCAAAAGACAATCTGCTCAGTGGGTGTTTCCTTTCGAGGAGTTGCCAACTAAAGTGAAAAGAGATCGAAGTGCGGGAAAAAAAATGGTGGCCTCGTTCTTTGGAAGGATAGGTCATTTCGCAACAATTGTGTTAGAGGATCAAAAAACAGTTTCTGCAGAATGGTACACTACCAATTGTTTGCCACTTGTCTTGGAAAAAGTTCGAGAGAAACGACCTCGCAGTAGGATCCTCCTTCACCACGACAATGCCTCGTCGCACACCGCCAAGCGAACGATCGACTATTTGGCGACATCAAACGTTGAATTACTGGGTCACCCGCCGTATAGTCCCGACCTCGCGCCTTGTGATTTTTATTTATTTCCAAAAATTAAAGAAAAACTTAAAGGAAAGCGGTTTATGAATGCTGAAGAAGCGGTGTCTGCGTATCGCGATGCCATTGAAGAGACCCCTAAGAACGAGTGGGCAAAGTGCTTTTCCCAGTGGTTCCATCGCATGCAGCGGTGTATTGACGTGAATGGACAATATTTTGAAAAGATATAATAAAACTAATAACTGGCTAATGTAATCAGTTTTTGATTTTCTAAGAACTTTCAGTTTGACCCTCGTAATACTAATGAAACCTTTTTACGAATAATTTTATTGCTGACCTTACGTCATGCAATGAAGTTGCAGTCGTAATGCAATTCAAATTGTCATCAAGAGAGTTATCAACTCATTTGAAACGCATAGTAGTTGTTCACTCACTGCTGAATATCGTGACTCCTTCTGACTTTGATAATCAACTGTCTCCATGGACTGTGTTCTTTCACTGGATGTAGTGTGGCGCTGACTTTTTCTAGCTCATCGGAGATCTGTGTGCTTAGTGCGAGTTTGTTTTACATTAACACGATCGATACGTTTGGCACTCCGATTGGCCCTCTCCAAACTCTTTACCAACCAGAGAGCCAAACGCGGTAAGCGTTTGGATCTCATTAACGTAAAACAAACTCGCATTGGGCCTGCTGATTCAACCAGGGTGCAGCGACTTGGTCTTTGGCCTCTCAATCTTTTGCCCTAATTTTGATAAACTTTATCTAAACTTAGATTTTATTTGTTACAGAATTCATGGAAGTCATGACAGGCGGTGATGATTAAGCGACTGATTAACACCTACAGATGTGTAAACGCACATCCTCCATATGAAGACAATCCCAAAGGAATATGACATGAATCGAGACCCATTTGACATGTCACTGATTCTAATAACAATTTATACAATGTGAACCTTAAACATCTCCATCCAATTATTTGCTAAGTTATTTATAAATAATAAATAATTTTGTTTTTTTAATATACTCGTCATTCTTACCTACATAAATATATGATCTCCTATCTCAATATTTTTATTATAATGATGTTACAAAAGTGTTGTGCACCTCTGGATCAGTTGAACCAGATTTCAACGGATCCAGAGATATACAACATTGATCATCGAGAGGTGTAAATACAGTTAGTCTTAAATAGAAAGCCAATATTAATTATATTTTTACAATACCTGACTTAAAAGTAGGTGGTACCTATTCATTGTCATTGCTGAAAAAGCGACAAGCATTAGCGGTAATACGGACATGGAATCTTAATAATGGATCCACATCTCCGCATATTACAATCAAATATAAACCACTGCGCCAGAGCTCAGGATCTTCTAATACAGAGCATGGCGGAGTGGCAGATCAATGTTGCAATCGTCGCGGAGCCATATTTTGTCATTCCGGCGGAGTTGTGGGCGGGAGATCTTGATAGTTCAGTGGCTATAGTGACACGCGCTGAATCTAATTGCACCCCCCCTCACAAATGTTGTTAGTGGACAGGGATGGGTGATGGCCACGGTTGAGGGGATTGCGATCGTGGCCTGTTACTTCTCACCCAACCGCATCCTAAGCGAATTTGAGAACTGGCTTACCCAATTGGCCGCTGTCGTCAGCCATGTTCAATCCCGTCCAGTACTTGTGCTTGGTGATTTCAATGCCAAATCCACGGTCTGGGGTTCCCCGGCAACGAGTGCGAGAGGTAGAGCTCTAGAAGAGTGGGCTATAACGTCTGGCTTACAAATCCTCAACCGGGGCTCCGTTAACACGTGCGTGCGCCAGCGGGGTGGTTCTATAGTGGACATTACGTTCGCCTGTCCTTCTTTAGCCAGTCGTGTTCACGACTGGCGAGTTGTGGAAGAGGTAGAGACGTTATCCGACCATCGCTACATAAGATTTAACATCTCAGCTGAAACCCCTATCTCACCAGCTCCAGTGGCCCAGAATAATAACTATCCCCGTTGGGCGCTAAAACGCTTAAATAAAGAGTTACTTTTGGAGGCATCAATCGTGCAGGCCTGGGCGACAGCACCGGATAGACCTGTAGATATTCAAAGTGAGGCAAACTGGTTTCGCGAGGCCCTGACGCAAATCTGCGATGCGGCAATGCCTAGAGTCCGGTCTAGACCCGCGAGGAACCAGGTGTACTGGTGGTCTCAAGAAATCGCTCAAATGCGTTTTGCATGTGTTGCAGCACGGCGCCAGTATGCCCGATTTCGAAGACGACAACGCCGTCCAGAGGACGCAGCGGTGAGAGAGGCAGAGTTATACGAGAGGTACAGAGGAGCCAAAAAGATCCTACAAGCAGAGATAAAGCGAGCTAAAGTCCAAGCCCGCGAAGAGCTGCTTCAGATTTTGAATCGCGACCCATGGGGGCGTCCTTATCTCATGGTACGGGGCAAACTACGTTCGTGGACTCCTCCAATCACTCAGACTTTGCAACCAGGTCTGCTTGAAGACGTTGTAAGCTCGCTATTTCCCCAAAGAGGGGATCTCATGGCACCGCAGATGGCTCAGCCCTCTGCGCTTGACGAAGCGAATAACAACGTGCCCGAGGTGACTTATGGCGAACTTGGAAGGGCAGTGCAGCGGCTTCAGGCCAAAAATACCGCACCAGGACCTGATGGTATACCAGGCTGCGCGTGGGTTCTTGCTCTTAAAGTTCTCGGGCCCCGACTGAGGGCACTCTTCAGCGCATGCTGTGAAAGAGGCCAGTTTCCACGACAGTGGAAGACTGGTAAACTTGTCCTCATCAAGAAGCCTGGACGCCCAGCGGACTCACCGTCTGCTTACCGACCCATTGTGCTCCTCGACGAAGTGGGCAAGCTCTTTGAGCGCATTATTGCAAACCGACTAGTTGAACATTTGGCAGGAGCTGGCCCGAACCTGACAGATAACCAGTTTGGTTTTCGTAGGGGGCGATCCACAGTAGACGCAATAATGCGTGTTAAGGCTTTGGCGCAAGACGCGATATCACAAGGTGAGGTCATTCTTGCAGTGTCTCTTGATATCGCTAATGCCTTTAACACCCTGTCCTGGAACTGCATCAGAGCGGCGCTGGTACATCATGATGTGCCTCTCTACCTCCGTCGTATTATCGAAGCTTATTTAACGGACAGGGCGGTTATTTACCCAAGTAGGCAGGGATATTGTCGGCGAATTATGTCGTGCGGTGTTCCACAGGGATCGGTTTTAGGACCACTCCTGTGGAACATCGGTTACGACTGGGTACTGCGCGGCGATTTCCCACATGGTACAACAGTTACGTGTTATGCGGACGATACCCTAGTTACAGCTCGAGGAAAGACACACCGTCAAGCGTGTTTATTGGCCACGGCCGGGGTGGCACAAGTTATTGGTAGGATTCGGCGACTAGGTCTTGAGGTGGCTCTCAACAAGTCCGAGGCACTATGTTTTCACGGCCCTCGAAACAAGCCACCCTCAGGCTCCAGCATAATGGTGGGAGGCACTCGTATCGGCATCGAATCTACGATGAAATATCTTGGCCTCGTTCTCGATGGCAGATGGGATTTTGGACCTCACTTTCGCAGTTTGGCCCCGAAGCTCATAAGTGCAGCGACGGCACTATCGAGGTTACTGCCCAATCTAGGAGGGCCTAATAATCAATGCAGAATGCTGTATATAGGGGTCGTGAGGTCTATGGCTCTCTATGGAGCCCCAGTCTGGGCACTAACCCTGAAGGCCCGCAACATCGCCATTCTGCGAAGGCCGCAAAGAGCGTTGGCCATCCGGGTTATACGTGGATACCGTTCTATCTCCTTTGAGGCAGCAAGCCTTCTTGCTGGAACACCGCCTTGGGATTTGGTAGCGAAAGGTCTTGCGTCTCTGTATCAGTGGCGTAAGGAGGCACTGGAACGCGATATACGACCGACGCTTCGAGAGACTAAGGTACAACTATCTCAGCTATACGATACATTTCTGGCAGATTGGGCAACAAGGCTTGAGCACCCAAGCGCAGGGCATGCTACAATAGCGGCAGTAAGACCCATTATGAAGGATTGGCTGAACAGAAAACATGGCTGTCTTACATACCGGCTGACGCAGGTACTCACGGGGCATGGTTGCTTTGGAAAGTACCTGCACCGTATAGGCCGGGAACCAACTTCCGAATGTCACCACTGTGGGAGTTGTAGCGAGGATACGGCACTGCACACCTTGACGGAATGTCCAGCTTGGGCCGAGCAACGCCACGACCTTGCGGTAGCCATCGGATTCCAAAGCCTCTCGCTAGAAAGTGTAGTAACGTCGATGGCACGCAATGAAAGGGAGTGGACATATGTCGATACCTTCTGCCAGCAGGTTATGAGCGCCAAGGAGGAGGCGGAGAGAGAACGGGAGAGAACTAGCTCACATCCATCCCGTAGTACACGAACGGGGCGTCGAAGAGCACTAAATGATCTTCGGCCCCCATAGGCTCTGACCTGGGGGCGACAAGGAGGGCAACTTGTCGTCCTTAACGAAGTAAGCCCGAGAAGGTGTTGCGACGTGTTCCACGCGCACCTTCTGTCACGAAGTGGTAATGAAACCACCCACATGTCGTAAAAAATTATCGTTGTAACCACCAACGACCAAGCCTGCTAATGGTGGAGGCACCAAATCCGCAAGGGACACCCTCACCTTTGGCCATAGGCTCTGCGCCGGAACACCGTGTGATTTTTAGTCGGTTCGACTCCGACATACCCCCTCCTGCGTGCCCTCGTAGGAGTGGAATCCGTGGGGATTTTTGCACACGATATAAAAAAAAAAAAAAAAAAAAAAGGTGGTACCTATTCGTAAAGACCAATTTTGTGGAATGAATTATTTCTTGAAGAAAAGATGTAAACTCAACTTCAAAAATATTTTTCGCTTAGGACAGGAAAATCTATTTTGAGAACTTACGCTAAAGTTAGTATAAGTTGAAAAAAAAACATTTAATTAAAGCAGCCACTTTTTTCAAATTGACAATGTACTTATGTTTATTTACTGTAGAAGCTAGGTGCTGCTACTAATATATCGTACACCATGTCATAGGATGAAGGAGGAAATTATGATCAATCTTTAAATGTTATATCTTTGGGACAACTCACACACGGTCATCTGATCTCAAACTAGGCAGAGCCAGCAGTTAGCCAGCCAGCAACCAGATGATTAATATAATTCTAAATACATACATATTATTATAGATAAATTACACCTAATAAGCATATAAAAAAGCGTTTGTATTCATTACACAAAGACTTAGCCTAGGTACTTAGGCAGCCAGGGCATCTAACCACTAGACCTGTAGTCCGCAAGCCCCTGGCAAGCCCACGAGTATATGTACGTGGATCCGCAGTGTCATCTATGGACCATACAACAACCTATACAAATAAATTAAATTATTATTGGCATTTTGACATAACTAATAGACGTTTATATTGTCAAAATATATTTTTTATTATATGCTGATATATGATACACACTTAGACCAAAAACACAATTTTTGATTTTTATCTTTGTCTGTCTGTATGTTCTGGCTAATATTCGAAACGGACAGGACTTTAACTGTCAGAGCGCTAATGATGTAAGGAGTAACTTAGGCTACTTTTCATTATGACGCTAACGTATGTAGGGAGTGAGTAGCACTGCAACTTCACGCAGGCGAATTCGCGGGCACAGCTAGTTATAAATAAATTACTAGTGGAATGCGTTTTGAGATTACAACCTAGTAATAACATTAACCCTAAACATCATTCAGTTGCAAAAAAGCAACACACCAACCTTCACGTTAATTCATTTTTTGAAATGTTTGCATTGCTATTGTTTTATTAATTAATAAATTAATTTTAATTTTATTTTATGTAGTAATTTGTACATAGGCAGTGTAAATATTAATATTATTAAATTTATAATTTAGAGTAATACTGACATGAAATAAATAAATACTAAAATAAAAAAAAAACAATAGCAATACAAACTAATTTTCTTTTAAGCACAATTTTACGGACCCCGTGAAATTGTGCTTGAATGAAAGCTAAAAGAAATGCCTATAAAAATTACTTCGAAAGCTAAAAAGGTTTAGAAACGCTGCACTAGACCAAGCGGCTAGATAAAAATCCTTCATTAAAAGTAATAATATAGATTATATAGTAAATAGGTAAACATAGGAATGCCGTGAGGATTAAGTTCTGAAAAAAAAATCTAACTAATGTCTAAATGTATCATGTTTAAAATTCAGAACAATCAAATTACTATAATTCCAGCGAATCTGCCCTCGAGATAAAATTACAGCGAAATCTCATTAAATATTTCAAACTCTCAATAAAAGATCTTTCATTTCTATCGTATCGTTTTAATGTTTTCAAACAGTAATTTCAATTTGTGAATATGTAAAAATAATAACAGCCAAGCAGATCGAATAAGAATTATCTCATGAAAAAACATTAGGTTTATAAAAGAAAAACGCTTACAAAATATTTCAGGAAAAGATTAAATTTAATTAGTTCGGTACATACCAATCTCGTTAAAAAAAACGTTCGTTGCCAAGTTATCATTAATCTAAATTTGTTGACTGTCCCAAAAAAAAAACTTTTTACTATTTGACATTTGATGATACCTAACCAATGGTTCGTTACACCTGTCGTGTCATTAACAACAATCAGATTATGAATTAAAACTGGGTGGTCAACTAAATATAGGGTTATTGTTTTTAAACTTTCGCGATTTTTATACATATTAGATATATTTTGGGACTAAATCGCGTGAAATATTTAAAGATACAAACCTTTTATTTTCCCGATGTTTCGATCGAATTTCACCGATCGTGGTCACGGGTCGACTGAAAAAAAATATCGACAGTCGACCCGTGACCATTATCGGTGAAATTCGATCGGTTTGTACCTTTAAATAAAGTACCTAAAAATTATTTAAAGGTACAAACCGATCGAATAAAGCGGAAGAGTTTGTTTGTTTGTTTGTTTGTTTGTTTGTTTGTTTGTTTGTTTGTTTGTTTAAACGCGCTAATCTCAGGAACTACTGGTCCGATTTGAAAAGGTCTTTTTTTGTTCGATAGCCCATTTATCGAGGAAGGCTATAGGCTATATAACATTGCGCTACGACAAATAGGAGCCGAGGAGCGACGAGAAATGTTGTTAGCAACATTTCTCGTCGCTCCTCGGCTCCTATGCTCCCTCCTAACGGGGAAAAATTACGCATACGAAGTTGCGCGGGACAGCTAGTATTTAATAAATATAGGGTTACATAGTACAGAATACCAAGAATACAAAATGTAATAGAATAGTATCTAATAATGGTCTCCTAACAGATCTCAGTTACAATCGCATTAGGTATCTAATGAGATTGGCTGACGTAACCGAGATCGGTACGAGATCGGTCCGAGATTGGTCCGAAATCGGCCAACTCGGTAGGACATAGTTAATAATGAAAATCCTTTTTTCACTTAAGAAGCAAAATAATACACTTGTGAAAAGTCGATTCTACATTTACATTTAATGAATGTTCGCAAACAATAGGAAAAGCCGAAGAAAAGAGTAGGCAATAAAAACTCGCGGCCACTCTTTATATAAGTAGTAAGTAATATATTTGTAGATCATACAAAGTGGTGTCCCGTGTTCCCACACGGGACACAACTTTGTATGATCTACAAATTGTTGTTCCGAGTCTGGGAGTACTTTGTGTCCGACTTGTATGTTTGTAAAGTCCCCCGCGACACAGGGCTTGTACCCTACTGCGGGTGTTGTCTTTAAAAAAAAAAGTGCACTCTATATTCCCTCACTCTTATTGCCTGATAGGAGGGATCCGAGAGAGGTATGACGGAGGACCGATGGCTTATCGTGCTTTCCAAAGAACGGAGGGGTCTGTCATTTTATCGAAAACGGTCACCCATCTATAAACCGACAATGGTAACGTTGCTAAACCTCGCAGACATCTCAACCTGCTCGGTCGCCATTGAGTCAGGACCCCTACTACAAAATGTAACATACTATACTGTACATAACATTTTCGAGCAACGTTCATAAAGACATCGCCTACAAACATGGACTCTGGGAACACCTTCCAAACAAACTATATAATATAATAGTAATATCTTTGGACAACTCACACAACGTCATCTGATCCCAAACTAGGCAGTACATAGTGATTTTTTTAAGAAAATATTTATTATTATGATGTGTAGATTTATTAAAATTTCACCCCTAAGGGTGTCAAAGTTCGTATGAACTCCGTCAGTTTTGAAGATAGACCTGTAAAATTTTGATTTAATATAAAAAACATGTGTTTAATCATTTTTGGAAAATCAAGCCGTAAGGGGGTAAAATACAGGTTGAAAATTTATATGAAACTCTGTCAGTTTGGACTAGATCTAGATCTGTGAAATTTCGTATTTGGCTTTTTGGTACCTATAAGTAAAGACTTGACTGCCTCGGTAGCGCGGTGGGAGTGTATTCGACTGCTACGCAAGAGGACGATCGACAATTTTATTGTTGTTCCAAGTTTGGGTGTACTTTTTGTCCGTGACATGTATATGTAAAGTCCTCCGCGACACAGGGCTTGTACCCTAATGAGTGAGCCGTCTTTAAAAAAAAGTGTTTCATAATTTTGATCGCAAGCAAAAACCAACCCTTAATCTGGTAAAATCAACGTCTCGGGCGAAGCCGCGGGCGAAAGCTATCAGTCTGTTACCTTTTCAAGTTTAAGCCGCTGGACCGACTTAGATGAAATTTGGTAAAGACATAATTTGGAGGGACATGGTCAAGTTTTTTTATTGCGATAACCGATATCCACGCGGGCAGAGCCCCTGGTGAAAGCTAGTATTTATATAACATTCTTTGTCCTGACTGACAGACGGAGCAACGCAGAGCCTAAACCGCTGATTATAAAGCCGTGAAATTTTTGAGGACGTATTCCATAAATACTGCATGCATTCGATATATTTTTGGAAATTCGTCCCGTAAGAGGGTAAAATAGGGGTTGCCAGTTTGTATGAAACTTCATCAGCTTTTAAGTTAATTTTTTGTGGTTAAGTATTCGTTTTTTAGGGTTCCATAGTCAAAATGGCAAAAACGGAATCCTTCTAGTTTCTTTGTCTGTCTGTCCGTACGTATTTTACAGACATTCTACTCTAAAACTACACATCATTCAACATGTCTTTTAAAAACATTGTTTCTCCTCAACTTTTGAATCGTGTGATCAAAAAATATGAAAAAAATCAAAGGTAGCGCTTAACAAATACTCTAAACTAAAATTATTTCCGACATGATCGGATATACCGTGATTGAGTTGTGGCCGAAAAACTGCTTTTCTCAACAAAAGTAAGTGCCGTGAACATACGCTCTTCTGCTGATGCAATAATTTATGGCTGCGGAACCCTACACTGAGCATGGTCCGACATGCTCTTGCCCAGTTTTTTATAACTGTCTAAAACTCCACGTGACTTGCGCTAGGTCGCGCCATCAACGAACACCTGATGTGCAAACTTTTTACATATATACATCATATCAACCCTTAAGATGGCCCACTGCTGGGCACGGGTCTCCCCAGTAGAACCAACTAGTATGTAGATCCTGGGGGTAATTGCCATAATCGCCACGCTTGGCGAGCGGGTTGGCGATCGCAGTAAGGCTTTAAGTACGCAGAGGACGCTGCTGCTCGTCCTCCGGGGTGAAATCCCTTAGTCGCCTTGACGACACCCATGGGTAGAGATGGAGTGGTACTATTCTCAAGCCGGCACCACACGGCAAACTTTTTAATTACTTTTTAATCCCTGATGCTAAAGTTTTACAAGTTTAGTAAGGGTATCTGTGTCAGACATGGATAGACGGATTTGGACACGATTTTTGTTTATTACAATTAAAGTCAAAGTCAAAATTGGAATAGTATGAGTTTTCATTTAATGCCAAGTTCGCAAAAATGAAAGCCAGTGATAAAGAATTTGGCATAAACATAACTCTTCCTTCCAGTCGGGTAATAAAAACTCATGGGCATTTCCTTTAATACAGTTTTGTTAGCAAGTAGAGTGTTGCAACCATTAATCTGCACCATCAAATTCACTCAAGAAATAATATATAAATTGTAAAGTTGACAGCCATGATTTAATTATGATTCTATGATGTGAAAAAGGTAGGTAAAGGCAACATGCGATCATATTCGGACAATAAAACTAAACTACTTCATCGAAAAACATTTAAATCATTACTAACAAAATCCATAGTTTTATGTATTTCACGATAATTTCCGCAGTTTTAAAAATAAAATAACAAAGTCACAGCTTAAGACTTCGTCCTAATCGACAATCACACACCTATTTTTAATCAATCCATTGTTTCTCGTATTTTAATCATAGTTTAAGTTAATTTTAGATTTACTAACCAACCAGGTGATTTGTAATTGAGTGCTATGTACGCCGTTATTGTCATGTACATCAGGAATAATACCAACTGTAACTTAATATTAATAAGGTTTAATGTATGTGATGTGGCTATACTTTAATAAATAAATAAATAAATAAATATATGACATGGCCGACCAGTCACCCTAAGTAGCACCCGTTGAAGAGTATGATGCATGGGGCAGCCATCATCCCTTTCGCCATATTGGAGGGAAGAAAGACGACCCAGCCCAAACCACCAACACAAGCAATGACATTTTAGTGAGTGGATGATAATTTTAGCGTTCAATCATAATCCATTTAGCCGTTTTCAAGATATGCAACTACAGTCATAAAGTTAGACCTTACTTTATTTATTTAGGTTACAAATGCAACGCTTATGAACGTGAGACAAAAGTTGGAATAGAATGATTCTACATTTAATGCCAAGTTCGCAAGAGTAAAGCCGTGAGAAAAGAACTTGGCAATAAAAACTCATGGCCACTTTTTTAAATGCCATTTTTTACAATATTTTGTACATATACTGTAAAGCCAGTAAGGTGCTGCAACCATTACACCATGAAACCCCATATTTGTTTCTTGTGCATACTTTAGTTAGTTGGAACGTAAATAGGCCGGACTGAAGTAGGCGACAAGTGATTGCGCAGATGCATTTTTTGGAAGTAAATGGTGACAGGAAGCGGGGGGCGGGGGCGGTAACTAAACCAAGAGAATTAGAGATGCGATTACGCATTACACTGTCATAATTAGTATTAATAACTCCTGATTTTTTGTGATTATTTTCGTAAATAAATTGTTTTTCAAAGTTTATTCAGTATTTACTGTAATTGTTCTAAATATAAACTTTTATGAACTTATTTAAATAGTGTTTTTATATTGTTGAATTAAAATGTTCTTAGTATTTTTAATCGATTAAACATATTTAATCGTTTTCGTAAGTAATTTTAGGGTCACATCTCTATGACATGCGCGAAAGTGATAAAAACCTAACTTCAATCCGGTCAAGTTACGTTGATCGTACTGTAATATAAAACCACAGTCGGCGAATTCAGCGAGTATCGACTCGTTTCCATCGGGTCGTTATTGCTATAGATCGGTAAGCTCTTATACAAAATGCCCTAATATTCGATATTAAAATATAATGAGCAGTGACACTTTGTTAAGCATCCAATTTATAGGCGTTCAACAGGTATAACATGTATTAAATATAGATTTAAAGGTAATTTGAAATTCAAATTACTAACGACGAAATTGACGGAATATTGGACTGCCTCTGTGGCACAGTGGGAATGCATGTGACTGCTGTGCATGAGGGGTACGATTTTCACACGAAACACCACTTTGTCTCAATTTGTCTGGTTATAAAAAAATCACTCGCGTATTTTTAACGCGCGTTGAAAATCAGGCGTCAGCGTATTTTCAACCGACTTCAAAAAGGAGGAGGTTCTCATTTTGAAGTTGGTGGCGAATACAACATAAAGACTACTATTTCATGGCACCAACTTCAAAATGTTTAATTTTGTTTTTGTTATTCTAGGTATATTATTTTTTGCTTTTTAGTTGCCTTGTATTTATTTTTGAAGTCGGTAATATTTTTTGTTAAGTTTTTATAAATGCTCCCGATGTGTTTGTTCACACAAATTTATTGCTGTTGGTAAACGCTGTCTATGTATCAACATAAAGACCGCGTTTACCAACTGCATGGGGACAATAGTTTTTCAACGGCAAAGTTAAGTTTGATATGTTTAACATCTGTTTTTTTTATTAACGTACGATTATATAAATCATTGTTTTTAAACTTTCGCGATTTTTATACATATTAGATATATTTCGGGACTTAATCGCGTGAAACGTCGGGTAAATAAAACGTTCGTACATTTAAATAATTCACGCGATTAAGTCCCAAAATATATCTAATATATATAAACTAGCTGTCCCGCGCAACTTCGTATGCGTAATTTTTCCCCGTTTTTGCAACATTTCACGTCGCTACTCCGCTCCTATTACTCGTAGCGCGATGTTATATAGCCTATAGCCTTCCTCGATAAATGGGCTATACAACAAAAAAATATTTTTTCAAATCGGACCAGTAGTTCCTGAGATTAGCGCGTTTAAACAAACAAACAAACAAACTCTTCCGCTTTACAATATTAGTATAGATTAGTCGTATACAAAAAGTTGGACGTCTCGTCAAAACAAAGTTAAAAATGACAATTTCACAATTTGATATAAATCACTTTCGTTTGTTAATATCCAACAGTCGTACAGTTTACGAATTAGACACATGTCCCAAACTGATTTAAAATTTTCCGCGACAAAAACTGACGTAAGTTATAACAAAATCTAAAAATTAACTGACTAATAAGTACATATATTATAATATAATTATCTTGGGACAACTCACACAACGTCATCTGATCCCAAACTAATAGACTGAGATACGGCTGCAGATTCGCATCGTTCATCGAGTATTGTAATAAAATCATGTTTTTATATACAATCATAAAAAGGGCAATACGTTTTGGCCAGTCTGCCTATCAGATTTTGCCCGCAAGTATTTTTAATTAAATTTATATTAATCGACTTACTGGGAAAAAAATCTCACTTGTTATTGCAATTAAATACACTCTACTTTATAGAACTAAACGTAGAGAACTTGAAAAGCGATGGGTGCCTTTGCGCACTTGCCCGCAACCCCTTCGCAGCCAGGTGTAAGCAGATAATATTTTGTTACGTTATTACGTTCATGGCGTATTGTCATCATTTATACATCAAATTAAAGCTATTGATTTCCTGTACATGATAAACTACCTCTGCCTATGCAAAAGTGCCCGCAGTCGGAGTTGCCAGCGTTTAAAGTTTGTTTAGAGTGAGAAAGACTTATCGCTCTACATCATTCGTTAGACGAGGATGGCAATAGCCTGCTCTGCTGTCGTAACAAAGAATTCAGTAACTGACAAAAACCATTATTTTAGTTATGTTCTTGAAATGGCAACCGTAGTCATACACTATGCAATAATAACAAAAAAAAATTAAAAGCAAATTGGAAACTAAAATGTTATCAACATAAAATGTAGTAGTTAGACCAAATTATTTACATTCACCAAGATGAATTGCAATTGTCGTAACTATAATAAACTAGCGGCTCGCTTCGGCTTCGCACGGACCTTTTCCAGTTCATAAAATAGCTCCATAGTCCGGACCATTCGATTCGCACTTGACATTTCAAAATGTAAACGTCGAACGAAAGGTACCCCATCCGCCGGCGGCCATATTCAAGTAAGTCAATACAATAGTCTCTGTTTGCTGATATGCTGCAGTCAGGAATCTCGGTAAGTATATCATATAACTAGCTGACCCGCACAACTTCGTCTGCGTAAATTTTCCCTTTTTTCTTTTTTCTCCCTTTTTTTTACAATATTTTTCATTGCTGCTCCGCTCCTATTAGTCGTAGCGTGATGTTATAAAACCTATAACCTTCCTCGATAAATGGGCCATCTAACAGTAAAATATTTTTTATTTAGGACCCGCAGTTCCTGAGATTATAGCGTTCAAACAAACAAACAAACTCTTCTGCTTTAAAATATTATAGTATAGTTATAAATGTTAGGGGTGGGCAATGACCCGCGCAACTTCGTCTGCGTAAATTTTCCCCTTTTTCATCCTTTTTTTTTTACAACATTTTTCATTGCTGCTCCGCTCCTATTGGTCGTAGCATGATGTTATAACCTATAGCCTTCCTCGATAAATGGGCTATCCAACAATAAAATATTTTTTCAATGCGGCCCAGTAGTTCCTGAGATTATCGCGTTCAAACAAACAAACAAACTCTTAGGGGGATGAAAAATAGATGTTGTCCGATTCTCAGACCTACCCAATATGCACACAAAATTTCATCAAAATCGGTCAAGCCGTTTCGGAGGAGTATGGCAACGAAAACTGTGACACAAGAATTTTATATATTAAATAGTTTTATCATTAAATTTAAAAGATTGACAGAGACAAAGGTAGACTGGTTGAGAGTGTAATAGTAGTATTAGGTACTGATAATAGTGGGCGCTGTCAGGGGCGGAGTGTCTGTCTAATGGGTGGCGGAACGTTTAGTGATATGTACTGTAAATGTGAGGGATTAGATAAGAAACCACGAATTAGACGTCTTTATTAGACTTCTAAGCTTTGATACCCACGCGACCATGCTCAGTACTGACATAACAATATTATCATGAAAATATTCTTTCAACGTGTAGTAGCACTTTTTTAAGAGTACATTATTGAGCTCATCTTTAAATTTTACCTTATTGTCTATGTCTTTGATATATGTCGGTAGTTTGTTATACATCAGCTGTGCTCTACAAAATATGCTACTATTTTTAATTAAATTTATATTACTTCTTTTGCTTAGTACCACACATATAGTTTACCTAGGTGTCGTTGACGTTCCCTCTTATTAAATAGGGTTATATTCTGCTTTGCAAACATTGTGCTTTCATAATTGTTCTTATGCAGCGTTTTTGCGCCTTAAACACCAGAAGAGTGGAGTTCCCCAAAAAAATAATGCCATAACGAAGAATCGAAGAGGTATCCAGGGTAGGCAGTCAGCGCGTCTCTACTAGTAATAAATTTCAGTCTGTACAATCCATACGCAAACTGGCTGATCTTTTTGCAAATATGCTCAGTAATTTCCCGTTCATTTATTGATCCAAGTGTAGCCCTAGAAATTTAGTAAATAAACATTCTTCGATTCTTACCCCCTGATAATTCATATTAAATGCTATAGAATTGTCATTAATTACTGGTCTTTGTTTGAAATTAATACTTTTTGTCTTCTCTAAATTTTTTTTTAAATTATTTAATGTTAGCCAATGGATAATAGATATCAATGAGTTATTAATAGTAGATTATAGTGATGTCAATGTCATGTCAGAGAATAATACTGTGCAATCATAATAATAATAATAATAATAATATATACTTTATTGTACACCAATATAAAAACAAAGAATACATTGTATAACTTAAATGTACAATGGGCGGCCTTATCGCTAAGAGCGATCTCTTCCAGGCAACCTTTGGATGGACAGAGACATAAATACACGAATTAGGTAGGGGTAGTGTACAGCGTGATATTAATTTATAGTTATCAAGAACAAGAAGAGAAAAGATAGGTAATTAATCATCTGCAAATAATGTCATTTTATGTTTAATACTTATTGGTAAGTCATTAAAATATATAATAAAGAGTTGTGGGCCTAACACACTGTCCTGGGGCATTCCACATTTGACTTTTCTTACATCAGATTAGTACACTTTTTCAATTTTTGTTCTTGTACATAATCTTGTTATTTGCGTGACCTGCTCTCTGTCAGTTAAATAAGACGATATTAGTTTATGAGCATTGCCCCTTATTCCATAGGTTCCGTAAAGTTTATATTATGAAATGTCGTGTCTTACGTGATCAAAAGCTTTTGTCATGTCCTTAAATAGACCAACTACTGGCTGCCCCCTATCCATATTATGGATCACGGGTCGTAAAAAATAATAAGTAGCCATGTTTATATTTTTATTCTTCCTAAATCCATATTGCTGGGGGATCAATATAGATTCCTTTTCTAAGAAAGTATTGAGGCAGTTATAAATCACTTTTTCGTATATGTTTGCAAATATTGGTACTATTGCTACCGACCTATGATTTGTTTTTCGCCCTTTTTGTACAGAAGTTTAATCATTGATTTTTTCAATTTATGAGGAAATAAACCTTGTTCAAGGCTCAAATTAATTAAACAAGATAAAACAGGTGTTATAAAACTACTTACGTCTTTGACTATAGCTGTTATTATCCCATCAATGCTAGCGCTTCTTGTATTCTTTAGTTCCATGATTATATTAAAAATGTCAATAAATGATATCGGATTCATAAAAAAATATTTGCATATAATATGTCCAGGTGAATTATTACTAAGTTTAGAGTTACTTCCATTATCCACTATGCATTTAATTTGGATTTTTTTATCATTTCACCATTATATTTTATCTCGGTAAAGTTTTAATTAGTATTTTTATTTTGAGCGCCATTAATAATTCTCCAAGTTGCTTTTAATTTATTTTCATTTATTTTGATATAGTGATCATTTTGTGACCTTTAAGTTAATCTAATTATTTTCTTTATTCTATAAGCGTTTCCAAAGTAATTCCCTTTTCTTTTTACTACCTACTTTTATTCCTTTAGAAATCCATTTTGTTTTAGTTGTAGGTACAATTTTAATTCTATGAATTGGAAAACATAGATCATATAGCAGCTTAAATAAGTTTATGAAGCAGTTAAATGCCTCATTTGCTTCAGTCTGTTCATATACTTGGGAAAAACTCAATGGAATAATATAATTTTTGAATTTATATCTGTATTCTGAGGAAAAATCCCTTTTAAGTATAAACCAATGTTCTAATTTCATGCTAGCACTAATAGGGCATTGTATTATTTGCGCAGAATGATTCGATATACCAATTCACTTTTGCACCCCCGCAAGTTGTAATATTTTCCAATTCTAAGGAAAGTCCATTCTTTTTTAGTAAATCTATGTTGTAGTCACCACAGAGTATAACTTTCTGGTTTTTGTTCTTACAAACATAAGACAAGAAAGTATCCATTTTTTCATAAAACATTCAAGAGATAACGAGTCAAATTTAGGAGCCCTATATATACAGGCAATATAAATACCATAACTAATCAATTCAATTATAGAAAATTCACATTTTTTTGCTATTGATAGATTGTCCATTTCATGCACAGTTTTGTATTTAATACCATTTTTTACTAAAATACATGATCCGCCATGTCAAGACTGCCTCATAAAGGAAGCCGCTAAGCTCAAATTAGGTATACATAAATATGGTTCGTCCCCTAGAAGCATATCATGTTTAATAATGCACACTACGTCAATATTCTTATTCATTTCATTAAGATTAACACACAACATATCTGACTTACTTATTATCCCATTGATGTTTTGATGAAGTATTGAAAAGTATTTAGGCACGAAAAATCTAATCGTGGTTTCTTATCTAATCCCTCACATTTACAGTACATATCACTAAACGTTCCACCACCCATTAGACAGACACTCCGCCCCAGACAGCGCCCGCTATTATCAGTACCTAATACTACTATTACACTCTCAACCAGTCCACTTTACCTTTGTCTCTGACAATCTTTTAAATTTAATGATAAAACTATTATATGATATACTTACCGAGATTCTTGACTGCAGCTTATCAGCAAATAGAGACTATTGTTTAGAGACTATTGTATTGACTTACTTGAATATGGCCGCCGGCGGATGGGGTACCTTTTGTTCGACGTTTACATTTTGAAATGCCAAGTGCAAATCGAATGGTCCGGACTGTGGAGCTATTTTATGGACTGGAGAAAGTCCGTGCGAAGCCGAAGCGAGCCGCTAGTTTATTATAGTTACGACAATTGCAATTCATCTTGGTGAATGTAAATAATTTGGTCTAACTATTACATTTTATGTTAATAACATTTTAGTTTCCACTTTGCTATTAATTTTTTTTTGTTATTATTGCATAGTGTATGACTCACGATGCCATTTCAAGAACATAACTAAAATAATGGTTTTTGTCAGTTACTGCATTCTTTGTTACGACAGCAGAGCAGGCTATTGCCATCCTCGTCTAACGAATGATGTAGAGCGATAAGTCTTTCTCACTCTAAACAAACTTTAAACGCTGGCAATTTCGACTGCGGGCACTTTTGCATAGGCAGAGGTAGTTTATCATGAACAGGAAATCAATAGCTTTAATTTGATGTATAAATGATGACAATACGCCATGAACGTAATAACGTAACAAAATATTATCTGCTTACACCTGGCTGCGAAGGGGTTGCGGGCAAGTGCGCAAAGGCACCCATCGCTTTTCAAGTTCTCTACGTTTAGTTCTATAAAGTAGAGTGTATTTCATTGCAATAACATTTTTTTTTTCCTAGTAAGTCGATTAATATTAATTTAATTAAAAATACTTGCGGGCAAAATCTGATAGGCAGACAGGCCAAAACGTATTGCCCTTTTTTTGATTGTATATAAAAACATGATTTTATTACAATACTCGATGAACGATGCGAATCTGCAGCCGTATCTCAGTCTATAAGCAGAGCTTGTACTATGGAAACCAGACAACTGATAAACATACT
The DNA here is from genome assembly GCA_945859575.2 of Herminia tarsipennalis. Classification (NCBI taxonomy): domain Eukaryota; kingdom Metazoa; phylum Arthropoda; class Insecta; order Lepidoptera; family Erebidae; genus Herminia; species Herminia tarsipennalis. Next base: position 22,957,728 of record OX243840.2, read on the forward strand.
TATTTATTTCTAAATACATACATATTATAGATAAATAACACCCAGACACAGAATAAACCATCGTGCTCATCACACAAAGTTTTATCCTGGGTGGGTATCGAACCCACGACCTCTTGCGTAGCAATCGGATACACTCCAGAGGCAGTCTATAGAATTTAATAAGATACTCATTATTTTAATCATTTACATTATTCATAATGTGTAATGAACAAAAGGTTTTCATGTTATCAGACTCTAAGAAAGTGCAACAAATATTATTCTTAGTTATAAAATTAGTGTAAACGTCTAAAATTAAGTTAGAGTAAAATTGCTTATTAGCCTTATAGGCTGGATCGTAATGAATTGTAAAGAACTATGTTCTAAACCAGGGTTCAAAAAAAAAAAAAACATTATTCGGAATAAAAATGCTTATGTGACTCTAAAAAACAAAACCTACATGAAAACAGCAAGGAAACGTTGTCATTGATATGAAATATAATTTCTGTACTTGTTCACTTCAACTAAATTTATATCACTTAACTGTTATGTATCTTTCCTTTTATTATTAAGCAATTTCTTGTCACACGCGTCCTTCCAAATTAAGAGTTAAAATTTTGTTATTACTGAATTTTTCTTTTCGGCACTGTAGGTTAACTATAAAGAGCCACATAGTATTCATAAATACTGTACATAACTGTTTGTTGCCAAAATAAATTACAAACATGTAAACATGTAGAGAGGCCTATGTCCAGCAGTGGACTGCGATAGACTGATGATGTGATGTGAAACATGGTCGACTAGTAGTTATATTATTTGTTCAGGAATAACGATGTGGTACGATTTAAGCGCAAGTACGATTTAGGCAAAATACCCCTACTTAGGTTTGAGCCCTTTAGGGCTGTAAAAAGGTCAAACATCTAAAAACGACTATTTATGTCATGTCTTCGCTTATATAATTATCGATTAGTTCGAACACCACTGTTTAAAATGAGTCCGAAGTTCATTACTTTGGATCAAATATCCATGTGTAGCAGGTTATAAAAGTTGATAAATTCAAAAACCTAAATCCAACTACGGCAGGTCACAGTCACAAAGTTTGTTTGTTGTAGCCGGATATAACATTTGGATACAATTTCTGCTTGTTAAATATTAATACTTGGATGACCGAGCTTGCTCGGATTTTTTATTATACCTACGATGTATTCTAAAAATGAAAACTAGCTAGATTCATTTATCGCCCCCGGAACATCCTACATACTAAATTTCAGCTGTAGCTGAGGTGTATATGTATATATTATCTATACTTATATATCTATACTTCTATACTAATAGTATAAAGAGGTAAGATTTGATTGTTTGTTTGTATTGAATAGCTCCGAAACAACTGGACTGATTTGAAAAAATCTTTCATCGTTGTGAAGCTACACTAGCCCCGGGTGAAATAGGCTATGTTTTATCCCTGTATTCTCACGGGAACGGGAACTACGCCAGTGAAACCGCGAGGCGTTCGCTAGTAACATATATTTATAGAATTGCTCGTTTAAAGGTATAAGATTTATTATCATCATGACATAAACTACCAACTGCCTAACAGAATGTGCTTCACAATACAATGTACATCTCATTACAATGGACAACAAATGTGGCTTGCATCCAATGCAATTAAGATGACGGAGTAAATACGACAGGTGATAATCTGTCACTTCAAGGACTGCTGCAGTGTCAGTTCTATCAATCAACGTCACTGAACAGCCGACACTTGCAAACAAGGTTGGAAAAAGAAGTGAAAAAGTGGTTTCAATGATCGAGTTGTCAATCAATTCCTCATTGCGGTTCTGGTTTCAAGCTTCATTCTTTTGCGTTACAGCCACATGACTTATGGTTAGTAGGTACGTAAGTATAGAAACAAAGTCACGTTATGAAAAAAAAAACAACGGGTTGCAGTCCAGGAGTGCTGGCAGAAATGAAAACTTGAACATTAACGTTGTTCATTTTTTAATATTTTGCAATGGTTAGGTAATAAGTGGTTTGGGAATAATTTTGCACGAATTGCTTAATTTATCCATATAAAAACACTATACCTACTATATGTGGTTAAATATAATATTTATCTATTGCGCTACCAATGTTGATAAACTTTCGCGATTTGTACACATTATTAAAATATATATATTACGGGTGGCCGTGGTCACGGGAGTCTTCCGGTGACCACGGCCGTTGCAATACGGTCGAAACGTCGGGCAATAAACAAGGTATTTTACCTTAAATTATTCACGCGATTAAGACCTGTAATATATATATTTTAATATTGCGCTACCGTACATAAACATGCCAATTTATATTATATAAAAAATGTAACACTTTAGAACTATTAGGCTGTAGTACAACAGCAGGAGCAGGCATACATTTTCGCCTAACGGTAGAAAGAGAGAGATATTACTTCCTCTCCTACTCTCCCTCCATCTTACAAATTTCCGATCAGGTCACGTGTCCTGATGCGAGTTTAACATTTTTACCCATCCCAAAAAGTGCACAATGCCGCTAAAGAAGTTTTACTTCAATAAAAACTACAGTCCTTTAACGCCAGAAAACAGCGGCCTAAAAAGACTGTTTGTCGAGTATTAGGTTTTTTGTAAAACTTCGAAATCTTCAATGTGCCTGTTTTAATCAGAAACTTTATAGTGAGCGATAATAAAATCTGAATAAAAATAATATTTTGCTATTTGTAACATATTTATACCATTCTAAAAGCGAAGGAAAATTGTTGAATATAAATGTATATATCTACACAAGTAGATATAGTGACTAAACTGCCTACAGAAAGGAAGTTTAATTTAATTACTACCGACAGACGCTGTCATATTCCAATTATGTTTTGATTGTACACCTACATATAGAGACATTACATAGGTAGCTACCCTTCGCTATAATAATATAGGGAGAACCCTCCCGGTCTTTAACGACTCCCAAGGGCAAGGGGATCTGCTACTACTACTGCTTTCATAACTTTGCTTATGGCTCCCAATCATGCTATGCTCTTTGCTTTACTTGTAATTATGTCTACAGGAAACTAATTAATTAAAAACTACTTAAGAACAATGGAGTCGTTTTCTTTTTTCAAACAAAATACTTTATACTGTGTTTTTGCATGACTAATGTACAGACGTGGCAATGGGTTTGCCATATTTTCTGAAGGACCGATGGCTGATGGAGCAAACGAGTCCTAGAGTGGAGACCGCGATTCGGTAAATGAAAGGTAGGACGACCTCCAACCGACGACCTAAAAAGTCGCTGGGTAGGACTGGATGTGGAAGGCAGAGTGCCGGAAGTTGTGGCGGATTTAGCAGATGCCTATATCCAGCAGTGGACTGATACAGGCTGATGATGATGATGGAAGACATGTTTCCTAAACGATGTCGGTCACGGCGGCTAATCTCAGAGACTAGCCAACTACGAAGGAGGTATTATAGTGCACAACTGTTCCTATGCACAAACACAACTGTATTCCCCCACTCTCATACATAGTCTGATGGGATGAAAATCCGCCACGACAAATAGATTAGGTTCAAAAACGGCCTGATCTATAGACCGACTGTGGTAACGTTTTTTTTTTCTTTTTTTTAATGGCTACGATGCCGTTGTCGACAATTCTGCCAATGTCAGATGTGCGATGGAGTAACGTGTAAATTTTGAAGATTTTTATTTGTGGAGTCATTCGTAGCGTAGTTTAACCTAGCAGATATTTTGTCCTGCTCGGACGCCACTGACTGGTAAAGTCCCCGCGGTACAGGAATTGTTCTGCAGCTATTTGATAACGATGCAGCTATTTAATGCTTAAAATAATACTTTACACATGCATGAAATAGTTGTTATAATATTATAACAACTATATCAATGCACACTAAACTTAACATCTTACTAAAGACTCTAAAAATAAATAACATATTTTATATTAAAGCATACATTGCGAACTTTCTTTAAACACTTTACAGCCTTTTTAAAATACTCCAGCAATAAATTAGCAAATATAGTTCTGCTACAAGTGTTTTAAGGTTTCCAGGTATGTTTTAGGTTGCTCTATGGAGAATTAAGATCTGGAGAACGATTATACGAGTATATAAGATAGAAGTTAAAAGTTGCCAGCTGTAAGAACCATGATAAATGATGTACGCACTTTCCACCAAGTTTTGTCTCAACCTAATAGCGTTGCTGCAGAAGCCCTATTCAGGTGCATGGCTATTTTAATTTAATTAAGATTTACTGTGAATAGTACGTGCTTAGGGTACGATGTGACTGGCAAACGCTATGCGGTGCAAAAGTCCCTAAATTAAATATAATAAAAAAAGAACCATGATAGATAGTTGATAGTGCATTCACATTTGTGATTTTAATCAACAAAGGTATAGAGAGCGTTTGAAAATTAAGAAAGTTTAGTTGATTTGGGCTGTCCATTAGATGTAATCCTTAAAGTTATAAACTTTATAGTTAACAAGCTTTCGCCCGTGGCTATCCCGCGTGGATATAGGTTATTGCGATAAAACCTATCTTATGTCCTTTTTCGACACTCAAACTATCTCCATACCAAGTTACATCTAAATCTCAGTCAAGCGTGGAAACGAAATAGACAGACACGTTTTATTTTTCAAGACTTTTACATTTTGAATTTGTAGTTGGTATTGATTCAGAGTTATAACGACAATGTTCATTCTTTGTGCCGTTTAATGGAAATATACAACTATGGAATTGTCTGAGTTTAAATTCATAGTATACAGATCGTCCTCCTGGTTTTTATTCTCCATTAGTTCGGGAGACGGCGCAGATGTTACATTTCCACGGTAAGCAACGAAGCAATTATAACAAGTTTGCAAATGGGTGCAATGAGCTATAAGTATTACGGATGTACAAACTGTCGTGCTCACTACTGGAACGATATTAATGGTTCTGGAATGAAATGCTTCTTAGAAGACTGTTTACGTACTACGAATTTCATATGTAATATACCTGAGAAACGGTCTGATTATATTCAGAAGAACACGCGTCTATACTAATAAATTATAACTGAATTCATCAGTTATAATTTATTAGTATAGACGCGTGTTCTTTGAATCGTGGTTTGTTTGAATGCCCTAATCTACAAATAAACTGGGCCGATTTAAATGAAATTTAGTTTGGGGATTGTTGCAAAGTAGCGGGCCTATCTTAGTGTCATACTTATATGAACTTACTATATTTGAAAACCGGGCAAGTGTATGTCGGGCCACGCACTATGTAAGGTTCCGTAGTCACCCCTCTCCCCTCCATACAAATAATACGGATTATGGTTGTTGTTTTGGTTTCATACTTACAACATTATAACTACTTATTAATAATTTTCAATGGAATTTGTATGAAATGTTGTAGTAACAACATTTCATACAAATTTACGAGAAACAGCTGATCAAATGAGAAGTATCTCATTTGATCAGCTGTTTCTCGTAAACTTGTAAAGCTTTCTAAGTTATGATAGTTTCTCTTTAAATTTCACTATATATACCTACTACTACCGTAATTTATTTCACATACTCAAAATCAACCATTTAGATGGCTGGGGGGGACAAATTTTGCAAATGTGCAAATTTTTGTTATTCAAGTGACTCTAACAAAAATTTTATATTTTAAGTGGAGACTTAAAATATAAAATCTTGAATAACATTTTTTTTCTAGGGTGAGGACCCTAGAAAAAAAATATTTTCCAGATTTTATATTTATTCACTTATGAGCAAAGCTGCGGATGGACGGACAGATGGACACGGCAAACTATAAGAGTTCCATTTTGCGATTTTGGCTATGGAACCCTGAAAATATGAAAGCTATATTTATAATCAAATAATAAAATTATGTGCCAGTTGAAGCCTACAAAAATGAAACAACATTGGCGAAGTAATATCAACTTCCTAAGCACCACTTCAAGTAACCTCTGGTGAAAACACCAATAACTCTTCTATCTAAACAAAGGTCCAACTCAGAGATTAACCTTATTTGGACGATAGTTTTTAAAACTATAAAATAATCTAGTAGAACGTAAGATATTAAAATGTAAAAACCTCGGAACCCAGTAACAGTGACCATTTTATTACCTACTAGCTGTCCCACGCAACTTCGTGTGTGTAAATTTTCTCCGTTTTTGCAACATTTCTCGTCGCTGCTCCGCTCTTATTAGTCGTAGCGCGATGTTATATAGCCTATAGCCTTCCTCGATAAATGGGCTATCCAACAAAAAAAGAACTATTAAAATCGGTCCAGTACTTTTTGAGTTTATTCGTTACATACAAAAATACAAATCTTTCCTCTTTATAAAATTAGTGTAAATTGTTGAAAACACATTCTAAAAATTCGTTCTGCGGATCGTTCTGTGAATTCTGTGGATTCTGTGACTCCACTAATACTTCCATTGACATTTGTAATCCGACTCAGTCCGATTACACGCTGTATGACAAAAATACTCGGAAAAAACACACATGAATTCAACATCCCTGCGTTTTAATCTTTGTTATAAAATATTTGAATTTTGTACACGCTACTGCAACATTGGCTCGAAAGTAATATTTTTTCGTTTATTCGTTTTTTAGGGTTCCGTAGCTAAAGTGGTGAAAATGGAATGATGTAAAAGTGATGAAAATCCTTATAGTTTCGTTATGTCCGTCTGTCTGTCTGTCCGTCCGTATGTACAATAGACATTGATTAAATTTGGTGAAAAGGTGTCTTGTACCTAGTAGCCGCTACATAATTTGATAGCTAAATAATAAAAATAAATATTTGGGGGGGGGAGCACTCGATATATGTAACAGAAACTGAAAAAAGTTTATTTAGCAAACCTCAACGTGTGGCATATCATTCGACAGGTCTTTTAAAAATAAACTTTTTTAATTGACTAATTATTTTTGAAAACAATCGCTCTGAAAGTTGTATATACCGTCATTGAGTTATTGTCGAAAAACTGCGTTTCTCTATAAAACGGCGTAAGTGCCATGAACATACGCTTTTCTGCTGGTGCAATAATTTAAAATCGGATTTCAAGACATTTATGTGTAATAACGGCTCCGGAACCCTACACTGTGAATGGTCCGACATGCTCTTGCCCGGTTTTTGTTAATGTTTATGAAAGATAGTTTTTAATAAATACGATGAAACTTTAGTTTTTTTTTATGTGGAATTATAAAATGTGACCTTTTTCTTAACTTTTATCTTAAGTCCTTATGGACTTAAGATAAAACTTTTAAATTATCTCTGCTGGTATAGCCGAGATAATTTTTTATTTTATATACATCGTCGTTTATATACATCGCTAAGAAAGGTAAAAAGTCGAAAGGTAAAATAATGTTTTTTTTGATGCAACGATTATGGCTTTTACTTGTGCAACATGTGAAAAAAAAATGTCATGTAGCACAAGTTACATCCTTAATCGTTGCATCATAAAAAATATTTTTGCTATTAGGTACAAATTGATTTGCAGTTATAATAATATCTTGGGACAACTCTGATCAAACTAAGCAGAGCTTGTACTATGGAAACCAGACAACTGATAAACATACTTATATATTTCTAAATACATACAGACACAGAATAAACCATCGTGCTCACCACACAAAGTTTTATCCTGCGTGGGGATCGAACCCACGATCACCGGCTTAGCAGTCAGGGTTTCTAACCACTAGACCAACAGGCCATTACACTACAGACGTGAACCCACTTCAATAACATATAAATTTGTCGTATACTTACCTATAGTTGGGTGTCTCGTCAAAACGAAGCTACCTACCATGACCATTTCAGCTTGATATCCAATCACCAATCAGGTGTTTATGTATTATTGATGAGCTTATACCTACATAATAAAGACTGCAATGAAAGAACTAAATATTAAGGTGCTCAATCACCGCAAGCCTTACTGATCCGTGCTTTACATCGATAAGGTAAAAAGTAAACGATTGCTTCAAAAATCGAATCATAAATGTTACATTTGAAGTGCATGCGTCAGTCAGGGAGGCAGTATTGTAACGTAATGCTCGAAATCTAATCATAAATGTTACATTACAAGCGCATGCTCGTCAGTCAGTGAGCCAGCATTGTACCGTAATGCTTAAAATCGAATCATAAATGTTACATTACAAGCGCATGCTCATTAATCAGGGAGGCAGTAATGTAACGTAATGCTCGAAATCGAATCATAAATGTTACATTACAAGCGCATGCTCGTCAGTCAGGGAGCCAGTATTGTAACGTAATGCTCGAAATCCAATCATAAATGTTACATTACAGGAGCATGCTGGCGGTGAGGGAGGGCCTTTATCCTCCCACAAGGTGTTACATTCCAACACATAGGTGCGGAGATTGCACCAGGGGCGGAGTGCAGCTCACCCAGTGAACACTATTTAATACCCTACAAGGGTCCAACAATTAACGTTAGAAACTTGTATAATATAGCTGTGAGTACTTCACTAACGAGATTCGCATCTTGTATAATTTATGTGGATACCGCCACAGTGATACTCACTAGGACTTTATACAAGATACTAACCAAATAACAAACATTTCTAACCGAGAAGAGGAAATATAATGATATTAATATATTTAAAAAAATCCTGGTCTCATGTGGCTATGCTTTACAACATGGTCTAAGATCCAGTCTAAGAAATATATACTCTAAACAGTTATTTGATCCTGACAAACATTATTAATGCAAATGGGTTCCCTAGCTACATCACATACTAATGTTGTTAACTGGCATTATTAATATACACTCATAATTTAATTCATTGTTTTTTTTAAATTATATTAGAGGTTATTTTATTCCTTATTTAACAGTAGGTATTAGTAAAAAGATAATCATCAAATGAAAACATAAACAGCTAAATGCAAGTCGAGCTCGGTCACTGAGGGTACTGTACAAACTTGTATTTTCATATGATGTAACTATAATTTAATGGTTTTCAGTTTTTTTCCTTTAGTTGTGTTTTATGTCATTGATTTGTGGAAAATTTATGATTCTAGATCAACAGGATCCTTTAGGTTTTGGTGCCCCTTATTAGCACGTGATTTAGCTAGGCAACCCATTTACGATTTATCAATCTAGGCCATATTTATCATATATTTTTTGTTAGTAATCAAATAACAGATGAGTGTATATATTTCTTAGACCGGATCTCGTACTAACACAGAAGTTTATAAGTAATACACAATACCGGGAGTACAGAAGATGATCTTCATACAGCACACGCTCACACAATAAAATCCCTTACAAAATTACACGCCTTCGGAGGAAAGTGCGAACTCCTAAGAACTACGAAGTGGTCTGTGTGTCTAGAGTGAGCTCTTTAAAATGACTCGCATGACTTCACCACCACTTAAATCGAGTTATCGTCAAACGCACCGATAAACGTGAACAAGCGAATGCGAGTTACAAGTATACCAAAACACTCGATCTGGGTTTACACACCGTGAAGACGTTTCAAATTTCCCATTAAATCGAACTCGTACTCGCCTTTATACAAAGCAACCAAATTTAGAATGACACGCTCTTAAGATTTTGGATAGGCGAATCTTGTCTCTCAAAATAGTTGATATTTTAACTTTTTAACGCGTTTATTCAAATTATGTATATAATATGAAAAGAGGGATCTGTGACTCAGTGGCGAACGAGCTGATCGAGATATTTGCGAGGTTAGGCAACGTTACAACTTTCGGTCTAGAGATGGGTGAGGGTTTTCAAACATTGTCACACCCCTCCGGGCTTCGAAGAGCACTTAAACGGTTGGTCCTGTGCCCAATCCTCCCCGGTCGTGGCGAAGGTAAGACTAGAGAGTGCACTTGATCTCCTGCGTTGTGAGCTAGTCTCTTATTCTTTTAAGAGACTAGCTCACTACGGCCGCCGTAACTGATATCGGTTAGGAGACCATTATTATTATTACCATTTTGTGTCTACAATCAAAAAATCGTTACCAAAGAATACAGACGTCTGCTCAATATTCATGAAATAAATTAGAATGTCAAATTTCCTTGCGAATTATGGATTGTTTCATTTTATCAGCGTTTGATTTTGTCAACCAAATTATTGCTCAGCGTGTGCATAAATAATAAATCCCTGAATAAGCACGGATTATCAGATTATCAAGTATGAATTGATTATTAGGTATTGATATTTAGACTATTGAGTAGACAAATATCGTTGTTATATTATTGGCTATTTTAGACCACGGTCCTTATTCGTGATCTTTTTCCGTGTCTACGGCAAACCCATGCAAAACTGTTATTTTTTTTTTTTATTAAAAAGACAACTCCCGCAGTAGGGTACAAGCCCTGTGTCGCGGGGAACTTTACAAACATACAAGTCACGGACACAAAGTGAACCCAGACTCGTAACAACAACTTGTGGATCACACAAAGTGGTGTCCCGTGTGGGAATCGAACCCACGACCTCTTGCGTAGCAGTCGGACACACTCCCACCGCGCCACAGAGGCAGTCAATTTTATCAAATTTTGTCTTATTGGTAAATAATGATGCATTTTTAAGCGCAGCTAAGAACTCAGGTGGTTTTAAAATGGTTGTACTTCATGCTACTCGACATTTTATAGTAAACCTATCCAGGTTTACTATAAAATGTCGAGTTCCATCCGGATTGAATTTTAGATTTCCAGACTAGACTACCGAATCTAGTGTAAATCCGATATTTCAAAATCGTATTTAGGGCCAATTTTCCATTGTTATTTTCCATTGTTATTCTCCATTATTAGTTCTCATACAATGACACACATCAACATTTAAAAAAAATTACAGCGCCAAAAAAGTACTCCTATTAGGAAAACAAAATATTAAAAATTACGAATTGTTAAAAGCATTTTCAAAGCACGCCATTTTGGCGTGTAAAAAAGTCATGAACTGTGACGTCACGGCAATCGCAACAGCCAATGAGGGCCCAGCATGTCTTAACCAATAAAGTATATATATATATGTATATATATACTTTATTGGTTAATACACATATATATATATATATATGTATTTTAATCCTCATTTGCGTTATATGCAGTCTTTATTGGTCATTTTTATAGGTTCTATAATGTATTTAAAAACTATTTTACTGCTCAATTATTTTTACAAAATGTTGCGTTTTGCGATACAAGACCATTGATTTTTGAGAAGTAGATACTGATGGTCTAGTATCACGTGATACTAGACCATCAGTATCTACCATTACATGATTTGACGGAGACGAAGAATCAGGTATCGAACACGTTACTCAGATTGCAACCAGCAATATTTATTATTGAACAGTTCCGCTGGTCATCTGTGGTCTTCATCTTCATTTTCATTTCACTCAATGGTGTTTTTTAAGAGTAAGTGCACGAATTACAACAAAATATACCCAAATTACTATAGGTGTACCTTTTAATATTTGAAGAGTTTCCTCGATTTCTCCAAGATCTCATCATCAGATTCGAACTTTGATGACAATGGGACCAATCTGGCAGTATACCTTTATAAACACAAAAAAAACATAATCGGTCCAGCCGTCTGCGAGTAATCGAAAAACAAACATAAAAAAAATACAGTCGAATTGAGAACCTCTTCCTTTTTGAAGTCGGTTGAAAAAGACTTACATACTCAATAGACAATAGTTCTCTTTTTCTTGAAAATTTGTTGTAACATGTATACGATGATTTTTGTATTATCTGCTACAAAAACCCCCACTTATTTCCACGAATTCTCATAAACAAAGTTAGTGCAAACCATACAAACTACACAACAATAACCCTCAGACACAGTAAGCCTTATAAATGACCACTACAGCTCCCTTGTAATCTGATTGGAACAGACCAACCATCTCTTATCTCATTTGAGATGAGGCTCGGTAACACAAAATTAACTTATTCAACTCACCAAGGTAATTTCCTAGAACTGTATTACACGAATAATGGAAAAAAACATTTTATTTTTATACATATCAACCCATAAGATGGCCCACTGCTGGGCACGGGTCTCCCCAGTAGAACCTACTAGTATGTAGATCCTGGGGGTAATTGCCATAATCGCCATGCTTGGCGAGCGGGTTGGCGATCGCAGTAAGGCTTTAAGTACGCAGAGGACGCTGCTGCCCGTCCTCCGGGGTAAAATCCCTTAGTCGCCTTGACGACACCCACAGGTAGAGATGGGGTGGTACTATTCTTAAGCCGGCACCACACGGCAAGCCGTTATTTTTATGTTACTTTCTTATTATATCTCTGTTCAATCAATCTGAAATTTCACTGCAAAAATCGTGCTGGTTATTTTCGCATTTTTGTAATATCATATCAACCTATATGGTGTCCCACTGCTGGGCACGGGTCTCCCCAGTAGAACCTACTTATAGATCCTGGTAATAATTGCCATAATAGCCACGCTTGGCGAGCAGGTTGGAGATCGCAGTAAGGCTTTAAGTACGCAGAGGACGCTGCTGCCCGTCCTCCGGGGTAAAATCCCTTAGTCGCCTTGACGACACCCACGGGTAGAGATGAGGTGGTACTATTCTTAAGCCGGCACCACACGGCAAGCCGTTATTTTTATGTTACTTTCTTATTACATCTCTGTTCAATCAATCTGAAATCTCACTGCTAAAATCGTGCTGGGTATTTTCGCAGTTTTGTAATATCATATCAACCTATATGGTGTCCCACTGCTGGGCACGGGTCTCCCCAATAGAACTTAGTTATTATAGATCCTGGTAATAATTGCCATAATCGCCACGCTTGGCAAGCAGGTTGGGGATCGCAGTAAGGCTTTAAATACTCAGAGGATGCTGCCCGTCCTCCGGTGTGAAATCCCTTAGTCGCCTTGTTGACACCCACGAGAAGAGATGGAGTGGCACTATTCTTAAACTGGTACTACACGGCCTTTCTGTAACAAGTGGTTTTTTTTTAATTTTAAGTAATATTTTTTCGCTGGCTGTACCTACTCTTACATCTTCTAAAGTATGCAACGGATTTTAATGCTGTTTCCACTATAATTTAGATCATTTCTGACGTGGTAAGTTTAATACATATATATTATTGATAAAAGTCTCTGCTCAGCCGGAGCGGGCCTTTAATTGTACATACTTAGATATTATCTATAGTTTTATGCTAATAAGTAGAATAAAGCTGAAGAGTTTACTTATTGAACGCGCTCATCTTTAAGATCGTTTTAGTTGCAATTTGATATGGATGAGATGAGATTTGAGTTCGAAGTTTGAAGATCGTTGTCGTTTTTTCTTGATTCGATATAAAAGATCGAAGTCGCGGGCTAAAGCTAGTTAAGATAAGAAAATATCTTATCTATACTTAATATTATAAAGCGGAAGAGTTTGTTTGTTTGTTTGTTTAAACGCGCTAATCTCAGGAACTACTGGTCCGATTCGATTTTTTGTTGGATAGCCCATTTATCGAGGAAGGCTTTAGGCTATATAACATCGCGCTACGACTAATAGGAGCGGAGCAGCGACGAGAAATGTTGCAAAAACGGGGAAAATTTACGCATACGAAGTTGCGCGGGACAGCTAGTTTAATATATTACCTTTAATCACCTCCCACTTGTTTGGAACTATGACCTTAACCATCCACAGACTATTTTACTGGAGTAAAATCGTTGTTTATTGAGAGGTTCAGGCCCTCAATCTGACAAAGAAACGAACCTGCGACCTCACGATTGCGAGACCAATGCCTTAACCATTAGACTACCGCCGCGCCGTTGCAAATAAAAGGGGACGCAGTCCAGTATACTGTCATCCACAATGTATAAGATAAGAAAGAAAAAAAAATGTATTTTTAAAAATATATTTAATTATTATTATCAATCGAATCGAATCAATGGAATTCATTTAAATTTTTGGTCGCTGTTGATCACGTGATTAAACTACTAAAATGGTCGCCGATCGCGGTTTCCACAGTACACAGTACAAGCTCTTCTTAGTTTGGGATCAGATAGCGTTGTGTGAGTTGTCCCAAGATATTAGTATTATTATTACAGTATATTTTACCGTTCAATATTATCGTTTTAATGTAATTTTCATAGCTCCTCTCTATCCATTACACTCAATTATCGGTTTTTGATATTTCCTTGTCCCCATAGAGTTAGAATACCGGTACCGGAAATTACATCATGGCTTCGTAGCACCGGCATCCGTTTTCGTAAAGTTTTAACTACGGTTACGGTTAAAGGGTGGATGCAAAGGGTCTCAGTGCAAATGACTTAATGGTATAATGTCTCGTCTCTATCTGCCTTTTTAACTTCTGATGCAAAAAGTGGTGTTATGAAGTTATACATACCTATATATTTATTTGTTTGTGTGACATTGTAGCTTTTTATCAGGTGGATCCAGGATTCAATTCTAGGTGGGGGCACTAGAGTCAAATGTAACATACTTACGTCGGGGAGGGGGGGGGTTGCATTTCGTTTGTAAAGTGTGAGATGCACGCACGACGAGAGAGAGGGGGTATGCCCCAAAAGTAGGGAGCGCAAGAGACAATTTGGTGAACAAAATAACCGTCTGGGGGGGGGGGGGGGGGCACGTGCCACCGTGCCTCCTCCCGTGGATCCACCTACGGGTGAATTGATTTTGGTTTATCGGTCTCTGATTTCCTAGTGTAGTTTTCCTTGTGTTTCATTTAACTCTTTTGGTCTCTATGTTGCGCAACTACGTTTTCAATCTAATTCTTGCGACATGTACCTACACAACCTATCGAGTAGGGTATAAAAATATAGCATTTTAAAAGCTGATATCAAATATATATTTGGAATAAGAAATACTAAAAAAACAACGTAAATAAAAAAATCGGAGGCAATAATTCATCATCATCATCATCATCAGCCTATCGCAGTCCACTGCTGGACATAGGCCTCTCCAATTGCAAAAATTAATCTTATTTAACTTAAAAATTGTGCCTAAGACTGCATGTCAATAAATGTGAAGGGTTTTTTGTTTCGTCCTTTTGCAGGAGGTTTTTTAAGCTATTGCATAGCTTTTATCGAGGGCTTTGAGCGCGGCGACCGAATCAAGAAATTCCGTAACGAAAATAAAACCTAACACCCCCCACTAATAAAACCTAACGCTAAAATGTAATGAAAACAAAAACTGCATAAAAAATAATTATAATTGCTTAAGTTGATAAAAAATGCTATGCAATAGCTTTACCGCGGCAGTCCTCGAGTGCCACAATTTTTTTACATTTTTTTATCAGTACATTTTACACTCATAATATTATCTCAAGATTAAAAACACATTTCGTTCAAAATCGTCCACAACCAAAACTACTCTTCACTTTCCACATTCCGTTCTGAAACAGCTATAGATTGACGTGTCATTGCGACATTTAAATAAGTATTTTATTGCTGTTTGTTAGTAAACAAACATATACAGACGTACACTAATTAACGTAGGTATATGTAGGTAGATAATGCATCATCTTTCTGTGTAGGGTTTATTTTTGGACCAGGTATGTACTAAAGACGGCCCTGTCGATAACATTGGGCGCCACGATCCAGAGATTCCAAGCTTCTTGAATGCCCGCATGACATACAGGTGTGATCAACATTTTGTTTGTACGATAAACAGTGTTTCCTTTTATCTTTTGTTACTAGAGAGGAACTATTCAACGCATAAACTGCTCTAATTCCCTTGTTTTAGCTGTATCTTTTTTCAAGATGTACGTTGGTCGATTTAGATTAGAGTTAGATCATTTTATTTAGTTTTAAGTCTAAAGACTGTTTCGTATTTTAAATATTTTTCAAATAAATAGCGTTGCCCTGTAATAGTATCAAAATGGGAACCTGACATTTCACTACATAGTATAAAACAATGTCGCTTCCTCTGTCCCTATATCCCTATGTATGCTTAAATCTTTAAAACTACGCAACGGATTTTGATGCGGTTTTTTTAATAGATAGAGTGATTGAAGAGAAAGGTTTATATGTATAATACCATTTATTAAATAGTGGAGAAATAAGGAGCGGAGCAGCAATAAGATATGTTGCAAAAACGGGGAAAATTTACGCAGACGAAGTTATGCGGGTCAGCTAGTAGATTATAAAATGATGTGACTAAACAACTGAATTAAAAAAAAAAAAATTATAAGCACTTTTATTCTAAACATCCTTGCAAATACACAAAATTCCCGTAAATAATATAATAATTATAATAATGTTTATTTGCCACAAAATATTTTACATCAAAGGTGTACTTAAAACATGTCTTAGAAGAATTTGTAATAGGTACTGGGTACTGCATCCCAAACTAGGCTGAGGCCTGTATTGTGAGTGGTGGTACCCACATATAATAATATAAATTGACACTTGACAGCTCGCATCAAATCCTGAATCGCGATATAGAAGTTTTCACAGCTAACTATAAATACAAGTTCCCAACGTTAATTGTTGGGCCGCGGCCCACCAGGCATGATCACCTCGCCTGGTCGGAGGATCCTCCCTTTGTGTTGGAGGGACTTAACACCTTGCCCTCCACATGTGGAAGACAGTGCTCAGTCAAAATTATTTGACACTATCGACACATTTAGTAACTACGTTTCGCATGATAATAAACTATGGGTAGGTATGTAAATAAGCTTAAACTAGGTATATCGTAAAAGTACAGAATAAGGGTCTTTGTGTGTATAATGTATGTGTCAATGTAAATAAAACCAAATGAACAAGACCAACGATATTTTCATTTATTAAGATGCAACTGCACAACCGAATTCGAATAAATAAAACAAACCTTAAGCAATTCTAAACATACTTCCAGATACACAAACTTCGCGTAAAGAAAACCAAACAAACAAGACCAACGACCACAAACATTTAAAAATACAACATCTCCCAAAGAAATATAAAAAGAAACAGCCTTTTTCCACAAAGATCCCACATTCTGACTGATCGTTGCGAACGATCCCCTACATTCTGTTGATATAACTTGTACGACAAGATACATCGCATTCGTTTTCAGTTATTTATAAGACGTTTATATTTTATAACACTCGACACAAAAGGAGGAGTTGTAAGTTTGAAATATTTATTTGTCCGCTTGCTATAGAATAATATCTTACAAAAGGATGGATACAATGTGTTTTTTTTTTACTTTTTCGTTTGTTGTATCTGTTTGCACCCGTTTTAAAGATAACATATTTATGAGGTAATTTTTACAGAAGATTTTCTATTATTTTCAAATCCCAGAAGCAGTAGTAGTCATAAGGATATAATTTCTCCAATCTAATCCAACTTTCAAATTATTGAAAACGAAAAATGAAAAAAAAAAACACTTTTATTCCAGCGTTTTAAAAAGGCTTAAAAAATAACATAATTTAAATGAAAAAAGGGCTGCACACCGGGAGTGCCGGCAGATGTGAAAACCATTTTTTTATCAGTATAAAAGTACCATCATTTGTGTCGTTAAATACAATATTCATCTATTGCGCTATCGTACACAAACATGACAACTATATCAATAATATGAAATATTAAATCACAAATCAAAAACAAAAATCAAAATATTAAAAAATGACATGACCATTAAATCAGAAATATTAAATATTAAATCACAAATTCATCATCATCATCATCAGCCTATTGCAGTCCACTGCTGGACATAGGCCTCTCCAATTGCACGCCACTTTGTTCTATCTTCGGCTTCTCGCATCCAGCTCCGGATTAGCAAGTTGAATCACAAATTAAAAAACCAAAATAAAAAAATATAAAACAAAATGGGAAGAAATAATCTTCTGGAATCTAGACTGCCCGATTTTCCACCTGTCTTCCCACCAATCCACCAATCTTACAGTCACGTGATCCTGACGCGAATTTAACATTTTATACCCATACCAAAAAAAGTACACAACGCCGCTAAAGAAGTTTTCACTTCAAAAATAATATATGCCAAGCGCTGGAAGATTTAACTATGTAGGTACATAATTCTGTGGTCTTCAAACTAGGCAAGCCTGGAGGCCTACTCTAATTCAATGAAAACAAAGTTTCGATCAAAAATGAGGTTGTTATTTACAGAGCCAGGAACATCTATTTAATCCACTCGTTCCAGAAAATCGTCCATAGGTTCGAACTTCTTGTGCTTATCCAAAAAATAATTAGAATAGTCCCTGTAAACTTAGGAAATTTGAGGAAACTTTTTAATTTCGTTTTAAAGAAACAGAGTAGGCCTACTGTATCGTGAAGACCCAATTACTTATGGTGAAAACATTCGCTGACGTATGCAGTAAATGTTATAGTTCACAAGTAACTTGTAACAAACATTGATTGTGAAGATAATATTACTCTGCAAAAGTTCATGTTACCTTGAACTTTTACCTGATTTACATAATCCAACACTTATTTACCTTAACCCTTACAAGCGCTCTTCAATAACAGACCAAGAAAATCGTACCCAAGTTCACAACAAGCTTTACATAATGTACGTGTTCTCCACAAAGCACATTCACCAATCATATTTCATGTCAAACTGTCTTCGAGAAAAAGGGCTCTGACGTATGGATAGACAGACGCAGAATTGGCTTCATAAATATTTTGATTTTACATAGTATTGATCGTTCTTTCAGTAATATTAATTCTATATTGTACTGCTTTCTTTCACACCTTTGGATTTGTCGTTTGTCTTTTCCCTAATACCTTATTTTTTAACATTCAGCATGAGATTAAGAGCAAAGGTTCACAGTCTTGTGGGGTTTTCAGTTCATTGACTGAAGTATATTTATTTCTAATATCTGACGAAATAACGTCTCCAAACTCTGCGTCTGCCTGCATTAAAGGTGATGGGGTGTCTTTCTAATTGTTTTATTTAGGATGCTGAATACTTATTTGGTGTTTGACCGTTTCAACTTTAAAATCTTTAGATTGCTCCAATTAATATCATATCAATACTTGTGTCTGCTGTTAACAACCTCTTGTCCCAATTTATTTGTCATCAACGCTGTTACATGATATATATGTTATCCTTCCATGCATTCCTGTCAGACGTAATCTCTATATTGTCTATCATAATCTTGATTCTTATGTAGCACTCGTTTCTGGTGATGCAACAACCCTTGCCCATTTCTCAAAGTAACCGGGTGCTGCCTGAACGTTGCCTGTAGTGTACACCTTAGCACTGTCTTAATTGATCTTTCCTTTTTATGAACACATTCAAATGTACCTATATAATTTTAATTCTTACTCAATTGTAGTATGATGTTATTTACATACTAAAACGCCCTTATTGTCTTTCATAGTAACCAATTAGGAAGATTTTTTAGGGCTCCGTAGCCAAAATGACAAAACGGATCTATCTGTCCCCAGATTAGCTCAGAGACCCATAGAACTAGAAAGTTATAATTTGGCATATGACAAAGTGGAAGAATAAAATCTTAAATTTTTTTAACATTGTTAGAGTAGTATGTAACAAAAACAACAGGAAACCCATTTCTTATACCGCATTATTGTGCTAGGCAGCCACGGAGCCCTACATTGTGCGTGGCCCGACAAGACTTTTTATTTTAATATGAGAGTAACGATCTCTCGGAAAATGGTTATCCATATTTATGACCTTCAAACATAAAAAATAGAGAACGGTTCGTTCGATTACTTTATCTGTGTTAGGATGTTCTCCAAATGGCTAGCCACCCTTATAAGGTTTATATTTTTCTACATATATAAACCATATATAAACTGCCTAAGTATTATAACTAGTATTTTAGCGTTTCTGAATTTTATTGGTATTTTTTTTTGAGAAAAATTTGTATACTTACTTATGGACAACTATAGAGTACCTACTTTTCAAAGTTCAAAGATCAGAATATATTGTGCAACTGGTCAATAAGTAGGGTTTTTTTACTTACCAATTGTATTTAATTGAGAACAAAATAAATATATTTTCTCTATCTTTCTTTCAAAATCATACTTTTTATTACCAAGTAATTTAAGTACCATTTTTATTTTTAAACTTATTTTGATTGTATTTTTAAGTTACATCATACCCAAAACTGACTGCCTCTGTGGCGCGGTAGCAGTGTATGCGACTGCTAAAAGATAAATAGCAATGTGGGATTGTGGGTCCCACATTACTAGCAATGGTTTGTGTTAGAAGTGGGTTCATGTCGGTAGTATAATGGGTAGGGTTCGAAGTCGCGACCTCACGATTGCGAGACCGATGCCATAACCTTTTAAGCTACCGCCGCTTATAAGTACAGTATAGTGGTACGTTAGTGAAGAAAACAGGTATTAAACATGACAAGTTTACCTTTACTGTTAGAAAACTATTGTTCCCATACAACTGGCCTGTTGGTCTAGTGGTTAGTGCTAAGCCGGAGGTCGTGGATTCGATCCCCACCCAGGATAAAACTTTGTGTGATGAGCACGATGGTTTACTCTGTGTCTTAGTGTTATTTATATATATTATACATATATATAATATGTCTGTATTTAGAAATATATGTATGTTTAACGGTTGTCTGGTTTCCATAGTACAAGCTCTGTTTAGTTTGGGATCAGATAGCTTTGTGTGAGTTGTCCCAAGATATTATTATAATAATCAGGTTCATTGAAAACTCATTTTGTATCATTATCCCTTACTTTCTTTCAAAGACTGATATCCAATAAGCCATCAATGCGTTCCAGCGTAAAATAGACCCTACCTTTTTTTATCTTTCTTACTGGACGGACGGTTATTATCATTTTGTTAATAGTAGTTGGCAGGTACCATAAAGTTCACTATTAAATATCAACGTCCATCATCTTGGCAGGTGAACTAATTAGAGGTGTACCAAAATATTACCTACTATTTACATACAATGTTGCGTAATTTAATTTAGTATCACTACTATATCACACGAAAGTATTCAATGAATTTATAAATAAATATAAAAAACCGGGCAAGAGCATGTTGGACCATGCTCAGTGTAGAGTTCCGCAGTCTTGAACAATTGCATCAGCAGAAAAGCGTATGTTCATGGCAGTTACGGCCTTTGGTTGAGAAACGCAGTTTTTCGGCAATAACTCAATAACGGTATATCTGATCTTATCCGAAATAATTTTAGTCTAAAGTACTTATTAAGCGCTGTCTTTGTAATTTTTTCCATATTTTTTGGTCACACGGTTCAAAAGTTAAGGAGATGGACACGCATTATGCAACTTTCGGAGCGATTATTTTCAAAAAAAATCCACTTAATAAAAAAAGTTAACTAGAAACCTTATCATGTTTTTAAAGACATGTTGAATGATGATTTTTGGTAAAAAAAAACAAAAAAAGAAAATTTTCAGTTTCTTTTACAGGTGTGGGGTGCCCCCATAAAAGTATTTATTTTTATTATTTAGCTATTAAACTAAGTAACCAACTACAAGACACCTTTTCACCAAGTTTCATCAAGATTCATTGAGTAATATACTTGTGACATACGGACAGACAGACAGACAGGTGGACATGACGAAACTATAAGGGTTCCGTTTTTGCCATTTTGCCTACGGTACCCTAAAAATAGGCAGAGCCAGGAAGTACTATTGCTTGAGGCAACAAATAAACATAATAAAAAACTTCTAGGTACTTAAAAACATACCTACCTAATTACAGTCAGGATCACTAACTACTAGAATCCAGTGGTTAATCACTAGTCAACTAGTGACTACACTAACAGGCCAGTCAAAATTAACGAACAAATCTAAATAATAGGTCTACTGAATAAAAACGGTTGACAACCCCTGAACTATTTCATCTAGGCGGAACTTAGTCGGATTTGAGAAGTATAAAACTGACTACCAGTAGATATTCTGCATCAATCCCTGTAAACATAACGAGACGTGATTTAAGTGGTGAAAAGGGTGTAAAATGGTGCGTTTATAGTTCAAATACTTCTATAGTTTAAGTCGTTTTAAAGATAAATTGTGCAATTTAGTAATACCTACTAAAAGTGTGTAATTTGTGAGAGTGAAACGATGTTGTTTGTCAAATTATTAATAATTTTCTTTTTTTTTAATTTCATGCTCGGTGCACAGGAGGAACTAGACAAAAGCCAATTGCTACGTAAGTTTAAATTTTTTATAGATTTTATTCTGATATGATTACTTTGTTTTCTTTTTTTAACTAGATACTTACTAAAAAGGATTTTAAAAATTGAATTTAGTAATGACGAATTTTAAATAAGAATTTTACTATTCAAATTAGTATTAAGTATTTTATTGTAAAAAAAAATAACATCGATGCATTAGGATTTATTTAATTTTATCATGTTCGCAATAAATTAAGTTCAAAGAAGAATTTTATTAAAGAAAATAAACCAAGGAATGATTTAATTATAATAAGTAGTAAGAAGTATACTGACGGAATAACAATTTACATCAGGTATTCAAGATTTTTTCACAAAATACAAATTAGACACATACTGATGATTTAGAAACGTTTTTTATTATGTACATAAATAACTAAAGGTATTAAATGTAAATACCTATTTCCGTAAGTAAAATCGAATATGTTATTGCAGTACCTAAGTACTTACTTAATGCACTTTCCTTTAAAATAGAAAATGCAATATGTTGGTACCTACGTGATCTAAAAAAAATATAAAACAGCTAAAAAAAAATTAGTCCTTACCTTTTGTTCATTCTCATAATCAGTTTTTCTTAAACTTAGTTTTGGACCATCAATTGCGTATTAAAACAACACAAAAAAGTTCAATATCGAAATATTATTAAAATTTTGAATCAGTCCAGTTCGATTAGGTACAGAAAAGTTGGCTTGATAGCCATGTTTTCATCATACGATGAAGCAGTTTATCTGCCATAGTATTTATAGGTCAAATTATATTATCTAATTAAATCACTTAATAGGTTTTTTGTGTTTAATAAAGGTAGATAAATCATATTTTCTGCACACAGTTCTGAAGAATGCCTTCGACGCTTTTGACCATGAGAAAAAGGGAGTTATCAGCACGGACATGATTGGTACTATTCTGGAAATGTTGGGTCATGAGCTGGATGAAGATACTCTCAAAGAAATTATTACTGAAGTCGACGTTAACGGTACATGTTACTTTGTTATTAGTTCCTTTATTTGAGACTAGGTGGCGCTAGTAGTATCTCGTTGGTTAACTCTACTAGGTACCTTTGCAGCTGTCTAGTACCAAACATTTCACATAGATGGCGCTGCAATAAAAGTATTAGGCAAAGAGAACAGTAATGTATGTTCCTTGCAGAAATATAGATTTTATTATACAAAATAAGTTAAAAAAAAATGACAATAAACTCAAAAAAGAAATCGTCTCACCGTGACAATGTTTGCACATTGCCGTGACCAGGATTCGAACCTGGGTTACTACGGCCACAACGTAGGGTCCTAACCACTAGACGATCACGGCTACTGAGACATGTTAGTTTGTTGCCAATTTAATAGCTACTATCGACAACACATTTTTTAATAAATGTTATTACGTCATTTGCAGCAACTGGAGAGTTACAATTCTCGGACTTTTGCGCATTAGCTGCTAAGTTCTTAACAGAAGAAGAAGAAGACGACGAGGCTATGCTAAAAGAATTGAGAGAAGCCTTCCGGTTATATGACAGAGAAGGTAAATTATAATAATAACTTAAATAAAACCTCAGTTTATTCACTTACAATAAATTTAAATACAAAAGTTTAGTTGGATGGCTGATATACCTAAGTATTACTCAATCAAGTTAAAATGGCTGATCGAATATTGATGAAATTGGGCACAGAGATAGATAATAGTCTAGAATAGCTTATGGCTATAAAAAAAGAAACGTATTGCAGAAAAAACCGCGGGAAAGCTAGTAATTTAGTACTTATATTACTAGCTTTTCCCGCAACCTATGAGTGATTGTGCATACGAGTAAGTAGCTACAATCAGGCACAAAATCACTATTACATGTATTTATTTATTTAACAATTCAAAATATCTTACAGCTGAAGAATAACAAATAACATAAAGAAGGCCAATTAAAAGTTTTCGCTAATAGAACATGACACATACAATAGTAATTATATCGGTAGACAATTTATTAAACTAAAGACATTGTGAATTATACAATACAAAAAAAAAAGACACACATAGACATAGATATTTCAATTAAGAAGCTATATTACTTATTTCAAATCGTCACTAATGTGTATCAAGTTTTGTTGTTAATTCTGCGGTGGCTATTTTGTTCTATTTAAGTTTTTCTTGTTCATGGTAGGAGAAATTTGTACTGAGTTTTCTATTTACCTTGGTAAAAATCTTACGTGGGTAAGTCCCCTCCTTTCCTTCCTAAATTCAAATTCTGGAAGACTCAGCGGGTTCGTTTACTTCCCAAAATAAACTCGTGGTAAAATCAATCAATATAAATCTTATCATCGTCTTGGGACAACTTACACAACGCTATCTGATCGGTAGTAGGTATCTTACTATGACAGCCAGACAACTGATAAACGTACATAAGTAGGTATACAGAATGACTTATAATTCAGTCAACAAACTTCAGGGGGTAAGCCCGCGTGTAGTCAAAGTAATAAAAACATAAAAAACTAGGTACTTTAGACATAATTTTAGTTTATATATCGCATGCGCACTTGTTTAATTTGATTTTTAATTGATTTGTATAATATAGGCTTGAAAAAAAAAATAAAACGTATCAACGTTTTTAATTTTTTTTTGTACCTCTTAAATGGTTTTCTTTACATTGTTATCGATGGATCTTAATTCTGTTTGTGTTTCTGTTTATTTTTATGAAATAATGTAAAACGAATGCATTACTGGTACTGAATCTCCCCTATCAATTTTTGATTGATTTCAAAGTAAATGCAAATTACTGATTTAATATTACACCTAAACTCTAAATAAACTATCGTGCTCATCACACAAAATTTTATCCTGGGATGGGATCTAACTCACGACCTCTGGCTTCACAGTCAGGGTCACTAATTAATCAGTCTAGTGGACAATTACTAATATATAAATTCACTAAAATTCCTACATCTTCATCAGGAAACGGCTACATTACAACAGATGTATTGAAGGAGATCTTCAAAGAATTAGACAATACTATTACGCCTGAAGATTTGGACACCATGATTGAGGAAATTGATTCTGACGGTTCAGGAACTGTGGACTGGGATGGTAAGATTATACTTGAAAATAATCTTCTTTTATTTAAGTAATTTTACTTAGATACCTATCTAAGTGTAATTACACACAAAGATTTATCCTGGGTGGGAATCGAACCCACGACCTCGCCACGAACTGTCGCTGTTCACTGTAGGTAGTCTAAAAATATAGTAGTACAAAGTAAGCTAGTAATTAAAAAAAAGTACTAGGTGACTTTGTAGTTAACACTTCAAACTAGTGAGCTCAGAAGCTACAATTCTCATGTTAATTTGGGCTTTTTCTACTTTTCCTAAACTACTTCAATAGGCATTAAGTAAAGAAAACAAAACAAAAAGAAATTAAAACTGTAGAGTTTCATTAGATTTTTCGATACCTACTTTAAGTGTAAATAACATTATGTAGTCTTGAATACACATTATATGTAATACCGCCATACCTATCTACTTACGTGAATAATTTTAATAAGTATATGTTTTTCCATTTACAGAATTCCTTGAAGTAATGACTGGAGAATAATATTAATGAGTGGTTACCTAATTACTGTTAATACTTAATTTTAATTTAAATTTAAGACTAAAATTGGATTTCGATGTTTAAGGTTCACTTGTAAATTATTGCTATCCCCGCAGTGTAATATTGTGATATTCTGAAAAAATACTATTTTAATTTTGTTTAGGTTAAGGAAAACTAAAGTGCTGCGCGCAGTATTTTTGATTAATAAAATGAAATAAATACAAGAATTGTTTTATTTTTAAAACTATGAATAGCGCCATCTATTACAAATTTTGGAACTAAAAAGAGATGTGTTGTGTATGATTAATGGTAAAAATTTACACTAGAGGGCAGTAGTAGAATAATTTAACAGATCGGTACTTGGTATGTGAAAGGTATCTAAAATAACAACCAACTTATTAATTGAAAAGTATTAAAAGCTTCTAAATATATAATTTGGATCAAGAAAGAGGAAATAACCATTCTTCAACAAATAAAAGAGTGTCATAATATTTTATGAAAATCATATCTAATAACTTCCATAAGTACCTACCTACCCAGGTATCTAGCAAAAATCTTCCCTATAACAGCAGCGACACCAGAGTTAAACATTATGTATCCTAGTGAAATCACTAGGTACCGACCTACCGATTACAGTACATCCAATAAAGAAAAAACATTTAAAAATGTCAAAGGCCTAAAACCTAATAAGTAAGTATTATAAAAGTTTAAACAACCAAGGAGGAAGACACATACCTACTTTTTGAATTACCAACAAAGTCACGATCAAAGTCAAATGCAAAATAAACAAAAACAACCAACGCACTGATCTAAAAAACTACTATCCACAAATAGAAAGGAAGGAAACAAGTCCGCAACGAATTTATTTTCTAAACAAAACTCACTTAGGTATCAACTAGAGTCAGGTCCAGATATCAACGTAACTTGCTGAATTTCCTCACTTAAATAATTATATAACGTTTCTTTAGCAACACTTTTACTTTTGTTGTTTTCTTTATTGACGATAATGCTGATTCTATTGACCACTGTAAAGAATTTACATTATAAGTATACCCTAATAGTTTCACAATTACCTACTCATAGATCGCGGATTCAGAAAAGATCCACTTTGGGTCGTTCGTCATTGAATTTAAGTATTTAATTTGATTCCTCATAAGGGACCACAATTAAAGAAATAAGTTTTCTTTTAAAAGTACAGATGTCAAAAGGATAACATGAAGTATATTCTTGGAAAAAAAGAGGAATGTTAAACGTAATAAAGAATGTTAAGTGGAATAATAATAGTAATCTAATAAAATCTGAAATTAAGGAATGTTTAACAAATATTGTAAAAATTCTGATACACCTATTACTACTATAATATCCTACTACTAAATATAAACAATAATGTTTTACATGATTATTGTATATGTTAACAATACGTTTGTTTAATAAACATAAAGGTGGTTTTAATGTGAAAATAAGTAGATTTATTTTAACAAGTAAGTATTAACCAAAGACATAGTGAATTAAAGCTGTAATGATTTACCTTTATCTAATATCATAAAGCAGACTGTTTTTTTTATATTTGTTGATTTTTAAATTAGTTTATTTTTTGGGACCCTTTATATTTTGTGTTGACCGTACGATTCCGAGCCAAGAACTTGTTATTTTTATTTTTGGTCCCCTAAGACGAATCAAAATAAATTATTAAATTTAATTCGCATTTGGGGAACGCGGTCCCGGTCCCGAATGATGAACGACCCTTTGTTCTGTGGACCACTCCGATCCAGTATCAAAACTCTCAAATCCCCCAAAAAAAGGTGATTCAGTCGAGTCTATATCCGCGCCTGCTTTATATCAGCCACTATATTTTTTCTATGAAGTGGACAGTCTATTCGTTATCTTTACAAATGTTTTAGTGTCATTATTTAGAAATGTTCTTGACTTTTTTGCCTTTCCTACTTAAAGCACTACATGACTTGCATCTATCGAAGTACTCGTAGCAACAAAATGTAAATACCTACCTATTTTTTCTTTCTTGTCCTCCATTCGTTCATTCGCTCCAGGAGGACTAGGATTTTACTACTACTTTATAACATTTGAATGTTTTATTTGCTTGAAAGTTTGTATAACGTAGACCGTAGTGATTGATTTCTCTGTTAAAGCTAGATTCGTTATAGGATATGATAGAGGATTATACTCGTAGGTAGGAGTTTATTAAAGTTGAGGAAACGCATCACATTTAAAAATCGGGCAAGTGCATGTCAGGCCACGCACAATGTAATAACCTCATGTCAGTCACCTCATTATGCGGATGGGTTTCGTAGTCCCCCATCCGAATAATGAGGCTTAAGAAGTGGATTTTCTAATGTTTTTGTTCCATACAGTAATTACTTAGTAATTCTAAAACAACGTTTAAGAATTATTTTTCAATGGAATCTGTACGAAAATGTTGTTAGGTACTTCTTACTCGTTATGGTGTAAAGCTTACTTAGCTGTGATAGTTTTCATTTTAATTTCATTTTAAATACTACTACCGTGTTTTTTTTCACATACCCGACATCAACCATTTAGCTGGCAGGAATACCTACACACAGACTTGACTCTAACAATATTTGCACTTTAAAGCTTAATATTTCACAAACAGATCCCTAATTCGAATACTGTTCTTTACAACCCCTAAATGTTTTTAAAATACCTATCTAATGATACCCTACACGATGGGGTAGGTGAGAAAAAAAATCACTTCCCTGCTTTACATAAAAGGGAGGTAACCTAATTTTTTTTTCAAATATTTTTTCTTTTACTTTATCGGCGTCAGTAATATGTGTTTCCATGTAAAATTACAGCCTTCTAGCACTAACAGTCTCTGAGCTAAGCTGCGGACGGACATGGCAGAACTATAAGGTTTCCGTTTTGGCTACAGAACCCTAAAAATGAAGATTACGAACCGAAATCTAGGAAATGGATCAAAAGACTATGATGAAGAATTTTTATTACTTTTGAGACATCGTTTCATCTGCTTAGAGGCTGATTGATTTGATCATAAAACGACTGCCAAAAAGATAAATGCTAATTGAAACATGCCAGTAATAAAACAATACCAGTAGCCATTTATGCAATTACAAATAAAATACCAGTAGCCATTTATGCAATTACATATAACAGATTTCCTGGCCAAAAGTGAAGTCAAAATAAAAAAGGTTTTATATTTAGGAACAATGCCTGATTTTAATGCATCAATCAATATTGTTTAGTAGTTTCCAGAGGCGAATGGTTAACAGTTTTCAGAGGTAATCCGATACAAAAATATATCTTGCTTGACATGGTTCCTTGTACCTGTAATACTAAGTAACTACAATCGAAAGGGAAACCGTAAGTAATAGTGTTCTAAGGACCCTTCGCCACTGGTAGATTCCTTACATTGTCTTCATTGAAATCTATACTAATATTATAAAGCGGAAGGTGTTTGTTTGTTTGTTTAAACGTGCTAATCTCAGGAACTACGGGTCCGATTTGAAAAATTCTTCCTTTGTTGAATAGCCCATTTATCGAGGAAGGCTATAGGTTATAT
This sequence comes from Herminia tarsipennalis, assembly GCA_945859575.2. Lineage (NCBI taxonomy): Eukaryota > Metazoa > Arthropoda > Insecta > Lepidoptera > Erebidae > Herminia > Herminia tarsipennalis. The sequence continues at coordinate 22,986,892 of OX243840.2, forward strand.
AACATCGCGCTACGACTAATAGGTGCGGAGCAGCGACGAGAAATGATGCAAAAACGGGGAAAATTTACGCATAGGTACGAAGTTGCGCTGGACTGCTAGTAACATATCTAAGTGACATTATGATCGGTTGTTCTACAATTTCGTGTCAGCCGTAGGGAATTTAGTATGTCAACGTATACGCCTGAGATTTAATTCATGCGTTTGACATTCTATTAAAACAAAGTTGAAAATGAAATCGTGATAAAGATATCAAATGTAACGCAGGTATGTCACTCAAACAAGCAAATTACTTGACAGGGTAATGATGAAGGCTTAATTCTATATTTGGTTAAGATTTATAGTTGAACACTAATTGTATAAACATCGGTCTTTAAAATATATTACATGATATTTTGCTATTAGGTACTCAATTAGCGGTTAGAACCTTTAAGGGATCACTTTGTTGATCATCCGCCTGCCCAGCTGTCTGTTAAGGCTCTTTATCTCGGGAATGCGTGATATTGTGCCTGGTATTGAGGTTAAATTAAAACTATACACTCAGATCTACAGTCCCTTGAAGCTGTGAAAAAAAAAACTTTTGAGTTGACGTTAAAAAATATTTTAAAAACTCCGAGATCCATTCCTGAACTATTTAAAATAAGTACCTACAAATACGTTCGAAACCCTCTGTGGGTGTGTCCGACTCGTACCTATTTGTCTGGTTTTTTCCTTTTTAAGTTGCATGTAGACATAGACACAGTCGTTGTGTAAACATTTTTCTTGGTGTTCATATTGTTTTGTTCATTTAAACCTTTTTTTTAAAAAAAAAGCACTTTTTATTAGCTGTGGATATCGGCAGTAGGTTACTTCTGCCGTTTGTCATAAACAAAATGTTTTCTAGAGGATTCTAAGACAACTGGGATGAATTTCAGAAAGTTAGAATTAATATTATTTAGGTCCAAGAATCATAGTAATCCTGAAAGTGTATTATTATGTCTTCTTCATATAGTTTCTTTTTTTTTTTAATTAGACAACTCCCACATTAGCGGCGGTAACCTAATGGCTATGGCATCGGTCTCGCAATCCTAAGGTCGCAGGTTCGAATCCTACCCACTATATTACCGACGTGAACCCATTCCTAACACAAGCCTTTGAGCTTAGCTGGAGGGGTTAACTAGATTTCTAGTAATGTAGGACTCAATCTCCCATTGATAGATATCTTTTTCATAAAAAAAGTAAGAAAAAAAAAATAGAGTACAAGCCCTGTGTCGCGGGGGACACAAGTCACGAACACAAAGTATACCCAGACTCGGAACAACAATTTGTGGATCACACAAAGAGGTATTCCGTGTGGGAATCGAACCCACGACCTCTTGCGTAGCAGTCGGACATTCTCCCACCGCGCCACCGAGGCAGTCATTAATAAATTTTAAGAAGATAGTGCCAAACAACTCGGTCATGCCAAATTCCTTGCCCAATGAACAAATTGGCAGTTAGCCACGAAAATAGCACTAAATAAAAACTAGTGCATAGTCCATTTGATTATTATTGTTTGCGTAATCATTGCTAACGACAAATTGCACTGAATTGCTATGGACGTGACTTAGCTTAGATTTTATATCTATACTAATATTATAAAGCGGAAGAGTTTGTTTGTTTGTTCAAACGCGCTAATTTCAGGAACTACTTGTCCGATTTGAAAAAATCTTTTTTTGTTGGATAGCCCATTTATCGAGGAAGGCTATAGGCTATATAACATCACGCTACGACTAATAAGAGTGGAGTAGCGACAATAAATGTTGCAAAAACGGGGAAAATTTACGCATACGAAGTTGCGCGCGACAGCTAGTATATATATATTTAACTAACTGTCCCGCGCAACTTCGTATGCGTAAATTTTCCCCGTTTTTATAACATTTCTCATTGCTGCTCCGCTCCTATTGGTCGTAGCGTGATGTTATATAGCCTATAGCCTTCCTCGATAAATGGGCTATCAAACAGTGAACTAATTTTTCAATTCGGATATGTAGTTCTTGAGATTACCGCGTCCAAACAAACAAACAAACTCTTCAATTTTATAATATTAGTACACTAGCTGTCCCGCGCAACTTCGTATGCGTTAATTTTCCCCGATTTTGCAACATTTCTCATTGCTACTCCGCTCCTATTGGTCGCAGCATGATGTTATATCTAACAGTGAAAGAATTTTTCAATTCGGTTCAGTAGTTCCTGAGATTACCGCGTTCAAACAAATAAACAAACAAACTCTTCAGCTTTATAATATTAGTACCTATAGATTCAAAGTACTATATAAAAAGTGTTACACTTTAGAAACAAATAGTTTGTGGTTGTCCTCGTTCACGTACTTAGGTGTATTTTGTTTCTAATCATGGAAAGCTGGTAAACGTTACAAAGGAATTTTTGTTTCACTAGATCGATTATGTGCGATTTTGGGATAGTATTTTTTCTACTATTAGGTAAAAATGTTATAATTTGATCATCTTATTTCTTACTAGCTGTGCCCTGCGGTGTTACCCGCGGTTTATTAGCCTATGTGTTAATCCAGGGTATCAGCTAACTCTATACCATTTTTTTTTTAAATCGCTCCAGCCGTTTAGACGTGTAGAAGTAACAAACACACACTCAGTTACTCAAAACTTTTGCCTTTATAATATTAGTGTGATGTAGCGGTTGCTTGCGAGCCTGTTTCCGTAAAAAAATTGAAAAACAAATCCCGTTAGATAAGGGAACATTTTTCCGGTATAAAAAGTAGCCTATGTCTACTAGACTATAATACCTATATATTTGTTCCGAATTTTATCCAGATTCGAATAACAAACATCCATCCATTTTCACTACCTTATTGGTTATCTATATAACAAGGCAAATAAAATGTTGTCCAATTACACTCTTACAAAAAAAACTTGTAAAAAAAGGCTATACGATTGGCTCCAAAAATTAGATTATAATTCTACTGAACAACTACTCCTTATCAGCAACTAGCTAGGGCTCCTCATTAAACTCACGAAATCATGACACACACACCTTCATTTGCAACTAACAAACACATTCAAAATAATTATCACTCATTCTTAATACATAACTTCTTTCACATTTATTTATTTTTTATTTTTATTTTCTTCCACATTATATTTACATATATATATATATATATATATATATATATATATATATATATATATATATATATATATATATATATACATATTTTTATATAATATAATTTTATACAAATTCACCAGATAAGCAACTAGGTATATCTTATGAGTCCAGGTTGAGGGCCTGGAGATCTGTCACACAGGGGTTTCCCTAGTATAGACTCCAGTCTCTCACAAGGGATCATAAACATGTAATTTAGTGAAAAACACCCTAATTCTAAGTTTACTTGTACATGATGAGAAGACATTTGTGATAAGAAAATAAATAAACATTATTATTATTATTATTATACATCCAAACTTTCACATTTGTAATATTACAATATTAGCAACATTTTTCATTAGTTTGTGTACATTTTTTTCATATTTCCAGGATGGAAATAGTCCTTTGTTCTCTATAGTTCTTTTAAAGGACCAGAGAACAAAGATGAAAAGCAGCGTATGTCCTATTCCAGATTGTAATCTATTTCTATGCTAAATTTAATCCGATCAGCCGTTCCGGCGTGATTGAGTAACATTATTCCAAACTTTCTCATTTATAATAGTAGTAAGATTTATGTTTTTTTTCTTTTTAAAAAGGTAACTACCAACTATTGGGATTGAGGGATTGAGTCCCACATTACTAGCAATCTTGTTAACCCCTCCAGCTAAGCTCAAAGGCTTGTGTTAGGAGTAGGTTCACGTCGGTAGTATAATGGGTAGGATTCGAACCCGCGACCTCACGATTGCGAGACCGATGCCTTAGCCATTACGCTACCGCCGCTTCATAAACAGTTAAGTACCACGTCTTGTCAAAATAGCTGATTAGTATCACATTGCTATTCAGGTATACAGCCACATTGAGTTATTTTAATACATCTGCAGGTAATCATGTTATTTACAGCTAAATGGTTGGTATAACACTTATTACAATTGCAGTCAACATCACTGCCGGAATGACGATATAATTATGTTTTACTACCTTTCATAAAGAGATAATATAACTGGATAACTGACATCTAACATAAATTATTCTAAGCGTGTTGCGATGTAATAGGAATTGGCTATTTTATTTGTTCATTAGCTTTTCTACGCGGCTTCGCCCGCGTTATGTTACACTAGCTAATCAAACTTCGTATGCGTAATTTTTCCCCGTTTTCGATAAATGTGCTATCTAACAGAAATAGATGTTTTTCATTCGAACCTCAAATTCTGAGATTATCGCGTTCAAACAGCTTTCGCCTGTCGCTCTGCCCGCTTGGATGTTGGGTACCTCGATAAAAACTATCCAATATTCCTTCTCGGAACTCAAAATATCTCTAAATAAAATGTCATCTGCTCGTAAATGAGTTCAGGGGTTTGAACGTTCGTAGCGCAGACAGACAGACAGAATTACCTTCACATACCTATGTACCAATATTATAAAGCTGAAGAGTTTGTTTGGTTGAACGCGATAATCTCAGGAACTACTGGTTCGAATTGAAAAATAGTCTTACTGTTGGATAGCCCGTTTATCGAGGAAGGCTTCAGGCATATAACATCGCGCTATTACTAATAGGAGCGATGAAAAATGTTGCAAAAACGGGGCAAATTGACAGACAAAGTTACGCGGACAAGCTGGTCTATAATATTAGTTTGATGTTTAAACTACATTACTGTAATGTTTTTTTTTATTAAAGATAACTAGCAATGTGGGAGTGTGTGTCCCACATTACTAGCAATCCTGTTAACAGTAGTATAACGGGTAGGATTTGAACCCGCAACCTCACGATTGCGAGACCGATGCCTTAACCATTAGGCTACCGCCGCTAAAATTAAAATAAAAGTACTTTTTTCTCACACCTCTTTATTTTGACATTTCACAGTCGCCATGTTTGTGTTTTTTCAAACGTCACATATCTAAGAACATTTGGGCGATCAAGACGAATCTAAGAACGTCTTAATTGTATAAATCCGTTCAGTGGATTGTGAGATAGCAGGTAATAAAGAATATTACATACATACGTACAAGATACGCGTGAAAAACATAACCCTTCCTTACAGTCGGGTAATAAAAAGATCTTTCCTTACAGGCTAACAACGCATCGGCCATAGATTGCATCGGCTATGCCTCTAGTGTGACGGATGTGCATTGGCAGTGGTAAGCACATACCATTAGGTGAACCAACTGTTCGTTTGCGCTTGCTCCATATCTCATAAAAATAATGCATCGATACAATAATTGCATTTTTGAAAGATAGAAAAATTTTAAGTCCAGACCCAGGAATCGAACCCGAGACTTCCGTATGCCAATCCGGGGCCGGAATCGAACCACCTATGGACCTGGACTATGTTACGAGACCTCAAATTTCTCAATTCTTTCATGGTCGCGAGTTGGGTCCTCGTATGCGCCATCTAGCCGGTAGTTAGAAAACTATCACGGCTTTTGTTATTGCTTCGTTACAGAGAGCATTTTAAGAAATAATGATGTCGCAGGCCGAATATTATAGTAATTTTTATAGGCATTTTTTGGCATATTATAGTAATTTTTATAGGCAAGAAATGCCTATAATATTGCTAAACTTTTTTTGTTTTTATTCTCCACTAGCTGCCTGTCCCGGCTTCGCACGGTTGTCTTATCGTACTTTTTAAAACCATGAGATTCATTATTGTAATTTTCGTAGGGATCTCTATTTCTTTTGACAATAAAATATGACCTATGTTACTCCCCGATAATGTAGCTTTCTAATGGTGAAAGAATTTTTAAAATCGGTACAGTAGTTTCGAAGCCTATTCAATGCAAACAAACAATCAAATCTTTCCTCTTTATAATATTAGTATAGATTTAATAAGTACTTGATGAAGAATTTCATCGTATCCACTTACGACACCTTCACGACTTGATACGCGGTCTTTACCACATAACTGATTATTACCTGACCATGCGTGGATTGCATCAAGTTGGAATGAAAGCCTACTATAGATTAATGGTTCATTACCTTCAATACTTGTTCGTATTAACGCTTGTTTGTGGTCTGGCCCTATTTCGTTTGATTTCTTCCTGCTAGTGTGATTGATATTCGGACCAGGAAATTGCGTGGAGACCAAATTGTTGGTGTAATTTTGAGTATTAAATAGATGTTATTATGTTTGAAGTGTTTCGTTCGGAGCTGTGGTGTAATATTAGTTAGTATTTCTGATCAAATTTGCAGGGCAGGTAAAAACTTGTAGAGCGGAAGGAGTGCTGCAGTTTTTTTCTTGCATTTGATTTTTGGTGCCTGGCGCCTGAAGTGACGGTTCCAGTTGTTCAACCCTAGGGCCGGCCCTGCATACTAGGTACATATCTGACGTGAACCCACTCCTAACACAAGCCTTTGAGCTTAGTTGGAAGGGTTAACAAGATTGAAAAAAAATAAATAAATAAAAAATATATAAATAATATATATATATATATATATATATATATATATATATATATATATATATATATATATATATATATATCTACAAAGGTTTCTACATTGTTTATATTAATTTATACTAGCTGTCCCGGCGAACTTTGCACTGTCTTTGTTTTGTAAATCGGCTTCAATTGTGAATCTAAACCATTCTCGAATCCACTGGAACACACACAAAAAAATCGGTAAAATTGGTCCAGCCGTTCAAGAGTAGTTCACTGACATACACACGTACAGTAGAATCACACTAATATTATAACAGCGAAAGTTTGTGAGTGTGTGAGTGTGTATGTTTGTTACTTCTTCACGTCTAACCGGCTGGAGTGATTTTAATAAAATTTGGTATGGAGTTAGCTGACACCCTCAATTATTACATAGGCTAATAAAACGCGGGTAACACCGCGGGGCACAGCTAGTTGTATATATAAAGAAAAGTATTATTCCGTTGCAGGTGCCTATTCTATTTTAATAATATTTCACATAGCTTTGCAATAATTTGTCATGACTCCTTACAAGCATTTGAATCATAATTCATCACTTCATCATTTAAATTATTTTGTCATGATATATAGTGATAAAATAATTAATTGAAACGAATTTATCTAAAATAGCCTTTAGTACAAACTTGATCTATGCATTTAATATTAATTTACGTTAATGGGTTGCAATATAGATTGCTTTTAACTATTTTAAATTTAACAATAATGGCAAAGGGACCTTTAAGTCATAATGTGGTGTCAAACAAAATTGCTTAATAATTTAAGATTTACATTCTCAATTACCTTGTACTTGTAATTATTTCTTATCTATATATGAAACACTAGTTGTGCCCCGCGGTGTTACCCGCTGTTTATTAGCCTATGTGTTAATTCAGAGTGTCAGCTAACTCCATACAAAATTTTATTAAAATCGCTCCAGCCGTTTAGACGTGAAGAAGTAACAAACATACACACTCACATACTCACAAACTTTCGCCTTTATAATATTAGTGTGATAATAATTTTGAAGCTTTTAAAAACAATTCCTTACAGTTTATCTTTAGGTACCTATTTATACTTCAAAATAGACAAATAACAATTGAATCAGGATTGTTAGGCAAGCTTTTACAATGGATACTGTGTTTTGCGAAATTGTGACGGTACCCACATTATGATACAAATCCTGAATCCTGAATCTCAATCACCTCGATATTGGAGTTCTCACAGCTGTTAGTCCAAGTTTGCAACGCTAGTGTTGGGCTGCGGCCCGCCAGGCACAATCACCTCGCCTGGTCGAAGGATCCTCCCTTTGTGTTGGAGAGACGAAACCCCTTTCCCTCCACAAATACAATCCATATTCTATAGCGCTCATCCGCTATTCTATTTTAATCTAGAATGTTACTTCTGGCTGTTTCTTGAATTAATACAAAACCTATAAGCAAAGAGTAAACTAGTACTACGGAAACCTATAAGTGACGATTGGTTGCCCATAAATTATTAAAAATCAATAGAGTTTTTACCACAGACACTTTGTTCCGGTTAAAAACCCGAAGCAGGTAGTATACTGTGAACAGTAATTAAATCTATAGCATTGTGTAATGAAATACGTAATGTATTTAAGTTTATGCTCACGGATCTGACATAAAAAGGTTGACTGTTTTCTTCTCAAGGAAAACGGCTCCAGGCATGACATGAAGTGGTTTTAATAAATTTAATTAAACATACTATAGGTACTCAGTGAGTCATGGACGTCAGAAATCCCAAAGAAATTTTACCACCGCCGTTTCCTGGAATTTACATGAATAAATTGAAATGAATTTCCGTCAGCTTTAAAAAAACAACAAAAAAACTCTACATTTTTTCAAAAAGCGTGGGGACTTTTATTGTGGAATGAGTCCTACGACTTTGGTCATTCACCTATTCAGTCATCGAAAAATCCCAGTTACACGAAAGATTTTTTAAACTTTTATATCTAGTCTACCTTTACTTGGAACAACAATCATTTATTTAACTATCAAAAAGAATATCGATTCATAACTGAATCGCGAAAGTGAAGTTCATAAAATACCAATACATGTTCCCAACGTTAACCGTTGTTCCGCGGCATGCCTGGGCAGGTTCATCTCGCCTGGTCCGGTGCCCAACTTCAACCGTTGTTCCGCGGCATGCCTGGGCAGGTTCATCTCGCCTGGTCCGGTGCCCAACTTCAACCGTTGTTCCGCGGCATGCCTGGGCAGGTTCATCTCGCCTGGTCCGGTGCCCAACTTCAACCGTTGTTCCGCGGCATGCCTGGGCAGGTTCATCTCGCTTGGTCCGGTGCCCAACTTCAACCGTTGTTCCGCGGCCCGCCAGGATTATCACCTCGATTGGTCAGAGGATTCTCACTTAATGTTATAGGGACACAATACTTTGTCCCCCATATTGGTGACCTACAACGTGATTGGAACCAGCCTTCTCTGAGCAGATCCCACTGCAATGAGCAGTATTCGAGTCACATCCAGTCGGCATCTCACCTCAACACTTTGTACTTTATTAACCATTCTATTGCATAATCAAATAGTTAATATGTATAAGTTTAATGGTTGTATCTGGGTGCAAATTCATGGTCTAGGGTAGAAGCCCTGGGTCGCGGGGGACTACAAATATACAAATCACATACAGTAAACTCAGACCCGCAACAAGAATTTGTGAATCACACAAAGTGGCGTCCCATGTCAAAATCGAATTATAGAGATAGAATGGAATTTTCAAATCTTACTAATGAAACGACTGCGAGTGCAGCAGTAAGACTCTCTGAGCTATGCTGTCAACAGACGGACGCACATGGTGAAACTACGAAGGTTCTTTGTGACAAAACTTTGGGACAGAACTTAGCTTTGTTTCATCGTATATGTAGCGCGGAAGTCGCTGCGACCTAAAATATCTATTGTGACGCCTCTTTCTTCCTTAAAGGACATCTTTGAGGTTTAGTCTGACCATGCAGTCGTCTATGTATCTTGGTGGAGTGGCCTTCACGTCGGCAGGTGTGATTAAGTGCCCTTCCAAGGTGCTGGGTTCTGGTGTGGTGAATTGCCTTGCAGCACAGGATTTGTCTAGGTGTTTCCTCATTCTTGTAGCAGAACCTGTACACATTATTAGCATCGGTGAGACGCATCTTGTGCATGTGTTTGTTTAGTCTGCAGTGCCCAGTTAGGGTTCTAGTAAGAATTCGAATTAATAATAATAATATCTTGGGACAACTCACCCAACGCTATCTGATCCCAAAGCAAAGCTTGTACTATGGTAACTAGACAACTTATAAAAATACTAATAAATTTCTAAATACATACTTATAATATAGATAAATAACACCCAGACACAAAATAAACCATCGTGCTCATCACACAAAGTTTTATCCTGGGTGAAGATCGAACCCACGACCTCTTGCGTAGCAGTTGGAAACACTCCCACCGTGTTACAGTGGCAGTCAACTTGATTTGATTCTTGCTCATAGAAAGCGCCTCTTTAGTGAACCTACCGTTAAAACCCACTAAGAGCGCTTTAGAGTGCTCTTGGCCTGGTGACTTTGACCAGAAATTGATGCTTCTGGGTTAGCATCCTTTGAGCGAGTTAGTAATGGAGCATTTGGGTATACCGCAAAAGGGTTCAGGTCCCCACGCCACCCCCTTTGTTTCATTCGGCCTTTTACAAGTTTTTTTTTTAACATTTATCTCTCGTGCCGTAGACATTTAATAAACACACTTTGTGCATTAACCACTAACGAATTGAATGACTAATGTTGTACATTATTGCATCAACGAAAGGTATTTTTACAAACCACATGTTACACATTTAATAAATTAAAATTGAAACCCGATAGACAAAGGCATTTGAAGCTTATATGAGGTCAAAATGAAGGTCAAACAATAACTGTCAACATGACACGACTTAGACTCCACAGAAGGTCAAATTTAAACACCTTAAAGCAAAAGAAATAGAGTTCAAATTGGCACAGAAATCGATAGTGTCCTAATTTGTACTGACAAGTTTATTAAAGCAGTGGCCGTATATGATTTGTTTCAAATCAGATTAGTTGTAATGTATGGTTGTGTGTAAAATGTGGTTCATGGTGATCAATGGGTTTCCATGGCTATTGGGGGCTTTTGGCGGATGTAGGAAATTGTTGAAATAATGCATGGCTTTTAGATTTCTTCCGTCGTTCATAAACTATAGTAAATTATCTCTATCGTAAGCGATCATAGAGATAACGAGCGTAATGGCATTGCTTATGCGATAATAATAAGTAGGTACCTACTTATAGACAAAAAGCGGCGGTAACCTAATGGCTAAGGCATCGGTCTCGCAATCGTGAGGTCGTGGGTTCCGATCCTGACCATTATACTACCGACGTGAACCCACTCCCTTTTTTTTTTTTTTTTTTTTTTGTTTTGGCGGGAAAAATTCCTGATGAACACCTCCACCATCCGGGGAAGACGGTGGAGGTAGTGTAGGGTTTGCACCCACTAAAAAACCCGCCATGTATCTCCCGCCACCTTCGCGAACGGACCGCCGGAATTTGTTATGCCGTCGGCGGCCCGCCCAGTGGCAATGCCCGGACGCGATGTTGTTGCGTTCCGGGCATTTCACACCTACGAGGCCCCTGGATACACACAGGGTGCCGCGCCTCCACGGAAGGCCGCGAGCGAGGCAGATTACCCCGTACGCCCGCCCGCAGCCCCACCTAAGGCGGCATCAGGCGCAGATACGCGCGCCGACGCCGCCCGGTTCGCCGGCGACGGAGCGGATCCGCCAGGGAGCTCTCTTCCCTGACGCGCTCCGCCGCCTCCTTCTGCGAGATGACGTCCTCGCAGAAGGATGCGACCGCATTCCACGACCCCTCGCTTCGGACCATGGACGGAACCACGGCCGGCAGCGAGAGGTCACTTCCAACCACTGCGGTGAGAACTCGACGTTGCCCCTCCCAAGCTGGACAATGCTGGAGGGTGTGCTGCGCCGAGTCCTCACCGCAGTCGCAGTGGTGGCAGGCGGGACTCGGTTCCCTCCTAGCAACCGTGTGCAGGTACTTCCCGAAGCACCCGTGCCCGGAAAGGACCTGCACTAGCCGGAAGGAAAGGGTCCCGTGCTGCCGCCCTGCCCACTCCTCCAGGACCGGCTGGAGACGTGAACCCACTCCTAACACAAGCCATAGAGCTTAGCTGGAGGGGTTAACAGGATTGCTAGTAATGTGGGACAACAATGGCACATTGCTAGTTATCTTTAAAAAAAAAAAAAAACATATGATACTAGTTTTTTCCGTTGATATCTTCCGTGTTATGTTTCGTTTTTATTTATAGCCTCCTAGGCTATACCCGTGAGTCTACCCGGGCAGTAACTCGTTTTACTTGACCTCTCTACTGTATAGTGCTGCTAGTATAATGGAGGTCTAGCTGAAACTGCTGAAATCTCGCTTTAATTGGGAAAAAGATAAATGAGATTTTTACATATTTCCAATTTTTCAGTTCATAGGAATCTTCCCAGGACTTATTAACTTTTAAGAATTTTAAATGTATTTTATAGCATATAATAAAAAATAAAATAGCTTTATTTTTACAATACTTTAGGAAACACATTTTGGTGAGCGTGTATGTTTGTAAAGTCCCGTGCGATACAGAGCTTTTTTTATAAATGAGACGACTCCCGCAGTAGGGTACACCTACTGCGGGAGTCGTCTATTTAATAAAAAAAGAAACAAAAAAAATATCTGGTACTGTGTATCTTCACCCTTACGTTACATTGTAACAATATTGTAACAGTAAAATACCACACAGATACAGAAATTATTTCATTTATTTACCGAGCAATGAGGTAGGTACGCGGTACTCCTAAGCAGTAAAATAAATGTAACCATGCGACAACCGCACAGCAGAGTACCTATTATATGTAGTTTTTATTACCTCATTAGTGGGCGATTTTTTGTATTTAATATGTAGATGGTCTCTGTTTTTCATACATTTTAAAAGTCCGACAGTCATCCATGGTTTTGTCAATCGTTTTCTACTTGGCACTGGTTTAAGTATACAATTGGCGGTGAGGCAACGGTTAAGGGAATTAATAAAATAATTAGTAGTTTCATTTACACATTTTAGTTTGTACATATTGTCAAAATCAAGATTTTTCAAGTCTATTTCAAGGTTTACGTAATCTATTTTTTTCATAGTTTTATTAATGTTTGTTTTAGGAGAACTATGGGAAGCGCCCAGAAAAAGTATCACTGCATCATGGTCAGTTACTGAGGCATGGGCAACATAACAATGTGCCGTATTTTTGGTTCTTAGAAGTACATGATCAAGACAATTTCTGCTTCGAGTGGGTAATGTGTGTGCTGGAAGCATACCGTAAAAAGCAGCCATTGACAAGTACTCGGGGGATCGAGGGTCAGTGTTGCTGTCTTTGATATCGATATTTATATCGCCCGTAACTATTAAGTTTTTATACGATGAGTAATTTTTAAGAATCTGAGATAGTGAGTGTAAGAAGTCAGTAACGTTGTATTTTGCGGGTGGACGGTAAATTGCAATAATGGCCGTGTCTTGATTTAAAATAATAATAATACAGTTTGCGTCATTTAGAATTGGTTCGACAATAGTAATGGTATAGGTCTCTTGATAGTAAATGACTACGCCTTCATTCTGCGTACAGTGCCTAGTGGTATAGGTGGAGCTGTATCCATCAAGAGTTGGGACAGGAGGGGAATTCAACAGCCAACACTCTGTTAAAACAATTAGATCCCATTTTATGTCTGCACGATGTAAGAGAGTGAGAATGTTGGGATAATTGTGGGACAAACTTCTAATATTTTGATTTAGGATGGAAATTGCCTGGTTGTGAGTTTTGGACAATTTTACACAGTCTTCTATCATACAATTGCTAGCTTTCGAAACTGATAGGAGATCAAGATCGATATTGATATTCTCAATGCTGTCGAATTTTAATAGACATAGTAATAATCCAGGATATATGGTATATGTTGGATTTCAAATCAATAAATTTGACTCTAAAATTAGTGGTGATTGATATTATAATTAGAATAATGTTATTTTTATTTTTTGAATACGAGTATCTCTTTGCATTTGTACATAAATATGAAGGTGAGAATGTTTTCGTGTAAATAGTTGAGTGATTAATTATGTTATACATAGACCTAAAAATAATAACTGCGGTGTATTGTGATGTTATAATAATCAATTTAAATAAAAGGTAGGTAAGTCCGATTTTTTGGGAGTAGTAAGTAGATAATTGTTTTGTGTTTGTATTATTTTGTGAATGGGAGTACTTTTGTGTTTTAGTATATTTGTATGAGTGTTTCGGTGTTTGTGAGTATTTAGTTGTGTGTGTACTTATGTCATATACAGGCCTAGAAATATAGACTGAAATAAAATTTTGTCTTACAAATAGTATATCACCATGTAAAAGTTGGTTAATTACAATTTTAAAAAAATAAATCCGAAAATAGAGTAATGGATTGTGAGAAAGAAGTTGTTGATTAGTATTTGTTTTGTTTTGTGAGTGGGGGTGTTTTTGTGTTTTGTTGTATGTGTGTGATTGTGTGAGTCTTTGTGAGTAAATAGGTGAGTGTTCACTTAATCTATACATAGGCCTAGTAATAGTATACATCAATATTAGTAAGTTAATAGTAACAATATAAGTATAAGTATAGTTAATAGTAACAATGGTATACATCAATATTAAAATCATAACATGTAACAGGTAACTAATTACATCTTTATGAAACGATTTAAAAAAGTGCAACAAGAAACTATAATAGTAAGTATAAATGTAGTGCAGTACAACTAGTCAATCTGTTCGGGCAAGGGATATAAGCTGGTTTTCATCAGTAATGCGAATTTTCGGAGTACCTTCATCTTTTCGAAGAAATATTTGTCCATGGTAAGCCCAACAGAACTTATAATTGTATTCGTTTTTAAATTTCCTTGCGAGATAGAAAAGTTTATTAGTGTATGAAGTTAGGCTTTCTGATAGGTAGATGGGTACTTCAGGTCCGTTCATATTTATAGTAGATGTTTTTAATTTATTTTGGCCTTTATTATAAGTTTTATAGCCCTCAACAATCTTGTCTTTAGTCATAACTGTGGTAAGTTCAGCGATTATGACTTTACCCGACTTTTTAGTGTTTATCCTAAAGATATCTTTTATTTCGGTTTGTTGGATGGGTACCTTTAAGGACTGACTCAAATTTATAAACGTATTAGCAAGATCTAATTTTGTTTCCCCTTCCCGAACGGGGATATTTCTAATCTCCAAAGTAGTAGACCGCACGCGTCTCTCGAGCAACTCGATTTTTTCCTCTAATTCTGCAATATGTTTTTTATCTTCTTTTTTTTGCTCTTTTAAATCTGCTATCTCTGTCATTATATTGTCATATTTAGTCGACAGAAAGTTAATGCTTTCCTTAATATCAGATGCCTGTTCCTCCATCGACAGTTTTATTTCTTCGAAGCGCCTTTCTTGTTGGTGCGCAAGGCTGTTGATTAGAGTGCGCATCTCGGACATGAACGTATCCATGCTCTGGTTTTGTTTGTCTTCAGGAGGGGAGCCCACAGCTTTACGTTTATGATTTCTGCTTGTCACGTTTCGCGTTGTATCACTTAATTGGCTTTGGTCCGGTTCTGATTCTGAAGTTTGATGATCGCTATTTGCCGGAGTTCGTTCGTTTGTTGGCATTAGAAAATCTTTACTTGGTGTGCCTTTCGGAGGAGTGCGTTTCAGAGGCATCGTAGTATTAAAAAATAAAACAGGATAAGTTGTATAGTTGTATAACAAGGCGCTTTTGTCACGATTGATAGTGGAGTTGATAGTTGACTGGAGTAAGGCAATTAGGTGAAGTAAGTAATATTATTTAGTATAATTCAAAAAGTGAGTTCTGGCAACACAGAGCAAGTGACAGTTGTGCCTTTGTCAAATGTCAGTTGACATTGAGTTGATGGATGACAGTTGACGTACCTTCGACAGATGACATGAACGAATGGATTTTCCGTAGTGACAGTTGACGTTTGTAACGCAATCTAGTTACTATATCCGTTTCGGCAGTTGCTGTCTTCTTCACACAACGACCCGGCAGGCTCTTAATACTGTATGCGCGCCTGGTACTTCACTCGAATAACTTTATTTATTTTTACGATTAAAAATGATTTAATAAATACAATTTAAATTCAAACTAGTAGCGGGATCACGTCTGATCGCATCAGCGGTCCGAGGGGGAGAGGGAAATGTAAATGTATTTTCTTTCTTTCTATATAGGTATAGGTACCTAATCATTTAAAATTACACTAAGTTTACGCTAAAACCAGTGTTCAAGATCAGCACAATGTTCTGTTAAGTTATAAGATAAGTCTACGTACGCTCATAAATCTCAGCTGCAGTGTTAACCACGACCCAGCAGATAATATCTTTGCCGTAGACAGCACTACACGAGTGGCTAAAGGACTGGTCGCGTGACTTATTTAAATTAGTGACAATGAGAATTAGACAGGCGATAAAGGGTAAAAGTTGACTATGATTAATAACACACAGTACATATCTGGTTCTGTTAGGAGTATAATATGCAATATTAGTTTTATCGTTTTGTTTTTATCGTCTTCTCTGTCGTTTCGCTTTTGACAGAGGTGGCGTGGTCACGTAGACGTCCGCAACGATGGTAGAAGCGGACACAGCTCTCCGCACGGTCTCCCGCCATCTCTCCATGTTGGTAGACTGTATGGCGCAGACTGATACGCGGCTTCCTATTGCGGATTTGACTTCGTCAGTCCAGCGTCTGCAGCAGCCCAGTTGCGTGATCTGATTCCCTACATTTCTTCCTATATGACCTTGATTTTTATATCATATATTTTATGCTTATTCTAATGTGTAAATTACATTACTCTAAAGTTGTATCAAAATCAATAGTTTATGCATGAAAGACCAACAAACATCCATCCATCCTTACATAGTTTCGGATTTATATTTCTAGGTTTATAAATGTAATTGGAATTAGCAGTTTAAAGTATAAGGTACCCATCCCACCACCGGGGATGAGCGATTAGCGAGTAGCGATTTAATCGCTCAAGAAACGTGTATATTCTAGATCCCATCCGTGTGAATAAAAGAGATACAGTATAGAGCAAGTTCGCTGGCAGTGTGAATGATCAACTATTTACTTATTTAGTAATATCTGGGTCCTTAATCACGTTCTTATTTTCGGTGCCCGTGGCAAGCAGTAAATAGAGAGCTAGAAATGCATCAAACCGAATGCGCGGCGGACATCTATGTGCACACCGCGCATGCCCCAGTTCGCACGGGCTTGTCACGGATAAAAAATAAAGACCGTGAATAAGGAACATGTATCTCTTTTGTTTACACATTCAACATACGTATGTACGTTTCTTGAGCGATAATCGCTACTCGCTGTCTCGCCGTTGGTGGGACATGTGCCTAGCTTAATGTGTCTTTAAATCAACATTGGCTAAGCACAGTTGCAGTTCTGTTTAGTTCTCTGACTTGTCCTACTACTCTTCTGGTTCGAGGAAGTTATCGATAGTGCACACATCGACAGGTAAAAAAAAAACAGGTTTGGATCATGGTTCCACCCACAATCGAATCCATGCAAGTGAATAGTTATCATGTTCATTACATAATTATCTAAAAGATGTGGGATGTTTATGAACTGTCGTCATTTATCATGTGTGCCATAAATATTTTTCTTTAGGGCATGAACCAAAACGTGACTGACTGGATGGTCTGTGGTTAGTGACCCTGACTACTTAGCCAAAGGTCGTGGGTTCGATCCCTACTCAGGATAAAACTTTCTGTAATGATGATGGTTTATTCTGTGCCTGGGTGTAAATTATCTATAATTTGTATCTATTTAGAAATTTACTTATCTAGTGTTAAGTATGTTTATAAGATTTCTGGTTGCCATAGTATAAGCTCTGCTTACTTTTGGGATCAGATGACGTTGTGTGGGTTGTCCCAAGATATTATTATTATTATGTTATGTAGCACTAGTATTCTTTATTTCAAACAAAATCCATAGAAGTGTTAGTAACAATATTTATAATAACCTTAAAATAAACTAAAATCATGTTATTACTAAACAGGTACAATGAGTATTTACATAATTTAATATGAATTACTGATATTTTATCAGATTACGATACGATATCTTCTTCAATACAATTATTGTAGATATATTTACTAACTTTCAAACTATAATTACTCGATGTTACAGCAAAAAGCGGTCAACAAAACGCAACAAAAATTGAATCGTAATTTCACAGATATTTTCCAAATATTATTTAATTAATGTTTTCTAAATTTGATCAATAGTCTGAATGAATTCTTAGTTTGTCATAGGTCTATAGATTAAACGTACCGAGGCATAAAATAGGGTTACAATGCTATTAACAATGAAATGTATACAGAGCGTTAAGCTAAAGTCAAGCGTCCATTGTACGAGCAAGGTGATCTTACGAAACGCATCTAGGGTTGCCGGTTGCCACATTTAGTAAAAAAAAAAAACAAAATGTTGACAATGTTTCTTCAGTCCATTCTATTTTTTTTTAAATCTATTGATTAGATAACTACTGAGTATCTATTTGATTGTAATTATTTTAGATGTATTTCACCTGCGCACTGAGTTGGGGGTCTGGCGGGAAATATGAAATAGTTAGGTGACGTGAACTGAAGCATGGAGAAATTTATTGAAATAATGACTAGAAAGGATGAAATTGGATATACTGCATTACATTTACCCACATAATTTACAATAAATTACATAAATATGAAGTTCTTTTTTATGATGAAGTCTTTATTAATGTTACTTTATATAGATTATAAAATTATAATCTACCTCTGGGAAGCCAATTTGTTCATGTGTTCAATTATCAAGTAGAATAAATATATTTATTATTTAGTACGACTTTGTGTCAACTAGCAATTTTATTAAAATATGTATTTCTTTATTTATTCATTTATTCATCACAATACAAACTTTGAGTAAAGAGCAAATCGCATATATGTTACGTCATACATTTAGGTAAAAATAATATAATAGGTTGGCATTTTTTTTTAAAGATAACTCGCAATGTGGTATGTATAATTATGGTCCTACATTACTAGCAATCCTGTTAACCCCTCCAGCTAAGTGGATTCACGTCGGTAGTATAATGGCTAGGATTCGAACCCATCACCCTTAGCCATTAGGCTACTGCCGCTTATAATTATAATGATATTAGGTAATGAAATAATAGAAAACAATGTCAAAAATAGAGTTTTTTATTGTCAGAAAAAGTAACTATGTCAATACAATGTCAAATTAAGTACACGAACAATATCTAATATTGATACAATAAATCAGTTAATGGATTGCAATTAGAATAACGTGTAATTATTCAAACATTTAAGTTAAATAATTTAATAGTAATTAAATAATTAAAAACCGCAGGCTATCCTGTAGTCAATCTGGGAGAACAGTACACAACCACATCACTATTGTAGATTTAAAAATAGTACAAAAAGCTTAACATAATTAAGAACATTGTGTAAACTTACAATCTCATTTAAGTACCTAAATAAATATTTATCATATTATTATTATAAAAACAATGTCAAAAATAGTCAAAATAGGGTATACCTACCTAATTATTTATTATATTAAGTCACTTTTATAGGTATTATGTTGTATGTCTTATTAGTGCAATTGTGAAATAAGTTTTGATTTTTAATTGGTTTTTCTGAAATTGCTTTTTTTTTTCATTGGGATTACAATCTAGTCTTAGACTAATAAGTAATTTTGTTGTAACTTAAACTAATGCTCACTTTTAGCTGCCATCGCGCCGTAGTTGACTTCAAACTTCAAATCAAGAAACTCATAACTGATAACCCTAAATTTACAAATTGGTAACATAACCTGAATAGTGAGCGATTATAAAGCGGCTTTGTTATGCTTTTTATTAAGGGTTCTGGGTGCTATGTGCTAATACTTATCAGTTACACTCAAACCGTTACCGATTCTGAAGAAAAAATGTCGACATTTTACCATTGGGTGTATTATTAACGCAGTGGCAGCCCAGCCTTACGTAGATCGCGGTCGCACAGCCGTGATTAAATGATTGCTCAATTGGCGTAGGATAACATTTAAAGACATGGTGACATCCAAAAATCCCTTCTAACTTTCTTTTTGCCCAAGTTTTTTTCAGAAAAGATCATAAAGTGGCAAATCATTACAACAACATAATGTTGGTCTTCATAAAAAAAATGTTGATTATGTTCAAAATGAATGAAACCAAGAACTGGTGAAGCGTCGGTAGTCTAATGGGTAAGGCATTGGACACAGGTTCGAATCCTACCCATTATAATACCGACGTGAACCCACTCCTAACACAAGCCATTGAGTTTAGGAGGGGTTAAAGGGATTGCTAGTAATGTGGCAAGTACCATAATCCCACATTGCTAGTTATTTAAAAAAAAACAAATAGCCTGACTAAACCAGTTTTCTGATAATAATTTAAAAAACATTTGACTTGACTCAATGGCGGTCAAAATCGAGATATTAGCAAGGATAAGCAACGTTGACACTATCGGTCTATAGAAGGGTGACCGTTTTCGAAAAATGTCGCACCCCTCCATGCCTCGGAGAGCACGTTAAGACGTCGGTGCTGCGCCTAATCTCTCTTCAGTCGTGTCGGATGTCCGTACCATCGGACTGTTAGAGTGAGGGAAGAGAGAGTGCAATTGTGCCTGCGTATATAGGTACTTCTTCACAATCTGTATTACACTGACGGACTTATAAACTGCATCAAAGTAATAGACGACTTTGAAATAAATATTTTAACCAAGTATGCAAACTTTCTATACAGATTTAAATTGAAACCTCTAGATTGGTTCGTGAACTTTAAAACAGCGTAGGATCATATCTTTAAGTTTAAGTTTATGTACTGGAAAGGACCTTAAGACCTTTTTTGAAGAAAAAACAGAAGTTTAAGGAAAAATTGTTTAATTAAAAAATTGGTTTTAACAATAGACACAAACTTTATGCAAGGGTTTATTTGTGTTTTAATAAGGTGTATTACCCCCACGTGCCCTTATTACGGATTCTAATCGGTTCCGCATAGATTTTATAAGGGTTTTTAAAAGATCTTGCGGAATATTGTCCCATTCTTCTGAAAGTGCTGTTCTTAGTGCTGCCACTGTCGTAGGCGAAGGGTTTCTCGCATATACAGCTCTTTTTAAATTGTCCCAAACATGCTCGATGGGATTAAGATCCGGGCTGCGTGCTGGCCAATTCATTGTACGTATCCCAACCTCTTCGCAATAATGTTGAACTTGTGCAGCTGCATGCGGCCGGGCATTATCCTGCATTAAAGTAAAATTTTCGCCTATGAATCCCATGTAAGGCACCACGTGATCTTCTAATATCTCTGTTATGTAGCGATGTGCTGTCAAACCCCCTCTATTACCGTTTTGACGGACCATGTCTATGAACACAAGTTCTGTTCGCCCGTTCATCGATATGCCACCCCAGACCATACATGAACCGCCTCCAAAAGGAACACGCTCCTCAATGCAACTTTGAGCATATCGCTCCCCACGTCGACGATAGACTCTTCTGCGACCATCTGCACCATATAAACATGTCCTACACTCGTCCGTGAACAATACAGAGGCCCACTGCTCTTCTGTCCAATTCAGGTGATGACGCGCAAATCTTAAGCGAGCTTGTCTGTGAGCTGCAGACAACTTTGGACCATTTGCTGGTCTAAAAGGGGTGATAGCCGCTTCCTTTAACCTTCTTCTTATTGTTCGTGCACACACGTTTTTTCCACGCACTTCATTAAGCTCGGTTTTGATGTTAACTGACGTGAGGAAACGATTTCGCAGGGAAGTTGTAACAATAAATCGGTCATCACGACCTGTGGTTGCTCGAGTTCTGCCTGTACCACGTCTCCTCCTGTAAGAACCTGTCTCTACAAACCTTCTGTATATTCTACAAACCGTAGACTGGTTTAAATTTAAATTTCTACCAATCGTTCGTTGATCCAAGCCCTCCCGCACCAATGCTACAATTTGTGCCGCTTGTTCGGACGAAGTATCCATATTATGGTTCAAAAACTCTCGATGTGTTAAAAAACTAACCCAACAATTATGCTGGTAACAATAATTCAATTGACCAAACAAAAAAAATCAATGAGAATTAATTTAAAACTTTGCTATAAATAACACGCAAATCTGATACTACGAGTAAATTTTCTTTTCCCGGCTATATTCATTTGTTTTACCGCAGTTCTATTTTTAAATTAAATTTTTTTTTAAGATTAAGAGCCAGTCTTTCCATATTTATATAATTTAATCTAAAAAGTTTGCATACTTATTATAAAAAAATCCTTTTAGAGTAAACCTGAACTTTGATGCAGTTTATGAGTCCGTCAGTGTATTTCCTACGTAGGTGGTTAGTCTCATATGAGAATAGCCGCCGTAACTGAAATAGGTTTAGGAGACCATTTTATTATTATCATTATTATACACGTATTTACTTAAAAATAAATGGAAATATTCATATTGGTAGCTACACTTTGTAATATCTACAGAATGATAATTAGTTGACAGATTTAATAATAAGATAACGTATATAACAATAATGTTATCGCAAACTTAAATGGTATTAATACTACTGCAAGCAAGTCTTTTGCAAAATTTTTATAATCACTGGACTAGGTACCTTCGTTTATAAGTATTTTTACAAACTCACAAGCACAAGTCAGCAAAAACGGTCCAATGAGTAGGAGTTTACACTTGGTGATCTAGGTCCTTATTCACTAAGTTTTTTTTCGCTTTCGCGGCAAGCCCGCGCAAACTGGCGCATACACGGTACGCTCAAAGATGTCCAAATGCATGCGCGATGCATTTCTAAGCGCAGCTCTCTATTTAAGCGTCTTCTAGACGGTTGGAAACAAGCGAACAAACCAAGGTGACCTTGCTGGTTTCCAACCGTGCAGACGACTGTTGTAAACCAAATTACATTGTTCTTGGTTTGCAACAGCCGTCTACACTGTTGGAAACCAGCAAGGTCACCTTGGCGGGAAGCCTTGTTTCCAACCGTCTAGAAGACGCTTTACCATTATGACAAGATTTTGACAGTTAGACGCGCGGGCTTACCGCGAAAACGAAAAAAACATAGTGATTAAGGTGCTTAGTCAAAAATAATAATTAAGTAATTGACATAAAAATGCAGGAAAAGTGTAATTCTACTGGTCCCTGAACTAATAGCAACTTTATTTCAGAGGTCAATCAATTAATCAAATACCACTGTATTTTTAAGATGACACTTACTCGCACTGTCACTGTCATATACTCATTATAAAGTAATTAATTGCGGTTCAAGATAGCGTCCCCAACACAAATAGTACAACGTCAAAATTGCATGTTACTCCATCACAAATCTGACTTTGGCAGAATTGTCGACATCGGCAGTGGTGCTATAAAAAAAAAAAAAATAGCCTCCCAAAGTTAAGTTGCGTTCACGTTGGTATTCCAGGGGGCTTAGACAAATACCACACACTTCTCTTTCCACACACGCTAACGCGAAAAAATGTATGCATTTGACATAAGGTTGAGAAAACGTCACGCGACTGTTGCTGAATTTGTAAACAAAAACCGACAGTAGCGTGTGCGGAAAAGAAGCGTGTGGCATTTGTCTACGCCCCCAGATCTCTCATAAAGGCTCTCACACATTACCAGTCCGCCTGCAGTCTGTCACTCAATCGGGCTACCTGTCGCCCAGGGTCTGCATAGTTCAAACACTATAGGGATTAGTGCCCGAAACCCACGACAGTCGGCAGTTTCAGACGCAAGGTCACGCGCCGGCAGTGACCTATGTGGTCTTCATACTAGCTGAACGGTTGCCAGCCAGCAACTTGTCCAGCCGGTACCTGACGAAGTGACGACGCAGATCGCATCGCACTGCAAGCACACATTGCTTGCATTGGCCTTCAGACCAAAACCTTTATTTAGAAAACTGTGAGTCTGTCGTCTATTGCTATTTTTAATATAATATCTTGGGACAACTTACACAAAGCTATCTGATCTAAGCAGAGCTTGTACTATGGAAACCAGACAACCGATAAACATACTTAAATATTTCCAAATACATACATATTATAGATAAATAACACGCAGATACAGAATAAACCATCGTGCTCATCCCACAAAGTTTTATCCTGGGTGGGGATCGAACCCATGACCTCTTGCGTAGCAGTGGGATACACTCCCACCGCGCCACATTAACTGACAGGTTGATATACGCCGGCAGCCTGGTAGTATGTGGGAGGCTTAAGACTCTTACAAATAAAAAAAAAAAAAAAAAAAAAAAGAAATATTTCTTTTTTTTTATTACAAATAAAATATTCTAATTTATTTACAGATAATACCCGAAACTAAAAGCAATATTAAACCATACTGGAAGCTAATCAATTGGTAATTGAAAACGATTATTTTAATGAATATCACAATAATGTATTTACAAGTTTTCAATATGTCAAGTACGCCTTCATTAAAGATTTATGTGATGTTTTACAACGAGGTGATTAACGTGTTAACCAGTACTTTAAATCAATTACATGTTCTGCCGTTCTTCAGCCTGACTTAGGTAACGCCCATAGCAGAATGCTGTATTAAAAATCTTCATTTTTGATAGCGCATTTTATAAGTCAAAGGTTTAAATACTGCATTCAAGTTGAAAATATTCTTAAGTTTAATGCGTAAATCGAAAAACATTACCTTTCTTTGCGGTTGGGTAAAAATAGGTAATTATTATTATACTATTTAGCTTTATATTATTAGTATAGATAACACTAATATTATAAAGCTAAATAGTTTTTTTGTTTGAACGCGGTAATCTCAGGAACTACTGAACCGAATTGAAAAAATCATATTCACTGTTGGATAGCCTATTTATCCAGGAAGGCTATAAGCTATATAACATCACGCTACAACCAATAGGAGCGGAGCAGCGATGAGAAATGTTGCAAAAACGGGGAAAAATTACGCAAACGAAGTTTCGCGGGACAGCAAACAGCAACAGTGAAAGATTTTTTCAATTCGAATCAGTAGTTCCTGAGATTACCGCGTTCAAACAAACAATCAAACAAACTCTTCAGCTTTATAATATTAGTATAGATATAAAACGGTGCTTCTTAACGTTAATCTTATCGCGAGCATAGCCTCGAAAAAAATCTTGTTTAAAAAGTAAAGAAACTAAGTAGTATTTAAGTACAATAAACTTGCCCTTATATTAATATGACTAACATATGGATAGGTAATTTATACACGTACCTACATATTCTTGCGATTTGGAAATAAAATAAAATTTGGCTAACTACCATCATTTATCACTTGTCATGTACCTAAGATTACATCAGGATCCACATCAAGCTTTTTGTCCAAATGAACATATACTGGGAACGGCACATTATGCAATTAACCAAATATTTACCTTTGTAGTACCGCCAACAAGATCTTAACTAACTCTGATAACGGAAGGCACAGCAATAAAGCATAATAAATATCCGGGAAACCTAAATGTGCACTTAAAATACGTGACAAATGGTCCCCGGCAAAAAAACAATCTAAAAATATACAATTATAGCCCCTAACAAAAACAGTCTAAAAAAATACGATATACGATGTGTGATTAAAGCCAGCATTCAGAAACAAGAATCCTACATAAGTCATCGAGATAATATACTCTTATTAGGTATAGCTGTCCCGCGCAACTTCGTATGCGTAAATATTCCCCGTTTTTGCAACATTTCTCATTGCTGCTCCGCTCCTATTGGTCGTAGCGTAATGTTTTATAACCTATAGCCTTCTTCGATAAATGGGCTATCCAACAGTAAAATATTTTTTCCATTCGGATCAGTAGTTCCTGAGATTACCGCGTTCAAACAAACAAACAAAATCTTCAGCACATAAGTATTATCTTGAGCACTTAAGCAACCTTAAATTAAAACAAAAAGCAAGTTATCCAACATGATTGTTTTTACGTTCTAACTGGTACTACTACTACAGATTCTATTGGTTTTAAACTTTTACAAAAATGATCAATGAATTATTACAAAAATGTAATTAAAAACAAATTCAAGACACAAGGTGTAACCCTTCATATTGATGTTTGTAACAGGCTCAGATCAAAGTTTTTAATCTCAGATTTCAACAAACTAATGTCCAATTCTATTCTTTTTTGAAAATAAATTGAAAAACAAAGACAAAACGTTTTCTTGTTTTCTAAACTACTCAAGAGATTACACAATTTCTTCCGTGTGGTTTTTGTGTATTATACAAACATGTTCTTTGTAAAGACAGAAGATAAAAAAAAACTGTTATGATGTCTTTAACGGACAGTTGGCCACCTCCTCCGTCTTCAAGAGTCTACATACCTTTGATTAAGCAGCAGTAAATTGGCCAATATTTTACAACAAAATATTGGCTAATTTACTTAATGAATAAGTATACATGTTTTACATTCAGAAACAATTTTATAATTGTTTATTGAATAAATGAATTGAAATTGAAAATCATCCATTACATACTCGTACAACTGACAAGAACCCGTTCCTAAAGGCTCCCATTAGCTACAGTACATTATTGACTGTAGGCAGCGGTTGAAAACCTGGGTCCTTATTCACTATCTTTATTTCGCTGTCTTTATTTCGCTGTCGTGAAAAGGCCGTGCGAAATGGCGCATGCGCGGTGCGCCCAAATATGTCCACAGCGCATGCGCGGTAGAGAGCTGCGCTTAGAAATGCAAAACGCGCATACATGGTACAGCGACAGTTCGCACGGCCTTTTCACGACAGCGAAATAAAGATAGTGTATAAGGACCCAGGTTTTCAACCGCTGCCTACAGTCAATAATCTCGATAGTGTAGACTAGTAGTCTGTGGGAGTCCTAACCTAACACAGGCAATTTAGCTTAAGTACATGGGTTAACAAGATTGCTAATAATGTGCGACCCACGTTGATTGTAATCGTTTTTTTTACAAACGTATAAAGCCAGCACTATTCGAGCTTCAATAAATTACAAATATGCTTAAATGAATTCGACATATAAATCAAATTAATGATCGCTAGATCACTGACAACGATACTCATGATACACCTTCACACTAAAAAAAATTGTCACTCGATATTCAACCTTATGTCTTTAAATTAAGGCACCGAGGTGAATATTTAAGTGGTGTATAGAAGGAAAACGCTGTTACACCTGATTTGTGAGCGGTCAATGTATTTGTTCATAGGATATCAAGTATTGTGCAAGCTTTACGACCTTATTGTTATGGATATATAGGTCAAATGAAACTAGAGCTTGGAACTCACATAGAACAATGGATTGTTGGACAGTAATCGACGTTTACTTGGTCACAAAATATTGAGAATACAGAAGGTAAAGGCGGAGATACAAGATGCCTGTAAACGCCTTAATTATACACTAAGATTTGTCAGGTGTTGTTGTGGCATGTTGATAAACTTTCGCGATTTGTACACATTATGAAAATATATATATTACGGGTCTTAATCGCGAGAATAATTTAAGGTAAAATACCTTGTTTATTGCCCGACGTTCCACGTTCCGACCGTATTGCAACGGCCGTGGTCACGGGTAGACTCTAGTCTCTCAGTCTACCTGTGACCACGGCCGTTCGTCGACGATTCGTCCGTATTGCAACGGCCGTGGTCACGGGTAAACTCTAGTATCTCAGTCTACCCGTGACCACGGCCGTTGCAATACGGTCGGAACGTCGGGCAATAAACAAGGTATTTTACCTTAAATTATTCACGCGATTAAGATCCGTAATATATATATTTTCATAAGGTGTTGTCAACTTTAGATCATATTTAAATGGTGACTGGAAAGAAAGTTTGATACAATAATTAATGAAAAAATCAAGTTTAACTAAAACTTACCGAACTAACTACTAAAAAATCAATAATCCCTATCTAAATTCGTGCACTCAAGCTTTGAATTTGTCATATTTTGGCACATAAAAAACAGAGTAGTTATAGTAGCTGTAACTGTTAGCGCTTAAAGCAAGTTGCAAGCTGTTATGCAAGTGTATCACCCCAACCTTCATACTTCTCTCGATCACACATTCATACATATTATTCACGGACACGGAATAGGGAATATGCATATGACGCAAATGAAGGCAAAATATTTGTTTATATACCTATATAGGTACTTTATTGGTTATTTTTTTTTTTCTCTTTATTTTTAGGAACCTTTAAATACAATTTACGTCGGTTTCATAGTAACCTAATCTTATGTATACAATACAATGCATGTTAAATTCTATCGGTCTAAAACTAACTTATATATAAACTGAGCTTCATCTGACAGAGGCTTTGCTAGGATCAACAAAAATATTCCCAAATCTAGAGTGTTTATCTTAAGTAAACTAATCAATCTGTTTCTTGCAGGTTCATTCCTCACACACTCCACTATTTATTGGTTTAGATTTGTGTTTACAACAAATATTTATTTACACAAACAAACAAACAAATATTTTCATAATTTAAATGTATTTTATATAAAATACATCTAAAATTATGAAAATAAGGATTATAAAGGCCAAAATTCGGGCGGGAAATTCAAGGTAGTTGAAACGAATGCTATTGGTCAAATAAAATTATGACGTAACAGTTCATATTATGATGAGACATGTTGTGGCCTGATTGGCTGTAGCGATTGCCGTGATGTCACAGTCCATGACTTTTTCCCGCCAAGATGGCGTGGTTTGTAAAATGCTTTTATCAGTTTGTAATTTTAAATGTTTTGTTTTCTTACTATGAGTAGTTTTTTCTATTATAGACCACTTTGCTCACAAGGCTTTCCGAGATTTGTGTGCATTGCTCGAGTGCGTGTTGTGTACAGGTTACCTTCTGTACTCTCGGTATTTTGTGGCTTGGTTTCGTTGACGATAGTAATAATTACCTTAACGACTATAGCAAAAACAGTAATTTTGTATGTTTAAATGAATTCACGGCAAAACCAGTGAACAAATGTTGATGATATTTGGCATTAAGATAGTTTTAACCTTGATAAAGGACATAACAGTAGATTAGAGAGACTGTTGGTTAGTTACCAATTTACTATTATTTGTTAAAGATTGTTTAGATATTTATACGTATAAAAGGAGTTATAGATTTAAGATGTTATTAACTAATTAAATTAGATGTGGCAGAAGTTACATCTATACTAATATTATAAAAAGGAAAGATTTGATTGTTTGTTTGTATTGAATTGGCTCCGAAACCACTAGACACAGATTTGAAAAATTCTTTCATCGTCATGAAGCTACACTAACCCCGAGTGACATACATATTTTTTATCCCTGTATTCCCACGGGAACAGGAACTACGCGGGTGAAACCGCGAGGCGTCCGTTAGTCTACATCTACACTAATATTTTAAAGAGGAAAGATTTGTATTTTTGTATTTTTGTATGTAACGAATAAACTCAAAAAGTACTGGACCGATTTTAATAATTCTTTTTTTGTTGGATAGCCCATTTATCGAGGAAGGCTATAGGCTATATAACATCGCGCTACGACTAATAGGAGCAGAGTAGCGACGACAAATGTTGCAAAAACGGGGAAAATTTACGCATACTAAGTTGCGCGGGACAGCTAGTCTTCTATAAACTCGTACACTTCTGGCAGAGCGGTCGTGATCATGGATCGTATGGTGAGTTGCAAGCGGCTTTTGCGATACTTCTCCATCTCTCTCAGTTAGTGGAGTTTCATGAACACTCACCAACGGGACACTTGGTTGGATGGATTGGATTTAACGAGGTCGGCCCATCTGGTGGGTAATAGACCCCGAGGAAGTTGGCCTTCTACTCTTCCATATAGTACTAATCGTTCTAAGAAGCTATCGTTGCAGTTGATATCTCCAAACGTGGTAAAAAATCGCATTTGAACAATCGACGAAAGTCTTTGTTTGGTATAAAGCTGTTTTAGGATGAAAAAGTTAGTGCGGTGAGCAGTCCATTTTATCCTTAGTTAATGGAAATAAAAAATAAATAATCGAAACACTGACACAGAGTGTGTCGATATTTATATTATTCATTAGATCTGACGTTCATAAGCGTAGCATTTTGTAACCTAAATGAATAAAGTATTTGGCTTTTCACTTTGACTTTAAAAGATATCAAAAGAAAAACCCCACCCGAAAATTAAAGAATAAGTCTCTCAATTTTACAAAATGTAACAAAAATAATTATTATTCGATTCCTTTCCACACTTCAGTAGTATAGATTTAATTAGATTTACTTAATTAAATCTTCTTTATCTTTATATTCTTTACATAGTATAATAGTAGGTATAAGACAAAGTCGCTTCTCGCTGTCTGTACGCTTAGATCTTCCAAACTACGCAACGGATTTCAATACATTCAGATATTTTTTGACGTATTATAGTCTTATAAATCGATGACCGGCTGCACTCACGAAAAAGTATGATGTCACCGCTCACGTCCGTTCCGCCTGCTGATAGGCTGAAGTATTGTGACTGTCGGCGTTTAGCGAATGCGCGCGCATGGGCCCAGGTCTACTAAAGCTGTCACAGGCATGATTGTTTATTACAATGTCATTAATGTTTTAGCGATTGCAGCGACATGCGATACAATAGGGTAGATGACTGTCAAGTCAAATCAGTATCTTTTAAAGAAACGTCAAAACGATGCGCCTCGTACTAATTTATATGAAATACAAAATAATGACGTCATTCTTTTGTATGGTCAAATCATGTAGTTTCAATGTTGTTTTGATGTTTATAAATTCATGACAACGTAGAATTGTAGAGGAACATTGTTTTCCAGAATATTTTTGCAAATGCTATTTCCTGTATAGTGTAAAATAATTTATTGTTATTGTAGTCATCTACCCTATTGGAAATTTAAAAAAAAAGATGTCACAGATATGGTTGTTTATTCAATGCCATCAATGTTTTCTTAAGACACTATCACGTAAAAATTATCGTCCGTTAACCGACTTTACAGACAACCATTTTTTAACGGATATATTTTAAAATAAGTTACATGCATATTATGTATATAATATGTAACAGAAAGGTGTGGTCGAGTTTCAGCCGCGAATATGGTGTGTTGTCAGTATTGCATTCACCATGGTGCCACAGCTGATTGCATTGATAATACATACATTATTAAAGCATATTCTTGTTGTCCAATTTCAGTAACGAAATGTATATGGTATGAGTATTATACTTCGCCTAGAGCAAAATTCGATTAGATTATTATGGCATAGAACTGTTTAAGTCATACTTTTTTTGGTTAGTGGCCCTGACTGCTAAGCCAGAGATCGTGGGTTGGAGAATGCACGATGGTTTATTCTGTGTCTGGGTGTTATCTAATAATATATAAAATTCTCGTGTCACAGTTTTCGTTGCCATGATCCTCCGAAACAGCTTGACCGATTTTGATGAAATTTTGTGTGCATATTGGGTAGGTCTGAGAATCGGACAACATCTATTTTTCATCCCCCTAAGGGTTTGTTTGTTTGCTTGAACGCGATAATCTCAGGAACTACTGGGCCGCATTGAAAAAATATTTTATTGTTGGATAGCCCATTTATCGAGGAAGGCTATAGGTTATAACATCAGGCTACGACCAATAGGAGCGGAGCAGCAATGAAAAATGTTGTAATAAAAAAAAGGGAAAATTCACGCAGACAAAGTTGAGCGGGTCAGCTATCTATGAGAATCGGCCAATATCTATTTTTCATACCCCTAAGAGTTTGTTTGTTTGTTTGAACGCGATAATCTCAGGAACTACTGGGCGGCATTGAAAAAATATTTTATTGTTGGATAGCTCATTTATCGAGGAAGGCTATAGGTTATAACATCACGCTACGACTAATAGGAACGGAGCAGCAATGAAAAATGTTGTAAAAAAAAAAGGAAGAAAAAAGAAAAAAGGGAAAATTAACGCAGACGAAGTTGCGCGGGTCAGCTAGTTTAACTATAATAATAGGTAGGAGCAAAAGTATATTCGTATTTTGAATGTATTGTTTAGAATCCTCTATCAAACCTCTTTGGTTGTACTGGAAGGTTTTAATACCATTATAGGTTGACATTCTGAAGATGAAATTAATTAAAAAATAGTAGTTCCCGCCATTTTTCTATTGTTTTTCAATCAGGCAAAATGAACGTGATAAAGAAATTCGGTACATTTTAAAGTTTTATTACAAAAAAGGTAAAAATACGACGAACGCCGGGCATCACATTTGTGCGGGTTACGGACCTAATCCGGTATTAATACGAGTAGCACAAATGTGGTTCAAGCGTTTCAAGTCTGGAAATTTTAGTGTGAAAGATGAGGCCCTCTGTCACGGATAAAATAAGTGCCATCTTTGAAAAAGTGGAGCAAAATCGACATATTAGTACTTAGTTATGACATTGCTGAAGAATTGGATGTTATTCACAAAACAGTTTTACGTCATTTACAAAAGTCTGGGTACAAGTAAAAACTTGATATTTGTGTACCACATGATCTCACTGAGAGAAACATAATGGAATGTTATAATTCCGACCCATTTCTTAGACGGTTGATTACGGGTGATGAAAACTAGATCCCTTACGATAAGAATGTCCGATCGTGGTCGACGCATGAATAAGCCCCACAGACCGTGGCAAAGCTCAACTTGACTCGGAACAAAGCGATGCTGTGTGTATGGTGGGACTGGAAAGGAATCGTCCACTTTGAGCTTTTGCTACCGGATAAAACTATTGATTCTGACCTACTGTCAGCAACTGATGAGGTTAAAAGAAGTCATTGAGAAAAACAGGCCGGAGATGGTGAACAGGAAGGGCGTGGTTTTCCATCATGACAACGCCAGGCCACACTCATCTATAGCCACTCAGCACAAATTGAGAGAGCTTGGCTGGGATGTGTTGATGTATCCTCCGTATAGCCCTGATCTTACTCAATCAAATTTCCACCTGTTTAGGCCACTTCAGAACCCTTTAGAAAGCATAAAGTTAACCTCAAAAGAACACTGTGAAAACTACCTGTCAGATTTTTTAGATCAAAAATCTAATTTTTTTACAGCAATGGGATCATGGCATGTAGCCATCTTGTGGGGAGACAAGAATAGATGTCTACATGTTATCGATCAAAACGATACAATATCTATACGAATATTATAAAGCGGAAGAGTTTGTTTGTTTGTTTAAACGGGCTAATCTTAAGAACTACTGGTCTGATTTGAAAAAATCTTTTTTTGTTGGGTAGCCCATTTATCGAGGAAGGCTATAGGCTATATAACATCACGCTGCGACTTATTGGAGCGGAGCAGCGATGAGAAATGTTGCAAAAACGGGGAAAATTTATGCATACCTACTTAATAATTTTCAATGGAATTTGTGCGACATTTTTGTTACTTCTCATTTGATCAGCATCACTCGTAAACTTGTAAAGCCTACTTAGACTTGATAGTTTTTCTTTTAATCACACTAATATTATAAAGGCGAAAGTTTGTGAGTATGTGAGTGTGTATGTTTGTTGTTCGTCACGTCTAAACGGCTGGAGCGATTTCAATAAAATTTGGTATGGAGTTAGCTGACACCGCGGGGCACAGCTGGTATATATTATAAATTAGCTGACCCCCACAACTTGGTCAGCATAAATTTTCCCCGTTTTTTAAACATTTTTCATTGCTGCTCCGCTCCTGTTTATTGGTCATAGCGTGATGTTACATAGCCTTCCCTGATAAATGAACTATCCAAAAGAAAAAAAAAATCTTAATTCGGACCAGCAGTCACAAACAAACTATTCAGCTTTATAATATTAGTATAGATAAATAAAAAATTATACCCTAAAAAAATTAAGAAAAGTGCGAAAATACTTTTTCTCCGACCGATGTATGTATTTAGAAATCTATAAGTATGTTTATCTGTTGTCTAGTTGTCATAGTACAGGCTCTGCCTAATTTGGGACCAGATGACGTTGTTAGTTGTCCCAAGATATAATTATTATAATAAAAAAAAAACATTCATAGATAATCGAATAAAAAAAAAATTTAGATAAAATTTTAGGGTACTCCGCTTTTGATAAAATTAGGTATGTGCACTAGGTAACATTAGCACATATCAACCCTTGAATATGACCACACAATACTGTTACACCTTGTGTATATAAATGGTGGAGAAAAGTCCGCGCGAAGCCGGATCGTGTCACTAGTTTTTCTTTAAATGCTTAACTAAACTGATTGACAAATAATTATGTGACTTTTACAGTTTTATCAATAACAATAGTGGTCTTATGTACACTCATTTCTGGTGTTAGAACATCTATTATTACTTATATCATGTAATCATTTACATTCCGTAACTAATAGCTGGTGGCTACTCAACATAATAAGGAGTATTTACTTTCTTCGATGTTGGCAGATTATGTTTTCATTACACGCGTGCATAATGCGCTGATAGGAGAAAGTGGGTGGAACATTGAAGCATACCCGTAAAGATCTAACATCGAAGCCAGTTCTACTTAAACATAACAGAAAAGGTGTGGTCATATTCAAGGGTTGGTATGTGCCTATTATACTGAGTGCACATACCTATGTAATTTTATCAAAATCGGAGTACTGTGGCAGGTGCGTCGGAAACTCGGCCGGCCACTCGCATAAAGCGTCATTAATTGTTAACTGTTTGTCTTGACGTTCCAAAAGTTTGAAATAATGAGGAAGAAGAAAATGAAAAAACAATCGAGAGAATTGAAGGAAGCGTCAAGACGAATGGTCGAAAAAACGATTGAAATGTAAATGAATAAGATTACAGATTGTCTAATATATAATATCGTTCTGGGCATATGAAACAGAGTTTAATTCCTCATCCCCGAGAGTAGTAATCCCGGCTGCGCACCCCAAACCCCTTAATTTTTATATTTTTTTCATAGGTTTATTTATGAGTAAAAAAGTTATTAATTAAAAAAAGTATGACTTAAAAAGTTCTATGCCAATCGATTTATGTACCAGGGGAGGTATAATTCTTATACCATACGCCTTTCATTACTGAATTTTGACAAAAAGAATATGCTATAACTATGTAATAATAATGCAACCAGCTATGGCACTATGGTAGGTGCAATACTGATAACATACCCTATCCGCTGCTGAAATTTGACCACACCTTTCTGTTACACCCTGTATAAACCAGAACAACGGGGGGTGTTTACGTGCTATTTGAATACGTAAACACCAAGCGGGGGTAATTGATTTGCATATTATTGATGACATGGGGAAAGAGTTGGGTTGGATAGTGACGTTTACCATCAGGCTTATGGCCTACTCATCTCTCCATTTCGTACCTTTTCACGTGTTTGGTTCCGTTCGTGATTCGTATGTAGAGGCTTTAGATACCGTTTGCTTTTCGACCCTTTCGCCATTCGTCACGTTCGCCATTCGTCTCGTTCGCCATTCGTCTCGTTCGCCATTCGTCACATTCGCCATTCGTTCCGTTAGACGTATCTTCAGAAAATAATGTACTAAAAAAATTAAATCTGTATTCAGTGATTGGTCTGGTATAACAAAAAAAGAAAAAAGTTGTAACACTGCAGTGCCTATCCGCTTTTATTTAGATTTAGTTTTAATTACCTGTTACCATTCACGTTTATATTTATAATCTAGTTCTACAACATTCTTTTTTCTAGCGCCAGTCGTAGTAACAGCACTACAAGACATCTTATATAATAATAGTCAAAGATAAATTAATTTCCGATATTAGAAATGTCCATTGAATCGAAAGGAAAAACGACAAGCTGACAACTAGCCCGCGGTATAAATTGGCCTAGTTTTGTGAAACCGATGACATAAGGTACAGACAGGACTACGATAGATTTAGTCCGAGATCGTTCAGGGTTGCCACTTTCAACTTTTTTGCCTGTCTGCATCATGCTATGTAAGCCCACATGGAGCTTTGTTGACACGAGTAGGTACAAGTATTTATCCGCGCAACTTCGTCTACGTGAGTTTTCTTGATTTTTGCAATTTTTTCATTGCTGCTCCGCTCCAATTGGTCGTAGCGTAATGTTATATAGTCTATAGACTTTCTCGATAAATGGGATATCCAATAGTAAAATCTTTTCAACCGACTTCAAAAAGAAGGAGGTTCTCAATTCGACTATATGTTTTAAGGTAGTAATTAACTCAATGTTCTACAAAAATCTGAATCTGATTTGAAATATTTTCATTTGCCCAGTAATTTTCTACACTTGCTACAAAACTGTGTTTTGGTTGAAGGATCAACCAAAACACAGAAATGTATTAACATAACTATTATAATAATAATAATATCTTGGGACAACTCACACAACGCCATCTGATCCCAACCTAAGCAGAGCTTGTACTATGGAAACCAGTCAACTGATAAACATACAAATATTTCTAAATATATACATTTAATAGATAACTAACACCCAGACACAGAATAAACCATCGTGCTCATCACACAAAGTTTTATCCTGGGTGGGGATCGAACTCACGACCTGCCGCTCAGCAATCAGGGTCACTAACCACTAGACCAACAGGCCACCATTTCACGGAAGAATAATTTACTCTGTGACGGTACCCCATGAAGATGGCCTAGGTATGACTTAGACGTACCACTAGTAAAGGTTTCACTAAGACACAGCCCTAGATAAAAGACCTTTTGTAATCGCCTGATTCGTGACCAAACAAATGCCCGGAAGTCAATGCCCTACTTACAAATCATTTTTCGTGGCCACGATCACGTTATTCACAATAGATATTCCTATAAAACTGAGAGTTTTGTGATAAAAACTAATGATTAAATACATTGTTGACAAGTCACTGTCGTTTGATGACGTAAGACAGATGCTTCTGTAGCATGAAGTTTTGATGTTTAACTGCCTTCATGGCCCGGTGGGAGTTTCTCCGACTACGCAAAAGTTCGAATGTAACAAATAAAGAAGTCACCAAGAAAGTACACCCTACACTAACATTTAAACTTTCAAAATAAAAAATAAATAAATAAATCATTTATTCGAAACCTACCCATTTTACATTTTTGTAAGCCTGCCAAACTGCATAGCAGTTTGTCGGCAGTTAGCAGTTTGTCGGGAATTAACGCGCATTGTTAACCTTAAAATTGCTTGACGTCTCGACCAGGTTGCACCGGCCGTGGTCACAAGCGGACTGTCGCAGCGATGTTAAGACTCCGTCAGGCCGATAAATCTTCATCTACCCTCACTTTTTTATTTTTCGTAAAGTTAGAGTACACTACACTGATTTCATCCATGTTAACCGACTGCGAATTAATACGAGGTTGTGTTTTACGAATCACTGGATTCCACGTCGCGGATAGTTTGAAGCCCTCTTCCCGATTGAAAGTTTTATGTTTTTTAATTTCAAGCAATTTTAAGGTAATGCGCGTTAATTCGTATTGTTTATAAGTACACTATAATCCCCAACAATAATTAGTGGATCACACAAAGCGATGTCCCGTGTTTGAATCGAGCCCACGGCCAAATGTCTTGCACAGCAGTCATGGGAGTACACTCACACTACGGTATTTAACAATAACCCATTGACTAGAGACACTAGACTTCTAATTAATGATATAATAAACCAGTTCAAGTCTCACTAACGAGACTTTGTTTATAATTTAACAAGCTGTTACCCGCGACTTTGTTTGCGTGGAAATTTTGAACAACAAAAATATTCCAAGGGGTATTTTTGGTTTCTGGCGAGGCGAGGGCCTAACATGCAGGAAGGATTTAGCGACATTGTCCCGATAGATGGTTTGACTCCGGCCCCGGCATGGTAATCGGAAATCTCGGGATTGATTCCTGGATGTGGACTCCAAAAAATATGTATTTAGTAATATAGTAGTTGGAAAGAAATGCCTGTAAAAAATACTATAATATCCAACGGGAATTGTAAATTTTTCGGGATAAACATTTATATGCTATTCCAGACTGAGCCGTGATTAACTAACAAATATATATATTCAAGAAAAATCATCATCATCGTCATCAGCCTATCGCAGTCCACTGCTGCACATAAGCCCCTCCAATTGCACGCCACTTTGTTCTATCTCCGGCTTCTCGCATCCAGCTTCTACCAGCCGTTTTGCGTAAATCATCACTCCATCTGGTCCTTCACTACGTTTGCCGCGCGCGCGGTCTCCATTCAAGAACTCGTTTACCCCAACGGTTGTTGGTTCTTCGGCTAATATGGCCAGCTCACTGCCACTTCAGCTTGCTAATCCGGTGGGCTATGTCGATAACTTTTGTTTTAGAACCAAGAAAAATCAAGCTATCTCATTTATAATACTAGCTTTTCCTGCGGCTTCGCTAATGTTAGATTTTTGTAGCCTATGTGCTATTCTGATGTTTATACTTCATTACTTTGAAATGTTATCAAAATCCTACCAGTAGTATTTCGTGTAAGAGCAACAAACATCTATAAATCTATCCGTCTTTACAAACAATCCTTTTAATTCTACTAAGATTCTTAGTATTAGTAGAATTAGTAGGATTGTCATCAACATTGCACAATGCGCAAGAGTTTTTGTCTGTAGTATCGAGTCGCATGGTCAATAAGAAAGATCTTGACATAATTACTTAGCATTTGAACTCCTTACAATGGTGTTACGTTAATTATAATTGTTACAAAAAAACTTTTAATATTATAATAGTAGTCATATTTTTTTGTGAAATCATGTTATTTTCAAGGCTTCGAAGATTTGATTATCTCTTTTGTTTTGTTCTAGTGCAAGGTCTTGTGATAATGATACCTAGTTAATTTAATTATGCATTATTTTGGCTGGCTTGCATTGTTATTTTGTTTACAGAATCATAATTATGTGGGGTGTTTTAATCACATTTTTTTTTTAATTTCAAGCTTTATCTTTATCTACACCTATTCTATTACCACTTATTAATCTTTGGAATCTAATCAACAAGAAGATTCGTCTTCTCAAGAGGGGTAAATTAGGTATTTTTTTGTAGTTTATCATCAGTTTTATTTATATTCTATCAGCACTTATCAATTTGTAGTATATAATCTACTCAAAGATTTATCTTCTCCAATGTATATACACACATCAAAAGTGTCTAGGGATCAACATATATTTTTGCAATAACTTTTCTCCCGATTGATTTTTTTTTTTATTTCTTTAAGGATTCATCAAATAAAGTGTTTTCGTTTGTCACAGTAACGATAAACCAAGTCACCTTTGCATTAATAAAGAAATTTGCCATTTTCCTAATAAAGGGATTTTTGACATTTGAACCACTAACATTAAAGTTCGAAAAAAAGACTGAAATAACAGTTTTCTTTAAAATTTTATTGGGTAACTTAAACAATTAATAATCCGTGTTTCTACCGCGAACACTAACAACACAAGAACATCGGTTTGGCATACTCAAAATGAGTTCATCCAAATCACGCTGTGGAATGGCCGCCCATGTTCGTTGCAACAACAAAAAAAGGTCTTCTTGCGACTGGATACCCTCCATATTCGGCAGAGCTCTTCTCTGTAGCATATCCCATGCATGCTCAATCGGGTTCAAGTCTGGCGACTGAGCAGGCCAGGGCAGGACATTGATGTTAGCTGCGGCGAGAGTCTGTCTTACAACTCTTGCGGTGTGCGGTCGTGCATTATCATGCATTAACTGAAATAAGGGACCGATTTGCACTTGTAGAGGAACGATGACGTCTGATACAATCGTCTCAGCATAAATTTGAGCGTTGAGGTTGCCTCTGATCCAAATCAACTCAGTTCTTCCGCCGATCCAAATACCCGCCCATACCATGATGGTTCCACCACTATAAGGATGGACTTCCTGGCAGGATTTTAATCGCTGTTGGCGTCCAGGGGTTCTCCAGTGTCGTATACGTCTTGTATCCGGTCTCATACCAAAACGAGACTCATCAGAAAAGCACACGAAACGCCATTGTTCTTCTGCCCAATTTCTGGGTTCAAGAGCCCATTGATATCGAATCCTACGATTGTGCATTGCTATAGGTGGTACCCGTAGCGGTCTTCGGGAATGAAGGTTCACTTCATGCAAGCGGTTTCTGACTGTTTGGTCGCTAATTAAGTTCCCTGAAGAGTGATGAAGCCTCACGGCTAACATCATGGCGGTTATTGTTGGACCTCTTCGAGTTAAGATTTGAATGTATCGGTCTTGTCTCCGTGTGGTGCAGCGATACCGTCCTCCATGGCGCTCAGCCACGGTACCAGTGCTTCGGTAACGTGTCCAAAGTCGACTGATAACACTCTGACTTGTATTCAGAGCTAAAGCCACAGTACGTTGCCGGGAACCAGCTTCTATCATTCCCACGGCTCTGAGCATTTCTTCCCTGCTTAAATGACGTCGCCGCTCCATAATAACGTTGGTTTTAATCAGTAGTAGGGAAACAGTAGCACTAATAATGTCTTCAATGCGTTGTATGTTTTTATAGGGAAAATATTGACAGCTGATTTTCATCTTTTACTCGAATTTGATTCACAGTTCCTGATTCAAATTATGAAATGCACCAAAAAGGATCCATATAAATTTATAAAATCATAAATTTATTACAAAGCCACATCTCAATCTCAAGAAATCCGCATAAAAATGCTTGATCCCTAGACACTTTTGATGTGTGTATTTCTATCGCTGATAGTAAGTAGTATTAATCCTGTGATGCTTAAATTAATACAACAAAAAGAAAGTCTTTGGATGGATGGATTCCCAAAACAATATACCTTATACAGCTCAGCGAACAAGGCGACAGTCATGCAAAGAAATGAACCAGTGCTATTAGCGTACGACAGCAAAATTGGCACTGAAACAATTGAACAATAACGAGAGTAATTAATTAAAAACACTGCGGCTTGCACTGGTAAATTTGGTAAAAATTGGCCCTTTTGACATTAAGTTCGAAAGTTGTATATAATCTTTAGTAGATTAGATACTACAAAATCAACATCAAAATTCTTTATTCACTTAGGATGCAAAACAAATCTTGTGATACGTCAGGATTTTAGATGTATCTACCTACATGTAATGCCAGTCTACAGATTGACAAGTGTATAAGTAAGATCTCAGACTGTGGCGATTTCGGTATTTTGGATTAATCCTGTTAACCTACCGGAAACAATGAATATCTAATATAATCACTTAAAAAACAATAAAATAAATTTCTAAACAACGCAACGTTTAGACTACAAATTAGCGTATGGGCGTCATGATTTTTTTCCCACGGTATACGATGAATACCGAAGCGTACTCGAAGAGTGTTCGGGTGCGTGAGCGCGCGCGCAGCAAATTGACATGCCACGCTACACGCTTCGTTAATTTACGTGCTACCATTCAGTTTTCCTGACTTCTGGGAAATTTGAGAGTGCACTATAAAGAAAGGGATAGTAATGTTACTATCTAAGGCTTACTCTGAGACCAAAACCTTTGAACCTTTTGAGCTTCTTTTGTTAGAACAAATTAACATTTAGGAATACACACATAAATCTGACTGGGGGTGGACAAAAGATGACATATGAACGAATGTTTTAAACGATTGATCATTTACGAATGGCCAATTTTATACTATTTCTTTTTTAAAGTTAACTAGCAATGTGGGATTGGGTCCCACATTACTAGCAATCTTGTCAACCCCTCTAACTAAGCTCAAAGACTTGTCTTAGGAGTGGGTTCACGTCGGTAGTATAATGGGCAGGATTCGAAGCAGCGACCTCACGATTACGAGACCAATGCCGTAGCCCTTAGGCTACCGCCGTAATTAAAAAAATAGCAGTGAGAAATCCATGCAAGAAGAACCGCAAGTCAATGCTAGTATGCCATAAAGGAATTAAGTGGCGATATTCATTAAAATAAAAGCATTTAGTGTGACTATATTTTAATAACAATAAAGAGATAAGCAATTAAGTGATTGACAAGCTAATCATTTTGTGAAAGTTTAATATTCAAATGTGTAGTCTAATGTTTGTTTTCATTACACCTTGAATGGATAAAAGCCTCGATAAAAATAAGAATTAAAAAAAAAACACAACAAGTTTTAACATTTTTTTGAATAAGATAAGTATTTATCTAATAATCATGACTCGCCAAATAATATGCAAATCTGTCTCGGTTCAGTGGACAAGTATGAACTGTTTAAGAAATTGTGGGTTCGATTCCTACATGGGATATTGTGTGTTTATGCCTAGTTTAGGTAACTGTGTTAAGTACCTGTATATACCGTCGTTTACTTGTGTCATTACTGCGAATTCAGTCAACGACTTATAACAGGTTCTAGATTGATAGTGAATAACTAAATACTTACTTTTAAGTGGGTAGGTATCTATAGAATTGTGAGTTAGAGTTACTCTTACCACAGGAAGTTATTTAAAAGTGACGGCAGACCATAGGCATTTTATTTAATTAGGTAAGTACCTACATTTCAGTCACAAAAAAATTAAAAGGGTTTAGCGGTTTGTTTCGTTTACCTCTATACGGAAATGATGTTCAAAACATTTGGAAAAAAATCAAAGAAACAGCCGGTAAAACTGAAATTCATAGGACATTTGTGTTACTTCCGATTATATCTATACTAATATTATAAAGCGGAAGAGTTTGTATGTTTGTTTAAACGCGCTAATCTCAGAAACTACTGGTCCGATTTGAAAAAAACTTGTTTTGTTGGATAGCCCATTTATCGAGGAAGGCTATAGGCTATATAACATCGCGCTACGACTAATAAGACCGGAGCAGCAATGAGAAATGTTTCAAAAACAGGGAAAATTTACACAGACGAAGTTGCGCGGGACAGCTAGTTCAATAGATGGGGTTACAATCAAATGAATGTTAGGTATACTAAGTTCAAGTAGTCTAAAATAAAAAACTGCTAAGTAAAAAAAAAATACAATAAGCAACGTATAATGGACATTGACGCTTTTCTTTGATAAGATGCCACATTTAACGGTCGAGTGAACACAACATTAACTGTGTATTCGATTTCTTATGGCGAATCAGTGACCGATATTCCAAAATGTCACAAAAGAAAGCTGTTAGAGTGCATATCTACAGTTAGAGTAATGTCTTATTTAATAATAATAATGGTCTAATACTCGATTTCAGTCAAGGTTGAAATCGAATATTTAAGCCTGGTTTTGAGGTATCACTAAAGTACACTCTTTTTACTGTTTTTGCGGTGAAAACTTCTTTAGCGGCGTTGTGTTGTTTTGGGATGGGTAAAAAATGTTAAACTCGCGTCAGGACACGTGACCTGATCGAAAAT
Organism: Herminia tarsipennalis; assembly: GCA_945859575.2. Lineage (NCBI taxonomy): Eukaryota > Metazoa > Arthropoda > Insecta > Lepidoptera > Erebidae > Herminia > Herminia tarsipennalis. Next base: position 23,029,792 of record OX243840.2, read on the forward strand.
TCGTAAGACGGAGGAATAGCAACGAAAAACTGCTACAATATTATTAGAATACGAAGGTAAATTTCGCCACCATCTACAATGTTATTATAACTCAGGTGGGAAATCAGGTGGTCCAGAAACCAGAAGTTCGAGTCGGGGTAACGATTATTTTATTCTCTTTTTTTATTTTTATTTTGGTTTTTTGATTCGTGATTTATCCCTTCATATTTTTTTTATATATTAAGTATGTCAGTAAGATCGAAAAATATTATTCAAATTTCATCTGTATGTAATATAATGTTCAAGTTTTCACTTTTGCCGGCACTCTCGGAGTGCAACCCGTTGTTTTTTTTTTTACTGTTTATCACCAAATCTTTTTCTATTTATTTACAGTTGCACATGAAGCTTGACCCACAATTGAGCATAAACCAATGAAATTTTACGGCACAGATACTTAATTCTAAAACAAAAACGAATGCCATGGATATCTTTTACACAATAATTCATTTGTAAAGAACAAAATGAATTATTTCTCAAGTAGGTCGAAACGATGGCGCGATAGAATCGCCAACGTAATGGCGACAGTACCCCGTCGATTTAAAATTACGATTTTATATGGTTTTAACAGATGTGTTAATGCCGTCGCAAATTATATCGAGAGGACAGAAGGTTGTAAATTCTAATTCTTGCCTATGAAGATAAATAGAGTCCTTTGGTAAAGTAGTACTAACAAAATATCACTTTGCATATTTAAATGTAACATTACTAACCATAGACGAAACTTTAGGTTATATATGTATAATTCTTCTTTTTTCCTTTTTGTTACATTGCAAGAAATAAAACGTTTTTTTATTTTAGTTTATTATTTTTGCGGCACCTGGTGGTTTGTAACATTAAAACTTAACTAGAACATGTTCAGAAATAAGACTTATACTGAGCAAAACACCGTTTTCAAATCCTGAACGATTTGGAAGCCATATCCGAGAAAAATAATAATAACCGAAGAGAAACATGAGCACTGTAGTGCCCCCTCGTTTATTTTTACTAAAACTTTGCTAAGAACATGCACGAGAAAGAAACTTAAACATACAACGCAAAAAACCGTTTACAAATCGGATTAGCCGTTTCCGAGAAAATGGTAAAACGTACGTGGTATACACGGACACACACACAAACACCCCAAACGCATATACCTACCCTCTCTTTCGCGGGCAAAATGCATCTAAACACGAGCAAATCCGCGAGGAAATACTAAATCAGAAACGTAAGGGTGTCATTTTATGCCATTACAATATTTTAAGTAAGGTAGACATTTAGCGGAAATAGTGACATTGTGTTATATTAGGTTACTACAAGGTACTTAAAGCAAATGATCTTAGAACATTAAGCTCAAATTACTATCGACCTAAATTTATTTGTTTGTTTAAACGCGCTAATCTCAGGAACTACTGGTCCGATTTGAAAAAATCTTTTTTTGTTGGATAGCCCATTTATCGAGGAAGGCTATAGGCTATATAACATCGCGCTACGACTAATAGGAGCGGAGTAGCGACGAGAAATGTTGCAAAAACGGGAAAAATTTACGCATACGAAGTTGCGCGGGACAGCTAGTAATATATAAAATAAAAGCCAAAAGTCACTATTGACACACACACACACTATGTTTACATATAATAAAATCTTGAAAATTGGTAAACACTGGAATTCAGCAAATATTTCAGCTCACGATCACAATACGACTCATTAAAATTTTGTCTATAGGATGATTTATATTAAATTAATAACCTCTTAACATAACACTAAATAACTTTGTAATATGAGTTTTAGAAAATATTTAATAAATTAAATCTTAATCACCTACCACTTGTTTTAAGAGTTTTGACCTTAACCACCTACAGACTATTTTACTACAGTAAAATCATTATTTATTGTGAGGTTTAGGCCCACAACCTGACAAACATTGATTTTACTCCAGGCAGCGTCTCTCAGATGCGTAGTAAATGGTTGTGACAAAAGTAGGTGGTAGGTTATAGAATTTTATAAGCTACGGGTCTTAATCGCGTAAATATTTTATTTTAAGGCTACATACCTTTGTTTATTTCCCGACGTTTCGACCGTATTGCAACGGCCGTGGTCACGGGTAGACTGTATTCTATAATGTGTACAAATCGCGAAAGTTTACGAACATATTAAAGGTGGTAGGTGTTGAAGGGTTATTATGATTTTTTTAAAACTGAATTTACAAAGTGTAATGTAAAGATTGAGTGTGGGTAAAAGTGTAATGATTAAGATGGTGTAACGTAAAGAAGCCACGAGTGGGAGGTTACTAGTATATTAAAAATCATCCTGTATATTGCAAAAGAAAAGTCTCTGCATAATTTAAGCTTTCTATGTGCAAGGGTTTGAGCAGAGCATTTATTTATTAGAATATTGATTATAGATGTCAGCTATTAAATTCATTATAATAATGTCATTGCGTTCAATTAACTCCCGACAATGCAGTCCAAGGCACCTGTCCCACCAACAGCGAGAAGCGAGCAGCGATTATCGCTCAATAAACGAACTTATGTAGATCTCGTGTAAACAAAAGAGATACAAATATTAATAGTTGATCGCTAACCGTTCACTCTGCCGTCCACTTTGATTACTCGGACGCGATCTACAATATACCTCTTTGAGTACTATAACCGCTACTCACTTCTCGCTGATTGCCGGGCGGTGGGACAAGTGCCCAAAGTTAGTACGATTACTCGATCGAATTTTAATTGCGTAAATTTACATCCACGTGGGCCATGTACACAGCTTTGGTCTTTAACCGTTAATTCTTAAAACAAGTAAGGTCTGAAACAAGTTTGGATTATCAGCAAACCTTTGATACAAAATAATGTAAGTAATAAATACTCGTATTTTTGAACAAGAAAAGATAAATCGCTGTATAAATAAAAGCCAGTTCTTGATACCGGTGACTTGATATCGAAGACACTTGTGAATAAATTTTAACTTATCTCAAATAAATATCATTTTAAGTACTTGACTGTTTATGCAAGCCCTCTGAATTAGCTAACTAACTAGTTGTCTGTGCCTTCATTATGATGATTTATGCGGTACTAAGATAATCCAACATTATCAAACCTGGGGACTATAATATTAAACATAGAAATTAATAGAAGTAAAGAACACGATGTAGCGTTCCGTAGTCCCCCATCCGGATAATGCGGCTTAAGAAGTAGGTTTTCTGTAAATAACAATCACTATTTTTCAATGGAATCTGTACGACAATATGCGACAATTTGCGATATACAGAATGATTTTTAATATACGAAATTTTTGTTACTTCTACTTACTTAGTCTGCTGATACTCGTTAAGTTGCAAACCACACTTTGCTGTCATAGTTTTCCTTTTAATTTCACTATATATACTACTACCGTGTTTTTCACCAACCCAACATCAACCATTTAGCTGGCAGAGAGGGGGGACACTTAACTCTAAAATAAATTTGCACCTTAAAGCTTAATATTTTACAAACGGATCCCTTAATCGAAAAATAATCTTTACGATCCCTAAGTGTTCTTGAAAGGCATCAATGATATCCCATACGATGGGGTAGATGAGATGATGATTTAGGGAAGGTACACAATTTTTTTTACTAAATAATTCATTTAGTTTGTCGGCAACTAATATATGTATCCATGCAAAATTACAACCTACTAGCACTAACAGTTTCTGAGTTAAGCTACGGACAGACGGACTTGGCGAAACTATAAGGGTTCCGTTTTGCCACTTTGGTTACGGAACCCCAGAAATATTCAGTGATAATGCCAACTATGATTCATTGGTCTAGTTAATATTGTAACGTACATATCCCTTATAAGGAACTCATTGGTATCACTGCAAACGAAAGCATATCCACACATTGCCTTACCATATCTGTATATACTGCTCATACCACCTTACCAGTCCTTGAAGCAACACTTCTAATAAATTAAAAGTAATTTCTCACTGGTTCAATTATTAGCAACTTCCTTGGGCTAATGGTGACATAGCTTCGGGAAACGGATGCCGTAAGTACAAATTTAATGGCGTATTTTGTAACGAAGAACATATCTTAGATATGTTATGAATGCATGTTGACTAATATAAGGTTAATGGGTTTATAACACCTGCTATTCCTGCACTTGCTAAATTTTTTTATCATTGTTTAACGTGTTTTACTTCAAACAGTTTTATGTGTAACGTTTTAACTTTAAACTCGATACATTTTGGAAAATTTTCCTGTCAAATGGTTTTCGCCGTGTCGTTTGTCAGCTTTCTAATATATCTTTTACCATTCCAAAATTTTATTCAGAAGTGGAAAACTCGTTAGTCAAAACAATTATAGATTTTATTATTTACAATAGCAAATCAAAGCGAAATTTTTGGATTGTGAGAAGGTACTTTCTGTTCACGGTTTTAAGGGTATGGTAATTAATTAATGTGTAGTGAACGGAGATCACGAGAGAGAAAAGACCTCAGGATGCCATTAATTTTCTCGCCAAATGACATGGAAATGTGTTTCAGCCGTTTAGTGACTCCAGTCTCCTAGCCGATTTCACGGCGGCATTGTCCGAAACCAGCCATCTACCCAAGTCAGCAGATCTCACTTCATAACTTAAAATCTTGTTTTTTTGCAAAAATGTGAATAATACAATGCTTGACAAGTTTTTTAGTACAATAATAATAAACATGTTATGTCACTTGTAGTCGCTAGATGGCGATAAGTTTAGTAATGACACACTGTTGCTTTACTTATCGGTATGTGTACATTTGAATATCGTTCTATCTCAGTTGCGCAAAATTGTTTGCGGAGACCCTCCAATAGTACTCAGCAGTAAATATATAACTTAATTTGGTGCTATATTTTTAAGCACAATTTTGAAAAATTACAGAAACAGGTTAAACCCAGGGGTGTGAAACTGCCATACAAAGGCATATTTCGTATGAAACCGTATAAATTAGCGCCATCAAGCGGTGGGGGACGCGCATTTATCATCATAGATTGACTATTGTGCTAATAGATGGCAGCAGCTAACTCCGTCAACTATACCAGTAACAAACAAATTGAAAATATTTAAAAAATAATCAATTTAGGTTCTGAAAAATTATGTTCATTAATTATCTATAACAATAATTAACTAAAAAAATATTCAACTTAAGTAAGTGTACAATTAAAATTGACTTTTTCACTTTGGTAACACTAAAAGTAAAAACATGGGAAAAATTTTTCATCAGTCCGCCATATTTTAAATTTGTTTTCCTTCGTTTCGTGTGCGTGTGCGTTGATCTAGATACTTTGATAATTTCTTACAACTCGGCTCGATACTTGACTTTGACTTACCTGCTTGAAACGATAATTTTTGGCTTGATATTTGGACCCCGGACTGATTACATACCTGATAACTTGGCGCGTTTTATGAGGACTTCGATTTTGTTTTTGGCGAACTTGGACTTTGAAAATGCCTAAAGCAGCACGATTGAAATGTTATTTTGGATGTGATGCCGATGATGGTAAGTGTGTTAATTATAATACAGATATTTTTATAACAATGAAGACTTAGGCTTAGTGCTTTGCTAGTTGATCACAATTTTTATAGTTTTTACTTAAAATTTTCATTTGCTTGTTTGATAAGTAAAAGGAAAATGATGGAATGTGTTAGGTTTAAGGCATTCGAGACTCTGCAGAACCAAACAGCCGGTGTTATCTGATGGTTTCTATTGTTAATCTTTGCCTCTTAGGTACAGGAGCACAGTGTGGGTGGGACATATTTATACTAACGTTAAATGACTTATCAATATTGATGACATCTTTTTACTAATTAACTAATATGAATAAATTAAGCAATAAAATATAACTTATTTTACAGGACCTCTTCACAGATTTCCAAAATGGGATTATCCTCACACAGAAAAGTTTAATCAATGGAAGTCTGTACTCAACTTTGAAACTCAAGAGCGAGGCAACAACTATATTTATGCATCTGTTCGTATTTGTCACAGACATTTTGAGGACTTCTTTAAATCAGCAAGCAAACGCTTGACTGCAAATGCTATTCCGACATTAAACATATCACACCATTGCTCAAAAACTCAACAATCGAATAAGACATTTGCCTTGATAGAGCCATCAACATCTGGTATAGCACATCATTTTCAACTTGAGCCTTCACCTTCAACCTTGGCTAACAGTGAGTAATTATTATTTTTATAATGAAATTATTGAATTTGGCCAACTTCACACAACTAGGGACATAGTTGGAAACATTGTGTTTAAATTGCCTCAAAAATTTTCTTAGATCATTATAGACAGTGATATTTATTACATGCAGATCTCTGTCACTATAATAAATAAATAGTATGTGTTTAAAATATATGTATTTCTATGTACACTAAATAATAACACTTTGTCCTTATCTGGTGATATAGTGAATATGAGCTTTTACAATAATGGGGACGATGACTGTCAAGTCGAATCAGTATTTTTTTATAAAATGACAAAATAACACCATATAGATAAGAATACTGAGGCGTGACCTCATCACTGAGGATCTTCATATCATTACTTTTAGTATTTGTGTTGATGATTAGAAATTCTTACAGACATTAAATTGTGGCATAACACATTTATTCAGTCAGATCTTGTTATGACATACTATTGCTTGATTACTGAAAATTAATTTATTTTCATTAAAGTCATCATCCTAATTGACTCTGGTGGTATTCACTTTGACAGTCCTTGTGAGCTGTACAGTCTTTAAATTAAAGTGCATTATTTATGTTAATATAACATTAAATTTAAATTGCAGAGACCTCTGGTATATCACAACAAACCCACATGACCACTCATGAGCCTGCATCAACTTCAACCTTGTCCAACCGTAAGTTTTTTTAAATTTATTTTATTATTTACCAACTTCAATAAAAGAGGTTCTCTGTTTGACTGATTCTCTCTAAAATACTTTTCTGACAAACTACTGAACCAATTTTGATGGGGTTTTTACTATTCAACGGCATATTTTTCTGGGCAGGTTATAGTGTACAGTACGATCAACGTAACTTGACCGGATTGAAGTTAGGTTTTTATCACTTTCGCGCATGTCATAGAGATGCGACCCTAAAATTACTAACGAAAACGTTTAATCGATTAAAAATACTAACAACATTTTAATTCAACAATATAAAAACACTATTTAAAAGAGGTCATAAAAATTTTAATTTAGAACAGTTACAGTAAATAATAAAGAAACTTTGAAAAATAATTTCTTTACGCAAATAATCACAAAAAAACATGAATTAGTAATACTAATTATGACAATGTAATGCGTAATCGCATCTCTAATTCTCTTGGTTTAGTTACCGCCCCCGCCCCCCGCTTCCTGTCACCATTTACTTCCAAAAAATGCGTCTGCGCAACCACTTGTCGCCTACTTCAGTCCGGCCTAGTTACGTTGATAGTACTGTATATAACATTTTCCTAAGTTATACACCAAAAATAGAGTAAATGTAAGAGAAGTTTGCATTAATTGGTGTTATGTTTGATTTTTTTTTCTTCTCTTGATCTTTAACTGATAATGGTTTATTATTTAAATTAATCTTTCGAGATAACTCATACATGCAGACAGTCTGTTTATTGGGATAATTATGGGACTCAATTTGGTAGACTTCACATAACTTTAGGAATATTGTTGAGAATACTTAGGTAATGAGATTTCTTTATACAAGAATGCTATTTAAAATAATATACCTATTAAGAGTCTTTGCAAGCCCTACATATACATACATACATACATATCAACCCATATGATGGCCCACTGCTGGGCACGGGTCTCCCCAGTAAAACCTACTAGTATGTAGATCCTGGGGGTAATTGCCATAATCACCACGCTTGGCGAGCGGGTTGGTGATCGCAGTAAGGCTTTAAGTACGCAGAGGACGCTGCTGCCCGTCCTCCGGGGTGAAATCCCTTAGTCGCCTTGACGACACCCACGGGAAGAGATGGGGTGGTACTATTCTTACGCCGGCACCACACGGCAAGCCCTACCTAACAGAAATTACAAAAGTAGTTTTTTAAATTGTCTATCAAAATAAAAGAAAAACCAGCGGTAGCTTAATGGCTAACGCATCGGTCTCGTAATCGTGAGGTCGCGGGTTCGAATCCTACCCATTATACTACCGACGTAAACCCACTCCTAACACAAGCTGGAGGGGTTAACAAGATTGGTAGTAATGTGAGACAAAATTCTACATTGCTAGTTATCTTAAAAATAAAACAAAAAAAATTACATTTTATCTATTGTTTTTTCAGCTCCTAAAAAACGCTGTTTGGGACATGGATCTCATACAAAAACTACAACACAAATAAATAAACTGACACAAAAACTGAATAAGCTCCATCAAAAATGTAGAACACAGTCTAAGAAACTTCTTGCAGCAAAGAAATTAACAACATCTAAATCATTCTTGTCAACTATAGAAAAATTACCAGATGCAGCACAAACTTTTGTCAAATTGCAATTGAAGTGGAAAAATAGACCTAGAGGAAGACGATATACAACTGAAGAGAAAATTATGGCTTTGTCAATTTTTAAACAAAGTCCGAAAGCATATAAACTTTTAAGGAAAATGTTTGTTTTGCCCTCAAAACGTTGTTTGCAAAAAATTCTTAGTGCATTCAATCTTAGACCAGGCATTAATAAAAAAATATTAGAAAATTTAAAAAAACATGTACAGCGTATGCCTGAAGAAAAAAAATATGTGACTTTACTATTTGACGAAGTGTCATTATCGCCTGGTCTAGTTTACAATGAGTTTTTAAATGAAATTATTGGCTTCCAAGACAATGGCATTAAAAGTAAGGATATTGCTGATCATGCCCTTGTCTTCATGATAAAGGGCATAAAAAGTAAAACTAAGCAACCAATTTGTTTTACGTTTGCAAAGAGTGGGACAAAAAAAAAAGAACTAAAAAGTCTACTTTTAAGCCTAGTAAAGGAAATTACTAATGTAGGGCTAAAAATAGTGGCTACAATTTGTGACCAATGTCCCACTAATGTTGCAGTAATTAAAGAATTGCGAGATGCAACTCAAGCTGAATATGCCATTGCTGGGAAGCCAGAGCAAATAATGTTCTTTGAGGCAAACAATATTAAAATTTTCCCGCTGTTTGATACTCCCCATTTATTGAAAGGCGTCAGAAATAACCTTCTTAACAAGGATGCCAAGTTTATGTATAATGGACAAGAGAAATGGGCAAAATGGGAACACTTGAAAATGTTACTGGCTATTGATACGGGAGACGATGAAATCCGTCTAGTTAATAAAATAACAGAAAGCCACATTGACAAACAAAAACTAAAAAAAATGAAGGTAAAGTTAGCTGCTCAAGTTTTTAGCCAAAGAGTTTCATCTGCTATGAGATTTTTAGCAAGTAAGTGTAATTTTACTTCTAAAATACATAAACCCTAGCAGTAAAGCCATTGAAGTTGCAATCGAGGTCGCAGGTTCGAATCCTACCCATTATCTACTCCGATTCCGATTTTTGCATCCGATTTGGATGGAGCTTTCGCTATTCGACAGCAACGTTTTCTGAGAGGTTTTAGGTTGTAAGACCTCATAGCAACAAACTAAAACAAAGGTGCAAGTCACTATAATTTTCATTGATTGGTAATGTGCTTGATCAATTATAACCGAATAGCTGATCCGCGCAACTTCGTTTGCGTAATTATTCCCCGTTTTTGCAACATATTTCATTGATATTCATGCCTATGACACTCACAAATAATGTGGATTTCTATCAAAATCGGTTCAGTAGATCTATAGAGTTTTCTCTGTACCACTTGTATGTAAGTATATTCTTTAATTTCCCAAACCCTACCTAGTCATTTTGGATGGGTTATTTCCCTTGATATTGAATTAATTTAATTCATTTATTAAATGACTAAGCTGAATTACACATAATGATTAATGACATATTGTTTATAATTAAATATACCTGACCTACTTTTTTTTACTCTAGGATAACTAATACCCAGGGCCCAGTGCTGTGATTGATAGCTAATCCAAAAGAATTTTTAGATTTTACATTTCTCCGAAATAGACCTTAACATTATTTTTGTATCATGTTTATAAAGTTGTGGACTAATTCAATATAATTTTTACATCTCATTTAATATTTGTTTTCTTTTTCAGGACATGGAATATTACCAACCGAGTGTGAGGGGACAGCAGATTTTTTATTATTATTTGATAAATTATTTGACTCTTTTAATGGTCATTCCTATAACGATGAAGCAAAGATTTACAAAAGTTGCATTAAAAATAATTCCCCTCACTTCCAACTGTGGGATGATTTGCTTCCAATTTTAGAATCAATCAGATTTAAATCAATTAGTAGAAGAGGTAATGGTGATCAAATAAAATATGAGATGATTCCTTCAATTAAAAATTGGATTTCGAATATAAAAACATTTAGGGCAATGTGGGAACATTTATCGATCAATTGTAATATAACTAATTTAGTAGCTAGAAATTTCAATCAAGACCCTCTCGAAAATTTTTTTAGTAGTATTAGAAGTAATGGTGTGAGAAATATTAACCCTAATTGTAATCAATTTATGAATGCTTTTAAAACGTTGATTGTCAATAATTATAATTCTCCTCATTCAGCAGGAGCTAATTGTGAAAATGATTATAATACTGCTATGCAATCATTATCGTATCTAATTGCAAACAATCATGATGATTCTGATTCTGTTTATTTTGCATGTAATATTGATTCTTTAGTAAATGTGGTGACGGAAATAAAAAATAATGATTATCTTTTACATGCTGAATCAAAAAAATATGTTACCGGTTATGTGATTAAGAAATCAAAAGCAAAAATTTTCAAAAATTGCACTATTTGTTTAAATAATTTAAGCAAATCTAGGCCTGATTTTGATTCATTTAATTACGAAATTGATTACACAAAAAAATCACTATTTCACCCAAGCGATGGATTTATTGATTTAATGAATAATGTATATTACGTGATTGTTGCATGCCTTCGAGCTGATTCAAATACAATTTTTTTAAAAAATCGTATTAAATTTTATATTGATTGTGCATGTGATTTTAATTTTATATCCTGTTCTAAACATAAGGCTGATTTGGTTGATTATATTTGTAATCTATCTATTAAGTTGATTGTACACAGTTGGTGCTTAGGGGTGAATCGTTTATTAAATGGAAAAATTGCTATTTTTGATAGGAATGACCAAATAAAAAGACAAGCTTTTGAATATTATAATAAAAGAAAACGATAAATAACTGTGTTTTATATTTCTCTCCACCCTAAATTACATTAATAAATCAGTAAATGATTGTAAATACTTATGATTTATGTTTATATGATTTGTAAGTATTTGAAATCATTTATTGATTATAAATAACACTAAATATATTTAAGTTAAAAGCGCCACCTATAGGAGCCGCACAAAAACAAATAATGGTTGCACGCCATCTATCGGTGGAGGGCACCCTTGAGTTTCAAATTTTGATCATAGAGTGGCGTATCTATACCAGTATAAGTATATAATCTATGGGTTAAACCTGTTTGGAATTATATAGTGTTGGTTACACTAAATAATTCCAAACAGCTTTAACCTGTTTCTGTGATTTTTCAAAGTTTCAATTGGCCTTCTGTAAAATGTTTATTTTTTAGTTATGACGATATATAAGCACAAGTGTTGGGCAGACACAAGGCATGCTCTATTCCCACACTCTCATAGTCTTACTAGGCAAACTTAAGAACTAATGTCTCAAATAAGGAGCGCGGTACGGTGACATTCAGATCTTTGCCAAACAGGAATTTAGGTGGCACTGATATTAAACTGTTACCGCACAACCTGCTCATCTCCTCATTGCGTAGTATAAAAAAAAACAAATTATCGGAAATCTGACACGATCGGAGAGAAAATAAGCGCAGGATCGACAGCTTAACGTACTCTTTAAGGAACGGGCTAGTATTACAAGTTTTGGAAACGGTCACCCATCTGTGGATAGTGGCAACGTTGATAATCACGCATAATTTCACTATTTGTTCAGTGGCCACTGAGTCACAGCCACAACTCCATGTTGATAGCCCGGCTTTTCCTTACTATATTTATTTTTAATACAAAAAGAAATTTTGGGACTATATCGTGTGTTAGTAACATTTTTTGTGAAAAGCATCAGACCGAAACTGAATCGCATGCAATCGTTGATATAACTCAAAGAAATACGGTAGGTATGTCCGAGTGCAATCAATATTTTAATTATAAGTAACATTAAGTCCATCAAACTGCCAACTAAATTTATGAGTTTTACAAACTGGGCGCGGCTAATAATACATAATGCATAATAGCATGATTTACCTACTAATTTTCTATTTTTACATAATTATAATTTCCGTGCACGTCCTTTTAATTCGGTGGTAACATTTATATTTATTACTTACCCCTTTTTTGATTACTTGAGTACCCTGGAGTCTTTCAGATTTCTCTCTTCTCAATTCTAAGTAATTTTTTTCCATGAAGAAATAAATGGAAATTTATTTATTATTATTTTTAAGGATATTTCTTCATTTAAATAATACAATCAATGGCATAAAAATGTGCCATGAATTCGTATTTAAAGGTCTGGTTACATACAGTATGTACATGCACAAACAGATCGTGCAAAATTAGCGCAAACAGTGCAAAAAAAGTGGAAATTTTTGCACAATATTGTACCGTCTTCATGCTATCAATTTTGTACAAATTAGCATTTTGTGCAAGCAGTACAGCGTATTGCCGTCTTAACGCACATGTAGCTTGTTTAAAAAAGTTTGTGCAAATTATATTAAACATGTAGCCGAGCCATTATACCAACTTTCAACAAAACCAGCATTCAAAAACCCAATTCTTGGTTTATAATGTTGACTTTGATATCAGGCTATATTTTAATGGTACTAATCAACAGAGTTTTGCCTCAAGACATGTCTGTAGAACAGGTTTAATGATGTTATCTCTCTCTAACAGACTTGACGTTTCAATGGTGAACTTCTGTTACATGTTTTGGGATCACCATTACGATAATTTGGAAGTCCCTTAAGGCAATTCGAAGTTGTTAAGATCAAGATAGATTATAGAAAATGATGTAAGTATTTGAGATAAGTGATCATATGTTAAATATTTGGACATAATTATGCCCATTATATATAAAAGGAAATATTAATTTAAATAGAGGCTTCATTTATACTTCAATAATTGCTGTCAAAAGAAAAATATTAAGCATATCCAAGAACGAACTTTATACTTCCGATCGACAATCCGGGCAATAAAACTACATCCAGCTGATCACTTCGCTGACTGAAGATGGTTTGTTCACCTTCAGGACACTAATATGTGTTACTTTAGGTTATAAAAATTTCTAGAATCCCTTTGTATTAGGTGCTCATTTTGCGAAGATTTAGACATAGTGAATTCAGTTGTGCGGTAGAGGCATCCATGTGATTTATCAGTCCTCATCATTCAATCAGTATGCCAGGTAGTTTTTCTTTGTGTCTGTTAATTTGTCAGTTCGTTACGAATGTACTGTGGCAGGTGGATCGAAGATGATCTACCTCTCTCACGTTACACCTCATTGTAGTAGATGAAACTCATTAACAGATTAAAAATAAAGAGATGTCATTCTAGGATTGTGAGTTTCATGACCGACCCTTCAGGTCGTTAATTCTAAGTTGTTAATAAATGTGATATATATAAAGTGAATTGATGTTGATAAGTAATGGTCTATTTTGTACGATTTCAGGAATAAATATTATATTAGCTTTGGGGAAATCCACACGTTTTATTTAAAAGCCCGATAACAGTTCTGAGGAACATCCCTGGTACCTGGTCAAGATATGGCTACAGTACCTAAAATGAATTAAATTCTATCAAAGAGATTATGGTACATAGGCTTTAACGCATTCACATAATCAATGTCGAAATACTATCAACGATCTCAACATACTATAACATACAAGTATCTACGAATGCGGTAGTTCTACTTAATGTGCAATTACTGATCCTTATACGGATTTCAAACCAAATTTCTTACTGTCAATAAAATAGAAGTTTTAGTGAATACTGGTCCATTTACGATTGTGATATTTATTGGATCAATTTCATTTCAACAGGGCATTGGTGCAATGTTGGATTTCTATGTAGATCTGTACCTGTACCCATTAAAGGAATGTGAGCAATTAAATCAGCATAATGGTTGTTACTTCAACAATTTCCTGCCAGAAGTGTGTAAGGTATGCCGCAAGGGCTAATAGTGGGTCCTTAATAGAGGTGTTGATTCAAACGCCACATTTTTCTTATATATAGTCAGCACTCTAACACACTGTTAGTAATGTATTTTGAATTGTAATTTTCATATTGATTTTTTTATGTGTTAAGAGAAATTAACAGCTATTTTTCAACTACACAAATATTGTTTGCCTGTTATGAATATATATATATATATATTTCGGGTCTTAATCGCGTGAATAATTTAAGGTAAAATACCTTGTTTATTGCGTGATGAAAATCAAGCGATGGTATTTTCCGAAACTAACTAACCGACTGAACTAGTCTACCCGTGACCACAGCCGTTGCAATACGGTCAAAACGTCGGGCAATTATGACCCGTGATATATATATTTTCATAATGTGTACCAATTTTGAAAGTTTATCAACATTATTTGCCCGTTTGTTCATTGTGCTCTGGCCGAATTTTTATACGAGTTTAACTCAAACCGTAAAAAGTAAACGATTACTTTTTACGGTTTGAGTTAAACTCCATTCATACGAATGAATGGTTGGAAATACATCAGTTTCAATGCTTGTCAGTATTTTGATTTTATTACACTGAGTTGTAAAGTTAAAAGCAACAGCATTAAGGAGCAAGAAGCTAGAATTAAATCAATTTATTTAAATTATGTACCTATGGCTTTTTTAATTAATTGCTAATGGTATCGATAATTCGAATATTTGAAACAAAGTTTATTACTGTCATTAAAAACATCCCCTACGGCAAAGCTTCAAATTGCACAACCGACAAGAACTTAAATACAGGTGAAATAAATAAATTAAACGAAATGAATGTATGCTTATGTCATAACAAGAAACAACAAGTTAGTTTTGAATTACATTTTAATAAATTAGGGTTCCGTAAGATAATTACATTTGCAAATGCAACTTCGTTTGCGATTTTTTTTCCCTTTTTTGCATTATTTTTCTTTGCTGCTCTGCTCCTATTGGCAGTAGCGCATTATATAGCCTTCCACGATAAATGGGCTATCAAACAATAAATATGAAACATTTTTTTTTATTCGAACCCACAGTTCCTGAGATTATCGCTTTTAAACAAACTCTTTAGCTTTTTAATATAATACATATATATATATATATATATATATATATATATATTAGTATATAAAGGTACGCCAATAATAAAAGAAAGATAATAAATTTATCAAAACACAGCCTTGGAACTATATGGCTGTAGTTTTGCAGGTGGTGTAGATACGGGATAATTATGGATTACAGGAACTTGATCTCTAAAGTGGTCACGCGTTGAATAGTTTTACGAAATAAAAAAAGCATGACATAGGTCCTTCTCACTCGTTTCGGTTTCAATCCTAGCGTCGCCGCGTCGGGTAGCCGGCGACCGAGTACCCGCAGCTTTCACACGTTCCAGCGTCCGCCCGTTCCGGTCGCGATACATTCGCCGCCGGGTAGCTGGTACCGCGCCGGATTGAATCCGGAACGTGTGAAAAGACCTCACAGTAGTCGCATATGATATGTAACATCTGACGGCCAACTCTGGCACCGCGTGCGCTCTTTGGTCAAATCAAATAGCGCACATTTCAAATTATGACTGGCCTGTTGGTCTAGTGGTTAGTGACCCTGACTGCTAAGCCGGAGGTAGTGGGTACGATCCTCACCCAGGATAAATCTTTGTGTGATGAGCACGATGGTTTATTCTTTGTCTGGGTGTAATTTATCTATAATATGTATGTATTTAGAAATATATAAGTATGTTTATCAGTTGTCTGGTTACAATAGTACAAGCTCTGCTTAGTTTGTGATCAGATGATGTTGTGTGAGTTGTCCCAAGACATTATTATTCGCATTAAAACCGAGAGGATAGAATGATAGATGTTACACGCCAATAACATTCTTTCACACTACTCGACACAATTAACCCCACCTTTGTTGAATATTTCGGGCACATGACAAAGCCTTTAAAACTTTTACCGTAACAAATCCATTTTTACTCAACAACCTTCAAATGTCATGTTTCTGAAAAGTGAATGTGTCACAAATGAAAAGGATTTTTTCAAATACGGAACTCTATAAAAAATTGGCATTGACAACCGCTTTAAATGCACACACAATAATAATATAGTGTTCGGTTTAACCAGTAATATAATTAAGCTTGAAAGAATTATGTAGACAGGAGTTACTAAACAACTCGTTTACAATGTACCTAATTAAACAGCACCAAATTATAAGTACTTTCCTCGAGCAGCCCACACCGGTCATGTAATGTTGCCCAAAATCGGTCTTGGTCTTCTTCTTGCATGTTCGTAAGACCAAAACGAAGACCGCCTAATTTTAACAAGACCAAAACCAAGACTGACCGTGCAAGATTTGAGCAAGAACAAGTCTAAGCCTGCGAGACTCTTGCGTCTTGCAGTTAGGACTGAGTGTCGTTTCAGGGAGTATAGGAGTTCGAGGTATTCGCGGACTCAATGACACCCAAAAAATATATAAAAAGACTTGGAAAATTGTACTTATGCGCATTACGAACAATACCATTGACATATGTAGCGAATGAAAATATGAATTAAAGGAAAACGAAGACGAAAACGAGTTTATCCCTAGTTTTGACCACCGGCACTTTGATAGTGCTCGGCGCCTTGTTGTCGGCATCATCAAAGGTCAAATTAGTTTTGCAGCTATTCGGTAGGATTCCACACATCAGTGGCGGGGAGTCCTTAGAACACTATTCTTTTCGGCTTCCCTTTCAATTCCAGTTACCAACTCAATATACGCATGAAGAACCGTGTCCACCTATTATTGAGTTCCTTTAGGAAAATTCTAACCGTTCGCCTCTCCCACACATAATATGATTGGATTTGGTTTAAAATTGAGAACTGGCCTTAACTTAATGTTTTAGTGTGATTACAAATACTCAAAAAATACGTAAGTTTCTAATAAACTTTTATCAACGAAAAACCGCTAGTCATTGTATAATTAAATCTCTTGGTCGAAAAAAAATAATCTTCATTCTCGTCATCTTCTCATCTCGAATCTATGGCAATTAGATGAGAAAACCAATCGATCCAAAGTCGATGATAGGCTCATTCTGGGTTTCCAAGTAGCTCGAGACAAAATGCAACTGGATTTATTGTACCTCTTTAATTTTAAAAATAAAAAATATAAAAAGTTGGTGATGAAGTGAAATTCAGTGTTAAATCCGAACCTAGTGCCAAGATAATCAGACAAGAGCGTTATCCCAGTGAAACACACAATCTAAAGTCTATAAAAAAGTGTATTAGTGTACAAAGTGAAAAAGAAGAAACTCAGTTTAATTAAATATTTACTTTATACCAGGACTATCATAACTTTGTAGTGAAGTGAAGGATCATAAAAAAATAAGTGTAAACAGCCTCAAAAACACATAATTGGGACTTAAGACTATAACAACAAATAATTATTTATAATGACGGTGCCTGGAAATTAAAAAATCACGCGTCATCGACGTCTTTAGTTGTCTCAATAAAAAACTTACAAAGCGATAACCAATTTGCACTTCATTTCTATAGACCGATTGGCCTAGTGGAACACAGTGCGGGTTAGGACGCTTAGTGCCGGAGGATCGAACCCCGTGTACAAGTTGACTTTTTGTGATTAGATTGAAACTACTTCATCTCCCAAGCACGGCGAATTACGCCTGCGCTGCTGCTGCATCCGCTGAGAACCTCAAACAGCGTAAATACAGTACCTAATCTGGTTGGGGATTATGTATTTGAGCCGTTTGGGGTTGAGACTCTAGGGCCGTGGGGCCCAAGTGCGCGCCTATTATAAAGGGTCTTCCAATAGGCACGTCCGAACTTTGACAGTTGGTAGCGACCTTCTTGTTGAAGCTACATCTGTCAAATTGGTTGTCATTTATTCATTCTGTTTTGCCAAATCATCATGGATAGCTATAGCATTCAACAACACGTACAAATGATAAAATTATTTTATCAAAATGAGTGTTCTGTTCGGGCAACGCACCGCGCGCCATATTTCTTTGATAACAATGTTGGCCAGGCCATCACTGTCAACGGCGAGCGCTATAGGTCGATGATTACCAACTTTTTTTGGCATGAACTGGATCATCTGGACACCAACGACATGTGGTTTCAACAAGACGGAGCGACGTGCCACACAGCACATGCCACATTGAATATAGAGATTTGAGGGCATGGTCATCTCACGTGGAGCTGATGTGAACTGGCCACCGAGATCGTGTGACCTAACCCCGCTAGATTTTTTCTTGTGGGGTTTTCTTAAATCGCAGGTCTATGCGAATAAACCACAAACCACAGCGGCCCTCAAAGCCAACATAACCTATGCCATAGGTCAAATTCAGCCTGATTTGTGCGCAAAAGTCATGGAAAATTGGATATCTCACATGCGCTCCACCCAGAGAAGCCGTGGCGGACATTTGAATGATGTCATATTCCATACATAATGGCATCACTACATCTTTCAAATAAATAAATAATTTCGATAATATCTCACATACACTTTGTTTTATTTAAATTTAAAGATAGGACACGCTTAATGAAAGACCCTATATAAGGAAATTTCCCGACGTCTTATCAGTGCCTCCCGTGACCAGAAGGCTGGCCTTTTCTTTGCACAAATAATTAGCATTGCCATCCAACGTGGCAATGCTGCCAGCCTTCTGGGAACGTTACCTGTTGTCATCGATGGGGAGGAATTCTTTGACGCCTAAACGGTTCTGCCCTCCTTTTTTATTTTATTTTAATTCTGTAAATATCTTGTTGAATTGGTTAGATGTATTATAACTTAATAACTCAATACTTCACTACTAAATCAATATAGAAAGTTTAAAATAAATCGGAACTTGAAGAAACACCTAAAACTACTTACTATTTGCTTTAAACAGAGGGCGCTAGTAGTACCAACCACGAATATGGAAGAATTACAAAAACTTATTATAGAGATGAAAACGGACTTCGAGGACAGGTTTACCTCATTAGAATCGCAGGTGTCACAAATACCAAGTTTAGAAGAAAAAATAAGTACAAAAGTCACTTCCCATATAGACACAAAATTTAAGGAATTAAAATCAGACTTGGGAAATATAAGTCTTCAAATAGAGGAGCAGGAAAAAAGATTATATATATTAAAGAAAAATGCTGTGCAGAGAAATATCATGTTCTTCGGAGTTGAAGAAACGGAAAAAACATATTTTCAGCTTCAAAATAAAATCATTGAAATTATTAACAATAATATGAAAGTATCGACCTTGGAATTAGAACTACAGGCGGTCAGAAGGGTGGGCAAGAGAGGTGACCGACCACGACCAATCTCCATCACGCTTAGTACATTAGGAAAAAAGATAAAGATCCTTCAAAATAAAAGACAATTGGAAGGAACTAACATGTATATTAAAGAAGAATATCCTGCAAAGATTTTAAAATTGAGAGAAAAATTAAAGCAAAAACAACAGGAAGAAATCGATAAAGGTAACATAGCTATCATAAGGTACGATAAGCTAGTTATCAAGGACAAAAAGAACGAAACGAACACAAATAAAAGGCGACTTTCCATCTCCCCACCACAAACAATGCAATCCCACACTAATACACCAATAATAACACAACAAAACAAAGAACAAGTTGTACGATCAAATAAAAAATACAAGGCACAGAACTCAATGATGTCATACGTAACAAGAAATGATGAAGCATGAAAATTAAAAGGCCCCTCCACCTCCAAAATATACTTACAAAATCAAAAAAACATTATAGACAACACTAAGCTCCCGATAAGGCTGGTCACCGAGGGAGTTATTGACCGAAACCCTCCAGAGAAAGATATGGAACTACTAAATATAATTACCTATAACGCTAGAACTTTATCATCTTATGAACGACTACTAGAGCTTATGGATTCCCTGAAAAATACGAAATTTGATATCATCGGTTTGTCTGAAATAAGAAGAGTCGGAAACTTAATTCAAGAATATGACGACTTCATATTTCATTTTATAGGAGAAACTGTCGGACTTTACGGAGTTGGTTTTATTATCAAAAAACACTTGAAAAATTGTATAGAAGAAATAAGGGGGCTATCGGAACGGGTTACTCTACTTATGTTAAACATTGAAAAAATTAAACTAGCTGCTATCCAGGTTTATGCCCCGACTGAGTCCGCTGACGACAGTAAGCTTGAAGAGTTTTATAAAACAATTGATAGAGCTCTGACACTGGCGGGAAATAGAAAAACAATAGTTATGGGTGATTTTAATGCGAAGATAGGTATGCCTAGCCCTGAGGAACATCTAATAATGAAGAAATATGGCTATGGAATAAGAAATAACAGAGGAGAAAAGTTAGTAGAGTTCGCTTATGAAAATCAGCTTTCTATATTAAACACCTTCTTCAAAAAGAAATCAAGGCAAAGATGGACATGGAAATCACCTGATGGTAAAACCAAGAGGGAACTAGACTACATTATGTCAAACTTCCCTAAAAACTTCCAAAATATTGAAGTCTTAAACATAAAATTTCCATCGGATCACAGACCCGTAAGAGCGAAAATTAATATCCAAGTCCCCAAAAGAAGCAGAGCAAATTATGGAAAAAAATTGTCGTTATTACAGTCCGAAAAACAAAGGAAAATTTATTTAGAATATCTCCACAGCAACATATCCGACTTATTGGCAAACCGAACAAACGATACAGTCCAAGATTATTACGAAAAATTAACGAACAGTATAGAAAAGAGCGTAAATAAATCCCAAATTCACAAGCTAGACAGTGAAAAGTCATGTACAATAATAACAGACCACACGAGAAAATTAATGGCGCGTAGAAAAGAACTTCAGAAAATAAAACCAAAAACTCAAAGCATGAAAAACGAATTAAAAGCACTCTACAAGTTAATAAGTAAGTACATCAAATGCGACTATAGAACCCACAGAGCACGCACAATAGAGAAACATTTGAACACTACTGGTAGCTTAAAGCGAGCATTTAAAGACTTACGAACTCATAAAGACTGGATCGAGCGACTAAAAGCACATGAAAAAACACATAACAGAAGAGATGATATATTGGATATTGCAACGACGTATTACAGGGACTTATATAGTTGCCGTACACAAGGACAGTCATCGGTTACTAACTTAGCTGAAAACACGAATGGACCAATGGTGGAGTTATTTGAAGATAAAGAAATATGCAAACAAATACAGAAACTTAAAAACGACAAGAGCCCAGGACCAGACGGCATCTCAAACGAATTACTAAGAATTGGTATGCCATTCCTAATTCAACCGATTACTATCTTATTTAACAAAATATTGCAACAGCAGAATGTCCCTGTGGCGTGGTGTGAGTCCAATATTATACTGCTCTACAAAAAAGGTAGCCCTGCTGACGTGAGCAACTATAGACCGATTAGTCTAATGTCCTCTATTTACAAATTATTCTCGTCTTGTATCGAATCAAGAATAAGTCCTATTTTAGAAACTTACCAACCACCTGAGCAAGCGGGTTTCAGAAAAAAATATAGCACCATCGACCATATTCACGTCATGGACCAAATTATGGAGAAATATCAGGAATTTAACAATAGACTCTACATAGCTTTCATCGACTACGCCAAAGCGTTCGATTCCATCTCTCACGAAAGCATATGGGACGCCCTACTTGCACAATCTATTCCACAGCCTTACATTAACATCTTAAAAGATATATATGGCAAAACCTCAAGTAGAGTAAAGCTGGACCGCAGAGGGCCACCTATCAAAATATGTAGAGGCGTAAGACAGGGAGACCCGCTATCACCGAAGATCTTCATTTCCGTTTTACAAAATATAATGAAAGACTTACCATGGACTATGAAGGGTATCTGGGTAGATGGCAAACGGTTAAGTCACCTTCGTTTCGCAGATGACATCGTCCTTCTCTCAGAATCACCATCGGAAATTCAGTCGATGTGAACCGAATTGAACTCAATTAGCTCACAGATTGGGCTAGAGATGAATACTTCGAAAACGAAAATAATGACGAACAGTGCAACGATCCCCGTAGTCATCCAGGGAAACCATTTAGATTACGTGGACGAATATGTATATCTGGGTAAATTAATGACATTTAAAAATAACAAACACATAGAAGAAATAAAAAGACGTATAAATATAACTTGGAAAAAATACTGGAGCCATAGAGAGGTCTTCAAGTCTAATTTACCTATTTGCTTAAAAAAGAAAGTTGCTGATACTTGTCTTCTGCCCTGCTTGACTTATGGGTGTCAAACTTGGGTGTTTAACAATATAATAATAATAATAATAATAATATCTTGGGACAGCTCACACAACGTTATCTGATCCCAAACTAAGCAAAGCTTGTACTATGGAAACCAGACAACTGATAAACATACTTATATATTTCTAAATACATACATATTATAGATAAATAACACCCAGACACAGAATAAACCATCGTGCTCATCACACAAAGTTTTATCCTGGGTGGGGATCGAACCCACGACCTCTTGCGTAGCAGTCGGATACACTCCCACCGCGCCACAGAGGCAGTCAAGAGGCAAATATGACTAGAAACAAAATACAGGTATGTCAAAGGGGTATCGAGAGAAGTATGTTAAGCAAAAAATTAAAAGATAAAGTTCCTAACTCCATTATACGAAGAAATACCAAGGTGATAGATGCTTCAGAACATGCACAAAAACTAAAATGGAAATGGGCGGGCCATGTGGCTCGAATGGCCAATACAAAATGGGCAAAATTGCCACCTTCTGGAAAGGCCCACAAAGCAAACGAAAGAAAGGGAGACCAACAGAACGATGGGCAGATGAGATTGCTAAAACCGCCGGAAAGGAATGGAATCAAGAGGCAAAAGACAGAGACAAATGGAAGCAACTGGAGGAGGCCTTCACCCTAAGAGGGGTCCTTAAAACTGTATAGTATTAATTGTATTTAAATGTTTATAATAGCGATCACTAAATATACAAACATGGACTAATATAAACTACCTAATATAGATTATTCAAATTCATTATTAAATTATTTGTTAGAACTAGGAATTATTATTTAAAAATTGAAACGACATTATTTATAAAATTGAATTTACATTTAACTTATGTATGGTACATTTAATTTTAAATCTATTGTATGATAAGTATATGCATGAATTATTTTGGATTTCAAGTTTTAAGGATAAATAAAGGCTTTTTTATTTATTTTTTTATTTATTTTTAATTTTAAACCTCAGACATAAGGCTCAGACTTTTGAAATGACAAAGAAGCAAATTAAAACAGAAAGCCCGCGCAAATTTAATGAACTTTATGAAGAATATAAAGGTCTACACTCAGTGAATAAATGTCTAGAATCACCACGAAATAACAAAAAAGTGTGGATATGATAAAGCCGTATTAGACCTTTGTGAAGCTGTATGTATGTCCCTCGACGTCATCTGGATCTAGATCTTGTCTTCAAGGCTTAGTTATTTACGAGTTGGAGGAGTACTTGTAAACCCAGAGATGTCAGCTCGGAAGACATTTTAGAGTGATGGAGGACGCATGAGACAGAAAAGATGGCCCGTGATTTTCTTTCAATACCTGCAACTTCAGTATCTGCCATCATTAGTAATTAGAAAACATAGAAATATATTAGGTGATGAGTCAGCCAGGTGGCTACTTTATATTAATTCTTGGTCAAAATAATTAATATAGAGTAACAATAATGTCAAAGCTATTGTGTACTGTTATGTAAATTAATTTGAGTTGTATTTTTATTTAAATAAATTTCAAAAAAATCAGTAAACTGTATTACTTTGTATTAATTCTTGGTCAAATTCATTTAAAGTAACAGTAATGTCAAAGCTATTGTGTACTGTTCTGTAATTTAATTTGTATTGTATTTTGTTTTTTACTGAAATAAATGGTAAATTGTATAAACTCTTTTATTGAAAATCAGTAAACTGTATTACTTTGTATTAATTCTTGGTCAAATTAATTTAAAGTAACAGTAATGTCAAAAGCTATTGTGTACTGTTCTGTAATTTAATTTGTATTGTATTTTGTTTTTTACTGAAATAAATGGTAAATTGTATAAACTCTTTTATTCAATTTCATATAAGGTGAGGGTATATCAATCTCTTTCTAGGCAGATATTTTTTTTTAAATACAGTCTAGTCAATATTATCAATTTGTTTTTTATATGTTTTAACCACATGGTTAAACATGTGCTAAAACATTTTAGCACAAGTATTAATTTTATTAAATGTAAATGTTTATTATGAAACAGACAGACTCTCGGAGGTAGCTCAGTTGGTCAGAGCATCGGCATGGATCGCTTAGCTCGTGGGTTCAAACCCCACCTGGTGTCAGTTGATTTTTCGAATTTCTCATTAAATGTTTAGACATTCTTTAATTTGGTTGGTTTTTACTATGGCTATGTTAACTTAAGCTCAAAATGTACCTACTCTGTTAAGTTGTTTTAAGATCTAAACTAACGTTTAATAAAAATAGCAATAGGCTGATAGGTTATTGCGAGACTTGCGAGACTCTTGCTGCAAGACCAAGATCAAGATTGGGAGCGCAAAACCAACACCAAGACTAAGGCTAGGTGTAATGGTGTAAGACCTAGACCAAGACTGGCTAAGTCTCATCTTGTTCTTGCATTTGGGCAAAACTACTCGGAACACCTTAAGAGCGAAGTGGTCCGAACTGGTCCGAGTTTCCGTGTACTTGTTCGATGACTTTGAGTGCGTCGCTCGATCATGTTTTAATAATAAACCTTTTCTTCTATACTCTCGTATTTTGTGAGACAATCTACCAAGAATTTTCAAATACAATACCTACAAAGATTCTATTGCATTCGCTGTATTAAGTAACATTTATCATTCACTTTCAAAGAACGATTTTCCATTACTTTCTTGCGTGCAAATTGAAACGTAAATTACTTTTAATCGCGAAAATTTGCAGCAACAGATAAACAAAATGAACTGGTGTCTGCACGATCTATTAGAATACCAGTAATTTTATTGTCTCGATGATTTAATGACGATTCGTTAAGTTTAGATGTATTTACAGTTGCTAGCCAATTAAGTACAAATATATTGTTTCGGCATTAATGCAAAATTTATGCGTTTTGTAAATTGATGAGATGAAAGAGTGCTGAGACTATTTTTAGGGTTCCGTAGCCAAAATGGCAAAACAAAAACCTTTATAGTTTTGGCATGTCTGTCCGTCTATCTGTCCGAACATGTATGACAGGCATTTTACTCACAAACGACACATTTTTTATAAATGAAATTTAGAGTAGGTATAGATGTACTTAGTTCGACAGTTAAATAACAAAAACAAATGCAGAGGGCACTCCATACATGTAACAGAAGATGAATATTTTTTTTTTAGCAAACATCAACGTATGGCATATTATTCCACAGGTTATTTTAAAACATTTTAAGGCTTCTTAAATTTTTTTCATAAGTTGAATATTTTCGGAAATAATCGCTCCAAAACTTGCAAAAATTGTGTGCACTCTCCTCGTTAACTTTTAAACCTTTTTACCAAAAAATATGAAAAAAAGTCCAAAGGTAACGCTTAATAAATGCTTTTAACTTAAATTATTTTTAACACGATCGGATATGTCATTGAGTTACTGCCCAAAAACTGCGCTTCTGAACAAAGCAACGTAAGTGGCGTGAAGTTGCGGAAGCTGCGGAACCCTACACTGAGCATTGTCCGACATGCGGTGCGGAGGAGGGTTATTTCTGTTTTCACTGCACAAGCACAGACGACTGTAATCATAATTATCTTAGCTCTGACTGATAAATACAAATTTACTCAAAATTGACAGGAAACAAGTTGCTCTGAAGAAATTCGTAAAGCTTTTATAAAGGAAAGTAATGAATGAGTTAGTAAGATCTAGTTGGTTACCGGACCTTTCATTACCCGACAATTAATTACTCAGAAAGGGTAATTTATACAGTTATTATACGTTATTAAAGTAGCTACATTTATCTTGATATTGAAAACCGTTAGTCTGCCGGGTATTGCGACGACGACAGCAGGAATGCTGATAAAAACAAACTATCAGTTACTTTCCATAAATAAGGTTATGCTAAATACTGATGTCATTAAAGTGGTAAAAGGTTCCTTTTAAGTAATTTGAAGTGAAAGCTAAGTTTTCTAGAATATTTATGTTTCGAAAATTGTTATGTTACCAAATGGTTCAATTGATTTTGTGATAGATGATTTCATAGTTGTCCGTCCGGTTGACTGTGACGAATTTGTTTATAAATCGTTAAGTGAAGCTTGTTTATTTTTGTCTGGTTGACTAAATGATGTAGATCCATCCTCAGTTACTTTTTCGTGAAATAGTAATGTTAACACATCACTGGGTTTCGGTCGAAGAGCACCGTAGCAAGTAAAATTACCAATACAATGTCTTAATAAACAAACCAATGTCTCAAATGAGGAGCGCGGTGTGGTGATATTCAGATCTTTGCTAAACAAGGATTTGGGTGTCACTGATACTGTAATTATGGCAAGCATGACGCTTATCACCAGATTCACCATATGGTCATCTCTTCATTGAATGGTAGGTACATAACAATCCTGACTATGTAAAATTGAATTAGGTTGACTTCTTTTATATCCATTTGTCTGTAGTTTGTCAATAAAACAAATCAAAATCTTCTTCTGTATTTCAAAACTTTTATAATAAAAATGTTTATGTTGAAATTGTTGACTTTCGTTTTATGTTCCTAAAGAATAACCGCTTCGAACAGTTTGTTTATCAGTAATTTGTAGTTGACTACCAAGAGACAAGTTAAAGACTAAACTAAGACCTATTGAATGGTCTGTGCCCGCGGGATTTTTAAACGATTCAATCATATTAATAGTATTGTTTTAAAGATTACTCTACACATTAAAATCACCTTCAAATATAGGATGTAAGCTGCCTCGTATATCAACGCAATTACTGGAGCAATTTGCAATATTTTTACCGTGTCATTAATGCAATTTGAGAGTATATTTCTTGATTTATGTGTCTGCTAAAATGTAATTACATCGTTCGTATTTATTAACTAGTGCTTAGATGTAATTTATTGTAGAATGCACTGAGAGGTGACATTAGTGTGATCGAGTGACAAGGATAACATAGTCAAAGAACTGTCTAGTGAAGTCCGTACGAAGTTCATTTATAATATACTAGCCGTTGTCATTTTGTGACAAAAAGTGGCAAAGCAAAAGCATAAGTCACTTCTTACGGGCTTGTTCCCAGTTGTCAGGTGTCGGATCCATATAAAAATGCCTGACACCCGACAACGAAAACGAAACGGCTAGATCCGACACGACTTTATACGGATGACGGCCGTTGGCAAAACATTTCTTGTCGGCGACGACAAAAAATCGTAACGTTGTAATGTTGGTAAGTGTGAACAGCTCCAAACAATATGTTCTGCCACTGAAGTATTCAATATATACCGGATACAACACCCGACAAGTGGGAACGGCCTCTACTTCGAAAAATCTAGCTGAGACGCTTTCCGTAGTGAAATGTTCCTAATGGCCGCCTTTCCTTATAAAGTATATAATAGGTACGTGGGTATTATAGAGTATAATTATCATCAGTTAATATGTAAAGGTTCTAACTATTCCCGGAGGCAATACGCCATCAACGTATCATTACGGTATTGGTGTTGATGCAATCTATAAAACCAATATGGTTTGACTCCCAACCAACATTCTCGTTGATCTCGTGATTAAGAGTACCTTGATCATGAGATAAAATAACTGGAATCGTAGCTAACTGTTAGTAGTACCTATTCATGCTGTCACAGTCATTTTAATGTGAATAGTAGCAACGGATATACTTCACAGATGTCTTATAAATAATGGTTCAACTACTGGGTGTAAGTTGTTAGTTTGTCCTTATTTCTTATATCAAATTAAATTGCATGTCGGGATGTCTAATAAAACATTTAGTTATTTTACACTATGAAATACTTTGTACCTTATTTTACGCGCAGGCATTCACCTTGCAAGACGCGCCGGCTTTCGGTTTGGGACAGCTTTGTGCCGTCACATAATCCAGATACAGTGGGATGCTCCGGTAGTGCTGAAGCATCCAAACGCAGCAGAGGCTACCAAACGGTGCAAATAGAATAATCCTGTCGGAGATTATGTTTTTTAAGCCGTTTGAAGTCGAAATTCTCTCTTTTAACGTCAACGCTTAACTTGACCAGAAGGGTTAGACAAGGTACATTCGTTCCTTGGCGAATTTGGTAAGACCGTACTAATCGTTGGCAAAAAAATAGGTCTTCACCGCAAACGTCAAATTCTATACTTTAATTCTTTTCCATTAACGACATCGCTTTTCGAATGTGACTTTGTCTAGACCCTCAGAAAGTTGGCCTTTGCTTCTCTCAGCGAGTTTGGGATAAGATAGCGTTGTGTGAGTTGTCCCAAGATATTAAAGATATTTTATAATGACTGATCTCTTTTCAATTGCATTGCTGCTGGCCACATACAGTGCGAAAAGTGCAAATTACTACTTGTGCCTACGATGGAAACAAAACCTTTACTTAAGCTGAAGTTCCACTAGATCTTATTGCTAATACTTAATGGTCAGTAACTGTATCTAATGTATGTTTGTCTTTAAGCTATTTGCATAAACTGCCCGCTTATCCGATTGAGAAAACCACAAGCGCCGTAATTATTGCATAGTTTATAGATCCAAATTGTCATTTCGCGTGGCAACTCAGTTACAAATGCAAAGCTAGCAGTGGTTAGGCCTAAAACAATTTGTCAATTGCGAAATCATGTTTTACAACATAGATAATGAGCTTTTTAATATGTAGGTAATAATAATAATATCTTGGGACAACTCACACAACGCTATCTGATTCCAAACTAAGCAGAGCTTGTGCTATGGAAACCAGATAACTGATAAACATACTTATATATTTCTAAATACATACATATTAAAGATAAATAACACCCCGACACAGAATAAACCATCGTGCTCATCACACAAAGTTTTATCCTGGGTGGGGATCGAACCCACGAACTCTTACGTAGCAGTCGGATACACTTCCACCGCGCCACAGACACAGGTAATTTGGTGGAAACTATTTTCCCCGATACCAATAAGGTTCTTTGACTACTTGCAAGTTATATATACAGGATGTAACAGAAAGGTGTGGTCACATTCAAGGGTTGGTATGTACCCATGATACTGAGTTCACAAACCTAATTTCATCAAAATCGAAGTACCGTAATAAAATATTTATTATTTTTTCATTCTTCTATTTTATTTATGAATGAAAAAGTTATTAATTAAAAAAAGTATGACTTAAAAAGTTCTATGCCATAATAATTCAATCGAATTTTGTACCAGGGGGAGGTATAATTCTTTTGCCATATGCCTTTCATTACTGAATTTTGACAAAAAGAATATGCTATAACTATGTAATAATAATGCAACCAGCTATGGCACCATGGTAGGTGCATTAATATATATATATATATATATATATATATATATATATATACTAGCTGTGCCCGCGACTTCGTTCGCGTGAAAGTCGGGTTTAAATAACTTCTGTGTAAATATGTTAGAAACAGTCGATATGATTCAGCAGCGGAGAATCATCATAGAGTCGTCTATTGATAGCTTCAACACTCAAAAGCTTTGTGAAAATAAATAAGTACCAAATACATACTCTTTAGGTATTCGTTTACTGTGTTTTTCTGTCATTAATGTGTGTTACTTGTGTCTCTTTTCTTTTTGTCTATTGTTACTTTTATTATTTTACTGTTTTATTTATTGCTTTTTTTATCTTCTGCATGGCTTTTCCTGTTAAATTATAATAATGTCTATACATGTGTCTTCTGTGTACTAAATAAAAATTGTTCTATTCTATTATTTTATATAGTTAATTTGGTGTGCGGCTTAAGAAGTGGGTTTTCTGTTGTTTTTGTTTCATTCTTTCAACGTCAAATCATATCCCCACTTTACATATAAGAGAATACCTCTCTTATATGTTACAATGATGCAAGTAAGAAAAAAGACATGGACTCCCCCTCCCCCAGACTCCGTGTTGACAGACAATGACCCCCCACCCCCCTCCTCCCGTCACCCGAACTACTCACACTTGGCCGATGAGTCATTCATTATCGTTGAATTGATGAACACTTGATATCCAACCATAACCCCAAAACATGATCCTCGATGCACCTGTGTGATGCGTGGTCAAACAAACGGACAGACAGACAAACATTTCTAAAAATGATAGCAATATGTTTCTTTTTAATACTATTTTAAAACTTCTTTTACTAAGTATAGAACATTATTGAATACAACGCCATCTACCTTCAAAACCAGTTAAGTTTCTTCTAATAATTAATGTTTTTTTATTAATTTAAGCAATTTAATTAAATAAATAGGAGAATGTTGCCACTCAGCAAGAAACAAATCCTTCATCTCAAGCACCTATACCCTAATAAATGTTTTCACAATTATGGAATTGTTTGATCACGGTGACCAATTTGATTTAATAGATGGCGCTACATGTTTTTTTACGTGTGTAATGTCTTTTTCTTGTGCACGAACACATCAATTCTGGAAAATATCGAATACTTGTTAAATTGTAATGTAATATTGTTTTTCATTTCTACTACGATTAATTCATTACTCTCAGCAGTGCATGCAATACCTATAAATATCTTACATAAGTGCATATTTCACTTGATTTTTTATATAAAAAAATATTAACCAAAGCAAATAAGTTACCTATGGTCGAAAAAATAACTATAACATTGAGAAAAATATTAAAAAAGGACAAAGACAATTTTAAAAAAATACAATAAGAACATAATCAGATATCAGATTCGAGCCTGAGACTTCGTCGTCAAAGACCGCTAGCTTAGCTTCGAGGCTATACTGTTCGCTACTCCGCACGCCAAAATAACTGTTCTTATGAAACTTAAAAATGTTGTGTTTAGCTCCTTATAGTTTTAGCGTGAAGTTATGTATTCCATGGGTTACAATTAAAGATAATGTCTAATTGTGGAAAAAATTGTGATAAACGATTATGGTGCGACAAAAAATACGTTGCTACTCGTTCCCCATAGACGTTAGCGTAATGATTCATAGTGTAAATAATGTCCTAGGTATAGTATTTACTATAAAACTGTAAATTTTCATAAAGATCCGTCAAGTAGTTACTGTTTTATAACGAAAAATAGCTACAGACATTATCCCTTACTGCTTAGCTCCTATGAGAAAAAGCGTGATAATTTATAGACTAAATTTTAATCCGCATCTATTAGATTGCACGTGCAAAATTTCAACCGAATCTGTCCGGTAGTTTTTGCGTGATGCGTGTTCAAACAAACAGACAGACAGACATTTCTAAAAATGCAGCAAAGTGTTTAAATACTCTTTTCGAACATTTCCTAATAATTTTTTTTACTAAGTTCGGCCATGTACAGACACGTGAAATTTACAATTTTATTATATGTATAGATATAGATAGATAGCATGATTCAGTATTCACGCGCGATGGCTTATTATTATTAGCGTATTTCATGTATAACTTTAGTGTTTCTATACCGATTTCTATGATTCTTTTTTATGGAATAGTTAATTATGTTAACTTATTTAATTAGGGATGACTGAGAGTGTTATAAACGTAAGAGTAGACAAATATAATCAGAATGCTTCGAACTGCTAAGCTATCGGGAGTTACACGTGATATTGTGAGTCAACCATAAAAGATAGACATAAATATGCTGTCGTGGGATATTTTTTATATAATTTTAAGCAGAACATTTCCGTCATACATAATTTCTGTGTAGCTTTAACCATTAAGGTTGCACACGTGACGGAAGCTTAAAAATTGGAGTACCTTCTCCCGTTTTCCCAACATTTCCCTTCACTGCTCTGCTCCTATTGATTGTAGCGTGATGAAAAGTATACTATAACCAACTCAGGAGTATGAAAAATAATTGTACCAAGTTTCGTTAAAATCCGTCGAGTAGTTTTTGTTTCTATAACGGTTATACAGACAGACAGACAGACAGACAAAAAATTTACTGATTGCAATTTTGGCATCAGTATCGATCCCTAATCACCCCCTGATAGTTATTTTGGAAATATATTTCATGTACAGAATTGACCTCTCTACAGATTTATTATAAGTATAGATATATATATATATATATATATATATATATATATATATATATATATATATATATATATATATATATATATATATATATATATATATATATACCTAAATATTAATATATAATAACTCAAAAACACTTTTATATGCCTTTCAGTTACAAAGACAAAAAAAAAAAAAAAATGACTTCTCAAAATGTTATCTATTTAACCCGTTCTATATAACACGCAGTTTCCGAAGATACTGCCCCGATTTAGATAAAATTCGGTATAAAGGTAACATAAAGCGGCGGCGGTGGCCGTTGATAACTTTATCAACGGCCACCGCCGCCGTTAGTTACCTTTAAGAAATACCTACACCATATGCTACATTTTAAACAAACAAACGCGACCTGGTCCATGAAGGCGACAGTACCTACAGGTCTCTTCTCTGAGAAAAAATAACAACACCCTTGGCTTTAGGACGCGTCGCCCGGTTTCTTCACAATATTTTTGCTGACCAATTTTAAGCAGTGACAGTATTAAACACATCACAGTAAATCTCACACGAGTAAACCTTTAGCCCTACTCTACAAAGAGTAACAAATACAAAAGGAGTTAAAATTAAAACTCTCATTTTTCTTTACCGAGGCCAAATAAGACAACCTTGTATGTCCTTGTACTTCCGCTTTTTGATATAGGGTTACTAATTATGTCGTAAATCTAGTGTTAAAATAAAAAATAAATAAAGTAATTTATTAGGGTTCCGTAAGCAAAGAATAGGTAATAGATATTTTATTACACTATTAAATTGGTGTATTGTGAATAGTAAAGAAATGAGGAAAAGGAAAATTAAGTATTCCTTTTGCGTCTGTCTGTTTACCTACTAGTTTCTAAAGACTTATTTTAATATCAAGTTATATTATTAATATCAACTTGAAATTAATATCTATTAAATGAAGTATTCGTTTTGCGTCTGTCTGTTTACCTACTAGTTTCTAAAGACTTATTTTAATATCAAGTTATATTAATATTATCAAATTGAAATTAATATCTATCAGATTAAGTATTCGTATTGCGTCTATCAGTTTACCTACCAGTTTCTAAAAACTTATTTTAATATCAAGTTATAATTAAATTGATATCATATAGAAGATAATTTCTATCCTATTAAGTATTCGTTTTGCGTCTGTCTATTTACCTACCAAGTTCTAAAGACTTATTTTAATATCTAGTAATATTAAATTCAAATTAATATCCATAAGATTAAGTATTCGTATTGCGTCTATCGGCTTACCTACCAGTTTCTAAATACATATTTTAATATTAAGTTATATATTGATATCAAAAATTAAATTGATATCAAATAGAAATTAATATCTTTGAAATTAAGTATTCGTTTTGCGTTTACCTACCAGTTTCTAAAGACTTATTTAATGCTATCAGATTATAGACTTATTTAATAGTATCAAGTTACTTATCTAATGCTATCAGATCAAAATTAATATCTTTATTACGTATACCTATACTGTGCAAGTGGTCGTGGGTTCAATTCCCACACGGGGCACCACTTAGGTAGTATGATCCACAAATTGTTGTACCAACTCTGGCTGGTTTATTGTTATGTTTGTAAAGTCCCCCTCTACAAGGTTTGTATCTTACTGCTATTTAAAAAAAAAGAACTATATTGTGTGCTATGAGATTTGAGCTCGTCACAGGCAAGATATTTCTCGTAAAATCCATAAGATATTTCTCGTAGAACTACGGCAAGGTACGGAACCCTCGGTCTATGAGTCCGACTAGCACTTGGCTTGTATTTTTATAATTTAATCAAACTACTTTCAGCTTTTGCGTAAACGTAGATAATGGTTGTTACCTTCGACAATTACCTTTTTATATCTTTCATATATTATTACCTTATTGGTCCAATGACCGCAAATGCGACAGGTAATAGCGAAGTTCCGGGTTCATTGTTATAATCAGACATAGATTTAATTGTTAAGTCTTTATGTATATTTTTATATACGTTGAGTGTTGTTGGTTAGTAACAATCGACTTTACCTTCGTCAGGGTATTACCTAACTGCGCTGAAAGAAGGATATTTTTTTTGACCATTATGTATTCATTTCTTTAGTACGCTTTCTGCCCAAACTGTTTGATGGATTTCATCGTGTGAGATGTAGTTATAGACCGGGCAAAAAAAAAAAAAAAAATCATACGGTTCAAAAGTTAAGGGACACATTTATGCAACTTTCAGAGCGATTATTTCCAAAAATATTTACTCAATCAAAAAAGTTTATTAAAAACCTTGAAATGTTTTTTCTTCGAATGATGTGAATTTCAGCTTCTGTTACATGTATGGAGTGCCCCCCCTAAAAATAATTATTTTTATTATTTAGCTATCAAACTAAGTAGCAGCTACTACATGACAATTTTTCATCAAATTTTATTAAGATTCACTAAGTAGTCTTTAAGTAAAATGCCTGTGACATACGGATGGACAAACAGACGGACATGACGAAACTATAAGGGTTCCGTTTTTTACCATTTTGGCTACGGAACCCTAAAAATCAGCCTTTATGAATCACTTGCGTTTTTTGGCACTCCTCTCTTGGACTATTAGATACGTCTCAATAGTGACAATCAATCAATAGTGACATCCAAACCAAAATTGGTCTTGACTGGCCTGTTAGTCTAGTGGTTAGTGACCCTGACTGCAGCAGGAGGTCGTGGGTTCGATCCCCATCCAGGATAAAACTTTGTGTGATGAGCAAAACTTTGTTCAGATGGCCTACGGAACTCTACATTGTGCGTGGACCGACAGGCACTTGCCCAGTTTTTATATAATATTTAGAAGTTATGGAAGCACTAACAACAAAACCTAGCTACCAATAACACCTATGGAATAAGTCTAATACCTTAAGGCGAAAAGTAACAATAAGTTAATAAAATTAAGCGGTACTCTAAAATAATCGGTTCTAATAGACGTTTATTATACCAGATTGTGTCAGATAATGTGTTTTGATTTATAAATATTGACATTAAAGTCAATACTTGGACCAATCTCGCCCAATTTGGGTCGATTTAGGCCGAGGCAGGTAGCCCGAAGCCATATCTAATGGCGTGTTGGTTGTTTAAAAGTGGGGCCTGCGTAATGAGTCATAATTCAGATTATAAATATATTTCACAATCTTTGACTTAATGCTGACCCAATTATTTTTTTCGTCACAAGAAATACGACTTTAATGAGATATAGATATATTTTATAACTTTATTTGAAGAAATATTAGGGTCAGGCGGGGTAATTATGAGACGATCGATATTTCGGGTAAAAATAAGACTTATATATAAAACTTTAATAATATATCTTATTATATTTCATTTTTAACAGTATTATGGTATACCATAATACAGTTAAAAATGAACCTTAATATTGAAAGCATAAGTTTTAATTTTTTTGGCAATCTATATTAACAGAGATCAAAAATTATTATACGAAATATATCTGCCATAAAAATTTGGCGCGAAAATTTTACGTCTGCGTTAGTAAACTTTATTGACTGTCGCTGTCGAGTAGGCCTCCCGCCCCGCGCACCCCGCATGGATCGTCCTTGCGCGGGCGGTCCGCCATTTTAGTCTATCTTTCGCTAGCGCACGGTTCGAACGTATTCTTTTCTAGGGAAAAAATGAGACACGCTTTTGGGAAAATATAAGACAGCTATCGTGTGAAAATAAGACAAAATCTGAGTACTGAATATTTAAAATGCCTCGTAATTACGTACCGAAACCAAAGGATTATAGTGAAAAAAACTTACAAGATGCTATAGAAAGAGTGCAAAAGGGTGAGTTAACTTATAGAGAAGCTGAATCTAAATATAAAGTTGATAAATCCTTACTGTGGCGAAGGGTTCATAATTACAATACATCAAAGCAAGGAAGGAAAACAGTTCTGAGTAAAGAAGAAGAAAACGATTTAGCTGGAAATATTAAAATAATGGCAAAATGGGGCTGGGCACTCACCAGAAACGAAATAAAAGAAATTGTCCATACGTACATACTTCAAAATAATATAAAGAATAATTTCAAAGACAACGTTCCTGGAAAAGACTGGATGGAGCTTTTTTTTAAGAGAAACGGATTAGTTTGCAAAAAAATGGAACAATTAGAAAAGTCTCGTCGCCAAGCAACTAGTGATCCATTTATAATATATGGATTCTACGATATGGTAGAAGAAACACTCACTACCCTCGATTTACACGACAAACCTCACCAAGTATTTAATTTAGATGAGACAAGTTTCTCTTCAGATCCCTCACGTATAAAAGGAGTAACAGGCAAAGGGCAAAAAGCCCATCGAATTATTCAAGTAAGAAATCTTAATTATTAGTATATCTTTTATCATGGGTAACAGTTTATCATCGAATGAAATTTAATATCTTAATTAATTTCAGGGTTCCGGGAAAGATAACACAACAGTATTAGGTTGTGTATCAGCAGAAGGGAGATTATTTCCGCCATTGATAATCTTCAAAGGACAAAATCTCTGGAGCTCTTGGAAGGGCACCAAAGACATACCAGGTACGACTTATGCTTGCTCAGAGAACGGCTGGATGTTAGCCAGCATTTTCAACGAGTGGTTTGCTAACTTCTGCAAGACTATGACAGAAAGGCCTTTGCTTATAATATTTGATGGGCATACAACCCACTTGGATCCAGCTACAATTGCATTAGCAGTGCGCGAAAATGTGGCTTTATTAAAGCTTCCAGCTCATACTACCGACTTGTTACAACCACTGGATCGCAGTTGCTTTGGCCCTATCAAATACAAGTGGAACGAGCGGCTTATTGAATGGCAGAGGCTGAATCAAAGACCTCTGACTAAATCAGAATTTTGTGATTTGTTATGTGAGGTTTGGCGTGAAGGGCCCTCTAAGGAAGTAATCCAAAATTCATTCAAAGTGACAGGACTTTTTCCCGTAAACAAAGACGTTTACCCAAAGGATCGACTTGATCCTATAAAGTTAGAAAGATACAACAAAAGCTTGTTAAATCACGAGACTGATGGCGAAAAACAACGTTCTTCGCTTTCGCCATCAATCCTTAGTCAGGATAATAACTTGCAAGACTCTATGGTTCTTACAACTGATAATAATATACGCCAGATTGTTCAACCGGAAGTTACAGATACGGAAAATCGTGCCCCAACTATATCCGTTGCTGCAGTTTCTGCCGACGCTAACAATAGTCTTGAGCCATCTTGCTCATTTGAAACGTTGTTATTGAACAAAATTAAACATACCAAGCCGGCAACTGGAAAAAGACGAAAGATAGATGGTAAAGGAAAACTTTTGACCAGTGAAGAATATTTAAAAAGTATTGAAAATTTAGATAATAAACAAAAAAGAAAGAAAAAGGAAGAACCTAAAAAAAAGAAACAAAAACAGAAATCTGCACCGGTTTGTTCTGATACTGACACAGACATTGAAGAGGAAATTCATTACGATGACGAAAGTGATTTGGACAACATCAGTTTGACAGAACTAATTAATCAAGAACTACAACAAGATTATGAGCACAGTGAACTGCAAGAACAAGAGCCATATAAATCTCAAAAAGTGCGACCTGACGACATACCAGCAGAGGCTGATAAGAACGAAGTTTCGACAGGTGAAGCTCTTATCAATACCTCGGTTAATGTGATGATGGATGAACTAGAATATGGCATTGGTGATTTCATTCTTGTGGTCCATACAACAAAAAATAATGAAAAGAAGTATTATATAGCTAAAATTGAAGGATCTGAGGACAATGACAACTTAACAGTAATTTATTTAAAACGAACAAAAAAGATTTTCTTCGCATATCCTGCTACTAATATAGCATATTTGATCAACAAAAATGAAATTGTCATGAAACTGCCAAATCCAAAGCAAAAAAATAAAAGAGGTGCACTCATGTTTGATGTTGACCTAGAAAAGTATCATATTAATTAACCTAAAAATGTCTCATATTTTGCCCCTTTTTGATTTTTGTACCTCATTTCTAGTTTTGTAGCAATTTTTTCGTTTATTTGCTGTAATAAAGATCTCAATAATTAAGTAGTATAAGTTTAACTGTGATTTCAACTTAAGTACTCGTTTACCAAATAATTTCACTACAAAGACTTATAGAAGTTAAGAAAAGCATTATAAGTAAGTTGATTTTTTTTTTAAATATATATAAAAATTAAAGGATTTTTTAACTCTCATTGCTATTTAGTATTATTTTCACCCCGCTCTGTCTTAAAATAACGCACGCAGTCAAATAACACGTAAGCCGTAGGAATCATATGCAGTCTTATATTTGAACTACGATGTTTCATATTTACCCCACAGTTGCGGAAAAATATGAGACACCTATGTTCGGTCAAAAGTCAAGTATTTTGAATCTCTACTTGAAAATTGATAACAATGCAGAGTAGATTACATGTTCGTAAATACTATAATAAGTACAGTAATTACATGAAATGTTTTTAGTAGCTTTAAAAAGCAAAAGTTGTTGTATTCGTCTTATAATTACCCCGCCTGACGGTACTCAAGTAATTAGGCGATAATACCTAGTCATAGTATAAGTTCTGTTACAAATGAAAATGCATTTTTATTTATAATGAAGTAATGTAATATTACTAAAACTTATATGTACATATTTATTTTATTGTCTCAGCAAAAAATAAAAAAAAATATTCTATTCAAAATGGTCACCTTTGGCTTTTATACAGGCCTTTAATCTGTCTGGCCACGAATCTATGATATTACGCATTGTTTCCAAAGGGAAATTTTGCCACTGCTTGCTCCAGAGATTTTTTAAAAGACTCAATGTCGCCGTGTCGTTTAGAGCAAGCCATGCCCTCTAAAACTGACCATAATTTGTAGTCTAAAAGGTTGAGGTCTGGGTTAGATGAGGGCCAGTCTTCAGCTCTTATAAAGTCCGTAACGTTGGTTTCAAGCCAGGTTTGGGTAGTTCGTGCCTTGTGACCAGGTGCAGAGTCCTGCTGGAAAGTCCATGGTAAATTTTTAAAAAGTGTATTGCGGAGAGGTTTCATAACATGATCCAAGACTATCTCTTGCCGCACTTTGGCTGCAGTTTTCACTCCTTTTTGACCAAAATGTAACTTTGTGACGCCTTGATAAGACACGCCCCATCAAACCATCACTGACGCAGGATGATGACCACTATCCTTTCCGACCACTTGAGAATACAGGTTCTGCCCAATTTGAGATCAGATGGCGTAGTGTTAGTAGTCCGGAAGATTATTATTATTACTGATGTATTGTATCTGAATAGAAGTTAGGTTGAAATTTTCGAAAGTTGTTGCGACTTAAAACATCTATAGTGGCATATCTTTCTTCCATAAAGGATATAATAGGTTTAGTCTGACTATGAAGTCGATTATGCTCCTAACGTCACCTGGTGTGGCATGCCTTTCAAGGTGCTGGCTTCTGATGTGGTGAATTGCCTCGCATGCACTGAGGCAAAACCTGGAAATATTTATATTGGTAAGCCACACCTTGGTCGTGGGTTGTTAAGTCTGCAGTCTGCTGCACGGCCCAGAAAGAATTCGGGTTACGATACTGATTTTGTTTTGATTCATAGTGAGCGCTACTTTTGCAAGCCCTTGAAAGCGCTTTGGAAAGCTTTGGTGAGACATAGTTCAAGATTATCATAAACTTTGTATATTTAAATATTTTTCTAAGAATTTTTTTATTAAATTTAACTAGCAATGTGAAATTTTTAGTCCCATATTAGTACAATTCTGTAAACCCATCCAGCTAAGCTCAATGGCTTGTGTTAGGAGTGGGTTCACGTCGGTAGTATAATGGGTAGAATTCGAACCCGCGACTTCACGATTGCGAGACCGAGCCATTAGGCTACCGCCGCTTCCTACAGTAGGTACTTTACTACAGTATTATCAACAGGGTCGTATAGGTCATCAAAATACTGCTATTTAAGGTTCTTAGCAGAATACCAATTAAATAATATGGCTTGTATCCACGCCAAATTTCAGCTTTCTAGTACTAAGGGCCTTTTTTTTTTCTTTTGGCGGGAAAAATTCCTGACGAACACCCCCACCGTCCGGGGAAGACGGTGGAGGTAGTGTGGGGTTTGCACCCACTAAAAAACCCGCCGTGTATCGCTCGCCACCTTCGCGAACGGGCCGCCGGAATGTGTTATACCGTCGGCGGCCCACACGGAGGGTACCACTGCTCCAAGCAGTGGAGAATCCCTCACCGAAGTCCCTTCGACCTCGGTCTGCCCCTCGTATTCTGGGGGGGGCAAGTTGTGCCCTAAGCCAGGCTCAGCCCTGGATCTCTCTGGCCTAGCCGAGGCCATAAAATATACTGGCAATACAGCCACGCCATCAACTACAAATATGACATGGCAAGTGGCAACACACAAGCGCCCCTGCAAAAAACACCCAACTACAGGGCAGCGCAATCAACAAGGTAGATGGGAGAGAGGTGCCGAAGCGTCTCACAGACATGCGCATCGCTACTACACCACCTCACACACCACACCCAAACCCACATCCTCCAAAGCAGCGGTGAAGGTTTCTGGAGCAGCGGCAACGCCACTCGAGCCTTCACCGATCACAACAAAGCGTGAGATGACAAAGAGGACCGCCGCGACTAGTTCGCAGCGCGACCCTGTCACGTCCACCCCTGCTGCACCGGCAACGGTACAAAAGGAGGAGACGATACACCATCATCCACGACCTCCACTAGACACGACACACACATACCGGCGTAGACGGCCGAGCAGACCGAAACACTACCACGGTCGACGGAATGCAAGCGGCCACACCGCTCCAACTAAAGAGCGGCCCGGTGACAGTGGTCCGCCCACTGTGCGGGTCACGTCCAAGCGGCAACGCATGGACGAGACCCAGTCACCGAGGGGAGAGTCGAAGCGCCCGAGAACCGATGGGAGGCAACACCGGACTGCTAGCTACGCCGACGCCACACAACAGCATCTACGAGTGGCGATAACAGTAAGTCCGTCACAAGACCTAACACCCGAACAAGCGATATCGCTAACGGAGGCTATCGACGACAAAGTCTCAGAGGCAGTCGAAACAACAGCCAGCAACACTCCTCCGGCCTTCCGCGGCCGCCCCGTTCTATTGGAGGGAGTTCTAGCGTTGTGGTGCGAGGACAACAACGCGCTCGACTGGCTGAAAGAAAACGTGGGCTCGATGCCATCGCCCATCCCCAACACGACCCTGACCATCATTCAGCAGTCAGACA
The DNA here is from genome assembly GCA_945859575.2 of Herminia tarsipennalis. Taxonomy (NCBI): domain Eukaryota; kingdom Metazoa; phylum Arthropoda; class Insecta; order Lepidoptera; family Erebidae; genus Herminia; species Herminia tarsipennalis. The sequence goes on from OX243840.2 coordinate 23,071,574, forward strand.
TCAAAAAGAAGCTGAGAGCAGGACTTCTTCTATACAGCCATATCACGGAGTCAATAAGGATGCAAAACTTCATCAGCAGGCAAAACCCGTGGTATAAAGTCAACACCTGGTCGTGCTACGACATGACAGTGGATGACCAAAAGGAGGCACCTACGTCACGGACAAAGGTCGTGCACATGATCCTGGGCATCCCGGAAGACCAGAAGCAAGACATCTTGCAACGAGACCGCCGAGTGGCCCATCTCTCCGGATGTGGCTACATCCGCTTCTTCACTGAAGAATCGAAGCCGGCGGCCGAGGACACAACACCAGCGCCAACAACGGGGAAAACAGTTGAGCCATCAGCTCCTGCCGCCACCCTCTCGGCCCCCTCTAAAGGGCCAACAGAGAAGGTAGCAATTCCCCTAAAACGAGGTAAGGAAGGGACCAGTGACGAAGATGACGTCCTGCGCTCCCCCTAACCAAATAGCAGTTATACAAACAAACCTCCAGCACAAGCAGATCGCGGCGGCCACACTTCGCAGAGTGCTGGAGGTAAACCACAAGACCGTCGCCCTGATCCAGGAGCCCTGGATCAGGAACAATAAAGTCTGCGGTCTCAACAACATTGGCGGTAAGCTATTTCTAGACGCAACTGTGGAAAAACCTAGAACCTGTATTTACATGCCTAAAACCATAACAACAACCATGCTTAACCAATTCTGTTCTAGAGACCTTACTACGGTAAAAATACTAACAGAAGAACAATCAACATTAGTACTCGCATCAGCTTACATGCCCAGCGACGGCGAAATTCCCTCAAAGGAACTAGTCGACCTGGTACAGCACTGCGAGGCTAACAACTGGAACCTGATCATCTCCGCAGACTGCAATGCACACCATCATCTGTGGGGAAGTAAGGATACAAACAGAAGAGGTGAGTCACTAATTGAATTCCTCTTCAAAACCAACCTTAGCATCATAAACAAAGGAACGAAACCCACCTTTGTGAGCTCGAGATACCAAACAATAATAGATATCACTTTGGCGACATGTTCGGCCGTGGACCTCATAGAAGGATGGCACGTATCCAATGAACCATCGCTGGCGGACCACTGCCGAATATGTTTTCAACTAAATCTAAAACTGCCAAATCCTGTCCCATTCCGCAATCCCCGCAAAACAAATGTGACAAGATATATCAACCTCACTAACATAGCGTTGAACGAATCACAAACAGTAGACGCCACACTTAACACCGAAAATATTGAAATAAGCACCCAATCCCTAACAATGTCACTAGTGGAAAGCTACGAAAAAGCATGCCCTGTAGTGACACAAGACACGAAGAAAAGCTCGTGGTGGGGATCGGAGCTCGAACGTCTACGTCACAAACTCAGGACACTGTTCAATAGAGCGAAGAATACCAGAAGGACAACAGACTGGGATAATTACAAACAGGCACAACTGCACTACAAAAAACGAACCAGATATCGGAGAACCGAATCCTGGAGAAATTTCTGCAGTAGCATCAACACAACTAACCAGGCCGTCAGGGCCAAGAAGATACTATCAAAAAGCTGTCCAGAACTTCTGGGCTGCCTTAAGAAAGATGACGGAACATACACCAAGTCCGATGAGGAAACCAGTGTACTGCTACTCAAAACGCACTTCCCCGGATGCATAATAGACGAAGATCAAAGATGGCCAAATAAACCACACACCCGACCAAGCTCCCTAGAATGGGAAGACGCGGACAGAGTAGTAACAACGGTGAAAATCGAATGGGCCATAAGCAGCTTTGAACCATTTAAATCACCGGGACCAGATGGCATATTCCCGGCACTACTGCAATGGCAAATCAACAAGGTGACAAAAATCCTGTCACCAATATACAAAGCATGCATCGCATACAAATACATACCAAAACAGTGGAGGGAAGCAAAAGTGGTCTTTCTGCCAAAACCAGGCAAAGAAGACTACACTGAAGCGAAATCCTTCAGACCCATAAGTCTAACCTCCTTCCTGTTAAAAACACTCGAGAGACTAGTGGACAGACATATAAGGGATGGAACGCTGATCGAAAGACCACTCCATCCCCAACAACATGCCTACAGAAAAGGCAGATCCACGGAGTCAGCACTGCACCTAGTAGTTCACAAGATAGAAACAGCTATCACAAACAAGGCATCAACACTAGCCGCCTTCATTGACATAGAAGGAGCTTTTGATAAAACTATGCACAAGAGCATAAATCACGCCCTACAGAAATTTAATGTGGAACCAGTCATAAGAAACTGGATCACAGAACTGATAAGCAACAGGGCAGTTCAGGTAACGGTGAACTCCACCATTAGAGCCAAGGTAACAAAGGGGTGCCCACAAGGAGGAGTCCTGTCACCGTTACTATGGAACATAGTCGTGGACAGTCTGATAAGAAGACTGAACGTAAGAGGCTACACAACCATTGGCTATGCAGACGACCTAGCCATATTAATAAACGGGACTGCAGAAAATGTACTTTGCAAGGTACTTCGTTCCGCCCTAGAACTAGTAGAAGAATGGTGTGCTGAACACGAGCTCTCAGTAAACCCAAAGAAGACGGAACTAGTCCTATTCACAAACAAAAGAAAACTACCAGAGCTCCAATTACCAAAATTCTTCAAAAGCGAACTCACCCTATCTACACAAGTTAAATATCTGGGTGTCATCCTAGACAACAAGCTGAATTGGGCGAGTCACTTAGAAACAAAACTGAAAAAGGCCTGCATAACCTTCTGGCAGTGTAAAAGACTAGTTGGTAAAAAATGGGGCCTCAATCCCCGAATTACTCTATGGTTATACAGTGCAGTTATCAGACCAACAATAACATACGGTTCAGTAGTGTGGTGGCCCAGAACACAACTAATCACCACGAGAAACAAACTCCAGAGCCTACAGCGCCTGGCCAGCATTGCGGCAACCGGATGTATGAGGACCACCCCATCAGCAGCACTCGAATGTCTCTTAAACCTGAAACCACTACACCTGGTCATTCAGGAAGAGGCAATGGCAGCGGCCCTCAGACTAAGGTCAAACAAACTATGGAAAAAAGACAACAGACCAACACACATGAAAATTTTATCAGGCATCACTAAAGAGAGACCTCTTCTTGATGCCCCAGTGGATAAAATACCACAACAATATATTTTTAACCGAGGATACAGAATCCAACTGATGCCAGAAGCGAAAGACAGCTCAGGCACAAACACGGTAAGAATATACACAGACGGGTCCAAAACCGTTAAGGGAACCGGAGCCGGTGTCTTCTCGGACGACCTCAACATAAGATTGTCAACATCTTTAGACAAAAGGAACACAATATTCCAGGCCGAATGTATTGGAATCACCAGAGCGGCCCAAGCGGTTGCGGCAAGAGACATCGAGGGTCTCAACATAAAAATTGTCTCGGATAGTGCCTCTGTACTCCTAGCACTACAAAACCGAACAATCAATTCAGCCCTTGTCATGGACTGTCACATGGCCCTTCAGGAGATCACTGGACCTAACACAGTGACCCTGCAATGGATCAAAGGGCACAGCAACTCAATAGGCAACGACGCAGCAGATGAACTGGCAAGGCAGGGATCTAATTTAATCACATACGGACCAGAACCACTACTGCCCCTGCCCACTTCTCAAATAAAATCATGGCTGCAAGAAAAAACTGAGACTACCCACCAAGCAGAATGGAACAACACCGATGACTGCAGACACACGAAAGAGGCGATTCCAATGATGTCCAAAAGACTCACTCGCAATCTCATCAGGCTGACCAGGGACAAGTTGCGAAAAACCATAGGCATTATCACAGGCCACTGTCCCCTAAACAAGCATCTTTTCAGGATAGGGGTGACGGACAGTCCCCTCTGTAGAGGATGTATGAAGGCAGAAGAAACACCAATACACGTGCTCACGGAGTGTGGCAGTGTAACAGAACAACGGGCACGACTCCTAGCATCACCAACATCCCTTCAGGAAGCCTGCAGCAATTTGGGCAAGCTGCTGGCGTTTTGGGAGTGCATCGGTTGGCTGGAGTGACAGACAGATAAGTAGAACACGCACAATGGCCCAATTGGGAGGCTAAGTGCGGTTTTCTTGTTCGCCCAGGTAAAACTAACTAACTAACTAACTAACCGTCGGCGGCCCGCCCAGTGGCAATGCCCGGACGCGATGTTGTTGCGTTCCGGGCATTTCACACCTACGCGGCCCCTGGATACACACAGGGCGCCGCGCCTCCACGGAAGGCCGCGGGCGGGGCAATTTACCCCGTACGCCCGCCCGCAGCCCCACCTAAGGCGGCATAAGGCGCAGATGTGCGCGCCGACGCCGCCCGGTTCGCCGGCGACGGATCGGATCCGCCAGGGAGCTCTCTTCCCTGACGCGCTCCGCCGCCTCCTTCTGCGAGATGATGTCCTCACAGAAGGATGCGACCGCATTCCACGACCCCTCGCTCCGGACCATGGACAGAACCACGGCCGGCAACGAGAGGTCACTTCCGACCACTGCGGTGAGAACTCGCCGTTGCCCCTCCCAAGCTGGACAATGCTGGAGGGTGTGCTGCGCCGAGTCCTCACCGCAGTCGCAGTGGTGGCAGGCGGGACTCGGTTCCCTCCTTGCAACCGTGTGCAGGTACTTCCCGAAGCACCCGTGCCCGGAAAGGACCTGCACCAGCCGGAAGGAAAGGGTCCCGTGCTGCCGCCCCGCCCACTCCTCCAAGACCGGCTGGAGAGCCTCCACGGTTCGAATACCTGCCCGTGGAGCCTCCAGTCGGCCCTGCCACCGGGCCATGATTGCCCGGTGGGCCTCACCCCGCCAAGCGCGTAGCTCTTCGGGCAGGGGCACCGAACCCCCTGCACGAAAAGCCACCGCCCGCCGATACACTTCGGCGAGCACTTCCGCCTCCAAATCCCACGGGGGTGTGCCGGCCAATGCGCATGCCGCCTCTGCAGACACCGTGCAGTATCCGCGTATGGCCCTGACCGCCATGGTCCGCTGGGGTCTCCCTAAACGGACCCGATTCTGGGCGGTCAGGGACGCCGCCCACACGGGTGCGCCATACAAAGCCATCGACCGCACCACCCCCGTGTACAACCGTCTACTCGAGGCACTAGGCCCGCCCAGGTTCGGCAACAGCCTCCCCAGTGCGAACGCAGTAGCCTCGAGCTTAGGCGCCAAAATGCGGAAGTGCTCGTCGAAGAGCCACCGCCCGTCTACCACTAGGCCCAGATACTTCATCTGGGCCCGGACCTGTACGAGGGCCGAGCCGACGGAAATCGAGGCGCCAGCAGGTGGACCGCGACGGGGCCCATGGAATAATAGGGCCTCCGTCTTGGAAAGGGCCACCCTAAGCCCCAGCGCCTCGATGCGCCCGACCATTCGGGAAATCCCTAGGTTGGCCAGGCGCGCCGCCTCCTCAAAATTCCCACCCCGGGCCGTGATTAGGGTGTCATCCGCATAGCAGATGACCGCTATCCCGGGCGGGAAACCACACCGCAGGGCCCAGTCGTAGCTAATGTTCCACAAGAGGGGCCCCAAGACAGAACCCTGTGGAACACCGCACGAGACGTCCCTGCGGATTACCTCACCCTCTCGGTCCTCGTACAGGATCCTCCTGCCTTCGAGGTAGTCTGCCACTAGCTGCCTCAGGTACGCGGGCACTCCATGATATCGGAGCGCCTCTCTGATGCAGCTGAATGGCAGAGACCCGAAGGCGTTGGCGATATCGAGTGATATCGCCAACATCACTCCTCCACCGGCGACGGCCTCCTCCGATGCGGCCCTTAGGCGCAGAATGGCCCCAATGGTCGAGCGCCCAGCACGAAAGCCGTACTGAGCGTTCGACAGATCAGGGCCGACCTCGTTCAAATGCCGGACGATTCGGGTAGCGAGAATCCTCTCCAGCAACTTCCCCGCGTCGTCCAGCAACACGATAGGCCTGTAGGCCGCAATTGAGTCGGGAGGCCGTCCCGGCTTCGGAAGGAGCACCAGCTTCCCTGCCTTCCAGCAGTCAGGGAACCGTCCAGACGCCAGGCACACGTCGAACAATCCCCTGAGGCGGTCCCCCATATGGTCGAGGGTCAGGGCCAACACCCGGGCGGGAATCCCATCCGGCCCGGGGGCGGTGTTCTTCGAACGCCCTCGAAGAACAGCCGCGCCTACCTCCGCTTCGGTGACAGGCGGCACAGTTGTGTCGGCCTCCCGGTCATCGGTCTCATCCTCGGAGACCATCGCCGGGGGCGTGTGCTCTGCCTGCAGCGGGAATAAACCCTCGACCACTTCTGCAAGGAAGCTGGGCTGGAGAGTCTCGGTAAGGGGGGCGCCCGCCGAACGGAGCTTGTTTAGCGCCGCTCGATATGGGCGACCCCAGGGGTCACGGTCGAGACCCTTCAGCATCTCCTCTCTCGCCCTCTCCTTGGCGCGACAGATAGCCAGCTTAAAGGCGTCCCTCGCCTGGCGATACGCCTCATAAAGCTGGCTCTCCTCCTGGACATCGCGGTGACGAGTCCGGCTGCGGGTATAAGACCTCCGCGCACTGATGCAAGCGGCGCGGAGGCAGGCAAGCTCCTGGGACCACCAATACACCCCCTTCCTCGGGGGGCGACGTCGTGAGCGGGGCATGGCCGCATCGCAGATCTGCGTAAACGCATCGCGAATGCGGCCAGCCATGACGTCCACCTCCTCGGTCGGAGGCGGAGACGACCATGAAGCCACAATGGCCGCCTCTTCCAGCAGGTCCCTGTCCAACGCACCCACAGCCCACCGCGGAAACCGAGACGTTCTGCGCGCCGTGTAACCCCTACCTGGGTCCTGGATCCTGGAAGACCGGGAGAGCTCCAATCGGATATATCGGTGATCCAAGAGCGTCTCAACCTCATCCAGGACGACCCAGTTCCTTACTCGCGCTTCAACGGCAGGGGTAGCGAACGAAAGGTCCACTATCGACCCCCCCTGCCGCCGAACGCACGTGTCGGTGGCGCCTCTGTTTAGGAGACAGAGACCCACCGACGCCGCCCACTCCTCAACCGCCGAACCGCGGACGTCCGTGCTGGGTGACCCCCACGCCGTAGATTTGGCGTTGAAGTCCCCCAGCACTAGCACGTGGCGAGGTGCCAACCGCCGTATCGAGATCTCCAGGTTGGATAGAAAGTAAGTAAAAGTACTAAGGGCCTGTGCTAACCTGGGGACTGACGAATGGACGGACGCACAGAGCAAAACTATAAAAATTACTACGGAACCCTAAAAAATATTATGGACATTTATTTTAATGAACAGGTACCCTAAGGCTCTATTTAAATAAAATAGTTAGGTATTATAAATAGATAAGTGCTGAACATTGAAATTAGCTTGGCGTTGGCTATTAACTATCTTTTAGTTACTAGTAATGGGTTGTTAATCGTTTCTTGATGTTTAACTTCGTCGTATTTTAATCAGTGGAACATTTATTTATTTCACATAATTATAAATCAAAATCAGTCCCAAAGAAGGGAGGGCTAAGATACGGAAAGCTGAGGACCGGGTGTTGTGACAAATTAGAAGCAATCCACTAATATTGGGTCCTTTTTATTATTCCACAACACTTGATCCCCAGCCGTCAGTCCGTCCGTTATTTGGATTGGACGGACCATCTTGCTAAAGGTAACCTTCAGTTTATCGATTCACGTGTCTCTACTCCAGGAGCCGTTAGCGTTAGTATGGTAGTTTAAAAGTGGTACGTTTAAGCCACAAGCTGTCTTGGTCGGTCCTATAACAGTGTCAGTAATTCTTCCGTGAAATAGTAATGTTAAGGCATCCCTGTGTTTCGATTGAAGGGCACTGTAGCATGTGTATTTACTGGGCAAATGAGCTTTACGAACAAATGAGGTGCGCGGTGCGCTGACATTTAGATCTTTGCCAAACAAGGATTTGGGTGACACTGATACTGTTAACAACTAGCGTGACGCTTACCATCAGGAACATGACCTGCTCGTCTCTTAATTTCGTTACCTACATAAAAATGTACCTAATGATATAGAAAGAAGAATATTCGTTTATTTGAAAACGGTACATAAGAGACGCAACAATACACATTAAGATCATACGATACACATTAATAACAAAGACAACATTATTAAAAATGATAAAACTCCAATGTGGAATGCATTTTAAGGCCGAGCCCAAAAGGTAACCAGATCAGCTAATATATCAAGCAGGAACTTCGTAATCATCAGCGTAAATCAGCGTCAAGCAGTATTGCTTGACGCTGATTTTCATCTGGAATCTGTGGAGCACGAAAGAGTATAATAGGATTAAAACGTGCCGTGTGTTCCATCATTGAAAGTCTATTGTATAAAGATAGTGTTATAGATAAACTAAAGACAGTGTAGGTGGATTTCAAAGTTTTCTCAATCAAACAAGTAAAGTTATAATTATATAGTTATATCCTAAATTATTCGTTTTGTTTGCCGAAATCTACCTAGTAGTAGGTATACATATGAAAAGGGTTATTATGTTAGTAACAAAACCACGACACTTAGCGGTTAGTGCGTGTTTTGTGGGCCGGTTTGTTTATTTCGTTGTAACACAAAACCAGTCGTAAATACTAGGAAACCTTGACTTTTACTACAATTTGATATAATCGCAATGCGTTCTATTGTTTTTATTTGTATTTAATGGCTTTGCTAAAGCTTTTCCTTGTTCGTTTGAAGCTTTCGCTTTGGAAACAAAAAGGTTTCGGCCTATCTAATTTTTTTTATGGATATATTTAATCAGATTTTAGAATCTGGCAAGCAATTACTTTGGTTTTTGTTTCTTTTGCTATTTAGGTTTTTGTCACACTTGCCAGTAATATAATTATTTTTAGAAATCTTTCTCAGTCGTTCTCTTTCAAAGTCTTTAAAAAAATGATTGTCTGTAAAGTCGGTTTACGGACGATAATTTTACGTGATAACACGTTGCTTAGCAACCAATCAATATCGTTAGTTCTAATAATACCGCATGGCATGCCGCTGCAATTGCCATTCGCTGTTGCTTAGCGATCAATCAATAACGTGACTTTTTAGACACTTTTTCGCACGTGCACCCGGTCATCGATTTCTTTATTTATTTATTTATTTGGAATAACTAACAGTTTATAAGACGTTTTCACGTATGATGAAACTACAACAGCGTAGAATATACTATACGATCTACATAAAAACAATTAGAGATTTAAATATCTTCTATTATTCTGTATTCTAATACACAATAATTGAAGCGGCTGTAGCCTAATGGTTAAGGCATCGGACTCGCGATTGTGAGGTCGCGGGTTTGAATCCTGTCCATTAGGTATGCTACTGGGGTAAACCCACACTCCTAACACATGCAATTTTGCTTAGCTGGAAGGTTTAATAGGATTGCTACTATTGTGAGACCCACAATCTCACTTTGCTAGTTATCTTTGAAGAATACTCTCTATACTATTCTTCACAATCCTAATTCTCCTTCCTATCTACGTGAGCAGTTCAATTTTCTTGTTCCCAGGGGTAAACCCTGTCGTTCCACCTCCTCTCTTCTATTGAGTATTCCCGCTCACAGCTCCAGCTGTTACGATACCTCCTTCACCATAAAAGCAGTGAGGCTTTGGAATTATTTTTCTCACCCTTAACGCGACAGCCTTCCTCGTAACGTTTTTAAAAAATCGGGCAAGTGGCAAAGGGCACAATGCAGAGTTCCGTAGTCAACCCCTCTCCTCCTCCATACGAATAATGCGGCTTAAGAGATAAGTTTTTTCTTGTTTTTGTTTCATACTTATACACGTTATACCTACATAATAAATCAATGAAATTTGTTCGAAATTAAAGTTACTTCTCATTTGATCATCTATTACTCGTAAACTTGTGAAGCCTGCTTAGCTGTGATTATTGTATTATTAATTTCACTATATATCCTACAACTCAGAATTTTATCACATACTCAACATCAAACATTTAGCTGGCACTTGACTCTAACAAAAATGTACACTTTAAAGCATAATATCACAAACTGATCCCTATTTTCTAAAAATTATCTTCACAATCTCTAAACGATTTTAAAAGACCTATGTAATTATACAACACACGATGAGGTAGGTGAGAAAAAGAATTACATCCTCTCTTTACAAATCGCGGAGGGACCCTAAAACATAAATGAGTTTCATAATTTTATTCGTTCACTTTGTCGGTATCTATGCAAAATTACAGCCTTCAAGCACTTACAGTTTCTGAGCTAAGTTGTGGACGGACGGCCGGACGTAGCGAAACTTTAAGGGTTCCGTTTTGCCATTTTGGTACGGAACCTAAAAAAACATTCTGTTTTTGTTCAAAATTTTAATATTTTTTTACTTAAGAACGAGATGTCAATTCTTTCATCAAGTGTTGTCTTATTCAGATTTAATCCATTTTCCTATGGCTACTCACCCTCCAAACAACCTGTATATTCTGATAAAATATTAAAGATTGTTTTGCTTTTTTTGGTTATAAGTATTTGCCATAGGCAGAGAAAGAAACTCATTTCTGTTAAATATAGAAACTATTAAAATTATGCAATCGGACCAATTAGGAATTTTAGCTTAGGACGAATAAAGAAATAGGATGCGACATCATAGGATGAATACGGAACAACCCGTATCAAAAGTTTTTAACAGAAAATGGCGGAAACTGGCTAATAATGTGATATTATTAGCCAGTTTCAAAGGTATATTCTTCTGTTTTGTTCCTTGTTTATATCAAAGGTATTTCAAACGATGACCCCTAAATCGACTATGTTATTGTAACAAAGTGCTTCACTTGAGGTTAAGGTGCGTGGGTCAGTGCCATTGACACTGTTTCATAAGATCCCATTGTGTGCTGTGCGAATGATCAATCAAGTTAAGAAGAATTAATTTTTAAACAACATAGGCCTAACAATAGCGTTATAAATGTTATGATGCTCATTATGATTACTTATTAGGTTATTAATTATTATACGTTCATTTATGTCAGATTTGCGATAACATTCAAGTTGGATCTTATTGTGATTACATAGTTTTATAATAGCTAGGTGATAAAAAATAAACGTCATTATAAGAAACTAGCCGACTGGCGCAACTTCGTTTGCGTCAATATTCCCCGTTTTTTGCAACATTTTTCATTGATGCTGAGCTCCTATTGGTCATAGTCTAATTTTATATAACCTATAGTCTTCCTCGATATATGGTCTAATCATCACTAAAATAATTTTTCAATTCGTACCAGTAGTTCCTGAGACCATCGCGTTCAACCAAACAAACTCTTCTACTTTACAATCTATACTAAGATTATAAAGCTGAAGAGTTTGTTTGTTTAAACGCGATAATCTGTCATCAAAATGTTGCAAATATGGGGAAAATTGACGCAAATGAAATTGCGGGGTCAGTAAGTATTACCTATATGTTCGTAAACTTTCGCGATTTGTACACATTATAGAATTTTATAAGCTACGAGTCTACCCGTGACCACGGCCGTTGCAATACGGTCGAAACGTTGGGAAATAAACAAAGGTATTTAGCCTTAAAATAAAATATATACGCGATTAAGACCCGTAGCTTATAAAATTCGATAAGTATTACCTAGTATAGATGAGTACCTACTCCTTAAGGATGTCTGTAATCTCCACTCCGATCCGAAGACAGATCCTATCGGTTAATATTTCTGTTCCTCTGCTCAGCATCCTGGCTCCAATTCAAAGGACAGCCAGCTTTACTACCCTTGAAAGCGTTACTTGACCCGCTAAACGTTGCAATCGCTCTGGCAAATAGGTATTAAATAATTTTATGTCCTTGCAATATAACCTGCTAACATAAATATAAATATATCCGGTATTAGTGAGTACCATGATATATTATATTATATCATATGATATATATTATTATATAAAGTTTTGAAACTGTTTATTTATTTGCCTGGCTGTGATTTAATGCCACACTTATACGCCTAAAAATTGCCTGGTTAGTTTATCAGATCTAAGTTAGCATGTTTTACGCTACTTTTAGGTCATTTGGAGTAATTTATGACCACTAAAATATAACACATATATTATATCAATGTAAATTTAAATTTTAGTTATATTTTCTGTCTTGAAACCTGTTTTTATTTATTGTTTAGTCATATTACTAATGCTATAAATTTACCTATGAGGATTAAGGTTTGTTTCTAATACCTACAAGTGAAAAGTGCTTATTGGATTTTGATAAAACTCTGCAGAAGTGTAGCTTATTATCTAAGGATGAACGATCTGTTTTAAGTGAAACATTATGAAGACGAAATTAATGTACCTATCAATTATATCAAAATGACAAACAACACTCTGTCGTGAAATTATTTAATAGACGAAAATGCAAGTAGACTTGTCAAGATTTGGATTTTATAAGTACCTTTTTAGGGTACCGTGGCCAAAATGGCAAAAACGGAACCTTTAAAGCTTCGTCATGTCCATCTGTATGTCTGTCCTGCATACGAACGTATGTAACAAGCATTTTACTTAAAGTATACACAATAATAATAATAATAATATCTTAACTTTTTATAGTTTCTATTTTTTTTTTGATTAAGTAAATATTGTTATAAACAATCGCTCCGAAAGTTGCTTAAATTGCGCCTTTTCCCTTATCTTTTGAACCGTGTGGCAAAAACAGTATAAAAAAAATCACAAAGATATATGATGATTCCATATCAGATAAGATATATGATGATTCTATAATGACTCCATCTATGGGTTGTTAAACAACCTATACAAAAATGAGAATAATGGGAATGTGAGTTTTTAATTAATAAAATTGCTATATAATTGTTTTTTATTCCAACAATTTATATGAAGAGGAAATTTTCAAACACACACAAAGGGGAACTAATATAACGTTAAACGAAAGGTTATTATTTCTCTCATAACCTTCATTAACATTTTACTTTATGGGAAGTACACAATTTGCCCTATTAAAAAGCTCAATGGGCAAGTCCAATCACGCGGGTAAAGTCACGATCGAGTGCTGTACGTACGCCCACTTGATAATTCAATTAGCTTGCAATAAAGCTGACCAATAGGTTTAAAGTAAATTGTAATCTATACTAATACTAGCTGACCCGCGCAACTTCGTCTGCGTAAATTTTACCCGTTTTTGCAACATTTATCATTGCTGCTCAGCTCCTATAGGTCGTAGCGTGATGTTATATAGCCTATAGCCTTTCTCAATAAATCGGCTATCCAACAGTAAAATATTTTTTCAATGCGGCTCAGTAGTTCCTGAGATTATCGCGTTCAAACAAACAAACAAACTCTTAGGGGTATGAAAAATAGATGTTGTCCGATTCTCAGACCTACCCAATATGCACACAAAATTTCATCAAAATCGGTCAAGACGTTTCGGAGGAGTATGGCAACGAAAACTGTGACACGAGAATTTTATATATTAAATTATAAAGCTGAAGACTTTGTTTGTTTGTTTGAACGCGGTAATCTCAGGGCACTACTGATACGAATTGAAAAATTATTTCACTGTTGGATAGCCCAATTATCGAGGATGGTTATAGGCTATATAACATCGCGCTACGACCAATAAGAGCGTTCCTAACCTGCAAATGTTGCAGAAACGGGGAAAATTTACACAGATGAAGTTGCGCGGGACAGGTAGTATGTAATATAAGCACTAGAAATATTAATTATAGGATTTTTATACCACGAAATGAATAGCAGGCAAGCATCACGCTCTTGTCTGCCCATAACAAAATTAGTGCCATCGAAATCTGTCTTTGGCAAAGACCTGACCTGTCACCGCTCTGCGCTCGTTTTAAAACAGAAAGAAAAAGAAAGAAAAGAAACCGTTTATTTTGTTGCGATTTGGGCACAGACTACATAACTACAATTACATTGATAAGAACAGTAGGCAAAAATACAAATAAGTCGGCGCGCGCGCTTCTCCGTGAATGTCTATACGTCTCGACGTTTTTATGGCTTAGGGTTTTAAAACATTAATTCGTTAGTCTCATTTGCCCAGTAATTTTACTTGTTACAGTGCCCTGCAACTGAAACACAGTGATGTGTTAACATCTCTATTTCGAGGAAAAATATCTGACACTGTTATAATGGGGTATAATGACGGCATATGAATTATTAGACCTCCCACTGGTAGGATAAAATTATAAAATTATTCTCCATTGGAATAGGTCTTACTTATCATGTTTTTACTTGATTATTCCAAAATAGGAGTAAATTCGCGATAGTTACGTAGGTATGTTGTTGAGAGTGACATACCGCGATATATACATTTATGTATCTTTGTGAGCTTTTTTATTTCATCACTAGCACGAGTGTCATATCGTAGTTTTTTTATAGGTAGGTACTTAGAGTTACATTATTGTAATTTTCGTAGGGATCTCTCTTTTTTGACAATCGAATATAGCTGAAATTACTCCCCGATAATGTGGCTTTTTAATGGTGAAAGTTATTTTTAAATCGTCCATAACTTTTTAAGTTTATTGGTTACATACAAAAATACAAATCTTTACTCTATATAATATTACTAGCTGAACTCGGCCACGCTTCGCTGTTAGTTTTAAAGCCAGGAACACTCGCCGGCCTTCCTACAACATTCGGCTAAAGTTTCATCACAATCTGATTGACATACAGATGATGATGATGGATATACAGAAAAACATTGATTTTTATATATATACTAGCTGTCCCGGCGAACTTCGTCTCAACTCTTTTTTTTTTTTGTAAATCGGGTTCAATTGTGAATCTAAACCATCCTCGAATCCCCTTGAACTCACACAAGAAAATTCATTAAAATCGGTCCAGCCGTCTAGGAGGAGTTCAGTGACATACACACGCACACAAGAAATATATATATATATAAAGATATACCTATAGATTGTAGAAGTATAGATGTAGATAACTTCTAAACGACTGATGTCGGTTATTGCGATAAAACTAACCTATATCCTTTGACGGGATGAAAACAGATAACAAACAGACAGATAGACTTACTATAATACTTATACTATCGTACTTATCTACTAACTGTTATTTTTTTAGTTTCGAAGCGGCGGTAGTCTAATGACTAAGGCATTGGACTCGCAATCGTGAGGCCGCGGTTTCGAATCCTATCCATTAAACTACTGACGTGAGCCTGCTCCTAAAACAAGCCTTTAAGCTTAGCTGGAGGGATTAACAAGATTGCTAGTAATGTGGGACCTAATACCACATTGCTAGTAACCTTTATAAAAAAAACGATTCTAATAATTCTCATAATTTCAGACTATTTGTTACCAACTTTTTAATTACCTACTAACTGATATTTTTTTAGTTTCGAAGCGGCGGTAGTCTATTGACTAAGGCATTGGACTCGTAATCGTGAGGCCACGGGTTCGAATCCTACCCATTATACTACCGACGACGTGAAGCCACTCCTAACACAAGTCTTTGGGCTTAGCTGGAGGGATTAACAAGATTGCTAGTAATGTGGGACCCAATACCACATTGCTAGTTACGTTTATATAAAAAACCGATTGTAATAATTCTCATAATTTAAGACTATTGGTTACCAACACTTCAATATTCTTATTATAGTAAACAGTAAATAACAGTTATTAGTTTAAGTTAGGTACTATATACATAAGTTGGTACTATTTTAAATTAATATTTATATACCTAATGCTGCATTTAAATTGCAATAATTATATTTAGAAAGTAAGAAAATGTAATTCAATGTATTTTAATACAAGGTTAACGAATTCAAAAGTAAGGATATGGAAGTGTTGAAGTCATTAATTAGCATAACGGTATATTTAGAAGTGCCGTGTGGTGCCGGCTTAAGAATAGTACCACCCCATCTCTACCCGTGGGTGTCGTCAAGGCGACTAAGGGATTTCACCCCGGAGGACGGGCAGCAGCGTCCTCTGCGTATTTAAAGCCTTACTGCGATCGCCAACCCGCTCGCCAAGCGTGGCGATTATGGCAATTACCCCCAGGATCTACATAGTAGGTTCTACTGGGGAGACCCGTGCCCAGCAGTGGGCCATCATATGGGTTGATATGTATGTATGTATGATATGTATATTTAGAAGTATAATTAATTAATGGAAATAATTAATAGAAATAATACTACGATTATTTATTTAATTAAGCAAATAAAAAAATGCAGCATAATCTGTACAGTTTATGAAATTTTAAACCGTTGAATTTTGAAAAAAAATGTGTAAAAACACGTTTTTTTTTCAATACATAAAAAAAATTAGAAAGCCAAACTATAAATAAATACAAAACTCTACATAAAAATAACTACTGATCGCATGGTCATTTTTATCTCTCACGTTTTGCAGCCTATATTTAGCTCATATCTGGAAGGGTACGCTCAGTCTAGTCTCTATGACTATGTCCAAATTCAAAGCCATAATCAATTGCCCATCGATTACAATGACAACCGGTTCAAAAGAGGTTATAGCCTTTTATAATTATTGACAAGTGAATTTGACCTACTGGTAGGGCTGTCAAATCATACATATAGGTACAAAAACTGTATAATATAGTTCTTCTTCTTATAGGGGGGGGGGGGGCACTCCCGAAATAATGATCCGGGGTACGCCCATACTTCTTATAATTATGTATTCTAAGAATACTTTGTGTATGAAGATATACACAAAGACTTTGTGTATGTATAAAAATACATTAAAGTATCTAAAGTAAATTTTGTGACAAAAAAGCGGCTTAAGAGTTCTTTTTTCAGATTCAAAATTTATCTCCTACTTTTTTATTGAGTTTACTCTGTTGGCAAAGTCACAGTCAAGTCATGGTCAGCAAAAATTCAACCTTACATAAAGTTGTTAATTTCTTAAAGTATAATAGAAAAACCTGTGCGAAACGTCAAGCATAAGGTGTTAAACACATTTATTCCCGTGTTAAATTATTTACATAATGCAACGCGTAAGTTTAAAAATTATAATTATAATAGAAAAAGACAAAACTTTTGCTAGTTAAAATATTGTTACTAAGGTATTATAGGAGTAGGTGTTTCTCAATAGTTGGGTGGGTGGCGGTATAAAATAAGCTGACCTCTTATTGAATTTTATAAGCTACGGGTCTTAATCGCATAAATATTTTATTTTAAGGCTATCATCATCAGCTCTCATCTCCACTGCTGGACCTAGGCTTCTCCAATTGCACGCCACTTTGTTCTATCTTCGGCTTTTCGCATCCAGCTCCTGCCAGCCGTTTTGCGTAAATTTAAAGCTAAATTTTAACCTTTGTTTTATTGCCCGACGTTTCGACCGTATTGCAACGGCCGTGGCATATACGGTCGAAACGTCGGGCGCTTATACTATTAAGACCCATAGATTAATTCTATATTCTGTAGAAATCGCGAAAGTTTAAAAACATATAAGTTGACCCCTGACAGCCCTGACAACTGGAATGTTACAGTAGAACATTTATCACGTGGGTGTGCGCACGCTCGCAGTGCCCTTGGACTGATTGTTATATCGACAATCATTCATCGATTTTTGGCAACCACTATTTAGATAATTGAGATTAGTCGGATAAGTAGCAACTATTAGAGATTGCAACATGTCTGTCGAAGTTTTAAAATGAATAGTAATGGCTGTAAGTATATCCTGTTATCTTGTTGTAAATAAATATTATATATTATGTAATTGATATATAAAATAAACGAGGATAAAACGGTCTCGGTGGTGTAGTGTTAAGTGGAAGTGATAGTGATATTAGGTATGTCACGGAGGTGGTTTTATCAGAACCGAAGTCGGAGTCGGAGTTCTTAAGTTTGGTTTGTCGGAATCTGAGTCGAAGTTGGGAATGGTGGGAGAAGACAAATAGGTATGTTGATTTCAGGCTTAAGAAAATGAGATACATAGATGTACCTATGTAAAAAATAAACATTATTCAGCCGGTTCATTTCAAATAGCTAGGGCGGGACTCGAACCCGCGATCGTAAGTAATCTGTGAGATTTATTTCTTAATACATTTATTATGTAGGTACTAGCTGTCCCGCGCAACTTCGGCTGCGTAAATTTTCCCCTTTTTTTATATAATCCTATGTTACTTCTAATACCTCCAAGAATATGTGTACAAAGTTTCGTGATGATCGGTTGAGTAGTTTTCCGCGTGAAAGCGTAACAAACAAACTTACATTCACATTTATATATTAGTAAGGATAATGCAAAAGGCGGACATTAAGCCATAGGCATTCTTTACCAGTCAACCTTTGGGTGGTGGCGAGTGGCGAGGCGGTGTAAAGATAAAGTACGCACTAGAAAATCGACAGGGATTTTTCCTGTCGAAACCTTATTGTATTATGTAGGTATACCTTATTGTAAATATTATAGTGTTTTAAGTTGTACCATCTATGTCTTCTCCGTGGCTTTGACGTGTGTTAAGTTTGATTGGAATTTTCAGAAATCTGTTTCTTAGACGGTATCCTCATGTCATGATAACTATGTGGGTCCTTATTCACTATCTTTATTTCGTTGTCGTGATAATCCTACGCGAACTGGAGCTAGAGAGCTGCGCTTAGAAATGCATCAACGCGCATGCGCGGTGGACATTTTTAAGCGCAACCGCATGCACCAGTTCGCGCGGACTTGTCACGACAACGAAATAAAGACAGTTAATAAGGACCCTGTTGGTCATATTTCAACCGTTCAGTGGTTTGAGCCATACCGTTGGTGAAAACTCACAACTTTCATTAAGCGGCTACACCTACGTTTTTATACACAAATTTTGACCTTTTTACTCCCGTTAGATGTGATTTTTTTACAAATCGTATAACTTATATCTGGTTTAATAAATAATAATAAAAAATATTTATTCACTTATGAAGCAAAATACTACACTTGTAAAAAGTCGATTCTACATTAATTTACTTGTAATGCCTGTTCGCAAACAATAGGTAAATCCCGAGAAAAGAACAAG
This sequence comes from Herminia tarsipennalis, assembly GCA_945859575.2. NCBI lineage: Eukaryota > Metazoa > Arthropoda > Insecta > Lepidoptera > Erebidae > Herminia > Herminia tarsipennalis. The sequence goes on from OX243840.2 coordinate 23,090,525, forward strand.
CCATAAAAACTGGTGGCCACTCTTTTAAAATTGCCAATGTTTACAATGTTTCTCTGTTTATAAACTGTATATGCAGGTAAGGTGGTGCCACCATTATATTATACACTATATTAGAGGACCGATGCAAAAAAAGAGGTCAATAATATTGGAAGAGTACACGAGATCGGATACATCAGCCTCATTGGGCACAACATAGTAGGAGCATCCACTTACGATGTAAAGTCCGTAAAACGTTTCTACGTTATCTACCTGCACTTTTTCAAATCGAGTTTTTTCATAACGGATCTATTTAACCACACAGGGTCATGGTGCAACATGCTCGTAATCTCAGTCCCACAAGCTCAGTACGGAACCCTAAAATTTTAAATAACATGTCCTTGCAACAATAAAGCAATTTCCCTACATTAAACTGATTATTTCAACAATGTGACACATTTACTTTAAAAATTAAGCAAGGTCTTTAAAAAGTATACCTTGTATGGTTGTTTAAGAAATACTTATAATGTTTTCTTTTCTTTTATGCAATAACTTGGCGGCCATGATAAAAAATTAATACGGTGATTATGTATCGTAATCTGTACTTACACGTACTCGTAATAACAGTTGGTGACAAATTTGTGGCATTTTATAGTTGAACTAGATATTGCATAGTTTTATACTATGCAATTAAAGTGAATTAATGAATGTAGGTAAAAATGGCTGTTGTGTTTGCATAATAATTTGTAATATGCAAAGGATTTGGTTTTATTACGTTTAAATTTTGTTAGATTTTATTAGTGAATGGTATGTGCCTTTTTAAATTCAAATAGTTGAACTTATGTCCGCAAATAAACATAAAAAAACACAATGGTTATGCCTAATTTACAGACCTTGATTACATACAAAAGAAGTTTTTAAAAAAAATTGTGCATGTATTTGATTGAAATTATACAAATATTTTTACTAATCCAGGAGTACCTAAATACGCGTACAGTGATTGAAATCAATGGATAAAATGTTCTATCTAATTGAATTATTACAAGTCCTAATTTCTAGCTTAAAATAGTACCTACCTAAATAATCACAAATAATAGTTTTTTGACAATTTTAAGTTTTCTTCTTACTCAGCTTTCCTTCGCAGAAAAGGATAGTGGAAGCCGATACCTAACCATTTTCCACAAAGTGAGCGCCGTGTTAGGTATTTTGGTTTTAGTGACAAGATCCCATCTTAAGACCAATTCACGTATTTAAAGCAGTGCAGCTGCAGTTTGCAGTTAAGTTTCGATAAAACGACCGTTTTTGTATTCTTGTAACTTTGGGATCGATCTCTAATGTAGGTAGGTTCTTGCACAACTGACGCAGAATACTAGAATGCCGCTATTGCGATCTCGAGACGCATACTTGACGCAAGCGTATTTGAGATCGATTCCAAACTTTGGAAATCAAGAATACGAAGTCCGTTTTAATCGAAACTTCAGTGCAACTGAACTGCTTTATATACGTGAATTGACCCGCAAATTTTGTGCCCAAACAAATCTAAATCAAGCTGATTATTATACTAAATTGAAATTCAATAAAACATAAAAAAACCCTGGGTCCTTATTCACTATCTTTTTTTTCGTTTTCGTGGCAAGCCCGCGCGTCTATGTCAAAATCTTATCATAGTGGTAAATAGAGAGCTGCGCTTAGAACTACATCGCGCGGTCATCTTTGAGCGCACCGCGCAAGCGCCAGTTGGCGTGGGCTTGCCGCGAAAACGAAAAAAAAAGATAGTGAATAAGGACCCTGATCAGAAAGTCTGATCCAAATATTATCAGATATCTACACGAGACTGATTTCTATTTACATACATTTATGTTACGTCTGTGCTGCGATACTAATGATAGGTTACATGTGCCTTATGTATGATTCTTTTATCTGATGTAACCAATACTAATATTATAAAAGTGAAGAGCACTACTGGTCGCTCGAGCGGGCCTCGAAAGAGAATTTATTCCTTCATACACTTATTTATACTTCTATATTTTATTATTTTAATATTATAAAGAGGAAAGATTTGATTGTTTGTATTGAATAGGGTCCGAAACTACTGGACGGCTTTTGAAAAATTCTTTCATCGTTGTGAAGCTACACTAACCCCGGGTGACATAGGCTATTTTTTATCCCTGTATTCCCACGGGAACGGAAACTACGCGGGTGAAACCGCGAGCCGTCCGCTATCGGAGCTGAAGTCGGAGTCAGAGGTGTAAAATCTGACCTTTTGGAGACGGAGTCCTCCGTAACATCTCTGACGCAGACACAAGGGCACTCTCTATTCCTTCACTCTTATAGCCATTTGGAATGGAAATCCGACACGACCGGAGAGGGCGTAGAGCCGACGGCTTAGCGAGCTCACTGAAGCACAAAGGGGTACGACATATTTCGAAAAAGGTTACCCATCTATGGACCGACAGTGGCAACGTTGCTTAACCTCACAGATATCTCGATATACTCGCCACTGAGTCACCTCTCACTTACTGATAATATCTGACTAATTGTTATTTTGCTTTACAAATAGTAACTTCGGTGTGGAAGCACCAGAAGCTTTAATTCGGTCAACGATCTGAATCTTACTCGTATATTATTTTTATTGTATTACCTACGTAATAGATAACACTAATGTTAGCTTAAAGCACTTTGTAACAATATCGATATAACTCGGTCAAGTGTGAAATAATTGTTGTTATATATGGTACGGAAGCTCTTCTGCCTATTTGTTGTTTGATTTATATGTATTTTAATCATATTCACATGAATATAGTATATGGCTAGAGATGTGCGTTATTAGTATTTGATCCTTTATATTTGATCGCAATGAAAATCGATATCGATAGTATACTATCCGTTACACAAATCGGATCGCATAGTATATCCGTTTTTATTCAAAGAAACGTCAAAAGATTCGTTACAATTTAGGTTATCTTTTAAGCAATGTGTTTTTTATGTTATTTTTTTGTAATTTTTTTTTTTTAATGAAACGGTCTGCTCGCTGAATAAAACAAACGTCCGTCCATCTGCAGCTTAGCTCTGAGATTGTTAGTGTTAGTTATTTTGCCTTGATATACATATTACTTACGCCGACAAATTGAAAAAATAAAATCTTCAAAATATTTTTTTGAGGGTACCTCCTCTATTTTGTAAAGTGGGGATGTGATTTATTTTTCTAACCTTTAAAAACGTTTAGGGTTTGTGAAGACCATTTTTAAATTTAGTAATCCGTTTGTTAAAAATTAAGCTTTGAAGTGCAAATTTTTGTTAGATTCAAATGCCTCCCCATCCCTGCCAGTTAAATGGTTGATGTTGGGTATGTGAAAAAAATCTCGGTAGTAGTATATATAGTGAAATTAAAAGGAATACTATCACAGCTAAGAAGGCTTTACAACTTAAAGAGTAACAGCAGACCAAGTGAGAAGGAACAAAATTTTCATACAGATTCCATTAAAATTACTTAATTATTTAAGTAATTTTAATGGAATCTGTATGAAAAGTTGTTAGTAGTATGAAACAATGAAACAAAAACAACAGAAAATCTACTTCATAAGCCGCATTATTCGGATACGGGACTACGGAACCCTAAATTGTATGTGGCTCGACATACACTTGCCCGGTTTTATATCTTTTATTTCCATTTTACCTTCACCCTAAATATTGATACTTCGAGTTGCATCCGGGATCATTAAGCGTGTGTTCAATAATAATATTCTATACTAATATTATAAAGCTGAAGAGTATGTTTGTTTGTTTGAACGCGATAATCTCAGGAATGACAGGTCCGAATTGAAAAATTCTTTTACTGTTGGATAACTTATTTATCGAGGAAGGCTATAGGCTATATAATATCACGCTACGACCAGATACTGAGCAGCAATGAAAAATTTTGCAAAAGCGGGTAAAAACGTACATAGACGAAGTTGCGCGGGTCAGCTAGTACTAAATATAAGTAAACTAGCTGTCCCATGCAACTTCGTATGCGTACATTTTTCACATTTGCCGCGTTCAAACAAACAAACAAACTCTTCAGCTTTATAATATTAGTTTAACTAACCGTGAAACAGAAGTCACGACATAATGTCAGTAAAAGCTTCAAAATATTTCCAAAATGAAACACACGATATCAAGAAAGCCGCGTTTGAAAGCCCAATTGTCAGTCGAACAATGCCGTACTTATAAGTAGAGCTTCTAAATAGTCATTCCATGCGGGCAAGTGATGTTTGCTCTAGAACTATCATTGGGCAGATCAATTATCTTCAATCATATCGCAATCGCACGTGATTGTGGACTCGTGGCTCAGGTTATTACCAAATGGAGGCAGTGTGCCTGCCACCCACAATGTATCGCGGTTACACTTCATCATTATAGTGTTAAGGCGAAGTAAGAACTCCTTTTTTTTTAAGTGAAAACTTCTATAGCGGCGTATTACACTTTTTTGGGATGGGTAAAAAATGTTAAACTCGCGTCAGGATCACGTGACCCTGATCGAAAATTCGTAAGACAAAAACTTCTACTATATTATTAGAATACGAAGGTAAATTTCGCCGCGATCTGGAATGTTATAATAGCTCAGGTGGGAAATCGGGCGGTCTAGAAACCAGAAGACCCCGGTTCGAGTTCCAATAATTATTTTTATACCACGGCGTCGGCAATATCATACAGGGCATATATCGCGCCTAAAGGCACACTTTAACTCGGAAAGGAATCGAACCTGAGGCATTTAGTACTCTTTGTATAAAACTTCCTACTGCATGGCATACTAATCAGATTCGTATCGTAACCGCTTCGCCTCGGAACAAGCTCACGAACAGTTGACGCCGAGGTGATACATTGATGATCCCTTAGCGAGTTGATTCGTCTGTCTGCTACGAGCCTAAATGATTGCCGTATCCTACGGACGCCAGCAACATTAGGGGTGTCACGGGAGCATTGCCGATCTTTTAAAATATATTTAGTCCTGATGAACCCAAAGGTACTGTAGTTAGGAAAGCCACGGCAGCTCATACCACAACCAGAAAACTTCCTCTCGCGTTATATAACTTTATAAGCTACGGGTCTTAATCGCGTAAATATTTTATTCTAAGGCTTATTTCATCTAATTTAACGGCTAGCTACTAGGCTATTTTATTTAACGGCCGTGGTAGCGGCTAGTCTACCCGTGACCATGGCCGTTGCAATACGGTCGAAACGTCGTACAATAAACAAAGGTATTTAGCCTTAAAATAAAATATTTACGCGATTAAGACCCGTAGCTTATAAAATTCTATAATGTGTACAAATCGCAAAAGTTTACGAACATATATTCCTCCCGCGTGTTCATTTGTCGCAACACCGCGATACCATCGCCGTGTGGAGATACTTTCTAAGAGAGTGTATAGAAATAGGTGGCATGACGATAATATCACAGCGATTTTCTCGCCAATGGAGAAGGTTCCTAAGAAGTAGATAAGATACTATACATAATGTTCATAATGCCCTTTAGTATGTAGTGGAACAGTTAAGAAATAATTTCCAGGGATTTCCCATTAAGATATTAATCTGTGGCTGTGTAACTGTATTTAGCATTTATAACAAATAAATAACTTATTATCTAATCTTTTGTTTTGCATTAAAAATGCTTAATTTTATTAATTAGGTGTTAATTACATTAATGATTTGCTAATTTATTCTACAATTTCGCTCCATAAATTTTAATGCGTCCAAATGTAATAGTTTTAATATTAATTAATTCATTTAAATGAATAAGGATACGCGTAGATATCGTAAACCCATATTTAAATATTGACCCAGAATGACAATGATTGTTTACTAGTGGTCCGAAATAATTATATTGATTTGAATATCTAGTTAATTAAATGTGGGCAAAGGTATCTCACGTTTGAATTAAGTAACTATATCTTCAGTATTAAGAGGTCCCTGACTCAGTGGTAACGGAACAAATCGAGATATCTGCGAGGTTAAGCAACGTTATAACTTTCGGTCCATAGATGAGTTACCGTTTTCGAAAAATGTCGCATCCTTCCGTAACTTGGAGAGCCTAACGGGCTCAGAGCTGTGGGTCCTGCGCCCAATCTCTGTCCCATAGTGCTATGAGAGTGGGGAAATAGAGACTGCACTTGTGTCTACGCATACACTTGTGCACTTTAATATCTACTGCGTTGTTGGTTTTATTGAGAGTTTTTGTTGAGACCATTATTAAGGGGTCAGAGGAAGATAAGGGTAATATGGGAAGATTAAGCAACGCTACCATTGTCGGTCCATATATGGGTTATGGGAGCGAGAGAATTTAACGTGTATTTAGGTACCTATATTCGCGATTTTCTGAGAATGTATCGGGATAAGATTTTTGCTATTCGACTGCATATTGTTCTGGGAATAAGTATTATACGTTGTCTTAGAGTAGGTAGGTAAATGATACAAGATTTTTAGACTAAAATTAAGGAATACCTACCTAAGTTAGTGAAAGTTTTATAGGGATTTCTTGCCAATTACTTGCTGAGTCTTGTAAAATAAATAAGAATGATTAATCATATCACAGATTTATAAATAGTAATAAAATAATTGCATTTTAGGAAAATAAAAAAAAACAGTTTAGACCAAGGAATCGAACCTGAGAGGTCCGTATGCCAAACCGGGGCCAGAATCGAACCATCTATCAGGACAGGATGTTACTAAACCTCTATTATTTTTATCCTTACTGCACGCGAGAAAGGCCCTAGCTTGCACCATCTAGCCGATAGTTTAAGAACTGTTACGGCTTTTGTTATTGCTTCGTTACAGAGAGCATTTTAACAAATAATTATGTCGCAGTCCGAATGGTATACTAATTTTTATAGGCAATTCTTGCCAATTTAGTCCCGTCCCGATATCCCGATATCTATCGGGACGGCACTATGTTGACAAGAAATGCCAACAACAACAAACGGTCTTCCGTAGGCCAGTTTGGCATACGGAAGACCGTTTCCGTATCTAAAAACATACGCTTACGTACCTCCTTCAAATTTTTTTATCTTTTAAAAATAAAATGGTTTTACGACTAGGTATCTGTGTTATGCATAATCATTCTCATTTCTTTTACCCTATATTCAAGACACAGCACTCCCCTTGATTTTTAAAAGTTTCAAATTGTATAAACAATAGCTTGGCCTTAACAGTTTGTCTAAAGAATGTTCTGATTATAACCACACCTATCAAAAAATATTAAAAACATTGCAGCACACTTTACTCAACTCTTTGTGCATATTTATTTACATAACCCTCATTTGCGCCACGATGTCGGTTAATAGATGTCATTGGAAATAATTAGAACGTGTTTACCATTATTTAAATTTACATTGTGATATGTGGGTTAAAAAGATTTTTGTTTAAATTTTAAGCGAAAATTGAAAATAGTCTTGATAAAATTTGAACTTTTATACCATGAATAATTTTATACCATAGACGTTTTGCTTAGAATATTGCAACAGCGTATATCAAAAAGAAAAACAATTATCATGTTCTTTTTATATTTTTCATCTCTTGTTTTTGCATCACTCCTCTAATATGGGGTATAATTTAAAGGTGTCAGCATCTTACCTACATATATACAGTTTATAAACAAAGAAACATTGTAAACATTGGCAATTTGAAATGAGTGGTCGCGATTTTTATTGCCTCGTTGTTTTCTCCGGCTTTACCTATTGCTTGCGAATAGGCATTACATGTAGAATCGACTTTTCACAAGAGTAGTATTTTGCATCCTAAGTGAATAAAGAATTAGTATTATTATTATTTATTATTAGTATTGAATATGTAGATATAAAATATTAAACCTACCATGGTGGGACATCCGATTGCATTAGTCATTAATAAGTCATTAGTTAATAATAATAATAATATCTTGGGACAAATCACACAACGCTATCTGATCCCAAACTAAGCAGAGCTTGTACTATGGAAACCAGACAACTGATAAACACACTTATATATTTGTAAGTACATACTTAATATAGATAAATAACACCCAGACACAGAGTAAACCATCGTGCTCATCACACAAAGTTTTATCCTGGGTGGGGATCAAACCCACGACCTCTTGCGTAGCAGTCGGATACACTCCCACCACAGAGGCAGTCTACTACTATATGGCAAAAGCATTTTTAGAATGTTTTTATATATATATATATATATGCCATAATATATATATATATATATATATATATATATATATATATATATATATATATATATATATATATATATATATATATATTATGGCATAGAACTTTATAAGTCACTAGCTGACCCGCGCAACTTCGTCTGCGTTAATTTTCCCTTTTTTCTTTTTTCTTTCTTTTTTTTACAACATTTCTCATTGCTGCTCCGCTCCCATTGGTGGTAGCGTGATGCTATCCAACAATAAAATATTTTTTCAATGCGGCCCAGTAGTTCCTGAGATTATCGCGTTCAAACAAACAAACAAACTCTTAGGGGGATGAAAAATAGATGTTGGCCGATTCTCATAGATACCGGATAAGCACAAAAAAAATCATCAAAATCGGTCAAGCCGTTTCGGAGGAGTATGGCAACGAAAACTGTGACACGAGAATTTTATATATTAGATATTTCTTTGATTGATAGGTAAGCTTTTCATTGATGATTAAAATAATGAATTAAATTCACCATAAGAAAAACGAGCAACTGTGATAGATTTATAGCTATGTAAACAGCCATAAATATAATATTAATCAATTTGGATATGTTGTTGTATGTTGGGATTAGAGAATTGAAGAATGCTGACATTCTAAGTATAGTAAGTTATTAGAATAAAGAAGTACTTACTTACAGTTGTTTATATGTTGTATTTAATATGTAACATTTAGTTTAGCATATGTTCAAATGTCAGCTGGAAAAGATACGATTTGTATAATTGTTGATTCTATTTATTGTTATTATTGTAGATGTAATATTATGTCTATTGACAGATGCCATTAGTTGCATTAGCCATTATGATTGTCTTGTATGTATTGTGTATAATGCTTATGAAACTGCTCTGCAGAAGATATAATAGTCATATTTCAATTAGTTGTATTACTGAGTTTACCTTAGCTCTACGGTGTGCTAAATGTTTATTTAAACTGAATTATGTTTAATATATTACTTGTATTTCATTGACTTGTATTATTTAAACTTCTTAAGCAATACTAAGCTACATTACAGACTAACAGTAGGTTATATTACACTTGAAACTGCTTTAGTATATCCTGACATAGCAGTTCTACATTTAGCAGTAGCTGTTCTACTCTAAAAGCTTATTATATTCTGCTACAACTTGCTATAAATCCCAATAAGATAACAACTGCATGTCAGGCCACGCACAATGTAGCTACCCAACACAATAATGCGGTATAAGAAGTAGGTTTTCTATGGTTTTGTTTCATCAACAACGTTTTATGAATAAGTATTTTTCAATTAAAAAATAATAAATTCCACTGGATTAACATGTTCAAACTATAAGGCTTCCGTTTTGCCATTTTAGCTTCGGAACCCTAAAAAGTAGGAAGCTTCTACACCTACATCTCACAATATTTCACGATTATTATTACTAAGTATGGGCTTTTCAAAAGTTCTTAATACATAATACTTTACCTATTAAATAGATATGTATGAGGATTAATTTACGTATTAATCATAACTTATCTTAACAAAACGTAAAAATGCTAAAGACCAAACGACCGTTCATCATTCAAAGTCATTATAAAGCACAGGGACTTAATATTACCATTAACAATTTGCAAAGAAAAAACAAGCAAGAGGAAGGCAATAACGTGCATTCTTTGATAGAAAGTGCTTACAAACGTTACGTACGTTGTTAACTATACAAATATTATAAAGCTGAAGAGTTTGTTTGTTTGAACGCGGTAATCTCAAGAACTACTGATCTGAATCGAAAAATTATTTCTCTGTTGTATAGCCCATTTATTAAGGAAGGCTATAAGCTATATAACATTACGCTACAACCAATAGGTACGTCGCAGCAATAAAAAAGTTGCAAAAACGGAGAAAATTTACGCATACGAAGTTGCGCGGTCAGCTAGTTCATTATATGGAGCGTTTAAAATAAAACCACAGTACCTCATGTGGTTCTGACAACAGAAGATAGGTGAAAACTTTAATAGAGGCAGTACCTACATTGTAATTTGGTGTAAGAGCCTTCAACATTCATACCTACTAGTGTTATTAAGAGGAAACATGTACTTGATATGGATAATCTTTGGAATCACAGGGTCGATTTTGATATAATTTGGTATGAAAGTTGCCAGTAGAGTTAGAAAAAATATAGGCACATTTTATTGTAATAACCAACTTACGCGAGACGGAATCGCAGGCAAAGGTTAGTGGTCAAGAAAACTGCTAACGATCAATAATAATAACAATAATAATACAAAAAAATATTCACTTATGAAGCAAAATACTACACTTGTGAAAAGTTGATTCTACATTTACTGTTCGCAAACAAGCAACAAAAATTCGCAGCCACTCTTTTCAAATTGCTCATGTTTACAATGTTTCTTAGTTTGTAAACAGTATATGTAGGTAAGGTGCTGTCACCATCAATATTATATTATTAACTGAAACAGTGTCAATTTATTCTTTCGTGAAATAAGATATTAACACATAACTACGAGTATGTTTCGGTTGAAGGGCACTGTAGCAAGTGAAATAACTGAGCAAATGAGACTTTTGAACCAAATGTCTCCAACATGAAGAGCTCGGTACGGTTGCATTCAGATCTCTGCCAAGCAAGGATTTGGATGGCACTAATACTGTTATAGGCTAGCGTGACGCTTAACATCAGGTGTAAGAGCAGCTCGTCTCTTCATTTCCTAGTATAAAAAAAGTTTAGGTAGATCTGATTTTAGTTTTGGGTAGACTGAGTTGTGATGACTGACTATTATAGGCTAGCGTGACGCTTACCATCAGGTGCACGAGCAGCTCGTCTCTTTATTTCCTAGTATAAAAAAAGTTTAGGTAGATCTGATTTTAGTTTTGGGTAGACTGAGTTGTGATGACTGACTATTATAGGCTAGCGTGACGCTTACCATCAGGTGCACGAGCAGCTCGTCTCTTCATTTCCTAGTATAAAAAAAGTTTAGTTAGATCTGATTTTAGTTTTGGGTAGACTGAGTTGTGATGACTGACTGTTATAGGCTAGCGTGACGCTTATCATCAGGTGCACGAGCAGCTCGTCTCTTCATTTCCTAGTATAAAAAAAGTTTAGGTAGATCTGATTTTAGTTTTGGGTAGACTGAGTTGTGATGACTGACTATTATAGGCTAGCGTGACGCTTACCATCAGGTGTAAGAGCAGCTCGTCTCTTCATTTCCTAGTATAAAAAAAGTTTAGGTAGATCTGATTTTTGTTTTGGGTAGACTGAGTTGTGATGACTGACTGTTATAGGCTAGCGTGACGCTTACCATCAGGTGTAAGAGCAGCTCGTCTCTTCATTTCCTAGTATAAAAAAAGTTTAGGTAGATCTGATTTTTGTTTTGGGTAGACTGAGTTGTGATGACTGACTGTTATAGGCTAGCGTGACGCTTACCATCAGGTGCACGAGCAGCTCGTCTCTTCATTTCCTAGTATAAAAAAAGTTTAGGTAGATCTGATTTTAGTTTTGGGTAGACTGAGTTGTGATGACTGACTGTTATAGGCTAGCGTGACGCTTACCATCAGGTGTAAGAGCAGCTCGTCTCTTCATTTCCTAGTATAAAAAAAGTTTAGGTAGATCTGTTTTTAGTTTTGGGTAGACTGAGTTGCAATACGTTCGAAACGTCGGGCAATAAAACAAAGGTATTTAGTCTTTAAATAAAATATTCACGCGATTAAGACCCTTAGCTTATAAAATTCTATAATGTGTACATATCGCGAAAGTTTACAAACACAAAAAAATTGTTACCGAAAATTACTTTCTAAGTAGCACTCGCGATGGCACTGGTCCGAAGTGGTCCCAGATTCCGTGTCGATGCCGTCCGTAAGCAATTTCTATGTATGTTTGAGTTAAGTGCGCATCGTAAGGTACCTAGTGTACGCTCAGTATTTCATGGCATTTAAATCAACTAAACTTATACGTTACTCATGCGTTAATTAAATTGTTATATTATAATTTCATATACGGATATCAATTTATATCATAACACAAAACATTTCGACATCGACAGGAAACAGTTAGCACTTTCGATCGAACCTTCCTTTCACATATTTCCACTAGGTCTTGTTCTTTTTGACACGCATCTGCATATAATAGAACAACTTACAGACAGATCACTTTCTGTAGATCTACTGATAAAGTGGAATTAGGCGACTGGCGCCGGTTCATTGTCTTTTTTGCACTTTACGCCCTCTTTTGATCAAGTGTATTGAAATTAGCTGTACAACTAGTCTACGTATGAAGCGAGGAAGGTATTTTTATTTCATTTACAATGATATATTGACTTGACACCCTCACTTCAGGTCATAGCCCGACACGTACATAATCTGATTTATTAATCGGTTCGAACCTAACACCCACCTTTGTCGTGCCTTCGTAAAAATATGTATGCCCGCGGTTTTGTTCACGTTAAGGTTATTCAGCCTCTTAAGGTATACCTATACATTTGAGCAATGCTCGCAATCAGTATGTATCATCATAATTTGTTAAAATGCTCTCTGTAACGAAGCAATAACAAAAGCTGTGATAGTTCTTTAACTACCGACTAGATGGCGCATGCGAGGGCCCAACTCGTGTGCATCAAGGGATAGAAAAACTTGAAGTCTAGTAACATAGTCCAGATAGGTGGTTCGCTTCTGACCCCGGTTTGGCTACGGAAGTCTCGGGTTAGATTCCTGGGTCTGGAAATCAAATTTTTCTTTCTTTCAAAAATGCAATTATTGTATTTGTAAAGTAATTGGCAAGAAATGCCTATAAAAATTACTTATAAGACGCTCGATGTTTTGTTAAGACCTGATTTTAAAAACCCAACGAATGTTTTAGTGTAACGACGATAGTGTGTACAAGACAGAAAGAAATGTTACAGGTAAATGCTCAATCGCCTTACAGCATTTACCTGTAATAACGACGAACAAAGCGTCGAGCATTCGCAAGACATTACATGGAAATACTTTAGGAACCTGAACATTTGCCTGTATTGTACCATTTGTAAGAATGTTACATTATCTAGCTATAACTCGAGTTTTCAAGAATCTTCTTTTATTTCTCTTGGCTTGACTCTACCTCTACATCACAAAAGAAATCACTGTGCAAAATGTCTGATGAGCTAGAGAGCTGACTGGCAAATGTAAGACCTCTTCTGACAGCTTAAGCTGGCCAGCTTAGGACAAATACTAGATACCAGACAAGCCATAGGAATGCTAGCTTGAAAATTTTGCCCATATAATGAGGTAATTTTCAAAAGCTTCTTATCAATCTCGTTCGAAACGTCTCCCAGTATTATGCATACAATTTAGCTCATGTGGTCCTTACCTGTGAGAAATTGTAACACGAGTCTAAGTTATTTAGAAGGTATTACAGCTAGCTATATTATAGTAATTTTAACAGTGGCGGCTGCGGTGAAAGCCTAATGGCTAGGCATCGGGCTCGCAACCGTGAGTTCGCAGGTTTGAATCCTACACGTTAATCTACCGAGGTGAGCCCACTCCTATCACAAGCCATTGAGCTTAGCTGGAGGGGTTATCAGGATTGCTAGTAATGTGGGACTCACAATCCCACATTTCTAGTAAGTTAGTGACCAATAAAATAAGGCCACCTTTATAATGACCAAGACCGATTTCTCATATGTATTTTATCGAGTAATTTATCGCCATAATAAATTGAAGTTTTAAAAGCGATTAAGTAGTTTTGACATCGAATTAAATATGTTAATACAAAGTAAATAAAAATATTATTAAGTAATGCTTCCTTTTTTATATAAAAAGTCATTTGATTAATGATTCTAGTTATACGATCAAATAAACATTAAGCTGTCAGATCATTGATCAATTATACTGGTGTTTATTTCATTACATTTCTTAATAGTAGTTATCTTCGTTGCAACATGTAGGCACCACTGTAATTTCTTCATTAATGGTTTATGTTCATAGATGACTAACATTAGGTTTTATTATATACTAGCTATTGTCCGCGACTTGGATTGCATGGTTTCCAATTTCTTCGCACCAACTCAGTTAAACTAATCTATCTAATATATAAAATTCTCGTGTCACAGTTTTTGTTGCCATACTCCTCCGAAACGGCTTGATCGATTTTGATGAAATTTTGTGTGCATATTGGGTAGGTCTGAGAATCGGACAACATCTATTTTTCATCCCCCTAAGAGTTTGTTTGTTTGTTTGAACGCGATAATCTCAGGAACTACTGGGCCGCATTGAAAAAAATATTTTATTGTTGGATAGCCCATTTATCGAGGAAGGCTATAGGTTATAACATCACGCTACGACCAATAGGAGCGGAGCAGCAATGAAAAATGTTGTAAAAAAAAAGGGAAAATTTACGCAAACGAAGTTGCGTGGGTCAGCTAGTCTATATATATAAAAGGAGAAGCTGATTGACTGACTGACATATCATATCATATGTGAATCACTGCTGCCAGACATCCACCTAGGTGTGGTGCAAATGGCAGTGCTTCACATATAAATAATAATTATTTGTTATTAGGTTAAGGGCTTAGAATAGGAACATAAACATAGGAATAAGAAATATTGTTACTAACACATTGAGTCATGTTACTTGTAAATAAAAATTATTATGTATGTCGTTTCCATATCACGGGACTATGGAGTCCCGGTCATTTGGGAGGCGTACGTGAAGCCCAAGCCAACACGTAGAGGCCCGTCAGACACTTTACTCTAATAGCTATGTGACACAAACCGGCGATTATCGTTGTACACACTATAGAAATGTACCCAACGACATTAAACTATTGTCAAAAAGTGATAGCTTATCAAAAAGTGGTAGCTTAAAATTATTATTATTATTATAATCTATACTAATATTATAAAGCGGAAGAGTTTGTTTGTTTGTTTGTTGAAACGCGCTAATCTCAGGAACTACTGGTCCGATTTGAAAAATTATTTTTTTGTTGGATAGCCCATTTATCGAGGAAGGCTATAGGCTATATAACATCGCGCTACGACTAATAGAAGCGGAGCAGCGACGAGAAATGTTGCAATAACGGGGAAAATTAACGCATACGAAGTTGCGCGGGACAGCTAGTATATCAATACAGGGCCTAAACTTTATGGGTTAGGAACTTAAAATTTTGCACAGATATAGAAGAGATGTTTTTGAAAATTCACCCCCTAAGGAGGTAAAACGGGGGTGCAAAGTAGTTCCTGAGATAATCTCGTTCAAACAAGCAAGCAAACAAAGAAACTCTTCAGCTTTATAATATTAGTATAGATTTATAATTTGTATTTATGGCGACTGGGGCGAAGCTGCGTCTGGACTCACTTAACATCAGGTGGAATGAAGTGATTTGCTTACCTATAAAAAAAACTACAACATCTTTTAATTACTTTAGAATTAGGTAAATATTATAACATTGTTTGAAGTAATCCCTGTCTATCAAAGTTCCCTAAACCACAAATTGACAGCATACAAATTAATCGACAACATACGGTCGATCGAACATCAGCGCACGCGCCGATATGCACGACTAGCTACCGGCATGCGAGAAGCCTTATTTACTCATAGTTTACTGCACCGTTTAGGACGGCTGCACATGCATATAACTACTATTGTATCAAAGGCTAACATGCTTAGTAATTTAAATATCTAAAAACATTTTTAAAAAGGAAGTTTGGTAATATCAAGCAAAACATTGCATTTTTGGTGTTGCATGTAAAAACTGATACTGATATCAAATAACGATTAATGTGTTTTAACTGGTATGTTCATGACAAAAAGTCTACGTCCGTTTAATACTTCAAGATTTGATTAATTAGGATGTAAGAATCTTAGGGGCCGTCTCCACGGGCGAGAGAATTGCGACGATTCCGCTCTTCTTTCTTCGGGCAGTGTCCTCGAACAAGCGATTATTCGCTTTATGATTCCGTTACGAGTCGCGACGATACGATTATCGTCGCGACTCGTAACGGAATCGTCTCGTTTTCGAAGCGGGATGCCTGTGTTTGACAGGGGTGATACGATGACGAATTTCTCGGACTCAGCCACTCGTCGCAACGCCGCGATAATATCGCTGTGTGAAGACACGTTCTAAGAGAGTGTATACAAATAGGTGGCACGACGATCGCGCGTATCGCCACGATTCTCTCACCCGTGGAGACAGCTCCTTAGATCCTTGTTTCGTAAAGTAAAAAAAAATATCAATTACTAGCTGTCCCGCGCAACTTCGTGTGCGTTTTTCCGTCCCCGTTTTTGCAACATTTCTCATTGCTGCTCCGCTCCTATTGGTCGTAGCGTGATGTTATATAGCCTATAGCCTTCTTCGATAAATGGGCTATCCAGCAGTAAACGAGTTTTTCAATTCGGATCAGAAATTCCTGAGATTGCCGCGTTCAAACAAACAAACAAACTCTTCAGCTTTATAATATTAGTATAGATACGGATTTCCGCAAGATCACGTATGTTATTGCAGCAGAAAAAAAAATTCGTTGTAACTATGTCATAGTTAGCATTTTGTTGTATCAAAACAGTACATTGCTACGGTAGCTAGGTCAACAATGTAAATCTGACCAAGTTCTTAATTCATTTGACCTATTATTCAGTAAGTACAGACAACAACTAAAGTTGATTAACGATTAACATCATTATAACTTTTCTGGCGTCACTATTTTTGACACTTTGCGGAATAGGTTTAAATGTTATTGAACTGTTTTACGCGTATAGAAGATTTGTTTACAATATTTTGTTTTCATTTTTAAAGACACAACTTCCGAAGTAGGTTCGAAACCATACGCGGGGGAATTTATAAACATACAATCAACAGACACAAAGAAGGTAGGAGACTTGAAGACAACAATTTGTGAATCACACAAATTTTCCGTGTTTGAAATGAACCCATGATCAATCATACACATACTCTCAGATGATGACAGACAGAAACACTGACAATTGTCAGTTTTTTTGCCGTGTACACTTTATAATAAAACCAAGTAGCCGCGAGTTTTTATGGCCTTGTTCTTTTCTCCGGCCTTAACTTTTTCTTTGCGAACTTAAAACATTACAACAAGTGTAATATTTTCTCAGTGAATAATATATTTATTTAATCATCGTCAGCCCATATTGGTTCGCAGGCATTTCCTGATTTACAGCACAACAACCAGCCTTCCATATCCAGTCTATTCCAGCTACCTTCTTTAGGTCGTCAGTCCACCTGTCCTATCTTACGTTTACCATGTCGCGGTCTCCACTCTAGCACTCGTTTGCTCCAGCGGCCATCGGTCCTTGGGCAGATATAGCCAGCGATTTAAATTGCTGATTGTACATTATGCAACAATTATTAATAATAATACAAAGTAAACCATAGTTATTACATCGATGACTGGGTGTGTGATAAAGTGTTATTAACATACTTCTATTAACAGAGAATTTAGAGCTTTGTCACGATCTTATTTAAAATGGAACTATTAAATTAAACTCCATAATAATAATTCTTGTATTCTATTAGTCTAATCTGTTTAAGGTATAATAAATTCTTGAAATATTTAAAGCCTACTTGATTGTTTTGTTGACGCACTGGTAACCCTTTATCAGAAACAAAAGCGTGTACTGTAGCGCCCCCTGGTGGTCTGTAACTTAATTGGAACACGCTCAGGGGACTAATACAGAAAAAAACCCGTTCCCAAATCGTCCTACCCACCTCCGAGGAAAAATGGTTGTCTGTAAAGTCGGTTTACGGACGATAATTTTACGTGATAAAGTAGGTACTAAGAAAACATTGATGTCATTGTAATAAACGATTCGCTGTTGCTCAGCAACCATGACCGGCTGCCGATGGCCTCAAAACTTCAGCCTATCATCAGACGGAATCGCCATTTGCGTTGCTTAGCAACCAGTCAATAACATTACCGTTGCCACGTGACATTTTTTCATGCGTACGTCTGCATGTACGTCAATTTATAAGCCTATATCACGTCAAAAAAGAAAAAGACCTGGGTCCATATTCCATATATTTTTTTTCGTTTTCGCGGCAAGCCCGCGCGAGTTGGCGTACCTATGCGCGGTGCGCTCAAAGATGCACATTTCTAAGCGCAGCTCTCTATAAACCATTATGACAAGATTTTGACAGTTAGAAGCGCGGGCTTGACGCAAAAACGAAAAAAAAGATAGTGATTAAGGAACCTGGAATGAGCCTACACATATGTTTTTTATTGCAAGCATGACTTGATGAAACAATGCAGTAAACATCTGATGTGGCAACATTTCAACAAGAACGCACCAATTAGGTGTAACATGTACCTACTTAAAGGTTGATTATTATCTGTGTTTAGTGGCTCCATAATTACTGAAGCTACTAATGAGTCCTTACGAAATGCTGCTTGTTTCACGCAAATATTTTTAAGGTATATATTTTTTAATGTCCGCCTTTTCCTCCATATTGCAACGGCTATGGTCACGGGTACATTGTAAAAGGTACTTATTTACCTTTAAATATTCACGTGATTAAGACCCGTAGTATACAAAGTGTCACAAAACTATGCCACACGGAGGAAAGTACCTACCTTAAATATTGTACTGAAAGAAGACTTAATTTTGATCTTTAAAATAAATGGAACTGCATTCAAAGTTTTTTAAATAATTGCCTGCCTGAACTGAGAATTGAACTTAGAATTGCCTTATGTGAAAAAGCATCTGTATTTTTTTGAGACCAATTCAAAGGTTCAGTCATAGGGATTACTTTTTTCTAAGTAACATATTATATATTGGGATCGTAATAATGGAAATTTGAAAGATTGGCGAGTTTTGAATGTGTTGTTCTTTGCTCCGGCTTTACCTTGTGCTTTCTGCACAAGGTAAAGCCTGAGAAAGGAACTTGGAAATACCTAAATTATCTACATGTATGTCATACTTGTAGATAATGTAGGTATATACCTAGTATTAGCTTAGAACTTTGAATTTAATGGTAATGCATCTTCGAAACTTTTGCGTTTATTAGTTGGAGTGGTCAAAAGTAATAACGGATATTGCAACAGGTATCTACCTCATTAAAAAGCCTGTTTAGTACCTACACTTTGAAAATGGTAGGTAAGTATGTCGAAATTTTGAATTTCATATATTTTTATGACGATCTCCTAATCGCGCCCTATAACTACCTTAAAGTTAATTAAAAACCATAATTTACGAATAATCTGTTTTAAAGCCATTTTAATGATCTGATTCCTGGTTTAATAGGTATCCATTAATTAAACACGTAAATTGATCAAAGATTACCAGTAAATAGAATATAATTTAAAAAAAAATCATATAGTCGTAGTTTTATAGACAATATGACAGTTGCATCACAATATAAATATGCAAAACTTACATATTTAGCATTTCGAATCTATCAATAAATAAATTTAAGAATGTACTTAAAAGACATCTTACACAAAGAGCTTACTCTTCAATCGATGATTATTTAACTGATAAAGATAAACGGATGTAGGTACTTATTTGTTCCTTATTAATGTATTTTATTGTACAGTTTATTGTATTTTACTAAGGAGAATATTTTTGTCGTCGTTTGATAATTTTACTTAGGTATTAGTTATGAAAACCATTTACTTTTGTATACATATTTGTGATATAGAGATTTTACATTGTAAGTGGATGCTCCTACTATGTTCTAGCCATTGAGGTTGATATATCCAATCTCATGTAGGTACTCTTCTTTTAATATTTTTATCTCTTATTTTGGCATCAATCCATTAATATGGTGTATTATATAATGGTGCAGCACCTTACCTGCATATACCGTTTATAAACAAAGAACATTGTAAACATTGGCAATTTGAAAAGAGTGGTCGCGAGTTTTTATTGCTTTTGAACAGGCATTACATGTATATGTAGAATCGACTTTACACAAGAGTAGTAAAAAGCTTACTAAGTAAACAAAGATTTTTTATTATTATTATCTGTGGTTAAAATATTATGCGTACCTAAGCATTTATTTATTTCCTCGTACAATAAAATAAAATTACTAAGACTAACAGTGGAAACTCATAATTGGCCTTCATCATGATACTCAAATTTTGTACTGTATTTTACCTAGCTGTAAGTTTCCCTAAAATTGTAAAATAAAATAAAATAAAATAAAATTACAGGTTAATTACCCGTTCGGTCTATCCGTCACTTTTACGAAATGATAGGTTAATTCACTATATTACCATTTCCCGTATTTAATTAGTCAAAAGACATTAATATTTTCATAATTAATTATATATTACTAATTTAATATTTCTTAGGTATATAATTTCCGTTTCAATACGTTTAAGAATACCTTATACATTTTTGGTGTAACTTTATGCCCACCTTCCATTGCAAAAGAGTATTGAGTGGGAAATAGTTGAGCGGAAAGGAGGAAAATAGTCCTCACCTTCCAATAACAAAGAGTTTCAATGAAAAATGAGTTTTGCCTTACATTGCCAGCGAGTTTTAAGGAGTAAACTAGGAGGGATATGAGAGTTTTGTTTGCCTTACATTGTAAGCAGCCATGAACGATGAAAAAACAGAGATGGCAATGATGGCGGACGTGCAAGCAGAGTCCGTTCAAAAATTGCACGACACAAAAACACAGCTGACCCATTTTATCGCTCAGTCCGCTCAATCGTTCACGGTGGACGCATTTCTATGAAATTTGGCGTTGTGAGTCGACCAGAGCCCTTAAGGAGTCCTTCAGAAATCTGCTCAACTCTGTGACCACTTTCCGTTTGCTCATTCACAGTGAAATCACTTCTATGAGACTGCCGTTGCGAGTGAAATTGAGTTCGTCCGTACAAAACCCATTCTGCTCGCAGTAGAAGGCGATCATTTGATATACCTATTCGTAAATGAAAAACCCTGATTCAATGCTCAGCTAACCACTAAACGTGTATAACGCAGGCATTATAAATATAGTTAAATTTGATAAAAATTGTGTCAAAGCTTATTTAAAATCAGCTCTTTTTATTTGAAAACATAATATTACGGTGATAATACATTTTTGCGCGTAAGTTTTTGAAATTTAACCCCCAAAACCCAGTGACGTTTAAGTAAAACCTCATTGCGGAAACCCCGGTTTGTCTTTTATTCCAACTTAATCGATTTTTAACCCATTTGTAATTAAGAAATTAAAAACTTTCTTATTAGAAATCAATTACTGTTATTGTCATACTATACCTATAACCTGTATATCATGAATCAAAGATCACTTATATCATTTTGAATGAATCTGTTTCTAATGCTAAACTGGTTGCAATCGCGAACGTAGTGGAATACTTGAGTGGGCTAGTAAAACTAGATGAGAAAGGAATATATATAGTTCAGTAATTGAAATAGGATCCATTCACATCACGTCCAGCATTGAAAACAAGAGCAAACTTGTGAATAAATTGCTTAAGATTAATGTTACTTCTGATATCTGTACTTCTATTGAAAAGGAGTATAAAAACCATCAAGATTACACATATGCAGGTCGGCACTAGGTATATCCCGAGGTAGACCCGAAGCAACTAAAATTTTCAGTTAGTACTAGTTCAAATAATTTGGGTCGTCACATCATTCGATTCGGCAGTATTTGTTGAACAACATGGCGAAACTATAAGGGTTCTTTTTTCGGTTTAATACGTAACTCTAAAAAAGCTTTAAGAAAAGACTTCAAAAGATCTTGACACTAGAAATAAAATTGACGTCCACGGGACATAAACTCTCGCATCGCATTATTATTATGGAGATCATAATAAGTGAAGTAATTTTTATAGGCATTTCTTGCCAAATACTTTATAAATACAAAAAAATGCATTTTTCAAAGATAGAAAATCTTGAAGTCCAGACCCAGAAATAGAACCCGAGACTTCCGTAGCCAAACCGGGGCCAGAAGCGAACCACCTATCTGGACTATGTTATGTTAGTCTCGGGTTCGATTCCTGGGTCTGAACTTCAAATTTTTCTATCTTTCAAAAATGCAATTATTGTATCATAATAAGTACATACCTACCCAAGTATTTAGACCTAGATTACTAATATTTCGATCAGGTTGCACTATTAGGTTAATGACTACTGCATACTACTAATTATAACCCCGATGGGGTGCGCGACCGCAGGCACAAGCTGACTAATGAAGCGACATCATTTCGACGTCACGTATCGAATCGTATGTTACAATAGCTTTTTACTATACCCGTACATATTTAACTGATACAATTTTGTTCCGCAAACGTTTACCTACTTCCATTTCAAACAATAAGAGCAATATAAGTGCAAAAACTCACGTTCGATGCAAATAAAAGGCACTCGCAATATCGGTTGTAATTTAAATTGTAACGTGTATGCATTTTGTAAAGTCTTGAAATAAATTGCGTAACTTTTATGTAACTTTTGTGGTTCTGCCGTCATAAAATGCCGTAATTATATTGATATAAATTGTAACACTGTTGCGTTACATTTAAATAATTAAATTGATGTTCACTTACTTTAATTGTGAGGCTTTCTATTTTGACGTTTATTTTTGAGTTATTGGAAATCAATTTTTGATTACCTTTAATTGGTATGATTGATTACTGATTACACCTTTGTAGGCATTTAAGCTTTTGGGTTCAACTTTTTTCTTCATTTCTAAATTATGTGTTTAACACTTTATTAATAGAGAGATAGACACCAATGATAATAATAAGCTTTTAATTCTAATGATTACACATTTAGGTGCAATAATCGGTTCCCTGACTACTTACAAACTTTCGGATTTATAATAAGGTCAAACCGTTAAAGATGGTCATTCGGGAGACCTGGAAAGTGGAAATATTTTCCAGTAATATTTATCCAATAGTGTTGTTTTGCGATTAAGTCGCTTTATGCAATATTTGGTAATAGAAGGCGAACAAAACTTTACACAAAACCAAGAAAAAACTAGTAGTTTGTACTCTTTGACTGTGCAGTAGATTCGTGAAAGAATCTCCTGTAACAGTCTTTATAGCAGATTCTTTCACATCTCTTCGATTAAGAAATAAAACGGACCAGTATAGATGGAACCAGATTGTCTTACAGTTTCTAATTACCAAGACCCTCAGTAATCAGGGACTGATTATAGAAAATCCAATTCTACAAGTGTCAATACAAGTTTCGAGTGGTAGGCCTAAGCCGTAGGCCGTCTTGGTCGATAAAACAACAGTGTCAGTTATTCTTCCGTGACTGTGTTTTGGTTGAAGGGCACTGTAGCAAGTGTACAGTTGGATCAATGTAACTCGGCCGGATTGACGTTATGTTGGTAACACTTTTACGCATGTCATAGAGATGCGACCCTAAAATGACTTACGAAAACGATTAATTATGTTTAATTGATTAAAAATACTAACATAATTTTAATTTAACAATATAAAAATAATATTTAAATGAGTTCATAAAAGTTTAAATTTGGATCAGTTACAGTAAATATTATAGAAAGTTTGAAAAACAATTTCTTTATGAAAATAATCACGAAAAACATGAGTTAGTAATACTAATTATGACAATGTATGCGTAATCGCGTCTCTAATTCTCTTGGTTTAGTTACCGCCCCCGCGCCCGCTTCCTGTCACCATTTACTTCCAAAAAATGCATCTGCGCAACCACTTGTCGCCAATTTCAACCCGGCCGAGTTACGTTGATCCAACTGTAATAGGCTGCGTTCAGACGACACGCGCCCGCAAAGCGCACGCCACGCATTTCAGCACCCGCGTCTAACACGCATTGAATTTTTTTGAATATAATTTGAATCTTTTGACGCCTCAATATACATCTCAAATTGCATTTATCGAAGTCCTCGACCCCGCTTCGCGCCCACTTCGCGCCCGCCTCACGCCAACCCTGCGCTCACGGTGCGAGGCGTGTGGAATGCATACGTTGATTTTGCGCATGCCGAGCGTGGGTATTAGTCGGGTACAATGCGTGTGCGTGGTCGGCGCGGGTCGTCTGAACGAGGCCTTATGGACAAATGAGATTTACGAACTAATGTCTCAAATGATGAACACTGCGCGGTGACATTCAGATCTTTGCCAAACAAGGTTTGGGTGGCACTGATAGTGTTATAGGCTAGTGTGACGTGCTCGTGACTTAATTTTGTTGTCATCATCAATCAGCCTATCGCAGTCCACTGCTGGACATAGGCCTCTCCAATTGCACGCCACTTTGTTCTATCTTCAGCTTCTCGCATCCAGCTCCTGCCAGCCGTTTTGCGTAAATCATCACTCCACCTGGCCTGAGGGCGTCCTACACTACGTTTGCCGAGCCGCGGCAAACGTAGTAGTTTTGTTGTACCTATTTAGAAAACCTAAATAACTCTTAAATGAGCTTTGACGTAACGTAATGTGAAGTTCTTTCTGAATGAAAAATGCGTATGTAATTTAAAATGAATCTACGAATGGATTACCCGTCTCTCGTAGTATCCAACTAATACTATTATAATGATTGATATACGTATATTAATAACTTCAATGTATAAATTACATAATTGTGATATGATGAAAGTTAAATAGGAATACTTGGTAGAAATCTAATGATAAAGTCATTTATCAGGCTTATTTGTTAAGATCTAGGCTACATATCAATCATATCAATTACGGATATGTTACTAGTCGTCAGTCATGCAGAAGGATTTCAATAAATTATGTTATCTCTTTTCAACCAATAGAAATGTCATAAGCAAAAAAAGATAATAGCTACTGATAGGTAGAATGCTTAAGAGCTTCAGTACATCGTGTGGAACTGGAACTAGTTAGTTAGTTTTACCAGGATACCAATTCACGAATTTAAAGCAGTACAGTTGCAGTTAAGTTTCGATTAAAACGACCAATTTCGTATTCTTGTAACTTTGGGATCGATCTCAAAAATGCTTGCGCACCGTACTAGATCGTCGTTATTGCGCTCTCGAGACGCAAGTACAAGAATACAAAAATGGCCGTTTTAATCGAAACTTAACTGCAACTGCACTGCTTTAAATACGTGAATCGACCCCCTGGGCGAACAAGAAAACCTCACTTAGCCTCCTGATTGGGCCCTTATTTTTATGTGAAGTGTTGAGTGTAAGCCGTTAAGCTATTTACACCCTTGCGCGGGCTTGCGGCAAGCGTGTGCTCCTAATCTAAGTGTACCTACGTAGCCAAACTTTCGTTAGCGAGACTAACGAAAATTTGACTACGGTGATATGAGTGATTGTGTGTGTCCAATCAGGATAGGGTTCGAGTTCCCATAGTAGGGGAAGCCCTACGTACATGCACGTAGGGCTTCCCCTACTATGGGAACTCGAACCCTATCCTGATTGGACCATTGTGCGTGTTCTACTTATCCTTTCTGTCCATACTCCAGCCAACCGATGCTCTCTCAAAACGCCAGCAGCTTGCCCAAGTTGCCAAGAAAATCCGCCATTTTATTTCGTTTTCTACCTGGTCTCACCGTTTGCTAGATTATTGATCAATCGAATGGAAAAAAATAGCAAAAATACTGTCAATAGTGAAGTTCACCTACCCATCCAATTGGATTAACCTACCTTACCTACCTTTCCTTTAACGACATCGCTATTTGAATGTGACCCTTACACAAGTATAGACTCTTAAACAAATATACATATTTAACTAGCTTACCAGAGCAACTTCGTCTGCGTAAATTTTCCCCGTTTTTGCAATATTTCTGTCGAAGCGTGATGTTATATAGGCTATAGCCTTTCTCGATAAATGAGCTACAGCAACAGTGAATTACTGATTCGAATATTTTAATTCGAATCAGTACTTCCTGAGATTACAGAGTCCAAACAAATAAACAAACTCTTTAGCTTTATAATATTAGTATAGATAACTGGGAATAGACTTCCATATAAGTAATGAAATATTTTTTGTTATTGGCTAGGTCAGCAAGTACCTAGCTTTAAAATGCAATATTCAGCAGTTTTTAAAATCAGTATATTTTATTGATATCACGTTCTGTAGGCAGTTTCACCTTCAATTAAAAATATACTCAGTTTAGTAAAAATGTTGTTAAAAGTTGCATCTAATATTATAAATATTCAATAGCATAGCCTTTTACACCTCGATTAGCACTATGTTATTAAGGCGAGCACTTCCAAGGGCGGAAAAATGTACCCACATTTTTACAAAATAATGTTATGTATAAAAAAAACATAAATATATATTATATACTTTTTGAAGTCTTTAAAAAAAAGTACCTACGTTTGTAAATTACTTTGCAAAAAGGTACTGCTGTATTACGAATACAACCTAGCACTTAGTTCTTTGCCAAAAAACCGGGCAAGTGCATGTCGGGCCTCACGCAATGTGGGGTTCCGTAGTATCCCCTCCCCATCCGAATAATGCGGCTTAAGAAGCGGGTTTTCTGTTGTTTTTGTTTCATATTTACAACGTTATACCTACTTAATAATAATTGTCAATGGAATTTCTACGAAAATTTTGTTGCTTCGTATTTGATCAGCTGTTACTCGTAAACTTGTAAAGCTTACTTAGCTGTGATAGATTTCCTTTTAATTTCACTATATATACTACTACCGTGATTTTTTACATACCCAACATCAACCATTTATTTGCAAGGGGGACACACATATGCAATATAACATAAGCAAATTGTCTTTACGACCCTAAATGTCTATAAAATACCTATCTAATGATATCCCACGTGATGGGGTAGGTAAGAAAAAAAATTACATTCCCACTTTACTAGGGGGACCTACACTTTTTTTTAAGATTTTATTCTTTAACTTTGTCGGCATAAGTAATGTGTGTACACTACTTCTAGCACAAATAGTTTCTGAGCTAAGCTGTGGACAGATGGACAGGGGAAACTATAAGGGTTCCTTTCTGCCATTTTAGCAATGGAACCCTAAAAAGGATTTAGGTGTCACTGACATTGTAGTGGGCTAGCGAGACGCTTACCATCAGGCGCACGACACGGCAAGAGTTCACAGTTAAAAAAAAAATGAACTTAATGCCGCAAATCAAGATAAAGCTGAACAGGCCTTAAATAAACCGATCCCTAAATACATCAACTTTATTATCAACGACCAAAGGTTGTTAAATTAGAGTATTTTTTGTACTTAGTGCCAAGAGCCATATGTAGAGCTCTTGATTTCTGATACACCTCTAAGTTATGCACTTAAGTAGATCACGATCAGATTGAGTTAGATAATGTTATGTAACTACAAGTATAACAGAATAACTTTGTGTTGGTTTTATTAACTTCGTCAATGTCCTCCGATTTCGCTCTAATCTCAAGAGACTGTTCTAGAGAGAGGCCAACTACGTGAACATGACTTAGGCGTTCCCGGAGAAGGAATTTGGGAATTGAATCTTACCTAAACCGGGGGGTTTAAGTAAGATTCAATCCCCAAATCCCTTCTCCGGGAACGCCTATTGAATCTTACGCGGATTGAATCTTACTTAAACCGGGGGGTTTAAGTAAGATTCAATCCCCAAATCCCTTCTCCGGGAATGCCTAAGTCATCCACCGTCCACCTCCGTGGAATGGTTTAATGAAGTTTTGAGGGTTTCGTAGTAAACAAGGAATCTTTAAAGTTTCCGTGTCCGTCCGCAGCTCATCTTGGAGACACTTAGTACTAGAAAGCTATAAGGAATATTATAGCTTTCATGGTGATTTACATATTACATACTTACGCCAGCGAAGACGTAAAATAAAACCTTGAAAAACATATTTTTAGGGATTTACATTTTTTTAAATCACTTAGCCCTATACGTAAAGAGAGATAAGTGATTTTTTTGACGTGATAACGTCTTACAAAAAGTGTGACGTCGCCGCTAACGTTATGTACTCGTTGCTTAGCAACGTGAATGGGGATTCCACCTGCTGATAAGCTGAAGTGGTCGTCGTGCGTATGCTCCCGGGTCCATTAAAGCTGTCACAATGATGACATTGTAATAAAAAACCATCAAGTCCTCAATGTTTTGGTGATTGCAGCGACATGCGATATACAATCTAAATTAAATAATAATAATAATAAAAAGGGTGATAAATGTTTTCTTAAGACGTTATCACGTAATATTATCGTACGTAAACCGACTTTACAGACAACCATTTTTTCCTATTCACAGCTGGACTGAACCTTCTCCCCATGCCATGTTCCTGAAAAAAAAAACCCTAAGTGCCTTTGAGAGATACTATAGAACGCAAAGGTATACGAAGAACTAATGCACTTCTATTTGCTTACTGTCATAGTCCAACGAGACGTAAATCTGAAACAACTGGAAATAAACTAAATGGGCGCAACACCGACGGCTTAACGCGTTCTATGGGACATTTGGATGTCGTATCCAAATGTCCTGTAGAACGCGTGGAACGGAAAATTTGTGTCAATTTTAGACCAGGGTCCTTATTCAATATGTTTTTTTTTTTTTCATTTTCGCGGCAAGCCCGCGCGAACTGGCGCTTGCGCGGTGCGCTCAAAGATGTCAGCGCGCATTCGCGATGCATTTATAAGCGCAGCTCTATAAACCATTATGACAAGATTTTGACAGTTAAAAGCGCGGGCTTGACGCGAAATCGAAAAGAAAGATAGTGAATAACCCAGTTACACATCTATAAATCTGACAGTGATGACAAGGCAACAAAGGGTAACTTTTCTATTTTCTCGACGGATTGTAGAAGAGACAGAGATAGTGAAGTTGATGCGACTCTCGCGTTCGTTTGCGCACTTAAATAATCTAAAATATGCAAATGTTTTAGGACGCGAGTTTTGCTATCATTTTTCGCGATAGTTTAGTAAAAATAATTACTTAAGTAGGTACTTTTATATATGCATGATGGTATATGAATTTCATTTTAAACGAAGGACTAAACAGACTAGCCGTGAATAAACCGATTCATTTATTTAGAAAGGTATTTAAATGAAAGGACACCAAATGCTTTTGTACAATGTAGATACGTTTAATACCTACAGTTGCAATGTTGTTTTGGTCACTAAAATATGTTGCAACTTTGAGTAAGCTTGTTGTAAATAGGTTGCATAGCATTAGTTAGACACTAGAGTTAGTCTCTAAAATATCCATTTTATTTTTGTTATGCGGGTACAGCTGTAGCCTTTTCATAAAAAACAGTGTCTTTTGTTTCGTGAAAGACTCATTATGATTCTATACTAATATTATAAAGCTGAAGAGTCGTTTGTTTGTTTGTTTGTACGCAGTAATCTCAGATACTACTTATCGTAATTAAAAAAATCTTTCACTGTTGAATAGCCCATTTATCGAGGAAGGCTATAAGGCTATATAATATCACGCTACGACTAATAGGAGCGGAGCAACAATGAGAAGTGTTGCAAAAACGGGGAAAATTTACGCAGAGGAAGTTGCGCGGGACAGCTAGTATCAGATACATAAACATAAATATAATCTGCCTTCATCTTGAGAAAGGATCTAGCTTATAATTGGGAACCAGCCAAGACAGACATTATTTTATTTTATAAATTTAAATTTGACTCTCGTTTTTAGCCAAGGGGTGTCTTTATTTCATACCCCTGGATTCGCCACTGATAATATAAGTATTCCTACAAATCTTAGTCGAACTCTTGCAAAAACAAAATGTTATTTGGTGTCAGATTGCACTCGCAACACTTTAAATTCGTTCAAATCAGTTTACCATTTCATGGGAGATTGAGTAACAAACGCGGACACTGATTAATTACTTCCATGCATTACAAGGTAGCAAATCTACATGCTTACGTACTGATTAACAAAAAGTGATCGGTCTGAGTTGGAATCAAGGCGTAGTCAGGTAGTCACAGACCTTGGGTATCTGTGACAGTGTCAATGCAGCATTTAGGTAGGTATGTGGTAATAATGACCAGTTGAACCGTACTCTGCACGACTGAGATAGGTCTCACTGTCAACGGATCATGGGACTAAGACTAGATCTATTACCTTTGAAACCAGAAAAAAAAACAAAAGAAAAATAATAATAGAATAGACATTAAGTTGAGAGATGTAAGCGATGACATCTTTCAATGTCATTTGTTAATATCCGCAGGCAATGATGCAAAGATAATGTGTGTTCTGAGCAACGACCATACAGCTGGCTATATGGTCGTTGGTTCTGAGCAATGATGCTTTAAGTAAACAATGTAGATAGACAATGGTGAGCCTAGTGGGTAGACGTGGACAAAAAAAATCACTCATATCAACCCATAAGATGGCCCACTGCTGGGCACGGGTCTCCCCAGTAGAACCTACTAGTATGTAGATCCTGGGGGTAATTGCCATAATCGCCACGCTTGGCGAGCGGGTTGGCGATCGCAGTAAGGCTTTAAGTACGCAGAGGACGCTGCTGCCCGTCCTCCGGGGTGAAATCCCTTAGTCGCCTTGACGACACCCACGGGTAGAGATGGGGTGGTACTATTCTTAAGCCGGCACCACACGGCTAAATAAAATAAAAATGTGTGTGACTCGCGCACCGAGGGTTACGGGTTATTAATTCCAATGGAACGAAATTTGACAAGAAATAGATTAGGTGCTTGCCAAGGCACACGGTCAGAAAACGGTCACCCGTCTGCCAACTGATGATTCTCGAGAAGAAAAAAACCTCGGTTGACGGCATTTTCTCGAGATATGGTTACGTTATGTGTTTATTGCGGTTACAAACACACGAGGTATGGCACGTTACTTAGAGATCTCCTGGGGACACACACGAAAGGCAAATGGCAGTGCCAAACTTATCATGCTTACGTTTAGGCTGACACTGTCCAAGCGTGAGTTACACGAGGAGACACGATTTTTTGGGGTACCACCCCCAAGTAGTTCCGGGGGGGGCACAAGTAGAAAACGGGCAAAGAAATTCAATACAATACAAGAAATTTGATACACAAAACAACCGTCTGGGGAAGTGCACGTGCCCGCCCCATGGATCCGCCTTAGACTTTATCGCTCACACTAGTACCGAATCTCAACCCATTACTTAATTTCACTATTACAATTCCCACGCGTCACGCCGTCCGAACCACAAATATTTGGCTCTTGTTACGTTTCTTTTATAACATGAAGTATTTTCTCTTTGATTGATGAATAAGTAGAACAAGTATGTCAATGTATTAATGCCAGAAGGTTATACAGTGCTGCCGTAATGAAGATTATTGTGATCAAAATTGAGGTATGAATTGATGATGGATTTTGTATGTGCGGTTAATGATTTGGCATATTTTAGTCTACTTTTAAACGGATATGGATTATGTCGGTGAATACAGCACAGCGGGTGATCTAGTTTTGAGTTTAATATGTCAGAATTCTTTTGTGGTTTGACTGCCTCTGTGGCGCGGTGGGAGTGTATCCGACTGCTACGCAAGAGGTCGTGGGTTCGATCCCCACCCAGGATAAAACTTTGTGTGATGAGCACGATGGTTTATTCTGTGTCTGGGTGTTATTTATCTATAATATGTATGTATTTAAAAATATATAAGTATGTTTATCAGTTGTCTGGTTTCCATAGTACAAGCTCTGCTTAGTTTGGGATCAGATAGCGTTGTGTGAGTTGTCCCAAGATATTATTATTATTATTATTATTATATTGTAGTTACTGCGTTATTGTTTTTTACCAGCTGTGGCCACGTAGACGGTATTGGCGTTTGGGGTAAGTAACGGTTTTTTGTTTGTTTGTATAAGTGTCATTCCAGAGCATGTTTCAGTTAGGTTTTAATGTTACAGACCGACAGGGGGTGTTACAGTACACGCATTTGTTTTTGAAACAAGGCTCACGCTCATCTTTCTATTATTAAATAAATAGATATAATATATTAGTTCCGTTACAATAAAATGTTTACTCTCAATACATTTTGTGAAAAATATCTAAAAAGTTTAAAGTACAAAACAAGATTTAAAATTTTGATTGATTTTTATTTAGGACTAATAAATAGAAACAAAGCAAGTACTAGGTACATGAAAGAATTGCGAGGGCTAATATATATATATATATATATTAGCCCCGCGGTGGTACCTGCGGTTTATTAGCCTATGTGTTAATCCAGGGTGACAGCTAACTCCATACCAAATTTTATTAAAATTGCTCCAGCCGTTTAGACGTGAAGAAGTAACAAACATACACACTCACATACTCACAAACTTTCGCCTTTATAATATTAGTGTGATATATATATATATATTACGGGTCTTAATCGCGTGAATAATTTAAGATAAAATACCTTGTTTATTGCCCGTTGCAATACGGTCGAAACATCGGGCAATAAACAAAGTATTTTACCTTAAATGATTCACGCGATTAAGACCCGTAGTATATATATTTTCATAATGTGTACAAATCGCGAAAGTTTATCAACATTTATTTAATCGAAAATCAGTAATGGAATACTTAATTTTCTGCTCTCACTTTTAGCTTATGTATAATAAATAGGTCGATATGGAATTCTCGACTAAAACTATAAGTAACTAGTCGGGCCATATATACTGTTACATAAAAACTTTTCTTTTTTTCAACTTTTTAATTACTTTGAATTTGGACCGCTTTTATTAAAAGTTCTTTCAACTTCGTGCCATTTCACATATTTTTTCGTGTTCATTATCCAATAACAATTTGGATTGGGGTTTTAAAGAAAATTGAATTGCGATGATCGCCTTGCACAAAGTGGGTATGGAGCCGTCGATCATATTCCAGACACTTCAAAAGCTTGGTATCAGCCGTATGTTCGTATATCGTAGGTACTATCAACAGATACAACAACACTTCCTCTGTCGAAGACCATAAAAGATCGGGGCGGCCGCGTGCTGTTAGAACTGCAAAGGCTGTTATACTGTTAAAGCCAGAATTTCTTGAAATCCTATTAGGAAGCAAAAAATCTTATCGCGAGAAACGAAGATTTCCGCTAGGACTTTGTCACGTATTATAAAACAAGACCTGAAGCTCGGTGCTTATCGTCGATATAAATCAATCTTTATAATTAAAAAGAGTGGATCGATCAAAACGCCTTCTATCACGATACGCAGGTGAAGGACACAGAAATATCCTCTTTACTGATGAAAAAAATCACGATTGAAGAGCACTACAATAAGCAAAGAGATAAGGTGTACGCTCAGTTCTAAAGAAGCAAGTTGCGCAAGTGGTCGGAAAGGTACAGCGTGGTCATCATCCTGCGTCAGTGATGGTTTGGTGGAGCGTGTTTTATCAAGGCGTCATGAAGCTAGATTTTTGTGAAAAAGGACTGAAAACTTCAGCCAAAGTGTATCAAGAGACAGTCTTGAATCGTGTTGTGAAACCTCTCAGCAAAACACTTTTTAAAAATGCAACGTGGACTTTCCCGCACGACTCTGCACCTGGTAACAAGGCACGAACTACCCAAGCCTGGCTTGAAACCAACGTTCCGGACTTTATAAAAGCTGAAGACTTGCCCTCACCTAGCCCAGACCTCAAGACTACAAATTATAGTCAGTTTAGAGGACATGGCTTGCTCTAAATGACACGGCGACATTGAGTCTCTTATAAAATCTCTCAATCAAAAGCAGTGGCGAAATTTCCCATGAAAACGGTGCGTAAATCCATAGATTGGTGGCCAGACAGATTAGAGACCTGTATAAAAGCAAAAAGTGGCCATTTTGAATAGAATATTGTTTTTATTTTTTGCTGAGACTTCAATAAATATGTACATATAAGTTTTAGTAATATTACTTTACTTCATTAAAAAAATGCATTTTCATTTGTAACAGAACTTATTGCCGGACTTGATGTTTCATTCAAACATTGCTTTAAATATTTTTGAACTGGCTATATGGTATTCGTTTAAAAACAAGTACTACTATAATTTTATTTTTTATTTTGTTCAGAAAAAAATAGGTGTTCAAAATAAAATAATTATATGCAACTACAAGTAACATAATATTCTTGTGACTAGTTAGCTATTGCATAACTTAAATTACCTAAGCTAAATATGTAAATTCAAGTTTATTAGCTATGGACACTTAAACTTGTGCATATGTCCGAATATATTATATTTAACAGTGACCAGGATATAATAACAGTAGTTAGTGGTTATTACACGAGTAGTTTTTGCCCGCGGCATCGATTTTGTTAAAATCGATTGAAAATATTCGCCGTCCAGTCTAAATCGATAAGCCTTTACAGGACACTAGCAAGGCGTTTAGACAAGCAATGCAGTTAATAAACTAAGCATTGAGTCACTCCATCATTGAACTAACTTTGGCGGTTTTTTTCGATTCATTGGCATTTTTTCATGATTATCTATACGACATGACACTGGTGTATACCATCATGGACCATTAAAAAATCATATGTTCATCTAATACATAAAAAGGTAATATTAACAATAATATCTTGGGACAACTCACACAACGCTATCTGATCCCAAATTAAGCAGAGCTGATACAATGGAAACCAGACAATTGATAAACATACTTATATATTTCTAAATACATACATATTAAAGATAAATAACACCCAGACACAGAATAAACCATCGTGCTCATCACACAAACTTTTATCCTGGGTCGAACCCACGACCTCTTGCGTAGCAGTCGGATGCACTCCCACCGCGCCACAGAGGCAGTCTAGTCTAATATTGCGTGTATGTTTCTTTATATGTTGAGGGAAATCTTTGGAACTACGAGGTTAATTTTAATCTAAATTAATAGAACGCGACATGTGTCGTGTCTAATATCTGTTAAATAATTAATTTTGATAAAAAATAGTATTCAGAGTTGATTAAAATAAGTTCTTTATGGTCATAATAGAAAAAAAAATCAAGAAATATTTTTTTCTTGTCGTT
Source organism: Herminia tarsipennalis (assembly GCA_945859575.2). Taxonomy (NCBI): domain Eukaryota; kingdom Metazoa; phylum Arthropoda; class Insecta; order Lepidoptera; family Erebidae; genus Herminia; species Herminia tarsipennalis. Next base: position 23,125,471 of record OX243840.2, read on the forward strand.
GGATAACAAGATGACTAGAGCACAGATAAAATAATATTCTAGAGTAAAAAAAATATACCGAAGCAAAGAGGGCGGGTTTCTAGTTTATAATAAAGAGTTACGTAATTCAATTACTAAAAAAATAAATAAAAAAATGATGACAGCTTTACTCTTTAAGTTAGGTGATGCATGACTGCGAAGAAATTCGTTAATTACCTATGCATTAATTTTATTTATATATTTCCTTATTACTAGATGCTTAGAACATTCAGAAATTATGTAAACATACGCACTGAATCACTGAAATTATGCGTAGAATTTTAATTAAAACGAAAAAACTTTACACTATTGCGCAACAATTGAACGGTACATAAAACATTATAATTGAAAGTTTAAGTAAACATTTATTTAGTACAATTACGATACACATTAAGTAATATTTCTTAACAATGGCGGACGCAGTCCCTACTATTGTTTCAAACCTTCACCGTTTAACAATACAAAGCTTCCTAACTGTCGTGGCCTAACACGGATTGTTTTTGAACGGAATGCTTGCACAATAAATAGGCCTGTGCCCGCGAATACGACGCAAATCTATCGATTTGTGAACATGAGAAATGGTGTATTTTTCTTTTTTCGGAAAGAGGGATGTTATGTCTCTCATGTTTCTTTTTATTTTTGATGTTGTAAATTTCATTCTTTTCCTTTTTTTTAAAGATAACTATTCATGTGGGATTGAGTTCTACACTACTAGCAATCTTGTTAACCCCTCCAGCTAAGCTCAAAGGCTTGTGTTAAGAGTGGGTTTCCTTCATTATCCATAAACAGTAATACCTTTTCGCGCCTGTTTGTGCCTGTCTGTCTTTATATCCGTTAACCGTAAACAATATAACGGATTTTATTGTGGTTTTCACCATCGATCCGTTAATTTCTTCCGGATGGTTCATCCATACTAATATTATAAAGCAGAAGAGTTTGATTGTTTGAACGCGGTAATTTCTGAACCTACTGATACGAATCGAAAAATTCTTTCACTGTTAGATAGCCGATTTATCGAGGAAGGCTATAGGCGTTATAACATCACGCTGCAACCAATAGGAGCGGAGCAGCAATGAGAAATATTGAAAACGGGGAAAGTTGTATAATATATGTACTTATAGATAGTGGAGAAGACTCTGTGCGAAGTCGGGGGGTTTGCTAGTTCTTTAGTACCCCAAACCCTGTTGAACCACGGGTGTGGTACCTAGGTATCGTTCACAGTCTTCTTCAATGAAGTGTATCAACAGTTTTGCAAATACGTCACGCTATTATTTCGCTGCGGAATTTCTTGAATTTGGAATGGAATTTCTTGTCGTAAATTATATAAGTTATGAGCTAAGGTTTTGTCAATTACAACATTAACTAAGTGCTGTAACTTTGAACGTGGTAAAATATAATCTTTTCCTACAAGTTTTGTTTAAAAATAACTACCTAGCTGTGCCCGCGAATTCGTCCACGTTAAGTTACAGCCCTGCATTGTCCCTATAGACATTAGCGTGGTGATAAAAAGTAAGTAAGTTACTCCTACATCATCTACTGTCTGACAGTGGAAGTCCCGTCAAAATCCGTCCAGCTGTTGCGGAGTTTACCCGAAACAAACAGACAGACAGACAAAAAAATTATTAACAAAAAAAAATAAAAAATGTGTTTTAGTTATAAGTATAACTTACCCTACATACTTTTTGTATGAATGTAGTAAAAAACTGTTATTTTTATATTACAAACAGACTACTCAAGAGACTTAAATTTTATTTATTTGTAGTAGGTATAGATATTTTTTTTTGACAAAAAAAAAAGTTACGTAATTGCTCCTTCTTTTCTTAAACCTAACCTTATTTATTGATAAAGTGTTTAGATATCAATCAAGATATCTAAACACTTTATCAATAAACTTTTAAAAAATATTGACTGCCTGGGTGGCCTGGAGTGTGAGCGACTGCTGCGCAAGAGGTCGTGGGTTCGATTCCCACACATTACAAACAAATCCACCAATTGTTCGTCCGATTCTCGACAAAAAAAAATGACTTTTCAATCGGCAGTTTAATACAGTTACGATACAAGTTACGATACTAGTTACGATAACTTGTAGGTACTGTTTCAAACTAACGATTTATTATATCGACAATAAAATTGCCTTGTACCGGCAAATGTAAACGTGCGTCTAACAGGCCATTTTTTACGGCAATTGGTGGCGGCACTATTGGCAACTAATTGCTTGGCCAATAATGGCAATATGTCTACAATTGCATGGCGCATGATCCAGTCTCCTAAACGGGCTACACAACCGGGCAACAATAAAATAGAGGGCGACTGAAACAACAACAAAATTAAGCCGGGCAACATTGCGAAAAATAGATCGCTCAGCGATCGTCCGGCAACCTTCAAATCAACATTGGAGAGTACTGCCATGTTGCCGGCCACAGCATTGCCACCACAAATTGCCGTAAAAAATGGCCCGTTTAGACGCCCCTTTAGATGTGGACTATGGACCAAGCAGAGCGAGAGTAGACCAGATTTACTGGTTGTATTAGAGCTCTTAGTTACACCTAATACCCATAAGTTCAAAGATTGGAATAGGACCATTGGTCGATATTTTATTTCGTTGGAAAATTGTTTTAGTATAGACTCGAAGCAACAATTCTGATAAATCAAGATTCTACGATTTTATGATATAGGTATTTAATGCCAAGTTCGCAAAGCAAAAAAAGGTAAAATCGGCAACAAAACTTGAAAGAAAGAAGAAAGAATTGAAAAAAAAAACTGAGTCGATTCTCACTTTAACCACCCTACAAAAAGTGTATCGATCTCGATAACGGTAAATCTCGACAGTAAAAACCTTGGTAAGTGCAAAACATTCGCATTTTACGAAATTGATTAATGTTACTTCGAAAATGTTTTAACTGGATATTCAGACAGGTGTCACGCTGACGAGCGGCAGCGCTCATTAAATTATTCAATTACACAATGACATATATGAGGCTGCACGAAGCAAATAAAAAAGATTTTTTTTAAATATTTCAATGTTTTTTTTTTAATTGGCAATCGAGTCAAATTATATCAAATAGATTGGTATCGAATAACTTTCTATTGCGAGGTTTTTTTTGGGAATTAATAATTAGAACCTAGTATAGTAGATACTTTCACTCGCATTTAATTGCATCGTTCTATCACATACTACTGTAATGATATACTATTTACTACCTAAAGCAAGCGCGGATTCAGGCTCGACAATGCCGATGTAAAACCCCCTTGTTTAAAAATATTAGATACTTATCTATGAGAAACAACGACAAACACATAGGTTAAGTATATATAGTAGGTACTAGTTCACCCGCGCAACTTCGTCTGCGTCAATTTTCCCCGTTTTTCATAGCGTGATGTTATATAGCCTATTAGGTACTTCCTGAGATTATCGCTTCCAAACAAATAAACATATAAACTATTCAGCTTTTTATTAAAAGTATAGATTAACATTGTTATGAATAATCAGTACCTACCTACCTAAATATATATATTATATAATATCTTGAAACAACTCACACCACGCTATCAGATCCCAAACTAAGCATTACTATGGAAACCAGACAAATGATAAACATACTTATATATTTATAAATACATACCAAAAACAAAAAGTCGCTTTCTCTGTCCCTATATCCCTATGTAAGCTTAAATCTTTAAAACTTCGCAACGGGTTTTGATGCGGTTTTTTTAATAGATAGAGTGATTGAAGAGGAAGGTTTATATGTATAATAACATCCATTAAATAGTGGAGAAATAAGGAGCGGAGCAGCAATAAGAAATGTTGCAAAAACGGGGAAAATTTACGCAGACGAAGTTGCGCGGGTCAGCTAGTTATAGATAAATAACACCCAGACACAGAATAAACCATCGTGCTCATCACACAAAGTTTTATCCTGGGTGGGGAACCACGACCTCCGGCTTAGCAGTCAGGTTCACTAACCACTAGACCAACAGGCTAGTACAAATCAAAATATGAAAGTAGTTTTCCTATACCACCACTATACCTATTCTATTTTTCCAAAACTATTACATCCCTAAGTGTTCGCAAATAACGTATCTCTTTGTCTTGAATTTCTTTATTTATTATAAAAAAATCTTTGTTACACCGTTTTGATTAATTAGAACGGCCTTGTCTTCAAACGCATTTTAAAAGCCTATTACGATATCATTTGTTTAATAGATAATAAATTTAAATGCTACTGTCGAAGGTTGGAAAGCGAAGCGAGTTATAGTTTTATAATAACAGCCTTTAGTTTACATAGCTGCTGAAGTAGGTATATCTTGCGTAATATTGATTATAAAAGTTAATCATATCTATATAATATATTATTTTAATGTTTCGTTCATATGGCATTGTACTAAGTAGGTACCTGTCCCGCCTACACCATTTTTAAGCACTTTTGTTAGCTTGAAGCATGTTTACCGGTGTATTATTATCATGATATTAATTTTTTTCTTAATGTATTGTTTTTACCCACTTCCGATTGCTGAGATAACTCACACAATGCTATCTGATCCCAAACTAGGCGGAGCCCGTACTCATTATGAAAAAATATATATTACGGGTCTTAATCGCGTGAATAATTGATTTATTAAAAACTAACGGCCGTAGTCACGGGTAGACTGTCTGTCGTAACGTCGGTCAATAAACTAGGTATTTTACCTTAAATTATTCACACGATTAAGACCCGTAATATATATATTTTCATAATGTGTACAAATCGCGAAAGCTTATCAACATTTAGAGCCCGTAACTATAATAATAATAATAAGTATAATTTTTATTCAAGTATCAAGACTCATATAATTAAATTATTAAACAAAAAAATATTTCGAATTTAGTATACGACTCACTGTTGTAGAGTATACATTGTGTATAACAGAAACGTCTTATCTACAACAGCAAGCTATAATGGAGCAGACGATCAGCGAGCGCGGCCAGCATTGTGTAATCAGACAACTGATAAATATAAGTACATATGCATCTGCCACACTCTTCTCGCCACCACCCAAAGGTTGACTGGTATAGAATGCCTATGGCATTAAGTCTGCCTTTTGCAATGTATTTGCAGGAAGTGTTAAATAAATAAATAAATATTAACCCTTTGAGGACCATAAGGTTATGAATCTTTTTGCCATAATTTTAGTTGTTTATACTTACTCATTACGCTTTTAAAAAATAAATTTACAAATTAAAATACATTAAAATATCATACTTTTTTTGGGAATTTTCTGGGACAGTTATGTCCCTATGGTCTATAAGAGATACTTTTCACTCATAAATCTAACTTTCACTTTTATTAGGTTTTGCTTACAGGAAATGGGGTAATATGTTAATAAACACGGTTTTATTATAGAAATATTATTTATTAGTCTTAGTAATCAGCGAAACAATTCCATTCATTGGTATAGCATAGATAAATTTTACATATGACACACATGTTGCTTGTTTGATTTTCTTTTTTTTTACCACAATTTACGCACCTCTTCCTAGTGTAGGATTTTTTCATGGGGTGCGTCGGTAATTGCCGCTGAATTTTATATGATCTGACATAATCAGGGTTGCTTGTGTCTCTTACTACTTCATTGTTACAGAAATGAAGGTTCCTGCGAATCTCTTCGAATCGAGCCCTCGGCATAACATTTGATATAAATGGTACCTACTGCCATGTCTGGTTCTGTAGACCAGTAGTCCCTCAATGATGGCAAGCTATGATAGCCCCCAACTAAATTCATACCAAGAAACGCTTTCATTTCTTTGAGTTCTGTAGTAAATTCCTCTCCATTTTGATGAGTATATTGTGCTGTCTCCGATACTATAAATAGTAGGTACTAAATCATCGAAATTAGTTGCTGGACAGAATATATCAAAGGGAGACAAAAGTGCATTTTCAACTTCTTGACAAACTTGCACTTTTCCGAATTCGTATTCCACGTTACTAAAATATATTTGGTACGTAAGTTCTCTGACTTCACTTGAAAACTGGTTGATCACTGCAATGTGCTTCGGTCACAGGTTTTGCTGTGGACGTTGAAGGCTCTTGTTGAGTCGGTAAGTTGAAGTGGCGTATCTTCAATAACCACATCATTAATCCCTTGATCATCGTCTTGTGTCAGCCTTTGACCTTCTTCATCAAGCAGTAAACTACGTCACTGTTATCAGCCATCAAAATCGGTTGTATTTCATTTTCCCTAAGTTCGAAAACGCCAGTACCCTTACAAAACATATTCGGTAATGATCAAAATTTAAAAAATCAGAGTATTTGACAAAAAACATTAGTTACTTGTGGTACTATTACATATTGACAAGAAAACTATTCCTCATAAATAGTATCACTCTACGGCCACAGGGACACCGGTGTCCCTTTATGTTTATAATAACTTATCGTTATACTCAATAGAAATAATTATTTTACATGTACATAAAATAAAAATTTACATACCAGGCAATATTTTTTTTCATACTGTAAATACTAAAAAATATGTTTTACACTTCGGGAAACCTAAGCAAAATAAAGGATTAGCGCACCAGATGAAGTGTCAGTTTCCAATAGCCATAGAGAAAAAACTATACTTTTTATTTTGTTTATCTATCATAAAAAACAAAAAGGTGTGTTTGGAAACTATTTAATTACAAAAATATATAATTTAGTTTCATATTCACTGTCTTATTGTATTATTCCTATTTGGGACACCGGTGTCCCCGTGGTCGTCAAAGGGTTAAAGATAAATTACGCCCAGACACAGAATACACCGTCGTGTAACATCGCTGTGACAGCTCGCTTGTGACCACCGGCGGTGCAACAAGGGTCCTTATTCACTATCTTTTTCTTCGATTTCGCGGCAAGCCCGCGCGACTTGCGCATGCGCGGTGAGCTTAAAGGTGTCCGCGCGCATGCGCGATGCATTTCTAAACGCAGTTCTCTATTTATTAATAAGACAAGATTTTGACTGATAGACGCGCGGGCTTACCGCGAAAAGGAAAAAAAATATAGTGATTAAGGACCCTGGTCGAAATGTCAAGCAATTTTAAGGTTAATTCCCGTATAATAAATAGTAATAAGCCATCGTGCTCATCACACAAAGTTTTATCCCGACCTACGGCTAAGCAATCCGTAGTCAAACCAGTTTAGTTTAATATAGTTATAGAAAATAAATTAAATTATAATTTTTTATTATAAGACTCATGTGTCATTGTTACAACCCTCTGCCATGAGTTATGAAAATGGCGGAACTCGTGAGTTCGAGTCTCTATGCAGTTAAACTGTAACGCCGGTTCCACACGTTGGCCCCAACGTCGGCCCAACGCCACTAGCCCAACATGTGTACCAAGAAAATAGCATTGACACCAACGCAATGTTGGTGTTTGAGGCGAGCGGCGAGCGTTGGAATTTTGCCGAGCGGTGTCGGTTTTATCAAAGGATTCTGCGCCAACGTTCGCAATCCAATAATAAAATTTGACACTGGTAATTGGTTATTAATAATTTATTATTATTATTATTATTATAGTTATTTCGTTATTGTACTTAGGCCGGTTCCACACGTTGCTTGGCCCCAACGCTCGTACTAACTGTAGTGTTAATTCTTACCTTCCGTGTATACATATATCTCAGTATTTTGTTATTTTTAGCAGAAGATATTTTCATTGTTATTTTTACGACAGGTTTACTACCTATTCCAAACTGGCTGTGTGTAATTTGCTTATTGTTTTTTAATTTGAAATAGGATTTGTTTTTAAATTTTGTATGCTTCTAGAGAGATTTTTTTTATGAGGATAAATCTGAAAAATGTCAGTGAAGCGAGAGTTCTCGAATAATATACAACAAGAGCACTTCTTGTATATCTACCTATCGGTGCTGCATCTGTACCTATCGCCGTTGCTTCTCATACGCACCGACGCTGCATCTCTACCTACCGACGTTGCATCTCGACGCACCGACGTTGCATCTCTACCTACCGACGTTGCATCTTGACGCACCGACGCTGCATCTCTACCTATCGACGACGCTGCATCTCTACCTACCGACGTTGCATCTCGACGCACCGACGTTGCATCTCTACCTACCGACGTTGCATCTTGACGCACCGACGCTGCATCTCTACCTATCGACGACGCTGCATCTCTACCTATCCACGTTACACCTCATACGCACCGACACAGTATCTATGGTATTACAGCGGCGCTACACCCGCCGGGTTAACGGCGTCCATTACATTTCCTTTATCAGCCATTTTATATCTGTTTTATTAATTTAAGTTCATTTATGTTCCTTTACTTGGCCTTAATGTACATTTGGTCAAACAATCAAAGAACTATACGCAGACTGGATCAGAAACATATATTGCTGCTTTCTGTCTCTCCTACTACAACGTGTATTTTACGTATTACTAACTGATCCACGTAACTTACGTCTGCGTAAATTTCCCTCGTTTTCGCAACATTTGTCACTGCTACACCGCTCCTATTGGTCGTAGCGTGATGTTATATAGCCTATAGCCTTCCTCGATAAATGGGCTATTCAACAGTAAAATAATTTTTAATTCGGACCAGTAGTTCCAGAGGTTATTCATATTCAAATAAACTCTTCAGCTTTTTAATATTAGAATAGATTATTTGAATGTCAAGTCCAGAGATACTTGATCCTAAATTTTAAGAAATTTAACTAGGCTGGTGTTACCAAACAGTTCGTCTAAGATGAGGTCAATAGGTTATAAATTAAATATTGCCTTAATTTCACCATATATTTGTATACTAGCTCTCCCGCGCAACTTCGTATGCGTAATTTCTCCCCGTTTTTGAAACATTTCTCGTCGCTTCTCCGCTCCTATTAGTCGTAGCGCGTTGTTATATAGCCTATAGCCTTCCTCGATAAATGGGCTATCCAACAAAAAAAGAATTTTTCAAATCGGACCAGTAGATCCTGAGATTAGCGCGTTTAAACAAACAAACAAACAAACAATCAAACAAACAAACTCTTCCGCTTTATAATATTAGTATAGATTTTCTGTTATAATTGCCATTTGCATGTGTCTCATTATCACATTCGGACGAGAAATCGGTCGTTGTTAGATTATTACGTTCATATATTTTATGTGCCTACATATTAATAGACTTGCAAACATAAATTATATAAATTTATTAGTATGACGTAATTTATGAACAGAAAATTTCTTTTTAATATGAATCTTCGGCTTTATGTTACTTTATTATAATAGATGCTGTCCTCATGTAATGCTAATAAAATTTAATACATTTTTAATGTTAATTTATTAGGTTGTTTCTTTGATGTGGATTATTATATAAGCTTTATTAAAGACTAGCTTTCGCCCGCGGCTCCGCCTGCGTGGATGTCGGTTATCGCGATAAAAACTATCCTATGTCCTTCCCCGGGACTTAAACTATCTCCATACCAAATTTCATCTAAATCGGTTTAGCTGTTTAAGCGTGAAAGCGTAACAGACAGACAGACAGACAGAGTTACTTTCACATTTATAATATTAGTATGGAAGTATGGATTCATGAGTGTTTGGCTGCATTTTGTCTGTCAATTGAAAAGCTTGCTTAAGCACTGTGCTCGGTACTAACGCGTTTGTATGCACTTTCATACAACGGCAGGTGAGTTGCGTCTTTGTGGAAGACCGCAAACGTATATCCAGTATTCAAAAAGGGAGATAGATCAGACCCAAAGAACTCCCTTCTCTCGAAGGTGATGGAGTGAGTGTAATCACTCCGCTCCTATTGGTCGTAGCGTGATGTTATATAGCCTATAGCCTTCCTTAATAAATAGGCTATCCAACAGTAAAATATTTTTTTCAATCCGAATCAGTAGTTCCAGAGACTTCTAGGTGTGTTAGGAGCTTGTGGTTGATACCACAAGCTCCTAACACACCTAGAAGAAACTGATCAGCAACGGCTTTCGCTACGGACGCTCGACAGGTGACCTCCTAGTGTGTCTCATGCACCGATGGGTGACAGCCATTGAGAGTCGTCAACAATATTCCTGCCAGGGTATCCAATCGACTAAATTTAGCTCAATTTAACCTCACTAACACACACATTTGCGCGTTCACGGCTACGAAAACCCCATTTGCTGTACCACGTATTTTTTTTTTAAAGACGACTCCCGCATTTGGGTACAAGCCCTGTATCGCGGGGAACTTTATAAACATTCAATTCATGGACACAAAGTACATCCAGACTCGAAACAACAATTTATGGATCACACAAAGTGGTGTCCGTGTGGGAATCGAACCAACGACCTCATGCGTAGCAGTCGGACACACTCCCACCGCGCCACAGAGGCCGCCAGCCACATACCGCCACCACAGCCCTCACCATCTCCAAACACATTGTAATCCTATGTTGTGTCGACATCTCCATTGACGTCCAGTTCCGATGTCTTTTAGAGGATAAGGCCCAATTGGCATTTATGGCAAAGCTTGGTGTGCTCAACAAGGCCAAATAGTACTTCTCTTCAGGGCAAAGGCATCTCCTGTTTATCCCACAGGTTCAAACCCACATAGAGTACTACTGTCATCAACAAATTACCAGCTTAAATAATTTGACTCGGTCCAAAGACGCGCTGTGAGGATTGTTGACTACCCAGTTGTACAACGGACTATGTTCTAAAGAAATATTTGACATGGTGCCCACATGACCCGTCTGTTAACAAAAGGAACTTGTGTACACAGTATGTATATTTAATCCCTGTCCGACCCGTTAATGTGTTGTAAGGTATCATGTTCCCATCCGATTCATGTCATTTTTGACAAAAAAAATACTAAATTTTGTTTTTTATACTCATATTCATTTATTGGTTGCAAACACAGGTACATAAAAATACATTTTAATGGTGTTAGGTTAGTTCATTGTTCACTATGTCCAGCCTGTTAGGCCATGCAACTAGATATTTTTACAATTTTATAAATTACTAGCTTTCGCCCGCGGCTCCGCCCGCGTGGATGTCGGTTATCGCGATAAAAACTATCCTATGTCCTTCCTCGGGACTCAAACTATCTCCATACAAAATTTCATCTAAATCGGTTCAGCCGTTTGAGCGTGAAAGCGTAACAGACAGACAGACAGACAGACAGACAGAGTTACTTTCACATTTATAATATTAGTATGGATCAAGCAGACTAAGTGATATAAAGTAATAATTAAAATTAAAATGTCATAAAGCGTGCACATAATATGTCAGGAAAAGGTAAAAATGAATTGTAAATATTAAAAACATGAATTAATAATATTACATAATGGGAAAACATGTAAAGGCGGAAAAGATTGTTTTGATTGTATAAAGGCTTTATGCAGAATAGGGATTAATTTACACCTTGTATAGGCTAGTAGCTGGGAGAACTTCACTAGCGCGATTCAGGATTGGAACCGATATTGCATTATTTTATCTATGTACCACCACAACCGTAGCACTTATCAATAATCTAACATGACTTAAACAATAAAAGATCATCGTAATTAATTCGAACACGCATACCATTAAACTATTGAACAATTAATTAATTCATTTCATAAATGTTTGGATGACAACATGTTATTATGTGCCAATACATGTTTAAAACAAATGAGTTACATTATCTTTGTTATGTCAACTTATTACGAAAGGGTGCGGAACAAATGCCAATTGGTACAATACTCTTGCAAATAGCCACAATATCTACGTAGAGCTTGATATAGTTCAAGAGCTATTCCACCAATAAACAGTATGTTGATTGATGACTCACCACTAGCCTACCCTAATCCAAAAACACATCCACAAACACCTCGATACACAACCTCTTCACTCACACTAAAAAGCTCATCTTCATCTTCATCTAAATAGTCCATCACATCCACAAACAACTGCACACACCATCACCATTATCTCTCAAACATACACTCACACACCTACCAACACACCCACACTCTCACACATACATACAATCGTCAATCAACCATAAATATGTTTGTACGCGCCCAGGTTCACTTGTAAATATGAAAGTTTGTCTGTGTATGTTACTTTTTGTTTTATATTCTTTTATCACTGCATGTTATTAAAAATTTAATAAAAATGTCTAGCTTCGAACACGCTAATCCTGTTAATAACTCGGAAGAGCGGAGTCTCCTCTCACAAGCATTATATGGCTTAAATGGAAACTCCAAATGTAATGTAATGTACCCAAATGTAGAAAAAGAAATAAACATTTTTATTTTTATTTTTTATTAGCCTTGTTAGTCTAGTGGTTCCTGACTGCTACGCTAGAGGTCGTGGGGTAGATTCGCACCCGGAATATTTTTTTGTGGGATAAGCACGAATAATGTTAAATTTTTGAGACTCATTAGAACCCACAGACAAACTGTGTAAACAGTTTTGTGGGACAATGATATTGTATGTATTTATGATGCATGTTTAATAATATTCAATAAAAAATAAAAAATCTGGATCTTGGTGTAATTTAGCTGTAATGTGTATTTAGATACACATAGGTATGTTTATCACTTATGTAGTTGACATAGTACTAGTTTAAAAGCGGCGGTAGCCTAATGGATAAGGCATCGGTCTCGTAATCGTGACGTCGCGGGTTCGAATTCTATCCATTATACTACCGACGTGAACCCACTCCTAACACGAGCCATTGAGCTTAGCTGGAGGGGTTAACAGGATTGCTAGTAATGTGGGACCACAATCCCACATTGCTAGTTATCTTTTTTTTAAAAACAAAAACAAAAATAGTACTAGCTCTGTCTAGTTGGGGTTTAGATGGCCGTGTGTGAGTTGCCCCAAGAATTTTTTTATGTTCCTAGGTTTGGCAGTAAATTTAAGCGAACATGCACACCGAGTTCAGAAGGTTATCTTCATACAGTGCCTCATGGGCCAATTTTTTTATAAAAAGGCTAGTTTCTAATCGGGTTGGTTCTTAGTTTAATGAAAACTTGCTCCCACATTTTGACGGTTTAATGTATATGTCGCAGTCAAATAGCTTAACATGGTCATATACTTAATAATGGCAGTAATAAGAAATAATACAATAGAGAACAATATTTTTTGCTTGCAATAATCATTTAATGTGTTTAAAGTTAAACAACTGTTTTCGTCAACGTGTTCGAAGCCAGATACCCCGTTTTCGGCCTTATGTCCACTCCATTAAGAAAAATAAAACATTGGCCCTACAGTTTCAGGGGATAGAACTTTTTTTAGAAATTTCCTCTTCTTTTTTTATCTTTTTTTAAATTTTGGCAAATCTCAAGCAGTTATTGAGACATTTCAAAAAAATCAAACCTCTATTTTATTTTTTAGTTTGTATGTGATTTTTTCAAAAATTATCTACACGGTATTCCAAATCGAATGACAATTCATTCATATTTTTCAGACACTGCTGAAAAAAAAAGAATAGCTGAAAAGTACTTGTTCACCAGAATCGGCGGCTAACCGAACATCCGGTTAATGCATTATCACCTTACGTCGTCGACTCGCCTCCACCTCCTTGGCTATTCGCATAATTTATAGTCACTATATATAAGTAAGCCAATAGTGATTAAAAGCTTTCGTTTCCTTAACAAATTGGTCCAAGGACGTCTAACTTGTTTGTTTAGTTCTAATCGTGTGGGTAAACAATGATCTTAATTACAGATAACTATTAGGTATTCATTTACTTTAGTGCAGTGACCGGAATTGTGTTGATGACATTCCTTTAAAAGCTTTAGGTATATAATAATATTGATAATGATAACTAATTAAATAGCGTTCTCTATTAAGCAACATAATTTCGATGTATTTCAAAATTCAGTATCTAATATACAATAATTTTGTATCTGCAAACCTGGCTTTATCAATATAAATTGTTTAATTATAAAAAAAAACAATAAAAAAATATTTTAATTGATTTGATTTCAGTAACTGCATAAGTAGCCCATTGCGTCACTGAGAGTCTGAGGGAGTCATTAATCAGTAAAATTCCCTAAAGCACGAGATGTTTATCCAACTTCAATTACGGTTGATTAAGTGGCATTTATTGAGGAGTTTCTTTGTCTGTCTTCGAAACTCGCCGTCAAATCTTTACAAAAATTTGAAGTCAATTAAAAAGGAGGCTCAAAAACGAGAAAATAATGTAAAATTACAACGTCTTCCTGTAAAAACAACAACTTAATACGTTCGTTGAATATATTAAGATTAGAGACAAACTAAAAAGACTTATCCTGTATCCTGGCCTGCCTTGCGTTATGACCCTTGAAGAAGGTATTCCATATAACGTCTCATTCCTCTCAAATCCTAAAGCAATCAATCTTAAGAACCATTAAGACACAAATCCGACAGCTACGCAAGAGGTCATGGGTTCGATTCCCACACGGAACACCACTTTGTGTGACACTTTCCACAAATTGTTGTTCCTAGTTTGGGTGTTCTTTGTGTCCGTGACTTGTATGTTTATAAAGTCCCCCGCGACACACATGTCCAATAGAAACTACATAGGTAACATTTTTCGTTTTAATTTCTCCATTACAAAGTATGAAAGAACATAAGTGTTTCAAACATCTTAGGGACCGTCTACACGGGCGAGAGAATCGCGGGGATGTTATCGTCATGCTACCTATTTTTATACACACTCTTAGAAAGTGTCTCTACATATATATTATCGCGGCGTAGCGACGAGTGGCTGAGTGCGGGAGGAACGTCATGGTATTGCCGCGGAACGCAGCGTTAACGGAGCGGCGTTGTCAATAGCACGTTCGTGGAGACTACCCGACGATAGTAGAGCGGAATCGTTGCGTTTCTTTCGCTCGTGTATATGGTCCCTTATGTCCAACAGTGGACAGACGATGTGTGCCTTTCTACTACACGTAATAACAGCAATCAAACAAATTCACATTTCCTAGTTAAAGATAATAGTAATTTTCCTTTCTTGTGGCGGAATGTACGACAATGTTTAGTATGTTGGCTCAAAGCGATCAATACGCCAGCTTACATGCGTTTAGTCACGATTTGCACATTATTATTATGCTTCTATCAGTTTAAGTATGTTTAGTTTCTTTATTGCAGTGGTTCCCAACCAGTGACCTGCAGATCCCCAGTCATTCGCAGGAATCCAAAAATGGTTCACAAACATTTTCAAATATCGCGTCCACTAGCTCAAACAACACACTGATTACATATTTACTTATTAATTTTAAAATAACTTAATTTTAAATAACAAATTTCGCTGACTCAATAATATATGTTTTAGTCTATATGTCTAGTTTTTTATAAGCTAGGACAACGTTTTATACACTAAAACCTTCCCAGAAAACATATGTATGTATATGCATGCAGACATATGGGTCAAACAGAGAACCATTTTTTTTAAGGCAGTTAAAAATAATGTCTTCTATTTTTGTAAGAAAAGATTCTGCGTGACGACAATGGCCATTATTTTCTTCCTTTTGATATCAGAATTAATATTTTATAATTAATCATTCGTTACAAGTACTTTGGCCAATATATAAACACATATAGTTTTTACCTTTGTTGTAAGTAGATGTTCCTACTATATTGTACCCACTAAGGCTGATTTTGCTTTATCTCATGTTTCAACTTTTTGATAATACAATTTGTCGCAGCACTTTATCCCCATATGAAGTTTATAAACGTTCAAGCATTGTAAAATTGGCAATTTGAAAAGAGTGGCCACGAGTTTTTATTGCCAGGTTCTTTTCTCCGGCTTTACCTATTGTTTGCGAACTTGGCATTACATGCACATGTAGAATCTCGACGTATCACAAGAGTGGTTTTGCATCATAAGTGAATAAAGAATTTTGAATTTATTAAAATAAAGTACATTGAGGTTATGTTTATAATTTATTTTCGGAATGATTTAGTGTTGAGACCTCTTCAAATAATAAAGGTAAGTACATAATGGTCCCTGCTAACAACAAAGAACTAAAGTGGTCCCTGTTCAAGAAAAGGTTGGGAACCATGGCATTATTGATATGTGCAGATCGTTGTAGTAAGTATTATGGAGAGTTTACCTACAACAATACGTTCGTGTCGACGTCATGGTATGAAGTACCAAGACGCAGTTGCCAGAACTAGGTATCCCGGTTCCAACAAAAATGACCTCTCTTCTATTGTTTTCTTCATCGCAAGTCATGCGAAGTCTTATGAGTTTAATTCGCGACAATAACATTCGTTTTAAGATTTGATTTCTTATCTGATTCTGAATTAATATTTTTTCAACATCATTGATTTCATTATCTATACTAATATTATAAAGCTGAAGAGTTTGTTTGTTTGAACGTGGTTATCTCAGGAACTACTTGGTCTGAATTGAAAAATTCTTTCACTGTTGGATAGCTCATTTATTGAGGAAGGCTACAGGCTATATACCATCACGCTACGATCAATAAGAGCGGAGCAGCAATGAGCAATGTTGCAAAAGTGGGGAAAATTTACGCAGACGAAGTTGCGCGGGGCAGCTAGTGTAATATTATACCTAATTGTTTTTTTCAATCCTGTTTTATAACTCTTGCCACACATGTTCAACCTCAAATATCAATTAATTTAATTTATCTAGAATATTTTTTTTAATTGCATGGCTTATTTCATTTTTTTTATAAAAAATTAAATTAATCTTTTATCTTTATATATTTTTATTGAAAATTGAAAAAATAATGGTTGCTAACGGACTTTTATTAATATTAAAGTCATAATCATGTTATACCTTTTTGCAATGCTTAAGATGAGCCCTTTAATTTGATAACCATATTTGATAACCATATATATTGTGCCGTGTGGTGCATGCTTAAGAATAGTACCACCCCATCTCTTCCCGTGGGTGTCGTCAAGGCGACTAAGGGATTTCACCCCGGAGGACGGGCAGCAGCGTCCTCTGCGTACTTAAAGCCTTACTGCGATCGCCAACCCGCTCGCCAAGCGTGGCGATTATGGCAATTACCCCCAGGATCTACATACCAGTAGGTTCTACTGGGGAGACCCGTGCCCAGCAGTGGGCCATCATATGGGTTGATATGTATTGCAGTATTCAAAACAAGTTTTTTTTTACTCCTCTTTATTTTAACATCTCACAGCCGCCATGTTTGTTTTTTTCAAACGTCACTTAACTAAGAACACTTGGGCGATCAAGACGAATCTAACGACGACTTAAATGTATAAATCCGTTCAGTGGATTGTGAGATATCAGGTAATAAAGAACATAGACACATACATACTATGTATGCTCTTTATTACCTGATACGCGCGAAAAACATAACCCTTCCTTACAGTCGGGTAAAAATAGGTAGCCAGTACGATCATAAGATAGATGTCATTGACATTGTTTTACATCACCCAGAAGTACCCCAAGCGCCGCTTTAGGCAATTCAACGTTATTTTTTATTTCAATGTTAGTATTCTATTAATATAATATTAAGATTTTATTTGATATTTATTAGATATGGAGTTCAAAAATGTCAGTTCCATAACGACTACAAAATCGTGTTCCTTTTGGAGCCGAAAATTTTTAACTCCTTTAAAAATTGACATTACCTGTTTGACATGGTGCCACCGTCACCTTTCTACCACCGCACCACTCGACATCGTAGTAGGGTTCATCCATTCCACCTGGAAACAATACGGTCCTGTACGGATCGATTCCGGCGTTCTTTTGAACTACCTGCTGCGGTGTTTCCCGAGCGCTACGACATGTCTTTCTTCAAACGAGGTTTAAAGAGAGTTTTCACTTCACGGTAGGCAGCGGCTTGGGTGTGTCCCTGTCATTCCTTCAGTCCATGAGCGGCGGTTACCGCTTACCATCAGGTGGGCCGCTGGCTCGTCTGCCAACCATAGGCAATAAAAAAAACATATCAGTTTAAACTTTAAAGATATTTTTTAAGGAGTTCAAAATGTTGGGCTCCAAAACGACTACAAAATAACGGTATATGTAGCCCCCTCTTCCTTCTAATCCTAATAATGTATATCGAGTGACTTTTTTTTTTTATAAAGACAAATAGCAATCTGAGATTGTGGTCCCACATTACTAGCAATCTTGTTAACTCCTCCAGATAAGCTCAATGGCTTGACTTTTAAAGGACCGAAGGCCCAGACTGCTAAGCCAGAGGTTGAGGGTTTGATCCACCCAGGATACACTTTTGTGTGATGAGCAAGATTGTTTATTCGTGTCTGGGTGTAGTATATTATGTTTATTGGATGGTTGCACACAGGTTCTGATTAGTTTGGGATCAGTTGGACGTGAGTGAGTTGTCCCAGGATATTTATTTATATTTCTTGCATAAAAGACTAAAATTGTCTGTGAAAATTATTCTAATCATGAAATAAAATGACATTATAAATGTGATAGTAACTCTGTCTGTCGGTTACATCAGTTGAACCGATTTACATAAAATTTAATAAAGATATAGTTTGAATCTCGGGAAAGGACATTCACGCGGGCAAAACCGCGAGCCATTACGTCATTCTTCCATAAGGGTTAAATGAAAGCCTTTGTGAATGATATAATGTACATAAATAGGTTTACTTCATTCGTATTCGTCCGCACTATCATCTAGATCCGTTAGAACTTTCGTTTGTGAATCTAAATGTCGGGCACGATCAATGGTTCATTGATTAGAAATTGAATCTTCGTCTGCTGCCGTGCTGATGTCATCGTACGATTATATTGCTCGAGTTACTACACATTGCATTATAATATTTTAACGCATTCGAAGATTGAAAAGATAAGTGTGGTGACCTATTTGAAGTTTTACTTATTAACATTGAGAGGTCTGCAAGGAGTATCGATCAAACCAGATTGATTAGAAAGAGTTTGGCACTTATAGTCGTGGTTACGATTTGCCTATGCAGTCACTAGCTGTTTCTTCGCACACGTTTCAATTTTAAAAAACAAAATTCGACAGGACAATTTTCAGAACAAAAAGTAAAAATTTGAAATCCAGACTCGCTTCTGGCCCCGGTTTGGCTCCGGAAGTCTCGGGTTCGATTCCTGAGTCTGGATTTCAAATTTTTCTATCTTTTAATAATGCATTTATTGTATTTGTAATCTTTCTATTACAAATTACAAATTCATTTATTTGCTTGAAATAAGGGTTTACAAGGGTTCTTAAATTTAACAATGTTCATTTAACCTAATATTACCTGAATAGGTGTGCAAATTGAAATAAACTTACAAAACTAGGAATTACATTGATAAAATACATTATTGAAATTTGAATTAATTAATATTGTCAGTAAATAGTCATATATTTGTCATAAATTATCTCGCATGTTAATTTGTTATTACATACAATTAAAAATTCAATTCAACCATTCACTTACATTATAAATCATTTTTTCCATTATTATAATTTTTAACTTTCGTTTAAATAATTGTAATGGTAGCTCCTATATAGCAGTTGGAACTTTATTATAGACTTTAATGCACATGTTGTAACATTTTTTTTTAAATATGGTAGTTCTACGAGCTATATCTAAAACCAGTCGTTGTCCACGCCGTGTGTTTCTAGGGTATATATCATTGGCTTTATAAAAAAGATCTAAGTGAGTTTTAACGAAAACACATATTTCAAAAATATATATTCCAGGTACAGGCAATATTCTAAGGTTTTTAAAATGTGGTTTACAGGATTCAAACGGAGGAATACCAACTATTGCCCTGATGCATCTCTTTTGAGACAAAAACACCCTATAGAAGTGTGTAGAGTTGCCCCACAATATGATGCCATAACGTAATATGGAACTTACATAGCCGTGGTATGTATTTGTGTGTTTGATGTAGTCCTGAGTTTATTAAGTGCATACACAAAGCTGTTAATTTTTTGACATACACTTTCAATATGCTTAGTTCAATCGCAATACTTATCCATTATTATACCTAAGAATTTAGTATGTGAGACTACATTTATTATAATGTCCTTGTAGATCAGAGTTTTAGGAATCACTTTTGAGTATCACGTTTGGAATTGTATAAAGTTAGTTTTTGATAAATTTGCGTGTAAATTGTTTTTAAATAACCATAATATTACCGAGTCAATTGTTTTATTAATGTCAGTATCATAATTACTAGTCAAAATAATAGATAAGTCACCTGCAAAAAGTATACATTTATGGTGAGTTATGTCTGGTAAATCATTGATGTATAACAAAAAGAGAAGTAGTCCAAGAACACTTCCTTGTGGAACTCCACAGTCGTTTACTAAGTATTTCGACTTTTTTTGTTGTACTACTGCACCTTCGCCAAGGACCGTCAGTTCAACACATTGTTCACGTTCCATTATGTAACTTTTAATCCAGGTTAAAGCTGGTCCTCTAACTCCATAGTTTTACAACTTATCTATTAAAATTTTGTGACAGACAAAGTCAAAAGCCTTTGACATGTCAAAAAAGACTACTATTGCTGGCTTTCGCTGATCAATATTCAATACAATATTTTTGGTTAAATTGAATGCAGCCTGCGTAGAAGATTTCCCCTTTTGAAACCCGTATTTAAATTTATCTAAATAAGAAACAAGTCTCCTATGCATTGCCTTTTCCAAGATCTTTGCTATTACCGGTATTAAGGTTATAGGCCTGTAATTACTCATAATTATCTAGTGGATCACCTTTCTTATACAGTAGTTTAACTACTGACTTTTTTAGACTTTGAGGGAATACGCCATGTTCAAAAGAAAGATTAATTAGGTATGTCAAAATAAGTACTAAAATATCTACGCTTACTTTTATTATTTGGGTAGGAATCCCGTCATACCCAACAGAGTTGGTATTTTTTAAGGAAAAAAATATATTCCTTACCTCATTATGACGAAAAGGACTAAGGAACAAACTACTGTTACTACGAAATTTGTTTGTATTACGCTTATTGCCATAGTTTTTGTTAGTAAGTTCTGTTAGGTGGTTATTAAATGCATTCGCCATTGCACATGGATCTTGTAGCAACTGATCTCCACACTTTATCTCACTGATGACATTTTTATAACAATTTTATCCTTTATTCTCATTTATAATATTCCAAGCGGCTCGACATTTATTTTCGGAACTATCTATTATATTGTTGTTATAAATCTGTTGCGATTTAGATATACAGAGCCTTAATAACTAACTTAATAATAAATTTGCTTTGCTGTCTAGTGTACGGTTTTTGTAAAAGTTAACGCAATTTTCGCTTTGTTTTACAGCTTCGCCGTAGTCCTTTGGTAATCCATTTAACACTGTGTTTGATTAAAATAGTCTTCCGTAATGTTGGAAATATAAATTATAAAATAAACAAAAGTAATCGTAAAAATAGTCAAAAGCTTTATTTACGTCTGATTCATTACACATATTACTAAAGGATAAGCTGCTATTGTCTAAATTTTGTAATATTTTCTTGAGAAAAGTACCTTTTATATTTGTAATACTTAGAGAGATTACAGATTTGGTCTTTAATTGGTACACGTAATGTGCCATATTATCCAAATCCGATATTATCCAAATCCGATTACCCGTTATGGCGTGATTACCTCGATGGGTAAAAAACATAGGCAAGAGCATGTCGGACCATACGTAGTAAATGGTTCCGCGCTTATTAAAAATAAATGCACTATATAAAAAAATCCGATTTGAATCATTGCACCAGGAAAGAGCGTTTATTTATGGCACTTACGCCCTTTTGTTGAAAAACGCAGTTTTTCGGCAATATCTCAATGACGGTGTATCCGATCATGTCGAAAATATTTTAGTTTTAAGTATTTATTAAGCGCTATCTTTGTGATTTTTTTTATATTTTTGGTCTAGCGATTCAAAAGATAAGGGGGATATTCATTTCAAAAATATTCACGATAAAAAAAAATTGAAATCATTAATATTTTTTATAAGACCTGTCGAATAATGTGCCACGTATTGATGTTTACTCAAAAAAAATAGTTTATGTTACATGTATGGAGTGCCCCCCTTAAAATATTTACATTTATTAATAAGCTATCAAACTAAGTAGCGCCTACTACAAGACACCTTTTCACCAAATTTAATCAATATTCATTGTGTCATCAGTCTTTGAGTTAAATGCCTATGACATACGGACGGACAGTCAAACGGATGATGAAACTATAAGGGTTCCGTTAATCAGGCAAAGTATTTATACGCGCTACCTTTGTGATTTTTTTCATATTTATTGGTCACATGGTACCAAAGATAAGATGGAGAGGGGGACAAAATTTAGGCAACTTTCGGAGTCCATTATTAAAAAATATTACACAAATCAAAAAAGTTTATTCTAAATCTTTATAATATTTTTTTAAAAGACCTGTCGAATAATGTGCCATAAGTTCATGTTTGCTGCAAAAACATTTTCCAGCTTCTGTTAAATGTATGGAGTGCCGTCTCCCCCCCTCTCCTAAAAAATATTCAGGCATTTTTATTATTTACCTGTTCAAACTAAGTAGCGGCTACTACAAGAATTATTTTCCTTTTCACAAAGTATAAATAATATTCATTGTATAGTTTTTTTCTTTGATCTTATCCGATACTTGCCAACTACGCAGTAGAATATAATATTGCTTAAGTGTAGATCTTGGGACAATTCACACAACGCCATGTAATCCCAAACTAGGCAGAGCCTATGGCAACCAGACAACTAATATACATACTTATATATTACTAAATACATACATATTAGATAATACACCTATGTGCCAATTCATTATAAAACTAATTTATTATTTATTTAAAAAAAATATTAATTACTTTTATAGGTATACTAAATATTTTGTGAATATTTCAAGCGTATATCTGTTGCCGTTATTAATGTCGAGCAAAAACGAGTAAAAAAATCACGTTCGTTGTATGGTAATGTATAACAAAAATACATCATTTGTAAAAAAATCAATTGTCTAACTATCACGGTCCATGAGATACGGACGACAGACAGACGAACGGACAGCGGAGTCTTAGTAATAGGGTCCCGTTTTATCCTTTGGGTACGGAACCTTTTAATGTACTATTTTTAAGGGTAAAACGGGACCCTATTGCTAAGACAACGCTGTCCGTCCGTCTGTCTGTCCGTATCCCCCTTCATACAAAATTTTATGAAAATCGGTGGATTCGGGCTTTTGCCGAAGTTCAGATTCAATTAGATATGGCTGGCATGTAACTTGATATTGTACCGAGTAGGAACCGGATAATTTATTTTAGTGTTGTACATAATCCTTTAATTACGAAACTTTTACGACTACAAATAAATTAAAATGACTTCACTACATATCTAGATTAAATTAGATATCTGACATGTCATGACTTCACTGCGCTATAACAGTACCGGTTGGATATGTTACTTAATGAGCATACTTATCTACTATTACTGCAAAACATAAATACTCTTATTACGAAATTTTACGATGCCTAATCAATTGAAATAATATAACCAAATATGGCTATCTAGACTAAACTTAATGGTGCATCCACACCTTTTTGCGTTAGGTACGTTTCTAAGTATAAATTAGCAAGAACGAAAAAGAGTAAACGTATTGCTGACGCACTAACGTCTGGCAATTTGAGATAAGTTTCATACAAAATATGTGAAAATTCTACCTCTAGTAGCCAAATCCATCGATAGGTAGATTATTGAGACCGGTCGTTAGTCATGTTATTATGGCAATTTACAGTTAATTGATATAAGAATAAGGTATGAATGAGAAGAGTTCCAACAACAAATAGCAAAACTACTGCAAAATTTACTGCTTCTGTACGACTGCTATGCAAGATCTAGTGATAAGATTTCCTCAGGGACATCTATCTTTGTGACTACCATAAATATTGGTTCCAACTTCCGAGTCTGAATGTGTTTTAAATCAGGTAGTTACTTTTTATACTACTAAATGAAAAGACGAGCCGGTCGTGCGCCTAATGGTCGCGCATCACGTTAGCCCATAACAGTATCAATGCAACTCAAATCTTTGTTTGACAAATTTCTGATTATTACCGTACCGCGCTTCTCATTTGAGACATTAGTGCCCTTCACCTTTTTTCATGGAAGTATAACTGAAATTGTTGTGTTACCCAACAAAACGACGTATGGCATAGACCTGTAAAGTCTACAGAGTCACACGTCTAATACTATGGTAAGGATATTGATTCAACAAAACTAACTTCGGTATGGATGCATCTTAATTTCTACACGCATATCTATTGAATTATGAATTTGACTATACTCAGATGTATAGGAAAACCCACATACAATGCCGGAGGGCATAAACTCGTAAGTAACTAGTTTAAAATAAGTTACATCTTTAGTTTATGTTGTGTCACTCTTGCGTGTACACATTATGGTGTCACTGACACACCTTATTTGATCTGATCTAATCTGATGAGGCTTTGACGCAACACGTATTGAAATTGTACGGTGTTTTTATGGCATCTGTATTATAGTTTTACGCAAATTAAGGATGTTACGTACATTTTATATTGACATGTGTAACGCCTCACTTTATTATTATTATTATATAAATTTCCCATGAATGTGTACGTCAGAATCAAATTGAGTAAAAAATATGCAGCGTGTAATGGGTGCGACAATACTACCGAAATTCAAAAATAAGTGACTTTTGACTTATTGGCCGATATCCGTGAAAAACGCAATCGTGTGGTCGCGGGTTCGTGTCCTACCCATTATACTGCCGACGTGAACCCACTCTTAACACAAGCCATTGAGCTTAGCTGGAGGGGTTAACAGGATTGCTAATAATGGGGGACCACAATCCCACATTGCTAGCTATCTTTAAAATGTGAATCATAGCCACAGAGGATGTTACAAAATATGAAATGAATTCAGCTCATGCAATATTTAAAAATTACATTAAAATAATAATAGAAAATGAATGAATAATAAAAGGAATTAAAATTAAATCAAAATTTTAAAATACAATTATTAATTATTAAAAAAAATAAAGTCAAGTCAAATAAAATTAAATCAAAATTTAAAGTACAACTATTACAAATGTCACCAATATTCTTTATGACATTTGTAATATAACTGCAGAATATATTGTGTAGTAGCCATAATTAGTAACTCTTAACAGAAAACTAGATTGTTAGGTATAAGTTTTATGCCACGTTTACACGCTTGCCAACGTTTGGCAAACGTACACAAGCTTCAAGTCTTTACACAAACGCTTGAATGCCATTTGTATGCTTGCGAGTGCATCAATGTGTTTCGGACAGGCAAGCATGACAGACGAGTACGTTGAAGTTGTATTGATTGGATGTGCTACACTCAATCAGGGACACTAAACCTATTTTACATACTCTTTGCCTAAACTCTTAAAAAGAGAAGTTATTAAGTTAGGTCCCTAATTCTCTTACAAATTTTCAAGGCGATCTTTGATTTAGGCTCCTGATTTAGGTTAGTGTAATAGCCGTTTTACATATTTTATTCAATTCATATTTTTACTCATGATCAATGCGCGGTAAACGCACTTGTTCGGCGCGAGATTGTAAGCGCCACTAAACACGCGCCAACGTTTTAATACGTCTCAAGCGTTTGCCGCAAGCTACCTTTGATCTGTGTTCCAAAATAGACTCTAGCCCAGATCAGCGACAAGCTCACGCAAGATAAACCACCCCATTCACACGCTTGTGTTTGTGGACACTTGCCGAGAGTTGACATCTATGTAAATGTAGCATTACACCTATTTTCCATCAACCGTACCCCCAAAATAGACATGCATATTGATCCAATGCGGATCAAAACTAAGACCAGCGTCTTAAATTAATATTAAAAATCGTGTTGCTGTTGTGGACATTTTTTTTTTTTTAAAGATAACTAGCAATGTGGGATTGAGTCCCACATTACTATATATACACGAAGGGTTGTGTTAGGAGGGGGTTCACGTCGGTAGTTTAATGGAAAGGATTCGAACCCGCGACCTCACGATTGCGAGACCGATGCCTAAGCCATTAGGCTACCGCCGCATTATATTTAGTTTTAATTACTTATAATTAGTTTTTAATCACACTATCGATATTTTATTATTAAATAAAATCTGTATACTCATTAGCATTTATCTACTTAACATTTATGTAAATAAGCCAATCAATTCAAAGCTTTTGTCAAAGACAACCGAAATACGTAGTCAAACCCCGGAGACAGTAAAAACACGGAAATTTCAGAGCTTCCGTATGTAGACTGTCTCCTGTTCTTGGAGAACATGACACCTATTCAAATTCTAATAATTTAAAACACAAAATATATCTTATGAAGATACGTAATCCAGTGACGAGTGTGTTGAGTGTATGTTTAATATTTAAGCACATATTGTTTTTACCTTTGTTGTAAGTAGATGCTCCTACGATGTTGTACCCACTGAGGCTGATTTTATTTTATCTCATGTTTGATTTTTTTTATTAGTATAGGTAGTTTATTAGTGGTAGCACCTTACGTTCATATCATGTAAAATTTGCAATTTAAAAAGAGTAGCCCCAAGTTTTTATTGCCTTGTAATTTTCTTTGGCTTAACCATTTCGTGAATTTGCGAACTTAGCATTACACGTAGGTATATGTAGAATCCCGACTTCACTTTAGTGTTGTTTTGCATCCTAAGTGAATAAAGTATTTTCGAATTTTAAAGTCAGCAAATTGAGGCAAGAAAAACTCGCCGGCTAAATAAAAAAATGTGAAAATTCATGCTTATCATGTAGTATTGGTTTTAATAGGTTTAGGACTAAGTATTTTTATACCACCAAATGGAAAAAAAAGAGACGAGCCGTCATGAGCCTGATGATAAATATATACTAGCCCAAAACAGTATAAGTGATACCGAAATCTTTGTTCGGCTAAGATTTGAATACTTGGTGCTGCGCTCCTCAATTAAGACATTAGTTCTAGTCTTATTTGCCCAGTAATTTCACTTGCTACAATGCCCTTCAATCGAAACACAGTTACCTTAGATCTACACCTAGAATGTTGTTCTAAATGAAATTTGGTGACTGCTCTTTTATTCGTAGTGGTTCCAAATTTCATAAAATTCTCTGCTTCCCGAAAGAGTTGGTACCTATATAAATTGGAAACACAACGTAAACCCAGTGCGAATTATTTGATGTCGCGTAGTTTTGTTTTTTTACTCGTAGACCTAAGACTTGGCGGTCTCTATACTAAGATAGCAAGCAAAATTATTCCTATATGATCTATAATTTTTTTTTGTTTAGAGCTGCATGACACCATTAATTATTTACATACTGCCAGTTGCAAACATATTACATTTTTTTATAACTTTACATGACTGATAGACGTAAAACGGGGCTGACCTTGAATGCTTCCTATATCTACTTTCCTTTGGTGACTTGCGTAAAATCAAGTCTATTAAAAACCGATTATAATGTTGGGTTTGCTTAATGTATGCATGTGTATATGTTTGTCGTTCTAATTATAATATAGTACACATGTACGATTGCAAATATTTTATTGCAATTT
This sequence comes from Herminia tarsipennalis, assembly GCA_945859575.2. Classification (NCBI taxonomy): domain Eukaryota; kingdom Metazoa; phylum Arthropoda; class Insecta; order Lepidoptera; family Erebidae; genus Herminia; species Herminia tarsipennalis. The sequence goes on from OX243840.2 coordinate 23,152,936, forward strand.
TATTGCAGTTTAAGTAGTCGTTGAATTGATGTAGAATTTAAATTGTAGCAATAAATGCAGATTTTTTATGACTATGTACAGAATGTTATTTAGCTATAAGTAATTAAAATAACTTTGATGTAGATATAGGTAGGTAAAGTTTAGAAGAGAGGTGATCCGGCAGAGAACCAAAGTAATCGACATAGCTTACGGATTAGCAAGCTGAAGTGGCAATTGGCTGGCCATATTAGCCGAAGAACCGACAACCGTTGGGGTAAACGAGTTCTTGAGGCTCGGCAAACGTAACGTAGGACGCCCTCAGGCCAGGTGGAGTGATGATCTACGCAAAACGGCTGGTAGGAGCTGGATGCGAGAAGCCGAAGATAGAAAACAAAGTGGCGTGCAATTGGAGAGGCCTATGTCCAGCAGTGGACTGCGATAGGCTGATGATGATGATAAAGTAAAGTTTTATCTATTTTCAACCAATTTAAAAAGGAGGAAAGGATTTTTTTTAAATGCTTGTTACCTGATTACTTGAAGACGCAGGTAGACTGATTTGAAAAAATATTTTTGTGTATGAAAGAGTATATTCCTATTGGGCTTCCAGATTGGTCCCATTGTCATCAAAGTTAGGAGCTGATGATGAGACCTTGAAAAAATCGAGATAACTCTTCAAATGTTAAAGGCACACCTCTGTAGTAATTTGGGTATATTTTATTGTAATTTGTGCAATTTACTTTTAAAAGCACCACAAGCATGAGAGAAATGGAATTGATGATGAAGACCACAGATGATCAGCGGAATTATTCAATAATAAAAAATGCGGGTTGCGATCTGAGTACCGCGTTCAATACCTGATAATTCGCCTCAATCAAATCATGTAATAGAACTGATAGTCTAGTATCAGGTGAACACCTCAAAAATTTACGGCCTTCTATCGCAAAACACAATATTTTGCAAAAAGAAATGAGCAGTTTGGATTATGCTATTGCAACCTCAATAAATTACACACCTTGTTTTTTATTTTTGAAGTCACTTTTTATTTTTTTCGATTGTTTTCCTCCTAAAACATTTTGAAAAAAAGGACAATTCTCTGTAAAATAATGACAGACACGATACGGTATGACAGTATACGATAGTTTGAAAATCTTCTCAACCCCTCTAGCTAAGCTCAAAGGCTTGTCTTAGGAGTGGGTTCACGTCGGTAGGACAATGGGTAGGATTCGAACCCGAGACCTCACGATTGCGAAGGGCTTGAAACAGTGACTTTTTGAGAATGCTAAGGTCTTTTAAGTATTAATTTAGGGTTTTCTCCAAAATCTGCAATTCTGTTCTGTACATTTTAGTGGAAATGAGCTTCGTCCGAAAAGAAAATATTTTTGAAATTGTTTTACCGCTCGAACATCGATCGACGAAGTATTTTCTTAAAAATAAATCGTTTATTTTTCAGTTTTTGCACCAACTGAAGAAGTATAGTTTTAACTACTATGATTTCAAATTCGACGGAAGTATTTGTTTGTTTGCTCGTAGACAATATTGGATTGTCCGACACAGACTCGTTTACTGGCGCCAGCAGTCTCTTCACTCCAGCTGCTTCGTGACCATGACCTGTTTCATTGTTATTAATAGTTAAATAGGTTTGTTTTGATTAATTTTATAAGAAACTAGCTGTCCCGGCGAACTCCGTACCGCCTATTTTTTTATTTATAAATCGGTTTCAATTGTGAATCTAAGCCGTTCTCGAATCCACTGGAACACACACACAAAAAATCGTCAAAATCGGTCTAGCTGTTTACGAGGAGTTTAGTGACATACACACGTACAGTAGATTATATATATATGAAGATATTGTAAGTCTTAAGCACGACTGCACAATTGTGTGTTATCCTGAAGAAATAAAAATAAGATAAATATTTCAGGCCATTAAGTTCCGATAAATATAGATATATCGGAACTACCTACTAATATTATAAAGCTGAAGATTTTATTTGTTTGGTTGAACGCGGTTATCTTTGTGTTAGTGTTTGTGGATAGCCTATTTTTCGAGGAATAGTCCGCAACCGGGACGATATGCTACAGGCTACGACTAATAGGAGCGGATCGTTAATGAAAAAGGTTGCAAAAACGCAAAAATCTTACGCAGACGAAGTTGTGCCGGTCAGCTAGTATCTAATACACGAGTGATATCTAAAATATAAGTGCCCATACATCACGGCCCATGACAAACAGTAAAGTTATTTAACAAACTCACTTATTAGAAATATAATTAACAACTTACCTTTGTAAGTATTTTAATGACTTGAACGACACACAAAAAATGCGTCCGTAATTTGTCAACATAACTTAAAGTTATATAACTTTTTATACAACATGTGTGACCGTTACGGTGGTAACCACTAAATAATGCCAGAAGTTTCGCAAAAAAACTGCCAACAATAACAATTTTGATCCAATTTGATACCAAGGAACTGAATTATTATAATTCTTTCTTGACAAGGCATTTTATAACCGTTGACTGAGCAATTCTTTTTATAGCGTACGAGAAATTCTCGACAAGCCTGTCAAGTGTGGTGACAATTTGTGTCTGATAATTATACAGATCATAATTTAATAAATTCTTAAAATAATTAAAATTGACTTTATTTATTTATTTTTATAGGTGCTAATTATTTCAAAGTCGAAAGTAACTGGCTGACTGATTGACTGCTGAAATTGCTGGATATATTCATAGATACGTGGAATTTCTAACAAAACTTCTTATATTAATAACTAGCTGTCCCGCGCAACTTTGTCTGTGTATATTTTCCCAGGTTTTTACAACATTTCTCATTGGTGCTTCGCTCCTATAAGTCGTATCGTGATGTTATGCCTATAGCCTTCCTCGATAAATGGGCTATGCAACAGTGAAATATTTTTTTAATTCGGAATAGTAGTTCCTGAGATTACCGCATTCAAACAAACAAACAAACTCTTCAGCTTTATAATATTGTAATAAATGATAATAAATCTTTATTCACTTAGAAAGCAAAATACTACACTTGTAAAAGTCGATTCTACGTGTACTTATAAGGCTTGTTCACAAACAATAGGTAAAGCCGAAGAAAAAAACTTTCAGCCACTCTTTTCAAATTGCCAATGTTTTTTTGTTGATAAACAAGGTAAGTAAAATGCTGCCACCATTATATTATAAACCATATTAGAGAACTGCAAAACCACATGTTACTACTTATAAACATTGAACAAATATTTAAATAATGAAAATTATATTATAAATTCTTGTCGAGCCGAGAGACAGAGAACCGGAAGACGAAGCGTGGGTAAGCCTCCCACGAGATGGACCGACGACCTGCTGAAGGTAGCAGGAAACAACTGAATGAGAGTATTGAGAGTGATGCTGAAACGGGCGTTATGGCGATTTTCGAAGGGCCTCTTCGAAAATCGCCACAACGCCCGGTTCAGCTTAAGAGTCTTCCAGACGGTTGGAACGAACGTACAAACCAAGGTGACCTGGTTTGTTTCCAACAGCGTAAACGGCTGTTGTAAACCAAATTACTTGGTACTTGGTTTGCAACAGCCGTCACTGTACACTGTTGGAAACCAGTAAGGACACCTTGGCGGGAAGCCTTGTTTTCAACTGTCAGGAAGACGCTTTATTCAAAAGTGAACATCTCTCCTAATAAATTTGACACTTTGTAGAATTATAAGCCACTATTTAAGTACATATAAACTTAGATACCTTCATCGCCACGATACGAGCATGCTACACACAGATAAATGATTGATGCACAAAAAATAGTTAAACCACCTCTTTACAACAGGAACCTAGCTAAACTATTGTTGATATATATTTGACAGGCTTCCTACATTCTTGAAATGCAAGATAATATCGACGTAGTACCAAGTAGGAAAGACAAATCAAGGTCTTAAGCTTTCGTGCGATATCCGTAACTGATTTGACAAGATATAGCGTGAGATTGTTTTAATAGTTATTTAAATTAAGCCTACTTATAGTTGCAGTATTAACCGATTAAAAAATCCGGACTGGTTTTGATTTGTTATCTCTGTATCTAGTTTTGGATTAGTCAGACAAGCTAAGCTTCCTTTGTCGGGTAGTTATAACCAGGACCGGCACTGTAATCCATTTGTTCAAGACAATTGTCATTGGACACGAGCTTTTTGTACTCATACGAAAATAAATGACAATAAGTCTTCATAAATTAAGAAAATTTAAAACTACATCCCGCCTGTACAAAAAAATATGGGAACAAGATCCCCTACATAATCATATAATTTCATACAGTCGGAGGCACTTTACTAAGTTCACCGAGATTCATTAATGCCTCCGACTGCATCTCACAGCCGCCATGTTGAACGTCACTTATTCTAAGAACACTTGGGCGATTAAGACGAATCTAACGACGTCTTAATTGTATAAATCCATTCAGTGGATTGTGAGATTTCAGGTAATAAAGAATATTACTTACATATATACATACATACAATATACGCGCGAAAAACGTAACCCTTCCTTACAGTCGAGTCAAAAGACGACTCCTCGACTCCAAAGGGGGACTTACTTACAATTACGGACATAAAGTACAACCAGATTCGGAACAACAATTTGTGGATCACACAAAGTGGTGTCCCGTGTGGGAATCGAACCAACGACCTCTTGCGTAGCAGTCGGACACACGCTCATCGCGCCACAGAGGCAGTCAAGTCAAATTAAGAAGTTTTGTTTGGGAAAACTTGTTTGTAAGGAACTTGAGGAAGTGATAATCAACAAAAGCTACTCCTTAAGGCTCCGTTGTCCCAACGTCACTCTTGGCGCCAACGTTGGGACAAGCGATCTATTTCTGCACGTTGGACGAGTGGCGTTGGAAGCGACCAAATTCAGGAAGAAAATTCTATTAGATATAATTTGAATAACCTTATGCATCAACTGACATGCCAAATTAATGGACCTTTTTATAATAAATTTCATTTTATTGACATTAACAAACTTGTTAGTAAATATTTTTATTTGACAAAAGATAGATATTATCTTAAAAATAGTTGTAAAAGACAGATAGCTGTTTCGCTATCTTTTTATATTAATACTTCAGCCAAGAATTTGGCTACTCAAGTTGCTTCTATTGAGCAACAAAATTATGACATTAATTTTAACTTAGCCAACAATTTGGCTAAAGCACCTGACATTAATAATGATAATTTATGTATTATTAATAATTATAATATTGACATACCAAATAATTTAAATTAAATTTTAAGACAATAGAGAGTACCTCTTGCACACATACTTGTGCACTACCACTTGAAAATTATTCTGTTATGTCAAAACAGAACAATAGTTATATTAATAAAATTAACCTGGTGCATCAGAATATCAGAGGAATGACAGGAAAAGACTTGGAATTGGAATTGTTCATGAATGCTGAAGCTATTGATATTTTATGTATTACTGAACACTGGCTAAAGAGCGATCAGTTCATGTTCAATTTCAACAATCACCAGGTAGGCAGCTCGTTCAGCAGGGAACTGGCTATAGCCATTTTTATTTATTAATATTATTGAACCACCATGTATACATGGTGGTTCAATAATATTAATAAATAAAAATCTTAAATTCAAAGAACGCCGTGATATTGTTAACTTCTCTGTTGAACGTAGCATAGAAATAGCCTGTGTAGAGTTGAAGCGGTTTATTGTATTGACTGTGTACAGACCACCTTCAGCACAATATCATATTTTTGAACATGTTATGGATGAAGTCTTGCATAAGGTAACAAACCTTAATAAAAATGTAATAATATGTGGTGACTTTAATGTTAATTTATTAGAGAATACTACTTCAAGTATGAGGATTTTAGCTCTATTCAAATCATTTAATCTGTGTAATTTATTTTTAGAGCCTACCCGTATAACTGCCACTACAGCCACATGTTTAGATAATATATTCACAGATATTATTGTAGATAACAAGAGAGTAATTAATCAAATGGATTCTGACCACTGTGGTCAACTTATTTCTTTTGATATTAAAACTAGAAAAGTAACTAAAAAATGTATAACTGTTATCCCTAAAACTGTCAGTCGATTTGAGAATTTCAAAAGCCGCCTCATTTGTAACCCTCCGCTGTTGAATGAGGACAGTGATCCTAACATTTTATATGAAACATTCTTTAATAAATTTTGTCATAATTTCGATTCGGTTTTCACTCCCAAAACGATTATGGTTAAGGGGAATGCAACTTTTAGTGAGTGGGCTACTGTCGGCCTACATAAAAGTAGAAAAAGATTATATGAGCTGTATGATGAACGAAAATATAACTGTTGTGAAAGATTTCAAGCTTATGTAAGAAATTATGCTAAAACATTTAGGGAGACTTGCAAAACAGCAAAAGTTTGCTACCTTAGTTCACAAATTAAAAACAGTGATAATAGAATTAAAATGACTTGGGATATTATAAATAGTGAGACTGGAAGAGTCAGAAGTCAGAATAATGATTACTGTCTTAAAATAGATACCATAAAACCATCACATCGGACATAGAAGTAGCCACTGCGTTTGAAAAATTCTTTACTGACATTCCAGTCTCCACTACAAAGTCATTGAATTCCTCACCTATTGCAGCTGAATCTACCTTGATTAAAAATGTAAATCAATGTGACATCACTTTTCAATTTGATTATGTTACACATATAGATGTCATAAAAGCTTTTAATTCTATTAATGTTAAGAAGACTACCGACCTCTGGAGTAACTCAGTTCTGATTACTAAGTCTATAATTTCTTTTATCGCGCAGGACTTGGCTTTTATATTTAATAAATGTATAGATTGTGGTGTATTTCCTGATTTAATGAAATATAGTAAAGTAATACCATTGTATAAATCAGGTAGTATGTCTGACCCCACTAATTTTAGACCCATATCAGTACTACCAACATTTAGTAAAATCTTTGAAAAAATAATATATGATCAGATGCAGAACTTCTTTTACAAAAATAAATTATTACACTTTAAACAATTTGGTTTTATCGGTTGTACTCGCTCTACAACCGATGCTGGTGTGGAGCTTTTAAAACATATTTTTGACGCCTGGGAGGAATCGCAAGATGCTTTAGGCGTCTTCTGTGATTTATCTAAGGCATTTGACTGTGTTCTGCATGAAACATTAATCAGGAAATTGCAACATTATGGTATTAAAAACACAGCTCTGAATCTTCTTACGTCCTATCTGAGTAACAGGATTCAGAAAGTTGATGTTAATGGTAAACGCTCCCCGGGGTCTGTGGTCAAAATGGGAGTCCCACAGGGTTCTATTCTCGGGCCGTTTATGTTTTTAATTTACATAAACGACTTACCATATTTAGTTAATAATAATCATGAGATAGTCCTGTTTGCAGATGATACATCACTCTTATTTAAATTAAAACGCCAGCAAAAAGACTTTGAAGATGTAAATATGGCTATCTCAAAAGTGGTTAACTGGTTTGATGTTAACAATTTACTCTTAAACGAGGGCAAGACTAAATGTATTCGATTTATAACACCTAACGTGAAACCAGTAAAAACCACTTTAAAAATAAAAGAAGATGATTTGAACCCTGTAGAGACCACAAAGTTTTTAGGAATTACTTTAGATTCTAAGCTTCAGTGGAGCCCACATTTAAGTGAATTGTCTAATAGACTCAGTTCTGCAGCGTACGCAGTTAGAAAAATTCGTCAGCTAACAGACGTTGAAACAGCGCGATTAGTTTATTTTAGTTACTTTCATAGTTTAATGTCGTACGGTATTCTACTGTGGGGGAATGCTCCCGACATTCAAATCATTTTCGTTCTGCAGAAGAGGGCTATTCGATCAATTTACGATCTTAGTAGTAGACACTCACTTAGAGAAAAATTTAAGGAAATCAATATCATGACTGTTGCATGTCAGTATATCTATGAAAACCTTATATATGTTCACAAAAGTATTGATAGTTTCTGTAAGAAATGTGATATACATAATATTAACACGCGGAACAAACATAAACTTGTTGTACCAGCGTCAAGGTTACAAAAAGTAAACAAATAATTTGGGGACCAATGTATACGTTTCTACAATAAAATCCCTAGCGATATTCAAAAATTAAGTCGTAATAAATTTAGGTGTACCATTAAGAAAAAATTGTGTATGAAAAGTTACTACTCAATAATTGATTATATGGAAGACAAAAACGCTTGGGATTGAACTGCTTTCTCTCACAGGCTATTAAAATGTACTTTAAAATTATATGTAATACATATTTACTTTGTAAGAAGTGAAGTATTGTGTTTGCTAAATACGTTTATATATACTCATTTTAGAGTTACTAATAGTATTATTATTTAGTTATCCTTAATTTATAAACGATTACACTCACCAAACACACTGGTTCATTCAGTAAAATTTATTTTTTGTGAGGAAAAACTTGATGATTTTAAAAGAGTGGCACATGAGTTTCTTGGCAGCTTTTTCTCATGAGCTTCACACTTGGAACTGCCACCTAACCTCATTTTGTTTTTTTTTTCAAACAATTATAACATTATAATTTTTTTAGTAGATATATAAGTATTAATTTGATGTTTTCAAACAAAGATATTTGAGTTTTGAGTTTTGAGTTTTGACCACTCAATCAATTTCGCTGGGCTCTATAAGTAACAATACGAGAAAAAACGTATTATAACATTAATGAATACTTAGATGATAGATTGATTACTAATGGACCTAATTTCTAAATGTATTAATGTAAAACACGCTAAATACTATGTTTTAAATATAAAATAACATATTGTAATGTAAAAATGAAAATTATGTAATTATTAATATTTCTTCTATGATTTTTTTTTCATATGATAACTAATTTAAATTATTATTGTAATTTATGTTAAAATATTTGCACGCCACCATTGGCAGAATATGATGTAACTCTTAACACTTGATAAAACATGTAAACTACCATATTCTTGGAAATAAAGTTTTATTATGATTATTATTATTATTACGGCGTGGGGCCAACGTGTGGAGCCAGTGTACTACAAAACTTAAGCATTTCCTAAAACATTTATAATGACGTCATAGATATCGGTTTCATTCATGCGTCTGACTTTGACATTTTATAAACATGAACAGATTCGATTTGACACTTTGACAGTCACTGTACTCTAATGTAGGTAGTACACTGACGGACTCATAAACTGCATCAAAGTTCAGGTTTACTCTAAAAGGATTTTTTTATAATAAGTATGAAAACTTTTTAGATTAAATTATATAAATATGGAAAGACTGGCTCTTAATCTTAAAAAAAAATTAAATTTAAAAATAGAACTGCGGTAAAACAAATGAATATAGCCGGGAAAAGAAAATTTACTCGTAGTATCAGATTTGCGTGTTATTTATAGCAAAGTTTTAAATTAATTCTCATTGATTTTTTTTGTTTGGTCAATTGAATTATTGTTACCAGCATAATTGTTGGGTTAGTTTTTTAACACATCGAGAGTTTTTGAACCATAATATGGATACTTCGTCCGAACAAGCGGCACAAATTGTAGCATTGGTGCGGGAGGGCTTGGATCAACGAACGATTGGTAGAAATTTAAATTTAAACCAGTCTACGGTTTGTAGAATATACAGAAGGTTTGTAGAGACAGGTTCTTACAGGAGGAGACGTGGTACAGGCAGAACTCGAGCAACCACAGGTCGTGATGACCGATTTATTGTTACAACTTCCCTGCGAAATCGTTTCCTCACGTCAGTTAACATCAAAACCGAGCTTAATGAAGTGCGTGGAAAAAACGTGTGTGCACGAACAATAAGAAGAAGGTTAAAGGAAGCGGCTATCACCCCTTTTAGACCAGCAAATGGTCCAAAGTTGTCTGCAGCTCACAGACAAGCTCGCTTAAGATTTGCGCGTCATCACCTGAATTGGACAGAAGAGCAGTGGGCCTCTGTATTGTTCACGGACGAGTGTAGGACATGTTTATATGGTGCAGATGGTCGCAGAAGAGTCTATCGTCGACGTGGGGAGCGATATGCTCAAAGTTGCATTGAGGAGCGTGTTCCTTTTGGAGGCGGTTCATGTATGGTCTGGGGTGGCATATCGATGAACGGGCGAACAGAACTTGTGTTCATAGACATGGTCCGTCAAAACGGTAATAGAGGGGGTTTGACAGCACATCGCTACATAACAGAGATATTAGAAGATCACGTGGTGCCTTACATGGGATTCATAGGCGAAAATTTTACTTTAATGCAGGATAATGCCCGGCCGCATGCAGCTGCACAAGTTCAACATTATTGCGAAGAGGTTGGGATACGTACAATGAATTGGCCAGCACGCAGCCCGGATCTTAATCCCATCGAGCATGTTTGGGACAATTTAAAAAGAGCTGTATATGCGAGAAACCCTTCGCCTACGACAGTGGCAGCACTAAGAACAGCACTTTCAGAAGAATGGGACAATATTCCGCAAGATCTTTTAAAAACCCTTATAAAATCTATGCGGAACCGATTAGAATCCGTAATAAGGGCACGTGGGGGTAATACACCTTATTAAAATACAAATAAACCCTTGCATAAAGTTTGTGTCTATTGTTAAAACCAATTTTTTAATTAAACAATTTTTCCTTAAACTTCTGTTTTTTCTTCAAAAAAGGTCTTAAGGTCCTTTCCAGTACATAAACTTAAACTTAAAGATATGATCCTACGCTGTTTTAAAGTTCACGAACCAATCTAGAGGTTTCAATTTAAATCTGTATAGAAAGTTTGCATACTTGGTTAAAATATTTATTTCAAAGTCGTCTATTACTTTGATGCAGTTTATAAGTCCGTCAGTGTAGTTCTCCATTCTTTGTCAATGCCTGAACATTCACTATCACAACGTAGACTTTTTAGGGTTCCGTAGCGAAAAAGGTAAAACGGAACCCTTATAGTTTCGCCATGCTCGTCCGTCCGTACCTTTGCACAGAGACTGTTAGTGCTAGGAGGCTGTAATTTTGCATAGATACACATATTACTTACGCCGACAAAGTGAAAGAAAGAAAATAAATATTTTATATATTAAAAAACCTACATATATGTAAAGTGGGGATGTGACTTTTTTTCCACCTACCCCATCGTGTGGGGTATTATTAGATGATTTTTAGATTTAGGGATCTGTTTGTAAAATATTAAGCTTTAAAGTGCAATTTTTTGTTAGGGTCAAGTGACCCTCCCCCTGCTAAATGATTGATGTTGGGTATGTGAAAAAATTCACGGTAGTAGTATATACAGTGAAATTAAAAGGAAAACTATCACAGTTAAGTAGGCTTTACAAGTTTACGAGTAACAACTGATCAAATGAGAAGTAACAAAATTTTCGTATAAATTCCATTGAAAAATATTCTTTGGTAGATATAACGTTGTAAGTATGAAACAAAAACAACAGAAAACATACTTCATAAGTCACATTATTCGGTGTGAGAGGGTTTCCTCTCACACCGACTGGACCGGACTACGGAACCTTACATTGTTGTTGTCCAATACCTCAAATCTTAATAAATTATTGTAGCATACCTACATGATAGGTAAAGAATAGTTCTTTGTAGAATTTGAACTTACGCCCTTTCACGATAGCCAACATCATAATCGTTGTACTATTATTGTTCATTAATTGATTTATTAACTGAACTGCTATAATTTAAGATAATCGTTACTATATTAGACCTATAAATCAAGTGGGGCTTTTGTAATCGGAATTAATAAAGCGTAGCAATATTTTATGAGCGTTAGAGGACAGCCAGTTTACTTGCTTAAATTATAATAATATCTCGGGACAACTCACACAACGCTATCTGATCCCAAACTAAGCAGAGCTTGTACTATGGAAACCAGACAACTGATAAACATGCTTATATTTTTTTAAATACATACATATTATAGATAAATAACACCCAGACACAGAACAAACCATCGTGCTCATCACAAATCGTTTTTTCCTGGGTGGGGATCGAACCCACGACCTCGTGCGTAGCAGTCGGACACACTCCCACCGCGCCACAGAGGCAGTCAATGAATCAAATAAACTGACTGAGAATGGACCTTAAAGATGACTTGTACCTAGCTGTTGCGCGGTGGGAGTATGTGCGACTGCGCAAAGGTCGTGGGTTCGATTCCCACACGAGACACAACTTTGTGTGACCCACAAATTGATGTTCCAAATCGGGTTGTACTTTGTGTTCGTGATTTGAATGTTGTAAATTAAACCAAGATTCATTTAAGATTCGATTGTAAGGTACCTTTGGCATTATTACTTCTATTTTGACTGCCTCTGTGGCGCGGTGTGAGTGTATTCGACTGCTACGCAAGAAGTCGTGGGTTCGATCCCTACGCAGGATAAGATTTTGTGTGATGAGCATGATGGTTTATTCGGTGTCTGGGTGTTATTTATTTTTGTAATAAGTATGTATTTAGAAATATATAAGTAGTTTTTCAGTTGTCTGGTTGCCATAGTACAAGCTCTGCTTAGTTTGGGAACAGATTGCGTTGTGTGAGTTGTTTCCTAGATTTTATACTATATTATTATATTAGGAATTTTGTGAAATACAAATTATAAAATACTAGCTGTCCCGCGCAACTTCGTCTGCGTCAATTTTCCCCTTTTTTTATATGTTACTTCTAATACCTCTAAGAATATGTGTACAAAGTTTCATGATGATCGGTTGAGTAGTTTTCGCGTGAAAGCGTAACAAACAAACTTACATTCACATTTATATAATAGTATAGATATAGATAAATTATAATGATTTCACATAAGATTCACATACATTTATTGATCGATGATTTTGATCATCGTCATTATTCTTCCTACTCAGAACAATCGGCGGATAATCCAAAGGATCCAAAATGAAGTACCTACCTGAGTACTTCATTTTGGAACAGGTGCATTTACGTATGTGGTTTCAACAGAGGGCATTTACGACGTCCCTGAGGACGTCGTAAATGCCATATGTTATATTAGAAATTGTGATCTCCGTAGGCATCTCAACATGGACAGCGTGGATACAACCATTCAGAAGTTTGCTGAAGCCCATGAGCGTAGACTTCGTCATGTGAATAATAAAAATATATTTATTTCTCCTCACATTAATACATTAGTCCTTTTAGGTACCTTACAACTATTTACATGAGTAAAAAATATAGTATATGTGAGGAGCTGGTGTCTGAAGTAGGTTTAAGCCTGTATTACAGATCACCAGGTCCTCACCCCACGGGAAAATGGTTAGGTATAAATGTTAAGGCAATTCAGCTCCTCAACAACACTGATCCCTTAAGAGTACTTAAACGGACACTATTAGCTCTATTACATTGTGTAATAGTAGACGAGAATAAAATGCTACTCAATATCATATTAAAGTTATTGAATCGCAAACTGTGAAATATTGAATAGGTCCGCTCGTCATTTGTGGTCTTCATTATCAGTTCTACTTCACCAATAGGTGCTTTTTGAGAGTAAATGCACGAATCACTATCAAATGTACCTAAATCACTGTAGGTGTCCCTTTAATATTTGAAGAATTCCCTCGATTTTTCCAGGAACCCATTATCAGATCGTGGTCTGATTAAAATGGGACCTTGCCAACGGGACCAACCAAAGACATACAAGCAAATTGAGAACCTCCTCCTTTTTGAAGTCGGTTGAAAACAATTGAAAAAAGGAGAACCATCAGGGCGGATAAGCTGAAAAGTCGTATTGAAACATATTTATGAAATAACTAGCTGAAACGCGCAACTTCGTTAGCGTAAATATTCCCCGTTTTTGCAACATTTTTCATTGCTGCTCCGCTCTTATTGGTCATAGCGAGATGTTATATAGCCTTTCTCGATGAATGGGCTATCCAACAGTAAAATAATATTTCAATTCGAACCAGTAGTTCCCGAGAATATCGCGTTCAAACAGACAAACAAACTCTTCAGCTTTATAATATTAGTATAGATTACTGATTAACGAGTGAACGGTGTTAATTCATTAGTGCTAATTATGGTATACATTTGATTTGAAGAGGATTATATTCTTTAGCAGGAAATCTTGAGTTTGGTCCAGTCCTGGTACCTGCTCTCCTGGGAGTAGGTACGTCGACGTTACTGTACCTATCTAGAGCTCCTGCATATGACGTCAGACATCATACCCGCCAGACTCCAATAATTTGTTTGTTTGTTTGTTTTAACGCGGCCGCAATGTCGCACTTAGCCTCTTGATTGGGCCATTGTGCGTACGTTGTAATGTGTCAGTTCTTTTCACTCCATCTAGCACAAACACTCCCAGAAGCCCAGCATTCCCCGCAGGTTGCTGCAGGCTTCAGGGAGGGATGACGGTGTTTTTAGGAACTATGCTTGGTGCTCAGCCACACTGGTACATTCCATGATTATGTGCTTGGGCGTTTTCTCATGTTCCATGTACCCTCTGCACAGTGGGCTATCTGTAATCCTGATGGTGTGCAGGTGCTTGTTGAGGAAACAATGGCCTGTCAGGATGCCTATTGCTTTTCGCAGTTTGTCCCTTTTTAGTCTGATTAGATTCCGAGCGTACTTTCTGGGCGTTGACTTCAGGAGACTCCAGGCATTGGGCAGTGCTTGAAACTCGAACGATCCAAATGACGACTAAATTAAGGAAGCTAATATTATTACAAATTAAAATAAGTAAAAGCTCAAACAAGTAATAGAGTACAAATATTTGGTAACAGCTCGAGGTGACTATTGCATTAGCACGCACGAATTTCCGTTACCGTCCACTCAAGGATATGAACGCATACCAATGCGCCATTAAGCATGTAATAAAGTATTAATTACATATTTTGTAATTATATTTATTATAACAAGCTACTAAGTGTGTGATAAATTTTACCGACATTGTTGCTTAAGCAGCGCGTTATGTCTTTTATAAAAGTATCTAATTACAGTTGATTCAACGTAACTTGACCGGATTGAAGTTAGGTTTTTATCACTTTTACGCATTTCGTAGAGATACGACCCTAAAATGAGTAACAGTAAATACTAAAGAAAGTATGAAAAACAACATGAGTTAGTAATACTAATTACGACAATTTAATGCGTAATCGCATCTCTAATTCTCTTGGTTTAGTTACCGCCCCCGCCCCCCGCTTCCTGTCACCATTTACTTACTACTAAGAAATGCATCCACGCAACCACTTTTCGCCAACTTTAATCCGGTCAAGTTACGTTGATTCTACTGTACAATTAACAGTAGAAGCTTTGATCGAAATCGTAAATATAAGACATAATTATTTTACGTTATAATTACTTTACTTTAATTGAATTGTGTGTTACTCTCTGAGAGAGGAGAGTGTGTCTAAGTACCTTGTGAATTGGTAGAAAATGTAATGAAATGATAAAATAGAGCAACATAAAAAATATGCCTGTTAAACAGTATTTATATTGCTTATTCGAAAACGATTAAAAAAATCTTCGTAAGCAGAGAATTATTTAATTTAAAAATTATGAAATTTCTTTTCGCGCAAGAAAGTAGACACAGCTATTGTTATAACAAAGATATGCAAACTAGGACTAATAGAATGTTCGACTATAAAGTCGGGTAACGGACAATAATTTTACGTGATAACATCATAAGAAAACATTGATGACATATCGCTATTCGCGTCATCGAATCAATAACGTTAGTTCCAATTGTATCTCATGACATGTCGCTGCAATCGCCATTCGCTGTTGCTTAGCAATTAATGAATAAAGTAACTTGTTAGCAACCAATCAATAACGTGACTATTGCTTAGCAACCAGTCAATACCGTGACACTTTTTTGTGCGTGCTCCCAGTTATAAATTTATAAGACGTTATAACGTCCAAAAATATAAAATAACTCATTTTCACAATGAATTGATTTAATAGACGTCAAAATTAATTGTATTGTATGTACAGTTGAACTTATGTCTGGTGTGCCCTCAAAAAACCAAACGGACCGCTTTGCACGAACTTTGTCTTTGTATTTCATTAGGTACACTTCGAAGAAATGTCTAACAAAGGTTTAAATCGTTCGAAAATGGCAGCCGACACTCCCACTTCACCTCGATCACGTAACACCAAAAGCACCAATCACTCAATTTTATTTTTTTAATGAACAGTGACGGTTGGACGTTTCTAGGGTACAGAAAAATCTATTTTTATTTAGAAAAATGTATTAACCTTTTTAAATTCAACTTTGACGTGTGTTTTATTTTTATTTAAGTGATTTTAATTTATATCGATGTCACTGTGGAGAAGACGTCTCGGCCTCGGATACCATTGCCAGTCGTCCAGCAGGAGCGCAGGTCGTATATCCCGCCACCCAAGCATCAATGACATAATCCGACGGGCTCTCGTCACCGCTGGCGTGCCAGCTGTAATCGAACCAAATGCTTTGACGCGCAGCGATGGTAAGAGGCCGGACGGTATGTCTTTATTGCCTTGGAGGATGGGCCGGTCCTTGGTATGGGATGCAACTTGCGTCGATACCTTAGCACCTATCCATCTCCCAAGCACGGCGAATTACGCCTGCGCTACTGCTGCATCCGCTGAGAACCTCAAACAGCGTAAATACAGTAATCTGGTTGGGGATTATGTATTTGAGCCGTTTGGAGTTGAGAGTCTATGGCCGTGGGGCCCCAGTGCGTGCTTATTATTTAAGGAAATTTCCCGACATCTTATCAGTGCCTCCCGTGACCAGAAGGCTGGCCTTTTCTTTGCACAAAGAATTAGCATTGCCCTCCAATGTGGCAATGCTGGGAAGCCTTCTGGGAACGTTACCTGTTGACATCGATGGGGAGGAATTCTTTGACGTCTAAACGGTTTTGTTCTCCTTTTTTATATTATTTCTGTACATAAATATCTTGTTTATATGGTATTATTATAGATGTAAGTAAGAATAGTTTTAAACGGAACTTGATTATACCTAAATTATTTCGGATATATGATCGGATATACTTATCTAACGACATTGAATTAATTTTTATTTATTTTTAGACATTGTACCAGGTCATTTGATTACTTTTATTCACATTACATTAAACATCAGCATTTTATCTAGCGAATGTTTTATCTTCATAAGTTCTGTTTTGAAAACATAGACAAAATATTTGCATTGCATTTTTATACTCATTTTATAACACCTATATTAGAGAGAGTGACGAGTTTTTCAAAAAATCTGATATCACCATACCAACTCATTCACGCGGATACGCCGTTGTGAGAGTCATACTAGTCCCACTTTTTTATCAGTTTCACCACCAAATTTTCCGAATCCTTAAAATAATAACCCTAAAATTAAATATAAAATTTCACGGAACAAGAATTTTAATCAAAGAAACTGCATAACTAACGGATAGATCACCAGACAGACTCATATTTCAAATACTATCAAAACAAATCTGGCCCGAAATTACACCAGCACAATACACCAAAATATTTTGTGAATGAAAGTACATATCAGTGAACTAAGTTGTTTTGAATACAATGTGATGTATGAGCGGCAAAACAACGGAGTGTGGTCGTTTCGAACAAATGATAACATCAGGTACATTTCTATTTACACACAATGTAGATAATGTGCAAATAAACAGTGTAATGTGTTTTGTCATTTCGTGGGAAATTACTAGCATGAGTACTCTGTGTGAACTATGGCAGTTGGCAACGTAATGTCAGGATCACGACACCATGATGAAATGCAACTGATTTATCTTTTAGTTATTTTAGTTTCGGTAGTGAGTTTGTTTGTAAGATAACGTTTGGAGGTTCAAGGGTTTCCTGGTCAAGGTCATTGTGTTTGAAATAAATCTCTTTTGTTCACTGTAATGTAAAATAAGTAGACGGCCTGTTGAAAAGCAGTTTTCATTGCATTTAATACTTATAATAATTTGTATAAGTACCTTACAGCCAATTTCAGGAAAGCTAAATACGGTTTTCAGACGTTTTGAGAGTTACGATTACACTAGGCCGATCCAGTTTGTTGAAACTTGCGATCTTGATATGCGCTCCATTGGCGATCTGTCATTGTCAGTTCAGTCGAACTCTCATAATAGTCATATCGCCGAATCGGGCGATACTCTGGCAGCCGACTACACCGCGTGCGCCAAGTGACTGAGGTGTCTTTGAATCAAAACGAAAATTCGACAACGAATGGATCGCGCGAGGCAAGGAGCGCGCGCTCCAAAACGTGCCAACATATCTTTTTTTTTTTCTTTTTAAAAAAAAGATAACTAGCAATGTGGGATTGTGGTCCCACACTACTAGCAATCCTGTTAACCCCTCCAGCTAAGCTCAATGGCTTGTGTTAGCAGTGAGTTCACGTCGGTAGTATAATGGGTATGATTCGAACCCGCGACCTCACGATTGCGAGACCGATGCCTTAGCCATTAGGCTACCGCTGCTTACATATCTACAACGACCGCGCCTTTGCAGCGCACTCTTGCTGCTCACGATCTTAGCGCGCTGGATCCCGGTATGAATCCAGTTAATGAGCATAACCGCCTATGATTGGTTACTGTTCGTATCACTTTATTAAATCCGTTATCTATAATTCTACAATTACAAAGGATAAAGCAATAAACACTTATGTATTAGATACAGCTAGTAGAATGTATCAACGATTCTAAATCTTTTTCTAAGGCCATTCCTTACCAAAGACAACGCCCTCCAAATATAGAATTATGGAGCATGTTTTATTGCTTTTTATCGGCTCATAATTGTATCAAACCACATTGTGAGTTCATACCGTTTATTTTGATTCTAGTTTTAATTTTATTACACTAGAACCAAATTACACATTTACAGTGCCATTATTTCTGCTATTCCATAGATCTAAATGTTTTATACTTGCAAAGCAATGAGTTTTGTTGTAATCTGTCTTATTTAGTCTACTAGCTTTCGCTCGTGGCTCCTTCCGCGTGGATGTCGATTGTCGCGATAAAAACTATCAACTATAAATATCCTTTGTCCTTCCCCGGGACTCATACTATCTCCATACCAAATTTCATTTAAATCGGTTTAGCTGTTTGAGCGTGAAAGCGTAACAGACAGACAGAGTCACTTTCACATTTATAATATTAAGTATGAATTTGCGGAAAAGGAATTCTTATGACTGCCTCTGTGACGCGGTGGGAGTGTATCCGACTGCTACGCAAGAGGTCGTGGGTTCGATTCCCACCCAGGATAAAACGTTGTGTGATGAGCACGATGGTTTATTCTGTGTCTGGGTATTATTAATCTATAATATGTATGTATTTAAAAATATTTAAGTATGTTTATCGGTTGTCTGGTTTCCATAGTACAAGCTCTGCTTAGTTTGGGATCAGATAGCTTTGTGTGAGTTGTCCCAAGATATTATTATTATTAATATTATTTTAGAGATGATCTTAGAAATGTGTGAGAGACTATGCGAAAGTTCAAGGTTCGGGCATTTTTATGTGTATCATGAAACTGACACTTTAGGTAGGTTACCTATTTGGTAAACCGCAATGTGTCATCTTTCCAAAATTCGCGAATGGCTTCCTACCCTTGTAGATTCGTGTATTTGTGCAAATATGGAGCAATTTGTGCAAGTAAGAAGAATCTATTATTTTATATATAATTTAAGGTCCGAAGAAGATTTTAATATCTACCTTATTCTTTATTTTCCTTCTGATTTTCTTGAGGGATTTTTCTTCAGCCTTGGTGAGAGGTAGGCGTGTCGGAACAGGGTACCCTTCGGCGAGTAGCGTGCGCTTCTCTTCTTCCGTCAACAGCAAAGTGCCAGTTGACCCTTTCTGAAATTTAAAAACGACAAAATGAGGATATATTCTGGAAACACTGGATACTGTCAGAGACTTGCTTTGGTTGGCAATTGTTTTATTCCTCAGAAAGTTCGCAGTAAATTCAACTCAATTCCTCGGATCAGAATTGATGTCTAATGAATTTAGTTGAATTTTCTGGTTGGCCCATAGACTAACGGACAGGGAAGAGCTGGCAATGGACAGTTTTAACGCTCAATTTTTGTTATTGATGGTTAAAATTAGCGTAATTTACCAAAATCTACTACTATTACTTACCATTGGAATATTTTATTATTCTTACTTGATGTATAATTAACCAATAACTGAATTGCATGATTCTGTTACATTAAACGTCAATAAGGCACCTGGCCCACCAACGACGGTGAGCGAGAAGCGAGTAGCGATTTATAGCTCAAGAAATGTACAACAGATGTATTTTGTAGATACAGTCCGTGTAAACAAAAGAGATGCAGTATAGAGCGAGTACTCGCCGGCAGTGTGAACACTCAGCGATCAACTATTAATATCTGTATCTCTTTTATTTACACGGGATCTACATAAATATGTACATACGTGTCTTGTGCGATAAAATCGCTACTCACTAGTCTTTTTCTCGCCGTTGGTCGGACAGGTGCCTTACATACAGGCCAAGTTGGCCCAAACCATCCAATTACTATAACATACACTTACTACACCTCAACTCCTAGTAAATACAGAAATAAGTGTTCACACCTTGCAACCAATTAAAATTCTTCCGAACTAATAAAGTAGTTAACTAATTTTATCTCTTTGTTTTAGTTAGCGGTTTGCTTAAGGCGTTGTTTAGAGTACAAAATGATGATATTACAAAACGGACGATATCGATAACGAACCCGACTCTTGAATTAGCTTGGACCCTTGAAATTTTGGATCTCCAGACTTTGTTTCAAAAGTTTCCAAATATCACACTTTTACGTAAATATTTTGACAGTTTTTTTTTTTTTTTTTTTTTTAAAGACAACTCCCGCAGTAGGGTACAAGCCCTGTGTCGCGGGGAACTTTACAAACATACAAGTCACGGACACACAGTACACCCAGACTCGGAACAACAATTTGTGGATCACACAAAGAGGTGTCCCGTGTGGGAATCGAACCCACGACCTCTTGAGTAGCAGTCGGACACACTCCCACCGCGCCACAGAGGCAGTCAATTGCCATAAAGTAGACCGGATTGCAATATAAAGTAGCTTATAAATTGAAGTGTCAACTTTCAAGCCCCGTTTACTGAAACTTTAATGAAATCAGTCCACCAGCTTCGGAAATTTACGCATTTAGCTCTTATAAACGTTGGCCTATGACATTAACAAATAACGTGGCTTTCTATTGGTAAAGGAATTTTCAAAATCAGCTCTATAGATCCATAGATTGATTACCCTTACAATCTCACAAGCTTTACCTCTATAAAATCTATACTAATATTATAAAGCCGAACAGTTTGCTTTGTTTGTTTGTTTGAACGTGGTAATCTCAAGAACTACTGATCCGAATTGAAAAATTCTTTCACGGTTGGATAGTCCATTTATCGAGGAAGTCTATAGGCTATATAACATCACGCTACGACCAATAGGAGCGGAGCAGCAATGAGAAATGTTGCAAAAACGGGAAAAAACGCAGACGAAGTTGCGCGGGACAGCTAGTATTAAATATACCTAGTATACATATAGATTTATACTGGAAGATCACACTATGATACTCAACCCCAATCAATATAAAATAAATACCTACGTAAACACATTAAAAATCACTTAAACTGTACCTTAAATAAAAATTAAACATAACTATTGTAACTCAGAAGCGTGCAAATTTGCTACCGAAAATTATGCACTCAATTTACACAAGTTGGTAGGTATTTCTCGCAATACTCCTATGTATATTATTATCATACAAAATATCCTTATTGGTATGTATTTTGAAATTACTCTATTATATATAGTTCGGTAAATCTGTTAAGGTACGAGTAACTTACTACCGAAGTAATTGTTCGGAATAAATTACGATTGGAAACGAATTTGTAAAGGTGTGTGTACCTGTAATATTTGCTGCGAAGAAGTCAAAAAACAGAGTTGTGTCTTACCTGTTTGCGTGTGTGTGTCCAGCAGTGGACCGATGCAAGTTGGCTGATTGATTGTGTAAATGTAGGTATGAATACTGACTGCCTCTGTGGCACGGTGGGAGTGTGTCCGACTGCTACGCAAGAGATCCTGGCTTCGATCCCCACCCAGGATAAAACTCTGTGTGATAAGCACGATGGACCCGATTATATGTTATTAGATTTTATTATTTATAAGCGCAAAAAAATGTAGCATGGTGTGGAAACATGGTGGATGTTTCCACACCATGCTACATTTTTTCTCTCAAACTTAACGAGGATCATACTTATCAAAATAACCCGATTTAAAGTGTTTTATAAAAATTACAAAAAACTATATTAAATGAAAAAACAAATTGGTACCGAAATAAAAATCAGGGTGAGCGAACCGAGCCCTAACTCTATCCCACAATGTATGCGCTTTTGTGGTACCATCAGAGGCGAAGGGTTTTTTTTACAGAGGTAACCCGATACAAAATTATCTTGCTGGACATGGTTCTTTGTACCTATAATACTAAGTAACTACAATTCAAAGGAAAGCCGAAAGTAATAGTGTTCTAATGATCCTCCGTCACTGGTAACCATTTACTTAGAAACTAATACACTTTCTGGTTTGGGGTTTGATATAGTCTTTTAAGTTTATGTCTAGATGTGTTATCTAATATAGAAATATTATAATAAGTATACACATTAAAAAAAAATCGGGCTAAAAGCTAATTCTCTTTAAACAGCTGTCTTTAAAATTATGACATGGTAGAAAACTTCGCGAGCCCTCTTAAAGCACCACTTTTTAGGGTTCCGTAGCCAAAATGGCAAAAACGTGTCCGTCCGTATGTTACAGGCATTTTACTCAAAGAATTAAGATTCACTGAGTAGCAGTGAATCATAATTAAATTTGGTAAAATGGTGTCTTGTAGTAGCCGCTACTTAGTTTGATAGTAAAATAAACATACATGTAACAGAAGCTGAAAAAAATTGTTTTTAAGCCAAAATTAATGTCTGACACATCATTTGACAGGTCTTTTAAAAACATTTCAAGGTTTTGAGGAAACTTTTTTGATTGAGTGAATATTTTTGGAAATAATCACTCTGAAAGTTGCATAAATCGTGTCACCCCCCCCTTAACTTTTGAACCGTGTGACCAAAAATTATGGAAAAAAAATGTGTGGCACTCGGGGACTGCCGCGGTAAAGCTATTGCAGTTTTATCAACTTAAGCAATTAAAAAAAAAATAAACTTTTGGACTTGTAAAAATGGCGGCAAACTGAAAAAATTACAGCTCCGCGTTTAAAGTGTAAAACAGTGTAAAATAATATACTTGAAATACGTGTTAACTGGACAAGAACGAGACTTTGTGATTAAAAGAAGAAAACTAGAAATAAATTATACTTGAAACTGGCGTATGCACATAATGTGCGAGCTATAATCTCTACCGATTAATATTGGAGGGAAGAGGAAAAAAAAAAGTTTTTTTTAATTATAAAAAACAATGTTTTTATTTTTTTTTCTTTAAATATTTATTTAAATTTTTTTTCTAATTAAAAAAAAGCCGTTAAAAGTTCTGCTATTCATCGATAGATGGCAAAACTAAAAAGTATCACCGCTGTGCCGGTCGGAGGGGGGGGGTGTTAGGTTATTTTCGATACGGAATTTCTGGATTCGGTCTCCACGCTCAAGGCCCGCGATAGAAGCTATGCAATAGCTTAATATCACAAAGATAGCGCATAATAAATACTTTAAACTAAAATTATTTCGGATAACATCGAATATACCGCCATTGAGTTATTGCCGAAAAACTGCATTTCCCAACAAAAAGGCGTAAGTGCCATTAACATACGCTCTTCTGCTGATGCAATTATTGAAGGCTGCGGAACCCTGCACTGAGCATGGTCCGATATGCTCTTGTTCGATTTTACTGCTAGTCTATTTTAGGTCCGTATTTTACACAGGGGGGGATTCAAATTTTATACTAGCAATGATGATATTGACGTACCGATGTTGTATCTATATCTTGTTTTCGTTGTGACTATAAGTTTGAATAAAGCACCTAGTTGAATGGTGAACATTACAAACAAGTTGCTGTACCTGCTTCATTAATTTCATTATAGAACAAAGACTACTCTTGACACTTATGTAAGTTTATAAAGTATTTACATAACGGAACAGGACTTGACGTTGATTACTAATGTCCAATGTGGTCACGATGCCAGACCAAAAAACAAAACTGCAAACTGACACCGCATGGCCTCAGGCCAAAAATAGTGGCAAAAAATGGCGCAATACATTGTGGTTATACCCATAACCGATGGGTTATTTGATATAAATACGATGAAGTCATAGGTTTTCATTAGCACATGTTTAATATTCGCGAGCATCACAATATGATGTGCAACAGATATTAGTCATAAATTGCCTGGTGCTCAAATCTGTGCACACCTTTCCCGAGCATAGGTAGGTCTATTTATAGTAGTTATTCGGGTTGACATAGTACTGGCTCTGCATAGCATTGCATTGACTGCCTCTGTGGCGCGGTGGGAGTGTATCCGACTGCTAAGAGGTCGTGGGTTCGATCACCACCCAGGGTAAAACTTTGTGTGATGAGCACGATGGTTTAATCTGTGTCTGGGTGTTATTTATCTGTTTGTATTTAGATATATTTAAGTATGTTTATCGGTTGTCTGGTTTCCATAGTACAAGCTCTGCTTAGTTTGGGATCATATAGCTTTGTGTGAGTTGTCCCAAGATATTATTTTGGGTGGGGAAAGGGGGAGGGATACATCTTTACATCCAAGTGCTCAACGCTCATATTGTATTTAAGCGATCATTGGGCTACCTCGTCGTAGCGGCAGAACTTTATACTAAGGCTTTAGAATAATTCTGTAGCCAAAATATCTTCGCCTTCAACAACAACTTCACGTTCAACTTCGCTTTTAACTGTTAAAAGGTAAAGCTTTTTAAATTCTCTCGGATATGCTGTAAGTTGCAGACGAAATGTGATTTGTATTTGTCATAATTGTGAATCATTTTTGATGTGAGGATTAGTTAAACGCCTAGTATCAGATGATCGTACGAAAACAAAATATCTCCTACATAAACAATCTCGGTTGCAATTGATAGGACTTTTTCTGAGCTGAAATCATATCCTGGTCATTAATCACCCTTTGCGCTAATTTGAACATTAGAGTAACACATACAACAAACATTACTAATTCCTATATCGTGATACCAGTGTTTGTTCTCATGATTATTATGAATAATTACCAACTATTTGACTTATAGGTACACCTACGGACACTTGCTTGCGGACATAATATTGTACTAGACATAGATCAAATTGATTAAACGCTTGCAACCGGCTATGTTTTGTTGATTAGACTTGTATATATAATACACGTAATTAAAGTTTCAATCTATTGTTATATAAGAACTGATTGACTGACTGATTGCTGGACAAGTCACTACCGAAGTCGCTTGGTCTAGACTCTAGAAGCTTAATTTTTAGGGTTTCGTAGCGAAAATTGTAAAACCGTTATTTAGTTTCGCCAACTCCGTCTATCCGTCCGTCCGCAGCTTAGCTCAGAGACTGTTAGTGCAGGAAGGCTGTAATTTTGCATGGATACACATTACTTACGCCGATAAAGTGAACAAAATCTTGAAAAAACTTTTTTGTGGGTACCTATCTTCCCTATATGTAAAGTGGGGTTGTGATTTTTTTTTCCTCACTTACCCTATCGTATTGGGCATCATTAGATACCTAAGTCTTTTAAAAACGTTTAGGGTTGTAGACATTTTTAGATTAAGGAATTCGTTTGAGAAATATAAAACTTTAAAGTGCAAGTTTTTGTTAGAGTCAAGTGTCCCCTGAGACTATACAAAGATACAAATCACAGACCCAAAGTACACCTAGACGCGGAACAACCATTTCACACCCACAGCACCACCCAAGCAGTAAAAAAATCTAGAACAATAAACTAGATGACACTGAAAACTAAGAGAAATCCTAAGTTGTCGAAATGAAGGGCCACGACCGGCTTTGACCTATTGAAACAGTTGCGTCTAACTCTCAGCATCACTAGCATAGACAGTAACTGTAACAATTAAATCACATTTTATAATAAAATTGACTTGAACGAGCTAACATCCGGTTGACCTCCAGGCGGCCTTGCTGCTACACTTTCTAGAGAACGAAACGCTAAGTAATTATAAGTGTTATGACACCAGATGCTTATAGTCGTCCCAATTTTTTAGTTTTTACAATAGGGTAGTTGATGGTCAAGTCTAGAACTGAACTGAACCAAAGATGGCGCTGTACGGTTGTCTGCAAACGACACACGAATAATATTAAGCCAAGGATTTGGAGGACGCGTAAATGACGAAACGATTAGAATAATTTTTTGAAGCGCTCTGCGCAATGCGTAGTAACGGATTCTCCTACTGGGGAATCCATTCCTAGGCATGGGTATTCTGTTGTTTTTGTTCCGTTCTCCGTTCTTAAAATTGATCCCGTCGAAATCAATTTTTCTTCCATGCATAAAATATACTTAAAAAAAAGTAACAACTACTTTTGTAATTGTCATGTTTAGAAATGATTCAAGATCTAATCAAGAAGATGATCAAGAACTGACTGCCTCTGTGGCGCGGTGGGAGTGTATCCGACTGCTACGCAAGTGGTCATGGGTTCGATTCCCACATGGGACACCACTTTGTGTGATCCACAAATGTTTGTTCCGAGTCTGGGTGTACTTTGTGTCCGTGACTTGTATGTTTGTTAAGTCCCCGAGAGGAAGTACGGAAGTCGTCTTTAAAAAAAAAAAGAATACCTAATGGTTTTTATCTATTCGCTATTCCTACTAATAATAAACATCCAAAAGTTTCTAAGTTTTCTCTAGTATCCAAAGCATTGACAGATGCATGGATCCACGGATGGTTGGATAGTATCTATACTAATATTATAAAGCGGAAGAGTTTGTTTGTTTGTTTAAATTCGAGGTCCGATTTGAAAAATTCTTCTTCTGTTGGATAGCTCATTTATCGAGGAAGGCTATAGGCTATATAATATCGCGCTACGACTAATAGGAGCGGAGTAGCGACGTGAAATGTTGCAAAAACGGGATAAATTTACGCATACGAAGTTGCACGGGACAGCTAGTCAGTAATACAAAAGTACAATACGCATGGATGGATGGATGTTTGTTGTTCTATCAGGAAAAAAACACTTAACCAACTTTGATGAAACAATACTGAATTGTAGTTCAGTATTGTTTCATCAAAGTCGGTTAAGTGTTTTTTCTTCAAAAGTTGGTGCCATGAAATAGTAGTTTTTATGTTTTATTTGGCACCAACTTCAAAATGTTTAATTTGTTTTACTTATCCTAGGTATATTACTTTTTGCTTTTTAGTTGCCCTGTATTTATTTTTTGAAGTCGGTATTTTTTTTTTTTTTTACTTTTTAGTGGGTTGGTTTGTAATTCACTTACGTAACAATAGATTTTTTTTTTTTTTTTTTTTAAAGACTACTCCCGCAGTAGGGTACAAGCCCTGTGTCGCAGGGGACTTTACAAACATACAAGTCACGGATACAAAGTACACCCAGTCTCGGAACAACAATTTGTGGAGCACACAAAGTGGTGTCCCGTGTGGGAATCGAACCCACGACCTCTTGCGTAGCAGTCCGACACACTCCCACCGCGCCACAGAGGCAGCCATGATGATTTATGTCAATTGCTTAAATCCTTTTACAAAATATTGCTTGCCCCAATGCAGGGCCGTTAATTGTTGAGGAGTTCACATGATAGTCTAGCTTCAGCTCTATTACATTGTGTAATAGTAGTGTGACGAGAATAAAGTCATATTAAAGTAATTGAATCGCGAACCGTGAAATATTCAATAGGTTCGCTCGTCATTTGTGGTCTTCATTATCAGTTCCACTTCGCCAATTGGTGCTTTTTGAGAGTAAATACACGAATCACTATTAAATATACCTAAATCACTGTAGGTGTGCCTTTAATATTTGAAGAGTTCCCTCGATTTCTCCAGGATCCCATTATCAGATTGTGATCTGATGGCAAAAAAAATACAGTCGAATTGAGAACCTCCTCCTTTTTGAAGTCGATTGAAAATAGCACACAGGCTATAAACTTCACATATATGTAAGCAAAGCCGCGGGAAAAATCTAGTAATTTGGAGAGTATTAGTAATCCAAAAGTTTGTGGAGACGCATGGATAGATGGATGTTTGTTGTTCTATCACGCAAAGTCTACTTAACTGACTTTGATGAAACTTTACTTATTTGTAGTTTATACTTCAAAATAGCACACAGGCTATAAACTTCAAACTTAACGTAAGCAAAGCCGCGGGAAAAATCTAGTAATTTGGAGAGTATTAGTAATCCAAAAGTTTGTGGAGACGCATGCATGGATGGATGTTTGTTGTTCTATCACGCAAAGTCTACTTAACTGACTTTGATGAATCTTTACTTATTTGTAGTTTATACTTCAAAATAGCACACAGGCTATAAACTTCAAACTTAACGTAAGCAAAGCCGCGGGAAAAATCTAATAATTTGGATAGTATAAGTAATCCAAAAGTTTGTGGGGACGCATGGATGGATGGATGTTTGTTGTTCTAATACGCAAAAACTACTAAACTGACTTTGATGAAACCTTACTGAGTTGTAGTTTAATACATCAAAATAGCACGTCTATATTATAATATTATAAAGAGGAATGACTTGATTGTATGTTTGCATTGAAGTTTGCAATGCAAACATACTCGTAGAATCAAGTCACAAAATCAAATTGCAACTGAAGGACCAATTTAAAAATTCTTGCACTATTAGTAAGCTACATTATTGGAGAGTAACATGTTATGCTAAATTTTATTGTCAAAAAATCAGGGATCCCTACGAAAATTACAATAATGTAACTCAAGGTGAAAAAAGCTACGATATGACACCCTTGCTAAGCCGTGGCAGCCAGCTAGTAGGCAATAAAATTCAAAATTAACGTGAGCTAAAGCCGCGGGTAAAAATCTAAAAAAATTTTTTTTTTTTTTTAAATGGCAAAACTATCTATAATAAAACTTTCCATCATGACATAAGACATCACCAGACAGCATATGACAATGTAGAGTATTCGACTCTCAATAAAATTGTTCTTTCTTGACCTAGACAATATTAAAATTAGAGAAATTTAAATTATCATAAAAATATCCTTTTTAGGCAAATTTAAAAGTGTCGGAAATGTATTAGTTTTTATTTCAGGTCATTGATTTATTTTTAATATATTAACAATCTCAAAAATCGGATCATAATCAGTTACGACAGCACTTCAATATAAATATTTAAAACTAGCTGACACGCGAAACGTCTTCTGCGTAAATTTTATGGCTGCTCCGCTCTTATTAGTCGCAGCGTGATGTTATACAACCTTCCTCGATAAATGAGCTATCCTATAGTTTTTTTTTTCAATTCGGATCCGGAGATTATCGCGTTCAAACAAACAAACAAACTCTTCAGCTTTATAATATTAGTATAGATTCAGAAACGTTTCCTAGTCACGATCTATCTATATTTGCATATTATGAAAGAGGTTTTATCCTCGATTTGTTTTTTTTTTTAATAATATTACAAATATGGTACGCCGACGCTTCTATGCCGCAAACCGTTTTTGCCATTTTGTTTTTTATTAAGGTTCCATAGCTGAAATGGCAAAACCGGAACCTTTATAGTTTTGTCATGACCGTCTGTTCAACAAAAGGGCCTAGGTGCCATGAACATACGCTCTTCTGCTGATGCAATTATTCAAGGCTGGTTTTTTTTTTGTTTATTTACCAAAGAGGTGGACGACTTTTTTTGTTTAAGTACATACGGGTGTCAAAAGCCATGCGAATCCCATCTAGTCGAGGGCACTACGAAGGTAAAACCAAACCTTCTAAAACTACACCATATGCTCCCGTCATACAGACACAGGGGGGGGGGGAGGAGGAACAGGGGCAATTGCCCCTGTCCCGACGTATCACAAGAGTTGTTTTGCGTTCTAAATGAATAAAGAATTTTGATTTTTTTGAATTTTTGCCCCCCGCCCTCCAGATACTGGATTTCAGTGTTTAGGCAGGCAATAGCCTTTCCCCCCTCGGTGGTAAAGGATATGGTGTACCGGTATTGAATTAAATGAAGGAACTCCAGCTATGCGAGCGACTCACACTTGACCGGTTAAGTCAAATGTTGCCCCCCCCCCCTCGAACGAAGTTCTGATTCCGCGCCTGCCTCCCATAGAAGGGCCTTACTTTATAATAGGTAATAATGCACCAACTGCGTCTAGGTGTTAAAGTAAGGTCCTTCTTGTTGTTTGCCGCAAGTCTCGAGTCTATATCTACGAGTATATAGACACGATAGTTGCGGCAACCAACAGTAGTACAGTAACTGATATAAATGGATTGTTACTCAATAATCATGATCAAGTTTAAGAAATGCTACCACTATCAAAACCATAACAGGTCAAAAAGTTTAAAGCTTTTTAGTTAAGCATAAGCCCTAGAGAAGTGGCAGAAGCAAAGTGGAATGACAATCAAATAGAATGACACGCATTAGATTTTTTTTTATACGTAATTTTCAGTTTTGCGCGCGTAATGACGTCATTCTGAAGTCATTCTATTTGATTAGCGTCTATGACACTTGTCTAAGGGCTCTAATCTCTTTCTAGTCCACTAACTCTATAGTATAAAAAAGCGGCGGTAGCCTAATGGCTAAAGCATCGGTCTCGCAATCGTGACATCGCCGGTTCGATTCCTACCCAATAAAACTCCGACGTGAACCCACTCCTAACACAAGCCTTTGAGCTTAGCCGGAGGGGTTATCAAGATTGCTAGTAATGTGGCACTCAATCCCATATTGCTAGTTATCTTTTTTTTTTTCAATTGAAAAAATGGTACGCTGGTTAATAACTACCGACAATAACAGGACTTTCATTTGATTTTATATTTGAACGGGAACTTGACAAAATCAAATAGAAGTTAATACTTGGGTAACAAAGATAACAACAACGGCCATTTGTCATAAGTGTCAAAAAAAATCCCTGTGGACTTTTTTGACATTTGATTCGCCATTTGAAATTGCGAGTCCAGAGGACTAATTCCTTCTATAGAGGTCAGCCCCTCCAGCTAAGCTCAAAGGCTTGTGTTAGGAGTGGGTTTACGTGGGTTTCAGTGATACAGCTAGGAGAATAAAAACAAAAACTATTTTACAAAAAAATAAAAACCGACTTCCAAAATAAATATAAGGTAACTAAAAAGCAAAAAATTAATTAAATATTTTGAAATTGGTGCCAGGAAATGTAGTTTTATGTTTTAGACACCAACTTCAAACTGTTTAATTATTTTTTGTAGATATATATACTAGTACTACTACTATCGGTTCCATTACATGATAAGATGGACGCGAAGAATCAGGTATCGAACACGGTACATACACAGATCGCAATATTTATTATTGAATAGTTCCACTAGTCATCTGTGGTCTTCATTATCAGTTCCATTTCATTCAATGATGTTTTTTTATGAGTAAATGTACGGATTACAACAAAATATACCCAAATCACTATAGACGTGTCTTAAATATTTGAAGAGTTCCCTCGATTTCTCCAACATATCATCATCAAATCCAAACTTTGATGACAATGGGACCAATCTGGAGGTATACTCTAACAAACACAATTTTTCTTTTTCAAATCGGTCTGGCCATCTACAAAACATAAAAAAAATACAGTCGAATTGAGATCCTCTTCCTTTTTGAAGCCGGTTGATAACAAACAGTTTTATGCATATGTTAGGAATAGTTGACTAACAATGCCTAACATTGGCTACCATGTCCGAAGTCGGTTAGAACTCTCAGTTAAACTCGATCCCTTGCGAGCCTTACTGTGAGAGTTACACGCCTCATTGAATTGCTGTGTATCGATGAAATAGTTGCGAGATTATAATCTACCCAGAGTTATTAAATAGTTAAGAAAAGCAAGTAAGCGAACTCGTAATTCAATTTCGTGAGACGAATTTGTTTCTATTATTCTCATAGAAATCATTTCAACATGAAATTACGATAAGTTTCTTAATTTTTTCCTCATTGATAGCGAAATGGGGACGGTCCCCGAGGCAATAAGACACGATCCAAAATATAATAAATGAACAATAAAAGTCTATTAAGAGTTTTATGAAATTGTTATATTTAAAGAAAGTGCTTAATAGCTTTTTAATATTAGGTTTTGTATTATAAAAAAATATCTCCGACCGATCTGTACTAAGCCCAAGTAGCCGGTAGATTACGACCTGTAAGCACATAGGCTTCATCGCTGGCAGAGGTCTGGGCTTAGGCTTATTATGTACTAGCTGTCCCGCGTAACTTCGTCTGTGTAAATTTGCCCGTTTTTGCAACATTTCTTATTGCTACTCCGCTCTTATTGGTCATAGCGTGATGTTATATATCCTATAGCCTTCCTCGATAAATAAGCTATCCAACAGTAAAACAATTTTTCAATTCGGATTTAGTAGTTCCTAAGATTACCGCGTTCAAACTAACAAACTCTTCAGCTTTATAACATTAGTATAGATTAAAAACAGTCTGTACTTTAAAAGCATTAACGACATGGTAATAAGACTACAATACAAAGTCGTCGGTGGGGTTTTAGTTTGGGTGAGCTAGATCCAGCTGACCGTAGGTACGTTTTATTATGGCAAAGCAGACATACAAGGGAGGACATCAGTCCTCCAAAATTTACAAATTTTGAGGGAGGAAGGCAGAGCTTAAAACCCGTGCCGTACTTCCCACCCTTTGGATCTGCCATGTGGCTAATGGTACATAAACAATTTGAGAGTATAACATTCTAGCAGTATCAATCACATTGGTGACCCTGTCATTTTACACCAGTTACAATACGGACAAAACAATTAGTTAGTCATAAGGTCACATAATAATAAATCAGTACTGATTAAGGTCACATTTAACGAGAATTGACATGGCTTCTCACTTGAACATTAATTATGAATCAATACTGCACTATGGAGCTTGCAAGTTGATCCTTTAGAAAGCTTTTTATACGTTATGGCCTTTTCTCGTACCCCATTAATGTGTAAATTTTATCATCAAGTAAGATTGTAGTTTCTACTCCCTTTGTTAGTGCTCAAAACTTGGAAAATGTAGATGATTATACTATTTATATACGTGCCTTATCTACCTACCTAAGTGCTTTATGTTACCTTTCCTATTGCTGGCCCTAACATGACATAACCACGCATAATTAACTGACTTTTATTAGCTTGGTATGTATGTAACGGGATCTTTGAATGTAATTTTCACCCACTTTAAAACGTTCGATTGAATTGAAACTTCGCACACATATCAAGGACTGATGACAATACAATAATTTTATAAATTTGTCCGACTATCCTGACTATGTTCAGGACAAATATTTTTTCCCATATCTATTAACACTGTAGTGTCGTGTGCCACGTAGGTACTAAGGCGTGAATGCACCTCCTGCCTTTCTTCTTAAATATAATAGTCGTTTCTCCTGCTCTTTCTCCTGAATTGAACCCTAGTTCCCCGTTAAAACCCTAATATTGCTGGATGCGGGAACCAATCACTGGATTGAACTACACAAACCACAGGTCCTCTACACTAACCGTCACTATTACTCCAGGAAGGCGAGGGAAGCGGTTGAAATCAAAAAACATGTCAATTTCAACCGAGAAGACGGATACCGTTTGTCAACATCGTGGAATCCCGTGATCGGCAAGTGTATACACCGCCGAGCAAACATTACACGCCAGTGTGCAGATGTCCTTAGTGTTGTGTGTCGAAGTACCGACGGTTCCGTAATAGTGAGTGATAAAAATCAAGCGAGGGTAGTTTCCGAAACCCGCGCTTTACGGAGGCGACGCTGAGCTCAACTAGTCTACCCGTGACTACGGCCGTTGCAATACGGTCGAAACGTCGGGCAATAAACAAGGTATTTTACCTTAAATTATTCACGCGATTAAGACCCGTAATATATATTTTTTTATAAAACCCTAGTAGTCACAGAACCTTTCATAACATCTTGATTTTCTAATTTTTAGTTCAGATAATTATATAGTCGTGTTTTTAGTTTTTTAAACTATTATTTATTTTGCTATAGCACTTAAAGCGTAATGACTACCTACAATATTTTAAATTATCTATGTTTTTTTCTGTCAGCAAAATTGTTTCTAATAAATTGACTACATAATAGTTGTTTCTAAAACAAGTCAACCAAAGAATCAAGTGGTCGTGTTTAACACGTACTTGACCGATATTATAGTATCTAACAATTTTATCTAAAGACGGTTCACAATCTACAAAAACAGCTTATATAAGAACTTCGTGATAAAGTTTAAGCTAAATTAGATTTCTTATATCTTTCGTTTTGTCTGAAATTTAGATTAACGCGGCCACGATCGCATTGTTAGTCAGCAAAAAGTGCTGATTATCTTTTCAAATATTTAAAATAAGTACTAGTCTGTGAAATTTATTTCAATCGCTAGAGTAAACAAATTGTAATGACGATGTAACCGCCTCATTATGTTAATCAGTCTCCAACGTACTACTGTTTAGATTCGATGAGGCGAATATACAATACATGCATTTCACTAATACTAATTTATGGATGCCAGACCTTGGCAAATACACTCAAACAAAGCCAAAAATATATTACATGCCACTAAGCCATATAGCTCTTCTCCTATTCTGGGATATACCAAAAGAGACAGAATGAGCTGTGGCCAAACGACACATAACAAAAATTAAAGATGTTGCAGAAAAAGTCAAACAACTCAAATGGAGGTGGGTTGGCTATATAACTTTGATTACAAAGTCGACCTATTCTTATCGTATGATGAGAAAAAGAGGAGACAAATAGACAAGAGACATAACAGAGTGGACCCCTAGATTTCAAACTAGAAAGAATGTTTCGAATGTGTCGTGTCGTTACCGTGTGTCGCGTGTATGCGATAATCTTCAACGAAACTTTCATGTTTAGAATATTAGCAGATTACATTGTTTG
Source organism: Herminia tarsipennalis (assembly GCA_945859575.2). Lineage (NCBI taxonomy): Eukaryota > Metazoa > Arthropoda > Insecta > Lepidoptera > Erebidae > Herminia > Herminia tarsipennalis. The sequence continues at coordinate 23,187,930 of OX243840.2, forward strand.
TATAATGTAATTTTTGCATCTAAATACCAAATATTTGACCTTTGCTTAATTCTAGGAGTTTATACACAGTTAAATATTTATTAGACCTAAATTAAAGAAATGTCAAAATTTTGGATGTTTGTAATTTTTTTTTTTTTAAAGACGACTCCCGTAATAGGTGTACCCTACTACGGGAGTCGTCTTTAACCCTGTATCGCGGGGACTTCACAAACATACAAGTCACGGACACAAAGTACACCCAGACTCGGAACAACAATTTGTGGATCACATAAAGTGGTGTCCTGTGTGGGAATCGAACCCACGACCTCTTGCGTAGCAGTCGGACACACTCCCACCGCGCCACAGGGGCAGTCTTTTTTTTTTCTTTCTTTTTTATTTGACATGTGATTGACTATGATTATCTATTTTTGTGTAGCCGTAAGCTCCTCTAAGAAAATAAAATAAAATAAATCATTAACATTACCTTTTGATTTTTTTACAACCCAAAACAATTGTTTTGTATACTAGTTAATCTAGTTTTGTATTGTACAAGTTGTTATTATAGATACAACAAATTATAAAGCCCAACCAGAACAGAGTTTCAAACTTGACTTATAAACCGAAATTGGCCTTAATACAAGACATGTAAGTAACAGGTGGCATGATTACACAAAGCCAAATAAAACCGCAAATACACATTATTTGTCCAACCACTATCAAGTAACTAACCATACAATACTAAGAGTAAAGGCAGTTTACCTTACAATAAATTTCTAGATACAGTAGATAAGAACATTGCTTTAAATGATGCCAACTAGTTTGAAACTGCACTCATATATCACTCAGCACTGGCGATCAACGTACTCGCTGTTATAAACGGAACGTTTACACTTTATTTATCATCGACTTTAGAAACCATTTTGAAAGGTGGATTATTCACATAATGGTTGTTTAGTTTGAGTACGAATATTATATAGCTAATAATTTGAACTGCAAATGTTATGAAGTAGATTGCAAAACCAAACTTGGTTGCCTTTATTCCGACACTAAATTAAAATGTTTGAACAGAATATAATTTAGATTATGAAATAACTTGCTGCACCCAATAAATTAAAAAAAAAAATGTTGTCTCTTGTCACATGCCATATAATGCGAAATCTAATTTTCAGTATCTTAATTATTTCAACAGACTATAATTTCGGTGAACAGTATTTGTTTAGAAAGTCTTTGTAACATGTGTGTCAAATTAAAACCTAAATTTAAAAATTCAAAACTTTAATATTACCCCACACAATTGCTTGTTGCTTTTGTTTGGTCATTTCCGTATATAAAGAAGTTATTCAAAATTAAAATGATTTACATAGGTAGGTAAAATACTTCTTGTGATAATTAATGATTCTACATCTACAAATGAACCCAATTCCGCATATCAATAGGTAAAGTCGGATAAATAATCAAGGCAATTAAAGCTTGCTACCACTCTTTTCAAATTGCCGTTTATAAACAAACAAGCGCTAAACAACGCTTGTTTGTTTATAAACTGTAAGTATATGCAAGTATTGCTTTTAATGTTAGTTAGTGAACAGTGTGTGTGTTTTTTTTAAGATAACTAACAAGCTTTTAGGAGAAAATGCGTAAGTTACTTCTAACATTGGGTAAGTAGCCGTTCCAGCTAAAACAATTTCATTAACAAGCGAAGCATCACTAGTAATTTTCCACTGTGAATACTGGGCTCTTGGCCCTACAAGCCTTGAAACAAAATGAAGTACAAGGTCCAAAAGTAAAAAGTTGTTTATATATAACGGTTTTTGTAAAGTATTCCACTTTTTAATGAACTTCAAGAAAGAAGTTACTCAATCAATTGAGTGCTATGTGTTTGGGCGTAGACGTGTTTCGTCAAATTGATATTACTCCATACTTAACATTTTTATGCCTTTGGGCTACGGATCTATTAGCCTCACCCTTCCTTTCCTGTCATCTCTTTGGTTTATAACCTGTCTACCTACTTTGAAGTATCTTTATTTATGTACCTATATTGCAATAGATTTTATTTAAACAAAACTTAAAGTTAATTTTTTGTGGTTATGTGACGAATTAAATTATGATTCAGTGGCGACCGAGCAGCGATGTCATTCTATTCGATTAGCATAAACTCTAATCGAATAGAATGCCATTTGTATAGGGGCCCTGATCGAGATGTCAGCGATGTAAAGCAACGCTACCACTATCGGTCCACAGAGGAGTGAGAGTTTACATAAAAAGTCACACCCTGTGTCTCGGAATGCAGTATTGCGCCTAATCTCTCTTCGATCGTGTCGGACTTTCGTTTCATTAGCTAGTACACTTATACAATGTAGGAACGCTTGTGTCTGAGCACAATAGGCGAAGGGTTAAAATATTTCTTAGGTAACCCGATACAAAAATATATCTTGCTGGACATAGTTCTTTGTACCTATAAAAATAAGTAACTACAATCCAAAGGGAATCCGAAAGAAATGGTTTAGTTGGCTAGTTCCTGATAAATATCTTATGTTTCTATCTTCAGCTAAGCCCGATTGCGAGCCGTTCAATGAGTTCATGACATACAGTTGTTTTAATGTAAGTCAGCCGGATTGAAGTTGGCGATAAGTGCTGGGGGCGGTGACTAAACCAAGAGAATAAGAGATGTAATTACGCATTATATTGTCTTAATTAGTGTTGTTAATTCACAAACTCATGTTTTTGTGAATATTTTCGTAAATAAATAATTTTTCGAACTTTCGTCTATTCGTCGTATTTACTGTAACTATTGTTTTTAAAATTTGGCGATTTTTATACATATAAGACTTGATCGCGTGAATTATTTAAAGGGACGAACCTTTTATTTACCCGACGTTTCGATCGAATTGTACCGATCTTGTGATCACCGTACCCGTGACCAAAATAAAAGGTTCGTACCTTTAAATAATTCACGCGATTAAGTCCCAAAATATATCTAATATTTACTGTAACTGTTTAAAATTCAAACTTTTATGAACTCGTTTATGTAATATTTTTTATGTTGTTGAATTAAAATTTTGTTAGTATTTTGAATCGAATAAACATAATTAATCGTTTTCGTAAGTAATTTTAGGGTCGCATCTCTGACATGCGCGAAAGTGTTAAGAACCTGACTTCAATCCGGCCAACTTACATTGAGCCAACTGTAAACATTGATGTAACATTTTCAGTTTCCTCACTTTGTTTGTTTATTGCCTTTCGTGCTTACATTGTGCGTGAGTTTATGAATATGCAAACTAGTGTTGGACAACGTTATAAATACTGAGGTGAAACTAATCAAGCATAAGTAAGTACATAATATTGCTACGCTAATGTAAGTTTTATCGGTTTTCTTTGTAATTAATCAGAGTATTGTTTATTTCTGCATACATAACTTCCATCTATTAAACCTGCTATGTGCACTTTTTGTAGTCTGGTAAGTGACGATAGTTACATTTGTTACCTCTTACGGTCGGTCTCAATAATCTAACTATCGATGGATTTGGCTACTAGAGGTATATATTTGACATAAGCTCTACCTAAATCCATCGATAGGTAAATTATTGAGACTGACCGTTAGTAACAAATATAACTATCGTTACTATTACCTTATTATTCACGCAGTAACAAATTTAAGATGATTATGTTATATTATATTATTATAAGTGATAATTATGATACCATTCACATACGCACACACACATACACAACCGCCCCCCCCCACACACACACACACGCCACACCTTCGCTACGGAAGTCCTCCCCTCTTAAGAAAAGAAGCGAACAAAAGACAAAATGGTTAGAAGCGAAGAAGCAGTGGCTTCAACTATTTGAAGGAAGAGCGACAGCTAAATCCTCCCCCCGTGAAGTAATGTCCAGGCGGTTTCCGCGGTGGATACAGAGGAGGTTTTTAGTCGGTATTGAACATCTACATTATCGAGCCCGACATACCAGGCTAGTCCTGACGATTCGTAAAAGTATTTTTCTAACTCTATAAAAAAAAACACACATTCACAATTGAATTTAACCATATTTTTATGTCTGTTATGTACATTATTGTGTTAATATATAAGCCAGATATGGAAGAGCGGACTCTCCTAATACAGGCATTTTTTTGCTTAAAAGGAGACTATCTCAAACTTGTGCATACAATTTATTAGACACAATAAATATTATTATTATTAAGATTCTGTTTGCCCAACTCTTATATTCGTATTTGTACATACATTAAAAAACTGGCCAAGTTCGAGTCGGACTCACGCATAAAGAGCTCCGTACCATTATCTATACAACATTAGACACTATATTATAATATCGTAAACAAAACGAAAAAAAACACGTTTGTAGTATGGGAGCCCCACTTAAATATTTATTTTATTCTGTTGTTATAGCGGAAACAGACATACATCATCTGTGGAAATTCCAACTGTTTAACTTTAACGGTTCATTAAACACCTACAGCCTTGATTATAATATCGAAAAAACGGCATAAAATCAAGTTTTATTGTTTACGAGCCCCCATAAATATTTAATTGATTTTGTTTTTTAATATTTGTTGCTATAGCAGCAACACAAACATATCATCTGTAAAAAAATAACTGTCTAACTATGACGGTTTATGAGGTACAGCCTGGTGACGGACGGACAGACGACAGCGCAGTCTTAGTATGAGTGTCCTGTTTTACTCTTTAGGGATTACCGATAAGTATATCAACGCGCAAACAGAATGGCATAAAACTTGGTACACATGTAGTTATTAGGTACGTCGTAACCAGAGTGGAAATAGATTTTTGAAACTGCCGGCCCTAAAAGAGTGGACTGGGATTTCAAAATTAACTTTGATGAAGTCTCAGGCGAAATCTAATTATCTCATATGAATGGAGGAAAATCTAACAGGACTAGAGACAGATTAGATGCAAGACCTTCGATCGCCACTCATCTCATCTCAACAGATTCATCACCTGTTGCATAATGTGATTAATCTTTTGATGAGCTCGGACGCCTCGATGAAATTGAATATCAAGAAAGCTCATTTTTTTGCGATAGATCTATATATATAAAAACATTATGTTGGTTTGTGTACGCTTCAAAAACTTAAAAAGTTATGCACCGATCGAGCTGATATTTTAGCATGATATATAATCCGCATCAAGGATTGTTTTTATATCCACAAGTATTGCAAAATTAAACTTATATGACATGTATTCTTTGTTTTGTTTCTCATTTCGCAATCATTCAATCACAATGTGCCACAGCCAAGCGTGGCAGGGTACAGCTAGTCTTACATAAATGTTTTGATATGTTGGTCTAGTGGTTAGTGACCCTGACTGCTAAGCTAGAGGTCGAGGGTACGATCTCCAACCCGGATTAAACTTTGGGTGAAGAGCGCGATGGTTTATTCGGTGTCTGTAATGTATGTTTATCATTTGTCTGGTTGCCATAGTACAGCCACAGAATAAGTAATACAGCTATGCTCAGTTTGGAATCAGATACGTAATGTGAGTTGTCCCAAGATATTATTATTATTATTATCAAAGTTTATTTCGAATCAGCTGATTTTATTAGATTTTTCCCATCTTGCCTGTCGCTGAGTTTTACAGACATATAAGCTATATCTATTTAGTCCCGATTACATAAACTTTCTATAACCATATGTCTACACATATGGTTAGCATTTATTTCTGTCTTATTACTATCTTATTACATATGGTAACAGTTACGATATTCTAATTTGAGCACGCTTTCCCTGTTTGCTTTATTATGACTTAGATAATACGCCATCGATTACGTGCGCATTGGCAGCAAATTGGTGAATTTACTATAATTTTATCACTACCGCCATAGTTATTTGAATCACAAACAATATTATATTCGATAAACCGCATTAGGTAATGCAGATATTACATAATTATTTTTAGGACAGTTTGTAAAATTAAATTAAATTAAAACATTAAACTGTGTTGATCCGAAATAGTTACATAGTTTGTATAATGTATAATAGATAATCATGGTCTCCTAACCGATGTCAGTTACAGCGGCTAATCTGAATAGAAACACAAGCGGATGCGCAAACCTAAGTGCACTCTCTATTCACTCACTCTCATAGTCCGATGGAACGGACATCTGATATGACCAGAGAGATGTTAGGCGCAGGACCGACGGCTTAACGAGGCTCTCTCTACGAGGCACGGGCGGGTATGACAATGCTCAAAAACGGTCACCCATCTAGGTATGGACCGAAGGCGCTGACAACAGCCAAATAGGATTATCCTAAACAATTTTTTAGACAAATCTACGTAGTTTGTGACGGCAGAAAAAATATATGTTAATCTTGAACATATTTCTAAGAACCCTGTTGTATTCAAAACACGAATTTGATTTTTTTTCTCGATAAAAAAAAAACACAAACTAACCTCTTAAAATGATCTTCTAACAAAAATATCTGTATTACTTAACAACGTACGTTGGTAAAATAATTAACAATAACGTATCATGTTATAATACAGAATCTGGTTGTTTTTTATTTTCGACTACTCCACTTATTTTCAAGTAATTAATTGTTTTATGGTTTATAATTAGTTACGAGCGCTGCGTGATCGCGCTTCTCTTTCTTTTATAAGCAATCTGACAGTGATCGCAGAGACGCGCAGCTAGACGGACGTATGTCGCTTTGCCTCGCCATCCATTCACTTCATATTTTGTTTGTTGTTTGAAAAATTATAGACATTGGTAAAGAATATAAGTTTAATAAATATACTATTAATTTATACTATCTAAGTTGTTAATTTAAATATATTTAGTTCTAAGTTTAAAAATATTTGTTACTATAATTGGGAAACAAACAAAAATGTCGGAGGCCAGCAAAAAGCGCTTCTATACCAACAAACAAAAACATCTCATGGAAGTAGTAAAGTAAGTATTATATTTTTCATATTGTAATATTGACAAAATATTGCACGAACAGAAGTGAAATCGTAACTAAACCAAAAAGCTACACTAAGCTGTTTTGTACAACGTATAGCGAAAATTCATCTGCAACTGTGAAGCTCGTTTGGTCTAGCGGTATCTGCGTTGGTTCAGAATATCAAGATTCGAGTTCGAAACCTAGGTTCGCCTGTTCAATTTTTATATTTATTTTTAATATTTTCTTTTATCTTTTCAGTAAAAAGAGACGTTTGGCGAATAGTTCAGAAGCAGGTGAAACTTCGGAAAGTTTTTCACCAATAAGTTTGTAATAAGTACCTACATACTAATATAGATAATAATTTTATTATTTATATTACATTAAAACATTACACAAAAAGAATCGCCACATGGACAAAGAGGATCCCCTTTACATTTTAGAAAGATAGTTACAAACAAGTATAATGATAAACTATCACATTTGCATAGACCTACGACTATCTTAGAACTGGCCTAATAGGAAAATACTCCTAAAATACTTGTAGCTTTATCCATTGTTTCTTGCAAAGTGCAAGAAACAATGGATAAAGCTACAAGTATTTTCATACAAATAGTTGTGTAGGTTTTAGTATTTTTTACCTATATATGGCGATCTATACATACTGAAGTGTCTGTTCCTAATGTCAAAATAGCAGTTTTTTACTAAATGCTATGAAAGTACGCATAGTACTTAAAACAAAAATACAGTTTTTTTTTATCTGGCTGTCTGTCTGTATGTTTGTTTCGACAAATCTCCAAAACGGCTGTACGGAGATTGACAGGACTCACTGTCAGACAGCTAATGATGTAAGGAGTAACTTAGGCTACGTCCACAGCTAGTCTACAGCTAGTTAGACATAATAGGTAAGATTAGTGCTGAAGAAAGTTTTTTTAAGTTTAAATGTATTAAATATGTTGTACAGATTAGGAAATGTGGCTCTTGCAGTTACATTAGAAAGTGATGTTATAATTCCTCTAGAAAATGTTACCAGGTAAAGATGATGCCCAAGTGATATGAAACTTCCTCATGATCGTTCTTATACTTCTTATGTTATTGTGAGTCATAGTTTTTTTCCATCACTGGTTTGAAGTATCGGCAAAGGTATCTGAGACAGTTGAATCCACCGATAATATTCCTAAACTTGAGGTAAATATTATTATTTTGAACAGGTTGTCGAAGATAAAATCTGGCAGTTAGTATTTAGTTACTAACGCATAGGTAAGCTTTAAGTATTATTTTTTTAGACTACTACAAGTCCACAACAAAAAATACTTATAAATATTATTATTATTATTACATCGGACGACGAATAAACTTATCGCATTTATTTTTAAATCTTCAGAATATTTCTCGCCCTTACCCCTAAACCCTTGGGTTGTAATTTAAAACACATTAATTTGGTAGGAGAAAACATAAATGGATTCTTGTCGAAGTTCACTCTTTTGTGTAGGATGTGCAATTTAAAATTTATCATTAAAAGTGATTCCAGTGACGAAAATTATTTACCAGTCAATTATTGTGCTGTAGCAGGTATGTTATCATTTTTCGGAGGACTTCAAACTTGGAAGAATTTTCTTCAGCTCTAAATTTACCTTATGTCAAATAAATAATAATATTATTAATAAAAAATAATATATATTATTAACTATCTGTGCAAATAAATAAAATTGAAGAGTCTGTTTGTAATATCAAAATAACAGTTTTATGCATATATATTAATTATTATGGATAACATATATCCATAATAATTACTGATAACAAAAATACAGTTTTTTTTTGTCTGTCTGTCTGTCTGTTTGTTCCGGCAAATATCCGAGAGCAAATAAATTATAATTATGCGAAAATATTTAAAATGTTGCTAATATATTTTCGACTTTTATTTTTCTTTCTTTTATATTGTTTTGAAGTTCATAGCAAATAAAGTCTCCTGAAATAATTAAAAATACAAACGTATAAAAAATATTTATTGTTTTTTTTAATCGTCCTGTCTAATTTCTTTCTAGTTCTTCATATAGAACAAAAAATAAAGCGCCATCTATTGGTTTATTGTTTATTATTGACCGCGTCCTTGTGTTGGTAGTTCGCTGTTTTTACCGTCCTTTATCAATGGCACTAGGACATCGGAGAAATAGTGGGCGTGGCTAAAATAGTGAAACATCGAAGTTCAGTAGCTGTTGTCAGCGTCTTAACCTCGCAGATACCTCGACCTACTCGGTCACCACTGAGCTGTTTAATAATTGTCCTCTTGTAGGTATAGAGGGCGCTTATGAATAAAAATAATTTATTTATGTTATGTCTCCGTGTGTGGGTCTTATCAATTCGTATTGTGTATCAAATTTCATCTTAATCGGTCTAGTAGATGTGAAGCATATTAGTATGCCAGACGGTTAGACAGAGAGTTAGTTATGGTTAGGTTTCGTTTTTTATTCGGATGTGCGGGGAACAGTTAAAATGAAAATAAAATAAACTTATCTATTCATCCACTTATTATTAAGTGGCGGTAGGCTAATGGCATTAGTCTCGCTATTATGAGGTTGCGGGTTCGAATCCTACCCTTTATACTACCGACGTGAACCCACTCCTAACGCAAGCCTTTGAGCTTAGTTGAAGGGGTTAACAGGATTTCTATTAATGTGGGACTTGAATCCCACATTACTAGATATCTTTTTAAAAAAAAATATTCAGTCCAAATATTCTATCATCATAAAAGAAACCTGTCTGTTAAATTTCGCCTAAATTTAACCCAAAGACCCGGGTCAGTTAAATTTAATCTAAGACCCGGGTCTTGAGCTAGACCCGAAATTGTGACAAAAGATGGTTTCAGGAAATTCAAGCTCCAAGAAAGTGAAGAATCAACGAATCTACGACAAGACGGTTAGTTTCCATTGGTTCTACTACATATCATTTTACAGAAGAAACTAGTGAAAATAGCGGACATAAGCTAGTTGGTTGGTATTAGCATGCCAAACATGGACACTGACGGTACGGCAAACATAGTGTAGGACGCCCTCAGGCCAGGTGGAGTGATGATTTAAGCAAAACGGCTGGCAGTAGCTAGATGCAAGAAGCCGAAGATAGAACAAAGTGGCGTGCAATTGTCAAGCAGCTGACTGCGATAGGCAGATCATAAGGCAGGCCACAATAAAAGCCGAGTTGATTAGATAAATGCTGAAAATTAAGTCTGCAAATTCGCTGAAAGAATACTTCGCTAAGACAACATATAGGTATAAAAAATGTCCTCAAAATAGCCCAAAATTTAAAGACACGAGATATCTACCAATGCTGTGCAATTCATGTTAATACATATTAGTAGAATAACTTACTGTTACAGTACAATATCTTTGTGCTGTATCTACAATCTACATCACAATCTTATGTTCCTTATCGCACGTTCAGTATCTATTAAATGTTTCCACTATCTGTTATCAACACGAAGTCGTTAGTATATAAGATGCACCTTTAGATAATTATAACCAGACTATACTACATCTTTTGTCTCATTTATACCTAATCATATATTGCCAAGTAGTTTGGCAAATTGGTGACCCCGACGAACGAATACGCAGCAAGAAACATGGCACAATCACCGTGCAAGGCGAACATAAATCAGCAAGGAACACTTGAAGTAGCTGCTGGCACCTCGGTTTTATCCCGCATTCCGGAATTTTGGAAAGACCAACCAAGATTATGGTTCACGCAACTAGAAGCCATATTAGCACCACAGAAGCAAGGAGACGAATACAAATACTGTACAGTAATAGCAAAGTTATCCAAGGAAGAAATACTACAGGTTAGTGACCTAATCACTTCACCACCGACTACAGATAAATACAAAAACATCAAGGAACGTTTAATTGATTGTTACGAAGAAACAGAAAAAGCGACACAACAAACAATTCGTAATATCGCAGTGGGAACGAATCCACGTATTACGCAACTTTTAAACAAATACGAAGACATCACGAAAGGGTCCTCTCTCCGCAATGCGCCCAAACATAAGATTGAACATCACATTATCACTACAGGACCACCCGTCGCAGCTCGGGCAAGACCATTACCTCCAGAAAAATACGACATAGCCAAAAAGGAATTTCAAAATATGATAGAACTCGGAATTTGCCGACCGTCAGATAGCCCATGGGCAAGCCCATTACATATGGTAAAAAAGAAAAATGGCGAATGGAGACCATGCGGAGACTATCGAATGCTCAATAGCACGACAGTACCGGACAAATACCCACTACCAAGATTAACTGACTTTACATACATATTAGAAAATAAGAAGATACTAAGCAAGATAGATATACGTAAAGCATACCATTGTATTCCTGTTAAAGATATAGAAAAAACAGCCATCATCACACCTTTTGGACTTTTTGAGTACTTAAGAATGCCTTTCGGATTACGCAATGCGGCACAAACATTTCAACGATTCATGGATTCCTTATTTAGAGATTTAAACTACGTATTTATATTTGTAGACGACTGTCTCATTGCATCGGACAACGAAGATTTGCATTATCAGCATTTAGAAACGGTTTTCAAACGTTTACACGAGAATGGAATAACCATTAATCTCGAAAAATGCGAATTTCTCAGAAGGGAAATAGATTTCTTAGGTTATCATATAACGAGCCAAGGAATACTCCCTACCGAAGAAAATTACAAAGCAATCATGGAATTTCCCAAACCGAAAACAATTCAAGAATTAAGAAGATTTTTGGGCATGGTCAATTTCTACAGAAGTAATATTCCATGCGCAGCGGAAAATCAAAGAATTTTAAACGAATATCTACATGGTTCAAAAAAGAACGATAATTCACCTGTTCCTTGGACAACGGAAGCAGACAAAGCTTACGAAAAATGCAAGGAAAGCATGAAAAACGCAGTGTTAACAGCGCATCCTTCCCGCAACGCATCACTAGCGCTCATGACCGACGCTAGTGCTACTTGCGTTGGTGGAGTTTTACAACAAAAATCCGGACGCAATTGGGAACCATTAGGATTTTTTTCACAAAAATTGAGCGAAACTCAACAAAAATATTCTACGTTTGACAGAGAGCTGTTAGGAATATACATGGCCGTCAAACATTTTCACAGATTAATCGAGGGAAGAGAATTTACAATATTTACGGATCACCGACCTTTGACATACGCATTCTCCCAAAAACCATCATCAAACGATACACCGCGACGGGTCCGGCAGTTAGATTTCATTTCACAATACAGTACCAACATTCAACACATAAGCGGACGTGACAATATTACCGCCGATGCCTTATCTCGAATAGAGGAAATATACGTGCCATCACCTATCGATTACGCTGAATTGGAAAAATGTCAATCAACAGATAATGAACTAAGTAAATTACATGACAATAAAAGATTAAAATTCAAAAACATTACGCTTCCGGGTTCCACAATAAACATCACCTGCGACACCTCTACTGGAAAAAGCCGCCCCTACTTACCAAAGCATTTTCGCAAACAAATTTTCGATACCATTCATGGTATGAGCCATCCAGGAAAAAGAACTACGAGAAAAATGATAACCCAAAGGTATTTATGGCCGTATATGAACAAAGATATCAATAACTGGTGTAGATCATGTATAGCCTGCCAAAAATCAAAAATACAACGACATACGATATCACCTCCTGGTACATTTATGACAGCGCAACGTTTTGAACATTTACATATTGACATCGTCGGACCACTTCCGATTTCACAAGGGAAGAGATATTTAATCACAATCATAGATCGTTGTACGTCATGGCCCGAAATATTTCCGGTAGAAGATATAACTGCAGAAACAGTAGCCAAGACACTTTTCGAGGGATGGATTACTCGTTTTGGATGTCCATTGCGCATTACTACGGATCAAGGCCGACAGTTTGAATCAAGAATATTTGAGTCACTCTCACAATTTTTGGGAATACATAAAATTAGGACAACACCTTATCATCCACAATCCAATGGAATGATAGAGAGATTTCATAGAACTTTAAAGGCGGCGTTAATGACAAGAGAATCCAACGAAAATTGGTTAAAAGAAATTCCAACAGTTTTACTCGGGTTGCGGAGTAGCTTGCGAGAAGACACAGGTTATAGTTCAGCAGAGATGACATATGGAACGCCAATACGACTCCCTGGAGGATTTTTTGAGTCATCAGCAGCACAGTTATCAACGTACGAAGAGTTTGTAAAACAAATTCAAAAGGACATCACACAAATGACATCAATTCCGAAAAGAAAAAAACACAATCAAGCTATATTTGTGCATCCCGAACTCAAAGAATGCTCACACGTATTTGTTCGGTGTGATAGAATTAAGAAAGCCCTGACACCGCCGTATGAAGGACCCTACCCAGTAATTAGTAAAACAGATAAAACATTTTGCATTAGAATTAGGGATAAAGAGACAGTGATATCAATTGACAGATTGAAACCAGCTTTCATGATCAATGACGAATCAAACTACGTGCCAGATTCAAAGGATTGCGACAGGCATTCACACACGTACACTACACGATCGGGACGTAAAGTAAAGCCAGTAGTACGTCTATAAAAAATCGCTGATATAAGCAAGCTATTCGTATATATATTAACATAGATCTTAACATATACCATTAATTCACAACTACTCGTAACAACAAGACATCTAAAATGGGAAATCAAAGTTCTAAGGACCAGATAACATACAATACGGACAATTGCCTCAATCAAAACGAAGCGGACCAACTCCGTAACCTGATCCAGGAGGACTTACGGTGGACAAGAAATGTTGCAATGGGACAGATTATTTTAACAATCGGCGTGATCCTAATTTACGGCATAATGAAAACACTGGACAGAAGAATGAAGAGTTTAACGGAAAAAAATAATAAACACTCGTGCAACAGCTAAGTCAAAATTACAGACGTCAGCAAATCACACCACAACAGGCGTCATCAAATTCCACCGCGTACAATAGCATTATTATTTATATACATCAGCAAATAACTAGTAAGGTCTAGGTCAAATTTATATTGTAAACACTATTACCATATTTTTTTTTTTTTTTAAAGGGGGGTGTACTGTTACAGTACAATATCTTTGTGCTGTATCTACAATCTACATCACAATCTTATGTTCCTTATCGCACGTTCAGTATCTATTAAATGTTTCCACTATCTGTTATCAACACGAAGTCGTTAGTATATAAGATGCACCTTTAGATAATTATAACCAGACTATACTACATCTTTTGTCTCATTTATACCTAATCATATATTGCCAAGTAGTTTGGCAAACTTACTGATATTAATTTCATCAGAATCCATTATTATGTAGGCTATCTTTGCTTTGAATCTAATCAAATGAAAATTAATTCATCGGCCCATAAATCTACACCTCATTTGTAACGAAACAACAGATCTATTACATGTTAACACTGAATGCAATCAATTTTACAACAAGTCCGGTTTGTTAGTTATTTGTTATTTATAGCATTATTATTGATATTCTCTTTTGAACTGACTAATAATCAATACAAAAACAATGTAATGAATATGATGAATTATCTATATTACTTTTAAAAGATGTTATATAATTGCAGCTTCAAACTATGATACCAACTATGCGGGACACTCAGAAAGTTTTGAGAAACTAAAGAACTAACTTCTATGGATAAAATATTTTAATTAGATGTTTTCAAAACACTCTCCACCAGCCCCTATACAAAGTTTCATGCGTTTGAACCAATATACGAAACATTTTTTCCAGTCCGCCGCAGACACCTCTTCCACGGCCATCTCTGCTAGCGCGTCTTCCAGAAATGAAAACTGTATCCATTTCAGTAGGTTTTTTTTAATTTTAGGGAATATAAAGAAAGTCTCACGGTGTCAGATCGGGACTGTTATTTAAGCAGAGTAAGTCAAGACTATGACCGATGTGTGTCCAGTAAGTCCCTCGTTTTGAGCGCGGGCGCGTTGTACGGTGAAGCAGTACCCTGCGGAGCCCAGTGTTCGGTCGCTTGTTGCTTATTGCAGACAAAACTTCTGGCAGGCATTTTGTGGTATACCATTTGGCGTTGACGCTGCTTTGGTCTTGAAACGGAATTGAAACTAGATACCCTGTCAAAGTGAAGAAACTAGCGATCACAACTTTCTTTCGCGAAACAGTCCTCACGCAAAGGTGCTCGTGTTCTACACGATATTTTGATATTTTTTTTATGCAGGCGGGCTCTTTGATTTTATAAAGTTAACTAGCAATAAAATAATAATAAATCATAGTAAAATAAACAAATTTGAACAAATTTGTTTATTCGTAATATAACGCTTCCCGAACGGGAAGCGT
The DNA here is from genome assembly GCA_945859575.2 of Herminia tarsipennalis. NCBI lineage: Eukaryota > Metazoa > Arthropoda > Insecta > Lepidoptera > Erebidae > Herminia > Herminia tarsipennalis. The sequence goes on from OX243840.2 coordinate 23,203,207, forward strand.
TCACAAGATAGAATCTTGTGAACGCTTCCCGAACAATAATTCGCCTATTTTCTTGAATTCTTTTTTTTCTGCCAGCACACTTTCTTTCGTCACGACGACCACTCCATGAACTCACTAATAACACAAGCCATTGAGTTCAGCTGGAAGGATTAACTGGATTGATAGTAATTTGGGACCCATATTTTCACATTGCTAGTTAGCTTTATAAAATCAAAGAAGCCGCTTGCTCAAAAAAAATGTCATGCAATCCCCTTCAATAATAATAATAATAATCATGTAGTCGGAGGCATAAATGAATTTAGATGAAACCCAGTTCTAGGCCTGATCTCCAGACCTGCCTTTTAAAAACATAAAACACACCTACTGGTGTAAGAAAGCCAGCACAAAATTGTATCTAACAAAAATACAAATTACATTTTGGGTCACCGAGTCAACTAAGTACCACGAAATATCGCGATGTCGTCAGCGCAGGCAAAATCGCACAAGAACCATATTGTTGACAATTCAGACCACATAACCAGTAATTTTCATTACGAAAGATCGTTACACGTAACAAACATAAACACACCACTTATAAGCAAAATAACCACCCCTTATACCTACTCTATTATCAGTAATACATTACCCAACATACTTAATTAAACAAACCCGCAAGAAACTGCAAAAACACGATGTTTTATGCGATTAATCATTTAACTGAATCACTGAACGCAATATCTTTGAATCGAATCGATGGACCATTTAATGAACCGATTACAATTGAATCGAAACTATGATTCAAGTATGTATCGAGTATTATGATCATTGTAATCGAATACTCGACTGTGGCCGATTAATTGACACTTGAACTTTTGATATGACCGCAGTGTAGTGGTTGATTTGTTCCGTCGTTATTCAAATGTTGAAAATAATTCAAAAGGTTCCTTGAATTTCTTTTATGAAGTCCAAATTTCATTCCTGCATTAATTAAAGAACGAATTCGAACTGGATTTGATCATGCATTCTACATGATTCACTCTCATGGTAGCTGATAACTCGATAAGAAACTATGAACTACTGAAGGAGGATAAATTGTAGAAAAGACAAATGAATAATGATTATGAAATGATAATGAAAATAAATGTACGTAAGACTCGATTAGTCTAAAAAAAGAACGAAGTCATGAGTCAAAACAGAGTTGGATTTTTTGTCCTAGTAAGTTATTTTTACAAGTGATTTCAAATTAAAATTATGCGATCATTGAAGACTATGCGATCCGGGAATGTATTGCAACCGTTCTAAATTTCAAAAGCACCTAATTATTCACGGAATCCGGGCAAATCCTTCACCTTATATCGGTAGAAATCAGATTTCATAGGCGTGACTAAAACAGAATTGAACTGTTCATTGTATTATAAAACATTACAGCATGCTCTATATCTCGAATTTCGTCAAATATCTTGGCTCGATCGCACATTTTCGTGTCGCCGGGCGTACCAAGGCCGGTATAAAGCAGAATCGACCAAAAAACTGTAGCAATAGTTACGTAAGCTGATGAGAAAGTTGGGTGTGAGGTTGGGAAGTGAATAATCCACATACTCCGTCGCCCCATTACTCGGCGGAGTGGAATGGCCGCGTGAAACAATACACCGGATAACCGGCCATTATAAATTATAAATACATAATGTTCACGGCCTGTGTGCGGAACTAATATTTTAATTAATGTTAGTGTTGTTAGATACGTTTCTCAAAGTATCAGGACTTTAATACAAAAATGAGGAACTAGGAAAAAAAATTGGCACGTAAAAATAAGTTTATGATTAGAAATTTAAAGTTTGTTAAAACAACAAACTTTAAATTCCCAATTGTTTTTAAACTTTCGCGATGTTTACACATATTAGAATTCTAGCTTGTCCCGCGTCTGCGTAAATTTTCCCTGTTTTTGCAACATTTGTCATTGCTGCTTCGCTCCTATTGGTCGTAGCGTGATGTTACATAGCCTATAGCCTTCCTCGATAAATAAGTTATCTAACAGTGAAGAATTTTTCAATTCGGACACGTAGTTCCTGAGATTACCGCGTTCAAACAAACAAACTCTCCAGCTTTATAATATTAGTATAGATTAAATTAATCCCATTAATATTTTAAATTCCTAATCAGAAACTTTTATGAAATCGATGGATCTTCAAATTGGAGATCTGCCTTCTATTATTTTCTACATATCTGACTACCTACTTCTGAGGTAAACAATGTTCGCATTGGTCTTGTGCGCTTGTTTCTCCCCCAAAATGTAGTATCGTTGGTGGTGGTTGGTGATACTATTAATTAATGGAATTACAGGGCAAAGAAAAATCACAAGTGTGTGTGTGCTTCTTTTATTTGATAGACAGGTGACTATCTTATATCAAAGTTACGTCTTAAACACGTCGTGTGCATCGATGTGCAACGACTCATGCTCGTCTTTGGTCACGTCGATTCGTTGTAATATCTACTACAAAGTCGGGACTCTGGATGTCTCGCTCGGGGTGCTGGCAGGACGCCTTTTGGGAGGGCCGAAAAACGGAACATTCCGCCTTAAGCAGAACATCTGGCAACACTAAATATAAGTACAGATCCAGGTGCGTTGATTCACATTTGAAGTATTCGCAAAATGTGATTACGTCACCCTCTTAATCGACAGCTCATTTTAACTAAATCTATCTTCAAACAATTTGCATTCTAAATTGAAATTTGTTAATATTTTACTGCAGTGCATAATATTCAACTTTATTATATATAGTACTAGATACAAAAGTTATTAGTGTTTAGAATATAATGGTAAATAGATATTGAGACTTGATACAAAATGTGTTTTGAAACTTTAATTAACTGTTTAGAAATGACAAAATATAATCAAGGAGTAAATCTAGGTCACTCTCTTTCTTCCTTTTGCACTCAAGTGTCTCGTTGCGTTATAAGGCAGCAATGATAACTGACGGTCCTACCGGCTTTTTCCATCTATTAGGAAAAACCAATAGTGATCGCGCCTTCGTATGTACGACCAATAGAGATTCATTGCTAAATAGAGGAATTCCCAAAGTTGCCAAATAGGCGAAAATCCGAGTTGATCAGATCAAGTCGGGTCATCATTGGATAATAAATCAGTACTAATATTATAAAGCTGAAGAGTTTGATTATTTGAATGCAATAATCTCAGGAACTACTAATTTAAATTAAAAAATATTTTACGGTTGGATAGCTCATTTATCGAGGAAACATCCCGCTACGACTAGTAGAAGCAACAAGCAGGAGCATCGAAAAATGTGCAGAAACGGGGAAAATTTACGCAGAATTCGACATGAGAATAATCATCTCATTCTAGGAAAGAATTTTCCTTATGGATTGCTTGACGTTTCGACCGGATTAAGGTGGCCACTGATTATACGCCCATTTTCAAGCCTTCCAAATGGACGCATTCTGTATGGATGTAGGCACACGCAAAACTACGGCACCATTGACTATACTTCCATTTGGATGTCTTCCATTTAGACGTACGTCTTCAGTTCGGACTAGAAGATTACACTAAAGACTGCTGTCAACACTATAATGGGCAAGTTTCCAACTAGTCAAAACAACAACTCTTAGAAATCACAAAACGAAGTTTTTTTTATGGAAGTCTTATACAAATACTGGACTTAACTAGAAAAAATTGTGACGTCATGTCACAATTTTTTCTAGTTAAGTCACTTCTTTGTGATAAATCGTAAATTGCTAAAAAAATCCTATTTAATACAAAATTTAACAAAAAAATAATCATTGGTAGTTTTATTGCTAGTTTTACTTACTAATTAGACTTTTGGATACTTTTGTTTACCTAGGAAACAAGCCTGTTTGTTTCAGAAGATATAAAGAAACAAATTTGATATTTTGCGAGACCGTGTTTCTCTTTTGTGACTATGGCATGGTAACCATGGTTTGACACTATGCTTAGAAAGAAAATGTAGGTCTCTTCCTAAGCGAGACGAAAGGATAAACTATAGACACAATTAGTAATAAACTTCTTGATTTATTCAACTCACTGATAATACGGATGCTTTCCAAATGGCGTGGCGTGATATACGTCCATCTGGACAAATGTCAGTTTGGAATTCCAAAACCGAACGACGTCCATTCAAATGATATTACATTTTTATTTTTAAAAAGACGACGCCCGCAGTAGTTTAAAATCCCTGTGTCACGGGGGACTTTACAATTAAGCAAGTCACGGACACAAAGTACACCCAGACTAGGAACAACAATTTGTGGATCACACAAAGTGGTGTCCCGTATGGGAATCGAACCCACGACCTCTTGCGTGGCAGTCGGGCACACTCCCACCGCGCCACTGAGGATGTCAAATTTTTGACCTTAACGATAAGTTTTGACAGAAGTCCACACCATTTGGATTATTGGATGCATCGTCAGTGAGGCCCTTTACATCCTCACAAACTGACATAACATGTTAAATATTAATCAGGATTAAACACAAACCAAAGCTTAATACAAATAGACCGTGTTCCACATTCAAACCAAAGCTTGATACAAATAGACCGTGTTCCACATTCAAACCAAAGCTTGATACAAATAGACCGTGTTCCACATTCAAACCAAAGCTTGATACAAATAGACCGTGTTCCACATTCAAACCAAAGCTTGATACAAATAGACCGTGTTCCACATTCAAACCAAAGCTTGATACAAATAGACCGTGTTCCACATTCAAACCAAAGCTTGATACAAATAGACCGTGTTCCACATTCAAACCAAAGCTTGATACAAATAGACGGTGTTCCACATTCAAACCAAAGCTTGATACAAATAGACCGTGTTCCACATTCAAACCAAAGCTTGATACAAATAGACCGTGTTTCACATTCAAACCAAAGCTTGATACAAATAGACCGTGTTCCACATTCAAACCAGAAATAGTGTAAAGCAGAAACTTAAAAGAAATGTAATAACGTAATTGAGGGCAGTAATAAAATGTACAAAGTAAAAAAAACTGTACATTTTGCAACTGTTTAGAGACTAGACGTGTGTTTCCCATGTAATAAAAATAAATTTTATTACGCGAATATTTGATTAGATACCCTTTCAATTTCGTTGTTACACAAATACAAGTATATAAGTCAAAGTAGGCAAATATTATATATGCTCTGACTGCCTCTGTGGCGCGGTGGGATTGTATCCGACTGCTACGCAAGAGGTCGTGGGTTCGATCCCCATCCAAGATAAAACTTTTTGTTATGAGCACGATGGTTTATTGTGTCTAGGTGTTATTTATCTATAATATGTATGTATTTAGAAATATTTAAGTATGTTTATCAGTTGTCTGGTTTCCATAGTACAAGCTCTGCTTATTTTGGGATCAGATAGCTTTGTGTGACTTGTCCCAACTTATTAAAAAAAAAATGCTCTGCTATGTAACTGTTATAATAATTTTATTATTCTGTTGTTGATTAACGATACAGAAGCGAATTCTAGTATCTACATAGAAAATTGACCTCTATTTACACACAGTAAAGTACCATTATTTTGCGAGTAAACCTAACACTAGATAGTGCAACAATCCTACATACAATCCACTTGTTTTTTTACTACGAAATGAAAAGGAGCAGGTCGTTAACCTTATGGTAAGCGTCACTCTAGCCCATAACAGTATCAGTGCCACCCAAATCCTTGTTTGGCAATCTGACTGTCACCACAGTGCGCTCCTCATTTGAGACATCAGTTCGTAATCACAAAACACCTACAGCTAAAAAAATCGCTCACATATCTCGGAACACTTTTACCCATTACAAAGTGACAGCAATTACAAATGTCGAATCGAATGACCGTTCTGTGCATTTTTTTGACACTTATGATAAATGGCTGTTGATGTTATCCCTTGCTATCCTTGTAATGCCGGCGCCACACGTTGGGGCCAACGTTGGTCCCAACAACACGCGTTCAACGTGTCAGTCTGTAAAATAGCATTGGCACCAATGTTGGGACGAGCGTTATTCTAGATCATTGGACGAATGGCGTTACACAAGTATAGACTTCAATTTAGACGTTTTATCGTAATAACCGATATCTACGCTAAATTAAGATACCTCCTTAATAATAAATTTATGATTCCAACGAATGAATCTTTGGAATACACAGATCGAGATTGAGTGGTAACTTCTTCGTGTCTTTACCTATTAGTAGGTAGTACTAAGGGCCCGTCTTCACCGGCGAGAGAATCGTGGCGATTCCACTCTACTATCGTCGGGCAGTCTCCACAAACGAGCGTTTATTCTACCAGCGTATCGCCGCAACTTGTAAAGGTATCGCCGTGTGTCTGCGGCGATAATCGCCCCTTTTTCGAGACGTGGCGCCTGCGTTTGGCAACGCGCTAGCTGCGAGAACGCCACGTTTCGCGGCAAGCGCGGCGATACGATAACGTTTCTCTCGTCGCAAAGCCACGATAGCATCGCCGTGTGACACGTTCTAAGAGAGTGTATAGAAATAAGTGGCACTTACAATATCGATAGGTGGCAATACGATAATATTGCTACGATTCTCTCGCCAGTGGAGACAGTCCCTAAGTTTAGATACCTACGTATAAAAATAATAAACACTGTAATTAAGAAAGTAAGCTATCCTTGACCTAATAATAACAAGTAGTACTGCTTCATCTGCGTCTAGACTAATTTATCAAAAAGCATTATTCATTAAGTGTTTCGCTTGCGTCATTTTATTGTAGTTGGTCTTAATCAATATAAGTAACCTAATTCTCTTTTCAAAATAATCAGCAGTGTTTAGTAGTAATAGGAATAGGAATATATTGAACGCCTAGCCTTGGTCATTCGCCGCCGAAGGTACCTATGTTTTATCAAAGAAATAAAAGCATTGGATACACGGGAGAAATCCGAGACTTTACGAAGAGCCCCCCTTCCCTCCAAACTTGTTCAGTAGGCTGCAGGTGAAAGATTTATGACTTGCATCAACAACGATTTCATACCCTAAAATCCATCCAAATTTATATTTGGATGGATTTTAAGGAAGGGGGCTCTTCGTAAAGTAAATCGTTGTTGTTTCTTTGATAAAACATAGGTACCCTCGGCGGCGAATGACCAAGGCTAGGCGTTCAATATATTCCTATTACTACTAAACACTGCTGGGAATTTTGGAAAGAGAATTAGGTAACTTATATTGATTAAGGGCAACTACGATAAAATGACGCAAGCGAAACACTTATTGAATAATGTAAACATGGCTGCAAAGTGTAGGCAGGATATCCTGATGATTTGAAATGTCCATCTGAAATACATATTTGTATCTTTCAAGTGCTTATATATACATTTTAAATAAGTATCATGCCTCTGTGGCGTGGTGGAAGTGTATCCGACTGCTACGCAAGAGGTCGTGGGTTCGATCCCCACCTAGGATAAAACTTTGTGTAATGAGCACGATGGTTTATTCTGTGTCTGGGTGTTATTTATCTATAATATGTGTATATTTAGAAATATATAAGTATGTTTATCAGTTGTCTGGTTTAGTACAAGCTCTGCTTAGTTTGGGATCAGTGCTGTGTGAGTTGTCCCAAGATATTATATTAATATTATTTTTAAAATTGTGAAATAGGACACGATAGTTTAATAAAAAGATACGTGTATTTTTATTAAATTCAATCGTATCCTTTACACAGTAGGTACTACAAACTCATAACCTTCCAACAAACGGAACTAAAAAACGCATAATTACAGAATTATTTTTACCTTCATAAATATTTGAATACAAAGTCATAATAAATAAATAGGATACGAGCTTGTGACACAATTATTTAGTCCGATTCGTGCTCTTAAAGATTTATCTGGTACGGCGATTGTATGATATTACCATAAATGCGACCGACCTTCTCACTGTACCGTACCATAGAATACCGAGAGTACAGAATGCAACCTTTATAGTGTATTTCGACGGGCGGCACGCAGCCCGTGAAGCAGTCTGAACAGCAGCAAGACAAGTAGCCTTAGAGCTCTTTCAATTTAGACGTTTTATGACATCCTGCTGCGGTGCCGGAGTGGTGCAGTAGTCGTCCTGCACACACTGCAGTTGGATATGCGTTTAATTTAGACGGTAGATGTCGGACTGCTGGCGTCCTGCAGCGGTCTTGCTGTGGGATAAAACAGGCGGCACAGTGAACGTAGGGGTCTGAGACGAAACGTCTAATTTGGAAGAGCCCTAATGCTGCTTGTTTACGTTACGACTGTCCCTCGGTGTCGGACGTGTACAAGGGGGCTAACACAGGCCGGCGGGCGGGCCAAACAAAACAGAAAACAGCCGGGCAGCATATTACACGCTTGTTCCTTTGTGTCCGTTGACTGTAAAAGCATCAACATACGTACTTCACTCGAGCGACGAACAAAGTAGTCTTGAGTGGTCTTTAATTCGTGTGCGTAGCTTTAGTGAGCTTTACCTTCTGTACTATTGATATTATGTGACCGTACACAGTACATTATGTAACAGAACAGCTGTACCTTACTACCTTTATTTAAAATGTTTAGCCATATTGTATTTACTTATATAATTTGTTACATAATTTTGATTATTAAAGTTTCAAGCCCACCCAAAAGTACGGTGAAATTTCTAGCTTTGAATGTTGTCTGATTATATTTTTGAACTTTTTGTGCTGATTTTGAAACTTGTATGGAACAATGTTATGTAAATTTACATAAGGAACTATTTGTTGCAGCATGCAATTCTTAAAACAAATATTTTTACAGGGACATCAATGCGCAGGGGGGAGCGTCTTCGTCATTTGCACAGAACACTAATCCCAATCAGGTCTTCTTTATCAAGCAGATATTATACTTGTGTTTCAGAAGGTAATAGCAATATTACGAGTATTATTAAACTAGCAGACCCGCGCAACTTCGTCTGCGTAAAATTTCCCCGTTTTTGCAACATTTGTCATTGCTGCTCCGCTATTTTTGGTCGTATCGGGATGTTATATAGCCTTCCTCGATAAATAACCTATCCAACAGTAAAAAAATTCTTCAATTCAAACTGGTGATTCCTGAGATTATCGAGTTCAAACAAGCAAACTCTTCAGCTTTATATTAGTACAGATTTCCTTCCACTATTATTTTGAAGAAGTTGTTGTAAAATTTGTGTATGTGTGATCAATCATTTTCTCGTTTCAGATAATAATGATTTTGACGTGATAACGTCTGATCATGACCATCGTTGTAAATCAATGAACAGCTGCACTCACGAAAAAGTGTCCAAAAAAGTCACGTTACCTATTGATTGGCTGCTTAGCAACGCGAATGGTGATATGTCATCAGAACATTGATGGACGTTAGGACGTTATTACGTAAAATTATGGTGCGGAAACCGACATTATAGACAACCATTTTTGTTGAACATTTGTCTCTCTTCGTTTAAATGTAAAAAAAATCTGTTTGTCAAATATTCGTCGCCATAACGTGGGTAGGCTCGTACGGATCTAATGCAGCTGATTTATTACACTAAACTGTAATAGTTCCGAGCTTAACAATCGGTGAATAGTACAAAGTTATTATCTACTACTTTAAACAAATAAAATAAAAACATTCTATTAGGCACCTTGACCTTAAATAAAAACCTATTAATATTATAACAAAAAACACATTAAGCACATAGTTGCATAACAACTTCGTCGTTGTAAGCTTTTTTAACAAAAACATTACATTTATCAACACACACAAGTGTTGGGTATAATTATTACACATTTGATCATATCTAACACTACAAATGTAGAAGTAAATGTTTTAGGAATTAGGAGACTAATTTATTTCCGAGACCAACTAGACAATGATTATTTATTTTTTAAATATGTACCTATACATAGTTCCATTATCACATTCCGAAGGTATTTAAAAATTACACCATTTTTACACATTAGTAATAATAATAATATCTTCTTGCTAGCTTGCACTATGAATACCAGACAACTGATTAACCCACTTATATATTTCTAAATACATACGTATTTTAGATAAATAACACCCAGACACAGAATAAACCATCGTGCTCATCACACAAAGTTTTATCCTGGATGGAGATTGAACCAACGACCTGTGGCTTAGCAGTCAGGGTTACTAACCACTAGGCCACAGGTCAGTGAATGCATATTCGATTTATTTCATGTCAATTCAAATTCTAAACGATTTTTAGAGCCATTTTATTTTACCTATCTAACATCTGTCCAGTTGCGAATTAATCCAAATGTAATGGAGGGAAACAGTCGTTTTCAATTTTTCTTAAAGAAAATATGTCATTTTTTTTTTTTAATATGCAAATGAAAATAAGATTTGTGTATTCGTAAAATTTCGCGATTTGTACACTTTATAGAATTTTATATGCTACGGGTCTTAATCGCGTAAATATTTTCTACGGTATTGCAAGACTAGTAGAATCGTCTATCCGTGACTAAGGCCGTTGCAATACGGTCGAAACGTCGGGCAATAAAGCAAAAGTATTTAGACTTAAAATATAATATTTACACGATTAGGACCCGTAGCTTATAAAATTCTGTAGAATAAGATTAATCTTTCTGCCATTATTAAATTCATTATCTATAAAGATACGTTTTTTAGACCACTGTCGACCAGGTTATTGTAATAGTTATTTTTTATCTTACAAATTACAATATAGTAATTATCTTGTATAGATCTCATTAGTGAGCAGTTGTGAGTATTTTGTAAGCAAGCAATTTATTGAGATATCACAATGTAGTTAGCTTTTTACTGTCGTAGTTTATGTGTAGGCACTAGTTGATTCCTGGACTTACCCTTCGTTGATTATGAATTAAATTTAAATTTGAAGCTTCGTTTCCTCCCTTTAGAGCCGGGGTTCCATCTCCGCGGGGGTAAACATATTTTTTTTAATTAAGTAACGAAGGTGGTTAAATCTCACCTCTCTGTCAGTGTCAACTTTATCAAGCCTCCATGATATTCTTTTACATTCCATTAAACTCTAACACAGCAGATGTATGGGGTAAAATAGCTTTGAAAGTACTTAAATAAGGTTACAACATCAAAAAGATTGGGAACCACTGCTTTAGAGCCAGAATATTTATGATAAAAAATCCGTCTAACTATTTGTTTGTAAAATTTCAACTTGATCCTTTCAGTGGTTAAAGCTGTGTGTTGCATTGATAAATTAGTTTTTCCATGTGAACTGTTTTGATATCCCACTGCTGGGTACTGGTCTTCCCATTAGAATCTAATTATTATAGATCCTGGGACCCCAGGATCTATTTTGAAGAATTGCCATAATCGCCACGCTTGACGAGCGGGTTAGCAATCGTTACAAAGCTTTAAAGTACGCAGAGGACGCTGCTTCCCGTCCTTCAATCTAAAATCCCTTAGTCGCCTTCACGACACCCATGATAAGAGATGGGGTGGTAGTATTATTAAGCCTGTACCACACGGCCAGGGTTTTCTTTTATATTATTCTTGCACAAAGGAATTTAAAGCATCATTATAATCTTTAAACCTTTGAATCGCACTCTTCGGTACTTTTAAAGATTTTCTCTTATTTTAAAAATTCATAGGTCTATAATGTACAGGGGTGTAATAGAAAGGTGTGGTCATATCCAAGGGTTGGTACATACCTTATATTATCAAAATCGGAGTACCCTAAAAAGTATTTATTATTTTTTCATTCGTTTATTTATTAATAAAAAAGTTATTAATTAAAAAAAGTATGACTTAAAAAGTTTTATGCCATAATAATTCAATCGAATTTTGTACCAGAGGAGGTATAATACTTGTGGCATACGCCTTTCACTACTGAATTTTGACAAAAAGTGACCACATCATTCTGTTACACCCTGTATAGGTATACAATAATAGACCCATAGCTTGAATCTCACGAATCTAACTTTTGTTAAGCAAAAGCTCCTCTTGCAAAGAAATCTTGTGCTTACCCACTGCACCACACAGACAGTTGATTGACTAGACTGTTATATCTTTCTTTTTTCTTACGGTAATCTCCTTTAAATACGACCCCTAATTAAATTATCATAATAATTTAACATAAAGGTCTCGTTATACACATAACTGTTTCCGAAAACAATGTATTTTAGTCATTCATATCTAAACAATGGAAAAATCTTTCAAACAGACACTACGTGTGTTAAACAAGTTTCGTTGTAATTAACTACTTTGTGACTTGTCCCACGAATTTAAAACTTTCGAGATGAAATAATACTCAATTACTTTCCTAGTAAAAGTATATTCAAAGTTAAACACAGTGGGGCCTTAAAACAAGCGACGAAAACCAAAGGTCTTTTACACAACTCCTCTAAAAAAGGAAGTTTGTTTTATCTCTCTTTTATTAGATAGACCGAATTGTAAATCTGCGAGGCTAAGTAGAAGAAGATGGAGAAGAAGAAGAACAAAGGTTTCATTATTTTACGACCGAATTGTAATTTCATAATGTGTACAAATCGCGAAAGTTTATCAACATTTAAGTTGACACCTGAATTTATTATTTGTATTGATCGGGTAACATTAATCCGCTTGCTTAAAGGCCAACTCAAGCTATTAGGCATGGCTTTGTGTTTTCGTTTACCCGAACTTGTTGGCCGTCATTAACACACTTTATTGTTTTAAAATCTTCTCATACCTAAGCCTCGTAATGAGCTTAGCTTTTAAAGTAAATGTTTTCCAGTGCCAGGGCTGTCACTGGAGCTAACTTATTTTATACCGCCAGATTTGCGAAATTAAAATTGAACCTCATTAAACAAACCTACAAACTATTGAAAAATGCCTACTTAGTTTGTAACAGATCAAATTACAAATTATCATTGTTAAATGTCTTGATATTTCTTTATTGTTTGTTGTTGGTTGATGTATGTATATGAAAAAATATACCTCATAAATTTTTTTATGATTATTAAGTTCCCAATTCTATTTATGTCGCAAAATTTACATTATACTTTGAAATTTTTTTTTACCCAATTATTTAAGGAAATCTGCTACGTGCATACGGAATACACTCTTGTATCTAATTAAACGTTCTGGCAACCCTACTAAGTGACGATGTCCGAATCTCTAGTGCTGTAGTGCGTTTAGAAATTGTAAGCCTAATGTTAGTTTTATTGCTTTAATGAACAGCGATGCGCATTTGTGCAAAATTGGGCATATGGTATATACTTCACTTAAATGGAATACTTACTAACAAAAACAGTTTGCATGTTAAATAAATTATGGCTTAAATTATTATTTACAAACTTTCTCATCTCGTTTTAAAAGATAATCAACAATGTGGGATTGGGTCTCACATTACTAGCAATATTGTTAAACTCTCTAGCTAAGCTTAAAGACTTGTGTTAGGAGAGGGTTCACGTTCGTAGTATAATGGGTAGGATTCAAAACCGAGACCTCACGATTGTGAATCCGATACCTTAGCCATTACGCTTAAGTCAAATTGAATTAAAAGAGCCCTGACTGGGAGGTTTTAATAATAGGTTTTAATAATGCATTGAAGATTCTGTTTTTTTTTTGTAATTTCATTTCATCACATGATGTCCCACTGCTGGGCACGGGTCTCCTCAGTAGAAACTACTTATTTATAGATCCTGCGAGTGATAGAATAGACCGCAGAGGACGCTGCTGTCCGTCCTCCGGTAATATCCCTTAGTCGGCTTGAGGACACCCACAGGTACAGTAAACTCTTTATTTCGTAAAATCAGGTTAATGGTTATTTGAAAACGTCAAAATGTTTGAAAAAAAAAACAAAATGAGGTTAGGCGGCAGTTCCAAGTGTAAAGCTCATGAGAAGAAGCTGCCAAGAAACTCTTGGGCCTCAAGAGACATTAGAGACTGTTAGTGCTAGAAGGCTGTAATTTTGCTGGGATACACATATTGCTTAATTTTTTAGGGTACCTCTCCTATATGTAAAGTAGGGTTGTGATTTTTTTCTTATCTACCTTATTGTGCTTACTTACTTGTGCTTACTTAATAATAGTTTATTTTGACTTTAAAATACCTTACAATTTAAAACAAATCATGTAAGTAATATTGTAGTAGTTCGTTCTTAAAGTCTAAATGGACATAGAAAAAGTGGGTTGCATACTGCTCTCCTGCCTGTGTTAAGGAGGAACAGGTTGCGTGGGGTATCATTAGATAGGTCTTATAAAAAGCTTTAAAATGCAAATTTTTGTTAGAGTCAAGTAGTGTCCCCTCTCAGTTCAATGATTGATGGTAAGTGGTATGTGCAAAAAAAATCACGGTAGTAGTACCTATAGTGAAATTAAAAGGACAACTATCACAGCTAAGTTGGGTTTACAACTTAACGAGTAACAGCAGACCAAGTGAGAAGTTTTTTTTTTTTTTTTTTTTATTTTTCTGCTCCATGGCAATCTGTTTTCCAACAATAAGCCACTTCTTTGTTTGATTTCTCAGTTTATGTTTTCCTCAAGAGCCATACTTGTATGAAAATTCTTTTTACACGACTCTCTTGATGTCAAGTGAGAAGTAACAAAATTGTTGTACAGATCCATTTAAAAAATCTTATAATAACGTTGGTACTTGTTGTCCGGTTTTTTTTTATCTTGGGACAACTTTCTCGCGATCATCTATACTAATATTACAAAGCTGAAGAGTTTGTTTGTTTGTACGCGGCAATTTCAGGAACTACGAGACCGAATTATTATTTTTTTTGTTTGGTAGCCCATTTCTCAAGGAAGGCTATAGGCTATATAACATCACGCTACGATCAATAGGAGCGGAGCAGCAATGAAAAATGTTACACAAACGGGGAAAATTGACACATATGAAGTTGCGCGGGTAAGCTATTTTGATAATAAAACAGGCGGAGCCTGTTCTATGACATCCAGATAATGAGGCTATCACGCAAGAATTTGCCGCTAAAGGCGCTAGTTTAGAGCTAGGACTCTTATTCACTATCTTTATTTCGTTGTCGTGAAAAGGGCGTGCGAACTGGCGTATGCGCGGTGCGCTCAAATATGTACAGCGCGCATGCGCGGTAGAGAGCTGCGCTTAAAAATGCATCAACGCGCGTACTGAAGATACGCGAAGTCAATGAATGTTTGTTCCCTAAAAGCGGAGCTAAGAATAAGACCACTGCTTTGAGACAGTTTTATCTTTTGGAAACTTATGTCCTCCTTTTGTACCGAAAAAAAAAAGGAACTGCCGTGCCGTACAAATATCGAGCATGCCGCAGTATTGCACTGCGGCATGCTCGATATTTGTACGGCACGGTTTTAATTAAGGTATTATTTAATATTATGATTTAAATATTGGAAAAATTTTGTTTAGATAATAATAACAAATTTTGACAGCCAGACTTCAGAGCTTCTGTTACATGTATGGAATGCCCATATAAACTATCAAACTAAGTAGCGGTTTATTTAAGACATCTCATCGTCCGTATGTCTCAGTAAAATGCCTGTGACATACGGACGATCAGACGAAACTATAAGGGTCCTGTTTTTACCATTTTGTCTACAGAACCCTAAAAAACTACCAATTGCCTGGATTAACCTATTGGTAGGTAAGTGTAAGTAGAATTAAATAGTTCTTACAGTAAATGTATGTATATCAAATGTTTTGTTTATGTAAAAGTATCAGCTGATAAGAATCACGACGTCTGATTAGGTGCTAATTGTTTACATTTGTTTCAAAAACATTTCATAGGTAAAATTTTGGTCATAATACGCCGTAAACACAAACTGTGTAATTATAGTTCACCAAGACAAATACAGAATGTGTTATTCTTCAATGAAATATGATTTGAAGAAAAACAAATGCTTTCTATAAACAGGGTGGTTTTTAAAATGCTAATAACTTCCCGGTCCTGGCTTCTTTACAAAATACTAAATAACTGAAAAAACTGAAAAGACTGATATTATAAATATCAGTTTTAGAAAATATTTAATACCACCACCACATGTTTTTGGAGTTATAACTTTAACCACCTACAGACTATTTTACTGGAGTAAAATCATTGTTTATTTTGAGGTTCAGGCCTTAAACTTGACAAATATTATCGATTTTACTCCGGGGTATCATAGATGTTTCGTAGTTGGTTATGTGACAAAAGTAGGAGTAGGTAGCGATGGTTTTTTTTTTTTTTTTTTTTTTAATATTACCAAGTTATTTGATGTAATGCAAAGAAGCCACGAGCGGAAGGTAATTAGTAGGTATATTAAAAACCACCCTGTATAACTATAGTATACAAATACAGACATCGCATAAATAAATATTATTTGAAAAAGAGTAGTTCACATTTATGTTTTTTTATGATATCATATCTCATTAGGTAAATTTAAAAAAAAATCCCCTGAGGTATAAACAAAAATAATTCCACGTATTAACAATTAGCTATCTTTACAACAATCAAACAAACAAGAAAGTAATGCGAAATAGCTGAAAATATTTTCATTAAACATTACAATAAGTCGGAAAAACAGGATACGGTTATATTTGTAGTCGGTGATTAATTTATACAGAGTGATTTGTAATATACTAACACATAACCTCCCACTCATGGCTATAACCCGAGTCCTTATTCACTATTTTTTTTTTGTTTTCGCGTCAATCCCGCTTTTCTAACTGTCAAAATCTTGTCATAATGGTATATACAGGGTGTTACAGAAAGGTGTGATCAAATTTCAGCAGCGGATAGTGTATGTTGTCAGTATTGCACCTACCATGGTGCCATAGCTGGTTGTATTATTATTACATTGTTATAGCATATACTTTTTGTCAAAATTCAGTAGTGTAAGGCGTATGGCATAAGAATATACCTCCCCTGGTACGGAATTCGATTGGATTATAATGGCCTCAACCTTTTTAAGTCATACTTTTATTAATTAATAACTTTTTCATTCAGAAACAAACGAATGAAAAAATAATATTTTTTTTTTAGGGTACTCCGATTTTGATAAAATTAGGTACGTGCACTCAGTATCATGGGCACATACGAAACCTTGAATATGACCACACCTTTCTGTTACACCCTGTAAAATTGAATGAAGAGATAGACAAATTTGAGATCTAGTAACATAGTCCAGATAGGTGGTTCGCTTCTGGCCCCGGTTTGGCTACGGAAGTCTCGGGTTCGATTCCTGAGTCTGGATATCAAATTTTTTGATCTTTCAAAAATGCATTTATTGTATTTGTAAAGTAATTGGCAAGAAATGCCTATAAAAATTACTTCAATACCACTGTCGTTCCATAGATGGGTGAAAATTGTCACACCCCTCGATCCGTCAGTCCTGCGCCTGATCCCTCTTCAGTTGTGTCAGGTTTCAGTCCCATCCGGCTAGAAGAGTGGGGGAATAGAGCGCACTCGTGTCTGCGCATACGCATAAGCATTATATATTAAGTGCGTTTTTTTTTAGATGATTGTGTCTGATTTCTCTTAGGATATTAAATATACTTGAGTCTATCATGAAAACAGAAATAATTCTTCGGGATTCAGTAGCTAAATGTGTAAACAATGACAATACGAAATTCCATTGGACTGCCTCTGTGGCGCGGTGGGAGTGTATCCGATTGCTACGCAAGAGGTCGTGGGTTCGATCCCCACCCAGGATAAAACTTTGTGTGATGAGCACGATGGTTTATTCTGTGTCTGGGTGTTATTTATCTATAATATGTATGTATTTAGAAATATATAAGTATGTTTATCAGTTGTCTGGTTTCCATAGTACAAGCTTTGCTTAGTTTGGGATCAGATAGCGTTGTGTGAGTTGTCCCAAGGTATTAAGGTATTAGGTATTATTGGCGATGCAAAATTTAAGACAAACTCTTTGTTCGATGTTTTTGTACATTATGAAATTCGCAATACACACTATAGATAAAATGTAACTAAAAACAGCACTATAATCTTAATAACCGATGCTACTCAGACTCTAACAACAACAAAAAAAATGAATTTCGAACCTCCTAATCATCCATACCCGATACTTTTTTGCCTAAATGTACATATGTACTTGTACTACAATGATTTGAAATCGATTGGTTCTACTTAGTAGTAAAAAATAGTACAATTTAAATACTGAATTATATTATAACTGAAAAAAAAACAGATGCGAAAGAATATCATTATTTTATCAGTTATTTATGAGAAATATATGTTAAGAGTGACATAGAAAACAATTATTTATTATTAAATACCTACACAAATTAGAATACCTACCTAAATAAATGAAGTAGCTGATGGTTTATTCTCCCAAATACAACTATTGTGTGAAAATGAATAACGCTGCCAACATAAAAATAAAATATAAAGTTTTATGATACTTAATATATGGATGGGAATATCTTTGTACAATGTCAAACAAATGCAGTAAAGATTAATATATAGATTAATGACTAACATACAACGACGTACGAATACATTGCGCGATATATCTTATGGGGATTCATACCCCATAAAGCGCAATACGCAATGTACAATAATTAGACCTCCAGTACATTTCCCTTCAGACGATTGTGAGAACGGTCTCACAGAACAATGTACCTTTGTTTAATAAAAAGTTCACAATTAGTTCATTATTTAAACATGTAGATCCCAGATAATGAACTTTTTCGAGTGAAATGTATTAATACATCACAAGCGAAAACAGTTGTAATAGTATTAATGTGAGATTTTTGGTAAAAAAAAGAAATTGTGTAACTTGAAAATCATTGTCACGTTTGAGACCAAAAATGAAGATTACATTTGCAAGTAAGTAATTCATTTATTAGAAAGTTATATACCTACTTAGCTACTAAGATTAATCATCTAATTTTACTTCTTTTTACTCTTGAAATTCGGCTGAAATATATAGAGCGTAATTTGACTTAGCCTAACTTTAGCGTAAATCAAACTTGAAGAAAATCTTAACAAAGCATTTGCTGACCGTTGAAATTATTGGTAGATAGGTACTAGCTATCGCCCGCGGCTCCGCCCGCGTGAATGTCGGTTATCGCGAAAAAAACTATCCTATGTCTCTCAAACTATCTCCATACCAAATTTCATCTATATCGGTATAGCTGATTGAGCGTGATAACGTAACAGACAGACAGACAGAGTTACTTTCACATTTATAATATTAGGTATGGATAGCGCAAGCTTAGCATAATCTTAGAAACAAAGGTATTTAGCCTTAAAATAAAATATTTACGCGATTAAGACCCGTCGGTTAATAACATTCATTCTATAATATATATATACCTAGTCTAGCCATAAATATTGTTACGAAGAAAAAACATTTTTTTTTATTGCAAATAATATTTATTACTTTTACAGTGTGTTAGTTTAATACATAAATAAAAAACAATTCAAAATATAAAAAGCTTATTCGAAGTGGTCTCCATTGGCTGCAACACAGTCCTTTAAACGTTGAGGCCAGTTATCAATAGAAGCACGCACTCTTTCCATGGGAAAATTCTTCACTGCCAATCGTATGGATTGTTTTAGGGACTCCAAATTATCATGGCGTTTAGAGCAAGCCATACTCTCTAAAACTGACCATAAATCATAATCCAGCGGATTAAGATCGGGACTAGACGACGGCCAGTCTTCAGCTCTGATGAAGTCCGAAACGTTCACTTCCAACCAAGACTGCGTGGACCGAGCTTTATAACCCGGCGCTGAGTCTTGTTGGAAGGACCATACTTGGTTATTGAACATGGTGTTGTTAAGGGGTTTAACTACCTTCTCAAGAATGGTATCTTGATGCACTTGTGCCGATGTTTTGATACCTTTTTCACAAAAATATGGCTCAGTCACTCCTTCATAGCTAACACCCCACCAAACCATCACTGGAGTCGGATAATGCCCACGTTGCACTCTGTCGACTAATTGGGAAGCTTCCTTAGAGCTTTGAGCATAAATACGGTCATTTTGTTTGTTAAAATGTTGCTCAACTGTAAAGATTTTCTCATCCGTAAACAAAATTTTTCTGTGACCTCCCTTTGCGTACCGCTTCAGTAGTTGCTTCGATTTTACCACCCTATTCTTTTTTAAATTATCAGTTAAAAAATGACCAGTGCGTCTCTTATAGGCTGCAAGTCCTAAGTCATCTTTTAAAATGCGTGACATGGTTCTGGGTGCTATCTTCATCTCCCGAGATAAAATCTTTTGCTTTCGGACAGGATTTCTTCGAATTCTTTCCCTTACTGCTTTGACCACCATTTTCGTACGAACACTACGTGGACGGCCAGATCTTTTTCTGTCACAAACAGAGAAGGTCTCATTGTACCTATTAATAGCCCGGTACACAAACATTTGACTAATACCAAGCGTATGGAGAGTTTTAAAATTACATTCGGCTCCATACCAACTTTGTGTAATGCAATCACAGCGATTAGGTTTTCTTTATCACCCCACTCCATTTTAATATAGCAAAATATTGTACAATGTATTGGCGCCAAAATTAGAAAATACAATGAACAATCGTATAAAAATGACAGATTCCAAATTCAAATGTGATATCTTTCTTATTTTTAATTGTAACAGTATTTATGGCCAGACTAGGTATAAAGTCAACGGTCAGCATGTGCTTTGTCAAGTTTTTGTAATGTCTAACTTAAGCTTAGGTTGAGTTAAGACAAAGTACGCTCTATCTCAGCCTTAGTCTTGTCTACCGATTTGCTTGAACTCTTCTCCCAGGGTTGACAATATATCTACACAACAGCCGAAATGGATGTGAAATGTTTAATAAGAATGTTGCTTAGCAACCATTCAGATTAATAATTTTCCTAATGGTTGCTAAGCAACTTTGTTAGTAAACATTTCGTATCCATTTCAGTTTTAGTAAGAGTAGGTACTGTAGTAATGAAGAGGTTATTTTTAATTAACACAGTATAGTTTAGTTATAAATAATATCCTCTACCGTCACATAAGTACCAACTCACAACTAAAATTGTTTTTAATATCACTTTCTTCTAAAAGAGTACCTACGTTATAGCAAGAACTAGAATGTAGTTCCTATGAGGGCGCTTGTCAAAGCTATATTAATTTGATAATTTCTCATAATAAGCTTAAAATAAGTGACAGAACCAGTACTCAATTAATTTCAACTATCCAATAATGTCGCAAGCAAAAACTCACTGCTCTATCAATGCCATCAATAAAAAGGTAAAAGTTGTTGACACACAATTTTCAAGCAATATCATTTACCTCAAATCGACATTCTTGACGTATAATGTAACCAACCTTCACAAATATGTAGCGATCGATCTTACATTAAAACTCGAAATGGTCTTGCTTAAAAACTGGAGCAACTTTGATGCAATACCTGAAAGTTTTTACGTCCTCTTTGACTTACTTACATAAAAATGCAATTACGGTTTTCTTTTAAACTGTGCGTTTATTACACACATGCAGTTGCAGCATTTAGTAAGAAAATAAGGTTATACCAGACCAGAAGTTTTACGAAGATCTGTCTGAGTTAATTGAATTGTATTGTTTCTTAAACTTGCCTCATTATTTACTGGAACCATTCAAGTCGAGTAGTAGGTTCAGAGTGCAGCGCGGTTATGTATTAAGCTCAGTTGACAGATATTCGGTCATCACAGTGTTTCGGTTGTAGCAAGTTTATTTACTGGACAAATGAGATTTACTGACTAATATCTAAAATGAGGAGCGCGGTGCGGTGGCATTCAGATCATTAAAATATATTTATTACGGGTCTTAATCGCGTGAATAATTTAAGGTAAAATACCTTGTTTATTGCCCGACGTTTCGACCGTATTGCAACGGCCGTGGTCACGGGAAGCCGGAAGACTAGTTGAGCTCAGCGTCGCCTCTGTGAAGCGCGGGTTTCGGAAACTACCCTCGCTTGATTTTTATCACTCACTATTACGGAACTGTCGGTACTTCGACACACAACACTAAGGACATCTGCACACTAGCGTGTAATGTTTGTTCGGCGGTGTATACACTTGCCGATCTCGGGATTCCACGATGTTGACAAACGGTATCCATCTTCTCGGTTGAAATTGACATGTTTTTTGATTTCAACCGCTTCCCTCGCCATCCTGGAGTAATAGTGACGGTCAGTGGAGAGGACCTGTGGTTTGTGTAGTTCAATCTAGTGATTGGTTCCCGCATCCAGTAAGTGCTCCGCTATTGCTGACTTGTTTGTCTGTCGGTTTTTCACAGCCGCGATATGTTCCTTAACCCATTCAGATCTTTGCCAAACAAGGATTTTCGTGGCACTGTTACTGATATGAGTTAGCAGGCGCACGAAATGCTTGTTTGCTGTTGTTGTATAAAAAAAAATGGACACTGTTGCGGTACCCAGCTAGACGGCCTATGGCTTAGATCTCGACATAGCGGACGTTAAAAGATTGTTAAAGTACCTACATGTAGTATAATGAAATCAAAATTATATAAAAGTTAATCTAATTAATATAAAACCTTTAACTGTCACTTGATATGTCACATAGGCCTACTTATAATCTCATATTTTCGTCATCACTAACGTATGTTGATTGAATTAACACCTGATAAGACCCACTGTGAAATTTACCAACGATAAAAAAGCTTTAATAGATTTGTCTTACGCACGCATGGAGCTCAATCGCCAATATTGTGAGATAAAAGTGATAGATACTTACTTTTAAATAATTGTTCTCGATAAAGCTCGTGAATATTCGCACTATTAAACTCATTGTTACCCAATTAAAGGTAAAAGAAGACGGGTTAGCGTTTTCTAACAAAGGTGCACTCACTTTTCTTGTCCTAGAAAGAAACACCAAAAATATGCATACATTTTATATATATCATGTCACTGCACTAGCAGTAAAGAAATACCCTTACGTCAGTCAGTTGGATTCCTTAGCGTTTTATTGATTCTTTAAGAATAGTCAAATTCGTAATGAAGAAATTAACGTTTCTTGATCGTGGCTGTGACAACCCTACGAGAAAGACTGTGTGTTTTAGAGAATATCACCCCTGATTGTCAAACATGGATTATATATCATTGCAGGTTTGTTTGGCATGCTTTGCCTAAACGATTTTACTTGGATTATAATCAGAAGTCGTTAAGTTTTAGCGGCAATATTTAATAGTTGCTGTTGGGTTGTTTGATCTTTATAATTGCTATAAGTATGTAACTATTATCATAAAATAAGTAATCATTTCCCTAATCAATCCAGCTTCAAAAATGTAATTAATGAAACTATGTAAGAATTTTACAAAACGGCCTCTTAAAATACTAATACTAGGTATGATTAGTATAAAAGATCAATTTTAGGAACACCGTGCAGTTTATGACATTAAAAAAAAATAACGTAACTGCACAGAAACTGGTCTCTTACAAACCTGGCATTCTCCGCCTGAAGGAAAAAAAGCTTATGTCAGAGATTGAGAAAAAAATGACTGCAGCACTCGTTTAATAGTTCGAAACAAAAGAATCGATAAATCATTTCATTTTGCAGAAAGAATCAACAGTTCGATTCTATGGCTGTACGCCACTGGGCAAACCAAGTCGTGCATTCCGAGAAAGTTGTATGAGTTTATCTACAGTTAGTATGTAACAGCCCCGTGGCTCTTGGCTGCGATACCATCAGAAATAAACCCTGGGTGGGCCAAACACTGGTGTTATTTACTTTATTTATTAGCCGATAGTCCTGAGATACAGTTGAGAACGTTTTATTGTCGCCCTCATTTCTAGTCAGCTCTGAAGTGTAACTTACGAACGCAAGTCTTCCTTATGTATCTCTTTAGCAACTGATTGGCCGATCTTCTTATTGGCGTTTCAACAGCGAACATTCCAGGCATTAAATATTATATACCTTCTAGCTGAAGCCGGCCACGCTTCGCTGTGGTTTTTTGGGACAGGAACCCTTGCTGGCGTCCACAGAATGCTACCAAAGTTGCATCACAATCTGATCTATGGATCAATGGCATTTTAAGAGGCAGATGTCAAGCGACTGAAAAGTGCGCCGCACAAGCAACTCTGGTTGGTACCAGCCGAGAATCCACGTCTAAGCATGTTTTAAGATCGGCCATAGAAACTTACAGATCAGCCATGATAATACATATCCAGGAACAGAATTGTGCAACTGATCACAGCACCTTTGGAAGAGAAGTATACATCTTTACTAATAAATAAAGCTGAAGACTTTGTTCGTTTGGTTGAACGCGATAATCTCAGGAATTACTGGTTTGAATTGAAAAATTATTTTAGTGTTAGATAGCCCATTTATCGAAGAAAACTATGAACTTTATAACATCACGCTACGATAAATAAGAGCGGAGTTGTTGCAAAAATGATTTTTGTAACAGTTTTACTATTAAAAATTAAATACTACCTGTCCCGTGCAACTTCGTTGCTGGCGCAAACGGAGTAAATGATACGTTATGTCACAATAAACAATCTTTCTAATCCAACAACAATATTCTGCAAACAAAACAGCATTTTAACCTCTAATTTTCATTATAGATTACATTGTGTCGAAAAATTAATATCTGTCCCGAAGTTATAAGGTGCTATATATCACGAATCTGTACTAAGGAAGTAATTTTATGGACACGGAATGCTTAGCAACATGTAATTAATATCAACAATTTTCTGAAGTAAGCCTCTATTATAAATGGTACAGTTAATTTTGTTAGCAAGTCGAAATAAGTGGTGTGGTCACGCGAATTGACGAAGCGATTTTTCAAAGGTTATTTTATTTATTTTATAGTCATTTTTATGATGCTGTTGGAGGACGGGGTCAATGTTAAAATGTTAGTTTGAGATAGACTCTGTTTCGCCAACTTTGATGAACGAGTATAAAAGTCGATTTATTTTTACGATTCACGATTTAATCGTTATGTGGTACCGGTCTTTTTATTGATATAGGGTTTTAATTTTCAGTTTTTAGTATCCTTTGCTGCGAAACATAATGACTTTACTATTCACTCTATAGCACATGTTGCCGATACGTATCCGACTCTGTGAAACTCTTTTTTTACGGCTTCGTAGCCAAAATGGCAAAACGGCACCCTTATAGTTTCGCCATGTCCGTCCGTCCTTCCGCCCGTCCGCAGCTTAGTTCAGAGACTGTTAGTGCTAGAAGGCTGTATGTTTTGCATGGATACACATATTACTTACTAGCTTTCGCCCGCGGCTCCGCCCGCGTGGATGTCGGTTTTATAAAAAATATTTATTTTAATATTTTTTTTCTTTGTAAAAAGTATCCTATGTTACTTCTAATACCTCTAAGAATATGTGTACAAAGTTTCATGATGATCGGTTAAGTGGTTTTCGCGTTAAAGCGTAACAAACAAACTTACATTCACATTTAGATATTTAAAGGGATGTCGACACACACAGTATATATAGTAAAAATAAAAGGGACAATATCACAGCTGCTAAGAGGACTTTACAAGTTTACCAGAATTTAATTTAATAAGAAGTAACAAAATTTTCGTAAAAATTCCATTGAAAATTATTATTAAATAGGTATAACGTGAAATGGATTTTCTGTTGTTTTTGTTTCCTACTTACAAAAGTAGGAAACAAAAACAACAGAAAATCCATTTCTTAAGCCACATTATTTGGATGGGGAGGGGGACTACGGAACCCTACATTGAACGTAGCCCGACATGCACTTGCCCGGTTTTTTTTTGTAGTCTATTAGGAAAACCCCCTCAGTAAACTCATTTTATAATCTGATCTTTCACAATGAATTATTCTTTAGACGACATTGTTTATAATTTTATAATTAAGTATGTTTATCGGTTGTCTGGTTTCCATAGTACAAGATCTACTTAGTTTGGGGTCAGATAGCGTTGTATGAGTTGTCCAAGATATAAAAAAAGGTGTGATTCATAGTCGACTGCAGACAAACATGCAAGCAGACAATGAATCGCTATCTGTAGAAGGGTGAAATATATTGAAACCAGCCTCCTGCTGTCATTTGTAGTGTTCTGTAGAATCAAACCTTTATTACCAGCCTCAGAACTTCATATAATCTGAGGTAGCAACAATTAATTTTGTATAACACAGTCTGTTGTTCATGTAGTAGAAAAAACCGAAGGGTTACCATTATCTATACAACTTTAGACACTGTATTATAATATGGAGCAAAAAACAGCATAAGAATCACGTTTGTTATATGAGAGCCCCAACTAAATATTTATTCTGGTTTTAGTATATGCTGTTATAGCGACAGAAAAACATCTGTGAAAATTTCAACTGTCTAGCTATCCCGGTTCATAAAAAACAGCCTGCAGACAGACAGACGGACAGTGGTATTATGGTCCCATTTTTAGCTTTCGGGTACGGAACCCTAAAAAGATTTTCTACGTTTTTGTTTTTAACGCCACCTTCAGCTAATGTGTTCTTACCCTTTCCCGCTACAATTCCAACCGAACAGACCTGATAAGGACCAAATGTACACGATATTTACAAATGTCAAGTCAAGTCTGACCCTATTATTGACCCCAGAATAAAATTATAGAGTAAAACCCTTAAGGCCACGATACGTTAATGTGTTACTAATTCACCTATACTTACCGGCTTGATTGGAACCAATTTTGGCATTGTTCTCAAAATGGTGTTTCGATGAATGGCTTGTCTGAATTGCTACTGGATAAACAGCTTACTTATACTTACTTAAGTTATAAAAGCTTAATAGGTTGGTCTTTCGCATTACATACATCTACTGCTGTAAATAATTTCGTTTGGCGTTCAAATCCGCCAATATGAAAATTAGACATAAATCAGATTTACTGCAAAGAAGAACATCAATACAAATCAAAGTGCCGGCGAATTTTCATTTGCAGTTTTGAATGTCAAACGACTATATAATAATCTGTAAATATCATGGTTTACAGATGACTGTGGACAAATAAGTACACACAATAGAAAAGACCATCAGGTAAAATGAAAGTCAGCAGACCAACTAAACAATGGGCAGGAGAAGATTAGATTACCCTGAGTAAAAACTGGGAAGCTAGGAAAATTAGGTAAAAGACCTTTGCCTTATAAATCCACAATCCTTAGTTACGAAGTATCATTAACAGGCTTATACAGTTTGCTGCTATTGTTAAGATACAGATTTCCTCTTTGAGAGAGGTCACAGGCCTAAAATGTACCACCTGGGTCCAGTTCGTATTGTAAGGTGTTTGGTGTTTTCAAAACTCAAATATCTTTACTTCGTAAAACCAAATTAATGATCGTTTGAAAACGTCAATTCAATTCATACTAAATGAATAATAAAATAATGAATGAAATTCGTCTGCGTAAATTTTCCCCTTTTTTTATAATCCTATGTTACTTCTAATACCTCCAAGAATATGTGTACAAAGTTTCATGATGATTGGTTGAGTAGATTTCGCGTGAAAGCGTAACAAACAAACTTACATTCACATTTATATATTAGTACTAGCTGACCCGCGCAACTTCGTCTGCGTAAATTTTCCCTTTTTTCTTTTTTTCCTTTTTTTTACAACTTTTTTCATTGCTGCTCCGCTCTTATTGGTCGTAGCGTGATGTTATAACCTATAGCCTTCCTTGATAAGTGGGCTATCCAACAATAAAATATTTTTTCAATGCGGCCCAGTAGTTCCTGAGATTATCGCGTTGAAACAAACAAACAAACTCTTAGGGGGATGAAAAATAGATGTTGTCCGATTCTCAGAACTACCCAATATGCACACAAAATTTCATCAAAATCGGTCAAGCCGTTTCGGAGGAGTATGGCAACGAAAACTGTGACACGAGAATTTTATATATTAGATATAGATTGATGTTTGAAAAAAAAATGAAGTTAAGCGTCTGTTTCAAGTACAAAACTCATGAGAAGAAGCTGCCAAGAAACTCATGAGCCACTCTTTTAAAGTCATCATGTTTTTCCTTACAAATATATTTTATTGAATGAACCAGTGTTTAGTGTTTTGTGCAAAACTGATAGGACTACATTCTTATCAACACAGCCTTACTATATCTAGTTACATTTTTTGTCATCCTCATTAGTCTACAAAGTAAAAAAAGTTTTTAATTTCATCTCAAATTGAGGCAGCCCCTGTGTTGCAACTTAGGGTTTCGCCTCTAAAAGTGAGGTTAACACAATCAGTCAAGCCGTTGTAGAGTCAACTTGCACCCGTCCCGCAAACCATTTACACTACCCCGTAGCGACTCGCGCTTGGCAGAATTTGAAGAATTTTAGGGTAAGCTTTATTTTAGGGGAAAAAAAATTAGGAGTTGGCAATCCTGGGCAGCACAAGTAAGTTACGAAGGTACTTGTGTGGGGTTTGCCGAGCGTTTTTAAATATTTGTTGCTCGTGTTCGTTTCCTTAATAATTTTCTTCCCACAATTTTCCAAAGGTAGCTGTAAATAAATAAAAATGCTTGTATGTCCAAATGAAATCTCGAATACATACCTTGCAATCCTTGCCTATCTATACCTTGAAACCATGAGTATGCTAAAATAGTATAGCAGGTAGTCACTGTAGGCCAAATGTTTACCATGTTGACTCGCGATCAAATAAAAGGTCGTGCCTTTTAAACTTAGCCCACTGTTCTATTGTTGTAGATCTACGAGTTTATGACCCAATCACTTAAGACACAAGCTGCAGAACTATGTACCTATCATTGTATGACATTTTAAAGGTCTAGGCTATATATTCTAACTTGGCCATTGTAGGTGTTAATCTATACTAATATTATAAAGCGGAAGAGTTTGTTTGTTTGTTTGTTTGTTTGTTTGTTTGTTTAAACGCGCTAATCTCAGGATCTACTGGTCCGATTTGAAAAATTCTTTTTTTGTTGGATAGCCCATTTATCGAGGAAGGCTATAGGCTATATAACATCGCGCTACGACTAATAAGAGCGGAGAAGCGACGAGAAATGTTTCAAAAACGGGGAAAATTTACGCATACGAAGTTGCGCGGGACAGCTAGTCTATACTAATATTAAAAAGCTGAAGAATTTATTTGTTTGTTTGAACGCGGTAATCTCAGGAACTACTGATCCGAATAAAAAAAATATTTAACTGTTGCATAGCACATTTATCGAGGAAGGCTATAGGCTATGTGACATCACGCTACGACCAATAGGAGCAGAGCAGCAATGAGAAATGTTGCAAAAACGGGAAAAATTTACGCAGACGAAGTTGCGCGGGACTAACAATAAAAGTGGCGTAAAACCGTCTCAGGTGTTGATCCCCCCCCCCCCCCAACCCTCTTCTACTAATAATAATAGAAGCGGCGGTAGCCTAATGGCTAAGGCATCGGTCCCGCAATCGTGAGGGCGCGGATTCGCATCCTACCCATCATACTACCGACGTGAACCCACTCCTAACACAAGCCATTGAACATAGCTGGAGGGGTTAACAGGATTGCTAGTAATGTGGGACCACAATCCCATATTGCTAGTTATCTTTAAAAAAAATACAAACCAAACTATTTATGGTTCAATCCGCACTGATTTGCATACACTCATGCAAATTTGATATAGCTTGTAGCCTGAAGAAGATTTTAGCCTAACATCATTTTAAATATCTTTGTAGGTAAAATACTAGTATTTTAATAAACGAAGGTACCTTACCAAAGGTTTTCTATTAAGTTGCCAAGTTCAAATTAATAAGCAGACATTAATAAAGTCGTGTTATTATGTCTCAGTTGGCTTACAGGTTACTGCTTTCTTAGATTTACGCAAAGGTAATAAGGCACTTTGTCTTCATATTTTATAGCTATCAAAATTATATTCTGTGAAAGCGGTGTCCATATTTGATAAAGAAATAATTGACCCCTTATTGGTAATTTCCGTTAGCGTAACTATTAGTCATATAAGGGTCATAAGGGTCGCCACTTTGATCGAAATTTATACTGTATTGATCGTAATTAAACATAAAAATATTTTTTACCAGCAGCATCAACACTGCACAAACTAATACAAATTGGCGCGGATACGCGGATTTCGTGTCGTAACTTGTTCCTCGAACGATCAATTATTTCTCTTTTAAGTTTTCAATATATTTCTCTTCCTATAGGTTGATTCAAAAAATTGTCATACAGGTCGACGCCAATCACAATCAGTCTACAGCCGCGAAATCTCATTTTTGCTGTTTTTGTATATACTATAATAAGGTTCGTTTCCGTGCATCGCGGCTTACGACAAGCGTCTGACGCGCGCGGCCGATGCGACAATAGTCTGTTTTCATTTGGCATGAAAAACAACACTTGTGATACGTCGGGATTCTACATGTACATATGTAATGCCAAGTTCGCAAACAATAGGTAAAGCTGGAGAAAAGAACCTGGCAATAAAAACTCGCGATCACTCTTTCCAAATTGCCAATTTTACAATGTTTGAATGTTTATAAAGTCTACCCGAGACCACGGCCGTTGCAATACTGTCAAAACGTCGGGCAATAAACAAGGTATTTTACCTTAAATTATTTACGCGATTAAGACCGTAGTAGGTATATATAATTTTATAATTGATATTATTTAAATATCAAACTAAGTAGCGGCTACTACAAGACACCTTTTCACCAAATTTCATCAATATTCATTGAGAAGTCCTTGAGGTAAATGTTTTTGACATACGGACGGATATACAGACAGACAGACGGATATACAGACAGACAGACGGGCATGAAGAAACTATAAGCGTTCCGTTTTTGCCATTTTAGCTATGGAACCCTGAAAACTTAGGTAATAAGACTAGTTACAGTCTAACAGCCAAATCGTTAAAATGATTAATACTTGGTACGTGTATGTTTAAACTACATAATACCTAATTGCTTTACTATCACTTTCTTTAGCAGTGGAAAACTGCGTACTTTTTATATTAGTATTACTTATAATTATAGATACATATAATTTTTTTGCAAAAACGTATACAGGTAACCGCTTTTTCAGTTTTATTGCATCGGTTTCACAATATATTTACATAGTAGGTAGTTTGATTGGCCTGTTGGTCTAGTGGTTAGTGACCCTGACTGTTAAGCCGGAGATCGTGGCTTTGATTCCCATCGGATAAAATTTGGATAAAACTTTGTGTGATGAGCACGATAGTTTACTCTGTGTCTGGGTGTTATTTATCGCTATTAAGTATTATGTATGTACTACCTGATCCGCGAAACTTCGTATGCGTCAATTTTCCTCGATTGTGCATTTTTCATTGCTTCTCCGCTCCTATTGGTCGTAGCGTGATGTTATATAACCTGTAGCCTTTCACGATAAATGGGCTACCCAACAGAAAAAAAACATTCAATTCGGACTAGTTTTTCCTTAGATTATCGCGTTTAAACAAACAAACTCGTCAGCTTTATAATATAAGTAGGTATAGTTTAAAAAAATAATTAAGTATGTATATCAGTTATCTGGTTTCTATTAGTTTGAGATAAAATCGGTCGAGTAGCGACCGATTTTAAAAAATCTTTCACCAATAGAAAGCTACATTATCAGGGAGTATTATAGGCTATATTTGATTGTCAATTAATTACAGATCTCTACGAAAATTACAATAATTTAACTCAAGGTAAAAAGTCATGTTAACTCATCATTGTGTTTCAGTTGAAAGGCACTGTAGCAAGTGAAATTATTGGGCAAATGCGACTTACCTACGTCTGAAATAAGAAGCGCAAAGCGGTGACAATCAGATCTTTGTCAAACAACGATTTTGATGTCACTGATACTGTTATTGGCTAGCGTGATGCTACCATACCATACCATTAAGCGTACGACCTGCTCGTCTCTTCATTGAGTGGTATAAAAAATGTGTATGGTATAAATCACTAAATATTTGTTGTTTTATTAATTTTAAAATTACTTTTGCTTGTAATTTGTGAAACGCCAATCTCACTACAGAACAGCCAAATGATGCCGTCACAAAAACTTGTGCTTGATGTATAAGTGTATAACTTATACATTATGTACAAGTTTTTGTGACGGCGGACATAGGTATATACAAAGAGCATGTAAAATAGGTATATATAGCATAACTCGGTGTTATACAAATGGCGTCGGCATTTTATACTTGTAAAATACTAAAACCTCCCGCTTGTAGCTTCTTTACATTAAAACCAATAAATATGCTGTATCAGTTTTGAAAAAGAAACATTTTGACCCTTAACACTTGTCACACGTCTGTGAGACCCCAGAGTAAAACCGTTATTTTTTGTTAGGTTTAGACCCTAAACTTCGCAATGAACCACGATTTGACTCCGGTAAAATACTCTGTAGGTGATTATGATTATAACTTCAAAAACGGGTGGTTAAGGTGTAAAAAATTAAATATTAAAAGTAAATATTTTTCAAAACTGATATTACAAATTAGATATATTTCGGGACTTAATCGCGTGAATTATTTAAAGGTACGAAACCTTTTATTTACCCGACACGAATTGCACCGATCGTGGTCACTGGGGATACTCACGTGGGTCGACTTATTCACGCGATTAAGTACCTAAATATATCTAATATGTTACCTAAAGAAGACACGAACGGGAGGTTATTAGTATATAACAAATCACCTTGTATATAAAGTGAAGAAAAGTACGTGTGAAGCCGGAGCATGTCGCTAGACGACTATAAAATATCGTTTAAAAATATCGAGTGTAAGAGTGCCCTTAAAGAAACAATGTTGACTTGACAAGCGATAATTTTATAGCACAAATGACGTCATAACTCAATCGTGCTCGTTGTAATCAATTGTTGACTCCAAATTGATCACATAGATCACAGCTGAGACAGTTTACGAGGTACAAGCGATGAGCGAAAGCGGAACAGTTGAAAATTTAATAGTCTTTCACCGCGGCAACTTTTAGCCATATGATCCGAATCTTCCTGTGTAGGTATGTGCTTTTCCTTGATATAACAAACTCTCATCAGTGGAAATCCCTCATCATGCCCCAACCAAAATACTGGGTTCTTAAACATGGGCAAGCCTCCGAAAATAAAGTTCTGAATCCGCAACTGTAAGTTGGAGTAACAAACAGCCATCCATCTTCACAAGCAATTTTTTTTTTAAAGAAGTCACCCGCATTTATGCACAAGCCCTGGGTCGCGGGGGACTTTACAAACATTCAATTCACGGACACAAAGTACACTCAGACTCGAAACAATGTGGGAATCGAACTCACGACCTCTTGCGTAGCAGTCGGACACATTCCCACCGCACCACAGAGGCCGCCACAGACAATATTAATTGGATATGACTGTCCCCCGGTGGTAAAACTGGCCCGCGCTCGTTCAATTTACTATTTGACAACAACTGACGTTTGGCGCAAAGCAAAAGATCATAACTAGTAAGTCAGTTAAGAATATAGATACAATTAATATGAAATGACACTGAAGAGTAAGTGACCTCTAAAACTAACAGCTGACCAATATTGACCTCGAAGTGACATCAAGTTGACAGTTCAGGCCTTAAAGGTAATTTATGGTTAAGGCATGCATATTTGGAATCAATTTAGATCGACTTATCTTTTCATTCCGGTTCCGGTTCCGGTGGCTAAAGTGTCAACACGTACATTAAAAACCTCCGCGAGAAAAAATCATAAACAGTGCAAAACGCTATTCAAGTGACATTTCAAAAAAACACTGATTATAAAACACTTAGAAACAATAATCATAGTGAGTGCGTCAATATTTTCGTGAAAAAAAAAAAACTAAATTCATCCATCGTCATTATAACCTAAAAAGCGATAACAGAAATAGGCTCGTCACATACATACTGCCAACCTTCAAAAACATAGTGACAGCGACGCTAGTGGACATCGACATTATTGACATCAACATCAGGGTTGCCAGTAAAAGAAATTAAAAATCCCCACAGAAAGCAGTGATACCACAACATAACTAAAATTTCGCCGGAATAACGAACCACTATGGATAAAAATATGGAACTGTTTCTGCAAAAACTTGACGAGAAATTGGATAAACAAGCCGATCAGATAACTCAGTCGGTAACCAAGAACGTTACGGAAGCAATAGACGAGAAAATGAACGAGTTAATTGAAGAAAACAAATTCCTCAGAAACAAAGTATCAGAACTAGAGCTAAAACTCAAATACCTAGAAAGAGAGAAACGAAAAAACAACCTCGTCTTCTTCGGAGTACAGGAAACAGGAAAATCTGAGTATGAATTAGTAGACTATATAAAAGATACCATAGATGAGTTAGGAGTGCAAATGAATAGCAATGAGATTAGTAACGTATATAGAATCGGAAAAAAGACAGAAAACAAAAACCGGCCAGTCGTAGTTTCCTTCACAACCCAATGGAAGAAACATCTGATACTCAAGAACAAGTTAAACTTCCCACCAAATATATACGTCAAAGAGGACTACTCCAAAGAAACTCTAGAAAAGCGTAAACAACTACAATCTCAAGTGGATGAAGAAAGAAAGAATGGTAACATTGCTTATCTAAAACATGACAAACTCATAGTGATAAAACCGAAGGACAATAGTAGAGAAAAAAGAAGGAGAGAACCGTCAGACTCTCCCA
Organism: Herminia tarsipennalis; assembly: GCA_945859575.2. Classification (NCBI taxonomy): domain Eukaryota; kingdom Metazoa; phylum Arthropoda; class Insecta; order Lepidoptera; family Erebidae; genus Herminia; species Herminia tarsipennalis. The sequence goes on from OX243840.2 coordinate 23,237,644, forward strand.
AACAAACAACACAGAAAAAAGCTACCACAAGCAATCCAGTCAGGAATACAACCCAAACTCGCGCCAAAATACAGAAAAATGAAACTATTAGACCAAATCTACTAAACTTTATAGAAAAAACAAGATCGGACCCCGACCTAAATTCCTCAAAAAACTAATTAAGGCCCTAGAAATCTGGAACCAAACAGAAATAGCTACAACAAACAGATTCAAGCAAAAACGTCAAGTAAACTGTCTCCCACAACGGCTGGTCCCCGCGGGAGCACTAGACCAAATCCCTCCAGCAAAAATAAATGAAACATTCAACATCGCAACACTCAACACAAGAACTCTAAGAACACAGGAAAGCTTACTCGAACTGGAAGAGGCGTTACAAAATATAAAATTTGATATCCTGGGCATATGCGAAATGAGAAGGCTAGGCGAAAAGATAACAGAACGAAATGACTATATTTTATACCAGAAAGGTGAAACTGCGGGCCAAAGAGGAGTGGGCTTCTTAATCAAAAAAACAATAAAAAACTATATACAAGAATTGATAGGCGTTTCAGACAGAATAGCAATACTCAACATTAATATGCCAAGATACAAAAAAAAGTGGACAATAATACAAGCATACGCACCTACAGAATTAGCTTCAGAAAGTGAAAGTGAAGACTTTTACTACAATCTGTCTGACATTATAAAAAAATACCATAATAACTTCCTCATAGTCATGGGTGACTTTAATGCACGAGTTGGCCACAGAGAACCCGGCGAAGAACTGATAATGGGGAAATACGGATATGGAAAGAGGAGTGCAAATGGTCATCGACTAATTGAATTGCTACTACAAAACAATTTAACATTATTAAATTCAGTCTTCAAAAAGAACCCCAAAACTAAGTGGACCTGGCTGTCACCCGATGGCAAATATAAAAACGAAATCGATTTCATAATAACTAATAAACCAATGTTTTTTCAAGATACACACATTATACAAAATTTAAATTTTAATACGAACCACCGCATGGTACGCTGCCGTTTAAAAAAGCATCCAACAAAAAGAAGTAGAAATAAAATTGAAAATAAGTTGACATTGGAACAACATAGAGCGAAAATAGATCCTTCAACCATCAACACACTAAAAGAAATAGTAAACTCGGACAGAAATGTTACAGAAAAATACGACCACATGGACAAACAACTGTCAAAATTGAGGAAAGTAAATGTAACCAAGGATGTAAAATTTAGTGAAAAGACAATAGAGCTCCTAGAAGAAAGAAAAGTACTAATAACTGATAAATCAAAAACTGAAGAAAATCGCGACAAAATATCTAGATTGAGCAAACAGATTCGAGAAAGTATAAGAAAAGATAGGAAATTAAGAAGAATGAAAAAACTAGAGGAAGTAATCCAAAAAACAGGAGGAACGAGAAAAGCTTTCAAGGAATTAAGAGAATACGGAATGGAATGGATACCAAAATTAAAAAGCAACAGATCCAAACAAGTAACGAATCGCAGACAAATCCAGAGCCATGCCACAAACTACTACCGAACTCTTTACTCAAATAATGACACCGATCAAGACAAGAACACCAATAACGACCCTAAATTCGGCTATGAGAAAGTCCCATCAATACTTTTGCAAGAAGTACAGAAAGCCATCATGACACAGAAGCTAGAAAAAGCTCCAGGACCTGACAACGTAACCAACGAGCTAATTAGAGGCACTGCAGAAGAAATATGCCCAATCCTAATCAAGCTATTCAACGATATTATAACTACGGGAATCATTCCGAAACAATGGAAGGAATCTCATATTATTCTCCTCCATAAGAAAGGAGACAAAGATGACATCGGCAACTATAGGCCAATCAGCCTAATATCAAATGTGTATAAAGTCTTCGCAAAAGTAATTCTAGAAAGAGTAACAAGGACTCTAGACGAAAACCAACCGATAGAACAGGCAGGATTTAGAAAGAACTACAGCACTATAGATCACATCCACACAGTCAAACAAGTCTTAGAAAAATACAATGAATATCAGAAAACAATTTATATCTGTTTTATAGACTACTCCAAAGCATTTGACAGCATAAAACATAAATTCATCTGGCTGAGCTTAAAAGAACAAGGAGTGGATGATGTCTATATCGAACTAATCAAGTCTATCTACAAAGAAAGCAAAAGCAGCATTAAATTAGAATCAAAAGGAGACTCCTTCCCAATAAACAGAGGCGTGAGACAAGGAGACCCTTTATCTCCTAAGCTATTCAATGCGGTGCTGGAACATACATTTAGAAGACTGGACTGGGATACTTACGGCATTATAATCAATGGAAGCCGCCTAAACCATTTGAGATTTGCAGATGACATTGTCCTGCTAGAAGAAGACCCCAACAAACTAGAGCATATGGTAAAAGAACTAGCAGAAAAAAGCAGAGAAGTAGGTTTAGAAATTAATACAGACAAAACAAAACTAATGACCAACTCTATAGAAAGCAACATAGAGGTATACGGAACCAAGATCGAATATGTGAATGAATATGTATACCTTGGTCAAATTATATCCCCTGAAGATTCCATGTCCAAGGAAATAAACAAAAGAATAGCCTGTGGATGGAAGAAATACTGGTCCCTTAAAGAAGTATTGAAAAATAAAGATCTAGGCATGCATATCAAGAGAAAGACCTTTAACACTTGTGTTCTCCCCTGCATGACATACGGCTGCGAGACATGGACATTAACAGACAAACATAGAGAAAAGCTTGCTAAAACAGAAAGAGCAATGGAAAGAAGTATGTTGGGAATCAGGCTTATAGATAAAATACGAAATCTAGAAATAAGAAGGAAGACAAAAATAACAGATATAACAACTTGCATAGACCATCTAAAATGGAGATGGACAGGACACATGCTACGTTGCCCAATAAATAAATGGAGTAAACAAGTATCCCTTTGGTACCCAAGAGGGGACTCCAGAAAAAAGGGGCGTCCGAAAACAAGATGGAGTGACGATATCCGCCTAACCCTAGGACCTTACTGGACCAGAGTTGCAGAAGATCGAAGCCAGTGGAGAGAGCTGGAGGAGGCCTATGCCAGGAGGCACATCGAACTGCGAGATATATTATAAGATAAGAAATGTTAAAACTGTGAATTGTTCGAAATAAAAGGGCTTATTATTATTATTCTCTTTATTAAAATTAAATACATATAAATTACATTTTTAAATATAGCTAACAAAAATTAAATATATTTAAAAATATAAAAAATAGTGCCCCACCGGCATCGGGTACAGGGACCAAGCTACCGGTGGTTACGGTTCCAAAGAAAGGAACCTCCTCACTATGCGAGCCGTGTCCAGAAGTACCGCCTTCTGTATCAAGCGCTTGATCCAACCGTCTAACGCGAGCCTCTCAAGGTGTTGGTCGAGGCTCTTGGCAATCAAACCATTAACGGAGACGACTATCGGTACAATGATCGCCGAATCAACATCCCACATGTCGACAATCTCGTGCGCCAGATCCAGATATTTTATTTGTTTATCCTTTTCGGCTTTCACGAGATTTTCGTCATGTGGAATGGTGATGTCGACGATCATTGCACGACGCTCTGATCGGTCTATCAGCACAATATCAGGTTTGTTTGCGACAACAGTCCTGTCTGTGATGATAGAGCGATCCCAGTACAACGTGATACGACTATTCTCGAGAACTGGCTCAGCAACGTACCTGTAGTATGGTACCTCAACGTCCACAAGGTGGTATTTCAGAGCAAGCTGCTGGTGGATTATCCTGGCTACTTGATTGTGTCTGTGCAAGTACTCGCCGTTAGCAAGACGTGAACAGCCGGAAACAATATGTCTGAGGGACTCACCGGGTCGGTGACAGGCACGACAGATGTCAACAGTGCCATCCCTCAGGATATATTTCCGGTAGTTATTCGTCATGATAACTTCGTCAGCAATTGCACAGACAAAACCCTCGGTTTCACCGAAAAGGTCACCGAACCGTAGCCAGGCCACGAACGCTAGTAGGTCCACATCGGGCCCATGAAGAGCCCGAAAGAACCTGCCGTGAAGCTCCTTGCTCTGCCATACCTCCCTGCGCTCGTTGACACCAAGCACTACAGGCCTGCGCCAGTTCTCTTTCGCCAAGGAGAGCAGGGTTAGCCCGGTATCCACCGCGACGACATCCCGATGCATACCCGCGTCCACATGGAGAAAATATTCTCTTAGATTGTATACCTCGCGGTTATGAAGGGACTTAAGGTTTAGCAAACCCCGGCCCCCACACTTCCGCGGGATATACAATCTCATTACAGATGAACGCGGGTGATGCATTCGGTATGACGTCATCAGTGTACGGACTTTTCGATCCAAGGTGTCTAATTCAGTCTGAGTCCACTTGAGTATGCCGAAGGAGTACATAAGAAGTGGCATAACCCAGCTGTTGCAGGCCCGGATCTTGTTGCCACCTGACAAAAGGCTATTAAGCACTTTTTTCAGGCGGCCCAGGAAACGTTCCCGCAGCAGCTGTTTCATGTCAACCTCATTTATGCACAGCGCCTGCGAAATACCCAAGTACTTATAGGTCTCAGTTGCGAGTAGTGATCTTAGGTGAATGGAATCCGAGAGTTGAGTCCCTTCGGATTCCACTATCCGCCCTCGCTTTATATGAACGACTGCACATTTGTCCACACCAAACTCCATTCTAATAGAATTACTAAAGGTTTCAGTCACCTTCAGTAGCGCTATTAGCTGTGAGCTGGTGGGAGCAAAGAGCTTCAAGTCATCCATATAAAGCAAATGAGATATAACCTGACCACCACGTCGCAACCTGCAACCTAGCCCTGAACCTACTAGTAAGGTACTAAGTGGGTTCAGTGCTAGGCAGAACCAAAGGGGACTCAGAGTATCACCCTGGAATATACCCCGCTCAATCCTTATAGGTACGCCGCCACTTTCTTGGGTCCCTCGGCACCCTGGATAGGTAAGAAGCGTATTCCATTGCCCCATATACGACTTCAAGAAGGTACGTAGAGTTGTATTAACTTTATACAACTCCAGCACCCTCAGAAGCCATGTATGTGGCACGGAGTCATACGCCTTCTTATAATCTATCCAACATGCCGATAGATCCTTTCGGTTGCGACGAACCTGCTGGCTAATAGTCGTATCAATGAGGAGGAGCTCCTTAGTACCCCGGGCCCCACTTCGACATCCATTCTGAGAGGTACGCATGATGGAGTTTGTGTGTATATGTTTGTTTATTTTAGCTCTCAGAATGGATGTAAGAAGTTTATAGATCGATGGTAAACAAGTTATCGGTCTATAATTACTAGGGTCCGAGGTACTACCGGTCTTATGGAGCAGGTGGGTCACTCCTTTAGTCATAAAGGCTGGGAGCGACGCAGATTCTAGGGCTGACTGGAATTGTGATGCCAAACAAGCGTGCGAACTGCGTAGCCATTTTAGCCAAAAGTTGTGCAGTCCGTCTGGGCCTGGAGATTTCCAATTAGACAAAGGACGGACTGCACTGGCTACGTCTGTGCTATTAATGATGGTATCTTCCATTTCTGGAATAAGTTCGCACGCTCGTTCAACGTCACGCATCCATTCCCCCTCTGTGTGTATGACAGGCACCGACCAAATGTTGCGCCAAAACAAGCTTGTCGCTTCAGCATTCGGTAAATGCCCGTCATCCACACCTTGGTCCGTTCGCTGCCAGTCTCTATACACCCACCTTTGGTCCCTTTGGAACATGCGGTTCACGTTATACCTGTCCACGCGTTTTTTATACCTGCGTATTCGGTTTGCCCATGCATACATTTTTTGCTTCAGGAAGTCGATGCGCTCTGTGACACGTGACATATAATCTTGAGGGCTGATTCCAGTCCCCAAGAATGCCCGTTTCACAAAGCGCATCACTCTCGGACGAGTGTTCCCGGTCCTGAAGCAGGACAACTTGCCAATGAGTACCCTTGCCTCGGTAATACGGCGTTCAATCCTGTATTGCCAAGCCGGTACGGCGTACCTTGGTCGTATAGTAGGGGCTTCAGCTAAAAGCTTAATACCTGCTATACGACACGCCGCAACAGCCGTACAATACAGGATCGAATGGGTATCACCGAGGTCTTCGCTATTGTCTAGGTAAGTAGGCAATAGCGAATCAAGAGCACACACCAGCGCAATGTTCCGTCTATGCATAGGCAACCGAGGCAGGCGTGGCCTAATATTGTGGGGCGTGGACCGATACTCGTGAAGCGCACATTCCAAAGCGGCCTTAACCTCCTCTTTGTACTGAGTACTTACCATTATAGACGCGGCATCCGGCCCCGTAGATTCACAGTCAACTACATTTGTAGAAACCTGGACCGGGGCAGGGATATCGCGGCTAGTTTGGGGGTACTCCGAGCGTAGTCTCTCAAGTGCAGCCTCATTCAGCAGATGACAGCGCTGAATGGCCCGCACTTGGTCCGATAGTCGTTGTGCCGTAACGTTAACAGTCGGCTCAAGCACCTGAAACAGAGGCAGCATCCGTTCACGGTACACAGTAAGGTTGGCTCCCCCCTCTGTAGCCGCATAATATGCCCGCATGACGTTCTCATTAATGGATTGAGTCCATCTCATGCGGCGCACGTTACCACCGGCAGCGGGGGCCCTGCTTGAGGCCGGTGGGCCTCTGGGTCCCAAGCTTGTAGGTGGCCGGCCTCTCCCTCGGCGGCGTGCAGGTGGTGGTGACGTCGGCGGGGAGAAGTACTCGTCGCTCGACGAGCTCGACGCCTCAGCAACGGTTGGTGTCGACGTAGCGTTCGGTTCCCGTGTTTGCGAGGCGGAGCGGAGCGACGAGTCCGGGGGTGGAGTTTGTGCATCTTGTGCTCTGGCGCGACTTCTTGTTATCATTTTCGTATTATTGGTCTATTGATTTCTTCTTTTATAAAATTGTAATGTGTTTTGCTTGACATATTGTCATCATCTGTCATTCTGTTTATTTTTGGTTAACTGAATTTGATCGGAATAGGTGTAATTTTTGTAAATTTACTATTAAATGGTTAATGAGGTTTCCTTTTCTTTTTGCGGCTATTGTATGGTTTGTAAAAACTTGTAAAATTATGAATTTAAATGTTATTTGGACGGAGATATATTTTAGACGTCATGACTCTTTAAGTGTTGCCAGGTTATTATTATTATTATTATCTTTTCATTATTGATGTGATATTGTCTTATAAGTCGATGACCGGCTGCACTCACGAAAAAGTGTGACGTCACCACTCGTGCCGCGTTCCGCCTCCTTTGGCGATTGCAGTGACATGCGATACAATTGGAAATTTAAAAAAAAACAAAAAGGTGTCACAAGCATAGTAATTTATTTAGAGTCATCAAGGTTTTCTAAGGACGTTAAAAACGTAAACCGACTTTACAGACAACCATTTTTTATTTTTTTTACTAGCACGCCCGCGGCTTCGCTCACGTAAATATAGTATCAAATTATTTCTATATTAAATTTCATCTAAATCAGTTCTGCGGCTTAAACATGAAAACAAAATGACCAAGTAGCAGATAAAAAAAAATGTGAACAGCTCAGAGTATAGTGCCACAAGGCTCTTTTAGCGCGTAGCCCAAATCAGAACTAACACCGCCATCTTGTAAAGCGCCCTCATGTCAATTTCATCCAAGTGCCATTGACTAGTATTATTAACTCATTGCATTGGTACATGGCAGAAATCAGAACTAACACCGCCATCTTGTAAAGCGCCCTCATGTCAATTTCATCCAAATGCCATTGACTAGTATTATTAACTCATTGCATTGGTACATGGCAAAAATCAGAACTAACACCGCCATCTTGTAAAGCGCCCTCATGTCAATTACATCGAAGTGCCATTGACTAGTATTATTAACTCATTGCATTGGTACATGGCAGAAATCAGAACTAACACCGCCATCTTGTAAAGCGCCCTCATTTCAATTTCATCCAAGTGCCATTGACTAGTATTATTAAATCATTGCATTGGTACATGGCAGAAATCAGAACTAACACCGCCATCTTGTAAAGCGCCTTCATTTCAATGACATCGAAGCGCCAAAAGATCCAAGTAGCACTATATTCTATTACGTAGATACCAAGTTCTCATTTCTCGCTAACAGTGACACCGATCTCAACGTCAGTCGGCCTTTGTTACACTCTATTGCTTTACATCACGCAACTATTCTGAGTATGTAACCTTATCAAAATTACACATATTATGTGCGGCATGCGCCCCAAGTCTTCTAAAGCACAAGAATGTATAATAGTTATAATAACAGTAATATTTATAATGGATTTGGTTCACGAGGTTATTGATATATAGGATGTGAATTTCGCGGTCAGTTGTAGGCTTTGTCTAAAATATGACTCACATCAGTACAAAATCCCACTTAGCGCTTGGAATAAAAAAATAATTAGAATGGTAAAAAAATTGTGTCAGTACTTACAATTAGTGAAGAGCTATATCTATAAGTACTGATACGTACCTCTAGGTGTCCAGGAATAGGAACCGATCAACCCAGTAGATTTAGAAAGCTGCGAGGTCTAATCATTGTTGCCATTGTCAGTCCATTAATTACTTTCTGTTTCACATCTCCGAGCCTCGGCAAGCATGTGAAGCCGTCGCTTTGCGCGAAGTCTTTCTCCGGTCGTGTCGAATCTCCGTCCTCTTTTCATATTTAAGGAATCGAAAGAGTGCACTTGTGTCTGCACTTTTATATCTCTTGCGTTTAATAGAGTATTATTTATAGAGTGGTTTTTAATATGCTAATAACCTCACGCTCGTGGCTTCTTTACATTATACCAAATAACTTTGTAACATAAGTTTTGGAAAATATTTAATAAAGTAACCCTTAATGTTATTAGAGTTATGACCTTAATCACCTACAGACTGTTTTACTAGAGTAAAATCATTGCTTATTGTGGGGTTTAAAGAAAATCGATTTGACTACAGGATCTCTTAGTTGTGTGAAGTGCATGGCATTTTTTTTTTATCTTTATTTATTAACGAGGGTTGAATCACATTATAATTATGTCACCCTCATGCAATACATTATATCTAAAAAGTCTATCTATTCATAAATACAAGTTTGGCTAAATTATACAATACTCTGGCTTCCTCCGATGATGGCGAAGCCAGAATGCTATTACATTTCCCCACATTGTCATACCCACCCAGTAGTTGCTTTCCCTGATCGCTGTTCCGTACACACTCCATTACAACGTGATATACGTCCTCGACAATGTTGCATAGTGAGCAATTAGGTGTTTCAATTTTACCCATAAGAAATCCAAAGCTGTTCAATGGGATGTGCCCCGAACGTAGTCTCAAAGCCATGATGGTATCAGCTCTGCTCATATTGGCCTGAAGAATCCATGGTAGACGAGAGACATTAGGTTAGATGGTTTTATACCATATGATCATGACATTTCATGAGCGTCACACTTGGAACTGCCGCCTAACCTCATTTTGATTTTTTTTTTTTTCAAACAATCATAATTTTATATTTTTTTTAGTATGTATTAATTTGATGTTTTCAAATAATCTTTATCTGATTTTACGAAATAAATATATTTGAGTTTGAGTTTTGTGACAAAAGTAGGTGGTGAAGGGTTCATTTTTTTTTTTTTTTAAGTATTTTACGATATTATTTGGTGTAATGTAAAAAGCCAGGGGCGGGAGGGAGGTTATTAGTGTATTAAAAATCAACCTGTAGGTATATCTAAACTAATATAATAAAGAGGTAAAGTTTGTGAGGTTGTAGGGGTAATCTCTGGATCTACTAAAGCGATTTTGAAAATTCTTTTACCAATAGAAGGCCGCGTTATTTGTGAGTGTCATAGGCAACGAAGTGTGCACGAGTCAGGTAGACGTGAAATATCGGTTAGAGAACCATTATTATCATCTTCTAGGACTCTTGCCGTTTGCATAGCACAATGTGGAACAATATTTATAAAAATTGTAGACCAGAATATTTTTACAAATACAATAATTGCATTTTAGAAAGATAGAAAAATTTGAAGTCCAGACCCAGGAATCGAATCCGAGACTTCCGTAGTCAAACCGGGGCCAGAAGCGAACCACCTATTTGGACTATGTTACTAGACTTCAAATTTTTCTATCCCTTGATTCCTGGGTCTGGACTTCAAATTTTTCTATCTTTCTAAAATGCAATTATTGTATTTGTAAAGTAATTGGCAAGAAATGCCTATAAAAATTACTTCAGAATATTTTATTTCGGTTAAAATTGTCAACACTTCCTTCTGGGCTGTAACACCTACAAGAGAAAAAAGAATTGATTGTCTACTTTAAAACATTGAAGCTTGACGAATAGGCTAGGCAAATATCTGAGTATAATGGCATTTAAGCTTCTGTCAACGACAGTGGTAGTTTCTCACAACGCAAATCTTAAGACAAACGCTGACCAACCTTTGTGTTAGACCATTGTTTCACATAGACCGAGTAGGTATCAACACGGTTAGGGCATTGAGTGAGTAACTGTGTTTAAACGCACGACATGAGACTCCCTGTTGGTTAAGGAACGTTTCCAATATATCTGGAAAAGTCTGTTGAGAAGTTGATGATTTTCGTGCAACTCGTCTTACTCATAGTAGTGCTTATATAATAAAATCCTGCATCTTAGTAGGGTGTGGTGATTTGAGTCCTGTCGAAGAACTTATGTCGTTTTTAGGGTTCTGTAGACAAAATGGCAAAACGGAAAGAAGCAAATTTTTGTTAGAGTCAAGTGCCCCCCCGCCTGCCTGCTAAATTGTTTATGTTGGGTATGTGAAAAAGTAGTAGTATATATATATATTGAAATTAAAAGGAAAACTATCACAGCTAAGTAGGCTTTACAAGTTTGCGTGTAACAGCTGTTCAAATGAGAAGTAACAACATTTTTGTACTACTGGGGACTACGGAACCCGTCGTTCCGTTTCGTGCTACGAGTTTTGGAGATGTTTCACGATGGATTGCTACAATTTATTATCAGCAAAAGGTTCTTTGATCCAAAAACTTCCGATAAAATTAATGAAAAATTACCTGTTTTATACAGTACATGTTATTAGTTGTTTTCAATTTTTATTAATAAGTCTACTTGTACTTACCCAACTGCGTCGGAAAAAACGTTATGTTTTTAAACGTATCTTATGTAGGAATGTTCATTTTTTTTCACGCTCTACAAACTTTCTTCTTCTTTCTTCAAACGGCTTGACGGATTACAACATGTGAGGTTTCATTGGATTTGTCTAAATTGTAGAAGTGACATTAGATAATTTTTAACTGCCTTCAAGAAAGTGGGTTCTCTGTTTGACCCAGTATGTATGTATGTTCGCGATTTTCTCGAAAGCTAGTGATCCGATTTAGATGGGGTTTTTGATAATCGACTGCTTATTTTTCTTGGTAGGTTAGTATATGATACCAACGCATCATACACTAACCTACCCAAAAAAATAAGCAGGGCAACTCCTAGCTTATAAAATACCAGAGATTGAAACTAAAACATAGGAGTGAGTCAGCGAAATTTGCATGTGCTTCAAATTTTTTACTGGAAGGCGGTTCTTTTTTCCTAAAAAATTATTAGATAATTCATTTTATATCGGTTTAATAGTAAATCTTATATCGTTTATGCATTCTCTCTTAAAAAAACTTACCTGCCTGACATAAGGATGTCAAATGAATCTATCGATACAAAGAACTTATTCCGAGTCAATATAAACGGAACTAAGAAACTTTACAATGAAAACGTACTACAAGATCCGCGGTCAGCTATCTAACTCGAGATCAAATAGGCGCCTTACCTTGAAATCGTAATAGTGACCTGCTGTGGACACGACACGTCGATACTGGTTATCGACAATCGACATGACTGTGCCATGTCTAGCTTAAATTACATGGGTCATGTATGTAAAGTGTGGGAAACTGCATTTGTAGGCGTAGGCATTTAGATATCTACTACACGACAAGAAATTAAAACTAAATTTAATATCATCGGGCCCGTAGACAGCCAATCTAGATCACGATCCGCGATCAAAATCAATGATCATATAGAGTAGGTAAACATGTATACCTACTCTGTATGCATATATACGTCTGACATGCGATACAATTGGAAATTAAAAAATAAACAAAAAAAAATTCGTGGCACAAGCCTGAAACTTGTATACCATTACCTACTCTGTATGCATATACACTGACGGACTCATAAACTGCATCAAAGTTCAGGTTTACTCTAAAAGGATTTTTTATAATAAGTATGCAAACTTTTTAGATTAAATTATATAAATATGGAAAGACTGGCTCTTAATCTTAAAAAAAAATTAAATTTAAAAATAGAACTGCGGTAAAACAAATGAATATAGCCGGGAAAAGAAAATTTACTCGTAGTATCAGATTTGCGTGTTATTTATAGCAAAGTTTTAAATTAATTCTCATTGATTTTTTTTGTTTGGTCAATTGAATTATTGTTACCAGCATAATTGTTGGGTTAGTTTTTTAACACATCGAGAGTTTTTGAACCATAATATGGATACTTCGTCCGAACAAGCGGCACAAATTGTAGCATTGGTGCGGGAGGGCTTGGATCAACGAACGATTGGTAGAAATTTAAATTTAAACCAGTCTACGGTTTGTAGAATATACAGAAGGTTTGTAGAGACAGGTTCTTACAGGAGGAGACGTGGTACAGGCAGAACTCGAGCAACCACAGGTCGTGATGACCGATTTATTGTTACAACTTCCCTGCGAAATCGTTTCCTCACGTCAGTTAACATCAAAACCGAGCTTAATGAAGTGCGTGGAAAAAACGTGTGTGCACGAACAATAAGAAGAAGGTTAAAGGAAGCGGCTATCACCCCTTTTTGACCAGCAAATGGTCCAAAGTTGTCTGCAGCTCACAGACAAGCTCGCTTAAGATTTGCGCGTCATCACCTGAATTGGACAGAAGAGCAGTGGGCCTCTGTATTGTTCACGGACGAGTGTAGGACATGTTTATATGGTGCAGATGGTCGCAGAAGAGTCTATCGTCGACGTGGGGAGCGATATGCTCAAAGTTGCATTGAGGAGCGTGTTCCTTTTGGAGGCGGTTCATGTATGGTCTGGGGTGGCATATCGATGAACGGGCGAACAGAACTTGTGTTCATAGACATGGTCCGTCAAAACGGTAATAGAGGGGGTTTGACAGCACATCGCTACATAACAGAGATATTAGAAGATCACGTGGTGCCTTACATGGGATTCATAGGCGAAAATTTTACTTTAATGCAGGATAATGCCCGGCCGCATGCAGCTGCACAAGTTCAACATTATTGCGAAGAGGTTGGGATACGTACAATGAATTGGCCAGCACGCAGCCCGGATCTTAATCCCATCGAGCATGTTTGGGACAATTTAAAAAGAGCTGTATATGCGAGAAACCCTTCGCCTACGACAGTGGCAGCACTAAGAACAGCACTTTCAGAAGAATGGGACAATATTCCGCAAGATCTTTTAAAAACCCTTATAAAATCTATGCGGAACCGATTAGAATCCGTAATAAGGGCACGTGGGGGTAATACACCTTATTAAAACACAAATAAACACTTGCATAAAGTTTGTGTCTATTGTTAAAACCAATTTTTTAATTAAACAATTTTTCCTTAAACTTCTGTTTTTTCTTCAAAAAAGGTCTTAAGGTCCTTTCCAGTACATAAACTTAAACTTAAAGATATGATCCTACGCTGTTTTAAAGTTCACGAACCAATCTAGAGGTTTCAATTTAAATCTGTATAGAAAGTTTGCATACTTGGTTAAAATATTTATTTCAAAGTCGTCTATTACTTTGATGCAGTTTATAAGTCCGTCAGTGTATATAGATACATCTGACATGCGATACAATTGGAAATTAAAAAAAAAATTGGTGTCACAGGCATGGTTGTTAATTCAATGTCATCAATGTTTTCTTATGACGTTATCACGTAAGATTGTCGTCATTAACCAACTATACAGACAACATTTTTTTTTTCTCTTCGTAGGTAGGTATTGCTGCCCAGAAGAAAGTGTTGACAGATTTAACCGAAATAAAAAATATTCTGATCTAGCGCAATTTTAATAAATATTGTTAGACAAATGCCCTAGGCCTGTAATAGCCTAGAGGATAATAATAATAATGGTCCTCTAACCGATATCGATTACGGAAGCCAGTCTCATCAGAGGTCTGAGACTAGCCAACTACGCAGGACAGAATCAATACAATAATATCTCGGGACCACTCACACAACGCCATCTGATCCCAAACTAAGCACAGCTTGTACTATGAAAACCATTACAGAATTTTATAAGCTAGGTCTTAATCGCGTAAATATTTGATTTTAAGGCTAAAACCAGACAACGGATAAACATACTTATATATTTCTAAACGCACATACATATTATACAGACACCTAATAAACCATCGTGCTCATTACACAAGGTTATATCCTGGGTGGGGATCGGACCCAAGACCTCTTGCGTAGCAGTCGAGTACGCTCCCACCGCGCCACAGAGGTGTTTTTATACTTTTGCAATAAATACAAACACAGCTCAATTTAATAACAGCGTGCCCGTAGACAGCTAATCTAGACAGCGATCCGCGATCACAATCAATGATCATACAGAGTAAGATAAGTACTAGCAGCTTATCTCTTTCTATCACTCAATTCATACATAATTTGTAAAGTTAGTAAAAGCTATCTGACTCACACATAGCTCCCATTTCTTTAATTGAATCGCAAACAAGGGCCTCGTCTTCAGGTAAGAAGTAAGAATCCGCAACACTTGGGGTCTCAGTAGTCGGTTTAACCGCCGCAACATACGTTTAATCAAGTCCATTAAATAATAATACAAAGACTGAACCAATGCAGACTTCAATAATATAAGTACAACCTTCACAAACATACAACTATCTTATTAATGAACCAATACCAGCTATGCATGAACGCATGCGAGTAGAACTATCAGCATGACATTAATTATAGTTTTTAACTATCAGGCAGCATACCAGGCACCTGTAATGACGCCAACACTAATGTTTCACTCGCAACCTTCGAACAACAATCGAAATATTTCCTTTGAACGACCTACGGGCATTATCAATTAATATTAATTGGTTACTGGTTGCACGCCCACCAAGAACAACAGCAGGTCCGCTTGACTCGTATTTATTCTGAAGCCTGAGTCACATTGTTATTACATAGTTATTTAATGAGATAGACTAATCAATATTTAGATGGGGTTACGTGAAATTTGAGTTAATGGATCAGGTGATAAAAATTCGTTTGTCGTAACTATTTAATATTCCTATGTTTATTAGCTTTCAAATAATTTGGATTCCTTAGGTAGGTAAATAATCGAAAACAGAGAAATGTAGAGAAGAAGTATTGAATGGCAACGCAAAAGACAGAGGGAGAAAATTTGATTCCTACAATGTTGAATGTAGAAAAAAAACTCATACATACGAAAAGGCTTTGAGTGAGATAGAGCTGTACACTTAAACTACACACCTAATTTCAATCATTTTGTCCAGTTTTACTTAAACTAAGCTTTAGTTCAGTCTCAGACTAACATCACAGATAACTCTGTGACCACATGGGAATCCAACACTTCCCTCACCGTGAGCATACGCCTGTTGTGCAACGTTACAGATCCGAGCATCACAGCAGCTGCAATAAGCTGCAAAGGAGGAGAGCCGATAATCATTGCGCAACCTACAATCTTACAAACTACATCGATGAGGGAAAAGAATCAAGCATGACACACAAACTGTAATGATACAATATGTTATATTTTGATACAACTTGTAACATCAATGAAAAAATTAAACGATCGCTTCGAAAATAGAATCATAAATGTTTTGTTACAGGCGAATGCTCGTCAATCAGGGAGGCGTGTTGTAATGTAATGCTTGATATCGATTCATAAATTTTACATTACAGGGCCATGCAGTGAGTACACAGCATAAATAAAATATCATGTGCACTCTCCCTCTGCGGCACCAAAGTAATTATAACATAACCATAAGGTAGGTATTTCAATACACCTAATATATAGGTACATATAAACCCATATGATGTCCCACTGCTGGGCACGGGTCTCCCGAGTAGAACCTACGTATTATTGGTCCTGGGGGTAATTGCCATAATCGCCATGCTTGGCGAGCGGGTTGGCGATCGCCGTAAGGCTTTAAAATACGTAGAGGACGCTGCTGCCCGTCCTCCGGTGGGAAATTCCTTAGTCGCCTTGACGTCACCAACGGAAGAGATGGGCTGGTACTATTCGTAAGCCGGTAGCACACTGCTCCTAATATAATACTAATTAAATACTAAGTATTTAGTAATCAAATAAGATTACAGGCCTATACATAGTAGGCAATATTATTTTTATTGACTGCCTCTGTGGCGCGGTGGTAGTGTATCCGATTGCTACGCAAGAGCAGATCCCCACCCAGGATAAAACTTTGTGTGATGAGCACGATGGTTTATTCTGTGTCTGGGTGTTATTTATAGATGGAAAGAAATAAAAGAAGCATTTATTTGTGCACCATGTCACAACTTTACAGAAGTAAGTACTAGTTTAAAATAATATAAGTACTAAAAGGTTTAAAAAAAAACACAAATACAACTAAAAAATAAAACAAACAGACCAATATTAAATAAAAAAGTAAGACACATAGAAATAAGATTATAAAGAGAAACAAAATGATATATGAAAACCACAATACCTATTTTTATCATTATTATTACTTACTAGTATTAGATAATTACAATTAATAAACTATAATGATAAAAATTGTGCCTCGCAGTTGCAACATATGGGTGTCCAGTTCAGCATTTTGCCAAGTTGACAGAACCCAAGTCGCAGGTTTTCAACTGGATGTATTTAGAAATATATAAGTATGTTTATCAATTGTCTGGTTTGCATAGAACAAGATCTGCTTAGTTTGGGATCAGATAGCGTTGTGTGAGTTGTTCCAAGATATTATATTATTATTATTAGATCACGGGCGAAACCAAGTTTCAATATCCTTCCTAGACATCGGCTTCGGTACAATCGAGGGCATTACGTACATGATTATATAAAATTTACATAACTGGCATCAATAATACATACCTATGAACATTTTCAGCAGTCGTTGAATTATTATTGAAGACAGAAATGGAATTAAGTACTTTAAAGGTTCATTTCCGTTCATCACGGCCGATCGCAAGCCACGCGCGGCAAACGACGAGCGGGTGACGCGCGCGGTCTATGCGACAATAGTCAGAATATGAGAATGTATGGCGCCGCTTCCGAGGTCTGCGACAGACGCGCGCGGTCGACGACTGACGTAGGATGCGAGCGCACTCTGACTATTATCGCATATGCCGCACGCGGTACGCGACCGGTCGCGATGCACCGAAATGAACGTTTAGACATGTACTTAGTAAAATATCACCATTATTATCCTGATCCTGAATCGGTCCCCTCCTCATGTCTCCGCCATAATTCATGGTAGTCCTAGCTCATTTGTTAACTCATCATCACCCAGTTCCAAGTTTTAAATCTACATAACTGAAATTTTGCAGAGCTGTTTCTTTTTTGATATAGACATGCAATTGCCGGCTTTAGCTGGTGGTTTTGTCCCTAATTAAAACCCTAAAAAACCCACTTTACCACAAAATTCCCTCTCAAGGGACCACCCACAAAATACTGTGGCAACTGTGCCACATTTTGTATGTGTACCGAGTCAATCGAAATGAAGAGTATATTTATATTTTTTTTTTTTTAAAAAAAGACTAGCAATGTGGGATTTTGGTCCCACATTACTAGCAATCCTGTTAACCCTTCCAGTTAAGCTCAATGGCTTGTGTTAGGAGTGGGTTCACGTCGGTAGTATACTGGGTAGGATTCGAACCCGATTGCGAGACCGATGCCTTAGCCATTACGCTACCGCTGCTTAGAGAAAGACGTAAGCCTGATGGTAAACGTCACGCTAGCCCATAACAGTATCAGTGCCACCCAAGTCCTTGTTTGGGAAAACCTCATTTTTTTTTAAAGACGACTCCCGCATTAGTGTACAAGACCTGAATCGCGGGGTACTTTACAAACATACAAGTTAGTCCTAGACTCGGAACAACAATTTGTATATCGCACAAAGTGGTGTCCCGTACGTGAATCGAACCCACAACCTCTTGCGTAGCAGTCGGACGCACTCAGGTACAGAGGAAGCTTGATCAATAATAGATAACACAATCATAGGTATCAATTTAAAATGTTTGTTAAGCTAAGTTTGGATGTAAAACCTAATAGAATTTAAACGGAAGGCAATTATCCCGACGCAAAAGCTTACTTACCCATATTTGTAGATTAACGGACCACAGGTATGATGCAATGTGAGCTTAGTATTGGTCTCCTTTTAAGATAATTCTTGTTCGTCATAGGTCACTTGGTCACTATTGTTTTTCCTGGCTTTAACACTGATTGTGATAGAGACATTGCTGAAATTAAAAAAAACGGCCAAGTGCGAGTAGAACTCGCGCACGAGGGATTCCGTAGGTACCATAATATATAAAACGGCAAAAAAATCGTGTCTATTGTATGGCAGCCTCCCATAAATATTAGTTTTATTTTAATTTAAATATCTATTTTTAAAGTGAATAATAAAACTCAATGTTCTGTGAATATTTCAAGCGTCTACCTGTTGCCGTTACAAGTATCGTACAATAACGAGCAAAAAAATCACGTTTGTTAAATAGGAGCACTCTTAAATATTTATTTTATTCTATTTTTTAGTATATAGCGGCAACAGAAATACATCATCTGTTAAAGTTTCTACTGTCTAACTATCACGGTTGTATCATGAGACAGACGGACGGACAACGTAGTTTTAATAATAGGGTCCCATTTTACCCTTTGGGTACAGAACCCTAAAAACAGAATAATCACATCCTTATGTGACGCACGGCATAATATTCAAACACAAATTAAGGCTAGGTCAGATGAAAGTATTAATATGCGTTTTGCTAATGCGCGTTTACAATTTTATCAATTTTATTCATGTTGCGAACGCGCTCGTTGAGCGGTTGTCATCTCTGGTAAAATCATACCTAATGATGTATTCTACCACCTAATTCACTGAGTTGAACTTATTTTTCAACCGACTTCAAAAAGGAGGAGGTTCTTAATTCGACTGTATGTTGTTTTTTGTATGTTTGTTCACCAATTACGCAAAGACGGCTGGACCGATTTGAAAAATTATTTTTGTGTTTGAAAGGGTATACTTCCAAGTTGGTCCCATTGTCATCAGATCCCGATCTGATGATGGGATCCTGGAGAAATCGAGGGAACTTTTAAAATATTAAAGGCACACCTGCAGTGATTTAGGTTCCTACATTTCATAGTGATTCGTGCATTTACTCTCAAAAAGCACCTATTGCTGAAGTAGAACTGATGATGAAGACCACCAATGGCGAGCGGACTTATTCATTATTTTACGATTTGCAAATCAATTACTTTAATATGATATTGAATAGCATTTTATTCTCGTCATACTACTATTACACCATGTAATAGAGCTCATAGTGAACTATCATGTAAACTCCTTAACAATTAACGGCCCTGCATCGGGGCATGCAATATTTTGTAAAGGGATTTAAGCAGTTGACATAAGTCTATTGTAACATAATGTGAATTACAAACCAACCCACTAAAAACTGAGGAACAAAAAATATGTTTACAAAAAAATATTACCGACTTCAAAACTAAATACAAATTAAAATGTTGAAGTTGGTGCAAAATTAAACAAAAACAACTATTTCATGGCACCAACTTCATATGTTATTTTTTTTGTTGTTCTAGGTAGATATTATTTGAGATAGCATTTGAAAGCCTTGCCAATTAGACTCGCGCTCCAGTAAAGCGATCGAAAGTCTCGGGTTCGATTCCTGGGTCTGAACTTCAAATTATTATAAAGTTATTGGCAAGAAATGCCTTTAAAAAATACTATAATAAACATTAAACTGTTTAACTTAAAATCAAGATGGTGTATTTTTAATACGACGTCTAACAAATGTTACGTTCTCCGCCTAGAGAAACTCATTCAATTGAAAACGTGTAGTAATTTTACCTATCCTGATCTCTATTGATTGAACAATCATACCTGTCAAAAGCATTTTACATCATGTTTTACTATAGTAACTACATATAAAATAACTTCAATAAGGCAGTTTAATTTGAGTGAAGAAATTTATTGTGTTCTAGGGGAGACCGGGTATCAAAGTAATACGGGTTTTCTGATCTTAATAATAAGTTAACTGCATTGATGACTGTACTTATTAAATACTTTATTTGGCTCCTTTACGTTACGAGTTACAAACATCCCTTTACGTTGTTACTACCAACCCTAGGTAATTGTAACAATTTGCACTATTTTTATTTGCTCGTTTTTCTCAAATTTGTGGCGTTTATAAGTAGTGCAATCTATTATGTATACTGATTGGCGTTTTTCATATTTAAAAACCTCAGTGAGATATCACCTATGTGTGAAAAAATGGTTGTCTGTAAAGTCGGTTTACGGACGATACTTTTACGTGATTACGTCATAAGAAAACATTGATGACATATCGCCATTCGCGTTGCTTAGTAACCAATCAATAACGTTCGTTCCAGTTGTATCACATGTCATGTCGCTGCAATCGCCATTCGCTGTTGCTTAGCAACCAATTAATAACGTGATACTTTTTGTGAGTGTAGCTGAACATCGATTTACTAGACGCTATAACGCCAATAAAATTTGTTACGTTCATCCCTGGTCTCCCCTACTCCACGAAGAAATTTACCAGTCATTCCTTACGATTTAATATTCATCTATCGTCTATAATTTACTTAACTAAATTATATACGATAGCTAAATATTAAATAAATAATAATTCAATTTTACTGCCATATTGTAAAATATGAACAAGGAATAATTATAAGCAATTTTAAGTAATATCTGTGTAATTATTATAAATGTCTTATAGATAAAATAACGTATATTTGAATACATTGGTTAATTGGATAGAGAAATAAGAACTGTAATTAGCTTGCAAAGTGCCTCCTGTATCAACTTTTTAAACACAATATGAACACATTAAATAGTAGGTAAACCTACATTCAGACGGAAAATACGGACAGTACAGAAGGTTCTATTTAATGTAATAACAGAGTAAAAATAAAGTATAAATATCGTAAAAAGTCTAAATCTACGCGACTAATGATTGCGGCCGCGCGCAGCCTAAGTCAGTCGTCGGTCGCACGCGTCTGTCGCATAGCTCGGAAACGGCGCCATACATTCTCATACTCTGACTATTGTCGCATCGGCCGCGCGCGTCAGCCGCGGAGCCGATGCGCGGAAATGAACCTTACGTTTCGTTTGAAGACACTACTTTTAATACCGAACCTATTAGAAAAGAACTTGGTAAGGTAGCAGTGGCGAAGGGTTAAATTTTTTTGAGGTAACCCGATACAAAAATATATCTTGTTGGACATGATTCTTTGTACCTATAATACTAAGTAAATACAAACCGAAGGCAAGCTGAAAGTAATGGTGTTCTAAACACCGTCCGCAACTGTAATGTAGTTACAATAATAACATTCGTATATTTTTTTAACTATACACTTTTTAATGTATTATTTATATTTGTGTTGATCTACTTTTAACAAAACAATCCAAAATTTACGGTTACAAAATGGTAGCAACAACAAGTATTTCAAAAATTATTGATTGAGAGGAATATTATGCGTGCACTCCGTACCCTCAACCTAATAGCCGTAGAGTTAGACCTATTTATTTGTACTCTAAGTGAATTCACAAGGGTTTCATTATATATTATAAGTTATGTTAAGTTAGTTAGTTAGTTAATTTGTAATAAGTATACATACAAATATAGATAAATTATATAGGATAAGTAAATGATTTTGTTACACTATCGCTTTGGGTTGAACCTGTAATGGTAGTTGTAAGAATGGAGTAAATAAATAAATAAATAAATAAAATAAATTATGAAACAGTCCATTTAAAAGCCCTTGCACTTTCATACCACCTCGTTACGGTATGTCATAACAGAATTCCTGTTTTTGAACATTTGTGCTCAAATCTCGAGCAATCTCGTTGAAAGTGGTCGCGTGTCGTAAAATGCAGTGTAGCTACATTCACTTACTTTGGTTAATAATGATAATTACATTTACAGCAGTTATTATGTACATAGGCGTTACGTATAAGTAATGCAATTGTCACTGATCTCATTTTTTAAATGGATTTGTAATTTTTTCATTAATTTATTACTTAAGAGACTCACAGAGGCTTCTTTGTTTTATACCAAGTCACACATCAAATCCGCCGACCCGCCAACACTAGTCGTCGACTTTTTTATCGGCGGGTTAGTCGGCGATTTTACATCTCGTTTTAAGTTAAAAAAAAAATGTCGGCGGCAGGAAATTTGTATGTAACTTTTTTGGTAGTAGTAGTTTTGGGAGTCGTGTGTCGGCGGGCAAATGAGCACATCCACAAGTCGCAGATATGCTGGCGACATGTTGCCACAAGTCGCCGGGCGACATGCGCATGTACCTACATATCGCCGACATAATTCTTTTGAAATAAAACCACCGACATCGAGCCGCTAGGCTGTGTCGGCGATCTGCTGTGTTGCAAGAAAAAAGGAAAAAATCGTATAGAAAAAAAATACTTTAGCTTAAATACATTATAGATCAAAAATATTAAAACATTTCTAGTAGGTACAAGATAGACTGTCACTGATTCGATTATTGGAGTTTTTTCAAGATTGATGAACGACCACTTGAACTTCAGAAATTTTGTTTTCGCTCTGTTAGAACTTCAAATTTTATTTGGAAATATAGATTAGATATGCTAATCTAAGAGTTATGTTCTTTTTTTTACATGGGAAGCTGATATTACCAAAACAAATTGAAATTGGACTCGATATTTATTTGTACTCTAAGCTAACATTAGTTCTATTTTTAAGATCTATTGCCAACACTGTTTTTAATAGATTTGAAACGCTTTATTATCTTTGATCTTAGTAGCTAAATATAGACAAAATTTACTGGTGCAATATCTATAAAATCTGCACGACTTACAGCAAAGGCAGTCAGTAGCTATTGTACCTATTTTGTAACAAAACAAAAAATATAACTGACTAAAAACCCTGTTGCTTAAAATGAATTAAACGAAAAATTATATCGCGTATGTCATCCTCACAATTGAGATAAATCTAACACACTCGCATATTGAAATCCACAAGGTTTTTGGGCGGCAGATCGTGCCAGAGAAATGAACATAGGTACATATTATCTTTATTAATATTATAAAGCAGAAGAGTTTGTTGTAGTTGTTGTGAAGAGGTACGAATTGAAAAATTATTTTACTGTCGGATAGTCCATTTATCGAGAAAGGCTATAAGCTATTTACCATCAAGCTATGACCAATAGGAGCGGAGCAGCAATGAAAAATGTTGCAAAAACGGGGAAAATTAACGCATACAGTTATAAAATTACTCTTCTTCGTACATATTTGGACAAAAATAGGTTCTTGTCGACCTGTGGTCGTGTGGAGCCAATCTCAAGTCAAGTCAAAAGTCTGTCGACGATTATGTTAATCACAAAAAGTAGCCTAAAAAAATAACGATACTTGTTTTGGGAGCGCCATTAAAATATGTCCACTTACGTTTGAAAAGATCTTAAGCTGGAGATCAGCTCTGACCAAAATGTTTAATGCGCATTATACCATATTAAGAATTTGGAAAGTGGCAACGAAATGCTGCAAAGGCGGCACTTCGTTGCTACTTTACACGATGTCCGCGTCACCATTATCATCATAGTATTGTGTCAATGTAATTTTAAATATAATACTTTGACTAAGTGCTTCTTTAATACACATTTATAAATTAATTGCTAAATGTGGGATAAGCGTTCGTCAAGAATTTATATACTATAGACACGGCTCTTCATAGTGCTAACAATGATCCTAATTCAGCTAGCGTCCAATCGTTGTCGTATCGTTCAAGTCATTACAGTTTAATGACCAATGTCCAAACCTATTGGTCATTAAACTGATGTACGGTCCGCTTTATAAACTATACCTATCAAGTTGAAAATATAACATTCATAAAATCTACCAGATTGGAAATAAGGAGATTTTCGTACCAATACAAATAAAAGTTCTGACAAGAACAACCACTGAGAAATCTCAGTCAATCACTAAAATACGTGGGTGGCAATTCCGCAAGGTAATTTTGATAAACTGATATTGTGCGCACCAAATTGAAGGTGAAAAAACATTGCAAAACTAAAAAAAAACTCTATTTCAACAGTTTATTAAATAAATATACGCCACTCCTACTTCAAACGAGGACTTAATCATAGCCCAAAGGCCTAAAAAGTAGGTATCCTAATAAATCATTCACTTTTCGTCACAGGTCGATTATAGACTAGAATATTTTAAAAACAAAGTACCTACTGGTTCGGTGATGAACTTAATTTGTTTCCTAAAACAAAAACTAAAAAAAACTTATTTCTCTCGCTGAAAATAATTGACTTAATCAATCTTTGAACAAATTGTTTACATTATATTTCTTCTGCTTTTTGTCAATCATTCTATTCCATTTTATTATTTCTCGACGCGTGATAACAAACGATTTAATAATAATAATAATAGATTTATTATGAGAGAGCACTATTATTGTGTAATAATAGCTTTATCACAATCCATTACACCTGATAGTTCCATAGAACTCATAATCTAGCTAGGAATGCCCCACTTCAATTACGAGGTGTTACACGTAGGTGGTGATTTAAGACTAATAAATTGCAAAGTACTTCATAGCATGATTGCCCGTAATATAATGGTTGCAGCACCTACTTACCTATTTCTTAAATTCTCAAGCAATTTCCATAAACTTCACATGTTTCATTTCACTAGAAAAATTCAAACGTGTTAGCAATCATGGCGGTCCAAACAGTAACTGCAGGAAAAAAATATAAAAGTTTTAATGAGACATACAAGTTGTGCGCTTTTTCTCTTGCTTTTGCTTTCATGTATCCGAACAGGAGTAATGCTGTCAAAAGAGCTGTCATCATTACTTTGATCATCATATTCAATGCAGGACAACTGTTCTGGTTTATCACTTACACCTTCAAATGCCTTTACATCTTAGACATTTATAATTTTGCCAGAAACATGACACTGGCTGTTGTGCTCATTATGTTCCTCATCAAGACGTATTATGTGATTTACGCGACTCATAAATTTGCTCCGCTTCTGATAAAAATGTCTAAAGACCTCTGTGAAGCTAACGATTTGGAAGAAGATTATCGGCGTTTATATGATTATCATATACAACAAGGGAAAGTTGGAGAAATTGCTTGGCTTGTCATACCTTTAGTTTTGGTTATCCAGTTTCCATTTTACGCAGGGATCCTAATGAGCATTGAAAGTATTCAAACAGACGATTATGTAAGACGTATGGTGCACGACATGGACTTATTATTCGTCGAGGATATTCAAAACGAAGCGCCTTTTTTCCACTGCATGTTCGCGTACAACTGTGTGCAGTGTATTGTCCTCGTACCAAATTACACAGGCTTCGATGGATCCTTCTGCATAGCAACTACTCATTTGCGCCTAAAATTAAAACTCATGACGCTTAGGGTCAAAAATGCTTTTAAAAGTTCACGTGACCGCTCTGAGCTCAGAATGAAAATGCAGGAAGCAATCAGAGATCACCAAGACGCTCTAAAATTCTATGTTCAGATTCAGGATGTGTACGGGACTTGGTTATTTGCTGTTTTCATGCTGAGCTCTTTCACGATATCATTCAATTTGTACCAGATTTATCTATTGCAGAGGATCGAACCCAAATATACGTTATTTATGTTATGCGGAATTCTTCACATATACTTTCCTTGTCACTACGCGAGCACATTGGTTAAGGTAAAGTGATTGATTTGTTTTTTAATTACTCTTGCGTGTTGTTTGTATTAACCCATGAGCAAGTAGTTGTATTTAATTAACAGAAATAATATAATTAGCATTGTATTTTATAGAGTAGAGGTCGACCCAACTTGTAAAGAACCCCACTCTTGTTGGTAATACATAGTAACGTAGATATTATAAACTAATTCAGTCCTTACAAGAAAGAAATACTTGTAGTAGATCCCTGTGTGAAATCCACAAAAAATCACTGATATCTAGTTAAACCTCTTAAATCCCCTGTCATATTGTATTATTACGGTTGCATATTAAATAAATGATGATCTAAATAGCGTCAATGAGGCAGACTTTTGTTTCCCCAGTCGGCCTGTATTGTATTTTTAAAATTTACATTTGTTGCCTACCTAACTGGTTTTAAGACCTCAGTACACTGCCGCATATTACACAGCTAATTCTATTTCAGATTGGAGAAGAAATTCCAGATGACTTATACAGCGTAGCTTGGGAGGATTGGGCCGACCCCGTTGTCACTAAGTTACTAATATTAATGATCTGCAGGTCTCAGAAAAGACTTATTTTGACCGGGAACGGAATTGTTGTATTCAACATGGAACTCTTTAAATCCATTTTACAAGCTTCTTATTCCTTCTTCACTTTGATAACTGCTTAAGACACAGGGGTATTCTTTCATACCTTCTCATATTGTTGCTAGTTAAATAAACGCTTTGAATCAAGGTAATAATAATAAAATAAAAATTATGAACACTATTTCTTCATATGTATTTTATTTATTTATTAAAACTTTATGCCCAGAATTGTACAGAGGCGGACTTAATGCTAAAAGCATTCTCTGCCAGTCTACCTTAGGGAGACGTAGAAATGAAGTATGTAGGTGCAATAAACCAGTTGATATTACATATATTCAAACAAATAAAACTAAAAAAAGAATAGTATAACAAATCCCAATTAAACATACTTACATAAATACACAATATACCTACATAAATACATACCATAAATACATATATACCTATATAAATGATATATAAGTTACAAAAAGTAGTGGTGATTCAACTAATTCATCAAGGAATAGATACGTACTTTCCATTTAAAATTACGACGATTAGGTGCCAGTCTAATTTCGGGGGGCAACGAATTCCAGAGAAAACTTACTGAACATGAAAAGAGGTACCGATGAATCCAGAAAAATGAGAGGGACATAGAAGAAGCAGATTGTTGGTAGACCGTAGATCTTTGAACTGTGAGAGGTATTGGAAGTTAGAAGTCAAGTATAAGGGTCCAGTAAGAGAAATAAGAATTAAATAGAGTGTAGTGAGAGCACGCAAACTGCGACGCTGGTGAATAGGGAGACATTTCAGTTTGGAACGGTAAGAAGAGACATGGTTAAACTTACGAAGATTAAAAATAAATCTAATGCAGTTATGTAGTTAGAAGCTGGTCATATTTATTTAGTTTTCGTCACTTGACCCTTTCAGCACTCCTCTCAACTCATACAAAAATAAATTAATAGAAAAAACTTATGAATTATCATCATCACTATAACAACCCTAAAATAAAACCAAACAAACACACACACACACACACACACACACACACACACACACACACACACACACACATACACACACAGTACACGCAAAACCATAGAGTAGTTGTTGACACATTGAAAGCATCTTTTACGTAAATCTCTTGATTAGACCTTGCATCTGTTTACTCTAGATTTAATTTATTTAATTTTAATTTGTTCTTCGTAATTAATGTATTGTTCAGTCTACATTGTAAACAATAAAATTATTGTCAGCTGTGAAGAAGCTTTGATGAGATAAAATAAAATAAATAAATAAATTACGGAATAGCATACATCGCCATAGTCAATCAAGGGAAATATCAGCGCCTGGACAAGCATCAGCTTGGTATTAGAGGGAAGAAAATTCTTTAGACGGTATAACAAAGCCCGCAGTGTACCCTTTGACTAACACTAGTTACCTGAGCTTGCCAGTTGAGGTGGGTGTCCTTGAAAATACCAAGATTCCTAGCCGATGCAATAAAAGGGATAACTTAGCCGTTAATTAAGCTTGATACCAATGTGTCGGTGTTGAATTGGCTTAAAATTCGTTGACTTCCTATAACGATGGCCTGACAGTTGTAAGGATTTACAGTCAAGCCAAACTTGTCTGACCAGGTTTTGATAGCGTCAAGGTCCTTATTAAGTTTTGCGATGGCCTCGGACAGATCACTCAAACCAGCCTGAGCGTACACCTGCAAGTCATCAGCGTAAAGATGAAACGCACACTAAAGGACATTTTAAATAATAAAGGAGAAAGAATAACCCCTTGAGGAACACCAGCGTCGAGATCACGTCACCTCGATGATGAATTACCCACGCGCATGGACTGCTAGCGACCCCGAAGATAAGAAAGAAGGATCAGTCCAGAGAATCTGGCGAGAACATCAGTTGGGAGAGAATGGAAAGTTAGATATCATGGCTGACGGCATTGAAGGCATGGGAAAAAACCACCAAAACCGTCATTTTAGTCTCATCCATGCCTGCTCTAATGTCACCAGTCACTTTGAGATGAGCAGATGTGGTGCTGGCCTGAAGCCTGATTAATAGCGACTTGATACTTAAATTTATTTTGGTACTGTTATTATTTAAAAAGGGAATGTCGATAAAATATAATATTAATAAGATTAAAATATTTTTTTTTCAAGTATAGCCTGCACTTAAAAAGCGCAGATGCCTTTTCTCATACAGAATTTTATTTTAAATTTGATATAGAATAATAAACCGATAAATAAAGAGATATAGATGCAGTAATGATCTACTAAACATATCTATGGACTGGCAGTGGTAGGGGCGTCCATAAACTATATCTTAAACTGGATTAAATGTAGTTACAATATATTTTTTTGTTCCCCCCCCCCCTCCCAAGCCGTCATGCGAGCGACTCAGTGACTCACACTACCAGTGTTGAGTCCAACGTGAAATTTACGCGAGATTAGAGAGTGGAGAGGTTATCAAGCCAAATCTCACGATATCTCACCAGAGATGTAGTCCTAAATCACCTCACATGCCTAGCGTTACTTAGCCCTCAGTTACCTCTGAAGTGCAGCACGGTTAAAAAGGTCCTGACAGCTTATCAACATTTATACAAAAAAATGTTATCTACTGCAGACATCCGATTGATGTAATAAGTAAATATTATTCGTGAATTCGGATCTTTGTCATGAGCAATTAGTTATGTTAACAACAAGATATATTATATTTATTTTTGATTATGTGTATTTTTATGCAGTTATCTATACATGTATAATCATTTGTCCTGACTGACTTAACAGGTTCATCAAAGCAAAGCCTAGTTGACGCCTTTTCTATACTAATATTATAAAGCTGAAGAGTTTGTTTGAACGCGATAATCTCAGGAACTACACAGGAACAGGAGCTACTGGTCTTCATTGAAAAAATCTTTTACTGTTGAATAGCCCTGTTGAATAGTCAATAATTAATCGAGGAAGGCTGCAGATGAAGTTAGTATGTTATAAATACGTAACCACAAAGAAAAGATTTTTGAACAGGAAACTTTTTCACTTTCAACAGCCACTTTTTCTGTATATATTATTTGCCAGTCAAGTATTTATTAAACACTTTAAGTGTATTAAGTAAAATAGTCCTATTGATTTTACATATTTTTACACGTAAAACGCGGAGCTGTGACAACAACGAAATGGCGATAATTTGATATGTCGTTGTTAAACAACGACATCTCAAATTGCCGCCATTAAAAACTCTAGCTGCCATTTATAATTTAGGTATTAGCTGACCCGCTCAACTTCGTTTGCGTCATTTTTCCCCGTTTTTGCAACATTTTTCATGAATACTCCGCTCTATTAGTCGTAGCGTGATGTTATATAGCCTATGACACTCACAAATAACGTGACTTTCTATTGGTTAAAGAATTTCCGAAATCTGTTTAGTAACTAAAGAGATTATTACTCCCCTAGAACATCAAAAACTCTCAAACTTTACCTCTTTATAATATTAGTATAGATTTGTCAGCATTTTAAACAGTGGTTATTTGCTAATTAACCTGTCTTGTAAGGACTATAATTTCCCGAGTTATTACTTCGCAACAAAACATAAAAAATTGATGTGTAATACTTTAAGTACTTAACATTACAAATTAAACAATGTTATCCAAATCCATTATTGTTGTTATTGTCTGGTGGGATAAAAAATGTTACTAAGCTGTTATTATTGATATTATCAATTAAAAGCGTCATCGCGGAAATATAAACCATTGTTATGAAGTAAGTAATGATAATGACGCAAATACCTACACAAACAGATACCTACGCAATCTTACATACCTACTTAATAAAGATACTAAAAATGTTTGATTCATGTTATTTAAACAACTGGATAGATAAATTTTATAAGCTAGGGGTCGAAACGTCGGGCAATAAAACAAAGGTATTTAGCTTTAAAATAAAATATTTATGCGATTAAGACCCGTAGCTTATAAAATTCTATAATGTGTACAAATCGCGAAAGTTTCGAACATAAACTGGATAGATGTGTATAAACCTGTGGCAGGTTTGATGATGTGTATTGCCCCCCCCCCCCCTTCATCCTTTGGTTGGAGAGGAAGGAGTGGAACCTGATGAAGCACCTATCGAAAAACCCACCGCCAATGTACGCGATGACACTGAAATACTGTCACAGCAACAAAAATCACGGTTTTTACAATAATTCCTCAAGCCTTAAATAGTTAGTAAGGTTTTAGGCAATCTACATTGTTGCAGTATATTATGAAAGTGAACTACTCATTACTTGAGTATTTACGTTTGAAAGTAATATCCGTTATTATTAATTACCTTAATTAATAATATAGGTACCGTAATACGGATGCCAATTATAAAATACTCATAAATTGTTGCACTTTTAATTTGTAGTGTAAACCGCAGAGATAAAAAAAAACATTGAAGGAGGATGTTAAAAACTTAATAAGTAGGTAGTATTTTTAACCGACTTCAAAAAGGTCCTCCTTTTTGAAGTCGGTTCTCAATTCGGGGGTTTATTTATGTATATACGGGCATAACTCATACATAAACGGATTCGGAAAATATTTTTTTGTTGTTCGAAAGATGTTTTTTCTGAAATGGTCTCATATAAATTTCGTAAAGATCTGATGACGATTTTCGGAGACGGACAACGAAACTACTTTTTTTTTTGCACCAACCCCATCGTGTGGGGTATCATTAGATAGGTCTTTTAAAAACATTTATGGGTTTGAAAGACGATTTTTCGATTAAGGGATCTGTTTCCGTCCGTGAAATATTAAGCTTTAAAGTGAAACTTTTTGTTAAGAGTCAAGTGCCCCTCCCCCTTCCAGCTAAATGGTTGATGTTAGGTATGTTAAAAAAATAACGTTAGTAGTTTATATAGTGAAATTAAAAGAAAAACTCTTATAGCTAAGTAGGTTTTACAAGTAAGAGGTAACAAATTTTCGTAAAGATTCCATTGAAAAAAATAATTATATAACGTTGTTAGTAGTATTAAACAAAAACAACAAAAAACCCACTTCTTAAGCTACATTATTCGGATGGGGGACTACGGAACCCGGTTTTTTTTAAGTATTATTATTTTTATATAATATGATTAATTACGAACATTTATAATCATAACCTGTGTACCTAATAGGTACTTATATTAAAGTTGGATGATTTATTTAAACAGCAAATTTAAATATTTGGTTAGGTACTTTACCGGTTTTGATGAAATTTGGCACGGAGATAGTTGTAGTAGGTATCATGGCTGGGAAGACACACTTAATAACGCATGCAAAAAGGCATGCATGTAAAATTATTTGAGCAGTTGACATAAGTCTATTGTAACTTAGGTGAATTACAAACCAACCCACTAAAAAGTGAGAAATGAAAATAATATAAAATCCTGGGACAACTCACACAACGTCATCTGATCCCAAACTAAGCAGCAAGCAACCAGACATCTGATGATGAACATACTTATATATTTCTAAATAGATACATATTATAAAAAACAGATAAAAAACACCCAGATGTTTTACTTTAACCCACCCAAAATGTTTTTACTAAAAAATATTATCGACTCCATAAACTTGCCATAAACAAATAGGTACTAGGCAACTAAAAAGCAAAAAATAATATAGAATAACAAAAAATAATTAAACATTTTGAAGTTGGTGCCCTACATGGCACCAACTTCAAAATGTTTAATTACTTTTCGTATTTGTAGTCTTTCATGTAATTTTATTTTTAAATTTCATTTTTTTTAAATGTGGAATTTAAGATTATTTCATCATTTATCCAATGATACCACACAATTGATTATAGAGTGCTTAGTTTACAACTTCAGGGGTCACTAACGTAATTCATCCAAATTATTAAAATCATTAACAATTATAAATACTGAACACTGAAACAATTTTACTCAAAATTGCTGAACTTACTCTAGGTATAACAGGAATAAGTCCCTATTGTCTTAGACCTATTTTACGGACACTAAGTTTATTTATCATCACATAGGTATCATTGACTGCCTCTGTGGCGCGGTGGGAGTGTGTCCGACTGCTACGCATGAGGTCGTGGGTTCGATTCCTACCCAGGATAAAACTTTGTGTGATGAGCACAATGGTTTATTCTGTGTCTGGGTGTAATTTATCTATAATACGTATGTATTTAGAAATATATAAGTATATTTATCAGTTGTCTGGTTACCATAGTACAAGCTCTGCTTAGTTAGGAATCAGATGACGTTGTGTGAGTTAACCCCAGATATTGTTATTATTATTATTATTATTGGATAGATATAGAAATAGTCTTTTAAGCCACATTTAAGAAAGGGAGTTTATTGCACCAGAGCGTAGATAAATTTCACCCAGACAAGGTTAGGACAAACAAATAAACGCTTAGAAATACAGTAAACTTTATTTACTTGTAGTTCTTGAACATGATTTATTGGTTTGTCTTTTAGAACAACTATCAAAACAGCTGGACCCTGTTCTAAAGGTTCATACATTGGGTAGAATGGTTTGGTCAAATTAATGGGATGCGCTATAATTTAACAATTAACAATGTATATTTATATAGAAGAAATACAGAAACTTATTGTTACTAATATTAAGTGTGTAATGTAATGTATAATGCTGTGTTCTTATTTAAATTAGTCTAATTTTTATTTACCTAGTTATAGTTAACAATTCTTCTGTATGATCGTTTTTTATATTATTAATTTTATTATTTTATTATTATATGGTTCACAAACTGGTTATTACACATCACTTATGTTTACAGTTATTTTGCTAATTAAAAAAATGGTTAGTGCATAACCTACTGAGAGTGAACACGAAATGCAAAAAAAAGTAGAAAAGAGCACAATTTCATCATTAAGCAAATAGTTGTACAATTTTATTTTAACAAGAGAACATTTTAGGTGATAAATTATTATTTTGTTATAGAGGATAGGGTTCAGAAATGAATAGAATTTGTTTGTGAAGACATATTTAGATTGTGAGTGTGATCTTTACGTCTCTTAGTAGCAATGAGGCTAGGCCTTTGACCTTTTTTGCCACTCTTATTTATTAAAATTGGCCTAATACCGCGACTGACAGAGAGCGGTCGAGAGAGAGTGCAGTGGAACAATACAGGCTAGTAATAATAATAATAATTGATAATTAGATTTTTTTAAAGACGGCTCCTGCATTATCATTATCATACATGCCCTGTTTCGCGGGAGACTTTACAAACATACAAGTCACGGACACAAAGTACACCCAGACTCGGAACATCAATTTGTGGATCACTTATATAATCATGCCCGAAATAATAAAACAACAAAAGTATTTGTTGACCCTTTGGTTGAGAAACTCAGATTATTGGAAATAACTCAATGACGGTATCACACTAATATTATAAAGGCGAAAGTTTGTGAGTATGTGGGTGTGTATGTTTGTTACTTCTTCACGTCTAAACGGCTGGAGCGATTTTAATAAAATTTGGTATGGAGTTAGCTGACACCCTGGAATAACACATAGGCTAATAAACAGCGGGTAACACCGCGGAGCACAGCTAGTATCCAATAATGTGCGAAATAATTTTAGTTTAAAGTACTTTTTAAGCGCTACCTTTTTGTTATTTTTTCATATTTTTTTGTCACATGGTTCAAAAGATAAGGAAGAAAAGGGAAGATAAAAATAATCGCTCCAAAAGTTGCATAATTGTGTTCTCCCCGAACACAATTATGCAACTTTCGGAGCGATTACTTAATCAAAAAAGTTTATTATAAACCTTGATTTTTTTTTTAAAAGTCCTGTCAAATGATGTGCCACACGTTTAGTTTTGCTCAAAAAAAATTCTGCAAAAAAAATATTTTTTATTATTTAGTCATCAAACTAAGTATTTTTTTTATTAATAGTTGTAATAATAAAAAGTTTTAATAATAAATAAGTTTAATCAATATTCATTGAGTAGTCTTTGAGTAAAATGTATGTGACGATGGACAGGCAGACAAACAGACGGACATGACGAAACTATAAGGGTTCCGTTTTTGTCATTTTGGCTTCGGAACCCTATTTTTTAGGGACAGGTTCAATATGAATGAGCAAATTTTGGCTTTCATATTTATCTCGAAAACCTAAATACAAAACGCTAAGAGTTCAGCAGGTCTAATGCGAATTTGTTTTACGTTAACGGCTCTCTAATTGGTTAAGAGCTTGAAGCGGGCCAATCGTAGCGCCTAACGTGCTAAACGTGTCGATCGCGTTAACGTACAACAAACTGACACAAGGCACACAGAAGCTAAACTTCATATGTATTTCGCCCGAGCAACGCACACATGAATATCGTTCACGTAATTTTGGAATACCTTTAGAAAAAATGGACGTCGTTGTCGTGGTACCGAGTGATCTAAAATTTTGTGTTCTTGTGCGATCCCATGTGTGCTGCTCGAGCACGTTTGTATAAAGTTTCTCTTCTATATTCTCGATTTATTGTGACCTTATATAATCACGAAGTGTTAAATTCTCTTCAATAATAACGAAACACCTCAGTTAAAGATGTGAAAACAATTCTAATGAGATCGTCCTGTAATAGATAATGGTATAGGCAGCAAAAATACCTACAAACAATTTCAGTAATTCTTATCTTAATTAAACCAATTACCGTAAATCATCATTATTATAATTCATTTAGGTACTAGCCGAGTTATAACAATAGCGAGCAGTAAATAACATGGTAAATTTACATAGGTAATAATTATGCAAACTAAAAAAGATGAATACTTAAAATTAATTAATTAAATGAAAAATTATATAGGTTAGTAGGTATCATCTGAGACGAACCGAATGAATGAAAGCCGTCTGCGGTTTGAACTGTAAAATGTACTAAAAAGAATAAGTACTTGTAGTGCACACGTACGCTGTAAGAACATTTTGTTTTCGTAATATTTTTTTATATTTATCTAATACTTAATATGATAATAACAGTCTGAATTACAAAAACAAAGACATGACAAACTGACAAACAAATACTGACTGTATTAGTTAAGCAAATAAATAACAAAAATCGCGCAACCAGAATACGTTGTTTGACTGTACTCGGCAAGTGGTTATTGTTAATAGTCCATTGTGCTCAGAAAGACAAAACTGTTTTGTTGTGACCGAAACACCTTTATTTTTAATCGATTTTATTTTTTTTAGGTCTTCGATTATCACTTGGCCCGTCTGAAGTCAAATGCAGACCCCCACCCCCGACGCACTTGACAGATTTTGAGTCAAATGCCTGCCCTGAACAAAATCCAGAATCCTGAACAAAGGCCTAAACGGGGACTACAAATTACTTTTGAACTGTGAGATTTTATTTAGAACCACAAAAGGTAGGTTCATGTGAACGCTCCGGTTTCTAATAAATAAATATCTTGGGGACAACTCACACACAGTCATCTGATCCTGAGCTAAGCAGAACCTCTACCACGGCAACCAGACTGATAAACTTATGAATGACAGACTGATAAATTTATGAATTATTATATTTTATTATTTTGCAGTTGATGGCCGCTGTGTTACGTTTATATTGTTAAATCTATACTAATATTATAAAGCAGAAGAGTTTGTTTGTTTGTTGGCTTTGTTTGTTTGTTTGTTTGTTTGTTTGTTTAAACGCGCTAATCTCAGGAACTACTGGTCCGATTTGAAAAAATCTTTTTTCGTTGGATAGCCCATTTATCGAGGAAGGCTATAAGGCTATATAGCATCACGCTACGACGAATGGAAACGGAGCAGCAATGAGAAATGTTGCAAAAACGGGGAAAATTTACGCAGACAAAGTTGCGCGGGACAGCATATTACTCGTATATCTACCCATAGGAACGGCGTGCAAGACTTACTACTAAAAGAATGAGCCAAATTTCAAGGCATTTAAATACCTCGTTAAAAAGGTCAAGAGTCTTGTACGTATTTTTTTTAATTACTTAAAAAATATACTTCCTCGTTTTTGTTATGTACGTATTTTGATTTCGCGACTTTGGGAGAAACTAATTAAATTATTATTTGTTTAACATGTAGGTTCCTTAATTATGAATTGTTTTTTCGAGCGTTTCAATACGGGCCATGCTCAAGATAACTGTATGAAATTAAAATTTTAATATATTTAAAATTACATAGTCTCATATAATAACCTAAAATGTAAATTTTCACTTTCTGTTTATTTAATATCTACTGTTATGTATACATATTAAATATTGCTTCACTAATGTTTGCAAGCGGTTTCGTTTATATAGATTACGAAGCCGTGCCTGTTTTTCGATTTCACGGGAGATCATCCTAGATGATTTCCCGTGAAATCGGAAAACAGTCGCAATATCGATCGGGTAATTTATCCATAGTAACGAATATTATATTAATACTATCGATAAACAAAGAACAGTTATGTAGGATAAATTACTAGGTATGTACTTATAATATAATATTACTTTTGTATTGTTTATTTAGTTACAGCATTTTGTCTACGTAGGACTCTATAGGGTTGCCATTTGTAAAATCTTGCAATCTCTATAGGGTTGCCTGAATCAGGACAAGAAGCGTAAAAACCCCGGATTTGGGACCTTAGAACGCAGCAGATCACAATACGCGAGTCACCCTGATGTCCGTCGGCGGTTTCCATGGCTTGAAAATTGACCCCTCCAGGACACTCTCGGACGCTCTTAAAACTAGAGCAAATCTGGAGAAAGCAGCAGATAACAATACGCGAGTCACCCTGATGCCCGTCGGCGGTATGCCATGGCTTGAAAATTGACCCCGCCAGGACGCTCTCGGACGCTCTTTAAGCTAGGGCAAATCTGTGGAAACCCATACGGATGGCAACCCCTGAACCAACTTGCAACCTACTAGAGCATATTCTGTACCCACAATTTGAAGGACGCAAAGTCCCTTAAATACCAGAGAAAGTACATACTAGTGGGTGACTTAGGTACCAATAAATTACAAATAAGTACCATTAACTTAAAATTAGGCAAGTTTTAGGCAAGTATTTTGAAATTAATTACAAATATTTTTTGACATAGTTAAGTAGGTACATGTGACTAAATTTAAATGAATTGAGCATATACCTTTTTTTTTTAATTGACTATCACAATCGATCGTTCACAACGTCGATAGCTGGTCTGACGTAATAATCGGAGCACAACGGTACAGCCTGTACCATGATAGCAATCGCGCGCCGACGATAGCAAAAGTGTCTGCCGACCCTGATGTACCCCCTCTCTACCATTGGAGGGGGGCGCCACTTCCAGCTCCCTTCACCTTCGGGCCTCACGGAGCCGCGCGACCAATGACCGCCCGCCCCGGCCCGGCGAAAGGTTTTATATACACGTTGAATTCGCACTGCCAAATTGCTATATATCGAATATAGGGTAGTCGGACGGTTGCCTCAATTGTGGAGCGCTCGCCGGTTGTGTGTTCGAACCTCAAATTGTGCACTCGTGCGCGTGTTAAAGCGCAAGTTGGGATTATACGCGTTCAAATACAATTTGGCCAATGCACGGTCACTGGAGGCCTTTATAATTATTTGTTTTATTAAAACCATCAGACTTTGTGTGATAAAATGGGGTGCAGTGGAAGATACTTTTTTCTGACTCTGGTTTTGTGCGTTGTGACTGAACTTGCGATTGGTGTTAGAGTGGTGCCCAAGAGAAAGAAAGGTACTTCATTTTTTTTATTTTTTTCTAATTTGAAAAATATATATATAAAAATTAGTCAAAAAATGCTAAGTAGTCAAGTTCTCAATTGTTCGCTATGCACTAAAACGTTAAATAAACTTAGTCTTACCACATGTAATGAGGTGGTAGATAAGTGTGTAGATTTCATATTGCAACTGTATGAACTAAATGCGGCCACTTTTACGCAATGTTTTGGTTCGTTATTTAACTCTACATTATACACATAACTAACATTACAACGAGCACAAAGAAAAGAAAAGTATTATTAATGCAGTTTATGTAACATAAAAATAAAAAGTATCTACTTGCAGATATAAAGTAAAAACAAAATAAAAACTGTTTTTATAAAAAAAATAAAAACCGACTTCTAAAATAATTATAAAGTAGAAGTCGGTGCCAGGAAAATGTAGTTTTATGTTTTAGGCACCAATTTCAAAATGTTTAATTATTTTTTGTGTCACTTTTTAGTGTGTTGGTTTGTAGTTGATTTATGTTACAATAGCATAATCCAAACTGATCATTTCTTATTACAAAATTTTTGAGGAGTTCACCTGATACTAGACCATCAGTTCCAATACTTGATTGCTCCAGGATCTCATCATCAGATCCGAACTTTGATGACAATGGGACTAATCTGGAAGTATAACCCTTTCAAACACAAAAATAATTGGTACATCCGTCTGCGAGTAATCGGATAACAAACATTAAAAAAATAAAAAAAAACAGTCGAATTGAGAACCTCCTGCCTTTTAAAGTCGGTTGAAAAAAACATAAATAGTTACCTATTTAAGTTTTTTTCAATCGACTTCAACAGGAACGGTTTCTTGTTATTCATTATGAAAGACCCAGTTTTTAAATTAAGAATAAGGTGCCAAAAAGTTGGTAACCCATTTACAATTAAAAAAAGTTTACATTGGCTGTCACGCCTCAAATGAAAAACGTGTAACATGCAGCGCTACTTCCCATTTCAATTACTTTTTTCTTGCAAAAAGAAGATTGTAATCGACAATCGTTTTAGCATTAACCTTTTTAGATATAATAACTGTAAATAATACGCCAATATCATCATGAAAATTACTATCACTCATTGTTAGTAAGCGAATTTTTAACACGAATATAATTAGGTATACATTATAGTCAAGCTTAGCGCATTCGAACCGTTATTTATTCGAAATGAGACCATAATTATGTCTACTTACCTTGACAAGCTACATTGTTGTTTTTTCTCATAAAATGCTAATAATAAATACTACTCAAAAGATCTACCGTTATATTTACAATCTTTATAACAGGCTGTCTTATTACCGTGGCTTCACTCGTTTAATTTTAATCGAAATTGGAACCTTAAAATTTTA
Organism: Herminia tarsipennalis; assembly: GCA_945859575.2. Taxonomy (NCBI): domain Eukaryota; kingdom Metazoa; phylum Arthropoda; class Insecta; order Lepidoptera; family Erebidae; genus Herminia; species Herminia tarsipennalis. The sequence goes on from OX243840.2 coordinate 23,277,263, forward strand.
ATAGAGGTGGAATTTTTAAAATCTGTTTTAGCGGATGCCTAAATGACTACGTCATTATAACTATTTCTGTCTTCCAACTTTAAATAGGCAGTTATAAATTGTTTAGTGGGTAAAATATGAATGAGTTTTTTGCATATTATTGGGAAGCTTTACTAATTTTTCTTTTCGTAAGAAACTTTGTCTAACTTAAAACAATATTTAAAAAAAATGCTGAATTTGTGTAATCTATTCTCGAGTTTTGCGTTTAAAATCACATTTGACGATTCATTTTTGTTATATTGTTAACATGCGGCTTTTAGTTTTTTTTTATTCGTAAAGAAAAAAATGTTGCAAGTACCATTATACAAAATCAGTTCCCGTACAAGCTATAGAAACCATTACAATCGGTTCTCTCACACGTAATGCGTGACAAACTGACAAAGCACAATCCACGTTTCCGTCTATTTTTACTGTCAACGATAAACGCTTCTTTTTTTTTCAGTGACTTATATAAATATTTTACAGTATAGTTATTTACTTGCTTTTGATCTATATCTTATAATTATCTATCATCTTCAATTTTATTCGAGTGAGTTTTTTTTATGTTAGAATGTAGTAGGAAATAATAATAATTAATTGTTACTTATGTAACTATAATTTCCTGATAAATGTATAAAATCCTCGGCCTACTACATACATTGATATATTTAACTTTAGAAAACATTACATTAGTAAATTTACTCATTTTTCTTTAATATTACTCTTATTACTGACACTTTTACTGTACGTGCTACAATTTATATAAAAAAAGTACACATCGGTATTTTAATATCGACTGAAGTCAATTAAGGATCTTTTTAACAAACGTCAAAAACGTCAACTTTGTTTAAAATGCTAAATCATTTACTTATAATATATCTTTTCATGATTAAAAATTAATAAATACTTAAAATTATAGATGAACATATTTTTTCAGAACACTTTTTGAACATATTATTGCATCGTTAAATATAAAATATTTTATTTTGATAGTAGTCAAATACCCTATTTCACCAGCTAAAGCAACTTACAGACATGACAGTTGTGTAAATGTCTACATTAAAAACTTCAACGCGCTCGGTATTTAAAAAAAAAGACAAGAAATGGACTAGAGGCACATAACATACAGGAAAACATCTGACCAAATCAGAGCCAAAGGTATCCATGTATAAATCCTACCATAAATTAGCTTTTTTTTTTCAAGTTACTCCCATTTTCTCACCTCACTTATAACGCAAGGTTGTGCGTAAAATGTTGCAATTCAGATTTCTCAAGTTCCACAGTTGTTCTCACACATCCTGTATCGATTGAATGTTGCCACATGTTCGTGAGATTCGTAATTTCCGATTCAATTATCTGTGTCTTGGTGCAACACTAGCTTTATGATTATTATTAATGAATGTGCTTATGATACTTATGCAGATTATAATTGTGGGCGCATGATTAACCTATTTAAGCCTTATGGTTGTTTTGTAAATCTACACGAAATTCAAGAGCGCAGATTACACTCTCACTTTTTATATAACATTTTACGATTATTTTATTATCGAATTTTGTAAGGATTCTCTTCATTTAAGTATGTAACCTTTCGTGTATTCAACAATTTGAATGTTATTGAGATAATAAAATTATAATCATAAACTGATTACATTCACTTACAACTGGATCTCTTAGAGCAAATGTTTTTTTTATTTTTTTATTTATTAAACACAAGCGGCGGTAGCCTAATGGCTAAGGCATCAGTCTCGCAATTGTGAGGCCGTGGGTTGGAATCCTGACCATTATACTACCGACATGAACCCACTTCTACGACGTGAACACAAGCCATAGAGCTTAGCTGGAGGGATTAAAGGATTGCTAGTAATGTGGGACCACAACTCCACATTGCTAGTTATCTTTCAAAAAAACAAAAAAAAGTTACAGAAAAACATACAAAGTCCCACAAAACCATGTTAATGGTTTGACTATGAGATCGATTTTACGAGATTTCATGTAATTTCAAACGTTACTTGCAGAGCTATGAAAATAATGAGAGCTTCGTTCGCTGCCATTTTCACAACTTCGCAATCAAAATAAGATTGTTTTTATATCAAATTTGGAATAGGTTTTCTTTTCTTCAGTATAAAAAACTACAGCCTTACCTTACAATACAGCTATACCTTCTTTTAAATGTAGGCAAAAAGCCTTCAGCATTCAACCTTCATCCAAAAAAAGCAAACTATATTTTTTATTTATCGCATTTTTTTCCACTAGCAAAATACCAAGACTATAAATGATTATGACTATTATAAATTACATTTTACGATATTTTATTACTAAAAAAACATTGCTCAATTTAGTTTCCGACACTGTCGACATCAATTTCTATCCATAAAAGATTCCTTTTATGGATAGAAATTAATGTAACCTACACTTTAGGACAACGTCCTTCATAGCATAGACAACTGTCACGGCATTTTAATCTGGTTTCTAGAATTGTCTGTGGTTGATATCCGGCGGAGTCCAGCTTGATATCCAGTCGACATCCGTTCAGAAATATACGGTATTCTGACCAATTATTATTTTCACTTGTAAACTTGATACGAGAAGAAAAAGTTTTGTTAAATGTGACGTCTGTCACCATCATTACAACTAATAAAGATCAAAATTAATCATCTACATCATATTTGACTATATGTACATTTTTATTATATTTACAATACTCTTATAAAGGTAAGCATTAGTAAAACACGTACATAATCATAGGTCTCTAATATTAAAATAATCATACAATACGAAATGAAAATTTGATATGATATATCAATTTATATCAATGTCATCTTTATCAGAATCATGTTATAAATTATTGTTTTCTATCTCTCTGCAATCAGGTCTATGAATCTCTTTGAATAACAATATTCCTGTAAGAAATAATAAACCAATTAATACCTTATTAAAACTATCAGACTTATAAAAATAAACAATTAATAGTATAAAAAAAACACTTAAACACGCAATACATTTAATTAAATTTGATAAGAACTAAATTATATAATAAATGGTATTAGGAAAGGAAATATGCAACTTTATAAATACGAAAGTAGTCTTTCTATTACATCTAGGAAGTAATAAAATAAATATTTATGTTTTAAAATAAATGACTAGTAATAAATAAACTGTACGGGGCACTCAATGAAAGTGAGATCCCTGGCGACTTAAATATAGAGAGTTTACCACGTTAGATGGAGCGACGCGCGAAGCGATTTTCAACGTTTTCCAAATAATTGGTCTCTGTGGCATCTCGACATGTACCGGGAAATTAGTGTTAATATAAGCTTTGAAGACACCGGTTATGTTCACTTCGAGTAAAACGGGGTACTACATTTATGAGTACCTATAAATTTATTTATTTAAAAACTATGCACAGCTAGTGTACAAAGGCTGACTTAATATTTTGTGATAGTTTGTTATATCTATTTATTAATCTCCGCCACGTAGAAGAACACAACTGGGTGCTAACTCATCATTACCTAGATTCTGCAGACTGTTGAACGACTGTAGTGATTTAGTTGATATTCACTTTGATTCGCTTGGTCGGTTCCGATCTATCCTGATGAAGTATCTTTCTCAGAAATAAATCTTTATCATTTTTAGTTAATAGTTTAGTTTAGTTTAAGCTGTTTATTTTTTGTAAATGCTGTATTTACCTATAATTGTTTGTTACACATGGCCTATCCGTAATTTGCACTGTTATTGTTATAAAATGTAATGGTGTTAACAAATGTTGGTAAATCTATGTAAATAAATAAAAATAAATTAAAAATCTCAAATATTCTCTATTACGCTTATAGGAATTTTCTCATCCTTCCTGGTTCTACTTTATTGTTAGTTTATATTGGTTGAAAGCGTACCTATTTAATTTAATAACTATTTTTTTTCAAAATCGAAGTTATTACATTTTTATTTCACACATTTCACTATAAAATACAATGTATATACATAAAAACTAGATCACCTAACCAGCTAACTATAAAAAATACATTAATATAAAACTAAAATTAACAAATTATTTACAACCTACTTAGTAAAACTCCAAAAATAAGCTTACTTAAAAAGGGAGTCACCACCAGTTCTGGTTACGAGATGCACTAAACTATATAATAAATATTTTATTGCAACTCCTAAAACACGCGCAGCAGCAAGATCGCTTTTCAAACCTTTTGAGCAGCGCTTACCTGTTGCGCAATCTTCTAACATCGCTGTAAAATTAGGCGTTCATTACCATAATATGTCTAACGAATCGCAGTTTTAAAACAAGTGGCTTAACGAAGTGGCTTCAAATGACTGTATATGTATGAGAAGAACAATTACTGTTAGTAATTTGTAACCCGTAATGTAATTTTGCGTCCACTGCAGGTAGTTGTAAATATTAGCGCCGAAGACGTGTTTGATACTTCCTTCCTGACAGATTGTAGTTTCTGTGATGTATAATGAATGAAGAATGACTGTGACATTTTTAGAAAAAATCTCCTATCTAGATCTAACCCGGGGGTTCGTCTACTAATAAACAACGGGCATCCGTGGCGAATTCGCTAACGCCTACAAGAAGTCGATTCCAAACGTTTCGCAAAAAAATGAAAATAGTATCTATGGTTTCCGGTGAAAACCATAGATAGGTACTATTAAACGTCGAATTCTTAAAAAATAAAAGCCGCCATTTTATTTCGTGTTCTACATGATCTCACCGTTCGTTACATTAGTAGTTCAGTGATCAATCAAATGGAAAAAAATAGCGAATATACTGTCAATAGTGCAGCTTATCTATAAACAAGGATTCGGGTGGCACTGATACTGTTATGGGCTGGCGTGACATTTACCATGAGACGCACGACCTGCTCGTCTCTTTATTTCCTTCCTCACACAATGAAATCCATTTGAACTGTAGTGTGCCAAAGAAATAGATAGATAAAAACGTTACCCCTCCTATAGGCGCAGTGTATTTTATGGTTTATGGGATTTGAAACCAAACTTGCAAAACTATTTAATTTTCTTTATTATACATAATTTATACTTATGAAATATTTAAGTAATGCAGTACCTGTTTCAAGTACTATGCAGTATAATTGGCATCGTGAACCGATTAATTACTCAATTCACAACATAATTATAAATAAACATAAGCCACATACATATCAATTACGCACCGACAATTTTACTGTAATTCTGTATGTACTGCAATTATTAGGGCGTTTCCATACTGACTGTTACGAAATCTAATTATTCACGAAGCAATCACTTCTTCCTTTGCGGAAGATGGCAAGCAATAAAAAAAAGTAAAGTTTGCATAAAATAAACATTACCATGTTATCTTTAGCGATGCCGCTAAATTGAAATTTAATTAACATAGTATAGTAACGAGCTGTTTATTACTTAATTAGTATAATAAAAATCTGTAACCCTTCAATGTCATTCCGTTAATGCAATGATAGTTATTTTTTGTAAAGTGCGTTTCTTGTTATATCTCCGGCAATAACCGGATATATAATGCTAATTATCCGGTATGTGCCGTGAAGTTTAACCTTGCGTAGAAAAAAAAACAATAACTTTAAATAGGTTTGTTTTAAATGGCATTGCTGAATAGACCTAGACTTAATAATATGTTTCTTTTATAACAACCTAGCGCTACCTATATAATAGTTCTAATAAAAAAATGTCATGGAACAGCTCACACGCGGCTATCTGGTCTTAATCAGAGAGCGTGTTCAACCAGACAATTGATTAAAAAAAAACACACCTACTTCTACCTATATTTCTAATTAAATGCGCTTTTCAATTTTCACACGAAAAATCGACAAAACTGGAGATAGAGATTAAACGCAGAACTGACAGCTATACGCACTTTCCCAAACACACAATTGACTTGTCAGAAAACGGTCACCCATCTATGGACTAATAGTAATAACATTGCTTAACCTCTATAATCTGCGCGGTCGCCACTAAGTCTCTGACCTCTTTGTGAAAGGCTACCGCAATTGGACATGGTAAAAGCCTCCATAATCGTAAATAAGTACAAAGTACTGCATAAAATTCTTAAGAGCATGTTAGCTGTAAATGGTCTGTGATTTGACTAATGTATAATTGTGTAACGAAAGTGAAATTAAATGAAAACTAGTCTCTAGACTAGTTGCGTGGAAAACACGCATCAAACTGGTCATAAACATGAATTTACATAGTGTGATGTCAGTGCGTTGTCATGCATTATTATAACATTCTATTTGTAATATGAAGTACTTATTTCAAAAATTGAACTTACCACCTCATCGAGTTAAGTGTTAAAAATAAAAAAGTTTACAAAAACCTTTTTTATAATCTATCTGACCGTGATTTTCGATTACTAAATCGACCTCTGTCCTTTTATCGGTAGTTATTTATGTAAATAAATAATAATGCCGACCGTATAAATTAGCCAATTTTGTATACCTAGGTAATTTATACAAATCTCTCAATAGCAAACATTAAACCCGGTTTACTATGAGGTCGATAGAACAAAAACAAGATATGTGTCAATATCAACAGCAATTTGGTTGCATCGCATCAGTTTTTTGCTGTACCGGACATAATGTGGTAATGTACAGGTGTCTAATAATGTTATGAAATAAGTAACTTTATGTCACAAATGGAACATTCAATATAGTAAAATAATTCTGATATCGTAAAAGTTGAACTGTTTTTCTTCAAATTTTACATTGATACTTTTTTGGTTTATTAACTTTTTGCGTGAAGCAGTTTGACAATATTGCGGCGGCGTAGACTTTGATAAAACGAAACATATATCCTGCTATCGGTTACTTAGGCTTAATTGGATGAGAAAAAAGGCGGCTACAAGATATTTCAGTTCAATTGAAAAAAAAACAAAAATAAATCCACAGTCCCGTTAAGAACAAGTTTCTTTTTTTGGAAATCGACCCAAACCTGGGGTCAATTCAGTTCAGTTCAGTTCCAGAGGTCGATGACAGACGTTAAACAGGATTATTCTGGATGCAAAAACATTTTTAAATCCTGTTTGCGTCAAAATCCTTTTTCGGAAAGAAGTTTTATTTCAGACATTTTTATAGATAGAACACCGTTATTCAACCTTTTCAAAATGTTCACTGCAGCAACATAAGTTTATTCTCTGATAAGGGGACAAACAAAGGAAATTAATGGGGGCAAAGCCATTACTGGCTGTAATCCACGACCTCTCGACAATACTTTAGAATGTTTAAATCACAAATTTTAATTAAATCAATCAGAAGAAATAACTGCGACAGAGCTCGTTCTTTCATCGCATTTGGACAAATTCTCAATTGGACAAAGCTCGTGAAGTATCCACGTAAACTACACAAGATCAACTCAAATCCTGAATCGCGCTAGTTTCACAACTGCTAGCTCTACCTTTAAACAAGTTCCCAAAGTAAACCTAATGGTCGCCGGTAGACCGCGGTCCGCGAAGGATCCTACATTTATCTAAGATGGACATAACAGCTGGTACAGGTCTCGACCATTGAGTGAACACTATTACAAAAGATTTTAATAGCAAATCGTAATCCATAGAGCTTGTCCAATCTTAGTCTACACAGGATCTAAACAAACGGAAGAAATCTAAATACATATAATATCCTCATATGAATTGAAGCATGTGAATTAGAGAGTGTCTCATTGAAATTCTCATGGCGAACCGACAATGTCGTTTACTGCTTACATTATTTATATGGCTTCCCTAACATTGTAATAGGCAGTACTTAGATACAAATATGGAATATCAATGTAATGGCTTTTACTTATTTTACGAGAAAACATAAAAGTTAGTAAATTGTTTAGCATTAAAAGAAATTTCATAACGACTAAACGAAAAGGTACATATCTAAACTTATTCCCAAAATTTGATCATATATTTTTTGTATACAAAGTTATTTTTGGTATAGTCTAATGCTCAGACACCCCAACAAGATTTTTACTTCAAGGAATCATGTAAAATAAAGAAAATAAAAACATTTCAGAATTGCATAGCTAAAAGCCGTTCAAGTTGTCTTGTGTTCTTCGCGCTATCGTGCTCATTGCGTCTTTGTAGTATGTAATCCATGGGTATTATTGAAAAATAAGTTATGATTACATATTAATTAATTCATAGAAAAATATAACATGGTTCAACAACTACCCCATTGGATTATGTTACTGATTACGAGCAAACTACTTTCAGGTTTGCACTATACCAAAAATAACGTTGTATACGGTAATGAGGTTTTTTCTAATTGTCTTTCAAAAGAATTGTAATAAACTATCATCTTTATAGCGACAATTATAGATAGGTAACTACACATATTGTAAATTTAACACGTTATAAACTATTTGTTTCAATTAAATGAGGCGAAACTAAATTAGTTTACTATGTACTACAATGATAAGGTTGAATAAATTATTCAACCTTATCATTGTAGAATTCTAAGTCTGTTTCAGAACCTGTTACTATTTTAGCAGACTAGTTGAATACTCCAGAACCATTTTCAATACATTACCTACCTAAAAAGGGCCCCCAAAAAAAAAGTTTTCCAAGCTTCAAAATGACATGTTTGATAAGTATGTTTATTTTGATATCTTTTAAAAATACTTACCTACTTAACTCTAATGCGTCAAAAAATTTTTAAAAAGTATTTTTTCTACGTGGTAGCAACCCTATACACAGTTTAGGTACTTTTGTCTGTATCCGTGTATTGAACTGGTAGGGGCAATCAAATTATAGACACATAATTCTTCGTTTAATAATCTTTAAGATTTTTTTTTAAGAATTTGATTTTTTGTTTGTTTGAACGCGGTAATCTCAAAAACTACTGATCCGAATTAAAAAAATATTTCACTGTTGGATAGCTCATTTATTGAGGAAGGCTATAGGCTATATAACATCACGCTACGACCACTAGAAGCGGAGCAGCAATGAGAAATGTTGCCAAAACGGGGAAAATTTACGCAGACGAAGTTGCTCGGGACAGCTAGTTCAGTTATAAAGTTCAATGACAGTTGACTAGACAGAGACACTAGAGTCTCGACTTAATAAATAGGTAGGTACCTACTATCACCTTTAGTTATTCCTTACCTATAACAGTTTAGGTATATAACATAAATTACTCAATAACAATTAAATAAAACTCAAACGGAAATGGCGTCTTTTACTTTCTGTTCAGACAGTCCATGCAGTTTAGGATGCTTAAGATAGGAAACAAGTATTAGAATACAATTAAAATACAATTTCTTTATTTGTTTGAATATAATGGTCATAGAAATTACAATAAAATTAACATATTCTATCACTTGTGGCGTGTATTGAGTTGATAAGTACAATAAATATACATGGGATAGAAAAATATTCTTAAAGAGTAGGACGCATCAGGCCAATCTTGTTTAAAACAGATTGAAATGCCACTTTTCCAAAACGTTCTTCTACAACAGACTTCACAGAGCAACTCCATTCAAATTCACTAATCTGTACATCCGCTTCTACATCACAAAATTGAATGAAGCCTAATTATTGCCAATATTAAAAACCATTCACTATCATACCAGCTTCTAACATGCTCCAATTATACCAAATAAAGCCAGTCAAATTATCCTATAATAAGCTATAACTGTACCATAGGTGAATCATCTAATGTCATTATTTATGAATGTTGATGGCCAATTGAAGATTGGATTTTTTGCCCGTATTTGAACTACACAACATCCTCTGTGATATCCGCTGCAAGTAGCGTACCTTGAAAGGAACGTCTAAATGACTATAAATTTTGTCCTACTTAAAATCATTAGTGTTTCCTGAGCTCGTGTCCGTTTGAAGTGAAAATTGATCTAGCAAATCGACAATGAATTTAAAAAAAAAAAAAAACGAATAGACAAGCAGGTTGTGCGCCTGATGGTAAGCGTCACGCTAGCCCATAACAGTATCAGCCACCCAAATCCTTGTTTGGCAAAGATCTGAATGTCACCGCACCGCGCTTCTCATTTGAGACATTAGTACGTAAGTCTTATTTGCCTAGTAATTACACTTGCTACATTGCCCTTCAACCGAAACACAGTGATGCATTAACATTACTATTTCACGGATTGAAAATGTTGTGGTCCCGACCAAGACGGTCTATGGCTTAAACTCGCATTGCAGGGAAGATTTTAAATCTTCAATCAATTTCTTAGTTACCTTTTCTGTGCAGCTCTATCTGCTTAGCTTGTTAGCGGCTAGAGAACTCAACGTGAACATTCTTGATGATTTGAGCTGTTCTTGTGCTTCTTCATAAGTGCATATCATACTTATCTTGTGTGTGTGGTACTTCCACAAGTTCGTTACCCAATCTACTAAAATGTGCCACAGAAATAGATGTAAGGGTAGGGTTACGTCTATTTCTGTGGCACATTCTGTAGCCTTAACACTTAGATTTTAACACATGATTATGTCTTCAGATTCCATTCAATTTATTTATAAATGTTCACATAGAGTTTCACTGAAGTAGTTTCAATCACGGACGGATATTATCTTATATAGGTACGCAACATTGTTTTATGCAACTTTGAATTATTTTTTATCTATAGGATCTTACCCTGTGCGTTATATGATCGTAATTATAATTGGTCATATAACTTTGTAATTAGCTTAGCCATTTTTATCGATGAAACCTGTCATAACATAGATAGTTAGGTACGGCAGTGTTGCATACATGTACTAATTACAATTACGCACATTTTTCATTTCATTATTACAGTATCGATTAATTGCCTTCAGATTTCATTACAAAGGTTTCGAAGTAGATAGGTATTTTTTGGATAGAATTATTTGATTGTTAGAAAAAGGTATAGTATACTCCCCTCTTTTATAGATAAATCCGCATGGAAACAAAGCGGTGTCCCGTGACAAAGCTTGCATACATATTAAAAATTAAAAAAAATATTGTAAATGTTTATACTTCTGTAATATATTACAAACAAAAAAAACTCTGAATTAGTAGTCACGAAAACAAATCCTTTTAAAATTAAAATTAAATGATTTCACTATAATAATAATAATATCTTGGAAAAACTCACACAACGTCATCTGATCCCAAACTACTATGGCAATCAGACAACTGATAAACATACCTATTTCTAAACATATGCATATATTACATAAATTACGGGATGACGCTGATTCCTTGGAGTTTGGGAAGGGTGCTTGTGTGGGACGCCACGTGTGTAGACACACTTGCTCCTTCCCACCTCCACGGAACCAGCGTTCAAGCTGGAGCGGCGGCTAAAGCGGCCGAAAATCTAAAAACCCATAAATACAGGGGTCTCGGCAACCAATATATATTTATACCATTCGGCGTCGAGACCCTTGGCCCGTGGGGTCCAAGTGCACAACATTTATATAAAGAACTTTCCAAAAAATTGGTCGACTCCACTGGTGACCGTAGAGCTGGCAGCTTCCTCGCACAACGCATCAGTATTGCTATACAGCGAGGAAATGCCGCCAGTATTTGTGGAACCATGCCCAGGGGTCCCAATTTTTTGGATATATTTTAGTTTTATTTAGTCTTAATTTGTAGTTTAAATATAGTATTTTGCCTTCAATTATAAATATTTTTATGTTAAATAATAAAAGAATTAAGTACAATTACACCTAGGCATATAAGTAATCAACCATCGTGCTCATCACACAAGGTTTTATCCTGGGTGGCGATCGAACCCACGACTTCCGCCTACCAGTCAGAGTCACTAACCACTAGAGCAAATGTTTTCAAAGGACATAATATATCATGTAACTTCACTTTTAAGTACGAGTAGCTGCTCATTTGCAGTGCCTAGTTAGACATGAAGCAAGTTTGATAACTTCATGTAATAAATTATCGAAAAATCGGTAGCACATCTACATAACATAGTTAGTTTTATTACCTACACCAACTTCACGCAATCTGACTACTATAATTACTTTATTTTATAATTGCATAGTATAACTTTCATGAATCGAGTTAAATCGTAAACTTGCTGACGTAAAATTATGTAATATAATAAGTGTTTGATTTGAAATAGGTACCTACAATAGGTACGCTTATGTACAGGTTCTTTTTTTTCGTTTCCGCGGCAAGCCCGTGCGATTTGTCAAAATCTTGTCATAATGGTAAATAATAGTAAAAAAATGCATTAAAAAGAACGTTAATAAAGACCCAGGTTTTATTTTTGACTACTTATTCCTCACACCTCCTGTGACCCTGACTGCTTAGCCAGAGGTCGTGGGTTGGTTTATTCTGTGTCCAGGTGTCATTTACCTATCAGTTGTGTGTTTGCCATAGTACAAGTTCTGCTTAGTTTGAAGATATTAGATATAAATATTAGTACAGTAACTTATATTGTGGTCTTTAAAGTAGCTGGATCACATTTTCTATCAATCTTAAAGAAACTTTTCACACATCATCGGTTGTATTTTACGCTGGATCAAATGAACACTCTAAATCATGAAATCATAAATCAAATTGAATTAAAATAAGTGTCTGTCTCATTAAACAATATAAATCAAGTTACATTAACACAATAATGTACCAGTTTGTATTCCATCAATCAATCATGTCTACGTCTTGATATAAGAGATAAATTAAACCAAACTAACTAGTTACATAATAACTGAAACAGAAATTATATAACTGATATCCTTTGGTTATGACATTGAAAATTGCATAAGGGTAAACAGGTATCACTTTAAAACTTCCGGTCCAATCAAATTATTGCAAACCTTATAACCTACAAAGGCAAATTAAGAAAATCAATCAACATTTTAATCAAACAAAAGGAGATTTAAGCAGTTTCTAAAAAAGAAAAAATAGTATCTTAAACACTTCGTAAAAATTTAATCGAAAACCTACAAAAACTTCCAGTCAATGAACTCGTATTCAAGAACACATGTCATGATTTGGGTAAAGGATCTAATAAATATGACTACAGATAAACGACAACGCATTGATAACTGAACCGAACGATACTAAATGAATAAGAACACTATTCAGCATTGGGGAGACATCACAAAGCCCTAGCAATCCCATCACAATATAAAGAGTGTCGTAAATAAGAATTACAACTGCAATAAGGATTATCATAACACACATGAAGCTGTAGCTATTGCACAGCTGTTCGTAACTAAGAAATATACTTAATTACTGTTCTTACTGCTGTAGTAGGCCAATGCTCACCAATACTATACTCACCAATGTTGTAAGACGAGCTGATTTTATCTTATAAATAGATACTACAACGGCAGTTTGAATAGAAGATGAACCAACCACATTTTCAAACTCGCTGTAAATTTGTTATACATGATGCAAGAAGTCAAAAGCTTACTTCAAATCCTCAAGAGTCTGAAAACAAATGAGAAACGGGATTTAAAACATGTATAAAGCTACTCTATAGTAAATCTAGTTACAAAATTGTGTTGATCACCTAACCGAAATGATATTTGGCTATACTTTTGTAATTTTCAAAACGTATGGCAAAGGGGTTTCACAAGGCCTCGCTTGTGGCGAAAATTCATAAAATTAACCTAAATTTTTTCGAGAAATATCCACCGTTCTGAGCATCAGATCATGTAATTTGGCACCTACATTTGAATTGGTGATAATCCTAATTGATAAACACTAGACGATACTTAGAATTTTAATGTTATTGCTTTCGGGTTTGTTTATTCTATTCATGTATTTGGAAACAGCCAATTAGTCTACATATCCGCCAGCCTGAGATTAACGGTCATGCTTTGGTCTGACTTTTTAACGTCACGTAATGCTTCCATAGATTAGACGCTTTCTTTTGATCGATGTCAATATTCTAATCACATGGTGCGTTTTCACCTCAAAATCTTATAAAACTTGCCTTTCTAACTAATGGTTATTCATTGCTCGTTGCTACACATGCGGATTTTGGTATTTTATGCCTCTTTAATAATAAAAGTAAAGAAATTTCGAATAGAAAAATGTTTAGGAAAGTATATAATTTACATAATTTCAATTTCTTTTTAATTCTCCTCCATTAAACCGACACTTGCATTTGTATCAGCATGCGGGGACATAATACATGTGTGAGGATTATCTAGCATGGCCAATGACTTAATAATTATTATAAAACATGCAAATTTTATTTACATTAGCATAGCTAACATAACCGAAGACGTCTTATAGGTCTGACATAACTTACTGATTCATAATGATCCAATTATTGAGTCATTTCGATAATTTAATATTAAAATGAACACGATTGGTAAGGCACACTTCCGATCTACCTCTTTCAACATAAACTCATTAGTATAACTAGATGTTAGCCACTAAACGTCAAAGATAAGACATAATTGGAGCTTGTAAAGGAACATGAAATATTGATTTATCAACATGATTAGATTTGTGATTTACTAATCACGAACCACAGCTTTCAAAACTATATAACATTGTATGTGAGACATTTTATCTAAAATCTCATTCTAGATCAAAATAAAGTGACTGAAAAGACAATAAAATAGATAAATTAAATACTGTTATAAATTATAGATAAGTCAATTAAAATCTACTTGATAATGTTAAATCTTATAATCATATTACTTAGATTTATAGTACGAATGAAACAGTTAACCAAAATGTACAACACAAATGAAGGTACAAGTGTTCTGCGGTCGACGCAAACGCAGCCGCGACCCAAACTCTTGCGCAATGTAATCACTACACATGTCAACTTATGCAGATTGATGGTCGAAGACCCCATTTCATTAACTAGACCCCAATTTTAAAACCCTGTTTTGGTTTTAACGAGATTATGACGTAATAGTTTTGCTTTCATAATTACTTTTATGGCATACTAAACATAAGAACAAATTAGATAGAAACTGATGGTCGGCTTCCTACAACGAGCGAAAATAGGCTCATGCATACATAGAAGCGCACGTACACAGATTTCGGTCGATGTTGGTCGAATCGTAAACCGAGACTGCGCACGTTGAGAGCATCTTAAGAGCGCGTCATTCCGAACATACCTATTTGAAGAATACATTTGTACAGACTATAAATAGTATTGTTTGTTTCTGAATGGTAAGCGCACGGAAGAAATAACAGTAAATTTTGTGTAAGACAAGCTTAAATTTGCTCCCAGGAAAGTAGAGGTTTTGCAGATATAACATTGTTCTTCGTGTGTCTGTGTGCGTGGATTTCTTGTTGAGCTATGAGCCGACCTTCTGTGACAAACGTAAGTACTGTCGTTTCATTATCAAGACGGACTTAAATGTATAATATGTGGTTGTGATGGTTTTATGTAACAAGGTAGCGACAACAATAGAATTGTAGGCTTACAATAGTCATTTCCTGATTCAATTTGATAAATAATGTAGATACATATTGTGCTGTACTATTATATAAAGAAAAGATTTTCAGGTTCGTAAAACATACTAACTCAAATCTAACTTTAAGATCTAAGAATTACCAACAGAAAATGTACTACAAGCACAGAGCGATATCAAAATGAAGACAAATTCCAAATACCTATTGAGTTTCGTCTGGAGGCCATCAATATTTTTATATACCTATTGGTTATTTTAGTTTTATAAATAATATTATTACTGCAATGGAATTAGCTAAAAGTCTTAGTGACACCTAAAAATGCTTTGATACTGTTTAAGCAATTTTCACCTTTATATTAGACGAAGACACGCGGTAGGCTTCAACATCAAATTCATAAGACTCCTGTATTTCTTGTTTAACATCTTACAGCTTTATCGCCTCATAAATAACGGCAATAAATCTTCCTGTCCCAAGGTTTACGTAACTAAACTATTCAGAAGCTAAGTTTTTTGATTCCACATTAAATAATGGACCAACTTCACACTTGAATTGCCATACGTCATCAAATTGTATAACGAAGTCAATACCGCGATGAATGGGTGCATTTATTTGAAATAATTACTACGAGAAGTGACATAACGTACACACATGTCAAGATCCTATTTACGTAACTTTTAAATCTCCACTTTCTACATATGGATGATCACTTAAAGCTTCTTATAAATGACGTGAAATTATTTCATTATGTATCATCAGATTCTTTGAGAAACCTGTTCATATTACATCTACCTAACGGGTGTTTACTGCTGTTCCTAAATCGTATAAGAATTCCGCTCAGTGACAAATCGCAGAAAGTGAAATTAAGCCGCGATGTTAACAAAGCGGTTCTATTCAAGTGAAAATTGAGACGATACGCATAGACACCGAATAAAAATTGTACTCGATTTGTTTTGCTAATCGATTATTTGACTCGAATAACTCGTTTTAACGTTTGTCGTGATTTGAATTTCGAATGGTGTGGTCTGATGTGACATGGTGCTACATCCGTCGCCTAAGCGCAGTCTTGTCGCCGTCAATGTTACCAGTTTACTTTGCGTATAATTTAAAACTTTCACTAAAGAGACCACTCCAGCTAGGTAGCCGCCATTACTGTTGGTCAGATTTCCCTTATGTACGCTGCCTCATCGCGCTCATTAATATAATATTAGCTAAGCGATGATACACGATCATCATAACACCGTTACGTTTCAAACCGGTTTTATTAATATGAATTAAAAATAAGGTCAGTGACTTGATGATAATATTTCCGGTAGTAGCAGGCTTAGTTGAACAATAAACGAGTATTTCTATGTTCTGTTATTGGCTTTGTATAAATAGGTAGGTGAACATTTATGACAACTACCAAATGTACTCAAATTATATGTTTTACTGTAGAATATTTTATCAGCACAAGATTTCATAACTTATAGTGCAATTAACATTACGAGTTAATTTGGAACCTGGTTCTAAAAACAGAACTACAATATCGTATTAAAAGAACCTACTTTTTGAAATTGTAAAACATCGAATCTATAGTTGAACTCAATAAAACAAATTTTGCAGTTATGTACCTATTACTTTCTTTAAAAGAAAACGATTTCTAATTAATATACAATACAAACTTTCGCATTGTCACCAAAAAATCGATTATAATCGATTTACAGAATTAATCGATTGTTTACATTCGGATGGCAAGTTCTTTTTGCGCCTACGCATCGACGCGGGCGTGGGGTAGGTCAAGTGCGGTGACTTGGCCGTGGCATCGAATACGCTATAGTTCTCGTCTGGCTGTCATCGAACTCGATTCAGCAACTTAATTGCGATTGCGTACGCAAATTGTATGAATGGGATATTTCGAAGTAAAATAATTACGTATTGTCGTTGCGGGTGCAAAACCGCGAATTTGAAATTTACCCGAAATTTTGTATTTTATGTTTTTCGGCGTAAAGTACAAATCAGATTTTCAACTAATTTTCATATTCGCGGTTTTGCATGCCCAACAAAGATATGTGTGTAGTACAAATTTGGTAAAGAATAAGTGGCCTAGCTAATTACGAGTATCACTTACTTTTAATTAAAATCATAGCTCTGAATATTTTTTTGGTTTTGGGTAGTTAATTATTTTATAAAGAATGCGGTTAGTCGTAGTGTTTTATTAAGTAAGAGGGTGTAGATTAATTATTGTTAGGAATTCATTAATTGCAGCTTAAATAACTGATTTGGGAATGCTTAATACATTGTATCTATAATTCCATACATTTGCGCACAGTATAAGACAGATGGTATTATTTCTGCTAATATTGTTGTAGATATATTTACTTAAATCTTAGTTACATCTAAAAGAAATATGGCCCATATGGCAAACAGACATGCCTGGTGGCTACAGAAAATAGAACTGAAAAGTTTTCCAATGTGATTTTCGATCGATTGTTGACTTTAAAATCATTTAAGACATGCTCTGAAAAGAAAAATGAGCAGGACAAAGTCAAGGGTCAAATGGGGGCATCCAAGATTATTTTAGAAGGGGGGTGGGTTCCAGGTTGTAAAAGGACAGCCCCCCTCTTCTGTCCTTTTTAAACCTGGACTACCTCCCAATTGACACTTACCATAACACCACAGTACGAGTGAGATTTGCACGAGGGGAAAGATAAGGGTCCTTATTCACTATCTTTTTTTTCGTTTTCGCGTCAAGCCCGCGCTTTTAACTGTCAAAATCTTGTCTTAGAGAGCTGCACTTAGAAATGCATCGATCATGCGCGCGGACATCTTTGAACGCACCGCGCATGCGCTAATTTGCGGGGACTTGCCGCCAAATAAAAAAAAATTGTGATTAAGTACCAAGATGCGTGTAGGTGGGTTGAACCTCGCCCCTTGGGTACGCCTCTAGGTCAAATTATGATATTATAAAATAATTGTAACACAGCATTCTTAAATAAAATCACTAGATTCTCGACCAAGTAGCCCTAAACTGCACCATGTCATGTGCTTATTTCGTAATTGGCATCTGGACAGTGCTTACAAGGTAATAAATTTAATGCAACTATGTGATTCGGTATTTATTGGAGCGATCTAGTTACCATACAATATTGAGAACAGCTGGTGTAACTGGAGCACAGTTCCCATGAATACCCAACGAGCATCGACAGCATACAACCTCATGAATTATTATCCATTGCGTCCTAACAACCAGTAAAGCGATATCTGTTACTATATAAATATTGTAATGGATAGTGAAGTCGTGGTAAGTTTCAATGCGAATAATAGCGATTGGTTCTTTATCTGGGTCTGGATTTTGTAGTAACTGCCTACGACAATTCGTATCTATATTATTAATACTTTCACCGTTTTATGTAACTTTAAGTGGTAACTGATATCGTAATAGGTTACTATCATATTAAATGTTAGTAATTTGTTGAGTGTTTATTTTAGAAATAGGAACTGGTCAAATGTTAGTTGCACAGAATAATAGACGAAGAATTTATAATTGAAGTGTTTCAATTATTGGTTCAATTGTAACACTTCATATGGTATCAGTGAGGTAATTGCACTTTTGATCGATTACTTAGAATTGGATTAGGAATTAGGTTGATGACCATTAAAGCTGTTAATATAGCAAAATAGATCGATGATTAAATAATAATCGATAAATTGACTGTACGACTATCGAATTTAAATGTGCTTGAGTGATTTGAGTGCTTGTAAAGTTCTTGGAATGGTAATTATTCTCCATTATGAGTAGATTGGCTTTTAGGAAAACCGTGAAAAAGATATATTATGTATTTTTTTAGTAGTAGGCAATTTTTTTTATTGCGAATATTAAAGGCTCTCGACCAACACTAATTGGTTGCATTACTTTAGTTTGCGGAGAAACTAAAAAATATATATTAGCATAAAGAATTTAAATACGTAACAGTCATAATCATATAACACATTCTAGTATTAAAAACATTTTAACATTTAAATTATTCTTACATTTCAGAAAAAGGCATGTAAAAAAGACGCATGTTTATAAAAGTATATTAATAAAATGGAAATAAGTTAATTTTGACGCTACAATTGAAAGTTAACGTTTGTCGAGAAAGTTTTTTGAAATCTCATTTATTGAGCTACAGATTGTATTTTATAACATTCGAGACCATTTTCACGTCATTTTTATAGCATAACCTTTATTAAAAAATACTTTAAATATTTTTCGTTACCTATTTATGGTCAGTAATTTTTTGCAAGTACCTACTAAATTTGCGGTTCGTACAAGTAATGTTAAAGTAACATATTATCTCAATTTATAGTATTATCAAAATGTGACAAATATATACCTACCAAATACCAGGCTATAAAATTGAAAATAAAACGAAACTAAAAATAATAAATGTATTTAACGTAAAACTATACTTCTACATAATATTTTATTTACGAGTATTTTATTGATCACAATATCGTCTTAGAAATTATATTATGCGACAACTCAACCGGAAAATGCAAACAAAAAATACTGGACCACTGCATTTTGGCAAAGCACTTTCTTTATTTTATTTTTTTATTTGCATCTGATTACAAAGCAGCAATCTAATAAGAATAAATAAGCTGATGTTCACGTAATCGATTTCGGTCACAGTGGCCGATCTTATAGAAGACTAGACAATGGAGCAGAATATACAGAGCGCAAGCCTGTGAGCAAATATAATTGCCCTCTGCTCTTTATTATCTCATTGTAATGGTGCATGAGATGGAAATCTGATACATTTTGGAGAGAGTTTAGCCGAAGTACAAAAATATGTCAGCTCAGCTGTTACTCTTAAACTTATAAAGCCTCCTAATTTCACTATATATACTACTACCGTGATTTTTTGTCACATACCCAACATCAACCATTAGGCATAGGGAGTCTACATCTAAAAATGACTTCACAACCCCTAAACGTTTTTAAAAGACCTAGGTATCTAATGATACCCCACACGATGGGGCAGGTGAGAAAAAAATATCACATCCCCACTTAACAAATAGGGGAATAACCCTAAAAAAAGGTTTTTTAAGGTTATCTACGTAAGTAATATGGTGTATCCATGCAAAATTACAGCCTTCTAGCACTAACAGTCTCTGAGCTAAACTGCGAACGGACGGACGGACGGACGTAGCGAAACTTTAAGGGTTCTATTTTGTCATTTTGGCTACGGAACTCAAAAAAGTACATTCACTCTCTATTTCAATACAATTAGACCATGAAAGTGTCTAATTATTATTAGTAGCCTTGCTTTATATTTTCCATATAAGTACTGACAAACTGACACGTGTAACTGGTTCCCAGTATTACTCATGAAAGTTGCCTTACATATTTCAACGCCTCGTAAATCAATCAGTCTTTGACATTAGTGGTGGGAAACCTCCCCACTTTGCTGGATGAAAAAGGGGTTCTTGAAAACAAGCTAAACTAGGTACTGAGACCAGTATTGTGCATTGAAAACCTTTTTGCTGTAACCATTTTTCATACTTTTTCTCTATCTTCAGGTCTCAACAATATGGTTGCTTTCAGAACTTCTTGAATTTGTTACAAAATGGAAAAAAGTGCAGTAATAAATCAGCATTGTTAGGCAATATCAAGCTTATAACAGTTTGATTTATAGCTGCATAACTTTTTTCGTTTTCAATTAGATACTGGCAGCTAGTAGTTAATTTGATTGAGTTTAAGTTTTGTTATTAAAATATACTGTGACCGTAAAAGTGTTATTTGGCCTCAAAAATTTTCCTATAAAACGAACGGTTACTGTCAGTAATGTCATTTCAATTGATATTTGATAACCCACATCACTATTCATTACACTGAAGTGCATTTTAGGGAAAGCTACGATGATGAAAAGTGATGTCATTGGTTTATTTGTATCAAGTCCATGAAGATGTAACTCATATTTACTTAAAGTCACAATATTTGAGTTTTAAATTACTCAACAATATCTATAATATCAATTTTATTTATTTATTTTATCCAACTTATACTAACAGATAAACTAACCATATAAGTTTTAAGATAAGTACATGACATATTATCATTTATTTAGTATAAATTTATGAAATTATACAATAATATCAGTTTTTTTTTTATAACTTTATAAGATACATAGTTCAGCTATACTCTAAGTGTGTTCCGCGGAACCCTAGGGTTCCGTGATACCTCTGTCGGGGTTCCGCAAGAATTTAGAAATAAAAAAATCAAAACACCTCTCTCTGGTCGCTCCGCGGCTGTGCGGACTCCGCGGCCGCGCGGAGACAAAACGCTATGAATGTTATTTATTTATTTATTTGTATTTGTATAAGCTTGTGTTACATTAGCTGGTACAATATCTTATAAGTTTGGTCTCAACAATTTTATACTTGTACAACGCGTTCGCTCTAAGTTTGCCGGTCTGTGGAATGCGCGTACCCTCCCCCACGTGACAACAAAACTTATAATGTGTCATAGTTTTACCCAAATATCTACCGTACACAATTTTTATTGTTACAATTAAATAAAAAATTTCGAACGTCATACACTCATACCTATCGCCAGCGGCAAACTTAAAACGAGCGGGTAGTATACTTGTAAGCGCTCAGTCTCTTTGATAAAAGCCGCCTCTGAATTAGAGGCGGCTTTTAAAAAATTATTCGCTATAGTTGTCAACAAGCGACTTTCGTCTCTAACTTCAAAGGATAAAGTCGATATTGTTTACAACGCTATTTTTAAATTTCTGTTTTTATTTTTGCTTTTTGTTTATCAAAAGTGCCGACTCGAGTATTTTCGAGAATATTTGAGATCGAGTCTAGGACTAAGTATAAAAGCGGCGATCGCGCGTTATCGTCGTCAGTTGATGATTAGCGTTCGGAGCGATAAGTTACTACCTACTTACAAGCTCGCTAGCGAGAAACTAGTGTTCATTGTTTTACTGCCTGCTGTATTCTGTTGTCTCAGTTTTATACATTTCTTCCCTGTAGGTTCTAAATTTAGTCTCTTATACGCAGTAACGATTGTGCATTATTTAAACCCCACTATCCTGACTTGTAACATTATAAATAAAGAAGAATGGAACGTTGGCTTAAAGGTGTTAAACGTGTTCCAACAACATCTTCTAATGACGCTGAATGTTCAAAAGCAATGCGCGCGGAGAATTTAGCAATCACCGATCCAGAAGATGATGCCACGAGTGCCACGACGTCAAGCTCGACGGTTTCAAAGACGAAAAAAAGGAAGTATGATGAATCTTATATCAGTTTCGGATTTGTTGATTCCAACGGCTCACCTCTCTGCATGCTCTGTAGTAAACTGCTTCCTAATAGTTCCATGGCACCTGCCAAATTGCGTCGACATTTAGAAACCGTACACCCCGAGACTAAAGACAAGAATAAAGAATTTTTTGTTCGCAAAAAAGATCAGTTATTAGATAGTCAAAAAAATATGATGCATGTAACACAAACTACCAACGAAAAGGCCACGGAGGCATCATATTTAGTTAGCTATCGCATTGCACAAGCAGGTGAAGCGCACACTATCGCTGAGAAATTAATAAAACCATGTGTATTAGACATAACAAAATGTATGCTTGATGAAAAATCTGCAAAGCATCTTTCTACTGTTCCGCTATCAAACGATACTGTTTCACGACGAATCCATGATCTGGCAAGCTACGTCAAACAAGAACTAGTTACACGTCTACAAAATACACGATTCGCTTTGCAAATGGACGAGTCGACTGATGTCGCTGGTTTGGCTATCCTGCTGGTTATTGTGAGATATCCATATAAAAGTTCTTTTGAAGAAGACATGCTTATGTGTTCATCGCTGCTTACAAACACTACCGGGGAAGAAATTTTTAATAAAATAAATATATTTTTTGAAGAACATAATCTCAGTTGGAACAATTGCATTGACATTTGTACAGATGGGGCCAAGGCGATGACAGGTAAAACAGCAGGAGCAGTGTCACGAATGAAAAATAAAGCGCCTAATTGTAGTTCCAGTCATTGTATTCTGCATAGACAAGCACTTGCGATGAAGCAAATGCCGTCTAATCTAAAATTAGTTATGGATGAAGCGGTAAAAATAATTAATTTTATCAAATCACGACCACTACAATCCCGATTGTTCTCATTATTGTGTGAAGATTATGGCAGCAAACATAAAACACTGCTGCTCCATACAGAAGTGCGATGGCTGTCTCGGGGAAAAACTTTAACAAGGCTATTTGAATTTAGAGCCGAGTTACAAATGTTTCTTTCAGCAGATACTTCTTTTAATTTGAAGGACCGTTTGTATGATAAAACTTGGTTGTTCCGATTGTCTTTTATGGCGGATATCTTTCAAAAACTTGACGAATTAAATTTATCGTTGCAAGGTAAACAGACAACAGTGTTTCAGGCCTATAATAAAACAACTGCTTTTAAAAGAAAATTAGATTTTTGGATCATTTGCATTGGTAAGAAAGAAATAGAAAGTTTTACGTTACTCAGTGAGTTTGTTAGCGAAAACGACTCAGAAATGTTTGAAGATAATGTGTTTGAAGAATTGGTCCAATATCTCAGTTCGATGCGCGCATCTTTTGAAAAGTATTTTCCCGAAGAACACAATACAAAAATTAAAGTGAACTCCTGGATTCATAATCCTTTTTTACCCAACTTGGAAAAGCCTGAAAACATGTCAAATGAGATATATGAATCTCTTTTAGAAATGTCATCAGACACAAGTATGGAGTCATTGTTCAAAACGACGCCTCTTAATGATTTTTGGTGCAGAATCCAAGATGAATATGCAATGCTTGGCCAAATGGCTCTGGATATTCTTCTCCCGTTCCCAACTACATATTTGTGCGAAACAGGATTCTCTACCTACGCAGCCACGAAAACAAAATATCGCAATAGACTGGACGCCGAAGCTGATATGAGACTCCAACTTTCTTCCATCAAACCTGATATCAAGCAATTGATGAAAAATAAAAAACAGTTTCATACCTCCCACTAGTTAGATTTTTTCTTTTTTAATGTTTTCTATTATTGTCCTTACCAAGTGGTGAAGTAAATAATAATTAGTAACTGATACATTGTACTTTTATTATGCTGATTAATTAAGAATACACTTATAAAAATAATTGTTTTATTGTAGGGTTCCATCAAGTATTTTGCTTCCCAAAAGGGTTCCGTCATTTAAAAAGTTTGAGAACCACTGACATAGTTACATTTTATTCTACTCTAATGGTACTAGGAATGGCAATAGTCTCCAAGTTCTGACAAGCTGCAGTCAGTATTGCAATTATATGTTGACGCATCTTCACGACATTCTTATGCATGTGGACTTCATACTTTCCCCTTTAATTTCGTCACATTGCGGTCAAAGCTAGATTAAAAAACTCCATACTAACCATTTTCAATTATCTATATATCTACGGATTTGCTTATGTCAAATATATACTCGTATCTCCTGTACCGTCTTACTAGCTGCCTATATATTAATATTTTTACTGGAAGAGTAACAAAATATTTGGAAAGTAAAACAAAAATAATTTCAAAATTTTTGGCAATGTACAACTTCGATGGACAGTTATGGTACTGGTTCAAGAACGAGTACATTGCAGTGACTTTTACTTTCGCCAAACTAGTGCATCGAGTGCAATGACTGGTGGTGCAACGGGTTTGCGCGGGCGCACTGGAGCACTGGTGACAAGGTTGGGAAATAACATGAAACTAGTATTGCGTACTCGACACGTTACCCCACCGATTACTTAGTAAATAAAACACCACAGGTAAAAACTTACGGAATGCCCATTCCATACTACTTTTTCTATAATAGAAATAAGTTATTATCTGAAATATTTAGACTATTGACACGGTTCAGAGAATGTGTAACGAAATTCTTACTAATTAACTAGAGTGTTTAGAGTATCGAAACGGGGTTTGTATTTGAAGAATTTTGCTTCTATTTTACACGTTTTTTGAAATAGAATACGGTGTTGTAATCCAAAAGAGTCGTAAGAATCATAATTATTATAAAAATTATGGTAATTTTAAGTAAAACTCGGTCTATTAACGCGTTTATTTGTATAGTTACGAAACTGCTTGCAGACTCACCTATCCAATTTCGGAGCGGACGGGGTGAGACATGTAACCGCAAACTAAAATTAAATTACATTAGTTTCGGCCCGCGGCTATGCTCGTATGTCCTTTAGCCTAGTATCAAGCGATTTTGTGGCTTTAGCTCATTTACATAACAACGCCATCTATCGAACTTAATTGTAAACTTGATTTTACTATTACGTGTATATGTGGTAGGTATTTATAATACCGTTCAATTGTCAGTAGGTACCTAAAACCAATTTTTTAAAATAATTGGAAGCTATTAAATATCGTTTTTCTAAATAGGTTAAGATTACAAACAAAAGCGGCAAACGACATCCTACCCATTTTTCTATTTTTTTAAAGATAACTAGCAATTTGGGTTTGAGTCCCACATTACTAGCAATCATAAGAATCTTTAAAATTAGTAGTGGGTACACGTCGGTAGTATAATGGGTAAGATTCAAACCCACGACCTTACGATTGCGAGACCGACCTTAACTATAAGGCTACCGCCGCTTTTTGAATTGCCTTTAAACTAACAACGTGAGCCCACTCCTAACACAGGCAATTTACCTTAGCTGGAGGGTTTAACGGAATTGTCAGTTATGTAGCACATATAATCCCCACCACCATCTTAAAAAAAAAGAACAAAATCATTGATGCTCAATTGAGCTCACTTTTGGTTGCTTTTTGATAAAGTGTAGACTTCTGAAATACACTTCTTCGAAAATGTTAACTAGCCATACATTCAGACTGACATACAGTTCACGGCAGAACCTTTATAATTTCCGGAGCATTAATGGTGTATCTCAATTCTCATTGCCGACAAGGCCATGCACTGTGAATGTACCGATCGAGTTTGCAGTTCACGACAATTGCATTCCACATTACCTCTACACAAACGAATTTAGCAACTCGGCCTTAGGTGTTAAAGATAATTTTATTACGACACGTCACGGTGTCAGTCTTTGTATGACAATTTTAAAAGCGTATCTAATTGATTTCTGCTCGCAAACAAATGCACGATACGGATATCGATTACGCCCTTGTAATATTGATATTGTATCGATATAGTACCGATATCTCGATATTGATTCGCGAATCAATTGCCTTCATTACTGGCAGTAATTTAGATCATTGATACGCTTAAAGTCTTGCAACTAAATTCGTTTAGATATGCAATCAGAAGTTTTTGAATAATATTAAGTTTGAATTACTTGCGTCAGGTGGTCCATACAGATGTTTATCGCAATTGATTTAAAAATTGTATACGGTCAATTGAATAATAAATTAATGTTTATTTATATAATACTAGCTTTTCGCGGATTCGGACATATAGACAGTAGCTTTTAAGCGTGAAAAAGTAACAAACACTTCACAAACTTTGGCATTATAGTATTCCTAGGATTACAAAAAAAATATAGAAAACGCAGACTTGCAAACATGCCGCCACGGTGAAAACCCTGTATCACATAAATCGATTAAAATTCTTACTTAAATCACGTAGGTATATCGATGAAAGCATCCATATAAGTAAATCGATATATCTTACCGCAGCTCTGCAACAGTGCAAAACCACTTAGCGGATTTATTGTTGAAGCATTAAAGTCAATTAAGTGGAAAACCGGAGGCTGACTGATAATTATAATGATTCATTATTGAAACGGAACATTGTTTGAACACTTCATCGAATGGGCTTGCAGTTCGATGAGAATTTAGCGTTTAAGGAAACTACACCTTTATGCTTTAGGGTACCATACATGTAATAAGATTTTTTGAAGTAGAATAAGCTATAAATAAACTATGGGCCTAAGGAACAAACATTGTAAACATGGGCAATTTGAAAAATATGGCTATAAGTTTTTATTGCCTTGTTCTTTTCTCCGGCTATATAGATTGCTTTGGGACCTTAGCATTTTTAAATGGAGAATCATGAACTATCCCAAGTGTTCTTAGTATTTTTAATTTGAATACAACCTCTTGCGTACCGCCGCGCCGGTAACACATAGGAAATAGAATTTCATTTGCGTATCATATACATAGCAAGGAGATAGCCCAATAAGACATATCATGTTAACACAAATTTAATTATAGATTTTTATAAGCTACGGGTCTTAATCGCGTAAATATATTATTTTAAGGCTAAATATCTTTGTTTATTGCCCGACGTAATTAAACAAAGGTATTTAGCCTTAAAATAAAATATTTACGCGATTAAGACCCGTAGCTTATAAAAATCTATAAAAAATCGCGAAAGTTTACGGACATATATTACAGATTTTATTGTTGAAATATGTAATTTACATCATTAACGTGTGTTTTTTTTGCAGGTAAATTACGAGTTCATAATGTCGTCATAACACTACGGATCATATCAATGTGGTAAGCTTTTATATATAACCAAATCATATCATGAAATTCTGTCAGTCAGATCTAATATCAAAATGTTTAAGAAAACCAAAAATCTAGCTTCATTTTTTTAAACGAATTGTTGAATTTTCATAATGTATTCACGAGGGCCTCTAAAAGTATTGAATGCATTCATATTTCGTAATCGTTATTGAACTTTAAAGGACAATTTTCCAGTCGCATCATGACCTTGCAATCTAAGAATCTTGCAATTATAAGTGCATTACAAAAGTCAATTAAAGCAAATTGCGGCTAAGTTGAAGATCGCATGTGGTACTGCAAATTTAATTAAATGCACAGAGCACAAATTTTTAATTACGTTAATGCAAACTTTCGGAACTTTAGTTTGTCCTTATGTGGCAAGTCCACAAAATTGAGGATTTTTTCAAAGCATCATTAACTTAAACCACTTAGGTCTATATTCACTGACACTTGACCAGTAATAAACCGTAGTTTCATGAAATTCACTAAATCGGAAGTAAAAATACTTTATTAACTATTATTAGATATTATTATTTCATGACTATGTATTTAATTAATCTACTGTATATTTTTTTTAGATTTCTATTTTTGTATTTTTTTATTATTCTTTTATTTGTTATATATTGATTCTGGATTTGTTATTGACATGAATTGTATGCAATTATTTGTAAACAATTTTTTTGACATGTAAGAATCCCATAACATTTTACAAGGAAATTATATTTAAATTCTGATTTAATATTTTTCAATGTCAAATATAATCATTATCATTTTACTCTTTCAAATTTACGAATCATGGAGACTTATTATACGCACTTGTTATAAATCATAATCACTTAATGTAAATCCAAGTAATAAATAATCGAACTTGTATTTACGCTAAATAATTGTAGGCAAGTACTTGTAAGGACGATATATGTAATTCTAGTTCCTATTAACGCCAATCGTACTAGAATGATAGCAAAGATTCTGTTATCACAATTATCTATAAAACTACTTGGTCATCAACGGCCAATACAATAAACCACTGCATCAAAATGTCAACAAATCTCGAAACGAATTTCGCAAGACAAAAGTGGCATGCAGTGACATTCATAACGGAGACACGTGAATCGGTCAAAATACGTTCACGACTCGACGTGAACATGTCAAACAGACAATGTGACAAACTTTCTATGTAATCTCGCAAATAATAACAGTATAACATACGTTATTAGTGTTACGTTTTGACAGTGAAAACACACTACAATACTACACTGAGTATTAAGACGCCAAATTGCAATGTTGAGTAACAATACATTCTTCAACACATTAGAAAATTATTGTGTTATGTAATGTAAAACAGGTGTTTTATATTACATTCATTGGTTATATACATAGTCGTGGTTGACCTAGTACTGTCTAGACGCATTACTAAAATCTATCTAGGCTTATCTTAATCTTATCTAACGAATATTTTTTATAAAGACAGACTAGCTAACTTGTTATATTTGTAAGGCATCGATAAATATTTATAACAAGCTGTCTCGCGCAACTTTGTTTTCCCCGTTTTTGCAACATTTCTCATTGCTGCTCCGCTCCTATTGGTCGTAGCGAGATGTTATAAAGCCTATAGCGTTTTTCGATAAATAGGCTATCCAACAGTGAAAGATTTTTTTAATTCGGATCAGTAGTTCTTAAGAAACTCTTCAGCTTTATAATATTAATATAGATGAGTGAGATTCTATTCTTAAGCCCTTGTTTGATAATCAATGGTGGTAAATCAACTCAAAACCACTATTTTAACTTTGCGATCATCATAAACAAAAATAATCATATGCTTTGAACAATAAATAATAAATTCTATTGACCAGCGTTCTAAGCAAAAAAGAAGAAAGCTTCTTTTTGAGTTCATAGCAGTATAGCTTATATTTTAGAAATTTTTGCTCATCTTTAATGTACACGTCAACTGCACAGAGCTTCGGTTCTAATACATTGTAGCTTGTAAGGAATCAGCTGTAATGTTACTAATTTTTTGACTTCACTAAAGTAACAAGCGTAGTCTCCAGATGTCAAACATTTATTGTACACCTTTAACTTCTAAAAGAACGTGTGATGTGTCTATCCACACGATCATTTCCAAACGTTGTTTCAACGGTACATATATGAAAATTTCACTAAATATTACACAACCTTTTCTACGATATTTCTGCAAAGCTTCGCTAATTTACATGTTTAATAACTGCAGGAAGAATTCTCCAACAAGAAACATTCTTCCATGCATAACCGATTATGTCAACATACCGTAATGCTCCATTATCTAATCATCGATTAAAATGGAGAATTATAGTACAGTAATATGCACAAGGTTTACCGGTAATGGTAGAACTAATTGTTATTACGATATATCTGATTCTTTAGCGCTTTGTACCGTGACAGAAGCAGAAAGCCTGCAAGCAATCCTGCTTATATTAAAAATCCGATAGATGGAGTGAGGATGGATGGATGAATTTGATAAAACATTAGTTATGTAGGATATACATCTGAACAGCGAATGAATTATAAATACCAAACATAACGCGAGTAAAACAGCTGGAAAAGCTAGTTAAAGTATAAATATATTAATAATTAAAAGTAATTTACGATGCACAAGCGAAATATTTATCAGCAAGAATGACAACAATCATTTTGGAAACTAACTAGGAAAATATTGACAAATTGACAACATTTCAAATGAATGGCTGAACGTTTTATTGTCTTGTTCTTTTCATAATGCTGAGTGAACTTGACATAAATATAGGGCTTTGCATGTCAAAAACAAACACTGGGTCTACATTTATTTTACTATCTTTATATCAACTTCAAAAATATGTAGTTATTTTATGACTCACCTAATCTATAACTAAAACTATTTTATTTCGAAATTTTGAGGCAGGGCTAGACAGCTGGAATGCCTATCTGAATTCAGAGTTGGAATTTATAATAATGAATGAGAAAGGTCAGAAATGTAAGCAACTTATATACTTAGATACCTTTCAGATTTTTTGAGACAATTATAAGATCAAATTGAAGATAAGTTTTAAAATGACGGCTTAGATTTTGCATTCCGATCTGACACATATCAAAATCAGACTTAAAATTAAATCGAAGGACGTACTTAATAGACATATCATTTTAGATACCTGTTACGTTATAGTATACTAGCTGTCCCGCGCAACTTCATATGCGTAAATTTTCCGTTTTTGGAACATTTCTTGTCGCTGCTCCGCTCCTATTAGTCGTAGCGCGATGTTATATAGCCTATAGCCTTCCTCGATAAATGGGCTGTCCAACAAAAAAAGTTTTTTTCAAATGGGACCAGTAGTTCCTGAGATTAGCGCGTTTAAACAAACAAACTCTTCCGCTTTAAAATATTATAAGTATAGATGTAGGTTCAAATAGTTAAAGCCATGATTAAAAATTCTAAGGTGAAAGTAATTGAACATTAATTATTGATATCTATATATATAAAAGGAGAGGCTGACTGACTATCATATCAACGCAGGGCCTACTTTTATACCGTAGGGAAGCCCTAAGTAAAGATTTTTGAAAATTCACCCCATAAACGAGGGCAAAGTTAGTTTGAAACTTTGCTTTTAAAATGTTTTGGTAACAATCTGGCAGCCGCGGGCATAAGCTAGTTTAATATAAAAATATATATATAATAGAACATTAGGTAAGTTAGTATATTTTAAATAATTCTCAAAACTATTATAAAATTTCTGCAATTAAAGTGTGGATTATATACCTCCTTGACACTGACAGGAATTTCTTGATAATTAATAACATTACCATCATCTAAAATTAAGAAGAAGAAGCAGCAAAGTTACCTTGTGTGTCTGTCTAATGATTTTCTTCCAAACTATGTCACTAAACATTTACAGAATTTCTCTAAGAAGATTTTTTATAATTAAATAACATGCATAATTATGATAAAAACCTGTGCCTAGTCTATATAAGCAAGTATGAGATTATTGAGAAATCAGCTTTCAAAAGTTTCTACGGTTCTATCTTCTAGCGAAAGTCGGAAAAGTAATGGAAAATATGTAGTTGTGATTCCAGATTAGTGCAAGGCTGACAACCTGTCACCACAAATTGATATGTCACCCTACTGCACAAACTTGTATTAAAACTTGATCATAATTTTATTCTAACCAAGGCTTAATAGATAGGTGCTCAATCAAATCATGCTAAATACGCCTGGGTAATTAAATAACAACAAAAATTCATCAGTGGACATTTGGCATAAGTATTAAATCTCATAAGGTTCAATAAGTTGCAATTGCATTATTAAATAGTTTTCCTTTGGTTAACACTCAGTAGCAATAGCATATGGTATAATTATTGTACCTATACTAGTGCAAAATTCGATTGCATTATTTTGGAATAATTGAAACTTTTTAATGCATTCTTTTTTGATAAATGTAGTAATTATAATTATAATATTAACCTTTATTTAAAAAAAAAAAACAAAAAAAAATTGTTTGTTTTTATTTAGATTTTCATAAAATTAGCTATGTATATGTATGTATGTATCTACTCAGTATCACAGGTCAATAACTTTTGTTACTCGTTATAGATACTTATCGTAAGTTAAATCTGTACGTAGGCAAAGACAATGATAGATATAGACAGATAAACCTATCAGGAATGCTTTATCTAACTTGTTATACAGAGCCTAATAGACAACCGGTCAAACTAATCCATGCTCTCGAATTCAAGAAACCTTGACATATAGAGATAATAAATGAAAAGGAAAAAGAAGGACAATGGCAAAGGATACGCACGATATTAAAGTTGCACAATAGGTCGTGGCGCAAGTCGAAGTTAAGGACCTCATTCGAGGAATGTCACTATTGAAATACTCAGGTGATACGGTATATAATACGAAATAAAATGGTCAATGAGATCTATTGTTTCAAAGGCCTCACACAGTTCCGAACTACGAGCAGAACAAATGCTGACAAAACATAACGCCTACATCTGGTATAAATAGCTGTTTTGCCTTTATTACAACCTCTCGCAGGGCTTTTCATGATATATTTCACTAAAGAACTTTTCAAAAAGTTTTAGACAAAAGTACCTATTGAGTTTTGGCGTTTTTGTCAAAATTCTGTACTTTTGCGAAAACAATGTTTACAAAGTGTAAAATATTGTTCAACAGAGTCTCTAAAATTACCTGGGTCATCTTTGTAAAGCTAACCAATTCTGTTGCTTTAAATTGAAGATTAATCTTCATCAGCTGTTCGTTTACGAAAAAAGTTATTGCAACCAAATATCGAATTACAAAGTTAGGTTTATTTCGTCGATACAAACTCATGCCATTTGTTGCTGATACATCTATCACTGCTCAATGTGACACATTACTTCTAAAAAAATAAGATCTAAATAGTAAACCGAACTATTTTTATAGTAATTCAAACAATGTCAGTTTTCATAGAATGAATTAGGCAACCGATCTAAATTTCACCATAACAACGGTAATTAATTCGGCCATTGCGCTAAACGACATGTCAGCAAACCTGCTTGTCAATAAGTGTCATAGGAACAACTTTTACTGTCGCCAAGCCACCCAAACTAGGAGACTGGTCCTTTGCGCTTGTGAGTTGACTTAGAACTAATTAATATACCACAACAGTGTTGAAACAAGTTCGTGTATTGATGTACTGGCTGGTCATGACTCTTTTCCCATATTCGTAAATCCATATCATGAGCTCTTTGCTGTTTATCTTTACATAAATAATTATTCGAAGGAAGTTGAGTGTGACTTCTTCTGATTCTGCTTGAAATCTTAGTGGTATAAATATATGGTCAATGAGATCTATTGTTTCAAAGGCCTCACACAGTTCCGAGCTACGAACAGAAAATATGTTGACAAAACAACGCTTACATCTAAAAACAATGGTTGTTTTGCTTATATTGCATAATATTCTATAGCTACAAACACATAGTATAGTTAAATCAATAAAAATTACGTCAATTAGCTATCGACATTTTTTTGCCATTGTCAATACTTATTGTACACTTTACCTAAACAAAGATTAGTTTCCAAGAGTTATAACGACTGCCGCGTTCATTTGTTTGGTACAGTGGTTCTGAAAAGTATTATGGACTTCCATTTTCTACTCCAAGACTTGTCGTCAAAGCCTCTTACTCAAGCCTAAATAATATAATTCAACTATAACCTAAATTCACGGCCCCGACCGCCTGAGCACCTTTAGAACGATTTTCGTTTAGCAAACATTTCTTCTGTCTCGCATTTCCCCCCCGTTGTTCGCCAGAACTTACCTCATTACAGAAAGTAACCAGTTTCAGTGATGTCAATATATAATCTAGCAGTAATTTACTTATAGACTGAATTGTCATTAAAGCTACGCTCAATAAATCTTGATCAAATACTAAATACTTTGTATAATTTTATTCGCATTTTGTCGCAAATGCATAGCCCATTAAACATTCAACATTTGCAGCCAACAACGATCAATCAAGTATCGTAATTTATATTTCGTTTTAAGTTGTATGAAGGAAATGTTTCATTAAATCGATTGAAATGAATTTACTTTAAAGCGTCTGATTTAATCTTGTTAATAGAAATTGTCATAACATATTTATCATAATTGAAGTCAGTATTTACCTACTAAATTAATACAACTGTGGTCTACTTATTACTAGCAATTATTATGTAGAACTGTAATAAATAATGTAACCATAATTGTAACCATAATCGATAGGCAAATTATATGGTTCACATTTGTGTAAGATTGGACTTGGAACTAAAACTTTTTGAAAGACTAGCTATGTAAGATTGTAGGTTCCATATTACTACCAATGTTTGTTTAAGCGGTTTCACGTTTTTAGTGTAATGAGTAGGAATAGAACCTGAGACCTCACGGTTTAAAGTCCAATACCAAAACCATTAGGTTATCACCACTCCAAAACTGTGGTAGCTATCTATCATAGTTTTAATTCCATGGCCAAAAACACAAACGTACGCAACAGGTGTACATGACATCAGGGTGGTAGCTTTGCTTAGAAATGCATAAACGCGCATGCGCGGAGAACATTTTTGCGTAGTAACATTTGACAACTGAGTGAACACTACTGACCTTTTTAAGTAGTAGTACGTTGAATTGGTTACCGCATCGTACAAAGTGACCGCAATTTCAAACGCCAAATCGAATGACCGTCCGGTGAACTTTTGTGACACCTATGACAAATGACCGTTGTTGTTATCCTTGTTACACAAATGTCCGTCTAAATGTCAAAATCAAATATAATTGTTAATGTTGTCGGCGGACACTTGTCTAACGTACTAGTACATACTACAGGGTCCATAAGCCTCTGTGGCGCGGTGGGAGTGTGTCCGATTCCCACACGGAACACCACTTTGTGTGATCCACAAATTGTTGTCCCGAGTCTGGGTCACAAAGTACTTTGTGTCCGTGACTTGTATGTTTGTAAAGTACCCCGCGACATAGGGCTCGTAATCTACTGCGGGAGTCGTCTTTTTAAAAAAAAAAAAACCTTTATTTCGTCGTCGTGATAAGGCCGTGCGAACTGCCGCATGCGCGGTGCGCTCAAATATGTCCACCGCGCATGCGCGGTATAGAGCTGCGCTTAGAAATGGGCATGCGCCACAACGAAATAAAGATAGTTAATAAAGACCCTGTAGTACGTACTAGTTCATTAGACAGTTGTGTGCCGACAACATTAACACTTCTATTAGATTTTGTCAATTATACGGACATTTGTCGAACACAGAGCAACAAGCATTTGTATCGCGTGCACATTAAGCCTCACACCTTGCCCGGCAAAAAAGGCCTTAATTTAATTCATTCTAAAATACTTAATATACAATAATAACATTTATCACTACTTACAAGAATTAAAATGTGTTTTTATAAAAACGATTAATCAAAATACTAGCAAAACACTGTGTGAAATCTGCGTAGTATTATGACACTAAGTTATGGCACAATTGTCCCGGTACAAATTGTGTGAAAAATTGTTGTTTTTACAATTAGTTACACACGTAACGACGTTCAGGAATGAGTTTTTATAGCCGATGGTAATACACGGAAGGAATATAATCTGTAGTATGTATAGATAGGTACCTACTAATGTGCGTTATGTTACTGTAATAATGATAAGTGAACATTGTAAGTAAAGACTCTGCTTGACGAATAAAGGCAAGGTTCTTTTCTAAATTTTAGATATCAGCATTAAGTTTTATATTTAATTATTCGTTCCAAGTACTTTGGCTAATATTTAAGCACATTTAGTTTTTACCTTTGTTGTAAGTAGATGCTGCTGCTATGTTATACGCACTAAGGCTGATTTTAGTTTATCTCATCTTTTAACTTTTTAATAATATCATTTGCATCAGTCCGTTAACATGGTGTATAGTATATCAATCGCAGAACCTTACCCCCATATCAAGTTTATAAACATTGGCATTAACTGTGCATGTAGAATTACGACGTATCACAAGAGTTGTTTTGTATCCTAACCGAATAAAAAATGTTGAATATTTTCATACTGAAAAGTAATAAACTAATATATGTCATATACGAACATGTTAAAGTGAGGTAAAAATCACTTTCGTTAAACGTGCAAATGTTTGAAAAGTAGGCTTTTAATTTTTGTTTTTATTATAACGTTACAACTTAAGCAATATCGTTCCAATAAGCGGCAGTAGCCTAATGGCTAAGGCATCGGATTCGCAATTGTGAGGTCGCGGGTTTAAAATCCTACTGATTATACTACCGACGTGAACCCACTCCTAACACAAGCCATTAAGCTTAGCTGGAGGGAATAACAGGATTGCTAGAAATGTGGGACCCACAATCTTACATTGGTAGTTATCTTAAAAAAAAAATAACGCAAAATCTAAATTTTAAAACGAAAATTATTTTACCCCGTTCTAGTTGTTGGCACCAAAATTATTTTAATAGACATTATAACAATTAATAAATTATGAAAATCTTAAGTGTAATCGAGATCCGTAATAAAACCAAATTAGAACATATTACAAAAGGATTTCCCACTATTGATTTTTAGAATGAATTAGTAGATAAACTACTATTATTAATTAACTACACAAAAAAGCTCATGTACACAATTAAATTCATTTCACTTTACTGGTTTCTGCTTCTGCACAAACGCAATGAAATCATTCAACAACGTTCTAAAGATTTTATTACTTCTAACACCCATACGTCCGTCTATAATAGCTCAAGCTGTCATTATTTACATAAAAGCCTCTTCCTGCAACATTAATGCCTGGTTTTCCTTCCTATTTTCTAATATTTCATTAACACTTGGCTTCTACTCAAGAAAATACTGAGTTCCATCTAAGCAATCATCTAGGTAACAGTAGTAAGTGCGACTAAATGCCTTGAACTTAATAGCTAATTATTATGGGTTTATGTCAAGATTCATGGCATATTTTCCTGTTTCTTTTGCTTTAAAACTTATACAAGGCTATTTAGATTTAAATAGGTAAAGGGCAGTAAATTTTAATTAAGATAAAAGTACTTATTTACTTAACTTTTTTTACGTTTATGAAAATGCAATATAGGCGATTTTCAAGTATTTATTGACACTAATTCCACAAAGATTTATAACTGCTTGAGCATTTTGCATGTACCTATACTAAAATTATAAAGAGGCAGAGTTTGATTGTTTGTTTGAAACTGCAGAAACTGCTAAACCGATTTAAAAATATTTTTTTTTGCATTACCCCGTTTATTAAGTACACGAAATCTAACACGAGTAAAACCACGGGACACTGCTAGTTTTATATATATATATATATATTTCACATGTTATATACGGAGCTGTGAAAATAATAACAGCTGAGTTTGGGACCATTTTCAGAACCCCATATACAGCATCATTCATTCACTTATTCAATAGTCATCGTCACTCAATTAACCAATATGGTAATTTATAGAAAGTAAATAATACAATAGAACAAAATGACACGCGAGTTACAAAACCACTAATCAAACAACTACTATCTACTATGCAATTGACTAAAAAGGGCTATTCATCTCAAACCACACCAAAAAGTTGCGGTGTAAATTCCACGTTTTAGCGAAAGTACTACTCGCTCTAGATACAAAAATAATGTGTCTATCGAACAGTGAAATCACTTGTTTTAAGTACGCGTATAGAATTAAAGTATACGATGAAGTGAATGCGCTACTCACGATCAACTCGTACGCATGGTACGCTTTTGAGCATGTGAATCTATGTACCTATCTATTTTACTATGCTCAACAGACCGGTGTAACTTACACTTACGCTTAAAACATAATGTAATGTACTGTATTATTTAACTGTACTAATCTATCGTTCTTAATCGGAGTCAAAGAAACATTTTTTGTAAGCAAGTATTCGATAATACTAATGTAATTAGCTCGATAGTAATCACTTATATAATCTAATTGGAATTTACTTATAACACGAAACTAAAGTTTTGCGAAATAACAGTCGGTATAACTAACTGTTCAATAACCATCGTTATCCAAGAAAACTACGGCAGAGAAGGAAACAACACGTTTACACATCAACCCTATTTAACAGAATTTACCAAGAAATTTATGAGTAAAAATCAGAATAATTAGGTTTTGCTTTAAAGTAAGGTCATTTAAAAAATAAAGACCTTAGAGTATCTTAGACTCCAAATTCTTAGAGAAAAATTTACGCAGACGTATTTAGAAAATAATAATTGTTGAAGTACTTACCAGTATATCTTCGAGGCACATCTAACTCTTTTCAAATCATAATACAACCAAACATAGTACAAAATGAGTAAATCAAGAGATACAGAGCAAAACTAATTATACCGTACATAACACAAATGAAAACGATACACATTCGATTGTAACACGATATGCTAAAATGACAGCGGCGCTTACCGCCAGTCGTGCAGCTAGTCAACCGTGAAACCTTCATTATTTTAAGTTAAGTAATATTAATTGCAATCCTACTCTATAAAGAAAAGATTGTGTTGCTAGTTTGCAACCGATTAGTCTGACGCTCGTTAGATCCACAATTGATGCAACCACGGTTACGAAAAATCTAATTGGCAATGTTTGGAAAATAGCACGGTATACAATGATACTGTATCGCTTTGTTAATTTAGATAGACAACCTATTTTTGGGGATTGATATACAATTTACAAACTTGATCACCAAGTAGAACTATATAATAATAAAGCGTCTCATGAGACAAAATACAATCGACGACATCCACAATTTTATTGATATTTTAACAATTAGTTTATGTTATTGTTTTTTTTTTTTTTACAAGTCACACAACGCCACCTGATCCCAAACTAGGCAGAGCTTGTACTATGGCAACCAAACAACTGATAAACATACTTATATATTTCTAAATACATACATATTATAGATAAATTACACCCAGACTCAGAATAAACCATCGTGTTCATCACACAAAGTTTTATCCTGGGTGGAGATCGAACCCACCACCTCCGGCTCCGGTAGCAGCCAGGATCACTAACCACTAGATCAACAGGCCAGTCAAAATTAGATAGCAGTCAAGTTTAGAAAATATTAGTTATGTTTCTGTAACAGAACAGTATTTAGCTGTAAACAATGGTTTCACAGTGGACATGGTCTTATTACACTCGCTCATACTTTATCTTCATACTTCATATTTTTGACCCTGACCTGTACAATGAACTAGACATCCTTCGTTATTCAGCTGACTTCATAACAATATACAAGAAAATTGTATTTATCTTCATCAATCAATTGACTACAGTGACTTTGCATTGTGTTCGTAATCGTTCTATATTTAACCTCAGCATATTCAGCTTCATTTTATTAAATACGTCGATTTCTTTTGTTACTTAACTATTCACATTTATCAGCAGCGGGTTTATAATATCATGTCCATCTGTTTCAAAGTCAATTACGATCAATCGGCCGAGTTTACAACTTAAATTGGCTTTATATAAAGATTATATTACTATTTACCTAACGGATTACTGGATTATTATAGTTTACACAACCAGTTACAGCCAAATAAAACATTAAAAACTACTACTAAGTACATGTTCATGATACCAACTTTAAAATGTTTATTTATTATTTGTTCGTTTTATATTATTTTTTGCGGTTTAGTTACCTAGTCTTTTTTTATGAAATAGGTAATATTTTTTTTATTTTTTTTTAAAAAGTCAATTTGAAATGTTTTTGTATGGTTTTTGTCCTAGATTGGCATTAATTACTTCAGTATTGATGTCATTACAAGTGTCACATCTAAAAAGCCAAGACTAGTTGATTAAGTCACGTATCGGAGGAATACAAAATTAAATGCATATATTGCAAAACACGTTTCCGTTAGTTGTATCCGTGATTACACGCAATGCCGTAACATTTACAAGCATGACTGTCTACCAGCGGAGCTCACGTAAACTAGTTAAAACATTCATAATACTTCATAATACCTAATTATGTTCAATAAGAGCAGACAAATGTGGATGTAAATATAATTCAAATTAAAACTCTACATTCACTTAGGAAGAACAGTACACAATGAACAGTATAGTAGTAGAAGAACAAATCCTAAGTTAAAAAAAAAACGAAAAAAAGATGAAGGTCATACCTTAAAGCCTGATACTCATTTCTAGTTGGTTATAACGTAGAAGGGAACTAAAACAAGACGAAAACCACAGTAACATAAGAAAAGACAGAAAAACCCCAATGTGATTTGTTTCTCAACAGATGTCTGAATCGCGATGTTAGAATTCTTCTATGTTAAATGACGTCCAAGACCTTTGTATATAAACAATGATTACGTGTGAATATGATTTAATTACAACAATGCACTATTACTTTAAATTCACAAATAGCAAAAGTTAAAACTAAACCTACAATTAATATAACTTGAATGTAACCGTGACCACTGTTCTCACAGCTCAATAGCTAACCACGACATCAAGATAACCACGATTGTTGAGGCAAATAACAGTTCACCAAACAAACTCGTGTTAATAAAGTTATCAACCTAAGCTACTATTGCAACACTTTCCCACGCTCTGCAGGAATAGGAAACGGCAAATACAAAACAAACTATAATAGAGATTTATACTAAAATAGCCAATTACCATGTGCGGGTAATCATTTCATCAGCTTTATTAAAATTGGCTTGTAAAGCCCGGCCTTAGCTCACGGCCTTCATATCTGACGAATTATGGTCGCTTTGTTTTCATATCATAACGTGCGAAAGGTTTCGTAACAATGTTATTGTATATTCTGTAAGCAGAAGGTAAAGTACTTATAATTGAAGAGCTGAAAATTGTTCCCGGCAAGTACCTACGTTCAAGAAATCTTTATGACAGAGTAACCATATCCACATTTTTTTTTTTATTATTCGTTTATCTGCAATCAGTATCTGGACTATAATCAGATGTTATGTGAGGAATGGCGATTATGTTGTATCAGGGCCACTACCCTGACACCGCTTATTAATATAGCAACCGGATTAACTGGTAACCGGATTTGGCACCAATAGCGAACTTGTCAAAGGGTTGGGATGGCTTTCTAAGTCTCTTATATATTTGGTTTGAAGACTTCCGCTTCTTCAACAACGGTTTTCATGTTCAAGTAGTCTTGGATTTCTGAGTTACGGGAAAACCATATCCAGACTGACTTACCTATATTTTAAATGCAAAAATGTTTTTGCGGTACAAGTTTAAACCCTTGAGCCTGCGACCAAAAGTAGCCGAAAACCTAGGGTACTCCCCAAATGCGATACTTTTGTGGGCCGAGCCAGAACAGTTGGTATAGAATAAATAGCAATATAGGTGGTTAATGATACAGCCAACTATAAATAAACACCGTATGACAAAATTGCAAAGGCTCTGTCAACCTAGACTAGGGCACAGAAATTAAAAATTACACGTTTCCACGATAAACTTCACGCGCAGTTAATTCTCATTACTTTGATGAGTATATCGAGCGAATTAAAAGTGTTCACCGTGACGATCCGCTGGCAAGTCAAGGAGCCCACGGCCAGAACGTCGCAAGAGTCCGTGCTTGACAATGTTATGACATCTTCCGTTGTTGCTATATCGTCCACCGGTGCGTGAATCTACGCAACTTACAGCTCTTAATTCATATTTGATCTAAGACCATTACTATCATTAAATATTTCATCATCTACGTAAATGATGTATTGTTTTTTTAACACATAACTATTACTGAAATTTAGAGCAGAATAATTATCTCTTCTAACAATAATAACCGGACATTAACTTTTGTGATATACCAACTACAGCTGTTATTTTTTGCAATACCGATTAGTTTGACTCATGATACGTTACGCATGAATGGATTAATGTAGACAAATTAGTTGTATCCGGTTTTCAGTTCATGGACAAGAAAAAAATAGTCAATTGATACTGGATAAATTTATTCAATTATAATATACCTATAAACTTGATATATTTTATATCCGTATAGCTAATGTAACAACTTTGACAGCTATTGTTAT
Source organism: Herminia tarsipennalis (assembly GCA_945859575.2). NCBI lineage: Eukaryota > Metazoa > Arthropoda > Insecta > Lepidoptera > Erebidae > Herminia > Herminia tarsipennalis. The sequence goes on from OX243840.2 coordinate 23,319,671, forward strand.
ATTTGGTGATGTATTACCTAATTATTATGTCACACTATAATTTAGAGTTCCCAATATTCAAATATGTGCATGTTTGACCATTCAATGTGCTAACCCAGACGGTGCAATCAATAACGACTTTCGCAAAACGCCTACACTATTTCCGAAGTATGTCAGTGTGGTCAATTAAGGTTTTTGTCATAAGCGTAGTTAGTCCTTTTTGTGTCGAAATAGCTCAAAGTAATAATAACACTATATTTAATAAAGTTTACAACATTAATATCAAAACGAAAGCAAACACAAATGCTGGAATTGCTATTCTTGACAAAATGATAAATAAAAGGAACACGGTACTGGTTTATGATATCGAATTAGAAAAAAAATCGATATAGAGTTTCAATTTTAGCCAAAAAACGAGCCTCACGAATAAAATAGATGACGTCTGAGTCAATGTAAACGTGCGTTTATCTTCTTAGATAGATATGAAAACAATTATACACTATTACCATGACACAAGTAACTATATCAACTTACATAAGTAGCTGTATTGCTTTCTATTGCAAACAAATTGTGTAACAAAATCCATTTAACAACTGTCATTTAATTTTCATATCTGCCACCTGAAGCAATTGTAGAAATGACATCTGTTGTTCCGCATCAATCAACACTATTACAACAAGTGATTGCACTTACATCAGCTATGTCATTAGAATTACTATCAACATCAGCTTCACATTTGATGCAAAAAATCAAATTCACGGTATTAATGCAACCATTGTGGTTTCATTTCATTATAAAAATACATATTCTGATTTGTTGTTGTTTTGAAATAATGATACAAAAGCTTTGAAAGCGCATATGACTAAATTGAGTTTTAATTTAGTCACACGTTCATCTTATTAAATGATGTCAAACTTGTTATAATCAGTTTCTGCAGAGTCTGGCAAATTATCGTTGTAAATGTCAGGTATTTGTTAAGCTGTATCCATTTAGCCTGTTTAACATAAGGCAACACATAAAATATTATCTTAATCTTCTATATTAACCATATAATCTTTTCTTATACTAAAACTTCGACTTCAATTTAGTTTATCATTATCAAACTGGTTATGGTCGAATCAATGAATTGATGCGACCGCCATTGATTTTTCTCTTCGATCGTCTGTAAGTTATTTAAAGATACTTACAATGTAAAGTGGTTAGTAAGAAATTAGTTCATCGTTTTCCTTTCAATGTTACTTTGTAGGATTGAGAACACAAAAGCAGAGCAAGGACAAATACGTTGCACTTGACTTTTCTTTTGTTCCCATCATGAAGCCTCTTCCACCTCTTTCTTAATTATTTTAACTTGCGATATTTTACTAACTGCTAATAACTATTAAATTTAAAAAACAAAAATGTGTGGCACTCGGGGACTGCATAGCATTTTTTATCAACTTATGCAATTAAAAACATTTTGGACGGAGTGGGGGTGTTACAATTTAATTTTCGTTACGGGGTTTCTTGATTCAGTCGCCGCGCTCAAAGTCCGCGATAAAAGCAATATATTGCATAGCTTAATATTTATAATAAAAATATAATATTATTTTGAAATAAAAGAATAATATATAATCTTGATATAACTTTAGTTCTATAGTAGATAAATAATTTAATGACTATGATTATACTGCATTTTGAACAATCAATATCGAATTTTATTTTCAATCTTGTATCCGTGATTCTATCGTTGATCGAATCGTGAATAATAACAGAATAGCGGAAGAGAAACAAAATTGTTTATTTGCTCTCAGATACCCAACGGCTTATTTCTTCGTATTTCAAGTCATGAATCATGGTTTAGGCTTTCATATTGATCTTAACTAGTAATATCGTTGAACGCTTGCGAGGCATAATTGTGTGAATAAGGTCCTGCGCCACTAAGGTTGCCGCCTACATAGCTATTTGAGCTGTAAAGTCTAATTTGAATAAACCTAAAACTTTATTATTATAATGCAACCAATTACAAAATCTTGGTTGTACTTGAATTATGTGCTGTAAGTTAGTCGTTCCCACATTATAATATGAAAATTTGCTTTAGCATTTTGCAAGGTAGCAGGTGATTTTGATATATATTTTAGTACTAGCTGTGCCCGCGACTTCGTCTGTGTGATGTTATAGTGCTACTTTCTCCCTATAAACGTTAGTGTGATGCTAAAAAGTAGCTTAAGTTACTCCTTACATCAGACAGACCGACAAACAGACAAACAAAAAAATTAAATTGTAATAAGTTTTTGTTATAAGTATTTATATCTACCTACTTTCATTTGCATTTTGTGAAACACTGTTATTTTGGTATTACACTTCAATTTTATATTAGATTCTGTCATATGGCCATTACAGTTAATTGCTAAGCTGGGACAACTACGTGCACTGTATAAAGAAGATAAGATAGATACCTATTTTTTAAAAAAAGAGAAAAAGGACACTTTTGTGATTTGTGAAGAAAAACGTTATGAAGAAGCCGGAATTTTCTAAAACCAAATAAATAAAAGATAATAGGTACCTATAGACCGATTGTGGTACCCAACAATCTACAACTGACCCGTGAATAACAGCTCAAACTCATTGTCTCTCTAATCTGTCTCGAGACAAACGATTTTTTAAAAAAGACAACTAGTAATGTGGGATTCTGGTCCCACATTACTAGCAACCCTATTAAACCCTCCAGCTAGGCTCAATGGCTTGTATTATGAATGGGTTCACGTCGATAGTATAGTGGTTAGGATTCACACGATTGTATCTGATGCGTTAGCCTTTAGGCTGCCGCCACTTCTAACTCTCCCTGTATTGTAAACTGTATGAAGGCTTATAATGTTAGTGAAGCTTCTTTGCAAACCCTACTCAGGCAGCCCTAACGAAAACACATCTAAAGATATAATGCTGTTACAGGAACACTAAGCTCTCATTATTTTATTATCGTACCACAATAGTAATTTATATCGATAGTCGAACGGACTAAGGCTGTGACGTTAATTTGATATCGACTTATCACGACTGAATTAAATATTTCGCTTTAGGCGTGTCGCTACTTAATAGAACTATGTTTTGAATTAAAATGGACCGAACAGCCCGATATAGATTCCCGATAGCGATTGCGAGTGAACTTATTCGAGTATTGTATCGAAATATTTCATAATACAACTGTCCATTTTCGATATCTGTAAATGGTACAATATAAAATTGTAAAAGTTGTGTATTGCTTAAGGTTATTTTGTGTGATTAATCTGAGTAACAGGCAGGTGACTAATCGTGCACTTTGGTATTATGCTGTCTCTGAGGTATCTATGCTTTCATACTAATACATTTGGAGATAGAAAAAGACTCGTAATATCTATGTAATCTAATCTATCTATCTAATACACCCATAAGCATGTAACAGCACTATAATTGACCACGCCTTTTTATCGTAGATGTTATAAGAATCTAGCTGACCCGCGCAACTGCGTCAATTCCGTTTTAGCAACCTTTTTTTATTGTTGCTCAGCTCCTATTGATCATAGCGTGATATTTTATAGCTTATGGCCTTCCTTGATAAATGGACTATTCAACACTAATTTTTTTTTTAAATTCGAACCTGTAGTTTCTGAGATAATCGCGTTTAACTAAGCAAGCTAATATTATAATATTATTAGAAAATAAGAAATAAGCTTTTCTATCCATAAAGACGCAATAACAAACAAGCAACGTAACGTACCTAATCCATTTGCGAGTGAAATCTATCCAAGTGTCTTATTGACGTTAAGTAGCCAACATCAACAGCAAAACGCTTAAAACCAAACGATGATTGAATGACTTGATAAATTGCAGTGTTTTTCCTCTTCAAATAGCTCTGATGAATAACGTCAATGATTTTTGACAGCAAGAAAGAGTATTTAATGGAATTTCTTTTTTTTTTCTTGCTGTTAGGTACATTAAATAAAAAAATGAAAGGAACGAGGTCAAAACAAACAAGTATTTTATTTCAGGGTTGTCAGAATGATATATTAGCAGTTTACTTTTATGTTGTTTTACGCAAACATAAAAATATATCTAGTTGTTTTGGTTCAATTAAATTTAAACGTCAAAAGCTTTTGAAGAAGGTATTTATTTTAAATGGTATGAGATTATTCGTAAGTGAATTGGACAGAACTCTGGTATCATTGTAGGGTAATGTAGCACAGAATCCATATAATTTCGCCAAGTCCGTTCATCTGTCTGACATCTTTTTTTTTTTTTTCGAAATATAAATATGCAGATATTCGCTTGCAAAAGGCAGACTTAATGCCATAGGCATTACTTAATACCAAACTGTTCTAGCTAAAGGTGCTGCAATATAGGAAACTTATCCTTTGTGGGCAAAAATTTGACTGATGAGACCAAAGCTAACCAACATAAACCAATTTTAGCTAACAAGAGTTTATATAAAATTAACCAATTCACCAACAAATCAATATCAATGAACTCGGGTCTAAATTAAAATACAATATCGAACATTTTGTGGTCCAAGTCACGGACTTAATATTTATGACTTTACCTATTAGTCTCGGGTCCGGCACAAATTAACAATAACCATAAAACAATGCCCACGAACTACAAAACCGTGTAATTATTAATAAAAGCCTTTATTTGTATGTACTTTGAATAAAACTGGCGCAGGTATAAGGGTGACCGTGAGTTGAGAAAGCAATGACCACGGTGTCAAGGTATCGAGTGATACAATCGATATGACAAACGATTGAAATTGAATGATTCGATAATGTATCGGTAAACGTTTTGATTGGAAATTAATTTGTCTGAAACCTATCTATCGAATTCTTTGGCAGATCCGGGTTCGTGTGTCACGAAAAAAGGCTTGATATTTATAAAATCGATCTGAGCGTTTCAATTGGGAATATTTATTTTAGTCTTTGGTTCTAAAAACGTCTTAGTTTAAAGTAAGTTTGGTTTTTAAACTTGTGTTGATGGTTCCGTAACTTAGTGTTGACGGAGCAGATAGAGAAATGCAGATCCGTTTTTTTTTAACGACGATGATGAGGGCACCCTAATGCGGGGGGCAGTAGGGTGCCCACAAGCCCTGTGTCACGGGGGACTTTACAAACATACAAGTCAGACTCGGAACAACAATTTGTGGATCACACAAAGTGGTGTCCCGTGTGGTAATCGAACCCACGACCTCTTGCGTAGCGGACACACTCCCACCGCGCCACAGATGCAGTCAAGAAGATTTAAAATAATTATAATAATAAGAAGAAGCTACAAATTAGATCACCGTGTCTGAGTTATCCCAAGATACCAAGTTATGTCACACACATCGTTTGAAAAACGCCCTAAAACACATATTAGTAGGTACGTCGAATTTGTAACCGCTATTAGTCGCTCAATTTAACATCAGCCTCTCCGTATAATTGTTTGGGAGCTTAGAACAAACAATTGTACATATTATCCCAAATGTATGCAAACAAATTAAGGTTGAGGACGTGGTCACTTACGAAACGAGTGCTTGTTATTTTTTGTTACTAAAAAGTAGTCGACCTCATGTTGCGAACTATTTCGAACACTGTAATTATTGTAATTTTACGTCATTTTTAACCACCTTGAGAAATTTTGATTCAACTAAATGAGCGAAAAAATACTGAACCAGATGACCAATTATATTATACAATTATTGAAATTCTTTCACGCACGACACTTGCCAAAAATGTAATTAACATTAAATTAAAAAAATACTAACTGAACGAGTAATTATAAAAAAATACATTGCGACCTATTTTAAAAATTAATTATATCAGTCGAGCCGTTTGGAAGGAGTTTGACCACAAACACTGTGACACGAGATTTTTATATATAAGACTAGCGAACGCCTTGCGGTGACCTGCGGTGTTGCTGTTCCCGTGGGAATACATGGATAAAAAGTAGCCTATGTCACCCGGGGATAGTGTACCTTTCCAACAGTGTAAGATTTTTTTAAAATTATTAATAATATCTTGGAACAACTCAAACAATGCTATCTGATCCCAAACTAAGTAGAGCTTGTACTATGGAACCAGACAACTGATAAATATACTTATACATTTCTAAATACATACATATTATAGATAAATAACACCCAGACACAGAATAGACCATCGTTCTCATCACACAAAGTTTTATCCTGGGTGGGGATCGAACCCTCGACCTCATGCGTAGCAGTCGGATACACTCCCACCGCGACACAGAGGCAGACAATTGGTCTAGTAGTTAAGTTTATTCGTTAAATACAAAAATATATAATACAAATCTTTCCTCTTTATAATATTAGTATAGATTACATGGTTTGGACGTCTTAAACGATATCTAAAAGTGCTTACATATTTAGATATGTAAGCACTTTAAGATATCGAAACCAGATAAATAATTTGGGTGACAAAATTTATATTACTCAAAAGATATAACCGAAGAACATCGTGTCACACTATTGATATAAATAAATACGTAGTTACAGTAAAAATAGATCATTGAGTCGGATTCCTTAAGTTATATTATGACTTTAAACATGTCCTGTTTTATCATTAAAGTAATAAATAATATTTAAAAGGTAAACTCACTTAGTAACACTTTAATAATTATTTAAAAAATCTATATCTAACAATAACAATAAATAATATTATGACTAAACAAAGAAGAAACACTCAAACGTGGTAACGTGATGTTTTTTATTTAGAAATTATGTTCATAATTTAAAAACCTGTTGTTGGTCATAACTACAACAAACCTTTTAAAATAAAACAAAGATTACAAAAACGTGGACACACGTTAAGAAGATAAGTATAACCTCATAAACAAGCATACAAAAGCAATAATCTGTTTCTTAATCACTCAACAGTTGGCAATTATTATTCGTACTCATTACAAAGTAGGGCAATAAAAAATGCTAACCATAAACGCTTTAAAAACATTTATGCAAGCACCCTTGTATTTCTAAATATCGTTTAACTCTTTTGTCTTTGACATACAATGGTGGAACAAGATAAAGGCGACAAGCGATTATGTTTTTGTTAATGAGTTTTATTGTTTCTTAAAAACGATTACACATTACAACTTTGTATAAGGACACCTACTAACACAGGTATACTTTTAAAGCGAGTGGTTGAAACGATTTCGTAAATTCTAATAATGTAGGCGTTTACTAATTTAAAATCGTGGTAGAATCAGTTGCGTTATGAGTTAATACAACTTTTTATTTACAATTAAATATTAAAACATCATTATTTTTTTTATTTTATTTTTTAATGACGACTGTCACAGTATTGTACACGCCCTGTGTCGCGGGGGACTTTACAAACATACAAGTCACGGACACATAGTACACCCAGACTCGGAACAAAAATTTATAGATCACACAAAGTGGTGTCCCGTGTGAGAATCGAACCCACGACCTCCTGCGTAGCAGTTAGACACACTCCCACCGCGCCACAGAGGCAGTCTATTCCAAAGTGAAAAAGTTGACAAGATGAAGTTTTACCAATTTGATTGACACCTCATTTCTTGAAATCGGATGAGTGGCATAGACGCTGTGATGGGACATTCATAAATACAAACAAATGTACATGGACTGCCAAAAACAATTTCATCCTTTTTGGCGTCGTCGTAGATGGATAATATATATTTTTAAACTAGTAAATGAAGAGACGAGCATGTCATGCGACTGATGGTAAGCGTCGCGCTAGCCAATAACAGTATCAGTGCCACCCAAATTTTTATTTGGCAAAGATCTGAATGTCACCGCACCGCGCTCCTCATTTGAGACATTCACACTAAAACTTACTATAAATGTAAAATTTACTCTGTCTGTCTGTTACGCTTTCACGCTCAAACAGCTAAACCGATTTAGATGAAATTTGGCATGAAGTTAGTTAGAGTCCTGGGGAAGGACATAGGATTTGATGTCGAGTTTTTATTGTGATAACCGACATCCACGCGGGTGGAGCCGTGGGCGGAAGCTAGTTAATTTATAAGTTTCATTTGCCCAGTAATTACATTTGACGAAACACAGTGATGTTTGAACATCACTATTTCACGTAAAAATAACTGACACTATTGTGGTCCCCACCAAGACATTCTGTGTTAGACCTACTACCGGTAAAAAAAAAATCTCGTTTGGTTTCGTCGTAGTCGGGTAAAAATACCAACGTGTCTAGTCTTCACGCAGCCGCTTGTAACTTAACTCCTTACTTAGGGTATACGACTACTATTTCACAGTTGTTACACATATACACGCATACCCCCCACTTTGCAAGGAGTATGTATGTAGGTATATTACTCAACGAAACAATGTAACCTCATTGTTTGTATAAATATGGAAATTGTTATAATTATTCAAATTATAATAATTATAATTTAAATTATAATGTTGAAATCAATATTTTAAAGGACTATTTCATAAGTGTTTTACTTTCAATGTATATATATATATATGAAATGTTTGTATCGTGAAAATTTAGTTCCTGGTTGTAGGTACATACCTTGCACATTAGACCTACTACCGGTAAAAAAAAAATCTCGTTTGGTTTCGTCGTAGTCGGGTAAAAATACCAACGTGTCTAGTCTTCACGCAGCCGCTTGTAACTTAACTCCTTACTTAGGGTATACGACTACTATTTCACAGTTGTTACACATATACACGCATACCCCCCACTTTGCAAGGAGTATGTATGTAGGTATATTACTCAACGAAACAATGTAACCTCATTGTTTGTATAAATATGGAAATTGTTATAATTATTCAAATTATAATAATTATAATTTAAATTATAATGTTGAAATCAATATTTTAAAGGACTATTTCATAAGTGTTTTACTTTCAATGTATATATATATATATGAAATGTTTGTATCGTGAAAATTTAGTTCCTGGTTGTAGGTACATACCTTGCACATTCGTTATTGCGATAAAAATCCCGCCTATGTTCTTAAAATATTCTATTGAAAATGACTTACATAACGTTGTTAATATATGACACAAAACCCTTAAAACAACAGAAAATCCACTTCTTATACCGCATTAATACCCTACTTGCCCAGTTTTTTATGGATTCACCTAACTTTGTAAATTTAACTTTGTTAACTTATTTCTGTTGACTAATGTTTATATTTTTGTTTTGTTACAGGTTTGTTGGTGTTGCCAATATGAATTAGTATCGCAATTGCGATTTTGGTAAGACAATATTGATAACTTTTTAGTAAATTGTCTATAGGTATACGGTCTAACCAAGGGCACGACCCTGGCCTGGTCACACGACGAGTTGACACGTCCTGGGGACAGCCCTAATGCGTGTGAATAGATCATAAGCCGGAAGAGTAGGTGCTACTCATATAGGGCTAATACAAGATTTCGAAGAGGAGACACTACTGTTGAAGCTACTAATAAATATCGAGTACTTTAACGTGAGCTTTAAGCAGACGTGCTTTGCGAGCGCCTTGTGCACATCTATGTAGAACAAGTCAAACGCTAGAAGGACGCACAAACCCAACCGACGCAAGTGAGATCGAAGCCTAACACTTAATAACACCGCATTATAGAGTTGTGCTCGGCATTTCTCAACAAATTTCACTTAAGAGCTAATCTTCTGCGTCTAATCGACGTTAATCTCCAAGCTACCTGACTTCATTCATAAACTTGAACCATTTACACTAATAGCTGCGCTACCAACCATAATATTGACATTAGTGGTCATAATACGTTTTCCAAGAAATGCTTGCAGTTTCTCATACCGACATTTCATTAAGTAAAACAGTGAACAAGACCAAATAGGTATTTCAATTTCATCGTAACTCTGTTAATTAGTGGAAGCCCGTGAGAAACGTTGTATGTCCTAATATAGTACTAATTGTGCGAATTCCTATACAAACAAGGGCAAATTTTTTAAAATGGGCAATATTGATAAATGCCATAGATTTCAATTAGGTACTTTAAAGTGTATCTAATATAGTTCAAATATCTAAAATCAAAATGGCGTGACATTCTAAGCTTTAAACTAATAACAGACTTCAAAAACATATGTTAGCAATTTGATACGTACGTATCTAATGTTATTAGAATTACTTTATATTCCACAGTATTATTAACAAAAGAGATACATTATTACATAGGTCTGAACCTTTTTTACTAATTTCATTTTAGAATCGAGTTAAATCTATACTCATATTATAGAGTATAGAGTTTTGATTGTTTGCTTGAAGGCGATTATCTTAGGAACTACTGGTCCGAATCAAAAAATTATTTTACTGTTGGATAGCCTATTTATCGAGAAAGGCTATAGGTTTTATATCATCACGCTACGACCAAAAGGAGCGGAGAAGCATTGAATTTTTTTGCAAAAACGGGGAAAATGTACGTACGAAGTTGTGCAGGTCAGCTAGTGAATTATAATACGGAAATAGCAAATAATGAAACGGATATGGAAAATTACGTAATGCACTTGCACAAATTGGCACACCTTGATATTCGGATTAATTTTATACGCTTGTTGGAATGGCGATTGAACCAATTAGATAATATTTATAGTACACGATTTTGTATACATTCACCTAAGATCAATTTATTCTAAAAGCTAATTATACTAGTTTGCAAGTATAGTGGGCATTCTGATCTCTTCATTCCTCAAATACCAAATGTACTGAACAAACCTCTTTAAAATAAGACACTTGATTTGAGACACGTATCTTTTTTGTTACCCTACAGACGGTCATTGTCAAGCAAAGGTCTCCCCTGCCATGCCCACTTTTGATGATCCTGGGCAACAAACATCTATTTAAATATAGTTTAATGTTAGAAAAAATACAGAATAAGTTTACGTGTTTTTGCATTTTAAAGAATATATATATATCCTTACTACCCGCTGATGAACCCAAGACTATTCGTTATTGGTATGGTGGGATACACCAGGCTATCGATTAGAAGGAATGTTGCGCTCCTTGTCTATATGCAAGAGGTTTTAAATGGGGAAATACACCACCCAGATGTATTGGCAACCCTATAATACTATATGCACCGGACGGCTATGTAGGGGCGCGACGTCGCCCGAAGTTGTTCAACATACCTGCGGCGAGGACTAACTTCTTTAAATTTGCGCCAATGTGTTGTGCTATACGACTCATAAATTATACAGCAAAAGGCTTTCGCGATTTTTTACATATTAAATATGTTTCGGGACTTAATCCCGTGAATTATTTAAAGGTACGAAAAAACAAGAAAATTAAAAGTCGACCCGTGACCACGATCAGTGCAATTCAAATGAAACATCGGGTAAATAAAAGGTTCGTAATTACATATATCTTATATCTAAAAGACATATTTCAGCTGAGCCTGCCGAAATTCACAGAAAAGGTTCAGAGTTATCTCGAAGCTAATAATATTTTCAATATTATTGTTATTTTTTTGTTTATTGTAATTTGTTTGTTAATTTAAATTATTTGCTTAAGTTTAATAAGTTCTACTCTGTTACTTACAACATCGAATTGGGTAACTGTAATGTTGTAATTGTATTTTAAATCTATACTAATATTATAAAGCGGAAGAGTTTGTTTGTTTGTTTAAACGCGCTAATCTTAAGAACTACTGGTCCAATTTGAAAAAATATATTTTTATTGGATATCCCATTTATCGAGGAAGGCTATAGGCGTAGTCGTAGCGCGATGTTATATAACATCGCGCTACGACTAATAGGAGCGGAGCAGCGACGAGAAATGTTGCAAAAAAGGGAAAAATTTACGCATACGAAATTGCGCGGGACAGCTAGTAAATAAATAAAACAAAACTTATTTTTTTAATATTGTAAACATCAAGGTAAAGAAAATAAGTGTAATGTTTTGTCCTTCTTTCACACATGGTGCCTTAAAAACTAGATCCATATATCATTGAGGGATCCTACGTAAAAACGCAATTAAAATAGAATTGGAATAATTTAACACATACGACCATGAATGTTGAAACAGACAGAGTGTCGGGAAGTGCAAAGCGTGCAAAACTATTAGAACGTAAAATAGTTACATTTTAATAATTTTATATTAATTATTTCCTACTTGCGAATTAAATTTAATCTACTTAAGTTAAATATGAATGTAAACCAATTTATATTTATAAATCGTTAATTAAATTTTGATTCTAATAACAAAACTATGGCACGCAAACGTTGAACCGCTGTCTTGTTATTTTTTATCGATATAATTATTTATACTAATATTATAAAGCTGAAAAGATTGTTTGTTTGTTTGAAGGCGGTCATTTCAGGAACTACTGATCTTTCACTGTAGGATAGCCCATTTAACGACGAAGGCTATAGGCTATATAACATCACGCTACAACTAATAGGAGCGAAGCAGCAATGAGAAATGTTGCAAAAACGGGATAAATTTACGCAGACGAAGTTCGGACAGCTAGTTCAAAATATAATCTACATTGCATGACAAGGTAACTAACACTTGATAAATAAAATAAAAAATATAACAACAGTCTAAACAAAATAAACTAGTAATAGATGCGGAAGTTAAACACACTTTAATAATTATTCAATCAGTCAATGTTGGAAATCATTTGCAGCAAGAACCAGCCACACGTCCGGACCTGCCCATTATTAATTCCGAGCATTTTCACGGCCTTAAAACTGATAATGATTGCAATTACTGAAACACGATTGCAACATAGCAACAAATAGTTTCAATTTGTTAAAGCTGAATGTTTTCTCCTCTACATTATTGAGATTTTTTATTGAATATAGATTTTCTCAGTTAACTGATTTGTCTTATAATTGATCTCTGCTTGGTATAGACCTCTTCCAATTTAGGTTTCTTCATCTGGTTACATTATTGCTAATAGTTTTTGTTAGTTTTTTCTTTTTAGTTCCTGTCATTGCCATACGTTTACTGCCTCTGTGGCGCAGTGTGTGTCCGACTGCTACGCAAGAGGTTGTGGGTTCGTTTCCCACACGGGATACCACTTTGTGTGATCCACAAATTGTTGTTCCGAGTCTGGGTGTACTTTGTGTCCCTGACTTGTATGTTTGTAAAGTCCCCCGACACAGGGCTTGTATCCTAATGCGGAAGTCGTTTAAAAAAAAAACATTATACTTGAATAAGGATTAATTCTTATCAATTTTACGCGTGTTACATGTATATACCCAAACTTAAAGACTGCCGTTTCTCATTTTCTTCATACTTGAATAGGGATTAATTCTTATTAATGTTACACGTCTTACATGCATATACCCAAACTTAAAGACTGCCGTTTCTCAATTTTTTTTCTCTCTAGCTGAGTGGCGTTTCACATTACATTTGATTATTTGCAGCTTTTTTTTTCTTTATAAGTATGTGTTACGGTATGGTTACGGTGTATTATGATCAGTCTTTTGCGACTTAACACTTTGATTGTCAGTAAACATCGTCTTTTGTTGTAACATGATTCAACCAGTTATTTGACATAACGAGCATGACGTGTAGTTTATTTTATTATTGTTTTCTCTCTTACCATATTTGTATTCTTGAAGCTTGAAATTACCTTCTACAATTTTATGGGCACTTGTGACAAGCGCTATTAGATAAGTATCTACTTCTTTGCTTCCGTATTTAATACAATGATGTGGCATAAAGCTTACGAAATATAATTAATGTTGGTTTACTTGTAAATTGGCATTAAAAAGTTATACAAATAAGTACTTTAGTATCCAATTATAGTATGGTTACGTAGTACTGAGTTAAAGAAACTATTTGGGACTATATGTGTGTCTTCAGCAATAAGGCCTATAGAATTTCCCCTGGACACAAAATGAGACTAGTAAATTTACCTAATTCAGTTTATATTTGACGACTGAGCGTACACTGAAAATAGCCTTCGAAAATTGCAATATTCATTCGTATCACCTAACGTTCAGCCTCATCCCTTATTTATTCCCTTACACCACAAAATGCGTCGAGTGATTGCCATGTTAAATGTTTTTATTAATAATAATAATATAATATTTTGCTACAACTCACACAACTCCATCTGATCCCAAACTAAGCAGAGCTTGTACTTTGGCAACCAGATAACTGATAAACATACTTAAATATTTCTAAATACATTCCCACATATCATAGATAAATTACACACAGATCCAAATAAACCATCGTGCTCAAACACAAAATTTTATCCTGGGTGGGGATCGAACCCACGACCTCCGTCTTAGCAGTCAGGCTCACTAACCATTAGGCCAACAGGCCACCTATTTCTAAAAAAAAATATGTTTTCTATTTTTATGTTAAACAGTGTTCCCCTTTTAAAGCAACGAGTACTTACTCGAGTTTTAATAGTCCCAATGAAAGTCCAAATATAGGTAATCACCGAATAACTTCAATTTGCTACACTTTACCATCGATTTATGAAAGTCACTTTACTTTCTTTGACTTTCTTCAAATTTGGCTATTTGGAGCTTGTAAAATTAGATTAACTTTCCATTGAAAATGGTATATATTTTTAAATATCACATTTTAAAATATCGCGTGTTATGATTTTATTACTATATGCACGAGACAGACAGCTAAATTGGATGAAAGTGAAAAGTAAAAATTCCAAAAAGAATACTGTAACATTTTTTTTAAATCATACTTTTTTGATTAGCTATATTTTGTAAAACTTAAATATAACGATAACGATCGTAAAATGAAACGTTTAGACACGAGCGAAACTGTATAATAATTAAGTGTACCATACGCAATTGTTTGTTATCCCAATTAAAGAAAATAAAAGATATTGTTTTTAAACTTTTGCGATTTTTATACGTATTTATACGGTCACGGGTCGACTAGTGACCGTAACCACGATCGGTGCAATTCGATTGAAACGTCGGGTAAATGAAAGGTCGTACCTTTAAATAATTCACGCGATTAAGTCCCGAAATATATTTAATAAATAAAAAATAAGCAATTGGACAAACACGCGACTTCATAACACCAATCATTACTACTACTCTTTATTACTGAACAGGTCAGCCATTACTTTTTTAAACAGGGTCCTTATTCCCGTTCTTTTCAACCGTTTTCGCGGCAAGCCCGTGCAATAAATGTTGATAAACTTTCGCGATTTGTACACATTATTAAAATATATATATTACGGGTCTTAATAGTAAGTGATAAAAATCAAGCGAGGGTAGTTTCCGAAACCCGCGCTTCACGAAGGCGACGCTGAGCTCAACTAGTCTTCCCGTGACCACGGCCGTTGCAATACGGTCGAAACGTCGGGCCATAAACAAGGTATTTTACCTTAAATTATTCACGCGATTAAGACCCGTAATATATATATTTTAATAAAGCCCGTGCAAACTGGCATATGCATAGTGCGCTCAAAGATGCGCGTTAATATATTTCTAAGCACAGCTTACTACTTACCATTAAGACAAGATTTTGACAGTTCGCACGGGCTTACCGCGGACACGGAAAAAAGTTATGCAGTATTGAGCGAGTACTCGCCGGCAGTGTGAACGGCCAGCGATCAACGCTAGATCTTTGGATCAACTATTAATATCTGTATCTCTTTTGTTTACACGGGATCTACTTATGTATTTACGTGTCTTGAGCGATAAAATCGCTTCTCGCTACTCTTTTTTCGCCGTTGGTCGGACAGGTGCCTAAAGCCGGTCTCACCACTATATGAATAAGGACCCTGAGTTTTTTATCTTCTAGTTTATTTCAATGAAGTTTTCAAATCTAAACTTTTATTGTCACATACATAGTTTTATTTATTTTTCCCTCAGAACATTAGATAAATAGACACAATACTTACACCAAGTACCTAGTGTACGTCACTAACAATATTCATGTATAATTCCCACAGCATATTGCACGATACTTAGAAAAAACAAAAGCATTCTAAAGTGCCTTGGGTCACGTTAAACACAATTATTCAATGCTTACTGTCAATGACAACGTCATGTCGTTTTTATAAATACATTTTTTTAATCTATACTAATATTATAAAGTTGAAGAGTTTGTTTGTTTGTTTGTTTGAACGCGGTAATCTCAGGAACTACTGGTCCGAATTGAACAATTCTTTCACTTTTCGACAGCCCATTTATCGAGGAAGGGTATAGGCTAAATAACATCACGCTATGACCAATAGGAGCGGAGCAGCAATGGAAATTAGCAAAACTGGAAAAAAATTGTAGACGAAGTTGCACGGGACAGCCAGTTTACAAATAAAAATACGGCTGACTTTTGAAAAGATGAAAGAAAATAACTAGAGATTTCACCTACCGTTCAGGTACCTAGATCACCCGAGCAGTGGGTCTTTAAAAATTGTATCAAATCGTGTCAGAATGGTTACAATCAAAGTTTATGTTCATGTGTTACAGTAACTTTGTCTGGGTGTAAGAGCAACGAAATTCCGTGACGGGCTTAACTGTCAAAATATTTGCTAAGAAAAATGTCTATTAGGCAGGGTTGTGAGATATTAAACCTATGGTATATAATATTCTTGTACAATTGCAACGTGTTGTTTACGTTTTCCTCTAATCACCATGTTTAATAGACTATAAATTTAATTTATTAAAGGAACCCCTAGACAGAACAAGCTTACGCAATTTATAGGAACAATGTGCTAACAAGAAACGTTATTCTAGTGAAAGTTAGGTGATGATAGTAAACAGCCACCGGGAGGTGCTATTCGCAACTAACACTTAAAACACCGCAAAATATCGAGAATACAGAAGGTAAACTTTATAGACATAGACATAATTCACGACAAATTATAAAGGGCTTAGACAAATGTCATTATCGTTCAACATTAGCCTGACGAAAAGAAAAAATAGCATTAATATGAATTACATGAGAGAAAACTTTTCGCAACTTAATGTGTCTTATGGCATTTGTTTAGGCTCCCAGGCTACTTTGCTTGATATGCGTTCAGAAATTAATAGTACGGTTAGCCGAACACCATTAATAGTTTGCATTGTGCGTATAGCTGCGCGGCAAGTTACCTCGGAATCAGCACCGCAAGCCTCTACACAGACCTGCAAAACAAGCTGTACACAAACAGCCGGGAACACATTTACGCGCTTGTACTCGTGATCGTGCCCGTTGAATGTTTCTTGTACGTAAATGACCTTCTGTACTCTCGGTAACACTCTGTAACTGCCAGTAAATGATTACACTAGTTCACGATGAATATTAATGAACATTAAAACGTAATCTCTTAAACACATAATATACTGTGTGCCTATTAATTAGGGTCTTATTATCTTGTAGAAGTAATGAAATAATCTGGTGTTCTGCAATTTCTGTTTTTATACTGCATCGGATTAAGCGCTTTGCGATTTCATCTTTATATGTTGGGTGACAGTTTGCTTAATGCGTTAACTATTAATTATTTTAAAGCGACTGTTTTCTAAATCTTTGTATGTTATAATTAAATCTATACTAATATCATAAAGCTGAAGAGTTTGTTTGTTTGAACGCGGTAATCTCGGGAACTACTGGTCCGAATTGAAAAATTCTTTCACTGTTCGATAGCCTATTTATCGAGGAAGGCTATAAGCCATATAACTCGCTGCGACCACTAGGAGCGGAGCAGCAATGACAAATGTTACAAAAACGGGGAAAATGTATGCAGACGAAGTTGCGCGGGTCAGCTAGTAATAAATGAAAACCTCACAATAGTTTTAATTACTCCAAGTCATTCTTAGCTTTATTTTTTTTCTGGTGCACTAAATATGTGACCTACATTTAATAAATTAGAATAATAAATGAAAGTATCTATCAAATATAACTTTCTCTGGTCCCCTAAGCCGTGATCAAAATCAATTTATTGTTAACTTGCATGAAATAATTTTAATGGTTTTTGCTTTCTATCATTTATGTTCACAATAAGTCAATTTTGACTTTAATACTTCTAATTAAAAATCTAATTATACGTTGCCCGTATCTTTTCTAATACATTATTTGTAATATTATTATCTCTTCAAAATTACATTCATTCAGAATGAACCAATAAAGACTGAAATCATAAGTTAAATTGCAAAAACTTGTATGAAGTGTTTACTGTAAAAAAGTTTACTGTACCTACTTCTATTTTCATCTCTAAATCACCCAAAGTTTGACTGGTGAAGAATGCTTTTAGCATTAAGTCCGCCTTTGTTCAATAACTGTGCATAAAGTTTTTATATAATAAAAAAAATGTGTGGCACTCGGGGACTGCCGCGGTAAAGCTATTGCATAGTATTTTTATCAACTTAAGCAATTAAAAAAAAATATATATATTTTTAAGTTTTTTTTTTTTTTTAAAAACAATGTTTGAATTTTTTTTTTCTTTAAAAAAAATTGTTTTTTTTTTAATTTAAAAAAAGCAATTAAAAATTTTTTTTTTTTTTAGTTTTTAAAAAGGTTTTTTTTTAATTTAAAAAAAAAAATCATTAAAAGTTCTGCTATTCATTGATAGATGGCAAAAGTAAAAAGTATCACCGCTGTGCCCGTCGGAGTGGGGAGCGTGATGTTTTTTCGTTACGGAATTTCTGGATTCGGTCCCCGCGCTCAAGGCCCGCGATAGAAGCTATGCAATAGCTTAATAAAACTACATAACAAAATGTAGATAACTCTAAAAAGTAAGCTACCTCTAAAATAATTTAATTTTATAATACACATCTAACTAGTGGCCGTGTAACATTATACGAAGGATTAACAAATAGATGAAAATAAAACTATATACCTGGTATTAGATAAGCTCTAAATCTTTTAGAAAATTAGCAATGAGCATATTAGACCGAAACCAGCTAGGCCTTATTTCTTTTCAAATTGAATATTTTGTATTATTTGGACATTTATACTTCGTGGTTGTCTAGAAACTAACTTAATTTGAATATAAAAAATAAAAATAAAATAATAATAAGTACTTACTAAGTATTATAAAACGATTTTCCGCATTGTGAACTTGCCTGTGTTTCAATTTGTTCACGAAACATGTAAAAACTATTGAGTAGTTTTGAAAAAAATATGTTTATATCTTTAAAGTTATCTAGGAAATATGATGATATAATTATACCGATGAGTATGAAGTACTAAAAATAATTCGATTCTTACACATTAAATTGGATATATTTATCGGGTCCGTTTTATTTACCCGACGTTTCGATCGAATTGGATCGATCGTAATACGATGGGTAGGAGTCAAAATCGGGAGGTCCATACCTTCAAATATTTCACAAGATTAAGTTCCGATATACTAATATAATAACACTAAATTACTAAATACTAAAATTTGCTACATATTATTTGAAAAAACGCTTTCTATACAGCGTTTCTCAATTGGAGGATCGCGACCCGGCACTGCGGCACGAAAATGAAAGGCCGAGTTGCAGCATTTTCTCATTGTTTACTATCAATCATAATAGTCTCCTAATCGATGTCGATCTCATCAGTGACTGGCCAACAACGCAGGAGGTATCGTAGTACACAAGTGTATGCGTAGACACAAGTGCACTCTCTATTTCCTCGTTCTCATAGTCCGATGGGACGGAAATCCGACATGAATGGAGAGACATTGGGCGCAAGACCGACAGTTTAACGAGCTTTCCGAGGTACGGAAAGATGTGGCAGTTTTCGAAAACGGTCACCCATCTATGGACTGATAGTGGTAACGTTGATTAACCTCGCAGATATCTCGATCTGTTCTGTTGCCAGTTGCCACTGAGTCAGGGACCCTAATTATTATTAATATACATGTACAGCCGCGTTAAAAAGTTTTCTTCACTACTAAGTTTTAAAGTCACATAAACTTGTAAAGTTGAAATTTGAAAGGTTTTTAATTTTCCCCAAATGAAAAAAAGTGGTGGTCCCGATGGGGGAACGTTAAAAATACTGGGCATGAGAAAGTTTGAGATACACTGATCTATAGATAAACTACGATACAAGGCTTGGTGTACATAAACTTACGCGTGAACTTGCAACATTTCAACCGGATCGTGTCGAGATCATGAACTTACTCGGCTAAGGTCAAATATCAGATTTCTGATTTTATAACGCTCATATTTATAATGCACACGTAATATTTACGTATTACCTATGAGATTAGTGGTAATACTACACGTCTAACACATGTAATAAGTTCTCTATTGTGACACAAATATCGCAGTTGATTGTATGAGATTTTCGCAATAAATACGACTTAGTTTTGTAATGAATGGTAATGTTAACAAAATTACGAAGACAACACAAACTATGATAGGTAAACTTTACGTTTGCTTGAAAACGGAGCAATCAACAGCTGTCAGTGGCAAGTGACCTGAAGCGACACAGCTGACCGCGATGTCCATTGGTGGAAATCAGTCGGTGACCGCGATTTAGTGGCGAGTTTTGTTGTGACCACATCAAACATGTTACAAAAAGGTATGGTTAACTTTCAGCAGCGTGTAGTCTATGGTCTCCCAAACCCCACGGGAGTAAAACAGCTGGTCGTTAGGTAATGAAGGTGCTATGAAAATCAGTCTGTCGATCTTATGTAACAGAAAAGCAAAACAAAAGACGTTTGATTTTTTTTTTCTAAAAGTCGACTGCTGCTAGGGCTAGTCTAATGTCACGGGGGACTTTACCAACATACAAGTCACGGACACGAAGAACAATTTGTGGAACACACAAAGTGCTGTCCCGGGTGGGAATCGAACCCACGAGCTCTTGTGTAGCAGTCGGATACACTCCCACCGCGCCACAGAGGCAGTTATTAGACTGCAATTCTATTTTGAAAATTTGCGTAGTTAAATACACAATCTATACATTAAATTCAGTTAGTATTATTTTAACAACTTGATTAAAACATTATGCTACATAACATTGCAGAAGGAAGTACAAGAGAACGCACGCATATGTCTGCATGCATAATTAGATATAGATTGATAGCAATCCAATCTTCTACAATTACATTAAATTTAAAGGTTCGTACCTTTAAATAATTCACGCGATTAAGTCCCGAAATATATATCTAATACTAGCTGTCCCGCGCAACTTTGTATGCGTAAATTTTACCCGTTTTTGCAACATTTCACGTCGCTACTCCGCTCCTATTAGTCGTAGCGCGATGTTATATAGCCTATAGCCTTCCTCGATAAATGGGCTATCCAACAAAAAAAGATTTTTTTAAATCGGACCAGTAGTTCCTGAGATTAGCGCGTTTAAACAAACAAACAAACAAACAAACTCTTCCGCTTTATAATATTAGTATAGATACATTAAATTGGTTTTAAATCATATATTTGGCTTTAATTAATTGAATCAGGGTCCTTATTCATGTTCTTTTTTTCTGTTTTCGCGACAAGCCCGTGCAAACTGGCTCATGCGCGAAGCCGAAGCTCAAAGATGTCCGCCGCGCATGCGCGTATATACATTTCTAAGCGCAACTGTCTATTTACCATTATGACAAGATTTTGACAGTTCGCACGGACTTAGAATAGAATTGAATCTTTATTGAATAATGAATTGCAAGAACCGTACACTGGCATTACATTGCATCAATCTTACATTGACTATTGAAACGGGAACCCAATTTTTACCTTCGATCTGTGAATTCCAACCATTCCAATTGAAGAAGTCCCGGAAAATCCTTAATCAGGGGCGGATCGAGGATTGAATCCTGGGGGGGGGGGGGTGGCACGAGATTCAAATGGTACCGGATCTAACATGTTTACGATGGGGGATTTGGGTGGTAAAAAAAAACAAGACTATTTTGCAATTGGTTGTATTACGATGTGCAATTAGCATTTTCCTTCAGCACCAACGATTAAAAAAAATACTTCCGCAAAAAACGGAGGCGAGCGAATTATTCAATGTTTTTAAAACTGATTGGCTGGCTGTTCGTAAGTGAATGATACTAATGCATACGTATATTAGTTAAGGTGCTTTTACATTCTGCCGTTTTGGGTGGAGTCAGAAGGTTATTGCGTTTTATTTCGTTATAATTATTCTAGCTGTCCCGAGCAACTTCGTGTGCGTAAATTTTTGCAACATTTTTCATTGTTGCTCGGCTCCTATTGGTCGTATATTATTATTATATAGCCTATAGCCTTCCTCGTTAAATGGGCTATCCAACTGTGAAAGAATTTTTCAATTCGGATCAGTAGTCCTGAGATTACCGCGTTCAAACAAACTCTTCAGCTTTATAATATTAGTATAGATTAGAGTTAACTTCATTTTGCATAAACATAGTACCTATTTATTTAGCCTAAATTCAATAAATGAAATCAGTTAGGAGACCTAATGGTCTATGGAATAATTAATTTGTAACTTTTGTTAGAACCAAACTAATCCGAAGTGGCAGCAATAAAATATTAAGAAATGTAATTCAACACACACAAACACACAATAGAACATGTTAATTACTTTTCAGGGTCCTTATTCACTATCTTTATTTCGTTGTCGTCACAAGCCCGTGCGAACTCACGCTTGCGCGGTGCGCTCAAATATGTCCACCGCGCATGCGCGGCAAAGGCTATATAGGAAATTGGTTTTTAAAGCATTTCTATGCAAATAAAACATTTGAAATGCAAGATCAGTTGACATGTTACTTAATGTTAAGATTTTTTTTTCGTACAAAAAATATTATTTAACATTTTGTTACTGATATATAGAAGCACCCTTGCACATATATAGTTGTATGGTTGCATGAATCACTACGTTAATAAGGGAGTGAAGGCTGTCAGAATATAACAGATATTTTGACAGCTGCGGTCATTTGAATGCTACTGTTTTAATTACTGTATCGATAGCGATCTAACACCAGTTTTTTTGTTAATTAGACAAGACGTATTAAACGGATAAGTGAACATACACGACGTAAGTGATTTATTTATACCCTGGCTTGAGACATTAGTCTGTAGTTAAAACCCGGACTGCCTCTGTGGCGCGGTGGGAGTGTGTCCGACTACTACGCAAGAGATTGTGTGGGTTCGATTCCCACACGGGACACCACTTAGTGTGATCCACAAATTGTTGTTCCGAGTCTGGGTGTACTTTGTGTCCGTGACTTGTATATTTGTAAAGTCCCCCGCGACACAGGGCTTGTACCCTAGTGCTGGAGTCGTCTTTTAAATAATAAAAAAAAAAACTTAAATACCCGTTTTTTTGTATTCTAAGTACAGTATACTATTGCCCAAAATGAATATAGGCCTTAGTATTTGGAAGGAAATATCTATGAATTTGACGTAAAGGGTCCTTATTCACTATTTTTATTTCATTGTCGTGATAAGACAAGTAAACAGACGCATGCGCGGTGTGCCCAAATATATCCACCGAGCATGCACGGTAGTGAGCTGCGCTTAGAAATGCATCAACGCGCATGCGCGGTGTACATCTTTGAGTGCACCGCGCATGCGCCAGTTCGCACGGGCTTGTCACGACAACGAAATAAAGATAATGAATAAGGACCAAAATGAGAGATTTAAGAAAAAACATCTGTCAACTTTATACTTGTGATTATTTGACTTGTACATCTACAACAATACTGCTTAAATAAAAAACAAAAATGCCCCTAACCTGAAAAATGACTCCGAAAAACCATACTTAAGATATTTATTTGTAATACAATTATGCATCAAACAATAACCAAACAAAAAACTTCCCTTTACCAAACAAATAACACTACCTGAACTAACTGAAAAACAATATTGCCTACAAACTCGACGCTGAGATCTCTTGATCGCCAGTTATATTGACAGTCACTGGACCAACACGTCAAGCATCTATTATATAAAGCGAACTAAATCTAAAACTCTCCGCAATTCAAATCATTTATTCGTAATCAATATAGAGTGGACGTGTGCAATCGGCGTGACTGTCGTTGAAATGGCATAGCGAACAAATATATCACTTTACGGACATAGTATTATGCTGAGAGTTACTCGATTGTAAGTCTGTATGCCCATTGGGCATATAATTTGTAGCTGAACGTTTGCTAGTTAAGTATGGGCTGCGTTTTGACGTTTGACGGCAGTGGGCGATTACTTGAAAGCTGAACTGTTATTTCAGATAATCTGATAATGTAGACTATAGGTATGAAATTACCTTGCCTTTTGTAAATTTAGAAAATAGAGAGAAAAATCAATCAATTACATATGTAATGAAAAGACTACTATAACCCAAATTGAAAGCGGGTAAAATCACACTTATTAGGGAGACACGATAAATACAAATAAAAATCAATTGGAGAATTATAATATGTAAGAACGGCTGCACCTTTTTTAGGTAATTCTTTTTTGTTGTGTTTGTTATTGACAGGGCAAGGTTTGTACGAAATATAATGTTTGAAAAAATGTTTGTTTAATTACATGATTGCGCTGTACCTAAAGGGAATATTTGGTATCATTTTCCTCATTAGTACCACCGTAAAGTTGTGGCGGGCAGCTTAGTCTATTTAAATAAAAATCAATGTTCGTATGTTTATCCTCTACGCGTTCCAAAACCATTGATCAGATTGTCATGAAACTTTGATAGAGTGTTATGAAAACGCCCGCGAGAGTTCCTGACCCCAAAAAGCTACAGCGAAGCGTGGCCGGGTTAAGCTAGTATATCACAAATTTGCCAATTACCTATTAAATATTTATATTCCTAAAAAACTTTCGCGAGTATTCGTTTCTAAAGAAAGCGCTGTTTACTCAGCCACATATTGTTTGCCTGATGCAACTTCTTACGGCTACATTTAAAGTAATCGCTTTCACTATTTCCGCACCACCGAACCCAATTGTTAAGCATTAGTTAGAGAAAATCCTTTTCCTGGTCTAGTCATAAAACATTCGTCTAGAAACTTTTATACTACCTTTTAATGTTTTATTGAGTTCGTTACCGAAGAGAATTAATGCACAGTTTTATTTCAATAGTGTATTCCGTATTTTGTGAGGTTCGAACTAATTTAAATTTATTGTACCTCCTAGGTAATATTTATATAATAAAATACTAAATTCTGAGTTTTAACCTGTCCAACAGTTCAGAGTTCTTCTATAGTTATATTTATAATAAAAAAAACCGCGTGTTGCACTTTAGGAGTGCCGGCTAAAGTTAAAACTTGAACATTAACGTTGTACATTTTTGAATATTTTGTTAGGGAAATTTTTTTTAGTATATTTATCAGTATAAAAGTATTATCATTCATGTGGTTAAATACAATATTCATCTTTTGCGCTATCGTATACAAACATGACAATTTAATTTTGAGCATGACAATTTTATTCAATTTAATTTAACACTTCAGAACTATTACAATTATTTTACATTAAAAAGTTTATCTCTCAGAAAGCGCGGCTTACTCTCCCTCCGTCTTACGAATTTTCGATCAGTGTCCTGACGCGAGTTTAACATTTTTTACCCATCCCAAAAAAAGTGCGCAACGGCGCTAAATAAACTTTCACTTAAAAAAGAGCCTCAGGATACTACAAAATTGCAAAGCTTAGCTTGCTTGTTAGTAAACGGGCTAGATAACTATCAGTTATGACATCTAGTTTGGGTTTAAGTCGGTAGCGTAATATCATGGTGGTAGGTGTTAACGGTGCGTAATTGCGTACTGAACGCACCTGGTATCAAAAATATGCTAATCTATCAAAACTGTAGCACAAAATACATAGAGTAAAGAAGACTACCTTCATACGCACCTCATATAGACATCCTCACTTTGTTCACAAGGCGTTTCGAGATTCCATGTCCGTGAGCGACATCTATAAGGCGTGCTCAAGCTTAGCTTATGTTAAACTTTACAAAATACTTTTGGTAATACGTTGGTCTAGTGCTTAGTGACCCTGACTGCAAAGCTGGAGGTCATTGGTTTGATTCCCACACGGGACTACACTTTGTGTGAGCCAAAAATTGTTGCTTCGAGTCTAAGTTTCGTTGTGTCTGTGATTTTTATAAAGGTTATTGAACAAACGAGAAATAAAAATCACTAATTTGAACTGAAAACATTAACTGAAACCAAGCGCAAAAGCTTTTTTTACATTCAACTATCTTTCGCCAGCGGTTCCGCCCGCATGGATGTCGATTATCGCGATAAAAACTATCCTATGTCCTTCCCCGGGACTCAAACTATCTCCATACCAAATTTCATCTAAATCGGTTTAGCTGATTGAGCGTGAAAGCGTAACAGACAGACAGAGTTACTTTCACATTTATAATATTAGTAGTAAGTAGTATAGAAGTATGGATTGAACAAGTGAGAAAAATTAACTCACTTCACTGAATTAGACTACTGAACTAGAGGAAACAGTTTATTGATAAGGAGTGCAATTTTTTCGGGTGCAAAACGATTACAAATTAAAGGTGCAAATCATTGCTTGAGCGTATATTGTATGAGGTTACCTACTTTCTGTCCTCTCGTTATTTTGTAACTCAATTTAAATATTGCTACTACCGCAATGTAGCAAGAGATTAATACAAAGTTTCAATCTGTTATAAAATGTGTTCGTAAGCGTTAAGACGCTGACAACAGCTACTGAACTTCGATGTTTCACTATTTTAGCCACGCCCACTATTTCTCCGATGTCCTAGTGCCATTGATAAAGGACGGTAAAAACAGCGAACTACCAACACAAGGACGCGGTCAATAATAAACAATAAACCAATAGATGGCGCTTTATTTTTTGTTCTATATGAAGAACTAGAAAGAAATTAGACAGGGCGATTAAAAAAAACAATAAATATTTTTTATACGTTTGTATTTTTAATTATTTCAGGAGACTTTATTTGCTATGAACTTCAAAACAATATAAAAGAAAGAAAAATAAAACTCGAAAATATAATTAGCAACATTTTAAATATTTTCGCATAAATTATAATTTATTTGCTCTCGGATATTTGCCGGAACAAACAGACAGACAGACAGACAAAAAAAACTGTATTTTTGTTATCAGTAATTATTATGGATATATGTTATCCATAATAATTAATATATATGCATAAAACTGTTATTTTGATATTACAAAAAGACTCTTCAATTTTATTTATTTGCACAGATAGTTAATAATATATATTATTTTTTATTAATAATATTATTATTTATTTGACATTAGGTAAATTTAGAGCTGAAGAAAATTCTTCCAAGTTTGAAGTCCTCCGAAAATTGATAACATACCTGCTACAGCACAATAATTGACTGGTAAATAATTTTCGTCACTGGAATCACTTTTAATGATAAATTTTAAATTGCACATCCTACATAAAAGAGTGAACTTCGACAAGAATCCATTTATGTTTTCTCCTACCAAATTAATGTGTTTTAAATTACAACCCAAGGGTTTAGGGGTAAGGGCGAGAAATATTCTGAAGATTTAAAAATAAATGCGATAAGTTTATTCGTCGTCCGATGTAATAATAATAATAATTTTTATTAGGATTTTTTGTTGTGCAGGGTGACTTGTAGCAGTCTAAAAAAAATAATACTTAAAGCTTACCTATGCGTTAGTAACTAAATACTAACTGCCAGATTTTATCTTCGACAACCTGTTCAAAATAATAATATTTACCTCAAGTTTAGGAATATTATCGGTGGATTCAACTGTCTCAGATACCTTTGCCGATACTTCAAACCAGTGATGGAAAAAAACTATGACTCACAATAACATAAGAAGTATAAGAACGATCATGAGGAAGTTTCATATAACTTGGGCATCATCTTTACCTGGTAACATTTTCTAGAGGAATTATAACATCACTTTCTAATGTAACTGCAACAGCCACATTTCCTAATCTGTACAAAATATTTATTACATTTAAACTTAGAAAAACTTTCTTCAGCACTAATCTTACCTATTATGTCTAACTAGCTGTAGACTAGCTGTGGACGTAGCCTAAGTTACTCCTTACATCATTAGCTGTCTGACAGTGAGTCCTGTCAATCTCCGTACAGCCGTTTTGGAGATTTGTCGAAACAAACACACAGACAGACAGCCAGATAAAAAAAAACTGTATTTTTGTTTTAAGTACTATGCGTACTTTCATAGCATTTAGTAAAAAACTGCTATTTTGACATTAGGAACAGACACTTCAGTCTGTATAGATCGCCATATATAGGTTAAAATACTAAAACCTACACAACTATTTGTATGGAAAGGGCAAGAAACAATGGATAAAGCTACAAGTATTTTAGGAGTATTTTCCTATTAGGCCAGTTCTAAGATAGTCGTAGGTCTATGCAAATGTGATAGTTTATCATTATACTTGTTTGTAACTATCTTTCTAAAATGTAAAGGGGATCCTCCTTTGTCCATGTGGCGATTCTTTTTGTGTAATGTGTTAATGTAATATAAATAATAAAATTATTATCTATATTAGTATGTAGGTACTTATTACAAACTTATTGGTGAAAAACTTTCCGAAGTTTCACCTGCTTCTGAACTATTCGCCAAACGTCTCTTTTTACTGAAAAGATAAAAGAAAATATTAAAAATAAATACAAAAATTTAACAGGCGAACCTAGGATTCGAACTCGAAACTTGATATTCTGAACCAACGCAGATACCGCTAGACCAAACGAGCTTCACAGTTGCAGATGAATTTTCGCTATACGTTGTACAAAACAGCTTAGTGTAGCTTTTTGGTTTGGTTATGATTTCACTTCTGTTCGTGCAATATTTTGTCAATATGAAAAATATAATACTTATACTTTACTACTTCCATGAGATGTTTTTGTTTGTTGGTATAGAAGCGCTTTTTGCTGGCCTCCGACATTTTTGTTTGTTTCCCAATTATAGTAACAAATATTTTTAAACTTAGAACTAAATATATTTAAATTAACAACTTAGATAGTATAAATTAATAGTATATTTATTAAACTTATATTCTTTACCAATGTCTATAATTTTTCAAACAACAAACAAAATATGAAGTGAATGGATGGCGAGGCAAAGCGACATACGTCCGTCTAGCTGCGCGTCTCTGCGATCACTGTCAGATTGCTTATAAAAGAAAGAGAAGCGCGATCACGCAGCGCTCGTAACTAATTATAAACCATAAAACAATTATTTACTTGAAAATAAGTCGAGTAGTCGAAAATAAAAAACAACCAGATTCTGTATTATAACATGATACGTTACTGTTAATTATTTTACCAATGTACGTTGTTAAGTAATACAGATATTTTTGTTAGAAGATCATTTTAAGAGGTTAGTTTGTATTTTTTTTTTATCGAGAAAAAAATTCAAATTCGTGTTTTGAATACAACAGGGTTCTTAGAAATATGTTCAAGATTAACATATATTTTTTCTGCCGTCACAAACTACGTAGATTTGGCTAAAAAATTGTTTAGGATAAGCCTATTTGGCTGTTGTCAGCGCCTTAATTACTGTTTGACGTTATCTGTAATATACTTGCTACCAGTTCTAATGGTGGGTTTAGATAATCTATTACCGAGGTACACGAGCGCAGATAAAGATACAAAGATAAGAAAATATTGTATGAAACATTATACTTATTGGGGATAAAATTAAAAGGACTAGGTTTTATCCCATTGCTGGTTAAACTTTAGTATAACAGTGTGTGGAGGGCAAGGTGAAAAGTCCCTCCAACACAAAGGGAGGATCCTCCGACCAGGCGAGGTGATCGTGCCTGGCGGGCCGCGGCCCAACGGTTAACGTTGGGAACTTGTATTTTATAGTTAGCAGCTGTGAAAACTTCTATATCGCGATTCAGGATTTGGCGCGAGCTGTCAAGTGTCAATTTATTTTATATTATTATATGTGGGTACCGCCACAAGTGCACCATTGATGTACAAAAAGATACCGTTGTTGGGTATTGATTATGAGTGGTTGTAGTTATTGGTGCGCTTTAAAGGTATAGAAAATCGCACCTAGCGTAGAGATTTTCTGTTTCTATATGGAGTTTCGCCTAAATGAATTAAAGAACTATTGATATACTTTCGACCGTATTACAACGTCCGTAACTTACGGTCGAAACAAGGTATTTTACCTTAAATTTTAACGCGATTAAGACCCGTAATATTTATATTTTCATAATGTATACTGGAGGGGTTAATAAGATTGCTAGTAATGTGGGACTCAATCCCACATTGCTAGTATCTTTTTTAAAAAGAAAAAAGAAAGGTTTAAGTTTACATTTTACCTAAATATGTGAACGACAACTGGGTCCTTATTCACTATCTTTATTCCACGGCAAGCAAAAACTGTCAAAATCCTGTCACAAAGGTAAATGGGAAGGTGTGCTCACAAATGCATCAAGACGCATGCGCTGATGCATTTCTAAGCGCAGGTAGTTATGACAAGAGTTTGACAGTTCCGCTTGAGCTTACCGTAGATACGGAAAAAGATCTTGATTAAGGGCCCTGTTACGTGTTTTATGTAGCCATAGCCGTGTTTTAATCCTTAAGCAAACCTGTACCTTCAAAATACGTAACAAATTTATATAATATTAATAAGTATATATTTTTAACTCATTAGTACCTAGATTATAGCTGTAACTACAAATAGAATGTCGTTTCTTGCAAACGCTATCACTAAATTCTGAAACACGTTTCCTTGTTTAACATATCTAGTTACAACTAGACAGAAATGATTATTCAAGTAATTAAATCAACTGTTTAATTCATTACTTATGCTTAAATGTTAAATTTAACGGAAATAATGTTTAAAAATTGATTACAGCATTACTTTTGTAACCAAACGGGTTGGTAATCATTACAGTTTGTAGCTGTTAATCACGGCGATAGTGAAGTGAAAAGTGAGACTAAAAGTTGTGCCTACATACAATGTTTCATTGGAGAAAATCAATGTTAATTGGCGATGATAGTGCAAATATCAGGATAGTTTCACTTCTTTACATAAACATGATAAACAAATAATACAGGCCTCCTCTCTAAGAAATCCTCATCCTCTCTGGATATAGGCACAGAATGCCGAGAGCAAAAATAGAATAATAATTTAAAAAAACATATTCGAGGTTTTGCACGTGCAACGATGTCATTCTATTCGATTAGCGTTTATGCTACTTGTCCAGAGACTCAGTAGTTTTAAAGATGACAAAATGAAAGTGTTGTTAATCAATTTAATACTAAACAACTACTAGTTAGTTGTCTAGTAACAAGCGCAGCAACCAAACATAAATTATGTAGACTTAATTATTAGCAACTAGATACCAATACCTACTTATTATCTTATTTCTTAATATAATTAACTACAGACTTTATGTATACAATCATAGTTCGTAGGAAACGTAGGTATTAATTGAGAAAACTATTAATAAACATCAATTAGGACAGCTCAAAGAAATATTACATTCACAAACTTTGGTATCGTCAACTGTCAACGTCATAAATCATTTATTTCACAGATCTTGCAAATGATCACATCCACATCCGCTATTGCGGACTTTCCACATCTACATCCGCTATTGCGGAGTATCTGTTATCTGCATCTGCATCCACGGATGTCAAATCTGCATCCGCAGCGTGTTATAGTTACGACATTTCAAAGCGCAATTTAGGAATTAATGACACAATCGTTAGTTTTTACAATTTTTCAATCCTTGGACACAATATTTCTAAAGCTCAAAGTCTCTTGAGTGTGTGACAGGATCTTTTATTGCTATTGATGTCACAAATATTGGCTTTAACATCTTATCAGATTATCTCTCAGATTCAGCGTTTTTCTCATTTAGTAGTCAATGCGAATACCTAAGTTAAATAAGCATGTGATTTGGTTACTATGTTACATGTTACTTGTTAATTGATCTGCCATAACCCCATTAGACTGAAAGCCTCCAATAAATAGTAAACAAAAACATTTTATTAGCTGATTAAAAAAAAAAAAAAAATGATAACAAACTTCTGTTGCTAACTATACCTAAGCAATCTACTCGTTGCTCCATACGTTAGTCAACAAGTATATGCAGTGAGTCTACACTAATATTAAAAAGCTGACGAGTTTATTTGTTTGTTTGAACGCGGTAATCTCAGGAACTACTGATCTGAATTGAAAAAATCTTTCATTGTTGGATAGCCCATGTATTGAGGAAGGCGCTCAAAAATGTCTAAGCGCAGCTCTCTATTTACCATTATTACAAAATTTTGACAGTTCGCACGGGCTTGCCGCGACAACGGAATAAGGACCCTGACTACAATCTATAAACATAAACGAAAACATTTCAAATACCACAAACAACCTCTTTAGTCATATTCAAAGCAAAAACATCATCATAATTTGATACTACCATTTTAGCCGTATCTGCTCAACAATCACAAAAAATACCATTAAACTATAAGTAGCTATCTACCGGTAAAATCTCTACACTTAAACATAAAATACCAAGAGTACAGAAGGTATTCTTCAAACATACCTCGCTCGAGCAAGGCACATATACTCTTCGTTCACCGACACGGAATTACAGACAACTTTCTTCTTCTTTTAACTTTTTGTAATATTTGTATGGAGGGTAAAATCCAGCCAAAGTCCACTACATATGACATCTACTGTGTCTCTGAAAAAACCTACGGCTTTGTGCTCTTTGGCTTGGCTCTTTTTACATTGTAGAAACCATATAAATACGGATTATTGATGATATTTGGTCCAGATATTACTTTTAGTATTTTATAAAGATATATTTAAATAAATATTAGATACATTTCGGGACTTAATCATCTGAATTATTTAAAAGTACATTTTATTTCGACGTTTCGATCGAATTGCACCGATCGTGGTCACGGGTCTACTGAAATATATCTAATATATTATGTAAAAATAGCGAAAGTTTAAAAACATGTTGATGTAATTTTAAATATATTAAATGATTTAAATGTATCGACGAAAAATGTCTCTGGCGGGCTCGAACTTTCTTCTTTGTTCGTAATGGCGTCCCCTGATTCCGGTTTCCGTAAACGATTGTCTGTTGCTGAAGATTGTCTTCTGTACTCTCGGTTTGTTACACAATTGTTTGTGGTTACTAGTTAATGATAACATTTAACTAAATATGTAGGTACATACATACATCGGTAACATAACGGAACAACAAGTTTTCACTCTACATTGTGCTTTCAAGAAACTTTTCCAATCGGTTAAAATTCGGTTATTTCTTACTACAAAATACCAATAGTACACAAGAAAACTACTACTACATTGACACGGACTCTGTATCTACGGTATACTGTATCTATCGGACCACTTTGTTCCAAAGATTCCGAGATCACGTCAGATTGGTGTCAATTTCGTCTAAGTTGCATGTTGCAAGGAAAGTAATAAGTATTTCATTTGCACTTGCACATTAAAAATTGAATTTGAATTTAAAAATGTGATTTTTATAAGCATTAACAAAGGTTAATAATCTGGTTATTTAGCACAATGTTTTATTTCATACCGGTTAGCAGTAGGTATGACCAATAAAATTTTAAGACGATAGACAGTTTCAATTTCTTTAAAGCGAGAACAAAATTACTAATAATAATACTAGAGTGTGACTCCATAAACCAGTGAATACATAATGTGCTCACCACGACAATTGCCGACCAAAATGTACACTTTACAGCCAAGACGAATTGCAAACGACATAATTGAACGCCAACACGTTTCCATTGAGTTGTATCAACATTGCCAATGTGCCAACATTACCAACGTCCAATATCCAACCGGCCATTACAGCTTTGTGGAAGAATAAAACCTTTGTCTTTTTCTATCGCTTCTTTGTTGTGTGTGTTCAAACAATTATGAGGGGATCTCCACTTTCTTTCCGATAATACTCTTCCTTTTGCTCCGACATCGAATGTTTCGGTAACAAATTCGAAATTCGCTGAGAGACATAAAAACGTGATCGTAAATGTCATGCTCATGACTAAATCAATTTCACATCGAAACTCATTTCGAAACAAGAAAACTGAACACAAAAAATAAACGATTTCAAAAATGTTGCTTACAAATGTAAGATTTGACAATCTCAAAATGCTTTGTTATATTGCACTGTGCCTATATATTGTGGCTATGTATGTGTTATATGAAAACGATACGCATTCTAAGCAGACTATTATAGATTGGTCATAAGCAATTTTTCCGTAATCATGTCGTAATATTTTTTAAACATTTCCTCGATGATTTGCAATCGTTATGTTCAGTAATGCATGTTACACATTACGAGCTAACATTTTACACAGCTTGCTAAACAGCTGATAAATTAGACTGTGCTCTCTCTTTCTACAACAAGTGAGAGAAAGAATTAGCATCATTGATGATTCGATCTAAAACTGATTCCACTGGTTGGTGAATTTAGGTTAAAAGTAAAAAGACTGATTGAGATACCAAGAGAGAAGGTAAGCAAAAAGTCTGAATTATTGCAATGCAGTCAAAAACCACAACTATGTTACAGTTTTAAATTAATCGGCGACTCGATAGCAACAATTTATAAGTTGGCCACTCATGAATAAGCAATAAACTAAGCTTGAGATACTGAAAGCAAGTTATTTTGTGGCATATTTATGCAACTAATGAGCGAGTTTCGTACCATTAAATTACTATTCTAATTGCACTAAATCGAATTGGTGTGAACAACCTTTCTGGTTACATTATCATTAAGGAAACGTTAATACTTTTCCCACAAGTTAACTAAAGTAGTCTACTGATAGGACTTGTAGGTTGTCAGCGGCGAACATTTACTGTTGCAAAAAAAACTTGAATTGTTTTAAATCCGCAGATCTAAACTACACCTATCAAAGGATTTTTCTATAGGCGGAATGTGCTTAATACTCTGCCGTTCAGTAATACAAATTGATAAAGAAGAATGTATGACAAAACAATTGCACGTAATTTAAAATAATAATTTTGATAACCATAATGAATTAGCTAAACCGTCTTATAACAAATTGACGACCAATGATAATCTTTACCAATAAGGAAATAAAAGTAGAGTCACCTCAAGGTTCTCAAGACCTAAATGTGTACACAAAAAATGGCCAAGAGTTCGTATCGAACACGTATTGTTCAGTTCCGCAACTACAACAAAATTGGACAGTTTTTTGCATATTAAAAAGCATGCAATCTATAATAGAGGTTTCAAAATTCAAGCTACACAACTAAACGACGATAGCAATTTAGGCATGCTATTGTATCTATAGGTGGTCAGACATGAAATTTAAACTTAGAAACTACTATTTAAAATAAAACATTTAGAACTTTGAAAAAATAAACAGATAGATTTCCATTAAATTAACCGATGAATGAGGAAAAAAGAATACACATGCCTAATAAGTACAAGAAAGGAAGAGAAACACAAATACAAACTTTTACAATAATTGTAGGAAATAACATAGATTTATGTGGTTGTAAAGCCTCTGAATCGAAACCATTAAATATCGATACTAATATTGAACAAACAGCTATAATAATAGGGCGACTAAATGATCGTATCTGACTACGTAATGTTCAATTAAAGCCTCAAGAACTGTAACAGGGAAGTAGAAGCCCTTTTATTTAAAGACGTAAGACCGGAGTCCCTCCACTATTACGAAAATGCCGTCGTCGTGACAAGAACCTAGTACACCATACCTGACTACTCTGGAAAATTTACATTAACACACCTGTCGAGAAACACAGCCGACTTATCTTATAAACTTATCGACAGTGTATAACCACTGTCAGCGTCTTGGGAAAACTGTTACAGATTCGTGATAACCACGTTTATTTGCAACACTTCTAATAGTTAAGGAATGTATGCTACTTGTACATCTATTCGTGTTAAGTAATCTCTATTTATGAGTCATGAATGTTTTGCATTAATAGCTTTTGTTCAAAGGTTTGATCTTATGATAGCTTTACTTAAACATTTTAATGTTTTGGTACAACGAGTGGATGGTGTAGAATTGGATGCAATTCTAGTGAATATAATCAATCCTAGTAAAAATTGACGGAACCGCTAAGGTCGTTTTATTATAAATTAGTGATGGCAAAATTGAAATAGTTATATCGCTAAGTAGTGTTGTCATACAAAAAATATATCCGTAAATAGTTCAACAAATTATAAATGTTTTTCAACCTTGAAGAGTAGGTACCTATTAGCAGAAAAAATATTTGCAAATATTGACGATAATTTCTTTTGTGGTTATAAATGTCAATTTATAATGATTTGGAGCCATTATATTTGTGTCCATTTCAAGCATTTAAAGCGAAGCAAAAAGTGAATCCATTGAACTCCCAAACAGACCGAAACGACCTTTGTTTATAACCTTGTACTTACTCAACTTTCAGGCCAGGTGTAGAGATGACTTTTAATATTATTGAAATTAAAACCTTCGTTTACTCAGTAATAAAAAAATAATTTTGAAATCGTAAAATAAAGGCACCTCCAGTATGTCCCATGTACATGGATTTTTTATTAGTTCTACAATCACTAAACCAGTTTTTCTTTCTATTTCAGAAGCCATAAGCACTGCAGACGACCAATCAACATCAGCATCATGGTGGCAAGCTGGCACAGCCACTCCATTCCGTGAGAGCTCTAGCAGCGCATTCTCCTCCACCCATGGCCTCGTGCAGACTCACCCTTCCGGCAGCGATCCTTTCGGTTCCTTCGGAGGACTCGATGGTTCATCTAACCCATTTGCCTCAAGCGGCAGCGGTCCGTTAAGCGGTGGTGTCAGAAATAACCCTCTTCCAGGGTTGACCAGAAACTCAAATGGAAAAGTTTCGCTGAAACATTTGGACTTCTCCAGCAGCGCTACAGCAGAGTTGAGAAGAAACCCAGCCTTGTCTGCTCCTGATGAGTGCGCTCGTGCCTGCAGGGAAAATGAACCACCAAGGATCTGTTACTACCACTTCACTTTGGAAATGTACAACGTTTTGGGAGCGTAAGTATATACTCGTACTAATAAATCTTCAAACATTCAAGTACTTCTCATTGTAAACAATTAGCCTGTTTATAGGGAAAAATTACGTTGGTTTTTCCCTGTAGCAAAAGTACTCTAATGAAGCATACTTCCCTTTGATTCGAATCATTGTATTGTTCAACGGATATAGGGTAATTTCAAATTGTTACAAAGTTACTATAGATTATCGAACGACATTGAATGACTTGTCTTTTAACACACAGCAAAAAAACAGGGTGTTATAACTGTGACTACTACGCATGTTGACATTAACCGACCTCTCTCTTTCATCTGCAAAGACGCTGTTATGAAAATCCTTGAATAACTCCTTACCTCATAACTTTTGTATTTACTACGTCTTTAGCAATCCATAGATAGGTCAAAAAAAATTGTGGTGGTTTAAGATGGTCAGTTGCTCACGCAACATCGTGTCTAAGTAAAAAATCAACTCAGCAACCGACTTTTTTACTTCACACATTTTACGCTTTGATTCACACGGAATCGTTAGTTAGTTGTTTTTCATTGCCGAACTCAAGTATGTGCCGGTGATCCAAATACCATCAAAACGTGTAATTGATAGGTGACGACAGCCTTAAGTAAACCGTTTGTTTCGTGACTGCCGACGCATGGAGGAAATAGTGGTGTAAGACTATTAATTAGCTGTTAAGTTTTCAAGCTTATGTCACAACTGAACTTTAACGATTACAGGGCCTGTCAGGTGTGCACACCGAACGCAACCAATGTAATCTGGTCTCACTGCCAATGCGTGTTAGCTGATGGTGTTGAAAGAGGTATGCTTACTGCAAATAGGATGTTGCCTGGACCGTCCATTCAAGTTTGCGAAAACGACAAAGTTGTCATCGATGTAGAAAATCATATAGAAGGTATGGAAGTGACTCTCCACTGGCACGGAATCTGGCAGAGAGGTACCCAGTACTACGACGGAGTACCATTTGTGACGCAATGCCCCATCCAACAAGGAAATACATTCAGGTAAAATTACATTCATACTTGATCAATTTGCTACGTCCAAAGATACAGTAATCATTTCAGTCTTTAATTTTATTTCATTCATTACAGATACCAATGGCAAGGAAACGCAGGTACCCACTTCTGGCATGCTCACACTGGCCTTCAGAAGCTTGATGGTTTATACGGTAGCATCATTGTTCGTCAGCCTCCCTCAAAGGATCCCAACAGTCACCTATACGATTACGATTTGACCACCCACGTAATCTTGATCAGCGATTGGTTGCATGAGGATGCCGCTGAGAAATTCCCTGGTCGTCTGGCTGTCAACACCGGTCAAGATCCCGAAAACATTCTTATCAACGGAAAAGGACAGTTCAGAGATCCTAACACAGGTTTCATGACAAACACGCCTTTGGAGGTATTCACAATTACACCTGGCAGAAGATACAGATTCAGAATGATCAACGCTTTCGCTACAGTGTGCCCTGCTCAGATCACTTTCGAAGGCCATAATTTAACCGTTACCGCGACTGACGGTGAACCAGTGCATCCGGTACTAGTAAACACCATCATCTCCTTCTCAGGTATGTAAATTATGCAAAGAATTAAAACCGGTTACCGGCCACGTTAAGCAGAATTAACCGTTTCGTCATTGACCTTACTGAAGTTATTATAACTATTTTCAGTTAGTTATAATAACTATTTTCAGTTATACCAAAGGAAGACTTTCATATTATGCAACATAATAAGAACCATTATTTTTTTTCTTTTTTGTAATACCGCAGTTCAATTAAATGTGTGTGGTTAGTCGACCAAAAACGTGATATTATAACATTTTTGTTTCCTCTTTTGTAACATATTCTTTTTTACAGAACCGAGTAGACAGTGAAATATTCACAAACTTATAAAACGTAACATGTTACAGGCGAACGATACGATTTTGTTATCAGCGCGGACCAACCTCCTGGAGCGTACTGGATTCAAGTTAGAGGTCTTGGAGAGTGCGGCGGTAAAAGAGTTCAGCAATTAGGTATCCTCAGATACGCAAGAGGACCATACCAACCTGCTTCTGTTGCACCTACTTACGATGTCGGCCTTCCTCAAGGAGTGGTAAGTTACGACACCCGGTGTACATTACCGCGACTGTAAAATATTATACACAAGTAGATTTTGTAGAAGATTGTTGAAACAATAATAATGTAAATACATGTTATACATTTTCCTGTAAGTTGGTAGAAGTAGAACTTACAGATGAAAACTGAACAGGTGACTTAGATGAAAAC
Organism: Herminia tarsipennalis; assembly: GCA_945859575.2. Taxonomy (NCBI): domain Eukaryota; kingdom Metazoa; phylum Arthropoda; class Insecta; order Lepidoptera; family Erebidae; genus Herminia; species Herminia tarsipennalis. The sequence goes on from OX243840.2 coordinate 23,358,737, forward strand.
AAAATTCCATTAGGTGTACGGGGTATAGTACTTGTCTTATGGAGATCTTAGCGTGTGTCCCGAGATTTGTTCGAGGCGGATATTGCATACTGATTTCTTGCCGACACGACAGCCTCAATTAAACTTGGTCGAAATGTTGACTTTATAGCAGCTCGTTGCTTAAACATAAATACTGATATCAAGCCGATATGCAACAAAATTCGCTGCGATGAATAAATTAAAATGAAAATTAAAATTATAACTGTTGACTAAATAGACCATGCAAAGTAACGTAAAATTAGTAGCGGTAAGCAAACCGGTTTGTAAATACTTGTGTATCAATACAGAGTTATCTTTGTATCTGAGAATTTTATATTTATTACAACGTAAGATTTGATTACAAGGTGTATGTAAGCACTCACTATGATTGGAGAACAGCAAGAGTGCAATTATTGAAGTAGTTCTTAGCAACAGTAGAAATCAGTAGTTTTAAATGTATATTTGCACGTAAATACTAGTAACTGCACGAACCTTTCTCCCACTAACTATTCAGGTTATGAACCCATTGGATGCAAGGTGTAATATATCAAGAACTGACGGTATTTGCGTCAGTCAGCTCAAGAACGCAAGACACATTGATCCTGCCATTCTCGAAGAACGTCCTGACGTTAAAATCTTCTTGCCTTTCCGATTCTTCGTCTATAGACCCGAAATGTTGTTCCAACCGAACACATACAACCGTTATTTAGGTAAGATTCCCTCAAATCGTATTTAAATTACTTACAATTTTATGTTCATCTTCGAGCAAAATTATCACACTAATAAATTTTACAGTTGCACCTGGAGGAGACCACGTTATCAGTTTAGTAGACGAAATTTCATACATGGCAGCGCCAGCACCTCTGATTAGTCAGTACGATGACATTAACCCCGAACAATTCTGTAATGGTGATAACAAACCAGCAAACTGCGGACAAAACTGCATGTGCACACACAAAGTAGACATACCTCTCAACGCTATTGTAGAAATCGTATTGGTAGATGAAGGTACGTAAATGAAATAACTATTATGCAATTAGAATTATTCCACTTATAATTAGCTTATTACACCAATCCCAAATCGTTTTGTATCACGTACATCGATTAATATTTACGATAATTATCCCAGACCTGAATACAATGACGGGAAATGATGCATCATCTATTATATATGCAAATACTTGATTGTACTTTCCATTTTGCAGTACAAATCGCGAACTTGTCTCACCCGTTCCACTTGCACGGCTACGCATTCAACGTCATCGGTATGGGCCGTTCACCGGACCAAAACGTTAAGAAGATCAATCTGAAGCACGCCCTCGACCTCGATAGGAGAGGTCTGCTTGAGCGACACCTGAAACAAGGAGACCTCCCACCGGCGAAGGATACCATCGCTGTCCCCAACAATGGCTACGTCATCATCCGTTTCAGAGCCGACAACCCTGGATTCTGGCTGTTCCACTGTCACTTCCTTTTCCACATCGTCATCGGCATGAACCTCGTCTTGCAAGTGGGCACACTCAACGATGTACCACCAGTCCCTCCCAATTTCCCAACGTGCGGCGACCACCTTCCTCCCATCTCTCTCCACTAAATTTGTTCCTAGAAAATTTACAAGTTTTTCCATGTGCAAATAAAAGTACAGCACAGTTGATTTAAATATGTTAACTAAGTGTAAATTAATGTTTGTTTTGTGTGATGTGTCGTCGGCGGATTCGAAGTGCTCGATTCTGCCGTTTGTGTTTTTTTTGTACAAGAATGATTCCATGGGAGTTTATGATGGTTTGTGATTATTTAACGATGACGCACTGTTTCCACCAGTTGACTTCAATTTTTATTTTTATGCCATATTCGGTGATATTTTCTTAATTACGTTTTTAATTATTAATATCGCCTAAAATATGTACTTGAGGCTCTTGAACCAACAATTTTATTTTCGCGTATAGTTTTAACGAGACTTCGTTCGTACTGTAACTAACAACTTGCCATTATAATTTTATTTTCGCCAATGATATTTATTACTTGTATATATTTAAAATTTACTTGTTAGATCTATTGCTTAGAATTTTAAGACTTCTGAACATGTTTTAATCTAATGTTGCATGCTACCAGTAAACTGTAAATAACTGCAGCCCTTTGTAAATACATTAGTTCGACATTTTTGTAACACACTCCGTAGACAAGCAAGACTGTATATTATTACGTAGACTATAGATATATACAGCGAACACTTTTGAGGTTACCGTTAATTAAGAAATTGTTTATAAGAAGTCACTGTGATTGTGCCAAGAAAACAAAATGCCCTAGTCGAATATGAACGACAATTTTCAAACTTACAACGATCAATACGTCTCAACGATAACTATCCGTTTTGCAATCACAAAAGGCAAAGGTTACAAGTTATATATTATATCGTCATAATTTTATTAAATTACTATAAGAATGTAAAATTTTATACCATTTAATAAAATTTATTAAAAATATGCGTTCAAATGATTTTCCCCGTAGTTTGAGGTGGTGATTTTTTTTACAGGTTTTATACATATTTTTTCACAAATCTACATAGTAAAAATACTTGTATATATAATAATGTAAATAAATAAGCACATAGTTACCTACCAACTTAGCTAGATGGACCTGCATGATACTCCTTGAATTACAATGAGTATGAATAGACTCAACAACACATAAAGAACACAGGTTGTACAATATTTTCTATTACCGTGTATATATATTTAGATATAAATATTATAATAATAATTTATGTGGCTTTTCAGCGTAAAATTCACATTGCTGACCTAAATTATAGCTAAACTTGAAATAATGAAAAGAATACATTGCTCTCGTTTAATAATGTCATGTCAATAACTAATGCACACAAAAGCTCTATGTTCTAACCAATTGATACAGTGCTGATCTTAGAGTGAACTTTTGAAGGGCGCTATTTCGTCAAACACTAAACCAAGTTAAAGTCATCCAGGACGGATCCTTTGTCCATAGCCCTAGTTGAATTTGAGTTAAGTCCTTAACCCTTTCAAGAACTTCAAGATTTCTGTTCTTTTTACCCGATGCGCACGGGGTTTATTCATTATTATTTCATTTTTACAAAAAATAGTATTACATAAAAAAATCTTCATTCACAAGGGTCGTCCTAGAACGTATTTACAGAGTCGTGGATGAGCTTCTATGGTTGCTTGATTTCAGTACAGAAAGAACATCTTTTATTTAATAATATACTTTGTCAAGTAGAAGTTACATGTTCTAATGTCAGCTCTGAATCGAGGGTTAAAATGCACGCTTACTATTCCACTAACAAAATATATATTGTTATTAATATACATTTATTTCTTAGGTACTTAACCCTTTGGATGCTGTATGCAACGTTAAGAGGAATGATGCTATATGCGTTAGTAATTTGAAGTCAGCTAAACCGGTGGACAAAGCGATATTGCAAGAAAGACCAGATGTCAAAATTTTCTTGCCGTTCAGGTTCCACTTTTACAAGCCAAAAGACTTGTTCCAGGAAAATGCTTACAAAAACTATTTAGGTAAGTATTTTTTATGTAACTAACAGTAGGACGTATACTTGTGGTTCTTCCAACCAAAGAATTACTATCTCAAGGTTAAGGATACACTGTAGCTACCAGCTACGAGCTACCAGCTACGTTAACCATATCAGAGTGTCACAAAAACACCTCCTTCGTCGGTACTAGAAAGACAGAACAAAAGGAAGAAAATACTTTTACTGCTGCTGTCAGTACTTTCATACGTGAAATAAATAATAGTCATACCAATCTGGCATTTACATCGTGGAAAATGAGATTAAATTTCTTAAAGATAATTTTTCCACTTAGCAGCTGTAATACTAAATTTTCAAAAGTGCAGCACAGTGACGTAGTCTCCATTATAAATATTTTACCTATAACTAATCCACAAAATTCTCATTCCAGTTGCACCCGGCGGCGATCACGTACTGAGTTTGGTGGATGAGATCTCGTACAAGGCCCCACCAGCGCCTCCTCTATCACAAATGCATGAATTGTCTCCGGATTTATTTTGCAACGGTGACAACAGGCCTGCTAACTGCCCAGTCGATTGCCGGTGTACACACATGATTGATGTCCCTCTTAACTCTGTTGTCGAGATTGTTCTTGTTGATGAAGGTAACTAACATTTGTATGATGTTAAGTTTTGCCAGTGACTCCGCACGCGTGGATTTCATCGCGCCGGAGAAGACATAACTAGCATAAGCCTTATCTCATTCTCCGAAATTCACGCTACGCATATGCAAAATTTTATTAAAATCGGTTTACTCAATAATACGGAAGACGATAAATGGAATTTCGTTAAACGACTTGATTAACAAACTAAATATGTTTCAAGGAGTCATGCTCTTCTTAAATGTACATATACTACTGCCCTGTACAAGAAAAAATAAACCAACTAAGCAAAGTGCTTTCATAAATATAAATAATTTGCAGTCGTCATACCTAATAAACACAAGTAATAAAATTTGGTCGCCTATTTTTAATTAAATTTATTTTCTCTTTTTTCAGTACAATCACCGAACTTATCGCATCCCTTCCACTTACACGGAACTCCGTACAACGTGATTGGTATTGGTCGTTCGCCCGACAAAAATATAAAAAAGATTAACTTAAAACATGCCCTGGATTTGGATAGAAAAGGACTTCTCCACAGACAGTACAACCTTCCCCCTTTCAAGGATACTCTAGCTGTTCCCAATAATGGATATGTGGTGCTCAGACTTAAAGCTGACAATCCAGGTAGCTATGGCTTCTTTTATATTATCAAGTCCGTTACGTCCTTATCAAATATCACCAAGTAATTTGGGCATAGCCAGTTCTTTGACTGAACCCAACTAGTGTTTTTTACCAAATCCTTTTGTACGCATCTCCAAAATAAAGGAAGCTAAGTGATGAGTGACAAACAATTTATCAGAACATCATCAGGAGAGCTAAAAACAGGTTCATAACAACAGACTTTTAAAATAAAATACCATTCAGGCAGCATCCGAAAATTCTTAAAAGTTAAGCTACTAGAAACAGAATCTAATTAGTTAGATACATTTATTTTTAGCACAGAATTTAAGATGATTAACACATACCCGTAGAGACTTGATTTTTAGTATATTTAAGATTACACCTCATTTAACGTCCGAATTTCATCTGATGGATCACATTATTCTTGATTTCAGGATATTGGTTATTCCACTGCCACTTCATCTACCATATAGTGATTGGAATGAACCTGATCTTACACATCGGCACGCAGAGTGACCTGCCTCCCGTGCCGCCGAACTTCCCGCGATGTGGCGATCATCTACCTACTATCACGCCACCTTTCTATCCGATTCACTGATGATCACCAACAAAATCGATTTACTATCGATAATCGAGGGTACCAAGCAGGAGTAATGCGTACTGCCATATTTTATTCAGTTGTTAATACAACGTGAGGAAAAAAAATGTTTTCGTGTAAATAATGCTGTAAACTTAGGTGCTGTTATAACTGACCATCTTTATCGCGTTAAAGACCAAAGTATTTAATCAGATCGCTATCGTAATTTAGATTTAAGATTCGACTCGACCGTGTGATCGAAATGGCTGGAGCCATTAATTTCATTGATATAGTTGAATGTTTTTGTTACTCGTTTTATAATTTTGTACATACCTTAGAATAGAATATTATGTAAGCTTTTAGGACCGAGACATATAAAACATTGGATTGCCATACCGCCAAAGGATTAGTACAAACATTGCTAGGTGCTGAGAAGATTATATTTCTAACTAAACGAAATTCATGACATATGATTGAAAGTTGCTTGACAGCAGCGCCAACGCATCGGTCATCGTGACCAATATTTTTTACTATCACATGCCATTTTCAACCGTAAGCTGTATTGCTTAGGATTCATTCTAAATTGTTATCTTGCCCGTCTCTTTGCTGCGCTTCATCAGGTTTCGCGGCCTAAAATCAGCGCTATCCATGAACAAATTTAAGGCAACCAGGAACTAACAATTTTGACGGTATGGAAATTCAATGTTTCTTAGTAGATATTAGGTATGACAGTCCTCAAAGAAGAGGAAACGATTAATGTGTAATAATATTCCTAAATGAATTAAATATAAAAGGGTTAAGTGCAAATATGTAAATCAACTCGCAATATTATAATATGATAAATAGATCTTTATAGTTATTCTCCAGAAATATTTTACGACACTCTAAAATCTTTTTCCTGTCGGGAATGCAATTCACAATTATTCTATACTTCTGTTATAAATGAGGAGGATTAATAAAATATTATAATATTTGTATATAAATAAGTTGACTCAAGTTTCTATGAGATCTTTAGTGACTTGAGACCGTAATTTGAATTACGGTGTTGGTGTATTTAAGCCACCATTGCAATAACATAGATAGTTTTATTGTCATCCATATTAAGTTAATTAGAAATCATCGACAATACAATATAAGTGCACTCTTTATGACGGTTGCAACGAGCTTAATTGCCTTTCACTTCAGATGAAAAGTTATTTGTCCATTTTCAAATTATATCTTTTGAATTTAATTAGGTACCTATTAAAATGTTATTTATTTCGATTTTCTAAACATTTTACTTACATTTACATGTCTGAACGCTGGTTAACGCTAGAGCTTAATTCAAATTCTAATATGATTTCATATAAACCACTATAATTGTAATATAAACCCGACGTAAACCCACTTCTAATACAAGCCATTGAGTTAAGCTGGAGGGGTTAACAGGATTGCTATTTATGTGGGACCAAAATCCTTCATTGCTAGTTATCTTATAAAAATAATAATACCACCAAAATCCAGGTTAAAACAAGATTGCAGAATTTAAATAAGTTTAAATATCGTGATTGCTTTGATGAGTAGAAATTCAGGTTTTGATGACTTGAATTATTAGATAAGCTGCTTAAGTATATCCAAAATGGGGGTTAAAGCCTCCTCCCTCACTGAGAGTGTTAGGTATAGCTTGAATGTGTCGGCCAAGCGTTGATTGATTGAACAATCAAAATCTGCCATCGAAAAAAGTAAAAAATAAGGCATAGTACCTAATTTTAAGTTAAAGTATTATCTGTATAGTATTTTTCTGTTTATCTTAAATGAAAGGCGATTTCTTAGCTGCCTAAAAATAAGGTACAGGGTAATATTTTGTTTTAAAATATACACCTGTGCTCGGTATGCACCATGGAATGACATCACTCATTTCCGTCATCTGTTCATCATTGACTGTTAAATTATTATAGAAAAACTCTTCAACACAAACTCATAACCTTAGGAAACAGTCATTTTATACTAAAAATAAATGTTTTATAAAATGTTTTGTCCTTTTTTTCACTATATTCCTATAGAATTAATATACAACTTACGAGTATCTGTATACTGTGCTTCTATAATATACTAGATGACCCGCGCAACTTTTGGTCATAGCGTGATGTTATGGGCCTTCCTCGATAAATAGGCCAACATTAAAATATTTTTTCAATTCGCAGCATTAATTGAGATTATCACGTTCAAACAAACAAATTCTTCAGTTTTATAATATCAGTATACAATGTTATTCTTGGTATAGTGCAGATCTGAAAGTAGTTTGCTCAGAATCAGTAACACAATCCAATGGGGTAGTTTTCCAACCATGTTATATTTTCTATTAATTCATTCATTCATTAATCAATCTTACAGTCCAAATCCTGTTCACAACATAATGTAAAATGTAATCATCACTTATTTTTCAATAATAACCATGGGTTACAAACGGGACGCAATGAGCATGATAGCGCGAAAATCATAAAACAACAATTTGAATGGCTTATAACTGCAAGTTTTCAATATTTTCATTTTTTTATATAATTTCTTGAAATAAAAATCTTTTTGGGGTGTAACCCTACCCAACCCTAAAAAATCACTTAGCTTTTTTGTAGATACATATATAAGTTTTTTTTTCTGTTCTTTTCGCGGTCTCGCAAATAGGCTGATGGCTATTGATAAGGGCCTGTAATTGGCTGTATATTGCTTATAATGTTGTTATTGTTGGTCTTCGAAATAAATACCCTTGTAATCACAACAGTCGAAGTAGCTGACTATGGAAAAATGCCACATCAGCCAAATAATCAGTAAAAACAAATTAACGCATGTGGAAACAAACCAGATGACAGAGAATTCATAATAAACTTTTGTTCTACAATAGTCTATCCTTTTTGATGTCTTAATAAAAAGCTGATCTGCTCAAAAGCTGACTTCCCACGAATCTAACTTTCTGAAAGGATTTTACCAGGACTTTTTAGGTCGATAGCTCGGCCGGAGTAGTAACAGGCAGGCCCTACGTTGTAGTGGCTTTACTGTGGAGAAAGTATATTTTTCCAATAGTGATCGTTTATCGGCAATAAAAATTGAACACGGAAGTAACTCCTTTTTACCTGTTGCCTGTGGCTCTGTTATGGTCGTTGGGCATACAGCGACCTGCGAGTCCAGTACAGTATAACGCGCTTAGAGTGCTGCTGGGGCTGCCGTGGAGATACAGCGCCTCAGGGATGTTTGCCGAGGCAAATATTTACGTTTTCGTTGCTATAATGGAAAAGCGATGTGCTTCTATGATGGCGTGTATCCGCAGCAGTAGCAACGGCATTTTAAGCATGTTTGCGGATCGATGGCAGTCACCTCTGTGGAAGAGATGGCTTCATACAGCTATGTAATAGGCATAGTTCTAAGCATGGTATACCTTTTTATACTTTATTTCCTGTAATTATTTATCTCTGGACTCGTGTTTGAAATAAACTTTTATTACGATACTTAAAACAACACTGTAAATCACAAAGCGGTGAAACCACTATGTAGGTAATCTGATATAAATAAAATTATAACAAAATAGTTGAAACGGACTATGTTCAAAATGAATGGACAAGAAGCCCAGAGTGAAAAGACACAGTTTGATGGCTAAGTGTGTGATTTTGCTATTTCTTTTTCGTAAGGAGTGCTTTTGTCATGCACGAAATATTTCAAATATGGTGTTTTTGGGTTCCGTAGACAAAATGGCAAAAACCAGTCATGTCCGTCTGTCTGTCTGTATGTCGGTCCGTCACAGGCATGCATGAATATTGATGAAATTTGGTGAAAAGGTGTCTTATAGCGGCCGCTACTTAGTTTAATACCTAAATAATAGAAAAAAAATTTAGGGGGTGCACTCCATACATGTAACAGAAGCTGAAAAAAAATATTTTTTACTTACATCAACGTGGGGCACATCATTCAACAGGTAAAAAGTTGCATAAATTGTGTCAAAGTTAGGGGCGGGGTCCTAACTTTTGAACCGTGTAACCAAAAAATATGAAAAAAATCACAAAGGTAGCGCTTAACAAATATTTTAAACTAAAATCGACATGATCGGATATACCGTCATTGAGTTATAGCCGAAAAACTGCTTTTCTCAACAAAAGGGCGTAAGTGTCTTCTGCTGATGCAATTATTTAAGGCTGCGGAACCCTACACTGCGCATGGTCCAACATGCCATCCTGGCCGGTTTTTTTTTTGTTTTTGAGCATTGTTATTTCCTTTTCCAATCTTATAGCATAACATTGAGTGCCATGATGAATGACAATACGTCGCATGTGGAGATAACATGACCTGCTCCAATATTATAAGCACCCGTATATGTGATGAAATAGTAGTTGATAAATCTTTTGCAAAAACGTACGTACTCTCGTACTGGAATTCAGGGAAACGCTTCCCGAAAAGACAAATGATAGGATTGATGGTTTTTTACGTAAAGAAGAACTTTAAATGATTTATTTTTTAATAATTTTAAATTTAACCATGTAATATAAATCATATCAACCCATATGATGGCCCACTGCTGGGCACGGGTCTCCCCAGTAGATCCTGGGGGTAATTGCCATAATCGCCACGCTTGGCGAGCGGGTTGGCGATCGCAGTAAGGCTTTAAGTACGCAGAGGACGCTGCTGCCCGTCCTCCGGAGTGAAATCCCTTAGTCGCCTTGACGACACCCACGGGAAGAGATGGGGTGGTACTATTCTTAAGCCGGCACCACACGGCATATAAATATCCGCAATATAAATATCCATACTAATTTACCCTTCGGCCACATTCGAAACCAAGTTTCGAAACCGGTTTCGAAAACAGAATATTTTTTCTTCTTTCGAAATTGGTTTCGATAAAAGAATAATACTTCTTCTTCCGAAACTGGTTTCGATAAAAGAATAATATTTCCTCTTCCGAAACTCTGTCAAAACTCCCGTCGATGTCACCAAAGGGGCTAAAAATAATTCCCCACAGTCAACGATCCATAATAATCAAGACTTTTATAAAACATCCAAATACACTGCGAATATTCAATAAACTGCGAACAAAAAAGCTAACTATTAATCTATTGACTATTAAAACTTTTATTTAGCAAATCAGTAAAAATTAGATACAAAATATTGCCTGCCAAGGTTTCTTCTTTATTCTATTATTTTTCTAAGTGTTCAAGGTTAATGTTAAAAGAGGTTTGTAACTATAGGAAAATAAAGATTCGTTTTCGTTGTGTAAACTGATTGTGACTGAGCGATTGTGTTGATGGTGACACTGATTGAACAGCAGTTTCATAAAATGGAGACAGGTACAGTCAAGTGCGTTTTTAGTGTCAATTTTTTTAAGCTATTGCATAGCTTTTATCGCGGGCTTCAAGCGCGGTGACCGAATCAAGAAATTCCGTAACGAAAATGAAACCTAATACTCCGCTTACCATGTAGCTCGGCCGAGCTATGTAACGTATATGGTACGGCTGTACGAAGCTCGCACGGATCGAGACGAGCTGCTCCGAAATGTAATGAAAAGAAAAAATAATAATTAAAAAAAAAAAATAATAATAGAATAAATAAGAAACCTTGGCAGGCAATATTTTGTATCTAATTTTTACTGATTTGCTAAATAAAAGTTTTAATAGTCAATAGATTAATAGTTAGCTTTTTTGTTCGCAGTTTATTGACAGGGTGTCCACTGCAAATGTTCAAAAAATTTCCCTGACTTTTCCCTGACTTTCCCTGACCATTTTTTCGAATTTCCCTGACCAAGTATACTTCTTAGAAAAATTAAGAGACCAAAAAATTTTCAACATTTTTGAGTGCAGGCTTCTTAAATGGTTGTTCAGCAAATTAAAAAAAAAAAAACAAATATAGCTGTCTTTTTGGAACTGAACTTTAAGACGTTTTTTTACAAATTGACTGCCTCTGTGGCGCGGTGGGAATGTCTCCGACTGCTACGCAAGAGGTCGTGGGTTCGATCCCCACCCAGGATAAAACTTTGTGTGATGAGCACGATGGTTTATTCTGTGTCTGGGTGTAATTTATCTATAATATGTATGTATTTAGAAATATATAAGTATGTTTATCAGTTGTCTGGTTGCCATAGTACAAGCTCTGCTTAGTTTGGGATCAGATGACGTTGTGTGAGTTGTCCCAAGATATTATTATTATTAAATAATTGTAAGTTAACCAACAAAAACAAAACGCTTTTTTTTGTGTTTTTTTTAGGTCTACTTGGACTTTTTTAGTTAAGACGCCATTCATTTATTACGCAAGATGATTTTGGGCAGTTTTTGAACCCTTCCCCCTACGTTAGAAAAATAAGAATCGGCCGACCCTTCCCCCTGTTTAATATTTATTACGTAAGAAACTGAAGGAAAATATTAATACACGGTTGTGTGTTTGAATTCTTATTTTGCAAATAAACAATTTTTTGGAACGTTTGTTTGGTAGGTAGTAGGTTAATTTTTATTTTTTAATCCTCGACGCAAAACGAGTGAACCGATTTGGATGCGTTTTTTTTTTCATTTTAAAGCCGACTTAACCCTGAATCAAAAGACAGTTTCGGACCATCTGAAGTTAGAATATACACAGATGGATGGATCCAAAACTGCGATAGGCACGGGCGCAGGAGTCTATTTAGATGATCTCAATATTAAGATATCTACCTACTGCTTTGGACAGAAGAAACACGATTTTTCGAGCAGAATGTCTCAAACAGTCGCAGCCAGAAATGCAAAAGATCTAAAAATAAAAATTGTAACTGACAGCGCTTCAGTGCTACAAGCGCTGGCAAACACCAGCATAAGCTCGACCTTTATTCAAGAATGCCATGAATCACTTAAGGCCATTACCCAAGATAATGAAGTGACCCTGCAATGGATAAAGGGACACAGCAACTCAATTGGAAATGACGCGGCGGACGAGCTAGCGAGACGGGGATCTAAAATGAACATCCACGGCCCCGAACCGATAATGCCCTCACCCCAAGCCCAGGTAAAAATCTGGCTACGTTAGAAAACAGAGGAAAACCACCAACTGGAATGGGGAAAAAAACACCGGTTGCAGACAAACGAAAGAGGCGATTCCAACAGCGCCCAGAAAGTACGCTCGGAATCTAATCAGACTAAACAGGGACAAACTGCGAAAAGCAATAGGCATCCTGACAGGCCATTGTCCCCTCAACAAGCACCTTCACACTATCGGGATCACAGATAGCCCACTGTGCAGAAGGTGCATGGAACATGAGGAAACGCCCAAGCATATAATCATGGAATGTACCAGTGTGGCCCAGCACCGGGCACAGTTCCTAAAAACACCGTCATCCCTCCCTGAATCCTGCATCAACCTGCGGGAAATGCTGGGCTTCTGGGAGTGTTTGGGCTGGCTGGTGTGAAAAGAACTGACACATTACAACGTACGCACAATGGCCCAATCAAGAGGCTAAGTGCGACATTGCGGCCCCGTTAAAACAAACAAACAAACAACCCCCGACGCAAAATTTCGGACAAGATTAGATATACCGTTATTGAGTTATAACCGAAAAACTGCTATTCTCAACCAAAGGGCGTAAGTGCCATGAACATACGCTCTTCTGATGATGCAATTATTTAAGGCTGCTAAACCTTGAAAAAAAATGTCAGCTTCTGTTACATGTATGGGGATATTATTATAAAAATAATAATAATTATTATTTAACTATCAAACTATGTAGCAGCTACTACAAGACACCTTTTCACCAAATTTCACAATTTCAAGATTCATCGAGTAAAATGCCTGTGACATACGGACAGACAGACAACAGGTGGACATGACAAAACTATAAGGGTACCGTTTTTGCCATTTTGGCTACGGAACCCTAAAAGTTTTTTGTCGAAAATAAAAAACTTTTTATCCGATTGCATTTAAAAAAAATGTTTTTTTTTTTTTAATTTTTAACAATATTTTCGTTAAAAGCCAAAGTTGGTGGATTTCTTATGTCCTAAAAAAATGGTAAATAAAATAAGTTCAAATACAAAAACTGCAGCTATTATTGGTTTTATTTTGAAATTGGCTGTACAACCATTTTTTTTTAAGTTACAGCCTGTTGAAAATCACCCAAGAGGATAGAAACATTTCAATTAATTTTACAAAAAAAACAAAATACATATTAAAGAAAACCTATTAAAACTAAAAAGGAGCAATTTAATTGTAACAAAAAAAGATGCTCCAACAGTTACGAGTTGATGTCATTCTGGGGCATGAATAAATAATATTTCTCATTTCACAATGACTGGAAAATGTTGGCATAGTGTAAGTTCCTCATTTTTCCCTGACTTTCAAGGTGGCTCCCCGATTTCACTGACTTTCCCTGACCACCTTGAGCTTCCCTGACTTTTCCCTGACTTTCCCTGACTTTCCAGAATGTGGACACCCTGATTGAATATTCGCAGTGTATTTGGATGTTTTATAAAAGTCTTGTTTATTATGGATCGTTGACTGTGGGGAATTATTTTTAGCCCCTTTGGTGACATCGACGGGAGTTTTGACAGAGTTTCGGAAGAGGAAATATTATTCTTTTATCGAAACCAGTTTCGGAAGAAGAAGTATTATTCTTTTATCGAAACCAATTTCGAAAGAAGAAAAAATATTCTGTTTTCGAAACCGGTTTCGAAACTTGGTTTCGAATGTGGCCGAAGGGCTAATTTACATCTAAGTCGGATCTTAAACCGCTGACCCAACAGACAAAGTTACCTTTATAATATTAATTAGGAATATTTATGTTTTTATGCTTTCATATTTTTGAAGTGAAAACTTCTTTAGCGGTTTGTGTACTTTTTTAGTATGGCTAAAAAAATGTTAAACTCGCGTCAGGATCACGTGACCCAGTTCGAAAATTCGTAAGACGGAGGGAGAGCAGTTGAATACGAACGCAAATTTGCCATTATACCATCTACAATGTTATTATAGCTCAGGTGAAAATCAGGCGGTCCAAAAACCAGATGACCCCAGTTCGAGTCCGAGTAACAGATTTTTTTCCTTTTTTATTGTATATTTTGATTTTTTGATTTATTATTTCAAATTTTTTTATTATTATGTCAGTAAGATCGAAAATATTATTCAAATAAACTATATTTTTGTTTACAAATTACATACTGAGGAGTATGTAATTTGTAAACAAAAATATTGTTTTATTAATTAAAATAAGAAATGTACCTACCGACTAGTCGGTAAAACTAACTATTCGGCCATAATTGTAGTTTGTGGCTAGTCGGCGATTACAAAAATCAACAATTTGTGGCCTTATTACTTTGTTCATACTATTTATATCCTTAAAATAAGCATACATCATAACTCCTTCATCATTAACAATTGTTCTAGAATCAGGTAAATAACTTTTGAAGTGAAAACTTCTTTAGCGGCGTTGTGCACTTTTGGGATGGGTAAAAAATGTTAAACTCGCGTCAGGATCACGTGACCCTGATCGAAAATTCATAAGACGGAGGGAGAGCGCAGGGCGCTTGCGCGAGTGTGTGTGTATTTTTTTCTGAGAGATAAACTTTATAATTGTCATTTCTAAAATTTTCATATCTGTGTACGATAGCGCAATAGATGCATATTGTATTTAAGCACATAAATGATAGTTATTTTATACTGATATATTCCCAAAAAAAATTATTCCTAATTATTCCAAAATATTAAAAAATGCACAACTTTAATGTATGTACAAGTTTTTACTTCTGCCGGCACTCCCGAAGTGCAACCCGTTTTTAACTTGATTACGGCGAAGCCAAAAGAACAGGACGGTATGTTTTAGCAGTCTATGTACGTACGTTTGTATTTAGAGATCTATCATCTTTGGTATTTACCTAGAAATAGAACTGAACCCAAAAAAAAAATATTCATGAGAATTTGTACAAAACTCGCCAACGTCCCCCAAAAATGTTTAAATTCGAACAATTTCCAAATGAAGTAATTAAGAAGGCTAAGGCATCGGTCTCGCCATCGTGAGGTAATAGGTTCGAATCCTGGCTATTATACTACCGACGTGAACCCACTCCTAACACAAGCCACAGAGCTTAGCTGGAGGGGTTAACAGGATTGCTAGTAATGTGGGACCACAATCCCACATTGCTAGTTATATTTTTAGAAATAAAAAAATCCAATACTACGTTAGAGAATCATATCTCACCTTTATCCATTATGTTTAGAACTCCTGATAAAAATACAACCCAAATGTCAGACTGAAGTAAAAATGTGAACTGATAACGATTTATCTCATTCCTATGTAATATAAAACCAAAAATATGTTCGCGACGACACAAGTTTAGAGGATTTTCTCATTATCGATCATGAACAGCTCTGTGTGCCTTATTTTGTTAATAATAACATGTTTTCTGCTCGATACTTCGACAGGTAAGCCTTCAGATATATTATTTTGGTTTTTTGGTGAACGTATTTTGAAAAAGGCTGTGTATTTACCGATGTTGTTGTGTCGTTTACAGTATTAATATTGATCGACATAATATATAATTACTAATTTAATTATTTAACTCTTTCTACATTTTATTGTATTTTTTGTGAACTAAGTATAATAATGTATTATATTACGTTAGTTTGTAAATATTTTGTTTTGGTTCTCATTTAGTAGGTGTACTCATTTATTTAAATTTCGTATATTGTAAATAGGTGTAATTAGGTTGAATTATCATAAAAAAACAGAAGTATTTTTTATAATAAAGTAATTTGAAGTTAACCCTGTCGACTAAAAATATTTTTAGTCTGTTTTTTAGGGTTCGCCATGTTTTTTACACCTGGGGTAGGTAAGAAAAAAAAATCACGTCCCCACTTGTGTGTGTCTTTTAAAAACGTTTAGGGGTTATGAAGACGATTTTTAGATTTAGAGATCCGTTTGTGAAATATTAAGCTGCCGCCAGCTAATAACTGGCGGGTGGGGTGGACTTGACTGTAACAAAAATTTGGTTAATGTTGGGTGTGTGAAAAATTCACGCTAGTAGTATATATAGTGAACAGAAAAACTATCACAGTAAGTAGGCTTTACAAATTTATGAGTAACAGCTGATCAAATGAGAAGTAACAACATTTTCGTACAAATTCCATTGCAAGATTATTATTAAGTAGGCATAACGTTGTAAGTATAAAACAAAAACAACAGAGAACCTATTCTTAAGCCACATTATTCTATTATTCGTATAGGGGGAGGATGGGGGGACTACAGAACCCTAGTTTGTGCGTAGCCCGACATGCACTTACCCGGTTTTTATTTTATTTTATTTGAATTTAATGCTTTTAGTATTAAATTATTAAGTATGAGTGTGTAACATGAGTTTTTCAAAGCTAATTACACAGAATATTATGTCATTGTTAGGTATCCCCAATAGCGCAAAGGGAGGAGGTCGAATAGTCGGTGGGCAGAATGCTGACCCGTATAGTCACCCATACATCATATCACTACAAACCAGGATCTTATATTTACGGATGCACTTCTGTGGTGGCGCTCTCCTCAATGAATATTTTGTAAGTACTCATTACTTATTTAATGACTCAGTTGTCGTTTAGTTGCTTTAGGCAACTGTCTAATGAGGCAAATCTTATCTTATCTTATACCTTTAAACGAGCTATAAAATCTGTAACTCGGCAACAGCTCCAGCGATTTTTATGAAATTTAGTATACAGAGGGTTTTGGGGGTGATAAATCGGTATAGGTTTCATTTTTAGAAAACATAATTTAAAAAAAAATACCGATCGAAGCTCGGTTATCCAGGTACTTTTAATTAAATGGTTAGGAAACGAAGAAAGGAGATCATTCTGTAGCGGAAAAGTCGTTTGATACAAATAGTTCATCGGTTTCTAAATAGACTCAAGTAAGCTAAACACATATAAATGGGCGCCTGGCATAGTTTATAATACAGGCTACAGGCAAGATTTTAAACAAACATTGATTAACCCTACGACTATACAGGCGCTGATCTAGAATTTTGTTTAAGGGCGGGACATATTTACTCAACTAGTCAAGTGTGAGTTGTTCGAATTACGAGGCGTGTTGAATCGATACACCAGCCACCACTACCGAGGGGGGAGGGGGGCAATTGCCTGTCAAAACACACCACTCTCCTAAAAATAACAAGCGCATACCGCGCAATTTGCTAATTTGTTTAGAATTTAATAGGTACGTACAGTACTCCCAAATTAATAATGCACATGCAGATCTTCGCTAATTGTCGTATTCCCGGAAACACTCGAATCATGGAATCGTAAGAGCCCTAAACAAGGCATTTGCATTTTGCACCTTGTTTAAAAGAGATAGGAGTCAATATCATGTGTGCACAATCGAAAACAAATCGGGCGTTCGGCAGCTGTCGCCGGTCAGCGAAATGTCTGTCAGTCGTCTTTATATATTGGTAGTGACTGCACGTGTTCTCTATTTGTGGAAATATATAGAGCTGCTATTACACACCCTTCTTGGTAAATATAATTTCAACATTAATTAGCTTATTCAGATTTAAATAGTATATTTTGAAAAAAGGAAAATAAATAACATATTTCACGTTTTTTTAATATTAAAAAAATAAAATACCTACATTAAATACATATTAAGTACTAGAAAAACATTTAAAAAATGAGATTTATTTAAATTAAATAAATAGATAAACATGCATAAAAAATATATACCTAACTCTGCCCATGCCATTTTCTTTCAGACGAATTCTTCCAAAATGGATAAATTTAAACGTGGAAAACCGCTTAATTCACAAGCACGGCAAATGGTATTTAATGTGTACCTTTATTTCTTAAATGAAGCCAATGTTTTCAACAGAGACCATGATGGTTATTTTAAAAAAATTCAAGACCGTGTTACAAAAGCTACAGGAATTTCGCGACGAACTTTGAGTAATATCTTAAACGAAAAAAAACATAATCAATCAAAGAAATTTTCTACACCGAAAAAAGGAAGACCTAAAAGTAGATTTCGGCTGGTACTTGATGATTTCGACTACTGTGTTATTCGTAATATGATATACAATTTTCAATTGACGCTGAAAGAACTCCCAACTGTAAATAATTTAAGAATAAAGTTGATCGAAGCTATTAATTTCAAAGGCTGTGCCGAGACTTTAAGGTTGATCTTGAAAGACATGGGGTTTAGGTTTCTGAAAACTGATAATAACAGACAATTACTTATGGAAAAACATGATATACGCCTAAAAAGGATCAAATATCTCAGAGAAATACAACAGCTGAGGAGTTCTGGTAGAAACATAGTATTTATGGACGAGTCGTATGTGCACACATCACATACTAAGGGTAAAACTTGGCAAGATAGCAACAAAAAAGGTATCAAACAACCCATTTCCAAAGGAGAGCGAATAATTATTGTACACGCAGGCAATGAAAAAGGCTTCGTCCCAGGGGCTCTAATGTTACATAAATGTGTCGACTCAGAAGGTGACTATCATAAAGAAATAAACGCGGAACGTTATCAAACTTGGCTACGCAATCAATTGATTCCCAACTTGCCTCCTAATAGTGTGTTGGTAATAGACAACGCCCCATATCATAATAAGCTGTCTGTGAAACCACCAAACTCAAACACATCTAAACCACAAATGACAGCTTGGTTACAACAACACAACATTCCGCATGACCCAAAGAAACTGAAACCCGATTTGTATAAAATTATACAAAGATACAAAGAAAATTACACAGAATTTGCCATTGACCGTATAATGGAGGAACATGGGCATAAAATTATACGATTGCCACCATATCATCCCGATTTTAACCCTATTGAAAATATTTGGTCCCAAATAAAGCAACACGTGGCCAAGAGAAATATTGCAATGACTGTGACGTCAGTTAAAGATGCTATATTAGAAAAAATCAATAAAATAGGACCAGAAGAATGGAAAAAAGTTTCTGATCATGCGGTTCAATGCGAAGATGAATATAGAAAATTTGAGCCAAGAATCGATAGTTATTCCGATAAACTGATTATTTACACAGGTGATAGCAGTGAGGAAAGTGTAAATGAACAAGAGCATAATGAAACTTCTGATGAATCTGCGATGTCGGGAATAGAGGTCTTCCTCGATTCTGATTAATTTTTTTATAATTGTATTATTTTTCTGGAATGATTAGTGCTGTAAACAAATTTGAACTGAGATTTTGATTATATTTTATGTAAACCTCTATTTGAAAACGTTTTTTTCTCCTTCTAATAAAACCTTATGTTATTTAAACCTTTTCCTCCATAATTACACCAACTTCGGTAAGACACTTGAAAACTAATCACTCCAACAATGATTGTAGCGTTTTCGCTATTTACTTACATGGAATTATCGAATCAAATTTCGTTACAGGTAAATCAAATCTGTTTTAGCACAAAACACATAATATATAAAATTAGGCATAGAGAAATTGCTCTTAACCACTCTATATAAATATCGTCTTTCGACGCTCGGGTAATACGACCGTTGCCGAACAATGACGAAGATTTCCGAAGATTTCTATGCGCATTATTACTTTTGGAGTACTGTAGGTACTATGTGAACGCCTTCAACAATAAGGAAGAAGTTGTAAACCCGTCAATGTTTATTATGCGCTCGTCATCTAACCATAGGTGTACAAAATAAAGATGTTTGCTTGAATTTCTAATAGCGAAGGAAATGGTGGCTGACCCATATGTCATACTCGTGAACGGGTGCTACTTGGGGTGACTGATGGGTCGGCCTTGTAATTGATAATTTATGATTTTTTTTTACAACCACAAAACGAAACCCTTATGGTTTTGCTCTGTCTGTTAGGTCAGAGACCCTTATTACTAGTAAACTGTAGTTTGGTAGTAAAATTAAATCTTTATAAATGTCTGGGTACCACCTCTACATGTATAGTGTGGGATGTCGATAGATAGGCCATTTAAAAATTTTGCGAGTATGTTAAGACCATTTTTCGATTTAGGGATCAGTATGTGAAATATTATTTTTTGTAAAAGGCAAGTGTGTGTGTGTCCCTGCCAGCTGAATTGCAGGTGTTGGGTATGTCAAAAATTCTAATATAGTGGAAATTAAAAGGAAAACTATGACAGCTTAGTAGGCTTTACAAGTTTAGAGAGTGAAAAGAAGTGTCCGTTATGCTAGCGTACACCAGAGCTATATCGAATTGGTTACTATGCCATTAAACTCTGCGTAAATACTGCCTAATTAGTGTAAAAATAAAAAAAACTCTGCCTCTTTAGTTTAGGAAATAAACACCATTTTCACTGGGTACGCTGGCGTCACGATCAAGCTAGCGTACCCATGGCCGTACTCGAAAACGGCTAATTGTTAAGCAACAGAGTTTACATACAAAAATTCTGCTCTAATAGTGCCCCCCCTATACTAAATTTCATAACGATTGCTCTTGTAGGAACAGAGATATTGAACAAGACTTTTCAATGACATTCGGAGCTGGCGTTATGGCAGCGTACACATAATAGTTCTTATAGAAAGGGAACTTTTCTTTTAATAAATGCTATATGTAAAAATAGTGCGTGAAATTCTGACTCTAATAGTGTAAATACTTTATGCGAATTCGCAGTGGAATGATTAAAAATACCCTGTTCGTTTCTATTCACAGTACAGGTACAGATATGCTCAAAAGTGCTTTGACAAGTTTCATCATGACCCAAGGTACTGTCCAGTTTACGATAATGTCATGGTCGTGGGTTATCGCTGCAGTTGTTGTCTTGGACCTGAAATGAGTAAAATAAAATTGTATTTTAGATTTATTATTTTTAAATAGCATTAGTAGATTTTATGCAACTTCTGGATCAGGGACGGTGGACTTATGTGGTTTACGAAGAATCTATACATTTAATATAGATATACATAGATACCCATCTGGGGATGAACATGTATAAAATGTGCCCGCGCGAAGCCGGTACCTACGTGGCTAATAATTTATAAAACCTGCTACAAAAAAAGGAAATGTATGAAATTATTTCATTTTAATTTGAACAATCTCAAGTTAACAATTAATGTTCTAATTGCAAGATAACAAACTATTTATAATATGCTTTATTTGAAAAATAGTTATAGGTACCTACTCGGTAAACACAACTCGTAAAATGTAATGTTAGTAATAATTGAGCGACAGACATTGAGTTATAACGTATTAAGTACTAGTTGAGATTTTTGCTAAAATATGGCACACATCGGTAATCTGCCTAACAGTAATATAGTATAGTTTTCTGTCTCACTCTTGCACACATGAAAGACAAGCGCGCGAATTGGTCCGCCCTTTGCTCAGAGGAACCGGTTTACTGATAACAAATAAAATTACCAACTTGTTTTTCTCTCTTGAGCAGCATATTAGCTTTCAGTAGTGCATTCTTTCTACATGATTCAAAAATTGAGTTACCTATCTTCATATGAGTCAAAGAGATTTAAAAGTCTATAAATATTAAACTTACCAATATTGCCGACCAAAATGTGAAAACTAAGAGACCATAATAATTACCTATCTTAATTCAATAATAGAATTTGTGCATAATGTCCGAAAACTTTTATAAATGGTGTCGCGATTTACTAAACTATTTTATAATTACATCTATTAAAATCTGTCTAAAACTAAGTAGTATGTGGTACAGATACAATACTTTATATATTTGTACAAATTAATATTGTATCAATTTATTGTACACGTTCAAATATTTTTAAGGCAATAGTAATAAAATTATAAGTTGACTTAAGAATTATGTACTTACACATTAGGTGAAGATAAGAAGACATATTAAGTAATACTACACATTAAGTATGCCGTATATCTAATCCATCTAAATCAAACCAATACGGGTAGGTAATCTAAAACCTAACCCATACAAAGTAAAATGTTAAGTTAACATCACCAAAGTCAGGATATCAAAATGACAAGTAAGATTTTATAAATCTTTTTGAATAAAATGAAGCGCGACATAATTCATAAAATAATAATTTGTAAACTAACCTAATAAATTGACTGCTATAATTCTAAACACATCACGGTCCGACTAGTCCGTGAACGGCAATGATATTGTTGTCGTCTTAGTAAAGAAAACCCCCAACCCCCGACCATGAGAGCTGCCATGCCAATAAGACGTGCAAGCGCGAGGGAGAAAGTATTGCCTATTTCACATTAGCATTTGAAAATGTTCAATTCCACGCAAACCAACTTTTTACAGTCAAGCACATAAATAGGTAATGTAATTAGAGAGTCTTCGCACTGATATAATATTACTTATTACACAACTATTTGGTACATATACACAACACTGTTTTCGTATTATAATTCTACGGGGATGACAATATTATTATCGCGAACGTGTCGCTCTCGTCTTAGCGGGCGGCCGAGTGTCCTTGGAGGGGTAGTAGCGCAAGGGAATTCCGGCGCGCGCGCCTGCCCTTGTCGTGTCTTTGAGGGGCCACTGTTTTCGAACACTGCAATGCGGCGTTACAGTAATCATTTTAATTTTATTTATGTCAAAACACATCATGCTAACTTAAATTAGAAAATAACGCTATATCTCTGTTTATAATTTCACTAATAATTCATTTTGTTCGTGACTGTACGTCAATACATTTGTTCCTAGAACTTAACATAGATTTTTTGATTATTCCACTACGAATTCGCATAAAGTATTTACACTATTAGAGTCAGAATTTCACGCACTATTTTTACATATAGCATTTATTAAAAGAAAAGTTCCCTTTCTATAAGAACTATTATGTGTACGCTGCCATAACGCCAGCTCCGAATGTCATTGAAAAGTCTTGTTCAATATCTCTGTTCCTACAAGAGCAATCGTTATGAAATTTAGTATAGTGGGGGCAGTATTAGAGCAGAGTTTTTGTATGTAAACTCTGTTGCTTAACAATTAGCCGTTTTCGAGTACGGCCATGGGTACGCTAGCTTGATCGTGACGCCAGCGTACCCAGTGAAAATGGTGTTTATTTCCTAAACTAAAGAGGCAGAGTTTTTTTTATTTTTACACTAATTAGGCAGTATTTACGCAGAGTTTAATGGCATAGTAACCAACTCGATATATCTCTGGTGTACGCTAGCATAACGGACACGAAAAGAAACAATAATTTTCGTTAAATTTCCTTCACAAAATATTTTTTTGACGTTTAACGAAATTTCACTTCTTTGTCCGCATTATCGTGATGAGCAACTACGGAACCCTACATTGTGCATGGCCCGACCTGTACGTGCCCGGATTTTTTTTACGTTAGGTTGATGTTCCCATCCACACTCTGAGGCTAATCATAAGTAAATCATGGCTATCAACTTTATAAAAAAAAAATTATATAATATGTTTATGGTTGCAGCACCCTACTTGCTGACTTAACTGTATAGAAAGGTAAAAATTGACTTAAAATTGGCACTGGCCTAACTTCTTGCATACTTGGCATTGAATGTAGACTCATACTATTCCAAATTTTGGCAGGCGCTTATAATAGTTGCATTTTGTAACATATGTGAATAAAAGTATTTTGACAGTGAATAACATGGTCAAATCATATTTGTCAAAACTGTAGGTCCTATAGGTTCTATTCGTCTTCGTATCTGAAGGCTCAAAATCGTAAAGTGCTTTGATCTTCAAAATTACATCTCAGTAAAAACGTTCAAGACTTTCAAGACAAGAGTACTCTGTAAAAGTGTTATAGAGTAGTCGGCGATACAGTCCGAAATTAAAATTGTCCTAGATGTGTAATCTTCCAATTGCCTTTTTTTCTGAATTTTTATTTTTACACACTCATCTTTTTCCTTCATATTATATTTATATATTCACTTTTTTGCGAGTTCTATTTTAATCCACATTCTACTATTTTCCTTACGTATGTACAATCACACTCATCTACGAGTATCAATACCACTGACCTAATAGGTTTTATTATTGTATAATTTTATGTATTGTTTCATTGTTATTCATTGTCCTTATTATTTATTGTCCTTGTTGCTTAATTCTCGGCGAATAAATTTTTTTTTTCGCCGAGCTTTAATTTTATAAAACTTAAGCTTTAACTTTTGACCCTGACGTCGATATGCTTTCTGTATCGAACTATACATATTAGGAAAATTCTAGAATCAGTACGTTACCCACTTGAAAAAAATAGTAATTCGGAAAAATAGGAATTCTACAAATTAGTAATTATGAAAATTTCAATTTTGTATAAAACTGAACTCGGAATATTAACAAAGTTAAAAACTATGAATTGAGATTTTAGTGCTGACTCCGATAAAGAATATATATTTTTTTTTTTTAAATCAGATCCTATCCGCTGCTCATTGTGTAACGGAATCCTGGCTGATAAATTGGCTTCCGATGGATGCGGTAGCTGGCGTTCATAGCGTTGACCAGATATCAGTTCAATCATCGCAGATAAGGAGAATTACGGAACGAATACCACATCCATTGTACAAAGGGTAATCATTTATTTATGTGTGATTTAAGGATGGATCTAGTACAGAGGACGGAGACACAGAATACCGAGAACATAAAACAATATTCTACATTTGTAATTTTCTTTAAAAACACTATTTTAGACATAAAAAGAACATTTGGTAACTCCACCTCGCAAATCTTACGTATAACCCTAAACCACCCCCTTTGGTCAACCCATTATTGACTAAGGTTTAGTCATTAATGGGTACCCAATTTATTTTCAAATATTTTTATTACATCTATCCCCCCCGTGGAATGGACCGTCGACCTAAAGAAGGTCGCTGGGATAAATTTGATGCTGGAGGCGGAGAGACACGTGTTTTGTGGCGTAAATTGGAGAGGCCTACGCGTGGGGTTCAATCAATCAGTCTTTGCTAGTGTACAGGCTGATTGATAGATTCAATTCCACCCGTAACAATTTTTTACCATTTATTATAACCACTCTTTAACAAATACAAAGAGCCTAAATGACTGTGACCTAGATTAACTTTGTCGTAAATATTTTCAGTGGCATAGGAGCATACGACATAGGATTGTTCAAAACAATCAGACCATTTAGATTCACGAAAGCAGTGCAACCGATTAAACTGTCCACTGGTTTCAACTACAAATCTAGCACCGAAACATTGAAACTGGTTGGCTGGGGTGCGCTGAGGACCACGTTCTTCATTCCAGACCTGCCTATTTATTTACAGGAAGTAAATGTAACATACATTCCATTTAATGGTGAGTTCAGTTTATTAATAGTATATTATAGTGCACTCTCTTTTCCCTTACTCTCATAGTTTATGAGATGGAAATCCGACACAACCGCAAGTGCGATTAGATGCAAGACCAACTTCTTAACGTGATCTGGGCACGGAAGAGGATGTAATTTTTAGGGTTCCGTAGCCAAAATGGCAAAAACGGAACCCTTATAGTTTTGTCATGTTCGTCAGTCTGTGTCACAGGCATTTTACTCGAAGACTACACAACGAATATTGATTAAATTTGGTGAAAAGATGTCTTATAGTAGCCGCTATTTAGTTTGATAGATACATAATTAATGTAAATATTGTTAAGGGGGGGGGGGTACTCCATACATCAAAATGTGGCACATAATTCACAAACATTTTAAGGTTTCTAAGAAAAATTAGATTAAATGAATATTTTTGGAAATAAACGAAAAAATGAAAAAAAATGCAAAGCGAGCGCTCAAATACTTTAGGGTAAAATTATTTTAGACATGATTAGATATACCGTCATAGAGGCATTGCGGAAAAACTGTGTTTCTCGACAAAAGGGCTTAAGTGCCATGAACATACGTTCTTCTGCTGGTGTAATTATTCCAATTGGATTTTTTCATACGGAACCCCGACATACTCTTGCTTTATTTTTTTTCACGGTAATTTTAGGTGGCCACTGGGTCACGGATCTCTTTCCAAAATTAGTTACACTAAACGCTTTTTAGTAGTACTATTCTAAAAAATATATAAAGTAATCGATAAAATAATCCTTGTAAGTGACAATTTATTTTTATAATGTTAAATATGTCGCAACAAATAAGATGAATCATTCTTCGAATATTGATTTTGACTGTCTGGGTGACGCACTGCTGCGCAATAATTCTTGTATTTGATTCCCATGCGGGTGATCTCTTTGTGTCCACATACTGTTATTTCAAGTCTGGGTGAACATACTTTTTGCCTGTTATTTGTATGTTTGTTAAATTTTCGCTATAGAGAGGCTATACCATAGAGCGGGAGCTCTTGATTTTATCTCATCTTTTCCCCACGCCCCGCCGGCCGTTTGTAAGAAATATTTGATAATTGGTAATTTAACTCATAATATTAATAATTAATAACTTTACTATTTTCACTGTCTAGAATGCTATGATGCCATTGACATAATGAAAGAAATAAATGAAGAGAACCCGCTGGACGAAGATTCAAATTTGTGCACTGGCGCTGCTGTCAGCAAGGTCACTGCCTGCGTAGGAGACTCAGGAGGACCCCTTGTTCAAATGCATGAAACCTTTCCTCTACCTAACGACCCAGTAGAAGACAACACTGAAATGTACAACAAAACTCTATATAATTGTACTAATGATAATGAACAAAATGATATTAATGGCAAGGATAATAATGATAATAGAATTCGAGGACGTGATGAACAAGTCAACAAACCTGAACCATTACTTCTTGGTATTGTGTCATGGGGCTTATCACCGTGTGGAGAATTAGGAGCACCAACTGTTTATACAAATGTATCTACTTTCACAGATTTTATTAATTACCATATTCGAAACTCTAATTGAAGACATAATAATAGTAAAACTAATTCCACAAGTAATACTTTAATACAAATAAATAAACAATTTCAAACATATATAATTCCTTTATAACTATAGGAATTGTCTATTGGAGATCTCAAAATACAAATAAAAACATATTCGGTTGGTAAAAATAGTAACGATTTCACTTTCCAAAACATTCCAGATTTCTGTTTTATAAAATCAGACTTCATAAAACATAAATATGGTAAAATTTTGTTTTCATTTTGTGGGAATTCATTTGAAAATTAAGATGTATTTTTAACAAAATGTGTCAACTACGAAATTATAGATAGACGACTTAATAATTGTATCAGTAACTCGTCTACCTGTAACTTTGTAGATAGAGCATCGACTGCTGAAAAGAGAATAAATCTTGAAGCTGATATTTCAAAACTGCAAGTTTTAGTCAGCAAAGAGTATGCAAATAAACTGTACTCTCATTATAAAAAGTAGATCTAAGCTTATATTTCTAGTGAGTATTAAGTATTATAATAAAATCAATGCTTCATTCATTGATACACATTGGGATAGCACTACTCCAGCATAAAACTGGATACTACTGGCTCAGTAAGAACAACGCCTGGCACTTAGCAGAATGTTTTCAAGCACAATCCTTTTGTAGAACCAAGTATTTCTAAGTATTTCTAATGTGTCTCAACTAAGTTACTTGTTTGTTCTTTATTGATATTTCTATAATGAAACTGTGCTTCTTTCTGATCAACATTATTTCTTATTAAGCTTGTATTATTAATATTACAATTTAATTAATAATAAACTAGCTCTACCCCTAGCAGTACGTATTTTATCTGACAAATATATGTAGTTATTTTTATAAAATAAATAATGTTTTGAAACCCTGACTATACATTTCACTAAAAAAATATATGAGATGAGCATGCTTTATATACCTAAACTATTAAAAACACAACTATAAATTAGAATTAAAGATAGATAAGTCAAATCACAATTTCAATTACCTACGTAGTCGCTTTCAGCGAATATTATAAAAGTACTCGCTAGCCTCATCACCGCTAAATACTATACCTAAATACTGCAGACGACATACTTATAAGATAGATCATTATAATGTCAGTAATAAATAATAGTATTAACAACATATAAGGCATAAGTGCTTGCCAAGATTTTGTCTACTCTACCTGCTGTACCTATGACAATATTTTACACAACCAAATGAAAATTGCAATTTCACACCATAAAAAGAGATAAAGTACCGCTATAGTTAATGATACTTATTCTGACGCTTTTGATATTTATTGTAGACGCCTTAATTTATAACGTTATAGAAAGCGTTAATGATACCAAATTTGTATGCACTTATAACCTTAAGGTGACAATAGTTAATGCTGTTGATACAATAGTTTAACGCCAACCTAGTTTTGGGCTCATGTTTGATGAACCTAAAACTAGACCACTTGAAAAACTTAATCAAAATGATTTAATACAAGTGACGCTGTACAATAAAGATATGATCAGTCTATGGAAAGGAATCAATTGAGAAGAACATCAGGAGGTCTGTAATTCCCACATTTAGGTAATGAGTCTAGGACGGATTTGGGCATTGCTATGGGAACCCTAATGATGATAGCTGCAGGTAGTGATGATAGTGCACAGGACCGACACTCCAACAGCCAACTGCCTCCTCGATCCAATTTGATTCTGACAATTGTATAGCCTTTGTTTGGTACAGTGATTGTATCCTTGAGAGGGGGATTTTGTATGTTTCTGAAAAACAATGTTGTAAAAAATCAAATTAAGAATTAACTTCCATTCAGCAAATAGAAACTCTGTGTATAGAAGTTATGTAATATCCAAATCTTTAATTTAATACAGATATTTAAGAAATTCTGTGTATAGAAGATATGTAATATCCAAATCTTTAATTTAATACAGATATTTAAGTCCTATTGCCTACCCTTGCACAGTAGGCAGAGGGATTCAAATATCTCAGAAGTTAAAAAAAAATGGATGAGAAAATCAAGATAGATTGATTTATCGAACTCAGTATTTCAGATAAGATGGTAAGCTGGAAGATCAAATCTTTCCTCCTTATCTATATCTATACTATATAATATATAATAATATTATAAAGAGGAAAGATTTGATTGTTTGTTTGTATTGAATAGGCTCCGAAACTACGGGACGGATTTGAGAAATTCTTTCATCGTTGTGAAGCTACACTAACCCCGGGTGACATAGGCTATTTTTTATCCCCGTGTTCCCACTTGAACGGGAACTACGCGGGTGAAACCGTTAGTCACCTATATCCCTATGTATGCTTAAATCTATAAAACTGCGCAACGGATTTTGATGCGTTTTTTTTAAATAGATAGAGTGATTGAAGAGGAAGGTTTATATGTATAATAACATCCATTAAATAGTGGAGAAAATTTACGCACACAAAGTTACGCGGGTCAGCTAGTTCATAATAAACAAATTAATTAGCAGACGTTTTGAGAGCAATTTCTTTTATTCCATTTTCAAAATTGGAATAGAAAAACGTCTACTAATTTTATTGGATTATTATGAATATGGGGATATTATAATATACCGTACTTCGGGCTTAATTTACAGTAACAAATTTTAACTTCAAACTATTAAAATATTCTGGTTTTTTTCACGGTTATTTTCCATAATGATAGTTTCCATGGTTGAAAGAATTAATATGTCAGAATCTAACGGTACATGTTACATTAATGACCGTTTCTAAAAGATGCACACGAACACAAATTAATAAAGAAATTCGTAGAAGTTAATGACTCGGATTTAACCACTTAAAATTGAAATGTAGAAAACTCGTCGAAAATATTCTATCTAAGACATTCCCCTCAAGTGTGATGGTAACAATTTATACTGCCTATAAAAAAAAGTGATTACATCATTCAATTTAATGGAAACTCAATATATAAAGTCATGAGATTTCTAAAATCATACAAATAAAAATGATGTTTGCTATTAGGTACACAGAGTTGATAACAAAAATTTGAAAGTTTTTTTGTATGGTACAGTCAACGGCAACGATGGCGGCAGCAAGCCAAAGACAACATGACTACCAAGAACAGGATTTCTAAACTACTGAATGATATTTGTGACAAATATAGCTAGTGCTACAATATTCTTAAACTGAGTGATTAAATAACAACCCGTGATTTTATTCATGACCGTGGATTACCAAGCCATACAGTTCACTTCATACAATTCAAACTAATAACTGGTATAGCTTCAATTATTATAATCATAAGTAATAATCGATATCTTTTTCCTTATTCAAGATTACTAAATCATTCATCAAAACAACCTTGATCGTTATGCATTAAAATATTTACCTCAATATTTTCCCGTCATTGTTCAGTCTTTGGAAATATTCCTTTGAAATCGGTTTGTCCTTAGGATTCTGCCAGGTTGCAATGACCTGCATATTGAAGCCGTGCATGTGAAATGTGTATGAGTCATTGCTGCCGAAACCTGAAAAACAACCAAATTAATGCAATTACTGACATTAAAATTTGAGAGTAATTATAACACTTAGACAACACTCGCTGTGTAAGTTTAATTAGCAGGCTTACTCCAACTAATTTCGTATTCTTATCTATAGATACCTACCTTAGAAGGAGGATGTATACTGGGTCCTTATTCACGATCTTTTTACCATGTCCATGGCAAGCCCATGCGAACTGTCAAAATCTTGTCATAATGGTAAATGGAGAGCTGCACTTAAAAATGCATCAACGCGCATGTACGGTGGATATTTTTGAGTACGCCGCGCATGTGTCTTGATACTTTCGTGAGCACACATCCCCATTTACCATTATGACAAGATTTTGACAGTTCGCATGGGCTTGCCATAGACATGGTAAAAAGATTGGTAATAACGACCCAGATATCATTTATGTATCGCCAATGTAGGCGCTCTTGTTCCTAACTCTTACAGTCCCTTCAGATCTACAGGAACGAATTCATCATATTGGCCTGAGCCCGATAACTAACTGAACTCTGACGATACTACATTTAAATTAAACGACGTCATCCATTGATCAGATGGATAATACTTAACTGTTGCATTGTCATTATCCGGTTTTCAACAAATACAACTTATCAGTTTAAGTTTCTACTCAAACTAGTGCCTATGTTAGGAGATTAGATTTTCCTATAAACTCGATTATTGTGTTTACTTTCACAATTTTCTGTGACGTTATAAAACCACCTACTTTATTCCACAGCTCACCTTCATTCACTAAAGCAATTTCCAACTCATCCCCTTCTTTCGCATCGAGCACTTGCACGCACTGTGACTCCACCTGCCTCTCTTCTTCTCCAACTTGGCAGAACATATCCTTGCGAACATCTTGAGGTTTCAGCAATATTGGCACGTTAGGATACAAGAAACTTTTGCCATTGATTTGAACTACTCCCTCTTCTTGTAAAGCTGAAAAAGTGAACTTGGCAAGATGAAAAACTATCTTGGATAATGCGATAAAGGCGGTAGAATTTTGGGACAAAATAAACAAAAAAGAGTAAATGAGTCAAAGACCAAAATATTTAAGTGATCAATCACTGATCACACAAAAAAGCAAGTGAGGACTAAACAACTACACACAGGCTTACAAAAACAAAAGAACACACACATGAATATGACCTCTTTGGATACACATTAAGTCACGAATAGATTTCCGCGTTAATTAAAGTATCAAACACCTCAATTATATAAATACAATAATTGCATTTTTGAATGATAGAAAAGTTTGAAGTCCAGAGCCAGGAATCGAACCCGAGACTTCTATGTGTCAAACCGGGGCCGGAATCGAACTACCTATCAGGACTATGTTCCTAGACCTCAATTTTTTTCTATCCTTTTTTTTCTATCTTTCAAAAATGCAATTATAGTATTTATAAAGTAATTGGCAAGAAATGCCTATAAAAATTACTATAACCTCAATTATATTCTTTTGTTTTGACTTCATTCTAACTAGATTTGACAGAATTGGAAATAGGCGAGACCATATTAACATATCGGTCAAATTTAGTTGATCAAACTTAATTTTCAGAGATAGCACTCTGACAAATGTTTCGGAAAACGAACATAATTTTCATAGAGTTCACTCTTTTTGCTTCTTCATACAAATTATAATTTTTTTTTTAAGTGTAAATTTACAAAAAGCGGTACTAAAGCTAATAATATATTTACTACTCAGAAGGTGGTACTTGGGTTAGTAAACTAATATAGAATACTCACATAATGGTGCCGGATAATAAGGCTTTTTAGGTACAGAATCGCTTAAATACCTAAAATCAACTTCACTATCCTTCACTTTCACTACATTTCTATCTATGCCCAAGTAAACTGATTTGACATTTGAAGTATGGCTCTGATCCTGAAGTGACTCCAGCATTTGACCGCCCAGAACTATACCGGCTCCCCAGTCTGTATTTTCATTCGATTCAGTCTGAAATTGTAAAAAAAACTCTGAAAATATATCATTCAAAATATGAATAAAGAAGAGCTAAACTTTGTACCTTTTAACCTTTGTTTTAAACCGAGTCCAAGAGTAGAGACCGCGACTTGATAAACATAAGGTAGGGCGGGCTCCAGCCAAGTGGACCGACGACCTAAAGAAGGTCGCTGGGATGAACTGGATGCGGAAGGCAGAGGATTGGTTATTGTGGCAAAAATATGGGCTGATGATGATGATGATAACCAATGTTTTAGTACAAGGGTTGGGAATCACAAAGACGGAAGATCCAGACATCCTTACACTACTTCTAGGTCTATGGTCTTCCCACCAACCTACAGGATAAGCTCTTGACCTTATATAGTACCTATAGCTTTCACCTTCGTTAGGGCCACATCGGTTATAGCCTATGTTCTTTCTCGGAAGTCAGAGTATCTTCATACAAAATTTCATGAAATCGGTTCAGAGTGGTTTAAACGTGGAAATGTAACACACAGACAGAGCTACTTTTACATTTATAATGTTAGTTTATATATTCTTCTATCCCTTGACAAAGTAAATATACAATTATCTTTATATTATATATTTTTCTTTCCCGTGATAAAGTAACTAATAAGTCCTGATCAACGGGCTATCAGTGGCATTGTCAGAATGTGTAAATCCAAGCGTATTGATGGATTTAAGTAATGGCATTATTTGTTATTAATCACGTTCCATGATTTATTCAGCAGGTTTAGAGAACATCAGCTCTTTCTCTGATAGTTAATGCGAAAGTAGATTTTTCTTGTGTGTAAAACTATCCATTTGCTTGTGAATAGAGAAATTATTCCGAAAGGCTTCTTTAACAGGTTTGTCAAAGTATAAAGGCGGAAGTTGTTAACAAATTTGACTTGCCACCCAAGAGGTTTGAAAGAGCTAATAATAGTTAACTGGTTTTTATAGACCCCGTCGTCATTTCGTTTAATGAGCATTGGGTCATAGATTTATCTCAACAAAACAAAATATATATACACTTTGTTTTATTCAGATTATAACTTTTGTATTAACCAAAAAATAATCAATACTTTTCACGATTACTTAATTTAACAAGTATTTGTACATGAAAAATATTTTATTAATAATTGCTCTAAGAATTTGTAGCTCAAAATTACTTACATCTCAAAATGTATTCGCTATGAATGAGAATGAAATATAAACTAAAAAAAAACTGAACACATTTTCTTAAACTCCTTAATATCTCCGTCATGAAAATCAAAATTCATTCCTCTAACTTAAATTCATTCATCTAACTTCACGGTTACATATACGTGACCATGCACGTATATGTAACCGTGAAGTTAGATGAATGAATTTTTGTTGCACTTTCACTCAAACACTACAGAAAGGATTTTGACAAAACTTTACCGTGACTACATCACGGTAGTATATCAGAATAGCACATTAAGCTATAAAAGTCATTTATAACGCGGGCGTATCCGTAAAAGTTAGTAAAATAAATCTAAGTATTTAACGCAAACGTATGAATTCTTACCTCTTCCAACATGGAAGTGTAATTGAAGCCGGAATAGATGAGCATCGCATTCGCAGTGAGGCCTGCGCAAGCGCCGCGGCCGTGTGCTCGCAACCAGTATCCGCCGCCGTCTTGAGAAGCTCGGACCACCACATCCATGCGCTCACCTAAAATATTACATTTAAAAGTAGTTTTAATAGTAATTTTATAATAAAAATAAAAAATAATATATCAGGACAACTCACACAACGCTATCTGATCCCAAACTAAGCAGAGCTTGGAGTATGGAGACCAGACAACTGATAAACATACACATATATGATGAAAACGAGATATCCCTCTCACAACCGCTCCGTAGATTTGACTCCCTTAGGGGAGTTCATAGCATACTATTCTTAACGTATGATGATTAATATTATAGATAATTATCGCCCAGACATAGAATAAACCATCGTGCTCTACACACAAAGTTTTGTCCTGGGTGGGTAAGAGATTAGGGGAGGCCTTTTTCTCTAATCTACTGGAAGTCATATGCGGGTAAGGTGGGTGGGTGCAGTTGAATGGTCATATAAATAAGATACATCGTGTATTGTAGTTACAGATTCAGCGTAGGTATTAGACATAGGCTTAAGGACGTCTTTTAAGCAAAAATGAAAATATATGTCATTCGAGTCACACATGACATAAATACCTCTGTCATATTGTATTCACATAGTTTTTAGAAAAAAATGTACCTAAAACGCCACGCGTATATAAAAAGTCATTGAATAAATGACTTTTTAGTTGATGTATCATATTATATTCATACCTAAGTCTAAGGCATACTCACATACAATGTCACACAAATAACACTGACGGACATACTTAGGTATATCTAACTTATGTTTGCCAATCTATTGGCAGCAAGAAAAGTCATTGTTTCAAATAAATTAATTCACCAATCATATGATAATTTGGCGTCCGTATATTGACAAAGTTAGTAAATATTTCTAACCAACACGAAACTAATATGCGCATAACAATAATGTACATACCATACATTTAAGCAGTGACCTTTCATTTTAAATTCGAATAATAATCACAAACTGTGAAAGTAATAAATGAAAACAACATTAACTTTGCAAAATTGCCGATTCACGGTACTTAAACTCCGTGAATTTAAAACTAGAGTGCAATAACCGACCTGAAATTGGCTTTAAGTGAAATGAAAAAAAAACTAACAACCGCAAATTTCTAATGCAATAGAAAGTGATAGTAGAACACAATAACAAAACTAACTGGTTGGGGGAACCTACTTGCTGACCTTAAACTTAGCTGTAAAGGGGCACGACTAACAAACGCCTTTCTCCGCTTACCTATCATGACTAAAAAAAACTCTCTGCTAGCGCTCAGCGCATTCACAAGTATGTATTCTTAAAATTGGTCTATTTTTAAATATTTTCAAATGTGGTCTTATAACCTTAACTTATTTATTGGCCGTACTTTTGTTATTTCGAGCCAGTTTAAGTCACATTTTTATTAATGTTGCCAATTGTCACGTAATAAAATTTTAATCAATTCTTGCCAATCGTATTGTATTTTGAATATTTTAATGTGGACGATTTTAACAAGCCTATTAGAATTTTAATAAGTTAAATAATATTAATAAAACAATATAATTTGGCATGACACGAATTTTATAAAAATCTTTCCAGTCTAGTTGTCAAATACAAAAAGAATTAATTTGAATGAAAGTGCTCAAACATAAAAACACAATAAAACATCGTAACAAACTAATAAAATTAATACACGAAAGTAGCAATTAGTCAATCAAAATACTATAAATCAAGATAAAACATTTTATGAACGAAAAGATAGTATACGTTACGATGTTTTATGGAAAGCCATCGTTGCTACTTTCTCTGGTCTAAAACGTGTCTCGTTATCTTCAAAATGATGCATCTAATGAGTAGGTAGCATCCGTACCATTCACCTTAACAATCTTTTGTCTAAAATTGCACACCTAGTATTATAATCAGATTATAGTTGGTAATATTATGTAGATACTTTTACCATATTTAGGCAGAAAAAGTTTCCCTTGCCAATTTGAGAGTGTATCAAAATGGATATTTATATTGAACTTATGGTGAAAAATTAAAAACAGCATAAAAATCCGTTACGTGGTTTAGGAGTTAACGGATATACAGATAGACGCGAAAATGGACTTTCAACACTTAAAACGCTTCAAATACCATAATCCCACATTGCTAGTTATCTTTAAAGAAACAGTTTTTAGTCATTGACATATAGACCTGGACCGACCTTCCCTGAAAGGGATAAAAATAAATAAAAAGTAAATTTTGATTGAAAGCGGGAAAGAGACAGAAAATCTCGGGCGGTCTTTGATAGTAATTGCGCACAAATGGTCTCTTTCTAGAGAGTGGCCAATTTTGTGAGGTTATAGCACAGTTATGTTCTCTACGTCAATGATCTTAATAAAAACATACACGTATAGATTAGACTCTCTTGATAGAGACAACGCTACATTGTGCACAATACCTGTCAAAGGCAGCACGAGTTTTTTCTCTCTTTCACGCTTTGCAGTCAATTTTTACTTTTTAATTGAGAGGGATGGCGCAGTCCTGATCTATATCTATATGATATATGTCAATGATTAAGATTAGGCAAACCTGTCAACCTGTTTATGGTAAAACTTTAACAAGGTCTTTAGTACAGTTTATGGTAAAATGAATTCATAAATAGTGCTGGTCCATCGCAGCTGAAGGTCGACTTGCAAAATATTTGTGCAACTATGATGTCGACAGACTAATGCTAATTCTTTTGAATTAAATATTCATAAAATCTTCTAATAGTTAAATTCTGTTCAAAAATATGTCTACTATTTTCTGAAGCTTTGAGTAAAATAAAATGGCTCTTTTTTTAATACAATAATTGCATTACATTGCTTGTGTTACGAGTGGGTTCGCGCCGGTAGTATCATGAGTAGGATTCGAACCCGCAACCTCTCGATTGCGAGTTCTATCTACTTACCCTATAGTGTCCTAGGTACTCATGAATAAAAGGCAAACCCTTAGCATTAGGCTAAAATAGCGAACGTTTTATCCTTGTTTTTCATTCTGTTTTGAAAATAGAATAGAAATGAGCTAATAGTTAAAACATATTTTCAAAACAAGCTTTTAAGTGTAGGTATAGTGTTAAAAAACAAGTACTCCTCAAGACAAACTAATTGAGCCCAAACTAGATGGGTTTATTTTGTTTAGTTCAGGAGTTCTTATTCACCTTCCGACTCCCTCATCAGACCCAAGATATCAGGCAGCACTAAAGTACTCACTAAGACAAAACAAATGAGGTCAAACTCGATGGGTTATTTAGTTAAGAAGTAACTGTGGCCGTTTTCCGGCTCCATTATCAGAACAGCTCCATGATACCATATTATTGTATTGTCATCAAAAAAAATACAAATGTACACAAAATTTAAGCCCAATCGAACACCGGGAAGTGGCTCTAATTAATGTTTAATAATATAATATCTTGGGACAACTCGCACAACGCTATCTGATCCCACAATAAGAAGAACTTGTACTATGGAAACCAAATAGCTGATGAACATACTTAAATATTTTTAATACATACCTACATAAACCATCATGCTCATCACACAAAGTTTTATCCTGGGTGGGGATCGAACCCACGACCTCGGGCTTAGCAGTCAGGGTCACTAACCACTGAACTAACAGGCCAGTCAAAATTTAGGTTCCAAGATTCGTGCCGAACACATAAACATTGCAAGTTAAATAAAAGCTATTAAAATACAAAACATGCGACATAATTATTATTAAATATTCTTAAAAATAAATTATAAAATAAAAAAACCCGCCTGCATAAAAAAGATGGAAATAAGATCCCCTACGTCATTTTGTAGTTTCATGCAGTCGAAGGCATTAATAAATCTCAATGAACTTAGTGAAATGCCTCCGACTGCATGACTGGACATGTTTTTTTCAAAGGTCACATATCTAAGAACACTTGGGCGATCAAGTCGAATCTAACGACGTCTTAATTGAATAAATCCGTTCAGTGGTTTGTGAAATATCAGTTAATAAAGAATATTACATACATAATACAAGATACGCGCGAAAAACATAACCCTTCCTTACAGCCAGATAAAAAGGGGCAAATGTAACAAAGTAAGATATTAAATATCACAGCTTGAATCGATTTTGAAACCCTTTGCAAAGTTAACATTGCGTTAAATATTACCTGGGTACAACTCCACGCTTCTAGCTAAAACTCGTCTGGTAGGTTTCCCGTCGGTAGCTATAGCTATCATTTCGTGATTTTCTATGTTCACGGTGACAGGGCATTCAATTGCGATTGCGTTTATTAACCTTAGTCTGTATGCAAAGCCCGCCATGACGATAACTCTGCAATCAATAAATTGACAAATTAAGTTAACATAATATTGGATACTGGATGGACTGGATATGTTAGGTGGAGGACTAAAGTTGAGATCTATAGAATGTACAAGCTTAACTTAGATTAAACATTACAAAAAGCACGCGCTGACCTGTGACACCGTGGGTATGATCTTCAAAGAATGTGCTTAGCTATAACCAATAATTTCAACGTTCAGCAAATGGTTAGTTAAGATTTTCTTCCAGTTTGATTTATGATAAAATTGTATTTAAAGTGCACACTTTTGTTAGAGTCAAGTGTCCCCCTTCCCCTGCCAGCTAAATGGTTAATGTTTGGGTGTGTGAAAAAAAATACGGTAGTAGAAGGTGTATATAGTAAACTTAAAAGGGAAAACTATCACAGCTATTAGTCTTTACAAGTTTACAAGTAACGGCTGATCAAATGAGAAGTAACAAAATTTTCGTACAAATTCCATTGAAAATGATTACTATGAAGGTATAACGTTGTACGTATGAAACAAAAACAACTGAAAACCCATTTGTTAAGCAGCATTATTCAAATGGGGGGGGGGGTACTTGGGGTTAAACAAGGGGTCTACGGAACCCTACATTGTGTGTGGCCGACATGCGTTTGCTCGGTTTTTTTTTAGTTTACGTTTTACGCTGCCTAGTTTTTAATTCATTATAAACTGTACTCGTACTGTAGATTTAGTCATATCGCTAGTTGTTTTTTAATTATTAATGGAACTACCCAGATATAGACACTCTGAACAAGTTATAGAACCCAGGATATTTACAGTTAGCCTAGGAAAGTAAGTAATTTGAAGAAAGAACTACACCGTATGATCGGGCGACGCAGTTTTCCCTTTTTAATTGAGATGCAAGTGGAACCGGTGTTTGTGGAAGTTATTTACGCAGTTATTTTGCGGAAAGGATTCCAGAATTCCAAATAAATAACTTACATCAAACAGACAATAGCCATATTTCTTTCTGTGTATCTTAATCTAATTTTAATGACTAAGATCAATCATCAACTTGACGAAAACAATGTTTATGTTGGTGTGCCAAATGCTTTATAACTATAGTTCATCATCAGCGTCAATTTTCTCTGATTTCGATTTAAAAAAAATATATACAAAAAAAAGCATTAAAATCAGTCGAGCTGTTTCGGAGGAGTTCTATCATAAAAACAGTACCACAAGATCTTAATAAATTAGAAGATGTTTATTTTTTATTGCCAAAACTGTCTAAACCAGCCATTAACACCGAAATCTCAAACAATGTTACTCGGCATTTTGAGTCGTATTCAAAAGTATTTCTGGTGTCACTTTTTAAATGACTGGGGTTATTGCGTCTCAAAACTTAGTTAATAAAGTTTCTGTATTTGATCGAATGTTTCTTTTTTTGAACGAGCAAATCTACTTTGACGATATACGTAACTGGAAGGTTTGAATAGTAAAGACATCATTTATTTATCGCCATAACCAACATCGCACTTTGGAAAACGGCCATTACCTACCTAACATCAATAAAACTTTTACCAATTAACGGCTGGTCTCAATATTCTACCTATCGATGGATTTGGCTACTAGAGGTTGAATTTTGACGTATTTTGTATGGAGCATAATGTCAAATATATAGCTCTAGTAGCCAAATCCATCGTTGGTTAGATTATTGAGACCGGCCGTAATTGAAATATACGTACTTAGAAATGTCTCTATCTCCATTGATAGCTAATGCATCTGGTGGTAACCCACTGACATCTTCAAGTTTAGCAGTCAGCAGTTCAGGGAATATTGCCCCAATTATCAGAGTATTCTCTCCACTCCTGTCATAGTCGAAGTCTGATGAATGAGGTTCTAATGGTTGTGGTTGATTTACAATTAAGGGTCCATAAACGCCGTCACTATGATGAGATACTGAAATATAAGAGCAAAATTATTGGATGGAAAATATGAAAGGGTGTCTGAATTTTTTACTTCAAAAATCTTGAATGTCAATTGGGTGTCGAACTAGCAAACGAGGGGTTCTCTAACGCAATAACGTGAGTCGGAGACACATTTGCTCACATTTTGCGAGACTCTTGGCGGTCTGTCCGTGTTTCACCACCAATTTTCTCAGGAATGGGTGGATCTACCAAGTGAAATAATTAATTTCTGGGAATCTTGCAAGTATCAAAATTTACCTTTTTTCGGTTTTTTTTCTTTGCTTGTGCTTTTAACCAAAATTGACAATTCTAGGTCAACGGAAGTACCCTATAGGTTTTGGGTCGTAAACCTATAACCGTAGTTACCGTTGACCTTGAATCACGAATTAAAGGAAAAATTCCAAATAAAATAAAAAAGTGGAAAATTAAATGGGTCCCCATACATACATAGGTACGAGATAATGTAGATATATTGTATCTACAAATTTGTACGGAACCCTCGCTGGGCGAGTCCGACTCGCACTTGTCCGGTTTTTATTGCGAATAGACGGTGCACCGTTTTTTCTCTCACTGTCATAATTTGGTGAGATGAAAATAGAATACAACAGGACCGAGAGCGGCTTAACAAGCTCTTCGAAACACGTGGATGTGACATTCTTTGAAAATGGTCGCCCATCTATGTACCTTAAAGTTGTGACGTTCATAGACGTATCACATTTAACCGTTGTTTAGTCAATTTATTGTCTAACCCCCTCCCCCCTCCTAAATATTACCCTGAATACGCCCATGGTGACATTGCTTAACCTCACTAATTTCTCTATTTGCTCGTATAGATACCACTGTGTACTCAATAACTATACGTAGTTATTTAAAGCGTAAATTATTTCATAGCGTTTGCGATTTACGAATCGCAAACGCTATGAAATAATTTCTTATGATATCTAACTATAGCCCGACTTATTCACGTGGAAATCTTGAAAAACAAATCTAAATGAAACCGTATATTTCTCCAGTATGAAAATTCATTCCATCCAGATTCATTTCGTCGTTCTGGTGTGATCTAAACTTTCGCATTTTTAATATTAGGTAGTTAAATTAAGAGCATTACCTGAGTCAGCATGATAGAAGAAAGTTCCAGGTGTACTAGCCACAAATGCGTACTTAAAAGTCTGTCCGTAAGCAATTGGACACTGAGTTATCATTGGCGCCCCGTCCATGTAAGGAGTACCTTTCTGCTCAATCCCATGCCAGTGAATACTTAGATCTTGATCCAAAATATTATTCTGGACTTCTACAATGATGATGTCATTTACACAAGCTTGTATTGGAGGTCCAGGGGAAATGCCGTTAACAGTAAGAGCTGGTCTTCCATTTTCCAACATGATTGGGTCGATTTTAAAACTGTAGTGACATCTTTTTGGCTTCACATTGAACTTACATGGTCGGTAGCATGACATTTTTTCTGTAATAACAATGGTATGAGTAAAGGCACGGTCTTGACAAACTAGGGCATGATTTTGCAATTTGTTTGGGTGTCATTGCGTATGTGCGAAAA
Source organism: Herminia tarsipennalis (assembly GCA_945859575.2). NCBI lineage: Eukaryota > Metazoa > Arthropoda > Insecta > Lepidoptera > Erebidae > Herminia > Herminia tarsipennalis. Next base: position 23,400,758 of record OX243840.2, read on the forward strand.
TTGTTAATTTGTGTTTTTTGAAGCGTCTATTAATCGGTTATTATTACTAGAAATGTTCATAACCTTTTTAAGTTGTCTCCGAATGTCTGTAATAAATATTGTAGGTGTCATAGAATCTAAAAGGTTTCTACACTTGCGTTTATATGACCTTGGCAATTTGCCGAAACTTCTATAACTCCCATACAAGTTTCGTAATTTGTTTAATTATCGAAACTTGTTCTTATTTGTTTACCAAATTTTACTGATGAATGACTCATTATTTCTCTCTTTAAATTTCATTCAAATAATGATTTAAATTTATTCAATAAAACATTACTTACCTAAATTCTTTGTCGTATCCTCAAAAAGTATATTAGCTCCTGTAGGAGCAAAGCTTTCCAGTGATGCTTTGCCATTATTGCTTATATTCACAATGATAAAAAGGCAACACACTATCACTTTCATTGTTCACAGATTCAATCGTTACAATATAATACTTAATTTATCAATAATTTAATTTAAACTGCTAATCTGTCACCACACTACCGGCATCGCGCTGCGATGTTTCGTACGCAACTGACTAGGCGACAAAACAAGCAGTTTCTCAGACATGTGTTCGACCTCTTACCACGATAGTAACATTTTCCGAGGCTTCTCGCATCGCTTGATTCGTACTACTTACCACAGAAAACCAAGTACAGAAGGCAACTCACATAGAAAACGCTTTTGACGTATCCACACGGAATCGGGTCATGACTTTCGAACAAAGTGCACCGATGTGATCTTCAACTCATGTCCGTGAATTATGTTTACATGTGCGACGCTCGAGTTAAGTACGTATGGGTGTTGCCTTCTATACTCTCATTATTCTGTGTACTAACTACCGTACGCTGGGACAATCTATTGTTACTTGGTAAAAGTTATTGTTACAAGGAGCTCCGTGTTTGTAAATCGTTCTATTTAGCCGCTCCACAGCATGTTCGATTGCTGAAATTTGCCGCTGTTTACTGTTGCTGAAATCTAATAGCAAAACTATCGATATTATCTTCATTATTTCACGATAGTCCTTATTAACGTTAGTATCTAGATAGCGTAGCTAATTGCAATTTACTTGTTTTTTTTAAATGTTTTTATAAAAGTGCCTATATTTTTTTACTAAATACAGTCAGCAACAAAAAAGATACCTCATCTTCGGACGAAAAAAATGTACCTACTTCTTATTATTTTCAACTTCGAAAGTGTAACTATTAATGTTTGAAGACTTATATTGCTGACTGTACTTAGGTACTTAAGCCGTAAGGCAACTTAACCCGTCACGATTTATCGTGGCAAATTATAAATCTGCCATCACATAAAAATAAATTTAGACTTCTTTTGTGTCAATCGTGGATTTAGTTTTGTGTACCTTTTTAATATATATATATTTTTTTATTTATTTAACTTCTTGCACACAAAATTTGTACAAAGGCGGACCCTAAGGTTGACTGGTAGATAATGCCTAAGGCATTAGCCTTAGGCATTATCTACCAGTCAACCTTAGGGTGATGCAGAGAACTGTTTGAGGTGGGTGCTTAATCGACTTATATTTCTAATGCTAAATAAGAAAGTGATTAAAAAAATAAATAATAGTAATAATAAATAAATAATTATAAAAACAATACCATACATATAAATATATAAATACACATAGGTACATACACACACAACATACCAATACATACATTTACATACATAATACATACTCATAACTACACAAATACATACATAATATACATATATAACCATAGATTACTTTAATTGTGATGATTCCGCCAATAACTTCGCATAGAAATTACGTACTTGGAACTTAAAGGTGACACGAATTGTAGACATTCTTATTTCGAGAGGGAGCGCATTCCTAAGGAGAATAGATTGAATAGAGAAGAATATTATTGAAATGGTTTGTAAATGTTAGTAAGACATTGAAATCAAATAAACATTATTCATCAAAATAAACGTCTAAACTACATTATGTTTATTTGATGGAGAAATATTTTATTAGGTACCTAGAGATTTTTTGCATAAGGTTATCATTATTTCACAATAAATATAGCATTTGTCACTTTGTGTTACGCGGAAAATTATAGTCTCCCACCGCGGATTCGCACAGGTGCAATTTTTCCCTACTTTTATTCATATAAACCCTGAAAAAATGCAACCAATCTGAAGTGGCGCGCTTACATTAAACATACACACAATAATTACAATAATAATATCTTGGGACAACTCACACAACGCTAACTGATCCCAAACTAAGCACAATGGTGCTTGTACAATGGAAACCAGATAACTGATAAAAATACTTATATATTTCTAAATACATACATATTATAGATAAATAACACCCAGACATGGAATAAACCATCATGCTCATCACACAAAGTTTTATCCTGGGTGGTGATCGAACCTACGATTAAACGATAGATTTTTATTTAAAAAAACGGATTGCTGCAACATGCTACCATACCTACTTAACAATGTTAGTTGCAATAACAAAAGAAATAAACCAAAAAACTGCACCCATTGCTGCTGCATACGATGCAATCGAACCTATGCCACATCGGACATAAACTGTAACACGTTTTGCAACGTTCGTCGCCGTTCCGCACTTACAATCTTCGAAGGAAACCCTTTCAAAACTTTCAATGTTCATTATGTATGTTAAGGTCGACTCAGAACGCTAGATGGAATTATACTCGTATCTACATATTTCGCGGTTGTTAGAGATCTGTAGCATAAAAATTAATAAAAACCGTCGGTGATTAGCTTGTATCTGTTCAGAACTGCAACTGCGTAAACATCAGTTATGCCCATAATCCTTAAAATAGTATCTATACCCTAAATGTTATTCCGATGTACAAACTTTATTACTCGTAAGTGGATTCAGTTTTGCTTGCTGTTTTCGTGTTTTTTTTTTATAATAAAGTAAAATTATAAAATTATATGGCTTTGTTTTAGTTCAGGTTTATCCTCAACTGGAAGCATTTCAAAACAATCGTTTTTTTGATGTGATAACGTCACATTAATCGATGACCGGGTGTATGCACGAAATAAAGTCACGTTATGTATTGGTTGCTAAGCAACAGCGAATGGCGATTGCAGTGACATGCTATAAAATTGGAACTAACGTTATTGACTGGTTGCTAAGCAACGAAAATGGCGATATGTCATCAATGTTTTCTGACGTTATCACGTAAAATTATCGTCCGCAAACCGACTTTACAGACAACCGTTTTTTTAATGGTTGTAAAGGTAATTATTAGTAATTTAAGACTCTTGTTTTATACATCTACCTACTAAAGTCAGCAGTTTATAGGTACTTCAACAGCAAATCATCACAGTAGAATTAGGTTATTATTTATATTTTCTAATTATCTAGGAACTACTTATAAGTACTCAGTAGAAAAGTAAATTCTTATTTGAAGTAAAAGAAGAAAGAAAGAAAATACGTATTATTTTGATGCAAACTCACAAACAAACAGTAAACAGTAAAGACATACCTATAAAAAAAATAGATAGTTATAGAAACTACATACGACTACTTACCTATGTCGGTATATAATTATGCCATTGATAATATTGCCACTGTTTCTAACTAAACATTTTTAAATAGCCTAATGGCTAAGGTATCGGTCTCGCAATCTTGAGGCCGCAGGTTCGAATCCTACCCATTATACTACCGACGAGAACCCACTCCTAACACAAGCCTTTGAGCTTAGCTGGAGGGGTTAACAAGATTGCTAGTAATGTGGGGCTCAAACCCACATTACTTGCTCTCTTAAAAAAAAAACAATAATAACGATCACCATATTTTTTTATTGAAAAGGCAGACATCTTCTCCATTTCGTCGTGGAATTCCAATTTGATTCATAACATCAAAAGTGACAATAACAATAAATTACGTAAAGAAATTCTACTACCGTTGATAATCTACATAATAGAGTGTAGTGTGAACCCGAGGAGTCCATATTATGCAAGTATTACGTAGTTTTTGGTGATATAACAAAATATACTACACTACGGAACCTCAAATACATTTGACATTGAACTCACATGGTCTTTGTGGTTTTTTAGCAAAGTATACCGCTCCATTGTCATTGGACATTACACTAATGATGTATTTTGACATACTACTGAAGACGTGATGATCATTAGGTAGGTATTGCGATTTTATTTTAACTATATGACTACAGAATGATTTTAATAACTATACACTAGTATAGTGTTATATTATATGTGACTATACTGACTGCCTCTGTGGCGCGGTGGGAGAGTATAATAATAATAAGATCCACCCCTCGGGGCTAGTCGTTGTCTCCCTATTTGAGATTAACGCAACACTCTGAGGGCATAGTAGCAGCTCTTGAAATCCTTATGACACAAATAAAAAATATCTCATGAGGCTGAAATAAGAGTACACAAACCGCAGGACAGCTTTGTGGCTAGCTGAATGTGCGTGGCGACACTGCGGTCCCGATGCCTCAGAGAGTCGGTCAGGGCCTCGTCTCCCGCTTGCCTTCACTGGCCGGCGGGAGTGGAACACCAAGAGCGCCCGCAGGACTCTCAACTCTGTCTTGCCTTAATCGGCCGGCCAGAGGGAGGTCGCCAGAGCTTGTACGCTCGGGGGAGGAAGTGTCATTTTCAAGGGCATAACTAAAAACCGCTAACGGGCTACCGGGGAAACCCGCTCACGGGCCTTCTTCGTGATGGTGAAACCGGCGCCGCAACACTCGACACCCCAAGCTGCTCACACCCATGTTGCTCCCTGTCGCCTGTTTGCCCATCTAGTGACTGGCGAGTCACCGCCTGCCCATTTGTCCGTGTGTTTTTACTATGTGTTTGCAGGGCAGGCGCCATAGTCCTTCAATAGTACCAGCTAACCATTCCACTAACACATCACCTCCATAACCCAGTTTCTTAGCTACCACTTTTTGACAATAGTTTTTACACTAACCGGGGAATGTCGTTGGGTATATTTATATAGTGTATACAACGATATTCGCCGATTTGTGTCACGTAGCCTTTAGATTAAAGTGTCTAACGGGCCTCTACGTGTTGGCTTCGGCCCCACGCACGCCTCCCAAATGACCGGGACTCCATAGTCCCGTGATATGGAAACGACATACATAATAATAATAACCATTTATTTCATGCTACTAAGCAAAATACATAAATAGAAAACTTATTAGACTAATACATATTTAATAAAAACTAAACACAAAGTTGAGCACAAGACGGCGGCGACGGCGTCGTGTTTCGCTGCAAGGTGTCACGTAACCTGCCACGAAATCGTCGGTATGCGACACCCTTCGGCCAAAGGTCTTCCTTCATGAAAGTGGACAGATGTTCCGCGGGCACTCGCACCATAAACGACTTAAAATTAACGTTATGGCGCGACTCCAATTTCTCCACCCTCAAGGTCCACTTGGTCTTTATTCTGAGGTATTCCACAAGTTCCTCAGCCTTTGTAGTGTGATGCAGATGAGACACATATAGCTGCGTCGTAGGTGTTGCCGGACGCAGCAGCATATTGGGTCCCGTCACGCCGGTACCACACTGGTTGCGGCTGGAGGGCTTCTTCTGCTTCTTTTCGACTTTTATGAAGCCCTCGGCGTCTTTTTGCCAGGGATTGTTGTTCCGAGTCTGGGTGTACTTTGTGTCTGTGACTTGTATGTTTGTTAAGTCCCTCGCGACACAGGGCTTGTCACCCTACCGCGGGAGTCGTAATTAAAATATATATATATATATATACTAATAACCCCATGCTCTCGGCTCTTTACATTACACCAAATAACTTCGTAATATAATTTTTGAAATAAAAAAAATAAAAATTAACCCTTCACCCCCACCTACCACCTACTTTTGTCAAACAACCATTTACCACACATCTGAGAGACCCCGGAGTAAAATCGATGTTTCTTTGTCAGGTTGAGGGCCAAACCTCACAATAAACAACCATTTTACTCCAATAAAATAGTCTGTAGATGGTTAAGGTCATAACTCCAAAAATAAATGGTAGGTGATTAAGGAATATCAGTTTTGGAAAATATTTCATATATTAATATATAATAATTATATATTAATATGAAATGTTTTCCAAAACTAATATTACAAGAAGCCACGAGTGGCAGGTTATTAGTAAATTACAAATCAACCTGTATATTTGAAAATTTTGGTTTGTTTTTCATTCGTTCAGCACCAGATTTTGGAAATTAGTTGCGTCTATAGAAGGCCTCTTCTAGTTCAAAGAAGAGCAAAGTTTCAATCGAAAATAATATCTAGTAACATTGGTATGTTCAACCCATACGTTTAGGAAAATTTCCTTTGCATCCGAACATTCAAAAATTAATTAGAATAGAAAGTTATAAGGTCATTTATATAAGAGGAAAGTCAGTATTACCACAAAAATGTTTTCTTAAATCTAAACTATGCTAGTAGAAAACCTATAGGTTAACAATATTTTCACTAGCTGCAAAGTCGTCGCAAAAGTATATGTTTACTGGTAGCAAGCCACTCAGTGGGCCTTTGCGCTTGACGAAGCATCAAGTAGATCAATCTCTTCTCCTTCAAGTCAAAATTCCCATCCACCGCAATATGCAGCACTCTCGAACTCTTCTGAAGCATTGATCAACCGCTGGACAAGAAAACAATACAAAAAGAACACTAAAAAGCTGTAGACCAAAATAGGCATAAATTGAAGCCATTCCTCAAGACGTAAGAAGAATAAGCATATAGCACTGGTCCCAAAGTTGACTCCAATAGGTTAAGTATACAAGTAGTAGAAAACCTATAGGTGAACAGTATTTTCGCTTGGAAATGTTTTAACTTCGCATTTTCGAAGCAGAATACGTAGAAAGAGATGGAATATTCTCCAGTAATAAAACAGTAAATGAAGTAGATATGTATTATAATTACGAGGCTAATAATATGTTGTTGTTGATCTCCTAAGCATTTTGAGCGAAGGAACGCGCTGTCTTCGCCTGACTCATACTAATAAGTTACTGTAAAGACAAAAACACTTACTTGAACAGTAGTTTTATGGCAAAAACCGGGCAAGTGCATGTCAACAATGTTGGGTTCCGTAGTTCCCTCCCCCATCCGAATAATGTGAGAAGTGGGTTTTCTATTGTTTTTTTTTCATACTTACAAGGATACCTACTTAATAATATTTTTTAATGGAATTTATACGAAAATTTCCCAACCCCTAAAGGTTCATTTCCGTGCATCGCGGCCGATCGCGAGCCGCGAGCGGCTTACGACAAGCGTCTGTCGCGCGCGGCTGATGCGACAATATTCACAGTGCGCGCGCAGCTTACGACAGTCGTCGGCCGCGCGCGCCTGTCGCTTACCTCGGAAACGGCACCATACATTCTTATACTCTGAGTATTGTCGCATCGGCCGCGCGCGTCAGTCGCTTGTCGTAAGCCGCGTGCGACTCGCGATCGGCCGCGATGCACGGAAATTAACCTTTAACGGGGTAGATGAGAAAAAAATCGATCCCCTATAGGAGGTACACGAAAAAAAATATTTTTCAAGATTTTGTTCATTCACTTTGTCGGCGTAGGTATTTATGGAAAATTACAGCCTCCTCGCACTAACAGTCTCTGAGCGAAAGTGCGAACGGACGGACGGCGAAACTTTTATCTACGAAACCATAAAAATGGTGGTCTGTAAATTCGGTTTACGGACGATAATTTTGCGTGATAACGTCATAAGAAAACATTGAACCAGTCAATAACGTTAGTTCAACTTTATCGCATGTCTGCAATCACCATTCGCTGATGCTTAGCAACCAATCAATAACGTGACCGTTGCTACGTGACACTTTATCGCGCGTGCACCCGGTCATGATTCATAAGACGTTATCACGTGAGAAAGTTATAACACTTAGTCTTAGTAATCGCACCGTAAACCGTGGTTAAACCAACTAAACAATAGTTAAATAATGAAGATTTAATAAACAAACTTTCTATAAATACATTATATAAATATATAATCAATAATTACACCGTATCACTTTCATAAGGCTGTTGTACAATCTTCGTTCAAAATACGCTGTATGTATTTAGAAAGTACAAATAGCTGAGTACCTAGATACTCCATATATAAAAAAAAAAGTAAATGTGAAAATAATTGCCTCAGATGAGGCAGAGACAACGGGAGAACGTATTTGTAACTTTCCTTGTATGGTATAATGTGTCAGACAAAACGATTATCTGCATACAATAGTATTCTATCTTATAATTTATTAAATTATAATACCAGAAACATTCAATTCAAAATTCTCTATTCACTGAGGATGCAAAACAACGCTTGTGATACGTCGAAATTCTACACGAATAAAGCCGGAAAAAACTCGCGGCCACTCTTTTCAAATTGCCAATTTTACAATGCTTGAATGTTTATAAACTTGATATGGGGGTAGGGTGCTGCGACTAATATACTGTATACTACTAGTATAGTATTATATTATCTGTGCTAATAATGCTAATGACGATAAAAATGAATAATGATAAAAAGTTGGAACATGAGATAAAATAAGATCAGCCTTAGTAGATACAACATAATAGGAGCGTCTACTTACAACAAGGTTAAATATTGGCCAAAGTACTGGCAACGAATTATTTAATATTTTAATTTTGAATAATCTGTTTACTGTTTATAAATCAACTAGCTGTCCCGCTCAACATCGTCTGCGTAAATTGTTCCCGTTTTTGCAACATTTCTCATAGCTGCTCCGGTCCTATTAGTCGTAGGGTGATGTTATATATCATTCCTCGATAAAGGTGCTATCCAACAGTGAAAGAATTTTGCAATTCGGATTAATAGTTTCTGAGACTACCGCGTTCAAACAAACAAACAAACTCTTCAGCTTTATAATATTAATATAGATTTCATCGGGGTAATGTTTTTATCAAACTACGACTTTTTTTTGAAGCAAATGGTACTCTTATGAAAAATCTTTGAGAGAAATGGCATATATGTCTATTTCTATAAAGAAGAGTGTATTTCATTGTAATAACAAGTGAGATTTTTTTTCCAGTACGTCGTTTAATATCAATTTAATTAAAATACTAGCGGGCAAATTCTGATAGGCAGACTCGCCAAAACATATTGCCTCTTTTATGATTGTATGTAAAAACATCATTTTATTACAATACTCGATGAACGATGCGAATCTGCAACCGTATCTCAGTCTATTACCTACATTTACCTAAATTACGTAGGTACGTAAAAGTAGCGAAGCAACGCCTTTAAGTTCTTAGAGAAGAACAAGTAGAAAAAGCTCGGGACAAATCTCAAAAATTAATAGAATATTGGTTTATAAATTGTATTTTGGGTAATTTATCATAAAATAATAACTCTGGATGACTCAATTATCTTTTTATTTGTCCATATTGCTTGCTATTTCTACAAGTGCTTAAACAATAGCTTTTCAAACCTTTACTACTGTAACAAACTTAAACATAGCCTGCAGAGTCGTCGCAAAAGTGTATATGTTTACTGGTATAATATCAGCAGCAAGCAACTCAGTGGGCCTTTGCGCTTGACGAAGCATCACATAGATCATTCTCTTTTCCTTCAAGTCAAAATTCTCCCATCCACAGCAATAAACAGCACTCTCGAACTCTTCTGAAGCATTGATCAACCGCTGACCAAGGAAACAATACAAAAAGAACACTAAAAAGCTGTAGGCCAAAATAGGCATAAACTGAAGCCATTCCTCAAGAGGTAAGTAGAAGAATAAACATATACAGATAGCACTGGTCCCAAAATTGACTCCGATAGGTTCGCTATACAAGGATTTGAGTTTATTAACAACTTCCAAAGTTGAGGAATGGCGACGAATCAGAGAAGGTAATCTTTCCTTTGCTCTAGCCTTCGTTTCTGTTATGTCTCCGTTATCATTGAGCATCATCATCTCTTGAGCTAGCATCTGATACATAACTGCTGTGTGTGCTATGAGAAGCACTAAGAGTGATTGGAAGTTAAGAGCTATCGTCATAATTATAAGTTCTTCTATTGCCAGAATTGTTTGGCAGACCTCGCGTTTGGGTGATACTGTCACTGGTTCCAACCCTGAAAGTGTACAAAATAATTATTTTTCTTCAGTATAATACGTCTTTGTCATTTATGGTCCCTAAACCTACCAACAAATTTATCTCTATCACCAAACCAGCGCAAAATGAAATGAGAACAGGTAATTTAAGCTAGAATACTACAAGGGGTATAAATAGAAGAAGAAAGAACATTTGTTAAAGTACACAATACACATTCAAAGTTAATATAAATAAATAAAACAAAATGAATATACACGAATAAAAACAAAACAAACAAATGGGTATCGAACACATCAAATTGTACACAGAGCGTGCTCTATAAAGTTGGTAGAAGCTTAGTTGGCCAAACAAGTATTGTAATCTTCGGTATACTTCGCAGGTATTGTCTTTATATGGTCACAGCTTAGCAAAAATGCTACAAATAAAAATTTCAGCGCTGGTTTTCAGCTGAAACCCCAAATAACTATGTGACACATTTATAACAAGTTTATATAAATTTATTATGACTGCCTCAGTGCGGTAGGAGTGTATCCGACTGCTACGCAAGAGGTCGTGGGTTCGATCCCCACCCAGGATACAACTTTGTGTGATGAGCACGATGGTTTATTCTGTGTCTGGGTGTTATGTATCTATAATATGTTTAGAAATATATAAGTATGTTTATTAGTTGTCTGGTTTCCATAGTGCAAGCTCTGCTTAGTTTGGGATCAGATAGCGTTGTGTGAGTTGTCCCAAGATAATATTATTATTATTTAATAACTTCCATTACGAAAAGGTGGACACCGGTAGGTTAGTTTTCCACTGGGTCGTCTAAAGACTTGGGCTTGCCAAAAGTTGTTTACAGAGAGGATAATGTTTGATCGATCGTTGCAAATGGCTGTCTTGTTCCATGCAGAACTTGATTGATTTCGTCTGCGAAATGAGTCGTCAGACAACTAGACGTGTTGAACAACCTTGGATACCGGCCGGCCTTTCAAATGTTTAGAAAACTTTCTTACGCCTATGGGTCATAGCGCATATAACTCGGAAACGGAGAGTCATTTGCTGAATATATTCCGGATACTGTTACGATGATGAAATAGATTAGCCTGGGTTTTAGCCTTATTCACGTTATTTTTTTGGTTTACGCAGCAAGCCCGCGAGATCTGTCAAAATCTTGTCATAATGTTAAATTGAGAGCTGCGCTTAGAAATGCATCAAGGCGCATGCGTTGCGGACATCTTTGAGAGCACCGCGCATGCGCCAACTCGCACGGGCTTGCCGCGAAAACGGAGAAAATGAACGTGTAAATGGTCCCGCTATCAATGCCACCCAAATCTTTGTTGGCATAGATCAGAATTTCTATGCCAAACAAAGATTTGGGTGGAAAAATAGAAATAAAATAGAAATAATTACTACACTATTATTTAACTGGCATGGTGATGGTACCCACCAAAACGGCCTATGGCTTAAGGGCCTATGTCTAAACAGGCCATTTTTTACGGAAATTTGTAGCGGCACTATTAGCAACTAATTGCTCGGTTAATAAGCACAATATGTCTACAATTGTATGGCGCATGATCCAGTCTCCACAACGCGGCAACAATAAAATAGAGGGCGACTGAAACAACAACAAAATTGGCCGGGCAACATTGCGGAAAATAGATCGCTCAGCGATTGTCCGGCAACCATCAAATCAATATTGGAAAGTACTGCCATGTTGCCACAGCATTGCCGCCACAACTTGCCGTAAAAAATGGCCCGTTTAGACGCCTTTTGCCGTTTTGACCGTTTTGAGTTGATGATGATTCGTTTACGAGTTAAAGTAATAATGTGTTGGGTAGCCCATTTATCGAGGAAGGCTACAGGCTACATAATATCACGCTACGACTAATAGGTGGTGAGCATCATTGAAAAATGTGGCATAAACGGGTTAAAATATACGTTTAAGATACGTTAATAAATCCAATAATAGATAGATACATTAGTTTTAACTTACGCGTGACAAAAGTCTATTGCAATAAATCTTCTATGTAAATTTTATTCACTACAGTACCTATAACTACGGAAAGTTTTAAACTAAGACTTTCTCTTGTTTAAATTATTACTTGTATATCTACGCGTAACCAAAGTTAATAGGTAACTTTATGGAATGGAATCCAATTTTTTCGAATTTCAGCTGTTTCTTTGTGTTTTCCCTTTTTTAACAACCCTTGTATTAATACAAGGGTTGTTAAAAGAGGAACTAATTTCTTAAACATTTTATTAGTTTTATTTATTTATCTTATCTTAAACCTTTAAACGAGCAATTCTTGTATACATATATCTACCTATATATATAATCTGAATATCGGCAGCAATTTTCATGAAATTTAGTATGCAGGGGGTTTTGGGGGCAATGAATCGATCTTGCTAGGATTCATTTTTAGAAAACGTCGTTAAAAAAAACAAGCAAAACTCGGTCATTCAAGTTTTTCAACTTTATACACAAAAATAATGTATAAAGGCGGACTTAATGCTAAAAGCATTCTCAACCAGCCAACCTTTGGGTGATGTAAAATAAGTAGAAGGTGCTGATTGTTGACAGCCGGTGCTGGTTGGGATTTATATATGACAAAAGCAATCCATTATAAAGTTTTGGTGAAACTGGAACAGCCTTTGATTTTTTTATGTACCAGAGATGGCATATTGTACATAACTCTTGAAGTTTGGGCAATATAAGTCAGTAGATAATAGCGATCGACCACTAACTAACTTTTTAGGCTTCCGTAAATATATTATTTGCGTATGGATTTTGGAATCATTAGGCCGAAACCTCTTGAGTGAGTTTTACTTGAGGGACTTCGGCCTTCACTCAGTTTCATGTTAATTCAATTAACGTTTACACTGAAGTACTTGCCTAATAGTAACAGCAAGCAACTAATTGACGGATATATTTTTTTCTTTAATTTAACATGGTGGCGATTCTTACAGCAATAATAAGCAAAATGTAATTGAATTTTATGAGTTATTCATAATCAAATCTTTCCAATTTTTTTTTAATTTGTTTCCTTAATATTTTAGATTATTTATAATAATTAATATTTTAAAAAGAAGAACATCATACTAGCGACCCCAGCCGACTTCACAACTCTTTCGAAAAGCCGGCAAATAACATTGATTAAATACCACACCATTCATTAAACATATTATCATACCTAAAAACAATTTTAAAATGAAGCCATACGAAATCACGACTGGTAACTTTGAATCGATCTCAAATAAGCTTGCGTCAAGTATGCGTCTCGAGAGCACAATAACGACATTCTAGTACGGTGCGCAAGCGTATTTGAGATCAATTCAAAGATACAAGTATACAAAAATAGCCGTTTTAAGCGAAACTGAACTGAACTGCAACTGCACTATTTTAAATATGTTAATTGACCCGCAGGCTGCCTTCTGCACCTCTCGCTGAAGACTTTTGGCCGGAGGGCCTGAATTAATGGCAATATATAGCACAGACTTACTGATATGAAGCGTACAATCTTATTTTTAAGTTTTATTTACTAAACTCTATGTTATGATGAAATTGTACAAATATACAATCATCATAGACTGCCTCTATGGCGCGGTGAGTAAGTGTCCGATTGCTAGAGCTGCAAGAGGTCGTGGGTTCGATTCCCACACGGGACACCACTTTGTGTGATCCACAAATTGTTGCCCGGAACAACAATTCGTGGATCACACAAAGTGGGAGGGTGTACTTTGTGTCCGTGACTTGTATGTTTGTAAAGTCCACCGCGACACAGGACTTGTATCCTACTGCGGGAGTAGTCTATAAAAAAAATCATAATATTCATCAGCAGACTACTTACCCACACACAGTGTCATAGAAAAACTGTTGGTAACATCAACACGATTCGGCAGATATATAAAAAAAGCGTTTGTACAATTAAACCCGTAGAATATAAGAATGATGCGTTTGATGATCCTCATTGACTTCTCATGCTTTTCCTCGAAGATGGGTGTCCGACGGGATAGACGGTCGTTCTCATCAATACCTTTCACGGTAGCTTTAAGTAAAGGTCTGCGAATTTAGATAAAAACTATTGTACTAGTGTTAAGTATGCCTCTCAGTCTTATTACTGTCACTTTAAGGTAGTACAGTAATTAAATTTAAATTCTGACTGCATCTTTGGCGAGGTGCGAGTGTATCCGACTGCTACGCAAGAGGTCGAGGGTTCGATCCCCACCCAGGATAAAAATTTGTGTTATGAGCACGATTGTTTATTCTGTGTCTGGGTGTTACTTATCTATAATTCCTACTAATATATAAAACTTTCACACGAAAACTACTCAACCGATCATCATGAAACTTAGTACACATATTCTTGGAGGTATTAGAAGTCACATAGGATTATAAAAAAGGGGGGGGGGAATTTACGCAGACGAAGTTGCGCGGGACAGCTAATATGTAATATATAAATACGTTTATCAGTTGTCTGTTTTCCATAGTACATAAGAGCTCTGCTTAGTTTGGGATCAGATAGCGTTGTGTAAGTTGTCCCAAGATATTATATTTATTATATTATACGACACAAAATCAATCATCATTTGAGTATTCAAGAATATATATATATTACGGGTCTTAATCGCGTGAATAATTTAAGGTAAAACCTTGTTTATTGCCCGACGTTTCGACCGTTTTCTACCCGTGACCACGGCCGTTGCAATACGATTTTATAACGTGTACAAATTGCGAAAGTTTAACAACATTTATAGGCTGATTGGTTTATTGATTTGATTAAATAAAAACACATACCTTTTCTTTAAAAACCACCAGCTGTTATTAGCAACCAGAATTAAAATAACAATGTTAACATAGCTTTTGATGAAGTCGCCAGCGCCCTCGGCGTATTTCCATTGATAAACGAAGTTTCCGACACCATATACGTAGAATAAAGCAATAAAATTGATAATCCAGAATGGCACTAGAAACAATTGAGTCTATATTGAATCTCGCACTAATCTATACTAATGTATAAAGCGGAAGAGTTTGTTTGTTTGTTTAAACGCGTTAATCTCAGGAACTACTGGTCCGATTTAAAAAAATATTTTTGTTGGATAGCCCATTTATCGAGGAAGGCTATAGGCTATATAACATCACGCTACGACTAATATGAGCGGAGTAGCGACGAGAAATGTTGCAAAAACGGGGAAAATTTACGCGTACGAAGTTGCGCGGGACAGCTAGTTATAGTATATCTGAAGTAGTAGGTAATATAGCTAAGGCGTTAGGCGGGTCCTATATCAAAATTGTTGGGGGGCAGGTCTAAATTCCCAAAGTCACACACAAACTTTAATTGACTCTTCAGTGTATGTCGCTGTCGTGAAGGGAGGGTATGCAATACTAACGCACATTTGGGTCTCCGTAGCTATGCCCCTGCAGATTTATCGGATAAGCGATAGGAAAAAAATTTAAACAATTTAATATTTGGACCATCAGTCGAGTTCACTCAGAAACTTATAGCTCGTCTTTATCATATTTGTTTGTTGTATTTAGAGTCGGTACATGTAAGCATTAGTCGTTCTACTTCTACTGACTGACTGTGGCGCTGTGCAATTTGAAAATAGTGGCCGCGAGTTTTTATTGCCTGTTCTTTTCTCGGGCTTTACCTATTGTTTGCGAGCAGGCATTACATGTAAATGTAGAATCGACTTTTAACAAGTGTAATATTTTGTTTCCTAAGTAAATAAAGATTTTTTATTATTAGGGTTTTTATATAAGGGTCACTAACCATTAATAATAATTAATGGTTAGTGACCCTGACTGCTAAGCTGGAGGTCGTGGGTTCGATCCCCACCCAGGATAAAATTTGTGTGATGACCACTATGGTTTTCTTGGTGTTATTTATATATACATAACTAGCTGTCCCGCGCAACTTCGTATGCGTAAATTTTCCACGTTTTTGCAACATTTCACGTCGCTACTCCGCTCCTATCAGTCGTAGCGCGATGTTATATAGCCTATAGCCTTCCTCGATAAATGGGCTATCCAACACAAAAATAATTTTTCAAATCGGAGCAGTAGTTCCTGAGATTAGCGCGTTTAAACAAACAAACAAAGCAAACAAACAAACTCTTCCGCTTTATAATATTAGTATATATATGTATGTATTTAGAAATATATAAGTATGTTTATCAGTTGTCTGGTTTCCATAGTACAAGCTTTGCTTAGTTTGGGATCAGTTAGCGTTGTGTGAGTTGGCCCAAGATATTATTACTAAGATATTATTGTTCTATGTTTAGTGCCTATATCTAAAGGTTATCAGTTAAGTGATGTATTAAAAATAATTTAACTCATCTGGAGAAAGCCAGTGCTTTAACTAATTAGATGTATGTTATTTGATTTTCAGTTGTTTCATTATTTTAACTATTATTGAAAAAGTTAATATTAGATATAAAAATGAACTAACCCCATACTTTATCACTTCTAATAGAAAAGCCAACAATATCAGGAACAACATTAACAAGCCAAATCAAACTATCGAAGCTGTTAGTCTGTATACGCCTTTTAGTGTTTAAAAATAAATGTTTGAAATATCGGAACAAGTTCATGATTTAAAAAAATGTAGAGGTGTCTTATGCCAGTCCAGTTACCAATGGAGTCAAAACTATAATAAAAACTACTTAGAAAGCAGACGAAAGAAAGATTTAGGGTGTGAAAAGTAGAATAATTAAAGGTGAAAATGATAGTGTGAAATATGTAATTAGAACAAGTATTATTATTTACAGTAAGTATACCATATCATAAAGTGCTAGTCAGCGATCCAACTTGATAGTTTTTGCTCGGTGAAATCAACCAATAGCATTCGCGTATTCATTTTAATGACTTTTGTTTACCTATTATTATCATACATTAAGTACATTAAGTACTAGCTTTCGCTCGCGGTTCCGCCCGCGTGGATGTCGGTTATCGCAATAAAAACTATCCTATGCCCTTCCCCGGGACTCAAACTATCTACATACCAAATTTCATCTAAATCGGTTTAACTGTTAGAGCGTGAAAGCGTAAGACAGACAGACAGACAGAGTTACTTGCACATTTATAATATAAGTATGGATGAAATTTGCTGTTAGTCTTTCGTCGTAACTTCGTATCCATGTATTTTTGGTTTAATGCCTATAATAATTGAAGATACATATCAGCAATTTCATTCCAATGAGAGGTCTAAAGACTGCTTTAGAAACTTTAGACCTGTTTCGCATTAACCTGTCCTTAAAAGAAAACGAGACATACACTATCAATTAATTACACTCCTACATTCAAAGAAGTTTTAAAAAGCCACCAGACCCTTAATTAAATGTTAATCCACAGTTATTAAAACTACAGTAGAATTATTATACATTATATTTTTCATGTAATTATAAGATGTGTGCGCTACCAATATGTAACTTAGATTTTAAATATTAGAGATGTAATAGGATCTTTTAAGTTTTGAAGGCCGCTGGGATGGACTGGAGACGGAAGGCAGAAGACCGGGTGTTATGGCGTAAATTAGGAGTAACTTTTGTCCAGCAGTGAACCAATACGGGCTGATAGTAATGATTATGAAGCGGCGGTAGCCTAATGGCTAAGACATCGGTCTCGCAATCATGAGGTCGTGAACCGACGTGAACCCACTCCTAACACAAGCCTTTGAGCTTAGCTGGAGGGGTTAACAAGATTGCTAGTAATGTGGGACTCAATCCCAAATAGATAGTTATCTTTAAAAAAAAAAGTTTTGATGTAGGTAAGTGTCTCTAGGAGAACAACAGGTACAGTACAGTAAAATTTCTTAAAAGAACTACATTTTAAATATAGTAACAAACTTATAAATAGTCTGCATAGTGTTAGCAAAAGTATGAATGCGTATCGGTATTACGCCAGCCGCGTACAAAATAACAGGCTTTTGCGCAACTTTCAACATTAATAGTACATATTTTTGTTCTTCAACGGTCAAATTCTCCCAACTGCAACTATAGACCGCAACTTCAAACTTTTCCGATGCTGTCGTAAGCCTTTGCCCTTGAAAACAGTGCAAGAAAAACACAAAAAGACAGTGGTAGATCAATGGTCCGAAGTTGAGACAGACATCGAGAGGCAAAACGAAAAATAAGCATAAAGATAATACGTCCAATCCGAATCCAAGGCCTATGCTTGCACTGTAGATATCTTGTAGTTTCTTTACAGTACGCAATACAAGGGAATGGCGTATAACCAAATTTTGTAAATACTTTGCAATAAACAAACGCATTTCAATAGAACCATCGAATTTGGTAGCAATGTCTTGGAAATTCTTCATTTCTTCGTTAAGGATTAAGAATATTGCAGTGGTATGTGTAAAGAGGAATAGCAATATGACATCGTAGCTGGCAACAGTTACCATAGCAGTTAATTCTTGAGCAGCCAAGATAGCCATGCAGATTTGTCGATTAGGTCTTGATGTTATAGGCTCTAAACCTAAAATTGATTTACAAAATTATATAAGATTAGTATACTACTTCTAAAGTTTCAAGATCTACTGCAGGTCTTGCAGAAGTTTATCTTTAAAAGGCAAACAGACAAAGAAAATAAGCTTAAAAAGTTTTCCAATAATTAGTAGATCAACGAAGATAGCCAGGAGTAAATAATTTTAGGGAAAGATCAGTTAGAAATGTGTCTCTACATTGCCAGGTCTCCATACCTTTTATACCTTTGAACGAGTAATTCTCTCTATATAGAGAGAGTTCTCTCATCATATAGAGAGAACTGCTATATAAATATGATAATAGCTAGTATAGGTATATACCTATACTAGCCGACCCGCGCAACCTCGTCTTTCCACGTTTTTGCAACATTTCTCATTGCTGCTCCGCTCCTTTTGGCCGTAGCGTGATATTATATAGCCTTTCTCGATAAATGGGCTATCCAACAGTGAAAGAATTTTTCAATTCGGATCAGTAGTTCCTGAGAGAGAAACAAACAAACTCTTCAGCTGTGTAATATTAGTATGGATATATAATGTGAATCTCGGCAACGGCTCCAGCGATTTTCATGAAATTTAGTATTCAGGGGGCTTCGGGGGCGATAAATCGATCTAGCTATGTTTCATTTTTAGAAAATTACGGTTACAAAAAACCCGAGCAAAGCTCGGTCATCCAGGTACGTTAAAAGCGTATGTTTAGATATTTACAATAATGGAATACTAACCAACACAAGATACAGTCGCAAAATCATCCATTCTAATGGTTCTAGATGGTATAAATATTATACAACCATTAACAAAATGAAATGTGTAACACCACAAAATAATAATCTTGATGCTCCTCAACAATTTCTTGTATTCATCAAGATATCGGCCTGTCAATACTATAAATTTATCGTTTTCTTTTACCAATTCCAAAATATCCCTTAGGCCGCTCCTGTAAACATTTTATAACAATTTCATTGAAGATATTATTTTTTGCTGCCTTCAAAATCAAAGCATTGGTCATGAGTTTGAGGTTGATTCTCATCCTCAACTAACTCCATATTTTCCGTTTGCGGCATTCGACTCAACACAATAAATGTTATGAACACTTTAGTTTTTAAGTAGTAATCATTTTTAATACCGCAACTTTGTAGCAACCCTGTTAATCTGGTAATTAAACCCTGCAATACGATAGTTTAAGTTTTATAGGAAGGACAAAAAATACAAGCATAGCCTTAAGTCTGACTTTAACATTACATCACATTGGTGAATAAAGAAATACCCTGTCATCAGTCAGCTGGATTCCTCAGCGTTTAGTTGCTTTCATCTCAGATTATATTGAGTAGAAACGTAAATATCATTGTCAATGTTATAAAATAGATTTTACCTTTTTTGCAGCAGCCACCAGCTTGTAATATCAATGAGAAAAGACAAGTAAAAATTGAAGAAACTGTTGATAGCATCTATGAAACCATCGGCAAAGTACATTTGGTACACAATTGTACCGAGTATATAAACATAGAGCAGAAGAGTCGTATGAACCAACCAGAACCAGACTGGAATGATTGAAACACATAATAAAGAAACACAGAATATAATAGAAGTGAGTCTAATTCAAAATCCGTAACAAGCAATTTTAACTATCACTTCAAATTAATGACAGACTCACAGTCCTACTGAATTTCTAGTATTCGAATAGTTACGAAACTTTTTTTAGGGTTCCTCAAAAGTAAAAAAACGGATCCCTTATAGGATCACTTTGTTGTCCGTCCGTTCGTCCGTCTATCCGTCAGTCGGTCAAGCCCTTTATCTTGAGAATGCGTGGAGGTATTGAGTTGAAATTAAACCATAATTATACTCAGGTATCCAGTCCCTTGAAGCTATGACAAAATCAAACTTCTAAGTTGACGAAAAAAACAGATACAGCCGTTTGCCGCAAAAAAACATACATTCCACACTCTCAAGGAATCAAAATTTATAGGGTATTTTGCGTTAACCTAAAACTATAAAATTTGTCAAGTAATACCATAATACCGTCTTATTCCACAAGTATAGGAAAAAGTCTGAAAACTATACATTTGATCATAAAAATGTAGTCTTTAAAAAACTGCGAGACTCGATTCCTGAATTTATATATAATATGTACATGATTTTTTTTATAATATGTACACACAAATTTGTACAGAACCCTCAGTGGGCGAGAGTATATGTAAGTGTTTCCTGACGGGGCTACTCGATTTAACCCGTGGCGAATCCAGAATTCTCGCAACCAGCTCCAGCCAGCCGTTAATTAGCCGCTAATTCTGGATGCGAGAAGCCGAGGATAGAACAAAGTAGCGTGCAATTGGAGAGGCCTACATCCAGCAGTGGACTGCGATAGGCTGATGATATGAATCCAGAATTTTCTTTGACCCCACTGAAAAGCCATAATTTTGGTTTGGGGGCTTGACCTCGCTGAGGAAAGATATGTTTTATCAAGGAAAAGTATACATACTGAGATGGAACCTTTGGAAAGAAGCGCATGAGCTCTCCTCTAAAAACCCCCCAGTAGTCTGCACACAATATTGATACACACGCAACTTATAATTACGTACCGTTTATATTTTTACCCATCAGTGGAAATCCAGCCAGTTTGGGAAGAAAACTAATAAGCCAAATTAAATTGTCACAAGAATTTTCTTTCAGACGATCAGTAACGTAGAGAATCTTTCGCTTTAAACTAGACATTCTGAAACTTTTACTTAGTCTGGCGATTGTTTCATGCAAAATGGCGAAATATAATCGTACAATCGCTATTTAAATATTAAAGTTTATAAATCGTTAGGTGTGAAACAATTAGAACTTGAATAAGTAACGAGTTAATTATTTCGTTATTATGTTCCGATGCAGCTGCTTATTAAGCGTAGCTGCAACTATGATTAACTATAAGGATTGGATGGATATATTAAATAATACATTTTGTAATTAATCACTTAGATACGACGTTTCCTTGTTAGATGCTGTTGCAGTTATACCAGGCCACTCAGAAAGTTTTGCGACTTAAAGTTTCTATTTATAAGACGAGACCACATGTAATATTTTGAAAATGGTTATTTAAAAGTATAATTACCATTGTTTTGAATGTCAAATTTTCCTCCACATTTTTCGAGAGCCAAATTTAATTATCAGATATCATTAAAAAAGGGATCTGCATCGAGAACATTTTCATGCGATGATTTTCTGCGATTTTAAATGTGGCCTATAACCTGATCAGTCATTTGATCGATTTCAAATGGCTTTTATAAATGAAGGATCTACTTTTGGCATAGCGAGATTAAGCGGGGTCGGCTTACTTTGATAGATGAACAAAGAAGTGGTCGTCTTACGACGGCTGTCACGGAAGAAAGGGTGTTGGCAGTAAAAAAATAATTCAAGAAAACAGACGAATTACATACGAAGAGATTCAGCATACACTGCAGATTGTTTAGGAAAGCGTTCACGAGATTCTACATGAGCACCTTCGCGTGAGGAGGACAGTTTCGCGCCGAGACGCTTTCTAGGCGTCGGGTAAGAGGTACCATATTAAAACATTTGAAGCAGGCTTGTCTCGGCGCTTTTATGACATTGTGACAGGCAATTAATCCTGAATTTATCAATACGATCCAGAAACAATGCGTAAGTTAACAGTTAGGCTGTTTCAAAACGAACCAACGTCTACGAAAGTGAAGCGATCGAGAAGCGCAGGGAAAATTTTAATCGCTAGTTTCTTCACTTAGACGGGGTATCTGGTTTCAATTTCATTACGAGACCAAAACAAAATCAATGCCGAATAGTATGCCACTAAATGCCTGCCAGAAGTTTTGTCTGCGACGAACACGAGACCGAACACTGGACTCTACGAGGTACTGCTTCACCATGATAAGGCGCCCGCGCACTCAGCGCTCAAAACGAGGGACTTCCTAGACACCACACCGGTTTAAGTCTTGGGTCACCCTCCTTACAGTTCTGATCTGGCACGGTGTGACTTCTTTCTATAACTAAAATAAAACATCAGCTGAAAGGGATACAGTTTTCATCGCCGGAAGGTGTCTTCGGCGGACTGGAAAAAATATTTCGAAAATTCAGACGCATGAAACTTTGTATAGAGGCTGGTGAAGAATCCTTTAAAAAGATTTAATTTTTAAATATTTTATCCATAAAAGTTAGTTTTTTAGGTTCTCAAAACTTTCGGAGTGTCCCACGTAATATAGAAATAATTTCTATTCTACCTAATATTTTTTATTTCTCTACTTTTTCTTTGGGAAAATAGTTATACTTTTATTAAATATTTTGTTTATTCTCTCATCTTCTATTTTATTATCTTTCGTTTTTATGCTAGCACTTATCGTCAAATACATAGGTTTCATAAATGTATTTGTGTTTAGTCATTTTAGCGGAAAATTGTTTTATTTATCCTTATCTTACTGTAATTCTAATGAATAGTGAGTACAATATCTTCTGTAGGTAGCATATTTTCTTTTTAGGATATTTCTCTGATTCATTTGTCTTTTTAATTATGTAGTTTTATCACATTTTCAAAACATTAGGAATCGCTTGGATATTTGGTTTCGGCAATGCCTCACTTTTGCACCAATAAGTTAAAATGTTATTTACAAAGCGAATTGACCACGAGAAAGTAGTATCATCACACTCAACGCCTAAATATGTTGGATGACCACAAAACTAAATGACATGTCACTTGAATGCGTTAATGCTGAATTCAATGCAACAATTTAATTTTATGTGTGCATCAAAGTGTGTCAACATTTGTATTTATTCATGAAGCATGACTTCAAAAGATAGGATCGAAAATCGATTGGAATTGTGTCATGTTGGACAGATACTTACCTATAAAGCGTACCTAGTACTATTTGCACTTTTGAAGTCAACCATTCATGTTTTAGTTTCGTAGTCAAAATGGCTAAAACGGAACCCTTATAGTTTCGTCATGTCCGTCTGTCTGTCTGTATGTCCGTCCGTATGTGACAGGCATTTGACTCAAAAACTACACAACGTTTATGCATGCGGATGCAATTTGGAGTATAGGTGTTTTGTATGAGCCGCTACTTACCTTATATTATAGTTAAATAACAAAAATAAAGAGTTCTAGGGGCGGGAGGGGGCACTCCATACATGTAACTTATGCTGAAAAAAAATATTCAGCTTATATCTACTCGTGGCACGTCATTCGACAGGTCTTTTAAAAACATTTTAAGGTTTCTCCGAAACTTTTTTGATTTATTAAATATTTTCGGAAACAATCTCTTTGAATACATGTTCGTAAACTTTCGCGATTTGTACACATTATAGAATGTTTTTCATTATAGAATGAATTATGTTTTATTGCCCGACGTTTCGACCGTATTGCAACGGCCGTGGTCACGGGTAGACGTCGGCCAATAAAACAAAGGTATTTAGCCTTAAAATAAAATATTCACGCGATTAAGACCGGTAGCTTATAACAAATTAGTAATTCTTTAATCTCGATGAAATTCGCAAAAATGGTGTCCAATAACGCTTAATTAATACTTTTATCTAACATTATTTGCAACAGGTTTCGATCCGTCTTTGAGTTATTGCTGTTTTTTTTTTAAATGTAGTTCATATTTTCTTCCTTTGTGGTAATCGCTGCACTAAGCGTGGTCCGACATGCTCTTGCCCGGCTTTATACATACTAACTGCAAAGGGTAGAGCGGGGTTGAAAGCGCCGGGGGTAAGTTGTTCCGATGCAAATTAGATATTTGCATCGGAACAACTTACCCCGCGAGGGGTCAATATTTTATCAAATAACCCGAGACTTAAGTGACAATTATAAAAATGCCCAAGTTCTCAATTTATGACATTTACTTAACTTGTGCCGCCTCGGCCGTGAGTATTAAAAATCATGGCTAGCTTTTTTTAAGATTTTTTATTTATTTATACCGATGAAGGTTTAAAAAAAGACTACCAAAACATTTGCTTACACTA
Organism: Herminia tarsipennalis; assembly: GCA_945859575.2. Lineage (NCBI taxonomy): Eukaryota > Metazoa > Arthropoda > Insecta > Lepidoptera > Erebidae > Herminia > Herminia tarsipennalis. The sequence goes on from OX243840.2 coordinate 23,425,272, forward strand.
CCATCTATCAAATACACTCTCAACTATTTAATCACGTGAAATTATAGCTTTAGGGGGAACGTAGTTCAGTTATATATCAACAGGTGGCGGTGTATAACGCTAAAAAATAAAATTGTTAGGTAGCCAAATAATTCGGTCACATAAGACTATGAATAATACTGCATATCGGCCTGCACCTCCCCTCTCTACTGCGTAGTAGAAATACCTTATCAACTTAAACAAATATATTTTTTACTGCTTTTCGACAACAATCGCGTATGCTTTTACTGCCACCTATTGAATAATTTTTGAACCATTTACATACGTGCAACCTAACCACTTGACAGCCAGATAGAACGTAGTTCAGTAATATACCAACAGATGGCGTTACGCGGTACTTCAAAAATTGTAATTAGCCAAATTAGCTCAATCACATGACTATGAAGGTCACTGCACAGGCGCCCGCGCTGCCCCGCACTGTGGCGTAGTAGAAATACCAAAAACCTGTTTCTAATCACTTGTTCATTTATTTTAGTACCAACCTATGCTAACATTACTCGATTCGGCTGTATCTAATGTTTACCATCAACTAATGACGATCGGACTTTGTTTGTGGTAGAATTCCTCGATTACGGTAGGTAGATATTCTTGTACTAATAAATTAATGTTTTCCCCGATACATATGTACGAAGTTTATTGCACAAAACTTTGGTGAAATTTGGTGCAGTCATAGACTATATCCTATTTGTCAATTTATTCCTTTCTAATACAAAACCCTAAGGACTAGTATAGTATTATATTATCTGTGCCTAAGGCATTGACACGCGCTCTCTCTGTCAGAATAATTCCAGCGTACTTTTCTTCTACGTACGTGTAGACTCCGGAACAGAGGCGGGTCTAGGATTTGATTCTGGGTGGGGCACAAGAGGCGCTGGGAGTGCCGGATCTGAGTTGCACGCACAACGGAGTGGTGGGTGCCAAAAAAATCATTCTGGGAGGGGCACAAGCCAGCACAAATGACCAAATCAATACAATACAAGAAATTCAGTACACAAAACAACAGTCTGTGCTCCCTGCTGCGGTGTTTCCCGAGCGCTACGATATGTCCTTCTTCAAACGAGGTTTAAACAGAGTTATCACTCCACGGTAGGCAGCAGCTTGGGTATGTCCCTGACATTCCTGTAGGTAGTCCATGAGCGGCGCTACCACTTGCCATCAGGTGGGCCGAGGGCTCGTCTGCCAACCTCGGCAATAAAAAAAAACTTGAGAGGTGTCAAGGGACACCCGGACGGAACGAAGTTCCTTTCGATTAATTAGTGAAGGAATTGTAATAAAAACGAAAATAACTGGCTTGCTTTCTATGAGAGAGAGAGAGAGAGAGAGAGAGAGAAACACGCGCACGCCGCACGGCTTACAACTATAGCAAAAGTGTCGATACAACTTTTAGTCTTAAAAAAGTGTCGTTACAACTTTTGGTCTTATTTTTTTCGTTCTAAAAACAAGAACGTGAAAGAGCTTGTGTACCCCGTGTCTTGGCGCATGATTTGTAACAACGCCCGTATCTCCATCGCCACGCATCACAAAGACACCTAAAAAAGAATACCAATAGTATTTTACAAATTAATACAGTACGATCAACGTAACTAGACCGTACTGAAGTAGGCGACAAGTGGTTGCGCAGATGCATTTTTTGAAAGTAAATGGTGACAGGAAGCGGGGGGCGGGGGCGGTAACTAAACCGAAAGAATTAAGCGTCTTCTAGACGGTTGGAAACAAGGCTTCCCGCCAAGGTGACCTTGCTGGTTTCCAACAGTGTAGACGGCTGTTGCAAACCAAGTACAATGTAATTTGGTTTGCAACCGCCGTCTGCACTGTTGCAAACCAGCAAGGTCACCTTGGTTTGTATGCTTGTTTCCAACCGTCTAGAAGACGCTTTAGAGATGCGATTACGCATTACATTGTCATAAAGCGTCTTCTAGACGGTTGGAAACAAGGCTTCCCGCCAAGGTGACCTTGCTGGTTTCCAACAGAATATGTATGTAAATTGGTTTGCAACAGCCGTCTACACTGTTGCAAACCAGCAAGGTCACCTTGGCGGGAAGCCTTGTTTCCAACCGTCTGGAACATGCTTAATTAATATTACTAACTCATGTTTTTTTGTGATTATTTTCGTAAAGAAATAGTTTTTCAAAGTTTCTTTAGTACATATTTACTGAAACTGTTTTAAATTTAAACTTTTATGACCTCATTTAAATAGTGTTTTTATATAGTTGAATTAAAATTATGTTGTTACTATTTTTAATCGATTAAACATATTTAGTCGTTTTCGTAAGTAATTTTAGGGTCGCATCTCTATGACATGCGCGAAAGTGATAAGAACCTAACTTCAATCCGGTCAAGTTACGTTGATTGTAGGTACTGTACCAATGTTGCTATTAGTATTCGAAACGAATAGCTCGTTTTAAAATGTTATTATTAACTGTCCCACAATAGTTCTTCTGTTGTGAATTGCAAAACTAGATAGATAATTTAAAAAACTTGGCTCATATGAAATAATCTTGACATTTTGAGTTTTGACGTTGTTAATATCAAAATGAATGCTGATCAGTGATCAACCAACATTATGCGTGATATGTGTAACAAAATTATGCGTAAAGATTACCTAATTATGTTATGCGTAACGCTTAATAGTGCAAATAAAATTATTCCATAACAAATTATGACAAAAATAATTAAGCGACCCAATATGGAACCCGTTTTAAAATGTTATTATTACCTATCCCACAATAGTTCTTGTGTTGTGAATTGCAAAACTAGATAGATAATAGAAAAATAACTTGGCTCGTATGAAATAACCTTGACGGATAATTCGCAATTGTTCTGCTATAGACTAATGTCCATTTCCTTGACAGTTTTGACGTTGATAATATCAAAATGAATGCTGATCAGTTATCGTTTATCGTCTGGGTCCAACGTCGTGTCTTGCATACGGCGAATAATGGTATTTTTATTATGTACAGTAAGATTAGGTTTTTATGACATGGTCTACTATTTCCCCATTCCAAATGTTACTGTTGAACCCAAGGATAGAGACAAGAATGTAAAATCTTTAAGTTAGGTACATTTAAAACACGACAACATTCACCCGCATTTTCGCCCGCGTGGATGTCGGTTATCGTGATAAAAACTATCCTATGGTCTTTCCTGGGATTCAAACTATCTCCATATCAAATTTCATTTAAATCGGTTAAGCTGTTTAAGCGTGAAAACGTAACAGACAGCCATTCAGAGTTACTTTCATAATATATTATTAGTTTTGTCTTTTGACATTTTTATATACTACAAAATGAATGAAGAGTTATGCAAGTCGAGCGCCTGATAGTAAGCGTCACGCTAGCCCATGACAGTATCAGTGCCACCCAAATCCTTGTTGGCAAAGATATCTTCATATCTCATTTGCCCAGTACAGTTGCTACAATGCCCTTCAACCGAAACACAATTAAGTTAACATCACTATTTTACGGAAGAATAATTGGCACTGTTGTGGTAGGTACCCACCATGTAGCTTAGACCTACCACCGGTATTTTATTACCTGACTAGCTGTCCCGCGGTACTTCGTATGCGTAAATTTTCCCCGTTTTTGAAACATTTCTCGTCGCTACTCCTCTCCTATTAGTCGTAGCGCGATGTTATATAGCCTAGAGCCTTCCTCGATTAATGGGCTATCCAACAAAAAAAGATTTTTTCAAATCGGACCAGTAGTTCCTGAGATTAGCGCGTTTAAACAAACAAACAAACAAACTCTTCCGCTTTATAATATTAGTATAGATATAGATATAAGAAGAACTTTTAAAGGATACATACCTAGGTACTAACGTTGTGGTATTAAGCATTCAACTTAATATAGCTCTTTGTTATCTGTGAAGCATACAAGCATACATTGTCTGATTGTCATTAAGTAAATATTATTTTATTTTATCTATGTAATGTAGAGACAGTTACCAATATACGTTTTAACTGAAACTGGCCTGGTGACTCAACCGGTCATAACAAACGCTACATATGACTTTATGTTATTTATGACTGAATATGCATCGATACACAGCGGTAGTTGCGAATTCGAGTCAAATAGTAGGGGACAAAAATAACGAATGGACTGTTGTAACAATTAATAAAAAGAGACCACGGAATAGATTTTTTAGTAATACCGGCTGTGCAGTTTATGATTGTAATATGAAATTTAGAGCAGCAGTGATCAAGGTACCCCATTATATATATACTGATATTATAAAGCTGAAGAGTTTGTTCGTTTGAACGCGGTATTGGTCAGGAACTATTGGTCCGAACTGAAAAAATCCGAGTCCGAGTCCGAGAAAGGCTATAGGCTATATAACATCACGCTACGACCAATAGGAGCAGAGCAGTAATGAGAAATGTTGCAAAAACGGGGAAAATTTACGCAGACGCGGGACAGCTAGTCTATACTTACCTACTAATATTATAAAGCGGAAGAGTTTGTTTGTTTGATTGTTTGTTTGTTTGTTTGTTTAAACGCGCTAATCTCAGGATCTACTGGTCCGATTTGAAAAATCTGTTTCTGTTTCTGTTTTTGTTGGATAGCCCATTTATCGAGGAAGGCTATAGGCTATATAACATCGCGCTACGACTAATAGGAGCGGAGAAGCGACGAGAAATGTTTCAAAAACGGGGAGAAATTACGCATACGAAGTTGCGCGGGACAGCTAGTTTCTAATATATGTAAAGAAACTTCTGTTGATGACATTGTGGAATATGTGTATGATGACAGTGTGAAAACAAATATTTGTGTAGCATTAGAATAAATTACGTCTATAAAAGAACTTAGATAATAATCTTATAAGTTCTATGTGTATCAGAGCAAGTTATCGTTGTTTTTGAATGTTGACTTCTGGCCTAAAAATATACCCTTTCGACGGTTACAAACCGTCTAAAGCAACAGCGTGTTTAAAAATAGAGTAAGTAATTCTGATTCGAGCATTATTCAAAAACAACGACAATAGCGTGTATCTAACTGAGTTTGTTTCGTCTTTAAAACGATCATAAGACAGTGTAGGAAAGAGACATAATGTAAACGGGCGGATATAGTAGCCCATCCGGAGACTTGGCTTCTCCCTCATGATGTACACCTTCTCAGTACTATACATAATGACTTTGAATATACAGGGAAATCTGTAGACGTGTGTGGGGTGGCTATTTTGTGGCGTAAAGGTGTGTTAACATCGGTAAAGGTTGTTAATTGTAACAGTGACAGATTATTAACTATCAAAGCGTCATTATGTGATAATCGTTCGCTAATTATATTCAGTGTGTACATGTCTACAGATAAGTCAGAAAGTCTGCCAGATTTCACAAATTCTTTAAGTGAGATCACTGCTATTGTTGAAGACAATTAGAGTGAAGTCATTTACATGTTAGGAGACTTTAATTCTCACCCCCACCAGCCGGGTTGGTCGGAAGGGTCTAATCATTGTCATGATCTGATTCAGATACTTTTCTGTTTGCCGGCCGAGCCGACACATTAGGCGTTTTACGTCTGGTCTCAATAATCTAACTATCGATGGATTTGGCTACTAGAGGTATATACCTGGTCCGGCCATTAGTTCTGTTATAAATGAAAATGCATTTTTTTTTAATGAAGTAATGTAATATTACTAAAACTTATATGTCCATATTTATTAAAGACTAAGCAAAAAATAAAAACAATATTCTGTTCAAAATTGCCACCTTTGACTTTTACACAGGCCTTTAATCTGTCTGGTCACGAATCTATGCATTTTTTGCCGGTCGAGCCGACACACTAGGCGCTGGTCTGGTTTTAATAATCTAACTATCGATGGATTTGGCTACTAGAGGTATACCTAGTCCGGCCATAAGTTCTGTTACAAATGAAAATGTAGTTTTTTTAAAATGAAGTAATGTAATTTAACTAAAACTTATATGTACCTACATATTTATTAAAGACTAAGCAAAAAATAAAAACAATATTCTGTTAAAAATGGCCACCTATGACTTTTACACAGGCCTTTAATCTGTCTGGCCACGAATCTATGGATTTTTTGCCGGTCGAGCCAACACATAAGGCCCTGGTCTGGTTTTAATAATCTAACTATCGATGGATTTGGCTACTAGAGGTATATACGTAGACCGGCTATAAGTTCTGTTACAAATGAAAATGCATTTTTTTAAAATGTAGTAATGTAATAATAATATAATAATAATAATAATAATAGCCCAGAAACCGTTTTAGAAAACTCTACACATAAACTTTACTTCGACCGCGCAATATTGACTGACAAGACTTCAACCGACCAGATATTAGTAAAATTAACCCTACTAGACAAAATTAACAAAACTGCGCAACTTATAGATATCATATCACTGTACCTAATACACATAATGCAAACTACTATATCAGAAAAGCTTTCTAAATACCTATGTAGATCTGAAAATTGAAATAGCAAGAATGTGGCGTCTTAATAGTGTCACAATAGTACCGGTAGTAATTTCTACTACTGGCGTTGTCCCTAAACAACTTCACCAGTCCATAAAAACATTAGATCTTCGTACTTACATTTATAAAAATCTCCAACAGGCCGTGCCGTGCAGAATAGTTAGAAAGTTTTTACAGACAGACAACCAAGGCAACCACTGCATTGACGCAACAAACCCCTCAGAGTAATAATTGTGATTGTACAAGTTAACACTTGGCTTCGGCCCGTGTTTCCCGTAAAAAAACCGGCAAAGGCCGAGATATTAAAAAAATATACAAAAATAATAATATTAATAATCATTTATTTCAGGCTACTAAGGCCCATATCATACAAATACATAGGTACATAAAAAAACTTAATAAACTAATACATAATTTAAACTACAATTACACAAATACGTAACATAAAAAACAATAAACTAATACACGACACTGGGATTGAGACAGCGGCATCGTGTTTCGCTGTGAGGTGTCGCGTAACCTTCCACGAAAACGTCGGTACGCGACACCCTTCGGCCAGAAGTCCTCCTTCATAAAGATGGACAGATGTTCACTGGGAACTCGCACCATGAATGATTTGAAGTTGACGTTATGGCGCGACTCCAACTTCTCCACCCTCAAGGTCCACTTCGTCTTGATACGGAGGTATTCCACAAGTTCCTCTGCCTTTGTGGTGTGATGCAGACGAGACACATATAGCTGCGTCGTTGCTATTGCCGGACGCAGCAGCATGTTAGGTCCCGTCACGCCGGTACCACATTGGTTTCGTCTGGAGGGCCTCTTCTGCTTCCTTTCAACCCTACATTATTACTAAAACTTATATGTACATATTTATTAAAGTCTCAGCAAAAAATATTCTGTTTAAAATGGCCTTTGACTTTTATTCAGGCCTTTAATCTGTCTGGCCACGAATCTATGGATTTACGCACAGTTTCAATGGGAAATTTCGCCACTGCTTGCTCCAGAGACTTTTTAAAAGACTCAATGTCACCGTGTCATTTAGAGCAAGCCATGTCCTCTAAAAATGACCTTAATTTGTAGTCTAAAGGGTTGAGGTCTAGACTAGATGATGGCTAGTCTTCAGCTCTAATAAAGTCCAGAACGTTGGTTTCAAGTCAAGCTTGGGTAGTTCGTGCCTTGTGACCAGGTGCAGAGTCCTGCTGGAAAGTCCACGGTACATTTTTAAAAAGTGTATTGCTGAGAGGTTTCCCAACACGATCCAAGACTGTCTCTTGATACACTTTGGCTGAAGTTTTCACTCCTTTTTCACAAAAATGTAGCTTTGTAATCGGTAAAGAGGACATTCTGTGCCCTTCACCTGATTGATTTAGGGCATTTTCTGTATATCGACAATTAGCACCGAGCTTCAGGTCTCAGGTCTGTTGATAGTATCGTACTATCAACAGATACAACAACACTTCCTCTACGAACATACGGCTGATACCAAGCTTTTGAAGTGTCTGGAATATGACCGACGGTTCCATACCCACTCTGTTAAAGGCGATCACCGCAATCCTATTTTCTTTAACACCCCAATCTGTAATTTGATAATGAACACGAAAAAATATGTGAAATGGCGCGAAATCAAAAGAACTTATAAGAATACAAACGCGTTCCAAATTCAAAGTAGGTTAAAAAAAGAAAAGTTTTTATCTAACTGTATTTATGGCCGGATTAGTTATTTGACATAAGCGCCATACAAAATATGTCAAAATTCTACCTCTAGTAGCCAAATCCATCGATAGGTAGATTATTGAGACCGGCCGTTAGCGGCGCGTGTCTCTTGCCGACTGATGATGTGTTGTAATAGCTCTAGAGATGTTGAAGAATATACTTATTAGAAAACAACTAGGTACCTATAGTAATAATTTTCTTAATACAATATCCGTAACCGGATAATGCGAAATAATTTTTATCCGTAACCGAAACCGATAATTATTCTTATATCCGTATTTGCATCCAGATCCGAAATGTCATATCCGTACCATCCCTACTACTCACCATTGGCCATAGACTTCTGCGACGGAAAACGTGTGATTTTTAGTAGATTTGACTCCGACATACCCTCTCTTGCCTGGGTCCTTATTCACTATCTTTTTTTTCGTTTTCACGTCAAGCCCGTGCTTTTAACTGTCAAAATATTGTCATCACTACATAGTATAAAACAAAGTCGCTTTCTCTGTCCCTATTTCCTTAAGTATGCTTAAATCTTTAAAACTACGCAACGGATCTTGATGCGGTTTTTTTTAATAGATAGAGTGATTGAAGAGGAAGGTTTATATGTATAATAACATCCATGAAATAGTGGAGAAATAAGGAGGGAGCAGCAATAACAAATGTTGCAAAAACAGGGAAAATTTACGCAGACGAAGTTGCGCGGGTCAGCTAGTAATGGTTTAAAGAGAGCTGCGCTTAGAATTGCATCGCGCATGTTCAAAACGAAAAAAAACATAGTGAATACGGACCCTGCACTCGTAGAAGTGGGATCACTAGGGATTTTAGCACATATAAAAAGGGTATAGTAAGTACTGCCGAGCCTACTTCACTCGCTCAAGCCTAATTAGCTGTATTAGTCAAACTTGAGCAAAACAGATTAGAATCATTCTATACCCGTTGCTATCGCACGATCTTGTATAAGTAATTAGAAATATTGTAGTCTTCTCTCGTATGATTGCACCTTCTAAAAATGGTTATAGTAGATGCAACGTTTACACAAATTATATCGGTATAGGAGTGTTTGTTTGTTTATGTACCTCAGTATGTCACAGTACGTCGGTACTTATACAGACTGTTCCAAAACTACGGTACATAGAGGGAAAGTACTTAAATTATTGTAAATAGAACATTTCATTTTGAATTCAAAAATAAATTGAGCTGCAATATTACAATAGTAGCATTATTATATTAATACAGTAATTGGCAAGAAACGCCTATAAAAATTACTATAAAATCGAACTGCATTCTAATTACCATGTATTTATTCTAGGTTTAGTAAATTGAGAGATGAGAGAGACTGTTATTAACAGGATTTACTGTTGTTTCTAAATACTTAGATCTCGAATAAGTTTCTAAATACGTAGACCTCAGATAACTTTGTAGTGAGTCTACATTAAAGGTCTCAATCTTATCTTATCATACAGATTACGTGTGAGCTCTTCTTTTAAAGGGGCGTCTAAACGGGCCATTTTAATAGGCCAATATGTGGCGGCAATGCTGTGGCCGGCAACATGGCAGTACTCTCCAATATTGATTTGATGGTTGCCGGATGGTCGCTGAGCGATCTATTTTCCGTAATGTTGCACGGTCAATTTTGTTGGTGTTTCAGTCAGCCTCCATTTTATTTTTGCCGGGTTGTGTAGCCCGTTTAGGAGACTGGATCATGTGCCATACAATTGTAGACATATTGCTATTATTAGCCGAGCAATTAATTGCCAATAGTGCCGACACCACTGCCGGCAACATGGCAGTACTCTCCAATATTGATTTGATGGTTGCCGGATGGTCGCTGAGCGATCTATTTTCCGTAATGTTGCACGGTCAATTTTGTTGGTGTTTCAGTCAGCCTCCATTTTATTTTTGCCGGGTTGTGTAGCCCGTTTAGGAGACTGGATCATGTGCCATACAATTGTAGACATATTGCTATTATTAGCCGAGCAATTAATTGCCAATAGTGCCGACACCACTGCCGGCAACATGGCAGTACTCTCCAATATTGATTTGATGGTTGCCGGATGGTCGCTGAGCGATCTATTTTCCGTAATGTTGCACGGTCAATTTTGTTGGTGTTTCAGTCAGCCTCCATTTTATTTTTGCCGGGTTGTGTAGCCCGTTTAGGTGACTGGATCATGTGCCATACAATTGTAGACATATTGCTATTATTAGCCGAGCAATTAATTGCCAATAGTGCCGACACCAATTGCCGTAAAAAAATGGCCCGTTTTGTCGCCCCTTAAGCGGTGGGTACTGTGGCAACTGGATGCTGCCGTTGAGGGACGTAGCAGGATCTATCATCCACGAGAATGAGAAATCAAAGTCTTCTTTTCATAGGATCGAGGTAGTTTATTACAGAAATTGATAATAATTATATTCCAAGACTTTTTACCTAGCTGTAAGGAAGGGTTATTACCCAGCTGTAAGGAAGGATTATGTTTTTATGTATGTATGTATATATGTATGTATGTAATATTATTTATTACCTAATATCTCACAAACCACTGAACAGATTTATATAATTCAGACGTCGTTAATTCGTCTTGACCGCCAAAGTGTTCTTAGATAGGTTACGTTTAAAGGGCTTATCTCAAGCATTTTAAAAAGGCATAACATAATAATGACTGTAATACTAAAAAAGTTACTTAGCAACCATTCTTTTTTTCAATTTTCTATACTTAATAATAGCTGTGATAAAAGTTAGTTGTCACATCCTACAACCACTCAAGGGCACCACAAGAATGGTCGGAGGCACTTTACTAAGTTCATCGAGACTGCATGAAATTATATAATTCTGTAGGGGGTCTTATTTCCATCTTTTTTGTGCAGGCTGTTTTTTTTATTATTTTTTTTGCGTTTTCCTTGACGCTTCCTTAAAGAATTCCTGTTTTTTTATTTATTTTTTCACTGCTTGCAAAAATCAAACTTTGGAATATCAAGACAAATAGTTCACAATAACGAGGTTTCATGTAAGATGTGGATCGAATACTCGACTCACCTGCCACAGTAACTTTTCATAAACTCAATTTTGGAAAGGTTATGTGTACATTCTAGAAACATTGGATCATGCGTTGTCGGATTCCAAAAAAACAAATAGTTGTTTTATTATCTAATGTATTATAAAATTATATATACTACGGGTCTTAATCGCGTTAATAATTTAAGGTAAAATACCTTGTTTATTGCCTAACAGTCCATCCGTGACCCGTACCACGGCCTTTGCAATACATACGTCGAAAATTCTAATATATTTTACAATAATGAAATATAATGAAATGATATAGTAGGTAACTACAGGGTGGCTTGATATACAACGTGTGAATTAAATCCCTGTCCATCCTGAAAGGTGTGTAGGTATTCTGTTAACAATGCTAAAAATAAAATAGCAAAAAGTATATATATCCGTCCAATTTCACGATTTCAGTATCAGTATCAGTATTAGTACTAGTACTAGTATTAGTATTAGTATAGATCAACCTGTATACACATGTATATGCATTCAAAAATGTATTAATTCCTCGCAGTTACTTTTTACTAACTTCCCCCCGGCCAACGTAGATTGTGCGAATCGTATCTACCTTGGATTTGTTTCCTCATCACGTCATACGGTCTCTCCACATACAAGGAAAACTACTATTGGCGACGCCGTCAGAGGATTGAGGAAAGTATTACATTATGTTTAATTCAATTAGTATCTGTCTTACTGATGTCTAATATTTCTTAATTATTGACGTGATAACGTCTTCTAAAACGATGACCGGCTTCAGTCACGAAAAAGTGTCACGTAATTGACTGGTTGCTAGCAACAGTCACGTTATTGTTTGGTTGCTAAGCAGTCACTCAATTGGAACTAACGTTATTGATTAATAATAATCTCTTGGGACAACTCACACGAACCTAGCTGATCCCAAACTAAGCAGAGCTTGTACTATGGAAACCAGACAACCGATAAACATACATATACTAAATACATATCTACATATCTTTATATATATATATATATATATATATATATATATATATATAGTTCTTGTGTGCGTGTGTATGTCACTGAACTCCTCCTAGATGGCTGGATCGATTTTGATGAAATTTTTTGTGTGAGTTCAGAGGGATTCGAGGATGGTTTAGATTCACAATTAAGCCCGATTTACAAAAAAAAAAGTGTCAAGACGAAGTTTGCCGGGACAGTTAGTTAAAGATAAATAACACCCAGACACAGAATAAACCATCGTGCTCATTACATAAAGTTTTATCCTGGGTGGGGATCGAACCCACGACCTCTTGCTAAAAGCAAAAAGGTGAGAGTGTATCCGACTGTAGCAGTCGAATACACTCTCACCGCGTCACAGAGGCAGTCGAATTGCTATAACACGATTGGTTGCTAAGCAACGTGAGTGGTGATCAATGTTTTTTATGACGTTATCACGTAAAATGATCGTTCGCAAACCGTTTTTTTTAGATATCTGATTATTATTATTAGATATTTTTTATTTATCTATTCTGAATCTAAATAACCTAAATAGAGCTATAATTATATTTGTAAGTACCTATTTGGTTATATACCTACTTACAAAAAAGCAGATAATTCATAATGAGTACCAGCTGTGCCCGCGACTGCGTCCGCATGAAGTTAAAGCGCTGCTCGCTCGCTAAAGACGTTAGCGTTAAGATAAAGGTAGCCTTACATCATTAGTTGTCTGACAGTGAAAGTCCTGTCGAAATCGGTCCAACCATTTCGGAGATTAGCCGGAACAAAAACAGCTCGACAAAAAGATTAATGAATATGTTTTTGTTAAAAGTTCCATAAGATACTTTCTTGTTAATTTAAAATTACAAACAGACACTTCAATGTTATTTTTTTTTCCTCTTCACTCCAATATTAATCGGTAGAAATTATGGCTCGCACATTATGTGCATACGCCAGTTTCAAGTATAATTTATTTCTAGTTTTCTTCTTTCAATCACAAAGTCTCGTTCTTGTCCAGTTAACACGTATTTCAAGTATATTTAACGCTGTTCTACACTTTAAACGCGGAGCTGTAAAAATAGCGACATGTCAATTTGCCGCCATTTTTACAACTCTCAATGTTATATATTTGTATAGAAGATAGGATTGTCCACTGGGCTACTTGTCCACTGAAGCGGAAAGGTGTAAAGAGCCTTTAGAACCCGAAAATGTCTTCTTCTTCTTCTTTGAGTTTTAACGGCTAATTTCTGCCAGTGTCAAGTATTTATGCGTTTATTACATGCACAAAGTTTCGTTCTCAGTCAATTATCACATTTTCAAATCATTTTTTACAAGTTAAACTCGGAGCTGTAAAAATAATGACCGGTCAGTTTGCCGCCATTTTTACAACTTCGAAAATGTTTTCGATCCGCAGCCTCGCACTGCTATAATAGACAAGCAGACAAGCCTTAAAAGAAAAGAAAAAAAAGTAGTTTATTTTGTAGGTACTGTTAACATTAGCATTTGCTGAACGTATATTTATTTTGAATTTTGACAGATACCGTAACAGTTGGCAAGCGAAGAGGAATCTAAACATAAAGGAGTTGTTTATAAACTTTCTAGATTCTAAATTTTTCGGTGAAGGTCACTTGAGTATAGACAATATAGATAGAACATGATGTAAGTAGGTATTTTTATACGTAGCTGTCTTCAACGTTAATTATATGCGATGAATGCATCGAATAGGCTTCCAAAATCGATACTTATGTAATTGTTTAGAATATATTGGATTCTTTTGAGATTTTTTTCTTTATTCTCTTGGGTTAGGGGGTGAGGGCAGCAGACCAGAAGACCAAGCTTTGGAGCGGTGTTGCTAATCGTAGAACACAAACCGTAATTATTGTCAAATTTTGGGTTCTAGAATTTCGGTGAAGTATTTTTGACTTCAAAATCTATTTAGCGTTTCTATCTTTTTACGTATGTATGTTTGTATGTATGTATGTAATATTCTTTATTACCTGATATCTCACAATCCACCGAACAGATTTATACAAATAAGACGTCGTAAGATTCGTCTTGATTGCCCAAGTGTTCTTAGATATGTGACGTTTGAAAAAAAATCTTTAATAGGTACTTTACAATAGCTGTGATAAAAGTTAGTTGTTACATCAGTTACATATTACAACCACTAAAAAGTATTAAATAAAAAATAAATTATAAAAATAAAAAACCTGCCTGCACAAAAAAGATAGAAACAAGATCCCCTACATAATTATATAATTTCATGCAGTCGGAGGCACTTTACTAAGTTCATCGAGATTCATTAATGCAGTCGGAGGCACTTTACTAAGTTCATCGAGATTCATTAATGTTTTAGATTGTTATTAGGTATAGGTGTTTTTTTTTATTTTCATAATTTATTTTTTATATAAAAATAAATCAATAACTACACCAAATCTCTCAACCACAGAATGCATTTCATAATCGTTGAACAACTGCAATGATTCAACCGTGACAAAACAACGATGAACACAGACACTTTCCAATTCATAACATCAGAATGGACTCGCCATTCTCATAATGACCATAACAAACCTTCATTCAGCTGAACAAAGATATTATGTAGGGATTTAATAAAACAGTGGCATTATTTTATCCTGTTTATAATATGGATTATTGTTTTGTGACCACTGTCCCACAGTTATGAATGGTTTACAATATAAACAATCATGAGTCATGCCTTGTAACTGTCTACTTGGCGTCTAAACGGGCCATTTTTCACGGCAATTTGTGGCGGCACTATTGGCAACTAATTGCTCGGCCAATAATAGCAATATGTCTATAATTGTATGGCGCATGATCCAGTCTCCTAACGGGCTACACAACGCGGCAGCAATTGCGGGAAAATAGATCGTCCGGCAACCATCAAATCAATATTGGAGAGTACTGCCATGTTGCCGTCCACAGCATTGCCGCCACAAATAGCCGTAAAAGATGGCCCCTTTAGACGCCCCTTTAAACTAATCTGTTGCTCTGTTTATGATTCACTAGCTGACCCGCCCAACTTCATAAGCGTCAATTTTCCCTGTTTTTGCAACATTTTTCATTGCTGCTCCGCTCCTATTGGTCGTAGCGTGATGCTGTATAGCCTATAGCCTTCCTCGATAAATGGGCTACCCAACACAAAATATTTTTTCAATTCGGACCAGTAGTTCCCGAGATTACAGCGTTCAAACAAACAAACTCTTCAGCTTTATAATATTACTATAGATTGGTAGGTACATACCTACGAGTTATACCTAAGTAGGTACGTCTTTATCCGTGATGTTGCTAAAGTAAGTGACTAATTAGACTACAATGACCTCTTCCAAGTATCGACTTGCAGGATAAATAATGATATCTACTAGCTAATGTATAAAATTCATAGAAGTCATTAGTTATCATCTGGGTATTTTTGATAACAAAAATATATGCTACACAATTCTGTTGTTCTTCTTGTGTAGATAATTATTTATGACTAGCTGTGCCCGCGACTTCGTTCGCGTGAAAGTCGGGTTTAAGTTAAGGTACTTTATGTTACGAAATAACATCGGTGTAGGTAAATATTTTGGGGACAGTCCTGTCGGGTGAAACGGGATATAATTCAGTAGCGGAGAATCGTCATATTATTATACTCAGCTTCATCTATTGATGGCTTCGATAATTATTTATCACCCGCGCAACTGCGTCTGCGTAATTTTTTCCCGTTTTTGCAATATTTTTCATTGCTGCTCCGCTCCTTTTAGTCATAGCGTGATGTTATATAGCCCGTAGCCTTTCTCGATAAATGGGCTATCCAACAGTAAACGAGTTTTTTGATTCGGGCCAGTAGTTCCGGAGATTATCGCGTTCAAACAAACAAACTTTTCAGCTTTGTAATATTAGTACTTATACATTTGTAATTTCAATTCAAAGTGATTTACTTACAGATAAGTATTGAGTTGATTGGAACTTTACGTACGTAGATACTTCATTTAAAAAATATATGTTATTAACAAGGAAGATACCAATATTGATACAGTTTCTTCTCTAACATTGCCGGGCCAGGAATGTAACGTGCCGGCACGGGCGGCCTAGCTTATGGGACCCATATCTGTGTAATGCGATTGCTATCAGACTGATAACAGCAGCCAATGACCCCCGGTTCTGGGAACTGGAGGTCATTGGCTGCTGTTGCTGACTAGCTCTGGAGGTATCAATAGAAATATAGCAATATATTAAAATACCTACTTGAATAAAACTTATCTTACCTAATTATTTATGGTCTCCCATCCTAAACGATCAAATGTATTTGACAAACATATTTGTCAAACTTCACGTTTTCATCAAACAAAAAACTACGTTCAAACCAACCATCAGACATGTTTGTCAAACACCTATCAAACACGACGACAATCCAATTTTTCATCAAACACGTACATTGTTTGACTAACACTTCAAACAATGCGATAAACGATCAAATTATTTGACAAACACGTAGAATTTGACAAAAAAAATCATTTTTTTTAAACCGATGTCTACAGGGCACTTTATAGCTGCCAATCTCATAAGAGACTAGCCATAGCATACAGATTTTCTAATCTATCCTAAAATTATAAAGCTGAAGAGTTTGTTTGTTTGATCTCGGTAATCTCAGGCACTACTGGTCCGAATTGAAAAATTATTTCGCTGTTGGATAGTTAAATTATCGAGGAAGGCTATATGCTATATAAATCACGCTACGACCAATAGGAGCGGAGTTTGTCAAGTGCAACTAAAACTCCGTTTTGAAGCGGTGGTAGCTCAATGGGTTTGAATCCTACCCATTATACTACCGACGTGAACCCACTCATAACACAAACCATTGAGCTTAGCTGGAGGGGTTAACAGGATTGCTAGTAATGTGGGACCAAAATCCCACATTGCTAGTTATCTTTTTTATATAGAAAAAAAAATGAGTTTTTGCCGAATCAAAACCAACAGAAACACCATTTTAAAATAGCGTTTTGTTGTTATTCATTTAGATATCAACATTCCTCAAATATCAATGAGACTGAAAACGAGCAATAATCACCTAGGTCGTCTGTTTGCATTTTAAAATTATTTAAACCGTATAACCGCGTGCAAAATACTCTATTATTATTGTATTGTCTCAGTTACAGTAACATATGGCATGTCTCGCATGACGTGCCCGTATCCAATTGTGAATTTGTCCTCCAACATTTGTATGGAAACAGACCCACCGATGTGAAACAAAAAAAATAGTTTCATTTATTAAAATTAGTGATGTACCTACCGACTAGTCGGTATAACCAACTATTCGGCCATATTTGTAGCTTGTGGCTAGTCGGCGATTACTTAACAAAATCACCGATTTGTCGCCCTATTAAGTAGGTACTTTGTTCATATTATTTCTATCCTTATATTAAGCATATATTGTAACACCTTCATCATAACAATTGTTCTAGAATCAGGTAGTTAAATAACTTTTGAAGTAGATGGGTAAAAAATGTTAAACTCGCGTTAGGATTACGTGACCCTGATCGAAAATTCGTAAGACGGAGGGAGAGCGCAGGGCGCTTGCGAGAGTGTGCGTGTATTTTTTTCTGAGAGATAAACTTATTATTAGTCATGTCGTGGTCATAGTCATTTTTTAAACATGTTTGTGTACGATAGCACAATAGATGAAAATTGTATTTAACCACATAAATGATAGTGGGCAGGTATTTATACTTTACAAAAAAAAAAAAAAAAATCCCTAACCATTCCAAAATATTCAAAAATGCACAACGGTAATGTTAAATATTCATTTGCACAACTCAATGTTCAAGTTTTCACTTCTGCCGGCACTCCCGGAGTGCAACCCGTTGTTTTTTTAATTTATAACTACCTAAGTAAAGGCTGAAACATACTATTATGATGTGGTGTGTTGTGACGCGTCAGAAAGGTATCGGCTGGTTAGAAACACATTATTAAAGCCAGTTGTGTCGTCATAACACACTGCAATAATGTGTCTCTAACCATACAAAATGTATGGAACCGATCACGACACACCACACCACAATCATGTATTTCGGGCTTAAACTTTATGGATGACATATCCACATACCATTCGTGTTCATGACCACAAGATGGCCTGACTAGTGAGTCTTGTGACTAAGATCGGTGCAACACAGTCGAAACGATGCAAACCATAAGGTTAATAATTGATACTTAGGTACATCACAAAATAAATTCTTAAGACAGCTAACCTGATTGGCTTTTTTGAAAAATAGTCGGCCGGTTTGACTAGTCGACCAAAGTCATACTCCGGTCGTCTCTATAAAAAAAGTAATAGCATTTACAACGTAGGAACTACATATACTACTGAAGCATTATGTACAAACGTCAATGAACTAGATACGCAGGTTTATATAAGGATACAAACGCATTGCCACGGAAGTAATAAAGTCGCGTTCACCAAATGTGTCCGCCAATGTTTGGGTTACGGCTAAAATCATTTTTCTAAAGTGACATGTTGTTTATGTCATATAACATTTGTAGGCAAAATAATCGTAGAACAAAAATATACAAAAATACATAATTCCCAACACAGAACTGAGCGACGCATTAGAGAAACCGGTTAAAACAGTTTTACGTAAATAAAATAACAGCGAAAAAGACGTCTTAGAAGAAATGTTTGTTTGCTTATTTTGTTATGGATACCTTTACATAAAATCTTTATAAATTTGATAATGGAACAGGGGGGATATGAGCTTAGGCCATTTTTTTTAACACGACTCCCGCAGTAGTGTACATATAAGCCCTGTGTCACGGGGGACTTTACAAACATACGGACACAAAGTACACCAAGACCCGGAACAACAATTTGTGGATCACATAAATTGCTGTCCCATGTGGGAATCGAACCCACGACCTCTTGCGTAGCAGTCGTTCCCACCATGCCAAAGAAGCAGTTTCTAAGTCCTCTTGACTAGGTATATGTGTGTTTTACTTAAGAAAACCTACCCACAGAGGGGTAACTAACGTTCCTGAAGTTGGGTAATTTAAGAGATATCAGCTATGAACAAATTTTTGGAAATTCCATCCATACGGGGAACAAAAAGAGGATCAACGTTGGTATGATACTTCAATACGCGTGTACGAAAGTTTTAGTACAATTCACATTGCGTTAGATTTATGTGGTACAATTATTAACTTTTCGCAGTTACAATTGGTAACGCAAAACTTGTATGTACCTACCAGTCCTAAGGCAACTGAAAAGA
The DNA here is from genome assembly GCA_945859575.2 of Herminia tarsipennalis. NCBI lineage: Eukaryota > Metazoa > Arthropoda > Insecta > Lepidoptera > Erebidae > Herminia > Herminia tarsipennalis. Next base: position 23,444,720 of record OX243840.2, read on the forward strand.
TTTTATTGCGTATCGCAATATATTCTTTATCAATATAGCAATAGCGTAGCAATTAGTTTACAACACTAGTGTTTACATCGTCCGTCGCATGCCGACTCCGCCGTCTGGGATAAATTCTCAGAATGATCGCAACTTCCTAAGAAAACACGCCATCCATTCTTGCAATTATATAATAGTTTACTACTTAGGTTAGTTAGTTTTTAGACTGCAAATTGAATGCAATGCACTAAATATCAGATTTGCTCCACTTTCCTTTCTCTGCAATGTGTACAAACCCTAATCGTGACGTATGAATTCACGAAACTACCCAACCGTAGTTTCCTTACTAGTTACCCGTTCGTAATAAACAAAGTTTTATTCAAATCTTAAAAACAGGTTATTCATCAAATATGCAAGGTGGAATGTTAAAATGCTGTAAGGACATTAACCTCTTCACCTATCTCAATTATGAACTGTTTTATCTGGAAACATTGTGTAGGTAACTGTTTAATTATCGACTTCTTCATAAACAGTAGGTACCTATAGCTGACAAAATGGCCGACGACATAATAGTTGGGGAAATTTCTTACGTTCGCATAGATAGTCAAACTATTCTTATCGCAAGATGATTAATAATACAAATATAAACAGTCACTAAAATTATTGTTTACCACTTTTTAGCACGAAAACACACTGTTTAAGTAGTCAAACAGTCAATAAATAAGCGGTTTGATTTGCAATTTTTTAGCACGGAAGGAGCAATGTACCCATAAAGAAGCGTCTAAACGGGCCATTTTTTACGCGAATGTTGTGGCCGGCAACATGGCAGTACACTCTAATATTGATTTGATGGTTGCCGGACGATCGCTGAGCGATCTATTTTCCGCAATGTTGCCTGGCCAATTTTGTTGTTGTTTCAGTCGCCCTCTATTTTATTTATTTTATTTTTATTTAGCAAAGTACAATTTTTAAAATTACATTATTCTTAAAGTTAAAAATCCTCGCCAAACATGCCGTTTAAAGGCGAGACAATATTGTTGCCGGGTTGTGTAGCCCGTTTAGGAGACTGGATCATGCGCCATAAAATTAAAGACATATTGCCATTATTGGCTGAGCAATTAGTTGCCAATAGTGCCGCCACCAATTGCCGTAAAAAATGGCCCTTTTAGACGCCCCTTAAATAATATACTAAACTTGCCGGGCTCTGTTTAATCTGTGTGGGAATCGAGCCCTCTTGCTTAGCACTTAGGACAGCTACTATCCACAGCATTAAACCAACAGGAAACATATAACAATCATAAATTTACAAACAGTCACTAAAATGATTCTATGAGCGTTATGTTTGGTCACTTTCGGCACGGATGAAACACTAAAATGAAAAGTGACAATAAATAAAACAGGACAATAAAAATTCAAGCCATGTCATTTGCACTAACAAAGGTTCATGACCAGGAAGTTCACATCAATGCTACATTGAACAACGAGGATGATTCTTTGTTACTCGCTCAAATTATAATTTGGTGTCCTCAAAACGAAACTGTAACAGGGCTTTTATTTGCTGGATAATTTCACTGCTGCGATTACTTGTGATGCCTTTACCCAGCAATTGAAGAGTCTCGGTCACAGTTTTTGATGGAGTGTGTATAGGGGTCGGTTTGACTATAAATCATCCCCACAAAATGCTGTGCGAATTTACCACAGTGTCATTGTTAGCTATGACTTAAGATCCAAGTTCCGTCATCCGTTTCCGTCATCTCCAATTCGGAGAAGAATGACGAACAGAAGAATAGTCATGCGGCATGCCTGCGTCTTCTTTATTTGACCCTGAATTGGCCTTTTGGCTCCAGAAGAAACTGGGCAAGTGCATGTCGGGTCCCGTACAATGTAGGGTTCAGTTGTTGCCCAGCACAATAATGCGATATAAGAAGTGGGTTTTCTATTGCTTTGGTTTCATACTACTAACAGCGTTAAACTTAGAAGTATTTCTCAATGGAATTTCTACGAAAATTTTGTTACTTTTTACTAGGTCTGCTGTTACTCGTAAACTTGTAAAGCCTACTTAGCTGTGATAGTTTTCCTTTTACTTTCATTATAAATATACTATACTACCCTGAATGTTTTCACATTTCCAAATACAACCACTTAGCTGGCAGGGGGCGGGGGACACTTGACTCTAAAAAAATGCACTTTTAGGCTTAATATTTCACAAACGGATACCTACATCTAACATTGACAACCCCTAAATATTTTTAAAAGACCTATCCAACGTCACCCTACACGACAGGGTAGGTGAGAATAAAATCACATCCCCACTTTACGTGTAGGGGAGGTGCCCGAAAAAAAAGTTTTATAAAGATTATAATCTACCACTTCGTCGGCGTAACTAGATAAAAGGGTCTCTGAGCTAACCTTGGGACGGACAGACGGACAGACGGACGGACGGACGTGGCGAAACTATAAGGGTTCTGTTTTGCCATTTTGGCTACGGAACCCTAAAAACCAAGGTAAATATTTTAAGATAATATCTGTGTCTATTGTCTGAGACATAACGTCGGAAAAACAAAAATAGAAATAGATGCTTCGATTAGATAATTCCATAAACACGAATAAAGTCATGAGTTCCAAAGTTCGTTTACCTTAATTACTGATGCTATTAAGACAAAGTATTTTACAATAAATACTAAGGTACAGTAGGATCAACGTAACTTGACCGGATTGAAGTTAGGTTCTTATCACTTTCGCGCATGTCATAAAGATGCGACTCTAAAATTACTTACGAAAACGATTAATTATGTTTAATCGATTAAAAATAAAATTTTATTTCAACTTTGCTTTTCGAAAATAATCACAAAAAACATGAGTTAGTAATACTAATTATGACAATGTAATGCGTAATCGCATCTCTAATTCTCTTGGTTTAGTTACCGCCCCCGCCCTCAAAAATGCATCTGCGCAACCACTTGTCACCTACTTCAGTCCGGCCTAGTTACGTTGATCCATCTGTACCCTACCGTTATCTTACAACCTGATACTAAAAACCGCATATTAATTAATGTTATCGATAGTTTAATGAAATAAAATACTTACACGTATTTCAAGGCTCGTTTTGTATAAGCCGTTGTTATCGCAATATGAAGCGGGCATGTTTATAAAACATTATATAACCATATAGTGGTAGGGTAAGTAGGTAAAACCAATATAACGCAATCGCCAATGGGCAGTAGAAAGAATCGATAGAATTTCGAGGAACCGGTTCTTAAAACGGGTAGATTTTATGGTATTTTTAGATGGAAAACATGATAAACAAATACGCTACAGTCTGCTAATAAAATCTAAGAGTCCCAGGCAATAAAGCGGCGGTAAGCAACGGTCTCGCAATTGTGAGGTCGCGGGTATGAATCCTACCCATTATACTACCAACGTGAACCCACTCCTAACACAAGCCTTTGAGCTTAGCTGGAGGAGTTAACAAGATTGCTAGTAATGTGGGACTCAATCCCACATTGCTAGTTATCTTTTTTATATAAAATAAAAACAGCATCCATGGAAAGGGTAGTAAACAGCGAAAATGCTGAGGCTCTTGTAACACTGTTTTAATAAAGATGATTAAAACAGTGTTACTTGACACACTGTTTTAATCAAGGTGATTAAAACAGTATGTCAAGTATCAGTCAAGATGGTCTAAGCCCATGATGATGAATTAGGTCAGTCACCAATCACCACAGAAAAAAAATTTGAACCTCATCGCACCGCCATCCAGATTTCTGGTTCCAAAATTATATTAGCTTTTATGTATGAGATATATTTCGGGACTTAATCGCGTGAATTATTTAAAGGTACGAACCTTTGATTTACCCGACGTTTCGATCGAATTGCACCGATCGTGGTCACGGGTCGACTAATGCTTTGATGGTTCGAAAATATTACTTTTACTTTTACCGTAACTGGCTTTGGGTTGTTGTTTAAATGAAACGATTCAACGTAGGTTATTTTTATTGATTGAGACAATCTCCCTCCTTTTACATCTGACACATAACCGTGGGGGTTATGTGTCAGATGTAAAAGGAGATGATCTCTCAATAACCCTGGATACCCTCGCTTGAAACAGAAACCCGGAGTAAAAAAATACCCTTGGGCATAAAATATCAAAAAGTCGGATTCGCTTTATTGGCGCCAAGTATGTAGTTAGGTACTCGTAGATGCTGCAGCTGCGTCAAAGTACGGGTATCTGTTATCTATCTTCAATTATTCATAGAAGTTCATGGTTAAGTACAAGTTTATTAATAAATAGGAGATAACTCGCTGTATGAGCGAAACAAAACAATATTAATGATATGAATCTGCATGACCTTGATTTCCACACCTATTGTGCGCCCGCGCTGTTGCTATTTGTGACGTCATCGTGTCAGCTGCAGAAAGCGTACAGCCACGCTTGGATAGACGACGGACGTTGAAACTACGACATAAGTACCTACCATTTCATTAGTAATCAAATATTTAATAAATGTGTAAAATCTATTCGAAACTACTTATTGTAGGCATTGATTGTAGGTATTTTTTTAGTTTTCCTTGTGACTATGTATTTACCAAACACACTGGTTCGTTTAATAAAATCATCGTTCGAAGAGTTCGACTGATGCACTGGTTCGTTTGAAGAGTGGCACCTAGACTTCTAGGCAGCTTCTCCTCATGACCTTTACATTCGGAGCTGCCACCTAACTTAATTAGGTATTGTTTTCATTTTGAAATTTACGTTTTCAAGCAAACATTGATTTGGCTTCATGACGTACTTAAGATATTTAAGTTTGAGGATAAAATGCTTAGTCAAACTACGAAGACAACGGGAGCCTAATGAAATGGCTCGGCATCGGACTCGCAATAGCGAGGTCGTAGGTTCGAATTCTGCCCATTACACTTACCGACGTGAACCCACTCCTAATACAAGCTTAACTGGAGGGTGCTAATAATGTGGGACCCACAATCCCACATTGCTAGTTAACTTTAAAAAAAAAGGAGTAGACTTACTAATACGTCTGGGCTAAACCCATGTTGACATAGACAAATGTAGAAACATTAGCACAGTGAAAGCCATGAGAGTAAATTACGTTTGTGAACTTACTTACTATTTGCAAAAAAAGTCAACGAACTTCCTCATTATGAAGTTCTAACTACGGCGATGCATCTTTTCATTACAAAACTTGATATTTCAGAATTTCTCGTACCTACATACTAGGCATTGACATATCGCCATAACCTCAACTGACCACTCTCTAGAAAGAGACAACGCTACTCTGTAGACAATACCCTGTCAAAGACAGACAGACAGGGTCGCACGAGTTTTTTCTCTCTTTCACGCTTTGCAATCGACATGGTGGCGCGGTCGAGGTCTATACGTCAATGATACTACCATAAATTAATACCATAGTGTCATATCTAACAAACTTACTAATATTATAAAGCGTTAGAGTTTGTTTGTTTGTTTGTTTGTTTAAACGCGCTAATCTCAGGAACTACTGGTCCGATTTGAAAAATGTTTTTGTTGGATAGCCCATTTATCGAGGAAAGCTATATAGCATCGTGCTACGACTAAAAGGAGCGGAGCAGCGACGAGAAATGTTGCAAAAACGGGGAAAATTTACGCATACGAAGTTGCACGGGACAGCTACTACATAATATAAGTGTTAAACCTTGCCAAGTTAAAAAGCGAGGTGTGTGCTAGTTACCCACTATATTTTCCTCTCGTACGTATATGTATCCTTCTCTACATATTTTAGGTACCAACCTTCTTAATTGTATATATATATGTATCATATGTGCTCAATATTGTAATTATTATTTTTGATAGGTAGGTACTCTAATAAATACAAAATCATATTATGCGACAAAATATTAAAGTACGAATACCAACTGCAAATGAAATCATCTACGAGTAAAACTTGAAGCTATAATAGAACGGCGGATGTCTATACAAATAAAAGAGTTGCTGACATTTATTTTGTTTTGTTTAAATATATATTATTTGAATAATATATATTTAAACAAAACAACAACGTTGGTCCAAATTCAAATGTTGAAAATAAATGGGAGACGAGGAAAAATTAACACGAAAATAATTGTCTCTGTCTGCTTAAATACCAAAATGAGACAATGGTTTAGAATTAGTTTGCACGTTTTTCATTCGTTTCAAAATATTCAGAAACAAAATATGTTGTTTCCAATATCACTTAGCGCACAAATTAGAGTACCTACTTAGATATTACAATATTGCGACGCGCGACAAAATTGTTTATCAAATTGCAAGAATTAACGGCCGACTTAACCGCGGTTAAACAATGTTTTTTAAATATCTTAAGTACATAATTATTAGAATTATACTAAAATGTAGGTTAAGGTAAAATTCACTGAGTTTCCAATTATGTAGGTATGTATATCAAGTCATTAACTGTCCCGAGCAACTTCGTCTACGTAAATTTTCCCCGTTTTTGCAACATTTGTCATTGCTGCTCCGCTCCTATTGGTCGTAGCGTGATGTTATATAGCCTAAGCCTTCCTCGATAAATGGGCTACCCAACAATGAAATATTTTTTCAATTCGGATCAGTAGTTCCTGAGATTATCGCGTTCAAACAAACAAACATATATTAGTATAGATTATACCTACATAAATAAAAATAAAGCAGCCTTTTACCTGCTTATATTATAGTGAAGCGGCTATGTCCTTTTTGAGAATTTCATTTGCGTAATTTACACCTATCTATACCTATGTATAGTCACCATAGGTAACATCCACAACCAAGTGACGTAAATAGATTAAATAAGTAACCTGTTTCGAGCGTAATTACCTTAAACGTTAGGCTCGGCCAGTAGACTTATGCAAGGCGTTTTAAACTTTTGCCGCAACGTTATAAAGTCTAAAATCAAACAGAGTATTATTCGGAATTTAATTACTCATTAACAGTATCAACATAGTTAGTATTCTTTGGTATTAGTGACTACCTGGTATTTCCCTGCAGCATTAGGCAATTTAGGTTTACCTCTATAGGTATACATAAATTTACAAATTACACAACCTAAAATTACTTAACAATAACCGCTGGCATGTGAGACATCAGTTCGATTATCTTCAAAACAGCTGTAAATCTTAAAGTTTCTTCCATTGTTTGATGAAAATGCGCAGATGCATTTTCATCAAACAAATGGAAGTACCATTCCAACAAAGGTAAAGTAGCTTACTAATAAAATAAATCAAAAATAGTAAATAAAACTAAAAAATACGCTTTTGTAATTAGCTGAACTAAAAAGTAAAAAAATGGTTGTCTGTAAAGTCGGTTTACGGTTTAAGGACGATAATTTTACGCGATAATGTCATAAAAAACATTGATGACATATATATAACGTGACTGCTAAGCAACCAAACAATAACTTAACCGTTGCTTAGCAACCAATCAATAACGTGTCTGCTTAGCAACCAATCAATAACGTGACTGCTTATCAACCAAACAATAACTTAACCGTTGCTTAGCAACCAATCAATAACGTGACTGCTAAGCAACCAAACAATAATTTAACCGTTGCTTAGCAACCAATCAATATAGTGTCTGCTTAGCAACCAATCAATAACATGACAGTTTTTCGTGGGGTATTGTTGAAAATATTTTGACCCCCCCCCTCTCCTTGTCGGTGTTAGCTGGTGTTGTATAAAATGCAACCCTCCCCCATCATGCGAGCAACCCACACTTGGCCAGTTGAGTCAAATGTAGCCTCCATCAGAAGAGTTCTAAATCCGCGCCTGAACGTGGCGCGTGGGGCGCGTATCCTGGCTTTTACATAAATCTATACTAATATTATAAAGCGGAAGAGTTTGTTTGTTTGTTTGTTTGTTTGCTTTGTTTGTTTGTTTGTTTAAACGCGCTAATCTCAGGAACTACTGGTCCGATTTAAAAAAGTCTTTTTTTGTTAGATAGCCCATTTATCAAGGAAGGCTATAGGCTATATAACATTGCGCTACGACTAATAGGAGCGGAGTAGCGACGTGAAATGTTGCAAAAACGGGGAAAATTTACGCACACGAAGTTGCGCGGGACAGCTAGTAATCTATACTAGTATTATAACGCTGAAGAGTTTGTTTGTTTGAAGGCGGTAATCTCAGGAACTACTGATCCGAATTGAAAAAATCTTTCACTGTTAGATAGCCCATTTATTGAGGTAGACTATAGGCTATTTAACATCACGCTACGACCAACAGGAGCGGAGCAGCAATGAGAAATCTTGCGAAAACGGTGAAAATTTACGCAGACGAAGTTGCGCGGGACAGCTAGTACATAATACAATCATATACTTAATAAATACATAACTTTGAACTCTTGCTTAACATTCTCTACTACTGGTCTTATCCCGACGTAGGTATTTGGGGTCGGAGCAAGTTGTTTGTAATTGCTCTTTAATTACTGGTCAATTAGAATCTATAAATACCAATACATAAATACCTAGTATTGCAGAAAAGCTAAACTAACGGTCACTGGCACTAGTTTACCTAACCTGATTGCTTATCGTATAAACAGAAAACAACTTACCAAATAAAAATACATTTACCTGTTTGTTCATTGTTTTTATAGATAAGACGGAATAAGGAAAATAGTTTCACCGATGATGAAATCTGTTGAACTTACGAGTATTTATGTACCAAGGTAATGCAACTGCAATTCGCGATTTATGATATATTTTCATACTAGATTTCGCCCGCGGCTCGGCCGGGTGGATGTCGGTTATCGCGATAAAAACTATCCTGTGTCCTTCCCCGGGACTTAAACTATCTCCATACCAAATTTCATCTAAATCGGTTTAGCTGTTTGAGCGCGAAAGCGTAACAGACAGACAGACAGAGAGAGTTACTTTCACATTTATAATATTAGTATGGATATTAGTATGGATTAGTATGGATTATGGACTAGCTGTCCCGCGCAACTTCGTATGCGTAAATTTTCCCCGTTTTTGCAACATTTTTCATTGTTGCTCCGCTTCTATTGGTCGCAGCGTGATGTTATATAGCCTATAGCCTTCCTCGATAAATGGGCTATCTAACAAAAAAAACAATTTTTCAAATCGTACCAGTAGTTCCTGAGATTAGCGCGTTTAAACAAACAAACAGACTCTTCCGCTTTATAATATTAGTATAGATTAGAATGGATTGTTTGAAATAAATATGATTCCTTCCTCCACTCAAAGCCAGATTTCTTACAGAATCTGCGAAATGAACATCGTAAAGAAATCTGTGCGACTTTCTTTTTTTTAATCTGTCGCACCAAGATACAAGCTCTCTGTAGCGATGATCGCAGGAGACTTTCCCAATGGTCAATGGTCCAACCCTTTATGACATTAATATAGTATTTCACAAAACTCACTCCGATATGGGATTAAACCTAACCCACAATCGCAGAAGTGCAACCAGTAGACTTACGCATATAATGGTATTTCCCAGCGGCGAAGGGTTAATTTTTTTCTGAGGTAACCCGATACAAAAATATATCTTGCTGGACATGGTTCTTTGTACCTATAATACTAAGTAACTACAATCCAAAGGGAAACCGAAAGTAATGGTGATCTAAGGATCCTTCGCCACTGGTATTTCCACCTACTTAGTTACTTTTTGAATGATCGAAGGTAAAACCTGTTGCTTCGTACATAAAACCTATTGTAAGAAAGAAATAAATAGAAGTTTTGAGGTAAAAACAGTTATTACACTATAAATACAATTTGACACGGGAATAAACGCGTTTAATCTAGGTAAAGTTATTTACCTTATGCTTGACGTTTCGATCGGGTTACACCGACCGTGGTCACAAGCAATAATGCAACGCGTAAGTTTAAAAGTTATTACACTACCCTAAATCAGGGCCCTAAATCGAAGTGGCCTTGAAAATTTGTTAGAGAATTAGGGCCCTAACTCTTACTACACCTCTCTTTTTATGGGTTTAGGGTCCCTGATTTAGTGTAGTGTAATAGGCGCAAAAACGGGACCATGCTTGTGACCACGGTCGGTGTAACCCGATCGAAACGTCAAGCATAAGGTAAATAACTTTACCTAGATTAAACGCGTTTATTCCCGTGTCAAATTGTATTTATAATGCAACGCGTAAGTTTAAAAGTTATTACACTACCCTAAATCAGGGCCCTAAATCGAAGTGGCCTTGAAAATTTGTTAGAGAATTAGGGCCCTAACTCTTACTACACCTCTCTTTTTATGGGTTTAGGGTCCCTGATTTAGTGTAGTGTAATAGGCGCAAAAACGGGACCATGCTTGTGACCACGGTCGGTGTAACCCGATCGAAACGTCAAGCATAAGGTAAATAACTTTACCTAGATTAAACGCGTTTATTCCCGTGTCAAATTGTATTTATAATGCAACGCGTAAGTTTAAAAGTTATTACACTACCCTAAATCAGGGCCCTAAATCGAAGTGGCCTTGAAAATTTGTTAGAGAATTAGGGCCCTAACTCTTACTACACCTCTCTTTTTATGGGTTTAGGGTCCCTGATTTAGTGTAGTGTAATAGGCGCAAAAACGGGACCATGCTTGTGACCACGGTCGGTGTAACCCGATCGAAACGTCAAGCATAAGGTAAATAACTTTACCTAGATTAAACGCGTTTATTCCCGTGTCAAATTGTATTTATAATGCAACGCGTAAGTTTAAAAGTTATTACACTACCCTAAATCAGGGCCCTAAATCGAAGTGGCCTTGAAAATTTGTTAGAGAATTAGGGCCCTAACTCTTATTACACCTCTCTTTTTATGGGTTTAGGGTCCCTGATTTAGTGTAGTGTAATAGGCGCAAAAACGGGACCATCAAATTGGCGCGAACGAATCATCGCAGTAGACGTATGATGCTGCACAGTGACAACATGCAATATAAATGAAAAGTATTTTGTTATACTACGAGTATAAAACGGCGTACTTCCGCGTGAAATGATACGTTTCTGTTATCCTACACTGTTGCAGTGTAATTATTGCATCGTCGAAGCACGCCAGATAGCAGTTTATTTTTAAACTTTGAATTAGCATTTATTTTATGAAAGCAGTGCGGGCATGCTGTCGTGTGTGTCTAAATGGAATTACGGCAGTTACAATAGGATCAACGTAACTAGGCCGGACTGAAGTAGGCGACAAGTGGTTGCGTAGATGCATTTTTTGGAAGTAAATGGTGACAGAAGCGGGGGGCGGGGTTGGTAACTAAACCAAGAAAATGCGATTACGCATTACATTGTCATAATTAGTATTACTAACTCATGTATTTTGTGATTATTTTCGTAACAAAATTGTTTTTCAAAGTTTCTTTAGTATTTATGCGCTTATTCACTACACTAAATCAGAGACCTTACACCCTTAAAAAGAGCGGTGTACCTAATAAGAGTTAGGGACCTAATTCTCTAACAAATTTTTGACAGGAAAGACCATAATCGTTGAATAGAAATCTTAAAAATACAATTATGTCCGTCATATTCTATTTATAGCAGAGACAACAATGAACGTTTTGCTAAAACAAGCTGGATTAATCTTGATCTTTAATTCTTTAAACAACGGAGTTAGTTTACTCATCCAGTTACAACAGTTGAGCAGTCATTGACGTTATTTAATTGTATTCTGTAGTGTTTTATTGTTTAATCCAAGGATTAATTGTTACGGCCTCGATGCTTCGTAGCTAGTACTACCTACTACGATTCTATTCATGTAAACTGTACCTATTATTTTACAGCAAATTGAAGTGACATCGATAGAACTACAGAATAACTAGACTACAGAAGACAAACTATATAACTAGAAACGCTCTTGATGCATAATTATAGACGACGAAAACCGACGCGGAAACACACGACAGCCGAAGAAAATGCAGCTGGACAAATGGTATAAACCCTAATCGAATAAAATGTCAATCGAATAGAATAATGTAGTTCCGAACGCAAAACTGCGATTCTTTACTAATATTATAAAGCTGAAGAGTTTGTTTGTTTGTTTGAACGCGGTAATATCAGGAACTACTGATCCGAATTGACTTTTTTTTCACTGTAGGATAGCCCATATTAACGAGGGAGGCTTCGCTCCTATTGGTCGTAACGTGATGTTATATAGCCTATCTATTTAACATCACGTTACGACCAATAGGAGCGAAGCAGCAATGAGAAATGTTGAATCGGAACGGGGATAATTTACGCAGACGAAGTTTGAAAAATGAGCTTTATAAAACTCTGGCACAGATTATACTTTCTTTATTTATGACTGCTAATAATGTTTTATGTTAAAAGGTGTAGATCAGTTACAAGCTCTCAGAAAGCGGTAGGTACCTTAAAAACTGGATTATTGGCAAATCTTTAGTAGGTAGGTACCCATGTCAACAGATGAAAGCAGTAGATTACATTTTTGAAGTAAAAACGTCTTTTTAAAAGTGTACAATGCCGTACACTTTTTGGAATGGGTAAAAAATGTTAAACTCGCGTCAGGAAACGTGACCTGATCGAGAATTTGTAAGACGGAAGGAGAGCAATGAAAAACTGTTACAATTTCATTAGAATACGAAGGTAAATTTCGCCAAAATCTGCAATGTTATTATAGCTCAGGTGGAAAATCGGGCGGTCCAGAAACCAGAAGACCCCAGTTCGAGTAACGATTATTTTTCCACTTTTTATTTTAATTTTTGATTTATTATTTCATATTTTTTTATTATTATGTCAGTAAGATTGAAAAATATTATTCAAATTTCATCAGTAGGTATGTAATGTTCAAGTTTTCACTTCTGCCGGCACTACCGGAGTGCAACCCAGTGTTTTCTTCCTTTTTCGGAAGGAAGGAAGGAAGTTTTCTTTTTTTTAATAAAATTACGGTTTCCTACTTTTACGACTTTTCATAATAGTGTGACATTGCAATACATTGGTTATCTATGTGTATTAGATTGCCATTTTTAAAGATCGATTGATGTTTAAGTAATCTATCTACACCTTTTTACTTAAAACATCATTGATGACTGTGGGTTGTGAGAACAATGGGAGTTATTCACATTATTTTCCTTATCTCATTGTATAGCAATAAAATAGTCTATAGCCGGCTTCATAAAAAGTATACCTAATTCAATTTCTACGTAGATACAAGAAATCGAAAAAATAAAAACAGACAAAAACAAGTTGCTCACTAAAATACCTAAGGAAAATGAGCAAATAAAAATAACGGTTAGGTACTTGGAAATAGTTTCTAGTCAACAGGAAGGTCCGAACAAGATTCTCCGATTATAGTTTTTAATATGCAGAGTCCATTATTACGATTAATCAATCGTATTACCTGGAAATAGTTTCTAGGCAACAGGAAGGTCCGAACAAGATTCTCCGATTATAGTTTTTAATATGCAGAGTTCATTATTACGATTAATCAATCGTATTACCTGTAAATAGTTTCTAGGCAACAGGAAGGTCCGAACAAGATTCTCCGATTATAGTTTTTAATATGCAGAGTCCATTATTACGATTAATCAATCGTATTAATCGACAATGGATTACTAGGATACTCCATGAACTAAGGGTCTGGCTGTGCTGTTGATAATGATGCTGATCAGTGCCCTAATGCCTTTGGCCTTAAAAGCCTGCTTCAGAGCAAGCAAGGTGAGAGGAAGGGCGCTACGGAAAGTACCTACCATATATTATAGGTACTGTGGCAGGTGCGTCGGAGACTCGACCGGGCGCTCGCATAAAGCCTCATTACTTGTTAACTGTTTGTCTTGACGTTCCAAAAGTTTGAAATAATGAGGAAGAAGAAAATGAAAAAACAATCGGGAGAATTGAGGGAAGCGTCAAGACGGACGGTCTAGAAGTGTAAAAAGCACATATTTAAATATTGTTAAAAATATATGTCGTTATTGGGCTAATTAAATAGCTTTTTAATCCTGATTCAATGGAATAAGGATCCTGGCTGCGCTAAGCCAACATTAGGTACACATTACAGTACCTACATACCTAAAGCAACATTAAATTCTGGTCACTTCTTGTGTGAGTGTGAGTGGATGGTAGGCCAGCAAATACTGATACGGAGGGAATTACACCTCCGTATCAGCAGTTGGTACCTACTACTGGCACTTGGTAGCTTGGTACTGAGTAATTAACTGGTAGTACTAACAATTTTCTATTGTAGGTACACTTAACTAATAATAATATCTTGGGACAACTCACACAACGCTATCTGATCCCAAACTAAGCAGAGCTTGTACTATGGAAACCAGACAACTAATAAACATGCTTATATATTTCTAAATATATACATATTATAAATAAATACACCCAGACACAGAATAAACCATCGTGCTCATCACACAAAGTTTTATTCTGGGTGGGGATCGAACCCACGACCTCTTGTGTAGCAGTCGGAGACACTCCCACCGCGCCACAGAGGCAGTCCTATAATGATTGTACTCCAATAAAATAGGTCTGTAGGTGGTTATGGTCATAACTCCAAAAACAATTAAGATTAGGTGATTAAGAGCTAATACGCGCAACTTCGTCTGCGTATATTTTCCCAGTTTTTCATTGCTGCTCCGCTCCTATTGGTCGTAGCGTGATGTTAGTTGTTGTTGTTGTTGTAGCGCCTATAGCCTTACTCGATAAATGGGCTACCCAACAGAAAAAGTTTTTTTCAATTAAAACCTGAAGAATTTGTTTGTTTGTTTGTTTGAACGTGGTAATTTCAGGAGCTACGGGTTCGAATTGAAAAATTCTTTCACTGTTGGATAGCCCATTTATCGAGGAAGGCTATAGGCTATATAACATTACTCTACGACCAATAGGAGCGTAGCAGCATTGAGAAATGTTACAAAAACAGGGAAAATTTACGCAGACGAAGTTGCGCGAGTCAGCTAGTATATAAGTATAAGTAAGTATGTCACACACATTCATCTCTGTGTAAATATAATCTAAAATATGTGTTATTGTTCATGGGTTATCAATTTATTGCGAATGTGTAATTCTTTCTATTAACTCTGAGCACAGCTGAGGCTCTGACGCACCAATTGAAATATTTCTCGCTGTTGTACCTACTTACATATGTACTTATGTATTTACGTATAACAAACAGCTGAAAATGTTCTGTATGAATTATACAACATGTTTAAGAATTTATAATATCACTAGCTGACCCGCGCAACTTCGTCTGCGTAAATTTTCCCCGTTTTTGCAACGTGATGATGATATCTATACTAATATTATAAAGCGGAAGAGATTGTTTGTTTGTTTGTTTGTTTAAACGCGCTAATCTCAGGAACTACTGGTCCGATTTGAAAAAATATTTTTGTTGGATAGCCCATTTATCGAGGAAGGCTATAGGCTATATAACATCGCGCTACGACTAATAGGAGCGGAGCAGCGGCGAGAAATGTTGCAAAAACGGGGAAAATTTACGCATACGAAGTTGCGCGGGACAGCTAGTTATACATTCCTCTTCAATCACTCTATCTATTAAAAAAAACCGCAGCAAAATCCGTTGCGTAGTTTTAAAGATTTAGGCATACATAGGGATATAGGGACAGAGAAAGCGACTTTGTTTTATATTATGTAGTGTTGATCGCCGGCTACAAATTATTTTCGTTTGCAAATTAATCTAATTCAGGAAGTAACCTTGGAATCCAATCAGGCCTATTACGCAATTTTCATGATATTTCTGGCTTCTAAGCATGGCATTCGAATACATTATATAACGGCCTCGATATTATTTATACAAGTGAAACGAGATCCAAGCCAATGTTCATTCAATTTCACATTCTCAATTGTAGCAGGAATCTTTCTGGCTACAATTGAAAATACAATCACCTTAATCAGGCGCGGACACAGACCTTTCTACGGGGGGGGGGGGGGCGTCTTGTCTTGGATCCGTGCCTGTCCCCAATAGATTTTTGTGTACACCTACGATTAGGTATTTAGTTTATTTAAATGTGTGAAGTGTGTGTTCTTCCTTATCTATACTAATATTATAAAGCTGAAGAGTTTGTTTGTTTGCACGCGATAATCACAGGAACTACTGATCCGAATTAAAAAAATCTTTCACTGTTGGATAGCCCATTTAACGAGGAAGGCTATAGGTTATATAACATCGCGCTACGACTAATAGGAGCGGAGCAGCAACGAGAAATGTTGCAAAAACGAGAAAATGTACGCATACGAAGTTGCATGGGACAGCTAGTAGTAGTATAATTCTACTAGGTCCCTGACTAGTTACAACGCTATATAGAAGGGTGATCATTTCGAAAAAGTCTTACTCCTCCGTCCCCTGGAGCATGATAAGCCGTCCTGAGAGTTCACTTGTGTGTCTGCGCATACGCACACACTTGAATACTAAAATATCTGCCATGTAGTTGACCAGTCTCTGATGAATAAGGCCTCCGTGACCGACATCGTCACTGTACCATGGGCAAAAAGGTCGTCAGGACACTTAATATCGGAACACTTTTGGCCCAAATCCTCCTGGGTGAAAACTACAATAAATTATATGGTAGATCTTCTATTATAAATAGTTAAATAATGAATTTCAAGTGTGTAATCTTTTTTATAACACACTAGCTGTCCCGCGCAACTTCGTATGCGTAAATTTTCCCCGTTTTTGCAACATTTCCCGTCGCTACTCCGCTCCTATTAGCCGTAGCGCGATGTTATATAGCCTATAGCCTTCCTCGATAAATGGGCTATCCAACAAAAAAAGAATTTTTCAAATCGGACCAGTAGTTCCTGAGATTAGCGCGTTTAAACAAACAAACAAACAAAGCAAACAAACAAACAAACTCTTCCGCTTTATAATATTAGTATAGATTTGATCGTAAAGGGTCTCTTATTTCACCAATTTCAATACTTGTGCGTTATTGTAATGTAAAACGCACGGTTTATCAAGATGCTCCGTCTAAAAGAACCGGTACTTTTTTAAATCTTAGCAAAGAGTTTTTATGTCAGAAAAGTGGTCAACATTTTATGAATAACATGGCCGCTACAAAACAGTAATATATTATAATAGCTTAAAGTTCTAACCACTCAGGAGGATTTGGGCTCAAGTATTCCGAAATTCCGTGTCCGTCAGCCATGTCTTTGTGTGCGTTTGTAAGCTAAGCTTCAGCACTGTCTTGGTGTTTTGTATTAAGTACCTATAATATTATGACTTAGGTATTGTCCTCGGTATATAGTGTCGACAAAAACATATAAGTATACAGACTGTGGAAACAATTGATGTGTATGTTTCAGCTGAAAAAACATTCGGTAAACCGACTTAACAATAGCTATTTTGGTATCGCATAGCGAATATTCTCGTACATGCTCAAAATAGAGAAGGCAATCTTTATACCTACAGTACGATCAACGTAACTTGACCGGATTGAAGTTAGGTTCTTATCACTTTCGCGCATGTCATAGAGATGCGACCCTAAAATTACTTACGAAAACGATTAATTATGTTTAATCGATTAAAAATACTAACAACATTCTAATTCAACAATATAAAAACACTATTTAAATTAGTTCATAAAAGTTTAAATATAGAACAGTTACAGTAAATACTAAAGAAACTTTGAAAAAAATTTCTTCACGACAATAATCACAAAGAAACATGAGTTAGTAATACTAATTATGACAATGTAACGCGTAATCGCATCTCTAATCCTCTTGGTTTAGTACCACCCCCGCCCCCCGCTTCCTGTCACCATTTACTTCAAAAAAATGCATCTTCGCAACCACTTGTCGCCTACTTCAGTCCGGCTGTTTTGCTGTGTGCTGTAACTACCTGTCAACTCGGACCAAATGTATGGCGAAGACTTATTTATTTATTAAATTCATGTCTAAGAGAGTGAGGGGGCAATTGCCTTGAAACCCCGCTATTCCCCTTGAATTTGCGCCTGTACGTGAGCGATGTATATGTGTGCGTTGCTCGAGCGCGCATTGTTAGCTTACCTTTTGTACTCTTCGTATTTTGTGATAAGTTACTTCCTGCTTATATGAATGAATATTATTTGCACCGCTTCTTAGCAATTCTTTTGTTAGTCTGTTTGAAAAACATCTCTTTATACTTTATTTTTGTATTGTTCAGGTTATGAGAATTAAGAATGACGAGGGGTTTAATAAAATATAAATAAAATAAATACATTTCTTCACAAAAAAG
The DNA here is from genome assembly GCA_945859575.2 of Herminia tarsipennalis. Classification (NCBI taxonomy): domain Eukaryota; kingdom Metazoa; phylum Arthropoda; class Insecta; order Lepidoptera; family Erebidae; genus Herminia; species Herminia tarsipennalis. The sequence goes on from OX243840.2 coordinate 23,462,859, forward strand.
CACTTTTTAAAAGACACAAGCGTACAGTACAATTAAAGAACTTAAAGTACCTACACCCATGAGGGGTCAACCCACTAGGGGGTTGACCCATGTCCTGCCCCCTAGTGGGTTCAATTCCCAGACTGTACACACAAAGTGGTGTACATGCCGGGAATTGAACCCACGACCTGGTGAGTTGCAGTTATTTTTTGATTAAAATGGCCATTTAAGATTTGATGATTTTGATTAAAACGGCCGGCAACTGCACTGCTTTAAATAAGTACGTTAATTTGCCTCCTGTTGCTTATCGGTGGTATATTTGTAGGTGGCAGGTAGGTACACAGCCGGTTACCTATGTAGGTCAAACAAATAGTGTGCTTCTAGCATAAATAATTATTATTAACATAGGTACCATGTGTATGACGATACATCAAAGAAGTACCTAGGTAGGTAGGTAGGTCTGCTAATGGTGGAGGCACCAATTCCACAAGGGACACCCTCACCTTTGGCCATAGGCTTATGCGCCGGAACACCGTGTGATTTTAATCAGTTCGATTCCGACATACCCTCCTGCGTGCCCACGTAGGAGTGGAATCCGTGGGGATTTTTGCACACGATAAAAAGAAAGTAGGTAGGTAGGTATTAAATATTTGGGTAGGTATAGTGACGATACTAAAGTGGTATCATTAAATTGAAATAAAGGTAGGTAGATATGAAATAAAATCCAAACAAAAATCACACTTTATACATCTCCAGTTCTTATCAACACACATTAAATAAAAACGATTTAGCTACCTGTTTTATAGTTATTATTAGATACGTGACGATGACATCATTCTCACACAATCACATTATTGCTCAAATCATCTTGAAAATCAACTTTAGAGCAAGAACTGAATTATGTTAGATATCTAGCACAGCTCAGCAGTAATTAAAGTATTTAAAGCAGTGCAGTTTTTTTTTCATTATAAGACCACTCTCGCAGTAGGGTACAAGCCCAGTGTCGCGGGGGATTTCACAAACATTCAAATCACGGGCAGAAAGTACACCACAGATTTTGCGTCCGTGATTTGTATGTTAGTAAAGTCCCCCGCGACACAGGGCTTGTACCCTACTGCGGGAGTAGTCTTTAAAGAAAACCTGCTCTTCTTTAATTGTATAAAAAGAAGTTAAATAGGTAGTGTTTGAGAATTTTAAGCTTGGTCGCCTTTACAGAAATTAGTGAGGACATCAGCTAATCTAGGTATATACCTATATGCCTATTTAGTTTATGTCTTTGTCTGCAATTGACTTTAAAAAATATCAACTACCACAGACAGGAAATACGGACTCATCATCACACAACACTTGCAGTGCGTGGGTCGGCGCTGCCGCGCGTTACTCGGGATATCCCCTCTTCAAATACGTAATGATTGTGAATGTGAACGACCACAAACAACCGACTTTCCCCCAGACAGTCTTGCAATCGCACGCAGGCATAGCTCAACCGGTCTGATGTGACGTCGCAGCAGTTTGACGTCAGAGGCGTAACATGTCATCAGCGATTTTTTACCCTTCTTGACTAAGCCTTTGACGTAGACTCTGAATCACACATGATTTCCAGAAAGTGGTTACTGTTTAGGTGTATTTTATAGACGTATTTGCTATGGTGTAATCTCTCAAACCTTTTGTCATACCTACTTACAATAATAGAGACATAATCGTGGAAGGTATTGGTCACAAAGTGCGATTGAAAAGTGTGAAAGTGCTAACATAACATACCTAAGTACTACTACTTACTTATGACAAACTTGATGCCCCACTGCTAGGCACTGGTCTCTCCAGTAGAACTTGTTTATTGTAGGGGTAGGTAATTGCCATAGAGAGCGGTTGGCGATCGCAGTAAGACTTTAAAGTACGCAGAGTACGCTGTCCTTCGGTGTAACATCCCTTAATCACCTTGACGACACCCATGGGAAGAGATGGGATGGTACTATTCTTAAGCAGGGTACCTGCACGGTTAACTACAATATAATTATACATAATTATGTAAGGAAACCGGTATGTTTTAGCAGAAAAATTCGATGACATGTGACATCAATGATGATGACTACCTGCAATGACTCCCTCTAATAGCGATTAAGCGGTATAGGAAGTGGGTTTTCTGTTGTTTCTGTTTCATACTACTAACAACGTTATATGTATACTTATATTTTTCAGTGGAATTTGTACAACAATTTTGTTACCTCTCACTTGGTCTACTGTGCTTGGTATCGTGGTAGTGTTACTACCACCACCATCACGGCCACCACCACCACCACAACCACTATTACCATTTTCCAACTCCTCGTGACTATAACTTGTTATCCGACTGACCCAGAAGAATGGGTAATGTTTTTCATGCGTAGAGTATAAATAAGTTTAAGTTAGTAAGCCAACTAAACTTAGGTAAGTAACTTAAAATTTGGAAGGTTATTTTATTGCATTGAGGTAAACAAACAGTTCACGAATCTTAAATAAAACCTTGGGAATAAATGAAAACCATTTAAAAGTTTTCGCATGTTTAAATTTAATTTAATTGTTTAAATACTTAAAACGTTACGTCGGCTCCACACGTTGGCTTCAGCGTCGTTGGTCCCAACGGTACGGTAGAATAACGATCGTCCCAATGTTGGCACCAATGCTATTTTCTAGATACACAAGTAACAAGTTGGACAAGTGGCGTTGGGGCCAAGGCGTTATACTATTTTAGAAAGTTGATTAATTTTGAAACACGATTAGCATTTGTTTCTCTTTAAAAAAAACACAGAAGAATCTATCCCTGCATAAGGCAAGTATCCCCGCAAACGATTTCGTCGTTAGACAGCTATCCAACTATCCGCCACAGTAGGCATCTATCCCTTTTTTGAGAATAGACCTCCCATTACAACACTACTGTAGCTGATAGTTGCCTAAAACCGATATACTCAAAACCAATATACCTAATGATGTTTAGAAAAATAGGCTGATAGTAAAGATAAAAGACCAACGTCATGATATCAATTTATAGTATTAGTAGCTGACTCGCGCAACTTCGTACGTATGCGTTAATTTTCCCCGTATTTACAACATTTTTCAATTGGGACCTGTAGTTCTTGAGATTATCGCGTTCAAACAAACAAACTCTTTAGCTTTATAATATCAGTATAGATTCTTAGTGTACCTATTCATATTTTTTAATTATAGAAGGCTTTTAGAATAGGTCTAATAAGGATAAAAACCCAAAAAAAATTGTGTCTGGAGTCCTGGACCCACCGAGGGCACCTACGTTTTAACTAGGAAAACAAAATATACCTATTCTTTAGACTTTTGGGGTACCTGAGCCCCACCTCCCTAAATAATCTACATATTAGCATTTTTTAAATCTCATCTAACAACTGTAAAGCACACTTAAAAAAAACGAGACAAACAGAACATCCTGCAACGACAGTACCTAGATAACTGCTATACAGACTGGAGGCGTAACCCTGATTAATTAATTATACCTAAGTTGAAGTATTTTTTATAGGCATTTCTTGCCAATTACTTCACAAATACAAATAATATATATTTATATATATATATATATATTATATATAATATTCGGCCTGCGACATAATAATTTGTTAAAATGCTCTCTGTAACGAAGCAATAACAAAAGCCGTGATAGTTCTTAGGTGGTTCGATCAATGACCAAAGTACTTAGGTACTATATTATTTATTTTATTTATTTAAAACTTTATGCACACAGTTGTACAAAGGTGGACTTATTACCTACCTACCAACTGATCGGTACTGAAACTAAGTCGAAACAGGAAAAACACAAGGTTATAAGCGATGATGCACATCTAGTGTAACAGCTGGCTGATAAGTATTGCATTGAAATTCAGCAACTTTGTTGAAAATATTATGATACAAAAAGTACCTATCATGGGGATATAACTACCCACAGTATGTTATTTTACTTCGGTAGCGGACATCCTGTTTTTTTTATGTTTTAGGATGGATAATAGCCAAACTAAATTTATATTAAAACTCCCAAAATTTTATCTCGCATAGTTTTAGAGAAATTTAAAAAATCGAGAAATGTCCATAGAAACCATAGAAGTACTATAACTCCATTTTCAATAATGTTTTTTTTATTTTATTTTTTTATTATGATTGAGATATATTTAACGCACCAATTGATAAAAAAAAAAGTTAATAATCTCGTCTACTTTGAGCGAGAATATTTATTTTCTATTATTTGATGTTTATTTTTTTTCTTAGGTATCCTTTAACGGTCGCATTTTATTTTATTGCCTGATTGTTAGTTGCAGTGACTATTACTACCACAAAAAAAACTAGATGCTACAAACATAGGACTTCAGAGATAATATTTTTTTAAATATTGTGTTAGGGTTGTCGCGTTATCCGTCAAGTCTTTGGTTTCACTTTTGTTGCGGCCATAAAAAAAAATAAGGGTTAGGAATAATGGATGCAACTGGCCCGTTTGTATGTTTACGTGACATGCAAATTATATAACGAAATAATATTAACATAAGCTGGGAGTACCTCCACGTGGTGAAGGCGGTAACAGTTTTTACTGGCTGAAACTCCCAATAATATGTATTAAATGACCTGCATACTACTCTATGCTTAAATGCCTTCGAGCTTATGTGGTTTCGTTGTTTTTTTGTGTAAATCTATTTGGCGGCACGGTATTGCAGGGGAGCAGCTGCCATTTAGCAGTTTGTTTTTTTAAGCGGAATTTGTTTGTGTTCATGGAGTCATAATAAACATGGCAAACCAAAAAAACCTTTACCCCCGAAAGTCCTTCCTCTCTTAAAAGTGACAACAGAGAACGTAAATTTCTACCCATCTGAGTCAAATACTCAGTTTGAGGAAGGGTCGACTTCCTCAAACTGATTATATTTTGTCTCATATTCCAATTTTTATTCTAAATATGTAATATAATTTGCATTAGTCCTCTAACATGGTGTATAATATGTTAGTGGCTGCACCTTAACCCCATATTAAGTTTATACACAAACAAACATTTTAAAAATTGGCGATTTGATAAGAGTGCCCGTGACTTTTATTGCTTTTCTCCAGCTTTACCTATTGTTTGCGAACTTGGCATTACATGTATATGTAGAATCCTGAAGTTAAAACGACGTTGACGTAGACGACGAAAGCGTTGTTTTAAGAAAGTAAAAGTGTGTATAGAATTTTGAACATACCTAAATAATACAGAAAGGTACCCTATTGGACTAACTTGGTAGGTTTAAGGTATCTAATCAATTACTTATAGAATACAAACACTTTTTGTGACAACCCTATTTCCATAGAAATATTAAAAAAACTTAGAAACGTTATATTTCTGAAGTCCTGCATGAAGGATAATCAATTTTATCTCAATGGGAAGATACATTACTCGAGTGTATTTTGTTAGTAAAAAAAATGCGACCGTCACATAGAAAATTTTATATAATTTTTTTTCTAAAATTTGAAAAATATTTTTTTTCTCACTTGCCAGGTCAAATTAAGACTTGTAAATGTTACACGCAATTATATAAATAATCATCACTTTATTTATAATTTTGACAAAGTTCAGTGTTGGTTAATTCGGGAAATATTTATAAAAAACATTTCGACCAAGTTCATTGACCTTGCAAGAAAAAAATCGTAACTTTAAAATTAAGAAATATATTTAATATATTGTTTCATATTAATCTGTATTACGATGATATCCATCGAAATCAACTATAAAAAGAGGGTGACCGCAACTGAAGGGAAATAACACACACCTAACACCACGCCAGGGATGGGTACTTTTATTTAGCTATCAGGTAAGTAGCCTGTTATCATAGATGTATAGGTACATGGGTGGTTCGCCCAAAAATAAAAAATAAATTCGGAAATGGACAAAGAAATTCAATAGAATACCTTCAAGAAATTCCGTACCTACACAAAACAATCCTCTGGAGGAGGCACGTCCCCCCTAGTTTGGATTCACCTATGAATGTCTAAGTAGGTATCCCCAAGATTATTTACGCGTTGACATGAAGGGCGTTTGATTCTAACAATAAACTGGGGATTGAATGTTGAACGTGCTCTTTGAATCACGTGAAATTTACCAAAAACAGTCACCCATCTATAAACCAACAGCGGTAACGAGACATTTTAATTCAATTCAAAATTATTTTTTACTTAGGATGCAAAACAACTCTTGTGATACGTCGGGATTCTACATGTACATGTAATGCCAAGTTCGCAAACAATAGGTAGAGCCGGAGAAAAGAACCTGGCAATAAAAACTCGCCGCCACTCTTTTCAAATTGCCAATTTTACAATGTTTGAATGTTTATAAACTTGATATAGGGGTAAGGTGCTGCGACTAATATACTATACACCATGTACCACTTAGCCACCACTAAATCATAATTTCATTCTAAGTACCTAGGCTAGGCTTTGAATCATTTTATCTGTAAACAATACTCGGTTAACATAGTCCAATGCCATACAGATATTATACATGACACAGAAAATTAGCGTCTTCCTTTCTAGTGTTTCCCTATTTATCTTCATATTATTGTAAGTACCAAGGTAGTCAAACAGTATCAATTTATCAGCAGTTGGAGTATCTAAGTATTACTATTACAAACCTAGGTAACTATAGGTAAGTAGGTAGCCAAATAAAATAATGGACACCCTAAACTGGGGGGAACTTTGACTCAACACCGGCCAAGAGTGAGTAGTTTCGCACCTCAAAATATAATGGCGAACACTTAAAAAAATACATGAGTGTGGGGGGGGGGGGGCAATTACCCCTGAAATCCGCACCCGACCCTAAAAACCAGGTTTTATATACCTAGATAAGTATTTTATCTGTCACTCGGTTTATTGCTATTTGCAGTTACCTACCTAATCTCAGTAAGCCTGCGACAGCTGAAGAGATTTTGACGCGAGTTTCACCGAACTTTTATGACTTATGATGCTACTTGTATGTTAACGCCAAAAATATATAAATCCGCAGGATAAATTAAGACCTAAGATAATCCTAACAGGGTTAGAAATGTTCCTATATATTCCCATAATGTGTATTTTTAATTCCGTAGAGAGTGAGCCAAAATGTTTTCTGACATTGACGCTACTGCCTTGAACAGGAAAAGTTTCCGGAACACTGCTGAACTGAACCTGTTTCAATAACGAATTGCAGGCGGAATGCCTTGGAGTGGTTAGTTCGATATAGGTCGACAAAAACCGGTCCAACCGGCCTACTGCACAAGATGTAGTTTTAATGAGCACAAACGTCAAAAAGGCGAGCCGCGTGCGTCCTCAGACAAGGCTGAAGAATGAGCCTTGCTTTCAGTTCACACTGATTTGGTTCGAATTGTCTTAAAATCCCACATCGGGTTGGCCTTACCTTACCATCTTACATGGCATGAACACACGAGAGCCAGATGACTATCCACGCATAGTTTAGAATTCTAGAAGCCATACTTGGTCTTCATTTTGACTAAAAGCAAAAGAGGAGCGCGACTTCAGAACCCATTGCGCGAGGGGAGAATACGTATTCGAGAATAATTCCCGAATTCGTATGCTCCACTCCCCCCTTACGAAAAGTGCGGTAGAATGCGACCTCAGAACTGACTGTAGGCAATTGAAATCTGGCTTAACCTACGTACCTATCGTAAGTTAGTTAAGTTAAGCCAGATAGCTATCCTACGCTCAACTCTATTTTCATTACCTATACCCTGTCAGTCCTGTAACAGACTGAGCTCAATGAGATTTTTTTTTATACATCAGTGTTATCAATAGGTAAAAATAATAAATAGATTTACAAACATTTTTAAGTTTTATTTAATACATAAATATCACAAGTTTCTTTCTCGGAATCGCTTCTAGTTTTTACAAACTTCAAGTAATAGTTTGATAAGATCTAAAAAATTTGGCATGATGGATGGAGCATGACTAACCCACACAACATTGAGGACAAACATTCTATATGACTTTACACTTTGTTTACATTCGTCAGATTTAGTTAGGTACATAATTATCAGCAGAAGGCATTAAAAACAAATAATCGTTCAATAATAACATTTAAAAAATAGTGTTGAAAATTACACACATATAATAACAAAATTAATGATTGAGTTTGGCATTAAAATAAAACATATTAGGTAGGTAAATATTATACTTTTATATCTGTGCTGTGTAGGTACAATGCATTCTATATTATAAATGCGAAAGTAACTGTCTGTTTGTCCCTCTGTCACATAATTAGGTACTCAAACAGAAGGTATTGATTCTAAAGTGTCATTGATATGCAATACAAAACTAATAAGGGAAAAGTGCATTGACTCCAACACTTAATATTGGTGTAAATAGAAAGCTGTACCTACACCATTAATGATTTTAATATCAAATTGGTCATTATTTCTGAAGTTGAGGTATTGAAAACACTATTCTATAATATTTTTACATAAGAAATATTAATAATAATTGTTATATTATTAAAATTTCTGTGAGAACACATATTACAACACAACTTTAAATCAATAAAACAAATGAACCTTTAAATAAAAAAAAAACCTAAAATAAAAACTTATAATATGCCTACATACTTAAATTACATTTATATACTTAATTTTTAATATAATAATGTTATAAAAATATCAGCACAATCAATGCCAACTTGTAAATGGACATTTTGTTTCATAGCTGCTTCCACAAAGCAGTCTAAAATATCATACTCATTAAATAGTTTTTTTAAATAAGCACAAATTTTCCAAATAGGTACATATTGAACAAGTGTGAGTTGTGATGAAGGACTAAAGAAAATAGATAGGTACTTAATCACAATTAATTAAAGATTCCACAAAGTACACAGATCAAAGATAAACTGTTTTTTTTGTTTACAGTCAAACAATACTCAGTATTGAGGTGCCTTATGTAATATGTGGTCTATCTCAACAATTCACCTTTAAAGTGACAGTATAAAGTTAAAGGTATCTTCAACTGAGTGGCGTTTGAGTATTTGTTTGTATAATTTCTAGGCTCTGAGGTAATTCTTTTACAAACAAATTAAAGTCTGAATTGTGGTAATCCAAACAGTTTTAACATTAGGAACAAAATGTACTATGACTTTTATCAAGCTATGCAATATGCCAAAATGGCTGCTGCAATAGTAAACATTGGCACATGACGGGCTGCTGAGTTACGTTGTAAAGACTTATCAGCATATGTCTGTAAAAGTTTGCACGGTATATTTTTCCTCATGTTATAGGTTGGAGTATGTCTGATCACGAAACACTGCATATCTGGTGTGACATCCACAGCCTTTCCTTTCACCTCCAAAGCATTCACTAGTGTGGTGTTCGTAGTTGTTGTTGTCACTACAACTGATGATCCTGGAGTTGCTGTGTTGTTCTGTACGGCTGGGGCATTATTCTGTATCAGAGTTGCATTAACGGGTACAAGTGTGCCGTTAGGTAGCATGGAATATAAAACTGGAGCTGTCGTGGTTGTCTGATCACCAACATTGGTTGTATTCACAATTGTGGTTACGTTAGTCACAGTTGTCGTTGTTGTAACGGTATTATTTTTGGCAGCATTTTGGGTCCGCATATCTTCATATATGAAGCCACTTATAATTTGACAGTCTATTTTTGTCTCTTCATAATCCCCATTTTCTTTCTTAATGGCAAACTTGCAAACTTCGCCCGGTTGTGTCTTGTAAGTGCCGCCACCACTACCACCACCTCCTGAACCGTGATTCTGATTGGCTTGGTGAACTGCGTACGCGGCCACGCCGAGTGTACCAAGGTTCATTAAAGCTAACCCAGCTAATAACGTACCATACTTGCTATCAGAATTCTTATATTGATAAACGTAGTTAGGTGGAGTACCGCGATATACGGGGTAGCTCATAGGTGCGCCGCCGTGCGATGCATAACTAATCTGTGCTGGTGGGTGATAGTTGTAAACATTCGTCGTATGGTGTACAGCAGGCTTGTTGGCGGGTCGTCCATGGCCGCCTCCGGATAGCCCACCGCCTGATGGATAGCCATGGTTATTGTTTCCTGAAGATGGGTAGCCATGATTGCCGCCTGAAGATGGGTAGCCATGATTGCCGCCTGAGGATGGGTATCCACTATTGCTGCCACGATTACCTCCAGAGAGTCCTCCCGACGACGATGGATATCCGTGGCTACCGCCTGAAGACGATCCGTGGCTACCTCCAGATCCAGATAGCCCGCCCGACGATGGATATCCGTGGCTACCTCCAGATCCAGATAGCCCACCTGACGATGGATATCCGTGGCTACCTCCACCAGAAAGGCCACCCGAGCGATGGCTACTTGGATAACTGTGACTTCGACTACCACCACCACCAAAACTTCTTTTACCCGATATAGGATCGAGTATCGTAAGTAACGTCAATATTAACACGATATACACACGCGTTGTTATACGCATTTTGAAAGTCATAATTTAAAAACAATCACAAACACGTCTGCCTACTCTTGCGCACTAAACTGACTGAACTGAATGAATGAATGAAGTGTTGATATAAGTGACATGAATGACTACACTTTGCGGTTTTCACTTCACTCCGATGACCGATCGGCACGATAATTGACGCAAAATGACAATATCTGTATGTCTATCTCTTTCTTTTTCTCTCGTCGTTAGTCTACACTTCGAAAATATTACTAATAATTGGTAGGTATAATACCTTTCTTTACAAACTTTATATACCTACACAGTTACATAATAGGTACTTAGTCCAGTAGTAATATATATTAATAGACTTAGGTAGCATTTTACTAACTTTCTTATCCTATTTTCCTAAGATGTTGCCTGGTTGTCTGTCAGTTGTCAGTTGTTGGTCAGTTGCAAGACGCTGGCAAGTGTCACGAAAATGATAACATAATATTATATTACCTTTATTCTTATGAAATCCGAAGAAATATATACTTACCCATAACTGTTTAAGATCTTGATGTAAAGATTTTAATGTTATTAATATTGCCTAGATTGATAAATCGCAATTGGGTTGCCTAGCTTTATCACGTGCTAATGTTATAAACTGGCATTATCAATAAAAACACATCAGTTACATAATTAATTGTTTTTTAAATGATATTGAAGATAGTAAATGATAATACTATCAAAGCATGCTCAAGATCAAAAAAAAAAATAAGGCTAGTTGTTTGCAGACCTTTGCCCAAGAGGTAATTTATAGATAGAGACGAGATTTTGCAATTTATGAAAGTTTATAAAAACGTTTACTGTTATTTTATTTGCCTATACTTTGCCACCTCCAACAAATAATAATATGTAGTAGATTATTTATTATCTCTTGATTCATGTACGCCGTAAACTCGCGACATCTCATAACGATTAGACGTACCAACAGACTAGCTAAGACAAGTAGCTGCTCCCGGCCAGTTATCGCCGACTGCCGATAGATGCCAGTGCATGGTGTGTACTGCATTGCTATTTAACATCACACTACGACCAAAGAGCGGCGCAGCAATGAAAAATGTTGCAAAAACGGGAAAAATTTACGCATACGAAGTGCGCAACCTCGTCGGTCAGCTATATAGTAATTTAAATTTACAGATACAAACTGAGGATAGAAAAATGAAAATCTGTAGGTACTCATTTTTTTTAATTAATCTGGTTTTTTTGCACTAGTAAAAACTCAAACTACTAATTTTTAATTTTGTTTCAGCTGCCTAAATAATAGTAAATACGAAGTTAGTAGGTATTAAAAGTAGTCAAAAATATTTAAAATAAAAACTTAGATAATACCTACCTCTCCGCCTTTTTAGGGTTCGTAGCTAAAATGGCAAAAACGGAACCCTTATAGTTTTGTCATGTCCGTCTGTCTGTCTGTCTATCTGTCTGTCTGTCTATCTGTCTGTCTGTCTATCTGTCTGTCTGTCTATCTGTCTGTCTGTCTAGCTGTCTGTCTGTCTATCTGTCTGTCTGTCTATCTATCTGTCTGTCTGTTTATCTGTCTGTCTGTCTGTCTGTCTATCTGTCTGTCTGTCTATCTGTCTGTCTGTCTATCTCTCTGTCTGTCTATCTGTCTGTCTGTCTATCTGTCTGTCTGTCTGTCTGTCGTCCGTATGTCACAGGCAATTTACTCAAAGACTACTCTATGAATCTTAATGAAATTTGGTGAAAAGGTGTCTTGTAGTAGCTGCTACTTAGTTTGATAGGTAAATAATAATAATAAATATTTTTAGGGGGGGGGGGGCAGTCCATACATGTAACAGAAGCTGATTTTTTTTTAACAGCGAACAACAGCGAAAAACAATTTAAGATTTCTAATTAACTTTTTTGGTTAAGTGAATATTTTTGGAAATAATCGCTCCGAAAGTTGCATAAATTGTGTCCCCTTAACTTGACCGTGTGACAAAAAAAATATGGAAAAAATCACAAAGAATACTTTAAACAAAAATTATTTAGGACACGATCGAATCATCATCATTGAGTTATTGCCAAAATACTGCGTTTTTCAACAAAAGGGCACCATGGACATACGCTCTTCTGCTGATGCAATTCTTCAAGGCTGCGGAACCCTGCACTGAGCATGATCCGACATGCTATTGCCCGGTTTTTATATTGACTTTTTTAGATGCGTCCGCATCATTTAGCCGTGCAGACATACGACCTTGATTCAAAGTTCTTGTCTATAATCTATACTAATAATATAAAGCTGAAGAGTTTGTTTGTTTGAACGCGGCAATTTCTGGAACTACAGTACGATTACCGTAACTAGGCCGGACTGAAGTAGGCGACAAGTGGTTGCGCAGATGCATTTTTTGGAAGTAAATGGTGACAGGAAGCGGGGGGTGGGGGCGGTAACTAAACCAAGAGGATTAAAGATGCGATTACACGTTACATTGTCATAATTAGTATTACTAATTCATGTTTTTTTGTGATTAGTTTGGTAAAGAAATTGTTTTTCAAAGTTTCTTTATTATTTACTGTAACTGTTCTAAATTTAAACTTTTATGAACTTAAATGTTGATAAACTTTCGCGATTTGTATACATTATTAAAATATATTTATTACGGGTCTTCCCGTGACCACAGCCGTTGCAATACGGTCGAAACGTCGGGCAATAAACAAGGTATTTTACCTTAAATTATTCACGCGATTTAGACCCGTAATATATATATTTTTATGAACTTATTTAAATAGTGTTTTTATATTGTTGAATTAAAATATTGTAAGTATTTTTAATCGATTAATCGTTTTCGTAAGTAATTTTAGGGTCGCATCTCTATGACATGCGCGAAAGTGATAAAAACCTAACTTCAATCCGGTCAAGATACGTTGATCGTACTGTACTGGTCCGAATTCAATAATCTTTTGTTGTTGGGTAGCCCAGTTATCGAGGAAGGCTAATCATAAAAAGAAACATAAAAAGTAAATGATTTGACCATAGAAAATGTGACGTCATATTTCATCAGCATTTCATACAAATTTGTACGAGGCGGGTCGTTTTTGACATTTCTTAAAAAGAGGCTGATTTGACTTCAGTCAAATACCCTATTTTGATGCTGATACCTACCTATCTAATCATGTAAATAGTCTACTACTTACTATTTACAGAGCTACAGGCTAACTGCTATCAGAAGGTTACTATTAACTTTCCAACTTTTTGAAATAGGTATAAAAATAAATAAATGCCTCTGTGGCGAGATGGGAGTGTGTCCGACTGCTACGCAAGAGGTCGTGGGTTCGATTCCGGGACACCACTTTGTGTGATCCACTAATCGTTGTTCCGAGTCTGGGTGTACTTTCTGTCCGTGACATGTAATTATGTCATCCCCCGCGACACAGGGCTTGTACCCTAATGCGGGAGTCGTCTAAAAAAAAAACTTTTTTCCATCGCAGCATATTTATTCATACCTACTAAAAAAACATAAAATAATAACAGACAAACACAGGCAACAGTAACAATCAGCACGTTTGATATCATTCAAAATCAGTTTTTAAAAATACAATAAATATTAAATACTTACCTAGAAAAATATTTATAAGGATTAATTTTTTTAGTGTACTTAAGTACCTATATTGTAATGTATGTATTGTAAGCTGTAAATTTATTTAATAAATTACCAATAGAAATAAAGAATATTTACAGTGTGAACATATTTAAAAATAAATGAAAGTCTCTTCTGTTGCCGAAATCATATTAAAGCATAGAGGAATTTCAAAGTGATTCTATACATATAATTGTTTAATATATCCGCCTAAAGTTCTGTTAAGTACCAATGTTATATTATAATTTGTAGGTATACAAATCCTAAGGATAAATTTATTATAAGAAATTCTGTTACAATTTTTATTTGATGTTAGTAATAAGGGGCGTCTAAACGGGCCATTTTTTACGCCAATTTGTGGCGGCACTATTGGCAACTAATTGCTAGGCCAATAATGGCAATAATGTTTGCAATTGTATTTTGCATGATCCAGTCTCCTAAACAGGCTACACAACGGGCAACAATAAAATAGAGAGCGACTGAAACAACAACAAAATTGGCCGAGCAACATTGCGGGAAATCGATCGTTCAGCGATCGTCCGGCAACCATTAATAATAATAATAATAATAATAATATCTTGGGACAACTCACACAACGCCATCTGATCCCAAACTAAGCAGAGCTTGTACTATGGAAACCAGACAACTGATAAACATACTTATATATTTCTAAATGCATACATAATATAGATAAATAACACCCAGACACAGAATAAACCATCGTGCTCATCACACAAAGTTTTATCCTGGGTGGGGATCGAACCCACGACCTCTTGCGTAGCAGTCGGATACACTCCCACCGCGCCACAGAGGCAGACAGGCATTAAATCATTATTAGATAGATAAATAACACCCAGACACAGAATAAACCATCGTGCTCATCACACAAAGTTTTATCCTGGGTGGGGATCGAACCCACGACCTCTTGCGTAGCAGTCGGATACACTCCCACCGCGCCACAGAGGCAGACAGGCATTAAATCATTATTAGATAGATAAATAACACCCAGACACAGAATAAACCATCGTGCTCATCACACAAAGTTTTATCCTGGGTGGGGATCGAACCCACGACCTCTTGCGTAGCAGTCGGATACACTCCCACCGCGCCACAGAGGCAGACAGGCATTAAATCATTATTAGACTGTCATGTTGCCGGCCACAGTATTGCCGCCACAAATTGCCGTAAGAAATGGCCCATTTAGACGTCCCTTTAAGTATTACGATAAGAGCATATTCTACACAAAAAAAAAATGTTTTGAATTAATGACTTACGACTTATTTCTTTGTCACGTTATTAAGCAGGGGTTCCCAAAAACACCTACCTACCAAAATACCTTTTATTTCATGGAACCCCAAGTTCATGACGAAGGGAGGGGGTAGTAGGTTTATCAAATGTAGATAAGATACTTCTCATTTTATTTGGTAGGTAATACAAATGAAATGAGAACTGTTTTTTTTTCCTCTTCCTTCCAATATTAATCGGTAGAGATTATGGCTCGTACATTATGTGCATACGCCAGTTTCAAGTATAATTTCTTTCTAGTTTTCTTCTTTCAATCACAAAGTCTCGTTCTTGTCCAGTTATCACGTATTTCAAGTATATTTTACACTGTTTTATACTTTAAACGCGGTGCTGTAAAAATAGCGATATGTCAGTTTGCCGCCATTTTTACAACTCGAGAACTGTTTTATCTGAACACATTATCCAACGTACGTTACTTTCTACGCAGGCAATCACGATTTTGTTCCTAAAAAAATATATAGGTGAATTTCGCGGAACCGTGGTTACTTTTCTACGGAACTCACTTTGGGAAACACTGCATGTGAGCCACGGCTTGATGAATTTAAGCTTGAGAGGTATCGTTAGATTTGAAAGGTATGGGGAGTCCTCTACCCGCCTACCATAAAAATACCCATGAGTATTTTATTTATTTATTTATTGACTTTATGCACAAAAATATTGTACAAAGGCGGACTTAATGCTAAAAGCATTCTCTACCAGCCAACCTTTGGGTGATGTAACATAGCTAGTTTTATAAGATAAATACAATCGATTATAAATATATATATATATATATATATATATATATATATATATATATATATATATATATACGTACGTATACTTAAAAACATAACATACATACAGGTATACATAATTATTTCTTTTTATTAACAGATAGCTATTTTCAAATTAATTGAATCTTAAGCTACATTTTCTTCTAAGGTTGTTTGGTGTACCTACTTTAATTAATTGACCAGTTATTTCAATGAATGGGGTTTAAAAAAATATATAGTATTACATAATACAATGAGAGAAATAGGAACTTTAGGTAACTTTTATTTTGAAGAAACCAGTTTAAGACATCTCAAATAATTATTAGTTATCAATACTAATATTTTAAAGCTGAAGAGTTTGTTTGTTTGAACGGTATAATCTCAGGAATTACTGGTCCGAATTGAAAAAAAATCTTTTAGTGTTATTTAGTCTATTTATCGAGGAAGTCTATAGGCTATATAACACACGCTACGACCAATAGGAACAGAGCAAATGCAGCAAAAACAGTAATTTATAAAAACCTAAACCACGTCCATAAAAACTTTATACTGTAGGTGTTACTAGGATAAATATACTTGCCATTTATATAGGTTACTTGTTTAAACCTGCGGCTACAAAACAACAGCAATGAAATGTTTAAAATGAATAATAAAACTTTTTTGACACCAAAATACGTTATCACTTCGCAATTCTAAATCTAACTGCCGAACTTAACGACATTGCGGGAGAAGGACAGGGAGAGCGTGACTCGTGTGAGATCTTAGAAATGCTGCAGCATCGCAATACCTACATAGTGACACTAAGATTTTATACGCAGTGGCTATTGTCTCCCCCCCTGGTAAACTCTCCCGGACTAAATCTAAATTTTTGGCTCCAAATTATCTGTATTATGTGGCCCGTTACAAGGACGATAGATGGACTCTACGGTCAGTAAAGTGGTCAGGGCCAAAAGGCACGCGATCAAGAGGTCGACCAAGGGCCAGATGGGCAGACGAAATTGTAGCGTGCGCGGGTGGAAGTTGGCTAGACAGAGATAACGACAGAGAAGGATGGCATTTCTTGGGGGAGGCTTATACCCGAACGGGGTCCATGCAATAATAATTAAGTAGTCGATAATTAAAGCAGTAATTACAAAAAAATATATATATATAATTAGAAATTAAATTCATATAGTTATGTGTAATAAATGTAATTGAATATAATAAATTAATAAGTTACCAACTGTTATCGTCTAATATGTACTATGCATGGAACTAAATAAAGCTTTATTATTATTATTATTTATTGTCTCCCCCCCTGGTAAACTCTCCCGGACTAAATCTAAATTTTTGGCTCCAAATTACCTTTATGTTTTCATAATTTTTGTGGTCGCCGCTTCTGAAGATTGCCACCTCTCCTTCCTCAGGAGTCTCAATATGCAGCGATCTAGTAGGTAAGTAAGACTAATTAATTTGAGTAATATTACTCAGATCATTTGTAACGTAAAAAAAAAATTACGTGATAATGTCATAAGAAAACGATGATGACATATCGCCATTCGCGTTTCTTGGCAATCAGTCAATACCGTGACAATTTTGAAAAAAGCATAGATGACATATCGCCATTCGCGTTGCTTAGTAACCAGTCAATAACGTGACACTTTTTCGTGAGCGCAGCCGGTCATCGATTTATAAGACATTATCACGTCAAAAATATTACGCCACGTAAAATATGAGTTTACCTACATATTATTTAAATATTTGCCTACCCAAATTCGCCCATAATTATTTATAAAAGTTAACAAGGTCACGTAGTCTCATCTAGATCTCCTCCAACATTAACAAACAAAATATTTGAATTTATTTTTTTCTATATCTCATACATAACCTAACAATTGGAACCTACTTAGGTTCATCTAATTATACATATGTGAACCAAAAAAATCCTAGGACGATTGCTAAGGAACGACTTTTTAGAGGAGACACCGCGTAGTATATTTTTCGGCCGAGAAGATGTGCCAATTGTATAAGCGTGTAATAATCTTTAGTTTGCATTAAACAAAACGCGTAAGCGCCCCGAAATTTATGGCACTTTAGATCTTATGGCTACGATAAAAAATATAGATACCTATGTTGTATACAATCTAGCGCTACTTAATTGAATCGGTAGATTAGATGACATTATCGCCGCAGCTGCTTTTAGAGAAAAAAATATGAAGATTTTTGTTCCAGATAGCTTTTAGTATGTTACTACTTATGTACTATGTCGACATTATTGTTCTAGCAATTTTAATTATAATTAAATTACCAATACATAACAGTAGGTACTGATTGGTTTATAATAGCTTAAAGTATTTTCGCTAGACTAAAACATGTTTGTTAGGTACTATTACAAGTGAAGCCGACATATGTAACTCTGGTGAACCATAAATAAACCTAGTAAGTACATATAAATATACTCCGACCCATTCAAAGAATAAAGGTTATAATTTGACTAGGTATTTCAAAGCTGCAGTGCAGCTAATTGAAATTGGAATAATTGATTGGTTGGAAGTTTATTTAACAAGTTTTAAACTTTTATCACAATTTAAATATAAAACAAAGTTGACCACATCTGTCAAATTTTAGTAATTTAAATTGGTCAAAGTATTGGTTTATCACATTATGTTAGGAACATTGTATTGCGATACAAAATTACGACATGGAGGTAATGAAAGTCGCAGTTAATAATAGGCACACATTTAATAAGATAATAATAAAAAATATCTATATGTAACTAGTTACTTATACGAAATTAAATGCTTTGAAATGGCACAAAATACAGAAACACTGCTGATAAAAAGATCAAAGATCATTGTTTATGTAGTTATTACAGTCTTGATTTAGTACTAAAACATAAGTCAAGTTATATCTATTTAGGAATTATTTCTTGTTAATGTAAGTACATTGTAGCTTTTTTGTATACATTTTAGACTAGGGTTACTACCTGGTTACAAATTTTAAACCATGTTCACTTTATCAGCATCTAAAAAATAACATAATATTAACTAGTAATCAAATCAATACATTACTACTAGTGTTCGGACTTTTTGAAAGCGTCCGGTTTAATAATAGTATTCTTAACGTTATTTATAGACTGGTTCCTTACACAGCTATAAACATAGACATCCACCAAGGAGGACTTTTTATCCAAGATTTCAATTTTTCTCTTGGAGGTAGGATACTCCCGGTATCTTTCTTTGGTTCTGGCACTGTAGCATAAGTCATTAATGTCTTACAATCAATATTATTTCGGAATAAAGCATCTTTAGTATGTATCTCCACGACACATTCTAAATTGTTAGCATCAACTGGTTTGCCTTTTACAGTTAGGGGATCTATCACTGATGAGCTTGTAGTGCAAACAGAAACGTTAACCATTGTTGTATTTGTCGTAACTGTAGTATTAACTGAAGAACCATTCACTGGCATCGTATTGTTCATAATTGTACTATTAGTAACACACACTGTTTTATTCACTATAGTTTCTGGGCTTGGATCCAACTTCTTGCTTCCTTCAGTAAATGTAGAAACAATTTCACACGGTATTTTGAGAATCTCCGATTTTCCATTCTCTTTAACTCTCAAAAAGCATTGGGCTTTCTCACTCGGTGTGTTTTCTGGTCTGTATGAAGATCCGGAGGACTCGTACCGACGATTATAATAGTCGTCGTGGTAGTAGTGTCTATGATAGTGGCTATGTGACCGTTTCAGGTTGTATAAGGACAATCCAGTTAATACACCTCCATAACGGCTTTGTGAATTTCTGTACTCATGAACGTATACGTATTTAGGTGAAGTGTAATAAGATGGTGAATATGTATTATAATGCTGACCAGGGCTATAAGATCCAGTATTCGTGTGATACGTGTTACCAGAATGGGAAGGTCTGTAGTTATTTGTGCCATAAGAAGTTTCTGGGTTCGAACCAGGTCCAGAAAGCCCCGTGTTCGGCTTAGGGTAACTGTGAGTACCTCCAGAAATTCCAGTAGATGAATTATGATGTTTATTGGCATTTGAACCAGATCCCGAGAAACCACTTGAGTTTGTAGGGTAGCTATGTGGGCCAGAAAGAGTGTACTTGCTTGAACTTGAATTGGAGCCATGTGAAGTGGCTCCTGATCCCGAGAGACCTGATCCTGACGAAGGATAGCCATTTGAGCTGGAGCCTGACCCCGATAGATGTGATCCTGATGAAGTATTTCTATGTGAGCTGGAGCCTGATCCCGTGAGATGTGATCCTGATGAAATATTTGTCTGTGAGCTGGAGCCTGATCCTGAAAGATGTGCTCCTGATGAAGTGTTTCTATGTAAGTCGGAACCCGACCCCGAGAGACGTGATCCTGATGAATTATTGTTATGTGAGCTGGAGCCTGATCCCGAGAGATGTGATGAAGCGTTTCTATGTAAACTGGAGCCTGATCCCGAGAGATGTGAGTCTGATGAAGAATTTCTATGTGTGCTGGAACCTGATCCTGAAAGATGTGCTCCTGATGAGGCGTTTCTATGTGAGCTGGAACCTGATCCTGAAAGATGTACTTCTGATGAAGTATTTCTATGTGAGTCGGAACCTAACCCCGAGAGACGTGATCCTGATGAAGTATTGTTATGCGAGCTGGAGCCTGATCCCGAGAGATGTGATGAAGCATTTCTATGTGAGCTGGAGCCTGATCCCGAGAGACGTGAGTCTGATGAAGAATTTCTTTGTGAGCTGGAGCCTGATCCAGAAATATGTGATCCTGATGAATTATTTCTATGTGAGCTGGAGCCTGATCCCGAGAGACGTGAGTCTGATGAAGAATTTCTATGTGAGCTGGAGCCTGATCCAGAAAGATGTGATCCTGATGAAGCATTTCTATGTGAGCTGGAGCCTGATCCCGATAGACGTGATCCTGACGTAGTATTGCTATGTGATTTGGAGCCAGATCCCGAAAGATGTGATTCTGATGAAGAATTTCTGTGTGAGCTGGAGCCAGATCCCGAGAGACGTGATCCTGATGAAGTATTTCTATGTGAACTGGAGCCTGATCCCGATAGATGTGATCCTGCAGTAGTATTGCTATGTGAGCTGGAGCCTGATCCCGAGAGATGTGATCCTGATGAAGTATTTCTATGTGAGCTGGAGCCTGATCCCGATAGACGTGATCCTGACGAAGGATAGCCGGATGAGCTGGACCCATGTGAGCTAGAACCGTGTGTGCTTGAGCCGTGTGAGCTGGATCCATGTGAACTGGAGCCAGATCCCGAGAGATTTGATCCTGACGAAGGATAGCCGGATGAGCTGGACCCAAGTGAGCTGGAGCCGTGTGTGCTTGAGCCGTGTGAGCTGGATCCATGTGAGCTGGAGCCAGATCCCGAGAGATTTGATCCTGACGAAGGATAACCATGTGAACTGGAGCCGTGTGAGCTGGATCCATGTGAACTGGAGCCAGATCCCGAGAGATTTGATCCTGACGAAGGATAACCATGTGAACTGGAGCCGTGTGAGCTGGATCCATGTGAACTGGAGCCAGATCCCGAGAGATTTGACCCTGACGAAGGATAACCATGTGAACTGGAGCCGTGTGAGCTGGATCCATGTGAACTGGAGCCAGATCCCGAGAGATTTGATCCTGACGAAGGATAACCATGTGAACTGGAGCCGTGTGAGCTGGATCCATGTGAACTGGAGCCAGATCCCGAGAGATTTGATCCTGACGAAGGATAACCATGTGAACTGGAGCCGTGTGAGCTCGAGCCGTGTGAGCTCGAGCCGTGTGAGCTCGAGCCGTGTGAGCTCGAGCCGTGTGAGCTCGAGCCGTGTGAGCTGGATCCATGTGAACTGGAGCCAGATCCCGAGAGATTTGATCCTGACGAAGGATAACCATGTGAACTGGAGCCGTGTGAGCTCGAGCCGTGTGAGCTGGATCCATGTGAACTGGAGCCAGATCCCGAGAGATGTGATCCTGACGAAGGATAACCATGTGAACTGGAGCCGTGTGAGCTCGAGCCGTGTGAGCTGGATCCATGTGAACTGGAGCCAGATCCCGAGAGATGTGATCCTGACGAAGGATAACCATGTAAGCTGGAGCCGTGTGAGCTGGATCTATGTGAACTAGAGCCATGTGAGCTGGAGCCATGTGATGAAGAGTGATGAGTAGTGCTCGGTCTGGAAGCACTAGAACCACCAGAAATCTTCCCCAATGTCGAATGGGACGATCCCCGTGACGAAGTTCTTCCTGTACTTCTTCCAAAACCACTACGACATTCTATATAACCAACTGTTAGACACGTAATTAAAAGGCACAACAGAATTAGTCTGTTGGCCATTTTGCTGTTCGCAAACACTCGAGAGCGCGGACTTGTTTGATTCTGCGCCCGTCAATTGGTTTTATTTAAAACATGTTTTCATTATAACCCGTGTCTGTGTGCGTGCGTGACGTAATAAGCTTATTCAGGGAATCTCAAAGTGGCATCTCTTTCGCTCACGCAAGTAGAACGCGATTACAGCGCGGGAATGGAATTCTAACAAAAAATACTGGCCTTGGTTGTGACCCTGACTGCTACGCTAGAAGTCATGGGTGTGATTCCCACCCGGGATAAATGTTTGCATGATGAACACATGTTGTGTTTCATCTATAAGTAACATGTATGTATTTAAAAAAAAAATGTGCCAATGTTTATCAGTTGTCGGTCTGCTATAGGTACCTACTTACAGGCTCTGCCTAGTTTGGGATTAGTTAGCCGTGTGTGAGATGTCCCGTTTCCAGTTCGTTCCCTCTCATGTGATAAAAGTATGTCTCGTCCCAAATTTCATTATTTATTTCATAGAAATACTTTTTTACTAAGTCTCTACTATAGTAAAGTACCTACCTAGGTACCTAATATACTATCTACCGCAGTTTACGTCTAAATAATAACGTCGCAATATTATGTAAAAAATAATAATTAAATAATTATTATCACAATGTTTCACGAATACAGGGTCCTTAATCACTATGTTTTTTTTTTCATTTTCACGGCAAGCCCGCGCGAATTGGTGCAAGCGTGGTGCGCTCAAAGATGTTCGCGCGCATGCGCGATCCATTTCTAAGCGCAGCTCTCTTTTTACCAAAACAAGATTTTGACAGTTAAAAGAGCGGGCTGGACGCGAAAACGAAAAAAAGATAGTGAATAAGGACCCAGTGGTTTTAACAGTAGTACCTTACCTATATTAGTTTATATAAATAGTTTTCCATCCATGTAGGATAGTGTATTTATGCAGTTGCACCCCCCCGAAAGAAATCATTTTGACGCCTATGGTACCTCATAAGTAGGTAAACAAAATATACAAACACAAATAAATACACAAAAAATTGTGAAAAGAAAGAAAGCTATTTTTCACTAGAAAAAAAGAGACTCGCTAAAAAATAGTGTCATCTCTTGTCCATTAGACGTACTAGTTGATTAGACAGTTAACTGCTATCGTCGAGTTATTGCCGACCGCCGACAGATGGCGATAAAAGTAAGCGTTGTCATTGAGCGTGCACTGCTAGCAACAGTATTTTACAAATAGATATTGTCATGTAGCTTTTTAACTAATCCTTACTGGACTTGTAATCTTGTTCATTGTGTCTCAAAATATGTATATTTTTCTCTTCACAAAGGGTTCCAAAATCATTCTAAGCGAATAAATAGCTAAGTAAGTATGATAGGTATATTTTCTTATTTTTTCTCGATTAAAGCCAGTTATAGGCGAAAGGGTTTATTTTTTTCGAGCGTAGGTAGGAGTTTGTTCATTTTTCAGCACACTCTACAACCCAAATAGCCAGATTCCACTCAATTGTGGGAGTACCTAGGCTATAATAAAATCTGTTAATTCTTTGTAAGCAGTTGGATTTTTAGTTTTTATCTACAGCACCTATTTTTTTGTTCAATCTCGTACATATTTGTCAAACAAAAAAATATTAGGCAAATCATAAATTTAGAGAAGACAGTACGCAATTATTTATTGTTCCAATTTGCACA
This sequence comes from Herminia tarsipennalis, assembly GCA_945859575.2. NCBI lineage: Eukaryota > Metazoa > Arthropoda > Insecta > Lepidoptera > Erebidae > Herminia > Herminia tarsipennalis. The sequence goes on from OX243840.2 coordinate 23,486,953, forward strand.
ATCACTACCTACTGTTAGGTACCGTGACTATAGGCCGACCGCTTAACTCGTATATCGCCTGCGCGGTGAGAAGGGAGCGCGGGGTGATGTTAACGGGTGGGTGAGCGGGGTGCGCGGGACAGAGAATTACATCGTTAACATACGTTTTACATAACGTTTTACACCGTTAACATCACCCCGCGCTCCCTTCTCACCGCAGGCGATATACGAGTTAAGCGGTCGGCCTATAAGTACTAACCTAGTCGCTCCGTAGTATATCTATTGGTAAACTTTACTTAGAGGTAAAAATAAATATTAGTTCCATCGAAGCAATCATTTATTCAACAATCATACAAGCGACAATTACAATCAGCACATTTGATACATCATTCAAAATCACTCTCTAAAAATACAATAATCTTAAATACTTACAAAATGTTCTATTTTGTAACAACTTGACTTTCTTACATTTAGCAGAAAATTCTAATTACCTACTACAAGTGACTGTCAATATATAGGATGTTTTGAGGGTGGGCAGCCATAGCAAAATAGCTGAGTGATGCTGTTGGCTAACACTAGCTGTCCCGCGCAACTTCATCTGCGTAAATTTTCTCCGTTTTTGCAAAATTTCTCATTGCTGCTCCGCTCCTATTGGTCGTAGCGTAATGTTATTTTAGCATAAAGCCTTCCTCGATAAATGGGCTATCCAACAGTGAAAGATTTTTTAAATTGGGATCAGTAGTTTCTGAGATTACCGCGTTCAAGCAAACAAACTCTTCAGCTTTATAATATTAGTAAAGATATTGCTCTAAGTTTATTTTTTCGCTATTTTTCCCCATTTTTTTTTTGTTAAAAACATTTGTTTTGTTTTTTTATTTATGACCGTGATTTATTTTAGTTTAATCTTGTCTTAATCAGATTTAATTTAAATTTCTTAAAAAACATTAAAAACAATAACATTGGTGTATCAAATTTCCGGAAATCGATGAGGAAAACAAAATGTTGAGTTAGGACCATTGACGTATAGAACAGGACTGCGCCGTAACCTTACAAAATTGACCATCTCTGGAAAGAGACAACGCTACTTTGTCAAAGGCCGCACGAGTTTTTTCTCTCTTTTACGCTTTGCAATAATTTTTTACTTTTTATTACTATTAAGGGTTATGTTTTTCGCGCGTATCTTGTATGTACATATGTAATATTCTTTATTACCTGATATCTCACAATCCACATATACAATATACAATTAAGACGTCGTTAGATTTGTATTGATAGCCCAAGTGTTTTTAGATAGGTGACGTTTGAAAAAATCAAATATGGCGGCTGTGAGATGTCAAAATAAAGCGGTGTGGAAAAAAAGTTGTTTTGAATGCTGCAATATGGGTATCAAATTAAAGGTCTCATCATAAGCATTTCAAAAAGGTATAACTAGTCAGCAACCATTCTTTTCTCAATTCTCAATACTTGACAATAGCTGTGATAAAAGTTAGTTGTTACAAAGTTTTCATCCTGCAACAACTAAAAAGTATTAAATAAAAAAATAAATAATAAAATAAAAAAAACCAGCCTGCACAAAAAAGATTGAAACAAGACCCCCTAAATAATTATATAATTTCATGCAGTCGGAGGCACTTTACTAAGTTAATCAAGGTTTATTAATGCCTCCGACTGCATGAAATGATATAATTATGTAGGGGATCTTGTTTCCATCTTTTTTGTGCCCGCGGGTATTTTTATTTTTATATATATTTTTTTAATTGATAGGGATGACACAGTCCTGTTCTCTACGTCAATGGTTATGACAAACCGGTTTTTGTTCAGATATCAGATTATTTATGGCGCATATTACATACCATTAGAAAGAGTATTAACTGGAGAAGTTTTTTAAAGCATTTGAAAATCTTACGTTTCTTTATTTTCTTCTTTTTTTACAGTATAAAGTTGACGTAACAGTTTTTCTAATCGATTTATGGAGAATACTCATTATTTCTTTGAAAAAATGATCAAATCTGAATAATACAACACTAGACTAAAGAATTAAAACATTTTTTTGACATCTTTGTCGTAAATAAAAAAAAGGGTTTTTACAAAATGATGGGTATTTTCTAGAACATAGCAAAAAATGATTACTCAGGGATTTTTTTTATTTAATTAGGCGCAACAAGTAGCCGACAGCACCACCTATCAACCATTTTCCTATGGCTACTCAGCCTCAAAACACCCTGTATTATCTTAAATATACAGTTATTTAATTTGAGGAATGTTTCTTAAATTCAATTTATTTTTAGTTGACACTATACGCCGGTACACTCCGGCAAGGTTCCTGTCAGCTGTGATCTCCGCTGCGAACTCTTCGAATTAGCTCCTCAACCCTTCTATAAGGACTTTGACACCTCTCCTCAGGAGTCTCTATAAGGTACGGTCCAGCCTCGCTATCCCTGCCTTCAGGAGTGTGACAACCGCTGGATCCATCAGCAACTTTGTTCAGAAACGGTTCAACATCAGGTACAACCGGTGTTACAGCGACAACAGCTCTATTAGCCTCTGCTAAACTCATTTCTGCCTCCTTCTGTCGCAACCATACTGGAGAATTTACATACACCTTTGGTCTTTCTCTTAAAGCATTACATCTTTCTAATGCTGGTCTTCTAACTGGCATAGGTGGTCTGTAAACTTCTTGCATTGTTGATCCTCTACCAAACACGGTACAAATGAGACCTTTCAACGCTGCTCTGAAGTCTCTTAAGTGGTATGCATACAAGAAGGGATTAATAGCAGAATTTAAATGAGAGAATATGATACAGAAATATGTTAGAGGATTTGGAATGTCAAGTTCTGGTCGAAATGCTTTCACGGCATTGATTGTGTAGAGTGGAATCCAGCATATAATGAAGAAGAATACTATGATGGCTAGGTTTTGTGTGGCTTTGACTTCACGCTTCTGGGCGGCTCCGAGGACTCGCAGCATGGTTCCTCCGCCAGATATTCGTCCACGGCTACCGTCCACTGTCATCACCTCGCTCAGCTGAAAAAAGACAAATAAATTTGTTTTATAAGCTTCTCTAGAATTCGTGAATGAGTCAGTGAATTTAGTGTGTTTTAGGTTCCACCGATTCAGTAGCTAAAATCACCTTCATAGAATCAGATAGATGTTAATTTCACCTAATAAAATTGAAATTCTAAGTAAAAAAAGAAGTTAATTAAAGTAAATAGATCAACTTTAAAAAACCTATAAAATTATATTTTTATAATATAGACACATAATATAATATTTTTTTTGTGTAGGCAAATATCTAACTATACAAACTATATATTAAAAAAAAAAAACAATATCATTGAAGAAAACGAAAAAGATAGAGTAAAACGAAACAAACGAGTGACTAAACCAACAGGGCAAAAGCATGTCGGACTATGCTCATTGTAGAGTTCCGCAGCTGTTATATAAACGCAAAAAATATGATCTGAAAAAGTGCAGGTAAAAGAGCGTATCTACATGGCACTCACCTCCATTGGTTGAGAAGCTCATTTTTTCGGCAATAATTTAAAAACGATATATCCGATCATGTTGAAAATTATTTTAGTTGAAAGTATTTATTTAAAATTTGAAGCTTACTCAAGACCCCTATAGGTACTTTAAATTTCGAATCTAAGTTTTGAATAAAATGTTTGTGCCATACGGACAGACGGACAGATAGACAGACAGACTGACCTGATGAAAATATAGGGTTCCGTTTTTGCCATTTTGGCTACTTCTCTTTTGCTCTTTCTTTCAGGTTGAGTTACGGCACAGAGTAAAAGTTACGGTATGACTCGATCTTTTAATTGGAATTTTCTAAATGTATTCGTATTCATAACCAAAGAAATGGAATCATATTTATTTACCTGTTTCAAAACGACACGATATATGTGAGCGTAGAATGCAGCCAACAAGACACTGGGGGTGACAATGGTTGCAAAGTAGAGAAACAAGAGGTAATTGTAGTCCATGACATCGACGAAGTAGCAGCCTGGAGTGGCCTGGTTGCCGTTGTGCCATCCAAACAGTGGCAGGAGACCAACACCGGCACCCGATATCCAGCACACCGATATTATAACTGGAAACAAAATGAGAATAAGTTTAGTATTTTCATAGGCAAGAAACCAATTACTTATCTATACGATTTAGGTTCTAATCTCAACCAGGAACTTAGAAACAGTCTAGATTATCGATTGGATATCTTTATAATAATAATATCTTAATAATAATATCTTGGGACAATTCACACAACGCTATCTGATCCCAAACTAAGCAGAGCTTGTACTATGGCAACCAGACAACTGATAAACATACTTATATATTTCTAAATACATACATATTATAGATAAATAACACCCAGACACAGAATAAACCATCGTGCTCATCACACAAAGTTTTATCCTGGGTGGGGATCGAACCCACGACCGCTTGCGTAGCAGTCGGATACACTCCCACCGAACCACAGTTATACTTAAACTCGAACTTAATCTGTTAATAAGTATTTGTCTTTATAGTTGTATAAGTAACGATTTTAACAATAATTGTTTATATTTTATGTTTGCTATAATTAGAGGTTAGGACCTTTGTTATAGCATTTACCAAAAGAAGAAGAGAAGAGTACATAGAACGCCACCTTGGGCTACGCCAAGCCAGCGCGATCAAATCTCGTCCCTCAGAGAAAAGATCATTAGAGCAATACGACTGCTAACGAATAAAAAAAAAAATGAAAGCAACTACAAGTCAACTGAATTGTAGGTACTGCTAAAATCCAATAACGCCATAATGGGGAGTTATTTGTTACCATAGCCAGTCGTATTAATATAATGTCTAATTTCTTGTTTAAAATTCTATTAGAATTGGATAAGGAAGATATTAACAGTTCTCCACCTAACTAAATTAACGCTTTGCATCCCAGTACCTTTCAATACCAATTTGAACTTAATTAGTCTGATTATGCAACTGAAATTACGCGTCATGAAAATAAGAGATACGCAGCATATTTGCGCATAATTATTAATAAAGATAATAAGGTCACGAAGTTTTGTCTCGATCTCCTTCAACATTATTAAACAAAATATTTGGTAAAAACTTTTTCAATACCTAACTAACCTAACAAAATGTAGATATCTATCCATCTGCTTATGTAGAATATTCGCGAAAACGAAAATGATTGATTGCGAAAAAAATCGCCGAAAATCGAAAGACGATTGAAAAGAAATGGACAGTAAGAACCTAAGATTAGCATTTGACTTCTTCCGTGGCGTGGTGGGAGTGTGTACAACTACTGCACAGAAGTTTGTAGGTTCGATTCACACCCAACTTTGTGTGATCCACAAATTGTTGTTCCGACTCTGGTCTGGACTTTGTGTTCGTGAATTGATTGTTTGTCAAGTTCGCCCGCGACACACGTCTTGTACCGTACTGCGAAAATGTCTATATGAATTGAAATTAGGACATACGTGTAAGTGCAAGGTACATAATAAGAACTAATACTTCTTTTTATACGAGTAATAAGATCTAATTTTGACAAAACTGTGCGTATGTAAACGTATCTACATTATAATTTATGAGTATGATTAGATTAGCGGTTCTATGTAGCGTTAATACGCTACATAGAACCGCGAGGAAAAACAGGAAACTAACAATTTTAATAAACATGAGGACCATTAGTCACAGTTACATTACTAATTATTAGGAGGTTATATTTGGTTACATCCGTGCAACGAAGCGATGCATACCTACCTACACTTAATAGATATCAATAAGTTTATTAAAAATCCATACCACCAAATCAATACTATTTTGAAATTGTTTGTTAGTAACTATTAGTTAGTTTACTGTATCTGTTGGGTACCAATATTGAGGATATTTTTATACCATCGAATCAACTAGGCATAAACTATGCTTTAATTTTTTCGTCTGTTTGTTTGCAAAACTTAGTCAATATTATTGTTAGGTTATATTTTAATTTAAATACAGCTACAAATTTCATCAAAATCCCATTTGTGGTGGGTTGGGTCGACACAAAGGTGCTGATCGCTAAAGAACAAAAAAACAACACGTCAATTTCTTCACTATAAAATTGAATTTCGTAAATAATTGCATGGTTGTGTGTTAAGAAAATTTTGGCTCTCAACAAAAAAACAAAAATCGGTCGAGCCGTTTCGGAAGAGTTCGACCACGAACACCGTGACACGAGATTTTTATATATATATATTAGAAAGAAGATTTTTCGTTACTATGCGTCAATTTCATCTCGCTGGTTAAATAACAACATGGTGAAAGTGAAAGTGAAAGTCGTAGTTAATGATAGACACACATTTATTAACATAAAACAATATTTATTCTATACTAAGTATACAAAAATAAATGCTTCAAAATGGCACAAAATAACAGACAGCTGATAAACAGTTCAAAGTTCATTGATAAATTAATGCAGTCTTGGTTTATTCAATAAAATTGTATAAAACACAAATAAGTACCTAATCTACAACATTTTTGAAATTGTTTTGTTTTAAAGTAAGTAGGACTGCTTCTTTGGCTTTTTTGTGTACACTTTAAACTAGGTTTACCATGACACCAGATTTTAAACTTCATCAATATTTAAAAAATACAAAAAACTGCAATCACTTAACACACTAAAAGCGTTCGGACTATATGAGAGCGTCCGGTTTATTAATAGTATTCTTAACTTGGTTCCTTACACAGCTATAAACATAGACATCCACCAAGGAGGATTTTTCACCCATGATTTCAATTTTTCTCTAGCCGGTAGGATACCGCCGGTAGCCTTCTTCGGCTCGGGTATTCTAGCATAAGTCATTAATGTCTTACAATCGATATTATTTCGGAATAAAGATTCTTTAGTATGGATCTCCACGGCACATTCCATATTGTTAGCGTCAGCTCGTACCCCCTTCACCGTCAAGGGATCTATTACTGATGAGTTTGTTGTGCAAACAGAAACGTTGACCATTGTTGCATTTGTCGTTACCGTAGCATTAACTGAAGAACCATTTACTGGCAGCGTATTATTCATAATTGTACTATTAGTAACACACACTGTTTTATTCACTATAGTTTCTGGGCTTGGCTCCAACTTCTTGCTTCCTTCAGTAAATGTAGAAACAATTTCACACGGTATTTTGAGAACCTCTGATTTTCCATTCTCTTTAACTCTCAAAAAGCATTGGGCTTTCTCACTCGGTGTGTTTTCTGGTCTGTATGAGGATCCGGAGGACTCGTACCGGCGGTTGTAATAGTCATCATGATAGTAGTGGTTATTATAGTGGCTATGTGACCGTCCAAGGTTATATAACGACAATCCTGTTAATAAATCTCCAAAACGGCTGTCTGAATTTCTGTATTCGTGAACGTATACGTATTGAGGTGAAGTGTAATACGATGGCACATATGATATTGGGGTATTATAGTGATAGCCATGGCCATATGATGAACCGTATCCAGTATTTGTGTGATACGTGTTACTAGAATGGTAAGAGGTATCATGGGAAGGTCGGTAATTATTTGTGCCATAAGAAGTTTGAGAGGGATAATAGCTGGAACCAGATCCAGAAAGCCCTGAGGATGGCTTAGGGTAACTGTGAGTACCTCCTGAGCTTGAAGCGGAAGGATATTTGTTTGAACTTGAACCTGATCCAAAAGACCAACTCCAACCTGATGATCCGCTTGAGCCGGATCCAGAGAGACCAGATCCGGATGAAGGATAGCCGTGTGAACTGGAGCCTGATCCGGATAGTCCCGATCCTGATGACGGATACCCGTGAGAACTTGAACCCCATCCAGAGAGACCCGATCCTGATGAAGGATAGCCATGTGAGCTAGAGCCTGATCCAGATAGACCCGATCCTGAAGATGGATATCCGTGTGAACTTGAGCCCCATCTAGAGCTGGAGCCTGATCCTGATAATCCTGATCCTGATGAGGGATAGTGATGAGAAGAGCTTCCCCATGATGAGTGTGACGACGATCGCGATGATCCCCGAGATGAACTTCTTCCTGAGCTTCTTCCTCCACGACAGTCTATAAAACTAACTGTCAGACAGGAAATTAAAAGGCACAACAGAAATAGTCTGTTGGCCATTTTACTGCACGTAAACACGCGAGAACGCGGACTGGTTTAATTCTGCGCCCATCAATTGGTTTTATTTAACCCATGTTTTCGCTATAACCTCTGTGTGTGTGCATGACGTAAAGGCTTATTCAGGGAATCACAAATTGCCGTCTCTCTCGCGCACGTAAGTAGGCGATAAGAGGAGCCAAGAGGTGAAGTAAACATCAAACTGTTTCACATTAATTGGTGGCCATGTCCATGATAACAGTCAAAATTAATAAACATCAAGGCAATAAGTGGAATATTAAATACTACGAACGTTGGTCCAGATAAATTTATTATTTAAATGTGCATGTAGCATCAAAAATACTGCGTCGTGGGAATTCCTACTGGCTTAAAGAAACTAAACTGAATGATTATGACGTCAGCGCAGCATCGAAGAAATGAATGTCGACGTACGGATGTTTTTGTTTGCATGACGTTAGATTAAAACCAATTAGGGAATTAAATACACACACGATTGCTCCAAAAACAGCGTATTTCTTTCAGATTTTATGTAATTTTTTTTGTGGCACTATCTAGTCGTGTAAAAAATCGACTCGTGCACCAAGTATTCCATATAGGCTTGTAGGTTCATACACATACGTATATTATATGCAACCTCATCAGGTTGTATATCGATACCGGAAATTTCAATTGTCGTAAAGGACATTTTACCTAAAATGAGTTATTTATATATTTGGAATCAGCGTCGCGAGCTCTATCGAATGGCATATTTAAAATTGTCATATCTCTTAAAAAAAATCCTTTACGACCTAGATTTTCAGTAGCTATAAATATACTTTTTTAAATATTTGGGACGTATCGTAAAAATATTTTTTGGTAGGCGTCGTAAAGGTGCATTTTTATTATTTATGAGGTTGTAATTATGTTATATGATAATCGGAAACCATTACGACCTGTCTATTCTTTATTATAATATTCGTAATTATGGTGTAAAGGCCGTTTGTTATTTTGATGTCCTTTACGACCCTAATTTTAAGCGATCATTTCTAATACCTACGGCGCGCGCGGCGTGAAGAAATATGCAACAAGTTACGAGTTGTAATAACAAGTGGCGCTCGGGCTCGGACACGAGGCGATGCGCAGGATAACGGGGGTGTAAGTAACGGGTGCGGGAGGAGCGTGACCCGTACGATTCACTTTGCAAAGTCAGTTCGCGCGCAAACGTTAGTTGGTGTTGTTTGTTTTATGCTAATAATGTCGGACCATAAATTACCCAAAAAATTGAATTCTTTAGAAGTAAGGAAGAGGAAAGTTAACGCAATATTAAAGAACCGCTGCAAAATGTTACGGTAAGTAATTAATTCATATTATTATTTATTTAAATCTAGGTATTATAGTTAAACTAAAGAGAACCAATGTAAAATAATGTTTGTACGTAGGTATAATAGGTACATACCCCAAAAAATCAATTATATCTATTAGATAACTTAACTACCTAAAGATACGGTCTATTATTGTATACTAAGAATATACGACGAGCGTCACGTGCGTATTTATTATTCTTACACAATAATTTACCCTATTTTAAGGTAGTTAAGGTTTAGTATTAAATTGTTCATTTCAAAATGTGCTGCGTTGCGCATCCATCGGTGAGCGCTGGGTTGGTCTTAAAGGACTTTATAACAAGATTTTATTCGTTATGATGTCCTTTACGACGTAAATCACTGGTGGTTCGCGCGTCAACCACTAAAGACATACATCTTAAAAGACATCATAATACGATTTTATTTGTTTTAATGTACTTTATGATGTAAGTCTTTGTTAGTTTGCGCGTCAACCACTAGAAACATACTCGTAAAAAACGATTTTGTTTTTGCTTATTTAAATTTCACCAAAATCGAATTGACAACTTTAACGATATTGATTACAATTAACTAAGTACATTAATACTGTTTTAGAGTCGATGCTGAACATTACAATTATGATACTGAAGAAACAATCGTTGAAAATAAAAACCACGAAATCGATAATAATAATGCCACGTAAGTTATAATTAGTAAATATTTATTATTATTATATTCATCCTTATCGTACTAGTTAATCATACTAATATTTATAAATTCGAAAGTTTGTGAGGATGGATGGATGGATGTTTGTTACTCTTTCACGCTCAAACGGCTGGACCGATTTCGATGAAATTTGGTATGGAGATAGGTGGCACCCTAGAACCCTTTTTATCCCGGTAGCATGTTCCCGTGGGATAAATTTTTAGATAACAGACTTCCACGTGGGCGGAGCCGCGCCCAATAGCTAGTTCAATTATAAATGAATATATCCACTAGTATAAAAATGAAAGTGTGATTTGTTTGTGAATGATTATTAATGCTAAAGAAATTATGAAATTTGGTCTATAGACATCTGATTAAATACCTAGCATAAAACAGTTTACTTTTAACCAGACTTTAAACCCTAAAAACTAGATTTACCTACTAAGTTTATGTTTTTCAGGGATACTACACGGTGTCCTAGTGGAAGCTCTCTTCAATCTTCCGCTAATAGTAGTGAAATAATATATATGATACAGATGAAAGTAATTATTATGAAAATGTGAACGCATTCTCTAATATAAATCAACAGCAAAACAAAGTAAATATAAAACGAGATGAAAAAGTTTCTAAAATGGAACTGACAAAATATTTACGATCTGCTAAGTTTGGTGAAAATTCTGTAGTTCCCAGTGATAATCATAGCATAATATTATTACCACCTCCGCTTGTAATAAATCAAAACCGAAAATCACAACAATTTAAAGCACAAGCAAGTGACGATGTACTTACCGCTGTCAGCATCCAGGACATACCTCCAGGAGATGTTGTCTTTACACGTACCTCTGAAACAAAGAAAATAATGCAGAGTTCTTCTAATGACGACGTACTTACCTCTGACGGCATTCAGGACATACCTCCAGGAGATGTTGTCTTTACACGTACCTCTGAAACAAAGAAAATAATGCAGAGTTCTTCTATTGACGACGTACTTACCTCTGACGGCATTCAGGACATACCTCCAGGAGATGTTGTCTTTACACGTACCTCTGAAACAAAGAAAATAATGCAGAGTTCTTCTATTGACGACGTACTTACCTCTGACGGCATTCAGGACATACCTCCAGGAGATGTTGTCTTTACACGTACCTCTGAAACAAAGAAAATAATGCAGAGTTCTTCTATTGACGACGTACTTACCTCTGACGGCATTCAGGACATACCTCCAGGAGATGTTGTCTTTACACGTACCTCTGAAACAAAGAAAATAACGCAAAGTTCTTCTATTGACGACGTACTTACCTCTGACGGCATCCAGGACATACCTCCAGGAGATGAAGTATTTTCGCCTGAACCTGAAATAAATACCACTTGGGCTACTTTTTCTGATGTAATACATGAACCAAAGGCGCATCATTCTCGTGATATTTCTTGTACTGAAATAGTAACAAACAACGTTGACCAATCTGCATTATTTCAACAACCTCAGGTGTACACTTCCTTGAAAACAGTGGTATTTGAACATGAACCTAAGGATATAGAAGAGCGTAAGAGTTCCCCTTCGATTATTATCAATGTTTTAGATACATCTTTTTTTGATCCAACTACTGACCCCAATAATCATGTTATGATTTCTGAACAACCTAAACTTAACAAGAAATATCGTAAGAAGATTTTAAAATCCTACGTTGATTATCTTTCCGATAATGAAGACTTTTCAGCTGGTAGTTCGGATCTTTGGAGTATGAATGAGTCGGATAGTTCAATTAATAGTGATAAAAAAAAGAAAAAGTGTACTAAAAAGAAACAAAAAATAATAGCTGAGAACAATAAAACAGTAACCAGTGAAAACCTAATTAAGAGAAAAACCAAGAAAGAAAATAAAAGTAAACTGAGGAGAAAATTAAAAGATACTGGTAAGTCTTACGAAAGAAGATCAGGATGTATGGTAGAAGAGAAGACAATGAAAGGAAACCCATGCTTACTTGGCGTATGTGCTAGAAAATGTTATGAGATATCAGAGGATAGAAGAATTAGCCTATTTAATTATTTCTGGTCTCTGGATATTCAACGTCGAAAAGACTGGATTGTTAGATGTGTACAACCAATTTCTATCAAAAGAAAAAAAACTAAATCTGTAGAGAGCAGAAGAGGTCAAACGTTTGAATATGTTATAAACGAAGGTGAAGGATCTAGACCTGTTTGTCAAAAGTTCTTAATTAATACATTAGATATCACACAAAAAAATATTTTATATACAGTAAAAAATTCACAAGAAAATATGGCAAGCGTAGAAAAGAGAACATGTCATGCAGATAAGTATAGCGATGAAGATAAAGCATACGCCAAAACTTTTATCGAAAGCCTTCCAGCCGTTCCTTCTCATTACTGTCGTAGCAAGAGTTCATGTCTGTATTTACCTCAAGAATTTAAAAATGCTACAAATTTATTTAGGATTTATCTTCAAGACTGCCAAAATAATAACAAAGTACACCTAAGTGAAAAAATCTTTATTAAACTTTTTAATGAAGATTATAATATTCGGTTCCACATACCCAAAAAAGATAAGTGTGTGATGTGTACAAAAGCTGAAAACACAGAATTATTATCAGAACACGAAATCAAAGACATGACTGTTCATCTAGAAGAAAAAAAGGCCAGCTACCAAAGATTTAAAATACACCAGCAATTAACTTCAAATGATACGCTCACCGTTAGCTTCGACCTGCAAAAAGTGCTGAATACTCCTCATGGAGAGAGCATGTTGTTATATTACTCTAGAAAATACGCCGTCTATAATTGCACATTCTACGAAAGTCAAACTAAAAAGGGACATTGCTATGTATGGGGTGAAAGCGATGGTCAAAGGGGTGGCAACGAAATTGCTACTTGTATTTATAAATTTCTACTTGAAATTGATAAACGTCCTATTAAAAATGTGCTACTTTATTGCGATTCTTGCCCCGGGCAGAATAAAAATAAGATTGTTCTCACAGCCCTCCACTACTTTATACAGCATTCTAAGAACATACAAGTGGTACAAATAAATTATTTGTACCCGGGGCATACTTACATGCCCGTCGATTCAATGCATGCGGTCATTGAACGCGAGGTTAGACGAATTATTGTTTGGAGTCCAAGTCAATGGCCAACATACATGGAATCTGCAAGAAAAAATCCTGACCCATATAAAATTAATGTTTTAGATTACTCTGATTTTATAAACTGGAACAGCTTGGTATCTCAAAAATTTACCAGTAATTCTCAAAAGCAAATACAATTAAAATTAATGCGCATCGTCACATTCAAGAAGAAAAACACTAAAAGTATGGAAGTTAAATATTCAATGAATGAGAAAGAAGAAGCTCAAGTTGTAACATTTGAATGTAAAGAAAGAGGATCAAAAGGAAAAGGCAAAGGGAAGAAAGGAAAAACCAAGATCTGAAAGGAGTTGAGAATGTAGAAGCAGGTTTACAAAAACTTTATGACAAACCTAACCCTATAACAGTCGCTAAATACAACGATTTAAATCGTTTATGTACTAATGGAACTATACCAAAGCGTTTTCATAAAGAGTATTTTGAACTCCCGTCTTTAGGAACTGTAAAGGATATTCTTCCTGAAACAGATGAAGAAGACGATATTGAGTTTTAATTTTAGTTTTTTAGATTCATGTATCTTACAAAGCAGTTGATAACAATTGTGTTACTTTAAAATACCATTTTGTTATAAAAAATAATTTTACGTTTATGTTAACTTGTATGTGTCGAAAAGACTGAAGTAACTTGTCATAATTATGTCAATACTTTATAAGGAAAAAATTCTTAAATTTATTATTTTTATGTTTAAGTTCAAGACTGATTTGGTATATAATGATTGCATTTTGTTAATAAAACAACAATAAATATTAACAATTTTATACAGGGAAATTGAAAAAATACCAGCTACCTCTTAGGATAAGCTTGGCATGATGGTCCTGAGCAATGTTCAGTAAAAGTAATGTTTAAAACATTGTTCAGAACCATCATGCCAACCATGCCCTAAGAAGTTGCTGGTATTTTTTCAATTTCCCTGTATAGAAAAACTGCATCATAATTGTATGTTCCTATTAGAATAATTACACTGACGGACTCATAAACTGCATCAAAGTTCAGGTTTACTCTAAAAGGATTTTTTTATAATAAGTATGCAAACTTTTTAGATTAAATTATATAAATATGGAAAGACTGGCTCTTAATCTTAAAAAAAAATTAAATTTAAAAATAGAACTGCGGTAAAACAAATGAATATAGCCGGGAAAAGAAAATTTACTCGTAGTATCAGATTTGCGTGTTATTTATAGCAAAGTTTTAAATTAATTCTCATTGATTTTTTTTGTTTGGTCAATTGAATTATTGTTACCAGCATAATTGTTGGGTTAGTTTTTTAACACATCGAGAGTTTTTGAACCATAATATGGATACTTCGTCCGAACAAGCGGCACAAATTGTAGCATTGGTGCGGGAGGGCTTGGATCAACGAACGATTGGTAGAAATTTAAATTTAAACCAGTCTACGGTTTGTAGAATATACAGAAGGTTTGTAGAGACAGGTTCTTACAGGAGGAGACGTGGTACAGGCAGAACTCGAGCAACCACAGGTCGTGATGACCGATTTATTGTTACAACTTCCCTGCGAAATCGTTTCCTCACGTCAGTTAACATCAAAACCGAGCTTAATGAAGTGCGTGGAAAAAACGTGTGTGCACGAACAATAAGAAGAAGGTTAAAGGAAGCGGCTATCACCCCTTTTAGACCAGCAAATGGTCCAAAGTTGTCTGCAGCTCACAGACAAGCTCGCTTAAGATTTGCGCGTCATCACCTGAATTGGACAGAAGAGCAGTGGGCCTCTGTATTGTTCACGGACGAGTGTAGGACATGTTTATATGGTGCAGATGGTCGCAGAAGAGTCTATCGTCGACGTGGGGAGCGATATGCTCAAAGTTGCATTGAGGAGCGTGTTCCTTTTGGAGGCGGTTCATGTATGGTCTGGGGTGGCATATCGATGAACGGGCGAACAGAACTTGTGTTCATAGACATGGTCCGTCAAAACGGTAATAGAGGGGGTTTGACAGCACATCGCTACATAACAGAGATATTAGAAGATCACGTGGTGCCTTACATGGGATTCATAGGCGAAAATTTTACTTTAATGCAGGATAATGCCCGGCCGCATGCAGCTGCACAAGTTCAACATTATTGCGAAGAGGTTGGGATACGTACAATGAATTGGCCAGCACGCAGCCCGGATCTTAATCCCATCGAGCATGTTTGGGACAATTTAAAAAGAGCTGTATATGCGAGAAACCCTTCGCCTACGACAGTGGCAGCACTAAGAACAGCACTTTCAGAAGAATGGGACAATATTCCGCAAGATCTTTTAAAAACCCTTATAAAATCTATGCGGAACCGATTAGAATCCGTAATAAGGGCACGTGGGGGTAATACACCTTATTAAAACACAAATAAACCCTTGCATAAAGTTTGTGTCTATTGTTAAAACCAATTTTTTAATTAAACAATTTTTCCTTAAACTTCTGTTTTTTCTTCAAAAAAGGTCTTAAGGTCCTTTCCAGTACATAAACTTAAACTTAAAGATATGATCCTACGCTGTTTTAAAGTTCACGAACCAATCTAGAGGTTTCAATTTAAATCTGTATAGAAAGTTTGCATACTTGGTTAAAATATTTATTTCAAAGTCGTCTATTACTTTGATGCAGTTTATAAGTCCGTCAGTGTATTTTCGTTACTTAATAAACCTTTTATTTCACTTAAAAAATAAATCTTTTATTTCACTTAGTTTTACTACCCATTGTAAGGTATCTTTAAATAGAGCGTTTTTGGTTTTGCTCTCTTTACGACCATAATATTTGATTTACTTAACTTATACTACCCATTTATGAATAGATTAAGGCCTTTACTGCACATCGAACTTTATGATAACAATATTTCGCGGGTGTAAAGTACAACAGTTCAAGTTTTTGTGGGCTGTAAAGGACCTTCATTTTCGTTAATAATTAAGTTTAGTTTATTTTGTCAATACAAACGGATAGAACACGAAAAAATAGCATAGGTCTCTTTTGACTTGATAATTATAGGAGTTTGTTTAAAAAAGTTATAAGGCAAAAACTTTTTTTTTTTTTGTTTTTTTGCTCTCCTGAAAAGTCGTGTTTTGTCCTTTACGACAATTGAAATTTCCGGTATCGAATTATAATATACATGTGAAAATCATCATTCTCATTAAACAATATAATATTAAACGATTTACAACGTTAGGTTCAGACCATAGGCTTTTTAAAATCAGTCTTTTAAAAGTTTAAAAAAATATATATTTCATATATTTGAGACCCTTACAATGAGCCCTTCATTTTATATGTATTTGCTCTGGTTTTCAATATTATTATTTTCAATCTTAAGGCCACGGACTCACAATCGAGAGGTGACGGGTGCGAATCCTACCCATTATAATACTACCGATGTGAATTTAGTCTTAAAACAAACAATTTACCTGAATAGGTTAACAAGGGTGCTAGTTAATGTGAGACAGCTAGTAATCCTAAAAAATGAGAAAAGATTTTGTATGAAAATAAAGATTAAGTTTGAGTTTGAATGCTTAGCTTGCTTGGAGCAGAAACTTAATAAGATCGCGAGTCATCTAGTTCTCTGTTCCACATAAACGGTCTGGTTCCAAAGTTGAAGAAGACTCCCTACATCCATTTCGTCCTATCAGGAAGTAAGCAAAACAAATGACCGTGTCTGCGGATAGAATGATCAATAACAAGCGAGGACTACTGCTTTTATTGGGTTTGAGATCGATATAATGTGTACTGCCTCTGTGGCGCGATGGGAGTGTATCCGACTGCTACGCAAGAGGTCGTGGGTTCGATCCTCACCCAGGATAAAACTTTGTGTGATGAGCATGACGGTTTACTCTGTGTCTGGGTGTAATTTATCTATAATGTGTATGTATTTAGAAATATATAAGTATGTTTATCAGTTGTCTGGTAGTACAAGCTCTGCTTAGTTTCTATATATTATATTACATTATATTACATTACATTATATTACATCATATTATATTACATTACATTATATTATATTATAGTATATATATACATACTGTGTGCTTCACATTGATACAATATGCGGTGGATTAGATAGTGTTGTTTTGCTCTGTGCACAATTTCGCGAGATCTGTCAATGAGAGAGTCGCGGTCGGATATTATGCTAAGGACAGAATCTTCAAAACGCCAGAACAATCGGAAAAAAGTATTGTCTACTTACATGTGATGATGAACTTTTACGAATCTACACTTTTGAGAATCTGAATTTCACAAATATAAACACTTTTAAATATAAGTTTAAAACTTGGCTTAAAGAAAAGCATTTTATTAATTTGATGGCTTAATAAAACAAGGAAAATATTACATTAATTTCATTTATTAGATGTTATAACTACTATGTCATTTGTTGACAAGATTTTTTTTTATTTAAGAAACTTTATAACTATGACTTGCAAACTGCTATGCCAATGCCTATGAATATTACTATGATTAAACATACAACAAGAGGCACGATATAGACAAGAATATTTTGAGTTTGAATCGCATCTCCTTGTTTCTCCTGTTCTTTTGAGGGAATTGTGCGAACATATGAAACCAATTCTGGACAATCAACATTATTTTGGAAGACAACACCTTTGGTTTGAATTTCTATAATACATTCCAAGCTATTAACATTTGGTGGAGGCCCTTTAATAGTTAAGGGGTCTTCGACGGTTGTACAGGCAATTGTCACCTTCGTTGATACAGCACTATTAATCGATGAATTGTTCATTGTATTGTTATACGTTATACTATTATCAACACTACATGTTTCCTTTACAGCAGTTGCAGAAGAAGGAGCTTTTATATTCGTTTCGTCGGTAAATGTCGAAACAATTTCACACGGTATTTTTAACATCTCCACTTTACCATTCTCTTTCACCCTCAAAAAGCATTGGGCCCCCTTGTAATTATTGTTTGTCGGTTTGAATCCAGGGCGGCGATTGTAATACTTGTCATGGTGGTTGTTACTGCTATAATTGCTATTTGAGCGGCGATAATTATACCATGTTAATCCAGCTATCAAATCTTTATAGCGGCTATCTGAATTTCTGTATTCGTGAACGTAAGCATATTGTGGTGAAGTGAAGTAATTGTTGATGATTTGTTGGTTAATATGGCTATGCTCTCTGTTTCTGTTGGAAGGTATATTATTAAAATGAGAATCGGATCCCGGCCTAGACGATCCTGTAACCTGTTTTGCAAGACGATTTTTGGGGTTTGAGTCAGATCCAAAAAGTTTTTTTAGATGTAGATGTGAATTGGAGTTTAGCCCAGATTTTTCTGTGCTTGGTAAAGGATGGATAGAAGATTTGCTTTGTCCTGGAAGTAGTTTGATACGATTTAATAATGGCTCAGAATTTACTGCATTTGGTAAAGGACTAAGGTTTTTGGGTCTCAGTCGATCAAATGGCGCGCGATCACGTAAGCCAGAACCTATTCCAGATAGATCCGATCCTGCTGATTGATATCCGTGTGAGTTGGAGCCTAATCCAGATAGACCCGATCCTGATGATGGATACCCGTGAGAACTTGAACCCCATCCAGAGAGACCCGATCCTGATGAAGGATAGCCATGTGAGCTAGAGCCTGATCCGGATAGACCCGATCCTGAAGATGGATATCCGTGTGAGTTGGAGCCTAATCCAGATAGACCCAATCCTGATGATGAATATTTGTGTGGCTTTGATAAAGGATTCCAAATATAGGAGCTTTGTTTGGAACCACTAAAGCCTTGTGATGAATACGACGGTCCTTCACGCGATGAACTTCTAGCTGCATTAGGTATAGGACTAAGGTTTCCGTGTCTCAGTCGATCTAATGGCGGGCGATCACGTAAGCCAGAGCCCGTTCCAGATAGATTCGATCCTGCTGATGGATATCCGTGCGAGTTGGAGCCTGATCCAGATAGACCCGATCCTGATGATAGATATTTGTATGACTTTGATAAAGGTTTTGAAAAATAGGAGCTTTGTTTGGAACCACTAGAGCCTTGTGATGGGTACGACGATCCTCTACGCGATGAACCTCTAGCTGAACTTCTGTAAGGACCCCTGCTACATTCTATATATTCAACTGTTATACATGCAACTAAGAGGCACAACAGAAGCAGTCTGTTGGCCATTTTACACTACACTAAACGAGGTCTCTACACTGTACGTGTTTTACGAATAACGCGTAAGTTAGTACTAAGGATCTAACATAATAAAGTTTTTTACTTATAGCTGGAGGAAAACCAATCCCTATTGTTTTAACGTCAATCCTGAAAAATATGAACATTATTGTTTTTATATAAAAACATGAATATTTTTGCGATTAATCGAGGATATATATTACATATCAATTATTGTACTGACAGCCTACCAGTATTACGTCATATGTTGATGTAATATTGGAAAATACCAATATGTAATAGGTATTATACGAGGGTAAAGTCATATATGGAGCATATTAAAAGTTTCTGGATCTGACCACTTACAATAAAATAATAAAAAAAAATATTATGGAATTCGACAATGGAACTCTTCGGGAAAATGTTGCTTTTTAATTTGCGAAACTGACATTTGTTTTTTTTTGGTGTTCTTTCGAAAATTGTGTGTTTACTATCAAAATGAATTTAACTCGTGAACATTTTCATTCAGTGATTTTTTATAATTTTCGTTGTGGCTTTAGTCAACAAGAGAGCGCCATGTGGCAGCTCTGTGTATTCGGGGTTTGGAGAATTTAGACGTGGATGGGAATGAATCGTACCTCCGCGGTTACGGACTCTAATATTGACACCGTACGACTACTTATTAAAACTGTCAAAAAAGTTACTTGCCAGCAAATTCGTGCTTTGTTAGGCATTGAAATGAGCCAAGTACAAAACATTTTACAGTGTATCTGAAGGTTCGGAAGCTTTGCATACGATGGATACTGCATGACTTAACGTAGGCATAGAAACGACTGCGTGTCCAGTGGTGTCGTAAAATGATAAAATAGTTTGACGGGGGACAGTCATTGGCTTTCTATAATATCGAGACAGGTGACAAAACCTGGGTAAACTGCTTTTGACCCAAAAGAAAAAGCCAGTCGGCGGAGTGGGTCTTTTCTTTTGAAGATTTGACGACGAAATAACAATAAAGTATCGTTTCAAGATAAAAGACAGTAACTGCAGATTGGTACGTCAACACTTCCTTGCCCAGAGTTTTAGAAAAAGTACCTACCTACCCGAAAAGCGTCTTCAAAGCAATGTCCTTCTTCACCACGATAACGTATCCTCATATTCCGCTAAGGTAACATAAGCCTATTTAGAAGCTTCAAATGTGGAACTGACAGCACCTTTACAGCCCGGATCTTGCACCCTGCGACTTCTTTTTGTTTCCAAAAATTGAAGACAATTTTAGAGGCACACGTATTACGAGCCTTAAATCGGCGGTGAATGCGTTCCTTACAACATGTCCATAAGGAAGACTGGTGCAACTGTTTTGTACAATGATTTCAGCCGAGGGAATATACTTTGAAAAACAATAATCTAGTCTTATTTATCAGAATCCAGAATCTTTCAGTATGCCCTAAGTATTATAGCTGCGGCAGTTTACACTCCGCGTATTTTGATTATTCAAGGTTTTATAATTTAATTGATTTTTTGCACGATTGAGCAGATAGAGAGATTGGAAAGGAGAGGCAACGTTACCACAGTCCGTCTATACAAAATAAAGACAATTACTGTGTACTAACATTTTAGAACTGGGGGGGGGGGGGGGGGGTTCAGATCAGAGATCAGTAACTTATGGCTTTTGTACGTTTCGAATATTGGTTTCACCTGTGGCGTAGGTAGGTATATTTATTATTAACTAACTACTAATCAATAATATATTTGTTATTATTTTTTTTTTTTGTTGCGACCCTTGCAACATTCATCAATGGAGTTGATCCGTATATTAGTATTTATTACACATTATGGTAATAGATAGGTAGCTACTATTAGGTTTACAATAATATTATCTGTCCATAATTTACATCCTTGACTTGCTAAATGAGTGTTTTCCTTTTAGTCACCGAGTTACAAATTCACAAACATGCAGTACTTTAAAAATGTTAATAACTTGGTAGTTAATACCCTCACACAATAACCAAATACTATGAATCATTCAGAGAGAGTTTATTTTAAATTTCGACCAGCCGCAACGTACAGTATCGTATCTGCTAATAGCATAGATTACAGGAGAGCAATTTGAAGTTTTATTTTGACCTGTAACGATGACTAATAATAGTTTATTCAAAGTAATGCCTAAGAAGTTTATGTCATTTTACATTTGATGTGTCAACGTCTTATAAATCGATGTTATCAGTCGATTTATCGTACGAAAGTGTCTAAAAAAAGTCAAGTTATTGATTGGTTGCTAAGCAACAGCGAATGGCGATTGCAGCGACATGACATGCGATACAATTTCAACTAACATTCGAATGGCGATATGTCAACAATGGATTCCTATGACGGTATAACGAAAAATTATCGTCCGTAAACTGACTTTACACACAACCATTTTTTCTTCTCGCTAATGATATTTACATAATTTGACGTAGTTTTAAGATATTTTATATTCGTTGATAAACCTTGTTAGCAACAATGCTTAAACTGAGCAGTGTCGATTTTTTCTAATAAATAATGATATATGTATTCGATTATTTATTTTTAATGTCCAGCAGTGGACTGCGATAGGCTGATGATGATGATGATGATGATTTATTTTTTTCATTTGATACACTTTATAGCTCCTTACATAAGCAACAATAAAAAAAAAAAAGATTTTGCACATTCGATACTGTTGCGGCAGTCGATTTAAAGATAATTAAAGCTAGGCAGAGCCTGTACTTAGGACCAGCCAACTGTTAAACATACGTAGGTATTTATAAATATATATATACATATATACTTCATATATTATACGAGTATATAAATTATCTACACCCAAAACAGAATAAACAATCGTGCTCATCACATACAGATTTATAATGGGTGGGGATCGAACTCACGCCTCTGGCTTATTAGTTAGTGTCACTAACCACCGGTCAGTCGAATTTTGAGAGTTTGTAACTTTGTATATCCATGTGTTACCATGAATGTCCGAAGCGTAGTATATGTTTATTAAGATACTCAGATGGCTGTTACAAAATACAATCACCGAAACATTTGCTGAATAACAGTTGTTTATTATTTTTGTGATGATTTCGTTCTGTTAACATGACCACAACGACTTGGTTTTAATTTAGATCAAAATTTTGATGCTTGGACTTGTATGAAACGTATGTAGTAAACTAGGTTTTAAAATGCTCTATGGCTCTATGACAGCCCAACCAATTTCATCTGATACTTGTTTGTAATGCTCCTAAAGTGTTTTTTTTTAACTGGAGGAGATGAGGGAGTTCAGCTCCCGCCCACTGTAACAAAGCGCGGGCCTATGCGAGCCGTAGCGAGAGCGACCGTCGCTGCAGAGGTGAACTTAGGTGCTGACGCTTTGTTACGAAAAGGCGGGAAGGCTGCACTTCCCACAGCACCGGAGAAGATGCGATTTAAAACAATAACAGGTACAGTCAGTAATACCTACAAGTTTTCTCCCACTAGTGTAGGAAAAGTGAAAAACGAAAAAATGTGTACCAACTTTATTTAACAGTGTTAGCATTTACAAAATATAATTTAAATAAGTCATACATTTACAAAACTTACAATGATTTAATTCAAAAATACTTCAAATAAATTAGGTTTTCAGTTTAAAAACTTTTTTGGTTTAAAAATATATTTTAAGTACCTACGCGACAAAATACGTAGGTACTTACGAGTAGAACTAGTTAAGTTAAAGATTATAATTTGATTATAATTATTAAAAAAAATGAGTATAAAGTAATTACAAATGAATGTCATCGGTACAGGCGAAAATTTTATTTGGATTACACAAATGTCTAATATCTGAATGTTTGAATGAGTCCTCCCGAGCTGGGTTTTGTTCATACAATTCATATACTCACAAATCATATCATATTATTCATGCCGGCTTTAGAAGTGTTACACCGAAATTTCACACCGAAAGACGGGCAGCAGCGTCCCTTGCGTTTTTAAAGCCTTACTGCGATCGCCAACGCGCTCGCCAAGCGTGGCGATTATGTCAATTTTCCCCCGGATCTATAATAAGTATGTTCTGCTGGGGAGACCTCAGACCCGTGCCCAGCAGTGGGACATCATATGGGTTGATATATGTATAAAAAAATACAGCTAAATAAAATATTATACTGTCTACATAATAATGAAAGTCTCCATAAAACCTTATATTTTCAAAACCTCAGATTCTTCAGAAGGAATTGTATTAGCATATGATATTAATTGCTCACAATTAATATTTTTCTGGAAAATTACTTCTTCTTTGGTATGAATTTCTACAAAACAATGCATGTTAGTAGTATCTGCTAGACGCCCCTTTATATTTAAGGGTTTTACCAGGGTTGAGGAAGTATTTATCGAGGAGTTGTTCACTGAAGATGACTCATCATTACAGTCAAATTCATCAACTGCAGTTGCAGAAACAGTTGTCTGCTCTCCTTCGGTAAATGAAGAAACAATTTCGCACGGAATTTTTAACTTCTCTTCTTCACCATTCTGTTCAAGTCTCAAAAAGCATTGCTTTTCCGCGTCCTTTGTGGTGATCTTCGTCAACTCTTCAGAGTCATCTCGAAGATTGTCGTCATGGTCTTCATTTCTATCATTCTTACTACGTAAGCGGTGAAGATTATACAACACTAATCCTGCTAACAAGTCTTTATAGCGGTTGTCTGAATATTTGTATTTGCTAACGTAGGCATATTGTGGTGAGTTGAAATAAGACGATGATATTGGCTTGTTATTGTGAGCAGGCAAATGAGAATTTTTCGCACGACCATGTACACTATTCCTGTTGAACGTATTGACGAAGCGACGAGGGTTGAAAACTCCAGGAGTAGAGGTATTAGAAAATGGTCTAGTGGTTCCTGGGAGTTGGTTGATGCTATTTGATGGTAATAATGGATAACGCTTTATATTAGACCACGATCCAGATTTTCCTGAAGTTGGTAAAGAATAGTTATAAGATCCTAGGAATTCGTGAAACTTATTAGTCAATGGATGACTATATGAATTAATTCCAGACTTTCCTGTAGTTGGTAAATGTGATCATTCGGAGATGGTCCAGTCAGTTTTGGGAATCGGCTGAACCTATAGGACAGCGGATCTGAAATGGATTTCAACCCAGATTTTCCTGGTGACAGGTAACCATGAAGTTTGAAACTTGATCCGGAGATACGCCTGGCTGATAATGGGTTTCCATGTAAGCTGGAAACTAATCTGGAGAGACCTGATCCTGCAGACTGATAGCCATGTGAACTGGAGCTTGATCCAGAGAGTTTAGATCTTGGTGAAGGATAATGGTGAGAAGAACTTGGTTTGGCCACTTGAGAGCCAAGAACTTTTGCCCATGATGAGTGCGATGATCTTCCCCGTGATGGCCATCTTCCAGAACTTTTGGAGAAACTTCTATGACATTCTATGTAATTAACTGTTAGACACAAAGATAAAAGGCACAACAGAAATAGCCTGTTAGCCATCTTACAATATGTTTAAGTTGAGCGCGGATTTGTCTAGCACTATGCGCTTCAAATGTGGGTCTATTTTACAATTTTAATTTTCATTTATATATAGTAAAGTTGCATAACAGGAAAACCAAATAATAAAAGTAATATCTTTGCCTAGCAAATATTTTTTTTTTTTTAAGGGAAACAATAGACAATAAATAGTCGCCACAATTGACGTCATTTGACCCCATTCTACAAAGCCTAAGATATTTTATCTTTGGGATTTACTAAGGAAATAGAAAAATATATATGACTGACGTAATTGAAAAATAAATATGACCACAAATTTTATTTCTTAACTTTGTACCATTGTACCTACTTATTGTTTATATTGCTTGTCATTACAAGCAATATAAACAATAAGTAGGTACCGTATATTAAAATCAATATGGTATATGCTAGGCATGTAATAATGGATGTAGACCGCTCAAAATCGGTCGCTGTGGACGTCATTGGGGGAGGCCCATGGTTAGCAGTGAACGTTTTCATATGATGATGAAGTTAAAATAATAAACTCGAATATGTTTAATAATTACACAAGTCTGCAAAAAAAAAAAGAGAGCTGTATTGGTTTTTATGTGTCATTCTTATGTTTTTAGGCGTGCTGAATTCGAAAATAACTTTCATTTTGTCCTAGAACGTCACGTTTACAGACAATGTAGGTGTCTATGTTAAACAAGTTATCATCTTAAAATAAAACATTAAAAATAAAAATAAAATATAATTGCGTAACAAAACTTATTTTTTATCTAAGATACATTAATTAGTAAGCACTAAACACATTTCTTTTTCCCAGTGAGACTCCTTTTGGTACATTTTCGCTTATGGGAAGCATCTGGAAGGTCTCTTTGTAGCGTCCAACAGTAGTCTGCCATCATTGAGACGCTCCATCTTCCCTGGTATATTTTTTCCATCTCCTTAATATTTTGGTGAAATCGTTCACCTTGCTCTTCACTCACGTCTCCCAAATTTTCTGGAAAGTAGTCGAGGTGCGAATGAAGAAAATGTACTTTTAAACTCATTAAGCAACCTAAAGCTTGAAATGCTTTTAACATTCTTTTGACGATTTGTTTGTAGTTAGGGTCTTTGTTATTGCCTAAAAACTCCGTTATGACTTCTATAAAGGCAATCCACCCTTCTCTTTGAGGATCCGTCATGGTTGTGATGAATAGTGAATCAGCCATAAGCCGTCTAATATCTGGTCCAACGAAAACACCTTCCTTCAACTTTGCCTCCGATAGGCCTGGAAACTTTGATATTAAGTATTTGAAGCAATTTCCATCTCTTGGAAGTGACTTTACAAATTGCTTCATCAATCCCAGCTTTATGTGAAGCGGTGGTAGAAGAATTTTATGAGGAGGCACCAAAGTTTCATGCAGCACATTCTTTTCGCCAACTTTAAGCTCCCTCGGAGGCCAACTCTTTTTGGTCCAGTGATTTGTTCGGTCTCTACTATCCCATAGACACAAAAAGCAAGGGAATTTGGTAAACCCAGATTGTTGTCCGAGCGCCATGCCCAAGATTTTGAAATCACCGCACACTTGCCAACCGTGGTCTTTATATTTTAATTTGCCACTTTCCACACTATCGGAGCGCGTACGTTCAGGTCACAACATGTTTATATTTGTTAATGTAGCTCAAACAGGGTGTTCCTTATTTAGAAATTAATGATATTTATGTCCTGTAATCATTTAAAAACAGTTATCAAAATAAAATTATACCTATCATTTATGACTACAAGTTAGCCCAAATAATCCCTTTTTTGTAATAAAAAGTTGTGTTTTGTAAAATAACCTTACGTTCAGAATTTTGTTGAGTATTTTTTTAGTTTTCAGAACCTAAATACATAGAAATCAGTAGGAAATATCCAGACAGCATTTTTGTTGCAGACCTGTGATCCCTAGCAACCGATATTTCAGGTTTTTTCTTAAAAGTGCCGTGACGTGTTTCTGTTCAGCGTAAACAGGACAATAATATAAAAACGTAAAACCCGAATACAAAAAATAAATTACGTAGTTAAAACTGAATGTGAACTGAATGTCACAACTACAATTGAGATGCACCCAAAAATGACGAACAGAATAATTAAGCAGAGCGTGGGAAAAAATGGATATATATACTGTATGTATGTATGCCCATTGTATACTTACAGTAATGAAGCGGCGGTACCCTAATGGCTAAGGCATCGGACTCGCAATCTTATGGTCGTGGGTCACAATCGACGTGAACCCACTTCTAACACAAATCATTGAGTTTAGCTGGAGAGGGCTTAACAAGATTGCTAGAAATGTGGGCACTAAATCCTACATTGCTAGTTATCTTTTCTGGTAAAAACAAAGGAAGGCAAGTTTCGAATCGCTGTAAAACTAATAAATAATTAAAATTTGAAAAGTTTGTAATGAAAATAATTCCTTAAAAACCTCTCTATCAAAATGCTGTGACGTAATTTTTTTTCGAAAATGACAGACAGACGGACATGACGAAACGATAAGGGTTCCGTTTTTGCCATTTTGACTACAGAACCCTAAAAACCAGGCAACTGCATGTCGGGCCACGCACAATGTAGGTGGGTTCCGTAGGCCCCCACCCATCCGTACTTACGTTATACCTACATAATAATAATTTTCAATAGAATTTGTACGAAAATTTTGTTACTCCTCATTTGATTAGCTGTTACTAGTAAACTTGTAAAGCCTACTTAGCTGTGATAGTTTTCTTATTAACTTCTCTATCTATACTAATATTATAAAGCGGAAGAGTTTGTTTGTTTGTTTGCTTTGTTTGTTTGTTTAAACGCGCTTATCTCAGGAACTACAGGTCCGATTTGAAAAAATCTTTTTTTGTTGGATAGTCCATTTATCGAGAAAGGCTATAGGCTATATAACACCACACTACGACCAATAGGTGCGGAGCAGCAATGAGAAATGTTGCAAAAACGGGGAAAATTGACGCATACGAAGTTGCGCGGGACAGCTAGTATAATATAAATTACTACCGTGCATTTTTCACATACAAAATATTTGCACTTTTAGGCTTAATATTTCACAAACTCATCCCTAAATCTAAATATAGTCTTCACAACCCCACATTCTCTTCATTTTTAAAAGACCTATCTAGTGATACCCCACACGATGGAGT